>CM060901.1:1273527133-1283527133 GCA_030737815.1 Allium fistulosum | reverse complement strand
CCCTCAAATAAATTTTCATACCTTTAACCACGACATTGCCCTACCGTAATTTGATCTCCGATTACAGTTCTGCCCTTGGCGTTTTACTCCAAATTTTTATTTTATATCCATAATGAATTTTATTTTATTTATTAACTTATTTTATTTTATTTTATTTTTTAAACAAAATTTATTGCTATAGTAGCGGGATGTTACAGACTTCCCTCCTTAAAGAAATTGCATCCTCGTAATTTATTAGAGAGTACTACATGATATTCATATATTAAAAATCGTTCTATCAACTAATGGGTTGATGAATATATAAATACGTACCTAATGGGTTTCAATTAACTTAGGATGTGATTTCTTAATTAGCTCCGCAGTTTCCCAAGTGCAGTCTTTGGGATTGTCTGACCATTGAACTTTGACTAGTGGAACTTGCTTGTTTCTCAGCTGCTTCATCTTTGAGTCCACTATTCTAGCTGGATCAACGGTGAAAGTCAAATTCGGTTCAATTTTTAGTTCCTCTTGCTGCTTTGGTTCTATAATAATATCGAAATCACGTAGACATTTCCTTAATTGGGATACATGGAACACGTTATAAACTCCGGATAGATATGCTGGTAATTCAACTCGGTAAGCAAGGCTTCCAATACGCTCCATAACTGGATAAGGTCCAATATACCTTGGAGCTAATTTTCTTGCTTTTCCAAATCTTACAACTCCTTTCATTGGAGATACCTTTATTAAAACGTGATCTCCGATCGCAAATTCCAAGTCCCTTCTACGTTGGTCATCGTAGATCTTCTGTCAAGACTGAGCAATCTTTATACGATCTCTAGTAAGCTCGATTTTCTCAGTCGTTTCTCGGACCATATCTGGTCCTAGTGTAAGTTTGTCTCCAGTTTCTAACGAACAGGCTAGAGAACAACATGGTCTTCCATATAAAGCTACAAATGGTGTCATACCAATACTGGATTGGAAACTATTATTGTAGGAGAATTCAACCAAATGAAGATATTCTTCCCATGAACCCCCAAACTCTAAGATACATATCCTGAGTAGATCTTCTACAACTTGATTTATTCTTTCGGTTTTCCCATCTGTCTGAGGATGGTATGCTTTGCTAAAATTGAGTTGTACACCTAAGACTGAATGCAAACTTTGCCAGAATTGACTGGTAAATATTGGATCACGATCACATACTATATTTTTTGGAATTCCGTGCAATCGTACAATATGTTTCAGGAATATTTTGGCTAAACTTTCTGTGGTTCTATTCATTTTAATAGGAATGAAATGGGCACTTTTAATGGGTCTATCAACTATCACCCATATACTTTCATTTTCCGACCTTGATCTGGGAAGTCCATCAATGAAATCCATAGAAATATGTTCCTATTTCCATTGAGGAACTTATAGAGGTAATAAAAGTCCACTGGGCTTTTGATGCTCACCCTTAGCTAAATGGCACATAATACATTGTTTCCCATATTCACCGATGTCTTTCTTCATGCCTTCCCAATAGTACATCCGCTTCATATCATTATACATCTTTGTACCACCGAGATGTATAGAAAATAAAGACCGATGACATTCATCTAGAACTTCTTTTCTCAAATCGGTTATGTTAGGAACACACTGTAACAACCCGGATATTCATAGCAATTAATGATCATCACTAGGTGATTAAATCGTTCGCCAAATTTTATTGGAATTTTATCAAGTTAAAATTGTTTCGAAAAAAATCGTTCGACCCGTTCCCTTTCTTATTTTTGTTCGACCTGATTTCCCCCCTTCTCGATCCATTCTTCATTTTGATTGCAGACCCTTTCCCCTTTTAAGCCGGCACATTTCATTCTCTAGCCTGTTCCTTTATTTTCTCTGAGAATAGAAAAATGGCGGCGACGATTCTTTGCAACTGAATTAGGGCTTGAGGAATTTGGGGCTTTCGTTCCTCTTGTGCTCTGAACTTTGGGCTTCTCGAAGTGCCGTCCCTACATCGATCGTTTTGTGGGTTGTTCGAGAATTGCTTGGCTCGATCGATTTCTCTTTGCTCTCTCTGGCTACTTCGACGAGTTCAATTCTTGCTTCTGGGATTGGTCTCGCGTTCGTTCCTGTGAGAATTGCTATGGCTTCGGCCTTGCTTTTGGGGTTCTTCGAATAAGGTGAGTAAACTTGTACTCACATCTAATTCAATTCTCCAGTGCGTGTTTTTGGGTTTGAGTTTATATGGGTTCGAATCCTATTTTCTCGTTTGTTTATTCTATGTTGAATTCGTCTTTGGCTGTGCAATATTGTTTGGATGATTGCGATGAATTCTGACCTTTTTCATATGCGTATATTTGATTTCTTCTGACTTTGCTTGGCCACCACAGTATGATATACTCGGCTTTGACATTTTTCTGGTATCATACTCGTCGACATTGCTATCCTCTTCACTGTGAGGTAAGGCTTGAGTTTTTCTGGCCCCTGTGAGCTTTTTCTCTGGCCATCTATTCATTTTTGCACTTGTAGTTGCGTTCCACTCCATGTTTGAATTCCTTACTGTCCATTTATGTTTTTGCATACCTTGTAGTTGTTGTACTTGTCTACATTGTACTCGAGTTGGTCTTGTACATTTGATAGTCGGATCCTTGTTTCCTTTTGTTGTACACTTACCTTTTGGTACGGCAGTCTTCATCCCAGGCAGTTTTCATATTGCATTTGCATTTGGGCTTATGTTTGAAACTGATTCCTTGCATATGCTCCTATTAGGATTGGTGTAGTTGTTTCCATTTGCACTCAAGTTCAACCTGTAGCTTGCATTGTCAGTTGCACTTCATTGTTCATCTGATTACTATACCCTTGTAGTTGCAGTTTTACATTTGACTTCCTTGTTTACTTTGTTGACATTGCAACTGTGTAGTCGAACATTTGAGCCCTGTACTTGTTCATTATAGCTGCATTTAAGTTGTTACTTGATCCACTTGAACTTGAGTCCGTGGTTTTGTTGAAGTCCAGTTTTGTAAGACTATTGTACCATGATTTTGAACTTGCCTTAAGTATAATTTGGGACTAGTTTATATGATGATTTTTGGTTGTTTTGTATATGACATTTCACTACTGTATATATATACTGTTCTCTGACCATATGACATTGGCTTCATTACCTTGTTGCTCCTGCATGTAGTTTGACCATTTGTAGCTGTGCACCTCATTGTTTACTGGTTGTCTTGCTCAGTTGATTCATACATGCTTGCATCCATGTAGATGTTGACACTGGTTGTAGTCTGGTCTTTGATACCTGTCTGCATTGCATACATTTGATATTGCAGTTTATTGAGGCACTGTTCTTTGAGTTGCTTGTTTATATTGCTGTATCCAATTTACTTCATATAAACTTGAGTCTGCATTTGAGTTCATCCTCATTTGTATTGTTGCAGTATCATGTTGACAGACTTGATCACTTGAGTTTGCCTGCTTGGTGGCTTTTGTTGTTGTCAATTTTGTACTTGTCTTGTTGAACTTGTACATGCATTTGCCTTGTTGCAGTTACACTTTGAATTTTGATCGAGGCCATTTGCAATATTTTGAATCGTATTTTGATTTGGTTTAAATTGATAATTTTTATTGTTAATCGCCGTTTTCGGCAATTCCATTCTTTTCTAAATCATCTTCCTTTAGAAATCTTTGCATCTATCTCTGTTGAGGTTTTAAATCTGCTGATTTTTGTTTAACACTGTTAAGTGTTATATCGACCATCATCCGATTTCTTTGTTTAAAGAGTCGGGTAGACGGGAATTATTTTGACTGTCGTCTATTTGATTATTATTGCTTCTATGCACTAATAGCTAAGTTTGAATTAGACTGACCCGTGTATTATTTTCTTTTGAATGTAATACTCGGGTCAGACCCGAGTTATTTCAGGTTGTAGATTTCCTGCTGTTAGAGCTATGAAGACTTTTCACATCTTCTGAAGTTGTCTTTGTCTTTTTGTAGTAATCAGTGTATTGATTAGGATGACATGTATTCATGTACATTAGTTGATAATGTATTTGTGTATATAACTTCCAGAGTCGACAGTTATAGTTGTATCATATGTATCGTGTCAAATGTATTGTAACTGATGTTATCCCGCTTTTTGGTCAAAGCCGGAATATCAAACAAATCGACAAGAAAGGATGGGTATCAGGATTGGAAGTCGATTAGAGACAAGGTTGTGATCGATGTCGTCAAAATTTGACCAGGTTCCGATCGGGACGAAATCGATTGGAGATGATGATAAGGACTAGGAGAGGCTATATTTCAAGTTTCAGGTTGATCGGAGTTCATATGAAGGAAATATGGATGGATTACGATGTGTAGGGAATGATTCGAATCGATGCACTTCGCATCGATCAAGAGGATGGCGGTTCGAATCGATACGTTTCGTGTCGACCATAAAGTAAGGACTTCGAATCGATACCGTTCGTATCGATCGACATGGGTTCGGTTTAGTGAAGTTCGAATCGATCAGGTTCTAGTTCGACTCGGTGACTTCGTATCGATAGGATGGTGAAGGATGACAACATGTTCGTATCGATCAGGATTTACTTCGAATCGATCATGTTCGTATCGATCGAGAAGGATTCAGGCTACAGGTTTCGAATCGATACGTTTTGTATCGATAGGCATGCGAGGATTGAAGATGCAATTCGTATCGATCGAGGCTGGAATCGATACGAAGGACTCACGTATAGATTGATTCGAAGAAGGTCGAAGGCATTGGTAGATAGATGGATGGATACGAAGGGAGCAGTCAAAACAGCGAGATTCAAGGAGCGACTCGATCAAACCGGAGTGAAAGGCGGATCGACCCGAAGATTGCGCGCCACGTCACCATGAGAGCACGTGCAGGCTATCGATTCGAAGGAATCGATTCGAAGGAAGTTGAGTCGAAGCAAACATCCACCGAAGAACACGATTTCATATCCATGATATCTCGAGATCTACAAGTCCAAATGTTATGAAATTTTCACAGAAGCTTGCACACATGATGGAGGATGTTCACACCAAATTTCAGCTTGATTGGACGATTTCTTGATCGATTCGAACATAGCTTCGAATCGATCCCAAAGTGGGCCCGGATTTCCAAAAAGCGGGCATGTGGGCCCCCTGACGTACTGGAACTAGTCTCCCTTCAGTTTAGGCGAAATATCAACCTCCTACACCTATAAATAGACCCCCAGGTCATTCAGAAAATGGGTCGGACAATTTTGAGAGCAAAAGAGCGCCCGGACTCTGCCATATTTATTCCAGATCACCATTGCTGCCTTAGATTCAGATTATAATCATAAAATCCGTTGTACTACGCGATAGGAAATTGTAATCTTCAAGCATCGATCAATAAAAGATAAAAACTTTGGAGTGGACGTAGGCCGGAGATAGCCGAACCACTATAAATCTCGTGTCTTTGTTCATTATTTCTGAACTACTGTTTGTTGTTTGTTTAGATCTGAGATTTGTGTTTGAATATTGCTGATTTGTATTCATACACTGGTGCTTTCACAACATTCGGGGTTTGTGACCATTTTTGGCGCAAACACTTTGGTGCTTTCACTGAGAGGAACTAGCACCCGCTACACCAGATTCAAAGTTTAGATTTGAAAGTTTGAAGGATTCAGATTGACTCAACAATGACTCGACAAACAAGGCAAAGAGCTGAGAGAAGCCAACAGGGAGGAAGTCAAGAGGCATCCTCCGGAGCTGGAGAAGGACAAGCTTCGATTTACATTACAAGAGACGAAATGGAAGCTATGGCAAATTCATTGCATGAGAGGTTGCTGAAGAGTCAACAGGATATGATGCAGACTTTCTTCGAGCAGATGAGAGCTGCAGGAACACAGAACTTTGGACCAACTACAGCGACTGCAAATGTGGAACAAGGAACTAGGGTTGCAGAACCCAATGGAGGACAGAATACAGAACCGGAAGGCAATCAACAAGGGCTTGGGGGCAGGCCCACAGGATCCAACGCAGAAGGACCTTTGGAAGGAGTTCAGCAGGCTAGAGCCAACGTTGCGGCTAATGAGCCACATGAAGAATATGTGTCGGAGTTCCCTCGGGAGCATGGGGGGCAACACCTAACAGGCAATGCTGGATTAATGGAAATCATTAGGAAGACTATGCTTGGAGGTTCGATCAATAGAGACTTGGAAGGAGTGAACAGGAGTCCGTTCGCTCGGGAAATCAGGATGGCTCAGAATCCACCTAAGTTCAAGTTACCTAGCGTGGAAGTATATAATGGAAAGGCTGACCCGACTGATCACTTGATGAGATACACTAGACACATGGAAGTGCTGGGAGCATCGGAGGAAGTGATGGCCAGATGTTTCCCTTTATACTTGACAGACCTAGCGGCAATGTGGTTTAGGCAGCTGGAGGAAGGATCTATCAGGAATTGGAGGGAATTGGTGGACAGGTTTTTGGAACAGTTTCGGGTTCATATCAAAAGACCTAAGAACGTGATGACGTTAACATCGGTAAAGCAAAGAACGGATGAATCGCTTAGAGCATTTTTAACTCGATTTAATGCGGCGGTTTCTTCGGTGGATCGGCCGGATCCATCGATGGTTTTGATGGCGGTAGTGTCGGGAGTCAGAGAGGATTCAGATTTTAAGGTATCTTTAGTACGAGACCCACCACTGGATCTTGGGGAATTCTTTCACGAAGCTGAAAGATTTCTTCGGCAAGAAGATGCATGTATGGACTTAAAGCTAAAAGAGGTGAATGTGACCGGGGGTGGAGGACCATCCGACGGAAGCTCGAATAAAGATAAAGGAAAAAGGAAGCTGGACGAAAATTCTGAAAAAGCTAGGAAGCGATGGAAAGATCCAAAGTTCTCCACATACACAGAATTGAATGAGACGCTGGAGCGGATTTACTTGGAAACTCGGAATCGCCTTCCTTACCGAAGGCCGGCTAGAAGAGAGCCATCTGAACGGGAAAGGGCATCAGGAAGGCACTGTGTCTTCCACGATCTGGACGGGCATGATACCAACAGCTGCAGGCAGTAAAGGGACATAATTGAGGAGCATGTGAGGAATGGACAGTTGAGGCAGTATGTTGGGGTGCGGAATGCAGCGATGGAGCAGGAGCAACCACCGCCTACCTCGAGCCATGATGGTGCGAGGCCCAGGAATGATGGTCGATTGGTCATCCATTTACCAGGATAATATGGAATAAGTAACAAACCGTTGGCAAGCAACCGAGTCATTTACACATGTATGGGGACGGAGATAGCCCCTAGGCATGCTCTGAATGATGATAAAATGCGAAGCCATGGTTTGCGAAATCTGTTTTCTTTTGTTTTTGGATTGGACACTTATTTTTCTGGTTTGGTTTTTGGAGTTTGGATTGAACTCCTGATTTTGCTCGTTTCTCTGGTTTTGGCATTCATTCGGATGATTGTTCTCCGTTTTGGATGATGATTTTGATTTTTGGTATGAATTTCTGGTTTTCTGATTTGATTCGGATTTTGGATTGGATTTTGATTGGATTCTTTTTGGTTTTCGATAAACGGTCGTCAGGTGTGGATTACGCCTGGCAAGGGGTGAGTCTTTTTGCCCGAACGTGGTAAATTGACTCATCCAGGTCGTCGAGTATGGACTATGCTCGACAAGGGTCCGGAGCGACCAGGATTCGGCTTAGGACTTAAGCCATGGCATTACTTACGTCCAGGGACACTGGACCACGGTCGTCAGGTGTGGATTGCGCTTGGCAAGAACCCGGAGAGGTTAGCTCAATGTCCAGGGACACTAGACCACGGTCGTCGAGTGTGGATTGCGCTTGGCAAGAGCCCAGAGAGGTTACAGATTTGGATATCGACCCGGAGAGGTCTTGGATTCGGTTGTTTGATAAGGATGGATTAATAACTCAGTCTACGAGTTTGGATGGGCATGGAATTTGCTATGGACTTTGGATATCGGATACAGAATTATTCAAAACACGCCTTCTTACCACAAGACATGTTTTGGGGGGCAAATGTTATCCCGCTTTTTGGTCAAAGCCGGAATATCAAACAAATCGACAAGAAAGGATGGGTATCAGGATTGGAAGTCGATTAGAGACAAGGTTGTGATCGATGTCGTCAAAATTTGACCGGGTTCCGATCGGGACGAAATCGATTGGAGATGATGATAAGGACTAGGAGAGTCTATATTTCAAGTTTCAGGTTGATCGGAGTTCATATGAAGGAAATATGGATGGATTACGATGTGCAGGGAATGGTTCGAATCGATGCACTTCGCATCGATCAAGAGGATGGCGGTTCGAATCGATACGTTTCGTGTCGACCATAAAGTAAGGACTTCGAATCGATACCGTTCGTATCGATCGACATGGGTTCGGTTTAGTGAAGTTCGAATCGATCAGGTTCTAGTTCGACTCGATGACTTCGTATTGATAGGATGGTGAAGGATGACAACATGTTCGTATCGATCAGGATTTACTTCGAATCGATCATGTTCGTATCGATCGAGAAGGATTCAGGCTACAGGTTTCGAATCGATACGTTTTGTATCGATAGGCATGCGAGGATTGAAGATGCAATTCGTATCGATCGAGGCTGGAATCGATACGAAGGACTCACGTATAGATTGATTTGAAGAAGGTCGAAGGCATTGGTAGATAGATGGATGGATACGAAGGGAGCAGTCAAAACAGCGAGATTCAAGGAGCGACTCGATCAAACCGGAGTGAAAGGCGGATCAACCCGAAGATTGCGCGCCACGTCACCATGAGAGCACATGCAGGCTATCGATTCGAAGGAATCGATTCGAAGGAAGTTGAGTCGAAGCAAACATCCACCGAAGAACACGATTTCGTATCCATGATATCTCGAGATCTACAAGTCCAAATGTTATGAAATTTTCACAGAAGCTTGCACACATGATGGAGGATGTTCACACCAAATTTCAGCTTGATTGGACGATTTCTTGATCGATTCGAACATAGCTTCGAATCGATCCCAAAGTGGGCCCGGATTTCCAAAAAGCGGGCATGTGGGCCCCCTGACGTACTGGAACTGGTCTCCCTTCATTTTAGGCGAAATATCAGCCTCCTACACCTATAAATAGACCCCCAGGTCATTCAGAAAAGGGGTCGGACAATTTTGAGAGCAAAAGAGCGCCCGGACTCTGCCAGATTTATTCCAGATCACCATTGCTGCCTTAGATTCAGATTATAATCATAAAATCTGTTGTACTACGCGATAGGAAATTGTAATCTTCAAGCATCGATCGATAAAAGATAAAAACTTTGGAGTGGACGTAGGCCGGAGATAGCCGAACCACTATAAATCTCGTGTCTTTGTTCATTATTTCTGAACTACTGTTTGTTGTTTGTTTAGATCTGAGATTTGTGTTTGAATATTGCTGATTTGTATTCATACACTGGTGCTTTCACAACATTCGGGGTTTGTGACCATTTTTGGCGCAAACAACTGACATCAGTTATTATATATATGAGACTTTTTGTTCCATCTGTATTCCGCATTTATGTTATCTGTGTTATCTTTATATTTATTGTCCTAAACTATTATAGCCACTGTGTAGTAGCTTTGAGTTTGTATCGGTATGTCGGATTTCCTCCTGTAATAAAAATGCATGTTATTCTATCTGACATATCGGTGCTCGCACAAAGCAATTACATAGATGGTCGCTCCTCAACAGCCTTATTCTCCGTGCTAGTTGACAGCACTACATCGTAGTGTTCTTAGCTAGCGTGGGTATAGAGGTGGGGCGTCACAGCTTAGTATCAAAGCCTGGGGTTTAGGACAATTATAAAACATAACTTAGATGGAGCATATGTTACAACTATTTGTCGGTATTTTATCTATCATCTTTGCCTATGTTTGATTTTGATTTCGTGAAAGTATTTTTGGCTTCTGCCTCCGTTTGCTTTACGAACTCAAGTTGGGTTTTTGATGATGAGGATTTTGTTCTTGTGTTTTCGGCTTTGAATTGATTTAGCCGATGTTGATTTTGTTCGAATCTCAGCAATTTTGAACTTGATATTTTGTGTTTACCTCGGCTTGATTTCCATTCGACTTCGGTCACTTTGTTTTTGTGAAGTGGCTAATTTCTTGATTTCCAAGACTCTGACTTTGTTTGTCGTTGGATTCTTTGATGATGATGTTGATTCATTTTGTACTCGACTGCGGCCATTAATTGTTGACTTCGACATTGACTTGATTCTTACTTTTGTTGAAGTCATTTATGCATTTCTGCTCGTTTTGCTTTGTTTTTCCAATTGATAATCGATTCTTCTTTTCCAGTTAGTTGTTATCACTTTTGTCGACTTTGATAACTTCTAGTTTCGGAATTCTTGGGTATGTCTACTTTGATAAATTTGGAATCGAATTCTTTGGATTTTATTCACATCTTCGAATGTGAGTTTTAGTGAATTGATTTGGTTTCCAAAATTTAATCGATTCGTGATCATTTCCCCTGATTGGTTGCTATCATTTATTAGCAACTTTAATGACATTTTCTTCGGGATTTTTGTGAACATACTTTTTGATGGATTCGATATCGATTTCTTTGGATATATTCACATCTTTGTATGTGAATTCTTGTGATTGATTGTTTCTATAATCATTTTTGTGATTTGTCACTTTAAAAATATAAAGGTTTTCTATACTAGTAGTAAATATCAAAATCCTTTTCTCCAAACAATTTCAAAACTATTTTACTACAAAGCTCTTTTTCTTAAACCGTTTTCCAATCTATTGGTATATACAAGCCTTTATTTCACTCGTATGAGAAATTGAATTAAATGGCCTAGTAAAACAATTGGTATGAAACGCTTGCGTTTACTTCGTCGGTTAACTCCTGGACTTGTTCGATTGAACCTTTTGTGACAATTTCCTAGTGAATATCTACAGTTTGTTCGTAAATATTTAAGTTAAGCAAGTGGTTATGGGACATGAAGCTAAACTCATATATTTACTAGCTTAGTGTAATTGACACTTCTTGTTGATCATGACGATCATTTTATGATTTAGACTAGCAATTGTGCGATGTCTCTTTGTTTACAAGGTTAGACTAGACCGCATTGGTGTGATTCCGACTCATACATATCTCTTTGTCCGCAAGGTTAGTCTAGACACCATATGTGTGATTCCGTCTCACACATATTGCACGATTAGACTAGACCTCATCGGTGTGATTCCGTCTCACACATATCTCTTGGGCTTTGAGGATTGTCTAGACACCATTTGTGTGATTCCGTCTCACACATATTTCTTTGTTGCACGGTTAGACTAGGCCTCATCGGTGTGATTCCGTCTCACACATATCTCTTGGGCTTTGAGGATTGTCTAGACACCATTTGCGTGATTCCGTCTCACACATATTGCACGGTTAGACTAGACCTCATCGGTGTGATTCCGTCTCACACATATCTCTTAAGCTTTGAGGATTGTCTAGACACCATTTGTGTGATTTCGTCTCACACATATTTCTTTGTTGCACGGTCTTCGGGCCATTCCTGTGTGAAAATTTAATGGTTAGCCACCATGAGATAGCTTCTCGTTCTTGTGATACCGGTGTTTTGAGTTCTCATACTCCTGTTTTCTAATAGGCCTCCCCCTCTTTGTGATTTCTGGATTTCGTGTGTAGATTTCTAGAATTTGTGCTTCACCAATTTTCGTGATTTCTATTGATAAGTTTTATCAATTTTTGTGCATTGGTGAATTCATGTGTTATTGACTTGTTATGAATACAGGTTTAGGGTATGATATCCCTTTCTATCTTTGAGAAGATTCTTGTGACATTTTTTTATGAATGAAAATTCATTGGTATTATATTTTGATGCCAGTTATTTTGATGAGATTTTGACGTGTTAACTTCCGTAACCGTCAATTTTGAAATGGATTTACAAGCGGTTCTCCCACAATACTGATATTGCTAATTTAATCACGTATTTTCAAAATTTGTTATTTTATAAAAAAAAGTTGTTTCAAAAATATAAATTAAAATTGTTTTCAAAATTTTTACAGTTTACATTTTCAAAAGAACGAGGAAGCGATTTAAACGTTTCAGAAAAATCGAGGACTATGACCCCTTTCTTTTACTGATTCGTTTAATTCCGGACTTGTCCGTTTGAGAAAGTGAAATGTTATTTTTAAAACACACAATTTTGCACTTTCAAGGAAACGATAAAGAGATTTAAACGATTTAGCAAAAGTACGGAGTATGGAACCATACTTTTACTACTTCGGTTAATTCCGGACTCGTTAATTGAATAATTCTGATTTCTGATTATCGTTTTTGATAATCGGATATTTTTGATTTCTGATTATCGTTTTTGATAATCAGATATTTGTGAGATTTGATTATCATTTGTGATAATTAAATATTTTTTGATTTAATTATCGTTTGAGATAATTAAATATTTTTCGATTTGATTAATCGAATATTTGTGATTTCTGATTATCGTTTTTGATAATCAGATATTTGTGAAATTTGATTATCATTTGTGATAATAAAATATTTTTCGATTTAATTATCGTTTGAGATAATTAAATATTTATTGATTTGATTAATCGAATATTTGTAATTTCTGATTATCATTTTTGATAATCGTGTCGTTTCTGGTTATCGCTTGTGATAATTAGATATTTGAGATTCTAATTGTCGTTTTGATAATTAAATATTTGCGATTTGAAAATTCGATTATCGTTTTTGATGATTGAATATTTGCGATTTTGAGATTTGAGCTTCGTCTTTTTCTCTGGCGATTCAGGTGAGTAATTTGATTTACTCACATTCAATTCGTGCAGTACGTGATTTCTGCTTTGATTCCTTGATCCCCATGATGTTGATTCTTTTGATTTGAAGCAGTCGAACCTTTTGATTTTATATCTGATACTTCCATGATTTCAATACTTCCCAGTTGACATTTGCTTTGCTTATGCATTCGACATTGCCATGCTCTTTTGGTTGTTACCTTTTGTCCATTTATTCCTTATGATTGCGAGGACGCAATTTCTTTAAGGAGGGGAGTCTGTAACAACCCGGATATTCATAGCAATTAATGATCGTCACTAGGTGATTAAATCGTTCGCCAAATTTTATTGGAATTTTATCAAGTTAAAATTGTTTCGAAAAAAATCGTTCGACCCGTTCCCTTTCTTATTTTTGTTCGACCTGATTTCCCCTCTTCTCGATCCATTCTTCATTTTGATTGCAGACCCTTTCCCCTTTTAAGCCGTCCCATTTCATTCTCTAGCCCGTTCCTTTATTTTCTCTGAGAATAGAAAAATGGCGGCGACGATTCTTTGCAACTGAATTAGGGCTTAAGGAATTTGGGGCTTTCGTTCCTCTTGCGCTCTGAACTTTGGGCTTCTCGAAGTGCCGTCCCTACGTCGATCGTTTTGTGGGTTGTTCGAGAATTGCTTGGCTCGATCGATTTCTCTTTGCTCTCTCTGGCTACTTCGACGAGTTCGATTCTTGCTTCTGGGATTGGTCTCGCGTTCGTTCCTGTGAGAATTGCTATGGCTTCGGCCTTGCTTTTGGGGTTCTTCGAATAAGGTGAGTAAACTTGTACTCACATCTAATTCAATTCTCCAGTGCGTGTTTTTGGGTTTGAGTTTATATGGGTTCGAAATCCTGTTTTCTCGTTCGTTTATTCTATGTTGAATTCGTCTTTGGCTGTGCGATATTGTTTGGATGATTGCGATGAATTCTGACCTTTTTCATATGCGTATATTTGATTTCTTCTGGCTTTGCTTGGCCACCACAGTATGATATACTCGGCTTTGACATTTTTCTGGTATCATACTCGTCGACATTGCTATCCTCTTCACTGTGAGTTAAGACTTGAGTTTTTCTGGCCCCTGTGAGCTTTGTATCTGGCCATCTATTCTTTGTTGCACTTGTAGTTGCGTTCCACTCCATGTTTGAATTCCTTACTGTCCATTTATGTTTTTGCATACCTTGTAGTTGTTGTACTTGTCTGCATTGTACTCGAGTTGGTCTTGTACATTTGATAGTCGGATCCTTGTTTCCTTTTGTTGTACACTTACCTTTTGGTATGACAGTCTTCATCCCAGGCAGTTTTCATATTGCATTTGCATTTGGGCTTATGTTTGAAACTGATTCCTTGTATATGCTCCTGTTAGGATTGGTGTAGTTGTTTCCATTTGCACTCAAGTTCAACATGTAGCTTGCATTGTCAGTTGCACTTCATTGTTCATCTGATTACTATACCCTTGTAGTTGCAGTTTTACATTTGACTTCCTTGTTTACTTTGTTGACATTGCAACTGTGTAGTCGAACATTTGAGCCTTGTACTTGTTCACTATAGCTGCATTTAAGTTGTTACTTGATCCACTTGAACTTGAGTCCGTGGTTTTGTTGAAGTCCAGTTTTGTAAGACTATTGTACCATGATTTTGAACTTGCCTTAAGTATAATTTGGGACTAGTTTATATGATGATTTTTGGTTGTTTTGTATATGACATTTCACTACTGTATATATATACTGTTCTCTGACCATATGACATTGGCTTCATTACCTTGTTGCTCCTGCATGTAGTTTGACCATTTGTAGCTGTGCACCTCATTGTTTGCTGGTTGTCTTGCTCAGTTGATTCATACATGCTTGCATCCATGTAGATGTTGACACTGGTTGTAGTCTGGTCTTTGATACCTGTCTGCATTGCATACATTTGATATTGCAGTTTATTGAGGCACTATTCTTTGAGTTGCTTGTTTATATTGTTGTATCCAATTTACTTCATATAAACTTGAGTCTGCATTTGAGTTCATCCTCATTTGTATTGTTGCAGTATCATGTTGACAGACTTGATCACTTGAGTTTGCCTGCTTGGTGGCTTTTGTTGTTATCCATTTTGTACTTGTCTTGTTGAACTTGTACATGCATTTTCCTTGTTGCAGTTACACTTTGAATTTTGATCGAGGCCATTTGCAATATTTTGAATCGTATTTTGATTTGGTTTAAATTGATAATTTTTATTGTTAATCGCCGTTTTTGGCAATTCCATTCTTTTCTAAATCATCTTCCTTTAGAAATCTTTGCATCTATCTCTGTTGAGGTTTTAAATCTGCTGATTTTTGTTTAACACTGTTAAGTGTTATATCGACCATCATCCGATTTTTTTGTTTAAAGAGTCGGGTAGACGGGAATTATTTTGACTGTCGTCTATTTGATTATTATTGCTTCTATGCACTAATAGCTGAGTTTGAATTATACTGACCCGTGTATTATTTTCTTTTGAATGTAATACTCGGGTCAGACCCGAGTTATTTCAGGTTGTAGATTTCCTGCTGCTAGAGCTATGAAGACTTTTCACATCTTCTGAAGTTGTCTTTGTCTTTTTGTAGTAATCAGTGTATTGATTACGATGACATGTATTCATGTACATTAGTTGATAATGTATTTGTGTATATAACTTCCAGAGTCGACAGTTATAGTTGTATCATATGTATCGTGTCAAATGTATTGTAACTGACATCCGTTATTATATATATATGAGACTTTTTGTTCCATCTGTATTCCGCATTTATGTTATCTGTGTTATCTTTATATTTATTGCCCTAAACTATTATAGCCACTGTGTAGTAGCTTTGAGTTTGTATCGGTATGTCGGATTTCCTCCTGTAATAAAAATGCATGTTATTCTATCTGACATATCGGTGCTCGCACAAAGCAATTACATAGATGGTCGCTCCTCAACAGCCTTATTCTCCGTGCTAGTTGACAGCACTACATCGTAGTGTTCTTGGCTAGCGTGGGTATAGAGGTGGGGCGTCACACACACGGTCTTCCTTTAAATTTCAAGTCCCCCTTCAAGTCTAAGTCGAACCTGCTGAGATCTTCATATGCATTTCCATTCTTCAACTTATTAATTTGATCAGCTAGGATTGGGTCATTTCTTTGATTAGCTTGAATTCGATCAAGTAAACTTGGTCGAATATCCAGACTTGCCAACATGGATGTTGTTTCTTCCACTCTTCTGAACTGGAGGTTACAAGAAGATAACACTTCTAATTCTTTCTATTCTATCAACATCATTGACACTATGGCTTGGTGTTTTCGGCTGAGAGCATCTGCCACCTTATTGCCCTTACCTGGCGTATACTGAATTTCTAGGTCATAAGCGGCTAGAAATTCTAACCATCGTTATTGTCGCATATTCAAGTCTTTTTGAGAGAATAAATATTTTAACAATTTGTGGTCTGTGTATAAAACAAACCTTTCACCCAATAAATAATGCCGCCAAAGTTTCAAGGCAAATACAATGGCTGCTAACTCAAGATCGTGAGTTGCATACTATACTTCATGAGGCCTGAGTTGTCTAACCGCATAGGCTACAACTCTATCTTGTTGCATTAATACGGCACCAAGCCCTGTTCCACAGGCATCTGTGTATACTACCAGATCCTGATTTCCTTTTGGAACTATTAATATTGGAGCGTTAGAAAGTAATTCTTTCAATTTCTGGTCAGCCCCTTCACATTTATTTAACCAGATAAATATAACTCCTTTCTTCATTAAATTAGTCAGTGGAGTAGAAATCTTGGAAAAATATTTTATAAATCTTATATAATATCCTGCTAAACCCAAGAAACTTTTGATTTCAGTTATTGATTCAGGTCGCTTCCACTTTTGAATAGCTTCGACCTTAGTTGGGTCGACTGAAATTCCTTTCTCCGAGACTATATGTCCCAAAAATTTCACTTTCTTCTGCTAGAAGTGACATTTTGAAAATTTTGCTTTAAGTTGGTGTTCTCTTAAAGTTTCTAACACCAGTTTCAAATGAATCACATGCTCTTCTTCTATTCTTGTGTAGACGAGGATATCATCAATAAAAACTAGGACAAACTTGTCCAAATAGCTTCTGAAAACTCTATTCATCAAATCAACAAAATAAGCTAGAGCATTCGTTAATCCGAATGGCATTACTAACCATTCATAGGAACCGTATCTAGTTTGAAATGTTGTTAGTGGAATACTGTCCTCTACAACTCTTAGGTTATGAAAACATGTGGCTAGATCTAGTTGTGAAAAGACCTTTGCACCACTCAGTTGATCGAATAGATCATCAATCCTTGGCAGTGGATATTTGTTCTTGATAGTAAAGTCATTCAATTTTATGTAATCTATAAAGAGTCGAAGTGATCCATCTACCTTTTTAACAAATAAAGCCGATGCTCCCCAAGGAGAACTACTCGTTCTGATGAAATTCTTTTGCTCAAGATCCTCTATTTGAGATCTTAATTCTTCCATCTCACTAGGGCACATTCGATTAGGTGGTTTACTAAAAGGTTGAGTTCTAGGTTTCAAATCTATTCTGAACTCAACTGCTTGACGTGGTGGTAGACTAGTAATTGGTTCAAAGATATCAGAAAAATCTCTAACTACTAGAATCTGTCCTATTTTATCTTCTGTAGATTCCAAAGCAAATAAAGAATAACTTGAACTGGCATTTGCTCTTTCTAGAGCTATAAGGATTCACTTGGGCTAATCGGGATGTTGGAGAGTGATTACTCATTCCGAACAATATAATCGAGCTTGATAGTGCTTGAGCCAGTCTATTCCCAAAATAACTCCATAACTCAACGAATCCATAATAAACAAATCACATGAGAAAGAATACCCAGATAAGCAAATTACGACTCCACTACATTTCATCTCTAGGGTAACGCATCCTCCAACAGGATTGGCCACCCTAAGAGAATTGTTAAGAGAAGAAAAATCTAATTTTAACTTTTCTACTATTCCTTTCGATATAAATGAATGTGATGCTCCTATATCGAAAAGAATTCTAATATATAATCCATGCCATAAAATAGTACCTTCTAGAAGCTTGTTTTCCCTTATCTGGTTTCATTGAACTGGGACCATCTAGTGTGAACATTTTCCCTTGAGTCTGCTTCTTCGGCTTTCTGCATTGTCTCGCTATATGTCCCATTTCATTGCAATTGTAGCATTTCTTCATAGGACCATGACCTGTGTTTCTACATTCATTGGCATAATGACCCTTCTTTCCATATGAGTAACATTCCACGTGTGCTTTAGCTTGTTGCCTCTTCTGGTCCTCTTTCTTAGGTTGCAATGGTCGATTATTCTTTCGAAATTTTGCATTCTTCTTCGAGAAGAATGGCCTCTTCCTTTGTTGCTGGCTTTTCTGAGTAGGTTGACTTTCAAAAACCGAATCTCGCTCTCGTACCTTTTCAAATCTTAAAGCCATATCCACAATCTCCTCAAACGGAAATCTGAGTTGAGTAAGTAATTTATCTCTCAGTTCATTATTTAGACCAAGCACAAACTTCTCATTCTCTTCCATTGGGGTGCTAATGAGTGTCGGTCCATACTTCGATAGTGCATTAAACCTATTGACATACTCAGTTATAGATAAATTTTTCTGAGTAAGATCAATAAATTTCCGAAGGAGTGTTGCTCTCTCTGCTTTAGGTAGAAAATGGGCTTTGAAAATATCTTTGAATTCTTGCCAAGATATGTCTTCCTCTGGAGTTGCAGCAGTTATGGCTTCATACCAATCTAAGGCACCTCCCTGTAACTGTCGAGATGTTAACCTTCTCTTGTCCTGATCGGAGAGATTCGGATCTCCGAAGATTCTTTCGCATGTTCTCAACCATGTATGAACTCCCATTATGCCCTCATTTCCCAAGAATGGTTTACCACCTAGAGTTGAGTAGTCTTTGTAGAGCTTGGTAAACTCTGATCCGGGATTTTGATTATTGTCTTTGAGCATGCCCATATCTTGAACATGCTTCATGACTTCGACCCATTGACCCATAGTTAAAAGTACATTTCGATTGCTTGGTTGACCATTTGGTGGCTCAACTGTCGAGCCTGTTCCGGGTCTACCTGGTCCTACCATTTTCTGATAAAGAACAATTGTCATTTTATTATATAACAAAATTTCACTAACAATTATGTATGTTACACAAATACATATAAAGTATTATCCCAATGTTTTTCTTTTTAAAACATTCAATAGAACTCATTTATCACCTATACGAGTTAATCCTAATTCTCATGGGATGATACTGACTGGGTAAATACTAAGTCCGACTCCCTTATGGTCAAATGTGTTCTAATTACTGATTTATACAAATTCTTTTGAATCCTCGCTCAGATACCACGCTATGACACCCCGGCTCTAGTGACCGAAATATCGGAGGGAGTTTACCGTCCGATAGCTCGGATCAATGGGCATTAAAGGAGCGATCTGTCGTAGACACTACTTTGGATCAACATGGATACGTTTAAAATACCTGAACATCTCTGAAATGATACGTATCTCATCTCGACACAATGTAGTATACACGAGTTCAGGGAAATTTTATCTAAATCACATATCAGAACACAATATATAATGGTTTCACAAAACAACGGACCAAAAAGATAGATATATATATACATGTACATAGGTACAAACAGATGTCGGACTATCACCATATATGTACAACTAAGTCATCGTGCATACTATACATAAATACCCCAAAAATGATGTCCTAATACATACACAGACAAATATATACAAAGTACATATGACATGACTACACAAAATCAACTTAGCATAGTTCAACGGACTCTAAATGTATCTCTCTAACATTTCTCCTCCAGATGACTCTAACAGTTCCTTTGAGGCATGTAGCAAGCGTGCATCTGTGAAGCTCTAAATCTATAACTACTTTAAATTTATATATTGTATGCCAGTTGCCGTCCATCTCAATGTCATATGAAATCACCTCAAAACGTGAAAAGGTAATCATTCTGAAAAGCCTCAGTCTAACCCGAGGAGTTGTCATAAAACAAAACCTCGAGTCAGGCTATAAATCTAGCTGTGAGTATAATAGTGTAACAATGATCCATATAAATGTGTGGAGTCAGGTTATATATGTGATTTAAAAGAAATAGATATGTCACACACTCCATAATCTAAACCCGCCCACATCCCATTAAATTATTTCAATTCAAATACACGTGTCATGACACTATTTAAAGTGAATCATAGCTGCAACTCTAATCAACCGGGATATCACATCCATTTCATTTATAAGTTGCATTCATTATTCAATAGACATACCACTGTCAAGTTATTCATATACGATGTATGGAATTACTAGCGAAACCTTTTAATTATTCACTCTTACTAGACTCTGTATCGAACCGATATTACGACCTTTTTCATCCGTATATATTTCGATCAGAAATTGTGGGTGCGCCCACACGATCTATTAGTTGCACTATCTTCTCATGTTCACCGTTGGCGCTCACTCCGTTGTGCGGTAATCTTCATCTTTGTTTCACCACATATCCATTAATGAGATTACTCTCGATTCTTCCTCGTTTCCCGTTTGCACTGCGCCTGTCACCGTGGTTGTGTCCGTGCAACAGATCGTTTGGACAATAAGTGACGAGGGACCAGGTCATCACGATTCAGGGAGCGACCCCGAATCTGCCCACTAGGATGGATTCTAGCGTCTAGTAGTCTCACCTCGTCTCGCTTGCTTCACCGGTTAAATACATTTAAATTCTTTTGTATTTAACTTCCCAATATACCATTTATCCCCAAAATGGTATCGTTTTCTATTTTATATCACATATAAATGTCATTTTAGTGCAACATAGCATTAACTTGTAGTATATAGCATCATATATATAATGAACATTCATAAACATAACATGTAAACATAACTTGGATGAATATCATCGGATTTGAATTTAAATTATAATAAAATGTACGTTTCAAATTTAGACTTGATTTTTGATGACGTCATTTTAATTTAATTTATAGAATTTTTCCATAATTTTTTATTTGGAAAATAAAATATATTTGGTTGACGCATTTTGCATCAAATGCCGGTTCTTTTGAAATTTTACAGAATAAGTTAATCGGTTTATTTTATTGTCGTTTTGTGATCGCGTACGTTGTCATGCACGGTCGTATATTTCTTTCGATCGTTCACGGTCCATACGCGAACGGAATATTGCATAGCGCCGTACTCTAAAACTTTTTGGTCATGTTCACACCTCCACACACCTCCGACGACCGAACCGAGACCATCGTCGTGTTCCGCTATGCAATACGATCCTACTGGTACCTTCCGTTTTGGCCGTAACGCTCCCATTCATCATACAGTTGCGGATATAACGGTGTCGTTTCTGATCACCATGAGGTCCGTCGGTCAGGCAAAAGCTAGTCGCTTTGTTCGTCTCACTTCCCTCTACATATTTCCTTTTGGTTGCATAAACAAAATCATCATAGATTTTGAGTTATTAATTATAGTTTTGAAACAAAACTTGTTTTATAGAGTTTGCATGGATTCTATTATATTATAAAAGCATGCACGTTAAACCTTTTTTCCATTATTTTATAAAGAAAGCATGTACGTTCGCTTTATAACACAAGCATGCAGTTAATTTTTATGTTCTCTATTTTAGAAACAAGCATATACGTTCACTTTAGGTTCATTATTTCCTCTCCGCGTTGGTACTACATGAAAAAAAATTGCACTAAAAAGTCTGTAGCATGGACGTAATGCATGCTAGTGAGTTAGTAATTCATAGGCTAATTTATGAAATGGCATAAACCTCAACATTAGTTCATATTAGCATAGCAAACTTTAGTTATAAAAAACAAAATATAAGTTCATAGTCCTGTAAGCATTTCGTACAAACATGTTCCATACAACATGCGCACTATACTTAATACATATGTATGTTTACATGTTGAGTACGTAAGAATTAAACAAGGTAAAGATGAGTAAATGAAGGTTGTTTTGTAAAGTGTGTATAGGTAAGATTCGAAACATACACACAGGCAAGTAGACTTTTATATATTTACAAAGTGATGTTAAGTCAAGGCTAAAAGCATGTACAAGCTAGTAGTGTATTTAGTTGAAAAGAAATGTATATGCTATACAACAAGGAAAAGTAAAATGTGAACTGACAGGGACAAATTCAAGGCAAAAGTATTTGTGTGGACATTAATTCAAAGCATAGTACACATAAAGAACATACCCTATAACTTGCACGGAAATAGAAAAAAATGAAAAGAAAAGTATACTCACATTGATTTGCACAATATGAAAATGGAAAGAGAGAATACTGTGAGTTTGCTTGCGTTGGATAATAATGAGATGCAGTGCTTATATATGTTATATTCTGAGACTTTAGGCTTATGTAATCAAATAGGTTAAAAGAAAATTATGAAAGGGATAAGTATGAAAACATTGGTCGAATCAAAATAAACCTATTTATTTTTTTTTCAATAAATAATTTTATACCCCTCAAATAAATTTTCATACCCTTAACCGCGACATTGCCCTACCGTAATTTGGTCTCCGATTATAATTCTGCTCGTGGCGTTTTACTCTAAATTTTTATTTTATATCCATAACAAATTTTATTTTATTTATTTACTTATTTTTTTATTTTTTAAACAAAATTTATTGCTATAGTAGCGGGATGTTACATTAACACTTAACATAACCATTATTAATAAATTTCATAATTCAAAATAGTTCAATTAAACTTTCATTTCAAAATTTTAAATCAACTTAATAAATTTCAAAATTAAATATTAACTTCAACTTAAAATTTAAATTATAAAATTCACATTGAATTTCCAAATCATTTCTTAATTTCAAATTTAAATATTAAATATTCGAAATAAATTTCAATGGACCAATCGGTGTTTATTATTTAATTTTCTATCATAGGCCAAGTGATTTAATTTGGGTATTTATCATTTCAACCCCATATTCCGGTTCAAATTTCAGTGTCCAAATCAATGCATACAACAACAATATAACAGTGATAGGTATCAATAAATTATCAATCATTATTCAATATTTAAACTTTCCATAGTTAACGGTTTTCATGCAATTTGGATTCCAATCAATAATCTCAACTATTTCAACCAAATCGTATATCTCAATGTCAACTATCAATGATTTCCAATTTCAATATCGATCATAATCATCAATTAATTATTTAAACATAGCAAGATACTTGCAATACGAAATCTATTCGTGTGCATAGAATCGCTCACCTTAGCGTATTTGATAAACGGATACGGACACGGCGATACGGTGATACAGACACGCTGCTTCACTATTGTTTCACTTTTGCAAGCACAAACCAACACTGTTCTTTTTTTCTTTTTTTTTATAGCATGCACGCAATGCTTCTTTTTTTTCTTTTTTCTAACTCACATGAACAAGGCTACTCCTTCTTCTTCTTATTCTTTTTTTTTCTACTCACGCAGCAACCTTTCTATATTTTTTTCAACACACACGCACGCATCTGGAAGAGGAGCTGAGGTGGTTCAAACCTAGGAGCAGGAGGTGTCAATGCTGAGGGACAGCAGTTCAAGGTGGTGAGGCTGGGTTCGCGGGAGGGTGAGGTAACTCCGAGTTCCTGGTCTTGGTCGTTCGTTTGGATGCTCGGGTGGCCGAGGCTGCTGGTGGCACGAGTGGCTGGGTGGTAGGTCGGAGGGAAGCAGTCGGGTACTGGAGCTGGTGCGGTGGTAGGTGAGTTTTTGATCGGCACTGGAGTCGGGTGTTTGGGGAAGTGGTGCGGCTGGGTCAGTGGGGAGGAAGGCGTTTGGGCTTGGGCAGTGGTTCGGTGGAGGATGTTTGGCTAATGAGTTGGGCGGCGGGAGGCGGAGCTAGCGAAGTGGCTTTGGCCAAGGGGAGTGGCAGAGCAGGTCAGAGTATCGGCTAGTGAAGGGGAGGTGACGGGTGTGTGGGGTCCATGCGGAGGTTGGTGGTAGGAGAAGGTGATAGTTAGGGCGTGCAGTTCGACCGAAAGAAAAGTATAAGGGGAGAGGAGTTACGTTCTTTTTTTAGTTAATGTGATATGAGAAGAAGGGAATGAGGAAACAGGGAGCATGAAGAAACATGCGTGCATAAATATATAGAAGAGGCATGCACATATAAAGAGAGGCATTAAATGCTGCATTAATTAAGGGTGACAACACATGCAAGGTGTTAATTGAAAGGAATGATTTTTGTGGGCTGAAAGAAAACAAATATCTCGGCTGAAAGCATGGAAGGAATGATGACCCGTGCACGGTCACGAACAATATCTCAGCCATGTAGCGTTTTTCCACGAAAGCCAAAACACGAAGACAAATATACAACGGTGATCAGCGCGATGAGACGATTCCAACAATGTAATCAAAACTTTGCTACGACGTTCGTAGCAAAATCTTGTCTGTTGCCGCTGTTACCTCTATGAAATTGAACGACAACGGCAATTCAAGATAAACGGAGCAACAAAGGTCGGAATTGGACGAAACGAATTTTAATGTTTTAATCAGAATTTTTTTTTGAACATTTCTATGTAAAAATATTCATACTTCAAAATTTGATAATTCGTCCGGAAAAATTGTGTTGACCGGGTTTCAAACAAATTTTGACGCAAAACAAATTTTATGGTCTTATTTAAATGGACGCATTCCAAATATCTAGTTTTCGTTGTCAAATATTTACTTTATAAAAATAATTTTATTTTAAAATCTTCGTCAAATTCAAATTTAAATCGTCGAAAAATCTAGGTCATTACAATCTCCCTCACTAAAAACTTTTCGTCCTCGAAAAGAACAGAATAAGAAAAAGAAAGATAAATAGAAAGATAGAAATAGATTTGGGCATGGACTACATATCCAGCATTAGCAATTCAGGATTTTAAGCCCGAATACTCTCCTCCGTTTCCCAAGTACAATCTCGATCATCTTCGCTCCACTGAACTTTGACGAGATTTACAACCTTCCTTTTAAGCTGCTTCGTGCTTTTGCCTACTATACGAAGCGGTCTTCTCTTAACAGTGAGATTAGGTGTTAGGAACTTAGATGTTGGTTTTGATGACAACAACCTTTTTAACTTATCTTATTATAAAATATATACTAATACTATTGTCTAGATAGATATGTATATGCAGGAACTATGCATGAAATATATATATATATATATATATATATATATATGCAGGTATTGATTACTGAAGATGGATCAATATAAAGACTCAAGACTCAAGATTCAGAATGGAGATATCAAGATTGAAGACTCTGGAGTATCAAGATCAAGATTTCAAGATAAGTGTCTAGTTTTTGTTAAAACTTCATAATAGCATGGAAATATTCATTCCAAATTTCATTTGGGATGGAACCCATGTCTATCATCTTAGTGGCTTATAAACCCACGATAAGTAGCTTACAAACCTACGACAAGTGGCTTACAAACCCACGATGAAATGACCCTAGTTATTTCACCTAATTTTTACTAGGATTTTTTTTACATCAATAAATTTCCTAGAGTCATTTAGCCTTTCTACTAAATTATCCAGGATCCTAATTTTTCTACTAATATATTTATATCAGTTCATTAATAAATATATTCACATACATATGAAGATGTATGTGACCCTCTTGCTTGGATCAGAGTGTTGTTTAGCAAGAGTGCATCCTGCTAGAATTTGAGTTTCTAATCAACCAGTACATAGCTCATTTTCCATGCCTTTTGATATTTGAGTCAGGGTAATGGATCCCATAATCATATGTAATCCATACTTGGTAATTTTGACCATTCCTATAGTGTTTGTCTGTTAGTTTGAGATAGCAAAGTGATCTCAGATTATATAGCAAGCCACCATAATTTTAGTTTAATTATTTGGTATTTGATCAAAGCCAGAAAGGAAAATGGTATACTCATTTATCATTTTCAACACAGGTGATTTTATCACAAATTCCTTTACTTATGGCCAAGTCAGTTGGGTAATTCTTCCACAATCTATGTAGTTGTATTTTTCAGAACCAGATTCATTTCCTAATCCCTGAGTTACTTCAGCTTGCATCCTACTTTATAGGTTGCTTTTACTGGATTTAGAAAATCCAGATTTTATGGTCACTTAACAAAAGTAGTAATTAAGTAATATGTGAGCATATCAGCTGTATTGTGCTCTCTGGACTAAGAACGCTTCTCAAAAATAAAAGAGAATTGCTCAAGTATTTGAAAATGTCTTTGTACTTTCATTTGCAAAGAAAGCTTCAGATTTTACAAATGCATTTTCTTCCTTTACTCCCTAAAACTCTGGTCATCTTGATCAACCCAGACCTCACTATTTTTGATGTGGGTTAACCTCATTACTAGATCATCAAAACATTAGTGCCTGGCTATTGCAATGTGAATTCAGATTTAAGACACTTGGAAAATCCCTTAGAACATGTACTCCTCTTTATAAAATGCACAAATATATATATTTTCTTCTTTTATCAAAACACTTCTGCATATTATTACTAAATTCTTGAAATATTACTTTTTGCTAAAAATTCAGATTTTTAACCTTCAAACTTAAAGTTTTAAGTAACTTGAAATTAACTAATACAGTATATGTATATACATTTCCATTTCTCAAATACAGGCATATATCATTTACAGATTTCCACCATAATACTCAAATATATATATTTCTTGCATAGATTCAACTAAGTCTTTGGTTAATCCCAAACTTAATACATTACTAGATTCAATTAAAACAACTAAATAAATCCAAACATTCAAGATCATTACATAACAACCAAAGCAGAACTATAAAAACTTCCCAGATTACATGCAAATAATTCATTCTAAGTTCTTATTTAATTCTAATTTAGCATGCTTATCCAATCATTCTCATTAGCCATAGCAGCTTCCTATTTAGAACCAGCATTCCCTGAAAGAGCATTAGAGGCTGCCCCATTTTAAATGAGACACCCCAGATGCCATAAGCAAACAAGGGTCAGATAAAAGATCTGGTATGAGCAATATCAAAAATTCCATGATATTAAGTAGATAAGTAAGACATAAGCATTTTGTATGGGTTGGCATAATTTCCTTAATCAATTTGCCTGACTTGTTTCTGAAATATTGTGCATATATGATCAGTATTAAAACTAATTATGTACACACTTTCAACTATGCAAACATACATGTCAAACGGAAATACTCAGGAACTATCATAGCTCCAGTCCATCCATCCTGGGAATAACTCAAGTTCCTACTTTATCAATTTATGGTTGTATTTTCCAAATTACTTCCTAGCCTCTCTGCCATAAGGAATCACGGGGACACACTGCAATAAAATAATTCACAATATTGCACAAAGATCTCAGGGCTTAAACAAACCATGTGACAACTTGCATACTTTAAATACAACAAGCATTCCAGCAGTCTTCTTGGCTCACAATCCTTAGTTTATTTACTAAGTGTTCATGTTTGATCCTATCATGAGATAGCTAGGTGATTGAATCACAGTGTACATGAAACATTACATAGAGCTTACAGGCATAATTCAAGAACAAGCTAACATTCATGTCCAATGGAAATCATATTTTCAAATATTCTGGCTTAAAGAAAATACAAGAATATTTACAACTGGGAATAAAGACTAGGCATGTGGGTTATTATTGTTTCATAAGCAACCATGTTTGAACTAAATTCAAGGTCTAGCTTAAACAAGATTTCTGGCTCATGGGTTTTCTTTTTGATCAAAAGTTCAGCACTTTTGGGTATTTCCATTGCACCCTTGGATCTTTCATTTGAGCCTCAGCACTTACACAAGTGTAATGCAACTCATATACATTTTGATTTCTATATTTTTCATGCCATATCTAAACCAGTTACAAGTATTCTCTATTTACTTTCATGATTTCATACTTTAACATTTCTGGGTGTAACCAAACAGAGCAAAATACTCAACCATCAAAGAAATCAAAAGTATTCATAAACACCCATTAAAGCATCCATTAAAACCATAGTAATAAAATCAGAAATATGTAGAAAAATAACATAAGCTTGGCTGCCTCATAACAGGACTTAATGCCATGGGTTTAGTGAGATTACTCACAGAAAAATGCTTCTCTTGCTTAATCCAGAAAAGAAACTTTTTAAACTTGCTTTTCTGCTTGCAAATATTTTTCTTCTTTGTTTTCTTAAATGTCTTGGGTAGCCAGTGATTTTTCTGGTTCATACTTGGATTTATAAGAGAGGTTTTTCTAGGGTTTTATCATTGTAAAATCCCATTCCTACCCTGGCCAAAACTCATGCATTTTGCATTTCAGATTTGCTTATTTTTCACCCTTAATACCCCGGCCATATGTGATGCTTACCTCCCCTTTTTACTTTTCCAAAATATCATATTCTTATCAAGTCATGATAATTGTGTGACATTGTCACTTGTTTATTTTCTAAAAATCCTCCTCTCTATTTTCTACCTATAGCAATTATTTTTCTTGCAATTTGTCTTTTTCTATTTTAGTGTTACACTTTCCCTTGCTTATTTCTTTTTAATATTCTCAGTACTTACAGAAATGTACATATGCATACATATCTTATCTAGGCTTATTTAACTCCTCCTTAATTTCAGAAAGATATGCACCTATATGTGCATACAGGTGTTCAAATCCTTGTAACATATTTTTTTTCTTATGGGTTTTAAATAAAATCTGTTTACTTATTCAAAACAAAACTTACTTTTCTTATTTTCTGGGATGATTCATATAATTCCAGAAATCAAATATCCATATCACAAAATCATGTTTGTAATGCTTTTTAATTCTTGTTTTAATTTCAGGAGATTTGGAGTTCTTCCTTGTGCCATATCTGTGTGCACGTGCACACATGCTTGCACACAATTAATTCCATATATTCCTATACAAATAAATTCATATATTTTCAAAATCCAACCAAAATAAGATTCCATGAATTTCTGGGGCATTACAATCACCCCACCTTTTTAGGAATTGTGTCCTCACAATTTTCTCATTTTTACTTTAAGTATTTCCAGATTTTTATAAAATCTCTCAAACATTGCATAAGCAAACAATTCAGTCAAAACAACCATACATATTAAAACTTTTTAGGAAATTAGATTTTACCTTCCACTGCAAAAAGCTTAGGGTAATCCATCTTTATCTTATCCTCTAACTCCCATGTACAATCATTAGGGTCTAGGCTCCATTGAACATTTACCAATTTCAAAGTTTTGCTCCTCAACTTCTTTTCCTCTTTAGCTAAAATCCCCACTGGTTCTTTCTCATAGACCAAATCAGGATTTATTTGAACTTGAGTTGGTTTCTCTAGAATTTCCTCTTTATCATGCACCCATCTCCTAAGTTGTGATACATGAAATACATTGTGCATTGCACTCATCTCTTCTGGTAGCTCCAACTTGTATGCTAATGAACCTACTCTTTCCAAAATCTTGTAAGGTCCAACATACCTTGGGGTAAGTTTTCCCTGCTTGCCAAACCTCAACACCTTCTTCATAGGTGAAACTTTGATGAAAACATGATCACCAACTTCATATTCTACCTGCTTCCTCCTTACATCTACAAACTTCTTTTGCCTATCTTGAGCTGCTGCCATTCTTCTCCTCACAAGTTCAATTTTCTCTGTAGTCTCTTTAACATACTCAGGCCCTAAGACAGCCTTTTCTCCTGCTTCAACCCAACATATTGGCGACAAACATGGTTTGCCATACAAGGCTTCAAATGGTGCCATGCCTATGGTGCTTTGATAACTATTGTTATATGTAAATTCAGCCAAATGGAGGTGATCTTCCCAATTACCTCCAAAGTCCAATGCACGTTCCCTCAACAAATCCTCCAAAACTTTATTTATTACTTCAGTTTGACCATCTGATTGGGGGTGGTATGCAGTACTCAGGCATAACTCACTTCCCATGGCTTCTTGAAAGCTCTTCCAAAATCTGGATGTAAAGATTGTGTCCCTATCACTTACTATAGTTTTAGGAATTCCATGCAACCTTACTACTTCTTTCATGAATACTTGAGCTAGTTTAGGTGCATTTCTTTCTGCCTTCACTGGTATAAAGTGTGCCACTTTAGTCAATCTGTCAACTACTACCCAAATGCTTGTATTTCCTCTCTTTGATCTAGGCAGACCATCTATGAAATCCATAGATATATCTTCCCACTTCCACTGTGGTATGCTTAGAGGTTGTAATAGGCCTGAGGGTCTTTGGGTTTCTGCCTTGACTTGTTGGCAAGTCATACACTTTGCAACATGTTTGGCCACATCAGTTTTCATCCCTTTCCACCAATAATCCCACTTCAAGTTTTGGTACATCTTGGTGCTGCCTGGATGTATAGAATATTTGCTCTTATGATATTCAGTAAGTGTCCTTCCTTCAATCCTATATCCTTTGGAACACATATCCTACCTTTATTCCTTAAGTAACCATTCTTATCAATGTGGTAGTTTGCTACTTCTTCTCCTTTTTCTATTAGAGTTTTCTTTTCTAATAAATCTGGATCTTCCTCTTGCATTTTCCCCACTTTCAAAATTAAATCTGATTGCAAAGTTATTAAACTTAATTTTCCTTTACTCCCTTCTTCAATCATCTCCATGTTTACCTCACTGTTTTCCTCAATTTCCAAATCAGTAAGTAGAGATAAATTTCTAAACTCCTCTATCATTAACATGGCTACTTTTGCATGCTGCCTGATCAAAGCATCTGCAACTTTATTAACTTTTCCTTGGAGTATAAAGTATGTCTAAATCATATGCTGCTAGAAACTCAACCCATCTATGCTGTCTCATATTTAAATCTTTTTGTGAAAAGAGATACTTCAATGCCTTATGGTCAGTGTATAAAATAAACTTAGCACCTAGAAGATAATGTCTCCAGAGCTTTAGTGCATACACTACTGCTGCCAACTCAAGATCATGGGTTGCATACTTTGACTCATGTGGCTTCAATTGTCTTGATGCATAGGCTATAACTTGATCTTGCTGCATCAATACAGCTCCTAGCCCAGAACCACTTGCATCAGTATAAACAATCAAATCCTCATTTCCTTCTGGTACTCTCAACACTGGTGCATTGACTAAGGCCTCCTTGATTTTACTAAAGGCTTGTTCACATTTCTCAGTCCATATAAAGGGTTGGTTCTTTCTAGTTAGGTTGGTAAGAGGTGATGACATCTTAGAAAAATCTTTTATAAATCTTCTATAATACCCTGCCATTCCCATAAATGACCTAACTTTTCCTACTGTGCTCGGCCTTTTCCATGCTTGGATAGCCACAATTTTATTGGGGTTTACTGAAATGCCTTTGGCAGATATAACATGCCCAAGGAAATGCACTTCTTCTTTCCAAAATACACACTTAGAAAATTTTGCCTTTAAATCTTTTTCTCTTAATCTAGACAAAACAAGGTGTAAGTGATTTTCATGTTCCTCTACTGTTTTAGAATAAATCAAAATATCATCAATAAAAATCAACACAAACTTGTCTAAATAATCCCTGAATATCCTATTCATCAAGTCTACAAAGTATGATGAGGCATTTTTCAAACCAAATGGCATGACAAGAAACTCATACAAACCATACCTAGTATTAAAGGCTGTATACTTAACACTTGAGTTCTCAACCTTCATCTGATGGAATCCAGATGCTAGGTCTAACCTAGAAAATATTTTTGCTCCACAAAGTTGATCAAAAAGATCATCAATTCTAGGTAAGGGGTACTTGTTTTTGATAGTGACTTTGTTTAGCTCCCTGTAATCTATGCACATTCTTAAAGTACCATCATGTTTCCTTACAAACACTACTGGAGCACCCCAGCATGAATTACTTGGTCTTATAAATCCTTTGCTTTCCAATTCTTCTAACTGTTTCTTCAATTCCTTTAACTCACTTGGCCCCATCCTAGTGGGTTTCTTAATAATTGGACTTGCTCCTGGTATTAGACTAATCTGAAATTCCACTGGTCTGTGGTGTGGAACACCCTCAACTTCTCCAAACACATCCAAGTATTTGTTAATTATGGGGATTTCTTCAATAGAAGGCTCACTGGGATCCTTATTTAAGTCAATCAAATGATATAATTTCCTTTCTTTGGCTACTTCACACAAAATTGTGATTCTTTGGTCTCTAGAATTTTGTAATGATATGGTGGATGAGTCTAAATTAATTATGGCTTTGTATTGCCTTAACCAGTCTACACCCAATATAACACCTATATTCGGGTAATTTAAAACATATAAATTGGAAATAAAAACATTTCCTCCTATGTTTAATTCCACATCCACACAAATCATGTTTAAAACACTAGAACTTCCCAATGGGCTTTGCACTAATAAAGGGGTTTCTACCAGTATGCAATTTAATTTAAGCAATGTAACTAATTCATGGGAAATCAAAGAATGTGTTGCCCCTGTATCATACACTACTGATATAGGTAGGGTACAAATAAATAAGGTACCTTCCACTTGACCATGGTTTTCTGCAATAGCCTTTACTGTGGATTTGCTTTTTCTCTCCAAACTTGCTAGCTTTCCTTGCTTTTTATACTCAGGGCAATTTCTCTTGATATGTCCCTCCTTACCACATAGGTAGCACTTGAAAGCTCCTCCCTCCAATTCTAGGCACCTTGGTTTGATATGTCCTTCTTTTCCACAATGATGACATGTTATTTTTCTCTTTGTATCAGTGGTCTTAGTATCATTGGTTTTCTTGCTTTCTGTCTCCTCCTTCTTTTTGTCATAGGGGTGATATCTTCCCTTACTTTTCTTATTGTTGTTGTTCTTAAAACTCCTATACTTCTCCCTTTCCTTATCATGTTGCTCAAATTTTAAGGCCAGATCAATGACTTAATCAAAAGTTTTATCTACATATGGCAACATAGCCCTACTAAGTCCTGGGTTTAAACCCTTAATATACCTATCATTCTTTGATACCTCATCAGCCACAAGCATGGCTCCATACTTAGACAAGCCCTCAAACCTATGAGTATACTCAGTCACATTAAAGGTTCCCTGCCTAAGTCTGATGAATTCTTCAAGCAATAGAGTTTTGGCTGATGCTGGAACAAATCTAGCTTCCAACATCTCCTTGAATTGATTCCAAGTGATTTCATTCTCAATTCTCCCAGCTATGACTACCTCCCACCAGCTTAAAGCCACACCTTTCAGTTGTCTTGAGGCCACTTGCCTCTTCCTTTTATCATCCAATTGCATGTCATTGAAAATTCTGTCCAGTGTTCTCAACCATGCTTGAATTTCCATCACATTTTCAGTCCCTTCAAAGCTCTTGCCTCCCAGATTGGTATAAGTCTTTAATTGTTTTGAAAGTTCCTCATGTGGGTTCTCAAGTCTCTGCCCTACTCCATCCCTTAAGGCCCTAATAAAGTCTTGCATATCAAGCATTTGTGGTGTACTTGATCCTGCATTGTGATGAGATCCTCTTCCTACCATGTTTGGATAACTAGAGTATGGGTAGATAGGGTTAGTTTATCATGAGTATTTTCTTTTGCTATAACTTTCTATCTGAATTATTATTTTACTCAAACAAACAATCAGTACATACACATGGTTATAGTACTTCAATCAATCAATACAATCATTCTTAGCTATGTATAATTCTAACATAGCTCTGATACCAAATGAAATGACCCTAGTTATTTCACCTAATTTTTACTAGGATTTTTTTTACATCAATAAATTTCCTAGAGTCATTTAGCCTTTCTATTAAATTATCAAGGATCCTAATTTTTCTACTAATATATTTATATCAGTTCATTAATAAATATATTCACATACATATGAAGATGTATGTGACCCTCTTGCTTGGATCAGAGGGTTATTTAGCAAGAGTGCATCCTGCTTGAATTTGAGTTTCTAATCAACCAGTACATAGCTCATTTTCCATGCCTTTTGATATTTGAGTCAGGGTAATGGTTCCCATAATCATATGTAATCCATACTTGGTAATTTTGACCATTCCAATAGTGTTTGTCTATTAGTTTGAGATAGCAAAGTGATCTCAGATTATATAGCAAGCCACCATAATTTTAGTTTAATTATTTGGTATTTGATCAAAGCCAGAAAGGAAAATGATATACTCATTTATCATTTTCAACACAGGTGATTTTATCACAAATTCCTTTACTTATGGCCAAGTCAGTTGGGTAATTCTTCCACAATCTATGTAGTTGTATTTTTCTGAACCAGATTCATTTCCTAATCCTTGAGTTACTTCAGCTTGCATCCTACTTTACAGGTTGCTTTTACTGGATTTAGAAAATCCATATTTTATGGTCACTTAACAAAAGTAGTAATTAAGTAATATATGAGCATATCAGCTGTATTGTGCTCTCTGGACTAAGAAAGCTTCTCAAAAATAAAAGAGAATTGCTCAAGTATTTGAAAATTTCTTTGTACTTGCATTTGCAAAGAAAGCTTCAGATTTTACAAATGCATTTTCTTCCTTTACTCCCAAAAACTCTGGTCATCTTGATCAACCCAGACCTCACTATTTTTGAAGTGGGTTAACCTCATTACTAGATCATCAAAACATTAGTGCCTGGCTATTGCAATGTGAATTCAGATTTAAGACACTTGGAAAATCCCTTAGAACATGTACTCCTCTTTATAAAATGCACAAATATATATATTTTCTTCTTTTATCAAAACACTTCTGCATATTATTACTAAATTCTTGAAATATTACTTTTAGCAAAAAATTCAGATTTTTAACCTTCAAACTTAAAGTTTTAAGTAACTTGAAATTAACTAATACAGTATATGTATATACATTTCCATTTCTCAAATACAGGCATATATCATTTACAGATTTCCACCATAATACTCAAATATATATATTTCTTGCATAGATTCAACTAAGTCTTTGGTTAATCCCAAACTTAATACATTACTAGATTCAATTAAAACAACTAAATAAATCCAAACATTCAAGATCATTACATAACAACCAAAGCAGAACTATAAAAACTTCCCAGATTACATGCAAATAATTCATTCTAAGTTCTTATTTAATTCTAATTTAGCATGCTTATCCAATCATTCTCATTAGCCATAGCAGCTTCCTATTTAGAACCAGCATTCCCTGAAAGAGCATTAGAGGCTGCCCCATTTTAAATGAGACACCCCAGATGCCATAAGCAAACAAGGATCAGATAAAGATCTGGTATGAGCAATATCAAAAATTCCATGATATTAAGTAGATAAGTAAGACATAAGCATTTTGTATGGGTTGGCATAATTTCCTTAATCAATTTTCCTGACTTGTTTCTGAAATATTGTGCATATATGATCAGTATTAAAACTAATTATATACACACTTTCAACTATGCAAACATACATGTCAAACGGAAATACTCAGGAACTATCATAGCTCCAGTCCATCCATCCTGGGAATAACTCAAGTTCCTACTTTATCAATTTAAGGTTGTATTTTCCAAATTACTTCCTAGCCTCTCTGCCATAAGGAATCACGGAGACACACTACAATAAAATAATTCACAATATTGCACAAAGATCTCAGGGATTAAACAAACCATGTGACAACTTGCATACTTTAAATACAACAAGCATTCCAGCAGTCTTCTTGGCTCACAATCCTTAGTTTATTTAATAAGTGTTCATGTTTGATCCTATCATGAGATAGCTAGGTGATTGAATCACAGTGTACATGAAACATTACATAGAGCTTACAGGCATAATTCAAGAACAAGCTAACATTCATGTCCAATGGAAATCATATTTTCAAATATTCTGGCTTAAAGAAAATACAAGAATATTTACAACTGGGAATAAAGACTAGGCATGTGGGTTATTATTGTTTCATAAGCAACCATGTTTGAACTAAATTCAAGATCTAGCTTAAACAAGATTTCTGGCTCATGGGTTTTCTTTTTGATCAAAAGTTCAGCACTTTTGGATATTTCCATTGCACCCTTGGATCTTTCATTTGAGCCTCAGCACTTACACAAGTGTAATGCAACTCATATACATTTTGATTTCTATATTTTTCATGCCATATCTAAACCAGTTACAAGTATTCTCTATTTACTTTCATGATTTCATACTTTAACATTTCTGAGTGTAACCAAACAGAGAAAAATACTCAACCATCAAAGCAATCAAAAGTATTCATAAACACCCATTAAAGCATCCATTAAAACCATAGTAATAAAATCAGAAATATGTAGAAAAATAACATAAGCTTGGCTGCCTCATAACAGGACTTAATGCCATGGGTTTAGTGAGATTACTCACAGAAAAATGCTTCTCTTGCTTAATCCAGAAAAGAAACCTTTTAAAACTTGCTTTTCTGCTTGCAAATATTTTTCTTCTTTGTTTTCTTAAATGTCTTGGGTAGCCAGTGATTTTTCTGGTTCATACTTGGATTTATAAGAGAGGTTTTTCTAGGGTTTTATCATTGTAAAATCCCATTCCTACCCTGGCAAAAACTCATGCATTTTGCATTTCAGATTTGCTTATTTTTCACCCTTAATACCCCGGCCATATGTGATGCTTACCTCCCCTTTTTACTTTTCCAAAATATCATATTCTTATCAAGTCATGATAATTGTGTGACATTGTCACTTGTTTATTTTCTAAAAATCCTCCTTTCTATTTTCTGCCTATAGCAATTATTTTGTTTGCAATTTGTCTTTTGCTATTTTAGTGTTACACTTTCCCTTGCTTATTTCTTTTTAATATTTTCAGTACTTACAGAAATGTACATATGCATACATATCTTATCTAGGCTTATTTAACTCCTCCTTAATTTCAGAAAGATATGCACCTATATGTGCATACAGATTTTCAAATCCTTGTAACATATATTATATTTTTCTGGGTTTTAAATAAAATCTGTTTACTGATTCAAAACAAAACTTACTTTTCTTATTTTCTGGGATGATTCATATAATTCCAGAAATCAAATATCCATATCACAAAATCATGTTTGTAATGCTTTTTAATTCTTGTTTTAATTTCAGGAGATTTGGAGTTCTTCCTTGTGCCATATCAGTGTGCACGTGTACACATGCTTGCACACAATTAATTCCGTATATTCCTATACAAATAAATTCATATATTTTCAAAATCCAACCAAAATAAGATTCCATGAATTTCTGGGGCATTACACACGAACATCCTGGTTTTGTACAAGTTCTCGAGTCCTGATGTGATGAGATATTCTGCAGGAAGAAGCTTGCAAAACTACTTCAAAATGATTTTCAAAACTTCTTTTCAAAATGTTTTAGCCTTAAAAATTAACTTTTCAAATGAGTTTCAAAAAGATGTTTTAGCCTTAAAATATTCTTTGTTTTTGTTTTTAAATAAACTCTTTTTTTAAACTTCGTTTGTTTTTAAAACTATCTTCTGATTTTTAAATATTCTATATATATACTTGAGATTTAAAATCAAATTTATATATACATTCTTAAAATATATGTTTCTACTCTTCTTTTTTTAAAACATAGGAAAATTAGTTTATTTTACTCCAGAATCATTTTATCTTGTTTTCCTTTAAATACCATTTTTAAAACAAACTTTACACTGTTTTTATCTAAGGGATGTCGACATCATAGGATACCCCATGTCGACATGATGGCCATTAAATTCAAAAGTTTCAATTTTCAAAAGAAGTGTCTATTCGTTTAAATCTCTTCACGAATGGTTATGACCGTTACTGGTCTATAAATAGCCTTCACAAACGAATTTTTTAACTAACTATTTTCTTCACACCTTCTTCTCCACAAATCCATATTATAAAATTTTCATATTTTTAAGATCGTGCCGAAATTCTGCCAAATTCTCAAGTGAATCAAATTAGAATCTCATTCTTGTTTGATTCTCTGCCCTCTCTCGAAGATCAAAGTGCTATTCAGAGTTATAGGATCAATTTGTAATCAAAAGTTTATCGAGTCTCTCTATAAGGTGTGGTTGTGCCTGGAAATCAATTGGGTGATCTTGTGTCCTGTAAATCAAGAGAGTTTGCCCCGGACTCGAAGATAGGAGGGTGCCTCAAGGCCTTTAAAAATTGAGGATTGTAATCTCGACATTGGTATAATAAAAATCTGTACGAGGTGTTTGCCTTGGTGCAGGACTGGAAACTCCGAACCAGTATAAAATCCGGTGTGTTCTTTCCTTTTACTGCTTTTTATTTACTTTCTGCATCTGTGTTTGATTCTGTGATTGTTTTGTGATTAAGTTCTGCATTTTTTTGTGTCATAATTTTAGTTTAGTCCATATAAGTCTTAGAATCCATTAAACACTATTCACCCCCCATATAGTGTTAAATTAGCCTTAAGATCCTTAATCCGCACTCCCTTTCAATTGGTATCAGAGCAAGGTTTTAATAGTTTTCATAATCTGAAACTTGAAAAAAAATTTAATGGCTACCAACACTGGTAATGTCAACTCTGGCACTAGTTCTGTTTACACTAACACTAGTTCATTAGTAGAAGGTCAGTCTACTATCAGACCTTCAATGGCAGTAATTATGCATATTGGGCTTGTAGAATGAAAATTTATTTACAATCAGTAGGATTAGACACTTGGAATATCACACAAACTGAGTATGTTGAACCAACTACAGATTTTTCCCAGTGGACTACTGAGCAAAAGGGTGTTGCACAAAATAACTCAAAGGCCATGAATATATTATTTTGTTCACTAGATAGGAATGAGTTTAATATAGTGTCTGTTTGTAAGTCTGCATTTGAAATCTGGAAAACTTTGCAAGTTACTCATGAAGTAACAAGCAAAGTTAAACAGACTAAAATTTCCATATTAACTAATCAGTTTCAATTGTTTAAAATGCATGCAAATGAATCCATTTCCGACATGTATTGTCGATTTCAAGATATTGTTCATTCACTAATTGCACTGGGAAAAAGCTTCTCGAAGGAAGACCAAGTCGGAAAAATTCTAAATTCACTCACTCCAGAATGGGATCAAAAGACACTTGCAATCAAAGAAGCAAATGATATCAGTCTAATGAAAATAGAAGAATTGATTGGGAATCTGATGTCTTATGAAGTTCAACTGCGAGGAAGAAGAGAAAACAAGGCTGCAGAAAAGAAGTCATTAGCATTCAATGCAACAACTGAAGATTCGGAACCAAACGGTGATGAGGAGATTGCTTTCATGAAAAGAAACTTCCGGAGATTCCTAAAATATAGAAAAATGAATAATTACAAAAGAAATGATCAAAGGAATTCCAGAAATAATACGGAGAACGTCAACAATAATAGATGCTACAATTTCAATAAAGTCGGGCATCATAAGAAAGATTGTTTGTATCCAGATAAACAGTTGTTCCCTCCAAACAATGATTCGTCAAGGAAAAGAAAGAAAGCATACACGGCAACTCTTGATGACTCAGACTCATCATCCAGTGACGAAGAAAAGAAGACGGATAATTCAAATCTGTGTTTCACTGCTATTCATGAATCAGACGACGATGGGAGTATGGATCTAAAAATAGGTACGCATTTACATTATTTTTAATTTTTCTTGTTTGAATGGACGCTTGTTTGTTTGCTTGATTTTTTAAAATTCCTTGAATTTTAAATTCAAATTTATCCCTTGAAATTTGAATTTTAAATTCAAAAATAATATTATTTTAATAATATTTTAAATATTAATATTTAAGTATTATTATATTTAATGTTATCACAGGAACTATATAAGTAGAATATAGGATATAATATATACATTTATTAGAAATTAGGAATAAACACTTGTCCTTTGATTCAATGGGCACATGTCGACATACCTGGATTCCCCATGTCGACATGCCCCTCAGAAATTTGATTTCAAAATTTGAATTCAAACTTTTTAATTTCCCTCCACCTTTTCACCAACTTCAATGCCCTGAAAAGATTCCTCTTGACCACAGAACATGTCTATAGAATCTCTATTTAATTCACTCTCTTTATCATCACTTTTCACTTTTATTTCAAATTTCAAATTTATCTTCATTATCTTCAACTCCTCTCATACTTCTTCAATGGCCTCTTCAAGCACTCCTAACACCATTAGACTTCCAAAATCTATCAAAAACTTTCTCTTTAATGACCCGGAAGCTATCAAAGCTTACATCAACTATGTAAACTTTGGTAAAATTCATACGGGGAAATTTGCTATTTTGAAGATTTTCCTTCTTATGAAATTGAAAATCTTTTTCAACAATGTTCTATTCTTAGTGTAGTAGATAACAAACAAAATGATTTTGTATGTTATCCAAATCTTGTTAAGATGTTTTATGCGAATTTAAATCGTGGTTTTTATGATGGGCAAGATGGACAAATTTGGAGTAGTGTTAAAGGAACACAAATAGTTTTGGATTGTGAAATTTTAGGAAATATTTTGGGATGCAAGTATATCGGAATGAATCTCTCGGAATTTCAAATAAATGAAAATGATCGAGAGACATTTCATCACATCTTTGAAGGGATGACAATTTTGAATTCAAAAATCGTTATTTTCGTCCAAAAGAAAGAATTGTTAACCTTCTTATTCAACACACCCTTATACCAAGGTCGGGAAACTACAACAACCCAACTTTGAAAGTTTGTAAAGCACTTTTTGCAATTTTTGGAAATTATGATATCAATTGGGCTCAAGTTATTTTGGATGAGCTAAGGCCCAAGAATTTTACTATGGGTGAAAACACATTATATCATGGAATTTATCTCACTCAGATTTTTAATTACTTTGGAGTTGATTTCAAAAGGGAAGAATTTATAACTAGAAAAGTGTTCAACCATGGAAACATTTCCCTTATGAAAATTCCATTAGTGTTTCAACCATATGAAACACTTACGAAAAAGGAAGAAAGGCTTGCTCACGAAGAGATGAAAGAAATGGAAGAAGAAGAAGAATAAGAGGAAGAGGAAGGAATGGAAATTGAAGAGGAGGAAGAGGAAGATCAAGAAACTTCCTTAGAGAGTATTGAATATCCTACTAATCCTGCTAATCCATCCAATAAGACCATTCTCAATAATCATAGAATTATAGTGGAAATCAAAAGACACTCAAAAGATCAATGAGTAATAAAATGGATAAGATTTCCACTAAAATCAACAAGTTCATCGGGAAAGTTAGTAGAAAGCTTAGACTATCATCTTCTTCATCTTCATCTAATTAGTTTCAGTATCTTGTTTGCTTCAAGTTCTATCCATGTATTTTCCTTTATTTTAGTTAATATTATATTATTTTATGTAATGTTGACTAAAATCATTAATGAAATCTTTTTTTCCTGTTATTCAACTTCACTTGTCTCTATAATTGCTTGTTTTTATATTATACAAATTTTAGTTGCATAGATTTGTTCATAATATTCAAAACAAAGAAAATTTTCACATTAGGCAGAGGCATGTCGACATCCCCCATCCCCTATGTCGACATGCAACGGGCAGAAAGTAGTTACACTTTCAAATTTTAATTTCATGTAACTAACTTGTGTCTATTCATTTTAAACGACTTTCTACCTCTATTTATACCTGTTTCTTCCAGAATAAATTATCAAACTTCATTTCTAATCACACTCTTTCATATTTCTTCCTATTTCTTGAATTATGGCTTCTCCGATTAAGAATCTAAGTGATAATCTTGAGGAAACACTCACTTCCTTCAAGAATATTCTTACATTCATACTTCGTAATCATCGTCACTTAGAACTGATTCAAATACAGATGATCAAGGAGCAAGAGAGACATTTCGACGCCCTTCTTTGGATGATCTCGGCCATTAACAAGGACGATCTCGAAGGAAATCCACAAGTCACTCTCGACAAAGATAAAGAAGAATGGGATGCCATCAAAGCAGACCCTATCTTTGGAGAAGATAGATGGGTGGAAGTACCAAGAAATGTCTATTGATTCTGTGTGTTATTTGTTTGATTTGATTGGTGTGTTTTAAACTTGATTGACTTAACTTATTGAAAACATTTGGTGTGGTTTGTATATATGATTGAATTGAATAATTACTGTAAATATGATTGGATGATGATTGATTTACTTCTGGATTACACTTATGATCACACTCATGATCACATTTCACATCTATGATTTCATACTTATGATCACACTTAGCACTTATTACACTTATATATGGATTACTTTATTGTATTATGGTTGATTATCTTATATCAAGTTCAAGGAATTTATTAGTAAAAATTTTTTGTTGATGACAAAGGGGGAGAAGTTATAAAATAGTAGTTGGCTTGGAGTAAGGGGGAGTCATGGAGTAAGGGGGAGTTATGATAGGAGTTATGGGATGGTAAGTATATTTTATAAATACAGGTTTTCATCATCAAAAAGGGGGAGATTGTTAGGAACTGAGATGTTGGTTTTAATGAATACAACCTTTTTAACTTATCTTATTATAAAATATATACTAACACTATTGTCTAGATAGATATGTATATGTAGGAACTATGCATGATAAATATATATATATATATATGCAGGTATTCATTACTGAAGATTGATCAGTATAAAGACTCAAGACTCAAGATTCAGAATGGAGATATCAAGATTGAAGACTCTAGAGTATCAAGATCAAGATTTTAAGATAAGTGTCTAGTTTTTGTTAAAACTTCATAATAGCATGGAAATCTTCATTCCAAATTTCATTTGGGATGGAACCTATTTCTATCTTCTTAGTGGCTTACAAACCCACGACAAGTAGCTTACAAACCTACGACATGTGGCTTACAAACCCACGAACATCCTAGTTTTGTACAAGTTCTCGAGTCCTGATGTGATGAGATATTCTACAGGAAGAAGCTTGCAAAACTACTTCAAAATGGTTTTTCAAAATGATTTTCAAAACTGCTTTTCAAAATGTTTTAGCCTTAAAAATTATCTGTTCAAATGACTTTCAAAAAGATGTTTTAGCCTCAAAATATTCTTTGTTTTTGTTTTTAAATAAACTCTTCTTTTAAACTTCGTTTGTTTTTAAAACTATCTTCTGATTTTTAAATATTCTATATATATACTTGAGATTTAAAATCAAATTTATATATACATTCTAAAAATATATGTTTCTACTCTTCTTTATTTTAAAACATAGGAAAATTAGTTTATTTTACTCCAGAATCATTTTATCCTATTTTCCTTTAAATACCATTTTCAAAACAAACGTTACACTATTTTTAACTAAGGGATGTCAACATCATGGGATACCCCATGTCGACATGATGGCCGTTAAATTCAAAAGTTCCAATTTTCAAAAGAAGTGTCTATTTGTTTAAATCTCTTCACGAATGGTTATGACCGTTACTGGTCTATAAATAGCCTTCACAAACGAATTTTTTAACTAACTATTTTCTTCACTCCTTCTTCTCCACAAATCCATATTCTAAAATTTTCATATTTTTAAGATCGTGCCGAAATTATGCCAAATTCTCAAGTAATCAAATTAGAATCTCATTCTTGTTTGATTCTCTGCCCTCTCTCGAAGATCAAAGTGCTATTCGGAGTTATAGGATCAATTTGTAATCAAAAGTTTATCGAGTCTCTCTATAAGGTGTGGTTGTGTCTGGAAATCAATTGGGTGATCTTATGTCCCGTAAATCAAGAGAGTTTGCCCCGGACTCGAAGACAAGAGGGTACCTCAAGGCCTTTAGAAATTGAGGATTGTAATCTCGACATTGGTATAATAAAAATCTGTATGAGGTATTTGCCTTGGTGCAAGACTGGACGTAGGGTAACTCGGAACTAGTATAAAATCCGGTGTGTTCTTTCCTTTTACTTCTTTTTATTCACTTTCTGCATCTGTGTTTGATTCTGTGATTAAGTTCTGCATTTGTTTGTGTCATAATTTTAATTTAGTCCATATAAGTCTTAGAATCCATTAAACACTATTCACCCCCCCCTCTGGTGTTAAATTAACCTTTAGATCCTTAATCCGCACTCCCTTTCATTGGGCTCCACATCCATTTCTTCAAACAAAGCAGGCTAGACAATCACGGATGGGTCGTGTACATATTTGCGAAGATGTGAGAGGTGAAACACATTATGTACCACCAACAGCTTCTCTGGTAAGTCAACTCTATAAGCCAAAGTACCAATTCTTTCTGAAATACGGAAGGGACCAACACATCTTGGAGCGAGCTTTCCTTTCCTTCCAAACTGGATTACATTGTTCAAAGGTGAAATTTTAAGAAATACTTGATCCCCAACTGCAAATTCCAAGTCTCTTCTCCTTCTGTCTTCATATTTCTTCTGTCGATCCTGGGCAATTCTCATTTTTCTCCTAATTTCTTCGACTTTCTCAGAAGCTTCCAAAATCATTTCGGGACCAAGAACAAGTCGACTTCCCGATTCCACCCAACAAGAGGGAGATTTACATGGTCGTCCATAAAGAGCTTCGAACGGTGCCATCTCAATACTCGCTTGATAGCTATTATTGTAGGTGAATTCAACGAGATGTAGTTGTTCTTCCCACAACCCTCCAAAGTCTAAAACACGAGCTCGAAGAAGATCTTCCAAAGTCTGATTTACTCTTTCGGTTTGACCATCTGTTTGAGGATGATAAGCTGTGCTCAGATTCAATTGAGTACCAAGAGTCTCTTGAAAGCTTTCCAGAAATTGCTAGTGAAGATAGGGTCTCGATCACATAAAATCCTAGATGGAATGCCATGGAAGCGAACAATTTCTCTCATATAAAGCTCGGCTAAACATGAGGCAGTTCGAGTTGTCTTTATTAGAATAAAGTGAGCGGACTTTGTCAATCTATCAACAATAACCCAGATACTCTCATTACCTCTTCTGGTCCTTGGTAGCCCATCAATAAAATCCATTAAAATATGATCCTACTTCCAATTCGGAATTTCCAGAGGCTATAATAATCTTGCTGTCTTCTGGTGATCGGCTTTGACTTGCTGGCAAGTGGCACACTTGCTGACGTGAATAGAAATATCTCTCTTCAACCCTCTCTACCAATATAACTTCTTCATATTCTAAAACATCTTTGTGGTTCCCGGGTGAATAGAGAGTCGGGATTAATGATTTTCCTTAAGCACTTCTTGTCTCAAACCATCAACGTACGGAACACAAATTCTATTATTAATTCTTAGAATTCCATTTCTATCAATTTGTGCACCCCATTCGCCTTGAGTATTACCATTCCTGCTACGAACATTTTCCTTTATTCGCCTAAGCCTTAGGTCCTCATCTTGTTAAGCGGCTATGCGATCCATAAGAGCTGGAGAAGCAACGAGCCGATATAACATGGCTTTGCTCCTACTCAGTGCGTCGGTCACAACGTTTGCCTTTCCGGGAGTATAGTTGATGTTGAGGTCAAATGATGATAAGAATTCAATCCATCTAACTTGTCTCCGGTTCAGATCCTTCTGGGAAAAGATGTACTTCAGTGATTGGTGGTCCGTAAAGAGTTCAAATTTTGTTCCAAGAAGGTGATGTCTCCATAACATCAAAGCAAAGACGACGGCGAGCAATTCCAGATCATGAGCTGCATAATTAACCTCATGAGTCTTCAACTGACGACTGGCATAGGCAATAACTTTACCATGCTGCATCAAAACAGCACCCAATCCTTCATTATAATCATCTATATAAACGGTGAACCCTTTACTACCATCCGGGACAGTGAGAATAGGGTCAAAGGTTAGCCTGCGCTTCAGTTCTTCGAATGCTTCCTTACACTTCTTATTCCAAACAAACTTAACATTCTTCCTAGTCAAAGCTGTGAGTGGTGAAGAAAGTTGAGCGGAGTTCTCAATAAATCTCCAGTAATAACCTGCTAAGCCTAGGAAGCTGTGTACATCCGTAAGGGTTTTAGGAGTTTCCCAATCATTTATTACGGCGATCTTTGCTGGATCAACCGAAATTCCATTCTTTGAAACCACATGCCCAAGAAATCAAACTTCTTCTCGCCAGAAATGACATTTAGACAATTTAGCCTTCAATTGATGACTTCTCAGAGTTTCAAGGACAAATTTAAGGTGTTCCTCATTCTCCTTCTCAGTCTTAGAAAAGAAAAGAATATCATCAACAAAAACAAGAACGAATTTGTTTAGAACTTCCCGGAATACTATATTCATGAGGTCAACAAAGTAAGCCGGTGCATTAGTTAAGCCGAAAGGCATAATTAACCATTCATAGAAACCGTCTTCTATTCGAAAAGCGGTTTTGGGGATACTATCTTCTGCAATCCTGAGCTGATGGAAACCGAAAACTAGATCAAGCTGAGAAAATACTTTTGCTCTAAGCAGCTGATCAAACATGTCGTTGATACAAGGCATCGGGTATCTGTTCTTGTGGGTAAGCTTGTTAAGCTCTCTATAATCTACGCACATCCTTAGAGAACCGTCAGATTTAGTAGCAAATACCACTGCTGCGCCCCATTTCGAATGACTACGACGAATCAAACCTTTGGAGAATAAATCTTCGATTTGGATCCTTAATTCAGCTTTCTCTTTAGGTGACATTCTTCTTGGAGCAAGTACAACATGCCTAGCCCCAGGAATAAGATCAATGCGAAATTCAATTTCATGCTAAGGTGGCAAAGAATCAACTTCACCGAAAACATTGGGGAAGTGTTGGACGACAGGAGTAGTACAAAGATCACTCGGACATGCGTCAAGAGAGAAAACAAAACTTTGGGCAAAATCTAAAGTCATTCACACTCCACTACCAAGGTATTTCCACCATCATCTACCAAAGAAATCATTCAAGATTTGCAGGCCATATGAGCATCAAATGCGGTCATCCAATCTATGCCTAACAGAATATTGAATCCTAAAAAACCAAGAACATAAAAGTCCCAAGTGAAATGATGCATATTGCTTTTGAAGAGTCTGACCCCTTTACAAATCATACCAAGGTTTGCAGGACCCCCAATAGGATTTGATGCACATAAAAGTTGAGACGTAGGTTCGGATTTCAGAATATGGTTGAGTTTGTCACATAAGTCGGCAGATATAAAACTATGGGATGCTCCGTTGTCAAACAAAACATGAACAGAAAAATTGTGCAATGAAAAAGTACTTTGAAGTGTACCTTTGTCGTCTTCTACCCTGGGAGTAGAAGCTGTCACTACAAAGATTTCGGATGGGGTTCCTTTCTTCTGGGTGGGACAATCTCTCTTGAAGTGGCCTGGTTGCAAGCAGATGTGGCAAAGGTCTGGCTTAGTCATCTGAACTGGTGGGACAGATGCTCCTGCAGAAATTGGGCAACTATTGGCATAGTGGTCTTTCTGATCGCATTTGAAGCAAGTGATAGAAGAGATATCAATGGGCTTCCTCTGAGAATGTCCAATTCCATTTTTGTTCTGCCAATTCTTCTTATGCTTCTCAAAACTAGGCTTTCTCGTTTTGGGATTGTTGGAAGCTGCTGAAGGAGTTGCGGAATGAACAACCAATGCTCCCTTCGAACTCGAGTTCTCATATCTGAGGGCCATATCCATAAGACTAGTGAAAGTACCATGAACGTGGCGGTCAGACGGTCATAATATTCGGGACGAGCACCGGCTATGAACTTCTCATTCTTCTTAAGCAGAGTTTCGATCAGACCTAGTTCAAACTTGGATAGCTCGTTGAATTTCCTTTCATACTCCAAAAATGACATGCTTCCTTGCTAAAGTTCCATAAAGCTACGATATAGCTAGGATTTTCCAGCTTCAGGCATCCACTGCGTCACGAATACTTCCTTGAACTATGCCCAAGTGATGTTTGCTTCTTCAGTCTGGGTGGTAACAGATTCCCACCAATCTTGAGCAGCATCCTACAACTGCCAAGCGGCCAACTGACTCTTCTAGGCATCGGAAATCTCAAGTCCAGTAAAGATCTTTTCCAAGCTCTTAAGCCACTGTTGAGCTTCAATAATGCCTTCGAACCTTGAGAATTTAGTACCACCAAGCTATGCGAACTCTTTGCAAAGCATAGTGAACTTCACTGGTGGAAACGGTGCAACTGGTGCAGCAGCATTTGGTACGGGGCCATTTCCTCTTCCCCGACCTCGAGCATTTCTTCTATTGCTCATCTTGAAAAGCCAAGGGTGGATTAGAACAAGGAAAAGCACGAACTTAAGGAAATCCTAATCAAAGTGAATTCTTAACAAGGAAGATGTATTCAAATTGATAGAAATTTTGAAAATAGATTGGATTTTAAAACATTTTTATATTTTCAAAATATGCCCTCTCAAGAATGATTCTACTCATTATAGGCATTACTAACCATATTCCTAATGAGTGTACCCCTCGGGCTAAGGTATTCACTAAATCAAAGCTCTAATACCAACAGTGATGACTCGTCTTTTTCGAACAACTTAACTAGACAATAAACCATCCTTGTCCGACTTAAACCATTCAAATAAGATAGATTATCGATTTGGGGTTTTAATATAGAATCAGACACAGAATCAGACATGGAATAATAAAGAATCTCGCAGCAGAAATAAATAATATACATAGTAGTCCATGAAGCTACTATCCAAATACATCCGAGTTACACACTTTAATTATACAATACTAGAGATACATAGAAGTTTACTGATACAAGCCAAAATAAAATAGATAACTAATACTGGATAGAGTGGAGTCTTCGACCAAGTCTTTGGCTCCCAAAATAAGCACTGCTCACACACTGCAATACTCAGGCTGACCCGAGCATAATGAAAAACAAAGCACTAGATTCAGGACTAGAAGTTCTCATTTAAGTAGTCCTACTCAAGTAAGATGTACGAGTAACTCAAGAGATGTTACGTGATTTTCCATCTCTTAAGGATCTGTTAAACTATTTATATATACAATATGATACGCTATATATGTAGTGTCTATCGGTAAAGTAAACATTTTTCTTAGCATTAAGGCTTCACATTAATCCCCCTTAATGCGTTTCTAAGCATTGTCGTAAGTTTGCATATAGAACACCAGTTAAACAGTCGGTGGATAGGGATGCGTCGTGATACGACAACAATAAACCAAAATCGTAGTGGTCTCGTATAGGGATAAAATAATGACAAGGCATGTGACGCAATGCCCAAGGTAAGATACTACCAGTTCGGGTCGAAGGGCTGGTGGTAATGCACCATAGTCATGACCGCCCACCGTGTCCAACACTCCCATAATCGAAGGGTGATCACCAACAACAACCGAAATAAGGATATTCATACGAAGAAGTGTGTCCGCTCGGGGTAGCTAGCCCGTTTGGCCCTGTCAAGTCGTCCTGTTTTAGTCATTTCAAATTGGCACAAGTGTCGGGCCAATCCATCATCGTTCTCTTTCTTCAAATCCAACCACTTCGTTCTGGATCATCACTCCACGTACACAGTTATTAAAGTGGTTCTGGTATCGACAGAGAGTATGCCCATATCCGGCTCCGGTCTCTTTAATAACCAATGTCATTTTCACACCGATTGAATATTTTATTAAATCAAAATATCTTTTATTTTCAAACAACATCTCATCATTTGACATCGACAATTTGGATTTAAAATCAAAAGATTCAACCTTTAAACAAATATTTCATTTTTACTAAATTATTCAAATTTAATAACTTTTCAAATTAACCGAGTTAATTAAGTCTTAAGTACAAAAGTTAAATAATCAGATATTTAATTTAATTAAACTTCGGAAATTAACTTACTTAAACACTGATAATCAAATTTAAAGTCAAACAATTTAATCATTATATTTTTAATTCAATTAAATCAATTAAAGATTTTTTTTCAAATCTTTATTTTAAAATTCCATTATTATATTTTAATTCAATCAAATAAAATTAAAATTAAATTAAATTAAATTTAAAATTTAATTGCATATGTAATATTAACACTTCATTAAATTTCAAATAATCAACTTAACGAGTTTTAAAATCGTTAACACTTAACATAACCATTATTAATAAATTTCATAATTTAAAATAGTTCAAGTAATATTTCATTTCAAAATTTTAAATCAACTTAATAGATTTCAAAATTAAATATTAACACATAAAATTTAAATTATAAAACTCACATTGAATTTCCAAATCATTTCTTAATTTTAAATTTAAATATTAAATATCCAAAATAAATTTCAATTGCCCAATCGGTGTTCAATATTTAATTTTCTATCTTAGGCTAAGTGATTTAATTTGGGTATTTATCATTTCAACCCCATATTCCGGTTCAAATTTCAATGTCCAAATCAATGCATACAACAATAATATAACAGTGACAAGTATCAATAAATCAATCATCGTTCAATATTTAAACTTTCCATAGTCAACGGGTTTTCATGCAATTTGGATTCCAATCAATGATCTCAACTACTTCAACCAAATCATATATCCCAATGTCAACTATCAATGATTTCCAATTTCAATATCGATCATAATCATCAATTAATTATTTAAACATAGCAGGATACTTGCAATACAAAATCTATTCATGAGCATAGAATTGCTCACCTTTGCGTATTTGACAGATGGATACAGATACGGCGATACGGTGATACGGACACACTGCTTCACTATTGTTTCACTTTTTCAAGCACAAACCAACACTGCTTTTTTTCTATATTTCTCCCAGACCACTTTTGCAAGCCCAAACCAACACTATTCTTTCTTTTTTCTTTTTATATAGCACGCACGCAAAACTTCTTTTTTTTCTTTTTTTAACTCACGTGAACAAGGCTGCTCCTTCTTCTTCTTTCTTCTCTTTTTCTACTCAGGTAGCAACCGTTCTGTATTTTTTTTTCAACACGCACGCACGCAAGTTGGAAGAGGAGCTGAGGTAGTTCGGACCTGGGTGTAGGAGGTGTCGAGGCTGAGGGATGACGGTCCAAGGTGGTGAGGCTGGATTCGCGGGAGGGTGACGTAACTTCGGGTTCCTGGTCTTAGTCGTTCGTTTGGATGCTTGGGTCGCCAAGGCTGCTGGTGGCTCGAGTGGCCGGGTGGTAGGTCAGAGGGAAGTGGTCAGGTACTGGAGCTGGTGCGGTGGTAGGTGAGTGTTTGGCTGGCACTAGACTCGGGCGTTTGGGGAAGTGATGCAGCTGGGTTAGTAGGGAGGAATACGTTTGGGCTTGGTCGGTGGTTCGGTAGAGGGTGTTTGGCTGGTGAGCTGGCCGGTGGGGGGTGGAGCTGGCGAAGTGGCTTTGGCCGACGGGAGTGGCGGAGCAGGTCAGAGTCTCGGCTGGTGAAGGGAGGTGACGGGTGTTTGGGGTCTGTGATGCCCCACCTCTATACTCACACTAACCAAGGACACTACGGGGTAATGTCGTCGACTAGCGCGAAGAATAAGGCTGTTGAGGAGCGACCATCTGTGTAATTGCTTTGTATGAGTACCGAATTGTCAGATAATATGACTTGCATTTCATTTCAAGAGGAAATCCGACATATCAAATACAAACTCAAAGCTACTACATAGTGGCTATGTGTGCTTCAGAAACAAATATAGAAATAAGCATAACACAAATCAGTCACAGATATTCATATCACTAAGGCGGAAACAGATATGAATATAATACATAAATGTGTACATCAAAATAGTGGTCAAACTAGATCCACTACATCACAAAAGAATAGATACAAGTGCTAGACAAAAGAATATGTATATATCAAGGAGTCTCTATCTCGAATGTATAAAAGCAAAAACTACTAATCTATAGTAGTTATCCAAAAGTCAGAAGCTAGACCTTGCTAAATAGTCAAGTGGAAGCACCTGTAATACCTCGGTCTGACCCGGTCATTATTTAAGAAGAAAATAATAAACGGATCAGTCTAGCTATAAATATCATATAAAATGAGATAGGATAAGAGATATCACAAAAATGTATGATAACAATAATGCCATACTTGACAAGTATACATCAGATAACAACAAAAATCATACAATATCTCAAATATTCTCAAACACTAAAAAGAATGTCATATTCTTTAAATTATTCACCAAAACACAAATATTGACAAAACATATCAATACCAATCGCAAAAATCGGTGAAACACAAATTCTAGAAATCATCAACTAGAAATCCAGAAATCACAAAAAGGGAAAGGCCTATCACAAACGGGAGCATGAAAACTCCCCAACACGTGCGTCACAAACGGAATGCTATTCCATGGTCGTTAACCATCAAGTTTGAGCTGAAACTCCATAAACAGCACGAAGACCATGGGTCGCTACCCCACCAATTTGAGTCGAAGCTCTACAAACGGCCCAAAGACCATGGGTCGCTACCCCACCAAATTGAACCGAAGTTCCACAAACGGGGTTTTTAGTCCCCCACACAAACAAAGAGACATCGCACATCGCTAGTCTAAATCACAAAATGATCATCAATGATCGATAAGTGTAAATTACACTAAGCTAGTAAATAAATGAGTTTAGCTTCATGTACCATAATCACTAGCTTAACTTAAATATTTACGAACAGATTGTAGACTTTCACTCGAAAGTAAGTGTAAATTACACTAAGCTAGTAAATAAATGAGTTAGGCTTCATGTCCCATAACCACTAGCTTAACTTAAATATTCACGAACGGATTGTAGATTTACACTTGAAAATTGTCACGAAAGTTCAATCGAACAAGTCCAAGAATTAACTAACGAAGTAAATGCAAGCGTTTCATACCACTTGTTTTGCTAAGCCATTTAATTACATTTCTCATACGAATGAGGTAAAGGTTTGTATATACTAATAGATTGGAAAACGGTTTTAAAAGCGAGCTTTATATTAAAAATAACGTTGAAATCATTTTAATGAAAGAGTTTGAGTATTTACTACTAGAATAAAAACCTTTGTATTTTAAAGTGACAAATCATAGAAATGATTGTAGAAACAATCAATAACCAAAAATTCACATTCGAAGACGTGAATCAAAACCATAGAAATCAATACCAAACCCGTCAAATGGATATTCCCAAAAATCCAAAGAAAGAAGTCATCAAAGTCGATAATAAGTGATAACAACTAACCGAATCAACAAAAATCGATTAAAATTGGAAATCCACTAAAAAAACAGCCCAAAATAGGCAAAATGAATAGTTCCAAACATCTGGTTTAGAATCTAGACGTCTGGATTTAGGTTATGGAAATTTTCAGAAAATCTTCCAAATGTCTTGTAGGCTTTCCCAAACGTCTGATAGACTTCCCAAACGTCTGGTTGGTTTGGACCAGACGTCTGGTCCCAGTTTCTGCCTTTTTTCTGCGTTCTTATATTTTTTCTCCAGGAACCATAACCAGACGTCTGGACTTGATAACCAGACGTCTGGTCACCAGGTCTAGGCAACAGTTTGCCAAGGCTATGATGGCCAAAACGATTCGAGAGCGATCGGACGAGCAACGAAGACTATGGATTTATGCCAAGCGACAACCCAGCCTTATAGGCTCTTCGATACACCCCAAATATCATGTCCAAACATCCATAGTAGGATTTTCATAAAATTGGACTTCAAAAACCCAAAATTGGAAAATTCACCAAATCAATTCAAATCAAAAGCAAATGAACATGAATAAATGTTAGGAATTCATACCTAACAACAATGAAAGTTATAGACATAGATATAAGTTCAAAAACTCACCTTTAAAACTCAAAGACAATGAATGAGAAGCTTTAAAACAAATCAAGACCAATTCTTCTTCAATATACCTCTAGAATCTTCAATCTATTATCAAAGGTGAAGTTTTTCCTAAGTTAGGTTATAGGAATTTCTGTAAATTGAAAAGAGATAGAGATGGAGAAGATGAAGAGGATGCTTACCTAAGCTTATCCTTGATTTATAACTTGAATTTGAATTCCTAAGAGAAACTAGGGCTTAGGAATTTTAATTTCCTCTTTCCACCATTCTTTCTAGAGCTTGAGTGTTAGGAAATGAGGAATGAAATGAATGAAGAGGAGTTGAGTTAGAGTGGGAGCTGTTATGTAGAGGAGTTGGGTTCTCTTAGTGGGCTGAAACCCAAATCCCAAATTGAAAATATCAAAATTCTACTCAACTCCAAACATATTGATGTTTATACTCAAAAAAGTTGTAAACGTCATTTTCGACTCAATGGAAGTGGTCTCAAGTTCCAATTCGACTGTTTACAAAAAGTAATATTTTGGACTTTAATCTGATTAACGATGCTATATTTAAATAAAACATTTAAAAATATAACGTGAAATATGCGGGTTGTTACAGTCCAGGCGGCGATGAGGGATATGCGGAGGTTGGTGGTTGGAGAAGGTGGTGGGTAGGGCGTGCAGTTCGACCGAAGGAAAAGTATAAAGGGAGAGGAGTTACGTTCTTTTATTTTAGTTAATGTGATATGAGAAGAAGGGAATGAGGAAATAGGGAGCAGGAAGAAACATGCATGCATAAATATATAGAAGAAGCATGCACATATAAAGAGAGGCACTAAATGCTGCATTAATTAAGGGTGACAGCACACGCAAGGTGTCAATTGAAAGGAATGTTTTTTGTGCGCTGAAAGAAGAAAAAAAATATCTCGGCTGAAAGCATGGAAGGAATGGTGACCCATGCACGGTCACAGACCAATATCTCAGCCATGTAGTGTTTTACCACGGAAGCCAAAACATGAAGACAAATATACCACGGTGATCAGCGCGACGAGACGTTTCCAACGATGTAATCAAATCTCTGCTACGACATTCGTAGCAAAATCTCGTCTGTTGTCGTTGTTACCGCTACGAAATTGAACGACAACGGCAATTCTAGATAAACAGAGCTACAATGGTCGGAATTGGACGGAACGAATTTTGACGTTTTAATTAGAAATATTTTTTGAACATTTCTATGAAAAAATATTCATACTTCAAAATTTGATAATTCGTCCGGAAAAAATATGTCGACCGGGTTTCGAATGAATTTTGACACGAAACAAATTTTATTGGTTTTATTTAAATGGGCACATTCCAAATATCTAGTTTTCATTGTCAAATATTTACTTTATAAAAATAATTTTATTTTAAAATCTTCGTTAAATTCAAATTTAAATCGTCGAAAAATCCAGGTCGTTACAAAGACGTTCTAAGCTAAACCATACTCATTTCTGCCAAACTTTAAATCAAAGTAATACAAGAATTATAGTTGCTGAGACAGTTAATCTTTTTTTTACAAGCCAGTTGATATAACTAAACCTCAGATGGTCCCATATACTTGCTCTTTATTTTATTTCATACATTTAAAATTATGTAGTAGGTTAGCAATGCCAAATTTAAGAGTATGGAGCACAGAGTCATAGTGAGCAGTGATGGCTCAAGACTATCAGTTGCTACTTTTTACAGTCCAAGATTCAATGAAAAAAACATGTTATGGATAGATAAAAAAGCATCAACAGAAGAAAATCAACCAATTTACAAAGAGTTACAGATTATGGAGTATCTAAAACATTATGCAACAAAGAGAAGAATAGGAACTAGAGAACCTACACTTGACCGTTTTAAGACTTCACTTGATTCATGAAACACCGACTAATCTGGCATTTACAGATGGAGATATCCAAAAATATGCTTGCATTTTGCTATGTTTGAGCGATTGTATTAAAGTCTGAATGTAACCGAGAAATTTTTGGTTCACAACTCCTTTTGAAGTTTGTCATGATGTTCCTTGTACATTTGGCCTTATGGGTAATCTATTATCTGTACATTCAACTCAATATATCATACAAGCTTAATTATGCATTGCAAAAATTAGTGTATTACAAGGTTCAACATGGAGATAGTAAACACTAGACCTGAACACAATAAGATATTATACATCAACTGTAGAGATGTTGCTTGTGATCATTTTGTATAGTCAATTAGAATTGCAATTGTAGAGGGGGCTTTGGACCAATGGCCCCTATTCTCAAAGCTCATGCACAAAATGTCCTTACTCATAAATCCATATAAATTAGGTCCATATTTTGTTAATTTTTACCAAAATGCCTTCTCCCAGAAAATCGGCCCAGCATCGAAATCAGGGGTAAAAGTAGCATAAATTAGCTAAAAACTAAAAATAGGGACCTAATTTTCATAACTTTTTCGGAAGAGACTTTTCTTCCATCATCTTTCAATTCTGGGGACTAGACAGCCATTCCTTGATTGGTAGAAACTCTTTGTAATAAAACAAGTACACTTTATTCTAAAGGTTAAATTTTGACAATAATATATTGGTACATTATGACAGGGGACCTCGGGCAAACATATGACTCAAATGCCACACTAAAACTTTATGATTTAAACCCAGGTCAAGTTGTTTGACCTTTCATATACAACTAATTACCTTAATCATGATAATGTGTGATGGGACAATTGGGCTCGATTGTGGAGAGAAGTGTATGGTTAATTCAATAGCATCGTATTTAAGTTATTTATAGGCAGTTTCATCTATTTCAACATGAAATAACCAATAGTAGCATTCATAACTTACAAAGGTTCTTTTAGTAAACTAGCTCAAAATAACATATTTATTTTTATTTTTATGCATACTTATTTTTATTTTATTTTTCGATAGAAAATTTTATCTTCAATTCAAAACAAACCTAATTCATATCTAAGAATATATATACAGTATATGTTTTTAATAGTAGCAAATTTTATTTATTTATTGTGGAATATGCTAACTTGAATATGATAATTTTAAACTGAAGCAATATAACATCGAGCAGCAGCTCCAAACTGCCTGCAATTTATTTTGGTTGCAATAAATATGTACTTTAAATAGAAATGATATTTGAAATTAATTACATGTTTTTCAATTCAACAAGTTGACAGAAACATCAACTAGCATTCTCATGACATAATTTTTTCTTATATAGTTCTTGAATGAGGATAGTAGATTGTTGTATGACAGAAATTAAATGGTTGGTTGTTTACTTTTATTCTAGATTATAATTAATTTTAATAGTCGTTTTTTTAAGAACTTTATAATAATGGATTTCATGAAAAGAGACATTTCAAAGCATGTATAAGTAGGTTACATAAATGATCAACACATATACAGGTTAAGTCAAATTATTTATATATATGACATTATGTGATTTAAGGTGTCAGGCAACATAATCAAAATATGTACAAAACGGAAAGCATCAGCAGTTCTAAACTTGTAAATAGATTTTACGTGAAAGCTAAATTACATAATAAAAGAATGTGTAGAAAACATGTACAGCAAAAATTGACAATATATATATATATGTGTGTGTGTGCGTGTGCGCGCGCGCGCGCTTAAATAGTTTGTCTACATGTTTCAAGGCTGCTGGCATTGGTGAGTCATATTTTTGTTTTCGTACAGTGGAAAATAAAGCTAGGCTCCTAAAAGATAACAAAGTTAAGTTACATCAATAAATGGATGTACAAATATAAAGCGCGTACATGAACTTTCATAAACAAAATTATAAAAATGAAAATATACTAGGCCATGCGTACATAACTCTAAACAAAAGTGTTGAGTTTTATTATTATTCAAGAATATAATTTATACTATTCTATAAAATATTATCTTACCTTTAAAACACTTTTCCAAAATTATTCTCTTTATTTTATAAAATATTTAACTTATTTCAAAATTTTATCTTCTTTTCAAAAATATCATATGTATAGTACTAAATATTATTTCTAAAAATATTTTATTTCCCAAAACACTATGTCCGAATGTCTCATACTAGTGTTTAGGAATCCATATCGATAACGTTGATCAAGCGCATCGATCAGAATTCTTAAAACACTCAACGGGCAATTTAACACGATATTAAATTTCTATATGATATACATATATCTCTTAATATTTTGTGCCTTTACAAAATATTTGCTTGTCTATAATAAACATAATCAAATTCCATATATATGTATATCTAATATCAAAAGATTTTTATTCAAATAGATGCTTGCTTTTATTAAAATTCTTTCAATAAATCTTAATGTTATCATAGTATTAATAATTTACTGATAACAATTCTATAGCGCGCACATTCATCAATATATATCTCAAGCAAACATCAAATTTTTAATTCATCTTAACATTTAATTAATCACACATATGAATTAACATTTCATTTTATATAAATTTAACTTTTCAATATTTCTTGTGGTAACCACGCAAATGAAGATATCGTAATGTTTAATAATTAATATTGAGCAGGTTTTAAATTTTCAGATGAAAATTCCTACTCAATAATAATTCAACAATTATTTAGAATTTTCAAAACAATCAAACATCCATTAATACAAACCACATACATTTCAATAAAACAAACAAACAATCGCCTTCAGCGGAAAGCTATTTTCCAGCTTTCGATGCGCACTACGATCACTAACAAATCGGGACACAACAATTTTCAATTCTAAACTATATAAATTCTCATTTATTTTATTCATTAAATCTCTCACTTTACAGAAGTGAGTTTCAAATTTAGTAAACTTACATAACAACAATTTATATAGTATTATCAAAAACCTTTCAAATATGTCTCAATGATTATTCCCAATAATCATTATATTCCTAATAGTTAATTGAATTACTAACTAATACTACACACCCAAGGAACGGGACTCTAGGTCATCTAGGCTTAGATCTCAACTTTGTACTATTTATATTCTATAATGTTCTGAACACAACTCTAATACCAAACTGTGACAACCCCACCGCTATGCCCAGTTTAGCAAAGAACATTACAAGTAATGTTGTCCGCTAATCCAGAGAATACGGCTGGTTAAGGACAATCAAATGTGAATATATCTTTATACTAACTCTAACACATCTTATTTACCTTTTTGAGTATCTGAACTGAAAATTTGACGTGTGCAGTATTAATACAAAGTAATAAACACACCGATTGAAAATATTCAAAATAGTATATAATATAGATAAATCAGAATTAGAGTCACATACCATAGTGGAATAATATACATCATCATACACATAATAGAATGTGAGTCTACAAAATATCGGTACTAGACCCACATAAATATATACATCATATTCAAAATCTTGTATCAGGTACAAAGTCACTACTATATAATATAAATGACATAAACTCCTAACTGTCAATATATACAAGTATGAAGTAAACTAAAACTATCAAAACAGTCTGCTTCAATGCTAGCCCAAAATCCAAAGGTCAATAGGTACCTATACCTATAAAGCCTCGACCTGACCCGAGTATTAAAATAATAAACGGGTCAGACTATATCTAATTAAAAAGGTGAGATATTATTATCATAAGCATATGACTTAAAATAATAAGTCATATAAAATATGCCGAACAAACAATCATAATAAGGCATATTAGTTAAATTCACTACTTTATAATTCCATAAATGACTTAACTCTAAAATAAGTCATCTCAAAATATGCCTAAAACCCAAAAATTCAAAAAGACATATCAAAACAATAAATATAGATCTCAAAATTTTGACTTAACAATAACCAAATAAGTCATAAATAAAATATGCCCAAAACAAATACTCAAATAAGGCATATCTAACAAATCACCATTTCATAAATACATATCAAGTCTCAATAGACTATCATCTCAAAATATGGTGATAACCAATACAAAATTTCTCAAAGCATAATGGATACAGAATATCCATACTAAAATCTCGGAAGAAATAATCATCAATAATTAAATAATAATAATGGTAGTCATCTATCAGTTTAATACAGTGACACGAAATCTTCCGAAAGAGACCCGCTACATAGAAAGGAATCCTTCCGAAAGAGCTACAGATTAGGGACACCGCTCAATGAAAAGAGCAGCCGTGTACCTAATCTGTCCTATGCAAATTTACCTTCTGAAAGAGGTAAACATAGTCTAACTGTATAAAAAAAAATAAACTAATAGGTTGTAGTATCTATAGACTACGATGCATGTAAAAATCTACCTTCCGAAAGAGGCAGCCGTATTTACACCATAATAGTTCTTCCGAAAGAGATTTGCCTACCCAAATCTAAAAATGTATCGATTCTCAGATCGATGAAAAATGAATTATCTTCTCTCGAGGATCTATCGATCTGAAATCCGAACACCCTTAGATAATATAACTCTAAGTGTTAATTATTGTCGCTCCAGTAATCACAGGAATTTAACTAACTGTCCCATACCAGATAGTAAATTCAAGTATTTACTAAAAGCTAGTAATTTTCCTATTTAACAAATTATAATAGTAACCGAAAGAATTATACAAAGTGTCCCATGCCACCCAACAATTCAATCATTTATTAAAATTCTTTTTTCATAGAAAAGCACGAAATTCAATAGAAACACAAGTAAAAGCATTAATTGTTTGAAATCAATGTTTCCAAAAGTCATCAAAGAAATACCAAAATGGTATATAATTAGCCAAAGGCTAAACACAATTAAAGCCAATAATAGGTTATAGTTTGAAAGATGGTAATACAAATTTTATTATATAGGAATGATTTCTAAATTGCTTTATCTATAGTATACTTTCACATTTATCACTTTTAAAATCCAATAACTCATATATATAAAAAGAAAAGAGTTACAAATATTTAAGTCTTAAAATAAAATTCCTTTATTAGGTCTTTGCATCAAAACAATATTTTAATAATTGATAGTCCACTTTATTTCAAATGGATATATATATATAATATTACTTTATAACACTTTAAAACCATAACCTATTTGTGTAACGACCCTGAATTTTTGACATTTGAAATGTGAATATTTAATTGAGTTTAAATATTCGAATAATAATTTAATTTGAAATTCAAATATCAGAATGAATTTGGCGATTAAATTATTGAATTTAATTATTAAATCTGGGTAAAAATTTGAATCTTCAGTTTTAAGCTGATTAAAAATAATCCGAAGGCTTAGAAAATTTATATTGATAATTCTGAAGGTAATCGAACTTTCAGAATTGAATTTGAAAGTGTTTTGTTCAGTTTTGAATTTATATCGTCTAAATTGAATTTAAAAATAGTGTTCTGGGGCACAGTCTCAGGATTCGACGAAACCAGTTCCATTAGATCCGTAATATTGTATTATTATCGGATTTCAATTTTCGTAGTATTCGGAGTTGTTGTGTGAGTGTACGATATACAAACACGTTGAAATTTATATCGAAAACAATACTTATACTGACTGTCAAATAAACTTAACATCAAAACTTTTACAAAATTTCTGTAGCCTTCTTCTACACGCCATCTTCTATTTTCAACACTTGTCCTTCATTTTGAACACACGTCACCCTCTAAAATAAACAACTCAACACTTTTTCTCGTTCCTATCTTTAAACGCAAGCAACAGAGTGAAAGCTTCAAAGAAAAATAAATGGCCTCTGTCAATGAATTCGTTCCTTTCTCCTCTCGAATAAACCAAAACCCTTTCTCATTTCTTCAATCAGAAATCACGATTATTTCTCGATAGGATGAGGAGTCGCGTAGAGGTGGTACCATTCTCGTGCGCCTTGTAATGATGAAGCTATTTGAAATCGAACTTGAGGAAATAGACGTGATGGGTATCGATCGCGAGAGGCGGTCGCGTGGTCTGCTGTAGGGTGCTCGCGAGTTCAATCTCGCGTACAAGACGAAGTGGGTCTTCGGTGATATCGCGAGTTGGTGAAGGCAGCAGCTCGCCTAAGAATGCTTGCGAGGTCGCGATAGATGCGACAGTCAGGTGGTGGAGCAGCTCGATGCCGAGCGTGGTGGAATTGAGTGCGACGACGTTCGCGAGGGGAGATGGCTCGGAAATCTTGGTAGTCTCGTGTAGTTTGAATGCAGAGGTCGATGATTTTGGGTTCGAGCAGATTAAGGTCTAAAAATGGTGAAATCAAGTCAAAATGGATTGGATTGCGAATTGAAAAGCAAAGGTGAGATCTTCTCACTCATATTTAAATTTGAATTGCAGTTATTGATTGTTGTTTGGTTGTGATATTAGATATAGTAGGATATATCTATATATATATATAGCAATATATACATATTGGAATATGTATATATTGGATTGATTGATTTCCCGCACTATATAGCGGATGAGACCCTATTGCGCCGTTAGTAAGCGATGATATTTTTATAAATCCCATATACCGCGATATTCCACCTCGAAGTGGAATTGGTATTGTGATAACATCTGTGGATGTAGGGAAACAGGTTGGAGGGATCCAACTGGATTCCTCAAATTGTTTGAATATTATTTCATATGTGAATGATATGATTTATTGATAATCTGTGGATGATTTGTTGATAATTGAAATTGTGAAGGCTACAATTTAGCCGAATGTATTTTTGGTATCGTTGGATACCAGAAATGAATATAAATTGGATTTTGAAAATAAAGTGGAAACTTTAAGTGAATTTATTGTTAAGAATTAAATTTATTGAAAGAAGGAATTTTAAAGTATTAAAATTTGATTTTTAAATCTTACCGAATAAATCCCAAAATATGGAGAAAAATGGGTTTTGAAAAATATTGTTAAAAAAGTTGAAGAATTCATAAAAAATGGAGTTTTGAATAATTTGGAAAGAACAAAGGAATTTATCTAAAAGTGATAAACTTTTAGAAATAAAAATTGTAATTGATTTGATATTTGAAAATGAATCTTTGGGAAATCGGATTTGGAAATTTATTTGGAGTTGAAAATAAATTTAGAAATAAAATTTGTAATTTATTCGGTGATGGGAAAATAATCATTGGAAAATTTATTTGAAATTGATTTAGTGTTTGAGAAATAAATTTGAAAGTCGATTTGCAAATGATTTGTTATTTGGAATTAAACTTAGAAATAAATTGGCAAATGTTTGTTCTACTGGAATAAAACTTACGTTTGCATTTGTAATCAATTTGATTTTGAAATAAATTTAGAAATCAAATTGAAAGTTGATTTGGTGTTGAAAATGAATATTTGGAAACGATTTGAAAATGGTGTAAAAGTGGATATTTGGGAATGTAAATTCCAAATAGAATTTGTAAATGAAAGGGAAATTTGTTTTAAAAATAAACATTGATTTATTTTTTTAAAGTGTGGAAAAATATGATTTGAAATCGGATTTTCAAAGTGATGAAGTGTGGGAATAAATTTACCGATTTGAAAGTAAATTTGAAATAAATCGATAAGGATTTATTTAATTTGTTTAAATGGACCATTTTGTGATGAAGTATGATTTGAAACTGGTTTTCAAATGTTAAGTGTGAGGAAATATATATATCTCGTGAAGATATTTTGAAATTAAATAATTTGGGAAAATTATTAAATCTGATGATTGTTGTGAATATTGTTGATAGTTAAATCACCGACTACCAATATTGCCTTTGAAATGAAATTTGAATTTGTTTTTAAAACAAACACTTATTATTCGGTTTAGCCGGGAAAGGACCTTTGTTTCAGATAACCCATTCCGAATAATAATACGACGATATGGATCGTATTGAAGACCGGTGATGAAGACCGGATATTTATGAAAACGATAGGATGACCTATCTATTGTCTCTGCACCGTTAGCTACGGTATAGAGATTTGCTTTGTGATGGGAAGTTTTATCGGGATTGTAAATATCCGGATTTGCAAGGGCTTCTTTGGAAGTGCCTTCGGTTTTGTTCGAACCCGAAACAGACTTGTATGGTTACGGGTCTGACATTACATTTTGAGATGTAAAGCTGATTTCTTTCAAACGCATTTCTGTTGGTGGTGGAGAATTTATTCTCTTAGCTTAACACCCTTCTCTGAGACGTACGAGCTCAGAGGTTATGTAGTGGAAGGTTATCAGCGATATATTCCCAATTTGGTAATGTGGCATGCTGAGTGTTGCTGTAATGATGATCATTTATTTATCATTTGTGATCAAAGCACGGTTTTGTGAAAAAGCGTAGCTTTGTGGACAAGACTTCGTCAGGGCCTCAAAACCCGGAAATGGTCGAAACAGGAATGTTGCGGCAAGGTTATGAGGGTCGCGCCCTTTAGGGTATGTCATTTCCTTCTGGAAAGGGGTGGTATCATGGTATGGAGCCTAGATACTTACTCATGTGGACACACCTTATTTATTATGTGTGATGTTGGTTACCGAGCGCTCGGATAAAGGTCCCAAAGGACCGGGTGATGACATATTCGTGAGTTACCTAGTTATAGGGGTAACCCGGCCTTGTTTGGCAGAGAGTAGTTTGTCTCTTGGGACGTCTAGCCAGAGGCGATCCCATTCAGCAGTATGAAAGGAAGTTCCTTAGCCTGACCATTTGTTGGAAATCCAATTCCCAATACGAAATTGTACGGTTTTAGTTGTAGAACCTGCCATTTACTTATGGTGGCGCCCCACTGTTTAGATGGTAGCTATAGTAGACATAGTTCGAAATGTCTATGTTGGCTAAGATTAATATTATATTTTCGAAATGTTTTCTACACTAGACATTAATAATAATATCCAATGATTGGCGTAGTAAGCATCTTTGACTGTCATAAGAAGAAATCTCCTCCAATTCTACATTTGCATTGTGTGTGTGGCGGGAGGTCTTATGGTAGTTTCATTTTCCAAAAGCATTGCGAATCTATTTTATTTTCGTTGTGAAAATAACTGTTTTACGATCTCACACCAGTCACCATGACTGACTCGGAGTTTATTGTTCCCTTCTAAACTCTGGGTGCCCATAATTTTCCACACGGGCAGCATAGAGTTATTTTTATCAGGATATTCTGGATATTCTGGAGCTTTGGGGATAAGCTGGATGGCGAGACGTACTTTCGTACTTGTTATTTATTCCACTGTGTATTCTATATGAGGACAAGTTTATATAATTGTCCATTGTTGTGTTGAGTTGTATATTTACTCTGATGATGTATTGTATAACTGATATAGTTCTTTGTTTAAAAGACTAGTGATTATCTATTATATTTTGTTCCGCTGCGAAATGTGAGATTCTGATATTGTTTCTGTTTCTGTATTTTTCTGTTCTCCTTTTCTTCTGTCTTCTTCTACCTCTTCTTTTAACCTTAATGGTTCGGTTTTCCGGCATTCGATTGCGTGGCATTTGATACAGTGGACGTATTAATGTCGACTTTCGAGCGTCGAAAAGTCGAAACGTTACATTTGGTATCGAGCATCCGGTTAAGAGATAACCCTGCTCTGTTGGGTGTTACTCATTAGAGATAGAGTCAGTAGTACTCTAGAACGAGTGTGAGTGTAATAATAGATATGAGCACGTATTTGTTAGTGAATACAAAAATTTATTTTGAATTGTGTTGACTTATCAGTTGATTATTTATAGATTCTGGTCGGTGCAGTCTGGCCAACTGTAATCGACAGGGGTTTCTAAACTATTAGACAAGATAAACTGACACAGTATTGTTTTAATAGGGTAAATGACATAATTTTGCCCAAAACTATTTTTGTATAGAAAAGAAATGATTTTCTATGAATTGTTATAGTATATGGATGCTTGGTTATTAGGAAGTGATAACATTGAAATATTATCGCTGTTATATGAAAAACAAATAAGAAATAAGATGATATATAACCAAAAATTTGAAGATAATTCCATCTGACAATTGAAATTTATAAATATGGATTGAAATATGAGGAATTGAATTCATATACAAATAGAATTTGTAAATATAAATTGTAATGAGATTTATAATTGGAAATAGAATTCCAGAGAGAATATTTGAAAATAAATTCATCAATGGAATAACAAATAAGTTGATAACTTATTCAATTTGAATTTTGATAGAATAAATTTAACTTAAAGGATGGAGTTAAATTAAAGTGAGTATGAGTGAATCAATTAAATAAAGTGAAAATTGATTTGGAATAAAATTCAAATTGAAAAGAAATGAATTAGTGAGTAAACAAATGAAGCTATAATTGTAAATGGATGGATCGGAATTGAATAATGAAATGGATTGAATTCAAGTAAAATTAACTTGATAAATTGTTAATTCACGAAGTAATGAATTGGAAGTTAGTTAAATTAAAGTTGAGTTGTGAACTAAATTTAAAATAGGTTAAATTTGCAAATAAATTCAAGTAAACAGAAATTAATTGTAATTTCCTTATTATTAATTAAGTAAATTCGAGATGAATTGAATATGGAAATGTGAAATTTAAAATGAATAAGTGAATGTACTAATTGAATTAAATTAGTGAATGGAATAGATTTGATAAATGAAGATCAAATCAAGATTGAAATTGGAAATTGTTTACAAGGAAATGAACTTGAGTTTTGAAGTGAAATAGCTTAAGTAAATATTGAATAAATGCTCGACTTAAGAAATTTTTTATGAAATGGTTTCAAATGAAATGAATGAGAATATGGAATGTAAATTAAATTGAATGGAATCAATTTAAATGATTATTAGCTTAAGTAATCATTTAGTTGCATGAATATTAACAAATCTGAATAGAAAGAATTATCGTTTGATAAAAACGAGACTATATAAATTCTATGAGTTAATAAAAGAAAATAGAAATTGATTTTTGTATCAATTGAAATAGATATGAGTTAGATTCATTTAGAAATGAATTGAATGTAAGAAAGTGAGTTGTTAATCACTTGAATTGAATAGAAATTGAATGTGAATTAGATGAAAGCGATTTAAGTTGAATTGAAACCTTATGAATTGCTAATGGAATTTATTTTGGATGTATGGCTAATGAAATCTATATATTTGTTATTGAAATAAGTGAATTGTTAAATAGATTTTCTATATTTATCACTTACATGTTTAAATTGAGTAAGTGCAGGTTTTTGAAGCCGTTTGGCTGGTTTTTATTGCGTAAATGCTAATAAATAAACCACTTTGCTTTAAATGCTAAAAAGGTACCCCTACGCAATACAAAAATAGGAAATATGAACTGTTTTTCTGCTTTTTCGACCGAGTGGGTCGATGTATATATATTTATCTCTTTTGTCGAATTGCAAAATCTCCTCCGTACAAAGGAGACTCCGCCAAAATTTTCTGAAAATTTTGGGAGTTGAAAAAAATTTGGAATTTTTGGAAATGTTTCACTAACGACAAAAGATTTAAAATCGGGAATTGAGATAAAAGTGAATAAAACTCAATATACGAAATAGAAGATGAATCGAATTCAAGTAAAATTCTAAATGAAAATCTGAATAAAAAAAAATTGGATATAAAAGTATTGGGATTTGAAATAAATTCCAAATAGAATTGAAATTGTCAATTGAATTCAAATGAATATACAACTTTGTTCGTGAAGTGAAAACGAATATAAGAAATGCTTATATTGCACTTAAGAAATGAATGAATGAAATTCTTAAGTAAATCGATAATGGAAATCCAATAAGTAAATTTGGATATTGCTGTTAAGTAAAATATACAGGAATTGTAAAGGCTAAGGAATATGGATTTTGGATTTTGATTTTGAAGGTAAAATTGAATTTCTCCACAAAAGGTATGTATTTGAATTTCAGTATGAAATTTGATGAGATTCTGATTTTGCCACTTGGCATTTTGTTTTCTTTTGAGATCTGAGAGTCCGTAGGGACGTTTTGTAGTCGTACCGTGTTAGCCGCGCAAAGGAGACGCTGGCGAAAAATTTCGAAAATTTCGAGAGTTGGAAAAATTTTGAGAAATTTTGGACAATTTAAATTTGAATTGTGAAGTAAATTAAGTTTTTTGAAACTTATGGAAAAGTTTGAAAAAATTATGAAGTAATAAGAAAGATTATTTTATCAAGTTGATAAAACTATTTGGTTTTGGTAAAATGATAAATGGGGATTGGATCATTCTTCTTTACTTGTAATTTCGAGACGAAATTCTTTTAAGGGGGGAAGATTGTAACGACCCTGAATTTTTGACATTTGAAATGTGAATATTTAATTGAGTTTAAATATTCGAAAAATAATTTAATTTGAAATTCAAATATCAGAATGAATTTGGCGATTAAATTATTGAATTTAATTATTAAATCTGGGTAAAAATTTGAATCTTCAGTCTTAAGCTGATTAAAAATAATCCGAAGGCTTAGAAAATTTATATTGATAATTCTGAAGGTAATCGAACTTTCAGAATTGAATTTGAAAGTGTTTTGTTCAGTTTTGAATTTATATCGTCTAAATTGAATTTAAAAATAGCGTTCCGGGCACAGTCTCGGGATTCGACGAAACCAGTTCCATTAGATCCGTTATATTGTATTATTATCGGATTTCAATTTTCGTAGTATTCGGAGTTGTTGTGTGAGTGTACGATATACAAACACGCTGAAATTTATATCGAAAACAATACTTATACTGACTGTCAAATAAACTTAACATCAAAACTTTTACAAAATTTCTGTAGCCTTCTTCTACACGCCATCTTCTATTTTCAACACTTGTCCTTCATTTTGAATACGCGTCACCCTCTAAAATAAACAACTCAACACTTTTTCTCGTTCCTATCTTTAAACGCAAGCAACAGAATGAAAGCTTCAAAGAAAAATAAATGGCCTCTGTCAATGAATTCGTTCCTTTCCCCTCTCGAATAAATCAAAACCCTTTCTCGTTTCTTCAATCAGAAATCGCGATTTTTTCTCGATAGGAGGAGGAGTCGCGTAGAGGTGGTACCATTCTCGTGCGCCTTGTAATGATGAAGCTGTTCGAAATCGAACTTGAGGAAATAGACGTGATGGGTATCGATCGCGAGAGGCGGTCGCGTGGTCTGCTGTAGGGTGATCGCGAGTTCAATCTTGCGTACGAGACGAAGTGGGTCTTCGGTGATATCGCGAGTTGGTGAAGGCAGCAGCTCGCCTAAGAATGCTTGCGAGGTCGCGATAGATGCGACAGTCAGGTGGTGGAGCAGCTCGATGCCGAGCGTGGTGGAATTGAGTGCGACGACGTTCGCGAGGGGAGATGGCTCGGAAATCTTGGTAGTCTCGTTTAGTTTGAATGCAGAGGTCGATGATTTTGGGTTCGAGCAGATTAAGATCTAAAAATGGTGAAATCAAGTCAAAATGGATTGGATTGCGAATTGAAAAGCAAAGGTGAGATCTTCTCACTCAGATTTAAATTTGAATTGCAGTTATTGATTGTTGTTTGGTTGTGATATTAGATATAGTAGGATATATCTATATATATATATATAGCAATATATACATATTGGCATATGTATATATTGGATTGATTGATTTCCCGCACTATATAGCGGATGAGACCATATTGCGCCGTTAGTAAGCGGATGATATTTTTATAAATCCCATATACCGCGATATTCCACCTCGAAGTGGAATTGGTATTGTCCTAACATCTGTGGATGCAAGGAAACAGGTTGGAGGGATCCAACTGGATTCCTCAAATTGTTTGAATATTATTTCATATGTGAATGATATGATTTATTGATAACTTGTGGATGATTTGTTGATAATTGAAATTGTGAAGGCTACAATTTAGCCGAATGTAATTTTGGTATCGTTGGATACCAGAAATGAATATAAATTGGATTTTGAAAATAAAGTGGAAACTTTAAGTGAATTTATTTTTAAGAATTGAATTTATTGAAAGAAGGAATTTTAAAGTATTAAAATTTGATTTTTAAATCTTACCGAATAAATCCCAAAATATGGGGAAAAATGGGTTTTGGAAAATATTGTTAAAAAAGTTGAAGAATTCATAAAAAATGGAGTTTTGAATAATTTGGAAAGAACAAAGGAATTTATCTAAAAGTGATAAACTTTTAGAAATCAAAATTGTAATTGATTTGATATTTGAAAATGAATCTTTGGGAAATCGGATTTGGAAATTTATTTGGAGTTGAAAATAAATTTAGAAATAAAATTTGTAATTTATTCGGTGATGGGAAAATAAATCATTGGAAAATTTATTTGAAATTGATTTAGTGTTTGAGAAATAAATTTGAAAGTCGATTTGCAAATGATTTGTTATTTGGAATTAAACTTAGAAATAAATTGGCAAATGTTTGTTCTACTGGAATAAAACTTACGTTTGCATTTGTAATCAATTTGATTTTGAAATAAATTTAGAAACCAAATTGAAAGTTGATTTGGTGTTGAAAATGAATATTTGGAAACGATTTGAAAATGGTGTAAAAGTGGATATTTGGGAATGTAAATTCCGAATAGAATTTGTAAATGAAAGGGAAATTTTTTTTAAAAATAAACATTGATTTTTTTTTTTAAAGTGTGGAAAAATATGATTTGAAATCGGATTTTCAAAGTGATGAAGTGTGGGAATAAATTTACTGATTTGAAAGTAAATTTGAAATAAATTGATAAGGATTTGTTTAATTTGTTTAAATGGACCATTTTGTGATGAAGTATGATTTGAAACTGGTTTTCAAATGTTAAGTGTGAGGAAATATATATATCTCGTGAAGATATTTTGAAATTAAATAATTTGGGAAAATAATTAAATCTGATGATTGTTGTGAATATTGTTGATAGTTAAATCACCGACTATCAATATTGCCTTTGAAATGACATTTGAATTTGTTTTTAAAACAAACACTTATTATTCGGTTTAGCCGGGATAGGACCTTTGTGTCAGATAACCCATTCCGAATAATAATACGACGATATGGATCGTATTTTAAGACCGGTGATGAAGACCGGGTATTTGTGAAAATGATAGGATGACCTATCGATTGTCTCTGCACCGTTAGCTACGGTATAGAGATTTCCTTTGTGATGGGAAGTTTTATCGGGATTGTAAATATCCGGATTTGCAAGGGCTTCTTTGGAAGTGCCTTCGGTTCTGTTCGAACCCGGAACAGACTTGTATGGTTACGTGTTTGACATTACATTTTGAGATGTAAAGCTGATTTCTTTCAAACGCATTTCTGTTGGTGGCGGAGAATTTATTCTCTTAGCTTAACACCTTTCTCTGAGACGTACGAGCTCAAAGGTTATGTAGTTGAAGGTTATCAGCGATATATTCCCAATTTGGTAATGTGGCATGCTGAGTGTTGCTGTAATGATGATCATTTATTGATCATTTGTGATCAAAGCATGGTTTTGTGAAAAAGCGTAGCTTTGTGGATGAGACTTCGTCAGGGCCTCACAACTCGGAAATGGTCGAAACAGGAATGTTGCGGCAAGGTTATGAGGGTCGCGCCCTTTAGGGTATGTCATTTCCTTTTGGAAAGGGGTGGTATCATGGTATGGAGCCCAGATACTTACTCATGTGGACACACCTTATTTATTATGTGTGATGTTGGTTATCGAGCGCTCGGATAAAGGTCCCAAAGGACCGGGTGATGACATATTCGTGAGTTACCTAGTTACAGGGGTAACCCGGCCTTGTTTGGCAGAGAGCAGTTTGTCTCTCGGGACGTCCAGCCAGAGGCGATCCCATTCGGCAGTAGGAAAGGAAGTTCCTTAGCCTGACCATTTGTTGGAAATCCAATTCCCAATACGAAATTGTATGGTTTTAGTTGTAGAACCTGCCATTTACTTATGGTGGCGCCCCACTGTTTAGATGGTAGCTATAGTAGACATAGTTCGAAATGTCTATGTTGGCTAAGATTAATATTATATTTTCGAAATGTTTTCTACACTAGACATTAATAATAATATCCAATGATTGGCGTAGTAAGCATCTTTGACTATCATAAGAAGAAATCTCCTCCAATTTTGCGTTTGCATTGTGTGTGTGGCGGGAGGTCTTATGGTAGTTTCATTTTCCAAAAGCATTGCGAATCTATTTTATTTTCGTTGTGAAAATAACTGTTTTACGATCTCACACCAGTCACCATGACTGACTCGGAGTTTATTGTTCCCTTCTAAACTCTGGGTTCCCATAATTTTCCACACGGGCAGCCTAGAGTTATTTTTATCAGGATATTCTGGATATTCTGGAGCTTTGGGGATAAGCTGGATGGCGAGACGTACTTCCGTATTTGTTATTTATTCCGCTGTGTATTCTGTATGAGGACAAGTTTATATAATTGTCCATTGTTGTGTTGAGTTGTATATTGACTCTGATGATGTATTGTATAACTGATATAGTTCTTTGTTTAAAAGACTAGTGATTATCTATTATATTTTGTTCCGCTGCGAAATGTGAGATTTTGATATTGTTTCTATTTCTCTATTTTTCTGTTCTCCTTTTCTTCCGTCTTCCTCTACCTCTTCTTTTAACCCTAATGGTTCGGTTTTCCGGCATTCGATTGCGCGGCATTTGATACAGTGGACGTATTAATGTCGACTTTTGAGCGTCGAAAAGTCGAAACGTTACAATTTGTAAACTTAAAAATCTTAATTACATTTTTTTTAAACAAAGCTTTAATTTTCATAATTGATAACTTACTTTTTTTGGAAAATCTATTTAAATATATATATACAAATAAAGATATAATTTTCCAAAGCCTTTAAAACTCTTTCTAAAAACATTTAAATAGCTCTTATAGATAAAATTATTTGAAATTTCATTTATTACTTTCATAATCGGTTTTCTAAAATAATACAATATCTTATCTTTTGCCTCTAAAGCATTTCCAAAATTTTATACGGATAAATAATAATTATTAAAACATTTTGTAAATAAATATTACCTATCTTTGAAAGTTTTAATTGGAAATTTTAAAATAAACAATAAGTTAAGAGGATAATATAATCTAACTATATATTTTATAAACTAAATTTCAATAAGGATCAAAATGGATGAAATCTCATTTTTGAAATTCAATTAAAAATATTTAAATAATTCAAACAATAAATCCAATGAAAATTCAACATCTTGAGCCAACATCGCTCTACAAAATATAATTCCATAATATGGAATTATTTAGTGACTCGAGTTGCTTTCGGACAACTTTGGTCATACAAACAGTATATGTATTTCTATAAAAGTTAGAATAATTCAATTTGCAAATGAACGAAAATCTGTTTGCAAACTGACCTCTTTCAAACCATATAATACCAAACAAACAATTCTAATCTTTATCCTTCGACAAATTAGATAAATCACAATATGCATCCAATTGAGTTCATAGCAGGCAATTTCAATAATTTCATTCAATACTACCAAAAACGTATGCAATTCTTCACCCAAACAAGGCACATAAAAATGTTATAATTATATAGATATAAAAGTGTGAGTTATAAAATAACTCACCTTAACCCAACCTTGCTTAAATTCTCGCGTTTGCTTCAGCTTGTACAGCTCCAACAATTTAGTGCTCCGACTTTTTCACTACCTCCACAACCTGATGCGCATCCAAGCTCCTCCAGACTTTTCCTGTACTCGACCACGCCTCCAACCCATGCTTGAATCCACGCACGCAACCTACCTTCTCTCGCTATCCACCCCTCAGTATTGCACGATGCCGTGGCCTCATCCATCAGCAGACGCGCAACACCCAAGCTCTATGTTGTTGCCGCACGCACTTGTATGTTGCAGCTCTCAATTTGCTACCTCCATTCTTGGTCGCACAGTCGGCATCACCTACAACCCTAGCGTCAACGGGCCTACGTGAAGCATTGCCAAAACGTGCGCGAGATTTCATTTTTTTTCAATCTTAATGCATGAGCTAATTAGGGCAAGGGGATTTAGGGAAAAAGAGAATTGTTATTTCAACAGGAATGTAGGTTTTAGAATAAGAGGTGGACTGTGCTTGAATAGTTGGGCTTTGTGTTTAGGACTTAATTTAAATTCCTTAGTTGTTATTTTGTTTCCAAGTAAAACTTTTAATTTGTGTATAACTATATTTCAATTTTAATCTTTTAAACTGATTTATACTCCATTCTGCAATATATATATATATATTCAATATTGTTTTTTCTATTCAATTATTCACCGTATTGATATAAAATAGATTTATTAATCTTCATCGATTTATTGATTCAACCAAATATCATCTATTTCAATTATATATAGTTATTTATACTTTTAAACATAACACTATATCCCGTTCAATATATTTCCTGGAAAGAATTTAATAATTAATTTAAATAAAAAAAATCTATTATCAAATAGATTTCCGTTAAATAGAATTTTATTTCAAAATTACAAATTATCACAATTGAATTCGAAATTAAATTTGTCCAATATTACGGCTTCGAAAACAGAGTTGTTATAATTTTTAAGAGATTTTAATATATTTTTCAATGGAATTTTGAAGAGAGTAAGATGAGAGAATAAATTAAGTAATTAATTATGAAAAAATTTATTTGCACTACCCTTTATATAGTAAATCAGCAGATGTGTCCGTTCGTGAAGAGTTGCGACATACAGACACTTCCTTTCAAAATTTGAAAAACCTCTTGGCAGCATGTATATCAACATTCTCTATACATATATGTCGACATATGCATGTATATTTTGAAAATTTATTTTGTTTAAAAATATAAAAAGATAGAAAAATAGTAGATGGAGATCAAAGATTATTATCAAGGACTTTAACAATATAAGCTATGACTCTATACACTAAGTTATAATATTGAGACCTTAATATTCTGGTCTTTGTACTTATGAATCTTCATGTCTATCTTTTCAGTCTTCATACTGTACAGTCTTTGATTCAATACCTATGTAATTTTCTACACTATTATATAACTTGGCAAAATATTATTATCTATATTTTATATGATTGTATATGGTTGTATATGGTTTTTGTTATCCAAATAAATAACCGAGGTATTACTAATCTCTCCCTTATTGATGACAACCATTAAATGTTCCTGTATATAAAATATGAAATAAACCCCTTTGAGTTACATAACTCCACTAAATTTATGCATATGTATATTTTATATTTTTCTTCCCTTTCCTCATCAATAAAAATGGAAGAAAAAACAAAACTCCTCCTAAATAAAATACTTAGAACTTATAGAGTTAAAATCAATAATTAAGGACTAAAAATAATTGAAGAAAATTAAACATGATGTAATATGATATGATGGTTAATATATAGAGACTTTAAATAAATAAGATAAGACAATCTTTATTAGAATCAAACTATACAAATAAAATTATCAATTCAAATATTCATATTTAAACAAACCCAACCAAATCAAATCCTAATAATACTAACAAATCAAACCTAGGCAAGCCAAACTTAAATGTACACATTAACGAGTCTATTTTAATGTGAGAGACTTATGGATAGGGCAAAAGAAATAGTGGAGACAAAAGTTTCTTTTTTGTTCCATGAGCTTTCCACCACAATTGAAGCACACTTCTCCTACACATTTGACTTAGATGAGAGTTTAGATAAATCTTTAGATTTTGTACTATATCTATATGTTTAGTCCTAACATGATAAACCCAGCACATTTGATTCCAAAAATGATGTCAACTATCTATATGTTTAGCCCTAGCATGATGTGTTGGGTTTTTAGATAGATCTATTGCACTAGTGTTATCACAGTATATTGGTGATTTGGAGAAATTTAAACCAAAATCTTTTAAAGTTTGTTGCATATAAATAACCTATGAACATGCTAATGCAGCTGAAATATATTCTGCCTCTGTTGTAGATAGAGATGCAGAATTTTTCTTTTTGCTAAACCAGGAAATAAGAGAGTGCCATAAAAAGTAACAAGTTCCACTTATACTTTTTCGGTTTGATTTGCATCCAGCATAGTCAACATCGCTATATGAAATTAAATCGAAAGAATCTTCTTTTGGATAATGTTGTTTGTTTGTCATGTTTGTACCATCTAAACCAGAAAAAGCATGAGCTTAGTGCACTAGGTCCAAATATGGTTCGGTTGCAGATGCAGTTTCCTTATATCTAATTGATTCAAGTTCAAACAGGGATTACTAATACCGCTAAAGGAAACAGATTTAGCGGTAATAAAATCATTACTCTCCTCCTTAAGTTCAATGATAGTTTCAAGGGCAGCAAAACTATTGTTTGTTTGTATCTTTTAATTTACAGCTTCAACTATCTCAAACACTTCAGTTTGCCAATTTGGATGATCATCCACATTTTGAATGTTCAATCCTTCATCATTGTTTTGTTCTTCATATCTTGGTTTTGCATTTTTGTGATTTCCTTTAGAAAGGATCCCCTTCTTGATATATTTCATCGTGCCGACAACTTTTTTCCATACATTAGCTTGCTTAGGAACAGAATCAAACTTGATAAGCTTATGCTTCCCATATTGTGCTTTTTTTCTTCTAGAAATTTGAGTGTCATTATCCTTATTTATCAAATCATTATTCATCTTCTCATCCTTACAACTAGGACAAGTATCATTAGTATGACCAAATACTTTGTAAAAGCTACATATATCTGGTCTCCATTGGTAAAATACTTGGATGTGGTAAGAACTGACATTAGGAAGGAGAACATGATAGGAATCTATAAGTTGCTCATTATGAGTGATTTCTATTAGGCATTTAGCATATTGTATTCTTTCAAGTTTCTCAGTGATCTCATCCAAACAATTAACTTCCCCAACCTATTAGCAAGCCAGTTTATTCCAATCTGAGACTGGACAAACAGTGGAATGTTTGAGAGCAGTACCCAAACAGGAACATCTTTAATAGATCCATACACATTGCTAACTAAAGGACCCATTGCTTTAAGATGAATAGCTTATTCCTCATAATTATTGGATCGCCCTCAATAAGTTTTTTCTGGTCTTCCTCATCAAAGAGAAGGAAAACCAAAATATTTCCAATAGTTTTTACGTTTATATTACCTCTTAACCTCCAGATTTTCTTTAAATGATGAATCACTGTGGTGTATGAAAGTGGCTTGTCTATAAAGAATCCAACAATATATTCCTTCCATTGAGTTGAACCTACTTGCATAACCTCCAAAAGAGGGATGATAATACTATCACAAAACTTTATTTCCATCTGAATAGCTGTGTACTTCCCAGCATTGCGAGGTTTCTGCTTAAAGAGAGAAGTCCAGACTTGTTCAGATGAGGAAGGGTAAGAGGAAGCAGAATTAGTGAGAGAAGAGGAAGAGATGGAACTTGAGAGGAGGAGAGAGGTACATGGGATCAGATGGAAGACTAGGCAATGTACAAGGAGGGATAGTGGAGGACAAAGAGGAGGTGACAGGTGAAAGGAGAGGAAGTACAAAAGGACAAGAGGGAGGGATGAGAGGGAGAGAGGGATAGGCCATGGACAAAATGGATACTTTTATTACTTAGACTATATATACATATATTATTATACATGTATATTATTTATCTATTAACTTTAATTAATTAAAATAAAATTTATTAATTTCAAAGTTTTATTATTATTTACCTTAAACATTTTAGGATAAATACACACATATATATATATATATATTTATATATTTATTAATTAGTTATTTAATTTATCTAATTAATTAAATAATTAAAGTAAAAAGTAAAAAATAATATATTAATTTTCAGAACAATTTTTGAAATATTTTCTAACATTTATAAATTTCCTTTTATATTTTAAACTTAATTTTTAAATTAAAATATAATTTCAAATTTCAAACAAGTTTTTTTTAGATACCCTTAACCCCAAAATCAATTCGGGACTTTATATTTTGGATAACCTTTGGGCTTACTTCATCCTTCAAGCCAGACCAATAGCTAGGTGGAAAAGAGTAATTGATTTCCTAATCTAGCCTTAGACACTACCTTTCATACACTATACAAAATAGGTATGCATTAATAAGTTAGCCATAAAATTGTTAATTTAGACCGCATAGGCCATTGGGTTTTAATACTATTGAAAGAATCGAGTCGGTTAGTAAGGGTTAAATGGGCGAATTTCAATTCTTTTTACCATTTGGATTTTTGTTGGGCCTATAAAGTCTAATTGATTTATGATCCAACCTAAAATGTTATTTAATAAAATGTTATAATTTATTGATTTAATTAAATAATGAATTTAATTTAATTCAAATTCGACTATATCCAAATATACTCATGTGTATAGTACACGTGCAACATGCAAATGGTGTATATAATTAATGTGTAAATTTATAGGTGTTGGGATTTACACGCAACAAACACATTCACTCTTTATATATGTCTTTGTTGACCATAGTTTTATTTTGATATTATATGTCAAGTAATAAATGTTTTTTTATAGCAAGAGTGGTACTTAATTTAAGCAGACACTCATTTTCGTGTCTCGGAGGATCAACCTCAAGACCTCTAGAGCAACAATCTAAAGATCTTACCACTTAAGCCGGTGGTCATTGACAAACCTTTTTGATAACAAAAGTGATACTTATTCAAGCAGAGCACTCATCATGATGTTTTAAGGAACCTTTGTCTAAAGCATCATACCTTTAACTACTTGAGCTAGAGTTCCTTGACTCAAGCTTATATGTGTGTGTATGTGTAATTTATCTCTATTTATTTTAATTAAGTTTATAAATAGGCATAATAAAATTATATATATATATATATTTCACATATAATAAATTTCATGAATATAAATGTATATATATACATGCAATTTAAATTTAAATTTTAAAATATATATTTTATTTAAAAACATAGATCTGATTTGAATTTTTCAAAGTCAAAGTTAAATTTTAAAATATTAATTCGAAATAAATTAAATTAATTGAAATTATTTTTTATTAAAAATATACATTTATTATTTTTAATACTTTTTGATAGAGGTATGACCCTTTAGACAAAGGTATCGAAGGTCATGGGTCATAGGCTCAAGCTCCTAAGACATCATAATGAGTGTTGTACTGGAATAAGTACCACTCTTGGTATTAAAAAAATTCAGTGAAATGCTTTTAGAAGAAAATTTAAATTTTTTGATGAAAGATTTAAGAAAAAATAAAAAATTTATTTTTAAATCCATAGGGATTTCTTTTGGTTTTTTAAGAACATGTATTTAATTTATGAAAATAGAAAATAAATAAAAATAATTTTTTATGCTAAAAGCATGTATATTAAAATAATTTTAAAACAATATATGATATAATATATATACATATATGTATATAATTAACAAGTTATAAAATTATTTTAGCAATTAAAATAGTTTTAAAATCTAAAATTATTATTTATTAATTTACAATACTTTGGATGAAAATGTATCTAGTAATGATATTGTCATGTTGTTGTTTTATTTTATTTCTAAATCGATTGAATAAACATATTAAATTGTACAACATAAGTATATATAAAATTGGTATAAAATATATATGTTCTAATTTATTCATTTAAAATTATATATATGAATGATAATAGAGATAAAAGATTATTTAAAGCGGTTGTCTTTGATTTGCACCTTAAATGCTTGAATAACTCTGAGATTGGATTGAATCGGCCTTCGAACCTTGCTACATCATAGAGAAGAACACCATCTTTTATTAATTTGATTTTGTATTGATTTTGTTTTTGGTAATTAATGGTTATAGCCTCTTAGAACTTTGGCCGGTACAAATGAATAAGGTGAAAGAACATGTATCAAGTAAGGTAGTGTATAAAGCGGCCTTAAGAAGAGGTAAAGGAGGGGAAACTATCTATTCTTCTACTCTTTCTTTTCTACCTTTTCAAACAAAATTTAAAACACATAAAACACCCTCTCCCAAAACTTTTATGGCCAACCAATTATGTGCCTAGATGGGCATTATAAATTCCCAAAACTAATTTAGTAGTTCATCGATTTAAATCAAATTTAAATATTTATTGATATCGTATATCGATACGTACATATATAACTATTATATACACACTTTGTTAAATACAAATGGCATTTAAAAGTCAAATAATTATTTATATATCATAAATATTAATTAATTAAGATAATTTTCTATAACATCCCTTATCTTAAGGTCCGAAGCTAAGCGCTACAGATGTTGCAGTCATCTATAGTATTAAATTCCGGTGACAAAATACGGTAAAGTTAATGGTATCTATAATATCAAAACCACATGAATATGAAACAAAATCACAGATTCCAAAAACAATTTTTCTGATTACATTTCAAATCCATGTTTCATATTCCATTACACAATCCCAAACGATTCCCGGGTTTCGATCAAATATAATTATTACAATTTACGCCAAGAGTGACATATGAAGATGCCCCCTTGGATGATCAGAGTATTTAATAGACATATCGGTCTTAATACATCATAGCAGAAATATAATTAATTACTCCTAAATAGCTAACTTTTGCCTCCTGTTCGTCTCCAGAAGCTTATTCGTCCACCTACTAAGCCTGAAAAAACCTTAACTCTCAATCTACTCAAATTAATTTTGAGCACCCGAGAGTTTAAGGGGAAAAACATAAACTTCGAGTCGGACATAAAGCCTGGTGTGAATAATACTATTACATCTTGGTTTTCTAATATTAAGTGAGACCACGCCGCTTAGCGGAACGGGTTTCCCCTCACTAATATCCCTTTTAAAACATATCTTTTTGCAATCAGAATCCTGCAATCAAACTTATTAAAGCAATAATATCAATATCATATATGAACATGAATCGAGTAATCAATGGACTATCTTTCCGAACAATATAGTTTTGTTTGGCTAACCACTAACCATTGGCCGACTCGGGCTTACCAGACAAAATAAATAATCTAACTTCTGTTAGACAAACTTCTGGACGGTCTGTCCTTAACTTACTTCTCCCAGGGTCAACTGATCCTAATGGTTTTGCGAGCTCACCAATAACCTATCTTTCTCTGTATATTACTTTATATGTGTAACATCATTTTAGTCTTACCTGTGACAAAGCCCTACACACTGGAATTTCGGACTTATATTAGCTAGGGCTACTAGCTAAAGTATAGGGTGCGACCCTATACCCGTCCCATTTGGTATTCTAATATCTAAGTCATTTACTTAGGGTTAACTACCCCATCAAGTTATCCTTGAAAACATTTCTTTCAACTTGATTTAACCCTTTAAATCATACTTAAACAAGGAAAATATATTTCTTCTTTACTCAAATTATTTGCTATGATATATACTTTACACAAAACAATGTTGATGAAATCCTAAATTAATAGGGCTATCTATCCCTTTAAAACAAGTTAAAGCCCTTCTTTAGCTTAGAAAACATTAGATTTTAAATCCAAGATATCCTCTTCGAAACCCTTGTTTAAAAACTTTAAACAGTCCCTTTCGAATCCATTGAAAGTATCCCTCTCAAAATAAGTTAACTGCTTTACCTTGAAACACTAGGCCGAAAGGCCAAAACATACCTTGCGAAACCTTTAAAAATAGACCTTCTGAAACCATTGAATGTATCCCTTTGAAAGCTTTATAAAACCTTAGACATCCTCTTTTCAAAACACTTTAGACTTGCCTTTCGAAAGCATTTGAAACCTTTCATTTAAATACTAAAAGTAAACCTTTCAAAAACATTGGGGAATCTCCCCTTCGAAACCTTCATTTTATACCTTTCGAAAGTATTAAAGTCCCTTACTTAAATCAAACCTTTCAAAAGCATTGGGTTTATGTAAAAGTTTGTGGAACATAGCTTCGAAACCATTTAAAACCATTCCTTTCGAAACATTTAGGTTAAACTTTCAGTATATCTAAGGGTCATAAAAGAATTGGGACGAAGGCATTTCTTTCAAAAGCATTAATCCTAAGTAAAAGAAAGTGGATAGTTTCGAAATCGACCCTTTCGAAAGCGTGGAGAGGTGGCTTCAAAGTTTAAAGGCAAAAGCACCCTTTTGAAAGCATTGATTCGAAAGAGTGAATGTGGCAGTAGGGGTTTCGACCCCTTCAAAGGCTTATTTTAAAAACAAAAGGCGGCAGCCCATTCGAAAGCCCTTTCTTTATGTAAATAGAAGAAAGTTGGTTAAGTTGAAAGCTCCAACCCCTTCAAAAGCCTTATTTGTAGCCAAAATAGTTCCAAGTTTATAAGACCTAATTCTACCCCTTCGAAAGCATGTTTCGACTCTATACCTTCCGCCTAACTCCAATCCACTACGTACCAAAGCATTGATACCATGTGTATTGGTTTCAACTTGGTTGGGGAGAATGTATGGGGTCGAAAGGTGGCTGCTGTAAGAGGGGAAGCAGTAATTATTTGTGAAACTGATTATTAACCTTTTAAAGTAATATATTTTCAACTAACTTGCCTTATTTGTCAACGTATAATTGGTTGCCTACTTCTTTTCAAAATCTTTTTCTAAAAGTGCTGCCAAATTCAGTAATAAATAATTTTAAAACATTTAAAAAATTGCCCATTCTCCTTTTCTAAACATATAAAACATTTAAGTCCCATACCTTAAATAATTTTATATCTTTAATAAAATACTTAGAAAAATTCTACAAAAATTCGCATAAATCAATTTTTAATATGTTTTCTAACATATTTAAATTTCTGACCCAAAGCTAACATATAATAGCCAAAAATTATTTAAACCCAATTTAACCATTTTCTTTACTAGAAAATTCATAATAAATCCATAAAAACTTAGAAAATTATGAAACTTGAAATACATCTCTAAAATAATGTTTCTGAGCTTATATCAAAAACGCAAGCCATTTGGATGTCATTAAATAGGTTTATCAAATCAATACTTATCATAAAATCTATATAAAGAAAGATAAATCATCAACAAGAATATAAATCCATTTAAACAATCACACATGGCATTTTACTTTGCAAAATAGATTCGGATCTCATATAGAAACCGAAAACAATAAAAATGAGATGTAATCTATTATTCACCTTAGCTTGTTATTAAGGAGGTTGTGATTTGCCTTTGTATTGATTTGCTTAAGCTTCTAACTTGAATTCTTGTTTATCTTCCTTTTGTTTTCCCCTAATGGTGGCCGACCAAGCTTTGAGTTTTGTTTACAAATGTTGTAAATGAAAATGGAATAAGGGTTTCGGGTATAAGAACTTAGTTTATTCCTATTTTGCCCTCATCTTATTCCTCTTACTTACTTTATTATTATTTTCTTTGGCTTATAGATTAATTAGGCATGGCTATCCTATTATCATTCAAATCTCAATCCCTTAACCATTTATATTATTTCATTTAATTTATCTAATTAAATGTCTGAAATAATGTTAGTCGAAATTAGGGTCGTTACATTTTCAATGGTTGTAAATTAATTAAGTCGTATGGCATTTCAATGTATTTATCATTAGGGTTATGCGACTTAAAGGTGTAAATTCAGCCAACGAATAATATTGAACCATTCCAATATTTTTGTTCACATATCACCTTTGCTAGTGGTGTGATAGTTTAGTTGAATTCAACGCTTATATATATATATTTTGGTAAAATCCAATTTTACTATTTTAAGCAGTACCCAGTAGTAGTGACTATTTGCGCCAGTTCTCTTCATCAAAACTATACCACTTTAGGACTAATGGAATTTGGTTATGATCAAAATTCTAATATCATCAGCATTTAACTTGGTTCTAAACACAAAGTCCTTGTTTAATATAACAATTATTATTAACCATACAATTTGACCAAAGACTTTGACTTTGAGTGACCATAATTGACCATGATATTAATACCTCTTATAACTGAGGCGATGAATTCTTTATTGAATAGTGTTTCACTTTCGTTGCTTCAATTCAGACCCAACTATAGTTTCTCGATGGTTTTCATACCATGATTTAACTATAATCAAAGTGGATTTTCCATATTGAAGTTCAACAGTATTCTCAACTCAAGAGAACCATGTAACATCGTCACTTCTAGATTCTCTGTTTGACCTTAGCTATATTAACCAATCGAAAACTCTTAAACGAGTCATTCATAGTTATCCAATAACTATCAGTACGTAACCCCTTGGTGCCCCCAATAGCTATAAGTAATACACTGCCCAATATTTAGAGAGCATTATGTACCTTAGTCCTAACGGATGTATCAATATCCTGTCTTGAAACAATTAGATAGGAATATTTAAAATTATATGTTATTTTTAGTGTGATAAATTTCCCATGATTATCACATGTTGCAAGTACTATCACATAACATAATATTTATGGATTTTTTAATTAATATACTTAAATTAAATAATCAATTAACATGTCACAAAATGACAAGTATATAATAGAAAGAAAATTACGTTTTATTTCGAACGGGATTTTATTATAGGGTTAATAATTTACAATAAACTATAGAATTGCCCTTAGAGCATACCCCTAACCCTATCACATATATCTTATGTAACCAAAATTATTTTATAATTAGATTTAAATTAAAAATACATTTCGGTAATTGAAAAAAATTAAAATTATATTTTAAAATGATTTAATTATAATTATATACAATAATTTTAAACTTTGTTTTAAATAATATTTATATTAATACATTTATATAAATACAAACATATAAGTATATTTAGATATTGATTTTATTCAATGATAAAATGCTTTTGGTTTATTTAAAAAACAATTCACCTAATAGAAATATTATATATATATATATATATTAATTTAAAAATTGTTTTATAGTAAAATGCATAAATTAATTATTTCATATAACTTTAAATAAATAAAAAATTATTTTTGCCAACAAATTAATTTTATAATATTTATTTATTTATTTTAAATCATTTATTTGAATTTAAAATGTTTGAATTTGAAATTCAAATTATTTTACTATGTCAAAATAAGATATTTTAGATATTAAATTTAAGTACAAATTTTATTGGTTCTATCCAAATATATTCCAATATTTTAAATAAAGTGTATTTTACTTATTACAAAATACATTTCAAAATCTATTCAAAGATATGTATGTATTTTTAAATAATGTAAACAAAGATGCAAATTCCAATATCTGTATACATAGACATTAACTACGTATAGTTCACTATATGTTGCATATGCATGATATATGTTGAGGGACTTTTTCATCCTTCAATTCCTCGAACTGGTGCTAAGTAGTTTGTTTGTTAAGTACCTCGCTAATTTGGAATTAGCAAAATTAAGTGATCCTAATTTTGCCATTAAGTAGGGATTATGATGCTGAATGCTACACATTCCTGTAGCCGCACTCTAACTGCTTGTTAAAGTATCAGATCTAAGCCACCATGTTATTCAAATATGACAAAACAATAATATTGAGTTAATAACGTAAACAGTAAAAGGACACAGGATTTACGTGGCTCGGATTTTAAGAAATCCTATGTCCACGGGGAAAGTTCTCTTTTCTCCTCTTTTATTTGATTTGGTATAGAATTCCATGGCGACTAGTACAAAAGAAGCTTAAAGTTTTCTGGAAAAAAAATTGCCAGAAGAGAAGTCCCTTTCATCTACAATGTTTTTCCTATTTATAGTGGTAGATTTCACTCGGATCGCTGGATCTTCTTTTTGGTTATTGCACCTCAACCCTTGGATTTCGCCACATGTCTTTATCCGTCTTACTTGTTTTATGTGACTGGATCATTGATGTATTTTTGGCGGGAATTTTGAATTGAGGCGGAAATCCTCCAAAATTATGGCGGGAGTATTCGAATTGAATTGGTCTGTTCTCGGGGTTTAAGCATGGCATTCTTTCCTATTTGTGATGGGCAGTATACGCTGCTGTGGGGTGTAGTCTATAGAGAGAGGTGGATGCGGACATCGCTTGACATTTAGATTATATTGCCCTACTGGTGTATTTTCTTCCTTTGTATGATCTGTCACCATGTCAAGTCAGAATATAGTAGCTCTTCTTATTCTATGCTGAAAGCTTTGTTATTTGTCTGTAGGATTGAGCCTGTATCGAAGCATATTTCAGATAACCCTGTATACAGCCCCTAGTGGAGTGCTTGTGGAAACCTGCTGCTAGGCTTTGTACTCCAGTCTGGTTTCTTCTTCTGGAGATGGCCAATGCATTCTGCATTGTCTTCCTGCATCTACTTATGTTTCTTTATGTTGCGGCTTCTGGTAAGAACGGGTTAACACATGCTCCCCAAGTTCGCTGCGATCCTAGGTCGTGGTGGACTTGTCATCGGTGACACCCGGTTTATACCTCTGATTTTCCTTTTAGATGCTTGTTTATTCTCCGATCTATTGTGACCTACCCCCTATTTCAAAAGCGAAATGTCCTTGACCGCAAGTTCGGTCGAATATTAGACCTACCCCTGTTCTAGGGCGAAATGTCTAGAAAAGTTTTGACGTGCCCATGTTCTAAAAGAAATGTCCTTGGCTACAAGCTTAGTATGACTTACCCCTTATTCTAGGGCAAAATGTCATATGCATGCTGAGCCAAATTCTTCTCCAACTTCATCGTTCTCATTTTTGAGATTATCGTTATTGTTTTTAGATGAAATCATACCTTTGAAGCAATGGCGGTGGGACAATAAGAGTGAATCGTCATGCTCTACGCACGGTCACTCCTACTGCGGGAGTAGATTCGACTGAGAAGTCAAGTTGTGATATAAGATACGATTGCATGCACATGTTTTTTTTGAACTGGTTCGGGCATTCTAATATCTGTACGTCCAGTGTGGTATGTCGAAATAACTGACATAAGTGTTTTTTATACTGGTTCAGGCAATCTAATATCCCTACGACCAGTCTTTATGGTTTTTTATCATAGAAAACTTCATACCAGAGCAGGGAAATTTGTCACCCTGCTTAGCAAAATATTTTAGCTGAAGAGTCGGACTCGCGTTGATGCAACTCCAAGTGTGTAGGCTAGGATCACCATTCTTAGTGTTGAGATTGTCGTTTTTACCTACTGATCAAGCGTTTTGCTGGGTCAGTGACTACTGGCGGTGACCTGTTGTAATATCCCCCTACTTGGAGGCCTAAAACTAACGGCTACGAATGCTGCAGTCATCCATAGTTATTAATCCTCGACGACCAAATACGGCGGCGTTAGATTCATTAATACACAGAAACACATGAATGTGCAAAAAAAAATTAAAACTTCAAACAAGATCACATTCCATATCAAATCATTTCCAATTCATTACATAATCCCACAATCGTAAACCACGTTCAAAGAAAATATATTATTACAACATACGCCAAGAGCGACATATGAAGATGCCCCATTGGACGATCAGAGTATATACAGATAATATAACAACTTTTCCATTACAAACAACACAGCAGAATCAAAAGAAAAGAGAACTCTAAATATCTATCATGCCTCCTGCATGTCTACGGAAGCTTATTCGTCTAAAGAGGTACCTGAAAACCTCAACTCTCAAACTACTCAAAATCAATTGAGTAACCAAGAGTTTAAGGGGAAAATATAAACTTCAAGTCATACATAAAGCCTAGTATGAATAATAATCTACCATCTCAAATCATTTATATTTCTAGTGAGACCACGCCGCTTAGCGGAATGGGTTTTCCCCTCACTAGTATCCTAAAACCTTTATAAAACCATATAATGTGCTCCTGCATCCACAATGGTTAAAATAATTCAAAACAATATAATATCTTTACTCTTATCCTAGTTTTCATGGGTTGACTACAAACCTATTGGTGACTCCAATATCCTCTCTTCCTATCCTAGTTTTCATGGGTTGACTAGGAACCTTTTGACATCTGTCAATATCTTAATCCAGATATAGTTTTCATGGGCTAACTACAAACTTACTGGCCCTTGCCGGTATCAAATCATAGTTTTCATGGGCTTACTATGAACCTGTCTTTCTGACATCTTCCTCTATACATAGTTTTCATGGGCTAACTATGAACATATTGGCCTCTGCCAATATATTTTCCTATACACAATTTTCATGGGCTTACTGAGTAGCTATTGGCCCATGCCAATATCTTCCTTTAATATTTTAGCATCCTATATTCTGGTCTTCCTGACCTCCTAGATGCAATTCTACTCATTTAGGAGTTAACTTAAATTATATTCACTACTGGGTCAACCCAGCCGGTTATTCTGCCCTTCCCCAAAATACAGTTATGGGTCCATTATAATATGAATATATATATATATATATAGACACACACACACACAAAGAAGCATACAAAATAACTTGGTTAATCCCTTTAAACTTTTAATCAAAGAAAACTTCTTCAAAAACCCCTTTTCAAAACACTTTATTTAATTGTGCCATGGTTCTCTTTCAAAAATAAGATTGGGTTATTTGCTTTGAAAACTAAGGTTATCAAAACCTTCAAAACCTTGCTTTCGACTTCATTGGATAACCTCCTTCGAAAGCGTATAAATCTCTTTTCAAAACATTAGGCCTCTGCCTTTTAAACACTTTAAAACATCTCTTTCGAAACCTCTCAAAAGTAATAAAGTATTACTTAATAACACTTAGAAGCATAGCTTCGAAACCATTGAAAGTACCTCTTTCGAAACCATTGGAAGTAACCCTTCCGAAATCACTGATAGTCCCCCTTTCGAAACCATTGGAAGTAAACCTTCCGAAATCATTGAAAGTCCCTCTTTCGAAAGCATTGGGTTTATTCTTAAAATATTATTTGGGTCAAAGTGAATGTAGGCGAAAGCATCTCTTTCGAAACCATCCTTTATCGCATAAAAATATTGGGGAAAACATGATGGGGTCGGCACCATCTCTTTCGAATGCTTCAAACCATTTAAAAAACACATTGAAGGATAGCATCGAAACCCCTTTCGAAGCCATTGCCTTCGAAACCCTTGGACCCTTTCGAAAGAATTTACGAAGAGGCTTAAAACATCTTTAAAAACAAACACTACCTTTCGAAAGCATTGATGACTTCAATACCATTGAAAGGGTAAAGAACGGCAGCAGGGCTTCGACTAGGTCGGAACCCCTTCTTTCAAAAGCATTATTTTATAAGTAAAGAACCCATTCGAAAGCAAACTTAAATTGATGGAAACCTCTTTGAAAGCTTTTAAAAGCCTCTTTCAAAAACATGTGCTTCGAATACTTCGATGGCTTAAACAAAACAAAGGCAGACGCTTCTCTTTTTAAAACAAACCAAGGTATCGACCCCTTCAGAAGCCATGCTTTCGACACCTAACCTTCTGCCTTTCTCCAAACCACTACGTACCATCTTTGTGATACCTTATGTATTGGTTTTGGCTTAGTAGGTTTCGACTGGGTTGAAGGCGAAAGCTCTGTGTCGAAAGGTACTTCTAAAGAAGATGGAACCAACTTTTCTGAGTAAACCTGGTTTAATACTACTTAAAGCAAACCTTTTTCTAACTAACCTACCACATGTCAACACCAAATTGGCTACCTTAACTTTTTCAAATTCTTTACTAAAATAACTGCCGCTAATTTCAGATCTAAACCATGGTTAATTTAATCAAATAAGCCCTTCCATTAAGTAAAACTAATTTTGCAAAGTAGTCCCTCTTTTAAAATAATTAAATTCGCATAGCAAATCACTTTGGAAAAATCCCCAAAAATTCTAGAAATTCACTTTAACCATGTTATCTAACATATCAAAATTTCAGATCCAAATTCTTAATATATTTTTTGAAATAAATTTATAAACCCAAATAACCATATTTTCCTTTGAAAATTCATAACAATCTTTCCATAGTTTGGAAAATTTTCAAAATTAACACCCAACTTTAAAATCATGTTTTATACAGCATAAATTTTTCCATGGCATCTAAACATCAACATAAATTGGAAACCGTGTATAATCCCATTTAAACAATCTTGTTTAAATTAAACAAATTAATATTCAAGCCTGTCATCATCCAATTCATCATAAAAACGAATTTACCCTTAAATCCGAAAACATATGATTCAAAACAAAATAGAGATGGAATTATTATTCACCTTGATTTAGATATGGAGATTGGATTGAGATTGATTTCCCCTAAGCTTGAATCTCTAGCTTTTGATTTAATTTCTCTTTTGTTGATGGCCGGCTCCTCTTTAAAAAAATTGCGTTTTCAAATGACTTGAATGGGAATGAAATGGTATGAACGAAAATATATAAGGGTTAAGGGTTATGTGCGGCGAATTCCTAATATACCCTTATGTAGATTAATTAGCTTATAACCCATTCTTACCCCCATTTATTAAGCACAACCTTAATTAGATTCGTTCAAATCTCAACCCCCTTATCACTTAACATTTACATTATTCTATTTAATTTATCTAATTAAATCTCCTGAATAATGTTATAAAAAAGGAGGGGTGTTACACCTGTGATGGTGCATTTACGTTTTGTTAAGGGCAGTACAAAGATTTTTATACTAGTATGGGCTATATAATGTCCCTACGTCCAGTTTATGATATTCTTACTTCTTTGAAATACTACAATGTACATATGCAAGCGACGTTACACAAAACAAGGTCTAAGATGCTTTGAATTCCACGTTCTTGGGACTTGGTTACCAATAGGTCTTGACAATCCGTATGCTCCATTTGCCAAAACTTCTGCTATGACTAGTGGACATTCCAAGTTTGGGCCTAACACTCCATCGGTTGGACCTTTTGTATTGGCCATTACACGCCGTAGCTCCAAATCCCTTTTTGCAAAAATTTCTCTCCTTGAGTCTTGCATTGTAACTCTTTTTCATTCATTGCCGATACGTTGCTACTACTAGTGCTGCTTTGTCCCGTCTTTCTTGAAGGAGGTCTAGAGTAGCCTCTTTCAGTTTCTTATTCTTTTCTGTGGTGTATGACACCCTTCTATGTGATGGGATTTCTACTTCAACGGGTAACATGGCCTCGTATCCATATGTAGTGAGAAAGGTGTATGACTGTTGGGGATGTGGTTGACGTTCGATCAGCACATAGCACTAAGGATAATTCTTCTGTCCACCTTCCTTTGGCCTTCTATAATCTTTTCTTGAGAAATTTTTTGATGGTCTTATTTGTAGCTTCAACTTGCCCATTTACTTATGGGTGAGCAATTGAGGAAAAACTTTTTATTATGCCACTCTTCTCATAGAGTTCCATGAATTCCTTACTTTCAGACTAGGTACAATTATCAGAAATGTTTTTGTAAGGTATCCCATATCTGGTGATTATATTCCTCACTACAAATATGACTATCTTTTTTGCAGTAATTGTGGCTAGTGGTTCCCTCTCTACCCATTTGGTGAAGTAATTATAACAACTATAGCATATTCGACATTGGAAGAGGCCCTATCGGATCAATTCCCTATATGTCAAACGGCCATGGGCTTTCAAGTGGGATGGGTTCATAGGATGGCAGATTGGTAATATTAGCGAATCCCTAACATCTGTCGCATTTTCTTACAAATTCCTTTGCATCTTGAAGTGCGGTTGGCCAGTGCCTCGGTACCTTTTTTCCAATTTGTTTCCCCCAAAGTAATCTCCTCATTATCCTTCATGTACTTCCCTCATAACTCGTACCCCCTCTTCCATGGAAATGCACCTGAGATAAGGAGTAGAATATCCACTCTTGTATAATGTGTCACCAAAGAAGGAATAGTACGAGGCTTGATATCTTATTTTTCGAGCCTCATTCCTATTTGGGGCAAGACCCTACTTAGGAGATATCGTTTGATTGGAATCATCTAGTTGTTCTCTTCAGCTGGTTAAAGTGAGAATCCTGAAGCGAGTTGCGCTTGATTTTCCATTTTTCCTTGATTCTGTGCACCTTGAACGGTGGCCCGTTCGGCTCGGGTCAGAACCAACATTTGATATGACTCGGTTATGCTTGGATCTACTTGATACCGGATTGGCACCACCTTTATTTCATAGGCCATTTTAGTACTGGCCAATTTTGCTAAAGAGTCATCAGATGTGTTGCTTTCACGAGGGATTTATTCTATCTCGGCATGCTCGAATTGTTCTAGCAATTTCTTGGACAACTTTGCGTATTTAGCTAAGGTGGGTTCCTTTGCTTGATAATTTCCCTACACTTGATTGACGATTAACTGAGAATCACTATGAACTTTGATATACCTGGGCCATTAACAGGCCAGCTAGAAGAGCTTCTGTTTGCACAAAAAATGGACAAACACCTCAAAGTCGTATGATTTAATTGATTTTATATTGTTCTCAATGATTTGGGTGAATTAAGAAAATATATGAAAAGCAGGGACTAAACTATAAAAGACACGCAGATTTATAGTGGTTCAGCCAGAATGTGCCTACGTCCACTTTATATATTATTTCTCCTTTTTAGTTCAGATTACAAGTACAAAGCTTTGATACCAGTAAAAGAAAGTCGTTTGAAAGTTCTCTCCGTGCTTGAGCTCTCAAACTTGTCCTCTATTGTTGTACCCCTACCCCTCTATTTATAGAGTGAGGCTGGGGGTATGGGTCTTGGATGTATATAGCTGCTGGTGGGCCTGGGCTGACGCGATCTGGCCTGGTAGTGTTGGTTCGGAATGTCTCGGTTTGGTGGTAGGTGGTCTGGTAGGAGCTTGGTTCAGAATGTCTCGGTCCGGTGGTAGGTGGTCCGGTAGGAGCATGGTTCGGTAGTTGGTGTTGTTGGACCGGTTCGAGATGATTCGGTGGGAGCTTGGAGCTTGTTGGCTCGGTATCGAATGGTCTGGTAGGAGCATGGTTCGGTAGTTGGTGTTGTTGGTCCGGTTCGAGATGATTCGGTGGGAGCTTGGAGCTTGTTGGCTCGGTACCGAATGGTCCGGTAGGAGCACGGTTTGGTGGTGGTATAAACGTACCCAACATTTGCCCCCCAAAGTAGGGCATACGCTTAGCGTATGTCGTGCTTTGTTCCAGTTTGGACGACCACATTCAGCCCGAGAACCGAACCGGCTGGTCCGGCTATCAACCCTCCTCTATAAGTAGGAACCATATGCCTTCGTCATACCTAACCGAACGAAAGTAGCCGAGTCAAATTCTGAACTGCCGAATCAATCTTAGCTGCCGGACCAGGTAATTTTTCTTCTACCGAACCAGTTTTTAAGATTGAGTCTCTTTGTTCTACCGAATGAACCTAAGGACTTTCAATGCCGAACGAACTCGATACCGAACGAACTTGAAAATTTTCTGTATCGAATGGACCTTATACTGAGGAAGCCGAATGAATCTTATACTGAGAATGCCGAACGAATCTTGTACTGAGAATGCCGAATGAATCTATACTGAGAATGCCGAATGAATCTATACTGAGAATGCCGAACGAATCTTATACAGAGAATGCCGAATGAATCTTTAGTTGGGCTTTACTGAATGAATTCGGGGATTCCGAGTGTTGAATGAACCCTTTACCGGATGGACTTTTGTACCTGAATCACCAGTGAAACTCTAGATTACATAGTTTATGTGTCTTAACGATATACTTTCTTGTGTCTGCAGATAAATGTCTCAAAGAGTGGAAACCCGATCAGAGAAGAAGAGATCTCAGGATAGAGAAGAGCTTTCCTCAGTGCTCCCAGCTCAGCCAGGATCTGCCCGTCATGGGCCCACCCCGAGATCATTGGTAGATGGATACGATCCTCAGGAACTTCTTAACTTGCCTCCTGATTGCTTCCCTAGCTCACTCAAGGGCGAGCAACTTGATGTTATATCTCGCTCTTTCGGGATCGACCGAGTGCGCATGTTATTGCCGGATGCGGGAGTGATGTCGTATGATCCTCCCGAAGGATATTTTGCCTACAGCAGATACCATTGCATGTGTGGTGCCATCCCGCCTCTCAACGCCTGGGTAGTCAGCTTTCTCACATATCTAAAGGTAGCTCCATTCCAGCTTCAGCCCAACTCCTATGCCATTCTAGTGAGTCTCTTCGTCATCTTCCAGAGGAGATACGGGCGTCCTCCTTCCAACTGGGAGATCCGGTATTTGTACAACTTGAGAGGCTATAAGAAGGGGTCTCCCTACATCAGCTTGGAATCGGCCGTATCATTTAAGCCGGTCCTGGATTTATACTCCAAGTACAGCATGTTCAAGAAGGAATGGTTTTTTGACAGGGATGATTCCGTTTCTATTCGGCGCTTCACCTCCGGATGTAAGTCAAAGCTTTATTTTTAATTTCCGTTCTGGTTGCAATGCTCCTTCTTATGTGTTTTTATTTTTTGCTAGCGACAGGTGGTTTTGCGGTCGTGGAGAATGATCACCTGGTTCAGACGGCAGCAGAAATAGAAGCTATTACTGGAAGAGATAGGTCGGCTGCTTACCTGATCAGGAACGCTACACTTTTGGAGTACAACTTTATCCTTCCACAGCAGTTCGTGGTCAAGCAGAGGGACACGACCGAAGAGAAGGCTGCCCAAGCTAAAGAAGGGGCCGAGTCGAAGAGCAGCAAAAGGAGGCCCTTTCCGAAACATCCAGTTGCCGAGGGGAAGAAGCTCAAAAAGTCTGACGGTCCCTCTCCCAGCACATGTCCAGATATCCCGGAGGAGGGAGATGTGGAGGAGGAGCAAGGCGGAGATGGAGGAGAAGGCGCTGGAGGTGGCGACGGTGTCGGGGCTTTGTCTTTTGGGCAAGTAGGCGAGATGAAAGAGTGGACGGATGACGCTTTCCGCCAGGCCTTCGAAGGTTTGGAGGGGACAGAGAAGTCCAGGAAAGCTGAGAAGTTGGGACCGGCGTCGATTTATCTTCCGGGAGCGCTTCTACTGAGGCAACCTCTGCGGTTCAAGGTGAATTTCCCTCTGTTCTTTTTTATTCTCGAATGATGGCTCAATGCATACTGGTGACACTTGATTTTTACTCCAGGAGTGGAAAAACGGCCAAGACCTTAGATCTTCGGCACAGGCTTGAACAATAAAAACTCCTCAAAGCTTCCGCCAAGCCGAAGCCTTCTACTAACCGCCCAGGAGACATAGTCGGCTATCGTCCTCTTCTCGGAGTTATTGAAGAAGATATACAGAAGAGGAAGAGGAGTCGATCTTCGTCTGAACCTCTTCTTGGACTCCCGGCCCCACCCCAGCCTATTCACGACATTACAAAGGAGGATATCGAGCTTATGCCCTTCCCCCATCCGTCTGAGAACCCAACCGTCATCCCAATTGATCATCCTGGCTTAGTACGCAATCCGTTTGTGGGTCATCCGGACCTGGACCCGGCATCTCATGACATCTCTTTTGATGAGGTTACTAGTGAGCACCTTCTTCCTCGCAATCCTATGGTAAGGGTGCTTGATGAGGCCAAGTCCCTGGACCTTGATTTGCTTACTACTCGGATTGTTGCTATGGGGGACGAAGCTAAGGCAAATATCGATCGGGTTGCTTAGGAGACCAGGAAGTTGATGGGGCATCATGCCCGACTGGTCAAGGCCGAGGAGGAAATTGGGAGTGCCAACATAAGACTGCGGTTAGTGGTTTCCGACCAGGCCAAGCAACTCGCCGATCAGGCCATCCAGATCTCTCAGCACGAGGCCGCCTTCGGACGTCTAAAGAAAACTATGGAAGAGGCCAGCCGGGCCGAACTGCGGAAAATGGAGGCTATTTGCAAGGAACGGATCGATATGGCCATTGCCACGGTGGATGAGGTTCAGAAAGCGGATCTTGAGCAGATAGAGGAGTTATCTGGGAGGCTTGAGGCTGCAGAGCTTGCTCAAGCCAAGTTGAAGGAGGAGATGGAGGCGATGCGGAAATCCCTTCAGGCTGACTGCTCGAGATACCAATTGGAGAGAGATGTTGTTGTCGTAAGGTTGTCGGCTTCCAAGGCACGGACGAGGGAGTTTGAGGAGAACGAGGGGATGATGGACGAAATGCTCCAGGATATGTACTTCCGTACTTGGAAGCAGGGCAACCTCTTCTGGATGGATGATTATCCCTGGGTCATGGCTAGGGTTTATCTCCGAGCTCTGGAGGAGGCTCGGGCTGATGCGGATAAAGAGGGTGGTGTGGCCTTCCGAATGGACGTGGTCACAACTCGGTTTACTGAGGAGGAGAAAGTGGCGGTGAAGGAGGGCATGCGGTTACTTGCCGTCGAGGAGGTGGGTGTGGAAGTAGAGGATGATGGTCAAGATGATCAAGGAGCAGAAGCTGGTAAGTTTTTCTTTTCAGTCCTCCCGTTAACTTGGTTGCTTATCACTAATGAATTCATTTTTTGACTGAACAGGTGGGCAACAGGACAAGGATAAGACTCCGATGCAGCCGGCTCCTTGATTAGACCTGGATATCTTTTTGGTAGACTTGACATTATTGTATATGTTAGTCTCAAAACAGTAACGTAACTCTTAGGTTGTAATTATGCTACTTGTAATAAACAACACTATTCTTGACGTGTAATTCTTTAACTTAAGCTGATTCTGTTGTCTTTTGAATGTTTTTGCTATTTTGACATGTTGTATGAGAAATATAGCTATACATATTCTTGTAATTAAATTGTGTTTGACGTCAGGTTCTTTGTTTAAAACATAATTTCATGACTTGCAATGTTAGCGTGAGGTGTGAATAAATTATAGTCACGTGTTTACACATGAAAGAAGGAAATACCGCCCTTTATATTTTGCTTGTAGATGGCAGCTTTGAATATCCTGTGTGACCGAGTATGGGATGCGGTCCAGTATCTTGCCGTGAGCATCCGCTTCCAGTAGTGAATGTCTCATGTTCTGTGTCCTGTACTTCAGGGATTGTTACAGAGAATAGGAGAAAAGTTTCTTAAATAAAATTAAAATACGTGAAATAGTAAAACTTCCAATCACGGAAGGCCTTCGATGTGCTTAAGTTCGTGGCAAACGGGCTTTGTAGTCACTTTCCCTAGCTGTGGGTCTTGGAGACATTTGTCACCCATCTTACGCCTCTACGGGGAGTTAATTCTTTTTTACCACAGCCGCACTTAAGACACATCGGAGCCGAGATCGCGCACAGTAACTACCCGGGCCATTATGGCTCGTAATCGTGGGTATTATTCGATTTACTGTGGCCGGCTAGCGTGGGTGCCGATCGTCAACCGTGAACTGCCCCTGGCTGGCCACACCTTATGTTGGGGCTTATAGTAGGTTCACAGTTGCCGACGAGCCAAACCCCGTAATGAGCTGCCTCGGCTATAGTCGGCCTTCTCGGTGGCTTATAATCGGCTCATTACAGTTGGCTTTAAGGGCCGTCGCGAGCAATGAGTTAACCCGCAGCAGAGGGATGCCGGAGCAAAAGTGTCTCATTGGCGAGGGCATAGATTCGCATAGTACCTGTTAGGTCCTGTCTGGGTGAAGTTGCGCTGTGGAGTGCTTTGAATGGAAATGCTACATGCATAGGATTTTGTTCAACAGAAAAAGATAAAGTTAACAAGCAGCCAAGATATAAAGGGACAAGTTAAAAAAGAGACAAGGTTTTTTAAAGTGGTTCGGCGTGAAAATGCCTACGTCCACTGATTCTCTTTGTTAATTCACTTCATATGGGCAGTACAAGTTAAGAAAAGTATCGACGGAGGTGTTGGATGTTCCATGTCCTCTGGAACACCTCTCCGTCCACTGTTGACAAAATATAAGCTCCGTTGTGGAGATCTTTATGAATTACATATGGTCCATCCCAGATTGGATCTAGTGCTCCGGGGCGAGGGAAGATTCGCTTGAGGACAAGATCCCCTTCTTGTAAGGTACGATGCTTGACTTTGGAGTTGTATTGTGCTGCCACTTTTTTCTTGTGGGCTGCTGCTTTGAGGACTACATCATTTCTTCTGTCCTCAATTAGATCCAAAGACATGTGAAGGAGTTCTTCGTTCTCTTCTGGGTTATAGTGGATCCTACGGTGGGAAGGCACGATGGTTTCAACTGGGAGCATAGCCTCCGATCCGTATGCCAAAGAGAAAGGAGTATGCCATGTTGATGTTCTGAAAGATGTGCGATAGGCCCACAGTGTCGTAGGGAGTTCATCCACCCAAGCGCCCTTTGACTTTTCGAGTTTCTTTTTTATTAGAGTTTTCATAATTTTGTTGACGGCTTCGACTTGTCCGTTTGCCTGGGGATACGCTACGGATGAGAAGCTTTTGTGAATTCCGTGCTCTCGGCACCAGTTGGCGAACTCCTCGCTGTCAAACTGAAGTCCATTGTCTGATATGATTTTGAATGGGACTCCGTACCTGCACAGAACATTTTTGATCAAGAAATTAATAACTTTTGCTGAAGATACTTTATTCAGAGGTTCTGCTTCCACCCATTTGGTGAAATAGTCGACTGCCACTATAGCATATTTGGCCCCGCCTCGGCCCATTGGTAGCTCGCCGATTAAGTCAATTCCCCATATTGCGAAGGGCTAAGGGCTGGTCATTTGAGTAATCTCAGTTGTTGGTAGCCGCGGAATCTTAGCAAACTTCTGGCATCTGTCACACTTTTTGACAAAATCTAAGGCGTCCTTGCTTAAGGTGGGCCAGAAATATCCATATCGGAGTATCTTTTTTGCTAACATTTGCCCTCCGGTGTGATCTCCACAGCTTCCTTGATGAATGTTGGATAAGATTTCCTTGGCTTCCCTTCCAGCGACACACCTTAATAAGGGGTTAGAGAATCCGCGCCGATAGAGGATGTCCTCTTGTATTGTGTAGCGGGAAGCTTTCCTCAAGATTTTCTTGACTTCGTTACGCCCGTTGGGCAGTGCGCCGCTTTGTAAGTAGTCTCGGATGGGAGTCATCCAAGTTGCTTCTTCGGTGGCAGCTATCAGATTTACTTGCTCAAAACTTGGGGTCAGTTGCCTTGAGATGGCTACCGCTCCGGAAATAGCGTCGTCTCTCACGTTTGCTTGCTTCGCCAATTCGTCGGCCTCTCGGTTTTCTTCCCGAGGGATGTGTTTGACTAAGTAGTGGTCCAATCGATTGAGATGTAACTTGGTCTTCTTTAAATATGCTATGAGTCATTCTTCTCGAGCCTGGAATTCTCCTAGTATTTGATTAACAATAAGTTGGGAATCGCTATGAAGACACAAAGAATTGGCTCCGATTTCTAAGGCAAGTCCTAATCCAGCTATCACTGCTTCATACTCTGCATCGTTGTTGGTGGCAGCGAATTCCAACCTTATAGCATAGTGCAGCTTATTTCCCCTAGGAGTGATTATTACCACACCTGCCCCCGAGCCTTGTTCGTTTGACGCACCATCTACGAAGAGATTCCACTTGATGTCTTCTGTTATTTCCGATTGCTCCTTACCTTCATTGGTAGTGAATTCTGCAATTAAATCGGCCATGGCTTGTCCCTTGATGGTGGTGCGGGGGTGATAGGTGATATCATACTGACTTAGTTCAATGCACTATTTAAGCAGTCGCCCAGAAGTGTCGGGACGATGCAGTTGCTGCCTCAGCGGTTGGTCGGTCAGAACTTTGATGGAATGGGACTGGAAGTAGTGACGCAGTTTCCGTGATGTGATTAGTAAATAGTATGCTAGCTTCTCAAGTTTAGGATATCTGACTTCTGCCCCCGTAAACCTCTTACTTACAAAGTATACTGGCCGCTGCGTGCAGTTGTCTTCCCTTACCAATGCGGCGCTCAGGGCATGAGATGACACAGCAAGGTATAGGTATAATTCTTCGCCTTCGCTTGGAGTCGAGAGTACCGGCGGTTTCTGGAGGTGTTCGATCAAGTTAAGGAAAGCGGCTAAGCATTCGTCAGTCCATTCGAACTTTCCTTTGTCTTTCTTTAGGGCTTCGAAGAAGGGGACGCACTTGTCTATTGCTTTGGAGATGAATCGGCTTAGGGCGGCCACTTTCCCATTCAGGCTCTGCATTTCCTTTCGAGTGGAAGGTATCTTGATATCTTTTAGAGCTCGGACCTATTCAGGGTTTGCTTCAATCCCTCTGGCATGGACGATGAATCCCAAGAACTTTCCTTATGATACTCCGAAGGAGCATTTTAGGGGATTAAGCTTCATTCCATACTGGCAAAGTACTTGAAACATCTCGCCCAGGTGGCTTACGTGATCGTCGGCTTTCCTTGACTTTACCAGCATGTCATCCACATACACTTCCATAGTTTGTCCTATTAGCCCTGCAAACATCTTGTTGACGAGGCGCTGGTAGGTGGCTCCTGCGTTTTTAAGTCCGAAAGGCATTACCTTATAGCAGTACAAACCCCGGTCAGTGATGAAACTAGTGTGGTCTTGATCGGGAGTATGGATAGGAATTTGGTTATATCCTGAGTATGCGTCCATAAAGAATAAGAGTCCGTGTCCGGCTGTGCTATCTACAAGTTGATCGATTCGGGGAAGTGGGAAGCAATCCTTCGGGCAGGCGTCATTTAAGTTGGAGAAGTCAATGCATGTTCGCCACTTCCCATTAGCTTCTTTACAAGCACCGGGTTGGCGATCCACTCTGGGTAGATGGCATCCCGTATAAAGTCATTGGCAAGTAGATTCTTTACTTCTTCATCGAGGACTGCTGATCGTTCAACCCCCATACTTCTCTTTCTTTGTTTTACGGGCGCCTTAGTAGGATTAATGTTTAGTACGTGGCATGCTATGTCAGGGTAAATTCCGGTCATGTCAGCATGTGACCACGCGAATACATCCAAGTTGTGGCGGAGAAAGTCAATGAGTTGCTCCTTCAACTCAGCTTTTAGTTGGGACCCGATTTTCAATAGTCTACTCGAGTCATGCTTGTCTACAGATACAAATTCCATAGCCTCTACAGGCTCGGCGGTGGCCTCCTCCTCTTTGTCCCTAGGGTCTAATTCATTGAAAGGGTCGCTGGTATATCGAAGAGGAGGGGCTTTCTTTAGTTGCTATGCTTTTAGACTTTTTGTGCAGAGGGCAACCTCTACACTTTTCCCTTTGTCCTTCCTGTGGTTGTTGCGAAGTTCAGTCACATAGCAGTCTCGAGCAACGTCCTGGTCTCCTTCTATTTCCCCTACTCCATTGCCCATTGGAAATTTCATCTTTAGGCACCATGGGGCTAGGACAATTTGGAAGTCAGACAAGGCTGGCTTTCCTAAGAAGGCGTTGTAGGCCGAGTGGTTTTCTATCAGCACAAATGTTTGTTTCCGTACAACGGAGCGGGGATGGCTTCCAATCTCAACAAAGAGGTCTGGTTGCCCGAGGGGCATCTTCGCATCTCCAGTGAAACCGTGTAGTGGTTTATTGCAGGGAGATACATCCTTCATCGATAGTTTCATTTTGTCGAATGCATGTTTGAATAGGATATTTACTGAGCTTCCGGTGTCTACTAGAATTCGGAAAACCTCGGCTGGACCGAGCCGGGCAGAGATAACCATGGGATCCATGTGGGGATATTGCCTTCCCTCTAGGTCACGCCTACCGAATGTGATGTCATCACTCTCTTTCCGCTTCGGGTGGCGTTCTTCTATAACAGAATTGACGCAGTCTTCATTATTTCTAAGTGACTTTCCATATCTTTCCATCTCTGCCCAGCTTCTGTCGGCGATGTGTGGTCCTCCCGAGATGGTATGGACCACTATTTTCTCTTGACTAGAGCCGCTAGCATTGCGATTTCCTCTGCCTATCTCTGGTGAGGGTAGCCTTGGGTTCTCATTGGCAGGAGCTAGAGTCCTGTCCTGACCCTTTACATAGCGTTCCAGTTTCTTCCTTCTGATGTGTTCTTCAATCAAGTCCCGGAGATGATGGCACTCATTGGTATCATGCCCATGAGATTCGTGGAAGCGGCAGAACTTTCCAAACTTCTGCGCGTTATCTGGTTCCTTCTTGTACGGTGGGCGGTTGTATCTAACTTTGCCTTGGGTAGCAAGGAAAATGTTTTCGACAGTTTTGTTCAAAGGAGTGTAAGTGTCGAATCTCGGTCCTGGCCGATATAGGCGCTTTTCTCCCTTCTTGCCCCCAGCGTTGTCTCTGGAATCATTTCTTCGAACATCCTTTGCCACAGCGGGCGCGTTGCTGTGAGTTGCCTTATTTTGTTGCCCTGACTGCCCCTCAGTGGCAGCATCTTCAAGCCCCATATATTTCCCGGCTTCATGGAAGAAATCGGGCAAAGTAGCTGGTTTTTCTTTTGTTAACCTTCTAGAAAATTTAGTATCCGGATGCACACCACTACAGAGGGCCATTAGGATAAGCTTTTCATCGGCATCTTGGACTGCGATTGCTGCGGCATTGAATCGGGTTAGGTATTGCTGCAGTTTCTCTCCAGGTTTCTGTTTGATGCTGGATAAGGAATAAGCGTCCTTGGGTTGTTCCACATGAATGCGGAACTGACTGATAAACTTTTCTTTCAACATTTCCCATGAGCTGATGGATCCCTGGGGTAAATGACAGAACCAGGAGGTGGCTAGATCTACTAAGAATAGTGGAAAGCATTTGCACAGTACTCCCTCTGTTGCTCCGCTCATGAGCATATGCTGTGTGTATCTCTGTAAGTGTACAACAAGGTCAGAGGTCCCTTTATAAGGTTCCATTGTTGGCATCTTCCATTCTCGGGGGGTGATAGCAATTTCGATATTGCGGGCGAAAGGGCTGGTTACCCTAGCGCCTATCCCTCGATCCCTTTGCTCCCGTTGGACGCATTCTCTAAACAAGCATGCCATCCTTTCATCAGAATTTGGAGCAGATAGAAACGAGTTCGGTTCTGTTCTGTGGGATTGATTCCGTCCAGATGACCTGTAGGGATGGTATCGTCTATCATTCCTGATATTCTCCAGTGGCTGCCTTTGGTCTTCTGGGAGCATGCTAGGGTCAGCTACAGTTGGCCCTTGCCTTGATCTTCCCCTGCTGGGTTCTGATCTAAGCACTTCCTCGGGTCCAACTTCGGGCTGGACTCTAGCTCGGCCCCGTTCATTGGCGTTTCCGTGGTTAGGCAGTACAACCGGCTCAGCCACAGTTGACCTCCGCCCGGTACCTCCCCTGTTGGGTTCGGTTCCAAGCATTTCCTCAAGCCTAACTTCGGGCTGCGCTCGATCTCGGCTCCTACCATGGCTGCTTCTGCCGTTAGCTCCTTCGAAGAAGGAAGATCTTTGTTGTCTCAGAGATCCTCCAGACTGGGACTCACCCCATGATTCAGTGTTGCGGTTGGACTCTTCAGCATCCCTTAAGCGTGACATGAGATGGTCCACCAAGGCTTCCTGCTGGGATGTGAAGCGGTTAGTTACTTCAGCCACAACCCTGTCTAGATCTGCCCTAGTAATTGCTGCAGGCTGTTCTGCGGCAGGAGTGGTCGGATTAGCCTGACCTTCATTTGGTACTGCTGCTGGAGGGGGACGATTTACTTGATCTGTGACCACTGGATCTGGAAGACTTCTGGTTGAGATGTTTTTTCCTTTGTTAACATCTTTCTTCTGCTTGGGAGGCATGTTTTCCAAGCGATGAACGATGGTGTTAGGAAAAAGGTTAAGTGGAAGAAGCTGAAGCTTCGAGCTTCTAGTTCTCAGTGAAAGCACCAAAAATGTTTGCACAAAAAATGGACAAACACCTCAAAGTCGTATGATTTAATTGATTTTATATTGTTCTCAATGATTTGGGTGAATTAAGCAAATATATGAAAAGCAGGGACTAAACTGTAAAAGACACGCAGATTTATAGTGGTTCAGCCAGAATGTGCCTACGTCCACTTTATATATTATTTCTCCTTTCTAGTTCAGATTACAAGTACAAAGCTTTGATACCAGTAAAAGAAAGTTGTTTGAAAGTTCTCTCCGTGCTTGAGCTCTCAAACTTGTCCTCTATTGTTGTACCCTTGCCCCTCTATTTATAGAGTGAGGCTGGGGGTAGGGGTCTTGGATGTATATAGCTGCTGGTGGGCCTGGGTTGACGCGATCTGGCCTGCTAGTGTTGGTTCGGAATGTCTCGGTTCGGTGGTAGGTGGTCCGGTAGGAGCTTGGTTTGGAATGTCTCGGTCCGGTGGTAGGTGGTCCGGTAGGAGCATGGTTCGGTAGTTGGTGTTGTTGGACCGGTTCGAGATGATTCGGTGGGAGCTTGGAGCTTGTTGGCTCGGTACCGAATGGTCCGGTAGGAGCATGGTTCGGTAGTTGGTGTTGTTGGTCCGGTTCGACATGATTCGGTGGGAGCTTGGAGCTTGTTGGCTCGGTACCGAATGGTCCGGTAGGAGCATGGTTCGGTGGTGGTATAAACGTACCCAACAGCTTCATATTATGAAGCATTGTTGTTTGCACTGAAACCGAGCTGCACTACCCCATATAACTTTTTCATGTCCGATGTGATCAATACGTACCTAATTCTTGCTCCCTATTCGTGTGACACTTCGTCCATGAATAGGTGCCAAAATGGTAGGGTGCTTGCTTTTTCTTTTTCCTGGGGCTAAGTTGGTAATGTGCGTTCTGCAATGAAATCGACAAGTGCCTGACCTTTGATGGCCTTCCTGGGATAATAGGTTATGTCATACTACCTAAGCTCCATTTCCTATTTTAGTAGATAACCCGATGTCTCTGGCTTTTGTAGTATTGGCCTAAGAGGTTTATCTGTAAGGACTTTGATGGGATGTGCTTGAAAGTGGGTCTACAGCATTCTGGCTGTAAGAAGAAAATGTATGTGAGATTTTTGATAACTAAGTAGTTCAGCTCTGTCCCTGATAATCGCTTGCTTGTAAAATAGATAGGGCTATGTATCCCTTCATCCTCTTGTACCACTACAGCACTAATAGCCTGATCAGTTATGGCTAAATAGATATACAAATCCTCACCTGTTATTAGTTTCGACAATATAAGATTGTTGACCAAATGGTCTTTTAGATTCTGGAACGCTGCTTTGCGGTCCTCGGTCCATAAAAAATTGCATCCCTTCTTTACTTGGTCGAAGAACGGGATGCATTTGTCTGTTGCTTTAGATATGAATCTACTAAGGGTTTTTATTCTACCATTTAAGGTCATCATATCTTTAGATATCTCTGGGATTTTCATCTTTCTTATAGCATCGATCTTCTTCGGGTTCGAGTTGATTCCTCGTGTGCTCACTATATACCCAAGAAACTTGCCTGACTGGATAGTAAAAGTGCATTTCAAAGGATTCAGCTTCATGCGATACTGGCTAAAAACCGCGGAGGTCAGTTCCAAGTCTTTGACGTGATCTGAGCTGCATTTGACTTAACTAACATATCATCCACATACACCTCCACATTCTTTCTGATCTGTTCAGTAAACATAGTGTTGACTAACCCCTAATAGGTAGCCCCTGCATTCTTAAGTCCGAATGACATGACTTTGTAGCACTACAACCCTTTGTCTATTACAAAGCTAGTGTGTTCCTGATCTGGTTCAAATATAGCTATCTAATTATAAGCTGAATTAGTATCCATGAATGATAATAGCTCACGTCCACTAGTCGCATCTACCAACTGGTCGATTCTTGGTATGGGGAAACAATCCTTTCGGCAGTCCTTGTTAAAATCGGTGAAGTCAATGCAAGTTCTCCACTTCCCATTGGGCTTTTTTTTATCAATACTGGGTTGGTGATCCACTTGGGATAGTATACTTCGCTAATGAACTCGTTCTCCTTAAGTTTCTTAACTTCCTCATGTGGAGCATTATATCTCTCTTGGTCTAGACTTCTGTGTTTCTGTCTAACTGGGTGCGTGTCTGGATTGATGTTTAATGCATAAGAAATGACGGCTAGGTCTATTCCCACCAAGTCTGAATGGGTCAAAGCAAACACATCTATTGTTCAGTTTAGGAAGTTTATTAGCTCGCTCCAAGCTTTCATACTAAGGTTCTTTCCTATTTTTAGCACCTTTGTGGGATCTTCTGGATCAATCTGTACGCCCTCAGTATCATCTACTAGTTTCAATTCCTTCTCTGTTGCTCCTATCTGGGATCTATTTTTCTTTCCGGTTCTACTTCTAGGGGTGAGTTTACTGAAGATGCCTGCCTATATGCCTCTTTGGAAGAATACTACACATAAACTGAATTATACTCATCAGTGCAAATCATGTGCATATACATTCTCTTTTCCCTTCTGTTGGGTTTTAGAGGTACAAAGCTGCTTATTGGTGTATCTTCTTGTGTGTTTGATACTGTCGTGGTTTTATGCTTAGGTTTAACCTCAGTTGTACTACTGCTATTATTAGAAGAAACAATAGGATAGTTCAGAAAGCTTTTATTACTAGAGTTAAGAGGTACATGATATAATTTCCTAGCAAACAACCGTTCTCCTTTGGCAGATACTATCCCGCCAGGGTACTAGGTTTCATGAGTAAGTATTTTCGGGAAATGATCGCCTCTATATCAACCAGAATAGGCCCTCCCCGAAAGGCATTGTAGGGTGAAGGATGCTCGATGATTAAGAAAATCATATAGAATGACTTGTTTAATAAGGCTTTTTCAACTGTGACCAATAGACATGCTGAGCCTACAAGAACAGTTGCGGTGTTATTGAAGCCAAAGATGTGTTTAAGGCTGGGCTTTAGGATCTCGCGCGGTAACTTCATCTGATCATAAGTAGATTTGAAAATGACATTCGCTGAACTTCCTATACCAACAAAGACCTTTTCCATGGTACAATTTGATATCTATACTATGATGATGAGTGGGTCATGGTGTGGGAACACAACCCCTATTGCATCTGCTGTTGTGAAGGTTATCCAAGGGGTAGGTTGTTGTTTAACATGGAAGAATGTCCTCTGCGTTTTGGCTTCTTGCATGTACCTCTCCTGTGCCTTCTTACTTACCCCTGCAAGGTGTGGTCCCCTATGAATTGAAGCTATCAAATTTGACATGTGTCCAGCTTGATGTTCGTTTGGGTTCAAAATTAGATTATTGATACTATTCTCTCTGTGATCCTTTTGGAAACTACTCAAATAAACTTTCTCAATTAGTCTTTCAATCTCCTTCTTCAGGAGTCTGCAATTATCAGTGTGATGGCCATTTGCTCTATGGAATCTGAAGTATGCTCTGCCTTTGTTTTGCTCTGGTTTCTTCCCTTTAATCGGCATGTCATATGCTAGTTGATCTTTGGTCATTTCAAATGTCTATCTAAGGGAGTGAGTGAGGGGAATTCCTGTTATGAGGTTCAACTCCTTTTGTCTCTTTGTCAGTGGGTGATATCCATCTACGTCCCTTATTTTATCATAGCTGGGAGCAGAGATTCCCTAGGACTACGATGCGGATCTAGCTTCCTTCATTCATATTTACCCAGCCATTCTCTCATAGAAATCCTTCAAGCTTTGATAAGATTTCCCGCTATTTTTCTCCCACATGGCAGTTCCTCGCTTTATTTTGGCATGAACCACCATTAATAATGCCTTCTCGGTGGTCACCCTATCCAAACGGCCTCTGTCTTGAAGCACTTGATGAAACTGTGCAAGCTTTCATTCTCTCCTTTTTTCACACAGGACATAGTATGAACATCAGGGAAGGCTTCCATTTCCATGTTGAACTGTTTTACGAAATTAGCGGACAATTGCCTCTAAAATCTGATCTCTCATGATCCATATCGTCGGAACCAACGTGATGCTGCTCCGGATAAGTAGATAGGGAACAATTTGCATCAGGCCATCCTTCCAACCTTCAAGATATTCATGAAATACTTAAAAGTGCTCAAGTGGTCCTCGGGATTGGTAGTCCCATCGAACTTGTCAATCGCCGGGGCTTTGAAATGTCTGGAAAATTAGCTTCGATGATCATTTCATAGAATGGAACGCAGATTCCTTCTTTTATTCTTTCCCTGGTATTTTGCTGATAGATTTTTGCTAATTACACTACCTAGGATTTGAGTTGTTGGATCTCATATTCCTTTAAGTTGAGTTAAGATGAATTACCATCTGACATGGTGTCCTAATTGCTTCTAGTAGATTGGGTATGCCTTTCCAATAGCCAAGGGTTTATGTTGGCAGGCTTGGTTTTAATCCTGGGATCACCTAAGATTTTGCCTATCAGTCCGGTGTCAACTTTCAATCCAGCATCACCGTTCCCATTAATGGGAGTGTCGTTATCGTTCCCTTGGTGAAGATTCCATGCAATTGTAGAACGATGGCAGTGAGCTGCGGAGTGATGAGGTGAATGTGGATTGTGATTAGCATATTGGGCTATGACTTTTCCAATCCTTCCATGCGTCGGTTCATTCATTCTAAGAAATTTTGGAATGCTGCCAGGATGGAATTTGCAGAGGACTCAATTGAAACTCCCGCCTCATTCCAGTTTTTTAAGATTATGAGTGGTTTAGAGATAGCCTTTGCTGCCACATGTAGACCTTCCTGGATCGGGGGAATATGGAATCAACACGAATCATAGTTCGAAATGCACTGCCTTACTGGATGTAATCGAAAAGGACAAGGGTTCGGAGGTTCGGGCCCTCCTTCTAATGTCAAAAGATGTTGAGGGAATTTTTCATCCTTCAACTCCTTGAACTAGTGCTAAGTAGTTTGTTTGTTAATGTTGATGCCAAAAATGGGCATCAACACCCAATAGAATCTAGTAGAGATTAAATGAAGAATGAAATTAAAACAAAGCAAAAATAATAAATGAACACATAGATTTTTTTAGTGGTTCGGTAATCTTGGCTTACGTCCACTTCATATTTTTATTGATCTTCCACTTGATTATGATTATAAGAATGTTTGGATCAGCTGGGATTCATTAGTACAAAAGTGAAAAATAAAAATGGCAGAGCCTCCATAGAGAAAGCAGGATCCCCGTTTTCACACCATGCCTACTGTATTTATAGAGGAAGACGTGCATGGATCGGACTGAAATTTTGGTAGAACGTTCGGGAGACCAAGACGAGGATACCCAAAAATTTAGAGGCCCATTGGAGCCCACAATAGGGATCGGTGATGATCCCTATTAATGCATCCAAATGGGCTACGATCACGATAAGGGACGCCCCATGATGTTAGCTACTTGGTCCCCAAATTTGGTATAATTCCGACTTACGGTTTGTGAGATATCGCATTTTCCATGAAGTAGTGTTGCTTGAATTCTTATTTCCGCCGATCCCTCTAGAAGGATAGGTACCGATCCCTCCAATCTCCTCCAAATGACATTCAATCCCTAGGGGAGCTTCTCTATGTTATATTATGTATAGCCTTAAAGTTTCATGCCAATTTGATTAGTAGACTCGAGTTATTGACAGATCTTTGTTGCAATATGGTGCTAAGGCTGGTTATAGCCGATCGCTACGGAGGGATATGTACCGATCACCCCAACTTCTCCAAATGCCATGAAATCCCTAGGGTAGACTCCCTAGGCTCCCCTCTTCTTGTTTCCAAAGTTTCATTTCAATCTGCCTTGTGGTTGTTGAGTTATGGAGCGATCATCATCGTTGAGTTGTGCAACTGAGCTGAATATGAGCTGATCCCTCTTCTTTTGCCCATAACTAGCATACGAACTTCGATCGACTTCAAATTTGAAATGTAGCCTCATGAGGCCTTCCTTATCGCTTTATACCAATTACACCTTGATTGGGACAAAAATTAGGGATCTGATCCGAATTTTCTTGACCATTGTCCATAGTCTCGTTTATAGCCGATCTCCGAGCGTGGTAACCGTTTCTCCGGGCTTCTCGCCTTGATGATCATGATGTCTGTTGTGTTAGATTCGCCTATGTATTGCCTTGCCAAAAGGCGCATTAACACGTTGCCTCCAAAAACATGCCTTGCGATAGGAAGGTGTGTTTTGAATTGCCATAAATCCAATAACTAAAATCCATAATCCATTGATAGCCGTATTTTCCAATCCATTGCCAATCCAAATCCATGATCTCTCTGGATCGTTAGTGAAATCCATGACCATTCCAAGTCAATATCCAATTCTAAACGCACGACCTCTTTGGTTGTTTTATCTAAACCCTCAACCTCACGGGGTCGTTAGCAAACGATGCAAGTTCTAGAGTAGAATCTATCGGTAATCGTCTGCACTCAATTCCATTGAGCTAATTAGTCGAGTTAGTATGCCTTGGTAATCTGATCCAATTCTTTCTCTGATTTTCCTATGCGAGAATTCAATTTCTTTCGATTTTAGGAAATCAAATTTTTATGATGTACATGTGCACATTTAGGTAGACGTTTTTGTTGTTAGCTCCTGGATGCGTCCATACGCTCATGAGTCGTTGCCAATTTGATTGGATGCAATTCAATCATTTGTAATTTTTTGTCCACTGATCCTTCTCACTCCAAATATTTTTGGATATAGGATGAAGGAATTGTAGAAGTTGATGTTAAAGAGATAGTCGATGACCATCGATTATGGGTTTGAAGCATATGGGTCGGTCTTGAGGTTGAATGTGGACTGCTGCATTTGATCTCCTAGGAGATGATATGAAGGGCGGTTTCGATCAATTGCAGGCATGGTTGGGCTTGGATGTTGATGGCAAGAGGAATGGTATTCCTTAAAAAACGATTTTGAGTGTCTTCTCTCAATATTCGTTTGATTTTGCCGTGGTCAATTCACCGAAGCAGGGAAACAGATAAACCCTTCATGTACATGATTCCTTCTCGGATGACGTAGCTTGAAACTTTGCGGAGGATTTGTCATTTTTCATTCCTCCATTTGGGAAAGATTCCCCATTCTAGATAGTCTTTCATAGGGGTCATCCATGACTCCTTGTTCGGGTCCATCTCCAAGATCTGGTCGATCTCGATTTGTTTGATCTTTGGAGCATTTAGTACTTCAATTGGGACCAAGCCCATTTGTTGTGCATCCTAGGAATTAGCCAGCATGGCCAGTGAGTCGGCTTTCTTATTTTGTTCTTTGGGTGTGTGTAAATGTGTAATACTAGAAGTCTACCAGTAGCTCTTGGACCCGGCCGAGATAAGGAACAAGTTGATGCCCCCTAGCATGATAATTTCTCCTAACTTGGCATACCAATAACCGAGAATCACAAAAGAATTGTAAAGTTTTCACTCCCGGTTCTCCAGCAAGTTTGAGCCCAGTAATTAGAGCTTCATATTTGGCTTCGTTATTTGTCACAGAGAAGTCGAGTTTTAGGGTGTAGTAGATCGATCGTTCCTTAGGAACCGCTAACACGACCCTGGTGCCAGAACATTGATCGTTGGATGCTTCATCCGTGCACATTTTTCATCGGTTGGTCGGTTCTCAACTTATCTCTAGAGAGTCATCCGATGCGATGAATTCAGCTATGAAGTCCACCAATGTCTATCCTTGGATAGCTCTCCAAAGGAGATAAGTGATGTTAAATTGGCTCAATTCAATGTTCCACTTGAACTTAGGGTCAATTATGTTAAAAGGAACGAGCTCAATCAGTTTTGAGAAAATTTATTAGAAGAATGGTAATAAGATTCGATAATTGACCCTAAGTGCAAGTGGAAGATTGAGAGAGTTAGGGGAAATTATGTAATTTGTTACATATATCTAAAAATATAACAATCCTTATTCGTAGTAACGGTATTTGATTCCTATTAAATATTTTGTTATATAGTAATATAATTAATTAACAAATTAATTTAAAAGTTTTTAAAAATAGAAAATCCTTAAATGGTATTTTATGTGATAATTTACAAGGAGTAGTAATCATAATAAAATTATGATAATATAAAATAACATATTATTTTAAATGCTTCTGGTCAAGATGTTTCGAGAAAGGATATCAATACATTCATTGGGACCAGAGTATATAACACTCTCCACATATTAGGCAGTGTATTATTCATTGCTGCTAGGGCACCAAGGAGTTATGTATTTATAGTTATTGGATAACTATGGAATGACTTACCTAAGAGTTGCTTGTTGGTTAATAACAAGTAGATCAAACAGGAAATTTCGAAGTGATGATGTTGTACGGTTCTCTTAACTTTAGAACACCAAATTTCAATGTGGATACTCTACTTTGGTTATAGTTAAAATGGCATGGTAACCATAAAGTGACTATAGTTAGGTCTGAGTTGAAGCATTGGAAATGAAACACTATTCAATAGAGACTTTGTCTCCTCATATGTATGAGATTAGTATCACGGTCAACTATAGTCAACTCAAGTCAAAATCTTTGCCCAAAGTAGCACAATTAATAATAAATGTTATTATTGAACCAAGGACTTTGTTTATGGACTAACCAAGTTGAATGTGGATTATATTGGAATTGAACGAACCAAATTCCATAAGTCCTAAAGTGATATAGTGTTAACGAAGAGAATTTTTTGGGTAATAAGAGTGGTACTTTATTTAAGTAGAACACTCATACTGATGTCTCGGGGGTTCGAACCTATGACCTCTAGGATCTTGGCTTACAACACCATACCACTTTCCACTTGAGCCAAGGTCCTTGACAATGACGAAGAGAATTAGTGTAAATAATCATTACTAAAAGATACTGCTTAAATTATGAAATTGGATTTTGTCGATAAAGATATATAAGCGATAAATTCAGCCAAATTGTCATTCCACTAGCTAAGGTGATGAGTGAACGTTGATATTTGAATAGTTCGATATTGATTGTTGATTGAATTTACACCTACGAGCCACACAACCATATTGGTGATTACTCCGAAATACCACACGATATAACTGATTTACAAATGGTTATACATTAGCTAATATTTACAAATATTAATTATTATTTTTTAATGTACTAGGTGCTATTGGTAATTTTTTGTGCCATTAGTAAATAATTCGGTGCATATATAAAAATTATATATGTATGTACCAATATACGATATTGATACACGTTTAAGTACGATTTAAATGATATTAATTGCTAAATGGGTCTAGAAGATTTGATGGTCCATCTAGCCTATGTAGGGTAGCATGAGATGGGGGAAAGTGGAGTTTGAATTTAAGATCTAGATCTGAATACTTGGTTAAAGGAGAAATAATGAAAAGGAAGAATTTGCATCTCCTTCTTTCCTTATTTAAACCAAGCTAGTCTCCATATTTTCCTACATGATTCCTCCTCACACTTCCCTAAGGTGTGAGCATCGTCCCTCCATTCCCATTGGCCAAAATTCATGAATCCCAACACATCAAATCTAATTAAAACAGTGATACTCCAAGTTGTTACAATGTTTGGAGATCGATTCAAGATGAATCTAGGAGATCCCAACAATCAACGTGTGTTTAAAGCCTGCATCTTTGAGGTATAAACCTTGTTTATCTTTTATATTATATGTGTGAAATTGTGGATAGATTATATAATAGTTTTATACATGCAATTGTTGTCTCCTTTAAATATATGTTAACATATTTCATTATGTTACCTGATTTAAATATTATTGTTTTGATCTATGTAGCTAAAGAAAATTACGTACATATATGCTAACATTTCAACTTGGCCATGATACTAATACATACATACACATATACATATTTTATTTTTGAAAACACTAAAATTAATTTTAACTACTCTAAAATAATATTTTATTTAAATCATATACATATATCTTTTGCATCCAAAATTATTTAAAAATTATATTTAAATCAAAATTAATTTTTTTATAGAAATTATACTTTAACATAATTTAATTATATTTACATTGTTATAATTCTAAATAGTGTTTTAAACGATGTTTATATTTATACATTTATATATATACACATATATAAATATGTTTAAATACTAATTTTATTCAATAATAAATTTCTTTTGGTTTAAAAAAATTTGCTGAATATAAATATTTTTCTATATATATTTAATTTAAAAATTATTTTATGGTAAAATACATAAATTACTTATTTCATATAAATTTAAATAAATAAAAATTATTTTCGCCAATAGTTTAATTTATAATATATATATTTATTTTAAATTAATAAATAAATATTTATTTTAATTTTATATATTTGAATTTAAAACTCAAATTATTTTACTATGTTAAAACTAGATATTTAAATATTAAATTTGAATACAAACTTTATTGACTCTATCAAAATATATTTAGATATTTTAAATAAGGTTTATTTTACTCAATATAAAAAAGATTGAAATTTGTTTATAAATATGCATATATTTTTGTATTACTTTAAGATAGCCAATACATATGTAAATGGTGAATGTATACGTTATAGATGCAAATCGCAACATCTACATACGTAGACATTAACTATTTACACTTTAGTATATGTTGCAGATGCACGGCATACATACATGAGTATATTATAATATACTCATAAACCATATAATTTTTAGTTAATTGAATTAAAAAATTAATAAAATTGGATATTATTTAAACTTCATAGGTCCAATATGATCCAAAATAGGGAAAAAATTGAAATCTAACTATTTCACCCGCTGCAGACCAGCCTGGTTCTAATAAATGTCCAGATGCATGCTAGTTGATGAGCCATATTTGGCATGCTATGTTAGAGGAGCAGTATAGCATGGGGAGTGGTTGTTTTATGGTGGCACTTTGGCTAGGTAGGTAGTAAAGTTCAAAGAGTGGTTGTAGCACGGTGATACTTTTGCCAAATGAACAATGCATTTATGAGGCTTTTTGTTAGAGGAGTGGTATGGGGTCGTTGTTTCTTTTTGTAGGGTTAAACATGAGCTTTTCTCAAATGTCTATCTACTTATGACAAAACAAAGCGGGTAGAGGAGTTGGTTGGTGAGGAGTCTTAACGAACAGGGATAGGTATAGGCAAGACCTATGGACGGATATAAGAATTTGGGAGTAGCTCTTCCTTGGTCAACTCAAAAGGCTGTAGATAGGGTGAAGTTGTGCTTGGGAGGTGCTTCATGTGAGGCTTGAGGTCTACCGTTGTTCTTGAGGGAATGACGGACATGACGAGGCAAACAAACCTTATGTGTGAGGATTTATTAGATGGATAGACTAATGGGGCGGATGACATCTTGGTCAATATATGCTAGTGGGCCTTTGATGTTGGGCTTTGAGCATGAAGGGTATGTTTATACCTTTGAAAGAAAAATAAGAAATAATAGTAATATAGAACATGCCAAACTATCTACCGAAGTAGAAACTGCAACATTTAATAAATTTCAGCATTCCAACTAGGAATCAGGATTAGCAATTCCAACCAAAGATGATCATAATTTGATTATCTACCAATGGGAATTGAAGGAGCTTAGATAAATGATAATATGTGTGGATTTTGATTAGGAATGAATTGTTGGTTGTGACCACGAAGATAAAATTCGAAAATAAAAATTAGCTAAAGTTTAAGTTGTAAATGTTAAGCAAAAGGTTTTGTAAGTATATAAACAATGCTTCTATAAGCTAAATTTTGTAGTGTTATAAATTTTAGACTTTGCTATTATGATTGAAAATTCACTTTGTCAAAATGTAAAAATTGTAGGATCGTTTTCATCCTAAAGGGGGGTGAATAGGGTGATACCTATAATAATAAAAATTAATGCAGAAATATATAAAATAATTGCAGCACAGATAATAGCAGAATAATAAAAGCAGAAATAGAACAACACAGAATTACCCAGCTTCGGCAAAACCCTGCCTACGTGCTGCCCCCAAGGTTTCTACTAGAAATTAAGTAGTCAGAGGCTTACACACATAAACTTGCGACATCCGCTATCGACTAACCTAACTCTACGCTCAAAACCCTGCCACAACTTAACCACTGAGTTGCGAATTCTCGAACTACACCACCGTAGTTCGTAACCTAGTCACACGACTAAAACTGTTACACAATTTAAAAGAAAATTACAGAATAAATAAAAAATACTAAACAAAACCCTATTTTATAATACAAGCCCAAACGTAAATTAAAACCAGCCCAATTGTTATTAAAAGAAGACTTCCTCTTTCTATTTCTCGTGCAATCCTATGGTCGATTCCTTCTTTATTCCTCTTTCAAAACCTAGGGTTTTGTTGTGTTGAAGCCGCCGCTTGATCATTTTCTTTGATTGAAGTATGCGTTTGCTTTGGATTGCTTTGTCAATCGGTTGCTCCTTCATTCGCCTTCGGCTGCTCCAATTGTCGAGTTCAACTGAAAAAAATGGTACGCGATATTTCCCCTTTTCGATTTTGATTATACTCGACTTCGATTCGAGTTCTGGATTGTTCTAAGTATTCTCTCTGATTTTGTCTTGAACTCGAATGCTTTCTATATGCCGATGATGATGATGGGTTAAATAGGGATAAATTCCCTATATTTACGTTCGTATATTTGAGTTTTGAATGCTTTGTCATTTTATCCTCTGCGTTGACTTTTGATCGTATGATCTTGAGACCTCTGACTGGTTCGTTCCTTGATTGTAGCTTGGTATTTGAATTTGAGATATATATATATATATTTGTTATTTGTTGACTTGTTCGAATTACTCCATGAGTTCAAATTAGCTCCATTCCTTTTTGACTTGTTCATCTTATTATTCGAGCTTGTATTCGACTTTGAGATAGTGTTACCTCTTGAAAACTTACAGGTTCACTATGATTTTCTCTGTAATTTATTCAACCTGTTGTTTCATTCTTGTTCGACTTGCTACTGTTAGTACTTGACTTTTTGAAACAATTCTTGACTTTGTTATTGCTATGTTGCATATGCTTGTCACCGTGCTAGTTTCTGGGTTGAGTGTATGATTTCTATGGCTGCTCTGTCCACTTCAGTGCTTGCATTATGGCATGTGTATGTATATGCAAATATGCATACATGTGTATATGTGGAGTCTCTTCTGTTGATTGCTTGTATACATATCACAACCTTGAGTCCAGACATTTCTGTGCACTTGAATATGTTGTTATTTGGCCAGAAATGTTGTAGTACACATTGGTTCATCTGACTTGTTGTCATGTGTGTAGCTTTGAGTATTCATTTGCACCTGACCATCTTATTTTTCTAAATGTAGCTTGAGTTTTAATGTGATGTCTCCATACATATATACATACATATATGTATGTATATATGTGTGTGATTGACTTGATTGCACTTTGGTATTGCAGTCTTGTTTGTTACTGCATATATGTATACATGCATGTATGCATGTTGTTTCCCTCTGAGTTGCATTCACTTGTATGTTGGTTTGTATTGTAACTTGCATTCTTTGACTTGCTTGGTTCACTGGAAATCTGGTGTGTGTGTGTGTGTGTGTTCATGTAGCCATTGATTTAGATTTTGTACATTTGGTTGCAGCCCTTTGTACATGTTGATTGCTCTATCCCCTGATTTATTTAATTATTATGTTGTGTTCAATTGGTAGCTGCAGTGTCATGTGGTCTTGTAGTCTAGGCCTTTTGCTATGTACATGTCTCCCAAACCATGTCTCTGCTCTTTGGAGTCTTGTGAAATTTGAAGTGGTCTTCATGTATATTGATGTCACCTTTGGTGCCTCTGAGCATGTTTGAAACTGTTGTCACCTATGTATATTTTGTATGTGTGTCACCATATACACTTGTTACTGTTTGTCATTTTGCAGTTAGGTATGGTGCACTAGTATTCTCTTAGTATAACTTGATGCAGTGTCTGTTGCGTGTTGATTTGAGTCTGTTGCACTTTGAATGCTAGTCATCTCCACTTGGATACATACATACATACATACATACATTTATGTATGTATATATGTGTGTTTTCAGGTAGTCTGGTTTCATGTGGAGCTGCTATTGTCATGGTCATGTTCACTACCCTGGTCTAGTAGAGTATTATGTTGCATGTTTGCTTCGAGTTACCTGTGTAGTTTGGTTGTCTTTTCTATTGCATTATCTCTGGTTCATGTGGTCTGCACTTGATACTTTGTACATATGTTGGTTTGGGTTCATTGATGTATTGAGCCAGATTGTGTACATTCGAGTCCGGCCATTATATTGGACTTTTATTCATGTTCATTGACTCTCGTACTTGATTATTCTATTTTGTTTTGTATTGCACCTGAGTTGAATCCACCATTTGGTTGGGTTTGACCTTGTGCTCACCTATCATTGCAATTTTATCAAATGTATATCGGTGTGCACGGCCTTGTGGCATGTATAGTGATACATGTCACAAGTTGTTCGTGTATGAATGGATTCAAAAGAATATGATGACGAACAACCCAAATAACTGAGGCAATTAACATTTTCAAAAACACACATTTTATTTTACACTGTAAAAATATTTCTTTTTCAATTTTACTGCGTTAGTGTTTATTTTGCAGATAATTCAGATGCTGGATTCAATCTGGAACAAAGTTGAAGATAAATACGAGTGAATGAGTGATATGTAGTGAGGTGAACATTGTAAATTGAAATTTGTGATGTAATTGAAATTGTAATGTAATTGAAATTGTGTATATATAGTGAGAGCTCAAATTTTGTACTATTCAAAATTGTAATAAAATATTTGTCTGAATAAAATATTTGTTTGAATTTAAATTCTGAGTTATTTATTTTATTCAACAAATATTTATTTAATTATGTGAAAAATAAAATAGTACAATAACAAATACATATAAATGAATGTGTATATATATATGTGTTTATTATCGTCAAACAAAAATCATATACTAGCATATTCTACAAAAATAGGGCAATTGGAGGAATTAGGGGGGCACTTTGTTAATTTGATATTTGGTCCTTTTAATATTTATCTTGGACAAAATTTAGAGTTTGATTGGTTTTGTTTTGACTTTTATGTTTTTCGCTTTTAACATACATCACAAAATGTGAGCGGAGAAGATTTAAAATTCTAAGCCATTACGACCATGGAAGGGATGGGTTATTCTTCGTGCCTTCATTATTTCATGAAACACGGAAAAAAAATTGTTTTCTGTTCTATATGCTAACTTGATTTTCCAAATTGATTGTTTTCAAAAAAACAAACACTGTATGCATTTCTGTTTGGATGGAAACCCAAAATTAAAAAGGCAAACCAAAGGAGCCATATTTTATTACTATTGTTAAAATAATATATGTTATGTTTATTTTACTAGGTCATTGTTGTCCTATTTAGTAGCCTTAGCACTATTGTTGCGCAAATCATGCCTAGAATACAGGAGCTCCCTTTTGTTCTCGTTAATGTAATAGCCTATAAAAGACTGCTAGTTTATTGAATAATATAATGTAATAAATCTTTATTTCTTAACTTATCTCTGTATTATCCCAACAAGTGGTATCAGAGCTAGGGTAGAGAGAGGGTAAAGAGTGCTCTAGAGAGGTAATAAAATTGTTCGGGTCGTAGAACGAGATCTTAGATTACCTTTAGCCTGTCGATGATGTGATTTCGATAGTAAACAGTAGCAAAGTGAAATCTTATCCTAATTTGTTCGATGAGGCGGAGGTCGTACTTAAGAAGCCATGGTTAGGCTTGAGAATGAATTTAGACTGATTACGATCAAGAACACTCTTCTACTGGATGCTTCTATAGTAAATAGGTCATTTAATCACCTCTCTTTGTTATTTGCCTGCAATGAAGAATTTGATGCTAGTTCAGTGGTTAACACAGAAGAAAGGTCGTGTCTAAAATGTGATAATTATGGAGAAGTGGAGTAGCATAACAAAATTGGGTTGATAAGAATAAAGGCGATTGATAATTTGAAGGAGAGAGCAGATGTGATGATACATGAAAGTTAAAGACATGAGCTATGTTAGGTTTATAGTAGTGCGAGAAGAAGATTTTGGATGATACGATGAGGAAATGGGTCCGCACAGCTTAAGTTGTTGCCAAATTTTTGTTATCGATTAAGCAGGCTTTGTATGATCAGGTATTTGCTGAGTCTAAAGAGATTAAAGATGAGTGCTTTTTGGAAAGCACAAAAAGATGTGTTGTGTTGTTGTTGGATTTCGGAGATGTAGTTGTCATTCAGAAAAGGATTTCAGAGATGCTTTTTAGGATTATGGGCATGTAAGAAGCTTTATTAGGAGTGAAACCTAAGTTTGATGAACTATACGTAGGTGATTTAAGGAAGAACATAACCTTGGAAGCGACATGGATAATTGAGTAATTGTCCGATGCCGCGCTTGGGAATTTAGTGGAATTCAGAAATAATGTTCTACATGGTATTTAGAGAAGTGGTACTAGCACCTACATAACGTGGTTTGCAATAGTAGCTGCAGAGAAGAAGCCAAAGATCAGAAGAAGGCTGTAATAACAGCAGTAGAGAGGAAGCACAACAGAAGCTATAGAACAACGATGATGACTAGAATGGCAGCAGCCGTTAATTGTGATACCAGGAGACAACGATGCGAAGATTCTATGGAGCAGTGAGTACGGGCAATTTGCAGATTGCTACGAAACTATTTGATGATATGCTTAAGAGAAGATAGGTGTAACACCCCACCTTTATACCCATACTATCCATGAGTATTACAAAGTTACCAGAATATGGAGAATGAGGCTATATGGAGTACACACGTGAATATTCACTACAAGAGAAATGGTAATTTTCCAACCCGGAATTCCCTACGCCATCTCTACGCCGCGTAGGCGCGGTGTAGGCAAATCGTGAAAACGTGAGGAAGGCGTAGGGAAAGCGTTAGCGGTTCGCTGCACATTTCCTACACGTGCCATTTTACAAAAATTTTAATAATATTTATCCCAACTCCTTATTCGTTCCATTTCCAACGAGAGGGAGGAAAAAAACCCTAGATTTATGCGTTTGATATAAATCCAATCCGTTCCCCAATTTCTGCCTCCGCGCCGCGCAAATATGTTCCCCAACTCCTTCTACCTCCGCGCCGCAGTAGCTGTCTCCGCGCCTCCACCGCCAGTAGCTTCCTCCGTGCCGCAGTAGCTGTCTCTGCGCCTCCACCGCCAGTAGCTTCCTCCGTGTCGCCGCTTCCTCAATCACATAACAGTAATCGGTATATCTTGTCATTAGTTTATTATTAATTTTCCACAAGCATTGAGCTAAAGTTTTTTATACTACTTCAAATAACTTAAAAGTTGGTTTATGAGAATATTCGTTTCACGCACTGACATATACCTTATGGAAACTAATTATGAAAATTAATTGCAAAATAATGTCCTTTATTAATTAATCGACTGAGTAAAGGAGGAATTAATCAATCAGTCAATTATTATATTGCAGAGTAATGAGCAGGTGATGAAATTAACATAATACAAAGTTATTTGTAGGTGATAAATTAATGTACTACATGATTACGAGTATTTAAGTGACAAAAACACTACAAGTAATAGAAGAAATTAATTTCAATAATTAATCGATTGAGTAACAGAAGAATATGAAGAATAGCCTACAATGTGTTGGATTTTGATGTATGTATGTTGCATAAATGAATGTTGAATGGGTGGTGATGTTGTTTGGGAAGAGAAGGGTAGCAGGAGGATGTGACAGTGTGCTAGTAAATATGAAGTGTGGTTAGGTAGTTTGATATGGCTATTTTGAATATGTAGAGATGATGAACTGCGCACGGTCTAGAGTGCAGAAATGGTTTGTAAACGAGTGCAACTGCAAATGTTGTGGAGGGTGGGTCAGTGGGTTTGTGGCAGTTAGCATAAATGGTTGTTTGAATGGTGGAAGTGATCAGGGTTGGTGCAGTTGCAAATGTTTGCTGATGATGTATGTGGTTGGGAGTATGCAATGGCTGTTGATTTTTGCAAGGCAAAGGGGTAGTGAATGTTGAAGATGATGGAAGGCAATGAAATGAAGTGTTTGGGTTGTAGCCGAAGTGCTACTATGTGTTTGAACTGTTCGAGGTAATGGTGTAGTTGATTATTGTAGGAATTTAAATGGTACAACTTTTTTTTTCAGAGGTGAGGGTTGTTTATTGTTAGTGGTAGGGGAGTTTTGGTTGCTTGCAGTCAGCTATTTGTACGTTTGAGGTTTGTATGAATGGTTATGTTTGAGGTTTGTTTGGAACTCAAGTGAAGTTTGTATATAGTTGTTGTATGGTGAAGGGAAATGTTGTTGATCGGGTTGTATACTGTCATGGAATGATGCTGGATGAGTAAGTGCAAGAGGATAAGGCAGTGTAGTATGTGTGTAAGTAGAGTGACTGATGGTTTGAGGCAAGCAATTGTATGGACAGTGAACAGAAATTATGTGCACAACAGAGTATCAGTATAAATTGCACAACAGAGCAGAGTATCAGACTAGCAACGCAACAGTAATAAGAGATAGGATGTAAAAAAAATAAGAATAATTCAAAATGTAAATGTCTACAATGTGTGTGTATTTATCGTATACAGTCATAAATAATAAATCAATTATCCTGAATGGAAAAAGTCAACACTCTTTTTAGTCTTATAAATGTGATAAAATGATAATGATCTAAATACAACAAAGTAAACAATAATGAATATAAGTTAAACGTATAAATTATATATTCTGATGATATTATGCTTATATTAGCCACTAAGAGTGAGTTTGACATATGGAAGAAAGAAACTATATTGCTAATGATAGAGTTCATAGGTATCGTGTTAAAATTCGATATTTAATAATTTACAAAAAGAAATACTAAGGCAAGCTTGTATGCAAAACCCAAAGGCACAAAATTAAAAAAGGATAACTTCAAATTGTGCTCCCATAATATTTCCAAAAATAAAAAACCTGACATTTTGGAAATCCACTTCCTGCTACAAGTCCTTGATCGTTGTCTCAAATATATCATTTTCTTGTAATGCAAATAATGAAATAACTATAAGTCCATATAATCATATTTTAAGTACTCAACTAACTTATCTTAATTATGCAGTATAGGATGGAACATTTGAAAGTTCGTCGAGCTTGGATGTACAAAAATGTAGGGCATAGAGGAACGATGCCATTTCAGTTTTTAAGAGGTTTAACCGAGTTCATGCTAGTGGCATCTTCCAACGAGACAAACATGACAGAAATCCGTTGTCCTTGTAAGAAGTGTAAAGCCACTAAACATCATCTTATGAAGTTGTTCAAAAGCATTTGACTAAAAACGGTTTTATGGATGATTACTATGTGTGGATACATCATGGTGAAGATATGATGAATGTTATTAATACATCGATGGTTGGTGAGGATGATAACGTAAATATTGGTGTTGATTTTGATGAATCCACTACTTCAGAAAATAGAATGACAGAAATGGTTATTGATGCCGTTGGTCCGAGTTTGCTGACTAATTCGTTGGATGTAGAGGAAGAACCAAATCCAAAAGCTAAGAAATTTTTCAACTTGTTAGAAGCATCAAAAAGACCACTTTTTGATGGATGTCCAATGACGGAGTTGGCAGCGACTTCTAGGTTAGTTGCTATAAAATCCACAAACAACTGTACACAAAAATTAATGAATGATGTTCTTAGTTTAGTTCGAGATGTGGTCCCATCCGGTTTGCAGACTAAATTGGCAGAAAATTGGTATTAATTTAAAAAAACAAGTGTCCGCGTTTGGATTGCCGTACGGAAAGATAGATACATGTCGAAGTGGGTGCATGCTATATTGGAAAGAGGACATAGACCGTTCACAATGTAAGTTTTGTGGCTTAGGAAGATATGAAAATAAAAAAGTAACGGTAAAGGTGTACCCTTTACTCGTTTACATTATCTTCCACTTATTCCTAGATTGCAAAGATTGTATTCGTCTTATGCCACTGCAGAGCATATGAGATGGCATAGTGAACGAGTTCGAGAGGAAGAGGTTTTATGGCATCCTGCAGATGGAGAAGCATGGAAACATTTCGATGACAAATATCCTGATTTTGCCAAGGAGTCACGAAATATTAGGCTCGGTTTATGTACTGATGGTTTCCAACCTTTTAGCCAGTATGGCAAAAGGTACTCCACTTGGCCAGTTATTTTAACACCTTACAATTTACCTCCTTGGATGTGTATGCAAAATCCATACATGTTCTTAACTCTAATTGTCCCTGGGCCGAAAAATCCAAAAAACGGAATAGATGTTTATTTGCAACCTTTAATCGAGGACCTGAAGAAGATGTGGGTAGAGGGTGTTGACACTTACGATGTGTCAAAGAGAAATTTTTTTAAACTATTTGCTTGTTTATTGTGGACGATAAGCGATTTTCCTGCGTACGGGACGCTTTCGGGCAGGAGTACGGGGGGTAAATTATCTTGCCCCGTGTGCATGGATTCAACAAAAGCATTTACACTGAAGCATGGTGGTAAGCAGTGTTGGTGGGATTGCCACCGTCGATTTTTGCATACAAATTACACGTTTAGACATGATAAGAAAATTTTTGAAAGAAATAAAATTATAAGTTTGCAACCACCAACATTTTTGAATGGAGAAGAGGTATTTGATATTGTAAAAGATTATGCAAAATTACACGAGACGGGAAACAAAGAGCCTAAAATTCCTGGCAAAGGGGATTATGAAAACTGATGCAAATAGAGTATATTTTGGGAATTACCATATTGGAAGGATCTAAAACTTCGACACAATTTGGATGTAATGCATATTGAAAAAAATGTGTTTGAGAATTTTTTCATACAATTATGAATGTGAAAGGAAAAACCAAAGATGATTTGAGATCAAGAAAAGATATCGAATACTATTGCAATCGTCCAGAGCTTAAAATTAATCTTATGCGTCCAAACTTCAAAGTTCTTGCATGTTATGAGCTGGATAAGACTCGTTGTATTAAATTACTAGAGTGGGTCGATTCTTTGAGGTTTCCTGATGTAATTGCTTCTAATATGAAACGATGTGTTGATATGAAGGATGTTATGCTGTCAGGTATGAAGAGTCACGATTGCCATGTATTTTTAGAGACTCTATTCCTGATAGTATGTAAAGAGCTTTTACCACAAAAGGTTTGGATGCCTATAACAGAGCTCAGTTTATTCATTAAAGAGATATGTTCGACAACTCTATCTAAAAGTCATTTGCAGAAGCTTGAAAGAGATATACCCAAATTACTGTGTAAATTGGAGAAAATATTTCCTCCTGGAGTTTTTAATTGCATGGAACATTTACCAGTACATCTACCAACTGAAGCGTTACTACGGGGACCAGTGCAGTATGGATGGATGTATCCTTTTGAAAGGTATGTAATTGTTATATTTATTTATGCAATTTTAAATATAGAAAGTGTTATAGTTAATTTCACACATTTTCATATTAAGGTATTTGGGTCACCTAAAGAAAAAAGTGAAACAGAAAGCACGCGTTGAAGGTTCTATTTGTCAAGCATACATTATTGAAGAAGCATCCATATTTTTTAGTCATTATTTCGATGATCACGTGAATTTAAATTTTAATCGTGGTCATCGCAATGAAAATGATATTGTGGATAATTCAATCGATAACGTTCTCTCGGTATTCAAAAAACAAGGACGTCCATCTGGTAAATGGAAGAATGTTAAAGGCTTCGCTACAACAAAGGATTACAATCTGGCAAAGGCAACTGTGCTTCTTAATTGTAATGAATTAACTGATCTTATCAGGTACCATAATAATTTGATTATTCATTAACTAAATTTATGTCAATCTTTTCAACCTACACACAATACTCCTTAGATATTAACATGTGTGCTTGATTTAAATAGCAAGTTCGAAAGTGAATATCCTAATGTTGAACTCTGTAAAGAATTCGAGGGATGGTTTAAACAATATGTAAGTATGATGAGTCCTGTATTTTAACCTCGCAAGGTATTCATTATATATTAACTTGTGTACTTGATTCAAATCGACAGGTTGATACGAACAACATCACTGACATTTGCTATAGGAAACTTGCATTTGGCCCGCGTAATAGCTACAGAATATGTCCAATAATGTTTATAAATGGATTTAAGTTTCACACAGAAGAATATGGAAAGAAAAAACAACTGTTAATAGTGGAGTTTGTATTAAAGGTGGAAACAACGATGATGACATAAAAGATTATTATGGTGTACTGGAGGAAATAATCGAGTTAACTTACTCGGTGGTGCCGGAGTTGAAAACATTTCTATTCAAATGTCGATGGTTTGATAGTAGGCCGAATATTGGAGTAAGACGCGTACACAAGGATTACCCTCTTATTGAAGTTAACCACAAGAAAAAATATTTAGGGTACGATCCATTTGTGTTAGCGGCACAAGCTACACAAGTTTATTTTATGTCGTATCCTGCTATCAACAACAGTCGTTCAGATTGGTGGGCTGTTATTAAAACAAAACCAAGATGGTCATTTCACTCAAACATGATCATAACTGACAATATAGTGTACCAAATGATCCAGAACCTAACGAACTACTGGAGATTATACAAGAAGTAGAAGATATAGGATCTCTTATTAATGACGTTAATGATGGGGTCGAAGTAGATGAAGACGACGATGAGCAAGTTGAAGTAGATGAAGATGAGTGTGAACTTGAAGATGAGAGTGTAAATATTGAGAGTGATGATGATAATGAAGATTGGTAGCATGTATATTTAATTATGATTGTTTGCATGTGTTTTAAGCTACTCGATTGCTTTTATCTTGATGAATGTTTTCAAACCTTGTCTTAAATAAAGTTCACAAATTTCATTCTAAATGTTACCTTATCTTATGTATATACTTGTATATGTTGTATTCTTTTCACAGATATGAGTTCTCGTGGTGGTGGTCGTCGTAGTAGTGGTGGTCGTCGTAGTGGTAGTGGACGTGGTTTGGCTTTGATCGAACCAACACCTCCCTCCGCCGATCAACAACCCACCCCTTCAAATGGCGATGATCATGATGAAGGCACCCCTGGGTTATCTGGACATATGTCACAGACTGGCTCGACTTCCTCAGTCGACAACATGTATATCTATTACAGGGAGAGTGGAGAGTAAGTAAAATTTATAAGCTTTTGAATTATCGTATATGTTAATAATGCAGTAAAGGATTAATGTAATTTGTGCATTAATAGTTGGGAATTCGCGAATAGTGCCTCGATGTCTCATGCTATATCATCTATGCTTAAGGCCCGTATAACATCATTTTGGCCTTGCTTTAGTGTGGTTCCTGCTAATATTAAGGATCATTGGTTTGAAGAGTTTAAAGTAAAATAATTTTGAAATTCACGATATTACAATATTTTTAGTCCATCTATGATTAAGTTTTTCAGTTCCTTTAATCTACTCCCAAATTCTTGTATAGGCATTGTACTCTTGGGATCCCACCACTTCTTTTGCTGATGTCAGACGATTATAGGATCAAAAGTGCTCTTTGAAGTATAGGTGGATTGTTGGAGACATGAAAAGGTATAAAAAGAAGAATGCTTGTATAACAAATGAGGTATGGCAACAGTTTTTAGCCCACTGGGAGAGGGAGGATGTGAAGAAGCTTGCTCAAAAGAACTCAATCGCTCGCAAAAGCAATCCAAGACCACATAGATGTGGTTCTAAATCAATGGCACAATGGATGAATGATATGGTGATTGTTTAAGTTATTTAATAATACTAGTATACAATTCAAATAAACACACGATATTTTATTTTTATTTTTCAGGAGAAAGAACAAGGTCGAACATCGACATACATGCAAGTGTACATTCGAACACATTATGTTGAGAAACCGGACGGTTCTGTAGATGGCGAATGGATTGATGAGTACTCGGAATAGTTTGTTGTATGTAATCAACAAAATTTTTGAATTTTAATTTTCAAATTCCAAACTATGTTATGTGTACAATGCCTAAATCTTAATGTAAATTACAGGCAAAATACAATGAGCGAGTTGCTCAAATAACCGCGAATAAGGGTCGGGAGCTCTATCACGATGAGCTAAACCTTCTGTACATGCAGCTTATTGGAGAAAATGAGACATCCGCTTCCTCAAGAAGCACGCGGAGACCTGATACTGGCAATATTCTTGGGGTAATGACTCATTTCAAATGTTGCTTTCATAAGTTGGTACCTTAAATCCAGCCCGAAGTTTTAAAGATATAAACAAATGACTATTCGTAATTTAATAATCAACAATCAAAATTCAGCAGTCGGTAATCAATGTCCAATATTTAGCTTTCGTCGTTTTAAAACAAACGACTCCTTCATTTTCCAATTGTTAAAATATTTAGCACTTGAAAGGCAGTTGTGCACTAGCGTTGCAAAGGCAGTGCTGTGCGCTGCCTTTGCACAGCACTGCCTTTGCAAAGGCAGTGCAACAACACTAAGCTGAAGTTCTACAGATAGAATTGTCAGCATAAAGTGAGTTATCAATCATACATTTTAGGTAGCTATGTACTATATTGTTGGAATTAGTATATAGTGGTGAACACTGTGGTAAAAAGGAGAAAAACGCATGGGAAAAAATAAGGTTACAATTGCATGTATCAAAAATATAGATGATTTGGTATGTTTAAAGATCAGAGAGTAAAACCTGTAGATCTTGAAGCTATTTGTTAAAAACACTAATTTAGTCGGTTTATAGAGGGTATAAGAAGTTATCGTTAAAGATAATGAACGATCTTATAAGGGATCGGATGAAATAGTGCAATCAGAAGAAAATCACTAAGTCTGAAGTCAAAATAACTTTCAGACATCGCTTCATAGCAGTTTTTTAATGCAATGGCTCTGACTGCACTGTAGTTTTTTAATGCAATGGCTGAAGTGAGAGGCTAAATTATATTGAAGCATAAAATGATAATTAAGACCCGAAGTCTATTGAAATAAAACTGAATATTTTTTTGAAAGGAAGAGTTTCCAAGATTTCACATTTGAGGCCTAAAACAGAAAGAGTGGATAGAAAAGAGAATGTTAAAAAGAAAATTTAAGCTTGCATGTAAGACAAGTGACATGTGGAAAAAATAGAAAGTCAATAGAGAAAACAATGATTAAAGTAGTCGGCTTTAATTGCATTAATAAATCATGCTTGAATGTAACTAAGATATATACTTGTCTGCAGATCAATACTTTGCTATTAAAGGTCTTTTAACATCAATTTTTTTAGCACTATAAAGCACTGCCTTTGTTTTGCAAAGGCAGTGCTGTTGCAAAGGCAGTGCTCAACAGCACTGCCTTCAAGGCAGTGAAGGCAGTGCTCAACAGCACTGCCTTTTCAAAGGCAGTGCTGTTGAGCATTGCCTTTGCAAAAGCAACACCACTGCCTTTGCTTTGCAATTTATTAATGTGCATGTCGCATAGTCAACTCTTTAAACGTCTTTATGAATTTATAAGTTAGGAAAAGAAAAGTCGAATAGTTATACATTTTGCTAATGTGATTAAATAATTTACATGCAGATATACAGAGACAATACATATACTGCTCGGTTTGGAGTTTCACATGACAAAGAGAAACTTGAGGAGGAAGTAGAAGAGCTAAGGAGGAAAAATCAAGAAATGAATGCTACGATTAACAAACTACAAGGGGATTTATGTTCCATGCAGGAGGAGATGAGTTCTGTGCAGGAGTTTATACGGGGGTTGAGGCGGGAGCAAGGACCAGAGATACGACCAACTTCATGAGTTATTCCTATTTTGGTTGTGGTTTTGATGTTCTATTTTTATAACGTACATTGTATGATATTTGAATTAGATGAAACAACTATGTTGGAGTTATGTAGCAACTTTATTTTATTGTTTGTTGGAAATGATGTATTTTAAACACATTCTGTAACAAGTTTATGGTAATTTGACCATGATATGCATTCTACATTAATGTTTTTAACGAGACATATAGTTATGATTTTTGCATGTGGTTATATAATTTATTTAATGTTTTCTATTGTTGATGTTCGGTTTTATTAGATTTTATGGTGATATGTAAGGTAGACGAATGTGAATTCAATAGGATCATATTGAATTTTTGGTGTACGGTGGCGTAAGGAAGGCGTATGGAACTCGTAAGAGAAAGTGTATGTAATGCGGCGTAGGGAAGGCATATGGAATATGGCGTAGGGAAGACATATGGAATATGGCGTAGGTAATGCGTATGGAATCTGGGGTAGGGAATGCGAATAGAATCTGGCGTAAGGAATGCGTATATAATGCGGCGTAGGGAATGCGTATGAAATCTGGCGTAGGGAATGCGTATGAAATCTGGCGTAGGGAATGCGTATGTAATTAGGCGTAGGAAATGCGTAAGGAAACGGCGTAGGGAAGCCGTAGGGAATTTTTGCGACGCATCATTTTCCGACTTCTTTTTTGAAGTAGGGGTGGCGTAGGGAAATTTGTTTCCCTACACCCAATTGGCGTAGGGAATCCAGAATTCTTTTGTAGTGATTCATTTGGACTAACACTAGTACGCATTAAAACATCAAAAATAATATCTACTCCGTACGTACACAGTATCAGTACAAAGCAATAGAAACGTGTGCCTCTAGGACAGGACAATACATAATATACAGTACAGCACAGAGAACACAAAGTCAATCGCAGCGACAAAATATAATATATATATATACATACAATAATGTTATAGAATATTATACAACTCAAATATATCAATTATATATACATACAGTAAATCAATATCATAGAAATGTCAGATAACTATCCTAATATAATACTCCTCTAAGTCCAAAAAAATACATGCTGGTCAAGTCGTCCATATACCTGAAATGTCTCGGTCTGACCCGAGTATTATAAAATAACACACGGGTCAGACAATGTCTAATCAAGGGTACATAATAATAATGGAAACACAATATAATCACTGAATAATAAGATATAATTATATATACACTATGCCATAGATGGCCTACTGCAACGAAATTACATGGTGTTGCTAGCTATAATGTAACGATAGGTATGCTAATTTTTGTCATTACAGCACTCGCTTCAAGGTGTTAGCATAGGTATCAATAAGATGTTGCAGTAGCTATAGATGTATTCAAATTAAAAAATGAATAAAATTAGCAATCCGCGTGAATACGATCCAACGGTCTACATTTAATCTGATTGTTAAAATGGATCACCACTACAATTTGTCCCAAATTTTCGTTTTCCCGCTTTACTTTTCATATCATTTCGTTCTCACCCCCAATTTCCAAATCCCTAATTTCCAAATCATATTTTCGTTCTCTTTTTTTTTCTTCCAAAAACAAAATCTCGTCCTTTTTTCAAAGTTTGGTAGTGATCTCAGAAAAGCTTCGTTCCCATTTCATTCTCACCCCCAATTTCGCTGTTGTTTGCCTACATGTCGAGCGCCGTTTGCTTTGTTGCCGAGATCTGGAAATGTCTGTCGTCTACTGAGGTGAGAGACTACTGTTGCCAGAGCAACTCACACTCGATACTGCTATCCCTAAAGTACCAAACCAACATCAACTGAGGACTGCAATCTCTGGTTACTTGAAGGCAAGTATTTAAGATATGGGTTCGCATAAGAATTTTTTTGAAAGGATCGAGATACAATTAACAATGTGAATGCCGATGAGAGTACCAAGTGTTGTAGCCCAAATCGTGATTTGAAAACCGTGAACCCTTGTTTTGGTCTTGCGAAATCGATATGGATTGTGGAAACAGTGATACAAAGTTATCGGGTCTGGTGGAGAAGTTCAAGGCGAAGCCTTGGTTCCTACGTTTTCAAAATGAAGTTAGCTCTGAAACCTTGTTGCTATAGCTTGATTCCTGATGATACAAGGCGCGTTTGTGGAGAATAAGGCACGTGATTGCGAGACGGTTTGGACTTTGTAGCAGCTTGAGAAGAAGGGACCACATGACAAAATGAGCAGTTACGATGGTAGATTGGAGACATGCGAAGCAGTATTTTTTAATATTCACTTCAATGGTTGGTAATGAGGTTTGGTGAGTGTTTTGGCATAGGTAAGATCTGTAGGGGATGTAAGTTGCAGCAGTTTGGGGAGTGGATGGTGGCAGTGTAGAGGTTGAAGTTTGGTAGTGTTCAAGTAGAAGGAGTTGCTGTCTAGTAGGAAGTTTGGATGAGTGAACTATGGTTTGGATGAGGCGGTGATTGTCGGTGATGGAGGATGGTATGTCGATGCTGCTTCCAGGCGGTGTTGTTGATGATGTAATTTGATGAGGCAGTGAGTGGGTGTTTTGTGAAAGAGGTTGGGAGTGTGGTCAGTGTTTGGTAGATGGTCAGTATTTCAGGCAATCGTGTTTCAGGTAAGTGGTAGATGGGCAGTAGTTCTGATGGGTGATGAAGTTGCTGAGGATGGGGTTTGCGGGTTTGCTAAGTTCAGCCTTCATTTGTGCATCATTTTACGTCGTTTCAAAGAAGGCTCGATCTTCCGAAATCGGATGAATCGGGCGGTGCCCGCCGGGACTGCGGTGCCCCGGACCCCCGCCGGCCCTGCGCCCGGACCCGCTACTCGGCTCGCCTTCGGCTCGACTCGTCATATATTTGTCACTGTCGATGTCTGTATAAATTGAAACTGCATATGTAATGAGTGAACTGAGTGATGTAGTGAGGAATATCTGTATATGTGAATATCGGTGTTATATATCATTGAATTGTAAAATAGTGGAGTCAGGAATATGTACTATTTCAAATGTTGAAATAAAATATTTATTTAAATAAATTACTGTTTAAATATCAAATTATGTGCAATAGCATTTTATTAAATAAATATTTATTTCTATTAAAAAATCAAATATGCTCTACATTGTGGGCCCCACAAATTTAGAAAGTTAATATCTATAGCAACATTTTGGAATGTTGGTACAGACACCTATGGATGTTGTTATAGACCCAAATAGGGTTCTATTGCAACAATATTTCTTATGTTGCCTTAGATAGTCAAAATGTTGCCTTTGAGGTCTACGGCAACGCGGCAAAATGCATCACCGAGAAAGTGTTGTCTTTGCCCTTTTTTAGCCTACAGCAACATTTTTTGGCACTTCCTACATCATTTCTTTGATGCTGCAGTCTGCAATCTATGGCGTAGTGATATAACCACAAATAGTCAATAAGGTATCACATTAACCAAATAACTCAAATCCCTATGAAATAGTCAATACCAATTTCAAAGATGTCATCACCCATAAAGATAAACATCTAATCATAAATCACATAATCAATATAAATGAGTGAATCATACATATCTAGAAATCATCATGAAATTCAAAATAATTAGTAATGAGACATCCTCAAGCAAAGTCGAGTAGTAATGAAGCAATGCCCACTGTCTCCCTCAATCTCATATTATAAAATATCAATATCAAATCAATAAAATTGATAAGAAAGATATGAGCCAGCTCATAATAATGCCGAAACGTGCAAATTCATATATCTCGACCCACAACCCTTAGAGAGGCGAAACTCTCGACTAAAAGGTCCTAAAAGATAGAAACAACAAACCAATAATAAGTAGGTCGCCTGCCTAAGAAGGATACGGGGTTGATCATACTCTGGACACAGTCTCAAGTATAATCTCATCTATACATAATATATGTCTACCCACATACAACTATATACATCCACATATACCGAAGTCAGACGGGAGACTTACAGCACGTCTGCTTGCTCTAGTAGCCACACGTGGTCCATATGACACGACTCCTACAGGCATCAGTTACCGTTAACCTCACCCCTCTCAGTGACAATGATCCACCATAGGCTCGACAATGCGTAGCCTCTTCAGCCATGACTACCAACATGTGCCGCTATATGGTAACTGACTGCTATTCTATGCGACACAAGGGGCAACCAACTATCTATCTGATGATGCGCATCAAATACTATAAATAACAATGGTATCGCGGATCTAGGGCGCGACCCCACGGCCAGGCCGCCAGGGTAGATACTGGCCAATCCGGTTCATTCCCGAAACATAAAGTAAGTCGGTCTAAAGTAGACAGACATATAATGTACCCAATCTATGTGACTAACTAGTAGCCTTTATACTTACTCACCGCAGTGAGTCCACAACACATCACATACCCCGTATTGAGTGTCATCCAATGAGCAAAGAATAACTGAATAAATAACACAAGGGCGTCCCATACCACCGCATGTTACTATTCCATTTATTTAGTGCTCATATATCACACTCGCACTTCTTCCATATTCTATATAATGAGTCCAAAGAATAACCGGAAAAGTGTTACCGAAAGTCTCATACCAGACGGTATCACTGAACCATTTATTCAGATTTCTCGTCAGACAGAAATAAAATCTCACAAATTCCATTGAAAGATATCATCACCGTATCATTTCAAAATCAATAAATAAACCAATATCAATGATGAACCACTCATACAATCAAATTCAATATACAGGGAAAAGAATAATCAGGAAATAATGAAAAAAAATTATATAAATAAGTATAAATATAAAACATTTGAATCAATAACCAAAACAATCATTCACTACATTTTATCTTATATAAGAAAATAAATATCTAGAAATGAACAATAAATATATATTCTAGAATTAACAAAAATATAAACTCTAATATAAATTTATTATTTACAATAAACAAACAGTTTCTCAATCTTTTATATAAGTTATTAATAATTAAACTTTTACCAATAACATTAGAAGCTCATTTCTTTCATTTTGAATTCACAAAATAGTTTATAAAAACTATATATGACATAATTAAAGGAATTATTTTATAACTATGATGTCTAAATACTATTTTTATTAATTATAAAATATCCAAACTAATTTTAGTTTATTCTTAATCAAATAAATACATTTTCAAAACTTGAATTATGTATATTAGAATTTAATAAATATATTTTAGTAACCATAACTAAATGCATTTTTCTCCATTATATGTTAAAGTATCGTACCTCGAAACTATAATAATAAAGCGAACTCTATAGTATTATTCAAATAAGAAAATATTATATGGTTTATATTTGATATGTTATTATCTTTCATTTTGTTATATAATGGAAGCCAGTTCACACACCTACTTTGGTTAAACCTACGCATGCTCCACATACTCATATTAATTATACAAAGACACACTGTATCACGACAACCCAAGAAATATACATAAAGGTGGCAACTAAATTTAGTTCAACTAAAAAAAGAGCAACCAAACCTTAAGTAAATATATACCCGAACAAGAACTCAAGTTACATATAGTAGGAAGATATTCGGCCTATGTGGCACATAATTCAATTGTTTCACTATTTAAAAAAAATATTCGTATAAATAGCAGTAGTGGATATCTAAGCATTATACATAATATATATAAGTATATAATCTTTCATTTCATTGTAAAAACTCAATTCACTCTCATAAATATATGTATACTGGCACGCAACTAGTTGAGCTATCAACTATTTAAAATTAAAGAAAGTGCAAATATACATAAACAAAACACACTGCCATTTATATATTTGCCCTACCTGCTAAATTAAACACATATATGCACATATGAAACACACATAATCTCATATTCTTGCAAACACATGCACACCATTCACATACACACCCGAATCACTCAAACACACATACTGCACACACATACATTCACTGTCACACACACACTTACCCACATATGCACATTTACTTGCACTAAAACACACAGCAAAACAATACCATTTCAAAGACTTAATATATATGAACATAGCAAAGCAAGATATAAGAGAATAAGACCATATTCACATACAATTCACATGAAGGCATTAGCAAAACTGATGATGAAAATGTGAAAGAAAACACAAACGCAAACTATTAACATTCATATAACACACCCTAACGTATACAAACGACACACATATATATTACTCATGCATGCACACAAAATAAAAAAACGCAGCAGTCCTTTTAAGTATAACACACGCAAACCTATATATATATACATACACACACTGTCCATTTTTAAACTCACGCATAAATAAAAAGACAGCAAGCTAGGAAAATATAAAATATAAGATGGATTACACAAAAGCTACTCTACACACATATTCACACACTACAACAAGTACGCACACATCACAGCCCAATCTCCAAAAGAATATACAAGAAATTCTACCAAAATCATGTTAGCAAATATATCTACAAAGCAGAGCTTAAACAGCAGGTACACAACAAATATAACACACATATACGAAAGCAATCCTAGCACAAAAGGCAAATAAGAATTTGTTGGAATTCCTTTTAGATGGTGAATGAGATATATCCCACATCACCAAAAATATATCCAATAAAAGCGGACCCGACCCGGTTATATTTTTGGTAAATAAAAGTGAACAGTTTTACTGTTTGAATATGAATAGATGCGATGAAGAGACGCGACGTTTGAAACAGCAACGGTTCTGGAGCGTTGCAACTGAACGGACGCGACTGTTGCAAACAGCAACGGTTCTGGAGTGTTGCAACTGAACGAACGCGACTGTTGCAAACAGCAACGGTTCTGGAGCGTTGCGACTGTTGCAAACAGCAACAGTTCTAGAGCGTTGCAAATGAAAGAAAGTGACTGTTGCGAACAGTAACGCATTTTTGACGTTGCAAATGAAGAGGTGCGACTTTTCTCAACGGATGCAGCCGTTGGGAATTCGGCTATAAATAAGGAGGAAACCTGATCACTTTCCTCACTCATTTTTCAAACCGAATTATCTCTTCTATCTCTTCATCTCTTAAATCATATTCAGTCCTATCACACAGAAGATCATACACATCACAATCTCGTGCAGATTACGTCTGTTGTATCTTGGGAGAATTTTGAAATAAAATTCTTAAGGAAATCGTTACGACGAGCCTCAGACAAAATCGGGTTAGAACTTTTATTCCACATTCTACCCTTTAATTTTGTTATACTATTTATTCAAAATAGTATAACGATGTTGTTGTAATTTATTTACAACATTCATTTTGTTATTATAATTAATACAGAATTCCAGTGTAGTGGAAATCTGAGTTATAAACTTGTACGACGAGTTTATATTTGATTATTCTCTGTTTTGGTATACTAGACGTATAACATCTTAAGAAATCTTACTGTTTTCTTACTAAAACAGATATGGCAACAGTAGAATTTTTAAAGACTACTACTCACAACAGACCTGAACCGTTCAAGGGAGATGGTGACGACTTTTTAACATGGCAGAATCAGATGTTATTTTACCTCACCACACTCGGTCTGCAACGGTATCTCGAGGAGGAGGAACCGATTTCTGCACCAGGTAAGGAAGCAGATGTTGCTACATGGAAACATTCCGATTTTCTATGTAGAAACTATATTCTGAATTGTCTCGACAAGGTGCTATACAAAGTATATCAACCTCTAAAGACAGCAAAAGCACTCTGGAATGCACTTGCCACGAAGTATAAGACGCAGAATATCAGTCTTAATAAATTCATTGTAGACAAATTCATGGACTACAAGATGGTCGACTCCAAACCGGTGACTGCTCAACTGCATGAACTACAAATCATTATTCATGAACTCGAAGCGGAAGGTCATAAGGTTGAAGAATCGTTTTTGGTTGAAGCCATCGCGGGAAAACTACCACCGTCGTGGAGAGATTACCGCAATTATCTAAAGCATAAAAAGAAGGAAATCTCTTTACAGAATCTCATAGTCCGATTGAAAATTGAGGCAGATAACCGTGGAATTACAAAACAAAGCGAGGAGGAATTTGTGGCTGAAGATTCAAAGACCAAAAACAAAAAGAAGAATTTCCAGAAGAAAGGAAAGCTCCAAACAACAAACCAAAAGACAACAAACGAACCAAAAAGTTTAATGGTGAACGTTGGGTTTGTGGAAAGGTTGGACATGCCGCTAGAGATTGCAGACTCAAGAAGGAACGCAATAAAGAGGCAAATATAGTGGATAACATGGAAGTAGACGAGTCCAACTTCTCGGTGGTGGTATCTGAATGCAATTTGGTTCAGAATCCTAACCAATGGTGGGTAGATACAGGCGCTACTCGTCATGTTTGTTCTGACAAATCCATGTTTTCTACATACCAGAAATTCGATCATGAAGAAAAACTCTACATGGGTAATTCTGCAGTATCTATGATCGAAGGCAGTGACACAGTAATCCTCAAGTTTACTTCGGGAAAAACTGTCAAGTTGAATGACGTGCTCCACGTTCCAGACATACGCAAGAATCTCATCTCTGGTGCAGTATTATCAAAGAAAGGATTCAGAATGGTGTTCGAGTTAGACAAGATGGTTTTGTCCAAAACTGGAATGTATATCGGAAGGGGATATTTATGTGATGGCCTATTTAAGGCAAATGTAGCCGTTATCGGCAATAAAACTATGTATTCTGATTGTGCTATTAATAAAATTGAAGTTTCTTACTTGCTTGAGCATGAAATTTTACTATGGCATGATAGATTAGGACACATAAACTTCCGAAAAATGAAAACATTATCAAACTTGGGATTAATTCCGAAATTCCAAGTAGATAAGAACTACAAATGTGAGACATGTGTAGAAGCAAAAATGGTTAAAAAACCATTTCAATCTGTTGATAGAAGCACCGAACCACAATGTTTGGTTCATACAGATTTATGTGATTTTAAATCATTACCTACAAGAAGTGGGAAAAAGTACTTTATCACATTTATTGATGATTATACGCGATATTGCTATGTATATCTTTTGAATAGCAAAGATGAAGCAATTACATCATTTATAAAGTACAAAACTGAGGTATAAAATCAGTTAAATAAAAAGATCAAGATATTGAGATCTGATCGAGGCTAGAATATGAATCACCATTTGAACAGTTCTGTGCCGAATGGTATAATTCATCAAACAACAGCTCCATATTCACCATAACAAAATGGTGTAGCCGAGAGGAAGAACAGAACGTTAAAAGACATGATTACTGCCATGCTTTTAACCTCTGGTCTACCGACGAACTTGTGGGGGGAAGCCTTAAATATGTCTAATCACATATTAAACAAAGTCCCTCATAATAAAACAGGAACAATTCCATATGAGATATGGAAAGGACACAAACCAAGTTTTAAATACCTCAAAGTGTGGGGGTGCTTGGAAAAAGTTCCAGTTCCGCCTCCCAAGAAAGTCAAACTTGGACCAAAAATAGTAGATTGTTACTATTTAGGGCCAGCCCAAAATAGTAGTGCCTATAGATTTTTGGTATTCAAGTCTGATATAGCTGATATTCATGTAAATACAATCATGGAATCTAGAGATGCCTCATTCTTTGAAGACGTGTTTCCGCACAAAAGGAATGAAGGGAATAATGTCCCTAAAAGGACAAGAGAAGAATCAAGCAATTCACATGAAGATGAACCTCATCATGAGATTGAGGAAGTTGAACCAAGAAGAAGCGTAAGGGCTAGAACTTCCAAGACATTTGGTTCGAATTTTTTCACATATGTGTTAGAACATGAACCTCAAACGTACAAGGAAGCAATGTCATCTTCTGAATCCTCATGTTGGAAAGAAGCAATCCAAAGTGAGATTGATTCAATTCTAAGTAATAAAACTTAGGAAATTGTTGATATTCCACCTGGAATAAAACCTATTGGCTGCAAATAGATTTTCAAGAAGAAAATGAAAGCAGATGGCTCTATCGACAAGTATAAAGCTAGATTAGTAGCCAAAGGATATCGTCAAAAAGAAGGTGTAGACTTCTTTGATACATATTCGCCAGTAACACGAATAACCTCTATAAGAATGCTAATAGCAATTGCATCAATTTATGGACTAGAAATTCATCAAATGGATGTAAAGACAGCATTCTTAAATGGACATCTCGATGAGGAGATCTACATGGAGCAACCTGAAGGTTTTGTTTCCAAAGGAAATGAAAATAAAGTCTGTAGATTAGTAAAATCATTATACGGACTAAAACAAGCTCCAAAACAATGGCATGCAAAATTTGATAGTGTCATGATGAGAAATGGTTTTCGTATAAATGAATGTGATAAGTGTGTTTATTATAAACAAATTGGACAATCATATGTGATGATTTGTTTATATGTAGACGATATGTTAATATTTGGTCCGAATACTCAGGTAATAGAGACCATAAAGTAGATGTTAACTAACAATTTCGATATGAAAGATTTAGGAGTTGCAGATGTTATTTTGGGAATCAAAATAATAAGAACTCCTAATGGAATTGAATTATCTCAGTCACACTATGTAGACAAAGTGATTGAAAAATTCCAGGACTATGGAATTAAAGGAGTGAGAACACCTTTTAATCCATCAGAAGTACTGCATAAAAACACTAATGAGAGTGTAATGCAACTGGAATACTCTCGTGTAATAGGATGTCTCATGTATCTCATGAATTGCACAAGACCAGATATAGCTTATGCAGTAAGTCGACTGAGCAGGTATACAAGCAATCCAGGAAAGGAACATTGGAAAGCACTAATGAGAGTGCTTGGATATTTAAAAAATACCACAAATTATTCCTTACATTATGGAAAATATCCTGCCGTCTTAGAAGGATATAGTGATGCAAATTGGATTGCAGATTCAGAGGAATCAAAATCGACAAGTGGTTATGTCTTTACCCTAGCAGGGGCAGCAGTATCATGGAAATCTACTAAACAAACATGTATAGCTCGATCCACTATGGAATCGGAGTTCATCGCTTTAGATAAAGCAGGCGAAGAAGCAGAATGGCTTCGTCACTTTTTAGAAGATATTCCATTTTGGCCTAAACCTGTACCGGCCATATGCATACACTGTGATAACCAAGCTACGCTAAGCAGAGCGCACAACTTTGTGTATAATGGAAAGTCATGACATATTCGTCGACGCCATAACACAGTTAGGTAGTTACTCTCAAATGGAACTATTTCCATAGATTATGTGAGAACAAATGATAACCTAGCGGATCCATTTACTAAAGGTTTATCAAGAGAGAAAATTGACTGCGCATCGAGGGGAATGGGTTTAAAAGCCTAAACCAAAAGGAGTTATCTTATACGGAAACCTATCCTAGCGACTGGAGATCCCACGGACTAGGATCAATAGGCAAACCAGTTCTGAATAACTCAAGACGTAATGCATTTGCGTGGACATAGTCCAACTCCATTCCTATGGTGCACAATATAAATGCATGCCTATAGAAGTATTTAAAGGTTAAAACTATGTTTTTTAATGATGACCATATCTTGGAAATAACAAGTGGGGTATATGTAGGATACTCTTAATGGTTGCGATCACCTATGTTAGTGTGAGCTGGGTCGGCTCTATGAGAATATTAAAAGGCTTTTATTCTCTAAAAACACTCGCAGAACCAAAAATTGTTCAGGACCAAAATGAACACAACCAAGAGATTGGATGTGAAGGGAAATAATGCTTTGTAAAGCTTATTGTCTGGTTATACAATAACGGTTGACGGTTCAAGATGAAATAATTCACCGATTAGCCAAGTATATCCGATAAGTTTTAACTAGGGAAAGTTCAAAGTGAAATATCTACTTATCCTCGATATAGCATTATTTTCATATGAACTGTGTGATATTACACTTTGTGTGGGGGAGAGATATATCATCATTCATGTGGGGGATTGTTGGAATTCCTTTTAGATGGTGAATGAGATATATCCCACATCACAAAAAATATGTCCAACAAGAGCGGACCCGACCCGGTTATATTTTTGGTAAATAAAAGTGAACAGTTTTACTGTTTGAATATGAATAGATGCGATGAAGAGACGCGGCGTTTTAAACAGCAATGGTTCTGGAGTGTAACGACCCCGGATTTCTTATGAATTTAAATTGATAATTAAATTAATTTTTGGATAAAGATAGTAAAATAAATCGATAAAATGATTCGAGTTTCCCCAAAACCAAATAAAAATATATTGAATCATTTTTAGATTTAGAAATTGTATATAAGTGGTTTGAATTTAAATCGTAAGTAAATGGTTTAAGAAATGAAAGTATATAAGATATAGAAATATAAAGTAAATACATTGAATAAGATCTAATGACAAATTAGAATCTAGAAATTCTCTTATATTACCAAATGAATATTAAAAACAATTAGTATTAAATCTGGAAATAAATAATTGAGATGGAGATAAACAAAAGAAAATACACATTCAAATAAGAAAGAAATATGTATGCAAACATGAAGACAAGTTTAAAACAAAATCATTTCAGCCTATATAACAAGGAAGCATCAAAATGAAAGCTTATAAAACAAGACAACAACAAAAAAAAAATAATATAAGCATGGAGAGATAAGTACCTTGGCATTAATGCCATCTATCCTCAGCACGTATATGAATCATCTCAGCTGGTCAAAAGTACAAAACAAATAAATGCAAGCTCCTTAGTACACGAGAAAAACATCATCAGCCACCAAACATTTGCATAGTCAAACAATAAAAAAAGAAAAATATCACTGATCAACTTGTACAAACTACATTATCACCTGTGCAAAGTTTCTACCCAGTAAACTTCATTTTCCTTATACCTCCTCTTCATTTCATTTTCGTCCCTTGATACAAAACTGAGAGAAAGAAAAATGAAGTGAATGTCATTTGTAAACAAAACAAGCATCTCAAATTTAAACATCAAAACAAATCAAAAGCAAACCAGAGATATGTAGCAAGCTTCATCATCTTGCATGCATTCTTAGCAAGTTCAAGTATTTTCAAGCATTCCAGTTGATAACAAATGCAAGTTTTAAAATCAAAGACAAATGAAGGCAATTCCAAGTTTTAAAAGTTTACAAGCTTTTCCATTTTCAATGGTGCTCTGTCCATTTAAAAACCACGGTGAGCAAACTATCTTCTTTGATCTCAACCCTATTTATATTTTTGATTGTGTGCCTGATATTGAAACCATGGTATAAAGTATGATGTATGGGAGGAAATATATCTGTAAGTATATATGTATATATATGTGGGAATTGAGGTATGCATGCCTGTGTTTATGCATGAACAACTCTCTGTTGTTCTACAGGTTTAAAGCTACTAAAACAAAATTTAACTGCTCCTTATACAATCAATATTAGGGTAAGATCATTAAAGATGAAATGTTGGTATGAATGTGAAGTTATTTTTAAAAATAATTCCAAGTAGAAATATTTAGAAAATATTTTCAAAACAGGATATTACAGTGGCAACTCTGGTACATGATAAAATTCGAACATCGTGATTTTTGATTTCACCTAGGTAATCAAAATCCTCTTTGAAAACCATGAATTTTAAGAATAAAATCAAGATTTTTAATTTGTTAAGTTGGGGGAAATCGTGAGTTGAACAGAAATTGGTTTCCTGCCAATTTCAGGCGACTGGAAGCGCTTTGATGGTCGAGGTCTTGGATGGTGATGGAGGAGCCTATGGGGTGTCGGCGAAAAATGGTTGGAGGTGGCGAAGATGCCGGTGGCGTTGGCGGCGAGCAATTCATTTTTATAAACCTAGTTTTGTCAGGGGGTAGACGTTTTGTTCGTTCGACCTCCCCTGTTGATCGAGTGCTTCGTGGATTTGCGAGATGGTGGAAGGGTGGTCGATGAAGGGATGGCCGAAGTCTCACATTTTCTGGTGGCCAGAGGTGGGTAGACGAGGCGATCTACTGATGTTGGTTGGGTTCCAGGATGAACAGATTTGTTCGATTTCGAATTCGTGAAGAAAACGTCGAACTGGGCAGTGGGGTTCGATGACGAGGTCGAGGGTGACTCGTGGGTGGTCGCGAAGTTGGCCGGAGGGGCGGCGAGCTCGTGTGCACGTACACGCGTGCACATTTGTTGTCTGGGTTTGCTGGATTGGGGAAGATGAAGTACAGGGGCTCGAGTTATCTCGTGATATACTCGGGGAAACTGCGTGACGAACTCGAAGAACATGTAGGGGGACTCGAGTAGAATGATGGAATAGCAGGTCGAAAATACTTAGACGAAATTTTAAGTTGGAAATTTTGGCACTCGGGTTGATTTTTGATATAACCCGAAGCAAACAAGCAGATTTCTCAGGGGTGACTCGAAGCAGGTTTCGAGTAAATCTCGGGTTGAACCCGAAGTAGGTTTTGAAATGTAGATTTTAAAAAAAAGTTTTAAGCAAAGTTTTGAAATATGTAATTAAGATGTTAATAAAGATAATGTTTTATCTTAAGGAACATTAAAGTTTTAATGTTTTGAGATTAATCAAGTTAATTAAGGAATTTTAAATTAATTAATTAATTTAATTAATAAATGATAAGGATTTCTTAAGAAATTAATTAAGAGAAATTAATGACTTTAATAAATTGATAATTAAGGATTGATTATCAATTAAGGGTTAATATATGATTAATTAAAGGATAATTCATTAAATGGTTCGTAATTAATTGATCATTAATGTGCCATAATTAGAAAGTTTATTCATAGAAATTTATTTGATTTAGATTAATCAGATAATTAAATTAATTCTACTTATGAATATTTTGATTCTACTGGATGATTAGACTGTTTGATATCCCTGTTTGTGATTGTGATGCTTTGTAATATGAATTGTTTTGTGCTGAGCTGTTATATCTGTGATGAATATACTGTTATATGAATATGAAAACCTTTGATCCGTAAACGACATTTGATTTTCGATGCGACAGGGAGTCGGATTCCAGTTGGTTATCCGAAACCCACATCGAATTGTAATGATGAACCTTTGTGATTGATAAATTTATTTTATCTATGAAATTGTAAATGAAGATAAGCGTTGTGGATTATACCGCTTATCGATATCGATATATCTGTGATGATTGATGTTGCACTATTGTGTGTAAAACCCCTGGACTACACTATACACACACAAATATGGATTTCACGTGGAAATCGGTTGAGTCACAGATGATGTAAATTTAATGTTTTTGAAATTGAAATTTTAATTTCAATTGATCTTGAAATTGGAAATTTGGGTTTAAAGTGAAAAGCTTTTGAAATGGAATTTCAAAGATAAAAGTTATTTCGAATAACTTAATCGAGTTTTGAAAATTTAAATAATTTGATTTAAATTTGAATTCAAGTTTGAAATTGAATTCTAGGATTTGAAACTAGGGATTAAAGATGCTGTACAAGTTATATATGGGTTAAACCATTTTAAAAGTATTGATTTGGGAATTTGAATTTAATTCAAGGGTTTTAACTCGTGTAAATATAACTAGATTTTTCCGAAATGAAAACTACTTGTTTTCAAATAATAATAGCTTTCATTTTAAGAAAGGATTTCCAAATTGTGTTGAACGGTTTCAAGTTGAAATAGAATTGAAATGTTTTGAAAACTATGAAATGAGTCTTTGATTTCAAAGACCGGATGAGTTAATCTAACTTGAAATAGAATTGTTTTGAAAGCTATAAGTTAAATCTTGATTTAAGGATTTAACGAGTTAATTCAATTGAAATGGAAATTGTTTTGAAATCCATAAATGAATCTTTGGGAATGGGGTGAACTTTGTGAATTAAATCTTTTTGTTTAAAAGATTAAAAGTGTGGAAATTGTTTAAACCATTGAAGGTTTTTGAAATGAATCTTTTTGTTTAAAAGATTGGAAATGGTAATTTGTTTTACCATTCGAATGAAAAGTTTTGGGCTTTTAAGCTGTGATTTAACTGAGATCCCAGTATCCATATGATTTTTAATTGCGCTCGTTATTCGGTTTAGCCGGGAGAGGACCTTTGTGTCATATAACCCATTCCGAATAGTGATACGACGATATGGATCGCATTTGCTATATTACAGCATGATAGGGGGTTCTCGCTTCGCGGTTTGGTGGCGAACGGGAGACTCTTACCCCTACATGTCCCTGAGAGGGATGGGTTGGTTAGGCAGATGCCGTGACAGTCGAGAGGCTGGCCGTAAAAGCAACTGCGAGGTGCCAGTGTAAGCCACGGTGGGGCCGGGATGGTTGCAAAGCCTACCGGTTGTGACCGCTGTCTGTGAGTCGTTACATGTGGTATCAGAGCTAAGGTTGAACTTTAGCTCAGGAGTATAACACGTTAAGTAGCTCATTAGAGATAGAGTGAAGTAAACTCTAGAATGAGTAATACTCAGATATCCGTCTGAACGTCTCAGTAAATTCTCTTACTATCCACTGATAGTAAGTATGAGTGCAAGAAGTGGATGAGATAGGGGACGGGGGAATACGAGTATAAATGGTCAATACCCTGTAACAACAAGGAAGCAATCTTTTCTATCAATCTCTTTTGTTCAGCATCTCTTCTCAATTCTTCGATGGTTTCTGGTAGATCCAGAAAGAAGATTCGATATACTAATATGGGACGTAAACTCCAAATATGCCAAAATTGTTTGTTTGGATGTATTGGTTGAATTGTTTGCATTGGTTTCTATGGTTGATAGACATGCTTTAGTTCTAAACTGAGAATTTTGAAAATTGTATCCATAGATCTATCTATTCTTTGGTACCCAGTATATTCTACGAATGGTTAGTTATTCCTTCGACCTAACCGATGTCACTGCATATTTCGTAGATCTGGATAACCCGAGTATTTTGTGAAGTATTAAACAGATTCGTTCTTGTATCTGTTATCGATATTCTGATCTGGTAAACCAAATGCAGAATAGATATTCAGTTTAATTAGACGAAACATTCTTCATCTGTCTTTGTTTTCGTGCCTGCGAATTTCGAGGACGAAATTCTTTTAAGGGGGGAAGTTTGTAACGACCCCGGATTTCTTATGAATTTAAATTGATAATTAAATTAATTTTTGGATAAAGATAGTAAAATAAATCGATAAAATGATTCGAGTTTCCCCGAAACCAAATAAAAATATATTGAATCATTTTTAGATTTAGAAATTGTATATAAGTGGTTTGAATTTAAATCGTAAGTAAATGGTTTAAGAAATGAAAGTATATAAGATATAGAAATATAAAGTAAATACATTGAAAAAGATCTAATGACAAATTAGAATCTAGAAATTCTCTTATATTACCAAATGAATATTAAAAACAATTAGTATTAAATCTAGAAATAAATAATTGAGATGGAGATAAACAAAAGAAAATACACATTCAAATAAGAAAGAAATATGTATGCAAACATGAAGACAAGTTTAAAACAAAATCATTTCAGCCTATATAACAAGGAAGCATCAAAATGAAAGCTTATAAAACAAGACAACAAACAAAAAATAATAATAATATAAGCATGGAGAGATAAGTACCTTGGCATTAATGCCATCTATCCTCAGCACGTATATGAATCATCTCAGCTGGTCAAAAGTACAAAACAAATAAATGCAAGATCCTTAGTACACGAGAAAAACATCATCAGCCACCAAACATTTGCATAGTCAAACAATAAAAAAAGAAAAATATCACTGATCAACTTGTACAAACTACATTATCACCTGTGCAAAGTTTCTACCCAGTAAACTTCATTTTCCTTATACCTCCTCTTCATTTCATTTTCGTCCCTTGATACAAAACTGAGAGAAAGAAAAATGAAGTGAATGTCATTTGTAAACAAAACAAGCATCTCAAATTTAAACATCAAAACAAATCAAAAGCAAACCAGAGATATGTAGCAAGCTTCATCATCTTGCATGCATTCTTAGCAAGTTCAAGTATTTTCAAGCATTCCAGTTGATAACAAATGCAAGTTTTAAAATCAAAGACAAATGAAGGCAATTCCAAGTTTTAAAAGTTTACAAGCTTTTCCATTTTCAATGGTGCTCTGTCCATTTAAAAACCACGGTGAGCAAACTATCTTCTTTGATCTCAACCCTATTTATATTTTTGATTGTGTGCCTGATATTGAAACCATGGTATAAAGTATGATGTATGGGAGGAAATATATCTGTAAGTATATATGTATATATATGTGGGAATTGAGGTATGCATGCCTGTGTTTATGCATGAACAACTCTCTGTTGTTCTACAGGTTTAAAGCTACTAAAACAAAATTTAACTGCTCCTTATACAATCAATATTAGGGTAAGATCATTAAAGATGAAATGTTGGTATGAATGTGAAGTTATTTTTAAAAATAATTCCAAGTAGAAATATTTAGAAAATATTTTCAAAACAGGATATTACAGTGGCAACTCTGGTACATGATAAAATTCGAACATCGTGATTTTTGATTTCACCTAGGTAATCAAAATCCTCTTTGAAAACCATGAATTTTAAGAATAAAATCAAGATTTTTAATTTGTTAAGTTGGGGGAAATCGTGAGTTGAACAGAAATTGGTTTCCTGCCAATTTCAGGCGACTGGAAGCGCTTTGATGGTCGGGGTCTTGGATGGTGATGGAGGAGCCTATGGGGTGTCGGCGAAAAATGGTTGGAGGTGGCGAAGATGCCGGTGGCGTTGGCGGCGAGCAATTCATTTTTATAAACCTAGTTTTGTCAGGGGGTAGACGTTTTGTTCGTTCGACCTCCCCTGTTGATCGAGTGCTTCGTGGATTTGCGAGATGGTGGAAGGGTGGTCGATGAAGGGATGGCCGAAGTCTCACATTTTCTGGTGGCCAGAGGTGGGTAGACGAGGCGATCTACTGATGTTGGTTGGGTTCCAGGATGAACAGATTTGTTCGATTTCGAATTCGTGAAGAAAACGTCGAACTGGGCAGTGGGGTTCGATGACGAGGTCGAGGGTGACTCGTGGGTGGTCGCGAAGTTGGCCGGAGGGGCGGCGAGCTCGTGTGCACGTACACGCGTGCACATTTGTTGTCTGGGTTTGCTGGATTGGGGAAGATGAAGTACAGGGGCTCGAGTTATCTCGTGATATACTCGGGGAAACTGCGTGACGAACTCGAAGAACATGTAGGGGGACTCGAGTAGAATGATGGAATAGCAGGTCGAAAATACTTAGACGAAATTTTAAGTTGGAAATTTTGGCACTCGGGTTGATTTTTGATATAACCCGAAGCAAACAAGCAGATTTCTCAGGGGTGACTCGAAGCAGGTTTCGAGTAAATCTCGGGTTGAACCCGAAGTAGGTTTTGAAATGTAGATTTTAAAAAAAAGTTTTAAGCAAAGTTTTGAAATATGTAATTAAGATGTTAATAAAGATAATGTTTTATCTTAAGGAACATTAAAGTTTTAATGTTTTGAGATTAATCAAGTTAATTAAGGAATTTTAAATTAATTAATTAATTTAATTAATAAATGATAAGGATTTCTTAAGAAATTAATTAAGAGAAATTAATGACTTTAATAAATTGATAATTAAGGATTGATTATCAATTAAGGGTTAATATATGATTAATTAAAGGATAATTCATTAAATGGTTCGTAATTAATTGATCATTAATGTGCCATAATTAGAAAGTTTATTCATAGAAATTTATTTGATTTAGATTAATCAGATAATTAAATTAATTCTACTTATGAATATTTTGATTCTACTGGATGATTAGACTGTTTGATATCCCTGTTTGTGATTGTGATGCTTTGTAATATGAATTGTTTTGTGCTGAGCTGTTATATCTGTGATGAATATACTGTTATATGAATATGAAAACCTTTGATCCGTAAACGACATTTGAATTTCGATGCGACAGGGAGTCGGATTCCAGTTGGTTATCCGAAACCCACATCGAATTGTAATGATGAACCTTTGTGATTGATAAATTTATTTTATCTATGAAATTGTAAATGAAGATAAGCGTTGTGGATTATACCGCTTATCGATATCGATATATCTGTGATGATTGATGTTGCACTATTGTGTGTAAAACCCCTGGACTACACTATACACACACAAATATGGATTTCACGTGGAAATCGGTTGAGTCACAGATGATGTAAATTTAATGTTTTTGAAATTGAAATTTTAATTTCAATTGATCTTGAAATTGGAAATTTGGGTTTAAAGTGAAAAGCTTTTGAAATGGAATTTCAAAGATAAAAGTTATTTCGAATAACTTAATCGAGTTTTGAAAATTTAAATAATTTGATTTAAATTTGAATTCAAGTTTGAAATTGAATTCTAGGATTTGAAACTAGGGATTAAAGATGCTGTACAAGTTATATATGGGTTAAACCATTTTAAAAGTATTGATTTGGGAATTTGAATTTAATTCAAGGGTTTTAACTCGTGTAAATATAACTAGATTTTTCCGAAATGAAAACTACTTGTTTTCAAATAATAATAGCTTTCATTTTAAGAAAGGATTTCCAAATTGTGTTGAACGGTTTCAAGTTGAAATAGAATTGAAATGTTTTGAAAACTATGAAATGAGTCTCTGATTTCAAAGACCGGATGAGTTAATCTAACTTGAAATAGAATTGTTTTGAAAGCTATAAGTTAAATCTTGATTTAAGGATTTAACGAGTTAATTCAATTGAAATGGAAATTGTTTTGAAATCCATAAATGAATCTTTGGGAATGGGGTGAACTTTGTGAATTAAATCTTTTTGTTTAAAAGATTAAAAGTGTGGAAATTGTTTAAACCATTGAAGGTTTTTGAAATGAATCTTTTTGTTTAAAAGATTGGAAATGGTAACTTGTTTTACCATTCGAATGAAAAGTTTTGGGCTTTTAAGCTGTGATTTAACTGAGATCCCAGTATCCATATGATTTTTAATTGCGCTCGTTATTCAGTTTAGCCGGGAGAGGACCTTTGTGTCATATAACCCATTCCGAATAGTGATACGACGATATGGATAGCATTTGAAGACCGGTGGTGAAGACCGGGTATTTGCGAGAGCGATAGGATGACCTATCGATTGTCTCTGCACTGAGTAGCTATGGTATAGAGATTTCCTAAGTGATGGGAAGTCCGATCAGGATTGTGAATACCCGGATTTGCAAGGGCTTCTTCGGAAGTGCCTTCGGTTCTGTTCGAACCCGGAACAGACTTGTATGGATGTGTGTCTGACGTTACACTTTGAGATGTAAAGCTGGTTTCTATCAAATACATTTCTGTTGGTGGCGGAGAATTTATTCTCTTAGCTTAACACCCTTCTCTGAGACGTACGAGCTCAGAGGTTATGTAGTTGATGGTTACTAGTGATACATTCCCAATTTGGTAATGTGGCATACGAAGTGCTGCTGATCAATTGTTGATCAAAGCGTTGCTTTGTGAAAAAGCGTGGCTTTGTGAAAAAGCGTTGTTTTGTGGACGAGACTTCATCGAGCCTCACAACCCGGTAATGGTCAAAACAGGAATGTTGCGACAAAGGTTTGTAGGGGTAGCGCCCCTAGGGTATGTCATTTCCTTCTGGATAAAGGGTGGTATCATGGTATGGAGCCCAGATACTTAACTCATGTGGACACGGTAATTTATTACTGTATGATGTTGCTTTGTTGGTTTTCGGGATCCCGGATAAAGGTCGGTAACGACCGGGGGATGACATAGCTCGTGTGTTAGTTACCTAGTTACAGCTTGGTTAAAGCGTGAGGTAGCGTCGGCCTTTTGTTTGCAGAGATCCGGTTAGGATCCGGGGCGTCTTTCCAGAGGCGTTTCTATTTCGGTAAGGAAGTTCCTTAGCCTGATCATTTGTTGGAAATCCAAAGAAACAATACGAACCCTGTACGGTTTTAGTTGTATTACCTGCTATGGAATGTGGCGGTAACCTGCTATTGAACGTAGTAGCTATAGTAGGCATACAATAATGGTTGTATGCTGGCTAAGATTAATATTATATTTTCGAAATGGTTTTCGACACTATGCACTAATGATAATAATATCGAATGATTTTGAGTAGTAAGCATTTTTGACTATCATAAGGGGAAATCTCCTCCAAGTCTGTGATTGCATTGTGTGTGTGGCGGGAGGCCTTATGGTAGTTTCATTTTCGAAAAGCATTGCGGATTTCAATGTTTAAAAGCCTTTTGTGTTTGTTTAAAGATAAACTGTTTTTGTTGCTCACACCAGTCCCATGACTGATCCGGAGTTTATTGTTCCCTTCCTAAACTCTGGGTGCCCACTATTTTCCACACGGGCAGTCTAGAGTTGGGTTTCTTTTCAGATATTTAGGTTTAGTAGATTATCTGGAGCTAGTTCATTCATCGGAGTTGCTTATCTTGGAGTTGTGGATTCATTCTTGTCTGAAGATCATTTTGGAGTTATCACTTCTATTGATATTGTTCCGCTGCTGATGTTATCTTTTCTTTTCCGCTGCTATTTCTTGTATCATATCTCTGATGTATATTGATATTCATTGTATCACTCTGTTGTATCTGATGTTGTATATCTATATTCTTTTTCTTTATTCCGCTGTGTTGTTATACTTAATTGTGTTATAGCTCCGGCGAATCGGATTTGAACGGTCGAATCTGCGGCATTCTAGTACAAGGTGAAGTACGTATGTTGATTTTCGAGCGCGAAAAATCCGAGTCGTTACATGGAGCGTTGCAACTGAACGGACGCGACTGTTGCAAACAGCAACGGTTTTGGAGTGTTGCAACTGAACGGACACGACTGTTGCAAACAGCAACAGTTCTGGAGCGTTGCGACTGTTGCAAACAGCAACAGTTCTAGAGCATTGCAAATGAAAGGAAGTGACTGTTGCGAACAGTAATTCTTTTTTGACGTTGCAAATGAAGAGGTGCGACTTTTCTCAACGGATGCAGCCGTTGGGAATTCGGCTATAAATAAGGAGGAAACCTGATCACTTTCCTCACTCATTTTTCAAACCGAATTATCTCTTCTATCTCTTCATCTCTTAAATCATATTCAGTCCTATCACACAGAAGATCATACACATCACAATCTCGTGCAGATTACGTCTGTTGTATCTTGGGAGAATTTTGAAATAAAATTCTTAAGGAAATCGTTACGACGAGCCTCAGACAAAATCGGGTTAGAACTTTTATTCTACATTCTACCCTTTAGTTTTGTTATACTATTTATTCAAAATAGTATAACGCTGTTGTTGTAATTTATTTACAACATTCATTTTGTTATTATAATTAATACAGAATTCCAGTGTAGTGGAAATCTGAGTTATAAACTTGTACGACGAGTTTATATTTGATTATTCTCTGTTTTGGTATACTAGACGTATAATAGAATTTGTCTTGAATTAGACAAGATTTATGAGTAAACTCACCTGTAAATTTTTGCATTCCTCCACTTCCTCTCTGTTCCTAAGCCCCAACGCACGCGCAACTCTCCATAGCAGCAACGCACGAAGCACCCTCTCTGTAATAGACGTATACATGATTCAGGATACTCATATTTAAATTTTGTAACTTATTTTAATTTATACAATCTGTGTTTGAATTTAAAAGTGAAGGGAATTAAGTTTTATGGCTTCCAGAGAAAGACTATTGCACCTAGATAGATTTTTTTTTCAAGGGCTCCAAAAATGATAATCTCCCTAGAGATAGGCTTGCGTGGGTATACTTATTAAGGAGCGAAATCTCTAGAATTAGAGAACTCTAGAAATTGGACTTGAGTTATAAAGTTTGGACATTGGCCTTCTAATTTGATTATAAGGAGGATATATATGTATATTTATATTTACTTTTATTCTTAAGCAAAATTCGATTTGATCTAAATAAATACAAGTTCACAATTAGAATCATTCCTTTCCAAACTATCATTTTATTTCTTTCCTTTAGATTTTATAAAATATTGTTTCGCACATTCATAACCTATTTAAATTTAAATATCACATTTTCACAAATTAAATTTTTTTTATTAAATAATTACTAAATCAATTTATGAAATAAATCTACAAATACTAGTTTAATTAATGAAATTACTATTATTAACTTAAATCAATTATCACTCAAAAAACCGGTTGTTACATACTCTTCCCCTTAACAAAATTGCGTCCTTGCAATTTCCTATAAAGAAGAATCTATAACAAACCAATTATTGAAAACTTAACCATACAAACAAAATTCAAATCAAATTCCTTCTCAAATAATCTTTTAAATATTTTAACAAACATTCAAAATCTTATAAACAAAATTCCCACTAATACTGAAATTTTACATATGATGAATTATTTTCTACATATTTCATAATTTCAAAACATTTCATATTTGAAAGTTAAGTTCAACTATTATTTTGCAAGCACTTTTCATAATTGAACAAATATTTAACTCTTTTAAATCAAATCTAAGAGAGAAAATGTAACGACCGGAAAATTTATAAGTTTGATAAAATTTATTTATTTTTTAAAATTATTCAAATAAATGGTTGATAATACAAATAATATTGTTTTAAGTGATAATAAGTAATGGTAACCTTATTCTGAATAGATATTTACAAAAATATTTTCCTCGAAATTTAAATCGATAAAATGGTAGAAAATTGTTTTATCGATAACCAGCTCTATAATCGAAAAACATCATGCACGGAGATGGATACATACACTTATTTTTATAATTGAACAAGAATATGAAATAAAACTAATTATTTTATTTTTGAAAATTAAATGTATTTATGTATCACCAATAATGGCATCGTATTTAAATATAGATTTATGAACTTAAATTGAGATTTAATGATTTAATAATTATTTTAAATGATGGTAATTCATTCTGGATAGTTATAAATTGATAATAAATCATTTATAATAGTTTTATAAAGGTTGACAAATTTTGTCGCACGTTGACAAATCAACGTCGTATTTTTACAATTAGATTTTAATATTATTTAATATGGTTTTATAACTTAAATAAACTTGTTTTAATTATTTATGAAATGTATTTTCAAGTTTTTTTACATAAATAAATAGTTTAATAAAAACGTCAAAATGTGACGGTAAAACGTTTTGTCGAAAACCAACGTTTTTTTCAACAAAAGTTGTCGCAACGTTGTCGCACCTTTATTTTCATATATATGTACATATATTTTATTTAAATAAGGTAAGTATTAAATAAGTCACTAAACTATATTACTTTTCCTAAACAGGAAAGTTTAGAAATTTTTAGAATTCATTAACAAAAGGTAAGCACTAAAAGACAAATATGTCAAAATCAAATCTAAACAAAAATCTTATTTTATTTTACATAATACTTAAGTGATTAAGACATAAAGTTATGAAGTGAAAGGTGATGTTAAGTGTTGAAAAAATGTAGTTTACTTAAAGATGAACTAAGGGTATTTTGGTCATTTCCCATAATAATATTTTATTCCAAACTTTCTCTATAAATGCCTACCACTTCTTTCACAAATTCCACACACTTTTCATTCTTCTTCTTCTCCCTTTTTCTAAGCTTCTTCATCTTCTTTCTCTCCTTCTAGTGGTTTTATGCCATAGAAAAAATTAGAAAGAAATAATGTCGAAATATATACAAAATATACAAAATAAAATCGATATTAATTTGCCTCAAAACCAAACTCACTATTTTTCATATTTTACCTCTTCTTCTCAGAGCCATAACTTCTTCAAAAATAATCCAAATTGAGAAATTATTTTTTTAAAATTCAAGAGAATTGAGTTAACTACAATTTTCATTAACACCACTTCTTCAAAATCTAAGAGTTGCTATGCCAAAATTTCAATTCTTTCAAAGTCATTTTCGGCCCGGATTTTAAGACCGAAAATATCTCTTTTTCATTCAAGTATAACTCCTATAAACCAGATCCAAGTAAAGTAATTCTATTTTTGAAACCATGTACAATTCCAATGGCTACAACTTTCATGTTTAGCACTTCTTTTAGTTTTGAGTCTAACTATGTCCAAATTCCTTTTTTTTATCATGCATTTTCGGGCTTCGTTTTTACAAATCCAAGAATACCCTCTCTTATTTTGATCATAACTTTCTCAAAATAAATCAAAATCGAGTGTTTGATTTTTTAAACCGTAGAAAAAAGAATTTCGTACAACTTTCATGTAGACTATGTTTCCAAATTCAGAGAGTAGAATGTTCAAAAACTAGAGAAAAAATGACCTATTTTTTTTATCTAGTTTTCAGAATTCAAGGTCAAAACTCCACCACTTCTTCTCTACACTTTTGTCCAACCTCCATCTCAAGCCTTGGTCGAGCACTTGTAAGAAAGAAGAAGTTGTTTGGTAATGTTTAAATGGAGTATGAAGTAGTTAGTGAAGCGTGGATTAGTATGAATGTTGGTAGGAAGTGAAATGGTTTGGATGTTGGTGAAAACTCTAACTTTAAACTATTATAAGTAGTTATAACTATTTAACATAACTATTTGGATGCTAATAATGTTTGAATGTTTGGTTGATGAATGTTTGAAAAATTAATTAGCAACATAAACTATAAGTGAGAAACTCTTACTTATATTATATTCTTGAATGATGATATGATGTTTTCAATGGATATTTAATACGCTTTGATCATCAAGTTTGGTTGTTCAATATGAATGTTGAATATATATGCAAATCATGGAAATACACGTCGATAAGCACAAAGGAAATCACTTTCCTATATTAAATGAATTGGTGTATATGGATATTAAACCTCTTTAAAATGGTTTTAAAACGAGTTTGAAATTAAACATATGAAAGTGTTTTGGTGAAGTTTGAAAGATAATGGAAATTTTAGTCAAAAATAGGCGCGTCGCGAAACGGCAATTTGCGATTTCGCACCATAAAAGTCAAACGAATATATAGAATGGAATTTAGCTCAGGATTCTTCAAGATAAGAATTTTCCAAAGTATTGTATCTATAATTTTCAAACAAAGAAAGAAAATCAAGATTTCATCTTGTAGATTTTAAAATATGTCCAAATCAAATTTCCAGAAAAATCGCGCTTTTGTAGTAAAGCGACCAAAGTATAAAAAATTTGTAATGAATATTTTTAAATGTTTAAAAATATGAAATAAGTTTTATAAATCAAATAAATAGTTTAAAAGAGATTTGAATTGAAAACTATGGATTTTCAAAGATTAGAAAAGTTGTTCAAATCGAATCAGCTTTTAAGCACTTTCCGCACACTTTTCTGTTGTTGTTTCAACAACTTTAGATTTGAAGTTTTAAACTTAACGATTCTCTTCCAAATCTTTTATAAATGTTTTCAAGTGAATATTTAAGTGTTTTAATGATGATTTGGAAGTTTTATAGTTTATTTAAAAAGAATTTAAATAAACGATTTAAAGAAAAGCTATTACAAATTAAGTAGTTTAATCTTGGCTCTAAAAGCCGACAAGTAGACTGGATTTTTCTATTTGTGAGATTCGGATGTGAGGTGCTTAAACTAAGAAGATGTTCAGGATCAACCAGTGCCCAGGCTCACCCGGCCTCTTCTCTGGGCGAGGGATATATAAGGTCGATATGTTGGAAAAGGGTTAAGTATAAAAAAGATTTAAAATTTCCAAATTTAAATTAAATACAACTTTGATTGTATAGAGATGATCTTCTTATACTTAGTATTAAAGCCCGAAGAGGGAACTCGTACTATTCATGGAATTTAAAAGGTGATTTCGCCGTTATTCCACCCATAGTATTTGTTGAATACAGGAATTGAAATTGAGTAGAATTAGATGATTTTTATAGATTCTGCTCATTTAATATTTACTGATTTTGGATTAACATCCTAGATATCACAGTTTTAACTAAATAAAATTCCAAGTTTTGAATTAAGAAATCTTTGTTAAGATTTAAATGAAATGATTTTGGAAATGTTTTTCTAAGTGAAAAATGCAATGATTTAGAATTATTTCAAGAATTTAAAAGGTTTTAAGTAATCAAAGAATTTAAAAAGAGAGGTTTGATGATTCAATATATACCGGAAAGAAATGTTTTAAAGTTGTATATCTTTAAAAGATATTTTTGATAAAAGAAATGAAATAATCAAATATTATTCACCTATTTACTTGACCTCTTTTATCGATGGTTGGTTTGAAAGAAACGAGGATGGATCTGGGTAATTCCTATCCAAAAAGCACTTCGAACCAATTTACGTTTCGAAGTAAAACATGTTGAAGATAAGATCATTGAAGACGAAGATATTCATGATGTAGGGCTACTTGCCACTAGTCCCTCGGGGTGAAATTTACCATATCATATATTTATGGTGGCCATAGTGCTCCGTTATGAAAATATTCGAAGTGCAAGGACTAACCGTTATTGATCCTAGAGGTGATCCCCAAAACAAGATGCGGTAAGATGAGTGCCTTCGGTTTCGTTCAGTCCCAGAACGAACTTGTATGGACGAATGTCTGACGTTGCATTTTAAAATAACATTAATTGATCTCTATAAACGTATTTTTGCTTGGTGGCAGAGAAGGCAACTTCTCTTAGCTTAACACCCTTTCCTGAGATGTACGAGCTCAGGAGTTATATGTTTATAGAAATGAGTTGTGTGATTATGGAATGACAATGTGGCATTCAAAAGAGGAAAGATGATGTGCTATGTGAAAATGTAATCGTTACCTCAAGCCTCACACCCATAAATGACTGAAACAGGATAGATGCAGCAAGCCTATGTGGTGCGCAACCATTAGGGTATGATCATTCCCTTCTAGATATATTTCTACCCGCTATGACGTTCGGGTTTAAATTAATGTGTTGTATGGTAAATGAGCGCTCGGATGGGTCGGTAACGATCGGGGTGATGACATATTCGGTACTATCTAGGAAGAGGTAGGCCGACCTTGTGTTGGTAGAGGACCATCAGTTGGGGCCTCGGTACATTCCTCTAGAGATGTTTAACAATCGGGATTTTAGACCCTCGAAAATCGACACTAATACGTTCACTGTATTGTGTGTCGAGCGATCGAATGCCAGAAAACCCGATTGTTATGGAAAAAGAAAGAAGGAAGAAGATAAGAAGGAAACTAAACAACACAGAATCTCACAGCGGCATGAATAATTGATAATATGCAACAAATCTTTACATAAAAACGGAGTGTAATATATGTATATATAGACATCAATCAGAGTATACTAACATATTTCAGCCTGGACAGTTATAACAGTCTGTCCTCACAATTGCTGATAAATACAACAACAAATATAGTGGAAAAGTAACCATCTATGTGAATACATCTCTACGCCTCCAGCTCGTCTCCTAAAGCTCCAAAACATCCAAACTAGTATGTAATATGCTTGGTCTGAGCCGAGCATTATAATAAAATAACACCTGAGTCATTCTGGAAAACCAGCGTGAGAAAACACACCCAATTGGATTTTAACGTTACAAAAATCTTTAAAATCAAAAGTATCTCGTAAGGCCACACCGCACATAAGCACAGACGGGTTTTTACCTTATGATAACCAAAACCTTTTCTATAGAAAATCCATTGATATAATAATAATGTCTAAGGGTGAGAATAATAATAAATAAGTAGTTGTGATGCTCGTGAGTGTACATCACAACAATACTAGGTATATAATCAAAAATAGATAAGGCACGTTCGCTAATTGTGTAGGATTCCATGGAGGTGCCATCAGTACTTTGAGAACAGTCCTCCTACACAAGGATCAGAGATATCCTTCTAAAGCAGCATACATTCCTAGTGATGTACCATAGGAAAAACATAGCTGGTCTCGCTAAGACCGAATGCATCGCCCCATGCATGCATAACAACTATAAGTAATGTCTAGGAGGAGCCGACTGCACCCTATGGGTTTGCCAACCCTACTGGTCATGCCTCATATCTCTGGTTTTAGCCATTACCACTGATGAGGCTACGTCCAGCGCCCCAGCTTACGTACCGCCACCAAATAGATTACGGAATCCACATGGATTCCCATACCCGAACGGCTCTCGGAACCACATATGGATTCCAACATTTTAATATATATCATGAAACTCCTCTATAGAACCGTATATGGTTTCGGAGTTGTCACGGTTTTCGAGTCATATCTTATGAGTACACTCTCCCACTTTCCTAGCGTTCCAAAAACCAATCGTCGATTTACCGGATTGCTCAATACTGGTTCTTTAGGAAATAATCAAACAATACACAAGAGCGGGGATCGCCCCCTAACCATTTAAGTAGATGGATCTCCTCATCATTTGTCCTAGAAGAATGAAACGAGTTAATATGTATAGTATAGCATCACCGATGGTAACTGTACCGTATAATTCCCGTGTTTCTCCTAGATATTTCCCGAGTTAAAATATTTCGGTGTTAAGTAAGGAGTATTTCCGTACCACCAAAATTAAGAAGGATTACATATTTAGGCCTAGATTTGATAGTCGGTTATTTAACTATCAACAAACACACATTCAAACAAAGATTTATTCCATAGGGAAAAACAATATTGGTTAAGCACATAAGCAACCAGCAGCCTCCTTTTAATAAATCTTTCATTCATTTAAAAACACTTTTTAAATTACTTGTACAAAAATACTTTTACAAAGGTATATCTGCCAATCCCTATATTTTCAGTACATAGAAAATATCCATATACTTATCTCAACGGTATAAGTATATCCACAAATTTGAGAAAGATTTTCTTTTTATTTGATTCTCAAATCATTTATAAATTCCTTACAATTCTCCAAAACCATTTATAAACCATTTTATAAATCTTCGAAAAACCATATATAATCCCCTTATAAAAATTTAATCACTTATAAACTCTTTGTACATTTCAAAAATCATTTATAAATCCTTTATAAATCCATAAAACCATTTATAAAACTCCTTTTATACATCTATAAACCCGTTTCTAAAATTAGTTTATAAATATCTAACCATTTATAAACTCTTTCACCTTGTAAATAATCTTCCCTTAAGTCTTCAAACCATTTTATAAACTCCTTTACAAAATTCAAGTCTTTCAACTCTATTTATGGGTCTCGAAAAACATTTATAAATAATTAAATACCTTTTTACTTCAAAACACCATTATATAATAATAATTATTATAAACAATAAACATTATAAATAAATGAAAATTATTGACTTTAAAACATCCTAAAAATAATAACTAATAATTTTGAAATACTGTTAATCAGAAATCATAATTAACCTTTACCATTTTTATAAATAATAATAATTTATTTTCAAATCTTATTAATAATCCTTATTGTTAATTTCAAACCATAATTATCCTTAAAATAATTAACTTTTCAAAATATTAACATGTTGATAAATTCTTTAAAACAATGTTAACTATAAACAAATGAATTTAAAACAATACTAATATAATTAAATAACCTTAAATTAATAGTAAATAATTAAATAACTTTAAAACAATATTAACATAATTAAATAACTTTAAAATAATATAAATATAATTACATAACTTTAAAACAGTATTAATAAAATTAAAAAATCTTTAAAACAAAATATTTCTAAAACCCAAGTTCCAATTTATTTATCATTTCCTGTCTCAAAAACCAATTCCGACTCAAATGGAAATTTATAGTATTTCAAAATACTAATTTAAGGCCAATAGCTACCCAACGCTTAATCTATATCGTTATTGATTTTCTATCACTACTGGTTTTAGTTTTCAAACATATAACAATGTTATAACCCATATTTCCAACAAATCAGGTTTATTATCCCATATATTGAATATTATTGAACCCAATTCAACAATAGCGAGGAATCCTGTTAGATCCCTCCAACATGTCCCCCTGCATCATAGATTACATATGTAAGCACATATATATGTAAATAAAATCAACATTTGTGAGGAATCCTGTTGGATCCCTCCGACCTGTTTCCCCTGCATCACAAACATTATATAACTATAAATATAAAACAATGGCTTCGAGGCAGTATACAAAGGGTCATCCGCTCTTACACGGGAACGTAATAGGGTCTCATCCGCTCCAAGGGCAGGAATATATCCAAACCAACTAATATTATAGTAATTCATCCAAACAATCATTCAATAATTTTTATCAACTATACATCATACTAGTTGTCCAAAAAGGTGAGTTAACTCACCAAAATTTTCTGTTGTCGTCGAGGCGTTCCGTATTGGAATTAAAATCGAATGACGTCCAATTTTAGCCCAAATTTCAACAGTCTCCAAATTCGTCCAAACCAGTCCCAACGCGAAGCTTTCACCATTACGAGCGCAACGCAAAAACTCGTGTCTCAATCGGATCTCGCATGCAAAAGTTATTAAATAATTAAGTTATCGATATTTAAATTAAAAATATAATAAACTAATTATATAATTATGCTTTAATTACATTTACAACTCCTTCTTCCTTGATTAAAACCGAATCCAGGCGCCAAATTTCAAAACACCGCCGCTGCCACCATAGCACACCAGCCACCGCTGCACCATCCCTCTTGTGCCCCGCCGACCTCGACAAGCTTCCAGTCCCAACCACGTCGCCTATACAAGCCCCATCGCCAAGAATCACTCCAAATTCACTGACGTCATCCGTTGTCGCTAGCCACCGCCACGCTCACCCATTTGCCACCAATTTTTGGTCGAAGCTAGGTCTCGCCCTTCTCTACATTTATTCTTCAGACTCCATCGACTAAAACCCAATGACGATGCCATAGTTTGCACTATTAGATTCGATGATCAACTCGAATTTTTGGCCACCACGATGATCTTTAGACCCATCCAACCGTCCAAGTTACTCACCTTGATGACGCTTACAACTTCTTAGTTGAACCCTTCGATCAGTGGTGCATTTAGTGGTCCAAGATAATATATGTCGTTGGATGAGGCTGTTGTATCAATTATTATTATTATTATTTGTTATTCTTATTCTCTGGTTTGAAATGGTTAGAATGAGAGGGAGAGGGAGTGTTCAAAAGGAGTATGAGAGATGATGAGGGTATCGGCTTGTACATGGAGGTATGGGCAGCTATTTCATAGGTATGGCCAATAAATAATGTATATATATTATTTTATATTTAAATTATCAAGCTATAAAACATCTAAAAATATCGAACTCCAAATGAAACATGCTGCCTGACGTTCTATATGTTATACCCCTATTCTGAATGCAATGGAACTTTTCTCGAGCCTTAATTCGATCATATGCAAAAGATAGCTTTTTGAACCCAATTATTATATTAAATTTTGCGATATTAAATTCTACACGTTTCGATCTCGCACGACCAAACAATTCATTTTATCGCCATGAAATTTGACAGCATATTATAATTCATTACTACGGATCCAATGAAACTGGTTTCGTTGAAATCCGAGATAGTGCCTCAGAAGGCTATTTTTATATATTAATTAAAACGAGTTATTTTCAAAATCGGTTAAATCACTTTTAAATCAAATTTAAAAGTTTTACTATCTTCATTCTTATTAAATAGAGTTTAAATAAGCTTTGAAATTATTTTTATCCAACTTAAAACCTAAGATTCAATTATTTAAAAAAATTCAATTATTAAATTCAACAATTAAATTATCCAATAAATCGCTATATTTGAAATTAAAATTATTTAAACTATAAAATTAACTTTTCAATATTTAAAATTAATTAAATATTCCAATTTAAAATGACTAAAATTCTGATTCGTTACATTCTTTCCCCCTTAAAAAGAATTTCGTCCCTGAAATTGCCAAGGTGAGAAAAATGCCCAAACCCGTTACTTTTTAAATCCAATTAGTTAAAATAACTTAACAAATACTTTTAAGCCTTTAATCTTTCCAAAAATCAGTTTGTTGAAACTTCATTATTACCTTTCCTAAGCCCTTAAATTCATTCACAAATTACAACTAAAATCATTCCATTTAATTTTTTCAGGTTATAATTCAAAATCAAATTTTAGTTATCAAAAATTTCTTCAAAATTTCTCAAAATTTTTCTAACGCCTTAATTCATGGAAAATTTCACCAGCTTCTCCTTTGCACAGCTCGATCGGAACAACTACACTCACCGCTATGAGCCTAAAAGAAAACAAAAGCCAAGTGGCTCAATCATAAAACCATCAAACCAAACAACAATTTAAACATGTACCTTTGAATCGACAATCCAAATTTTACTTATGAAACCAAGGGCATCAAGTTAGCTCTTGCTTTTATACGTGTATCTTATTTACCAATGATATCCAATCATATAGTTCATAATCATATTATTCTGAAATTTCAATTTCCAACATTTGCTTTACTAAAACCGTACGATGTACATATATCATCCATACGCAATATCAAATCTGATCGCTCGCTCAATCAAACAATTTCACTTCTGAACTAGTATCGTTCACATGATCACTCTAGTGCTGACTCAGATCCGGTTCCTTGATTGGAAACCACCGTTCTCCTTGCATAGCCATATACTAGGATAGAGAATTCCATAATCAATCAAAAATCCATATCTAGTGTTTGCCGTCGAGGATTGACTGAAAAATTCCAACTCGGATCGATGTAAATCATCTCGAAATCATGTACTCGAATCTGGATCAAACCGTTATGCAAATAAAATAATATACGTACAACTTACGTATTTATTTCAATTGATTTCTTAACTATACCAAATTCCTTTTTATTCACATTCACTTCATTCTCATTCAATTTATTCTCATCCATTTTATTTACTTTCAATTATTCACATTTAGTTGATCTATACTCAATTATTCACATTGCTTTATCCGTCTTCATTTATTTCTTAGTATATTCTTTAATACTAACAACACTTAGCATCCATTCCATAGAATTTATATACCTAAGTTCATTTTAAAACATTTTATCCATTTCCTCTCATTTTCACTGTCATTCAGCACTTAAGTTCATATGCAATTTTATCAACAACATTCCAACCATATTCAATTCATTTTGCAACCCACATTCATATTCATTAGTTCACTCATTAGCTCATTTCAATCACAATCGATTCCATTTCAAAATTTATTGTATTTAACCTAACTTGGGTCAAATTCCTTTTCAAAATTCATTTTATTTAACTTAACTTAAATTTCATTCCAAAGTTCAATTTCAAATTTACTTTTCTTAACATTCATATTCAACAATTTTTAACTTTGTTTTGCTTACTAATTCTCAAAATTTATAAGTTATCAAACTTATTTACTTATATTTCATAAAACATTTAAATGAAAATTTCCAAGGTTTTAAACATCTTGTTTTTATTTATTTCAAATCAATTTGAAATCATATATATACGTAATCCCATTGGTATATCAAATCATTCTTTTGAATTTTAAAATCAAAACTAGTTTTACCAAAACAAATCTCTAATGGTAGCAATTCCTCTCTTGGAAACCCGAAAATGAACGTCGATGATGCTGCAGTCATCATCGAAATTATTTTCCAGCGACCGAAGTGAGTTCAGTGCTTTCTAACCTCTTTAAAATCCTTTTTTAAATATTTCTATTCAAAACATTTTCCAAATAATATTATTATTATTTTCCAAAACTTTGAAAAACCATTTCCAAAACCAACGGGATTTAAATTCCCAGCTTTTAAATCCTTTCTAATTTATAAACTGCTTTTATAAATCATATTTATATAATTTCGCTTTGGTTATACAAAACCATTTCTTAATTGTTTATCTTGTTTGTATTATAATAATAACAACAACTTTTATTCGTTCACACACAACAAACAACAACAAATGATAATAATCAAATATTATCATTCACTAACAACTAAACACAACATATATACTATAATAATTTTCGAAAAATTATTCCTTTATATATAAAATATAATCAAGGTAAATTTATTTCATTTACCCAATTTCAAAAAAAATACCATGTCGAATTGCTCTGTTCAAGTGTTTAGAGATTCCTATCAATAACATTAATTACTCGTATTGACCAGAATCCATAAGCCACTTAACTGACCAATCAACACAATATAAAACAATTTTTATATCACTAACAAATACACGCTCATATATATACACACTCAAACTCATTCTAGTGTGCTACTGGCCCTATCTCTAATGAGTACCCCACCAAAGCCAAGGTTCTCGCTTAACCTTCGGCTCTAATATCAAATGTAACGACCGAGATTTTCGACCCCAGAAAATCGACACTAATACGTCCACTGTATTGCGTGTCGAGCGATCGAATGCCCAAAAACCGGATTGTTAGGGGAAAAGAAAGAAGGAGAAGATAAGAAGGAAACTAAACAACACAGAATCTCACAGCGGAATGAATAATCTATAATATACAACAAATCTTTACACAAAAACAAATTGTAATATATGTATATATAGACATCAATCAGATTATACTAACATATTTCAGCCTGGACAGTTATAACATCATTTCCTCACAATTGCTGATAAATACAACAATGAATACAATAGAAAAAATAACCATCTAAGTGAATACGTCTCTACACCTCCAACTCGTCTCCTAATGCTCCAAAGCATTCAAACTAATCTGTAATATGCTCGGTCTAACCCGAGCATTATAATAAAATAACACCCGAATCAGTCTGGAAAACCAGCGTGAGAAAACACACCCGATTGGATTTTAACGTTATAAAAATCTTTGAAATCAAAAGTATCCCGTAAGACCACGCCGCACATAAACATGGACGGGTTTTTACCTTACGACAACCAAAACCTTTTCTATAGAAAATCCATTGACATTATAATAATGTCTAAGGGTGAAAATAATAATAATCAAGTAGACGTGATGCTTGTGAGTGTACATCACAACAATACTAGGTATATAATCAAAAACTGATAAGGCACGTTCACTAATTATGTAGGATTCCATGGAGGTGCCCTCAGTACTTCGAGAACGGTCTTCCTGCACAAGGATCAGAGATATCCTTCCGAAGTAGCATACATCCCTAGTGATGTACCATAGGAAAAACATAGCTGGTCTCGCTAAGACCGAATGCATCACCCCATGCATGCATAACAACTATAAGTAATATCTAGGAGGAGCCGACTGCACCCTATGGGTTTTCCAACCCTACTAGCCATGCCTCCTATCTCTAGTTTTAGCCATTACCGCTGATGAGGCTACGTTCGGCACCCCAGCTTACACACCGCTAACAAATAGATTATGAAATCCACATGGATTCCTATAACCCAACGGGTCTCGGAACCATACATGGATTCCAACATTTTAATATATGTCACGAAACTCCTCCATAGAACCGTATATGGTTTCAGAGTGGTCATGGATTTCCAGTCATCTCTTACGAGTACACTCTCCCACTTTCCTGGCATTCTAAAAACCAATCGTCGATTTTCCGAAATGCTCAATACTAGTTCTTTACGAAATAATCAGACAATACACAAGAGCGAAGATCACCCCCTAACCTTTTAAGTGGACATATCTCCTCATCATTTGTTGTAGAAGAACGAAACGAGTTTACACGTATAGTATAGCACCACCGACGGTAACTGTACCATATAATTTCCATTTTTCTCATAGATATTTCCCGAGTTAAAATCTTTCGGTGCTAAGTAGGGAATATTTTTGTACCACCAAAATTAAGAAGGATTACATATTTAGGCCTAGATTTGATAGTTGGATATTTAACTATCAACAAACACAAATTCGAACAAATATTTATTCCATAGGGAAAAACAACATTGGTTAAGCACATAAGCAACCACTAGCCTCATTTTAATAAATTTTTCATTCATTTAAAAACACTTTGTAAATTACTTATACAAAATTACTTTTACAAAGGTATATCCGCCAATCCCTATATTTTCATTACTTAGAAAATATCCATATACTTATCTCAACTGTATAAGTATATCCACAAAATTGAGGAAGATTTATTTGATTCTCAAATCATTTATAAATTCCTTACAATTCCCCAAAACCATTTATAAACCATTTTATAAATCTCCGAAAAACCATTTATAATCCCTTTATAAAAATTTAATCACTTATAAACTCTTTGTACATTTCAAAAATCAATTATAAACCATTTATAAATCCATAAAACCATTTATAAAACTCCTTTTATAAATCTATAAACTCGTTTCTAAAATTCGTTTATAAATATCTAACCATTTATAAACTCTTTCATCTTGTAAATAATCTTCCCTTGAGTCTTCAAACCATAAACTCCTTTACAAAACCCAAGTCTTTCAACTCTATTCATGGGTCTCGGAAAACATTTATAAATAATTAAAAATCTTTGTACTTCAAAACACCATTATATAATAATAATTATAAATGATAAACATTATAAATAAATGAAAATTATTAACTTTAAAACTTCCTAAAAATAATAACTAATAATTTCAAAATATTGTTAATCAGAAATCATAATTAACCTTTACCATTTCTAATAAATAACAATAATTTATTTTCAACCTTATTAATAATCCTTATTATTAATTTCAAACCATAATTATCCTTAAAATAATTAACCTTTCAAATATTAACATTTTGATAAATTCTTTAAAACAATGTTAACTATAAACAAATAACTTTAAAACAATACTAATATAATTAAAAACCTTAAATTAATATTACTATAATTAAATAACTTTAAGACAATATTAATATAATTAAATAACTTTAAAACAGTATTAATATAATTAAATAACTTTAAAACAATATTAATAAAATTAAATAATTTTTAAAACAAAATATTTCTGAAGCCAATTTTGGATTTATTTATCATTTCCTGTCTGAAAAACCAACTCTGACTCGAATGAAAATTTATAGTATTTCAAAATACTAATTTAAGGGCCAATAGCTACCCAACGCTTAACCAATATTGATATTGAATTTCTATCACTATTAGGTTTTAGTTTTCAAACATATAACAATGTTATAACCCATATTTCCAACAAATCAGGTTTATTATCCCATAATTAGTATAATTGAATATTATTAAACCCAATTCAACAATAGTAAGGAATCCCGTTGGTTCCCGCCAACCTGTCACCCTGCATCAGAGCTTACATATTTTGGCACATATATATATGTAAATAAAATCAATATTTGTGAGGAATCCAGTTGGATCCCTCACAAACGTTATATAACCATAAATATAAATCAACCGCTTCGAGGCGGTATATAAAGGGTCATCCGCTCTTACACGGGAACGTAATAGGGTCTCATCCGCTCTAGGAACAGAATATATCCAAACCAACTAATATATATATATATAGTAATTCATCCAAACAATCATTCAATAATTTTTATCTATACATCATACTAGTTATCCAAAAAGATGAGTTTAACTCACCGAAATTTTCTGTTATCGTCGAGGTTTTCCGTTTTGGAATTAAAATCGAATGATGTTCGATTTTAGCCCAAATTTCAACAGTCTCCAAATTCGTCCATCTAGTCCCATCGCGAAGCTTTTGACATTACGAGCACAACGTAAAAGTTCGCATCTCAATCAGGTCTCGCATACAAAAGTTATTAAATAATTAAGTTATCGATATTTAAATTAAAAATATAATAAACTAATTATATAATTATACTTTAATTACATTTACAACTCCTTCTTCCTCGATTAAAACTGAGCTAAGGCGCCAAATTTCAATACACTGCCGCTGTGACCATAGCCGCCGCCGCACCATACCCCATGCCCCGCCGACCTCGACAAGCTTCTAGTCCCAACCACGTCGCATATACAATCCCCATCGCCGAGAATCACCCCCAAATTCGCTGACGTCGTCCATTGTCGCTAGCCGCCGCCACGCTCACCCATTTGCCACCAATTTTTGGCCAAAGCTAGGTCTCACCCTTCTCTACATTTATTCTTGAGACCCCATCAACTAAAACCCAACGACGACGCCGCAATTTGCCCTATTAGATTCGACAATCAACTAGAATTTCTGGCCACCACGATGATCTTTAGACCCATCCAACCGTCCAAGTTGCTCATCTTGAAGACACTTACAACTTCTCAGCTGAACTTTTCGACCATCGGTGCCTCTAGTTGTCCAAGATAATATATGCTGTTGGATGAGGCTATTATATCATTTTTTAATTATTATTATTTGTTATTCTTATTCTCTGGTTTGAAATGGTTAAAATGAGAGGGAGAGGGAGTGTCCAAAAGGAGAATGAGAGATGATGAGGGTATGGGCTTGTTCATGGAGGTATGGGCAACCATTTCATAGGTATGGCCAATAAATAATGTATATATATTATTTTATACTTAAATTATCAAGCTATAAAATGTCTGAAAATCTCGAAATCCAAACGAGACGTGCCACCTAGCATTCTATATGTTATACCCTTATTCTAGACGGAATGGACCTTGTCTTGAGCCTTAATTCGATCATATGCAATAGATAGCTTTTTGAACCCAATTATTATATTAAATTTTCAATATTAAATTCTATGCGTTTCGATCTTGCACGACCAAATGATTCCTCTGATCGCCATGAAATTTGACGGCGTATTATAATTCATTGCTACAGATCCAATGAAACTGGTTTCGTCAAAATCCGAGACAGTGTCCCGTAAAGTTATTTTTATATGTTAATTAAAAACGAGTTATTTTCAAAATCAGTTAAATCACTTTTAAATCCAATTTAAAAGTTTTATTATCTTCATTCTTATTAAATAGAATTTAAATAAGCTTTGAAATTATTTTTATCCAACTTAAAACCCAGGATTCAATTATTTAAACAATTTCAATTATTAAATTCAACAATTAAATTATCCAATAAATCTCTATATTTGAAATTCAAGTTATTTGACCTATAAAATTAACTTTTCAATATTTAAAATTAATTAAATATTTTAAATTCAAATGACTAAAATTCTGGGTCGTTACAAGATGTACTGACGGAAGGTAGTCCCTTCACTTGGTCGTTTGTATGGAAATCCATTCTCCAATAGATGCCTGCCATGTTGTTTGTAGAACCGACTTTGTGGCTAATATGCTTGAATTTAATCGATGTAACAATTTCAGCTAAGATTAATAAGTTTACTTGCAAATGGTTTCAAAGGAAAGTCATTAAAAATTATATCAAATGTTATTTTTACGTAATAAAGATTTGGTTATCATAAGGTAAAAACCTCTTCCGTGTTTATGTGCGGCGTGGTCTTATGAGATACCTTTTTGTTTTCAAAATGCATATTTTTGAGTTCTCACACCAGTCCCATGACTGACCCGGAGTTTATTTTCCTTTCCCTTAAACTCTGGGTGCCCTAATTTTCCCAGGCAGCCTAGTAGTCAGGTTTAGTTTAGAAGAAATCTGGATGGAGCTCGAAGCATGGAGCTATAAGATTTTTTTGAAGATTGTTATCTATTTCCACCACACTCTTGTGCTATACTATTCCGCATTTGTAAGGACAGAAATTTATAACTGTCCATGTTTAGCTCTGATAAATGTATTTAAATTTCCACTGTAAAGTTTATGCGGAAATAATATATGTTATTCCATTCGTGTAAGATTCTGTTCTGTCTTTATTTTCTTTCTTACCCTTGAGAATCCGCTTCTCTGGCACTTGGATTTGCGGCATGTGAATACCGAGGATGTATTAGTGTCGATTTCCGAGAGTCGAAGAAACAGGTCCTTACAGAAAATTATAAATTTCCTTTCAAACTTTAACACTATGAAAATTATTGTATATCATTTATCAAAATAATTCTCAATTTAATTAACTTATTACAAAATAAACCTTTAAATTATATAAACATCATACTCACATCTTAAAAATTCACACAACTCTATGGCAATTACTCATCATATATATATATATAATATTATCAAATATACATATACATATATTCACAAATTTCAAATATTATAAAATAAAGTGGTATTGCCTCGCCATGCAATATAGTGATTACTAATTGTTAACCCACCTTTTGGCAAGGCAACATACAGGCGGATTTAACCCACTCGACTGCACAATGATCAAAGCTGTATTTTCACATATAATAAACATGATTATAAGGCCAGGATATGACATAGTCGATGGACAAACAACACAACATACTTGAATTATAGATTTTGGAAAAAGCGGGTTGTTTGGAGTTTGATCCGAGTCACCTTGATGTTTGCTTCAGTTTTTCAGGCAGTTTACTTTGAGTCGAAAGAATGTTTGCTTCGGGTCTTTGAGGGATTGGCATTGGCTAGAGAATAAGCTACTTTGAGTCATCAAGCACCATACTTCGAGTCAGTGATAGGTTTACTTCGGGTCAAGGAGGCAGTCGCTTCGGGTCAGAGCAATGGATCAATCAACATCCATAGGATTCACATCAGTTTGTATCCATCAAACCCCGCCTACCACTTCGTATCCATTAGCCCACAAACATCAATTCGTATCCATTCGTCCAGACCTTCCAGTTTGTATCCATACAATAGAGGCATAATTCGTATCGATCACTCACTTGATCGATACAAAGAGAATAGCCAGGCATCGATATGAAGGGAAGGCTTCTGGCATCGATACGAAACCGAATGAGAAGCATCGATACGAAGGAACAAGATGGGGATCGATACGAAGAGCTTGGCGACCGAAGGTACAAAGAAGGTAAAGTCAACCAGAAGAAATGGTCACTCGGCATAAAAAGTGGATCTCCCCTAAGTCATCGCTCCACGTCGTCGATACACATCTGATCGATACGCAGAGGGATCGACATGATGAGGTATCGATACGAACTAGGATCGATACGCATGCTTCAGCCGATTGCAAAATCATACTTGGATCGATCATAACTCAAAATCTACAAGTCCAAATGCTACCAAATTTTTACAGGAGCTTTCCTATCACCTCAAGAATGTCTCTGATCGATCTCAGCCCAAATGGACATCATTTCGATCGATACGAACAAAGTAGGGATCGATCCCAATCGATCCCGAAAGACCCCTGATCGATCAGGTGGGCCCACCCACGTGTGAGAAAGTGTATTCCTAGTTCAGAGGCTATTATCAGACCTACACCTATAAATAGCACCCTTATGCCTACAGAAAAGGGAATTTTTGGTTCTTCTACGTTGTTACTCTGTTGGAACTCCATTGTAACTTGAGTACTATCAATTGTACTATTGTAAACCAGTTGAGAATCATCAATAAACATCAAGCTCTTCAAAGTGGACGTAGGCTACAACGCCGAACCACTATAAATCTCGTCTCTTTACTGCTTTCTTTTTAAATTTTAAGTGTTCTTCATATTTATATGCTCTACATATTTTCTATCTGTGATCTGTGAGTGTGAGTTGGTGCTTTCATTTGCGATTGGGTGTTTTTGACCAATTTCGGCATAAACATTTTGGTGCTTTTACCGAGAAGGCTAGCACTCAAGGATTCTGAAGCTTGGATTTTGGATCTGAAGGCTTAGGAACTTGGATCTGGAAAGTAATGGCTAAGCAATCAACAAGAAGACAGAGAACGGAGAGAAGCCGTCATGAAGGAAGTCAGGAGGCTTCCTCAGGAGCGAATCAGACCTCAATTTTCATCACCAGAGACGAGATGGAGATGATGATGGAGGCTATGCAGGAAGAGATGCAGAAGAGGAAAGAGGAAATGATGTTGAACCTACTCCGACAGGTTGGACAAGCTATAATGTAGAATCAAGAGAACGAAGCAGCAGGGAAGAGGGAGTCCAGAACCAGAGTCAGGGACACGGGGCAACTAGGATTCAAGATGGAGCGGAACCATTAGGAACAACCCCTGAGCTAGGGGCACACCCTCGGATCATGTTGGACCAATTCCAGGAAGAATACTAGGCAATCCTATGCAATTTGGCGTCAATGGAAGAATGAATGCTTGTCCAAGGGAGCAGATTTTAGGATTCCCTCGAGAACTCGAGGGTAGATCGGAGGCAATAGACAAGGACCACCATTGGACGACAGTGATAGATTGGCAAAAATGGTCAGACGAGCCATGAGAGGAGGATTGGTAAATAGAGATCTGGAAGATGTGAACAGGAGCCCCTTCACTCCCATAATTAGGCAGGCTAGGAACCCACCTGAATTCAAGCTACCGGCACTGGAGATGTATGATGGAAGAATGGATCCTGCTATTCATCTAACAAGATATATGAGGCACATGGAAGTATTGTGGGCATCAGAGGAGGTCATGGCCCGATGTTTCCCATTGTATTTGATGGATATAGCAGTGTTGTGGTTCAGGCATTTGGAAAGCGGCTCCATTGGAACGTGGATCGAGTTGATTGAGAGGTTCATGAGGCAGTTCAGAGTTCACATCTTGAGACCCAAGAATGTGATGAGTTTGACAACACTAAAGCAGAAAACCGGAGAGTCACTAAGGAATTTCTTAACATGATTTAATGCAGCGGCAACTTCAGTGGATCACCCAGATCCATCCATGGTTTTGATGGCAGCTGTATCTGGCATGCTGATGGCATAAAATTTAAGAATTCGTTGACAAGGGATCCACCTATGGATCTAGGAGAATTTTACCATGAGGTAGAAAGATTTCTGCAGTAAGAAGATGCAAAGGTTGAAAGAGAGGAAGGAGATGATGCTGAAGTTTATATAGTCAAAGGCGGAGATCCGCCCGGGAAAGGTTCAAACAAAGATAAAGGGAAGCGAAAAGCAGAGAATGGCTTTGACGAGTCAAGACAGCCACGAAAGGAACCAAGATTCACCTCTTATCCGGAGTTAAGCATGACTTTAGAGTGAATATACCAAGACATTAGGGGGCAGGTTCCCTACCGGAGGCCAATCAGGAGGGATCCAACCAACAATGAAAGGAAATTAGACAAGTACTACCTATTCCACGAGATAAGCGGCCATAGTACGAATGATTGCAGACACTTGAGAGAAGAGATCAAAGGACATATCTGGAATGGCATGTTGTTGCAGTATGTAAAAAGGCGAGAAGCAACGGTGGAACATGAGCGACAAACATCTGCATCAAATGAGGACGGCTCCGGATCTAGGCATCATCGGCTTGTTATCAGCTGAATGGTTTTATGACTTTGAATAAGTAGTAAGCTCCACTTTACAACGGTTAAGTCGCTTACACATGTACGAGATCACAAACGGTCCTTAGGCATGCTCTGAGATGACTATAAACCGCAACAATGGGGATGCTTGCTCTTTGATGTTTCTGTTTTGTTTTTGTTTTCTCTTTTTTGCATCTGGATTTGGTTTTGTTGGACATTTTTGTTATAAGACTCACTTGAATGTAATCTGATGTTTCTAATTACAAAATTCGCCTCAAACGGCACCCGACCACGAATGGTCACAATTCACCATGAACGTCACCCGACCTCGAACTGTCACAATTCGCCTCGAACGGCACCTGACCACGAATGGTCACAATTCGCTTCGAACAGCACCCGACCTCGAACGGTCACAATTCGCCTCGAACGGCACCTGACCTCGAACGATCACCATTGGCCTCGAACGACACACGATCTCGAACGATCGCTATTCACAATCAGGTAAGATTATAGATCTTTTCACAGGTCATCAACAGGATTCGAACATCAAGCTTGTGGTATTACAAAACACACCTTCCTATTGCAAGGCATGTTTTAAGGGGCAAAGTGTTAACCCGCCTTTTGGCAAGGCAACATACAGGCGGATTTAACCCATCCAACTACACAATGATCAAAGCTGGATTTTCATAGATAATAAACATGATTATAAGGCCAGGATATGACATAGTCGATAGACAAACAACACGACATACTTGAAATATAGATTTTGGAAAAAGCGGGTTGTTTGAAGTTTGCTTTGAGTCACCTTCATGTTTGCTTCGGGTTTTCAGGCAGCTTACTTCGGGTCGAAGGAATGTTTGCTTTAGGTCTTTGAGGGATTGGCATTGGCTAGAGAATAAGCTACTTCGAGTCATCAAGCACCATACTTCGAGTCGGTGATAGGTTTACTTCGGGTCAAGGAGGCAGTCGCTTCGAGTCAAAGCAATGGATCAATCAACGTCCATAGGATTCATATCAGATCGTATACATCAAACCCTTCCTACCACTTCATATCCATTATTCCACAAACATCAATTCGTATCCATCCGTCCAGACCTTCCAGTTCGTATCCATACAACAACGGCATAATTCGTATCGATCACTCAATTGATCGATACGAAGAGAATAGCCAGGTATTGATACGAAGGGAAGGCTTCTGGCATCGATACGAAACCGAATGAGAAGCATCGATACGAAGGAACGAGATAGGGATCGATACGAAGAGCTTGGCGATCGATGGGTATGAAGAAGGTAAAGTCAACTAGAGGAAACAGTCACTTGGCATAAAAACTGGATCTCCCCTAATTCATCGCTCCACGTCATTGATACACGTTCGATCGATACGCAGAGGGCGGTACGAAGAGGTATCGATATGAACTAGGATCGATACGCATGCTTCAGCCAATTGCAAAACCATACTTGGATAGATCATAACTTAAAATCTGCAAGTCCAAATGCTACCAAATTTTCACAGGAGCTTGCCTACCATCTCAAGAATGTCTCCGATCGATCTCAGCCTAAATGGAAATCATTTCGATCGATACGAACAAAGTGGGGATCGATCCCAATCGATCCCGAATGACCCCTGATCGATCAGGTGGGCCCACCCACGTGTAAGAAAGAGTATTCCGAGTTTAGAGGCAGATATTTCAGACCTACACCTATAATAGCACCCCAATGCCTACAAAAAAGGGACTTTTTGGCTCTTCTACCCTGTTACTCTGCTGGAAATCCATTGTAACTTGAGTACTATCAATTGTACTATTGTAAACCAGTTGAGAATCATCAATAAACAGCAAACTCTTTAAAGTGGACGTATGCTACAATGCCGAACCACTATAAATCTCGTCTCTTTACTGCTTTCTTTTTAAATTTTGAGTGTTCTTCATGTTTAAATCATCTATATATTTTCTATCTATGATCTGTGACTGTGGGTTGGTGCTTTCATCTACGATTGCGTGTATGTGACCAATTTTGGCGCAAACATTAATATCAATTGGCTGCAATATTGACCGCATAATCAATATTGCCTCGTCGGTGATCACGGCTGTGCACTAATATATAATGGCTGCAATTATCACTAAAAATTCATACTATCATAAAATATGCTTTACAAACCATTAGCCAGAATCAATAAAATATAACTCTTGTTTTCAAATCCTTTACTAATGTAAATCTCAAATATATCGCTTTACCAAAATAATTTTCTTTAAAACATTCTAATCTACTTAAGAATACTTTAACCTTTCATAAATTATTTATATCTTTCTGAATCATCATTTTCAAATGTCTCTTTCAAGCGTTTAAGAATTTATATCCAATATGTGTGCACCCGCATCGACCAAAATCCTTAACACACTCAACAAACAACTTTGACATAATTTTACTTCCAAAATATTTACTTGTATTGCTTTCACAAATTTATTTCATATACTAGTTTCTAAATATCAATTTTCTAAATCCTCATTTAATACTTTACTTATAGTATATACTCTTCGAATGATTTATAATTATAACGTTCACTTCATTTTACTTTTAAAATCGTTTAATAATAATAACCAATATTTATATATGATAAACTTTGCTTTCACTAGCACTTATTAATATTAAAATATTTACAAACAATCTTTAAAACTCACGTATACATATGCATATTAGTTAATAAACCATTTCAAAAAGCAACACAAAATAGTAAACAAACATTACATATATTTATTTACCATAAGAATATACCAAATAATTAAATTCATTTCATAGCTTTGATAATTATACGCAAATCCCAAAATCAAATTCAATTCCACCATTTCAAATTATCAAATAAACATAAAAGACTAAATAAGGTATTCAATGGAACTAATAATCATGTTGCGCACTCTGATAAAACAAATCATACTCGATTAAGAAATAACAAAACAAATACCATAATACAATATCAAACCATCCGAAATTATAAATACTAATACTACTGGTTGAAGTTAATATCAAACCATCCAAAATTATGAATACAAACACTACTGGTTGAACTAACTTCTTTCGTCCTTGCTAGTCCAACCATTTTATAATTCATACTCTGAAGAAAAATTAATTTTATAATTTAACATATATATTTGGAAAATCACAAATACATCCCCTGATGATTACCTCAGTAATCATCCTATATGTATATAATAAAAAAATATTATCTCGTATTATAATAATTACCCAACTCACCTAAGGCTATGGACTCCTAAGTCTCAACTAAGGTCTTGACTTGTGTCTCTTGTATATGACATATTGTTTTGAACCGGCTCTAGTACCATTTTGTAACACCCTACCTCTATACCCATACTATCCATGAGTATTACAGAGTAATAATGTCAGATAATATAGAGAATGAGGCTATATGGGGTACACACATGAATATTCCCTTAGACTAACACTGGTACATATTAAAACATCAAAAAAAATTCTAATTCGTACGTACACGGTATCGGTACAAAACAATAGACATGTGTGCTTCCCGGACAAGACAGTACATAATATACAGTACATCATAGAGAACACAGAGTCAATCGTAGGCTCGCAGCGATAAAATATTATATATATATATATGATGTTATAGAATATTATACAACTCAAATATATCAATTATATATACATACAGTAAATCAGTATCATACAAATGTCAGGTAACTATCCTAATATAATACTCCTTTAAGCCTAAAGAAATACATGCTGGTCAAGTCATCCCTGTACCTGAAATGTCTCGGTCTGACCCGAGTATTATAAAATAAAACACGGGTCAGACTATGTCTAATCAAGAATACATAATAATAATGGAAGCACAATATAATCGCTGAATAATAAGATATAATTATATATATATATATATACACACATAATCATAAATAGTCAACAAGGTATCACGTTAACCAAATAACTCAAATCCATATGAAATAGTCGATACCAATTTCAAAGATGTCATCACCCATAAAGATATACATCTAATCATAAATCATAGAATCAATATAAATGGGTGAATCATACATATCTAGAAATCGTCATCAAATCCAAAATAATCAGTAATGAGACATCCTCAAGCAAAGTCGGGCAGTAATGAAGTAATGCCCACTATCTCCCTCGATCTCATATTATAAAATATCAATATCAAATCAATAAAATCAATAAGAAAGATATGAGCTAGCTCATAATAACGCCGAAACATGTAAAATCATATATCTTGACCCACAACCCTTGGAGAGGCGAAACTCTCGACTGAAAGGTCCTAAGAGATAAAAACAGCAAATCAATAATAAGTAGGCCATCTGCCTAAGAAGGATTCGTGGTTGATCATACATTGGACACAGTCTCAAGTATAATCTCATCTATACATAATATATGTCTATCTACTATCCACATACATCTATATACATCCACTTATACCGAAACCAGATGAAAGATTGACAGCACGTCTGCTTGCTCTAGGAGCCACACGTGGTCCATATGACACGACTCCTACAGTCATCGGTTAACATTTACCTCTCCCCTCTCGATATCGGGACAATGATCCACCATAGGCTCGAAAGCGCGTAGCCTCTTAAGCCACGACTACCGACATGTGCCCTTATATAGTAACTGACTACTGGCCTATGCGACACAAGGGGCAACCAACTATCTATCTGATAATGCACATCAAATACTATAAACAATAATGGTATCACGGATCTAGGGCACGACCCCACGATCAGGCCGCCTAGGTGGATACTGGCCAATCCGGTTCACTCCCGAAACATAAAGGGAGTCGGTCTAAAGTAGATAGACATATAATGTACACAATTTATGTCACTAACTAGTAGCCTGCATACGTACTCACTGCAGCGAGTCAACAACACATCACATACCCCATATTGAGTGTCATCCACGAGCAAAAAATAACTGAATATATAATACAACGGCGTCCCATACCACTGCGTGTCACTAGTCCATTTATTCAGTGCTCATATATCACACTCGCCTTTCTTCCATATTCTATATAGTGAGTCCAAAGAATAACCGAAAAAGTGTTACCGAAAGTCTCATACCAGACTATATCACTAAACCGTTTCTTCAGATTTCTCGTCAGACAGAAATAAAATCTCACAAAATCCATTGAAAGATATCATCACCGTATCATTTGAAAATCATTAATTAAACAAATATTAATGATGAATCACTCATTCAATCAAATTCAATATACAGGGAAAATAATAATCAGGGAATAATGAAAACAAATTATATAAATAAGTATAAATATAAAACATTCGAACCAATAACCAAAACAATCATTCACTACATTTTATCTTATATAAGAAAATAAATATCTAGAAATAAACAATAAATATATATTCTAGAATTAACAAAAATATAAACTCTAATATAAATTTATTATTTACAATAAACAAACAGTTTCTCAATCTTTTAAATTAATAATTAATAATTAAACTTTTATCAATAACATTAGAAGCTCGTTTCTTTCATTTTGAATTCACAAAATAGTTTATAAAACTATATATGACATAATTAAAGGAATTATTTTATGAGTATGATGTCTAAATACTATTTTATTAATTATAAAATATCCAAACTAATTTTAGTTTATTCTTAATGAAATAAATACATTTCAAAACTTGAATTATATGTATATTAGAATTTCACAAATATATTTTAGTAACCATAACTAAATTCATTTGTCTCAATTATATAGTAAAATTTCATACCTTGAAACTATAATAATAAAAGCGAAATCTATAGTATTATTCAAATAAGAAAGTGTTATATGGTTTATATTTGATATGTTATTATCTTTTATTTTGTTATATAATGGAAGCTAGTTCACACACCTACTTTGGTTAAACCTGCGCATGCTCCACATACTCTTATTTATACAAACACACACTATGTCATGCAATCCAAGAAATATACATAAAGGTGGCAACTAAATTTAGTTCAACTAAAAAAAGAGCAACCAAACCTTATGTAAGTATATACCCGAACAAGAACTCAACAGTTGGAAGATATTCGGCCTATGTGGCTCATAATTCAATTGTTTCACTATTTAAAAAAAAATATTTGTATAAATAACAGTAGTGGATATCTAAGCATTATACATAATATATATATATAAGTATATAATCTTTCATTTCACTGTAAAAACTCAGTTCGCTCTCATAAATATATGTATATTGGCACGCAACTAGTTGAGCTATCAAGTATTTAAAATTAAAGAAAGTGTAAATGTACATAAACAAAACACACTGCCATTTATATATTTGACCTACCTGCTAAATTAAACACATATATGCACACAGGAAACACACATAATCTCATATTCTTGCAAAAACACGCACACCATTGTATACTTTGATGCACAACACATCATTCACATGCACACCCGAATAGTAACGACTCATATTTTTAGGACTTCAAATTTTAATATTTAATTTATTTAAATATTCAGATTTGAATTTAAATTATGATAAATTATCTGTTTCAAACGGAGACCTGGTTTCTAATAACGTATTTCTAATTTGATTTATAGGAATTTTCCATAATTTTTAATTTGGAAAATAAGTAAATTTTTGTTTGACGTATTTTACGGCAAACGTTGGCATTTTGAAACTTCACAGAATTTAATAACTTGTCTATTTTATTGTTGTTTTATGATCGTGTTCCAATTCTATACGCAATCGTAATTTATTTTCTATCAATCGCGGTTCGGGAACGGACGTGATACGTTATGGCAGGGTACCAGACTTTATTTAAAAATTCAACATACGTAATCAAAGTACATAGCAGTACACCATTGTACACAACCATTTTTTTTGTTTTTCTTTTTCTCTACTTCTGCCATTGTTCTCCCCTGCTTCCCCTTCACCTCCGCAGCCATAGCCACCATTGTCCCCCTTTAATTTGAACTTCATTTATGAAGTTGGGTTGATTGGTGATGGGCTCTGCCTATATATATATATATATATATATATATATATATATAGACACAAATACACACATATATATACATATACATATGTATATGTATATGTATGTATGTATATAGACCTTATTCGTCCACATCTTCTTCTTCTTCACTTTGTTTATCCCTGTAAATTTCAAAATTAAGAAAATTAAACCAACCTCTCTATGTTTTCAAAAATCATTTCCTCCAAATCTATACACTTTTAATCCAATGTTCCAACATGAAAAGTGTTTGTCTCGATTCATAGTTTATTTTAAAAATAGTATCAAGATTTTTCGTCAAATAACTGGAAAAATATCTGCAAATATCAACAAGTGGTCAAGAAAATGACCGTTTTCGATGATCACGAATTGATGAATGGAGGATACGGATGGGTTCGTAGCGACGATTGGGGATTTTTAGAGGCCTTCGTGTGATTTTTAGTGGCTTGGTAGGTCGGGGGTGGAGGAGATGATCGGAAATCATTCGAAAAATAATTTTCGGCGAACCGGTGGTCGAGGGATGATCGGAGATGTCGGGGAGGAGCCAGGGGATAAGGCGGAGGTGGTGATCGTGACCGATTTATGATTTATGCGTTGGGGTGCTATGTGTTGCTCGAAGTAGGGTTTTAGGGATTTTAACTGTGGGGTTCGGTTATCACATCGCTCTGACGTGGGGGTGATCGGAGTCGACCACGATGTGGTCAGAAGGTAGAGCTTGGGTGGGGGTTCTGTTGGCGTAAGTGGCAAGTGTAAGCGAGGAGCAGGGAAGCAGAGCGAGCTCATTTTGTGATGGGGTACGAACTGGAGCATATGTTGAAAATTGGGATTTGCTGGTGGCCTTGATGTCGACGATGGGTAGATGAAGTGGCGTGCATATGCACGCGTATACGTGCACGGATGGAGAGAGCATCATTGGAAAATGAAGATTGGCGAAAAAGAGCAAAAGGTAGCGGGTGCGGGTCTTATTGTTGCTTTGAGCTTTGGCCTGTTTGAGTTTGATGGTGAGAATTCTTTAATTTTTAATATTTTAATAATTGTTAAACTTTGAAGTTTCATAAAGTACTCGTTTTAAATCCTTTTTACTTATGGATTTTTGAGTTGCACTTGTATGGACGAGTATAACGTTATAGTATAACCTATTGATAGTACTAGCCAAGTATAAATTTATGAAATATTTAAACGGATTGAGTTTAATTACGTTATTTAATTTAATAATGTCGTTTAAATTTATATACCTTAGTTATCGATGTTTATTTGGCCAAGTAAATTATTGATAAGTTAAATTGGATCGAATATGGAAATTAGACATTTGTTTAGCGGAATAAAACACCGTTCCGCTAATTAAATTAATTTGGCAATTAATTAGCATAATAAATCCCCATTATGCTATTTTATAGTTTTTGGACATTTGATTATATATTGTAAATTTATATACCACTTTGAATAGTGATATATTAACCAATGATGGTTAAGTGTTGGATTTATTTACATAGTCATGGATTATGTAAATATCTGTTATTAACTTGAAATGTTAAATTGAATAATATGGTAACTTATTTAAGTACCATGGTGATCGTTAACCCTCCTTCAATTTTAAAAACTAAAAATTTGATTTGAAAGTTATTTTAAGAATAATTGTTTTATTATAAGGTTTAAAGATAATTATTATTTAGTAAAAAGATTTAAAAAGGCAATAACTTATTAATAATAATATTTTAAAGATAATTTATAAATATTTTAATAATGATTTAATTTTAATTGTTTTATTAATATAATTCTTGAAAATATTTCTTAAAGTTATTTAATTATTATTTAAAGTTATTTAAATATTGTTTTTAAAATATTTCAATTTAATTACTTATTTAAAATGATTGAACCATACTTAAATTGTTAATTAAAGTTAATTAATTATATTGATTTAAGTTATTTAATTATATTTAAAGGATAATTGATTATCATGTTAATATTAGTTTAAAGTTAATTAATTATTATTTTAATAACGTTGTAAAGTTAATTAATTATTATCCTAATATTGTTTTGAAGTTAACTTATTATTATAATAATAGTGTTTAAAATTAATTTAATATGTTATTAATGAGATTTTAAAGTTATTATTTTAAATGAGATTTAATTTAAATGAAGTAGAAGGATGGTTAAATAATATCCTTATTTTAAATTATTTTAAATAATATATATGGGCTATCAAGAGGACCTTACTGACTCAAAGTGTTTATTAATAAGTTGATTTAATATGAAAAGAGTTCATAAATGGCTTCAGATATTTATAAAAGAATTTATAAATGAGTTTTAAAGATTTGAAAAGAGGAAGTGCTGTAAATTGGGTTTTGGGATTTATAAAGAATATTCTATAAATAGATTGGGGATTTATTAAGAAAACTTTATAAATTGATTTGGAAATATTTATAAAATAAGAAATTTGAAAAGAAATAATTGATCTTCATGGCGTAATTTGAGGGGCAGAGATTGCCTACATTTTCTATGGATTCGCTGGGATAGCGACGTAACCATTGTGTAAACTGCGATCCATGATTGATACTGAACGATACTTTCAAATATCTATTTTTAAGAGTTTTCAAGTTCTTAGTTTTGGAAGTGAAATGGTTTGCAGATATACTTTTAACATTGAGATAAGTATATGGTGATATTTTTTCTAAGTATCGAAAATATAGTGGTTTGTGAATATACTTATCCTATTGAGATAAGTATATGGAAGTAATTTCCAAGTATTTTAAATGTGATTTAAATTAATGAAAGATTAATTTAAGAGGCTTAGTGATTTTTGTGGGAAATGTAATCTACGTTTGAATGTTTGTTCGTTTGATGGTTAAATAACCAACTATCAAATCTTGACCTAAATATGTAATCCTTCTTAATTTTGGTGGTAGGGAAATATTCCTTACTTAACACCGAAGGATTTTAACTCTGGAAATATCTAGGGGAAACACGGGGATTATATGGTACAGTTACCATCGGTGGTGCTATACTGTATGTATAAACTCATTTTGTTCTTCTAGGACAGATGATAAGGATATCCGTCCACTTAAAAGGTTAGGGGATGATCCCCGCTCTTATGTATTGTCTTATTATTTCCTAAAAAACCAGTATTGAGCATTTCAAAAATTGACGTTTGGTTTTGTGGAGCACCCGGGAAGCGGAAGAGTGTACTTGGAAGAGATGATTGAACCCGTGACCACTCCAAAAACCGTATACGGTTCTATGGAGGACATTCGTGATATATTGAGATGTTAGGATCCATGTGTGATTCCGAGACCCGTTGGGGTATGGGAATCCAGGTGTGATTCCACGATCTAATTGAGATGAGGGAATCTATGTATGATTCCGAGACTCGTTGGGGTATTGGAATCCATGTGGGATTCCGTGATCTATTTTGATGGCGTTGCATGAGCTGGAATGCCAGACACAGCCTCATCAGCAAGAATGGCTAAAATCAGTGATAGGAGGCAGGCCAATAAGGTTGGCAAACCCATTGGGTGTAGTCGGCTCCTCCTAGATGTCACTTATAGTTGTTATGCATGCATGGGGCGATGCACTCGGTCTTAGAGAGATTAGCCATGTTTTTCCTATGGTACATCACTAGGGATGTATGCTGCTTCGGAAGGATATCTCTGATCCTTGTGCAGGAGGACCGTTCCTCGAAGTACTAAGGGTACCTTCATGGAAATCCTACACAACTAGCGAACGTGCCTTATCGATTTTTGATTTTATACCTAGTATTGTTGTGATGTACACTCACGAGCATCACAGCTACTTGATTATTATTATTTTTGCCTTTAGACATTATTATATTATCACTGGATTTTCTGATATAAAGATTTTTGGTTATCGTAAGGAAAAAACCCGTCTGTGTTTATGTGCGGCGTGGTCTTACAATATACCTTTGTTTCCAAATGGTTTATTTAAACTTTAAGAATCCATTTGATTGTGTTTCTCACGTTGGTTTTACCTGACTGACCCAGGCGTTGTTTTCCTATAATGCTCGGGTCAGACCGAGCATATTTCCATGTTTAGTTGGATTTTTGGAGCTTCAGGAGACGAGCTGGAGGCCCAGAGACGTATTCACGTACATGGTTATTTTTCCATGGCATTCATTGTTGTATTTATCAGCAATTGTGAGGATAGGTTGTTATAACTGTTCGAGCTGAAATAGGTTAGTATACTCTGATTGATGTCTGTACATACATATATTACAGTTTTTTTGTAAATCTTTGCTATATATTATAGATTATTCATTCCGCTATGAGATTCTGTGTTGTTTAGTTTGAGTGGCCTTTCCGTTCAATTTGAGTGATTCATGTGTGGTTTAGTGGCCGCTTAAACTGTACGGAAAACTGGGTCGTTACACGTGGTATAAGAGCTTAGGTTGAGCGAACACCTAGGTTTGGTGGGGTTTACTCATTTGACATAGGGTAAGTGAGACCTAAAAATGAGTTTGTGAGTATATATATAAGAGCACGTATTTTTTATTTTCATAAAAATATTTTATATTATGTTGTTTGATCTATTGAGTGGCTTAAGAATTCTGGTCAATGCGTTTAGCCAATGTTATCGATTGGGATTTCCTAAACACTCGAACAAGACCAATTGACACAATATTGTTTTAAAAATAGGTAAATGAAATAATTTTACCTGGAAATATATTATATATATATTAATGAAAAAAAATTCAATAATTTAATTTAGTTATTCTTGGTAGTGCTTGGTTGTTAGGAAGGAAAATATTCCATCATTATCATCTAGGATTTGATTAGTCATGCTCGTCCAATTCTGAGCATTGACCATCATCAATAATCTATCTTGAATCTTCTTTTTGAAACCGGGGTTGGATAGATAGGAAATTTGGGAACATTGAAATGAATACCTTGTGAATTAAGTTTCACAATTTGAATATAAGGCGTTCGCTGATAATGTTGAGTTGAAATTTGATTTCTAAGGGTTTTTTATCTAAAAGAAAATTTAAATATTTTAAAATAAATATTTTAGGAATGGTTCTATATAAGAGTTGATTTGATAAAAATTAAGTTTTAATAAATGTTGTTTTATTAAAAGGAATTTAGAATATTTTGAAGTAAATATTTTAAAGCCAATTGAATATAAAAGTTAGTTGTTTTTAAATTGGGGTTTTATAAAAGAAGTTATTAAAGGAAATCATAAATATTTTTGCAATAAATATTTGAGAAATGATTTCCTTTAAAAGGAGAAATTTTATTTTTGATTTTTTTAAAAATGTGTGTATAAATAAAAGGAATTCGAGAGTTTAAACCTCAGTGATTTTGGCAAGATGGTTTTCATGGTTTACAGGTTAATAATAGTAATTGAAAATGTTCTTGGGATAAAAACATTTCTAAGTGGGGTTATGCTACCATTAGGATTTCCTATATAATTGTTTTGATAAAATAAATTTTGATTTGATTCCAAAAGTATGGTTTGATTTACTATATTGTAAAAATATATATTATTATTTCAAATGATTATGGAGAAAGGAAATAATAATTTTATTTGAGATAGCTTTAGATCTTAAAGGGGTTTTTGGTGTATCAATATTTTGGAAATAGCTTGCTTAAGAATATATTTAAGTATAAATATCTGTGAAAAAAGGAACTTTATAGAAAGATGGATATTCCTTTGGATTTGGTTTGGGGAATGAGTCCCGATTTGTTTTGTGATAATCAGAATTATCTTCTAAGTGACGATCGGATGTTTGCTTAGGCCAACGGTATTGTACACTTAGCAAATTATTCTCTTTGTCATTGTACAGTTGGGACGAGTTCGAATCCGGACGAATCCGAAGTAAGTTGGAAACTGGTTGTTTAATGAAAGCCATTTATTTGGAAATATATTTGTTATGGTTTCAAAAGGGGGATTTTGAAAATTAGAAAAATTGTTTTTAAGTTAACTAGTTCGAGTGGCTCGAAAATAACTAAAAATGGGTAAGAGATACGTTCAGATGGTAAACGCTTCTCTTGAGTATTTTCCTTCTAGTAAGGAACGTATGATACTATTTGGTAGTACCTAGTTCCTTGGTATAATTTTTGAGGTTACTCAGGCTATATATATATATTAAATTTTAGTATCGTTTCAAAAGGTGTTTTGAATAGAAACCGGGTGTTTTAAATCTTAAGTGCATTCAAAATAAAAGTTTAAATTATAGATTTGTATACCCTACGGGAATGATAGGGAATTTTATAAGTTAAGCTATGTTTTATAAAGATGTTTTCATAAATAATTTAGAGGTAATAAAATTGGTATTAGGAATAACCAGTTAAAATAAGTATGTAGAATGGATATAGATCATTTCTCTCTCCATATAGTTTGATCTAATATTCGAGCACAAGGCTCTAAAGTGTTCCACACCATTCCAAATAAGGATATATTGCTCGATTTTTGACGGCGAGCACTTGGTTAGGGTTCTTGATATGGAATCAAGGTTTTCTATCGTAGCTACAACTATGTAAGGAAAGCAAACGTTCTTAACCAAAAAGCCTGATCAGGGTCCGCACTAGGAAATCGGGTGACCGATACTGGTTTGGAAGTGGAATCATGTATTCGAGTAGTGATCAAAACTGAATTAGTATATGAATGATCTATGAACATCGTGCGAGCTTAGGGATAGTATTGAGTGTTCTTGTGCTGGAATTTCGGGGATGAAATTCTTTTTAAGGAGGGGAGAGTGTAACAACCTGTATTTTTAGGACTTCAATTTTGAATATTCAATTTATTTAAATATTCGGGATCTGAATATAAATTATGATAAATTTTCTGTTCCAAATTGAGACCTGATTTCCGATTACGTATTTTTAATTTAATTTATACAAAATTTCCATAATTTTTAATTTGGAAAATAAGTAAATTTTCGTTTGACGTATTTTACGGCAAACGTTGGCATTTTGAAACTTCGCAGAATTTAATAACTTGTCTATTTTATTGTTGTTTTATGATCACGTTCCAATCTATACATAATCGTAATTTATTTTCTGTCAATCGTGGTTCGGGAACGGACGTGATACGTTATGGCAGGGTACTGGATTTTATTTAAAAATTCAACATACATAATCAAAGTACACAGTAGTACACCATTGTACACAGTCGTTTTTTTTTGTTTTTCATTTTCCCTACTTCTGCCACTGTTCTCCCCTGCTTCCCCTTCACCTCAACAGCCATAGCCACCATTGTCCCCCTTTGATTTGAACTTCATTTATGAAGTTGGGTTCATTGGTGATGGGCTCTGCCTATATATATATAGACCTTATTCGTCCACATCTTCTTCTTCTTCACTTTGTTTATCTATGTAAATTTCAAAATCAAGAAAATTAAACCAACCTCTCTACGTTCAAAAATCATTTCCTCCAAATCTATACATTTTTAATCAAATGTTCCAACATATAAAGTGTTTGTCTCGATTCATAGTTTATTTAAAAATAGTCTCAATATTTTTCGTCAAATAACTGGAAAAATATCTGCAAATATCAACAAGTGGTCGAGAAATTGACCGTTTTCGACGATCACGAATTGACGAACGGAGGATACGGATGGGTTTGTAGCGGTGATTGGGGATTTTTAGAGGCGTTCGTGTGATTTTTAGTGGCTAGGTAGGTCGGAGGAGGAGATGATCGGAAATCGTTTGAAAAATAATTTTCGACGAACCGATGGTCGAGGGGATGATCGGAGATGTCGGGGAGGAGCCTGGGGACGAGGCAGAGGTGATGACCGTGGTTGATTTTTGATTTATGCATTGGGGTATCGTGTGTTGCTCGAGGTAGGGTTTTAGGGAATTTAACTATGTGGTTCGGTTATCACGTCGCCTCAGCGGCAGGGGGTGATCAGAGTCGACCGCGATGTGGTCAGAAGGTGGAGCTTGGGTGGGGGTTTTGTTGGTGTAAGTGGCAGGTGTAGGCAAGGAGCAGGGAGGTAGAGCGAGCTCATTTTGTGATGGGGTACGAACTGGAGCATATGTCAATTAGGGAAGGATGGGTCGCGTTGCGATGCAATGGACCGGACGGCATGGTGGTGGCATCGTTGGGTTAAGCTCGGAAATTGGGGTTTGCTGGTGGCCTTGATGTCGATGATGGGTGGATGAAGTGGCGGTGCATATGCATGCGTATACGTGCACGGATGGGAGATTATCATAGGAAAACGAAGATTGGGGAAGAAGAGCAGAAGGTAGTGGGTGCGGGTCTTACTGTTGCTTTGGGCTTTGGCCTGTTTGAGTTTGATGGTGAGAATTCTTTAATTTTTAATGTTTTAATAATTGTTAAACTTTGGAGTTTTGTAAAGTGCTTGTTTTAAATCCGTTTTACCTGTGGATTTTTGCATTGCACTCATATGGGCGAGTACAACGTTATAGTTTGACCTGTTGATAGTATTGGCTAAGTATAAATTTATGAAATATTTAAACGGACCGAGTTTAAATTACGTTATTTAATTTAATAATGTCGTTTAAATTTATATACCTTAGTTATCGATGTTTATTTGACCAAGTAAATTATTGTTAAGTTAAATTGGATCGAATATGGAAATTGGACATCTATTTAGCGGAATAAAACACCGTTCCGCTATTTAAATTAATTAGGCAATTAATTAGCATAATAAATCCCCGTTATGCTATTTTATAGTTTTTGGACATTTGATTATATATCGTAAATTGATATGCCACTTTGAATAGTGATATATTAACCAATGATGGTTAAGTGTTGGATTTATATACATAGTCATGGATTATGTAAATATATGTTATTAACTTGAAAAGTTAAATTGAATAATATGGTAACTTATTTAAGTACCATGGTGATCGTTAAGCCTCCTTCAATTTTAAAAATTTAATTTTAATTTGAAAGTTATTTTAAGAATAATTATTTTATTATAAGGTTTAAAGATAATTATTATTTAGTAATAAGATTAAAAAAGGCAATAACTTATTAATAATAATATTTTAAAGATAATTTATAATTGTTTTAATAATGATTTAAATTTAATTGTTTTATTAATATAATTCTTAAAAATATTTCTTAAAGTTATTTAATTATTATTTAAAGTTATTTAAATATTGTTTTTAAAACATTTTAATTTAATTACTTATTTAAAATGATTTAACAATACTTTAATTTTTAATTAAAGTTAATTAATTATATTGATTTAAGTTATTTAATTATATTTAAAGGATAATTGATTATCATATTAATATTAGTTTAAAGTTAATTAATTATTGTTTTAATAACGTTTTAAAGTTAATTAATTATTATCCTAATATTGTTTTGAATCTAACTTATTATTATATTAATAGTGTTTAAAATTAATTTAGTATGTTATTAATGAGATTTTAAAGTTATTATTTTAAATGAGATTTAATTTAAATGAAGTAGAAGGATGGTTAAATAATAACTTATTATTTAAAATTATTTTAAATAATATATATATGGACTATTAAGAGGACCTTACTGACCCAAAGAGTTTATTAATAAGTTGATTTAATATGGAAAGAGTTTATAAATGGCTTCAGATATTTATAAACGAATTTATAAATGAGTTTTAAAGATTTGAAAAGAGGAAGTGTTGTAAATTGGGTTTTGGGATTTATAAAGAATATTATGTAAATAGATTAGAGATTTATTAAGAAACTTTATAAATTGATTTGGAAATATTTATAAAATAAGAAATTTGAAAAGAAATATTTGATCTTCATGGCGTAATACGAGGGGCAGGGATTGCCTACATTTTCTATGGATTCAGTGGGATAGCGATGTAACCATTGTGTAAACTGCGATCCATGATTGATACTGAACGATACTTTCAAAAATCTATTTTTAAGAGTTTTCAAGTTCTTGGTTTTGGAAGTGAAATGGTTTTCGGATATTCTTATACCATTGAGATAAGTATACGGTGGTATTTTTCTAAATATCGAAAATATAGTGGTTTGTGAATATACTTATCCTGTTGAGATAAGTATATGAATGTGATTTCCAAGTATTTTAAATTAATGAAAGATTAATTAAAGAGGCTTGGTGATTTCCGCGGGTAATGTAATCTTAGTTTGAATGTTTGTACATTTGATGGTTAAATAACCGACTATCAAATCTTGGCCTAAATATGTAATCCTTCTTAATTTTGGTGGTAGGGAAATATTCCCTATTTAACACCGAAGGATTTTAACTCTGAAAATATCTAAGGGGAAACACGGGGATTATATGGTACAGTTACCATCGGTGGTGTTTTACTGTACGTATAAACTCGTTTTGTTGTTCTAGGACAAATGATAAGGAGATACATCCACTTAAACGGCTAGGGGGTGATCCCCGCTCTTATGTATTGTCTGATTATTTCCTAAAGAACCGGTATTGAGCATTCTAAAAATTGACATTTGGTTTTTTGGAGCACCCGGGAAGCGGAAGAATGTACTCGTAAGAGATGACTCTAACCCATGACCACTCCAAAAACCATATACGGTTTTATAGAGGAGATTCATGATATATTTAGATGTTCAGATCCATGTGCGATTCCGAGACTCGTGGGGGTATGGGAATTTGGGTGTGATTCCAAGATCTAATTGAGATATGGGAATCTATGTGTGATTCCAAGACCCGTTGAGGTATTGGAGTCCATGTGGGATTCCGTGATCTAATTTGATGGTGGTGCGTGAGCTGGAATGCCGGAAGCAGCCTCATCAGTGGGAATGACTAAAACCATAGATAAGAGGCATGGCTAGTAGGATTGGCAAACCCATAGGGTGTAGTCGGCTCCTCCTAGATGTCACTTATTGTTGTTATGCATGCACGGAGCGATGCACTCGGTCTTAGCGAGACCAGTCATGTTTTTCCTATGGTACATCACTAGGGATGTATGCTGCTTCGGAAGGATATCTCTGATCCTTGTACAGGAGGACCGTTCTTCGAAGTACTGAGGGCACCTCCATGGAAATCCTACACAATTAACGTGCCTTATCGATTTTCGATTTTATACCTAGTATTGTTGTGATGTACACTCACGAGCATCACAGCTACTTGATAATTATTATTTTTTCCTTTAGATATTATTATAATATCACTGGATTTTCTAATATAAAGATTTTTGGTTATCGTAAGGTAAAACCCGTCCGTGTTTATGTGTGGCATGGTCTTACGAAATACCTTTGTTTCCAAAGGGTTTATTTAACTTTAAGAATCCATTTGATTGTGTTTCTCACGCTGGTTTTACCAGACTGACCGGGGCGTTGTTTTCCTATAATGCTCGAGTAAGAGACGTATTCACGTACATGGTTATTTTTCCATTGCATTCGTTGTTGTATTTATCAGCAATTGTGAGGGCATGTTGTTATAACTGTCCGAGCTTAAATATGTTAGTATACTCTGATCGATGTCTATACATACATATATTACAGTTTTGTTTTTTGTGTAAAGATTTGCTATATATTATAGATTATTCTTTCCGCTGTGAGATTCTGTGTTGTTTAGTTTTTTCTTGTCTTCTTTCTTCTTTTTTTCCCTAACTATCCGCCTTTCCGTTCAATTTGAGTGGTTTATGTGTGGTTTATTGGCTGCTTAAACTGTACGGAAAAGTGGGTCGTTACACGAATTCACTCAAACACACACACTGCACACACATACATTCATTGTCACACAAACACATACATATGCACATTTACTTGCACTAAAACACACAGCAAAAAAATACCATTTCAAAGACTTAATATATATGAACATAGCAAAGCAAGATATAACAGAATAAGATCATATTCTCATGCAATTCACACGAAGGTAGCAACAAAACTGATGATGAAAATGTGAAAGGAAACACAAACCCAAACTATTAACATTCATATAACACACCCTGACATATACAAATGACACACATATATATTACTCATGCACGCACACAAAATAAAAAAACGCAGTAGTCCTTTTAAGTATAACACACTCGAACCTATATAGATATACACACATACACACACTGTCCGTTTTTAAACTCACGCATAAAAACAAAAGACAACAAGTTGGCAAAATATAAAATATAAGATGGATTACACAAAAGCTACTCTACACACATATTCACACACTACAACAAGTACGCACACATCATTGCCTAATCTCCAAAAGAATATACAGAAATTCCACCAAAATCATGTTAGCAAATATATCTACAAATAGAGCTTAAACAGCAGGTGCACAACAAATATAACACACACATATGGAAAATCTCAGGCACAAAAGGCAAACAAGAATTGGTCTTAAATTAGACAAGATTTGTGGGTAAACTCACCTGTAATTTGTTGCATTCCTCCACCTTCCTCTCTGCCCCCAAGCCCTAACACACGCGTCTCTATAGCAGCAACACATGAACCACCCTCTTTGTAATAGACGTATACATGCTTGAGGACACTCATATTTAAATTTTGTAATTTATTTTAATTTATACAATCTATGTTTGAATTTAAAAGTGAAGGGAATTAAGTTTTATGGCTTCCAGAGAAAGACTATTGCACCTAGATAGATTTTTTTTTTCGAGAGCTCCAAAAATGATAATCTCCCTAGAGATAGGCTTGCGTGGGTATACTTATTAAGGAGCGAAATCTCTAGAATTAGAGAATTCTAGAAATTGGACTTGAGTTATAAAGTTTGGACATTGGCCTTCTAATTTGATTATAAGGAGGATATATATGTATATTTATATTTGCTTTTATTCTTAAACAAAATTCGTTTTGATCTTAATAAATACAAGTTCACAATTAGAATCATTCCTTTCCGAACTATCATTTTATTTCTTTCCTTTCGATTTTATAAAATATACTTTTGCACATTCATAACCTATTTAAATTTAAATATTACATTTTCACAATTTAAAATCTTTTTATTAAATAACTACCAAATCAATTTGTGAAATAAATCTACAAATACTAGTTTAATTAATTAAATTACTATTATTAACTTAAATCAATTGTCACTTAAAAACTGGGTTGTTACAATAGGCCTGCCTACAAGTGAAGTAGGAAGGACTATGAGTGAAGCAGGTTTGGTTTTATGTCATCCAACAAGGAAAGAAAGAAGACTCTAGCTTGTTGGGAACCGTGCAGTTAAAGCGCTCGGTGGATTCAATGCGGTAGAGGTGCAAAAAGTCATAGCGGGGATGTAGCGAAGATATAGCGGGATATATCGGATTACTCTAAAATAACATATAAATCCCATACTTGTTGTTTTTACAAATATATAGATAGTAATTATGTGAAAAATTAACATTCAATTGAATTATAATTAATACAAAAATAATTTTAAATAAAAATATGTGCAAATGTATTGTAAATGAACGTAAAACTGTTATATAACGTAATTTAATTTAGTAGAATATTAGAGTATTATCATTTCTAAACATATATAAAAAATTCAATGAAATTAATTAATTTCATAATTTTTGTAGCGTATATATATCATTTTTCAATCCAATTTTTTATAGAAGATATAGCGGAAATAGCGGAATATAGCGGAAATAACGGAATATAGCTGAAATAGCGGGGATTAAAGCGGAAAGGCTATATGTTGGGGATATATGGAAAAATCGTAGCGGTAGAAATCCGCTATAAGATATATCGGAGTTATAGCGGGGATATAGCGGGGCATTAACTGCATAGGTTGGGAAGATGATTGATACAACGGTATCAAGAGATGGCCCATGTGCACAGGTCCGATAAATCCTTAGTGTGGAGTTGAGACTCAAAGGATGAAACCAAAAGAGTTTGTTGATAGTTCGTGAGTGACGCACTAATCAACATAAAACAGTATAGTATGCCCAGTCAAATAGAAGATCAAAGTCATAATTGAAGTCATGAATGAAAGATGAGAAAACAACCAAGAAACCATAGTTTGATGGTGTAACTTTTTAAACTGGATGTTGGTACATCTAGTTTGATGGAGGGTGTTTGAAGTTGCATTTGTTTGAGTTAGTCAACACATTGTTTAATATGTGTTCCAAATAATTAGTGTGTGGGTTAGTGCAGTGGCTACTATGTACTTTCCTATATAATGCTTTTTTGGCTAATGAATAAATATAGAACTAATTTCAATTTAATCAAGTTAGTACGATGTAGTTCCTTTGTGCTTGCTCTTGAATCTCTATCACCCTTCTCTCCATACCAAATTCTAACATATATGTTATTATGCATGTTTATTTTATCTGTTTTACTAGATCATAGTTGTCCTAGTTAGTAGCCTTGGCACTGTTGTTGTGCAAATCATGCTTAGAGTATAGGAGCTTCTTTTTGTTCTCGCTAATGTAATAGCCTATAAAGGGCTGCTAGTTTATTTAATAATATAATATAGTAGATCGTTGTTTCTTAACTTATCTTTGTATTAGTTTGTATATCCACCCAAATGCAGAGGTCGAGTGAGTCTCTATGATGAAACCATAAGAGTTTGATTATGATTCAAGTGTAATCAATGTGAAGCAGTTGAGCATGCCCAACCGAATACATGATCGAAGTTGTGGTTGAAGTCATTAAATAAAGACGATGAGATTATATATATATATATTAAGATAAATAATGTGAATTCGAAATATGCTAAATAAAAAAATAACAGTAATGTAAATGTATATCATCAATAATTATTATGTATGAGTACATAGGCACGTCCTATGGACGTGCACAAAGTAAAATAGGAATAAACTTCTTCTTTCTCTAAAATAATACAAATACTAATATAGAGGAATTCATAACATTTTTTTCTTTTTTCCATCAACATGGTTTGAATGTAACTTCCATCAAACATCAACCGTGCATCTAATAAAAAATTTAAGGAGTAAAGACAGTACAAAAATTTAGGATTCATCAAGTAATCTATATATTACACATTTTATGCTTAAAAAAGGTTCACAACCAATATTATAAATATGTTGGCACGGTCCATAAACAGACTCATCAACAAATGACATCAAGTTTAATCAGCATAAGATCATAAACTCTAGTAAATCCCGGTAGATCAATGTGGTCATCGTTCCAAACATATTTTGTTGAAGCCTAGCTGTAGATGCCTTCTTCTTGCTCCATGCATGGATTTGTAAGCAGATCTCATGATGTGTCTCAGCCTTGAAATAAATGACCAAATAATAACAAATGAATCAAGCTAGATTTCTCTTCCCTTCGGCTCCAAAATAGCAATCAGACAATTCTATTACACTACCAAAGATCACAATGGAATGAGATGATTAAACTTGAATAATTAAAGAGACCTCGGTAACAGAATGATGGTAAAAAATAAAAGTAAAATATAATCTAAAAAAGAAGATGTCAGACTTTTGAAGTACAAATTCATATCATTATATAGTAGCATCATGGTGAATCATTGCTATACAAACACTTATGTAGCACCAGAAAACTATAAATTTAAATTTCTTTGTGTTTAGCTGTATTATAATTGTAAATGTTATCCACTATAAATATGCATTTTAAGCATATGACATTGAAACCAAGTTAGATTTATACAGGAAATAAACTCCATATTTATATAACTGGGAATCTATGGACATCTAAAGGGAAAAATTTTATGGCTTGGTTACAAGTATAATAAAATTATTGTTTTGGAATAGCTCTACCATACGTTGTGTGTTTTTTCACACAAACCACTCAAGCATATTAATTGATTGGAAAAAGTAAACATCTTTTGCAATAAATTTGAATTAGCCCATGACAAATAAAAGTACGTTTATTCAATATAAATTTCATTTCATTGGTGTTTACATTTGTTTTAGCTTTTAACTGATTACTCCTTAATTAATTACCTATTAATTTATAAAATGTCAATTATTGATGTATTAGGTGGTCCCAACTGACAAATATTATTTCTATGGAAAAAATGCAACAATACATATTAGTCATTGATTTTTCACATTATGATTCTTACCATAAAGAGCAACCAATATCAGTATTGGAATTTTTTATCATATCTCTCCATGCAAGTTACTTTATCACCATTATCATTATGATAATAATTAAGAGTATTTATCATCATTTATTTCCGACTATTATAGTTTAATATTCTTTTTGTATAAATTGATACATCAAACTTTTCATAGAATGTTAAAAAGAATACAAAAATAGCACTTGGTTACAGTATACACAATCAGAACTTGCCTCTTTACTTTATAAAAAAATGAAAATTGAATGATACAAATATTCAAATATGCTCAGCAATACAAAGTCAAAGTATTATATAATAATGTATTAGGTTCCTCAATAGAATATAACGCTAATCTATAAATAAGCGCTCATCTAGACTGTTGGGGAAAATTCCTTCAGATGATCAGTCTAATGGAATAAAAAAAACCCAACGTAGCGGAAAACAACTGGATCGTGATTGTAGTGAGACGAAATAAACAAAGATAAAAACCAAAACAGACAGTCACAGATTAATGCAGTGCATAAAAATAAATAAGACCAATATTTCTAGTGGTTCCACTACCGCGAGGCAGTGTACGTCCACTTGGGGAGAGGAGATTTTATTAATCACTAAAAGATTAGAGTTACAAGATTGATTCACTTTTGGAGGCTATACATAAGAAGAACCAACAGTACAAACAAAATTCTGTAGAGTTTCAGCTCTCTAGGATGGCTGCCATTGTTGTCCAGAAGCTCCATTATTTATAGAGTGAAGATATTAGGATGGGTAGCTGCTATATAGTAGCCCTGGGGTTTGGTTTGGCATGCATCTGGTTCGGCACAATTTGGTTCAGCAAAACACTCATCTGGTTCGGCATCAACACCGAGCGAGTAATTTGGTTTGGCATTCCTCACGAACTAAAATTCTGGAGCGGCATGAATAAGCTAACATCCCCGAACCAAAACAACTTCCTACACATACTTCTTCCCGAACGTGACTCGAATTCAACACCTAATAAAATCATTTCTCTCTACTGTAACCTACCGTCACCGCTCCAAGTGGAGCGGCAATCATGGCCAGCACCATATGAGAAATCTCGTCCGGCATCCTCCTCCACCGGACCAATTGGTCCGGCCTACTGCCCTACCGAACCAAGTATTTGGTTCGGCAAAACCTAGCTCCAATTCTAGGGCTTCTTCCTCCTCCTCCACCGGCGACGAGCTTCTGCCTCCTTTGTCTGCTCCTGCGACATGGAATTGAGGTACCAATTTCTAACAATCTCCATCTTGGTACCGAATTCCATACAGGCATTCCAACTCCTTCTACACCTTCATGCTCCAAGCAATGGATACTTATCCAATGAGCTTCGGCAATGCCATCATCCATTACTCTATCAACGAACTCTGACAAGGCCACCGCCCGTCAACAAAGTGTTCGAAGTACCCAATCCGTGTAGAACCTATCAATCTCCACCATGAAAACAAACGTCTCCATGAACCATCTCAACTCTCCTCCCATGCCACCCCGTGGCACCTAGCACTTCATTAAGCGAATCAAGTCCGAGCAATGCTCGAACTTAGCAACATGCAATGACTTGGTAAACATGTCTGCTTCATTCTCCTTTGTGTGAACTTTCTGAAGACGAACTAGTTTCTCTTCACTCATCGAGACAAGAAACGACTCTCTCACCTCAATATGCTTCGTCCTCGAGCTGAATGCCAGCTTTTTAGCTAGGTGAATTGCACTCTGACTGTCACAGTACACATCCATGCCTTCATATACAAAGCCCAAATCATACAATAATCACCTCAAATAAAGCGCCTCCTTAGCTACTTCAACCGCAGCTATGAGCTCTGCCTCTGTAGTAGACAAAGCCACAATCGTCTGCAACCTCGCTCTCCAACTGATCATTGTCCCACCAATGGTGAACACATATCTAGAGGTTGACTTCCTTCGATCTCTATCATCGGCATAGTTGGAATCACAAAATCCAACCAAGCTGAAATCTCTTCCTCTGTCGTCAAAGACAAGTCCATGGTTTGGAGTTCCTCTAAGGTATCTGAAGATACACTTCACTGCTTCCCAATGCATCTTTCCTAGATTCGCCATGAATCTACTCACCAATCCAACTGCCTGTGCAATGTCGGGCCTAGTGCAGACCATGGCATACATCAAGCTGCCAACTGCACTTGCATATGGGACCTTCATCATATAAGCATTGTCCTTTTCCGAGATCGGAGAGCCTTTACTAGAAAGCTGTATGTGCAAAGGCATGGGTCTGCTGATTGCCTTTGCCCCTTCCATGCTAAACCGAGCAAGCACCTTTCGAATGTACTCCTTTTGAGTGAGGCTCAAAAGTCCTAGCTTTCTATCCCTTTGGATTTCCATACCCAAAATTTTCTTTGCTTATCCAAGGTCTTTCATTTCGAATTCCGCTTTTAGCTTTCGCTCTAAACTATCGATTTCAGCCTTATCCTTGGAAGTAATTAACATATCATCCACGTACAAGAGTAGGTACACCCATCTACCATTCTTTAAATGCTTGAAGTACACACAAGCGTCTTTGATGCTACGATCAAAACTAAGTGAAAGCATAAAAGAGTCAAATCTCTTGTACCATTGTCTAGGCGACTGCTTAAGTCCATACAAAGACTTCTTCAATTTGCAAACCCAATTTTATTTCCCATCTACAAAAAATCCTTCCGGCTGCTTCATGTAGATGGTCTCATCCAAGTCTCCGTGCAAGAAATCGGTTTTCACATCCAGTTGCTCCAGCTTCAAGTCATGAGCTACGACAATAGCGAGCAAAATGCGAATGGACGTATGCCTCGCTACTAGAGAGAATATCTCATCTTACTCCAATCCCTTTCTTTGTCAAAACCCTTTAGCAATTATTCTAGTCTTGTATCTCCTATCATCCTTCACCTTGAACACCCACTTGCAACCTATGGCTCGGCTTCCTTGAGGAGGCGGTACCAAATCCCAAGTCTTGTTTTTCTTCAATGACTCTAACTCCTCTTCCATAGTGCACATCCACTTCGAACTGTCACATGACTTCAAAGCTTCATCAAGGTCAAGCAACTCCTCATGAACCACATGTAGGGCAAGTCAAACTGATCACCAAGGCTAAGGTTCGCAAACTGCCAATCACCATACCTTTCGAGCGGCCTAATAGTCCTATGACTGACCCAGGTAGGTACTGCTTCGCCTAAACTCCTTTCAGTTCCACCTTGAATTGAGCTTCCTCTAGATTCATGCACATCATCAGCACTACTAGAAGGTACATGTGGACTATCCTGTGATGTTTCATCAACTGCGTTTTCCTCGATAGCATAAAAACAGCTCTACTATTTGGCTGGAACATGGGAACTTCTTCTATCTCCTTAGGCCTATCAGAATCTTCTGATGTGGTAGGTAGCTTCTCCTTCAGATTGAACATAGCACACTCATCAAAAGTAACATGTCTGGAATGAACAATCTTCCGATCAACAGGGTTCCAAATTCGATACCCTTTGATACCATCGGTGTATCCCATTAGTATGCCCTTGTATGCTCTAGCCTCCAACTTATCATCACCTATATGGTGAACGTACATAGGACAACCAAAAATTTGGAAGTAACCATGATACACTGCTTTACCTCTCCACTTTTCCTCTGGAATCTTCCCATCTATGGCTAAGCACGGAATTTGATTTATGATATGCACCGCATTCGATAATGCCTCAGCCCAAAAGCCTCCAGACAAGCCCGCCGTCAATCTCAAGCAACGAGCCTTCTCCAGTAGAATCATGTTCATCCTTTCTGCAACCCCATTGGATTGCGGATCTCCATGTGTAGTGAAATGTCTTTGAATGCCATGCTGTCTACAAAAGTTGAGGAACTCCATAGAGACAAATTCACCACCATTATCAGATCTCAGCACCTTCAACCTAGAACCAGATTGGTTCTCAACAAGCGCTTTCCAGTCTTTGAACTTCTCAAAACTCTCTGATTTGGCCTTCATCACATACACCCATACTTTTCAAGAAAAGTCATCAATGAAAGAGATAAAATACTTTGCTCCTCCAAGACATCTATATGCACATACTCAAGTACTCACCTCGATCTATGGAGTCCAACTCCAAAAGATACTTTAGTTTGCTTGCCTAACACACACTCCGGGCAAAAGTCCAACTTGTTGAAGCTTTCTCCTTTGACCATCTTCCATCTTCGAAGCAACTCTAAGCCCTTCTCTGAAATATGACCTAACTTGAGATGCCAAAGCTTTGTGGCATCCAATGCACGAGAACTGTCTACTCCAACACACAACTCTCCAATAACTATGGTTCCTTTAATACCGATTTCGGAACACATCTCATTTCATAAGAACTAGTGCACCTCTCGAAACCTTCAGACCATCCTTCTTGATAGTTACCTTGCATCCCAAAGATGCCAATTGTCTTAAAGAAATTAAGGGCTTTTAAAAAAACCTGGAACATACCGAACACCTGTCAAAGTGCATATCACTTCGTCAAACATCCTGATCCGCACTGTACCTTCACCCATTGCTCTACAGCTAGCGTCATTACCCATAAGAATAGAGCTTCTCTCTCGTCCCACGAAAGAACTAAAGTAATCCTTATTAGACGTCATATGGAAAGACGCCCCCGAGTCCAACATCTAGTGGTCTGAGACATCCGATACTGCTGCAGACAACACATCGTCAGATACAGACTTCTCCACCGCAAATGATGAAGATCCGTCTTCTTCCTTCTTCTTCAAATATGGACAATCCTTTTTTCAATGACCAAGTTTCTTACAGATAAAGCACTTTCCATCCTTAGACTTTCTCCTCCTGCCATTACCGGGCTTCCTGGACTTGGAACGCCCTCTAGAGTACCAATTATTCTTATCTTCTCTACCTCTTTCAACAAACAGACCGTGACTACTACTTCCACCTCTAGTTTCTTCACTTATCTCCTTCATATGATCTCTCAAGCCCTCAGATAGAAGGCCTGACTTCACATCTTCTACTGTCAATGTGTCTCTAGCGAAGATAAGACAGTTAGCGAAACTTTTGTAACACTCCAGAAGAGAATACAAAAGAATCATTGCCATTTTCTCCTCATCCATCTTCAAGTCAACAGTCTTCATCTTCATTACGAGATCATCGAAGAAATTAAGATGTTCCTTCACTGAAGTACCCTCTCTCATCCGCATGGTGAAAAATGTCTTCAATAATATTAGATGGTTAGTCAAAGATTTCTTAAAGTAGAGATTTTCTAGCTTGGTCCAAATACCCCTAGCAGTGGTCTCACTGCTAATTTCTGAGATAACATTCTCTTCCATAGCTAGTTGTAAAGTAGTAAACGCCCATTTCTCCATCTCATTCCTTTCCATGGCTGATATGTCAGCCGTCAACTCCTCATGGGCAAACACTACTGGATGGACTTCATTACTCATTAGAACAACCTTCATCCTCCATTGCCACATCTCAAAGTCCTTATCCCCATTCCATTTCTCAATTGCCAACTGTGATCCTGACGCGATATACATCCCTCTAGTATAGGGTCTTGTAACAATTGGAGTCGCTTCATCTCCTACCATAGCGTCTAACACTCCTCAATCAACCTTGCTACTCTGATACCAGACTGTTGGGGGAAAATCTCTACAGATGATCAGTCTAATGGAATAAAAAAACCAATGCAGCGGAAAACAACTGGATCATAATTGTAGTGAGACGAAACAAACATAGATAAACACCAGAACAGACAGTCACAGATCAATGCAGTGTAGAAAATTAAATAACACTAGTATTTCTAGTGGTTCCACTACAGCGAGGCAGTGTACGTCCACTTGGGGAGAGGAGATTTTATTAATCACTGAAAGATTAGAGTTACAAGATTGATTCACATTTGGAGGTTATACATAAGAAGAATTAACAATACAGACAAAATTCTACAGAGTTTCAGCTTTCTAGGATGGCTGCCATTGTTGTCCAGAAGCTCCACTATTTATAGAATAAAGGTATGAGGAGGGGTAGCTGCTATATAGCAGCCCTGGGGTTTGGTTCGGCATGCATCTGGATCGGCACAATTTGGTTCGGCAAAACACTCATCTGGTTCGTTACAACACCGAGCGAGTAATTTGGTTAGGCATTCCTCACGAACTAAAATTCTAGAGCGGCATGAATAAGCCAACATCCCCGAACCAAAACAGCTTCCTACACATACTTCTTCCCGAACGAGACTCGAAATTCAACACCGAATGAAATCATTTCTCTCTACTGCAACCTACCGTCACCGCTCCAAATGGAGCGGAAATCATGGCCAGCACCGGATGAGAAATCTCGTCTTGCATCCTCCTCCATCGGACCAATTGGTCCGGCCTACTGCCCCACTGAACCAATTGGTCCGGCCTACTGCCCCACCGAACCAAGTATTTGGTTCGGCAAAACCTAGCTCCGATTCTAGGGCTTCTTCCTCCTCCTTCACCGGCGACTAGCTTCTGCCTCCTCTATCTGCTATTGCAACATGGAATTGAGGTACCAATTTCTAACATAGACAACTTTTCAAAAAAAAAATATTAGACTATACATCTTCCCATTTAAGAATGAAATGCTAAAAGTCCCCCGCTCTATTTCATGGTTGTAATCATTTATTTTCTTCTACCTGATCTAAACATCTAAAACCCTTACTTTCATCCTACAAACACAAAATCATCAACAAATTTTTGCACCAAAAGCAAAAACCTACCCAAATAGCTACTCGAGTAAATCATCATTTTAAAATAAATAAACCCATAACTTTATGCAACAAACAATCACTTTTTTATTAGCTTAGGTTCTACTGAAAAAATCAACAATCTAGCATTCTTTGCAAAATCACTAGGGGGTTTCCATAAAAAAATATATTATAAAAACAAATCTTTAATATAAAGAAATTTTAATGCAAACCATTTTGATATTATTATTTCTCCAAAGGAAAGATGTTGCCTTTAAAGGTGATAGCGGTTTTGAGATTGTAGTGTAAATTTCCCTTCCAAATTATTTTACATGGAACTGTTTTCAAAAATGTTAACAAATCATTTCTCCCTTCTAAATTGATGATATAAATACAGATATGTAAGAAGGAAACCCTTGGTATTGCATATAAAGTACGTTTGATCAACTAAAATTTTCAATAGGAAACTATGAATTTCATATGTTTTTTTTCAAACTTGTACAACCAAAAAAGAAAGCAAGGGTTTCGAGAAGTATATGAATTGTCAATATGAAAATGAATAAGTTAAACAAGTCTTAAAAAAAGCAGTTGTTTAGAATAAGGCATTGTTATGTAGCCTTGAAAAACTTAAATGAATAAGTTGAAAATTTGCCAAAAAATGATCTAAACAAAAAAGTTTAAAGTACTAAAAGCAGGAAAATGGTAATAGGTTTATCCAATTTGAAATATTAAACGTAACCTTATTTCTGAATGGTAAATAATGCGAATTAAGTGCATATAGCCATTAAAAAATTGAATGCAAATGGTCAATTAAGAAGAGAGAATGCAAATGGTCAAATGTCCAACTTTTGCTATAATAGAATAGATCGCTCATAATAAATTTTTGACTATCATTATTAAATTCCAGTCTTGAAAGCATTCTAAGATATTGCAAAATGTTTTAATCACTTTAAGATCATCTGAATAATTGAACTCAACAAAGTTCAAATTAAAAAAAATGTTGGGAAGTAAATGAATGCAAGTTAATAGAAAGTGACATACTACACCTATGATTCTACCAAAGATTACTCTAAGCTTACTTTTTCCCTCCACCATAGTCATTATTAAATAAAATCACAGTTTCACATAAATGGAGTGTTTCTGTATAAAAGTATAAGTAATTTAAAAATTATTTTGAACCAATTATCATAGTGAAATTAGCTCAAAAAATTTGAACTATAAAAGTAACTGAAAAATTAAAATCCAGCAATAAACTAACGTGAAAGTTGACAATAAATAAAACACATTACTAAAATAATTCCAAAAGAAGCAACAATAAAATTATACGCATAAAGATCTATTGCCAGATATTTTACGTTGTAAAAGGCACTTGAATCAAAATAATCAAATTCTTCATATTTCAGAAAACATATTCAATACAGACAAAAAATTAAAATCCAGCAATAAACTAACGTGAAAGTTGACAATAAATAAAACACATTACTAAAATAATTCCAAAGACAAACACCATTGTCCTAGTGGTTAAGTGATTTGGTTTTGGTGCAAGAGGTCACAAGTTCGAAACTTGCGTAGCGTGATTCGAACGTTTATTGACATGTGATATGTTGTCACATTGACATGTTGTATATAAAGTACCATTTTAAAAAAAATCCAAAAGAAGCAACAATAAAATTATACGCATAAAGATCTATTGACAAATATTTTACGTTGCAAAAGGCACTTGAATCAAGATAATCAAATTCTTCATATTTCAGAAAGCATATTCAATGCACACAAAAAACTAATGTAAAAGTAATCATATTATATGATAATAATTACTATTCGTATAAATGAGAGTAATATATTTGATACCTCAGCTTTTGTGGCTTGGACATTGTTTCAAACAGTTTGTGCACATGTATGTGAAATTCTGAATAGCAATGGATTGGTACATATATCAACAGTTAGTTGAAAAACCGAACCTAATATGAAATGAAATAAAAAATCATATCACGCAACCTGTATTACATACTTTAGGTACCTTAGCACAAATTCTTCATCATTACCCCTTGGAACCAATTTATTCACCCTTCCGCAAGAATTATAAAGAACATAAGCGGATAGCTCAAGCTGCAATAAAGCTTTGAACTAAACAAACAAATTAGTAATCTAAAAGGAATCGTTTACATAGCAACTTGAGGATCGAGAAATACCAAATTGGAAATTGTTGTTCTTCAATTTCAGATCTTGCAAGCTCACGTGTCTGAGTAAGGAATAAGAAATTTGTAATTTATTATGTGTTTTTCTATTCTTAGATAGAGTTTGTAAAGTTACCGATGCATTTTCAATGAGGAAGGAGTATGCGATTTACGAATAAATGAGAAGAGAAGTGAACTGTATGTCCATGAGAAGAGAGAAAGGATGCAGATAGAAAAACGTGGTTACATGGATACGCGAGATTTCCTAGGTAAATGACAAATCTATCCTTGTTCTTATGTTATGTTTTTTTATATGACGAAGGGCGCTTTTGACAACTTGAAAAAGGCTTTACTTTCCAAGTATTTGCCTTCTATGTAAGATAATAAAAATGAAATTAGTCAGATATTTTATTTTTGTTACATTATTAGATTTGTTACATTATTAGAATAGAATAAATTTCTTTGGCCCAATTATCGATTAGAAGATTTAGCTTGTATGAATCGTTATTGGTTTGATACCAATAATGGCAGTAATTTTTGTATATCAAGAATACATATGTATCCACGATTCAGAATTCTTTAAATTCTTAATCAAGAATTGCAATTCTCGAAAGGTAGATGTGTGCAGTTTGTAAACTAAATGTTTACACATTGAAAAGGGAGGGTATAAAAATAATATATGTTATTTAACAACTATAGCATTTGCAATAAATTTTCGCCAGATTTAACTCCATTTTGTCCAGCAACCTTTCTTACTAGGAAGTATCTATTAATACTCCGCAAAATGTCTTACTCATCTCGTCATTTTCTTAACAAAATTCACATCCTACATAATCCTTTTCACCATCCATTAATTTCACAAATACCGTTCTTCCTCCTTAATTTTTTTTCCAAATTTAGCAATATGCTCTTCAATTTCCCTCACTTTCTCTCTTTTGGGTGATCATTATAATTTTGTTAATAAAAAAAATCATGCTTCACGTCTATCAAAGCTATAACTGATAAGGAGGAAAATGAAATCTAAATGAAAGTATGTTAATTTGCTATTTGTTTTCCACGCTCGACCTAATATAAGTGCAATATATTTGATTTTTATGTTTGCTACCAATTCAAAATTAAAACTGATATTAATAAATTAATTTGTTTTTAGATTTAAATGAAAATATGTTATGATATTCCTGATTTATATATTTATAGCTCATAAATTCATTTTTTATGTTTTTATTTAGGATTAGGGTTTAGATTTTTATTGTCTAAATTTGAATCGGGGACAAAACTGAAACAAACTGTTTTTTTTTTCTTTTTTTTCTTTGGGTTGTTAAATGGACTTTAATTTCGAACAAGGAGGGTTTTCTATTGGGGGGGGGGGGGGGGTGGTTTCATTGTATTTGGGCATTTGTTCGGCAGATAGGCCGAATTTTTGACTCTCCTTTGTCCAAATGTTGAGTCCTTCTATCAATCTTTTTTTCTCGCCTCTTAGGGGATGGGTGGGGTGGGGTGGGTTAGCTCTATCTAAACGTATTCTCTCTGGATCGATCCATATTCCTTTCTCCCATTCTCTATCACAAAATCATAATCACTCTCTTATCTCAAAATCAAATTCGAAGTTCCAAAAAACTAGCAATGTCGTTGCCAACGCCATCCCTAAAAGCAATAACCCTAACGCACGTCCGGTACCCGCCGTCTGACCATCTGGCGCATTTCCTCGCCTGGATCTCCCTGATCCCGATCTTCATCTCCCTCCCTGGATTCATCTCCCACTTTATCTTCCGACGCGATATCCATGGTCTCTTCTTCGCCGCCGGCCTCCTAATCTCTCAGGTCCTTAACGACATCATCAAAAACTCGATCCAACAGTCCCGGCCCGAAACGTGCGTAGCTTTAGAGACTTGCGATTCGCACGGATGGCCTTCCAGCCATTGCCAGTATATGTTCTTCTTTGCTGTCTACTTGTCTTTGCTTGTTAAGGGGAGGGGGAAGGCCGTTTGGGTATCTGTTGTGTGGACCTTGGCAGGGTTGACTATGTGGTCTAGAGTTTATTTGGGATATCATACTGTCGCTCAGGTTATTATTATTATTATCATCCTGCGAATTTTGTTAGAATTAGCTTAAGTATTGTTTTTGTTGTGAATGGAGTAGGTTTTTGCTGGGGCTGTGCTTGGTTTTGTTCTTGGTGGGATTTGGTTTTGGATTGTGAACAATATGCTAGTGGGCTATTTCCCACTGATTGAGGATAGCGCAATCGGTAGATATTTATATATCAAGGACACCACTCATATACCTAACGTGCTCAAGTTTGAGTATGATAATGCTAGAGCTGCTCGAAAGAAACTTGCTACTGATTGAAGAGGTTAGTTGTGTGTTTGAGTTTATGCTGACTATTCGTTTTTTTATAAGCAAGAAGCAAGTAAATATGTAATTGTGTATTGGATGAATGTAGAGTATTTTAATAAAGAATGATTTCTCCTCATGTGATTTTAACAATGTGTGTTGCATAGATGCAGTAAGACTTTAACAAGATATTGTTTAATGGAAAAACATTAGTTTGGCTATGTGATATATGTATGTATATGGAACCCCATCACATCTATAAGGACAAATCTTTTGAGGATTTTTTTTCCAAATATTTCATGGTAGTTTTTATTATCAAAGATTTAAAAGTGGTTTAATTTGAAAATCTTATGCAGTGTTCAGATGGACTCAGAAAGACTTGTTAAAAAAACATTTTTCATATATCCAACAGATAATAAATTATGGATGCCATGCTTAGTAATTTATATGAACAGTCAATATTATTACTTTAATATGATAACCTTGTATGAATTCAAGAATAATGGATTGCATTATGATAAATAGGTTCTGCTTCATCACTAGGACACCTTATTTTAATATCATTTGTTAATGCTACATATCTTCAAATACACCAAATGAGTTATTTGAATATAATTCAAACCACACCAAATCTTTCTTTGGTGGGTTTTCTATTGCTTCTTGAATTCAATTTTACCACTTTACAAACAACTTAGTCAGTGTCAGCATTTGAGAGGAAATTCATAACTCAATTTAACTCGATCTTGATCTAATATCCTTCATCTCATCTTCTTCACCATGAATCTTTTTTTCTTTCCTTCTTACAAATAAAATGCATCGTTTTCATATGCATCATCTTTCTCCATTTTCTACATCACCAGGAGTAAATCTTTTTTTTTAATATTCAATTCTGCTTCTAGCTAACTATATCACTTAAGTTAATACTAAGATTATGATGATTCAGTTTTCTCAAAAAGAAAGTTAATATAATGATACTCACACCAAGCGGGTGAGTTTATTTATTTATTTATTTTATTTTTTTACAGCATAAATGTGTACAATTTGTAAATGCTATGGACTCAATGCAAATGCTACAAATGTATAACATGCTATACTTTTTTGCTAATTAATCACAATTAAGGATGGAGTACTTATTGTTAGAGAATGAAAAGATAAAATCAGCAAGCAAATAAAATAAAGACGAGTAATATGTGAATGAAGAGCATAAAAGAACTAAAAGTTTTTGAATAAAAAACATAATATGTTTATCGCTCTGTTTTGACATGTATATTTTCTTCCACAATAACATATTAACTATTGTAAATATATACTTATTAAAAATTTGATGAGAATAATATTTTGGTTGTAGTGGGAAGTAACAAATGGGCCTTAACCTGGTATGGTGTTGTGGAACGTGTGTTTCAAACAACATTTCTAACCAATTTATTATGGAAGCTACATCAAATTTTGTTACTTAAATCCACTGTCCTTACCAAGATCTTTGCTAAATGAACTGTCATTATTGCATATATATATATATATATATATATATATATATATATATATATGTATGTATGTATGTATGTATGTATGTATGTATGTATGTATGTATGTATGTATTTTGCCCAAAGTATATACCAGCCATCTCCAATTTTTTTGGTTGCTACTGATAACATAGCTTTAATAATCTCATTCGACCATGAATATTCTGGTCAGAAGTGTGGAGGGAGTTGGATGCTCTTTTTGGATAAACAATGCTAAAGGCTGTATCTGAAGTTGGATGTAGGAATATCCTAATATTTTGTAAAGAGAAAATCCATGCAAAACAGTACTTGCTTTGTCCACAATTCATCGTCATCCTTGTCTTTTTCCTGATGATTCAGCATCATTTGTTAAACTTATTTTTTTTAATCGTTTTGATACTTTTTCCTCGTACGAAGCTTTTTATTTCCTTCTGTAAGTATTGCATCATCTTCTTACCGTGTCGTTGCTTTGTCTTCTTTGTATGTGTTCGTATCATCCGATTGTACTTTTGCTTAATTTTCTCATCTATAGTAGGGCACCTGTAACTTCTCTCTCACTCTCATTTGTAAATCTTTTTGTTACATATCCATATTTCATGAATTAGTTTTGATATTTGGATTATTTTGCTAATAAGTTAGAATACAATATGTCTTTCTGTATACATATTACTTTGGATAATTAACTTTGATCTGGCTGAGTATCTATATATGCTGTAAATGATCATGAACAAATATTTTTATGCTTTCATTTTTCACTAGAAAGTCGTTGAATTGAAGTCATGGTTCCTCCATTAACCAAAATCAATATTTTCTCTTTTACAATATGAGTTTTACTAAACATAAGAAGTATCAAACCACACCAAAGTGGTACCAAAACGTTGCAATGGACCGAAAAGTGGAGCAAATAAAGAAGAGGACAGAGACTAACAAACCAGATGAAAATAGTTACAGAATTGTTAGGCAAGCTAAAACCCAGGTGGAGCACTTGCAATCTTCCGTTGTTGGTGCTGAAAGTTCAATAAATCGAAGAAGCATGAATGAAATTAAATATGAGGGCATAAGTCATGATGTACCAATTCTGGAAATTCAATTCTGCCAATAAATGTTAAGATTGATTTCCCTTGCTATAAAAGGGAAGATGATCCCAGCATTTTGTTGTGTAGTGTGGACCAAAATTTTCAGGTTCATGACACACTGATTAGTGACCATGTTTCACTGGCCACCTTTCATTTTGAAGGATATGCACAAATGTGATATCAACTACTGAAACAAGAAATGGTAGTTGTAGCTTGGGAGTAGTTTAAGGAGGACTTGATGCTCCATATGGTGACAGTAAATTCTTTGATTTCCTTAGAAAGCTCACAAAACTTAAGTGTAATGGAACAGTTCAGGATTATCAATATCATTTTGAATAGCTACTCACTAAAGATGGACCTTTACCTTAAACTCGACAAGTGAGACGTTTCATAAGTGGACTAAATAATGTCATTCAGATTGATACACAACACAGTCAACCTAGTATCATGTCTTCCACAATTGAATTGGCTAGATTGACTTTGGTTAATGGAGGAATCATAACCTCAATTCAACAACTTGTTGATAAAAACAAAAGATGTAAATATTTATTCATGACCCTTCACACCACATATACATGCTCAAATACAAATATTGTTACCGACCAATCGTTGAATATCCAAAATAATGTATGCATGAAAAGGTTTTTCTTTTTCTTTTTCTAACTTATTAGCAAAATAATCTAAACAGTAAGACTTATTCATGAAACGTTGATATGTAACAACTCTTACCCCCCTTAGACTCCAACCTGGCACTCAAGTTTAAAGTTCAAATATAGTTTTTTCATAAACGATAACATTTACCATTTCTACTGGAGATAAACCTTGTCAATGGATCATAATTTCTTCGTTTTCCTTTCGGCCTCGTCGATCTAGAACAGTTTAAGGCCAACGATAAAGAGACTCATCATCATTTTTCATCGAGCAAAGTTCAGGTTGACCTTGAACGTCGTGAACAATTTTCTTCTTTAATAAGGAAACATGAAAGACAAGTTGAATGCGAGATATGTCTTCTATAGATTCAACTTGCAAGCCACTACCTCTGTCTTCTTAAGAACTTGGTGCTTTGGGTTTTGCTCCAAAGTTTATTTAGGATCAAATATTTAGTGACTCGAGGCTTGCCTCGGGTAAGCAGCCGGTTCAAGTACGATTGCTTTGAGTGTTCTTTTTCAAAAGTTTTTGAGTGTTGTCTTGAACTAAACTTCAAGCGCAATATCTTCGGTCTTTGTATAAGTTTTCGAACCAATCTCTTGTAGTTTCTCTCTCGATTTTCCTCGATAAACAATCGGTGCATATAACATTAATGCATTTTAGTTGTTCCAAATCTTGAATTAGTTTATTTTTTTGTTTATTTATAATTCGTGAGTATATTTTGCCTTTCTCTTACTTTTTTGTCACACACACATGTGCGTGCGCCGTGTCTGTGTGCATATGTGGGTGTTAATATGAATTTAATTTGGTTATACTAACTATTTTTTCTCATCTTAACTTTTTTATAATTATCTAAATACTCATGTTACTTACTATTTTACCTTTTTTTTTAAGGTATAGCTAGTTGAGCTTCTTGCATACACCACCATGTTTTTTAATGTATTTTTAAAATTGTACTAAAATTTCTTACCATTTTGCTTATGTTGTTTGCTACGCTTGTCCATTACTTATTAATATCATCGATCTGGTTTCATTTTGTTTCTTTCATCATATGTTCATTGAATATTGTTATGTTGTTTTGTTTCATTCTTTCCATTTGATATTTTTATGTCCTTTATTTATATTTGTTAAATTTAATCTCTTAACTAGCTTGTCTAATATCATAAAACGATGTTGATTTATTATATTTTCTTCTTGCAATGCTATGTAATATTTATATGACGCTAAATCTCTTATTCTACTTTGGTATGTTATCAAATGCTCTCCCAGTGATATTCTTCATTTGTTGGAACTCCTGCTAAGTTTGTCAAAATTCTGCTCTTTTTCCATGACTTCAAATCCGTAAATTAACATGCCATTAATCATAGACAAACTAATTTAATGTGTTGTCTGATTTAATGCTTTTTGTTGTAGGGTTCTTTTCTTGTGCCTTCAACATACAGATAGTATTAACTTTTCTCTGGAGAAGCAATCGTTTATGCTTGCTTGCTGTATAATCAGCTCAGGTCCTACAGAAAGCAATTTTATTCAAGTTTCCAGGATGCCAAGATTGCAAGTTAATCATGCTATTGTTTCAGACCAATTTGCAGTAATATCGATTATCGTTTGTAGATTTGTTTTTTGCGATTTCATAGACTGTGTTTTGATTTTTTTTGCAGATTTATAATTTATAGTAGACCAGTAGTAAAGTAAATGTAAGGTGGTGTACAATAACTGCATTATCATTTGATCAACAGTGAAATAGTCTTTTCTTTTTTCAGATCATGGTATTCATGGATATTCATTTAAGTAAATCCCACGCCGTGTGTCTATCCCGTTTTGTGAAATAGTCTTTTCTTGTTAAGCTTGTTAACAAGTTGTGGTCGTTAGGTTGTTTATTTTGAAATAAGTGCTTTCATTAAGCCGTTCTATTCACTTTCATTGAATAAACAAAATTTTAATGTTTATTATAAGTGTTGAACACTTATTACATCATAATTTTCAATAATATCATATCCAACATAATATGTAATTGTTTTATAATGTATTTTTAATTATATCAAATGATTAGAAAAGTTCAAAAATAACATCAATTTTGTTTACAGTTCTATCTCTTCTGTGGTTGTTTTGATTTTAATTTTATTATGCAGTTTACCATCACTAGAAACGAATATAATAAAATCTAGTGACGAAATTTTTTTTAATACCACTCCTTCGTGATATTTTCATACAATTTGAAGTTAAAATATGATACTTAATAAATTAGTTTATAAGAATGGAAATGAAAAAATAAATAAATTGAAATATGTAATGCCGACGTGAAAAAATTATAAATACATAATTTCGACAAGCTGAACAATACCGACTTATGTAAGATAAACGAAAACTTAAACAAAATATGCAATACATACGTAGAAAATCAACATATTACATAATCATGAAAAGTAGGACAAAGTCATCTGATTTATTTATATTAACTTATTTCAACACATTGAACACACACAAATACACACACAAATATATATATGCATACACACATACATATACATACATACATGTATGTATGTATGTATATAATGCTGAAAACACAAGCTTCAATTTTATTAGTGAAATATTTACTTCTCGATCACTCTTAAAAATATACTTGCGTCATCAAATTTTCTATTTTCAACGTGTTTTGTAGATTTTGTAGTACATGCACATGTGAACGTTTGTTGTTTATTTATAATAACTTATCAATCTGAATGACATTATTTTGTAGACATAAAATACGATGATTAAGTGTATTTCCTATGGCAGTTGTACCGAAGAACAATTAATTTTAACTTCGAGGGGTAATATTGTTAAAGTAATAATTTATGTTCACAAAACAAATTTCTAATCAGAATGTAAACAAACAATAATTTAAGTATTCAACAATCGACATTTAGCAATTGGTATTCAATATTCAGCATTTTAAACAAACGATATCTAAATTCTAAAGCCTTAATTTACATGCATGCATACATACATATACATACAAACATATATACATACATACATATATACATACATATATATATATATATATATATATATATATATATATATATAAAGGAACAAATTTAATCAAACTAGATTGTGAGTTACCAAGTAAATGATCTTCTATTAAACTCTGAATTTGATGATAGAGATGGAAATAAGGATCAGGATACTAACATAAAATAGCTATTGAAAAGAAAATAGAGCTTTCTCTCTCAATAGCAATCGATCAAGAACTCAGAGCCAATCAAGGACAAATGATTTTCAGTCTCGGCCTCAGAATCTCAGAGCGTTTCCAGATGCAAGAAATGCTCCAAGAAACTTTCAATATCAGAATGGGCAAAATCAGGGGAAAGCCTCTACATGGGCAGAGTTGATCAAAAAAGGGGGTCTAAATTCAGATTTTGACCTGCAGTTTGTTTCTCCTACCACCATCAACCAAAAGAAGACAATTGTTGTGAAATAAGAGGTCAGCGAAAGAACAAAGTGTAAGTGGAGTTACTCTGTAATAGCCTATGTTGTCAATAGGCCCCCGTATCATCATTTCAAGGATTCCATTGCTAGAACATGGAGTCCTACTAGTAACTTCGAAATTTTTACTCGAAATAATGGATTTTTTATTATTAGATTCTCAAATGCATCGGACTGTAGAAAAACTGTAAACGACGGTCCTTATTTTATTAATGGTAAACTTATAATCTTGTAAAAATGAAACTAAAAATTGAATCTTGATAAAGATTTGCTTACAACAATGTCAGTTTGGATTCATTTACCACAATTAAACTTAAGGCTATGGGATAAGGATGCTTTTAGCACCAAAGCTAGCATTGTGGGGAACCCGATAAAATAAGATAAACCAACTGTTAAAGAAACAAGGCTATGCTATGCAAGAATATTGGTTGAAATTACGGCAGATGAAGGCCTTCCAAATAAAGCCTTCATATCGATGCATGATGGTGAAAATATAGTGCAAAGAATAGAGTACGAATGTATACCTCCAAGGTGTAAATCATGTGCATGCTTCGGACATCAAACAAAAAATTATATTGTTAAAAAAGTTTGGAGAGAAAAAAGAAATGACAATGGAAATCCAATACAAAAAACTAGGGAGAAAATAGTGGGTACATGCAGGTTGACCAAAATCCAAATATGAAAATGAAAACATCAGTAAATGAGGTAAATGCAGATGCTTTAGTTGAAAATGCAGCCAACAATGAGAATGCGAATTCTCAATACAAGACTCAAAAGGAAACATCAAACAAGATGTAGATAGATTTTGACCAGGAAAATACTCAGGAGGATATTGCAAGCTCGGAAAAGAACTCGCAAAACCCTAATTCAAATGATAAGAACACTGATGGGGCAGTAGATCAGGAAGAGACCAATACAAGCCCCACAGTGAACTCTGAAAGTTCAAACAGTGGAAGAAAAAAAGGAGTTAATTAACAGGTCATTGGGACACCTTCAAGGGTGTCTCAAGTTTAAGTATAGATAATAAAATAATAAATCTAGATGAAGATTCTATCATTCATGCTCAAAGAAATAATATGGATCTTCCATTTAAGATGCCCGAATGCATAGATCTCTCTCAGCTTGCAAGTCACTTAGCTTCTCAATCCAGAAAATCAATCCCGCAACAATATATTCAGAATGCAGTTAGATTGGTAACATTTAGCTCTCCACCTGTTAGCAAGAAGAGGAAAAAAGGAGTAGACTGAAAAACATTCAGGACATAATGAGTCTAGAGAATATAGAGAATGCAGAGGAAACCGAGTTCAGGGAAAAATACATCATCAAAAATAAAACATGGGATAGTCTTAAAATCAGAAGCAAGAAATCCTACAGAAAAAGAAACAGAAACTTGATTATGAGAGAAGAGGAGAGCAGTTGCACTAATTTACTGAAACTGCTATATGTATCCTTTGTTGTATCCTTTATATTAATTTTATTTATATGTATCGTGACGATTATTACTTGGCATGTAAGAGGGATTAATTCTTATGAAAGAAAATTAGTTTTATCTAACCTGTTATACACTTATTATATGCTTATTGGAGCATAAGTTAGATAACTCTAAAATAGAGGACTATCAAGTTAAAAGTTTAACTAATTGGAGTATTATTAATAACAATCAAGTTCACAAGCACCATTGTCCAAGTGGTTAAGTGATTCGGTTTTAGTGCGAGAGGTCACAAGTTCGAAACTTGCGTAGCGTGATTCAAACGTTTATTGACATGTATTATGTTGTCCCAATGACATGTTGTATATAAAGTACCATTTCAAAAAAAAACCAATCAAATGGGAGGCAATGGTAGGATTATGATACTCTGGGATCCTAATGTTTGGGATATAAAACAACATATATATAATTTTCAATTTATTCACTGTACTATGTAAATAAAGGTGGATTTCAACTGGAATTCACCTTTGTTTATGCATTAAACAGTGAAAAAGAAAGATTATTTTTTTGGAATCAATTAGAACAATAAAGCAAAAATATAAATCATCCTTGGTTAATAGTTGAGGATTGTAACACTGTTATGCATGCTTTTGAAAAACAAAAGAGTAAAGCAAGTCCATTTAAAAAATTGGAATTGATAGGCAACTTCATGTTCAAAACTGGGCTGATAGAACCAATTATTTCTGGAAATAAATATACATGAAAATCAGGGAAGTTTAGAAATATACACTGTAAATTGGATAGAGTTTAATAAATCAATTTTTTAAACACTTTTGCAGATTTCAAGTATCTTACACTACCCCAAGCTTCTAGTGATCATACACCCATCCATATTTTATTTTCAAATAATGATCTGACAAAGAAAAATACCCCATTTAGATTTCTCAATGGATGAGTTTATAAAGAAGATTATAGAAATGTAGTCAAAAACAGTTTAATTGTTAATGTACATGGCACTGCCCAGCATAGATTTAGTAAAATGCTCCAAATAACCAAGGGAGTTTAAAAACATGGAATAAGAATAAGAGAAAAAATGAATTAAAAACCATTAGAGAAGAGTGTGAAATGTTGCAGAATGAACTAGATAATGATTGCTCAGACTCGAATAAAGTCAACAATTTTTTTACAACCCAAAACAACCTTATAAAGTCATTACATGTGCAAGCTATCAATATGAGGCAGAAGACAAAGGTTGACTAGCTTACTAATGGAGATTAAGCAACCAAATTTTTTTATGCAAAAATGTCTAGTAGGAAACATAAAAATGATATTGGAAAACTACTAGATGAAAAATGAAAGATTATTAATGAACTGTTGTCTATTATAGAAAGGGAAGTTATAAAATATTTTGAAAATCTATATAACTCTAATTCATATACTAATAACTTTCCAAAAGTATAAATAAAGTACTTGTTGAATGATAATAGCCAAAATATTTTGCTTGCTCCAGTTAGTTTAACAGAGATTAAAAATATTATTTTTAATGCAAACATTGATAAAAGCCATAGTCCTGACGGTTTTGGGGAAAATTTCTATAAATCCCATTAGGAGGAAATTAATACTAGTATTTTGGAAGCAAATACTGAGATTTTTAGGTCTGGAAAAATAATAAAAAAATTTAATCATACTTATTTAGCTCTAGTAGCCAAAGTTAAAATTTCTAATGGTTTAGAGGATTACACACCTATTGCCTGTTGTAATTTTATATATGAAATAATATCAAGTATCTTATGTAATAGAATGAAAATATTCTTAAAATACTTGATTTCAGAAAACCAAAGTGCTTTTATCTCTGGAAGACTTATTTCAGAAAACACTTTGTTAGCACATGAGTTGATTAGAAACTTTAATATTAAAAACAGAAATCTTATGTGCATAAAAATAGATCTTCATAAAGCCTTTGACAAAATAAATAGGCAATTTATAATACATATGATATTACAGATGGGTTTTAATGAAAAATTTTGTGCTTTGGTCAAAGAATGCATAAACAATGTCACATACTTAGTGATGGTTAATGAATCATCCAAGGGTTTTATACATATTAATAGGGGAATTAGAGAGGGAGACCCACTTTCTCCCTATCTATTTACCATAGTCATGGATTTTTTTTCAATATTAATTGAAATTGAGCAAATAAGTGGTAATATTAAACCAATAAATAGAATCAAGCCTTCTATTTTGCACTTATTATATGCTGATGACTTATTGTTGTTTTTAAATGCAGACTTACAAAGTGCAAAGACTGTTATCCAATTTTTTGAAAAAATGGGGGACTATGCTTGTTTGAAAGTTAATGAATGCAATAAAAAGTATATTTCAGTAAAGGGTGTACAAGAAAAGAGGAAATTCTAAGAATTTTAAAATTCAAGGAAGGAAGTCTACCAGTCAAATATTTAGAGCTGCCTCTAAGTATCAATCAGATAAATGATAGGGATTGCATAAGGTTATATGAATTAATTCAAAATAGATTGGAAGGTTGGGATAACAAGTTGTTTTCATTAGCTGGTAGGGTAGAGTTAATACATAAATTATCATGTATTGGATTCAATAACATAACGTTCTAGTAAAAGCAATGCACAAAATTGAGAAAATGTGCGCAAATTTTATCTGGAGGGGAAACAATATAAAAATGCATGGGAAAAAGTCTGCAAATCAAAGAAAGTAGGGGATTTGAGTCAAAGGAGTATACATGATTTGAGAGAAACATGTAAGCTCAAACTATTTTGGAAATTTTTTTGGAAGGAAATTCTTTATGGGCAAAGTGGATGAAAGTAAAGTATCTTAAGAACAAAATTTTTTGGACTGCCAGTATTGAAAATCACCGTTCATTCACATGGAAAAACATTCTCAATTGCAGAGAAAATTACATCAAAATATTGGAAAGAAAGTTTAAAGATGGCAAACAAACCAGCCTATGGTTTGACCCATGGCTGTTTGGAAAATCACCGATAAATCTACTTGGATGGAACAATATTTATAGTTTTGGTGGAGTAAATAATAAAGTGCATTGAATCATTCAAAATCACAAATGGAACACATACAATCATCCAGCCACTTCTATATTCAAAGCAGCTATTGAACCACTTCTATATTCGAAGCAGCTATTAAAAAAATCAAAATAGATCCAAGTTTGCATATGGACACAAGGTGTTGGAAACTCTCATCAAATGGAGGATTTTCTTTCAAAAAAGTTTGGAAGTTTATAAGGGAAAATGAAACAGAGGTTGACTGGTACAATTTTATTTGGAATAGAACATATTCTCCAAAAATATCTCATTGTTCATGTTTTGCTTTACTAAACAGGCTTCCAACCAGAGATAGATGTTTTAAATGGAAAAAAGTTGGGGAAATCAAATGTTTACTATGCAACAATGAAGATGAAAATATAGAACACTTATTTTTTGACTGTGAATATTCAAGACATATCTAGTTCATTACCAAAAAAAAGTTAAAGTTCAATCTACATCTAGTAGTGCAAAACATCAGATAAAGCATTTAATATATTCAACAAAATTTCAAATAAAAATCAGATGAATTCAGAAAAGCTTTAATTCTATTAACAATAGTAATATATCACATAAGGAAAGAAAGAAACATGAGATTGCACAAGCGCAAGGAAACAGAATGTATGCAACTCTGGAAAATCATCAACTCAGAAAGTCAAATTCTTTTCATAAAAGTAAAAAAGCAAGCTGAACTACCGGAAGCATATAATCAGGAAAGGCAGGAATATGATAACCATGAAGAAAGGGTTGAGCATTCTTACATTGTGAGAAATATATCACTGTTATTCCCCGAACCAGATTCTCACATTATCTATCAGACCCAATCCGTGAGCAACAAGCAGGCGACCGATCACTCCCCCAAACCAAAAGATCCTCCTACATAAAAGCAAAAAAGATTGTTAGCTGAAGATAATGAAAGATGGATAGAATACAAAGTTAACAGAAATAAAGTACCTGATTTCAAGAAGGACTACCGCTTTGCTTAACAAAAGCTGGATCAAATAGGGCAAGAAGACATGGTTAACAGCCAAGCTTTTAATTTACAAAACATGTATGGAGACTTTCAGGCTAACAGTCTGGCTGGAGGCAACTACTCTAAAGTGCAAATCAGAGAATATCACAGCAAGGGAAGTAATCAAGCATATACATATACTAATCATTCAATTACTTTAAGAAACAATGAAATTAACTTCATTTTGGTTTACCTAATTTGAACAGGTGTAGTAGCGTCCAACCATAGGATTAAAGAGAAAAGCTCTCTCAACAAGACAGCATTATGCAGTTTGAAGTCAACAATCAATGAATTGGAGAAAATTATTACAGAAGTAATCTTAATAAGCAAGTATATCACTTATCTCTATGGAGTAGAGGGAGAGTAGTAAGCTTCAAGCGCAGGAGAAGCTAGCAGTGAGGACATTCAAAAACTCACTCAGAAAATTGATCAACATCAGAGAAGCCGAAGATATAACCTCATATCTAAGGAATAAAGGGGCTAGAAGCAGTAAAGAGAGAACGTGGAAGCCTCCTTGAAGCAGAAAGATGCACAAAGATTGGGGAAGAGATAAATCGTCCCAATTTCGCTTAACACTAATTCTATAGAGTTCGATGTTTTAAAGAGAGATTGGGATACGAAGTTTCGAATGCGGTCAGGGTTAAGAGTTTAAGTGTATAAGTGTATATGCTGAGAGATTAATGGGTACTATACCCGATTACATTTGGGCCTTGGACCGATTTTTTTTCCTTTCAAAAAAAAGTATTAGGATACTGGCAATTGGATACACAGGTTTTTGCAAATCAAGATGACTTTCAATTTTTGCATAAAACCTAGGACTAAATGTATATTAGAATTACAAAGATGATGATTTGTATTGCGAAGCCATATATACTCTAGCAAGTTGTAAAATAACCTATTATGAATTATCATTCCAAAATTTGATTTCTATTCCCAAAAATATATTCCTGATCTATGTTTGATTTCTATTTTTAAAAATTATTTTGAACTCTATAATGCTGGTTCAAGTTGAGCAGGATTTTCCTTTCTAGCTTGGTTTAATAGTTAAAAATAAAACATATAGACCGTCACATATTAGGTAGGAAATAGACGGTAAAAGTTTTCATTCTTCTTCAAGAAGGCATCTGTCAGAGTGTGATAGATGAGAATGTTTCCTATGCCCACCTCTTCTTTTTTTTAATAAAGAAAACAAAGCTTTATTTTTTCGTTGCTTAAAAATAAAGTCATAAATAACAATCGTGAACTCACATGTAATCAACTACAATTTTTTAGTAACAAATTTCTATCAATTCTAAATTTGGTTAGAAAACGGTAGTTAATTAGATAGTTTTTGGACCTTCATATACTAGGATGTTAGATGATTTCATTTGAAATTCTTTTCAAACCATAAAAATCAAAGTTAGGCAAAAACGACCTACAAAAAATAAATGCTCAAGTTGATAAATAAATATGAAATAAGATTCTCATTATATTTTGTAGAACTTAAATTATTTTGTGTTAACAAATTGTTTTAGTGTTTGAAGTGTGTTTTTTTAATATCTCTTTAACTGACATTAGGGAGTGTACTAGTGGATGTATATAGTAACACCATTTTTGTTAAGCGAAAGGAGTATTCTGAAAAGGGTGTTAATGAAAGCGGAATGCATTTTTTTGCAACAAAAGGGACTTCTGAAAATGGTATTTTTATGAGAGTTATGTTGTGATAATTATTGTTGATGGTGATTACTTTTTAATTAACCAGAATAAATATGATTAAGTTATGTAGTGATAAATATAGAACAGACTATAATAAAAAATACATCAGAACTGATATAATAATGTAGAATATAGAATACACTTTTAGTCAATACAATGAAGAATAGAAAATATAAATACGATAAAGATAATAATTTGGCGAAGTCCTGCAACAACTAGTTTAGTCCTTATGTCATCTCAAACTGATGCCATATTATTTCCTACAATCTTTTGAGCTAGTTCATTTTCTTTCCCACAGTTGGAACCGGGTTGGTCTGTAGTGGGTGAAATAAGTATACCAATTATAGATCATATTGGGCATATGAGTCTAAACGGTTATATTAGATCCAATCTAATTAATTTATATAAAATCATGTTTTATTTAATTTATTCGATTCATTTAATTAATGAATTTAATTAGTTATGAGTATATCATTATATACTCATATATGTATGATGCACACGTGCAACATAGCATAGGGTGTATGTAACACCCCACACCCCTTAGTATACCCAAAAAGAACACACTAAAAGATGTGGTGCGTTGTAGGTATAGCTAAAATTTCATAAAAAAGTCATAACCAAAATATGTCTCAAAATACTCAATACATATGTCTCATGAAAAATACCATCTCAGTCACAATATCAGAGTACAAAATCATCCCTCTCAACAAGTGCTAGTACACGAAAATAAAACAGAAAAGAAGAAGAAGAATACATGAAGAAAAACTCCACAGCTAAACCTCCAAGAAAATCCGAAATCTACTGTCCCTGCCTCTGCTGGCCTATGAGGAGAAAAAGGGGAAAGTAGAGGAGTGGTCGGACTAAAAGTCTGGTGAGTGGAAGTAATTACAAGTATTATTAAGCAAGATAAAGGTAATAGACTTTGCAACATTTCTAGTACAAAAGGAAATAAAGGAAAAGATAAAGCTGGAATAAAATATGGTTTAATTGTTTGCTTTGCTTAGATAGTTCGATTGGATTGTTTGCACTTTTCTAAAACTGCTTTGATTAGGCTAAAATCCCTATCCTATTTTAATTAGGCTGAAGTCCTAATTCTACCCTTTGATCGGCCTTCTATCTCTGTTGTGCCACCGTGAGCTAGTCCCATCCTGTGGGTCCCACAGCAAAAGACACATGTTTTGCGCTTGGAACTCAATAGCGACTTATATCCCTCACCGAGGCCGCATGCTCGCCACCGCCGGCTCGCGCTATCTGTTGCTCTATCTTTTGACCTCTTATTTACCATAACTCCAGCATAAGCATGCCCAGCCTCACCTGTGTTATTGTGAGACCATCAGTTCCTGATTGAAGGGGAATGCTGTTGGTACGGGTCCTAACAAACAAAATCTAGTTGCGCCCCTTACCAAAATCCCCTGATTTGAGCTTCTATTTATTGACCTCTTATTTACCATTACTCCAGCATAAGCGTGCCCAGCCACACCTAATCTATCGTGAGACCATCAGTTCTTGACTGAAGGGGAATGCTGTTGGTACGAGTCTTATTTCTATCTTTGCTTATTAACTTAGTGTAAGTTTTAAAATAAGTCTTTTCTATTATTTCTGCTATACTTGCTTATTAACTTAAATATAAGTTCTATAATAAGCCTTTTTCTGTTGTCTCTAATTATAACCCGTGTTATAATTTTGCTTATTAACTAAACCTAAGGTCTAAGTTAAAAAAATAAGCTTCTTTTGCTATTTCTTCTATTTTTTCTTTTTAGTTATAATTACATGTTATAACCATGCTTGCAAATATCTTAAATTTGCCTATTTCGGTCTATATCCAATTTATTACAGTTCTTCTTATTTTACATCTAATTTTCTGTAAATCCATTATTCTTATACTCTAGTTCATATTAGCGAATTATTCTCTTTTATTTATTCAATTCGCGTAAAAAGGTAATTAAAAAGAACTAACATTTACAGAATAAATCCCAACGTAGAATAGATGCAAATAAAATGTAAATAACAGTAAATAACTGTAAATAACCGTAAATAATTGGAAAAGATATAATTAACAGTAAATAATTGCAAATAACTGAAATAGAATAGCTAGAAGAAAATAGACTGGAAAGCAAGTCCAAAATTTACTTAAAAATAAACTGTAAATAAACTTGCATAAAGGTTATCCCAAAATTGTAGAAAAACTACAACTATTGGAAACCCTATTATTTTAAATTAATTAAAAATCTAAAATAATTACTTGAACACTCACCTATGGTCCTTAGCTCTTTTCCTTGGCCTTCCCGGATCCACTTCTAGGGTATAAAATATTTTAATTAAAAAGATCTTCTCCTCGGAAAAATATTCCTTTTAGGGTCCAGCCTCAGGCACTGAACCTAGATGGAGAAAATCTGAATGAGAAAAACAGCTAGGCCTAGGGTCTTATTTATAGTATTACTTGTGGATCTCAGACCGTTGGATTTGAAGATTAAATCTAGTGCAACCACACCATAGGTTCGCTGGGAACCGTCGGATGGAAGCACGGACGCACATGACTGATCAAAATTGGAAAAACACGTCATTTCTTCACCTGGACGTGGGCTTGTCCAAATGCTATGGCGGGTCGACCTAGGTTTCGACCTTTGCATGAGTTAGGTCGACCTAGCTGATGGGAGGGTCGACCATAGGGTCGACCTGACCATTTTTTTTCTTTTTCTACGTTTCTTGTTTCTAGCATATCTCTTTCGTTTTAGTTCGGATTTTGACAATTTATATATGGAAATTGACCAAAAAATTACCACGGACACAATAGTGCAACTCCCGTGGCTCAATTATGAAAATTAACAAATTTATTTTATTATTTAATTAATTCGTTAATTAATTATTATAGCTTAAATTTTGGGTTGTTGAAGTGTACTTTGTTAAGTATATGCATAAGTAGATATTAGGATTTACGTCTACAGTGTATATCCTTGGCTTTACATATATATTAATTGCTTGAATAAATATTATATATAGAGGGAATTAGGGTGGAGAACAAACTTTTAAAAAATAGACTAAAGGACACCAAGTTTCATTTTTGGGCTGAAGTACAAACTTTAGAAAAAAATTAGGCCGAAGGACAATGCTAGTTTTAACTAACATTATATTCATTTTTTACACTATACAAAATGCTAAGTATAACTAGCATTATATTCAGTTTTGCACTGTAAAAAATGCTAGCTATAATTAGTATTGTCCTTTAGCCTAATTATTTTTCAAAGTTTGTCCTTCAGCTCAAAAATAAAACTTAGTGTCCTTCAGTCTAAATTTTTTGAAAGTTTGTCCTTGTGCATATTTTCCACTATATATATATTGAATAAAATTTATTTATAAACAAATATAAAACAAAATTTGACCAAGTCTTTAATTTTAATTTTCAAATTCCAAAAATCTAATTTGACATAGCAAAATAAGATTCAAATTCAATGCTAGTTCTGAAATTTAAATTCCAAATTTCAGAATTATCATAATATGATTTTGTAATATTTAAAATTAGACACACACACACACACATATATATAATGTTATATTTAATTAAAATCAAATTTGAAAATAAATTTATTCAAAATATTTGTATAAACATTTTATTAATCAAATCTTACACACACACACACATACATAAAGTAGAAGTAGCATAAACACTATGAGTAAAATTGATAATTCCTTTTGCATCCTTGCCACATTATCTAAATGGCCTTCCATTACCTCTCATTTGTCTCCCTCCCCTCCTCTCTGACCACTCCCCTTAGATCATTGCTTCAGGTGTAGACACCACTGGTGGAAAAGCCTTATTTAAAAATTTTATGCTTTGGTTAATAATGATGATTTTTTTAATTGTTAGAAATGCTTGGACTAACAACTCATTTTATGGCAACTCTATGTCTGTTTTGCAGAGGAAGCTCAAGCATGTCAAAACCGCCCTTAGAGAGTGGGAAAAAGGAAAATATGGTGATGGCTCCTTCCTCTCTAATCTCCTCAAGACCAAGCTGGAGTGTGCTCAAAGATTATCTGCTGAGCATCCCTATGATATCAATTTTCCAGGCAGGCTGAAGACCTTTCAAGGTAGTATATCAAAGCTCTCGAAGTTGAAGCTGAAATGAAGAGACAAAAGCTCAGGCAAAAGTGGGAGAATCTTGGAGACAAGAACACTATATTTTTTTATTCCTCTCTTTCTAATAAGCAAGCCAAATCCCATATTCATAATATTATTGACTAGAATGGAAATCTTGCTAATAGTCCCGACCTGTTTAAGGAAGCTCTCATCCATTATTTCTCTAAACTTCTTGGAAATGCCAACCAATTTTGCCCTCAACCGGATAATATTTGTAATCTTCCTCTGCCAACCCTATCCTCTGGTCAAGTGGCACTGTTGTACTCTGCTATTTCTGATGATGAGATCAAGGTTATTATTTTCAGCATGAACAAAGAATCCTATGGTGGTCCCGATGGCTTCATTGTTGTCTTCTACACTAGCTGTTGGAACATCATTGCTAAAGATGTTATTAAAGCTATTTAAAACTTCTTCATCCATTGCAAATTTCCATCTGGCATCAATGCCACAAATATTGCCTTAATACCTAAAGTTGATCAGCCTCTGTGTGTTTGTGACTTTAGGCCAATTGCTTGCTGTAGCCTCATCTACAAAAGCATCTCTAAGATCATTGCTGGTAGGCTGAAGATGGTACTTCCCACTTTAATCTCTAACAACCAAGCAGCATTCCTCCCAGATAGAAACATTCTTGATAATGTTCTTTTAACACATGAGCTCCTTGCCAACTATAATAAAACTAGTGTTTCTCTTAGAGCCATGATCAAGCTAGACATATCCAAGGCTTTTGATTCAGTTCAGTGGCTTACCATTGTCAGGATAATGGCCATAATATGCTTTCCTAGACACTATGTTGCTTGGATGTAACGACTCGTAATTTATCACTTTTAAATGGAATATTTAATTAACTTAAAAATATTAAAATATAGAATTTTAAAACTTAAATAATCATGTTTTATATAATAAATAAAAGTGATAAACTTATTTTTAGAATTTGATTACAAAATCAAGAAGTTTAGATTTTCATCGAAAAGTGACAAAAGCCGGTTTTCGATAAAATTGGGTATACGTTCAATTTTTTTAATGATAAATGATTCTTTTTTAAAATTGTTATATAGCGATAGTAATTGGTTGATAAAAGTTTTATAATTATATAAACACTTGTTTTATAATGTTTGACAAATTTCGTCGCATTTTGACAAATCGACGTTGTATTTTTACAATTGGAGTTTAATATTATTAAATATGGTTTTATAACTAAAATAAACTTGTTTTTAATTATTGAAAGATGATAGGAAACTTATTTTCAATTTTTGTTTACATAAATAAATAGTTTGATTACAGAAAATGTGACTGGAAAATGTTTTATCAAAAAATCAACGTTTTGTTCAATATAAATTGTGTAAGCATTTTGCAACTTGAATAGTTATTATATAAACACATTAACAAAGTCATGAACCCCTCACTTATTTTTACTAAGGTTTAATTAAGCCAATTGTTTAATTAAGTAAACAACAGTACAAAAAGAAGATATTTTCACCAAATCCAATACAAGTCAAATCACATCAAAATCAAAACAAATCTTCACTTTAATCCATTTTTCCATCCAAATACATTCCTTAAGTATTAAGTAAAGATGAAATAAAGTAATGAAGTGAGGTAATAATGGTAAATGTTGAAAAAAACATGTTTACTTAAAGATTAAGGTAAGGGTATTTTTGTCAAATTACATTACTTAAAGGTTAAGGATTCTAACGCTATAAATTTGGACCCTTATGCTTTCACTTCTTCACATTTCCATTCATTATTTTCTTAGCTTTTCATTTTCTTCTTCTTTTTTCAATGGTCTCTTCTTTTTTCTTTCTTTACTAACTTTCTTAAAAACATATCAAACCAACTCCAAACTCTACTAAACTTTTCCAAAGTTCTTATATCATCATTTAAACATGGTTTAGCACCTACAAAGTTCAAGAATGATGGAGGAGGGGATGGAACCTATGGAGGCTGAGCCTATGGGGATGGAGGTAGTGTTGGCATGTGAAATGGTGATGGAGGAAGGTGACCATGAGCAAGGAAGGGGAAGGAGGTCATAGGAATGTGATTTTGTAGGAAAAAGGAAGGCTTTGACGATGTTTTAATAGAGTATGTCAATAAGAAATCTTGTCAACATCTCAAATAAAAACTTAAAGAATGACCAACCCCTTCGAAACCCCTTTCGAATGGGTCGATAGGGACTTCATGTTTTTGAAAGGTTCCCCTTCAAAGATGTAATTGTTGACAAGAAATCTAGTAAACACTTTGAAGCAAAGTTTAAGAAAGCAGCAATTCATTCGGAACCCTTTTCGAATGAGTTGAAAGAGTCATTACACCTTTAAAGGTGGAACCCTTTTGAAAGCATAGATTCTACTGTCATGGTGAATGTTCCTTCGAAAGGGATTATATGTTTCGGTGTATCCAAGCACCTTTGGAAGGAGTCCTCCCAACAAATATGACTTCAACAGTCTTATAGTGAGTCCCTTTGAAACCCCTTTCGAACCAGTCGAGAGGGTCATTATCCTTTGAAGGAACTAAGAATATAACATATATAACAAATAAGATGTGGATGCAATGTGCTATGGAATCTGATCTTGGATAAATGATGCAAGTCCAATTGACTTGTCAATATTGAATTATCATCATCACGTAAATTTAGTATTACGTAGCTTTAGATGTGATGATAATATGCTTCGAAATCAAAATATCCAAGTTAACTCCATGGCATTGCATATGAAAAATAAGGGTCAAGAAAATAGGTAAGTATCATGTGCAATTTCGGAACTTATGGTTGATTTTGGAAAGTTAAATGAAGTGATAACGAATCTTTAATAAAAAGATGTTTTGAAAATTTGATAAAACTGTTTGGGTTATTGGGAAAATAGTTAATGGGTATTGAAGCATTTTTCTTTACTTGTAATTTTGGGACGAAATTCTTTTAAGGGGGGAAGATTGTAACGACCTTGAAATTTTGATATTTGAAATATGAATGTTTAATTGAATTTAAATATTCGAATGATAGTTTAATTTGAAATTCGAGATATCAGAATGAATTTGGTAATTAAATTATTGATTTAATTATTGAAACTGGGTAAAAATTTGAATCTTCAATTTGAAGTCTGTTAAAAATATTTTCAAGGCATAGAAAATTCATATTGATAATTCTGAAGGTATTGGAACTTCCAGAATTGAATTTGGAACTGTTTTGTTCAGTTTTGAAATTTTGTTGTTTAAATTGAATTTAAAAATATCGTTCCGGGGCACAGTCTCGAAATTCGACGAAACCGGTTTCATTGGATCCGTAATAGTGTATTATTATCGGATTTCAATTTTGTAATGTTTGGAGTGATCGTTTGGCCGTACGATAAGCAAACGCGCTGAAATTAAATCGGAAATTTAATTTAAATAACTGGTCCAAAAAGCTATTTTCTCCATACGATCGAATTTGGACTCGAAACCTTTTCCATTTGCGTTCGGAATAGGCGTATAACATTATGAACGCCTAGCGGCACGTCTTGATAGGAGGTTGAGATTTTGAGTTGCATTTATCAAGACGATATCGAATTCAATTTAAATTTAAATTTGGAATTTGTCAACACCAGTACTTTGCCTTCCCCATCAAAACGCTGTAGAGGTAAGGCAAGCACGACTTTTCTCTGTTAAATCACGTTCTTTTGTCTCCCCTTCCTTCTTTGTTAAAATACACGAAAGAAAATCATTTCGTTCAAAATAAACTTCTCTCTAAAAAATAACATCTACGAGCTCAATACTTCATCTCATTCATCAATGGCGACTTAGTTGTTAGCAAATTCCCTCTTGAAATCAAAACATTATACATCCCAAAAACAAATTGAATTTAAATAGAACGGGGCCGACTTTTCTTCAAACCAAATCGTTCGATTTTTGAGAGGGATTCAGCGTGTGGAAGTTCAATTAGGAAAGGGGAAGTCTTGCGTTCGAGCTCGGTTAGGGCTCGTTTGGGAATATCAGGGTCGGCGGTGGCATTGAGTCGGCTAGGGCTTGTGCTCGCGCAAGCGTGGGAGGTCGCGTGAAAGTTGGATTTTCGCGTTCGTTCGCATCCTGAAATCTCATGAGCACGGTTTGGGGGCATGGCAACTTCGATGCGAAGACAAGGAGGCGCTGGCCATGTGGAACAGTCGAGCTCGATGGCACGATGCTAGCAGTAGGGTAAGGGTTTGAACTCGAGCTCGAAGGCGATGTTGGGAGTGCCGCGTGATTCATAGCATCGTGGAGGTAGTCGCGAATCAGGCAACATCAATCATCTGATCAAGGTGGGCGAGCAAATCGAAGGGTTGAGAGTTAGGTCTGTAGGTCGATGTTGCAGGTTCGAGTAAATGCTGGGCAGTAAGGTATATTTTGATTTATTTAAATTTACAAAAATATATATATACAGTTTAAAGAAAGTATATATGGATAGGCAAATATGGAATGATCAGTAAAATGTAAAATAGTTTGTTTAAGATTTACAGTAAAGAACAAGATGATTTTGTTTCAATATAAGAGTTAAAACAGGAAATATATATAGTTATAGATAAAGTCTCTGTTAGATTAAATAAAATAAATAAGTATATGTATATAATTTTAGAAATTTACAGTAAACAAAAGATTAGTTTATATGGATAAAATTTGATAGTGGATAAATTACATAAAGATTCGACTTTTAAAATCTATCTAACGGGAAAATAGCATAAATTAAATTATTAGTTTAACTGAAAATTTTAGTTAAATTAAAATTGTAAAATGGCATGTTTAATTATTCGATTTATTTCGAATATTAATCGATTGTATAAAATTGTCTATCCAAGGTCTATAAATCGAGAAAATAAACTGGAATGGAAATGGGATTGCAAAATAAAAGCAAAGGTGAGATCTTCTCACTCAAAATGAAAAGTGGATTTTTGTTGCAGTTATTGATTGCTGTTTGGTTGTGATATTAGATATAGTAGGATATATCTATATATAGCAATATATATATATATATATATATATATTGGCATATGTATATATTGCAGTTGTGATTTCCCACATTATATAGCGGATGAGACCCTATTGCGCCGCATAATAGCGGATGATATTTTATAAATCCCATATACCGCGATATTCCACCTCGAAGTGGAATTGGTATTGTGCTAACATCGGTGGATGCAGGGAAACAGGTTGGAGGGATCCAATTGGATTCCTCAAACATTTGAATTTATTTCATATGTTGTGTGATTATTTATTTATAATCTGTGAATGATTATATTTGTGATTGAATGTGTTGAAGGCTAAAATTTAGCCGAATGTATTTTTGGTATCGTTGGATACCAGAAATAAATGAAATTGGATTTTTGGAATTAAAGTTGGAGATTTAAATAAATTCTTTTGAAAGAATTGGTTGAATTTCAAAGAAGGAATTTTAAAAGCGTAAAGTTGATTTTTGAAATCTTATTGAATAAATTCCAAAATATGGGAAAAGATTTTAATAAATGGATTTTGAATAATATTATTTGAAAGTTGGGAAATTTATTTAAAATGGAATTTTAAAGGGTTTGGAAAAGATTAAGGAATTTATTTTTAAAGGTGATAAATTTCTAGAAATCCAATTGATAGTTGATGTGGTATTGGAAAATAAATCTTTGGAAAATCAATATGAAAATTTATTGGTGTTTTAAATGAAAATGGATTTTTGTGTTGAAATAAATTTTGAAATCAATTTGTAATTGATTTGGGATTTGAAATAAAATTGAGAAATCAATTTTGAAAGTTGATTTGGTGTTGAAAGTGAATATTTGGAAATCGATTTGAAAATTGTATAAAAAAAATGAATATTTGAGAATGTAAATTCCAAATAGAATTTATAAAGGAAAGGGAAATTTGTTTTAAAAAATAAATATTGATATATTTTTAAAGTGTGGAAAATATGATTTGAAATCGGATTTTCAAAGTGATGAAGTGTGGAAATAAATTTACAGATTTGGGATGTAAATTTGAAATAAATCGATAAGGATTTATTAAATTGGTTTAAATGAAAGTGATTTGAAATTTATTTTCAAATGGTTGAAGTGTAAACCGTATCTCGCGAAGAGATTTGAAATTTAATAATTTGGGAAAAATTATTTAAATTGGATGTTTGTTGTGGATGTTGTTTGATAGTTAAATAACCGACTATCAATATTTGTCTTTGAAATGGCACTTGATTTGTTTTTAAAACAAACGCTCACTATTCGGGTTAGCCGGGAAAAGACCTTTGTGTCATATAACCCATTCCGAATTAGTGATACGACGATATGGATCGTATTGAAGACCGGTTGTGAAGACCGGATATTTTCGAAAATGAAAGGACAACCTGTCGAATGTCTCTGCACCGAGTTGCTCCGGTATAGAGATTTATATCACTCTTTTTGTGATGGGAAGTCCGGACGTGATTAGTGAATATCCGGATTGCAAGGGCTTCTTTGGAAGTGCCTTCGGTTCCGTTCGATCCCGGAACGGACTTGTATGGATGTGTGTCTGACATTACACTTTGAGATGTAAAGCTGGTTTCTATCAAATACATTTCTGTTGGTGGCGGAGAATTTATTTTCTTAGCTTAACACCCTTCTCTGAGACGTACGAGCTCAGAGGTTATGTAGTTGATGGTTACTAGTGATACATTCCCAATTTGGTAATGTGGCACACGAAGTGCTGTTGATCATTGTTGGTCAAAGCATTGCTTTGTGAAAAAGCGTTGCTTTGTGAAAAAAGCGTTGCTTTGTGAAAAAGCGTAGCTTTGTGGACGAGACTTCGTCGAGCCTCACAACCCGGTAATGGTCAAAACAGGAATGTTACGGCAAAGGTTTGTAGGGGTAGCGCCCCTAGGGAATGCCATTTCCTTCTGGATAAATGGTGATATCATGGTATGGAGCCCAGATATTTTACCTATGTTGATGCCACACATTTATTATACTTTTGTGGTTGTTGCTTTGTGATTGAGGATCCTTGGATAAAGGTCGGTAGCGACCGGGGGATGGCATAGCTCGTATGTTAGTTACCTAGTTACAGCTCGGTTAGAGCATGAGGTAGCGTCGGCCTTTTGTTTGCTGAGATCCAGTTAGGTTCTCGGGGCCTCTTTCCAGAGGCGTTCTATTTCGGTATAAGGAAGTTCCTTTGCCTGACCATTTGTTGGAAATCCAAAGAAACAATACGAACCCTGTACGATTTTTAGTTGTATTACCTGCTATGGAATGTGGCGGTAACCTGCTACTGAACATAGTAGCTATAGTAGGCATACAATAATGGTTGTATGTTGGCTAAGATTGATATTATACTTTCAAAATGTTTTCCACACTAGACATTAATAATAATATCAACTGATTTTGCGTAGTAAGCATTTTTGACTATCATAAGGGGAAATATCCTCCAATTCTGCGTTTGCATTGTGTGTGTGGCGGGAGGCCTTATGGTAGTTTCATTTTCCAAAAGCATTGCGAATTGTTTTATTTTCTTTGCGAAAATAACTGTTTTACGATCTCACATCAGTCACCATGACTGACTCGGAGTTTATTGTTCCCTTCTAAACTCTAGGTGCCCATAATTTTCCACACGGGCAGCCTAGAGTTATGTTATCAGGATATTCTGGATATTTTGGAGCTTTGGAGATGAGCTGGATGGCGAAGCGTACTACCGTACTTGTTTATTTATTCCACTGTGTATTCTGTATGAGGACAAGTTTATATAATTGTCCATTGTTGTATTGAGTTGTATATTGACTCTGATGATGTATGTATAAACTGATATAGTCTTTTGTTTTAAAAATTATTGATTCATCTATTGTATATTGTTCCACTGCGAAATGTGAGATTTTGATATTGTTTCTGTTTTTCTGTTCTTTCTTTTCTTCTGTCTTCTTCTACCTCTTCTTTTAACCCTAATGGTTCGGTTTTCCGGCATTCGATTGCACGACATTTGATACAATGGACGTATTAATGTCGACTTTCGAGCGTCGAAAAGTCGAGTCGTCACAAGTGGTATCAGAGCATCCGGTTAAGCGATAACCTCGGCTCTGTTGGGTGTTACTCATTAGAGATAGAGTCAGTAGTACTCTAGAATGAGTGTGAGTGTAATAATAGATATGAGCGTGTATTTGTTAGTGAATACAAATTTGTTTTGTATTGTGTTGACTTATCAGTTGATTGTTTATAGATTCTGGTCGGTGCAGGGTGGCCAACTGTAATCGATAGGAGTTTCTAAACTCTTAAACAAGATAAACTGACACAGTATTGTTTTAAAAAGGGTAAATGAAATAATTTTGCCCAAAACTATTTTTGTATTGAAAAGAAATGATTTTCTATGAATTATCATAGTATATGGATGCTTGGTTGTTAGGAAGAGATAACATTGAATTATTATCACTGTTATATGGAATTGAATAAGAAATTAAAATAATACCCAAAGATTTGGAGATAAATTCCTTTAACGAATGAAATTTATAAATATGAATTGAAAAAATAAGGAAATAAAATTCATATACGAATGAAATTTGTAAGTGTAAATTGTAAATGTGATTTATAATTTGGAATAGAATTCCAAGGAAGTATTTGAAATAAAATTCATCAATGGAATGTAAATAAGTTGATAACTTATAAAATATTTGAAATTGGATGGGAATAAGATTCAAATTGAAAATGAATGAATTTATGAATGAACAAATGAAGCTACATTTGTAAATAAATGAATTGGAATTGAAAAACGAAATGAGATTGATTTGAATCAAGTTGAATAAAAATCCAAACTTGGAGGAATAAAATAAAATGGATTGAATTCAAGTAAACTAACTTGATAAATTATTAATTCATGAAATAGTGAATTGGAAGTTGAGTTAGTAAATCAAAATTGAATTGTGAGTTGAATGAAATGGTTTGAATTTGTATATAAATTCAAGTAAGTAAGAAAGAAAAATAAATTGACATTTCCTTGTTATTGATAAAATAAATTCGAGACGAATTGAATATGGAAATTTGAAATTTAAAATGGATGAGTGAATGAAATGGTTTGAATTTGTATATAAATTCAAGTAAGTAAGAAAGAAAAATAAATTGACATTTCCTTGTTATTGATAAAATAAATTCGAGACGAATTGAATATGGAAATTTGAAATTTAAAATGGATGAGTGAATATACTAATTAAATTAGTAGATGGAATAGATTTGAATGGTTTTCAATGAGATTTGATTAATGGAATGCCAATTAAAATTGAATGGAATCAATTGGAAATGAAATACTATACATATATGACATATTATGTTTTCTAAACTAAGGATATGGAAAAGTACCTTCCATTGAAAACAAGTTGTGAAGGTGTTGGAACTCGGTATGGGTGTCCATTTGATCGAGATGAGATCATGTTAATTGATCACGATGTATGCTAGTGTAATTCGAGGGGTGTGAGGCCCACAGTTACAAGTGATTCCACTGGGATAGTGGCGCAACCGCCGTGTAAACTACGATCTAGATGCCATAGCGAAATTCGAGGGGCGAGATGCCCACGGTTACAAGCGATTCCACTGGGATAGTGGTGTAACCGCCGTGTGAACTACGATCTATGGCAACAACCATGGCGAAATTCAAGAGATGTGAAATCTACAGTTACAAGTGATTCTACTAGGATAGTAGCGGAACCGCCGAGTAACTGTGATCCATGGGGGAACATGCTTTCCATATCCATTTTTAAAAGGATTTTTAAGTGTTTTCACTGGGAGTTAGAAGAAAAAATTTGGAAAATTTTGTTAACGGAAAAATTGATTTTCAAATTGTAATGGAAACGTAGAACTAAAACCATTGTTTTGGTCGAAGTTGAAAGTTTTGGAAAAAGTGAATATTGAATTTTCATTAAGTGAATTTTTGAAGATAAAATGAATTCAAATAGAATTGAAATTGTAAATTGAATTCAAATGGAATTAAAAATGCAAAGTTGAATGGAAATGAATATATAACTTTGTTAATGAAGTGAAAACAAATATAAGAAGTATGTAAATACTTATATTGCACTTAAGAAATGAATGAATGAAATTCTTAAGTAAATTCGTATTGGGAAATCCAATAAGTGAATTTGGACATTATTGTTTAATAAAATATACAGGGATTGTAAAGGCTAAGAAAAATGGAATTGGATTTTCGATTTTGAAGTTAATTTAAATTGCTCGACCAAAAGGTATGTATTTAAATTTCAGTATGAAATTTGATGAGATTCTGATTTTGCCACTTGGCATTTTGTTTTCTTTTGGAATTTGGGAGTCCGTAGGGACGTTTTGTAGTCGTACCGTGTTAGCCACGCAAAGGAGACGCTGGCAAAGATTTTCGAAAATTTAGAGTGTTAGGAAAATTTTGAGAAAATTTATAATTCAAAATTTGAACTTGAATTCAAATTTGAATTGTTAGAAAAACCATATTATTTGGAACTTATGGTTGATTTTGGAAAGTTAACTGAAGTGATAACGAATCTTTAATAAAAAGATTTGTTTTGAAAATTTGATAAAACTGTTTGGGTTTTTGGAAAAATAGTTAATGGGTATTGAAGTATTCTTCTTTACTTGTAATTTCGGGACGAAATTCTTTTAAGGGGGGAAGATTGTAACGACCCTGAAATTTTGATATTTGAAATGTGAATGTTTAATTGAATTTAAATATTCGAATGATAGTTTAATTTGAAATTCGAGATATCAGAATGAATTTGGTAATTAAATTATTGAATTTAATTATTGAAACTGGGTAAAAATTTGAATCTTCAATTTGAAGTCTGTTAAAAATATTTTCAAGGCTTAGAAAATTCATATTGATAATTCTGAAGGTATTGGAACTTTCAGAATTGAATTTGGAACTGTTTTGTTCAGTTTTGAAATTTTGTTGTTTAAATTGAATTTAAAAATATCGTTCCGGGGCACAGTCTCAGAATTCGACGAAACCGGTTTCATTGGATCCGTAATAGTGTATTATTATCGGATTTCAATTTTGTAATGTTTGGAGTGATCGTTTGGCCGTACGATAAGCAAACGCGCTGAAATTAAATCGAAAATTTAATTTAAATAACTGGTCCAAAAAGCTATTTTCTCCATACGATCGAATTTGGACTCGAAACCTTTTCCATTTGCGTTCGGAATAGGCGTATAACATTATGAATGCCTAGCGGCACGTCTTGATAGGAGGTTGAGATTTTGAGTTGCATTTATCAAGACGGTATCGAATTCAATTTAAATTTAAATTTGGAATTTGTCAACACCAGTACTTTGCCTTCCCCATCAAAACGCTGTAGAGGTAAGGCAAGCACGACTTTTCTCTGTTAAATCACGTTCTTTTGTCTCCCCTTCCTTCTTTGTTAAAATACACGAAAGAAAATCATTTCGTTCAAAATAAACTTCTCTCTAAAAAATAACATCTACGAGCTCAATACTTCATCTCGTTCATCAATAGCGACTGAGTTGTTAGCAAATTCCCTCTTGAAATCAAAACATTATACATCCCAAAAACAAATTGAATTTAAATAGAACGGGGCCGACTTTTCTTCAAACCAAATCGTTCGATTTTTGAGAGGGATTCAGCGTGTGGAAGTTTGATTGGGAAAGGGGAAGTCTTGCGTTCGAGCTCGGCTAGGGCTCATTTGGGAATGTCAGGGTCGGCGGCGGCATTGAGTCGGCTAGGGCTTGTGCTCGCGCAAGCGTGGGAGGTCGCGTGAAAGTTGGATTTTCGCGTTCGTTCGCATCCTGAAATCTCGTGAGCACGGTTTGGGGGCATGGCAACTTCGATGCGAAGACAGTGAGGCGCTGGCCATGTGGAACAGTCGAGCTCGACGGCACGATGCTAGCAGTAGGGTAAGGGTTTGAACTCGAGCTCGAAGGTGATGTTGGGAGTGCCGCGTGATTCATAGCATCGTGGAGGCAGTCGCGAATCAGGCAGCATCAATCATCTGATCAAGGTGGGCGAGCAAATCGAAGGGCTGAGAGTTAGGTCTGTAGGTCGATGTTGTGGGTTCGAGTAAATGCTGGGCAGTAAGGTATATTTTGATTTATTTAAATTTACAAATATATATATATACAGTTTAAAGAAAGTATATATGGATAGATAAATATGGAATGATCAGTAAAATGTAAAACAGTTTGTTTAAGATTTACAGTAAAGTACAAGATGATTTTGTTTCAATATAAGAGTTAAAACAGGAAATATATATAGTTATAGATAAAGTCTCTGTTAGATTAAATAAAATAAATAAGTATATGTATATAATTTTAGAAATTTACAGTAAATAAATGATTAGTTTATATGGATAAAATTTGATAGTGGATAAATTACATAAAGATTCGACTTTTAAAATCTATCTAACGGGAAAATAGCATAAATTAAATTATTAGTTTAACTGAAAATTTTAGTTAAATTAAAATTGTAAAATGGCATGTTTAATTATTCGATTTATTTCGAATATTAATCGATTGTATAAAATTGTCTATACAAGGTCTATAAATCGAGAAAATAAACTGGAATGGAAATGGGATTGCAAAATAAAAGCAAAGGTGAGATCTTCTCACTCAAAATGAAAAGTGGATTTTTGTTGCAGTTATTGATTGCTGTTTGGTTGTGATATTAGATATAGTAGGATATATCTATATATAGCAATATATATATATATATATATATTGGCATATGTGTATATTGCAGTTGTGATTTCCCGCATTATATAGCGGATGAGACCCTATTGCGCCGCATAATAGCGGATGATATTTTATAAATCCCATATACCGCGATATTCCACCTCGAAGTGGAATTGGTATTGTGCTAACATCGGTGGATGCAGGGAAACAGGTTGGAAGGATCCAACTGGATTCCTCAAACATTTGAATTTATTTCATATGTTGTATGATTATTTATTTATAATCTGTGAATGATTATATCTGTGATTGAATGCGTTGAAGGCTAAAATTTAGCCGAATGTATTTTTGGTATCGTTGGATACCAGAAATAAATGAAATTGGATTTTTGGAATTAAAGTTGGAGATTTTAAATAAATTCTTTTGAAAGAATTGGTTGAATTTCAAAGAAGGAATTTTAAAAGCGTAAAGTTGATTTTTAAAATCTTATTGAATAAATTCCGAAATATGGGAAAAGATTTTAATAAATGGATTTTGAATAATATTATTCGAAAGTTGGGAAATTTATTTTAAATGGAATTTTAAAGGGTTTGGAAAAGATTAAGGAATTTATTTTTAAAGGTGATAAATTTCTAGAAATCCAATTGATAGTTGATGTGGTATTGGAAAATAAATCTTTGGAAAATCAATATGAAAATTTATTGGTGTTTTAAATGAAAATGGATTTTTGTGTTGAAATAAATTTTGAAATCAATTTGTAATTGATTTGGGATTTGAAATAAAATTGAGAAATCAATTTTGAAAGTTGATTTGGTGTTGAAAGTGAATATTTGGAAATCGATTTGAAAATCGTATAAAAAATGAATATTTGAGAATGTAAATTCCGAATAGAATTTATAAAGGAAAGGGAAATTTGTTTTAAAAAATAAATATTGATTTATTTTTAAAGTGTGGAAAATATGATTTGAAATCGGATTTTCAAAGTGATGAAGTGTGGAAATAAATTTACAGATTTGGAATGTAAATTTGCAATAAATCGATAAGGATTTATTAAATTGGTTTAAATGAAAGTGATTTGAAATTTATTTTCAAATGGTTGAAGTGTAAACCGTATCTCGCGAAGAGATTTGAAATTTAATAATTTGGGAAAAATTATTTAAATTGGATGTTTGTTGTGGATGTTGTTTGATAGTTAAATAACCGACTATCAATATTTGCCTTTGAAATGGCACTTGATTTGTTTTTAAAACAAACGCTCACTATTCGGGTTAGGCGGGAAAAGACCTTTGTGTCATATAACCCATTCCGAATTAGTGATACGACGATATGGATCGTATTGAAGACCGGTGGTGAAGACCAGATATTTTCGAAAATGAAAGGACAACCTGTCGAATGTCTCTACACCGAGTTGCTCCGGTATAGAGATTTATATCACTCTTTTTGTGATGGGAAGTCCGGACGTGATTAGTGAATATCCGTATTGCAAGGGCTTCTTTGGAAGTGCCTTCGGTTCCGTTCGATCCCGAAACAGACTTGTATGGATGTGTGTCTGACATTACACTTTGAGATGTAAAGCTGGTTTCTATCAAATACATTTCTGTTGGTGGCGGAGAATTTATTCTCTTAGCTTAACACCCTTCTCTGAGACGTACGAGCTCAGAGGTTATGTTGTTGATGGTTACTAGTGATACATTCCCAATTTGGTAATGTGGCACACGAAGTGCTGTTGATCATTGTTGGTCAAAGCGTTGCTTTGTGAAAAAGCGTAGCTTTGTGGACGAGACTTCGTCGAGCCTCACAACCCGGTAATGGTCGAAACAGGAATGTTGCGGCAAAGGTTTGTAGAGGTAACGCCCCTAGGGAATGCCATTTCCTTCTGGATAAAAGGTGATATCATGGTATGGAGCCCAGATATTTTACCTATGTTGATGCCACACATTTATTATACTTTCGTGGTTGTTGCTTTGTGATTGAGGATCCTTGGATAAAGGTCGGTAACGACCGGGGGATGGCATAGCTCGTGTGTTAGTTACCTAGTTACAGCTCAGTTATAGCATGAGGTAGCGTCCGCCTTTTGTTTGCAGAGATCCGGTTAGGTTCTCAGGGCGTCTTTCCAGAGGCGTTCTATTTTGGTATAAGGAAGTTCCTTTGCCCGACCATTTGTTGGAAATCCAAAGAAACAATACGAACCCTTTACGATTTTTAGTTGTATTACCTGCTATGGAATGTGGTGATAACTTGCTACTGAACATAGTAGCTATAGTAGGCATACAATAATGGTTGTATGTTGGCTAAGATTGATATTATACTTTCGAAATGTTTTCCACACTAGACATTAATAATAATATCAACTTATTTTGCATAGTAAGCATTTTTGACTATCATAAAGGGAAATCTCCTCTAATTTTGCGTTCGCATTGTGTGTGTGGCGGGAGGCCTTATGGTAGTTTCATTTTCCAAAAGCATTGTGAATTTTTTTATTTTCTTTGCGAAAATAACTGTTTTACGATCTCACATCAGTCACCATGACTGACTCGGAGTTTATTGTTCCCTTCTAAACTCTGGGTGCCCATAATTTTCCACACGGGCAGCCTAGAGTTATGTTATCAGGATATTCTGGATATTCTGGAGCTTTGGAGATGAGCTGGATGGCGAAGCGTACTACCGTACTTGTTTATTTATTCTGCTGTGTATTCTGTATGAGGACAAGTTTATATAACTGTCCATTGTTGTATTGAGTTGTATATTGACTCTGATGATGTATGTATAAACTGATATAGTCTTTTGTTTTAAAAATTATTGATTCATCTATTGTATATTGTTCCGCTGCGAAATGTGAGATTCTGATATTGTTTCTGTTTTTCTGTTCTTTCTTTTCTTCTGTCTTCTTCTACCTCTTCTTTTAACCCTAATGGTTCGGTTTTCCAGCATTCGATTGCGTGGCATTTGATACAGTGGACGTATTAATGTCGACTTTCGAGCGTCGAAAAGTCGAGTCGTCACAGCACTGACAAAGGATATTGTTCCAACATTCTCCAATACTACTTTCATGTACTCCTGAAACCTTTCGACGCCTTCGAATGGTGTGCTTCTTTTTTCTAGCAAAACAGTCAAGGTTCCCTATCACGTTACTTGGATGTCAGCAGAAGCACTTCCGACTCCTTCTTCTTCTTCGAAACCTCTCCTTGGTTGCCTTGGTCTGGTGCTAATCATGATGAGTGATTATTTGTGCGAGTGAAGAGTTGCTTTCAGATGGTTTCGAATGGACTCGAAGGAGATGAAGGGATCATCGCGATAGGTCACTTGGTTATATGTGAAGTTTTCTTTATGCTTGCGGAAGGGCTCAACCATTTCGAAAGGCTAATTTTTGCTTTCGAAAGGTACATTTTGGCAGAATATTCCTTTTGTGTAAGATTTTCAGTGGCGAAACCAGGTCCTTCAACTCCTTCGAAAGCCTACTCTCCATTTGGTATTTGTAAGGGCATCCCATGTTTGCAGCGCCAATCTAACCTCTTCAAAAGCCTCTTCGACGCCTTCAAAACCTTGCTTTTGGACCATGGCGGAACCCCTTTCTTTATGTTTATGGTGCTTTTGCAGGCTTTCATTTCTTGAGCGAGCTTCATGGTTAACATTTGCCCTCCCCTGTATATGAAAGAAGCTTTTGTTCTTTAGGACAAAAATTCAAAAATTCTTCTTTGCATTATTTTATTCTCAATGGTCTTCTTTATCAATCTTATTTTCCTGCAAAGTACAAAGTAGACAATATTTTGCATCATTAAATTGAAATTCATACCAATATTTTCAGTAGTTTGTCCATATTAGCATAAGAATTCCTGATAATAGATTTTATAAAATCTAAATCTAAGGATAATGGAAAATAATATATCCTCATTTGAGGATTATAAGTGATGAGAAATCCATAGGTGGGAACGATTAAAGTTTAAAAATTCTTGTTTGATAATAATAGAAGTCCTGAGATCTAACCTTTGGTACTGATAAGAGAAGACCAGAATCCAGTTATAGAATTAATAATAAAGGGCCAGAAATCCAAATCTGGCATTAATAATAGAAGTTTAGTAATTTTCTTCTAGAAATTTCTCATATAAGACCAACGATAATCATTTAATAATAAAAGCCCAAAGATCATCATCTTGAAATAAGTCATGAAAGACTAGGAATCTTCCTTTGGGAACAAATAATATGAGTCCAGAAACCCTCCTCTGAAATAATAGAAGACTTGAAACCCAGATTCGAGTGTTGACAAGTGTTGTTCGAAAGTTAGTAGTAGAAGACCAGTGACCCTGATTCGGGTATTAGTAAGATTAAACCAGAAGTTAATAGAAGAATAGGAGTCCATCATAAAGGTCTCAATAACAACAATCTCGAAACCCAGATTCAGGCATTAATGAGTGAAGTCCAAGAATTAATAGCAAAAGACCCGAATTCCATATTCAGTATTAATAAGTGAAGACAAGAAATTAATAGTGTAGGACCGAAAACCCAGATTCGGGCATTAACTAGTGAAGCATAAAAATCATCCTTTGGAAACTATCCAATGGCTGTAAATGCTCATCTGAGATTCTTGTCCTGCACCACTTTTTGGGCTTCAATTGTTCAAATCTTTTGCTTCGAGTTGCCTCTTCTGGTTCTCGACATGTGCCACCTTTTAGGCTTTGTATGTTGTTATCGTTTGGTGTGCCGCTTCTCGGGCTTGGATGTCTTGGTCCATTATTGTCTGGTGCGCTTGGTTAGCTTATCCACAAGTAGGACCCAAGGGCCTATCCGACCTCCCTCCAGGAGGCGCTCTAGCTAGGCCTTATAGGTAGGACTGAAGGCTTGTTTGGTGCCTTGGCCAGGCCATGGCGTAGCGGAACCAAGGGCTTACTTCGTCCTCCCCGCAGAAGGTGCTCCAGCCATGCCTTATAGGCAGGACTGAAGGCTTGTCGGTACCTTGGCTATGCCATAGCATGGCGGAACCAAGGGCTTACTCCATCCTCCCTCCAGGGGGCGCTTTGACCTGGCCATAGCGTGGCACAATTAAGGGATTAAAAATACTTTACCCTGGACATAGCATGACGCGGATAAAGAATTACTCTGTCCTCCCTCCAAGAGGTGCTTTGACTTAGCCATCTCGGTGTAGACAAAAGCTTTTGACCGTTTAAGGTAGTTTCCAAGTTTTAGGAGAATTTTACTCCCAACCATGTAGACATTTCTTAGAAAATGAGGTGCTTTATTCGTCCAATCAGGAAAATACAGTCGCAAATGTTATGCGTTCCATGTTCTAGGAACCATATTGCCATTTGGCCGACATAATTTGTAGGCTTAAAGAGGAATCACTTTGCACATAATTAGTGGACCCTCCCAATTTGGTCCTAAAGGTCGATCTGTAGGATTTATTTTGTTTGCCATCACTTTTTGGAGCACTAAATCTCCTTCTTGAAATGATCTTATCTTTACTTCTAAGTTATAGTATTTTGAGATTCTTCTTTGATATTCAGCAGTCCGAACAGCTGCTTCATCTCTTAGCTCATGTATTAAATCCAATGACTCTTTTTTCAATTCCTTGTTTGGATCGAATGCATACGCGATTCTTCGATGTGAAGGTACCTCAATTTCAATTGGTAACGTCATTTCACATCCATATGTCAGAGAGTACGGGGTATGACCGGCCCGTTGCAGTTTTGGTGGATGTATGATAGGCCTAGAGTATAAGTGGCAATTCGTCTACCCAATTTCCTTTGGCTTTATTTAACCGTTTTTCCAGGATAGTCTTAATAGTCATATTCGCTGCTTCGACGGCTCCATTAGCCTTTGGATGTGCTATAGAAGAAAAGCTTATGATGATTCCATTTTTATGGAAAAATCGAGAAAATTCTTCACTTTCGAATTGCGTTCCATTGTCAAATATGATCTTGTAAGGGATCCCAAATCTATCTAGTAATGATGTTTTTAACAATAATTCTAAGTACTTTCCTAGAAGTGATTTTGGGGAGCGGCCCTGCTTCTGCCCACTTAGTAAAGTAACCAATGGCGACTACAACATATTTTGCTCCTCCTTTGGAAATTGGCAACGGTCCGATTAAATCGATTCCCCAAACATCAAAAGGCCATGGGTTGGAAATCAAGGTTAATTGGCTTGGTGGTAAACGGGGAATCTTTGAGTATTTCTAACACCTTTCACATTTCCTTACATACTTTATTGCTTGAATCATAATTTGATGCCAATAGAAACCTTATCTCATTATTTTCTTTGCCATTTTTATCCCATTGGAATGGTCTCTACAAAATCCTTCATGCGCTTCCCTTAATAATTTCATCCCATCTTCCAGACTCACACATCTTAAGTAAGGAAGAGCGTATCCTTTCTAATAAAGAATCCCATCCATCATAGTGAATGTGTCGTTTAATTATCCTAACTTTCATTTTGTCAGATGGTAGTATCCTATTAGTAAGTTATTCTACAATAGGTGAGATCCAAGTGTTACATTTACAGTTATTTGCCTTTGGACGATTGGGATCTTCATATAGTATTTCCTCATAAATTTCCCTTTCTTTTCCTTCTTGTCCCATGGTTTGGGATCTAATTAAAACCAATAGTTCCTCCCCTAGTCCAAGCATTTTCTCTTTAATACTGGGATTTGCTTGATATCCTACTAGTATGATACGAGTTTTTGAAGCTCCTCTCGAGCTAGCCAATTTTGCTAATGAATCCGCTTGAGAGTTATCTTTCATTGGGACTTGGTGTATAGGAAAATCTTCAAATAAGGCAAGCATTTTTAGCACCTTCTTAACATATAGGGTTAGTTTGGCATCTTTAGTCTGATATATCTATTTTATCTGATTCACCATTAGTTGAGAGTCACTAAAGATTTGAATCCGTAGGATTTTAAGTTGCAAGTCTAGAGTCAATCCTGCCACCATCGACTCATATTCAGCTATGTTATTTGTTGCAGCAAACCCTAGCTTCATTGGATAGTGTAAGCGTGCCCATCGGGTGTGATTATGACATACTCTGCTCCGGCTCCCTGCTCATTTGATGCCCCATCCACAAATAGTTGCCATATGGGTTTTTGATCCTTCTCTTTCTCTGACTGTTCCTTAACGAATCTTGACATTCGTTGATAAAGTCTGCTAACGCCTGCCTTTTAATTTTTGTTCGTGGCTGAAATTCAATGTCATATTGGGTAAGTTCAATTCCTCATTTTACTAGCCTCCCTGAAGTCTCAGGTTTACTAAAAACTTTCTTGAGTGGAAAGTTAGTCAAGATTCTAATTGAATGCACTTGAAAGTATGCTCTGAGTTTTCGTGCTGTCAATATCAAATAGTAAGCTAACTTTTCTATGACTGGATATCGAACCTCGGCATCCTTTAGTCATCTGCTTACATAATGAATGGGAAGTTAAGTTTCATTCTCCTCTCTAATCAGCACTGAACTAACTGCGTGTTTTGAAACCGCCATATACAAATATAGGCTTTCTCCATCCTCGGGGTTGGATAATATTAGTGGGCTTTCTAAATGATTTTTAATTCTTGGAAGGCTTTCTTACAATCTTCTCCCCATTCAATATTCTTTCCCTTCTTAATCACATTGAAGAAGGGGATGTATTTATCGGTTGCCAGGGAGATAAGTCTGCATAGGGCTGCAATTATACCATTCAAGCTCATTACATCTTTGTTGGTTTTGGGTTCTGCCATGTCTTTGATAGCCTAGATCTGGTCGGGACTGGCTTCTATTTCTTGTGCGCTAATGATGTAACCTAATAATTTTCCAACATGAACTCCAAAAGAACATTTCTGAGGATTTAGTCTCATTTGATTCCTTCTTTCTTCAAACATTTCTTCGAGATCCTTAAGGTGATTCTCAACTTCATGAGACTTTACTAGCATGTCATCCACATAAACTTCCATATTTCATCCAATCTGTTCCTTGAACATCCTGTTGATCAATCTCTGATAAGTAGCTTTTGCATTCTTCAGCCCAAAAGGTGTTGCTTTACAATAGAAAGTTCGCCAACGGTAATGAAGCTTGTATGCTCTTCGTTTGGTTTGAACATGGGTATTTGGTTATACCCGAAATAAGCATCCATAAGGGACAATAGCTTATGGCCACTAGTTGCATCAACTAACCGATCTATTCTGGGCAACGGATAACAATCTTTCGAGCATGCTTTGTTCAGATCAGTGTAATCGATGGATGTTTTGCATTTTCCATTTGCCTTTTTTTCCAACACTGGATTTGCTAGCCATTTTGGATAAAAAACTTCTCGATTGAATCCATTTTCAAGCAGCCTTTTAACCTCTTCTTTCAAGGCGTCAGATTGAACCTTATCAAATTTCCTCTTCTTTTGTCGAATGGAGTTCATATTTAGATCAATATTTAGTGCATGGCATATAACTGATGGATCAATCCCGATTATATTCAAATGTGTCCATGCAAATACGTCTTTGTTAGATTTAAGGAACTGAATTAAATATGCTTTCAAGTTGTCCTTCATTTCCTTTCCCACTCTAACAATCTTTGCCGAATCAGCTGGATCTATACATATCTCCTCGAGATCCTCTGTAGGATTTATCCTCTCCATTACCTCGCGGCAATCTAATTCTGTAATGATCTCGCTTTCTTCTATTGAGTTGGCATCAGCCCTCTTCCTTTTTCTCCCAAATGAGATGTACCTTCCAAACACACGTTTGTTTATTTTATTAGATCTTATTTTTGCTTCAAAATGTTGGGTGTAAAAATCCACCATCTAAAGGTTAAAAAACAGTAGAGGAATCATAATAAGAAGAGTACTCCCTTTTATATTGATTAAGAGTGGCAAAATACATTTTGCGGGAGCTAAATTGTTCTCCCCGAATGGTACCTCAACCTCTTTTAGTTAAGAATTTCATCATCAGATACTTTAGTGAGATAAATACATCCACCTCATCCAACGCAGGGCGGCCAAAGAATGCATTATAATATGATGGCTGACTGATGATCACAAAAAGAGTTTCAAAAATTCTACAGCATGGTGGTACTCCCATTTGTACTAGCAGCTTTATTTGCCCCACCAGAGTTGACCCTTTGTTATTGAACCCAAAAATAGGTTCAAGACTAGGCTCTAGCTTATCTTTAGGAATGCCCATTTGATCAAAGGCGTGCTTGAAGATGACGTTGACTGCGCTTCCAGTGTCAACCAGGATCTTGGACACTATAGAGATCCTGATTTGAGAAGTGATCATAAAAGGGTCATTATGGGGGTGATGAATTCCCTTTTTGAGCTCTTGGGGAGTGATGACAATATTCGGCATCTGTATATTAAGCCATGGGTTTTTAAGCGGGGACTCTTCCTAGCTGTGCAGTTAATGCCCCGCTATTACCCCGCTATAACCCCGCTATATCTCATAGCGGGTTTCTACCGCTATGATTTTTCCATATAGCCCCACAACATAGCCTTTCCGCTTTAATCCCCGCTATTTCCGCTATATCCCGTTATTTCCGCTATATTCCGCTATTCCCGCTATATCTTCTTTAATAAAATGAATTGAAAAATTCAATTTATACATTATAAAAATTATGAAACTAATTTATTTGATTTAATTTTTAATATATTTTCAGAAATGAAAATACTCTAATATTCTACTAAATTCAATTATGTTATATAACAGTTTTACGTTTATTTAAAGTATATTCGCACATGTTTTTATTTAAAAATGATTTATGTATCAATTACAATTCAATTGAATGATAATTTTTCATTTAATTACCATTTATATATTCGTAAAAACATTAAGTATGAGTTTTATATGCTATTTTAAAGCCATCCGCTATATCCCGCTATATCCTCGCTATATCCCCGGTATGACTTTTTGCACCTCCACCGCTTTGAATCTGCCGAGCGCTTTAACTGCACAGCTTCCTAGATAGAAAATACTCCTTCCTTAGCTTCCTTGATATATCTGTTTCTGGTTCCTTTACTAGTTCCTGTTCGATGCGGTCTCCCATGAATCGCGTCAATTCTATTTAAGGGTGGACTCAGGTTTAATGGATCTTCATCTTCTAAGTTATTCACGGTAGTATTAGGGAACTTTCGCGATCCATTGCTGGTTTGGGGTGCTTTCTGTTGGTTCTGGATGAATTCTTTCAGGTGTCCTTCATGAATTAGCTTTTGAATAATTCCAGCTAGCACTCGGCATTCATCAGTTTTATGGCCATTCGCTTTATGATAAGCACCATAATCATCTCCCTTTCTTTGCTCGGGGTAGTTTCCGGCCTTGAATGATGTTAGGAAGTTAAAATTTTCTTTTATTGCGGCATGGATATAAGACAATGGCTTGTTTAAAGCGATTGAATTAGTATTAGAATCCTCCCATCTCGACCTCTTGTGTCCTCGGTCAAACCCAAATCTTCCACTCTACTTCTTAGGGTTAGGTTTCTTCTTGGCCTAGTATAATTCATCCATTCGAATGAATTTATCGACTTGAAAATGAAAGTCTTGTAAATCTTTACATCCATGAATAAAGAGCTCTTTCCAAAATGGTGTATTTTCTATCAGTCCTAAATGCACTGCAATCAGCTTATTCCTATCATTCATATCTTTGGCTTTCAGTGCCTCTATATTGAACCTCCTATGGTAATCACCCAGCGATTCTTCCTACCTTAGTTTGATGTTTGAAAAAATAGCATAATCAACTGTGGGGTTTTTGAATATGCAGAATTGAGTGGAGAATTTATAGACAAATTGTTTCCATGAGTAAATAGTCTTCTCTCGATACCGACGGTACCATTTTGCGGCAGCTCCTTGAAGGGCTACTGGGAATAGCCTACACTCTACTACCCCAGAAGCATTATATAGATCCATTTGGCTGTCGAAAGCCATCAAGTAGTCATCGGGATCGGTAGTGCCATGATATTTCATGGTTGGAATCTTGACATGAGATGGAATCACCGTTGACATGATTTCATCAGTAAACGGAGCTACTCGCTCATTATCATTTACTCGCTCATCTAGAGTTCTCTTCCTTTTTGTATTTAGCATGTCTTTGATAGCCTTCTCTGCCACATCTTTCAAATAAGCTTCAACATCATAATAGCATTTTCGATTTGGGTTGTATTCCTTTGAAGTTGAGTTCCCAGATTGCTCCAGAGATTTATCTTGTATTCTACCTTGACGATCGACTTTAGTCGCATGACGTTCTGTCTTTATTGACGATGTTAAGTCAAACTTTCTTTTACCTTCGTACGTATGAGCTTTCAAATTTCTCCTTGGGGATACCACCTCGTCTCCCATTATTCGTTTAGGAGTTTTGGAAGATTTCTGAGGTAGAGATGCTTTCAGAAGCTTTTGCATTTCTAGTAATTGTTGCTCTAAATGCCTTATCTTGATTGCATTATCGTCTGGTTGTGCTGGAGTTGATGGTTGTTCTTTCACAACTCCCTTTAGGTTGAAAGTTGGAGTAATATTTTCCTCTAAATTTGTTGTGTGTACTGCTTCCTCGTCCATTCGACTATGTCATTTCAGTTTCATTTTCCTACGACAAGTCAAATGTTGCATAATTAATCTATAAGGAGACAACAAGGTCGGAGGTTCAAGCACCTCCTTCTAGCGCCAAAAATATTAACTAGAAATCTTATTAACATCTCAAAGCAAAACTTAAAGAATGACCAACCCCTTCGAAACCCTTTTCAAATGGGTCGATAGGGACTTCATGTTTTCAAAAGGTGCCCCTTCAAAGATGTTAATTGTTGACAAGAAGTCTAGTCAACACTTCGAAGCAAAGTTTAAGAAAGCAGCAATTCATTCGAAACCCTTTTCGAATGAGTCGACGGGTCCATTACACCTTTAAAGGTTGAACCCTTTCGAAAGCATAGATTCTACCGTCATGGTGAAGATTCCTTCAAAAGGGATTATATGTTTCGGAGTATCCAAGCACCTTTCGAAGGGGTCCTCCCAACAAATATGACTTCAGTAGTCATATAGCGAGTCTTTTTGAAACCCTTTTCGAACGAGTCGAGAGGGTTTTTATTCCTTCGAAGGGACTCGGAATACAACATATATAACAAATAAGATGTGTACTCAATATGCTATGGAATCTCATCTTGGATAAATGATGCAAGTCCAATTGAATTGTCAATATTGAATTATCATGATCACGTCAATATAGTATTACATAGCTTTAGATGTGATGATAATATGCTTTGAAATCAAAATATCCAAGTGAACTCCATGGCATTGCGTATGAAAAATAAGGGTTAAGAAAATAGGTAAGTATCATGTGCAATTGGTCATTAGACAAGCTAATGGCCAAAATGATCTTCCTCATATCCAAAATCGATTTAGACCTATGCATCTTCTTCTTGTTATTTCTTTAAATTGGATTACAAGTAAGAGAATTTTATCCCAAATTGATCTAGGGTTACAAGAATTTGGTTTTGATAAGAAGTGAGAAGTAAATTTAAGAATCCAAAAACTTGTTCCCAAACTTAGACCTCTAGGGCCGTATTTATAGATGCAGATTGACCCCCTTCCACATCCATCCTTTTAAAGCGGTCGAAAGGTCTTTCTCCTAGTCGTTCGCGTCCATACTTTCGAAGCCGTCGAAAGGTCTTTCTCCCAACCTTTCACATCCATCCTTTCGTCGAAAGGTCTTTCTCCTAGCCTTTCTTATTCATCCTTTTGCCTTTGCCCTTCCACTTCCATCTTGGTCACTTATTATGCTTGGATTAGCCCGTCCGCCTCCATCAAAAGTGCATCGACAAAGGATATTGTTTCAACATTCTCCCATATTGCTTTCGTCAACTCCTGGAACCTTTCGACGCCTTCAAACGATGTGCTTCTTTTTTCTAGCGAAAGGGTCATGGTTCCCTATCGCGTTATTTGGATGTAAGTAGAGGCACTTTTGACTCCTTCTTCTTCTTCAAAACCTCTCCTTGGTTGCCTTAGTCTGGTGCTAATCATGATGAGTGATTATTTGTGTGAGTGAAGATTTTCTTTCGAATGGTTTCGAAAGGACTCGAAGGTGACAAAAGGATCATCATGATAGGTCACTTGGTCATATGTGAAGTTTCCTTTACGCTTGCGGAAGAGCTCAACCATTTCGAAAGGCTAGTTTTTGCTTTCGAAAGGTACATTTTGGTAGAATATTCCTTTATGTAAGATTTTTAGTGGTGAAACCAGGTCCTTCAACTCCTTCGAAAGCCTATTCTCCATTCGGTATTTGTAGGGGCATCCCATGTTTGCAGCACCAATCTAACCTCTTCTGAAAGCCTCTTCGATGCCTTCAAAACCTTGCTTTTGGACCATGGCGAAAAACCCTTTCTTTATGTTTATGATGCTTTTGCAGGTTTTCTTTTCTTGAGCGGGCTTTGTGGTTAACATAGTTGGATGATTAGTTGAAGATAAAAATGGTTTAGTGAAGTGTTGTTGGATAGGAAGAATTAGTTAGAGACAAAGGTGAGTACTCACATTTAAATTTACTAATTAATCTCTAAATAATTCCAAGTTTAATGATATGAAAATATAATATATATTGGAGGATTAAATGTGTGATTACTTGTTTGAATATATGGATGTTAATATGGATGATTACTTGGTTTGATCAATGATAAGTGCAATGGTTAGTAATTAACCATAGTTAATTAAATGAGAATTAAATCAATATAAAGATGTGTATGGAGTTGTTTAGTCTCTTATTGTTATTAAACATCTAAATAGGTTGGAACTGATATTATAATAATATAATATTTTAATATGAAACGAAATGGAAAATGAGTTTGAAATATGAAAAGTATTTGTTTAAATGGGTTTAAAATGATTTAGAAATGTTTTATAAACATTTAAAAGTGTTTCCATAAAGTTTGAAAAGAAATTGAAAAACAAGTCAAAACTAAGCGCACCGAGTAATGGTAGTTCACGATTTCGCGCCGTAAAATTCAAACAAGTATAGAGAATGGAAGATAACTCTGAATTATTTGAGATAAGGATTTTCCAAACTATTTTATCCACAGTTTTTAAATGAAGAAAGAAAATAAAGATTTCATCTTATAAAATTTTAAATAAGTCCAAAACAAGTTTTCAAAATAATTGCGGTTTTGCAGTTTGAAATCCATAAAGGGAATTCCTTTAAAATGATATTTTAAAGTTCTTTAAAAATATGGAATAAATTATATTAATATTTTAAAATGTTTTAAAAGATATTTGAGTTATATAAATGAATTTCCAAAATATAGAAAAGTCGTTTTGATCAATATAGCTTTCAAAACACTTTTCGCGGTACTTTTCACAATAGTTTTAAATAACTTATGAAATATGATTTTAAACTCAATCATTCTTTTTCATACCTTTTATAAATGGTTTTTAGAAGAATGATTAAGTGTTTTAAATAATGATTTAGAAGTTTTATAAATCATTTCTAAAAATGAAAGGAGTATGCGGAAATGACTAGTACATTTGTCCCGCTTGTGAGATCTAAACGGTAAAACAAGGTGCGTAACTAAGATTAGGAATGGAGCAACCAGTGCCCTGAACTTACCTGGCCTTTGTTTTCTCTTTTAGATGAGGGGTGGAACAGAGCAAAGGGAAAGCCCGGATGCTCTAAAAAGAATCTTATTTAAGTTTTTCCAAAAGTAAGGAATTTTCAAAAGAGTTAATTATACCAGATTTTAATAGTATAAGGATATTCTGGTCAAACATTGTATTAAGGTCCAAGGAGGGAACTTGTACTATTCACATGAATTTAAAAGGCGATTCCACCATTATTCCACGAATAGTACAAGTTGAATACGGAAGTTAATCCGGGTATGATTAATCTAATCTTTTACTCAATACAAATTGCTTTGGGGTTTATAGTAAACCATGTCTTAAATAACATTGTTTTTGATAAATTAAAATTTTATGATTTGAATATAAGAAATCTTTGATTTAGATTGAATTTGTAAATGTTTTTCTAAGTAAAAATCGAAACGATTTAGAATTATTCCAAGATTTAAAAAGGGTTTTAATCAACCAAAAGGATTTGATAAATAAGGCTTAATGATTCCATATAATTCGAAAAAGATAAATAAATAATTTAATGAATATATCTCTAAGAGGTATTTATGAATGAATAAAAAGATGAATTGAATGATGATTAATAATCACATATGAACTTAACATCGTTTTATCGAAGATTAGTTCGGAGAAATTGAGGTCGGATTTGGGTAATTCCTATCTGAAAACCACTCTGAACTAATGCATACGTTTGGAAGTGAAGACGTGTTAAAGATGATGGTTATTGAAGACCGAAGATCTTCAGAATGTAGGGATTACTATCACAAGTCCCAGGGGTTCACACCATATTACATTTATATGGAATTGGTGTCTTCATTCTGAAATCTTCATTGTATTAAAGACCGAAGATCTTTATAGCGGAAGGATTGCTTGTTGACATTCTCTGGGTCGCTCCCAATATAGAGATATTTATTATAGCAGTGGCCCTATCATGTTTTGAAATCTTCATAATGCAAGGACTACTCACTACTGGTCCTAGGGATGATTCCCAAAGATGTGGTAGGAGAAGTGCCTTCGGTTTCGTTTAGTCCCAGAACGAACTTGTACAGATGAATGTCTTACATCGCATTTCAGAGATCACAATATTAACTTTTACAAACATACATATGTTTAGTGGCGGAGAAGGCAACTTCTCTTAGCTTAACACCATTTTTTGGGACGTACGAGCTCAATGGTTGTGTGTTCATGAAAGTCAATAGTAATCGAAGGAATGACAATGTGGCATTCTAAGTGAAAAGCGCTTTGTGGAAGAATAAAGCAAAGCATTGTTAAATACAAAGCATGGCTTTGAAGAAATTGAGCGTAGCCTCACAAGCCTCACATCCCGGAAATGATATGGGTAATTATGTTGTCCTCATGACATATATTTCAGGTTATCAGTTGTATAAGTATGAAGGGGTCCATTGGAATCTGGATCCTCAAGGAATCTATTGCCCCATTTATTTTAGTATAGTAGTTAGCTTATGAAAAGTGATAAGGCTACCAGATATTGGTAGTGTATCAAGTGCAGTTCCAAGTGGCTAGTTTGAGAAAAGCGATAAGGATTGTGAGGGGACTATGTTTGCTATGCGTGGATCGAAGGAAAAGGCCACTAGTTCTCTATCATATTGTAAATGCAATCTGTAACGACCCTGAATTTTTGACATTGGAAATCAGAATATTTAATTGATTTTAAATGTCTGGAAGTTAGTTTAATTTGAAATTCAAATATCAGAATTTATTTGGCATTTTAATTTTTGAATTTAATTTATTGCAGTTAGTTTAATTTGTATTATTATCGGATTTCAATTTTCGTAGCATTTGGAGTTGTTGTGTGAGCGTACGATAAGCAAACGCGCTGAAATTAAATCGAAAATTTAATATTATAACTGGTCTAGAAAGCTATCTTCTCCATACGATTGAATTTGGAGTCGGAACCTTTTCCATTGCGTTTGGAATAGGGGTATTACATTATAAACGCCTAGCGGCACGCCTTGGTAGGAAGTCAAAATTTTTGGCTTCGTTTTCGAGTCGATTCGAATTTGAATTTAAATTAATAATATATATTGGTCATCAGTCAAAATAAGATCACATCAGAACTTTCTCATTCCATCTCCAACACGCCTCCCTTCACTTTATATCACGTCTAAACTTTTCCCTGGTTCAAATCAAAGCAGAAAAACAATCATGGCCGAGCTTTGAACTCTCCAGTATATTTCACTCCCCTTCTCGTTTCAAATTTCAAAATCGAACTGAGTAAATTTATTTCACTCCTCTGCTCAAAATCATGTACCCCAATTCCCAATTCCCTTCAATTCGAACGAAAAAAAAGAGGAACGATTCAACAATCTCGAATTTGATTCGAACCTAAGAAATCGTTTTCCTCACGCGATTCAAACGGCGAGAGGCAGGGGTGCGCGTTCGCGAAGGGAGGAGGTTCGAAATCGAAGGTGGGGTATTCATTCACAGCAGAACTACGTGCTCGTGGAGGGGTCAATGTCAACGAGAGCAGATCGATTCGAGCTACTCAGGAAAATCACAAGGCTAGGGTTTGGATGGGTTGTCGACGTCGAGGCAACGCGAAGCATGGGGACTGCAGTCTAGCGGCTCGACTGCAGGTGGTCGCAAACATCGAATCGGCAATGCTCGACGATTGAAGATGAGGAGGTCGCGACTGGGAATTATGGTCGCCTGAAGTCGTGTCGGGGTCGGGCGTTAGCATACTTGAAAACTGGTCGAGGGCAGTTAGGTAACCATTTCAGTTTTCAATTTAATATAAATAATTCATATATGTGTGAATATACAGAGAAAAGAAATTGACAGTAAGATTTATAAAAACAATTTGTTTTGAAAATTTATATATATGTATATATAATAAAGGAAGGGTATAAATAAAAAAATATATATACACACACATACTTACTTTAGTTCAAAGATATATATAACAGACCTTTGGAAATAAATATGGATATTAAAATATTTGAAGGTTTAAATAAAATTTGATTTCTGAAATCTATCATTTATTTTTAAGTGTGTATATATATATATATGTTTAATGAAAAAAGAAAAAAATTTGTTAGTTTTGATTAAATTTATCAAATGGGAAATTTATTGTTCGATTTATTCGAATATTAATAAATTGTATAAATTGTTTATACAAGGTCTATAAATCGTGAAAACAAGCCGGAAATGGAAAGGAATTGGAATGAATTGCAAATAAAAGCGAAGGTGAGATCTTCTCACTCAAATTAAAATTGGAATTGCAGTTATTGCTTGAATGTTTGGATGTGATAGTATAAAGATATATTTGGAGTTGTTGATTTCCCGCATTATATAGCGGATGAGACCCTATGCGCCGCATAATAGCGGATGATATTTATAAATCCCATATACCGTGATATTCCACCTCGAAGTGGAATGGGTATTTAATTGTTGTGCTAACGTCTGTGGATGCAGGGAAACAGGTTGGAGGGATCCAACTGGATTCCTCAAATTGTATGAATTTGTTTCATATGTTGTGTGATGATTTATTTATAATCATATGTTGTGTGATGATTATATTGATAATTAAAATTGTTGAAGGCTATAATTTAGCCGAATGTATTTTTGGTATCGTTGGATACCAGAAATAAATAAAATTGGATTTTTGAAATTAAAGTAGGAAATTTTAAGTAAATTCCTTTTGAAAGAATTGAGTGAATTTAAAAGAAGGATTTTAAAAGCATAAAGTTGATTTTTGAAATCTTATTGATTATTTCCAGATTATGGGAAAAGATATTAATAAATGGGTTTTGAATAATATTGTTTGAAAGTTGAAGAATTTATTGAATATGGAATTTTAAATAATTTGGAAAGAATAAAGGGATTTATTTTAAAAAGGAAATAAATTTTTTTAAATCAATTTGTAATGGACTTGGTGCTTGAAAAGAAATTAGAAATCAATTTGAAATTTGATTTAGGGGCTGAAAGTGAATATTTGAAAAAATAGTATATAAGTGGATATTTGAAAATTTAATTTCATAGTGGAAATAAATGAAGTGTGAAAATATGATTTGAAATTTGTTTTCAAAGTGATGAAGTGTGGGAAATGTGATTTGAAATTGGTTTTCAAAATGTTGAAGTGTAGAAAAATATTTATATCTTGTGAAGATATTTTGAAAATAAATAATTTGGGAAAATTATTTAAATTGGTTGATTGTTGTGAATGTTGTTTGATAGTTAAATGACTGACTATCAATGTTTGCCTGTGAAATGGCACTTGAAATTGTTTTTAAAACAAGCGCTCATTATTCGGTTTAGCCGGAAGAGGACTTTGTGTCATATAATCCATTCCGAAAAATGATACGATGTTATGGATTGCAATTGAAAACCGGATTTGCAAGGGCTTCTTTGGAAATGCCTTCGGTTCTGTTCGAACCCGAAATAAACTTGTATGGATGTATGTCTGACGCTACACTTTGAGATATAAAGAAGATTTCTTTCAAATACATATCTGTTGGTGGCAGAGAATTTATTCTCTTAGCTTAACACCCTTCTCTGAGACGTACGAGCTCAGAGGTTATGTAGTTGAAGGTTATCAGTGATATACTCCCAATTTGGTAGTGTGGCATTCTAAGTGTTGCTGTGTGTTGCTAATCATTTTCTGATCATTTATGATCAAAGCATGGCTTTCGTGTAAAGCGTAGCTTTGTGGAAAAGACCTCATCGAACCTCACACCCCGGAAATGGTCAAAACAGGAAATTGCGGCAAGGTTATGAGGGTCGCTCCTTTTAGGGTATGTCATTCCTTCTGGAAAAAGGTGGTATCATGGTATGGAGCCCAGATGCTTTACCTGTGTGGTGGCATCAATCTTATTTACTGTGTGATTGTTGCTTTGTGATCGAGGGCCCTTAAATAAAGGTCGCAAACGACCGGGCGGGTGGCATACTCGTGTAGTAGTTACCTAGTAAGAGGTAACCTGGCCTTGTGTTGGCAGAGAGCTAGTTAGTTCTCGGGACGTCCCTCCAGAGGCGTTTCCATGTGGCATAGGAAGTTCCTTAGCCTGACCATTTGTTGGAAATCCAAAGAAACAATACGAGCCCTTTACGATTGCAATTTGTATAACCTGTCACCTCAGGTGGTAGCTATAGCAGGCATAATATAATGGTACCTATGCTGGCTAAGATTAATATTATATTTTCGAAATGTTTCCACACTATGCACTAGTGATAATATCAAAGAGTTTTCTCATATTAAGCATATTTGACTATCATAAGAAGAAATCTCCTCTAAGTCTGCGATTGCATTGTGTGTGTGGTGGGAGGTCTTATGGTAGTTTCATTTTCAAAAGCATTACGAATTTCTTTTATTTTCTTTGTGAAAATAACTGTTTTTAAGATCTCACACCAGTCCCATGACTGACCTGGAGTTTAGTGTTCCCTTTCTAAACTTTGGGTGCCCATAATTTTCCACACGGGCAGCCTAGAGTCAGGTTATCAGGTCATTCTGGAATTCAGAAGTTACTGTGGAGATATGGAGGCGAGCTGGATGGCGAGACGTATCACTTATATTATGTATTATTCCGCTGTGTATTGTGTTATGTGGACAAGTTTATATAACTGTCCAGTAATGTGTGTTGTTGTTGTAAACTCTGATGATGTATTGTATAAACTGATATAGTTCTTTGTTTAAAGATTATTCATTCATCTAATATATATTGTTACGCTGCGAATGTGAGATTCTGATATTGTTTCTGTTTCTTTTCTTCTGTCTTCTTCTACCTCTTCTTTTCAACCCTAAAGATTTGCACTTTTGTTCCACTTTGAGCTGAATTGTTGTGGAATTTTGTCAGCTCAAAGGGGTACGGATTTGCGGGCCTTTACACAATCCCAATACGAGCTTTACTGTTTTGATTGTTGTCCCAAAATAGCTGTAATGCTTTGTAAACATTTCAGCTACCCCTTTCGGTATCATATATTCCGTCTGGTATATTCTCTTGACCTAGTCCAGATATATTACCATAGTCCGGTTATTGATACTTTCCTTGTATATATATTTATTTGAAAGTGTTTTCAAGCGATGTTATTAATAATAATATCAAGTGGTTTTCCGTATAAAGTATTTTGGTTATCATAAGGTAAAAATCCATCTGTGTTTATATGTGGGCGTGGTCTTATGAAATACCCTTCTTTTCAAAGATTTTTGACTGACATCAGTATTAAATTTTTTGATTATCTCACGCTGGTTTACCAAGCCCGATCCAGGTATTTTTAATACGCAGGTCAGATCCGAGTAGTTTTAGGTTTAGTTGAAGATGCTTGGAGTTCCTAGAGGAGAGTTAGAGATCTTCATCTACGTATGGACGTATTCTATTATCTGATGCATCTATTGCATTTGTTTTCATTTTTCAGCATTTGTAAGGGTAGAGGGTTTATAACTGTCCAGGCTGAATCTAGGTTAGACTCTGATATTGTATTCAAGATTTTACGATGTAAAGATTGTATATTGAAATAATATATGTTATTCCATTCGTGTGAGATTATGTTCTATCTTTATTTTCCTTTTCCCTTAACAAACGGGCTTTCCAACACATGGATTTGCGGCACGAGGATGTATTATTGTCGATTTTCGAGGGTCGAAAATCCTGGTCATTACATTTGGTATCAGAGCTTAGGTTGAGCGAACACCTAGGTTTTGATGGGGTAAAACTCGTTATATGCTATGGTAAAAAAAACATCAGACGACAGATATGCTCCGTTGTCTGATTGCATACCTATCTGTCGTTACCGTCTCATTTCACATCAGACCACAGATATGCCCCACCATTTGATTAGCACTAACACAAAAAAACCATATGTTGTCTAATGTTGTAGTATCATTTCTAGAGTTTCCTATTATACAACATATATATATATATATGTGTGTGTGTGTGTGTGTGTATTGACTGATATGCATGTCGATTACACATATTATATTTGCAAAGTGAAATAAATGAATCGCAACTTTATTTAAACAAATATTTTATTTAAAATAAAATTTAAATACAATATAACTTTCTCTATCACTCCCATATATACAACCTTTCTCTACGCTCTCATATATAACCTTTTTTTTACTCGCTCTCACTTCAGTCACTCGAGTTTATATTTGATGTGTTGATCTTGATTTGATTGCTCCAGCTTGTATCCAACCATCTCCTATACGTGTCAAATAAACAACATAGTAAATTGGAAAAGGAAACAAACCTAAATTGCAAAAATAAAATTGAATATTACTATTGCCTCAGTTTATGGGTTTGTTTTCTCTTCATGTTTTAGACAGGGACAAATATATATGCGCACAGACAATTTATAATATGCACAGTGTATCACATTGAATATCACAAGGTCGAGCATCGATTAGATCTCACGAATTGTTGCAAAAGTCAAGCCCAATGGATCAACACAGTGCAAATGTGCACAAGGTCAAGCCCAAGCCTCCTCGAGCTCAACTCAGGTGCAGATATCATAAAATAAGAGTCAACAATTCAAGTGCAAAACAAGTTTCAGCAATTCAAGTTAAAAACAAGTGCACCAACAGGTGAAACACCATAATACTCAAAATAGGAATATATCCAATTCAAGTGTGAGATAATGCAACCAGAATACTCAAACTAGGAACTGCACACTTGCACATTCACACATATATACATACATATGCATGCATGTATGTATATACCTAAAAATGCACACTTACACATCTAAGGAATGCCAACAAGAGAACTAGGTAAGAATTCAAGGCAAAACTACAGTGCATATAATGTTCAGAACTGAAGTGCAGATAAATAAGAATTTAAGTGCACATGAACAAGCTTAGGAAAACTGCAGTGCACATAGGAGAAACTCAAGGCAATTCAAAACAAGTTCAAATCAAAATGGTTCAGATAAAGGCATGAACAAGGAACACTAGAAAGTGCTCCCATGAAGCATGTATAATGGTACATGCACGACAAGCATTTCATGCTTCTGGCAGCAAATATATATCATCAAAGTGAGCATGTATATATGTATACATATACATAGGCATCAAACAACAAGTGCTTAGGCAAAACAAGAAATCACAGTGCTGAAGCAAGTATATACAAGCTTGAGTGTACATAAGTATATACAAGTACATACAAGTATATAAAAGTATATATACAAGAACTGAATTGGAACAAGATTTACAATTGAATGTGTAACAAGAAATCATAATGCACACAAACAAGCTCAGGCAAAACAACAAGTGTTGAAGCAAGTATCAAAGTGCACAAACAAGAAACCAATCACATGAAAGGGATTTAACCAATGTCAAGGCTGTGCACACCTGCCTTGACAAGGCAGTGCACTGTCTCAAACAAGGCAGTATGCAAGTACTTGGACAAGGCCAACAACGCAACAACGCAACAATGCAACATGGCGATGCTACAAAGAGCAAGTGCCATAAATTAAAACAAAGTAGTGCCACAAATTAAAACAAGGTAGTGCCACAAACATTCACTATATATACATAGATATGTATGTATATACATGGAAATTCAAAGAAAACACAAGTTTCAACAATTTAACAACATAGACCAGCAAAGATCAAAAAGTGTCAGTGTGCACTGCCTTGAACAAGGCAGTGGCAGTGTTCCATCAAACCAAGGCAAAGCTCCATCAAAGCACCATCAAACAAAGCTTCAAAGTCACAAAACAAAATTGATAGCATATAAAAGAGTTAACCCAGACTCATAGGTTCAAACATGTTAGTAATTGAACAAGTGCCACAAATTGAATAATATTAAGTCCATATCACTAACAATTTCATATCACTGCCCTTGAACAAGTGCCATAAATTGAACAAGGCACAAATTGAACAAGTGCCGCAAAATTGAACAAGATACTAACACTAACCACAAATTCGAACAACCAACATTCACACATATATACATACATATGTATGTATGTATATACATGGATGATATTGGAATCAAAGTGCACAACTTTACCTTGACCGATAGTTGAACTTACTACAAAGTACTAATCCAAGTAAACTGCAAACAACAATGCAACATGTGAACAAATATCAGTTTCAGGCTAAACCATAGAACAAGGCTAAACCATAGAACATATACATACATGCATGCATGTATATACATGGATGAACCAAGATAGCATAACTAATCTACACATATACACATATGTATATACATGTATATATGTACATACTGAGCAACAGGTAGTTCAAACCATCGAATTAGTAAACTGAACATGAATTAAAGGCACAAGCACATGAAAGTGCCCATGAAAATGTATATAAGAAACCAAAGCACATGAATGTAATCAAACTGAACAACATGAAGTAAAGGCACAAGCACATGAAAGTGCACAAACAAGTAAAGGCACAAGCACATGAAAGTGCACAAGCACATAAGTTCAAGTATAGTGAGTAGCACACATATACACATGCACACCCACACATGTATACATGTATATATGCAACAAATGTTCAGTGTTGAAGTGCACTGCCTTGAACAAGGTAGTTTCAGTCAACAGTGCCTTGGTTAACAAGGTCCAACATAGCAATCCACTAACTCAAACATGAAGTCAATAGCACATGGTCAAGCAACATAGTGAGAAGCAAGGTCCAACATAGCAATCAAATTACAAACGGAAACCAAAGCAGAAATTCAAGAATTAGAAAATCATCAAAAGCGTTCAAACATAAATCTACAATTGAGAAAAATAATTTGAAAAATTCAAATCAAATCATATATTCGCATATTTAGGAAATAAATTCCAATATAAGAAACCCATATCATCATCGGCCAAAGATTAGAAGTTGAGAATAATATAAATCGGAAGGGGCATAAATCATACCAATATCAATCGAAGAACACTCGACAAGGAGGAGCTGCAACCATCAATAGTTAGTAAATCAAAGTACGCAATCTACAAGGAAGGAAGGGAGCAAGGTGATTCGAAGCTTAACTTTCAAGAAGCGGCTTTCATGAAACCCTAATTTCAGAACGAAGATGAAAGAGGCGGCTCTGATTAGGAAACCCTAAGTTTATCGAAGAACATTGATGGGATGGGAGAAGGCTAGGGTCGTCAACAGGCGGTGGCTAAGAGGAGGGATATGCGAAGGGGGTGAGGAAAATAATTCAAGGAACGAATGCCATTTTTTTTCTCTAAAAACGAAATAAAGGGGGGATAATTGAAAGAATGTGGCCACAAAATAATCTAGGCTACATTGAGAGGGAAACTAAAATTTTGATAAGGAGCCAAAATGAAATTTTTGATAGTTTCAATCAAACAACAGATAAAATGTTATCTGAATGGCATGGATGAAATCTTAATAGAACAAAGATTTCATAGGCTATGACACACAACAGATGGTTTTTCCATGCGTTGTGTGAAACAGAGGTAAAATATTGGAATAACAGCAAATCTACCTTATGTTGTGTGATCGTTGTTGTCCGATTTACTTTGTGGCATAGTGATAGATAAGATTAGTAATACCCTAGAATGAGTGACTCATTAGAGATAGGGTTAGCAACACTCTAGAATGAGTTTGAGAGTATTATATATATGAGCACGTATTTGTTATTTAATATAAAAATTGTTTTGTGGTGATTAATTTGTTGAGTGGTTTATGAATTCTTGTAGGTGCATGAAGAGCTCTATGTAATCGATAGGGATTCCTAAATACTTAAACAAGGCAAATCAACACACCGTTTTAAAAGGAGTATATTTTATAAATATTTATGTGATTTGGAAAATTTATAAGATACATTCCCTTAGGAAAGTTCCATGGATAAGGTCTTGATTTATTTAGCGGTGATTGGAATAATCTTCTAAGTATCGATTATTTGCTGGCTTGGGCAAATAGTATCGAACACTTGGTAAATTATTCTTCTTACCGTTGTACAATCAAGGCAAGTTTAAAGCCAAACAAGTTAAATCAAGTTATTTGGATAAAAGGATTTTAAGTCAAGAAATAAAAAGGTATGAAACTTCTGATCATATCTTAGAATATCATTTAGGGGCAGGTTGTCTTATTTTATGCCCGGTAATGAGTTATGGGCTAATCCATAGCAAGCATGAAAAATACGTGTATAAAAAGAGGCAGAAGAGAAATTAAAACTAGGATCTTATGCTGACATCTTCTATTACATATGCGGTAAAGAAGGGTATTATGCAGTTCTGTGTAAGGATAAGAAAATAAAGGAAAAGGAGAAAAGGAAAGCAAAGAAAAAAGAAGAAAGAAAAATCTTTTAGGGTTGATATATTCTGTTTCAAGTGCAAAAGGTATATGTTTAATAAAAAGGAACTCCTATCCTAATCTTTTGAACATTTAAAAGGATTATATTTTAAGTATAAAGGAATATCTTTTGAAAGATATAGATATTTATGTGTGTTAGGGAATGATAATATTCAGATATTACCATTTGTTGATTGAACGAACATCTTGTGAATTAAGTTTCACTATTTCACTATAAGATATTTGAAAATAAATTGGGTTAAGGTTAATGAATTTATATAAGATAATGAATAAGCATGTAATATAAAAATGTATTTTACAAAAATGAAAAAGATGGATATGAAAGATGTGTTATATAAATTTTGAGAAACTAAATTTTGGGTATTGGAAAAGAATAATGAAATTTTAAAAGGAAGTAAGTTAATATAAGATGATTTTATGAAAGGGATTTATAAAATGGGTTTTATAAACAAAATAATCTCTAATGAATTTTTTGAAAAGAAATTCAAAATAAGAAATTTGAAAATTAAGAAAGTCTCAAATGGTAAATAGTTTGAGTGGCTCGAAAATAACTAAAAATGGGCAAGAGGTATGCTCGGATGGTAAACACTTCTCTTAAGTATTACCCTTCTTATTAATGGGATATAGGATACTATTGGTAGTACCCAGTTCCTTGGTATTATTTTAAAGTTACTCGATCTATATAATTTTCCTTAAGTTAAAAGGATAATTTTGATTAATGATTTGATAGGTTAATATCAAGGTTGGTTAAAAAGGAATATATTATAATGAGAGAAGTTGATTGAAATTTTGGAAAACAAACGATAAATTATCTTTTAAAATCGAAATGATTCCTTTGGGATGAAATGTTCTTCTTTAAGAAAAATATTTGAAAATAAATATTTAGAGTGATTATATATATAAAGAAGCATTTTTAAAAGATAATAGTTTTATGAAAAGTTTTCATAAATATTTTTGAATGTTAATAAGTACATATGAGGTAAGTAGATTATTTCGTCGCATAATTTTGATTTAAGATTCGAGTACAGAACTTTAAGGTATTCTCACCGGTCTAAAAAAGGATTTATTACTCAATTCTTGACGATGAACATTAATGAGGGTTTATGATTGGGTGCTTGAGTTTTCTATCATAATTGAGAGCTATGTAAGGGAAACGAATGTTTCTGATCAAAGAGCCTGATTAGAGTTCGCTCTAGATGATCGGGGGATCAATACTAGTTTGGAAGTAAGGTTATGGATTCAAATAAAAGATCGAATCAGATATCGCGTATGGATGATCTATGTATATCATACAGAATTGAGTTTAAAGATTGTTTTGAGTAAGTATTATCGGGTTTTGAGTTTTGGTTTAATTTCGCGAACGAAATTCTTTTAAGGGGGATGTATGTAACGACCCATAATTTTATCACTTTTAAATGGAATATTTAATTAAATTTAAAATATTCAAATATAGAATTTTCAAACTTAAATAATCATGTTCTATATGATAAATAAAAATGATAAACTTATTTTTAGAATTTGATTACAAAATCAAGAAGTTTGGATTTTCGTCGAAAAGTGACAAAAGCTAGTTTTCGATAAAATTGGATATACGTTCAATATTTGTTTTTAAAGGTAAATGATTCTTTTTAAAAAAATTTATATAGTGTAGTAATTGGTTGATAAAAGTTTTATAACTATATAAGTACTTGTTTTATGATGTTTGACAAATTTTGTCGCATTTTGACAAATCGACGTTTTATTTTACAATTGGATATTAATATTATTAAATATGGTTTTATAACTAAAATAAACTAGTTTTGATTATTTAAAGATGATAAGAAACTTATTTTCAAGTTTTGTTTACATAAATAAATAGTTTGATTAAAAACAGAAAATGTGACCAACGTTTCGTTCAATATAAGTTGTATAAACATTTTGCAACTTGAATAGTTATTATATAAACACATTAACAAAGATATAAACACCGCACTTATATTAACTAAGGATTAATTAAGCTAAGTGTTTAATTAAGTAAACAAAAGTACAAAAAGAAGATATTTTCACCAAATCCAACACAAGTCAAACCAAATCAGATCAAAATCAAAACAAATTTTCACTTTAGTCCATTTTTCCATCCAAATACATCCATTAAGTCTTAAGTAAAGATGACATAAAGTAATGAAGTGATGTGATGATGGTAAGTGTTGAAAAAATAATGTTTACTTAAGGGTTAAGGAATGGTATTTAGTCAAATTACATTCCTTAAAGGTTAAGGATTATAAGGCTATAAATATGGACCCTTAAGCTTTCATTTCTTCACACTTCCATTCATTTTTTTCTTAGCTTCTTTATCTTCTTCTTTTCTTTTTTAATGGCTTCTTCCCTTCTCTTTCTTTACTAACTTTCTTAAAATTATATCAAACCAACTCCAAACTCTACCAAACTTTACCAAAGTTCCAATATTATCATTTAAACATGGTTTAACATCTAAAAGTTAAAGAATGATGAAGGAGGGGATGGAACCTATAGAGGCCGAGCCTATGGGGATGGAGGTGGTGTTAGCATGTGCAATGGTGATGAAGGAAGGTGACCATGAGCAAGGAAGGGGAAGGAGGTCATAGGCACGTGATTTAATAGGAAGAAGGAAGGCTTTGACGATGTGTTAATGGAGTAGATGAGGATTAGTTGAAGATAACAATGTTTTAGTGAAGTGTTGTTGGATAAGAATGTTGGAAGGAAGAATTAGTTAGAGACAAAGGTTGGTACTCACATTTAAATTTATTAATTAATTTCTAAATAATTCCAAGTTTACTGATATGAAAACATAATATATATTGGATGATTAAATGTGTGATTACTTGGTTGATTACTTGTTTGAATATATGGATGTTAATACGGATGATTACTTGGTTTGATAAATGATAAGAGCAATAGTTATTAATTAACCATAGTTAATTAAATGAGAATTAAATCCATATAAAGATGTGTATGAAGTTATTTAGCCTCTTATTGGTATTAAATCTAAAAAGGTGGGAATTGATATTATAATAATATAATATTTTAATATAAAATGAAATGAAAAATGAGTTTGAAATATAAAAAGTATTTGTTTAAATGAGTTTAAAATAATTTAGAAATGTTTTATAAACATTTAAAAGTGTTTCCATGAAGTTTGAAAAGAAATTGAAAAACAAGTTAAAACTAGGTGCGTCGGTAACGGTAGTTCGCGATTTCGCGCCGTAGAATTCAAACAAGTATAGAGAATGTAATATAGCTCGGAATTATTCAAGATAAGAATTTTCTGGACTATTGTATCCATAGTTTTTAAATGAAAAAAGAAAATCAAGATTTTATCTTATAAAATTTTAAATAAGTCCAAAACAAGTTTTCAAAATAATCGTGGTTTTATAGTTCGAAATCCATAATGGGAATTCCTTCAAAATGATAGTTTTAAATTCTTTAAAAATATGAAATAAATTCTATAAATCTTTTAAAATGTTTTAAAAGAGATTTGAGTTATATAAATGAATTTCCAAAAGATAGAAGAGTCGTTTCGATCAATATAGCTTTTAAAACACTTTTCGCAGCACTTTTTGCAGTAGTTTTAAATAACTTGTGAAATATAATTTTAAACTTAACCATTCTTTTTCATATCTTCTGTAAATGGTTTTTTAAAAGAATAATTAAGCGTTTTAAATAATGATTTGGAAGTTTTATAAATCATTTCTAAAAATGAAAGAAGCATGCGGAAACGACTAGTACATTTGTCCCGCGTGTGAGATCTAAACGTTAAAACAAGGTGTGTAACTAAGGTTATGAATGAAGCAACCAGTATCCTGAACTTACCTAGCCTCTATTTTCTCTTCTAGACGAGGAATGGAACATATCGAAGGGAGAGCCCAGATGCTCTAAAAAGAATATTGTTTAAGTTTTTCCAAAATTAAGTAATTTTCAAAAGAGTTAATCAAACCAGATTTTTAATAGTATAAGGATATTCTAGTCAAACTTTGTATTAATGTCCGAGGGGGAACTTGTACTATCTGCATGAATTTAAAAGTTGATTCCACTAATATTCCATGAATAGTACGAGTTGAATACGGAAGTTAATCTAGGTATGATTAATCTAATCTTTTACTCAATAAAAATTGGTTTGGGGTTTACAGTAAACTATGTCTTAAATAACATTATTTTTAACCCATTAAAATGTCATGATTTTAATATAAGAAATCTTTAATTTAGATTTAATATGGAAATGTTTTTCCTAAGCAAAAAGCGAAACGATTTAGAAAGGGTTTTCATTAACCAAAAGGATTTGATAAATGATGCTTAATGATTCCATATACTCTGAAAAAGATAAAGAAATGATTTAATGAATATATCTCTAAGAGATATTTATGAATGAATAAAAAGATGAATTGAATGATGATTAATAATCACATATGAACTTAACATCTTTTTATCGAAGATTGGTACGGAGAAACTAGGGTCGGATTTGGGTAATTCCTATCCAAAAACCACTCCGAACCAATGTATACATTCGGAAGTGAAGACGTGTTGAAGATGATGATTATTGAAGATCGGAGATCTTTAGAATGTAAGGATTGCTGTCACGAGTCCTAGGGGTTTACCCTACATTATATTTATATGTTAGTGGTGTCTGCATTCTGAAATCTTCGTTGTATTGAAGACCGAAGGTCTTGATAGCGGAAGGAATGCTTGTTGACATTCTCTGGGTCGCTTCCAATATAGAGATATTTATTAGAGTAGTGGTTCTATCGTGTTTTGAAATCTTCATAATGCAAGGACTACTCTCTACTGATCCTTGGGGTGATTCCCAAAGATGTGGTAAGAAGAGTACCTTCGGTTTCGTTCAGAACAAACTTGTATGGATGAATGTATGACATTGCATATCTGAGATCACAACGTTGACTTTTACAAACATACATCTGTTTGGTGGTAGAGAAGGCAACTTCTCTTATCTTAACATCCTTCTCTGATACGTATGAGCTCAGAGGTTGTATGTTCATGAAAGTCAATAGTAATTGAAGGAATGACAACGTGGCATTCTAAGTGGAAAGTGCTTTGTGGAAGAATAAAGCATGGCTTTGTTAAAAGCAAAGCGTAGCTTTGAAGAAATTAAGCTTAGCCACACTAGCCTCACATCCCAAAGATGATACAGGTATGTGGTCTGCAGGACATATATTTCTGGCTATCGGTTGTATAAGTATGGAGGAGTCCAATGGAATCTAGATCCTCAAGGCATCTATTGCCTCATTTATTTTAATTTAGTAGCTAGCTTGTGAAAAGTGATAAGGCTACTGGATATTGGTAGTGTAGCAAGTACAGTTCTAAGTGGCTAGCTTGAGAAAAGCGATAAGGCTTCCGAGGGAACTATGTTTGCTATGTGTGGATCGAAGGAAAAGGCCACTAGTTTCCTATCATGTTGGAAATCCAATCTTAATACAAGCTTTATGGTTTTGATTGTAGTCCCAAAATAGCTGTAAGGCTTTGCAAACATTTTAGTTTCCCCTTTTGGTATCATATATTTCGTCTGGTATATTCCGTTGACCTAGTCCGGATATATTACCATAGTCCGGGTATTGATACTTTCCTTGTATATATATTTATTTGAAAGTGTTTTCAAGAAATGTTATTAATAATAATATCAAAGTGATTTTCCATATAAAGTATTTTGGTTATCATAAGGAAAAAATCCATCCGTGTTTATGTGTGGGCGTGGTCTTATGAAATACCCTTCTTTTCAAAGGTTTCTGATTGACATCAGCATTAAAAAATTTGAGTATCTCATGCTATTTTATCAAGCTTGGTCCGGGTATTTTTAATACTCGGATCAGATCCAAGTAGTTTTAGGTTTAGTTAAAGACACTTGGAGTTTCTAGAGGAGAGCAGGAGATCTTCATCTACGTATGGACGTATTCTATTATCCGCTACATCTATTGCATATGTGTTCATTTTTCAGCATTTTTAAGGACATATGGTTTATAATTGTCCAGGCTAAATCTAGGTTAGACTCTGATATTGTATTTAAGATTTTCTACTGTAAAGATTATATATTGAAATAATATATGTTATTCCATTCGTATGAGATTCTGTTCTATCTGTATTTTCTTTTTTCCCTAACAATCGGGCTTTTCGACACTTGGATTTGCGACATGAGGATGTATTAGTGTCGATTTTCGAGGGTCGAAAATCCCGATTATTACATTGGATCTATTCTTGCATTTCAACTCCTCATTTCTCTACATGTCTTAATGGTAAAAGTGTTGGTTACTTTAGTGCTAAGGAAGGAATCAGGCAGGGTGACCCAACGTCCCCTCATCTCTTCATATTGGTCATGGAAGTCCTCACTTATATGATCCACATGTGTTTCGCTAGAAATCTCTTTCGCTGCACCCGAAATGCAGTGTCCCTCTGGTTACTGCTCTAATGTTTGCAGATGACGTGGTTATCTTCACCAAACCAAATGTTAGCTCCATAGTGTGCATCCTTGATGTTGTTCAAGAATTTTATAATATGATTAGCATGTGTGTTAATCTCTATAAATCCGGCATCTTAATGGCTGGTATCCTTAAATCTTTGGCTGTCAACATCAGAGCCTTAACTAGTCTTCAGGCCTTCAATTACACCTCTTCCTATCTTGGCATTCCCAAGCCACTTCCAAAATCACTACCTCTTAGTGCCTCGACCTCTATGTCAAAATCACCAAGTCTGTAAGTAGTTAGGCTAACAAACTGTTACCTCAAGCAGGCTGGTTAACTCTGATCAAGTCCATCACCTTATCCAAGACCTCCTATTGGTGTAGGACCTTTCTTCTTCCTTTGAAGCTGATTAATACGTTATGCAGAGCCATGAATCGCTTTCTTTGGGCTGGAAACATGCACTCGTCCAAGCTTGTGCCGATTGCGTTCTCCAATATTAAATTGCCTAAGAGATAGGGTAGGCTTGGCATTAAGAATTTGAATATTTGGAATAAGGCTACCTCCAACAAGCATATTGACAGTTTACTCAACAAGAGAAGCAATCTTTATGCCAAATGGGCTTACAAGTACAACATTTGCAAGAAGAAATTTTGGACTTTGTCCATACCTTAGAATAGTAGCTAGCTCTGACATGATATGCTCAAACATAGACCTCTTCTACCGCCTCTTGTCAGAACTGTCATTGCCTCTAGTGGAACTACAATGTTTTGGGATGATCCATAGGCTACGAATGGCCTTATCCTAAGGAACGTAATGTCCTACCAGTAGTTGATTCAAACTGGTATCCAGTCTAATGCTCATGCTAATTAGTTCGTTACTGATGATGTGGTAGTTCTTCCATAGTCGAGTAATCAAATCATTAGAGGGATATGGAATGATATACAGTGAGATCCTTATCCTGTGATTGTGAATGAGAAAACTGTTTAGTCTTGTAACTTAAGGATCACTTAATTGCCTTATTATACCATTTTATTGCTAGAATGAATGATCTCCCTTCCTTCACATGGAACAAGAGAATTTGGAATTCCATTTGTAGAGAGAGGGACAACTTGCTCCTTTGGAAGGTGATGAGGAACTCGTTGCACACCGAATCTAACTACTACCGAGAGGTACGCTAATTGATGCAACTTGTCTATTCTACCATGACCTTATAGAAGACAATTTGCACCTTTTTTCAACTTTGCCAGAATCTACCCTCTATGGTCGCAGCTTATGTACAAGATAGGAAGAACCGATCATAGTAATATTACTGCTACTAGATGGAATCATATTTACAAGGCTACTCGTTGGAGGAAAAGTGAAGGGATGTCTCTATTACTAGTGCTTAAGTTCCTATAGGTCATTTGGATAGTGAGAAATGTAAGACTAATTCATGGTAAATGTAAGACTAATTTTGGAATGAGATACAGCATGTTATCAATGCAGGCATTGAGATGAGCAGCTTCTCCTTTGATTATGCTATGTGCTTGCTATGTAGTTAGTTGAGATGTGTTCTATGTGCACCTGTTGTTTCTTTTTTTATTTGTCTTTCCTTCTTTTGTTGTTTTCTTTGGAATCAAAGCTTTTTTTGATTATTTTTTATTGTGTTGCAATAAAACTGGTAGGGGCCCAGTCAACCCCACTTAGCCATGCTAAAAAAAGTAGATATTTCCAACACGGAATATATATATATATATATATATTATATGTGTGCATATATGTTTCTATAATATTTCTAATTTTTTTTAAACGAACATAAAATTTTATTATCTATAAAAGACATAATTAAACATATGCACTTGTTTCGTATATAATAATTATATAATATAATTAATCCATCCGAAAGGTTTTTATTTTTAATTTTTTCGTAAGTATATTAGTAAAAAATTTACATAATATTTTATATAATTTTAATATTTATAAAATACATAATTAAGCAAATGTATTTATTTTATACAACACACACACACACATATATGTATATATAATAAATTTATATTATAAGTAATTCAGTTTTAAGTTTTTTTATTTTTAAAAGTATTTTAATAAAAATAATTACGTAATATTTTAACTTAATATAATTTACTAACAAACCATTTAAATTACTAAACTGCGTTGAAAATTAGATAACCAATAATATGTTTGTCCCTCTGTGTGTGTAAAATTAATTAATTTAAACAATTTTTTCCTTAATTTCTGGCTGAAACGTTTTATACACAATTTTTTAATCAACTACATATTATAATAACTGAATGATTAAATATTATATATTAAATTGATATAAAATAACAAACAATAACACATATGGAAAATATGATGTAAGATATGCAGTACATAGCATGATTATGTAATATAGACGGAATTATACCTTGGGAGGTAAGGCCATAGAGACATACTTGGACCTAACATATCTCTTTGATCTGTTAGATCTGCATCTACTACTGCAAATAGGAGACGTGCCAACACCGGATCTACCAGTATTTAATTGTTCGGATGTAAATGATGTAAGAATAATAGATTTGAGAAAGGGGAGCTTGCAGCCTAAAGAAAGGATGGGAGGAGGCATAAAAGTAGAGTAGAAAGTGGATGCCAAAATCTGAATACATAATAAGGTCTAGATAGAAATATTTGCATAATCCTCTCTTACCAATTCAAACGCAAGGACCCACTCTTGCCCTTTTTTTTTCTAAGGCAACCGCTCTTGTGTCTAAGATGGACCAAAAATCCAATCAACTCACTTAGCAATTTATTCAGTTTAAATCGCATTTAACATTTATCGATATCGTATATTGATACGTAAGTATATAACTTTTGTATACGCACCCAATAAATTACTAATAACACCCCGAACAATTCTGGATACAACTTCATTTTACTAAATATACCACATACAATAAAAATAATAATAATTAATATTTCACAAATATTAAATAATTTATACTATCATAAATCAATTTAATCAAGCGGTGTTTCAAAGACTGATTATATATAATTGTGACTTCTAGGTGTGAATTTATCAGCAATTAATGGTTGAACAATTCAAATACTAATGGTCATACGTCACTGCTAATGGTATAATAGTTTGACTTAACTCAACTCTTACGCCATTACTAATGGTATAATAGTTTGACTTAACTAGCAATTAATGACCTTTACATGGATAATTGCTGTTCATTTCGAATCTACCCCGATTTGCATGTTTTTCAATGATTTTAGGGTGATTAGTGATTAATTTATCACCCCTAGGCATACTATATATATTTATAGGTTTAGACATGTTTTAAATCAATTTTTAAAGTAAAAATATATGTTTTTCACTGTTTTAAAACTAAAAATAGAATAAGGACGAATTTAGTTGTTTTAAAATGATTTGAACATATTGTTTTGATGCATAATCATGCGTATGAATGTTAGGTTAGACTGTGAACATGTTTTGAGATAAATTCCTATGATTTGTATAATGATTTGGAGTGAATTGGGATTGGTAATTGATTCTATATATGAGGTTCTCCGTGTAGAAGGAGTGGCAATGTGCTCTTTGATTTTATGCACAATGAATGAGAGATCCAAAGACGTAGAATCAGACTTCGAGGAATCGACTCTAGAGTGTTTGGAGTCATATCGATGCATAGGGGATGTACGTGGTCGAAGTAGTAAGTGTAGCGATGGAATCAGTGTGAAATTGAGATTTAGATAATTTATAATCTATTCCACTTTATTCTTTTGATTTCAATCATAGTACTAAAAGGGTTCTAAAAGAAAATAAAGTTAGAAATGGTGTGCAAAGTATGAATTTTATTATATTGTAGTTTGTGCTACCTATTTCTATAAATTAAACACGTATGGATCCTTTTCACTTCAAGGTGCTATGTGTAAATGTTGAATAGAATATAAAAGATCTAAATTATAAGAATTTTTTTTCTTGAAAAGAAGAAATAAATTCTACTATGTTAATATGAGATGAGTTTGTTATTATTCCTTTCTGTATACAAGTCAATTATTGGCTAAAGATATTAGCTATATTTTTGTTTGGGGTTTGACTTGTATGAATTTGACATTTAAATTAATTAGCTGTTTCTTTGCATGTGATTAGATATAATTTATTCGTATCTCATGCGCGCGCGCGTGTGTATAATTTTAACATATTGATTATTAAGATTAACATTGTATTGATTATAGCATATTGAGCGTAATGATTAGTATTATTATAATAATCTGATAACGTTAAATTATAGGAAGCTAATTAATGTAAATTATGGAGTTAATTCCAAATTAGAGGCATAATAAGGGATTACCTTATATGGCCTAAACTATTAATTGTATAGGATGGTGTATGTATACAATTGGTATACATATAAAGTATGACTAAGTTATAGGGATGCGAGGTTAGTCTAAAGTTACATAGAAGTCTGCCTAGTTAAATATGGCTACCAACGTTGTGACTTTACTGACTGATGTAGGACATTATCTAGAATAAATAACCTCAGTGGACGCGAGGTTAGCCCTATTCTATCAGATAAGTCTGCCCAATCAATTTGGCTACCAGTACCTACGAATAGTCGAACTAGTGTGAGATGTCATGGTTTGGGTTATGGGTCATAATCATGCTATTGTTACGACAGGAGGAATCTTTAGAGTGGTCCACTTTAGGTTTAGAGGTATCAAGTGGCTATTGTAGAGTCTGCCTCTTTTCTTTAGGAGAGGTATTAAGTGACCTGATGGGAATTCTTATGGTATCAGTTAGCGAGAACCACATTGGGACCCGCCTTGGGTTAGGTATTAAATGACGGAGACCTGCCTATATTTATAGGTATTAAATAGTCAGAGTCTGCCTAACTCCTAATATAAAGGTATTAAGTGATTTGGGGGCTCTCTCTTGCATCGTTAATGATAGTTGCGTTAAAATTTGGAAATGGATTGAAATGGGTTAGGTATTAAATGATAGAGACCTGCCTATTTTATAGCTATTAAATGGTTAGCTCCTGCCTAATTCTCAGTATAAGGTATTAAGTGATTTGGATGCTTTCTCTTGCATCATAAATGGTAGTTGAGTTATTGGTATTGGGCTTACAATAAATGGTAAATGGACTGGAAAGGCCTTTGGGCTTACAGTTAAAGTTATTGGTATTGTAACGCTCCACTTCTATACCCACACTAACAAAGGATATTGTTAGATAACATCGTCTATTAGCATGGAGAATGAGGCTAGTTAGGAGCGACCATACGTAAATATTGCTTTAGGCGAGTATCGACGTGTCGAATGAGGTGATAATTTTTTTCCCTACGAGAGTGGATTCAATGTGTACGATCCAGGCGTAAAACAATATTACAGTGGCTTAAAACAATTCAGAACAGTATAAAATATTACATATCACAAAATCACAGAGCACGACAGAAGAATATACATACCACATAAAGCTCAAGGGAACATGTATACAATACATGGAGTAGTCTACAAAATGGTGGTCATAAGTCATCCACACTGTAAATATAATACACATATGTCAACCCAAAATAATATACATAAAAAGCAGTCTCTATCTCAATATACAAAATAAGTTACTCATATGTCTAGACAAACTAATATACTAATGTACATATAACTAGCACCAAGCTAATCCAACTCTAGAGGTTGTCATGCTATAGTACCTAAAATATCTCGGTCTGACCCAAGTATTATAAAATAGTAAACCAGTCAGTCTAGTTTTAATTCAAATCATAATGAGGTTGTTATGATGATTTAATAAACCTCAAGGGTTTAGACAACCAATACGGTATTGAGCCATAAATAGTGTTTCATGTGTCATGAAATCAAATCACCAAAAATCACAATTAATAAATCAATTGTTTATAAGCAGATTTCAAAGAAGATTCAGTGAAAACTCAAATCTCATAAAAATCTAGAAATCAATAATAGAAAATCTAGAAATCAAAATGGGACAAGCCTGTAAGCGTGTCAAATAGAAAATGAGAACTTATCGAACACGCCTGTAAGCATGTTACCATAAAGCGGGACTGCGAACCCGTCAACATGCCAGCAAACATGTAAAGATAGGCCCAGAAACCTACCAAAATCGCCTGCAAATGAGTACTCAAAAATGGGCCTGTGAACCCATAAGATCTACCTGTAAATGAATCAGAGAAGGCAAGCCTATAAACTCATCAAAATAAGTATTATATACTTCCGAATAGTAATCATTCGAGTAACGACCGTGTGTCCCATATCACACCGGTTTTCTTGAACATTTCTACAAGTCAGTAAAATCTACTCTTGTGTAAATAGAGGTTCAATTGAACAAGCCTGAGAATTAACTGGTGAAGTAAACGCAAGTGTTCCATACTACCTATTATACATGACCGTTTGATTCAGTTTCTATTTCAACTGAGGTTGCGGGTTTGTATAGGAAATAATTTTGTTTTAAAATTTATTTGAAATATTAATTTAATAATGCTAGTAATAAATAGTAGGAAAACATGATTTAGTTTGTATCTATGCATATATATAAAATCTTGCTTCGCAAACTCTTCGAAACTACGAATATTTATATATCTATTTTTCCAAAAAATGTTTCTATCAAAAAAATATGTATATATGTAGAAACAATTTGTTTCAAAATATTTTCTTTATGGAAATCTTTGAAAATTAGTGCAAACAATAGTGTGTTTGGTAAATATCCATAGAGTAAAATTTCTATGGCAATGAAAGCAAGAAATAGGGAATTCAGAAACCAGAGAATAAGCAACAAACATATAGTAATTTGAAGCCTGAAAATGCAGTGAATATACAACATAAAGCAAGCAAGAAAAGGTACAATGGAAACATACACACAAGTGCGAAGAGAAGAAGAAATTGCTTGGAACAACATGCTTCAGGCATTTGATCGGTCTACCATCATTTGCACCAGTCGATCGGTCTTATGCTATGGTCGACCATTCGTGATGACTGGAGCGTATTCCTCTAGGCTGCACTTCGGTCATTCATATTTCCACCTTTTGACAACCTGAACTTGCATCTATAGATCATCCATTAAATTAAATGCACATTCAGCAACAATATATAACAATAAACAAAAGAAGAGATGGAGTTTGGTGATTATAGTTACCAGAAATTCAGAGCAATATCAGGTTGAACTTATAATGCACAATCTATAGACATCAACTATTAGAAACTATCCAGTAATTTATCATCCATTCAACAACAACATGCATAAGAATTAAAACTAGATTTGTGTGGGCTAGTCACTTTTATACTCTAGATTTAGCAGCCTATGCTCTTGAATCCTTGTCTATTTCTTTTCAGCGGCAGCTTTGAAATTGACTCATGATAACCAAAAGCCCAATTCAAGACAATGGAGAATTTGAAATTGAAATTCTTAAGAGATGTATCCAAGTTTAGGGTTATTAATCTAGTTAGAGATAATGCAGGAGGGAATTAAGCCCTTAAGGTAAAAGTATTTGAAAAGGAAAATTATTTACCAAGTAATTTCTAAAAATTTGTGGTTAAGAATAAAGTGATAAATATTTTGAAATTTTTGAAAAGTCGGGATCAAATATTTTGGAAGGTTTTTTCCAAATGATTAATAAAAATGGAATAGGTATATGGAATAAAATAAAAGATGGTGTTTAAATTCTTTTGGGAATTCGATTCCCCAAACCATTTTTGCAAGGTAAATTTTTGGAAAGTACGCTTAAAGGTTTTCTCTTGAGATGTGGAAATTCTTTTGCAAGTTAGAATTTCAAATGTCGCATACTAGCATAATATGATTTTCTAAGTTTATATATTATGGTGTAGATAGGAATTACTATCTAGGAAAGAAAGGTTAAAGGTTTCAGGGTATGAATAAAATGAGAATACTATGTATAACCTGATTTGGAAATTTGAAATTAGTCCCAAGCAATTATTTTTAGAATGTTCGTAAAGTTGTGAAGATATTCCAGATCTATAATTAGGTTGTAAGTTAGGTTGCTCTTGGAATGTGAATTTCTATATTTTGATTTATTAGGGGTAGGTTCCATGTAATTTCCATAAATTATCTAATTCCTAAATGTATAAAAGTGCGGCGTTTGGATCAAACAGGGATATACCAAAAAAAGGAAAGCGATGTGTAAGATATGGATATTCTTTTCCGTAATTTACAGGGTCTATTTCAATAAAAGAAAAAAGTAATCCCTTATAATCTCAAACAATGCAAAGATTTCACTTGTGGTTAATTTATAGGAAATTATAACGGTAATCCTTTTTGGATGGATAGCTCTAATAAAATAAAATATGGAAATGAATGTTATAGTTTAAAAATAAATAATTAGAAATAAGAAATATATAAATATCATACTTTACAACAGTATTCGTACTAATTGATAAACATCGTAATAATTATAGGACTAGTATTTGTGGACATTAATTACAGGTTTAACGGGCAATAAATTTATAATCAATAGAGAAAAAATTAAATAAGGGACTGACTAAGGAATCTAATATGGTACTTATGGAAGAATTGAATACTCATAATAAGTGAATTTTGAAACTGGTAAATAGATTAAAAGAGATTTGAATAAGGATTGATTAGAGATTGTCAATTTTGACATTAATGACCAGTTATAATGGGTAATGAATATTTATTAGAACTAAGAAGGAAAATTAAGGAAGGTGGGTATTAGTGGAATAGCATTCTAGGAATGTCCATCTTAATTTAGTAAGGGCCATCAGGGCCCAAATGTTATTAAACACAAGTTGATGTTTAATGACAGCTTCCAGTAAAAATTTCTTTTAGAGTTTTAGGTTGTAATCACTAGTTGTCTCCTTTAGGAAAAGTGTTCGGTATGGTATAAGACGTGTTCCTTTTTTTATCACCATTTTGATTTTATGGATGAGATTTGACCACTAAATAAATGTATAAATTGAGGAACATCGTAAATAGGAAAATTTTGTAAGTACACTTAACTAGCGATAAACTAAGGGTAAGACTGGAAGTTAGTAGGGAAATTATATTAGAATGCTTCAAACCCAAAGCTTGCAAAGGATCACCATTCACCCCGAATGAGTTAAGATGTATAGGGATATAAAGGGAATTTTCTAATTGGTCAAAGATGAAGAGAGAGTCACTGAATAATTTTCCAAATGTTAGACATGCCAAAGGATTAAGGCTAAGCAAGGCAAGCCCAAAGGATTGTTATTACCATTAGAGGTTTCGACTTGGTTATGAGAGCATATATCAATGAACTTTATAGATGGATTGCCTAGAGGCAATGATGCTATTTAGGTCATAGTAGATTGGCTCATTTTACTTCCATTTGAAGTACAGGCCAACACCATCCCTAGCATAGATGTATGTCAAGAAAGTGGTGCAACTACATGGAGTTCCAGTTAGCATTTTTGTGATAGAGACCTCTTGCTCACTAGCGAATTTGGAAGAGTTCGCCATCGGCTTTGGGAACAACTTTGAATCTTAAAATATTTGTTTGGAGCTTGCATTATTGATTTTAGAGGACCTTGGAGGAAGTAGAAGTGATTAGACGGCAAATGAAGGCTGCACAAGATCGTTAGGAGTCCTATGCTAAGAGGCGAAGAAAATAATTGGAGTTTTCTGCTAGGGACATAGTATTCATCAAGGTTTCCCCTCTAAGAAAGGTTATAAGGATCGGTACTCCTAAGGAGTCGGTGCCAAGGTTTGTTGGACCTTTTTCGATGTTAGAGAGGGTGGGGGAAACTTGCTTATTGGATGGAGCTTCCGGACTAGTTAGCTGGAGTCCATGACGTCTTTCATGTTCCATATTTGAGAAGATGTCTGCATGACACTGCCTTTGTAGCAGATTCTGATCAGTTAATTATTGTTGAGGCGAAGCCTTTAGCCTCCCCATGCCACCACATGCATAATGGAGCATGGTATTAAGAGGCTTCATAACAAAGAATTAGGTTGGTTTGAGTTCAATATGGAGATAACCCAGCGAAAGGCACATGGAAAATCGAAGGAAAGGTAAATGTTTCTCATTCTGAGCTTTTCTCCGGTAAACTTTTCTCTCCAAAAATTTAGAATTTGGTTGCATCGTGGTTGCTAAATTAGATGGTAGGAGGTGGTTGCCACACATTTTACTGTTAATTTTGCACTCATATAGAACTTTTTGTGTATTTTGGATGTTTTGCATACATGCCCATATGTCACGATCTTGCATTCACGCTAGGACCGAGCTAACCTATAGTACCTTGCATACATAATCACATTGCATATTTGGTTGAGTAGATGATTGTGTAGATTATTGTAGATAACTTGGATGTATAACATGGTTGTTGAGTGCGTATTAATCTGTCTGCCCTTGGTGATTTCGGAAGCGAAATCCTTTTTAAGTGGGAGAGTGAAACACCCCATAAAATTTCACAAGAAACTAAGTACTTAAAATAAGATTAAAAATGAATATTCTGTTGATTTTCTGATCAATTTCCATATATGATATGTTTATATCGGAGTTCAAACAGAGAAGTCATGGACGTTTGATGTTTTCGAATTTGAAATTTAAACATTTGAATTTTAGTTTAAAATTTTAAATTTTGAATTTACAAATTAATGTTAACGGATACTTAATGTTTAAGCAAATGTTAGAATTAATGTGGATAATGTTTAATTAATTGGGTAATAAATAAAAATTAAATAGAAACAAAATAAGCGCTTCATAATAATGGGGAGCGGTCGACCAATGGAGAGTGGCGGTCGACCGCTGCCTATAAATAGCGACTAGGGTTTTGGTTATTTTAAACGGTCCGGATCTAATTATTTAAATCCGGCAGTTCTAGTTCTTGCTCACCTCTATAAATAGACCCTTAGACCCCATTCTTCATAAAATTTTGAAAGCAACATTGAAGCTCTGTCAAATTCTTTCCCTTAGGTTTTCAGAAACATTAAGATTTCAAGGGAAGATCTAACAGAGAATTGAAAGCGGTATAAATCAGATCCCATCTTCTTATTCTTCTTTAGATTTTAGAATCAGTTAGGATTTTCAGAGGGAGATCTGAAAGGGAATTAGGCATAGTGGAATCAAATCAAGTTAGGAAGCATGCAATTATCTGTGAGTGGAAATATCAAGTTTTTTCACATTTTTGTAATTGAATAGTATTTACTTGGGTTTGATGTATGCCTTAGGAAATTTTGGTAAATGAAAACAAAACATCCAAAACCCCTAAAATTTCCCTAAATAAATATTAATCTTTGAATATGTTGGAATTTCAATTGTTTGCATTAACATAGTAGAATCAGATTTGTAATTGAGATTTATACAAATCTATTCCACTTTATTTATTTTGATTTCACTTGTAGTAGTAAAGGGTCCTAAAAGAAAATAAAGTTAGAAATGGTGTGCAAAGTATGAATTTTATTATATTGTAGTTTACATTGCCTATTTCTATAAATTAAACATGCATGGACCCTTTTTCACTTCAAGGTGCTATATGTAAAAGTTGAATAGAATATAAAAGACCTAAATTATAAGAATTGTTTTCCTTGAAAAAGAAGAAATAAATTCTACTATGTTAACATGAGATAAGTTTGGTATTATTCCTTTTTGTATACAAGTCAGTTGTTGGCTAAGGATATTAGCTATATTTTTGTTTGAAGTTTGAGGCTTGTATAAGTTTGACATTTAAATTAATTAGTGATTTCTTTGCATGTGATTAGAGATATTTATTTGTATCTCATGCATGTGTGTGTATAATATTAGGGCATTGTTTGTATCAAAATTGGGCACAACACTCTTCGGAAGTTCTTGAAGAGATAAAGTGAAGAAATTTAAATGGAAAACGAGGATTATCTAACAAAAACTCTAAGTTATACATATGAAAGTAATTAAAATGCACAGAGACACAAAGATTTAGAGTGGTTCGGCATATTACCTACGTCCACTATGAAGTTGATTGCTTTATTGATCTTTCTTTGATGATTACAATTGATTTCAGCAAGTTACAGCAAATAACGATGATTTACAGCAACGAAATCTGTTAGTTGCAGCAGCGATGGAGTTTAGATCTGGATCCGGTAGAGTCTGGGCGTTGGAGGATCCAAAGAAGAAGAAGATCCTTTTTCTGTATGCCCTGGGGCTCTATTTATAGGTGTAGGAGGCTGATATTTCGCTCAGATCTCGGGAGACTCCCTTTGGCAAGTGACTAGGCCCGTGCGCCCAAGCCCGTGAAGTTTCGGTCCGATCCGAGATCGATATGAACAGAATTCATATCGATCAAAATTGTGTCCGATGGAGTCGAAATTTGGCGTGGACATTCTTTAGCATGCACGTAAGCTTCTGTGAAAATTTCATAGCATTTGGACCTGTAGATTAGGAGATATAATCGATACGAAATGGTGATATTCGGCAGGCTGTCTCGTTCGTATCGATCATTTCGACTTGATGGTTTCGAATCGATAGCTGCGCGCGATTGTGAGATGACGTGGCGCTTGAATCTCTGGATCGCCCCACTTTCGATGCCGAGTTGAATGAATTTTCCTCGAACTTCACTTCGTTCATATCGATGGTATTGCCTTGCTCGTATCGATAAAAGATGCGCAGTTCGAACCGATGAAGGTCCCTCAGTTCGTATCGATGATCACACTCTGTTCGTATTGATGAAGGTTGGCTCGTTCGTATCGATGAAGTTGCTCCAACTTGATGGATATGAACAAATGAAGATGTGGTGGATTCGAACAGAAGATGAGGTGATAGATACGAAGTAACGACTACTTGATGGATACGAACTAAGGAGCCTTGATGGATTCGAACAAGGCCTTCCAGGATGGATACGAACTAGGCAACTGCCGTATGAAGTGGAGCTTGTTTGATGGCGGAGTTGAGTAGATCGATATGAACAAGCATATTCTCTCAATGGATACGAAATGGCACATCCTGATCGATTCGAGCAAATGCTTGCTGATGGATACGAACAAGGTCGATGCGAAGTATGCCGCTTTTGGATGGATACGAAGTAGACCCCCATGCTTTAGTTGATGGATGCGAAGTAGGCTATGGTGACTGATGCAGAGCTGATCGAGTCGAAGTAGGCCCTGGCGATCGATGCGGAGCCGATCGAGTCGAAGTGAGCTTCCCTGATGGATTCAAACTCGATCGATTCGAACAGAAGCTAGTTGATGGATTTGAACTCGATCGATTCGAACAGTGGCTGGTTTTCATCCAATCTTGCATCGATTGTAACTTGAGCATACGAACTTGAATTGACTTGAAATTTGGAACGTTGACTTTTATGGCTTCCCTCGTCGTGTCTTGTCGATTGTAGCTCGATCTGGACTCGGACAAAATTCGTCGATATCCATGGTGAACCTGCATATGACCGATCTTCAAGACGAACAGTCATTGGTTTCTAGTCAAGTTCTTGGTGTCATGGCCTTGCCAAAAGGCGGGATAACATTTGCCCCCCAAAGTACATCTTGTGGAAACAAGACGTGCTTTGACATGTTGCAATCGTCATTCTGAATAGTTATCGTCTTTTCGATGAAAGCTGTAATCTTCGACTGATTTTCTCAATTATGTAAACTGTTGACTGTCAACTGCTGTACTCTGTATTGTTGCAACTGATTGATGTATGCTAGTGATTAGCCGTTTGCTGTTGTAATCGTCATCAAATGAATTTCCAGTTCCTGTAAATCTGGAATATTGAATATTAGTCCAACATATATGCATATATGTTAATCTAACTCTCGATGACGTTCACGAGTCGTTGTCAGTTTATCTTATATTGAATCCCGTATCGATCCTATCCTGAACCGACTTGAAATTCGTTGTAACAACGCTCGATGGTTGTTTTTTAATGTTCCTTCGTAACGATCCTCTCCTGAATCGATGTGAAGGGTTGAAATATTGTCTTTGCATTAATTTTCATTGCATTGATGGATACGAAATGAGCATTTCGAATCGATGGACGTGGGGTCCAATGGATACGAAGCGGCTGTTCGTATCGATAGAGTTCAATCCCTTCAGAACAGCCCCTGTGGTGTATTTCAAATCAATGGGTTCGAACTGATCGCTCGTGTCGATGTACTGGAGATGGAGTCGAAGATGATTGATACAAACAGTGGTTTCGCAATAATGGATTCGAACTACACACTTCATGTTGTTAAACAGGGGATGGAGTCGAAAGTGATCGATACGAATAAGGGCTTCGCATCGATGGATTTTGGTGACGACTTCGTATCGATACAGACTCGAGTTCATGGATTCGAACAGTTGTTTCAAACCGATTCGGAGGTGACACATTGCGACCGGTCGAGTTTACTGGAATGCGTATCGTTTTTTCCTTCATCTTTGAGTCCATATAAATACTGTGGACTTAGCCATTTTCCACTTTTTACTTTTCTATTCTTGCGCTTTGCTTTCATATCGCTCAGAGACTCGGGAAAAGAAGAAACTGCTCTTGCCTTCGAATCGATTCAGATTCTCAATTACTCGAACTAACTGCCAGATTTAGGTAATTCACTAAGCGAATCCAACGCATAAACGATGAGACTCGATCTCTAACATCAAATCACCCAGAGCCGTGGTCGATCGAAGATTCTTCGGCCTTTGCTTCGTGTCGATCTGGAGTAGGGGTTTCGAGATGATGAGATGGAGGTCTTCGTATCGATCGATGGCTGATCTTTTGCATTGAATCGAGTGCTTCAGATATGTGGATCGATATGAGGGGGTTGCGTCTGATCGATTCGAAATCCAGAATTTTCGATCGATACGAACCATGCGCCGAGGGATCGATACGATGATGGCCCAATTGATCGATATGAAATGGTGGCCTTGGATCGATTCGAAATGGTGGCCTTAACCGATTCGAACTCCTACACGGATGAATATGAATTGTCGCTACGAATCGGACTTTTGTGATCGACACAAACTGAACCTTAAAGGACTTGTAATCTCCTACACACTTGATCAACTGACTCCGACGAGCTTCAAACTTGCATAATTGGACTTAATCGTTTCACCGCATATCTGATTGCCTATCGAAGCTCGTCGATGGAACTACAATCTTAACATAACTTCAACAAACTTTAACTCGGGTCGATCGCTAATAACTGGATGGCACGGTTGTGACGGTCAGCGATGACGGTCATCCCGACTGAAATTTAAAGTCTTATCGTTCACATGCTTTCTTCAATCCTGTAGAACTTCTCAAGTGATATACAGTACTGCACTGCACAACACACTCACACACTTTACACTGGGGGATGCACGAGCGTTATTGTCTGTTTAACAATGATTTTTCATAAGCTAGTTAGTCATGGAACCTTCAAGTTCACAGCAGCAGGAACTCCCGAGTTCAATTCCTTCAACCATCGAGATACCGGTCATTGAAGCCAAAGTTATAAATCCAGCTCCGGACGAGCTTCCAGGCGCCCGGTTCATTATGAATCCTCAAGATTCTGTGTCGTTCGGCATCTCCGAAGATATGCTGGGATGGATTTGTTTAAGGCACGGCTTGTCACTTGACGACATGTTACTGCCTGGGCCAAATGACAGGCCACATGTTCCCCTGAAGGGGTTTACTGCTTTTAACCGTCATGCTTGTATGGCGGGAACACTTCCTCCTTTCAACCAATATATAAGGGAGATGTTATCATTCCTTGGAATAGCTCCATCCCAGCTACACCCCAACGGATATGCCCTGTTGAATATCACCTTCATTCTGTTTATAGAGATTCTCTTTCGACCACCAAAGCCGATCGAGATTAGATATCTATTTAACGTTAAGAGTCATGGAGACAGCCCTTCTTTCACCTTCTTGGAAGCGGTTAGGAACTGTCAGATAGTGACTAGGTCCTGGTGAAGGCTGAGTTACTTTAAGACAGAATGGTTCTATGTCCGATGCCCCCCTGGATTCGCTAGGCGATGGTTGGATAGACGTAAGCGTTGCAATCTTTCTCTTGAATTATCGAGATAATTATAACCGACCTCAAAACCGACATACTTTTCTTCTTTCATAGCTGCAATCTCTCGACCTGACGGTGCATACTTCAGAGAGCTTCGGATTCTCCAAATGGTTCCGGGTGAAGAGAGGCACATTGACTTGGTTCTAACCGATAGAAACTTGAGAAATGTCGGGCTGATTGAACGTAAACAAAGCATACGGCTGGAAGGGACGCTTAGAGAGGTCTCGAAGAAGCGGTTGAAACGCAAGGCGCCCAGAGTCGTAATAGCTGAAGAAGTTGACCTAGAGAGAACGCCTACTGATAACGAGCTCCAAGCTGGGCCTTCTTCCGATGTTCAGGATTCAGGTGGAAGGAGAAAAGGCAAGGCAGTTGCTCACAAGCGTTCTAAATCCTTGAGATTAAAATCCGTGGTTATGCCCTTGCCCGTCCCGGGGATTAGAATTTCGGAGGCTCCTCCCCCGCCAGTAGAGAATCCTTTTGAAGGGCTTGCTGATATTCCAATTCTGGATTATGTGTCGTTTCAACACGACGCCGGGATGGAGGAGCTTGATAATGCTCTTGAACTGAGCGGGTCGCTTGCTATGAGTGCGGCCGACATTTCCGGTTGGTCGGGGGGTTGCACATGCATACACTTCACTGCACTACATGATTCATAACTATAAATCGTCCAACTTAAGGAATCACTAACTCTTCTTTCGTCTCTCATTTTCAGGTACTATGTCTGGGAAAGGATCGATGCTGGGGAACCTTCTCTCTGCCCGAAAATCTTCTACCTATTATGATTCCCGCAGGAGGGATTCAGAGAGAGACCGCGATCGCGAGTACTCTAACCAAGATAGGTATGGGCGTGATAGGGACAGAGAATACAGACATCGATCTAGATCTCGCTCTCCTCCTCTTAGACTTCCATCTCCACCTCCCGTTCTTGTTCCACATCCACCAGAGCCTCCACGTCACAGGCCATCTTCTCACACTTCTAGATCCGAGACTCTTCTCCAGAGAGTCGAAACCACAGCCTCCATAATTGCAGAGCAGGTTCCAGCTGAGCCCACAGGAGAAGGGGCCATTAAATTGGCTCAGATGAGGAAGGATTTTCCGAACATATGCTTTGATGGCTATGTCTTCCCACCACACTTAAAATGAATTCCATCAGGGGTGGAAAACACGATGCATGATTACGTTCATGACATCTACACCCAGTATAGAGAGTGGGTAAAGGCTGCAGAGAAAGCTTCTAAGGTTTCCTTTGAGCGAGCCAAAGCGCTTGAGAAAATGGAAACCAAACTCACTCAAAGGAACCGGATCATTCAAGTGCTCACTGCTGAGGCCGAGTCTTCTCGGAAATCTGAACTTGATGCCACCAAAAAAGCTGACGAAGCGAATATGGCCATGGAGAGGTTGAGGCAGACACATGTTGCCTTGGTGGAGAAGATGGGCCATCGAAATACTACTGTTACCACCGAAAGGGATGCGGCGGTCAAGGAACTTAAAGAGCTCAAGGCCAAATTTTCCGACATGGCCAAGGAAAGGGATGATGCAACCAACGCAGCCCATGAGGCGTGCGAACAAGCTGTTCTGTTCAGGGGTGAACGGGACGCGGCTGTGGCTAAAGTCCGCAAGGTGGAGATTGAGGTCGAGGAGAAAGTGAAGTCGGCCGAGTCCAGGCTAGAGGCTGATATCGAAGACCTTCTCGTTGTTTACAATGCTAACGTGCTGAGGCACAGGGGTCTAGCCTGGCTCGATGATTATCCGACGCATCTATACAACGCTTGGGGCCGATTAGTTGAAGAGGAGAAGGAGGCGTATCTGGGTGAGTCTATGGATGAGTTTGAACTTGAGAATCGCATTCTGACTGAAGATAAAAGGAAGATTCTTCACGAGTCAATGATTCTGCACGAAAAGGAAAGACTCGGCGCCCAGCACTTCGAAGTAGGAGAGGGTTCAGAGGTTGACCATCATGAGGCGAGTCTTGAAGTTCCAGCGTCAACCCAGCCCGAATCCTTATCTGCGGTCGATCCCCAAGCTGTTCCTGCCTACATTCCGGATCAGCCGCAGATGTCTCCGGCTACAGTGCAAGTTACTGAAGCCGTTCTACCGCCTACAAGTCAAACTGAGGAAGGTATTTTGAACATTCCACATATCTCTCTTAAGTCGAAATCTTCGCTCGAGTTAAATTCTAACATTTCTCTTATTTTTTGTCCAGTGATTGACGCTGCACCGGTCGTGCCTCCTCCTACTCAAGAATCATATCAGACGCAGGGGGCTATCGTTTCTGAAGCAACCTCCGTGACTACTGTTGTGCCTCTTGACGATATACAGGGAAGCTCACTTGTTTTTGATGAGCAGTTGATGGAGGAACACTTTCGCCGTCATGGCGATCCTTTAGCTGACTTACCATTTGTCATGGGCGGAGGCGTTCCTACTACTAGCTTTTCGATGCCAACTGCTGATGCTCCCGGCGAGGCCCGAGTGACTACTGAGGAGGAGATTTTGGCCGAAATCAACGCTGAAATGGCAGCAGCGGTTCATGGTGGCAGTTTTTGAGGTGGAACGGCGGCACTTGCCAGTTCCGCTTAGAATGATATCGCCTGGCGGTACATTTTCCGACACTAGTGCGGCCATTCCATCTTCCACATCTGATCCTATCCCTCCAACTCCACCGGCAGGCAGCATTCCTATCCACTCGAGTTCGGAGGAGGATGTTGATATCATGCCCCCGCCTGGAGCCCGACCACCGAAAGGCAAAGGCTCGAAGAGGAAGGGTAGCGGTGGCTCCAGCGGGTCTACTCCAAAGAGGAAGCCGAGGAAGAAGAAAGATTAGACATGCTTCTTCGGTTTATTTTGATTTTGATTTTCATTTTGTTGGCCGTGTATAGATGCGAGTTCGGCCCCTACTAGTAGGAATTTTTTCGGAACAAACTTGTACATGAATTTCTTTCATAAACAGTAGAAATGAAACTTTTCTTTTTGAGCTTCTTGTGTATTTGTTTAAGTGTTTCGATGTTTGAAATGCACTTTTAAAGTTTCATCTTCCGAGTCAAGTTTGTCTTTTGTTCGCCAAGTTCGGAAACTGTGGACATGGTTTTTGGCCAGGAAGTGAGTTGAATTTTGATGTTGTACCGCTTTAGTCGACGGTTGACGCTTAAGTCCTGCCCTCCAGTCTCGGGGATGAGTTGTAGAACATCAGTCAGCGGTTGCTTCTCACTTATAACATGTCGAGCCTAGTGCCACTGAATGGATGTTTGAGACAAGCGGAGATTGGGCGGTTTATTCACGCTCGTCCGATTGTCGATGATCATATCCGCACTTCGGGGATCCTCATTTGTTTATTAGCGGTTGGTCACGCCGACTTAAGTCTAAATCATACGTCCGCGCTCTGGGGACTCGAAATCGACATTTGTACTCCGACTCGCACTCTGGGAATTCGAAGTTGATATTTATACTTTGATTCACGCTCTGGGAACTTGAAGTTGACGTTTATACTCCGTTTCGTGCTCTAGGATTCCGGAGTTGATGTTTATACTCTGACTCGCACTCTGGGAATTTGGAGTTGTTGTTTACACTCCGTTTTGCACTCTGGGAATCCGGAGTTGATGGTTATACTCCGACTCGCACTCTGGGAATTCGGAGTTGATGTTTATACCCCGACTCGCACTCTGGGAGTTTGGAGTTGTTGTTTACACTCTGTTTCGCACTCTGGGAATCCGGAGTTGATGGTTATACTCCGACTCGCACTCTGGGAGCTCGGAGTTGATGTTTATACCCCAACTCGCACTTTGGGAGTTCGGAGTTGTATCAGGTTCATGGATGGTCGGATCACATCCACCCTGAGTTAACAAGTGAGGTCGTTAGATGGATGGGTCCACCCTCCTCAAACTTGGTTCAGATATGGACGAAGTCGTTAGGCGGACGGATCCACCCTCTTCGTAGACGTATTTTTAATACTCCAGTTTGCACTTTGGGAACCGGGAGTTAAGTGAGGGATTGTCGTGTATCAATCCGTTTTTGACTTTGATGTGATGGCTTGTCCCAGAGCTCGGGTTTCACTTAGCGAGTGACCGGTTGCATCATAGTCACTCCTTATTTGAATAAATCCCACCGTATGGTGAAACTTAGCTCTCCGTGCATAGTGATGATCATATGAAGCGTTTCAAGTAAATCACAGCTCTGGCTCGAAGAGATTTGCATTTTATTGCTGAAAAAAGAAAATATGGCAAAGTCAGTTGCCTTATTACAAATTCTAATTTCGAAATGCATAAACAAATTGCAAAATGGAAAATAAACTATATGGATACACATAGCCTGTCATGTGTAGTAGCGGCAAAGACTCTCGCTATTCCAGGCTCTCGGCAGAGTAAGACCATCAACGGTCGATAATTTGAATGTGCCATCTCCGAGCCTTCGTTCAATAACATATGGTCCTTCCCATGTCAGCTTCATATGTGAAGGAACCGAATAAATTCTTTTCAGGACGAGATCGCCTAGTTCAAAGGTTCGCGGGCGGACCTTGGCGTTGTACAATTGGGCGACTCGACTTCGATGCACAACTGCCCTCAAATCAGCCTCTTCACGCTTCTCATCTAGTAGATCGAGAGATTCAGCAAGTAATATAGCATTTGTCTTTGGATCATAGTATGTCACACGATGAGAAGGTACTTCTAGCTCGATTGGAATAACGGCTTCTGAACCATAAGAAAGAGAGAATGGAGTGTGACCTGTCGCGGTCTTGTGGGTTGTTCGGTAAGCCCATAAAGCCACTTTCCCCCGACCTTTTCCAGTCACTTTTTCAGAATGGACTTTATAACTTTATTAATCGCTTTGACCTGTCCATTCGCACGTGGGTGTGCAACCGTAGAGGATTTCTTTTGGATGTGAAATCATTTGCAGAAATCTTTAAATTTAGCACTGTCGAATTGGGTTCCGTTGTCCGTAATAATGGTGTGTGGGAGACCGAATCGACATATGATGTTGCGAACTACAAAGTTGATTACTTTCTTCGTCATTATGGTAGCAAGAGCTTCAGCTTCAGACCACTTTGTAAAGTAATCAACTGCGACGATGGCGTATTTCGCACCACCTTTTGCCAGAGGTAGAGTACCAATGATGTCGATGCCCCACATTGCAAATGGCCATGGGCTGACCATTTGCGTTATCTCGGTAGGAGGGGCTCTAGGAATTCGAGCATGCTTTTGGCACCTATCACATTTCTTTGCATAATCCGACGCGTCGCGATTCACCTAGGCCAGTAATATCTGTATCGAAGTATTTTCTTGACAAGTGCTTGCCCCCCGGTGTGATCGCCACATTCTCCCTCGTGTACATCATGCAATACTCGTTTATTTTCATCGTGAGCGATACATCGGAGTAGAGGAACAGAGTACCCTCTTCTGTACATGATTCCATTCTGGATGGTGAACCGTGAGGCCTTTCGAAGGACTTGTCTCTTTTCACTCCTGTGCTCCGGCAGAGTTCCATGCTCAATGTAATTTCTGAGTGGAGTCATCCATGTATCCTTTTCTTGGACGGTTTCGCATACCCATTCTATTTCTGCCCGGTCAATGCTTGGGGACGATAGCGTCTCTACGGGAACGAGTCCCATTTGCTGAGCTTCGCCTGTGCTGGCTAATTTCACCAATGAATCGGCATAATAATCAAACTGATTTAGCACTTCCTGAACTCGAGCTAAGTAAGCAGCCAGCCTTCGATCTCTCGCTTGATACTCTCCCCGTACTTGACACACAACTAACTGTGAATCACAATAAATTTCCACAACGATAACTCTCAAATCTCTGGCAAGCTTTAGTTCAGTTAAGAGGGCCTCATATTCAGCTTCATTATTGGTGGCATTAAAACCGAACTTCAAAGCATAACATATAGATCGGCCTTCGGGAGTTTCGAGTACAACACTAGCGCCCGAACACCGGTCGTTTGATGCACCATCAGTATACAGCTTCCAGACGTATTCGGGGGATTTACTGGTTTCGGGCAAGTCCTCTAGAACGGTAAATTCAGCTATGAAATCGGCTAGTACTTGCCCTTGAATCACTCGTCTTGGAGTGTATGTAATGTCAAACTGGCTCAGCTCGATGTTCCACTTGAGTAACCTACCAGACATCTCAGGTCGCGAAAGAACCTATCGTAACGGCTGGTCGGTGAAAACAATAATTGGATGTGCCTAGAAATATGGTCGGAGCTTCCTTGATGCAATAACAAGGCAATAAGCCAACTTATCTAGCTTCGGATTGTTTCTTTTAGCTTCAGTCAACCGTTTACTGATGTAGTATACCGGCTTCTATATCCTGTCTTCTTCTCGAATTAAGGCCGCGCTGATAGCATTTTCTGATATCGCTAAATATACGTACAACTTGTCATGATCAATAGGCTTTGACAGGATAGGTGGTGTGGATAGATGCTGAACTAGTGCTTGGAAAGCGCCCTCACACTCCGTGGTCCATTCAAAGTTTCGTTTTCCTTTTTGGATCAGATCGAAGAAGGGAATGCATTTGTCAGTGGACTTTGAAATGAACCTGCTTAATGCTGCTACTTTCCCATTGAGACTCTGGACTTGCTTTATGGTTTTCAGAGTTTCAAGATTTCTGATAGCCCAGATCTTTTCAGGATTAGCTTCGATCCCTCGAGCGTTGACGATGAACCTAAGGAATTTTCCGGATGCAACTCCAAAGTGACATTTTAGTGGGTTAAGCTTCATTTTGTATTCTCGAAGTATGTTGAACATAGTTTCCAGGTCTTTAACATGGTCGGTGGAAAGTCGTGACTTCACAAGAATGTCATCTACATATACTTCCATGGTTTTCCCGATTTGATTAGCAAACATCTGATTGACCAATCGTTGATAAGTAGCCCCGGCATTCTTGAGTCTGAATGGCATAACTTTATAGCAATAAAGTCCCAGATTGGTTACGAAGCTGGTATGTTCTTGATCGGGTAAATGCATCGGTATCTGATTGTAGCCAGAATACGCGTCCATGAAGGATAAGTGCTCATGCCCATCAGTCGAATCTACTAGCCGATCAATTCTGGGAAGCGGGAAACTGTCTTTGGGACAAGCTTTATTCAGATCGGAATAGTCGACACATGTTCTCCACTTTCCGTTTGACTTTCGAACGAGCACGGGATTCGACACCCATTCTGGATACAATGCATCTCGAATGAACCCATTTGCTTTAAGCTTTTCTACTTCTTCTTCAAGGGCAGTAGATCTCACTGGATCCATACCGCACCTTTTCTGTTTGACCGGGACATGCCGCGGGTCAATGTTCAGAGTGTAGCTCGCGATGTCCGGCGAGATCCCACACATATCAGAATGCGTCCAGGCGAATACATCAAGATTCGCCCATAGAAATTCAACCAATTCCTCTTGAGTTCGTTGGCTTAGCTGAGACCCAATCTTTATCATCTTCGTATCATCATCATGGTCAATTGGGACATCGATCGTCAGTTCGGCCGAGGATGCTTGACTTTCTTTAGATTCTCCTTCGTCTTCAGTTTCTCTTGGGTCATCATCCCTTTGGAATTGGCTGGGGTTCCCGGGTCTTGGCCCGGGCATTAATTGTCAATTATCAGCAAAGCGGACGCAGAGAGATTCCTCTACGCCCTTTCCTTTCTCCTTTCGCTGCGCCACTCACAGCTCAGCAACATAATAGGCTCTTGCAGCAGCCTGATCCCCTTGAATGATTCCCACTCCATGATCAGTGGGAAATTTTAAAGTCAAACACCATGGGGCAATGGCCGCCCTGAATTCAGCGAGGGCCGGTCGGTCCAAGAAAGCATTATAAGGGGAGTCTATGTCCAACACAACGAACTGTAACATCCACACTCTCCGGCGTTCTCCTACTCCCAACTCCACTGGCAGTTCCACCATTCCAGTGGGTACTGTAGCACTTCCATTGAAACCATGGATTCGAGATTGACAGGGTTTCAAGTCCTTTGCTTCCATCCTCATTTGATCATAAGCTCGTTTAAACATGATATTCACAGAGCTTCCACTGTCAACTAAGATCCTCTTCATCCAAGCAGGACCTACTTGAGCTGAGATGACCACTGGGTCGATAGTGGGGGCTTCGACTTTGTCAGCGTCTCTGTTCCTGAACACAATGTCATCTGTCATCGTCTTCTGTTGCTTGGCCGGAGCCCCTTCATCAAAACTACTACAACACTCGAAGTCTGCATGCCTGATAGAACTGGCATACAACTCCATTTCCTTCCAGCTTCGATCTACTGGGTGAGGACCACCACTTATTGTATTGATAACCAACCTCCCGCCTGTACGAGCGGGTTCCTCCTGTCTTTCCTGATTCGGCGCACAATTCTGATTTGATGGGCCCACAACTCCCGATTGCGGCGCCCGGATATATTGATCTAACTTCCGCTCACGTATCAATTTTTCAATGAGATCTTGCAAATGACGACACTCATTAGTATTATGGCCATAGCTTTCATGGAATCTACAAAACTTTCTTGTTTGGACTTGTCTTTCCATTGGTGGCTTCGAAGCAGGTTTCTTGTATTGCATGGTATTGCAGGTCTGTAAATACACATTTTCCAGCGACGTATTCAATGGAGTATAATTGTCAAACATGGGAGATCTACGTCGTGGACCACGGCTCTGATCTCGCTTTTTTCCCTGATTTCCATTGTCCCTCTACTGATTCTGTTTATTTTGTATGTTCAACTGAACTTTTCCAGAACTATCTCCGGACCGTTTAACGGCGATGTTGCTCTGGATTCCTTCGATGTTGGGCCCTACATCATCTTGCTTCCTAGACTGTTTCGCATCTTCCCTTCTTAAGAATTGGGCTGCCTTGGAATAGAAACGGTCTAATGACACAGATGGTTTCCCAGCTAACCAATTTCCAAACTCGTAATCAGGGTCAATCCCTTTAGTCAACGCCATCAGGATAGAGTTGTCATTGGGATTGCTTATTTCTGCACACGCAGCATGGAATCACTCCAAGTAACGTCTAAGTGTTTCTCCGAGAGCTTGAGTAACGCTAGACAAAGTGTTAACATCTTTAGGCCTTGCTACATGCATACAAAATTGTTCAACAAACTTGGTGGCCATCTGGTCAAAATTAGATCGTGGTGGAAAATGAGTAAACAACATGGTTGCAATGCCCCCTAGGGAAATGGGGAAACTACGACATTTTACTGCATCATCAGCTCTCGCAGCATTCATTAGCCATTCGTACTTCAGGATGTGTTGATTGGGATCAGAACTCCCTTCGTAGACTGGCAAAGTTGGCATCCTGAAGCGCCGATGTGGTTCAGCATATAATATGTCATCGGTGAAAGGGGTATGACTCCGGAAGATTCCCAGTCATCATTACTGAGGCCCTGACTTTCACGGATCATTTGACGAATCATTGTTGGTATATCCGACATCCGGATACTAGGAGCATGTAGGGCCAAGGTGTGGTCGGGTTCCACAGCGCGAGTCTGGACCGGACGCGGTTGACGGTCCGTGCCTCGCCTCCTTGGTTTAAGATTTTCTGGGACATAAGGCTCTGGAGTGTTCTCTGGTCGGCTACGATGAGGATCAGCTTGGTTTCTAGCATCGACTCCTTGTTCGGTAGTGGTGGTAATAGCAATGTTGCCTGTGACATGATAAGGAGTAGCACCTCCTCGGGATGAAGGTCCTGTTTGATGGCTGGTGGACGGTCCAGTTCTGGGTTGTCCAAGATTCGAAGCAGGTTGGTGTCTTGTGGCCTGGGTGTAGCTTACATCCAACCGTGGGCGTGTGGATCTGTGATGGCCATCGGAGGAGGCTGAACTCTCCGTAGAAGAATAAGAACCTTGATCCCTTCTGGATCTTCTGCGCCTTTGGCGATTCAGCTGGTTGGTCAACTCTATGTTGGCGCGCAGTTGTTCAGTAAGTTGCTATCGACTCTGAGTCAACTCTTGGAGCAACATCTGAAACTCTTATCTGGTAACTGGGCCTGATGGATCTGAAGGTCCAGTAGCATCTTGGTTGGATGGAGGCAATTGCACGGGATTCTGTCGGTCCCGTCCTCCTTGATCAGCAGCTGTAGAGGTAGTTCGTGTACTTACCATGGTGAATTAATGAAAGTCCTTTCCTAGATCTGATTACAAATCTGAATTGTATGAAAGGGCTTCAAGTCTTGAGATCTGGATCTTCTTCTTGGATTTATGCAATCCGGTATCGATAGGAGATCCAAGGAGTAGGAGAAAAATTAGGTTTTTTTCTCTCAATGAAAGCACCAAAGTGTTTGTACCAAAATTGGGCACAACACTCTTCGGAAGTTTTTGAAGAGATAAAGTGAAGAAATTTAAATGGAAAAAGAGGATTATCTAACAAAAACTCCAAGTTATAGATATGAAAGTAATTAAAATGCGCAGAGACACAAAGATTTAGAGTGGTTCGGCGTATTGCCTACGTCCACTATGAAGTTGATTGCTTTATTGATCTTTCATTGATGATTACAATTGATTTCAGCAAGTTACAGTAAATAACGATGATTTACAGCAGCGAAATTTGTTAGTAGCAGCAGCGATGGAGTTTAGATCTGGATCCGGCAGAGTCTGGGCATTAGAGGATTCAAAGAAGAAGAAGATCCTTTTTCTGTATGCCCTGGGGCACTATTTATAGGTGTAGGAGGCTGATATTTCGCTCAAATATCGGGAGACTTCCTCTGGCACGTGACTAGGCCCGTGCGCCCAAGCCCGTGAAGTTTCGGTCCGATCCGAGATAGATACGAATGGATTTCGTATCAATTAAAATTGTGTCCGATGGAGTCGAAATTTGGCGTGGACATTCTTTAGCATGCACGTAAGCTTCTGTGAAAATTTCATAGCATTTGGACTTGTAGATTAGGAGATATGATCGATATGAAATGGTGATATTCGGCAGGCTGTCTCGTTCGTATCGATCATTTCGACTCGATGGTTTCAAATCGATAGCTGCGCGCGATTGTGAGATGACATGGCGCTTGAATCTCTGGATCACCCCACTTTTGATGCCGAGTTGAATGAATTGTCCTCGAACTTCGCTTCGTTCGTATCGATGGTATTGCCTTGCTTGTATTGATAAAAGATGTGCAGTTCGAACCGATGAAGGTCCCTCAGTTCGTATCGATGATCACACTCTGTTCGTATTGATGAAGGTTGGCTCGTTCGTATCGATGAAGTTGCTCCAACTTGATGGATACGAACAAATGAAGATGTGATGGATTCGAACAGAAGATGAGGTGATGGATACGAAGTAACGACTACTTGATGGATACGAACTAAGGAGCCTTGATGGATTCGAACAAGGCCTTCCAGGATGGATACGAACTAGGCAACTGCCGTATGAAGTGAAGCTTGTTTGATGGCGGAGTTGAGTAGATCGATACGAACAAGCATATTCTCTCGATGGATAAGAAATGGCACATCCTGATCGATTAGAGCAAATGCTTGCTGATGGATACGAACAAGGTCGATGCGAAGTATGCCGCTTTTGGATGGATACGAAGTAGACCCCCGTGCTGTAGTTGATGGATGCGAAGTAGGCTATGGTGACTGATGCAGAGCTGATCGAGTCGAAGTAGGCCCTGGCGATCGATGTGGAGCCGATCAAGTCGAAGTGAGCTTCCCTGATTGATTCGAACTAGATCGATTCGAACAGAAGCTAGTTGATGGATTCGAACTCGATCGATTCGAACAGTGGCTGGTTTTCATCCAATCTTGCATCGATCGTAACTTGAGCATACGAACTCGGATTGACTTGAAATTTGGAACGTTGACTTTTATGGCTTCCCTCGTCATGGCTTGTCAATTGTAGCTCGATCCGGACTCAGACAAAATTTGTCGATATCCATGGTGAACCTGCGTATGACCGATCTTCAAGACGAACAGTCATTGGTTTCTAGTCAAGTTCTTGGTGTCACGGCCTTGCCAAAAGGCGGGATAACAGGCATTAGTTATTAAAATTAATAATGTGTTAATTATAGTGTATTGAGTGTAATGATTAGTTATTATTAGAATAATTAGATAATGTCAAATTATAGGAAGGTAGTTGATGTAAATTATGGAGTTAATTCCTAATTAGAGGCATAATAAAGGGTTTCCTTATATGGCCTAAACTATTAGTTGTATAGGATGGTGTATGTATACAATTGGTATACATATAAAGTGTGACTAAGTTATAAGAATGTGAGGTCAGTCAAATGTTACATAGAAGTTTGCCAAGTTAAATCTGGCTACCAGCGTTGTGACTTTACGGACTAATGTGGAACATCATCTATAATAAATAATCCTAGTGGGCGCAAGATTAGTCCTAATTCTGTAGGATAAGTCTGCCCAGTTAATCTGGCTACTAGTGCCTACGAATAATCGAACTAATGTGAGATGTCACGGTTTGGGTTATGGGACATAATCACGATATTGATATGATAGGAAGAATCTTTAGAGGGGTTCGCTTCGGATTTAGAGGTATTAAGTGGCTATTGTAGTGTTTGCCTCTCTTCTTTAGGAGAAGTATTAGTCACCTGATGGGAATTCTTATGATGTCAGTTAGTGAGAACCATGTAGGGACCCACCTTGGGTTAGGTATTAAATGACAGAGACCTGCCTATTTTTCCAGGTATTAAATGGTCAGAGTCTGCCTAACTCCCAATAAAAAGGTTTTAAGTGGTTTGGGGGCTCTCTCTTCCATTGTTAATGATAGTTGCATTATAATTTAAAAACGGACTGGAATGGGTTAGGTATTAAATGATAGGGAGCTGCTTATTTTATAGTTATTAAATGTTTGGAGTCCGTTTAATTCTCAATAAATGGTATTAAGTGATTTGGATGCTTTCTCTTGTATCGTAAATGGTAGTTGACTTAATTTTGGAATTGGAATAAAAAGGCCTTTAGGCTTATAGTTAAAGTTATTGGTATGGTATAGTTTAAATACGGAAGACATATTTCTTATCTAAAAGATACCGCCCAAATATAATTATGAAAAAGCTTGCGATTTTCATTTCACCAGACATTTTTCGTTCTGACCCACTCCTCATTACAACACACAGGTTAGAGGAGACAATGCTGATTTTAGGGACGAAGGTGGAGATGAAGGCTTGTCAAAGTTATCTATCTATTTATGCTTTCTAAATATTTCTACTTTACCAAGTTCAGACAGTTATGTTATTTTGGAATAGTATACTATGGAGGTTTTATCTAGACATGTTGTAATATTTGATGATAACATGTTATGTTTATGAAATGGTTTTCTTTATGAAATGGGTACTTGTTTCAGATATTGTATTTTATCTATTCCGCTGTGTGATTATGAAAGTATAGATAGATAGCTTGTGTATGGTGTATTGTTTAAAATTTATCTACTTAACAACTCGCCTTTAGATGGGTCTAAGGTTAGACGGGCTTTTATTGGGTCTAAATTAGGTCCGTTTTGGGGCTGGTTGTTACATAAACCATGGCACGACGTCCATCGAACGACTATAGTTGGATCGAGTGGAAACATTGGAAGTGAAACACTATTCAAGAGAGAATTCGTCTCCTCAGTTATATGGAGTCAGTATCATGGGGTCAACTTAAGTTATCTAAAATTCAAAGTCTTTAGTCAGAGCATTTCAGTTAATAATAATTGCTATTATTGAACTAAGTACTGTAACGTTTGGACTATAAAGTTAAATGCCAATGATATTGGAATTTTGACCATTACCAAATTACATAAGTCCTAATGTGATATAATTTTGATGAAGAGAATTGATGTAAATAATTGTCACTACTGAGTAACGTTTAAATATGTAAAATTGGATTTACTGAAGCTATATCAACAATAAATTTGGCCAAAATATCACAGCACTAGCTAAAATGATGTGTGATCTTTAATATTCGAATTATTCGATATTAATTGCTGACCGAATATACACCTAATGAGTCAATACAACCACAATGTTGAATCCTTCCTCTACCACCCTTTTTAGTTAAATTATAAATTTTATGATTAATTAATATTTTTGAAATGTTAATTATAACTTTTTTTTAAGTTGTGTTGATCGGTATTAAAAATAGTGCGTATATAAAAGTTATATACACATTTTTCGATATACGATATCGTTGTACTTATAAATTCGATTTAAACGCAATATATCTAATCTGGCTTGAAATGATGTGTGGTCCTAATAGGGAGACTGTGTGGCCGACTATGATGGAGAGGAATTGGCTTGGAATTTGATTCGAAAAGTTGCGTAAATGGTTAAGGAAAAGAAAGATATTTTTCTATCTTAGGCCCTCTTCTTTCCTATGCTATTTAAACATCTCTTGCCACTTTTTTCTCATAATTTCTTTCTAGGGTTTGTGGCTCCACCTCTTCCATCTAGCCACATCCAAAAATCCTTCTCTCCCTTTCTCAAAATTCAAGCAACAAATACAACAAATACTCAATTAAAAATCAAAAGGAATGGTGTGTAGCTTTCTTAATTGGGTTAAGCCTTTTAGAAGTGTTGAACATGGTTTCCAACATAGCAATAAAGATTCAATATTCAAGGTATTCCCTTGGACAATAGCATGGTACTATCTCCAATGACATTCATATAATTATATAACTGATTATTATATGCTTTTGTTTAATTGTAATATATCAGATCAACTTTTTTCACGTCTAAATTATTAAATGTTCATTACGTAATTTAATTTATATCCATTTTCTACACCTCAAATGATTGTATAATTTTTATGTTGACATATATTTTAGTTTCTTCGTCTCTTTGGACTATTTGTTGTTTATGTTTAGTTTAGACCTTATTCATTATAAGAGATTTACCTGTGCCTAAATTGTGTGATTTAGTTTGATGTTTTTTTTTCAATTATTATTCAAGAAGAACATTTTGATTGTAAATTTCAATTAAGGACACACATAATATATACATACATACATACAAAGATATATATATATAGCTTACATGGTTTTTCAAACAAGTTTGATTGAAAACCATTTTGATTAACCTTTAATTATTTCGGTTGCAAACAATTTCTTAATCAAAACTATTTTGGTTAGAAACCTTTTAATTAAGTATATAAATATATGTTTCATGTTTTCTTTAAAACAATTTTGATTGATAACAAATTGACTAACTTGTTTATTTAAATATATTTGTTGTTTGCATTAACGTAAAACTATTTCTATTTCAATTTAATAAGTGGTTTTTATCTAAAATCATAAATCATTTTACTCCTTCATAATTGAAAGTTTGATTTGACTTTGTTAAATTTTAAATTATATATATATATATATTATATATATTATATATATATATGGAAATATTATATATATATATGGAAATATTATATTGTAATCCTAAATCCATAATCAGTGCAAGTACCAATTATTAATATATTTAACTTACTAATGGCGGCTGAAGGATCTAAACCAAATGGCGATTTTAACAAAGACAGAGGACGTCCACCTGATAAAGGTGCTTCACAAAAAGATGCCGTTAATCGAAACAAAGGGAAAGCAGTACTATCGGAGGAAACGACTCGGACAAATCGCTTTGACCTGGGACGTGACGGATTGTCTCACGACAATCAAAAAACCACCAACGTGGTTCGTCAATCCAGGGTTTCAAATTTGGGGGGGATCAAACCCGAACTAGATCTGGAATCCCACAGGTTCAAGGTGATCGAATCGACAGTAGTAAGGAAGCATATGAATGGAACTCGATCCAATATGAAATAAAAGCAGGGAATATGAAATCATGGAAGGAAGCAGCAAGCGGAGGAATAGGGGAGAAACAAGACGAATATCTGGATCTCCATTATATTCAACCAGTTCTGGTCAATGACAAAAGGAAAGCAATAATATCAGAAACTTCAGTGAAGAGATCGGAAAACAAATGGGAAAACTCGATTATTTTTTACATATATTGGGTCAAACCTTATCATCTACATTTAAAAGGTTACATAGAACGAGTATGGAAACCAACAGGGAAGTTTCAATTGTTATCGCAGGAGAATGGTTTTTTTATAATTCGATTTGATAACAAATTGGATTGTGACAATGTGCTGAAAGGTGGACCTTATTTGTTTGACAACAAAGTTATTATTCTGAAAAAATGGGTGATGGGTACTAGATTTAGAAAAGATTTATTAACAACTCTGCCTATATGGATAAAATTTTCTAATCTAGAACTCGAACTCTGGGATAAAGTGGCATTGAGCGCGATAGCAAGTGTGCTGGGAAAACCTATTAAAATGGATAAGATTACTGCTGATGAATCTAGGATTGCGTTTGCAAAAATTTTGATTAAAATGCAAGCAAGTGACGATTTTCCCAATGAAGTGACAGCAGTTCTGTATACTGGGGAGGAACTAACGATCAAAGTAGAGTATCTTTACAAACCATACAGTTGCAAAGAATGTAAAGTGTTTGGCCACTCTAGTCAACAATGCAAAATAAAAAGTAAGGAAAAGTGGATACCAAAAGATAAAGAAAAAATCATCAGCTCTTCAATCTCTGAACGGAATGTAGTATTTAATAACTCAGAACAAACAGAAGGAAATAGAAATGCAGAGCAAACAGCAGGAAATACAATCTATGATTCTAATAAAGAAATAGTAAATGTAGATGCTGAAATTACAATTGAAGGGTCGGAAAACCCTATATTGCATGATCGGAACACAATTAAATATACAGAAAACATAGAAAATAATTGCAGAGAGGACATGTCTGTCTCTCTCCAATCTGAGATGCCTGCAGTTGGAAAAACAATAGAAAAGGATATAATGAATGAAATCTCTACAATTCCAAAAGTGAAGAGCACAGTATTACCTTTGTTAAAGGATAACAATTCCACCACTATGAATCATGATATGCCAGATACCACACCTGCAGGAAATCTTCACATAGGCGAACAAATTACAGAAGGCTTGGTAGAGGATTTGAGCGAATCTGAAGGAGAGGAACTTATCAGAAATCTTGCCAGAGAAGAAAAGGTTTACAAACACCCAGAAAAATGGAAGATGTCTCGAACTGTGTGGATAAAAACCAAAAATTTTATGAAGAAATTGAAACAGCTAATATGCAGAGTGTTAAAAGTAGAAAAGGAAAATCAACCACTGCTCCTCCTAAAGCAAATACAAGGACCCAAGGTAAGATTAAATAATGAACATTGTTTCTTGGAATGTTAGGGGTTTAAATGCTAAGAATAAACAATTCGAAGTGATTAAATTCCTAACAAAATATAAGCCATCTATTGCTGGCTTACTTGAAAATAAATTAAGTAGTATACATATTGAGAAACTGGGGCATAGGTTGCAAAGTAATTGGAAAATGATTGATAACAATGACTGTGGCAGCAAAGGTCGAATACTCATTATCTGGGATTCAAATATTTGGAATTTTCAAATTGAGAAAAAATCATTTCAACACATCTCTTTACTAGCTGAAAACACTGGTGGTTTTAAATGCAGAATATCTTTTGTTTATGCTAGTAATTTTATTAGAGATAGAAATAAGTTATGGGAAGAATTAATTGATGAATCTGGATATGTGAATTCCCCATGGATTATTCTAGGGGATTTTAATAATATTTTATCTACATCAAAGAAAAAGGGTGGTTCAGCTGTACCTTTTAGCCAAATGGCAGGATTTAATAATTGTATTGCCAGAGTGGGTTTGTTGGAACTACCTACTATAGGTTTTAAATACACTTGGAGGAAGAAAGGGGTAGCCTCTAAAATTGATAAAGTTCTATGTAACCACCTATTAATGGGATCTATTCCAGGGATTACTTCTTTTGGGGTTTCTAATGCTATCAGCGACCACATCCCAATCTTTATTAGTTTCAATAAAGAGGTCAAAACACTCAAAAACACTCCATTTAGATATGTGAACTCATGGCATTTGGGTGAAGGATACATGACTTGTTTTCAAAAAGCTTTAGACATTTATCAGTCAAACTCCCCAAACTACCAAGCTTCAAAAATGCACAAGTTCATAAAATTCATTAAAGAATGTAAATCCAAGCTGAAAGAATGGAATCTTAAGAACTGCAGAGAGGGTAACATGCTTAAACTTCATGAAGAAGAATATCAGAAATGCCTTAAAGATTGTGATGCAAATCCTACAAACACACTCTTATTCGACAAACTCAGCAATGCATATAACAACTGGAAAATCCATAATGAGGCTGAATTTTTAAAATCAAAACAGAAAGCAAAAACTGATTGGCTGATAGATGGGGACTTGTGCACAAAATTCTTTCATGCAAAGATATCACAAAGAAGGTACATTAACAACTGGAACCAGATAATTATGAGCAATGGGGAAATAATACAAGATGCTGGAAAAATTGAATCTGAGGCTATAAGTTATTACACTACCATTTTTCACTCCACACAGCCCCTACCTAGTAATTTCCCTGATATCCAGTGTATGAGCAAAATAAATGATAGAGGCAGAACTAAACTTACCTCTAGTATCACAATTGAGGAAGTCCAAAAAGCTTTTTTCTCAATCCCTGATGACAAGAGTCCTGGTCCAGATGGATTCACTGCAAAATTTTATAAAATCCACTGGAATGAGTTGAAATATGACATTCTGGATATAATTCAAGAAGTTTTCAATACAGGCAGAATTGAAAAAGGGCTAAATCATACTTTTATCACACTTGTGCCTAAAATCAAACAGCTTATTTGTATCTCTGATTACAGACCTATTGCATGTTGTAATGTCTTATACAAAATCATATCCAAAATCATATGCAATAGAATCAAGCCTTTCTTACCTCACCTTATATCAGAGAACCAGTCAGCTTTCATTCCAGGAAGATACATTGCCGAAAATATCCTGCTTGCACATGAACAAATTAGACAATTCAATAGAAAAGGCAGTGATAAAATGTGTATCAAGATTGACATACAAAAGGCTTATGATATGATTAACAGGGAGTTTGTATGCCATATGCTAAACATGATGGGTTTTCCTTATAGCCTGATCAAACTTATAAGAAAATGTATCTCATCCCCTACATACTCTATCATTGTCAATGGTAGCCCCAAGGGTTTTATTCACAGTAACATAGGGTTGAGACAGGGAGATCCCCTCTCCCCTTATCTTTTCTGCATAGCTATGGAATTTCTATCCTTGATGATGTATAAAGCTTACAAGGTTGGTAATTTTCAACCTATCTATAATCAAGATCCATGTGTCACTCACCTTATGTATGCAGATGATCTCATGATATTTTCTAAAGCTAAGCTTAAATATGCTAAAGCTATCAAAGATATGATGCAGAAGTTAAAAGGTATGACAGGACTAAATATAAACAACTTGAAATCTAAAGTTTATTTCAGCAGAGGAGTGACCAACAGAAATTTTCTGCTCAACATGTTGGATATGAAAGAAGGAACACTGCCTATTAAATATTTAGGAGTCCCTCTGTCATATAATTATATTCACTACAACGATTGTGGAAATCTACTTGATAGGATCCAAACCAGAATGAATGGATGGGACTGTAAACTTCTATCTATGGCAGGTAAGATTGAACTTATCCACTCAGTTATTACACCTATGGTGCTATACTGGATGATGACATACCAATTACCTATTGCTACTATCAATAAAATTAATAAGATATGTGCAAATTTTGTATGGGGTGGTAGAACCCATAAAATTGCCTGGGACATTTTATGCAGACCAAAACTTGAAGGAGGGGTGGGCCTAAGAAAATTTGAGGACATTAGAACTGCAACTGCTCTTAAATTGTTGTGGCATTATATAAACAACAATAATCTATGGTCTAAATGGATGAGAAATAGATACTGCAAAGAAAAACACTTCTGGACTATGGAAATTGATAACAACAGTTCATGCACTTGGAAATCTATTCTTAAACATAGACAAAAAGGGTTACAACACATACATAGGAGCATAGTAGATGGACAAGACACGCTGCTATGGAAAGACCCCTGGATTAACAATGAATTATTAGTTAATATCCTTGGGCGGGATGCTCTTGGATTAAATGGTGGGGACAATCTGAAGGTCAGTAGTATAATACAGAATAACACTTTAAGGCCACAGATTCTACATTTTACTAGACAAGTAAATCAAATTAATGAAGTAGAACTGTCTCTACACATGAGTCTGATTTCTGGAGCTAGAACAACAAACCAAATGGATTTACTTTCTACTCTGCATGGGATAGTGCCAGAATACATTTTCAGCCTAATATTTGGTCTAAAATTATATAGAACTACTGCAACAGCCCTAAAATGAGTTTATGCACATACAAAGTTATGCTAAATAGAATTCCAACCAAAGACAAACAGATGGAATGGGGTTTCTCTGTAGATCCTACATGTGTGTTATGTAAACGCGAACCAGAAAATAGAAATCACCTGTTTTTCCAATGCACATACTCGGCGTACCTCTGGACTCGAAGTAAATTGAAGCTTGGGATGAATCAGGTCAGCTCGATGCTGGTTGAAGAGGAAGTGATTGATCTATACGACTTGTTCAAAACTGAAAACCAAATCAAAGACCTCGCTTTTTGCAGTTTTGTCACGATAATATTCCATATTTGGTTGGAAAGAAACGCTAGAATCCATGAAGGCAAAGAGACTGACAAGTTTCAACGATGGAATTATGTGGAGATTGATGTCAAATATTTGATGTCGAAAAGCAAGAGGAAGACAAAGAGATCTAAAGAAAACGAGGAAATTTTAGAGAGGCGGGGCATTGACTTAGTGGACACCGGTTAAAAGCATCAACCTGTTTTCTGTTTTACCTGGTTTTGTGTATGATATGCTTTATATCGGAATGCATCGGGTGCACATTCAGTTACCCGGTAGGCAGTTTAACCTTGTTTTGGTATTTGCACTGTTGCTGATTTGTACATTATTATATTCAATGATATATTAATAAAGCACCGCACTCTTTTTTCCTTACCAGGTATCACGATGATAACTAGTAAGGTTTTTAATGAGGCGGTTTACCCAGTTTCAAAAAAAAAATTATATTGTAATTCTTTCATACATATGTTGTTTTTGAGATTAAGATATGGTTTACTATTATTTATGTGTGAACCTATGTATGTTTAGTTTTAACTCAAATTTTATAAAATGAACTTTTATGCAAGATCATAAAATTTAATTTTAGACCTTTCCTTAATTGTGTGTGTATATATATGCATATATTTTAAATCAAAACTTTAGACAATAATGGCACGTGTAATGGGACTCATGGCTATACTCACAATATATATCAAGTATAAATTTATGTATAAATGTGATTTAATATGTCAATTAATCTAATTAAAGAGAGAGAGAGAGAAATAAAAGGTTTCTCTCTACTTTAATAATCTCACCTTCTCTTAATTAATTATATATGTTAAGAGAAGGGAACAAAAAGTTTCATTCTTTAAAATTTTACATGTTTAGGTATACATATATAATTGCTTATATGCTGCACTCACACTTCAAACAAGTAAATGCGTTTGATACATTCATTATAATACATACAAATTAAAATTAAAATTAAAACTTCTTTTTAACCAAATTGAATAAAATATGATTTTATTTAGAACTTCATTATATTGGATCTAATAATCTTATAGACTTCATAGGCCCAATAGTACCAAAATATGAAGAAGAAAAATCTACCTATTTCACCTTCTTTCGACTAGCCCAGTTCTATCAAGAACACCACAAAATGGATGAAGCGATATATGAGAGAACGTCCTTGTTATATATTTTGGTTTTTATTATTATATATTAGTAGTATATAAGTCGTAGTGCACACTTGAGTAATGTAAGTGTGGTTTTTCTTTATAAGAGGCTGATCATTCTTATTATAGATATAAGAATGAGCCAGCATATAAGGAACACTGCCAGAAATTCCATGCCAGATGTAGAAGAAGAAGGAGTGGGCTCGGCAGCGGCTAACCCCAATGTGCAGGCCATGTTCACTGAGACGATAAGGAACATGCCGTAGAATGCCTAAGGTGCTCCTAATGTGGTGGTTGCAGTGGTGCATAAGTGCAAGCGCCAAGAGCAAAATTTTCCAAGCTGTGTAAAGACCATGCCAGTCTAACGGCAAACCATTCCTCGAAGGAAAATCAGCCGTCAAAATATAGAATTGGATTGACAACTATGAGCAAGTCTTTGGAGATCTGAAGTTGGAAGATGCAATGAAGAGGTGGTTAGTCCCTAAGAAATTTCATGGGAGAGCAATGGACTAGTGGAATGCTATGAAGATAGCTGCTTCTTGAGGATCGGTTTAACTGGGATCAGTTCAGGGATCGCTTTGAAGAGAAGTTTATCCCACCTATCCAAAAACCAGTATTGTTTAAAAGGTTTGCTGAGTAGAGATGGGGAGAGAAGAATATTTCTGAGTATGTAGCCGAGTTCAACATATTGATGAAGTATGTTTTGTTGTACATCGACACTTCGTTGAAAAAGAATGGGAAGTTCAAAGTTGGCTTGGTTGAGTATCTGGGAGAGAGAATGATAGGGCATATAAATGAGACTTTTGAGAAGGCATATAAATGAGACTTTTGAGAAGGTAGTAGTGCGTCCTTTGAGGCAAGAGAGTTTGTACCCAAAGCCAAAGATTGAAGTTGTTATTTCTAAGAAAGAGCCAATGCTGCAAAGTGGGTGGGGAAGGCAAGAGAAAATGGAAAAAAAAGAAAACGAAGTAGTCTAAGGAAGAGGGTGGCCAGAAGAAATGCAAGTGGGAGTCGGTATACTTTAATTGTCATGGGAAAGGTAATCTTGGTAAGAACCATAAGACCCTGAAGACTTGGGGAAGGAAGTGCTTCATATGCGATAGAGCTGGGCATATAAAGAAGGACTGCATAAGGGTAAACGAATTGTGTCTGCTTATGCATTCAATACCGCCTACTACTTTGGCTGCTCCATCGACGAAGGAGAAAGGTAAGGGCATTACTATCGAAGGTATGACTTCAATTTATACTATACATATGTTTTTTATTTGATATCAATATGTTAGACCTTTTATATCCAATAACTTTGCGAACATGTTAGGGTTGAGTCCTGACCTAATGTAACGATTTATATTTTAGGTATCGAAGGATTGTAAAATATTATATTTGAGATCGTATGACTCTATAACTTTGGAAAGTGTCAATTAGATGTATTTTCTACCTGAAGAATTTTTATCAGATGATTTTGACCCTGAAAATTTTGTAAGATCTATAACTTTTGATAAAAGCAGAGTTATAGTCTAAAACCACTTTAATTAGATCAGGATGATGGTTTCCCTTTTCGTAGTGTGGTCATGTTAAGAATTTAGACTTACCGTTTATGAGATATGGACGTTTTAAGTTTAGACTATTGCCGGCCCGGTTAGTGGTTAATTAATTAAGCCCAAACTTAAGTCCATCAAACCATTTTGGGATTTGCGCCTAATTAGGAATAGTGGGACATATCTAAATCATTTTTCCGCTTTACAAAACAAGTCTAAACCTCCATTAATATGATTTCAACCAAAAATCTCCTCTTTTTCATATTTTAATTAGCTTAAATCACTTCATTAAGAGGTAATTAGGAAGGGGATTCTAAATATTACCGTTGAACTACTTTGGAATCCACCATCACTGTTCATCTCGAATTTGCATCGATAATTGGGTAATTTTGATGTTATGCAAGTAATATTATTTCTGTTACTTTGCTATGTCTGCAGATTTAGTTAAATTATTATTCTTAATGTAATTTTCAAAGTTAAACATTTTAAAAGTTAGATTTAATGATAATAAGACCTTATACCCATGTTTAAAAGATAGATTAGGATTTTCACATGTTTTATATCATTTACCAACCATAATTGATATTTTATAGAAAATGAAATCTATGATGTCTTCTGCTAGTAAATTGTGTTTATATGATATTTATACATTGTTTGGATGTTATGGAGTAATTGACTTTTATATGAATTTTTTTGATGTGTTTGCTAATTTTTGGTGTAGTTAGGATTATGGTAGGTAGTTTAGTACAAATGGCATCAAAGTTCTCGAAACGTGATGAAATTTGGATATGGTGTTCTTGAAGACCTAGGATGTCTACAAAGCAATTCACATATGATTTGGAGTAGATTTGGATGGAGAAAATCATGTCGTTGGTGAGTGGGAAATCATGCCCTGGTGGTCAACTAATGTCATGATTAAAGTGCTCCTTGTCACGGGCTTGATTACTTTGGGTTAAAGCAAGTAGACTTTGGGTTGTGCCTGGGAATTATGGTTGAGGTCGAGTTTGATACCCAAACAAATTTTGGTTGGCAAAAACAACTTGGCATTAGGGAACTTCAGGTCAAAGTGGAAGGATCTTCAAGTTTCTGGAGATGTTGCTTCGGGTCAGGCATGTGATGGCCCAGGAAAGCTAAGTTGGGACTTAGCTAAAATTTAAGAGGCACTCAATTAGTCGCTAGAAATGCATAAAAAATAACCTTATTTGATCCCATACTTTAATTTCACTAAAGCTCATTAAATCATCATTATTAACGAATACCATCCAAAACCCATAAATAACCCTATTACCATTTGTTTATTTATTTTTTTCCTTACTTTTTATTCCAATAAATTATTTTCCAATTTAAGCCTAAATTTATTTTAATCAAATCCCCAAAAATACTACAATTAACAATAATTATTCAACTAAAGCATAATACATCCAAAATATTATGATAACCAAACAGTCATTCATAGAATACAACGTATATCAATAAATATGTTTTTTCACGAAAAAATATATATTTTATAATTTAAAATTAAATTAATTAAATTAAATTAATTAAATTAAATTGTTCATCTAATGCATTTTCTCTAACAGCCTCCAAACCCAACAACCCAACGCCAAATCATTCAGAATTGCAGCATAAGTCCAACAGAAGAAACCGCGCGTAAATCAAAGATCGTACGTAAAAGACATGAATGTTAGAAGTTCCAAGGTTTAAAATATAATTTAATAAAATATAAGGGCTTTTTTGAAAAAGTCATAACCATCTACAACAAGTTAGAAATCCCATAACCCAGTTTTTCCATTGAATCCCTTATTTAATCGCACTGCTACCGCCACCTCCTACAACTCAAGCCACCCTAACCCCTTCCTTGACGAACGCGTCGCTTGCACCACCATTGGAATGCGTTGTCACCCCCATCGGTTCCACCGACCGCCACTACAAAATTCTACAACCGTAACCCTAATCGGCCAATTTCCATCAACACGAATAAATTACAATGTGCCATCATTGCCAATCAACTCCAATCGTCGAGCCCTATGATCCTACGCCATTAATTTTCCCATTGTGGTCAGAATCAAAGTCCCCAAATCGACGCTGAGGGTTTCACAAATTGGAACTTTGACCATGATTTGCCACTGACTTGGACACTTTTTTGAAAACCTCTCATCAACTCCATTCATCGAGAGCTTCGCAACGGTATATAACTCAATATAGTTTAGACACTCTGAATTTAAATCAATTTGTAATCAGTGAAACTCATCCACAATTAAATATGATTAAGCAATTTTTTAGAATTAAGTATGCGAAAATGACGTGATGGCTACCTTCTTGGTTTTCTAGCATTACTTATATAGGCAATGAGGCAGGTTTGGTTATATGTAACCGTTTGATCCAAAAGTGGCTACGTACTATATTTAAATACTGGATCACCTGTAATTCGCAAACCGTAATTCTAGATGCATCAAAATTATATATCAAACTGAACAGCTCAAAAAGACCTTTGCAATGATTATAAACACAATTATTAATTCACCCTTTTATTAAAAATTCATTTTTAATCTCTTTAATATTAAACGTGTCAAATTTGCGGATTGGTACATTCTTCCCCCTTAAAAGAATTGCGCCCTAGCAATTTTTCAAATACAACATTTAAAAAAATTAATATATCATCATTATTGGTCTATAAAGTAGTATATAACGACCATATAACATTAATTATGATAAAGCAAATTCATCTATAAACTGAATTTAAATTTCTACACACATATACTATAATAACATATACACTTTCTCAATCATACAATCCAAGCTATAGCATGTAAAATAAAATTTTATTCATAAGGGTGAAAAAATATCAGTCATGGATTAATTCATATCATGCATCTCAATAATTCAACTATAATTAAATATAATCAAAGTCATCAACAAAACATAGGCTTATCTTAACATGCATGTGCAAATAAATGGATAAATAAAAATTAATAATCAGCATATCTCATCCAAATAAACACACATATCCCACATAATGTGGTATTATCACCACACCAACCTATTAACCAAACAACACATGTGTATGCTAAATATACATCCATCATAATATGCGTACCCTCAAACTATTGATGATCATCCTCAAGATAACTGGTGCACCATCTCATAACTATACCATCCAAAATATCATGTGTACCTACTTATGGACACATCCTAAAAAATAGTATGTGCCTAGTCATGGCTACACTCTACAAATGTTTTGGCCATCCACTTGTGCTGCAACTGCATCGATCCTTGCATTACTTGTGTACATTGGATATATGAAAACTCATATGATCATTCCTCTGCCAGGGATTGATGGAAAGATCTCGATTTATAGGTGCTCAAAAACTAGCCATATAGATGTTGGAGAATAGATCCCTTCCTCGATCTAGGGTACACGGATCCCTTCCTCAATCTGGGGTACACGTCCTAAATATCAAATGAGTTTTCTTACATACTCCTGCTTTACGAGCATACATCAAAACACTCCGAGTATCAACGTCCCTTTAAATGCATCTCTGAGCCCTTCCTTGCTCCATTTGTTTCCATTTCCTATAATAGAACCCTTAATCTATTTTCTATAGTGAACCCTTCATCGTGTTGTTTCCATGGTAGAACCCTTCCTCGTTCAACCCACGAGCTCCCTTCCTTGAACTCGTCCTCATTCCATTTTCCATAGTGATTTCTCTATCCACTGACTGGGATAACCCACCCAAAATACCAAAGTGAAACTTGGTGGCAAGGAGAGTTCTAATACACCTTAAAAGCAAAATATTTCCAAAACATTTTTGTTTTCAAATCAAAGTTTTCATCTTCCTTTAAAACAAAAAATCTTTTTCATTCTAAAAAAATAACCATCAATTTATAAAGAAATTTCTCAGAATATTTTCCATCATTTTAAACCAACCCATTATTTTGACAAAACATCTTTTTATATAAGAAACCAAATCATTCTTTGAATATAAACTATCTTTTTTAAATAATTATAAAGGCTAAAAATTGGTTTTGAAATACATATTTTTAAAATATGACCTCCTGCCTATCCTTGATTCCTAAGTGGTATCCATCAAGCCTTTAGTCACTAAAATCCTCCAACCACTATTACTCATCTTTATGGAACATCTCCAAATTTCTTAGTTAAACATGGTATGAACAATTACAATACGTCAAACGACAAGCAACTAAGTAAACAAGTGAACAACCAAATAAACAACAACCAAATCAAAGCAAACAAGGGACAAGCAAACAAACAATCAACAACAACAAATACTAGTAAAAGAGATTAATCCAAACAAGCATGACATGAATTAATAGGTGAACATCAAACAAACAAGTAAGCAAACAAATAATTAAAATAAGTAGTAAAAAGCAATCAACAACATGATACAATCATAAGAATTGATTCAAATGAGCATAAAATAAATTCATAAGCAAACATGGGTAAATAAGCAGCTAGATTTTCTTTCGTAGGCTAGTGATGTAGGTTGACCCGCCTCAGCCCCACCCACTTGGAAGTTAGGCTCTCATAGTGACACTTTTTTATCCTGAGTTTTTACTCATTTTAAGGGGTTATTGCATGCTTCCGCAAATAACAAGCCGCTAAAGTGCAATTTCCAAGGATCGAACTCTCTTCCTCTATTAAGGAGCAAGAAGCCCTTGCCAACCGCACTAGAGTTGCGGACAACAGCTAGATTTTCTGAATTGCAATTAATTTAACAAATAATAATGCAATACAAAGAATTCAACCAATAAGGTTGCTATCTCAAACATCAAAATGGTTAGTCCCTTCTACATATCTCAACTGTCTCCATAGAGAGGAATAATTAGACATCCCTACAGCTCATTACAAAAAATCGCACGCAGTTATCATAAAAATGTTTGCAACCAAATTGGCCACAAATGCCCAAGAACATATTTAAGTAGTGAAATAAATGAAGAAATTAAATGAAAACGGAGGGAAATCATAAAATAACAAGAAAAATACAACGGAAAGCATAAACAACAAGATTTATAGTGGTTCGGCATTGATTGCCTACGTCCACTATGAACATTCTCTTTATTGCTTTTCAATTAACTTGATTACAATTAGAAACAGCAAGAGATAAGAAAATAATGGAGGGTGTTGATTACAATAATGGTGTTATCTAACCAACAGCGTAAGAGTCCCTAGAATGAACCCCTAGGCCTGTATTTATAGATGAAGGCGGCCTCCAATTTTACTTCAACTTCGATAACAAGGCCTTCTAAACCATATGGGCCAACCATTAGGAAGGCTAGGCCCAACTCTCAATGGATAGGGATCAGTACCGATCCCTCCATACGTTGAGTTAGGAGTAGCGATCCCTATGGTGGCTCCCTTATACTCTAATATGATGGTGTTCCAAATATCAGGGTGTTTGGATGCGAGGAGCTCTTACTTTTCCTCAATTCTTGGTTCAGTTTCATAATAGTCTGAAGAATACCGACCCTTCCACGTATTGACATGCCGAACCCTCTCATTGTACTTAGATAGGCCAAACCATCCATCATGCGCAAAGCCGATCCCTCCATTCGTTGCACACAATGCCGATCCCTGACGTCTATGAGATATATGTTGAACCCTCTAGTAACCCTTCATGATGCCGATCCCTTCATTCGTTGCATGTTATGCCGATCCTTCCATTTCCACCCAAGTTGACTACCTAACCAAGTGACCATACTGATCCATATAGTCTCTTTATGTTATACCGAACCCCACATCATCTCATCCATATCTCCAAACCACTATGCCGATCTTTATCTCACATTAGCTAACTTCCATCTTTCTGACATCCCGCGTTGTCCATCTATCAACTATGTTCAATCCGGGCTCCGTATGACTGTCCAGACTTTATATCTAGGTCATGCAGTCGCTGCCTCATGATCATCCTCCTCATCACCAATCGATTCCGGCCTGCGCATTCAACCCAATATAGCCGAGCCAGGGCACCGGGTAAAACTTGCCCCCTAAAGTACGTCTTGTGAGTAACATGACGTGCTTTGAATTGAAAAAGGGTCTGAGTAAAGAAGTCCATCTAACTCCCTGGTTGATTTCTGTTCTTCTATCGATCTTCAATGATGTAAATGTAATGTCGTACCACGTTAGCATATGCAAATTTGGTTATATGGGACTTACAGGCTTTCTTCTGATTCAATCTCGAACTTGACTGTTAAGGCTAAACCGCAATTTCAGTCGATTTAAAATGGTTGAATTCTTGAATTATTTCCGAGCATATTCACATACACGTTCCTGTTGTTGGCCGCGTGTCGTGTTCGAACGTCCGTTGGTTGTTGCCAACCTTAAAAGCGTCATTTTCATTTATGTTTACAACTGAATCTTCACGATGACAACCATCTTCCACTTACTATTTGTCCATCACTTCTCTGTTTCCATTTTTTATTTCACTCATACCCATCATTTTCTTTATTATATTATATTTTTTTAGAGGGATTGGTATTCCACTTACAGATCCTTCATGAGAGACACGTGAGTAGGGTTCGGCATGCCTTAGTGCCGCCCCTTTCTTTTTTTTCTTTTTGACTTGGTCACCCATAGCAACTGGTTAAACTTCCCTATACAAACACGCATATATAAGCACATTCCTCTTATCTCGTTCCCTTTACTTTCCTACTCTCACAACCTTTACTACTTCCATCTGTCTTAGCATTTTCGAGTTCCTCTTCCACCGAACCCATAATATCACGAACCCCTTGCCATAAAAAAAACCCTCAAACTAGAGACCATAACATCACGAATTCGAATGGCTTCTTCACAGTCACCCCTCCATAATATTTGATACTCAAGTCCAAACTCTCCCCTCCCCTTTAATTCAATCTGACATATATATAGGTATGATCTCTCCCTCCTTTATTTATGTCATTGGGTTGTGAGTTCCGGATTTGTGTGAATTGGAATGAAAGTGAATGGTTTAGTGAGTCACGATAGGATATGAGAATGAGGAGGTGAAGGAGATGGAGAAGAAGACGGAGAAGGAAGGGTTCGACTAGTATCTTGGATGGGATGGAGGAGAGTTAGTTTTTTTTTAAGTTTGAGAAGTGGAAATTAGGCTAGGTGAGGGTCTGGTATTTTTTAGTTGAAAAGGGATCGATGTAGATCACTTTGAAGTAGAGGTCGATGGTAGGTAGCGGCGAGGAGAGGGTTTGGTACGGAGTACTTTTGGTGATGGGATGAAGAGGAGTTAATATTAGGGATCGGTGTAGGAAGGGGATTTACGAGGGATCGGTAGGAGCTTGTACCAGGCGAGGGTTCGGCAGACCATGCTAGTGAATGAAGGATAGGTGTTAGCGACTTAAGTGTAGGGGATCGGTATTTGTAGATGAGTTATAGGGATCAGCACTGAAGAATAGGTGTCGGCATTTAGACTTGGGTAATGGATCGGCATAGGAGGATAGGGATCGGTATTTACCAAAAAAGGCTAGTTTATTTTAAGTCCTCTAACACTTAACTTCACACTGTTTTGCCTGAATACATGATGACTATGGACAACATTACTTGAATATTTAAACCGCCGAACCTAAACTTAAATGAACATAATTCTAGACTAAATAATGAACTGGTTATCAAACTCAAGTAACAAAATTTATAATTCAAAATGTCGACAATTGATCCTAAAGCTCCTGCTGCCGATCAACTTCCTTGTGGATTGAGATGGTCGGCGATGACGGTCTCTCTAGATAAAACTCCAAGTCTCGTCGTTTTATTCTTACTTTTTGATTCCAAACTGTTTACACTTGTTTCACACTGGATTGCACTGCACTAGCTCACACACGACACGGGGGGAACATGTTATTATTTCTAATGTTGATTGTCTATTAAGTATAGCTGACGTGGATCTCCAGTCGCACGAAGCGCTCAGTCAAAATGTCTTCTGAATCAGCCATAAGACACATCAGTTCTGAGGCAAGATCAAGCTCTGCCACTATATCTGAAAAACCTTCTTCGAGCCACCATATATAACAAGCATAGTCGTTTGACCCGCAAATGGATCTCTTTTTCGACATTTCGGTCCTACCTATGGAAGTTATCACTCTAGCTCCCGATGCCATCAAGGGTGCCATCATTCTATATAATCCCATTGACTCACATGCTTCAAGAATTGGCAAAGCCGCCCTTTGTTGGTTGTGCTTTATACATGGAATTCCGTTTGAAGATGTTTTAGTTCCAACGAGGCAAGACAGACCTTACTTGCCCCCAACTGGATACACTGCTTGCAACAAGTTTATGTGCTGGGTTGGATGTGTGTCACCCTTCAACTCCTTCGTTCGGGAAATGTTGAGGTACCTGGGGATCGCTCCTACCCAGTTGCATCCCAACAGCTATGCCTTCATCCATAGGACCTTCCTTCTCTTTATGAAAGTTCTGTCCACCGACCCCCGAAGACATCAGATATATCTACAACTTCAAAAGAAGGTCAGGGAGTCCCTCATATGTCTTCCTTGAACCCTCACCTAAATGCCAAGTCTTGACGGGCGCATGGAACAAGCTCTCCCTATTCAAGCACGAGTGGTTTTACGTACGGTGTCCTCCTGGCTTTGCAAGGAGATGGTTAGAAGGACATAAGTGTTACTTCTGCCTTTGTCTTTAGTTCGACGATTCACGCCATAAATTCTTTTTTGGATATACAACATCCCAAGTTCTTTCGGTTGTTCATCCTCGACCCGAAGGCGTCGAGTATTCTAGAGCCGTCGCTTCTATTCGTTCCACTCTCGTTGAGGATCGGGACATTAAACTCCTCGTCACTGATGAGATGCTTTCATTATTTGGGCTGCTGGAAGACGGCCGTAAAATCGATCTCTCCGGGGGCAAAGCAGCCCCAAAAATTGTTGCCGAAGGAAGGGTAGAAACACGCGACCCCATTGTGCCCCCTGCCGAAGGAACTCGGGAAGACACCAAAGAGGGGGAGATCAAAGAATCTCATGATGTTCGGCCTAGAAACGAAGATATAGGCCTTGGAAAAGCGCCGGTAGCCAAAACGCCGTAGGTCAGTCAAATGCGAACACCCCCAAAGAGGAAGAACAGGTTGGTGTACAAGTTGCGAAAGAGTAAAGCCGGGGCAAATCTGGAATTTGTCATTACTCTGCTTGAAAAGGAGTCGTCTTCCCAACAAATGGAAAGCTCGTTGAAGGGATTCTCCGACCTTCCAATTCCAGGCGATATACTAACTTACGACTTTCCTAAGATCAACATCGAAGGGCTCAACTCCCCCATCAGAAGTGACGAAGGCGTCCAACCTTCCAACAGGGGGGTGGATACTCCGATGAGTAAAGCCACCGTTACCGGTCCGTCGGGGGAGCACTAGGACACACACAAACACCTACACTCCAGCATTCACTTTTTATTAATTCTTCGTGCGACAACTTTTAATACGCTCTTATTTTGTTCTTTGCAGGTGCAATGTCACAATCCCACACCTTCGATCGTCTTCGGTGTTCTTCTATTTATTATCGATCAAGCCGAGATTCCGAATCCGAGAGACGTAGAGAAAAAGATGACGGGCGAGATAAAGATAACTATTCAAAGGAATCTTATTCCACATCCAAACGGAAGTCCCAACCACACGCTTCTCATCACGATGATCACTCTAACCTGCCCGCTCACAAAGGAGAGAGGTCTTCACATCGTGGCTCTCATGTTGTCATTCCTCATGGCCAACATTTTGGGTCGTCTAGTTTAAGACAGTCGCACGAACGTCGCTTCAGCAAGCATCCACTTTTTACTTCCGATCCACCTCCGTCGGTTCCAACTCTACGACAGCGGAGAAGTTAGCCGAACTTAAAGCTACTTTTCCAAGAATCTGCTTTGATGCACTTAAGTTCCTCTCTTCCGTACACGTCATTCCTGAAAGTGCCAAGGAGATCTCACTAGCGTGCATGAACGACGTGTACGTCCAGCATGAATCATTTATTCACTTGGCTGAGAAAATCTTCGAAGTCTCCATCGAGTGCCAACATGAAATTGACTGCCTCAAGTTGGAAGTTATTCATGACAAGGACATCATCAAGCAGTAGGACACTGAGCTACTTGAGTATAAAACCCAACTTGCACAAGCAGAGAAGAATGCAAAAGAAACAGCAGAGGCGGTAAATCGCCTGGAGACTTCGCATAAAAAAGAGCTTAACGTGGCACTTCATCATAGCGGATCTCTAGCTTTAGAAAAGGACTCCTTGCAAAATGAGAAAGATGCCCAAGCTCGCCATGTTGAAGAGCTTGAAAAATTATTAAAAAAAGAGAAGGAAGAAAAAATTGAGGCACAAGAAGAATCGCAGAGATACTACGAAGAGATCGTCGAGGCAAGAAACTTAAGAACAAAGCTCGACGAACAATTTGCCAAAATCGAAGCTTTAAAGGAAGAGGCCCACGATGAGGGTAGAAAGGAAGTGCTCAAAGAAGCTAACTCCTAGGTAGAAGCTACCACTGAGTCCAGCAGGAATGAGATCAAGGACTTGTTCGATCCACTTATAGTCAAATATAATGCGAAAGTCCTTCTCCACCGTGACTTAACCTTTCTTGGCGAAGGTTATCTCGAATCTCTCGCCGAAGCCTGGGAGCTCGTTGTCAAGAAAATGAAGGAGGAGTTGGGAGAAATGGGGTTTAATGAAGAAGAACATATGAGACAAGTACTTCGAGGTAGAGAGCCATCCAATCTGGCCGCCTCCAAACTTCAATTTTTTAAGGCTCCTGCACCGGTTAAGGAAGGAGAGGATATTGTTGAATCTTCGAAAATCGATCCTATGGGTTCTTTTCCTACCCAAATGGCCGGACCATCATCTTCTTACACTTCGAAGCAAAATATTGGCTATGGTCCGGACAGACCCGGCCTTGGTCCGCAAATGTCGTCCCCTATTCTTGAAGGACACACTCCCTTAACTATCGAGAGTCAACCGGATGTCGGTATTGTACTTAGCTTCTTCAAATTCGCAAGGTCATTGTTCTCCATGCGTAAGACTCCTTAACTAATGTTTATGTTTTAACACATTTTTGCAGGTCATCTCGGTCCTGAACAAACTCCTAGAAGCGTTGTCGCCATAAAGAAACAGGAGAGAACGGCCGAAGTTCCGACTGTAGTAGATATTCCCGGGCTCGATGCTCAAGTCATCGGGGAACTTGATAAAGACAAACCCGAAGACTCATCTATTGCTGAGGAACTTGATGACGTAATGATCACGGGTGCTTCGGAACACACTGCCAAGATCAGCATGAAGAAGCAGATTGAAGAGGAGGAGAAATCGAAGGGTGAAGTCAAAGGTGAACCCGTTGAGCTGGCAGTTGAAGATCCCGATCTTGTACCTCTGCAGGTCATTCCACCCGGCGGGTCGATCTCTGGTGAAATTTCTCCTACTTCTTCAAGCTTTCCAACTAAGGGCGATAGAGGGTCCCAAAAAAGACGATCGATTGATTTTACTCTTGAGAAACCGAAGAAGGAGATAATTTGAAGAAATAGTTACCACTTCATGTCGTTGTATATAGCTTGAATAATTAGAATGTGTATTTATTTTTCTTTAGTAGTAAGTGTACGGGCATGAATCTTGAACTTTTGGAATAACTTGTAATGGAATTTTGTATCTAGTGAACAATTTTTTTGCTTTTGACCAGTCATCGTGTGAACCGTTACTTTGATGATTGAATAATTACTTTCCACTCCTTGTACTTGTAATTTTATGATTGCAAATCCCGTTAATAATTCACCATATCCATCTCAAGGCCTCTCAGCAGTCGTTGCCTTAAGTCGTAAGGGATGTCAAGCCGGAATTGTAACGAGCGGCCGTATCCAGCCTTCAGTAATTTTAACCCCTTCTGTCGATTTCAGGTTAGAATTTGTGGGATAGAGAACAATCGAAATCCATCCATTTGCCCAATGAGTTTACAAGTCAGTCTATGCTCTAGGGACATAGTGCTATTTCACGAGCAGTCGGTTCGCGCTCGACTTATGCTTTTGCTTCAGTCCATGCCTCGGGGACTTAGAATTTTTTGTGGCCAGTTGTGTTTCTACTCGGGGCAGCCGTTTTTCCGCCCGAACTGCTTACACTCCAGTCCACACTCCGGGGACTTATAGTTTTTCTCGTGGTCAGTCGTGTTTCCACCCGGGGCAGTCGTTTTTTCACCTGAATCATTTATACTCCAGTCCACACTCTAGGGACTTAGAATTTTCTCATGAGCAGTCGTGTTTCAACCCGAGGCAATCGTTTTTCCACTCGAATCGTTTATACTCTAGTCCGCACTCCGCGGACTTAGAGTTTTTCTCTTGGGCAGTAGTGTTTCTTCCCAGGGCACTCGTTTTTCCACCTGAATCATTTATACTCTAGTCCGCGCTCCTAGGACTTAGATTTTTTCTCGCGGGCAGTCGTGTTTCCGCCCAGGGCAGTCATTTTTCCGCCCGAATCGTTTATACTACAGCCCGCACTCCGGGGACTTAAAGTTTTTCTCGTGGGCATTCGTGTTTCCGCCCAAGGCAGTCGTTTTTCCGCCCGAATTGTTTATACTCCAGTCCGCACTCTGGGGACTTAGAGTTTTCTCGTGAGCAGTCGTGTTTCCGTCCGAGGCAGTCGTTTTTTTGTCCAAATCGTTTATACTCCAGTCCGCACTTTGGGGACAGAGTTTTCCAATTTCCAAATTGCCGGTGACTTTTGTTCCTTATTGCGAGTACTACCCTTTGGTTCATCTACTAAGTCGTCAGCTGAGTAAATATACAGAGCTCACCTTGTTCGATCCTGTCGGGGATTGGTATGGTTGATCGATTTCAAACTCTGTGAATCGTTCACACATAGCACATATCAATATCAATCAGTCTTATTGTATACTTAACATAAAATGCAATAATAGTTGTTTAAAAGAAGTTCAAGATTTTATTCATCACATGAAAAGGAACAAACTAACTTTCTTATCACACATCCAAAAGATCAAATACTAAAGCAAATGTCGAAAGTAACTAAAACTGAAATACAAAGGAAATATTCTAAGTGAAAATGCATCGTAAATGCTCGCTATTCCACGCTCTCGGAAGTCTTGCACCATCAACAGTCGCTAGCTTGAAAGTTCCTTCTCCAAGCCTCTTTTCAATGACATATGGTCCTTCCCATGTCGGATTCATTTGCGATGGGACCGGAAAGACTCGTTTTAGGACAAGATCGCCAACTTCAAAGGTTCTCGATCGCACTTTCGTTTTGTAATATCGGGCGACTCGATGTCGGTCTACAGCTGCTCTCAAATCGACCTCCTCGCATTTCTCATCGATAAAGTCCAAAGATTCCAAGAGAAAATCTTGGTTCGTTCTGGGGTCGTAGTAAGTCACTCGGTGAGAAGGGACTCCGAGTTCTACTGGAATAACTGCTTTGGGTCCGTAAGCAAGAGCGAATGGAGTATGGCCAGTCGTGGACCTTTGAGTGGTCCTATAGGCCCAAAGTGTTGTAGGAAGTTCATCCACCCACTTGTCTCTAGCCTTCTCCAAACTCTTTTTCAGAATAGATTTGATAATCTTGTTTACAGCTTCAACCAGTCCATTCGCCTGAGGGTGAGCGACCGCCGCAAACCTCTTTTCAATATGATATCTCCGACAAAATTATTTAAACTCTTCACTGTCGAACTGAGTCCCATTATCTATCACGATAGTTCGTGGAAGACCGAAGCGTCATGTGATGTTTTGAACAACGAAGTCGATAACTTTCTTGGTTGTGATCGTGGCTAACGATTCCGCTTCGCCCTATTTGGTGAAGTAGTCAACTTCGACAATCGTGTACTTCGCGCCACATTTGGGGATTAGTAAAGAGCCGATGATGTCGATACCCTATATAGCGAATAGCCATGGACTGACCATTTGCGTGATCTATTTCGGCGGGGCTCTTGGGACTTTTGCATATATCTGGCATTTGTCGCATCACCTCACATAATCAGCAGCATCCCAGTTCACGGTTGGCCAGTAGTATCCGTAACGGAGTATCTTCTTTGCTAAAGTTTGTCCCCCAGTGTGATCGCCACATTCTCCCTCATGGACTTCTTTCAAAACGCGCTTTATCTCGTCATGAGCGATACACCATATTAAGGGAACGGAAAACTTCTTTCTATACATAGTTCCTTCTTGCATAATATATCGCGAAGCTTTACGAAGGACTTGCCGTTTTTCATTTCTCCTTTTAGGCAAGATTCCATGCAAGAAGTAGTCTCTACAATCCTGCGTCCACTCAAAGTTCCTCTTTCCCTTCCTGCGTCCATTCAAAGTTCCTCATTCCCTTCCTTATCAGGTCAAAGAAAGCATTTATCAGTTGCCCTGGAAATGAATCGAATCAAAGCAGCAACCTTCCCGTTCAGACTCTGCACTTGTTTAATGGTTCTAGGCACTTGTATATCTCGAATGGCTTGAATCTTTTCTGGATTAACTTCAATTCCTCGAGCATTGACAATAAAGCCCAAGAACTTCCCAGACGCAACACCGAATGAGCACTTCAAAGGGTTGATTTTCATGTTATAGAATCGAAGGATGTCGAACATCTCTATCAAGTCTCGAATGTGGTCATTTGATCGTCGTGACTTCACGAGCATATCATCCACATAGACTTCCATCGTCCTCCCAATTTGATCTTTAAACATCCAGTTAACCCGGCATTGATAGGTTGCTCTAGCATTCTAAAATCCGAACGGCATTACCACATAATAGTATAACCTAACATCCATGACAAAGCTAGTATGTTCCTGATCTGGGACATGCATCGAGATTTGGTTATACCCTGATTACGCATCTATAAAGGATAACAACTCATGCCATGCAGTTGAATCAACTAGCTGATCAATTCTAGGAAGAGGAAAACTATCTTTTGCGCACGCCTTGTTCAAATCCAAATAGTTGATACACGTTCTCCACTTCCCATTTTCCTTCTTCACCGGCACGGGGTTAGATATCCATTCGGGATAGAGGGCGTCGCGAATAAACCTAGATCTCTCCAGATCCATGTCCTGCCTTTTCTGCTTCACTGGAACATACTTCAGATCAACATTTAATGCATGGCTCGCAATGGCAGGCAAGATTCCACGCATGTCAGAATGAGCCCAAGCGAATACATCCAGATTCACTCGGAGAAAATCAACAAGTTCCCTCATCATCGAAGGGCTGAGTTGCGATCCAATCTTCAACACCCATGATGGGTCAATGTGGCTGACTGTTATATCAATCATTAGCTTAACCGGAACCGACTTTGTCTCCTTGGGTTCCTCCCCATCATCCCTCGGATCTATATCTCTATAGAACCAACAGTAGCGCCCAAGCTAAGGCTTAGGCGCCATTTGTTAATCTTCAGTAACTTGGATGCGGACAGACTTGTCCACTCCCTTTCCCTTCTCTTTACGCTGAGCATCTCTCAGCTCAGTCACATAACAGGCACGTCCAGTCGCCTGATCACCATGCATAACACAAAATCTATTATCACTCAAAAATTTCAAAGTCAAACACCACGGGGCAAGAGCTGCCCGATATTCAGCCAGGGCCGGATGGTCTAGAAAAACATTGTACGGTGATTCAACATCCAAAACAATGAACGGCAGGATATGCACTCTCCTATGTTCACCTTTCCCCAACTCAACTGGCAATTCCGCATAACCAACTTCCTCGGTAGCCATACCGTTGAAACCATGTATACGAGCTTTAGATGGTTTCAAATCCTTGGCCTCCATTCTCATTTGATCATAAGCTTTCTTAAAGATAATGTTTACAGAACTTCCATAATCAATCAAAATTCTTCTCACCAGAGCAGGGCCAATCATGGATGAAATGACCATCGGATAGTAGGGGCCTCTACTTTATCGGCATCCGTGCTTCTGAACACTATATTATCAGTCATCGTCCGGTGTTGCTTGGCCGGAGTTCCATCCTCCGTATTTGAACAACATTCAAAATCCACATGTCTCATTGCACTGGCATAGCACTCCATTTCCTGCCAACTACTATCCGCGGGGTGCGGTCCACCAACTATCGTGTTTATTACCAATCTTCCTCCGGTCTGCGCAGGCTCCATAGCCCTACGCGGAGCTTGCCCTTAATTGGTGTGACGACCCACATTTTGGAAGATTTAAATTGACAATAATCCACACATGTCCAACTCAAACAATATGGAACATATATAATCATTGGGGTTAATTAAGAAAAATAAGAAAAGAAGAAGAAAACAAACACAGAATCTCATAGTGGAATAACAAAATATAATAATCAAATAAATAGTTCATGAAGCTGTTTTCTATACATTTGATTATAAATATACAACATTTATCAGAGTTATATATACAACAGAAACAAAATAAAATGCAGCAGAACAACATGATGCAGGGAATAGTAATAGTAATAATATACCAAATCTTCGTCTTCGTCCTCTAGAAAATGATCTTCAATGCGTTGAAATACCCTAGGATGACCCGAGCGTAATGAAAAGACAAAACACTCGAGTCAAGACTAAATATCCTTATGTGAGTAAAAACGATATCACATATAACATGAGTGTAATGGCATCAGAGATGTTTATGGGGTTTCACATCTTCTATCCAGTGTATAACGTGCGTGCAATAACTCAAGAGAAGTTACAGGATTTTCCATCACTTAAGGATCCGTCAAAATATTTATATATAGTAGAATACACTATATATATAATGTCTAATCAGTAAAATAAATACTTTTCTTAGCGTTAAGGCTTTACATTAATCCCCCTTACCGTGTTTTTAAGCATGGTTGTATAGTTTGCATATAACGCCCAATAGCACATCGGGAGATAGGGATGCGCTGTGATACGAAAACACTAAACCAAAATCATAGGGGTCTCGTATAGGGATAAAAGTATGACAAGGCACATGAGGCAATGCCCAAGGTAGGATATTACCAGTTCGGGTCGTAGGGTTGGTGGTAACGCATCATAGCCACGACCGCCCACCAGGTCCATCCATCATATATCGAGTCAAAGTGAGGCTACCCCAAATCAAGGTGCACCAATCGAAACCAACAACAAGAGTAATAATATGGACCAAGTCCAAGAAAATCGAAGAACAAATATTCGCTAGGGGTAGCTAGCCTGCTTGGCCCTGTCAAGCCATCCTGTTTTAGTCATTTGAAATTGGCACAAGTGCCGGGGTCTATCCATCATTGTTCTCTTTCTTCAAATCTAGAAAACGACACCAAAATCCAACCACTTCGTTCTGGAGTCTCCTCCGCATACACAGTTGTTAAAGTGGTTCCAATATTGACAAAGAGTATGCCAATGAGAGGCGCCGTTCTCTTTAACAACCAAACGTCATTTTACACACCGGTTGGCTCTTTTACATTTCGAAAACCATTCATACTTGATATCAAAATATCATATTCGCTTTAAAATCAATTTCATTTCGAAATCATCATATTTACTCAAAATATACTATTTCACTTGAAAATCATTTCCCCTCAATATCTCGATTTATTTCCAAAATTGCTTCGAATTTCCATTTGGGTTATAACTTCAATTTAACCCAATTCTCATTTAAATCCATGATTTAAATATAAACATTCCCCCCTTTGATCAGTTTGAATTTTTAGAAAATAGTTTGAAATTTTTTTAATAGTTTAAATAGTTTAATATAAAATAGTTTGAGTACTGAAATGGTTTATATAGTAAAATAGTTTGGAAAATCAAAGTAATTTAAACATCTAAAAATATAGGTTTTTAAACAGTTATATAATAAAATAATTTATTTTGAAAATAGTTTCAAAGTCAAACTGATCCAATTCCAAATTTTCCAATTCAAAAAAATTCATTTTCCATTTCAATTTAATCGATTCCATTCTAATTTCAATTCGAATTAACTTCGATTCCAAATCGATTTCAACTTCAACTATTTGATTCCATGATTAAATTTCAACTTAATTCCCAATTTTAAACCATTTCAAATTATATCAATTTCGAGCTCGATTTTCAAAGTATCAATTTAAATCATTTAAATCAAATTTAACTTCGATGTTCAATTCAATGTCCAAATCTTTAAAATAATTCAATTCCGATCTCAACTTTTGAATATCGTTTTAAATTACTTTTACTTAGCAATATTCAAAGTTCGAATAAAAGTCCAATCTTTTAAAACAAATCAATTTCCGAAATTCAAATCATATTTCGATTATAACTTCAAAATCTCAACTTTGATTATTTAAACAATTCCTGTTCCCAAATTTAAATTTCAACATTTCGAGATCAAGTTCGAAAATAATTCAATTTCCATAAATTCAATTTCCACTTCTTTAAATCAAATCATTTAAAAGATTTCAAATCAAAATTTTAAAATCATTTAATTTAACCAAATCCGGCGTCCGTATATAATTTTCTATCCTATGGCCAAATGAATCAATTATTTCAATTTAATTCAGGTATGGCTATATCATTTCAATCCAAAATAAATGTCATAGGTATATATCATTTCAACCTATTTCTTAATTTATTCGAAATAATTTAATTTACAGTTTTATATTCTGTAAATAATTTACAGGGTGATAACAGGATATATATATATAAAAATAAAAATCCAAATCATCCAAAATATTAACCAATAACATCCATCACAATTAATCAACCAAACGGTCAATATAACACAACAGTTAATTAGTTATCAATATCGAGCGTCTAACTGGAAATTTAATTTCAAATTTAACTGTCCATTTAAATCCTTATGAATTCAATTCATATATCAATCTAATATCAATTAATTTACCAAACATCAGCCAATGAAATCAAATTACTTCATGATATTAATTTAACTAACATAAAAAATTAATTTAGTCAATCGTGAGCGTATAAACGCTCACCTTTTTATTTGAAACTGAAAATATTCCAGCTTCAAATAAATTCCACTTCGATTCCACGCCAAAGCCTTCGTCGATATGATTCCAACGTGATTCGTTTCACTCGAATCGAATCTCGTACGAAAAGGTTATACGATAAGATAAGTTATCAATTTTAAACGTAATTAATTAAATCACTAATCACCATATTAAAAACTAATTATTGATTACAAATCATCTTCCCCAACATCTACCTCCCGCCTACAACTGAAGTCAAAACACTTAGGTTGTCCGAACTTCACCTCGTTCCCCCTCCATAGTCGACAATTTGCTTAGCCGACATCGCCACCCGCTTCACCATCAAAGTCTCCACCTTCTCCAGTCCTCACCATCACCTTCCGAAGTCTACAGTAGATCGTGAATCTTGAGCCTCCCTTATCATCCACACACGTGCTCGACTGCCGCCATAACCAGCGGCTCTCGCCAGCGTCTCGTGCGCGATTGCGCCTCCGAACCCAAAATCCAACCACGAACACGACCTCCCCTGCCTCCAAGCACAGCGCCGCCACGTGCGCTTCCTCCTCCTTGGAAAAATCGCGACTTCAACTTGCCTCTTTTTTTTCTTTTATCTTATCTTTGATCGGCTGTTGAAATGAGAGGAGGGATATGAGAAGACAAAAGGGGGGGCATGTACGATATGTCGATTGAGGGAAATAATATATTATTATAATTCGGAAATATCTAGCTACTTAACGCCGAAAATCTAGAACTCCAAAATAAGCATGCCGCCTGGCATTCCTAATGTTTTACCCCCATTCCGAACACAATGGAACTAGTCTCGTGGCCTAATTCGATCGTATGTAAAAGATTGCTTTTCAAAATCAATTTATTTTAATTAAATTCTGAAAATAAATTCTACGCGTTTCAAGTTCGCACGGCCAAACGACAAGTCCGATCGCTATGAAACTTGAAATCCTACAATAGTTCATTATTATGGATCCGATGAAACAAGTTTCGTCGAAATCCGAGACAGTTGCCCGAATGGCTATTTTTTTACTCGTTAATTAAAACGAGCAATTTCCAAAATTTAATTTAATCGCTTTAAATTCAATTTTAAAATTTAAAAATCTTTATTCTGGTTTAAATAAAATTTAAGTCAACTCTCGACATCATTTTCATTTACATTAAATTCAGAATTCAATTATCTAAACAATTACCAATGTTAAATTTAAACAATTTAATTATCCAATAAATCACCATAATTTAAATATAAGTTATTTACTTATAAAATTTACTTTTAAACACGAATTCAAATAATAAACAACTACTTTCATTTTACAGTAATTCAATATTTATTATTCAATTCTTGCTATTGATTATAAACACATTAAATACATAGAATTTTATTACAATACTTGTTATCGCCAAAATCTTTGAAATTAGTTATTTCAAAATTTTATTCGAGTTCATATTAAATAACTACAGTAATAAGTCATTAATTTTTATATTTTTAACCATTTTTATTCAATAATTATATCAAATTTAATAATTTAAAAAAGTTAAAAATATGGGTAGTTACATTCTTCCCCACTCAAAACTTTTCGTCCTCGGAAAGGGATTAAAGTAGAGAATTCAACACTTGATATATTTTATTCAAAATAATCAAAATATGAAACTTTAAATTCTTATTTGCAAAACTTTTACTACGCTCTTGCTACGCCACTTCAATCGGCTTATAGAAATTACAATTTATATAGAAAACAAGTTTTTGAAATCAAATATGTTTTTTTGATAAAACTTTTGTCCCAATAATTTTTTTATCGCATTCTTTACACAAAAAGATACTTGTACCATCCCGCCCTTCGTAATACCTAAAATTCGACGTCTTATAACATCGCCTACTTTCAAATATCATAAAAGACAGACTGTCGGGGTAAAAATTAGAATAAAACACTAAACCAAGACAACGATAAGATATCACAACGTATAACATACTGAATGTACATGAATAGAAATAGAATAACAATATATAAGAGACCACATTAGCGGAAGCAACTGACAAATAAATATCAGTACATAATACTCAGAATACATCAACTTCAGAAGCATGGAGTTCTAAATAAATAACTGATACAATAGTCTCGTATATAAATAACAGGTCTATCATGTACAATAAAATAACAAGTGTATGTATCTCAAAGCATCGATGTCATGCCTCCAAAATGCTCCAGTTGCGCACTCTGCTAGCGTATCCCCAAAAGCACCTGACTCTCGAACTACTCAATTGAGTACCTGAGAGTTGTCATGACATAAGCAGACAAAGACAAAAACTCGAGTCAGACATAAAGCCTGGTGTGAGGGGAACTATCTCAAAAAATGTATATTAAAACTATATACAAATAGATATGACTAACAAAATCACAACCGGCCTTCTCCACAAATGTGGCTTAGGGGAAATTCGGACAGCCTATAAACAAGTACAGTAAATCCATCTCAAAAGTAGGGAATTATACCATAATCCGCTCTTCTCATATAACAACAAGTTAGAACAATATCTTATTGCACTACACTAGCCCAAAAAGTACTAATAATATAGTACCAATACACCATGATCAAACCATGATCCCAAAACCAGGATCCCTACTGCCAAGATAGATAAGATACTTCCCAACGTGTATAGTCCCTAAGGCTAAAACCAGATAGGTATGCTATAATGCATATGGTCACTGCTGCTAAGACCAAATCGTCAATGACTCGCTACTGGGAAACTTTATGTCCCAGCCCGCTATCATCAAAATCGTAGATGACTCGCTACTGTGGAAATCCATGTCTCAGCCCGCTATCATCACAAATCGTATATGAATCACTACTAAGGAACTCTAAGTCTTAACCCACTATCATATATAAACCTAGATGACTCGCTACTGGGGAACTCTATGTCCCAGCCTACTATCATCAAAATCATGGATGACTCGCTACTGGGGAACTCTGTGTCCTAGCCCGCTATTATCACAAATCCTATAGGATCGCCACGCACGGATCCAGTCACCACTTCCTAAAACCCACCAGACAACTCTAACAAAACCCCATACTAATCCGAATCAAATGCATAAGTTTGTAAAGTCCTCTTCCATGTTCCCTTTTTCGCTTTGTTAGCATCTTATTCTTATTATATGGGTATGTTGGTACTAATTTTCTTCATTCGCTCTTAATTCCATAATGTGCTTGCCACTGCCAACTAGTACAGAGAAACTCTACTACCCCTTATTTATGGGGTAAACCATAATAAACTTGAAAAGTTTAATTTTCCACCTCAGCTGTTATAACCTTAACATTTATTATAACCCATTATTGTTTGCTTATATAACGGATATACCAACAACTACCTTATTTGCTTAAATGTATAGGGTGTTGTGTATTAATACGCATATTAGAAAATCATAATTTCATTCTTCTAGTCAGATTGGGCTCATCTTGTCTCCTTGCTTATGGATACTGATGGAACTATATAAGGATGTCCACGCTTGGAATCTTAGCTGCCTTCTTTGAGCCATTCCTCTAAGACTTGTACTCATTCTCACTATCTGTGTTTGGGAATTATTTTCAACTTTCCTCCATATAGTATAGGCATGAACAAAAGAAATTTTGATATATAAATAAAATCTTTTGAAATCTTTTTGAAGACTTATATATATTTTCAAAACCCATTTTTGAAATTTTCTTAGAAAACAATTTGGAAAACCTTTTGAAAACCCCCTTTTTCAAAGACATTTCAAGTACGTTCGCTAAATACGAGCCTAATCCATCTTAAACCTAAGATTTGATATCAAATGTAACAACCCGCACCTCCTGACACACTGATTCAAAGCCTAATGTGACTTTCTTACTTGCGTCATGTCAAGAAATACGAGCCATTGAGATTTTAAAACATTACATAGCATAGTTATAAAGGTAAGTTCTAAAACATTCTACACTTTCAGGTCTCACGGTGGAAGAAATTAAAATATAAGTATAGAAAATAAACATCTCGGGAAAATAGTCTACAAAATATTTGATTTACATATACACTCTTTTCCAAAGTACAATATAAGTTTGACAAATATTGAATACAATAGCAACAACATGTGAACCATAAATGATATGAGAACTCCAACGTGAAGCTCATTTCTTTACGTATATGCCCAATCAACTACAAACATGTCATCCTATGATGGTGGAACATCAAAAGAAGGTGGTGGGTCAGACAAAAAGTCCAGTGAATGAGTATAAGTTTAATATGTAATGATCATGTGCCGTTAACTTTAATACTACTCTAAGTGATATAGGGTGTGCTACAAGTGGTCGCGAACTCCTAAGGTCCAATACCTAAGGGTTCTTATCTAACACAAAGGGTTAAACTACAAAATGAACCTCACACTACTGATCGACCAACATTCCTAGAACTATCCAACACGAAAATACTGCCTGTAGGCATTTATGGTAATTGCTCTTCCATAAATACATATACCATCACTATGCCTGGAGAGGGAGAATCCCGAAATAAAAACTTGCTATGTGACTCATCGTATGTTCTCGTGTTCATCTCTCGATCGTAGTGGCAAAATAACTCTTATCGTATTGGCTGACATCCACATGTGCCACGTCGCATCAAATTCGTACGTACAAGGACTCCCATTAGTATCGGGCCCCTTTTTCTACTCTATAGCCGCTTATCGTGTTGCTTCGGCATTTACCTATACCGTGTCACATCAGAATCCGTTTATACAAGAAATCCCATTAGCACTGGACTTACTTAACTGGTGTCTTCATCGGTACTGTACATCCACTACAGAACACCTCCTAAGCATCTACGAAATATATCGCCCTAGTCAACTCCATATATGCGAAAAACATCACCATAATCAACTCTATGTATGCAAAATAGATCGCCCTAGTCAACTCTTGACTCCCCATTGGGTATTTCAGCGTTACCCAAACCACGATGACTTATGTCCTTTAACAGGGAACAGACTTCCCTATTCTCTTTAGCATGTACTTGGCCCCAAAATAGGCTCAACAAACCATTTTCCATTTATATAATTTTTGCTAAATTATATAATTTTTGCTAAATTATATAATTTTTATTCTTTAACTTGGGCCTTAGGCCGAGGTTCAGCATTTGCAATTTTCATTCCGAACGGTCAACCACTATTCCCCTCCGATTGACCGCTAGGGTTCTAGGGTCGACCGGTCGCGTAGTAAAATTAGGGTTTTCCTATTATTTTAAATTTTCTATTTTGTTCGTCGTTTAATCGTATGTTGTTAGTAGCGATTAAACCTAATTACTAGAGGACTAGTTCATATTTCATTTTAGAATTCAATTTGGGGTTTGTTGGTTTGGGGTTTTGAGAGTTTAATGGTAAAAGAGGTTATACATCAATTTCAAGTTCAACTATTTACTGTGCTTTCTATTCCAAGGTTATAGATTCTAATTTAGGGTTTAACATGTTCAATTTGGGTTTCTAACATCCTAAATCGATTAAAATAGTCTAAATCTAACTGTAATAATCATCTTATCAAAGTTGTTCCCACTCATCTCAAGCCTAAGCTCTCCTATTTTCTTTGCCTGAGCATCGCTCCTCCAAATGCTAGCTTTGCTTGCTCCGTCTAGATCCAACTGTTTTTGTTCCTCTAGGTTGATTTCATTTTGATTTTTAAAGAATTTTAAGGTTAGAGGAGAGGTTAGAATTGGGCAGAATTTCATTGCAATAAACTGCTATGTTGATTTTAGGGTTAAGTTTGGGATGAATTTATAGAGGTTAGAGATGGATTTGGAGCATTAGATTTAGTCTAGGAAATCTTTGTTTTTATCTCAACCGCACATCAAAAACTTGGCCTCTAAGGAAGATAGTTGGTTCGATCATCGCCATTCAATCTACACTCAAATCTGTCAAAATTACACGCAAATGGTCGACCCTCAAATGGGGACGGCCGACCCTACCGGTTGACCATGGGATTCCAGTGATCGACCGCTGTAGTGTAAATTTTTTGAATATTTAATTTTTAAATTTATTCTATTTTCAAATTTTTGAATGTTTGTAACTACTCCATAGTAACTTTGATTTCGAAGTGTTACATATGAAAATCGTCTAGAAAATCCTACGAATGCAATAGTGCAAGTTTCGTAGCCAAATTCAGATGTTTGTGAAAATTTTCTTTTTAGTCCTTTCTTTAATTAAATTTACCTTTCTTATTAAATTTCTGTTCAAATTTCTATTAAATTTCCGGGGTGTTACAATTCACCGACGGGATAACATGAAGCATAAGAAGACTTTTTATCAGACATTCACGTTAGTTAATCATAAGATGATTGATCATGTTAGTACTGACATGTTTTACCCTGTGCAAAATTTAGCCAAACTTCTTATGCTTCATTCGTCCATCATTCCTCACACTTCTTAAGCTCCTCGGTCCATATCTTCATCATCTTGAAGTTCAAATCCATTGGGGTGTCGATAAGTTCAAATGTCGAATAACAACCATTACATGTGCCTTCTCTTCAAAAATAAATTCCTTTTTGTTATCCACGTCACTCTTTTCAGCTATTACATCTACATTTTTCCCCGACCATATGCCATGCCTTTCCTCCCATGGTTGTTTTGTGCTTTTCCATCTCTTTTTTAGCATTCCCTTTGGTTATTATTAGTTATTCAATTGCTTTATCAATATTCCCTGTACTCTTAATAAATCTCTCTAGCTCTTCTATGTCCTTAGCCTTTTTCTCATTGATGAGATCGTTCTCTTTTTTCATAAGGAAAGCTGGTTTTTATAGTGTCCCAACCACTAATTATAGACAAAAATACTACAGATGTGAGGTAAAGCACCTTAGTAACTTTACACACACACCTACATATTACATGTTATGTAAGGCAATCACTCTTAAAAAACATTTGACCCATGTTACACATACGCAAATGACCCTTATGCATAATGGCGTACTTGACACATACATTATAAAAAAATCAAAAGCATACATAACTGCATGACATAACATATAATCATTGAGTGCAATAATATAATATCAATATTAAAATAGGAACCCAAACATAATGTAACACCCCTAATTTTTGATATCATTATTCAGGAGATTTAATTAGATAAATTAAATAGAATAATGTAAATGTTAAGTGATAAGGGGATTGAGACTTGAATTAATTTAATTAAGGCTGAGCCAAATATAATAATTAATGGGATAAAGAATGCTTTTGGGTTAATCAAATTACATAAGGGTATATTAAAAAATTCACCGCCCACAATCCTTACCCTTATATATTTTTGTTCCTACCATTCTACTTCTCATTGACGTCATTTTGAAAACTAAACACAGGAGAGAGGTCGGTCATTAACAAGAATAATTCATATTTAGAGCTAGAGAATCAAGCTTATGGGAAATCAATCTCAATCCAATCTCCTTATCTAAATCAAGGTGAATAATAATTCCATCTCTATTTGGTTTTAAATCATATGTTTCGAATTTAAGGGATAAATTTGTTTTTAAGATGAATTGAATGATGATATGCTTGAATCTTGATTTGTTGAATTTAAACAAGATTATTTAAAGGAAATTTTACATGGTTTTAGGGTAAAACTGATATGTGATGATGTTTAAATGCCATGGAAAAATTTTATGTTATGTAAAACATGATTTTGGAGTTGGGTTTCAATTTTGATAATTTTCCAAGCTATGGAAAGATTATTATGAATTTTCAAAAGAAAATAAGGTTATTTTGGTTTATAAATTTATTTTGGAAAATATATTAAGAATTTGGGTTTGGAATTTTGATATGTTAGATAACATGATTAAAGTGAATTTTTGGACTTTTGAGGATTTTTCCAAAGTGATTTGCTATGCAAATTAAATTATTTTGAAAGAGGGATTTCTTTGCAAAATTGATTTTGCTTAATGGAAGGGCTTAATTGATTAACCTAACCATGGTTTAGATCTGAAATTAGCGGCGGTTATTTTGAAAAAGAATTTGAAAAAGTTAAGGCAACCAACCTGGTGTTGATACATGGCAGGTTAGTTAGAGAAAAGTTTACTTTAAGAAGAACTAAACCAGGTTTACTCGACAAAATTGGTTCCACTTACTTTGGGAAGTACCTTCCAACACAGAAGCTTCTGCCTTCAACCTAATTGAAACCTATTAAGCCGAAACCAATACACAAGGTATTACAAAGATGGTACGTAGTGGATTGAAGGAAGGTGAAAGGTAAGGTGTCAAAAACATAGCTTCTGAAGGAGTCGCTACCTTGGTTTGTTTTTAAAAGAAAAGGCCATGCCTTTGTTTTGTTTTAGCCTTCAAAGGAGTTGAAGCATTTGGTATCGAAAGATTCTTTAAAAGGTTTCGAAAGGGTTTCCATTAACTTAAGTTTGCTTTCGACTGGATTCCTTTACTTTGAAAGAATGTTTTGAAAGAAGGGGTTCCGACCTAGTCGAAACCCTGCTGCCGTTCTTTAGCTTTTCGATGGTATTGAAGATATCAATGCCGTCGAAAGGTACTTTGTTTTATAAGTTTAAGCCACTTCCTATAGCTTTCGAAAGGCGTTAGGGGTTTCGAAGGCAATGGTTTCGAAAGGGGTTTCGAAGCCAACCTTCCATTATTTCACCCAGATGTTTTATGCTTTCGGAAGGATGGTGCCAACAGCATTATGTCTCCCCAATATTTTTATATGATAAAGGATGGTTTTAAAAGACAAGCTTACGCCTATATTCACTTTGACCCAAATAATGTTTTAAGTATAAACCCAATGCTTTCGAAAGGGGGACTTTCAATGGTTTCGGAAGGGTTATTTCCATTAGTGTCGAAACGGGTACTTTCAATAGGTTTCGAAGCTATGCTTCTAAAGTAATTGCTAATACTTTAACGTAATCGAAAGGTTTCGAAAGGAAGATATTAAAGTATTAAAAGGCAGGAGCCTAATGTTTTAAAGATGGAATTTAATGCTTTCGAAGAAGGTCATCATATGAAGTCGAAAGCTAGGTTTTGAAGGTGTCGAAAGGTTTTATAACCCAAACTCATTTTAAAAAAAAAAGGTAAACCATGGCTAAATTAAAGGAGTTTTTATAATGGTTTTGAGAAGAAGCTTTTCTTGATAAAATACCAGGTTAAAGGGATTAACCATGTTTTATATTAAACCCATAGGACTGGTATTGCTATGGTATTATGTTTTCTTCTTCAAATAATATATTCACATTGTTTTGAATCCCATAACTGTATTTTGAGGAAAGAGCAGAATAACCAGCTAGGTTGACCCAGTAGTGAATATAATTTAAGTTAACTGCTGAATAAGTATAATTGCATCCAGGAGGTCAGGAAGACCAGAATATAGGATGTTAAAATATAAAACAAAGATATTGGCAGGGGCCAATAGGTTCTCAGTAAGCCCATGAAAAGTGTGTATGCGAAAAGATATTGGCAGGGGCAAATAGGTTCATAGTTAGCCCATGAAAACTATGTATAAAGGAAGATGTCAGAGAGACAGGTTTATAGTAAGCCTATGAAAACTATGATTTGATACTGGCAGGGGCCAGTAGGTTTGTAGTTAGCCCATGAAAACTATATCCGGGTTAAGATATTGACAGATGTCAATAGGTTCCTAGTCAGCCCATGAAAACTTGGGAAAGAAGAAAGGATATTGGGGTCACCAATAGGTTCCTAGTCAACCCATGAAAACTAGGATAAGAGTAAAGTATTGGAGTTACCAACAGTTTCGTCGTGATCCCACAAAAACTATGTAATTGGACAGGGATTCCTTGAATATTTTACCGGTTATTAGTCAGTCCATGAAAACTAATAGGTTAATAGTAATCCTAGAAACTATAACTGAGACAGATAGTCAAAAATGAATGGGGATGGGTAATCCAGAATTGATTCATTTGTTTTGCATATCATCACATTATACTGTTTTGAATTGTTTTAACCATTGTGGATACAGGAGCACATTATATGGTTTTATAAAGGTTTTAAGATACTAGTGAGGGGAAACCCGTTCCGCTAAGCAGTGTGTCTCACTAGATATCTAAATGTTTTGAGATGGTAGATTATTATTCATACCAGGCTTTATGTCTGACTCAAAGTTTATGTTTTCCCCTTAAACTCTCGGGTACTCGGTTGATTTTGAGTAGTTTTAGAGTTGAGGTTTTCAGGTACCTCTTAAGACGAATAAGCTTTCGGAGACGTGTAGGAGGCATGATAGCTATTTAGAGTTCTCTTTTCTTTTGATCCGATGTGTTGTTTGTAATGGAAAAGTTGTTATATTGCCTGTATATACTCTAACCATCCAAGGGGGCATCTTCATATGTCGCTCTTGGCGTATGTTATAATAAATATATTTTCTTTGAACGTGATTTACGAATATGGGATTATGTAATGAATTGGAAATGTTTTGATATGGAATGCGAGTTTGTTTGAAGTATTAAATTTTTTCTATACTCATGTGTTTCTGTGTATCAATGAATCTAACACCGCCGTATTTGGTAGCCAAGGATTAATAACTATGGATGATTGCAACATCCGTAGCCATTAGTTTTGAGCCTCCAAGTAGGGGGGTGTTACAAGTTGGTATCAGAGCATAGGTTTATGAAACTTTAAAAAAATGTTAAACCTAAAGAAATTTGGAACATAATTCCAATGAAACAGAAATATGATCGGGGTTTGGGTTAACGCTATAGTAACGTACTTGTATTTGATATATATATATATATATAAGTACGCGTTCCCCTCTCTTTTAGATACATCAAAGTTACACTAGTACAACTTCTAACCTAGGACAGTTATAACAACCTATCCTTATACATCAGATATAGAGTACATAATATACAATGGAACAAGATGACAACTATCAATCGATGAAGCCTCCTGCTTCATGCTCCTACAATTGCATCCGTAGGAAACCTGAACTACTTGGCTGCTTATAAAAATTTGAGCACCCAAGAGTTTTTAGGGAAAGAAAATAAAACTCTGGGTTAGACATGGGTTTGGTGTGAGTAAACTCAAACAACTGAATTATTAAGTTAAAAACTCTTTTGAAATCAAAGGTACCTCGTAAGACCCCACCACACATAAACACGGACGGGTTTTTACCTTACGATAACCAAAATTTTTTTATAGAAAATCCATAGATATTATATTAATGTCTAAGGGTTCAAAGTAAAATATTAATATAGTTGGAATGCTTGCATCTCACGTTCTAACATATTTGGTATACAACTAAAACCGTAAAGCTCGTATTAGAGAATGGATTCCAACTAATGACTGGGCTACTAGGGTACTGCCCATCATAGTACACCACTAGAACAATGTACCGAGATTGTACCTAACGACCCTTGCCAAAACAGGACCGCCCTACCCCTTGCTGGATAGTACCGAATATGTCATCACCTCGGTTGTTCCCAATCGTTTTACTGAGCTCATATGCACAATTGAATCTGGAAATATGAATGGTCATCTAGAAAGGAGATGACATACCCTAATGGGTGCGACCCACATAGCCCTACTGCATCTTCCATGTTTTAGTCATTCCTGGTTGATGAGGCTTGAGGCTACGTTTTACCCTTCTTTAGCACTTTCCACTTGGAATGCTAACACTGCCCTCCAGGCATCAATGCAATGATAGCATTCATCCATACAAGTTCGTTCTGGGACTAAACGAAACCGAAGGCACTACTTCTATTACATCCATTATGAGGGATCCCTCCCATAGAAAATAGAAAATAGCCCTTGCACTTTAAAACTCCATCTTCGATTCCATGCTCTTCATGATGTCTTCAATATGAAACATTGAGTTGGATCGAAGTGGTTTTCAGATAACATATCCGATTCCAGTCTCTTCGAAAACAACTTTCGACGGTCCCAATAATCTCAATCTCGGTTCTTTAGGAAATAAACAGGCAAAGATAAGAGCGGAGTTCACATTCTAACCGTTCGTGGACGGATTTTGTAACGATCTGGAATTTCACTTCTTTGTTTAGTGAATATTTGATTAATTTTAAATATTCAATATATAAGTTTTATAATGAAAATAAACCCATTTTAATTAATTAATAATGATGGTGAAATTGTTTTCAAAATTTGTTTACCAAATTATATATATAAAAGAAAGTGATGTGACTAAACATAATAATTATTTATATATAAAAGAAAGTGATGTGACTAAACATAATAATTATATATATATATATGAAAGTGATATGACTAAACAAAATACTTATATATATAAAAGAAAATGATGTGACTAAACATAATAATTATATATATAAAAGAAAGTGATGTGACTAAGCATAATAATTATATAGTGACTAAACATAATAATTATATATAAAAAAAAGTGATGTGACTAAACATAATAATTAAATATATATAAGAAAGTGGTGTGACTAAACATAATAATTATATATATATAAGAAAGTGGTGTGACTAAACATAATAATTATATAGATATAAAAGAGAGTGATGTGACTAAACATAATTATATATATATATATATATATTATAAAAGATTTGTGATGTGACTAGATATAATTATGACAAGTTATATTATTTAATTCATTTTGCGCCTATATATACCCTACCTCTCTCTCTCTCTTCTCTCTCACTTTCTCCTTTTCATTTCATTTCTTCATTTTCTCTCTTCTTCTCCGAGCTTCCATCAGTGGCTTCCACCTAGAGAATTTGAAAGAAAATAGCTCAAAATAGCTTAAACCCTTATATCTATACTTCTATCTTTATCACCATGACTTTTTAAGCACAAAGATCTAAGTCTCATCACCATTAGAAGCTCGGCCACCCACTTTTTACCCCATGGCCGAAAATTAAAGTGAACAGGAGTGGAGTTTGAAAGCTAGTACATGTAGCGGAAGCTCCATCGGATCATCTGGAGAAGCTATGAAGAAGGAGGGAGCTAAGAAGGCGAGATCTCTAGAAACACTTTCCTTTCAAGTTTGTGACTAAAATGATTTGCAAGTTAGAAGCAAGTTAAGATTATTTTTTACAAGTATATAAAAGTTATTGACATGATTATAAATGAATTGGCATGTTTGTTTGGATGTTTATATGGATGTATACTTGATTGTTAACATTGGATATTCACTTGGATGAATGAAAAAGAAGAATGAATTAATAATGTGAAGTTTATGATGATAGTTAATGTGTTTACTATAATTAATTCATGAAGGAATAAATGGTGGTATATGTGGAAAGTTAAGCCTCGAAATGTTTTGAAATCATAAAAGAGGAATGGTTTGAAATTATTTAAAAATGAAAAGGTTTCATTTAGAAAAGGAAAGATAACATTTTTATAACGTTAAAGGAATGATATTTAATTTATATGGATATATAAATTAAATAGTTGGAAGATGGATAATAAATAACTTTCTATGTTAGAGAATGTTTTGAAAAGTGAAAATGGAATTTAACATGATTTTATAATCATCTATGAAGTCAAATATAATAATAATGGTATAATATTATATAGGTTAAAATATTGAAAAATAATATTTAAAGTGAAAAGGAGATTTAATATAGAAAATATTGGTTTAAATGTTTGAAAATGGTTTATAAATGTTTTATAAACATTAAAATTCAAATTGGAAAAGCTTTGTAAAATAATGAATTTGGAGTCAAAAATAGGCATGTCACGTAACGGTAGTTCGCGATTTTGCGCCGTAAAGGTAAAATCCTTCCGTATGATGGAATCGGAGTCGGATTTCTTTGCAACAAGAATTTTCCAAACTCTTATGACTATTGTTTTCAAATAGAAGAAAAGGATCAAGATTTTGTTTAATATATTTTGAAATATGAGTAAAACAAGTTTTTGGAAAAATCGCGGTTTTGCAGTTTGGAATCCATAACTGGATTTCTTTGAAAATAATGTTAAATTTTTTTAAAAAATATGAAATAAATCTTATAAATCTTTTTAAATGTTTTAAAAGTGATTTGGGTTACAAAACTGAATTTCTAAATGATAAAAGTCGTTTTGATTAGTATAGCTTAATAAAAAAGCATTTTTCGTAGCACTTTTCCACAGCACTTTTCTATAACTTTTGAAATATAGTTTTAAACGCAACTGTTCTTTTCCAAATCTTTTCTAAATGTTTTCAAATGATTAATAAAGTATTTTAAGGGTAATTTTAAAGAAATTATGGAATGATTAAAGGTTTAATGATTTAGAGTCGATCAAATAACTTGACCGCCTTATGGCTGTCAAAGACATAGTGTCTAGGCTTGAGTTTGGAAAACCAGTTTCCTGCTCTTCCTGGCTATTCGGACTGGCCCGACGGAGGGGATAGTAAATTTGGTTTACTTGGATCAAAATTTCCAAGTATAAAGAAATAATTTTCTAAATATAAATAACTTGGATTTTGTGGAGATAATCTTCTTGTACTCGGTGTTAAAGCCCGAAGAGGAAACTCGTACTATTCGTGGAATTTAAAAGGTGATTTCACCGTTATTCCGCCCATAGTATTTATTGAATACGGGAATTGATATTGAATAGAATTAGATGATTTCTATAGATTTTGCTCACCTAATATTTATTGGGTTTGGATTAACATCCTAGATAACATGGTTTTAACTCAATCAAAATTAGAGTTTTGAATATAAAAAATTATGTTAAGATTTAAAGAAAATGATTTCGAAATATTTTCCTAAGTGAAGGATGAAATGATTTCGAATTAGTCCTAGTTTTAAAAAGGTTTTAAACTTAACCAAATGGTTTGACAAATGAGGCTTAATGATTCCATATACTCTGAAAAGCTAAAGGAATGATTCAATAATTATATCTCTAAGAGATATATATGAATGATTAAAAAGATGAATTAAATTGATTGATGATTGATAATCATATACGAACTTAACATATTTTTAATCGATGATTGGTTCGAAGGAACGGGGATCGGATTTGAGTAACTCTTATCTGAAAACCACTTCGAACCAATGTATACGTTTGAAAGTGAAGACATGTTAAAGATTATGATTATTGAAGACCGAAGATCTTCATAGTGAAAAGACTGCTTGTTGACATTCTTTGGGTCGCTCCCAATATAGAGACATTTATCATAGTAGTGGTCCTATCATGTTTTGAAATCTTTGGATTGCAAGGACTACTCGCTACTAATGGTAGTAGGAGGAGTGCCTTCGGTTTCGTTCAGTCCCAAGAACGAACTTGTATGGATAAGTGTCTGACATTGCATTTCTAAATCACGAACGTTGACTTTTACAAACGTACATCTATAGGTGGTGTAGGAGGCAAATCCTATTATCTTAACACCCTTCTCTAATACATACTAGCTCGGAGGTTGTATTTTTGTAAAAGTCAATTAGTGATAAATGGAAATGGCAGTGTGGCATTCAAAGTGGAACCAGTTGGTTAGTTAGAGCGTAGCCTCACGAGCCTCACATCCCAGGAATGATACAGGATACTATGTGTTTTGAAGAACAAACATTTGGGCTGTTGGTTGATGTATATGGTGGTGTCTAGTAGGGGACCCATTAGGGGAAGGCGTCCCTCAAGTCATTTATTGCCTTATTTATTTGAATATAGTAGCTAGCTTGCAAAAAGTGATTAGGCTAACAGATACGGGCCATATCCGAGTAATTTCAGGTTTAGCTGAAGACGCTTGGACTATCCAGAGGAGAGCTGGAGATCTTCATCTATGTATGAACGTATTCTATTATCCACTGCATCTATTGCATTTGTTTTTATTTTTCAACAATTGTAAGGACAGAGGATTTATAACTGTCCAGGCTGAATCTAGGTTAGACTCTGATATTGTATTCAAAATTTTCCGCCATAAAGGTTTTATATTGAAATTATATATGTTATTCCATTCGTGTGAGATTCTGTTCTACCTTTATTTTCTTTTCTCCTAACAATCGGGCTTTCCGTTACTTAGATTTGCGGCACGTGAATACCGAGAATGTATTACTATCAATTTTCAAGGGTCGAAAAACCCAATCATTACAGATTTCCTTATCATTCGTCCTAGAAGAATGAAACGAGTTTATACGTACAGTATAGCACCTTCGACGGTAAATGTATCATATAATTCCCGCGTTTCTCCTAGATATTTCCAAAGTTACGTTTTTGTCCAGATTTGATAGTTGGTTATTTAATTATCAAATAAACAAACATACAATCATGGTTTAATATACATATGGGATCCACTAAACTTTTATTAATTCTCTTTAATTAATAAAACCACTTTATAAAACTTGATCAAAAGATCTTTTCAAAACACTATTTCCAAAACCCTTACATTTCCTTTATACTTGGGAAACATTTATATACTTATCTCAACAGTATAAGTATATTACCAAAACATTTTACTTTTCATGCCTTGAAAACAAAATTATATACTTATCTTATCAGTATAAATATATTTACAAACTTTTCAAAATTTTCTTCATTCCAAATCCCATATTAAATAACCAAACATTTCTTCCAAATAAAACATCCCGCTTATCCTTTATCATAAATTCCCTTTTTAAAAGCTCGTCTCATATTTCAATTAACTTATAACTTTCAAAATAAAGTTATAACCCACTTTTATAAACCCTTAAGTTAATTTATAAACCTCTTTCCAAATCTCTAAAATGATTTATAAACCTTTTTCCTATTTTTAAAACTCTTTATATAAACCTTTCTATACTCCTTTATAAAATGTCCTTTATAAATATCATTTACAAACATCATTTGTAAAACAGCTTAATAATCCTTTTCATTAGTAAAACCCCTTTCTATAAACAAGTTATCATTTGTAGATACCTTTATAAGAATTATATAACTTGAAAAAAAACATTTATAAACCCTTAGCCTCAAATTGATTAAAGAATTAAAGTAAATTCAAAACCATACTTTATAAATTCCAAATGAGGCTTAGTAGTCCCAAAGATACTAATTTAAGTTACCATTAAATTTCAATTCGATTCCCAACTCACAGAACAATTATTTACATAAGCTACCATATATGTAAATACAATTCATATCCAATCAGGGAATAACACGTCAATATAACTAATTGGCATATACAAGTCCAAATAACATACCAACGGGATGGTGATTTATCCTGCTAAATAGATGTCCAAACAATTCAATCAATTTATAGTAGAACAGAGATTTATTCTGCTTAACATACGTCTACACAATCAAATCACTTACATTATAGTAGAATGGCGTTTTGTTCTGATAACAGATGTCATTTAGTTCTCCTAATCATAATGGAATACTAAAGGGTCCGGACAAGAGATCCTTTGATTTGGAATCAGTTCGCTTCAAAAAGAAAATTTATTTAAAACACATTTGTTTCATTTTAAAATCACCTTTGAAAAGAATTAAATAGATTTAATGAACTTAAACGCTAATTAAATCTTAATTAACCTTAACTAAATCAAGATTAAATCATAACTAAATTCTAACTAGTCTTAATGAACTTGATTAAGTACTAATTAACTTACTAATGCAACTTGGTTAAGGTTAAATAAAATTGTTTAAAAGTGAAACCCTAATTAATCAAATATTAATTAAATAATCCTTTAATTAAATAAATAATTAATTAACCATTAATATTAATTAAATAATTATTAATCACTTAATTACTTCTTAACCACGTTAATTACTAATTAAAACTTCATTAATTAATTAGCAGTCATTAACTTAACTTAAGTGATGATTAACCTTTAATCACCTTCTTAATTACCAATGAAGTGCCAATTACCTTTTAATTAACTAATTATCTAATTAATTAAAAAATTAAATTACAAACTTAATTACTTTTTTTATGTTACTAATTATGTTTGAAAACTTTTTACAAAATAGTTTCAAATTAAAAAAATTGAACTAGAAATTCAAAATTTAGTCGAACTGCATCCATAGTGACTATCGCTATGAGTGCGGTTCCTTTAACATATTTTTAAAGCGTAAACACCTCACTAACTTTACCATTTCACATTTGTAAACCTTTTAGAAAGTTTTACAAACTTTAAACTTAGATATACAAACTTTAAAAACCAATTTAAAACTTTTAACTCTTTTAAAAAAAATAAACAAAACATGATTCCGTTTGGGTCTCGGATCCATCGCAATTACATACAAAGTCACTAACTTTGTTTCTAAACATCATGGCATTTGTTCACATACACAATCATACATCACATAACACACATCATCCTTACCATATACCACGTATATACTCACAAAGATTCATGCATACTAACTACATAATATCACAACCAAATCCAATGACTAACACTATTCAAATCAATGATTATCAACATCAAACTAACCAATCTTAACACTATATACTCATTACATATAATATCAACATTTAAGCTAACCTTTATACTAAAAAGTGAGTTAGTTTACTCACCAAACTTCCGCAAAAGCTACCCGAAATTAAGCTAAACTTGCCAATAACTCACTAGCTTTGAAGACTGAGGGCTTTAGGTGCTAGCAACCCTCAAAATGGGCTTGGCCCAGGTGTATGTAGGCTCGACCAGAGGTGTGGGGGTGGATGTGGGATAGTAGCTTGAAGGTATAGGAGCTTCGGGTTATCATCGATTTCAACAAAAATGGAAAGAAAATAGGTCAAATTTCCACTGATTTTTGGAAAGGTAAATCACAAAATTTTAAAAAGAGGTCAAAATAAAAGTTTTAGGAAATTCTTTCCTCTATCATCGTAAAAAAGAATCACTCATTTTTGATATGTTTTGAAGAAGTTATGATCAAAAGAAGAAGGGTAATTTCCGGACTTGAAATTCTGGGTGAAAAATTGCTTTGCAAAGATTGGGTATTTTGACATAGCTATGATCAAAACTGGATAAAGTGGTCAACTGGAATGTTGTAGCCACTGGAATTTCAAGTGATTTGAAAAACATGATCATCATTTGAGGTAGGAATGAAGAAGTTATAGTTGGAGGAAGAGGAGGTAAGAAAATGAGAAATTCAAGGGCTATTTATAAGCAAGATCTCACACCTCATCATTTTGTCAAGTCACATCATCTCTTCTTTTTCTCTCTCATGTCAAATCCCTCCCCTCTCTAGTTATATCACTTAAGTAATGATAGTTAATGATGAAAATATCAAGTGATATGACAAGAGATAAATATATATATTTATATATATAGGTTTATTATTTTTAAACTCATGAGTTGTCACATCACTTCTTAAACATAATTAACATAAGATAATATATTCTTAAGTATATTATTATATAGTTAATTATCTATCGTATATGTGTATATATAGTGCACAAAGACAAACAATGTTTCTGACAACTTTCCGGTGTCGAAAGATCGAAATTTCGAAAAACGTTCTTCTGTCACATTTTCTGTTTTTCTACGATCTATTTAATTTGGTAAACAAATTTTGAAAACGATTTTACCACCATTATTAATTAATTAAAATGAGTTTATTTATCTATAAAAATTCATTTATTGTCTATATAAAATATATATATATATAATTGCCTAGTTTAAGCAACCAAACCCTGGGTCGTTACAGGTCTTTTGTTCTGAGTTTCAGCTGCTTCGGCTGTTCATTGTTGAACCGTCCTTCTGAAAAATTCCTTCAGCATTTCCTGTTGTCAATCTATTATTCCATTTTGCATTTCTTTAACATTTTCTTTGTCTCTTCACTAGTCATGTAAATGGATTGATGAGAATTTGAGGACACCTCCTAGCTGCCTCAGGCTCTGGTTGAATTCCTCCAGCCTTAAATCTGGTGTTAGGCCTCTTCATCTTCTCCAAATCTTAGATCCAGCTTTAAGTCTTTAGATCTAGCTCTTGTTTCTCAGTGAAAGCACCAAAATGTTAACCCAAAAAATGGATCAACACTTGGAAATCATATGAAAGCACTAGTTCAAATAAAGTAAGCAGAAAAGTAGTAAAAGGAGACATAATTTTTACAATGGTTCGGCATAATCTCCAACCTACGTCCACTTTAATCTTTTTTATAAGTTTCTCTCTCTTTGGATTACAACTAGTTATCTCAGATCTAACCACGATCAAGTGGATCTCAGATTTACAATAGAGTTTCTATGTTGTTTATGAGTCACTAGTCCTAAGAATTTGCTGATCTAAGTCCTAAAACTGCAAATAGTTGTTTCCTAGGTGACTCTAATGGAGGAGAGGTTAGATGTGAAGAAGTAGTTGAGTCTTTGCAGTCAAAGAATCCAGATCCAATTTTGGTTGCAGGTAGGCTTGTACTTATAGAGAAAACAGTTGTGTTGGGCTAGAAATCCACCAAGAGCAGAGTATAGACATTGGCCCGAAGTCACATGCCAAATTGCAGAATCTCCCGACCAAACATGTCGGTACCTACTTAAACATGTCGATACCTACATGTTTTCTTAGTTCGATTCACTTTGAATCTTCTTGCATCCTTCTTCTTACTTTATTTTAATATGCCCCATGTTGTTTCCATCGATTGTTGGTCGTCCAAAACAAGTTGACACCTGCTTGTTGTCCAAAATAGCTTAGTACCAATCTATTTTCCCAAATAACTCGGTACCAACCTGTTTCCTTATTTCAAAATAACTTGTACTCTTTTGCAACATTTTCTAATTCCATGTTGAGGTGTCCCAAGAAGTCGCAACATCTATCGAGTTGTCAAAACAAGTGTCGACCTACTTGTCCAAAACAAGTCGGTACCTACTTGTTGCCCAAAAAAGTTGGTACCTACTTATTTCCTTAACTTTCCCAATTATTTCCTTATTTCCTCTAAGAGTGCTTGCTAATTTTCAAGTCGTTCCATCCTCGTTTGAATCTTCTAATTCTAGTTGAAATATGCTTTAGCTCAAAAGCGGGTTAGCGTTTAAAGTAGATGTGGGATCGGGCATTATGCAAAGATTATAACATTGACAAATCAATCTGTTCTAAAACTACGAATGAAAACTACCATTTTAACATATCACAATCTAATAAACAAGCAACACTACCAAATGTATAGGATACAAATTTCAATACTATAAGTTATCAGTGTAATCATTTATTCTACAAGGTGTGTTTTAATACATAAACTCAAATGCTATAATTCTACCGCTGCACAACTCTGATGTGAGAGACAGCAATGTTCATTCTTGAGAACTTAATAAACACGTCAATGCGAAATAAAATAGTAAGCAGGAAAGATATATCAACACATGATAAATAGAAAACATTGAACAAGAAAATATTTTCTAATTATTGGGGCTGCATCACTACCACTTGTGACTGTCTACGTACCCCTATCTAATTGGGTATCCAATTAGATACAGGATGAGCCAACGTAGTTCTTCTACCGCAAAAGGAACTCAAGGAGCCTATGATGTACAAATATATATATATGCAATTCCCAAACTACATAACATATAGCATGCAAATGTAACTTCCAAATCCACCCACTTAGGCATAAACATTTGCATTTTGTCAAAAGATAATATAGAATGAAATACGCTGTTTTTTCTATCCAAAATACATTTTTCAAAATCTCTTTCCAAAAAGGAATATATCAAAACTAGAACCAACTTGACAAGGAGGTGGTGCCCCCTACTAAGCATGGTATAACTCTAAAACAAATAAATGGAACCTTTACTGGTATTCTAGTACATCCTAAAACAATAGAGTAAATATATCTGGTGAGTCCCAAAATGGGGAAACACCCAATCACCCTTACTTTAGTCACTCACCGCAATAAATAAAAGTATTTGTAAAACACTTTCACAAATATTCTTTCAAATGTCCCATAAAAATAATACTTCGCAAATACTTTCAGAATAATACTATTATTATTTCTTTCACAAATTCTTTCGATAACTCTTTTCAAAATGTTTTCAACACCATTAGGATTTAAGTTCTAATAAAAGATAGTTTTATAAATCACTTTAATATAAATCAACTCAAATTCCATAATTGGAATATTTACAAAATATTTTGTAAACGATTTCTTTTCCATAAATATTTCATAACATATTCTTTTATGAAAACCATCTTTCAAAGCAACTTCATTAAATTGAAGTTTAAGTATCAAATTATTATAACTAATTATAATAATTTAATAAACCAATATTATTGCTAAACACCTTATAGTCAAATTGTAAAATAAATCACAAGGTGTTAGCCTATAATTGTTTTCTACCCAACCTATGCAATAAAAAAGGTTATTGCTCATAAACTGGACGAGCAAAAATCAAACAATAAAAAAAGAAAATTAACCAACCCATTATTATTAACAATTTACAATCAACAGCTAACATAACATTTATTAAAATATAAACGAATCAAAGGAAAGAGATTAAGATCACACTCACTTCCTATTTGCTTTGCGTGAGACTTGAAACACCCAACCTTTCATAAAGAAGATGAAATTTGGTTTCTTTCTTTAGTCTTTGAATGGATTAAAATGAGATATGGACTTGGGTATTTATAGGTGAAGAGAAGGATACCTTAGTAATTACCTAACCTCCTATAGCCTAACCTAATTCGACCAGATTTTGGTCCAATAGAAAAGAAAGCTTAGAGTGTAACCTTAGGAATAAGTTAAAATATAATAATTTTATGGATAAGTATGAAAAGTTTGGTCCAATTAGAGAGTAGACAAATTCAACTTTTTCCTATAAGTTAAAATATAATTATTACATGGATAAGTATAAAAGTGTGGTCCAATCAGAGAGTAAAAAGATTCAACATTTATTCTTATAAGTTTAAATATAATATTATATGGATAAGTATAAAGGTATGGTCCAATCATATAGTAGAAAGATTCAATTTTTCTTCTTATAAGTTTAAATATAATATTATATAGATAAGTATAAAGGTGTGGTCCAATCACAGAGTACAAAGATTCAGCTTTTCTTCTTATAAGTTTAAATATAATATTATACGGAATTGGAAAAATCCTATAAATTAAATTAAAATTACTACATTAAAAATTAGGTCATTACACTTTTGAAGTTTTCGGATTCAAAATAATTTAAATAGAATTCAAATTCCAAAAATTAAATAATTCTTAAATTTGAAATTTGAAAGTTAACAGTAATTAGATTTAGGGTTAAGTAACGTTAAAATTAACTTTAATGTTAAGAGATAGTTAAGGATACCGAAAATAAAAACAACGACAGAATAAAATACATCCCAAAATAAATGTAATGGTCGACTGCTCCCCTAGGACCGGTAGACTGCTAGCAGTCGACCATTAGGGTAGTGGTGGTCGGCTGGTGGAAGCTGGAGGCGACTAGGGTTTTAAAATTTGAACGTCGGGATTTTTATTATTTTAAACTGACTTAAATCCGATGGTTCTGGTGCATTCTAACCACTATAAATAAGAGTCTAACCCCCTCACTTTCATTCACAAATTATTTTTAGAGCTTAGCGAAGCTCTGTAGGTCTTTCTTTTCAGATTCAGAAAAAGGTTCTCTAGGGTTTCGGGTAATAAATTCTAGATATTTACTACTTTATTTCTAATCTCCTCCAATCCCTCAATTTATGAATCTAATCTATATATACAAATCTCTTGTCGTATATATCAAAAAGTAGAGATCTGGTAGATATTGTTAAACGCATGTCAAATCCAAAGGAGGTAAAACTAAGGATATACTATGAGTAGAAATCTTAGCTTTTCTATTTTAGTAGTTGATTAGTATAGTTTGGGTTTGAATATGCCTTAGGGAGTTTTGGTTTGTGAAAACATCATACTATAAACTCTCAAAACTCCTTCAATGCGAAATGTCAATTCTAGGTTGAAATCTCAATTGTTTATGTCAAATAATGGAAATTGTATAGAATTATAGTTTTTAATAATTTTACCTTCTATTTCACTTTTTATTCCTTTTCTTTGAATTTGATTAAAGGTTTTTAATTTATGAAAAGTGTGTAAGGTATGAATTTTATTCGTAGTTTGCATCACTTATTCCCATGAATTAAATAGAAATTCCTTTATTTATTTTTATGTGAAAAAGAAGTTGAATAGAGCGTAAAATTGGAATTGTAAGTTTCTAATATCAATATATTCCATTGTTTTAATGTAATAAGTTGAGTTTAAAATTTTATTGTATACAAGTCTATTGATTGGAATTTTTGGATATGAATATTGTAATTTTGGCATTATTGATAAGAATGAGACTTATAAAATTATTGAAAGAGTTGACATTTAAACGCTAGTTTAGGGCATAAATTCTGCACGCTTAGAAATTGCTAGGCACGTGTATATGTATATATGTGTGTATATATGTATATATATTATCATAATTAATGTATAATTGCATAGTTAAATAGGTTATTAATTTTATTAAATCCTCCTTAGGTAAGTAATTAATGTTAAAGGCGAAATAAGAAAGATTTCTTATAAGGCCTTGATTATGGAAATGATGAGATGTGTGATAATATATGCAGAGTTTAATATAGATTATGACCAAGTTATAGGGATGCGAGATCGGTTAAAAGCACATGGAAGTTTGCCCAGTGTGAATTTGGGGCTGATGCGAGATATCACCTATAATAAGTAACTATGCTGATGCGAGGTTATTCCAAAATTCTATAAGTTAATTCTGCCTAGCTAATCGGCTACCAGTACTTACGAATAGTTGAACTAATGCAAGATGTCTCCATGGGATACAGGTTGTAATATGAAGGACCTGCTTCAGAGATTGAAGGAATCAAGTGGTTATGTGAGGGCCAGCTTCTTCTCTATGTAGGAAGTTGTAAATGGTCGGGATTATGGGTTAGGCACGGTAGAAGATATCTTGGGAAATGAGCCACTTCAATAGGAAGTATTAAGTGGCTGAAGAGATTCCGTGCAATATTGGTTAGATAGTTACTAATGAGGCATCCGCCTTAGGATATGTGATAAATAACGTAGACCTGCCTTGAATAAGGTATTAAATGTTCGGAGTCTACCTAATTTCCTTTAAAAGGTATTAACTGACTGGAGTACTATCTCTTACATTAATAAGACATTATGGACAATAGATATGGGTTATTAGGTTGATAGTTGGCTATGGGCTTATATTTGGAAAGCTTTTTTATTTATGAAAAGCCTTTGGGCTTATATTTGAAAAGACTTATGATGTAGGTATATTATGTAAGATATATTCCTATTTAAATTATACTATCCAAGTACTGATATAGTAAGGCTCGAGATTTTTATTCACCAGACATTTGTTGCTCTGACCCCTTCTTATTACAACATAGGTTACGAAGGGCGATGCTGAAGACGGAGACGTTGATGAGACTTGTGGCAGTAGTCTATTTATTTACTTATTATTTTTTATAGTTTCTGATGTACCCATTAAATAAAAATGATGTTGTAATTTTGGAATATTGTACCATAAATATGCAATGGTGATTATGGATATTTTATTATGGTTTTCAATGACATTTTGGAGTTTGAATAAAATGGGTACTGTTGTTATTATTATATCTTATCCTTCCATTGTGAGATTCTGAATGTGTAGACAAATAGCTCTGTATTATTCCTTTTACTAACCAACAACCATTTTTGAGATGGGTCTAAGTTTCAATGGAACTTTCCTGGGTTAGAATTTAGATCTATTTAAGGACGGGTTATTACATGTTCCGATGCCTGAACTGGGTCGATGGTATGATGTACCTAGCTACCTAACTGAAACTAAGGCTAAAACTGCAAACTGGATAGCACTGGTAATTGCTGTAATATGCAAACTGCAGACCACAAAATCTTTTGTTCCTGACATGATATGAATATATATATATATAACTGCAAAATCTTTTGTTCCTAACATGATATGAATATATATAGAATTATATGAATAATAACTTTTGTTTTCGGCTTAAAATAATAATAATATTTTCTAGTTTTATATTATATATATATTAGTATGTGTATATATATATATATATTAAAACCTTTTTATAATTTATATTTACTTTGTATATAAATATTTATTGTTCGCTTTTGGATATATATTAACTGTTTCATTTAACACACACACACACACACTCACAGGTTTCCATACAAAAATCTTTAAAAAAATATTTTTTTTTTCTAAATTTCTTTCGGTAGATAATTAAAAACAACACTATTTTATTTATTTTAAAAGTCAAAGATATTTAAAATTTAAACATTTGAATTTCTCAAAATCAACATACTTATTTGTATATATCCAATCAGATTTTTAATTAAATAAAAAAATAGAAGCTGTTGCGTTTGATTTAATGAAATAAATTTGTTTAGTGTATAAAAATATTCTAGATATTTATTTGAAGTAGTCAAATTTATTTAAATTTTGATTTTAAGAATTATCTAATAATATAATAAATCCAAATAATATATATAACACACACATATAATAAATTATCTAGATATAAATTATATATATTATTATGTAATGGAAGACTGACCAAGCTCCCCATCTCCAGCATGTGGCGTACGCATATGAGTTGGCACATAGTTTATTGTAACTAAAGGAATATCCAATGTTATATGCCTAACAATCCATATTAATACACAACTACTCCAGGTTATTTAGCGAAATGAGATTATTTCAATTTCAAACCATCATTCCTTCTTGCCACATGCGAGACAACCCTAACATATAGGGCTGTTATGCTAATAGCAACCATTACCGGTGTGAGAAAATCGTTATCATATCGATACTATTAGTAAGTCAAAAAAGACCACTGATACTTTATAATTATTGCTGATAGTATGTTAATTAGTGTACCAATAAACTATTAAACCGTTGATTGGAATGATAAATTTACCGATACATAAAGCTGTTAAAATTTTATTGCATTAAAATTTTGATAATGATAAGAAAGTAAATATTTTGTTACTAATTCTACCTCCATTAATGCTTATATAAACATTCTGACTTATTTTAGTTGACATAAAAAATTTCTTTGATTCGTCACATGTTATTTACAACAATATGAAATAATAATTTTGCTAATCTTAAACTTTTAAAGTTAATAAAGCCAAAAATAACTATCATCATAAATAATGCTACAAGCATCTACTTAATATATGATAAACTTCAACGGGTTTATGGTTGGAATTAATTAAAATAGTGAAAAACCAAAACTAATATGACTGGTAAAATTACCGTTACCATTGGTTTTGACATTACTTTACCTCTACATTTACCATTAATAATGATAAATTTACCGTTATCATACCGACAGCATTGGTATACTCATGCAGCTCCACATTGTTTACCAATTGCTTGGTATTGATATGATAATGGTAACTTTACCATAACCATGACAGTCTTACTAACATACATACATACATACAAATATATATATATATACATATAATTTATTTACAAATAACATTTATTCCCTATATCCACATACATTTAAACAAATACATTTTGTAGTAAATGTTAATTAAATGTTATGGTCGAGAAAAAAAAATATTTGTGTAGCTATAAACTCATTACATGAAGCATATGATTATTTCCTTGTATATTTATTCTGACATATGTTAATCACTTACACATTTATTGACCATAGGATACAAAGTTCAATTTTTCCAATATACATATGGGTTAGTTTTTACTTTAATATTGTTGGTGTTCATATTTTGAATATGAATATCTCAAAACATTAAACTATAATAAAATAAAAATCAAATTAATAAATTAATTTTAAATTGAAATAATAATAAAATATTGTTTTAAATAATAACAAACCAAGAAATATTTTAAATAAATTAAACAAATTAAAATATTAATAAAACTCTTTCATTAATAAATACATAATTTGGTTTAGCATAGATAAATTTTATTCCCATAAACACAAAACAAGTTCATCTGCAATTTTAAAAAAAGATTTTTTTTTATTTCTTTTTTGAAATTCATCCTTGTAATCCTGTTATCAGTGCACCATATCCAACAAGAATCATATGGAAAAATCTATTAGAATATAAGATAATGATATAATTGGTGGCATAGTGTATCCCATCCATTAGATTGCTCTTGATTTATACCTTAAATGCGAACTTAACGAAAATTCAACGGTTAAAATATATTGTATTTTGTTTTGTTTTATTTTATATCAATCACCCTCAAACCCCATCCACTAAAATTGGTCTCCCGTTATAATTAGTTTACTTAACGTTGAAAACCCAATAATAATCAACTCAACCATCTAGCCCATAAAAGATATATAAACATTCTGGTCACAAAGTCCGTCTTATAATCTGAAATTTGTGACCATCTTATACTCTGAAACATTTTCTCATAGTCGTGCCCTTGTATGTGAAATCTAAGGCTGTCAATGGATATCTGGAAAATTCAAAATCCATCTGCATTCATATCTGAAAAGCGAAGAAATATTCGATATCATGAAAATAGATATAGATGTGAATACGAAGGGCATCTGCATCCAAAAATTATACATCCGGTTTTTTTAATTATATTTACTTTATATGTATTTTAGCACAAGATATGTATTTATTTTTCTATTAAGTTAATAGTTTATATTATATATATTTAATGCATATCAACTGCTTAACACTATATATTATCATCATATTTTTTGATTTTAAATATTTTATAATCATTGGAATTAAAACTAGATTTATGTTAAACCAAATTTTTTATTTATGTTTTTTGATTTATCGATCATTAGCAGATAGGATAATTACATGATATTTGTTCATATCTGTGGATGTAGACATCCGATATTCGAAAATGATTTTGGATACTGATATGACCTTATCCGCATTTGAAAGTATACATTGACATTCGTAGTGAAATTTGGACATTTTTAGAGCCATATCTGATCTAATTTAGGCCTTTGCTGCTTCGATCGACAATCAACCGACTTAAATATGGACAAAACCTGAAATGTCCGAATGAAATTGGTTTAATTTAGGGGTTGGTTGGATTTGTTTCAGTCATTAGTTGGTATAGTGAACTCGATTGAATAAGCATTTCAACAATAATCGATTGAATAATCTAGAGCATCAAATTATACCGGCTCTCTAATTTCCTTCATCGGTTTCTTAGAGCATCTTCAATGGCTTAAGGGGTAATATTTAGTCCTTGAATATTGCCCCTTTAATATTAAAGGGGCGGCCCAACAGCAGGGCGCTGATTTTATCAGCGCCTTGTCGTGGGTGCTGATTAAATTAGCGCCCGGTACTAGGTGCATATAAACCCCGTGCCCATCCCCATTTACCTCATAAATTCCACCTTTAAACTTCTTATTTTCACTTTTTTTAAAAACCGTCCAAATGCCTCTACGCATCACCAAAATTGCTACATGTACCATTCGACAGTGGACAGTGGAGCTTGCGGGTCCACTACATATTGTTCCCGCCCCTGAGACGATGATTAATGACCTACGGATTCTGCATGATCTACCCGAAGGATACACGCATTGTACGTTGACAGCCTTGGATACGATCGAGGTACAATTTTAAATATTAAATAACATTTAATGCAGGTTGTTACGTTCATCGTATATTAACCATGAAATGTTGTTTATTACATAGATATGTGATATTACAAAGTATATTAATTAATTAGTTGTTACATATTTAATTAGTACAATAATCTCGAACAACTATTTATTTTTTAGTCCCAGTACATCAGCTATCGGGGTAGTTGGGCAAAGTGTATAACACAGTAGTACGATAGACTTCCTCAAGGTATACTAGAAAGGCTACAGGCCAGTCCTTTTGCTTTTTCTTACTGATTCGACCACCTCGGCCATTTAACCGTCCACTCATATCTACCCGAGTTGAGAGGTGGTGCCTACGACATTGTAACATCCCCCACTTAGAGGCCCAAAACTAACTGCTATGAATGATGCAGTCATCCATAGTTATTAATCCTCGGCGACCAAATACGGCAATGTTAGATTCATTGATACAACAGAAACACATGGATATGAAGAAATTTTAAAACAATTTAAACAAATTTCTCATTCCATTTCAAAGTCATTTCAAATTCATTACATAATCCTAAAATATGAGAACCATATTCAGAAATATATAATCATTACAACATACGCCAAGAGCAACATATGAAGATGCCCCTTTGGATGATCAGAGTAGATATATAGGCAATTAAACAACTTTTCCTTTACAACAAACACAATGAAATCAAAAAGAGAAGAGATCCTACTAGCTAGATTGCCTCCTGCTTGTCTCCAAAAGCTTATTCGTCTAAAGGAGAACCTAAAAACCTCAACTCTCAAACTACTCAAAATAAGCACCCGAGAGTTTAAGGAGAAAACATAAACTTTGAGTCAGACATAAAGCCTGGTATGAATAATAACGTACCATCTTGAACCACTTAGATATCTAGTACGACCACGCTGCTTTGCGGAACGGGTTTTCCCCTCACTAGTATCTTATCTAAAACATTATAAAAATCATATACTGTGCTCCTGCATCCACAATGGTTAAAACATAACAAATCAAAATATTATGACGATATGCAAACAAGTAAATAAATTCTGGATTACCCATCTCCATTCATTTTAACTATCTGTCTCGGTTATAGTTTCTAGGGTCACTATTGACCTATTATTTTTCATGGGCTTACTAACAACCTGTTTAAAGCTTATGGACTCCCTGTCCAGTCTCATAGTTTTCATGGGATCACTAAGAACCTATTGGCCCCTGCTAATAACTTCATGCATTCTTGGGTTCTCCCTGAACCTATTGGTACCTCCAATAACTTCCCTCTTATAATAGTTTTCATGGGTTCACTACAAACCTATTGGCCCCTGCTAATAACTCTTTCTAAACATAGTTTTCATGAGTTTACTATGAACCTATCTATCTGACAACTTCTTAATTAATCTTTGAGCATCCTATATATCTGGTCTACTTGACCTCCTGGATGCAACTCTACTCATTCAGAAGTTACTTAACTTATATTTACTACTGGGTCAACCGACGTGGTTCTTCTGCCCTTACTCCCCAAAATACAGTTATGCGTCCATTTCTTAGTGAATATATTTATAGAAGAAGCATATACAAAAATAATACCAACATCTTTGGTTTAATATCTTTGAAATCATTCCCCCTTGGAAATTTGATTAACCCCTTCAACCCATTATTTATATCAAAGCAAGCTTCTTCATAACTCCAATTTAAAAGCATTTAAAGGCTTTTTTATATTGCCATGGGTTTTGCCTTTAAAAATTGAGATTGGGTTCTTTGTTTTGAAAACTAAGGCTTTCGAAACCATAAGCCTTTACTTTTAAAACCATTGAAAACCCTTCTTCGAAAGCATTTAAATCTTCTTTTCAAAACACTAGGGATTTTCCTTTCGAAACACTTTAAAACCTCACTTTCAAAACCTTTCGAATGTATTAAAGCATTACTATCCAATTATAGAAGCATAGCTTCGAAACCATTTGAAAGTACCCCTTTCAAAACCATTGAAATTACCCCTTTCGAAACCATTGAAAGTACCCCTTTTGAAACCATTGGGTTTAATTTTTTAAACATATCTTTCTGATTCTATGTGAATACAAGCGAAAGTACCCCTTTCGTCCAACTCCCTGATGCCTCTTTACAAAAGATCGAAAAAGTCTGTGCGGATTTTATTTGGAAAGGGGGGCTACACAAGATTAAATATGAGAACTTATGTAGACCTAATGAGGAAGGAGGAGTTGGTCTCAGAAAATTAACAGACATGAGACTGGCTTATACTTTGAAGCAAGCTTGGAGAATTATCAAAGGCAAGGGTCTGTGGGGGAATTGGATGAGGAAAAGATATATCAGAGGAAATTTCTGGTGCATGCAATTGGACAACAATGCTTCACCGACATGGAAAGCTATTATGAGAATAAGAGGAGTACTTGCCTCATGTTGTACTAGGGAAATTGCTTCAGGGAAGGAAACTGACTTATGGAGGGATCCATGGGTCCAAGGAAATTCATTAATAGATATTCTGGGACTTAACACATTCTCAGATTATGGTTGCCCAGATAAAAAAGTAACAGAAATTATTAATAACAATGAGTGGAATTGCTCAATGATACCAGTTAGTCAGGAAATAAAAGGGAAAATTCAATACATGCCGATATTTAGTGGACGAGAGAATGATATTTGGGTTTGGAAACATACTGGAAATGATTTTAGTACGAAAACAGCATGGAATGAAGTCAGACACACAGATAACAAGGTTGATTGGAGCAAGATTATCTGGAATCATGGAATTGCCCCAAAATGGCTTTCACAGCATATAAAGCGATACTCAAGAGACTTCCTACTAAGGATAGACTCTTAAAATGGGGTATTATAACTGAAAAGATGTGTGTACTATGTAATCAAGCTGAGGAAACGCATGAACATCTATTTTTTTCCTGCAATTTCTCGGAAAAAGTGTGGAATTTATGTACAAAAGCTATCAACTCAACAATACAGACTCACCTACTAACCGATGCGATTAATTACCTGGCTCATAATAGGAGAGGCGAAAACATGGAAGCCAAATTGGGCGGAATTGCTATCACTGTCATGATTTGGAGTTTGTGGAAGGAGAGGAATCGCAGAGTATTTCAAAACAAACAAAGGAAACATGAAGAGGTCAGTAAACTCGCGATTACTAACATGCGAATGGTTCAGAGAAGATGCAAAAGTTGGGGTCTTACCTCACAGGGAAGAGACGAAGAGCATACTGGAGCAGGGGATCTGAGCTATTCATCGGCAGAAATCCCAAGTACGAGTTACCTTGTTCATAACCGGCCGCCATGATTGAGGAGGAAGAAGTGTTTCGTTACTTTTTTTTACTTTCTGTCTGTGGCTTTCTTTTTGGAAAGTATGTGAGTTATGTCGGATTGTCGTATAACTCTTGCTATGTAGATAATCTCTGGGCCTGCTTTTGGGTCTTGATATGGGCTTTCATGCCTTAATAAATTTCTTACCCATTTTCAAAAAAAAAGTACCCCTTTCGAAACCATTAAAAAGAGTTTTGGGGAAAAACCGATGGCTTCGGCGCCCTCCTTTCGAAAGCATTAGTCTTTGAAGGATAGTGTCGAAACCCCTTTCGACACCATTGCCTTCGAAACCTTTAGTATAGTTGGCAACTAGGGCCCTTTCAAAAGCATTAGGAAGTGGCATTGTATTTTATAAAACAAAGGCTACCATTTGAACTCGTTGATGTCTTCAATCCCTTTGAAAGGTATAAAGACGGCAGAGTGGTTTCGATTGGGTTCAATCTACCCTTTCGAAAGCTTTATTTTAAAAACGAGGCAACTAATTTGAAAGCTACCTATTCAAAACAAAAAGGCAGCAACCTCGTCAAAAGCGTTGTTAAACCCTTTTCGAAAGCATTCATTCGAAGACAAGGCGAGCGACATTTCTTTGTAAAGCAAAACAAAGGCTTCGACCCTTTCGAAAGCATGGTTTCGACTCAATATCTGCCGCCATTCTCCAATCCACTACTTACCAAATCTTGATACCTTGTGTACTGGTTTCGACTTGGTCGAAGGCGGAAGTATAGAGTCAAAAGGATAGCTACTGGAAGTGGCAAAGCCAAAAACTTATACAAAATCTGTTTTGTTGCCTTTTTAGGTAAATGCTTTTCAACTAACTTGCCTATTTGTAAAAATGTGATTAGTTGCCATATACTTTATCAAAATCTTTTATAAAAGACTGCCAAAATTATTCAGAAATTAATTAAAGGTAATTAAGAAAATAGCCCTTCCCTTTAGCAAAACAATTAAGACATTTAAGTCCTCCTTCTTAAATAATTTATTTCCCATAGTAAATTACTTAGGAAAAATCCCCAAAAATCATAGAAATTCACTTTTAATATGCTATCTAACATATATAAATTTCGGACCCAAATTCTTTATATAATAGCCAAACTAAATATTTAAACCCAATTATATAAATCTTCCTTTGAAAATTCATAATAAATTATCCATATCTTGGATAATTACCAAAATTTAAACCCATCTCCAAGATAATGTTTTACATAACATATTTAATCCTCATGGCATTCAAAACCATTTATAAATGATTTTAACCTTAAAACAGTATAAACCATTAACAAACAAACTTGTTTGAGCATAATATATTTTGTAATCCAAGCATATCATCATCAAAATCATCATAAAGGTTTTAATCCTAAAACCGAAAAACATTTGTTCTTTGAAATCAAAAATGAGATAGTTTAGATTATTATTCACTTTGATTTGGATAAGAACTTGAGATTTGAACTTGATTAATCCTTCTAGCTTGATTCCTTAGCTTTTACTTGAATTTCTCTTCTCCTAAGTAATGGCTGGCTAGAGCTCCTCTTTGCTTATGTTTTATGATGTTAAACCTATGAAATAAGAATAGGAGTAAGGGTTTAGGGGTTAAGGATATGGTGGATGGTTATTCCTCATAATGCACTTAGCCTTATTCTCTTATTAAAACCATTTACATAAACCCATTCTTTTAGTTTTTTCTTAATTAAGCACAACCTCTAATTAATTTTCAAATCTCAATCCCCTTATCTCTATAATATTTACATTATTCTATTTAATTCATCTAATTAAATCTCCTGAATAATGTTATTAAAAATTGGGGGTGTTACAGGATCCCCTCATTAAAGAATTTCGTCCTCGAAATTTAGTAAGGACTAAATACTAAACATAGCAATCATTTGTAACAACTCCTAACTACCATACTAGCCTACATGACTAGCAATTGTCTGTATATAAAGCAAATATAGAACATACCCTCATAGCTGATTAGGATAAGTATCTCTAATCATGTCTTCTGTCTCCCAAGTATAGTCCTTCTCGTTGTCGCTCCACTGAACTTTCACCAACTTGACTGTCTTGTTCCTTAACCTTTTCTCATCTCTCGCCACAACCCGAACTGGTTGTCTAACAAAAGTCAAATTTGGCTCTACTATCAACTCTTCCAACTCTGTCGGAGGAATAGTAGCCTTTGGATCATACACATACTTGTGAAGATGAGACACATGAAACACATTATGGACACCTGCCATACTGTTCGGCAACTCTACTCTGTATGCGAGCTTTCCAATCCTTTCTATAACTTGGAACAAACCAACATATCTTCATGCCAGTTTCCCTGACTTTCCAAATCGTACCACGCCCTTCATCGGTGATACCTTAATGATAACTCTATCTCTAACTGAGAATTCTAGATTCTTACGCTTCTTATCTATGTAACTCTTCTGTCTAGATTGAGCTTCCTTCATCCTTTCCTAGATCAACTCAATCTTCTTTGTCGCCTCTCTTACCAGATCTGGACCCAAGACTGATCTTTCTCCAGTCTCCAACCAACATGCTGGTGATTTGCATGGCCTTCCATACAAAGCTTCAAAAGGTGCCATTCTTATACTAGTCTGATAACTGTTATAATAGGAAAACTCAACCAAATGTGGGTGATCTTCCCAAGATCCACCAAAATCTAGCACACAAGCCCTCAATAGATCCTTGAGTACCTTATTGACTCTCTCTGTCTGCCCATCCATTTGAGGGTGATACACATTACTTATCTTGAGCTTGGTACCTAATACATCCTGTAGACTCTTCCAAAATTCTCTAGTAAACAATGCATCTCTTTCACTGACTATACCACTAGGAATTCCATGCAGTCTAACTATGTTCTTCATGAATAACTTAGCTAAAACAGGTGTCGTCCTGGTTGACTTAACTGGAATGAAATGCGCACTCTTGGTCAATCTGTCTACTATGACCCATATACTTTCATTTCCTCTGTTCGAGCCTGGAAACCCGTCAATAAAATCCATGGATATCGAATCCTATTTCCAAACTGGTACCTCCAAAAGTTGAAGCAACCCACTCAGCTTCTGATGTTCGGCCTTCACTTGTTGACAGTTTGCACAATGTCTAACCCACAAGCCAACATCCCTCTTCATACCTTCCCAATAGAAGCTCCTCTTCGTATCCCGATACATCTTGGTCCCTCTAGGATGAATTGTGAACTTGGACCGATGACATTCTCCAAGAACTTCTTTTCTTAAGTCCTCAATATTCGAAACACATAATCGTCCTTCTTTCTCAACCATCCCCTCTGATTAAGACTAAAATCCTTTAGGTCATCGATCTCAGTTCCAACCTCAATCCTTCTAATCTTTTCGGCCAATAATGGAGCCTCCTTCTGCTTAGAGGCAATCCTTTCGATCAATGCTGGTCAAACTTCTAAACATGACAACATGGTGGTGCTCTGACTGGAACTAACAGTCGATCTTAACTGCACACTACAAGTAGTCAAAGCTTCTAAATCTTTTCATTCTGCCAACATAGCTAACACCACATTCTGATGTCTTCTGCTAAGAGCATCCACTACTTTATTTCCTTTCCCAGGAGTATACTCTATACCAAAATCATAAGCTGCTAAAAACTCCAGCCACCTCTGTTGTCTCATATTCAACTCCTTCTGAGAGAATAAGTACCTTAAAGACTTATGATCTGTGTATGACTCAAATCTCTCCCCTAAGAGATAATATCTCCAAATCTTCGATGCGAAGATCACCGTAGCCAACTCCAAATTATGAGTAGGATATCTCACATCATGCGATCTAAGCTGTCGCGAAGCGTAGGCAATAAATTTACCCTTTTACATCAACATAGCTCCTAATCCAGTCCCACATACATCAGTGTACACCACCAACCCTTTGTTTCTGTCTGGGACTACCAACACAGGTGAATTGGTCAACAAATGCTTTAACTTAAGGAATGCTTCCTCACATTTATCGGACCAGATAAACTTCACATCCTTCCTGGTTAATTTAGTCAAAGGTGCTGCTATCCGCGAGAAATCCTTAATGAATCTTCGGTAGCCAGCAAGTCCAAGAAAAATTCTAATCTCAGTCACCGTCTCTAGTCTCTGCCAATTATTAACAGCTTCGATCTTATCTGGATCAATTGACAAGCCTTTCTCTGAAACCACGTGACCAAGAAACTTAACATCTTTGTTCCAAAAATAACATTTGGAAAACTTCACTTTTAGCTAATGCTGCCTCAGCGTCTCAAGCACTACTCTAAGATGATCTTCATGCTCTCTTTCATCCTTAGAGTATACTAAAATGTCATCTATAAATACCAACACGAACCTATCCAAGTACTCTCGGAAAATTCGGTTCATCAAGTCCATGAAGAAAGCAGGTGCATTCGTTAACCAGAATGGCATTACTAACCATTCATATGAACCATACCTAGTTCGAAATGCGGTCAATGGAATACTGTCCTCTGCCACTCTTAACTAATGTAAACTTGTCGCCAAATCCAACTGGGAAAACACTTTGGCTCCACATAACTGATCAAATAGATCATCAATTCTCGGCAAAGGATACTTATTCTTAATCGTCCTCTCGTTTAACTTATGATAGTCGATACACATCCTCAGCGACCCGTCCGGTTTCTTCACGAACACCGCGGTCGCTCCCCAAGGCAAACTGCTTAGTCTAATATCCTTCTAGATCCACTAGCTGCACCTTCAATTCCTTCATCTCGGTCGGTGTCATCCTGCTAGGTGGTCTACTTATATGTTCAGCTCCTGGCACAAGATTTATCCGAAAATCAACGGCTTGTTTCGGCGGTAGTCCTATAACCGGCTCAAAAACATCCGCAAACTCTCTTGCTATTCGAACCTGACTTAACTCTTCTTCTAGTTCCATAGTACTTAATAAAGCACAAACACTTCGGTCAGAATTCTCCACTGGGAATATGATTCGGTTATGACTATTAGGGCGTCTTAGTGATATTTCCCTACCTAGCAAAATATCCTAGCCTCATACTTACCCAACCAATCCATATCCAAAATGTTCCCGAAATCTACGAAATCAAAAACATACAAACTGCATGCAAACTTATGACCTAACAAATCAAGTTCTTACTGGTCACATCTCATCTCTAGAGTTGCATACCCTCCTATCGGATTCGCAACCCTCAAAGAAGTAACAAGGTAGGTGGGTTCTAAGCATAACCTATCAACCAAACACTGAGATATAAATGAATGTGATGCACCGGTATCAAATAATATCCTAATTGGTATACTCTGAATCAAAAGCGTACCTTCCATCATAGTCTTTCCCTTCTCAACAGCAGTTGGCCTACCAAATAATGGTCCAATAGCAAAGATCTTTCCCTTGTCTGCCATGACTGGTTCTGGACACTGATTCATATAATGCCCAACTTGGTCACAGTTAACGCACTTCACACCCTTCTTTTCTGCAGCCTTCTTTCCTTTTCCTGTCCGGCATTCATGTGCATAATGACCCTTCTTATCACACTTGAAACAGACCAACTTAGCCTTTGCCTTCTTGGCAGCGTCTCCCTTCTGGGCTCCCTTCTTCTAAAGAACTTTCTCTTCTTTCCCTGAGAACCTTGGGTTTCAACCTACTTGTCTTTCCCACAAATAGCAAGCATCTCCTCGTGTCGGATTGTCATCTCCATAACTACATTACAAGGATCACGAAGATATGGCAGGGTTGCCCTAGAAATCTCGGGTCTCAATCCCCGAATGAACTTCTCATTCCTCCTGATGATGGTGTCTATGGTAGCATACCCATATCAAGACAACTCATCAAACTCAGTAGCATACTCAGTTACCAACATCTCTCCCTACACTAAATACATAAACTTTCTCAATAATGCTGACTTAGCAACTTCAAACAAAAACCTCTGCTCGAACCTTCTTCGAAACTCTGCCCAAGTTAACTCTTCCTCAGGCACTCCAGTAGTAACACTATTCCACCAATGGAGTGCAGCCCCTTGCAACTGCCTAGAGGCTAATCTCCTCTTCTACTCATCATTCAATTCCAAATCAGCGAATATTCTATCACAGTGCAACAACCAATTCTCAACTTCTATGGCATCCTTGGTACCCAAAAACGGCTTCCCACCCAAACTGGTGTAATCTTTGCTCAACTTAGCATAATTATTCCCAATTGGAGCCAAATGATTTGCTCCTCCAACATTCCCAACAACTCCAGCAGCTACTCCAGCAGCTACTCCAGCTTGCATAAGGTTAACAAAAAACTGATACATCATCCCTGCATCCACTGGCGGATTTCCAGCACCTACATTGGCATTTGCATTTTGATTAGCATTAGACTGTCGACCCAGGTTCCTCCTGGTGGGTCGAGCATTTCTGTTTGTTGTGGTGCTTCCTCCATTGAGATTTCCTCTTTCGTTTCTTGCCTCCATATCTTCTTTCTCGTAAATCTGCAAACGAGTCTTAGTAAGATATAGAAGAACGGTCTAAGAGAGAGAGGAATACGTACTTATATATATACATATATCAAATACAAGTACGTTACTAGTGAGACATAAAACCTGGTATGAATAATAACCTACCATCTTGAACCACTTAGATATCTAGTGAGACCACGCTGCTTGGCAGAATGGGTTTTCCCATCACTAGTATCTTATCTAAAACTTTATAAAAACCATACACTATGCTCTTGCATCCGCAATGGTTAAAACATAACAAATCAAAATATTATGATGATATGCAAATAAGTAAATCAATTCTGGATTACCCATCCCCATTCATTTTGACCATCTGTCTCAGTTATAGTTTCTAGGGTCACTATTAACCTATTATTTTTCATGGGCTTACTAATAACCTGTTTAAAGCTTATGGACTCACTGTCCAGTCTCATAGTTTTCATGGGATCACTAAAAACATATTGGCCCTACCAATATCTTCATCCATTCATGGGTTCTCCCCGAATCTATTGGTATCTCCAATAACTTCCCTCTTATCATAGTTTTCATGGGTTGACTATGAACCTATTGACTTCTTTCAATAACTTAATCCGAATATAGTTTTCATGGGTTCACTACAAACCTATTGCCCCCTGCCAATAACTTTTTCTAAACATAGTTTTCATGGGTTTACTATGTACCTGTCTATCTAACAACTTCTTAATTAGTCTTTGGGCATCCTATATTCTAATCTACCTGACCTCCAGGATGCAACTCTATTCATTCAGGAGTTACTTAACTTATATTCATTACTGGGTCAACCTACCTGGTTCTTTTGCCCTTACTCCCCAAAATACAGTTATGGGTCCATTACTTAGTGAATATATTTATAGAAGAAGCATATACAAAATTAATACCAACATCTTTGGTTTAATATCTTTGAAATCATTTCCCCTTGGAAATTTGGTTAACCCCTTTAACCCATTATTTATATCAAAGCAAGCTTCTTCATAACTCCAATTTCAAAGCATTTAAAAGCTCTTTTATAATGCCATGAGTTTTATCTTTAAAATTGAGATTGGGTTCTTTGTTTTGAAAACTAAGGCTTTCGAAACCTTAAGCATTTACTTTCGAAACCATTGAAAAACTTCCTTCGAAAGCATTTACATCTTCTTTTCAAAACACTAAGGATCTTCCTTTCGAAACACTTTAAAACCTCACTTTCAAAACCTTTCGAATGTATTAAAGCATTACAATCCAATTATAGAAGCATAGCTTCGAAACCGTTTGAAAGTACCCCTTTCAAAACCATTGAAAGTTCCCCTTTCAAAACCATTGAAAGTACCCCTTTCAAAACCATTGGGTTTAATCTTTTAAACATATCTTTTTGGGTTTAAGTGAATACAAGCGAAAGTACCCCTTTCGAAACCATTAAAAAGAGTATAGGGAAAAACCGATGGCTTCGGCACCATCCTTTTGAAAGAATTAGTCTTTAAGTTAAAACAATAAGAAGGATAGCGTTGAAACCCCTTTCGACACCATTGCCTTCGAAACCTTTAGTATAGTTGGCCACTAGGACCCTTTCGAAAGCATTAGGAAGCAGCATTGTATTTTATAAAACAAAGGCTACCTTTCGAACTCGTTGATGACTTCAATCCCTTCGAAAGGTATAAAGACGGTAGAGTGGTTTTGATTGGGTTCAATTTACCCTTTCGAAGGCTTTATTTTAAAAACAAGGCAACTCATTCAAAAGCTACCTATTCAACACAAACAGGCGGCAACCTCGTCGAAAGCTATGTTAAACCCTTTTCGAAAGCATTCATTTGAAGACAAGGTAAGCGACATTTCTTTATAAAGCAAAACAAAGGCTTCGACCCTTTCAAAAGCATGGTTTCAAATCAATACATGCCACCTTTCTCCAATCCACTACATACCAAAGCTTGATACCTTGTGTATTGGTTTTGACTTGGTCGAAAGCGAAAGTATAGGGTTGAAAGGATAGCTATTGGAGGTGGCAAAACCAAAAACGTATACAAAATCTATTTTGTTGCCTTTTTAAGTAAATACTTTTCAACTAACTTGCCTATTTGTAAAAATGTGATTAGTTGCCATAAACTTTATCAAAATCTTTTATAAAAGACTGCCAAAATTATTCAGAAATTAATTAGAGGTAATTAACAAAATAGCCCTTTCCTTTAGTAAAACAATTAAGACATTTAAGTCCTCCTTCTTAAATAATTTATTTCCTATAGTAAATTACTTAAGAAAAATCCCAAAAATCATAGAATTTCACTTTTAATATGTTGTCTAACTACACTCGAGGAGTGAACTTCGATCATGTAGGTCCACATATAGCCACCAGTAGAGTTCAGGCACCTCCATTTTCTTTTGTTCCCACTCTATCTCGGTACTCTCTGCAGCCCATGGATGTCGATCTTGACGCCTATTATAGAGCATATGATATCAGTGGTACTCTTATCGAGCAGCCGATAGTTTATCCATAGGATCATGAGATTGCTGGTATCCTTACTGTTGGACTTTACCCGCCTTTTGAGGTAATTAAATGCATTAACAATTCATTGTACAATATTACTTAAGCAAACTACTGATATATTATATGTAGTTACATTATGCAGGCAGGTTAGAGGAGCATAGACGGTATATTGCCCTATTCAGCACTGACATTTATTCATACTCAGTTGCTCAATTAACAAGCTCAACAAGCGATGCAGGCACAGATTGATGATTTGCAGGCTCATCTGGCTGCATTCCAATTTGATCAGGGTAGTCCTGCTGATTTTGATGATGTAGCGGACAATGAGAATGAAGACGACGACAACGACGATGGTGTTGTAGATTTAGGATGATCGATTTCCATAATAATACATTTATGTTATCGTTCTTTGATTGTACTGTTATACTTATGGACTGTACTGTTACACTTATGTTACCATTGTTATATCACGTTATATAGCTTTATTCACATTGCACATCTTTATTCAAATTTCAGCATACTTAATGAAGCCATAGTGGCAGAGTGCCCCGTCATATCGAACACTCTACCCACTTCTTTTGATGCTTGCATTGCTTTTAACTTTGCACTGCTTTTAACGTTGCATTGCTTGAGTAGTGGATATAGAAGACCTCAGTTTTATTTATATTGGACTGCTTGTCATAATGCTCTTCACTAATATCATACCAGTAATACAAAAAAATGGTCAATTACAAGCGTACTTTTTTACCCTCATCATACTCATATGAAGGTCCTTTAAGACACGATACCTTGCCAGATACGTCTTTCCCTCAACTACCAGCCGAGTGGTATGTTGAAATGGAGGAAAGAGACTACGTAGACGTAAGGGAGCATGTGAGAGTTTTGCAAGAGCAGGGGCTGTTAGTGGATGGTAGAAGACAAAGAGCATAGCGGTGTAGCAACAATGGCAGAAGATAAAGAAGGGATGAAACACGCCACCAAGTACCTCAGGCAGATCAAGAGGCTCACTCTGGACTCGTACACTGTAACTGTGGAGTTTCTATTTTGTATTTTGGTGTAAGAAATGGAACTGACATTGGTCGATGTCACCATAGATGCCATAATTTTCTGGATGGTTGTGATTGTTGGCAATGACCTGACGATCATTTACCTCATCAAGCGGTTGTGTATGCAACTGAACTTGAAGAACAAATTGAAATGCTCCGTAGAACACTTGGTTTAATGCAACTATCAAGTGGTCGAAGATAATTTTTTAATTTGTTTTAAATCTATTTCAATGTTGGTTGTTTTGTTTGTATCATTTCAATTATCAGGTTGTACTCTTTGTATCGTTTCAATTATCAGATTATCTTAAGTATTTAGTGTTGTTTGTATCATTTGAATTACATGTTCGTTAGTTTATTATCTTAAGTACTTAGTAGATACTAAACGTACATAGAACTTAATGTAAATAACTTAATTACCTTTATTGAATTCAAAATCACATAGAACTTACTGAAAGTACATAGAACTTGCTTAGTATAAATAACTAACCCAAACATCATTCAAATTGTCGAATATAGCAAACCCAAAGATCATATGCAGCATGTCCAACAAAATTAGTTTGATACTCCCATAAATATCATGAATCAAACGTAGCTCGTGCTAACTGAAATAGGTCTTCTTCCTCCACTGTATTTATGATGCTTTTGTATCTTCGACAAGCTCTAGTAAACGTGACATAAGTACTTCGATTTTTCAAAATCCTTCGAATTAATCTACAATCAGGATGAATATTAAATGCTTCATTTAAAGTAACTCAAAAATCTTGATTCAACTCCTCTTCCATGTATCTTGTATCGATTTCTATGTATGTTTTGATTAGTACCAAATAATATTGTTGAGTCCAACTTTCATTTGCCATTGAATTTGTTGTAAACTTTTAGTATAAACTTTTCACTTAAATAGACATTTCATAATCCACGTCGGTCGAGTCAAGTGTGATCTGAACGACCACGTGGCAGACATCCGCAAACTTATAGAGAAACAAAAAAGCGTGTTTGTTTTATCACAACGTAGAAAATTTCACTTAAAAATAATAATCTGAATGACCATGCTCTCAATTAATGCTGTCTGCCACTTGTTAAAGTTGATACGACAACACTCTGAAGCCTTTGTCTACCACTTGCTACAGTTTAGATGACCAAGGTGTCAATTAATGTTGTCTGCCACTTGTTAAAGTTGATATGAAAACACTATGAAGTCTTTGTCTGCCACTTGCTACATTTTCGATGACCACGATCTCAATTAATGTTGTCCCCCACTTGTTAAATTTGATATGATGAGACTCTAAAGTCTTCGTCTGTCACTTGCTAAAGTTGAGATGACCACGCTCCCAATTAATGTTGTCTACAACTTGTTAAAGTTAAGATGACAACACTCTGAATTTATTGTCTACCACTTGCTATACTTAAGATGACCAAACTTTAAATTAATGTTGTCCACTCAATATTTTATGAAATAATTATGGCCACCCATTCCTTGTTTATACGCACATATCATTTCACTTGTATATAAGGACTTCAATCCATTGCAGATATCACATTATAGTCTTCTTCCTTTCTCTCGTAGCATAAAATTAAATACTACAATGAATTCTCTGAGCACTTCATCTTTCCTCAAATGCGTTATGGCGTTCGATAGTGATTCCAAGGAGGAAGATATTCTACGAGAGGAAGCCGAGGAGATGCAATAAATAGTTGACATATACCATGAAGCTTATGGTTCCACATCTAGAAAATACAGCGGATCGGTGATTGGTTGGAAACATGTAAATCGTAAACAATTTGCCTTTCATAAAAGTCTTCGATCCAAATTGCACTTATGGACTATATATGTTAAAGAGGAGATACAAAATGAGAAGAGGACTGTTTTTGAGAATTTTAGCAGGTTTTCAAAACAACAATAAATATTTTATTCAAAAACCAAATGTTGTAAAAACACAGGATCTTAGCGGCGAATAAAAAATATCCACCGCAATGAGGGTGTTAGCTTATGCCAACCCCTCAGATGCATTGGATGATGCATATCGGATTGCAGAAAGTACCGCATTAGAAAACCTTGATAAATTCTGCCAAGCCGTGGTGGACATTTTTGACACTGAGTACCTTAGATCTCCGTATGAGAAAGATGTTGTCTAGATTAGAGAAATGCACGAGAGCAAAGGATGGCCTGGCATGCTAGGAAGTCTCGATTGTATGCATTGGGAATGGAAGAACTGTCCCAAAGCATACCATGGAGTTTACAATGGTAAAGAAAAAAGACCAACTATTATTTTGGAAACCGTTGCTTTGTACGATTTATGGATATGACATGCTATCTTTGGAATGCTTGGATCTAACAACGACTTAAATGTTATTGAGAGGTCATACTTATTCAATGATCTGACACTTGGTCGAGTAACTCCAGTGACATTTACTCTTGGGCAAAACATTTAAGACCACGGATATTACCTTAGCAATGAGATTTATCCAAAATGGAGTACCATTGTGAAAACGTGTCCAAACCTGATAACAGCAAAGCAAGCAAAGTTTGTTGCGATGCAAGAGAGACAGAGAAAAGAGCTTTTGGCGTTCTTCAATCTAGATTTGCAATGATTAGTAATCCTTGTCGATTTTGGTCTCGAGAAAAAATGTTCCCAATCATGTTTTCATGTATTATTATGCATAATATGATTATTGAAAATGAAAGAGATATGGATGAAGAACACCGTCACTACGAATATGATGGTGCAGTGCAAATGCCAGAAATATTCCGCGATGACATTCTTATAAACGAAGAAGCTTTCAACATTCACGTGGAACATCAACTTTCATTCTGAGACGCACAACTTCACAACCGGCTACAAAAATATCTATGGATCATATTTGGAATTACTTTGGAGATTGTTAGTTTAATTTTAATCTAATTAGTCATGTGTGTATGCGTTTGTCTTGTATTCGTAATTTTAGTTAACTTACCAATTATAAAGCATTTCCTTTAAAATCTTATTTAGCTTGGTTATAGACTTTGTATGAATGGAAAAATAATAATTGAACATTAGTTAATAACCAAATACAACAGATTGACATAAACTCAAAGTACACTTAAAATAATACAACTTATACAATGCTAAGATTAAAACAAACTACAGTTGAGAGAGCTTAGATATAAGTACTTCTCCTTTGCACTCCATCCAATATTGCATTTGAATTTCATCCATTTCCGTCAAATCTTTATCCATAATCATTTGTTCTTGCCGGTCCTGTTCAATATCCAACTTTTATTGCTCAAAATCTGCAAACTTACACATTACATCGATCTTCTCATGCACTTGCCTGCTTCTATCATGATGTCTTCTTTCATGGATTTCATGAGCGGCGTTCACTTTAACGGTCACAGCGACATCAACTTTATTCTTTCACTTTGTTGCTTTGACGTCCATTGGTCTATAATCTTCATCGGGTCTCTGGGTGAGCACATCCGCCTCGTTTTCTCCGTCAAATTGGGTTTCTCTACATGATGAATCTCCCAGACTTGACGAGTATGATGATTTTGATGTTTTGTTCATTCCCTTCGTCTTTGTCTGAACGTCTGGAAGGCTCTTCGCATTATCGGATTTCAACTTCGGTGTGTTCGTCAGCAATTCATACCAATTCAGGAATTGATAATAGTGTGGTTTTTTAGCACCATTTTCCCTTGCAAAAAGTTTCATGAATTCCTCGTTCGCCATTCTCTTAATAATCAAAATTAAAATAAATTAATAATAAATTAAAACACTAACAAAGTAGTAAAACCAAAAATCATACCAAATGCTCTTCGCCACCCATTCCGCTAGAGTTCGCTTTTTTTATTTTATAAATCCGTGATTCATAAAATTGAGTTTGACGATTAATTTTTTCGAATTGACCTTGAATTGTCGATAAAGATCGTGTGCATTCAGGATGCTTAAGGTTGAAGATATTCATTATTTTCTTCCAAAACTTGTTGCCACTTTGGTCATTTCCCCTAATCGAGTCTTTGGTATAATGATAGTAGATATTGCATAAGTCAAAGTCTCGTCGCTTCGCCATGGGTTGGATGAATGCTGACTCGGAGGAATACTTGGTTGTGGCTCGTTGTCGTCTTCGAAAATGTCGTATTGAGAATTGCAAAGATGCGTAAATTTCCAAACGGTGAAGACATTTAAAGATAATGCGGGTTAAAGGAGGAAGTAGCGTAGAGTTTTGTATGGAAATGAAGAATAAAAATAGTGTATTTAAGGAGTTGAAAAGGAAGAATATAGCCGTTGAGGGAGAGAGGAACCGTTGGGCAACGGTTACAATTCTAAGTGCTGGTTAAATCAGCGTTCGTGGTCAATTCAGCATTTGCCCCCGAATAATATTCACCGTTTGGAGTTGGCAAGTTGCATGAACAAGTTTATGTAATATTACGTCTTAATTTGTCTCCATCGGAGATGCTCTTAGATCTGCATTTTTGTACACGCTAATCACCGGTTGATCATCTCCCAGTTCTTTTTGACAATCCTACGGCCACTAATTCATTTAAGGAAAATTTTGTTTCACCAAAATACACGGGTTGAGGCATAAATAATCTGAACCATCGAATAAATCTAGCCCCCGATATCAGCCCTCCATTATCAGATCCGCACCTTTCTGTCTTTGAGTCTATGCATTCCTTCATTCAGCACCGCCTGATTTCCTGCCTACGTATTTAGATCCGTATTTCCTTGCTCTCGACAATCGGTCAGTACAGCAGAGCTCAATTCTTTTTCCCAACCTTCTATCTCAAAATCAAACTAGAAAGCAAAACAATGGCAGCTTCAATCTCAAAATCAAACAGCCTCTTTTCCAAGCTGCGCTCATCTACACAGGTACTATCTTCGTATTCTCTCTTTCTATCATATGCTTACATTTATACATCTTTTTGGATCTAATCTTATTTCTTTTCATTTGAAGAGCGAGATTTATTTGCCACGTCGTGGGTTTCATATTGACCTTGGTGCCCGTGAGAAAGCGGTCAGTTTTTTATCCATTGTTTTTATTTAGTAGTGTTAGTCTGAATCGAGTTAGATTTTGTATGTTTGTTGTTCATTAGTTCTGCCTTGTTAGACATTCATACTGTTGACGGTTATGATGTTATGACCGATTAATTTATTTTTTTGCATCAGTGATTTAATATAACAGGTTGTTTGGCATTACAAAGGTACAGTTTTTTCGTACCCGATTGAAACATGTTGTATAATGGTTAATAGCTTGTTTTTTTTCCATACATAACGATATGATATTTTTCAATATTAAGTTTGTTGATAAAACATAGTATCATTGCTTTGTGAGACATTAATTGACGTAAAAATTATAACACAAATACACAGCAAACTGAAGGCATAAATATAGATACACACCACTGGGCATTATCTGAACAACATATTGGTCAACCCTTAGGCTTCCATTTTGCGGCAATCGTCGTCAATGCTGGCGTTGCAGGTGAGATGTTTGGCAATTGGCACCACTTCAACACCCTGAAACCATTAATTCATGTGAAACATCAAAGTAGCAGGCAATTTGGTTATTCTTCTTACTGTTAAAAACTTGTCAATGTTGTTGATTTTGAAATTTGTTGGTCTGAACTCGAAAACTGTGTCAGTTCCCACCACTTTACTGGAAACATTTTGGACCTTTGCTGTGCCATTTCAGTGTAAAATCATATCATATATAACAGAAGCAAAGAATCTTGAGTTATAGCATTCAAAATGATTGCACTACAGATTTGTACAGTTACTGAAATGGAATTAAGTAACCCATATTATTGTAGCCTGTGCATATATTGGAATTTAAAATAAAACATAATATTGTACACGTTTAATATGGGTCGGTCTGTGAGCACAAGTGACTGTGGTCGTAGTTGTTTACTGTCGTTTGTGTATTTGTCTATTGCTGTTGGCATACTGAATATAGAGAAATGTAAATTGAAATGTTTAAACTGACCATGTCTGAAATCTTAAGTAGCTTACCTACATCTTCACATATAATTGCTTCAGCTTCTTTATCAAATGCAGTTATATTTGCTAACATGGTGGCATTAAGTATATCCACCATGACACGATACCTGAAAGATATAAAAAGAAAGTTATTTGTAACGTTTTGGTAGGAAGAACTAAAATTTTACATACCTGTTGAGAGGATGTTCAGTAGATGTATGACATTTTCGGTAAATAGATTTTGTCTCTCCTTATAAACAGATGATGATTTACAAAGAGCACATCATAAGTAGCTCCAAGGTGTTATTGTTAGTAGCTTGATGGCAGTAGCATCGATCAGATCTTTTCTTTTCCCTAAATTTATATGTAGCTTTTTTTGGGTTAGATTTGGTAATACAAAGATGCATTTTGTAAAGAAATTTGTAGTTAAATGGGAATTTGTATAGTAATTTTGGAGTTAAAAGGGACTGTACCCTACAGTTTCCACTTTTGCAGTCATTCATGACTTGTGCTTTTGTTGAAACGTTGTTTCAATGGTCTCCACAATAATTGTGACCCAGTCTGTGTATATTACCAGAAAGTTATTTCGAAAATAGTATCATTTTTTCTTTAGACTTGAAATTTACGGGAAAGTCAAAGACAGACTTAAAGACTAATCATGGTAAAAGCTTTTAATCAAAATTCAGTCACAAACTTGTGTTTCTGTAAGGAAAACAATAAGCATAACGACATTGAAACAATTAACACAAGATGATGATTGTTCAAAATGTTTGCAAGCATGTATGTCTGTAAGCATCTGCAAAGCTTCAAGACATGCACATTGTCAAAATATATGAACACATTAGCAAGTATGGAGTAAAAATAACATTTATTGAAGTGTGTTGTTATATACAAACATAAACACACATGAATTTTAAATTTACAGTTTGATAAATTTCGTTGGTATTTGGAGCATCGTTAAGGGAAACCAATATAGTAACATCTATTTTTTTTTGTTAAATAGAATAATATGGTCAGCACATTTAGTGGAAAGCAAAGCATGTATAAGTAACGTAAGGCCCATAAATAATCGATATATATATATATATATATATATATATATATATATATATGGATTCATATAGAAAAAGAAAGCAACTATGACCTAAATGCGATAACAGTGCATTTGCATGATCATTGTCTTCAATTAAATATGATTTCATCGTTTTCAATTTATATGCTGTGTAAGTTTTGGTTTATGTGGGAAAATCACAACTGTACTTTTGGGTGGTTTGAATTATATTCCACTTTCATGAAGTGCAAAAGTAAATCTCACATCTGGTATATCAAGGAAAATCATTTTGTATGTTTTGATGTGCATATGTGCATTATATTTGCCATGTTGTATATACATAAATATACTTTTGGGTTTAATAAGTGTAAAAATACACGATAAACTCACATTGGAGTCATTGTAGATGATGTTTCCATATGAAGAGGTGTCAACTTTCATGTGGCCATCCCAATCTGTAAACATTATTGATGTACATGAAACAAAGATTAGCACTCATGTATGATGTAACCACGTCACTTCCATACATACTACTGATATATTTTCATATTTGTGACATAATATCTTGTTTTACATATGAAAGAAGAACCACCAATGGATAATGTAGGACATGAATTCACAGATAGTGCATTTAACTTGTTAGAAGCATTCAAGCAGTTGTATGTTTTAATTGATGATTGATCTATTCTAAGTACTTCAAGGAAATTTTCATCTATTTTTGGTAAAAAGAGAGGAAAAAAGAAAAGAAAAGAAAGATAAATAAAGTTCTAATTTTACTTCGTATTTGCACACTCCAAATATTGTAGCACCTCATGATTTATCCCAAACATTCTAGCTTTAACTGTATTACTGATCAAAAATTAAAATCAATTGTTAGTAATGCAATAAGATCTGTATAAAGCCAAAGTGAGACAAAATATGGAACTATTTACATAATTAAACCTTTGACTTCATCAACATGAAAAAATTGATAGGTTATTTGCAATTCATACAAAAAACACAAAATCAAACCGTAACCTTTCGGTCAGATAACAGAATGAAAGAAAAATCTGGTTGCAACCAAAATATGAGCGAAGGAAATGAAAATTAATCTAGGGGAGTTCTAATAAAATAAAAAACTATGGTTGTTAATAAAAATTCTACTTAAAAACCAGTATACCAAAAAGCAATATAGTATTTTTGAATATAACAGATACCATCCCACTATGTGGTACATGAGAAGTTATGACAACAATGGCGAATATAATAACAAAGTTGTCCTCCAGTTGTGATTATGGTACCTAACTTTTGGTAATTTGAAGCATGTATTCACCTCAAAGTATTGCCACTATAATAAAAGATAGCAGATTAGTATACTAGTATGCGCGCGTGCACGCACACATTCTATATTAGCAGGGCAATGTTTCACTGTTGCAGTTGTTCCAATAGAACAGAAAAATAATTAAAATTTTGTAATTTTCTACATAATAATGTTAGATATATTTAAAATTGAATTTCAAATTTAATTCATATTATACATTTTCATTAGGAAAATTAGTTGATCGAATGTAAGCTGTCAAAGCATATACAAAGATAAAGGCAGGACTACTAAAATAAAGTTCGAGATAGGGCAACTCCATTTTTCGTATGAGGCTAAAATCAATGGAATCTTTCCCTTTAAAAATACACAGATATACAAGATTTAATTATATTGCATGTTACTTGCTCAGCCAATTGCGGTTGTCAGTTGATATGGTCCTTTCTAAAACGACAAATTACCGCTATAAATAAATAAATATATATATATATATATATATATATATATATATATTACACACACACATACAATTGCCACATAGAATATAAGTATAAAATATCATGTATAAACGCTTCACCAGCAGAAAACAATTAGGTTCAAACAAAAGTTGGTGGGAAAGCTCATGCATTTCCATCTTGTTTTCTCTTCATCAATCAAACGGTTAAGATATATGCAACGGTTCACCAAACCACAGTTATGAAATCAACCTCAACCAAAAAACCGAGATCCATGGAATAAAACAAAATGACGAACAACATTTAAAAAAGAAGAAGCTAATTTCCAAATGAAAAGGCAGTGGAAAAGTATTAGATAGGAATATAATCTACTGGCTAACCTTCAGACGATAATTTGTAGATGAACACATACAAATAGATAATGAGCTGATAGTCATTTACCTTTGCCCGAATGAGAATGGAAAGGTTTAATCATGTAACCAGGTAAAGTTATGAATTGTGAAGCATTGTTAAATCATACAGAAGCAAGTTAGTTAATTAGTCACTTACATATAAAAGAGATAAGTATTTGCTTAGTGTAATACACACAAAAATGCACATGGGAAATGAAGATTTACATAAAGTTTGATAATACTAGCACAACAAATGGGTACAAGTAGGTAACAAGTTAGGGAAAAAGAAGGGGAGTAATATAGGTATAATTAAGAAATAATCCTGTAACTGAATAACATTGAAAACTGCCATTACCTGCATATTGTAGAACATATCGTAGAACATAATGAAAAGATGGGAATTTCGGTGTTGATAAATCAAACAGTAGAGATTTGATTTGATACTCGGAGACCATATTATAGGTTTCGGATTCGACGACTATAAATTAGATGGCGATAAATTATGTAATTTATGTTGAAGTGCCTGTTAAAATTGGGAGGAAATGAGATTTTAGAGAGGTAGTGGGATGGATCGTTTTTTTTTTGCTAGAGGAAAAAAAGCGAGTGAACCTGAGATCACCGTTTTGAAATATTGGAAGACAATGCTGCCAAGTAAGCAGATTTTATTTCCTGTTTTTATATTTATGCAATAGATTTAACAGATTTGAATGTAGTTTGAATTAGCTTAGCTGCTTTAATGTACTAAAATGCCTAACTTAATGGTTGTTAATCAAGTCTACGGTTAATGTTGATGATCATAAGAGTCTAATTGTGTTTTGCTTGTATATGGGTACAGTTGTTGGAGGAAGATCCTGCATTGAAGAGGTTCAAATCCTACAAGAACACCGTAAAAAGAGTGTCCAAAATTGGTACCGGACTCACCATTCTTGTAGCTGCAGGTATTTATGAGACAACTAGTTGTGTGTGTGTGTGTGTTTTTTTTTTGGAAATCTTAACAGTGGCTGAAGTTCCATCTCTTTAATTTTTCAGCATGTGGTTATGAAATCTTCACAGTAGCTGCAATGAGGAAGATTTAAAGGAAGCTGCTTATATGGAGAAAAGAAGAATGGGCTGATAAAGATTTTGTACTGTCATTGTGATGTAAAATAAAAGCAAGTTACTTATGATGTTGATTTGTTCTGATGTAATGTTTTCATGTGAACTCAAGCTCTTTATGTGAGAAAACACAAATTGAAATGAAAGCTCCAAGGTTGTTGCAACTTGTAAATTGAAGAAGGATGAGTCTACCCTTTTACACACTATGGATGTTCTAACCAAAGTCAACCTATCTTATCATTTAGTTCCAATTAGCGTTTAGCAATGACGTACGCTTTGGATTAAAGATTAAAGGTTGGTTGAAAGTTAAAAAGATAGAAAATTAATTTTTAACAATTAATAATTAATAACTAACAAGTCATGTCTAATTTAAAATCTAATATGCGATAATTAATCGTTTGTGACTAAAAATTAGTATTTGAAAATTAAGTACTTCACTTTCAGAAAATCCAAAATAATAATTACCAATACAAATTCCACTTTGATTAAAACAAATTGATACATTTGTACATAAAAATTGGATTGACGTCATTCTACGATGACCAAATAATCTGTAATTCGATCACGTGTTATAGTAACCTCTTGTGCATTTGATGGATTTAACTCACCTTGCACATGATGCCACTTTTCATACAGTTGTTTGTGTAACTTTGTGGAATGCCTACGTTCATAATCGTTTCAAAATCGACTACGTATGTTAACAACTACTATCTTGAGCAGAGCCTTTCCAGCTAGATATTACAAAGTGGAAATTAGGTTTCAATAAAATAAAAAGGTGTGGGGGTAACATTAGTTCCCAGGACATCGGTTTATGTAATTAAGTTTCCAGAATATAAACCCAGATTTGCTACTAATTAATTCCATTACTCCTTGTTTTAATGAGTGAAGGACAAATTATGTTTTTGTCTCGAAAAAAAATTGCCCTTTCTGTATTTTGTTCCATCCATCCTAAAACCTAAAGTTAAATCCACAAAACTTCAATATTTCAAATTAAATATCAATCAACTTCCTTGTTGTCGTCATCATCTTCGCTACTACCACCACCTCTACTTCCATTGTCGTCTTTTGTCTACTTGAGCACGATTATAAGCTTTTCAACAATTTGGTGAGGCCCTATGTGACTATCCGGGAGAATGTTGCTTCTTCAATTAGTTCGGTTCAAATTGACTTTGATTTCGGTAAGTTTTTTCAACTGTATGATTGCTTTATTATCCAACTACAAGTGAATTAATTTTTTGAATATAACATCCTCTATTTTTAGTGTGCTGCTAAGGGAATCATGAAACATGCTTCCGATTGCCACAATTAAAAACAATAATTCCAATTAAATTAACTTCTTCGTAATACCATCATAATATCATATTCTAACCTTTCACTCAACTTTTAATCACTGAATGTATCTCCTCCCATCTATTTTCTTCAGCTGCATATTTCCTGATACTTCACCTTCACCAATCAATTTCCAATTGCTCGTCGAATTGTATCATTCATTTTCTTCAACTTCTTCCATTTAAAAAAACCTAATTTCAAAAATTCTAAATCAAAAGAGAAACTGTTAATTGATGGAGAAGAACAATTCTAGGGAGGAAAATAAGAGAAAAATTTCAAATCCTTCAACAGTTGATCACTACATGATGGAGGAAAATGAGGTTTTTTTGCTTAGTTGTAAATCGTTTGTCATTACTTTATTAGTTAAGTTGAAATTTCCAATAAATATATCATTTAGAGCTTGTTGAATGATTTTGTGAGCAAATCTATGGTTGAAGATGTCAAAATTGATGATGTTGTTATTGACAATTTTGATGTAAGTATTCTCAGAAGTGATTTGGTCTTAAATCTTTATCCGTGTAATTTTTTTTATATTATCAAAATAAATGTTTGCTAGGGGATGAATGTTGAAACGAGATGCAAGTAAAAAATACGATAGAAATTGTTGATGCTACGGTGCTTGAAGATCAACCATATATACAAGATGATGAATCAAAATAATATTGCAAGTATTGAAGTTGATGTTATAAATAATTTTGTAACGGATGAAGTAAGTTGTTTTGATCAAATATAATGAACTGTAAAGATTTGAATATGATTATTTTATCATTAAAATTTCAGGTTTTTAGTTCTTGTGATTTCTTAATTCATTGGTGCAAAGTGCAAGCAAAAAAATAAATACCATCATAATAACAGTCAAATTAGATAAATTGGGACCGGGAAAAAAGCCAAGGTTGCATTTGGATTGTGAAAAAGGTGGAACATATAGAAGTCATCATTGTAAAAATGAAGAGAAAAGTCAAACTTAAAGCATCGTTGGGATAGTTACGAGAAAGTGCAATTATTCTTTTCTGATCTAAGGGTGTTTATGTAGGCGAAGATAAATGGAAAGTCGATGTATGAAATGACATACATAATCATGAGCTTCCACATTCGTTAGTGGGTCATCCATATGCTGCAGCAAGATTACTAGATGAGGAGAAAACTAAGTTAGCTGATATGACAATTGCAAGTGAGTAAACAAGAGAGATACTTACTATTATTAAAAAATTATTTTCTGAAAATACATCTACTTTAAAGACAATTTATAATGCAAAATATAAGATGTAACTTTCAATGAATGTAGATCCGCGATGCAACAGCTAATGAAGTTGCTCGTAGAAAAACATTACGTCTATTTTCATAGAGTGAATCTGTCAAGTGATCATTTGATTGATTTGATGTGGTCACATCTGGCATCTGCAAACCTTGTGTAAATGTTTCCCATCAATTTTACTACTTGATTGCACTTATAAAACTAACTGTTGTAATATGCCTTTATTGGAAATTGTAGAGATGACTTCTACGGGCGAAACTTTTAGTATTGCTCATGCTTTTTTAGCACATGAAAGGGATGCAAATTATGAATGGGTACTTTCGAAGCTTAAACACTTGGATATGCCCGACAATCTACTTGAAGTGATAGTTACCGATAGAGAATGAGCTTTGATCAATGGTTTGGAAAAAGTGTTTCCTAATGCAAAGTTAATGATGTGTCTATGGCATATGGGAAATAATGTTATTACAAATTGCAAACTAGAGTTTGAGACAAATGATCTTTTTGAGAGTTTTGTTTGCAAAGTTGGAAAATTGTTATTTATGCACCAACGGAAGAACAATTTTGGATTGGTTAGCGTGATCTTCAAGAAGATTGGAAAGATTTTCCTTAAAGTATCAAGTATCTTCAAAACGAATGGATTTCATATAAAGAGTATGTTTGTTATCCCGCCTTTTGGCAAGGCCGTAACACCAGGGAATTGACTGATAACCAATGACGGCCCATCCTAGAAATCAGTTATACACGGGCTCACTACGGATATCGACGAATTTTGTCCGAGTCCGGGTCGAGCCAAAATTGGTAGGACTTGACAAGCTAAGCCATGAGAGCCAACGTTCAAAATCTCAAGTCAATCCGAGTTCGTATGCTCAAGTTATGAAGGATGCAAAATTGGACGAAAACCAAATACCGTTCGACTCGCTCCTTCGACTCGCCCCAGTTCCCTCAGATACCAGCTTCGACTCGCTCCTGTTCGACTCGCTTCACTGCCATCTGAAGTACCTATTTCGACTCGCTCACTTCAAACCATTGGTCAACTCCATCAACTTTGACTCGCTCCTCTCAAACAGCTATTCGACTTCATTGAATTCAGCTCCGGTTGGCAAAGTCACTACTCGAAGCGATCGAACCATGCGCTTCGACTCGGTCAACCATTGCACACTTCGACTCGCTCAAATCAGTGTGCGCTTCGACTCGCTCAAAATAGCGTCAAAGGCGAAACGATCCAGGAAGCGCCACGCCATCGAGTCAAGTGGAAGCGAGTCGAAATGGAAGCGAGTTGAAGGAAACAGCCTGCGAAAACTCCATTTCGTATCGATCATATCTCCCAATCTACAAGTTCAAATGCTATGAAATTTTCACAGAAGGCTACGTGCATGCTAAAGAATGTCCACGCCAAACTTCGACTCCATTGGATGAGATATTGAGCGAGTCGAAATCTGTTCGTGTCAATCACGGATCGGACCGAAACTTCACGGGCTTGGGTGTACGGGCCTGGTCACGTGCCAGAGAGGGTCTCCAGAGATCTAAGCGAAATATTAGCCTCCTACACCTATAAATAGACCCCCAAAGCCAACAGAAAAGAGGTTCTTCTTCCTCTTTGAGATCTCCAACACCCGGACTCCGCCAGATCCAGATCTGAACTCAATTGCTGCTGCCACAAACGAAATTCACTGCTGCAAATCACAATTGACTGCTGTAAATCATTGAATTCACTTGTAAACGCAAAGGAAAGATTAATAAAGCAAACTACTTCATAGTGGACGTAGGCTATACGCCGAACCACTCTAAATTCTTGTGTCTCCTTGCACTTTAATTATTTTCATTTCTGAAATTTGGAGTTTTTGTTAGATAAATCCTCTTTTTACATTCAATTTCTTCACTTTATCTCTTCAAAGACTTCCGAAGAGTGTTGTGCCCAATTTTGGTACAAACACTTTGGTGCTTTCACTGAGAAAAAACCAATTTTTCTCCTGCTCTTTGGATCTCCTATCTATATTGGATTGCACAAATCTAAGAAGAAGATCCAGATCTAGAACTTTGAAGCCCTTCCATTCTACTCAGATTTGCAATCAGATCTAGGAAAGGACTTCATCAATTCGTTATGGTGAGCACACGTACCACCTCTACAACTGCTGATCAAGGAGCAGGGGACCGACAAAATCCCATGCAATCATCTCCATCCAACCAAAATACTGCAGGACCTACAGATCCATCAGGTCCAATCACTAGACAAGAATTCCAGACATTGCTTCAAGAGTTGACCCAAAGTCGACGGAAGTTAACGGAACAACTGCACGCCAACACGGAGTTGACTAACCAGCTAAATCGCCAAAGGCAAAGAAGATCCAGAAGAGACCAAGGTTATCACTCTTCCACGGAAAGTTCTGCCTCCTCCGATGGCCAAACTAGATCCACACGTCCACGGCTAGGTGTAAGCTACACCCAAGCCACAGGACTCCAACCTACTTCGAACCTTGGGCAACCTAGAGCTGGACCATCCGCTAGTCTCCGCACAGAACCTTCAACTCGAGGAGGAGCTGCTCCTTATCATATTACCGGCAACATTGCTACTACCACCACTGTCGGACGGGGAGGTGACGCTAGAAACCAAGCTGATCCTTAACGTAGCCAACGAGAGCAGACTCCTGAGCCTTATGTCCCTGAGGATGTTGGACCAAGGAGGCGAAACACGGACCATCGAGCGCATCCGGTCCAGACTCGCGCTGTGGAACCCGACCACACCTTGGCACAACATGCTCCAAGTGTCCGAACACCAGATATACCGGCGATGATCCGCCAAATGATCCATGAAAGTCAGGGTCTCTCTAATGACGACTGGGGAATCTCCCGAAGTCATACCCCTTTCACCGATGATGTTTTATATGCTGAACCACCTCGGCACTTCAGGATGCCGGCTTTGCCAATTTATGAAGGAAGTTCTGGTCCTAATCAACATGTCCTGAAATACGAATGGCTGATGAATGCTGCTAGAGCTGATGACGCAGTAAAGTGCCGTAGTTTCCCCATTTCCTTAGGGGGCATCGCTACCATGTGGTTCACTCGTTTGCCACCGCAATCCATCTCTAACTTTGACCAGATGGCCACCAAGTTTGTCGAACAATTCCGTATACATGTGGCGAGGCCAAAGGATGTTAACACTCTGTCTAGTGTTACGCAAGCTCTCGGAGAAACACTTAGACGTTACTTGGAGCGATTCCACGTTGCGTGTGCTGAAATAAGCAATCCCAACGATAACTCTATCCTGATGGCTCTGACTAAGGGAATTGATGCTGATTCCGAGTTCGGAAGTTGGTTAGCTGGGAAACCACCTGCATCATTGGACCATTTCTATTCCAAGGCAGCCCAATCCTGAGAAGGGAGGATGCGAAACAGTCTAGGAAGCAGGATGACGCAGGGCCCAACATTGAAGGTATCTAGAGTAACGTCGCTGTTAAACAGTCCGGGGATAGTTCTGGAAAAATTCAGTTGAACGTCCAAAATAAACAGAATCAGCAGAGGGACAATAGAAACCAGAACAAAAAATGCGATCAGGATCGTGGACCACGGCGTAGAGCTTCCATATACGATAATTACACTCCATTGAACACGTCATTGGAGAATGTATATTTGCAAACCTTCAATACCATGCAGTATAAGAAGCCTGCCCCAAACCACCAACTGAAAGACAAATCCAAATAGGAAAGTTCTGTAGATTCCATGAGAGTTATGGCCACAACACCAATGAGTGTCGTCACTTACAAGACCTCATTGAAAAACTGATACGAGAGCGGAAGTTGGATCAGTATGTACGGTCGCCGCAATCCGGTGGTGCGGGCCCATCAAATCAGAATCGTGCACCGAACCAGGAAAGACAGGAAGAACCCGCTCGTACGGACGAGAGGTTGGTCATCAATACAATAAGTGGTGGTCCTCACCTAGCAGATCGAAGCTGGAAGGAAATGGAGCCGTATGCCAGTTCTACCAGGCATGCGGACTTCGAGTGTTGCAGTAGTTTTGATGAGGGGGCTCCGGCCAAGCAACAAAAAACAATGACAGATTACATTGTGTTTAGGAGCAGAGACACAGATAAAATCGAAGCTCCCACTATCGATCCACTGGTCATCTCAGCACAAGTAGGTCCCGCTTGGATAAAAAGGGTCTTAGTTGACAATGGAAGCTCTGTGAATTTTTTGTTCAAGCGAGCTTATGATCAAATGAAGATTGAAGCCGCAGACTTGAAGCCCTGTCAATCTCGAGTCCATGGTTTCAATGGAAGTGCCACAATCCCCACTGGGATGGTGGAACTGCCAGTAGAGTTGGGAGTTGGAGAACGTCGAAGAGTACAGATGTTGCAGTTCATCATGTTGGACATAGACTCCCCTTACAATGCTTTCTTGGGCCGACCGGCCCTCGCTGAATTCAGAATAGCCATTGCCCCATGGTGTTTGACCTTAAAATTTCCCACTGATCATGGAATAGGAATCGTTCAGGGAGATCAGGCCACTGCCAGAGCCTGTTATGTTGCTGAGCTGCGGGAGGCGTAGCGAAAGGAGAAGGGAAAGGGTGTAGAGGAATCTCTTTGCGTCCGTTTCGCCGATAATTGACAATTAACGCCCGGGCCCAGGCCCGGGCACCCCAGCCAATTCCTCAAGGATCTTGACCCGAGAGAAACTGAAGACGAAGGAGAATCTAAAGAAAGTCAAGCATCCCCGGCCGAGCTAACGATTGATGTCCCAATTGACAATAACGATGATTCAAAAATGATAAAGATTGGATCTCAGCTAAGCCAGAAAACTCAAGAGGAATTGGTTGAATTTCTACGGGCAAATCTTGACGTATTTGCCTGGACACATTCTGATATGTGTGGGATCTCGCCGGACATCGCGAGCCATGCTCTGAACATTGACCCACGGCATGTCCCTGTCAAACAAAAAAGGCGCGGTATGGATCCAGTGAGATCTGCCGCCCTTAAAGAGGAAGTAGAAAAGCTTGAAGCAAACGGATTCATTCGAGATGCACTATATCCTGAATGGGTGTCGAATCCCGTGCTCGTCCGAAAGCCGAATGGAAAGTGGAGAACATGTGTCGATTATTCTGATCTGAACAAAGCATGTCCCAAAGACAGTTTCCCACTCCCCAAAATTGATCAGCTAGTAGATTCGATAGCTGGGCATGAACTCTTATCCTTCATGGACGCGTACTCTGGTTACAATCAGATACCGATGCATTTACCCGATCAAGAACATACAAGCTTCGTAACCAATCTGGGACTTTATTGTTACAAGGTTATGCCATTCGGACTCAAGAACGCCGGAGCTACTTATCAACGATTGGTCAATCGGATGTTTGCCGATCAAATCGGGAAAACAATGGAAGTATATGTCGACGACATGCTTGTGAAGTCACGACTCTCCACTGACCATGTTAAAGACCTGGAAACTATGTTCAACATACTTCGAGAATACAAAATGAAGCTCAATCCCCTGAAATGTCACTTTGGAGTTGCATCCAGGAAGTTCCTTGGGTTCATCGTTAACGCTCGAGGAATCAAAGCTAATCTTGAAAAAATTTAGGCAATCAGAAATCTTGAAACTCCCAAGACCATAAAGCAAGTCCAAAGTCTCAATGGGAAAGTAGCAGCATTGAGTAGGTTCATTTCAAAGTCCACTGACAAATGCATCCCCTTCTTCGATCTTATCCGAAAAGGGAAATGCAACTTTGAGTGGACCACGGAGTGCGAGTACGCTTTCCAAGCGCTAGTCCAACATCTATCCATACCACCTATCCTGTTGAAGCCCGTCGACCATGAGAAGCTGTTCGTATATTTGGCGATATCAGAGAACGCTATCAGCGCTGCATTAATCTGAGAAGGAGACAAAATACAGAAGCCGGTATACTACGTCAACAAACGATTGACCGGGGCTGAAAGGAACTACCCGAAGTTAGAAAAGTTGGCCTACTGCCTTGTGATTGCATCAAGAAAACTCCGACCATACTTCCAGGCACATCCCATTGTTGTTTACACCGACCAGCCGTTACGACAGGTCCTTTTGCGGCCTGAGACGTCTGGTAGGTTACTCAAGTGGAACATCGAACTAAGTCAGTTCGACATTACTTACACTCCAAGACGAGCAATCCAAGGACAAGTCCTTGCTGATTTCATAGTTGAGTTCACCGTTCCAGAGGACTTGCCCGAAACTAGTAAATCCCCCGAATATGTCTAGAAGCTATATACCGATGGTGCATTGAACGACTGGTGTTCGGGCGCTGGGGTTGTACTCGAAACCCCCGAAGGTCGATCCATATGCTACGCTTTGAAGTTTGACTTTCATGCAACCAATAATGAAGCTGAATACAAAGCCCTCTTAGCTGGCTTGAAACTCGCCAGAGATCTAAAAATCATCGCTGTGGAAGTTTATTGTGATTCACAATTGGTTGTGTGTCAAGTACGGGGGGAATATCAAGCAAGAGACCGAAGGTTGGTTGCTTACTTAGCCCGAGTCTAGGAAACACTAAGTCAGTTCGATTACTACGCCATCTATTGTATACCTCGGGAGCGCAACTAAAAGGCCGGTTCATTGGCTAAGCTAGCCAGCACATGTGAGGCTCAGCAAATGGGACTCGTTCCCATAGAAACACTATCTTCCCCAAGCATCAATCAGACAGAAATAAACTGTGCATGCGAAACCGTTCCTGAAAAGGATTCATGGATGACTCCACTCAGAAATTACATTAAACACGGAACCCTGCCGGAGCGGAGGAGTGAAAAAAGACAAGTCCTTCAAAAGGCCTCACGATTTACCATCCAGAATGGACTCATGTACAGAAGAGGGTACTCAGTTCCCCTACTCCGGTGTATCGCTCACGATGAAATTAAACAGGTATTGCGAGATGTGCACGAAGGAGAGTGTGGCGATCACACCGGAGGACAAGCACTTGCAAAGAAAATACTTCGCTACGGATATTACTGGCCTACCGTGAATTGCGATGCATTGGACTATGCAAAGAAATGTGATAGGTGCCAGAAATATGCCCGAATCCTTAGGGCTCCTCCTACTAAGATAACACAAATGGTCAGCCCATGGCCGTTCGCAATGTGGGGGCATCGACATCATCTGTGCTCTACCTCTGGCAAAAGGTGGTGCGAAGTACGCCATCATCGCGGTTGATTACTTTACAAAGTGGGCTGAAGCCGAAGCTCTCGCTACCATTACAACGAAGAAAGTAATCAACTTTGTGGTTCGTAACATCATCTGTCGATTCGGTCTCCCACACACCATAATTACGGACAACATAACCCAATTCGACAGTGCTGAATCCAAAGACTTCTGCAAACGATTTCACATCCAAATGAAATTCTCCCCAGTTGCACATCCTCAAGCAAACGGGCAGGTCGAAGTAGTTAATAAAGTTATAAAGTCCATCCTGAAGAAACGACTGGAAAAGGTCGGGGGCAAGTGGGTCGATGAACTCCCTATGGCTCTGTGGGCTTACCGAACAACCCACAAGATGACGACCGGCCACACTCCGTTCTCTCTTTCTTACGGTTCAGAAGCCGTTATCCCCGTGGAACTAGAAGTACCTTCTCATCGTGTGACATATTATGATCCAAAGACAAATGCTATATTACTTGCTGAATCTCTTGATCTACTGGATGAGAAGCGTGAGGAGGCTGATTTGAGGGTAGCTGCGCATCGAAGTCGAGTCGCCCGATTGTACAACGCCAAGGTCCGTCCGTGAACCTTCGAACTGGGCGATCTCGTCTTAAAGGGAATCTATCCGGTTCCTTCACATATGAAGCCGACATGGGAAGGACCGTATGTTATTGAATGAAGGCTCGGAGATGGCACATTCAAGTTATCGACCGTCGACGGTCTTATCCTGCCAAGAGCTTGGAATAGAGAGAGCCTTCGCCGCTATTACACCTAACAGGCTATCTTTATCCATTTAGTTTACTTTCCTTTTCTGCAATTTGTTTATGCATTTCGAAATTAGAACTTGTAATAAGGCAACTGTCTCTGCCATACTTTCTTATTTCAGTAATAAAATGCAACCTCTTCGAGCCAGAGCTGTGATTTACTTGAAATACTGCATAAGACCATCACTATGCACGGAGAGCTAAGTCTCATAATACGGTGGGATTTATTCAAATAGAGAGTGGCTGCGATGCAACCAATCACTCCCTAAGTGAAACCCGAGCTCGGGGGCAAGCCATCACATCAAAGTCAAAAAAGGGATTGGCACACGATAATCCTTCATCAACTCCGTATTCCCAGAGCGCGAACCGGAGTATAAACATTCAACTCCGTATTCCCAGAGTGTGAAGCGGAGTATAAACATCCAACTCCGAATTTCCAGAGCGCAAACCGAAGTATAAACATTCAACTCCGTATTCCCAGAGTGTGAAGCGGAGTATAAACATCCAACTCCGAATTCCCAGAGCGCGAACCGGAGTATAAACATTCAACTCCGTATTCCCAGAGTGTGAAGCAGAGTATTAACATCCAACTTTGAATTCCCAGAGCGCGAACCGGAGTATAAACATTCAACTCCATATTCCCAGAGTGTGAAGCGGAGTATAAACATCCAACTTTGAATTCCCAGAGCATGAACCAGAGTATAAACATTCAATCCGTATTCCCAGAGTGTGAAGCAGAGTATAAACATCCAACTCCGAATTCCCAGAGCGCGAACCAGAGTATAAACATTCAACTCCGTATTCCCAGAGTGTGAAGCGGAGTATAAACATCCAACTCCGAATTCCCAGAGCGCGAACCGGAGTATAAACATTCAACTCTGTATTCCCAGAGTGCGAAGCAGAGTATAAACATTCAACTCTGTATTCCCAGAGTGTGAAGCGGAGTATAAACATCCAACTCCGAATTCCCAGAGCACGAACCGGAGTATAAACATTCAACTCCGTATTCCCAAAGTGCGAAGCGGAGTATAAACATCCAACTCCGTATTCCCAAAGTGTGAGTCGGAGTATAAACATCCAACTCCGAATTCCCAGAGCGCGAACCGGAGTATAAACATTCAACTCCGTATTCCCAGAGTGCGAAGCAGAGTATAAACATCAACTTCGGACTCCCAGAGTGCAAGTGCCAATTCCAAGTCTCCCGATCGCAAACATGTGATCGAACTTAAGCCGGCATAACCAGCCACTAATGAATGAATGGGAATCCCCGGAGTGCGAAAATGATTGTCGACAATCAAACAAGCATGGACGCATTACTCAATCTCCGCTTGCTTCAGACATCCGTTCAGTGGCGCAAGACTCAACATGTTACAAGTAAGAAGCGATCATCGGCCGATGGTTTACAACTCATCCCCAAGACTGGGGGGCAGGACTTAGGCATCAACCACTGATTGAAGCAATGCGATGTCGGAATTCAACTCGCTTCCCGGTCACAAGCCATGTACACAGTTCCCGAACTTGGCAAACCAAAACAAACTTGATTCGGAACCTGAAACTTCACAAGTGCATTTCAGACACTGAAACACTTAGACAAATACACAATGACAAAAAAGAAAAAGTTTCATTTCTATTGATTATAGAAGACGTTCGTGTACAAGTTTCCAAAAAATTCCTACTAGCAGGGGCCGAACCCGCATCTATACACGGCTAACAAAATGCAAATCAAAATACACCGGAAGAGCATGCCTAATCTTTCTTTTTCCTTGGCCTCCTCCTCGGTGTGGACCCGCTGGAGCCCTCGCCAATCTTCCTCTTCGAGCCTTTGCTTTTCGGTGGTTGGTCTTCAGGCGAAGGCATTATGTCGACTTCCTCCTCCGAACTCGTGTGAATAAGAATGCTCCCTACGGGCGGAGTCGAAGGAATAGGGTCAAATGTGGAAGATGTCATGGCCACGCTAGTGTCTGAAAATGTACCGCTGGGCAATATCGTTCTAAGCGGATCTGAACCAAGTGCCGCTGTTCCACCTCCAACACTACCACCAAGCGCAGCAGCATCCATTTCAGCGGCAATTTGTGCCAAGATTTCCTCTTCAGTACCCGAACGAGCCTTGCTGGGAGCGTCAGTGGTCGGCATCGAAGAGCTTGTGGCAGGAACTCCTCCGCCCATGACGAATGATAAGTCAGCTAATGGATCGCCATGACGACGAAAGAGTTTCTCTATTAACTGCTCATCAAACACAATCGCACTCCCCTGCATGTCGTCAAGCTGGGTGGTTGTAGTCGTGGTGATTGCTTTAGTAACGATGGCCTCCTATGTCTGATGTAATTCTTGGGTAGCAGGAGGCCCGATATGTGCAACGTCGATCACTGGACAAAGAATAAAAGAATTGTTAGAACTTAAACTCGATCGAAGACTTCGGCTCATGAAAGACATGTGGAATGTTCGGAGTACCTTCCTCAGTTTGGCTTGTAAGCGACGAGGCGGCTTCAGTCGCTTGTGCTGTAGTCAGAGGCATCTGCGGCTGATCCACGTTATAGGCAGGAACAGCTTGAGGACCAACCGCATGCAAAGATTCAGGCTGGGTTGACGCTGGAAGGTCAAGACTTGCATCATGATGTTCAACCCCTGAGCCTTCTCCTACTTCCAGATGCTGGGTGCCGAGCCTCTCCTTCTCATAAGAGATCATAGAATCATGGAGGATCTTCTTTTCGTCATCAGTTAACAGACGATTCTCAAGCTCGAATTCATCTACAGACTCACCCTGGTGCGCCTCCTTCTCTTCCTCAACCAGTCGGCCCCAAGCGCTGTGGAGATGCGTCGAATAATCATCGAGCCAGGCCAGACCTCTGTGCCTCAGCACGTTAGCGTTATAGACAACGAGGAGGTCTTCAATGTCGGCCTCTAGCCTGGACTCGACCAACTTCACCCTCTTCTCGACCTCAGTCTCCACCTTTTGGACTTTAGCCACCGCCACATCCCGTTCTCCCCTGAGCAGAACAGCCTGATCGCACGCCTCCTGGGCTGCGTGGTTCGCGTCATCTTTTTCTTTGACCAAACTGGCGAATTTGGCTTTTAGTTCATTAAGCTCCTTGACCGCCGCATCCTGCTTGGCGATGACTTTGGTATTCCGGTGGCCCATCTCCTCCACCAGGGCGACGTGTGCCTGCCCCAACCTCTCCATCTCCGCCTTCGCTTCATCAGCCTTCTTAATGGCCTCGATCTCGGATTTCCGAGAAGACTCGGACTCAGTAGAAAGTACCTGAATAATACGATCCCTTTTTGCGAGCTCAGTCTCCATCTTCTCGATCTCTTTAGCCCGCTCGAAGGCCACTTTAGAAGCTTTCTTGGCAGCCTTTGCCCACTCTCTGTACTGGATGTATATATCATGAATGAAATCATGCATCGTGCCTTCTACCCCTGATGGAATTATCTTCAAGTGGGGAGGGAAGGCGTAACCGTCGAAGCAGATATTTGGAAAATCCTTCTTCATTTGAGCCAACTTAAGGGCCCCTTCTCCAGTGGGATCAGCTGGGACCTGCTCTGTAACCATGGAAGATGTAATCTCGACTCTCTGGAGATGAGTCTCAGACCTGGAAGTGTGAGAAGAAGGCCTGGGATGAGGAGGCTCTGACGGCTGTGGAACATGAGCAGGAGGTGGAGATGGAAGCCTAAGAGGGGGAGAGCGTGACCTAGACCAACGCCTGTATTCTCTATCCCTATCACGCCCGTACCTATCCTGACTAGAGTACTCGTGATCGCGATCTCTATCAAAATCCCTTCTGCGGGAATCGTAGTAAGAAGAAGCCTTTCGGGCTGAGCGAAGGTTACCGAGCATAAATCCTCTCCCAGACATAGTACCTGAAAATGGTAAACGAAGAAAGAGTTAGTAACTTCCTAAGGCAGGCAAAGTACAGTTGTGAATCATGTAGTGTAGTGAAGTGTATGCATGTGCAATCCCCCGACCAACCGGAAATGTCGGCCGCACTCGTGGCAAGCGACCCGCTCGGTTCATGAACACTATCGAGCTCCTCCATCCCGGCATCGTGTTGAGACGACACAAAGTCCGGAATCGGAACATCGGCAAGTTCCTCAAAAAGATCTCCAACCGGCGGGGGAGAAGCCTTCGCAATTCTAATCCCCGGGACGGGCAAAGAGACGACCACAGATTTAAATCTCCCAGATTTAGAGCGTTTGTGAGCAGTAGCCTTGCCTTGTCTTTTTCCTCCGAAATCCTGAACATCGGAAGGAGGCCCGGCCGGGAGCTCAGTATCGGTGGGCATTCTTTCTGGATCAACTTCTTCAGTGATCACAACTGCGGGCGCTTTGCGCTTCACGTGTTTCTTCGGGGCCACTCTATGTATCACATCCAGGTGTATGCTCTGTCTTCGTTCTATCAGCCCGATAGCCCTCAAATTCCTGTCGGTCACGACTAAGTCTATGTGCCTCTCTTCGCCCGGAAACGCTTGAAGAATCCGGACAAGCTCTCTGAAGTACGGGCCATCGGGGCGAGAGATTGCAGCTGTAAGAAAGGAAAAGTATGTCAGTTTTTTAAGTTGGTCACTAACATCTCAGTAATTCAAGAGGGGATGGTGACACTTACGTCTATCTAACCACCTCCTAGCGAATCCAGGGGGCACCGAACGTAGAACCATTCGGATTTGTAATAACTTAGCCTCCCCTAAGAGCCCAGCACAATGTGGCAGTTTCTGACTGCCTCTAGGAAGGTAAAAGAAGGGCTATCTCCACGGCTTTTGACATTGAATAAGTATCTGATTTCGATCGGCTTCGGCGGTCGAAAGAGGATCTCCATAAACAAGATGAAGGTGCTGTTCAGCAAAGCATATCCATTCAGATGTAGCTGAGACGGAGCTATGCCAAGAAATGATAAAATCTCCCTGATATAGTCATTGAAGGGAGGAAGTGTCCCCGCCGTGCAAGTGTGACGGTTGAAAGCAGTAAATCCTTCCGGAGGATAATGTGGCCTGTCCTTCGGCCCAGGAAGTAGCATGTCGTCAAGCGACAAACCGTACCTTAAGCAAATCCGGCCTAACATGTCTTCGGAGATACCCGACGTCACCGAATCCGGTGGAGTACAAATAAACCGAGCTCCTTGGCGCTCGTTCGGAGCTACCTCAATAACTTCGGCTTCTATAACCGGTATCTCAATAGTTGAAGGAATGTAACTTGGAAATTCCGGCTGCTGAGAACTTGAAGGATCCATAACTAGCTAGCTTATAAAAAATCATTGTTAAACTGAAAAATAACACCCGTGCATCCCCCAGTGTAAAGTGTGTGAATGTGTTGTCAGTGTAAAGTGTGTGAATGTGTTGTGCAGTGCAGTACTGTATGTTATTTGAGGTGATCAACCAGATTAAGGAAAGCATGTAAACGACGAGACTTCGGAATTCAGTCAGAAGGACCGTCATCGCTGACCGTCACAACCATGCCATCCAGTTATTAAATATCACTCCAAATCGAAGTTTGGTGTCATTTTTATAAGTTGCAGTTTCATCGACGAGCTTCGATAGGAAGTCAGATATGCAGTGAAACGGTTAAGTCCAAGTATGCCAATTTGAAGCTCGTCGGAGGCAGTTTTTCAAGTGTGTGAGAAGTTTCAAATTTTTTGGTGATTAAATTTGTATTGCTCACGAGAGCCATGTTCGCATCGAGGAATTATAGTCGTGTGCGTTTGGGTTAGACTCGGTCAAAAGGATGGAGTGCAAGTTCGACTCATTCCAGAGCCATCTACTTCGACTCCATCCAAGAGCTACACATTTCGACTCGGTCCGAAGCAACCACGTTGACTCGCTCCTAAGACCACACAGTTCGACTCGCTCCCAAGACTGAACACTTCGACTCGATCAAAAACCAACCTTTTCGACTCGATCCAGGGGCATCGTTTCGAGTCCATCAGGCGCGACCCCTTCGTTTTGATCCATGGATTCAAAGCATTCGATTCAACGCAAAGCTCCACCATCGATCGATACGAAGACCTTCGCCTCATCCTCTCGAAACCCATACTCCATCGAGATGAAGCTGAGTCCAGAGAGCTTTTGATCGACCACGACTCCGATCGATTTGGTGTTAAGAATCAAGTCTCCTCGTTTACGTGATGATTTGTTCATTGATTACCTAAATCTGACAGTTAGTTCGAGTGGTTGAAGATAGGAATCGATTCGAGGGCAAAGTTTTTTCTCGTGAAATGCTCTGGAGCGATACGAAGGCAAGGCAGATAAAGATAAAAGGTAAAAAGTGAAAAAGCGGCTAAGTGCCAGATATTTATATGGAGTCGAAAGAAAGGGGAATAACCGATTCGAATTCCAGTAGGGTCGAGCACGTGCTTCGACTCCCACTTCAGTGCACTGATGCGGAGCTCCTTTTTCGTATCGCTCCTTCGACTCCATCCCTGTGGCTAGTTCGACTCCTTCATGCAGCCATAAAAGACCTCACTTCGACTCGCTCAATCAGTGAACGTCTCAACTCGCTCCTCTGCCTCCTGTGTGTTTCGACTCCGACTCTTCTGCAGTTCAAACCCAAGACCGAGTCGAACATCCTGTTCGAACCCATCAGGGAGTCCACATCGACTCGCTCAGTTCGAGTCCGTCATCAAAACCGAGTTGAACAAACAGTTCGAATCCATGAAATCATGACTTCCAGAGATCAACTCCATCAACTCGGCATACTTACTTTACGTCCATAAATCTAATGAAAATCATCTTCAATATTCTCTACCCTTCACATCGATTCAGGAGAGGATCGTTACAAAGGAACATTCAAAAACAACCGTTAAGCGTTGTTGCAACGAGTTTCACATCGGTTCAGGAGAGGATCAATACGGAATTCAAAAATAATAAACTGACAACGACTCGAGAACGTACAAACGTCAGCGGGAGTCAGATTAACATATATGCATGAATGACGGATTAATATTCAATATTCTAGGTTTTTAGGAATCAGAAATTCATTCAGTAACGACTACAACAGCAAACGGGTAACCACTAGCATACAACAATCAGTTGCAACAATACATGGTACAGCAATCAACAGTTTACATTATCAAGAAGGAACGGTCAAAGATTACAGCTTTCATCGACGAGACAATAACTATACAGAGTAGAGATGGAAGTATTTCAAAGCACGTCATGTTCCTACAAAACGTACTTTGGGGGGCAAATGTTATCCCACCTTTTGGCAAGGCCGTAACACCAGGGAATTGACTGATAACCAATGACAGCCTATCCTAGAAATCAGTTATACACGGGCTCACTACGGATATCGACGAATTTTGTCCGAGTTCGGGTCGAGCCAAAATTGGTAGGACATGACAAGCTAAGCCATGGGAGCCAACGTTCACAATCTCAAGTCAATCTGAGTTCGTATGCTCAAGTTATGAAGGATGCAAAATTGGACGAAAACCAGATACCATTCGACTCGCTCCTTCGACTCGCCCCAGTTCCCTCAGATACCAGCTTCGACTCGCTCCTGTTCGACTCGCTTCACTGCCATCTGAAGTACCTATTTCGACTCGCTTCGCTCAGCTACCTTCTTCGACTCGCTCATTTCAAATCACTGGTCAACTCCATCAACTTCGACTCGCTCCTCTCAAACAGATATTCGACTCCATCGAATTCAGCTCCGGTTGGCAAAGTCACTACTCGAAGCGATCGAACCATGCGCTTCGACTCGGTCAACCATTGCACACTTCGACTCGCTCAAATCAGTGTGCGCTTCGACTCACTCAAAACAGCGTCAAAGGCGAAACGATCCAGGAAGCGCCACGCCATCGAGTCAAGTGGAAGCGAGTCGAAATGGAAGCGAGTCGAAGGAAACAGCCTGCCGAAAACTCCATTTCGTATCGATCATATCTCCCAATCTACAAGTCCAAATGCTATGAAATTTTCATAGAAGGCTACGTGCATGCTACAGAATGTCCACGCCAAATTTCGACTCCATTGGATGAGATCTTGAGCGAGTCAAAATCTGTTCGTGTCAATCACGGATCGGACCGAAACTTCACGGGCTTGGGTGTACGGGCCTGGTCACGTGCTAGAGAGGGTCTCCCGAGATCTGAGCGAAATATCAGCCTCCTACACCTATAAATAGACCCCCAAAGCCAACAGAAAAGGGGTTCTTCTTCCTCTTTGAGATTTCCAATGCCCGGACTCCGCCAGATCCAGATCTGAACTCAATTGCTGCTGCCACAAACGAAATTCACTGCTGCAAATCACAATTGACTGCTGTAAATCATTGAATTCACTTGTAAACGCAAAGGAAAGATTAATAAAGCAAACTACTTCATAGTGGACGTAGGCTATACGTCGAACCACTCTAAATTCTTGTGTCTCCTTTTACTTTAATTATTTTCATTTCTGAAATTTGGAGTTTTTGTTAGATAAATCCTCTTTTTACATTCAGTTTCTTCACTTTATCTCTTCAAAGACTTCTGAAGAGTGTTGTGCCCAATTTTGGTACAAACAATGTTTCATTTTCTTGGACGGATAAGATTATGCACCGTGACAATAGAACAACTAGAGTAGAGTCCTTACATGCTCAATTGAAGAAACATCTTGGAACGTCAAAGGCAGCATTTACGGTAGTGTGGGCAAAAATGGATAATATGTTGGACATACAACACATGGAAATTAAAGCTTCATTCGAAAGAAGTTTAGGAGTAATGAAAAAAGCTTATCAAATTCCATTGTTTAGACAAATATGAGGTAGAGTTCCTTTCTACGCATTGGACTTAATTATTAAGGAATTGGCGAACATGAAAGTGATATATATGGATTCAACAGCTTGTGACCATTTTAATAGATCAATATGCAGTCTTCCTTATGCGTATGAAATGCTTGGACTTTACAATGAAGGTTGTCCTATACCACTAGGAATGATTGACGAACATGGAGGAAATTAAACAGTATTCCATGGGTTGAAGGTTCGATGAAATTACTTCATACTCCGGAATTCCAATATTTCAAAAAATTATATGATGCCGCTATAAAGGATGAAAAGAAAACTATGTTAGTAAAATTGAAAAAGATGGCTTTACCATCGGAAACGTCTATGTTGGAACCTAAAACTGTCCAACACAAAGGTAGACCTCACGGCGGTAAAAACAAGTTAAGTATGAAACTAAAGAAATAGTAACAGTCTACAAAACACAATCCATCAGCTTTTGCATGTGCGATAACAAAGGAAGAAAAACTATCTTAATCAAGTATTAATAAGAAATTAAATCTGAGATGTAAGAACATTAAACTGAAAGTAAGATTTGACGAAAAGTCGATGAATGGTAATTTTAAACTATTCGCTTATTTACTGGAATTTATGTGTAAGTATACTGTTAATGCTGAAGATGTAATATGTGGTGATAATTATGGTTTTTACTTTGTTATGGAACAGGTGAAGGAATTAAACAAAAGTTGGATTGAAGCAAGAAAAGTCATTTTAAGTGATCTTGATCAACATTGAGATTTGTATGCTAGATATTTGGATAACTCAACTTGTGATCTTTGAAATCAACTTTGGATTGTGATACTAGTCCTTGTTTCAAGAAGAATTTGAAGGTAATGCCCGAAACATGATATTTGAGAGCAAATGCATTTAGTCGAGTGGTCGTATATATTTCGAATGTAACGATCCATACTTTACGTATCAGAGGATCGTAAAATATTATTTTTAAATTCATATGAGGTCGTATGACTCTATAGCTTTGGAAAATGCATAGTGACAATTCTTATCTTTAGAAATTTTTCAAACGATTTTACTTTTGAAAACTTGTATCGGCTATAACTTTTGATAAAAGCCAAATTATCATTCGAGACCACTTCTATTGGAAAGATACTATGGTTTCCCTTTCCATAGAGTAGTCACAATAGCGATTTGGACTTTCTGGCTATGAGATATGGCTATTTGATGATTGATAGTTTTTGGAGTAGCTTAGCGGGTAATTAGTGATTTTGGGGGCAAGCCCACTAACCCATTTTAGGTTTGGACACCTTATATGGCTGAACCATCATCTCTAATCAGTTTTATACCTTTTTCCATAGATCTAAGCCTACATTAACTCATTCTCCATCCAAAACCTTCTCTTTTCTCCTCCAAATCAAGTCTAAATCATAGACTAGTTTAAGATTAACAAAGAGATTCATTAGAGATTTTCAAATCTATATTTTAGGGAGGGGAAATTACATATTTGCTGTTCATTTTTGGATATACCACAATTTGCGTGCAAAACTTGGATTTTAGAGGCTTTGGTGAGTGGTTTATCATCTCTTACCATACTATATGTGTGTGTGTGTATACGTTTTCACATGTTTTGGATCCATTTTTAAAGTCAAAATCAAGTTTTAATGATGTTTTAAAACCCATTCTATAGTAAAAAAAGAATAGATGGATTTTTGGTGTTCTAAACATGTTATTTGGATATGTGTTTGCCTTGATAAATGTTGGCCTATATTATATACACCTCATATGATGATTGCTATGGTTCATTATGTGATTTACATGTTTGAATGTTGTTTGATGTATGTATGGTGTTTGTTTTTATGTTTGTACGGTTGAAACGCTCATCGAAGCGAACTAGAGGTAGGAACCATAGAGACAGATTGGCTCTAGAGCATTTGGAGTCATATATTGCATGGTCGATGCATGAGGGTCGAAGTGTTAAGCGTAGCGATGGAATTGACACGATGTTGAAGCACAAAATGAGCTATCAAATTTTGGTTCGATGGTGGGTGCTAGTCGGTGGCCGAGCGGTGAGACTTGGTCGGTGGTCGGGCGGTGAAACTTGGTGGATGGCCGGGCAGTGAAACTTGGTCGATGGTTGAGCAGAGGAGCATGGTCGAATGACCAGGTGGTGAAGCATGGTCCATGGCCGGGCACGGGGTGGAGGGGAGGAGGAGGGGGTGGGGTAGGTGTTTGGTGATGGAAATGTTCAGGGGACCAAGCATAGAAGTCGGTTCGGTGGGGGAGATTTGATTCAGGTCTAGCTTGACTCAGTTGTAGGATGGATAGACAAGGGTAGAGCATGGAGTTTTGCTATGGACTTCGGGGCAGGACTCGAAGTTGCTTGGTAGTCTTAGGAGTTGGTTCGGGGTAGGGATGGAGAACCCCGAGGTGGCTCTGGGTGACTTTGGAATGGTGACCAACGAAGTACGACGACTTCGATGACTCGATGTGGCGAGTGACTATGGCATCTAGTGATGGAAAAAAGGTCGAGTTTTGCGTAATAGCTCGTAGAGTAGAACATGAGGTTGTAATGCTCGGGGGTAGGACATGGTAGTCTGTGCGTAACCAGGGTAGTCTGTGTGTACCTATGTGTTGGACGTCTGTGTGTGTCCAATTCTTAGCCATCTATGTAGGTAAGAGTTGAGCATCTACATGGCAGTTCTACTGTTGATATGTGTGTTAAGGGATTGATGGATAACTTTGTGGTTGTGATGCTCATTAACAGGACATGTTAGTCCGTGTGCACCCAAGACAGTCTGTATGTACCTATATTTTGGACGTCTACATGTTTCCAATCCCTAGCCATCTGGGTGATGAGTTGAGCATCTGAGAGAGTTATCGTATATCTGAAGCACTTAAGTGAGAGATGCAAGGCTGTGTGATGGATGCTATGTTTAATGGGTGCTTGGTATGTTGTGTGATACCGCTATACCCCATATTTTCCACTTGTGATAATAGTGTAACATATATTGCGTTTTTGTGCTAACTCTTTGGATGTATGGACATGTTAGGTAAGGTTGTTCATACCCTATATCCTATTTACTATATATGAGTTTTATAGTATTTTGAGATGATATATCGCTCACACCAGACTATTGTTTGACCCGAGATTTTATGCCTTTCTTCTTATTATCTCGGATACTCTTAAATGAGTATATTAGGGATAACAAGTTTGGATATCGCATGGAGCAGTACGGAGTATGAACAGAAGGCTATGCTGTTATATATCTATAATTGGAGCTTACTATCGCTTATATTCCGCTATGTATTACTATGGAGCTATGTCAGTACTTGTATTATTAGAGATAGCTACAGAGTTTATTATGGATATTTGGGACGTATAAACTCTTTATTTTAGTTTTTGTATAATCTGCGAACCTGATGCACTCTGATGTTCTTATTTACGGTTAATTTGATCATATCACTGTCTTGTCTGTTTAATATCTATGTTTTTATATTATATTTTATCTATGCATTTTGAAATATTCTACAAGTTCTATGTTTGGATTTCTCTCTTCTTTATATTCTTGGTTTTCATCCTATATCGATCGAGTACCTCCACAGCGCATACCATAGCTATATTGGTACCTAGAGGTATAGGGCGGTCGTCTCATTTGGTATCAAAGCATGGACCTAAGTTGACACTCAGATCCAATAGAGATAAGGAAAGAGCTATCACTTTAGAATGGATCCAGCAGTATATGAGAGAGCTTACTTGTTAGATTTTGGTTTTCAAAGCTATATAGTAGTTATATATAACTATAAAGTTAAAGTGCTTGGTGGTTCCATATTAGTAAAGTTGCAAAAAGTTATAGCGGGGATACAGCAGGGATATAGCGGAAAATAGTAGAGATGCAAAAAGCTTCATTAGATATAAAACCAAATATTTAAAGTTAATTTAAACTCATTGTCACATCATTTGTATAGGAAAAAGAAATATTGTTCAATCTTATATAACAAAACCAAAGAATATCATGATTTATGCCATCTAGATTTGGTGACTATAGTAGATTTCTAACTTAAATTGAGTATTTCTGCCTTAAAATTAGGTCTTTAGCTAACTTTGTTGATTTGTTTTAAAAGAGAACTATTCAAATCAACCTTTTTATACTAATATTGTTATAGCGGGTGCTAAAATGCCTTGATTTAGCGGGTATAGCAGAAAATAGCGAGGCTTAAAGCTGATGTACTATTTAATAGTGCTATATCGAAAATGCACAGCGGTGGAAGAGCACTATGCGCTATAGCAGGGATTTCGTGGGGCTTTAACTGCACATATATATGGTATATGTCGCATTGCATTTACAGACACCACTTATTCCTTTTAGCGATATTGATTATTCTTATTACAGCTTTTAAGAATGAGTCGGCTAACAAGGAATGCTACTAGGAACTCCTTCTCTGGAGTTAAGGAGGGGGCGGGATCGAGGGCTGCTAACCCCTAGTTGTAGAACATGTTCACTAAGATAGTGCAAAACATGGTTCAGAATGCCCAAGTTGCTCCTGTTGCGGCTGTCAGGGGTGGTGCTATAGTGCAAGCACTGAAAGTTGACTTCACCAAATTGAGCAAGGATTTATCTACTCTGGGTGGTAAACCGTTTCTTTGGACAGAATCAACCGTCGAAGTGCAGGATTGGTTGGACACCTATGGACGCATCTTTGAGGATATGGAGTTAGAGGATGCGATGAAGAGGAAGCTGGCCTATAGACAACTTTAGGGGAGAGCTATGGGGTGGTGGAACACCATTAAGATTACTACCTCCGAGGACCAGATTACTTGGGAGCAATTCAAGGAGAAATTTGATGAGAAGTATATACCGGCCGCTCAGAATTCGGTACTCTTCCAGAAGTTTGCTGACTTGAGACAGGGGGATATGTCTGTGATGGAGTATGTGGCCGAGTTCGACATGCTATCGAAGTATGGTCTATCTTTTATCGATACCCCGCTTAAGAAGAATGAGAAGTTTATCATGGGCTTGGATGATTATCTTGTATAGAAGCTTGTATGGCGTATGAATGAGCCATTTGAGAGGTTGGTGGAGAAGGCTCTTCAACATGAGAGTCTGTACCCAATCCTATGTTGGTTGTTCCTCTTAAGGATAAGCTGAAGCTACAAGCAGGTTGGGGGGCAAGTGGAAGTGGGACAATAGCAAGAAGAAGTAGTTTCAGAAGGATGGCCAGAAGAAGGGCAAGTGGGAGCCTACGAGCTATAACTATGGATGGAGGTGCCATCTTTGCAAAGATTGAAGGAATGAGAAGAACGAATGTTTCAACTTCAACAAGCTGGGGCCTATCAAGAAGGATTTCCCAGAACTATTGAGAAATAAGCAGGTTGTGTCTGCTTATGCCTTGAATGTTGTTCCAGCTTCGTCGAGTGCTCCATTGGCAAGGGGAAGAGCATGCTTTCTATTTCTGATACACCTGTATGTGTTTTATTTGATACCGGAGCTTCACATTTTTTCATATCTAGTGATCTAGTAGATAGACTAGGATTGAAACCCGAGACAGTTAACCGACCTTTGATTATCATAAACCCTATTGGAGGATCGACTAGACTTTTCATGGTTTGTCGAGACTTAACCTTATCGAATCATGGATTTTTATTTGCTGGTGATTGCTTCTTTTTGGGTTTTGTAGGGTTCAATATTATACTGGGGATGAACTGGCTGAGGAAGTATGCGATAGTGGTGGATTACGAGAGGCTGTTGGTGATGATTGGGGCTATTGAGGGGTGGATGGTAGTGATTGGTTGCTTGCCAGAGGATGGAGTTACGGTTAGCTTTCTATATTCGCTTGAGACTCCATAGGATGAGTTATCCTATGTGCCTATGGTGAGAGAGTATCCGAACATGTTCGAAGAGGCGATCGGATTACCGTCACACCGAGAGATTGAGTTCTGCATAGACTTAGTGAAGGATGCCAGAGCGATAGCTATGCATTTTAGGCATATGGCAATCAGAGAAAAAAAGGAGTTGGAGGTGTAAGTGAATGACCTATTGTTTGTTCTAGGACGGAGGAGGAATACAAGGAGCATTTGAGGGTTGTGCTCGAGGTGTCGGGGAAGCACCGATTGAAGGCGAAGTTTTCGAATTGTCACTTCTGGAGGAGGGAAGTGCGATTCTTGGGTCACATTGTTCCTGAGCATGGTATTGTTGTAGATCCTGTAAAGGTGGTGGCGGTATAAGACTGGGATCGACCAAAGACCACTACAGACGTAAGAAGTTTCCTTGAATTGGCGGGATACTGTAGACGTTTTATCTAGGACTTCTCTAAGTTAGTGGCACCGTTAACCAACTTGATGAAGAAGAATCATATTTTTGTTTGGGAGGCAAAGTGCGAGCACGCGTTCATGGGTCTGAAGGAGAGGTTGACGAGCGCACCGGTGTTAGTCATTCCAAGTGGGAATGAGGTGCTGACAGTATACACAGATGCCTGTGGTACTGGACTAGGTGCGATATTAATGCAGAGGGAAAGGTTGTCGCCTACGCTAGTCTACGGCTAAAACTGCATGAGAGAGAGTATCCAACTCACGATTTGGAGTTGGCGGCGATAGTATTCGCTTTAAAGATATGGAAGCATTATTTGCTTGGGGAGGGGTTCGAGTTGTATATGACCACAAGTCATTGAAGTATCTGATCTCCTATGACTTTGGCATTTCCTACATGCTTGGTAAGGGAAATGCGATCGTTGATGCTTTAAGTATGAGACATGCTACTTGGGAGCATTTTTCCTAGAGTGGAAGCAGCTGGAGTTTATCGTTGGCTATGATTTTAGACCTCGATCTGGCTAGAGCCGGAAGTGCTGGCTAGCCTGACGATCAGACCTACTATGCTTGAGCGAATCGGTACTAGCCAGAGGTGAGATGCTAGACTAGCGGAGACCAAGATGAAGATAGAGGAAGGGGTAGAGTTTTAGGAGATGAAGCTGTACGAGATTAACCGTGATTGTTGGCTCCGTATGGATAGAAGATTGTTTATCCCAAATGTTGATGGGTTGAGCGATGAGGTGCTACGCTATTACCATGATTTGAGATGGACTATACATCCCGGCGGCAATAAAATGTACCGCGATATGAAGCAGACATTTTATTGGGAAGGGATGAAGAAGAACGTTGGAGCATTCATCACGAAGTGCATGAACTTTCAGTTGGTAAAGACATAGCAAAAAAAGCCAAGTGGTTTGCTGCAATTACTTGAGATTCCTGAGTGGAAATGAGAACAAGTTTCGATGGATTTCATCGATGGATTACCGAGGACTAGAGGATGGTAGATAATATCTGGGTCATAGTCGATCGATTGACCAAGAGCGCTAGATTTATACCCATCAAGTCAAGTAGGATGACATCCAAATTGGCCGAGTTATATGTGAAATGGGTTATGTGATTCCATGGTGTGCCGAAGTGTACTGTGAAAGATTAAGACCCTTTGTTTACTAGTGGGTTTTGGAAAAGCTTATAAGAGGCATTGGGGATGGAGCTACATCTTAGTATATCTTATCACCCACAACCTAATTGGCAGACCGAGAGGGTGAATCGTATATTGGAGGATCTCTTGCAAGCTTGCATTCTCAATTTTGGTGGCTCGTGGGACGATCATCTGCACTCAGTAGAGTTCGCATATAGCAACAGTTATTAGTCCAGCATCGGTATGGCACCATTTGAGGAGTTATATAACCAATCATGCAACACTCCTTCATGTTGGTGGGAAGCGGGCGAGAAACTAATACTTGAGCTAGATATTATTAGAGATACTTCGGAGAAGATCGAGATCATTCGGCAATGAAAGAAAGCTGCTTAGGATACATTGAAGAGCAACGCTAATAGGAGGAGACATGATTTAGAGTTCTTCATTGGCGATATGGTACTGGTCAAGGTCTCTCCATTGAAGAATTTTGATCTATTCGATACTAAGGGGAAGTTGGCACCAAGATTCGTTGCTCCTTTTCCAATACTTGAGAGGATCGGGAATCTAGCGTATAAAGTCAACTTACCTTAGAAGACGGTGGTCGTGCACAATGTGTTATACATATCTCACTTCTGGAAGTTTGTGCATGGCTTAGGAACAATAGTTCAATCAGATCAGCTTGATGATATCAAGATTGAACCATAAGCATCGAGACCTCATAGGCCTATCAGTATTGTAAGACGTGATATGAAGCAACTTAGAAGGAAGACGGTAGAGCTGGTGAAGGTTTAATGGAGTGAGAGCGAAGTAGACTGTACTAGAAAGGTCGATGAGAGCATGTGGACCATTTACCCAGAGCTCTTTAATTAGTGAGACTTCTGTTTATTGCCTTTACTTTCACTTTCGGTATCACATAGGGAGTTTAGTATCCTACATGCTAGGGTAGGCGTAGATATCATATTTTTTTGTGCATGTTTGACATGTTTGCTCATGGATGATAGGCATGCGGGGTAACTACGTTTGACTTTACCTTGTTTGTATTGGGGATTTCAGGGGCGAAATTTCTAAAGGGGGAAGAGTGTAATGACCCATATTTTACATATTAGAGATTCGTAAATATTATTTTTAAATTCATATGAGATCGTATGACTCTATAACTTTAGGAAATGCTTATTAGTGACACTTTCTATCTTTAGATTTTTTGGACGATTTTAGCCCTTAAAACTTGTATCGGTTACGACTTTTGATAAAAGCCGAATTAGCATCCAAGACAATTTCCGTTGGAATGATATGATGGTTTCCCTTTCTGTAGAGTGGACATAGTAGCGATTTGAACTTTCTGATTAGGAGATATGGCTGTTTGAATATCGGGAGTTGTTGGAGCAGTTTAGTGGAAAATTAGTGAATTTGGAGCCAAGTGCACTAACTCATTTCTGATTTGGAGACCTTATATGTCTGAGCCATTATCCCTAAACCACTTTTATACCTTTTCCTATTGGTCTAAGCCTCCATTAACTTATTCTCTACCCAAAACCTTCTCTTTTCTCCTCCAAATCAAGTCTAAATCATACATTAGTGTTATATTAGCAAGGGAATTCATTAGAGATCTTCAAATCTACATTGTTGGGAAAGGAAAATTGAATCTTTGTTGTTCATTTTAGAATATACCTCAATTTGCGTGCAAAACTTGAATTTTAGATACTTTAGTAAGTGGTTTATCATCTCTCGCCTTATTATATATATATATATGTATGTATATATATATATATATAGGTTTTAACACGTTTTGGATCCATTTTAAAGTTGAAATCAAGTTTTAATGCTGTTTTAAAACCCAACCAGTAGTAAAAATGTGAATAAATAGATTTTTGGTGTCCTAAACATGTTATTTGGATATGTGATTGCCTTGATAGATGTTAGGCTATGTCATATACACCTCGTATGGTGATTACCATGGTTGATTGTGTGATTTACATGTTTGAATGTTGTTTGATGCATGTATGATGTTTGTTTGTATGCTTGTATGGTTGAACCACTCATCAGAGCGAACTAGAGGTAGTAACCATAGAGAAAGATTTTGACGGATTGGCTCTAGAGCATTTGGAGTCATATCATTGCATAGGCAATGCGTTAGGTTCGAAGCGTTAATCATAGTGATGGAATCAACGCGATGTTGAAGCGTAGAATGAGCTATAGGATTTTGGTTCGGTGGTGGGTGTTGGTCGGTGGCAGAGCGATGAAACTTGGTCGATGGCCAAGCGGTGAAACTTGATCGATGGCCGGGCGGTTAAACTTGGTCGGTTGCCGAACAAAGGAACTTGGTCGGTGGCATGGTGGTGAAGCATGGTCGACAGCCAGGCATGGGTGGTGGTTCGGTTATAGCAGTGTTTATGGGACTGAGCATAGAAGTCGGTTCGATAGGGGAGATTTGATTCGGGCCTAGCTTGACTTGGTTATAGGATGGACCGACAAGGGTGAAACATAGAGTATAGCCATGGACTTCGGGGCAAGAGTCGGGGTTGCTTGGTAGTCTTAGGAGTTGGTTTAGGGTAGGGATGTAGAACCCCGAGGTAGCCCTAGGTGACTTTGGAATGGCGACCGATGAGTCGATGTGGTGAGTGACTATAGCATCGAGTGATGGACCGAAAAGACGAGTTTTGTGTAATAGCTCGTAGAGTAGAACATGACCTTGTGATGCTCAGGAGTAGGATATGGTAGTTTGTGTATACCCAGGGTAGTCTGTGTGTACCCATGTGTTGGACGCTTGTGTATGTCCAGTCCTTATCCATCTGTGTAGGCAAGAGTTAAGAATCTATGGGGCAATTCTAATGTCGGTATGTGTGCTAAAGGATTGATGATAACTTTGTGGTTGTGGTGCTCATTAATAGGACATGGTAATCCGTGTGTACCCAGGGTAGTTTGTGTGCACCCATATTTTGGACGTTTGCATGTGTCAGTCCCTAACCATCTGTGTGGGCGATGAGTTGAGCATTTGAGAGAGTTATCATATATCTAAAGCACTAGAGTGAGAGATGCCAGGTTTGTGATGGATGCTATGTTTACCGTGCACTTGGGATGATGTGTGATACCCAAATACCCCATATTTTCCACTTGTGAGAGTAGTGTAACATATATTGCATTTGTGAGCTAACTCTGTTACACTAAAAATCAACCTTTCGATTAAGACGAATGGTCAATCAACAAAACAAAAAAGAGAAACACAGCCCAAACCTTTCGAAAGAGTCAAAGGGATGCAATCATCAAATTTCATTAACATCAAACCTTTCGAATGAGTCGAAAGGTTCTGTCTCTAGTATCCAAAGTGTTCTTACCTTTCGAAGGGGATGAAGAAGCCAAAGCATGTGTGAGCAAGTACTTAATGACCTTTTAGAAAGCATAATAAGCCTTTCGAATCGGTTGAAGCACATCCAGGGTATCTTTCGATAATGACAAAAGGTTTATGAAGAAAGCAGCACTCATAAGTCAACAAAGAATGAAAGACAACCTTTCGACAACATTGAAGAAGAGAAACCTTCCAACAAGGTCGAAAGGTTGACAATAAACAAGAGAAGAACAACCTTCTTACAACATCGAAAGGCTCACAACAACCAAAAGAAAAGCAACATTCCGACAAGGTTGAAAGGTTCATAACAGTATAAAGAAGACAAACCCTTCGATAAAGGTGGAAGGATCATGGAGGCATAAGAGTAACAAACCTTCCGACAAAGGTGGAAGGTTCATAATAACAGATAAAAGAGCAAACCTTTCGATGAAGACGAAGGGTTTAAGACGGCGTATAAAAGGGAGACCTTTCAACCCAGTCGAGAGCATGAAGTCGAAAGGAGGGCCGCCTGCATATATAAATAAGACCCAAAGGGTCCAGTTTTGGGGGCCGATCTCTCTCAATCTAGTCTTGTAACTTCTTTATCAAAGTACTATAACCCTAAGTGGGCACTGATTTGGAAATTTAATAAAAATAGAGTTTTACGTGGACAAAAAGGGAAGTCCTGTATTCTATTAATTTCCTTACTGTTTTGCTTTAACTTTGTTGGATTAACTATTAATTTCAAGTTCTGGATTATCGAAAGGTTCTTGCCGATGAGGTCGACAACACTCCCGATTCAACTAGAGACCGCAACCCTTCGAACCTTCAACCTTATAGCTTAAACCTTTCGGAAATATAGTCTACAGGATCCAACCTTTCGACTAAAACCAAAGTCTGCCCCTCAAGCAGAAATACTCTGGTTTACAAGGCTTATCCCATAAGAAGCCATCCCCATACCCTTCGACATAGGCCAAAATACGCCTTATACGTAATCTAAACCCTTCGACTAAGTTGGCAATTCTTCATACCTTAATAACTTTTTTTTCCGAAGCTATCAACCAAGTGGTCAAACCTTTCGACAAGGTTGAAACTTACATTGTATAAGAGGTCAAACCTTTTAATAAAGTCGAGAGCTTCTGTATATCCACAAAGAAGTTTGATATCCTACCTTAACCTAAAGAAGGCAATCAACCTAACCTTTCGATAAGATAAATCCAACCTCCCAAGGACAAATTTAAGGAAATTCAATCCAAATAAGGAAAGAATCTCTCAAGGAGACTCTCACACTAGCCCAATAAAGCCGAAAGGTTTCATAACCAAGCACCTAAACCTTTCGACGACGTCGAAAGGTTTGATTCAAAGGATATTTACAAGTGAAAACACAAAGGCAATCCATAAGGATATCAAACCCTTCATTCAAATCAGATTAATACACTACTTGGAATAACTTTGGGGTGTTGACCATAAATTTGGTTAATATTTTGGTGCTAAAAGGAGGGCTCGAACCTCCGACCTTATCGAGTTCCCTACCTACTCTTCTACTTGGGATAAGGAATAGATTCAATGTTTGGAACAGGGGAAATTTTTTGCAAAGGAAAATCGATTCAAGTGTCCACGGAACCTTGGGAAGTAAGGACTAATTATCATGTGGATTATAACTCGCACTTACTTGAAAAACAAACCCTCCAGCTTCAAGATCTATAAGTCATTAAGAGGAAAAGACAAGTTATGCCCTATGACCCTTTAAAATGGAGTATTAACCCGTTCCATTTGGGATCAATTCCAATCTTTTCTTTTGAAAAGGAGAATTTGAGGATAGAAGACCTATTTCTACAAATGAGAAGGACCATTCAGTCATATTCCCATGGAACTATCTTTGAAAAGGAAATGATAAAGGATTATGACAGTTTTGAATATAAATGAGGCACACCATTCAAGGAAAAACCATGAACATATAGGAAAATCCACAACCGAAGAATTGAGGATAGTAAAGGAATTACCAAGTGGAAATATAGAGACTACCAAGAAATTTTCAACTGAAACCTTAAGATTGAAAGAAAGGCCCTTGAAAGAGGATCAACAAACAATGAAAAGGAAACCTAATCCTCAAGATGAAGTACTTGAACCAAGTCACAAAAGAATTAGACGTCAGTCAAAGACGGCTCAAAATTCAAGACTTCTTAGAGAATATAATCTTACTACCTCGATCGAAGACATCTACATCCAAACCAAAGAAGAACTGAATTATTGGCCTTCTCAGAAAAAGAAGCCGGGATTTGAAAGGAAACTTAAGGGATTATATTGCAACATTCTCCTAATAAATGGACATGATACAAATCATTGCAAGGTGCTTGAAAATATGGTCCTACACTTCCTAAGACATGGAAAACTTAAACAATTTGTAAAGGATTGAACATGTCATGGATTAAAATTTCTATTCTCAAAATAAGAGAAGTCTACATGGTCGGGAGTAAAATTCACCTTAAACTTGGACTACTTAAATGATAGGATACTAATAATGGTAGAAAGCCCTTGGTCGCGCCAAGATAGCCAGGTCAAGGAACCTCCTGGAGGGAGGGCGTAAGCCTTTAGCCATGCCAAAGTCAGAAATGGCCAGGTTAAAGCAACATAAGCCCTTATCCGCGCCACGCTATGGCCAGGATAAGGCGCCTCCTGGAGGGAGGACAGGTAATCCCTTGGTCTCGCCACACTATAGCCTGCCAAGGTACCGATAAGCCCTTGGCCGTGTCACGCTATGGCCAGGTTAAGGCGCCTCATGGAGGGAGGTCGGGTAAGTCCTCGGGCCCTGCTTGAGAATAAGCTAGCCGAGCGCATCGGAAACCCGGATGAAATGTCCGATGGACTAAGAAAAGTCGCTGCCTGAAATGGGCACCGCCAGAAATCGGCACAACCTAAAATGGCAACTGCTTAAATAAGCACAAGAATTGGACAAAAGAGTCCCTACCTGAAATAGGCCAAAACAAATAAGGAAACTCGAGGCCGAGAAAGAAAAAGCATGCAAAATATCATCAAAGCCTGAAGATGGCGCATTGAACAAGAGAATCAGGAAGAAATCGCTGAATTCTTCCTACGAACATCTGCTAGATTGGTTTTCCGGTCTTCTATTACTTATTATCAGAAATGGTATTCTGGTCCTCTATTACTTATTTCCAGATTGGTATTCTGGTCTTCTACTACTTATCGCCAGATTGGTTTTCTGATCTTCTATTACTTATTGCCAAATTGGTTTTCCGGTCTTCTATTACTTATTGCCAGATTGGTTTTCTGGACTTCTATTACTTATTATCAGAAATGGTATTCTGGTTTTCTATTACTTATTGCCAGATCGATTCTCTAGTCTTTTATTACTTATTGCCAGAATGGTTTTCTAATACTTATTGCTAAAAACGATCTTCGGTCTTCCATTATGAATACTAGATTAGCAAAAATGGATTTCTAACCTTACATTATCCATTACCGAAAATGGTACTCTAGGCCACTATTACTTATTACCAAGAAGGGTATTATGACATTCTTTTATTGAAACTGGCATTCCAATATCCCCTCACTTATTATCAGAGGATGCTGAAAGGTGAATTTCAACTTATCTTCCATCAACTAATACCCGAATCTGGGTCCGATGATGCCTCATAAAACTCCATTAACACCTGAATCTAGGTGTCAAGACTGTTGTTTATTTGAAAACCCTAATCATGGTACAAAATCTTCGGACTTCTATTCATCTCAAGTGCCTAAATCTGGGCCAAAAAATATTATAAAAAGAAGATTGCTATTGAAAGCCTCCGAATGGGTTGAAGAGCTACTACATAAAAATTTCAAACATTGATATCTAACCAATTTCTTTATTAAGTAAAGGCTATATTTCGATATCTATGCGAAACTTACTCCTAATTATTCTTAGGCATTCCTAACAAATGGAAGGAGTTAAATCCATGATCATCTCTCATCATGGTTAAGAATGAGATCTTAACATTTTGAATAAATTACTTTTCATACAATTGGCAAGATAATTTGCTTATCTAGACAAACGATATACTTAGATGAATATGTCAATTTCGAGCTAACAATCAAGAATATTGTTTGCTACATGTTTCTCAGGAAAGTCAGAATGATAGGAAATCTGATAAGGAATGAAGTTTATAATCCTCAATATGTTCGAAAAATGAATTACAGGTACCAAGAAGATTTTCATATTTATCTAATCAAGAGAGGGGTCGTGAGCTAAGACGGAAAATTCGAGAGGTGTATGAACCTTCAGGAAACACATTCAAATGAAAAGACAGATACGGTGAAAACAAAGACGCCAAAACAGGTAGTATTTATAACATTACAAATAATGCCTTGCATTATGCTACATAACATTACTAAGGTATGGAAAATATATCGTATATACGGAAATTATTGAGGTCCAATTAACTGCATTTACGAAATCGAAGATACTGCAGGGTCAGTACTAGAAGTTGGGCTCCCAAGTGTAAATTCCAAAGATTTACATGATGCCTGGATATCTTATAATTTTACTTCCAAACCATAATTCACTCATAAAGCTTGGTCATTTCAGAGTCAAGTTTGACACAAGCATCTCCACCAACGGAATGCTTTAAGACTTTACTATCTCGGTCCCTTTCCGTAAGTTTTAACTTTAAATCTTCAATTTCTTTGAAGATTGACTCCGTTCAAGCTCTGATGTTAACCTATCCTTGATCTTTACAAATCTCGAAGCAGGGGCTTCAGAAAGTGAAGCCAATCCTGCTTGAGTCTCCTATAGAAAAAACAAAACGGAGCATCAAATTTCTTCATTTCAACAATAAGAATACATGTTAAAGTGTGTTTCAAAGTTTTTAAGTTGAAAGCCTATTCTATTCCGATACAATTTTTAGATGCGACTTCATTAATCTTGCCAAGAGAGTTGGCGGAAAGAGGCGCATTGAGCTTGACTATCTCTCAATTTTAATTCTAAATCACTTATTCATTGGATGAGTTTGGACATCTCTTCATTGAAGTCAATTGTAGGATTTGACTTCACTTGTTGTTAAATATAATAATCGCTTCATCTTTTATCTTAATATTTGTCTCAAGATAGTCAATGTGATCCTTATGATTGCTAGCTGCGATCTTTTGGATGAAATATGTTTTATGCCACTTCACGACTTCAGTGTTACCACCGAAACACTCAAGAAGGACTTCGTCATGAGCTACAGTCCCATCATTTCAGCTTAATAACCTATCCCTGATAACGTCAACACGAGGAAATAAATTTTAAGAACGACGGATCATAGTAGATCCTAGCTCCTATTTAAATAAAAATAAATGGAATAAGATCAAAATTTAGTTAAAAAGATATCTTTATTACTATAATGATGGATTACAACTCAAGTAGCCACAAAGTTAAAAGGAACAATGAAAGCTTTCATTACATCTACAGTTGAGAGGCGATATTCCTAACTTTGCCTAGAGTATTAGCAGAAGGCATGACTGTTGAATCAAAAGGTATAGTGACTCCTTCAGGAGTTATAACCGGTGAACATTTACAATAATCCCATTTTCCGGCTGGTGGACTATCGCGACCACAAATTAATTTGGAATGGAATGTTTTGATTTCTTTTAAGAATAATTCCTTTTCTTCGTCGAGGAAGTCGAAGAGGAGACAGGGCTATTCCAAGTATAATTTTTGCAAATCCCGAAGAAAGCAATATCTTGATAACTTCGAAGTCCTTAAAATTGGTCCATTTTTAGAGTAAACTCTCCTCAGGTTAACATACTGACTTTAGTGGTCTCTTGGGATGATCCGACCTAAATAACTGGTATTCTGAAATAACACGGTAAAAATGAGCTGAGCATAGAAAGCATAACAAAAACATGTATTCATAAATCAATTATCTGTTACATGTTTACAGTCATTCATCCGGTTCATACAGAATAGTCTTAGAAAAGAATTCAGAAACAGATTTATCCTTATAATACTTAAGCTTTTCACGGGGAAGATTTTGAGGAATCGATCTGATCCGAGGTAAATTCCAGCATGCCCCAGGATGCGGGCCAGATCTAAACTCATCTAAATGCCTTTTATGGAAACGACTAAGTAGACCCCCACTGAATTCACCTAAGTATAAAAATTTATGGTTAAATGTCAACAATATACTTTATACAAAATTAGTTAGAGTATCCTTCTCTACCGCCATCATCCAGAATAGGGTTGATAACTCTCTATTTTCCCTTGAGAGGCGTCGTACCCGAGACGCGATTTCTCTAGTAAAGAAGCATTTCTCTGATATTTAAAAGATGCCAACGAGGAACTTGTTGACTATTTAGGGGTTTCGCAATGATCCACGAATTCAAAGCTATTCATATAGAAAGCTTGCCTTATGCAAGAATTCGTCTGGTAGTTTCCATTCATTATTCATCTTCAAATCAAACGAAAATCATAATCATACAAAATGACAAAATAAATCTATTATATTTTCAAGACATATGAAAGAGAACACATAAATTTTCCAACTAAAAATATCAATCTAGAACCTGTTCGTCTTCTCCCCTCTTTTATATAGGTAATAATAACAATAATAATACTAAATCATTTATCTCCACAACAAAAGAGCACCAAAGGCAGCCTTTAACATTCACCAAATTCATCTCGATTTTGTTGACGCGGAAGTGCCACAGTGTTGTTGTTGTTGTTATGCATTGGGGCTATTAAATCAACCGCAAGAGGTGGGGGAAGTACAAAGTGCTCAGTCCAGCAACACAATTCATCAATAGCCTAATTTCTTTAGTCACCACATAATAGCTACGTGGTCCATGCTTTACGATTTGACTACGGCCATGTTCTTGATGGATTTGGCCATCTGGGACACTTCCAATGAAAACCCTGCGCTGGTATTGTACTCACCTTATCAGCCAATATGAGTTGAACCCATCATTGTCAACATGGTCAATTTAGCTCCAAACTTACCTTTTTTTCCGAATGAGACATGATTAGGGGTTATCTCATGTTTTTGCTATTTCATCTTCGATGTTCGATTTTGAAATAGTGGCATCCTTTTGAATACATATATGCTAACTGGTTAGTAATAGTAGCTTCGAGGGGTTAAATTTTGAGGGATGTAATACATGTTGTATATAAGTTAAAGTTTCCTAATGTTTAAATTATTGTTAAATGTTGATTCTGGAATGATATTATGTAACTAGAAATGCGCTTAGTGTATTAATATCTTGTTGAATGATGTTTTGTTATATAAGAAGTAAATAGAAGGATTGGGTCACCGACTTAAAGAAAATTTGGATTCACTTATTCTTAAATTTGTTGATCCCACCTAATAAAATAACAAACAAGCTTCCTTAAAAGGCCTGAGTACAAAAACACACCAAAGTTTAAGTCAAAAACTTGACAGTATAAGCTTTCGGCAAAGTTGGAAGGTTAATAGAAAAGTCTTTTGATAAAGTCGCAAGGTTAATAGGAAAAGCCCCTTCAACTTTGTCGAAAGCTGATAGACGAAAGATTTGAAACTCCCCAACCTTGTCGAGAGCTTTTTGTCAAATGGTTGGACCATTTATTTATCTAACCTTTCGACAACAATTAAAGGATGGCATGTAATACCCTAAAATTTTGTGAAAAATCATTTTGATAAAATGATTTAATTTTGAAACATTTAGATTTAAATATGGTGAAATTCTTAGGATTAAATAGTGTGCAAGGATATGTATGCACATGCACACTGGAAAATGGCACAGGGAAAAATCCAAGAATTTGTGGAAAAAAAAAAGATAGAAAATTTTTATTTTAACAAGAAAGTAAAATTCTTATTTGAAATATTGGAATTTAACTTAGGCCTAACCAAGTTAAATATGGGAGATATGTCTATACACATTTTTCTGTGAAGCATAAGGAATTAAATAAAGTAATAAAGAGGCAGAAAGATTTTATGTGAATAAATAGGTAATTCTTACTTAGCATAGGGTTTTCTTTTACCAGATCGAACTCATTTAATTAGGATGTATGTGTATAATTTCTGAAAGGCAAGAGAGATCAAATAAATATATATATATATACACCCATGTGCATGTATATTTCCTGTGAGCAGAAAGTATTAAAAGAAACAGCAAAATGACATGAAATGTAATACAAGTCAATATGCTTGTGTAGGTAAAAATAGAAAAGGAAATTTTCCAGAAAAGAATAAAAAATATAAAATAAAAACTGAATCACACATTTAGCATGACTTCGGTAAGTAATTAAAGATAGCCATTTTTCTGAAAAAAAAGTAAAAGGAAAAGAAAAGAAAAAAAAGGGGGCACTAACTATAATAGACTAAAGTGGCCGGGGCATTAAGGACGAAAATGTGAAAATGCAAAATACATGAAGATGGTTAGGATAGAAATGGAATTTTGTTGTAACAAAACCCTAAGAGAAAACACTGGTATAAATAGGCAGTTTTGGCCAGGAAAACATTTTACCCAGAGTTGTTAAAAAAAAATAAGAAAGAAAGGAAAATATTGAAAGGAAGAAGAAGACACACACATAAGGATTTTCTGAAACAAGAGAAGGAAGAACTTAGGTGAGTAACCTCACTGAGTTCATGGCATTAAGACCTGAGATGAGGCAGCCAATTTTTATATTGCCATTTACATATTGCTGGTTTTGATGTATATGATTTCATCAATGCTTTTTTGGATGTTTTATTTTAAATCTGATATGATTTAATATGGATGTTTTTGGTGATCTTTGATTTGTTGAGACATTTGTCTTTGGATGTGTATCATACTGTTTTATTTTTACTCAAAAATGTTAAAGTCCAGAATCTTAAAATTATATAGAGAATACTCTCAACTGTTATAGATCTACGGCATGGAAACTTTACCAAAGAAAAAAATGTTGGGAGCTGCATTATACTTGGTTTAAGTGCTGAGGCTTGAGAAGAAAGATGTTAAGGGTGCAATAGAAATTTTCTAAGTGCTGAGCCCTTAATCAAATCAAAAAGAAGAAAAAATAGCTCACAAGCAAAAATTATGATTGAACCAGATCATAAATCTGAATCAATCATAAAGGCTTGCAGATCAATATAATAAGAACATGCCATGCCTCTTTTACAGTTGAAAATATTCTTATATTTTACTTAGATCAAGACATAATGTCCACATTTTTGGAAATAACTGTCTACTAAATTTCTGAGTAAATTATGCTAGAAAATTTATGGGTGTTACCATGTTTGCAGTGACAAGTTCACTTAGCTATCTGATGATAATATTTAAATCAATGCACTAGTAAATAAACTAGGGAAGGGAAGGCCAAGAAGGCTGCTGGGATGCTTGTTATATTTGATGTATGCAAGTTGGCACATGGTTTGTTTAAGCCCTGAGATCTTTGTGCAATGATGTGAATTAGTTTATTGCAATGTGTCCCCGTGATTCCTTGATGGCAGATGAGGCAAGAATTTAAACTGAATTTACACAACCTGTTCATGAAGAGATAGGAATATGAATATTTCTTAGTTTGGTTGGTATGGAACCATGATAGTTCCAGTGAATGCCCATGTTGCAAATAGATGATTATGTTTGCTTGATTATGAATGTAGATATAGGAATGATAGATGGAGTTATCATACTTGAGTCACTTTATTTACACAATGATATAATAAGTAATTGAAAAAAAAAATTCATTCAAATAACAAGTTATTACACTCCTAATTCTCTGTTGCTTAATATCATGAATATACTGATGTTGCTCATACCAGATCATGGATCTGACCCTTATTTGCTCATGGCATATGGGGGTGTCTCACTTTAAAATGAGGCAGCCACCAATGCTCTTTCAGGAAATGCAGGAGCTAAGTAGAAAGTGAAGTATGGCAAATGAAAAGGGATTGAATGAACATGCTAGCTAATTTTAATAAGAGTCTAATTTGATTTTATCTGCATGTATTCATGAGACAGTTGTGTTTGAACTTGATGTTATGTAATGAACTTGCTATGTGTGATTGAACTGGTTGTTTATTTATTGAATTATTGCTATGCATTAAGGTTAAAAAAAATTAAAAGAAATATCTGGGTTGAAAGCCAGAAAAATATGTTTAGGTATTAGATATGAAAGCCTGGGAAGAAAAAAAATATACATATATGTATGTGAGTAAATGTTTTGCATAATTTATATTATGTGTTGGTCAATTCTTGAGACGCAGCAATGCACTAAGTTTTTAGAATAAAATCTGAATTTAACTAGAGGTAAACTTATAAAGATTTGAATCTTTTTACTGTGAAACTTTGTAAATCAGTTTTAATACCACCTTTTGAATTGTCTTGAGAAAAGTAAACATTTTGCAAGGCTTAAGATATAATGCCATTGCCTTGAACAAGTGTCTGTTAGACACAAGACTTATGGGTCAACCAGCTTCAAGTGAGTGAGGTTTTGGTCGACCATATTTGATGGTGTTCTGAATGTAAAATACCTTTCAAAAACTTTAGATTATTTAGAAATTGTTTCACCACAAACAACTTTTAAAAGCTATACTAGATATGCAATCTGGACAGGTCTGCACTATTAAAACCTGGAAACACACATTAATCTTTTGAATATTTTTAAGTTCAAATGCTTGTCACAGCAAATCTTATGCAAATACTCAACTTACAATGTGTTATACAGGCTAAGATTGAAATAAGTAAGTCATATAGATTGAATCAAAAATAAGAAAGTTTCCAGAAAATAAATAAGTGGAAAATGATAAGAGAATATATCATTTTCTGGTCTTAGCCAAATATCAATATATTTGAACTAAGAAAAAAAAATCCCAAATACTTTGACCAAATATGGATAGGAATTATTATCATATTATAAATATTCAAAAGAACAAGGTAATTAACTATATGTAGATTTCTTCAAATCCAAACTAATCCAAACCAAACAGCCTGCTCTTGTTTAACAAATGGAATTAAAAACATACTCTGATTTTAAACAAGAGGAACACATACAACTTCATATGTATGTGTATATCTTTAGGAATTAAACTGATATATTTATATTGGTGGAAAATATTGGATCCTGGATGAATTGTTTGAAAAGAAAATGACTCCGAGAATATTAAATTATGGGGATGTAAAAAAAAAGAAAAAAAAATTTAAGCATAATATTGAAAAAAATTTAAGCATAATATTGAGGGTCATTTCAGTTGGTATCAGAGCAAATGGTTGCATTGATTGTTGAAAACTATAGAAATGTATTATATCTGGTTGTTTTGGATGAAATAATTTAGATAGGAAAATATTAACCATAGAAAATACTTATAGTACAGTAATACTATTTGCCCATGATTTGGTTAGCAAACCATGGTAGGAAGGGGATCACATCATGCAGGGTCAAGTGCACCACAGATGCTTGATATGCAAGAATTTGTAAGAGTTTTAAGAGATGGAATTGGGCATAGGCCTGAGAACCCACATGAGGAACTTTCAAAACTACTGAAGGCTTACACTAATTTGGGAGGCAAAAGTTTTGAAGGAACTAAGAATGTGATGGAAATTCAAGCATGGTTGAGAACACTAGATAGAATTTTCAATGACATGCAGCTTGATGATCAGAGGAGGAGGCAAGTAGCTTCAAGATAGCTGAAAGGAGTAGCATTAGGCTGGTGGGAGGTGATCATAGCTGGAAGAAATGAAAATGAAATCACTTGGAATCAGTTCAAGGAGATGTTGGAGGCAAGATTTGTACCAGCATCAGCCAAGACCACTTTGCTTGAGGAATTTATCAAACTTAGGCAGGGAACTTTGAATGTCACCGAGTATACTCAAAAGTTTGAAGGGCTATCTAAGTATGGAGCAATGTTAGTGGCAGATGAAGCATCCAAAAATGATAGGTATATAAAGGGTATGAACCCAGGACTTAGCAGAGCTATGCTACCATATGCAGATAGAACTTTTGATCAAGTAATTGATCTGGCATTGAAATTGGAACAACATGACAAGGAAAGGGAGAAGTATAGGAATTTTAAGAGCAACAACAACAAGAAGAATAAGGGAAGATATCACCCTTATGATAAAAAGAAGGAAGAGACAGACAACAAGAAGGACAAAGACACTAAAGCTAATGATGCTAAGAAGAAATTGGTTTGCCACCATTGTGGTAAGGAAGGACACATCAAACCAAGGTGCCCAGAGTTGAAAGGAGGAGCCTTCAAATGCTACCTATGTGGGAAAGAGGGGCATATGAAGAGGAACTGTCCTGAGAATAAACAGCAGGGGAAATTGGCAACTTTGGAAAGCAAAGGTAAATCTGCAGTGAAAATTGATGCTGAAAATCATGGCCAAGTGGAAGGTACATTACTCATTTGTGCCATACCCATAGCAGTAGTATATGATACTGGAGCAACACACTCCTTGATTTCCTATGAATTAGTTAAAATGCTAAAATTAAATTGCATATTGGTTGAAACCCCACTGCTTATACAAAGTCCACTAGGGAGTTCTAGTGTTTTGAACATGAATTGTGTGGATGTGGAGTTAAACATAGGAGGAAATATTTTTATTTCCAATTTATATGTTTTAAATTAACCAAATATAGGAGTTATATTGGGGGTAGACTGGTTAAGGCAATTTAAAGCCATAATTAATTTAGACTCATCCACCATATCATTGCAAAATTCTAGAGGCCAGAGGATCACAGTTTTATGTGAAGTAGCTAAGGAAGGAAAATTATATCATTTAGTTGACTCAGAAAATGATTTCAGTGAACTAACCATTGAAGAAATTCCCATAGTCAATAAATACTTGGATGTGTTTGGGGAAGTTAAGGGTGTTCCACACCATAGACCAGTTGAGTTTCAAATTAATCTCATTCCAGGAGCAAGTCCAATAATTAAGAAACCTTATAGAATGGGGCCAAGTGAACTGAAAGAATTGAAAAATCAGTTGGAAGAATTAGAAGGCAAAGGATTTATAAGGCCAAGCAATTCATGCTGGGGTGATCCAGTAGTGTTTGTAAGAAAACATGATGGTACTTTGAGAATGTGCATAGATTATAGAGAACTAAATAAAGTAACCATCAAAAACAAATACCCACTGCCTAGAATAGATGATCTCTTTGATCAACTTAGTGAAGCTAAAATATTTTCTAGACTAGACTTAGCATCAGGATTTCATCAAATGAAGGTTGAAGGCTCAAGTGTTAAGTATACTGCATTTAACACAAGATATGGCTTGTATGAATTTATGGTTATGCCATTTGGCTTGACAAATGCTCCTTCATATTTTGTTGATTTAATGAATATAATATTCAGAGATTATTTAGACAAGTTTGTACTGATTTTTATTGATGACATTTTAATTTATTCCAAAACAGTGGAAGAGCATAAAAATCATTTGCATTTAGTTTTGTCAAGATTAAGGGAGAATGATTTAAAGGCAAAATTTTTAAAGTGTGCATTCTGGAAAGAAGAAGTACATTTTCTTGGGCATGTTATCTCTGCCAATGGAATATCAGTAAACCCCAATAAGGTAGTAGCTATCCAAGCATGGAAAAGGCCTAGCACAATCAGTGAGATTAGATCATTTATGGGGATGGCAGGATATTATAGGAGATTCATAAAAGATTTCTCAAAAATATCATCACCACTTACCAATTTAACTAGAAAGAACCAAGCCTTTGTTTGGACAGAAAAATGTGAGCAAGCTTTTATCAAAATAAAAGAAGCTCTGATAAATGCACCAGTATTGAGGGTGCCAGAAGGAAATGAAAACTTAATTGTGTACACTGATGCAAGTGGCTCTGGGCTAGGGGCTGTGTTGATGCAGCAAGACCAGGTGGTAGCCTATGCATCTAGACAATTAAAGCCACATGAAGCAAAATATGCAACCCATGATCTTGAACTAGCAGCAGTTGTGTATGCTTTGAAACTCTGGAGACATTATTTGTTAGGTGCCAAATTTATCTTGTACACTGATCATAAGGCACTGAAATATTTATTCTCACAAAAAGATTTGAATATGAGACAACATAGATGGGTGGAGTTCCTAGCTGCCTATGATCTAGATATACTTTATACACCAGGAAAGGCAAATAAAGTTGCAGATGCCTTGAGTACACAACATGCTAAGGTAGCCATGTTGATGATGGAAGAGTTTAAGGATTTGTCTATACTTACTGATTTGGAGATTGAAGCAAACAGTGAGGTACAGATGGTACCAATTGAAGAGGATGAAGGAAAAGGGAAATTGAGTATGATATCTCTGCAATCAAATTTACTTCTAAAAGTTGGGAAAATGCAGAAACAAGACTTAAACCTATTGGAGAAGAAAATGCTCTTATTAAAAGGGGAAGAAGTAATAAATTATCAAGTTGATAAAGATGGTTATTTAAGGAACAAGAATAGGATATGTGTTCCAGAAAACATAGAATTGAAGGAGGAAATACTAAATGAATACCATAGGAGTAAGTACTCCATACACCCAGGCAACACCAAGATGTATCAAAATTTGAAAAGAAATCTTTGGTGGAAGGGGATGAAGTCAGATGTGGCCAAACATGTTGCAAAGTGTATGACTTGCCAACAAGTCAAGGCAGAGACACAAAGGCCGTCAGGACTGTTACAACCCCTTAGCATACCACAATGGAAGTGGGAGGATATATCTATGGAATTCATAGATGGACTGCCTAGATCTAAGAGGGGAAACACAAGTATATGGGTAATAGTGGATAGGCTAACCAAAGTAGCACATTTTATCCCAGTAAAATCAGAAAGAAATGCCCCAAAATTGGCTCAAATATTCATGAAAGAGGTGGTAAGATTACATGGCATACCCAAAACCATTGTGAGTGATAGGGATACCATCTTCACCTCAAGGTTTTGGAAAAGTTTTCAAGAGGCCATGGGGAGTGAATTGTGCTTAAGCACTGCCTACCATCCACAATCAGATGGACAAACTGAGGTGGTGAACAAAGTTTTAGAGGACTTGTTGAGAGCATGTGCACTGGACTTTGGAGGCAACTGGGAAGACCATCTCCATTTAGCTGAGTTCACATATAATAACAGTTATCAAAGCACCATAGGGATGGCACCATTTGAAGCATTATATGGCAAGCCATGCTTATCACCTATATGATGGGTAGAGACTGGAGAAAGAGCTGTTCTAGGACCTGATTATGTAAAAGAAACTACAGAGAAAATTGGGTTAATAAGAAAAAGAATAGCTGCAGCTCAAGATAGACAAAAGAAATTTGCCGACAGAAAGAGAAAGCAAGTGGATTATGAAGTGGGTGACTTTGTTTTTATCAAAGTTTCACCTATGAAAAAGGTCTTAAGATTTGGCAAGCAAGGTAAGCTCACACCAAGGTATGTTGGACCCTATAAAATTCTGGAAAGAATTGGTTCATTAGCATACAAACTGGAACTGCCAGAGGAGATGAGAGCAATGCATAATGTTTTTCATGTGTCACAACTTAGAAGATGGGTACATGATAGAGAAGAAATTCTGGAAAAACCTACCCAAATTCAAATAAATCCTAACTTGGTTTATGAGAAAGAACCAGTGGGGATTTTAGCTAAAGAAGAAAAGAAATTAAGGAGTAAAACTTTGAAACTGGTAAAGATCCAGTGGAGTCTTGATCCTAATGATTGTACATGGGAGCTAGAAGACAAGATTAGGATAGATTATCCTAAGCTTTTTGCAGATTAAAGGTAATTTTATTTTTTTAGAAAATCTAATGTGTATGGTTGCCATGATTGAATTTGCTTGCTTATGCATATGTTTGATAGATTTTCAAAAAATAAGGTGATGCTTGTTATAAGTACTAGGAAAATTGTGAGGACACAATCCCTAAAAGGAGGGGTGAATGTAATACCCTAAAATTTTATGAAAAATCATTTTGATAAAATGGTTTAATTTTGAAACATTTAGATTTAAATATGGTGAAATTCTTGGGATTAAATAGTGTGCAAGGATATGTGTGCACATGCACACTGGAAAATGGCACAGGGGAAAATCCAAGAATTTGTGGAAAAAAAAAGATAGAAATTTTTTATTTTAATAAGAAAGTAAAATTCTTATTTGAAATATTGGAATTTAACTTAGGCCTAACCAAGTTAAATATGGGAGATATGTCTATACACATTTTTCTGTGAAGCATAAGGAATTAAATAAAGTAATAAAGAGGCAGAAAGATTTTATGTGAATAAATAGGTAATTCTTACTTAGCATAGGGTTTTCTTTTACCAGATCGAACTCATTTAATTAGGATGTATGTGTATAATTTCTGAAAGGCAAGAGAGATCAAATAAATATATATATATATACATCCATGTGCATGTATATTTCCTGTGAGCAGAAAGTATTAAAAGAAACAGCAAAATGACATGAAATGTAATACAAGTCAATATGCTTATGTAGGTAAAAATAGAAAAGGAAATTTTCCAGAAAAGAATAAAAAATATAAAATAAAAACTGAATCACACATTTAGCATGGCTTGGGTAAGTAATTAAAGATAGCCATTTTTCTAAAAAAAAGTAAAAGGAAAAGAAAAGAAAAAAAAGGGGGCACTAACTATAATAGACTAAAGTGGCCGGGGCATTAAGGACGAAAATGTGAAAATGCAAAATACATGAAGATGGTTAGGATAGAAATGGAATTTTGTTGTAACAAAACCCTAAGAGAAAACACTGGTATAAATAGGCAGTTTTGGCCAGGAAAACATTTTACCCAGAGTTGTTAAAAAAAAATAAGAAAGAAAGGAAAATATTGAAAGGAAGAAGAAGACACAAACATAAGGATTTTCTGAAACAAGAGAAGGAAGAACTTAGGTGAGTAACCTCACTGAGTTCATGGCATTAAGACCTAAGATGAGGCAGCCACTTTTTATATTGCCATTTACATATTGCTGGTTTTGATGTATATGATTTCATCAATGCTTTTTTGGATGTTTTATTTTAAATCTGATATGATTTAATATGGATGTTTTTGGTGATCTTTGATTTGTTGAGACATTTGTCTTTGGATGTGTATCATACTGTTTTATTTTTACTCAAAAATGTTAAAGTCCAGAATCTTAAAATTATATAGAGAATACTCTCAACTGTTATAGATCTACGGCATGGAAACTTTACCAAAGAAAAAAATGTTGGGAGCTGCATTATACTTGGTATAAGTGCTGAGGCTTGAGAAGAAAGATGTTAAGGGTGCAATAGAAATTTTCTAAGTGCTGAGCCCTTAATCAAATCAAAAAGAAGAAAAAATAGCTCACTAGCAAAAATTATGATTGAACCAGATCATGAATCTGAATCAATCATAAAGGCTTGCAGATTAATATAATAAGAACATGCCATGCCTCTTTTACAGTTGAAAATATTCTTATATTTTACCGAGATCAAGACCTAATGTCCACATTTTTGGAAATAACTGTCTACTAAATTTCTGAGTAAATTATGCTAGAAAATTTATGGGTGTTACCATGTTTGCAGTGACAAGTTCACTTAGCTATCTGATGATAATATTTAAATCAATGCACTAGTAAATAAACTAGGGAAGGGAAGGCCAAGAAGGCTGCTGGGATGCTTGTTATATTTGATGTATGCAAGTTGGCACATGGTTTGTTTAAGCCCTGAGATCTTTGTGCAATGATGTGAATTAGTTCATTGCAATGTGTCCCTGTGATTCCTTGATGGAAGATGAGGCAAGAATTTAAACTGAATTTACACAACCTGTTCATGAAGAGATAGGAATATGAATATTTCTTAGTTTGGTTGGTATGGAACCATGATAGTTCCAGTGAATGCCCATGTTGCAAATAGATGATTATGTTTGCTTGATTATGAATGTAGATATAGGAATGATAGATGGAGTTATCATACTTGAGTCACTTTATTTACACAATGATATAATAAGTAATTGAAAAAAAAATTCATTCAAATAACAAGTTATTACACTCCTAATTCTCTGTTGCTTAATATCATGAATATACTGATGTTGCTCATACCAGATCATGGATCTGACCCTTATTTGCTCATGGCATATGGGGGTGTCTCACTTTAAAATGAGGCAGCCACCAATGCTCTTTCAGGAAATGCAAGAGCTAAGTAGAAAGTGAAGTATGGCAAATGAAAAGGGATTGAATGAACATGCTAGCTAATTTTAATAAGAGTCTAATTTGATTTTATCTGCATGTATTCATGAGACAGTTGTGTTTGAACTTGATGTTATGTAATGAACTTGCTATGTGTGATTGAACTGGTTGTTTATTTGTTGAATTATTGCTATGCATTAAGGTTAAAAAAAAATTAAAAGAAATATCTGGGTTGAAAGCCAGAAAAATATGTTTAGGTATTAGATATGAAAGCCTGGGAAGAAAAAAATATATACATATATGTATGTGAGTAAATGTTTTGCATAATTTATATTATGTGTTGGTCAATTCTTGAGACGCAGCAATGCACTAAGTTTTTGGAATAAAATATGAATTTAAATAGAGGTAAACTTATAAAGATTTGAATCTTTTTACTGTGAAACTTTGTAAATCAGTTTTAATACCACCTTTTGAATTGTCTTGAGAAAAGTAAACATTTTGCAAGGCTTAAGATATAATGCCATTGCCTTGAACAAGTGTCTGTTAGACACAAGACTTATGGGTCAACCAGCTTCAAGTGAGTGAGGTTTTGGTCGACCATATTTGATGGTGTTCTGAATGTAAAATACCTTTCAAAAACTTTAGATTATTTAGAAATTGTTTCACCACAAACAACTTTTAAAAGCTATACCAGATATGCAATCTGGACAGGTCTGCACTATTAAAACCTGGAAACACACATTAATCTTTTGAATATTTTTAAGTTCAAATGCTTGTCACAGCAAATCTTATGCAAATACTCAACTTACAATGTGTTATACAGGCTAAGATTGAAATAAGTAAGTCATATAGATTGAATCAAAAATAAGAAAGTTTCCAGAAAATAAATAAGTGGAAAATGATAAGAGAATATATCATTTTCTGGTCTTAGCCAAATATCAATATATTTGAACTAAGAAAAAAAAATCCCAAATACTTTGACCAAATATGGACAAGAATTATTATCATATTATAAATATTCAAAAGAACAAGGTAATTAACTATATGCAGATTTCTTCAAATCCAAACTAATCCAAACCAAATAGCCTGCTCTTGTTTAACAAATGGAATTAAAAACATACTCTGATTTTAAACAAGAGGAACACATACATCTTCATATGTATGTGTATATCTTTAGGAATTAAACTGATATATTTATATTGGTGGAAAATATTGGATCCTGGATGAATTGTTTGAAAAGAAAATGACTCCGAGAATATTAAATTATGGGGATGTAAAAAAAAATAAAAAAATATATTTAAGCATAATATTGAAAAAAATTTAAGCATAATATTGAGGGTCATTTCATGGCATCACAATACCTTCTGACCCCATCGAAAGGTACATAGAGGGCAAATCCATTATTGCCGCCTCAGTATTCTTCGAAGGGATGGAAAGATCATTTTGGGTTACCAAAATTGTACACTAATGGGTTCCAGGCTACCCTGTCAGGTCTGGCCAAATCCGAATCCAATAATAAATGCAGTTTTCAATCCTCCTTGAAGGACAAGTAAGAGAGGAGGTAACTTTAAAGTTTTAAATCGAATGTGAGAAGTTACCTTGTTATTCAAGAAGTTTAGGAGAATTCTTTTACTTGTACTCGATAATTTTGTTTGCAGGAAGAAAATGAGGAAAAAGAAGTAGAATACTGTATAAGAAAAATCACTAAAATTCTCAACCGATTGGATCAGACAGATGTCCCGGATTAGCGCATGAAGGACAAGAGGCGAGAAATTTTTGTAGCTTTTGACAAAGATGACTTGGAAAGTCAAGAGAATCCCTTCGAATGAGGGGGGGGGCAAATGTTACACTAAAAATCAACATTTCGATTAAGATGAAAGGTCAATCAATAAGAGCAAAGGAAGAGAAACACAGCCCAAACCTTTCGAAAGAGTCGAAGGGATACAATCATCAAATTTCATTAACATCAAACCTTTCGAAGGAGTCGAATGGTTCTGTCTCTAGTATCCAAAGTGTTCTTACCTTTCGAAGGGGATGAAGAAGCCAAAGAAAATGTGAGCAAGTACTTAATGACCTTTTCAAAAGCATAATAAGCCTTTCGAATCGGTTGAAGCACATCCAGGGTACCTTTCGACAATGACGAATGGTTTATGAAGAAAGAAGCACTCATAAGTCAATAAAGAATGAAAGACAACCTTTCGACAACATTGAAGAAGAGAAACCTTCCAACAAGGTCGAAAGGTTGACAATAAACAAGAGAAGAACAACCTTCCGACAACGTCGAAAGGCTCACAACAACCAAAAGAAAAGCAACATTCCGACAAGGTCGAAAGGTTCATAACAGTATAAAGAAGACAAACCCTTCGATAAAGGCAGAAGGATCATGGAGGCATAAGAGTAACAAACCTTCAGAAAAAGGCAGAAGGTTCATAATAGCAGATGAAAGAGCAAACCTTTCGATGAAGACGAAGGGTTTAAGGCAGTGCATAAAAAGGAGACCTTCCGACCCAGTCGAGAGCAGGAAGTCGAAAGGAGAGCCACCTACATCTATAAATAAGACCCAAGAGGTCCAGTTTTGGAGGCCGATCTCTCTCAGTCTAGTCTTGTAACTTCTTAATCAAAGTATTGTAACCCTAAGTGGGCATTGATTTGGGAATTTAATAAAAATAGAGTTTTACGTGGACAAAAAGGAAGTCCTGTGTTCTATTAATTTCCTTACCGTTTTGCTTAAATTTGTTGGATTAACTATTAATTTCAGGTTCTTGATCATTGAAAGGTTCTTGCCGACTAGGTCGACAACACTCCTGATTCAGCTAGAGACTGCAACCCTTCGAAACCTTCGACCTTATAGCTTAAACCTTTCGACTAAAACCAAAGACTGCCCTCAAGCAGAAATACTCTGGTTTACAATGCTCATCCCATAAGAAGCCGTCCCCATACCCTTCGACATAGGCCAAAATACGCCTCATACGTAATCTAAACCCTTCGACTAAATTGGAAATTCTTCATACCTCAATAAATCCTATTCTTTCCGAAGCTATCAACCAAGTGGTCAAACCTTTCGACATGGTTGAAACGTACTTTGTATAAGAGGTCAAACCTTTCGACAAAGTCGAGAGCTTCTGTATATCCACAAAGAAGTTTGATATCCTACCTTAACCTAAAGAAGGCATTCAACCTAACATTTCGATAAGATAAATCCAACCTCCCAAGGACAAATTTAAGGAAATTAAATCCAAACAAGGAAAGAATATGTCAAGGAGACTCTCTAGCTAACCCAATAAAGCCGGAAGGTTTCATAACCAAGCACCTAAACCTTTCGACATCGTCGAAAGGTTTGATTCAAAGGATATTTACAAGTGAAAACACAAAGGCAATCCCTAAGGATATCAATCCCTTCATTCAAATCGGATTAATCACACTACTTGGAATAACTTTGGGGTGTTGATGTGCACGTAAATGTACATATTTTTACCACCATATTTAATCTAATTAAATTAAATAAATGATCATATTGGGTATTTTAATATGTTTAAACCAAAATTCAACTTATTTTCAAATTTTCACATATTCATCTTCATATAGGGGCAAAATGGTCATTTTTGTGCATATATTAATTTGAGAAAATTTAATTGGAAATTTCTATATTATTTTGTAAGAATTTGGTTTCAAATACAAGTGGGTTCATGAAGATATATGCATGCACAAAGAAGATACAAAGGAATGAAGATGGAAATAATTCAAAGTTATGATCATGGAGGACCCCACCTACCCACCTACCTTAATGTACAAATTAGAGCTAATCCACATGCAAATGGCCATTAAATCTTCATGCACACTTAATGGATGATTATTTTATGCTAATGATAACTTGGTGGCCACTCTTTCTAAGAGGGTATTTTGGGCATTCCCCAAAAAAGTGGATTAGGGTTTCATACATGTATAAATACCCCTTATGCTTCATGTAACCTCTCTTCCTCTTAGTTAGTTTTAGTTTAGATTAAAAATAAAAGAAAGCTCTCTTTCTCTTTTCATGGATACTAAATCATTTTTTATCTTATGTAATTTTCCTTTTTTTTATGCAATGTTAATTATTGTTCTATTTTATTTTCTTGTTTATTTCCTTTCATGCTAGTAGTGTAGTTTATTTTCCATGCAAGTAGATTAGTTTTATTTCTTGTTAATTAGCTCTTCTTTCATTTAGCTCTCTTTTTCCTCTTCTTTTTGTTTCATGTTGCAAGCTACATGTGTTGATTTGATAACAAATATGATAGGCTAAACCCCTTCAATTTAGGGGTAATGAAGCTCTCTAATTATGTAGCTTCAACATTTTGATTATTATTGCTCTCTTTTTGTGCTTAATGGAATTGGTGGATGTGGTTTAATGTTGTTTAGCTTTGAATTTGATAGTCTATGTTGTTCATAACAAATAGGCTATGCTTAAACAAATAAAACATAAATTGCCTCTTCATCTAAATATGATTATGGCAAAGAAGTGAATGTTGAAATTAAAATTTGATGGCCTATATTTCTAAACAATAGTTAATAGGCCATGCTTAAAATAGATTTCATTTTCAACTTGTTGTCATTTTTCATGAGATGTAAAAAGTAGTTTAATGGGTGTGTTATAGTTTGATGGCTTACGTTGAGCTAATTAATAGCACAAATAGACCATACTTATGATAAGCACATCAATTAAACTTACTAATGACCAAAAACGAGAGATCATAATTTCATAATTTGTTGAACTATGTGATTTAGAGAGTGGATTTATCTCTAAATTGTCATTTTATTCTCATAGTTTTCATTCACTTTTGTAGTTGTTAGTTTGTTAGTTTTCTCATTTTCTAGCTTAACAATCTTCTCTCGACTTTGGTTTAATTTACTTGAATAGGAAATTTAAATCTAACAATTCCTTGCAGATCGACCCGTACTCGCCATGTATTAACTTTTGTACGTCGTGTGCTTGCGGTTAATTTTAATTTAAATTCGTTCGGCGGATTTCTAACTTAATAGAATTCCCGTCGACGAACAAGTTTTTGGCGCCATTGCCGGGGATTTGTCTTGATTTTAATTTTCTATTCTTCGGATTATTTTTCTTTTGATTTTTGTTTGTTTTTATTTTGTGTGTGTTTGCATTTAAAAAAAAATTGTTGTGTGTTTGTTTATGATTTTTGTTTGCATTTTTGTTTGAGTTTATTGTTTTCTAGTTGTTAGTCTATTTTAATTTGCATATATTTTAAAATAACACACACACAATTTCAAAAAATAAAAAACAGAAATATTTACAACTTTTCATTTTGCATTTCGATTTTTCACCTTTTCCTTTTTCCTTTTTTTACAATTTACATTTCTTTTTCATTTTTTTTACAACTTTTACAAATCACAGTGCCTCACTTTCACTCCTCTACATTTCACTCCTCTACACACTGCCAAAAACTATGCACTGTCCATCGACGACCTTTCTTCACATACTCCAACCTTTGACCAAATTCCACCATCATCGAACACTGCTCTCACTGAACAACAACACTGCCTTCACTTTCTTTAAAAACTGTGCACACTCACCCTCCACCGCAACAGTTCCATAACAAACCCACCTGACATCCACCACACAAAATCACCATCATCTTCCACTGTGCATCAGCACCACTTCATTCATCAACTGTCAGCCTAGCCTAGCACAAACCACAATCTGTTACTGCTATCTTCATCCACCTAGCACTGTCAATTGCACTTGAACTACACTGATTTGAACATCTACCTTGTGCATCTACCTTGTGCACTGATTTGCACTGTCAATTGCATTTGCACATTCACAACCTGATAACTAATTCCTCAAACCCAGAACACCATCACAATCAACAACAATCCTCCATATCTCAACTACCACTCCACTCAAACATCGAATCAAGAACAAACCAAAATGACCACCACTCAAAATTGACATCACACAAACATCACAGCCCTCCTCTGCAACAATCACTCCAACTACACATCACCACTCACAGAAACTGCTTGCCACTCCACAATCAACTTACAATCTCCCGGTTCAACTATCTATTGTCCCTCTGCCCTCTTTCATCAATACTCTCCACAAAACTGCACATAACACCTCTAACATCCCCTCTGCCTATCAACACCACCCCTCTGCTACATTCCGCGACTACATACCCATCAACACAAAGCTGTGCCACAACATAGTGCATTACCCATCAACAACTTCACATCAGTTGCACACTGCCTCGACCACCTTTGAACTGCTGCATCAAACAAGCTACATTTCAACACTACATTCTCTTCAACCACAACTCATCGACATCAAACTACATTACTTCCTTGCCTAATCACAATTCATTGCCAATTCATCACCAATATCCATACATCAGTGCCAAACCATCAGTGCCTTCATCATCAACAACGACCATACATCGCAGCCTTCACCACATAACCCACTCCACTGTCGCCTATCCCAAAACTCCACACTCATCAAACTCTGTCACACTCATCAAACTCTACCTTAACCACCACAAACCCATCACACTCATCAAACTCTACCTTAACCACCACAAACCCATCATTGAACTCTTACAACACTTCAATACCCCTCGACCACTATCATTTGCAATTCAACACTTACAACACACAATTACCATTACCTCCTTGCCAAAACCATCTGCATCCCTCTCTGTTCATCTGACATTAACTGCTACAACCCCTGTTCCACGACAAACTCTGACCATCAACAACCTTCAATAGTTCCAATACTATCCCTCTGTCTAACCACAAACTATGCTTCACTCAATATTCAACCAACAGCAGCAGTCCCTTCATCACCTTTGGCCTCTGTCATCCCTACTGACAACCTCCAAATCAGACTGCATAATCCAACCTACTGGCCACACACTACCACATAATCACTACAATTCAGAGACCTCTGCAACTGAAATCAATTCACCACCTAACATCTCGTGACTATCACTCACCTACAATCACTCAAAACAATCACTGGAAACCATCACTCGACTATCACTCGACATCCCCTTGCGACTACGAACAACCATCATCGCCTTTCACAAGCAACTCACGAACTCCACCTCACTTCGACAATCAGTCGCTTCGAACCCCACTACCACCAGAACACCCCAAACCATCGAATTCGCAACCTCAATCTCCAAGCACAAACCAACCTGCTTCATCTTCCAGACCAATACAATCGCCATAACCGTCACGACAACCCCACAAACTCCTACCGCCTTCTCCAATTGCTTGCAATCATAGTGGAAGTTTTAGTAGTGATTTCGATAATCGCCAGTTGAAACTGATTGCACAAACGGTTCTAGCATTTTGGAATTAAATCTAGAGAAAAAATTCGCGTTTAATTAGTGATTTTGAGATACGAAAAGTGGCAAGTTTTTCTTTTTCTTTTTAGCGAGGTGCAGTAGTTGTTGCAATTGGGCTGGGCCATTCTTTTGTTCTATTGCAAATTTCGTTTTCTCTTTTATATACAAAAAAGTGTGTTTATTTTAGTTTGTTTTAATTTTGTTTTAATTTTTTTTGGTTTAGTTGCATTTCTATTTTGTTTTCATTTATTTTATTTTTATCTTTGTTATATAAAAAAAATACAAAAAAAAAGAAAAAAAATCTTTGGTTTTGTTTTATTTCTTTTTATTTTATTTGTTTTGATTTTTCTTTGATTTGGTTTCTTCTTTGATTTATGAAAAAAAAACTTGTATATATTTTGTTTATATTTTTTAGGTCAACAAAGCAGATAAAGGAAGGAGCCGCTTGCCAAAAAAAAAATTTGCTTTGCTTGCTTGCTATAAAATTTTTGCTACTTTTAACCTCTATTTATTGTTTTTATTTGCCTTGCATTGTTGTTTGCTTGCATATAAAAAAAATTCAAAAACGAAAAACAGAAACAAACCCATTCGTAGTTGCATTGTTAATACACGTTTAATTTCTGCTTTGCGTTTCATCTTAGAATTTGATTAATAATAACACACTTAACTTTATATTGACAAGTTGTCTTCTTTGAATGATTTAATTTCTCGGTGTCTAGGCTACGGCAGAGCAATAATCAGTTTTAAGTATTACGGTGATTCGTAAATATTATACTGAATTGTTTCTCTGAAGGTACTTAAACCTTCGGTTGCATTGCTACGGTGATTCGTGGTGCACCGATAAATCCTGTTCGTTACCTGGCTGAGAACTATCTTGTTGGATTAAGACAATGTGTGATTATACAATTTTGGGTTTGGAGCTACTTAGGATAAATCATTTGTAATTAAAACCTTGCATTCATTTAGTTGCATTAGTTCATGCATATTTAAAAAAAAAAATTCAAAATCCAAAACTAAAAAAATTTGTTAATATTCTTCAACTTAGTTTTTTTAAAAAAAATCCTTTCCTTTGAAAAGTTTAAATCAAAAATCCAAAAAAAAATTAGTTAGTTTTTTTTAAATTCAAAAAAAATTGAAAATCCAAAAACTAATAATAATCAATTTTCCCTTTTTTGAAAGATAATTTCTTTTTGTAAATATTTTTCCTTTATAAGAAAAAAACCAAAAACATTCTTGAAAATGTCTGAATTTCCATATTCACTTGAATTTTACAATAGTTGTGAAAATCAATATAATCCATATGATTTCACTCCAAATTCGTATGGATATTTTAACGACAACTATTATATAAACAATTCGAATTTTGAACAACAAAGTTTTCAAAACGATGACTAACCCTCGACTCTTGAAAATAGCATTTCATATTTACTTGAACTCTCTATACAATAAAATCAAAGCATAAATGATTTGTGTAATAACTCGAGTCAAGGATTTCAAAATTTGAATTCAATTCAAAATTCAAATGATTTTGATTATAACTAATGCCAATACAACTTCGAACTCCAAAACCAATTTCAAAATGGAAATGTGAACCACTTTTCGAATAATTTTGGTAATAGGAATAATCTCGACTATGATGCGAGTAAAAATTTTTGTTTTCAACACGTCCAAATCGAAAATTCTCAAGTCAATAATTATAAGTTGGATTTTGTTGAACAAATGAATGAAATTTACGTTGATCACATAGATTTGTTGATTGAAACATACAAAAATTACATGAACAACAAAATCAAATCCCAATGTGTGATGAGTCAAATAGTAATCCATCTTTTACCACAATCGACGATTTTCAAATAACAACTTTTGAAATTGAAAACGACAATCTTAATGAAGTTGTTGAAAATATGATAATTGAGTTGGATTTCAATTCTTTTGAGGGTGTGGAACCAAATTTAAAATTCGATCTTCCTTTTCCCAATTTTGAAAATTTCAACACAACAACTTTGGATTTTGAACTTGGCACATGCAATGAAGTTGTTGATAATTCAATAAAGGAAGACGAATTCAATGAACAAGACTTTTTCGGACTTTTCGAAAATGAGTTGTTAAATTCCGAAGGGGAAGATTTCGATCACCATTTTGATTTTGAAATCGATAATTTGGAAGAAGTTTTCAATAATAAGCTTGAATTTCAAAATGGTGAAAATAAACTTGAATTTCAACCAATTGTTTTATCAACCCTGAAAATCATCGAAATTAAACAACTTGTACGATTTTCAATAAAACAACATTTGTTTTTCCAAATCAACATTCAACCATGAAATCTTTTATGGTTTGGTTTTTCATGCTTAAGCTGTGTCTCTCATACTTGACGAGACAAATGAATCGGTCTTTGGAAGACCATTTCATTTATTCTTTAACGGCATATTCTGATGTCTTGTAAATAATAACCCTTTCATTTTCTTGTAAATATAGGTCATCTTTTTATTTTTTGTTTTATTTTTCTCCTTCCACTTGGGTTGACTGTGGGAACACAGTCAAAATTAAGTATGGGAGGAGACACATCATCATTTTCGATTTTTCATGGTTTATTTTTACTTTTTCTTTCCAAAAATTTATTTTAAAAAAATCTCGAAAACAAAAAAACAAACAAATTTTTTTTAGGCATTTTGATTTTTTAAAGAAACACTATAGATAAATATATGGTTTTGGTTAATTAAATTGAATTTTTTTAAAATTTATTTGTCTTAACAAAAATAAAAATGAAGTTTGATTACAAATAACTATGGTTTAACTAGTATATAGGAAGATTCATGGAGATAATTATGAAATATATCCTAACTGAAAATCTTTGTTTTAAAAACTGGTTGATTTAAAGTAAAGGATATAACATTTTTTTGTCTTCTAAGTTAAATGGTGCAAAGATGATTTTGCAAAACTCTCTCTTTCAAAAAAAAACCAAAAAAAAACCCAAAAAAAAGCAAAAGAAAAAACATATTTCTTGTATATATGTATATATTTTTGTTAATAAACACCTAGAGTCATGTGTTCACACTCGTGTGTTCGCTCGCCATGCTCTGTACCCTTCTCACATAAGCCCGAAAGGTAGTGCACGATTGGTATATCTGGCCTCAGTTTATCCGAGTTAGGTGTGTGTATATAAAAATTCTTTTACTAATAACGCCTACAATCAATAAGTGTTCACACTTGTGTGTTCACTCGCCACGCTCTATATTCCCCTCACATCAGTCCGCAAGGAAGTGCATAAGCAAATGAAATCCAAGCACTAATTTAACTTGTTTGATTTGACTTGTTATTGAAAAGAAATGAAAATACCACTTTGATGAACTTTGATAATCGATAAGGGTCCATTTCATAGTTACATTGTGTTATCAACCAAAACAACGAGTTAAACTACAGTCTATTTGTTATGATAACTCGATTTTTGTTGGAAATTTTGACGAGTAAATGGCTTAAATTTTCAAGATAATAACCAAAACCTATATTTAACTTATTCGTGTTAATTTAAAAGTAAATCCTTCATTTGTAAATATTTTCAAAAACTTGCATTCATCCCATTGTAAATAAATCTTGCATTTTGTAAATATTTTCACTTTGCATTTGGATTTTGTGGGTAGTATCCGCTGAAAACCCTCACGAGACAACAATCGTCCTACCGGGGACACCCAAAGGTTTAACGGCTTATTGCATACGCTCAATGCAATTGTGCTCCCTACGAAAACGGATTTATCTTAGTTTTTTTCTTTATTCGAGGACGAATAAAATGATAATTGTGGTGGTATTTGATGTGCACATAAATGTGCATATTTTTACCACCATATTTAATCTAATTAAATTAAATAAATGATCATATAGGGTATTTTAACATGTTTAATCCAAAATTCAACTTATTTTCAAATTGTCACATATTCATCTTCATATAGAGGCAAAATGGTCACTTTTGTGCATATATTAATTTGAGAAAATTTAATTGGAAATTTCTATATTATTTTGAAGGAATTTGGTTTCAAATACAAGTGGGTTCATGAAGATATATGCATGCACAAAGAAGATACAAAGGAATGAAGATGGAAATAATTCAAAGTTATGATCATGGAGGACCCCACCTACCCACCTACCTTAATGTACAAATTAGAGCTAATCCACATGCAAATGGCCATTAAATCTTCATGCAAACTTAATGGATGATTATTTTATGCTAATGATAACTTAGTGGCCACTCTTCCTAAGAGGTATTTTGGGCATTTTCCAAAAAAAGTGGATTAGGGTTTCATACATGTATAAATACCCCTTATGCTTCATGTAACCTCTCTTCCTCTTAGTTAGTTTTAGTTTAGATTAAAAATAAAAGAAAGCTCTCTTTCTCTTTTCATGGCTACTTAGCCATTTTTTATCTTATGTAATTTTCCTTTTTTTATGCAATGTTAATTATTGTTCTCTTTTATTTTCTTGTTTATTTCCTTTCATGCTAGTAGTGTAGTTTATTTTCCATGCAAGTAGATTAGTTTTATTTCTTGTTAGTTAGCTCTTCTTTCATTTAGCTCTCCTTTTCCTCTTCTTTTTGTTTCATATTGCAAGCTACATTTGTTGATTTGATAATAAATATGAGAGGCTAAACCCCTTCAATTTAGGGATGATGAAGCTCTCTAATTATATAGCTTCAACATTTTGATAATTATTGCTCTCTTTTTGTGCTTAATGGAATTGATGGATGTGGTTTAATGTTGTTTAGCTTTGAATTTGATAGTCTATGTTGTTCATAACAAATAGGCTATGCTTAAACAAACAAAACACAAATTGCCTCTTCATCTAAATATGATTATGGCAAAGAAGTGAATGTTGAAATTAAAATTTGATGGCCTATATTTATAAACAATAGTTAATAGGCCATGCTTAAAATAGATTTCATTTCAACTTGTTGTCATTTTTCATGAGATGTAAAAAGTAGTTTAATGGGTGTGTTATAGTTTAATGGCTTATGTTGAGCTAATTAATAACACAAATAGGCCATACTTATGATAACCACATCAATTACTTACTAATGACCAAAAAAGGGAGATCATAATTTCATAATTTGTTGAACTATATGATCTAGAGAGTGGATTTATCTCTAAATTGTCATTTTATTCTCATAGTTTTCATTCACTTTTGTAGTTGTTAGTTTGTTAGTTTTCTCATTTTCTAGCTTAACAATCTTCTCTCGACTTTGGTTTAATTTGATTGAATAGGAAATTTAAATCTAACAATTTCCTACGGATCGACCCGTACTCGCCATGTACTAACTTTTTTACGCCGTGCGCTTGCGGTTAATTTAAATTTAAATTTGTTTGGCAGATTTCTAACTCGATAGAATTCCTGTCGACGAATAGGTGTTGACCATAAATTTGGTTAACAAACTCTTTGGATGTAGGGACATCTCAGGTATGGTTGTTCATATCCTATATACTATTTACTATATATGAGTTTTATAGTATTTTGATATGATATATCGCTCACACCAGACGATAGTCTGTCCTGAGGTTTTATGCTTTGCTTCTTATTATCTCGGGTACTCTTAAATAAGTAGATTAGGGATAACAGGTTTGGATAGCACATGGAGCTATACGGAGTACGAGTAGAAGGCTACACTTTCATATATCTATACTTGGAGTTACTATCACTTATATTCCCTTGTGCAGTATCGTGGAGCTGTATCAGTACTTGTATTATTAGAGATAACTACAGAATTTATTATGGATATTTTGGATGTAAAAGCTCTTTATTTTAGTTTTTCTATAATTTGTGAACCTGATGCACTTTGATGTTCTTATTTATGGTTCATTTGATCATATCACTATCTCGCCTATTTTACATCTATATTGTTATATTATACTATATCTGTGCACTGTGAGATGTTCCATAGGTTCTATGTTTGGATTTTTCTCTTCTTTATATTCTTGGCTACCGTCCTACATCGGCCGGGTACCTCCATAGCACATCACATTGGTATATTGGGTACCGAAGGTGTAGGGCGATCGTCTCATTGAATATGCAAACGCTAACATTTTACCCACATCAGAAAGGTCCTAATCTAGTAATCTAGAAGACCTAAATTGCTTTATTACTTTTGCACATATTCATGAAGATCATTTTGTTAAAGTGACACTTACCGATGACACACCTGTTTGTACCAAAATAGGGCACAACCCTCTTCGGACGTATTTGAAGAGATTAAAATGAAGAATATAAATGGAAAAGGAGGTTAATCTAATAAACACGCCAAAAACAAACAAACAGAAAAGTAGGAACACAAGATTTAGAGTGGTTCGGCGTTGTATCCTACATCCACTATGGAAAGTTTGCTATTTTATTGACTTTGCTAACTGATTACAACTGATTACAATAGTACACTCTCAAGCACCGAAGATACAATGGGGTTTCCGACAGAGTGTCAGCATAGGAGAGTCAAAAGTCCCTTTTTTGAAGGCCTAGGACTGCTATTTATAGGTGTAGGCTGAAAATATCTGGCTCAGATCTCGGAAGACTTCTTCTCTCACGTGGGTGGGCTCACTAGATCGATTCTTGGACATTTGGGATCGATCCATGATCGATATGTACACAATTTGTATCGATAAAAAACGACTCCATTTGGGCTGAGATCGATTAGAGACCAAGTAGAGGTGGTATGCAAGCTCCTGTGAAAATTTGGTAGCATTTGGACTTGTAGATTTTGAGTTATGATCGATCCAAGTTTGGATTTGTAAAAGGATGTCGAATTCGTATCGATCCCATTCGTATCGATGGCTTCGTATCCATGCTAGCTCGTATCGATCAGTTCGCCCCCTGCTTATAGGAATTCTTGGAATAATTTTTTTGTACTTGTTTTGTTTCCAAAGAATATATGAAATAAAATCTCCTTTTGTTTTTCGGCATAACTCCGAGATTATTTGCTTAAGTGTTTTAGCGCTTGAATTTCCATTCACTGTACTTGTGAAGCTTTACTCTCTGGATCGGACTTGATTTCGGTTGTTGAATCCCAAAGTCATGGCTTCAGGTCGTAACCAAATGTGAAATCAGTCCCAATGTTGTGCTATCTCGGTTAACAGCTCATGCTTGAGTTATGCCCCCAGTTTTGGAGAGAATTGAAGTGGTTGGACGATAGTCGCTATCCGTCTTCAATAATTTTAATTTAACTTAGTCAGAACTAAGTCAGAGTGAAATGTATTTGAGTGGTCGGATCACACCCACTCATTTATTAGTAATCACATCCACACTCTGGGGATTAAACTTGTGCGCTGGCAGTCGGTGATGCCTTCTTGACGTTTAAAATTATGTCCACACTCTAGGGACTTGAGTTATTTTACGGGCGGTCAGTCATACCCATTTAATATTTAGAATCCCGTCCACGCTCTGGGGACTTAGATTGATTTGTGGGTGGTCAATCACACCCAATTTGTGTTTATACTTCGGTCCGCACTCTAGGGACTCAGAGTTTTCTCACGGGCGGTCGGTTCACACCCAGTTTGTGGGTATACTCTAGCCCGCGCTCTTGGGACTCAGAGTTAGTCAATGGGTGGTCAGTCACACCCATTTTGGTGTTTATACTCCAGTTCGCACTCTGGGAATCTGGAGTTGATCGACAGATGGTCAGTCACATCTGCCTAAGTGTTGGAATCTCGTTCGCACTTTGGGAATGATAAGTTGACCAGGGACGTGGATGGTCGGATCACATCCACCTTGAATAGATAAGCGAAGTCGTAGATGGCAGGGTCCATCATCCTTGAGTTTAGATTGTACATGGGCGAAGTCGTGGGTGGACGAGTCCACCCTCTTCAAACCCACGTTTTTGATTTGCAATTTATACTCCAGCTCGCACTCTAGGAACCAGAGTTTGTTGGGGGATTGTCGCGTATCAATCCTTTTTGGCCTTTGTGTGGTAGCTTGCCCCCGAGCTTGGGGTTTCACTTAGCGAGTGACTAGTCGTATCGTAGTCACTTCTTATTTGAATAAGTCTCACCGTAGGATGGAACTTAGCTCTCCGTGCATCATGCAGCTCACATGACACATTTCAGAAATCGCCACTCTGGCTTGAAGAGATTGTATTTTATTACTGAAATAAGAAAGTATAGCAAAGTCAGTTGCCTTATTACAAGTTCAAATTTTGAAATGCATAAACAAATTTCCAATGAAAAGTAGACTAAATGAACAAATAAAGCCTGTTATGTGTAGTAGGGATGGGGAATCTCGCTATTCCAAGCTCTCGGCAAAGTGCGACCATCAACATTTGATAATTTGAATGTGCCGTCTCCAATTCTCCGCTCAATAACATACGGTCCTTCCCATGTCGGCTTCATGTGCGAAGGGACTGGATAGATTCTTTTGAGTACAAGATCGCCAAGTTCAAAGGTTCTGGGTCGGGCCTTAGCATTGTATAATCGGGCGACTCGACTTCGGTGCATGGCTGCCCTCAAATCAGCCACTTCATGCTTCTCATCCAATAAGTCCAAAGATTCAGCAATTAAGATGGTGTTTGTCTTTGGATCATAATATGTCACACGGTGAGAAGGTACTTCCAATTCAACTGGAATGATGGCTTTTGATCCGTAGGAAAGTGAAAATGGAGTGTGGCCGGTCATGGACTTGTGGGTATTTTGATATGCCCATAGGGCCATGGGAAGCTCATCGACCCATTTGCCTCCGGCCTTCTCCAGTCGTTTCTCCATTTCCATTTATATTCTTTATTTTAATCTCTTCAAATACGTCCGAAGAGTGTTGTGCCCAATTTTGGTACAAACACTTTGGTGCTTTTACTGAGAAAACCCATCTTTTCTCCTACTCGTTGGATCTACTGCCGTCGTTGGATTGCAAGAATCTAAGAAGAAGATCTAGATCTCACATCCAGTAGTTCTTCCATCCTATTCAAATTGAGTCAAATCTAGGAAAGAGCTACATCATTCACCATGGTTACTACTAGGACTGCCTCAACTGCTGTTGCTTAGGAAGGACGGGATAGACAGAACCTCGCACAGTTACCCGCTATAGGTCAGAAATCACTTGGACCTTCAGATCGGCAAGGCCCTCACTAGGGAGGAATTCCAAATACTGATGCAGGAATTGACTCAGAGCCGTTAGCATCTCACCCAATAGATCCGTGCCAACATGGAGCTAACCAACCGACTGGATGAGGAAAGATGAAGGAGATCCAAAAGGGATCGTGCCTCCTATTCATCCACCGAAAGCTCAGCTTCCTCCGACTTCAACCGTAGATCTACTCGTCCACAGCTGGATGGAAGCTACGCGCAAGCCCCTGGGCATCAGCATACTCTGAATATTGGACAAGCTGGAGCTGGTCCTTCTATAGGGCACCAGGCTGGACCCTCCTCCTGAGGTGGGGCGCTTCCATGTCATCCCACTGATAGCCATGCCGCCGCCGCCGCTATAGACTTGGAAGCTGACCTTCAGAACCGAGCAAATCCGACCCTTCGCCAACACAATCATGCTCCTGAACCCTATGTACTTGAAAATCTAGAACCAAGGAGGCGAGGCATGGACCGTTGAACGCGCTCGGACCGTCCTCGCATTGTGGAACCCGACCACACCTTGGCCCAGAATCTCCAAATGCCAGACATTCCAACTAGGCCTGTCAATGGTACGGGCTTCGGCCCGGGCCCGGCCCGAACCCGCCCTATTTATGCGGGTACGGGTTTTGTCTTTTACTACCCAAGCCCGACTCAGGCATGATCCGGGTCGGGTACGGTTTTATCAAAACCCGGCCCGGTTGGCCCGACCCGACTATTAGTTTTTCATCGTATCAAAACATGAGGGCGTATGTTATTTATTTACCATTTTGTTTGTTTAAATGTAGATGTTTTTGCATACTTTTGTTATGAGCTTGACTACATCACCGTCCAATTTATATGTTATCATTGTTTGTATACAAATTTTACCAAAGTTGCAGTTTTAAAATATGGTTTTAACATAAATATTCTGAGTTAGGTATATAGTTATTACCCAGTGGGCTTAAAAAGCCCGACGGACCGGGCTCGGATATTGGGTTGAAATACCCTGCGGGTTCGGGCCGGGCTTGGGTTTTAATTATTGTAATTGGACTCGGGTCCGGGTTTTATAATACCCGGACCGAACCCTGCCCATTGACAGGCCTAATTCCAACCATGATCCGTCAGATGATCCGTGAAAGTCAGGGCCTCACCAATGACGATTGGGGAATCTCTCGGAGTCATACACCATTCACTGAGGACATCCTCTATGCTGAACCACCTCGCCGATTCAGGATGCCGACTTTACCAGTTTATGAAGGGAGTTCAAACCCTAACCAACACATCTTAAAGTATGAATGGCTTATGAATGCCGCACGAGCTGATGATGCGGTCAAATGTAGAGGCTTTCCTATCTCCCTTGGGGGCATCACAATCATGTGGTTTACTTGCTTACCACCCCGATCCATTTCATGCTTTGATCAGTTAGCTATGAAATTCGTCGAACGGTTTCCTATGCACGTCACAAGACCTAAGGATGTTAACACCTTATCCAGCATCACTCAGGCTCTGGGAGAGACACTCAGACATTATCTGGAAAGATTCCATGCCACTTGTGCAGAGATCAGTAACCCTAATGATAATTCCATATTGATGGCACTGACCAAAAGAATCGATCCTGATTCCGAATTTAGCAATTGGTTGGCTGAGAAACCCCCCGCATCACTGGATCTTTTCTATGCTAAGGCAGCCTAGTTCTTGAGGTGAGAAGATGCTAGACAATCTAAAAAGCAAGATGATGCGGGGCCCAGTGTGGAAGGCATTCAAAGTAACGTCACTATGAAACAAACCGGTAGAGTTCCAGTAAACTGCAGTTAAATATACAGAATAAGCAGAATCAGCAGAAAGGTGATGGAAGTCAGGGTAAGAAGCGAGATCAAAATTGCGGACTATAACACAGAGCTCTCATGTTTGACATCTATACTCCCTTGAATACATCCCTGGAGAATGTTTATTTGCAAACATGTAACACTGGACAATATAAAAAGCCTGCTCTGAAACAGTCGTCTGAGAAGCAAATTCAATCTAGGAAATTCTGCAGATTCCATGATTACTATAGTCACAATACCAACATCATTGAGAAGTTAATCCGAGATAGGAATTTGGAATAATATGTTCGGGCGCCGCAGGCTGGAGGTGCGGGCCCATCAAATAAAAATCAAGTTCAGAATCAGGCTAGACCGGAGGAACCCATGCGTACTGGCGGGAAGTTGGTTATTAACATAGTTAGTGGTGGTCCTCACCCAGCTGATCAGAGCTGGAAGAAAATGGAGTCGTATTCCAGCTCTATTAAGCATGCAGACTTCGAATGTTGCAGTAATCTTGATGACGGGGCTCCGGTGAAACAAGAAAAGACGATGACAGACGACATCGTTTTTCGAGACAGAGATTTTGATAAAGTCGTAGCCCCCACCATTGATCCACTAGTCATATCAACTCAAGTAGGTCCTGCTTGGATGAAGAGGATCTTGGAAGATAGTGGAAGCTCCATAAATATTCTCTTCAAACGAGCTTATGACCAGATGAAAATGGAAGCTAAGGACTTGAAGCCATGTCAGTCTTGCATACATGGCTTTAATGGAAGTGCAACGATACCCACTGGGATGGTGGAGTTACCGGTGGAGATGGGAATAGGAGATCGCTGGAGAGTCTGGATTCTACAATTTGTTGTGTTGGACATAACTCTCCATATAATGCTTTCTTGGGCCGACCGGCCCTAGCTGAATTCAGGGCAGCCATTTCCCCATGGTGCTTAACTTTTAAGTTCCCCACAAATAACGGGATTGGAGTTGTACAAGGAGATCAGGTGGCTGGACGCGCCTGTTATGTTGCTGAGCTGCGGGAGGCGCAAAGGAAGGAGAAGGGTAGAGGAATCTCTCTGTGTCCGTTTTACTGATAATTGATAGCTAACGCCTAGGCCTAGGCCCGGGTGCCACAACCAATTCCTAAAAGATCTTAATCCAAGAGATGATGATAATGAAGAGGAAGTCAAAGACAGCCAGGTTCCCCGACAGAGTTGACGATTGATGAAGATAATGACTCCATAATGATAAAGGTTGGATCTCAGCTAAGCCAGCAGATAGGAGAGGAATTGGTTGAATTTCTCCGGGCAAACCTCGACATGTTTGCTTGGATGCACTCAGACATGTGTGGGATCTTGCCAGACATCGCGAGCCACACATTGAATATTGACCTACGACATGTCCCGATCAAGCAGAAAAGGTGCGGTATGGATCCAAAGAGATCTGCCACCCTAAAAGAAAAGGTGGATAAACTCAAGACGAACGGGTTCATCCGAGACGCATTATATCCAAAGTGGGTAATCAACCTAGCGCTTGTCAGGAAACCAAATGGGAAATGGAGAACTTGTGTGGACTAGTCAGACCTAAATAAAGCCTGACCTAAAGACAGCTTTCCGCTTTCCAGAATTGATCAGCTTGTAGATTCAACGGCCGGACACGAGCTCTTGTCTTTTATGGATGTGTATTCCGGCTACAATCAGATACCGATGCACCTACCCGATCAGGAGCATACCAGCTTTGTCACCGATCGGGGACTCTATTGCTATAAAGTGATGCCGTTCGGACTTAAGAACACTGGGGCGACCTATCAAAGACTTGTCAACCGAATGTTTACTAACCAAATCGGGAGAACTATGGAGGTGTACGTGGACGATATGCTTGTAAAGTCGCGGCTCTCCATTGATCATGTCAAAGACTTGGAAACAATGTTCAACATCCTCCTAGAGTATCGAATGAAGCTCAACCCGTTGAAGTGTCACTTCGGAGTCGCATCCGGAAAGCTCCTTGGATTCATTGTTAATGCTCGAGGGATTGAAGCTAATCCCGAAAAGACCTGGGCGATTTGGAATCTCGAGACTCCCAGAACTATAAAGCAAGTACAGAGCCTCAACGGGAAGGTGGCAGCTTTGAGCAGATTCATCTCCAAATCCACCGACAAGTGCATTCCCTTCTTCGATCTGATCAGGAAAGGAAAGCGGAACTTTGAATGGACTGAGGAGTGTGAAGGCGCATTCCGAGCACTAGTTCAGCATCTGACAATGCCACCTATTTTGTCAAAGCGGATTGGTCATGAGAGGCTATACATCTATTTGGAAGTTTCAACAAACGTAATCAGTGCTACATTAATTCGGGAGGAGGATCGAATACAACGACCGGTCTATTACATTAGCAAGCGATTGACCGGGGCGGAGAGGAACTATCCGAAGTTGGAAAAGCTAGCTTACTGCCTCGTCATTGCCTCGAGAAAGCTACGTCCATATTTCTTGGCCCATCCGATCATAGTCTACACCAACCAGCCGTTACGATAGGTCCTTACACGGCCTGAGACGTTTGGTAGGTTGCTCAAGTGGAACATTGAGTTGAGTTAGTTTGATATTGCTTATACACCGAGACGAGCTATCCAAGGGTAAGTTCTGGCGGACTTCATCGCTGAATTTACTATACCAGAGGACTTGCCTGAAACCAGTGAATCTCCCCAATACATATGGAAGCTATACACAGATGGCGCATCAAACGACCGATGCTCGGGCACTGGAGTTGTACTCGAAACCCCAGAAGGTCGATCTGTATGTTATGCTTTGAAGTTTGATTTCCTTGCGACTAATAATGAGACTGAGTACGAAGCTTTACTCGCAGGACTCAGACTTGCCAGAGATTTGAGAATTATTGCTGTGGAGATTTACTGTGATTCACAATTGGTCATATGCCATGTTCGGGGAGAATACCAAGCTAGAGACCGGAGGTTGGCTGCTTATCTCGCTCAGGTCCAGGAAGTGCTGAATCAGTTCGATTATTATGCCATCTACTGCATACCCCGAGAGCGCAATCAAAAGGCCGATTCTTTGACATAACTAGCTAGCATCGGTGAAGCACAGCAAATGAGACTCATCCCTATTGAGACACTTACCTCTCCGAGTATCGATCAGATAGAGAAATACTGGGTGCATGAAGCTACACCCGAGAAGGAGTCATGGATGACCCCTTTCAGAAATTATCTTAAGCATGGAGCTTTGCCCGAACGCAGAAGTGAGAAAAGACAAGTTCTCCGAAAAGCTTCACGATTCATTATCCAGAATGGAGTCATGTACAGGAGAGGATACTCCATTCCTTTACTTCGGTGTATCGCCCACGACGAAATCAAACGAGTGTTACATGACGTGCTCGAGGGTGAATGTGACAATCGCACTGGGGGGCAAGCCTTCTATAAGAAGATACTCCGATACAGATATTATTGGCCGGCTGTGAATCGAGACGCATCAGACTGTGCCAAGAAATGTGACAAGTGTTAGAAACATGCTCGAATTCCAAGAGCCCCGCCTACTTAAATTACTTAAATGGTCAGTCCATGGCCGTTTGCCATATGGGGCATCGATATAATTGGGTCTCTACCTCTGGCTAAAGGTAGCGCGAAGTACGCCATCGTTGCACTTGACTACTTTACCAAATGGGCGGAAGCTAAGCCCCTTGCTACTATCACGATGAAGAAAGCAATCAACTTTGTGGTACGCAACATCATCTATCATTTTGGCCCCCCGCATACAATTATCACTAACAACGAAGCCCAATTTGATAGTGTTGAGTTCAAGAGCTTCTGTCAACGCTTCAATATCCAAAAGAAGTTCTCGGCTGTTGCTCACCCTCAAGCGAATGGACACGTCGAAGCTGTTAACAAAGTTATCAAGTCCATTTTGAAGAAACGACTGGAGAAGGCCGGAGGCAAATGGGTCGATGAGCTTCCCATGGCCCTATGGGCATATCGAACTACCCACAAGTCCGCGACCGACCACACTCCATTTTCACTTCCCTATGGTTCAGAAGTTGTCATTCCAGTTGAATTGGAAGTACTCTCTCACCGTGTGACATATTATGATCCAAAGATAAACACCATCTTACTTGCTGAATCTCTGGACTTATTGGATGAGAAGCGTGAAGAGGCTGATTTGAGGGCAGCCACGCACCAAAGTCGAGTCGCCCGATTATACATTGCTAACCCAAAACCTTTGAACTTGGCGATCTCGTACTCAAAAGAATCTATCTGGTCCTTTCGCGCATGAAGCCGACATAGGAAGGACCGTAAGTTATTAAGTGGAGACTTGGAGACAGAACATTCAAATTATCAACTGTTGATAGTCTCACTTTGCCAAGAGCTTGAAATAGCGAGAGTCTCCGTCGCTACTACACATAACATGCTTTATTTGTTCATTTAGTCTACTTTTCATTGGAATTTTGTTTATGCATTTTGAAATTTGAACTTGCAATAAGGCAACTGACTTTGCCAAACTTTCTTATTTCAGCAATAAAATGCAATCTCTTCAAGCCAGAGTGGCAATTTCTGAAATGTGTCATGTGTGTTGCACGATGCATGGAGAGCTAAGTTCCATCCTACGGTGGGACTTATTCAAATAGGGAGTGACTGCGATACGACCATTCGCTCGCTAAGTGAAACCCCAGGCTCGGGGGCAAGCTACCACACAAAAGCCAAAAAGGATTGATACACGACAATCCTTCAACAAACTCCGGTTCCCAGAGTGCGAGCTGGATAATTAACTACAAATCCAAAATGTGGGTTCGAGGAGGGTGAACCCGTCCACCCACGACTATGTCCATGTATAATTTAAACTCAAGGAGGATGGACCCGTCCATCTACGACTTTGCTTACCTACTCAGGGTGGATGTGATCTGACCATCCACGTCCCTGATCAACTTATCGTTCCTAGAGTGCAAACGAGATTCCAACACTTAGGCAGATGTGACTGACCGTCAGTCGATCAACTCTAGATTTCCTGAGTGCGAATTGGAGTATAAACATCAAAATGGGTGTGACCGACCACCCATCGACTAACTTTGAGTCCCCAGAGCTCGGGCTGGAGTATAAACACAAATCGGGTGTGAACCGACCGCCCGTGAGACAACTTTGAGTCCTCGGAGTATGGAATGGAGTATAAACACAAATTGGGTGTGACTGACCACTCACAAATTAATCTAAGTCCCCAGAGCACGGACGAGATTCTAAATATTAAATGGGTGTGACTGATCGCCCGTAAAATAACTCAAGTCCCTAGAGTGTGGACATATTTTAAACGTCAAGCAGGCGTCACCAACTGCCAGTGCACAAGATCGATACGAACTCGTATGTCATCCATCATTGATACGATTGCATCCAACACTCCATCACCCATCCTCGATACGAATGAATCTTTCATACCCATCTACACTTCTTCTTCTCCGATCAACTTAAGCAACACAGAAATCATTCCGACCTTCCTCAACCTTACTCCGACCATCTCCAGCAACCTTTTCACCAGACTCGGCCACGAATACGAATTGAATGGCAAACAAATTCGAATCTCATCATTTTCGTGTGAATTTGTGGTTTTAATTACCAAATTTAGGCGGTTAATTCGAAGGATTAAGGAATTAAACAGCTTGGAGACGAAAGCAATTTCCAATTCTCGGTTCTTCAATCGATACGAAAGCAAGGGAAAAATGAGAGCAAGTAAAAAAATTTCTAAGTACAAAATTCTATTTATATTGTTCGACACTAGGCAAATGTCAATTCGTCTCACGGTGCCAGTGACTGATCAAAGCAGTATCCCCTCCAGTCGATAAAAAGAAAGCTGTTCGTATCCATTCCCCTTTTGATCTAGAACATAGACGTTTGTATCCATCAATGGCGCATCTATATGAACGAGACAACAGGGACTTGTTTGGATCATTATGACCCATCAGCAATTCATCGTTACGAAATGATAACTCCGTATCTATTATCCCGCCTTTTGGCAAGGCCGTAACACCAAGGAATTAACTAATAACCAATGATAGCCCATCCTAGAGATCAGTTATACACGGGCTCACTACGGAAATCGATGAATTTTGTCCGAGTCAGGATCGAGCCAAAATTGGTGGGACATGATGAGTTAAGCCATGAGAGCCAGCATTTCAAATCTCAAGTCAATCCGAGTTCGTATGCTCGAGTTATGAGCGGTACAAGATTGGATGAAAATCAATTGCCGTTCGACTTGCTCCTTCGACTCGCTTCGCAACACTCAGAGCCACTCTCTTCGACTCGCTCTACGTCCCTCAGAGCTGCTCTCTTCGACTCGCTCTCTTCGACTCGCTCCGTATCCCTCAGATGCCAACTTTGACTCGTTCCTGTTCGACTCGCTTCACAGCCATCTGAAGTACCTGCTTCGACTCGCTTCGCTCAGAGGCCTTCTTCGACTCGCTCCCCTTGAACCACTGAGCGACTCCATCAACTTCGACTCCACTACTCAAACCTCCCAGAACTGCTCTCTTCGACTCGCTCCAGTCTGGAACCATCCAAAGTGCACACTTCGACTCGCTCCACTCAAACAGCTATCTTCGACTCACTCAATCATGGCTCACTTCGACTCACTCAATTAATGCGCGATTCAACTCGCTCAAAACATCGTCAAAGGCAGAGCGATCCAGAAAGCGCCACGTCATCGAGTCGAAGCAGAAGCGAGTTGAAATGGAAGCGAGTCGAAGGAAACAGCCTACCGAAAACTCCATTTCGTATTGATCATATCTCCCAATCTACATGTCCAAATGTTATGAAATTTTCACAGAAGACTAAGAGCATGCTAAAGAATGTCCACGCCAAATTTCGACTCCATTGGATGAACTCTTGACCGAGTCAAAATCTGTTCGTGTCAATCACGAATCAGACCGAAACTTCACGGGCTTGGGCGTGCGGGCCTGGTCACGTGCCAGAGAGTGTCTCCCGAGATCTGAGTGAAATATCAGCCTCCTACACCTATAAATAGACCCCCAAAGCCAACAGAAAAGGGGTTCTTCTTCCTCTTTGAGATCTCCAACGACCGGACTCCGCTAGATCTAGATCTGAACTCAATTGCTGCAGCTACCAACAAGATTCATTGCTGCAAATCATAATTTCCTGCTGTAAATCATTGAATTCATTTGTAAACACAAAAGAAAGATCAATAAAGCAAACTACTTCATAGTGGACGTAGGCTATACGCCGAACCACTCTAAATTCTTGTGTCTCCTTGCATTTTAATTATTCTCGTTTCTGAAATTTGGAGTTTTTGTTAGATAATTCCTCTTTTTCCATTTGCTTTCTTCACTTTATCTCTTCAAAGACTTCCGAAGAGTGTTGTGCCCAATTTTGGTACAAACACTTTGGTGCTTTCATTGAGAGAAACCCAATTTTTCTCCTGCTCTTTGGATCTCCTATCTATATTGGATTGCAAAAATCTAAGAAGAAGATCCAGATCTAGAACTTTGAAGCCCTTCCATTCTATTCAGATTTGCAATCAGATCTAGGAAAGGACTTCATCAATTCATTATGGTGAGCACACGTACCACCTCTACAGCTGCTGATCAAGGAGCACGGGATCAACAAAATCCCATGCAATCACCTCCATCCAACCAAAATGCTGCAGGACCTTCAAATCCATCAGGTCCAATCACTAGACAAGAGTTCTAGACATTACTTCAAGAGTTGACCCAAAGTCGACAGCAGCTAGCGGAACAACTACGCGCCAACACGGAGTTGACTAACCAGCTAATTCGCCAATGGCGAAGAAGATCCAGAAGAGACCAAGGTTCTCACTCTTCCACAGAAAGTTCAGCCTCCTTCGATGGCCAAACTAGATCTACACGTCCATGGCTAGGTGTAAGCTACACCCAAGCCACGGGACTCCAACCTACTTCGAACCTTGGGCAACCTAGAGCTGGACCATCCGCTAGTCTTCGCACAGAACCTTCAACTCAAGGAGGAGCTGCTCCTTATCATGTTACCGGCAACATTGCTACTACCACCACTGCCGGACGGGGAGGTGATGCTAGAAACCAAGCTGATCCTCAACGTAGCCAACGAGAGCAGACTCCTGAGCCTTATGTCCCTGAGGATGTTGAACCAAGGAGGCGAAACACGGATTGTCGACCGCATCCGGTCCATACTCGCGTTGTGGAACCCGACCACACCTTGGCACAACATGCTCCAAGTGTCCGAACACCAGATATACCGGCGATGATCCGCCAAATGATCCGTGAAAGTCAGGGTCTCTCTAATGACGACTAGGGAATCTCCCGAAGTCATACCCCTTTCACCGATGATGTTTTATATGCTGAACTACCTCGACACTTCAGGATGCCAGCTTTGCCAGTTTATGAAGGAAGTTCTGATCCTAATCAACATGTCCTGAAATACGAATGGCTAATGAATGCTGCTAGAGCTGATGACGCAGTAAAGTGCCATAGTTTCCCCATTTCCTTAGGGGGCATCGCTACCATGTGGTTCACTCGTTTGCCACCGCGATCCATCTCTAACTTTGACCAGATGACCACCAAGTTTGTCGAACAATTCCATATGCATGTGGCGAGGCCAAAGGACGTTAACACTCTATCTAGTGTTACGCAAGCTCCCGGAGAAACGCTTAGGCGTTACTTGGAGCGTTTCCATGCTGCATGTGCAGAAATAAGCAATCCCAACGATAACTCTATCCTGATGGCTCAGACTAAGGGGATTGATGCTGATTTCGAGTTCGGAAGTTGGTTAGCTAGGAAACCACCTGCGTCATTGGACCGTTTCTATTCCAAGGCAGCCCAATTCCTGAGAAGGGAGGATGCGAAACAGTCTAGGAACCAGGATGACGCATGGCCCAACATCGAGGGTATCCAGAGTAACGTCGCTGTTAAACAGTCCGGGGATAGTTCTGGAAAAATTCAGTTAAACGTCCAAAATAAACAGAATCAACAGAGGGACAAAAGAAACCAGAACAAAAAACGCGATCAGGATCGTGGACCATGGCATAGAGGTTCCATGTATGATAAGTACACTCCATTAAACACGTCATTGGAAAATGTGTATTTGCAAACCTGCAATACCATGCAGTATAAGAAGCCTGCCGCGAAACCACCAACTGAAAGACAAATCCAAACAGGAAAGTTCTGTAGATTCCATGAGAGTTATGGCCACAACACCAATGAGTGTCATCACTTACAAGACCTCATTAAAAAACTAATACGTGAGCGGAAGTTGGATCAGTATGTACGGGCACCGCAATCCGGTGGTGCGGGCCCATCAAATCAGAATCGTGCACCGAACCAGGAAAGACAGGAAGAACCCGCTCGTGCGGACGGGAGGTTGGTCATCAATACCATAAGTGGTGGTCCTCACCCAGCAGATCAAAGCTGGAAGGAAATGGAGTCATATGCCAGTTCTATCAGGCGTGCAGACTTCGAGTGTTGCAGTAGTTTTGATGAGGGGGCTCCGGCCAAGCAACAGAAAACGATGACGGATGACATCATGTTCAGGAGCAGAGACGCAGATAAAGTCAAAGCTCCCACTATAGATCCACTGGTCATCTCAACACAAGTAGGTCCCGCTTGGATAAAAAGGATCCTAGTTGACAGTGGAAGCTCTGTGAATATTTTGTTCAAGCGAGCTTATGATCAAATGAAGATGGAAGACGCAGACTTGAAGCCTTGTCAATCTCGAGTCCATGGTTTCAACGGAAGTGCCACCATTCCCACTAGGATGGTGGAACTGCCAGTAGAGTTGGGAGTTGGAGAACGTCGAAGAGTACAGATGTTGCTGTTCATCGTTTTGGACATAGACTCCCCTTACAATGCTTTCTTGGGCCGATCGGCCCTCGCTGAATTCAGAATAGTCATTGCCCCATGGTGTTTGACCTTGAAATTTCCCACTGATCATGGAATAGGCATCGTTCAGGGAGATCAGGCCACTGCCAGAGCCTGTTATGTTGCTGAGCTGCGGGAGGCGCAGCGAAAGGAGAAGGGAAAGGGCGTAGAGGAATCTCTCTACGTCTGTTTCGCCGATAATTGACAATTAACGCCCGGGCCCAGGCCCGGGCACCCCAGCCAATTCCTCAAGGACCTTGACCCGAGAGAAACTGAAGACGAAGGAGAATCTAAAGAAAGTCAAGCATCCCCGGCTGAACTGACGATTGACGTCCCAATTCACAATAACGATGATTCGAAAATAATAAAGATTGGATCTCAGCTAAGCTAGCAAACTCAAGAGGAATTGTTTGAATTTCTACGGGCAAATCTAGATGTATTTGCCTAGACACACTCTGATATGTGCGGGATCTCACCGGACATCGCGAGCCACACTCTGAACATTGACCCGCGGCATGTCCCGGTCAAACAAAAAAGACGCGGTATGGATCCAGAGAGATCTGCCGCCCTTAAAAAGGAAATAGAAAAGCTTGAAGTGAACGGATTCATTCGAGATGCGCTATATCCTGAATGGGTGTCGAATCCCGTGCTCGTCCGAAAGCCGAATGGAAAGTAGAGAACATGCGATTATTCCGATCTGAATAAAGCATGTCCCAAAGATAGTTTCCCACTTTCCAGAATTGATCAGCTAGTGGATTCGACGCTGGACATGAACTCTTATCCTTCATGGACGCATATTCAGGCTACAATCAAATACTGATGCATTTACCCGATCAAGAACATACCAGCTTCGTAACCAATCTGGGACTTTACTGTTACAAGGTTATGCCGTTCGGACTCAAGAACACCGAGGCTACTTACCAACGATTGGTCAATCGGATGTTTGCTAATCAAATCGGGAAAACAATGGAAGTATATGTGGACGACATGCTTGTGAAGTCATGACTCTCCACCGACCATGTGAAAAACCTGGAAACTATGTTCAACATACTCTGGGAGTACAAGATGAAGCTCAACTCACTGAAATGTCACTTTGGAGTTGCATCCGGAAAGTTCCTTGGTTTCATCGTTAACGCTTGAGGAATCGAAGCTAATCCTGAGAAGATTTGGGCAATCAGAAATCTTGAAACTCCCAAGACTATAAAGCAAGTCCGGAGTCTCAATGGAAAGGTAGCAGCATTGAGCAGGTTCATTTCAAAGTCCACTGACAAATGCATTCCCTTCTTTGATCTGATTCGAAAAGGGAAACGAAACTTTGAATGGACCACAGAATGCGAGGGCGCTTTCCAAGCACTAGTCCAACATCTGTCTACACCGCCGATACTGTCGAAGCCTATCGATCATGAAAAATTGTTCGTATATTTAGCGATATCAGAAAATGCTATCAGCGTTGCATTGATCCGAGAAGAAGACAAGATATAGAGGCCAGTATACTATGTCAGCAAACGATTGACTGGGGTTGAAAGAAATTATCCGAAGCTGGAAAAGTTGGCTTACTGCCTTGTCATTGCATCAAGAAAACTCCGACCATACTTCCAGGCACATTCCATTATTGTTTACACCGACCAGCCGTTACGACAGGTCCTTTCGCGGCCTGAGACGTCTGGTAGGTTATTCAAGTGGAACATCGAGCTGAGCCAGTTTGACCTTACTTACGCTCCGAGACGGGCCATACAAGGACAAGTCCTAGCCGATTTCATAGCCGAATTTACCATCCCAGAGGACTTGCCCGAAGCGAGTGAATCCCCCGAGTACGTCTGGAAACTTTATACTGACGGAGCATCAAACGACCGGTGTTCAGGCGCTGGTATTGTGCTTGAAACTCCCGAAGGTCGATTCATTTGTTATGCCTTAAAGTTTGATTTCCATGCGACTAATAATGAAGCTGAATATGAAGCCCTCCTAGCTGGCTTGAAACTTGCTAGAGATTTGAGAATTATCGCAGTGGAAATTTATTGTGATTCACAATTAGTTGTGTGTCAGGTACGAGGAGAGTATCAAGCAAGAGATCAAAGGTTGGCTGCTTACTTAGCTCGAGTTAAGGAAGTACTAGACCATTTCGATTACTACGCCATCTACAGTATACCTCGAGAATGCAACCAAAAGGCTGATTCGTTGGCGAAGCTAGCTAGCACAGGCGAAGCTCAACAAATGGGTCTCGTTCCCGTAGAAACGCTATCTTCCCCAAGTATCGACCGAGCGGAAATAAACCGGGTATGCGAAACCGTCCCCGAAAAGGATTCTTGGATGACTCCACTCATAAATTACATTGAGCACGGAACCCTACCAGAGCGCAGGAGTGAAAAAAGACAGGTCCTACGAAAGGCCCCAAGATTTACCATCCAGAATGGACTCGTGTATAGAAGAGGGTACTATGTTCCTCTACTCCGATGTATTGCTCACGATGAAATCAAACGAGTATTACACGAAGTGCATGAGGGAGAATGTGGCGACCACACCGGGGGGCAAGCACTTGACAAGAAAATACTTCGATACTGATATTACTGGCCATCCGTGAATCGCGATGCGCTGGATTATGCAAAGAAATGCGATAGATGTCAGAAATATGCCCGAATCCCTAGAGCTCCTCCTACCGAAATAACACAAATGGTGGCCCATGGCTGTTCGCAATGTGGGGCATCGACATCGTCGGTGCTCTCCATCTGGCAAAAGGTGGTGCGAAGTACGCCATCGTCGCAGTCGATTACTTTACAAAGTGGGCCGAAGCCGAAGCTCTCACGACCATTACAACGAAGAAAGTAATCAACTTTGTGGTTCATAACATCATCTGTCGATTCGGCCTCCCACACACTATCATAACGGACAACAGAACCCAATTCGACAGTGCTGAATTCAAAGATTTCTGCAAACGATTTCACATCCAGAAGAAGTTCTCTGCAGTTGCACACCCTCAGGCAAACGGACAGGTCGAAGCTATTAACAAAGTCAAAAAATCCATTCTGAAAAAATGACTGGAAAAGGTCGGTGGCAAGTGGGTTGATGAACTTCCTATGGCTTTATGGGCTTACCGAACTACTCACAAAACCACGACCGGTCACACTCCGTTCTCTCTTTCTTACGGTTCAGAAGCCGTTATTCCAGTCGAGCTAGAAGTACCTTCTCATCGTGTGACATACTACGATCCGAAGACGAATGCTATATTACTTGCGGAATCTCTTGATCTACTAGATGAGAAGCGTAAAGAAGCTGATTTGAGGGCAGCTGCGCACCGAAGTCGAGTCGCTCGATTGTACAACGCCAAGGTCCGCCCACGAACCTTTGAACTAGGCGATCTCGTCCTCAAAAGAATCTATCCGGTTCCTTCGCATATGAGACCGACATGGGAAGGACCGTATGTTATCGAGCAAAGACTCGGAGATGGCACATTCAAACTATCGACTGTCGACGGTCTAACTCTGCCAAGAGCCTGGAATAGCGAGAGCCTTCGCTGCTATTACACATGGCAGGCTATCTTTATCCATTTAGTTTACTTTCCTTTTCTGCAATTTGATTATGCATTTCGAAATTAGAACTTGTAATAAGGCAACTAACTTTGCCATACTTTCTTATTTCAGCAATAAAATGCAACCTCTTCGAGCCATAGCTGTGATTTACTTAAAATACTTCATATGACCATCACTATGCACAGAGAGCTAAGTCTCATCATACGGTGGGATTTATTCAAATAGAGAGTGACTACGATGCAACCAATCACTCGCTAAGTGAAACCCGAGCTCGGGGGCAAGCCATCACATAAAAAGTCAAAGAAGGATTGATACACGACAATCCTTCATCAACTCCGTATTCCCAGAGTGCGAACCGGAGTATAAACATCTACTCTGAACTCCCAGAGTGTGAGTCGGAGTATAAACATTCAACTCCGAACTCCCAGAGTGCGAGTCGGAGTATAAACATTCAACTCCGAGTTCCCAGAGCGCGAACCGGAGTATAAACATTCAACTCCGAGTTCCCAGAGCGCGAACCGGAGTATAAACATTCAACTCCGAATTCCCAGAGCGCGAAGCGGAGTATAAACATTAACTCTGAACTCCCAGAGTGCGAGTCGGAGTATAAACATTCAACTCCGAGTTCCCAGAGCGCGAACCGGAGTATAAACATCCAACTCCGTATCCCCAGAGTGCAAAGCGGAGTATAAACATTCAACTCCGAGTTCCCAAAGCGCGAACCAGAGTATAAACATTCAACTCCGAGTTCCCAGAGCGCGAACCGGAGTATAAACATTCAACTCCGAATTCCCAGAGCGCGAAGCGGAGTATAAACATCAACTCCAAACTCCCAGAGCGCGAGTCGGAGTATAAACATTCAACTCCGAACTCCCAGAGTGCGAGTCGGAGTATAAACATTCAACTCCAAGTTCCCAGAGCGCAAACCGGAGTATAAACATCCAACTCCGTATCCCCAGAGTGCGAAGCGGAGTATAAACATTCAACTCCATATTCCTGGAGTGCGAAGTGGAGTATAAACATCCAACTCCGTACTTCTAGAGCGCAAGTCGGAGCATAGGCATCGACTCCGGATTCCCAGAATGCGAAACGGAGCGTAAACACTAACTTTAGGTTCCCAAAGCGCGAGTCGGAGTACGAATGCCAAGTCCCCCGATATCAGATATATGATTCGAACGCCAATCCAACGGCACTAGACTCAGCATGTTATATATAAGATACGATCGTCGACTGATGATCTACAACTCACCATCAAGACTGGGGGCAGAACTTAAGCATCAACCATTAATTGAAGCGATGAAACGTCGGAATTCAACTCGCTTCCCGGTCACAAGCCATGTCCACAGTTTCCGAACTTGGCAAACTAAAACAAACTTGGTTCGGAACCTGAAACTTCACAAGTGCACTCCAGATATTTAAACACTTAGACAAATAAACAATGACAGAAAAGAAGCCAAAAGAAAAAAGTTTCATTTCTATTGTTTATAAAAGAAGTTCGTGTACAAGTTTCAAAAATTCCTACTAGCAGGGGCCAAACCCGCATCTATACACGGCTAACAAAATGTCAGTCAAAATGCACCGGATAAACGTGCCTAATCTTTCCTCTTCCTTGGCTTCCTCCTCGGTGTGGACCCGTTGGAGCTATCGCCAATTTTCCTCTTCAAGCCTGTGCCTTTCGGCGGTTGGTCTTCAGGCGAGGGCATTATGTCGACATCCTCCTCCGAACTCAAATGAATAGGAACGCTCCCTGCGGGCGGAGTTGGAGGAACATGATCGAATATAGAAGGTGGAACAAGCATGCTGGTGAGAAAAACAGTACCACCAGGAGATATCATTCCGAGCGGAGTAGGCTCCGATGCTGCCATCCCAACTCCGGAGCTTCCACCACGAGCCGCTGCCGCCATTTCAGCATCAATTTGAGCAAACATCTCCTCTTCAGTTATTGCTCGAGCCCCGCTGGGGGCATCGGCAGTTGGCATTGAAGAGCTTGTAGCGGGATCAGTTCCGCTCATAACAGGTGGCAAGTCAGCAAGGGGATCGCCGTGACAGCGGAAGAGTTCATTCATCAGTTGTTCATCAAACACCATTGTACTCCCCTGCATATCATCGATCGGGGCAGCTGTGCTCACGGTGATCGCTTTGGTCACGATAGCCTCCTGCATCTGATGTAATTCTTGAATAGTAGGAGGCATGTGCGGTGCAACGTCGATCACTGGACAAAGAGTAAAAGAATTGTTAGAACTTAAACTCGATCGAAGACTTCGACTCATGAAAGACATGTGGAATGTTCGGAGTACCTTCCTTAGTTTGGCTTGTAAGCGACGGGGCGGCTTCAGTCGCTTGCGCTGTAGCCGGAGACATCTGCGGCTGATCCGAGTTATAGGCAGGAACAGCTTGAGGGTCAACCGCAGGCAAAGATTCAGGCTGAGTTGACACTGGAAGATCAAGACTTGCATCATGATGTCCAACCCCGGAGCCTTCTCCTACTTCCAAGTGCTGGGTGCCAAGCCTCTCTTTCTCATAAGAGATCATGGAATCATGGAGAATCTCCTTTTCGTCATCAGTTAACAGACGATTCTCAAGCTCGAATTCATCCACAGACTCACCCTGGCGCGCCTCTTTCTCTTCCTCAACCAGTCGGCCCCAAGCACTGTGGAGATGCGTCGAATAATCATCGAGCCAGGCCAGACCCTTGTGCCTCAGAATGTTAGCGTTATAGACAACGAGGAGGTCTTCAATGTCGGCCTCTAGCCTGGACTCGGCCAACTTCACCCTCTCCTCGACCTCAGTCTCCACCTTTTGGACTTTAGCCACCACCGCATCCCGTTCACCTCTAAGTAGAACAGCCTGTTCGCACGCCACCTGGGCTGCGTTGTTTGCGTCGTCTTTTTCCTTGGCCATATCGGCGAATTTGGCCTTAAGTTCGTTCAGTTCCTTGACTACCGCATCCCACTCGGCGGTAACCGTAGTATTCCGGTGGCCCATCTCCTCCACCAAGGCGACATGCGTCTGCCTCAACCTCTCCATGGCCACATTTGCTTCATCAGCCTTCTTAATGGCCTCGATCTCGGATTTCCGAGAAGACTCGGACTCAGCAGAGAGTACCTGAATAATCCGATCCGTTTTTGCGAGCTCGGTCTCAATCTTCTCGATCTCTTTGGCCCGCTCGAAGGCCACTTTGGAAGCTTTTTCAAGAGCTTTTGCCCACTCCCGGTATTGGGTGTAGATGTCGTGGACATAATCATGCATCGTGTCTTCTACCCCTGATGGAATTTTCTTCAAGTGGGGAGGGAAGACATAACCGTCGAAGCAGATATTTGGAAAATCCTTCTTCATTTGAGCCAGCTTAAGGGCCCCTTCTCCAGTGGGATCAGCGGGGACCTGCTCTGTAACCATGGAAGATGTAGTCTCGACCCTCTGAAGATGAGTCTCAGATCTGGAAGTGTGAGAAGACGGCCTGTGACGAGGAGGGTCTGGTGGATTTGAAGTTGGAACAGGAGGAGGAGATGGAAGTCTAGTAGGAGGAGAGCGTGACCTAGACCGATGTCTATACTCCCTATCCCTATCACGCCCATACCTATCCTGGTGGGAGTACTCGCGGTCGCGATCTCTATCCGAGTCCCTCCTGCGGGAGTCATAATAAGAAGAAGTCTTTCGGGCTGAGCGAAGACTCCCTAGCATTGATCCTCTCCCAGACATAGTACCTGAAAATGATAAACAAAGAAAGAGTTAGTAACTTCCTAAGGCAGGGGAAGTACAGTTGTGAATCATGTAGTGTAGTGGAGTGTGTGCAATCCTCCGACCAACCGGAAATGTCGGCCGCACTCGTAGCAAGTGACCCACTCGGTTCATGAACACTATCGAGCTCCTCCATCCCGGCGTCGTGTTGAGACGACACAAAGTCCGGAATCGAAACATCGACAAGTCCCTCAAAAAGATTCCCAACCGGTGGGGGAGAAGCCTCCGCAATTCTAATCCCCGGAACGGGAAGAGACACGACCACGGATTTAAATCTCTCGGATTTAGAGCGCTTGTAAGCAGCAGCCTTGCCTTGTCTTTTTCCTCCGGAATCCTGAACATTGGAAGGAGGCCCGGCCGGGAGCTCAGTATCAGTGGGCGTTCTTTCTGGATCAACTTCTTCGGTGATCACAACTGCGGGCGCTTTGCGCTTCACGCGTTTCTTCGAGGCCACTCTATGTATCACATCCAGGTGTATGCTCTGTCTTCGTTCTATCAGCCCAACAACCCTCAAATTCCTGTCGGTCAGGACTAAGTCTATGTACCTCTCTTCGCCCGGAAACGCTTGAAGAATTCGAACAAGCTCTCTGAAGTACGCGCCATCGGGGTGAGAGATTGCGGCTATGAGAAAGGAAAAGTATGTCAGTTTTTGAAGTCGGTCACTAACATCTCAGTAGTTCAAGAGGGGATGGCGACACTTACATCTATCTAACCACCGCCTAACAAATTCACGGGGGCACCGAACGTAGAACCATTCGGTTTTATAATAACTTAGCCTTCCCCAGGAGCCCTGTACAATGTGGCAGCTCCTGACCGCTTCCAGGAAGGTGAAAGAGGGGCTGTCTCCACGGCTCTTGACATTGAATAAATATCGGATCTCGATCGGCTTCGGCGGTCGAAAGAGGATCTCCTTAAAGAGAACAAAGATGTTGTTCAATAAAGCATACCCATTGGGATGTAGCTGAGATGGAGCTATGCCAAGAAACGATAACATCTCCCTTATATATTCATTGAAGGGAGGAAGTGTCCCCGCTGTGCAAGCGTGACGGTTGAAAGCAGTAAACCCCTCCAGGGGATTGTGTGGCCTGTCAGTTGGCCCAGGAAGTAGCATGTCGTCAGGCGACAAACCGTGCCTTAAGCAAATCCGTCCAAGCATATCTTCGGAGATACCCGACGGCACTGAATCTGGCAGACTTCAAATAAACCGAGCACCCAAACACTCATCCGGAACTGGCTCTATAACCTCGGCTTCGATAACCGGTATCTCTATGGTTGGAGGAATAGAACTTGGTAATTCCGGCTGCTGAGAACTTGAAGGATCCATGACTAGCTAGCTTATAAAAAATCATTGTTAAACTGACAAATAACACTCGTGCATCCCCCAGTGTAAAGTATGTGAGCGTGTTGTGCAGTGCAGTACTATATATTATTTGAGAAGATCAACCGGATTAAGGAAAACATGTAAACGACGAGACTTCGGGATTCAGTCAGAAGGACCATCATCGCTGACCATCACAACCATGCCATCCGGTTATTAGCTACCAGTCCAAGTCAAAATGTGTTACTATTTTAGTAAGTTCCAGTTTCATCGACGAACTTCAATAGGCAATCAGGTGTGCGGAGAAACAATTAAGTCCAGTTAAGCAAATCTGAAGTTCGTCGGAGTTAAGTAGTCAAAGGCACTAGAATTTTCAATATCATCAAAATTAAACCAATGGGCAAACGTCAAAAGTTCGAGTTCAAGGAAGTTATTCAAGTTCAAGTTCGAATCGTTCACTAAGGCTCGAGTTCGAATCGATTGTTTGAGAGTGTGCAGTTCGACTTGATCCAAGACCATGTCCTTCGACTCGGTCCGAAGCCACGTGCTTTGACTCGCTTCGGAGCCTCTGCTTCGACTCAATCAAGAACTACGCAGTTCGACTCGATCTCCAGGCACTCCGCTTCGAACCGTTCCAAGGCCTCTATTTCGACCCGATCAAAAGATATACTTTTCGACTTAATTCGAGGCCATCATTTCGAGTCCATCAGGCGCAACCCCTTCATATCGATCCATGAATTCAGAGCGCTCGATTCAAAACGAAGCTCCACCATCAATTGATACGAAGACTTCTCCTCATCATCTCGAAATCCATACTCCATCGATACGAAGCAGAGGCCAGAAAGCGTTCGATCGACCACGACTTTGATTGATTTGATAAGAAAACCCGAGCTTCATCATTTATGTGTGGATTCGTTAATTGATTACCTAGATCTGAAAGTTAAGTTCAAATGGTTGAAGATAGGAATCGATTCGAAGGCAAAAGTTTTTTATCTTGAAATGCTCTGGAACGATACGAAGGCAAGGCAGATAAAGGTGAAAGGTAAAAAGTGAAAAAATGGCTAAGTACGAAGTATTTATATGGACTCGAAAGCAAGGGGAACAAACGATTCGAATCTCAGTGGAGTCGAACACGTGCTTCGACTCCCTCTTCAGTGCATGGATGCGGAGCTCCCTTTTGTATCGTTTGTCCTCGACTCCCTCTCCGGCGCGACAAAACAAGCAGTTCTAATCCATCAGGGAAGCTCATTTCGACTCGCTCCATTTCGACACGCTCAGTTTACAGCCATCAGGGAAGCCCATTTCGACTCGCTCGACCAGTGCTTTGCCTCAACTCGCTCGACCAAGTGCTTACTTCGACTCGCTCGATATGGGCACACTTTGACTCGCTCAGTTCACGTCCATCATCGAGTCAAACGAGCACTTCGTATCCATTGAACCATGGCTTCCAGAGGCCAACTCCATCAACTCGACATGTCTGCTTCGCATCCATAAATCCAATGAAAAATCATCTTCGAAAAGACAATAACATTTTCAGGAATCAGAAACTCATCCAATAATGATTACAACAGCGAACGGGTAACCACTAGCATACAGCAATTAGTTGCAACAATACAGGGTACAACAGTCGACAGTCAACAGTTTACATTATCAAGAAGAACGGTCAAAGGTTACAACTTTCATCGAAAAGACGATAATTATTCAGAGTAAAGACTACAGCACTTCAAAGCACATCATGTTTTCACAAGACGTACTTTGGGGGGGCAAATGTTATCCCGCCTTTTGCAAGGCCGTAACACCAAGGAATTGACTAATAACCAATGACAACCCATCCTAGAGATCAGTTATACACGGGCTCACTACGGAAATCGATGAATTTTGTCCAAGTCCTGATCGAGCCAAAATTGGTGGGACATGACGAGCTAAGCCATGAGAGCCACCATTTCAAATCTCAAGTCAATCCGAGTTCGTATGCTCGAGTTATGAGCGGTATAAGATTGGATGAAAATCAATTGCCATTCGACTCGCTCCTTCTACTCGCTTCGCAACACTCAGAGCCGCTCTCTTCGACTCGCTCCACGTCCCTCAGAGCTGCTCTCTTCGACTCGCTCTCTTCGACTTGCTCCGTATCCCTTAGATGCCAACTTCGACTCGTTCCTGTTCGACTCGCTTCACAGCCATCTGAAGTAACTGCTTCGACTCGCTTCACTCAGAGGCCTTCTTCGACTCGCTCCCCTCGAACCACTGAGCGACTCCATCAACTTCGACTCCACTACTCAAACCTCCCAGAACTGCTCTCTTCGACTCGCTCTAGTTTGGAACCATCCAAAGTGCACGCTTCGACTTGCTCCACTCAAACAGCTATCTTCGACTCACTCAATCATGGCTCACTTTGACTCACTCAATCAATGTGCGCTTCGACTGACTCAAAACATCGTCAAAGGCAGAGCGATCCAGAAAGCGCCACGCCACCGAGTCGAAGCAGAAGCGAGTCGAAATGGAAGCGAGTCGAAGGAAACAGCCTACCGAAAACTCCATTTCGTATCGATCATATCTCCCAATCTACAAGTCCAAATGCTATGAAATTTTCACAGAAGACTACAAGCATGCTAAAGAATGTCCACGCCAAATTTCGACTCCATTGGATGAAATATTGACCGAGTCGAAATCTGTTCGTGTCGATCACGAATCGGACCGAAACTTCACGGGCTTGGGCGTGCGGGCCTGGTCACGTGCCAGAGAGTGTCTCTCGAGATCTGAGTGAAATATCAGCCTCCTACACCTATAAATAGACCCCCAAAGCCAACAGAAAAGGGGTTCTTCTTTGTCTTTGAGATCTCCAACGCCCGGACTCTGCCAGATCCAGATCTGAACTCAATTGCTGCTGCTACCAACAAGATTCATTGTTGCAAATCATAATTTCCTGCTATAAATCGTTGAATTCATTTGTAAACACAAAAGAAAGATCAATAAAGCAAACTACTTCATAGTGGACGTAGGCTATACGCCGAACCACTCTAAATTCTTGTGTCTCCTTGCATTTTAATTATTCTCATTTCTGAAATTTGGAGTTTTTGTTAGATAATTCCTCTTTTTCCATTTACTTTCTTCACTTTATCTCATCAAAGACTTCCGAAGAGTGTTGTGCCCAATTTTGGTACAAACAGTATCCAACACTTTGAAGCCTACAAAGATTTTTGTCTATCGATACGAAATATTTCAAAGAACTATTAACACGTATCGATAGTTATTTATACGAAGCGTGTTTTTCAACTTCTCAAATCGATCCAGGAGAGGATCGATACGAAGAGATACTCAAAGACGACCATCAAGCATTGTTACGACTCGAATTCCACATCGATCCAGGAGAGGATCGATACGAAACTCAAAAAAAAACTTGACAACGACTCGTAAACGTGCAAACGTTAACAGGAGTCAGGTTAAAATACGTTCATGCATGACAAACTAACATTCAGTTTTCAAAATTGAGAAGAATTGAATGCTCACCTGGTAACAATTACAACAGTGAACAATAGATTGCTAATACTCGACACTCAGTTACAACAATGCACTGCACAATCATTGGCAGTCAATAATTCAGTATTTACATTACTGGAAATTAATCAAAGGTTATGTCTTTTGACGAAAAGACAACGACCATTCAATAAATCAGATAGAACTTTTTAGACTGAAGAATGCAGTTATTCAAAGCACGTCAAGCTCACACAAGACATACTTTGGGGGACAAATGTTATCCCGCCTTCTGGCAAGGTCGTGACACCAAGAAATTAACTGGAAACCAAGACAGTTCATCCCGAAGAGCGGTTATACACAGGTCTACTATGGATACCGGTAAATTTTGTATTAGTCCATATCGAGCTACAATTGACAAGACATCACAAGCAAAGCTATGAGAGCCGACGTTTCAAATTTTAAGTCAATCGGAGTTCATATGCTCAAGTTATGGATCGATCAAGTCTTACGTGAAACACATCTGTTTCGTATACATTGGTTCATATCCATCAATGATTACCTTGCTTCGTATCCATTATGTTTGCTCCACTTCGTATCCATCAATAAACAACACTTCGTATCGATCTCGTTAGTACATGCTTCGTATTGATCTCCCTATCAACTCAATTCGTATCGATCGGCCAACAATCGATGCGAAACATGCCACTAAAACCATCGATACGAAGGATGTGTGGAACGATCGATACGAAACGGCATCCAAGTCATCGATACGAAATACATGGGTTCGTATGGATATGAAGCGGTTACAAAGCATCGGTACGGAGAAGTGCAAACCATCGATACGAAAGAAATACTCTAGATCGATACGAACAAAGCATGTAAAAGTGGAAGACTCGGACACTCGGCATGAAAAGTGGATCTATCCTAGAATATAGCGACATGTCATTCTGATCGATACGAGCTAGCATGGATACGAAGCCATCGATACGAATGGGATCGATACGAACTCGGCAGCCTTTTACAAATCCAAACTTGGATCGATCATAACTCAAAATCTACAAGTCCAAATGCTACCAAATTTTCATAGGAGTTTGCGTACCACCTCTACTTGGTCTCTGATTGATCTCAGCCCAAATGGAGTCATTTTTGATCGATACGAATTGTGTATGTATCGATCATGGATCGATGCCAAATGTCCAGGGATCGATTTGGTGGGCCCACCTGCATGAGAGAAGGAGTCTTTCGAGATCTGAGCTAGATATTTTCATCCTACACCTATAAATAGTAGTCCTAGGTCTTCAGAAAAGGGACTTTTGACTCTCTTACGCTGACACTTTGCCGGAAACTCCATTGTATCTTTAGTGCTTGATAGTGTACTGTTCTAATCAGTTGTAATCAGTTAGCAAACTCAATAAAACATCAAACTTTCCATAGTGGAAGTAGGCTACAATACCGAACCACTCTAAATTCTTGTGTTCCTACTTTTCTGTTTGTCTGTTTTTGGTGTGTTTGTTAGATTAACATCCTTTTCCATTTATATTCTTCATTTTAATCTCTTCAAATACGTCCGAAGAGTGTTGTGCCCAATTTTGATACAAACAACGCCTTCCATCAGTTGCTATTTTTTGGCATCGGTTTGCAAGAGAAGAGGACATTTCTTAGGGCGACTTATTTCCAGAATGAAAGAATGAATTTATTAAACTTTGACCTCCAGATATGGCAACCAAAGATGCACTTGTGTAACAAAATTATTATTAAAATTTTTGGACAGTGTGAATGATTTCATATTGATAAGGAATGAGGATTGATTATTTAATTATCTATGTTGCATTGAAAGTGTTAAATGAAATGAATTGTTCGTTTGGTTTGTGAACTCATGATCGTATATGTGCTTCAAATGATAAAACCTAAACTTAGGATTGTGTATGTGCGTTAGATGATTAACCTAAACTTTTGAATATGTAATTAATATTTGTATATGTAAGGAAATAAAAATTTTGTTCAATTAATAGGTTAGTCAGTTGTCAAATGCCGCATAAACGGATATGTTTCGATTCATCAAGACCATATGGTGTATAACAGCCGACCTTAGAAAGAAAACAACATCACTTTGTTGTCGTACGGTGGAAAGTATAATCGATCAATGGGGAGGTAAAAGATGCAAGCTTCAAACGGTGGAAGGTAACCGCTAAAATTTAATTTCCGCGGTGGTTGAACGTCGTTTAACCATATTATATGCGGCGTATAACTACCGTTCAAAACTGGAGAGGGGTTGGCATTTGCCAGATCGTACGGATATACACAACCATAAAATAAAAATGCATACAGCATGTGTTCACCATATGGCGATTAAAATGGCCAAACAGTAATCGTCTACATATTCCCACTTTCATAAGGCTTTTTATAATCGTGGTTTATATTCTATCAAGGAAACTAAACACCGAACGATAACTAAACACCAAACAATATTTAAGTACAAATTTAACATTTTAAACGGCTTTGTACCACCGTGACTTTGAATAATTTTTGGCAACTAATCACCGAACAACATTATGAACAACCAAACAGTTAATTTCTTCAGGGATAAAATAACAAACAATGGGTAACCACCGTGGCTTTTCAAAATAGGCGGTGAGTAACCACAACGGACTTTGGAAATACTCGGCAACTTACCGCTGAACAGTTATTATATATTTCAACAAAAGCATAGATCAATTGCAAACATTTTAAATTATAACAAAACTGATGTTTATCATAATATTCCAAATTACAGAAGATATTTATGTTTTTCAAGTTAACTAAATAGAACCAAAATATAGAACAACTTGATAATAACAGAACAAAATATAAAATATATTTATCATAACATATATAGAACAACTTTATAGTCTTTGACCTTCAAATAATATACTAGTTTTCATACATTCCAATTTTAAAACAACATAGGAAACATCACAATACGACAATAGTTTCCAAACACATTACCATAACGAATGGACATTATAACAGTACTAACTTCAAATTACATCCAACATAAATTCAACTTCTTAGATCATTCCAACTTTTTTTTTTTTTTACATTTTTCACGTTTGTCATGTTTATTCAAAGCTTCTTACAACGTCCACAGCTACTCTATCTACTTGAAGTAATTGAAACACCTTTATGGGATGAGGAGCATTCAAATTTTGCTTTAGCATTTCCATAGCAATATCGACAGCCAATCTATGCAAGTGAATAATGAAAATATAAAATATAGTAAAATATGAAAAATATCTTACCAATTCGTTTTAATAGTACAATCCAAAGGTTCGACTATAAGCGGTAATTTAGATTTGAAAGACAATACATGATCTTGCCAATTTTCAGTGTATAAGTAGCCATTATCGTATTCAACCTTATTTTGATTAGCATTCAAACCTTTTAAAAAAAATTTCCGACTATTTGTACCAAAATTGGGCACAACACTCTTCGGAAGTTTTTGAAGAGATAAAGTGAAGAAATTTAATGTAAAAAGGTGATTATCTAACAAAAACTCCAAATTTCAGATATGAACGCAATTAAAATGCAAGGACACACAAGAATTTAGAGTGGTTCGGCGTATTGCCTACGTCCACTATGAAGTAGTTTGCTTTATTGATCTTTCTTTGAAGATTACACGTGGATTCAATGAATTACAACAGAGAATTATGATTTGCAGCAGTAAATTTCGTTGGTAGCAGCAGCAATGGAGTTCAGATCTGGATCTGGCGGAGTTCGGGCGTTGGAGATCTCAAGAGGAAGCAGAACCCCTTTTCTGTTGGCTTTGGGGGTCTATTTATAGGTGTAGGATGCTGATATTTCGCTCAGATCTCAGAAGACCCTCTCTGGCACGTGACCAGGCCCGCGCGCCCAAGCCCATGAAGTTTCGGTCCAATCCGTGATCGATACGAACAGATTTCGTATCGATCAAGATTTTATCCAATGGAGTCGAAATTTGGCGTGGACATTCTTTAGCATGCACGTAGTCTCCTGTGAAAATTTCATAGCATTTGGACTTGTAGATTAGGAGATATGATCGATACGAATTGGGATTCCCGGTAGGCTGTTTAGTTCGACTCGCTCTGTTCGACTCGCTTCCGTTCGACTCGGTGACGTGGCGCTCGAGTCTTTGGGTCATTCTGCCTTTGATGTTGTTTTGATCGAGTCGAACTATGCATTGATTGAGCGAGTTAAAGTGTGCATCGATAGCGCGAGTCGAAGTGGAGCTTCCTGAGAGATTCGAACAGTGGCTTCGCCAATGGAGTCGAAGTTGATGGAGTCGAACAGTGGTTCGAACAGAGCGAGTCGAAGGAGTCACTTTTGATGGTTGCGAAGCGAGTCGAAGGGAGCGAGTCGAAGGAGTCACTTCTGATGGTTGCGAAGCGAGTCGAAGGGAGCGAGTCGAAGGAGTCACTTCTGATGGTTGCAAAGCGAGTCGAAGGGAGCGAGTCGAAGTTGGCTTCGAAGTTGGATTCCCCGATGGTTGCGAACGGAGCAAGTCGAAGTATGGCTCGAAGCGAAGCGAGTCGAAATGTGCACTCCCTATGGATTCGAACTGGAGCGAGTCGAAGGAGGCCGTTCTTAACCAATTTTGTATCGTTCACAACTTGAGCATACGAACTCGGATTGACTTGAGATTTTGAACGTTGACTCTCATAGCTTAGGTTGTCATGTCATATCAATTTTAGCTCGATCCGGACTCAAACAAGATTCGTCGATATCCATAGTGAGCCTGTGTATAACTGATCTCTAGGACGGGCCGTCACTAGTTACTAGTCAATTCCTTGGTGTCACGGCCTTGCCAAAAGGCGGGATAACATTTTCCCCCCAAAGTACGTCTTGTGAAAACATGATGTGCTTTGAAGTGCTGCAATCTTCGTTCTGAATAATTATCGTCTTTCCGATGGAAGTTGTAACCTTTGACTGTTTTTCTTGATAATGTAAACTGTTGACTGTTAACTGCTGTACCCTGTATTGTCGTAACTAACTGTTGTATGTTAGCGATTAGCTGTTCGCTATTGTAATCGTTATTAGACGAGTTTCTATTTCCTGTAAGTCTGGAACATTGAATATTAGTCCAACATACATGCATATAGGTTAACCTGACTCTCGTTGACGTTTCCACGCTCACGAGTCGTTGCCAGTTTATTTTATATGGAATTCCGTATCGATCCTCTCCTGAACCGACGTGAAATTCGCTGTAACAACGCTCGACGATTGTTTTTGAATGTTCCTTCGTAACGATCCTCTCCTGAATCGATGTGAAAGGTTGAAGCATTGAGGACGTCTTTCATTGAATTTGTGGATGCGAAGTGAGTATTTCGATTCGATGGAGTTGGCCCTTGGAAGTCATGGTTTTATGGATTCGAACTGGTTGTTCGACTCGGTCTTGGGTTCGAACTGCTTTGTTCGACTCGGTCTTGGATTCGAACTGGTTGTTCGACTCGGTCTTGGGTTCGAACTGCTTTGTTCGACTCGGTCTTGGATTCGAACTGCATAGGAGTCGGAGTCGAAACGCACAAGAGACGGAGTCGAATGTATGCCTTTTATTGCTGCATCGGAGAGGGAGTCGAAGACAAGCGATACGAAGGGGAGCTTCGCATCAACGCACTGAAGAGGGAGTCGAAACGCGTGTTCGATATCCACCGGGATACGAATCGTTTATTCCCTTTGTTTTCGAGTCCATATAAATACTTTGTACTTAGCCGTTTTTTCACTTTTTACTTTTCGCTTTCCTGCCTTACTTTCACATCGCTCTGAGACTCGAGACAACAAAGAAGAAAACAATCTTGCCTTCGAACTGATTCATCCCTTCAATTGCTCGAACTAACTGATAGATTTAAGTAATCCTTTAAGCAGACCCAACGCGTAAGCGATGAGACTCGGTTTTTAATATCAAATCTACCAGAGTTGTGATCGATCGAAAGTTCCATGGCCTCAGCTTCGTGTCGATCTGAGTAGAGGTTTCGAGAGGATGAGGCGGAGGCCTTCGTATCGATCGATGGTGGAGCTTCGTATCGAGTCGAATGCTTTGAATCTATGGATCGATACGAAGGGGCTATGTCTGATCAATTTGAAACGATGGCCTTCGATCGAATCGAAGTGGGTGGCTTCGGAGCGAGTGGAAGTGGATGGCTCTGGATCGAGTCGAAGTGTGTAGCCTTGGGAGCGAGTCGAACTGCGTAGTCTTGGGAGCGAGTCGAACTGCGTAGTCTTGGGAGCGAGTCGAACTGGAGGCTTTGGGACTGAGTCAGAGTGTTGCGCTCTGATCGATTTGAAATCCTTATCCCCTTGATCGAGTCGAACTTGCATTCCCACCTTTTGACCAAGTCTGACTCATACGCACACGACCATAACTTATTGATGTGAACACGGCTCTCGTGAGCAATACGAATTGAACATTAAAAATTTGAAACTCCTTGCACATTCGAACAATTGATCCCGACAAGCTTCAAACTTACATAACTGGACTCAACCGTTTTTCCGCATATCTGATTGCCTATCGAAGCTTGTTGATGGAACTGCAACTCTAACATAACTTCAACAAACTTTAACTTGGACTGATTGCTAATAACCGAATGGCACGGTTGTGATGGTCAACAATGACGGTCCTTCCGACTGAATTCCGAAGTTTCGTCGTTCACATGCTTTCTCTTGTCCTGTAGATCTTCTCAAATGATATACAGTACTGCACCGCACAGCGCACACTCACACACTTTACACTGGGGGATGCACGAGCGTTATTGTCTGTTTAACAATGATTTTTCATAAGCTAGCTATTCATGGAACCCTCAAGTTCACAGCAGCAGGGACTTCCGAGTTCTATTCCTCCAACCATCGAGATATCGGTTATCGAAGCCGAAGTTATAGAGCCAGCTACGGACGATCGTCCGGGTGCTCGTTTTATTTGTAATCCGCTAGATTTAGTGCCGTCGGGTATCTCCGAAGGTATGATAGGACGGATTTTCTTGAGGCACGGCTTGTCGCTCGATGACGTGCTACTTCCTGGGCCAAATGACAGACCGCACGATCCCTCGGAGGGGTTTACTGCTTTCAACCGTCACGCTTGCACAGCGGGGACACTCCCTCCCTTCAACCAATATATAAGGGAGATGTTATCATTTCTTGACATAGCTCCATCTCAGCTACATCCCAACGGGCATGCCTTGTTGAACAGTACCTTTGTCCTATTTATGGAGATCCTCTTTCGATCGCCGAAGCCGATCGAAATCAGATATTTATTCAACGTCAAGAGCCGTGGAGACGGCCCTTCTTTCACCTTCCTGGAAGCGGTCAGAAACTGCCACATTGTACTGGGCTCCTGGGGAAGGCTGAGTTGCTATAAAACTGAATTGTTTAACGTTCGGTGCCCCCTGGATTCGCTAGGCGGTGGTTGGATAGACGTAAGTGTTGCGCTTTCTCTTGAATCATCGAGATATTGGTGACTGACTTCAAAACTGACATACTTTTCCTTTTTATAGCTGCGATCTCTCATCCTGACGGTGCATACTTCAGAGAGCTTGTTCGGATTCTTCAACCATTTTCGGGCGAAGAGAGGCACATCGACTTGGTCCTGACCGACAGGAATTTGAGGACTATCGGGCTGATAGAACGGAGGCAGAGCATTTGGCTGGAAGGGACACATAGAGTGGTCCCGAAGAAACGGGTGAAGCGCAAAGCGCCTGCAGTCATGATAACCGAAGAAGTCGATCCGGAGAGAACGCCTACCGATACCGAGCTCCCAGCTGGGCCTTCTTCCGATGTTCTGGATTCCGGAGGAAAGAGAAAAGGCAAGGGTGCTGCTCACAAACGTTCTAAGTCTGAGAGATTTAAATCCGTGGTTGTCTCCTTGCCCATTCCGGGGATTAGAATTTCAAAGGCTCCTCCCCCGCAAGTAGAGAATCCCTTTGCAGGGCTAGCTGATATTCCGATTTTGGATTCTGTGTCGTCTCCACACGACGCCGGGATGGAGGAGCTTGATAGTGCTCTTGAACTGAGCGGGTCGCTTGCTATGAGTGCGGCCGACATTTCCGGTAGGTCGGGGGGTTGCACCTGCATACACTTCACTACACTACATGATTCACAACCATAAATCGTTCAACTTAGGAAGTCACTAACTCTTTCTTCGTTTCTCATTTTCAGGTACTATGTCTGGAAGAGGATCGATCCTTGGGAATCCTCGCTCAGCCCGAAAAGCTTCTGGTTACTATGATTCCCGCAGGAGGGATTCAGATAGAGATCGTGATCGCGAATACTCTAACCAGGACAGGTATGGGCGTGACAGAGAGTATAGACATCGATCCAGATCACGCTCTCCTCCTCCTAGACTTCCGTCTCTATCCTATGTTTCTGTCTCACATCCGCCTGAACCTCCTCGTCACAGGCCGTCTTCTCATTCTTCTAGACCTGAGACCCATCTTCAAAGAGTCGAGACTACAGCCTCCATGATTACGGGGCAGGTCTCAGCTGAACCCACAGGAGAAGGGGCTCTTAAGTTGGCTCAGATGAGGAAGGATTTTTCGAATATCTGCTTCGACGGTTATGTCTTCCCTCCGCACTTAAAAAGAATTCCGTCTGGAGTGGAGAACACGATGCATGAGTACGTTCATGACATATACACCCAGTACAGAGAGTGGATAAAGGCTGCGGAGAAAGCTTCCAAAGTGGCCTTTGAGCGAGCCAAAAGGGATCGGATTATTCAAGTACTCACCGCCGAGTCCGAGTCTTCTCGGAAATCGGAGATTGAGGCCACCAAGAAAGCTGATGAAGCGAAGGCGGAAATGGATAGGTTGGGGCAGACACACGTTGCCCTGGTGGAGGAGATGGGCCACTAGAACACCAAAGTCACTGCCGAGCGGGATGCGGCGGTCAAGGAGCTTAATGAACTCAAGGCCAAATTTGCCGATATGACCAAAGAGAAAGATGAAGGGAACAATGCAGCCCAGGAGGCGTGCAAACAAGCTATCCTGCTCAGGGATGAACGGGATGCGGCCGTAGCTAAAGTCCACAAGGTGGAGGCTGAGGTGGAGGAAAAAGTGAAGTTGGCCGAGTCTAGGCTAGAGGCTGACATCGAAGACCTCCTCGTTGTTTACAACGCTAACGTGCTGAGGCACAGGGGTCTAGCCTGGCTCGATGATTTTTCGATGCATCTCTATAATGCTTGGAGCCGACTGGTTGAGGAGGAGAAGGAGGCGCATCAGGACGAGTTTGTGGATGAATTCGAACTCTAGAATCGCATTCTGACTGAGGATGAAAAGAAGATTCTCCATGAGTCGATGATTCTACGTGAGAAGGAAAGACTTGGCGCCCAGCATTTTGAAGTGGGAGAGGGTTCTGGAGTTGACCACCATGAAGCAAGTCTTGAAGTTCCCGCGTCAATCCAGCCCGAATCCTTGTCTACGGTCGATCCCCAGGCCGTTCCTGCTTATAATCCAGATCAACCGCAGATGTCTTTGGCTGCAGCGCAAGTTACTGATGCCGCTCTACCGCCTACGAGTCAAACTGAGGAAGGTATTCTGAACATTTCACATATCTTTCTTAAGTCGAAATCTTCGATCAAGTTGAGTTCTAACAGTTCTTTCATTCTTTGTCCAGTGATTGATGCTGCACCGGCCATGTCTCCTGCTACTCAAGAATCATACCAAACGCAGGAGGCTATCGTGACCGAAGCAATCATTGTAAGTGCAGCAGCCCCACCCGACGATGCTCAGGGAAGCACACTTGTATTTGATGAGAAGTTGATGGAAAAACTCTTTTGCCGTCATGGCGATCCTTTAGCCGACTTATCATTCGTCATGGGCGGAGGAGTTCCCGCCACAAGCTCTTCGATGTCGACTACTGACGCTCCCAGCGAGGCTCGTTCGGGTACTGAAGAGAAAATCTTGGCACAAATTGCCGCTGAAATGGATGACGCAGCGCATGGTAGCAGTTTTGGAGGTGGGACGGCGGCACTTGGTCCAGCTCCGCTTAGAATGATATCGCCTGGCGGTCCATTTTCCGACACTAGTGTGGCCATGCCATCTTCCACATTTGATCCTATCCCTCCGACTCCGCTCGTAGGGAGCATTTCTATCCACTTGAGTTCGGAGGAGGATGTTGGTATAATGCCCCCGCCTGAAGACCAACCGCCGAAAAGCAAAGGCTCGAAGAGGAAGATTAGCGGTGGCTCCAGCGGGTCCACACCGAGAAGGAAGCCAAGGAAGAAGAAAGATTGAACATGCTTCCCTGGTTTATTTTGACTTGCATTTTGTTAGCCATGTATAGATGCGGGTTCGGCCCCTGCTAGTAGGAATTTTTGGAAACTTATATACGAACTTCTTTTATAAACAGTAGAAATGAAACTTCTCATTTTTGGCTTCTTTTCTGTCATTGTGTATTTGCCTAAGTGCTTCAATATCTGAAGTGTACTTGCGTAGTTTTAGCTTTCAAATCAAGTTTTGTTTTTGTTCGCCAAGTTCGGAAACTGTGGACATGGTTTGTGAACGGGAAGCGAGTTGAATTTTGACGTCGCATTGCTTTAGTCGATGGTTGATGCTTAAGTCTTGCCCCCCCAGTCTTGGTGGTGTGTTGTAAAACATCAGTCAGCGATCGCCCTTTTCTTATAGCATGTCGAATCTAGTGCCAATGAATGGGTGTTTGAGACAAAGGGAGATTGAGTAATTCATCCTTGCTTGTCTGATTGGCGATAATCCAACCCGCACTCCGGGGATTCTCATTTGTTTATCGGCGGTTGGTCATGCCGGCTCAAGTTTTAATCACATGCCCACGATCTGGGGACTCAGAATTGATGTTTATACTTCGACTCGTGCTCTGGGAGTTTTGGAGTTGATATCTATACTTCGATTCATGCTTCGGGAACTTGATGTTGATGTTTATACTCCGACTCGCGCTCTGGGAGTTCGGAGTTGATGTTTATACTCCGACTCGCGCTCTGGGAGTTCGGAGTTGATGTTTATACTCCGACTCGCGCTCTGGGAGTTCTGAGTTGATGTTTATACTCCGACTCGCGCTCTGGGAGTTCGGAGTTGATGTTTATACTCCGGTTCGCACTCTGGGAACTCAGAGTTGATGTTTATACTTCGACTCGCGCTCTGGGAGTTTGGAGTTGATGTTTATACTCCGGTTCACACTCTGGGAACTCGGAGTTGATGTTTATACTCCGACTCGCGCTCTGGGAGTTCGGAGTTGATGTTTATACTCCGACTCGCGCTCTGGGAGTTCGGAGTTGATGTTTATACTCCGGTTCGCGCTCTGGGAACTCGGAGTTGATGTTTATACTCCGACTCACGCTCTGGGAGTTCGGAGTTGATGTTTATACTCTGCTTTGCACTTTGGAAATACGGAGTTGATGTTTATACTCCGACTCGCGCTCTGGGAGTTTGGAGTTGATGTTTATACTCCGGTTCGCACTCTGGGAACTCGAAGTTGATGTTTATACTCCGCTTCGCACTTTGGGAATACGGAGTTGATGTTTATACTCCGGTTCGCACTCTGGGAACTCGGAGTTGATGAAGGATTGTCGTGTATCAATCCTTTTTTGACTTTGACGTGATGGCTTGTCCCCGAGCTCGGGTTTCACTTAGCGAGTGATTGGTTGCATCGCAGTCACTCTCTATTTGAATAAATTCCACCGTATGGTGAAACTTAGCTCTCCATGCATAGTGATGGTCATATGAAGCATTTCAAGTAAATCACAGCTCTGGCTCGAAGAGATTGCCTTTTATTGCTGAAATAAGAAAGTATGGCAAAGTCAGTTGCCTTATTACAAGTTCTAATTTTGAAATGCAGAAACAAATTGCAGAAAAGGAAAGTAAACTAAATGGATAAAGATAGCCTGTCATGTGTAATAGCGGCGAAGGCTCTCGCTATTCCAAGCTCTTGGTAGAGTAAGACCGTCGACGGTTGATAACTTGAATGTGCCATCTCCGAGCCTTCGTTCAATAACATACGGTCCTTCCCATGTCAGCTTCATATGCGAAGGAACCGGATAGATTCTTTTTAAGACGAGATCGCCCAGTTCGAAGGTTCGCGGATGGACCTTGGCGTTGTACAATCGGGCGACTCGACTTTGATGCGCAGCTACCCTCAAATCAGCTTCTTCGCGCTTCTAGTTCAACTGGAATAACGGCTTCTGAACCGTAAGAGAGAGAGAGAATGGAGTGTGGCCGGTCGCGGTCTTGTGGGTTGTTCGGTATGCCCATAGAGCCATAGGAAGTTCATCGACCCACTTGCCCTCGACCTTTTCCAGTCGTTTTTTCAGGATGGATTTTATAACTTTATTAACTGCTTCGACCTATCCGTTTGCCTGAGGGTGTGCAACTGCAGAGAATTTCTTTTGGATGTGAAATCGTTTGCAGAAATCTTTAAACTCATCACTATCGAATTGGGTTCCGTTGTCCGTAATAATGGTGTGTGGAAGACCGAATCGACAGATGATGTTACGAACCACAAAGTTGATTACTTTCTTCGTTGTAATGGTAGCGAGAGCTTCGGCTTCAGCCCACTTTGTAAAGTAATCAACTGCGACAATGGCGTACTTCGCACCGCCTTTTGCCAAGGGTAGGGCACCGATGATGTCGATGGCCCACATTGCGAACGGCCATGGGCTGACCATTTGCGTTATCTCGGTAGGAGGAGCTCTAGGAATTCAGGCATATTTCTGGCACCTATCACATTTCTTTGCATAGTCCAAAGCATCATGATTCACGGTAGGCCAGTAATATCCGTAGCGAAGTATTTTCTTGCAAGTGCTTGCCCCACGGTTTGATCGCCACATTCTCCCTCGTGCACATTGCGCAATACTTGTTTAATTTCATCGTGAGCGATACACAGGAGTAGAGGGATTGAGTACCCCCTTCTGTCCATGAGTCCGTTCTAGATGGTAAATCGTGAGGCCTTCCGAAGGACTTGTCTCTTTTCACTTCTACGGCAGGGTTCCGTGCTCAATGTAATTTCTGAGTGGGGTCATCCATGAATCTTTTTTGGGAATGGTTTCGCATACCCGGTTTATTTCTATCCGGTCAATGCTTGGGGAAGATAGCGTTTCTACGGGAACGAGTCCCATTTGCTGAGCTTTACCTGTGCTGGCTAGCTTTGCCAATGAATCGGCCTTTTGGTTGCGCTCCCGAGGTATACAATACATGGCATAATAATCAAACTGATTTAGCATTTCCTGAACTCGAGCTAAGTAAGCAGCCAACCTTCGATCTCTTGCTTGATACTCTCCCCATAATTGACACACAACTAATTGTGAATCACAATAAATTTCCACTGTGATGATTCTCAAATCTCTGGCAAGTTTCAAGCTAGCTAAGAGGGCTTCATATTCAGCTTCGTTATTAGTTGCATGAAAATCGAACTTTAAAGCATAACATATGGATCGGCCTTCGGGAGTTTCAAGTACAACACCAGCGCCCGAACACCGGTCGTTTGATGCACCGTCGGTATAAAGCTTCCAGACGTATTCAGGGGATTCGCTGGTTTCGGGCAAGTCCTCTGGAATGGTAAATTCAGCTATGAAATCGGCTAGGACTTGTCCTTGTATGGCCCGTCTTGGAGTGTAAGTGATATCGAACTGGCTTAGTTTGATGTTCCACTTGAGTAACCTACCAGACGTCTCTGGCCGCGAAAGGACCTATTGTAACGGCTGGTCGGTGTAAACAATAATGGGATGTGCCTGGAAATACGGTCGGAGTTTTATTGATGCAATTACAAGGTAGTAGGCCAACTTTTCTAGCTTTGGATAGTTCCTTTCAGCCCCAGTCAATCGTTTGCTGACGTAGTATACTGGCTTCTGTATCTTGTCTTCTTCTCGGATTAATGCAGCGCTGATAGAGTTCTCTGATATCGCCAAATATACGAACAACTTCTCATGGTCGTTAGGCGTTGATAGGATAGGTGGTGTGGATAGATGTTGAACTAGTGCTTGGAAAGCGCCCTCGCACTCCGTGGTCCATTCAACGTTGCGTTTTCCTTTTCGGATCAGATCGAAGAAGGAAATGCATTTGTTAGTGGATTTTGAAATGAACCTGCTCAATGCTGCTACTTTCCCATTGAGACTTTGGACTTGCTTTATAGTCTTTGGAGTTCAAGGTTTATGATTGCCCAAATCTTTTTAGGATTAGCTTCGATTCCTCGGGCGTTGACAATGAACCCAAGGAATTTCCCGGATGCAACTCCAAAGTGACATTTAAGTGGATTTAGCTTCATTTTGTATTCTCGAAGTATGTTGAACATAGTTTCCAGGTCTTTTACATGGTCGGTGGAGAGTCGTGACTTCACAAGCATGTCATCTACATATACTTCCATTGTTTTCCCGATTTGATTGGCAAACATCCGATTGACCAATCATTGATAAGTAGCTCCGGCATTCTTGAGTCCAAACGGCATAACCTTGTAACAGTAAAGTCCCAGATTGGTTACGAAGCTGGTATGTTCTTGATCGGGTAAATGCATCGGTATCTGATTATAGCCAGAATATGCGTCCATGAAGGATAAGAGTTCATACCCAACTGTCGAATCTACTAGCTGATCAATTCTGGGAAGCGGGAAGCTGTCTTTGGGTCATGCTTTGTCCAGATCGGAATAATCGACACACGTTCTCCACTTTCCATTCGGCTTTCGGACGAGCACGGGATTCGACACCCATTCAAGATATAGGGCATCCCGAATGAACCCGTTCGCTTTAAGCTTTTCCACTTCTTCTTTAAGGGCGACAGATCTCCCTGGATCCATACCGTGCATTTTCTGTTTGACCGGGACATGCCGCGGATCAATGTTCAGGGTGTGGCTCGTGATGTCCGGCGAAGTCTCACACATGTCAGAATGCGTCCAGGCGAATACATCAAGATTCGCTCGTAGAAATTCAACCAACTCCTCTTGAGTTCTCTGGCTTAGCCGAGATCCAATCTTTATCATTTTTGAGTCATCGTCATTGTCAACCGGGACATCAATCGTTAGTTCAGCCGGGGATGCTTGACTTTTTTTAGACTCTCCTTCGCCTTCAGTTTCTCTTGGGTCAAGATCCTTGAGGAATTGGCTGGGGTGCCCAGGCCTAGGCCCGGGCGTTAATTGTCAATTATCGGTGAAACATACGCAGAGAGATTCCTCTACGCCCTTTCCTTTCTCCTTTCGCTGCACCTCCCGCAGCTCAGCAACATAACAGGCTCTGGCGGTAGCCTGATCTCCTTAAATGATTCCTATTCCGTGATCAGTGGGAAACTTTAAAGTCAAACACCACGGGGCGATGGCTGCCCTGAATTCAGCGAGAGCCAATCGGCCCAAAAAGCATTGTAAGGGGAGTCTATGTCCAAAACAATGAACTGTAGCATCCGTACTCTCCGTCGTTCTCCAACTCCCAACTCTACTGGTAGTTCCACCATTCTAGTGGATATAATAGCACTTCCGTTGAAACCATGGACTCGAGATTGACAAGGCTTCAAGTCCGTGGCTTCCATTTTCATTTGATCATAAGCTTGCTTGAAAAAAATATTCACAGAGCTCCCACTGTCAACTAAGATCGTCTTCATCCAAGCGGGACCTACTTGTGCTTAGATGACCAGTGGATCGATAGTGGGGGCTTCGACTTTATCAGCGTCTCTGTTCCGGAACACGATGTCATCTGCCATCGTCTTCTATTGCTTGTCGGAGCTCCTTCATCAAAGTTACTATAACATTCGAAGTCTGCATGCCTGATAGAACTAGCATACGACTCCATTTCCTTCCAGCTTGTACGGGCAGGTTCCTCCTATCTTTCCTAATTCGGCACACGATTCTGATTTGATGGGCCCGCTCCACCAGATTGCGGCGTCCGCACATACTGATCCAACTTCCGTTCACGTATCAGTTTTTCAATGAGGTCTTGCAAGTGACGGCACTCATTGGTGTTATGGCCATAACTCTCATGGAATCTACAAAATTTCCCTGTTTGGATTTGTCTTTCAATTGGTGGTTTAGGGGCATGTTTCTTGTATTGTATGGTATTGCAGGTTTGCAAATACACATTTTCCAATGACGTGTTCAATGGAGTGTAATTATCGTACATGGAAGCTCTACGCCGTGGACCACGATTCTGATCGCGTTTTTTGCTTTGATTTCCATTGTCTCTCTGCTGATTCTGTTTATTTTGTGCGTTCAATTGAATTTTCCCAGAACTATCTCCGGATTATTTAACAGCGATGTTACATTGTATTCCTTCGATGTTGGGCCCTGCGTCATCCTACTTCCTAAACTGTTTCGCATCCTCCCTTCTCAGGAATTGGGCTACCTTGGAATAGAAACAGTCCAATGACGCAGGTGGTTTTCCAACAAACCAATTTTCGAACTCGGAATCAGCATCAATCCCCTTAGTCAATGCCATCAGGATAGAGTTATCATTGGGATTTCTTATTTCTGCACACGCAGCATTGAATCGCTCCAAGTAACGTCTAAGTGTTTCTCCAGGAGCTTGTGTAACACTAGACAGAGTGTTAACGTCCTTAGGCCTCGCCACGTGCATACGAAATTGCTTGACAAACTTGGTGGCCATCTGGTCAAAGTTAGAGATGGATCGTGGTGGCAAACGAGTAAACCACATGGTAGCGATGCCCCCTAGGGAAATGGGGAAACTACGGCACTTTACTACGTCATCGGCTCTCGCAGCATTCATCAGCAATTCGTATTTCAGGACGTGTTGATTGGGATCAGAACTTCCTTCATAAACTTGCAAAGCTGGCATCGTGAAGTGCCGAGGTGGTTCAGCATATAATACATCATCGGTGAAAGGGGTAGGACTCCAGGAGATTCCCCAGTCGTCATTACTAAGACCCTGGCTTTCGCGGATCATTTGATGAATCATCGCTGGTATATCTGGCGTCCGGATACTAGGAGCATGTTGTGCCAAGGTGTGGTCGGGTTCCACAGTGTGAGTCTGGACCGGACGCGGTCGACGGTTCGTGCCTCGCCTCCTTGGTTCAACATCCTTAGGGACATAAGGCTCAGGAGTCTGCTCTCGTTGGTTACGTTGAGGATCAGCTTGGTTTCTAGCATCACCTCCTCGTCCGGCAGCGGTGGTAGTAGCAATGTTCCCGGTAACATGGTAAGGAGCATCACCTCCTCAAGACGAAGGTTCTGTACGGAGACTAGCGGATGGTCCAGTTCTAGGTTGCCCAAGATTTGAAGCAGGTTGGAGCCCCGTGGCTTGGGTGTAGCTTACACCTAGCCGTGGGCATGTGGATCTGGTTTGTCCATCAGAGGAGGCTGAACTCTCCGTGGAAGAATAAGAACCTTGGTATCTTCTGGATCTTCTTCGCCTTTGGCGATTTAGCTGGTTAGTTAACTCTGTATTGGCGCGCAGTTGTTTAGTTAGCTGTTGTCGACTCTGGGTCAATTCTTGGAACAGCGTCTGGAACTCTTGTCTGGTAACCGGACCTATTGGATCTGAAGGTCTGGCGGCATCTTGGTTTGACGAAGGCAATTGCGCGGGATTCTGCCTATCCCATCCTCCTTGATCAGCAGCTGTAGAGGTAGTCCGTGTACTTACCATGGTGAGGTGATGAAAGTCCTTTCCTAGATCTGATGCAAATCTGAATAGAATGGAAGGGATTCAAAGTTCTAGATCTGGATCTTCTTCTTGGATTTATGCAATCCGATATAGATAGGAGATCCGAGATCCAAAGAGCAGGAGAAAAATTGGGTTTTTCTCAGTGAAAGCACCAAAGTGTTTGTACCAAAATTGGGCACAACACTCTTCGGAAGTTTTCGAAGAGATAAAGTGAAGAAATTTAATGTAAAAAGAGGATTATCTAACAAAAACTCCTAATTTCAGATATGAAAGCAATTAAAATGCAAGGAGACACAAGAATTTAGAGTGGTTCGGCGTATTGCCTACGTCCACTATGAAGTAGTTTGCTTTATTGATCTTTCTTTGAAGATTACACGTGGATTCAATGAATTACAACAGAGAATTATGATTTGCAGCAGTAAATTTCGTTGGTAGCACCAGTAATGGAGTTAAGATCTGGATCTGGCGGAGTCCGGGCGTTGGAGATCTCAAAGAGGAAGCAGAACCCCTTTTCTGTTGGCTTTGGGGGTCTATTTATAGGTGTAGGAGGCTGATATTTCGCTCAGATCTTGGGAGACCCTCTCTGGCACGTGACCAGGCCCGCACGCCCAAGCCCATGAAGTTTCGGTCCGATCCGTGATCGATACGAACAGATTTCGTATCGATCAAGATTTCATCCAATGGAGTCGAAATTTGGCGTGGACATTCTTTAGCACGCACGTAGTCTCCTGTGAAAATTTCATAGCATTTGGACTTGTAGATTAGGAGATATGATCGATATGAATTGGGATTCCGGTAGGCTGTTTGGTTCGACTCGCTCTGTTCGACTCGCTTTCGTTCGACTCGGTGACGTGGCGCTCGAGTCTTTGGGTCATTCTGCCTTTGATGTTGTTTCGATCGAGTCGTACTATGCATTGATTGAGCGAGTCGAAGTGTGCATCGATAGAGCGAGTCGAAGTGGAGCTTCCTGAGAGATTGGAACAGTGGCTTCGCCAATGGAGTCGAAGTTGATGGAGTCGAACAGTGGTTCGAACAAAGCGAGTTGAAGGAGTCACTTCTGATGGTTGCGAAGCGAGTCGAAGGGAGCGAGTCGAAGGAGTCACTTCTGATGGTTGCGAAGCGAGTCGAAGGGAGCGAGTCGAAGTTGGCTTCGAAGTTGGATTCCCCGATGGTTGCGAACGGAGCGAGTCGAAGTATGGCTCGAAGCAAAGCGAGTCGAAATGTGCACTCCCTATGGATTTGAACTGGAGCGAGTCGAAGGAGGCCGTTCTTAACCAATTTTGTATCGTTCACAACTTGAGCATACGAACTCGGATTGACTTGAGATTTGGAACGTCGACTCTCATAGCTTAGGTTGTCATGTCATATCAATTTTAGCTCGATCCGAACTCGAACAAGATTCGTCGATATCCATAGTGAGCCTGTGTATAACTAATCTCTAGGATGGGCCGTCACTGGTTATTAGTCAATTCCTTGGTGTCACGGCCTTGCCAAAAGGTGGGATAACGCCGACCCCATTAAATTAGTTTGGACTCTTTGATAAATACCAAGTTGCCTCACTACTCTATTTAGATAGACAAATTTTATTCATACATCATTAATTGCTTTACATACACGATAATTTTTATATATAAAATATTAGACGAAAACACTCCTATTTAAGAAAATAAAACTAAAAATCAATATTAAAAAATTAGAAATTCATAGTATAATCAATATAATTTCTTTCACAAAGTAACTAAAATTTCTAGTTGAATTAAATTTGAATTCGTTTTAATTATCAAGTTATATTTATACACTTTCAGGTCGTATCGTTCATTATTAATTTCAACATTTTTCACTTCAAATTAAATTTCAAAATTATTACTAAAATCAATATGATTCATAGAGAATTGAATTATTTTTTATCTTTTACTTAAATTAAATCAATTTTAAATTTTACACCAAAATTGAAATACTCTAACATTTTAATATTTAAAATTAAATTAAACTTACTATATATCTCTATACTAATAATAAAAATCATTGAATAGATTTCAACCGTATCTTTTCAAACTACCAAAAATACCCTTCGTTATGTTTGCCTCTTCGTCCTCATTCTAATTAGATTAGGATAGAGGAAGCGGCTCAGAAATTAGACGAATCCAACAATTGTAAGTGTGTTGATCTAATTTGATAGAGATGCAACCCATTTGGGTGATGTAGGCCAATACGAAAATGTTTGCTGATCTATTTTGCAAAGGGTGGCAGGTATTGAGGAGGTTTCGAATGTGCATGCAGGTAGACCTTCATAAGATGGGCTTCGGACTTTGTCAAGTGGTTTGTGCTTCCGTAAAACATAGTAATGCTTGGCAAATAGGTGGTTGTATGCTAGAAGAGGTCCATAAAGTAACAGTTGGGGGCAAAATAAGAGAAGGGGAGTGGGCTTGTTGGGCTTTGAAAAGGAGGATACTACAAACGCAAAAAACTAAAGGCAAGTAGACCAGCAATTAGAAGATGCGCTGGAGACTTATGGTCTACAACTTCATTGTCATTGACCATTTTGAATTCAACAAGTCATGCTACAGAAAGAACAATACAAAAACAATAGCCCACCCAAGCAATAACAAGTCTACCTATTCTAATTTGAAAATGCATCGCACAACAAATCTTTATTAATGGTTGGCTTGAAAGCACAACCTTTTGGTCCGACCGTGAACTTTCAAAATTGCCTTTTATATGGAAAATGGAAAAAAATGCGAATGTATAATTAATTTAAAGGAATGAATATACCTTGATTTATTTTATATCATATTCGGAAATTTATGAATTTCAAGGTTATGCATTAAACTGTGAACAAATGATATAAATATCATGATTACATGTTATTTAGGGGCATAAAATCAACCGATTGATGAAAATTTATTCCTATTTCATGTTGATTTTTATTTTTAAATATGTATAGAGATTGTGCTTCTTATAAAAAATATACAAAAGTACATGTCAACCATCACGTTATTATTACTTTACTCTATATATTAAAAAAATAATTTCAGCATACAATACAATTTATCATCCATGCAACGGGATGCTAAACACTCTGATAAGCAAAGATCGATTAAAAAAGATGATATATCTTCAAGAGCATCTTCAATGAAAGATAGTGTACATGACCAGAAATCAACAAATGACGATAAAAAATCTCTTTCAATAAATTTACGCGAAGCATGTGTTATCGTCATTCGCGAAGTGCGTGCCGTAATACTCGTAAATAATTAAATAATTTGAATTCCATTTAAGGTTTGAATTTGAAAATTGGAATTTGCAAAAGTGAATTTGAGACCTTATTATGATTAATGCATAAAAGATAGAAAGTTACTAAAATGACATAAGGCTATTTTTTTATTTCAAATTAAGGGTGGTTTTGTAATCTTTGTAGTGTATATTAAGTAATAGAGTATCTGATTTTAAATTTTTTTGGTGTTTGTATACTAATTTACAGTGTATGAATAGAATTTTTCATTTGGATAATATGACTTAGCAATATCAAACCATAATATAACACTGTTATTCAACCTTTTGGCCAGGCTGTAATTGGATGAACCTGAATAGTCGTACTTCAAAGTTATAGAGGTAGGAAGCCCATAGAGATAGCTAATGAGCCCAGAAACCAAGTGCGATCAAGACCACAAGGCAAGTGCAAAGCCATCTTGAAATTCAACCACTTCAATCCATCAGAGTGATGGATCAGTAACGATTCATGCCTATGGATTGATACTGACCAAATAACTTCTTCCAAAACACCTCAAACCCCCTCTACTTCCAAGCCATGGTGACAACAACCCATTTCAAGCTTTAGAATAGCGTACAATTTGCTATCGAGCATCTCATATAAAGTTAGAAAATCCATTCCACTACCGATCCAAGCAATTGATCTAGAAATAAGCTTCTAGTAGAACAGTTAAGATGGAAAACATGAAGCTAACAACAAGTCGCTTCTACACAAGGCAATGGAAGAGATCCATAAGTCAATCTTATGGACCGGTACCAATCCATGCCTATGGTTCGGTACTGATCCATGATATTTGCTGACATGGCCACGATCTTTTGAGCTTAACTGCTACTGGACGTGGAGAACATGGTTGCAATCGTGGTGGTGGAATTCTTGGCAACCTACAACTATAAATAGAAGGATGGGGTGTCATTTCAAGGGATCTTTTCGAGTTGTTTACAAATTTCTCTATAATTTCTTGTACTCACGGATCATTACCAATCCGTAAGAACATTGTTTGTAAACAACAATATAATTGTCAAAAAATCTAAGTGGACGTAAGCAAGGTTAGCCAAACCATGATAAAGATTATGTGTACTATTTTTCCATATTTCCCTTTAATTTTCTTCATTTAATTCTCTAATTTAATTCCTTGGGTGTGTTTGTGCCATACTTTGGTATAAACATTTAGTGCTTTCACAGAAAGCATTATTCTTAGAATATCTGGATCAATCATCTACTATTTGAATTCTTTGGTCCGAGAGATCGATCCATTTTCTTTATTTTTTGAACTCAGAACTACTCATATTTCCGCGAAAATCTACAAAAAGCTATTTAAAACAATGGCCCTACGAAGAGACCGGTCTATCGCTTCTAGACCCACGAATGATGCTGAGAATGCTGGCTCTCAACATGTAGAAGAAGTTGTGCAACCAACCATTGTTGAAGTCCAAAACCCATTGGAGGTGATAACGAGGGTAGAAATGGACCGCATGATGAAGCAGATGAACGACAAGCTACAACAGAGCTATGATGAGGTGAACCAGTGGTTGCAGGAGAGCTTGAGTTTGCTGAATGAATTGACCCATGGTTGAAGAAGGAGCGGGAAGGAGTTGACGCGTTCTGTAACGATCCGTATGTTTGTCAACTTAAGTATGGATATTTAATATATTATTATATAATTAAATGATGGATTTTATAACTCAATATACCTCTTTTAAGTAATAACTAATGATGATAAGGTTGTTTTAAAATTTGGTTTATAAAAATAATCAGTTCGGAGAAAAATCGAAAATGCGACCGAAAATCATTTTTTCGACTTTTCATCGTTCAAAAGTTTTCAAAACATGTTGCATACACTAGTGTATATATGCACAGATATAGAATAAAATACGGTTTGGCTAATGAAGCGTTAGACTAAAATACGTTAAATATATACTTAAGTTAATAAAAAGAGAGTGGACTTTTTTTATAATTTAAAAAGAAAATTAGCACAAAAGATAAGGCATAAGTATATTTGAAAAGAGTAGACATGATGCTATGGAGTGACGGGGGTAGCCTGTATGATAAGATAGGAGGGGGTGAGGTGTCATCATTTGGGCGAAGGGTATTTGTTTTTGTAATAAGAAGGGTATTTTAGTAGTTTACCATTTTCATTTTCTATAGAAAGAACTTCACTTTCTCATTTTACATTTTACTTCATTTCTTTTCATTTTTCAATTCTTACTTCATTTCTTTTCATTTTTCAATTCTTACTTTCTTCTTTCCATTCTCTCCTCTTCTTCTTCCATGGATTTCTAAAAAGGAATAGTTTAAAAGTTGCTCCTTTTTTACTTTTAATCATTAAACTAGTAACTAAATCACTTCCACTCTTCTCTACACAACTTATTCACTAAAATAAAACCCTAAATCCCATTTTTCAGCAAGGCTGTACCCTCCTCTAGCCAAGGCCGAGCCCATCACCACATAGGACGAGCCCTTTTGACCTCCCATTGGTTTTAAAAATCAAGTTTGTAGAAAGGAAGCTAGGTCCATATGTTATTTAAAAGGTTGCTGTAGTTTGGTTGAAAGCTCGTGTTGGTTTAGATAAGTAAAGTTCACTTTAAAAGAAAGTTTAAAAAGTTATTATTTGTTAAAATAATTTTGGTTGGTTGCTTATATTTATAAGTTTATAAAGTGCTATTGTTTGGTTTGGTTCCTTCTTGAAAGCGGATGACATATAAGATGTTTGCAAGTGGATTAGAAATGAAGTCGAAGTGTTCGTAGTGAATAGGTCGCTACGACACACTTCGAAGTGCACGTGTGATAATTAGTAGGAGATAATCTTTCCTTGCCTTATGGATGTTACATTTTATATATGTGCTTATGTATATAAATGATGAATGGTGTTTGGTATAGTTAACCGTTAGCACCAAAATTGCTCACTAACACCCAAGAGTAGATTTATGTAGAGAGATTAATGAAGATAGTAAATTTAAACAGAGGAATATATGCAACAGTAACTGCAGAAACAAGAACACCAGAATTATAGTGGTTCAGCATAACTGCCTATGTCCACTGTTAATATAATCTTTATTGCTTTTCTCAAAGACTTGAATACAGATTCAATCCGTAAACGAACAACTCATATACATGTTTGAACTAAAAGAAATGAGTATGAAAAATGGCAGAGTGTCCCCGGAGTTCTCGAAAAAAGGTCCATTTTCATTGCACCCCTGCCCCTCTATTTATAGACGAAGATAGGCTAGACTTCCTTCGTAGGCCCATAGACAATGTACTTCGGCCCACAGTAGGTGACTTCTGTGCACCCAGCCAGGCATACCGGACGGTGGTTGCCGAACCACCTCAGCCGGTCCATTAGTTGTCTCGCTACTGACTCGAAGCAGGCAGTCGAAAGACTCGAAGCAAGTGGATTTATGTCCCGAGGTATAGAAAGACTGATCACGTCACTCCGTGGTTGGTCAAAGTGATTTATAGCCATCACAAAGTTCACCGAACCAGGATTGCCGACCGGGGCACGCCAGACCATGAAGCCCAGACCATACATGCCGACCCACCTCGACCGAACAAGGCATGCTGAACTCCCTTGACCGAGCGGCATCTGTTCAACACCTAGACTGAGCCATGCATTACCTTCGTCCTTGAACAAGCCATGTGTCCCAAACCAACCTGACCGAACCATGTTTTGTTTATCCTCCCTCGACCGAGCGACGAACGTCTCCCTTAGGCCGAGCGATACGCGTTGAGCTCCCACCAACACCTTTCCTTAACGGAGCGACACATGCCATTTCACACCGAACGACACATGTCTTCCCTTCCTCGGCCGAACCATATATACATGCCGACCCGCGTATATAGGCCAAACCACTCAAATTGAATCCATTCCATATATTTCCAACTCCTCACTAGCTCGAGTCTTGTCTCGATTCAATTAGAACTCCTATAATTATCATCTTGTAGACGACCCAAGGTGCCGGGTAACATTTGCCACCCCAAAGTGCGTTGTGTGAATCAACATGGTGCGCTTTGAATCGATAGTTAGTCCTTGCTCCCAGAAGTTAGCACGTTCAAAATGATAGCTGATTACCATTTCCCTCTAGCCTTCGAGGGAACTTCGCATCACCTGATCTTGTGTATTCGTTCTCATATACACATTTCATTTTATTATCTACATTCTTATCATTTTATCACCATTTATGGAAATTTTATTTATCGTCGCTATATTTATTTTTATTTTTCAAACAAAGGGTGGCTCAGTGTACAGAGACCGACCCACAAAGTCGGTTTACATTAGTAACGTTCGACATGCCCACTTACCGATCGAGTGATGCAAGGTGACCGGGTCCATAGGAAGATGTCGATTCGTATCCTTCTGTTCCATATATAAACCTTGGCCGTTGTTCCTTCTTCTTCTTCTTACTTTTATTTCACTCTTACAAGTCTGATTATCTATTCCCCTTCCATCCTTGTTTACCATCATACTCATCCCTCCTCCTTTCGAACCTAGACCCCCTACCTTGCAACTCCAGATGTTCTCGAACCTGAACAATCCTCAACTCTAAGTCCTACGGTTTTCATAAACTTCTAGCTTCCCTTGTAGGTATGGATTTCTTCTCTAACCCATCCCCTTTTTCTTGGAGTCTTGTTCGAGGTTTGAGTACATGGGTTCCTAGATATGAGTTAGTAGGAATCAGTGAAGAGAGGGATAAATTGGAGACATGAGCGCGTTTTAGGCTAGGTATTTGGTTCGGCCTCGATGGAGCTAGGGTAAGTTATCAAGAGGAATGGCTATATCCTCGACTTCAAAGTTGGGGACATAGGAAAGAGGAAGGTTTGGCGATCCGTGTGGGTTGGTGTATAACTCGCAGAATTATGCTCATCATTTGGTCGAGGGAGGACGGTCGGTAACCCACTGTAGTAGCGTTGAATTCTTTCAAGAACTTAGTAAGAAAGTAGGTCGAGACTCTGAGAATGGGCGGCTCGACATACGCTAGGCTGAGGCCGTTCATTGACTTTAAGGTGAGCGGATCGGTATAAGTGAATTGCAGCCGTTCGGCGAAGGAAGAAACAACTCTGGTTCGGTATTTCGAGTGGAAGTCCGTGGGTTGGTAAATCCCCTGTGGTTGTAGTGCTAGAGAAAGAGTGTCGTTCGTTCTAGAATGAGAGAGTGTCGTTCGGCCAAGATGCATTTAGGAACGTGGCCGCTCGGTCTTTTTAGGGAGTGAGTGTGGTTCGGTCATTTGAGTGTGAAGAGAGAGCATTAGTGAGGAGAGTGAGTGGGTCTATGTCTTTAGTCTAGGGGGTCGTTCGGTAACTTGTAAATAGGTGGCTCGGTATGGAGGTCTAGAATGACGACCGGCCTTGGGCCTTGGGATCGGCATTGACAATCAAAATCACCACCACTTAAGCATAGCACCTGCCAAGATCATATACTTCCACGCCTGATCGTAGAACAATGAACAATGCCAAGGACTTAAGCAGATGAGCATATTGAACTGGTTTGGACTAATAACTCCATAGTTATAACAACTATAAACGCGAGTCCAACTTAACAAAAGAAAATAACAGCCTAAAACATATAATGCCAATGTCCGATTTCAAGACCCATACTACCGAACATAGGACAAGCTCTTGGAGACGGTCATCGATGACGATCTTCAAAGATGACAGTTTAATGCTCAATCACACTTCACCATTCTTTAAATCTTTAATTCTTTCACACTTATGCTCGAATGATTGCACTAGTCCACACACCACACGGGGGGAATATTTTTGTCATTATATCTAATATCAATTGTCTTTCAAGCATAGTTCAAACATGTATCTATCCATACCTGATGCTCGTTGAAGATGTCCAAAAGATCGAGCTCTGCCACAGTTTCAGACAAGCCTGGGGCAAGTTCTCAGCAGGAAGTAGTAGGAACTTCAAGTCCACCAATAACTCCTACACGAGGTATTCCTGATCCATCAGCTGCAGCTACTGGCCCGGCTCCTGACATTGTAGATGGGGCAGTCATTCTAGACAATCCTATAGATTCACAAGCTTCAAAAATCGGTGAAACCACTCTTCACCGGTTGTGTACAATTCACGGGATCCCTGTCGACAATCTAGTTCCGTCGGGGCAAGATCAGCCTCACCTGCCCCCAGCTAGATATACAGCGTGCAATAAATTCATGTGTTGGGTTGGTAGTGTGCCACCTTTCAACTCCTTTCTTTGTGAAGTGTTACAGTATTTCGGGATCGCCCCAGCACAGCTACATCCCAATAGTCGTGCATTCATCTATGGCACTTGTATTCTTTTCATGAGCATTTTGTTCAGGCTTCCCACTCCTGGTGATATCCGCTACATCTATCGCTTCAAAAGACGGTCTGATAGTCAATCCTTCGTATTTCTTGAGCCACACTCCAAGTGTCAGATCCTGACGGGGGAATAGGGTAAATTCTCCCAATATAAACAGTAATGGTTTTATGTACGCTGCCTCCCTGGCTTTGCGAGAAGATGGCTGGAAGTAAGTAAGTTCCATTCCCTAAACAATATTCGTCTAAGGCACGAAGTGTATTCTTTCTAAACTTCTTTCGACTTTTATAGGTATCAGCCCACGTCCCGAAGGTACTGGGTATTCTGAGGGCGTCGAGGCCATCCAAGCTATTCCTCTGGAAGACTGGGAGATCAAGTCCGTTATTTCCAACGAATCGTTTTCAAAGTTTGGATTGTTAGCGGAAGGTCGTCGAACTAGTCCCCCAACTGGCATCGCTACAACTGGACCCTCCACGGATAAGGGCAAAGGGTAAGCTCGGCCTTCGATGCCCTCTACAGGAGGAACTCCCGATATATCCGAGGAAGGTGAAATAAAGGAGGCCGAGGTGCCAAAAACGACCGATGAGAACTTAGGCTCTGACACAGCACCAATAACGGACACGTCCGACATCGCCAAATCGCTTCCCCCTTCGAAGAGGCAAAAAAGCTTAGCATATAAATTGAAAAGAAAACAGTAGGGGGAACTTCTAAAGTTATAATCACTCTGGTTGAGAAAGAGTCGTCTCCTCAACATCTAGAGGGTTCATTGTAAGGTCTTTCAGACCTAACCATCCCTGATGACCTACTGAATTACGGTTTCAACAACCCATGGGATATGGGACTTAACTCGCTCGCGAGAAATGAAGGAGGAGATCAAATTCATCATCAGGGAGAGAAAACTCCAATAAGTAAAGCAAAAGAAACTGGTCCGTCGGGGGGAATCACTAGGACACGCACGAACACCACTTAAGTTTTAACCAACATGCAATCCTTGCTAACTTGTCTTCGCTTGGTTTCTGTGCAGGTGATATGGGACGCTCACATGGCTTTGACCGCCTTCGCGGGTCTTCTATCTTCCACCACTCCAGTCGAGGTTCAGATTCTGGCAGGCATCGAGGCAGAGATGACAGCGACGATAGAGACTATCGTCCTAGAGATTCGTCTTCTTCTCGAAGGAAAACTTATAGCCACTCTTCATGTCCCAACGATCCTCCCCCCCACTTAGAGCACAGCAAGGATAAATCCGCTCAAAAGGGATCTCAATCTGAAGCTCCCCGCGACCAACACTTTGGCTCATTCAGCACAAAGCATTCTCGTGAGCCTCATAAAAAGTCGGTGGCTCTGGCCAGGCATACTCCTCCAACTTCTGCACATGACCCGTCGATTGCCGAAAGATTAGCCGAGCTTAAATCCACATTTTCGAAGATATGCTTCGACGGACTGAAATTTGTTCCTATGATTCACCCAATTCCAGGGCATGTCAAACAAAGCGCCATCGCTTGCAATAACGATGTCTATGTTCAACACGATGCGTTTTTCCATTTGGTAGAAAAATTTTCAGAAGTTTCTATGGAACGTCAGCATGAAATTGATCGCCTGAAACTTGAAGTCATTCATGATAAAGAGATTATCAAAGACCAGGACGAAGAGCTCTCCTCGTACAAATCTCAACTTGAGGTCGCTCAACAAAATGCCAAAGATACAGCTGAGGCAGTCAACCGTCTGGAAGTCACTCAGAAAAAGGAAATCGATGAGGCAGTTCAACGTAGCGTTGCTCTAGCCTTAGAAAAAGACTCCATCCAAAAAGAAAAGGTTGCCCTCGATCGGCGAGTCAAAGAACTAGAGGAGCTGCTGCTTAAAGAAAAAGAAGAGAAAACCGCTGCAGAAGAAGAGTCGCAACGATATTGCGAGGAAATCGTCACAACACGGCTCTTAAAAACGAAGCTTGACGAGGAACTTTCTAAAGTCGAAGCGTTAAAGGATGCGGCCCTTGAAGAGGGCAAAAGAATGGCATTGACAGAGATTGATTCTCGCTTTGAGGCAGCTGCTGAAGTCGGAAGGGAAGAAATCAAATGTTTATTCGATCCGCTTATTGCTGAATACATCGCTCGAGTTCTCATGCATCGAGATTTATCATTTCTGGGCGAAGGTTACCTCGAATCGTTAGCTGAAGCATGGGATACTCTAGTAAAAATTAAGCGAGTGGAGCTGGGCACCAAAGAAATTGATATGGAGTCCCTTGTGAAGGAAGTGCTTCAAGGAAAGGAACCTTCCGACTTATCCACAACCAAAGCCCTCTACAGAAGATATTACTCCTCATCGAAAGGGAAGGACGACGTTGCTGGATCATCTGGAACCAAGTCTCCAATTCCTCTTTCCGCCCCGTCGCCTGATTGCTCATCACTTGATCCTTTCGAGCAGCATGTTGGATATGACCCAGAGAAACTCGGGCTTGACGTTCATGTTCTTTCTCCTATTCCCAAGGGTGAGACTCCTAAAATAGCTGAGAGCCAACCGGAAGCCGGTGTGTAATTTTTCTCTCTAGGGTTGAAAGGACCATTGATTTTGATGAATAATGGATGTATTATAACACTTATCCGTTATGACTCCATGTAGGTCATTCTGATCCTGAACCAACTCCAAGGAGCGATGTCACCACGGAGAAGGAAGAAAAAATAGCGGAAGAGCTTCACACCGGGGATGCTCCCGGATCCGATGCTCAAGCAATCGGAGCACTCGATGAGGATAAGGCCGAGGATCCCTCGCCCGTGGACGAACATGACGAGGTTGAAATTACTGGCGCCTCTGGACTTACTTTAAAACTTAGCATGGGGGAGCGAGTCGCGGATGAGTAGAAAGAGAAGGCCAAAGTTAAAGTCGAACCTCAAGTGATGGAACTTGACGATCTTTTAAATAGGCCCTTGAAGATAATTCTCCCCGGAGGGATCACGCCACTATAAGTTCCTCCTCCTTCCCCGGGCACCATCTTGCTAGGAAGCAAGGTGTCCAAGAAAAAACGCTTGGGTGAGGAGCCTTCGGAGAAGCCAAAGAAGGAGAAAAAATCAAAAAAGTAGCTAGTCGGTCGTGCCACATCAAATCCGAATAAGTCTGAATTAGGCAGTTATTTCTATTTATTTTCACAGTCGTTGTAAATAGACTTTTTGCTCCAAACTCGAGGAAAGTTGTAATGGAACTTTATTTTGGATTATTAAATAAAATTTTGTTTCTTTGCCTTCGATTATTTTCGCTGTTTAGCTCACTGCCTAACTTGTAACCGTAATTTGGAGTCTTATGGGTTACATAAGCTCCGGTCCGTTTCCACATGACTTGAAAATTTCTTGAATCATAAATTTTCTAGTCCGCGCTCTGGGAACTTAGAATTTTTTTGAATCGCTTATACTCTAATCCGCACTTCGGGGACTTTGAGAATTTTAAGTCATTTATACTCTAGTCTGCACTCCGGGGACTCAGAGTACTCCAATTCGCGCTCTGGGGACTTAGAGATCTTTAAGTCGTTTATACTCTAGTCCGCACTCCGGGGACTCAGAGTACTCCAGTCCGCGCTCTGGGGACTTAGAGATTTTTAAGTCTTTTATACTCTAGTCCGCACTTTGGGGACTCAGAGTACTCCAGTCCGCGCTCTGGGGACTTAGAGATTTTTAAGTCGTTTATACTCTAGTCCGCACTCTGGGGACTCAGAGTACCCCAGTCCGCGCTCTGGGGACTTAGAGATTTTTAAGTCGTTTATACTCTAGTCCGCACTCCGGGGACTCAGAGTACTCCAGTCCGCGCTCTGGGGACTTAGAGATTTTTAAGTCGTTTATACTCTAGTCCGCACTCCGGAGACTCAGAGTACTCCAGTCCTCGCTCTGGGGACTTAGAGATTTTTAAGTCGTTTATACTCTAGTCCGCACTCCGGGGACTCAGAGCACTCCAGTCCGCGCTCTGGGGACTTAGAGATTTTTATTTCATTGATTGACTTTTAATTTTATGTGTGCGTTCATACGTCGGACAGAATAAAGTGATTTAATTATTTTCCATAGAATTATAACACACGAAACACCAACAGTTCATAGAAAAGCGACTTCAAGCCTTTATTGATCATAACAAATAAGAACACACTGAATTGTCTTATTACATGCCGAAAACAAAGAACAACTAAAGAAAAACATACTGGAAACAATTGCTACTAAAATGCGAAAGAAGTTGGCTAAGTGTAATAACGGCGCAAATGCTCGCTATTCCATGCTCGGGGGAGTGTCACACCATCGACGGTCACTAGCTTGAAAGTTCCTTCTCTAAACTTTCGTTCAATGACGTATGGACCTTCCCATGTGGGATTCATATGTGATAGGATTGGAAAAACTCGCTTCAAAACGAGATCGCGCACATCAAAGATTCTCGATCGAACTTTTTCATTGTAATATCGAGCGACTCGGTGCCTATATGCATCCGCTCTTAAATCAGCTTCATCACGCTTTTGGTCCACAAAGTCCAGCATTCCAGTAAAAGATCCTGATTCTTTTTAGGATCATAGTGAGTCACCCGATGAGAAGGAACTTCAAGTTCCACAGGTATAACAGCTTCAATGTCATATGCCAACGTGAACGGAGTGTGGCCAGTCGTGGACTTGTGGGCGGTTCTATAAGCCCAGAGTGCCGTCGAAAGTTCATCCACCCACTTGCCTCTAGCCTTCTCCAAGCGTTTTTTCAATATGGATTTGATTATTTTGTTTATGGCTTCAACTTGTCCATTGGCTTTTGGGTGAGCGACTGCCACAAATCTTTTCTCAATGCAATATTTTTGGCAGAATTCTTTGAACTCCCTACTCTCAAACTGAGTTCCGTTATCCGTAATGATATTTCATGGGAGGCCAAAACGGCATATGATGTTTCGTACAACGAAATTAATGACCTTTTTGGTGGTGATCATAGCTAAGGGTTCTGCTTCTGCCCACTTGGTAAAGTAATCGACCACAACAATTGCGTATTTTGCACCACCTTTGGAGATTGGCAAGGAGCTGATTATATCGATCCCCAATATTGCAAATGGCCAGGGGCTAACCATTTGCGTGAGTTTCGTCGACGGAGCTCTCAGAATCTTCGCATACTTTTGACATTTGTCGCATCTTCACACATAGTCCGCAGCGTCACGATTAACAGTTGGCCAATAGTATCCATAGCGGAGGATCTTTTTGGCTAAAGTCTACCCCCAGTATGGTCGCTACATTCTCCTTCATGAACTTCTTTTAAGACCCGCTTTATCTCATTGTGGGCGATGCACCGAAGTAAAGGAACCGAAAAACCTTTGTGATACATAATTCGATCATGCATTATATACCGCGAGGCTTTGCGAATGACCTGTCGTCTTTCATTCTTTCTTCCGGGCAAAGTCCCATGTAGCAGGTATTGCTTGATCGGGGTTATCCACGACTCCTTCTCAATTTCTATTTCTGACACAGAGTCTACTTCCATCTCGTTTATACTCGGGGTACGTAAGATTTCAATGGGAAACAAACCCATCTGCTGTGCATCACCAGTACTTGCGAATTTTGCTAATGAATCGGCTTCTCCATTTTGTTCATGCGGGATATGCGAAATATCGTAATATTCGAGGTCTGCCAATAGTTCTTGTACCCGAGCAAGGTATGGGGCAAGTCTCTGCCTCTTTGCTTGGTAGTCTCCTCGTACTTGATACACCACCAATTGAAATGATTTCAGTCCGAGTTCTCTGGTAAGTTTTAAGCCAGCAATCAATGCTTCATATTCGGCTTCGTTATTTGTAGCTGGGAAATCAAGCTTCAAAGCATAACAAATGGATCAGTTTTCGGGAGTTACTAGAATAACGCCAGCCCCAGAACAATGGTCGTTGGATGCCCCATCGGTGTATAGTTTCCATCGAATGGGGGGAATGACATCAATACCACTTACCTCGTCTGATATGGTGAATTCTGCGATGAAGTCTGCTAGCGCTTTCCCTTGGATAGCCCTCCATGACAGGTAAGTGATATCGAATTGACTTAACTCAATGTTCCACCTAAGTAACCTCCCAGAGGTTTCTGGTCGTTGGAGCACCTGTCGCAAAGGTTGATCGGTATAAATACTGATTGGGTGTGCCTAAAAATACGAATGGAGCTTACGTGATGCAATCACCAAGTAATAGACTAGCTTCTCGATCTTAGGATAATTCCTCTCTGCCCCCGTTAAGCGTTTACTGACATAGTACACTGGCCTTTGAATTCGGTCCTCCTCGCGAACCAAGGCCGTGCTGATGGCATGTTGAGACACGACCAAGTATACATATAACACTTCATGGTCTACAGGCTTTGACAGAACCGGGGGACTTTCCAAGTGTCCTACCAGAGCTCGGAATGCATCCTCACAATCTGGTGACCATTCAAAATTTCTCCTTCCTTTCTTTATCACATCGAAGAAGGGAATACACTTGTCGGGTGCTCTAGATATGAATCGACTCAACGCGGCGACTTTTCCATTCAAGCTTTGTACTTGCTTTATAGTTCTGGGCGCTTGTATGTCTCGAATAGCCTGAATTTTTTATGGGTTAGCTTCAATTCCCCGTGCATTGATAATAAAACCCATAAACTTTCCCGATGCTACACCAAAGGAGCACTTCAGTGGATTGATTTTCATTCCGTAGTATCTAAGTATATCAAACATCTCCGACAAGTCTCGAATGTGGTCGTTTGACTGCCGTGACTTCATGAGCATGTCATCCACATAGACTTCCATTGTTCTACCAATTTGGTCTTTAAACATTCGATTTACCTAGCGCTGATAAGTTGCTCCGGCGTTCTTTAACCCAAAAGGCATCACCACATAACAATACAATTCGACGTCCATGACAAAACTAGTGTGCTCCTGATCTGGGATGTGCATCGGGATTTGATTGTATGCCGAATACGCATCCATGAATGACAATAATTCGTGCCCTGCTGTTGAGTCAACTAGTTGGTCAATTCTAAGTAAAGGGAAACTATCCTTATGACATGCCTTGTTCAGGTCTGAGTAATCAACACAAGTTCTCCATTTCTCATTCGCTTTTCTCACTAGTACAGGGTTAGAAACCCATTCAGGGTAGAGGGCGTCGCGGATGAACCCATTGGCTTTGAGTTTGTCTACCTCCTCTCTGAGAGCAGCAGACCTCTACAGGTCCATACCTCTCCTTTTCTGTTTTACTGGTACGTATTTTGGGTCAATGTTCAATATATGACTTGCGATGGCATGAGAAATCCCGCACATATCAGAGTGGGTCCAAGCGAACACATCCAGGTTCGCTCGGAGGAAGTAAGTTAGATCCTCAATCATCAAGGGAGTGAGTTGTGATCCAATCTTAAGCACCCCTGACGGGTCATCATGGCTGACCGAAATGTCAATCGTCAGTTCAGTCGATGCAGCTTTGGACTCCTTATGTTCTTCATCTTCATCTCTCGGATCTATGTCTCTGTAGATCCTACCCTGCTGCTCGAGCCAAGGCCCGGGCATTGTTTGTCAATTTTGTGCAACCTGGTTGCGGACAGAGTTGTCCACAACCTTTCCCTTCTCTCTTCGCTGAGCCTCTCTCAGCTTAGCCGCATAACATGCACGACCAGTCGCTTTATCGCCATGCACTACCCCAACTCCTTTATCCATCGGAAACTTCAGAGTCAAACACCACCGGGCCAAAGCTGCCCTAAACTCTACTAGGGCCGTTCGGCCTAGAAAAACGTTATACGGGGAATCAACATCCAAAACAATGAACGGTAGGATCCTTACCCTCCTACTTTTGCCTTCTCCTAACTCAACCGGTAATTCAACAAAACCTATCGCATCAGTTGCTGCACCATTAAAACCGTGAATGCGGGCTTTAGATGGTTTCAAATCCTTTGTCTTAATCTTCATTTGGTCGTACGCCTTTTTGAAAATAATATTCACCAAACACCCGAAATCAATCAATATCCTTCTCACAAACGCCGGCCCAGTCATTGCCGAGATGACCATCGGGTCTATGGTAGGTGCCTCCACCTTATCGGCATCTCTGCTCCTGAACACTATACCATCCGTCATCATTCGCTGCTGTTTCGTTGGGGTCCCATCTTCTGTGTTTGAACAACACTCAAAATCCGCATGCTTTAGGGAACTAGCATAAAGCTCCATTTCTTGCCAGTTCTTGTCTGTCGGGTAGGGCCCACCAACTATCCTGTTTATGATCAGTCTACCTACGGTCTGAACGGGTTCCTCAGGTCGATGTGGGGCCTACCCGTGATTGGGGTCGGGTGCCCCCTGCCCGCCTTCCTGCGGATTCTTAACAAATTACTGTAACTTCTTCTGCCAAATATGTTTTTCTATAGCATCATGGAGGTTTCTACATTCTTCAGTGTTGTGCCCGTAGGTCTCGTGGAACTGGTAGTACTTCCCGGTTTGTTTTTGCTCTTCACTGGATTCCTTTGGGAGCGGCTTTCGATATTGGAATGTATTACCAGTTGATAAATAAATGTTCTCCAGAGATGCGTTCAGAGGAGTGTATTCACCATATGTCGGGATCCTTGGCTTCCATTTTCGCGCCTCCCTCTTCTTACCGGAACTTCCTCCTCCGGATCCTTTAGACTGCTCGAGCTTGTTTTGAACATTAACCTGGACCTTTCCAGAATTGTCGCCAGATTGCTTTACTGCAATATTGCTCTACACCGTCTCTTTTCTAGGCCCTGGCACGTTGCCACGCCTCATCCACCTAGCATCCTCCCTTCTCATAAATTGGTGCGCCTTTGAATAAAAACGCTCCAAGGTAGCTGGAGGTTTTCCTGCCAGCCAATCACCAAATTCCAATTTTGGATCTACTCCTTGCATCACGGCCATGAGAATAGCGTGGTCATTCGGGTTGCTAACTTTGGTAGCAGCAACATGGAATCTCCACAAATATTCCTTTAACGTCTCCCCTAGAGCCTGGATCACACTGGATAAAGACATCACGTCCTTTGGGCGAGTGGTATGAATTCTGAACTGTTCCACAAATTTCGCCGCTAACTCATCAAACCTGGAGATCGATCGTGGAGGAAGTCTGGTGAACCACATGGTGGTGATCCTGGATAAGGTTATTGGGAAACATCTACATTTAGTCGCATCATTTTCCCTAGCCGAGTCCATCATCCACTCGTATCTCATTACATGCTGTCGGGGATCAGTCTTCCCCTCATAGGCTGGAATAGTCTGCATGCTAAACATCCGGGGGTACTCAGCTTGTAGGATATCATCTGTGAACAGAGTATGACTCCTAGATGTACCCCAATCGTCGTTAGATAAGCCCTGATTTTCTCTCATCAGCTGTCTGACCATAGCTGATAAATCCGGGATCTGGATGGGAGGTGGCAAGTTAGACTCCGTCCTACGGGACTGTTCTGGGCGGTGCCTCCTTGGTAAGTGATCTCCCAAATGCACGTCCTGTGGGCCTGCTTCGTTACGATCCTGGTGAGTCGATCGACCTACCTCCACTCATTCTCCAGATCCTAAGTTTCCCATTCTAACTTGAGCGCGATTTCCCAGGTGCAAGTGAGGGGCCGCGGTTCCAAGTAGACTGCCTGGACCATTTCTGTTGGAATTTTTGCTACGGCTGTTTGTGCCGCTTCAATCCTGCGGCGTCTATGCCTGTGATGCTCATCTGATGAAGCGGAGCTATCAGATGATGAGTAGGATGCAGGGCTCCCTCCTCTAATGCTATTGTTGGGCAATCTGGGTCATGAGATTGGCATTAGCTTGAATTTAGTCATTAAGCTATCTCCTGCTTTCCACGAGTTCTCTCATAAGCTCGTTGAACTCTATCCTGGTGACAACTTTGCTTGGTTTGGGATAAGGGCAGTCCCTGCACCTGGATTAGCTTGTTTATTGCTAGGTCCCACTTGTTGGACGCTGGCGGTCTCATTGACATCCACGTTGTGGGAGGCTGATCCGGTACGTGGTCTTCCCATCGTAGAGTTATCGGTCGGAACTCTGAGTAGGATCCATGAACTTCTTGTGAATGAACTTGGATCTTCTTCGAGGGATTTCCTCAATCCAGTAGCAACAAAGGAGATCCTAATAGCCTGAGAATGCGCTCTCAATGAAAGCACCAAAATGTTAGCACCAAAATTGGTCACTAACACCCAAGAGTAGATTTATGTAGAGAGATTAATGAAAATAGTAAATTTAAATAGAGGAATATATGCAACAGTAACTGTAGAAACAAGAACACCAGAATTATAGTGGTTCAGCGTAACTGCCTACGTCCACTGTTAATGTAATCTTTATTTCTTTTCTCGAAGACTTGAATACAAATTCAATCCATAAACGAAAAACTCGTATATAGGTTTGAACTAACAGAAATGAGTACGAAAAATGGCAGAGTGTCCCCAAAGTTCTCGAAAAAAGGTCCCTATTCACTGCACCTCTGCCCCTCTATTTATATACGAAGGTAGGCTGGACTTCCTTCGCAGGCCCAGGGACAATGTACTTCGGCCCACAGTAGGTGACTTCTGTGCACCAAGCCATGCATATCGGACGGTGGTTGCCGAACCACCTCGGTCGGTCCAGTAGTTGTCTCGCTGCTGACTCGAAGAAGGCGGTCGAAAGACTCAAAGCAAGTGGCATTATGTCCCGAGGTATAGAAAGAATGATCACGTCACTCTGTGGTTGGTCGAAGAGATTTATAGCCATCACAAAGTTCACCGAACCAGGCTTGCCGACCGGGACACGCCGGACCATGAAGGCCAGACCATACATGCCGACCCACCTCGACCGAACGAGGCATGCCGAACTCCCTTGACCGAGCGACATCTGTTCAACACCTAGATTGAGACATGCATTACCTTCGTCCTTGAACGAGCCATGTGTCCCAAACCAACCTGACCGAACCATGTCTTGTTTATCCTCCCTCGACCGAGCGACGAACTTCTCCCTTAGGCCGAGCGATACGCGTTGAGCTCCTACCAACACCTTTCCTTAACCGAGCGACACATGCCATTTCACACCGAACGACACACGTCTTCCCTTCCTCGGCCGAACCATATATGCATGTCAACCCACGTATATAGGCCGAACCACTCAAATTGAATCCATTCCATATATTCCCACCTCTCACTAGCTCGAGTCTGGTCTCAATTCAATTAGAACTCCTATAATTATCATCTTGTAGCCGGCCCAAGGTGCCGGGTAACATTAACATACTTGAATTTGTTTTTATTCGACATCGAGATTCCATGTTTCTTTAAACTAGTTTACTACCATGTTTTCTAAGAATATTTTTAAAAGATTTTCCGAACTTAACTTTTATTTTCATATCTTTTACAAAATTTATTAAAGTGGTTTAAAATATGGAAAGAAAGGGTTTAAAAGCTATTTTGATTTACAAAACAAGTTTTAAAAGTTATGGTCCATATAGCGATAGTCGCTATGGATGTAATTTGTTAATCGATAATTTTTGTGTAAAAGAAATAGAGTTTCTACTTTAGATATTTTTGAACAGTCTTTTAAAAATGTATTCTATGTATTAAAAAGGAAATTTGAAATATATTTTCAAAAATTTATTTAATTATTTAAATAAGAGGTTTAGATTTTAGCCACTTTGTTCCAAAGGTGGGATTTTGTTTAAAAGCGATTATGTTTTAAAAGGATGTTTTAAATACAAGGGATTTCTTTGTCTATGACATTAAGTAACATCAAACAAATATGATAAGTTGTACTCAAATGTTGACACGTTTATGGAAAGTAAGTCATCTTGTATTTAGAACTAAAAGCCGATGAGTAGACTTTCCGCTACCTCTGAGATCTAGAACCATAGTTTCTAAGCAAGGGATAAAGAAGTTGAAATGTCAGAAACATGATAAGTATAAGAGGGTTAATTTTAATACATAGGTCATGATTGGTTAAGTATATGGAAGATACTGCATCGTATACTTGAGAACAAATTCTGAGGTATGGAAATTCATCTCTATCCTGAGAAGTAAAAATGTATGTCGAGGTAAGGATAGTTTTCTAACTTATCTGACTTCGTTGTTAATCAAGGGTTAGTACTATTTGGAAAGTGGTGATAAGTATAAGATGCCCTATTTTGCATATGCAAACTATACTTACACCCAGATAGTGGTTTGGCCGCTATCGATAACTTAACTAGTTTTGAAACTATCGATTGTTGGTTCGGAGAGACCGGGATCAGATAAGCATGAGTTATCCGAAAACCACTTCGAACTGACATATGCATTTGAATTTTAAGCATATCGAAAATGATGGAACTAAAGACGGAGTCTTTGAAGTTTTAGGGCTACTTGTTACTAATCCTGAGGGCGATTCTAAATAAGATGTAGTATAAGTAGTGCCTTCGATTTGTTCATATCCTGAACAACTTGTATGGATGAATTCTGGCATTGCATTGTTGCTTAGAGGCAATGTCAGCATTCCAAGTAGGATTGCTAGAAAAAGGTAATCGCTACCTCGAACCTCATACTCGGGAAGGACTAAAACATGGGAGATGCAGCATGAAATGTGGGTCGAACCCATTAGGGTATGATCATTCTCGATCAAGATCGATATTTTTGGATGTATGCTTCAAACCTAGTATGGTTGTTGATCATAACCGAGGGATGATTATATTCGGTACTATCTAGTAAGGGGTAGGCCAGTTCTGTGTTTATAGAGGTGCAATAGGTTTGCACCATGATACATTTGCTCTAGAGGTATACTATACGAAAGGCAGTCCCTTACCCTATCATTGTATGGAATCCATTTTCCAATACATGCTTTATGGATTTGGATGTATACTTAATATGATGGAATATAGTTAATGTAACCATTTTGGCTATGATTAAATATTTACTTTGAACCTTAGACATTATTATAATATCATAGAAATTTCTTATAAAAATGATTTGGTCATCGTAAGGTAAAAACCCGTCAGTGTTTATGTGCGGCGTGGTCTTACAAGATACCTTTATTTTTAAAGGGTTTCATAAGTATAACAATTCATTTGTTTTGAGTCTACTCACACCAGACCAATATCTGACCTGGAGTTTTTCTTTCTTTTCCTTTAAACTCTTGCGTACTCTAATTTTTGAGTAGCCAAGTAGTCCAGGTTGTTACAGTTGCATTTTGGACAAATATGGAGCAGAAGGCTTCAACATTATCTAGTTATCTATTTTATTTTCGTTGTATGTGTATAGTTATGTATCAGCATTGTTAGGGTAGGCAATTACAACTGTCCCTGGCTAAAGTTAGTACCTGTTATAACTCTGATGTTTTATTTTGAAAGTGGGTGTATGTACTATTTTTATGTTTTATTATATATTAGTTCCATGCATTGTGAGATTCTATGTTTCTTTCTTCTTGTCTTTTCTTTTCTTTTACCCTAATAGCCTGTCTTTTGGACACCTAGATGTATTAAGTGCCATCTTTAGGAGTAAGAAAGGAAGATCGTAACACGTGGTATCAGAGCTTAGGTTGAGCGAACATCAAAGTCATGGTTGGGGTCAACTCCTTAGAGATAGGGTTAATCTCATCTTAGTATTCTAAAGTTACCTTACTGTATCTAGGTAGTAAGAATGAGTAATAGAGCAAGACGGGGGAGGGAAGCTGGTAGCAATACAGCCACCAATGGTCGAGCTTCGAATGTTAGAAGAGTTGGAGCAATTGATAAGACAACACTTGTGCAGCCCTGTGTTAACTTTGCGGCCTTGTGCAAAGACTATACTATTCTAGGAGGAAAGCCATTTAAGGGCATGTAATCCATTATTGAAGTCCAAGCTTGGATTTGTTCTTGCGAGAAGATTTTCAAGGGGCTAGATATTTCGGATAACCAGAAACATTTCTTGGCATCTTGGCAGTTATAAGATGAAGCATCAGCATGGTGGGATTCGTTCATAGCGAACATCACAAAGGATGACTTTTCTTAGGCTAGATTTAAGGAGGCATTTGAAGATTAGTGCATGCCCGCTGTAGGAAAGACCCGTATGTATAGGAGTTTCTTAGATCTTAAGCAAGGAGATTTGTCAATGGTTGAATATGAAACCAAATTCAATGAATTGTCGCGATTTGGTCTGGGGTTAATCGATACCACTCTTAAGAAAAATAAGATGTTTGTAGTTAGGATGAGGGAAGAATTTCATGAGAAGATGAATATGCACTTGAAGGGATCTTTTGAAGACCTTACAAATATGGATCTGCGTTATGATGTTCTTGAGAAGAAGAAGACAGCGGCAACACCAAGTAACAACAATAGCAACAACCCAAATAAGTCAAAGTTCAATCAACTAGGAAAGAAACAATGGGGGAGGGATGCATGGAGGAGATCAGGAAAGCAAGTACAAGAATATTACTTGTTATCTTTGTAATAAAAGGGGATATATTGCAAATTTTTGTAGGAATCTCAAAGTTCAAAGGCAATAGACATGACCTATTTCTCCAATGGTTCAAAAGACACTCTACTTTAATTGTCACCAATTAGGGATTATAATGAAGGATTGTCCACTGATGAAGAAAGAAGAACAAGTCAAAGTTTATGTTATCAAGGATGAACTGTCAACCTTAGGAGATGTGAAGGGGAAAGGAGTTCTCGAAGGTACTTTATATGTTAATGGCATTTTAGTTTGAGTATTGTTTGATACTAGGGCTTCCCATAGTTTTATTTCTAAAGAATTGGTAGATAGATTGTAAATTTCCCCATGGATCGTAGAACCCCTATTTGTGTGTCGAACCCCGTAGGTGTGCAACTAATATGTATACGATTTGTGGAAATGTAAAAATTACTTACCTTACCCACCATTTTACATACGACCTGTTTGATTTAGATTTTAGTGGGTTTGATATTTTATTCGATATGAATCGGCTATCGGAGAATGAATTTGTCTTTGATTATGCTGGGAGGACAGTATCTTTAAAAACGAAACGCGGAAAATTTGTTGAAGTACCGTGTGAAGAGCCTAGCAAGCGAATGAGTAGTTTCTTGTATGCACTTGATTCGTCCCAGGTAGAGTTGGGATTGATATTGATTGTCAAGGATTTATCCGATGTTTTTAAAGAAGTTAACAATCTACTTCCACATTAGGAGATTGAGTATAGTATCGACTTAATTTCCGGTTAGAAACCTATTATTCACCCTATTCGTAAAATGGCTTCGAGGGAGAAATTGAAATTAAGTAATTAGACAGATGATTTGTTAAGTAAAGGTCTGATTAGATCAAGTCACTCAAGTTGGGGAGCAGTTATAGTTTTTGTTGCAAAGTTAGATGGATCATTAAGACTTTGTGTAGATTACTGCAAGCTACACAAACATACGATTCAGAACAAGTACCCTTACTCTGTATAGACGACATGTTCGACCAATTCCATGGCGTTCGAGTATTTTCCTATATGGATCTTGCTACATGATTTCACCAGTTAAGGATATCGCAGGATAGTATACCCTTAACAACATTTAGGGGACCAAATTGTTTCTTCGAGCGGTTGGTTATGCCTTTTGGGCTAACTTATGCACCCGTCTATTTTGTAGACCTTATGAATAGAGTTTATAGAGATGTGCTTACTAAATTTATGTTGGTCTTTATAGATGGTAATTTTATTTATTCCAAGACCATGGAGGAACACAAACACAATCTGGAAGTGGTGCTTGAAATGTTAAGCAAACACGTTTTAAGAACAAAATTTTGTAAGTGTTATTTTTGGCAATCGGAAGTAAGGTTCCTCGGAAATGTTGTGTCAGGGGATGGTATTTCGGTTGATCCAAAAAAGGTAGCGGTTTTTTGATTGGAAGACACCACATACTCCAACAGAGGTCAGAAGCTTCTTAGGCTTAGTAGGATATTATAGGAAATTCATCCAAGACTTCTCCAAGATCACCTTGCACCTGACAAAGTTAACATAAAAGGATGTTAAGTTTATTTGGACTTCAAAGTGTGAAGTAGTATTCATTGAATTAAAGAAGAGGTTAACCAGCGCTCCAGTTCTAGCTGTTACGGATGAAGGTAAAGGGTTAACTATGTATATAGATGCTTATGGCATAGGTTTGGGTGTGGTTTTGATGCAACATGGAAGAGTTATTGGTTATGCCAGCGGGTAGTTGAAGCCTCATGAGTATAATTCTGCAACACATGATTTGGAGTTATTAGTTCTTGTGTTTGTATTAAAGATGTAAAGGGATTGCTTATTAAGTGAAAAGTTCGAGCTCTTCACGGATCACAAGTCGTTGAAGTATCTTTCACATAAAAGTATTTGAATATGAGGCAGCAACGTTGGTTGGAATTTTTGATGGCATATGAATTGGATATTTTATATACGTTGGGAAAAGCTAATATGGTAGCAGATGCTCTGAGTAGAAATGCAGTTTTTGCTCTTTTGGAAGTTACTCTGTCTCTCCTCGAAAAGATTGCAAGTAAGCAAAGAGAAGATAGTCGTTTAATGGAGATCATCAAGAATATAGGTGAAGGTCATTGTTCGAGCTTTGAGATTGATCATCATGGTATATTTGGGATGAATGGAAGGATATGCATTCCAAATATCGATGGTATTAGGCAAGAGGTATTAGCAGAATGCCATCAATCCAAGCTAAGTATTCATCCTAGTGTTTTAAAGATGCATTGGGATATGAAGCGAGTATTTTGGTGGAACGGATTGAAGAGGGATATTTCTATCCATGTTAGTAGGTGTGCAAATTGCCAGTAGATCAAAGGTGATCATCAAAGGACTATCGAATTACTACAACCTCTTGAGATTTCGAATTAGAACTGGGAACGAGTATTGATCGATTTTATAGATGGTTTGACCAGATCAAAAAAGGGTAATGAAGGTGTGTGGGTTATTGTTGAACGACTAACCAAGAGCATGCATTTTATTCCGAAAAAATCAACTAGGACTGTAGCAAGTTCGACAGAGATTTATCTAAAGGAGATTGTCCGATTGCATGGAGTTCCAAGTAGTATTATAAGTGATTAAGGTCTAATTTTTATCAGTCGGTTTTGGAAAGCATTGCAAGCAGCTTTGGGGACAAAGCTAAGTTTGAGCACAACATATCATCCTTAAACTAATGCTCAAATGGAGAGGATGGACATAGATTTGGAAGATCTTTTAAGAGCCCGTGTCTTGGATTTTGAAGGATCATCTTCACTTAGTGGAATTCTCATATAATAACAATTATCAAGCTAGTATTGGCATAGTGTCCTATGAAGCTCTTTATGGACGACTATGCAAATCACCATCATGTTGGGTGGAAACCGAAGATGGTTAGTACTTCGATCCGATATGATTTAGGAAGCCACAGAGAAGGTAGTTCTGATTAAAAAGAAGTTGAAGGAAGCATAGAATAGACATAAAAGCTACACCGATTGAAGGCGTAGGGATTTAGAATCATAGTCGGAGATTATGTGTTTGTAAAGATTTCCCGGATAAGAGGAGTTCTACGGTTTGGAAGAGCAAGAAAGTTGGCACCTATATACGTTGGATCTTTTCAGATTCTTGAGAGGATTGAGCTGCTTGTCTATCGAGTTGAGTTGCCTGAAATATTGTCAAGGGTACATAATATTTTTCATATGTCACATTTAAGGAAATATATGCATAATCCATTGCTTATTGTTGAGCCGACTGTTCAAAAAGACTTGAAAGTGGAACTGAACTTGCCATAATAAGGCATCTGGTTCACATTATTGATCGAGAGGTAAAACAATTGCGTAATAAAGTTATGAGATTGGTTAAAGTACAGTGGAGCAAAGATTCTAAAGATGCACTTGGGAAATTAAGGATAGAATGAGAGAGGCTTATCCCGAGTTGTTGATAGATTAGTAGTTTGCTTATTATGCAGATAATGTACTTACCACTTATGGTATAGTTTCTTAGTATATATGTCTTTTGCATCTTTTACATTTTATATGATATATATCCTTTTTGAGTTATCTTTTTGTGTGTTACTTTCGGAACGAAATTATTTTAAGGGGGGAGAATGTAACGACTCGTAATTTTGTCAATTTAAATATGGACATTTAATATATTTTTAAATAATTAAATGATGGATTTTATAACTCAAATAACCCCTTTTAAGCAATAACTAATAATGGTAAAGTTGTTATAAAATTTGGTTTACAAAATTAATTAGTTCGGAGAAAAATCGAAAATATGACCGAAAATCGTTTTTCGCATTTTCGACTTTTCATAGTTCAAAAGTTATAGGAACATGTTGTATAAACTAGTGTATATATGTACACATATATAAGAATACCATATGCTTTTGGCTAATGAAGCGATTATATTAAAATATGTTAAATATATGCATTAGTTAATAAAAAGAGAGTGGGCTTTTCTTTTATAATTTAAAATGAAAAGTAGCACAAAAGATAAGACATAAGTACATTTGAAAAGAGGAGATGTGATGCATTGGAGTGACAAGGGGGTGGCTTATGTGCTAAAAGAGGAGTAGGGTGAGGTGTCATCATTTTGGTAAAGGGTATTTTTTTAATAAGAAGGGTATTTTAGTAATTTACCATCTCATTTCCTATAAAAAGAACTTCACTTTCTCATTTTACATTTTACTTTATTTCTTTTTAATTTTCAATTCTTACTTTCTTCTTTCCATTATTCTTCTCTTCTTCCTCCATGGAGTTTTAAAAAGAAATAGTTTAAAAGGTTCTCCTTTTTCACTTCTAATTCTTAAACTAGTAGTTAAGATCACTTCCGTTTTTCTCTACACTACTTATTCACCAAAAAAAAAACCTAAATCCCATTTTAAGCAAGGCCGTACCCTCCTCTAGCCAATGCCAAGCCCATCATGACCTAGGCTGAGCCTTTTTGACCTCCCATAGGTCTTAAAAAATCCAGTTTGTAGAAAGGAACCTAAGTCCATGTGTTATTTAAAATGTTGCGGTAGTTTGTTTGAAAGATCGTGCTGGTTTAGTTGAGTAAAACCTCACTTTAGAAGCAAGTTTAAAAAGTTATTATTTTATTAAAATAATTTTGGTTGGTTGCTTATATTTATAAGGTTATAAAAGTGATATTGTTTGGTTTGGTTCCTACTTGAAAGCGGATGGTACATAGGATGTTTGAAGGGTACTAGAAACGAAGTCGAAGTGTTCATAGCGAATAGGTCGCTACGACACACTTCGAAGTGCATGTGTGATAATTTGTAAGGGACAATTTTTCCTTGCCTTATGGATGTTATTTAAATTTTTATAAATTTTCTTATGTATATAAATGATGAATGTTGCTTGGTATAGTTAACATACTCGAATTGGTTTTTATTCGACATCGAGATCACATGTTTCTTTAAACCAATTACTACCTTGTTTTTTAAGAATGTTTTAAATGATTTTCCAGACTTAAGTTTTGTTTTCAAACCTTTTTACAAGGTTATTAATGGTTTAAAATAAAGAAAGAAAGGATTTAAAAGCTATTTTGATTTACAAAACAAGTTTTAAAAGTTTAGGTCCATATAGTGATAGTCGCTATGGATGCAGTTTGTAAATCGATAATTTTTATGTAAGAAAACAGAGTTTCTACTTTAGATATTTTTGAAAGTCTTTTAAAAATGTGTTTATAAGTATTATAAAGTAAGTTTGAAATTTTAAATACATTTATAAGAATTTATTTAATTATTTAAACAAGAGGTTTAAATTTTAACCGCTTTGTTCCAAAGGTCGGGTTTTGTTTAAAAGTGATTATTTTTTAAAAGGAAGGTTTAAATACAAGGGATTTCTTTTTCCGTGCCATTAAGTAACATAAAAAAATGTGATAAGTTGTACTAAAATGTTGACATGTTTGTGGAAAGTATGTCATCTTGTACTTAACACTAAAAGCCGATGAGTAGACTTCTCTTTATCTATGAGATCTAGAAACAAAGTTTCTAGGAGAGGGATAGATAAGTCGAAATGTCGAAAACATGATAAGTATAAGAGGGTTAATTTCAGTAAATAGGTTATGATTAATTAAGTATAAGGAAAGTACTGCATCGTATACTTGAGACTAAATACCGAGGCATGGAAAGTTGTCTCTGTCCCAAGAAGTAAGAATGTACGTCGAGGCAGTGATAATTTTCTAATTTGTCCGACTTCATTGTTAATCAAGAGATAGTACTGTATGAAATTGGAAATTAATGATAAGTATAGGATGTCCCATTTTTCATATGCAAACTATACTTACACCGAGATACTGTTTGGGCACCATCAGGGACTTGACTAGTTTTGAAACTATCGACTGTTGGTTTGGAGAGAACGGGATTATATAAGCATAAGTTATCCAAAAATCACTTCAAATTGACATATGCGTTCGAATTTAAAACATCCTGAAGATGATGGAATCAAAGACTGAGTCTTAATAGTGCATGAGCTACTTGCTACTAATCCTGAGGGTGATTTCAAAAAGGATATAGATTGCCATCGATTTTGAAGGGGTTCGGCGTGTTGCCTATTTCCACTATGAAATAATCGACTTTTATTAACTTTTGCTTGCTGGTTACATCGGATTACAGCAGTAAATTTTGAGTACAACAGTGATTTTTGAGTGAACAATGGTATCGGCAGAGTCTGGACGTCAAAGAGACAAAAAGTCCCTTTTGTGTAGGTTCCGGGCTGCTATTTATAGGTGTAGGTTGCAAATATCTCGCTCAAATCTCGGAAGACCTCTTCTGGCACATGGGTGGGCCCATGCAATCAATCCCATGCGGTGCACGCTCGATCTGTGATCGATACGAACGAATTTCGTATCGATCGTAATTTGGTCCAATCGAGTCGAGATTGATCTTTAACATTCTTGAGGATGTACGCAAGCTTCTGTGAAAATTTGGTGGCATTTGGACTTGTAGATTTTGAGTTATGATCGATGCAAATTCGAATTCATCAAAGGTTGTTTTCTTCGTATCAATGTCGTTCGCACTGATCTGTTCGTATCGATTTTTGGGCACGTGCTCACAAGTTGACATGGCGCTTGATTTCTGGATCGATCCACTTTCGACGCCGGATCGACCGAGTCTTTCCAATGTTTTACGCCTCGTTCGTATCGATGCATTTCGGCCTTATTCGTATCGACCAGCTCTGCCTTGTTCGTATCGATTGTCATCGTTCTGTTCGTATCGATCGCTTAATGGTTTACTTCGTATCGATAGCCGGGGGCTATTTCGTATCGATCATTTGATGTTTTACTCGTATCGATCATTGATAGATTGATATGAGCTGCGCAATTGGGATCGATACGAATTGACTCCAATTGATGGATACGAAGTTGAGTGTACGTGATGGATACGAACAACAGATAACTGATGGATGCGAAGCGATGTTCATTGATGGATACGAATAGTGGATAATTGATGGATGCGAACAGACGAAGCTTGATGGATGCAAACGAGGCCTTTCAATTGATGGACACGAAGAGTGTGGTTCCAGATGGATGAAAGCGGGATCGATGCGAAGAGAGCGCAATGATGGATTCGAACGAACCAACTCCCTTGGCTTGCATCGATCATATCTTGAGCATACAGACTCAGATTGACTTGAAATTTGGAACGTTGGCTTCAATAGCTTTGCTTGTCGTATCATATCAATTGTAGCTCGATCCGGTCTCGGATAAAATTTGTTAGTGTCCATAGTGAATCTGTGTATAACCGATTTTCGGGACGAACTGTCCTTGGTTTCTAGTCAATTTCTTGGTGTCACGGCCTTGCCAAAAGGCGAGATAACATTTTGCCCTTCAAAGTACGTCTTATGAGAACATGACGTGCTTTGAAAAGTTGCAATCTTTATTCTGAACATTTCTATTTGACCTGTCTGAATGGTTATTGTCTTTTCATCGAAAGATGTAACCTTTGATTGATTCGCTAGAAACATAAATCATGAACTGTTGACTGGCAGTTGTTGTACTGTGTACTGTTGTAACTGAGTGCTGTTGGATAGCAATTTGTTGTTGTAATCGTCATCAAACAAGTATTCAATTCCTGTGAATTTTTAAAAATTGGACGTTAGTCCGTTATACATGAATGCATGTTGGCCTAACTCCCGTTAACGTTCGCATGTTCACGAGTCGCTATCAGTTGTTTTTTGTATCGAATTTCGTATCGATCCTCTCCTGAATCGGTGTGAAATTCGAATCGTAATAACGCTTGATGGTTTCTTTAGAGCGTCTCTTCGTATCGATCCTCTCCTAGATCGATGTGAAAAGTTGAAAAATTGTTTTTCGTATCGATGGCGATCGACACGGATTGGTTGGTTTTTTTTTGTGCTTTGTATCGATAGATACGAGTACTAGTGGACGTCAAAGTAATGGATACGAAGTCGTCATTTCGCATCGATGGATTGTTGATTGATGCGAATAGTCGTTGTCTTAGATCGATGACGAATGGATGCAGAGAAGGCTTCTTCGCATCGATCAGAGGGGAGAACGTTCCCACCGGTTAACATGTCTGGGAGGTGAATCGTCTCATTCTTTGGTTTCGTACCCATATAAATACTGTTAGGACTTAGAAAATTTTCATCTGTTTCCATTCTTCCTGCCTCGTTTCATATCGATTAAAAGCTTAAGAAAGAGAGGACTCACTTTCGTCCCAAATTAAAATAACTCCTTAATCCCTTGAATCTGCACTTTGATTTAGGTAATTAATTAGCGAAATTATGTCAAGAATGATGAGACTTGAATTCGACTGCCAATCCATCTGCATTCATGGCCGATTCTGGTGATGTGGCCGTGGATGGTCATAATGGGTTTGGAGAAGGAGGAGATGACGCCTGAATGAATTTGGAGGAGTGTGATGACACGAAGAAAACATTCGTATTGATCCGAGGGTTGGAGTTCGTATCGATCCGAGCAATGGAACTTCATACCGATGGAGTGGGAAGCTTCGTATCGATCGCTGGTGAGAGTTCGTATCGATCTAAAGCGATCGACACGGAGGCTTGAATTTGGGGATCTATACGAAGACACTGTAGGCAATCGATACGAAGTCGAGGGATTGTGATCGATACGAACTGAACCTTCGGCGCTCGATACGAAATGTTGTCTTCTCTGATCGATACAAATGGTACTTATGGTGATCGATCGAACATGCACACTAGTGGATACGAAATTTTTGCACACTCGAATACTTGACTCTGATGAGCTTCTGCCTTGAATAATCGGACTTAACTGTTTCACTACATATTTGACTGCCTTTCGAAGCTCGTCGATGGAACTGTAAGTTAACCAAATTTAACGAACTTTAACTTGGATCGATCTCCAAAGTCTGGATGGCACAGTTGTGACGGTCAGCGATGACGGTCACTCTGGTTGAAATTTTAAGTCTCGCCGTTCAAACATCTCTTCAAACTCTATAGAATTTCTCAAGTATTATGTAGCACTGCACTGCACAACACATTCATACACTTCACACTGTGGAACACACATTATCATCTAATGATGGTTTTTAATAAGTTGATTAGCTATGGAATCCACAAGTTCTCAGTAGTAGGAGCTTTAAAGTCCAGCTCCCTTTGTAATCGAGATACCGGTCATTGCGGCCGAAGTTATAGATCCAGCTCTGGACGAGCTGCCTGGTGCTAGGTTTTTCATGAACCCGCAAGATTCTGTGTCGTCCAACGTCTCCGAAGATATGCTGGGACGGATATGTCTAAGGCACGGTCTGTCGTTGGATGATGTCTTATTACCAGGACCGAATGACAGACCGCACGCTCCCCCGGAAGGGTTTACTGCTTTCAATCGATATTCATGTACAGCCGGGACACTTCCTCCATTCAATCAATATATCAGAGAAGTGCTGGCTTTCTTTGGAATTGCCCCCTCGCAATTACATTCCAATGGATACGCACTGCTGAACAGCCTATTCATTGTATTCATGGAGCATCTTTTCCGACCCCCAACTCCGATCGAAATCAGATACTTTTTAATGTTAAGAGTTGGGGAGATAGCCCTTCCTTCACGTTCTTTGAGGCGGTCAGGAACTACCAAGTTGTGACTAGTGCCTTGACCAGATAGAGCTACTTCAAAACTGAGTGGTTCTAACTACAACAAAATAGTCATATTACAACTTTTACTTTACAACTAACATAAACCGACAGTTGTTATAGGTTATTTTTAACAACTGTTTATTTCCAGTAGTTGTAACATAGGTACTTTTAACAACTTTATTTATGCAGCAGTTGCAATATACGTCTATAACAACTGATTTTTTTGTGCCAGTTGTAAATGCTTAATTATTACAACTGTTTGTGCTAGTTGTCTTCTGAACACATAATTACCGCTTTCCACCTCAATAAAAATTTCCCCTTCCCTCCCTTCATTTCCTTGGCCGCTCAATTTATTCACTAAGTACTAAAATTCACAGTCAAAATTTCATATGCCTAAACCCTAACCCCATCGCGTTGACCTCGTCGCCCTTGCCGTCCACGAAACTAAACCCGCTCGCCGCCCTTGCCCTCCACGAAGCTAGACCGCTCGCCGCCCTTGCCATCCACGAAACCCACAAACCCCAACCGTGCTTTGCTCTGCATCTAATTTGCTTGCCGTTGTCGTTGCCGTTGATATAGGTATTGTGTCTTACTTATGTAGATAAACCAATTGCATTATGTCATGAAAACAGTTGGTGCTTATCATGTATATTACTAGGTACTTCTAGATCAAGCCTTAATTGCTTCGGGTAAAATTACATATTTTTGTATGAATGGATGAATTATATTGGAATACAAGTTGCCCTCTCTCTTTGATAACATCCAGCGAATAATATTGATGGTGCGATACATTTACATGAGATTGGGGTATATGAGTATTTGATAAATACTTTAGCTTTTGATTGAGGAAAAAGAAGTGTTGATATGTTTTGAATTCTGATAGGAGCTTTTGTATGACTTAAGTGATAATTTTGACTATGTTTGCTTATAATCTGAATATATTTTGAAGAACGATGTTGTACATAATTTATGCTGAAACTATTAGGTGTTCATAAGCATAATCTGGTTGCAAACTTGCTTACTGTAGCTTGGCAAATAAAAGGTTTAAGTACATATTTTATTTGCACATGAATTAGACATGAGTACAAATGACTGAATTTTGTTGGACTGTAAGTTGTTTTTTTAGTACACATGTGTAAGTGAATGATATTGCTTTTTTACATTCCAATAAATATTGTCCAGGCGTGGGTGATTGGATCTCCAAACCCTGTTATTCACTAACCTCCAAAAGGGAAGAAAAAGATTTTTTTTCCTTTATGATTTGGATATTGTAGGTTTATACAGTATGAACAAATCTTCACTCCAAACATACTGATGTTGAATTTTAGGAAAACAGGGACAAAAATGATAATGGAATGACAATCATCAATTACATATGTTCATTATATAAAATATGACTAAACCAATGTCACGTATATTTCTTTTTTTCCTATTTCTTTGAACTAATGTAAATCAATCATTTTCTATCCAAGTAAATAAATCTTGTATGCATAAAATCATGGTCAATGTGTAGCAAGAGGATGATATTTTGTGTATTCAATACCATTCAATCGAACACAACACAATATCTGCTCTGGTAATTCCTCTGAGTTGTTTCCCTGTTTCATAGAAAAAAAGATTATTAGGTTGGGTGATTCGGATTAAATTGAGGAAAAAAGGATCAAATGGATAGTCACCTGAATGGTTAATCCGACATCCAAGACACATAACTTCAGGCTATCTAAAAATTTTTCAAACCCTTTTCTTGAAATGTAGCTGAATCTGTGCATATCCAAAACTATCTCAAAGTAATTCTCTCCTTATCGAAATATGTAGAAAGATTAGTTCTCACAATGACATAGGGTTTCACTGCTAAATACATGTTTCTAGGTTGCATATGAAACATTCTGAATGCAAAATGAATAAATAATTTGAATACAATTTAGAACAATCCTGAATTCTTTTATGATTTGTTATAAAGCAAAAAATGTTAAAACTCATAACCTTTGAAAGCATAAAGCACAACACATACACTCATGATTTTCTTCCATACAAACTGTGACTATGAAATATGATTTATTTATTTTTTACTCTATATAACCAACTAGTTAAAGGAGCAAACCTATGCTGTAGTTACTACTTAACCACCTGCACATGCACTTAACAAGTGATGATCATTTAGCCTTTTTTTAAACCTTCATAATATTTCTTGGATGCTAAAAATAATCATAGATAACCTTTAGCTTAGTAAACAAAAAAATCTTAGATTAATTGATAAATAAATAAATGGGCTTTGTTCTGCTCTCTGTTTATAATCTAAAACACAATATTTTCATAAGGTAACAAACTTACTTTAAGGGTTAACATAGCACTATAATTTTGGTTGAAAAATAAACATGTATGACAATCCTTAAAGAATAGTTAGTTTGATTGAAACACCGAAATCACAGATGAACAGAGTAAGAGTTGAACGAAATTATATTTGTATTTTTATAATCAGATAAGCCTTTTATTGGATCATTTAATTTAGAGGCTTGTGCATTCACAACTTGTCTTTGAGATGAATTATTTAGTAAACGATGTCAATAATTATGATATCTGAATACAATGTTTGTTTATAGGATTGTTGAGATTTTAAGTACATGTTGTTTCGGTAACAACCATGGCTGTGAAAATCAGATGTTAGTAATATGGACTCAAATGATAAGGAATAAGGATAATAATCACGAATGTTAACTTTATATACTATATAATTTTCTAGGAGTTGATGTAATTTGTGAGCAATTTATGGTGCTTGTTTGAATTTAATATTCTTTTTGCATGCAAATTGGACAGCGTTGGTAATATAGATCAGTCACGCTCATTTCTAATTCTCATTTGTCACTTACTGTTTCTTTTATTGTTGTAGTTACTAGTTTCTTTCCCACATGCACCCAATCTGATCCGCACAAGCTATGGACAAAACATGGATCAATTTACCAAGGTTTTGTAATTTTTGATTAATAATTTTGTACTTATAACCATGTAGGGTTGACTAAGGACATGTTTATTTTTTTTAGAATGACAGAGGAATATAGGCAAGCCGCTCGAAATTTTGTATATAAGAATGCTGAAAGTGAGGGTAATCTAGAAAAAATTATTTGCCTATGTCGTCGATGTAGGAACCTTATTTGGTAATCAAGGCATGTGGTCAAAATTGCTACAACGTCTTTTTTTACATACGTCGGTTTCTTTGAATTTTTAATCAGATTTTCATTGATTTTGGTGATGTGGTTTTCCAATTAACATGACATAATGATGAGTATATTAAATGAATGCATATTACATGAATGAATAGTTAAATTATAAGAGTATATATCTTAAATATTCATCCATGTAATACACTACTTTTGATATTGCTTCACATTAACCTTTATTTGAAATTTAAGAGAAGCATATTTTTTCCAAGTGATGATTATATTACACAAATGAATATTTAAGTTATAAGAGCACATATCTCTATTAGTTATTGTGAAGTCCAGCCTAGATAGGTTGCGCTTAGATAATTAAACACCATTTCCAATTCAATTATAATACATGTAACAAAGCACGTATTTTGGTGGTCCACACAATAGGTTGTTTGTTGAATTAACTCTTAATTTAACACTTATAATTTTATACTGATTAACATGTAATCTTTTAAATTAACTCTTCACTTAACAATGTTTTTTTATGTACAAGGGGTCCTCACATTGAGGAGGGCACTCAAAAATTATATTAATATATGACATAATGGGTAACCAACATGCCTGGTCATTAAAAGCAATGATGAATTAAATCCAAAACGGTCGTCGCATCGATGATCAAGGTGAGATAGTCTCTGCTAGCTAAAATATGAACCTATGCTCTATTTTGTCATAAACTCGTACAGTCTAAAGCATGTCCAAATTATATGTAGAGAGAAATTAAATACAGCAGAGATTATTAGCATCAATACAAGGTGGCATTGAAGGTGGATGTTCATGCAAACAAACTGCTGAAGTGTGTGTGACAGGCGTTGAAGTTTGGCAGGCAGGCAATGGCTCTGAGCATGGTGCAAATAGTGGTAATAGGCATGGCTACTGAAGTGTGTGATATTATAAACAAATTACCTAAGTGTGTCTGCATATATAGCTGTGTAACGACCGTACTTCAGGCAGAGCTTTATGAAACTGGTAACAAGAGTTGAATTTTGCCAGGCAGAGGATGATACTTTGATGAACTTCACTGTAATTTGGCTGAAATACATCATTGAATACCAGGTTGATGAACCAATATTGCTAGGAGATTTGACCTTTTTCTATGTTTCCAATACACAATATGAAGAAGGAAAGAACAAAATGGATCTCCATGATTCGCTAGTTACATAGCAACAAGAGGTTGGGTTCTGGGCTTCTGAGGAGAAGCTGGTCATCAATGCGTGATATGATACTGCGAAGGATCTGATAATGTTGAGTCTTCCAAACTGGATTTGTTCTACTTGTCCCTGTCTAAACAGGAATATCCAAGGAATAAAAATCAGAAGAGAAGAGGTACATTTATAATTGGTTATTGAATACACTTGGTTCCTTCCATTTCAGATAACCAGCAAGTGATAGAATATATGAAGTCCAATAACTATCGTTTTGAATTATTATATTTAAATCTAAATTCAGTCCAATAATCGCATGGAGATAAGATGTATGTGCTTATGTCAAATTTATAGATTTTTGTTATTTCACAAAAATTGTATTGAGAATATTGGCACTCGTAACATAAGTGATTAATAGTTTCGGGGTCGAGTTAAAGAAATAACATAAATTTGTATTGAAATTATTTGTTTTTTATTTAACCAGATAAATAGCATTTTGCTTTAAGTGGTGCAAGAGCCTTCCAAATAGATTTAAAGTAGGAGTACAATACAAGCTTGGAGAAGTTCAGAAAGTTATATAAAGAATCTGATGAAGACAAATTCTATTACAGCCCATTTTTCCTCCTTTCCTACCTCACTTAAATTTTTATTTTTTGATAGAATAAGTTACCCTAGATGTACATCCGAGATGTACAAAAATTTTGACACATCAATTGCAAAGGATGCACTCTGCATATTCGTTGACTAGTCTATTGGTTTTCAGGAAAACTTTAAAAAGGATATCCCTGTCCTTGGGATCTTTAAAGCAATTCCAGAAGAGCTCAGTTGAACTGTAGGCATGCATTCCTTTAAATTGGGTGATCGTTGTTTCTTTTCTTACAACGCCTGCATTAATTAACGGGTATGTACAAAAATATCAAATTACGGATTATTAGTTAGTGAATTCTTAATAAGGGAGATATCCTTTGACCTCTTGCGTTTACTCCCTACAATTTATAGTTACTCCTCAAGAATTATGACTCACACACTCAGTTATACTGAGTTTTTGACAAAAATGTTTACAGAACATGGAAGTTTATTGTGATTATATATTGAAGAGACTGGAAACTTAATAGGTCTCTGTTTTGTGCTTCAGGTCGATATGTTTCAGGGATAGATGAAGTGAAGTGCAGCTTGGAATGTTGCATATGTTGAAGGAGAACTGAGGGCTACTACTGGATCAAGCAAGCTGCAGGTGGTCATCATTGCTGGCCATTTGAGGTGAGGCTGTCCCTGAAAAAGAAAAAGAAAAAGAAACTACTGTGTGTGTTTCTATATGTACATATACTAAATGTATTTATAACCATCTACATTACTTGAGCCTAAATACTAGTCTGGATTATGTGATACTTTTTTTGAATTGTTTGGGTTATGTGTTACACTATAGCATGTGAATGAATCCGATTCGGTTATAGTTGTTGCATCAATATATGAATTCTATGATTATTAATATGTGAATAATTGCTGCATGTAATATTTTTTTTGGATTTAAATCGTAACTGTCAATTATATCGTAAAAAGTTTTAAAACATAAGAAATCACAAAGGTGGGTAACAGTTGTAGCAGAGATTATTAGTGTTGTAAAAATGTTAACTGCAACGGAAAATAACAGTTGTAATAGGATATATCACAACGGTTAATTGAAACATCGGAACACGGTTGTAAAAGATTTTAGTCTATTACAACTTCTTATACTGCGACGGTTCACTCACCGTTGTAATAGGTCATTTACAACGGTTTTCCACCGTTGTAAAATGTTGATTTTGTTGTAGTGGATGTTCGGTGCCCACCAGGGTTTGCTAGTCGATGGTTAGGCAGACGTAAGTGCTGCACTTATTCCAGTAGTTAACGAGATAGCCGTAGTTGATGTTGAAACTAATATCGTATTTTCTTTACAGTTGCAATTCCGCGACCCGATGGTGCTCACTTCAAAGAAATAGTGTGAATTCTCCAAGAAGTGCCGAATGAAATGAGAGATTTTGACTCGGTGCTAATAGACAGAAACTTAAGGATCGTTGGACTGATTGAACGAAAACAAAGCATAAGACTTGAAGGAGTGTTTAGGGCAGCCACGACAAAGCAGGTAAAGCACAAAGCGCTAGGGGTTGTAATTGCTGAGGAAGGTGATGAAGAACACACGCCTACGAACGATGAACTCGTGGCCGGGCCTTCTGACAGTTTTCAAGGTTCAGAGGGAAGGAGAAAAGGCAAGGCAGTTGCACATAAACGTCATAAATCTTCGACATGGAAATCTATAGTTGTGTCCCTACCAGCCTCCGGCGTTAGAATTTCGGAGGCTGCTCCCTAGCCAGTAGAGAATCCTTTTGAAGGACTTTCTAATATTCCGATTCCGGACTTCGTGTCACTTCAACATGACATCGGATTGGAGGAGCTCCAAAGTGCTCTAGACATTACCGGTTGGTCGGGGGGTTGCACACACATACACTTCACGGCACTACACGGTTTCCAGTCCCAAGTTGCCTATTTTGGGAGATCACTAATTCTGTTTTTCTTTGTTCTACAGATACAATGACCAGGCGAGAGTCTATGCTCGGAAGTCTTCGCTCAGCGCGAAAATCATCGAGCCCATATTATGAGTCCCGTCGGAGGGAGGATGATAGAAACCGCAATCGCGGTTATTCTAGTCAGGAACGCTACGAGAGGGATAGAGACAGAGATTACAGATATCAATCCTGATCGCACTCTCCACCTCCCCGGGTCTCTACACAACCTTCTACTCACAGCATACATCCCCCGGAGCCTCCACGTCAAAAACCATCTTCTCACGCTCCAAGGTCTGAGTCTTAACACCGCAGGACTGAAGCTATAGCTCCCACTGTTACTGAACAGGCCATTGCCGAGCCTACGAGGGAACGGGCGATCAAAATCGCCCAACTAAAGAAAGATTTTCCCAATATTTGCTTTGACGGCTTTGTTTTCCCCCACATTTGAAGAAAATTCCTTTTGAGGCTGAACAGACCATGCATGACTACATTCACGATGTATATAGCCAATACAGGGAATGGATAAAGACTACTGATAAGGTCTCTGTGGTGGCTTTCGAACGGGCGAAGACGATTGAGAAGTTAGAAACTGATCTGGCCCAGAAAGACCACATCATTCTAGTACTTAATGATGAAGCCGAGTCATCTCGGAAATCTGAAATAGAGGCCACCCAAAAAGCTGATGAGGCGACTCAGTCTATGGAAAGAATGCGACAAACGCATTTCGCTCTAGTGGAGCAGATGGGCCATCGAAACACCACTGTCACAGCCGAACGGGACACTGCTCTGAAAGAACTTAATGAGCTCAAAGCCAAATTTTCCAAAATCACCAAGGAGAAGGATGATGCAAATAGAGCAGCTCAGGAGGCATGTGAACAGGCCGTAGTGCTTTGGGACGAATGGGATGCGGTAACGGCTAAGGTCCGGGAAGTGGAGGCTAAGGTTGAAGATGAGGTTAAGATGGTGGAGGCCAGACTAGAGGCTGATATTGAGGATCTACGCATTACTTATAAAGCTAACGTCTTGAAGCATAGGAATCTAGCCTGGCTTGAAAATTATTCGACACATCTATACAACGCCTGGGGCCGATTAGTAGAAGATGAAAAAGCTGTCCACCTAGCTGAATCAATTGACGAGTTCAAGATTGAGAACCGGGTGTTGAGCGAAGACGAACGGAAAGTTCTCCATGATGCAATGATCTCATATGAAAAGGAGAAGCTTGGCGCTCAGCATTTGGAAGTTAACGAAGGCTCTGGTGTCGAGCATCATGATACAAGTTCTGAAACTCCCATGCCGACTCAGCCTGAATCCGCTCATGCGGTTGATCCTTAGCCCGTTCTTGCTTATAACCCGGATTGACCGCATATGTCTCCAGCTTGCGAGCAAGTCTCTGAGGCAGTTACGCCACCCGCGAGCCAAATTGAGGAAGGTACTCTGAGCATTCTCCATGCTTATACGAAATTGGAAGCGTCACTTGAAATAATTACTAAGAGTCCTTCTTTTACCTTATCCAGTGATCGGAGCAACATCGGTCATGCCTCCTGCAACTCAAGAATCACATCATGTGCATGAGGCCATTATAACAGAGGTGACCACCACAACGACCACGGCACCAACTAATGGAGCACAGGGAAGCACACTTATCTTTGATGAGCAGATGATGGAGGAACTCCTTGGTCATCACAGTGACCCTTTTGCAGATTTGCCGTTCGTTATGGGTGGAACCGTACCAATGACCAGTTCTTTGGCCCCAACTGCGGGAGTCCCCGGCGATGCACAAACACTTCATGAGTAGGAAATCTTAGCCGAAATTAATGCTGAGATGGAGGCAGCCGCGCGGGGCAGTGGTTTTGGCGGTGGAATGGTTGGACCTGGTCCAGCGCCTTTGCGGATGATATCTCCGGGAGGAACGGTCGTTGAGACGAGCGCGCCTGCCCTACCTCCTTCTGTTGATCCTGTCTTCCCGACTTCGCCTGCAGGAAGCATTCCAATACATTTTAGTTCGGAGGAGGATGTTGATATAATGCCCCCGACTAGAGATCGGCCGCTGAAAAGTAAGGGTTCAAAAAGAAAACCGAGTGAGAGCTCTAGTGGGTCCACACCGAAGAGGAAACCGAAGAAGAAAAAAGAGTAGATACGTCTCTTCGGCTCGTTTTTGAGTAGATAGGAATTTCTTTAGCTTTTGTTGGCCGTGTATAGATGCAGGTTCTGCCCCTGCTAGTAGGATTTTTGTGATAAACTTGTACTTAGTTTTCTTCCACAAATAGTTGAAATGAAATTCCATTTTGTCTTTAACTCAATTTTCGTTTATTTGCTTAAGTGTTTCAACATTTGAACTCCAGTCAAGTACATTTGTTGAGTTTCGACCTTTGGATTGGACCCAAGTTTAGTCGCTAAGTCCGGAAATCACGACTATGAGTGACGACTGAACATTAAGCTGGATTACGATGTTGCACTGTCTCAATTAGTGATTGACGCTTAAGTTCTGCCCTCAGTTTCAGGGACGAAATGTATGATCAAGTGGAAATTGCACTCCGCTTTCAACTCATCGAGCTTAACGTCATCGAATTGATGCTAAAACAAGGAAATTCGAGTGGTTGAATCACACTCGCTCATTTATCGACGATTGCACCCATATTCCAAGGATTTACATTCGTATGTCGACGGTCGGGCATGCCTGCTCGAGTTTCAAGGATACGTCCATGCTTCGAGGACTTAAGTCATTTTCATAGGTGGTCAGTCACACTCGATTTGCATTTATACTCTGACCACGCTCCGGGGACTCAGAGTTGTTTTATGGACGGTCGATCCCAATCCGGTTTGTGTTCAAACTCCAATCCACTCTCCAAGGATTTTGAGTCAACGTTTATACTCCAATTCGCACACTGGGAATTTAGAGTTGGTTTTTATGTTGACACTCCGGTTCACACTCTGGGAATCCGGAGCTAGTTGGTGTTTATACTCCAGTTCGTGCTCTGGGAACTTGGAGTTGGCTGACAGATGGTCAGTCACATCTGTTCAGGCTTTAGGATTTCGCTCGCACTCCTGGAACGACGAATCTATCAGGATCATGGATGGTCGGTTCACATCCAACCCAAGTTAATAAGCGAGGTCATTTTCCTCAAACTTGGTCAAGGTATGGGCGAAGTTGTTAGGTGGACAGATTTACCCTCTAAGAAACCGTATTTGTAAGTTTATACTCCAGTTCACACTCTTGGAATTTGGAGTTGGTTAAAGGATTGTTGTGTATTAATCTTTTTTTGACTTCAGTGTGATGATTTGCCCCCGAGCTCGGGTATCATTTAGCAAGTAACCGGTCATATCACAGTGACTCCCTATTTGAATATATTCCACCGTCAGGTGGAATTTAGCTCTTCGTGCATAGTGATAGTTGCATGTTGCATTCAATAACTCACGGCTCTAGCTCGAAGAGATTGCATTTTATTGCTGAAATAAGAAAATACGGCAAAATCAGTTGCCTTATTACAAATTCAAATTTCGAAATGCAGAAACAAATTGTAAATGAAAAATAGACTGAATAAATAAACATAGCCTATCATGTGTAGTAGCGACGGAGGCTTTCGCTGTTCCAGGCTCTTGGAAGGGTGAGACCGTCAACGGTCGATAATTTGAATGTACCATCTCCGAGCTTTTGTTCAATAACATACATCCCTTCCCAAGTTGGCTTCATATGCGAAGGGACCGGGTAAATTCTCTTAAGGACGAGATCGCTGAGTTCAAAGGTTCAGGGTCGGACCTTGGCATTGTATAATCGGGCGACTCGACTTCGGTATGCGGCTGCCCTCAAATCAGCCTCTTCACGCTTCTCATCTAATAAATCCAGGGATTCGGCAAGTAATATAGCATTTGTCGTAGGATCATAGTATGTCACTTGATGAGAAGGCACTTCTAGTTCAACTGGAATAACAACTTCTGAACCATAACAAAGGAAAAACGAAGTGTGGTCGGTCGTGGACTTATGGATTGTTCGGTAAGCCCATAAAGCCATAGGAAGTTCATTGACCCATTTGCCCAGGCCTTTTCTCGTCGTTTCTTCAGAATAGACTTTATAACTTTATTAACAGCTTTGACTTGTCCATTCGCTTGAGGGTGTGCGACTGCGGAGAATTTCTTATGAATGTGGAATTGCTGACAGAAATCCTTAAATTCAACACTGTCGAGTTGGGTCCCGTTATCAGTGATGATAGTATGTGGGAGACCAAATCGGCAAATGATGTTGCGCACTACAAAGTTGATCACCTTCTTTGCTGTGATTGTAGCAAGGGGTTCAACTTCCGCCCACTTGGTGAAGTAATCAACTGCTATGATGGCATACTTCGCATCACCTTTGGCTAGAGGTAGAGAGCCAATAATGTCAATGCCCCATACTGCAAACGGCCATGGACTGACCATTTGAGTTATTTTGGTAGGTGGGGCCCTCGGAATCCGAGCGTGCTTCTAGCATTTGTCACACTTTCTGGCATAATCTGATGCATTGCAATTTACGGTTGGCCAATAGTATCCATATCTGAGCACTTTCTTGGCAAGGGCTTGCCCCCTGATGTGATCGTCACATTCTCCTTCGTGCATATCACTCAATACGCGTTTGATTTCATCGTGAGGGATACATCGGAGTAAAGGGACAGAGTATCCTCTTCTATACATAACTCCATTTTGAATAGTGAATCGTGAAGCTTTTCGAAGAATCTGTCTCTTTTCACTCCTACGCTCTGGTAGGGTTCCATACTCAAGGTAAATTCTGAACGGAGTCATCCATGACAACTTCTCAGAAACGACATCAAATATCCAATCGGTTTCCATCTGATCGATGCTTGGCGAAGACAATGTCTCCACGGGAACGAGTCCTATTTGCTGTGCTTCACCTGTACCGGCTAACTTTACGAACGAATTGGCTTTCTGGATGTGCTCTCGTGATATGTAATAAATGGCATAATAATCAAACCGATTCAATGTCTCCTGAACTTGAACAAGGTAAGCGGCCAGGCTTCGATCTTTGGCTTGGTACTCCCCTCGATCTTGACACACGACCAATTGCGAATCATAATAAATCTCCAGAGCAATGATTTTCAAATCCCTGGCAAGTCTCAATCCGGCAAGTAAGGCTTCATATTCAGATTCATTATTGGTCGCGTGAAAATCAAACTTTAAAGCATAGCATATAGATCGACCTTCAGGAGTTTCAAGTACAACCCCTGCACCTAAGCAACGGTCATTTGATGCACCATCGGTATGCAGCTTCCAGATATACTTAGGAGATTCACTAGTTTCAGGTAAGTCCTCTAGGATGGTAAATTCAACTATGAAATTTGCTAGGACTTGTCCTTGAATGGCTCTCCTTGGAGTGTAAGTAATGTCAAACTGACTTAACTCGACATTCCATTTGAGTAACCTACCAGACGTCTCATGCTGCGTAAGGACTTGTCGTAACGGCTGGTCGGTGTAAATGATGATAGGATGAGCCTGGAAATATGGACGGAGCTTCCTCGAGGCAATAATAAGACAATAAGCCAACTTCTCTAGCTTCGGATAATTTCTCTCGGCTCTGGTTAGTCGTTTACTAATATAGTAGACCGGCTTTTGTATTCGGTCTTCTTCCCGAATTAGGGCAGCACTGATCGCGTTTTCTGATACCGCTAAGTAAACATATAATTTCTTGTGGTCAATAGGCTTTGACAAGATTGGCGGTGTGGAGAGGTGTTGAATTAGTGCTTGGAATGCGCCCTCACATTCCGTAGTCCATTCAAAATTTCGTTTCCCTTTTTGGATCAGATCGAAGAAGGGTATGCATTTGTTAGTAGATTTTGAAATGAACCTGCTCAGTGCTGCTACTTTCCCATTGAGGCTCTGGACTTGCTTTATAGTTCTTGGAGTTTCAAGGTTTCTAATCGCCCAGGTCTTTTCAGGATTGGCTTCGATTCCTCGAGCATTGACGATAAACCCAAGGAACTTTCCTGATGCGACCCCAAAGTGATATTTCAATGGATTAAGCTTCATTCTGTATTCTCGGAGAATATTAAACATTGACTCCTGGTCCTTGATGTGGTCAGTGGAGAATCGTGACTTGACCAGCATGTCATCCACGTATACCTCCATGGTTTTCCCAATCTGATTGGCGAACATTCGATTAACTAACCATTGATAAGTTGCCCCAACATTCTTGAGTCCAAAAGGCATAACTTTATAGCAGTAGAGTCCCATATTGGTTATGAAGCTGGTATGCTCTTGGTCAGGCAAGTGCATGGGTATTTGATTGTAGCCAGAATACGCATCCATGAAGGATAAGAGTTCATGTACAAGTTGATTGATTCGAGGAAGTGGAAAACTGTCTTTGGGGCAAGCTTTATTCAAGTCTGAGTAGTCAACACATGTTCTCCATTTCCCATTTGGCTTTCGGAAAAGTACAGGATTAGATACCCATTCCGGGTATAATGCATCTCGAATAAATCCATTTGTTTTAAGCTTATCTACCTCTTCTTTAAGGGCGGCGGATCTCTCTGGATCCATACCATGCCCCTTTTGTTTGACCGGGGCGTGTCGCGGGTCAATATTCAATGCGTTGCTCGCGATGTCCGGCGAGATCCCACACATGTCAGAGTGCGTCCAGGCAAACACGTTAAGGTTTGCCCGGAGAAATTCAACCAATTCCTCTTGCATTTGTTGGCTCAACTGAGATCCAACCTTTATCATTTTAGAATCATCGCTGTCATCGATCAGGACATCGATCGTCAGTTCGGCCGGAGAAGCTTGACTGTCTTTACTTTCATCTTCACTCTCAATATCTCTCGGGTCAAGATCCCTTTGTAATTGGTTGGGGTGCCCGGGCCTAGGCGCAAGCGTCAATTCTCAGCAAAGCAGACGTAGAGAGATTCCTCTACGCCCTTTCCTTTTTCTTTTCGCTGCGCCTCTCGCAGCTCAGCAACATAACAGGTTCGTCCAGCAGCCTGGTCCCCTTGAACAACTCCGACACCATTGTCGGTAGGGAATTTCAAAGTCAATCACCATGGGGGTAATGGCAGCCCTAAATTCAGCCAGGGCCGGTCGGCCCAAGAAAGCATTGTATGGCGAGGCTATGTCCAATACAACAAACTGTAATATCTGAACTCTCCGGCGTTCTCCGATTCCCAATTCTACTGGCAATTCAACTACTCCGGTGGGTATGGTTGCGCTCCCATTGAAGCCTTGAATACGGGACTGACACGACTTCAAGTCTTTAGTCTCCATTTTCATCTGGTCATAGGCTCGCTTGAACAATATATTCATAGAACTTCCACTGTCTACCAAGATCCTCTTCATCCAAGCAGGACCTACCTGTGCTGATATGACAAGTGGATCAATAGTGGGGGCTTCGATCCTGTCGGCATCCCGACCTAGAAATACGATGTCATCCGCCATCGTTCTTTGTTGCATGGCCGGAGCCCCATCTTCCGAATTACTACAACATTCAAAGTCCGCATGCCTGATAGAGCTGGCATACGACTCCATTTCCCTCCAGCTCTGATCTGCTGGATGTGGACCACCGCTAACAGTATTTATCACCAACCTCCCGCCGGTACGAGCGGGTTCCTCCTGTCTCGCCTGATTTGGCATATGGTTCTGATTCGATGGGCCCGCACCTCTAGACTGCGGTGCCCGTACAAATTGCTCTAACTTTCTCTCTCTTATCAACTTTCCGATGAGATCCTGCAAGTGACGGCACTCATTCGTGTTATGGTCGTAGCTTTCGTGGAATCTACATGTTTGTACCAAAATTGGGCACAGCACTCTTCGGAAGTCTTTGAAGAGATAAAGTGAAGAAATTAAATGAAAAAAGAGGAATTATATAACAAAACTCCAAATTTCAGAAATGAAAATAATTAAAGTGCAAGGAGACACAAGAATTTAGAGTGGTTCGGCGTATAGCCTACGTCCACTATGAAATAGTTTGCTTTATTGATCTCTCTTTTGTGTTTACAAGTGAATTCAATGATTTACAACAGTCAATTGTAATTTGCAGCAGTGAATTTTGTTTATGGCAGCAGCAACTGAGTTCAGATCTGGATCTGACGGAGTCCGGGCGTTGGAGATCTCAAAGAGGAAGCAGAAACCTCTTTTTTGTCGGCTTTGGGGGTCTATTTATAGGTGTAGGAGGCTGGTATTTCGCCCAGTTCTCGGGAGACCCTCTCTGGCACTTGACCAGGCCCGCTCGCCCAAGCCCGTGAAGTTTCGGTCCAATCCGTGATCGACAGGAGCAGATTTCGACTCGCTCGAGATTTCATCCAATAGAGTCGAAATTTGGTGTGGACATTCTTTTGGCATGCACGTAGCCTTCTGTTAAAATTTCATAGCATTTGGACTTGTAGATTGGGAGATATGATCGATACGAAATGAAGTTTTCGGTAGGCTGTTTCCTTCGACTCACTTCCGTTTCGACTCGCTTATGTTTCGACTAGCTTCCTTTCGACTCGGTGACGTGGCGCTTTGTTGGAGTCGAACTAGACGGAGTCGAACAGTGGTTCTGTGAAGGCTGCGGAGCGAGTCGAAGAGGACTCTCTGATGGATGCTGTTTTGAGCGAGTCGAAGTAAGCACTTGGTTTGAGCGAGTCGAAGCAGGCTTTGGTCGAGCGAGTCGAAGTTAGTTCTGGTCGAGCGAGTCGAAGCTAGCATTGGGAGAGCGAGTCGAAGTGGGTAGCTGAGCGAAGCGAGTTGAAATAGGTATTCCAAATGGCAGCGAGTCAAACAGGAACGAGTCGAAGTTGATATCTGAGGGAACCGGAGCGAGTCGAACGAGGGAGTCGAAGGAGCGAGTCGAATGGTATCTGATTTTCGTCCCATTTTGCATCCCTCATAACTTGAGCATACGAACTTGGATTGACTTGAGATTTTGAATGTTGGCTCCCATGGCTTAGCTTGTCATGTCCTACCAATTTTGGCTCGATCCGGACTAGGACAAAATTCGCCGATATCCATAGTGAGCCCGTGTATAACTGATTTCTAGGATGGGCCGTCATCGGTTATTAGTCAATTCCTTGGTGTTACAGCCTTGCCAAAAGGCGGGATAACATTTGCCCCCCAAAGTATGTCTTGTGGGAACATGACGTGCTTTGAAATACTGCCATCTCTACTCTGAATAGTTATTGTCTCGTCGATGAAAGCTGTAATCTTTGATTGTTCTTCTTGATAATGTAAACTGTTGACCGCTGTACCATGTATTGTTGCAACTGATTGCTGTATGCTAGTGGTTACCCATTTGCCATTGTAATTGTTATTTGATGAATTTCTGATTTCTGAAAATCTGGAATATTGAATATTAGTCCGACATTTATGCATATATGTTAATCTGACTCCCGTTGACGTTTGTACGTTCTCGAGTCATTGTCAGTTCATTGTTTTCTGAATTCTGTATCGATCCTCTCCTGAACCGATGTGAAATTTGTTGCAACAACGCTTGACGGTTGGTTTTGAATGTTCCTTCGTAACGATCCTCTCGAAACGCTTGTTTGACTCGATGATGGACGTGACCTGAGCGAGTCGAAATGGAGCGAGTCGAAATGGAGCGAGTCGAAAGGCGCTTCCCTGATGGATTCAAACCGCTTGTTTCGCTGCACTGGAGAGGGAGTCGAAATGCACCGGAGACAGGGGAGCGAGTCGAAGAAAAGACGGAGTCGAAGTGATGTCTTTCATTGCTGCATGAGGGAGTTGAACTGGTCACGGGGATGGAGTCGAAGGAGCGACACGAAAGGGAGCTCTGCATCAGTGCGCTGAAGAGGGAGTCGAAGCACGTGTTCGACCCCACCGGAATTCGAATCGGTTATTCCCCTTACTTTCGAGTCCATATAAATACCTGGCACTTAGCCGTTTTTTCACTTTTTACTTTTCATCTTTATCTTCCTTGCCTTCGTATCGCTCTGAGACTCGAGAAGACAGAACGAAAATCCTCGCCTTCGAATCGATTCACACCATCACTTATTCAAACTAATCTGACAGATCTAGGTAACCCATTAAATGAATCCAACGCGTGAACGATGAGACTCGGATTTCTAGCACTAAATCAACCTGAGTTGTGATTGATCGAAAGTTTCAGGATCTTAGTTTCGAGTCGATTTGGAGTGGGAGGTTTCGAGAGGATGATGTAGAGGCTTTCCTATCGATCGATGGTGGAGCTTTGCATCGAGTCGAACACCCTGAATCTATGGATCGATATGAAGGGGCTGTGTTTGATCACTTTGAAACGATGGCCTTTGATCGAATCGAAGTGGGTAGCTTCGGAGCGAGTCGAAGCCGATGGATCTGGATCGAGTTGAAGTGTAGAGTCTTAGGAGCGAGTCGAACTCGATGGTCCTGGGGAGCGAGTCGAACCACATGGTCTTGGGACCGAGTTGAACTCGTGATCTTGGGACCGAGTCGAAGGAGCGAATCGAACTGTGTGGTCTTTGGGAGTGAGTCGAATTTAGCGAGTTGAACTGGGGATCATCGGGTCCTTCTGGTTTGAGTCGAATTTTGCATGCCAACCTTCTGACCGAGTCTGACTCATATGCATATGACCATAGCCTATTGATGCGAACACGGCTCTTGTGAGCGATACAAATTTGATCGTCCAAAAATTTGACATTTTTAACATACTTGAACAATTGCCTCCGGCGAGCTTCAAACTTGCATAACTGGACTTAACTTTTTCACTTCATATCTGATTTTCCTATCGAAGCTCGTCGATAAAATTGCAACTTATAAAAAATGACAACGAACTTTGACCTGAAATGATAGTCAATGGTAGGATGGTATGGTTGTGACGGTCAGCGATGATGGTCCGTTCGACCGAATTACGAAGTCTCGTCGTTCATACGTTTTCTTCAATCCTGTTGATCTTCCCAAATAACATACATTACCGCACTTCACAACAAACTCACACACTTTACACTAGGGGATGCACGAGTGTTATTTTCCAGTTTAACAATGATTTTTTATAAGCTATCTTATCATGGACCCTTCAAGTTCTCAACAGCCGGAATTTCCAAGTTCTGTTCCTTCAACTATTGAGATACCGGTTATAAAAGCCGAAGTTATTGAGATAGCTCCGGATGAGCGTCAAGGGGCTCGGTTTATTTGTACTCCACCGGATTCGGTGCCGTCGGGTATCTCCGAAGACATGTTAGGCCGGATTTGCTTAAGGCACGGTTTGTCGCCTGACGACGTGCTACTTCCTGGGCCAAATGACAGGCCACATTATCCTCCGGAAGGATTTACTGCTTTCAACCGTCACGCTTGCACGGCGGGGACACTTCCTCCCTTCAATGACTATATCAGGGAGATCTTATCGTTTCTTGGCATAGCCCGTCTCAGCTACATCCGAATGGATATGCCTTGCTGAACAGCACCTTCGTCTTGCTTATGGAGATCCTATTTCGACCGCCGAAGCCGATCGAAATCAGATATTTATTCAATGTCAAAAGCCGTGGAGATAGCCCTTCCTTCACCTTCTTGGAGGCAGTCAGAAAATTCCACATTGTGCTGGGCTTCTGGGGAGGCTAAGTTATTACAAATCTGAATGGTTCTACGTTGGGTGCCCCCTGGATTTGCTAGGCGGTGGTTAGATAGACGTAAGTGTCGCCATCCCCTCTTGAATTACCGAGATGTTAGTAACCGACTTCAAAAGCTGACATACTTTTCCTTTCTTATAGCCGCAATCTCTCGCCCCTATGGCGCGTACTTCAGGGAGCTTATTCGGATTATTCAAGCGTTTCCGGGCGAAGAGAGGCACATAGACTTAGTTCTGACCGACAGGAATTTGAGGGCTGTCGGGCTGATAGAACGAAGACAGAGCATACACCTGGATGTGACACATAGGGTGGCCCTGAAGGAACGCGCGAAGCGTAGAACGCCCGCAGTTGTGATCACCGAAAAAGTTGATCTAGAAAGAACGCCCACCGATACTGAGCTCCCGGCTGTGCCTCCTTCCGATGTTCAAGATTCCGGAGGAAAAAGACAAGGCAAGGCTGCTGCTCACAAGCGTTCTAAATCCGGGAGATTTAAATCCATGGTCGTGTCTTTGCCCGTCCTGGGGATTAGAATTGCGGAGGCTTCTACCCCGCCGGTTGGGAATCTTTTTGAGGGACTTGCCGATGTTCTGATTTCGGACTTTGTGTCGTCTCAATACGACGCCAGGATGGAGGAGCTCGATAGTGTTCATGAACCGAGCGGGTCGCTTGCTACGAGTGCGGCCGACATTTCCGGTTGGTCGGGGGTTGCACATGCATACACTACATGATTCACAACTGTACTTCATCCGACTTAGGAAGTTGCTAACTCTTTCTTCGTTTATCATTTTCAAGTACTATGTCTGGGAGAGGATCTATGCTCGGTAACCTTCGCTCAGCCCGAAAGGCCTCTGGTTACTATGATTCCCGCCGGAGGGACTCAGACAGAGATTGCGACCGCGAGTACTCCCACCAGGATAGATACGGGCGTGATAGGGATAGGGAGTATAGACATCGGTCTAGGTCGCGCTCTCCTCCTCCTAGACTTCCATCTCCACCTCATGTTCAAACTTCAAATCCACCAGACCCTCCTCATCACAGGCTGTCTTCTCATACTCCCATATCTGAGGCTCATCTCCAAAGAGTCGAGACTACATCTTCCATGGTTACAGAGCAGGTCCCCGCTGATCCCACTGGAGAAGGGGCCCTTAAGTTGGCTCAAATGAAGTAGGATTTTCCTAATATTTGCTTCGACGGTTATGTTTTCCTTTCCCACTTGAAGAGAATTCCATCAGGGGTAGAAGGCATGATGTATGACTTTGTCCACGACATCTATATCCAATATCGAGAGTGGGCGAAGGCTGCCGAAAAAGCTTCTAAAGTGGACTTCGAGCGGGCTAAAGAGATCGAGAAGATGGAGACAGAGCTTGCAAAAAGGGATCGTATTATTCAGGTACTCTCTGCTGAGTCCGAATCTTCTCGGAAATCTGAGATCGAGGCCATTAAGAAGGCTGATGAAGCAAATGTGGCCATAGAGAGGTTGAGGCAGACGCATGTCGCCTTGGTGGAGGAGATGGGCCACCGAAATACCAAAGTAATCGCCGAGCGGGATGTGGCGGTCAAGGAGCTTAATGAACTAAAAGCCAAATTCGCCAGCTTGGTCAAAGAAAAAGATGACGCGAACAACACAGCCTAGGAGGCGTGCGATCAGGTTGTTCTGCTCAGGGGAGAACGAGATGCGGCAGTGGCCAAAGTCCAGAAAGTGGAGACTGAGGTCGAGGAGAGGGTGAAGTTGGCCGAGTCCAGGTTAGAGGCCGACATTGAGGACCTCCTTGTTGTTTACAACGCTAATGTGCTGAGGCACAGGGGTTTGGCCTGGCTCGATGATTATTCAACGTATCTCCATAGTGCTTGGGGCCGACTGGTTGAGGAGGAGAAAGAAGCGCGCCAGGGTGAGCCTGTGGATGAATTCTAGCTTGAGAATCGTCTATTAACTGATGACGAAAAGAAGATTCTCCATGATTCAATGATCTCTTATGAGAAGGAGAGGCTTGGCACCCAGCACCTGGAAGTAGGAGAAGGCTCCGGGGTTGCACATCATGATGCAAGTCTTGATCTTCCGGTGTCAAATCAACCTGAATCTTTGCCTGCGGTTGATCCTCAAGTTGTTCCTGCCTATAACCCGGATCAGCCGCAGATGCCTCCAACTACAGCGCAAGCGACTGAAGCCGCCCCTTCACTTACAAGCCAAACTGAGGAAGGTACTCCGAACATTCCACATGTCTTTCATGAGTCGGAGTCTTCGATCGAGTTTGAGTTCTAATAATTCTTTTATTCTTTGTCCAGTGATCGATGCTGCACCGGCCATGCCTCCTGCCACTCAAGAATCATATCAAATGCAGGAGGCTATCATGACCGAGGCAACCACCATGAGTACAGCTGCCCCGCTTGACAATCTGTAGGGAGGTACGATTGCGTTCGACGTGCAGCTGATGGATGAACTCTTCCGCCGCCACTGCGACCCTCGTGCTGACTTGTCATCTGTTATGAGCGGAACTGATCCTGCTGCAAACTCTTCAATGCCGACTGCTGATGCCCCCAGCGGGGCTCAAGCAGTACCCGAAGAGGAGATGTTTGCTCAGATTGACGCTGAACTGGTAGCAGCGGGTTATGGCGGTAGCTTTGGAGGTGGGATGGCAACATCGGGACCTGCCCCGCTCGGAATGATGTCTTCTGGTGGTTCTGTCTTTCTCACCAGTTTGCCCATTCCACCTTCTGTACTTGATCCCGTTCCTCCGACTCCGCCCGTAGGGAGCATTATTATTCACACGAGTTCGGAGGAGGACGTCGATATAATGCCCTCGCCTGAAGACCGACCGCTGAAAAGCAAAGGCTCGAAGAGGAAGATTGGCGATGGTTCCAGCGGGTCCACACCGAGGAGGAAGCCAAGGAAAAAGAAAGATTAGGAATGCTCGTCCGGTGTATTTTGATTTGCATTTTGTTAGCCGTGTATAGATGCAGGTTCGGCCCCTACTAGTAGGAATTTTTCGGAAACTTGTACACGAACTTCTTCTATAATCAATAGAAATGAAACTTTTCTTTTTTGACTTCCTTTCTGTCATTGTTTATTTGTCCAAGTGTTTCAGTGTTTGAAATGCACTTGTGAAGTTTCAGTTTCTGAACGAAGTTTGTTTCTGTTCGCCAAGTTCGGGTATTGTGGACATGGTTTGCTACCGGAAAACGAGTCGAATTTTGACGTCGCGTTGCCTCAGTCGATGGTTGATGCTTAAGTCGTGCCCCCCAGTCTTGGCAGTATGTTGTAAAACATAAGTCAGTGATTGCCCTTTTCTTATAGTATACCGAGTCTAGTACCACTGAATGGATGCTCGAGACAAACGAGGATTGAGTGGTTTATTCATGCTTGTCTGATTGCCGATGATCATATTCGTGCTCCGGGGATCCTCATTCGTATACTGGCGGTTGGTCACGCCAGCTTGAGTTTTAATCATATGTCCGCTATCTGGAGACTTGGAGTGGGCATCTGTACTCTGACTCGCGTTCCGGGAGTTTGGAGTTGATAATCAGTCTTCGATTCATGCCTCGGGAACTTGAAGTTGGTGTTTACGCTCCGCTTCGCACTCTGGGAATCCGGAGTCAATGTTTATACTCCGACTCGCACTCTGGGAATACGGAATGGAATGTTTATACTCCGCTTCGCACTCTGGGTATACGGAGTTGAATGTTTATACTCCGACTCGCGCTCTGGGAGTTCGGAGTTGAATGTTTATACTCCGCTTCGCACTTTGGGTATACGGAGTTGAATGTTCATACTCCGACTCGCGCTCTGGGAGTTCAGAGTTGAATGTTTATACTCCGACTCATGCTCTAGGAGTTCGGAGTTGAATGTTTATACTCCGCTTCTCACTCTGGGTATACGGAGTTGAATGTTTATACTCTGACTCGCGCTCTGGGAGTTCGGAGTTGAATGTTTATACTCCGCTTCTCACTCTGGGTATACGAAGTTGAATGTTTATACTCTGACTCGCGCTCTGGGAGTTCGGAGTTGAATGTTTATATTCCGACTCGCGCTCTGGGAGTTCGGAGTTGAATGTTTTACTCCGCTTCGCACTTTGGGTATACAAAGTTGAATGTTTATACTCCGACTCGCGCTCGGGGAGTTCGGAGTTGATGGAGGATTATCGTGTATCAATCCCTTTTTTGACTTTGATGTGATGGCTTGCCCCCGAGCTCGGGTTTCACTTAGGGAGTGATTGGTTGCATCGTAGCCACTCTCTATTTGAATAAATCCCACCGTATGATGAGACTTAGCTCTCCGTGCATAATGATGGTCATATGAAGTATTTCAAGTAAATCACAGCTCTGGCTCAAAGAGGTTGCATTTTATTGCTGAAATAAGAAAGTATGGCAAAGTCAGTTGCCTTATTACAAGTTCTAATTTCGAAATGCATAAACAAATTGCAGAAAAGGAAAGTAAACTAAATGGATAAAGATAGCATGTCAGGTGTAATAGCGGCGAAGGCTCTCGCTATTCCAAGCTCTTGGCAGGGTAAGACCGTCGACGGTTGATAACTTGAATGTGCCATCTCCAAGCCTTCGTTCAATAACATACGGTCCTTCCCATGTCGGCTTCATATGTAAAGGAACCGAATAGATTCTCTTTAAGACGAGATCGCCTAGTTCGAAGGTTCGTGGACGGACCTGGGCGTTGTACAATCGGGCGACTCGACTTCCATGCGCAGCTGCCCTTAAATCAGCCTCCTCACGCTTCTCATCCAGTAGATCAAGAGATTCAGCAAGTAATATAACATTTGTCTTTGGATTATAGTATGTCACACGATGAGAAGGTATTTCTAGCTCGACTGGAATAACGGCCTCTGAACTGTAAGAAAGAGAGAACGGAGTGTGGCCGGTCGCGGTCTTGTGGGTTGTTCGGTAAGCCCATAGAGCCATAGGAAGTTCATCGACCCACTTGCCCCCGACCTTTTCTAGTCGTTTCTTCAGGATGGACTTTATGACCTTATTAACTGCTTCGACCTGTCCGTTTGCTTGAGGGTGTGCAACTGCGGAGAATTTCTTTTGGATGTGAAATCGTTTGCAGAAATCTTTGAATTCAGCATTGTCGAATTGGGTTCCGTTGTCCGTAAAATGGTGTGTGGGAGACCGAATCGACAGATGATGTTACGAACCACAAAGTTGATTACTTTCTTCGTTGTAATGGTAGCGAGAGCTTCGACTTCAGCCCACTTTGTAAAGTAATCAACTGCGACGATAGCGTACTTCGCACCACCTTTTGCCAGAGGTAGAGCACCGATGATGTCGATGCCCCATATTGCGAACGGCCATGGGCTGACAATTTGTGTTATCTCAGTAGGGGAGCCCTAAGGATTCGGGCGTATTTCTGGCACCTATCACATTTCTTTGCATAGTCCAACGCATCACGATTCACGGTAGGCCAGTAATATCCGTAGCGAAGTATTTTCTTGGCAAGTGCTTGCCACTCGGTGTGATCGCCACATTCTCCCTCATGTACATCGCGTAACACTTGTTTAATTTCATCGTGAGCGATACAATGGAGTAGGGGAACTGAGTCCCCCCCCTTTTGTACATGAGTCCATTCTGAACGGTAAATCTTGAGGCCTTTCGAATGACCTGTCTTTTTTCACTCCTACGCTCCGGCAGGGTCCCGTGCTCAATGTAATTTTTGAGTGGAGTCATCCATGAATCCTTTTCGGGGATGGTTTCGTATACCCGGTTTGTTTCCGCCCGGTCGATACTTGGGGAAGATAGTGTTTCTACGGGTATGAGTCCCATTTGTTGAGCTTCGCCTGTGCTGGCTAACTTCGCCAACGAATCGGCCTTTTGGTTGCTTTCTCAAGGTATACCGTAGATGGCGCAGTAATCGAAATGGTCTAGTACTTCTTTAACTCGAGCTAAGTAAGCAGCCAACCTTCGATCTCTTGCTTAATACTCTCCTCGTACTTGACACACAACTAATTGTGAATCACAATAGATTTCCACCGCGATAATTCTCAAATCTCTAGCGAGTTTCAAGCCAGCTAGGAGGGCTTCATATTCAGCTTCATTATTAGTCGCATGGAAATCGAACTTTAAGGCATAACATATGGAACGTCCCTCGGGAGTTTCAAGCACAATACCAGCGCCTGAACACCGGTCGCTTGATGCTCCGTCGGTATAAAGTTTCCAGATGTATTTGGGGGATTCACTGGCTTCGGGAAAGTCCTCTAGGACGGTAAATTCAGCTATGAAATCGGCTAGGACTTGTCCTTGTATGGCCCGTCTCGGAGCGTAAGTAAGGTCAAACTGGCTCAGTTCTATGTTCCACTTGAGTAACCTACCAGACGTCTCAGGCCGCGAAAGGACCTGTCGTAACGGCTGGTCGGTGTAAACAATAATGGAATGTGCCTGGAAGTATGGTCGGAGTTTTCTTGATGCAATGACAAGGCAGTAAGCCAACTTTTCCAGCTTCGGATAATTTCTCTCAGCCCCAGTCAATCGTTTGCTGATGTAGTATACTGGCTTCTGTATTTTGTCTTCTTCTCGGATTAATGCAGCGCTGATAGCGTTCTCTGATATCGCCAAATATATGAACAGCTTCTCATGGTCGATGGGCTTCGACAGGATAGGTGGTGTGGATAGATGTTGGACTAGCACTTGGAAAGCGCCCTCGCACTTCGTAGTCCATTCAAAGTTTCGTTTCCCTTTTCGAATCAGATCGAAGAAGGGAATGCATTTGTCAGTGGACTTTGAAATGAACCTGCTTAATGCTGCTACCTTTCCATTGAGACTCTGGACTTGCTTTATAGTTTTGGGAGTTTCAAGATTTCTGATTGCCCAAATCTTTTCGGGATTGGCTTCGATTCCCCGAGCGTTAACGATGAACCCAAGGAACTTTCCGGATGCAACTCCAAAGTGACATTTCAGTGGGTTGAGCTTCATCTTGTACTCCCAAACTATGTTGAACATAGTTTCCAGGTCTTTTACATGGTTGGTGGAGAGTCGTGACTTCACAAGCATGTCGTCTACATATACTTCCATTGTCTTCCCAATTTGATTAGCGAACATCCGATTGACCAACCATTGGTAAGTAGCCCCGGCGTTCTTGAGTCCGAATGGCATAACCTTGTAACAGTAAAGTCCCAGATTGGTCACGAAGCTGGTATGTTCTTGATCGGGTAAATGCATTGGTATCTGATTGTAGCCTGAATACGCGTCCATGAAGGATAACAGTTCATGTCCAGCCATCGAATCCACTAGCTGATCAATTTTAGGAAGCAGGAAACTGTCTTTGGGGCACGCTTTATTCAGATCGGAATAATCAACACATGTTCTCCACTTCCCGTTTGGCTTTCGTACGAGCACGGAGTTTGACACCCATTCAGGATATAGCGCATCCCGAATGAATCCGTTGGCTTCAAGCTTTTCTACTTCCTCTTTAAGGGCGGCAGATCTCTCTGGATCCATACCGCGCCTTTTTTGCTTGACTGGGACATGCCACGGGTCAATATTCAAAGTGTGGCTTGCGATGTCTGGCGAGATCCCACACATATCAGAATGTGTCCAGGCAAATACGTCAAGATTTGCCTGCAAAATTCAACCAATTCCTCTTGAGTTTTCTGGCTTAGCTGAGATCCAATCTTTATCATTTTTGAATCATCGTTATTGTCAATTGGGACATCAATCGTTAGCTCGGCCGGGGATGCTTGACTTTCTTTAGATTCTCCTTCATCTTCAGTTTCTCTCGGGTCAAGATCCTTGAGGAATTGGCTAGGATGCCCGGGCCTGGGCCCGGGCATTTATTGTCAATTAACGGCGAAACGGACGCAGAGAGGTTCCTCTACGCCCTTTCCCTTCTCCTTTCGCTGCACCTCCCGCAGCTCAGCAACATAACAGGCTCTGGCAGTGGCCTGATCTCCCTGAACGATTCCTATTCCATGATCAGTGGGAAATTTTAAGGTCAAACACCATGGGGCAATGGCTATTCTGAATTCAGTGAGGGCCGGTCGGCCCAAGAAAGCATTGTAGGGGGAGTCTATGTCCAAAACGATGAACTGCAACATCCGTACTCTCCGACGTTCTCCAACTCCCAACTCTACTGGCAGTTCCACCATCCCAGTGGGGATTGTGGCACTTCCGTTGAAACCATGGACTCGAGATTGACAGGGCTTCAAGTCTGCGGCTTCCATCTTCATTTGATCATAAGCCCGCTTGAACAAAATATTCACAGAGCTCTCACTGTCAACTAAGATCCTTTTTATCCAAGCGGGACCTACTTGTGCTAAGATGACTAGGGGATCGATAGTGGGAGCTTCGATTTTATCTGCGTCTCTGCTCCTAAACACGATGTCATCCGTCATTGTTTTCTGTTGCTTGGCCGGAGCCCCCTCATCAAAACTACTGCAACACTCGAAGTCCGCATGCCTGATAGAACTGGCATACGACTCCATTTCCTTCCAGCTTCGATCTGCTGGATGAGGACCACCACTTATTGTATTGATGACCAGCCTCCCGTCCGCATGAGCGGGTTCTTCCTGTCTCTCCTGGTTCGGTGCACGATTCTGATTTGATGGGCCCGCACCACCGGATTGCGGTACCCGTACATACTGATCCAACTTCCGCTCACGTATCAGTTTTTCAATGAGGTCTTGTAAGTGACGACACTCATTGGTGTTGTGGCCATAACTCTCATGGAATCTACAGAACTTTCCTGTTTGGATCTGTCTTTCAATCGGTGGTTTCGGGGCAGGCTTCTAATATTGCATGGTATTGCAGGTCTGCAAATACACATTCTCCAATGACGTGTTCAACGGAGTGTAGTTTTCGTACATGGAAGCTCTACGCTGTGGTCCACGATCCTGATCGCTTTTTTTGTTTTGATTTCTATTGTCCCTCTGCTGATTCTGTTTATTTTGGACGTTCAACTGAACTTTTCCAGGACTATCCCTAGATTGTTTAACAGCGATGTTACTCTGGATACCTTCAATGTTGGGCCCTGCATCATCCTGCTTCCTAGACTGTTTCGCATCATCCCTTCTCAGGAATTGGGCTGCCTTGGAGTAGAAACGGTCCAATGACGCAGGTCGTTTCCTAGCTAACCAAATTCCGAACTCGAAATCAGCATCAATCCCCTTAGTCAGAGCCATCAGGATAGAGTTATCGTTGGGATTGCTTATTTCTGCACACGCAACATGGAATCGCTCCAAGTAACGTCTAAGTGTTTCTCCGGGAGCTTGCGTAACACTAGACAGAGTGTTAACGTCCTTTGGCCTCGCCACATGCATACGGAATTGTTCGACAAACTTGGTAGCCATATGGTCGAAGTTAGAGATGGATCGCGGTGGCAAACGAGTGAACCGCATGGTAGCGATGCCCCCTAAGGAAATGGGGAAACTATGACACTTTACTGCGTCATCAGCTCTAGCAGCATTCATCAGCCATTCGTATTTCAGGACATGTTGATTAGGATGAGAACTTCCTTCATAAACTGGGAAAGCAGGCATCCTGAAGTGCCGAGGTGGTTCAGCATATAAAAATTCATCGGTGAAAGGGGTATGACTTCGGGAGATTCCCTAGTCGTCATTAGAGAGACCCTGACTTTCACGGATCATTTGGCGGATCATCGCCGGTATATCTGGTGTTCGGACACTTGGAGCATGTTGTGCCAAGGTGTGGTCGGGTTCCACAGCGCGAGTCTGGACCGGACGCGGTTGACGGTCTATGTTTCACCTCCTTGGTTCAACATCCTCAGGGACATAAGGCTCAGGAGTCTACTCTCGTTGGCTACGTTGAGGATCAGCTTGGTTTCCAGCGTCACCTCCCCTTCTGGCAGTGGTGGTAGTAGCAATGTTGCCGGTAACATGATAAGGAGCAGCTCCTCCTCGAGTTGAAGGTTCTGTGCGGAGACTAGTGGATGGTCCAGCTCTAGGTTGCCCAAGGTTCGAAGCTGGTTGGTGTCCCGTGGCCTGGGTGTAGCTTCCACCTAACCGTGGACGTGTGGATCTAGTTTGGCCATCGGAGGAGGCAGAAATTTCCATGGAAGAGTGATAACCTTGGTCTCTTCTGGATCTTCTTCGCCTTTGGCGATTTAGCTGGTTAGTCAACTCCGTGTTGGCGCGTAGTTTTTCCGCTAGCTGCTGTCGACTTTGGGTCAACTCTTGAAGCAATGTCTGGAATTCTTGCCTAGTGATTGGACCTGATAGATCTGAAGGTCCTACAACATTTTGGTTGGATGGAGGTGATTGCACGGGGTTTTGTCGGTCCTGTGCTCCTTGATCAGCAGCTGTAGAGGTGGTACGTGTGCTAACCATAATGAATTGGCGAAGTCCTTTCCTAGATCTGATTGCAAATCTGAATAGAATGGAAGGGCTTCAAAGTTCTAGATCTGGATCTTCTTCTTAGATTTATGCAATCCAATATAGATAGGAGATCCAAAGAGTGGGAGAAAAATTGGGTTTTTCTCAATGAAAGTTCCAAAGTGTTTGTACCAAAATTGGGCACAACACTCTTCGAAAGTCTTTGAAGAGATAAAGTGAAGAAATTAAATGAAAAAAGAGGAATTATCTAACAAAAACTCCAAATTTCAGAAATGAAAATAATTAAAGTGCAAGGAGACACAAGAATTTAGAGTGGTTCGGCGTATAGCCTACGTCCACTATGAAATAGTTTGCTTTATTGATCTCTCTTTTGTGTTTACAAGTGAATTCAATGATTTACATCAGTCAATTGTAATTTGCAGCATTGAATTTTGTTTATGGCAGCAGCAACTGAGTTCAGATCTGGATCTGATGGAGTCCGGGCATTGGAGATCTCAAAGAGGAAGCAGAAACATCTTTTTGGTGTGGACATTCTTTTGGCATGCACGTAGCCTTCTGTTAAAATTTCATAGCATTTGGACTTGTAGATTGGGAGATATGATCGATACGAAATGAAGTTTTCGGTAGGCTGTTTCCTTCGACTCACTTCCGTTTCGACTCGCTTATGTTTCGACTAGCTTCCTTTCGACTCGGTGACGTGGCGCTTTGTTAGAGTCGAACTAGACGGAGTCGAACAGTGGTTCTGTGAAGGCTGTGGAGCGAGTCGAAGAGGACTCTCTGATGGATGCTGTTTCGAGCGAGTCGAAGTAAGCACTTGGTTTGAGCGAGTCGAAGCAGGCTTTGGTCGAGCGAGTCGAAGTTAGCTCTGGTCGAGCGAGTCGAAGCTAGCACTGGGAGAGCGAGTCGAAGTGGGTAGCTGAGCAAAGCGAGTCGAAATAGGTATTCCAGATGGCAGCGAGTCAAACAGGAACGAGTCGAAGTTGATATCTAAGGGAACCGGAGCGAGTCGAAGGAGGGAGTCGAAGGAGCGAGTCGAATGGTATCTGATTTTCGTCCAATTTTGCATCCCTCGTAACTTGAGCATACGAACTCAGATTGACTTGAGGTTTTGAATGTTGGCTTCCATGGCTTAGCTTGTCATGTCCTACCAATTTTGGCTTGATCCGGACTCGGACAAAATTCGCCGATATCCGTAGTGAGCCCGTGTATAACTGATTTCTAGGATGGCCCATCATCGGTTATTAGTCAATTCCTTGGTGTTATGGCCTTGCCAAAAGGCGGGATAACACTACAAAACTTCCCTGTTTGAATCTGTTTCTCCGATGACTGTTTCGGAGCAGGTTTCTTATATTGAATAGTATTGCAGGTCTGTAAATATACATTTTCCAGCGACGTATTCAAAGGAGTGTAATTATCAAACATAGGAGCCCTACGTCGTGGACCACGATTCTGATCCCGTTTCCTATTCTGGTTTCCATTGCCTTTCTGCTGATTTTGTTTATGTTCAATTGTACTTTTTCGGAGCTCTCCCCGGATTGCTTAATAGCAACATTACTCTGAATTCCTTCCATACTAGGCCCTGCATCATCCTTTTTCCTAGACTGTTTCGCATCCTCCCTTCTCAAGAATTGGGCTGCCTTGGAATAGAAACGGTCCAATGATGCAGGGGTTTTCCAGCCAACCAGTTGCTGAACTCAAAATCGAGATCAATCCCTTTAGTCAATGCCATTAGAATGGAGTTATCATTAGTGTTGCTGATCTCAGCGCATGCAGCATGAACTCTCTCTAAATAACGTCTAAGTGTCTCTCTTGGAGCTTGAGTGACACTAGACAAAGTATTAACATCTTTTGGTCTTGCAACATGCATGCAAAATTGCTCAATAAACTTTATTGCCAACTGATCAAAACAAGGGATAGATCGGGATGGTAAACGGGTTAACCATATAGTTGTTATGCCCCCTAGAGAGATCGAGAAGCTTCGGCATATAACTGCATCATCATCTCGTGCGGCATTCATCAACCATTCATACTTCAGGATATGTTGAATGGGATCAGAGCTCCTTTCGTAAATGGGTAAAGTCGGCATCCTGAATCGCCGAGGTGGTTCAGCATAGAGTATCTCATCGGTAAAAGGGGTATGACTCTAGGAGATTCCCCAGTCATCATTTCTAAGACCCCAACTCTCACGGATCATTTGACGGATCATCGTCGGAATGTCGGGCATCTGGACATTTTGAGCGTGTTGGGCCAAGGTGTGGTCGGGTTCCAAAATGCGAGGAGCGGCCGGTCACTGTCGACGGTCCATGTCTCGCCTCCTTGGTTCTACGTCTTTGGGGACATAAGGCTTGGGAGTATGGTTGCGTTGGTGGTGGGTCGGATCCGTTCGGTTCCGAGCGTCAACTCCCAAATCAGTAGCAGTGGTAGTGTGGTTGTCAGTAATATGGTATGGGGTAGCGCCTCCTCAGGAGGAGGGTCCAGTCTGATGGCTGGTTGACGGGCCAACTCTCGGTTGCCCAAGACTCAATGTATGCTGATGCCTAGTGGCCTGTGTGTAACTTCCGTTCAGTCGCGGGCGCGTGGATCTATGATGGTACTCAGAAGAGGCTAAACTTTCAGTGGACGAATAGGAAGCCTGATCCCTCCTGGAGCTTCTTCGTCGTTGACGGTTCGGTTGGTTGGTCAGTTCCGCTTTAGCACGGAGCTGTTGAGTAAGCTATTGGTGGCTCTGAGTCAGTTCTTGCATTAGCATCTGGAATTCTTCCCTCCTGACGGGGCCTTGCGGATCTGATGGTCCGGTAGCATTCTAGTCGGTAGGAGGTGGTTGTGGGGTTCTGTCTGTCCCGTCCTTCTGGATCTGCACAAGTTGAGGTAGTCCTTGTGTTAACCATGATGGATAGCAAAGCTCTTTCCTAGACTTGATGCAAATCTGAATAGGAAGGAAGAACTTTTAACTTGAATCTGGATCTTCTTCTTAGATTTATGCAATCCGATATCGATAGTAGATCCAACGAGCATGAGAAAAACTGGGTTTTCTCAGTGAAACACCAAAGTGTTTGTACCAAAATTGGGCACAACACTCTTCGGAAGTGTTTGAAGAGATAAAATGAAGAAAATAAATGTAAAAGGAGGATTATCTAACAAACACTCCAAATAATAATCAGAACAACAATAAAAGAACACAGAGATTTAGAGTGGTCCGGCGTGTTGCCTACGTCCACTATGAAATGATCGACTTTTATTATTTTTTGCTTGCCGGATACAGCGGATTACAACAGTAAATTTCGAGTACAATAGTGATTTTAGAGTGCAACAATGGTTTCGGCAGAGTCTAGACGTCAAAGAGCAAAAAGTCCCTTTTCTGTAGGTTCTCGGCTGCTATTTATAGGCGTAGGTTGCAAATATCTCGCTTAGATCTCGGAAGACCTCTTTTGGCATGTGGGTGGACCCATGCAATCGATCCCATGCGGTGCGCGCTTGATCTGTGATCGATACGAACGAATTTCATATCGATTGTAATTTGGTCCAATCGAGTCGAGATCGATCTTGAACATTCTTGAGGATGTACGCAAGCTTCTGTGAAAATTTGGTGGCATTTGGACTTGTAGATTTTGAGTTATGATCGATGCAAATTCGAATTCATCAAAGGCTATTTTCCTCGTATTGTTGCCATTCACATCGATCTGTTCGTATCGCTTTTTGGGCACATGCTCACAAGTTGACGTGGCGCTTGATTTCTGGATTGATCCACTTTCGACGCCGGATCGACCGAGCCTTTCCAATGTTTTACGCCTCGTTCGTATCGATGCATTTCGGCCTTGTTCGTATCGACCAGCTCTGCCTTGTTCGTATCGACCAGCTCTGCCTTGTTCGTATCGATTGTCATCGTTCTGTTCGTATCGATCGCTTAATGGTTTACTTCGTATCGATACCTGGGGGCCATTTCATATCGATCGTTTGATGTTTTACTCGTATCGATCGTTGATCGATCGATACGAGCTGTGCAATTGGGATCGATACGAATTGAATCCAATTGATGGATACGAAGTTGAGTGTACGTGATGGATACGAACAACAGATAATTGATGGATGCGAAGCGATGTTCATTAATGGATACGAACAGTGGCTAACTAATGGATGCGAACAGACGAAGCTTGATGGATGCGAACAAGGCCTTTCAATTGATGGACACGATTCCAGATGGATGAAAGCAGGATCGATGCGAAGAGAGCGCAATGATGGATTCGAACGAACCAACTCCCTTGGCTTGCATCGATCATATCTTGAACATAAGGACTCGGATTGACTTGAAATTTGGAACATTGGCTTCCATAGCTTTGCTTGTCGTATCATATCAATTGTAGCTCGATCCGATCTTGGATAAAATTCGTTAGTATCCATAGTGAATATGTGTATAACCGATCTTCGGGATGAACTGTCCTTGTATTCTAGTCAAGTTCTTGGTGTCACGGCCTTGCTAAAAGGTGGGATAACAGTGCAAGAGCTACTTGCTACAAATCCTGAGGGTGATTTCAAAACGGATATAGTAGAAGTAGTGCATTCGGTTTGTTCATATCCTGAATAACTTGTATGGATGAATGATGGCATTGCATTGTTGCCTGAAGGGCGGTTTTAGGATTCCAAGTGGGATCGCTTAAAAAAGGTAATCGTTACCTCGAACCTTGCATCTGGGAATGACTATAAAAGGGAGATGCAATAGAGTTATGTGGTCGCACCTATTAGGGTATGATCATTCCTGATCTAGATTGATATTTTTGGATATATACTTCAGAGCTTAGTACGGTTGTTGATCGCAACCGAGGGATGATTATATTTGGTACTATCCCGTAAGGGGTAGGTCGGTTCTATGGTGGTAGAGGTGCAATAGGTTTGCACCACCGGTACGTTTTCTCTAGAGGCATACTGTATAGAAGATAGTCCCTTACCTTGTCATTGCAAGGAATCAATTTTTCGATACGTTCTTTATGGATTTCGATGTATACTTAACATGCTAGAATTTAATTAATGTAACCATTTCGGCTATGATTAAATATTTATTTTAAGCCCTAAACTTTGCTATAATATCACATAAATTTATTGTAGAAATGATTTTGTTATCATAAGGTTAAAACCCGTCCATGTTTATGTACGACGTAGTCTAACGAGATACCTTTATTTTTGAAGGGTTTCATAAGTATAACAATTCATTTTTTTTGAGCTTACTCACATCAGACCCATGTCTAACCTAGATTTTTTCTTTCTTTTCCCTTGAACTCTTGGGTACTCCATTTTTTTATTAACCAAGTAGTCCAGGTTGTTATGGATGTATTTTGGAGGAGTATGTAGTAAAATGCTTCAATGTTATCTAGTTATCTATTTTATTTTCCCGTGTGAGTATAGTTATGCATCAGCATTGTGGGGTGGGTAGTTATAGCTATCCCTGGCTGAAGTTAGTTCCTATTGTAACTCTAATATTTTATTTTGGAAGTGATTGTATGTACTATTTTATGTTCTATTATATATGTGTTATCCCGCCTTTTGGCAAGGCCGTGAAACCAAGGAATTGACTAATAACCTACGACGGCCTGCCCTAGAGATCAGTTATACACAGGCTCACTATGGATATCAACGAATTTTGTCCAAGTCCGGATCGAGCCAAAATTGGTAGGACATGACAAGCAAAGCCATGAGAGTCAACGTTCCAAATCTCAAGTCAATCCGAGTTCGTATGCTCAAGTTACGAACGATACAAAATTGGATGAAAACCAATCACCGGTCGACTCGCTCCCTTCGACTCGCTTCCTTCGATTCGCTTCGCATCCCTCGGAAGTGATTAGTTCAACTCGCTCGCATCCCTCAAAGGAGCCCGCTTTGACTTTCTTCGCCTCGAGCCACGCTTCGACTCGCTTCACTTCGTCTTTGTTATCCCGCCTTTTGGCAAGGCCGTGACACCAAGAACTTGACTAGAAACCAATGACAGTTCGTCTTGGAGATCGGTTATACGCAGGCTCACTATGGATATCGACGAATTTTTTCCGAGTATGGATCAAGCTAAAATTGATATGACATGACAAGCAAAGCTAAGAGAGCCAACATTCCGAATTTCAAGTCAATCAGAGTTCATATGCTCAAGATATTGATCGATCACGGTTGAGAAATCCAAACTTGCATCGATCATAACTCGAGATCTACAAACCCAAATGCCACCAAATTTTCACAGGAGCTTAAATATGACCTAAGGAATGTTCCTGCCAAATTTCAACTCGATCGGAGCAAGTCTTGACCGAGTCGAAATTCGTTTGTATCGATCGCGGATGGAAGAACTCCAACTTGCATTGATCATATCTCAAGATCTACAAGTCCAAATGCTATGAAATTTTCACAGCAGCTTAAGTACAACATGAAGAATGTTCCTGCCTAATTTCGACTCGATCGGAGCAAGTCTTGACCGAGTCGAAATTCGTTCGTATCGATCGCGGATGGAAAAACTCCAACTTGCATCGATCATATCTCGAGATCTACAAGTCCAAATTCTATTAAATTTTCACAGCAGCTTAAGTACAACATGAAGAATGTTCCTGCCAAATTTCGACACGATCGGAGCAAAATCTTGACTGAGTTGAAATTCGTTCGTATCGATCGCGGATGGAAAAACTCCAACTTGCATCGATCATATCTCGAGATCTACAAGTCCAAATGCTATGAAATTTTCACAGAAGACTACGTGCATACTAAAGAATGTCCACGCCAAATTTCGACTCCATTGGATGAAATCTTGATCGATATGAAATCTGTTCGTATCGATTACAGATCAGACCGAAACTTCACGGGCTTGGGCGAGCGGGCCTGGTCACGTGCCAAAAAGGGTCTCCCGAGATCTAAGCGAAATACTAGCCTCCTACACCTATAATAGACCCTCAAAGCCAACAGAAAAGGGGTTCTTCTTCTCCTTTGAATTCTCCAACGCCCAAACTCTACCGGATCCAGATCTGAACTCCATAAGCTGCTGCCAACAACGAAATTCACTGCTGCATATCATAATTATCTATTGTAATTCATTGAATTCACTTGTAATCTTCAAAGAAAGATCAATAAAGCTATAAACTTCATAGTGGACGTACGTGATACGCCGAACCACTCTAAATTCTTGTGTCTCCTTGCATTTTGATTATTCTCATTTCTGAAATTTGGAGTTTTTGTTAGATAATCCTCTTTTTCCATTTAATTTCTTCACTTTATCTCTTCAAAAACTTCCGAAGAGTGTTGTGCCCAATTTTGGTACAAACACTTTGGTGCTTTCACTGAGAAAAACCTTGCTTTTCTCCTGCTTTGTGGATCTACTACCGTAGTTGGATTGCAAAAATCTAAGTAGGAGATCTAGATCTATCGTCAAGTGGTTCCATCCATTCTATTCAGATTGCTCCAGATCTAAGAGGAACTGCATTCATCAATCATTTCGTATCCATATTTTCGTATCCATGAAAATATGGTAATTTTCGTATCCATGTTTTCGTATCCAGAAAATATGGGGCTTTTCGTATCCATATTTTCATATTCATGAAAATATGGTGTTTTTCGTATCCATGTTTTTGTATCCAGAAAATATGGTCATTTTCTAATCCATCATATCGTATCCAGAAAATATGGTCATTTTCGAATCCATCATTTCGTATCCAGAAAATATGGTCATTTTCGAATCCATCATTTCGTATCCAGAAAATATGGTCATTTTCGCATCCATATTTTCGTATCAATGAAAATATGGTGTTTTTCGTATCCATGTTTTCGTATCTAGAAAATATGTCAAAGTTCGTACCGATCAAGAGTGCTCTGTTCGTATCGATCTGCTTCGCATCACTCTGTTCATATCGATCTACTTCGCATCGCTCTGGTCGTATCGATCGCCACTTTCCTGTTCGTATCGATCAAGAGTGCTCTGTTCGACTCGCTTCACAGCCATCAAAAGTGATCGCTTCACAGCCATCAGAAGTGGCCATTTCGACTCGCTTCACAACCATCAGAAGTGACCATTTCGACTCGCTTCGCAACCATCAGAAGTGACTGCTTCGACTCGCTCTGCTTCGCCTCCATCAGAAGCCAACTTCGACTCGCTCACTTCAACTCGCTTCACAGCCATCAGAAGTGACCATTTCGGCTCGCTTCACAACCATCAGAAGTGACCATTTCGACTCGCTTCGCAACCATCAGAAGTGACTGCTTCGACTCGCTCCGCTTCGCCTCCATCAGAAGCTAACTTCGACTCGCTCACTTCGACTCGCTTCACAGCCATCAGAAGTGACCATTTTGACTCGCTTCACAACCATCAGAGGTGACCATTTCGACTCGCTTCGCAACCATCATAAGTGACTCCTTCGACTCGCTCTGCTTCGCCTCCATCAGAAGCCAACTTCGACTCGCTCACTTCGACTCGCTTCACAACCATCAGAAGTGACCATTTTGACTCGCTTCACAGCCATCAGAAGTGACCATTTCGACTCGCTTCGCAACCATCAGAAGTGACTGCTTTGACTCACTCCGCTTCGCCTCCATCAGAAGCCAACTTCGACTCGCTCACTTCGACTCGCTTCACAGCCATCAGAAGTGACCATTTAGACTCGCTTCACAGCCATCAGAAGTGACCATTTCGACTCGCTTCACAACCATCAGAAGTTACTCCTTCGACTCCATTGGCGAAGCCACTGTTCGACTCGCTCCGCTTCGCATCCATCAGAGAGCCTCTGTTCGACTCGATCTGCTTCGCATCACTCTGTTCGTATCGATCGCCTGTGCTCTGTTCGTATCGATCGCAACTGCTCTAATTCGTATCGATACTCACACGCTGTTCGTATCGATCCATCTGCAACCAATTCGTATCGATACGAAATTTCAAAAAAAAATATTTTTTGGGTACGACCCAGATTTCCTAAAAAGAGGCTAAAAAGTTCTTTTTTAGGGGAAACCACCCGAACCCTAGCCGCAGCGCAGGGCACCCGCATATTGAGTTCAATCACCAATTTAGTGAAGGAACATTCCATCTGTGCTTCTAATTGTTCCATGACTGAACAAGACATAGGAGATCACAACAACAAATGTTGAGTTGCAATCAAGCAATGGGTAAAAAATACTACTCAACCGTACTCATAGAGGCTGGAGAACCTAGCTAATATGCCAAGAACTGGAGTTGATTAATATATCATGCTTTTAAGGTGGAATGCAACTTCCTCCAATTGACCAGCTTTTAAACTCCTGAATTGACAACTATGGTACGATGGCTAATATGACGGCTGCCCTACAATGTCTACTCTGCCAAATCAAAACATAGCTGGTCACCACTGAACCATCTTCAAAAGCCTGCAGCCAGTTGCTGCCGATACCCATAAATGAATTGATCACCAGTGCTTATTTCCAGACTTTAAATAGAGAACTGGTGGACCGCCGCCGACAACTACACCAACATGTCTATGCCAATTTTGAGTTGATGAATCAGGTGAAGGATCTGTTTGCACCAAAAATGGTCACAAACCCCAAGTATTGTGAAAGCACTAGTGTATGAATACAAATCAGTAATATTCAGACACAAATCTCAGATCTAAGCAAGCAATAAACAGCAATCCAGAAGTAAATCACAAGAACACGAGATTTATAGTGGTTCGGCTATCTCCGGCCTACGTCCACTTCAATGATTTTTATCTTTTATTGATGTTCTTTACTGATTACAGATGATTACAGCAGATACAATGAATGAATTCGAGTATAACAGTAATGGAAAGAAGTAGAATTGAATCCGGCAGAGTCTGGACGTTGAATGGCCGAAAAAGATCCCCTTTCTGTAGGCTTCAGGGGGCTATTTATAGGCGTAGGAGGCTCAGATCTCGCTCAAACTTCAGGAGACTTGGTTTGGCACGTGAGGGGGCCCATGCGACCATTTCCAGAAAGTTTGACCTCGATCTGCGATCGATACGAATCCATTTCGTATCGATCAAGATGACGTCCAATTAAGCTAAAATTTGGTGGGGACCTTCTTTAGTGTGTATGCAAGCTTCCCTTAAAATTTCATTGGATTTGGATTAGTAGATCACGAGATATGGTCGATACGAACTGATACTTCTTGAAGGCTATTTGGTTCGTCTCCATGACTTCGACTCCATCCCTTCGTGTCGATGACTGCACGTGCTCTCAAGATGAGGTGGCGTGCACGCTTCGCCTCGATCTGGTCTTCACTCTGAGTCGACCGCGTCGACTCCATATATCTCGGCACGTTCGCATCGAAGGATGACACGTCATCTTGGCTTGATGGCTCGATGGATTCGAATAAAGCGTTACTGCTGGATTCGAGCAAGCAATGGTCGATGGATATGAACAACTCTTTCTCCCATGGATACGAGGCAGACACCAGCTGATGGATACGAAGTGCTCCATCTGCTGTGGGGTATGAAGCCCATCGATACGAACTCGATGGATTCGAACTCAGCCGTTCCTGATCGATACGAACTCATGGGAGTTGGCCGATATGATGTAGGCGATCTGCCGATGGATTCGAATGAGGCCGAATCGAACCTAGGTACTTCGATGGATTCGAAGTTGATCGATACGGAAATGATCGATTCGAACTGCACTAAACCTGATGGATACGGAGGTGATCGATGTGAAGCGGTGTGGTTTAACTGATGCGCACGCCATCGATTCGAACCCGATGGATACGAATAGGGCCAAACTTGATGGATTCAAACATGCTGAGGCGCTGTTATGATGATCGATGCGAACCTGGTGGATTCGAACAGGACATCGCCTAGACTAAACGATGGATACGAACAGCATATCCGAGCTAAATTGTACCGATCATATCTCACTCATACGAGCTCCGATTAACCTGAAATCTGGACCGCTGACGTTCATGGCTTTGCTTATCATGTCCTATCAATTGTAGCTTGATCCGGACTCGGACAAAATCCATCGCTATCCATGGTTATCCTGCAATGCATAGTCGATATTCATGGCTAGTTATTATTGATTTTTAGTCAGTTTTGGGTATCTCAGCTTTGCCAAAAGTTGGGATAACACTTTGCCCCCCAAAACATGCCTTTTGGTAAAAGGCATGTTTTGATCGGTCTCAAATCGAATGCATTGAGTTCAGGCTTTATTCAGAGCTTATAGAATTTTTAATCAAGTCCATGGCTGTTCGAAGCCGGAACATTATCAATTTCTTCCAGTGGAAGTTAAGAATGAAATTCTACAGTCTCTCCGGACTGTTGATGATCGCTCCGGACCCTTGCGAAGCCCATTCCAGACTTAGCGGTCGAATAGAAAGATCCTATCGCACTCCGGCGTTGCTTTCTACCCCTTGCACTCTGGCCCCAGTTAGGGCGTGAAGCGATGTCTTGGCCGTTCTGGACCGATCGTAGCCTCTCCGAGCTCCTGTTGGATCCCATCCTGTCACTCTCCGGTGAAGGGGAAACAACGTTAAGTGGGTCAATCCTGTCGCTCTCTGGCGAAGCAACCCACTTCTTGCACTCCGATTCAGTGTATCTGAACATTAAGCGATGTCATGACCTGAATCTTCGGCCGATCACAGCCTCTCCGGGCTCTTATCGAATCCCGATCCAATCACTCTCCGGTGAATAGGAACGATGCTTAAGTGAGTTGATCCTGTCGCTCTCCGACGAAGTAACTCACTTCTTGCACTCCGGAACCCGCCTCTCCGGGTAGGATCGTAAAGCGATCATCTTCACATTGATACTTAATGTTTATCCTTTAACTCTCCGGTCAAAGGTTTATTTCAATAAATGTTTCTTTATTAAATTCAAATCCTAGATGTTCAATCTCAAACACCAGGAAAAACAAGACAATGCCTCTCCGGGCGGAGCGGTCTATTTCCATCTTAGAGCATGCCTAGGGATCTCTCCGGTTCCCGTACATGAGTAAGTGGGATAGCCGTTTTATTTTGTAAATCAAATCTAAGAAAACTAATCGACCAGAGTCCAAATCTTGAACTTGGCCCTTGCCATCAAAATCAGTTGATGACGAGTCGCGATCCCGATCCAGGATCATTCCCGTTAGGCGGAAGCGGTAGTTATTCGGGCCTTACCGCCGCCGCCCGTTCTCTGACATATTGTGGCAATCTACCACTCCTGGCATGTTCTTCCACCTCATCCCTTAGGTGGCGGCATTCATCGATAGTGTGCCCATCCCGCTCATGGAATAGGCAGTATTTTCCACTCCTGCGTTCCCGCTCCATGGGATCTCTCCTGGGTGGTTTTCGATAGGAGAGTTGCCCCCGAGTTTCAGTGTAAATCCTTTCTAGGCTTGCCGTCAAATCTGTGTATTGCCTGAATCTAGGCTCTCTGAATTTCTTCCGTTTATTAGGACCATCATGTGCGTCATCCTGCTTTCTCTTTCCTTTATCTGCCCTGGACTATTCCCTGGCGGTTCCTTTGCCTTGTGCAGCATTTACTTCCTGCCTCTCGGCTCATGATTCTTCTAATCGAATGAATTTCTCAACTTCATGGTAAAATTCCCCAAGATCTTGTGGTGGATCTCTTGTCAATGAATCTTTGAATTCGGTGCCTTCTCCAACTCCTGCCATCGCCGCCATCAAGATCATCGATGGATCCGGGCGATCTACAGAAGCCACCGTTGCATTGAATCGCAGCAGAAAACCTTTTATGGACTCTCCGGTCCTTTGCTTTATCGAAGCTAAAGTCATCACACTCTTGGGTCTTGTTACATGGACCCTAAATTGTTCCATGAAGCAATCTACAAGCTCGCCCCATGTCCTGATTGGTCCGGTCTTTAATTGCCTGAACCAAAGTGCAGCCAAGTCTGACAAAAATAAAGGGAAACATCGTGCCATCACTTCCTCGGATGCTCCCAGTACTTCCATGTGTCTAATGTATCTGGTAATGTGCATGGTCGGATCCGACTTCCCGTCATACAGATTCAGCATTGGAAGTTTGAACTTTGGAGGGTTCCTTGCACTCCTGATATTCGGAGTGAACGGACTCTGACTGACTTCCTCCAATCCTCCGCTAGACAATCCTCCTCTCATGAGTCGTCGCACTAATCCAGCCATCTTTTCATCTCCATCCTGGGGTTGCCCTCTTGGTCTTGAAGGGTATTCTGGTACGTACTGTTCGTGTGGCCCGTTAGCGTTGGTGTTGGCTCCAGCTTGTTGAGCTCCATCTGTCGGCCTTCCAGCATCAGATCCTGAGGGTCTGCCCCCAAGTCCTTGTTGATTGTCTTCTGGATCTGCATTCTGACCTTCATTGGGTTCCACAATCCTAGCTCCTTGTTCCATATTCATAGCCATTGTAGTTGGTCCTAGGCCCTGCACCCCTACAGCTCTCATCTGTTCAAAGAAATTCTGCAGCATCTCTTGTTGGCTCTTCATTATTCTTTCGTGCATCAGATTGGTCATGGTCTCCATTTCATCTCTGGTGATGTAGATCGAAGCTGGTTCTTCACCAACACCAGAGGATGCCTCTTGACTTCCTCCTTGTTGGCTTCTCTCAGCTCTTTGTCTCGTCTGTCGAGTCATTGTCTCCCAAATCTGATCCCTTCAAGCTTTTAAATCTGAACTCTGAATCTGGTGTAGCGGGTGCTAGTTCCTCTCAGTGAAAGCACCAAAGTGTTTGCGCCAAAAATGGTCACAAACCCCAAGTATTGTGAAAGCACCAGTGCATGAATACAAATCAGTAATATTCAGACACAAATCTCAGATCTAAGCAAGCAATAAACAGCAATCCAGAAGTAAATCACAAGAACACGAGATTTATAGTGGTTCGGCTATCTCCGGCCTACGTCCACTTCAATGATTTTTATCTTTTATTGATGCTCTTTGCTGATTACAGATGATTACAGCAGATACAATGAATGAATTCGAGTATAACAGTAATGGAAAGAAGTAGAATTGAATCCGGCAGAGTCTGGACGTTGAATGGCCAAAACAGATCCCCTTTCTATAGGCTTCAGGGGGCTATTTATAGGCGTAGGAGGCTCAGATCTCGCTCAAACTTCGGGAGACTTGGTTTGGCACGTGAGGGGGCCCACACGACCATTTCCAGAAAGTTTGACCTCGATCTGCGATCGATACGAATCCATTTCGTATCGATCAAGATGACGTCCAATTAAGCTAAAATTTGGTGGAAACCTTCTTTAGTGTGTATGCAAGCTTCCCTTAAAATTTCATTGGATTTGGATTAGTAGATCACGAGATATGGTCGATACGAACTGAGACTTCTCGAAGGCTGTTTGGTTTGTCTCCATGACATCGACTCCATCCCTTCGTGTCGATGACTGCACGTGCTCTCAAGATGAGGTGGCGCGCACGCTTCGCCTCGATCCGGTCTTCACTCCGAGTCGACCGCGTCGACTCTATATATCTCGGCACGTTCGCATCGAAGGATGACACGTCATCTTGGCTTGATGGATCGATGGATTCGAATAAAGCATTACTGCTGGATTCGAGCAAGCGATGGTCGATGGATACGAACAACTCTTTCTCCCATGGATACGAGGCAGACACTAGCTGATGGATACGAAGTGCTCCATCTGCTGAGGGGTATGAAGCCCATCGATACGAACTCGATGGATTCGAACTCAGCCGTTCCTGATCGATACGAACTCATGGGAGTTGGCCGATATGAAGTAGGCGATCTGCCGATGGATTCGAATGAGGCCGAATCGAACCTAGGTACTTCGATGGATTCGAAGTTGATCGATACGGAAATGATCGATTCGAACTGCACTAAACCTGATGGATACGGAGGTGATCGATGCGAAGCGGTGTGGTTTAACTGATGCGCACGCCATCGATTCGAACCCGATGGATACAAACAGGGCCCAACTTGATGGATTCAAACATGATGAGGCGCTGTTATGATGATCGATGCGAACCTGGTGGATTCGAACAGGACATCGCCTAGACTAAACGATGGATACGAATAGCATATCCGAGCTAAATTGTACCGATCATATCTCACTTATACGAGCTCCGATTAACCTGAAATCTGGACCGCTGACGTTCATGGCTTTGCTTGTCATGTCCTATCAATTGTAGCTTGATCCGGACTCGGACAAAATCCATCGCTATCCATGGTTATCCTGCAATGCATAGTCGATATTCATGGCTAGTTATTATTGATTTTTAGTCAGTTTTGGGTATCTCAGCTTTGCCAAAAGTTGGGATAACTGGATCGATATAGCAAGATAAGGAGGGGACCTGCTCCATACTCTAGATCGGAAAACTCCTCTTCTCTAAATGGCTACCGTTAACGCCAACGCCATAAGGCTGCTCCGGGAAGGATAGCTCCGACAATATGTGCTATCCCCATAAAACAAAGGACCGGGAACATCCGACCCCTATCGATCAAGGACTTTGATAAAATTGAATCATTTGCATTAGACTTCCAACTGAGAAGGGCTGGACTGAAGTGCAATAGCGGGCATATGATGCTGCCTCACTTATCAATGAGATTTGATCTGATCTCTTTTGAATTATTTCTAATTCAATTTCATTTACGTTGCGAAATAGGACCTGCTTGAATTAAACTACTTGCAAATGATGCAGGTAATCGAGTACTTAAGATTGGGTGCAAAACAACCTCCGCGGACTATGATCAAATCATTGAGGTATCATTGTGACGAGCATGATTCAACCACTCAACGACTACTATATGCCTCTGACTAGAGGCAAGGCATCAAAGCGGAAGACACCGACAAGGTCAAGACTCTAGTACAAAGTAGATGCAACCGACCATCCACTCATCCGCCTATGCAATTTAATTGGAGATCTGGGAAAGACTTGGGGTGATATATCCCAACAATGTACTCTCCATCTCGTACTTGAAGCTCACCAAAATACTTACGCTTCTTCTGATGCCCGATAAAATCGGAATCACACCAAGGGTGGACGCAACCTCACCATCCATGCATCCAATCCTACATTAGACACTTGAGGTTATTTGAGAACACATGTTTAAAGTGGATATGATTTGATCGTTCACTTCCCAGTTTGCGTCTGTGATTCGGCAAAACAATCATGCCTTAAACCGACTTCATCAGGGGCCAACCCTCAATTTAAAGTCATCAACGACTGACTGCCTACTCGCTAACTGTCACGAGCTGTCATTTCAACTCTCTTCCTTAGCTCGATCGAGAGAATGCAAAGTATAAATTGGACGTGACTCGACTGTCTGCTCTCCAATTCTTGCACCCGACTTAAGGGAAAATACACAACTCAGAGTGGAGGTAGTTCGACCATCCCTTCCTATGCTCAAGCACAAAGTTTGCCAGAACACTAATCTTACTCCTTAGGCTTAGCAAAAGTGGAATCCAAACGAACATGGACGTGATCCAACCGTCCATAAACTAAATCTCATACTTCGTTGTGGGGCCTATAAGTGGAAGTTAATCGGGATCCCACCGATCACTCGCTAAGTGAAACCCGGAGCTCAGGGACAAGCCATCAGACTGTAGCAATAAGGGATTGATACACGACAATCCTCTAACTAACTCCGGCTCCCAAAGTGTGAGCTGGAGTATAAACTTACGGACATGGGCTCGAGGAGGATGGATCCGTCCAACTAACGACTTCGCCCGTGTTCAACCTAAACCCGAGGAGGATGGATCAATACATCTAACGACCTCACCTTCCATATTTACAAGCTCGAGGAGGATGGATCCGTCCATCTAACGACTTCGCTTGCCTACTCAGGGTGGATATAATACAACCGCCCACGTACCTGATCAACTAACTCCAGATTCCCAGAGTGCGAACTGGAGTATAAACATCAACTCCGGATTCCCAGAGTGCGAAACAGAGTATAAACATCAACTCCGAACACCTAGAGTGCGAGTCGGAGTGTAAACATTAACTCCAGATTCCCAGAGTGCGAACTGGAGTATAAACATCAACTCCGGATTCCTAGAGTGCGAAACAGTGTATAAACATCAACTCCGAACTCCCAGAGTGCGAGTCGGAGTATAAACATGAACTCCAGATTCCCAGAGTGCGAACTGGAGTAAACATCAACTCCGGATTCCCAGAGTGCGAAACGGAGTATAAACATCAACTCCGAACTCCCTGAGTGCGAGTCGGAGTATAAACATCAACTCCAGATTCCCAGAGTGCGAAATGGAGTATAAACATCAACTCCGAACTCCCAGAGTGCGAGTCGGAGTATAAACATTAACTCCAGATTCCCAGTGTGCGAACTGGAGTATAAACATCAACTCCGGATTCCCAGAGTGTGAAACGGAGTATAAACATCAACTCCGAACTCCCAGAGTGCGAGTCGGAGTATAAACATCAACTCCGAACTCCCAGAGTGCGAGTCGGAGTATAAACATCAACTCCAGATTCCCAGAGTGCGAAATGGAGTATAAACATCAACTCCGAACTCCCAGAGTGCGAGTCGGAGTATAACCATCAACTCCGGATTCCCAGAGTGCAAAACGGAGTATAAACATCAACAACTCCATATTCCCAGAGCGTGAACTGAAGTATAAACATCAACTAACTCCAGATTCCCAGAGTGCAAACTGGAGTATAAAGATCAACTAACTCCAGATTCCCAGAGTGTGAACTGGAGTATAAACATCAACTCCGGATTCCCAGAGTGCGAAGCGGAGTATAAACATCAACAACTCCAGATTCCCAGAGCGCGAACTGGAGTATAAACATCAACTCCGGATTCCCAGAGTGCGAAGCGGAGTATAAACATCAACAACTCCAGATTCCCAGAGCGCGAACTGGAGTATAAACATCAACTAACTCCAGATTCCCAGAGTGCGAACTGGAGTATAAACATCAACTAACTCCAGATTCCCAGAGTGCGAACTGGAGTATAAACATCATCTAACTCCAGATTCCCACAGTGCGAACTGGAGTATAAACACTAACTCCAGATTCCCAGAGTGTGAACTGGAGTATAAACATCAACTAACTCCAGATTCCCAGAGTGCGAACTGGAGTATAAACATAAACTAACTCTAAGTCCCCAGAGTGTGGACTGGAGTATAAACACCAACTGGGTGCGAATGACCACCCATCAACTTACTTCGGTCCCGAGAGCGCAGGCTAGAGTATAAACACCAAATGGGTGTGACTAACAACCCATCAACCAACTCCAGTCCTCAAAGCATGGTTTGGAATATGAATACCAAAGGAGATGTGATTCGAATATCCATCTATCGGCTATGGTTCCTCATCAAGTTCTATAATACAAAAAGTGGATGTGGTTCGACCGTCTGCTTTCCAATCTTCCCCTGACACGGGGTCACACTTAACACACAAAGTTGGATGCGATCAGACCATCCAGCACTAAGCGGGCGTGACCCAACCGTCCATGCATAACCTCTTGTCCCCGGCACGGGACCCATAACATAATTTTATAGGGATGCACTCCAACCCCACAAGACAAAATTTCTTCCTTGATTCGACAGGGCGACGCAGATTCGCAAAACGAACCTAGCTGAATGTCTTATTCTTAATGGATGGGACTACCCGTTCTACTACAAACGAACGTGGCACGGCCGTTCATCCGCTAACTCTCCCCTATGATCCAACGGGCTGTTCGTGCAACATGGACAGATGTGACCTAACCATCTGCCAATCGATTCATTCCTACAGTTCAGTGGGAGAAGCATCAAATTAAAGTTGTTGTAATGTGATCGACCACACTTCGACTTTCGCCATTGACTAGTGCAAGAGGGATTAATTGAGGAAAATGCGGTCCGACCATTTTCTACTAAAACTCTTAGTCCCTAGAGTGTGGACAGGGGTATAAACATCAAATAGGTGTGATGAATGACCCTTCAACTGACTCTAATCCCCAAAGTGTGGCTACTAGAATAGACGAACGAATGAATGAGATTCGACCATTCATTCACCAACTCTGACCTGAACTCGACGTGAGGAGTGAAAACTCACTACATGTGCAATTAGACCATCCACGAACTAACTCTGCTAACCCAAGACTGGGGGCAGAAGTGCAAATCACCGAAAGAAGAGAAAGGTGACTCGCTACATCTCCAGCTTAGCGTCCTTTATAACTTAAGGAAATGACTACAAGGAGACCTTAATGCTAACCAATCAGAATGATGCCCGAAGCTCTGGGCAACCAATTATATCGTACCGCCGGATCGACGGGCAATATCGATCTGCACCTTGCATATCATACCATTGGATCGATAGGAAATAAGGTCCGAGCATTCTACATCGTGTCGTTGAATTGACGGTCAATATCGATCTTCTTCGACTACAAATCGATGTGACCCGAACGTCCATCGAATACCTTTGACCAACAGAGCACGGATAGAAGAATAAACCACGAATGAGTGTGACTTGACCATTCGTCCTCCATCGCCTTCCTTCGATCCGTCAGGAAGAGCATGAGACCAAATGAGCATGACATGACTGCATTTGAGCTGACTTTATCCCTAGATCTGACGGGAGAACGTAAATCGAAATGTACATGGTTGATCACCCAACTCCAAATGAATGCAACGCGACCATTCATTCATTGACTCTTACCATGATCCAACTAAAAGAGCAATTCAAAACAAGTGCAACCTAAACATCTGCACACTGATTCTTACCCTGAATTCGACAAGGGAAGCATCAATCCTGCATTGGATCTGATTGGACGATTCACTATTCAGTTTTTGCCCAAAGTACGGCGACATAAGCAGCGAAGTGAAAGTCATTGACCGTCCAGAATCCAGCTTATGTCCGAATGTTGGCAAAGTAATAATATATTCCGCTAAGAGGAAAGAACTAGAACATAATACAAGATAGGCACGACTCATCCTTCCATCGGTTAACTCGATCCCATGGTTTAATGGGATAGAATACAAAATTGAAGCGGACATTATCTACCCTACCACTTATCGAGATATTCCCCAGACTTGGGGGCACGAACAAGAAGATAAGATAATATGATTCAACCATTCATCAGTCAACTCTGGTTCTAAAGCTTGAACTCCAGTATAGACACAGCTAGGACGAGACTAGATCGTCCGCGTAATGCATCCGCCAACCCGAGACTGGGGGAAAAAGAGTAATTATTCGAGAGTTAACTATGACAACTTGAACCTATGACCCATGCCTGATATTCATAACAACTCTAGGTTGTGACCGAAAGGATGCCTAGAGATAGAGTCATCAGATCAATACCAGGACTTATGGGCGACTGATCATCATTCTGACCCTTCCGATGAGCAATGGATTGCAGGTACATTGAATGAAAAGCGCATCATTCAGAAACACAAGTAAATTCAATCTCAAAGCTGGAGCCAGCTATGTAGCAGCATGCAGTACAAGGCTAAATTCTACTAATCCATTGATTCAACATTCTTATAAGCTTGATCATTTACCATTTCAAATAAACACATGAAGCGCCTACAACCCATCACGAGTATTGTAGATCAGATCACAACTCTGCACAATGATGACGAAAGAGTAAACTGCATTGCTCTGGCTGAATCTTGATGTGTTCGCTTGGACTCAACATCGTATATACATATGGACTCTCACTAGACATGAAGAACCCTACATTAAATGTCGACCCGAGGCATGTCTCGGTGAACAAAAACGATGCAACATGGATCCGGAGAGATCTGTTGCACTTAAAGAGGAGGTGGATCTGCTCAAAATCAGTGGGTTTATCCATGATGCCCTCCAACCAAAGTGAGTATCCAATCCTTTACTTATAAGAAAAACAAATCGGGAGTGGAGGACATACGTCAACTACTCAGATTTGCATGGGGTATGACAAAGCACAGCTTTCCACTTCCAATGATCAACCAACTGATGGACCCGACCATCAGACATGAATTACTCACATCCATGGATGCAAACTCCAGATACAATCAGTTACTGAAGCATGTCGCAGACTAGGAATACAACTGTTTCGCTACTAACCTTGGCCTATAGTGCTATGCTGCAATCTATAGATTCAAACTTAAGGACACTTGTGCTACTTACAAAAGGACGATTAACTGATCATTCAAAAATTAGATCGACCGATCGATAAAGGTAGATGTGGTTAATATGATCGTGAGTTCATGACTATCAAACGACCACATCGATGACTTGGCAGAGATATTCAATGCTCTCTAGAAAATGCAGGACCAAACTCGATCCTTTGAAATGCTCTTTCCCCATTACATCAGAAAGATTCTTTGTTTTCATCATCAATTCTTATCAAATCAAGACTAATTTCTAGAAAATTCCGACTGTTAGAGACACCCATGTACCAAGGACAACCAAGCAGCTCTGATAGATCGCTTAAAGAGACCTTCCATTTTACCCAAACCTTTGGATCGCGAAGATTTATACATCAATTGGGCCATGTCAACATGCGCCATAAGCATCGCAATGCTATGTGAAGAGAAACGAATCCAAAGACCAGTATATGATGAAGGCTGGCAATTGACAAGCTCACCTCGTTAACGTCCATATCAACCAACCGTTACGATAGGTCCAATAGAAACCTTAGATGTCTGAAAAGTTACTCAAATATCAAGCTAAGCCAATTTGATATCACTTATCTCCCTCGGAGAGCTCTCCATGGTCAAACATTAGCATACTTCATATCTGAATCCACCACATCAGACGACTATCCGAAGAACAGTGGAGAACCGTCCAACCGATGGAAAACGTACACCGATGGAACTTCTAATAATCGGCTTTCTAACATCGAAGTTGCGTTAATGATTCCTGAGGAACGAACGATCTGCTACGCCCTAAAACTCAACTTCCCTGCAACAAATAACGAAGCTAAGTATGAAGCCTTGGCGCTCAAACTTGCAAGAAAATGACGAGTGAAAACTTTACATGTCTTATGTAATTACTGGTTAGTAGTACGCCAAGTCAGGGAAGATTATCTGACTAGGGGCCATCGTCTTGCTCCTTATCTCAACCGGGACCAAAAGCTACTAGCCGACTTCGACTATTACACCACTACACAAATCCTCAGAGAACTAAACGAAAAGGCCGAATCAATCGCCAAGCTAGCCAGTTCTGGGGATGCATGACAAATAGACTTTGTCCCAGTTGAAATGCTTATTATTCTAGGCATTGACATATGAAGATCAACTAGATCTTGGAGATGGATCTAGAAAAGGAGTCATGGATGACTCCTATCGAAGATTATCCATTATCGGGGATTCTTCTTGAATGAAGGAATGAGAAATGGCATATCCTCTGTGAAGCCTCATGCATGATTACGTCTAGATCGTTCAACTCCGTCGACACAAAGCATTACTCCTGTATCCGCCAATCCGAGACCCAATATGACGTATCCATCGATACGAAGCATACATTCCGACATCTCAGATCGATCCAGGAGAGGATCGATACAAAGGAAGGACTTAAAACAACCATCAAACGTTGTTACAACTCGAATTTCACATCGATCCAGGAGAGGATCGTTACGAAACTCGATAAAAAAAAACTTGACAACGACCCATGAACATGCAAACGTTGATGGGAGTCAGGTTAACATACGTACACGTATGACGAACTAATATTCAATTTTCAAAATTTACAGGAATTGAATGCTCACCTGATGACAATTACAACAGCGAACAACAAATCGCTAGCACTCGACACTCGGTTACAACAATGCACTACATAATCATTGGCAGTCAACAAATCAACATTTATATTACTGGAAATCAATCGAAGGTTACATCTTTTGACGAAAAGATAGCAACTACTCAACGAATCAGATAGAACTTTTTTAGAATGAAGGATGCAGCATTTTAAAGCACGTCATGTTCACACAAGACGTACTTTGGGGGGCAAATGTTATCCCGCCTTTTGGCAAGGCCGTGACACCAAGAACTTGACTAGAAACCAATGACAGTTCATCTTGGAGATCGGTTATACGCAGGCTCACTGTGGATATCGACGAATTTTTTCCGAGTCCAGATCGAGCTAAAATTGATATGACACGACAAGCAAAGCTATGAGAGCCAACAATCTGAATTTCAAGTCATTCGGAGTTCATACGCTCAAGATATTGATCGATCACGGTTGAGAAATCCAAACTTGCATCGATCATAACTCGAGATCTACAAACCCAAATGCCACCAAATTTTCACAGGAGCTTAAATATGACCTAAGGAATGTTCCTGCCAAATTTCGACTCGATCGGAGCAAGTCTTGACCGAGTCGAAATTCGTTCGTATCGATCGCGGATGGAAGAACTCCAACTTGCATCGATCATATCTTGAGATCTACAAGTCCAAATGCTATGAAATTTTCACAACAGCTTAAGTACAACATGAAGAATGTTCCTGCCAAATTTCGACTCGATCGAAGCAAGTCTTAACCGAGTTGAAATTCGTTCGTATTGATCGTGGATGGAAAAACTCCAACTTGCATCGATCATATCTCGAGATCTACAAGTCCAAATACTATGAAATTTTCACAGCAGCTTAAGTACAACATGAAGAATGTTCTTGCCAAATTTCGACTCGATCGGTGCAAGTCTTGACCGAGTCGAAATTCGTTCGTATCGATCGCGGATGGAAAAACTCCAACTTGCATCGATCATATCTCGAGATCTACAAGTCCAAATGCTATGAAATTTTCACAACAGCTTAAGTACAACATGAAGAATGTTCCCGCCAAATTTCGACTCGATCGGAGAAAGTCTTGACCGAGTTGAAATTCGTTCGTATCGATCGCGAATGGAAAAACTCCAACTTATATCGATCATATCTCGAGATCTACAAGTCCAAATGCTATGAAATTTTCACAGAAGACTGAGTGCATGCTAAAAAATATCCACGCCAAATTTTGACTCCATTGGATGAAATCTTGATCGATACGTAATCTATTCGTATCGATCACAGATCGGACCGAAACTTCACGGGATTGGGCGCGCGGGCCTGGTCACGTGCCAGAGAGGGTCTCCCGAGATCTGAGCGAAATACCAGCCTCCTACCCCTATAAATAGACCCTCAAAGCCAACAGAAAAGGGGTTCTTCTTCTCCTTTGAATTCTCCAACGCTCAGACTCTGCCGGATCCAGATCTGAACTCCATAAGCCGCTGCCAACAACGAAATTCACTGCTGCATATCATAATTATTTGTTGTAATTCATTGAATTCACTTGTAATCTTCAAAGAAAGATCAATAAAGCTATCAACTTCATAGTGGACATAGGCGATACGCCGAACCACTCTAATTTCTTGTGTCTCCTTGCATTTTGATTATTCTCATTACTGAAATTTGGAGTTTTTGTTAGATAATCCTAATTTTCCATTTAATTTCTTCACTTTATCTCTTCAAAAACTTCCGAAGAGTGTTATGCCTAATTTTGGTACAAACGGTGTCCATCACGGAGCCTTCGTTCGAACCCCTCAGGTAGGCCTCCTTCGACTCGCTTCGCAACCCCCAGATAGTCCTCCTTCGACTCGCTTCGCAACCATCAGAAAGGCTTCCTTCGACTCGCTCAATCAATGCATAGATTCGACTCGATCAAAACAGCGTCAAGGGCAGAGTGAGATTCAAGCGCCACGTCGCCGAGTCGAATGGAAGCGAGTCGAACAGAGCGAGTTGAAACAGAAGCGAGTCGAACCAAACAGCCACCGAGAATCGCATATCGTATCGATCATATCTCCTAATCTACAAGTCCAAATGCTATGAAATTTTCACAGAAGACTACGTGCATGCTAAAGAAAGTCCACGCCAAATTTTGACTCCATTGGATGAAATCTTGATCGATACGAAATCTGTTCGTATCTATCACGGATCGGATCGAAACTTCACGGGCTTGGGCATGCGGGCCTGGTTACGTGCCAGAGAGGGTCTCCCGAGATCTGAGCGAAATATCAGCCTCCTACACCTATAAATAGACCCCCCAAAGCCAACAGAAAAGGGGTTCTTCTTCCTCTTTGAGATCTCCAACGCTCGGACTCCGCCATATCCAGATCTGAACTCCATTGCTGCTGCTACCAACGAATTTCACTGCTGCAAATCATTGTTATTTGCTGTAAGTTGCTGAAATCAATTGTAAACATAAAAGAAAGATCAATAAAGCTATCAACTTCATAGTGGACGTAGGCGATACGCCGAACCACTCTAAATCCTTGTGTCTCTTTGCATTTAAATTATTCTCATTTATGAAATTTGGAGTTTTTGTTAGATAATCCTCTTTTTACATTTAATTTCTTCACTTTATCTCTTCAAAAACTTCCGAAGAGTGTTGTGCCCAATTTTGGTACAAACACTTTGGTGCTTTCACTGAGAACAAACCCAATTTTTCTCCTGCTCTTTGGATCTCCTATCTATATTGGATTGCATAAATCTAAGAAGAAGATCCAGATCTAGAACTGTGAAGCCCTCCCATTCTATTCAGATTTGGAATCAGATCTAGGAAAGGACTTCATTAATTCATTATGGTGGGCACACGCGCCACTTCTGCAGCTGTTGAGCAAGGAGCACGAGACCGACAACATCCCATGCAATCGCCTCCATCGAACCAAAATGCTGTAGGACCTTCAGATCCATCATGTCCAATCAATAAACAATAATTCCAGACATTGCTTCAAGAGTTGACCCAAAGTCGACAGCAGCTAACTGAACAACTACGCGCCAACACGGAGTTGACTAACGAGCTAAATCGCCAAAGGCGAAGAAGATCCAAAAGAGACCAAGGTTCTCATTCTTCCACAAGCAGTTCAGCCTCCTCCGATGGCCAAACCAGATCCACACGTCCACGGCTAGGTGTAAGCTACACCCAAGCCACTGGACACCAACCTGCTTCGAACCTTGGGCAACCTAGAGCTGGACCATCCGCTAGTCTCCGTACAGAACCTTCAACTCGAGGAGGAGCTACTCCTTATCATGTTACCGGCAACATTGCTACTATCACCACTGCCAGACGGGGAGGTGACGTTGGAAACCAAGCTGATCCTCAACGTAGCCAACGAGAGCAGACTTCTGAGCCTTATGTCCCCGAGGATGTTGAACCAACGAGGCGAAACGTGGACCGTCGACCGCGTTCGGTCCAGACTCGCGCTGTGGAACCCGACCACATCTTGGCACAACATGCTCCAAGTGTCCGAACACTAGATATACCAGCGATGATCTGCCAAATGATCTGTGAAAGTCAGGGTCTCTCTAATGACGACTAGGGAATCTCCCGAAGTCATACCCCTTTCACCGATGACGTTTTATATGTTGAACCACCTTGGCACTTCAGGATGCCAGCTTTGCCAGTTTATGAAGGAAGTTCTGATCCCAATCAACACGTCCTGAAATACAAATGGCTGATGAATGCTGCTAAAGCTGATGATGCAATAAAGTGCCATAGTTTCCCCATTTCCCTAAGGGCATCGCTACCATGTGGTTCACTCATTTGCCACCGCGATCCATCTCTAACTTTGACCAGATGGCCACCAAGTTTGTCGAACAATTCTGTATGCACGTGACGAGGCCTAAGGACGTTAACACTCTGTCTAGTGTTACACAAGCCCCCGGAGAAACACTTAGACGTTACTTGGAGCGATTCCATGCTGCGTGTGCAGTAATAAGCAATCCCAATTATAACTCTATCCTGATGGCACTGACTAAGGGGATCGATGTTGATTCCGAGTTCAGAAATTGGTTAGCTTGAAAACCACCTGCATCATTGGACCGTTTCTATTCCAAGGCAGCCCAATTCCTGAGAAGGGAGGATGCAAAACAGTCTAGGAAGCAGGATGACGCAGGGCCCAACATCGAAGGAATACAAAGTAACATCGCTGTTAAACAATCCGGAGATAGTTCTGGGAAAACTAGTTGAACTTACAAAATAAACAGAATAAGCAGAGAGACAATGGAAATCAGAACAAAAAACGCGATCAGAATTGTGGTCCACGGCGTAGAGCTTCCATGTACGATAATTACACTCCATTGAACACATCATTGGAAAATGTGTATTTGCAGACCTGCAATACCATGCAGTACAAGAAACCTGCCCCAAAACCGGCAACTGAGAGACAAATCCAAACAGGAAAATTCTGTAGATTCCATGAGAGTTATGACCACAACACCAATGAGTGTCCTCACTTACAAGACCTCATTGAAAAACTGATACGTGAGCGAAAGCTGGATCAGTATGTGCGGGCGCCGTAGTCTGGTGGTGCAGGCCCATCAAATCAGAATCGTGCGCCGAATCAGGAAAGACAGGAGGAACCCGCTCGTACAGGCGGGAGGTTGATTATCAATATGATAAGTGGTGGTCCTCACCCAGCAGATCGAAGCTGGAAGGAAATGGAGTCGTATGCCAGTTCTATCAGGCATTTGGACTTCGAGTGTTGTAGTAACTTTGATGAAGGAGCTCCGGCCAAGCAACAGAAGATGATGACAGATGACATCGTGTTCAGGAACAGAGACACTGATAAAATCGAAGCCCCCACTATCGATCCACTGGTCATCTCAGCACAAGTAGGTCCCGCTTGGATGAAGAGGATCTTAGTTGACAGTGGGAGCTCTGTGAATATTTTGTTCAAGCGAGCTTATGATCAAATGAAAATGAAAGCCACGGACTCGAAGCCTTGTCAATCTCGAGTCCATGGTTTCAACGGAAGTGCTACTATACCCCCCGGAATGGTGGAACTGCCCGTAGAATTGGGAGTTGGAGAACGTCAGAGAGTACGGATGTTACAGTTCATTGTTTTGGACATAGACTCCCCTTACAATGCTTTCTTGGGCCGACCGGCCCTCGCTGAATTCAGGGTAGCCATCACCTCGTGGTGTTTGACTTTAAAGTTTCCCACTGATCATGGAATAGGAATCATTCATGGAGATCAGGCTGCTGCCAGAGCCTGCTATGTTGTTGAGCTGTGGGAGGCGCAGTGAAAGGAAAAAGGAAAGGGCGTGGAGGAATCTCTCTACGTCCGTTTTACCGATAATTGACAATTAACGCCCGGGCCCAGGCCTGGGGACCCCAGCCAATTCCTCAAGGATCTTGACCTGAGAGAAACTGAAGATGAGGGAGAATCTAAAGAAAGTCAAGCATCCCCGACCGAACTAACGATTGATGTCCCAACTGACAATAACGATGATTCAAAAATGATAAAGATTGGATCTCAGCTAAACCAGCAAACTCAGGAGGAATTGATTGAATTTCTGCTGGCAAATCTTGACGTATTTGCCTGGACACATTCTGATATGTGTGGGATCTCACCGGACATCGCAAGCCACACTCTGAACATTGACCCATGGCATGTCCTGGTCAAACAAAAAAGGCGTGGTATGGATCCAGAGAGATCTTCCGCCCTTAAAGAAGAAGTAGAAAAGCTTGAAGCAAACAGATTCATTCGAGATGCGCTATATCCTGAATGGGTGTCAAATCCCGTGCTCATCCGAAAGCCAAACGGGAAGTGGAGAACATGTGTCGATTATTCCGATCTGAATAAAGCGTGCCCCAAAGGCAGTTTCCCGCTTCCTAGAATTGATCAGCTAGTGGATTCGACGGCTGGACATGAACTCTTATCCTTCATGGACGCGTATTTAGGCTACAATCAGATACCGATGCATTTACCCGATCAAGAACATACCAACTTCGTAACCAATCTAGGACTTTACTGTTACAAGGTAATGCCATTCGGACTCAAGAATGCCAGGGCTACCTATCAACGATTGGTTAATCGGATGTTTGCCAATCAAATCGGGAAAACAATGGAAGTATATGTAGACGACATGCTTGTGAAGTCACAACTCTCCACCGACCATGTTAAAGACCTAGAATCTATGTTCAACATACTTCGAGAATACAAAATGAAGCTCAACCCACTGAAATGTCACTTTGGAGTTGCATCCGGAAAGTTCCTTGGGTTCATCGTTAACGCTCAGGGAATCGAAGCTAATCCTGAAAATATTTGGGCAATCAGAAATATTGGAACTCCAAAGACTATAAAGCAAGTCCAGAGTCTCAACGGAAAGGTAGCGGCATTGAGCAGGTTCATTTCAAAGTCCACTGATAATGCATTCCCTTCTTCGATCTAATCCGAAAAGGGAAGCGAAACTTTGAATGGACCACGGAGTGTGAGTGCGCTTTCCAAGTACTAGTTCAACATCTATCCACACCTCCAATACTGTCAAAGCCTATTGATCATGAGAAGTTGTATACATACTTGGCGATATCAGAAAATGCTATCAGCGCTGCCTTGGTTCGAGAAGAAGACGGGATACAGAAGCCAGTGTACTACGTCAGCAAACGATTGACTGGGGCTGAAAGGAACTATCCAAAGCTAGAAAAGTTGGCTTATTGCCTTATAATCGCATCAAGAAAACTCCGACCATATTTCCAAGCACATCCCATAGTTGTTTACACCGACCAGCCGTTACGACAGGTCCTTTCGCGGCCTGAGACGTCTGGTAGGCTACTCAAGTGGAACATCGAACTGAGTCAATTTGATATTACTTACACTCCAAGACGAGCAATCCAAGGACAAGTCCTCGCTGATTTCATAGCTGAATTCACCGTTCCAGAGGACTTGCCCGAAACCAGTAAATCCCCCGAATATGTCTGGAAGCTGTATACTGATGGAGCATCGAACGACCGGTGTTCGGGCGCTGGTGTTGTGCTCGAAACCCCCGAAGGTCGATCTATATGCAACGCTTTGAAGTTTGACTTTCATGCAACTGATAATGAAGCTGAATACGAAGCCCTCTTAGCTGGCTTGAAACTCGCCAGAGATCTGAAAATTATCGCTGTGGAAATTTATTGTGATTCACAATTGGTTGTGTGTCAAGTACGAGGAGAGTATCAGGCAAGAGATCGAAGGTTGGCTGCTTACTTAGCTCGAGTTCAGGAAGCACTGAATCAGTTCGATTACTATGCCATCTATTGTATACCTCAGGAGCACAACCAAAAGGCCGATTCATTGGCTAAGCTAGCCAGCACAGGTGAAGCTCAGCAAATGGGGCTCGTTCTCGTAGAAACGCTATCTTCCCCAAGTATCGACCGGACAGAAATAAACCGGGTATGCGAAACCGTTCCCGAAAAGGATTCATGGATGACCCCACTCAGAAATTACATTGAGCACGGAACCCTACCGGAGCGTAGGAGTGAAAAGAGACAAGTCCTTCGGAAGGCCTCAAGATTTACCATTCAGAATTGACTCATGTACAGAAGGGGGTACTCAGTTCCCCTACTCCGGTGTATCGCTCACGATTAAATTAAACAAGTATTGCGTGATGTGCACGAGGGAGAATGTGGCGATCACACTGGGGGGCAAGCACTTGCCAAGAAAATACTTCGCTACGGGTATTACCGGCCTACCGTGAATCGTGATGCGTTGGACTATGCAAAGAAGTGTGATAGGTGCCAGAAATATGCCAGAATTCCTAGAGCTCCTCCTACCGAGATAACGCAAATGGTCAGCCCATGGCCGTTCGCAATGTGGGGCATTGACATCATTGGCGCTCTACCTCTGGCAAAAGGTGGTGCGAAATACGCCATCGTCGCGGTTGATTACTTTACAAAGTGGACTGAAGCCAAAGCTCTCTCTACCATTACAATGAAGAAAGTGATCAACTTTGAGGTTCGTAATATCATCCGTCGATTCGGTCTCCCACACACCATTATTACGGACAACGGGACCCAATTCGACAGTGTTGAATTTAAATATTTCTGCGAACGATTTCACATCCAAAAGAAATTCTCCACGGTTGCACACCCTCAGGCAAACGGACAGGTCGAGGCAGTTAATAAGGTTATAAAATCCATCTTGAAAAACGACTGGAAAAGGTCGGGGGCAAGTGGGTCGATGAACTTCCTATGGCTCTATGGGCTTACCGCACAACCCACAAGACCGCGACCGGCCACACTCCATTCTCTCTTTCTTACGGTTCAGAGGCCGTTATTCCAGTCGAGCTAGAAGTACCCTCTCATCGTGTGACATACTATGATCCAAAGGCAAATGCTATATTACTTGCTGAATCTCTCGATCTACTGGATGAGAAGCGTGAAGAGGCTGATTTGAGGGCAACTGCGCATCGAAGTCGAGTCGCCCGATTGTACAACGCCAAGGTCCGTCCGCGAACCTTCGAACTAGGCGATCTCGTCTTAAAAAGAATCTATCTGATTCCTTCACATATGAAGCCGACATGGGAAGGACCGTATGTTATTGAACGAAGGCTCGGAGATGGCACATTCAAGTTATTGACCGTCGACGGTCTTACCCTGCCAAGAGCTTGGAATAGTGAGAGCCTTCGCCGCTATTACACCTGACAGGCTATCTTTATCCATTTAGTTTACTTTCCTTTTCTGCGATTTGTTTATGCATTTCGAAATTAGAACTTGTAATAAGGCAACTGACTTTGCCATACTTTCTTATTTCAGCAATAAAATGCAACCTCTTCGAGCTAGAGTTGTGATTTACTTAAAATACTTCATATGACCATCACTATGCACGGAGAGTTAAGTTTCACCATATAGTGGGATTTATTCAAATAGAGAGTGGCTGCAATGCAACCAATCACTCGCTAAGTGAAACCCGAGCTCGGGGGCAAGCCATCACATCAAAGTCAAAAAAGGATTGATACACGATAATCCTTCATCAACTCCGAACTCCCAGAGCGCGAGCCGGAGTATAAACATCAACTCTGTATTCCCAGAGTGCGAAGTGGAGTATAAACATCAACTCCGTATTCCCAGAGTGCGAAGCGGAGTATAAACATCAACTCCAAACTCCCAGAGCGCGAGTCGGAGTATAAACATCAACTATGTATTCCCAGAGTGCGAAGCGAAATATAAACATCAACTTCGAACTCCCAGAGCGCGATTCGGAGTATAAACATCAACTCCGAGTTCCCAGAGTGCGAAGCGGGGTATAAACATCAACTCTGAACTCCCAGAGCGCGAGTCGGAGTATAAACATTAACTCCGAACTCCCAGAGCATGAGTCGGAGTATAAACATCAACTTCGAGTTCCCAGAGTGCGAAGCGAAGTATAAACATCAACTCCGAACTCCCAGAGCGTGAGTCGGGGTATAAATATCAACTCCGTATTCCCAGAGTGAGAAGCGGAGCATAAACATCAACTCTGTATTCCCAGAGTGCGAAGCGGAGTATAAACATCAACTTCGTATTCCCAGAGTGCGAAGTGGAGTATAAACATCAACTCTGTATTCCCAGAGTGCGAAGCGGAGTATAAACATCAACTCCGAGTTCCCAGAGTGCGAACCGGAGTATAAACATCAACTCCGTATTCCCAAAGTGCGAAGCGGAGTATAAACATCAACTCTGAACTCCCAGAGCGCGAGTCGGAGTATAAACATCAACTCTGTATTCCCAGAGTGCGAAGCGGAGTATAAATGTCAACTCTGAACTCCCAGAGCGCGAGTCAGAGTATAAACATCAGTTCCGAATTCCCAGAGCGTGAATTTAAGTATAAACATCGACTCCAGATTCCCAGAGTGCGAAATGAAGCGTAAACACCAACTTCAAGTTCCCGAAGCGTGAATCGAAGTATAAATATCAACTCTAAACTCCCGGAGCGCGAGTCGGAGTACAAATGTCAATTCCAAGCCCCCAGATTGCGGACATATGATTGAAACTTAAGCCGGCGTGACCAACCACCAGTAAACGAATGAGAACCCCCGGATAGTGGATATGATCGTCGACGATCGGACAAGCATGAATAAACTGCTCAATCTCCGTTTGTCTCAAACACCCGTTCAGCGGCACTAGACTCAACATGCCATAAGAAAAGGACGATCGCTGACTGATGTTTTACAATACACCACCAAGACTGGGGGGCAAGGCTTAAGCATCAACCATCAACTGAAGCAATGCGACGTCAAAATTCGACTCGCTTCCCGGTCACAAACCATGTCCACAGTACCCGAACTTGGCGAACAAAAACAAACTTTATTTGGAAGCTGAAACTTCACAAGTGCATTTCAGATATTGAAACACTTAGGCAAATACACAATGACATAAAAGAAGTCAAAAAGGAAAGTTTCATTTCTATTGTTTGAAAAAGAAGTTCGTGTACAAGTTTCCAAAAAATTCCTACTAGCAGGGGCCGAACCCGCATCTATACATGGCCAACAAAATGAAAGTCAAAATACACCGGGGAAGCATGATTAATCTTTCTTCTTCCTTGGCTTCCTCCTCGGTGTAGGCCCGCTGGAGCCACCGCTAGTCTTCCTCTTCGAGCCTTTGCTTTTCGGCGGTTGGTCTTCAGGCGAGGGCATTATGTCAACGTCCTCCTCCGAACTCGTGTGAATAAGAATGCTCCCTGCGGGCGGAGTCGGAGGAAAATGATCAATTATAGAAGGTGGAATGGGCACGCTAGTGAGGAAGACAGTACCACCAGGAGATATCATTCCGAGCGGAGCAGGTCCTGATACTGCCATCCCACCTCCAAAGCTGCTGCCATGAGCCGCTACTGCCATTTCAGCGTCAATCTGAGCGAACATCTCCTCTTCGGTTACTGCTCGAGCCCCGCTGGGGGCATCGGCAGTCGGCATTGAAGAGCTTGTATCAGGATCAGTTCCACTCATGACAGATGGGAAGTCAGTAAGAGGATCACCGTGGCGGCGAAAGAGTTCATCCATCAGCTGCTCGTCGAACACAATCGTACTCCCCTTCATGTCATCGAGCGGGCCAGCTGTACTCACGGTGATTGCTTCGGTCATGATAGCCTCCTGCGCTTGATATGATTCTTGAGTAGCAGAAGGCACGGCCGGTGCAGCATCAATCACTGGACAAAGAATGAAAGAACTGTTAGAACTCAACTCGATCGAAGGTTTCGACTTAAGAAACATATGTGGAATGTTCAGAATACCTTCCTCAGTTTGACTCGTAGGCGGAAGAGCGGCATCAGTAACTTGCGCTGCAGCCAAAGACATCTGCGGTTGATCTGGATTATAAGCAAGAACGGCTTGGGGATCGACCGCAGACGAGGAGTCGGGCTGGGTTGACGTGGGAACTTCAAGACTTGCTTCATGGTGGTCAACTCCAGAACCCTCTCCCACTTCAAAGTGCTGTGCGCCAAGTCTTTCCTTCTCACGCAGAATCATCGACTCGTGGAGAATCTTCTTTTCATCCTCAATCAGAATGCGATTCTCGAGTTCGAATTCATCCATAGACTCGCCCTGATGCGCCTCCTTCTCCTCCTCAACAAGTTGGCTCCAAGCATTATAGAGATGCGTCGAAAAATCATCGAGCTAGGCTAGCCCCCTATGCCTCAGCATGTTAGCGTTGTAAGCAACAAGGAGATCTTCGATGTTAGCCTCTAGCCTGGACTCGGCCAACTTCACTTTTTCTTCCACCTCAGCCTCCACCTTGTGGACTTTAGCCACGGCCGCATCCTGTTCACCCCTGAGCAGGACAGCTTGTTCGCACGCCTCCTGGGCTGCGTTGTTCGAATCATTTTTCTCCTTGGCCATATCAGCAAATTTGGCCTTGAGTTCATTAAGCTCCTTGACCGCCGCATCCCGCTCGGCAGTGACTTTAGTGTTCCGGTGGCCCATCTCCTCCACCAGGGCAACGTGTGTCTGCCCCAACCTCTCCATTTCCGCCTTCGCTTCATCAGCTTTCTTAGTGGCCTCAATCTCCGATTTCCGAGAAGACTCGGACTCAGCGGTGAGTACCTGAATAATCCAATCCCTTTTTGTGAGCTCGGTCTCCATCTTCTCGAGCGGTTTGGCTCGCTCAAAGGCCACTTTGGAAGCTTTCTCCGCAGCCTTTACCCACTCTCTGTACTGGGTGTAGATGTCATGAACGTACTCATGCATCGTGTTCTCCATCCCAGACGGGATTCTTTTTAAGTGCAGAGGGAAGACATAGCCATCGAAGCAAATGTTCGGAAAGTCATTCCTCATCTGAGCTAGCTTAAGGGTCCCTTCTCCTGTGGGTTCAGTTGGGACCTGCTCTGTAATCATGGAAGCCGTGATCTCAACTCTCTGGAGATGATTCTCAGATCTAGAAGCATGAGAAGACGGCCTGTGACGAGGAGGTTCATGCGGATGTGAGACAGAAATAGGGGGTGGAGACGGAAGTCTAGGAGGAGGAGAGCGTGATCTGGATCGATGTCTATACTCTCTGTCACGCCCATACTTGTCCTGGTTAGAGTATTCGCGATCGCGATCTCTATCTGAATCCATCCTGCGGGAATCATAGTAACCAGAAGCTTTTTGGGCTGAGCGAAGATTTCCAAGCATCGATCCTCTTCCCGACATAGTACCTGAAAATAAGAAGCGAAGAAAAAGTTAGTGACTTCCTAATTTGAACGATTTACAGTTGTGAATCATGCAGTGTAGTGAAGTGTATGCATGTGCAATCCCCCGACCAACCGGAAATGTCGCCCGCACTAGTAAAAAGCGACCCGCTCAGTTCAAGAGCACTGTCAAGCTCCTCCATACTAGCGTCGTGTTGAGACGACACAAAATCAGGAATCGGAACATCGGCAAGCCCTTCAAAAAGACTCTCTTCCGGCGGGGAAGAAGCCTCCGAAATTCTAATCCCCGAAACGGGCAAGGACACAACCACGGATTTAAATCTCTCAGATTTAGAGCGTTTGTGAGCAGCAGCCTTGCCTTTTCTTCTTCCTCCCGAATCTTGGACATCGGTAGAAGGCCCAGCTGGGAGCTCGAAATCGGTAGGCGTTCTTTCTGAATCAACCTCTTCAGCTATCACGACTGCGGGCGCTTTGCACTTCACCTGTTTCTTTGGGACCACTCTATGTGTCCCTTGCAGTTGTATGCTCTGCCTCCGTTCTATCAGCCCGACAGTCCTCAAATTTCTATCGGTCAGAACCAGGTCGATATGCCTCCCTTCGCCCGGATGCGCTTGAAGGATCCGAACAAGCTCTCTGAAGTATGCCCCGTCAGGACGAGAGATTGCAGCTATAAAAAAGGAAAAGCATGTCAGTTTTGATGTCAGTCACTAACATCTCAATGATTCAAGAGAGAAGTGGCAACACTTACGTCTATCTAACCACCGCCTAGCAAATCCAATGGGGCACCGAACGTAGAACCATTCAGTTTTATAGTAACTTAGCCTTCCCCAGGATCCCAATACAATGTGGCAATTTCTGACCGCTTCCAGGAAGGTGAAAGAAGGTTTGTCTCCACGGCTCTTGACATTGAATAAATATCTGATTTCGATCGGCTTCGGCGGTCGAAAGAGGATCTCCATAAACAAGACAAAGGTGCTGTTCAACAAGGCATACCCGTTGGGATGTAGCTGAGATGGAGCTATGCCAAGAAACGATAACATCTCCCTTATATATTGGTTGAAGGGAGGGAGTGTCCCCGCTGTGCAAGCGTGATGGTTGAAAGCAGTAAACCCCTCCGGGGGATAATGTGGCATGTCATTTGGCCCAGGTAGTAGCACGCCGTCAAGCGACAAACCGTGCCTTAAACAAATCCATCCTAGCATATCTTCGGAGATACCCGATGGCACCGAATCTGGTGGACTACAAATAAACTGGGCACCCGGACGATCATCCAGAGCTGGATCTATAACTTCAACTTCAATAACCAGTATTTCTATAGTTGGAGGGATATAACTTGGGATTTCTGGCTGCTAAGAACTTGAAGGGTCCATGACTAGCTAGCTTATAAAAAATCATTGCTAAACTGACAAATAACACTCGTGCATCCCCCAGTGTAGAGTGTGTGAGTGTGTTGTGCAGTGCAGTACTGTATATTGTTTAAGAAGATCAACAAGATTCATGGAAGCGTGTAAGCGACGAGATTTTGGAATTCAGTAGGAAAGACCGTCACTGACTGTCACAACCGTACCATCCAACTATTGACTATCATTCCCAGTTAAAGTTTGTTGTCATTTTGATGAGTTTCAATTTCATCGACGAGCTTCGATAGGCAATCAGATATGCAGCGAAACGGTTAAGTCCAGTTATGCAAATTTGAAGCTCGTCGGAGGCAATTGTTCAAGTGTGTGAGAAGTTTCAAACTTTTTTATGATCAAATTTGTATCGCTCACAAGAGCGTGTTCGCATCAATAAGTCATGATCATCTATGTATGAGTTAGGCCCGGTCAGAAGGTTGGCATGCAAGTTCGACTCGAACTAGAGGCTGGGGATTTCGAATCGATCAGAGCACAACACTTCGAATCGATTAAAATCCCCCAGTTCGACTCGCTCCCCAAGACCATCGAGTTCAAATCGGTCCCAAGGACATGAAGTTTGACTCGCCCCTAAGACCATCGAGTTCGACTCGGTCCCAAGAACACGAAGTTCGACTCGCTCCCCAAGACCATCGAGTTCGACTCGGTCCCAAGAACACGAAGTTCGACTCGCCTCCAAGACCATCGAGTTCAACTCGGTCCCAAGAACACGAAGTTCGACTCGCTCCCAAGACCACACAGTTCGACTTGCTCCCAAGACTGCACACTTCGACTCGATCGAAAACCATCCTTTTCGACTCGATCCAAGGCCATCGTTTCAAGTCCATCAGGCACAACCCCTTCATATCGATCCATGAATTCAAAGCATTCGATTCGATGCGAAGCTCCACCATCGATCGATACGAAGGCCTTCGCCTCATCATCTCGAAACCCCTACTCCAGATTGACACGAAGCTGAGGCCAGAGAACTTTCGATCGACCATGACTCTGATTGATTTGGTGTTAGGAAAACTCGAGCCTCATCATTTACACGTGGATTCGCTTATTGGATTACCTAGATCTGTCAGTTAGTTCAAATGATTGAAGATAGGAATCGGTTCGAAGGCAGGAATGTTTCATTCGTTCTTCTCGAGTTTCTGAGCGATACGAAGGCAAGGAAGGAAATCAAAAGGTAAAAAGTGAAAAAAGGCTAAGTACAAAGTATTTATATGGATTGGGAAACAAAAGGAATAGACGATTCATATCCTGATGGAGTCGAACACGCATTTCGACTCCATCTCCAGTGCATCGATGCGAAGCTCCCCTTCGTAGCGCTTGCCTTCGGCTCCATCCCCGTGTCTAGTTCGACTCCATCGATGCGGGACCACCCTTTGTATCGGTAACCCATTTCGACTCTGTCTCCTATGCACTTCGACTCCGACTCCTATGCAGTTCGAACCCAAGACCGAGTCGAATGGGCAATTCGAATCCATCAGGGAGTCTACATCGACTCGCTCCACTTCGACTCGTTCAGTTCGAATCCATCACCAAGTTGGAAAAGCGTGTCGCATCCATCGACTCCATCAAATCACTGCTTCTAGAGGACAACTCAATCGATACGAATTGCCTGTTCGTATCCAGTGACTCCATCCACATCAACACGAAATACTTACTCCGCATCCATAAATCCAATGAAAATCATCTTCGGTGTTTCAACCCCTCACATCGATTCAGGAAAGGATCGTTACGAAGGAACATTCAAAAGCAACCATCGAGCGTTGTTGCAGCGAATTTCACATCGGTTCTGGAGAGGATCGATGCGTAATTCAAGAAATAAAATAAACTAACAACGACTTGTGGACGTGCAAACGACAACGAGAGTCAGGTTAACATATATGCATGAATGTCAGACTAATATTCGATATTCCAGATTTTCAGGAATCAGAAACTCATCCAATAACGATTGCAACAACAAACGAGTAACCACTGGCATAAAGCAATCAGTTGCAACAATACAGGGTACAGCAGTTGACCGTCAACCGTTTGCATTATCGAGAAAAACAAGTCGAAGATTACAGCTTTCATCGAAAAGACGATGACTATTCAGAATAAAGATTGCAGCACTTCAAAGCACATCATGTTTTCACAAGATGTACTTTGGGGGGCAAATGTTATCCCGCCTTTTGGCAAGGCCGTGAAACCAAGGAATTGACTAATAACCAACGACGGCCCGCCCTAGAGATCAGTTATACACAGGCTCACTATGGATATCAACGAATTTTTTCCAAGCCCGGATCGAGCCAAAATTGGTAGGACATGACAAGCTAAGCCATGAGAGTCAACGTTCCAAATCTCAAGTCAATCCGAGTTCGTATGCTCAAGTTATGAACGATACAAAATTGGATGAAGACCAATCACCGGTCGACTCGCTCCCTTCGACTCGCTTCCTTAGACTCGCTTCGCATCCCTTAGAAGTGATTAGTTCAACTTGCTCGCATCCCTCAAAGGAGCCCACTTCGACTCACTTCGCCTCGAGCCACGCTTCGACTCGCTTCACTTCGTGTCCATCACGGAGCCTTCGTTCGAACCCCTTAGATAAGCCTCCTTCGACTCGCTTCGCAACCCCCAGATAGGACTCCTTCGACTCGCTTCACAACCATCAGAAAGGCTTCCTTTGACTCGCTCAATCAATGCATAGATTCGACTCGATCAAAACAGCGTCAAGGGTAGAGTGAGATTCAAGTGCCACGTCACCGAGTCGAACGGAAGCGAGTCGAACAGAGCGAGTCGAGACAGAAGCGAGTCGAACCAAACAGCCACCGAGAATCGCATTTTGTATCGATCATATCTCCTAATCTACAAGTCCAAATGCTATGAAATTTTCACAGAAGACTACGTGCATGCTAAAGAATGTCCACGCCAAATTTCGACTCCATTGGATGAAATCTTGATTGATATGAAATCTGTTCGTATCGATCACGGATCGGACCGAAACTTCACGGGCTTGGGCATACGGGCCTGGTCACATGCCAGAGAGGGTCTCCCGAGATCTGAGCGAAATATCAGCCTCCTACACCTATAAATAGACCCCCTAAGCCAACAGAAAAGGGGTTCTTCTTCCTCTTTGAGATCTTCAATGCTCGGACTCCGCCAGATCCAGATCTGAACTCCATTGCTGCTGCTACCAACGAATTTCACTGCTGCAAACCATTGTTATTCGTTGTAAGTTGCTGAAATCAATTGTAAACATAAAAGAAAGATCAATAAAGCTATCAACTTCGTAGTGGACGTAGGCGATACGCCGAACCACTCTAAATCCTTGTGTCTCTGTGCATTTAAATTATTCTCATTTCTGAAATTTGGAGTTTTTGTTAGATAATCCTCTTTTTACATTTAATTTCTTCACTTTATCTCTTCAAAAACTTCCGAAGAGTGTTGTGCCCAATTTTGGTACAAACAATATGATTTCCATGCATTGTGAGATTCTGTGTTTATTTCTTCTTATCTTTTCTTTTCGTTTGCCCCAATGATCTGTATTTCGAACACCTAGATGATCGGCACACGAATATCATGGATGTATTAAGATTCGTCTTTAAGACCAAGTAAGGTAGATCATCACACCTTCTGATTAAGAATCTAACAGTTCTTCATCATTAGGCTGGAGACAAAGAAAAGGAAAGTAGAAGATGGCCAGAATGGAGACCGATGCTTCGAGGAAGAGGTTGGAAACTGGTCGTGCCCTAACATTGGGGATCAGTACCAAACCTCAAGCAAGGGTCGGTACCAAACCAAGTGTTCTCGATTTGGTAAATGCGTAAGATGATGTTTTGAAAGATGATGCTGGTGGTGTAGCAGGTCGTGTTCTTGATGAATAGAATGCCGAAAATCAGGCAGTCATTGGCGATCAACCACGTAGAAACCAAACAAACAGAACTGCTGGACAAAGGTTCTCCCGAAGTGAGGAGAATCCAGGTATCGCGAGGCTAACCAAGAGCATTTGCTGAGCCAAAAACTCGGGGCGGACCACGATTACCACTGTTCAGTCGATCCCGTAGAGCCGAAGCATTTGGCTGAGATGGTAAGGAGGTTGGTGAGCGAGAATCAACATTAGAGTAACAATGAATAGGGAATTCTTACAATTGGAACACATTCACAAAACATATATTGTGCGAAGAATACCCCAAAAGATTTGTGATGCCAACGATGCCATTGTACAATGGAAGAACGGATCCATGACAACATTTGATAAAGTATGAATGGCATATGGATTCTGTTAGAGCAACCGATGCAGTCAAATGTCATTATGTCCCAATTTTCCTGGGAGGTGTTGCAACGATGTCGTTCACTCGGCTTCCGCCGAGATCCATATCATCTTTTGATCAGTTAGCCCAAAGATTTATCGAGTAATTCCGCTTATACAGTACCCATCCTAAAGATGTGATGTCACTATCAAGCCTCTTTCGAGAGACGGGAGAGTCACTGAATGATTTCCTGAACAAATTTCACATGGCTGTGATGGAGGTAACAATTCATAGGAGGACATCGTCTTAATGGCACCGATAAGGGGGATTCGTCCCGTTACTGATTTTGGGAGATGGCTGAAGACAAAACCCTACCGATGATGGATGTGTTTTACAAAAAAGCGAACCATTGCTTAGACTTGTTGGAGGTAAGTACTACTATAGGGAAGGTCAGCGTCGGGCAGTCGGTGGAAGTTATTTAGAGTAATGCTGCTATGTAGCAGTCGGGAGGGAATTTCGGAAACGTTAATGTTAATGTTGAGAATAAAAATGATAGCCAAAGAAGGAATGATGATGGGGCTAGAGATCGAAAGGCTGATCCTCGAAGACGCTCTAGATTTCCGAAGTACGACATTTACACCCAGTTGAACAATTCAATTGAAAACATATACCTTGCGACCCAAGGTACTGAGTAGTACAAGATACCGACTTTGAGAGAGTTGACTGAAAAGGAGAAGAAATGTGGAGAGTATTGCAGATTTCATGAAATTCATGGTCACAACACTAATGAATGTAGATACTTACGTGATGTGATCAAAGATTTAATAAGAAAGAAAAAGTTACAATAGTTTGTCAAAGTCCCACAGGATAGCGGCAAGGAAGTTCTAACCCCCAAGGACCATCGTTACAACAAGGGCATGTCGTGCCTGGTAAGGATGAGCCCAAGCAGCTTGAAAAGAGATTGATCATCAATACCATTTTTGGAGGACCGCATCCGGTGGAGAAGAACTGGAACGAAATGGAAAGATATGCAAGTGCTTTGAAGAATTTTGGTAATGACAATTGCTTTTTCATCGAAGACAAAGCTATAGCAAAGTAGCTCAGGATAATGACTAATGATATCATTTTCAAGAACAAAGAGGCCGATGGAGTTGAAGCCCCGATAGTAGATCCCTTGGTGATTTTGGCTATGATTGGGCTGACAATAGTGAGTAAAGTGCTAGTTGATTGTGGCAATTCGATCAACATTCTATTTAAGAAGGCATATGACCAGATGTTGTTGGATGACAAATATTTGAAACCATGTAAATCTTATATCTAAGGATTTAACGATACGACGACAGAGCCTGTTGGATGTATAGACCTACTGGTGGGATTAGGGGAAGGTGACTACAAGAGAGTGCGGGTTGTGACCTTTTTTGTGTTGGATGTTTTTTCTGCTTAAAATGCATTTCTCGGCGGATCGGCCCTAGCTGATTTTTGAGCAGCCATTGCCCCGTGGTGCTTGATGATGAAATTCCCGACAGGGAATGGAGTGGGAGTTGTGCAAGGAGACCAGGAGCTTAGACGTAAATTCTGTGGAGCTGAAGGAGACAAGGCGACGTGAGAAAGAAAAGGATGTAGAGAAGATTCTCTACATCAAATCTTTAGATGCATAACAACCACCGTCTGAGCTCTGGCTTAGGCAGCACGGTCGGTTCCATAAGAATATGGACCAAATGAAAAGCCAGAGGATGCAAGGGCGGCTCCAACAGAGTTGATCATCAACATCCCCGTTAATTAGGATGATCATACACGGGTCTTGAAGATTGGATCTCAACTCAGCATAAGAATGATGAGGGAATTAACTAGGTTTCTCCGGACGAACCTGGTTTTGTTTACTGGACGCATTCCGACATGTGTGGAATATCACCAAGGATAGCATGCCACCCATTTAATGTGAAGCCCAAATGTGTTCCTATAAAATAGAAACGACGCATTAGCTCCGGAGAGATCCGCTGCACTGAAAGTAGATGTGGATAAGCTGAAAAATAATGGCTTCATCTTCGATGTTCTATACTCGGAATAGGTATCCAATTTAGTCCTAGTAAAGAAGTCCAACGGGAAATGGAGAACATGTGTTGACTACTCCAATCTGAATAAGGAATTTCTAAAAGATAGCTTCCCACCCCCAAAGATCGATCAGCTAGCAGACTCAACCACTGCACACGAGCTGCTATTATTCATGGATGCCTATTCTGCCTACAACCAGATTCCAATGCATGTCCCAGACTAAGAACACACCAGCTTTATCACCATTATGAGATTGTATTGTTATCTTTTTATGCCCTTTGGTTTGTAGAATGTTGGAGCAACTTGCCAGAGGTCAGTGAATTCGATGTTTAAGGAACAGATTGGGCGTTCAATGAAAGTCTAAGTGGACAATATGATTGTGAAGTCACGACAATCGACGAGCCATGTTGATGATTTGGCAAAGATCTTCGACATGCTTCGCAAGTATGAAATGAAGCTCAATCCATAAAGTGATCATTTAGGGTTGCATCCGGGGAATTCTTGGGTTTTGTAGTAAACTCGAGAGGAATCGAAGCTAACCTAGAGAAGATCGATGAATTAAGGAACATATAAGCCCCAAAGTCAATAAAAGAAGTTCGGTGTCTAAATGGGAAGGTTGTTGCACTGAGTCGCTTCATCTCCAAAGCCACCGACAAGTGTATCCCTTCCTTTGACGTCCTCAGGAAAGGAAAGAGAAACTTTGCTTGGACATAGGAGTGTCCAGATGCTTTTCAAGCTCTGGTGGATCATTTAGAGTGGCCTCCCATTCTATCAAAGCCACTTGAGGATGAGGACTTGTTTGTTTACCAAGCAGCATCAGTGCACTCTTTATGCACCACACTCGTATGCGAGGAGTCCTGAATCTAGAAGCCAGTTTACTACATTAGCAAGCAATTGACATGGGAAAAGAGGAATTACCCAAAGCTGGAAAAGCTAGCGTATTGCCTGTTGATCATTTCGAGAAAACTCCGCACATACTTTCAGGCTCATCTGCTCAAGGTTCTTATCGACCAGCCTTTGAGACAGGTCCTGTAGTGACCTAAAAATTTTGGAAGGATGTTGAAATGGAAAATTGAATTGAGCCAAAATGACATAAGATATCATCCTCAAAGGGCAATCTAGGGCCAGGCATTGGCAGAATTCATAGCTGAGTACACTGTGCAAGATGATACTCTGGAGAGTAGTGGAGAGCAGGATGCGTATTGGAAGATGTACACCGATGGTGCATCCAATGAACGTTCCTTAGGGGAAGGTGTTATGCTAGTAAACCATGGAGATAATTCAATCTATTATGCCTTGAGAATCGACTTTCCCATGACAAACAATGAAGCAGAATATGAGGCATTAATCGTAGGACAAAAAATTGTAAAAGAGTTAGGAGTTCGAATTTTGCACATCTTTTGCAATTCCCAACTGGGGGTATGTTAGGCGAAGAAGGAGTTTTAGGCAAAAGGGGTGAGATTAGCTCCTTATTTGAAAAAGCACTTGAGTTTCTTAATGATACCGAGTACTACACTATAACACATATTCCCAAAGAAGAGAATGCGAAAGTTGATTCGCTAGCTAAGTTGGCTAGCTCAGGAGATGCATAACTCATAGGCTTGGTCCTGGTCCTGGTAGAAGTACTATCGGCCTCAAGCGCTGACCAGATGGATGTCGATTGGATCTTGGAGGCTAAATGTGAGAGGGAGTGGTGAATGACTCCAATCAGGAATTACATGCAAAGGGGAATCCTTCTCAACAGAAAGCATGAGCGGCGACGGCTCCTTTGCTAAGCTTCAAGATAAATTATTCAGAAAGGAGTGTTGTACAAAAAAGGATTCTCAATCCTTCTGCTTTGGTGTGTCGCCAATGAAGAAGCCAAGCGAGACCTTAGGGAAGTACATGTGGGGGCGTGCGGTGATCACACTGGTGGACAAACCTTAGTGAAGAAGATCCTTCGCTATGGATACTTCTGGACAACTATCAACCGAGATAAAACTGACTACACCAGAAAGTGTGACAAGTGCCAGAGGTTCGCAAAGATTTCTAAAGCCTCGCCAATGAAGATTACATAAATCGTCAGTCCCTGGCTATTTGTTGTTTGGGGAGTTTACATCATTGGTGCGCTGCCAATGTATAAAGGTGGCGCGAAGTACACCATTGTTGTTGTTGACTATTTTATGAAGTGGACGAAAGCAAAGCCACTAGCTATAGTCACCACTATGAAGACGATCAACTTCATAGTCAGGAACATCATTCAGGAACATCATCTGTCGTTTTGTGGTCTTGCAAACGATCATCTTTGATGACGAACCCAATTCAACAGCATCGAGTTTGAAGACTTCTACCATATGCATCACATTGAGAAGAGATTTGCAGTGGTATCGCACCCATAAGCAAATGGAAAAGTAGAAACTTTAAACAAGATAATCAAGTCTATTCTGAAAAAGCAACTAGAGAAGGCCAAGGGCAACTAGGTCGATGAACTACCATTGGCACTTTAGGCCTACAAAACAACCCATAAGTCTACGACCGACCATTCTCCATTTGTCTTAGCCTATGGATCAGAGGTTATGATTCCAATCGAACTCGCAGTACCTTCTCATCGAGTAGCTTATTACAACCATCAAACAAATGAGGAGAAGCATGATGAAGCTGATCTGAAAGCAGCTGCACATCGAAAATGGGCCACTTGATATTACAACACTAAGGTCAGGAGTTGGACCTTTGAGATTGGTGACCTCATTCTCAAACGAATCTTCCCAGGCCACGTGAGTATGGGCCCGAGCTAGGAAGGTCCGTACTCAATCTAGCACAAGCTTAGAGACGAAATGTTTAAGCCAGCGACCGTAGACGTAGTTTCACTTCCTCGAGTGTTGAATAGCTGACACTTGCGACGCTATTTCACTTGAGATTTGACTTTGTAAATACCTAGTCGAGTTTGATTTAATTAGACAGAATCTGTCATTTCCTATGTATATAAAATGAAATGACTTCCTAAATATGTGGTTCTGTCTCTGTTTAACTATAAAATTATGAACTATAGTAAACATGAATGAATTTGCATATGCATAATGCAGGTATATAGGTATCCAGAGTTAGGTACCAACCGATCTTCTACGGTCCATGAACGGGCCTTTGAAGTAAACCATCCTTGGCATCCGAAGATAGATGCCAACTAACTCTTTCAACCCCTAACTTGGGAGTAGAAATGTAAAAAAAGTTGGTGGAACAAGACAGTTCACTCCATAAGCTCATGTCTGGGGTTTGACAGAGCACTGATGCCTTACTCGGAGGATGGCAAGCTAAAGATCGCTACCCGGAGTTAGGCGAGATCTTATGCAAACCTCGATTAGTGCCCGGAGTTAGGCATGGTCAAAGGTCAATATCCTAAAAGAGGGATATTAAAACCACCACCTCAAAAATCAATTCCAAGCAATGCCCAGAGTTAGGCTCAACCGTAGACAAACGTTCCAGATAGGGATGTTCAAACCAGCGCCTTAGGTGATCAAGATTCGGTAGGGTCCCGAAGAGAACCCCGAGTCATCGAGATATTCAGTGACCAACATAGCGCAATGTAGATCGCTATTATTGTTTAAATAAAACTTGGTTAAAGACAAATAAAACGGGATGATAACCCGACCAAACGACAACAGAGGAATGGTTCGCACATGTATAAACAAAAATACTAAGTGCATTTCTCATAACTCAGACAAGTCAACACAGAATTTGAAGAGAAAACCAAGTTTATTAAAATAACATTCAAGAAAAAAGGTGAAAACAGAACCCACATAAAGCTGGCCTAAGACGAAACAAGTCCTACGGCCATACAAGCAAAAAGAAAAAAGTAAACGGATAATCACTTCCAATGCTTCTTCTTCTTCTTCTTTCCATCTTCGAATGAGTGCATACTGGTCTCATCAGGTTTTCTCCTGCCGCTTCCTTTGCTCTTTGATGGGGTGCTCTGTGACGATATGGCAGGAACACTTTGAGTTTTCTTGGGGGAGTAAGAGTGACTAGAGCGAAGATAGTCTCGCAAGGTAAAGCTATCGATGTGGGAGGGGGAATGAACTCAACTTTCTCCTGCTTGATCTCCCTAGCCAGTAGAACTTGTTTTTCCAACATCTCTTACAGTGTAGGCCCTGTAAAGGGCTCCCCCGAAGATCCTATCATAAAGTCATCCTCATCAATCTGGATTCCTTAGAATTCACTGATTCCCTCCTCTTAAGCATGAATTATTTGCACACCGGGACCGGGAACCTCGCCGGTTGGAGCACTTAGAATTATTTCAGAAATAGTCACGACCACTAATTTTGTTCTGTATGCTTATTTTCCTAGCTGGGGCCCTCCTTAGGGAATGAAGTGGTGTGAGGCTGACCTGAAATTAGAGAAACATAAAAGGAGAGATTAGCAGTGTCATGTGAGCTCTCTTAAATATGGGCGATGTCAATGCGATACCTCCATCGGACTAAGGCTCTGTATGGCCAGGAGTTCCATCTGAATTCCCCTTCAGAATAGGAGATAACACATTTGTCTTTTGCATTTGTGGTACCTCTGGATTGTATGGAGGGTTAGACCAAGTGATGGAGGCTGTTGGAGGCCCAAAAGTGTGGCATGTAGTGGGATCTTAAGGTATGGTCCTGGAACCTTCACCTTGATCTTTTTGGACCATGGTAGCTAGCTCTAAGCGCTTCGATCTCACTTGGATTCAGAATCTCATGTTCCAGCTCCGCTAACTTCAACTCACCTTCCTCCAAAGCCTACTATTCTTCTTGCACAATATGCTCCCACGCTAAAGCTAGAGCTTTGGGATAATCCTTTCTGAGCCACTGCAGGTCTCTGAAATTGATTACATTGGCAGTGTTGATGATGATTATCTCAAATCTGTCCCTGATCTACTTCTCTATGGCCACGACCGATTCATCCACATTTCTATCATGAGCCAACAATCATCCCTCTCCTTACGACCATCCAACAAGTCCTGACAATAGTTACGAGCTTGCATGACATCATCGTCTTTCTCCTTCATCTCTTTCTCCAATTTCTCTTTCATGCTCTCATGTTATCCTTTTAACACTACTACTCCTTTTGCTAGGTGCTCCTTCTCTTCCAATAGGAGATGATTTCTATAATGAGCGGATTCGATATAGCTCACATAGTCTTTCCTCTCTCGATCGACTGTTCAGTTAAGTCCTTGATTTTATGCTTAACCTCTGCTTGTGCCTTCCTTAACTCGATAATATCTATGTCAAGATGTGTGATAATATCTTTGTCTTGATTAATCGCAAGTTGCAACCCTTAAGCCTCGACTTTCACTCTGTCGACATATTTAGAAATCTACATAGCCAATCTCTTCCATATGAAATACTGATTATAAGCATCGCCAACATAAGCCATGGTGTGGCTTTTGACCTTTGGTGGGATCTCCTTCAGATTGGGAATGAACTCGATGCCGTCAAAATAAATTTCCGGGCAGCGATGCTTCAGTTCAACCTTTGGGGGTTGGATGCGACCTTTTGCTCAGTTGTAACGGTGGGAGGCTCAATAGGTCTATTTTTACGCCTTTGATAAGAGGTTTCAGGTGCAACTAGTTCCGATGAATTCTCAAAGTGTTGATGGGTGCAAGGTGGCACAACAAGTTTGGAGGAGAGGGAGGCCAATGAAAGGGCACTGGATATATCACTAGGAGGGACATCATCGAGTCGTTTGGAATGCCTTCCAAACTCTTGGGTAAAGGTGACCTGGATCTGGACCTATGCCTTAATGACAAATCATGTGATTAATAGTCTATGTCTTGGCCCTCTCTGTCTTGGCTTGAGTGCCAGTTGGAAGCAGAATCGTGGCTGGTGCTGTGGGAGCATGTTCGTGAATTGCATCTCTTTGGGATGAACCATCTGGTCCTCAAGGGAATCGAACATGCTGCGGTGCTCCATTAAACCTACAAGCTAAACAAAGGCAGATTAGCCATGACAGAATGAAAAACATAACACCAGCTAATCAATGATCAATGTATGTGTGCATGTGAGTGTCCTAATGTCCCTTGGACGGATTATAAGCTTGGACTTTGCTGATAGGAGTAGTCTCCTGCTCGAGTAGATGGTACTTCATCTTGAAAGTGGATAGAGGACCAACATCCTCAATGCTCATATTGCCAATACCATAAGAGCTAATCTCATCTGGAATTAGCCCAAAATTTGCAAAAGGGTCCTCTAAAGGCTAGACTGGCATCTCTTCCACCACCATGGTTGGTGGAAGTTGCATCATATGCCGCATAGGAAGAATCCTTACTTTAGGGCGTTGCTTTAGAAGGAAACCCTGGTCATCACCACCATCATTATTAGAGGACTCATGACCTATGTCACCGTCACCATGGCTCATTACGCCACCTTCACCTTCTTCAACGTGCCCCTACACTTCTTTAGCTCCAGCGATAGGACTTTGAACTGGGGGCACCGCTAGGTCCTCACTGTTATTCCTGGATGAGGAGTCATCATTATCGCTATCAGTAGCCGTTGGAATTTAACCGATGCTGCAGCCCACTTCCAATAAGTTATAAGCCAAAATATTTTTTTCGGTGAGAAGTAATCTTGCCTCTCTCTGGTCGGGACTTGAAGGAGAGTCCTAACAGTGTCTATAAGAGCCACGCTACTAGGCCTCCTTGGTACATCTAAAAGAGCAAAGGAATATGATTTGAGTAAATAATATTATAAAATGAGCTCATATGAAAGTGAATGGACCAAGACTTACGTCCAAATAGCCACCTCTGTTCGAAACCAAGCGGGCAACGAACAAAGAAAAACTCATCCTTGAAATAACTTAGCTTATTCCAAGTGTCTGCGACAATCCTGTAGCCTTTGGCAGGTTCCAAAAAGGTTTGACGTTTGAAGCTATACATACACCGGATTTCTTCATCGTTTAGGACGTGATCCAAGTGTCGAGCAAATATAATATAAGCACTATGCAGAAAGGCATAACTATTGGGATGCAGTTGAGCTGGTGCCAGCCTTATGAAGTTTAGAACCCGACGGGTGAACTGATTATAAGGTGGAACACACCCCGTTAGGAACATATATCGATTGCATGCCGGGTACCCTACTGAGGGGTGGTGTGCGCGTTGATAACGCATAGGAACTAGCAAATTCTCGAATGGGATACCATGCCTTTCATAAATTCTTCTAAGGGTCCCCTCTTCAATCTTCAAGGTAGTGGAATCTATCAGATCATCCATTATAACTACATCTTCAAGACTATTTGGAGTAGCCTCTACCTCGGGACCTTCTATAGGCTCTGGAGGAATCTCTAAGGGTTTGTTTGGGTTGTTGATTCACAGGCTGGGACGTGGGAGCTATTGGACTATGTCTTGTAGAAGAGACTGTAGTCGAACTTGACTCGTTGTCCGACTCAGCATATTTAGAAGTTGATGGGCCTGTAACCATCACAGAGAGATGCTCAGAACGTCTACGATCCATAGATATCAAAACTCAACGTACAAGTGATATCACAAAAATTAAATGTTGTGCCCCAATGCTAAAGTGAAAGCCTAGTATAGTGTGATGCAAATTACAGTGTTGTGTAGTGTCGTGCAGTGTCAATGTCTGATGTTGCGCAATCGTTCATTTGAAAGCCAGGTTATTACCTGAAGTGACCATCATCGCTTACCATCCGAACGAGCTCCACATCGTTAACCATACATCGAGAACACCTTGGAACTTGGGAGATTTTATTGAGAAAACTTTGGCATTAATTTCCCCTGCGAAAAATTCTCATATTTTCAAGGCAAAATTTCACTAAGGGTAGGATTGGCACCGATCCATACCCTTAAAGTGAATATTCACTTATTTCACTTTCTTCCTCAAGCCTGAGTGTTGCTAGCGACGTGAATTCCATCCAAGCTGATTGCCAGCGTTGCCACTTACCTATCAATTCATGGAACCAAGATTAGGGATGATGATTTAAGAAGTCGACAATGGTGATTGGTAGCAAGCGCTAGTGGAGGGAGCTCCAATTCGAGGGAAAGTATTTTAATGGCGGCATGGGAGATCGACTTCACAATGGAAGAAAAAGCGAAGAGGCAAGGGCTGGATCGGGTTATATAACTCCAAAACCAACATTTTAGTCTATAAAGTCTTCTGATTTCAATGTTGGATCGGTACCGATCCATGGCCATTGATTGGTATCGAACCATAAAAAAGGAGGACAATGTGACATGTGCATGTGTATTGGATTATCATAGGAATGAGCGGATGTGAGCATGCATACTCAACACTTGACAACTGAAAACGTAAGCCAACAAATTTAAACCTGTGGAATCCAGGAAGGGAATCTTCTTAAAGCTATTGAACTTGGAATGACGGATTGCAAGAACGCATTCCACTGTTTTATGATACCAGGCGCCAATAGATATGAACTAACCAAAGAGTCACAATGAACAACCAAAGACGTTGCACTTCATCAAAATAGTCTAAAGAAAGGACGACAACCATTCAAAGTATGGATTGGAATATGATGCAATGATCACAACTTGTCTCGACTGAAAGCATATCGTATTGAGAACAAGATGTACTTTAGGGGGCGAGTTTTATCTAACCTTTTGGCCAGGTCGTATTTGAAAACCCGATCAGACTTGAAAGTTATCGAGGCAAGAAGCCTAAAGAGGTAGCTAATAAACCTAGAAACTAAGTGCGATCAAGACCATAAGGCGAGTGCAAAGCCATCTTGAAGTTCAACAACTTCAATCCATCAGAGTGATGTATCGGTACAGATCCATGCCTATGGGTCGATACTGACCATATAACTTCATCCAAAACACATCAAACCCTCTCTAATTCCAAGCCATGGTGATAGCAACCCATTCCAAGCTTCAGAATATTGATCTCATGCAATTTGCTATCGAGCGTCTCAAGCATATAAAGTCGGGAACTCTATTCCACCAACGATCCAAGCAATCGATCTAGAAATAAGCTTCTAGTAGAACAATTAAGATGGAAAACATAAAGCTAGCAACAAGTCGCTTCTACACAAGGCAATAGAAGAGATCCATAAGTCAATCTTATGGATCGGTACCGATCCATGCTTATGGTTCGGTACCAATCCATGATATTTGCTGACATAGCCATGATCTTTCGAGCTTAACTACTACTGGACATGGAGAACGTAGCTGCAATCGTGGTGGAGGAATTCCCGATGACTTACAGCTATAATAGAGGGTCATTTCAAGGGATCTTTTCGAGCAGTTTACAAATTTCTCTATACTTTCTTGTATTCTTGTGGACAATATCGATCCGTAAGAACATTGTTTGTAAACATCAATATAATCATTAAGAAAGCTAAGTGGATGAAGGCATCAGTTAGCCGAACCATTACAAAGACCGTGTGTACTATTTTTCCACATTTCCCTTTAATTTTCTTCATTTAATTCTCTACTTTAATAACTTGCGTGTTTGTGCCACATTCTATTATAGACAAACACCATTATAAAATACGACATCAAGCAACCGATAATGAGATCTCATATCTCAGTAAGGGTCCCAACATACCTAAAATGTTATAAATGAACTTAGCAAATATTACATAGTTAATTTTTCTTAATATATTATACCACTTCCATCCTATGCAGTTAAATCATCAAGTTATTCTTGTAGCCATATTATGGCTGAGGATGCATCACCGGATTGTTTCATGGGTTGCTAACTACACATTCTAGGCATTGTGTTAGTATAATCTTTACTAAGAATGACACTTAAGAGCACATGAATATGATCATAAATCCATGCCTAAAACAATACTAGTTAGTATGATATTTTAATTTCTATTAAAAATATGAAATAATGTAATATACTTATAGTCAATAATGTCAAATATCTCGCCATCTGCTTAGTGTCCCTCCTAGAAGCCAAACCAAATTAACCATATAACTATGCTAATACTCCTATTCCCCATGCATCTTCACCCAAATGAATAATGTTTTCTAAACATCTCAAATAATTAACCAACACATTCGCCTAGAACTTATCATAGAAGATAGAGCAACCCAAAAATAAGGAAGATAAGCATGGACAACGATCTCATAATCATGTTTGGTTGTATCTTCTTTATTTGCTCTTTCATTGAACTTATCCAATAAAAAGTGAAGCTTCACCAAATTAGAATCATTAGTTTGTTCCCTTGCTTCACTTCTATCAACTTCAAGGTAATCCACTAACCATTCAATCACGTTTCGATCATCTTTCTCCTTGTACAAACTACTGTCAATTACAGGCACTTTTAATATTTGCACAACATCATCTAAAGTGATTGTCATTTCTCCGAACGACATACGAAAATAATTAGTTTTTGGATGTCATTGTTCGACTAAAGCTGAAATTGTTACACAGTCCACATGCTTATACTTATATTGGACTAAGCTATATAAACCTAAATCTTTTACTTTTTGAACTACTTGAACTGGCATAACATCTTAACTCCATTCATACAGCTTTCTCCAATGTGAAACACAATGGTCCTCTCTTCTATAATTTTCAAATTCAGAAATTGAAGTACAACAATAAAAAGTGATGTATAATATGTATTTTAATGGAAAATCTCGTGCTTATTCTAAATAGCATATGCAATATGTGCTTTAAAATTTTTAAGTAGAGATTCATTTACAAGATGGGAAGAACCAACTGCATTGTAGGTAGTAGGAATGGTCATTGGCAATTTAATAGGTATTTCCGCTTCTTCGTTGTTAGACTAATCATCACTAGAATTATTATTATCTGAACCATCACTATTTGCGTCAGTATCATTTTACACACTATCATTTGAAGCATTACCATTCGATTCGTCTTAGGCGGTAACTACCTATGATTTTTTTTAGTTTTTGCACTACAGCCATTTTCTTTACGTTTTCGATTTTCTCGGTCCATTTGCATCATAAGAATGCAGTTATCAGTTGTTTATCCATCCCCATAAAAAATTCCAATATATAAATAAATACAAAAAACGTAGGGAAAGAAATCTAATGGAAATTTATTTACGATCAAATGGGCAAGCTAGTGCAATATATATTCTTTTTAGCATTCTTCCATGTATGACGCTTATGGTGGTTCAATCCTCCGTTATACATCAATGTATCCAAAACAATAGATTTCGTATTACCTTAGACTACCCATCACCATAGAATATCAGAATCAAATTGCTATTCATGGTGATAGCTAAATGAATAAAAAATCGCATGACAACTTATAGCCGAACAACATAATTTTATACGGTTTCCATGGGAAAAAGCAAGCATCGCAATACACTAATCCAACAAAAAAACATAGATATTCAAAAAAAGGGGAAAAATACTCTATGAGGGCTGCAACGATGTAGGAGGTTGCTCCGAAAGAGCTGCCAGGGACGATTACGAGCTAGACGATTCCGAGCTACACAGCTACAGCTGGATTTCTTCATTGCGGTTGATTTTATTAACGTAAATTGATTTTGAAATGAATGCGAATTGATTCAGATACAAATGCAAATTTATTTTTAAATTTTAGACTCTAGGGTTTGGCTTGCAGTGGTAGCCCCTGCAAGAAGCAGGATGCATAAAATATTATGATATTCTTTAGCATTGGTAGCACATTTCATGATGCATTTGTCATCACACTATCTTTACAATATCTTTATTGATTTGAGGAAGCTAACATGAATCAGACTCCTATGCTTTTTTTCTTTCAAAACACGCTTTACTTGCATATTATATTCTGTTTTGACTTCTACAAGTTACGACACTATTGATGAAGATGAGATGTTTACTGAAATTATCTGTATAAAGTATAAACAAAAACCATTATAAGTATATATTAATTTAACTTCTAATCAAATGAAAAACTTATCTTTTTATCTATCAATGTATGGATAAAAATATTTTAATCCAACTAATTTTTGATAGAATTGTGTCTAGAAATTAACTAGCTTTTTATACAGAAATGAAATCATTTTAATAGAAAAATAAGAAGTAAATTATATCACTACGAGAATAGCCATTTTCTTACTTAGAAGCTTAATTTATTTACTTATCTTATTTATGACTCTTAGCTTTTTTTTAACAACTGCATGGAGATGTAAGGATTAATTGCAACATTTTCTTCTAAAATACGATAAATGCTAAAATTTAGTATTAACAAAAAGATAAGTTTTCTTAAAGCTAAATGCCATTTACCTTTTTTGCATTGCTTAAAATATTTAATTGTCTTTTGTTCTCGGTGTAATTTTCTTAACTTTTTTATAAAAAATAAATGCGAACAAAATGTATAATTGTGCAAATAAAAAAAAAGATAAATGTGAAGCATTCTTTTAGCGAAAAGATAATTTGTTTATCTTTGTTTGGAAACTTAATTTATTTTTCTTCAAAGTTAATTTATTTATCTTTTGCTCAATTCATTTCTTTGTCTTTTAGTTTAGATGCTAAGTGCAAATATGACAAAATGTCTATATTTGAAGAAATATCGAAGCAAAAATAATCAAACCAACCGTTGGGGAGGTTTATTTAGTGTCATTGTCCAAAATCAAATAATGTTCCCCGTTTATCAACATTTTTTATCCACTGTTACATCAAATTTGAATTATGACGCTTGATTTTTCTCAAAATTTATTCTCTGCCGTTACATTGAATTTGAATTGTGACGCCTGATATTTCTCCTAACAATCTGTTCTTCTTCGGTTCTACAATTCATATTCTATTTCTTACTACAATCTTCTTCGGTTCAATCCTGTGCAGTTAAAGCGCTCGACGGATTCAATGCGGTGGAGGTGCAAAAAGTCATAGCGGGGATATAGCGAGGATATATCGGGATATATCGGATGACTTTATAATAGCATATAAAAATCGTACTTAATGTTTTTACGAATATATAAATGGTAATTAAATGAAAAATTAACATTCAATTGAATTATAATTAATATAAATAAATTTAAATAAAAACATGTGCGAATATATTATAAATAAACATAAAACTGTTATATAACATAATTGAATTTAGTAGAATATTACAGAATTTTTGTTTCTGAAAATATATTCAACATTCAATTAAATAAATTAATTTCATAATTTTTATAATGTATAAATGTCATTTTTCAATTCGTTTCCTTTAAAGAAGATATAGCAAAAATAGCGAAATATAGCGGGAATAACGGGATATAGCAGAAATAGCGGGGCATAAAGCGGAAATGCTATATTTGGGGCTATATGGATATATCATAGCGGCATAAACCTGCTATGAGATATAGCAGCATTATAGCGGGTAATAGCGGGGCATTAACTGCACAGGTTCAATCTCCTTCAACCATCACTCCATCACAGCCAACCTTGGCACCACGTCGCAATAATTTTTTCCACTACCGATCGCTAGATCTTTCACGCTCCTCAATTCAGTCTCCTTCAACCATCGCACCATCAGTCATCTTTTCTCTTTGTAGTTCCCTTTCGTATTTCTCTTGCTTTTCTGCCTTTGGTTGGCTTGCGTCTATCTTCTCCAGCCTTGCCTTGATTTCTCGTGGATTGGATAATTTTAGGTACTTTAGTTTTTATGCTTATTAGTGGTATATGGATTTTTGAAATGAATTTGAATTAATATGTTTGCTATCTGATTACTTTAGGTATGGAAGCAATGGTAATTGATTTTCAAATAAATAACTATAGTATATAGGTTTCAATTCACTGAAACTAGTTTTATATAGAACAATGGCTAATAGGAATATTGAAAGTAAAAATTGGCTAACCACGACAATTTTATACAATATATAGCTTATCAATCCCAATTTCTTCTACTAGTAAATTTTATCCTGGTAATTTATCATATGTTTTAGTTAAATGAACTATAAATAATTGATGGTTGTTTAGATAAACTATGTTTAATATGAACAACAATTGCCGCATAACAGGTAGCGTTATCAGAAAAAGTACATACAACTTTGCACCAAATATAGAATTTGAGGTATTAGTTGGAGAGAGATCAATAAAGGTCCTTGAACCAGTCCTTGGTGCAAAAATCAAGTAAAGGTTTTTTTAAACGATTCAATTGATAATGATGTAAACGACTTAGGCCAATAGATCCATAATCTTGATGTTTAGATAACAAGATTCTACAATTTGTTTTATATTATCATAGATAGAGGAAGGTTGACAGCTAAAGGAGAACGTACGCATGTATCTTTAGGTTGAAAAGTGAGCTATTTAAATTCATAGAAAATCCTAATATTTTGGTGATTCTTCGGTGTGCGAATATTCTTATAAATGAGGTTACATAATACAATTACCCTTAAACTTATTCGCAGCTGAAATAATCATTCATTTAAAAAAGTTGAACCTATAACAAGAAAATAAATGAAAGTAATACGATAAAGCTTTATAGACAAATTTTGGTCTTTAGGAATTGGCTTCTAGTAACTATATATTATTATGCTTGAATACTGAAGAACTTATTCATTTTTGGCTTCGAAAAGGGTATAATAATTACGATTGTGTTCTTTTAATTAGGCGAATAGTTATCAAATATGATTTTATCTGGAAAAAAAATCATTTCACCATAATGTTTTTCTACCAATTTAATGATAATATTGAAAACCAGGTAGAGTCTCCTTGGGATGTTTGACATATGTTTGTTTGTTAATGAATTGTTTGATCTATTGCCATTTAATTAAGTTTCAAAAATTCAATTGAATTCAATTGAGTTTCAAAAGTCGATTGAAAAAATTCATATTCGGGTTATTATAAAAAATATACTCAAATTGGTTATTACATATTTTTTAATTGGTGAAATTTTATGATGTTATTATAAACAAATAAATAATATGTTTAGAGTTTGAACCGATTAAAAATAGTGGTTAAATGGAATCGGTAATCTAAGCTATAATATCATCTTTTATATGTGTATATCTTTTTGATTAATAAAGCTCATAGATGTCTTTAGCATTCTCTAAGGCTCTTAGCTTGCAATTGATATGTGGTATTGTTTGATTTTGGTCACTAATTTTTATTACATTTAAGATGGATGATTATATTTCTTTATGTGGTTTCAACAAATACTTATTTACTTGATTTTATCCAAGAACTATATGCATTTAGTTTTCTGTTAGGTGTAGAGAGTAGTTCAACAAATGACAGTATTTATAATCATAAAATTTCAATGATCATGCACATATCAGCTTTCTATTTGCTTATTTGTGTTAGGTGTAGAAACTGATATACATAGGGTTTACAGATATGTATCCTTATTACATATTTATATAGTAAGAGTTTCGTACTTATCATCTGGTTGAAGGCATCTCAAATTGATTATTGAGAAGCAGTTCTGAACTTGCAGTGCCAACTATAAGTAGGCATCACCAAGTGGGTATAATAATCCACTACAATCTGTAATTCCTAAACAGTATCATATCTTATAGACCCAAAATCTTTGGTTTTCTAACAACCTCCTACTTGGAGGCCCAAAACTAATAGTTACGGATGCTGCGGTCATCCATAGTTATTAATCCTCGGTGACCAAATACGGCGGTGTTAGATACATTGATACATAGAAACACATGAATATGGAAAAAAATTAAAATTCAAACAAATCACATTTCTTCTCAAAACATTTCCAATTTATTACATAATCCTAAATTCGCAAATCACGTTCAAAGAAAATATGTTTATTACAACATACGCCAAGAGCGACATATAAAGATGCCCCTTTGGATGATCAGAGTTTATACAGGCAATAAAACAACTTTGCCATTACAAACAACACAGCGGAATCAAAAGAAAAGAGAACTCTAAATAGCTATCATGTCTCATGCACGTCTCCGGAAGCTTATTCATCTTAAAAGGTACCTAAAAACCTCAACTCTCAAACTACTAAAAATCAATTGAGTACCCGAGAGTTTAAGGGGAAATATAAACTTCGAGTCAGACATAAAGCCTGGTATGAATAATAATCTACCATCTCAAATCGTTTAAATATCTAGTGAGACCATGCCGCTTGGTGGAACGGGTTTCCACTCACTATTATCTTAAAACCTTTATAAAACCATACACTGTGCTCCTGCATCCACAATGGTTAAAACAATTCAAAATAGTATAATTTTGATGATATGCAAAAGCAAATGAATCTATTCTGGATTACCCATCCCCATTCATTTTAGACTATCTGTCTCAATTATAGTTTCTAGGATTACTATTAACCTATTAGTTTTCATGGGCTGACTAATAACTGGTCAAACATTTAAGGATTCCCTGTCCAATTACATAGTTTTCATGGGATTACTATGAACCTATTGGTAATCCCCAATATCCTTTCTCTTGTCCTAGTTTTCATGGATTAACTAGGAACCTACTGACATCTGTCAATATTTCATCCAGATATAGTTTTCATGGGCTAATTAAAAACCTACTGGCCCTGCCAGTATCAATCATAGTTTTCATGGGCTTACTATGAACCTGTCTATCTGACATCTTCCTTTATACATAGTTTTCATGGGCTAACTATGAACCTGTCTATCGGACATCTTTCTTTATACATAGATTTCATGGGCTAACTACGAACATGTCTATCTGACATCTTCCTTTATACATAGTTTTCATGGGCTAACTATGAACCTATTGGCCCCTACCAATATCTTTCCCTTACACAGTTTTCTTGGGCTTACTGAGAAGCTATTGATCCCTGCCAATATCTGTCTTTTATATTTTAGCATCCTATATTCTGGTCTTCCTGATCTCTTGGATGCAATTCTACTCATTTAGGAGTTTTATTAATTTATATTCATTATTGGGTTACCCTAACTGGTTCTTCTACCCTTTATCCCCAAAATGCAATTATGGATCCATTTTAAAGTGAAAATATTCAAATTTGAAGAAGCAACATAATAACAAAGCAATACCACTCCTGTGGGTTTAAATTTATCCAAGATAGCTTCTTCTTAAAACCATTATAAAAGCTCCTTTAAAATACAACCATGGGTTTTTCCTTTAAAAATAAAGTTTGGGTCATAAAACCTTTCGATACCTTTGAAACCTAGCTTTCGACTTCATAGGATGACCTCCTTCGAAAGTTCTTAAAAACATTAGGCTCCTGCCTTATAATACTTTAAAAGCTACATTTCGAAACCTTTTGAATACATTAAAGTATTATCATTAATCTTTAGAAGTTTAGCTTCAAAACCAGTTGAAAGTACCCCTTTCGACACTAATGGAAGTAACCCTTCCGAAAACGTTGAAAGTTCCCCTTTCAAAAGCATTGGGTTTATACTTAAAACATTATTTGGGTCAAAGTGAATATAGGCGAAAGCATCTATTTCGAAACCATCCTTTATCATTTATAAAACATTGGGGAAACATGATGGTGTCGGTACCATCTCTTTCGAAAGCATAAAACATATGGGTAAAACATTGGAAGGTAAGTGTCGAAACCCCTTTCGAAACCATCACCTTCGAAGCCCTTAATCCCTTTCGAAAGCTTTAGGAAGTGGCTTAAACTTTACAAAACAAAATACCTTTCGAGAGCATAGATATCTTCAATACCATCGAAAGGCTATAAAACGGCAGTAGGGTATCGACTAGGTCGGAACCCCTTCTAAGGAACCCAGTCGAAAGCGATTATAAGTTAATGGCAACCCTTTCGAAACCCTTTAAAACCTCTTTCGAAACCTTATGCTTCAACTCTGTCGAAGGCTTAAAACAAAACAAAGGCAGACGCTTTTCTTTTAAAACAAGCCAAGGTTTCGACCCCTTCGGAAGTCATGCTTTCGACACCTTACCTTCCACCTATCTCCAATCCACTGCATACCGTCATAGTGATACCTTGTGTATTGGTTTCGGCATAGTTGGTTTCGACAAGGATGAAGGCGGAAGCTACTGTGTTGAAAGGCACTTTGGCGAAACCACTTTTCTGAGCAAACCAGGTTTAATTCTTGTTTAAGTAAACTTTTCTTTAACTAACCTGCCACGTGTCAAAACCAGATTGGTTGCCTTAACGTTTTCAAATTCTTATTCAAAAATAACTCCCGCTAATCCAGATTTAAACCATGGTTAAGCTAATCAATTAAGCCCTTCCAATTTTTGCAAAGAAGTCCCTCTTCTAAAATAATTTATTTTGCATAACAAATCACTTTGGAAAAATCCCCAAAAATTCCAAAAATTCACTTTAATCATGTTATCTAACATGTCAAAATTCCAGACCCAAATTCTCAATATATTTTCCAAAATAAAGTATAAACCCAAATAATCATATTTTCCTTCGAAAATTCATAATAATCTTTCCATAGCTTAGAAAATTCTCAAAATTGAAACCCAACTCCAAAATCATGTTTCTCTTAACATAAAATTTTCCCTTGGCATTTAAACATCATTAGATCTTGGTTTTGACCAAAAACCATGCAAAAACCCCTTTAGACAAACTTTTTAAATCAAATGAATCTTAAATCAAGCATATCATCATCCAATTTATCATAAAACGAATTTATCTCTTAAATCCGAAAATATATGACTTAAAACCAAATAGAGATGGAATTATTATTCACCTTGATCTAGATAAGGAGATTGGATTGAGATTGATTCCCCTAAGCTTGATATTCTAGCTTTAATTTTTGAATTCTTCTTCCTCTTAATGGACGGCCATTTCTCTTTCTTTTTGTTTGCGTTTTCAAAAATGACGTGAATGGGAAGAAAATAGTGGGAACAAAAATATATAAGGGTGGGAGTTTTGGACGACAATTTCCTAATATACCCTTATGTGATTTAATTAACCAAAAACCAATTCCTAAGCCCATTAAATTAGCATATTAGGCTCGGTCCTTAATTAATTAATTCAAGTCTCAATCCCCTTATCACTTAACATTTACAGTATTCTATTTAATTTATCTAATTAAATCTCTCGAATAATGTTATCAAAAATTAGGGGTGTTACAGGTTTTTGTTGGCATGGCATAATATTTGGCAGTACTGAATTAATATTCAATTTGCTAGTTTTTATTCATACAACTTCATGACGACGAAGTGCTTTGTGCACTTGGCTCCAAAAAATTTCAGGCAATGCTTGAAATGCTGCACAAATAGAATGGAATACTAAATTAAAAGAAATTAGTCATTTGAGATAATATTATCTGAATATAGTGGCACATAATACTCACAACTAGGATTTAGATTTGATAGAGAATGAAGTATTATCTAACCATTTGTATTCTCATATTGTGATAGCTTCTGTTATTTTTGTCTAACAATAAGTTTGATATGGACGTGATAGTTAATGCTGCATTTATAATGAAAAATACCAACTGGACTTAATATCGATAATGTGAAGATACAAAGGATCTAGGCACATGAGAATGACCTGGTAGACTTAATATAGAAGATAATTAATATTGATTTATCATAATTAATATTAACACATGGGAATGATGTGGTAGACTAATCTTGGGCTAACATTGACATAATTTCTATGAATTTTTTTGCATAAGTTATTGTAGTTATGGTGACACTTTATTTTCATATGTAATTGTGAAAAAAGAAAGAGTAAAAAGAAAATTACAACGGGAAAGATAATAGCCACATCATTCTCTATTTGTTAATATTAATTTAAGATAAATTAATTAGCTTCTACAATAAGTCTATCTTAGTATTCCCATGTTTCTCAATACAAATGACTAAAATACAACTGTAATGAGATGAAGACTGAAGAGAGTAATCCAATAATTTTACTTTAGTTTAATTTAGTAGATAGATTATAGGCTATGAGGATTTGAATGTAAAATTATGAGAATGTTAAGAAGCTTTGAAATTTTTTCTCCTTTACCATTATTTAATAAGTTACATATTAATGAGTTTCAATGAAATGAAATACTCTATCCCACAAAGATGTTCCCACATATATAACGGTATCTCATTCATGTTGTTTTGTTTATTTGTTTGATTAGTAGTCAATGAATGATCGATACTAGGCACATTATGGCATACATTTTCTCAAAAGATTATATCATCTGGTTATATAAATATGCTCTGTATTTCAGATGCTTTTAATAATGGTTGTGGTACTTCTGGTATCACATTTTTTTATATAAATGTAAACATTCAATGGTGCCCCTCTATTTTTAATATCCTTTGGTAGTACATAATCCTATACAAGTAACCAAGAAGAAAAAACATCACAAGTCAATTCCCATGCAACTATTTCTTTTCTTTTTGTTTTATCTTCTATGTTGCTTCTATTCTCATTATAAATACATTCTTTCCAAAGACTCGTTCCTAATTTACTACGGACTTATAAGTTGTATTGATTTTTGTATAACTTCAACTTTCCTTCACACTTTTGTGCATTAAGAAAAGGTATAGATAACTTGTTGACAAATCGTTTTTGAAGTGATCTAAAACTCATATTTACAAATATTGTTCATTGAAGATAAAAGAAAAGATGTTGCTTCTGTTATTTATTGAGATCAAAGAATGTTATTTTCAATATCATTTTGTACAAGCTACTGTCCTTATATAGGACACTTATAACGGTTAATAGAATACAACTACGGTTCGAGTTTACAAATATTTCACCCGCATACCACAATATAGAAGCATAATATATTATAGATAGTAGTCGCATCTCATATCTCTAATACCCCCTTTCAATCTGAGCTAGGGTTTCTCTTCATTTCCCTTTTTCTTCATCGCCACCATCAGTTACTCCTAAATCGATCCTCAATCTTGTGAAACTCTTTGCTGAGAGGGCTTTAGTTAATATGTCTGCTCTTTGATAGGTGGCAGGAACATGATTGACTTCTAGTTTCCCTTTGGCAATTTTTTCTCGAACGAAGTATAAGTCGATTTCAATGTGCTTGGTTCGAGAGTGAAGTACTGGGTTAGAAGAGAGAGAAACAGTGCTGAGATTTTCACACCGGATAACAGGCTTTCTAGTCATGCTAATTCCATTTTCTTGAAGTAGAGACTCAATCCAGATTATCTCAGCAGCCGTGCTTGCAACGCAGCGGTATTCGGCCTCTGTGCTTGAACGAGAAATGGTCGCTTGCTTCTTTGAGCACCATGATATGGGATTGTTTCCAAAGTAGCTATAATAACCAGATGTCGATCTACAGTCGTTTGGGTCCATGGCCCAGTCGGCATCGGCGTAAGCTTGCATCTTCAATTCTTTACATGATTTCAGTACTATTCCATAACCTAAGTACCTCTAAGATAGTGTAATTCTCTTCACTTCTTTCCAATGTTCATCGCGAGGTTGATGCATAAACTGTCACGCTTTGTCGATGCTATAGCATATTTCAAGTCTTGTAATAGTAGCATATTGCAATGCATCCACTATACTTCGATATTTCTTGATATTAAGAATGTGATCACCTTTATTTCTGGAGAGTTGTAGGTTGGTAGTCATTGGTATAGGTAGTGGCTTTGCAGCATCCATCCTTTCACGTATCAGAATTTCTATTATATTTTTTTTCTACTTTAGACTAATTTCTGATGAGCTTTTCTTTATGACTTTTATCCCCAAGATGTAAATTAGGTCAACAAGATATTTAATAGAAAATGTTTGATTTAAGTGTTGAATAGTACTGGTGATTTCCTTCTCATCATCTCATGTTATTATGATGTCATCTACATATACAAGTATGTATATGTGTTTGCCTTTAGTTAATTTTTTATACAAGGAATTATTTGATTTGGTGTAATTATATCCAAGTTTGATCAATGTGAACTTAAGTTTCTCATACCATACTCTTGGTGCCTGCTTGAGACCGTAGATGGCTTTATGTAATTTGCATACCAAATTTGACTTGCTGTGTTGAATATATCCCTTTAGCTGCTCCATGTATAATTCCTCTTGCAAATCACCATTTAAGAAAGCATTGTTTACATCCAGTTGTCTGATTTTCCACTAATTGTGTAATGCTATAGTTAACACAATCCTTATGGTGGTTGGCTTTACTATTGGGGAAAAGGTTTCAATGAAATCAAAACCATATTGCTGTGTGCAACTAGCCTTGCTTTATATTTTGATATAGTGCCATCAGGGTTTCTTTTTATTTTGTAAGTCCATTTGCTTCCTATGATATTCTTGTGATTGGGTAGCTGTACTAAACTCCATGTATTGTTCCTTGTGTGGGCTTTATATTCATCATCCACGGCCAGTTTCTAATGATTGTCTTCGACAACTTCTTCATATGTGGTAGGTTCCTTCTGATTTAATTGTACTACATAGATTTTGGGTTTAAATATTCCACTTTTACCTCTTGTAACCATGTGATTTTCTGTTCTTGCAGGAGCTCTTTCTTGACTGGTGATGTTATCACTGGATTGTGTTGAACATGGAGAATAACCCTCATTATGTTTAGTACATTCTTCAAGATTGGGTGTGCTTTCAGATGAGTGATTATGATGCCCAGGAGACTCAGTTGCACTGTGACCTGCTCTTTCATTTGATACTGTAAGTTGTGGTCCTGAAGTCTCTTGATTATCTCTTTCATTCTGATCAGTGTTCTCTTCAATCAAGACAGGTATTGATGGAATTGAAACTTTAGGATTGCATATCTTTTCAGTGATATTAATTCCTTCATCTGCAAAAGGAAAAATACTTTCATTAAATACAACATGTCTAGAAATATATAGCTTACCACTATTGCTAAGGCATTTATAGCCTTTTTGATTGTTAGCATAACCAAGAAAGGTGCAAGGAGCAGACCTAAGACTAATTTTGTGTGTATTATATGGGAAACATAGACAACCAAAGGTTCTTAGACTTAAGTAATCTGGTTTTGTATTAAATAAAACTTCTGTGGGACTCTTAAATCTCAGAACATTGGTTAGTAATTTATTTATTAGATAAACTAATGTAGCAAAGGCTTCTGGCCAAAATTTCATAGGTAATGAGCCTTGTGCTGGTAAAGTTAAACCAATTTCCACAATATGTCGATTTTTTCTCTCCACGAGACCATTTTGCTCAGATGTGTAGGGGGATGTGGTCCTGTGAATGATGCCTCTCTTCTGAAAATATTCTTTGAGGGGCTTGAATTCTATACCACCATCAGTTTGCATTATCTTAACTTTGTTGTTGCATTGCCTTTCAGCCTAATTGATGAATTATATTACAGCCTTAAGTGCTTCAGACTTGGTTTTGGGAAAGTAAATCTTGAGTATGCATCTACATATGAAATGTAATATCTGAACCATAATCTGAGTTCACTGAAGATGATCCCCAAAGATCTGTAGCTATAAGCTCTAGAGAGTTATTATAAGTAGTTGAAGAATCAATAAATGGCAGTGTATGACTTCACCTAATTGACAACTGGTACATACATATGGAGTAGCAATATTTTCAAATGAAATATTATTTTCCTTTAACACTTGTTTCACAGCATTAATACTAGGATGCCCTAGCTTACAATGCGACATATTAAACACATTCCTACTGCTATTATTACAAGATTCTAAATTGTTGCACTAAAGTTTCTTATCAGTAAGGTTTCTTGGTTGTGCAAGGCTAAACTTGTAAAGTCCCTTGTGCAATCTACCCTATAAAAGTATTTCTTGGTTTAGTAAATCTCTTACTAAGCAAAATTTTGGGTGAATCTCAAAATACACATTGTTGTCATTGGCAAATTGTGAGACACTTATGAGATTCTTTCTTATTTGTGGAACTCTTAATAAATTATTAAGATAAAGTTGTCTTGTACCTTTAATGTTGCCATTTTCCAACATGTGTAATGTTTATAGCTTCACCATTACTCATATGTATAGTTTGTGTACCTATATAATATCTGTTTCCTAGGTTCAGATTCTAAATATTACCTGTAAGATGGTTGGTAGCACTAGAATCTAGATACCATTCTTCACTCTGTATGTCTCCCGCTCTGGTAAGATTATCTAAACTTAAGTTTCTTGAACTTTCATTTTGATTTCTTGGTTGCTGATTTATTCGAGCCACATTTGCATTTGGGTTGAAGTTCTTTTGCACATTTTGATTTTGTTGATTTCCATTGTGATTTGCATATCTAAAATAGCACTTGGTTGCAATGTGACCAAACTTTTCACAGATTTGACATTTGATTCTATTATTGTTGTTCCATCTTCCACCTCTTCCTCTTCCTCTTTGATTTTGATTACCTCTCTAATTTTGATCATTTTTATTATAAGTGCTTCTTTCTTGATTCGTGTTTCTAGAATTGGACACAAGATTAATTGAATAATCTGGTTGAGTGGTTTTTCTCTATTCTACCCTTCCTTCGTGAGCTAGCAAGGTGGAATAAACATATTGTATGTTGGGTAGTGTCTTCTTTAATGAAAAAACAACAACAACTGATTCATATTCCTTATCAAGTCCATTCATTATAGTCAAGATTTGATCAGTTTCAGGCATTTTGTGTCCTGCAGTTTCTAATAAATCACAAAATGTCTTAATCTTGGTAAGATATTCTCTCATTGACATGTTTTCTTTCTTGAGACTTTGTAATTCTCTTTTGTAATGCATAATTCTAGCAGCTGATTGAGAATTAAAAATTTGCTCCACTGTATTCCAGATTTCATATGCTCATTTGCAACCAACAATTTGTGATAGAAAACTGGAACTTATTGAAGATAGTAGCCATGCAGATAATAAGCTGTCTTGTCTCTTGTATTTTGTGTATTCTTGATTGCTTATAAGTTTTCCTTCTTTGTCAGCGATCATTTTGGCTAGAATTGCAATGGTTCCATTGATGAAGTCCTTTAAACCATAGCCTTCGACGACAGTTTGCACCTGATATTTCCAAATCAGGAAATTGGTTTCATCAAGTTGAATGTTGACAAGATGATCTTTGGGCTTTATGAGTGACAAAGTGGGAGTCTCCTTGGGTGAACTAGTGGAAGAACCACTGCTGTCATCTTCAGTCATGATGGGTTGCCAGAAAGAAAGAAAAGCAATACAGAGGGAAACTTGAAATCAAGATGATGAAACTGCTACAAGAAGCAGTTTATGATGATCAGAGTGTATGCAGCCAAGAACAGAGTGATGATGACAACTCTGACTGGACTTCTTTGGCGAGGCACACACGGCTTTAGATCAGGAACTTGATTTACACAGAATTGCAAAGGTAAAACTCTCTCATATGATGAACATATACTACGAGGAGAAAAGTGAGTACAAACAATCCCAAATGGTGAGATTATTCTGATGGGATTTTGGCACGACACAATGATCTATGCCTAATGATGCCTCTCGGCTAGGGCTCCGATACCATAAAGAAAAGATGTTGCTTCTATTATTTATTGAGAGCAAAGAATGTTATTTTCAATATCATTTTGTACATGCTACTGTCCTTATATAGGATACTTGTAACGGTTAATAGAATACAAGTGCGGTTCGGGTTTACAAATATTTCACCCACATACCGAACTATAGAAGCATCATATATTACAGGTAGTAGCTGCAACTCATATCTCTAATACAAGATTATCATCTACTACATTGATAAAATGAGTACACGTATATTCAATTTTACCGTGATCACTTATCGTTTGTTTACTAACTTTTTCCATGTTCAAACATGTATGACAAATAATATGTATCATATTTATTTGAATACATCGCGGAACAATGATGAGGAACCTTTTGAAGATTATTTTATGAAAATTTTCAGTTAATAAAAAATTGCAACAAAAATTATTTTTTGAAAATTTTGAATTGAACGGTCGGTTTTCACACCGTTGTATGGTTGTACTAGTTGCTTTGATGGAAAATATATTTATATTTTCTCATTTAAAACCTAATTCTATTTGTTTGTTCTATCTTTGACTAGCATATGTTCTATTCAAAGCTTAACCAACTGATCCTTTTTTTAAGGGGGAATTAATTTAAAGGACAAAGATTTGTATATTTTTTGCCTCAAGGACACAACCTCAATATTTTTACCACAAGGACAAACATTCTCCTAAAAATTATTCATAAGGACAAACATTTTCCAAAATTATTCATAAGGACAACAAAACTGCTACCAAACTAAAAACTGATACCTAAAAACTGCTATCGATAATTACAACCTGGTACCTAAAAACTGCTATCAATGACTAAAAACTGATACCTAAATAAAGTTGTCCTTCAGGATAAAATATTGAAGGCATGTCCTTGAAAGGAAAAACGCTGAAAAATTTTGTCCTTGACAGTAATTTTCTGTTTTTTTAATTATAAAAAAGGATAAGCTAACGATAGATAATATGTTTAGTCTTTTGACAAAAAGGTAAACAAAAAACATTTAATTGATGGTTCTAATGTTGTTTCTTTAGGTGTTGGCAGGCTGTGCTTTTCCCGATCGTGGCCTCTGGTCTTCAAGTCAAGGTCAACTTGTTTTTCTTTCCATATTTTTGCGCTAATATCTTATTTGTTAAAACTTGCAGTTTACTAATTTTATTGGATGCAAAATTAATGATTAAGTATATAAATGATCGGTATATCATGTGTTTTCCATATATATAAAGTAAATGATTTTTTTCATGTAAGAAATGCGCAGTTATTAGATATGGTATAATATGCTAACAACTAACACCTTTTATTTGTCATGTTATCCACGAGGGGTCCTAGCATTTTTGTTAGGTTGATACTAGACTAACTAGTTTCTTTTGTTGTTAGATGAATCCTATTGGAATTATATTCTTTCAACGACACACATCTCCATAGTAAATCACCACCTAGAGATCTATTATGCCTATTTGTTGTATCTCCGTTTTTCATGTCCCCATGACTTCACCTTGTACCGTTTTCTCTTCATTCTTTTTTGGTTTTTTTATATAATATTCCTATTTGTATCTTTGAGTCTTTTATTTGCTGCATTTTTTCTTCTTTAGCTCTTGTGCATTTGTAATTGAGTACTATGTCCAGAATGAAGATAAAACATTCATCTGTTTGATATACTGTGTGTATAAAAATACCGATGTGGGTACCAGCCTTAAAAAACTTGCTTGGTTTAAGATGAAAACTTATCCAGCTAACACTAGAAATTGGCAAATGGAAATAGCATTTTTGGTTATAAAGTACTAAAATAACATGGAATTCGTTAAGAAAAATGATCATTCTTTTTATGTCTATGAAAAATGAAAAAAAAAAAGTTACCTTTATTATTTACTCATTTGGTAACTGACATGTAATGAAACTGAGTAAAAATTATCCTTTTGCAATGATTGATAATTTAACTTTATGAAAAATATAAAAGTTTTTATTTTAAAATATAAGAAAATCTTTGCGAAAAAAGACAAAAGGAATTTAACTTCATTTTAACTAGTTATTTCAGGTTGACAACCGGTAAGCATGACTTTACTGAATTTTCGGGCGTATGATTCTGTGCAAGTTGCAATATTAGCTACTTAGTTTATGGCAATTCACGCTGTTTCCTTTCTTAGTGATGTTGCCTACTCTTCTTCTCTTGTAGTGTTTCTCTTAATGATGTTTCCAAACATTGACACTTCATTTCTTTGCACATTTTTTCATAATTTATATTAATACAAACTTGATAAGATTTTTATACAGTAGCCTAAACTGTGCATTCATGTTTTTGTTAGGGATCACAACCATAGTCCATGGTAGGCTAGCGCAACCCAAATGCCGAGCCAGCTTTTGCATCAAATCTTGTTTGGAAAACCCTTTTTTGTATGTTTTTTTGTTATGGTTGCCTGGTTGAATAAATAGTTGGTTGGATGTAAGGTAGGAGTCAGTAAATTGTGTGGTAATTTGTCCGCAGGTGTGTCGATGCAATGAAAAAGAGGTGCCTAGATCTGGTAACGAATCCAGGTTTTAGCCCCGCCTTATACACATTCTCGTAAAAAAACAGTAGCCGGAGGTTATAAATGTCATGAGTTGAAGCGGACATTCACAGCTTAATTCCCTTTAGAAGTTTATTGGTCCATTAATTTCTTCTGAGCATATTCAAAAAAAAAAATTGTGGTAATTAAATGATAAGGGTGGATTGATATGAAATTTTATAATAGTGAAAACAATAGCAAATATAAGCTGCAGGAGGAAGAAGATAGTAATAGAAATAAAGAAAGAAGAGCACAGAGATCTAGGAGGAAAGAAGTTGATGTATTTCATAGATCCCCAAAAGAAACAATACAGCCCACTATTTATACGTGGCTAGACTTGAGCAACAAGCAACAAGCTAGCACATCCTCACATGCTGCTACAGAAAATGGTTATAACAAATTGCAAAAAAAAGTAAATGCAACAAACTTATTTCCTAACAACCGAAACAAACAAATAAAATTGCTAACAAACTGTGCCACGCCAGCATATACGGTTAGCTTGATATTCTCCTATATCATTCACCCTCCCCCATTAAGATGACTTGTCCTCAAGTCAAGGAAAGAAACCAGGGAACTGAGCTTCAAAATCAGCCTTGTTCACCCAAGAAGCCTCATGACTTGGTTTGCCAACCCAATGCACTAAATACTGCTCTGTAGACTGTCCCTCACTCTGCACAACTCGACTATCCAACACAGCAGCAGGGATTATTTGGGCTTCTTCAATGTGGTCAGACCATGAAGGAATCACAGCCACTGCAGGGAGTTCACCTCTGAATGCCTTTAATTGTGAAACATGAAAAACGTTGTGGATTTTGGCTGCACTAGGGAGTTGTAACTTGTACGCAGTGTTGCCAATCTTTGCAATAACCTTAAAAGGACCAAAATATTTTGCAGCCAACTTTTGGTTGGCTCTGTAATGCACAGAATGTTGCCTGTAATTCTGAAGCTTAAGCCACACCCAATCATTGACTGCAAAGTGCCTTTCAGATCTTTTCTTGTCTGCTTGCTGCTTCATTCTTAATTGTGCCTTACTCAAATTAGCTTTCAATAACTTGATCATCTCCTCTCTTTTCTGCATACTGTTATCTACTACTGCATTAGCAGATTCACCAGGCAAATATGGCAAGTGAAGTGGGGGTGGCTGTCCATATACCACCTCATAAGGTGTTTGCATTGTAGAAGTGTGGAAATGAGTGTTGTACCACCATTCTGCAACAGGAAGATACTTGCACCAATCCTTAGGCGTATCACTAGTCATGCATCTCAAATAAGTTTCCAGGCACCTATTCACCACTTCAGTTTGACCATCAGTCTCAGGATGATAAGCTGAGGACAGCTTGAACTCAGTTCCATGAAGAGAAAATAACGCTTTCCAAAATTGACTAAGGAAGATCGAATCCCTGTCACTTACTATGCTTCTTGGCCAACCATGAAGTTTGAAAATGTTGTCAAGGTAACACTGAGCAACTTCAACAGCAGAGAATGGATGTTTGAGGGCCATAAAGTGAGCATATTTGCTCAGCCGATCAACCACTACAAATATGACATTTTTACCCATAGACATAGGCAATCCAGTGATAAAATCCATGGAAATATCAGTCCATATTTGTTCAGGAATTGGCAATGGTTGCAATAAGCCAGGTTTAGCTGAAGTATCATACTTGGATGCTTGACAGATTACACATTTCCTGACAAACTGACTTACATCCCTTGTTAACCCCCTCCAGAAGAATATGCTTTGCAATCTTTTCAGGGTTTGTTCTCTTCCTGAATGTCCGGCTTCCACAGAAGCATGGTGCCACTGCATTAGTTTCTTCCTCAATACCTCATCAGGGCCAACTACAATCTTTCCATGTCTTCGGAGCAAACCATCCTGAATGCTGAACCCAGGTACTGTATGTTGTTGCTGCAACTTTATGAACAAAGCCAAAGTATTATCATCTAAGGCATAACTAGACTTGAGAGCCTCGTGTAAGTCAGAATCAACCACTGAAATAGCCATCATGAATATTTCAGAACCTTGAACCCTAGAAAGAGCATCTGCAACTGTATTTTCCTTGCCTGACTTGTACTGAATTTCATAATCAAACCCCATTAATTTTGAGAGCCAAAATTGCTGGAAAGGAGTGGCAATTTTCTGCTGCAAAAGCCATTTAAGACTCTTTTGGTCAGTTTTCACAACAAAATGTGCTCCCATCAGGTATTGCTCCCACTTTTGCACAGCAAATACCATAGCCAATAATTCCTTTTCATATACTGACAGTTTCTGCCATCTAGAACCTAAAGACCTGCTGATGTAGGCAAGCGGATGATTATCTTGCATTAACACAGCCCCAATCCCACTCTTAGAAGCATCAGTTTCGACCACATACTGCTTAGAAAAATCTGGAATAGCCAATACAGGGGCACTGATCAATGCTTTTTTTAGTGCTTCGAAAGCTGATTGTGCAGCATTGGACCACTCAAAAGCTCCTTTCTTCAACAATTCTGTTAGAGGCTTGCTGATTATGGCATACCCCTTAACAAACTTCCTATAGTACCCAGATAACCCAAGGAAACTTCTCAAGTCTTTAACTGAAGTTGGTGTGGGCCATGAACTGATTGCATTGATTTTACTCGGATCTGTTTCTACGCCCTTCTCTGAGATGAAGTGGCCTAGGTACTCTACTCTCTTTGTAACAAAAGAGCATTTGCTCAGTTTGGCATAAAGGGAATGTTGTGACATTAGCTCAAATACTTCAGCCAAGTGTTTCCAGTGATCAGTCAAGGTAGGGCTGTAAACCAAAATGTCATCAAAAAATACAAGCACACACTTCCTGAGTAATGGTTTAAAAACTGAGTTCATCCAACTCTGGAAAGAAGAAGGTGCATTAGTTAGGCCAAAAGGCATAACTAAGAATTCATAGTGTCCCTGATGTGTCTTAAATGCTGTTTTAAAGACATCATTAGGGTGAATCCTTAACTGGTGATAACCAGCTCTTAAGTCCAGTTTACTAAACACTGTGGCCCCTGCAAGCTCATCAATGAGTTCATCAAGTACCGGTATAGGGAATTTATTCTTAACAGTTCTTTTGTTTAATTCCCTGTAATCCACACACAATCTCCATGTACCATCTTTCTTGCCAACTAGCACAACTGGGGAAGCGAATGGACTGGAGCTACTTTGAATAATGCCCCTCTCAAGCATTTCTTGAACAAGTTGCTCAATGATATCCCTTTGTTTCAAAGGATACCTATATGGTCTGATGTTCACAGCAGTACAACCATGTTCCAAATTGATCCTGTGGTCAAAAACTCCTCTGTGAGGAGGTAAGTCTTTAGGCTCTTCAAAAATTGCTGCAAATTGTTGTTTTAATGACTCCAGCTCTTCATACTCATTGCTGTCGGTAGCAAGATGTATCAAACAAGAATGGGCTACTTCATGGTACGTGTCTGCAACCTGTAATAAGCATAACTGGGCTGCATTACACATGAGTTTTACTGAAGGCCCTTCATCAGTCACTCTCATTCTCTTATTAGGTACCCCTTCCAACCTGATATCAACTCCATTGAAGGAGAATTTCATCACCAAATGCTTAAAATCCCAGTAAATAGCTCCTAAGGTGCTCAACCATTGCACCCCTAAAACCATGTCACAACTTCCCATGGGAATAAGCATAACATCGGCTGTGAACTCTTGACCAACAATAATCCAAGTAAAACTTCTGCATATAGATTGACACAATAAATGGTTGCCATCTGCAACTGTGATAGATTGTGTAGGGATAGTCTCAAACTCACAACCCAACTTCTTGGCCAAGTGAATGTCTAAGAAATTGTGTGTGCTCCCTGAATCTATTAGGATGTGTAGTGGATTTCCCTTAGTTATAGCCTTGACCCTCATTGTCTGATAATTTGGGCTGCCAGATAAGGCACTCAGGGATATGCAAGGGTCTAATACTGTGTTTTCTTCCTCTTCCACCATCTCAACAATTGCGGCATCCCCCTCACCCAAACCTGGAATTTCAACTGTGAACAGCTGAGGTTCCCTAAACTGACACTTGTGGTTCTTGTCATATGGTGCATCACAGTAATAGCATAAGCCTTTGGCTATCTTCTCTGCTCTAACTTCAGCTGGGACATATTTTGTCGGTTTATAGGGTTTTTGTGTGGGTTTATGAAGTGCTAACGGCTTCATTTGCGGAGTAGGCAGCAAGGGTGGTTTAGTGTTTAAGGATGTAATATTTGAGTTAAAGGTTTTTGTGGTGGAAGGGCTAAATTTTGGTGGCTTTGGTGAGTTTATGGAGATGGATTCTTCTTGCAACCTGGCATATTCAATGGCTGCAGTAATGTTTTGAGGTTTAAAAGCCCTAACAAAGGGTCTAATTCCAGGTTTAAGGCCCCCAACGAAGCTCTCAAGCAAATAATTGTCAGGTAATACATGACCATACTGCAACATCACGGATCTCAGGTTTTCAAACTCATCAACATACGACTCAATGCTTGCAGTCTGCTGCAACTTATTGAACTCCTCTACTACATTAACTCCCGATTCATCCTTAAACCTACCATTAACATCAATCACAAAATCATTCCAATCCACCACTGTTCTAGTAGATAAATAACTAGACACCCAATTTTCAGCTTTATCTATCATATTCAATGAAGCTAGGTCCACTTTCTGTTCATCAGGGATTTTGCAAAGGGAAAAATACTTACAGCACTTTTTGATCCACATTCTGGGATTATGACCATCAAACTTTGGAAATTCCAGCTTAGGCATGTATCCCAATCTGGGTTGACTGAAACGATCATCCGGCCTATGAGATCTGATTTCTGGAGCTGACATACTCTCCTTCATACTCTGCATCATCCTTAATATTTCATCAAATTTTTGTGTTGTAGCTACGTGTTGTTCTTCAACCTTCTTTTCCAACGCCGCAAGGTTTGCCTCCATTCTTGTTACACTTCTAGTTACAGGTGCCAGAACGAATCAGCACTGATTGATCTCAAAGTAGTGCGGCAGGCGCTCTGATACCACTGATAAGGGTGGATTGATATGAAATTTTATAATAGTGAAAACAATAGCAAATATAAGCTGCAGGAGGAAGAAGATAGTAATAGAAATAAAGAAAGAAGAGCACAGAGATCTAGGAGGAAAGAAGTTGATGTATTTCATAGATCCCCAAAAGAAACAATACAGCCCACTATTTATACGTGGCTAGACTTGAGCAACAAGCAACAAGCTAGCACATCCTCACATGCTGCTACAGAAAATGGTTATAACAAATTGCAAAAAAAAGTAAATGCAACAAACTTATTTCCTAACAACCGAAACAAACAAATAAAATTGCTAACAAACTGTGCCACGCCAGCATATACGGTTAGCTTGATATTCTCCTATATCATTAAAGCAACAAGTCTAGAATTTTTCTAACATGCTTGTCTCAAGGTAAACTGTGACTCCAGGAAGAATGAAAAATCACAAGCTTTTTTATCTTTGTGACAAATCCCGACATCTCAAAATAAAGTTATGATTTTATGTATCTCGCCAAGGAAGTTTGTGGAAATATAAATACATAATGTACAGTGTTGATAACTTAGACAAAGCCCTATAGGTCTGATTGCAACGATCACTCTCATTTTTTGTGATATTGTTATACTTTACAATAAAATGATCAAAAATAAAACATAAAAAACTAAACAGAAATAACTTGATAGTTACATGAAATTTAAGTTTATAAGACATAATTGTTATCAAAAAAGAAGAAAAGATATTGAAATCTAGGGTTTCCTCTCAGCCATGTAGAAAAATCACTTCCCTCACCAAATTTTCTCAAGTTTCTCTAATTCTTCCTCCCTAATCAGATCACATGAGGCTTCTCACATCAGTAAGCCATCAGAGCTTATCAACAAAGATAATGATGGTTTTAAATTAGTCCAATCCAAACAACAAAGGAAGAGAGAGGCTAAGAAAGCACAGAAGTTGCTACCAGTTTTCAATAAAGACAACCGAAAAGGTAGAGATGGTCAGAATACAACCACTCAGATCGCAAAGAAAGGCGAAATGTTGTCGATACATAGAAAACCGATAGTCATCTCACTGAATAGAGAGCAAGGCCGGAAATCTTGGGCTGATATTGTTGCTGATCAGCCTCAAGAACCCAATGATGAAGATTGCAATCTAGAGCATATTGCACTAATCAAGATTAACAACAAGAAATATGGTCTGGTAAAGGAAGATGTATGTAAAAGGGCAACTAAAACATGGAATAATTTTGTTCTTGTTTATGTAGTGGGTACCAAACCATACTACATGTTTTTAAAATCATATATACAAAGAGTTTGGAATCCGATTGGTGAATTTGAAATTTTTACTAGAGAGAACGGATTCTTTCTAGTAAAATTTAAAGAATCTCAAGATTGTACTTCAGTTTTAAAAAATGGACCTTATTTCTGTTGGAATTCATAATACTAAATTGAATGAAAATAACATAGTCCCACATCGTCAAAATTGCAAAACTATTCTAGTATATTAATAGCTTTGCAATGAAGGGGTTGGGGCCTTGGGGCACCCAAATATTTGCTTCGTTGTGAGGAGGGAGATCTGCATCACCACCACACGCGCGCGCCGCCGCCATCCTTCTGAACCAGGCCGGGCCGGGTTTGGGTCTAATATGATCCTATTTTTACTGCAAAACTGGGCTGGGTTTTTAGACAGTTACATGCTATACGAACATGTGCGGATCTGTTCGGAAGTGAACGCGGATTGACTGAAGAGGCTAGCAGGCAGGTGCGACCCGATTGAAGATGTGCAGGCGAACAGATGCAGGTGCGATGCGTGTAGCAGGCGGGTGCGACCCGTTAACAAACAATAGCAGTTAAAAAGGCAACGGGTGCGACCCGTCAAGCGGACGCGACTGTTTGAAGGGATGCAGACAAAATTATAAATAGGAGAGAATACTGATCACATTCTCATTCGATTTCAATTTCTGCCTCTACTGCTCTATACAATAAATCACAGAGTTGACATACTCATTACAATCTCGTGCAGATTACATCTGTTGTACCTTGGGAGAATTTGAATAAAAATTCTTAAGGAAATTATTTCGACAAGCCTCGGACGGAATTTCCTTAGTTAACCAGTCAAGTTCTAGTCTATTTGTTATACATCATTCTTTTATCTTTTCGGTTTCTACGTTGTTCTATTTTTTACGATAGTATAACTTTGTTGTTGTAATTTAACTACGACATACCTATTGCTTAAATTAGCTAATACAGACTTCCAGAGTAGTGGAAATCTAATTGATAAACTTGTGAGACAAGTTTATAATTGATTATTCTCTGTTTTGGTATACTAGACGTATAACATCTTAATTGTTTTTACTGTTTTCACTAAAATAGAGATGACAACAGTAGAGCCCTCAACAAAGGCTACTACACACAACAGGCCCGATCCTTTTAAAGGAGATGGTGACGACTTTCTAACATGGCAGAATCAGATGTTATTTTATCTCACCACACTCGGTCTGCAACTATATCTCGACGAGGAGGAACCTATTCCTGCACCAGGCAAGGAATCAGATGTTGATACGTGGAAGCATTCCGATTTTCTATGTAGAAACTATATTCTGAATTGTCTCGACAAGGTGCTATACAAAGTATATTAACCTCTAAAGACAGCAAAAGCACTCTGGAATGCACTTGCCACAAAGTACAAGACGCAGAATATCAGTCATAAGAAATCCATTGTAGACAAATTTATGGACTACAAGATGGTTGACTCCAAACCGGTGACTGCTCAACTGCATGAACTACAAATCATCATTCATGAACTCGAAGCGGAAGGTCATAAGGTTGAAGAATCGTTTTTGGTTGAAGCCATCATGGGAAAACTGCCGCCGTCATGGAGAAACTACCGCAACTATCTAAAGCATAAAAAGAAAGAGATTTCTTTGCAGGACCTCATCGTACGATTAAAGATTGTGGCAGATAACCACGGAATTACCAAACAAAGCGAGGAGGCGTTGGTAACAGAAGGATCGAAGAACAAGAATAAAGGCCACTTCAACAAAAAGAAGAACTTCTCAAAGAAGAGGAAAGCTCCTGAAAACAAACCCAAAGATAATAAAACCAAGAAGTTTAATGGCGAATGTTGGGTTTGTGGCAAAATGGGACATGCCGCTAGAGATTGCAGACACAAGAAGGAACGCAACTCAGAGGCAAATATAATTGACAACATGGAAGTGGACGAGTCTAATTTTTTCAGCAGTTATATTTGAATGCAATTTAGTTCAGAATCCTAACCAATGGTGGGTGGATACAGGAGCTACTCGTCATGTCTGCTCTGATAAATTCATGTTTTCAACATATCAGAAATTCGATCAGAAAGAAAAAATCTACATGGGTAATTCTGTTGTTTCCATGATCGAAGGCAATGGCACAGTAATCCTCAAGTTCACTTCTGGAAAAACTGTCAAGTTGAATGACGTGCTCCACGTTCCAGACATACGCAAGAATCTGATCTCTGGCTCAGTACTATCAAAGAAAGGATTCAAAATGGTGTTCGAGTGAGACAAGATGGTTCTGTCCAAAGCTGGAATGTATATCGGTAGGGGATATTTATGTGATGGCCTATTTAAGGCAAATGTAGCCATTATCGGTAATAAAACTATGTATTCTGATTGCGTTATTAATAAAATTGAAGTTTCTTACTTGCTTGAGCACAAAATTTTACTATGGCATGATAGATTGGGACACATAAATTTCCGAAAAATGAAAACATTATCAAACTTGGGATTAATTCCGAAATTCCAAGTAGATAAGAACTACAAATATGAGACATGTGTAGAAGCAAAAATGGTTAAAAAACCATTTCAATCTATTGATAGAAGCACCAAACCACTAGGTTTGGTTCATACAGATTTAGGTGATTTCAAATCGTTACCTACAAGAGGTGGGAAAAAGTACTTTATCACGTTTATTGACGATTATACGCGATATTGCTATGTCTATCTTTTGAATAGTAAAGATGAAGCAATTACATCATTTATAAAGTACAAGGCTGAGGTAGAAAATCAGTTAAATAAAAAGATCAAGATATTGAGATCTGATCGAGGTGGAGAATATGAATCACCATTTTAACAGTTCTGTGTCGAAAATGGTATAATTCATCAAACAACAGCTCCATATTCACCACAACAAAATGGTGTAGCCGAGTGGAAGAACAGAACGTTCAAAGACATGATTAATGTCATGCTTTTAACCTCTGATCTACCGACGAACTTGTGGGGGGAAGCCTTAAATATGTCTAATCACATATTAAACAAAGTCCCTCACAATAAAACAGGAACAATTCCATATGAGTTATAGAAAGGACATAAACCAAGTTTTAAATACCTCAAAGTGTGTGGGTGCTTGGCAAAAGTTCCAGTTCCGCCTCCCAAGAAAGTCAAACTTGGACCAAAAACAGTAGATTGTTACTATTTAGGGCCAGCCCAAAATAGTAGTGCCTACAGATTTTTGGTATTCAAGTCTGATATAGCTGATGTTCATGTAAATACAATCATGGAATCAAGATATGCCTCGTTCTTTGAAGATGTGTTCCCACATAAAAGAAACGATGGAAACCTTGTCCCAAAGAGGACAAGAGATAACAGAGATGCGACATATCAAGATGAAACTCATCAGGACAAAGATGAAGTTGAACCAAGAAGAAGCGTAAGGGCAAGAACTTCCAAGACATTTGGTTCGGATTTTTTAACTTATATGTTAGAACACGAACCTCAAACATACAAGGAAGCAATGTCATCTTCTGAATCTTCATGTTGGAAAGAAACAATCCAAAGTGAGATTGATTCAATTCTAAGTAATAAAACTTGGTAAATAGTTGATATTCCACCCGGAATAAAACCAATTGGCTACAAATGGATTTTTAAGAAGAAAATGAAATCGGATGGCTCTATTGATAAATATAAAGCCAGATTAGTAGCCAAAGGATATCGTCAAAATGAAGGTGTAGATTTCTTTGATACCTATTCACCGGTTACACGAATAACCTCTATAAGAATGTTAATAGCAATTGCATCCATATATAATCTAGAGATTAATCAGATGGATGTAAAAACAGCATTCTTAAATGGAGATCTCGATGAGGAGATTTACATGGAGCAACCTGAGGGTTTTATTTCCAAAGGAAATGAAAACAAAGTATGTCGGTTAGTAAAATCACTATACGGACTCAAACAAGCTCCAAAACAATGGCACGAAATTTTCGATAGTGTCATGATGAAAAATGGTTTTCGTATAAATGAATGTGATAAATGTGTTTATTACAAACAAGTTGGACAATCATACGTTATGATTTGTTTATATGTAGATGATATGCTAATCTTTGGTCCTAACACTAAAGTAATAGAGACCATAAAGAAGATGTTAATCAACAATTTCGATATGAAAGACTTAGGAGTTGCAGACATTATTTTGGGAATCAAAATAATAAGAACACCTACTGGAATTGAATTGTCTCAGTCACACTATGTAGACAAAGTGATTGAAAAATTCCAAGACTATGGAATTAAAGGAGTGAGAACACCTTTTAATCCATTAGAAGTACTACATAAAAACACTAATGAGAGTGTAATGCAACTAGAATACTCTCGTGTAATAGGATGCTTAATGTATCTCGTGAATTGCACTAGACCAGATATCGCTTACGCGGTAAGTCGACTAAGTAGATATACAAGTAACCCAGGGAAGGAACACTGGAAAGCACTAATGAGAGTGTTGGGATATTTAAAGAATACCACTAATTTTTCTTTACATTATGGAAAATATCATGCGGTCTTAGAAGGATATAGTGATGCAAACTGGATCGCAGATTCAAAGGAATCAAAATCCACAAGTGGTTATGTCTTTACTCTTGTAGGAGCAGCAGTGTCATGGAAATCTACTAAACAAACATGCATAGCTCGATCCACTATGGAATCTGAGTTTATCGCATTAGATAAAGTAGGCAAAGAAGCAGAATGGCTTCATCAATTCTTAGAAGATATTCCATTGTGGCCCAAACCTGTAATGGCCATATCTATTCACTGCGATAATCAAGCAGCGCTAAGTAGAGCGAAAAACTTTGTGTATAATGGCAAATCACGACACATTCGTCATCGCCATAACACAGTTAGGCAGTTACTCTCTAATGGAACTATTTTCATTGATTATGTGAGAACAAATGATAACCTAGCGGATCCATTTACTAAAGGTTTATCAAGAGAAAAAATTGACTGCGCATCGAGGGGAATGGGTTTAAAATCCTAAACCAACAAGAGTTACCTTATACGGAAACCTATCCTAGCAACTGGAGATCCCACAAACTAGGATCCATAGGCAAACCAGTTATGAGTAACTCAAGAAGCAATGCATTTGTTTGGACTTAGTCCTACTCCATTCCTATGGTGCAAAATATAATGCATGCCTACAGAAGTAGTTAAAGGTTAAAACTATGTTTTTTAATGATGACCATATCTTGGAAATAACAAGTGGGGTATATGTAGGATACTCTTAATGGTTACGATCACCTATGTTAGTGTGAGCTGGGTCGGCTCTATGAGAGTATTAAAGGCTTAAATTCTCTATAACACTCGCAGAACCAAAATGTGCTCAGGACCGAAATGAACACAACCAAGAGATTGGATGAGAAGGGAATCAATGCTTCGTAAAGCTTATTGTTTGGATATACAATAAAGGCCGACGATTCAAGATGAAATAATTCACCGATTAGCCAAGTACATCCGATAAGTTTTAACTAGGGAAAGTTCAAAGTGAAATATCTACTTATCCACGATAAAGAATTATTCCATATGTACTCTGTGATATTTCGCTTTGTGTGGGGGATATGTATATTATCATTCATGTGGGGGATTGTTGAAATTCCTAATACTAAATTGAATGAAAATAACATAGTCTCACATCGCTAAAATTGCAAAACTATTCTAGTATATTAATAACTTTGCAATGAAGGGGTTGGGGCCTTGGGGAACCCAAATGTTTGCTTCGTTGTGAGGAGGGAGATTATGCATCACCACCACACACGCGCGCGCGCCGCCGCCGTCCTTCCGAACCGGGCCGGGCCGGGCCCGGGTTCGGGTTTGGGTCTAATATGATCCTATTTTTACTGCAAAACTGGGCTGGGTTTTTAGACAGTCACAGGCTATACGAACAGGTGCGGATCTGTTCGGAAGCGAACGCGGATTGACTGAAGAGGCGCGGGCGAACCGATGCAAGTAGCAAGCGGATGCGACCCGACTGAAGATGCACAGACGAATAGATGCAGGTGCGACGTGAGCGGATGCGAGTAGTAGGCGGGTGCGACTCGTTAACAAACAGTAGCAGTTAAAAAGGCAACGGGTGCGACCCGTCAAGCGGACGCGACTGTTTGAAGGGATGTGGACGAAATTATAAATAGGAGAGAATACTGATCACATTCTCATTCAATTTCAATTTATGTTTCTTCTGCCTCTACTACTCTATACAATAAATCACAGAGTTGACATACTCATTACAATCTCGTGCAGATTACGTCTGTTGTATCTTGGGAGAATTTGAATAAAAATTCTTAAGGAAATTGTTTCGACAAGCCTTAGACGGAATTTCCTTAGTTAACCAGTCAGGTTCTAGTCTATTTGTATATTCTTATACATCATTCTTTTATCTTTCCGGTTTCTACATTGTGCTATTTTTTACGATAGTATAACGTTGTTGTTGTAATTTAACTACGACATACCTATTGCTTAAATTAGCTAATACAGACTTCCAGAGTAGTGGAAATCTAATTGATAAACTTGTGAGACGAGTTTATAATTGATTATTCTCTGTTTTCGTATACTAGACGTATAACAATTTCTACAATGACAAACTCATCATAGTGAGAAAGTGGTCTGATTCTCCGAAAATGGACAGAGACTTGTTAACGTCTATGCCGATTTGGGTAAGATTACCTTGTGTTAATCTGAAGTTATGAGACAGAGAAGCCTTTAGTGTCATGGCAAGTATCATAGGAAAACCCATTAAAATGGATGCAGCCACAACTATGAAGACGAGATTGAATTACGCTCGCCTTCTCGTAGAAGTGTTTGCAAATGATGAACTTCCCAATGAAATCTATCTTTCTTTGCATAATGGAGAGAAAATTATTCAAAAAGTTAAATATGAATGGATCCCGCCAAAATGTAATGTATGTAAATGTTTTGGTCACACTAGAGATCAGTGTAACCCAAAACAGGCATGGGTTCCCAAGAGCAATAATCAAGAAACTCAAGATAAAGAAACTTTAAATTCTGATCCAAGAAATTATTCAATATCACAAAAACAGACTGCATCGTCTGAGGATAATGATCGAATCAACCAAATAGGTATCAGTTCAGATCAAAGAAAGAATAAGAGTGTGCTCTCTGATCAAGATGATCAGGTCATAGCTAAGGAAGTTCATCATACCGATATGGAAATCATCTCAAAGGGAAAATCATAGAGAAATAAAGTGGTGGGTGAAAAGAATATGATGGTCTTAGAATTTGTAACTCCACCAGTTACAGACCCTTATTTAATTACAAATAATTATGGTACAAACAACAATAATGATAATGAAGATCATCTACAATCTGCAACTCTAGATATGGAAAAGCCTACTGAAATATCCCCTCCACCTGAGTAGGCTACACTGGCTGAGGAGTCTGACTCGGCCATGCCTCGCGCTGCTGACCCATTTGATATTTCTCTTATTAAAATTTCAGAAGGTGCTAATAATACTGGAACAGAAATGGAAATGGTGGATGTTGTTGATCAGTTTGATATTTCTGAACTGCATATACCAAAAACAAAGGCTACTGGTAAGATCAAGGGTAATAAAGAGAAGAAAGCTTTTAAACAAAAATACATATATATAAATCCATACTGGGATGAAATGTCAACCAGGTTAAAAGCAAAAAGTGCTGAGAACAAAAGAAGAGGTAAGAGTACTTCGGTATCAGGTACTATTTAAACCCCTACTTGTACTTCCTGATTATGTCTATACTGGCATGGAATGTAAGAGGTATGAATTCCTCTTCTAAACAATATGATATTTTGCATATATTTAGTGTATACAAACCCTCTGTTATAGCATTGATTGAGAATAAATTGAATGAAGACAATTTTGAAAAATTCTGTTTTAAATTACCCAGAATTTGGAAAGCTATAAACAATAATGACTGTGGTTGTAAAGGCAGAATTATTATTTTATGGGATTCCAATATTTGGAATATGTTAAGTAGTAGTAAAGATAAATAGTTTATAGATTGTCAATTTGAAAATATTGGTGGTTTTCTCTACAAATTACTAGTATTTATGGTAGCAATCTAGAAATTGAAAGAAATAGTATGTGGAGTAGATTAAAAGTTTTAATTTAAACTATAATTTCCCTTGGCTTATTTTAGGGGATTTTAATACTGTTTTACATGCATCTGAAAATTTTGGGGGTAATAAAATACCTTAAAGCAAATTAGACAGACTTAATAAATTTTTAATTGAGACTGGGTTAATAGAACCAAATACTAGTGGTAATAAATATACTTGGAAATCTGGTATAGAAAGGAATATTCATTATAAAATTAGATAGAGCTCTGATTAATAAAGAATTTTCCTATGTTTTCCCCAAATTTATCTGTTCTACTCTTGAGCAAAGTACTAGTGATCATACATCAATACTTATCACTCTTTTTAAGGATTTATCTTCTGATAAAAAAATACCTCCATTTAGATTTAAGAATGAATGTGTTTTAGATGATAATTATAAAATCCTAATGGAAGAATGTATGAATTTTTCTTGTAATGATACAAAACAGTTTCAATTTAATATGTTTTTGAAGAATACCAAAAGTAAACTTAAAGCTTGGAACAAAGATAACTTTATGAAGAATAATAAGCTGGAACTGTTAAGACAGGAAGGGAAACTGTTACAAGAAATAGTTGATAAAAATCCTGGGGACATTACTGCTATTAAAAAATTCTTTTCCAATCAACAAAATATATCAACAGAGCTCTATACTAATACTATGAATGCTAAACAAAAAGCCAAGGTAGATTGGTTAACAATGGGTGATGATTGTACTAAATTTTTTCATGCAAAAATGAGTAGTAGGAGGCATATAAATAACATAGGTAATGTTATTGATAAAAATGGTCATCTAACTAATGCATATGATAAAGTGGTTAGAGATGCAGTTGACTATTATGAAAAATTGTTTTTTTCTGAATCTATTACTAATAATTTTCCTCATATTATTTGTAAAAATATTCTAAATGCCAATGCTTCTGATATATTACTTTCTCCAGTTTCTATTGAAGAAATTAAATATGTAGTGTTCAATGCTGGTGACAACAAGAGTCCTGGCCATGATGGATTTAATGCAAAACTCTATAAAAATCAATGGGATAGCATTAAAAGTCAGGTATTGAATGTAGTAAATGAATTTTTTGATAAAGGCAAAAATTTTAAAAGTATAATCATACTTTTATTACTTTAATCCCCAAAATTAAAAATCCCATTAGTATTGGTGATTATAGACCCATCTCTTGATGCAATTTCATTTATAAAATCATAGCTACTATTTTAAGTAATAGGATTAAAAAATTTCTGCCATTTATTATTTCTGAAAATCAGAGTGCATTTGTTCCTGGCAGACTCATTTATGAAAATTCTCTTCTAGCTCATGAACTAGTCAGAAACTTTAATTCTAAAAATGTTGATAATGTTTGTATTAAGGTGGATTTGCAAAAGGCCTATGACAAAGTAAACGGACACTTTATATATCATATAATGAAATGTATGGGCTTCCCAAGTAAGTTTTATAATTTGGTGTTTGAATGTATAAATTCTCCTACCTTTTCTATTCTCATCCAGGGTAAGTCAGAGGGTTTTATAAAAAGTAATAGGGGTATTAGGCTAGGTGATTCATTATCATCTTACCTTTTTACTATGGTCATGGAGTACTTTTCTATTTTAATGGAAAGAGAAGCTATTAAAGGTAATATTACTCCTATGAATAAAATCCAGCCTTGTATTAGTCATCTTATATATGCAGACGACCTTATGGTCTTTATTAAGGCTAATAAGACTAATGCAGATGCTATCAAAAACATTTTTGGCAAACTTTATAAATATGCTAGCCTTCAACTTAATAAATGCAAGAGTAAAGCTTAATTCAATAAAAACAACTGATACAAAAATGAGATTTTAGAATCTCTAAATATAGCAGAAGGTAACCTTCCTATTAAATATTTGGGTCTACCTCTGTCTATTAATCAGATTAGAGATTCTGACTGCTCTATTCTTATAGAAAAAAATCAAGGAAAATGGAAACTTGGTCTTGTAAACTTCTTTCTATTGCTGACAGATTGGAGCTTATAAAAACTGTGATCTATGCCATTATTTTATATTGGATACAAACATATCATATCCCAGCCGTCTCAATTAAAAAAATTGAAAGTAGATGTGCAAATTTTTTATGGAGGGGTAAATATCATAAAATCAGCTGGGAAAAAGTGTGCAGATCTAAAAAAGAGGGAGGATTTGGTATTAGGAATATGAATGATCTCATTCTAACATGCCATTTAAAATTATTTTGGAGATTTGTGAATGCAGACTCTCTTTGGGCTAGATGGATGAGGTCCAAATACCTCAAAAATGATAACTTTTGGACTGCTTTACCAAAAAATAACCAGTCTTATGCGTGAAAACAAATCTTAAAATGCAGGAATATTGGTAAGTCTTTCTTGGAGAGAAAATTTAAATTAGGTGAACAAACCAGTTTATGGTTTGACCCCTGGTTTAATAATGAGTCTTTTGTTAATAAAGTGGGTTGTGACAGTTTGGTCATTTGTGGTGGGGTTAATGATACAGTGGCTATGATAATATAGGATAATCAATGGCAGCAACAGCTGCATCCTATCACATACCCACATAAGAAAAGTATATGTCAAATTCCTATTGATATTCATGCAGACAGTGATTATTGGGACTAGAAAGCAAGCACCAGAGGGAAGTTATCTTTTAAAATTACTTGGGAAAATATCAGAAATAAAGCACCTATTGTTGAATGGTATAACTGTATATGGAACAAAGTGAATTGTCCCAAGATGGCTTTTTGTGCATATTTTGCAGTTAATAACAGACTGCCAACTTGGGATAAAATAAATAAATGGGGAAACTCAAATAATTCACTTTATTCCTTATGCAATTTAGTAAATGAAAGTGCTAATCATCTGTTTTTTGAATGCAGTTATTCGTACTACATCTGGAAACGTATTCAAACTATATATACTGCATATTGCCAATAATGGTCAGATGGGTCTAATACAAGCTATTCAACATATCAACAACAATTTCAAAGCTAAAACTGCGAAAGAAACTATGCTCACATATTACTAACTACTGCTGTGTTTCATATTTGGAAAGAAAGGAACTTTCGAACACATAATAAAAGCAGTATGAACAGAAAACAGAAGTGGAGATTTATCGAGATAGACAGCAGGATTATTCTTCATAAATCAAAGAAAAAAGTCAGGGATTAAACCAAATTTTATTTTTTAGCTGATGGATGGAGCCATGAAGCTGGCAGCAAACATCTAGATCTATTTCTCGCTCGTGCTAAAGAACCTCAAGGCAAACAACAACCATTTGAAGCTAACGGCCTCCACCAGAGCTCAGTTGCTGATAACAATGACTTTCTTACTAATCAGCGAATAACCGAGGTTACCAGGTTGAATCAGAGCTCATTTTTAGGCGAAGGCATAAGTATGGGAGAGGAATTAACAGATCTGAGTTGCAATGACCTCAGATCTGATAATCCCTCATGATTTTCAATTCATTAGAGAAGCAACCACTTTAAAACGAGTATTGATGGGATGCAAGGTGGTTTTAACAATAGCTTATCATATTGGGAGAGAGGAGAGTCGAGCGGTACAAAGTGTGGTGGCAGAGAGACGTAGATGAAGAATCGCCGACTCACCCTCTTCGCCGTTTTTTTAGGGTTTTGATATTGAGTTCTGAATAAAAGTCGGCTAGGGTTGCTGTGTTTTATGAGTTATTGTCTCGGGTTATATGTTTTAACCCGCTTTTGTACTGGGCTTGGCCCATTTACCTTATTTCAAAAAAAAAACTTGATAGTTACTTGTATTTAAATATAAAAAGACGAATCATAAAGGATAAAAGAGAAAATATAAATTGACCAATAAATTTGTATATCTTTGCGTTTAAAGTAACGACTTCCTATCTTTTATATATACATTAAGAATTTAATTTGTCTTAACAATATTGAATATCAACCTTCTTAATTGAAAAAAAAAGATGAATTGATTTACATTAAGAATGTACAGTATAAGCATTTGTACATAATTTAGCATCTATACATAATTCAGTCATTGATATGATTAGTTCACAGGCATCAATGCAGCTTTGTTTTCATGCTAGCTGATTATATTTTCTTTCTGTTGCAACCCTGCTTTTTTATACATTGATTATCAGTTTGATGATTGGTTCTAATAATTTAGTTCATCCATTTCTTTTGAGCTGTTTTATGTTGGGTTTCGTGTTTTGTTGACTTGCACCAACACGAATCTTGGCAGCACATCAGAGCCTCATATTCATTTATCAACTCTAACTAGGATGTATCCCGTGCTTGTGTTGCTGGCTATTAGTTGCTAGCAGTTGTAGTTCAGACTTTGCACGATAAAATAAATAGGTAAAATCAACAACCAAAATGGTACCATTTTGGATTTAAATTAAAACGGGCATGAATAATTCTATGCAACAGCCAGTGTTTCACATTTGTTGATATAGAGAAAACAGTGCAATACTTATCTCAAAACAATTATAATAAGGAAGAAGGAACTGACATTTCAAATATGTCATATAAAAACATGTCAATAGTGCAGGAACCAACTCTGTAGTTTAAAATGTCATATCAGATATTATAATCCAGATACACACTGGCTACTGCAACATGCAAAGCAAATTCTATATTAAAAAAGAAAAGAAACAAATACACTAATCACACAAGAAACTCACGAATGACATAATTTTATGTTCACAAATATCAACAATTTTAATATCACGGATGGACAGCCATTGTTAGTAAAGTTGGTTTACTGAAAAACGAATAATTGCAAAGATTGGCAGAAGATATATATTTAATTTGAAAGCAGAACCAAACTTTGATAGTTTAGTACATCGTTTTTTTTTCACAGTGGTTGTTACAAACTAAGTACATGGGTACGTACAAATGGTTTCAAGTACAAATAAAGAAACTAAACTAAAAACATGGAATGCATAGTTCAAATACAGAAAATGAAACATAACAATATAGGTAGGTGAATGTTAAACACAGAGATTTGGATGTGTTGTCAGCACGGCAGTTTAAATTTCTCAAGCTTCCTTGTGTCGCATGTCATGATTCTTAGCGGCAGTTTGAATTTCTCAACATTTTGTGAGGAATAATGTAAGTTAACCGTCATTTCAAAACTAACTTTTTATTTGGAACTGATGTCATTGTGCCTTTTAAATATAGCATTCAATGTTTTCTACTTGCATTGGTACCTCTAGTGGTGATATGGTATTCAATGTGTGTAGTAGTAGTTAAAGTCAAGTAGGAAGTGTTTTCCCAGGCTATGCAATTGTTTTTAATTATATTGGCCATTGTGTACCGTTAATAAAAGATGCATGCATTGATGACAATTCCTTTTGCTCCTCTATCTCTAATGGGTGCGCATTGTGTGTTGTGACTTTGTTAGTGGTCATACTATATTCCTCGTCGAGGTCAAATATAATTTATGTGAATATGGGCAATAACCATGGGTGAAGAAAATGTGTGGTGGAAAACTGAAATGAAAAATGGGTTCAGCAACAACATAAGATGTAAGAAAACAGTAGTGCCGCTTAAGAATTCCACATTTCCTCTTTGTAGGTTTAAGTAATATATATAATATATATTAACCTATAATTTTTCTGATGAAATCTAAATTTCATATTAAATATTAAGCATAATAACTTATTTAAAGTAAGAAGTTTTTGTTCTAAACCTTTTCAAAACAATAAATCAAATATCAAAATAATAGCTCTCATCTCAAACAAAATTATAGTTTCAAAAGAGAATGAATCTGTTATGTCCATCGTGACTAAAGTTAAGTAAATCACAGAGCATATATATATAGTAATTTAAAGTTGATTGAATCGCTAGATATCATGCTTCACATATCTAAAACATTGGATTCAACATCAAAATGATATTAAAAAAGGTCAGTATGTTCTGTATATTTAGTAAAGAGATCAGAAGAACATTACCTTTTAACCGCGTTAATCTTTCCAATAAGATAAAGAATAAAATGAAGTATAATCTCGATGGCAGCCATATATCAAATACTCGTGTATAAAATACCAGACCCGATCCGCATTTCCAACTTAAAGTGGGCTGGCTTCATAAGGCCCAACATCAATATTTTGCTGTATAAGTATTGTATGTAACAGTATTGCAAGTATGTAACTGAGTATTTTCAAAATCAATAAAAATCTCTTCAATCATCTGCAAATTTTTACCTGGTATCAGAGCACTTTCAAGCTTAACAGCATCCATAACAGAACTTATACCAGAAAGGAGATATGTCATCAGAATTATATTCATCATTTGATGCTCCAATAACCCATCAGAAAAGCCTTCATCATTTGGGTTATTTCAGAATTTGCCGCTGAAAATCAGTGCGTGCCAAGAAATAACTCAAATTTCTGGCTGCTCAAAATTTTCAAGAAAAAGGCAAGCAAAATTCTTACAAGCAACAGGAAAATCCACAAAATTCCAAATCAGAAACCAAGAAAACATATCAAAACAGCAAGAAAGGCAGTGCCATGCCAAGAAAATTGTCAGAATAACTTTATCATTCAATTTTTGGCTACAACATACTTGTTTTCCCCACTGAAGATAGCATTTCTCATTCTGGTAAGGAAGATTCTGAATCTGTTCTTGTATCAAGAATCATCATCGTGGCAGAAGGAAGTTTTACTACTTCATCAAACCCATCCAGTTCTTATCAGGTTGCCATAGAAAACCTCATCAAAACCATTATTAGCCCTCAGAGTCTGTTAATTACAACCCAGCTTGAAGAAGATAACTATCTTCTTTGGAAAGTCCAAGTAGAAACAACAGTCAGTGACTATGGCCTTGAAGGATTTCTCCTTGGTACTATTTCCATTCCACCAATGTTCATAACTGATCAAGAAAACAAGACAGCTAGTAATGAAGATTACATAAAGTATCAAAGGCAAGATAGTTTAATATGTTCATGGCTATTATCTTCCATAAACATGAAGTTACTACTTCAAGTGATAGGAAGCAAAATTGCCAAAGAAATATGGACAATAGTTGAGAGAATATTCAATTCTCAATTTACTGCCAAGATAATGCATTATAAAAGGAAATTGCACGGTATCAAAAAGGACAATCTATCCATGGGTGAATATTTAGCAAAAATCAAAACACTTGTGATTTACTTAGGCAGCTGGGCACAAAATCTCAGATTCAAAACAAATCTTGATCATATTAAGTGGTCTAAATGATGAATATGAGGCGGTTGTTGCAGTCATATCATCTCAGAGAACTACACCACCCATAGAATATGTGCATTCATACTTCTTGCACATGAAGGAAGAATAGATTTCAAGAAACCTATTGATTCAGACATGTCCATTAACTATGCAGCAAACTACAGGGGTACAAACACAATATAACAACAAGACCAAGCAACAGAATCAAAGAGGTTATCAGATAGTCAGAGGCAGGACAAAGGAAGGTGGAATAACAACAATGGACCAAAATGTCAAATATGTGAAAAAGTTGGTCACACTGCCCCCAAAGTGCTACTTCAGACTTAACTTGAATTATGTTCCAAGGCAGAATTCAAGTAATCAAAGAAATAGTAATTACAGTGCAAATTTGGCACAAGTGCAACCAGAGGCAAGTAATCAAACAGAAAACAACAGAAATCAGATTACAAGGCCAGAACACATTCAAGATGAAGCATGGTACGTACCCTGATTCCGGAGCAAAAAATCATATAACAAGCAATCTTGACAACTTGAATCTTGGGTGTAAAGAGTATAAAGGTACATGGTCAATTTGCATAGGAAATGGTGAGTCTATTAATATCACTCATTCTGGAAAAGCACATATCAGAGGTGTAAGACAATTGTTTTTTAATAATTTATTGAGAGTGCCAAAAATAAAGAAAAATCTTATCAGTGTTTCTCAATTTGTCAAAGACAATAATGTCTATTTTGAATTCTTCTTAAATAATGTTTAGTTAGAGACATACTAACTAAAGAAATTTTATTGCAGGGTGATGCAGACAGAGGATTATACAGTTTCAAATTAGTTAGCTGCATCAATCATGGGAAAGAACAACAAATTTGTAATCTGTTTGAAGCTACTCACACAGAAAATCATAAAAGTATTTTAGATCTATGGCACTACAAGCTTGGACATCCAAATATGAATGTTTTTAAACGAGCACTTAGTGATAATAAAATTGCTTTTGATGATATTCCATTACCATATGTTTGTACTTACTATCAGATGGGTAAAAGTCAAATGCTAGCATTTAACACTTCACACACTGTGTATTCAAATCCCTTAGAGTTAGTTGCTATATACCTATGGGGTTCAGCCCTAATATGTTCAGATTATAGCTATAAATATTATATATCTTTTATTGATGCATATTCTAGGTATACTTGGATCTGTTCTTAAAGGCTAAATCTGAAACATATAATGTAGTAGTTTATTTTATATATGTGGCTGAAAAGCAAACTAGGTGTCAAGTTAAGACTATTCAATCTGATGGTGGTACTAAGTTTAAAATACTTAGTAATTATTTTAATAAAAAGGGAATATTTCATAGGATTACATGTCCCTATACTTTGAGTAAAATGCATTAATTAAGAGAAAACATAGATATAATGTTGAGACAGGACTCACTCTCTTAGCTTAGGCTTCCTTACCCTTAAAATTATGGCCTGACTCATTTAACATAGCAGTTTACTTAATTAATAGATTACCAACAAAAGTTTGAAAGGAGTAAGTCCCATAGAAAAATTATAGGTATAAAACCCGACTATCAAAGTCTAAAGACCTTTGGATGTCTATGTTTTCCCTATTTAAGACCATACAACAAAAACAATTTAGACTTTAGATCAAAACTATGTACTTTTATAGGATATGGAGTAAATCAGAAGGGATATAAATGTTTGGATGACAAAGGAAAAATTTTCATTAGCAGACATGTTGTATTTAATGAGTATATATTTCCCTTTAGCAGTACAGACATGAAAACAACAAGGAAGATTTTTAATCCAAGAGCATCAATACCTGACCTACCTGTCTACTCAGACAATTGGCAACTTGAAGAGACTGAAAGGACTACAGGAGCTTCTGATTCACAACTGCAATCAAATCATGAACCAGTGGAAACACCCAGCTATCTCAGTCAGTCTCCCTCTCAACCTATCAATCAAGATCAACAAGTTAGTGAAGAAAGTTCAAGTACTTAGCAAGATATACCAAGAGATAATGCTGATCAATCAAACAGAGCAGAACCACAAGTAAGATCAGGTCACCCTATGGTCACAAGGGAAAAGAGTGGTATATTCAATCCAAAGCTTTACATTGCAACCACAATGACTGAGGAACCAGAAACATTTGATCAAGCTGCAAAAGAAAAAAACTGAAAAGCAGCCATGGATGAGGAGATAATGCTCTTATTAGAAATAAAACATGGGATCTGGTTTATCCACCAGATAACAAAAATATAGTGGGATGCAAGTGGACTTATAAATTAAAAAGGAATCCAGATGGAACTGTAGCTAGATATAAAGCAAGACTTGTTGCTAAAGGTTACACTCAATAATATGAGTTCGACTTCAATGAGACATTCTCTCCAGTAGTCAAACCAGCAACTATTAGAATTATTCTTACTATTGCTTTACACAAAAACTGGAGTATCAGACAACTTGATGTTAATAATGCCTTCTTGAATGACATTCTACATGAGGAGATTTATATAGAGCAGCCACAGGGATACAATCAAAATACAAATTATGTGTGAAAATTAAATAAGGCAATATATGGCCTTAAACAAGCACCAAGGGTCTAGTTTGATAGACTGAAAACCACTTTAATGAGATTGGGATATCAGTCTAACAAATCAGACAATTCACTTTTCATTAAAGATAGCGAAGAATCCATGATATAAATTCTAATGTATGTTGATGATCTAATTATTACAGGTGACAATGATGTAGACATCAACAATCTCATTCAATATCTAGATAAAAAATTCTCAGTCAAGGATCTTGGAGACCTAAGCTACTTTCTAGGCATAGAGATGATAAGAAAGTCAAATTCAGAAATGATACTAAGTCAGAAGAAGTACATTACTGAATTACTGCACAAATCAAAAATGAATGATGCAAATCCTTAACCAACACCTATATTAAGCAACCGTCAACTCTCCAAGAATAGGGGAGAACCAATATTTAATATTAAACAATACAGAAGCATTGTTGGAGCTTTACAATATGCAACCATAACTAGACATGGCATATCATTCAATGTTAACAAAATGTCTCAATTTATGCACGAACCATTGAATGAGCACTGGAGAGCTGTAAAGAGGATTTTAAGATATCTTAAAGGGACTGCAAACTATGGACTATCTTTCAAAAAATGCAACAGTCTCAATGTGGTTGGTTACACTGATGTAGATTGGGCAATAGATCCAGATGACAGAAAATCTATTTCTGGATATTGCATTTATATTAGAGAAAATCTCATATCACGATGTTCTAAAAAGCAGTCAACAATTTCTAGATCCAGTATCGAGGCTGAGTACATGAGTTTAGCCAGTGCAATAACAGAAATTCTATGGATACAATCTTTATTAAGTGAACTAAAAATCAAATCAGATCTCAAGCCAGTTTTATGGTGTGATAATCTAAGTACAGTGCATATGTCTGCAAATCCAGTATTACACTCAAGGACAAAACATATTGAAATAGATCTATACTTCGTACGGGAAAAAATACTCAGTGGAAAACTACAAGTTAACCATATACCTGCTACCTACCAAAGAGTCGATGTTCTTACCAAAGCTTTATCAGCGAGGAACTTCATAAGATTCAGAGACGAGCTCAAAGTGAAATCAAGTTCTAGCTGACACCAGAAGACAAGATCTACATCATGTGTGAGCTGGAAATTAGATTGCAAAGAGATCCTAGTCTCGGATCTAAAGAAAATCTTTAGATCTGAAATTCAAAACCTTGCAAGTTCTCAGATCTGAAGATCAAATGATGTGAAGACCAAATCAGGCATGTAGATATTGTTCGCTAAAGCTCGCATACAAATATCTCATCAATTTTGAAGTATAGTTGTGGATCTGGAGGATTTGATAAGTTTTAGAAAAATCGCATTGTGCCCTAATCTCGGTTTTGAGGAGGGGGAGATAAAGAATAAAATGAAGTATAATCTTGATGGCAGCCATATATCAAATACTCGTGTATCAAATACCAGACCCGATCCACATTTCCAATTTAAAGTGGGCTGGCTTCATAAGGCCCAACATCAATATTTTGCTGTATAAATATTGTATGTAACGGTATTGTAAGTATGTAACCGAGTATTTTCAAAATCAATAAAAATCTCTTCAATCATCTTCAAATCTTTACACAATATATTTGACCCATTTTTCTTATTTGATGATTGGATAAATACGATAGGAAATATAATGAATAGAAATTATGAAACCAAATTAAGAATTGAGTCGTAGAAAAAAGATAAAAATTAAAAGAAGATATAAAATTGGAGGATGAGACAAAATCAAATGAAAAGAAACACTGTTTGCATGTAGTAAATACTCAAGCTATATTTTGACATGTGACCGCTTCGGTATTACACCATTTCCCCTCTAACTAGGATTAGTATTGTATATTTATGTCTATGCTTCTAGGATATAGGTAAAAAAGACAATACAACATTCAAACATTATATAGTAATAAGATAAGAGAGAATTTCAAGAGTGAAGCTTATGTTTAGACCTCAATTAACCAAATATTTCAGTGATGAACTTACAGTGACATTGGAAACTTCATTTTGTAGGTTAAAAGAACCGGTAAATTCGTTTATGTATGATATAAAATTGTAAGCATTGATTGTAAAAATACTTTCACGGCGTAGTTAGAAACTTACTTGATATCAGTTCCTTAAAGAAAGGAGTTTTAAGTCTTTTTTAATATTTACCCAGAAAGAAAAATATAATAAATCAACAACGAATCATATTTCTCTTAAGCTAGAAGCATTCCATATGTTAGAAACCTAAATAAACTAGAAAAATACCATAGAGAAAACAATTAAGAAAAAGGAACAATAAAATTAATGTGGATATAATTTTAATAAAATTTACATAAATTTTAACAAAAAAGTGCGACGGTAATCATTTTAAAGAAAAATAGCAGTGAAAAAAATATTGGTTGATGTGTTGTAGTGGTACCATTATTAGTTATTATATCATCTCAGTAATGATCAAAATAATTAGTTTAATAATATAATTTGGTAATAGCTGAATATATTAAATAATGAATATAGTTGTTATTAAGCTTACTAATATATTCAGGTTATTCTTGTCAAGTAAATACTCATTATTTGGACACATTCGAAATTATAAGGTTGATACTCAAGAGTATGACAAAGAAAAAAAGATGTTTTTCAAATTTATAAAACAGGAAGTAGTAAATAATACATTTAAAACTAATACATCTCACAAAATAGTTTCTCAAAGGATTGAAATAATTCATATATAGTTAAATTCAAAACTTCAATGAATAATTCTTTACATTGTCTGAAAATTGAAAATATTACTAAAAACTTCAAGGACGACCCTTGGGCTGGGCAACCTAGGCGACAGCCCATGCCTTTTTTCCAAGGGGCCCCTTGTATATACTATTGTATATTGTTATTTTCAATTAATAGCCATTAGTTTAAGGAAAATCTAATGCAAGATGAATTAGTTAGTTTAGATATCGAAGACTTATTCCAGTACCCAAAGAAGAATTTTAATGCTACATACAATATATTCTAATTCCAAAGCACCATTTTATTTATTGCATGTAAATTTATATACATACTTTTCTAATTCCAAAGCATTTCCATTTTCTTTTTGTTTTTCTATCTTCTTCTTTCCCTCATTTACTCAAATGTTTTATAAAAATGATTGTTTGATATTGAAAATACTTAACTTAATGTTAGATAAAAATTCAAGTCTAAGTTCGGTATTAAAATTTTAAAACTTCAAGATAAGCTATGTAATGTCATATATATGCTTTATTACATTATATAATATAGGATTTGGATTTTGATTTTGATATATCCATTTTGCATTATAATAAGTAGTCGGTGGTTGATAATACAAGGTTAAATCCTTGAATTATATTAAAATCAGGAATCAATGATTTTTAAGGTTAATATAATGGATTCTAGATTCGTTCATCTTTTACTACAGTTACCTTCAAAAACAAGGTTGGCTAAATGCATTTTCTTGCTAAAAAATCTAATACCAATCCAAATTTTACTATGCAGGACGGCACAAAATTACTTTAGTCTCAAATCATGAGTTTTGTGGACATATATTTAAGTACATCATTTTTAAGGTATTCGGGACTTAAAAGGTAGTACAGCTCATTGAATGTCAGTTAATAATTACAATAGAGAGGCTTTTGAATTATATATGTTTGTACATAATCTTATTTATAGGTCGCATATTCCATCTGAACTCTATTTTTATTGTTACCTTGTATAGCCTAGGCACATTTAGTGCATTAGCTATTTATATTATTGAGAAAGAAAATACTATTATAGAACCTAACTATGTTAATGTTTCCTAAAATTAGTTTTCAAGTATTAAATGAAGTTTCTTTTTTGTATCTTTAATGAATTGAAATATGCATCTTTGCTCATTTTTGGTAGTCTATAGTGGTGGTAAACACAAAAAAAAAATGATGATGAAAATTATGCTTCTTTTCTTTTCAAACTAAAGTTTTATTAGCAATTGTTAAGGGGCCAAACCAAAATTTTATCTAGGGCCTAAAAGGACATAGGACCAACCCTGAAAAACCTCAACACGGATCCTTGTTTAAATACAATATATAACTAAATAGCATAAATACAACTATGTAGCACGAATACATTTAAGTGCAAGTGTAACAATCCAACATAACATGCATATCCGTGGGAATATATAACCATCAAATAAGTTAAAGATACCACATGAACATACAGACACACACACATACATACATACATACATACATGCATGCATGCATATATATGTGTGTGTGTGTCTATGTATGTGTGTGTGTGTGTATTGTACACATTCATGTGACATGTTGCAAGAAGAATATAATAGAAAATACATGACATTAGTAAAGGAAAAGTCGGAAAACTCTATATATGTCACAAAAAAATAATTAGAGGATGATAAATTTGGAATGTAACTTCAAAGAGTATTTTACACTCTAATTAGAAGAAACCATGATTCACAAACAATGTGTGGATTAAAGATTGCAAAAATTAAAATAGATAAGGTTAGAAAAGATTGAATACATGAAACTATCGGTAATTCAACTTATATACTTCATGAGAAGGAAAAAAAATGATAAAATGCAACATACAAATTTTAACAAATACATGGAACTATAGTTTATTCAATTTCTCACCTTCTGTTTTAATTAGGAAAATTTAATCATATTAGGAAAAAAGATACATGAATAACTTCTATATATTTCAAATGGAGAAGGAAGCTCAATATGCATTGTAGTTGAAATTATCAAATTAACCGTCGTTAAGCATAATCTTCCAAAATTGTTACACAACTCAACAATAAAATGGAAAAGATGGAAGGACAATAATTACTTGAAATTGTAGCTACTTCATTTTCTCACCTTTTGTTTACATATACTGTTAGAAAAATCTAAAACATAAAGGATCATATAAAGTAGATATACATGTATTATTCATCTATAGTTTCACTGAAAAAGGAAATATGATTCATTGTCAATGTTTGGAAAAAGATTACAAATTTAAAAATCTTAGATGTTGGATCTTTCATAGTCAAACAATTTGGATGAAAGTTTAGTTGTTTAGCTTGCAGATAGTAGACTTAATCTTATATATTGATTGAACAAAGTAATAACAAAATTGAAAACCATGGTTCTTATGAACAAAAGGGATCAGTTGTAGAATAAAATCAAGTAGAAGAAATTATTAAAATTAAGGTTATAATCAAGTTGCAAGTACATGGCATAGAATAAGAGCTTAGGAGGTGGCGGATTCCATAATCCATCTACAACTAAAGATGTCTGATATTCCTCTTTAACTTCCATGGAAAAACCTATTTTTAGGAAATGGGAATAAATGATAATACGTAAGATGAGAGCTATTGTAAAATTTATTTTTTTAGAAGTTTCTGAAGAAGGGGATATGAGACGGAAGGGTTTTATCATTAAATTTAAACCCAATAAAGTTAGAATTATTGAGAATCCATGATTTAATTCTAAAAACACCAAAAAAGGAGGTGAATGGATATGATTCAGCTTTATAATATATATGGAATAGATAGATATGACATCTTTATGAGTAGAAGACGTGAATCCTTTTTTAGAATGGCTTGAAACCTTGAAATAAAATTCATTTTCAAAATCTATTGCGTTTGACCTCTGCCAAAAAAACCAGTTTTGTGTTTTCCGGTGCATATATTTTACAATAAATTCCCCTAAACCTTGCCATCTAAGCATTTGCATATGGCTATGTAATGTCATTCTCCACACTATTCTCTCTCTCTCTCTCTGTATAATTCTTTGTTTCCATGTTAGGTGTTTCATACCAAACTCATTAGGGAATGGAGACCGTTGATTCTTTATAAGCTATAAATGAGTCTAGTCTTCAAGTAAGTCTTTTGTCACCTATATGGTGAATATAAATAAGGCCACAAAAAATATGGAAATAACCAAGATACATCGATTTACCTTTTAACTTTTCATTTGTAATATTCCCATCTATGGCCAAACATGAAAATTAATTTATGTTGTGTGCTATAATCGATAAAGCCTTGGCCCAAGCCTCTAGATAAACCTGTAGTCAATCTCAAGAAATGGACCTTCTCAATCACACTTTGATTCATCCATTCAGTAACCCCATTGGATTGCAAATTTCTAGGTGTAGTGAAATATCTCAGTATACCATGTGCTTATAGAAATCAAGGAACTCCCTAGAAACAAATTCGTCGCTATTATCAGACCTTGCGCCTTTAACTTACAATCAGATTGGCTTTCGCTGGTGCTTACAAGCCTTAAACTCCTCAAAGTTTTATGATTTGGCCTTCATCATATACGCCTAAACGTTTCAAGAAAATCATCAATGAAGAAAATAAAAAAAAATTCTCCCCTAATGTAAGCGGTAGCTACTGGTCCCAAAACATCTATATGCACATAATCAAGTACCTTCTCCGAACTATGAAGTCCAACACCAAAAGGCATCTTAGTCCACTTTCCCGGCACATACTCCTAATAGAAATCCAACCGTCGAAGCTTTCTTCTTTGTGTTGGATCTTAAGTTTTGATTGCTGACAAGAATTTCAAGCGACGCAACGATTCATGAATCTACGACAACTACATAGACCGGACTCAACGAATCGATGTATGGTTCATATATACTATATATTTAATCTAGAGTCAAGTACTATATATTTTAGAGTCATGTCTAGTTGCTTTGTCAAAATCTTTCCTCAAGAATCATCACTCTCTCTCATATATTCACATGCATTGCATTTGATTTGAATATTGCCACTTTTTAACCGACTTGCACTCAGGCTTCAAAAAATACAGAGTTCAGTCGACTGAACTGATGCCCTCAGTCGACTGAACCTGTGCATAATTTTTTTTAATTTTACACGGACCAGTCGACTGACGGCATCATTCAGTCGACTGAATCTATGCATTTTCAAATGCATGTGAAACTTTTTAATTCAGTCAACTGAAGCCACGAAGTCAGTCGACTGAAAACTGTATAACTGTCATTTTTTGAAAAGACACTTCCTTTTCTGAAAAGATTTCTCTCTCACGAAGAGTTGCAACCATTACTATTCGTTGAGATCTCTTCACCAGAAGTTGCAATTCCTTATCTACTATATATATGTTTGAGTTTCAATGATCAAACAACTGAATTTACTTCTCTCTCTTGATCTAACGTGAATAATATTCTTCGAATCTATTGCTTACTTAATTTCATATATTCATTGCTTACTATCACAATTCCATATCTTACAAGCAATCTGAAACTTCCTATTCTTCATATACACACAATCATACACATCATACTTGAGGAAAAGATTGTAGGAAGGGTGTACTACAAGTGACAAATCAATGTTATTAGAACACACAGGGCTAAGACAATCTACTTTGTAATCAAGTCCTGTTCGGTTGCTCAGGCGGTCAAGTCCTGTTCGGTTGCTCAGGCGGTAAAGTCCTGTTCGGTTGCTCAAGCGTTCAAGTCCTATTCGATTGCTCAAGCGGTTTAAACCTATTCCTCCGAGTTAAGTAAGGGCTGCTAATTTAAATTCCAGGAGGAGTCTGAGACTGGAGGTAGAACGGGAGTTCGTACCAGTATAAAAAATTTTGGTGTCATTTTACTTTACTGCTATTTTTATTTTACAGTTACTTTCCGCACTAGTTATCTATTATGTATTCCATATTACACGATCCTACAGCACAAACATTTTCACTTTGATCATATTCTGTCTGTGAAGTAACTCGAAGCCCTTCTTTGAAATATGACCCAATCTGAGATGCCAAAGCCGAGTGGCATCCAAAGCATGAGAATTGTCAACTTCACACAAGACTCCCATTGTACAGTGGTTCCTTTCAACAGACACAAATTCAGGAACATATTACCCTTCAACGGTAGCATACCCTATGAAAACTTCAACTATCCTTCTCAATAGTCACCTTGCATCCCATGAATGGCAACTGGCCTAAAGAAATCAACGACTTACGAAGGCCTAAAACATAGCAGACACTTGCCAAAGCGCGAATCACTCCGCCAAACATGCAAATTCGCAATCTATCATCTATCGTGGCTCTACAATTAGCATCATTCTCCATATGGATTGCACTTCCTATATTCCTAACAAAAGAGCTGAAATAATTTCTATGTAGTGTCATATGAAATAAGGCCCTTGAATCAAGCATCTAATGATCTGATACATTTGATACTACCATAGAAAACACATTGTTAGATACAGTCTTCTCCACCGTAATGGATGAAGAACCATCTCCTATAGTCTTCCTCTTCAAGTCCGGACAGTATCTCTTCCAATGTTCTGATTTCTTACAACAGTGGAACTTTCGATATCTCTAGACTTTCATCTCCAACCATTTTTGGGCTTTCTAGATTTGGAATGCCCTCTTGGATTCCATCTCTTCTTTGGTCTCTTCCTCTCTTAACAAATTGACATTGAATAGTCTCTGTACCTCTACCTTTCGCTCATCTCCTTCATTTGATCCATCAAGTCTTCAGATATGAGACCTGATTTCACATCTTCTACTGCCAAAGTAGCTCTTCCACCTATCAGACCATTTGTGAAACCTGTGTATCACTCTGGAAGGGAATGCAAAAACACCACCGCCTTCTGTTCTTCATCTACCTTCAAATCCACAGTCTTCATTGTCATCAGAAGATCATCAAAGAGACTTAGATGTTCCTTAACTGAAGTACTCTCTCATCTTGATAGTGAAAAATTGCTTTAGAATAATCAAACGGTTTGTGAGAGAGTTCTTAAAGTAGAGATTCTTCAGCTTGACCCAAATTCTTTTAGCTAAATTAGTATCAATTACTACATGATGGACCCTATTTCTCCATAGAACAAATTTCACCTTCCAATACCACATTCTAAAGTCATTTTCCCCATTCCACTTTTCTATTGCCAACCGAGATCCTGATGCTACATAAGATCTTTTAACATAGGGTCTTACTACAGTAGTGGTACTTTCATCTCCTGCTATACTACCTAACACCTTCTATAACAACCAAACAGCTCTAGTACCAGACTATTAGGGTAAATTCAATCGATTACACCCCAAATATAATAGAAATTTGAATTTTGAATCATGTTGATGATGGTGTAGAACAAACAGAAAACCGATATCTCAAATCAATCATAGATCATAGATGAACAGACACAAAAGTTAATACACTAGATTTGTAGTGGTCCCATTATATCAAGGTAGTGTACATTCACTTTGGGTAGAGGAGATTTGATTGCTTTTTAAAAGAAGAGAGTTACATGATTGATAATAAAGGCCAAACCTAGAAAAGAAGATATAAATTCTATCAGATCGGATTGTTTATAAACAATAAACCCTAGGTAGAAGTGCTTTGATATAATCTCTGTTATTGGATCAAAAGCTCTATAAAAATCTACGGTCAAAACTCTAAAGCATCCAAAACTTGATGAAAATGCCCCTAGAACTCGAAACCTAAATTTCTCAAGATTCTGTCGATCCAATCAACTGAAGGAGTCAACTGGAAAACTCCTCCAGTTGACTAAAAGACTATAATGCTCTCGAAAGCAAAAAACATGAAAACACAGTCAATTGGTAGGGCCATCAATTGACTGTCAATGGTTCTCATCGACAGGTGGTTTCTACCAGTCAACTAGAGTTATGTCGTACAAACTTCTATTTTCCACCCCTCCTTCGTCTTTTCACCGCTCCTTCTCTTATTCTCTAAATAATGCGCTGTTTTCACCTATGTGATCATGGCACCATCATTTTCGACCAGAAAATATTATATCACCAATTCCAATATATACAACCAAATTTAAATTTACTTACAAAGATAGATGAAAAGAAAACTAGAGTAACCATTGCAGATGTTCTTGACAAAGTAACTAAACAACCTAAATGTGTATCAACTGAATCAAAAAATCTATCATCGAAAATAGAGAGATTACCACCTAAACCAATTGATATGGCAATAGTTGGATAACTCGCCAAAATTTAAAGATGTTGCTACCAGAAAATGCAATCAAAACCTGAAATTGAAGGTGTTGATCAAATTTAATTTTTATAAGGGAATATATGCATATTTTCACTCCTTTAAAACACAACTAGAGTCCGTGACTATGTGTTTCCAATAATGGTTCGAAACTGGTGAACATATAGCAGGAAAAATATTAGGTTTTAAGCAAGTGCATAACAAGAAAATGGTTCTCAATGATGACACGAGTAACGATCTTGTACAACCTCTATATCGAGTGAAGAAAGTTTATAACAAGGAAAATGGTAGGTTTAAAGCAATCGTGTATGGTATGTTATGACAAAAGATAGGAGTGATAGCTGAGTAGCTAGTAGAACTTTTATATGAAACTTAATCAAGATATTAAGGTTACAAATAAAAGTAATTTGGCTATTACACTCATCGTCTTAGATAATTTGTCAACTAACGTAACTGATTGGTCATGTGCTAACATATATAGTTTTAAGACTAAATATAGTCTATCTAGCTGCTCCACTTTTAATTTAAATTATATCTACTCTCATTTCTTATTTAAATGCGAAAGGAATGGATTGACTATTGACTTTAATTAAAGCATGATGATTTCTTACAGGTTCAAGAATTTGACAACTCAAATATTGAACTATTGGTTCCTACTTATGCTTTAGGGAGGATAAGATAATAGTTTATGATGAGGAAGGAATATGTGACTCCCCAGCCCAGTACCCATACCATCATAGACTTATAAATGTCTGATAATACGAAGTAAAAGACATTATAGGATTGATCCCTCTTATACACTCCCTTGGACCAACATGGATGTGTTTTAATACCTTAATATATCTAAATTAGTATGTATCTCGTCTTAGCATAAAGCAATGTACACGAGTTCCTAAGGACCGAGTTGATCGCATATCAGAACATACATACATATGTGTGCGTGCGTGCTTGTGTATGTGTTTGAATCAAAAATGGTACAAACACCCAAGAGTTTATGTAGAGAATAAAAAGTGAAGAAAATTAAATAAAAACGAGTTGAAAAAGAACACACAACAATTTATAGTGGTTCGGCTTATCTTGGCCTACGTCCACTTAGTGATTTTTATTGATTATCTCGCCGATTACAGGCTGAAGTTCTTACGAGTCGTTACAACTCCGACAGTGATTACAAAAATTAAGATTATAGAAGAACAAGAGACAAAAGATCCTTAAAAATGAAACCTACCCACCTATTTATAGAGGTGGAAAGCCTAAAATCTCATTTATAAGATCTCCACCTCATTTTCCACGCTTTAGATTGTTTTCGCAAGAGAATAGGAGGACACCTCAACTGGGTTCGTGGATTGGTATCGACCCAAGGAGTTGGATCGGTATCGACCAGTAATATTGCCTTAGACATATATTTGAACTCTTTGCCTTAGCTCGTCTTGTAGTTAGCTTCGTGATTCCATAGTTATTTGCACTAATATTAGGTTGTTTCTGAGTCCAAACGATGGATCCGTAGAAGAACAGAGTTGCTGACTCAAGTGTCCATAGCGACCTATAGAGAGTTGCATTAAATCGATAAAAAACACTTGAAATATGCTTCTAGCATCAAGTAGAATATGTAGGCAGAAGATGTGCAAATTTGGAGGAGAAAATATAGATCGGTACCGACCCAGGGGGTTGGTTTAGTACCGACCCACCACTTAGGTGGATCCATGTTTGCTTTGGCTTGAATTGGATTTTTTTCTATCCCATGACTTTGTTCGTGCTTGGTTTCTGGACTATGGGGTTATCTCTTTGGTTTTCCTGCTTTGATAACTCCAAGTTCGATTCATCCAGTTTGTTTGAACATCGCCTAGTCAAAAGACCGGATAACACTTTCCCCTCAAAGTATACCTCGTTTTAAACGTAATGTTCTTTGAATTGAGATAAATTTAAATTGCTGCGAAGGAATCCACTCTATGCTTTGAATGGTCATTATCCTTCCTGTGAATCATTCCCGTGAAGAGTTATTTCCATAGTCATTTGTCGTGATGTTTTAGGAACACCTGGGATTATAAATCTAGAACGTATTATCATGATTTGTTATTTCGAGCTTGATAATTATAAGCCGACTCCTTCCATGGATTATTTAGGTTTGAATCTGGTTCCCTTTGACTTTAGTCATCTGGTTTTCTGGATATGTACACGTCCACGTACTTAAGTGCATGTTCTCAAATAGGAAGGAGTACACATACATGGTTTATCATCCTCATCATAGTTTTTCCCATGTATATGCATATACACATATCTATACATGCATATATATATCTGTGTGTGTGTGTATGCGCACGCGTGTGTGTGTATTAAAGTATGACTTGGTACCGATTTATTTCTTGGACCATCACCGACTCGAAACTTAGGAGAATTTCCCAAATTTCTTGCCTAAACTTTGGGTCTAAATGGTTATAAAACCCATTTCTACTTCCATTCTCCTCTCAACTTTTGTTTTTACTCTTGCCGATCAATCACTTAGCTCCGCCACTGAAATCCATTGAACCCAAACCAATCCTTGCCTTAACTCGACCCTAGTACCGCCGCCGTCGCCTGACAATCGAGCCATTGTCATCCTCCAGCCTAGGCCTACCCTCGCCTACCTTACTATGGTCAATCTCCAGTCGCCGACCTATGATTCGACTCTCTTGATCCTTATCTAATACTCGAGCCCAAAGTCACATTGAACTAGGTAGGTGATGGCCTTGGATGTGGATGGATGGACGTAGATGAATGGATGAGGCTGATGTTAGTGGTCGTGATTTGGGATCCGAGAGGATGGAGAAGGAAGGTGAGAATTTCTTGAGTAGCTGGATCGGTACAACTCCAGCACTTAGGTGAATATCACTAACTCCGATGATGTGTAGTTAAAGCGCTCGGCAGATTCAAAGCGGTGGAGGTGCAAAAAGTCATAGCGGGGATACAACGAGGATATAGCGGGATATAGCGGATGACTCTAAAATAGCATATAAAACTAGTAAATAATGTTTTTACAAATATATAAATGGTAATTAAATGAAAAATTATCATTCAATTGAATTATAATTAATACATAAATAATTTTAAACAAAAAACATGTGCGAATATATTTTAAATAAACATAAAACCGTTATATAACATAATTGAATTTAGTAGAATATTATAGTATTTTCATTTCTGAAAATATATTAGAAATTAAATCAAATAAATTAGTTTCATAATTTTTATAATGAATAAATGCAATTTTTTAATTCATTTTATTAAAGAAGATATAGCAGAAATAGCGTAATATAGCGGGAATAACGGGATATAGCGGAAATAGCGGGACTTAAAGTGGAAAGGCTATATTTTGGGGCTATATGGAAAAATTATAGCGATATAAATCCGCTATAAGATATAGCGGGGTTATAGCGGGGTAATAGCGGGGCATTAACTACACAGCTCCAAGTTCACAAGTAAACTTCACCTTGGAATTTGTGTCGAATCCTTCCTTCACTCGAAGCATTTCCAAAGCACGGCCAATAACGTAAAGCTTTTCATGATGGTCAGTGATGACAGTCACTTCGAGAGATATCCATCACTTAAAAAAATGAACTATTGGATAATAATTGAAATTTGAACAACATGGAATGCACAACAATGTACTAGGATTCACTTTAGCATAGGGGGCACAACTTATAATTAATCTAATATCGATTGTCTATAGAGTCTTTTATAGAGATGGATCATAGACGTTCTGAGCGTCTTGCTACTCAAGCACAGATCTATCCACTTCTAGATACGTCGAATCCGATGCCGAGTCAAGTTCAACCACAATTTTGCTTGTACAACAGGCTCCGGAACAGCAATAAGAAAATCAATAGGTTAAACATCAAGCTCCGTAGAATCCAATAGAGCCGGCAGATGGGCCAGAAGTAGATCCCGCACCCAAAACTCTCGAGGGTGCCGTAATTTTAGATGATCATGTTGATTCTATTGGTTCCAAAATTGACTTGATCTCTTTGAAGAATATGTGACAGGCACATGATTCCATTTGAGGATGTTCTAGTTCCTTCCCGTCATCAAAGAGCTCATAATCCTCTGGAGGGTTACATTGCTTGTAATAAATATATGTGTTTGCTGGGTTGCGTCCCACCATTTAATCAGTTCATCAGCCAAGTTCAAAATTTCATGCAATTGGATCCGACGCAACTACACCCAAATAGCTATGCCTTTCTCCTCAATACGTATATTTTTTTCTCTGAACACATGAATCGAGTGCTCAATGACGAGGAGATTCGATACATATACAGTTTTAAGAGCTGAAAGGAAAGTTCGTCTTTAACTTAGTTAGAATCAACCAAGAGTTACAAAGTAGTCACCGGCACATGGAACAAGTTGAGCTACTTCAAAGGCGAATGGTTCTACGTACGTTGTCCACCCAAGTTCGCACGTAGATGGATATCCGGACGTAAGTTACATTCCATGTGATTCATATGGATTTGTCTTATAATATATAAGCTTGAATTATACTCCTTTTATCGTTCAAATGTTCCGGCTAGATCTAGTTGCACGACCCTTTCAAATGTCATCAAAGATCTCATGAAAATTCCAAAAAGGGACAGAGACTAAGGAGTTCTCCTTTCCGACGAAAATCTCATAGCCCACAACTTGCTAGAAGCAGGTCGTAGCATGGGCCAAGCCCAAGTGGTTGTCGACGACGACGACGACGATAACGACAATAACTCGTCTAGAAGAGGCAAGGTTAATTCAAATGTGCCTCTAGTCCCAAGTCCAGGGGTTGGAGTTAAAGAGAATGTTAAAGAAAGGGAAGAACAAGCCAAGGAAGGCGAATTTTAGGTGGAAACGATGAGGCTGGCCATGATGACATTGATGCGGGCCACAAGTCTTTGACCGAACAACCTAAGGATGACCAATAGCCTGTCCCGAAGAAGAGGCTAGTTGTGAAGATTTCCAAAGCATAGACTTCTATGCAACCTCTTCTAGTTACAACAACAGAGAAAACTCCTTCTCTTTCCTCAACAGACAGATTTGCTGGCTTAAGGCCGATTCCTACCGATTTTAGCTCCTTTGATGTTGGAAATATTAGTATCAAGGGCATCAATTCCCCTATTTGTTTTGATAAGGACACCATCCCTACCAGTGTTGGAGCGATCACTCCCATGAGTAAAGGTCCAATACATGGTCTATTAGGGGGACACTAGGACACTCACGCACACATGCACTTCACGGCATATATTTCACTGAACTTGCATCCTTTCTAGTAAAAACTAATTCGTTCTTGTTTCATTTACAGGCTTCATGGAGAGGAATAAGTACATATATCAATCTCGTAAGGAAAATGTATCCCGAGAATATAAGCATCGTTCAGGCTTATATCACTAAGGTAGTGGTCGAGATTCTAAGTCCAGCGATCGGTCTTGCAGAGATAGAGGCAGCCACAATAGAGGTAGCTACGACATGGATTACCTGTCGCATGACTTCACTTCTAAACGTCGTTCCAAATCCAGGCCATCTCCGCCAAGAGGCTTAGATAAGCATTTCGATTGCCTCGGTGTCTTGCCACCAGGCGATGCTTCTCGCATACCTCCTCCAGCTTCCATTCCTACTTGGCACCCTCTGACTCCAGTCGATCCTCCGACCATAGGCGCCATGAAACTAGTTCTGCGACTTCCCATCATAGGGCCGACAAATAATCGATCAAAGCTCTGGTCGTCACCGCAGGGCAACAATTTGCGGCCAGCGGCCGAATGGCTAAATTGAAAGAGCAATTTCTGGGTCTTTGCTTTGATGGGCTCGTGTTTGTGCCCAACTTTAAGAGAATTCCGTCTGATGTCCAAGAATGACCATTGCTTGTGTAACTGATGCTTATAATCAGTACAATGGATGGCTGCGGGTGGCTGAGAAAATATCCAAGGTCTAGAGAGAAAGGCAACTCGAGATTGATAATTTGATTTCGATAGCAGCATAGGATCAAAGAATCAGTACCCACCTCGATGCTGAGGTTGAAAAATTAAGGAAATCATAAGTCGAAGCTGAGAAAAAAGCCGAGGACGCCATCAAGGCACTTGAAGATGAGAGAAAAAATCATCCAAATGAGATTGAGGCTGCGCATTATCAGAATTATGCCTTAATGCTGGAAAGAGACGCCTCAAACAAGAAAGTGATCGAGCTAGCGGCCAAACTCGAGAGCAAGACAAAAGAAAAGAACGACGCTCTCCAACAAGCTCAGGATTATTGTGAAGAGCTGGCTGTTGCTTGCGTTGAAAGAGACAAGGCAGTTGAACGTGCTAAAGACGTGGATGCACTTGTCCAGAAGGAGATTAAAGCTATGGAACAATGGATAATGGAGAAATTTGAGCCATTGGTTAACAAGTACAATGCTAACATGCTCAAATTTCGCAACAAGGAGTGGTTCAATAATTGTTACCCCAGAATTCTTGCCCTCGCTTGGGAACAAATTGTCAAGGAAGAAAAGGAATTTCTTAAAGGTGATGAGGTGGATCTGGCATGGATAGAGAAAGAATCTTGATTGTAGACTAGCCCAAAGTGCTAAAAGAGGTTCAGCTTATTCTACATCCGGAGCTAGCCACTAAAGTGTAGAAAGACTTAGGCGAATACTCTGGATCATCACCTTATGCTATTGTTGGGGACACCTCCAAGCCCAAAACTATTCCTTATCCATCTTCAGTCCCATGATACAATCCAGATCAACCTTAAATGCATAAGCCTGCTATCCTTTCTTCCATTTTGGAGGGAAACCCTGGCGGCACTCCGGTCCACACAAAGACCTAAACTGAAGAAGGTATCTTGTCTGCAAAAGCAACTGCCAAATGACTTTCCTGTTGATTTTGCATGACATATAGATATTGAATTAACAGAGAAGTCAGGCGATGGAAGGAACTGATTGCATTAGTCTTAGGACATAGCCATGTTTAGGCTACTCCCATGTCGCTCGCCACTACTACGGGAATCGCTTTTGCTTTCTTTTCCTCTAGCTACTAAGATGTTTCACTTCGCCAGGTTGTCTCTTGCCTGCCCATGGATTCAACAGCAGTTCGAAAGGTTGACATATTCGGGAATCTTCTGGTAAGTGAAATTATCTAGATGCTAGTACTGAGAGAAAGAAGCTCGGTTACTTCCAACCAATACCAGCTCTGCGAACCATGCTGGAGCAGATCGTCCAAGATCCGGGCCAGATCTGTGGGGTCTTGCATCGCTTCTTCCTCAATCACCTCCGGGGCAAATTCTGGGAGGGACCATTCTACTGGCAAGGCCAGTCCGCTTGCTTCCAGCAATTCCATTTTCCATTATATTTTCAAATATTCTTTTGTTTCTTATGATGTTTTTGCACAATGGAATAGAAGCTTTTTCTGTTTATTTATTTATATATAATAGAGGCTCTGGCACTCATTAACTCTTATCTTACGAAGCAACACGAAAGAAGGAATCAATCTATTTTGGGGGTAATCCAATATCATATGGATAATTTAAAAGGATGAGATATTATGCAAATCATTTCTACATTTCTTATAGTAAATAAATAAAAACTTATTGTATATAAAATATAAAAAAAAGATAAATAAAAAATAAGCATTTAGGTATGCATAAAAATAGATTCTAATCTACGCGGGAAAAGAGTTCGAGATTTAATAAGCGTCCCGCTACGCACCTTGGATGGGACGGACAAGCTATCACTACAACAAAACTAAGTTTCGACCGCATATATTCTCAGCGTTCTAGTTTTGAAGGCGGTAGAAAATGTATTTGACGGTATTGCTTTTAGGGTTTAACGCTGACAAAAAGATTTTGGATTGCCGCCTTAAGGCATTTTTCATTTCCCTCGTCAATAGAAAAAAAGTTCCATTTTTCTTTTCACCCCATCGCACGGTATTCATTTCCTCTTCCTCGATTTCAGTTTTCCCCAACGTCGATTTCGATTTCAATCCTTCATCCTCAGCGTGGATTTCTCTACCGCTAGCTAAGTTCGGCAGTTTCCTTTCCTCTTCAATTTCCCTACCCATGGTTGCCCTAAACCCAGCGGATTCCCTTTCCACTTCGACCTACCTGCGGTTGCCCTGCATTCGGCGGAGAAAGAAAATTCGGTGAGCGTTTTTTACCCTAGTTTTCAGTTCGATTTCAAATCATTACTTATTATTAGATCAAGTTCAAAGATTACCCTATTTTTTTCACAATTCACTTAACTTTTTTTTTAATGCAAAAATTTACAGTCAGATGATGATCTTATATTTCAGAAATCTACTGATTATGCCTTTAGATTTCAAAAAATAAAACATTTTCTTTAGTAATTTATAAATTTTGAGTAAATATTTAACATTATTTTGGCAGTATAAGTTAGTGTCCATGTTAAAGAGAAAAAAGAGTTGCAACACATCTTCATCAATACTAATTAGTATTATTCTTCCATCAATAAAAAAGTACACAGGCATATTTGATAACGAATTATTGATAATTGGATCGAAAAAGTAATTTGATTATCTTATGTAAAATATAGTAATTTTTTTATGGGTAAAGTCTGGGGAATATACTAGTAAATAACACACTGAAAAGGAAAACATTTGTTGTGTGGTAAACCGATTGGGATTAAATCAATGATTGACATAAGGATTTGAATTTGAAATATTCTTGATTGAATCCTATATGTTCTTAACTGCAAGTGCAACTTTGAGTGGTCATGTTTCCTATGAGCAGTCTATACATTAAAAATAGGTATCTATGTTTTGTAGCCTAATAGTGAAGCTAAGCTGTAAACGCTTTTATAATTTGGCTTATATGTGATGCTCTGGGAATGCCTAGATTGTAAACATGTGAATGCAATCATGTTGCATCAAGCCTTTAAAAACAGTTACATACAAAAAATTGCCCACTTGACACAGTTCATCAAATTTTTAGTTCTGGTCACAAAGTGAACCATTACCTATGGAGCAAAATCTTCTACGCACACTGTGAGTTTTTACAAAGTTAAGGCAGTAAAAAATACTGCAAGTTTAATATCTAATGGGAAATTGACAACTCACATTGTGGTGGCAAACAAATGAAAGGCTAGGCAACTAGGTGCAATATACTTATCTCTCTTTCTATATTTACGATAGTATTTCTGCCGAAATATATACATTTAATTTTCAAATTCAGATAAAATAAAATATCATTATTGCGGTTTCTAGTTTTCTTTCAATATGTGAAAAAAATAAAAAATTGCATTAATTTTCTCTATTAAATTGCTGTAACTCTGCATGATCTATGAAAAAATGGAAATGCTCTTTAAAGATAAACTATCGAATCATACCCTGGAATAATAACTGTAATCCAATAATCAACATTATTGGTTTCCCTTAAACGACATATGTCATACCTCTATGTCACAGTGGTAGAATATGCCAATATGTGAAATGCACTTTGTAATTTTTTATTATTATTTTAGTAACTATATGCCAATATGATTCCTGTTTATCTATACTATCACAATTGCAATTAGTTGAGGGTTTCTGTATTTCTAATCATAAATGGTGAATTACAATTGAATACCATCCATGCTCTTCCATTAAGCAGTCACATGGTTCAAAGATTTTACGGTTTGTGTAGTATATGAAATATAGGATGCATAATAGTAATGACTAGCTTCATCTTCAGTAATTTACCAAAGAAACATGCTAATTTGTAACACAGGGAACATTCACTTCTGCTGTTGTAAAGCCTACTTTAAATGCATCACTAAAATGGAAAAAAATGTTGATTCAGATAATAAGTCACATACTGGGGAATGTATCTTTAACGGCGGGTGCACATATTACAGTTTATTGAATTTTTAACCCCATACCACCTTCAGCAATTAATTACATAACTTAAGCATCTTCAATGTTCAATTGAATTGTTCGAGATACTATTTTTTTAACTGGCGCCATTAAAAGGCACACAAAATCTAGATGTCTGTTTAACATGCACTACTTCTGCGTCTTGACTCTAGGCATCTGCTACACATATGTTTAGACCCTTGTGCTTTTCTGATGCACATACTTCAGTTTTCTGTTGTAATATTACTACTTGTAATTTTTACTTTTTATACAATCTTGGAGATGTTCCAAGGGATCTTGTTTTCAGGATTTAACAATATTTATGTCATTATGTAGATATATTAATAACTTTGATATTTTCAGGAATAACATTATGGTAAATATCACATTGAACTCCTTGAACTGAGTATGGAACGAGGTAAGCTTTGCCAAATAAGTCATTAAATACATCAAAAGGAAAAGAAAAAACACGCCTGTTTGCTTAAATTACGCGAATCTTAGTTGGAAAACACAAAAACATTATATTTGAAAAAAGATTTAGAAAACTGACATGAAATAGAGAAACTTTGAACTTAGATATAAAGTTAAACATGAATACATGGTAATCAACTAAAATAGGGCAGCATAAATATTGTGAATTCTGGTAGTTCTTTTTCTTCTTCTCTATATCCTCCTAACTCTAACTAAGTTGCAAACAATTATTCATGATGTTAAATGATATGTCTTGAAATAAGCCGAACCACCAAAATTATTTGATTCTTTAATCCAGATATTGCAAGCGCTTCATTTAATAATCTCAACTTTTATATCTGTCTAATATTCATGTCCATTCAGCTCATCAATAATTTAAACCAGTAACATAATTTCACCTTTTTTGGATTTTATTTTAGTTTCAATTTTTGGCTTACAATTTCATCATGTGTTGTTTGGCTTTCTTGCAGTTTATACTATCGCTATAATATCTTTTAACAACTTGCTATACATTCTAATTCTCCCTTTTTTGTGTCATTTTCTTTCATTGTATGGGTCTTGATGGCGGAAATCTCAACATAAATGTTTCTTTATTTTGATTAAGGTGTGGTCAATGAGAACTGAGAATATGAACTCCGTAAACATAAAATTTCCTTCGTTGAGTAAGGTATAGAACTACCACTAAGTACTAATATCAATGAACTTTTCACGATCCTCCTGCTTTAGAGAATTGAATTGATAAATATAATCCAAATTGGTTTTAGAAATAAGGTTCCTACAGTTTTATTGTTGTACGACTTAATCAACGTTTTGCTCATTTAGCGATGGGGTGGAGTGGATCTGATTCTTGTTGGCTAAAATATTGTCATTTTTGTGTAATTTAGGCCTGTCTTTTGCCATTTAATGTTGAGTGAGAATATGAGAGCGCTCGGTTAGGAATCTGTTTTTTTTCTTTTTACTAAACTTGAAATATGAATTATTACTAGTAGACCGTATTTTGTTAATGTTTCATGCTCAAATAATTGCACTAAAAAAAGAGGAGAAAAGTAAATTGCTTTTAGAATACTTTCAGAATATCAAAAAACTGGACGGGAAGGAGTAGGTGTATCTACTTATTTTCTGACTTGACACATGCACTTTTTATATTATTATTGCAGCCATTTCTAGTGTAGTAGTTACATGAGCAGCTTGTTTATCATGTATAAACAAGCCTAAATTGTCTTTATAGGTGATTAAATTTCGTTTTGTAGCTGGTTAATAATTCAGTAGTTAGTTTCTTTCCACATAATCATTAAACACGTAGGCGACATGAAAATATCAACTATTACAAAGGCTCCTAATTTATACAGTACAAAATTTTGATTTACTATCTATTAAGGTGTAAGTAATATATTAAGCTTTACCAGATGTATTTAGCATCAGAATAACATGATTGATGTATGCCAGTACCCGGAATTACAAATTCTATCCAAAAAGTGAAAAAATATATTCAATTATCTGTGTAGGATATATCGGTTTTGCTTATTCAACCAGCAAATCAAGAGTACGGGGGAGTATGTGGGGATAATCTAAACCATTTGTAGCCCCCCCTAATATCCACCTTATATGTTTAGATCCATGCATTTCATATAGTAAAAACCCAGTCGTTCTAGCACTTCTCATTATATATATGCATATATATGAGCTACCACATGACAATTGACAATGCTAGCAAAGTATGTATGCTTTTTTGGAACATTTGTCCATATTTCGTATGGAAATGACTATTATTTATAGGAAGCAAAAAATACCATAAAATTGATGTTCCAATATGTTTTACTTGCAAACTATAACTTTAAAAGAACCTATATTTGAAAAAAAAATTGTATACGTTTTTGACAACTAACAGGCTACATCAACATATGTCAGGTTGCAGATGCAATGTCATTCATACTCCACATTACTAACGTAACAAGGAACGCCTTGTCTATGATAACCTCACTCCAACGCTACGGAGATGACACCTCATTATGGGGTCCTCCCCAAACAGAAAGAGACAATTACTGGGGAACAGATGCCGGGGGGCCTGGAGATGCAGACATATTCTTTCAAATGGTACTAATGTCCTTCCTTTTGTTTTCTTAATTGTAAAATATTTTAATAACATGTCAAGCAGTTATCTATTTAATTGACTTTCTACACATTAGTTATGCTAAATATCTAATTTTGTAGTGTTACTGACATAATTGAATATTTTCATTATCTCTGATGCAGTTTATCGAATGAGCAAGGACAAAACGTGTTTGTTCTAGAGTACTCAAAGGTAATGTTGTACTTCAAAATTTTATATAGAAACATAGCACAACAATGCTTAAATGAGTTCCACTTGATTATCTACAGATGAACTAATATTGTTTCTATGTAATTAAAAGAGAGCGTGCACTACGATGACACTTAACATATCTACACCCCTTAATTATGTATCTCCTTTTGTGCATGTTAGTTGTAGACAATATGAGCCTGCATATTATATCAATCAAATTGGTAGGGCTAGATATCTTAACTATATATATGCAACCATATAATAAAGGTGGAATTAAGTAGGTTAGAGTGGCATAATCTATTCTTAACTTAAATAGGCATCTTTTGAACTGTTAAGACCGTGACATGTAATCCATTTGAGTTTTAAATTGCCAGTGAGGACGCATAGCACTGTTGTTTCTCTTACCAGCTTCCTGGCTAACATATTAAGAGTAGACTAAGGATGGTAATGAATATTGCAAGCTTATATAAACAGAGAGTACAAAAAGAAGATAACTATACTCAAAATAGAGAAGTTCTCACTGCACCTTAGTAGCAATAGCCTTAGTAACAGTATACTCAGCTTTGTAGTAAAACACGATTAGTCAACTTCCATATAAACTAAAAAAAGAAAAAGAAAATCCTACATTTACTATATATATAGAAGCCAAGAGAGGAGTTGCCCCCACTCAGCTTTGTAGAAATAAATATATAGAAAAAGTTGCAAAAATAATTGATTGATGTAGTGATTTTAGACCCTAAAAAGAGAAAAAGAAGAAGGTTACAACTCAATTGTAATATATGGACATTATAATAAGCGTCTTGCGAGCTGTGGCATTCAAGTTTTACCAATTTTCCTTCTCTAGCAAAATTGTTCAATCATAACAAAAAGTAAAGAATATCTGAGTTTCACATTAAAAAATATATCTTTGAATCTAAATCATGAACAAAAACACTAATAAGTGATTTTCTAAAAATTCTAAAAATGAATTGTTCCACTTTCTATAAGAGTAGAAAAATATGTTAATCTTAATTTCCTCTAAGATTATAACAATACTAGAAAAATAACCTGTTATGTAAATTGGAATTAATTTTTTGATACTAATTACTTTCATTTCTATGAGATATTGCAAGAATTCAGTTTAACTCGCAAGGTTACATTCAACTTGAAGTAAATACTAATCTTGTACAAATTTTAAAACACTCTAGAGAAATTCACCCAAGAGATCAAACAACCATTGATTTGTTCAATGTCTTAGACTTGAGACTAAAGTATACGTTAATATATATATATATATATATATACACACACAAACACATATTTGGTATTTGGCGATTTGCAGTTTGATTGTAAGGTCAGCGGTTCAGGTCAGTAACAGGGAGGAAGCAGTTTGCTTGGTATGTTGGTTGATATTGATAGGAAGATGGCAGTGGAGATGAGATGCACGGAGACTGTTAGTGTGTATGTCAGGGGAAGAAATATGCTGATGGTGGCAAGAGTTTTGTGAAGATGTCTGAAGTGGTGAGAATGCAATGATGAAGTATAGGGGTGCAGTTCAGTGATGGGTTAAGTGGAAAGAAGTGGTGTGACTGCTGGCAGTTATGGTGTTTGGAGAGGGATGGGTTTGCAGTGTGAAGTAGAGGTGATAATGAAGTAATGAGGGAATTTCTGGTTGCATATTTGTATTGCAGTTATGACTGGGGGTAGCAATGAAGGGGAAGGCAGTTTGTTGATAGGTGATGTAGATGGTGGTGGTATAAATGTATGCAGAAGTGAGTTTGTTTGTGCTTTGGTATATGGTCGGAGCAACTGCTGTAGGGGATGGGTCGGAAGTATGTATGCGGTTGAAGAAGGTGGTGATCAAGTTTGGTTTATAGATATTGTGCATTTGTCTAATTTTGTATGCAGTTGGTTTATAAATTTTATCTCTCTTTACGGGTTTATGTAAACTTTGTTCATGGATATTGTGTTCAACTTATTTTATGGATGTGATTAATAGTTATGCTTTTATTTTACAATTTTTAGTTTGATTTGTTTATGTTATGTACATTAACTGATTAAAATATAATTAAATGTAGTTTATATTAATGATATGTGTGAATATTGCAATGGCACAACATTGCTGTCAACTCTTTGGAAAAAAAATGCATATCCCTACGACAGCGTTTATACATTGCTGTCAATTCATTGGAAAAAAATGCATATCCCTACGACAGCGTTTATATATTGCTGTCAATTCATTGGGAAAAAAATGCATATCCCTACGACAGCGTTTATACCTTGCAGTAGAAAACTATTAACAGCGTTTATACCTTGCAGTAGAAAAATTATTAACAGCGTTTAAAAAACGCTGTAGAAAGTGGGTTTTTGACAGCGTTTATATTTTGCAGTTAAAAATTTAGGGTCAACGACCGCATGTCGTTATACAGCGTTTTTAAAAACGCTGTGAAAACTTTTAACAGCGTTTTTCAAACGCTGTGAAAAGTCTTTTTTGTTGTAGTGTATAGCTATTGGCAAGGAGAGCTTCGTTATGGGATACATGTGGCAATAGAGATCTTCCTATAAGACTCAGAAAGTGAAGGTGTGGAATTGCCCTAGCTAACAAGTAAACGAGTGAATATTGCGAAAGTGAATGGAATGTTGTTGGCATCTTCGAGCCAACCTTGAGTTCTTCTTCCAGTAAATTCATTCAATTGTATAATCATTAGTCATCCTTTTTGGGTCATAACCAAATCTAAATTTATTGAGTTATTAGATTCGAGTTATAAGAATCCATAGTAAAATAAAGTCCTTGGTTATCTAACTTCGATGAAATCGTATTTTTTTATTTCATTTTTCCCATTCAATATTTTGCATTCTATTTCTTTTGCTCATATCCTATTCTTCTTTCTCAGTGAAGAGGAGGTACTCTGAAAAAAAGGATTAATTCGTATTTTATAGTCATTTCTTTAATCAGTGAATAGGAGCATACTCGAGATCAGGAAGTTGAGTCAAGCAAGAAAAGCAAGTCCATTGACTTGGCTCGATAGGGCTATGATTCCCATCGAGAAAGAAGAGTTTATAGCTACCAACACCGATTCGAACTAAACTAATAATAACTACCTCACCACTACCTATTAGTAGTCCTCGGATCGTTGGCGAGGAACATTATGAAACTACTCGAAGAGTTAAGGAAACTTTACAACATTAAAAAGAACTTCAGGACATTATAGCTATCCTAGGGTTGGACGAGTTATCCAAAGAAGAACGTTTAACTGTAGCAAGAGCACGAAAAAGACCCTCTTTAACCTCCATTCTGATTGATTGGATATCTTTCATAAAAAAAGCAAAGGAAAATGCGATGATTTATTCCAGGGAATCCCCAAAGAAAAATACGCATTATTCCTTCTTTTCTATGGCCCATGATCCAAAGGACTCGCAACCAGTCAATCATGCTTTCCTTACCTTTCAACCAACCCCTTCGATTCCGCTTCTATAGTAGTATATAATCTCGGTCCCTTACCTTAATGCCTACAGCTCAATTTATTTTCCAGAAGGTGTTAAGAGACCTCCTGGCCCAACCCTAGACTCTCTAAGATCCTTTTTCAAACCTACTCCCATTTCAAGTCAAGAGATAAATAAATAGACACATCCCATTGCACTGATCGGGCTCGTAGTGACTGAGGGGATCTTCTTTCTAAAAGAGATTCAATTCGGAACTATTATATGTCCAAGGTCCAATATTGAAATCATTTCAGATATTTTCCCTTACTTTGCCCATGTCAATAAACAATTTGAAATACCGCTAACCTCTCTTTTTAGGCGTGGGTGGTCCGTCAGCTTCGCTACCTCTATTTGAAAGAAAAGACACATCTCGTACTTGTCTGATTAGGCATGACACCGCTTCTTTTTCTTGTTAGGCCGGGGTTTCTTTCCATATCTATCTGATATCGGATATCGATAACCTTGGGCCAGGTTCTTTTTCCTCTATATTATATGGGTTAGTCCAGGTTCGTTATCAATACAATTATGTCGTCGGATACAATCACTTTGAAGAAGTCGTAGGGTTCAGTTCAAATGGGAAGTACAAAACACTCAATAGGGATTATTGTACGACAAGTAACATCAAAAGTGTTGGTTTCAGAAGACAAAATGTCTAATATTTTTTTGCCTGGAGAATTAATCGGATTGCTACGAGCTGAACGAGTAGGGCGTGCTTTAGACAATAAAAAATTGCTCCGTGGTATGTTAGCGAATTGGTCCACTACAGAAACGAGACTTCATAAGTTCAGAGACATAAGAGGATAACAAAAGATGGGGAAACTCAACCGTCTCCCTAAAAGAGATGCAACAATATTGAAGAGAAAATTATCTATAATCCTATTTTTTTGGAACGCGTTGAAGGAGTGGGCATTATTGGTGGAGAGGAGGCAATAAATTAGGGTTTATCAGGACCAATGTTACGGGCTTCTGGAATCCAATGGGATCTTCGTAAAGTTGATAGTTACGAGTGTTACAATAAATTTGAATGGGAAGTCCAATGGCAAAAAGAAGGAGATTCACTAGCTCGTTATTTAGTACGTGTTCGTCGACGGAAATTCTATCGGTTTAGAAAACCGTCGAACGAATTTAAATTAAAATTTACCGCAAGCGCACGGTGTACGAATGTAGCACGTGGCGAATACGGGTCGATCCGCAGGGAATTGATGATTTTAAAATTCTATTCAATCAAATTAACCAAAGTTGAGAGTAGTTTAAGCTAGAAAATGAGAAAAAATGACAAAAGGAAATTGATAAAAATATGAGAGTGTGAAGGCAATTTAGAGATAATTCCACTCTCTAGATCATATGGTTCAACCAAATATGAAATTATGATCTCTCTTTTTTGGTCATATGTGAATTTAAATGATGTGTTTATCATAAGTATGACTCATTTATGCTATTAATTAGCTCAACATAAGCCATCAAACTATAACACAACCTTTAAACCACTTTTAATTCTCATGAAAATGACAAAAAAAGTTGAAAATGAAAATCTATTTTAAGCATGGCCTATTAACTATTGTTTAGAAATATAGGCCATCAAATTTTGATTTAAACATTCACTTCTTTGCCATAATCATATATAGATGAAGAGGCAATTTGTTATTCATATGACTAAGCATAGCCTATTTGTTTTGAACAACATAAGCTATCAAACTCAATAATAAGCACAAAATTACATAAACATCATTTTCCATGAAGCACAAAAGAGAGCAATAATTATCAAAATGTTGAAGCTACATGATTAGAGGCTTCATTACCCCTAAATTGAAGGGATTAGCCTCTCATTTGTGTTATCATATCAACACTTTTAGCTTGCAATATAAAATAAAAAAGAGGAAAAAGAGAGCAAAATGAAAAGAAAAGCTAAGTAAAAAGAAATAACACTAATCTACTTGCATGAAAAGTAAACTACACTAATAAAATAAGAAGAGAAGAAGCATGAAAGTAAAAGAGAATACTAATTAACATTGCATAAAAGAAAGAAAAAATTACATGAAATAAAATGGCTAAGTAGCCATGAAAAGAGAAAGAGAACTTGTCTTTTATTTTGATCCTAAACTAAACTAAGAGAGACTAAGGAGGGAGAAAGGCTTACGTGAAACATAAGATTATTTTATACATGTGTTAAACCCTAATTCATATTTTTGGGGAATGCCCAAAATACCCTCTTAGGAAGTGTTGAGGCCAAGTAATCATTAGCTTCAAATAATCCTCATTTAAGTGTACATGAAGCCATTAATTCCATAAGCATGTGCATTAGCCTCTAATTTGTACATTAAGGTAGGTGGGTAGGTGGGGTCCTCCATTATCTTCACTTTGAATTATTTCCATCTTCATTTATTCTCTTCACTTTTGTGCATGCATGTGTCTTCATGAAACCACTCCTATTTGAGATCAAATTCCTACACAAATATATATAAATTTCCAATTAATTTTTCTCAAATTAATATATGCACAAAAATGACCATTTTGCCCTTGGATGAAGATGAATATGTGACGATTTGAAAATAATATGAATTTTTGTTTAAACAAGTTAAAATGCCCGATATGATCATATATTTAATTTAAATAGATTAAATATGGTGGTAAAAATATGCACATTTATGTGCACATCAAATACTCCCACACTTATCATTTTATTCATCCTCGAATAAAGGAAAACTAAGATAAATCTATTTTCGTAGGGAGCACGATTGCATTGAGCGTATGCAACAAGCCGTTAAACCTCTGGGTGTCCCCAGTAGGACGAGTGTTGTCTCTTGAGGGTTTTCAGCAGATACTACACACAAAATCCAAATGCAGGATGAAAATATTTACAAAATGCAAGATTATTTACAAAGAGATGAATGCAAGTTTTTTGGAAATATTTATAAATCAAAGATTTACTTTTAAATAGACACAAATAAGTTAAATATAGGTTTTGGTCATTATCTTGAAATTTAAGTCATTTACTCGTCAAAATTTCCAACAAAAATTAAGTTATCATAACAAATATACTATAGTTTAACTTGTTGTTTCGGTTGATAACACAGTGTAACTATGAAATGGATCCTTAGTTGATTATCAAAGTTTATCAAAGTGGTATTTCATTTCATTTCAATAACAAATCAAATCAAATAAGTTAAAATAGTGCTTGGATTTCATTTGCTTACTCTCTCCATTTTTCTTTTGAAAATTTTGTTGATATTAACAATATTTACATATGCCTAACTCAGATAAACTAAGGCCAGATATATTACCCATGCACTGTCTTGCGGACTGATGTGAGGGGAATACAGAGCGTGGAAAGTGAACACACGAGTGTGAACACCTATTGACTGTAGGCGTTATTAAAAAGATTTTTTTTATATATATACACCTAACTCAGATAAACTGAGGCCAGATATACCGATCGTGCACTGCCTTTCGGGCTTACGTGACAAGGGTACAGAGCATGGCGAGTGAACACACGAGTGTGAACACATGACTCTAGGTGTTTATTAAAAAATATATACATATATACAAGAAATATATTTTTTTGTTGTTTTTTTTGAAAGAGAGTTTCACAAAATTATCTTAGCGCTATTTAACTTAGAAGACAAAAAAAATGTTATATCTTTACTTTAAATCAACCACTTTTTAAAACAAAGATTTTCAACTAAGATGTATTTCATAATTAACACGTATGAATCTTCCTATATACTAGTTAATCCATTGTTATTTGTAATCAAACTTCAATTTTATTTTTGTTAAGACAAATAAATTTTCAAAAATTTCAATTTAATAAACCAAAGCCATATATTTATCCTATAGTGTTTCTTTAAAAATAAATCAAAATGCTTAAAAAAAATTGTTTTTGGGATTTTTTTTTATTTTTTTTTTGAGTTTTTAAAAGAAAAAGCAAAAATAAATCATGAAAAATTAAAAATGAAGATGAGTCTTGTTATCCCGCCTTTTGGCAAGGCCGTAATACCAAGGACTTAACTAGAAAACGGTGACATATCGTCTCGGAAGTCGGTTACACGTAAGGATCGCTACGGATGTCGATGAAATTTGTTCAGGTCCGGATCGGGCTACAATTGATAAGATATGCTAAGCAAAGCAGTAGGAACCAACGTTCCAAATTTCGAAGCAATCCGAGTTCGTATGCTCGAGTTATCGCCATTGGAAGAACAATGGAGACGTGCTTCAGTTCGAGTCTATCAACATGCCTTGGTTCGACTCCATCGATATGTTTGGGTTCGAATCCTTCTATAATTCGAATCCATCAAAAGAGAATTGCTTCGAATCCATCGGCCCAGAGCCTCACCACGAATCCATCCTCACATAGCTTTCGTTCGAATCGATAGATCATTCGAATCCATGAAACCCCCTCTTACTTCGAATCCATCAAAAGAACTTCGAATCCATCCCTTTTTGTCTGCTTCGAATCCATCGTGGAAGCTTCACGTCGAATCGATAAGACCAAGCTTCACTTCGAATCGATGAGACATATCTTTACTTCGAATCCAGGAGACACGGCTTGCTCTCGACTCCACCATCTTCGAATCCAAGTCATGGATTCGACCCAGTCAAAGCGGAGTGCAAAGCGGACCGATTCGAAGAAAGCGCACCACGTCACCATCTTCACAAGCAGGAAGATCGATTCGAACGAATCGATTCAAGCATATCGATTCGAACGACTCCAGAATACGAAAAACACCAACTTGAATCGATCATAACTCGAGTTCTACAAGTCCAAATCCCATGAAATTTTCACAGAAGCTCAAATACATGATAAAGAATGTACACACCAAATTTCAGCTCGATTGGATGATTTCTTGATCGATTCGAACCAAGGGTCGAATCGATCCCAAAGTGGGCCCGGGTCTCTAAATTTCGGCCATGTGGGCCCCCTGACGTACCAGAACTGGTCTCCCCACATTTTGGGCGAAATACCAGCCTCCTACACCTATAAATAGACCCCCTGGTCATTCAGAAAAGGGGTCGGAGAATTCTAAGTACTGAAGAGCGCCCAGATTCTGCCAGATTTACTCCAGAACACCGCCGCTGCTTTAGATTGACACTTAGCATTTGAATTCAGTTGTATTACATTATCAACTACTGTAATCTTCAAGTAATCGAGCAATAAAATCATCAAACTTCATAGTGGACGTAGGCAAAACGCCGAACCACTCTAAATCGCTTGTCTTTGCAATTTACTTTCTGTTATTTGGAGTTTTTGTTAGATAATCCACAGTTTTAATTTTCATTCTGCGCGTTTATCTCTTCAAAGACTTCCGAAGAGTGTTGTGCCCATTTTTGGTACAAACACTTTGGTGCTTTCACTGAGAAAAAACCAGCTTTTTTTCTCCTGCTCCTTGGATCTACCATCGATACCGGATTGCACAAATCCAAGAGGAAGATCCAGATCTTCGATTCACAGTCCTTCCATTCTACTCAGATTTGCATAAAATCTAGGAAAAGGATTCATCATTCAAAATGGTTAGCACGAGAACCACTTCTGCAGCTCCTGGACAAGAAGGTAGGGATGGACAAAATCCTGCTCAACAGCAGCCATCCAACCAAGACAACACTGCCCACTCAGATCCGTCTGGGGCAGTCACTAGACAAGAATTCCAAGTATTGCTTCAAGAGTTGACTCAGAGTCGGCAACAGTTAGCCGAACAGTTGCGAGCCAATATTGAATTGACGAACCAACTAAACTGCCAGGGCCGTAGGAGGTCCAGAAGGGATGTTGTTTCCCGCTCATCCACTGAAAGTTCTGCTTCATCGGACTACTATCACAGATCTACCCGTCCTCGATTAGACGGGAGTCATGCACAAACGATCGGATATCAACCCGCTCCAACTATTGGACAGTTGGTGGCAGGACCATCAACCAGCTTTCAGGCCGGGCCCTCCACGCAAGGAGGCCCTACTACCCAGCATACCGCGGACAATCATGTCACAGCTGCAACCGCGGAAACAAGGGTCGATGGCCGATATCTTCCAGATTCGGGTAATCAACAGCAAGGACGTACTTCTGAACCATACATCCAGGAAGACGCTGAGCCAAGGAGGCGAAACTTGGACCGTCGACAGCGCCCGGTCCGAACTCGCGCTGTGGAACCCGACCACACCTTAGCTCGGCAAGCTCAAAGTGTAGCAATGCCAGACATCTCGACTATGATACGTCAGATGATCCGCGAAAGCCAAGGCCTTACCAACGATGACTGGGGACTTTCCCGTAGTCACACTCCCTTCACAGACGAGATACTGAGTGCTGAACCTCCCCGGCGATTCAGAATGCCAACCCTTCCTATGTACGAAGGAAATTCTGATCCCAATCAACACATCTTGAAATATGAGTGGTCAATGAGCGCCGCAAGGGCCGATGACGCAGTAAAATGTCGAAGTTTCCCTATCTCTCTAGGTGGAATTGCAACGATGTGGTTCACAAGATTGCCACCTAGGTCTATCTCTTCATTCGATCAACTGGCTAAGAAATTTGTTGAACAATTTCGCATGCATGTCGCTAGACCCAAAGATGTCAACACCTTATCCAGTGTTACCCAAGCTCGTGGGGAAACGCTAAGGCGTTATTTAGAAAGATTCCATGCGGCATGTGTGGAGATTAGTAACCCCAACGATAACTCAATCTTAATGGCATTGACAAAGGGGATTGACCCTGATTCTGAATTTGGAAACTGGTTAGCCGGAAAACCGCCCGCATCGTTGGACCGTTTCTACTCCAAAGCCGCGCAATTCTTACGACAAGAGGACGCGAAACAGTCTAGGAAGCAAGATGATGCGGGACCCAAGAGTGAAGAGATACAGAGCAATGTAGCAGTAAAACAATCAGGAGACAATTTCGGAAATGTTCAGTTGAACATACAAAACAAGCAAACGCAGCCAAGAGGAAACAATGGTCAGAATAAGAAAAGAGATCCAAATCGGGGTCCACGACGTGAGGCCCCAATGTTCGATAATTACACACCATTGAATACATCGTTGGAAAATGTGTACCTACAGACTTGCAATACTATGCAATACAAGAAACCGGCTCCGAAGCAATCGTCGGAGAGGCAGATTCAAACAGGAAAGTTCTGTAGATTCCACGAAAGTTATGGCCACAACACCAATGAATGTCGACACTTGCAAGACCTCGTTGAGAAGTTGATTAGAGAAAGGAAGTTAGATCAGTTTGTGCGGGCACCGCAGTCCGAAGGGGCGGGCCCCTCAAATCAAAATCATGTACAGAACCCAGAAAGACAGGAAGAACCAGGTCGTGTCGGAGGAAGACTGGTGATTAATGCTGTGAGTGATAGTCCTCGTACAGCGAAGCAAAGCTGGGGAAAAATGAAATCATATAACAACTTGGTTAGACGAACAGACTTTGAGTACGATGATAACTTAGACAATAAACCTTCGACCAAACGAAAGAGAGCGACAATTAATGACATCACTTTCCGAGACAACGATACTGGTTATGTCGGAAGCCCAACTACGGACCCACTCGTGATATCGGCACAAGTAGGTCCAGCTTGGATGAAGAGGATACTAATTGACTGCGGGAGTTCCGTGAATATCCTTTTTACACATGCTTATAATCAAATGAGGGTGAATCCCAGAGATTTGGAACCTTGCCAAACTCACCTCCATGGATTCAACGGTAGCTCTACCGTACCTATTGGGGTGGTGAAGTTACCAGTTAGGTTAGGATCTAAGGAACATTGGAGAGTTCGAACATTACAGTTCACTGTGTTGAACATAGTCTCGCCATACAACGCCTTCTTAGGACGACCTGCCCTTACTGAATTCAGAGCTGTAATTGCCCCATGGTGCTTGACCTTAAAGTTTCCCACTATCAACGGAGTTGGAGTCGTCCAGGGCGATCAGGTTGACTTGAGGACAGTCATACACCGAAAACGAATCGCCCGATTACGCGATGCCAAAGACCGACTTAAAACTTTTGAACGCAATGAGATCGTCATTAAAAAAGAATACCCAGCACTGCTGTACATGAAACCAACATGGAAGGGATCACATGAGATTAAGCAAGAGCTCAGGGATGATTTACATGAGATGACGACCGCTAATGGTCTAGCTTCACCAAAGGCCTTGGACAGCGAAAGACTTCGTCGCCATCGCACATAACAGGCTGTGTTTATCTATTTAGTTTCAATTCTGTTTTAGAATTTGTTTCTGCATTTCGAAATTAGAATTTGTAATAAGGCAACTGACTTTGCCATGTTTTCTTATTTCAGCAATAAAATGCCATCTCTTTGAGCCAGAGCTGTGATTCATTAAATACAATGTACAACATCACGATGCACGAAGAGCTAAATTCCATCATGCAATGGAATTTATTCAAGCAGGGAGTGGCTATGAAGCAATCAACCACTCACCAAATGAAACCCGAGCTCGGGGGCAAGCCATCACATCAGGCCAGAAATGGGTTGATACACGACAACCTTTTTCCTTAAACCCAGCTTCCGAGAGCGCGAACTGGAGTATAAAACATTAACAAACTCCGTACTCCCAGAGTGCGAGGCGGAGTATAAACATTTTCCTAAATCCCAGAGTACTCCGAGAGCGCGAGCTGGGTACAAAACTCATTAACAAACTCCGTACTCCCAGAGTGCGAGGCGGAGTATAAACATTTTTCCTAAATCCCAGAGTACTCCGAGAGCGCGAGCTGGGTACAAAACTTTTTAACAAACTCCGTACTCCCAGAGTGCGAGGCGGAGTATAAACATTTTTCCTAAATCCCAGAGTACTCCGAGAGCGCGAGCTGGGTACAAAACTTTTTAACTAACTCCGTACTCCCAGAGTGCGAGGCGGAGTATAAACATTTTTCCTAAATCCCAGAGTACTCCGAGAGCGCGAGCTGGGTATAAACACTAACAAACTCCAGCTTCCGAGAGCGCGAACTGGAGTATAAACATTAACTAACTCCGGATTCCGAGAGCGCGAACCGGAGTATAAACATTAACAAACTCCAGCTTCCGAGAGCGCGAACTGGAGTATAAACATTAATTAACTCCGTACTCCCAGAGTGCGAGGCGGAGTATAAACATTTTTCCTAAACCCCAGAGTACTCCGAGAGCGCGAGCTGGGTACAAGCTTTTTACTTAACTCCGTACTCCCAGAGTGCGAGACGGAGTATAAACATTCATCTAACTCCGTACTCCCAGAGTGCGAGGCGGAGTATAAACATTCTCCTAAAAACTCCAGCATCCGAGAACGCGAACTGGAGTATAAACATTAATTAACTCCGTACTCCCAGAGTGCGAGGCGGAGTATAAACATTCCTTAACTCCGTACTCCCAGAGTGCGAGGCGGAGTATAAACATTCCTTAACTCCGTACTCCCAGAGTGCGAGGCGGAGTATAAACATTCATCTTACTCCGTACTCCGGAGCGCGAGACGGGGTATAAACATACGTCAACTCCGCACTAATCCCCAATACTGGGGGCAGAACCATAACACACAACAAGTTGGAGACAAAAGGGAATACATTCTCATTTCCACTATCAACAAAAAGAATATGATTACAAAGTGGTTCAAGAAATAGCTACTAGTGGGAGCCGAATCCACATCTATACACGGCTATAGAAGAATCAACAAAATGCTACCCTACACAACAAAGATTTAGGGAAAGAAGTTCATTCTTTCTTCTTCCTTATCTTCTTCTTTGGAGTAGCTCCACCTGATCCGCTGCCCGACTTCTTCCTCGATCGCTTGCTCTTTTCGGGCTTGCCCTCCGGCAGCGATATGATGTCGACGTCTTCCTCAGAGCTGGAGGCGACAGAAGTTCTTCTAGGAGGACGAGCTGGGGGCATAGGAGTAGTAGCAGGAGGGGGAACAGGAGCGGTCTCGATCAACACAGTACCACCCGGCGAAATCACCATTAACGGGGCAGGCCCGGGTGGACTAGGACCTACATTCCCTGACGCCATCTCGGCAGCAATCTCAGTTAAAACGTCGTCCTCACGAGATGCTTGGGCCGCATCAGATGTGCCAATAGCTGGCATAGGTACACTAACGGCCGGAGCAGCCTCACTCACAGCATCGGACGGATTGGCAGAGGGATCGATGGGTTCGTTGAGAAGCTCCTCAATCATCTGAGCGCTGAAAGAGAACATATTTGCATCTCCCTCCTCGCCAATCAAAGTAGAAGTCGTGATGGCTTCAGAAAAAACTACCCCTTGTGTTTGATGAGGAACTGATAAAGCAAGGGGCGCAGAAACTATAACTTCGGTCACTGAAATGCAACAAAACGAAGATTGTTAGACAAGTGTATTGCTTAAGGTTCATCACAACAAAACTACGAGAAGCGTTCAAATACCTTCCTTAGTCTGGACCGAAACATGGGTAGAATCATCGGCGGAAGATAACAACGGTTGGTCAGGATTATATGCAGGAACGGATTGGGGGTCTACCGCACCAGTAGTCTCGGGCAATGTTGAGATTACGGCTCCAACACTTGCCTCGTGATGCGCGGTCCCCGAACCTTCGCCTGTCTCTGATGACTGGACGCCGAGTCTTTCTTTCGCCATAGAAATTACCACCTCATGAAGGGCTTTCCTCTCATCCTCAGTAAGCAGGCGCATCTCCAGTTCGAAGTCGTCAAGTGCTCCATCTGGATGCGCCGCTCTCTTCTCGTTCACCAGCCGGGTCCAGGCATTATACAAGATCATGGAGTCATCTCCCAGCCACGCTAGATTTCTGTGTTCCAGCACATTAGCGTTATACGTAACTAAGAGATCGTCAAACTCAGCATCTAGCCTGGACCTCTCCTCCAAGATTTTTTCCTGAATCTCCGCTTCCACAGACTTAGCCTTGATCGCCACCGCAGCTAGTTCGGCCCTGAGGGATACTGCTTGGTCGCAAGCCTCTTGAGCAGTAGCGTTCGCATCGTCTTTCTCCTTCACCATTTCAGCGAATTTGGCCTTGAGCTCGTTCAGCTCTTTAACGGCTAAGTCTCGCTCAGCTGCAACGGTGGTATTGCGATGGCCCATCTCTTCCACTGTGGCACAGTGTTCTTGCTGCATCCTCGCTAGTTTGGCCACGACATCCTCGTGTTTCTTAAGAGTTTCAAGCTCCGACTTTCGGGACGTCTCCACTTCGGATTGAAGAACTTGGATAATGCGTTTCTGCTTCGCAATGTCGACATCACGTTCAGCAATGATTTTCGCCCTGTCGAAAGCTACTCTAGAGGCCTTCACGGCTGCCTTATACCACTCTTTGTACTGAGCATAGAAGTCGTGAATGTAATTATGTGCAGTGGTCTCAGCTTCCGGAGGGATTCTTTTAAAATTAGGAGGGAAGATGTAGCCATCCATGCAAATTTCCGGATAGTCGTTTTTCATTTGGGCAAGCTTAGCGGCTCCCTCGCTTGTCAACTCAGCCGGAGCTTGTTCAATTATAGCAGCTGCCGTTGATTCCACTCTAGGCCGTTGAGCGTCAGGCCGAGAAGATTGAGAAGGCAATTGTTGCTGATGAGATGGCCCTGGGAGGTCTACTGGAGCCCTAGGAGGTGGAGGAGAACGAGATCGGGGTCGGTGCTGATACCCCCGGTCTCTATCAGAGTAATCGTAACCAGAACGGTTACGCGAGTAGTCTCTGTCTCTATCATAACGTTCCTGACTCGAGTAGCCTCGCCCATGGTCCCTATCTGTCTCTCTCCTACGGGAATCATAGAATGGAGAAGATTGACGCACGTTCCGAAGTCTATCTAGAGTGGAGCCGCGTCCTGACATCTCACCTGCGATAAGAAAGAATTACGGATTAAAATCCCATAAAGCAATGTTTATTATGCAGAAATCATGAAGTGCCGTGAAAGTGTGTGTAAATGTGTAAACCCCCAAACCGACCGGAAGTGTTGACCGCACTTAAAGGAAAGGGCTCGTTCATATTTAAGACATCTTGTAATTCCTCCAACCCAGGATTATGAGAGATTGATATATAATCTGGGATAGGAATATCGTCAAGCCCTTTAAGAGAATCTCTCGAATGAGAAGGGGCGGCCTCAGAAATCATAACTCCGGAAGCGGGAAGAAACACATCTACAGATTTTCCCCCTTTTGACTTAAGTTTTTTGGAAACGGCGGCCTTGCCTTTCCGTTTTTCTCCCGATTCCTCCAAGTTTCCCGAAAGGTCAGCCATCGGCTCTGAATCCGTCTGAGTTCTTTCTTCGTCACTCGCCTCGATTATTCTGATCCCGAGTGACCTCTTCGCTTTTCTCTTCTTCGGTTTCTTCTTATTTTCCTTCTTGGAGACGGACTTTGAGAATCCCTCAACAACTATGCTTTGATTAATGTCGATCAAACCTAGAACTCTTAAGTTGTAGTCGTTCAGCACCGAGTCAATGTGCCTCAGCTCGCTCGGAACTTCTTGAAGACTCCGGACGGTACCTTTGAAACGCCCTCCATCGGGCCTAGAAATAATAGCTGAAAAAGGAATGAAATGTCAATTTTAACACCGAAGAGTTATTGGTCAAAGAAACAGGTTAAGGCGCTTACGTCTAGACAACCATCGCCTAGCGAAGCCCGGAGGACATCGAACGTAGAACCATTCGTTCTTGAAATAACTCAGGCGCGTCCAAGCTCCGACTACAACTTGGCAATTTCTAACTGCCTCCAAAAATGTAAACGACGGGCTATCACCCCTGCTCTTGAAGTTAAATATGTGTCTGATCTCGAAGGGCCTAGGCGGGCGAAAAAGACAGTCCATGAATATTATGAAGACACTATTCAGCAGCGCGTGCCCGTTGGGATGAAGTTGTGAAGGAGCGATCCCTAAATATGATAACATCCTTCGGATATATTGATTGAAGGGAGGAAGAGTTCCAGCCGCACAAGCATGACGGTAGAATGCCGTATATCCTTCAGGTGGATTGTGCGGTCTATCGGTAGCACTGGGCAATAATACGTCACCCAAAGATATGTTATGCTTTAAGCATATTCGTCCCAACAAGGATTCGGACATGTTGGACTGAACCGAATCAACAGGGTCCTCGATAAATATCGCCTCCGGCAGTTCATCTGGAGCCGGATCGATTACGTCGGCAGGGATATCAGGAATCTCAAGCACAGGAGGAGTCGAGCTCTGCACCTCTTGTTGTTGGGAGCTCGAAGATTCCATAATTAGCTAACTCATCAGAAAGCAACGTTAAGTTCATAACCAGCCCGTGCATGCCCCAGTGTAGTGTGTGTGTGGACGTGTCATGCAGTACAAGTAATATGCATCACTTAATCAAATTTAACAGAATGAAACAGGATGTTCGTACAACATATCTTGGGAATTTGAGAATGAAAATGACCGTCATCGCTGACCGTCACTTCCGCAACATCCAAACGCTACGAACCAACCTCGTGTATAAGTCAGTTGTGTTGTTGGTTAAGTCACAGTTCCATCGACGAGCTTCAAAAGGGAGGTCAAATCTTTCGGTCAAGTTCGACTATGCGAGGCCGAAGCTCGTCGGAGTCAAGTATGCTAAAGTTCATTATGTTCGTCGAAATTCAACGTGAAACTGGTCGTAGTTCAGATGTTGGGATAAATCAGAAGAGTAGAAGTTTCAAAAGTCAGGACGTTCGAATCGATTGACTCGAATCGATATGAGTCGAATCAATAAAGTTCGAATCCACTGGCTCGAATCGATGTGAATCGGTTCGATAAAGCTCAAGTCCAAATACTTCGAATCCGTATGGTACGACTCGATGAAAACTGGAGAAGGAAAAATGCTTCGAATCCATGAGCATGACATAGCTTCGAATCGATCAGAATTTATGTCTTCGAATCGATCAGGGCAACATTGCTTCGAATCGATCGTTTTGATCTATTTTTTCTTTCATGATCATCGATTCGAAGCCTGACACTTAAGACTGATTCGAATTGCACGTTCTCGGATCGATGCAGAGCAGTAAAGAGGAACGAAGTCCATCCATAACAGGTTCCTTTCCCTAGATTCATCGATTCGACCCATCCCAGATCTACTGATCCTTCATGCCTTTCAGAAGAAAAAATGGAATCGCTGCCAAGTTTTCCAAGTTTTAATGTTCTACACTCGAATCGGTTCCATGTTTACCTGATTGTATTCGACTATAGTCAAAGGATTGGAAAAATTTGATCAATCCGTATGAAGACACAAAGGTTTCCTGCTCTGAAGGATCGAGTCGAAGAAGAAGCTCTCGTAACAGTAAAAAGTAAAAAGTGAGAAGTGAATAGGAACCCGGTATATATAGGGGAGATGTGGCGATTCGCCTCCCGGTATATCTGACCGGCTTTTATAGGTGGGATAATCGACTCGAGTCGATTCGTCGCGACATCGAATCCATTCAGTTCGAATCCCTCCTTTAGTTCGAATCCAACCGGCTTCGAATCCTCTGCCACATCGAATCCATTCCGGCAGCATCGAAACAAAACAACATTGATCCGAACACTCACAACTTCTACTCCATCTACTCTTCGAATCCATCAAAGCGACATTTCCACGAGGCTCATCGATACGAAGCTGCACCGATTCGAACTTCCATCGATACGAAGGAGTTAGCAAAAACAGAATTGAAACCGTCATGTACCTATCGATTCGGAGTGCCAGCCTCATATCCCTCGACTCGCAGCGGTTCGAAGGTCATCGATTCGAATGGGCACTTCGAATCCATCAAAACCATCTGTAAAAATGAACACATCGCTTAGGCATGAAAAGATTACTGGATTACCTTTTTACCTCGATTCAGGAGAGGATCGATACAAGAAGATAATCATAGGCAATCATCAAAGCAATGTTTTAGCTCGAATCTCAAATCTGTCCAGGAGAGGACCGATATAGGTTTCGATAGTGAACCGAACTGACAACGACTTGCGATCACGCAACGTTAATCAAAGCCAAGATAATACACGTATGCACGTATTTCTGACTAATGTTTGATCTTTATCATTTACAGGGATCGAATGTTCGTCTCGTCATGACTCAAAAAAAAACTGACAGCCAGTTACTACTGTACGACGGTCGATTACAGCAATGCAGAATGTAACTTTCGGTAAAACATGTCATAGCTGTCCAGTGAGAGACTACAACTTTTCAAAGCACGTCATGTTTACACAAGACGTACTTTGGGGGGCAAATGTTATCCCGCCTTTTGGCAAGGCCGTAATACCAAGGACTTAACTAGAAAACGGTGACATATCGTCTCGGAAGTCGGTTACACGTAAGGATCGCTACGGATGTCGATGAAATTTGTTCAGGTCCGGATCGGGCTACAATTGATAAGATATGCTAAGCAAAGCAGTAGGAACCAACGTTCCAAATTTCGAAGCAATCCGAGTTCGTATGCTCGAGTTATCGCCATTGGAAGAACAATGGAGACGTGCTTCAGTTCGAGTCTATCAACATGCCTTGGTTCGACTCCATCGATATGCTTGGGTTCGAATCCTTCTATAATTCGAATCCATCAAAAGAGAATTGCTTCGAATCCATCGGCCCAGAGCCTCACCACGAATCCATCCTCACATAGCTTTCGTTCGAATCGATAGATCATTCGAATCCATGAAACCCCCTCTTACTTCGAATCCATCAAAAGAACTTCGAATCCATCCCTTTTTGTCTGCTTCGAATCCATCGTGGAAGCTTCACGTCGAATCGATAAGACCAAGCTTCACTTCGAATCGATGAGACATATCTTTACTTCGAATCCAGGAGACACGGCTTGCTCTCGACTCCACCATCTTCGAATCCAAGTCATGGATTCGACCCAGTCAAAGCGGAGTGCAAAGCGGACCGATTCGAAGAAAGCGCACCACGTCACCATCTTCACAAGCAGGAAGATCGATTCGAACGAATCGATTCAAGCATATCGATTCGAACGACTCCAGAATACGAAAAACACCAACTTGAATCGATCATAACTCGAGTTCTACAAGTCCAAATCCCATGAAATTTTCACAGAAGCTCAAATACATGATAAAGAATGTACACACCAAATTTCAGCTCGATTGGATGATTTCTTGATCGATTCGAACCAAGGGTCGAATCGATCCCAAAGTGGGCCCGGGTCTCTAAATTTCGGCCATGTGGGCCCCCTGACGTACCAGAACTGGTCTCCCCACATTTTGGGCGAAATACCAGCCTCCTACACCTATAAATAGACCCCCTGGTCATTCAGAAAAGGGGTCGGAGAATTCTAAGTACTGAAGAGCGCCCAGATTCTGCCAGATTTACTCCAGAACACCGCCGCTGCTTTAGATTGACACTTAGCATTTGAATTCAGTTGTATTACATTATCAACTACTGTAATCTTCAAGTAATCGAGCAATAAAATCATCAAACTTCATAGTGGACGTAGGCAAAACGCCGAACCACTCTAAATCGCTTGTCTTTGCAATTTACTTTCTGTTATTTGGAGTTTTTGTTAGATAATCCACAGTTTTAATTTTCATTCTGCGCGTTTATCTCTTCAAAGACTTCCGAAGAGTGTTGTGCCCATTTTTGGTACAAACAAGTCTCCCCCCACACTTTATTTTGACTGTGTCCCCACAGTCAACCCAAGTGGAAGGAGAAAAATAAAAAAACATGACCTTTATTTAAATGAAAATTAACGGTATTTATACGAGATCAGAAAGTATATCGTCAAAAAGTAAATGAAATGGTCTTCCAAAGACCGATTCATTTGTCTCGTCAAGTATACGAGACACAGCTTACACTCGAAAAACCAAACCTTCAAAGATTTCAAAGTTGAATGTTGATTTGGAAAAACGAATTTCGTTTTATTAAAAATCGAATGAGCTGTTTTATTGTCGATGATTTTTGGGATTGATAGAATAATTGATTGAAATTCAAATTTATTATCACCAAATTGAAATTCAAATTTATCATTGAAAACTACTTCAAAATTATTGAATTCAAAATCAAAATGGTGATTTAAATCATCCCCTTCAAAATTCGACAACTCGTTTTCAAAAAGTCCAAAGAAATCGTGTTCGTTAAATTCGCCTTCTTTTGTTTGATTATCAACAACTTCATTTCGTGTCTCAAGTTCAAAGTCCAAAGCTGTTGTATTCAAATTTTCGAAAACGAGAAAAGGAAGATCGAATTTTAAATTTGGTTCCACACTCTCAAAAGAATTGAAATCCAACTCAATTACCATGTTTTCAACAACTTCATTAAGATTATTATTTTCAATTTCAAAAGTTGTTATTTGAAAATCATCAATTTGGGTAAAAGATGGATTATTGCTTAACTCGTCACACGTTGGGATTTGGTTTTGTTGTTCACGATGTTTCATATAAGTTTCAAACAATGAATCCGTGTGATCATTGTAAAATTCGTTCATTTGTTCAAAAAAATCCAATTTATAATTATTACCTTGAGGATTTTCGATTTGGATTTGTTGAGAACAAAAATTTTCACTTGCATCATAGTCGAGATTATTCCCATTGCCAAAATTATTTGAAAAGTGGATCACATTTTCGTTTTGATTTTGAAATTCATTTTGGAGTTCGAAATTGAATTGGCATGGGTTATAATCGAAATTGTTTGAATTTTGAATTGAATTCAAATTTTGAAATCCTCGACTCGAGTTATTACACAAATAAGAATTACACAAATCATTTATCTCATGATTTTGTTGTGTAGAGAATTGAAGTAAAGATGAAATGCAATTTTCAAGAGTCGAGGGTTGTTTGTCATTTTGAAAAATTTGTGGTTCAAAATTCGAATCGTTTAAACAATAGTTGTTGTTGAAATATCCATAAAAATTTGAAGTGAAATTATATGGATTATATTGATTTTCACAACTATCATAAAATTCACGTAAGTGGGGAAACTCGGACATTTTCAAGAATGTTTTTGTTTTGTTTTTTTTTGTAAAGGAAAAATATTTACAAATAAAATTTATTTTTCAGAAGGAAAATTGATTTTTTGTTTTGTTTTTTGGTTTTTCAATTTTTTCTTTGTTTTTGAGAAAGTTGTAATTTTTTTTTTTTGGATTTTGCTTTTTTTTTCTAAATTTTTTTTTGGATTTTTGAAAAAAAAGGATTTAAAAATTTCAAAGGAAAAGGAATATTTACAATTTTTTTAGTTTTAGATTTTTGAAATTTTTTTTAAATATGCATGAACTAATGCAACTAAATGAATGCAGAGGATAATTACAAACTATTTATCCTAAGTTAACCCAAAATTGTATAATTACAAATTGTCTTAGATAAACAAGATAGTTCTCAGCCAGGTAACGGGCAGGGGTTATCGGTGCACCACGAATCACCGTAGCAATACAGCCGAAGGTTTAAGTACCTTCAAAGGAACAACCACTATAATATTTACGAATCACCGTAATATTTATAAATGGTTATTACTCTGCCGTAGCCTAGACACTAAGAAATTAAATTATTCAAAGAAGACAACTTGTCAATATACAATTAAAAGTTACCGATGTCTAATCGTTATTATTAATCAAAATCTAGGATGAAATGCAAAGCAGAAAATAAACGTGTATTAACAATGCAACTACGAATGGATTTTTTTTTTGTTTTTTAAGTTTTGATTTTTTTTAAATATATTTATGCAAATGCAAGCAATCACAATGCAACTAAAATAAAAACAAGAGATATATACAATGCAAGGCAAATAAAAAGAAAATTATAAATAAGCAAGCAGTTTTTTTTTGGCAAGTTCAGCACGCAAGCAATTTATTTTAGCAAGCACTTCTGCAATTCTGCTTTGACAACCTGAAATAAAAACCACATATATATACAGTTTTTTTTTTTTTGTTTGAAAAAGAAAGAAAATTAAAAAGTGACGTTTTACTTAAAAAAAAATTACAAAGCAAAACGAAATTTTAAAAAAATTCACTCAGGCTTTAAAACAATTTAACTAACATTGATTTGGGATTTTTTTTAAGAGGTTTAACAAACAAAACAAAAGGAAAAATTAAACAAATTAAACTTAAAAAGAAAAGTTTATAACTCCAACCTGAACCCACTAAGATGTAAACAAGGGGCTTTGCACCGAAGGTCCCTATTTTTTATGTTGATGTAAGAAAAGTCCCTGTGATAATGAGTATGTAAATTATGTCCCTATTTTTTCTAAATCAGAAAGTGCAAACTATCTTGCGTTTTCCTTAGAAAGTGCAAGTTAACTTGCGCTTTTCAAAAATTTTAATTTTTTTGAAAATTTCAAAATTTTCAAAAAAAAATTTCAAAATCAAAAAGCGCAAACTAGCTGGCGCTTTCCTGATTAAAAGTGCAAGTTAACTCGCGCTTTTGAAAATTTTCAAAATTTTCGAAAATTTTAAAAATTTCAAAATCAGAAAGCGCAAGTTAACTTGCAATTTTCAAAAATGTCAAACATTTAAAAAAAAATTTAAAATAAAAACGCAAACTAGCTTGCGCTTTCCTGATAGAAAGCGCAGGTTAACTTGCATTTTCAAAAGTTTAAAATTTTCAAAATAAAAAATTCATAGTCAAAAGGTTGAAAGTTAGTTTGAAATTTCTGTCAGAAAAATGCAAAAAACCTTGCGTTTTCTATTTTTCAAAAAATAGGGACTAAATTTACATATTCATATCTACAGGGACTTTTCTTATAACAACCTCATAAAAAGGGACTTGTGACTCTTTTCTTGTGCAAACAAACAAACAAAACTGTCTATATTCGTTCAGTCGTAAATGCTTTCTTTGAAAACAAATTAGCTGCTCGTTCCTAAATCAAACTTCTCCACATCAAAGCAAAACTCTAGATCGAAACGAACTGCACAAAATTGTTCGTGTTTGTTTAAGACGAAGGCACGGTTTAGGGTTTTCAGGTCAGGGAGATGTTGTAGAGTACGATTTGGGGACGATGCCGGAGGAAGTAGGTCAAGCTAGTTGTTCGAATTTAAGGAAGAGGCGGTTTGCAGCTGCTGTTCGTATGTGGGGTTTTGGTCGTTTGATTGTTGTGGTGGCTATTGGATTCCGATGATGGTTCAGGCGTCACGTCGACGATGGATTTTGGTTCGCGGGTTTGTGGAGGTAGGTGATTTCGTGAGGATCGCGTGTTGGTTCGTGATTCGATTGGTGGTTCTTCAGCTGATTGTAAGTTGCAGGGGGACGTGAATTTGGGGATAGCTGGTTGTAGGTGATTGGCAGATGAATGTGGTGATATTTGCAGTGTTGTATTGGTTTGTGGTGGAGTGGGTGAACTCGCAGGCGATGTAGTAGTTGTTGAAAAATGATTGAAGCAAAGGGGTTTGGGGCAGAGGCGATGGGGGACTGGTGATTGCAGTTTTTTGTGTGGTGAGTTTCTTGTTCGTGACTCTGAGTTCGATTATGGTTTTTTTTGGTTGATGGTTTTGTTGAAAAACTGCAGTTTGGTTAAGCAAGCGATGGCAGTTGAATATGTAGAAGGAAGTTAGTGTCATTTGAAAATAAGGCAGAAGGGTGGTCAGGAGCTCTAGTGGATGGTTGAGCAGAAGCAGCTATGCACACCGTGTGCACTGTTGTAGTGGAGAGGGAAGAAGGTGGAGTACTGCAGTGGTGACTGGTTGCTTGTAGTATTGAGTGGAATAGCCTGTTGTCAGAGGTGGGTTTGTGGATTAAAGTGTTTTGTGACAGAGATGATAGGAAGTGGTGGGGATATTGTAGTTGAATGTGAAGTGAGCGTTATTGATTTGCATAGCAGTTTCCAGTGCAATAGTAATCGACGGTGATGAAGATTTGTTTAGTGGGTTGAAGTGAGTTGTATGCAGTGGCAGATGCTATGAAGTGGTAGATGTACACAACAGTTTTGATGTAAGTGAAGTGGTTGGATGTTTGTCGGAGGAAGTTGATGATGTGAAGACTGTTGAAACAGAAATGGCGAAGGGTGTTAGTTGGTTGCGGTGACAGTTGTAATCTAATGATGTTGTGAATGCGGCTGAATTTTGATGGTGAGGCTGTAGAATCGGGGTTTGACTGTTGCAGCTGGAGGGTATTGGTGATTAGTAGTCAAGTAAATGAAATGATGAAGTGGTCTAGAGGGGATATGGGATGGATGTATTGACCTTGTGGCCAGGTAAATGACAGTGAGGGTCAAGTGTGGACTGTAGGCAGTGTAGAAGAGATTGGAGGCTGCTGTCGTGAAGTTTGTTGTCGTAGAAGTAAAGGTTGTTTTGTGGATGGTTGCTGGAAGTTGACTGTGATGCTAGAAATGAGTTACTATGCAGGGGGAGTTGCAAGCAGGTGGTCCGCAAGAATGACAATGTTGCAACAGTTGTTGAATGTAGTGAATTGAATTGGAAGTTTGGGTTGTTGGGTATGAAGTGTGGAACAGTGGGATGGTATGTATGAAGCACTGTGCAGAGGGACACTGAAACAAGTGTGAATAGAAAATGCAAATAGAAACTGTAAACAGAGAGAAAAATTGTGATCAGTAAAGAGGATGAAAATGTACAGATGAAAATGTAAATGACAATGTAAAATATGAAAAAGCAATGGAATAAACTTTTTTTTCTTCTTTTAAATGCAAATTCAAATGCAAAACAATTAGCAAACTACACACAAAAAACCAAAATGCAATCAAAAATCACACAAACACACAATTATATATATTTTTTAATTGCAAGCAAACACACAAAATAAAACACACAAAAAAGAAACAACAAATAATCCGAAGAATAGAAATTAAAAATCAAAGACAATTCCCCAGCAACGGCGCCAAAAACTTGTTCGTCGACGGAAATTCTATCGGTTTAGAAAACCGTCGAACGAATTTAAATTAAAATTTACCCCAAGCGCACAGTGTACGAATGTAGCACGTGGCGAATACGGGTCGATCCGCAGGGAATTGATGATTTTAAAATTCTATTCAATAAAATTAACTAAAGTTGAGAGTTGTTTAAGCTAGAAAATGAGAAAAAATGACAAAAAGAAATTGATAAAAATATGAGAGTGTGAAGGCAATTTAGAGATAATTCCACTCTCTAGATCATATAGTTCAACCAAATATGAAATTATGATCTCTCTTTTTTGGTCATAAGTGAATTTAAATGATGTGTTTATCATAAGAATGACTCATTTGTGCTATTAATTAGCTCAACATAAGCCATCAAACTATAACACAACCTTTAAACCACTTTTAATTCTCATGAAAATGACAACAAAGTTGAAAATGAAAATCTATTTTAAGCATGGCCTATTAACTATTGTTTAGAAATATAGGCTATCAAATTTTGATTTAAACATTCACTTCTTTGCCATAATCATATATAGATGAAGAGGCAATTTGTGATTCATATGACTAAGCATAGCCTATTTGTTTTGAACAACATAAGCTATCAAACTCAATAATAAGCACAAAATTACATAAACATCATTTCCCATGAAGCACAAAAGAGAGCAATAATTATCAAAATGTTGAAGCTAGATGATTAGAGGCTTCATTACCCCTAAATTGAAGGGATTAGCCTCTCATTTGTGTTATCATATCAACACTTTTAGCTTGCAACGTAAAATAAAAAAGAGGAAAAAGAGAGCAAAATGAAAAGAAAAGCTAAGTAAAAAGAAATAACACTAATCTACTTGCATGAAAAGTAAACTACACTAATAACATAAGAAGAGAAGAAGCATGAAAGTAAAAGAGAATACTAATTAACATTGCATAAAAGAAAGGGAAAATTACATGAAATAAAATGGCTAAGTAGCCATGAAAAGAGAAAGAGAACTTGTCTTTTATTTTGATCCTAAACTAAACTAAGAGAGACAAAGGAGGGAGAAAGGCTTACATGAAACATAAGGGGATTTTATACATGTGTTAAACCCTAATTCATATTTTTGGGGAATGCCCAAAATACCCTCTTAGGAAGTGTGGAGGCCAAGTAATCATTAGCTTCAAATAATCCTCATTTAAGTGTACATGAAGCCATTAATTCCATCAACATATGCATTAGCCTCTAATTTGTACATTAAGGAAGGTGGGTAGATGGGGTCCTCCATTATCTTCACTTTGAATTATTTCCATCTTCATTTGTTCTCTTCACTCTTGTGCATGCATGTATCTTCATGAAACCACTCCTATTTGAGATCAAATTCCTACACAAATATATATAAATTTCCAATTAATTTTTCTCAAATTAATATATGCACAAAAATGACCATTTTGCCCTTGGATGAAGATGAATATGTGACGATTTGAAAATAATATAAATTTTGGTTTAAACAAGTTAAAATGCCCGATATGATCATTTTTTTAATTTAAATAGATTAAATATGGTGGTAAAAATATGCACATTTACGTGCACATTAAATATCCCCACACTTATCTTTTTATTCGTCCTCGAATAAAGGAAAACTAAGATAAATCCGTTTTCGTAGGGAGCACGATTGCATTGAGCGTATGCAACAAGCCGTTAAACCTCTGGGTGTCCCCAGTAGGACGAGTGTTGTCCCGTGAGGGTTTTCAGCAGATACTACCCACAAAATCCAAATGTAGGATGGAAATATTTACAAAATGCAAGATTATTTACAAAGAGATGAATGCGAGTTTTTTGGAAATATTTATAAATGAAAGATTTACTTTTAAACAGACACAAATAAGTTAAATATAGGTTTTGGTCATTATCTTGAAATTTAAGTCATTTACTCGTCAAAATTTCCAACAAAAATTAAGCTATCATAACAAATATACTATAGTTTAACTTGTTGTTTCGGTTGATAACACAGTGTAACTATGAAATGGATCCTTAGTTGATTATCAAAGTTTATCAAAGTGGTATTTCATTTCATTTCAATAACAAATCAAATCAAATAAGTTAAAATAGTGCTTGGATTTCATTTACTTACTCTCTCCATTTTTTCTTTTGAAAATTTTGTTGATATTAACAATATTTACATATGCCTAACTCAAATAAACTGAGGCCAGATATATTACCCATGCACTGCCTTGCGGACTGATGTGAGGAGAATACAGAGCGTGGCGAGTGAACACACGAGTGTGAACACCTATTGACTGTAGGCGTTATTAAAAAGAATTTTTTTTATATATACACCTAACTCAGATAAACTGAGGCCAGATATACCGATCGTGCACTGCCTTTCGGGCTTACGTGAGAAGGGTACAGAGCATGGCGAGTGAACACACGAGTGTGAACACATGACTCTAGGTGTTTATTAAAAAATATATACATATATACAAGAAATATATTTTTTTGTTTTTGTGTTTTTTTTGTTGTTTTTTTTGAAAGAGAGTTTCACAAAATTATCTTAGCGCTATTTAACTTAGAAGACAAAAAAAAGTTATATCTTAACTTCAAATCAACCACTTTTTAAAACAAAGATTTTCAACTAAGATGTATTTCATAATTAACACGTATGAATCTTCCTGTTAGCGCCAAAATTGGTCACTAACCCCCAAATCCAGATGAAAGCACCAAATACCAATCACAGCTCAGAGATAGAATGTATGTAGAGAGCAATAATGTGACGCCCCACTTCTATACCCACGCTAGCCAAGAACACTACGGTGTAGTGCTGTCAACTAGCACGGAGAATAAGGCTGTTGAGGAGCGACCATCTATGTAATTGCTTTGTGCGAGCACCGATGTGTCGGATAATAAAACTTGCATTTCATCTTTAGAGGAAATCCGACATACCGATACAAACTCAAAGCTACTACACAGTGGCTATAATAGTTTAAGACAATAGATATAAAAATAACACAGATAACATAAATGCGGAATACAGATGGAACGAAAAGTCTCATATATATAATAACTGATGTCAGTTACCATACATTTGACACAATACAAATGATACAACTACAACTGTCGACTCAAGAAGTTATATATACAAGTACATTATCGACTAATATACATGAATACATTATCATCTTAAAACAGACACACTGACTACTACAACAAGATGAAGACCACTCCAAATGATATAAAAAGTCTTCATAGCTCTAGCAGCAACCCAAAGCTAAAAATCTACAACCTGTAAATACTCGGCCTGACCCGAGTATTAAATTCAAAAGAAAATAATACCCGGGTCAGTCTAATTCAAACTCAGCTGTTAATGCACAGAAGCAATAATAATCAAATATCAAATAGACGAAAGTCACAGAAATCTCGTTTACCCAATTTCTCGATAAGAGAACCGGATAATGGTAGATATAACACTAAGCAGTGTTAATCCACTAAACAGTAAATCCAAATCGATACCACTTCAAAATATGGGATTGAACCCACGAAACAATTCAACAAATCGAAACATCAAATTAAAGCTGTTAGATCTGATAGGGCTGCAGTACACGCACGCGTGTACTGCCTCGCCACTATCGCATGAGATGCACAAAAACTCAGTGGAAGTCACAACGATCACAAGGTCAAACCCCGAAATCGGGTTCAACTCAGGGATAACAAACAGTAACAAACAAAGTCAAGAGATTCAAGATTACAGAATGTAGAACCTACTCTAGACAGAATGACAACGTACATGCAAGTATACAACTGTGAACAGCAACTGTCGACCAAGCTAAAGATATCAATGCCACTGACCCAAGTACACTAACCAAATGCAATATTGAGGTCAATTCGAGTATACCATAGAGATGAATACAAATGACCAGAGGAATGCACAAAGCTGCTACAGGAAGGAACAAAATTATACAAAAGGGACTGTGCTATGCAGTGAAGCCAAACAGGTCAGGGATGAACGAAATTCAACAGTGCAGAGATGATCAAAGTCAGGTGATATTGTGAACAAGTAACAGTGCATCATGAAGCAAAACCAAGTGCAGCTGAAAGACTGAATATTTCTTCTTAAAAAATCAAATTGAAAAAGATTAACAGAAATTTTCAAGATAGAGCAGACTACAAAGTCAATTCAAGTATGCAGAGAGCAATATGAAGCAATGCAATACAAGTATACACAAGCAACTCAGTGATGTTCATATGACCAAAGATCAAACAGAATGGCAACAGACTCAAGTGACCAGAGTAGCTCAAGTTCAAGTAAATACAAATCAGTGTCCAGAATCAAATAAACAAATATAGTTCAAGTGTTCAGTTGCAACACTGACTCAAATGTATGCATATCAGACAATCAGTGGCAAATGTTCAAGTAAAACAGTGTTGAACAAGATGATCAAGTAACCAGAGCTACTCAGGGTACATAAGCTACGAGTGTCAGGTCATCAGACTACTACAACAAATCAATACAACCAGACTTAACTGCAAACTCAAGTGAAGACAGTGGCTAAAGAATAAACACTGTAATGACAAAGTGATCGAAGCAGAAGTCAAAGTCAAAATAATCGAAGCCGAGTCCGAGAATCAAATAACAGCTCAACATCACAGACCGAAGTCAATTCTCAAGTAGATTGACAAAGAAACAAATGTACATACTCAGTGCATCAAGTGTCAACATCACCATGAACAGTAGCAAGTTCAACGAACAAAATGACCAAAGTACATCAAAACAAGCATATACAGAACTACCAGTGATGCAGCATAATAAACAGTCGTGAATGACCAATGTCAAATGATCAGAGAAGTTTACAGAAGTTGAAGAATAAAAATGCAGACGTAAGTCAATAAATCAATGCTACAGAGATGAACAAATGGAAGTGTCGAAGTCATAACAATATTCAATGCCGAAATCGTATTTTTGAAAAGGTCAAAGATTTGAGAATCAGGAAAGTTTCGATACCGTGAAATTCAAGTAAAATCGCACGTTCAAAATCGAAGCCGTGATCAAACAAATATGGACAGTGACTGTAAGCAACTACAAAGTGAAATGGAGTTCACTGAGAAATGCAATTGCAGATGCCAACATCGATGAATATATAAAGTAGCAGAAGAGTAAGTTGAAGAATTTAAGAAATAGGAAAGTTTTTAAAACCAGGGTCATCAAAACGAATTATCAACGTCGAAATGTTTTTAAAAAAAAACAAGTCAAAGCCGGTGATAAACAAACATCTCAAAATTCAAAACCATTTCAAAGCCGAGTATATCATACTGTGGTGGCCAAGCAAAGTCAGAAGAAATCAACTATACGCACATGGAAAAGGTCAGAATTCATCGCAATCCTCCAAACAATATCGAACAGCCAAAGACGAATTCAACATAGAATACACGAACGAGAAAACAGGATTTCGAACCCATATAAATTCAAACCCAAAAACACGCATAGGAGAATTGAATTAGATGTGAGTGCAAGTTTACTCACCTTCTTCGACGTGGCAACCGAGAGCAACGAGAAATCACACCGAAGTCGAGTTTCAGAAACCCTAAGGAGCGCGCAAAGCAGAAAGCAAGCACGAATCATCTTCTCGAGCAAAGCCAAGCAACATCAATATCTCAAGCAAAGCCGAGCGCTCAAGGGAACAAAGGGAACGAAGCCCTAATTTGAGAAAAGCCGAAGCCCTAATTCAATCGAGCAAGCAGCAAAGAGGATCGAATTAGATCGCCGAAGCCCTAATTTTGAATCACCATATTTTTCTCAAAGGGGATCGGACTGGAGAATAATAAAGGAGAGCGGGTCTAATTTCTTTAAGAATGGGACGGCATCGAGATAAAAGGGGACAGGTACATTTGCTTAGCAAATTTCTTCACGGCTTCAAACATTTGAAAACGTGGGCCGAGAATTTATTTTAAAGCCCGTCAACATTTAACAGATTTTTCAAAAGAGTTTTCAACTGGTTTAAAAAATTTCCAAACATCGATTTGCTAGGAAAAGAAATCGTCAAAAGACGATAGTTAATCGGTACAAAATACCGGGTTGTTACAAATAATGTGAAGAACAGTTAAAACTGAAATGAAAGCAGTAAAGAACAACAGATTTTATAGTGGTTCGGCTAACTCCGGCCTACGTCCACTCCAGAAGTTTGCTTTTTATTGCTGTAATAATCGATTACAGTTACAAAATGGCAGAGTTGCCTTAGCCTTAGAAAAGAGAAAGTAAGAGTGCAGACAGAAGATCCCCTTTTACTGTGCCTCTGCCTCTCTATTTATAGACAAAGATGGGTTGGACTTCCCTGGTGGACCTGGCAGCCGAGTACCTCAGCCCAAATGGAGTGGTCTCCATATGCCGAACCATAGATGCCGAACGCTGAATGCCGAACAAGGTATGAATGTCGAACGATCTCCTCATGCCGAACGTTGGGAGGTGCGAGGTACCGAGGTATGGAGGTGCGAGGTACCAAGGTATGGAGGTACGAGGTACCGAGGTGCGAGGTACCGAGACATGGAGGTGCGAGGTACCGAGACATGGAGGTGCAAGGTACCGAGACATGGAGGTGCGAGGTGCAGAGGTATCGAGGTGCGAGGTACCGGGGCATGGAGGTGTGAGGTACATATGTATCGAGGTGCGAGGTACCGGGGTATGGAGGTGCGAGGTGCAATGCCGAGCGAGGTGAGGTATGATGAACGAGGTGAGGTATGCCGAACGACCCATCCAATGTCGAACGCTCCCTAATGCCGAACGATCCATCCAATGCCGAACGAGATTTATGCCGAGTGCTCCATCGAATGCCGAACGATACTTAATGCCGAACCTCCGTCATGCCGAACCATGTCTGATGCCGAACAGTTTCTAATGCCGAGCGCCCATCATGCCGAACGATCTCTAATGCCGAGCGCTCCTGGATGCCGAGCGCTACTGAATGCCGAGTGCTCCTGGAATGCCGAACGATCCCTCTATGTCGAACGACGATCTCTCTATGCCGAACAGCCTCCAACGCCGAACCATCCCAATGCCGAGCGACATCTGCCAAACTGCCTAGGCCGAGCCATGTAATTTCTCCACTCCTTTTCCCAACGACATATTCAAGTGAACTTCATCATTTTAAACCGAACCCATCATACTTTAGTCTCGATAGTTGTGAAGTTGTTTAAGTTAAATCCGTCTGTCCGCGGCCTTGCCAAAAGGCGGGTTAACACTTGCCCCCCAAAACATGCCTTGCTGTGAAAGGTGTGTTTTGAATAGCCTCAAGTCCAATATCCCAAGTATATATGTTATCCACATCCATACTTTCCGATTCATAATCCAATCCATTACCAAGCCATCTTATCCGAGTGCCACAGCCATATCCTGGTTCATTTCCGCGACTGTTCCGAGTCGATGTCTGATTCTTATCCAGTAACCAAGTCCTTACCCAATTCCAGATCCATCTGAACTCGACTACCGAGTTCCAATCCATCCATATCCAATAACCTATAACCATATCCGTGACCTCTCCGGGTCGATATCCAAATCCGGGACCGCTCCGGGTCCTTGTCCGAATCCATAGCTATTCATAGCCAATATCCAAATCCGTAACCTCTCTGGGTTCTTGCCAAGCGCAATCTACACTTGACGACCTACGTTAAGTAATTCCGTGGTGTTCATGGTTCAGTGTCCCTGAACGTCGAAGAATGCCGTGGCTTAAGTCCTAAGCCGAATCCTGGTCACTCCGGACCCTTGCCGAGCATAGTCCATACTCGACGACCTAAAATAGTAACCGATAATATATGGCCTAAGTCCTAGGCTGAATCCTGGTCTCTTCGGACCCTTGCCGAGCATAGTCCATACTCGACGACCTTTTTGCCAAAATCCAGAGAAAATCCAATCAAAATCCGATCCGAAATCCAAATCCAAAATAGAAAACCAGAAACCCATATCGAAAATCCATACCAAAAAAAACAAACATCCAAACCAGAATCCAAACCAGAAAACGAGCAAAACAGGGAGTTCAAACCAAACTCCAAAACCAAACCAGAAAAAGCAAATGTCCAAGTCAAAGGAAAAAACAGATTTCGAAAACCCGGGCGTCTCGGTAAGCCATCATCTGAGAGCATGCCTAAGGGTTATCTCCGATCCCGTACATGAGTAAGTGATTTAACCGTTTGCCCGGAGTTTGTTACTTATTCCAAACCATTAAAATTAGTTGATGACCAATCGGCCACCATTCCTGGGCCTCATGCCCTCGTCGTTCAAGGTAGGCGGTGGCTGCTCCTGTTCCACCGCCGCATTCCGAGTTCCGACATACTGTCGCAACTGACCATTCCTTATATGCTCCTCGATTATATCCTTTAGATGTCGGCAGCTGTTAGTGTCATGCCCGTCCAGGTCATGAAAGAGACAGTGCCTTCCTGATGCCCTTTCACGTTCTGTGGGTTCCCTCCTCGATGGCCTTCGATAGGGAAGGCGATCTCGAGTATCTAAGAAAATCTGCTCCAACGTTGCGTTCAATCCTGTGTAAGTGGAGAACTTTGGTTCTCCCCAGCGCTTCCTTTTCCCTTTATCCTTGCCCCCACCTGAGCTTTCGCTGAGTAGTCCTCCATCCTTAGTCATGTTTACTTCCTTTGACCTCACATCCAAACATGCATCCTCTTGTCGAAGAAATCTTTCACCTTCATGAAAGAATTCCCCAAGATCCAACGGTGGGTCCCGTACCAGTGATACTTTGAAATCTGAATTATCTCTGACTCCTAATACCGCAGCCATCAGAACCATTGATGGATCTGGCCGATCCACCGAAGCGACTGCTGCATTAAATCGAGTTAAGAATGTCCTGAGCGATTCATCTGCCCCCTGTTTGACTGACGTTAGCGTCATCACGTTCTTTGGCCTTTTTATGTGAACTCGAAACTGACTTAAGAACTTGTCCACCAGCTCTGTCCATGTTCCGATGGATCCATCCTCCAGCTGTCTGAACCACATAGCAGCAATTTCAGTCAAGTACAGGGGGAAACATCGGGCCATAACCTCCTCCGTTGCCCCCAGCACTTCCATATGCCTAGTGTACCTCATCAAGTGGTCGGTGGGATCCGTCTTCCCGTTGTATACTTCCAGAGTGGGTAGTTTGAAATCAGGCGGATTTCTAGCTGTCCTGATGTTCCGGGTAAACGGACTTTTGTTAACTCCCTCTGAATCCCTATTTGTCAGACCTCCGCGAATAGTCCGCCTGATAATGTCAGCCAATCCAGTGTTTCCAACTAATCCAGACTGCCCCCCAAGTCCCCAAGGAAATTCTGGCACATATTCTTCATCACGTACTCCTGGCGGTGTGCCCCCGAGTCTAGGTCCATCTAGATTGTTAACTGTTTGTTGATTGGGAGCTGCCCCCTGCTGATTTACTCCATCTGTCCGTTGGTTGAGTTCCTCTGGTCCAGCTCCATGATCTTGAGCATCTGCAGTTCCTGGTTGTCCAAATTGCTTAAGAAGAGCCTGCATCATCTCCTCTTGCCGTTTCATCATCTGCTCTTGCATAGAATTCATCATCACTTGCATCTCATCCCGAGTTATGTAGATGGATGCATGACCCTCTCCTGCTCCAGAAGATGCCGCTTGACTTCCTTCCTGATTGCTCCTTTCCACTGCTTGCCTCTTCGTTGGTGGTCTTGCCATTGCTTTCTAAGATCCAAGTTCCTAACTCCAAAATTCCTGAGTGTTTCAATTTCCCAGTGAAAGCACCAAAGTGTTAGCGCCAAAATTGGTCACTAACCCCCAAATCCAGATGAAAGCACCAAATACCAATCACAGCTTAGAGATAGAATGTATGTAGAGAGCAATAATGTGAAGAACAGTTAAAACTGAAATGAAAGCAGTAAAGAACAACAGATTTTATAGTGGTTCGGCTAACTCCGGCCTACGTCCACTCCAGAAGTTTGCTTTTTATTGCTGTAATAATCGATTACAGTTACAAAATGGCAGAGTTGCCTTAGCCTTAAAAATGAGAAAGTAAGAGAGCAGACAGAAGATCCCCTTTTACTGTGCCCCTGCCTCTCTATTTATAGACAAAGATGGGTTGGACTTCCCTGGTGGGCCTGGCAGCCTAGTACCTCAGCCCAAATGGAGTGGTCTCCATATGCCGAACCATAGATGCCGAACGCTGAATGCCGAACAAGGTATGAATGCCGAACGATCTCCTCATGCCGAACGTTGGGAGGTGCGAGGTACGGAGGTGCGAGGTACTGAGGTATGGAGGTGCGAGGTACCGAGGTATCGAGGTGCGAGGTACCGAGACATGGAGGTGCGAGGTACCGAGACATGGAGGTGCGAGGTGCAGAGGTATCGAGGTGCGAGGTACCGGGGCATGGAGGTGCGAGGTACAGAGGTATCGAGGTGCGAGGTACCGGGGTATGGAGGTGCGAGGTGCGATGCCGAGCGAGGTGAGGTATGCCGAACGAGGTGAGATATGCCGAACGACCCATCCAATGTCGAATGCTCCCTAATGCCGAACGATCCATCCAATGCCGAACGAGATTTATGCCGAGTGCTCCATCCAATGCCGAACGATACTTAATGCCGAACCTCCGTCATGCCGAACCATGTCTGATGCCGAACAGTTTCTAATGCCGAGCGCCCATCATGCCGAACGATCTCTAATGCCGAGCGCTCCTGGATGCCGAGCGCTACTGAATGTCGAGTGCTCCTGGAATGCCGAACGATCCCTCTATGTCGAACGACGATCTCTCTATGCCGAACAGCCTCCAACGCCGAACCATCCCAATGCCGAGCGACATCTGCCAAACTGCCTAGGCCGAGCCATGTAATTTCTCCACTCCTTTTCCCAACGACATATTCAAGTGAACTTCATTATTTTAAACCTAACCCATCATACTTTAGTCTCGATAGTTGTGAAGTTGTTTAAGTTAAATCCGTCTGTCCGCGGCCTTGCCAAAAGGCGGGTTAACACTTCCTATATACTAGTTAAACAATTGTTATTTGTAATCAAACTTCAATTTTATTTTTGTTAAGACAAATAAATTTTCAAAAATTTCAATTTAATAAACCAAAGCCATATATTTATCTTATAGTGTTTCTTTAAAAATAAATCAAAATGCTTAAAAAAAATTTGTTTTTGTGATTTTTTTTAATTTTTTAAAAGAAAAAGCAAAAATAAATCATGAAAAATTAAAAATGAAGATGAGTCTCCCCCCACACTTGATTTTGACTGTGTCCCCATAGTCAACCCAAGTGGAAGGAGAAAAAAAAAACATGACCTTTATTTAAATGAAAATTAACGGTATTTACACGAGATCAGAAAGTATATCGTCAAAAAGTAAATGAAACGGTCTTCCAAAGACCGATTCATTTGTCTCGTCAAGTACAAGAGACACGGCCTACACTCGAAAAACCAAACCTTCAAAGATTTCAAAGTTGAGTGTTGATTTGGAAAAACGAATTTCGTTTTATTAAAAATCGAATGAGCTGTTTTATTGTCGATGATTTTTGGGGTTGATAGAATAATTGATTGAAATTCAAATTTATTATCACCAAATTGAAATTCAAGTTTATCATTGAAAACTTCTTCAAAATTATTGAATTCAAAATCAAAATGGTGATTTAAATCATCCCCTTCAGAATTCGACAACTCGTTTTCAAAAAGTCCAAAGAAATCGTGTTCGTTAAATTCACCTTCCTTTGTTTGATTATCAACAACTTCATTTCGTGTCTCAAGTTCAAAGTCCAAAGCTGTTATATTCAAATTTTCGAAATCGAGAAAAGGAAGATCGAATTTTAAATTTGGTTCCACACCCTCAAAAGCATCGAAATCCAACTCAATTACCGTGTTTTCAACAACTTAATTAAGATTATTATTTTCAATTTCAAAAGTTGTTATTTGAAAATCGTCAATTTGGGTAAAAAATGGATTATTGCTTAACTCGTCAAACGTTGGGATTTGGTTTTGTTGTTCACGTTGTTTCATATAAGTTTCAAACAATGAATCCGTGTGATCATCGTAAATTTCGTTCATTTGTTCAACAAAATCCAATTTATAATTATTACCTTGAGGATTTTCGATTTGGATTTGTTGAGAACAAAAATTTTCACTTGCATCATAGTCGAGATTATTCCCATTGCCAAAATTATTTGAAAAGTGGATCACATTTTCGTATTGATTTTGAAATTCATTTTGGAGTTCGAAATTGAATTGGCATGGGTTATAATCGAAATTGTTTGAATTTTGAATTGAATTCAAATTTTGAAATCCTCGACTCGAGTTATTACACAAATAAGAATTTCACAAATCATTTATCTCATGATTTTGTTGTGTAGAGAATTCAAGTAAAGATGAAATGCAATTTTCAAGAGTCGAGGGTTGTTCGTCATTTTGAAAAATTTGTGGTTCAAAATTCGAATCGTTTAAACAATAGTTTTTGTTGAAATATCCATAAAAATTTGAAGTGAAATTATATGGATTATATTGATTTTCACAACTATCGTAAAATTCACGTAAGTGGGGAAACTCGGACATTTTCAAGAATGTTTTTGTTTTGTTTTTTTTTGTAAAGGAAAAATATTTACAAATAAAATTTATTTTTCAAAAGGAAAATTGATTTTTTGTTTTGTTTTTTGGTTTTTCAATTTTTTCTTTGTTTTTGAGAAAGTTTTAAAAAAAATTTGGATTTTGCTTTTTTTTCTAAATTTTTTTTTGGATTTTTGAAAAAAAAAGGATTTAAAAATTTCAAGGGAAAAGGAATATTTACAATTTTTTTAGTTTTAGATTTTTGAATTTTTTTTAAAATATGCATGAACTATTGCAACTAAATGAATGCAAAGGATAATTACAAATGATTTATCCTAAGTTAACCCAAAATTGTATGATTACAAATTGTCTTAGATAAACAAGATAGTTCTCAGCCAGGGAAGGGGCAGGGGTTATCGGTGCACCACGAATCACCGTAGCAATACAGCTGAAGGTTTAAGTACCTTCAGAGGAACAACCATTATAATATTTACGAATCACCGTAATATTTATAAATGGTTATTACTCTGCCATAGCCTAGACACCAAGAAATTAAATTGTTCAAAGAAGACAACTTGTCAATATATAATTAAAAGTTATCGATGTCTAATCGTTCTTATTAATCAAAATCTAGAATGAAATGCAAAGCAGAAAATAAATATGTATTAACTATGCAACTACGAATGGAATTTTTTTTGTTTTTTAAGTTTTGAATTATTTTTTTAAAATATATATATATACAAATGCAAGCAATCACAATGCAACTAAAATAAAAACAAGAGATATATACAATGCAAGGCAAATAAAAAGAAAATTATAAATAAACAAGCAGTTTTTTTTGGCAAGTTCAGCATGCAAGTAGTTTTTTTTAGCAAGCACTTCTGCAATTCTGCTTTAGCAACCTGAAATAAAAACCACATATATATACAGTTTTTTTTAAATTTTTTTGAAAAGGAAAGAAAATTAAAAAGTGACGTTTTACTTTAAAAAAAAATTTTAAGTGAAAGACAAAACAAAACTAAAAACAATTTAAAACAAAGCAAAACGAAATTTAAAAAAAATTCACTCAGCCTTTAAAACAATTTAACTAACATTGATTTGGGATTTTTTTTGTAAGTGGTTTAACAAACAAAACAAAAAGAAAAATTAAACAAATTAAACTTAAAAGAAAAATTTTATAACTCCAACCCGAACCCACTAAGATGTAAACAAAGGGCTTTGCACCGAAGGTCCCTATTTTTTATGTTGATGTAAGAAAAGTCCCTGTGATAATGAGTATGTATATTAAATCCCTATTTTTTATGTTGATGATCAGACACACTGGGATTGAGACACGGCCCAACTCCTACGTGAGGCAGCAGTGGGGAATTTTCCGCAATGGGCGAAAGCTTGACGGAGCAATGCCGCGTGGAGGTAGAAGGCCCACGGGTCATGAACTTCTTTTCTCAGAGAAGAAGCAATGACGGTATCTGAGCAATAAGCATCGGTTGGCACTGTGAAGACCCAAAAATTTTTGAGAATAAAAATTATTCTAAAATAAATACAAGAATGAATAAAGTAAATAAGAATGGGGAGAAAAATAGCTTGATAATAAATATCATAAGTGAGTGAAGAAATTATGCAAGGAATAAATGTTTTTATACAGTGATAAAAGGAAAATGATTAAGTATAAAATAAATTCAAAAATTCACATGATTTGAGTAGGTGTGAATATTGTATAGAAAGAATATATACATATGATTAGAGAAGTATGGGATGTTAATAATAAAAATCCTTTTGATAATTAAGTTGCATAGAAATCAGTTAAGAAATATTTATGAGTGAGAATGTATTTTTGAAATAAATATCAAAAAGGGAATAAATATTTCAATAAATAATAAGAAGAAAAATAACTAAGGTATGAATGAGTTTTAAATACACATATCTTATGAATACTATAAATTTATATGGCCAGAAAAATATTTGGGTAGTAAAATAATTTCTTTTGATAATTAAAATGCATACCAACTAGTCAAATAATATTTATGGGTATGAATGCATTTTTAAAATAAATCAAGATAGATGATAAAAATTTGTTAGCTAAAAATCAAGCATACAAAAGAAATGAGAAAAAGAAATATAAGGCCGAGTCACATAAAAATAATGTGCAAGGAAATCATGCAAATAGCATGTGCACAGAAAAGCAATGAGGCAACTGTTTTACTGAAAATGGAAACCAAGAGAAAATGGCACTTTTAGCCATAAAGATGCATACATGAATCTCTGAGTAAGGTAAGGATAGAATGGGTTTTTCCTCCATTTAAACCCTAACAGAGTGATTTAAATCAGGGGAGGGACAACAGTTGTCCAGGAGAGAAAACAAAAATTAAAATAAAATAAACTCACATTGCCTTCAGACCTGAGCATTCCCGGAGAGGAGCAAAGGAAGGTGAGTGATTAATCAATCTCATGAGGCTAAGGCATTAAGACCCAAGTTAAGGGCAGCCATTTTATTTTTGTGCTTGATCAACTTGTTTTTCTCTGAATAGATGAATGCTGAGAATGGTTGGTGTATTGATAAATCTTTGGTTGATGCTTTGATTTGTTTTGTTTGATTGTTTGATAAGAATAATGCCATGATCTCTGATATGGATCCAGTACCTTAAACCATCAGTTAGTAAATATGTTTAGTAAGACAAATACATTTTATTATGAAGTAGGGTATTACTGGAAAATAAGCTAGGCAGTGTGAATAAAGGAGGTTCATGCTTATGTCTAGGTTGTTTTAAATTTGAGATGAACAATGCAACAAATTATTTATGTGCTGATTTGTTCAGATCTAAAGCTAAAATGTTTTATAGGTTTTTCTCTAAAACCTTACCCTATGTTCACAATAGAATTTAGTATAAGAATTTTTATATGATTCAACTGGATTTGTTTAAGAGATCATGACATTCTTGAATATAGGAGATATGCAAATGATAAAACAAATTTTGAATGAGACAATTGGAAAAATGAAATAAAGCATTATTTTCATGAATGAAAGTATGGTCAGTTGAAATCCCTGAGAGAGTCTAACTCTCTCTGATTTAGGAAAAAAAGGAAAGAAAGAATGTAAAAGCAATTTTCAAGAGTTAATAAATCTTTCAGGAATAAGAAATGAGACTGGTCACTAGATTATAAAACTAATCTAGGAGAGAAGCCTTGATCTATTCATCATAAGGAGTATGATGGGTATGTGCATGACTTGTTTAAGTCCTATAGGCCTTTGTGCAGGGGTTAACAGAATTGAGTCCCTTGCAATGCACACATGGTGTTCAATGGCAAAGAGATATGACGAAATTAAATTAATAAATCAAGATTTAGAGCTGAGCTGTGGAATTAAATGAGTTAATTCCATAAGAGTATGTGTACATGTATACTGTATTGAATGATTGAATGGTTGCTTGTGTGCATGAGTGTAGTAAGAGCTTATATATATATATACCCAGTTACATTATAAATCCAAATTGCATTTAGCATATTATTACTCTGCACAACAATTTAAAAATGATAAGCTATTATATTTTGATTTCACTCATACCAGAATCATATTTCTGACCCTATTTGTTGCTTTGTAACATCTGGGGTGTCTCATTTTTATTGAGGCAGCTCTAGATGTTGCTACAGGAAAGGAAGCATAAGAAACTTGTATGCATGGACAGTTGAAGATTTACTTGCATTAGAATGTTTAAGAAGTTTCGCTGAAGTGTTGTAATAATTAGACCAGGTCAAAAATATTACTATGTTTAAGTATTTTCTGGATTGATATGTGTTTGCTTTGTTTTACTGAGAAGAGAACATGTAAGAATTTTAGTATTATATATAAATATGCATATGTGGGTTTCTGATTTAAGTAGCTGATTTGCATAGTCTCTGGTGAAGTATGATATAGGAGATCATGCCATGTAATTTGATATGTGATCATGTCTCCTTGGCAATGTCTGATGAATCCTTAAAATGGTAGAGTAGAAATAATCATAGGAAGAAAGGAATATAGCACAATCATTGAATCTTGTAAAGGATGAGTTGAACCAAAACCGGGCTAACCAGAAATACATGAATATGACTTATAATTGATATAAGTACATAGTTAATCTGAAATGAAATTTATAACTTTAGTCCAGGTATTTCAATTACAGTAGAAGTTGTATTGCTCTGTGAAGTAGATCCATATATATATTTTGGTAAAACTTGTAGGTCTCACTGCACCATGCTTCACACATTTTATTACTTAAATACAAGACCCAAGTCTGAGTACATTTGATCATGATCAACCTGAGGCTAATATAAATGACTTGCAGTCCTGTTTGTAATAGGCAAAACCATCACCACACAACTCTTTAGACACTTCCACATGTTGTTTAGAATACTTCAGTTGTTTACTTGATAAGTTCACCTGAGAATTGTGTATTAATTTGGTTTGCAACATGGCTTCAACTATCTTGTCTTCAATCATATGTTAAGTCCTAGATTTGTACATGTGTTTGCATATATACTCTGCCTAAAAACATCGTTCCTCTGCTTGAACCTCAATCCAGTTTAATATCTGATCATTCATAGGAACCTTGTTCGACATATAAATCAGAACATGAATACCCTTAACTGACACAAAAATTGTTAGAACATGAATTATAAATCCCGGGCTAACTTATAATGAGTAAGTTATCTTAGACACCCTAATATGTAGCATAGAATCTAGTAGTGGCTAATTACAAAATCCCAGAATCTGAATCTTCTGCTTGAAAAATTCAGGGATCAAATAATCTGAGGATTAAAACAAGAAAATAAGAAAAATGGAGTATTTGATTTTATAATCAAGCTTGAGCTAAAAGAAAATGAATAGAAAAGGCTATGTGACACCATATCTCTGGAATATAAGAGATTAGGTGTGATTGGATTTCTTTGTCAATTTAAATTACTCTGATAGACAAAGAACCACATATATATCTTCATATATATATATATATATATGAATCAAGTTATTTTATATACTAATATTTTTATATTGGTAAAATAAGGAATCCTGGAAAAATTAAATTAAGAGAAGTGGTCCATTGAAGTATGTATATATATATACATACACAAAAAAAAATCTTAACAGGAAATTCTCTAAAATATTTGGGAAAAAGAAGTGGGTCACTTCAGGCACAACATGTCGTAGAAAGAGATAATAGGTGGAGCCAACGACCAACTAAGACTCACGTATCTACAACTACATCACCAAGTGGCAGTCAAACAGGGGCGTGAATGCGAGATGTCAGTGGAATGATCGGCCAGATAGAGGCTAGGGCTGCTTCCTTCCCACGCGTCCTTCCTTGTGTGTCGGAGATACAAAGCGAGTGGGACGATTGATTGCTATGCAGGCAGCCCTTGAGACGAGGAACTACCAAAAAGAAAAGAATAAGCATCGTCAAAATGATCCGAAGAAAGTAGACAAGGGTGGCATGTCAGTAAGCCGCTGTAGTCGGGCCGGATTGAAGTGTTGGATAGGTAAGCGTCTTGTAGTAAGAGGAGTAGTTATGAGCCTTGTAGACCATCCCCATGGAGGTGGGGAAGGGAAATCCCCAATTGGTAGAAAACCCCACAACTCCTTGGGGTTATCCTGCGCTTGGAAGAAGAAGTCGGAAAAGGAAAAATATAGTGATAGTTTTATTCTTCTTCACCGTAAATAGGAATATTGAAAATAGAATTTTTTGAATTTGAAATAATGTGATGGGCAAACGATGGGAATTGAACCCGCGCGTGGTGGATTCACAATCCACTGCCTTGGGAATGATGACTTAACGTCATCCTCACCTTCCTCCGACTTATCACCGGCAGTCTGTTCAGGGTTCCACACTCAATGGTGGCAACTAAACACGAGGGTTGCGCTCGTTGCGAGACTTAACCCAACACTTTACGGCACGAGCTGACGACAACTGTGCACCACCTGTGTCCGTGTTCCCGAAGGTACCCCTCTCTTTCAAGAGGATTCACAACATGTCAAGCCCTGGTAAGGTTCTTCGCTTTGCATCGAATTAAACCAAATCGGCTCATTCTGCCATAAGTACCTCCATATTTTGCTGAGTAGGATTCGACAATGGACTTGAGTCAGTGATTCGAAAACTTCCTTTCCTCAATCTTGATTCACATAGAAATTAAGAAAAAAATATAAAATTAATATTAATAATATATTTATAAATAAATAGAATAATATGACTAAATAGAATTCTATTCTAATAATGTAACAGATCTAATAATGTAACAGAAATAAAATATCTGGCTAATTTCAATTTTATTATTACATAATAATTATTGATGATATACATTTACATTGCTGTTATTTTTATATTTTTTATATTTCGAATTTACATTATTTATCTTAATTTAATGCGTACTTTCCCCCGTTGTGGATCGGTCCAATCCCTGGATCGATGGGGCGGGCTTACTTATCGGCACCACCTATTATATCTATTATATATAGGGGAAGCCATCTATTCCATTGACTAGACCTCCGCATCAATTGATTCGACTCCATCTCCACCAGCTAGCATTCGGAATCACAAGAATAGTGAACTAGAGCAAGCCTATATAATAGAATGTAATAAAGCAATTTGAAAAATACCAAACATCGATCATCAGAGGGATAGTAGCGGACGAGACAAGCTTCTGCATCTACAACAGATCCTGCAGTTTCAGCTTCGACACCAGCGGCTACTTAAGCGAAAGCTCCTGTTCAAGGGAAGGACCAGCCTTAGAACCAACCTTAGACCAGGCCTAAAAGCAACTAGAAGAGAAAGCCAAAGCCCCCAACTCAACTCCCCCACAGGAGTTACCCTAACCCCCGGCCATGATATTGGAAAAATGGCAGTGTAACTACATATTATAATCGTCGTCGAATGCAGGGCGCCTTTTGAGGATGAGTGGGGCTCCCGGGCATCTAGGTGGGGCGCGTTCGTGGAGCCAAAAGGAAGAGGAGCGGTGCTGTCATCAATCTCGACCAGTATCCCAAGGCGATCGAAGTGAGACCAAGACCGGCTCAGAGAATCACTTCTTCCTCTAAATCAAACATTTTCTTGCCATAATGTTCAGTTCCTATTATTATCAATAATACAGTTCGAATCCTAGATGTAAAAATAAAATAAGGGGGACCCCCTCTTCATCGAAAGCAATGAGATTGTTGCTGAAACAGTAAATAAAGAACTAAATTAACCAAATTTTCCTGATGTAGAGGCAATTAGATAAAAGTGGAGCTCGAGAATTAATGTGTATTCAAATCATAGGAGCTGGTAATCATAAATATGCTCATATTGGTGACGTTATTAATGCTGTAATTAAAGAAGCAGTGTCCAATATGCCTCTAGAAAGATCAGAAGTAATAAGAGCTATAATTGACCTCGCTTGTATTTCACAGAGTCCATATGTTGCCAATTGACATCATTAATCTCTCTTTTTATATCTCTTAAGTTTCAGGTCAGCCCCAAGTCATCTTGCTTCCCGACCAAAGTCTCTAGTTGGGTCAACAAGTGACTACAATAGAATCGATGACCGTGACTACTTCAATAATGGTGCCGACTATCTGATTAGTGAGACTCCTAGGCCTAGCGAGCAGATGATAGTTGCTCTTTAGGATGAAGGGACTGGTGAGCTCCAGGGAACTCCAAATGATGATGATTTTATTATTACTAGGTTCTTTAAGCCTCTATGGGATCCGACCATAAGTACCCATGAGAAGGGACTGGTCCTAGCCAAAAAGGTGAAGCTAGAAAAACTAGAGACTTTCCTCCTCTGCTATCCATAACTCTGCCCCATCAGACTATCTTTGCTCCCATCACCATTCCTCCACCCAGGAGCACCCAGAGCGTATCTACGGGATCATCACAGAGCACTCCATCCAAAGGAAAAGGAAGTGGGGGAAAGACAAGGAAGCAACCAAAAGGATCCAGTGCGCCATCTTCTATAGAGAAGAAGGAGATGAAGGAGAGAAAGAAGAGGATCAATAAGTGATCGTCCATCTTCTTTGTGTCTTCCGGTTGTATTGAAACACTTAGGGTCTTTTTGATCGTTCGCCCTTTTGTTTTCTCGACTAGTATTTGTGCGGATTCTGCCCTTGCTTTTGCTTTTTGTTTAGGCATAAATAAAACCTGCACTTATCTTTCCAAGTTCTATGTGAATAACAAAGGTTTTTCTTTTGTTAAGTCTTTATGTGAATTTGTCTAAGTTATTCAAGAGATGCACTTTTCATTTAATGTACTCGTGATCCATCTCTTTTTATTATCATCCTCGGACTAAGTCATTAGCCCGTTTCCTAATTTACCAGCCTTTTTTCGCTCTAGCAAACGTCAAGTAATCATAGAAATGCCAACTCTGAGCACTAGTCAAGGTAGACCACTTAGACTAGCGGTTTTAATATCCTTTTCCAGGATAACGATGTTTGATCACACCAAACTTCGGACGTCGATTGAAGTTCATAAGTAAGATCCCGCCTTACACCAGGCATGGATCTTCGGCCTTGCCTACTCTGGGCAAGATGTCAGTGATCGGATGGTCATTTCACATCCAATTCAAGTCATACTCCTGCCCTTATATCAAGAGCAAGAGTTTATGGATGAACGGTTATATCGCGTTCATTTTGATTTATACTCCTGCCCCCATATTAAGGGCTAAAGTTAGTCATTAGACGTGCAAATCATGTTCTTTCTGGGTTTATACTCACACCCCTACTACAAAGGCAAGAGTTAGAGGATGGATGGTCAAATCACGTCCATTTAGGTTTATACTCATGTCCTCAATCAAAGGTCATGAGTTAGCGTTTGGACAGTCGTATCACATTCGTTTTGAGTTTATACTCTTGCCCCCATGTCATGGGTGAGAGTTAGTCGGTTGACGATCAAATCACGTCCTATTTAGTCTATACTCCTACCTCCACACCAAGGGCAAGAGTTAGGTGATATCGATCTTGGGACACCGAGAGTGATTGAACATCAGGGGTCCGATCATGGATTGTGTAAGTTTGGTTGGCACCTATCTCCGGGTATCCGCACACCTATAGTACACATATATAAATTCATTTGAGTCTGTCACATTTCATAACTCTTAAGTAATGCAAAGATAGATCCGAAAAGCCATTTATTGAAAATGGGAAATGACGTATTCTGTCTTATTACATGGCTTCATTTAATTATGTACAAATTTATTTCTAAGTGAAATAGTGTCGTAAATGCTCGCTATTCCACGCCCTCGGGAGTGAGATCCCATCAACCGTTGCAAGCCTGAAAGTGCCATCACCAAGCTTTTGTTCTATTACATATGACCTTTCCATGTTGAGCCTAAGTTTTTGAGGCCTGGGAAGATTCGTTTGAGGATCAAGTCGTCGATTTTGACGGTCTGATTCCTGACCTTGGCATTGTAATACCAGACGACTCAGTTGCGATATGCAGCTGCCCTCAACTCAGCTTCGTTGCGCTTCTCATCGATCATATCAATAGACTCCAACATGAGTTATTCATTGTTCCATGGATTGTAGTGAGTCATTCGATAAGAAGGTACTTCCTATTCAACCAGAATCATAGCCTCTAATCCATAGGCTAGGGCGAATGGAAAGTGGTCAGTCGCTGACTTATAGGTTGTTTGATGAGCCCGTAGTACTAATGGAATTTCATCGACCCACTTGCCCTTGGCCTTTTCCAACCACTTCTTAAGAATGGACTTGATAATCTTGTTTACAGCTTCAACCTGTTCATTTACCTAGGAATATGCCACCGTGGCAAGTCTCTTCTCTATGCGATGTCAGCGGCAAAAATCTTTGAATTCGATACTATCGAATCGAGTCCTGTTATCGATAACGATTGCCTGTGGAACTTCAACAAAACATACGATGTTGTGGTGATCGTAGCCAACGGCTCTGCTTCAGCCCATTTGGTGAAATAATCAACCGTGACGATGGCGAATTTCACGCCACCTTTAGATATCGGCAGCACACCGATGATATCAATTCCCGAAACTGAAAACGGCCAAAGACTGACCATTTGAGTAATCTTTGTTGGTGAGGCACTTGAAAGTTTAGCTAATCTCTGTTACTTATCACACTTTTGGGTGTAATCAGCTACATCTCGGTTGACAGTTGGCCAGAAGTACCTGTAGTAGAGAATCTTCTTTGCCAAGGTTTGCCCCCATGTGTGGTCGCCATAGGTCCCTTCATGCACTTCACTCAGGACTTGCTTGGCCTCATTATGAGTGACACACCGAAGCATACGGATAGAAAAATCCTTCTTGTGTAGCAATCCTTCCTGTATGGTATATTTCGGAGCTTGGCGAAGGATTTTCCATCGCTCATTCCTCCTATGAGGAAGGATTCCTTTCTGCAAGTAGTCTTTATTAGAGTCATCCATGACTCTCTTTTAGGTTTAGCCTCAAAGATCCAATCGACATCCATCTGGTCGATGCTCAGTGCTAACAATATTTCCACTAAAACCAGGCACATAAGTTGCACATCTCCAGAACTAGCCAGCTTAGCCAGTGAGTTGGCTTGTGCATTTTCTTCTTTGGAAATATGTGTTATTGTATCACACTAAGCAGTTCAAGGACTCAGTTTAGATAAGGGGCGAGCCTTGCTGCTTTTGCTTGAAACTTTTTCCGCACTTGACACACCACTAGCTAAGAATCACAGAAAATATGTAAAGTCTTTGTCTCCATTTTTTTGGCAATCTTTATTCCCGCAATCAAAGCTTCATATTCCGCTTCGTTGTTTGTTGCAGGAAAATTGAGTCTCAGTGCATAACAGATTGAATGATCCTTGGGAGTGACAAGTCCAACTCCGGTACCAGAACAAAGTTTGTTTGATGCATTATCCATGTACATTATCCACCTAGCATTTTTCTCATCGCAGCTCTTTGAAGCATCATCTCGTGCAGTGAATTCAACTATGAAATCCATCAAAGCTTGACCATTGATAGATCTCCAAGGGTGATAGGTTATATCGTATTGGCTCAATTCAATGTTCCATTTCAACAACCTTCCAGAAGTCTCAAGTCATTGCAAGACTTATCGCAAAGGCTGGTCGGTAAGAACTTTGATTGGATGAGCCTGAAAATAAGAGTGGAACTTCCTTGAAGCAACCAACAGGCAGTATGCAAGCTTCTCCAGCTTCGGGAAATTTCTTTCCGCTCCTGTCAATCGCTTACTAACATGATAGATCGGTCGTTGGATGTGGGCTTCCTTGTGTACGAGTGCGATGCTCAAAGCATGCACTGACACTACAAGATATGTTCACAAGCCCTCATCATTCACCAGCTTCGACAGGATGGTGGTTCCTTCTAATTGATCAACCATAGCTTGGAATGCGTCCATGCACTCTTGCGTCCAACCAAAATTTCTTTTCCCTTCGGACTTTTACCCGTCTTAATCACGTCAAAGAAGGAGATGCATTTGTCGATGGCTCTGGATATGAATCGACTTAAGGCGGCGAACTTTCCATTTAAACTTTGGACTTCCTTGACTATCTTCGGGGCCTCCATGTCCCTTAATGCCTTTGTCTTCTCCGGATTGGCTTCAATTCCACGGGAATTCACAATGAAGCCCAAGAACTTCCATGACATAATGCCAAAAGAGCATTTCAAAGGTTTAAGATTCATCCCGTATTTTCAGAGAACGCCGAACATTTCTGCTTGATCGTCAATGTGGTTTTTCGAACACCGTGACTTCACAATCCACATAAACCTCCATTGAAAGTCCAATATGATCTCTGAACATCATGTTCAATTGTCTTTGCTAGGTTACTCCAACGTTCTGCAATCCGCAGGGCATAACCAGATAGTAATACAGTCCTAAGTCGGTAATAAAGCTGGTATGTTCTTGGTTTGGGACGTGCATTGGAATCTAGTTGTATCCAGAATATGCATTCATGAATGAAATCAATTCATGCTCGGCTATTGAATCCACAAACTAATCAATCCTTTGAAGCAGGAAGCTGTCCTTCAGGCACGCCTTATTCAAGTCAGAATAATCGATGCACATCCTCTATTTTCGATTAGCCTTCTTCACCAAGACTAGATTAGATAGCCATTCCAATTATAAGGCGTCACAGATAAAGCCATTGTCCTCAAGCTTCTCCACTTCTTCTTTGAGTGCAACGAATCTCTTCGGACCCAGTTTGCGACTTTTATGTTTCACAAGAACGCATTTAGGATTTATGTTCAATGCATGGCTCACTATCTCCAATGAGACCCCATACATATCAGAGTGCACCTAGGCAAACACATCCAGGTTCGTCTAGAGAAAACCAATCAACTTCTTCATTATCTTGACACCAAGCTATGATCCAACTTTCAGGATCTTTGCTAGGTCATCCCAACTAATCGGGATATTAATCGTTAGCTCGGTTGGAGCTACTCTTCCATCCAGTGGCTCTTTTCGTGGGTCTATATCCCTATAGAACCGACTGTTTTCCCAAGCCAGGACTTAGGCATTGGTTGCTATGCATCTAAATCCTTGATACAGAGAGTCCCTTAAGTACCTTTTCCTTTCTCACTTCACCTTGCCTTTCTTAGCACGACAACATAACAGTCACGGCCAAGCCCTTGATCTCCATGTACTACTCCCACACTGTTCTCCATGAGAAATTTAAGCGTCAAACACCAGGGAGCTCTAGCCGCTCTGAACTCAGCCAGGGCAGGTTGGCCCAAAAATCCGTTATAAGCAGAGTAAGTATCCAACACAACAAAATGCACGACCCATACTCGCCTACGGTCGCCTTCTCCAAGCACCATCGGTAATTCCACATATCTGATTGGCATCATAGCTATCCCGTTAATTCCCTGGATCTAAGATTTACACGTTTTCAAGTCCTTGCCCTCCAAAGCATCCGATCGTAGGCTTTTTTGAACAGAATGTTGATCGAACTCCCATTGTCAACCAGCACCTTTTGTACAATAGCAGGACCTATCATGGCCTTTATAACTAATGGGTCAATCGTCGGGTCTTCCATCCCATCAGCATCTCTATTTTGGAAAACGATATCATCTGTAACTGTTCTGAATTACTCCGTCGAATTCCATCCTCAACTACCAAACAGCTCCATACTTGGTATTCTTCAAAGCAGTAGCATACTTGTCCATCACATTCAGACTCTTGTTGGCTGGATGCAGTCCACCGATATTTATGTTTATCACCAAATGTTTCCCAAGTCGCATAGGCTCCTTACCACTAGGACCAACTTATCCCCACTGGGATGTCGACCCAAGGGGATTAGAACTTCCTTGCCCGCCATTCTGGCTTTCACAAACTATTGCAATTTTTTATTTTGAATCGTCTCCTCGATCATGTAACGCAAGTGCATGCATTCATTGGTATTATGACCTTGTGTCCCATGATACCTGTAACATCCCCTATCTAGAGGCCCGAAGCTAAGCGCTACAGATGCTGCAGTCAGCCATAGTATTAACTTCCTGTGACCAAATATGGTAACGTTAATGGTATACATAATTTCGGCACTATATGAATTTGAAACAAAATCACAGATTTCAAAAAAAAACTTTTCACATTACATTTTCAAAACATATTCAATAATCAAATTACATAATCCCATCGTTTTCCTAGGTTCAGATAAAATAATTATTATATAAATACCCCAAGACCAACATATGAAGATGACCCCTTGGTTGATCGGAGTCACTAAATAGTCATATCTGACTTAATACATACACACCAAAAATACATCAAAATAAAACCGCAACTCCTAAACAGTTATCCATCAGCCACTAGCTCGTCTCCGAAAGCTTTATTCACAAACCTACTAAAATCTGTGAATCCTCAACCCTCAGCCTACTCAATTCAATTTTGAGAACCTGAGACTTTAAGAGGAAAACATAAACTTCGAGTCAGACATAAAGCCTGGTGTGAATAATACTATACATCTTGGATATACAATATTAAGTGAGACCACGTGTAACGACCCAGAAATATTAACGATTTCAATAACGTAATTAACTAAATTTTTTCTTGAAAATAAACAATTAAAATTTTTCTATGAAAATTTGATATTTGGTATGCGTCTATTTAAACATAGCAAGTGTCAAATTTTTATTGGGAAATATGAAAGTTAGTTCTGTTGTGTAATTTTTCAATTTCAATTTAAAATCAGTTGATATGATGAAACTAAAATATTTTCAAAATCTAAATATTTTTATATAATAAAATTGTAAATCATTTTCTGAGTGAAACGTCATATTTCGTTTCGCCAAATTTGGACTGCTCTAACCCCGTTCTTCTTATTTTCGACGTTTTAGCAGCATTTTAGGCAGCGAAAAATCAAGTTTTAACAGCTTGGTCGTATCGCTGATCTCTGTGTACCATTCTGTTCGTCTCATCGTGCTGATCTCCGTAGTATATTCATTTGTACATTTTGGTGTTCGATACACGGCGTAATCGGTAAAACGATTAGTCGTATCAGTTTCAAAATTGAGCCTTTTGGCTTTTGTGTCCTTTCAATTGTCTAGCCAAGAGATAATGAATGGCCACTAACCTTTATGACTTCCTGAAATTCAGCTTTGACTATTGCCATTCCCATTGTTTTATATATATTTGATGGTTTGTTGATGCCTTTCTCTTCGTTCTCCTCTCTCTGTAAAAAATATAAAATATATAAAGCATATATATGTACGATCGATTTCACCCTAGAGGGGGGTGAATAGGGTGATACTAATAATAATAAAAATTAAATGCGGAAATATATAAAATAATAGCAGCACAGATAATAGCAGAATAAAAAAAGAAGAAATAGAACAACACAGATTTACCCAGCTTCGGCAAAACCCTGCCTACGTGCTGCACCAATGTTTCTACTAGAAATTAAGTAGTCAGATGCTTACACACGTAAACTTGCGACATCCGCTATCGACCAACCTAACTCTACGCTCAAAACCCTGTCACAACTCAGCCACTGAGTTGCGAATTCTCGAACTACATCACCGTAGTTCGTAACCTAGTCACACAACTAGAAAAACACAGTTTAAAAAGAAAATTACAAAATAAATAAAATAAACACAAAACCCTATTTATATTTAAGCCCAAATTAAAAACTGACCGGCCCAAATGAATACAATTTTTAAATGTTTTCTCCCTTTATTTTCTTCGGCCTGTATCCTTTGTGAAAATGTCTTCTTCTTTTCCTTTGCTCGAAAACATTCGTTCCTCTTTCAAAATAAATTAGGATTCGTGATAACTGAGGCCGCCGCTTGATATTGATGTTCGAATTGAATTAAACTTTGCCTCTGGTTCCTTCGTCAAATGAATCGTTGGCTATGATTTGCTTTGTTGTTTTGCTTTGATTATGCTTGCGGTTGCTCCCAGGATTGAGTTTGAATCTGTGAATCTGGTATGTAAATTATGTCGTTTAACTGCTATATTGTTTTTCTTTGATTCGAACTCGATTCGAGTTATTGATTTGGGATTTAATTTGAAACTTGGCTTTGTGATTTTTTGCTTAAACTCTAATGCATTGATTGCCGATGATGTTAATGGTTTAAATAGGGAACAAAACCCTAAATTATCGCTCGAATATTTTCATTTGAATCCGTCTGTTAATTTAACTCGGACGTACGATTATGCTTGAATGCTTTTGATTTCTTTAGACTAGTTCAATTCAAATATTTATTGATGTGCTATGCTTGATTACCACGGCTTTGATTCTGACTTGTTTGATTCTACCTTGGTCACCACGGCTCTGACTTTGGTAATTAAAATTGTGATAATCTTTTGAGATGAGAACTTGACTTCAAATTGTTCAATTTTACTTTGGTCACCACGGCTTTATTTCAAATTTTTATTTACCACTGTTCTTTCATTTTTGCTGGTAGTTTTTATTCGAACTGCTACCTGCTTTGTTACTTCGACTGTAAGCTTTTGTATGATTTAGTTTAAGTCTGGTTGCAGTGTTGTTTTGCTTGATATTCCACTCGGTTTCACATGAGTCTTATTGCAGCCCTTGTTGTCACTGCATACATGATTTCACGTGTGTGTATTTTGTTGAGGCTCCATGTTAACTGTTAGCTCGATCTGACTTTGTTCCTCTTGAATTCTGGTCCTTGGTTCATGTCTGTTGTATGTTGAACTGAGTATGGTTTCAATGTGTATGTACACATCTCTGTTGCATATTCACTTAATTGAGCTTTGGTTCATTAATGATGCTTTGAGTCATGTCTATGTACACATGTTGTTTACTGCTTCATGATTCCAGTACTGTTCCACTTTGTTGCATTGCATCATGTGTGTTCATGCTGAAAGTGTTGCTTCATCTGCTTCGAGTCACTTGTGCACTTGAGTCTGTCTGGTCCATTATTCTCTAGAGTCTGGTGTGTTTAGTTGTGGTCAGTTCCATATTGCATTTGAGGTGTGCATTTAGTTATGGTCTGTACTTCAGTTGGTTGCATTACATTGTTCAAAATTATTATGCTCTATCGACTGTTTCATACATATCACTATCTGGACTTGTGACTGCACCTAATGTATGTGTGTGTCACTACTGTTGCACTACCCTGATGCCATTGATATTTTAGTCTGCACCTGTATTAAGTTGCACATTTCTTGAGTCTGGTTGCTTATGTATGCACTATGTATATACATGTGCTAGTTGTTGTTTTTGGACTTGCATTCTTGTACATTTGGTGTGATGCTTTCTGAACTATATACATGTATACATATATATATATATATATGTATGTATGTATATATGTATACATGTGTATATGACAATGTATATATGTATGTAGATCACTGTTGTCTTTGCAGTCTGCACTGAAACGATGGGCACTGCATATTTATTTGTTGCTCCAATGTTTTGTACTTGACTATTTGTATCCGGTCTATATGATGTTTCATTTGAACTATACTGTTGAGGCTGGTTGTTCATGTCTGAGTTTGAATATATGTTATGTTGATGTGGTCTTTGCATTTTACTGGAAATGAACTTGTACTCAACCATTTGATTGAGACTTCATGAGTCTGCACTGTGACTATTCATTTTGGAGACTAGTCTGAATTTTGTTTTTTGACTCATTTGAAGTCTAAACTGTATTACTGGTCTCATGGCTCCACTATCGAGTTTGTTCTCATGTGTACACATTTGTGCACTTGTTAGCATGGTCTGGTTTTGGATTCTTGTTGCATGAGAACTGGTACTTGACAATTTTGTGATGTTTTTGTATTACACCTGAGTTGAATCCAGGCTCGGCTCAGGTTTGACCATGTGCTCACCTGTCCCTACAGTTTTATCAAGTGTATATCGGTGTGCACGACCTTGTGGCATGTACAATGATACACTGTGCATGTCATAGGTTGTTCGTGTTTGATGAATTCAAAAACGAAAATGATGACGAACAACCCAAATAACTGAGGAAAATAATATTTTCAAAAACACATTTTATTTTACATTGCAAAAATATTTCTTTTTCAATTTTACAGCGTCAGTGTTTATTTTGCAGATAGCTTAGATGCTAGATTCAGGCTGGAGAAAAGTTAAAGATAAAATACGAGTGAATGAGTGATATGTAGTGAGGTGAACAATGTAAAGTGAAATTTAAGATGTGATCGAAATTGTATTGTAATCGAAAAATGTAGTGAGAGCTCAAATTTGTACTATTCAAAATTGTAATAAAATATTTGTTTGAATAAAATATCTGTTTGAATTTAAATTCTGCGTTATTTATTTTATTCAGTAAATATTAATTATGTGAAAATAAAATAGTACAATAACAAATACATTTAAATGAATATATATATATATGTTTATTATCATCAAACAAAAATCATATACTAGCATATTCAACAATCTCTCCCTTTTGATGATAACAAACATATATTTAAGATTTTGAATTTATTAAATGTATTTGGTCATTCTATTTGCTCCCCCTATTTGAATGCTCCCCCTACACCAAAGCTCCCCTTCATATATGCATGAAAAATAAATAAAAATATGCAAATAAACTTTGATGAGAATATGCAAATAAAAAAATATGACTTGAATTATTTCCCAACCAAAATCTTAACTTCTCCCCTTTTGTTATCAGCAAAAGAATAATAGTGTTAGAAAAATAGAGATAAAGTGATAGGCATTAATACAATATTAATGCCCAATCGAGTATAAATATTAAATTTCAATAATAAAATCAAACAAAAATCATAAATACTCTATTAGGCACATATTCCACTTAATGATAGGGATGATAAAACCAGATGGTTGTGTCTATTTGTGGTATATTTATATCAGGAATTTGAATATCTACTAACCATGCATAACCGTTAGGACTTTTAAATGAGATTAGTAGTATTCCCAATTTTATCTTTATAGGATTAGAATCATCGTCTATTTAATAACCAATTTTGATATGTGTTCCATACATGCATAACCGTGAGGACTTTTAAACGAGCATGAAAGCACATAATCAAAAATTCCAAGTAATTCACCCTTGCATAACCGTGAGGACTTTTAAATGAGAGCGAATACTTTGGATGTTTTTATTGCTAAAAATAAAATAAAATGAAAACGAATAATTTCCCATTTAAAATACCACATATTGACATACTATATTGAGTGATGGTCATTAGAAATATGATAGAAATAGAGATGGTCGTGGAATTTTTACTAATCAAAAGTTACTATAAATCTTGTTTAAATTTTTGAAGAAATTTTCTAAATATACTGTCTCAAGTCATAATATATGATTAATATCAACACTCATCACTTTGTCAATCACTACTTATCTTTTCGATAATCAGTAGGGAGTCAGATTAGTTAATGTAGTCATTTAAGGTCAAATCCAAAAATAATTATAAAATAAATTTTTCTAACATGACTAATTTGAAGTAAGGTCAACAAAATACTATTTTCTGTAAGGGGTTTTATAAGAAAAATGTATGCTAATTTAAAATCAGTTAAAAATGAAAAATTATGTAGATATTTTCTCTGTGAATGTAATGCAAACACGTTCCACTAGAAATTTTTCTATCAACTAGGTCAACTGTGTAACCAACATCCGAATTTCCCTTTAACTGAAGATTATCATTAGTTGGATGTCATAGACCAGACCGTGAAGTTGCAACAAATATCTTAAAATCGTTTTACAGCTTTTAAATGAAATTATTTTGAATTTGAATTTAAACCATGCAAACATTGAACATAGTGTCAGATCCAGACGCAATAAGATAAACAGATATATCCACATGTATCTAGAGTAATCATCAACCAATAAAACAACATCATTAGTCCAAACAAATCTATATGAACTAGTTCAAAGACTCTATAGTGATACATATAGTGTTCTCGGCATAAAAAAAATTGGCCAACAATTTTGAATAAGTCAGAATCAAAATCAACATTCATTTCATTATCATATAGCTGGCTGATTTAAATCAGATTATGGTGTAGATTTTCACATTTAATATATCGTTCAAGATAAATGTACCGTTACCTATTTTACCTTCACGATAATTTTTTGTTGTTGCCCATTACGATTCTGCCACCTTTGTACTAGGCTAAGGAACTTTGATTTGTCGCCCATCGTGTGCCTAGAACAGCCAGAATCCAGGTAACATTGTTGTTGTTCCTTAGCCTGCCACCATACCTACACGAGAAAAGATTTTTATGACCTATTTGTTTTTATAGGTCCATGGTTGTTAGTGACAATAGATTTTGAAAAATAAGTTTGTGGAGACCCAAGAAAATTTATATTTGTTCGTTTTGGCACCCAGATTTGTTTGACTTTAAGGGATTTTATATTCGTGCCTTTTGGAACCCAAATTGGTATGGTTTTCATGTGTTTGGGTCTATACCAATTTTTGTGATTGTGTCTAGTTTTTCCATAAATTGTTCACTTGGAATTGACTTGATTAATTTCACCTCTAATACGTTCAGATTGATTATACCCAAGTCCTTATCTAACATGATTAACAGTTTGTTTCCCTAATAGCATATTTAACGATCTTTCTCCTTTAAAAAATTTTCCTAAAGTTGTAGACAATTGTTAGACTTGTGTTTTGAGAGATTCATTTTCATTCAATAATTGAGTGCACTTTTTAATAGAATTTTCTCTCCTAGTATTTTCACTTTCTTTCAAAAATCAGAATTTCATTTTCAAGTGATTTAATTTCAATTTCTGATTTTTTAATCTCTTCTTCAATGATGGACACTTGTCACACTTCGGGATTTTGTTTCGATGGTTTTTAACCAATTGATCAAGCTGTTTATTTAGTTCTATTAAACTACCTCTTTGTGATTTAATTTTAGCGTACTTCTCCCTAAGTCGATCAAAGCAGCCATTTACTTCGTGAAATATATAAGTAATTCTGAGTGAGTGAGTTTTGGTACCTCGCTTGACTCATCATCATCGCTATCAGTAATATCACCCCGAAGACACAGATCTGCTTTTTCACTCTCACTGCTAGTGCTTTTATTATCGTCGTCACTATTATTCCACGTGGCTGTAAAACTTTTCCTTTTCGATTTCTTTCCTTGGCCGAGTTGATTCTGAGGACAATTGGGCTTGATGTGACCAGGTTTATTGCACTTGTCACAAATTATCTCTTGCACTTTTGGGTTGTCTAGAACTTTAACTATTCTTCTTTTCAGTTGTTGATTTAGAGCTGGATTTCCGTATTTGCGGTTCCACTTTTTGAATCCCTTTATTAGTAGTTCTAGTTCAGCTGCTCCATCATCATCATCGTCATCTTCACTTTCAGTTATTCCTTTGAGAGCTATTGATTTCTTTCAAGTATCACCTCCTTCACGTTCTTCCTTCAATTTCATTTCTAGCTCATAAGTGGTGAGATTTCCGATGAGTTCTTCAACTTTGATTTGTTTCAAATCCTTCGATTCCGAGGATTTTTCGGACTATTTCTAATTTTGTGTATGGTTTTCCGAGAGCTTTTGATTTGTATACGAGATTAGAAAGTCATCCATACATCTCTTTGACATTCTCATCCTTGGCCATTGTGAAGTTCTCGTATTCTCTACTAAGCATGGCAAGGCGAGATTCTTTGACTTGAGATGTTCCATCGTGAGTCACTTCAAGTGTGTGCCAAATTCCTGTGCAGTTAGACAATGTGAGACACGATTAAATTCAATTTGATCCAATGAACAAATAATAGAATTCATAGCTTTAGCATTAGCATTCTGTAGTTTATTTTCAAAATCTATCCATTGATCCATTGGTTTTTCAATTTCCTGATTATCTATCACTATAGTTGGTGTCCTATATCCTGTCTCAACAATATTCCAAGCATCAATGGTTTTCAGAAAAATGTTCATTCTATTGTTCCAGTAAGCATATTCACCATTGAACATTGGTGGCCTAACTATGGACTGACCCTCAGCAAAAGCATTATTAAAAGAAGCCATTTAGAAAATCAAAATTTTAAAACAGTAAATTGTTTTTGATAAACCAAATTTTTAAAACAAAAATTGACTTTTGTTCCTAGCTCTGATACCACTTGTAGGATCGATTTCACTCTAGAGCGAGGGGTAGGGGGAGGTGAATAGGGTGATACTAATAATAATAAAAATTAAATGTGGAAATATATAAAATAACAGCAGCACAGATAATAGAAGAATAATAAAAGCAGAAATTGAACAACACAGATTTACCCAGCTTCGGCAAAACCCTGCCTACGTGCTGCCCCAAGGTTTCTACTAGAAATTAAGTAGTCAGATGCTTACACACGTAAACTTGGGACACCCGCTATCGACTAACCTAACTCTACGCTCAAAACACTACCACAACTCAGCCACTGAGTTGCGAATTCTCGAACTACACCACCGTAGTTCGTAACCTAGTCACACGACTAGAAAAACACAGTTTAAAAAGAGAATTACAAAATAAATAAATAAAACACAAAACCTTATTTATATTTAAGCCCAAATTAAAAAGTGACCGACCCAAATGAATATAATTTTTAAATGTTTTCTCCCTTTATTTTCTTGGCCCGTATCCTTTGTGAAAATGTCTTCTTCTTTTCCTTTGCTCGAAAACATTCGCTCCACTTTCAAAATAAATTAGGGCTTCGTGATAACTGAGGCCACCGCTTGAAATTGATGTTCGAATTGAAGTAAACTTTGCCTCTGGTTCCTTCGTCAAACGAATCGTTGGCTATGATTTGCTTTGTTGTTTTGCTTTGATTATACTTACGGCTCCTCCCAGGATTGAGTTCGAATCTATGAATCTGGTATGTAAATTATGTCGTTTAACTACTATGTTGTTTTGCTTTGATTCAAACTTGATTCGGGTTATTGATTTGGGATTTAATTTGAAACTTGGCTTTGTGATTTTTTGCTTGAACTCGAATGCATTGATTGCCGATGATGTTAATGGTTTAAAGAGGGAATAAAAACCAAAATTATCGTTCGAATATTTTCATTTGAATTCGTCTGTTAATTTAACTCGGTCGTACGATTATGCTTGAATGCTTGTGATTTCTTTATACTAGTTCAATTCGAATATTTTATGATGTGCTATGCTTGATTACCACGGCTTTGATTCTGACTTGTTCGATTCTACCTTGGTCACCACGGCTCTGACTTTGGTAATTAAAATTGTGATAATCTTTTGAGATGAGAACTTGACTTCGACTTGTTCAATTTTACTTTGGTCGCCACGGCTTTATTTCATATTTTTATTTACCGCAGTTCTTTCATTTTTGCTGGTAGTTTTTATTCGAACTACTACCGGCTTTGTTACTTCGACTGCAAGCTTTTGTATAATTTAGTTTAAGTCTGGTTGTAGTGTTGTTTTGCTTGATATTCCACTCGGTTTCACTTGAGTCTTGTTGCAGCCCTTGCTGTCACTACATACATGATTTCAAGTGTGTGTATTTTGTTGAGGCTCCATGTTAACTGTTAGCTCGATCTGACTTTGTTCCTCTTGAATTCTGGTCTTTGGTTCATGTCTGTTGTATGTTGAACTGAGTCTGGTTCCAATGTGTATGCACAAATCTCTGTTGCATATTCACTTAATTGAGCTTAGGTTCATTGAAGATGCTTTGAGTCATGTCCATGTACACATGTTGTGTACTGCTTCATGGTTCCAGTACTGTTCCACTTTGTTGCATTGCATCATGTGTGTTCATGCTGAAAGTATTACTTCATCTGCTTTGAGTCACTTGTGCACTTGAGTCTATCTGGTCCATAATTCTCTAGAGTCTGGTGTGGTTAGTCATGGTCAGTTCCATGTTGCATTTGAGGTATGCATTCAGTTATGGTTTGTACTTTAGTTGGTTGCATTACATTGTTCACAATTGTTATGCTCTGTCCACTATTTCATACATACCACTGTCTGGACTTGTGACTGCACCTGATGTATGTGTGTGTCACTACCGTTGCACTGCCCTGATGCTATTGATATTTTAGTCCGCACTTGTATTCAGTTGCACATTTCCTTGAGTCTGGTTGCTTATGTATGCACTGTGTATATACATGTGCTAGTTGTTGTTTTTTGACTTGCATTCTTGTACATTTGGTGTGATGCTTTCTGAACTATATACATGTATACATACATACATACATATATATATGTATGTATATATGTATACATGTGTATATGACACTGTATATATGTATGTGCATCACTGTTGTCTTTGCAGTCTGCAGTGAAATGTTGTGCACTGCATATTTATTTGTTGCTCAATGTTTTACAGTTGACAATTTGTATCTGGTCTATATGATGTTTCATTTGAACTATACCATTGAGGCTGGTTGTTCATGTCTGAGTTTGAATATATGTTATGTTGATGTGGTCTTTTCATTTTACTGGAAATGAACTTGTACTCGACCATTTGATTGAGAATTCATGAGTCTGCACTGTGACTGTTCATTTTAGAGACTAGTCTGAATTTTTTTTTGATTCATTTGAAGTTTGAACTGTATTACTGGTCTCTTGACTCCACTGTCGAGTCTGTTCTCATGTGTACACATTTGTGCACTTGTTAGCATGGTTTGGTTTTGGATTCTTGTTGCATGAGAACTGGTACTTGACAATTTTGTGATGTTTTTGTATTACACCTTAGTTGAATCCAGCCTCGGGCTCGGGTTTGACCATGTGCTCACCTGTCCCTACAGTTTTATCAAGTGTATATCGGTGTGCAGTGCCTTGTGGCATGTACAATGATACACTGTGAATGTCACAGGTTGTTCGTGTTTGATGAATTCAAAAACGAAAATGATGACGAACAACCCAAATAACTGAGGCAAATTATATTTTCAAAAACACATTTTATTTTACACTGCAAAATATTTCTTTTTCATTTTTACTGCGTCGGTGTTTATTTTTGCAGATAGCTCAGATGCTGGATTCAGGCTGGAGAAAAGGTGAAGATAAAATACGTGTGAATGAGTGATATGTAGTGAGTTGAACAATGTAAAGTGAAATTTGAGATGTAATCGAAATTGTATTGTAATTGAAAAATGTAGTGAGAGCTCAAATTTGTACTATGTAAAATTGTAAAAAATATTTGTTTGAATAAAATATCTGTATGAATTTAAATTTTGTGTTATTTATTTTATTCAACAAATATTAATTATGTGAAAATAAAATAGTACAATAACAAATACATTTAAATGAATATATATATGTTTATTATCATCAAACAAAAATCGTATATTAGCATATTCAACAATATATACAACTGAAGCTTTTATATATGAGCCCGCTCCTCTTCCATTCGAAACGCGTCCATCAACCATTTTTCGTCCTCCTCCAGTTCACGTCACCCTCCTACCGTGCCAACCCTCCACTTATCTCTGCCACTTCTCTCTCTCACACATGCGGCCTCCCTCTCTCCACCCAGATCTTCCGCTTGCACTAACATCAATCGAAACAACCCACCTCTGCCCTCGCCAAACCCCACACCCAACCACCCCTCTTCCTTTTGTCGTATCTCACCCACGCCACAAACGCTCCGGCCCTCCACTCTCCACGGCCCTTCCTCCCATCAGCCTCCACCCGAGCACCCATTGCAAACCCAACAGCCTCTACTGTGTCGTGACCTCCGACCAAGCCACCATCCACCGCCAGATCAGCCTTGCGTCGATTCACCCACACTCCATCTACAGCAAGCGCAGCCTTCCACATCCACCTAAGCACCTTCCCACCGAACCAAGCAGCAGCGCCAACCTTTCCAACCCGAAGCAGCCCACAACCAATCAGAACCCAATCACCACTCCAACTCTGTCCTCCTCCCTCCGTTTTTACTTCACTAGATCACCCACTGTGACAACTACTCCACCACACGTCAGCAGCTAGCACCCACACCAAAGCCGATCACACAGCTTACCCACCTGCGCCGAACCACATCGCCACCACACACTTCATACAACCCATCCCTGAACCAAATGCAACAGCCATGCCTCGCTTTCCTGGCCGATAACCTCTTGCTCCACCTGACCTCCCACACATATTCCACAGTTGCACGCAACCCATTCTTCTCTATCATATATAATAATGAGGTTCGTTTATATAAGTTTGTTTTCATCTGAGAAGTTGCTTTCATATTTTTCTGAACTTATATATATAAATGTAATTATATATTTGTTTCCTTCAATCTAATCTTATATATAAGTTTACTTATATATTTATTTTTCCTTGAATTCTAGTCATCTAGCTCGCCACTGTCTAGATTTGTCGCAGCCATCTTTTGTTCGTGTACGTATCCGTGTGCGTGTTCGTGTCCGTTTGCTTATTCTCATCGTTTCTCTAGCCTCGAAAGGTGAGCGATCATTCACGATTAACATTCTTATGTTAGTAAATTTATATTCACATGAAATGACAATTAAAATATGTTGTTAAATTTGAATTGATTAGTGATTAATTGTTAAATATGATATGTTATTATTTGCATTTGTTCACCTATGTTAATTGACAATATTGACACCAATAACCTGTTAGTATATATATATATATATATTATATTTGAATTGTTAATTATGATCGTATTTGCCATTTTATGCTATTATTTTATTGTTCTCACTCTGCAAGTTCCCTGATAGTTAGAAATTCCATATTGGTTGAAATGATACATACCCGAATGATTTTATAGATTAGGGAAAATCATTAAGGGTTGAAATGATAAACCCAAGCGATTTTATTAATTTTGAAATTTTGGGATTGTGGGTTGAAATGATATATACCCGTAAATATTAAATTATTGCAGGTTGAAATGATAAATATCTGTATCACTTAACCATAGGATATAAAACTATATACAAACACCATTGGTCTATTTTAAATGGTTTCTAGAATTTTTAAAAATTATAACTATGTGTTTTAAATAAATATTGGATTTAAATATAACATAGAGGTTTTATTTTAATATATGTGTAAAATTTAGATTTTTAAATTATATGTTTGGAAATTTTAAAACTTATAAGTTAAGTTTTTGAAAGGTAATTTTTTAGATTTTACTTGTATTTTTATTATTTTCATATATATAAAATAAGATTTAAAATAGATTTAATAAAAAGGTTTAATTTAATTTAATAAAATTTAATTTAACTATATATATAATATGTTTTAATGTATTTATTTAAAATTTATATTAATATTTTTAAATTAGATTTTTGTCATAACTTTAATAAATTAAGGATGTAAAGATAAATTGAAATTGAGTTGTAATTTGAATTATTTAAAAATTGTATTTAAATCGGAATTGATTTGAACCTATTAATTTTGAGATTTTAATGATATGATTTCATAAATTGATAACTTGATTTTGATTAAAGGTGATTTAATGAATATTTCAAAATTAAATAAAATTGAATTTGAATATTTAAGTTTGATTTAAATCTGAGATTTTGAATTCTATTTAAATGTTTATAAATAGTGAGTAAGTGGATATTTTCAAAATTAAATATAATTGAAGTTAGATATTTAATTTTGATTTAAAATTTGTAATTTGAAACTTTTTTAAATATTTATAAAAGGTGAATATTTCAAAATTCAATAAATTAAAGTTGAATATTTAATTTTGATTTAAATTTGTAATTTGAGATCTTATTTAAATGTTATTAGAAAAGATTAAGTGAATATTTTAAATTAAAAAAAATAAAGTTGAATTTTGAAATATAAATGAAATTTATCAAATTGAGTTATTGTAAGTGTTTGAAACTTTAAACTTTGAAACCTATTGAGTTGGAAGTGGTTTGAATTTGTAGTTCAAACCTGGATTTGAAATCGATATAAATTAAATAGTATTAATGAGAATTTGAATTGAACCTTTTAACCCTTTTAATTGGAATCATTGAACTGAGATTGATTTAAATTGAATTTTTGGAACTAAAGTTGATTTAAATTGATTTGTGAAATTGGAAGAAATAGTTCTAATTTAAAACTATTTTCCATATAAACTATTTTAATATATAAACTATTTTAATATATAATCTATTTTTAAATATAAACTATATTTAATATATAAACTATATTAATCTATAACCTATTTTTAAATATTAACTATTTTTATATATAAACTACTTTCAATATTTAAACTGTTTAAGTTGGAACTGTTATGATTTAGATTTAATGGATTTAAATACAAATACTTTGATATGATGGTTTAACCTACTTTATGGATATGATTTCAAAAGTGAATATGATTTCAAAAGTGATACGATTTAGAAAGTGAATATGATTTCAAAAGTGAATATGATTTCAAAAGTGATACGATTTAGAAAGTGAATATGATTTCAAAAGTGATATGATTTTGAAATGAATATGATATTTTGGTATGAAGTATGAACTGTTTGAAATGAAAGTGACCATGGTGTGAAATAAGCATTTGGTTGTTAAAGAGACCGGGATCGGATATTGTCATACTCTCTACCAATACCGAAAACCACATTAACAACTGTGAATGTGGTGGAGATTCCAGAACGAAGTAGGATGGTTTCGTGACGTCTATATGAGGTATGAACACAGCCCTAACTCCCGCGAGTCAGCTTGATGTAACTAAAACAGGAGCCACGTCGGGCCATGTGAGGTCGCACCTCCGATCGAGCATGCTTTTCGATACCATTCTATTACTTTGTGATTTGATTGGGTGCACCTTTGATTATGGGAGTGTGTCTCGAGGTGGGCGGTAGTAGCTGCTATGCGTTACCACCAGTCCGGATCAGCAAAACGGTAGTATCCTACCCTGGGCATTGCTTCGCGTGCCATGTCACATGCCTTATCGCGCCTTCTATAAGTTTTGTACCGTACCTTTGGAGTGCCCTCTGATAGCCCTCTGGTTACAGAGGAATTACGGTACTGAATAGACTACGTGAATATATAAAAATGTGTTAAGGGGGATATGGGTAACACCTTAACGCTATTTTAATATTTTACTTTACTGTAGACATTATCTATATAGCGTATTATACTGTGTATGTAGATAGTTTCACGGATCCTTAGAGGATGGGAATCCCAAACATCCTTTAAGTTATATTGCATTTCACTTGGACATTTCACTTGAGTTGATTTACTAGCATAAGAATGTTAATCCTCACTCGAGTGTTTTGTGTTTTGCTTTATGCTCGGGTGAGACTAAGTGTCACAAGATTTGAGACTCACCTTTGGAGCTTGGAGCTTTTCTTGGAGATCCATCTATGTCAAATCAGCTTTTAGTTATTTCCAGTTGTTTATATTCAGACTTGTCAGTAGCTTGTACTAGTGACTACTTTGTGCTTGGGATTTTCTGTTGTATTTGTTTCATGCTCTGATGTTGTAGTAGCTTCATGAACTACTATTTATCTATTCCGCTGCTTATTGTTATATTACTTTGTGTTTGTGATTCTGTGATTGATTTATTTATTGTGTATGCTAAGTTGTGCCAAATATAAATTAACAATATGGATTTTTGAGCAATTCAAGTCTGACATGTGTGGATTATTGTCGATTTGAATGGTTCGAAATGCCAGGTCGTTACACCACACCGCTAAGCGGAACGGGTTTCCCCTCAGTAATATACTTTTAAAACATATATTTTGCAAATCCATTTCCCGCAACCAAAACTGGTTAAAACTGTAAAACATTTTATGTAAACATGCATATCAGGTAACAAAATGAACTATCTGTCCAAACACTATAGTTTTTGTTGGGCTAACTACTAACCTTTGGCTGACTCGGGCCTACCAGACAATATAAACAAAAATAATCAAACACCTGTTAGATACTTCTCTTCTGGACGTACTATCCTTAACTATCTGTTAAACTCTTTTCTTCTTGACGGTCTCCTTAACTTAACATCTCCCAGGGTCACCTGATCCTAATGGTTTTGCGGGCTCACCAATAACTTTATCTGTATACAATCATATATTCCCTTCTGTGTGTAACTATAATTTTAGTCTTACCTGTGACAAAGCCCTACACACTAGAATTTTGGACTAAATTAGCTGGGGCTAATAGCTAATGTATAAGGCGCGACCTTATACCAGTCCCATCTGGTATTCTAATATCTGAGTCATTTTAATCAGGGATACCTTTCCAAAATTTTCCTTGAAAACCTTTTCCTCTGAAAATGATTTAAAACCTTTTAAACCAACTTAAACAAGGAAAACACATATACTCTATGCTTTACTCAAAATCACCTTGCCATGTTTTATATATACTTTACCTAAATCTTTGTTGATGAAAACCTTTAAACATTTGAAAGTACCCCTTTCGATCCCATTGAAAGTACCCCTTTCAAAACTATTGAAAGCACCTCTTTCGAAACCATGTAAAACCCTTTATTTCACCTAGGTGAAAGGCCAAAACCTTCCTTTCGAAACCATTCTCAAAACCTTTTGAAACCATTGAAAAACCTTTCCTTTGAAAGCTATAAAACCTTAGACAACCTATCTTTAATACCTTTAAAATAGCCTTTCAGAAAAGTGGAAAAACCTTTCATTTAAACCTTTCGAAACCATTGGATAGCCTTTCCTTTAATCCTTTCGAAACCATTGGAAAACCTTTCCTTTACACCTTTCGAAACCATTGGAGAACCACCCTTTAGAAATCTTCCTTAAAAACCTTTTGAAAGCATCAAAACCTTAAACCTTTCGAAAGCATTTGGGTTCAATTTTAAAACATGTGAAAACACCTTTTGAAACCTTTCAAAACCATCTCTTTCGAAACCTTTGGGTTAATCTTTAAAAATCTCTAAGGGTCACAACAACAGGGTCGAGAGCAACTCTTTTGTAAGCCAAAAACAAAACAAAGGAATAATAGTGTCGAAACCATCCTTCCAAAAGCATTGGAGAAGCGGCGGGTTTTTTATAAAACAAAGTATACCCTTTCAAAGGCATTGCTTCGAAAGGTAAGAAGCGACAGCTAAGGCTTCAACCCAGTCGAAAGCCTATAATTAAAAAAAGATGTGCAACCCCTTTAAATCCATTCTTTTTAAACCATTGACCTAGTCGAAAGCCAACTACTTCGAAAGCAGTTTGTTTAAAACCAAGGCGCAACCATTTCTTTAAAACCTTTAACTATGTCGAAAGCTATACAGTCGAAAGCAAAGCAGACACATTTTTCGTTTAAAACAAAGTAGCGCTTCGACCTCCTTCGGAACCCCTGGTTTCGACCTTGTACCTTCCGCCTTCCTTCCAATTCGCTACGTTCCAAGTTTTTGATGCCATGCACGTTGGTTTCGTTAGTAATGAAGGTGGAGGAACTAAGGTGAAAGCATGGTGCCGAAAGTGGCGAAGCATACATTTTGCATGTATAACTGATTTTTAACCTTTTTAAGTAATCTTTTTAACTAACCTGCCTTGTTTGTCAAGATATTATTGGTTGCATTATTTTCTTTTGTAAAAGCACTGCCATAATTTCAGAGATAACAATTTAATTTATTTACAAACTCACCCCTTCTCCTTTAATAAATATATAAAACGTTTAAGTCACATACCTTAAAATAATTTTATATATTCATCAAAACACTTTGGAAAATTCTACAAAAATTCCAGAAAATCCTTTTTAATATGTTTTCTAACATATATAAATTTCAGACCCAAACTATTTATAATTTAATCGTAAATTATTTATAACCCAATAAATCATTTTCTTCACTAGAAAATTAATTTCAAATCCACATTAATTAAGAAAATTATGAAAATTGAAACCATTTCTAAAATATCATTTCCGATCTATATCTAAAATCGCAAGGCATGTGGATGTCATCAAATAGGGTTTTCTCTTCAAAACATATCATAAAATCTACATGAATAAGCATAAATCATCAACATGTATATATAAACATTTAATCATTCTAAACATGGCATAATCATACAAATAATTTGGGTTTTTCCTTAAAACTGAAAATCATTAAGAAAAGTGAGATGTAATCATTATTCACCTTAGCTTTGTGATTTAGAATGTGAGATTTGATCTTGATTAATTGATTTGATTCTTCTCTTGAATCCTAGCTTTATCTTCTCTTGAGATTGCTAATGGTGGCCAGCCTTAAACTTAAATTTTTGCTTGTGAAAATAGAATGAACGCATGGAAGTAAATTCCTATGTGTTTAGGGTATTAGAATGTTCTATTTCCTTTTTTGCCCCTCCCTTATTTGCCTTAACACTTTATTCTTTAGTTCATTGTTTACTCATTAACATGGCACGGCTACCCCTTAATTAAATCACAAATCTCAATCCATTAATCAATACATTATTTTATTTTATTTAGCTAATTAAATATCCTAAATAATGTCACTAAAAATATAGGGTGTTACAATCTCCGCTACTTAAAGAATTTCGTCCTCGAAATTATGATATGGAACACATTAAAACAATCAAAGGTAAAACATACCACCAAACAAATCAGGATAAGTGTCTCTAATCCTGCTCTCAGTCTCTGAAGTACAGTCTCTATCATTGTCACTCCACTGGACCTTTACTAATATGAGTGTCTTGTTCCTCGGCTTCTTCTCATCTCTCTCGACTATCCAGATAGGCTTCCTAACTATAGTCAGGTCTGGTTCCACTACTACATCCTCTAACACGGTCAATGCTATAGTAGTGTTTGGATCCCTAACACACTTCCTCATATGAGATACATGGAAAACATCGTGGACTCCTGCCAAACTACTCGGTAACTCTACTCTGTACACGATTTTCCCGATCCTCTTTATAATAGGAAAAGGTCCTACGTATCTCGGTGCTAACTTCCCTGTCTTCTCGAACCTGATAACACCTTTCATCGGTGATACTTTGACGAAAACATAATCTCCAACTGAGAACTCCAAGTCTTTTTGTCTCTTATCAGCATAACTCTTCAGCCTAGACTGAACTTCCTTCATTCTTGCCCTTATCAGCTCAATCTTCTATGTGGCTTCTCTTATCAATTCTAGACCAAGGACTAATCTATCTCCAGTCCCTAACCAACATGCGGGAGATTTGCATGGTCTTCCATACAAAGCTTCAAATGGTGCCATCCTTATACTATTCTGATAACTATTGTTATACGAAAACTAGACTAGATGTAGATGGTCTTCCCATGATCCCCCGAAGTCTTATACACAGCTCTTAACAAGTCTTCCAAGATTTTGTTAACTCTTTCTGTTTTCCCATCTGTCTAAGGATGGTAAGCGGTACTCATCTTGAGCTTGGTTCCTAAACTTTTCTGTAGACTCTTCTAGAACTCGCTAGTGAATAAGGAATCTCTATCACTAACAATACTACTAGGAATTCCGTGCATTCTAACCACATTCTTCATAAATAACTTAGCCAATACAGGTGCTATCCTATTTGACTTAACGGGAAAGAAATAGGCGCTCTTGGTCAATTTGTCTACTATGACCCATATACTTTCATTTCCTCTATTAGATCTCGGCAACCCGTCTATGAAATCCATAGAAATAGAATCCCACTTCCACACTGGAATATCCAATGGTTGTAGCAACCCACTTGGCTTATGATGTTCGGCTTTCACCTGTTGACAGTTCAAACACAGTTTCACCCATAAGCCAACATCCCTCTTCATTCCTTCCCAGAAGAAACTTCTCTTCATATCCTGATACATCTTCATTCCTCCTGGACGAATAGTGAACTTTGAACGATGGCATTCCTCCAAAACTTCTTTCCTTATGTCTCCCACATTTGGAACACATAATCTACCCTTCTTTCTCAACCACCCATCCTGGTCAAGACTAAAGTCCTTCAAGTCATCGCTCTCCATGCCAAACCTTAACTTCCTGGTCCTTTCAGCTAACACTGGATCCTCTTCCTGTTTAGAAGCAATCTTCTCAATCAATACTGGTTGGACTTCTAAACAAGATAACATAGCAGATTCTCCACTAGACCCAGCCTCGGAACTCCACTGCACTCTGCAAGTCTACAACGCTTCCAAGTCTTTCCATTCTGCTATCATAGCTAACACTGCATTCTGATACTTCCTACTAAGCGCATCTGCAACCTTGTTGCCCTTTCTTGGTGTGTACTCAATTCCAAAGTCATAAGCAGCAATAAACTCTAACCACCTCTCCTGTCTCATGTTCAGCTCCTTTTGAGAGAACATGTACTTCAACGACTTATGATTCGTATAAAGCTCAAACCTTTCTCCCAAAAGGTAATGTCTCCACACCTTCAAAGGAAAAATAACCGCAGCTAAATCCAAGTCATGAGTCAGGTATCTAACCTCATGCTGTCTAAGTTGTCTAGAAGCATAAGCAATCACTTTACCTCTCTGCGTTAACACTGCTCCTAATCCAGTTCCACACGCATTTGTATAAACTACTAAATCTTGATTCCCCTCCGGAACAACTAATACAGGTGCATGGATCAATAAGTGTTTCAAGCTCTGGAATGCTTCCTCACAGTTATCGGTCCACATAAACTTCACATCCTTTCGCGTTAGCTTCATCATTAACGCTGCTATCCATGAAAAATCCTTTATGAACCTCCGATAATATCCAATCAATCCAAGAAAACTTATTACCTCAGTCACTGTTTTTGGTCTCTTATAACTATTCACTGCTTCGATCTTAGTTGGATCTACTGCCGGTCCTTTTTCTGAAACTACAAAACTAAGAAACTTCACCTCCTTCTTCAAGAAATGACACTTCGAAAATTTTTCCTTCAGCCGATGTTCTCTCAAAGTCTCAAAAACTACTCTAAGATGAATTTCATGCTCTTTCTCATCCTTAGAGTATATCAAAATATCATCTATGAACACCAACACAAATCTACCCAAGTACTCTTTGAAAATTCGGTTCATCAAACCCACGAAGAATGTCGGCGCATTAGTTAGTCTGAATGGCATAACTAACCATTCGTACAAATCATATCTAGTCCTAAACGTCGTTAAAGGTATACTATCTTCTGCTATCTTCTGTTACTCTAAGCTGATGAAAACCTGTCGCCAAATCCAATTGAGAAAGTACCTTGGCTCCACTCAACTGATCGAACAAATCGTCAATTCTAGGCAATGGATATCGATTCTTTACCGTCCTCTCATTCAACTTACGAAAATCGATACATAACCTTAACGATCCGTTCGGCTTCTTAACAAATATTGTTGCTGCACCCTTAGGCGAACTACTAGGTCTGATAAAATTCTTCCCTTCCAAATCCACCAACTGCACCTTCAGCTCTCTCATCTCTGTAGGATTCATCCTACTTGGTGGCCTACTAACTAGTTCTGGTCTAGGCACCTAATCTATCTGTAACTCAATGGCTCGTTTCGGTGGCAATCCTACTACCGGCTTGAAAACATCGGCAAATTCTCTAACTATGAAAACTCGATTCAACTCATCTTCTGACTCCATAACACCCAACAAAGCGTTCACCTCACAACTAAGGCTTTCTACAGTATATATAATCCAATCACTATAATCAGTGTGTCTAAGTGATATTTTCCTATCGTGGCAAAATATCCTAGCATCGTACTCACTTAACCAATCCATGCCCAATATAATTCTGAACCCTACAAAGTCAAATACATGCAAACTGAAAACAAAGGTGTAACCTAGCAAGTCAAACTCTAAGTGGTCAAACTTCATCCCAAGTGTTGCATACCCTCCTATCAGATCTGCAACTCTTAAGGATGTAACTAAATACCAAGGTTCTAGGTTAAGCTTATCTACCAAACATCGAGATATAAAATAATGTGATGCACCATTATGAAAAAAAACGCTAACAAACATACCATAGATCTGAAGCGTACCTCCCAATACTGCCTTTCCTTTCTCCTGCATGTTGGCTTTGAAGTAACCGGTTCCAATGCAAACACTTGGCCTTTATCTCCTTTAGCTGGCTCTTTGCACTGGTTCTTGTAGTGCCCAACTTGATCACAGTTGAAACATCTAACTCCTTTCTTCTCAGCAGCCTTCTTCCCTTTGCCCGTTCGGCACTCATAAGCATAATGGCCTTTCTTATCATACTTACAACAGACCACTTCAGACTTTCCTTTCTTTGCTGCTCCTCCCTACTGAGCACCCTTCTTGTGAAAGAACTTTCTCTTCTGGCCTTTCTCAACCTGGACTTCCTTGGCCTTATTCTTCTCTAGAAAAGCAAGCATCTCCTCTTGTCCTAAAGCCATCTCCACTACAACATCATAATGGTCTCTAATATGAGGTAATGTAGCCCTTGCTAACTCAGGCTTCAACCCCCTAATAATCATTATTTACCTAGGTCCTATAAAAAAATTATACCATTGTTTAGAAGCATTTTTAGGCCATAAAAAGAATTTCTTAATTTTCAAACCCTATTCTCTTGACCAGCTATGCAACCAATAAGCTGTTCCACATAAACTTATTTTACTAAGTCACCATATAGAAAAATAATTTTCACATCAATTTAGTATATTACTAGTTTATGAGTAGTAGCCAAAGCAACTAAAGTTCTAATAGTACCCATCTGGGTGACGGGGAATAAATGTCAAAATAATCAATATCTTTCTTTGGAGTAAACCAATGGCTTGTAATACCCCCATAAATTTCAGAAATTTATATTATGGGTATATTAGTAATTTTAACTAAAAAAGGCAAAAATGTAATTTTACAAACAACCGAATTAGGGAATGAGGATTATATTATTTCATAGAGAATATTTTTCTAAGTATTTTGACTCTAAGAACGCGAAAATCCAACATTGTACATGAAAGTTATTAATGAAATAAGATTGTGGGTTTTGTAAACGAGCTTAACCCATTAATATTTGAATTTGAATCTAAATAGACATTTTACTCCCACTTCCTTTTTATTTAGTTTCTAGCAAAGTACGTACATTTCATTTTTCTTGCCGACTCCATTACTCTCTTCTTACTTTTCCTCTATCTCATCACTACCCAACCAATTTCAATAAATAAATATATTAAATGATCAGTGCGAGAAAATGAGTTTGATTATATCATTGGTTGACCAATTCGGGAGATTTTGGTTAACTATGCTCATGCCAATAAGGATTGAGAGGCTAATTCAGGAAGGCTGGGTGACTTGACTTGGTGAGTAAGAATCATCTCCTTCGATTATAATACCTATATGCAAATATATCATTCTATAATTACTATGTGGATTAATAAATGAATAGATATCTGGATAAATTATATATATTGAAAGTATATAAAAATATGGAACATATATATGTTAACTTTACTAAATGTTGCCTATTTAATGATTAGAAATGATTAAATTAGATTAATTATGTTTAAAATTTGTAATAGCTAGATTTGAGTAAAAATGATAATAGGAGATGATACTATGAAGTTTAAGTTGGTAGGAATGTTTAATGTAATGCCCTAAACATGTAGAAAACTTTAGAAATAAAAAATATAACGATCTGGATGGAGTTTGGCGAGATTTGGTGGTGGAATGGCTTCAAGCCATGAGTAGAATACACTGCCTAAACCATGCGCTGGCTCATCGATGTATACCACACCGGTGCACCGGTGTGACCGGCAGTTGCCCGTTAAACCTAGGCCCGTTTAGGGCCAAATCGAATAAGCGACCGCTTAACGTTTTGATTTCTATGTAATGTAAGGATCACATATAATGTTTACATGGGTGTTTACCTAGTGGTGTAATGTATTGGTATATGTGTTTAGATGTGTATTTGAGTGTTAGTTTGTTTAATTAATACTAGTGCATTTGGAAACTAGCCTTTGTTTAACTAGTTCTCTATGTTCCTATTGTGTTTGACCATGTTTATCAAACATGATTCCCATTTATAATCTGTCTATGTTTAGCTGGTTATGGTTAGGCTATGTTTACCTAATCACCGTTCGTTTACGGATTAGACTGTGTTTAGCAAACTCATATGATTTTACGCTATGTCATGTTATGTTATGTATCACCATCACAAAGTAGTTTAGGCCCGCATATTATGTTTATTATGTCATGCTGACTTTGTAAATTCAGGTGAGGTAGGTTGAGGTATGTCTTTGTTTAGACGTAGCCTTTGTATAATGTTATATCATCATATATGCAGTATATTTTTAGTAGTATTTTCCATTCACCAGACTCTTGTCTGACCCCTTCCCATATGTTTCCTTTAGTTTATGGATTTATAGGTTATGATGGTAGTTTTGAGTAATGTGGATGGTGCAGATGACGTGGCATTGCTTACGTTTATAGTGTTTTGTATTTATCACTTGACAGTATTAGTGTATGATGTATTGATGTATATGGATTTGGATTTGACCATGTTACTGGAATATGATTCGATACTTGATATATATATATAAAGTTTGTTTTATATCAATGTGAGATTCCGGAAGTTTTAGTTAGTTAGTTTATATGGCTCTCTGTATAATATGCATGAACCATGATGATTCGCCATGTTCGATTTCCGTCTGTTTACATATGCAGGTCAAAATGGTGGGTGGTTACACGGCTACTAAGCTAGCCTTGAATTTATCTGTAGAACCATCAATTTTTAATTACTTTCTAAAGATTTAATTAGTCCTAATTATTTTGCATCCCTTGGGCAAGTCAACTAAGTCCCAAGTGTGGTTAGATGTTATAGAATCAAGTTCACTTTTAATAGCATCTTTACAAGAATTATCATCTCTAGAGTTAATTGCCTTTTCGTATGTTTCAGGATTTTTCTCAATTAAAAGTATAGAAACAATGGTATCATTAATCCTTTCAAAATCGGTGTTTCCTAATAAAAAGGCAGTAATGAAGTCTGGCCCAAATTTAGTCTCTGTATGTTGTGTTTTACTCCTTCTAAGTTTATTGTTAGATTCATTGACTGCAGGTAGTGAAGGTGGGCAAAGACAATGACACATTAATGGCAATAGAAGAGCCAAAAGAGCTCTCATTATTATAGTTCTTTAAAGGAAAGACATTTTTTAAGAATATAACATCTCTAGCCTCACAAATAGTTCGATTAATTAAAAATATGAATCTATATGCAGCCCTATTAGAAGCATAGCCAATGAATACACAATCAAATATTTTATGTCCTATATTAGCTTTTCTAAATTATGGTAAACCCATCCTAACTAGGAACCCCCACATTTTCAAAAAATTAAGGTTTGGAGGAAAACCTCTTCACAATTCATAAGTGATTTTATCCAACCTTTTTTGAGGCACTTTATTAAGTATATAACAAGCAAATAATATAGCTTCCCTTCACATGTTGTTGGTCGTACCAGAACTTAAAAGCATTTCATTCATTATATTTTTAGGAGTCCTATTTTTCCTTTTAGATGCTCCATTTTGGAAGGTGCTTTAAAGAGCACTAGTTTCATGGATAATTGCATTATTCTCACAAAAGCTTTTCAAAATGTTAGTACAATACTCTCTACCCCTATAGGACCTAAGCCTTTTGATTTTTTGGTTTAATTGGTTTTCAACTTCAACTTTAAATTTTAAGAAAATTTCTATAGTCTCATATTTAGATCTAAAAAGATAGTTTATAGTGTACCTATAAAATTCATCAATAAAGGTAAATAATAGTGTGTACCTCCTCTACTGAATGTGTTCTTAAAATCTGCCAAGTCCAAGTGTATTAATTTTAATAGTTCAGTACTTCTCTCAGTGACTGATTTGAAAAAAAATTTGCATGTTTAGCATCAACACATAAAGGACATTGGGAAGATAAATTGTCATTGTCCATATTTAGCATTAAGTTTTCTAAGTCTATTAATTTAGCCTGCCACTACTACAAAACAGGCCATTTGCATCGCCTCATTTGAATCGGTTTAAGTACACACTAATGCAAATAGAACTATTGGCATCAGTTCTGTCGTAATAACCGATGCAATTGGTACGTGGAAAGCAGTAGGTAATAAAAAAGTCAAATTTGCATCAGTTGTCACCAACAACTGTTGCAAATACGTCGGTGCAAATAGTTTTAGTCGCATCGGTTTTAAAGTCAACCGATGCAACTACGTCCAACATAATACTTTTCGCATCGGCTTCCTTTCTTACACGATGCAATTTCAAAATTAGGTTATTCCCGCGTTTGCAGTTCTTTTCCGCCGTCCCATTCTATTCCCCAAAATAATTCGCGTGCTTCAAAGAAAAAAAAAACCATAAAATCATCGTTAAGCGATCGGCTGATTTCGAGTGTCGAGTTTCGAGTTTGCTGATTGATTTCGAGTTTCGAGTTTCGAGTTTGCTGATTGATTTTCAGGTATAAAATTTTCTTTTCTTGATGACATCGACTTTTTTGAGAAAAATTCATATATTTTTGAGATAGATTCTTTGAAAACCATGAAAGGGCTTGATGGAAGAGAGGTACTATCCTCTGAATTATTGACTTCTTCTTGTTGTTTTCTGTTCTTGGTACTCATTTTTTGGCAATGTGGTCAACATATAATTTTTACTTCCTGAAACACGATGCTGGTGTTCATTGAATGAGTACCAGGGTAGCATTTTCACATGTTTACATGCATACCACATTAAAATGTTAATTTGGTCTCTTTTGTAAAATTTCCTGCCATTGAATTCTGATACCTAAATGTAACATTATTCCAAGATCATCATCACCATTCTATCAGTGCCCAAGTCTTCCATTTGAGTGATGTTTGGGTTGGGCAAGATGTACGTAGTCTTACATCTATTATTGAAGGAACTATGTATGAAACTATCATTTTATTTTTGATAGACAGGATGTATGAACCGAAAGGTCATGCAGTCATTGTGTGTGTGTGTCCGGTAGCCAAATGGTATTTAAAGTGGACCAACCACGTTCACATCACATATATATTCAAAATATCATTAACCTTAGCACCCATAAAATCTGATTTCAACAATGCATTAATAAAGTTATATGTTGACCACAATGCCAGCATCCATAAAATGTGATGTTCAACTAATAAACGTAATAGCACTGAGGCAAAAACGGAAATTTGTAGAATTTTTTTTCGAAGACCCCTTTAAGCATGTCACTGTAGATTACATGAAACCAAATTGTTTATTGGCAAATATTTCGAGACCCCTTTAAGCACTTCGCTATAAAATTCATGTCAAAAAATTGGTATCTGAATACTTACGTTTTCTTTTCTATATCATGATTAGATTAGGCTCATTTAGTTATATTTTGAGTTTCACGTTTTCAACTTGCATTACAAAATATGAGAAGAGCGGATGAGAAGATTTAAAAATCAAACACCCCGGTTAGTTTGCCATTTTTAGTTTGTGCTGCTGGAAGGAAATGCAGTGCAAGGCAAGGTAGTTGTGTGATTGGGTTGAATGGCAGCAGTTAGTGGCAGAGGCAGGTTGGTCAAGTTGGCAGTGGAAAGAAGTTGTAAGAGGTTCAGGTGTAGGGTAGTGGGTGATGGCAAGTTGCTGTCGGACTTGATGGTTTGGAGGAGTTGTAATGTGGTAGACGTGGGTATTCACGATGGGTATTCATAATTCACTAAGATCCTATCCAATTTACAACCAATATCTCCAAGTGGGCCTGATCTCCATGTGAATTTGATACCTCTAAATTCATGCTCCATCAAAGTACATTTAAAAAGACATTCATTCAGTTCATAAGTTTTACAAAAAGTTAAAGGATTACCCCAACTTTTCTCATTCATCAACATCAGATCAGATAGTTAAAATCCCCTAACACTATCGAAGGGATGTTATATACGTTAGCTTCTTTCTCAAGAGTGTCCCAAAGTCATTTTCTTTCTATCTCATGATTTGCTGCATATACCACCGTATATATTAATTCTCCTCCTACTTTGTTATACAAAATGGTATTAATGTGTTGTTTACTCATAGAAATTACATGACCACCCCACACCTCACTGTGCATATAGATCAGAGTTCTACATTTGTTATATTGATTGGAATTATCAGTTCTCCACCATTTAGTTTCCCAATACATATAAAAAAATGAAAGTTATTTCTCTGGATCTTGTCTCAATTAATGCTACGAAAGAACACTTATTAATATTCACCACTTTGGTTATATCTAACCAGCTCTCTGGGTCATTTGAACCCCTCCAACAGACAATAAACATGATTATTTAGATGAGATTCTATCACTCCTTCTAGGCAAAGGAGTTATTGAGCCAATCCTAGTCACCCATCTTATTCTACTTGTTTCTCTTAACTTCCTTCAGAGCATTGCATAATTTGTTTTCCACGACTTACTTTTTTGCGTTAACGATAGAAGTTTGAGGGGGGATACCATGAATTGAGTTATTGGATTTAGTAACTTATTTTCAGTACCCAGCTGAGCATTTGCCAGTACAAAATTCTCACGTAGAGCCTGCAAAAATTAAGAACCTTTAGAATTATTGTATAGATGAACATTTGTAAATAAAACAAGGTTGGAAATTTGCTGTTTTTCTCCTTGGTGGCGATCGCTCAATGATGAGACTAGTGCATTATTACTGACCCCTTTGCCGGCTTAACAAGCATCCACTGTGAGAATAGCTTATGTGATTTGTTGAACTAGTGTAGTTGTTAAATTTGCAGCCATGAAATTTGGCATGACAGTGGCCGATTTTGCCTTCAGATTTGCATCGAGATGACAATTAGTGTTGCTAGCACCATATTCTGAGAGCACTTTATAGATACCATTTCCCTCATTTATTTCTTCATATGAGTTGCACATTTTTACTATTGTCCTATAATTCCTTTATTATGTCTATTGATTTATGCCACTTCACCTGATAGTTGAAAATAATAAACAATCATATGATTTTATTATGTCTAAAGGAGAGTGTGCTTAGCATTCTTTTAATAGTAATCATATGATTTTCTGCGCTTCTTGGCATTTTCATCTCCAGCATGTTTAGCTGTTGCTGTTTGTTTCCAAGAGAGTAATAATTCTATTTATGTTTGCATTCTTTATTATCATTTCAGTTCTCAAATCTGATTTCCTTAGTTGTGTAGTTTAACTTTGAGATTAAGAACACTTGCTCCGTACAAAGACTTTTAATGTATTTGTTGGAAACTATTACAGTGATACAGTTGACTATAAATATATTACTGTAAATTTGAAACTGGGTAATGCTTGCATCTATTATAGTAACTTAAATCTTCAATACACGTAGACACGTGCATATATTACAAGCCAATTATTAAAGTTTGTGCCAGATGATTAATATCTAGCTGTACCCATGCCATATCATAGCTGCTAAAATATGGTCTACTCTGATAAAATATTTGCTTTTACAGCCATGCATGGCATGAGGTTTTACTTGAGATTGCAAAAAATACCAAAAATACTCGTCCCTCAATGAACATGTGCACATATGCTAAATACATTATATTCAACTTATGTTCTCTGCTATTGTCAATGTCACTGGTGTATTTCATAAACAGAAATACTAAACATACTAACATACTCTATTTTGGCTTGTACTTGCCACTTCACCTGATAGTTGAAAATAATAAACAATCATTGACAACATGTTCCATTCCAATCTCAGTAAGATTTTTGAAATAATCCCCTTCTGAACTTTCTCATACCTCCACAGGAATAGACTCTGTTTCCTTCCCATCGTGAATAATAACATTAGGTGAGATTTTTTTTGTTTGTTGTGCAGTTTAGTGTGCTTGTGTTTGTGGAGTGATGTTGACCTGATTATCCACTCCACTTGAATTAGCTAAAAATATTGATTTAATAATGAATGCTCTTCGTAATCTAATGTTTTTTTGCTTGTGTAGTGTGTCTCTAGCATTTGCATATGGATCGTAGTTGGATGTACAACGTAAAACGTAACGATGATGAATTATTAAATCTGATTATGTATTTATTTATGTTTTTCATTCTTTTGTCGAATTATTAAATCTGATTATGTATTTATTTATGTTTTTCATTCTCTAGTTGGATCGTACTGTGGAATTTATTTATGTTTTTCATTCTTTTGTCGAATTATTAAATCTGATTATGTATTTGCCATCAAATTTTATTTTGAATGATTATAATATTGCATGCAATAATTGTTTGTTATAATCAATAATATATATAGTCTATTTGAGTGCCGTAATAATGGTCACTGAGAATGGCTTTTTTGCATCAGGTATAAATAGCTGATGCAATAGAAGGATTAGTTTGCATCGGTTTTCATTACAACCGATGCAACATGGGAAATAGTTTGCATCAGTTGGTATAATAAGCCGATGCAATAGATGGATAAGTTTGCATCGGCTGTTATAAAAAACCAATGCAACAAGATATTTTGTTGCATCGGCTTTCATTACAGCCGATGCAAAATGGGCTGTGTTCAAGCAACCAACCATGATATTTTGCATCAGTTGTTACTAACAACTGATGCAAAAAGGAACTTTTTGCATCGGTTTCAGAACTGATGCAAAAGTGTTAACCCTGTTGCATCGGTTGCATATGCATCGGTTGTTGAACTGATGCAAAAGGGTGGTAAACAACTGATGCAAATGGCCTGTTTTGTAGTAGTGTGCATTAACATGTCCTATTCTATTATCCCATAAGTCAAAGGATTCGGTCACATAAGCAAATGCAGAAGTACTCCCATTACTAGAAACAAGAGTTTAATACAAACAGACCATCAGCTAGATATCACATTCCCATAAATATCTCATTCCTAGTGATTGCTACTTTACCAGATTCAAAAACAAAGCTTCATCCCAGCCTTTTTCAGTAACCCACCAGATACTAAATTCCAATGAAGGGAGGGGACATATAATACATCATTCAAAGCCAAAGTTTTCTAGAAATCAGTGTAAGAAGAACCTTTCCTTTGCCAAGTACTCCAGCAGTAGAATAGTTCCCATGAAGACATGCTCACTGTCTCCTATATCATGGAATTGATGGAAAAGTTCTTGATTTAATAGAGATACCTAAAACTCTAGTGTCCAACACATAATCGGCCTTGTTCTACACTAAGTTAGCCTCAACAATCACTGCGCCTATGATATCTTCATCCTCGGCAAGATTATCCTATGCTTTCACATTGGTAGCATACTTATGATTGCATTATCTATACCGCTGGAAGCACTGATGTGCCATGTGGTTTGGTTTTGCTAAATGCACAACATATGGAGTTTTCTTCTAAAATTTTTCTACAACATTCTGAATTTTATGATTAGTAAAATTCTATGTCGTTTTCCCTTTGTTCCTGAATTTGTCCGTATTAGATTGATTTCTAATTTCCATAGGATTAGCATTATTATAAGAGTCAATGGTCATAGCACTGAATATATCCTTCAAATGATTCGCTTTCTCAGTCTGCATGTGACTGATTATTCCTTGAAGAGAAAGATCCTTCCTTTTATGTTTGACATAATTTCTATAATTGCTCCAAGTTTGTGGGAATTTTTCCGACAATATATTGGCCTGCAAATTCTCATGCATCTTTATTCCTTCTTTGAGTATGTCAGATACCAAGTTTTTATATTCATGAATCTGCTCCATAATTGACTTGTTGTCAACCATTTGAATTTGCAGCCATTTACTTACCATGTACTTTTTTTAGCATCATCTGCTCCATACTTCTTTTCCAGCTTTTCCCAAATGATCTTTATTGATTTCTTACTAATAAATAGATCAAACAGTTTGTTTGACATGTATGTGAGCAATTGTCCCTGACTAACTTGTTGTCCTTTTCAAATTTATTTTTAACTTAATCATCATTCTCCTTTAGTATGATGCTTTGTTGTGCAGTTTTGGTTGTGGCTGGAGCAACAAATTCGAAAACCTCGATAGTGGGTTTAGTATACAGGACATAATCCACATTGAACTGCTCGAACATGATGAGTAGTTTTTGGTAGTAGCGTTTGTAGCTAGTTCTATTTAATGCTTCAGATATGAAGGATAAAGAAAAATGCGATCGATTGGAAGGGTCATTTCTCTTTACTATAACAATTCACTTTCAAATTGTTGGAAAAGATGGTTAGCATAAAGTAGGAAAGAGAGGTGCGATCGTTAATTGTCGTTCACTCACCAAGGTTAACACAACAAACATCAAACTTGTGCACTCAAGGTTGAAAATTTTGAAGGAGTGTAGAAATGAAATTGCTCAGGAGTTTGGAAGATTATTTCAGAAGATGAATTTGATTCTTCTTATGTTTTTTATCTATCAAAGGAACAGTTATAAATAGGTATGGGTGTGAAAACTACAGCTTAAAACTAAAATGGTGAGAAATTTGAACAATTGGAGTACCAAGGGGCAATTCTTTTAATATATTCATGAAATATATTAATCACAATGTAACTAATACGAAAAATAAAAGGATTTGTCCTTTTTTTTCTTTTGAGTGCTGAAATACAAATAGAAAATGAGAGAAGGAAAAGTAATAAAGAACAAAGCTCATTCCATTGCAGTGCACAATGTTAAGTGCAAAGTGCCCCCATCAAAGCGTCACATGCATCCATACGCCCACGCGCGAGCATGCATATGCGAGCTTGCATGGTAATCCATATTACCCATGTCTAATTAATAAGTAATAGAAATAAGGATATAAATATAAAGGAAAATAACAAAAATATCAAGCAAAGTGGGACTAAAGTTTTATTATAGTTATCCAGCAATACCCCACTAATGACAAGAAAAATCCATACAGATACAAGATAAACAACCTGAGCAAAAGAAAATTTTCGCATATATGGACCAATATTTGTCGATTCGAATTTATGCATAAGAAGTGAAGCTATAACTTGTTTATGTAGTGAAATTTCCTTGAACTAGAAGATTTGGTTAAAACTTCACAACTCGTACTGGACTTTTGATATCTACGCTTCTCCACGTTATGTGTATGCTTTTTATGGCTATGCGCTTACCTTGGAAACTCAAGAGTGCTCTATAGAGACCAACTAAAATCTTCCATCGAAGGCGACCCCACCTTCACACTCAAGTAGATAAGTCCATCAAATATGTCTCCCTAGCACCACCAAATTTGTCTATAGACTCATTAAGAGCATGAAGCTCGACCTTAAGTGAGATAATGTAATCTATCAACTGCATTTCAAATGCACCACCAATTGTGATTATGGCTTCTATTAGGCATGATGAGTGAAAAATAAGTAACATCCATCAAGTGCATTTCAAAAGCACCACCAAGACTGGTTGTGGAATTAATAGGAAAAATGTTAGTAAAATCCATCAAGTTTATCTCAAAAGCACCACCAAAGCTAGTTATGGATTTAATAGGGAAAAAGGTTTATAGAATCTATCAAGTGCATCTCAAAAGCACAACCAAAACCAGTTATGGATTAATAATGAAATATTTTATAGAATCCATTAAGTGCGTCTCAAAAACATCATCAAAAATGGATATGGATTCAACAAGAGTAATAAACTTGATCATAGATAAATAAGCAAAAATCCATCAAGTGAATAACATAACCACAACCATTATTTGTTATGGATTGATAATGAATGTACGGTTCAGAATAAAGAATGTACAGTACAAAATAAATACTTTCACAAATGAATCCATCGAGTGCATTACAAGAAAAGCATCAAAACTAGTTATGGATTCAAAAGGAAATCAATCTTTTAAACATAAAAACAGGATGGTAAAGAGTAATCATATGTTTGGTTTGATTGCCAATGTGTATTCATTAAAGTTTACTCTACTCTAGGCTTGAGGCAATTCCTCTTGAAGATTCAAGGACCATATTTTTTGGTAATTCTTTTGTGAGTGGATCTACCAAGTTCTTTTCCATTCTTACACATTCCAATGAAGTCACCCCTTCCTTTAAAAGTTTATTAACTGCTTTGTGTCTGATACGGATGTGCATTCTTTTTCCATTATACATACTATTTTTTGCAATACCAATAGCGGCCTATGAATCACATTGTAAAGAAACTGGAACATTCATTTTTTCCCCGAGTGGAATTTCTCCCAAAAGTCTTTCAACCATTCTACTTCTTGACCTGCCAACTCAAGAGAAATAAAATCATATTCCATAGTAAATCATGCTATGTATGTCTGTTTACAGGACTTCCATGATATAGAACCTTCTCGCAAAGTAAACACATAGCCACTAATTGAGCTAACTTCATCTGGAACACTCCATAAAATTAAAGAAAATTAAGCATTAAAACCCAAAATTGGAAATTTTGAAAACGTCAAAATTTGACTACGAAACTTGTGCCATTGTATTCGTGGTGATATTCTGACCGATTTTCATATATAAAGTTTTACGATCGGAGTTCAAATGAAAAAGTTATTAACGTTTGAAGTTTTCGGATCAGAAATAATTTAAAAGCAATTAAGGAAGTAAATGTTAACAACTTAACACTAAAATAGGCATTAAATATAAATGTTAATGGTAAATGAAATGGATATGGTGAATCTAATTAAACCAACATTGAAAGGAATTAAATAAGATTTGTGCGGGTGAAGGTAATAAATATTAACATTTAAAAATAAAGGAGGCAATAAATACTATTGTTTGCACAAAAAATGGGCTAACACCTCCAAGTTCGAATTTGGTTAAGTTACCTTTAAGTTGTTTGATATGTAGCTTTTAATGTTCCTATGTGTTGAAAAATAATTTTTACAGTCACAGAACAGTTCACAGACTCGGAGTTGGTAAGCGATTAAAGGAAATAAATCACACAAAAATTTATACTAGTTCGGCCAAAACATGCCTACATCCACTGTCCATCTTATCATGCTTCTTTGATTTGGTTACAAATACAAGTTTGATTAGAAAGATCAAAAACTTAGAGTAGTTGGGATGGTTAGGTCTCAATAGAATTTTCCATCTTTTCTCCTAAATTCGGTCCCCATTATTGTTGAGGAGCTCTAGTATTTATAGAGTTGAGTTGTGAAGTATGGAGGTTGAGATTATAGCTCCCTATGTCTAGTTCGGCATTTGGGCAGGAAGATCTGGTCCGAAATTTGGTTAGAGAACTTGATTTGCTTGGTCGTCATCTCATTCCTGGACTTGTTCGGTCATCACCTTATTCGGTGTCTTGCTTGGAGACGCTTATTTGCTGGACCAAACATTTGGTCCAGCAAGCCTGTGTACCGGACCAAATGTTTGGTCCAATGTTTGATATGCTGTGCTGGACCAAATATTTGGTCCGGCATTTCTGAGGGTGTCGGACCAAATATCTGGTCCGGCATTTTAGAGAGTGCTAGCCCGAATAACTGGTCCGACATTTTAGAGAATACCGGATCAAATGTCTGGTCCGACATTTTAGAGAATGCTGGACCAGATGTTTGGTCCGGCATTCCTGCCTTCTACATCGTAATCTAAATCCTTTCTGGTTTTCTTTGCTTTCTCTCTCTCCCTCTGCCTGCTAAAAAACCGAGCCAACAATTGCCCCTCAAAGTACGTCGTATTTCCATATGACGTGCTTTGTTTGGTTCGGACTCAACTTTTTCCTCGACCGGTGAGGTGTTTTTACCGGACCAAAAAAAGAAAAATGCTTTGCCTTCCCCATTCCTCTGCTTTTCCTTTTATAAATACTCTATCTTCCTTCTTTATTTCCTTCTTCTATTTCCAGACTTTGAAATTTCCCAATTCCTTTCATATTTCCTGAAGCTTCCAATACTCGAATTTGCCTTTTTAGTACTTCACTACTATCTAAGGTAAGGTCGGTTCTCAAATTCAATCCTTATCCTAGGGTTTTTTTGGGTGTCTTTTGTGATGTTTTGTGTTGAGTTGGAGGAGGAAAAAAATCATTCGAATGGGCGTCGTTGCCCTATAATGGTTTTGCGAAAACGAATTCTGAGAAAAATGGAGGTGCGGCCGTTGTGGATATCGAGGGGTGGAAGGAGTTTGTGTAGGCAACAGGGGCTTCTTCGTATTGTGTTTATTTCATGTGCGTTAGGTTTGGGCATGAGGGAGGTCTTTGGATGGTGTGGTAGGTAACGTGGCTAGCCTGCTGGGGAATGGGTGCTGGATTGAAGTAGCCTTTGTGCAGGGCTTGGTGGAATTTGTTCAGCACCATGACACTGTATAGTTGTGGACCGGTGTTTAGAGTGATGCCGGACCAAATCAGCCTATGCCGAGCCAAAAAAGGGGAGTCCTAGGAATAATAGCTTGAATTTTGGAGGGTTTGGTTCGGTGTGTGATACTAACCAAACGATAGGAGTTTTCCATAAGTGGCTACCTTCTGGTTATGATTGCATGATTTCTAATGTGTTAAATTCAACGATAATGCTTTACTCTCATTACGATTACGTAGCCACTGGTCTGTTGAATCTTATGCCTACTTTTTATTTCCTTGTGCAGGAAAATGTCGTCTGGTCGTGAGCTTCGATCTAAGCATGTGTCATCACAGCCTGCCGAAGCTGGCGCTTCTTCTTTTGATGTTCTTGCAAATCCCCCAAAAGAACCTAGCTCCGCATATTCTTTAATGGAGGGCTATGCTCCCAACCAGACGCTGGTGAAGCCTTCTGAGTGTTACCCTAGCGTGCTGACAATTGAGAAGCTTAATTCCATAGCCACAACATTCGAGATTGTTCACCAGGACATGCTACTACCTGGACCAAATGATAGGGCATTCTCTCCCGCGGAGGGATACATGGCATTCAGTAAATATCACTGCATGTGAGGTGCAATTTCTCCACTTACCCGTTGGATCTCCAGTTTTGTGGTTTATCTAAAAGTTGCTCCTCTGCAGCTTCAACCGAACTCCTATGCAATCCTGACATACTTATATCTGATATTTTTGAAGCGCTATCAGAGACCCCCTACCCATAGGGAGATCAGGTACTTGTACAACATGAGAATTTACCAAAAGGGGAGCCCCATCATCAGCTTAGAGTCAACTCACAAATTCAATCCTGTCCTTGATTTATACTCGAAATTTAGCATGTTTAAGAAGGAGTACTTCTTTGTGCTTGATGATGTCGTCCCTCAACATGTTTTCACTTCTGGGTGTAAGTCTCCTTTATATCCTCTTCTAAGTCTTCTGTCGATTTGGTTTTCTAATGCTCCGTATTTTCAGGTTGTGTAAAGGCGGTATAGGACGAAGGTTTGAAGAAGATGGCCAAGGAAATCTTCGCTATTCCTGAGGCTGAGAGGGAGGCCTCGTTCTTGCTTTGTGACACAACCCTCCGTTTTTATAATCTAATTGGTCCTGGTCAATCCATGTTTAAGATCATGCCAAGTTCTGCAGAGAGGGCAACATGAGCTGAAGGAGAAGGGGGAGACGCTGGCAAAGGTAAGGATCTTGCGGAAGAGGGAGAAGGGGCCGGAGGCCCAAAGAAACTAAGGCCCAAGAAGAGTGCTATTTTTCCTCCTTATTTGGGGAAATCTTTGCGCATATGGGATGCTCCTTCTTCTGATTACGAGAAGGTTTCTCGTTTGGAAGGTGATAGTGAGGATGAGGACGGGTTGGAGGGAGATTCTGGGGCAACAGAGTCAGAGGCCCACGCTTCTTAGGATGTGGAGTTTATAGGTAGCGAAGATATGGGCACGGCCCCCTTGAAGAATGCCGAGGTCGTGCGGGAGTGGCCTGAGCAATTAGATCGGTCCGAGCCGGCACTTGGTCCAACTTTGGTCGCTGCCCCTTCTCAACAGAATGCAACAACCAATGACCCGAGCGTAGTGCCTGTTCTTCCAGTGCAAAGTGGAGCGGGGATCAGTGAGACATTCGGGCTTTCTCCAGGTACTTTCGATTTTTGCATGGACTTTGGGGTTCTTCTTGAGAATTTTTTTTAGACGAGTCCCGACCTTCACTTGCTCCCCAATCAAATGAAGTTTAGTCATCATGTGTCCTTCCTTCGAGTGCAGTTCTGTCCCAGTATATTCCCCACTTGAGTGAGACCTAGTCCCAGCCACTTGATCCAGTCTCCCCTAAAGGTCTATGGTAGCTTGCAGTGTCCAAGTGTCTTGCATGCTTTGTGTTTATGCATTCTTCGTTTCTTCGTTCTAAAGTTGTTATTCGCTTTGCAGGAAAAAGAAGAAATCTAAAAAGGAATGAGATGTCTCGGCGACTTGAATAGTACAAACGGATGAAAGGGGCCTCCATTCCTTCTAAAACTGCCTCCCAAAAGGAAAAGACTACACAAGAGAATGTCGAGGAAACTCCATCAGGCTTGGGCAGGAGAGAGAGCTACGAGATGTCACAAAAGCGTGCAAGATCTCCGGATAAAGATGCTACCTCTCCCGGTTCTCAACTTCTTCCTATCGCCATTGCCAAAATCCATCTGGTTCTGAAGTACATGAGGTGCCTGGTGACTAAGGGAAAGAAAATGTCGATACTTATTTCTTAAATTTTCAGCCACCAATGAGGAATCCTTTCGAGAGTCATCCTGATATTAACCCTAGCTATGCGGGTTGCCATCCATTCTGATACCGAGTTCCTCCTGCCTCGAAATCCTCTGGTTCGAATTTTAGATGAGGCAAAATCCCTTGACTTTGCCAATCTGACAACGAGAATGGTCCAGATCACTGACGAGACTAGAAACATTGTCGATTACCAATCCCATTTAGCCAATGCCATCGAGGAAGTCGTGAGTGTTAATGTACAGTTACGCCTAGAGGTGGAGGATCTCCATAGAGCACTTAGGGAGAAGGATGTAAAATAGGAGGCGGTTGAAGCGTCTCGTGCGGTCGAGATAAAGAAAGCCAAGGAGGAAGCGATGAGAGAGTCTACTGAATTATGCAAGGCACAAATTGATGAGGCTGTGAATTCTTTGGATGAAGCTAGGTAGAAGGATCTGGAGCATATCCGCTCTCTTAAGGGAAAGATGAAGAAATCCCAGGAAGTCTTGGCTGAGCTGAAGAAGTCTCAGGATGAGTGGCGCAAGGAAAAGGATGCTTACAAGGCTGAGATCAATATGCTGAAGGTAGAGCAGGTACGGTTGAGGAAGGACAAAGAACAGTATATGAACAAGGTGGTGTCCCTCCAAGCTGAAGTCGACAAGTCTAGCGACTTTTGTGAGATGGTTAATCAGATGCTAAAGGACACCTACTACATGTTCTGGAAGCAAGGCAACCATCAGTGGATGGATGACTACCCCCAAGTGATGGCTGGGATCCATACTCGTCTTATTGAGGAAACTAAGGCTGGGGTTGCGCAGGATGAAGGATCTGGTACGATGTTGGGATGGTGAACCGTCAGTTCATGGTGGAAGAGACTAAGGCAATTGCTAGGGGATACGAGCAGCTGGCGGAGGATGAGGATGATGACCTATAAAGACAATACAGCGCCTTGCTAGGGGATACAAGCAGCTAGTTTAATCAGTGGATGGACGACTACCCCCATTATCCCTCTCATTGTGGATTTCCAGCACAATACAGCGCCTTGCACAACACCTATAAAGATAATAAGCTCATACATATCCAGCATTATTATTAAATGTTTTATGTTCGGTACATTGTTATCTATTTCAAAATAGTCATAGAACTATGCTAAATCTGAATGATTTTTGTTTGATTTTTCTCTATCGTAGTTGTCAACTTCCTATTGATAACTCATTTCATTAGGTAGACTATTATAATTCATATATAGTTACAATTTCAACCTTTATGTATACATAGTACATAGTTAGCTATTTAATAGATATTAATCATAAGAACATATAGTTGATACAGAATTAGCTATAGTACAGAATTAGCTATTTAATAGATGTTAATCATAAGAACATATAGTTGATACAAGAATGTGTCCAACATATAAGATGCATTTAAATTTTTGCACTGAACCCTTTTTCCAAGTTTTCAGATTATCACATATTATATGTTGTCACGTATTTTTCACCATTTAAACCATGCATGAATAAATCGTTGTATTTTATAAGAAGAATTTAAGGTTTCAAAAGAAGAGAAATGTAAAAGCTACCCGTGCATTGTTATGTTTTTTATTATGGTTCACCAAAATATGGTAAAAACAAATTCTGCAGTGTACAACTACCTAAGGAATCAACTTCCGTTGCAGCAAGAGGGTGGAGAACTGAACGAAATCATACAAAAACCAAAATTAGTTCAGGATTCTCAAGATTTGTTATGAGTATTAATATTATTATTGTTATTATTTTAAACATTATTAATTTTTATAAAACTAGGTTAATTTATTGTTATTGTTGTTATTATGATTGTTGTTGTTGTTAATATTGTTATAATAAATACTAATTTGTATAAAAATTAGTTGAATTATTATTATTATTATCAACTTATTTAATTTTTGTAAGATTATTTAATTTTTTTATAACTTAACAAACGAATTTAATTTTATGATTTTAGTTAATTTATTGTTGTTGTTGTTGTTGTCATACAAATTTAGTTAACTTTTAAAAAAATTAGTTAACTTGGTTAATATTTTATAAGTTATTATTATTATTATTGTTCAAAATTTAGTTAATTATTATCAAACATAATAAAATATTAAAACTTAATTATATTATTATTTTTATTATCAACTTAGTTAATTTTTATATGCTTATTTAGTTTTTATTAAACTTAATTAACGAAGTTAATTTTTATAATCTCAGTTAATTTCATTGTGATTATTATGATTATTTAAATTTTATTATTATGGTTGGTTAATTTAACTAATCTTAGTTAATTTTATTATTATGATTGTTTAACTAAGATTATAAAATTTTATTTTAACTATTATGATTTTTGGTGCTGTTATTGTCATTGTTATTATTAGTATTATTATTATAAACTTAAATAATTTTTATAAACTTAGTTAATTTATTATTATTATTATTTAGTAGTATTATTATAAACTTATTTAATTTATTATTATTATTATATAAGTTTGTTATTTTTTTATGAAACTTAGTTAACTTGGTTAATATTTTATCAATATTATTACTATTATTATTATTGTTGTTATTGTTGTTGTTATAGACTTAGATAATTTATTATTATTATATAAAACTTAGTTAATTATTATACAAGTTAGTTAATGAAGTTAATTTTTATGAACTTAGCTAATTTATATTATTATTATTACTATTTTATATAAATTTAATTAATTTTTATTAAACTTAGTTAACTTGGTAAATATTTTATATTTTTTTATTATTATTAGTATTAGTATTATTGGTATCCTAAACTTAGTTAATTATTATGAAACTAAGTTAATTTTTTATAAACTTGGTTTATTTATAATTATAATTGCTATTATGATTATTGTTGTTGTTGTTGGTATTATTATTATAAACCTAATTAAGTTTCATTAACATTGGTTAAATTATGATTGTTGTTGTTGTTAACTTAGCTAATTTTTATAAATTTATTTATAAAACTTAATTAACAAAGTTAATTTTTATAATCTTTATTAATTTATTTTGATTTTGACTATTATTATATATATTTAGTTAATTTTTATAAAACTTAGTTAACTTGATTAATATATGATAATTTATTATTATTATTATTATTATTATTATTATTATAATACACTTAGTTTTTATATACTTACAGTTAATTTATTATTACCGTTATTATTATATGAACTTGGTTAAATTTTATAACATTAGTTAACTTGGTTAATATTTTATAATTTATTATTATTTTAAACTTAGTTAATTTTCATAAACTTTGTTAATATTTTATTATTATTATAAACTTATTCGATTTTTATAAATCTTACTTAACAAACAAAGATAGTAATAGCTTCTTGAACCAAATTCATTTTAATAGCAGCAATTCATTATACTAGGTAGCTCGTAATAGTAGAAAGTAAAAAAACTAAATAACAATACCTCATTTGATACCACCTCCTATAAATCATCACTTACAAGAATGAAGAATTCAAGTGATCCATCAACCACCTCCTCCTACATTAGCGAGATAAAAGTCCTTCACTCATAGAAATTGGCTTAATAATAAGTAGTATATGCATTAGTTCAACTGAGTAATCTTTTTTAGTCGAGTAACATGAAGTATATACTAGGAAAAATCAAAGAAGTTATTTTCAATAAATAAATAAACTAGAGAAATTGAAATTAAGATTGAGTAAAATAAACTGTAAAATAGTGTGCAATTACCACTTTGGAAGTGATCAAATTGAGTTGAAAGCGTTTCATGGATAGAAACAAAATTTGGAGAACAAGGTTCAAGTTGTAAACAAAATACTGTAGAACCTAATTACAAACTATAATGGATGAGAAGGCATAGCCAAAAAAGTAGGCATGTCATCTCCAGCCATGATCACAACCATAATTGATCTACCCTCCATTCCTAACGATGCTAACCCTCTCTCTTTGTTTGCCATTTATCCAGTTCCCAGCTCATTGTCATCGACTTCGAATCTATTGCAGCTTTTGATTTCTGAATAAATAAGCATGATCATTGCTAGTGCAATAAGGCTCATGACTTACATATTTCTTAATCTTAATTCTTATTCCACCAATGAGGGATAACACACATCAAGAATGACATCGTAAGAATTTATGTAATCTCCAACTATGGTGAATTGCACGGTTGCACTCTTTTGTCACATTGTGAGTTCCGTTAAATGTGTAATCCTCGAAATCGCAGTTGTTCATAATTGTGAGGCCGACTTCATCAGAGATCAAACCGTGTGACCAGAAGTACTCGTAAGTTGCTGGAACATCTCTATCTAGCTTTAGAAGTGGATTTCCAATCTGCAGACATAAAAATGTTAAAATACATAGGACATTGTAATAACTTTATATGTTAAGATAGCAATTGTCATGTCTACGTATGAATAGGGGTTGTAGGCGGATTACTCATATAAAATTGTCAATTAATGCAATATTGTGTAACTATAAATAATGATAAGATAAGAAATTATACAAAAACTAGTCTTACAGCAACGCCTTTTATATTGGACTTGAAACCAGTTGAGTGGCTATTGTAGTCTAGGAGAACATCAGCTAATTGCGGTATGTAGTGCCTTGTAGCAGGTAACTTATAATGTTAAGAACAATATAAAAAGATAAATAAAAACCATGTCATGATGATACAGACAATTAGAAGTAGGAAATTTATAGCCAGTAAAAAGATAAATATGCAGGTTTATTAAAATAGAAATTAATAGCGAGTATTTCATACCAACATAGCTCTCTCCTGACAAAAACAAGTGCCGAGTTTTATATCCAAAGAATTTCTCAAACTATCCAAGCAAGAACAAGCGCATGTCATTGGCTTATAAATATAAAATTCAAAAAACAATTAGCATAGAAATACTGAAAACGGAAATACAAGTAGTTTTGAAATGCAAAAAAGAGAAGAAATGGTACCTATTTTTAAATACCCTATAGTATAATCAGAAGTTGTGTTAGAGTAGGACCATCCAACTCCAGCAGGGGATTCAACAAAGAGTAAATTTGACACTATTGGGAAGGAAAAGAAACTTTGTCATTGAAAAATATAATAATTATTTAAAATATGTATTCAATAAAGTAAATATATACCCTTGTTCCATGACTTTTTGTTAATTCGAAGACCGCGGCCATCGCCTCTAGGATAGAATGGACCGAACTCAGTGAAGGCTCCTCCTCCTACCGAAGAGTAACCAGGACCTAACACGTAAATGAATAATGGTTCAATCAAAATTCAAACAAGTGGATATACCAAGAAGGCACAAGGAAAGAAAATCAGGCCATCGATTGTACTTCCAAGCAAGGTGTCTCTTTGAATTACAAGAAAACTCCAGCACGGTATATCTTTGAATTATAGGCAAGGCGCAAGCGATTATAGTTTAACTTCCAAGCGACGTCGACTGGCTCTAATATCAGATCTCGATTTTGGGTGCTTAACCGACAAAGAAGATTTATAAAAAAGGGGATCTTTTATTTTGAGCGAAGTTATTTGACTGCTATAAGAGAAGATACAGTAAAAAAGAGGGAAATAATTAAAAAACAGGCGGCCACCAAAATTTTGGGGGAAAGCCCACTTCAAAAAGCGTTACTTATTTAAACTCTTTTCATAGTAAAACAAACTAAAACAAAGGATAACGTTATGGAATAGAACATTATCTATTGGCGTTATAAAAAGTAACTTTTCTTGTAGTGTCCTCATTTAGACCAATTTCATGTTGTAATATCATATACAATTATATTTCCAAAATCCTAGCCTTGAGACTTGTGTTGGTTCTTCCTTCAATCATTTCCAAGAACCAGTGTGCTTTCATACCAAATAGGAACATCCTTGATAATTTCATGATGGATCACGAGCTAATCAAAGGGTATGGTAGAATCCAGGTTTCTCTTAGAGCCATGTTGAAGCTTGATTTAAGTAAGGCTTATGATAGTATACATTGGTCTTCAATTTTTCGTATTATGCTATTGATGGGCTTTCCTAAGATTTTTGTTGCCTGGTTGTATACTTGTATCTTAACTCCTACTTACTCCCTCAACTACAATGGCATAACCTCTGGTTATTTCAAAGGAAAACCGGGTCTGCGTCAGGGTGACCCTATTTCTTCCTATATTTTCATAATTGTTATGGAGGCATTGACTAGCATGATTAGGAGTAAATTTGCTGATAAGAGGATCCAATATCATCCCAAATCTAAGGACTTTATGATCTCATCCCTTTTCTTTGCGGATAATATTATGATATCACGAAGCCACATGAGCGGTCTATATCTTGTATTATTGAAACTTCGAATGATTTTTACATTGCAACTGGTCTCAAATTGAACACTACAAAATCTCACATCCTCATTGCTGGTCTTCCTCCCACTGTTAGGATTGCAATTGAAACTATGTCTGGCCTGCTGCCTATGTCTTTTGACATGAAATATTTGGGGTTGCTGCTTTGTACTGCTAGAGTAACGAAGGCCGATTGTCTACCATTGTATGATAAGATTACTAGCAAATTGACAGCTTGGCTAACCAGAATGCAATCTCAGGCTAGAAGGCTTGTGCTTATTAAGTCAATGTGCTTTTCAATGATGGTCTATTGGGCTAGGACCTTTATCCTACCCTCTATGTTGTTGAGTATGATCAAGGGTGCATTGATTAGATTTTTTTGGTCAGGAACAATATATGCTAGGAAGTTAATTCCCATATCTTTTTACAAACTTGAGAGACCACTTATTAAGGGTGGCCTTGGGATCATCAATATGCATGCTTGGAACAAAGCTGTTGTCAATGCATTCTTATCGAGGAAGGATAGCCTCTGCGGACTTGGAGGCATCAGATACATAATAAGGAGTTCTGGTCTATGGAAGTCCCACAGGGATGCAATTGGATTTGGCAAGTATTCTCGATCTTTGAAGGGTTCTTATGCCACATATTAAATTCTCTCTATCTACTACTAGTCAGGTCAGCTTTTGGAGTGATCCCTGGGTTGACTTTGGCCTTATTCTGTCTAAGCAGTTGTCTCATCAGGAAATACATCAATCCATGATTGGTCTAAATGCTAGAGCAGTGGATTATGTTAGTAATGGCAGGCTGAATGTTCCCCTTTCTAGTAACCAGGCGGTTAATGCCCTTTGGAGTAGTTTAGCTCATCTACCTGTTCAAACTAATCAGAGTGATGTCCTCGGTTGGAATGGCAGTTCTTATAGTATTGGTGTGGTTTATAAGCTCCTCCATATGATTGAACCAATGCCTGTTTCACCATGGCGCAAAGTTTTTTGGGCTTCTCATTCGCCTAGCAAGGATAATTTATTGTTGTGGAAAATAATTAACAATGCTCTAATGACCAGAGACAAGCTTGTGTCTTTTGGTATGGTTGTTGACCCTGTGTGTGTATTTTGTAACATGGTTCCTGAACATGTTGATCACCTATTTTTCAAGTGTGGTTATCTTAAGGGTATATGGACCGCTCTGATGCAAAAGGTTGGGGTGAATGGCATCTCTAGTATCACTAGTTCTGACTGGCATATCCTTCATAAGGCAAGCAAGTGGAGAGAGATTCGTTGGGATATTGTATTTTTTGTTGTTAAGAAATATATGTATGTGGTTTGGGAAGAGAGGAACAATCGTTGTTTTCATGGCAAGAGCATTATTGGACAGTTAATTTGGAATAGGCCAATGACTGCAATTGCAAATGGGTTGCGTGGAAGCTTGCATGGTTTCTCTTCTCATCATGTCAGACAGTGGACATAGCTTGGTGCATGTGTGTTGTTCGTGTGCATGTTCTTTGTTTCCTCTGTGCATGTTTGCTCACTGCATTGTTGTCTTATGTAGTGGGTGCTTGTCTATCTCTGTGTGCATGTTTGCCTTTTTCCTTCCTTTTTTCTTGGACATGAAGTTTGTTTTGTTTCCTTTTTTATTGTTTGTCGCAATAAAAACTTGTAGGGGTCCAGTCAACCTCGATTTCTTTGCTAAAAAAATAAATGAGCATATTAGGATATTTTACATGTTTAAACAAAAATTTAAATTGTTTCAAAACATCATTTATTCATCTTCATTTGGGGGTAAAATGGTTATTTTGTGTATGATTTAATTTGAGAAAATTTATTTGCACATTTTAATGTGGTTTTGTAGGAATTTGAGTGATTATTGGAAATGGTTTCATGCATGTATGCATGCACAAGTGAAGGAAGACAAAGGAATAAAGAAATAAAAGAATTCATGCAATATGGAGAGCACACCTACCCACTAACCCATGGACCACAATTAAAAGCTAATAGAGATTAAAATGCACATGCAAATATTAATGGTAGATTAGGTAGATGCTAATGGTTACTTGGAGGTTACACTTACTAAAGGGCATTTTAGGTAGTCCCCTAAAGTATGAATTAGGGTTTTAAGCATGTATAAATACCCCCTTATGTCTTATGTAATGATCTTCTTACCTCTTGATGCAAATTTTAGCACAAATCAATGAGAAATAAAATGGCTTCTTAAGCCTCTTCTTCTTTTTCTACATGCTTTTCCATTTCATGCTTACTTTTATTTACATGCTTTCTTCTATTTCATGTTAGTAGGTTAGCTTTCTTTTCTTTGCAATTAGTTTAGATTTAATTTATACAAGTAGTTTAGTTCTCTTTTCTTTTAAGTAGCTCTTACTTTCCTTGCTTTTTTAATGTTGCAATCGACATGTGTTGAAATGATAACAAAAATGAGAAGCTAAACTCCTTTAATCTAAGGGTAATGAAGCTCTCTTAAATCATGTAGATTCAACATATTTGCTAATTTATGATCTCTTTTTATACTTCATGGATTGTTAGATGTTGATGTAAGTTTATTAGTGAATTTGATAGCCTATGTTGTTTATCACAAATAGGCTATTCTTACTCAAATATAAACAGAATTTACATTAACATCTAACTAAGTGATTTTGATCATGGAATTAAAATAGAATAAAAATTTGATGATCTATGTTACTAATCAAAAATAGTAAATAGATCATCCTTAAAATAGATTTTGCTCTAGTTTCATATTTATTTTCATGACATTTAACAAAGTGGTTTTAGTGTTGTATTAAATTTGATGGTTTAAGTTTTGTTAATTAATAACACAAATAGATCATACTTATGATAAATACATCACTAATACCACTAGATTAAAATGAGAGATCATAGATTAAATTTTGTATTGATTTGTGTGAGAGTATGAGAGTTGATTTGCCTTTAAATTGTCTCTTAATCTCATATTTTTATTCATTTTTGCTCTAGTTTAATTTTTGCTATTTTTCTTAGTTTAAATCAAACTTGAGTTAATTTGATTGAGTAGAATTTAAAATTAATTCATTTCCCACGGATCGACCCGTACTCGCATACGTACTACAATTGTACACCATGCGCCTGCGGTTTTAACAATTATATAATTTTTCGGTGATTTTCTAATCAATAGAAAAGTCATTGTGAAACAGTATGCACAACAATGCAGATTTCAAAGGCCTTGATGGCTTTGTTGCGAGTTGAGAGGCTGGCCGTAAAAGAAAATTCGAGGTACCACTGTGTGCCACGGAGGAGAGTGGCCGCTGTCGATGGTTGAAAAGCCTAGATCATCACAATTGTGATAACCTGGATTTTTGGGCATCAGATAATTGGATAATTATCTGATTTTAACTATTGAAAACACTGATATATAAGTTTAAAAGTTAAATATGGTTGTTTATATATTTATATATTTATATGAGCTGATTTTAAATTGAATTTGAATTTGAAATTCAAAAGATAAATATCTTAAAATAAATTGGATTTGAAAAATAATATGCTAAAGTTATCGACGTATTTAGTAGATAGTTAAGACAAGGCTATAGATGGTCGCTCCTATACAGCTCTATTCTCTGTATTAGCAGACAGTATTACCTTGTAATACTCTTTGCTAATATGGGCCTCGGAGTGGGGCGTTACAGATATTATAGTCAAACAATTATTTCACAAAATAATATCTAAGTACCGTTACTTAGTTTCAAAGGTCTAGTTTACTCTACAATGATGATGGATCTTAACGAGGTCTTAGGTTATAGATACTAGCGGGGATGGTAACATGGTCCAAAGGCGGACTATGGTAGTTATATATACATACATATATATATATATATATATATATGTATGCAGTTTTTTTCTACATAGGGTAAATGAGGCGTATCGTATGCATACATGGAATCGAGACAACTAAGTAAAATAAAAGACATAACATGTGATGGAAGGCAATCGACATAAACTAGTGTGATGTATAAAGCATGTAATTTACTAATCACCGGAACATTGTTCTGACCTCCCTTCCTCATTACAACCCACAATATAGCTTTAGAGGGACATGTACTGGTGCAAGGTGGGAACGGTGGAAAAGTAGATTTCCTTATGTATGCTCGACACTAAAAAGAACACTTGATCTCAGAAGTGTCAACCTTGTTCCGTAAATATATTTTTATTATACTTTACTATTCCATAGTGAGTTTATATTAATAGTGCTTCGATATGTATTTTTTTATTTACTGGATACCAAAACCAACAATCCATACTTTGGTGGAATTGGATTTTCGATTTAGCAAAAAATCGAGCCTACTGGGATGCGGGTTGTCACATTTGGTATCAAAGCGAGGTTAGTTGATCTTAAGAATTAGGAAACATTGAGGGAATATAGTTATATTTTTACTATAATTATATAAATATAATATACACTAAATCATGTAAATTCCGACTATAGAGTAGTTGCAGCCATATTCTTAAAAGATGGATAAGTTGACCATGAGTCAAAACTGTGGATAAAGTTGAAGATATATACCTATCTCGATTACCTCAAAGGAAATAGGTCGTATTGGAAGGTGTTGACTTAGGATGATCACGAGTCCAGCATATTGAAGGGTTGCCAAAGCTAGATGGTATGTGACTCCCTAGTTGGGCCTGAATAGCCCAATGGTTGTAGATCCCTGCTGGATTGTCAATTGATGATGTACATTCGATCCAGATAAGGGAAAAGGAAAAATCTATATGTTGCAGACATTTAGAAGAAATAATTTCCCAAAGGAAGGTGGTAGTAATTACTCCAAGATGATAGCCGGATATTTAATATATTCTAAAAGAAGATAAGTCGAAAAGTGGTCACTCCAAGGTGCTAGGGTACATTTGAAATTTGAAATGCAATACTCCCCAAAGTATGATAGCTTTCATATGTTTGATGGGGGTGATGGCGAGGATCGTCGGATATATTACCATGTTGTTGGGGATGGTCTTGTTCTTTCTTTTCTCGGTGTAGATGGTGATGACAATAGCGCTATTTTGGCATATGACACCTAGGATCGGAAATACATATACACATGTGAGTCTATGGGCTTTGTTCCAAACTCGGCAACTCTTTTTTCTGGTTGTATGCATGTCTCTAGTCCTGTATCTGACGACGATGACAGTAGCTCTTCCCCTTTAGAGGGGGCCTAGTCTCTGCTTTTTTGGTAGTTTAGGTTTATCTGCTTAGCTCCTGTACTCTTATCTTTTTTTAGTTGTTCTAGTGCATATGTCGAGCACCTATTTTATAATGATCTTTAATAAAAGTGAACCATCCACTTCAAAGCCGACTAGCCTTGCTAAAAAAAGATAAGTCGGAAAGTAAGTAGAAAACAAGAGAAATCCAAAAGAAGGGACAAATAAAAATCCACTCTGAGTTCGACCCCATATGAAAGAATTTAATATAAGTGGAATTATTTAAAGATAGAAAAACCTTATTTTGAAAAGTAAGTAAATACTAAATTTTTGGGAAAATAAAATATCTACATTTTTTAAATTAAAAGTTATGGTAGAAATTAAAATTAGTTAAATCGAAAATTTCAGTAAATGGGTTTTTATAAAAAGTTATTTGTTTTGAAAAGAAATAGTAAAGTGTATATAGCTCATTGATTTTTCTAAAATGAAAAAACTTTAAGTTGTAATTTTTTTAAGGGATGGACAATCAGAAGTGGTACAGGTTTTAAGTGGGGTAAAAAGAATGGAAAGGAGGCCAGAACTCAAAAACAAAACAGTAAGCAAACACACTGCAATGGTTCAATAAAGAAGACTATAAATTGAGAGATAAGTTATATAAAGAGGATCCATTTAAATAAGAGTATTTAGGTAGAAGAAAGTTAAATGGTAATAACATTATAAAATATAAATAGAAACAATGTTAGAAATTTATAAAACAACGTTATTATATAGAAACAATGTAGAAAATTAAAAGAAAGAAAAATGGACAGTTTTCACAAATATGTGCAGTAATTGCACATACATTTTTAGAAATCCCCCTTATATGCTATTAGAACCTCCGCTAAGGTTGTAAGTAGAAGTAGCATGAGTATTATGAAAATAATAGGAAGAAAGTTGTTCTTGCCTACTCTAGTTTTTAGTAAAAGTTATAAAGGATGTTTTATAATAAACACTATAAGTGCATTTTTGAAGTAAATGGTTTGGTATAATAATTGAGTTTTTGGAATAAAAAACTTAACAAATAGTTTGAGTTGAAAATCTCACGGGTAAGAAATAAAAATTTTGTTCTTAAAAGGTTTTAAAGGAAAAGTTTATTTGAATGATTATTCATGTAATATAATTTGACCCTTATTTGAAAAGAAAGAAAGGATCTTTTAAAAATTCAATTGCTAACATTTCCTTTAGATTTAATAAATAAACTTAATTAATGAATTCTAAATTATAGTTTTAAAAGTTAAGATGTCTACAATTAATATTGGTTAAAATAATGAGATTTTCAATGTTCTTTTTTGAAATCAAACTATTGAAGGAATTAGGTAAAAGTTTCCAAGTTTATATTTTGAAAGATAAAAGTTTTGGGATTAAGTACCTTATAATTGTGAAGTTTTAATTTTTTTAAAAGTAGCGAAAACCAAATTAAAATTTTAATATGGAATAGATATGGATGATTGCTGAGGTAAGACGGTGTAAAAGTTAAGGCTATGAGTAAAATAGCGATGAATGCTCATAGAGCAGCAATAGTGGACTCCCATAGAATACAAGGAATAGTGGTATGAGTCTAGAAATGTTTCATTAAACATGTGTGAATACCATAAATATAACCCATAAGGATATGAGAAATGGCAGTACATTTATTTGAGTTCTAGAGTATACCGCATGCAAGATTAAAAATAAAGAAAGCATATACCAAGCTTTAAGAATACTACCAAGGGATTCAGATTAAAAAGAGGATAGTGATATAATTAGTTATGACAATGAAAGTAATGGATGGACCTTATTTATTAGTAGCCAAAAAAGAAAGTTAAGATATGTGGGTTGTAGTAGAATAACATGTTGTAAAGACCATTTAAGTTAAGTAAGAAGTGATAAGGCCACAACATCATTAATGTCAGTTGATGTTGAAAAGAAGCTTCCAACAATTATTTCTTTTAGGTTTGGGTTGTAAGCATTAGTTGTTTCTGTTTGATAAATGCATACAATGTTATGAGAAATGTTCATTTTATTTATTTCTGGATTTACTGCTATATTTATTGGATAATGGTATAAATAAGGAAACCTCAAAAAAACACTTAACTAATGGAAAATAAATAAATAAATAAATAAAAGACTAGAAGTTTATAAAATAAATTGGGAAAGTTATTAAATTAGCTACTAAAAGAAAAGTTAAATTAAGTCCCAAAATGTACTAAATTTTTTGGAAAGATAAATTTTAGCAAGCGAACGACAGGGAAAGGTTGTTGCGAAACAGCAGGTCATTATCCCTATGTCTTAAAAGCTAAAATTTATAAATGAACTTGTATGCTGGTTGTTATTTTAAAAAAAGGAAAAAATCTTTGAAAATTAGAGGTTTACATTGTAATAGGATAGAGTCAATTATGAACGTTAATCTATCGATGGGTAGGTGGTATAATTTATTTTAAAAAGAAAAAATATGACATATACTTTTGAAAACTTTTGTTCAGATATTGTTTGGTTTTAAAAATAAAATACATAATGAAAGGTTTTGAAAAATAAATTTTAAATTCTTTTCCAAATACCTCAAATTTAAATTTAAAATGATTTTTGAATGCAAAATAGAGGAGAATATTATTTTAAATGTCGCATGCTTTGCATAGGAAAATTTTGATGGGTTAGCAAATATGAATTTTACTATGTAGCAGAAGTGACAATAAAGTAAAAGGTAGTTAGTGATAAGGGAAAACGCTGTCTTAGCCTTGGGAATTCTTTTTCTGTACCTTGTTGATAGGCAAAAGCAAACTTGTTTTAAAATAACTCTGTTTAAAATTTTAAAAGTAAATCCCTCATGTGGACTGTTCTTGGAAAAGAAAAGGAATTAGGGGCAAAATAGAAGGTTCCAAAATATAGTGGAAAATAAGGGTACCCAAGAGAAGGATGGAAATAAGGAATTCTCCATCTAAACCCATTTTCGACATAAGAATATAGGTTTAGAAAACTGGATTTTTAAAATTTTGGATGTTACAAATGGTGTGCTATGTAATGGACGGTGGGGGTTAGATGTAAAAAATGATTGAAATATGTTCTATTCATAGAAGTGTGGAAAAGTTTAGATGCAAAAAAAAAAGATTTTGGTTTTTAGAACTTGCATATATATAGAACTGCCAGTATATATATTTATACCAAAATTGGGCACAACACTCTTCGGATGTGATTGAAGAGATTAAAATGAAGAAATTAAATGGAAAAAGAGGCTAATCTAATAATCACACCAATAAAAGCATGCAGAAATAGAAAAATACAAGAAATTATAGTGGTTCCGCGTTGTAGCCTACGTCCACTTTGAATGTTTTACTATTTATTGATGATTCACGACTGATTACAACAGTACAACACTTTAAGACTCGAGTTACAATGGAGTTGCGGCGGAGTAACGACGTAGCAGAGTCAGAAGTCCTTTTTCTATAGGCCCAGGGGTGTTATTTATAGATGTATGTCTGAAATATCTGCCTATGAACTCGGAATACTCCTTCTCACACGTGGGTGGGTCCACCAGATAGATCATGGGTCATTAGGGATCGATCCCCATTTCCTTCGTATCGATCAAAATGGTGTCCATTTGGGCTGAGATCGATCATGAGCGTTCTTGAGGTGGTAAGCAAGCTCTTGTGAAAATTTGGTAGCAATTGGACTTGTAGATTACGAGTTATGATTGATCCAAGGTTGGTTTGCAGGTGGACTGAAGTGTGCGTATCGATCGCTTCTTATCGATCAGTGCATATCGATCCGAACGTATCAATGACGTGGAGCGGCAATTCTGGGGAGATCCACTTTTCATGCTAATGGACCGCTTCCTTTGATTGACCATGCTTCCTTCGTATCGATCGTGTGTATGCCGTTTCGTATCGATGCTCGTGGGCTGCTTCGTATCGATGGAAAGTGTCGGTTTCGTATCGATCAGTTGGTTGATCGATACAAAATGGATGGAAGTGTTGATCGATACGAATCAATATATGGGGTATGATTGATACGAACCAGATGGAGTGGAGCTGATGGATACCAATACGATGGATACAAAGAAGGGTGGACTCTGATGGATACGAAATGAGGTCTTCTACATGATTCTTGATTGATCCATAAATTGAGCATATGAACTCCGTTTATCCTGAAACTTGGAACATTGACTCTCATAGCTTTGTTCGTAGTACCATTTTAATTGTAGCTCGATCCGGACTCGGACCAAATTTGCCAGTATCCATAGTGAACCTGTGAATAACCGATCTTCGAGACGAATTGTCCTTGGTGTCACGGCCTTGCCTAAAGGCGGGATAACATTTGCCCCCCAAAGTACGTCTTGTGTGAACATGACGTTCTTTGAAAAGATGCATTCTTTATTCCGAAAAAAATCTATCTGATTCGTTGAATAGTCGTTGTCATTTCATCAAGAGATATAACCATTGACTGATTTCCAGTAATTTAAATGTTGAATTGTTGATCGCTAATGATTATACAGTGTTTTGTTGTAACTGAGTATTGAGTGCTAGTGATTTGTTGTTTGTTGTCCTGGTTGTCATCAGGTAAGCATTCAATTCTTATTAATTTTGAAAATTGAATTTTAGTTTGTCATACATGCACGTATGTTAACCTGACTCATGTTCACGTTTGCACGCTCATGGGTCGTTGTCAAGTTCTTTAGGTCTTGTTTGGATCGAGTTTCGTATCGATCCTCTCCTAGATCGATGTAAAATTCGAGTTGTAGCAATGATCGGTAGTCATTTTAAGTAACTCCTTTCGTATCGATCCTCTCCTGGATCGATCTGAGATGTTGGAATGCATATTGTGTATCGATGTCCATCGATACGAAATAGATAGTTTTCAGAGGTGCTTCATATCGATGGATATGAAGCTTGGGTCTTCGAGAATATGGATACGAAATAGGTTTTTTGTATCGATGAAATTCAGTGATTCAAATAAGACTTTGTTGTAAGTTTCGTATCGATGAGATTCGAATTGATGGATACGAAACAGATGGTAACTCGTTGATGGATATGAAGTGTTAACCTCTGGATTGCTCTGGGCTGATGGATACGAAGCTACGTCTTCGTATCGATGGAGGGAATCATTCCAGGCATGTTTGCTCAATGCCCTCATATCGATAGACCCCTGACCGTTTCAACCGGTTCTTGCTACTGAGATACGAGATATTTTTTGCTGGGACATGAATACATATAAAAGGATTTTGTACTTAGAAAAATTTTCGCTTGTCATTGTTTTCTTATCTCTTCATATCGATTGAGAACACGGGAAGAAAGAACTTCCTTCGTCTCCAAATCACTTAGTTTTTAACCCTCGATCAAATTCACTTGAACTAGGTAATTAATCGACCGAAACCACTTTAAAATGACGAGACTCGAGTCTTAACACCATTTCATCCAAAGTCGTCGCCGATTCCGGCGCTGTTGATGTCGGAAGTTGGTTGGAGTGAGGTCGTAGAAGTGGTAATGGCATTGTTATAGCTTGGAGAAGAAGAGCTATTGATGGATACAAAACAGTCATTGGAAGAATCTCTGGTTTTGATCTTGTATCGATGGTGGATGGAGGAAGCAACTTTGTATCAATCTGGAATATGGAAGCTCGCATCGATCTGGAAACGATGGATGGAGGTAGCAGCTTTGTATTGATCTGGAGTGGTGGGAGCTCGTATCGATCTGGAATGATCGATACGAAGTCACAGCTGACGATCGATACGAAGCCCTGGATGTCGATCGATACGAAATCTTGGATGGAGATCGATACAAAACCGAGCTTTTGGAGGAGTGATCCATGTTGAACTTTGATAGATACAAAACCCTTGCACATTCGAACACTTGACATTGATGAGCTTTGGCGTTGCATAATTGGACTTGACCATTAAAATGCATATTTGACTACCCTTCGAAGCTCGTCGATGGAACCATAATTTGACAAACTTAACAAACTCTAACATGGATCGTTCTCTGAAGTCAGGTTGGCACGGTCAGCAATGACGGTCACTCCGGTTGAATCTCGAAGTCTTGTCGTTTTAACATCTTTCGAACTTGTAGAAGTTCAATGCATCATGTTGCACTACACTACACAACATGATCATTCACTTCACACCCGAGGGAACACGGGTTTATTGTCGTTTAATGATAATTTTTACTGAGTTCAATAGCTATGGATTTCGGGAGCTTAGGGCAAGAAGAAGTTCAGAGTCCTCCACTTCCCATTATAGAAGTACCAGAAATCGCAACTGATGTAGCAAGTCCTACCCCGGACGAACTGCCGGGTGCAGTGTTAGTTCTAAACCTGGAGGATTCTTTTCATTCAAAAATCTTTGAAGACAAGTTAGGCAGGATCTTCCTTAGGCATGGATTATCTCTAAATGATGTTTTATTGCCAGGGCCAGAGGACAGAGCCCACAATCCTCCAAAAGGGTATACCGCCTGCAATAGGTTCATGTGCGTAGCCGGAACGCTGCCCTCCTTCAATCAATTTATTCGGAAAGTGTTGTTCTTCTTGAGGATTGCTCCGTATCAATTGCATCCGAACGGGTATGCTCTGCTCAACAGCCTATACATTATCTTCATGGAGCATCTCTTTCGGCCCCTGACTGTCGAGGAAATCAGATATCCATTTAACGTCAAAAGTCGCGGGGACAACCCTTCGTTCATTTTCTTAGAAGCAGTCAGAAACTGCCAAGTAGTGGCGGGCACTTAGAGTAAATTAAGCTACTTTAAAATCGAGTGGTTCTTTACTCGGTGTCCACCAGGATTCACTAGATGGTGGCTATTTAGATGTAAGTGCCCCAACTTCTTTGTCGATTAAGTGGATAATATAAGTTGATGTTAATACTTCACTTCTTTTGCAGCTTCGATTCCACGGCCCAAAGGAGCGCAATTTTAGGAGATAGTAAGAATTCTCCAATTGGTGTCAACCGAGCTCAGATAAATCGATGAAATCCTAACCGATGAAAATTTAATCATCGTGGGGCTGATAGAGGGAGATCAAAGCATCGGGTTAGTAGGAGTTCCTAGGGTGGCTCCGGTGAGGCAAGGAAAACAAAGAGCTCCTGGAGTTGTAAACACCGAACATGATGATGATGAGAGTTTGCCAGCTGGGGATGAGCCCACGGTTGCACCTTCACATAGTCTTCGATTATCGAAAAGAAAAGGCAAGGCTATCGCCCATAAATCCCAAAGGCGTAAAACTGTTGTGGTATCTCTACCTGCTGCAACTGCTATAAGTCAGGAGACTTCTCCTCCGCAAATGGAGAGTTCGTTGAAAGGATTGGCGGATATCCCTATTCCTAATGACTTAACTTCATTCCAAGATTTTGGATTAGAGGTACTTCATTCCCCATCGTAAACCGATGCAGGCTTAAGTGCTTTAGATAAAGGGGAGCCAACTCATGCGAGCAAGGCCACCACAATCGGTTGGGTGGGGGGTCTGCACATGCATACACGCATTTCATGGCATCACACAATTTCCAATCACATGTTTCTCAATCTTAGGAGATAACTAATTCTGCTTTTCTTTTCATTTTTCAAATACAATGGTGAGGCAGTGGTCTATGCTTGGCAGTCTTCGTTCTTCACACCATTCTTCCAGCTCTTACTCCGAGTCTCAAAGGCAGAAACTGAAAGAGACTATGATTGCCATCGCTCTAGCCAGGAGCGTGAGCGTTACGAGAGGGAGAGGCCATATCAATATAGGCGTCGTTCCGGGTCGCGATCGCCTCCACCTAAAGGTTCATCAAAACCCTCTGGCTCTGGCAGACAGCCCTCAGAGACTGCCCACCAAATAGCACCTCCTCAAACTTTGAAATCTAGCGAACAACGCTGTAGACTGAGGCGGAAGCTCCCATCATTACGAAACCGGCCGCTATAGAACTGTTTGTACCAAAATTGGGCACAACACTCTTCGGAAGTCTTTGAAGAGATAAAGTGAAGAGATTAAATGAAAAAAGAGGTTTTATCTAACAAAAACTCCAAATTTCAGGAATAAGCATGATTAAAGTGCAAGGAGACACAAGGATTTAGAGTGGTTCGGCGTATAGCCTACTTCCACTATGAAGTAGTTTGCTTTATTGATCTTCATTTGATGTTTACAAGTAAATGCAATGAATTACAAGAGTTAGCTATTGTTTGCAGCAGTGAATCTTGTTGATAGCAGCAGCGACAGAGTTCAGATCTGGATCTGGCGGAGTTCGGGTGTTGGAGATCTCAAGGAGGAAGAAGAACCCCTTTTCTGTTGGCTTTGGGGGTCTATTTATAGGTGTAGGAGGCTGATATTTCGCTCAGATCTCGGGTGACCCTCTCTGGCATGTGACCAGGCCCGTACGCCCAGGCCCGTGAAGTTTCGGTCCGATCCGTGATCGACACGAGCAGATTTCGACTCGCTCAAGATTTCATCCAATGGAGTCGAAATTTGGTGTGGCCATTCTCTAGCATGCACGTAGTCTTCTGTCAAAATTTCATAGCATTTGGACTTGTAGATTGGGAGATACGATCGATACGAAATGGAGTTCTCAGGAGGCTGTTTCCTTTGACTCGCTTCCCTGTTTCGACTCGCTTATGTTTCATCGCCATGAAGCGGCGCTCTACTGGAGTCGAATCAGACAGAGTCGTACAGTGGTTCTGTGAAGGCTGTGGAGCGAGTCGAAGAGGACTCTTTGATGGCTGATGTCTTGATCGAGTCGAAGTAAGCACTCGGTTTGAGCAAATCGAAGCAAGCTTTGGTCGAGCGAGTCGAAGTATGAAAGTGTATATGGATCGATAATATAGTTAAACTACGACTAGCAAGTGCGGAATTATAAATAATAGTAAATGGCAGTAATAAAAATGACACCAGGGATTTTTATACTGGTTCGAACTTCTCGTTCTACGTCCAGTCCCAGACTCCTTCTGGAATTTCTCTAACAACCCTCACTTAACCCGAAGGAACAGGTATTACACCGCCTGAGCAACCGAACAGGACTTTTCCGCCTAAGCAACTGAATAGGACTTCAAATACAATTTGGTAAATTGTTTCTTGACTTGTGTGTTCTTTGAATAACACGAATATAGTCAATGTAGTACACCCTTCCTATAATCTTCTTAATATGATGATTTGAATGTGCAAAGATAGGAAGTAGAGAATTGAAAATCACTTGTGATTATGATAATACAAAGCAAGTATAGATAGAAAGAATTGGTTATTTAAAATAGTGGATTTTCATCTCTATTTATAGTATTGAATAGTCTTAATTTAATAGTTGCAACTATTAGAAGAAGTGCAACTCTTGGTGAAGAAGACAACTCTTCAGAATTTGATATTTCATGAAGAGATGCTTCAGTTCGTCAAGTTCAGATGTCTCAGAGAAAAGTGACAGATGTCTGAATAAAGTTTGAAATTCTAAAAATAGAAGAAGGAAAACAACAGTCATTTCAGACGTCTGTCTTTTAATTCAGACGTCTGTCTTTGATGACAGACGCCTGTTATTAAATTGACAGACGTCTATTTCATATAGAAATAGAAGCACTATCTACAGAGGGTTCAGACATCTGTTATTTTATCTTTAGACGTCTGACATTGGTGTCAGACGTCTGAATTAAGATACAGACGTCTAAATCTGTACTGTTTTTTTCCTTCCTTTGTTTTAGCACTTTTGAACTTGAGATATTATATAATTTTGAAAATACCTTTTTATATCTTTAAATAATTAAAGATATTTATTTATTTTAAAGCATGATTTTCAAAAGAATATTTGTGTGTGTGTGTTTTATCATCATATCAGAGATTGTACAAAAAATATCTAACTTAGAAATAATAAAATTTTGAGAACTTAATCTTGTTGATGATATGATAATAGCTTCTCTTGTAGATTCCTACAAGAATATTTGACATTATAGTATATAGGTTGAAATATATAGTTGTCGCATTAAAATCGAAGAAGGTAGGTTCCAACATTCTCCCCCTTTTTGATGATGACAACTATATAATTCAACGGTTAGTATAACCATACCTTTTGCTCCCCATGTCAATATGACCAATTTATATAGCAGAAATGTTATTATTTCTCCCCCTTTGTCATTAACAAAAAGAGTTGTAGGGGGTGTTAGATATAGAGAAATGACAAAACTGTGAATAACAAAATAGTTAAGAAGTGTAGACAGACCAAGAATGTACCAAGATGATAATAACAAATCAATATTTTAAGACAGAGCATTTGTTTAACCAACACAAAGAACTAAGAGAGACATAGAAAATTATACAAAGAACAACTAATAAGTTTTAAACATCACAAAAAATAGAATTTTTATGAAAGTGAAGTTTTTGGACCAAAAAGGCAAACCAAAAGAAAAAACATCTTCTTTCACCATTCTCCCCAAGTTGGAGAGGAAGGAGGAGAAGATCCATGAGACTTCTTCCATAATTGACGAAGAATTGTCTTGACATTTTTCAATTCTCGTGCATTTTCTTCGACTTTGGCATCTAAATCATCGAATCTAGAATTGATGGAAGAAAAGCCTTGTGCGATTTGTTGAGAGAATTTCTTTTGATTTTTAGAGATGGTAATGTCACACTTGAGCTTTTCATTTTTTGTATAAGTGCGTGAGGTTCCAGAAATTAGTTCAATCTCGTAATATTCCGGGATTGAACTTTGGATAAAAGCTTGCTCAAAAGCTTCGTCTTCTCCTTCTTCATCTTCCCCTTCATCTTCATCATCCCCTTCTTTTTCAGTATCTCCTTCATCTCCATCGTGTCCGGAACTGCCTACTTTTGTTTTTCCTTTTTCTTTTTGTAAAGCTAGTTGCTCCGCTTTATAATCATTATATGTTGGAAATGTCGGAGGAGATTTCGGTAATCCCATCAAACTAAAGAAGCGAATGTTGGATACCTTTTTATATCTTTAAATCATAATGATATTTATTTATTTAAAAGCATGATTTTCAAAAGAATATTTGTGTGTGTGTGTGTTTTATTATCATATCTATTGTACAAAAAATATCTAACTTAGAAATAATAAAATTTTGAGAACTTAATCTTGTTGATGATATGATAATAGCTTCTCTTGTAGATTCCTGCAAGAATATTTGACATTATAGTATATAGGTTGAAATATATAGTTGTCGCCTTAAAATCGAAGAAGGCAGGTTCCAACAAAGTAGGCTTTGGTCGAGCGAGTCGAAGTTAACACTGGGGGAGCGAGTCGAAGTGGGTAACTGGACGAAGCGAGTCGAAGTAGGTATTCTAGATGGCGACAAGTCAAACAGGAACGAGTCGAAGTTGAGATATGAGGGAACCGGAGCGAGTCGAAGGAGGGAGTCGATGGAGCGAGTCGACTCTGTCTGATTTTCGTCCAATTTTGCATCCCTCATAACTTGAGCATACGAACTCGGATTGACTTGAGATTTTGAACGTTGGTTCCCATGGCTCAGCTTGCCATGTCCTACCAATTTTGGCTAGATCCGGACTCGAACAAAATTCATCGACATCCGTAGTGAGCCCCTGTATGACTGATCTCTAGGACGGACCGTCACTGGTTATTAGTCAATTCCTTGGTGTTACGGCCTTGCCAAAAGGCGGGATAACATTTGCCCCCCAAAGTATGTCTTGTGAAAACATGATGTGCTTTGAAGTGCTTCAATCTTTATTCTGAATAGTTATCGTTTTCCTGATGAAAGTTGTAATCTTTGGCCGTTCTTCTTGATAATGTAAACTGTTGACTATCGACTATTGTGCCCCGTATCGTTGCAACTGATTGCTGTATGCCAGCGGTTATCCGTTTGCTGTTGTAGTCATTACCGGATGAATTTTTGATTCTTAAAAATTTTGAATGTTGAATATTAGTCCGTCATTCATGCTTGTACGTTAACCTGACTCCTGATGACGTTCGTACGTTCTCGAGTCGTTGTGAAGGATTGAAAGGTTGAAGACAATTTTCATTGGATTTGTGGATGCGAAGTAAGCACGTCGAGTTGATGGAGTTGATCTCTGGAAGTCACGATTCTATGGATTCGAACAGGATGTTCGACTCAGTCTTGGATCGAACTGCTTCATTCGATTTGGTCTTGGATTCGAACTTCATAGGAGCTGGAGTCGAAACGCATAGGAGACGGAGTCGAAGGGGAGCGAGTCGAAGTGATGGTGTGTAATGTTGCATCGGAGATGGAGTCGAAGGGGAGCGATACGAATGGGAGCTCCGTATCTATGCACTGAAGAGGGAGTCGAAGCACGTGTTCGACTCAACTGGAACCTGAATCGTTTATTCCCCTTACTTTTCACTCCATATAAATATCTGGCACTTAGCCGTTTTTTCACTTTTTACCTTTCACCTTTATCTGTCTTGCCTTCGTATCGTTCCAGAGCATTGCACGAGAGAGAAGAACAAAAATCCTTGACTTCAAATCAACTCCCACCATCACTTAATCGAACTAATCTGAAAGATCTAGGTAATCCATTAAACGAATCCAGCGTGTGAACGATGATACTTTGTTTTCAAACACTAAATCAGCCTGAGTTGTGATTGATCGAAAGTTTCAGGACCTTGGCTTCGAATCGATCTGGAGTGGGAAGTTTCGAGAGGATGAGGCAGAGGTTTTCGTGTTGATCGATGGTGGGGCTTAGCCTCGAGTCGAACGCCCCGAATCTATGGATTGATGCGAAATGGCTGTGCTTGATCAAATTGAATCGATGGCCTTCGACCGAACCGAAGTGGTAGCTTCGGAGCGAGTCGAAGTGGATGGCTTCTGGATCGAGTTGTAGTGAAGAGCCTGGGAGCGAGACGAACTCGTGATCTTGGGAGCGAGTCAAAATGCGTGTCTAGGCACCGATTCGAACTCGATGATCTCAGGAGCGAGTCGAACTGTGTGTCTTGGCACCGATTCAAACTCGATGGTCTTAGGAGCGAGTCGAACTGTGTGTCTTGGCACCGATTCGAACTCGATGGTCTCAGGAGCGAGTCGAACGAGTCTGGCTCATATGCACACGCCCTTAGTTTATTGATGTGAACATGGCTTCCGTAAGCGACACGATTTGAACATCACAAAAATTTAAAACTCCCTACTCACTAGAACAGTTGACTCCGACGAGGTTGACTCCGACGAGCTTCAAAATTGTATTACTGGACTTAACCGCTTCACCGCATATCTGATTGCCTATCGAAGCTCGTCGACGGAACTAGGATATCACATTTACACCAAACTTTAACTTGAAATGATGATTAATCAACCGGATGGTATGGTCGTGACGGTCAGCGATGACGGTCCTTTCGACTGAATTCCGAAGTCTCGTCGTTTACATGTTTCCCTTAATCCGGTTGGCCTTTCCAAATAATATACGGTACCGTACTGCACAGCACACTCACACACTTTACACTAGGGAGATGTACGAGTGTTATTTGTCAGTTTAACAGTGATTTTTTATAAGCTAGCTGGTTATGGACCCTTCAACTTCCCAACAGCCGGAAAATCAAAGTTTTATTCCTCCAACCATAGAGATACCGGTTATAGAAGCCGAAGTTATTGAAATAGCACCGGATGAACGTCAAGGGGCTTGGTTCATCCTTAACCCATTAGACTCCGTGACGTCGGGTATTTCTGAAGACATGCTAGGCCGGATCTGCTTAAGGCACGGTTTGTCTCTTGGCGACGTGATACTTCCCGAACCAACCAACATGATACACAATCCCCCGGAGGGATTTACCGCTTTTAACCATCATGCCTGCACGGTAGGGACACTCCCTCCCTTTAACGACTATATAAGGGAGACATTATCGTTTCTCGGTATAGCCCCGTCTCAGCTACACCCTAACGGGTATGCCTTACTAAATAGCACCTTCATCCTGTTTATGGAGATCCTCTTTCGACCGCCGAAGCCGATCGAGATTAGATATTTATTCAATGTTAAGAGCCGCGGAGATAGCCCCTCCTTCACCTTCCTGGAGGCAGTCAGAAGCTGCCATATTGTGCTGGGTTCCTGGGGGAGGCTAAGTTATTACAAGTCCGAATGGTTCTACGTTCGATCTCCTCCTGGGTTTGCTAGGCGTTGGTTAAATAGACGTAAGTGTCGCCATCCTCTCTTGAACTACCGAGATGTTAGTGATCAATTTCCAAAAACTGACATACTTTTCTTTTCTTATAGCCGCGATCTCTCGCCTCGATGGCGCATACTTTAGGGAGCTTGTTCGAATTCTTCAAGTGTTTCCGGGCGAAGAGAGGCATATAGACATAGTCCTGACCGACAGGAATTTGAGGGCCGTCGGGCTGATAGAACGAAGACAGAGCATACACCCGGATGTGACACATAGGGTGGCCCCGAAGAAATGCGTGAAACGCAAAGCGCCCACAGTTGTGATCACCGAAGAAGTTGATCCAGAAAGAACTCCCACCGATACCGAGCTCCAGGCCGTGCCTCCTCCCGATGTTCAGGATTCCGGAGGAAAAAGAAAAGGCAAGGCCGCTGCTCACAAACACCCCAAATCCAAGAGATTTAAATCCGTGGTCGTGTCTTTGCCTTCCCAGGGGATTAGAATTTCAGAGGCTCCTCCCCCGCAAGTGAAGAGTCCTTTTGTCGGGCTTGACGATATTCCGATCCCGGATTTTGTGTCGTCTCCTCACGATGCCGGGATGGAAGGGCTTGATAGTGATTTTGAACCGAGCGGGTCGCTTGCTATGGGTGCGGCCGACATTTCCGGTTGGTCGGGGGATCGCACATGCATACACTTCACTACACTACATGATTCACAACTTTACTTCGTCTGACTTGGGAAGTTACTAACTCTTTCTTTGCTTCTCATTTTTAGGCACTATGTCCGGAAGAGGATCAATGCTGAACAGTCTTCGCTCAGCCCGAAAGGCTTCTGGTTACCATGATTATCGCTGGAGGGATTCTGATAGAGATCGCGATCGCGAGTATTCTGGTCAGGATAGGTACGGGCGTGATAGGGATAAAGAATACATGCACCGGTCTAGATCACGCTCTCCTTCTCACAGGCTTCCGTCTCCACCTCCTGCTCATGTTCCACAGCCGCCCGAGCCCCCTCGTCACAGGCCTTCCTCTCATACTTCAAGATCTGAGACTCATCTTCAGAGAGTCGAGACTACATCTTCTATGGTTACAGAGCAAGTCCCTACTGACCCTACTGGAGAAGGGGCCCTTAAGTTGGCTCAAATGAAGAAGGATTTCCCGAATATTTGCTTGGACGATTATGTTTTCTCTCCCCACTTAAAGAGAATTCCATCTTCGGTAGAAGGAACGATGCATGACTTTGTCCATGACATCTATACCCAATACCGAGAGTGGGCGAAGGCTGTTGAAAAAGCTTCCAAAGTGGCCTTCGAGCGGGCTAAAAGATCGAGATGATGGAGACCGAGCTTGCAAAAAGGGATCGTATTATTCGGGTCCTCTCTGCCGAGTCCGAGTCTTCTCGGAAATCTAAGATTGAGGCCATTAAGAAGGCTGATGAAGTGAAAGTGGAGATGGAGAGGTTGGGGCAGCACATGTTGCCCTGGTGGAGGAGATGGGACACCGGAATACCAAAGTTATCGTCGAGCGGGATGCGGCGGTCAAGGAGCTCAACGAACTAAAAGCCAAATTCGCCAGCTTGGTTAAAGATAAAGATGATGCGAATAACGCAGCCCAGGAGGCGTGCGATCAGGCTGTTTTGCTTAAGGGAGAACGGGATGCGGCGGTGGCCAAAGTCCAAAAAGTGGAGACTGAGGTCGGGGAAAGGGTGAAATTGGCCGAGTCCAGGCTAGAGGCCGACATTGAGGACCTCCTTGTTGTCTACAATGCTAATGTGTTGAGGTCCTCGATGACTATTCGGTGCATCTCCGCAGTGCTTGGGGCCGATTGGTCGAGGAGGAGAAAGAGGCACACCTGGGTGAATCTGTGGATGAATTCGAGCTTGAGAATCGCCTGTTAATTGATGATGAGAAGAAGATTCTCCACGATTCAATGATCTCTTATGAGAAGGAGAGGCTCGACACTCAGCACCTAGAAGTAGGAGAAGGCTCCGGATTGGACATCATGATGCAAGTCTTGACATTCCGGTGTCAACCCAGCCTGAACCTTCGCCTGTGGCTGACCCTCAAGCTGTTCCTGCCTATGATCCGGATCAGCCGCGGATGTCTCCGACTGCAGCGCCAGTGACTGAAGCCGCCCCATTGCTTACAAGCCAAACTGAGGAAGGTACTTCGAACATTCTATATGTCTTTCATGAGTCGAAGTCTTCGATCGAGTTCAAGTTCTAACAATTTTTTCATTCCTTGTCCAGTGATTGACGTTGCACCGAACATGCCTCCTGCTACTCAAGGATTATATCAGACGCAGGAGGCTATCGCGACCGAAGCAACCGCTGTGAGCACAGCTGCCCCGATTGGTGATATGCAGGAGAATACAATGGCGTTTGACGAGCACTTGATGGATGAACTCTTTCGTTGTCATGGCGATCCCCGTGCTGATTTGCCATCTATCGTGAGTGGGACCCATCCTGCCGCAAGCTCTTCAATGTCGACCGCTGATGCCCCCAGTGGGGCTCAAGCTATTACCGAAGAGGAGATGTTTGCCCAGATCAACGCTAAACTGGCAGCAGCTGGTTATGACGGCAGCTTTGGAAGTGTGATGGCAGCATCGGGACCTGCCCCGCTTGGAATGATGTCTCCTGGTGGTTCTGTCTTCCTCACCAGCCTGCCCATTCCACCGTCTGTAATTGATCCCATCCCTCCGACTCCGCCCGTAGGAAGCATTCTCATTCACACGAGTTCGGAGGAAGACGTCTACATAATGCCATTACCGGAAGACCAACCGCTGAAAGGCGCAGGCTTGAAGAGGAAGATTGGCGACGGCTCAAGCGGGTCCACACTGAAGAGGAAGCCAAGGAAGAAGAGAGACTATGCATAATTGCCTGACGCATTTTGATTTCTTTTTGCATTTTGTTAGCCGTGTATAGATGCGGGTTCGGCCCCTGCTAGTATGAATTTTTTGGAAACTTGTACACGAACGTCTTCTATAATAAATAGAAATGAGATTTTTTTTCTTTTTGACTTCCTTTTTTGTCAATGTGTATTTGACTAAGTGTTTTAGTGTCTGGACTGCACTTGTGAAGTTTCAGCTTCCACATGAAGTTCGTTCCTGCTTGCCAAGTTCGGGTATTATGGTCATGGCTTGTGATTGAGAAGCGAGTTGAATTCTGACGTCGCATCGCTTCAACCAATGGTTGATGCTTGAGTTCTGCCCCCCAGTCTTGGGGATGAGCAGTAGACTGTCAGTCGATGATCGCTTCTAATTTATACCATGCCGAGCCTTGTGCCACCGAATGGACGTTTGAGTAAAGTGGAGATTGAGTAATGCATCCATACTCGTTTGATTGCCTATAATCATTTCCGCATTTTGGGGATCCTCATTTGTCTACTGGCGAATGGTTATGCCGACTTGAGTTTCGATCACATGTCCGCCGTCTGGGGACTTGGGATTGGTCTTTGTACTCCGACTCGTGCTCCAGGAGTTTGGAGTCGACACTTATACTTCGATCCATGCTGTGGGAACTTTGAAGTTGGTGCTCAGGCTCCGTTCTGTATTCTGGGAATCCGGAGTTGACATATATGCTTCGACTTGCTCTCGGGAAATTCGGGACTGATGTTTATACTCCGACTCGCGCTCTGGTAGTTCGGAGTTGGATGTTTATACTCCACTTCGCACTCCGGGAATATGGAGTTGAATGTTTATACTCCGGTTCGCGCTTTGGGAATTCGGAGTTGGATGTTTATACTCCACTTCGCACCCCGGGAATATGGAGTTGAATGTTTATACTCTGGTTCGCGCTTTGGGAATTCGGAGTTGGATGTTTATACTCCACTTCGCACTCCGGGAATATGGAGTTGAATGTTTATACTCCAGTTCGCGCTTTGGGAATTCGGAGTTGGATGTTTATACTCCACTTCGCACTCCGGGAATATGGAGTTGAATGTTTATACTCCGGTTCGCGCTTTGGAAATTCAGAGTTGGATGTTTATACTCCACTTCACACTCCGGGAATATGGAGTTGAATGTTTATACTCCGGTTCGCGCTTTGGGAATTCGGAGTTGGATGTTTATACTCCACTTCGCACTCCGGGAATATGGATTTGAATGTTTATACTCCGGTTCGCGCTTTGGGAATTCGGGGTTGGATGTTTATACTCCACTTCGCACTCTAGGAGTTCGGAGTTGAGGAAGGATTGTCGTGTACCAACCCCCTTTTTGACTTTGATGTGATGGCCTTCCCCCGAGCTCGGGTTTCACTTAGGGAGTGATTGGTTGCACCGCAGCCACTCTCTATTTGAATAAATCCCATCGTATGATGAGACTTAGCTCTCCGTGCATGGTGATGGTCATATGAAGTATTTCAAGTAAATCACAGCTCTGGCTCGAAGAGGTTGCATTTTATTGCTGAAATAAGAAAGTGTGGCAAGGTCAGTTGCCTTATTACAAGTTCTAACTTCGAAATGCATAAACAAATTGCAGAAAAGGAAAGTAAACTAAATGGATAAAGATAGCCTGTCAGGTGTAATAGCGGCGAAGACTCTCGCTGTTCCAAGCTCTTGGTAGGGTAAGACCGTCGATGGTCGATAACTTGAATGTGCCATCTCCGAGCCTTCGTTCAATAGCATATGATCCTTCCCATGTTGGCTTCATATGTGAAGGTGCCGGATAGACTCTTTTTAAGACGAGATCGCCTAACTCGAAGGTTCGTGGACGGCCCTTGGCGTTGTACAATCGGGTGACTTGACTTCGATGCGCATCTGCCCTCAGGTCAGCTTCCTCACGCTTCTCATCTAGTAGGTCGAGTGATTCAGTAAGTAATATAGCATTCGTCTTTGGATCATATTATGTCGCACGATGGGAAGGTACTTCTAGCTCGACAGGAATAACGGCCTCTGAACCATAGGAAAGAGAGAATGGAGTGTGGCCGGTCGCAGTCTTGTGGGTTGTTCGGTAAGCCCATAGAGCCATAGGAAGTTCATCGACCCATTTGCCCCCGACCTTTTCCAGTCGTTTCTTCAGGATTGATTTTATAACCTTATTAACTGCTTCGACCTGTCTGTTTGCTTGAGGGTGTGCAACTGTAGAGAATTTCTTTTGGATGTAAAATCGTTTGCAGAAATCTTTGAATTCAGTGCTGTCGAATTGGGTTCCATTGTCTGTAATTATGGTGTGTGGGAGACCGAATCGACAGATGATGTTACGAACCACAAAGTTGATTACTTTCTTCGTTGTAATGGTAGCGAGAGCTTCGGCTTCAGCCCACTTTGTAAAGTAATCAACCGCAACAATGGCGTACTTCACTCCACCTTTTGCCAGAGGTAGAGCACCGATGATGTCGATGCCCCACATTGCGAACGACCATGGGCTGACCATTTGTGTTATCTCGGTAGGAGGAGCTCTAGGAATTCGGGCTTAATTCTGGCATCTGTCACATTTCTTCACATATTCCAACGCATCACGATTCACGGTAGTCCAGTAATATCCGTAGCGAAGTATTTTCTTGGCAAGTGTATGTCCCCCGGTGTGATCGCCACATTCTCCTTCATGCACATCGCGTAGCACTTGTTTGATTTCATCGTGAGGGATACATCGGAGTAGGGGGACTAAGTACCCCTTTCTGTACATGAGTCCATTCTAGATGGTAAACCTTGACGCCTTTCGAAGGACTTATCTTTTTTCACTCCTGCGCTCCGGCAAGGTTCCGTGCTCAATGTAATTTCTGAGTGGAGTCATCCATGAATCCCTTTCGGGGATGGATTCGCATACCCGGTTTATTTCTGCTCGGTCGATACTTGGGGAAGATAGCGTTTCTACGGGTACGAGTCCCATTTGTTGAGCTTCGCCTGTGCTGGCTAACTTCGCCAGCGAATCGGCCTTTTGGTTGCGTTCTCGAGGTATACTGAATATGGCATAGTAATCGAAATGGTCTAGTACTTCCTTAACTCGCGCTAAATAAGCAGCCAACCTTCGATCTCTTGCTTGATACTCTCCTCGTACATGGCACACAACCAATTGTGAATCACAATAAATTTCCACTACGATAATCCTCAAATCTCTAGCAAGTTTCAAGTCGGCTAGGAGGGCTTCATATTCAGCTTCATTATTAGTCGCATGGAAATTGAACTTTAAGGCATAACATATGGATCGACCCTCGGGAGTTTCAAGCACAATACCGGCGCCTGAAAACCGGTCGTTTGATGCTCCGTCGGCATAAAGTTTCCAGACGTACTCGGGGGACTCACTAGCATCGGACAAGTCCTCTGGGATGATAAACTCAGCTATGAAATCGACTAGGACTTGTCCTTGTATCGTCCGTCTCGGAGCGTAAGTAAGGTCAAACTGGCTCAGTTCGATGTACCACTTGAGTAACCTTCCAGACGTCTCAGGCCGCGAGAGGACCTGTCGTAACGGCTGGTTGGTGTAAACAATAATGCGATGTGCCTGGAATTATGGTCGGAGTTTTCTTGATGCAATGACAAGGCAGTAAGCCAACTTTTCCAGCTTCGGATAATTTCTCTTAGCCCCAATCAATCGTTTGCTGAAATAGTATATGGGCCTCTGTATCTTATTCTCTTCTCGGATTAATGCAGCACTGATAGCGTTTTCTGATATCGCCAGATATATGAACAACTTCTCATGATCAATAGGCTTTGACAGTATCGGTGGTGTAGACAGATGTTGGACTAGTGCTTGGAAAGCGCCCTCGCACTCTGTGGTCCATTCAAAGTTTCGTTTCCCTTTTCGAATCAGATCGAAGAAGGGAATGCATTTGTCAGTGGACTTTGAAATGAACCTGCTCAATGCCGCTACTTTCCCATTGAGACTCTGGACTTGCTTTATAGTTTTGGGAGTTTAAGGTTTCTGATTGCCCAAATCTTCTCGGGATTGGCTTCGATTCCCCGGGCGTTAACGATGAACCCAAGGAACTTTCCGGATGCAACTCCAAAGTGACATTTCAGTGGGTTGAGCTTCATCTTGTATTCCTGAAGTATGTTGAACATAGTCTCCAGGTCTTTTACATGGTCGGTGGAGAGTCGTGACTTCACAAGCATGTCGTCTACAAATACTTCCATTGTCTTCCCGATTTGATTAGCGAACATCCGATTGACCAACTGTTGGTAAGTAGCTCCGGCGTTCTTGAGTCCGAACGGCATGACCTTGTAACAGTAAAGTCCCAGATTGGTCACGAAGTTGGTGTGTTCTTGGTCGGGTAAATGCATCGGTATCTGATTGTAGCCTGAATACGCGTCCATGAAGGATAAGAGTTCATGTCCAGCCGTCGAATCCACTAGCTGATCAATCCTAGGAAGCGGGAAACTGTCTTTGGGGCATGCTTTATTCAGATCGGAATAGTCGACACATGTTCTCCACTTCCCATTTGGCTTTCGGACGAGTACGAGATTTGACACCCATTCGGGATATAACGCATCTCGAATGAATCTGTTTGATTCAAGCTTTTCTACTTCCTCTTTAAGGGCGACAGATCTCTCTGGATCCATACCATGCCTTTTTTTGTTTGACCGGGACATGCCGCGGGTCAATGTTTAGAGTGTGGCTCGCGATGTCCGGCGAGATCCCACACATATCAGAATGTGTCCAGGCAAATACGTCAAGATTTGCCCGCAGAAATTCAACCAATTCCTCTTGAGTTTGCTGGCTTAGCTGAGATCCAATCTTTATTATTTTTGAATCATCGTTATTGTCAATTAGGACATCAATTGTCAGTTCAGCTGGGGATGCTTGACTTTCTTTAGATTCTCCTTCATCTTCAGTTTCTCTCGGGTCAAGGTCCCTGAGGAATTGGCTGGGTGCCCGGGCCTGGGCGTTAATTGTCAATTGTCGGCGAAACGGACGCAGAGAGACTCCTCTACGTCCTTTCCTTTCTCCTTCCGCTGTGCTTCCCTTAGCTCAGCAACATAGCAAGCTCTAGCAGTGGCCTGATCTCCGTGAACGATTCCTATTCCATGATCAGTGGTAAATTTTAGGGTCAAACGCCATGGGGCAATGGCTACTCTGAATTCAGCGAGGGCTGGTCGGCCCAAGAAAGCATTGTAAGGGGAGTCTATGTCCAGAACGATGAATTGCAACATTCGTACTCTCCGACGTTCTCCTACTCCCAACTCCACTGGCAGTTCCACCATCCTAGTGGGAATTGTGGCACTTCCGTTGAAACCATGGACTCGAGACTGACAAGGTTTCAAGTCTACGGCTTCCATTTTCATTTGATCATAAGCTCGCTTGAACAAAATATTCACAGAGCTTCCACTGTCAACTAAGATCCTTTTTATCCAAGCGGGACCTACTTGTGCAAAGATGACCAGTGGGTCGATAGTGGGAGCCTCGATTTTATCAGCGTCCCTGCTTTTGAACACGATGTCATCCATCATCGTTTTTTGTTGCTTGGCCAGTGCCCCCTCATCAAAACTACTGCAACACTCGAAGTCTGCTTGCCTGATAGAACTGGGATACGACTCCATTTCCTTCCAGCTTCGATCTGCCGGGTGAGGACCGCCGCTTATTATGTTAATGACCAACCTCCCGTCCGCACGAGTGGGTTCTTCCTGTCTTTCTTGATTCGGCGCACGGTTCTGATTTGTTGGGCCCGCACCACCGGATTGCGATGCCCGTACATACTGATCCAGCTTCCGCTCACGTATCAGCTTTTCAATTAGGTCTTGTAGGTGACGACACTCATTTGTATTATGGCCATAACTGTCATGGAATCTACAGAACTTTCCTGTTTGGATTTGTCTTTCGATTGGTGGTTTCGGGGCAAGCTTCTTATACTGCATGGTATTGCAGGTCTACAAGCACACATTTTCCAACGACGTGTTCAATGGAGTGTAGTTTTCGTACATGGAAGCTCTACGCCGTGGTCCACGATCCTGATTGCGTTTTTTGTTCTGATTTCTATTGTCCCTCTGCTGATTCTGCTTATTTTGGACGTTCAACTGAACCTTTCCAGAATTATCTCCGGTTTGTTTAACAGCGTTACTCTGGATGCCTTCGATGTTAGGTCCTACGTCATCCTGCTTCCTAGACTGTCTCGCATCCTCCCTTCTCAGGAATTGGGCTAACTTGGAATAGAAATGGTCCAATGACGCAGGTGGTGTCCTAGCTAACCAACTTCCAAACTCGGAATCAGCATCAATCCCCTTAGTCAGAGCCATCAGGATAGATCTATTGTTGGGATTGCTTATTTCCGCACATGCAGCATGGAATAGCTCCAAGTAACGCCTAAGCGTTTCTCCGGGAGCTTGCATAACACTAGACAGAGTGTTAACGTCCTTTGGCCTCGCCAGGTGCATACGGAATTGTTCGACAAACTTAGTGGCCATCTGGTCAAAGTTAGAGATGGATCGTGGTGACAAACGAGTGAACCACATGGTAGCGATGCCCCCCAGGGAAATGGGGAAACTACGGCACTTTACTGCGTCATCAGCTCTAGCAGCATTCATCAGCCATTCGTATTTCAAGACGTGTTGATTGGGGTCAGAACTCCCTTCATAAACTGGCAAAGCTGGCATCCTGAAGTGCCAAGGTGGTTCAGCATATAAAACATCATCGGTGAAAGGGGTATGACTTCGGGAGATCCCCTAGTCGTCATTAGATAGACCCTGACTTTCACGGATCATTTGGCGAATCATCACTGGTATATCTGTCGTTTGGACACTCGGAGCATGTTGTGCCAAGGTGTGGTCGGGTTCCACAGCGCGAGTCTGGACCGGACGCGGTCGACGGTCCGTGCCTCGCCTCCTTGGTTCAACATCCTCTGGGACATAAGGTTCAGGAGTCTGCTCCCATTGGTTATGTTGAGGATCAGCTTGGTTCCTAGCGTCACCTCCCCGCCCCACAATGGTGGTAGTAACAATGTTGCCGGTAACATGATAAGGAGTAGCTCCTCCCCGAGTTGGAGGTTCTTTGCGGAGGCTAACGGATGGTCGACCTCTCGGTTGCCCAAGGTTCGAAGCAGGTTGGTGTCCCGTGGCCTGGGTGTAGCTTCCACCCAACCGTGGACGTGTGGATCTAGTTTGGCCATCGGAGGAGGCTGAGCTCTCTGTGGAGGAGTGAGAGCCCTGGTCTCTCCTAGATCTCCTTCGCGTTTGGCGATTTAGCTGGTTAGCCAACTCCGCGTTGGCGCGTAGTTGCTCCGCTAGCTGCTGTCGACTTTGGGTCAACTCCTGAAGCAATGTCCGGAATTCTTGTCTAGTGATTGGACCTGATGGATCTGAAGGTCATGCAGCATTTTGGTTGGATGGAGGTGATTGCACGGGGTTTTGTCGATCCCGTGCTCCTTGATCAGCGGCTGCAAAGGTGGTGCGTGTGCTCACCATGGTGAATTGATGAAGTCCTTTCCTAGATCTGATTGCAAATCTGAGTAGATTGGAAGGGCTTCAAAGTTCTAGATCTGGATCCTCTTCCTAGATTTATGCAATCCAATATAGATAGGAGATCCAAAGAGTGGGAGAAAAATTGGGTTTCTCTCAATGAAAGCACCAAAGTGTTTGTACCAAAATTGGGCACAACACTCTTCGGAAGTCTTTGAAGAGATTAAATGAAAAAAGAGGTTTTATCTAACAAAAAACTCCAAATTTCAGGAATAAGCATGATTAAAGTGCAAGGAGACACAAGGATTTAGAGTGGTTCGGCGTATAGCCTACGTCCACTATGAAGTAGTTTGCTTTATTGATCTTCCTTTGATGTTTACAAGTGAATGCAATGAATTACAAGAGTTAGCTATTGTTTGCAGCAGTGAATCTTGTTGATAGCAACAGCGACAGAGTTCAGATCTGGATCTGGCGGAGTCCGGGTGTTGGAGATCTCAAGGAGGAAGAAGAAGCCCTTTTCTGTCGGCTTTGGGGGTCTATTTATAGGTGTAGGAGGCTAATATTTTGATCAGATCTCAGGAGACCCTCTCTGGCATGTGACCAGGCCCGTATGCCCAGGCCCGTGAAGTTTCGGTCCGATCCGTGATCGACACGAGCAGATTTCTACTCGCTCAAGATTTCATCCAATGGAGTCGAAATTTGGTGTGGCCATTCTCTATCATGCACGTAGTCTTCTGTGAAAATTTCATAGCATTTGGACTTGTAGATTGGGAGATACGATCGATACGAAATGGAGTTCTCAGCAGGCTATTTCCTTCGACTCGCTTCCCTATTTCGACTCGCTTATGTTTCGACTCGATGACGCGGCGCTCTACTGGAGTCGAATCAGACAGAGTCGAACAGTGGTTCTGTGAAGGCTGTGGAGCGAGTCGAAGAGGACTCTTTGATGGATGATGTCTTGATCGAGTCGAAGTAAGCACTCGGTTTGAGTGAATCGAAGTAAGCTTTGGTCGAGCGAGTCGAAGTAGGCTTTGGTCGAGCGAGTCGAAGTTAACACTGGGGGAGCGAGTCGAAGTGGGTAACTGGACGAAGCGAGTCGAAGTAGGTATTCCAGATGGCGACGAGTCAAACAGGAACGAGTCGAAGTTGACATCTGAGGGAACCGGAGCGAGTCGAAGGAGGGAGTCGAAGGAGCGAGTCGACTCTGTTTGATTTTCGTCCAATTTTGCATCCCTAATAACTTGAGCATACAAACTCGGATTGACTTGAGATTTTGAACGTTGGTTCCCATGTCTCAGCTTGCCATGTCCTACCAATTTTGGCTAGATCCGGACTTGGACAAAATTCATCGACATCCGTAGTGAGCCCTTGTATGACTAATCTCTAGGACGGACCGTCACTGGTTATTAGTCAATTCCTTGGTGTTACGGCCTTGCCAAAAGGCGGGATAACAAGAACCCAACAGAAAGGGAGCCATTCGGATTTCCAAGTTGAAGCAAGACTTCCCAAATATCTGCTTCGATGGCTTCCACTTCCCTCCAAATTTGAAACCAATTCCCAACGATGCAGAAAGACTAGTGCAGGATTATGTGCATGATGTTTACAGCCAGTACTGGGAGTGATTGAAAACTGCTGAAAAAGCTTCGGCGGTAGCTTTCGAGCAGGCCAAAATTATTGAGAAAATGGAGACCGATCTCGCTCAAAAAATTCGGATAATAGAAGTGCTTAATAACGAAGCCGGGTCTTCATAAAAAATAGAGATGGAGGCTGATAAGAGAACCGAAGTGGCAAAATAGTCCATGGAAAAAATGCGACGGTCTCATATGGACTTGGTTCAGGAGATGAGCCACCGGAATACCCTTGTCATAGCGGAGAGAGATGTTGCGGTGAAAGAGCTCAACGAGCTAAAGGAAAAACTTTCTGAGGCCATTAAGGAAAAGGTTGAGGCCAACAAATCCACCCAGGAGGCGTGTGAACAGACGGTGGCGCTTAAGGATGAAAGGGATGCGGCAAATTTAAAGGTTAAGGAAGCCGAGGCCAGGATCGAGAGTGAAGTTAAAGCGGCGGAGGCCATGATGGAGGATGAGTTTGAAGATCTCCTGGTCACATACAACGCCAACGTCTTAAGAAACCAAAATCTAGATTGGCTTGGTGAAGATTATCCCTTCCAGCTAAACAGAGCCTGGAGCCGCTTGGTGGAGGACGAGAAGGTGACTCGTAACACTACAACCATCGATGAATTCGAACTGGAAAAACAAATACTTATTGGAGATGAGCCGAAAGTCCTCCACGACACTATCGTTGCTCTCAAAAAGGAAAAGCTTGCTGCTAAGTACTCGGACGTTGGAGAAGGATCCAAAGTTGAGCATCATGAAGTAGGTTTCCAAGTGCCCGCAATGTCTCAATCTTAGCCTACTTCTTCTATCGATCCTCCAGTCATTCCGGCGTGTGATCCGACATGCCATATCTCTTACCGATAACTGAGCACGGTCTGGAAGGCATGTCGGCTCAACTGGGGAGCCAAACCGAGGAAGGTATTCTGAACACTTCTCCTATTCACTCGAACGTAGGAACATTGTCAGAAGACATTGCTAATATTTTCTCCAATCTTCATTCAGCCTTAGATTCTGCATCACTTGATCCTCCTGCAACTCAAGGAATGCATCATGAGCAGGAGGCACTAATGATGGAAGCTACAACTACAACGGTCGTCGCATCGGCTGGGGAGATGCACGAGAGCAGTTGCATTTTTTATGAAGAAATGATGGAAGCACTCCTTGGCCATCAAAGCGACCCGATCACCGAAATGCCTTTCGTCGTTGATGAAGATGTAATAGTTACGAGCTCCTCGGGCCCGACTAGTAGCATCCCAATGGGAATTAGCGCAGATCGGGCTGAGGAGATAATAGTGGAAATTAAAGCCGGGATAGAGCAAGCCAAGCAAGCTAGTAGTGTTGGTGGTGGCATAGCGGGTCCCGGCCCGGTCCCTATGCTTATTATTTCTCCGGGTGGCACCATCATCTATACTAGCACGCCTTATTTTTCCAACGTTAAGGGTGCCACCATTCCTCCAGTTCCACACACGGATGGTATTTCGATCATCGTAAGTTCCGAAGAGGAGACTGCTCTGATTCCCTCGGCTAAAGACAAACCAGCTAAAGCAGGCCATGGAGGTAAAGGCTCGAAGAGGCATCTAAGCGGCAGTTCGAGCGGGTCTACGCCGAAGAAGAGCAAGAAGGATAAAAAATCAAAGGCGTAGACTTGCACTTCTGCTCCTTCTTTTTGCAGATAGCTTAGAATAAGATCTTCTTTTGCTTTTGTAGGCCATGTATAGATGCGGGTTTGGCCCCTTCTTATAGGAATTCTTCGAATAAGTTGTTTTACTTATCTTTTTCAAAGAATAGTGGAAATAAAACTTCATTTTATTTTTTCCAGCATAACTCTATGTTTATTTGTTTAAGTATTTCAGCACTCGGGTTTCCATTCAATGTACATGTGAGGCTTTAGTCTCTGAGTCGAACTTGAGTCCGGTCGTTAAGCCCTAAAGTCATGGCTTCGGGTCATAACCAGACGTCGAGTCGAGTCCCAACATTGCATTGTTTAGACTAGCGGCTAGTACTTGAGTTATGCCTCAGTCCTGGGGAGAATTAAAGTGGTCAGTCGGCACATTTTCCGCCTTCACTATCTTTAATTTAACTTAGTCGGAACAAAGTTAAATTAAAATGGGCTTGAGTGGTCGGATCACACTCGCTCATTTGTTGGTATTCACATTCATGCTCCGGGGATTAAACTTGTATGTCGACGGTCGGTCATGCCTGCTTAATGTTTGAAGTCATATCCGCGCTCCGGGGACATAAGTTATCTTACCGGCGATCAGTCACACCCGTTTAATACTTAGAACTATATTCGCACTCTGGGGACTTAATTTATTTTACGGGCGATCAGTCACACCCGTTTAACGTTTATACTCTAGTCCGCGCTCTCGGGACTAGAGTCGGTCGATGGGTGGTCAGTCACACTCATTTGGTGCTTATACTCCGGCTCATGCTCTCATAACCAAAGTTAGTTGGTGGGTGGTCGATCACACCCGTTAATGTTTATATTCTAGTTCACACTCTGGGAATTTGGAGTCGGTCGACAGACAATCAATCACATCTGTTTAAGTATTAGGACCTCGTTCACACTTCGGGAACGACGAGTTGATCAGGGTTGTGGACGGTCGGATCACATCCACCCTTAGTTGGCAACCAAAGTCGTAGATAGACAGGTCCATCCTCTTTGAGCTTGGATTGAATGAGGGCGAAGTCATGGGAGGACGGATCCACCCTCTTTGAGCCTGAGTTTTGGAGTTTGTACTCCAGCTCGCACTCCGGGAGCTGGAGTTTGTTAGAGGATTGCCATGTTTCAATCTTTCTTACTTTATTGTTGCTTGCCCCCAAGCTCGGGGTTTCATTTAGCGAGTGGCCGGTCGGATCACAGTCGCTCCCTATTTGAATAAGTCCTACTTGAGATGGAACTTAGCTCTTCGTACATTATGACAGTTGCACGATGCATTTCATAAATTGTTAATCTAGCTTGATGAGTCTGCATTGCATTGCTGAAATAAGAAAGTACGGCAAAGTCAGTTACCTTATTACAAGTTCGAACTCAAAAAATGCATAAATGAATTTCAAAGGAAAAGCAGACTAAATGAATAAAAGCCAGTTATGTGTAATAGCGATGGAGACTCTCGCTATTCCATGCTCTTGGTAAAGTAAGACCGCCAACGGTTGATAGTTTGAGTGTGCCATCTCCAAGTCTCCGCTCAATGACATACGGTCCTTCCCATTTCGGTTTCATGTGTGAAGGGACCGGATAAATTCTCTTGAGTACGAGGTCACCAACTTCAAAGGTTCTGGGTCAGACCTTAGCGTTGTATAACCGGGCGACTCGACTGCGGTGTGCGGATGCCCTTAAATCAGCCTCTTCATGCTTCTCATCGAATAAATCCAAAGATTCTGCAAGTAAGATGGCGTTCGTCTTTGGATCATAATAGGTCACTCGGTGAGAAGGTACTTCTACTTCAACTGGAATAACAACTTCGGAGCCGTAGGAAAGTGCAAATGGAGTGTGGTCGGTCGCAGACTTGCAGGTAGTTCGATATGCCCATAGGGCCATGGGAAGCTCACCGACCCACTTGCCTCCAGCCTTCTCCAGTCGTTTCTTTAGAATGGACTTGGTAACTTTGTTGACAGCTTTGACTTGTCCATTCGCTTGAGGGTGAGCTATTGCTGAGAACTTCTTCTGGATGTGGTACCGTTGATAGAAATCTTTGAACTCAACACTATCGAATTGTGTCCCATTATCAGTTACTATTGTGTGTGGGAGGCCAAAACGACAGATGATGTTGCGCACAACAAAATTGATTACTTTCTTCGTCGTGATAGTAGCAAGGGGCTCGGCTTCCGCCCATTTGGTAAAGTAATCGACTGCAATGATGGCGTACTTCGCACCACCCTTGGCTAAAGGTAAAGACCCAATTATATCAATGCCCCATGTGGCGAACGTCCATGGACTGACCATCTGAGTGATTTCGGTAGGCGGAGCTCTTGGAATTCGGGCATGTTTCTGGCATCTATCACATTTCTTGGCATAGTCCGATGCGTCTCGATTAACAGTGGGCCAGTAGTACCCGTATTTGAGTATCTTCTTAGCAAGGGCTTGCCCCCTAGTGTGATCGCCACATTCTCCCTCATGCGCATCATGTAGCACTCGTTTGATCTCGTCGTGGGCGATACACTGGAGTAAAGGAACAAAATATCCCCTCCTATACGTGACTCTATTCTAGATAATGAATCAGGAAGCTTTTCGAAGAACCTGTCTTTTCTCATTTCTGCGCTCGGGTAAAGTTCCGTGCTCAAGATAATATCTGAATGGAGTCATCCACGATTCCTTCTCGGGCGTTGCCTCGTGCACCCAATCTATCTCTAATTGATCGATACTCGGAGCGGTAAGTGTCTCAACGGGGGCGAGTCCCATTTGTTGCGCTTCGCCAGTGCTGACCAGTTTTGCAAAAGAATCAGCTTTCTGATTTTGCTCTCGGGGTATACAATGGATAGCATAGTAGTCGAACTAATCCAACACTTCTCGGACCCGAGTAAGTTAAGTGGACAATCTCCGGTCTCTGGCGTGATACTCTCCTCGAACCTGGCATACGATCAATTGCGAGTCACAATAAATCTCCACAGCAATAATTCCTAAATCTTTGGCAAGTCTAAGTCCAGCGAGGAGAGCTTCGTACTCGGCTTCGTTGTTAGTTGCGCGGAAGTCAAACTTCAGAGCGTAGCATATGGATCGACCTTCTGGGGTTTTAAGTACCACTCCAGCACCTGAGCAACGGTCGTTCGATGCGCCATCGGTGTATAGCTTCCACATATGCTTAAGAGATTCACTGGCTTTGGGCAAATCTTCTGGTATGATGAATTCAGCTATGAAGTCCGCCAGAACTTGTCCTTGGATGGCTCGCCTCGGTGTATAAGCAATATCAAATTGACTCAAATCAATGTTCCACTTGAGCAATCCACCAGACGTCTCAGGTCATGTTAGGATCTGTCGTAACGGCCGGTCGGTGTAGACTATAGTCGGGTGAGCCTGAAAATATAGACGGAGCTTTCTCGAGGCTATGATGAGGCAATAAGCCAGCTTTTCCAACTTCGTATAGTTTCTTTCTGCCCTCGGCAATCGCTTGCTGATATAATAGACCGATCGTTGGATCCAATCGTCTTCCTGAATTAGCGCCGCACTGATCGCGTTTGCTGAAACCGCCAGATGGATGTATAATCTCTCATGATCAACCGGCTTTGACAAAATGGGAGGTGTCGCTAGATGTTGAAATAGTGCTTGGAATGCAACTTCGCACTCCTCTGTCCATTCGAAATTCCGCTTTCCTTTTCTAATCAGATCGAAGAAAGGGATGCACTTGTCTGTAGATCTGGAGATGAACTTGCTTAAGGCTGCCACCTTCCCATTGAGGCTTTGCACTTGCTTTATAGTTCTGGGAGTTTTGAGATTCCGAATCGCCCAGATTTTCTCAAGATTGGCTTCAATTCCCCGGGCCTTGACAATGAATCCAAGGAATATTCTTGATGCAACTCTGAAATGGCACTTCGACCGATTGAGCTTTAATTTATTCTATACTATCGGAGTATATTAAACATAGTTTCTAAATCACTGACATGATTGACAGACAGTCATGATTTTACGAGCATGTCGTCCACGTATACTTCTATGGTCTTTCCGATCTGGTTAGCGAACATTCAATTCACGAGCCTTTGATAAGTTGCCCCAGCGTTCTTAAGTCCTAACGGCATTAACAATAGAGTCCCAAATCAGTGACGAAGCTGGTATGTTCCAGATTAGGAAGTTGCATTGGGATTTGATTATAGCCAGAATATGCGTCCATGAAAGATAAGAGTTCATGTCCGGCTACTGAATCTACAAGATGATCAATTTTGGGAAGAGGGAAACTGTCTTTAGGGCAGGCTTTATTCAAATCTGAGTAGTCCACACTTGACCGCCATTTCCCATTTGACTTTTTGACAAGCACTGGATTTGATACCCACTCCGGGTATAATGCATCATGAATAAACCCATTCAACTTGAGTTTATTTACTTCCTTAAGGGAGACAGATCTCTTTGGATCCATACTGTGCCTTTTTTGCTTGGCTAGTATGTGCCGTGGGTCAATATTTAATGCATGGCTCGCGATGTCCGGCGAGATCCCACACATGTCTGAATGAGTCCAGGCAAACACATCAAGTTTTGCCCGGAGAAAATCAACCAATTCCGGTCTCTTTTGGGGACTGAGTTGAGATCCGACCTTTATCACTTTGGAGTCATTATTGTCGTGGATCGGAACATCAATTGTCAACTCTGCCGCGGAAGCCTGATCGTCTTTGACTCCCTCTTCATCACTATTGTCTTGGGGATCAAGATCTTTAAAGAACTGGTTGTGGTGCCCGGGCCTAGGCCCAAGCGTTAGCTGTCAATTTTCTGAAAAACGGATGTAGAGAGATTCCTCTACACCTTTGCGTTTCTCCTTACGTTGCGCATCCCACAGCTCAGCAACATAACAGGCGCGTCCAAACGGCTGAGCACCATATACTACTCCAACCCCGTTATCAATAGGGAACTTCAGAGTCAAACACCACAGGGCAATCGCTTCCCTGAATTCAGCGAGGGTTGGTCGGCCCAAGAAAGCATTATAGGGGGGATGAATGTCTAACACAACAAACTGCAGCATCTAGACTCTCCGGTGATCTCCCATACCTAACTCAATTGGCAACTCCACCATCCCAGCGGGTATAGCTGCACTTCCATTAAAACCATGAATTCATGACTGACACGGTTTTAGATCTTTCGCTTCCATTCTCATTTGGTCGTAAGCTCGCTTAAAAAGAATGTTCGCAGAGCTTCCGTTGTCGACCAAGATCCTCTTCATCCAAGAAGGACCTATCTGGGCTGAAATGACCAACGGATCGATCGTAGGGGCCTCAACTCTATCAGTATCTCGATTTCTGAAAATGATGCCGTATGTCATCGTTCTCTGTTGTTTCACCGGGGTCCCATCATCGAATTACTACAATACTCAAAGTCCACATGCCTAATCGAACTAGCATATGACTCCATTTCCTTCCAGCTCTGGTCAGCTGGATGAGGACCACCACTCACTGTGTTTATTACCAATCTCCCGCCAGTACGTGCAGGTTCTTCGGGCCTAGCTTGGCCTTGACCTTGATTCGGGTTAGATGGGCCCGCACCTCCATCCTGCGGTGCCCGAACAAATTGTTCCAACTTCCTTTCTCTAATCAATTTCTCAATGATGTCTTGCAAATGACGACACTCATTAGTATTATGGCCGTAACAATCGTGGAATCTGCAGAATTTCCCGGTTTGAATTTGTTTCTCAGATGATTGTTTCAGAGCTGGCTTCTTATACAGTCCAGTATTACAAGTCTGCAAATAAACATTTTCCAACGATGTGTTTAAAGGGGTATATCGGTCGAACATGGGAGCTCTGGGTCTCGGTCCGCGATTCGGGTCTCTTTTCTTCCCCTGACCTCCATTGCCCTTCTATTGACCTTGCTTGTTCTGTATGTTCAATTGCACTTTGCCGAAATTCTCACCGGTCTGTTTCACAGCAACATTACTCTGAATGCCTTCAACACTGGGCCTCGCATCATCCTGCTTCCTACATCGTCTAGCATCTTCTCTCCTCAAGAACTGGGCTGCCTTAGTATAGAAACGATCCAATGACGTTGGAGGTTTCCCAACCAACCAATTGCCAAACTAGGAATCGGGATTGATTCCTTTAGTCAATGCCATCAAAATAGAATTACCATTGGGGTTGCTTACCTCAGCACAAGCAGCATGAAACCTTTCCAGATAACGTCTAAGAGTCTCTCCTGGAGCTTGGGTAACACTGGACAAGGTGTTGACATCCATTGGCCTTGTAACATGCATACAGAACTGTTCGACAAACTTTGTTGCCAGTTTATCAAAACTTGAAATGGATCTGGGTGGTAGACGAGTGAACCACATAGTTGCAACCCCTTCCAAAGAGATAGGGAAACTCCTAAACTTGATCGCATCGTCAGCCCGAGGGGGGTTCATGAGCCATTCATACTTCAAGATGTGCTGGTTAGGATCCAAACTTCCTTCATACATGGGTACGGTAGGCATCCTAAATCGACGAGGTGGCTTAGCATCAAGGATGTCATTAGTGAACGGAGTATGACTTCGAGAGATTCCCCAATCGTCATTGGTAAGACCTTGACTTTCTCGGATCATTTGGCGAATCATGGTTGGAATGTCAGGCATCTAGATGTTCGAGGCCAAGGCATGGTCGAGCTCCGTGTTGCGGGGACGGTCTGTTCCTCGCCTCCTTGGCTCCTGGTCTTCGGGAACGTAGGGTTCATGAGCATGGATATGTTGACGAAGGGCTGGATCTGGCTGGTTCTGGATCTCAGCTTCCAGATCTATAACGACATCAACTGCATGGTCATTGATGGTGTGATAAGGAAGCACCCCTCCTTGGGAGGAGGGTACAGCTTGGTGCCCTGTAGAAGGACCAACCCTAGCTTGTCCGAGATTCACAACATGCTGATGCCCGAAGGCTTCTACATAATTTCCATCCAGCCGATGGCATGCAGATATGTGGTTAAAGTCAGATGAAGCCGAGCTTTCAGTCGAGAAATGTGAGACATGATCCCTCCTATATCTCCTTCGTCTTTCTTCGTTAAGTTGGTTTGCAAGCTTCGTGTTGGCATGGACCTGCTGGTTGAGCTGCTGACGGCTTTGAGTTAGCTCTTGCATGAGGATCTGGAACTCCTCTCTAGTCATAGGACCTTGTAGATCTGAAGCTCCAGCTGATGTCTGGCCTGTAGTAGTCAGTTGTGTGGGATTTTGCCTATCCCTTCCTTCTGGATCTGCAGCATTTGAAGCAGTTCTGGTAGTATGCACCATGGTTGATGTAACTCTTTCTTAGATCTTGAGTAATCTGAGTAGAATGAAAGGAACCACAAGAAGACAGATCTGGATCTGCTCCTTAGATTTTAGCAATCCAACAATGGCAATAGATCCGATGAATCGAAGAAAAATGGAGTTTTATCAGTGAAAGCACCAAAGTGTTTGTACCAAAATTGGGCACAACACTGTTCGGGTGTGATTGAAGAGATTAAAATGAAGAAATTAAATGGAAAAAGAGGCTAATCTAACAATTACACCAATAAAAGCTTGCATAAATAGAAAAGGACAAGAAATTATAGTGGTTCGGCGTTGTATCCTACGTCCACTTTGATTGTTTTGATGTTTATTGATGATTCACGACTGATTACAACAGTACAACACTTTAAGACTCGAGTTACAATGGAGTTGTGGTAGAGTAACGGCGTAGTAGAGTCGGAAGTCGTTTTTCTGTAGGCGTAGGGGTGCTATTTATAGGTGTAGGTCTGAAATATCTGCCCATGAACTCGGAATACTCCTTCTCACATGTGGGTGGGCCCACCATCGATCAGGGGTCATTCGGGATCGATTGGGATCGATCCCCATTTCCTTCGTATCGATCAAAATGGTGTCCATTTTGACAGAGATCGATCATGAGCGTTTTTGAGGTGGTAAGCAAGCTCCTGTGAAAATTTGGTAGCATTTGGACTTGTAGTTTACGAGTTATGATCGATCCAAGGTTAGTTTGCAAGTGGGCTGAAGTGTGCGTATCGATCGCTTCGTATCGATAAGTGCGTATCGATCCGAGCGTATTGATGATGTAGAGCGGCAATTCTAGGGAGATCCACTTTACATGCTAATGGATCGCTTCCTTTGGTTAACCATGCTTCCTTCGTATCGATCGTGTGTTTGCCATTTCGTATCGATGCTCGTGGGCTGCTTCGTATCAATGGAAAGTGTCGGTTTCGTATCGATCTGTTGGCTGATCGATACAAAATGGATGGAAGTGTTGATCGGTACGAATCAACATATGGGGTATGATCGATACGAACTGGATGGAGTGGAGCTGATGGATACAAATATGATGGATATGAAGAAGGGTGGACTCTGATGGGTACGAAATGAGCTCTTCTACATGATTCTTGATTGATCCATAACCTGAGCATATAAACTCCGTTCATCCTGAAACTTGGAACGTTGGCTCTCATAGCTTTGTTCGTTGTACCATGTTAATTGTAGCTCGATCCGGACTCAAACCAAATTTGCCAGTATCCATAGTGAACCTGTGTATAACTGATCTTCGGGACGGATTGTCCTTGGTGTCATGGCCTTGCCAAAAGGCGGGATAACAATATATAAGTTGTTTGCACCATATTATGAAAATTATTTTAAATAATGCATTCATATAGGAGGCACCGATTTAGTTTTATTCAGCATACATATCATATATGTTTGGATACAGCATGCATTTGTACACTATTGGCTTCAAAATTGGTTACACACTAATTGATTGGATAGCTTAGATAGGTTGCATGCTATGTTACATGATTCAGTCCTTGAGTAATTTCGAGAATGAAATTCTTTTAGGAGAGAGAATGTAACACCCCATAAAATTAAAGAGAATAAAGCATTAAAACCCAAAAATAGAAATTTGAAAACATCGGAATTTGGCTATGAAACTTGCACCGTTGTATTCGTGGCGATTTTCTAATCGACTTTCATATATGGTTTCACAATCGGAGTTCAAATAAAAAAGTTACTAACGTTTGAAGTTTTCGAATCGAAAATAATTCAAAGCCAATTAAGGAAATAAATGTTAATAACCTAGCATTAAAATAGAAATTAAATATAAATGTTAACGTTAAAGAAAATGGATATAGTGAATCTAATTAAACAAGAACTAAAAAGGAATTAAATAAGGATTTACGGAGGTGAAGGTAATGAATATTAACATTTAAAAATAAAGGAGGCAATAAATACTATCAGTGCATCTAAGAAATCGTTAAATATAAACGTAAATTAATGGCCTTCAATTAAATAAATCTAATTAAGCAAGCATAGAAGAAAATAAATAAATTGAACGCAGAAGGAAATAAATATTTTAATTAATGGTAAACTAATACTTCATCCCTAAGTAATATTAAAATTAACGTTAACAATAAAATTGGTCGTAGAAGAAAATAGAAGGAAGAAAATAAGTTAACATATGTACAGCGACCGGTCGACCCCTTTATTGAGACCGGTCGATCGGTAGGATATAGCAGTTGACTTGTGGCTGTTGTGGTGGCAAGATTGAACCTAGGCCGAACGACCAGATTTAGTAAGTTAAAATCTTACGGATGGAATTGATTCGTGCGCCTATAAATATATACCTAACCCTTCACTTTTCTTCTCATATTTTCTGAATCAAAGTGCAAAGCTCTGCCATTTTCTATTCTCTATAAATTCTAAGAAATATAGAAATTATAAATTAGTATATTATATATATATATATACATGTGTGTGTGGAGAATAACGGAAATAAAATAGAAGAAGAATAAAAGGTGAATCAGTTCTGTAAAGAAGAGGTAAATCTAAATCCAAATCTAAATAAAATTCAAATCTCTTCTCAGATCTAAATTTCTAATATGTACGTACATGCTTGTGGTATGTATTCCTTTAGGGAGAAAAAGGGAGTCAAACGGAAATAATATGGTTTTGATTTGGAGTTTTAGAAAGCTTAAAGGTGAGTGGAAAATTATATATTTTTATATAATATTAGATATATATCATTGTAAATCAGTTTATGTATGCCAAAATGTAATTTTGGAGTTATAGGCCCAATTGTATAGATTTAATGAATTTATAATCCCTGCCTACATATTTTGTGATTGATAACTTAGGTTTAGTATTGCATGCACTTGAATTTGGAAATTATTGGATAATAGTAGTCCCTGAATTTGATATATTATGTAATAGTTCTAAACTCTTCGGTTGAATGTTTATGTAAGCAAATGTAAATCATAAGTTATCATAAAAAAATTTGGGATTTAAGTAGTATTTTAATTCATTGGGTTGTTGGGTATTGCAATGTAAATTTCTATAGATTATCAAGTTCAGATTAGAAATAAAAGTGTATCATTTGAAGTAACAAGTAATATGCCTAAAAGAAAGAGATGTATAAAATAGGGATCTTTACCGTATTTTGTACTGTCTATTTTAATAACTACAAAAATATAATTCCTTGTAATTCCAAAAGTAACACAAATTCCCTTTCTGAATAAGATATATAGATTTATAGTGTTTACCTTTCCTTTTGAAGAAGATTTAATTCCAATGCATTAAAATGCAGAAATCTCTAAGTATGAATTAGAGAATTGTAGTTGTGATAATAATAACGGTTAAATTGTAATATATATATATATATATATATATATATATATATATATATATATATATTTGCAATAAGTACAATATGGAAATCAAACAGTAAATGATAAAAAGGTAGGCGAGTAATAAAATGAATAAAGACAAAAAATACATAAAATATATAGGTATAGGGCAAGGAAGGATAGTAAGGTTTTAAAAGGGTAGTAATAAAGATTCAATAATAAGATAAGAAAGTAAATAGTAAAAGATTCTTAAATCTCTTATTTTTAAGTAAAGCGATAAATGATATTAAATCAAGATTAATGAAACAAGGAGTTAGTTAAATAAAAATTACTGCATATGAGTAGTTGAACATTGGATTCATAGTAATGAAATAAGAATGAATACACACACACATACATATAGACACACACACGTAGCCTCAAGTATATGTTTATGATGTATGTGAATTATTAAATTTAGCTAACACTTAGCATAGATAAGAATGACAGTCATTAAAATAGTTTAGAATGTGAGGTCAGTAGTGTTACACAACAGAAGTCTACCCACTACAAGGGGCTACTAGCAGTTATGTATACATTATACTGATGTGGGACATATCCAACTGTAGGACCCATGGAATTATATGTTCGCATATAGGTGAAGGAATAACCAAGTAGAGTCTGCTTCAATCTTTTATCGGGTATTGCCTTGATTTCATTTGGCAATCTAACTGGGACAATGAGTAAGGCTTGGTGCCATGTTAGTGTGTTTGGTTCTATATTAGGGAGTACGAGCCGTGCATTGAGTGGTCAGCAGAAAGACGAGGGTTACACCTAAACGGGATACACCTCCTACTAATGTAGATCATGTTTGGGTCATGCATCGCCATAGTTATTTGCTAGTTTGTTTGTTAAGAGGCATGGCTAGATAACCCTTAAGAGATGTCTCTCAAATAATTGGGGTAGTTCGAGGAGATGAGTCCTCAATTGTCCATGGAGCTAAGTCCATAATATGAAGCATTTAGGTAAATCTCCAAGATGAGTTAGAATATGGCTAAACTATTGTGACGCCGTTATTAGGCACTATAGGAGTTCCTTAGTATGCACGATGATGGGGACATGATACTGCGTTGATGATTGATCCTAACGAGGTGTTGGGTTATGAATACTAGCAGTGATAGTATTTTGGTCCAAACAGGGACTATGGTACTTATATATGTGTGTGTGTGTATGTATAGACACACACATGTATGTAGTTGTTGTCTACCTAGGGTAGATAGGGCGTATTATACGCGTATTGGAGTTGAGACGAATAAGTAAAATAAAAGATATAACATGCGATGGAAGGCAATTGGTATAAACTAATGTTATGTATAAAGTGTTTAATTTACTAGTCACCAAAATGTTGTCCCGGCCCTGTCCTCATTACAACCCACATGATAACTTTAAAAGGATAGGTACTTATGCAAGGTGGGAACGGTGGAATGTTAGATTTCTATATGTATTCTTGTCACTAATAAGGACACTTGGTCTTAGAAGTGTCTGCCTTGGTTAGTAACTGCATGTTTTATTATACTTTACTATTCCGCTGTTAGTTTACATCAATAGTGCTGTACGCATTTGTTTGTTTGCAGGATACCAAAAACATATAATTTGTACTTTGATGGATTCGGGTTTCCAATTTAGCTAAAATTCGGGCCCACTCACATCATCATTTCCAATAACTCGGTTTGCATCACAAAATCCCTCCAAGACAGTGGGATATTTATTAAAATGCAAGCACCAATTAATTGTACCCTTAAGGTAGCTCAAAAGACGATGAAGAATATTCCAATATTCGTTGTTTGGGTTGTGAGTGTACCTACTCAAACTACTCACGGCTATGTCAGGTCTGGTATAATTCATAAGAAACATTATGCTTGCAATGACTTTGGCATATTCATCTTATGACACACTAGGTCCTTTGTTCTTTCACAAATGCATATTATGATCATACGGAGATTGAACATGAGTCACATCAAAATAATCATACCTTTTTAAAAATTTCTCTATGTAGCGAGATTTATTTAGTGAAAAACCAATTGTGGTTTTCTTATTATAACTCCTAGTACCACATCAGCCTCTTCAAAATCTTTCATCTCAAATTGGAAGGATAAGAATTTTTTGCATCATTTACTACAACCATGTTTGTACCAAATATCAACATGTCATCAATACAAAGGTAAATAATCACACGAGGACCGAACATCTTTGAATATATGCAGGAATCAGAGGCATTCACCATATAGGTATTATTTACTAGGATCCTATTAAATTTTTCTTAACATTGTTTAGGAGCCTGTTTAGGCCATAAAGAGACTTTCTTAATTTGAAATCTTTTTCTCTTGACTAGGTACCACACAACCAATAGGTTGTTCCACTTAAATTTCTTCTTCTAAGTCAGCATTGAGAAAACAGGTTTTCACTTCCATTTTGCATACTGTTAGATTATGAATAGCAGCCAAGGCAACTAAAGTCTAATAGTTCCCACCTTGGTGATTAGGAAATAAGTGTCAAAATAATCAATACACTATGGTAATAAACGCATCAGATGGCGGATATGCTCTGTTGTCTGATTGCATATCAGACCACAGAGATGCCCCGTCGTCTGATATGCACTAGCATGACAAAGAAAACCATATGTTGTCTGATGTTATAGTATCATTTCTAGAAATTCTTATTAGACAACATATAAATATTGACTGATATGAATAATTGTTCACAAAATGAAATTCAAATATTTTATTTAAACAAATATTTTATTTCAAATCAAATTCAAACACAATACAACTTTCACTATCACTCTACTTACATTTTCAAATACAACTTTTACTATCACTCTCATATATACAACATTTCTATACACTCTCATATACAACATCTCTTTTACTCACACGAGTTTATTTTTGATGTTGATCTTGATTTGCTTACTCCAGCTTGAGTCCGACCATCTCCTATACCTGTCAAATAAACAACGCAGTAAAATGGAAAAAATAAACCTAAATTGCAAAAATAAAATTGAATTTGAATATTAATATTGCCTCAGTTTATGGTTTTTTTCATGCTTTAGACAAGGACAAATATATAGTACACGGATAACTTATGATATGCACAGTGTATCACTGTGAATATCACAAGGCCGAGCCTCAGTCCAATCTCAAGGACAAGTGTGCACAAGGTCAAACCAAGCATTGTACATAAGGTATCAGCATTACACAGTCACACATATATACATACATATGTATGCATGTATATATGGTGCAGCGAACACAAGTGAAGACCATAATATGGTGTAGCAAACACAAGTGCAGCGAGCATCACCAAAGGGATAGTTCAACAGAAATGAAGACCGAAATCTGGTGCAGCGAACACAAATGCATAAGGTCAGATTAGTAAACCAAAATGAAACAAAATGAAAATCAGACTCAGGCCAGAATATGAATTCAGGCATGAACAAAAATGCATGTACATGTGTATCAATACTACTGCAACAACAAGCATGAATTGTGATTCAGATTGAACAAGGCAACAAGATGTAAATCAGATTCAGGCAAACACACGGTGTATTAAGAGGAGATACAAACAGCTGCAACTCGATAGCATATACATCAAGAAACTAACTCAGTGCACACATCATTTATGTACTGAAAACAAGTTCAACTTAAAATTGTTCAGAAACTCAAAATGGTTCAGAACTGAAAACAATTTCAACTAAACCTCAAAATGGTTCAAGCTCAAGGCAACTCGAGTGTACATATGAACATACAAGTACGTACAAGTATATACAAGCACATACAAGTACATACAATTATATACAAGAACTGAATTGGAACAAGATTTGCAATTGAACTAGATCAAACTCATGTACAAAGGCAGTTCACACATATATATGCGGAAATAAGAACATTCACAGACATATACATAGATATTTATGTATGTATATACATGGAAGTTCACAAATAATATGAAGTTATATATAAACATATACACACATGAGTATGGATGAACTATGACTGCATAATAAGAAATCACAATGCAAAAGCAACATTCACACATATATACATACATATGTATGTATATATGTACATGGAAGTATCAAATTACTTGATATGAACCAAATAAGACTCATGTACAAAAGGCAGTTCACACATGTATATGTAGACATAAGAACATTCACGCATATATACATACATATGTATGTATGTATATACATGGAAGTTCACACATATACAAACATATATGTAGTGATATGCAGATATAAACATACAAACACATGAGTATGGATGAACCAAGATAGCCATGGACCATCATCATACAATAATAAGTCCAGGCAGTTCAAGTCCAGGCAGCCCAAGTTCGAGATCAAAGTGTAGCCATTAGATTCGAGCCATCAAAGTGCCACAAATTATGTATATACATGGAAGCATGTATATACATGTATGCACTGGCTTAGAAAGCATTCATAGATATATACATGCATATAAGTATACACATTGAACAAGGTAGAGCATACATTTCAAAAATTATCAGAAAAATCAAACAAAATCAGTTGGAAACAAAATCTGTCGCAAACAAAACCAGTCAAACTTAAGTTCCTAAAACAAGTCAACATTTATATGATTCTCATCACTAAACAAACAACAAAATGTCAAGGAATACTCAGAGTCAAGGAAATCAACCAATACAGCAAACCGAAGTCAAGATCGAAGTCAGGGAAATCAACCATAGTCAAATATTAGAAATTGAAGGTTGAACAAGTCAAATTCCTATAAATATCCATTATCATCATCGGTAATAATTTGTAAAGTTCAATAAGGCAGATATCCAAATTGGGGAAAACATAACAATTCTCATATCAAAAGAACTCGATCAATTGAAACCCTAATTCGAGAAGATCGATCGACAAGGCGAGATTAGGGCTCTTCCGATTGAAGACAACAAATCAATCGACGAGGCAAGATTAGGGTTCTTCCGATTAAAACACTAATTCCAGAAGATTTGGTTTAGTTTTGAGATTGAGAGAGTATGGGGAGAAGAAAACGGGGTGAGCGGTTTAATCGTTTATTTGACTTCGAAGAGGGAAAATGGAATGAGAGAAGTAGAGGAGGGAAATAATTAAAAGAACTGGCAGCCACAAAATAATTGAAAGTTAAACCAAAATATAGACGGAGCCAAAGCTAAATTTTTTTATAACTTCAATCAGAAAACAAATAAAATATTGCCTGAATGACAAGCATGAACATTGAGATTTCAGAGGCTATGTCAAACAATAGATTAGTTTTCCATATGTTGTGTGAAACAGTGGTAAATATTAGGATAACAGAAAATCTACCTTATGTTGTGTGATCACTGTTATCTAATTCACTTTGTGGCATAGTGATATCTTTCTTTTAAGTGAAACCAATGGCTACTAATCTAGTCTTGAATTTATTTACAAAAACCTTTAGTTTTCAATTTCTTTCTAAAGATCCACTTTGTCCTAACTGGTTTGCATCATTTGTTCAGATCAACTAAGTGCCAGGTGTGGTTATGTATCAACCTGCACCTTAATGAGCCTGAATTTTGATTAAATCGAAATCCAAGTCCACTAGAGTACAGATTCTTGGAGTTGGTAACCTGAAATAAACATAAGTATATCAGAGAGCTATCTACATAAACTCACAGCGGAATAGAAAAATATTATAGAACATATATGATTAAGGCTACCACCTTGGAATCAATATTATTCCTTGGATATCTAGTTAACTTATCAATGTCGGGCATGAATGAGACGGTTCCCATCTTTCACTAGCGACTGCCTCTAAATCTATCATGTGGGTTGTAATGAGGAGGGGGTCAGAACAACATTCTGGTGACTGTAAAATTACATACTTTATCCATAACACTAGTTTATACCGATTGATTTCTATTTAAGTTTTATGTCTACTATTCATTGAATTATCCATTCATTTCCATTTGCATGTACTATGTCCAACTTTTCTCCAAGGTATAACTATATGTGTGTGTAAGCGTTGAAATATTCAAAAGGAAACCCCAGCAGCTTAATACTTCTTGAATAAAAAAGAGGCAGATCCAACGGCCATTTAATACCTCAACCCTGAAGTGGGCCCTGAAGTGGGCCTTCATAATGTAAACACTAGTCAAATAGCCCTTAGATGCGAAGGACGATGACCCTTAGGTACAACTTTATAATTTAATTAGCTGTATTGCTTATAAAACTCAAAGACTTATCTAAGGGTTAACTAGCCTACCTTTGACAAGCATACAACTAATTAAACTTTGAGGTCTTTGTGTATCTCATATAGATTCTACACTAATAGGATGCGAAATCCATCAGGGCATAACCTAAGTCCTGGCTAACAACTGCTCGAAACCGTTGAAGTCAAAGCCTATATACCAATCCTACTTCTAAATATCGGCCAACACACTAACATAGCCTGCTGACTTCCCAGAGCCGAAATCCTATTTAGACTTACCTAATATAAGTCAAGAAAAAATCCCATTCCCGTCACTTAATACCTCTTGTTTAGAAATGAAGCAGACTCCATTTCCATATTAGGCACAATCGTAGGTTATTTATGACTTCTTATATAGGGAGGAAGCAGACCCAATAGCCATTTTATACCTACCATCCCAAAGTAAACACTTGATATCCCTAAAGGTATTGAGCCATTTAATACTTCAAATCCGAGGCGAACCCTTGGTATATTTTTCCATACCTATACGCGAACGTATATCCCTTCCCCATGGGTCCTATAATTGAAGTTGTCCCACATCAGTAGTACGTATACACAACTGCTGGTAGCCTCTAGATGAAGGGCGGATTTCACTCTACTGACTTTGCATCCTAACCCATACTAAACCAAGTCATTTATCCTAAACCTATATGCTGGGCTAGGCCCACTAATTTATGCTCATCCTAAATGTAATATTGAGGCCATATAATTTTCACTATGAAAATTGTATTTCCCCCTAAGTTTATTTATTAGTATTAAATTACTTATCAGCTATGAACATATTCCTACCTTATAGGTTTATTTCATATATTCTTCATTTCCTTCTTATTTCCCATAATTTTCCATAATAATGGTCATTATTATTCAAATTGGACAATCACTAATGACATTTATTTATCCACTTCAAATCCAACTTAATATGCTTATTCCATTTTCTCATAAATGTCATATTAATCTCTGTAATCAATCTCATTCAATGCATTTATGTCCCTATTTATTTTCTATAACTCCCTATTAACTGCACATTTATTGCCCACTAATTTTGCAATCGTTGTTCATAAATTTTGGAATTACCACCTCTTTTCCATTGCAACCTCCTAGTCCTATAATTTACTATGCTATTAATATTTAATCATCCTAATTTTAAGTAATACGAATACGATGTATATTTATTTATTACGCTTTATTCGTTACCGTATATATATATATATATATATTTAATTGGTAGGCATGGTTATATATGTATATACATGTATATATTTCTATTTTTAACTCATTAATTCTTACACTTAGGAATTCAAGAATATATACTTATATGTACATTTTGTATATAATATTTGTTTCCATATTTTATAAATTAGAGCTATCCTTCCTAAAAAGGATTGAAACACCCTGGGATTTTCCGAAAATAAATAAGAAAATATAAATAAAAGAAAAAAATTAATCTAAAAGGAGAATTTTCACAAACGTTTGAATTTGGCTACGGGACATGCACCATCGTGTCCGTAGTAATTTTTGGACAACTTTCATATATAACTTGTTGAAGTCCGAGCTAAAATGAAAAAGTTATAAAGGATTGAATAAATAAGAAATTGAAAAGAAAAATAGAAAATAGAATCTAAAAAGAAATCAACTAAGGCCAGGTCACCTAGATGGACTCAGGTTAACCTAGCCCAAGGGCGGTCAACCAGACCTATGGTCGATCATAGGGTCGCGATGACCTGGAGATGATTCGTTTTGTCGTGCGAGATCGTTGCATGCTGGCCATGGTTTTAGGGATGAACGAGATGATATTAGGCTGGATCTAACAGTAGGTAGTTTAGGCATTCCCCTATAAATTAATAGCTAGGGTTAACCTAAAACCTAATTCTCTTCATTACAACGAAGCTCTACCAAAATAAAAACTTAAACCCTAATTTCCCAAATCAATTTCTAAACCCCAATTATATTCTAAATCCCAATCTAAATTAAAATAAAAAGGAGATCTGGAAATTGGATAAGAGACCTAAATGGATTTGGGGATGAAAGCTTGCGGCATTTGAGGAAAACATAAAAGTTTAGGATAGAGGTGAGTGGGCACAAATTTAACAAGTTAATTAGATTAATTGATTTTAATTACTATCCTAAGTTGATTTGACTGTTAATTTTGGTATTAACCCGTTAATTTATTTAATTAGGAATCTAGAATAATGGATCTTTTTATCTAATTGCAATTGACATACGTAAACTGTAAAACCATAATCATATGCTAAAATTTGATTTAACACTTATAATTTGCTAATTGAAATAATGTAAATGTTGTCAATGACTGTAATAAAAGTAGAACTAACAAATAAGCCCAATTGAAATAAGAATTAAATAGATTACGTCTAATATTTGAAATGGATTATGTTCGATAATTGAAATGGATTGCATTTGATAATTGAATGAAATGGATTAATTTACATAAAACAAGTAAATTGAATGATGTCTGGATTAAGTATGAAAATAAAAGGAAATGATTAACTTACTTAAAACAAGTAAATCGAAAGACTTCTGGATTGTAGACAATCGACCTAAGACTAGCGTAGGTCGGCTGTCATAAGTCATTTAGACTTAGTAGACTGTTTGGGGCCATGAGTCGACAGGGGTATGAACCCTATTGTTCTCTAAATTTCTTGACTGGCGTAGACACATTTAAGTGTTCTTATTTGAGATGACGAACTTAGTTCGCATTTCTGTATCATAGCGTAGGATGTGAAGTGTCGTTAATACTTGCAGCTTTTGTTGCGAAAGGTGCGCATAAATGTTGGGACTGAATTACCGATCATTTGTTAAGGTTGTTGGGATCGGATTTCCGGTCGTTAGTTGGGGTGTTGTGATCGTAGACTAGATCATGGACATTTTCGTGGGCCCGTATGGGCATAGACACTGAAAACTAAGTAGAGCCCAGTACTAGGCGGAGTTAAGCGTTGTAACTCCTTGGGGTGCGTAAGAGGTATTTTGCTGCAAGAATCGAGGGGTTGGGCAAAGGTGCACACGATGAGTCACTATGCGAGTTTACATGCGTGTTCTTCCTCTCTAGGCCTAGTGTGAGTTAAAGTGGGGAAGTAGTTTACCCAAAACTAGATGGTTATTCGATGAGAGATGGTATGTTGTTATCCCCCTAATGTTAGACTGATGACAGTTAGGCTGGCGACCTTAGGTGCACGGGCACTGTACAAGCACCCTATATCACCTAGAGTAGACTTGAAGTCAGTTGTATTTAATTTCCTTGTTAATCTTGTTTTCACTCACCCGACTTTATGTCTGACCCATTCTATTTTTCCCCCACCACAGGTGGACAGTGTAGCCATTGACAAGCCCATTGCCACCTTCAGATTATCATGCCTGGAATGTAGTTCTATTTTATCCTTTATCTTGAATTTCCTATTAGTACATTATCTCTTTTTGTATTTTGCATATGATGGATTATTTTTACGATACTTAGATATTTATATAATAATGGTTTTCTGAGACAACGATATTATAATATTTTGAGACCTGGATATTTTATGCTTTTGAGATTTTTATTACTGTTATTATGAGATTATCCATATATCTGATATTATGTTTATGCTGTGATGACATTTGGATTAGATAGATTATTTCTTCATTGATATCTTTGCCTTTATGATATTGCTTTTTCTTTAAACCGATGATCCGTGTTTCTTGATATGGCAGTGTTTGACATGTCAAGGGATGCGGGTTGTCACATGTGGTATTAAAGCCTAGGTTCAATATTCCTAGGGATAGGAGCATATTTAACCCGTATGGATATATATATATATATATATATATGATTTTAAAAGGAAAAATGATTTTTGAAATTGTTTTCAAAATGGGTTTCCAAAGTATAACTATATATATATAACTATTTTTGGAATTTTTTTTCAAGAATCCCTCAAATTCGTGCCTATGCTTATTTCAATTCTTGAATGTGTTATCCCTTATCTTAAACCTTATTTGAGTTTATCTATGGAAGTATCTGATTTAATCTTTACTATTCACAAATAAAGATGGCTGATCCTTCAGGATTTGGCTCTACCGACATCCCTGATATTCCAGGCTAGAACATGCGTATTTGGTTCCGCCGTTACTTATAGGCTAGGGGATTGGTTGAGCATCCGACTAGAGAGACTGTGGATGAGGCGGTTGGTGGGGTCCTTGTCCATCCACCTGTCGCTTATGAATTTGCTAAGCTATGCAAGGACTTTTCCAACTTGGGTGGCAAACCATTATTAGGCTCTGAGACTTTTGTTAATGCTAGAGCTTGGATCTGCAGTTGTGAGTAGATATTTGGATATGAGTTTGGCAAATGAGGTTAGGAGGCAGCTTGCTACCTAGCAGCTACAAGGAGAGGCGCTCAGTTGGTGGAAGATTATTGAGGCTAAGATTGGTGGTGGTATTGTGACTTGGGAAGAGTTTAGGTGGAGGTTCGAGATGAAGTTCCTGTTGTAGGTTGAGGAGGGAGTTATGTTAGAGAAGTTTATAAATATGAAGTAAGGTGATTTATCAGTTAAAAAATATGTTAATCGGTTTAATGAGCTTGCGAGGTTTAGAATGGAGTTGATCAATACTCCGCATAAGAAGGGGCTTAAGTTTGCTAAGGGTTTGAATAAGCCACTATAGGGCTTAGCAGTGAGTCATATTCCTATGGGAGCTATTTATGAGGGTCTAGTTGAGATGACATTGCTTACTTCTATTGCTAAGAAGGTGGAAGAGGCTCCAAAGGCTGAAGTGAAGAATTTTCAAAAAGGAAAGAAGAAGGGTGGCCCTGCACCTAAAGGCAAGATTCGGAAGAAGGAGTTGAAGTGTCATAGGTGTGGGAAGATAGGGCATCTTGTTAAGGAGTGTTCTATCGAAGTTGAAGTGCTTCAATTGTGATCAAGTTGGGCATATTAAGAGGAATTGTCCAGCACCACCCAGAGTTGCTTCTCCGGCTTCTACTCAGGTGGTCCGGGCATATGCTGTGGAGGTTGTTCCTACATCCAGTGTCAAGCCATCACTAGATAAGGGGAAGAAGGTGGTAATTGAAGGTGTATTATCTCTATCTAGGTCTTTCTATTCGTACTTTATTTGATATTCGGACATCCCATTCTTTTATCTCTAGTAGATTTGTTGATGGTTTGCACTTAGACACTAGTATTATGATGAACCCAATAGTTGTGTCAAATCCCATAAGGGGATCGACTTATTTGTCTATGATATGTCAGGATTTGAGGTTGATGGTTCTAGGGTCAAGTTTGAGTGCGATGCCCATGTACTAGAGTTCTCTAGGTTTGGTTTGATACTGGGCATGGATTGGATGTCCATGTATGGGGCTATATTAGACTATGATAGGAAGACTGTTAGATTGGACAATTGTAGTGGGCGTATCTTAGAGGTTTCTTATGATCCATGTGGATCGGTTACGTTGAGCTACCATTATTCCTTAGACCTACCAAAAGATGAGCTTTTTTATGTCCCAATAGTTAGGGATTTTCTAGATGTATTTTCTGAGGTTACTGGTCTCCCACCCCAAAGAGAGATCGAGTTTAGGATCTATCTTGTAGAGAATGCTCGACCAGTTGCTTTGCCTTTGAGGCATACGGTTCCAAGGGAATGACGCGGGTTGAGTAAGCAAGTGAATGAGTTGTTGGAGAAGGGTTTCATCAGAAGGAGTACTTTCGAGTTGGGAGTGCCAATCGTCTTTGCCACTAAGGCAGATGGTTCCTTTAGACTCTACATCGATTACCGCTAGTTGAATAAGCTGACAAGGAAGAATCGCTAACCTTTGCCCTGCATAGATGATCTCTTTGATCAGTTGTTTAGAGCGAGAGTATTTTCCCAGCTCGACATAGCCACAGGTTTCCAAGGTTTCCATCAGTTGAGAGTGGCTAAGAATAGTATTAAGAAGACAGTAGTTAGGACTCCTGATGGGTTATATGAGTGGTTGGTCATTTTTGTCGATTTGATGAGCCGATTGTTTAGAGTGTTGCTGAATAAGTTTGTGGTGGTATTTATGGATGATATCTTGGTATACTCGAGGAGTAGGGAGGAGCATGATTTGCATTTGGTGGAGGTGCTTAGGACCCTCCGAGCACATAAGCTTAAAGCTAAGTTTTCTAAGTGTCACTTTTGAAGTGACGAGGTTCGCTTTTTGGGGCATATTGTTTCAAAGAGTGGTTTGGCAGTAGATCCTAGTAAGGCAGCGGCAGTGCAAGATTGACATGTCCCGAAGAATGCCACAGATGTGAGGAGCTTTCTTGGTCTCGCGGGTTATTATAGGAAGTTTATTAAGGACTACGCTAGGATATCTACCCCATTGACTCGCCCCGCCGAGAATAATCTAGCTTTTTCATGGACTGCTAAGTGCGAGGATGCTTTTGTTAGGTTGAAGGAGGCTTTGACCAATGCACATGTATTAGTGTTACCTGATGGGAGTAAACCATTTACGGTTTATACCGATGCTTATGGTACAGGACTAGGAGCAGTGTTGATGTAGGAGGGTAGAGTGATATGCTATGCTGGTAGGCAATTGAAGACTCATTAGAGGAACTACACAACGTGTGATCTTGGGTTGGAAGCTATTGTCTTTGCTCTTAAGTCTTGGAGACATTATCTTCTGGTTGAGAGATTTGAGCTTTACATAGACTATAAGTCCTTGAGGTACTTGTTCTTCCAAAAGGACATGAATTTAAGGTAGCAAAGATGGATGGAGTTCTTAGCCTCATATGATTTTGAGATTTCTTATACCATGGGCATAGGAAATGTTGTAGCGGATGTGTTGAGTAGATAGAGAGCTAAACTGAGCCCTTTATTTTTAGAGTGGAGACATTTGGAGTATATTTCCACCTTTGACATTAGGCCATCGTCTGATATTACCCCTGGATTATTAGCAATCCTAGATGTTCAGCCGACCTTGATGGAGAAGACTGGGGCTAGGCAAAGATAGGATGGTGTGATGGAAGACTTTTTGGAAAAATTAGGCAGAGATGAGTCATCGAGTCATCTTAGGCATTATGCCATAGACTTGAGGTGATGGTTGAGGAGAGATGGTAGGCTATGTGTTCCTCCTTGTGAGGATCTAGAGGATGCAGTATTGGCGGAGTCTCATTGCTTTAGGATGACCATTCATCCTAATGGAGATAAGATGTACCAGAATATGAGGAGAGCTATCTTTTGGTCTAGGATAAAGATGTAAGTGGCAAAGTATGTAGCTAAGTGTATGACTTGCCAAAGGGTGAAGGCGGAGCAGAAGAAGCCTGGAGGATTGTTACAGCCATTGGACTTCTTATAGTGGAAGTATGAGAGCATTTCTATGGACTTCATAGATGGATTGCCCAGATCTAAGAAAGGGAATGAGGGCATTTGGGTCATCGTGGACAAATTTGCCAAGTGTGCTCATTTCACACCTGTGAGGAGCACTAGGAAGCAGCTTCATTTGCGGCTTTATATGTAAGGGAGGTAGTTAGACTTCATGGAATACCTACTAGTATAGTTAATGATAGAGACCCACTCTTCACTAGTGAGTTTTGGAGGAGTCTACAGGAGGCTTTAGGGACCAAGTTGAGCTTGAGCGCAATATGCCATCCATAGATTGATAGTCATACGAAGAGAGTGAATCAGGTACTGAAGGATTTACTAGGAAGTGTATCATTGATTTGGGAGGATCATTTGCCACTAGTAGAGTTTGCCTATAATAATAGCTACCAAGATAGCATAGGGATGACACCATTTGAGGCTTTATATGACAGACCTTGTAGATAGCCATCATGTTGGTAGGACACTACAGAGAGGATTATCTTTGGGCTTAATATAGTTAGGGAGACTTCAGAGAGGGTGGACTTGATTCGGAGGAGGATAAAGATAGCTCAAGACCGACAAAAGTCTATGCAGATAGGAGGCGCTTTGTGTTGGAGTTTGCAGTTGGGGATATTGTATTTGTGAAGGTTTCACCCCTAAGACATGTGATGATATTTGGAAGTTCGAGGAAGCAAGCTTCGAGGTGTGTTGGACCTTTTTCGATTGCGTCTAGGATTGGGAGATTGGCTTATAGAGTTAGACTTTTGAAGAAGTTGGCTGGAGTTGATGATGTTTTCCATGTTTTGCACTTGCGAAAGTGGTTGCATGATTCTGTTGTTGTAGTAGAACTTAGCAGTTTGGAGGAGGTTGAGGTGGAGCATGAGTCACTTGTTTGCCGTGTATCTTCCCACATTTTAGAGCACGACACTAAGCGGCTCCACCATAAGGAGATTAGATTAGTTATGGTTTAGTGGGGAGATGACCCAACTGAGAGTACTTAGGAGCTCGATAAGAGGATTCGAGCTTCTCACCCACAGCTCTTTTCTAGTACATCTCATATTGCGATCTTTCTTTAGCTAGAACCCTTAGGTGGAACCTTGAGAGGAGGGTAGGCCATATTAGGTAGAGAAATTTGGATGATAGGTACGTTTGTAAACATGTAAATAAGACATGTTATGGTTGATGGATGTTATTGATGTACAAGGGTGTTATGGATGCAAGTGGTCGCATTGCATGCACTAGGATATTGAGTCATTAGGCGCACACATTCATACCTCATGCATATTGTTTGCTGATTTTATTTATTATCCATGGATGATTTTTGCATATAAATGTTGCATTTGAATGTATGGCTGAGCATACATGTAGAAGTATCAGTTATTTTAGGATCTTGCATACATTTGGATGCATGGCATTGCATATTTGCATAAATAAGAGGTCGACTGAATTAGTAGACCGAGTACTCTTTTGCATTAGTTCAGTTTCATAAGCATTCCACATTGCATAATTGCATTAGAATTATTAAGGTCTATGGTTTCTATGAATGATGGATGACTAGATGGATGTAGACTTTGATTACTGGTTGTTATTTGCGTTCTTCTATCCTTAGAGATTTCGGGGACGAAATCCTTTAAGAGGGAGAATGTAACACGCCGAGAGTTTTTGGAAATAAATAAGAAAATATAATTAAAAGATAGGAATTAACCTAAAAGGAGAATTTTTCACAAACGTTCAAATTTGACTACGGGACTTACTCCATTGTGTTTGTAGTAATTTTCTGGACAACTTTCATGTATAACTTGTTGATATCCAAGCTAAAACGAAAAGTTATAAAGGATTGAATAAATAAGAAATTGAAAAGAAAACTAGAAAATAGAAAGAAAAAAAATCAACTAGGGCAAGGTCGACCCTGATGGACCCAGGTCAACCGTCCATGGTCGACCTAGCCCAAGGGCGGTCGACCAGACCTATGGTTGATCGTAGGGTCGCGGCGACCTGGAGACGATTCGTATTGTCATGCAAGATCATTGCATGCTGGTCGCGGTTTCAGGGATGAAAGAGATGATTTTGGCCTAGATCTGATGGTAGTGAGTTGAGGTATTCCCCTATAAATTAATAGCTAGGGTTAACCTAAAATCTAATTCTCTCCCCTACATCGAAGCTCTGCCAAAATAAAACCCTAAACTCTAATTTTTCAAATCAATTTCTAAACCCCAATTCTATTCTAAATCTTTATCCAAGATAACATAAAAAAGAGATCTAGCAATTGGAGAAGAGACCTAAGCAGATTTAGAGGAGAAAGCTTGATGCGTCTGAGGCAAACCTAAAAGCTTAAGACAGTGGTTGAGTGGGCATAGATTTAACAAGTTAATTAAATTAATTGATTTTAATTTCTACCCTATGCTGATTTGACTATTAATTTTAGTATTAATCCATTAATTTATTAAATTGGGAATCTGGAATAATGAATCTTTTTATCTAATTGCAATTGACATATGTAAGCTGCAAAACAATAAATCATATGCTAAAATTGGATTTGACACCTATAAATTGCTAATTGGAATAATGTAAATGTTGCCATGACTGTAATAAAAATAGGACAAACAGATTAGCCCAATTAAAATAAGAATTAAATGGATTACATCTGATAATTGAAACGGATTACGTTTGATAATTGAAGTGGATTGCGTCTGATAATTGAATGAAATGGATTAATTTACTTAAAACAAGTAAATTGAAAGATGTCTGGATTAAGTGTGAAAATAAACAGAAATGATTAACTTACTTAAAACAAGTAAATCAAAAGATGTCTGGATTGTAGGAAATCGACCTAAGACTAGTGTAAGTCGACTGTCGTAAGTCGACTGTCGTAAGTCACTTTAGACTTAGTAGACTGTTTGGAGCCTTGAGCTAATAGGGGTATGAACCATGTTGCTCTCTAAATTGCTTAACTGGCATAGACACATTTAGGTGTTCTTATTTGAGATGGAGGACTTAGTTTGCATTTTCGTATCGTAGAATAGGATGTAGAGTTTCGTTAAGACGTGCAACTTATGTTGCAGAAGGCGCGCCAAGTGTTGGGACTGAATTACCGATCATTGGTTGAGGCTGTTGGGATTGGATTTCCGGTTGTTAGTCGGGGAGTTGGGATCGAAGACTGGATCATGGACATTACCGTGGGCATAGTTGCTGAAAGCTAGGTGGTGCTCGGTACTAGGCAGAGTTAAGCGCTGTAACTCCTTGGGGTGCGTAAGAGGTATTTTGCTGCTAGTATCGAGGGGTTGGGCACGGGTGCATACGATGAGTCACTATGCGAGTTTATATGCATGTTCTTCCTCTTTAGGCCTAGTGTGAGTTAAAGTGGGGTGGTAGTTTCCCCAAACTAAGCGGCCGTTCGGTGAGATGCGGCTTGTTGTTACCCCCCTGATGTTAGACTAATGACTGTTAGACTGATGAATGTTAGGCTAGCGACCTTAGGCTTGCGACCTTACGTGCACAGACATTGTACACACACCCTATATCACCTAGAGTATACTTGAAGTCAATTGTATTTAATTTCCTTGTTAGTCTTGCTCTCATTCACTAGACTTTATGTCTGATCGTTCTATTTTTCCCCCACCACAAGTGGACAGAGTAGCCGTTGACAGGTCCATTGTTGCCTTCGGATTATCGTGCTTGGTGTCTAGTTCTATTTTATCCTTTATGATTTCCTATCAATACATTTGCTCTTTCAGTATTTTGCTTATGAGGAATTATTTTTATTATACTCTAATATTTGATATGTACAGATGATTTTCTGAGACTACGATATTATAATATTTTGAGGGCTGGATATTTTGATGCTTTTGAGATTTTTATTACTGTTATTATGAGATTTGTTTGCGCCAAAAATGGTCAGAAACCCCAAATATCGTGAAAGCACCAAGTTATGAATGTAGATCAGCAATATTCCAAACAAATCACAGATCTAAGAAAACAACAAACAGCAATCCAGAAATAATGAACAGAAACACGCAATTTATAGTGGTTCGGCTATCTCCGGCCTACATCCACTTCAAGATTTTATCTTTTATTGATTATCCTTACTGGTTACAGGTGATTACAGCAGTTACAATGAAGAAATTTGAATACAACAGCAATGAAAAGTAGTAGAATTGAATCCGGCAGAGTCTGGACGTTGTCTGGCCAAAAAGATCCCCTTTTCTACAGGCCTCGGGAGGCTATTTATAGGCGTAGGAGGTTGAGATCGTGCTCAAACTTCGGGAGACTTCTTCTGGCACGTGAGTGGGCCCACGCGACCGACCCCACCAAGTTTCGACTCGATCTGCGATCGATACGAAGCAATTTCGTATCCATCAAGAAATGATCCAATCGAGCTGAAACTTGGCAGGATTATTCTTTACCTTGTATGCAAGCTGGTGTGAAAATTTCATGGCATTTGGATGTATGGTTTAGGAGATATGATCAATTCAATCTCATGTTTTCCGTAGCCTGCTGTCTTCGAATCCACGCTTTCGCATCCCTCCTGTTCGACTCGATCAAGGCATGCGCGCATCAATGACATGGCGCTATTTCCAAGGCTCGATCCATAATTCATGCCGAGTTGAAGGTTTCTTCCTTCGAACCATGCATGTCCTTCGCCACTTTGAATGCTTCTTCTCTTGATTCGCGCTTGCATCCATATTTTGCGTTCGTTCGTGCGATAAATCTACATCCAACTGCCATCGTACCGTTCTTCGTATCAATTTCAGGAAAGTGTTTTGTATCGATCTAGTGATCGACACAAAGCAAAGTTATGTGATATAGATCGATACGAAAAAGGCATGAAGGGCCAGAAGTTGGATGATGGATATGAACGAAGCCTTACCTGATGGATACGAGCGTGGCCTTACCTGATGGAAATAAACTTCGACAGCTTTCCATGGATACGAAAGTGCCAAATCCCCCTCTCACCGATACGAAACCATCGAGTCGAACCAAAACCTGATCGATGCGAAGAGCCCAATGCCAGATGGATTCGAACAGCACCGATTCGAACAAAGCCCTGGGGTGGATTCGAATGGATCGAAGCGGTATCCTTCCGATGGATACGAAATCAATCAATTCGAACAAGCCAATACACGATTTCCTGATGGATGCGAATGATGGATTCGAACTGCCCCAAACTCGATGGATACGAACTCCTTTATTTTGTATGGATCATATCTCATCCATACGAACTCTGATTAACCTGAAATTTGAAACATAGCCTTTTCTAGTCCTCATCATCATCTCCAATCGATTTTGTTCTGATCGGAGCTCGGCTAAATTTTGACGACATCCATTGCAGCCTTGTTTCCAATTGAACTCCAATCCTGATATCCATCCTCCCTTGCTAATTTTGTTGATATTTCAGCTTTGACCAAAAGGTGGGATAACAAGATTATCCATATATCTGATATTATGTTTCTGTTGTGATGACGTTTGGATTAGATAGATTATTTCTTCATTGATATCTTAGTCTCGGTGATACTACTTTTTCCTTAAACTAATGATCCATGTTTCCTGATATAGCGGTGTTTATCATGTCAAGGGATGCAGGTTGTCACAAAGGGTCGTTATAACTTTCCATAAATTACCCAAAAGTGAGATTTTGCTCTGTTCAAGATAACAAAGAGTTATCTCTTTCCTTTTATTGAAGTAGATAGTACAAATTATGAAGGTACTTTACACATCTCTTTTATTTTGGAAGATTTCTTATTATCCCAAATGACGCACTTTTTACACCTGCAGAGTTAGTTAATTTATGGAAATTTAAATGGAAATACATACAACTAAATTGTACCATTAATGCTCTCAATAAATTAAAACATAGAAAATTACAGTCGAAGTCAAATTAGGGCAATCCAAATGAATGCTAAACAATTACACTCAATTATCATAAATCTGGAATAACTTCGCAATCTTGTCAACATTCTACTTTATAAAATTTAGGGATTGATTTTCAAAATATTGGATTATGGTATACATACCAATCCATTCCAGTTACATAACTTACCGATTATTTAGGGGAGATTTCAATTGAATACATACATTTTAAGCCTACAACTCAACAGATCTTATATTAGCATAATAATTAAATAAATTTTAATGATATAAATTTCAGTGTTATATATAAATCATATAATTTTTCACTCACCTTTCTAGCTTTTCAAATCTTCCAAATCTGAATTCATCCCATTAATTAATTAACTCATTTTTCCTTTCAAAAATATGCATAACCAGATATATACATACCCATTAGAATTACAAATTTGAGAGGAGATTTTAATTAAGTGAAATATAGATTTATAATTATATAATTTACCTTTTTCGTAGAATTGATTCACTCCTTCTCTTCTTCCCTTTCATTTTCCGCCTTCTCCAATATATATATAATTATAATTATAATTATAATTTTTAGAAATGTGGAGAAGGAAAAATGACAGAGCTCTGCTGCTTCAATTAGAAAATATGAGAAGAAAAGTTAGGGGCTAGACCTGTATTTATAGGTGCTAGATATAATTATATCTGTTCGATTAATATCGATTAAATCCGATCCATTAGGCCAAGGTTCAATCCTAGCCACGACTAGTTTAACCAGTCGATCACTCCTCATAAGTGGTCGATCGCTAGCGGTCGACCGAACCAAGGAAGGGGTCGATCGGTAAGGTCCACATGTTTATTTATTAATTATTTCCTTTAATCCGTTTTTAATTATTTTCAATTTGAAAATTTTAAACTTCAATATCTTTTTCATTTGAACTCCGATTGAAAAACTTATATATAAAAATTGCTCAGCAAATCACCATGAACGCAATGGTGCAAGTTTCGTGGCCAAATTACTTCATGTTCTCAAATTTCATTTTTGAGACTTATTAATTATTTACTAATTATTTTAAATTAATTACTATTCATTTCACGGGGTGTTACAGGTTAAATGTTATAGAACCAAGCTCGATTTTAATAGCCACTTTTCAAAAATTACTATCCTTAGTGTTAATTGCCTCTTCGTATGAACAATTGTACCATCAATCCTTCAAAATCGGCGTTTTCTACCAAAAAGGCGATAATAAAGTCTGGTCCAAAGTTAGTCTATGTGTGTTGCTTTTTTACTCCCTCTAGGTTCATTTTTAGATTCATTGGCAACAGTTGGTAGAGTAGGCAATGACAATGACACATCAGTGGTAATAAAAAAGCCAAAAGAGCTCTCATCATTACTCTTGTTATTATAGTTCTTTTAAAGGAAAGACATTACCAAAGAATACAACATCTCTAGCCTCACAAATAGTTTGATCATTTAAAGACATGAATCTACATGCAGCACTATTAGAAGCATAGCAAATAAGTACACAATCAAATATTTAACATTTTATATTAGTATTTCTAAAGTCTACTGAACCCACCTTAGCTAGGCAACCCCACACTTTTAAAAAAGTTAGGTTTGAAGGAAAAATTCTCCACAATTCATAAGGGGTTTTATCCAACTTTTTATAAGACATTGTAATAAGTATATAACAAGTAAATAATATAGCTTCGCCCTACATATTGTCAGTCATACCAGAACTTAGAAGCATTGCATTCTTCATATTTTTAAGAGTCCTATTTTTCCTTTCAACTATTCTATTTTGTTGGGGATTGTTAAAAGCACTAGCTTCACGGATAATTCAATTTTTTCATAATTTTTTTTAGAAAATCAGTACAATACTATCCACCCCTATCAAACCTATGCCTATTGAGTTTTCGGTCTAATTGGTTTTCAATTTCATCCTTAAATTTTAATACCTTTTCTACGGTCACATCTTTAGATCTAAGAAGATAGAGTTTGGTATATCTAGAAAAGTCATCAATGAAGGTCAAATAATAGCGTTTACCTCCTCTATAGATTATATTCTCAAATGTCAACTCTAATTGTATTAATTCTAGTAATTCAGTACTTCTCTTAGTGACTGATTCGAAAGATTTTTTGCATGTTTGGAATTCAACAGATATATGATATTTAGAAGATAAAGTGTCATTTTCTATATTTAGCATATTCGGTTTTCTAAGTCTATTAATTGAGCTGCATTAACATATCCCAATTTGTTATGCCATAAGTCAAAGGATTCGGTCATATAATCAAAAGCAGAAGTACACTTTCATACTAGAAACAACAGAGTTTAATGTAAACAGACCATCAGCTAAATATCTTTCCTACAAATATCTCATTCCTGGTTATTACAACTTTATTAGATTAAAAAACAAGCTTCATCACAGTAACCCAGTAGATACAAAATTCATACAAAGAGAGTGGACATATAATACATCATTCAAAACCAAAGTTTTCGCACAAGTAAGTTTAAGAAAAATCTTTCCTTTGCCAAGTACTCCAGCTATAGTAGAGTTTCTCATGAAGAGATGCTCACTATCTCCTATATCCTAAATTTAATAGAAAAGCTCTCGATTGGCACGAAGATGTCTAGAAGCTCCTGTGTTAAGCACCCAATCGGTCCTGTTTCCATGAAGTTAGCCTCGACAATGACTACAGCTATGATATCTTCATCCTCAGCAAGATTAGCTTGTGCTTTGACATTAGTAGCTTGCTTCTGATTGTGTCATCCTTTCCGGTAGAAGCATTGATGCACCTTATAGCCTGGTTTTCCACATACATAACAAGTGGTCCTTTTCTTTTGAATTTTATCATTTTTATTTACAACATTCTGAATTTTTTTTATTAGCAAAATTCTAATTCATTTTCTCTTTGTTCCTAAATTTATCCACATTAGATTTATTTTCGGTTCCACAAGAGTAGCATTATCAGAGTCAATGGTCATAACACTGAATTTATCCTTCACTCTATTTGCTTCCTTGATCTGGATATGATTGACTAGTTACTGAAGCGAAAGATTATCCTTCCTTTTATGCTTGAGATAATTTCTATAATTGCTCCAAGATTGTGCGAATTTTTCCAGAAATAAATTGACCTGCAAAATCTCATACATCTTCATTCCTTTGTTGAGTATGTCAAATAACAAGTTTCCATATTCATGAATCTGCTTAATAATTGACTTGTTGTCAACCATCTGAAATTGCAACCATTTACCTATCACGTACTTTTTTCTTCCAACATCGTATGCTCCATATTTTTTCTAGTGTTTTCCAAATGATCTTTGCTGATTAACAAACGAATCAAACAGTTGTTTGATATGTATGTGAGCATGTATCCCCTGATTAACTTGTTGTCCTTTTCAAAAAAAATTGACTTCATCATCATTCTTCTTTGGTATGATGCTTTATTGTGCAGTTTTGGTTGTGGCTGGAGCAGTAACTTCTAAAATCTCGATAGGAGGCTCCGTATACATGACATAATTGTTAGCGCCAAAATTGGTCACTAACCCCAAATCCAGATGAAAGCACCAAATACCAGTCACAGATCAGAGATAGAATGTATGTAGAGAGTAATAATGTGAAGAACAGTTAAAACTGAAATGAAAGCAGTAAAGGACAATAGATTTTATAGTGGTTCGGCTAACTCCGGCCTACGTCCACTCCAGAAGTTTGCTTTTTATTGCTGTAATAATCGATTACAGTTACAAAATGGCAGAGTTTCCTTAGCCTTAGAAAAGAGAAAGTAAGAGAGCAGAAGGAAGATCCCCCATCTGGAGACTCACATGCTGTATTTATAGGCAAAACCAGGTTGTTGGGCCTCCTGAGTAGTTTGGGCCCATCAAGGTCATAGCCGAACCCTACTTCATTATGTCGACCGATCCTGAGCAGTTGGTATGCCGAACGTTGGGAGGTGCGAGGTACCGAGGTATCGAGGTACGGAGGTGCGAGGTACCGAGGTATGGAGGTGCGAGGTATGGAGGTATGGAGGTGCGAGGTACCGAGGTATGGAGGTGCGAGGTATGGAGGTGCGAGGTGCAATGTACTGAGGTATGGAGGTGCGAGGTACCGAGGTATGGAGGAGCGAGGTGCAATACCGAGCGAGGTGAGGTATGCCGAACGACCCATCCAATGCCGAACGCTCCCTAATGCCGAACGATCCATCCAATGCCGAACGAGGTGAGGTATGCCGAGTGCTCCATCCAATGCCGAACGATACTTAATGCCGAACCTCCATCATGTCGAACCATGTCTGATGCCGAACAGTTTCTAATGCCGAGCGCCCATCATGCCGAACGATCTCTAATGTCGAGCGCCTTTAAATACCGAGCGCTCCTGGATGCCGAGCGCTACTGAATGTCGAGTGCTCCTAGAATGCCGAACCACTCAGGTATGTCGAACGCTCTGTGCATGCCGAGTACTCTTGAATGCTATTCGAACGTGAATAGTGAATGCCAAACGAACTATTCGTGTCGAACCCCCATCATGCCGAACCATGTTTAATGCCGAACCATGTTTCCTAGACCCAAATTATAGTTGATTCATCTTTATCCAATCATATTTCCATCTTCCAAGCATGTTGCATCATCCATCCATCCAGTCGACTGAATCCATCGTACTCTAGCCTCGACGAACATGTGGTTGATTAAGTTAAACCCGTCTGTCCGCGGCCTTGCCAAAAGGCGGGTTAACACTTGCCCCCCAAAACATGCCTTGCTTTGAAAGGTGTGTTTTGAATAGCCTCAAGTCCAATATCCTAAGTATGTATGTTTTCCACATCCATACTTTCCGATTCATAATCCAATCCATTACCAAACCATCTTATCTGAGTGCCACGGCCATATCCTGATCCATTTCCACGACTGTTCCGAGTCGATGTCCGATTCCTATCCAGTAACCAAGTCCTTATCCAATTCCACATCCATCTGAACCCGACTACCGAGTTCCAATCCATCCATATCCAATAACCTATAACCATATCCGTGACCTCTCCGGGTCGATATCCAAATCCAGGACCACTCCGGGTCCTTGTCCGAATCCTTAGCTATCCATAGCCAATATCTAAATCCGTAACCTCTCCGGGTTCTTGTCAAGCACAATCCACACTTGACGACCTATGTTAAGTAATTCCATGGTGTTCATGGTTCAGTGTCCCTGAATGTCGAATATCGCCGTGGCTTAAGTCCTAAGCCGAATCCTGGTCACTCCGGACCCTTGCCGAGCATAGTCCATACTCGATGACCTAAAATAGTAACCGATAATATGGGGGCCTAAGTCCTAGGCCAAATCCTGGTCTCTCCGGACCCTTACCGAGCATAGTCCATACTCGACGACCTGAATACACTACAACAAAAACACCCTTTCACAACTGCTAAAAACAGTTGTAATAAGTCTATTACAACGGGCAATCGTCAGTCGTTATATCAGGAGTTGTAATAGATCCATATTTTTTTACAAGGGTCTACGACAGTTGTAAAATAATCTTTTACAACTGTCTATCGCAATTGTAAAAAGTCATCTACAACTGCTTTTGACAGTTGTAAAAGATTTTTCACAACTGCTACTAGCAGTTGAAAAAGACATTATAACAACTGTGATTGGCAGTTGTGGTAAAAAAATACAAAATAAAAAAAAATTGAATACATTTTGCAAGTGCACCAAGGAACTGACAAGCAACAGGAAAAATTTAATATTAATTCAGAGACATCATAATCCAATTTTAGATTCAGTAATTTCAAATCTTCCATGTACACTATGAACACCACTTCATAGACTGCTCCTGGTGTTAGCTGTGATGCTTCGAATCTTCCATGGATTTCTAGCCAGCATACATCTATTAAGTTTGCTACTTTATCTCTTCTCCACTACATATAATTATGATACTCATACTTCAATCATCAAAACTAATCATGTCACGTACCGAAATTTTCGACTTTCGAAAATTCGACATCGATACTCACTTTATCGACTGCCGAGCAATCGAGTGCTGGAAACTCCAATAGTGAGGGTTTTAAGAACAAGAAAAGGGAGAAGAAGAAGAAGATGGAAGAAAGAAGAGAAGAACAACAACAGAACAACATCAGAATAGAAAACAATATCAGAATCTTACACATCGCAGCGGAACAATATATAATAGATAATCACTAGTCTTTTAAAACAAAAACTATATCAGTTTATACATACATCAATCAGAGTCAATATACAACAATGGACAGTTATATAAAATTGTCCTCATACAGAATACACAGCGGAATAAATAATATCAGATACAAATACTACGTCTCGTCATCCATCTTGCTTCCAAAGCTCCAGAATATCCAGAATATCCTGATAACATAACTCTAGACTGCCCGTGTGGAAATTGGTGGGCACCCAGAGTTTAGAAGGGAACAATAAACTCCGAGTCAGTCATGGTGACTGGTGTGAGATCGTAAAACAGTTTATCTTTAGAATAAACAACAGGAAAACTTTAATGTCAATTTGCAATGCTTTTGGAAAATGAAACTACCATAAGACCTCCCACCACACACACAATGCAAACGCAGACTTGGAGGAGATTTCTTCTTATGATAGTCAAAGATGCTTACTACGCAAAATAAAATCATTTTTGATATTATTATTAGTGCATAGTGGAAAACATTTCGAAAGTAGAATATAAATCTTAGCCAGCATAGGTACCATTATATTATGCCTGATGTAGCTGCCTCCTGAGGAGACAGGTTATACAATTGAAATCGTAAAAGCTCGTATTGTTTCTTTGGATTTCCAACAAATGGTCAGGCTAAGGAACTTCCTTTTCCACGATGGGTACGTCCCTGGAATAGACGACCCGAGAACCTAACCGGATCTCTGCCAACACAAGGCCGGGTTACCTCTGCAAAAATAGGTAACTACTGACACGCGTATGCCATCCCCCGATCGTAACCGATCTTCCCGAGGATCCCCGATTTCCAACAACCACATAGTAAAAATGCAGCAACCACATAGGTTAAGTATCTGGGCTCCATACCATGATACCACCTCTATCCAGAAGGAATGACATACACTAAGGGGCGCTACTCCCTAGAACCTTGCTGCATCCTTCCTGTTTTGACCATTTCCGGGGTGTGAGGCTCGATGAAGTCTCGTCCACAAAGCTACGCTTTCTACAAAGTCATGCTTCGGGTCAAACTAATGATCAACCTATGATCACAAAGATATAAGATCAAACAAATGATCATATCACAAATGATCAAACACTGATCATTTCACAGCAACACTCAGTATGCCACGTTACCAAATTGGGAATATATCGCTGATAAATTTCAACTACATAACCTCTGAGCTCGTACGTCTCAGAGAAGGGTGTTAAGCTAAGAGAATAAATTCTCCGCCACCAACAGAAATGTATTTGAAAGAAATCAACTTTATATCTCAAATTGTAACGTCAGACATACAATCCATACAAGTCTGTTCCGGGATCGAACAGAACCGAAGGCACTTCTCACGAAGCCCTTGCATATCCGGATAAATTTCTAATCACGTCCGGACTTCCCGTCACTAAGGGTGATAAAACCTCTAAATCGGAGATCAGCCGATGTAGAGTAACTCGACGGTAATCCTTCCATTTTCAAAAATATCTGGTCTTCAACACCGGTCTTCAAATGCAATTCATAACGACGTATCACATATTCGGAATGGGTTATACGACCCCATGGTCCTTTCCCGGTTAACCCGAATAGTGAGCGCTTATTCAAAAATAAGTGTGGCATTCAAATTCATCCAATTCACAACAAATACCATTCAAGGTAAATATTGATAGTCGGTTATTTAACTATCAATAAAGATGTGCAACATCATCATATTCCAAATAATTTTCCCAAATTATTTATCTTCCAAAAATATCTTTACTAGATATATTATTTCCACACTTAACCATTTGAAAACAATTTCAAATCAATTTCCACATTTCATTTTATCTTTGAAGATAAAATCTCAAAACAGTTCATTTCATATTGGAAAAGCATTTCCATACTTATTTAAAAATAAGTATTCCACAAATCTATTTATTTTCAACATTTGAAAATATTCAATATACTTAAATCAATATTAAGTATACATTTCATTCTTTAAGGAAATCATTAATTTTAACATCTATTTGAGTCAAAACGAATGTTGCGTAAAACATCGTTACGACGACTCAAAATCACTAGTATAGGGATTCGGATTTTAAGATAGATATATGTAAATCCCAATACTACATAAAACATTTTCTTTCGAAAATCATTTACTATAACAACAGTGTTATAGTCCATCATTTCCTTATTTCTCGAAAACGTCTATTTCAACAATGAATGTTGAAATCTATGATTTCAATAGTTCACACGTTTTAAAACATCTTTAAAATGTTTAACTTCATTTTTAATATCACTTCTTCAAAAATAAATCCATTTTACTTAACAATATATTCACTGTCCAAAATCGCGAATATACTTCACTAACCAAATTTCAATATTTTCTACACATTTATATTTCAAGAATTATCCACTATCCAAAATCGTGGATAAAATTTCCTTAATAACTTCTACATTTTAAAATCAATCAAATTTGATTGATTTTTTTGAATTTATAAAACAACGTTTATAAATTCTATTTCCATTTTATAACAACTTCGATTTATAAATCTTCGTTAATGACCCATTCAATTTATAACTCAATGTATATACCAAAGGTCCATCTTATAAGTTAATATAACTTATAATTCATTTATTTTAAAAGAAATCGTTCTTTTAAACTTTACAAAATTTAAACTTTCAGATTTCATTAACTTATGAAATCCCATTTTCACTTCATTTTAACACTTATAGAAACTTGTCTTATAATCCCAATATTTCAAATTTATAAATATCCATCTTTGTACATCTTTTAAATAAACCGTTTATAATACTAGAAATCCCAATTTAAACCATTTCATAAATTTCTTAACTTTTATTTCAAAAATCACACTTTGATTTTATTTCACAAAAATCTTAACTTTTATAACTTTAAAATTTTAGACATTTATTTATTTGAAATAAATCAATTCAAAAATTCAATAAAACATCTACTTTCAAAAATCACTTTAAAAACCTTTTTAAAGTAAAAGATGTTATTTTTAAACTTCAAAACTTGAATCCGATGATGCAACAGCATCAATTAGTCAATCATAACATTCAATATCATATATCAATATGATAACAGCATATACATCAATATCTGTAAATAAATAACTACTGGTGAGGAATCCAGTTGGATCCCTCCAACCTGTTTCCCTGCATCCACAGACGTTAGCACAATACCAATTCCACTTCGAGGTGGAATATCGCGGTATATGGGTTTTATAAAAATAATCCGCTTACTAACGGCGCAATAGGGTCTCATCCGCTATACGAGGCGGGAAATCAATCAATCCAATATATACATATGCCAATATGTATATATTGCTATATATATAATAGATATATCCTACTATATCTAATATCTCATCCAATAGCAATCAAATCAATCAATAAATAATTGAAAATTCCACTTTCATTTTGAGTGAGAAAAATCTCACCTTAGCTTTTTATTTTGCCATCCCATTTTTGTTCTCGGCTTGATTCCTTTCGGACATTGACCTTGTAAAATTTATTTATACAACTTATTAATATTTGAAGTAAATCGAACAATTAATTTCCTTTCAATAGATTAAATAAATCAACATTTTTAAATTTGAACTAATCTAATAATTTATTTTCTATTAGATAAATTAAATTAGTTAAATGATTCTATTAAACAAATTTTCTCTTTTAATAATTTTATTTACAAAAATTTATTTTACTGTAAAGATTTTTAATTTCTGTAAATTTTTAAATGGTGATAAATCTTACTGAAAAAAAAATGCTTAAGGATTAAATAAGCTAATTGTACCTCGCTGAAGAACTCGCGACCCAAATCGAGATCGATCGCGACCACCACGAATAGACGAATCGCCACCTCAATTTGATTGCGACATCGTCGCCATCTGGAAACGATACCACCTCCGCGACACTCCCCTACCTCGCGTGTTGCCTGCTTGGTTCGACGCTACCATCGCGAGCCCAATCAAAACCCTAGCTGCCTTCGACTTGCCGAGCCCATCTCCAGTTGCCTCCGCGAAGACGAGTCACCCAGCTTCACGCTGCGCGAAACCCTAGCTTCGATCATCGCCTTCCCCAATTGAACGAGCCGCCATCGCGACCCACCCCATCTCCCAGTCTCGCGACTCACCTCGTCTCACGCGACCTCACGCGGTGCCGCGCCTTCTCCCATCGATCGCCTCGATGCCATCAGTGATTCGAATCCGCTCCACATCTCCCCTTCGTTCGCGACTCGCTCGGGTTCACTGTTTTGATTACGAACGAATTAGGCTTGTATTGATTTTTATTTCTCTTGCTTTCGATCTTAATTGACAGAGAGGAGGCGACCATTTCTTTGTTTCGATTTGGAACTGAGGAGGGAGGTACGTGATTTTAAATGAGAGGGCGGCTTCCTTTTTCGTGATTTAACTAAAGAGAAAGAAGGCGTGTACGAGAGGAGACAAAAAGGGGGGTGGGCTGTACGAGTTGTTGGAGGGAGATTAATAATATATTCCTTAAATTTTCCGTTATAGATTCCATCACGTTTATCCATCGTACGACCTCACGCCAACTCCGAATGCCACGAAATTTGAAATTCAGTAATAATACAATATTACGGACCCAATGGAACTGGTTTCGTCGAATTCCGAGACTGTGTGAAAATTGACTATTTTCAAATATCGATTCGAACGATTTAATTTCAAAACTGAACGAAACACTTTGAAATACAATTCTGAAGTTTCTATTCTCTTCAGTGTTATCAATATAAATTTTAAAAACCGTTGAAATATTTTTAATCAGCTTAAAATTGAAGATTCAAATTTTTATTCGACTTTCAATAGATTAAATTTTAAAGTTTAATCGCAAATTTCAAAGTTATATTGGGGATTCAAACCGAACCATCATTCAAATATTTAAAATTAATTAAATATTTTCAATTTAATTTGTTCAAAATTCTGGGTCGTTACAGACTTCCCTCCTTAAAAGAATTTCGTCCTCGAAATTACAAGTTAGGAAAAGTGGTCCTTAACTCGTCTATCATTTTTCACAATTCAATAGTTTTATCAAATTTTCAAAACAAATCTTTCTACTTAAAGATTCGTTATTAATTCAACTAAATTTCTAACTTCAATTATAAGTTCCAAACAACTTTGTTTACTTCTCAATTCAAATTCAAATTTAAATATTCAAAATTTTCTCAAAATTTTTCTAACACTCGAAATTTTCGCCAGCGTCTCCTTTGCGCGGCTAATACGGCACGACTACAAAACGTCCCTACGGACTCTCAGATTTCAAAAAGAAAAGAAAACGCCAAGCGGCTAGACAAGAAATCATCAGAATCTCATATTATAATTCAAATACTTACCTTTTGTCGAGCAATTCAAATTTATCTTTGAAATCAAAATCCCAATTCCTTTCTAACACCTGTATATCCTACTAGCCATAATATCTAGTTACATATATTCAAACTATTTTGCAAATTCTATTACAAAATTTCCAATATAAACTACTTCTTATACATTTTTACTTCACTGTTGAAGTTACACCTATTCATTTTCCTTCAATTTTACATTTCAAATCTATTTGAATTCAATTTTATCTTCTATTCTGAATATTGAATTTTTATCGATTATTTTTCATTTACTAATTCATATCACTCTATATATTAGTTTCATTCACTAATTCATTTTAAATTTCAATATTCAGCTTGAATTACATTTACTAACAAATTCAGAACAAAGTTTCACATTCATCTTCAATTTCAGTTTTACTTACTTACAAATTCAAATTTATTTATTCATTCTGAAACTCATTCACTAATTCTTTCATTTCCAATTCGAATCTGATTTCCAAATCAAATTTCAAATATTCTATAAGTCTTCGACTTACTTGCATTTCGATTTCTAAGATCATTGATACATTCACCTTACTACTTTCATTCCATTAGAATTCTATTTTCAATTATAAATTCATATTCACAATTTCATTCCATTATTGAATTTTAAATTTTCAATTACCTTCTTGAATTCTATTCCAAGTTATAAATTCATTTACAATTTGAATTTCATTCCAATCAGATCTCAATATTTTATAAGTTATCAATTTCATAATATTTTTATATAGTATTCCAGAGTCTTTTCCATCTTTCAAAGCCATTTTGAAAACAATTCAAATTATCCTTTTGAATTTCCAAAACAAAACGCAAATTTTTTTTTTAAACAACTTCCATTTAAAACAAATTTGGCAGCAATTCCTCTTTTGGAAACCCGAAAATGAACACCAATAATGCCGCGGTCATCATCGAAGTTATTTTCCAACGACCGAAAAGAGTTTAGAGCTTTTCATTCATTCAAAACATTTTTCCAAAATCTTTTGAAATTCATTTTCAAATCAAACAGATTTAAACTTCCAAATCTCCAAAATTTTCAGATTCTTTTCAAAACATTTCCAAAGACTTCTCTGGAATTCCGTTTCAAATTACAATTCACATTTATAATTTATATTCTTAAATTTCATTTGTATGTGAATTTATTTCTTAACTTTGGAGTTATGATTTCAATTTCTTATTTAATTTCAATGATAATAGATTAAAATTATCACCTCTAACAACCATGCAACCATATACTATAGTACTTCATAGAAAAACATTTCTTTTCTATACAAAAATAGTTTTGGGCAAAATTATTTCATTTACCCTATTCAAAACATACTGTGTCGAATTGTTCTATTCAAGTGTTTAGAAACCCCTTCGATCCAGTTGCGCAGACTGTGCCGACGAAGGTTCATATGCCACTCAATAAACCAATCATCACAATATAAAACAATTTTATATTCACTAACAAATACGCGCTCATATCTATTATTACACTCAAACTCATTCTAGAGTACTACTGACTCTATCTCTAATGAGTAACACCCAACAGAGCAGGGTTGTCGCTTAACCATATGCTCTGATACCACGCTGTCACGTACCGAAATTTTCGACTTTCGAAAATTCGACATCGATACTCACTTTATCGACTGCCGAGCAATCGAGTGCCGGAAACTCCAATAGTGAGGGTTTTAAGAACAAGAAAAGGGAGAAGAAGAAGAAGATGGAAGAAAGAAGAGAAGAACAACAACAGAACAACATCAGAATAGAAAACAATATCAGAATCTTACACATCGCAGCGGAACAATATATAATAGATAATCACTAGTCTTTTAAAACAAAGAACTATATCAGTTTATACATACATCAATCAGAGTCAATATACAACAATGGACAGTTATATAAACTTGTCCTCATACAGAATACACAGCGGAATAAATAATATCAGATACAAATACTACGTCTCGTCATCCATCTTGCTTCCAAAGCTCCAGAATATCCAGAATATCCTGATAACATAACTCTAGACTGCCCGTGTGGAAATTGGTGGGCACCCAGAGTTTAGAAGGGAACAATAAACTCCGAGTCAGTCATGGTGACTGGTGTGAGATCGTAAAACAGTTTATCTTTAGAATAAACAACAGGAAAACTTTAATGTCAATTTGCAATGCTTTTGGAAAATGAAACTACCATAAGACCTCCCACCACACACACAATGCAAACGCAGACTTGGAGGAGATTTCTTCTTATGATAGTCAAAGATGCTTACTACGCAAAATAAAATCATTTTTGATATTATTATTAGTGCATAGTGGAAAACATTTCGAAAGTAGAATATAAATCTTAGCCAGCATAGGTACCATTATATTATGCATGATGTAGCTGCCTCCTGAGGAGACAGGTTATACAATTGAAATCGTAAAAGCTCGTATTGTTTCTTTGGATTTCCAACAAATGGTCAGGCTAAGGAACTTCCTTTTCCACGATGGGTACGTCCCTGGAATAGACGACCCGAGAACCTAACCGGATCTCTGCCAACACAAGGCCGGGTTACCTCTGCAAAAATAGGTAACTACTGACACGCGTATGCCATCCCCCGATCGTAACCGATCTTCCCGAGGATCCCCGATTTCCAACAACCACATAGTAAAAATGCAGCAACCACATAGGTTAAGTATCTGGGCTCCATACCATGATACCACCTCTATCCAGAAGGAATGACATACACTAAGGGGCGCTACTCCCTAGAACCTTGCTGCATCCTTCCTGTTTTGACCATTTCCGGGGTGTGAGGCTCGATGAAGTCTCGTCCACAAAGCTACGCTTTCTACAAAGTCATGCTTCGGGTCAAACTAATGATCAACCTATGATCACAAAGATATAAGATCAAACAAATGATCATATCACAAATGATCAAACACTGATCATTTCACAGCAACACTCAGTATGCCACGTTACCAAATTGGGAATATATCGCTGATAAATTTCAACTACATAACCTCTGAGCTCGTACGTCTCAGAGAAGGGTGTTAAGCTAAGAGAATAAATTCTCCGCCACCAACAGAAATGTATTTGAAAGAAATCAACTTTATATCTCAAATTGTAACGTCAGACATACAATCCATACAAGTCTGTTCCGGGATCGAACAGAACCGAAGGCACTTCTCACGAAGCCCTTGCATATCCGGATAAATTTCTAATCACGTCCGGACTTCCCGTCACTAAGGGTGATAAAACCTCTAAATCGGAGATCAGCCGATGTAGAGTAACTCGACGGTAATCCTTCCGTTTTCAAAAATATCCGGTCTTCAACACCGGTCTTCAAATGCAATTCATAACGACGTATCACATATTCGGAATGGGTTATACGACCCCATGGTCCTTTCCCGGTTAACCCGAATAGTGAGCGCTTATTCAAAAATAAGTGTGGCATTCAAATTCATCCAATTCACAACAAATACCATTCAAGGTAAATATTGATAGTCGGTTATTTAACTATCAATAAAGATGTGCAACATCATCAGATTCCAAATAATTTTCCCAAATTATTTATCTTCCAAAAATATCTTTACTAGATATATTATTTCCACACTTAACCATTTGAAAACAATTTCAAATCAATTTCCACATTTCATTTTATCTTTGAAGATAAAATCTCAAAACAGTTCATTTCATATTGGAAAAGCATTTCCATACTTATTTAAAAATAAGTATTCCACAAATCTATTTATTTTCAACATTTGAAAATATTCAATATACTTAAATCAATATTAAGTATACATTTCATTCTTTAAGGAAATCATTAATTTTAACATCTATTTGAGTCAAAACGAATGTTGCGTAAAACATCGTTACGACGACTCAAAATCACTAGTATAGGGATTCGGATTTTAAGATAGATATATGTAAATCCCAATACTACATAAAACATTTTCTTTCGAAAATCATTTACTATAACAACAGTGTTATAGTCCATCATTTCCTTATTTCTCGAAAACGTCTATTTCAACAATGAATGTTGAAATCTATGATTTCAATAGTTCACACGTTTTAAAACATCTTTAAAATGTTTAACTTCATTTTTAATATCACTTCTTCAAAAATAAATCCATTTTACTTAACAATATATTCACTGTCCAAAATCGCGAATATACTTCACTAACCAAATTTCAATATTTTCTACACATTTATATTTCAAGAATTATCCACTATCCAAAATCGTGGATAAAATTTCCTTAATAACTTCTACATTTTAAAATCAATCAAATTTGATTGATTTTTTTGAATTTATAAAACAACGTTTATAAATTCTATTTCCATTTTATAACAACTTCGATTTATTAATCTTCGTTAATGACCCATTCAATTTATAACTCAATGTATATACCAAAGGTCCATCTTATAAGTTAATATAACTTATAATTCATTTATTTTAAAAGAAATCGTTCTTTTAAACTTTACAAAATTTAAACTTTCAGATTTCATTAACTTATGAAATCCCATTTTCACTTCATTTTAACACTTATAGAAACTTGTCTTATAATCCCAATATTTCAAATTTATAAATATCCATCTTTGTACATCTTTTAAATAAACCGTTTATAATACTAGAAATCCCAATTTAAACCATTTCATAAATTTCTTAACTTTTATTTCAAAAATCACACTTTGATTTTATTTCACAAAAATCTTAACTTTTATAACTTTAAAATTTTAGACATTTATTTATTTGAAATAAATCAATTCAAAAATTCAATAAAACATCTACTTTCAAAAATCACTTTAAAAACCTTTTTAAAGTAAAAGATGTTATTTTTAAACTTCAAAACTTGAATCCGATGATGCAACAGCATCAATTAGTCAATCATAACATTCAATATCATATATCAATATGATAACAGCATATACATCAATATCTGTAAATAAATAACTACTGGTGAGGAATCCAGTTGGATCCCTCCAACCTGTTTCCCTACATCCAAAGACGTTAGCACAATACCAATTCCACTTCGAGGTGGAATATCGCGGTATATGGGTTTTATAAAAATAATCCGCTTACTAACGGCGCAATAGGGTCTCATCCGCTATACGAGGCGGGAAATCAATCAATCCAATATATACATATGCCAATATGTATATATTGCTATATATATAATAGATATATCCTACTATATCTAATATCTCATCCAATAGCAATCAAATCAATCAATAAACAACTGAAAATTCCACTTTCATTTTGAGTGAGAAAAATCTCACCTTAGCTTTTTATTTTGCCATCCCATTTTTGTTCTCGGCTTGATTCCTTTCGGACATTGACCTTGTAAAATTTATTTATACAACTTATTAATATTTGAAGTAAATCGAACAATTAATTTCCTTTCAATAGATTAAATAAATCAACATTTTTAAATTTGAACTAATCTAATAATTTATTTTCTATTAGATAAATTAAATTAGTTAAATGATTCTATTAAACAAATTTTCTCTTTTAATAATTTTATTTACAAAAATTTATTTTACTGTAAAGATTTTTAATTTCTGTAAATTTTTAAATGGTGACAAAACTTACTGGAAAAAAATGCTTAAGGATTAAATAAGCTAATTGTACCTCGCTGAAGAACTCGCGACCCAGATCGAGATCGATCACGACCACCACGAATAGACGAATCGCCACCTCAATTTGATTGCGACATCGTTGCCATCTGGAAACGATACCACCTCCGCGACACTCCCCTGCCTCGCGCGTTGCCTGCTTGGTTCGACGCTACCATCGCGAGCCCAATCAAAACCCTAGCTGCCTTCGACTTGCCGAGCCCATCTCCAATTGCCTCCGCGAAGACGAGTCACCCAGCTTCACGCTGTGCGAAACCCTAGCTTCGATCATCGCCTTCCCCAATTGAACGAGCCGCCATCGCGACCCACCCCATCTCCCAGTCTCGCGACTCACCTCGTCTCACGCGACCTCACGTGGTGCCGCGCCTTCCCCCATCGATCGCCTCGATGCCATCAGTGATTCGAATCCGCTCCACATCTCCCCTTCGTTCGCGACTCGCTCGGGTTCACTGTTTTGATTACGAACGAATTAGGCTTGTATTGATTTTTATTTCTCTTGCTTTCGATCTTAATTGACAGAGAGGATGCGACCATTTCTTTGTTTCGATTTGGAACTGAGGAGGGAGGTACGTGATTTTAAATGAGAGGGCGGCTTCCTTTTTCATGATTTAACTAAAGAGAAAGAAGGCGTGTACGAGAGGAGACAAAAAGGGGGGTGGGCTGTACGAGTTGTTGGAGGGAGATTAATAATATATTCCTTAAATTTTCCGTTATAGATTCCATCACGTTTATCCATCGTACGACCTCACGCCAACTCCGAATGCCACGAAATTTGAAATTCAGTAATATTACAATATTACGGACCCAATGGAACTGGTTTCGTCGAATTCCGAGACTGTGTGAAAATTGACTATTTTCAAATATCGATTCGAACGATTTAATTTCAAAACTGAACGAAACACTTTGAAATACAATTCTGAAGTTTCTATTATCTTCAATGTTATCAATATAAATTTTAAAAACCGTTGAAATATTTTTAATCAGCTTAAAATTGAAGATTCAAATTTTTATTCGACTTTCAATAGATTAAATTTTAAAGTTTAATCGCAAATTTCAAAGTTATATTGGGGATTCAAACCGAACCATCATTCAAATATTTAAAATTAATTAAATATTTTCAATTTAATTTGTTCAAAATTCTGGGTCGTTACAAATCATCTATCAAATAAATATGAATCTCAGTTACTTTGGGATATCTCCATGTTACTGCATGAAAATGACCATAAATAAGATAATTCTTTAATCAAAAGATAAATCAAGTCAATTGTCATGATATAAAATTATAACGATTCTTATAGTTAAGAAAGCCACGTGTCATACAGAAACATTTAAGTTTAACAGAACTAAAGAAAGCTCTTGGGCTGCAACAAATATGCGATAAAGCCAGATGTAAATTGATACACTGGGATAATTTGTCACTATCAAATTATAATAAATATGTTGGTTATAAAGAACTTTCTTAACCTGGAAGGATAAAAATCTTTGAGAGCGGCAAATTTTGGTATTTAATTTGGAAGATGACTACCGCAAGATCCAACTTAAATGGCTACTGCATGTTTTAACCTTAAAGGCTAACGCAAAGGTCGGGATAAAGGCATGGAAGTATTGGATTTGAGAGGCATTTTGTAATGATAATCAAGTACTAAGATGATTCTCTAGTTCAATACTATGTCATATGCTCAAAAATAAATAAATAAATAAAATAACCTTACCTTTTAACCTCTTTAAAAATAAACCGCAAATTCGATCCCAATCCTTCACTGCCAAAGCCCAACTACATGCGTGCCTCCCTCTTTTCTTCTGAACAATAGCATCAAATCTTACTCCCTATCTCCTTCATGTTTACATACACGTCCATGCATGTACACGTACATCTTCCCACTCCATTCATAAAAAATAAATGCGCATTCTAATAGCACGTTTCCCACCTTATCTACACATCCTCTCCTCTTCATTTCCCTGCATGAACACGTGATACTTCACACGTATATAAAGCCTAACAAGCACGATACTCTTACCCGAAAGCACACATGCTAACAAAACCAAAACACGAGAGCTGCTCCTTCCTATTCCATAATGCATCCCTAAACACTTCAATAATTCAAAAGCATGAAACCAATTTTTATACTACCCCCTCCATTCTCTTCCATCTACACATACACACTACCCTCTGCTTACAAGCTACTCACGTCCCCATAACTCTTTAAACCTGCAAAGTCTAGTAAGATGATAATCAAGTACTAAGATGATTCTCTAGTTCAATACTATGTCATATGCTCAAAAATAAATAAATAAATAAAATAACTTTACCTTTTAACCTCTTTAATTCCAAGATAATGGTTTCCAGCTTGCCTCTATCAAAATAAAACATTTTTCTTTAATTCATTAGCAGCAAACAAAATAGTAAATCATACCTATGCAGAATAAACTCGACGCCATTCAAAAATCTCAAAAATCAAACTACCAACACCTTTTATATCATCCCTGACCTTATCAACTCCAACGTAGCAATACAACTCTCTTCAAGACTAACAATATCAATGAGCCGAGTACATAAACTCAACAATATCAGCTAGACAGAGCATCACACTAGGACCATCTTGAGACTCTACCCAGTGACTCTATAACATCATCAGATCACTGTAAATTAACAGCAACCTAAGTTATATATCGCATCGCCAAGCCAAATAACAACAAAAACATTCACATCTATTTTGACAACTTACATTCAAAATATGGCATCAAGTCTAGACAGTGTGATTGTTTAGGCTTCGCAGTTTTTGTTCCAAAGCAACTTAACGATCAAATTCATATTAAAATGGGGTTTATGAAACACAAGCGTCAGGCAGCTACATTTTTTATCAAAGCAAGCTTCAGGAAACAACCAAATCTAAAAATAGTGGCTTCATCTCCACTCTCAAACGATGTAGAATCTTTGTCAGTTAAGGCTTTGTGCAACTGTAAACATAGACAAGCAATCCAAATACCATCAAAAATCTCCAAACTCAGATGCAAGCAAGCGGAGGAGATTGTAATAGTCAGATCTGGTCAGGCATCAATATTCCAGGCGACGGTAAACCACTCGATAGTGGATTCAGGAATTCTCTTCGCTGCAACTCCAGATCAAAGGCATCGAGTTTATACCTTGTCACATCATCTCATCGTCGCAGCATCTCCTTATATTTTTAGGCCAGGAAATTAAAGATCACAAAGCGGGGAAGTGGAGAGAAAAGAGGCGGGTTGATTTTGTTGAGGAGCAACTTTGTTTGAGTGAGGAAAAATTTGAGATTGATTTTGATTTAGGGAAAGGAGATGGGAGGAGGGCAATTCGTATAAGAGAGGAGAAATATAAGACACGAAAGATTTTGGAGCCAATTTTTCACTTTTTCCGCCCAAAATTTCATGCTTTTACAACTGAAAAAAAAGAGTTGTTAAAAATATGCATCTATTACAACTAGCAAAAAAGGTTGTAATAGACATCTATAACAACTGACAAAAAATAAAAGTTGTAAAAAATAGGCATCTATTATAACTAGCAAAAAAATGTTGTAACAGGGATCTATTACAACTGACAGAAAGGAAGAGTTGTTAAAATAGACATATATTACAACTGACAAAAAAGGAAAGTTGTAATAGACATTTATTACAACTGACAAAAATGAAGAGTTGTTGAAAGTAAGTTTATTACAACTTTCTGAAAAAAAGAGTTGTAAAAAACCTCTATTACAACTGACAAATTGTGACAGTTGTAAAAATACAGTTGTAATATGATCTTTTTGTTGTAGTGATAAGTCGATTTGCCATGCTTGGACAAAGCGACTTACCCCTTGCCAGGTATAATCCATACTTGACGATCATTTACCAAAAGCCAGATAAAAATCCAATCAAAAGCCAATCCGAAATACATATCAAATCAGGAAACAAAAAATCCATATCAAAAATCCAAACCAATATCCAAACCAGAAATCAATCATCCAAATAAAAGTCCAAACCAAAAGAAAAAACCAAAAGACAAACAAAACCAGGAGTTCAAACCAAACCAATAAAAAGAAAATGTCCAAACCGAAAAAGAAAAGGCAAATTTCACAAACTAGAGCGTCGCGGTTTGTCATCATCTCATAGCATGCCTTGGGGCTATCTCCGTCCCCGTACATGTGTAAGTGACTCGGCCATTTGCTCAAAGTTTGCTACTTATTTCATATTACCCCTGTCAATTGATAACCAATCAACCATCATTCCTGGGCCTCGTGCCATCGTTGTTTGAGGTGGATGGTGGTCGCTCATGTTCCACCGCTGCATTCCGAGCTCCAACATATTGTCGCAACTGTCCATTCCTTACATGCTCCTCAATTATGTCCTTCAGATGCCTGCAGCTGTTAGTATCATGCCCGTCCAAGTCATGAAAAAGACAGTGCCTTCCTGACGCCCTTTCACGTTCCGAAGGTTCTCTCCAAGCTGGCCTTCGGTAGGGAAGGCGATTCCGAGTCTCCATGAATATCCGTTCCAATGTCTCGTTTAATCCCGTGTAAGTGGAGAATTTTGGCTCTCTCCACCGCTTCCTAGCTTTTCCTGAATCATCATCCAGCTTCCGTTTTTCTTTATCTTTATCTTTATTTAAGCCTCCGCTGGATGGCCCTCCATCATCAGCCACGTTCACCTCCTTTAATTTCATATTTGAGCATGCATCTTCCTGCCGAAGGAATCTCTCAGCTTCGTGAAAGAATTCCCCGAGATCCATTGGTGGGTCTCGTATTAGAGATACCTTGAAATCTGAATTCTCTCTGACCCCTGACACCGCTGCCATTAGGACCATCGATGGATCCGGTCGATCCACCGAAGCAACCTCCACGTTGAACCAAGTTAAGAAAGCCATGAGTGATTCCTCCGTCCTTTGCTTTACTGATGTCAGTGTCATTACATTCTTCGGCCTCTTGATATGAACCCGAAATTGCTTCAAAAACCTGTCCACCAATTATGTCCATGTCCCGATAGATCCTTCTTCTAGCTGTCTGAACCACATAACAGCTATATCCGTTAAGTACAAAGGGAAACATCGGGCCATAACTTCCTTCGATGCCCCCAGCACTTCCATGTGTCTTGTGTATCTCATCAAGTGATCAGTTGGATCAGCCTTGCCATTGTATACCTCCACGTTAGGTAGCTTAAACTCTGGTGGATTCCGAGCTATCCTGACTTCACGAGTAAACAGACTCTTGTTTACTCCTTCCAGATCTCTATTGGTCAAACCTCCGCGCATAGTTCTCCTGATGATCTCGGCCAATCCAGCGTTGTCCATCAAAGGTTGCCCCCCGAGTCCCCAAGGGGATTCTGGCATGTATTCCTCATCACGTGCTCTTGCGTTTCTGCCAGCATCTTGTTGTATGGTGTTAACTGGAGTTCCTCCATGAACTGGTCCATTGTCTCCGGGTGGTGTGCCCCCATGTCCGGATCCATCCAGGTTGATAGTCATCTGCCGATTACGGGCTGCCCCTGTTGTGTCGCTCCATCAGCCTGCTGGTTGAGTTCCTCTGGTCCAGCTCTAAGACCTTCAGCACCTGCAGTTCCCGATTGTCCAAATTGCCTAAGAAGAGCCTGCATCATCTCCTCTTGCTGTTTCATCATCGCTTCCATCTCCTCTCTGGTGATGTAGATGGATGCTCGACCTGCTTCATTTCCAGAGGAAGCCTCTTGACTTCCCTCCTGATTGCTCCTTTCTGTTACTTGCTTCCTCGCTGATGGTCTAATCATTGCTTCCTAAAATCCAAGTTCCTAGCTTCAGAATCCCTGAGTTCAGTTCTCAGTGAAAGCACCAAAGTATTAGCGCCAAAATTGGTCACTAACCCCAAATCCAGATGAAAGCACCAAATACCAGTCACAACTCAGAGATAGAATGTATGTAGAGAGTAATAATGTGAAGAACAGTTAAAACTGAAATGAAAGCAGTAAAGGACAATAGATTTTATAGTGGTTCGGCTAACTCCGGCCTACGTCCACTCCAGAAGTTTGCTTTTTATTGCTGTAATAATCGATTACAGTTACAAAATGGCAGAGTTGCCTTAGCCTTAGAAAAGAGAAAGTAAGAGAGCAAAAGGAAGATCCCCATCTGGAGACCCACATGTTGTATTTATAGGCAAAACCAGGCTGTTGGGCCTCCTGAGTAGTTTGGGCCCATCAAGGTCATAGCCGAACCATACTTCATTATGTCGACCGATCCTGAGCAGTTGGTATGCCGAACATTGGGAGGTGCGAGGTACCGAGGTACTGAGGTATCGAGGTACGGAGGTGAGAGGTACCGAGGTATGGAGGTGCGAGGTACCGAGGTATGGAGGTGCAAGGTATGGAGGTATGGAGGTGCAAGGTATGGAGGTGCGAGGTACCGAGGTATGGAGGTGCGAGGTATGGAGGTGCGAGGTGCAATGTACTGAGGTATGGAGGTGCGAGGTACTGAGGTATGGAGGTGTGAGGTGCAATGCCGAGCGAGGTGAGGTATGCCGAACGACCCATCCAATGTCGAACGCTCCCTAATGCCGAACGATCCATCCAATGCCGAACGAGGTGAGGTATGCCGAGTGCTCCATCCAATGTCGAACGATACTTAATGCCGAACCTCCATCATGCCGAACCATGTCTGATGCCGAACAGTTTCTAATGCCGAGCGCCCATCATGCCGAATGATCTCTAATGTCGAGCGCCTCTAAATGTCGAGCGCTCCTGGATGCCAAGCGCTACTGAATGCCGAGTGCTCCTGGAATGCCGAACCACTCATGTATGTCGAACGCTCTGTGCATGCCGAGTACTCTTGAATGCTATTCGAACGTGAATAGTGAATGCCCGATGAACTATTCGTGCCGAACCCCCATCATGCCGAACCATGTTTAATGCCAAACCATGTTTCCTAGACCCAAATTATAGTTGATTCATCTTTATCCAATCATATTTCCATCTTCCAAGCATGTTGCGTCATCCATCCATCCAGTCGACTGAATCCATCGTACTCTAGCCTCGACGAACATGTAGTTGATTAAGTTAAACCCGTCTGTCCGTGGCCTTGCCAAAAGGCGGGTTAACAATAATCGATTTCCAATTGCTCAGACGGGATGAGTAGTTTCTATGACCAATGTGTGTAGTTGGTTTCGTCCAATGCTTCAAATCTTGAAGGATCATGAAGAATGCGATTAATTGGAAAGGCCGTTACTCTTTACTGTGAGAGTTCATTTTCAAATTATAGGAAAATATAGTCAACATAGAGTAGGAAAGAAAGGTTGTGCCGTGGGTAGGTCACTACCTTGAAAGTGAATTCTGGCACGATTAAGGTTTAACCATTCACCCTTCAAGGTTAACACAACAAATTTCAAATTTGTGCACTTAAGGTGAATAATTTAAGGGACGGGGTTGTAAAAGACGCAATTTCTCAGGAGATATAGAAGAATTTTTCAGAATATGAATTGGATTTTTCTGTTTTTTTTATCCATCAAAGTAACAATAATAAATAGGTGTGGGTGTGAAAACTGTAGCTCAAAACTCAAAATGTGAAATTTAAACAGACAAGTAATTATAAGATAATTTTTTAAATACGTTCATAAATTATATTGATCACAATTGTAACTAATAAGCAAATAAAAAGATTTGACTTTTCGGTTTTAGAGTTCAAATAAAAATAGAAAAAGAGAGAAGGAAGAGTAATGTGAATCAAGCCCATTCCATGGGGTGCACAGTGTCAGGTACACTATCCCACGTACACACACGTGCAGGCTTGCTTGGTAATTCATATTACACATGCCTATTTATTCAGTATTAAAAATAACGATATATAAAGAGAAAATTAACAAAATATCATGCGAAGTGGGGCTAAAGTTTTATGGTAATTATCCAACAACATCTAATTTTGTTACTTACATCCACTTTCCTTACAAGATCTCTGATGAATGAATTATCGTACTGTGCAGCTCAAATCTCGTCTCCTTTTAGCTGTCCACGTGTCATACACATCTCAGCCAATAACTATGATTTCTTGTAGTATATTAGAGATGTAATAAGGAACTGAACCCATCATTATTTTGTATATGTTGCAGAGAATAGATGCCAAACCAGCTCCAATTTTCTTCTTTTAATGCTATGTAACATTTATATGATGCTAAATTTCTTATTCTACTTTGGTATATTATCAAATGCTCTCTTGGTGATATTCTTCATTTGTTGGAACTCCTGCTAAGTTTGTCAAAATTTTGCTTTTTCCATGATTTCAAATCCGTAAATTAACATGCCATTAATCATAGACAAACTAATTCTACGTGTTGTTTGCTTTAATGCTTTTTGTTGTAGGGTTCTTTTCTAGTGCCTTGAAGATGCATATAGTATTTAGGGGATTTTCACTTTAAGGGCTTATTTGTGCAGGTAATAAGTTTTAAGGACGTTATTTCTAAAAAATTAGTTTTAAGGACATTTTACAGGAAAAAGAAAAAAGAATTTATCATTTTCAGTTATACAGAAATAATGATAAAAAGATTTATCATTTTCCTATATAACTTAAAAAGATAAATGAATTTATCATTATCCTGTAAATTGTCCTTAGAACTAATTATTTGGGGATTTTCACTTTAAGGGCTTATTTGTGCAGGTAATAAGTTTTAAGGACGTTATTTCTAAAAAATTAGTTTTAAGGACATTTTACAGGAAAAAGAAAAAAGAATTTATCATTTTCAGTTATACAGAAATAATGATAAAAAGATTTATCATTTTCCTGTATAACTTAAAAAGATAAATGAATTTATCATTATCCTGTAAATTGTCCTTAGAACTAATTATTTAGAAGTGTTGTCCTTAAAACTTATTGCCCTGAAAATAGAAGCCCTTCAACATAATTTCCACTAGTATTTACTTATCCCTGGAGAAGCGATCGTTTGTGCTTGCTTGCTGTATAATCAGCTCAGGACGTACAGAAAGCAATTTTATTCTAGTTTCCTGGATGCCAAGATTGCAAGTTAATCATGCTATTGTTTAATTAAGACTAATTTCCAGGAATACTGATTATCTTTGTAGATTAGTTTTTTCCTGATTTCATAGACTGTGTATAGGTTTTTTTTTCTTTTTTCTTTTCGATTTATAATCTATAATAGACTAGTAGTAAAGAAAATGTAAGGTGGTGTTCAATACATGGATTAGAAGACCAAACTGTGAGTCAAACCGTGTTGGTGCAAGGTCAAAAGTTCTAGTGGTTCAACCAGTCAAACAGTAAGAACCGTGATGTTTGCACAAAAAATGGACAAACACCTCAAAGTTGTATGGTTTAGTAGATCTTATGTTGTTCTTAGTGATTTGAGTGATTTATGCAAATATATGAAAAGCAGGGGCTAAACTGTAAAAAGACACGCAAATTTATAGTGGTTCAGCCAGAATGTGCCTACGTCCACTCTATATGTTATTTCTCTTCTCTTGTTTTGATTACAAGTACAAAGCTTTGATACAAGTAAAAGAAAGTTGTTTGAAAGTTCTCTCCGTGCTTGAGCTCTCAAACTTGTCCCCCATTGTTGTACCCCTGCCCCTCTATTTATAGAGTGAGGCTGGGGGTAGGGGTCTTGGAGGTATACAATTGCTGGTGGGCCTGGGCTGACGTGATCTGGCCTGGTGAAGTTTGTTCGGTAGTAGGTGGACCGGTGGTTGGTCCGGTAGTGGGTGGGCCGGTGGTTGGTCCGGTAGTTGGAGTGGAAGGAGGGTTCATTCGGTAGTGGGTGGACCGGTGGTTGGTCCGGTAGTTGGAGTGGAAGGAGGGTTCATTCGGTAGTGGGTGGACCTGAAGTTGGTCTGGTAGTTGGAGTGGAAGGAGGGTTCATTCGGTAGTGGGTGGACCGGTGGTTGGTCCGGTAGTTGGAGTGGAAGGAGGGTTCAGCGAAGGCTGGTCCGGTGAGGTCATGGATCGGCGAGGGTTTGGTGGTAGTGGAGGTAGCTGGTTAGATGATGAGAGTTGGAGTGGAGTGGGGTTGATTCGGCGGTCTTGGTCCGGTGGGATTTCGTCCAACATTTGCCCCCCAAAGTGGGGCATATGCCAGCATGTGCCTCGCTTTGTTTTTAGTTCATTCGGTTTCGCTTGTCGAGATGGTTGGTTCGGTAGTCCAGATTTGTCTATAAGTATGGGACATATGCTTTCATGGTTTCTTGCCTAAACGAGATAGCCGAGCATTGACTTCTTGCTGAACCAGGAGTGTCGCCAACGTGTTTGACCGGACCAAAGCTTTAGCCGAACCAAAGTGCTAGCCGAACCAAAGTGTTTCTTTTCACCGAATCAGGTATTGATCCTCTCTCTTTTTGCCGAATGGGTTTTCACCGAGTGGATTTGGTGACTCCGAGTGCCGAATGAAATCATATTTTTGTTTATATCTTCTGTTCTAACGACGTGCTTTTCCGTGTTGCAGATAGATGTCTCAAAGAGTAGAAACCCGATCAGAGAAAAAGAGATCTCATGACAGAGAAGAGCCTTCCGCCATGCCCCCAGCTCAGCCAGGACCTGTCCGACACGGGCCCGCCCCGAGATCATTAGTGGATGGGTACGGCCCTCAGGAGCTTCTGAACTCCCCGCCCGATTGCTTTCCCAGCTCCCTCAAGGAAGAACAGCTCGATGTCATCTCCCGTTCTTTCGGAATTGATAGGGCGCGCATGCTGTTGCCAGGGAGAGAAGTTATGCCATATGACCCTCCCGAAGGATAATTTGCCTATAGCAGATACCACTGTATGTGTGGTGCCATCCTGCCTCTTAATGCTTGGGGTAGCCAGCTTCCTTACATATCTAAAGGTGGCCCCATTCCAGCTTCAACCCAACTCCTATGCTATACTGGTGAGCCTCTTCGTCATCTTCCAGAGGAAGTATGGGCGTGCTCCTTCCAACCGGGAGATCCGGTACTTATATAATCTGAGGGGCTATAAGAAGGGGTCCCCATATATCAGCTTGGAGTCAGCTGTAACCTTCAAGCCGGTCTTGGATCTGTATTCTAAATTCAGCATGTTCAAGAAGGAGTGGTTCTTCGTCAGGGACGACTCTGTTTCTATTCGGCGTTTCACCTCTGGATGTAATTCGATGCTTTATTTATAATTTCCATTCGGGTTGCGATACTTCTTCTCATACGTTTCCATTTTTGCTAGCGACAGGTGGCTTTGCGGTTGTGGAGACTGATCGCCTGGTTCAGACGGCGGCTGAGATAGAAGCTATCCCCGGGAGAGATAGATAAGCTGCCTACCTGATCAGAAATGCGACCCTTCTGGAGTATAACTTGATCCTCCCACAGCAGTCAGTAGTCAAGCTGAGGGAAACGGCGGAGGAGAGGGCGGCTGCTTAGGCTAAGGGAGGTGTCACGGTTGAGAGTGGCAAGAGGAAACCTTTCGCGAAACCTCCAGCTGTCGGAGGTAAGAAACTTAAGAAGTCGGACGGTCCTTCCCCCAGCAATTGTCCACTTACCCAGGGGGAGGAAGACGTAGAGGAGGAAAGAGGTGAGGGTGGAGATGGTCGGGAAGGTGATGATGGTGGCGATGGCATCGGGGCCTTGCTTTCTGGGCAGGCAGGCAAGATTCAGGAGTGGACGGATGATGCATTTCGTCAGGCTTTTGAGGGGCTTGACGGAGAAGCGGCTTTGGTAGAGAAATCCGGGAAAGCCGACAAGGCTGGGACTGGTGCAAGCGAATCTTCTCAGACTACTCCAGCCAAGGTGGCTCTGACGACTCAAGGTGAACTTTTGACTCCCGCAGGCTCCATTTATGATAGGGACTTAGGAATATTTTATGATCCGCTCCCGTCCTAGAATGAAATCCAGGACTCATTGCAGTATCCTACTCCTCCCCAGGGTTTGTATAACAGATGTGTTTCCTTTCTTCTTTTAACTTTTAATTTACCGCGTTTCTTGAATTATGGATCAATGTAAGCTTGTGACACTTGTTCTTTATATCAGGAGCAGGTAAAACGGCCAAGGCCTCAGATCTTCGGCACAGGCTTGAACAATACAAGCTTTCCAAAGCTTCCGCCAAGCCAAAGCCTTCGACCCACCGTTCCGGGGATGTAGTCGGCTACCGTCCTCTTCTTGGGGTTATTGAAGAGGGTATTCAAAAGAGAAAGAGGAGTCATCCCTCATCTGAACCTTCACTTGGTCCTCATCCCCCAGTTCAGCCTCTTCATGATATCACGGAGGAGGATAGCGAGTTTGTACTCTTGATCTGGTGAGCACCTTCTTCCCCGCAATCCCATGGTACGGGTGCTTGATGAGGCTAAGTCCTTAGATCTTGATCTACTTACTACTCGGATAGTTACCATAGGAGACGAGGCCAAGGCTAATATTGATCGGGTGGCGGAGGAGACTAGGAAGCTGATGGGGCATCATGCCCGGCTGGTTAAGACTGAAGAGGAGATTGGGAGTGCCAACATCCGACTACGATTGATGGTTTCGGACCAGGCCAAACAGCTCGCTGATCAGGCCATTCAGATCTCTCAGCATGAGGCTGCCTCCGGGCGGTTGAGGAAGGCTATGGAGGAGGCTAGTAAGGCGGAACTACGGAAGATGGAGGCTGCCTGCAAGGAGCAGATAAATATGGCCATCTCGACAGTGGATGAGGTTCGGAGGGCGGATCTTGAGCGGGTAGAGGAGCTGTCGGGGAAGCTTGAAGCCGCAGAGCTTGCTCAGGTTAGGCTGAAGGAGGAGATGGAGGCGATGCGGAGATCCCTTCAGGCTGACTGCTCGAGATACCGATTGGAGAGAGAAACTGTCGTTGGAAGGTTTTCGGCTTCCGAGGCCCGGATGAGGGAGTTTGAGGAGAATGAGGGGATGATGGATGAAATGCTTCAGGACATGTACTTCCGAACTTGGAAGCAGGGCAACTTATCCTGGATGGATGATTATCCTAGGGTCATGGCTAAGATTTATCTTCGGGCTCTGGAGGAGGCTAAGGCGGATGCGGATAAAGAGGGTGGCGTGGCCTTCAGCATGGATGTGGTCACTGCCCAGTTTACCAAGGAGGAGAAGGTGGCGGTGAAGGAGGGTATGCGGTTGCTTGCTGCTGAGGAGGCAGGCGTGCAAGTAGAGGATGACGACCAGGATAGTCAAGAAGCAGGTGCTGGTAAGTCTTCCTTTTTATTCTCTCCATTAACTTGGTTGCTTATCACTAATGAATCCTTTCTCTGATTGGACAGGTGGTCAACAGGACAAGGATAAAACTCCAATGCAGCCGGCCCCTTGATCAGACCTGAAAAAACTCTTTTTGTGGACTTGACAGGGTTGTATATGTTAGTCTTAAAACAGTAGAGTAACTTTTAGGTTGTAACTCCTGCTACTTGTAATAAATAGCTCTATTCTTGATGTGTGATTTTTAAACTTAAGCTGATTTTGTCGTCCTTCGAATGTTTTTTGCTGTTTTAATATGTTGTATAAGAAATATAGCTATGCATATTCTTGTAATTAAATGGTGTTTGATGTCAGGTTCTGGTTTTAAAACATAATTTCATGACTTGCAATATTAGCGTGTGGTGTGAACAAATTATAGTCATGTATTTGTACACAAAAGAAGAAAATACCGCCTTTCATGTTTTAATCGTAGATGGCAGTTTTGAATATCTTGTATGACCGAGCATGGAACGTAGTCGAATGCCCTGCCATCCAATTGTGAGTCCCTACACCCATTGGCAAGTATCTCCTACTCTGCATCCTGTACTTTAGGGACTATTATAGAGGGTAGGAGAAAAGCTTTTTAAGTAAAATTGAAATATGTGAAAAAGTAAAACTTCCAATCACGGAAGGCCTTCGATGTGCTTAAGTTCGTGGCAAACGGGTTTTGTAGTCACTTTCCCTAGCTGTGGGTCTTGGAGACATTTGTCACCCATCTTACGCCTCCGCGGGGAGTTAATTCTTTTTTACCACAGCCGCACTTAAGACACATCGGAGCCGAGATCGCGCACAGTAACTACCCGGGCCATTATGGCCCGTAATCGTGGGTATTATTCGATTTACTGTGGCCGGCTAGCGTGGGTGCCGATCGTCAACTGTGAACTGCCCCTGGCTGGCCACACCTTATGTTGGGGCTTATAGTCGGTTCACAGTTGCCGGCGAGCCTAACGCCGTAATGAGCTGCCTCGGCTATAGTCGGCCTTCTAGGTGGCTTATAATCGGCTCATTACAGTTGGCTTTAAGGGCCGTCTCGAGCAATGAGTTAACCCGCAGCAGAGGGATGCTGGAGCAAAAGTGTCTCATTGGCAAGGGCATAGATTTGCATAGTACCTGTTAGGTTTTGCCCAGGTGAAGTTGCACCGTGGAGTGCTTTGAGTGGAAATGCTATACGCATAGGATTTTGTTCAACAGAAAAGGATAAAGTTAACAAGTAGCCAAGATATAAAGGAACAAGTTAAAAAAGAGACAAGGTTTTTTAAAGTGGTTCGGCATGAAAAGGCATACGTCCACTGATTCTCTTTGTTAATTCACTTCATATGGGCAGTACAAGTTAAGAAAAGTATCGACGGAGGTGCTGGATGTTCCATGCCCTCTGGAACACCTCTCCGTCCACTGTTGACAAAATATAAGCTCCATTGTGGAGATCTTTATGAATTACATATGGTCCATCCCAGATTGGGTCTAGTGCTCCGGGGCGAGGGAAGATTCGCTTGAGGACAAGATCCCCTTCTTGTAAGGTACGATGCTTGACTTTGGAGTTGTATTGTGCTGCCACTTTCTGCTTGTGGGCTGCTGTTTTAAGGACTGCATCATTTCTTCTCTCCTCAACTAGATCCAAAGACATGTGGAGGAGTTCTTCATTCTCTTCTGGGTTATAGTGGATCCTACGGTGGGAAGGCATAATGGTTTCAACTGGGAGCATAGCCTCCGATCTGTATGCCAAAGAGAAAGGAGTGTGCCCCGTTGATGTTCTGAAAGATGTGTGGTAGGCCCACAGTGTCGTAGGGAGTTCATCCACCCAAGCGCCCTTTGACTTTTCGAGCTTCTTTTTGATCAGAGTTTTCAGAATTTTGTTGACTGCTTCGACTTGTCCGTTTGCCTGGGGATATGCTACGGATGAGAAGCTTTTATGAATTTCGTGCTCTCGGCACCAGTCGGCGAATTCCTCGCTGTCAAACTGAAGTCCATTGTCTGATATGATTTTGAGTGGGACTCCGTACCTGCATAGAACATTTTTGATCAAGAAGTTAATAACTTTTGCTGAAGACACTTTATTCAGAGGTTCCGCTTCCACCCATTTGGTGAAATAATCAACTGCCACTATAGCATATTTGGCCCCGCCTCGGCGCATCGGTAGCTCGTCGATTAAGTCAATTCCCCATATTGCAAAGGGCTAAGGGCTGGTCATTTGAGTAATCTCAGTTGTTGGTAGCCGCGGAATCTTAGCAAATTTTTGGCATCTGTTACACTTTTTGACGAAATCTAAGGCGTCCTTGCTTAAGGTGGACCAGAAATATCCGTATCGGAGTATCTTTTTTGCTAATGTTTGCCCTCCGGTGTGATCTCCGCAGCTCCCCTGATGGATGTTGGATAAGATTTCCTTGGCTTCCCTCCCAGCGACACACCTTAATAACGGGTTAGAGAATCCACGCCGATAGAGGATGTCTTCTTGTATTGTGTAGCGGGATGCTTTCCTCAAGATTTTCTTGACTTCGTTACGCCCATTGGGTAGTGTGCCACTTTGTAGGTAGTCTCGGATGGGAGTCATCCAAGTTGCTTCTTCGGTTGCAGCTATCAGATTCACTTGCTCAAAACTTGGGGCCAGTTGCTTTGAGATGGTTACTGCCCCGAAGATGGTGATGTCTCTCACACTTGCTTGCTTTGCCAATTCGTCGGCCTCTCGGTTCTCTTCCTGAGGGATGTGTTTGACTAAGTAGTGGTCCAATCGGCTGAGAAGTAACTTGGTCTTCTTTAGATATGCTATGAGTCGTTCTTCTCGAGCTTGGAATTCTCCTAGTATTTGATTAACAATAAGTTGAGAATCGCTATGAAGACGCAAAGAATTGGCTCTGATTTCTATGGCAATTTCTAGTCCGGCTATCACTGCTTCATATTATGCATCGTTGTTGGTGGCAGCGAACTCCAACCTTATAGCATAGTGCAGTTTGTTTCCCCTGGGAGTGATTATTACCACACCTGCCCCCGAGCCTTGTTCGTTTGATGCACCATCCACAAAGAGATTCCACTTGATATCTTCTGCTATTTCCAATTTCTCCTTATCTTCGTTGGTAGTGAATTCTGCAATGAAATCAGCCATGGCTTGTCCCTTGATGGCGGTGCGAGGGTGATAGGTGATATCATACTGACTTAGTTCAATGCACCATTTAAGTAGTCGCCCAGAAGTGTCGGGACGATGGAGTACCTGCCTCAGTGGTTGATCAGTCAGAACTTTGATGGAATGGGACTGGAAGTAGTGACGCAGCTTTCGTGATGTGATTAGTAAACAGTATGCTAGCTTCTCAAGTTTAAGATATCTGACTTCTGCCCCAGTAAACCTTTTGCTGACGAAGTAAACTGGCCGCTGCGTGCGGTTGTCTTCCCTTACCAAGGCTGCGCTTAGGGCATGAGATGACACAGCAAGGTATAGGTATAATTCTTCGCCTTCGCTTGGAGTCGAGAGTACCGGTGGTTTCTGGAGGTGTTCGATTAGGTTAAGGAAAGCGGTTAAGCATTCGTCGGTCCATTCGAACTTTCCCTTGTCTTTCTTTAGGGCTTCGAAAAAGGGGACGCACTTGTCCGTCGCCTTGGAGATGAATCGGCTTAGAGCGGCCACTTTTCCATTCAAACTTTGCATTTCCTTCCGAGTGGAAGGTATCTTGATATCCCTTAGCGCTCGAATTTGTTCAGGGTTTGCTTCTATCCCTCTGGTATGAACGATGAATCCTAAGAACTTTCCTGATGACACTCCGAAGGAGCATTTTAGTGGATTCAACTTCATTCCATATTGTTGAAGTACTTGAAACATCTTGCCTAGGTGGCTTACGTGATCTTTGGCTTTCCTTGACTTTACCAGCATGTCATCCACATATACTTCCATAGTTTGTCCTATTAGCCCTGCAAACATCTTATTGACGAGGCGCTGGTAGGTGGCTCCTGCATTTTTAAGTCCGAAAGGCATTACCTTATAGCAGTATAAACCCCGGTCGGTGATGAAACTAGTGTGGTCTTGGTCGGGAGCATGCATAGGAATTTGGTTATATCCTGAGTATGCGTCCATAAAAGATAGGAGCTCGTGCCCGGCTGTGCTGTCTACAAGTTGGTCGATTCTGGGAAGTGGGAAGCAATCCTTTGGGCAGGCGTCGTTTAGGTTGGAAAAGTCAATACAGGTTCGCCACTTCCCATTAGCCTTTTTTACCAGCACCGGGTTGGAGATCCATTCCGGGTAGATAGCTTCTCGTATGAAGTCATTGGCGAGTAGATTCTTTACTTCTTCATCGAGGGCTGCTGATCGCTCTGGCCCCATACTTCTCTTTCTTTGTTTTACAGGCGCCTTGGTAGGATCAATGTTTAATACATGGCATGCTATGTCGGGGGAGATTCCGGTCATGTCAGCGTGTGACCAAGCGAATACATCCAAGTAGTGGCGGAGAAAATCGATGAGTTGTTCCTTTAATTCGGCTTTTAGTTGGGACCCAATTTTCAATAGTCTACTTGAGTCGTGCTTGTCTACAGATATAAACTCCATAGCCTCTGCAGGCTCGGCGGTGGCCTCCTCCTCTTTGTCCCTAGGGTCTAATTCATTGAAAGGGTCGCTGGTATATCGAAGAGGAGGGGCTTTCTTTAGTTGCTATGCTTCTAGACTTTTTGTGCAGAGGGCAATCTCTACACCCTTCCCTTTATCCTTCCTGTGGTTGTTGCGAAGTTCAGTCACATAGCAGTCTCGAGCAACATCCTGGTCTCCTTCCACTTCCCCTGCTCCATTGTCTGTTGGAAATTTCATCTTTAGGCACCATGGGGCTAGGACAATTTGGAAGTAAGACAAGGCTGGTCTTCCTAAGAAGGCGTTGTAGGCCGAATGGTTTTCTATTAGCATGAACGTCTGCTTCCGTACAATGGAGCGGGGATGGCTTCCAATCTCAACAAAGAGGTCCAGTTGCCCGAGGGGCATCTTAGCATCCCCAGTGAAACCGTGTAGTGGTTTATCGCAGGGAGAAACATCTTCATTGATAGCTTCATTTTGTCGAATGCGTGTTTGAACAGGATGTTTACTGAGCTTCCAGTGTCTACCAGGATTCGGTAAACTTCGGCGGGACCAAGTCGGGCAGAGATGACCATGGGATCCATGTGAGGGTACTGCCTTCCTTCTAAGTCACGCTTACCTAATGTGATGTCATTACTTTCTTTCCGCTTCGGGTGGCGCTCTTCTATAACCGAATTGACATAGTCTTTATTGTCTCTAAGCGACTTTCCGTATCTTTCCATCTCTTTCCAGCTTCTGTCTGCGATGTGCGGCCCTCCTGAGATGGTATGGACCACTATCTTCTCTTGACTAGAGCTGCTAGTGTTGCGGTTTCCTTTGTCGGCCCCATGTGAGGGTAGCCATGGGTTTTCAATGGCAGGAGCTGGGGTCATGTCCTGACCTTTTACATAACGTTCCAGTTTCTTCCTTCTGATGTGTTCCTCAATCAGATCTCGGAGATGATGGCATTCGTTGGTATCATGCCCGTGAGATTCGTGGAAGCAGCAGAACTTTCCAGACTTCTGTGCGTTATCTGATTCCTTCTTGTATGGTGGGCGTTTGTATCTAACCTCGCCTTGGGTGGCAAGGAAGATATTTTCGACGGTCTCGTTCAAAGGAGTGTAAGTGTCGAATCTTGGTCCTGGCCGATATAGGCGCTTTTCTCCCTTCTTGCCCCCAGCATTGTCTTTGGAATCATTTCTTCGAACATCCCTTGCCACAGCAGGGGCGTTGCCATGGGTTGTCTTATTTTGCTGTCCTGACTGCCCCTCAATGGCAGCATCCTCAAGCCTCATGTATTTCCCGGCTTCATGGAAGAAATCGGGTAAAGTAGCTGGTTTTTCTTTTGTCAACCTTCTAGCAAATTTAGTGTCCGGATGCACACCACTACAGACGGCCATTAGGATAAGCTTCTCATCGGCATCTTGGACTGCGGCTGCTGCGGCGTTGAATCTGGTTAGGTATTGCTGCAGCTTCTCTCCAGGTTTCTGTTTGACGCTGGATAAGGAATAAGCGTCCTTAGGTTGCTCCACATGAATGCGGAACTGACTGATAAATTTTTCCTTTAACATTTCCCACGAGCTGATGGATCCCTGGGGTAGATGACAGAACCAGGAGGTAACAAGATCTGCTAAGAAGAGCGGAAAGCATTTGCACAGTACTCCCTCTGTCGCCCCACTCATGAGCATATGTTGCGTGTACCTCTGTAAGTGTACAACGGGGTCGGAGGTCCCTTTGTAGGGTTCCATTGTTGGCATCTTCCATTCTCGGGGGGTGATAGCAATTTCGATATTGCGGGCGAAAGGGCTGGTTACCCTAGCGCCTATCCCTCGATCTCTTTGCTCCCGTTGCACACACTCTCTGAATAAGCGTGCCATCCTTTCATCAGAATTTGGAGCAGATAGAAATGAGTTTGGTTCTGTTCTGTGGGATTGATTCCGTCCAGATGACCTGTAGGGATGGTATCGTCTATCATTTCTCATATTTTCCAGTGGCTGCCTTTGATCTTCTGGGAGCATGCTAGGGTCAGCTACAGTTGGCCCTTGCCTTGATCTTCCCCTGCCGGGTTCTGATCTAAGCACTTCCTCGGGTCCAACTTCGGGCTGGACTCTAGCTCGGCCCCGTTCACTGGCGTTTCCATGGTTAGGTAGTATGACAGGCTCTGCTACAATTGACCTCCGTCCGGTACCTCCCCCGTTGGGTTCAGTACCAAACGTTTCCTCAGGCCTAACTTCGGGCTGTGCTCGGTCTCGGCTCCTACCATGGCTATTTCTGCCGTTAGCTCCTTCGAAGAAGGAAGATCTTTGTTGTCTCTAAGATTCTCCAAACTGGGACTCGCCCCATGATTCAGTGTTGCGGTTGGATTCTTCAGCGTCCCTTAAGCGTGACATGAGATGGTCCACCAAGGCTTCCTGCTGGGACGTGAAGCGGTTAGTTACTTCAACCACAACTCTGTCCAAATCTGCCCTAGTAATTGCTGTAGGCTGTTCTGTGGCATGAGTGGTTGGGTTAGCATGTCCTTCATTTGTTACTGTTGCTGGAGGAGGACGATTTACTTGATTCGTGACAGTTGGATATGGAAGACTGCTGGATGCGATGTTTTTTCCTTTGTTAACATCTTTTCTCTGTTTGGGAGGCATGTTTTCCAAGTGGCGGACGATGCTGTTAGGAAAACTCGTTAAGTGGATGAAGCTGAAGCTTCGAGCTTCTACTTCTCATTGAAAGCACCAAAAATGTTTGCACAAAAAATGGACAAACACCTCAAAGTTGTATGGTTTAGTAGATCTTATGTTGTTCTTAGTGATTTGAGTGATTTATGCAAATATATGAAAAGCAGGGGCTAAACTGTAAAAAGACACGCAAATTTATAGTGGTTCAGCCAGAATGTGCCTACGTCCACTCTATATGTTATTTCTCTTCTCTTGTTTTGATTACAAGTACAAAGCTTTGATACAAGTAAAAGAAAGTTGTTTGAAAGTTCTCTCCGTGCTTGAGCTCTCAAACTTGTCCCCCATTGTTGTACCCCTGCCCCTCTATTTATAGAGTGAGGCTGGGGGTAGGGGTCTTGGAGGTATACAATTGCTGGTGGGCCTGGGCTGACGTGATCTGGCCTGGTGAAGTTGGTTCGGTAGTAGGTGGACCGGTGGTTGGTCCGGTAGTGGGTGGACCGGTGGTTGGTCCGGTAATTGGAGTGGAAGGAGGGTTCATTCGGTAGTGGGTGGACCGGTGGTTGGTCCGGTAGTTGGAGTGGAAGGAGGGTTCATTCGGTAGTGGGTGGACCGGTGGTTGGTCCGGTAGTTGGAGTGGAAGGAGGGTTCATTCGGTAGTGGGTGGACCTGAAGTTGGTCCGGTAGTTGGAGTGGAAGGAGGGTTCATTCGGTAGTGGGTGGACCGGTGGTTGGTCCGGTAGTTGGAGTGGAAGGAGGGTTCAGCGAAGGCTGGTCCGGTGAGGTCATGGATCGGCGAGGGTTTGGTGGTAGTGGAGGTAGCTGGTTCGGTGATGAGAGTTGGAGTGGAGTGGGGTTGATTCGGCGGTCTTGGTCCGGTGGGATTTCGTCCAACACGTGATGATCGTTAGTTTTTATTTTATTGATTTAAATGTAAATTATTTCAATTAATGTTAAAATTTAACAAATTATAATTAATATATTAAAATTTAAGATAATTATTTTTAAACATTTCATAACAAATATTAATTGAAATAATTCTATAACACTTTTTTTTACTGTAAAATTTTAAAATTTCTTATTTATTAGCATGAAAACGGTTCGGATCAACGATAATTCGTAAAATGTAAACTAATAATGTATTACGTCGCCCAAAATTAGTAAGAAAATCCAATAATTTAGTGGGTAAGTTTATGAAATTATTTGTTAAAATAATTATGTGAAAAAATGAAGAATGAAGCGACAAATTTTTCTCAAATTTAAAGAACCGTGGGGTTAAAAGAGGTCGGTCTAGAGTTTTTTTTAACCGTGAGGTGATGCGCACGCAATGTTATTTCATTTTCAAAACCTTAGCGGTCGAAGGTTAACCGCGGTCGAACCGAGGTTGGGTTGGGTCTTTAAAACATTGTTTCAATAGCTGCATTGTTATTTAATCAAGGATTTTTATTGGATTTGGCCTCGTTTGTAAACTTATTATCATAAATAGGCCAGTTTTAAAACTAATATCAAATATAGCCTTGTTTTGAAAAATACACTGGCTCCTTTTCAAAAGTCGTCAATGTAATTTTTTTTTTTCGGCGACTTTTGCCAGTGTATTTTAAAAAAAAAAAAAAATTTACACTGGCGACTTTTGAAAAGGAGCCAGTGTATTTTTCAAAACAGGGCTATATTTGATATTAGTTTTAAAACTGGGCTATGTATGATAATAAGTTTGCAAACAAGGCCAAATCGAATAAAAATCCTTTAATCAACCGTGAAATAGTATTTTCTTGTTATGCTTGTAGTGGTTACTAGAGAAATGGTTGCTCAATACTGTTGCAGTTGCCCTGTATCAATAATTTTGTGCATCTAGCTTTAGCACGTTATTTCTTTATGAGCTTCAGTTTTTTATGCCCGCAACTTAATTAACTAAATTTCAATTCCTTAATACATACAAAGCAGGCCAAGAAACAAACGTAGTCAAAGTAGATCGTGAAGCAAACGATATTCTAATAAACCCAGAATTTGATGACACTTGATAGATATCGAAATATAAGTATAACGATATGGACAATTAGATACGTAAATGATAAAATATTAAAATAATTTTCAGTCTTAGTATAAAATTTAGGATCAAATATATTGGAATAAAGAAGACGATGCTTTGAATTGCGGAACCATATACACTCCAGCAAAATAACTTGTTATCATTCCAAAATTTGATTTTTATTCCCACAATGTATTTCAGATTTATGTTTGATTTATATTTGGTAAACAATATTTTGAACTCTATAACGCTAACTCAAGGTTAGCAGTATTTTCCTTTCAAGCTTGGTTGTATATTTATAAATAAAAGGACAAATTTTCAAAAGAGACTGGTTTTTTAAACTATTGGCATAAATAGGCTAGTTTACAAACTATTTGCAAGTTTAGGCTAGTTTTGGCCAGCTCAGCGATGAGCTGGCCAGTATTTGAAAAAAAAAATTACGGGGCGCATTTGTGAAATGCGCCCTTACAAAATTACACTGGCGCACTTGCCAAGTGCTCCAGTGTAATTTTTTGTCCAAACATGGAAATGCGAACCAAAGCCAAATTTGGAGTTTGCTATCATTTAGTGGAACAATAGACATAACTGTATCGTACACCAACAATTTCCTACCATTCCTATTTCGAGATACATGACTTGGTATTGGTTGATTACTCGAAGATTCATTGTTGCAGATTGGACTTCTCACGAACGTGCATACACCGCTCGTGCACCGCTTGAGCGAGATGTGGTCAATCTTCATATTATCATGATATTTTTAGTTCGTTGGCTTGAATTGTTTGTTTACTTGAATTATGTTTCTAATTTTGAATAAATAATTACAACTTGTAGGTCGATGTATTAGAGACGGTAGAAAGAGGGTTGGACGATATCGGATATGGTAGAGTACCCGAAAGAGAAGTCCAACCACGATGTCTTGATTTCAACAAACTTATTGATACACACTTTTTTAGAAATCGATTAGCACGACCAAGCCCTTCCGAACAAGCTATGCAGTCTAGAGAGTGAAGAACTAAAAGAATGCAAGATACACACCAATTGCAAGCCGCTGGATCTTCTCAACCACCACCTACATAAGACGATCCAACTCCACTATGAATATTAGTATTTTTAGTTTAATATTAGTTTGCTTTTGTAATCAAACTAGAACTTCTACTTTAGTGCGAATGTAATCGAATTCTAACTATGTAATGGTTGAAATTTATTAATGGTAAATTTATTAATGGTAATTCTAACTATGTTATGGTTGGATCATCTTACGTAGGTGGTGGTTGAGAAGATCCAACGGCTTGCAATTGATGTGTATCCTGCATTCTTTTAGTTCTTCGCTCTCTAGTCTGCATAGCTTGTTCGGAAGGGCTTGGTCGTGCTAATCGATTTCTTAAAAAGAGTGTATCAATAAGTTTGTTGAAATCAAGACGTGGTTGGGCTTCTCGTTCGGGTACTCTACCATATCCGATATCGTCCAACCCTCTTCCTACCTTCTCTAATACATTGACCTACAAGTTGTAATTATTTATTCAAAATTAGAAACATAATTCAAGTGAACAAACAACTTCAAGCCAACGAACTAAAAATATCATGATAATATGAAGATTTACCACATCTCGCTCAAGCGGTGCACGAGCGGTGTATGCACGTTCGTGAGAAGTCCGATCTGCAAAAATGAATCTTCGAGTAATCAACCAATACCAAGTCATGTATCTTGAAATAGGAATGGTAGGAAATTGTTGGTGTACGATACAGTTATGTCTATCGTTCCACTGAATGATAGCAAACTCCAAATTTGGCTTTGGTTCGCATTTCCATGTTTGGACAAAAAATTACACTGGAGCACTTGGCAAGTGCGCCAGTGTAATTTTGTATGGGCGCATTTCACAAATGCGCCCCGTGATATTTTTTTCAAATATTGGCCAGCTCATCGCTGAGCTGGCCAAAAATAGCCTAAACTTGCAAATAGTTTGTAAACTAGCCTATTTATGCCAATAGTTTAAAAAACTAGCCTCTTTTGAAAATTTGTCCTAAATAAAATCACTCTCATCAAGTATAGACCGTTATATATTAGGTGGGATATAGATAATAAAAGCTTTCACTTTCCTCCGCGACAGTCTCAGTCTCAGTGTGTTAGGTGAGAATGTTTCCCCAAGAATTATGTATCAAGCGTACATAACTTGGACTGTGACTAGCAGTAGTACGTAGTATGCAGTATTTTCTGAGTCCACCGAGTATGCGCATGATAATTAACCACCGAAATATGTTATAGCATCATAGGCAATTAATATAGGTTTTTTTGATTCTCCAAATCGATGCATGCTTGTGTTTTAAGTAATCTATTTGTTGATGCCAACAACAATTCTTTTCTCAAATGAATACTTGTTACGCTATATATTCTTAAACATATGTATGTTGCTAGGATACATAGAGCATATATAGTATAGCTCTAGGCTAGGAATTCTATGTTCCTGTTTCTTGCGTGATGTTGAAGAAAGATACGCTACAATGGCAAAGCTCAATTCTCATTTATCTAAATTTTTTTACAGAATTATGTGTTTGTTTGACGTCAAAAACGAGTATTGTGAGAAACATTTTATATGATTTTGAGCTAGTTTAAATCCCAACAAGTTGTCGATTTGATCAGTTAATGGTCTGCATCTAGCTACTTCTGACATTATATAATCACAGCAGCAAATCCGAATTTCACACACACGCACACACACTACAACTCAGGTTTTTTTTCTTTTCTTTTTTCAATTTCTTCTTTTACTTAAGCTACTTATAAGTAATACTAATCAGTAAGGGATGATCTGTAAAAAGGTATTAACTTGAATAAAATGGTGGACCAAAGTGACATTCTTTGCATGTGCATGTGCTAAAAGAAGGTACATTTTGATACTCTTACAGTGTGGAAAGAAGGATATAAACATAAAGGGGGGCAGATATGCAGCATTATCTTTAAGTTTTCTTTCACTCTAAATAAACTTTATTAGGTTAATCCCAATTTGGAATAAATGAAATCCAAGTAGGAACAAAAGGTTTACGATTGACACTTTTAGGTGAAAAGAGCTTAACATTTTAACTTGCAAATTTCGTTCAGAATTATTAAAGTTTCAATGATCTTATTTTGTGCATATAGTTTATACTGGTTCGTATATTTTTCAACAGGGAGATAATACTTCTTGATGTAGTTAAAACTGCTATCAGAAATTTCCTTATCCCAACCATAGCCACCAAATGATTAAGAAGCTTTTTTGTTCTTTCAATTTAGGGAGCAACTATTTGAATAATTACAGATAGTTCATTGCTTTTGGTTTAAGAATCGTGTATATTAATAACTAATATTCATTGTTAGACTTGATTTGCGGAATATTTATAATAGATCAAAGTCATTTCTTCACTCTTAAGTTATCATTGTGACATGGTTAGGTTGTATTAGTTCACCAATCCTCTAACTCGTTATTTAATCAGAGCAATAAGTTGGATGTTTGGTTTGGCTTTTAGTTCAGGGATGACGAATTTTTTTGTAGTGGAAATAAAGTAATTGGAACTTTTTTCATTAAACCTACATCGAAAATTAACGTTTCTTAAGTTGTTTTTTCCTTTTGTAGGAACAAAAGAAAAATCCTTTAATCATACATAACATAGCACATTCTAGTTTCGACGGAAAAAAGGCTAATTTCAAATTTAGACATCGTTCGAAGCTAATTATAAAAATAGACATATGTTAATCTATTTTTAAGCAAAGTAGGTTTTAACTGGACTTAAAAGATTCAAACGAAAGCGAAACGATAAGCACTTCTAGATGGAGCAAAGAAATATCTTCGAAAAAATCCAACCGAAAATAGGTTAACCGTACATGTCGGTATCGATATGAAGAGAGATAAACCAACATGTTTTCGACAACTCTGCAAATGTTGCGACTTCTTGGAACACCTCCATATGAAATTAGAAGAGTGCTGCAAAAGAGTACAAATCATTTCAAGCTAAGGAAAAAGTCACTATTGACCACTTAGGCAACAAGGCTGATACTGGACTGTTTTTGAAAGAAGTAGGACTTGACTTGTTTTGGACAACCAACGATCAATGGAAATAGCATGAGGCAACTCAAAATCAAGTAGCATGAAGAATTCAAAAGAGTCGACAAGTTTGGAGCAATACAAAAATTTCTTCGTCGACATGATTATGTCCTCACCGACATGTTTGAACATCTCCACGAGTCCCGAGATTTTTCACACTCCTTTGGACCGACATCTGGACTTTGCTCTAAGTGGACTTCTGACCCGACATGACTGATACCCATATAAATACAAGCCAAAGAACAACCAAAATGGGGGCTGAATTCTTTTACAGCGGAGACTCTGCTACTTCTTCACCTCTAACTTCTCCACCATTAAAGTCACTTAGGAAACAACTATTTGTTATTTTAGGACTTAAATCAGCAAATTCTTAGTGCCGGTAACTCTCAAACAACCTAGAAACGCTATTGTAATTCTGAAATCTACTAGTTTATGGTCAAATCTGGTATAACGTGCTGTAATCCAGAGAGAGAACAACTAATAAAAAGATTGAAGTGCACGTAGACTGGAGATTACACTGAACCACTATAAAAATTATGTTTTTTTACTGCTTTTCTGTTTATTTAATCTGAACTGGTGTTGATCCAATTTTCGGATTGACATTTTGGTGCTTTTACTGAGAACCTTGAACAAGATCTAAAGACTTGAAGCTTGAATCTAAGATTTGAAAACGATGAAGAGGGTTAACACCAGATCTAAGATTGGAGGAAGTCAACCAGAGCATGAGAGCAAGCATGAGGCGTCCTCAAATTCTAATCAATTCATCCACATGGCCGGAGAGTAGATGGAAAGAATGATGTAGGAAATGGAAGATGGAATAATAGCTTGACAGCAAAAAATGCTGGAGGGATTTTTTAGAAGGATAGATCAACAATGAACAGCCAGAGCAATTGGAATTCAGAACAAAAGACCAGAAATCAATGCAGGAGCATCTGTATTTAGATCAAAACAAATCGAAACAATACCCTCATGACTTGAAGGCACGATTGATTTAGATCTAGGATGAGCTTTAATGCCTGGAACGGGCAATGTTGGAGCCAGAGTGACAAATCAGAATATGAATGCATGATAGCAGCTCACCGTTAGAAATGGGGGAGGGGGGTTGGTGGGGGGGTAGAATGAAGTTATGGATCAAAGACTTTCATTGGATGACAACCGCATGATCAGGATGGATTGGGGTCAGGTTTGATTCCGTTGTCCTAATTTTAAATAAATGACGCAATATAACTCTCAGACCGCTTACACGTGTAGGAGTCCCGAACGATCTCTAGGCATGCACTTAGTTGGATGCTTGAGATGACTGATTAGGATAATTGTAATAGCCCGTATCTCAATGAGCCTAAATTTTCAAAAAAATCGAAAGCCAAGTCCATCAAAGCACAGATCATTGGATTTGGTACCTGCAAATAAGCATGAGCATTATCAGAGATTGATAAAAATCTAAACCCACAGCGGAAATAATAGTAGGATAAGAATACTGATTATGACTACTACCTTGGAACTAATGGTATTCCTTGGACAACAGGTTGTTACGTCATCATCGAGCATGGGAGAAATAAAGACTTCTCCAACAACTAAACACATCCAACTCCAGTGACTTGTTCCTCTAAATCTATCCTGTGGGTTGTAATGAAGAGGGGGTCAGAACAACGTTTTGGTGATTGGAAAAATCCATAAACTGTCCATAACATAAATTTATACTGATTGGTTTACATATAATAGTTATGTCTAATATGGTTGGCAATTCTAACTTAACCTTACATTGCACACACAATTACTTACCTACTCCTTCTCAAAGTACAAAATACTGATGGAGCCTTATCAACCACCCAATACTTTCAAACCCATTTGCTACTTAATACTTCTAAATATGAAGCGGGCTTCTATAATTACCACAAAATATTTTTAAAAGAGAAATAGGCAGAACCTGCCATTTAAGATCTCAATCAAGATAGACCTCATCATTTAAGACCTAATCCCAAGGTGGTTTTCTAATAATGTTGTCAATGGTCGGTGAGTCCTAGCTACAAAGACATCTAACCACTATTTAAGGCTTCCTGCATTTAATGTCCAACTATTACTGCATCTATCACCAATAAAATCTTAGTCGTGTAAGAGACAGTACCCAAGTCACTTAATACATTTAAAAGGAATAGGTGGACTTATCCATTTAATACCTATATTCTAGGAAGGTCCTACGTCACTTAATGCCTATCTTCAGGAGGACTCCTCACTAGTACTATCATTATTACGGTATTAGCAATGTAAGAGACTATACCCATGCCACTTAATACCTCATTAATAAGGACTAGGCAGACCCTTGACCATTTAACACCTATTTATAGGTAGGCCTTTGTCATTTAATTACTAACCCCAAGGCGGAATCCTCACTGAACTATTTAGTTGACATCGCTTGGAATCTCACGAGGTTACTTAATACTTCTTTTTAGGAGAGAGGCAAACCCTTAGATCAGTCACTTAATACCTAAAAGCCGAAGCAAACCCTTCCCGGGATATCCACTATCACTCTTAATTATAAATATGGAATCTCATTAGGTTATTTCATTCAGTAAAGAAGCGACCCTAAAATAGCAACTTAATACCTCAACATTGAAGTAAACCCTTTTAGGACATCCTTATTTATTTGGAATCTCACTAGGTTACTTAATACTTCCTTTTAAGAGAGAGACAGACACTACAGCCACTTAATAATTTAAATTAGAAGCGAACCTCCATGCCAATATCCCTCACCGCTACTAATTCCAAACTTGGACCATTTAATACCTTTTAATTAAGAAAGCAGGCCTAATCTCTCACGTCGTCACGATCCTAGGATTACTGATATCTCACATCAGTAATAAGTACACCCGATTGTTGGTAGCCTCAAAATGAAGGGCAGTCTTCCGTCGAGTGACTCTACTGACCTTGCATCACTAACCTACTAAGTCCAACTAACCATCCTAAGCCTTTACATGTATTATCTTAGGTAGACATTGGATGTAGCTTACTAATTCCCTTTTTATTTAAGGCAATAAGGTTTACCTTAAATGCTTTTCTACCCATAAATCCCCTTTTAATGCCCATAAATGTCAATTTGTCCATAAAATCATAACGGAATTTCCTAAGACATTTATGTATAATTACTAGTTTCAAATTAGTAACATTTTTAACTATTCCATAGTTATTAATTCAACTTCTTTATTTATCAGTCTCATTAATCTATTTACCCTCTCAAATTATTGCAAATCCCATTTTTGTTACCATTTATTGGAGTTACAACCTTTTAAATTTCTTTCTCATTAATTAGTTATCCTAAATGTGAATATTACGTGTATGCGTCATTATTAGCTAAGTTTTATTTAATAATAGTACGAACCCGTGCTACGCACACGGATGTTACTGTAATTGGTAGCAGAAAATGGTGATAAAATTATACTTTTATGATTTAGTTCTAGTTATGAAATTTTTATTCATTCAATGTTTGAAAATTGTATTTACTCGACCGAATTGATCAATAAGTTGGCAGATATATTTTACTCTTATTCAAAAAGTTTTAAATCTAACTATGCAATTAAGAAAATTGGACATAGGCTCACGTGAGTGGACGAATTGTACAATTATTGAAATAGAGCTTTACGTTTAGCTGAAGTACTGGAAAATTATATCAGCAAGGAAATACCAAGATCCTTTAGACTTACTTCAGATTTAAACATCTTATTGCAAATAAAACTGAATAATTAGAAAGACACAAAATTGTAAAACATAAATTTACAATGAATAAAAGTCAAAGATTGAACTTATACGTTATAAATATATAAGCAACTCATTTCATAGGTGTGCCAAATGTCAGTATTCAAATTTATAAACTTGATCCATAATAGAAAATGATTAAAACACTATCCAGAAATCACACATAGTTTAGTTCAGCACATTAATCTAAAAAAGCACTACCACAGTAACCAAAATTATAACCAGTGATAGAGGAGTAACATCATATTGTTTACATCCAAATAACCTATTCTATACACATGTAGAATCCAAAATCCATCTACTTTGCATCCTAAAACTTCATATTGATTTGAATCAGAAAGCATCTGAAGACTATGTTGCATTAATTGTCAATTAATTTAGCCAATACAGCTTTGCAAATTACTTCATATTTTACGTTGTTGATGCTTGAAAGCCTTCCCACCATCATAGTAAAGCTGATCAGAATGATGCTGCAAGTATAACAATAAATGCATTAATTTTCATGCAAATAGCAAATATTATAGTCCATTTAATAAAGATTAGATAAAAGCAATCCAGCCAAAAAAATTTGTTGTTGTGCATATTTATGTAGAGAAAAGTTTAGACATTTTCTTTCTAATATTGGCAGGCATGCAAAAAAGAAGAAAGGACTGCCATAGGCATGCGGAAAAATAGTAATGACATCCATATTCACCCTTTAAACTACACCCATACAATTTCATTTGATTTGTAGCCATCGCCATTAATGCCTTGTCAACAGTATACTCTACACAGCTAAAGATTAGTCCAGAATAGGTTGGATTGGATGAACCCTTGAGTACTTTGCAGTACTGTAGAAAAAAAATTCCTAGCTATTCAAGTCAGGGATATACTTGAATGTTATTTTCATAATTTCGTTTCACACAAACAATAAAACCTGTATATCTTGAGAGAAAAATTCACTATGATGAAAACCTTGAACTTACTATAGCAGTATGACAACTAACAACTACTCTCACGACATATGTTAACCAAGTGCGAGGATGATATGAATTCTTGGTTCTTGTTGGAAGACCCCAAAACCCCAAAAATACTCCAGCTGCTATTTCCTACCTACTTCGCATGAAAATATTTCTTCCTATAGCCGGTGGAACAACAACACTTCAAACTACATACCTCGATATAATTGAATGTCATTCTTATTCTTTATGTACCTTAAAGAGAGAATATTTTAAAAACCTCGATTTTATAAACTGAAAAATCACTGAGCTAAATATATGCTCCTTTATACCTGTTTCTAAATAATAGAAACTATTTAATACCAAAAATTCCCTTAAAAATCAAAATTATATATATTTATTTCAGGGTCTCCAAAAACCTTCTTTTAAAACGCAAATTTCCTAAATGGAAAAGCTATTTTCTTGCCAAAAATCAAAACCAAGCCTTTACTGATATATACATATAAATATTTAAAGATTTCAAAAAAATTAACCTTTTATAAACTAGAAGTTTCTTAACATGACCAACTTAGTGGTATACGTATTTCTTTGAGAATTAAAATTTCAAAACTTTCCCAAAACAAAATTTCCAAAATAAATCCTTGGAAAAAGAAATCCTTTGAAAACCCTTTTTTCAAACTCTAAGGTGTTTCCAAAGTATATTTTATAAAAATTCCCTCACATATTTTAGACTAAGGAATTGACATTATTTATCCAAATAAAAATCCGGTTTGCCATCAAAGAGGTGATCAATGAATGCACCCTAGAAAAAACTTGCCTCCGGACAATTGCGACATACAGACTCTAATTTTCTGCCCATCTAAATATATGTCTCCGACTGGAACTCATCATCAAAATTCAAAATCACAAGGTAGCTAGAACCTTAACCATCAATTCGAACACCTCCAGTCTCCGAGATTCTACCATATGTCGTATTCATGCTCTTCATCAACAGCGCTTTACGCATCGCCAGCACTCCGTGGGGTAATTCAGAGTTGGCGTGAAAATCTTAACTCTAAGATATTTCCAACCTATAGTTGCTTTACCATTCTCTCAGGGTGGAACTACAACTACTTCAATAGTTGGAACTCTTGGAATCTAGCATAAAAATATAATATTACTACATAGGAAAGTAATAATACATTATCTCAATTTATCCTAATTCCTCATATCTACTATCCTAGGCTCGGATATCAAATGTAACAACCCGTACCTCAATGGGCCTAAATTTCAACAAAAATCAAAACCAAGTCTATCAAAGCATAGATCGTTGGATGTGGTACCTGCAAATAAGCATGAGCATTATCAGAGATTGACAAAAATCTAAACTTACAGCGGAAACAATAATAGGATAAGAATACTGATTATGACTACTACCTTCGAATTAATGGTATTTTTTAGATAATAGGTTGTCACATCAGTATCGAGCATTGGAGAATAGAAGACTTCTCCAACAACTAAACACATCTAACTTCAGTGAATTGTTCCTCTAAATCTATCATGTGGGTTGTAATGAGGAGGGGGGTCAGAACAACGTTCCAATGACTAGAAAAATCTACAAAATTTCCATAACATAAATTTATACCAATTGGTTTCCATTTAATAGTTATGTCTATTAAGGTTAGCAATTCTAACTTAACCTTGCATTGCACACATGATTACTTACATATCCCTTCCCAAGGTCCAAAATACTGATGAAGCTTTATCAACCACCCAATACTTCAAAACCCATTTTCCACTTAATACTTCTAAAAATGAAGAGGGCTTCTATAATCACCACAAAGTACTTTAAAAGAGAACTAGGCAGACTCTGCCATTTAAGACCTCGGTCAAGGTAGACCCTGTCATTTAAGGCCTAATCCTAAGGTAGTTTTCTAACAATGTCGTCAATGGTTGGGGGGTCCTAGCTATAAATACCTCTAACCACTATTTAAGGCTTCCGACATCTAATGTCCAACTATTACCGCGTCTATGCCAATAAAATTGTAGCCACGTAAGAGGCAGTACCCAAGCCACTCAATACCTTTAAAAGGACTAGGCGGACTTCTAACCATTTAATACCAATATTCTAGGCAGGTACTATGTCACTTAATACCTATCCTCAAGCGGACTCCTCACTAGTACTATCGCTATTACGGCCTTAGCAATGTGAGAGACTGTACCGAAGCCACTTAATACCTCATTATTAAGGACTAGGCAGACCCAGATCATTTAACACCTATTTATAGGTTGGCCTTTGTCATTTAATTTCTAACCCCAAGATGGATTCCTCACTGGTACTATCTAGCTGACATCACTTAGAATCATACTAGGTTACTTAATATTCTTTTTAGGAAAGAGGTGAACCCTTAGATCAGTCACTTAGTACGTCAAACCCGAAGCAAACCCTTCCCGAGATATCCACTATCACTCTTAATTATAAATATGGAATCTCATTAGGTTACTTCTTTCAGTAAGGAGGCAGGCCCTAAATAACCACTTACTACCTCAACACTGAAGTAAACCCCTTTAAAGACATCCTTAATTATTTGGAATCTCACTAGGTTACTTAATACTTTCTTTTAGAAAAGATGCGGACCCTATAGCCACTTAATCCTCAAACCAAAAGCGAACCCATATGGAGATATCCCTCATCGCTCCTAATTCCAAACTTGGACCATTTTTATACTTTTCAATTAAGAGAGCAGGCCCAATATCTCACGTCGTCACGGGTCATAAGATTAGTGATATCTCACATCAGTAGTAAGTGCACCCGACTGCTGGTAGCCTCAAAGTGAATGGCAGTCTTCCGTCGAGTGACTCTATTGACCTCGCATCACTAACCTATTAAGTCCAATTAACCATCCTAAGCCTTTACTCATATTATCTCAGGTAGACATTTGACTTAGCTTACTAATTCCCTTTTTATTTAAGATAATAAGATTTACCTTAAATCCTTATCTACCCATAAATCCCCTTTTAATGCTCATAAATATCAATTTGTCCATAAAATGTTAACGGACATTTCCTAAGACATTTATGTATGATTACTAATTTCAAATTAGTAACCTTTTTAACTATTCCATATTTATTAATTCAACTTCTTTATTTATCAGTCCCATTAATTCATTTACCCTATCAAATTATTGCAACTCCCATATTTATTACCATTTATTTTCCATTTATTGGAGTTACAACTTTTTAAATTCCTTCCCCATTGATTAGTTATCCTAAACGCAAATATTATGTATAAGCATCATTATTAGCTAAGTTTTATTTAATTATTATAAGCGTAAAAAATTACGTACAAATATATACTTTTATCAAATATATTCTAGTTATATGTCTTAACTAAAATATTCTTTTCTATGTTCAATTGCTGAAATCATATCTCAAAAGATTAGCCGCTATAATTTCCATAAATTAGTCCAAAACAAAAGATTTAACTTTAAAATACAAAGATTACATCGTTTTAAATTACAAGGAATAATTATTTCTTTTTATACTAAAATGGACAGTGTAAACTACAATGAATCCATATTTTACACATCCCTTCCTCTTTTTATTTGCATCCATTCCCTGCTAGATCAAATGTTGTATTTTTCTAGAAAGGGAAAGAAATCAAACTATTTTACAAATATTAAAAGGATCTAAATTCAAACAATTCGAAACATATAATGTTTACATTCCAACAAAATTAAGGTAATAATCCAAATTCATAACATTATTACAGAACCTATTTTTAGATCTGGAATAAATTTCATTCAAATCAATATTCTAAATTCATACTTTTGGGACTGATTTCTAGATCAGGTTGTAAATAATTCTACAATTCATAAACAAAAATATGTAGGCGGTATATATTATATTCAGATTATATTCAATTTGTTGCCTACAACTCATGTACAATTATCCAGTTTGGTATAATAATCAAATAAACACCAACGAGATAATTTTCATATTATAACAATCTATAAAATTTCCCACTCACCTTTTAAAAGCGAACCAAATCTTCATATCTTACGTAGTACCTTTGATTCATCTCCAAATCCTTTCTTATCCAAGAAATATGTATAAAAATGGTATATACATATATTAGAATTATAGATTTGAGAAGAGATTTGGGATTGGGAGAGAAAATAGATACAAATATATGAATTACATCAAATACGCATATAGTTGATTCTCTTCTCTTCTCCTTTTATTAGATTTATATTCTTCTCCAATTTGTATGAATATAGATATGAATATCTTATTTTTATAATTTAGAAAGAAAATAGAGAAGAAGAAATGATAGAGCTTCACTACCGCCTCTAGAAAAATATGAGAGGAGAAGAGAGGGTTAGGCCTGAATTTATAGGCGTAAAAATCAACCTCAACCGTCAGATCGAAATATATTAAATCCAGACGGTTGGGTCTAGGCTAATACTAGCCGCCACAAAGGGAACGATTGACTGCCCCTACCTAGGGGTCAACACCCATGATGGTGGGTCGATCTATGGGCCCGGGTTAATTTAATTAATTTTTCTTATTTATTTTTTTCGTTCCGAATTTGTTTTTTGTCCGTGACTTCTTTGTTTGGACTCCGATCGTAAAACTTCAAATATGAAAGTTGGTCAGAATTTCGCCACGAACGCAATGGTGCAGGTTTCATGGTTAAATTCTATTTTTGAAGCCTAATTAATTAACTAGCTAATTAAATAACTAACGCCCAACTACAAGGTGTTACAATAATAATAATCTCAAACTGCTTACACGTGTATGAGACGTAGGTTGCTCTCTAGGTACGCTCTGAGTCGGATGTCTGGGGTGAACACTTAAGATTTTTGTTTATTCGACTTTTGAAAAATCCATATCGAATGTGATGACTGGTATTGTTTGCATTAAGTCCCGTCCAAAGAGATGGGACCGTAGTGCAAGGTGCAAGTCCCCTCGTCGGAGAGCGGGCGGATGGACTTATACGGTATTAATCGGCTTAGAGTCCCGTCCTGAGAGACAGAGCTGAAGTGCAGGGTGCAAGTCCTCTCGTCGAATAGCAAGCAAATGGGCTTGTACGATATTGATCACTTTAAGCTACCATCCAAAGAGATGGGATCGGAGTGCAAGAAGTAAGTCACCTCAATAAGGAGTGAGTGGATAGGCTTTCTTGTCGTTGAGTTCCCTTACTGAAGAGTGAGTGGATTGTGCTCAGCAAAGACCCAGAGAGGTTAAGGGTAGGTCCCCTTACCGGAGAGTGATTGGATGGGGCTACTCGGTCGTTGGGCGCCCTTGTCGGAAAGCAAGTGGATCAAACTCAGTAAGTGGCCACTAAAGAGATTGACCCCTGGAGTGGATTGGTTCGGAGAGATCAAGTCCTAGATTAAAAGATGGATGGTCCGACGAGACCAAGCGACAGAGTGGACACAGACTTGATAAATGGATTTGAATGCCTTGAATTCGGAGAAAGAAAGATAAGCCCTGGGCGAACACAGGATGGCTTGAATATATGGAATGATGCTTCGAATAATTCACCAAGATTGGGATCAATAAATAATTGAAGAGCTCAACAATTGAAGACTGATTTCTGGAACTTGTTCTTGAGCAAAGCACACCGTACATTCGAAAGGCGTACTTTATGGGTAAGTGTTAACCTGCTTTTTAGCAAAGAAGGTTTAACTAGAATTAGAAGATTCAAATGAAGGCGAAACGACTTGAAAATTGGCAAGCACTCTTAGATGGAACAAAGAAACAGCTCAGAAAAAATTCACCCGAAAATAGGCTAACCACACATGTCGGTATCGACATGAAGAGAGGTAAATCAGCATATTTTTGACAACTCTGTGACTTCTTGGGACACCTCCATATGGAATTTGAAGAGAGTTGCAAAAGCGTACAAGTCATTTTGAGCTAAGGAAAAAAAGTCACTACCGACCACTTAGGCAAAATGGCTAGTATCGAGCTAATTTTAGGAGAAGTAGGAATTGATTTGTTTTGGACGAGCAACAATCAATAGAAACAATATGGAGCAACTCAAAATCAAGTAGCATGTAGAATGCAAAAGAGTTGGTCAGTTTGGAGCAATACAAAAATGTCTTTGCGGACATGATCATGTCCTTACCGACATGTTTGAACACCTTGACGAGTCTCGAGATTTTTCACATTCATTTGGACCAACATCTGGAATCTACTCCAAGTGGATTTCTGACCCAACACGACTGATACCCATATAAATACAAGCCATAGAGCAACCAAAAAAGGGGCTGAATTCTTTGATAGTGGAGATTCTGCTACTTCTTCACCTCTAACCTCTCCACCATTAAAGTGACCTATAAACAACTATTTGTTGTTCTATCACTTAGATCAACAAATTCTTAGTACTATGGCTCTCAACCAACCTAGAAACTTTATTGTAAATTTGACATCACTAGACTGTGGTCAGTTCTGGTATTACCAGTTGTATTCCGGAGAGAGAACAACTAATAAAAAGATTGAAATGGACATAGGTCGGAGATTATGCCGAACCACTATAAAAATTTTCTCTTTTTACTACTTTTCTATTTATTTAATCTGAACTAGTGCTTTCATCTGGTTTCTGGTTGTTGGTCCAATCTTCGGGTTAACAACATGTTTTTACTTATTAGTTTTTGACACTTGCACAAGAACAAAATTTTAGCTTTTACTTGTTGAAATTCAAAGTGAGAAAGTTTATCCTTTTAAGAAAAATTTTTGTAAATGCACATTTACAAAACACGCACGGAACAAAAACACTAAATAATAAAAAGGAGGCATATTTTCATAATAAGTTTTGAATGGAGCCTATACTTGAAATAAGTTTATTTTAAAGGCCTAGAATTAAATTTTATCCTATAAAATATTAGTCGCATAAATTAAGAAAACAATATTACGCATGCGCTTTCCAATATACACAGTAAATCACATACTTTTAGAGTAAATATTTTTAACTAAATAAAGAACATAAATGAAGATTTTGATTGATGTATTAAATATTAAACTAAGATTATAAATAATCAACGGAAAACTAATTTCCAATCGTTATAAAAAATAAAAAATTGGAAACTATAGATTTTTTTTTCAATGACTAAAAATATTATTTTGATTTTATAGGACCACTAGCTCAATGGGCATATACTAAAGCATTCTAAACTGAAATTTTTGAGGTCTTCCATCCAATCTCTCGAGATATCAAAGTCGAGTGTTCTACTTGAGTAAAAAGTCACTCTTATTCTAAAGAAAATATTTCGATTATATGCATGAAATTTTTTTATGATCATAGCACAAGTGATACTTTATTCAAGCAGAATACATATTACGATGTCTCAAAGGTTAAAACCCATGACCTAAGAACCATTGTCTAAAATTTCATACTCTAACCACTTGATTTAGAGGTTCGTGTCATGCATGAAACATATGTTGTTTTCCAAGTATTTTTTAGTTGTATTTACATTGAAGTGCAAATATTTCACATTATTATGCCAAAATGCAAATATTTACATTAAAGAAAGTTCAAACAGTTACACCAATAGAATATAATTTTCATTACCACTACAAAGTGAAAATATTTTACTAAAGGATTAAAATTTGCACAGTTTATTTCAAAGCGTAAATAAATATAAGTATTCATACATCCTGTTTAAAAATAAAAGTAAAAACGCAAATACTTAGCTTTGTTGCTTCAAACCAAACGATAATGAAAAAAGCCATCCAAAAGTTTTGATAAATTTTTACATTAATCTATTCTTTATGGTGAATTGTTGAAGATAAAATAAACTAAAAGGGAAAAATTGCTATTCTAAGGGACATATTCGAACGGATGTGCCTTTGCCCTCCAAAACACCTTTTCAACCTTTAGCAAATCAATTCTCATTTCTTCTCTCAATCCATTGTTGTCTCCATTGATACTTATTCTATTCTTAGTTATATACGGAAAGTCTATTTGGACACAAAATAACTAAGCAACTAATGACACAATGAATCTCAACCGTTAGGTTGCCTCTGATTTCAACCTCATGTGTGAACACAATGAGATCTGATGGTCTGGATTTACTGTGTCATCAATTGTATTTTATTTTATGTCCAAATAGCCACCCCTATTATATATTTATCTGAAATCATTACTTCATATTTGGATATTTAACCTCATTCAAATGGAAAACAGAGTAGTTCGAGAATTATTTTTTTGTATAAAAAAGAAGTTTAGTCATTACCGAATTTTCATAAGTTATCACTAGAATTTTTGTGAAGAGGAGCCGAGTTTCCTTTTAGAGAACATTTCTTAACATGCTTTGACCCATTGATAAGTAAACTCATAATTTACTGTATATTTATATTGAATTTCCTACTATTATGCATTAGTGTGACTTCATATATGTTGTTTATTTCTTAATCCTTTTCCATCAAATTTTACTAAAAAATATTGCATTTTGTATAATATTAAGAAATGTATTTTGAGGCGTCTCGTTATATAATTTTAAGAGAATGTCAAAGGAAAAACCAAATTTATAAGAGACGTCAAAATATCCCCAAGTGGTAGCTCAACTGGTGAATTCATCGAGTCGTCGAGAGAAGCTCTAGGTTATGACTATGATGACAGTAAATTATTTTGCTAATAACTGGGAGTGCGGGAACCATATATGTTAGGGATTCAACAAATTAGAATCATAAACCCTAGGTTTGATTGGTAAAACAAACTTAAATTAGGCTCAAGTTGAGGTTAATGTTTAAGGAAAACAAATTCAATGGCTTCAAGTTGCAATGTCGCTAAGGAGATTAAATATCCTCAAGTGATAACTCTCATACCACTTGTCAGAGATTCAATAAACTTTAGATTTGATGGATCATAAACACTAGATCTGAATGGTTAACTTATATCGATTTAATTGAGAAAAAACCAGATAAAATTAAATAAACCAGTGGAACCCATGCTTGAATCCACGGTTGCTGATTTAAAGATGAGAAGAATTTGGTTTTGTCTTTCAAACTAACACAAACCCTACAATAGAATTAACTAGAGTTTGTCAAATTTCAGGCCACAACTCCTTGTTTTTTATGCTGGAATTTTCAAATTTGAACCTCCAACAAATTAGAATGCCTTGATATTTGTAAGTTAATACCATGAGAATTAGATTTTTGAGGCATTTAATTTTAATTTAAACTTTGATCACTTTAATTCGGCTTTATACTGAATTAGCTTAGGCATTTTATATCACGTATGGGTCCATATTCTGGAAATTTTCGAACAATTTTTCATGTCATGAACTATTCATTTGACGAAACCTCCTTTTGTTATATTTTTTGACTTTCAAAACTATATTTTTTTGGTTGGTGATTCTATTTAAACCTAAAAGGTTGTTGAGTAGCCCTACGAAAAATTGAAAAAACAATTACACCCATGTTTTCGCTGAGTATATGCATCTTATCGTTAAATTTTCCTTTTATGCCTTTCTCAAATAAAATTTAAATCCTTAAAAAATTCCACCATAAAAAAATCACCCCAGCAAAATCACACAACAATATAAAATTCAAGTTTTACCACTTCTGCAAACTATGAATTTTGAAATTTAAAAAATATCAAAGCAGCATGAAAATCAAGTTTTACATCTTTTAATTCCATTAGATTTGTATTAACATCATCACAATTCATCGATTCAAGTATAAGATTTGAGAATTTACCTAAAATTAAATTTAGGGTTTGTTGGAAGAAAGGAACGGCGGAAGGAAAATATGATGAGAAATAATAACATGAGAGAAAAAGAGGAATATAATTAGCCTTTCTGGTTCAATACTTCACTTCTAAGTTGAAACAAACGGTTCATAAGAGGTTTTTGTTTTTTTGAAAATAGGTAAATGGGCTGAACCCAATAAGTAACAAAAGAAAGAAATACAATCGGGTAACAGACTAAATACCCGAAACAACCACCACATAAACTCTACCGCCTCATATCCCAAACCCGAATCGAGTTAGGGCAAAACAACGTCTCCTCTAACAAAAAAAATCAAGCAAAATAATGGCTGAACTCTGAGAGATCTAGCAGCGAAATTCAAAAATAACTCGCTTAAGCCAGTTTAAAGGCTTAAGGAAGCTTCCAATACTTCATCTCGGATCCATTCAACCCACGTAACTCTGAAATGGAGTGAAAATCATTCTTTTGGGTGGTTTTCTCTTCAGCTTCAATTTGCGAGTGTATACTTTTACTTGAAGCTTTATTACGTCTTAAATTTGGAATAAGCTTGGTACAACTTGGTGGATTGTAGAAATCTTTGGGTGCTTTGGCGGTACAAGTTTCAAACTTGTTGCCGTTATGCTTCAAATTGGTTGAATAAGCTGGCTTAGACATTCAACTACTTTCACCCCTCTCCCAATTAGATAAGTGAAAATTTTGTTTGTTGATATTACTCATGTAATGGTTGTAGCCTAATCTTTGATCATTTACAGCCCAGTAAAGCATTTTATCATGCTCTCGAAGACTACAATTCACGCAACAACCTCCAGAACTGTCAGGTAAAAATAAAGTAGGCTTAAAATTTGAAATATTTAAATTAATGTCCTTGTTATTAAAATGAGCCTTGATACTTCCCTTGCAATTAACAGTTGACATGTTATTGTTCTGAAGGAAACTACTTAAGCAGTTGTTTGTTCGATCTCTGTAACCCTCTTCAGATATGTGTTTGTTAATAAACGTATTGTCGTCTCCTGAGTGCGGAGCATTAAAATCATAGTTGATATTAACTGTCGGTTGCCAATTTTTATCCATGCTTAGATAATTGCCCATTTGATCATGAATATTGTGTGGGCAGTAGCTTCCGCCCCTATCAAGTATTAAAGAACATTTATTAAAGCTCAAATAATGCTTATTATTAGATAAAAATAAATTATCTTTAAACATTCTTCCCTTTATATTACAAGAGCCATTCCTATTGTGATGGTAGAAGTGGCCGCCACCAGTATTGACTGATTTGGAAGTGAAATTATCATTATTCAAAAGCTTTTCCATCCAATGACTGCCATTGTGGCGAAGATGCCTCACAGGAAGGTTTTGATAAGAAGGGTGACGAAGTTAAAAAGGATGAATTTAGAGTTCGAGGAAACAATATTTTCAAATCATGAAAGATTTTGAATATATTTTAAGTCAATTGCCTCTTCTAATGCATTTAAGAAGACAAAAAATTATTTTATAAAAATAAATTATTTTAAGTTATATTTTTTTATACCTTTCTTCTTTGTTTTTATTATCAATCTTGTAAAAATTTTTTCAAGAATTAATAAAACCTGCTCTTTCTAAAGTGGATGTATAATATCTCACAAGACTGGAGCATACATAAATCATGTGTGTAATTTATTTTTTTGTTTATGTGATAGCTTATCTAGAAATATTAGTTTTCTGTTTGTTATACTTCACTGTCAAATCCGATTTTACTATTTCTGTTGCATTTGGAGCGTTACTTTGTCTTTTTCGCCGATGAGAATTTGAAAAGGAAAATTATCAGGATATCTTCGGATATAAATATGTAAGATTGTATCTTACTTATTGCAAACGAGGATGGAGCGCCAATTGAAACCAAAAGTACAAAGAAAATTTTGGACGACATCATACAGCCGCAATGTGAGAGCTGGGTGCAAGGTACGACAGTCTACGGTCGTTTCTTCTGTGCAGTGTTCGTCGGTTTACTGCCAACCGAATACATGGTTAAATTTGAGTTGCACATTTAACCCAGCTCATTTTAAAAGTTCACTATGTTTCTGCTCTAATTTTCTCCTACTTCACCTATATGCATTTCATTCCTTTTTTTAAATACAGAACCTCAGAGCCGCTAAATTTGCATAACCGTTATCTCCCCAGCTTCCTTCCTTTTTCTCTTTAATTCTTCCTCCTATACTCAGGCTCATTTTTCAACCCATTATCCTGAGAAATAAAACAACAACAATGGTAACAACATTCACTTCAACCCCCCAAGTCTCCAAATATAAGCAAGTAACCTCGACTTGGCGGCCGCCTCTTTCTCCTTCAGGTAAAAACATCATCAACCACAGCAATATTACTCATTCCACTTCACCAAAAACTCAAAGTAGAGAAATTTTTTCACGCTACAATAGTTTCAGTTCATCCTCACCTTCATCCTCTTCATGTTCATTGTCTGAGCAACCACCGTTTGCAATTAGAACTCACAAGCAAACTACCTCGGATACAACTACAACCAGAAGTCTCCCTGTTTCATTTCAAGGTAAATCATTCTCTTTTCGAACCAAGAAACAAGAATCTGTTTCTCAAAGCACGCCAAAAAAGGTTAAAAACCCTTCAAAATCCCGTGATTATAAGCTGCCATCCAAGAAATTGGAAAGCTCAGTTCAGAAAAAAATTATGGTACAGGATGATTTGTACTTAGCTTCAGATACAGATAGTTCTTCATCGGGGTCACCAGAAAATATTGACACTAATTTAAGAGTTCGAATTCTGAATAGAGAATTGAAAAGTCCGAAGAAGAATTTAGAGCTAATGAATCATAGTGCACAATTGCTGTCTCCAAGAATTGGTTCTTGCATTAGAATGTTAGAAGCTCCTGTTGCAAAGGGTAGAATTGGAAATTTGCATTCGGTTATAAACTATGGAAAAATCAAGAAATGCAGGAGTACAATGGAAGAAGCTCACTTGATGAGGTTATTGTATAATAGATATTTGCAATGGAGGTTTGTTAATGCAAAAGCAGAGTCGGCAAATTTGACATTGAAAAACTGTGCAGAGGTATGGTGTTGTTTTAGTAATAAATTTTGCTTAATTAAAGCACTATGGCCTTTCAATTTTGGTATATTTAGACATTTTGTGCTTGTCAAATGACTCTCAGAGAATTCAAATTACCTTGTATTCCTGGTCATCTTCGTATAATTTATTTATTTATTTTTATTTTTTTGTGAAAACCCAGAAGAATTCAGCGGTCCGTTAAACTCCTGAGGAGGATATAGTAACACCGTCCGCTGATCCAAGCCTCCATACTGTCTTATATTCCTGGTCATCTTCGTATAATTGTTAATGCTGTTATAGTGCTAAAGTATAATTGGCGGAAACGAACACAACATTAGCTATACTTCTTAATTTAGATCATTAATTTTCAGTTGAGTGCATATGCATGACAGTGTGATACATTATAGCTTTCTGGTTTGTAAACTAAAGGATAAAGCTTTATTTGATTTTTGAATTAAGTATATAGTGATTCATAACCAACTTTTACATCTCAAAAGTAATACCAAATTGAACGGTATATTACTACATTTTTGCTGGCAAATGAGCTTTTAATTTTATGCTATAATTACATCTGTTTTTGTAATATATATGTTTTATGATTTCACTTGTTCACTTATGCAGAACAATCTGTGCAATGCATTGGTTCAAATCTTGGAATCGCTTGAATACGTGACAAATAAACGTATAAAGTTACATGTTTTACATCAAAATTCGAAGCTCAAATCTTTACTTGAGTGGCAAGTAAGAATCTCTCTTATCATATGTTTGCAATTTAGTGCCTGCAGAATCTTTTTCCCCAAAGTTTTCTACCGTAAACTCGCTTTCATTTTAAAGCACCTCAATGCATTCTAACATTCTGAATACTAAATTCAAAAATTTATAATTGATAAGTACACAAGTTCTCAGTAATAGTCAATGCTTTATGTAACAATTATTCTAATTTGTCAATAATGCTAAATGTAGATCGAGTGCTTAGAAGCATGGTTGAATATTGATGGAGATGAACATAACCTTTTATCAAGCTTGAGTAAAGCATTGAAGGCTAGCACGCTTCGCCTTCCAATTGTTAATGGAGCAATGGTGTGTGTGAATCAAGTGCATTATTTATATAATATTATTATTTCATTGTATTAATTAAGGTTAAATTGCTATTGATAGATAAATGTCCACGACTTAAAAAATGCAATTGGATCAGCAGTAGATGTTATGCAAGCAACTGGAGCTTCAGTGTCTTCTTTACTGCCAAAGGTACTTAGATACAAATTTCAAAACCTGTAACATATAAAAACTATAAGCAATTGTTTACATTTACATAAGAATTTCAGATGGAAAGAACAGATATTTTGATGTCTGAAGTTGCTAAGGCGGTTACACATGAGGGAGTTTTGCTCGAGCAGTCTGAAGATTTGCTATCAGCAGCTGCAAGAATGCATGTAAGTGTATAGCATACGTGTAACTTTGTTTAGATGTTTTATTTTTCTTGTTGCTTATAAAATATGATTACACAGGTGAGGCAGTGTAGTCTGAGAACTCAGATACTACAATTGAATCAGAATTCTAATATGGATTGTACATGGAATTGATGACACTTGAATAGCACCATACAAACCTGATTTTTCTGTGAATTTGGAGCAACAAATCAGGGCAAGAATAATATACATACACAATATTTTTTGTATTGATTACAGTTTCCAGAGTGCACTTACTGTGACCATCGTTAGGCAAAAATGTCCGTGTTTTTCTAGAATGCTAGAAGTACGATAATTTTCTTGTATTGTTTTGGTTCAACTTGAACTATTCAAATTGAACTCATTTAGTAAAGTAAAAGTTTAAAAATGGTAAACAGTTGAATGTAGTCAGTGGGCAATGACAGGTTGAGTACAGGTTTAATAAACCTTTTTATGTATACTATATACATTGTATTAGCTTAGTGTTGTGTGTTTGTATGGAGTGAAAGGAAGGAAAGATTCACATATATGTTTCATACTTTCAAAAGATAGCATTGTCATATATGTCTTTGTGCTGAAGTTTCATAAACTTAATTAAAAAAGTCTTGTTTATGTTATCGTATTCGTATTTGTATTTGTAGCCAAATATATTGATATACCAGTTGCAATATTGCAATAATGCGGAACAGTTGTGTAAGCAAAGCGGAGTCGTACTCCTCCATACTTAATGTAGTGCTGGTAGTGGGTCTTTTAGTCTATTCATTTTAGCCTTCTCTCTTTCATTATGTTGGGATTTTGACAGTTTGATGATTGAGTTCGATCTTGTATTGAACAAACACAGAGATATTGAATTGATCTAAGAAAAGTAAATGTTTTGATTAATTGAATGATTACAGAGGTAATTGTCTTCGAGATATACAGCTGGTATTTATAAAAGCAAATTGAGTTGATGGACCAAGCATCTAGGCCCAAAGACCCGTAACCCACAAAGCAAAAGATAAGATATACACGGCAAAACTTATACACAGCAAAATCTTTCTCATTTCAATACCTCCTCGAACCGACATTAGGGTTAGGGCAAAGAAAAAGACGATTCTTTAATTCCATGGCGCCGCCAGCAAAATACTCTTCAATTATCTTCAGATCTGAGTTATTTCTTCTACTTCTGAGCTTTTCTCAACTTCTTCCTTTGTATTCTTGCAGAGTTCGTCACTGTCTTTGTTATGCTTTGGTAAAGTCGATGACTTTTCTCTTCGAAGTCTACAAGCTTCATCAGATCTGCTCGTATGAGTTGAGCTCTCATCAGATCTGATAGAGTTCGGCTTTGATAGGGCTTTGAGCTTGTTGCTGTCTTTGTTGTCATGTAGTAAAGTTGATGACTTTCCATTTTGAAGCTCATCAACTTCATCAGATCTGGCCATATCAGCTGGAATTTCTTCGACTTTCAGGTCGCTCCTAAATCTGATGAAGTTTGGCTTCGATAGAGCTTTGGTAAGCGTATGTGCATGCTGGTAAGTGCTTGGTAAGAAATCTACTTGAAATTTTTCTTTCAGAACCTGTTCTCTGACAAAGTAGTGGTCAATTTCGATATATTTCGTCCTTGAATGTAGAATTAGATTTGCGGACATGTATACGGTACTTTGATTATCACACCATAATATCGGTTTGGACTCTGTTTTGATGTGTAGTTCATAGAGCAGAGATTGAATCCACATAATCTATGCGGTTGCACTTGCAATATTTCTGTATTCAGCCTCTATGTTGGACCTTGATATGGTTGATTGTTTCTTTGAGCACCAAGACACAAGATTATCACCTATGTATATGCAGTATCTAGTTGTCGATTTTCTATCATCTGGATCTGTCCCCCGGTCAGCATCAGTGTATCCAGTTATACTGAGATTGCTGCATTTTTTTCATAGATAGGCCATAGTTTGTGGTTCCTTTTATGTATCTTAGTATTCTTTTAACTGTCTTCCAATGGTCATCACTTAGCTCCTGCATAAATTGACACACTTTGTTAACACTAAAAGAGATGTCTGGCCTTGTAACAGTTAAATATTGTAAAGCACCAACAATACTTCTGTATTGTTTAGTGTTTGTTATGTATTCTTCTCTGTTTTTAGTTAGACGCTGATGGCTTATTATAGGAGTTGCCTGAGGCTTTGCATTATCCATCTTAGCTTTAATTAGCAACTCCGAGGCATATTTTCTGACTAAGAATTAATTCTGATTTTGATTTTCTTGTGACTTGTATGCCTAGAAAATAATTCAGTTCTCCCAAATTCTTGATTGAAAATTCCTTGTCCAGATATTGAGTAAGTTGCTTTATTTTTTCTTCATTATTTTCTATAATAACAAGGTCATCAACATATATAAGAATATATATATATACTGGACCTTTTGTCAGTTTTAATAAATAAGGAGTTATCTGATTTGGTGGATTGATAGCCTAGATGACCTAGAGTTGCTCTCAATTTATCAAACCAAACCCTTGGTGACTGTTTAAGACCATATATAGCCTTCTTTAATTTGCATACAAGGTTTGGATTTTGCCTGTACCCTTGTGGCTGTTCGATATATATTTCTTCTTGTAGAATACCATTTAAGAATGCATTATTGACATCAAATTGCCTGATATTCCATTGGTTATGTAGAGAAATACTTAAAACAATTCTTATTGTAGTGGGTTAATTTGACTATTGGAGAAAATGTTTCATTGAAGTCAAACCCATATTGTTGAGTATAACCCTTGGCAACCAGTCTTGCCTTGTATCTGGCCACAATTCCATCAGGATTTTTCTTGACTTTGTATGTCCACTTGCATTCAACGACATTCTTGTTGTTTGGTGGACATACCAAGTCCCATGTTTTATTTTTTATTAGAGCATCGTACTCCTCATCCATTGATGTCTTCTAGTGTCTGTCTTTTGAAGCTTGTTTAAAAGTTTGTGGTTCATTTTCTGATACTGATATTGCTGTGTATAATTTTGGTTTAAAGATCCCACTTTTTGACCTTGTGATCATTGGATGACCAGTTCTTATCTGTGGTGATGTTTTTGCTCTTATCTGATTGTCATTGTTTTCAGATTGTACTTATCCACTGACTGAACTTTCTTCACTAATTGTTTGTGTTTGTTCTCTTGATTGTGCAGGGGATTGACTGTTTTTACTTTTCAGTTCAATTCATTTTTCTTCATTTGCAACTAAAACTAAATACTGTCACGACCCGACTTTCTTAGCCCAGAAAGACGCATCATGATTTAAGAAAGAAAGGGATAGAAGAAGAAAAGATAGGAAAGAAAGAAGACAACATAAAAGAATCTCACATCGAAACGAATGAAGTATAATATATCACATAAGATATTACATAGTATCATATACATCAGAGTTACACAACTTACACATCTCATATTAGACAGTTATAAACACCTGTCTATCATACATCTCAAACATCACAAAGATACAGACTCAACACAAACACAGCGGAATCACTATACTCCTACTCCAAATCTCCTCCAGAATTCGTCAAAGCTAACATGAATCCCTTGACTACTCAATACAAAATTGAGTACCCAAGAGTTTAATAAAACTGAAAATAAACACTTGGGTCAGACATGGGTCTGGTGTGAGTAAACGGGTTAAAATTACTTAACTTTGAAAACCTTTGAAAAGAAAGGTATCATGTAAGACTTCCCACACATAAACATGGAAAAGTTTTTACCTTACGCTAACCAAAACATTTGATAGGAAATCCAGTTATATTATAATAGGGTCTAGGGTTTTCAAATAAATATGAAATAGCTGAAATTGTTACATTATTAAATTCCAGCATACATAGGTATACAATCAAGTCCGTGATCACTTATTGGAGTTTGGATTCCATACAGTGGCAGGGCTACTGGGGTACCGCCCGTCACAGTACGGGGCCTAGATCACCGTACCGAGGATTACTCCCAATCCCCTGCAACACAAGGCCGGAACCATCTAAGGATAATTCTGAACAAGACAACCCCGTAGTTGGCGCGACCAACCACACACTAAGCCGAATAAAAAGGAACCTCTAGACAGGGATATACCTTGCTCTCAGTGGGCGCTACCCACGAAGCCTTGCTGCACCTCCCCTGTTTTAGCCATTCCCGGTTGATGAGGCTTGAGGCTACGATTACCTTTATAGAACACATCTATCTTAGAATGCTCATCGCCCTCCTGACGATGTTCTGAAAGCATTCAATCCATACAAGTTCGTTCCGGGTTCGAACGAAACCGAAGGCATTATCTCGTTACACTCATTTTGGAATCACCCTCAGAGTTAACGACAATAACCCTTGCACTCTGAATCTTCATCTCGAACCTATAAGTACTATCTCCGTCAACTCATTACGGAATCACCCACAGAGTTATACTGACAAAGAATAGTTCTTACACCTCGAGTCTTTACTTCAATTGAGATTCACGACCTATCGTTAATTTGGATCGATGTGGTTTTCGGATATCCAAATCTGGAAACCCGATCCCGGTCTCATCGAAATCCAAAACGTATCTTTTAAGCCAAGTTGTTTAAAGGTTTAAACATTTAAACTTATATTCAGGATGATATAAACAGATAGATAAATCACATTATCACAATAGATAATTCTTATCAAACATTCATCTCACAAAGCAGCATGTCACATAGATATCATATCCAATCATCTAGTATCAACCAATCATCCAATATCAATCATCCAATATTAACCAATTATCCAAAAGCAGAATTGATTAACTCCAAATCAATTTAATTAACCTTTAATTAAATTAATTACTATACTTTAATCACTTGGACTATCTTAATCTTGCTTACTATCATTAATTAATTACAAATTAATTAATAAATCATTTCTTAATGATCTTCCTTAATTAATCTTCCTTGACTAATTATACTTTAATTACATTCAAGTAATTATCCTTAACCATATACAGTAATTAACCTTTAATTACTATCATTAAATTACAATAATTAATGATCCTTCATTTACTTCCATTAATTAATTTAACTATAATTATTTGCATTAATTCTTAATTAATTATAATTAATTAATCATACTTTAATTAATCACTTTTATCAATCAACCTTGATTAATTTCATTACTTATATTAATTAATAATCCTCTAATTACTTCATTAATTAATTACCTTCTAGTTAATTAATAATTAATCTTTAATTAACTACATTCATTTATTAACCTTAATTAATCATAACAGTCATTAACCATCCTGTAATTACTTACCTTAATTAATTAACTCCTTAATTAATTATATTAATTAATTACTCTTTAATCACTTATTTATTGATAGAAATTAATATGTAATTTAAATGAAAAGTTTATCTTTAAAGATTGAATTTTATTAATGGATAATTATTGAATGTAATTAATTAAAAGAGAGTAATTAATTAAGGAAGTAATTAAGGATCATTAATTTATATAAGAGGCAGTGGCGACCGGTAGGCTTTGCAACCATCCCAGACCCACCGTGGCACACAGTAATACCTCGAATTTGCTTTTACGGCCAGCCTCTCGACTCACAACCAACCCTCACAAGGCCTTTACCTCTCAGGGACATGTAGGGGTAAGAGTCTCCCGTTCGCCACCAAACCGCGAAGCGAGAACCCCCCTATCATGCTGTACTGTAGCAAATCCGATCCCGGTCTCATCGAAATCCAAAACGTATCTTTTAAGGCCAAGTTGTTTTAAAGTTAAAACAATTCAATTCTTTATCTATATACACAGAGATAGATAATTCACAATAAATAATCCATATTACCATCACAAACAGATAATTCACATTATCATTACAATTCAACCAAACATCCATATCATATATCAGCACATATCTCATCAGAGATATCAACAATGCAAAGCATTCAATATTATTCATCCATTCCTAAGTAATGATTTATGTCATCTCTAATTAATTTAAAGTGAATCAAATTAATTACTTCATTCTATAAATCCTGCTTACTTAATCATTAATTAAACCAATTAATAAATCATACTCTAAGTATCCATCTTAATTAATCATTCCTGATTAATTATCCTTTAATTACTTTAAGTAATTAATTCTTAATTAATTTCACAAATTAGTTATCTTAAACCATTACAGTAATTAATCTTTAATTACTTCATTAATTAATTAACTATACTTAATTACATTAATCCTTAATTAATTACAATTAATTAATTGCTTTAATCACTTATTATTGATTAATTAGTTTAAATTAATCAACCCTTAATTAAATCATTAATTATATTAATTAATGATCCTTAATTACTTCTTTAATTAATTACTTCATTTAAATTAATTACATTTAATAATTAATCTTTAATTAGTCACATTTATTAATCACCTTTGATTAATCTCATTTAGTAATTAACTACCCTTAATTACTCATTTCATAAATTAATTACTCCTTAATTAATTATCTTTTAATTAATCCCTTGATTAATTATACAAAGTAATTAAACTCTAATTACTTCATTATCTTCATTCAATTACATCCAGTAATTACCTTTAATTACTTTCCTAAACAATTATACTTCATTAATTACATTTAAGTAATTATACTTATCAAATCACAAAGTGATTATTTTAAATTAATTTAATTAATTAATTTAAACTTATCGAATTTATTTAATTAATTACCTTAAGTAATTAATTCTTTTAATTACTTCCATTAAGTAATTATACTTAACCAATTTCATATTAATTAATTAATCTAATTGATTATCAAAATTAATCATATTAATAAATTATTTAATAATCCCTAATTAATGATCTTTCATTAATTATTAACAATTCTTTATTTAAGTAATTAAACTTAAATCAAACATTATTAATTACAAATAAATTAATTCTAAATTAATAAATCTCTAATTACTTAATTAATTACCTAATTAATCTTTAATCCCTTGATTAATTAATCCCTAATCATTTATTAATAATTTATACTTATCTAATTAAATGATTCTTAATTTCAAATTAATTACCCCTTAATTAATTTACTTATAATCCTAATTATTTAATTAATTAACACTAAATCATTAATTAATTAAATTATTAAATTACCTTATTAATTTAATGAATCCTAAATCATTAAATCTTAATTAATCTCTAAATTAAAGTATTAACTTTTATAACTACTTTAATTATTATTAACAAAAGGCTTTGAAATCTTTTTACTTTTAAATCTTTCTTTTATTTCATTTCAATTTAAAGATTTAAAATAAATTTCAAATTTAACTTTAACCAAATTTAAATCAAATTTACAATTCTCTTTTTTAAACCAAATGTTAAAGAAACACTTAACATTAAGAATTTAAAACCAATTTATTTTAAATTCAAACCCTTTTTAAAATATACTTTAAATGCTCTAAATTTGATAAAAACATTATAAATTTTATCAACTTATTTAATTATCTCAAACTAGAATACAAATCAAACTTGAACCCATGTGAAAACTTGATTTAAAACTTGTTTAAATCCTGTTTTCAAATTTTTTAAAAACTCATTCAGATTTAAAACACTGCCAGGCTTTAAAAACTGTCATAACCCACGCGAGTCTCCCCTGAAACGAACCCGAGCCAGGACTCCATTTTCTCGCGTATGACTTCGAGCCAAACTCTTCATCTACTCGAGTGCGTCTTCTCTGCCAAAACCAAACTTCACCAGTATCCAAAATGTACACCGTGCACATGCACCGATCAACCAACCTCCTCCGACCATCCACAGTGACCCCCACAAGTCGACGATCATCCTAACACTAAAACCCGATCACCAGAGCTTCAAAAACAACACGAATTCGAAAACGAGTATCACGGCCAAACCTGGAACGAGAAGTAAAAACTGAAACCACTTCGTCCTCACACCTCCGACCATCAGAGGCTTTGAAACTCCGTCCAACCCTTCTTCAACATCCAAGCTATGGCATCCTTGAATATCATAGCACTCGATCACTCAGAGGTACAATATCGATCAAAATTCCAGAGCATTCCCAAACTAGGTTTAGAGACTCAATCGACCAACCACCATCGCCACGGTCAACTATACGACCATCTAATATTTTTCTCTTAATCACTGATAGCTCCTCTTCCTCCAGAATGTACCACGACCTTCCCGAACTCTTAGATCATCAGGAACTACCCAAAACCCATATTTTGTTCAAGTTCGAACTGCTCACTCAACTTAATGCTAAAAATTGTGATTTCACTTTTAAAATTCATGTTTTGGGATAGGGTTTCAGATTATATGCCCGCATCATTGAATTAGTATACTTGAAATTTCACTTATCCTAAGTTAGCTCTGTTCCTTTTAGTTTTAAAAGACATTCAAGTTTTATTTTAACTTAACTATAATTTTAAATATTAATCTAAGATGACACAAACAATTTCTGTTTAAAACCTAAGTCCTAGCAGAGATTAGATTAAGAGGAAATGAATTTTGATCATAAATTGCAACTTAAAACTGGGAACAGAGATACACAAATAACAGACATGCACACCAATTTATTCATATACATACATGCACAGAGATATACAAAAAAATACATTCACAAACGTACTTGATTTTAGAGGTAAACATACAACATAATTATATACTTAAACATTTAGATAGTGTTGTTACTCACCAGATTAAAAATGAAGAACAGAGCCCTCTTTGAACCCAATTTTGATTTTGAAAACTTTAAAACTTGACTGTTGTAATATGCTTCTAATATTAAACTGGAAAGTTGAAGATGCTTGAATGCTTGCTTTAGTTTGAAAGGATTTCAGTTGCATGCAGAGATGACTTGTTTGACATGCTTCCAGATTTGAAAAAGATGTTTACAGGCTTATGATTTTAAAATGAATTATAGGTTGTTGAAGAATGGTTACAGGCTTGTTTTCAAAACAGAGAAGATTGTTTTGATGATCTCTTCTTTGATTTTGAAACTGATCCACAGGTTTTGATTTGAGAAAGCAATTTACAGGGATTTGATTTTGATAAATTTTGGTTTGTGGAGTTTGATTACTGATTGTTTTGAGAAATTGTTACAGATTTTGTTTTTGAGAATAGGCTGAAGTCTCTTAAGTTTTGAAAAGAATAGAAAAGAAATGAGAATGATAAGTAGATGAATATATAGGTTAAAATGATTTATTCAAATAAAAGAAAAACAAAAATTCAAAACTTTGACATTTGTCATTTACTCTAATTCATTAACTAACACATGTCACCATGGTTACTTAATATATTAACACTTGTCTTTTTAATTAATTAGTATTTATTTTAAATGTAAAAAACCTTTTCTTAATTTATTAATTCACAATTTCTTATTTATATATCTATTAAATAATAGTAAAGCAGAAGAATTTAAAGCTCTCTTATCAGTTCTAGGAATTCCCTCCCCTCTCCTTAATTCTCTCTAGATATTTTATTTTTACCTCCTCACACTTTATTGTTATACTTATTACAATGTTTCTATTGGTTCTCTTTTCTGTCATTACAATTTAATACTAATTTTAACAATTATTTATAGATTCCTTCCCAGTTTTTTCTGTTATTTTAAATTTAAGTCCATACATATTAAATTTAATTAGCTGATCTTAAATTTAAGCTTTAAAACAAATACAATTAACGAATATTCATTAATTGATCTAATAAATTTTTAAAAATGACAATTCAATATGTGTACCGCATTCATATTGACAAAAATGGTAAAACTAATTTTTCATTCAAGTCCAGATAGTTTTAAATTTCTATAATTATATACAAACTATTACAGTGTTCTACTAATATTCTCTTTTATCATTTTGCATTTGCAGGTCAACATTCATTAATTTTAACAATTATTTACGAATTTCTCCTAAGTTTTCTTATCTTATTTTACATTCAAGTCCATATATTTGAATTTATAATTGATCTTGAATTTAATTTTTTTAACTAAATCCAATTAACAAATATTTATTTATTGATCTAATAAATCATAAAAAATGATAATTTAATGTGTATACCGTATTTGTACTGACATTAATGGTAAAACTATATTTTTATTCAAGTCCATATAATTTAACATTTTCACAATTATATACAAACTTATCTTTGATACTTTTATATTTTTCTACATTTAAGTTCATAAAATTTCTTTCTTTCTAAAATTAGTTATTTAATACAAAGAAATATATACATAATTTTTTTCTTTCTAAAGTTGGTATTTCATTACAAACAAATAAAAAAAAAATATTTTCAAAATTGATACATCATTACAAACATATGTAACGTTTTTCCTTCATTAAATTAGTATGTCAAATGGACTTTTATCATTATTAAATTATATTTTGTGAAGAATAACATTACAATTAATGATAAGTGATAAATGTTTGTATTCTGTAATATTGTAAAATGAATAAATATTTTCAATCAGTACGTTTTTGTCCAAAAAGTTACATTTCAATTATTTATATTCGTAATCCGAGTTAATCTTGGACAAAAATTATACCATATTTTGACTAGAAATATTTTTCTTTCATATTTTATTATCTTTTTTTATATAAATGTTAAATTTTTTTTGAAATGTTTTATTATAAAATAAAAATAGTAAGGTATGGAACAACAGATTAAAAATGATTTTTTTTACATAATTAAAATGATAACGTGATTTGTAATGTTTTGGGTCTTATTTTCACTTAATATTTCTTTTAGTAGTTAAATAAATATTTTTTATCATTCTAATAATATCAAATAATTATTTTTATATATACATGTGCTGCAAGAACTATTAATGCATACAAATACATTGACTCCTTGGTATTACACTTCTATTTTTAGGTATTTGTCGTCATTTTCTCAAGTAATATTTGAAATTTAATGTATACATCATTTAACTTTTAGTCAAATTATAAAAACTTAAATGTCAATTTCATATATATGTACATAAATATTTATTTATGAAATTTTATAAAAATATTAATTTCAAAATTTATTAAGCATACATATTTTCATTTATTTGATTGATAAATAATGAAACCTAAAAAATAATAAATCGATATATAACTCATTTTAATCAATAAAAATGATAATTTAATTTTTATTCAAATATAAAAATATACGAATTTCATAACAAAAATACAGCTATAAATATAGTAATTTCAATTTATAACTCATTTATCCTAACAAAGTTCATCAAACATTGCATAATAAATTATATTCTTCAAAAATAGTTATAATATTATTTTTCTACAACATACCGTATGCAACGCACGGGTTACACACTAGTATATAGATAACTTTTAAAGAAATAAACCAATTATACTTATAAATAAGAGCTTATCCAAATATCTATAAAATCCAAATATTTAAAATATTACCCCTTTTTGAATTTCAAAATTAATTTAAATTCAAATGCAAATTATATTTTAAAAATCCAATTTAAAGTCAATTTAAAACAACACATTCAATTTGAAATAACAATCCTATTTTATTAAAGTCTATTTATAAAAACAATACACTATTAATATTGTTTGAAAATAACACATTTGACCATTTTAAATAATTTATAAAAGAGATTATAAATTACTTCTATTATTAAATGAATTAATATATCATATGTTTATTAAATACAAACCAAAGCTTTCCTATTTACAATATATACAAATATATATACATTATAAATAGAAATCAATTTATTAGGTTTTAAAAGATAAAATTCACTAATTAAATATTCATTTAATTAGATTATTAAACCAATTCAAATTTTATTATCAAAGATTATCAAATCAATTTAATTATTTAAACAGATTATTAAATTGATATTGTCCAAAAATTCCGGGATATCACATTTTTTAAAGCTCATTTTAAAATTTAAACCCCTGTCAGATTTTAAACTGCAACATCAATCTACCCGAGCCCATCTTAATTTACCCCGAGATAAAACCCTCCATGCTTCGAGTCATTTACGCGAGCAACTCGAGTAAACTCGAGTTCACCACTCTCTGTTCAAAACTCAGATGTACACCAGAAATGCAAGGTGCACGGTGCACATGCACCACGACTCTGACCAACTCCAGGCGACTCTACGACGTCGAATACGTCGATGTGCACCCCCAGACCTATCTCCAACCACCTGGACTTCACCAACGCCTCGAATTTGAAAACGAGCACAAAGCTAGGACCTGGAAACGTATCTGGCCTCACCACCCAAACCCTGCCAATCACGTCGCCCCCGCAACCTCGTCCATCAGACGAATTGAAATTCCGGCCATAACTTCGTCTACACCTCCCCTACCACTTCCCAAAAATATACGACACTCGATCAAACTATGACGACGAACGAAACATATTTTGCGACCTCACGAAAACTAGGTTTAGGAATTCGAAACACTCGCCGCTGCCACCACCGATATCCGACCACCATCCCACAATTTTTCCCCGACACCCCGTTCAGTCCACTACCATTCCTAAGAACCCCGATCTCCATCAACGACTAGATCACCAAAATTCGTCGAAAGAAAGAAAATTTGAACAACTCAAACTGCTCTCTCATTTCTCATCTAAAAATTGTAGTTCGAATCTTAAAAATCATGTTTTCAATCAAGGATTCAGATCATATGCCTGAATCAATGAATTAAGAAGTTCGAATTTTAACAAAAACTCAAGTTTTCCTATTCTATTTGGTTTTTCCAGAGCAAAACCCATATTTAATTTATTTAAATAAAGTTTAAGCTTTAATTCATGATTAAAAAAACACATGTTATCTGAATCCTAAGTTCTAACAGAGATTATATCAAGAGATTAAAGATTTTTAAACAAAACTTGTCTGGGAATTAATAACAGAGAGATCTTAGATAAACAAACATGTACAACATCTAAATATCCATATATATATGCAAAGAAATATATATACACATAAAGCATACTCATTCCAGATTTTTAATAATGCATCCAGATTCTTATACTAAATTTCACTAATTAGTTGAGTGGTTCATGTGATTCATGACCCGGTTGTCTTGACATTGTGAGTTGTGAGTCCTGAACTCCAGCAGTCCTTTCATACTCCTTCAGATGTTGATCATCAGTATATACAAGTATACTGGGTATTGATGTATTTGTGTTATAGATCTTCTGAGTTGTTTTTATGTCTATGTTACTGAAAGGAAAGACATGTTCATTGAATACAACATGCCTGCTCATAAATATTTTCCCAATGTCATCAAAACATTTATAGCCTTTCTGATTCGTCCCATACCCTATAACTGTACAGGGTCTTGACCTGAAGCTTAATTTATTTGTATTATATGGTCTTATATAAGGAAAACATAGGCATCCAAAACTTCTTAAACTCTGATAATCTGGTTTGACCCCATATAACTTCTCTAATGGACTAACTCCCTTAAGCACTTTTGTTGGCAGTCTATTTATTAAATAAACTACAGTATTAAAGGAGTCAGACCATAATTTTAAAGATAGAGATGATTGTGCTAGTAGGGTCAACCCTGTTTCTACTACGTACATGCCTATGTTTTCTCTCAATCAGACCATTTGTTCTAATGTATAGGGACATGTAGTTCTATCATCTATGAACTATTCTCATTTTATTAAAAAAAGTTACTAAGTGTTTTGTACTCAGTGCCTCCATCAAACTGTAAAGTTTTAACTTGATGACCAGTCTGTTTTTTAGCTAAGGATATGAAATGTATAACTGCATTATAAGTTTCAGACTTCTTTTTCAAGAAATATATCCACATATATTTAGAGTAAGCATCAATAAAAGATATATAATATCTATATCCATAATCAGAATAGATTGGGGCAGGTCCCCATATATCAGTTGCCACTAATTCAAGAAGTTTTAAATACTTGGTTAATGAATCATTGAATGTTAGCTTGTGACTTTTTCCCATTTGGCAGTAAGTACAAATATATGGTAAAGAAATACCATTACACATAATCTTATTTTCTCTAAGTACTTGTTTCACAACATTTGTATTTGGATGACCAAGTTTATAATGCCAAAAGTCAACCACACTTCTATTTCCCACTGGTTGAGTAGTTTCAGCAGTATTACAACATTTTTGTTTTCTTCCAAAATTGGTACAGTTTTTAAGATTTAATGTGTATAGCCCTTTAACTACTTCACCTGCAAAAGATTTTCCTTAGTCAGTATGTATGTCTTTAACCAAATGATGATTAGGATAAATTCAAAGTATACATTGTTATCTTTTGCAAACTGTGAAACACTTATAAGATTCTTTCTTATTTTTGGTACTCTCAATAAATTATTTAGAAATAACTGCCTTGAACTACTGATGTAAGCATTACCAGTATGTGTGATATTAATTGACTCACTGTTCCCCATGCATATAGATTGTTTACCTTTGTACTCCTTGTTGCCAAGGTTTAAGTTGTCAAGATTGCTTGTTATGTGATTGGTTGCTTCAGAATCTGGGTACCAACCCTCATCTTGAATGTGTTCTGGTCTTGTGATAGTGTTTTGGTTGATAACACCATTACCATATGTCTGAATGTTTGATTCTGGTTGTGTTTGTGCCACATTGACACTCATATTGACATTTCTCTAATTGTTTGAATTTTGATTTGGCACAAAGTTGGCATTAAATCTGAAATAACACTTCATTACAGTGTGGCGGTTTTCTCACATATTTGACACTTTGGTCTATTACTGTTGTTGTTCCACCTTCCTCTGCCCCTTGATCTGTTTGCATAACCTCCTATCTGATATGGTTGACTTTGTTTGCTTGAGTTTTGGCCTTTATTCTTAGACGAGTAGTTAATTGATAGGTCTGCATCATGTGGTTTCTTGTGATCTATTATTGTCTTATGTGCAAGAAGAGTTGCATGAACATATTGCATTGGCGGTAGAGTTGGTTGAGATGAAATAACTACAACAACTGATTCATATTCTTTACCGAGCCCATTCAATACACTTAACACTTGTTCTGTTTCTGACACTTTGTGCCCTACAGCTTCAAGCATATTGCATATATTGTTCACTTGTGACAAGTAGCCTCTCATGGCTTGATTGCCTTTGTTAACATTCTGTAACTGTCTTTTATAATGCATAACCTTTGCAGTTGATTGGGTATTAAAAATTCTTTCAACAGTAACCCAAATGTCATTTGCTGATTTGCAGCCTATAACTTGAGACAGTAAACTTGTGTTGATAGATGACAGTAACCAAAAACTTATCAATCTGTCTTGTTTGTAGTACTATACTCTTCATTGGTGACAATTTTGTTTTGTGAATCAGTGATAAACTTTGGTGGAATTGAAATTGTACCAAGGATGAATCCTTCTAGGCCATATCCTTGCATTGCGGTTTCAAGAAATCAGATGATGAAACTGCTCTAATGATTTCTTGAATTGTGTGACAACTTTGTTTTTCAAATGGATTTCAGAAATGCTCCAGAATTTGATGAATGCAATTCTGATGATTTCATGAATGTGAGATGAACAAACTCCGATTTGATGAATGTCGTTAGGCTTGTTGCATTGGCTCTGATACCATGTTGGGATTTTGATAGTTTGATGATTGAGTTTGATCTTGTATTGAACAAACACAGAGATATTGAATTGATGATCTGAGAAAAGTAAATGCTTTGACTAATTGAATGATTATAGAGTTAATTGTCTTCGAGATGTACAGCTGGTATTTATAAAAGCAAATTGAGTTAATGGGCTGAGCTTCTAGGCCCAAAAACTCGTAACCCACAAAGCAAAAGATAAGATATACACGGCAAAATTTAAACACATCAATACCTTTCTCATTTCAATACATTAGAACACAACCAGCAATGGTTTGTTCGATGTATAAAATAAATTGAATTAGTTACAATGCAGCCTTTTTTGTTTTAACTTATTTTTGCAACAAAATAGTAAAGCTTTTGGTGTTTTATTTTTTTGTGATTTAACAAAAAATAAAATAAAATCGATTCCATGGTTAATTTACTTCTAAATGCACAACTCGTTCGTTCAGTGTAAAAGTAAGAGAGAAAAGATAAGTGAACAAGTTTGTCGTTGGTAATGGTCTTAGATTATAACATAGAGGTAAGTTAAGCAACAATTAGTGTTTGTAAGGAACTAAGATAAATCTGTCAGCAGCAAATTTTATTTCTTAGTGTGCTAATTATTTTTCGGACTATTTTTTCTGCTGGAAAAATTACTGTTGCTGGAATCGTTGTATTTCTAAGTAGGAACTATTGAAACGATCGATTATCTAACTAGATATATGAAGCAAAGGTAGCCTACAGTACACTTTATGGACTAGAGTTGTTCGACACCTAAAATAAATTAACCTTGCACAACGCAACAACACAACACAAGTGGGTGGCACTTAACTTCCACTTGGGTTCACATTGACATTATTACATTTTTATATATTCAAGTCTTATTTTTATGCAACGTGGGCGACATTTGTACACAAAAGATATCCAAAAACAAAGTGATTATATGAGTTAGCAGCCATTCAGTAGTTATCATTTGTTGAAGCTTCTTCATCTGGATTCAGATCTTAATTTGGGGTTTAAACTTTAAACCATCAAATGGTGAACTTGGAAATATTTCCCCTTCTCTGATATTTTGTTCTAAACTCATTATTTGTAAACGGCTGAATTTGTCAACTAGTTAGTTCTGCTCAACTGTGTACTTAAATCATTTTGCTATATATGTTTTAAATCTGAACCCATGACATTCAAAATCTAATGTGTCAGGATGTTTGATAAATATTTGATGATAAGTCGTATCCGAATCAGAGTTGACGTTCTTTGGAATAGTTAGTTGGAATTGGACATCCTTTATTCTACCAGACAAATGAATAATTCAAACAAGAAAGATCTATAATTATAATCAAATGAGTACCAGAATGAATAATTACAATTAAACGAATGAACTGAAAATAATCAGTGATCTATAATGTATGAAAAAATGAATAAGCATGAACCAAAAGTAAGTAGGTAAGAAGTAAGCCATCCAATCAAGCTGGAATAGTAAAGCATCTAAGCTTCCTAGAAGGAAGACTAGGACTTTGCACTTCCTCCTCATCAAGTCCACTAAATCTAAGTCCAAATTCGGGCAAGGCAGGCAAATTCAAATCAAGGCCAAACCCTCTACTAACATTAGGATTTACATTAATAGTATTACTGGAACTGCCGCCACTCATAGAAGAAGTAGCGAATCCACTTTTGGCAGCACTTCCAATAGTTCCATCGTAGTGACGCCTCTTGTGCCCACCCAAGGCCTGCCCCGACCCAAACGTCTTAAAGCAAATCAAACACGTATGCGTCCTTCCACTTCCAGACACAACAGGTACAGGTACAGATTCAGATTCAGACAGAGTCAAGTGAGATTGATGATGATCGGCCTGCTGCAGTTGCTGCTTAATTGATCTATGACTGGCCTTGTGTCCACCAAGTGCTTGAAACGACCCAAAGGCCTTGCCGCACACCGTACACTTGTACTCTTCTCTAACTGCTGCCGCAGTTGATTTCAATTCAAGTAGACTTTGATCGATGTCATGTTCTCCACGTGCAAGCATCATTAGACATAGAGCTAGGTACTCTTCTTCTGTTGGTGCTCGAGAGCGTTTTGATCTCTTTCTTTTTGAGTTCAGAAGAGGTGGAAAAGTGGACATGGCTGTTGTTATTCCTTTTTCCTTTGTAAAACAGACGTATGCAAATAAGTGAGGATATGAAGTGGATAGAAGAGTCGGTTGTGGTTATGTGTGTATATATAGTAGTTGGGGAAAGAAGAGGTTAGAAGATTCGTGGGTCAACTAACAAGTTGTATGTTAGTAGAAATAGACCTGGTGGCTTCATTTAAGAAATACAGTGGCAACTGCCGATATTGATTAATCAACATGACTTGTTCGTCATTCTCATTATTCTAGACTAGATTCATAGAGTCAATGCGTGCTAATTGTGCTCCGTTTTGATTCAACTACAGCAAAGTGTGAATTTTAACACTTGGTTTGATATTTTCAGTGTGAATATTACTATTGAGTGAGCATAAGGAAGTTTTGTTGCGTGGTAAAGAAGTTAATAGAGAGGCAAGTAGCACTAGTGCAATAAACGTGTTGGATGACGACACCAAAGCGTTGTGAAGATACGAAGTTAGGCCAGAAAGTAAGCAAGTTTGGTGGCTTTTGATTCTAGTTCAATGCATTTTGATGCTACTTGATTTTGGAAGCATCGTTAAACGTTTGTTTATTAGGATTTGTACACGTGAATTTCCTGATGTTATGGTTTATACAAGCGAACACTAAGCGGTGCACCATGCTATGCTGATGGGAACAATGTATTACTTTATCATCAAGGTAAGAAGATTTGAATCTCCAAACCAGCAAAGCTGCAACTCGGTTAGAAAAAACAAAATCGTCCTAGATTCTTATCCGTAGCTAAATTTAAAACATCCAAACAATTTTGAATTTAAAACATCTAAACAATTTTGACTAACTACGCAATATATAGTACAAAATATCAACGCTCACAAATGATTTTTATTTTATTTTCTCTTGAAATATTCATTGATCATGTGCGTGAAAAATAGTTAGCAAGCATAAGATGACTATATGATTATTCACTCGATGTATGTCAGCCATGACAATGGATAAATGTTTCAAAATCTATATTGTACTAACTCCAAAACCATCCAGATATTCTGTAACATAATAGTGGTGAATTCTTAGATATCAAACTGCCTAGTTTTAATAGTCCGACGTGTGAATGTTCTGAATTGCGCAAAGACCATTTTGATCAATAAATGAAGCGTGAGAAAAATGAGCAATCCGCGTCCAACATCAAGTTTTATTTTCAGAAAATTAGACAGCTTAATTCTTTCACATTCCTCTTTTGATGTCCCTTTGGTTGTGCCGCTCAAAGCAGAAAATCGTATTGATCTTCCGTAAAACTTTCTCCATTCATTTTTCATTCAAAATACCCATTTTCGGTGAACACACCCAAAATCAAAATTGTTAATAAGATTTTTTGTCTCGTAACACCAACTTGATTATAAAGCAATTATAATAGTTATTGCTTCTATAATTGTGAATCAACAAATTTAAAGGACATTATACTCGCATTTAGATAGTAGTTGTGTCGCGGTTTACTTACACGATTATGAAGTAACACTCTAACTATTTGTTAAAATGCCTAATTCTATTTCAAGTTCAGACTTAGCCGGTAATAGATAAACATAATCTACTTTAAGCTAAAAGGTAAAGAAAAATATAAAAGTAAAGAACATAAAAATTTACATGGTTCGGATATCAGAAAATTATACGTCCATGGATCAAATCTTTTATTATATTTCTTCTTCCTCGTACAATACTATTAATTGAAGAAAAATATCATCAAAATCTAAGGTAATTTTTAGAGAATTAATCCAAATGCCCCTTTCCTGCTACAGTACCCTAGTACCCTACAATTTGTAGTACCATGATGTCATGTGGATTGTCGATTTTCCTTTCCATCTTTACTCTCCTGGCCATATGATTTGTCCATATGTCATTCATCCATTACCTCGTTAATAGGTACCGGAATTGCTGATGTGGTTGAAAAATTTTGATGGTTCAGATTAGGTAGGAGAATTTCAGCCGTGGGAGGGAATTTAAAACTTGAATTTCAAGCGGGAGATTTGAATTTCGAAAATGCTTTTGATTGGTTTTTGAGTTTGGCCTGAGAGATGCGTTCTTCCTGCCTACGCACCCTTCTTAGTGTTGTTTTGGATGTCTTGGCTTGATATCAGATTGGTTCGTTCTTCTGGATTGACCAAAGTTGCTCAGCCTGGATGGGTTGGAACTTTCTCTTCGTAAACTTGCGGTCGGTCCTCTGCTATTGTGGCGCAGTTCCTTCATAAATACATGTGACCTTCAACGATTTCGGAGTAGTTCATTCATGTACTACGGTGACCTTTAGTAATTGCGACACGGTTTTTCTATGCATCTGTTAATAATTGTGGCGCGGTCTTTGAGTCGCATTCATAGAGCTTCAACTTTGGAACAGTGACATTAATTCTATATGAATCCAAAGCCGATCAAGTTAGTAATTAGGTGTCACCTCTGGTTGGAACATAACAAGGAACCATTCGGGGATGAGGCACACTGCGGATGCTGAAGAAGATCTGTAGTTCCATCGATGCCTTGTCTAGACTGCACCTGTGTTTTGATCTTTGGTTTGTTTGTTTTCATTTTTCCTGCGCTGACTCTTTAATCACGCGTCCCGCTGTTAAGATTTCTTTTGGACTGCACAACATTGAGACAGAGCCACAACTTTTTTATCTGCGCTTTATACGTTAGAGGAGAAAATGGATATGACATCTGCCCATCAAATCTATGGTAATGTACGTTGGTGTGGACTTGTAGTGCATGTAACCATTTTCCTCTTTGTCGAATCATTCACTTCACATTTAATGCTACCATTACACGTGTCTTATGGTGATTTCTTTTTTCCTTGCCTGTTTGTTTATATGACTTGTTCTTTATTAAAAAAGTCTTTCATCGTTTTCATATACTTGCATTTGTCCTTATAATGATCGATCGGTTGTCAACTTTATGCCGTTTGGACTCTAAGGTCCAGATTTCCTTAGCCATAATTTATATAAACTCCTTTATTTTCCCTATTTTATTTTTTCTTTACTCATTTCTTCTACGGCTTTCTCATCCTTACGGTGTTCTTATTTTACTCAATTATCGATCTATAATTTGTAAGTCAAAATTTTTATTTTGTACAACGCTGTGTATTATTACGATTATTATTTTCTTTATCGTTTCTCTTCTCTATCGCTATTTTTCTTTTGCATAGGCTAATTCATCTATGCTCTGATCGTGTTTGTGGAAATGCGTATGTATGTGTTATTTCTTTGATTCAAGCTTTTGATAATCTCCTTTTGTTTTTCTGATTTAAATTGAATTTATTGATTAGTAAGAGTGGAGATTAGTTTATTCATTTTCATCATTAATCCCCTAATGTTGTATAATGTTCTTTTTCGCCTAAATTTATCACCTTATCATGTCTTCCTAGCGTTTTTCATCTTTGTAACATCCTCTATCTTGGCCCAAAGCTAAGCACTACAGATGCTGCAGTCATCTATAGTATTAACTTCCGGCGACAAATTACGGTAATGTCAATGGTATCCATAATATCAGAAGCACATGAATATGAAACAAAATTACAAATTTCAAAAACAACTTTTCTGATTACATTTCACAAAACATGTTTCATATTCCATTACATAATCCCAAACGTTTCGCAGGCATTGATCAAATATAATTATTACAAAATACGCCAAGAGCGACATATAAAGATGCCACATTTGATGAACAGAGTACTAAATAGGCAAACTGTCTCAATACATCACAGCGGAAATAAAATATCAACTCCTAATTAACTAACTTCAGCCTCCTGCTCGTCTCCGGAAGCTTTATTCGTTCACCTAATAAACCTGAACACCCTTACTCTCAATCTACTCAAATTAATTTTGAGCACCCGAGAGTTTAAGGGGAAAAACATAAACTTCGAGTCGGAAATAAATCCTGGTGTGACTAATACTATTACATCTCGGTTTGTTGATATTAAGTGAGACCACGCCGCTTAGCGGAATGGGTTTCCCCTCACTAATATCCCTTTAAAACATATCTTTTTGCAAATCAAAATCCTGCAACCAAACTGGTTAATCAAACAGATTATATCAATAATCGCAAAATCATATATGCTTAAAAATAGGTAATAAATGGACCATCTGTCCCAAAAAATGTAGTTTTATTTGGCTAACTACTAACCTTTGGCTGACTCGGGCCTCCCGGACAAACTAAACAAATTATCTAACACCTATTAGACATACTTCTGAATTGTCTATCCTTATCTTACTTCTTCAAGGGTCGCCTGATCCTAATGGTTTTTCCTGGCTCACCAATAACCTATCCTTCTTCTATGTACATATATTTCTTTCTGCGTGTAATCATCATTTAAGTCTTACTTGTGACTAAACCCTACACATTGGAATTTTGGACTAAAATTAGCTTAGGGCTAAAGCTAATGCATAGGGCACGACCCTATACCAGTCTCATCTGGTATACAAATATTTGAGTCATTTTACTTAGGGTTAACTACCCTTTAAATTTTCCTTGAAAACCTTTTCAAAATGATTTAATCCCTTTAAATCATACTTAAACAAGGAAAACATACTATTTGCTTTACTCAAATATTTTTTCCATGATATATGCTTTACTCAAAACAATGTTGATGAAAACATCTGAACCTTTGTTTAAATCTCTAAACAATTCTCTTTCGAAACCATTGAAAGTACCCTTTTCGAGACCATTGAAAGTACCCCTTTCGATACAAGTAAACTACTTTACTTTATACCTTAGGCCGAAAGGCCAAAACTTACCTTTTGAAACCATTTACCATAGTCCATTCGAAAACATTGAAAACATCTCCTTCAAAAGCTTTATAAAACCCTTGGACATCCTCTTTTCAAAACACTTTAAACATGCCTTCTAAAAACATTGGATACCCTCCATTTAAACACCAAGGCAAACCTTTCGAAAACTTTGCAGAGCTACCCCTTCGAAACCTTTAACATATACCTTTCAAAAATACTAGGGAACCTTCCCTTCGAAACCCTTATTAGTTACCTTTCGAAAATACAGGGGAACCTCCCCTTCGAAACCTTTATTAGTTACCTTTCGAAAGCATTAAAGTATACTACTTAAACAAACATTTTGAAAGCATTGGGTTCAAATTAAAATATGTGGAACAACCTTTCGAAGCCATCTTAAACCATTCCTTTCGAAACCTTTGAGTTTAACTTCCAAAACATCAAAAGGGTCTTAAAATAACTAAGTCAAAAGCAACTCTTTCGAAAGAAATTTCCTATGTAAAAGAAGTGGATGATGTCAAAACCAATCCCTTCGAAAGCATTGGAGAAGCGGCTCTAATTTTAAAACAAAGGAACCCTTTTGAAGGCACTGTTTCGAAAGGTAAAAGGCGACAGGTTGGGGTTTCGACCCCTTCGAAAGCAATTTCTTAAAACAAAGGCACAACCTCTTTCGAAAGCTCTTTCCTTTAAAACCATTTGACCAAGTCGAAAGCTATCTTATTTGAAAGCATTCTTTTCAAAAGCAAAGCAAGCGCATTTTCTTTTGAAAGCAAAATAAGATCTCGACCCCTTTGAAAGCCCTGTTTCGACTCTATACCTTTCGCCTATGTCCAATCCAATATGTACCAAGTCTTTGATACCGTGTGTATTAGTTTTGACCTAGATGGAGGCGGAAGTATGTAGTCGAAAGGTGCTGCCGAAAGTGACGAAACAACAAAACCTTCTAAAAACTAATTTTTAACTTAAAAGGCAATTTCTTTTCAACTAACTTGCTTGTTTTGTCAACATATGATTGGTTGCCAATTTCTTTTCCAAATTCTTTTCTAAAAGTGCTGCCGAATTTCAGAAATAGAAATTTAAAACATTTTCAAATTGTCTCTTCTCCTTTTATAAACATATAAAACATTTTAGCCCCATATCTTAAATAATTTTATATACTTATCAAAACACTTTGGAAAATTCTCCAAAAGTTCCCATAAATCACTTTTAATATGTTTTTCAACATATATAAATTTCTGACCCAAAACTAATATAAAATAGTCGTAATTAATTTTAAACCCAATCAACCATTTTCTTTACTAGAAAATTAATAATAAATCCAAATTAATTCAGAAAATTATGAGACTTGAGACCCATCTCTAAAATATCATTTCTGACCATACATTGAAATCGCAAGACATTTGGATGTCATTGATAGGGTTTTCAAATCAAAACTTGTCATAAAATTAATATGAATAAGCATAATTCATCAACAAGCATATATATATATATCCATCTAACATTCAAAACATGGCAATATACTTGCAAAAACTTTCAGATCTGATTCTAGAAACCGAAAACATAAAAAATATGAGATGTAACATATTATTCACCTTTAGCTTTGTTGTTAAGAAGTTGAGATTTGATCTTGAATGAATTTGATTAAGCTTCTTGCTTCTCTTCCTTTAGATTCCTCCTAATGGTGGCCGGCCTCTTTTGGTTTATTTTTTAGTTTGTGAACGTGTAAAATGAATATGGGTTAAGGGTTTAGGGTATAAGAATATGACTTATTCCTATTTTGCCACTTACCTCATTTCCCTTTCTTATTTCATTTTAGCTTCCCTTAGTTCATTAGTTTAAATGGGCACGACTACCTTCTATTTACACAAATCTTAATCCCTTAACCATTTACATTATCTCATTTACTTTAACTAATTAAATGTCCTAAATAATTTTAATCAAAATTAGGGTCGTTACAGACTCCCCTCCTTAAAGAATTTTGTCCTCGAAATTACGATAAGGCACTCATCAAAATCAATCATAAAGGTAAAACATACCATGAAACAAGTCAGGATAAGTATCTCGAATCATGCTCTCAATTTCCTAAGTACAGTCTCTCTCGTCGTCACTCCACTGGACTCTGACTAATCTGACTGTCTTGTTCCTTGGCCTTTTCTCATCTCTCGCGACTATACGAACTGGTTTTCTATCTATAGTCAAATTCGGCTCCACTACTAAGTCATTTAACACAGTCAGTGCAATAGTAGTCTCTGTATCTCGAATACACTTCCTTAGATGAGAAACATGAAAAACATCGTGGACTCCTGCCACACTGTTCGGTAACTCTACTCTATATGCGAGTTTCCGATCCTCTCTATAATAGGAAATGGTTCAATGAACCTCGGTGCTAATTTCCCTGATTTCTCGAATCGAATTACACCTTTCATAGGTGATACCTTGACGAAAACATAGTCTCCAACTGAGAACTCTAAGTCTTTCCGTCTTCTATCAGCGTAAATCTTATGTCTAGACTGAGCTTCCTTCATTCTATCTCGAATTAACTCAATTTTTTCTATAGCTTCTCTCACTAAATCTGGACCAAGAACCAACCTATCCCCGGTCTCTAACCAACAAACGGGAGATTTGCATGGCTTTCCATACAAAGTTTCAAACGGTGCCATCCCTATACTAGTCTGATAACTGTTGTTATACGAAACCCGACTAAGTGTAGATGGTCTTCCCATGATCCCCCAAAATCTAGCACACAAGCTCATAACAAATCTTCCAAGGCCTTGTTAACTCTTTCCATTTTCCCATCGGTTTATGGATGGTAAGCGGTACTCATCTTGAGCTTGGTACCCAAAGTCTCATGTAGACTCTTCCAGAGCTCACTAGTGAATAAGAAATCTCTATCACTTACTATACTACTAGGAACTTCATGCAGTCTAACTACATTCTTCATAAATAACTTAGCTAAAACAGGTGTCGTCCTGGTTGACTTAACTGGAATGAAATGGGCACTCTTGGTCAACCTGTCTACTATGATCCATATACTTTCATTTCCTCTATTTGACATTGACAACTCGTCTATAAAATCTATCGATATAGAATCCCACTTCCAAACTGGAACATCTAAAGGCTGAAGAACCCACTTGGCTTTTGATGTTCGGCTTTTACCCGTTGACAGTTCAAACACTGTTTCCCCCATAAGCCTACATCTATCTTCATACCTTCCCAGAAGAAACTCCTCTTCATGTCCTGATACATCTTAGTTCCTCCCGAATGTATAGTGAACTTCGAACGATGGCATTCCTCAAGAACTTCCTTCCTAATGCTTCCTACATTCAGAACACATAACCTTCCTTTCTTCCTTAACCACCTATTATGGTCAAGATTGAAATCCTTCAAGTCATTGCTCTCTGTTCCATCCCATAACTTTCTGATCCGTTCTATTAATTCTGGATCCTCATTCTATTTAGAAGCAATCTTTTCTATCATCATCGGTCGAACTTCTAAACATGACAACATAATAGTTTCCTTACTAGATCTAGCTTCAGATCTCCACTGTACTCTACATGATGTCAACTCTTCCAAATCTTTCCACTCAGCTATCATCGCCAACACTGCATTCTGATGTTTTATGCTAAGTGTATCCGCAACTTTGTTGCCCTTTCTTAGTGTGTACTCAATACTAAAATCATAAGCGACTAAAAACTCTAACCACCTGTGCTGTCTCATATTCAACTCCTTTTGAGAGAATAGATACTTCAGCGACTTATGATCCGTATATAACTCAAATCTCTCTCCCAAAAGGTAATGTCTCCAGACCTTCAATGCAAAAATTACCGCAGCCAATTACAAATCATGCGTTGGATATCTGACCTCATGCGGTCTAAGCTGTCGAGAAGCATAGGCAATCACTTTACCTTTCTACATTAACACAGCTCCTAACCCAGTTCTACATGCATCTGTATATGCTACTAAATCCTGATTCCCTTTTGGAACAACTAACACAGGTGCATTAGTCAATAAGTGCTTCAATCTTTGGAATGCTTCCTCACACTTATCGGTCCAAACGAACCTTACATCTTTTCGCGTTAGCTTGGTCATCGGTGCCGCTATCCATGAAAAATCCTTTAAGAATCTCCGATAATACCCAGCTAATCCAAGAAAACTCTTTATCTCAGTCACGGTCTCAGATCTCTTTCAATTATTCACCGCTTCAATCTTAGTCAGATTTACAGACAACCCTTTCTCTGAGACTACATGACCAAGAAACTTCACTTTCTGTTTCCAGAAATAACACTTCGAAAATTTTGCCTTCAATTGATGCTGTCTCAGCGTCTCAAGCACCTCCCTAAGATGAACTTCATGCTCTCTTTCATCTTTAAACTATATCAAAATGTCATCTATGAATGAAAGGGTGTGCGGATTAAGGATCTTAAGGCTAATTTAACACTAGAGGGAGGGGGGTGAATAGTGTTTAGTGGATTCTAAGACTTATATGGACTAATTTAAAAATTATGATAAAACAAATGTAGAACTTAATCATAGAACAATCATAGAATCAAACACAGATGCAGAAAGTAAATAAAAAGCAGTAAAAGGAAAGAACACACCATATTTTATACTGGTTCAGAGTTACCTTACGTCCAGTCCTGCACCAAGGCAAACACCTCGTACAGATTTTTATTATACCAATGTCGAGATTACAATCCTCAATTTCTAAAGGCCTTGAGATACCCTCCTGTCTTCGAGTCCGGGGCAAACCCTCTTGATTTACGGGACACAAGATCACCCAATTGATTTCCAGGCACAACCACAACTTATGGAGAGACTCGATAAACTTTTAATTACAAATTGATCCTATAACTCCAAATAGCACTTTGATCTTCGAGAGAGGGCAGAGAATCAAACAAGAATGAGATTCTAATTTGATTCACTTGAGAATTCGGCAGAATTTTGGCACGATCTTAAAAATATGACAATTTTAGAATATGGATTTGTGGAGAAGAAGGAGTGAAAAAAATAAGAAAATAGTTAGTTAAAAAATTCGTTGTGAAGGCTATTTATAGACCAGTAACGGTCATAACCATTCATGAAGAGATTTAAACGAATAGACACTTCTTTTGAAAATTGAAACTTTTGAATTTAACGGCCACCATGTCGACATGGGGTATCCCATGATGTCGACATCCCTTAGTTAAAAACAATGTAAAATTTGTTTTGAAAATGGTATTGAAAGGAAAACAAGATGAAATGATTCTGGAGTAAAATAAACTAATTTTCCTATGATTTAAAATAAAGAAGAGTAGAAAAATGTATTTTTAGAATGTATATATAAATTTTAATTTAAATCTCAAGTATATATATATTATAAAAGAATTTTTAAAATTCAGAAGATAGTTTAAAAACAAACGAAGTTTAAAACAAGAGTTTATTTAAAAACAAAAACAAAGAATATTTTAAGGCTAAAACATCTTTTTGAAAATCATTTGAAAAGATAATTTTTAAAGCTAAAACATAAAAAAAAAACAGTTTTGAAAATCATTTTAAAAAACCATTTTGAAGTAGTTTTGCAAGCTTCTTCCTGCAGAATATTTCATCATATCAGGACTCGGGAACTTGTACAAAACCAAGATGTTCGTGGGTTTGTAAGCCACTTGTTGTAGGTTTGTAAGCTACTTGTCGTGGGTTTGTAAGCCACTAAGAAGGTAGAAATGGGTTCCATCCCAAATGAAATTTGGAATGAAGATTTCCATGCTATTATGAAGTTTTAACAAAACTAGACACTTATCTTGAAATCTTGATCTTGATACTCATGAGTCTTCAAACTTGATTTCTTCATTCTTGATCTTTATACTGTACAGTCTTCAATATTTAGTACCTGCCTTATATATATCCTGCATAATAACATTCATATATATCTAGACAATAGTGTTAGTATATAAGTTATAATAAAATAAGTTACAAAGGTTGTTGTCATCAAAACCACTATCTCCAGTTCCTAACAATCTCCTCCTTTTTGATGATGACAACCTTATAAAATATACTACCACTTTGATCATACCATAACTCCCCCTTACACCAACAACTCCCCCTTACTCCAACCCTACTATTTTATATAACTTCTCCCCCTTTGTTATCAACAAAAATAACCTATAAACATTGAACTTAATAGAAAATGAGATAAACAAACATATAACATAAGAATAATAACTATGTATGAGTGAAATATAGCATCCTAAGTTAAATGGAATTCAAGATTTTATACACTAAAGATTGTTTTTAGAAGAACATTAATTAAGGTAACACTTGTATACAAATTAACAAACCAATATACAATCAAGAAAGAGAAAAACAAAAAATGCTTAACGAGGACCCTTAACTATTGGTGATTTATGGACCGAACAGTTTGGATAGTGGAGACAAAAGTTTCCACGTTGTTCGACCAAGTTCCCATTAGCATCAAAAAGGACCTCTCCAACGCAAATCACGCCATCGTCTTCATCCATATGATCATCCGGATTCGGCAGAGGATGTTCTTCTTCTTGATCCTCTTGTGGTTCTTCTAGAGGCTCTTCTTCTTTAGATTCCATGGCTTGTGATGATTCTTCGATGACAATGAGATTGGCATGGTTATCCATAAGGAAGTTTTGTAAATTCCTAAGGATTCTCCCTTGCCTATCTTGTTCTCTAGCATTCGCAGTTGACTCACTTGAATTTCCATCATCATTTGAAGCAAATCTTTCATCTTCTCTTGTAATTTGATGACTTGTATGTGTGTGGAACGTTGAAAAGGACCAGAATGAGGAGAATTGGGTGAAGAAGGTTCATTATTAGAAGAGAAAGCCATTAATTTACCGTTTTAGAAGTTTATTACAGAGAATAGAACAGAGAAAAGGAGTAAAAGTCGAAATATATAAATATATAACTTAATAATTAATTTTAGAGGGAAATTTAAATTTGAAAATCTCAGCCTGTATGTCGACATAGGGGATGGGTCATGTCGACATGCCCAGTTCAATTTTTAAGAAATTTTTATTTATATTAATTGTTAACTATACTTGTATTATTTATAATTTATATTTCAGTTAATGAACATATACCTAATTCTCTTTTAAATTTAGTAAAGTTTTGTTCATTTAATGGTTTGGTTAATATATTAGCAATTTGTTTTTCAGTATTAATATATTCAAGAGTTATGACTTCTTTACTTATATTATCTCTAAGAAAATGATGTCTAATATCAATATGTTTTGTTCTAGCATGATGAGTTGGATTCTTAGATAGGTTTATTACACTAGTATTATCACAATAAATTGGTGATTTAGTTATAGTTAATCCAAAATCTTTTAAAGTTTGTTGCATATATATAACTTGAGAACAAGCCAAAGAAACAGATATATATTCTGCTTCAGTTGTTGACAAGGATACAATGTTTTGCTTCTTACTAAACCAGGAAACCAGAGAATGTCCTAGAAAGTGACAAGTTCCACTTGTACTTTTTCGGTCTGATTTACAACCAGCGTAATCAGCATCACAATATGAAATTAAATCAAATACATCATTTTTAGGGTAAAATAAACCATAATCTAAAGTATGTTTTACATATCTTAAAATTCTTTTAACAGCTTTTAAGTGAGTTTCTTTAGGTTGAGATTGGTATCTTGCACAGGGATAGACACTATGCATGATTTCAGGACGACTTGCTGTTATATAAAGCAGCGAACCAATCATTCCCCTATATAATTTTTGGTCAACATCTTTTTATTTGTCTTCTTTACTTAAAGCTACATTAGTTGTCATTGGAGTTGGTTTCCCACTAGAAGTGGTCAATCCAAATTTATTAATTAAATCCTTAGCATATTTTTCTTGACTAATGAAAATTCCTTTATCTAATTGTTTGATTTGAAATCCTAAGATGAAACTTAGTTCTCCCATATGACTCATTTCAAATTCTTCAGTCACTATATCTAAAAATTCTTTATTCATTATGTTATTAGTTGATCCAAATATTATGTCATCTACATATATTTGTACTAATTGAATATCATTTTTGTTTCTTTTAATAAAAAGAGTTGTATCTATTTTACCAATTTCAAAACCAGATTGTAGTAAATAAGATCTTAGTCTTTCACACCAGGCTCTAGGAGCTTGTTTCAGACCATATAAAGCTTTCTTTAATTTATATACATAATTTGGAAATTTATTATCTTCAAAAAGTGGAGCTTGTTCAACATAAACATCTTCTTTTATAAAACCATTTAGAAAATCACTTTTAAGATCCATTTGATATAACTTGAAATGATTGTAGTTTGCGAAAGCAAGTAGAATCCTGATAGCTTCTAGTCTTGCTACGGGTGCAAAGGTTTCGTCATAATCAATTCCTTCTTCTTGACAATAACCTTGCACGACTAAACGAGCTTTATTTCTCACGACCTCACCAAGTTCATTCATTTTATTTTTATAAACCCATTTTGTTCCAATTATACTTTTATCCTTAGGTCTAGGAACAAGTTCCCAAACATCATTTCTGGTGAACTGTCTTCTTGCATAGCAAGAATCCATGAATCATCAAATGTTGCTTCCTTTGGATTTTTAGGTTCAATAGTTGATATAAAAGCTACATTACTCATACTATTTAGTTTATTTCTTGTTTTAACTATAGATTCAATATTTCCTAGTATATTTTCTACAGGATGATCTTTTAATAGCCTAATTCTTTTATTAGGTTGAATGATTTCACAATTAGTTTTGTTAGGTTCATTATTTAAAGTTACAAAATCTTCTTCATCTTCTATTTGTACAGTATCTTTAAAATTTTCATCAAAAGATACATGCATTGTTTCTTCAATAGTGTTAGTTCTTAAATTATAAACTCTAAATGCTTTACTTCTATTAGAATATCCGATAAAGATACCTTTGTCGGATTTAGGTTCAAATTTATCTAAATTATCTTTTGTATTAAGAATAAAACACTTACTACCAAAAACTTTAAAATAAGCTACAATGGGTTTCTTATTGTAAAGTAATTCATATGGTGTTTTATTAGTTAATGGTCTAATTAAAATCCTATTTAATATATAACAAGCTGTAGCGACTGCTTCAGCCCAAAATTTTTTAGGTAAGTTACTATCAAAAAGCATTGTTCTAGCACACTCTTGAATCGTTCTATTCTTACATTCTACCACTCCGTTTTGTTGTGGAGTTCTTGGAAAAGAGAAATTATGAGTAATTCCTTTTTGATTACAGAAATTCTCCACCGTGATCACTACGAATAGTTTTTATTTTTAAAGAAAGTTGATTTTGAATTCTTTTAGCAAAATTCTTAAATAATTCAAAAGCATCACTTTTAAGTTTAAGAAAAATTGTCCAAGTATATCTAGAATAATCATCTATGATTACAAAAACATATTTATTGTGATTAATTGATTGAACTTGAGATGGATCAAATAAATCTAAATGAAGTAATTCTAGAGGTTTAGAAGTAGAAATCATATCTTTTAATTTAAATGAACTTTTCTTAAGTTTTCCTAATTGGCAAGCATCACATATGCTATCTACTTTAAAGTTTAACTTGGGAAGACCTCTAACTAAGTCAAGTTTTGATAACCTAGATAACAGTCTGAAATTTAAATGACCAAATCTTTTATGCCAAATCCAAGGGTCACTTGTATTAGCCAAAAGACATAAGTTATCATTTGAAACTTTCATACTAAGGATGTAAATGTTTTTCTTCCTAATTCCTTCAAAGATAATATTTGACTTATTATCTTCGATTTGACACTTATCTTTTCCAAATTTAATTTTAAATCCTTTATCATATAGTTGACTTATACTAAGCAAATTATGTTTTAAATTCCTAACTAGCAAAACATCAGAAATAAGAGGAGTTTTAGAATTACCGACATTGCCGATGCCAATCACATATCCTTTTGAGTTATCTCCAAAGTTGACCAATCCACCATCTTGATATATAATGTCATTGAGTATCTCGGGGTTTCCAGTCATATGCCTTGAACAACCACTATCAAGTATCCATTTATCTTTCTCAATTTGCACAGTTTGTCCATTGGTTGTTGATTCTTCAAAAGCCATGTAACATGTCTGTTCCTGCATAACAAACCAATTCGGTAGATAACTTGATTTTTCATTAAAACTATATGCAGACTTATGATACTTTGATGAAATGCATAAATTCAAACTAGTGTTAACAAAATTTCCTAAAACTGCCGTTTTTAACTTTCAAGTTTCAGATTATGAAAACTATGAAAACCTATGCTCTGATACCAATTGAAAGGGAGTGCGGATTAAGGATCTTAAGGCTAATTTAACACTAGAGGGGAGGGGGAAATAGTGTTTAATGGATTCTAAGACTTATATGGACTGATTTAAAAATTATGATATAAACAAACGTAGAACTTAATCACAGAACAATCACAGATTCAAACACAGATGCAGAAAGTAAATAAAAAGCAGTAAAAGGAAAGAACACACCGGATTTTATACTGGTTCGGAGTTACCCTACGTCCAATCCTGCACCAAGGCAAACACCTCGTACAAATTTTTATTATACCAATGTCGAGATTACAATCCTCAATTTCTAAAGGCCTTGAGGTACCCTTCTGTCTTCGAGTCTGGGGCAAACTCTCTTGATTTACGGGACACAAGATCACCCAATTGATTTCCAGGCACAACCACACCTTAAAGAGAGACTCGATAAACTTTTGATTAAAATTGATCCTATAACTCTGAATATCACTTTTATCTTCGAGAAAGGGTAGAGAATCAAACAAGAATGAGATTCTAATTTGATTCACTTGAGAATTCGGCAGAATTTTGGCACGATCTTAAAAATATGAAAATTTTAGAATATGGATTTGTGGAGAAGGAGTGAAAAAAAAAAGAAAATAGTTAGTTAAAAAATTCGTTTGTGAAGGCTATTTATAGACCAGTAACGGTCATAACCATTGGTGAAGAGATTTAAACGAATAGACACTTCTTTTGAAAATTGAAACTTTTGAATTTAACAGCAACCATGTCGACATGGGGTATCCCATGATGTCGACATCCCTTAGTTAAATAAATGTAAAATTTGTTTTGAAAATGGTATTGAAAGGAAAACAAGATTAAATGATTCTGGAGTAAAATAAACTAATTTTCCTATGATTTAAAATAAAGAAGAGTAGAAAAATATATTTTTAGAATGTATATATAAATTTGATTTTAAATCTCAAGTATATATATATTATAAAACAATTTTTAAAAATCAGAAGATAGTTTAGAAACAAACGAAGTTTAAAACAAGAGTTTATTTAAAAACAAAAACAAAGAATATTTTAAGGCTAAAACATCTTTTTGAAAATCATTTGAAAAGATAATTTTTAAAGCTAAAACATTAAAAAATACATTTTTGAAAATCATTTTAAAAAACCATTTTGAAGTAGTTTTGTAAGCTTCTTCCTGCAGAATATTTCATCACATCAGGACTCGAGAACTTGTACAAAACCAGGATGTTCGTGGGTTTGTAAGCCACTTGTCGTAGGTTTGTAAGCTACTTGTCGTGGGTTTGTAAGCCACTAAGAAGGTAGAAATGGGTTCCATCCCAAATGAAATTTGGAATGAAGATTTCCATGCTATTATGAAGTTTTAACAAAACTAGACACTTATCTTGAAATCTTGGTCTTTTAACTCATGAGTCTTCAAACTTGATTTCTTCATTCTTGATCTTTATATTGTACAGTCTTCAATAATCAGTACCTACCTTATATATATCCTGCATAATAACATTCATATATATCTAGACAATAGTGTTAGTATATAAGTTATAATAAAATAAGTTACAAAGGTTGTTGTCATCAAAACCACTATCTCTAGTTCCTAACAATGAATACCAACACGAACCTATCCAAGTGCTATCGGAAAATTCGGTTCATCAAATCTACAAAGAATGCTGGCGCATTAGGTAGTCCGAACGACATTACTAACCATTCATACGATCCATATCTGGTCCTAAACGCCGTCAAAAAAATACTATCCTCTGCCATCCTAAGCTGATGGAACCCTGTCGCTCAATCCAACTGGGAGAATACTCTGGTTCCACTCAAGTGGTGAAACAAATCGTCAATTCTAGGCAACGAATATCGATTCTTTATCGTCTTCTCATTCAACTTACGATAATGAATACACAGCCTTAACGACCTGTCCTGCTTCTTAGCAAACACTACGGCTGCTTCCCAAGGCAAACTGCTTGGTCAGATAAAATTCTTGCCTTCTAAATCCACCAACTGCACCTTTAACTCCCTCATCTCGGTAGGTGTCATTCTGCTTAGCAGTCTACTCACTGGTTCTACCCCTGGCACTAAATCTATTTGAAACTCAATGGCTCGTTTCGGTGGCAATCCTACTATAGGTTCAAAGACATCTGCGAATTCTCTAGCCACGAAAACTCGATTCAACTTGTCTTCTTCCTCCACAATACCTAGCAAAGCATTAACCTCAAAACTAGGGTTTTCTACGGAGATTCGATCACTACAATTAGGGCGTCTAAGCGATATTTTCCTATCATGGCAAAATATCCTAGCATCATATTTACTTAACCAATCCATACCCAAAATAATTCCAAACCCTATGAAATCAAAAGCATGCAAACTACAAACAAAGGTATGACCTAACAAATCAAACTCTAGGTGGTCACATCTCATCCCAAGAGTCGCATAACCTCTTATCGGATTAGCAACCCTTAAGGATGTAACTGGGTATGAGGGTTCTAGGTTAAGCTTATCTACCAAACAATGAGATATAAAAGAATGCGATGCACCAGTATCAAATAGAACTCTAACTGACATACCATGAATCAAAAGCGTACCTCCCAACACAGCTTTTCCTTTCTCCTGCGCTGTTGGTCTCGAGGTAGCTGGTTCCAATGCAAACACTTTGCCTTTTCCTTCCTTGGCGGGCTCCTTGCACTAGTTCTTATAGTACCCAATCTGATCACAGTTGAAACACTTTACTCCTTTCTTCTCCGCAGCTTTCTTTCCCTTGCTTGTTTTGCACTCATGGGCGTAGTGTCCTTTCTTGTCACATTTGTAACAGACCACTTCTACCTTTCCCTTCTTAGCAGCTCCACTCTTCTGAGCTCCTTTCTTGTGGAAAAACTTCCCTTTCTAACTCTGCCCTCCTTGTGCTTCCTTTACCTTATTTCTTTCTAGAAAAGCTTGCATCTCTTCATGCCTCAAGGCCATTTCCACAACCACATCACATGGATCTCTAATATGCGATAACATGGCCTTAGCAAGCTCAAGCTTCAACCCACGAATGAACTTCTCATTCCTCTTATTTACAATATCAACAGTAGCGTAGCCATATCTCGCTAGCTCCTCAAACCTTGTCACATATTCAAGCACAGTCATATCCCCCTACTCCAATTCAGCAAACTTTTTGAGCAGAGTGGACTTAGCAATCTATGACATAAACTTATCCTCAAACCTTCTCCTAAACTCAACCCAAGTCATAGTCCTTCTTGACTTCAATAGTCACACTGTTCCACCAATACAGTGCTGCCCCTTATGGTTGTCTATATGCGAGCCTCCTTTTCTGCTCATTATTGAGCCCTAAGTCAGCGAAAATCCTCTCGCAATGAAGTGGCCAATTCTCTACTTCGATTTCGTCTTTAGTACCAATAAACGACTTTCCTCTCAACCGAGCATAATCTCTACTCAAAATAGCATAGTTTTCGACCATTGGAGCTCCTTGATTTCCTCCTTTAGTATTTCCTCCGACTACTCCAGCAGCAACCCCCGCTTGCATCATGTTTACAAAGAACTGATGCATGGCTCCTATGTCTACTTGTGGGACTCTAGCACCCACATTTACAAGCTTGTGCCTGACCTTGGTTCCTCCTTGTATTTGGTCTGGCATTTCCATTAGTTGTGGTGCTTACCCCAACAATGTTCACTCTTCCATTTCTAGCATCCATATCTGCATTCGAGCCTCTGTAAGATACATAAGAATAGCCTAAGAGAGATAGGAGAATAGTTATAAAGCGTATACTTAATATGGCAAATACAAGTTCGTTACTATAGCATTATCCCATACTCCGATCTTTTTTTTCAATTTCCTTAGGATTATGTTTTCAAAATCATTTTAAGTTTAAAGTTTTTCATAAACCTTGCTCTGATACCAAGTTGTAACATCCCCTATCTTGAGGCCCAAAACTAAGCGCTACAGGTGCTGCAGTCATCTATAGTATTAACTTTCGGCAATAAAATATGATAATGTTAATGGTATCCATAATATCAGAAGCACATGAATATGAAATAAAATCACAAATTTCAAAAACAACTTTTCTGATTACATTTCACAAAACATGTTTCATATTCCATTACATAATCCCAAACGTTTCCCAGGCATTGATCAAATATAATTATTACAAAATACGCCAAGAGCGACATATGAAGATACCCCCTTGGATGAACAGAGTACTAAATAGGCAAACTGTCTCGATACATCACAGCGGAAATAAAATATCAACTCATAATTAGCTAACTTCAGCCTCCTGCTCGTCTCCGGAAGCTTTATTTCTCCACATACTAAACCTGAAAACCCTTACTCTCAATCTACTCAAATTAATTTTGAGCACCCGAGAATTTAAAGGTAAAACATAAACTTCGAGTCAGACATAAAGCCTGGCGTGAATAATACTATTACATCTCAGATTATTGATATTAAGTGAGACTACACCGCTTAGTGAAATGGGTTTCCCCTTACTAATATCCCTTTAAAACATATCTTTTTGCAAATCAAAATCCTACAACCAAACTAGTTAATCAAACTGATTATATCAATAATAGCAAAATCATATATGCTCCAAAACGGGTAATAAATGGACCATCTATCCGGAAAAATGTAGTTTTGTTTGGCTAACTACTAACCTTTGGCTGACTCGGGTCTGCCAGACAAACTAACAAATTATCTAACACATGTTAGACATACTTTTGGACAGTCTGTCCTTATCTTACTTCTCCAAGGGTCACCTGATCGTAACGGTTTTTTCTGGCTCACCAATAACCTATCCTTCTTCTTTGTACATATATTCCTTTCTGTGTGTAACCATCATTTAAGTCTTACTTGTGACTAAACCTTACACTCTGGTATTTTGGACTAAAATTAGCTTGGGGCTAAAGCTAATGTATAGGGCGCGACCCTATACCAGTCCCATCTAGTATACAAATATCAGAGTCATTTTACTTGGGGTAAACTACCCTTTAAATTTTCCTTGAAAACCTTTTCAAAATGATTTAATCCCTTTAAATCATACTTAAACACGGAAAACATACTATTTGCTTTACTCAAATCTATTTGGCATGATATATGCTTTACTCTAAAAATTGTTGATGAAAACATTCGAAACCTTCGTTTAAACCTTTTAACAATTCTCTTTCAAAACTATTGAAAGTACCTCTTTAGAGACCATTGAAAGTACCCTTTTAGGTACAAGTAAACTACTTTACTTTATAACCTTAGGCCGAAAGGCCAAAACATACCTTTCGAAACCATTTACCATAGTCCTTTCGAAAACATTGAAAACATCTCATTCAAAAGCTTTATAAAACCCTTGGACATCCTCTTTTCAAAACACTTTAAACATGCCTTCCGAAAACATTAGAAACCCTCCATTTAAACACTAAGGTAAACCTTTCGAAAACATTGGGGAGCCACCCCTTCGAAACCTTTAACATATACCTTTCGAAAATACGGGGGAACCTCCCCTTCGAAACCCATATTAGTTACCTTTCAAAAATACCGGGGAACCTCCCCTTCGAAACCTTTATTAGTTACCTTTCGAAAGCATTAAAGTATACTACTTAAAACAAACCTTTCGAAAGCATTGGGTTCAAGTTAAAATATGTGGAACAACCTTTCGAAACCATTCTTTTCGAAACCTTTGGGTTTAACTTTCAAAACATCAAAAGGTCTTAAAATAACTAAGTCGAAAGCAACTCTTTCGAAAGCAATTTCCTAAATAAAAGAAGTAGACGTTGTCAAAACCAATCCCTTCGAATGCATTGGAGAAGCGGCTCTAATTTTAAAACAAAGGAACCCTTTCGAAGGCACTGCTTCGAAAGATAAAAGGCGGCAGGTTGGGGTTTCGACCCCTTCGAAAGCAATTTCTTAAAATAAAGGTGCAACCTCTTTCAAAAGCTCTTTCCTTTAAAACCATTTGACCAATTCAAAAGCTATCTTATACGAAAGCATTCTTTTCGAAAGCAAAGCAAGCGCATTTTCTTTTGAAAGCAAAACAAGGTCTCGACCCCTTCGAAAGCCCTGTTTTGACTCTATACCTTTTGCCAATGTCCAATCCACTACGTACCAAGTCTTTAATACCATGTGTATTGGTTTCGACCTAGGTATAGGCGGAAGTATGTAGTCGAAAGGTGCTACCGAAATTGGCGAAACAACAAAACCTTCTAAAAACTGATTTTTGACTTAAAAAGGTAATTTCTTTTCAACTAACTTGCTTTTTTTGTCAACATATGAGTGGTTGCCAATTTCTGTTCCAAATTCTTTTCTAAAAGTGCTGCCGAATTTTAGAAATAACAATTTAAAACATTTGCAAATTGCCCCTTCTCCTTTTATAAACATATAAAACATTTAAGTCCCATACCTTCAATAATTTTATATACTTATCAAAACACTTAGGAAAATTCTCCAAAATTTTCCGTAAATCACTTTTAAATGTTTTCCAACATATATAAATTCCTGACCCAAAGCTGATATAAAATAGCCGTAATTAATTTTAAACCCAATTAATCATTTTCTTTACTAGAAAATTAATAATAAATCCACATTAATTCAAAAAATTATGAGACTTAAGACCCATCTCTAAAATATCATTTCTGACCATAAATTAAAATCGCAAGGCATTTGGATGTCGTTTGATAGGTTTTTCAAATCAAACCTTGTCATAAAATCAATATGAATAAGCATAATTCATCAACAAGCATACACACACACACAGATATATATATATATATATATAACATTCAAAACATGGCCATATACTTGTCAGATCTAATTTTGGAAATCAAAAACATCAAAAATATGAGATGTAACCTATTATCACTATTAGCTTTGTTGTTAAGGAGTTGAGATTTGATCTTGAATGAATTTGATTAAGCTTCTTCTTTAGATTCTTACTTCTCTTCCTTTAGGTTCCTCCTAATAGTGGTCGGCCTCTCTTGATTTAGTTTTTAGTTTGTGAACGTGTAAAATGAATATAGGTTAAGGGTTTAGGGTATAAGAATACGACTTATTCCTATTTTGCCACTTATCTAATTTCCCTTTCTTATTTCATTTTAGCTCCCCTTAGTTCATTAGTTTAAATGGGCATGGCTACCTTCTATTTACACAAATCTCAATCTCTTAACCATTTACATTATCTCATTTAATTTAACTAATTAAATGTTAAAATAATGTTAATCAAAATTATGGTCGTTACAATCTTCTTCCCTTTTCTCTAATTAGTTATCTATGGATTTTGATGACCTTCCATCCATTTCGGGGCAGTGTTCGGCTTCCTTCCTTGACTTGCCATTGGAGATTCATGAAGAAAGCCAGGTACAGGGGTTCTTTGGTCACTTGGGATTGCATGGTAACACAATAAGAGTTCCCAGTTCACTTGATTGTATTCACATACCCCTGTATGGTTTCATTTCTATCATTGCGGAACACATCTGCAATGGTTTTTACCCCCCTTCATCCTCTCATTATGGAATGGTTAACAAATATCAACTTGACACTGACTCAATTATCCCCCGTATCCTATCATCTGCTTATAGCCACTATTATTTTACATGCTAAGCATTTGATTGCGCCTTCCCATTGAGAGTTTTTTATATATATTAAATTCATGAGAACTCTACATCTAGATGTAAATTATCCTACTACGTTGAGGCCGTTAAATCCATCTTTTCCATCTATCCTCGTAATGATATGAGATGTGCTGACCAATTCTTTTACTTCTTCAACTGTGATAATTTTGTACCATCATTCCGACCTCTCGGTACTGATCTTGTTCCCTTGCTCCATTATTTATGTCTTATTCACACGAATATATTTGTTATGTGCTGACTTGTTGCCATCTTTCTTTTGTCCTTCCATTTCTTTTTATAGCTAGACCACCTAGTGACTTTTCTTCAGAGGAGCGAGAAACATTTCAAGCATATAAGACTAGGATTCTTAGCCTTGATAAGGAAAATTGGAAAAGATCCAACATTTTCACAAAGGCCCTCTTGTGTAAGCATGGCTTCATGAATCCACAACATCATTTTTCATGCACGACCTTTATTTATGTATTTGTTAGTCCTACCCTCCTTGGTTTGTTTTAAATTATTGTGAATGTCTATCTATGTCCATGCTATAATACAATCTACAATTTTCTTTTTGATGTTCTATTTACAATATGATGGGCCCCCTTTTAATATCTTATGGGGTTGGAATTTTAGTTACAATGTCAGAATTCTTGGATGCATTTATGAAAAAGCCTATGACTGGCCAAAAAAGAAAGCGCTACGATTCCAAGGATGGTGAGAAGGGCGAGTTAAATATGGGAGGTTCCAATCTTCCACCTCCTCATTCTGCTCTTGCCCTGACCGTGTACCCTCTTACTACGGTCTCAACCTACCACCATGTCTTACATCTCCCAGTAGGAAGCACTGTTTCGGATTTAACCGAACAGCTAAGCGGTTGATAATTGATGATGTTCCTTCTTTAAATTCTACTCTGTTTCCTCTGATGTCTTTACCATCCCCGGACGCCCTTCCATTGACATCGTCTGCAAACTCCATAAGAGCATGTTTTACATAAAAACTGATAAACCTTTATTTTCCTTTTTTTTTTGCTTTAATGTTTGTTGTTTATTCTAATTGTTAGATCGTTTAAGCAGGGATGCACTTTGGCGATGGAATTCCACTGACAGGTTGGGACTACGGAGCCAACTTTGGCTAACTCTCGAAATGAGGCCGCAGATTATAAGAGGGAGCTCGAGGAGTCCAAAGTTAAGTACACTAAGTGGGAATCTTGCTTATCAAAGGCTAAGGATACTTCGGCCAAAGCCGTGGAGGCTTCGGCCAAAGTGGAGAAAGCCTTGGATGATGTTTGGAAGACCATGTGCCAAGTTGAAGTGAGGGATAAAAATTTACAAGAAAAATTGGACAAGACCATTAAGGAAACAAAGAACATAGCCTATGTTATTCTCTTCAAGGTCTATGCCCAAGTTAAGAGGAATTTTTCCTTGATCGCTTAGATGATCCCGAGGTTGAAGTGGATTTTGGGTTTATGAACAATAAGGACATCAAAAAGATCATGCAAGAGAGCTATCCATTACAACTAATCCTAATTTTCACTACATATTTTCTCAGCATTTAAATATAAACACAGTAAATCACACTAAATTAGAAAGCTGAGAAATAGTTGGCGGGAAATAAATTTCTAAGAATTAATTGGCGCCCATCTTTCTACTCTTCTCATGCAAAAAATTCAATTTCCCCTCTTTCCCAAACATCCTTCCCACGTCTATCCAAAAAATATATTAATCCACCCATCATCTCAACGTATTTCGCGGCTCTCGCTCGATTTCACTTCCCATCATCTTGCTTAATTTCTTTGATTGCAGCTCCATTGTAGTATAGTTGGTTGTTCGAGTTCGTTACTACGTTCATTCTTAGGTACTCAATACCAGATCAATTTTGCTTCTATTTATTTGTCTTTTTATTATTATTTTGACATGTATGACAGTTTTGGATTATCGAATGAACACTGTGTAGTTATTGATATCAGTTTTGGTTATTGAATGATTGTTTTGTGATATAGTTGTCGATATTTCTTTACGAATAATTGAGGTTTTCATGTTGATTCTTCTGTAGTCCATCCGAGCCTTATTTTTGTTTTATCCGGGGTCAAAACCATGCCGTATGTTGCATTTATTGATGCTTTAGCATATCTTTGTTATTGTTTAGGTGATTATTTTAATTTTGTGTTTAATTATTTTTTCAACAATTAGATAGTTGACAAGCTCAATTAAAAATGAATAAGATATTAATATTCTAGTTATTTTAGGCTGTTGACTAGTTTACAAGTTTAACATGTTCAAAAAAATAAGGATATTTGAAAGAAGAAAATATCAACAACTGACATTGTTAAGCAATGTGGATAACATCTACCTAGTTCTGACGCATCAATTATTTAGTAACTAAAAAAAGTATGTTTTCATATGATTAATATCAAGTAAAATAGATATACCCTAATTAATATTCGATCTATACAAATGAATGTAGATCAAACTCCTAAAAGGTCACAACAAATATTCCTAAGATGTGATGATTTTTAGCTTTATACCTGAAAAATCATATCTTCTTACAACTAGAAACCAGCAACGATGAAATTTTCTTGGTGTTTGAACCAAAAATGGCATAAACATCCCGAAGTTTATATAGAGATTAAAATATGAAGAAATATAAATGAAAATGAGAAATAAACAAGTTACAATCATTTATAGTGATTCGACAAAGCAAGACCTACGTCTACTTTAAGATTTTATTACTTATATCTGACTTAGAGGCAGAATTTCTTAGGGATTGGTACAACTCCGATACTTAGATTTTCAGAATTACAAGAAAATAGCGTAAGGAACAACTAGAGCCAAAAGATCCTGAAAAATGTGCCCTACCCTCTATATATAGAGGTACAAAGCCTAAAATCTCGTGCAAAATATCTCCAGGCCGTTACTTAGGATTTAGACCAATTCTCGCACAACAATAGGTGCCACATCATCAGAAAGTAAGGGTTGGTACCGATTCCTAAGTAGATTTTGGTACCAATCCCTAAGTTAGCTAAAATGGCTACCCTCGTCTCTTCATCTTGGCTTATTGTTAGCTTCGTGATTCCGTAGTTGTTTGCACTAATATTAGCTTGTTTTCGAGTCCAAATGATGGAGTTGTAGAAGAAAAGTTGTAGCTTCAAGTGTTTGTAGAGATCGATGGAGAATTGAATTGAATCAACAAATCAATATTGGAAATAGGCTTTTGGCATAGAGAAAGACATGTAGGCAGAAGATGGAGCCTACCTGAGGCGGAGATAGGACTCGGGTACCGACCAATAGGGTAGGGTCGGTACCGACCCCTATTTTGGGTGATCCCATTGTTGTCTTGGTTTCAATACTTTTGATATTGGTCTTGTGACTTTGTTCGTACTTGGTTCTGGACTCTTAGGCTCTCTCTCTCTGGGCTTTCTGCCTTGATAACTTCAAGTTCGACTCGTTCAATCTGTCCGAACATTACCTGGCCAAAAAGTTAGATAACACTTGCCCTTCAAAGTACATCTCATTTCCAATATGATGTGCTTTGAAACGAGACAAGTTAGAGTTGTAGTGAGGGACTCCACTCTGTTTCGAATGCTCCTTATCCTTTCTATGAATCGTTGATGTGAAAAGTTATCCGTAGTCATTCATTACGACACTTCACCGACTTTCGGGATTATAAATCTTAAACGTATCCTCATAATTTTTCATTATAAACTTGGCGATTTTAAACTAGCCTCTTTTATGGATTTCTCAGGTTTGAATTTGATTTCCCATTGATTTTGATTGTTCGGTATTGGATATCCACACACACAATCCATCACATGTATATACATACATTCACATATGTATATATACATTTCATATATATATATATATATCATTCTCTTTTTTTCCTCAAGCTTCAGGCCAGCCTCATTTTGCTCCGCTTCCCGACAAGAGCTCTCACCGAGGACTACAAGTGCCTGTAATAGAGTCAGTTATTGTTACCACTTCAACAACGATTCAAACCATCCCAGTTGAAGATACTCACAGCCTTAACGAGCAGATGATCGGCTCTTTGTTGGATGAAGGAGGTGGTGGGACTCAGGAAACTCAGATTGATGAAGATGTTGTTATTACTGGGGTCTCCAAGCCTTTGTTGGGTCCCAACATGCACGAGTTTGAGCAAGAACTTAGAAAAGACATCCTTCTTGCCACAGAGATCATGCAGGAGAAGCTTAAAGTTATTCCTTCTCCTCTATAAATTGCCTTGCCCGAGCAAACTATCTTTGCTTCGGTCCATATCCCTTCGCCTGGTAGCACTCAAAGCATACCTGTAGGATCCTCGTAAAGCATTCCGGCCTCCATTCCTCCACCCGAGAGTAATCAAAGTATGCCTCGCTGGATCATCGTAGAGCACCCACCCAAAGGCAAAGGAAGCGGGGGAAAAGGAAAAAAGAGACAAGGTGAAAGCTCGAGCGATGTTTCTCCTAGTTCTAAGAAGAAATAAAGGAGAACGATACCGAAGAAGTTAGCGTCAGTTTGTTTGTTGTGGATAGACTTACTTTTTAATTGTAGTTGTACTCTATTTTGGTTTTTGGCCGGCTTTGTGCGGGTTTGGCCCTTTGCTTTTGCCTTTTGTTTTTAGGCGTAAATAATACTTGTACTTAGCTTTCCAATTCTCATTTTGAATATTAATAACAAAGACTTCTTATTTTGTCAAATCTTTGGGTGACTTTATCTAAATTGTTCTAGAAATGCACTTTTCATTCAATGTATTTATAATCCATTCCTTTAGTTATTATCGTCGGACTAAATCCTTAGCCCGCGATGTAATTTTTCGACCTTTCGTTGCTCTTGCGAACATAAATTAACTAGGTATTAGTCGAGCTTTTACCACTTAGGACCGTGGTCTGGGTATCCTCTTCTGGGATAACGATACTTGATTGCGCCGAACTTCAGACGCTAATTATAAATTAACTTACTTAATAATGTAGTTCGCACATCCTTATGCATGATGTTTATTTCCAATCGAGCCTAACTCCAGGAATTGGTTCAAAGTTCATAGGTAAGATCCACCTTACGCTAGGTATAGATCTTTTGTTTTGCCTATTCCGGGAAAAAATGTATAGGATTGGTGCTCCTCTTACATCCACTTCAGTTTATTCTCACGCCCCCAAACCGAGGGCAAGAGTTAAGCGAGTGAATGGTCGTATCACATTCGTTGTGATTTATACTCATGCCGCCACATCAAGGGCGAGAGTTTGTGTACAGACAGTCATGTCACATCCGGTTTGAGTTTATACTCCAGCCCCAATCCGAGGACAAGAGTTGGCCGATGGACGGTCGGGTCACGTCCATTTAGTTTATACTCCTACCTTCAATCCGAGGACGAGTTATTTGATGGATAGTAGAGTCACGTTCATTTATTTTATACTCCTGCCCTTAATCCAAGGACAATAGCTAGTCGGTATCTATCTCCAGATATCGATAATAACTTCGAGGGTTCGATCATGAACCGTAGAAGTTTTGGTTGGCACCCAAATTCGGGTACCTGCACACCTGCAAAATTCACATATAGAATCATTCAAGTCGGTCAAGTCACATCTCTTAAGTAATGGAAAGATAGAGCCTTGGACTCGAGAAGCCGTTTTATTCCATAAAAGCCGAGAAATGACAGGATCTGTCTTATTACACAACTCTAGCCAATTATTTGCGAATTTATTTCAAACTGAAATAGCGTTGTAAGTACTCGCTATTCCATGCCCTCAGGAGTGGAATCCCATCTGTTGTTGCTAGCCTAAAGGTTCCATCTTCAAGCTTCTTCTCTATCGCATACGAACCTTCCAAGGTCGGGCCTAATTTCCACGGCCAGGGAAGATTCGTTTGAAAAACAGGTCGCCAACTTTGAAGGTCCAATTCCTGAGCTTAGTGTTGTAACATCGTGCGATTTGGTGTCGATGTGCTGCTACCCTCAACTCAGTTGCATCCCGCTTCTCATCGATCATATCAAGAGACTCTAGCAGGAGTTGCTCATTAGTTAATGGATTAACTGAATCACTCGATGAGAAATTACTTCCAGTTTAACCGGAATCATAGCCTTTGATCCGTAAGCTAGGACAAATGGAGAGTGGCCAGTGGTTGACTTGTGAGTTGTTCGATAACTCCATAGTACTAATGGAAGTTCATCGACCCACTTGCCCCTGGCTTTTTTCAATCGCTTCTTAAGAATGGACTTGATAATCCTATTCACAGCTTCAACCTATCCATTAGCTTGAGGTATGTGCCACCTCAACAAATGTCTTCTCTATGCGATGCCGGTGGTAGAAATCTTTGAACTCGGTACTGTTGAATTGGGTCTCGCTATCGGTAATGATTGCCTGTGGAACTCCAAAATGACAGATGATATTCCGAACAACAAAATTGATTAATTTCTTTATGGTGATCATGGACAATGGCTCTGCCTCAGCCCACTTGGTGAAGTAAACATGTAACGACCTGATATTTTCAACCATTCGCATCCATTATAAGTGTATAAGTAGACACTCATACCGGAATTGAATTGCTCAAAATACCGCGTTGTAAATAAAATTTGGCAAATCTCAGAATATACAGTAAATAAATATAATAACAGATCACAGACACAAAGTAAAATAATGTAGAGGAAGTAAAAGAAATAGTAGTTCATGAAGCTACTATGTAAATATATCAGAGTTAAATAAGATAAAACAGAAGAAATAAAGTACAACAGAAGTCTCAATATGATAACCAAGTACAAGCTGAATAGAACAACAGAACTGAGATAGATAAAACTAGATAAGCAGATAATCTCCAGCGATTCCAATCTCCAGAAAGTGCAATCCAAATCTGTGAATACTCAGGCTAACCCGAGCGTAAATAAAAATACAAACACTCGAGTCAGGACAATATATACTTATATAATGTAAACCAACTCAAGTGAACTGTAATAAGGTACAAGTAACTTAAAGAATGCTTGGGATCACCCATTCTTTAAGGATCCGTTAAACTATTTACTATGTAGTAATATACGCTATATACAGTAGTGTCTAATTAGTAAAGTATAATCATATAGAAAATAGCGTTAAGGGGATGGAGAACCTTAACGTGGTCGGATCTTTAAATCAAAATCGTAGTAAAGCTCGATATGGTAGGTGACATGGCACAACTAGGCAATGCCAAGGTAGATATACCAATTACGCATCCGGACTAGTGGTGACGCATAGCAGCCACTACCGCCCACCTCGAACAACACTCCCAAATCAAGGGTGACCACCAAATCAATCACAAGTAATAGAATGGTATCGAAGAAGTGTGTCCGATCAGAGGTGCTACCTCCTTGGTCCGTCAATCGCTCCTGTTTTAGCCACCTTATGCCAACTCACGGGAGTTGGGTCCACGTATATACCTTAGGATCGTCGCCACCATCCTACTTCATTCTGGAAACTCCACCGCGTACACAGTTGTCAAAGTGGTTTTCGGTATCGACAGAGAGTATGTCCATATCCGATCCCGGTCTCTTTAACAATCAATCGTTATTATAACCCGTGGTTATAACTTTTAAAACAATACTTTACTTCAAAATAAAATATCATTTCAAAACCATATATTTATCAAAATAAATATTAAATCAATTCCAAACCATTTCCATATATTTAAAATATTATATCATTTCAAAACTTCATTTCAAATCATTTCAATATATCAAAATATCATATCTTTCCAAAACTTCATTTCAAATCATTTTAATATATCAAATATCAATCTTTCCAAATCTTCATTTCAAATCATTTTAATATAATAAAATATCATATCCTTACAAATCCAAATATTCAACTTTAAATACCTTTTAAATTCAAATATATCGTTCATTTACTATCATTTCAAATCACCTTTAAATAGTTTATATTCCAATCAAAATAATTCATTTAAACCTTTTAAAAGTGTAATTATTATATTTTCAAATCAAGTATTCAATTTCCAAAGTTTCAAACCATTCTGAGTTCGTTTACTAAGTCAAAAACCATAATTATTAAAATTTCAGCCTTTCGCAGCATTTAGAAAAAGCTGTTATAAGTTATACTTGAAAACATTTTTATTCAGCAAAGACAGCATTTAAAACTGCTGTTAAAACTCAGTTTTTAGTTAAATTATAGTTCAAAACAGAAAAGACAGCATTTCAGAAGTGCTGCGGTAACTCAGATTTCAAAACAAAGGTTTTATTTGATTTCAGCAAAGACTGCAGACCACTATAGCATTTCCAGAGAATGCTATAATAGACCTGAGTTCAATATTAGCCTATAAGTTCAATTACAGCAACTACAACATTTCAGAAATGCTGTAATAGCTCTTTTTACACAATTTTAGTTCAATTCAGAAACTATAGCATTTCTGAATGCTATTAAAAGTTAATTCCAGATTTTAGTGTATTTCCAGCAACTAAATAACTTCAATTTAAAACACATAAACATTTTAAAAATCATATTTTAACATTTAAAATGTTCATTTACATATCATTTAACATATATCTTTTTCACAATAAATTTCTTATAATTAAATCCAATTTTCAACAATTTACTTAATAAATTTAAGTGTAAAAGTTTCCAATTCTTCACATTTCAACAAATAAACTTAACACTTCAAATTTAAATTACCATTTCACAAATTTAACTAAATTTCAAATTTTATTTAATTAACTTAAACCTTTAATTAAAACCAAATTTCACATTTCCAAGTCAAGTTATATTTTAAAAGATCACCTTTAAACATTCATTTATTTAACCACTTAAACTCATAGAAAAATCAATAATACTTTAATAAATCGCTTAAATTAAAATTTAATAAAATTATCATATTTACCATTTTCCAAATATAATTATATTTTCATTTTTATTCTTATAACTTAAATATCATTTTTAACCAAAATTCCAAATTCCAAACTTAAGTTATATTTCAATAATCCAATTTAACCATTCATTAATTACATTTTTAACTCCTAGAAAAATCATAATTTCTTTATTTTAAAACATCTCAAAATCTATTTAAATCAAATTTCATAAATTTATATTTTTAAAAATACTTAAAAATATCCAAAACACTTTATAAAATAACCACGGGCCTGTATATAGTTTTCTAACCTAGGTCAAGTGATACAGATATATATCATTTCAATCCGCAATTTACAAAGAAAAACCGGGTTCTATCATTTCAAACCCGCAATCCCAAGTTAAAATAAGTTAAATAAAAACCATTCAGGCCTATCATTTCAGCCCATAATGATTTTTCCCTATTCTAAAGTCCGTTCGGGTATGTATTATTTTAACCCATAGTGATTCTAGTCTACAGGGAACTTGCAGTGTGATAAACAGATATAAATGAACAGAATACATTATATAACAGTAACGGATGATATAACAGGTGTATAAACATCATATGATCATAACATAGTCAAGTATAACATGATAATATATTTCTACAGATTCACAGGGTGTCAATTTACTAGTTATATAGGTACATATTGTCTGGTGAGAATAACTCACCTGTTAAAGCTGGATATTAGCGATCAAAACACACAGAATAGATTCCATAAAGCACAACAAGCACGATATAGCATGACTTTTGATTTGAATGAATGGAGAGCCTTGATATTTATCTTGTAAATAATAACCAAACAAGACAATATACACATAAATATTCAACGCAAACAATGTTGAAACAATGAAGATAAGAAGCAACAACGGAATAGATTACTTGACTGTGCTTTAACCATTCAAAAGCTCGAACAAGGGGTTCATTTTCTCAGCCATGATGATGATGAGTGTGGGAGAGACAAGGTTAACTTCCTCGAATACATAAGACAAAACAATGCAAACAATATAAGTTTTCAAATGCACAATACGATAGAATAATATAGAATCAACTGCACGAATCAAAGTAGAATTGCTTTGCCCTTGCTTCCAACAACCTTCAGGTTCAGCCATATGGTGTACTACAGGTCTAAGGCAAGATTTGGATCAGGTTTTGGTTGCCTAAGGGTCGGCCAAACATGTTTAGAGGATAGCAAAAGGTGAGTATGCATGAAACAACACAACAAGGCAAAACAATGTCACTTTAACATGGATTCAAGGAAATTCAAGGCTCGACCAAGGCTCATGGGGCACGGACAGAGGAGTGGGGTCCAAGGTGATGACGTGGCAGAGGGTTCAGGTGGTGCTGGAGGTGGTGGAGGTGGTGTTGGTGGCGGCCATGGGTGGTGGAAGGTGATGGTACCAAAACTAGGTCAGCTTGAGTGCATAGGTGATGGCTAGTGCTAGTTTAGATGGATTTTTGTGATGATCTTCATCATGGCTTGGCTTGGCCTGAGGAGGAGAGGTGTTAGGCTGTGTGATGGTCAGAGAAAAGTGGTGGTGGTGGTCAGCCACAGCTTGGAGGAAGGGGAATACAGCTATGAAGGTGGAGAGCATGTGCAAATTCAAGTAGAAAATCATAAAAAGACAAGAAGAAGATAGAATTTTTTTACCTAAGCTTCACAAGGAGAATAGCCATGATTTTTTTGTGAGAGGAGGAGAAATGAATTTCGTGAAAGTGAAAAAAAAATGCAGCTGAAATGAGTAGATTACACGCCCAAAACAATTAAGAGAAGAGTTGGGAAAATGAAAGGTCGGGAGATGGAAAGCCAAAGGAGTTTCAAGAGTTTAAAACTTTTTAAATTTCCTCTATTTCTTTTTAATAAGTTTAAATATCTGGAAATACATATAATTTCAGTTAAAATTCGAAAATGTAACAAATAAAAAAATATAAATAAATAAATATTAATTATAAATAATTAAATCAAGAAAATAGCAAAAATTGTCAACTAGGCTAGAAAAATTGAAAATAAATGGTATAAACTTTAGAAAATTCATATGAGCTTGTAATATATTTTTAAACATAAATAATAACATAAAATAAAAATATATTCACAAAATAAATATTTAAAATTTAATTTACATATAATTTTTAATGAAGAAAATAGCAGAAAATAGGAAAACAGCCTTTAAAAATGAAAAATAAATACAGTAAATTTTGGAAAAATTCTATTATCATTTTAAAAATATAAAAAGAAAAAATATACATAAAATAACATATTAACACATATTAAAACAAAATATAAGAAAGAAAATATGATTTATAAAATTTAAAATAAGCAAAATTGCACAATAAAACAAATTATACTAAAAATTGAAATATACATAACTTTTACATTTTAACTCCGTTTCCAACGAAACGAAAAGTAGTATTCAAGTTATTAAATCTATTGTCATAATAAAAGATAAAATTTATAATTTCAAATATTTAAAATTTAAATTTAAAAGTCAAAGTTTGACTATTTGACAAAATTCACATTTTTTGGAAATATTAAATTTAGTCATATTTGGAATTCTAATCCACATCAAAATAAAGTTTATACTTAAAATAACAAAATTTATTCTTTTTCATAAATAAAGCTTTTGAATCTGAAGAAAAATCAATTTAAAAATATTTGAACAATACAGGGTTGTTACAAAACAACTGCAATGATGGCGTACATTGCACCATATTTAGATATTAGCAACGTACCGATGATATCAATTCCCCAGACTGGAAACGGTCAAGGACCGACCATCTGAATAATCTCCATCGATGGAGCTCTTGGTATTTTAGAAAACCTTTGGCACTTGTCGCATCTGCGAGTGTAATCACTATGTCTCGGCTGAAAGTTGGCCAGAAGTATCCGTAACAGAGGATCTTCTTTGCTAGAGTTTGCCCCTTAGTGTGATCGCCACAGACCCTTCACAAACCTCTCTTAGGACTCATTTGGCCTCATCTGTAAGCGACACACCGAAGCATGAGGAAAGAGAAATCCTGTATGTATAGTACTCCTTCCTCTATGATAAACCTTGAAGCTTATCGAAGGAGCTTTCATCATTCATTCCTTCTCTCCAAAAAGATTCCTCTCTGCAAATAATCTCGAATCGGAGTTACCTATGACTCCCTTTCAGGCTCGGTCTCCAATATCCAATCGACATCCATTTGGTCAATGCTTGGAGCCGAAAGTACTTCTACTGGAACTAAGCCCATGAGCTGTGCATCTCCGGAGCTGACCAGTTTAGCCGGTGAATCGACCTTCTCACTCTCCTTTCTAGGAATATGAGTGATTGTATAATGTTTAATGTCAGCGAGTAGCTCAAGGACTCAGTTTAGATAAATAGCTAGTCTGGCTCCTTTTGCTTGAAACTCTTTTTGCGCTTGGCAAACCACCAGTTGGGAGTCGTAGAAAATATATAAAGTCTTTAAAATCAGCTCTTTGACAATCTTGAGTCCTGTAATCAGGGCCCCATATTTAGCTTCATTGTTAGTTGCTAGAATGTCAAGCTTCAAGGCACTGCAGATCGGGTTTTCTTTGGAAGTAACAAGTATAACTCCAGCATCGGAACACCGTTCATTAAACGCACATCCGTGTACATCTTTTATCCAGTTTCTTTCTTAGCACTGCTCTCTGGGAATTATCTCATGCAGTGAATTCGGCTATAAAATATGCCATGGCCTGACCTTGAATTACTCTCCGAGGGTGATAAGTTATGTCATATTGGCTCAATTCAATGATCCATTTCAATAGCCTTCCAGAAGTCTCAGGTCACTGCAAGACTTATCGCAAAGGCTGGTCGGTAAGAATTTTGATCGGATGAGCATAGAAATAAGGAAGGAGTTTTCTCGAAGCGATCAAAAGGCAGTATGCGAGCTTTTCCAGCTTAAGATAGTTTCGTTCTGTGCCCGCCAATCGCTTACTGACGTAATAGACCAATCATTGGATGCGAGAATCCTGATGTACAAGTGCGGCGCTCCAAGCATGCACCGACACCGCCAAGTATATAAACAAGTCCTCATCATCCACCGGCTTCAAATGGATGAAGGGTCTTTCCAAGTGAACCATCAGAGCTTGGAATGCGTCTTTACACTCGTGATTCCATTCGAAGTTCCTTTTTCCCTTCTTACTCACCTAAAAAAGGGATGCATTTATCTGTGGCTCTGGAAATGAATCGACTCAAGATGGCGACCTTCTCGTTTAAGCTTTGAACCTCCTTGTTCGACTTTGGGACTTTGATTTTTCTCAGTGCCTCGATCTTCTTTGGGTTTGCTTTAATTCTATGGAGTTTATAATGAAGCCCAAGAATTTCCCTTACGCAACGTCGAAAGAGCATTTCATGGGATCGAGCTTCATTCCGTACTTTTGGAGGACAACAAACATCTCTACCAGATCATTAACGTGGTTTCTTGAACATCATGAATTGACAAGCATGTCATCCATGTAGACTTCCATTGTGGATCTAAGCTGATCTTTGAACATTCGGTTAACAAACTTGTGGTAAGATGCTCCTGTGTTCTTCAATCAAAAAGGCATGACCATGTAGCAATCCAGTCCGAGGTTAGTTATGAAGCTGGTGTGTTCCAGATCCAGGACATGAGTTAGGATTTGGTGGTATCTAGAGTGCGCATCCATAAATGAAAGTAGCTCGTGTCCCGCGGTTGAGTCCACTAGCTGATCGATCCTCAAAAGCCGGAAGCTGTCTTTTGGGCATACATTATTCAAGTCTGAAGAGTTGATGCACGTCCTCCACTTCCCGTTAGCTTTTCGCACCAAAATAGGATTAGATACCCAATCCGAGTACAAGGCATCAAGGATGAAGCCCTTGTTCTTTAGCTATCTACCTCTTCTTTGAGTGCAACAGATCTCTTCGAACCCAAGCTGCGCGTTTCTGTTTCATAGGAGCGCATTTGGGATTTATATTTAATGCATGGCTCGCTATCCCCTCGGAGATCCCAAACATATCTGAGTGTGTCCAGGCAAACACATCTAGGTTTGCCCAGAGAAAACCAACCAACTCCTTATCGCTCTTGCACCGAGCTACGATCCGACCTTCAGGACCCGATTCGGATTATCCTGGCTGTAGTTGCAATGCATCCAAAGCTTTTGTGCAAAGGGTCCCCTCCACATTTTTTCCTTTTTCCCTTCACCTCGCCTCTTTCAGCTAACTGACATAGCATGCGCGGCCAGTCACTCGATGCCTTTGCATGATCCCCACCCCATTTTCTGTATGGAACTTCATAGCTAAGCACCAGGGAATGATTGTCGCTCTAAACTCAGCCAAGGCCGATCGACCTAAAAATGCATTGTAGGCTGAGTAAAGGTCCAACATCAAAAAAGGCACGACCCACACTCACTTGTAGTCGCCCTCGCCAAGTACCACTGGTAATAACAAATCCTATGGCTTCAGTAGCCATTCCATTAAATCCTTGTATTCGAGACTTACAAGGTTTCAAATCCTTCTTTTCCAACATCATTTGATCATAAGCTCTCTTGAATAGGATATTGACTGAACTTCCACAGTCAACCAGCATCTTTCGAACAATAGCAGGACCAATCATGGCTGTGATCACGAGTGGGTCAATCGTTGGAGCTTCCACTGCATCAGCATCTCTATCTCGAAAAACAATATCGTCAGTCATAGTTTTGCATAGTTTTCCTAAAGTCCCATCCTCGACAGCATAACAACTTTCACCCTCCACATGTTTAATAGCACTAACATATCTGTCCATCCTCGCCAGACTTTTATCAATAGAGTGTGGCCCATCGATGAAAGTACTAATCACCAATCATTTTTGGGGCTCCTTGAATGCATCAACACCAGGCTCAGCTTGCCCTCGTTGAGAAGATGGCCCATGGGTGTTAGAGTTTCCTTACCCGCCATCCTATGGGGCTTTCACATACTGCTGTAATGTTTTCTTGCGAATCAACTCCTCAATCATATCCTGGTGTCTGTACTCATTGGTGCTGTGACCATGAGTTTCAAGGAATCTATAGAACTTGTCAGACTTTCTCTCCATCTTAGTCGGCTCTCTTGGAGCTGACTTTCTATACTGCTCAGTGTTTTGGGTCACTGTTCGGACGACCAAATTCCATCGCATTAGAAATTAGCTGATCGAATTTATAATAAAATTAACCGCAAGCGCACGACGTACAATTCTAGTACGTAGTGAGTACGGGTCGATCTGCAGGGAATTGTTGATTTTAAAAATCTATTCAATCAAATTAAACCAAAGTTGAAGAGAGTGTTAAGCTAAAAATGTAAGAAAACTAACAAAAAGAAAGCGATAAAAATATGAGAGTAGAAAGACAATTTAGAGATAAATCCACTCTCTAGATCATATAGTTCAACAAAACATGAAATTATGGTCTCTCTTTTTTGGTCATTAGTAAGTTTAATTGATGTGCTTATCATAAGTAGGACCTATTTGTGCTAATAATTAGCTCAACATAAGCCATCAAACTATAACACACCATTTAAACTACTTTTTACTCTCATGAAATATGACAACAAATTTGAAAGCAAAATCTATTTTTAGTATGACCTATTAAATATTGATTAGAAATATAGACCATCAAATTTTGATTTAAACATTCACTTCTTTACCATAATCATATTTAGATGAAGAGGCAATTTGTGTTTTGTTTGTTTAAGCATAGCCTATTTGTTATGAACAACATAGACTATCAAATTCAAAGCTAAACAACAACATTAAACCACATCCAATGTTTCCATTAAGCACAAAAAGAGAGCAATAATTATCAAAATGTTGAAGCTATATAATTAGAGAGCTTCATTACCCCTAAATTGAAAAGGTTTAGCCTCTCATATTTGTTATCATATCAACAAATATAGCTTGCATCATAGAACAAAACAAAGAGGAAAAGAGAGCTAAATGAAAGAAAAACTAATCTACTTGCATGAAAAGTAAACTAAGCTACTAACAAAATAAGAAAGAGAGCATGTAAATGTAAAAGAACATTAACTAGCATTGCATAAAAAGAAAAATTACATGAAATAAAAAAAATGGCTAAGTAGCCATGAAAAATAAAAGAGAAGAGCTTTGTTTATTTTTGTTCCTAAACTAAAACTAACTAAGAGAAAGAGAGCCTAAAAAGAAGGGGAGAGGGTTACATGAAACATAAGGGATATTTATACAATTTTAAAACCCTAATTCACTTTTTGGGAACTACCCAAAATACCCTCTTAGGAAGTGTGGTGGCCAAGTTATCATTAACTTCAAATAATCATCCATTAAGTATGCATGAAGATTTAATGGCCTTTTAACATGTGCATTAGCTCTTAAGTGTACATTAAGGCATGTGGGTGGTGGGGTCCTCCATGATCATCACTTTGAATTATTTCCATCTCCATTCCTTTGTATTCACTCTTGTGCATGCATATCTTCATGAAGCCACTTGTATTTGAATTTAAATTCCTACAAAATAACATAGAAGTTTTTAATTAAATTTTAGAAAATTAATATAAGCACAAAAATGACCATTTTGCCCCTGGATGAAGATAAATATGTGACGATTTGAAATAATCTGAATTTTGGTTTAAACAAGTTAAAATATCCAATATGATCATTTATTTAATTTAAATAGGATTAAATATGGTGGTAAAAATATGCACATTTACGTGCACATCAAATACCCCACACTTATCTTTTTATTCATCCTCGAATAAAGGAAAAAAACTAAGATAAATCCATTTTCGTAGGGAGCATGATTGCATTGAGTCTATGCAACAAGCCATTAAACCTTTGGGTGTCCCTAATAGGACGAGTGTTGTCTCTTGAGGGTTTTCAGCAGATATTACCCACAAAATCCAAATGCGAAGTGAAAATATTTACAAAATGAAAAATTCCTAAATGCAAGATTTAGTTACAAAGAGATGAATGCATGTTTTTGAAAATATTTACAATGAAGGATTTACTTTTAAATTGACACATATAAGTTAAATATATGGTTTGGTCATTATCTTTGGAAATTTAAGCATTTACTTGTCAAAATTTCCAACAAAAATCAAATTGTCATAACAAATAGACTATAGTGTAACTCATTATTTTGGTTGATAACATAATGCAACTATGAAATGGATCCTTTATTGATTATCAAAGTTTATCAAAGTGGTGCTTTCATTTCATTTCAATAACAAGTCAAATCAAATAAGTTAAAATAGTGCTTGGATTTCAATTGCTTACTCTCTCTATTTTTGAAAATTTTATTGATATTTACAATATTTACATATGTAACTCAGAAAATTGAGGCTAGATATATTACCCATGCACTGCCTTGAGAACTTATGTGAGAGGAATACAGAGCGTGGTGAGTGGCACACGAGTGTGAACACCTATCGACCGTAGGCATTATTAAAAAGAATTTTTATATACATACATCTAACTCAGATAAACCGAGGAAAGATATATCGATTGTGCACTGCCTTTCGGGCTTACGTGAGAAGGGTACAGAGCATGGCGAGTGAACATACAAGTGCGAACACATGACTCTAGGTGTTAATAAAAAATTATATACATATATACAAATATAATTTTTTGTTATTTTTTGAAGAGAGAGTTTTGCAAAATCATCTTAGCACCGTTTAACTTAGAAGACAAAAAAATGTTATGTCCTTTACTTTAAATCAACCACTTTTAAAACAAAGATTTTCAATTAGGATATGTTTCATAATTATCACGTATGAGACTTCCTATATACAAGTTAAACCATAGTTATTTGTAATCAAACTTCATTTTTATTTTTGTTAAGACAAATATATTCAATTTAATTAACCAAAACAATATATTTATCCTATAGTGTTTCTTTAAAAATAGATCAAAATGCTTAAAAAATAGATTGTTTTTTGTTTTTTTTTGGGTTTTGAAAAGAAAAATAAACCATGAAAAATCAAAAATGAAAATGATGAGACTCCCCCCACACTTGATTTTAACCGTGTCCCCACAGTCAACCCAAGTGAAAGGAGAAAAAAAATATGACCTACATTTACATGAAAGTGAACGATATTTACATGAGAACAGAAAGTATATTGTCAAAAAGTAAATGAAACGGTCTTCCAAAGACCAATTCATTTGTCTCATCAAGTATGCGAGACACAACTTAAGCTCGAAAAACCAAACCATAGAAGATTTCAAAGTTGAATGTTAATTTAGAAAAACGAATGTCGTTTTATTAAAAATCGAATGAGTTGTTTTATTTTCGATGATTTTCGTGGGTTGATAGAATAATTGATTGAAATTCAAATTTATTATTGAAAACTTTATCTGAATCATTGATTTCAAAATCAAAATGGTGATTTAAATCATCCCCTTCAGAATTGACAACTCGTCATCGAAAATTCCAAAAAATTCGTGTTCATGAAATTCGTCTTCCTTTGTTGAATTATTCACAACTTCATTCAATGTATCAATTTCAAAATCCAAATTTGTTGTATTCAAATTTTCGAAATCAGAAAAAGGAAGATCGAATTTCAAATCGAGTGTCTCACCCTCAAAAGAATTGAAATCCAACTCAATTACCGTCTGTTCAACAACTTCATTAAGATCATCATTTTCAATTTCAAAAGTTATTGTTTGAAAATCATCAAATTGTGTAAAAGATGGATTATTACTGGACTTTTCAAACGTTGGGAGTTGATTTTGTTGTTCACGAAATTTTTTGTAGGTTTCACGCAACAATTCGTGTGATCATCGTAAATTTCGTTCATTTGTTCAACAAAATCCAATTTATAATTATTAATTTGAGGATTTTCGATTTGGACTTGTTGAGAACAAGAACCGTCAAATTCGATAAATGGTGGATTATCATTTGATTCTTCACAAGTTGGGATTTGATTTTGTTGTTCACGAATTTTTTTATACGTTTCACGTAACAAATCCTCATAATCTTTTTTGTTTGCTCAACTAAATAAAATTTATGATTATTAGTTTGATAATTTTCAATTTGAATTTATTGAGAACAAAAATTATCAACTGCATCAAAATTGAAATTATTCCCATTGCCAAAATCATTTGAAAAGTGATTCACATTTCCATTGTGATTTTGAAATTCATTTTGGAGTTCGAAGTTGAATTGGCATGGGTTATAATCAAAATCATTAGAATTTAGAAGTGAATTCAAATTTTTATTATTTTGAAAACTTTGACTTGAATTGTTGCATAGATATGAATTCAACAAATCATTAAATTGAATTATTTGTTCAAGTAAAGATTCAACTTTTTCAACACACCTTTCAAGAGTTGAGGGTTGACCATTATTTTGAAAATCTTGTGGTGAAAAATTCGAATAGTTTGTACAATAGTCGTTATTAAAATACCCATAAGAATTTTGAGTGAAATTATATGGATTATATTGATTTTCACAACTATCATAAAATTCATGTGAGTAAGGAAATTCAGATATTTTCAAGAATGTTTTTGTTCTTTTTTATAAAGGAAATATTTACATATAGAATTTATTTTTCAAACAGGAAATTGATTTTTGTATTGTTTTTTTTGGGGTTTTCAAATTTTTTCTTTGTTTTTGAAGGGTTTTATAATAATTTTTTTGAATTTTTGAAAAAAAACTAAGTGAAATTTTCAAAGGAAAAGGATTTAAAAGTTTCAAAGGAAAAGGAATATTTACAATTTTTTAGTTTTGGATTTTGAAATATTTTTCTTTAAATATGCATGAACTAATGCAACTAAATGAATGCAAGGGTCTAATTACAAATTATTTATCCTAAGTTAACCCAAAATTGTATAGTCACACTTTGTCTTAAATCAACAAGATAGTTCTCAGCCAGGTAACGATAGGAGTTATCGATGCACCACGAATCACCGTAGCAATGCAGCCGAAGGTTTAAGTACCTTCAGAGAAAAAAATCAGTATAATATTTACGAATCACCGTAATATTTATAACCGATTATTGTTCTGCCGTAGCCTAGACACCAAGAAATTATATTGTCAAAAAAGGACATGTCAATATACAATTAAGTGTTATTGATCTCTAACCATTATTATTAATCAAAATCTAAGATGAAATGCAAAACTGAAATTAAACGTGTATTAACAATGCAACTACAAATGAATTTTGTTTTTTTTTTTGATTTTTTTTTTAATGCAAGCAAACAACAATGCAAGACAAATAAAAATAATAGATAGCGGTTAAAAGTAGCAAAAATTTTATAAGCAAGCAAGCAGTTATTTTTTTGGCAAGCTAAGTGGAGTAAGCGACTCTTCCAATCAGCTTTGGCAACCTAAAAATAAACAAGATATATACAAGTTTTTTTTGAAGTATAAGGATGGAACTTAAAACAAATTGAAACAAAACAAATCTAATTTTTTTGAAGAGATTTAACAATAAATTAAAACAAGAAATTTTTTAGCAAAAGAAAACAAAGGATTTTGAAATAAACAAAACAAAAATACTTAACTAAGCCCACAAAACAACATAAAAAAATTAAAACAAAATCAGAAAAGAAAAGGATTTTTTTAAAAAAAAAAGAATTATTCACTAAGCCCACAAAGTCGGCCCACTACCCAAAATGAACAGACTCTCAAATCAAACACCGTACAAATTCAAACAAAAGTTCTTTCATTCTCAAAACAAACACAACCCCGATAGAACACTCAAAGGAAAAATAAATAAAATTCATAGATTCTCGAAATCAATTTCCACCTTCCATCACTCCAGTATTTATTCGAATTCGTCCCGATTTGAGTTGTTGGTTCGGGTTGGGGAAATAGAGGAATTTGGTTATTTGAGGCGATTTCAGGTCAATTTGAGGCAGTGGAACCAAAGTCGTGGTTGGTGGGTTTGAATATGGTGTTTGACAGTGATGAAGTTTTGAGGAAGAGTTGTTTGTGCTTGGAGGTTCGGCAATTGGAGATTCGAGAGGAGTCGTGAGTGATGAAGCGATTGATGTTCGATTGGGTTGAGGCGCTTCGTGGTGTTCGAAGTAGGCGATGTCGAAGTTGGATTTGGATTGCGACTTCGGGTAGCAAGTGTGGATGGTTTTATGTTGAGCAGTGCAGTATGTAGCAGCAGCTTGTGTTATTGTACAGGCAGAGGTGTTTACTGTTGCAAGTGATGCAACAGTGATGAATGGGGTTTCATGTTTATGCAGTTGTTTTAGTTGTTGTTGATGATGTTTGTGTATTGGTTGAAGTTCGTGATAGTAGGCTGGAAGGTGACTGTGAGAAGAGATGGACTTTGTGGGGTAGTATGGAAGAATTTCTGAATATGCAAGTAGTTGTATGGGTATGTGGAAGTGATGCAATTTTCTCTGTTTGGAGTGGATTGGTAGTGTAGTTACAGAGATGGAGTAGAGATGATCGTAGTGGAACTGATAGGAGTGGAACAGGAGTTAAGGAAGAGAGGAGTAATGTCTAAAGTGGTCAGGTGATGTTGACAGGGGATTTTGGTAGGTTGCAGTTTGAATGTGCTGGCTGATGGTGGGCAGTTTTGTACAGTTTTTGGTTCTGTAGTGGTTTATGGGATTGTGGTAGATTGTTGTAGTGACAGAATTGTTGTGAAGGGTTTGATCTGTGAATGGCAGTGGGGAAGTATGTCACCGTTGTTGGAGAAGTGAGTAATAGCAGTTTAGTGTATCGTTTGTTGATGGTGAAGTATGGTTGGCAATGTAAGGGTGAATGGTGTGAAGGTCTTGTATGAAGATGATGTTAGCACTGGTAGGCTATTGTAATTGCAGCAGCAAGATGGTAGTTTGATGGTCGTTATGCTGTGAGTTTGTGAAGTGTAGTTTGTGAAGTATGGTGTTGTTTGAGAAATGGCAGATATAAGATGATATGCAAGATGATGTAGAATTGCAGTTGTGAGGAGTAGTGAATGTTGTGATGGAGCAATTGTATTTGAAAGGGGAATTTGTGATGGTAAGATGATTGTAACAGTTAGGATGTAATGCAATCAGTGATGAGATTTGTATGGATGACTATGTTTAAGTGCAGGCAAGGAGGTGGAGGTATGGTGTAGCAGCGAATTCAAGCAGTGGTGGTAGAAAATCGTACTGAAGTGAAGAGGATATTGTAGATTATGAGCCTTAGGTTGATTGTTAGCAGTAGTGGATGGTGACCGCAATGAATGGCAAATGAATGGTGAGTGCACAGTTTGGAGTTTGATGGTTACTTGCAATAGGGAGGATGTTAGGTTTGATTTTTCTGTGAATGGCAAATGAAGGGTGACTGCAGTGAAGTGGTTTGATATGGTGGTTGACAATGAATGCTGCTGAAGTGAACAAATTGAAGTTGTTTTTTTTAAACGTAAAGAAAAGAAAGCAAAGAAACTTGTAAAACCAATATATAAAAGTGGAAAATAGGCACAAGGACAAATTTTCATAAAAATTTTGGCTGAAGGACAACAAGTTTCATTTTTAGGCTGAAGGACAAACATTAAAAGGTAATTAGGCTGAAGGACAATGCTAAATACAACTAGCATTTTGTACAATGTAAAACTGGATATAATGCTAGTTATAATTAGCATTTTGTACAATGTTTGCACTGTACAAAATGCTACTATATTTAGCATTGTCCTTCAGCTTAATTTTCTTTCAAAGTTTGTCCTTCAGCCCAAAAATGAAACTTTGTGTCCTTCAGCCTAAATTTTTTTCAAAGCTTGTCCTTATGCCTAATTCCCTCTATATAAAATGTGAATGTGATGCAAATGGAATAAAAATATTTTTGTTTGAAATTGATGCCTTTTTTTTGTTTTTTTTTTAAAATAGAATATGCAATGCAAATGGAAAACTAGAACATGCACACAACAAATTGAAAGCAAAAGGTAAAACAACACACACACTTTTTTTTAATGCAAACGCACACAAAATAGAAATACACAAAAATCAAACAACAAATAATTTGAAAAATAGAAAAACAAAATCAAAGCAATTCCCCGGCAACGGCGCTAAAAACTTGTTCGGACGGCCAAATTCTATCGAACTAGAAAATTAGCCGATTGAATTTATAATAAAATTAACCGCAAGTGCACGGCGTACAATTCTAGTACGTAGTGAGTACTGGTCGATCCACAGGGAATTGTTGATTTTAAAAATTTATTCAATTAAATTAAACCAAAGTTGAAGAGAGTGTTAAGCTAAAAATGTAAGAAAACTAACAAAAAGAAAGTGATAAAAATATGAGAGTAGAAAGACAATTTAGAGATAAATCCACTCTCTAGATCATATAGTTCAACAAAACATGAAATTATGATCTCTCTTTTTTGGACATTAGTAAGTTTAATTGATGTGCTTATCATAAGTATGGCCTATTTGTGCTATTAATTAGCTCAACGTAAGCCATCAAACTATAACACACAATTTAAACTACTTTTTACTCTCATAAAATATGACAACAAAGTTGAAAGCAAAATCTATTTTAAGTATGGCCTATTAACTATTGATTAGAAATATAGACCATCAAATTTTGATTTAAACATTCACTTCTTTGCCATAATCATATTTAGATGAAGAGGCAATTTGTGTTTTGTTTTTTTAAGCATAGCCTATTTGTTATGAACAACACAGACAATCAAATTCAAAGCTAAACTACAACATTAAACCACATCCAATGTTTCCATTAAGCACAAAAAGAGAGCAATAATTATCAAAATGTTGAAGCTATATAATTAGAGAGCTTCATTACCCCTAAATTGAAGGGGTTTAGCCTCCCATATTTGTTATCATATCAACAAATATAGCTTGCAACATAGAACAAAACAAAGAGGAAAAGAGAGCTAAATGAAAGAAAAACTAATCTACTTGCATGAACAGTAAACTAAACTACTAACAAAATAAGAAAAAGAGCATGTAAATGTAAAAGAACATTAACTAACATTGCATAAAAAGAAAAATTACATGAAATAAAAAAAATGGCTAAGTAGCCAAGAAAAAGAAAAGAGAAGAGCTTTGTTTATTTTTGTTCCTAAATTAAAACTAACTAAGAGAAAGAGAGCCTAAAAAGAAGAGGATAGGGTTACATGAAACATAAAGGGTATTTATACAAGTTTAAAACCCTAATTCACTTTTTTGGGAACTACCCAAAATACCCTCTTAGGAAGTGTGCTGGCCAAGTTATCATTAACTTTAAATAATCATCCATTAAGTGTGCATGAAGATTTAATGGCCTTTTAGCATGTGCATTAGCTCCTAAGTGTACATTAAGGTAGGTGGGTAGGTGGGATCCTCCATGATCATCACTTTGAATTATTTTCATCTCCATTCCTTTGTAGTCACTCTTGTGCATGCATATCTTCATGAAGCCACTTGTATTTGAATTTAAATTCCTATAAAATAACATAGAAGTTTTCAATTAAATTTTAGAAAATTAATATATGCACAAAAAGACCATTTTGCCCCTGGATGAAGATGAATATGTGACGATTTGAAATAATCTGAATTTTGGTTTAAACAAGTTAAAATACTCAATATGATTATTTATTTAATTTAAATAGATTAAATATGGTGGTAAAAATATGCACATTTACTTGCACATCAATCGCCAGGTAGATGTTTTCTATTGAGTTGTTCAGTTCAATAAAGTTATCGTATTTAGGGGTCCTAATACGATTCATGTCAGCTGGTTTCTTCTTCTTAGCCTCATCATCATTTCATTTTCGATTATTGTTTTGATTGCCAACATTCACATCCATACTCCCAGAGCTTCGTCCATATTGCTTTATGGCAACGTCGCTTTGTGTCACTTCATTTGAATTTCCAGCACCAGTCCTTCGTGGACATTTCTTTGCTTCCTCCAAACGGAAGTATTCATTAGTGTAGGATCGTTTTCACCCTAGAGGGGCGATGAATAGGGTGATACTAAAAATAATTAAAAATTAATGCAGAAATAAAAGTAATAACTGAAAGTAATGCAGAAGAGATCACACACAAATTTACCCAGCTTCGGCAAAACCCTGCCTATGTGCTACCCCCAAGGTTTCTACTAGAAATTAAGTAGTTAGACGCTTACACACGTAAACTTGCGACACCCACTACTTGACTAACCTAACTCTACGCTTAAAACCCTGCCACAACTCAGCCACTGAGTTGCGAAATCTTAAACTACGCCCCGTAGTTTGTACCTAGTCACACGACTAGAAAATTACACAATTTTAAAAGGAAATTCAAAATAAAAACTAAAACTAAAAAAAATAAAACCCTAATTAAATAAATAAGCCCAATACATAAATAGAAGGCCGGCCCAAAAAAATTATAACTCGTGAAAATAATTGTTTCCCTTTTCTTTGTTATTTGGCCGCCTCTTTTTCTCTGTGAAATGGCTTCGGTCGATTCTTTCTTTGTTCCTCTTCAGAGACTAGGGTTTCTTCAAATTGAGTCGCTGCTTAGAAATTGATCGATTGAGAGTATACTTTCACTTGATTGGCTTCATTGATCTATCCCCCTTGCTTTGGCTTCACTCGGCTGCTTCAATTTGTCGAGTTCGACTGAATAGAAATTGGTATGTGATTTTTGCTTTATTTCACTTTTGATTTGCTTGAACTCGATCGATTAATTGCTGATGATGATATGGGAATTTATAGAGATTAAAAACCCTAAATTTACGTTCGTATATTTGAATTTGAATTTTTAACGATTTTATCACTTGCTTCAATTTACTATGCTCGGCCTTTATTTTCGATTGAATGCTTGTGATAAATCTGAGTTGTTCCATCTCTGATATATTCGAATTTGTTTACGTTCTTTGTCCTATGACATTGGTATTTTGAATTTTAGATAATTTGGCTTATGACTTTATTGCAACATTCTTTGTTGGCATTCAATTTTTGAATTTTTGAAAAGATGTTTGAACATTTCTTTTTGACTGCTCCTTGACTTGTTAGATTCGTGTTACCTTGCTCTGTACGTTGATGACCCATAGCTTCTGACCATTTCTTTTCGAACAAGGTAAACTGTTTCTAGTCATTTCATTCATGTTAAAACATTTGAATGTTGAGGCTGTGTTGTTTGTCACCATGATGTCTCTGGAGTCTTCCATTTCTTTTGATTCATACTTGCTGTCACACACACTTGAAATGTTGAAATTGAAGTCTGCATATTTGTGTATACTGCATATAAACTTGTATATGTCTTGTTGCTGAAAGCTTGGTTTTGAACTTGTTTTGCTTGAAGTCTGGTGTGTGCATTTGCTCACTTGAAATTGGATTCTGGTTGTATGTTGACTTGCCATTCAAGTGGTTTACTGTCGCATACATGTCACTGTAACCATGTCTGATTCAAGTGGTTGATGCTTGTTCTGGTTCATGTTGTACCGGCTTGCTTTGTTTCCAGTTCCTTGTATTGAAGTTTGGTTGCACTTTGATTTTCTGGCCTTGTTACATGTCAGGTTGCATTGTTTATGTTGAAACTGGTCGGTTGCTTTTCTGGTTTCATTGTCCATGGTTTGTTGCACTACTTTGTTGTATTGTCTTCGAGTTAAATTGATAGTTGCTTTGAGCATTTCATTTTTCTGGTCCGCATTTGCTTGGGAATTTTGTAAGTTGGAACTGAACTTGATTTTCAAGTATTTTCCATGCATATCCACACTGGTTGGTTGAACTGACCATATGTACTTCTTTGTATTCACCACTTGAACTGGTTGTATGTTTTTGTATTTGCACCTGAGTTGAATACAGCCTCGGCTTGGGTTTGACCTTGTGCTCAATTGTCCCTGCGATTTTAACAAGCAAGTGTATATCGGTGTGCACGATCTTATGGCATGTACAGTGATACACTGTGCATGTCACAAGTTGTTCGTGTATGTTGAATTAAAAGAAAAATGATGATGAAAAACCAAAATAACTGAGACAAACAATATTTTCAAACACACACTTCATTGTACACTGCAAAAATATTTCTTTTTCAATTTTACTGCGTCAGTGTTTATTTTGCAGATAATTCAGATGTGGGATACAAGCTGGAATAGAGTTGAAGATCAAATACGAGTGAGGGTGAATTATGTAGTGAGGTGTAAAATGTATGTAAAAATTGTATAGTGAAAATTGTGTTGTAGTTTGAAATTGTATATCGTAATTGAAAAATGTATAAATGTAGTGAGAGCTATAATTTGTACTATTTGAATTTGTAATAAAATATTTGTTTGAATAAAATATTTGTTTGAATATGAATCCTGAGTTGTTTATTTTATTCAACAAATATTTATTTAATTATGTGGAAAAATAAAATAGTACAATAACAAATACATTTAAATGAATATATATATATATATGTTTATTATCATCAAACAAAAATCATAGGCTTATTTTATTCTACAATCTCCCCCTTTTGATGATAACAAACATATATTAAGATTTTGACTCTATTAAATGTATTTGGTCATGATGAATTCCATGAGCTCCCCCTATTTGAATACTCCCCCTACAACAATGCTCCCCCTTTACATATGCATGTAGATAAAATTAAAATTATGCAATGAACCTAGATGAGAAAAAAATATGACTTATTTTATTTGCCAAAATCTTATCTTCTCTTCCCCCTTTTGTTATCAGCAAAAGAGTAATAGTATTAGAAAATAGAGATAAAGCGATAGACATTAATACAACATTAATACCTAATCGAGTATATATATTAAGTTTCAATAAAAAAATCAAACAAAAATCATAAATACTCTGTTAGGCGCATATTCCATTTTAGAGTGATAGGGGTGATGTCGGTATATAAAACCATATAGTTATATCTATTTGTGGTATATTTATGACAGGAATTCGAATACTTACTACCTATGCATAACCGTTAGGACTTTTAAATGAGTTTAGTAGTATTCCCAATTTCTTTAAAAAAATGAATTTCAAGTATCTTCTAACCACGCATAAATGTGAGGACTTTTAAATGGGATTAGAATCAACTCGTCTATTTAATAATCAATTTTGATATGTGTTCCATACATGCATAACCGTGAGGACTTTTAAATGAGCATGAAAGCACATATGCAGAGATTCCAAGTAATTCACCCATGCATAACCGTGAGGACTTTTAAATAAGAGTGAGTACTTTGGATATTTTTATTGCTAATTAAATTAAAAAAGTGAATAATTTCCCGTTTAAATACCACATTTTGACATGCTATATTGGATTTTGATGAGTGATGGTCATTACAAATATGATAAAAATAGAGATGGTCATGGAATTTTTACCAGTAAAAGTTATTACAAATTTTGATTAAATTTTTTAAAGAAATTTACTACATATACTGTCTCAAGTCATAATGTATGATTAATATCAATAGTCATCACATTTTTTCAGTCACTATTTTCCTTATCGATAATCAGTAGGGAGTCAAATTAGTTAATGTGTTCATTTAAGACCAAATCCAAAAATAAATATAAAATCAAATTTCTAAAATTCTAAATCTGAAACGAAGTCAACAAAAAACTATTTTCTGGAAGGGGTTTTATGAAAAAAATGTCTACCAATTGAAAATCAATCGAAATGAAAAACATGCAGATATTTTTTTTGAAAGTGTGATGCAACTAATGAATGTCTCTACATAAAACACATTCCACTAGTAATTTTTCTATCAACTAGACTACCAGCATAATCTGCATCTGAATTCCCCTTTGACTCAAAGTCATCATTAGATAGATATCATAGACCAAACCGTGAAATGTGCAACAAATACCTTATAATCATTTTACAGCATTTAAAATAAGATTCATTTGGATATGATTGTAACCGTGTACACAAGTAAGCAGAGAGCAGAATGTCTAAAAGCAGTAAGATGAAGAATTGATCAATCATACCTCGATGTTTCTTTTTGATCAACTACCTTACCTTTTTCATCCTTGTCAAATTTAACTGTGATGCTCAAAATTTTCTCAGTTGATCACTGGCTGATTGAAATCAGATTATGGTGCAGATTTTCAACATATAATACATCGTTTGACCAATTTTGACTCTGCCACCTTTGTAATTCTCTAGGCTAAGGAAACTTTGATTTGTCGCCCGTCGTGTGTTTGGAACAGCCAGAATCCAGGTACCACTCTTGTTGTTCCTTAGCCTGCCACCACACCGACACGAGGAAAAATTTTTGTGACCTATTTGTTTTTATAGGTCCACGATTATTAGTGGAAAAATATTTTGAAAAATATGCTTGAGTAGAACCAAGACGGTTTAAGTTTGTTCCTTTTGGCATCCTGATTTGTTTGACTTTAAGGGATTTTATATTCGTGCCTTTTGGAACCCAAATTGGTATGGTTTTCACATGTTTGGGTCTAAACCAGCAATTGTTTTGATTGTGTCCAATTTTTCTACAAATCATGCACTTGAAATTGACATGATTAGTGTTATCCCGCCTTTTGGCAAGGCCCTGATACCAAGAACTTAACTAGAAACCGAGGACAGCCCGTCCCGAAGATCGGTTATACGTAGGATCACTATTGATATTGATGAATTTTGTCCGAGTCTGGATCGAGCTACAATTAACATGACACAACAAGCAAAGCTATGGAAGCCAACGTTCCAAATTTCAAGTCAATTCGAGGTCGTATGCTCAAGATATGATCGATGCAAACCAAGGGAATCCATTTGTTCGTCTCCATCCGTTCATCTCCATCCGTTCGTCTCCACCCGTTCGCCTCCATCTGTTCGCATCCATCAAGCTTCATCTGTTTGTATCCATCAGTTATCTGTTGTTCGTATCCATCAATTGGAGTCAATTCGTATTGATCCCAATTGCAAAGCTCGTATCGATCGATCAACGATCGATACGAACAAAACATCAAACGATCGATACGAAATGGCCCCCAGCTATCGATACGAAGAAAGCCATTAAGCAATCGATACGAACAGTACCATGAAAATCGATATGAACAAGGCAGAGGTGATCAATGTGAACAAGATGCACTCCAATGAAAGACTTAGTCACTCGGCATGAAAAGTGGATCGATCCGAGGAGTTGCACAACATTAATAAAACATTAATACCTAATCGAGTATATATATTAAGTTTCAATAAAAAAATCAAACAAAAATCATAAATACTCTGTTAGGCGCATATTCCATTTTAGAAAATAATAATCTACAAGCACGTGCACGTGCACAAAGAGCGATACGAACAGATCGATGCGAACGATATTGATACGAATTCGACAGCCTAGAGAAAACACAAGTTTGCATCGATCATAACTCACAATCTACAAGTTCAAATGCTCCGAAATTTTCATTGAAGCTTGCTTACATCCTCAAGAATGTTCATGATCGATTTTGACTGGATTTGACCAAATTACGGTCAATGCAAAATTCATTCGTATCGATCACAGATCGAGCGCACACCGCATGGGATCGATTGCGTGGGCCCACCCACGTGCCAGAATAGTTCTCCCGAGATCTGAGCGAGTTATTTGCAGCCTATGCCTATAAATAGCAGCCCAGAACCTATAGAAAAGAGACCTTTTGGCTCTTTGACGTCCAGACTCTGCCGAAACCATTGTTGCACTCAAAAATCACTATTGTACTCAAAATTTACTGTTGTAATCCGCTATAACCAACAAGCAAAAGTTAATAAAAGTCAATCATTTCATAGTGGACGTAGGCAACACGCTGAACCGCTCTAAATCTCTGTGTTCTTTTGCTGTTTTTTTATTATTGTCAGGAGTGTTCGTTACATAATCCTCTTTTTACAGTTACTTTCTTCATTTTATCTCTTCAAACACTTCCGAAGAGTGTTGTGCCCAATTTTGGTACAAACATTTTGGTGCTTTCGCTGAGAAACGAAGTTTTTCTCCTGCTCATTGGATCTACTATTGATATCGGATTGCACAAATCTAAGAAGAAGATCAAGATTTCAAAGATTAAAATTCTTCCATCCTATTCAGATTTGCATCAAGTCTAGGAAAGAGCTTCGCTATCCACCATGGTTAACACAAGGACTACCTCAAGTACCGCAGATCCAGAAGATCGGGACAGACAGAACCCCGTACAACCACCTCCAGCTGACCAGAATGCTGTCGGACCATCAGATCCGCAAGGCTCTGTCACCAGGGAAGAATTCCATATGCTAATGCTAGAACTAACTCAGAGCCGCCAACAGCTCACTCAACACCTCCGTGCTAATGCGGAATTGACCAACCAACTAAATCGTCAAAGACGAAGGAGATCTAGAAGGGATCAGGCTTCCTATTCGTCCACCGAAAGTTCAGTCTCTTCTGACTACCATCATAGATCCACATGCCCGCGACTGGACGGAAGTTACACATAGGCCACTGGGCATCAGCATACATTGAGTCTTGGGCAACTGAGAGTTGGCCCGTCAACCAGCCATCATACTAGACCCTCCTCCCGAGGAGGCGCTACCCCATACCATATTATTGATAACCGTACTACCACAGCTACTGATTTAGGAGTTGACGCTCGGAACCGAACGGATCCGACCCACCGCCAATGCAACCATACTCCTGAGCCTTACATCCCCGAAGACGTATAACCAAGGAGGCGAGACATGGACCGTCGACAGCGACCAGCCTCTCCTCGCATTGTGGAACCCAACCACACCTTGGCCCAATATGCTCAAAATGTCCAGATGCCCGACATTCCGACGATGATACGTCAAATGATCCGTGATAGTCAGGGTCTTCGCAATGATGACTGGGGAATCTCCCAGAGTCATACCCCATTTACTGATGAGATACTCTACGTTGAACCACCTCGGCGATTCAGGATGCCGGCTTTACCCATTTATGAAGGGAGCTCTGATCCTAATCAACATATCCAGAAGTATGAATGGTTGATGAATGCTGCACGAGCTGATGATGTAGTTAAGTGTCGAAGCATCCCGATCTCTCTAGGGGGCATAGCAACTATGTGGTTTACCCGTTTACCACCTCGATCTATCTTTTGTTTTGACCAGTTGGCAACAAAGTTTGTTGACCAATTTCGCATGCATGTCGCAAGACCGAAAGACGTTAATACTTTGTCTAGTGTCACTCAAGCCCTTGGAGAGACACTTAGATGTTATTTAGAGAGATTTCATGTTGCATGCGCTGAGATCAGCAACCCTAATGATAACCCCATTCTAATGGAATTGACTAAAGGGATTGATCCCGATTCTGAGTTCAACAACTGGTTGGCCGGAAAACCTCCTGCGTCATTGGACCGTTTCTATTCCAAGGCAGCCCAATTCTTGAGAAGGGAGGATGCGAAACAGTCTAGGAAAAAGGATGACGCAAGACCTAGTATGGAAGGAATTCAGATTAATGTTGCTGTTAAACAATCTAGGGAGAGCTCCGGAAAGGTACAATTGAACATTCAGAATAAACAAAATCAGCAGAAAGGAAATGATAATCAAAACAGGAAACAGGATCAGAATCGTGGTCCACGACATAGGCCTCCTATGTTTGATAACTACACTCCTTTGAATACGTCGCTGTAGAATGTGTATTTACAGACCTGCAATACTATTCAGTACAAGAAACCTGCTCCGAAACAGCCATCGGAGAAACAGATTCAGACATGGAAGTTTTGCAGATTCCACGAAAGCTACGGCCATAACACAAATGAGTGTCGTCATTTGCAGGATCTCATTGAAAATTTGATACGTAAAAGGAAGTTGGAACAGTTTGTGCGGGCGCCGTAGTCTGGAGTTGCGGGCCTATCAAATCAGAACCATACACCGAATCAGGCAAGACAGGAGGAACCCGCTCGTACTGGCGAGAGGTTGGTGATAAATACCATTAGTGGTGGTCCTCATCCAGCACATCGAAGATGGAAGGAAATGGAGTCGTATGCCAGTTCTATTAGGCATGCGAGCTTCGAGTGTTGTAGTGGTTTGGAAGATGGGGCTCCGGCCAAGCAACGAAAGATGATGACTAATGACATCGTCTTCCGAGACAGAGATGCCGATATGATCGAAGCCCCAACCATCGATCCACTTGTCATATCATCTCAAGTAGGACCTACTTGGATGAAGAGGATCTTGGTAGACAGTGGAAGTTCTATGAATATATTGTTCAAGCGAGCCTATGACCAGATGAAAATGGAGACTAAAGATTTGAAACCTTGTCAGTATCGTATCCATGGTTTCAATGGGAGTGCAACTATACCCACTAGAGTGGTGGAATTGCCATTGGAGTTAGGAGTTGGAGAACGCCGGAGAGTCCGGATACTACAGTTTGTTGTTTTGGATATAGACTCGCCATATAATGCTTTCTTGGGCCGACCGGCCCAAGCTGAGTTCAGGGCTGCTATTTCCCCATGGTGTTTGACTCTAAAGTTCCCCACCGATCGTGGAGTTGGAGTCGTTCAAGGAGATCAGGCTGTTGGACAAGCCTGTTATGTTGCTGAACTGCGCGAGGCGTAGCGAAAAGAGAAAGGAAAGGGCATAGAGGAATCCCTCTGTGTCCATTTTGTTGATAATTGACAATTGACGCCTGGGCCTATGCCTGGGCACCCCAACCAATTCCAAAGAGATATTGACCCGAGAGACACCAAAAGTGAAGACGAAAGTCAAGACAGTCAAGCTTCTCCGGTCGAACCGACGATCGATGTCCCGATCGATGATAGCGATGATTCTAGATTGATAAAGATTGGATCTCAGCTAAGCTAACAAATGCAAGAGGAATTGGTTGAATTTCTCCGAGCAAACCTTGACGTGTTTGCCTGGACGCATTCCGACATGTATGGGATCTCGCCGGACATCGCGAGCCACACATTGAACATTGACCCACGGCACATCCCGGTCAAACAAAAAAGGCGTTGTATGGTTCCAGAGAGATCTACCGCCCTTAAGGAAGAGGTAGACAAGCTTAAATCGAATGGATTTATTCAAGATACATTATATCTGGAATGGGTGTCAAATCCTGTACTTGTCCGAAAGCCAAATGGGAAATGGAGAACGTGCATCGATTACTCTGATCTGAATAAAGCATGCCCTAAAGACAGTTTTCCACTTCCTCGAATTGATCAACTCATAGATTCAACGGCCGGGCATGAACTCTTATTCTTTATGGATGCATATTCCGGCTACAATCAAATACCAATGCACTTTCCCGACCAGGAGCATACCAGCTTCGTAACCAATATGGGACTTTATTGCTACAAGGTTATGCCCTTCGGACTCAAGAATGCTGGCGCAACTTATCAACGATTAGTTAATCGAATGTTCGCCAATCAGATTGGGAAAACCATGGAGGTATACGTGGACGACATGCTAGTCAAGTCACGATTCTCCATTGATCATATTAAGGACCTAGAGTCAATGTTTAATATTCTCTGAGAATACAGAATGAAGCTTAATCCGTTGAAATGTCACTTTGGGGTCGCATCAGGAAAATTCCTTGGGTTTATCGTCAACGCTCGAGGAATCGAAGCCAATCCCGAAAAGATCTGGGCGATTAGAAACCTTGAAACTCCGAAAACCATAAAGCAAGTCCAGAGTCTCAACGGGAAAGTAGCATCACTGAGCAGGTTCATTTCAAAATCTACTGACAAATGCATTCCCTTCTTCAACCTGATCCGAAAAGGAAAACAAAACTTTGAATGGACTACGGAATGTGAGGGCACATTCCGAGCACTAATTCAACACCTTTCCACACCGCCCGTTTTGTCAAAGCCTATTGATCATGAGAAATTGTACATTTATTTGGCGATATCAGAAAATGCAATAAGTGCTGCCCCAATTCAAGAGGAAGACCGAATACGAAAGCCGGTCTACTATATTAGCAAACGGCTAACCGGAGCTGAAAGAAATTATCCGAAGCTAGAGAAGTTGGCTTATTGTCTTGTTATTACCTCGAGGAAGCTCCGTCCGTATTTCCAGGCTCATCCTATCACTGTTTACACCGATTAGCCGTTACGACAGGTCCTTATGTGGCCTGAGACGTCTGGTAGGTTACTCAAATGGAATATTGAGGTAAGTTAGTTTGACATTACCTACACTCCAAGGGGAGCCATTCAAGGACAAGTCCTAGCAGATTTCATAGCTGAATTTACCATCCCAAAGGACTTATTCGAAACTAGTGAATCTCCCAAGTATATCTGGAAGCTGCATACCGATGGTGCATCTAATAACCATTTCTCCAGTGTAGGAGTTGTGCTTGAAACTCCTAAAGGTCGATCTATATGCTATGCTTTAAAGTTTGATTTTCGCGCGACTAACAATGAAGCTGAGTATGAAGCCTTACTTGCCGGATTGAGGCTTTCCAAAGATTTGAAAATCATTGTTGTGGAGATTTATTGTGATTCGCAATTGGTCGTGTGTCAAGTTCGGGGGGAATACCAGGCCAAGGACCGAAGACTGGCTACTTACCTTGCTCGGGTTTAAGAAATATTAAATCAGTTCGATTATTATGCCATTTACTACATTCCCCGAGAGCGCAATCAAAAAGCCGATTCATTAGCAAAGTTAGCCAGCACAGGTGAGGCACAACAAATAGGACTCGTTCCAGTGGAGACATTATCTTCCCCGAGCATCGACCGAATGGAGATAGATTGGATATTTGTGGTTGTTCGCGATAAGGAGTCATGGATGACTCCGTTCAGAAAATATCTCGAGCATGGAACCCTGCCAGAGCGCAGGAGTGAAAAGAGACAAATTCTTCGAAAAGCTTCGCGGTTCACTATTCAGAACAGAGTCATGTATAGAAGAGGATACTCTGTTCCTTTACTATGGTGTATCGCTCATGACGAAATCAAACGCGTATTGCATGATGTGCACGAAGGAGAATGTGGCGATCACACCAGGGGGCAAGCCCTTGCCAAGAAAGTGCTCAGATATGGATACTATTGGCCAACCGTAAATCGCGATGCGTCGGACTACGCTAGAAAGTGTGACAAATGCCAGAAGCACGCTCAGATTCCAAGGGCCCCACCTACCGAGATAACTCAAATGGTCAGTCCATGGCCTTTTTCAGTATGGGGCATTGACATTATTGGCTCTCTACCTCAAGCCAAAGGTGGTGCGAAGTACGCCATCATAGCAGTTGATTACTTTACCAAGTGGGCCGAAGCTGAACCCCTTGCTACAATCACAACAAAGAAGGTGATCAACATTGTAGTGCGCAACATCATCTGCCAATTTGGTCTCCCACATACTATCATCACTGATAACGGGACCCAATTCGATAGTGTTGAATTTAAGGATTTCTGTCAACGATTCCACATTCAGAAGAATTTCTCTACAGTTGCACATCCTCAAGCGAATAGACAAGTCAAAGCTGTTAATAAAGTTATAAAGTCTATTCTAAAGAAACGACTGGAAAAGGCCGGGGGCAAATGGGTCGATGAACTTCCTATGGCTTTATGGGCTTACCGAAAAACCCACAAGTCTGCAACTGGCCACACTCCGTTTTCTCTTTCTTATGGTTCAGAAGCTGTTATTTCAGTCCAATTAGAAGTGCCTTCTCATCGTGTGACATACTATGACCCGAAGACAAAAGCTATATTACTTGCCGAATCTCTAGATTTATTGGATGAGAAGCGTGAAGAGGCTGATTTGAGGGCAGCCGCATACCGTAGTCGAGTCGCCTGATTATACAATGCCAAGGTCCGACCTCGAACCTTTGAACTCGGTGATCTCGTCCTTAAGAGAATTTACCCGGTCCCTTCGCATATGAAGCCAACTTGGGAAGGGCCGTATTTTATTGAACGAAAGCTCGGAGATGGCACATTCAAATTATTGACCGTTGACGGTCTCACTCTTCCAAGAGCCTGGAACAACGAAAGTCTTCGTCGCTACTACACATGGCAGGCTCTATTTATTTATTCAGTCTATTTTTCATTTTGCCTTTTTGTTTCTGCATTTTGAAATTTGAATTTGTAATAAGGCAACTGATTTTGCCGTATTTTCTTATTTCAGCAATAAAATGCAATCTCTTCGAGCCAGAGCTGTGATCTATTGAATGCGTCATACAACTATCACTATGCACGGAGAGCTAAATTCCACCCGACGATGGAATTTATTCAAATAGGGAGTGACTGTGATACGACCGGTTACTCGCTAAATGATACCCGAGCTCGGGGGAAAGTCATTACACCGAAGTCAAAAAAGGATTGATACACGACAATCCTTTAACCAACTCTAGATTCCCAGAGTGTGAACTGGAGTATAAACTTACAAATACGGTTTCGAAGAGGGTGGATCCGTCCACCTAACAACTTCCCCCGTACCTTGACCAAGTTTGAGGAAAATGGATCCATCCATCTAACGACCTCGCTTGTTAACTCGGGGTGGATGTGAACCAACCATCCACGATCCTGATAGATTCGTCATTCCCGGAGTGCGAACGAAATCCTAAAGCCCGAACAGATGTGACTGACCATCTGTCGTCCAACTCCAAATTCCCAGAGCACGAACTGAAGTATAAACATTAACTAACTCCGGATTCCCATAGTGTGAACCGGAGTGTCAACATAAACACCAACTCCAAATTCCCAAAGTGCGAATTAGAGTATGAACGTTGACTCAAAATCCCCGGAGAGTGGATTGGAGTTTGAACACAAACCGGATTGGGATCGACCATCCGTAAAACAACTCTAAGTCCCCGGAGCGTGGTTAGAGTGTAAATGCAAATCGGGTGTGACTGACCACCCACGAATCCATCTAAAGTCCCCAGAGTATGGACATCGTTACAAACATTAAGCGGGTGTAACTGACCACCCGTGAAAATGATTTAAGTCCCCGAAGCATGGACCTATCCTTGAAACTCAAGCAGGCGAGCCCGACCGCCGACGTACGAATGCAAATCCCCGAAGTGTGGATGCAATCGTCAATGGATGAGCGAGTGTGATTCGACCACTCGAATTTCTTAATTTCAGCATCAATTCGACAACGTTAAGCTCGATGAGTTGAAAGCGGAGTGCAATTGCCACTTGATCTTACAATTCGTCCCTAAAACTGGGGGCAGAACTTAAGCATCAATCACTGATTGAGACAGTGCAGCATCGGAGTCCAGCTTGACGTTCGGTCATCACTCATAGTCGTGATTTCAAGACTTAACGACTAAACTTGGGTCCAATCCAAAGGTCGAAACTCAACAAATATACTAGACTGGAGTTCAAATGCTGAAACACTTAAGCAAATGAACGAAAATTGAGTTAAAGACAAAATGGAATTTCATTTCAACTATTTGTGGAAGAAAACTAAGTACAAGTTTATCACAAAAATCCTACTAGCAGGGGTCGAATCCGCATCTATACACGACCTGCAAAAACTAAAGAAATTCCTATCTACTAAAAAACGAGTTGAAGAGACGTATCTACTCTTTTTTCTTCCTCGGTTCCTCTTCGGTGTGGACCTGCTGGAGCTCTCACTTGGTTTTCTTTTTGAACCCTTGCTCATCGGCGGTCGATCTCCAGTCAGGGGCATTATATCAATTTCCTCCTCTGAACTCAGATGTATTGGAACGCTCCCTGAGGGTGGAGTCGGAGGAACAGGATCAACAGTTGGAGGCGGGATAGGCACACTCGTCTCAACGACCGTTCCTCCTAGAGATATCATCGCAAAGGGGCTGGACCAGGTCCAGCCATTCCACCGCCAAAACCGCTGCCCCGCGCGCTGCCTCCATCTCAGCATTAATTTCGGCTATGATTTCCTCCTCATGAAGTGTTTGCGCATCGCTGGAGACTCCCGTTGTTGGGGCCAAGGAACTTGTCACTGGAACGCTTCCACCCATAATGAACGGCAAGTCTGCAAAAGGGTCACTGTGATGACTGAGGAGTTCCTCCATCATCTGCTCATCAAAAATAAGTGTGCTCCCCTGTGCTCAATCAGTCGGTGCCATGGTCGTTGTAGTGGTCGCTTCAGTTATAATGGCCTCCTGCATATGATATGGTTCTTGAGTTGTAGGAGGCACAACCGGTGTAGCTTCAGTCACTGGACAAAAGCAAAAGAAGAACTGTTAATAATTACTTCAAGTGACGCTTCCGATTTCGGATAAGCATAGAGAATGTTCAGAGTACCTTCCTCAGTTTGGCTCACGGGTGGAGGAACTGCCTCAGAGACTTGCTCGCGAGCTGGAGATATCTGCGGTTGATCCGGATTATAAGCAGGAACGGGCTGAGGATTAACCGCAGGTGTGGATTCGGGCTGAGTCGGCATGGGAGTTTCAGAACTTGTATCATGATGCTCGACGCCAGAACCTTCTCCAACTTCCAAATGCTGAGCGCCGAGCTTCTCCTTCTCATATGAGATCATTGTATCGTGGAGAATTTTTCGCTCGTCTTCATTCAACATTCGGTTTTCAAGCTCTAATTCATCAATTGGTTCGCCACGATGCGTAGCCTTTTCATCTCCTACTAATCGGCCCCAGGCATTATACAGATGTGTCGAATAATTATCAAGCCAGGCTAGGTTTCTATGCTTCAAGATGTTGGCATTATAAGTAATGAGCAGATCCTCAATGTCAGCCTCTAGCCTGGCCTCCGCCATCTTAACCTCATCTTCAACCTTAGCCTCCACTTCCTGGACCTTAGCCGTTGCTGCATCCCGTTCACCCCGAAGCACTACGGCCTATTCACATGCTTCCTGAGCTGCTCTATTTGCATCATCCTTCTCCTTGGTGATTTCGGAAAATTTGGCTTTGAGCTCGTTAAGTTCTTTCAGAGCAGCGTCCCGTTCAGCTGTGACAGTGGTATTTCGGTGGCCCATCTCTTCCACCAAAGCGAAATGTGTCTGCCTCATCCTCTCCATAGCCAAGTTCGCCTCGTCGGCCTTTTGGGTGGCCTCTATTTCTGATTTCCGAGAAGATTTGGCTTCATCATTGAGCACTTGGATAATGCGGTCCTTCCGAGCGAGTTCAGTTTCTAGTTTCTCAATTGCCTTTGCCCGCTCGAAGGCCACTGCCGATGCTTTGTCTGCGGCTTTCATCCACTCCTTATACTGTGTATAAATGTCATGCATTGTGGTTTCTGCTTCCGATGGAATTTTCTTTAAATGAGGGGGGAAGATAAAGCCATCGAAACATATGTTCGGAAAATCTTTTCTTAACTGGGAAATTCTGATAGCCCCTTCCCTAGTGGGCTCAGAGACGACTTGTTTAGCCAAAATGGGAGGTTCGACCTTAGTCCTGCGACGCTGAGACTAGGGCCTTAGAGCATGAGAAGATGGTTTTTGGCGTGGAGGCTCCGAGGGATGTGAGTTGTGAATATAAGGTTGTGTAGGGAGTCGGGGAGGTGGAGAACGCGATCGGGATCGATATCTCTGTTCTCTATAATCTCTATCTCTATCCCTCTCATAACGTTCCTGACTAGAATAACTGCGATCGCGGTTTCTATCATCCTCCCTCCGACAAGACTCATAATACGAGCTCGATGATTGACGTGCTGAACAATGACTAACGAGCATAGAATCTCGCCTATTCATCGTATCTGTAAAGTAAAAGAAGAACAGAGTTAGTGAATTCTCGAAGTTGGCAACTTAAAGCTGGAAACCGTGTAGTGCCGTGAAGTGTATATATGTGTACAACCCCCCGACCAACCGGTAATGTCGGCCGCACTGATGGGTAGAGACTCACTTAAATCTAGAGCGCTTTGAAGCCTCTCCAATCCGGTATCGTGTTGAAGTGACACATAGTCCGGAATCGGAATATCAGCAAGTCCTTCAAAAGGATTCTCTACTGGCGAGGGAGGAGCCTCCAAAATTCTAACACCAAAGGCTGGTAGGGACACTATTACAGATTTCCATCTTAAGGATTTATGACGTTTGTGTGTAACTGCCTTGCCTTTTCTCCTTCCCTCTGAACCCTGAAAACTGTCAGAAGGCCCGACAATGGGTTCGTCGTTCGTAGGCATGTGTTCTTCATCACCTTCCCCAACAATTACGACCCCAGGCGCTTTGCGCTTTACCTGATTCATCGGGGTCGCCCTAAGCACTCCTTCAAGCCTTATGCTTTGTTTTCGCTCGATTAACCCAAGAATTCTTAAGTTCCTGTCGGTGAGCACCGACTCGGTATCTCTCATCTCGCCTGGAACTTCTTGGAGGATCCGTACTATTTCTTTAAAATGTGCACCATTAGGTTGAGGAATTGTGGCTGTAATGGAAAGAGAGTATTAGTCCCAATACCAGTTGCAACTATATTGTTAACTACCAGAAAAGTCAAAGCACTTACGTCTAGCCAACCATCGACTAGCAAACCCTGATGGGCATCGAACGTAGAACCACTCAGTTCTGACGTAGCTCAATCTGGTGAAAGCTCCAGTCACAACTTGACATTTCCTGACCGCCTCCAGAAATGAGAAAGAAGGGCTATCTCCCCGACTCTTAACATTAAAAAGATATCTGATTTCGATTGGGGTCGGGGGTCTGAAAAGATGCTCCATGAATACAACGAATAGACTATTCAGCAACGCGTATCCATTTGGATGTAACTGGGATGGGGCAATTCCAAAGAAGGACAACACTTCCCGAATATATTGATTGAATAGAGGAAGCGTCCCAGCTGTACATGAATGCCTGTTGAAGGCAGTAAACCCTTCCGGGAGAGCATGCGGTCTATCATTCGGTCCCGGTAATAAGACATCGTCCAACGGCAGACCATGCCTTAGACATATTCGTCCTAGCATATCTTCGGAGACGTTGGATGGCACAGAATCTTGTGGATTCATGATAAACCTGGCACCAGGCAGCTCGTCCGGAGCTGGATCTATAACTTCGGCCGCGATGACCGGAATCTCTATGACTAAGAGAGATGAACTCTGAAGCTCCTGCTGTTGTGAGCTTGTAGACTCCATAACTAATCAACTTATTAAAAACCATCATTAGATGATAATAAGCCCGTGTGTTCCCCCAGTGTGAAGTGCGTGAATGTGTTGTGTAGTGCAGTGCTACATATTACTTAAGAAATTCTGTGGGATTGAGAGATGTTCGAACGACAAGACTTAAAATTTCAACCAGAATGACTGTCATCGCTGACCGTCACAACTGTGCCATCCAGACTTTGGAGATTGATCCAAGTAAAAGTTTATTAAGTTTTTCAAGTTACAGTTCCATCGTCGAGCTTTGGAAGGCAGTCGAATATGTAGTTTAATGGTCAAGTCCAATTATGCAAGGTCAAAGCTCATCAGATTCGAATGTTCAATTATGCAAGATTTCGTATCCATCGTGGTTCAGACTTGGCCAGAACCCCCATTCATATCGATTGCGAAGGAAAAGAATTCGTATTGATCACCTTAAGGCAAGTTCGTATCGATCCAAAACCCTTTACTTCGTATCGATCACAAGCCGCATCTCCATATCGATCTGCAGAGCCAACGCTTCGTATCGATCACGAAGTTAATTTCGTATATCGATTACTTTGGATCGATACGAACCCCCACTGTCTCCAATCGATACGAAGCCGCTCCCTTCCTCGATATGAATCTCCAGTATTTTCAATCGATACAAAATTCGATTAGTTTTCGATCAATATGAATCACTCCTCCTCAATCGATGTGAATCACTCCTCCTCAACCGATACGAGCGATCCTTTTGTATCCATCCATCCTTCCTCTCCAAAATCAGTCAGATGCCATATCCTCCATCCTCGACCTTGCTCTGGCCCATCTTCGACCTCCACTTCACCAGAGTCGGTCATGGAAGCAAACGGAATGGCAAAGATTTTGAGTCTCATCGTTTACACGTTGGATTCGTTCAATGGATCATTACCTAATTAGAGCAGTTGGTTCGAGAAATTAATGAATTAAATGGCTAGAAGACGAAGGCAATTTCTTTTTATTTTTTTCTCTGATCGATACGAAGGTAGTATGTGAGAGTGAAAACAAGTGAAAAATTTTTCTAGGTACAGAATGTATTTATATGGACACGAGACCAAGAAGAAAAAAACGATTCGTCTCCTAGTCATTTCGACCGGTTTCAACAGGTTTCTCCTCAAATCGATACGAAGAGGGCTATTTGTATCCATCAATTCGAGTCTTATCGGTACGAAACTTAAAATGAAGCCTTACTTGAACCATTGGATTCCACCAATACGAAGCGCTTATTTCGTATCCACTGTTTTCGAGCCTACAAAAATTCGAGTCCATCTGAAATGCATCGATACGAAGTGCTTTATTCGTATCCATCAACGTATAGCTCGTGAAGATTCGTATCCACCGATACAAATAATACTCGGAGGACCAGCTGGACTGTTCGTATCCATCGTAAGTCCCTCGATACGAAGAACGAACATTACTACGAAGACTGATTCATTTGTTCGCATCCATCAAATATCTATCGATGCGAATTGGCATCTTCGCATCCATCAAACACCTATCGATGGGGAATGGCAAGTTCGTGTCCATCATTATGAAGACAATCTGGGTTCGTATCCATCGATATGAAAGGATTCAAAGAACCAACTGATTCGTGTCGCTTGCCATAGATACGAAGAATAACTTCTTCTTTTAACTTTTCACATCGATCCAGGAGAGGATCGATACGAAGAGACACTCTAAAACAACCATCAAGCATTATTACCACTCGAATTTCACACCGATCCAGGAGAGGATCGATATGAAATTCGATAGAAAAAAAGCCTGACAACGACTCGTGAACGTACGAACGCTAACGGGAGTCAGGCTAACATACATTCATGTATAACGGACTAACGTCCAATTTTTAAAATTTGTAGGAATTGAATACTCGTTTGATGACGATTACAACAATAGTTTGCTATCATTCAACACTCAGTTACAACAGTACATGGTACAACAACTGGTAGTCAACAGTTCATGATTTATGTTTCTAACGAATCAATCAAAGGTTACATCTTTCGATGAAAAGACAACAACCGTTCAGACAAGTCAGATGGAATTTTTCATAATGAAGATTGCAGCTTTTCAAAGCATGTCATGTCCTCACAAGACGTACTTTGGGGGGCAAATGTTATCCCGCCTTTTGGCAAGGCCGTGATACCAAAAACAAAAATGGAAACCGAGGACAGCCCGTCCTGAAGATCGGTTACACGCAGGCTCACTATGGATATCGACGAATTTTGTCCGAGTCCAGATCGAGCTACAATTAACATGACACGAAAAGCAAAGCTATGGAAGCCAACGTTCCAACTTTCAAGTCAATCCGAGGTCATATGCTCATGATATGATCGATGCAAACCAAGGGAATCCATCTGTTCGTCTCCATCCATTCGTCTCCATCTGTTCGCCTCCATCTGTTCGCCTCCATCTGTTCGTAGCCATCTATTCGCATGCATCAAGCTTCATCTATTCGTATCCATCAGTTATCTGTTGTTCGTATCCATCACGTACACTCAACTTCGTATCCATCAATTGGAGTCAATTCGTATCGATCCCAATTGCACAGCTCGTATCGATCAATCAACGCTCGATACGAACAAAACATCAAACGATCGATACGAAATGGCCCCCAGCTATCGATATGAAGAAAGCCATTAAGCAATCGATACGAACAGTACCTTGACAATCGATACGAATAAGGCAGAGGTGATCGATGCGAACAAGATGCACTCCAATGAAAGACTTAGTCACTCGGCATGAAAAGTGGATCGGTCCGAGAAGTTAGCACCGCGTCAGCTTGCAAGCACTTTCACAAAGAGCGATATGAACAGATCGATGCGAAAGATATCGATACGAATTCGACAGCCTAGAGAAAACACAATTTTGCATCGATCATAACTCACAATCTACAAGTCCAAATGCTACGAAATTTTCAAAGAAGCTTGCGTACATCCTCAAGAATGTTCATGATCGATTTTGACTCGATTGGACCAAATTACGATCGATACGAAATTCGTTCGCATCGATCACAGATCGAGCGCACACCACATGGGATCGATTGCGTGGGCCCACCCATATGCCAGAATAGGTCTCCCAAGATCCGAGCGAGATATTTACAGCCTATGCCTATAAATAGCAGCCCAGAACCTACAAAAAGGGATCTTTTGGCTCTTTGACGTCTAGACTCTGCCGAAACCATTGTTGCACTCAAAAATCACTATTGTACTCGAAATTTACTGTTGTAATCTGCTGTAACCAGCAAGCAAAAGTTAATAAAAGTCAATCATTTCATAGTGGACGTAGGCAACACGCCGACCACTCTAAATCTCTGTGTTCTTTTGCTGTTTTTCTAATTATTGTCTGGAGTGTTTGTTAGATAATCCTCTTTTTACATTTACTTTCTTCATTTTATCTCTTCAAACTCTTCCGAAGAGTGTTGTGCCTAATTTTGGTACAAACAATTAGTTTCACTTCTAACACGTTCAGATTAAGTATACCCAAGTCCTTGTCTAACAGTATTAACATTTTGTTTCCCTAATAACATATTTAGGGATCTTTCTCCTTTGAACAATTTCCCTAAAGTTGTAGACAATTGTTGGACTTGTGATTTGAGTGATTCATTTTCATTCAATAATAACGTGCACTTTTTAATAGAATTTTCTCTCCTAGTGTTTTCACTTTCTTTCAAAATCAGAATTTCATTTTCAAGCGATTTAATTTTAATTTCTGATTTTTTAATTTCTTCTTCGAATGATGGACACTTATCACACTTAGGGCTCTTATTTTGATAGTTTTTAACCAATTGATCAGGCAGCTTATTTAGTTCTATCAAACTATCTCTTTGTGATTCAATTTTAGCGTACTTCTCCCTAACTCTTTCAAAAAAGCCATTTACCTCATGAAAATATATAAGTAATTACGAATGAGTAAGTTTTGATACCTCGCTTGGCTCGTCATCATCACTGTCAGTTGTTTCTTCTTGAAGACATAGATTTCCTTTTTCACTCTCACTGCTAGTGCATTTATCAGCTTCATCAGTTTCATCCCAAGTAGCTGCAAAACTTCTCCTTTTCGGTTTCTTTCCTTGGCTGAGTCAATTCTGAGGATAATTTGGCTTGATATGACTAGGTTTATTGCATTTGTGATAAATGATCTCCTGTTCTTCTGGGTTGTCTAGAACTTTGACGATTCTGTTCTTCAATTGTTGATTTAGGGTAGGATTTCCATATTTTCGGTTCCACCTTTTGAATCTCTTTACTATCAGTGCCAGTTCAGTTGCTCCATCATCATTATCTTCACTTTCTATCGTTCCTTTGAGAGTTATTGATTTCTTTCGCATATCACCTCTTTCACGTTCTTCCTTGAATTTGATTTCAAGCTCATAAGTTGTGAGATTTCCGATGAGTTCTTCAACTTTGATTTGTTTCAGATCCTTTGATTCTTGAATGGCAGTCACTTTTGCTTCAAAATTTCGTGGAAGAATTTTGAGGATTTTTCGGATTATTTCCAGCTCTGTGTATGGTCTTCCTAGAGATTTCGATTTATATACGAAATTAGAAATTCGTCCATACATTTCTTTGACACTTTCATCCTTTGCCATTGTGAAGTTCTCGTACTCGCTACTAAGCATGGAAAGGCGTGATTCTTTAACGTGGGAGGTTCCTTCATGAGTCACTTCAAGCGTGTGCCAAATTTCCTGCGCAGTTAGACAATTTGAGACATGATTAAATTCAATTTGATCTAGTGAACAAATAATAGAATTCATAGCTTTAGCATTAGCATTTTGCAATTTATTTTCAAGATCTGTTCATTGATCCATAGGTTTTTCAACTTCTTGATTATCTACCATTGTTATTGGTGTCATATATCCCATCTCAACAATATTCCATGCATTTATGGTTTTCAGAAAAAATTTCATTCTATTTTTCCAATAAGCATATTCACCATTGAAAATGAGTAGTCTAACTATGGACTGACCCTCAGCAAAAACATTATTAAAAGAAGCCATTTAAAAATCAAAATTTTAAAACAAAAAAATGGTTTTTCTTCTTAGCTCTGATACCACTTGTAGGATCGTTTTCATCCTAGAGGGGGGTGAATAGGGTGATACTAAAAATAATTAAAAATTAATGCGGAAATAAAAATAATAACTGAAAGTAATGCAGAAGAGATCACACACAAATTTACCCAGCTTCAGCAAAACCCTGCCTACGTGCTACCCCCAAGGTTTCTGCTAGAAATTAAGCAGTCAGGTGCTTGCACATGTAAACTTGCGACACCCACTACTTGACTAACTTAACTCTACACTCAAAACCATGCCACAACTCAGCCACTGAGTTGCGAATTCTCAAACGACGCCCCGTAGTTTGTACCTAGTCACACGACTAGAAAATCACACAATTTTAAAAGGAAATTCAAAATAAAAACTAAAACTAAAAACAAATAAAACCCTAATTAAAAAATAAGCCCAATACAAAAATAGAAGGCCGGCCCAAAAAAATTATAACTCATGAAAATAATTGTTTCCCTTTTCTTTGTTATTTGGCTACCTCTTTTTCTCTATGAAATGGCTTCGGTCGTCATTCTTTGTTCCTCTTCAACGATTAGGGTTTCTTCAAGTTGAGTCGCCGCTTAGAAATTGATCGATTGAGAGTATACTTTCATTTGATTGGCTTCATCGATCGATCCCTCTTGCTTTGACTTCACTCGGCTGCATCAATTTGTCGAGTTCGACTGAATAGAAATTGGTACGTGATTTTTGCTTTATTTCACTTTTTATTTGCTTAAACTCGATCGATTAATTGCCGATGATGATATGGGAATTTATACGGATTAAAAACCATAAATTTACGTTCGTATATTTGAATTTGGAATCTTCACGATTTTATCGCTTACTTCGATTTACTATGCTCGACCCTTGATTTTCGATTAAATGCTTGTGATAACTCTGACTTGTTCCATCTTTGATATAATCGAATTTGTTTTGCGTTCTTTCTTCTATTACTTCAATATTTTGAATTTTAGATAATCTGGCTTATGACTTTACTGCAAATTCTTTGCTGGGATTCAATTTTCAAATTTTTGAAAAGATGTTTGAACATTTCTTTTTGACTGCTCCTTGACTTGTTAGATTCGCGTTACCTTGCTCTATACCTTGATGACCCATGGCTTCTGACCATTTCTTTTCGAACCATGTAAGCTGTTTCTAGTCATTTCATTCATGTTAACCATTTGAATGTCGAGGCTATGTTGTTTGTCACCACGATGTCTCTGGAGTCTTCCATTTCTTTTGATTCATACTTGCTGTCACACACACCTGAAATGTTGAAATTGAAGTCTGCATATTTGTGTATACTACATATAAACTTGTATATGTCTTGTTGCTGAGAGCCTGGTTTTGAACTTGTTTTGCTTGAAGTCTGGTGCGTGCATTTGCTCACTTGAAATTGGATTCTGGTTGCATGTTGACTTATCATTCAAGTGGTTTACTGTTGCATACATGTCACTGTAACCATGTCTGATTCAAGTGGTTGATGCTTGTTCTGGTTCATGTTGTACCGGCTTGCTTTGTTTCCAGTTCCTTGTATTGAAGTTTGGTTGCACTTTGATTTTCTGGCCTTGTTACATGTCAGGTTGCATTGTTGATGTTGAAACTGGTCAGTTGCTTTTCTGGTTTCATTGTCTATGGTTTGTTGCACTACTTTGTTGTATTGTCTTCTTCTTAAATTGATAGTTGCTTTGAGTCATTTCATTTTTCTGGTTCGCATTTGCTTGGGAATTTTGTAAGTTGTAACTGAACTTGATTTTCAAGTATTTTCCATGCATATCCACACTGGTTGGTTGAACTGACCATATGTACTTCTTTGTATTCACCACTTGAACTGGTTGTATGTTTTTGTATTTGCACCTGAGTTGAATCCAGCCTCGGCTTGGGTTTGACCTTGTGCTCACTTGTCCTTGCGATTTTAACAAGCAAGTGTATATCGGTGTGCACAGCCTTGTGGCATGTACAGTGATACACTGTGCTTGTCACAAGTTGTTCATGTATGATGAATTAAAAGAAAAATGATGACGAACAACCCAAATAACTGAGGCAAACAATATGTTCAAACACACACTTCATTGTACACTGAAAAAATATTTCTTTTTCAATTTTACTACGTCAGTGTTTATTTTGCAGATAATTCAGATGTGGGATACAAGCTGGAATAGAGTTGAAGATCAAATATGAGTGAGAGTGAATTATGTAGTGAGGTGTAAAATGTATGTAAAAATTGTATAGTGAAAATTGTGTTGTAGTTTGAAATTGTATATCGTAATTGAAAAATGTATAAATGTAGTGAGAGCTCAAATTTGTACTACTTGAAATTGTAATAAAATATTTGTTTGAATATGAATTCTGAGTTGTTTATTTTATTCAACAAATATTTATTTAATTATGTGGAAAAAGAAAATAGTACAATAACAAATACATTTAAACAAATATATATATGTTTATTATCATCAAACAAAAATCATAGGCTATTGTATTCTACAATTAGCCTTTCTATAGAAAGCATCCATTGTTGACAGGGGCTTTCTTTCCAACCATTCCCCGAACTCCGTATCGAAATGAATCCCCCTAATCATTGCGATCGGCGCTATGTCATCCTTGGAATCTGTAATTTCTATCACGGCTATGTGGAATCGATTATAGAAGTCGTTCAGCGACTCTCCCTCGGCTTGGAGGAGGTTTGACAAAGACATCACATGCTTTGCACGTGCAGTATGCAAACAGAATCATTCTACAAACTTCTTCGATAACTCGACAAAAAATGATATGGACCTTAGCAGAAGTCGAGTGAACCACATCTTAGCAACTCCTTCTAAGGAAATCGAGAAACAACGACATTTCATGACATCGGAAGCTCCGGCTGGATCCGTATGCCATTTATACCTCATTAAGTGTTGCCTAGGGTCCGTCGTTCCACCATACAATGACGTAGTTGGCATTGCAAATCTACAAGGGTATCTCCCACATAGAATGTTCTCTGTAAATGGATTCCAACTAGGAGAGGTACCCCATTCATCGTTACTCCCGAAAGGATTTTCGCTAACAAGTCTACTGACCATATCCTTCAGGTAGTCCAAGTCAACAGGTTCGACTAAATGGCGGTAATCGGGCTCCGCTCCGAGTGTTTGGCCTGGTAAACGCTCTCAGTTTGGCTCTCGATATCTAGGTTCTCCAACCTTCGAGAGATTCACTTGTCCAGCAGTCCCCTCTATCAGATTCAAGTGAGCAATATCATCATTAGCAGCATGTTCCTCTAGATTCTAGCCACCAGCAGCAAGTCCTGAAGCCAAGTCCATGCCGCCTTCCATAGGATGGGCTCTGGTCTCACCATTGGAGGGGTCAGTACCGACCCCTAACCTTGGGTCGATACCGATCTCTGAACTTGAGCACGGGGCTCATCTTCCTCCGTGGTACGATGTTTCAGTAGCATTCTAAGTCCTCTTCTGCTTGCTGTCGCTCCATTTTTGCTCGAGTGATAAGGGACTTTCAAATGAAGAACTAGAGTCTCTTCTACTCCTTCTATGGCTATTTTGAGTTAGCACATTTAACAGTCTTAAGCTCTGTTGCATCGTCTGATTCATCTCATTTTGACTAGCTTGGAAACTATCTTCCATTTTCTTCATCATCCTATCCTTCTCCGTTCTGGTCATGACATAAGTTGGAGTCTAGATCTCCATTTGTGTAGGTTGGATAGCTTCATCTCCTTGTTGAGGATTCTGATTCTCAGCTTCAGCAGTAGCTCTAGAGTTGGTAGAACGATCTCTTCTTGATGGGGCCATGGTAGAAAGCTTCTAGTAGATATTTTCAAATTTGAGTTGTAGACTTAAAAGGTTAAGAAATTAGATCTGTCTCTTGGATATAGTAAATTCAATAGTAGATGATGGATCCAAGTAGCTTGAAATTTTGAGTTTCTCAGTGAAAACACAAAACTGTTTGAAACGAAAAGGGCACAAACACTCAGAAGTTTATGTAGAGAATAAAATATGAAGAAATGTAAATGAAAATGAGAAATAATCAAGACACAATCATTTATAGTAGTTCGACAAAGCAAATCCTAAGTCCACTTTAAGATTTTATTGCTTATATCTGACTTGGAGGCAGATGTTCTTAGGGGTCGGTACAACTCTAACACCTAGATTTTCAGAATTACAAGAATATAGCACAAGAAAAAACTAGATCCAAAAGATCCTAAAAATAAGCCCTACCCCTCTATTTATAGAGGTAAGAAGCCTAAAATCTCATTGAAAATATCTTCAAGCCATTACTAATGATTTAGACCAATTCTTCCACAAAAGTAGGTGCCACATCATTAGGAAGTAGGGGTCGGTACCGATCCCTAAGTTAGCTAAAATGGCTGCCCTCATCTCTTCATCTTGGCTCTCCTTATTGTTAGCTTCATGATTTTATAGTTGTTTGCACTAATATTAGCTTGTTTTCAAGTCCAAATGATAGAGTTGTTGAAGAACAAAGTTACAGCTTTAAGTGTTCATGGGGATCGATGGAGAATTGCATTGAATCAACAAATCGACAATGGAAATAGGTTTTTAGTATCTAGTAAGGCATGTAGGCAGAAGATGGGGCCCCCTTGAGGTAGAGACAGGACTCGGTACCGACCGATAAGGCGAGGTCGGTACCGACCCCTATTTTTGGTGATCCCATTGTTGTCATGGTTTGAGTGCTTTTGGTATTGGTCTTGTGACTTTGTTCATGCTTGGCTTCTAGACTCTTATGCCATTTCTCTGGGCTTTCTGCCTTGATAATTCCATGTCTGACTCGTCCAATCTGTCCAGATATTTCTTGGCCAAATGGTTGAATAACACTTGGTCTCATTGATAAATTTCTATATGCATGACAATCTACATTCATGACACGCGATGAAGAATGAAGTAATGTGAATCTCAAACTGAGGCTTTTTTATGTTTGTTGTTAAGTGAAGTTCTTCTGCTTAAATCGGTAAAAAAAGAGAATTCTGAACCAGAGAGTAAATGAAAATCAAGAATACTGTTTCCTGGAGATTTGACCAGGCAACTAGTACTCGGCTTCCAGTGGAACACAGCGTCATAAAATGTTCGGCATACAAAACTACTCGGCGTCAGCTAGCGCTCGGCATCAATGGAACTCGGCGATAGGTGCGCTCGGCAACAGGAGTGTTCGGCATAATGTAGAACTCGGCAGCAGGAGCACTCGGCATCCAACAGGAGTACTCGGCAACGGGAGTACTCGGCATCAGGGAAACGAGAGCACTCGGCATCCAACAGGAGTACTCGGCATCAGGGAAACGAGAGCACTCGGCATCCAACAGGAGTACTCAGCAACGGAAGTACTAGGCATCCGGGAGACGCTCGGTGTACCTAACCATTCAACATGACACTATCGTTCGGTCAGGGAGCATTGTTCGGTCAAGAGCTTCAAACAGAGTTACGTTCGGATTCAACTACAACCATCCTACACTCCCCACACATCAGACATACCATTCGGCATAGAAAGGACCGTTCGGCATGGGGAGGACCGTTCGGCATTATGACGTTTGGCGTGCCTGGTTCGGCAAGCAGCAAACACTGTACTCGGGCTAGAGTGTTCGGCCACCAAGCCCACTTGGGAAGTCCAGCCCATATTTGCCTATAAATAGAGGGGCAGGGTCACAATGAAGAGGGATCCTTTTTTGGGGAGAGAACACTGGGGAGACTCTGCCATTTTTGAGACTCATCTTCTCTACTTAACAACTTCATTCAAGCATTTGATTCACGAATTGTATTTCTAATCATCTATTAAGAAGATCAATAAAGTTTAACCTCAAAGTGGACGTAGGCAATTACGCTGAACCACTATAAATTTGGTGTTCTTACTTTCTTCATTTAAAGTAGCATTCTCTTCTCTGTTTAATTTCCTTTCATCACTTATATCTCTACACAATCTTTCTCTAAGAGGTTAGTGACCAATTTTGGTGCTAACACTTTGGTGCTTTCACTGAGAGTTGAATTCTCAGACCTCAAGGATCTGCTTTGAAGCTACTGGATTGAACAAATCCCCCAAAGAAGATCCGACTCATTGATAGGACCTCCGTTGATTCTACTCAGAGTTCATACCAATAACTCTACAATGGCAGGACCACGTACCAGGTCAGCTTCTCATAATGCAGATGCCCATGAGACTGCTAGCATGCAACAAGCAGGACCTAGCAATCAACCAACAATTTCGGATGTAGGAATTGCTGCTCAGGACCAAGCTCCGGTTGTCACCAGGATAGAGTTCAACGACTTGATGAGAGAACTCAGAGAAAGCAGGAGACAACTAGGAGAGCAGATGCAAGCTAACGCCAACCTGATGGCACAGCTCACTCAACAGCAGCAACAGAATGCTGGGGGCAATCCCGCTCCTTATTCCTTATCTGACAGCTCTACTTCCTCTGATGAACCTCCCAGGCGCAGACGCCGCAAGACTGAAGCTGCACGAGCAGAAGCTGCTGTTCAAACAGCTGGAGACCGTGACCAAGCAAGTGCTGGAAACTTCAGGACCGGAGTACAAATGGAGGATGGAGGCCCAGATCATCAAAACGCTAACGATGTCGAACCTCAAGACGCACGATTGGCAGATCGCCAGGAGAGGAGGCATCAGCATGGACAGGCGCGTAGAACAGACTCTAACCTTCCGCCTTCCATGCAGACACCAGATCTGACAGCCATGATCAGGCAATTGATGAAAGAAAATCAGGGCTTATCAAATGACGATTGGGGAGTATCAAGAAGTCATACTCCGTTCACAGATGTTGTGTTGCAGGCGGCGTACCCCAGGAAGTTTAGTATGCCTACTATCCCTGCGTATGAGGGAAAGACTGACCCTAGACAGCATGTTATGAGGTACGAATGGATGATGGATTCAGCCAGGGCAAATGATGCCACCAAGTGTAGATGCTTTTCGATTACCCTATCTGGGATAGCTACTATGTGGTTCACCCGACTCCCTCCGCGGTCCGTATCAAATTTCGAGGAATTGGCAAAGAAGTTCATTGAGCAGTTCAGGATACACACCACACGTCCAAAGGACGTAATGTCTCTGTCAAGTGTAATCCAAAATCCTGGGGAGTCATTGAAGGAATATTTACAAAGGTTCCATGTTGCGGCAACCGAAGTCAGTAATCCCAATGATCATGCAATTCTACTGGCGGTAATGAGAGGTGTGGATCCAGATTCTGAGTTTGGAGACTGGCTGGCAGGAAAACCTCCGACTACGCTAGAGCGTTTCTACTCAAAGGCACACCAGTTCATAAGAAGAGAGGAAGCTAGGTGGGTACGACGAGATAAGGCACCAGGACCTATCCAAGAGTCTATAAAGAGCAACATTGCTGTGAAGCAGTCCGGAGACAGCTCGGGAAAGGTCCAAGTCAATGTCCAGAACAAGCCTGGGCAGCCTAAGGAGTCTGGAGGAAGAAATCAAGGGAAGAAGAGAGAAGCGGGGAAGTGGAAGTCGAGAATTCCAAGCTACAGCGAGTATACTCCACTGAACGCGCCGCTTGAGAACATCTACCTATCCACCTGCAATACTTTTCAGTACAGAAAGCCACGTCCAAAAGAATGACTGAGGAACAGAAGCGGACGGGGAAATATTGTCGCTTCCATGAGACTTATGGGCATAATACGGAAGAGTGCAGACACCTGCACGACGCTATCGAGAAGTTAATCAGGCAAAAGAAGTTGCAAGAATTTGTGAAGGATCCACAGGAAGGAGGACAGGGAACGTCCAACCCAGGCCGTGCACCAGCTCCGCGTCATCCTGAGGAACCTGCCCGAACCGTAGGTAGACTAGTCATAAATACAATTATCGGCAGACCTCACCCCGCAGATAAGAATTGGCAGGAGATGGAGAGATATGCAAGTTCCCTGAAGCATGCAGATTTTGAGTGTTGTTCGAAGGTGGAGGATGGGACCCCTGCTAAGCAGCAGCACGTAATGACAGACGATATAGTGTTCAAAAACAGAGACGCTGATCAAGTAGAGGCTCCGACCATCGACCCGATGGTCATATCTGCGACGATCGGACCAGCATATGTAAAAAGAATTCTGATTGATTGCGGAAGTTCAGTCAACATCATCTTCAAGAAGGCTTATGACCAAATGAAACTGGAAATAAAAGACCTGAAACCGTCCAAGGCTCGTATACACGGCTTTAACGGCGCAGCGACCGACGCCGTGGGGTACGTTGAGTTACCAGTTGAACTGGGACAAGGCGAGCATCGGAGGGTGCGAATTTTACCCTTCGTATTTCTGGATGTGGATTCTCCATATAATGTTTTCTTGGGCCGGCCGGCCCTGGCTGAGTTTAGAGCAGCGTTAGCCCCGTGGTGTTTAACTTTGAAGTTCCCAACTGACAAAGGAGTAGGTATTGTTCATGGCGACCAAGCAGCTGGTCGTTCCTGTTATGTGGCTGAGCTCCAAGAGGCCCATCGGAGGGAGAAGGGAAAGGTTGCGGACAATCCCGTCCGCATCGTTAATGCGGATAATTGACAAGTAGTGTCCGAGCCCTGGCTCGGGCATAGTTCTTGGATCTTCAGGGATATAGATCCGAGAGACGACGATGAGAAACCCAGGGAAGAGAAGGCAGCGCCGGCTGAATTAACGATTGACATTTCAGTTAGCCGTGACGACCCTTCGCGAATACTGAAGATCGGATCACAGCTTGGCCCCACGATGACTGAAGACCTTGGCGACTTCCTCCGAGCGAATCTTGATGTTTTCGCCTGGACGCATTCTGATATGTGTGGGATTTCTCCCGCCATCACGAGTCATATGTTGAACATAGACCCGAAATATGTCCCGGTTAAACAAAAAAGGAGAGGAATGGACCCGGAGAGGTCCGCTGCTCTCAGAGAGGAGGTAGACAAACTCAAAGCAAATGGGTTCGTCCGCGACGCCCTCTACCCTGAATGGGTATCCAACCCCGTGCTGGTAAAAAAGGCGAATGGGAAATGGAGGACTTGCGTAGATTATTCCGACTTGAACAAAGCATGCCCAAAGGACAGTTTCCTGTTGCCAAGGATCGATCAGTTGGTCGATTCCACTGCAGGACACGAGCTGTTATCATTCATGGATGCGTACTCAGGGTACAACCAAATCCCGATGCATATTCCAGACCAAGAACACACCAGCTTCGTTACAAATGTCGGACTATATTGCTATGTAGTGATGCCCTTTGGATTGAAGAACACAGGAGCGACTTACCAGCGTTTAGTGAATCGAATGTTCAAAGACCAACTGGGTAGAACGATGGAAGTCTATGTGGATGACATGCTCGTGAAGTCACGACGGTCAAACGACCACATTCGAGACTTGGCTGAAATGTTCAACATACTCAGGTATTATGGGATGAAGATCAACCCTCTGAAGTGTTCCTTCGGCGTTGCATCGGGGAAATTTTTGGGATTCATCGTCAATGCTAGAGGAATTGAAGCTAACCCAGAAAAGATCCAAGCTATTCGAGTTGTGCAAGCGCCCAGGACTATAAAGCAAGTACAGAGCTTGAATGGAAAAGTAGTTGCGCTAAGTCGATTTATATCCAGGGCAACTGACAAGTGCGTCCCATTCTTTGATATAATAAAGAAAGGGAAGAGAAATTTCGAATGGAGGTCTAGTTGTGAGGAAGCATTCCGGAATCTGGTGAGGCATTTGGAGAGTCCACCAATGCTGTCAAAACCAGTTGACCACGAGATGTTATGCGTGTACTTGGCTGTATCCCCACATGCGATAAGTGCGGCATTAGTTCGTGAGGAGGATCGAGTCCAGAAGCCGGTGTATTATGTTAGAAAGCGTTTAACGGGGGCGGAGAGAAATTACCCTAAAATCGAGAAATTGGCTTATTGCTTGGTGATTGCATCACGTAAGCTGCGCCCATACTTTCAAGCACACTCAATCAACGTTTATACCGATCAACCCCTGAGGCAGGTGCTCCAACGGCCAGAAACTTCTGGAAGATTGCTGAAATGGAACATCGAATTGAGCCAATTCGATATCGCCTACTTACCACGAAGAGCCATCCAAGGGCAAGCATTAGCAGATTTCATCGCTGAGTTTACCATTCCCGTCTTACCGGATAATCACGACGTCATTCCCCCCGTTCGATGGAAATTATACACTGATGGTGCATCAAACGACCGTTGCTTCGGCGCGGGCATAGTTCTTATAACTCCGGAAAACCGATCAATCTGTTATGCTTTGAAGCTCGATTTCCCAGCTACAAATAACGAAGCAGAATATGAAGCACTGATTGCGGGCTTGAAGCTCATCGGAGAACTCGGGATTAAATCAGTTGAAATCTTTTATGACTCACAGTTGGTGGTTTATCAAGTGCGGGGAGACTACCAAGCAAAGGGACGAAAGCTTGCTCCGTACCTTGTTCGGGTCCAAGAACTACTATCAAATCTTGAGCGTTATGACATTTCGCATGTCCCGCGCGAACTGAACAAAGAAGCCGACTTATTGGCTAAGTTTGCGAGTACCGGCGATGCACAGCAAATGGGATTGTATCCTGTTGAAGTCTTGCATGCCCCGAGCATAGACGAGATGAAAGTCGATTGCGTGTTGGAAACAAAAATCAAGAAGGAATCGTGGATAACCCCATTCAAACTGTACCTGACAACCGGGGCTTTACCAGAAAAAAGAAGCGAAAGACGGCAGGTCCTTCGAAAGGCTGCGCGATACGTAATGCAGGATGGATCAATGTATCAAAAAGGATTCTCAGTCCCATTATTACGATGCATCGCTCATGATGAGACAAAGCGGGTCTTAAGAGAGGTTCACGAAGGGGAATGTGGCGACCATACTGGGGGGCAAACGCTAGCAAAAAAGATCCTCCGCTATGGATATTACTGGCCAACCGTAAACCGGGATGCCGCAGACTATGCAAGAAAGTGTGACAAGTGTCAAAGATATGCGAAAATACCGAGGACTCCAGCAACGGAACTCACACAAATGGTTAGTCCCTGGCCATTTGCAATCTGGGGAATCGACATAATCGGCTCTTTGCCTATATCCAGAGGTGGCGTGAGATACACGATAGTTGCAGTCGACTATTTCACAAAATGGGCGGAGGCAGAACCTTTGGCCACAATCACCTCTAAGAAGGTCATTAACTTCGTTGTACGAAACATTATATGCCGCTTTGGCCTTCCTCGCACCATCATTACGGACAACGGGACGCAATTTGAAAGTAGAGAGTTCAAAGAGTTCTGTTTAAAGTACGGCATCGAGAAAAAGTTCGCCGCCGTTGCACACCCAAAAGCTAACGGACAAGTCGAGGCCGTTAACAAAATAATCAAGTCCATACTGAAGAAGCGTCTAGAGAAGGTTGGAGGCAAGTGGGTAGATGAACTCCCGACAGCATTATGGGCATATAGAACTACCCACAAGTCCGCGACCGGCCACACTCCATTTGCCTTGGCATACGGCTCCGAAGCCGTTATACCCGTGGAACTTGAAGTTCCATCACACCGAGTGACATACTATGATCCCAAGATGAACCAGAATCTCTTGTTGGAATCACTGGACTGCATTGATGAAAAGCATGAAGAAGCCGAATTAAGGGCGGCAGCGCATAGGCACCGAGTCAAGCGCTACTACGACGGCAGAGTCCGCCCCAGGATCTTTGATGTGGGTGATCTCGTTCTGAAACGAGTTTTCCCGGTACCATCACGTATGAATCCCAACTGGGAAGGTCCGTACGCCATTGAACGGAAGCTTGGAGAGGGAACATTCAAGCTAGCGACCGTTGATGGCACGACACTCCCCCGAGCATGGAACAGTGAACATCTGCGGCACTATTACATTTAGCATGTTTTCTTTCTTGTTTTAGGCACTTTTATTTCCTGCATGTTTCCGTTCAGTCATAACTTAGTTTCTTTTTAAAGTTGTAATCGAGCAGTTTAGTTGATTTTCATTAATAAAGGCTTGAAGCCGTATTTTCCATAAATCACTAATGTTTCTATACCCCGTGACCGGATGACGAATTACATTATCCTATACGGAGTACGGACTCGTGTAAACGATTTCGAATCTTCGAATCCCCAGAGCGCGGATCAGAGTACTCCAAGTCCCCGGAGCGCGGACTAGAGTATAAACGATTTCAAATCTCCGAATCCACAGAGCGCGGATCGGAGTACTCCAAGTCCCCGGAGCGCGGACTAGAGTATAAACGATATCGAATCTCCGAATCCCCAGAGCGCGGATCGGAGTACTCTAAGTCCCCGGAGCGCGGACTAGAGTATAAACGATTTCGAATCTCCGAATCCCCAGAACGCGGATCGGAGTTCTCCAAGTCCCCGGAGCGCGGACTAGAGTATAAACGATATCGAATCTCCGAATCCCCAGAGCGCGGATCGGAGTACTCTAAGTCCCCGGAACGTGGACTAGAGTATAAACGATTGCAAATCTTCGAGTCCCCAGAGCACGGATCGCAGTACCCTAAGTCCCTAGAATGTGGACTAGAGTATAAACGATGCGAACCTCCGAATCCCCTGAGTGCGGATCAACTTACTCTAAATCCCCGGAGCGCAGATTTAGAAAAAAGTCCAAGTACTCGAGAGATGTAGAACAAGAAATATGCCACGTCCGGAGATGTTTGAACAACACGAAAATGGACTGGGAGATAATGCGACTACAGTTAATCATCAAACAAAAGAAAAGCAAGAGAATCATTCAAACAAAAAAGAAACTAAACTTCATTCAAATAGTTCAAAATGGGGTTACATAGTTACTCCTACAAAACTCAGAGTTGAGAACTTATCTATACAAGCTACAGGACTTAAGCAAGAAGCTCGTTGAACGAGTGTATTAATTATTTCTTCGGTTTCTTCTTCTTGTCTTCCTTTGTTTTTTCCGACGACTCCTCTCCTTCACGCTTTTTCTTGGATTTCTTGCTTGCTAAAGAAGCAGAGTCAGGAGTAGGAGACGGAACATCTAGTGGTTTGGACCTGCCCAGGAGAATGATTTTCAAAGGTCTGTTCCGCGGGTCGGTAAGTTCCAGGATTCCAGGTTCAACTTTGACCTCGGCCTTTTTCTTCTCCTCTGCGGCGAGGCGGTCCTTCATGCTCATCTGTGAAGTATGCTCAGAGGCGCCAGTGATTTCAATTTCATCACTACCTTCGGCAGGAGATGAAGTGTCAAGCTTATCATCATCTAGCGCCCCAATCACTTGAGCATCGGGACCAGGAATTACTCCCGCATGGACAGCGTCGCTAGTTTTCTCTACCTCCTCCTTGGCATCATCGCTCCTTGGAGTCGGCTCGGCGTCAGAACAACCTACATGAAAACATAAAGAATGAGCGTTAGAACGAATAACCACTGCTGAAAATGACGGGATCTTTCAACTTCTAGAAAAGAAGAGTTTCCTACCGGGTTCTGGTTGGCTATCGGTTGCGCGTGGGGTTTCACCCTCCAGAATAGGAGATAGCACATGAACACCAAGCCCGGGATCTTCAGGGTCGTAGCCGGCGTGGTGCTCGAACGGGTCAAGTGTCGGCCGACCGGCCGGTTGAGCAGCGGGAGGAGCAGCAGTGTGAGGAGCCATAGTCTCAGCCCCAGACGGGCCAGCTTCATCATTTTTCTCTTTTGGAAGAGGAGAGCCTTTGCTATAAAGCGTCAATGCTGCGGATAAATCCGCTGGCTCATTCCCCCTAAGGAACTCCTTCACCAAAGCATCCTCATCGACCTCTTCAGAGCCCGACTCGATTTTCCTGATCTTTATCAAAGTTTCCCAGGCCTCAGCTAGGGATTCGAGGTAGCCGTCGCCCAAGAATGTTAAGTCGCGATGCATAAGGACGCGGGCTCCATATTCAGCAATCAACGGGTCAAACATGCATTTGACTTCTTCCCTGCCGGCTTCTGCGGCCGCCTCGAGACGAGAGTCAATCTCCTCCGCAGCCTTTCTTTTGCCCTCCTCACGGGCCTCATCCTTCATTTTCTCAACCCTAGCAAGTTCGTCATCGAGCTTCATTTTCAGGAGACGAGTAGCAACGATTTCATCACAGTATCGTTGTGATTCTTCTTGAGCAGCTACCTTGTCCTCCTTCTCCTTGGAGAGTAATTCTTTCAGCTCTCTGACTTGCACGACGAGCGCGTCCCTCTCTTTTTGGACAGAGTCTTTTTCTAGGGCGAGGGCACCGCTGCGCTGGACTGCTTCATCAAGCTCCTTCTTGTGAGCCATCTCTAAGCGAGTAACTGCCTCAGCAGTATCTTTTGCACTTTGTTCAGCGGCTTCCAGCTTCGACTTGTACGAAGCGATCTCTATGTCTTGATGCTCGATGATGTTTTTGTCGCAGCCAGCCTCCAGTTTCAGGCGATCAATCTCATGTTGATGCTCAACGGACACCTCTGAGATCTTCTCCACCAAGTGCACAAACGCGTCATGTTGAACATAGACGTCGTTATTGCAGGCAATGGCACTCTGCTTCACGTGCCCAGGAACATGGTGAATAGCCGGGAGGAACTTCAAACCGTCAAAGAAAATTTTGGAAACTTGGCCTTAAGATCGACCATCTTTTCCGCAACAGTTGGGTCCACCGCAGGAGTAGGAGGAGGAGGCTTTGGAAGTTCCGCTCTTTTTCGTTGCTCCCGAACTTGCCTTGTACTCGATGAACCGGAGTGTTGTTCTCGAGGAGCATCAGATTGGTAACCCTTCTATGAAAACTTCTCTTTATCTGGCTCAGTTGGAGGAAGAGGATCACAGGACTGTGAAGATTGAGAATATGCCTTCTTACGGTGAGACAAATCGCAGGGACGATTGTCTCTATCTTTGTAATCATCCCTGTCCCTACGTCTGCCTGAGCCTGAGTCCCGTCCGAAGTGATGAAATATGGAAGAGCCATGAAGGCGATCGAGTCCGTGAGAGCGTCCCATGTCACCTGCAAAGAATGGAGATAACAACGAGTTAGGAAAAATCCGGGAAATAAAAAAAATGAAGTGTATGATGGAATGCGTATGTGCGTGCGTGCCTAGTGTTCCCCCCGACGGACCCGTTCGTTTATCTTTACTAATCGGAGTGTTGTCTCCTTGGACCGGGAGTTGAACTCCCGCATTGCCTCTAGCGGGTGAAGAAAATTTGAGGGCTTCAGGATCATCAAACCCATAATTAAGTATATCATCGGGAATAGATAGGTTCGATAGACCCCTCAGGGAACTTTCCAGGTGCTGCGAGGAAGCCTCTTTCTCAGGCGGGATAGGCATGACTTTTGAAGTGCCACCAACTTTCTCCTTCTGAACTTTATATTTTAACTTCTTCTTTCTCTTCGAAGGGGAGGATGACGTTTCAATGTCTTGGACTTCGACCGCCGGATTCCAAGCGGGACCCACATTCTCGTCTTGAGTCTTAGGAGCTTCATCTTCTTTGCGCCCACCTTCCTCGTGCGTATCGGGAGTGCGACGCGACGATGATCCGGCCTGTTTTTTCCCTTTACCGGACGAAGGTTTGGGAATGATGACACCTTCTGGAAGGCTGATCCGACGACCAGGGGCTAGCAAGCCAAACCCCGACAGTGATTCATTTGAAATGATAGTCCAGATGTCTCGTTCCTCGGCAGGAAGAGCTCTAATGGCTTCAACAGCCTCAGAATATCCTCGGCCTTCCGGACGCGGGTTGATACCTGAAAAGATGAAACAAAGAGTTAGGAAAAGCATGACTCCGGTTAAATGCGAATAGTGACTCGGCAGAGAGACTTACTGCCTTCAACCCATCTCCTCGCAAAACCAGGAGGGCAGCGCACATAAAACCATTCCTGTTTGTACAGGGCGAATTTACTGCATGCCCCTGTCAAGATTTGGAATTTGTGGTACGGCTCGAGAAACATAAAGGAAGGACTGTCTTTTCGTCTCTTAATCATATAAATGTATCTGATATCGCCAGCGGTTGGAGGTCTAGAGAAGACGGCCATGAAAAGTAAGTAGGTCCCGTATAGAAACGCATGGCTGTTCGGGTGCAGCTGCGACGGAGCTATGTCAATATACTGCAATACATCCCAGAGAAATAAATTGAACGGAGGCACGCTGCCCATCCAACACATGAACTTGTTACAGGCAGTATACCCGACTGGGGTAAGATGAGGACGATCGTGTCGCGAAGGGACCAACACGTCGGCGAAAGGGATCCCATGAATGGAGCATATCCGTCGGAGAGCGGCTTCGTTGATCTTCGAAGCTTGTGAATCGATCGGATTGTCTAGAAGAATTGCTGCCTCCAGGGCATCAGGTGCTAAGTTGCGAGCAGGAGAAGTCGACGGATTAGAAGTATCAGCAGCTTCTGGACTTGATGACGGCCCAGGCCTGTCGGATATAGTGGCGAAGCTAGACTTTCTTGACATCCTCAATAAATAACGAATCCGACTAAGTGCCCGAGAAAACTATACTCAAAAGACGTTGAACGTTAGAATTAACAACACGAACTTTCCCCCCACGTGATGTGTGAACTCGTGCAAGCAATCGTGTACAAGCAATAAAAAGATATAAAAATGAGCTGCGAATCGTTGTCTTCGAAGATCGTCATCGCTGACCGTCTCGAAAAGCCCACCAGGTGGTGATTACAGTTCCAGATATATATTTTATGAAGTGGTCGGCCTAAGTGTAGTTTGACATTTATACTGTTCGGCATTTAAATGGTGTTCGGCAATTGTATTGTACGGTCTAGGCTTCGTTCGGCATTGAGAATGTTCGGCCTAAGTATAGGTCGGCATGTATGTTTGTTCGGCTAAGTCATTGTTCGGCTAAAAGCTTTGTTCGGTTGAAGTCATTATTCGACCTAAGGATTGTTCGGTTTAGGGTTTGTTCGGCCACCAAGCCCATTTGAGAATGTCCGGCCTAAGTATAGGTCGGCATGTATGTTTGTTCGGCTAAAGTCAATGTTCGGCTAAAAGCTTTGTTCGGCTGAAGTCATTGTTCGGCTAAAGCGGTGTTCGGCTAAAGTCAATGTTCGGCTAAAAGCTTCGTTCGGCTAAGTTATAGTTTGGCATTTTAATGAGTGCTCGGCCTGGATTTGATAGGCCAAGGTAGTGCTCGGCAGCCTTCCATTCCACCATCCGGCGCATGACGACATACGCCGGAGCAGCGCTACGCCAAACAACACCCTTACCTCCTCCAACACCTCCATTCTTTCTTCTTCCCTTCAGCTTCGGTTCGACGCGAAGGAACTAAGCACATACTCATCGTTCGGCAGTATAGACGCAATAAAGACAACCTACTCGAAAACTTTCTACGCGACACACTCGGCCATCTCGTTTGAAACCTACTTGAATCGTACGAGGAAAAATACCTAAGTTTGCAGGTCGGAGATGGGGATGGTGTAGTTAAGTTTTAAATTCGGACGACTGAATAGAATTACAAGTCTTCGAAGAACGGCAGAAATAAAAAAGTAAAAGGGAGAAGAAGGAAAATACCTGGTTTTATAGGGAAGGGAAGTGGAAGTCGAAGGGGCTATACCCGGTGGAACCGGTCAAAGCCAGAGTGTTCGGCATCAGAAGGCAGTGTCGTTCGGCATGAGGAGTGTTCGGTTTCGACTGCTTCGTTCGGCATCTGTACCATGATCGTCATACACCTCCACCATTGATATTCTCAAGAAAGCATCTCCAAAGAGAGTTGACCTAGATTCGAAGAGAAGTACGGGGGATATGCAATTCAAAGCGTACCACGATTCAGCCACGTAATACGCTTTGGGAGGCAATTGTTTTCTGGAGATTTGACCAGGCAACTAGTACCCGGCTTCCAGTGGAACACAACGTCATAAAATGTTCGGCATACAAGACTACTCGGCGTCAGCTAGCGCTCGGCATCAATGGAACTCGGCGACAGGTGCGCTCGGCAACAGGAGTGTTCGGCATAATGTAGAACTCGGCAGCAAGAGCACTCGGCATCCAACAGGAGTACTCGGCAACGGGAGTACTCGGCATCAGGGAAACGAGAGCACTCGGCATCCAACAGGAGTACTCGGCAATGGGAGTACTCGGCATCAGGGAAACGAGAGCACTCGGCATCCAACAGGAGTACTCGGCAACGAGAGTACTCGGCATCAGGGAAACGAGAGCACTCGGCATCCAACAGGAGTACTCGGCAACGGAAGTACTCGGCATCCGGGAGACGCTCGGTGTACCTAACCATTCAACATGACACTATCGTTCGGTCAGGGAGCATTGTTCGATCAAGAGCTTCAAACAGAGTTACGTTCGGATTCAACTGCAACCATCCTACACTCCCCACACATCAGACATACCATTCGGCATAGAAAGGACCGTTCGGCATTATGACGTTCAGCGTGCCTGGTTCGGCAAGCAGCAAACACTGTACTCGGGCTAGAGTGTTCGGCCACCAAGCCCACTTGGGAAGTCCAGCCCATATTTGCCTATAAATAGAGGGGCAGGGTCACAGTGAAGAGGGATCCTTTTTTGGGGAGAGAACACTGGGGAGACTCTGCCATTTTTGAGACTCATCTTCTCTACTTAACAACTTCATTCAAGCATTTGATTGACGAATTGTATTTGTAATCATCTATTAAGAAGATCAATAAAGTTTAACCTCAAAGTGGACGTAGGCAATTACGCTGAACCACTATAAATTTGGTGTTCTTACTTTCTGCATTTAAAGTAGCATTCTCTTCTCTGTTTAATTTACTTTCATCACTTATATCTCTTCACAATCTTTCTCTAAGAGGTTAGTGACCAATTTTGGTGCTAACAAATACAATTAGTTCAATATACTATTTTTTACATAGTACAATAGAGTGAATGTAAATTATAAGCAAATAGCTCATGTAAATATTTCTAATGATGAATTTTCTAAGTTCCAGCGAAATATCTTTGGTTGAACATGCCTGAAATAATTTATCAAAACAAGAAAATAATTGTTTTATGGGTATTGCTATTTGTTTCTCCTAACTTCATAGTCAAGAAATGGAATCCTTTGATTTCTTTTTATAATTTGATTTTCTTTTTTAAATTATGGATATGGAAAGGAAAACATTAGTAATGATATAAATGCTTACTTTAATACTTCTCCTTAAGTTAAAGAGTGAATATTGTGAATTTCTAAATTTTTATGCAATATGATAGTGTATTTTCCCAAAGTTTTCAAATCACCTCTATTACTTGAAATATAGTTGTTATTTATGAGTTATGAAGGAATACCTAATCATGATTATAGATTATATATCTCCCATCATGTAGCAATCTGTCTTGATGTATGCATGAAACACAGGGATAATTGCAATATATAATATTAGTTGATTATCATAGAATAAGGTTAGCAAATTTTTTTGAAAACCCCAGTTTTTTAAAATGTAAAGAAAACATATTAGTTTGTAAAAACTGTATATTCAACTTCTAAGGACGTACTTGATACATTTTTTTGTCTTTTGAATAGGTGGTATAACGATTATCCACCATAAGACAAGCCTACTAGTGATTACAAGATTTCTAAGTGGAATCTAAAGGCAAATTTTAAGAAAGAACATGTTGAGCATGACCATCATGAATACTAAACAAACAATTATAATACTTACTAAAATATGATATTTTCGCTATGAGTTGGAACATAGGCTTAAATTACTATAGAACAAACTGTTAGGAATATACTGAATAAAATAGAAACATTATTACATTAGAATCATCTATTATGATGCACTAAAATAATTATGCATGAACTTAGAGAAACCTCTTAGTGTTTTTTTTAAAAAAAATATGGTGTAAAATCATTGGATTAAAATTATTTAAGTGGTTAAAGATAGGAGAAATGCAAAATGATTTCCATATCAAAATAAGGTGATCTCATCAACTTGTAAATATGTTTTTGTATACTTGTAACCACTTTCAGATCTTGGCCTTTAATGTTAACGTTGTTTAGTTGGTATGTCTGATTAAAAGAATTTAAAGAAAAAAATGTAACTGAAATGTGATGATTTGTTATCCTACGACATGTTTGCATCTCTATTTCATCATATAGAAACTAGTTAGATTATATGGAAAAAATGAGTATCAAAAAATTACTGATGAACCGTTATGTCAAAAGACAAAATATGACTTAGGATGGCATGTTCTAACTCGCCATTATGCTTTATAAGATCAAAAGGTTTTCAAAAAATTGACATAATTTATAATTAGGGATATAAGTTAATTCAAAATTTATGATATTTTGAATTAAAAGGTTTATCCTCCTGACCAAATTGAGTTATAAGTGTAAACATTTTAATAAGTGCAAATATTATGCTTCATTTAGATATTTGATAGTAATGATATAAAAGGATACACTTTGCATAAAACTGGCTAGATTTCGGTAACGACCCGCCTTTTCGACCCTTGAACATTTTAATAAGTGCAAATATTATGCTTCATTTAGATATTTGATGGTAATGATATAAAAGGATACACTTTGCATAAAACTGGCTAGATTTCTGCAACGACCCACCTTTTCAACCCTTGAAAGTCGGCACTTAATACATCCACAGTGTTTGACTATCAAACATCCAAGTGCTGGAAAGGTACATTGTTAAGGTAAAATAAAAAGAAAAGAACAGGGAGAACAGAATCTCACAGTGAAATGATTACATATAATATAACAAAGACAGCAATTAATGTCACTCTAAACTACAAGGTATATCAAAGTTAAAAACAAATATCATCAGCCTGGACAGTTATATCTTCCCGACCTCACAGTGGCCGAAGGGTACACATAATAATACAATAGAAAATAAAAATACTTCGGCAGGTGAACATCCAGCTCTTCTCTATGAGCTTTATGTCCTACCAACAACAACTTGGAAAAAACTTGGTTTGACCCAATCATTATAATAAAATAACACCCGGATCACTCTGGAAAAACAGAGTGACCGGATCACTCTGGAAAAACAGAGTGAGAAAACTCAAAAAATATGATGAACATATAATAATCAGTGAGACCACATCGCTAAACAGGGAATGATTTTTTCCTCACAAGAACAACATCCATACTTGAAAGAATGGAAACAAGTCAAACCAATCAAACTTGAACGAATGGGCATAATCAAGATCAAAATCCAAACATAAAGATTAGACATAAATAATTAAACATGGAGATGGGCACACGGCACTTCTCGATGCAATTAAGAAAACAATTCAAAGATTTGAATCAAAACAAGGAAAAAGAATTTTTCCAACAATTACAGGAGGGTGCGCCTCTTTACCGAAAGTATACCTCTATAAAATATATTTGAGAGGGTCATTTACTATATCACTTTTTCGGAAATGTACAATCCGGACCCTGCCAACCTTATCGAGTATCCGAGTATTTCACATCTCCGTGCGTATACAGCCGAATCCAATCTAAAGCAGATATGAAGATGCCCTAATGGGAGTAACCCCACATTGCTTGACGTCCACTTGCTCTTTCGTTTTAGTCATTTACCCAATGGATATCAACGCTCAAATGAGCAACAAATCATCTTAAATTGATGAAACACGAAGAAGATAACATAATCGATAGTCAATAAATCAACTATCGGGAATAACAAAATGATCATATATGGAAATTATATCTCATACCCTTATCACCACTCGTCGATTTCAAACTTTTACTATCCCATGGTTAACAATGAAGCCAGATGTAATGACCTAGAATTTCACTGCTTTGATTTGGGGATATTTAATTAATTTTAAATATTCAATATATAGGTTTTATAATGAAAATGAAACACTTTTAAATAATAATTAATGGTGGTGAAATAGTTTTCCAAATTTATTGACAAAAATATTTTGTTCGAAGAAAATTGAAAATATGACCGGAATTCATCCAAATTTTCGACTTTTCATCGGCTAAAAATTATCAGAAACATTATGAGCTATAGTATAAGTTTATATAAATTCGAAATGTAAATTATTTAGTATATATTGGTATATACATAGGTATATATACTTAAGTTTATACATGTATATACTAAAAGATGCCTTAAGAAACATACTTGGACATGAATTGACACTTTGGCGACTCGAGTACAAAACATGTTTAAACATGTTTTCTTTAACATGATGAGGAGGGGACAAGGTGGTGGGCGGAAATGGAATGTGTGGTGGAGGGTGTTGAGGTGGCAAAACGATGTGGAGGGTAGAAGTACAAGGGTAGATATGTAAATCTTTTTTTTTCTTGTTTATAAATAGCCTTCCATTGCTTCATTTTTCCTCCTATCATATTTTCCTCATTTCTAGTTAAAATGGAGAAATTATTATTTTAAACCATGTAAAATTCCAATGGCTACAACTTTCATTTGTACCACTTCTTCAAATTCTGAGCTTAGCTATGTCAAAAATGCATTTCTTTTAGATATATTGCTGGACTCAGATTTTCAAGTCTGAAAATACTCCTTCTTTTGACCATATCTCCCTCAAACCTTATCCAAATCGAGTGATTATTTGTTTGAAATGATAGAAAAAATAATTTTAAAGAACTTTTATGTTGACCACTTTTTAAAATTCCAAGAGTAATATGGTCAAAAATCAAGGGGAAAATGATCCATTTCTAGTTGATTTTGTGGTTTCCCAAGCTTTGCAAGTTCTAAAGTATTTCAAGTTTTCAAAAGAGTTTTGCAAAATTTTGGTGAGTAAACTTGTTAATTTTTGGGAAAGCTTTTACCTTTAAATTTATTGACTATTTGGTGATAAAATAATTTGATTGTTTGGTTGGATTATTGTATGGTTTGAATGCATATATATGTTGCTTATATATGTGAATGCATATGGTTAAGTTATTGTGTGGCTGAATGTGAAGTCTAGATTTTTGTGAATGATGTAAAAGTGTGATCTTATTTTTTTGGGTCTATGGTATGAACAAGTTGTTATGGACATAATTATGTGGTTGTTGTGCAAAGAAAAGTTAACAAAGTTAGCAATTAGATTTGGTTATCGATGAAGAATCCTTTGTGAAGAGTATTAGTTTTGGTTTGCAATAAAAATCAATTTTAAAGTTAGAAACTTGGTTTTAAATTATTTATTTTCTATTTTGAAAAGTTAGTAAGTTTTTAAAGGGTTAAGTTTTCAAAGAGGGAAGCCAAAACATTTTCAAGTTATGACATCCACAGGGATAGTTGCTATGGATGTAGTTTCACTTAAAAATCCGATTTTTGCAAAGTTTAGTTTTTATAATTAAAAGTGTTTTGAAATTTTTTTATAAACTTAATAATGGTGTTTTAGAAAGTTAATTAAGAATTTAATAATTAATTATTTATTATTTAGTTTTGATAATTAATAATTAATTAAGTATTAAACAAGGTTTATTAATTATAACTAAGTGAGGATTAATTACTAATTAATTATCTTTAAAAGTAAGATTAATTTTAATTAATTTTTGATGAAGCAAGATTTATTTTTAATTAATTATGAGTTAAGTAAATTATTTATTTTTAATTAATTAAATATAAGGTTAATTATTAATTAATTATCAGTCAAGCGTTTAATTATTTTTAATTATAAATTAATTAAGGGTTAAATTTGAAATAATTATTTATTTAAGGTTTAATTTATTGTTTAAATTTTAATTAAAGATTATTTATTTATTAACTAGGATTAATTAATATTTTAATTATTAATGAAGGTTTAAATTATTATTTAATAATTAATAAAGGATTAATTAGGGTTTAATTATTTATATAATGGTTAATTATTGTTTAATAATTTATTTAAAGTTAATTATTTCTTAATTTATAATTAAATGAAGCTAAGAATTAATAAAGATTAATTATGATTTAATAAAGGGTTTAAGTTGTAATTAATTATATTAAAATGGAGTTTTAAGTTTTTAATCTTTTATTTTCCAAGAATCAAATTGTTTTAAGGTACTTCTTTTTTAAAGATGGTTTGAGCACAAGGAATTCAAATGTCGATACTATTAAGTAGAAAATCAACTATGAATGAACTACAATGTGAGTGGTTGTGTTTTTGTGGACATCTATTAACAGAATAAATCTTCTTTTTGCTATAATGTAATTAATTTGATTGTTATGGACATATATTAGTAGAATAAATCCTCGTTCTACTATTGATTGGTTGTTTGATTGTAAGGACATATATGTTAGCTGAATAAATCACCATTCTCCTATAAGTTAATTATTTGATTGTTTGGACATCTATTTAGCAGGACAAATCACCATCCTACTATTATGTTATATGGACATGTATATGCCAGTTAGTTTGCATTGATATGTTATTTCCTGATTTGCAAGCATTTCAGCTATTTTATATATCTACTTTGAACCTTTAGACATTATCATAATATCACTGAATTTTATATAAAAGTGTTTTGGCTATCGTAAGTATAAACCTGTCCGTGTTTATGTGCGGCGTGGTCTTATGAGATACCTTTGATTATAAAGGGTTTTGAACATAATAAGTCAGTTGTTTGAGCTTACTCACAGCAGACCTATGTCTAACCCGAAGTTTTATTTCCTTTCCCTAAAACTCTTTGGTGCTCAAGTTTGTATGAGCAGCCAAGTAGTTCAGTTTTCGCATGGATGCTTTGAAGGAGCTTGCAGCAGGAGGCTTCATCGACAACTAGTTATTATCTTGTTTCTGATGTATCATATGTATTATGTATCTGATATGTAGGGAAAGATAGTTGTAACTATCCCAGGGAAGAACTTTTATTATTATGATTCTGATATATCATTTTGGAAATGACTTTTTTTTATTATGTTGATTATGTTATTCCATTGCATTATGACATTATATGATTGTTAGTTTCTTCTTATCTTCTATCTTCTTCTTTCACCCCTAACGATCGGTTTTTCTAGCACTTGAATGCTCGGCGCGCAATAAAATGGACGTATTAGTGTCGATTTTCGAGGGTCAAAAATCCGCTTCGTTACACCAGAAAAGTTGAGGCATTGTCGCCTTTCAGACTTGTTTTGATGTACATTCTTAACTTTTGAGATAGAGACGTGTTTCTTGCCTCGATGTTTAGTGTTAAGTATATGCCTAAATCCTTTCCATATAAGTGATATTGCTTATGGAAATTAAATTTCTTACCCTCATCACCAAACTTCAATTTCCAACTCGTACCATCCCTCACTTAAAAATGAAGCCAGGTAAGTCCGGAAACTTGTTACACCTAGTCTTGTCTAAACACACCGGTTTTAAATCTCCTAGATAGTAACGAATCAACCTTCTCTATATTCAGTACTAAGGATAAGACTGGATCCTTTCCATGATCGAAAACAAACTTTTAAACTTTTGAAACATTTTAATCACACCCGTGCTTGATTTTTACATCATCGATATTTGTAAAACACTCTTTAAAATATGCTTTTAAAGAGCTAATTATATTTCTAAGTGTATCAAAAAGGAGGGTTAAAAACAAATGTCATTAAAAAATTATTTACTATAAACCCAAAACCAATTACACTCAGCTTTACCTTTAAAACGATCTTTCTAAAGACTTCTTCATTTATAAAATATCATTGATAAATCAACTTATTATTATTTTTAAAAGAAAACTCCTCCAAAAATTTAAGAATATCAACACCTATTAAGTCAAGCAACAAGTTTTCTTAATAACTTAATGAAATCATTTATTATAACAAAGGTGTTATAATCCATGAATTATTTTCTGCTTTTCAAAATCATTTATTATAAAAAACATTATAATCTATGAATTTTTTGAAAGAAATGTGCGATCCTCTACAGTAAAGGAGAACATGTACATATTTATATATAAAAAAAATACAGGAGCTGCCAACAAGCCTGGCAGGTAGCAAAAAACCCCCTAATACAAAAATAAATAAAAAACCCTCCCAAAAGCCTAAGAAACTAAAGACTCTCCCTAAACAAACAACTCTATCAAGAAACTAAAGCCTGAAACGTCTCCAAAAGAAAAGCTGCCATCAATAACAACCGCCACAATCTCCACCCCAACAACCATACCTGAAAAAACCAAAAAAAAAAAAAACAAACAGGATCCGCTCAAGCCACGTACAGTCTCCAAAACAATAATCACCATAAAATTCCCCAAAAAATAGTCAATCCTCATGCATATGAATTAGAAGCTTTACATTTTAAACGAGGACTTCTCCTAATATTTGCCTATGAATAACTCTTACTATTTCTTTTACCAGATTTGAATGCATGAGTTGAAACACAAACATTAATAGAAGAACATGCAAATTTACCTATAGATGCAAGACAACAATACATTACAAATCTGAAGCCCCCAATACGATAATACAAAGACTTCTCATATTCTACTTCTCCGGTCAAAATATCAGATATGTTCAACCTCACACTCTCATTCACAACCTCAGCATAATTATCAACAACATACCGAACTACCCCTTTAAAATCAAGAAATAAAGGAATGCCAACACCCTTCTCTGATAGAAACTCAAAACCAAATATACAATCTGCCATGCCACACCTAACTGAAGAAAAAAGATCAACACGTTTAGAACCAACCACAACCACAACATCGTTCACAATCTCAGAAACAGAACAAAACAACGCTGACCCCTACGCTATGGAATACCCAAAGGCTACCACCTTATCTTCTAAAATGCTACATATCACAGCACGGTGCTCTAGCATAGACAAACACAAATTAACCAAATCCTATTCTATGGATTCAACAAACATAGGAACTACTCCACCCAAATCACCAACAACAGCAGTACTTTCAACTGAATCTTCCAAACATCATGAGCAACATAGTTATACTCTCCCACAATTACCTCATTACAAGAATTTAAACAGCTGATATCCAACATATAAGGATCCATATTTAATGAGATATCATCAGCAATAATTGACAAATCAAAACTCGATTCTTTTGAGATAATATCGACATTATTGAAACAGACAGCTGACACATAATCTGCAGACATGGGTACATTAAAATCTGAATGGTGCACCATCGGAATCTCGGTTCTACTAGCAGAGTTATCAATTGTCAACACCAAACCATCATTCTTATAACACTCAGATGACACAGTGCCAGTAAAATACATATTGTCAATGTTCTCTTCTATGGATTCAACAACCATAGCAACACCAGAATTAGCAATAACCACAGCATCTTCTCTTTGCGCATAATCAAAACCATCCGCAATAACAAAACCTCCACTATCTTTACACTCTCTGCCCTTAATGAGAACAAAATTATCCAAGTCCTTATCAATCAAATGCTCTTGAATATCACAACCAGAAAATGACTCAAGACTTTCAGTTTTAGAAACGAAATTCATTACAGATGGATCTAAAAGCATTGAGTCTGAAAGATCCATAGTATTCAACCCCAAGACATTAGTATTGAAATTCAACATCTCATCTAGACTCACATCAATCGATCTAAAATAAGAAAACTTTGACTCTCTAAAACTGGCACCATTTTTATTAAAATCTTGGTCACCAAATTTAGTTTTATAATTCACACCTATATTGACAGAGTTTATAGCATCAAAATGCAAAAGAAGATCCTCCAAAAGCCCGATGCCTTTGAATCTCCGAACCAATAAATGATCTAGTAAAGTAGGCTTACGCTTCATACTCTTTAGAATGAAGTGGAAACCATGCTCGGGGATACTCAACTGTGATTTGTTACCAGCAATCAAAGCCTTCGAATTCCTTAAGCACTGATTCATTTTATGACCTAGACGGCCACATCTGAAGCAATGAAGACGGGCTCGACAATCTTTAGCAAAGTGCGAAACATCCCCATATCTAAAACAAGAATTCAATCTCCTATCAACATCGTTCCAATGATCGGTTGTTAGGGCATGATTTATCAAATCAAAATTGGGAGCGAAAACCCTAGAGGAAGGAAGCGAAGTTGGAGGAGAAGGAATAGAATTGAAATTTCTTGAATTAGAAGAAAAGTTAAAACGACAAGACGCAATTAAAAGTTAATCAATTCTTATTCTTTATCACATTATAATCTATGAATTCTTTACCAATTCTTTACCAATTCTTATTCTTTATCACATTATAATCCATGCCTCCTTTTCACTTTTAATAAACTACAAAATGATTGAAATACAGTTTTTAAAACATCCATTTCAAATATTGCTTAAAAACAAAATCTCAAGTTTAATATATACTAGAACTCAAAACCATTTCCTTTCCTTAGTTTCAAAACAAAAACTTCTTCTTTTAAATATTTATATAAATTCCAAACCGCTTTTAAAACAAATAAATATATGTTAGAAAATTTTACAAAAAGGATTGAAGAAGAAAAATTAAGTTTAAAACCCTTTTATAAAAGTTGGAAATAGTGCCGCAAAAGTGCCACTAAAAAAAGTATGGAAAATTCCTTTAAATCAGTTCTTTTCAAAATGGAAATTTCTTCACATTTTTACAGAGTATGAATACTCTATTTTATTATTAGAATAACATACTATGAGTCTAGTGTGCATTCACTAAAATTTAGAGAACTTTGAAGTCAAATAAACCCAATTGAAAGTTGTTTTAAAACTTGACTTTCCAACTGCAAAACTGTAACCAAAACTTTTCTAATTTTTAAACATTTTGGGGTTAGGTATTGTTACATTTTCCGGCCATCAAAACTTGGTTCAAACAACATTTTAAAAGTGCAAAAGTGTGACCAAATATTTAATGATGCGAACATAAGCACAAAAGAAATTAATAAAGATTGAAAAAGGAGATTTCATAAGTGTTAGTATAGCGATAGTCGCTATAACGACACTTTCACAACCAACCGATAAATCACACATATATTTCAATCAAACTTCAATATAAGCAACATAAGTAAAAAATAAATCGGGATTGGTGAGAAATCCCTTAAGGTCACTCTACAGAAGCCCTATTTAAATTTTGTATATGTATATGCATTTTGAAGTGTTCCGTAGTGACCTATTCACAACTAAGACACTTCGACTTCCTCTTTTTGGTCACTTGTAAAACAATGGTTACTTATATCATTCATTTTCAAGCGGGATTCGAAGCCAAACAAGCAATATACACAAGTATAAAAAACAATTTATATTTTATAATGTTTTGTCAATTTTTAAAACCATTTAAAGTGAGATTAACTTACTTTTTTCAAAGCTAAACTTCAAACAAAGACACAAACTTCCCTCCTCAACCAAGAAATAATCAAAGCAACCTCCTTTTCTTGCCTTAGCTTGACCCAAGCCCAGGAACTCTCCCATAATGCTCACGCACATGGTCAAATTTTTTTTGGGGGTTTAGCATCAAACTTTGCGACTTTGGAATGGTGACGATGAAGACTATACTATCTCAAGTTTATTTAGAATTTTGAAGGAGAAAGAGTGTTTTTCTATGGTTTTTGCTTAGGAAAATATATGGAGACAAGAAGAAAGAAGATGACGAAATGAGAGCAAAAGAAATGGAAAGTGTAAAAAGTGAAATGAAGTAAGTTGCTTCTTTGATAGAATTAGAAATTTGGCAAATGACATCCATCACCCCTTAGCCAAATTACCCTCTTAACCTTAGACATTTCAACTATCTTTTATACACCCATGTGGCCTTAAGTATTTTCCATCAAATCAAATAAAAAGGTGCAAAAGATCAGTAAAAGTCTTTTCTTTTTAATTACTTTTTAGAAGTTCCTAATGACACTTAGGTTAATTAATTTTATTTAGTGATAATTGAATTCCTTTTTGCTAAATGAATATGTGTACACAAATGTATGTGTGCTATAACATTACAAAAACATTTACTCGGTAAAAAGCCAAAAATCCAAAAAACGATCTTTGGTCACATTTTTTATTTTTCACCGAACTAGTTACGTATGTAAACAAATTTACAAAATGTGTATACCATTATTATTTTTAATTAAAAGGAGTTTAATAATGCTATTAAATCCATTTAATTAATATTAAATTCATAATTCAATTATTTAAATAATCCCTATTTAAATATAAAGTGTTCATATTTTTCCGGGATGTTACAATTTACATATCAATCCTAACTCTATAATTGTTTTATGGCTTTAAATTTCATCAATAATGCAACTTAGGATGGGAAAAATAGAAAAAGATGCTATATGAAATGGATTAATAGGCTAAGTTCAAAAATGTTAATTTTGTCATTACATAATATAACAAAGTAATATATGTTTTTGATTAGAATCCCTTTTCCATTTATGATCAACAACTAATAGCTACAAATCAATATGTTAGTGAATTCCTTCTCCTTTTGTTATCACTATCTAATTATTATTCTAAATTTTAGAAATTTGCTTGCTTGCATATAATGACGGAAAAGATTGGTTGCATATACTTAGGTTATCATATAGTACTTATTTTAAATGTAATTTCACAATTAATACATTTTATATTAAAAGGTAATACTATTATTGTCTTTATTTTGAATCATAGAACTAGTGAAGAGTATGGGCAAGGAGCTTGGAATTTTATGCGTACTACAAAGAAAAATTTAGGAAACGTGGATAAAAAATTTGTCCTTATGTAGATTTTCGAAATCGTAGCTATCATTATGGAAAAATTATAGTTGAGCATTTGAATATAAAAGGAATTGAATCCTAAGTGCAAGAATGCTAGATGGTATAATAACGGCAAGCAAATAAACGTAGATAAAAAATGTAATTGGGTGATATGTACGACTTAATCAAAGCGGTTCACCACAAAGATGAAGACTTCGCCAATCAATTTTTTTTTATGATGGTAATGATATGGATAATGCACAAACATGAGAAGATGATTTACTTAAGTATTTGGAAGTTGCAGAAACCCCATTGTATACTAGTTGCACAAATCTTACAAAATTATCTTCCATTACCATCTTATATAATCTTAAATGTGAAATTAGGTTGTTTAATAGTGGTTTCGAAAAGCTTTTAAACATGTAATAGTTGTTTTTCCAAAACATAACGTTATGAAGTGAAAAAATTTCTTAAAATATTCGATATTGTTTGTACCAAAATTGGGCACAACACTCTTCGGGAGTCTTTGAAGAGATAAAGTGAAGAAATTAAATGGAAAAAGAAGAATTATCTAACAAAAACTCCAAATTTCAGAAATGAGAATAATTAAAATGCAAGGAGACACAAGAATTTAGAGTGGTTCGGCGTATAGCCTACGTCCACTATGAAATAGTTTGCTTTATTAATCTTTCTTTTGCGTTTACAAGTGAATTCAATGATTTATAGCAGTCAATTGTGATTTGCAGCAGTGAACTTCGTTTATGGCAGCAGCAATTGAGTTCAGATCTGGATCTGGCGGAGTTCGGGCGTTGGAGATCTCAAAGAGGAAGAAGAACCCCTTTTCTGTTGGCTTTGGGGGTCTATTTATAGGTGTAGGAGGCTGATATTTCGCTCAGATCTCGGGAGACCCTCTCTGGCACGTGACCAGGCCCGCATGCCCAAGCCCGTGAAGTTTCGGTCCGATCCGCGATCGATACGGACAGATTTCGACTCGATCAAGATTTCATCCAATGGAGTCGAAATTTGGCGTGGACATTCTTTAGCATGCACGTAGTCTTCTGTGAAAATTTCATAGCATTTGGACTTGTAGATTGGGAGATATGATCGATACGAAATGGAGTTTTTCGATAGGCTGTTTCCTTCGACTCGCTTCCGTTTCGACTCGCTTCCATTCGACTCGATGACGTGGTGCTTCCTGGATCGCTCCGTCTTTGACGCTGCTTTGAGCGAGTCGAAGCGCACACTGATTTGGGCGAGTCGAAGTGTACAAGGGTTGATCGAGTAGAAGTGCATGGTTCGATCGCTTCGAGTAGTGACTTTGCCGACCGGAGCTGAATTCGATGGAGTCGAATAGCTGTTTGAGAGGAGCGAGTCGAAGCGTGCACTTTTGATGGTTCCAAACTGGAGCGAAGCGAAGAGAGCAGTTCTGGGAGGTTTGAGCAGTGGAGTCGAAGTTGATGGAGTTGACCAGTGGTTTGAAGTGAGCGAGTCGAAGAAGGCAGTTGAGCGAAGCGAGTCGAAATAGGTACTTTAAATGGCAGTGAAGCGAGTCGAACAGGAACGAGTCGAAGTTGGCATCTGAGGGAACCGAAGCGAATCGAAGGGAGCGAGTCGAAGGAGCGAGTCGAACGGTAGCTGATTTTCGTCCAATTTTGTATCCTTCATAACCTGAGCATACGAACTCGGATCGACTTGAGATTTGGAACATTGGCTCTCATGGCTTAGCTTGTCATGTCCTACCAATTTTGGCTCGATCCGGACTCGGACAAAATTAACCGATATCCGCAGTGAGCCCGTGTATAACTGATTTCTAGGATGGGCCGTCATTGGTTATTAGTCAATTCCTTTGTGCTACGGCCTTGCCAAAAGGCAGGATAACATTTGCCCCCCAAAGTACGTCTTGTGGGAACATGACGTGCTTTGAAATACTGCCATCTCTACTCTGAATAGTTATTGTCTCGTCGATGAAAGCTGTAATCTCTGACCGTTCTTCTTGATAACGTAAACTATTGACTGCTGTACCATGTATTGTTGCAACTAATTGCTGTATGCTAGTGGTTACCCATTTGCCATTGTAATCATTATTAGATGAATTTCTGATTTCTGAAACTCTGGAACATTGAATATTAGTCCGACATTCATGCATATATGTTAATCTGACTCCCGCTGACGTTTGTACGTTCTCGAGTCGTTATCAGTTTATTGTTTTTTGAATTCCATATCGATCCTCTCCTGAACCGATGTGAAATTCGTTGCAACAACGCTTGGCGGTCGTTTTTGAATGTTCCTTCTTAACGATCCTCTCCCGAATCGATGTGCAGGATTGAAACATCGAAGATAATTTTCATTGGATTTATGGATGCGAAGTAAGTATGTCGAGTTGATAGAGTTGGCCTCTGGAAGCCATGGTTCGATGGATACGAAGTGCTCGTTCGACTCGATGATGGACGTGAACTGAGCGAGTCGAAACGGGGCGAGTCGATACGAATTTCCCTGATGGCCATGAACTGGGCGAGTCGAAGTGTGCTCATATCGAGCGAGTCGAAGTAAACACTTGGTCGAGCGAGTCGAGGCAAAGCACTGGTCGAGCGAGTCGAAATGGGCGTCCCTGATGGCTGAAAACTGAGCGAGTCGAAATGGAGCGAGTCGAAATGCGCTTCCTTAATGGATTCGAACTGCTCGTTTTGCTGCACCGGAGAGGGAGTCGAAGGAAGCGATACGAAGGAGAGCTTTGTTTCGACGTATTGGAGAGGGAGTCGAAACGTACGTTCGAATCCATCGGGATACGAAGCGTTTATTCCCTTTGTTTCCAAATCCATATAAATACTTCGTACTTAGCCATTTTTTCACTTTTTACCTTTCATCTTTATCTGCCTTGCTTTCGTGTCGCTCCAGAGCTTCTCAAAAGAAGAAACTTTGCCTTCGAATCGATTCTTATCTTCAACCATTTGAACTAACTGACCAACCTTACGTAATCCATTGAACGAAACCATCACGTAAACGAGGAGACTTATTCTTAACACCAAATCGATCGGAGTCGTGATCGATCGAAAGCTCTCTGGCCTTAGCTTCGTCTCGATGGAGTATGGGTTTCAAGATGATGAGGCGAAGGTCTTCATATCGATCGCTGGTGGAGCTTCGCGTCGAATCGAGTGCTTTGAATCCATGGATCGAGACGAAGGGGTCACGCCTGATCGACTCGAAACGATGTCCCTGGATCGAGTCGAAAAGGTTGGTTTTCGATCGAGTCGAAGTGTGCAGTCCTGAGAGCGAGTCGAACTGCATGGTCTCAGGAGCGATTCAAAATGCGTGTCTTGGGACCGAGTCGAACCCAATGGTCCTGGGGAGCGAGTCGAACTGTGTTGTCCTGGGGAGCGAGTCGAAACGCGTGGTCTTGGGACTGAGTCGAACTCGATGGTCTTGAGTCGAACTCACATGCCAACCTTCTGATCGAGTCTGACTCATATGCGCATGACCATGGCTTATTGATGCGAACATGGCTTCCGTGAGCGACACGATTTGAACATTACAAAAATTTTAAAAATCCCTGCACATTTGAATAGTTGACTCCGACGAGCTTCATAATTGTATTACTAGACTTAACCGCTTCACCGCATATCCGATTGCCTATCGAAGCTCGTCGACAGAACTGGGACTTATCAAAATGACACCAAACTTCAACTTGGAATGATAATTAATCAGCTGGATGGTACGGTTGTGACGGTCAGCGATGACGGTCCTTCCGACAAAATTCTGAAGTCTCGTCGTTTACATGCTTCCTTTAATCCTGTTGATCTTCTCAACTGATATACAGTATTGCACTGCACAATGCACTCACACACTTTACACTGGGGGATGCACGAGTGTTATTTGTCGGTTAAACAATGATTTTTTATAAGCTAGCTAGTCATGGACCCTTCAAGTTCTCAACAGCCGGAAATTCCAAGTTATATTCCTCCAACCATAGAGATACCGGTTATTAAAGCCGAAGTTATAGAGCCAGCTCCGGATGAGCGTTTGGGTGCTCGGTTTATTTGTAGTCCGCCAGATTCAGTGCCGTCTGGTATCTCCGAGGATATGCTTGGACGGATTTGCTTAAGGCATGGTTTGTCGCTTGACAACATGCTACTTTCTGGGCCAACTGACAGGCCACACAATCCCCCGGAGGGGTTTACTGCTTTCAACCGTCACGCTTGCACAGCGGGGACACTTCCTCCCTTCAATGATTATATAAGGGAGATGTTATCGTTTCTTGGCATAGCTCCATCCCAGCTACATCCCAACGGATATGCCTTATTGAACAGCATCTTTGTTCTCTTTATGGAAATCCTCTTTCGACCGCCGAAGCCGATCGAGATCCGATATTTATTCAATGTCAAAAGCCATGGAGACAGCCCCTCTTTCACCTTCCTGGAAGCGGTCAGGAGCTGCCACATTGTACAGGGCTCCTGGGGAAGACTAAGTTATTATAAAACCGAATGGTTCTACATTCGGTGCCCCCCCGGGATTTGCTGGGCGATGGCTGGATAGACGTAAGTGTTGCCACTTCTCTCTTGAATCATTGAGATACTAGTAACTGACTTCAAAACTAACATACTTTTCCTTTCCCGTAGCCGCAATCTCTCGTCCCTATGGCGGATACTTCAGAGAGGTTGTTCGGATTCTTCAAGCGTTTCCGGGCGAAGAGAGACATATAGACTTAGTCCTGACTAACAGGAATTTGAGGGCTATCGGACTGATAGAACGGAGACAGAGCATACATCTAGAAGTGACACATAGAGTGGTCCCGAAGAAACAGGTGAAGCGCAAAGCGCCCGCAGTCGTGGTCACCGAAGAAGTTGATCCGGAAAGAACACCCACTGATACCGAGCTCCCAGCTGGGCCTTCTGATGATGTCCTGGATTCGGGAGGAAGAAGAAAAGGCAAGGTCGCTGCTCACAAACGCCCTAAATCCAAGAGATTTAAATCCATGGTCGTGTCTTTACCTTTCCAGGGGATTAGAATTTTGGAGGCTCGTCCTTTGCAAGTGGAGAGTCCTTTTGCAGGGCTTGCAGATATTCCGATCCCGGATTTTGTGTCGTCTTCACACGACGCCGGGACGGAGGGGCTTGATAGTGCTTTTTAACCGAGCGGGTCGCTTGGTACGAGTGCGGCCGACATTTCCGGTTGGTCGGGGGATTGCACATGCATACACTTCACTACACTACATGATTCACAACTGTACTTCGTCCAACTTAGGAAGTTACTAACTCTTTCTTCGTTTATCATTTTCAGGTGCTATGTCTGGGAGAGGATCGATGCTCGGCAGTCTTCGTTTGGCCCGAAAATCTTCTTCTTATTATAACTCCCGCAGGAGGGACTCAAATAGAGATCGCGATCGTGAGTACTCCCACCAAGATAGGTATGGGCGTGATAGGGATAGGGAGTACAGACATCGGTCTAGATCGCGCTCTCCTCCTCCTAGACTTCCATCTCCTCCTCCTGTTCAAACTTCAAATCCACTAGAGCCTCCTTGCCATAGGCCGTCTTCTCATGCTTCTAGGTCCGAAACTCATCTTCAGAGAATCGAGACTATGACTTCCATGGTTACAGAGCAAGTCCCTACAGAGCCCACATGAGAGGGGGCCCTTAAACTGGCCCAGATGCGGAAGGAATTTCCGAACATCTGCTTCGATGGCTATGTCTTCCCACCACACTTGAAAATAATTCCGTCTGGAGTGGAGAACACGATGCATGAGTACATTCATGACATCTACACTCAGTACAAAGAGTGGGTAAAGGCTGCGGAGAAGGCTTCTAAGGTGGCTGCTGAGCGAGCCAAAGAACTCGAGAAAATGGAATCCGACCTTGCTCAAAGGGACCGGATTATTCAGGTGTTGACTGCTGAATCCGAGTCTTCTCGAAAGTCTAAGATTGAGGCCACCAAAAAAGCTGATGAAGCAAATGTGGCCATGGAGAGATTAAGGCAGACGCATGTCGCCTTGGTGGAGGAGATGGGCTACCGGAACACTACAGTTACCGCCGAGCGGGATGCGGCGGTCAAGGAGCTTAATGAACTCAAGGCCAAATTTGCTGATATGGCCAAGGAGAAAGATGACGCAAACAACGCAGCCCAGGAGGCGTGCGAACAAACTGTCCTGCTCAGGGGCGAACGGGATGCGGCCGCGGCTAAAGTCTAGAAGGTGGAGACCGAGGTCGAGGAGAGGGTGAAGCTGGCCGAGTCCAGGCTAGAGGCCGACATCGAAGACCTCCTTGTTGTTTATAATGCTAATGTGCTGAGGCACAGGGGCCTAGCCTGGCTCGATGACTTTTTGACTCATCTCCATAATGCTTGGAGCCGACTGGTTGAGGAAGAGAAAGAGGCTCATCAGGGCGAGTCTGTAGATGAATTCGAACTCGAGAATCGCATTCTGACTGATGATGAAAAGAAGGTTCTCCATGAGTCGATGATTCTATGTGAGAAGGAAAAACTTGGTGCCCAGCACTTTGAAGTGGGAGAGGGTTCTGGAGTTGACCATCACGAAGCAAGTCTCGAAGTTCTCGTGTCAACCCAGCTCGAATCTTCGTCTGCGGTCGATCCCCAGGCTGTTCCTGCTTACAATCCGGATCAGCCGCAGATGTCTTTGGCTGCTGCGCAAGTTACTGATGTCGCTCTGCCGCCTACAAGTCGAACTGAGGAAGGTATTCTGAACATTCCACTTCTCTTAAATCAGAATCTTCGATCGAGTTAAGTCCTAAAAGTTCTTTTATTCTTTGTCCAGTGATCGATGCTGCACCGGCCATGCCTCCTGCCACTCAAGAATCATATCAAATGCAGGAGCCTATCGTGACCGAGGCAACCACCATAAGTACATATGCCTCGCTTGACGATCTACAGGGAGGTACGATCGCGTTCGACGTGCAGCTGATGGATGAACTCTTCTGCCGCCATGGCGATCCTCGTGCTGACTTGTCATCTGTTATGAGCGGAACTGATCCTGCTGCAAGCTCTTCAATTCCGACTGCTGATGCCCTCAGCGGGGCTCAAGCAGTAACCGAAGAGGAGATGTTTGCTCAGATTGACGCTGAACTGGCAGCAGCGGGTTATGGCGGCAGCTTTGGAGGTGTGATGGAAGCATCGGGACCTGCCCCGCTCGGAATGATGTCTCTTGGTGGTTCTGTCTTTCTCACCAGCCTGCCCATTCCACCTTCTGTAATTGATCCCATTCCTCCGACTCCGCCCATAGGGAGCATTCTTATTCACACGAGTTCGGAGGAGGACGTCGACATAATGCCCTCGCCTGAAGACCAACCGCCGAAAAGCAAAGGCTCGAAAAGGAAGACTGGCGATGGCTCCAGCGGGTCCACATCAAGGAGGAAGCTAAGAAAAAGAAAGATTAGGCATGCTCTCCCGGTGTATTTTTATTTGCATTTTGTTAGCCGTGTATAGATGCGGGTTCGGCCCCTACTAGTAGGAATTTTTTGGAAACTTGTACACGAACTTCTTCTATAATCAATAGAAATGAAACTTTTCTTTTTTGACTTCTTTCTGTCATTGTGTATTTATCCAAGTGCGTCAGTGTCTGGACTATACTTGTGAAGTCCCAGTTTCCGAATGAAGTTTGTTTCTGTTCGCCGAGTTCGGGTATTGTGGACATGGTTTTCGACCGGGAAACGAGTCGAATTTTGACGTCGCATTGCTTCGGTCGATGGTTGATGCTTAAGTCTTGCCCCCCAGTCTTGGTGGCATGTTGTAAAGCATCAGTCAACGATTTCCCTTTTCTCCCAGCATGCCGAGTCTAGTGCCGTTGGATGGGCGTTTTAAGGCAAACGGGGATTGAGCGGTTTATTCGCGCTTGTCCGATCGTTGACGATTATATCCGCACTCCGGGGATCCTTATTTGTTTACTGGCGGTTGGTCACGCTGGCTTGAGTTTCAATCATATGCCCGCTGTCTGGGGACTTGGATTTGGCATTCGTACTCCGACTCGCGCTCCGGGAGTTTGGAGTTGATAAATATATTCCGATCCATGCTTCGGGAACTTGAAGTTGGTGTTTAGGCTCCGTTCTGCATTCTGGGAATCCGGAGTCGACGTCTATGCTCCGACTTGCACTCTGGAAATTCGAAGCCGATGTTTATATTCTGACTCGCGCTTCGGGAGCTAGGAGTTGATGTTTATACTCCGCTTCACACTCTGGGAATACGGAGTTGGATGTTTATACTCCGACTCGCGCTCTGGGAGTTCGGAGTTGGATGTTTATACTCCGCTTCGCACTCTGGGAATACAGAGTTGGATGTTTATACTCCGACTTGCGCTCTGGGAGTTCGGAGTTGGATGTTTATACTCCGCTTCGCACTCTGGGAATATGGAGTTGGATGTTTATACTCCGACTCATGCTTTGGGAGTTCGAAGTTGATGTTTATACTCCGCTTCGCGCTCTGGGAATACGGAGTTGGATGTTTATACTCCGACTTGCGCTTTGGGAGTTTGGAGTTGATGTTTATACTCCGCTTTGCTCTGGGAATACGGAGTTGGATGTTTATACTCCGACTCGCGCTCTGGGAGTTTGGAGTTGAATGTTTATACTCCGCTTCGCACTCTTGGAATACGGAGTTGGATGTTTATACTCTGACTCGCGCTCTGGGAGTTCGGAGTTGGATGTTTATACTCCGACTCGCGCTCTGGGAATACGGAGTTGGATGTTTATACTCCGACTCGCGCTCTGGGAGTTCGGAGTTGGATGTTTATACTCCGACTTGCGCTCTGGGAGTTCGGAGTTGGATGTTTATACTCCGACTCGCACTCTGGGAATACGGAGTTGGATGTTTATACTCCGACTCGCTCTTTGGGAGTTCGGAGTTGGATGTTTATACTCCGACTCGCGCTCAGGGAGTTCGGAGTTGGATGTTTATACTCCGACTCGCACTCTGGGAGTTCGGAGTTGGAGAAGGATTGCCATGTATCAATCCCTTTTTTGACTTTGATGTGATGGCTTGCCCCCGAGCTCGGGTTTCACTTAGGGAGTGATTGGTTGTATTGCAGCCACTCTCTATTTGACTAAATCCCACCGTATGATGAGACTTAGCTCTCCGTGCATAGTGATGGTCATATGAAGTATTTCAAGTAAATCACAGCTCTGGCTCGAAGAGGTTGCACTGAAATAAGAAAGTATGGCAAAGTCAGTTGCCTTATTACAAGTTCTAATTTCGAAATGCATAAACAAATTGCAGAAAAAGGAAAGTAAACTAAATGGATAAAGATAGCCTGTCAGGTGTAATAGCGGCGAAGGCTCTCGCTATTCCAAGCTCTTGGCAGGGTAAGACTGTCGACGGTCGATAACTTGAACGTGCCATCTCCGAGCCTTCGTTCAATAACATACGGTCCTTCCCATGTCGGTTTCATATGTGAAGGAACCAGATAGATTCTTTTTAAGACGAGATCGCCTAGTTCGAAGGTTCGCGGACGGACCTTGGCGTTGTACAATCGGGCGACTCGACTTCGATGCGCAGCTGCCTTCAAATCAGCCTCTTCACGCTTCTCATCCAGTAGATCAAGAGATTCAGCAAGTAATATAGCATTCGTATTTGGATCATAGTATGTCACATTATGAGAAGGTACTTCTAGCTCGACTGGAATAACGGCCTCTGAACCGTAAGAAAGAGAGAACGGAGTGTGGCCGATCGTGGTCTTGTGGGTTGTTCGGTAAGCCCATAGAGCCATAGGAAGTTCATCGACCCACTTGCCCCTGACCTTTTCCAGTCGTTTCTTCAGGATGGACTTTATGACCTTTTTAACTGCTTCGACCTGTCCGTTTGCTTGAGGGTGTGCAACTGTAAAGAATTTCTTTTGGATGTGAAATCGTTTGCAGAAATCTTTGAATTCAGCACTGTCGAATTGGGTTCCGTTGTCCGTAATAATGGTGTGTGGGAGACCGAATCGACAGATGATGTTACGAACCACAAAGTTGATTACTTTCTTCGTTGTAATAGTAGCGAGAGCTTCGGCTTCAGCCCACTTTGTAAAGTAATCAACCGCGACGATGGCGTACTTCGCACCACCTTTTGCCAAAGGTAGAGCACCGATGATGTCGATGCCCCACATTGCGAACAGCCATGGGCTGACAATTTGCATTATCTCAGTAGGAGGAGCCCTAAGGATTCGGGCATATTTCTGGCACCTATCACATTTCTTTGCATATTCCAACGCATCACGATTCACGGTAGGCCAGTAATATCCGTAGCGAAGTATTTTCTTGGCAAGTGCTTGCCCCCCGGTGTGATCGCCACATTCTCCCTCATGCACATCGCGCAACACTTGTTTAATTTCATCGTGAGCGATACATCGGAGTAGGGGAACTGAGTACCCCCTTCTGTACATGAGTCCATTCTGGATGGTAAATCTTGAGGCCTTTCAAAGGACCTGTCTTTTTTCACTCCTATGCTCCGGCAGGGTTCCGTGCTCAATGTAATTTCTAAGTGGAATCATCCATGAATCTTTTTCGGGGACGGTTTCGCATATTCGGTTTATTTCCGCCCGGTCGATACTTGGGGAAGATAGCGTTTCTACGGGAACGAGTCCCATTTGTTGAGCTTCGCCTGTGCTGGCTAGCTTCGCCAACGAATCGGCCTTTTGGTTGCGTTCTCGAGGTATACTATAGATGGCGTAGTAATCGAAATGGTCCAGTTCTTCCTTAACTCGAGCTAAGTAAGCAACCAACCTTCAATCTCTTGCTTGATACTCCCCTCGTACCTGACACACAACTAATTGTGAATCATAATAAATTTCCACCGCGATAATTCTCAAATCTCTAGCAAGTTTCAAGCCGGCTAGGAGGGCTTCATGTTCAGCTTCATTATTAGTCGCATGGATATCAAACTTTAAGGCATAACATATGGATCGACCCTCGGGAGTTTCAAGCACAATACCAGCGCTTGAGCACCGGTCGTTTGATGCTCCGTCGGTATAAAGTTTCCAAACGTATTCGGGGGACCCACTGTCTTCGGGAAAGTCCTCTGGGATGGTAAATTCAGCTATGAAATTGGCTAGGACCTGTCCTTGTATGGCCCGTCTCGGAGCGTAAGTAAAGTCAAACCGGCTCAGTTCGATGTACCATTTGGGTAACCTACCAGACGTCTTAGGCCACGAAAGGACCTGTCGTAACGGCTGGTCGGTGTAAACAATAATGGAATGTGCCTGGAAGTATGGTCGGAGTTTTCTTGATGCAAAGACAAGGTAGTAAGCCAAATTTTCCAGCTTCGGATAATTTCTTTCAGCCCCAGTCAATCGTTTGCTGACATAGTATACTGGCCTCTGTATCTTGTCTTCTTCTCGGATTAACGCAGCACTGATAGCGTTTTCTGATATTGCCAAATATACGAACAACTTTTCATGATCGATAGGCTTTGACAGTATTGGTGGCGTGGACAGATGTTGAACTAGTGCTCGGAAAGCGCCCTCGCATTCCGTGGTCCATTCAAAGTTTCGTTTCCCTTTTCGAATCAGATCGAAGTAGGGAATGCATTTGTCAGTGGACTTTGAAATGAACCTGCTCAATGCTGCTACCTTTCCATTGAGACTCTGGACTTGCTTTATAGTTTTGGGAGTTTCAAGATTTCTGATTGCCCAAATCTTTTCGGGATTGGCTTCGATTCCCCGGGCGTTAACGATGAACCCAAGGAACTTTCCGGATGCAACTCCAAAGTGACATTTTAGTGGGTTGAGCTTCATCTTGTACTCCCGATGTATGTTGAACATAGTTTCCAGGTCTTTTACATGGTCGGTGGAGAGTCATGACTTCACAAGCATGTCGTCTACATATAATTCCATTGTCTTCCCAATTTGATTAGCGAACATCCGATTGACCAACCGTGGGTAAGTAGCCCCGGCGTTCTTGAGTCCGAATGGCATAACCTTGTAACAGTAAAGTCCCAGATTGGTCACGAAGCTGGTATGTTCTTGATCGGGTAAATGCATCGGTATCTGATTGTAGCCTGAATACGCGTCCATGAAGGATAAGAGTTCATGTCCAGCCGTCGAATCCACTAGCTGATCAATTCTAGGAAGCGGGAAACTGTCTTTGGGGCACGCTTTTTTCAGATCGGAATAGTCGACACATGTTCTCCACTTCCCGTTTGGCTTTCGGACGAGCATGGGGTTTGACACCCATTCAGGAAATAGTGCATCCCGAATGAATCCGTTCGCTTCAAGCTTTTCTACTTCCTCTTTAAGGGCGGCAGATCTCTCTGGATCCATACCGCGCCTTTTTTGTTTGACCGGGACATGCCGCGGGTCAATGTTCAGAGTGTGGCTTGCGATGTCCGGCGAGATCCCACACATATCAGAATGTGTCCAGGCAAATACGTCAAGATTTGCCCGCAGAAATTGAACCAATTCCTCTTGAGTTTTTTGGCTTAGCTGAGATCCAATCTTTATCATTTTTGAATCATCGTTATTGTCAATTGGGACATCAATCGTTAGCTCGCCCGGGGATGCTTGACTTTCTTTAGATTCTCCTTCGTCTTCAGTTTCTCTCGGGTCAAGATCCTTGAGGAATTGGCTGGGGTGCCCGGGCCTGGACCCGGGCGTTAATTGTCAATTATCGGCGAAACGGACGCAGAAAGATTCCTCTACGCACTTCCCCTTCTCCTTTCGTTGTGCCTCCCGCAGCTCAGCAACATAACAGGCTCTGGCAGTGGCCTGATCTCCCTGAACGATTCCTATTCCATGATCAGTGGGAAATTTTAAGGTCAAACACAATGGGGCAATGGCTATTCTGAATTCAGCGAGGGCCGGTCGGCCCAAGAAAGCATTGTAAGGGGAGTCTATGTCCAAAACGATGAACTGCAACATCCATACACTCCGACGTTCTCCAACTCCCAACTCTACTGGCAGTTCCACCATCCCAGTGGGGATTATGGCACTTCCGTTGAAACCATGGACTCAAGATTGATAGGGCTTCAAGTCTGCGGCTTCCATTTTCATTTGATCATAAGCTCGCTTGAACAAAATATTCACAGAGCTTCCACTATTAACTAAGATCCTTTTTATCCAAGCGAGACCTACTTGTGCTGAGATGACCTGTGGATCGATAGTGGGAGCTTCGATTTTATCTACGTCTCTGCTCCTGAACACGATGTCATCCGTCATCGTTTTCTGTTGCTTGGTCGGAGCCCCCTCATCAAAACTACTGCAACACTCGAAGTCCGCATGCCTGATAGAACTGGCATACGACTCCATTTCCTTCCAGCTTCGATCTGCTGGGTGAGGACCACCACTTATTGTATTGATGACCAACCTCCCGTCCGCACGAGCGGGTTCTTCCTGACTTTCCTGGTTCGGTGCACGATTCTGATTTGATGGGCCTGCACCACCGGATTGCGGCGCCCGTACATACTGATCCAACTTCCGCTCTCGTATCAGTTTTTCAATGAGGTCTTGTAAGTGACGACACTCATTGGTGTTGTGGCCATAACTCTCATGGAATCTACAGAACTTTCCTGTTTGGATTTGTCTTTCAGTTGGTGGTTTTGGGGCAGGCTTCTTATACTGCATGGTATTGCAGGTTTGCAAATATACATTCTCCAATGACGTGTTCAATGGAGTGTAATTATCGTACATGGAAGCTCTACACCGTGGTCCACGATCCTGATCGCGTTTTTTGTTCTAGTTTCTATTGTCCCTCTGCTAATTCTGTTTATTTTGGATGTTCAACTGAATTTTTCCAGAACTATCCCTAGACTGTTTAACAGCGACGTTACTCTAGATACCTTCAATGTTGGGCCCTACGTCATCCTGCTTCCTAGACTGTTTCGCATCCTCCCTTCTCAGGAATTGGGCTGCCTTGGAATAGAAACGGTCCAATGACGCAGGTGGTTTCCCAGCTAACCAACTTCCGAACTTGGAATCAGCATCAATCCCCTTGGTCAGAGCCATCGGTATAGAGTTATCGTTGGGATTGCTTATTTCAGCACACGCAGCGTGGAATCGCTCCAAGTAACATCTAAGTGTTTCGCCGGGAGCTTGCGTAACACTAGACAGAGTGTTAACATCCTTTGGCCTCGCCACATGCATACGGAATTGTTCGACAAACTTGGTGGCCATCTGGTCAAAGTTAGAGATGGATCGCGGTGGCAAACGAGTGAACCACATGGTAGCGATGCCCCTTAAGGAAATGGGGAAACTACGACACTTTACTGCGTCATCAGCTCTAGCAGCATTCATCAGCCATTCGTATTTTAGGACATGTTGATTAGGATCAGAACTTCCTTCATAAACTGGCAAAGCTGGCATCCTGAAGTGCCGAGGTGGTTCAGCATATAAAACATCATCGGTGAAAGGGGTATGACTTCGGGAGATTCCCCAGTCGTCATTAGAGAGACCCTGACTTTCACGGATCATTTGGCGGATCATCGCCGGTATATCTGGTATTCGGACACTTGGAGCATGTTGTGCCAAGGTGTGGTCGGGTTCCACAGCGCGAGTCTGGACCGGATGCGGTCGACGGTCCGTGTTTCACCTCCTTGGTTCAACATCCTCAGGCACATAAGGCTCAGGAGTCTGCTCTCGTTGGCTACGTTGAGGATCAGCTTGGTTTCTAGCGTCACCTCCCCGTCCAGCAGTGGTGGTAGTAGCAATGTTGCCGGTAACATGATAAGGAGAAGCTCCTCCTCGAGTTGAAGGTTCTATGCGGAGACTAGCGGATGGTCCAGCTCTAGGTTGCCCAAGGTTCGAAGTAGCTTGGAGTCCTGTGGCTTGGGTGTAGCTTACACCTAGCCGTGGACGTGTGGATCTAGTTTGGCCATCGGAGGAGGCTGAACTTTCTGTGGAAGAGTGAGAACCTTGGTCTCTTCTGGATCTTCTTCGCCTTTGGCGATTTAGCTGGTTAGTCAACTCCATGTTGGCGCGTAGTTGTTCCGCTAGCTGTTGTCGACTTTGGGTCAAATCTTGAAGTAATGTCTGGAATTCTTGTGTAGTGATTGGACCTGATGGATCTGGAGGTCCCGCAGCATTTTGGTTGGATGGAGGTGATTGCACGGGATTTTGTCGATCCCGTGCTCCTTGATCAACAGCTGTAGAGGTGGTACGTGTGCTCACCATAATGAATTGATGAAGTCCTTTCCTAGATCTGATTGCAAATCTGAATAGAATGGAAGGGCTTCAAAGTTCTAGATCTGGATCTTCTTCTTAGATTTTTGCAATCCAATATAGATAGGAGATCCAAAGAGCAAGAGAAAAATTGGGTTTTTTCTCAGTGAAAGCACCAAAGTGTTTGTACCAAAATTGGGCACAACACTCTTCGGGAGTCTTTGAAGAGATAAAGTGAAGAAATTAAATGGAAAAAGAAGAATTATCTAACAAAAACACCAAATTTCACAAATGAGAATAATTAAAGTGCAAGGAGACACAAGAATTTAGAGTGGTTCGGCGTATAGCCTACGTCCACTATGAAATAGTTTGCTTTATTGATCTTTCTTTTGCGTTTACAAGTGAATTCAATGATTTACATCAGTCAATTGTGATTTGCAGTAGTGAACTTCGTTTATGGCAGCAGCAATTGAGTTCAGATTTGGATCTGGCGGAGTCCGGGCGTTGGAGATCTCAAAGAGGAAGAAGAACCCATTTTCTGTTGGCTTTGGGGGTCTATTTATAGGTGTAGGAGGCTGATATTTCGCTCAGATCTTGGGAGACCCTCTCTGGCATGTGACCAGGCCCGCATGCCCAAGCCCGTGAAGTTTCGGTCCGATCCGTGATCGATACGGACAGATTTCGACTCGATCAAGATTTCATCCAATGGAGTCGAAATTTGGCATGGACATTCTTTAGCATGCACGTAGTCTTCTGTGAAAATTTCATAGCATTTACACTTGTAGATTGGGAGATATGATCGATACGAAATGGAGTTTTTCGGTAGGCTGTTTCCTTCGACTCGCTTCCGTTTCGACTCGCTTCCATTCGACTCGATGACGTGGTGCTTCCTGGATCGCTCCGTCTTTGACGCTGCTTTGAGCGAGTCGAAGCGCACACTGATTTGGGCGAGTCGAAGTGTACAAGGGTTGATCGAGTCGAAGTGCATGGTTCGATCGCTTCGAGTAGTGACTTTGCCGACCGGAGCTGAATTCGATGGAGTCGAATAGCTGTTTGAGAGGAGCGAGTCGAAGCGTGCACTTTCGATGGTTCCAAATTGGAGCGAGTGGAAGAGAGCAGTTCTGGGAGGTTTGAGCAGTGGAGTCGAAGTTGATGGAGTTGACCAGTGGTTTGAAGTGAGCGAGTCGAAGAAGGCAGCTGAGCGAAGCGAGTCGAAATAGGTACTTCAGATGGCAGTGAAGCGAGTCGAACAGGAACGAGTCGAAGTTGGAATCTGAGGGAACCGAAGCGAGTCGAAGGAGCGAGTCGAACGGTAGCTGATTTTCGTCCAATTTTGTATCCTCATAACTTGAGCATACGAACTCGGATCGACTTGAGATTTGGAATGTTGGCTCCCATGGCTTAGCTTGTCATGTCCTACCAATTTTGGCTCGATCTGGACTCGGAAAAAATTCACCGATATCCGCAGTGAGCCCGTGTATAACTGATTTCTAGGACGGGCCGTCATTGGTTATTAGTCAATTCCTTGGTGCTACGGCCTTGCCAAAAGGCGGGATAACAGATATGGGATTTGAAAAGTTTCATGCTTGTAAGAATACTTGCTATCTTTTTCGTAAAGAATACAAAAATTTGAATAGTTGCCCAAAATTTGGTTGTTCAAGATGGAAGATAAGTCAAGATACAAAAGAGATCATGTAGGGTATCCCAGTTAAAGTGTTGAGATATTTTCCAATAATTCCAAGATTTAGAAGAATGTTCATATTTTAAAAGATAGCAAAAGACTTGATGTGGCATTTCAACAATAAATGTTCCAAGGAAAAATGAGACATCCCGTGGATTCCATAACATAGAGTATGGTGGATGAAAATTGGAAAACATTTTCAGACGATCCATGTAATCTCAGGCTTGGTCTTACTACTGATGGGTTTAATCCATTTTTTATGTTGAATTCCAAACATAATTGCTGGCCGGTAATGCTTTTGACATATAACTTGTTATCTTTTTTGTGCATGAAGTAGGAAAATATCATGCTAACGTTGCAAATTCTTGGTCCAAACAACCTGGAAATGATATTGATATATATTTTGCACCATTGGTAGAAGATCTGTGTTGCTTGTGAAGTAGTGGAGTTGAGATGTATGATGCGTTTAGTAAGACGATTTTTAATATGAGAGCTATTTTGTTATGGACGATAATGATTTTCCAACTTATGGTAATCTTGCTAAATGTTGTGTAAAGGGCGAAAAAGCTTGTCTATTATGCGGTGTCAATACGCATCATCGATTGAAACATAGTCGAAAGACTATTTATATGGGTCATAGAAGGTTTTTACCTCTTTCAAATTCTCTAAGGAGAAAAAAGCATGGTTCGATAACACTGTGGAGGAAGGAAGTACACCTAGAATTCTTATTGGAAAAAATATCTCTTATATTTTGCAAAACTTTCCAAATGATTTTGGGCAAAAAAGATGAAAATGAAAAGAGGAGCGAAAAGATAAAGAACAAGAGTTACTACTTTTCCTGCTAACACTATCGTTAAAGTAATCTTTTTTACTACTTTTTCATGCTACTGATGTCTCTACTGAATAAGGGAGCTAATGCTATCATTGAAAACATTTTACTTTTTAGAAGTTCTATTACATAGGCTTTTAGGTTGTAAAAAGAAATCAACTTGAAAATGAGTAAGTGGGGAAAATACGTATATCTTTATATTCAAAATTTTGCTTTACCTTTTACATATTTTTAATATTCACTATTAATTTTTGCTTTACATGTAATCAAAGTAAGTGTATGGCTCATTTTAGATAGTAAGTTGTCGCGTATTAAAGTGGTTGAAGCTCTTTTTGGCACAATAACCCTATGGCTTTTTTGGGCTCTGCGCATTTTGTCATAATACGGTAGCATTTGGTGTATGCTTAGTGGATACCTTGTGTATATTGTATGAAACATGACTTATGGATATCGTTTAATCTTGGTTTTTATATAACTTATAAATTGTTTTGAATGGTTCAAATGTGTTCATGGTCGTTGATTGATGTTGATTAGAATATCTTTATTTATTGAATACTAAATTTTATGGATGTTTTTTTAAATATTATTTTAAATTAAGTTAACCTTTTGAGATAATACTACAATAGAAAAATGTTGTAAAAATAATAAAACATAAGACAACGTTTAAATATTGCTGTTGAAAAGCGCGCGCACACGTGTATATATGTGTGTGTGCGTGTGTGTATTTATTTATTTATTTGCAGTGCTACTTAAGTGTTGTTAAATATTGCAACAGCATAAATGAGAACGTACCCACAACAAGCAAAAAACTTTGTAAAACATCAATTTGATTAGGAAACCTAAAATGTAAAGGGTCGATTGCATCATGGCAGAAATCACGTTAAAATGCACCATTAACGTGTTCACTCACTCTATACCAAGCCTAGGTTTAAGCTTTCTCTATAATCAAACTGACTGTGTTGTTAGCGAACACGATGTTGGTAATCATTGGGCCGCAGCTAACTACATCCCCGTGCCACTTTTAGTAGCCTCCATCATCGCTCGTCAGTTGTTATTATTGACATAAGGATCTCACCCGACCTTTTGACTCTCGAGCAGATTCTTCCCCTGGTCCTACGCAGGCTGCTCGAACACATTCTCATATAGAAGAATCATCATTAGTGATCCCTTTGATTCAGAATCAGATTTGTAGCATAGTTTTTATTATGGTGGTTACTGATTTGACAAGTGTATATTTGTAATTTCTTTAGAATTTGAGTCCTAATGACTTCATTTTACACTCTTAGCATGTTATATATGTGTAAGGTACCTAAGCAAGGATCGATGTAAACAAAGATAGATTATAGCTTTTTGTGTTTATCCGGCAAGCTTTATTTTTGAGCTTGAGCAGTATTTGACTTTGTAACCTCTAGTCTATTTGATGGGATGTTTTATCCATTGACGATTTAATTTTTTGAATTCATGCCGTATCATGCGTTTGGCATGGTCTACTACAGTACTAGTGCAGACTGATTGTGTTTAACTGTAAAGTCAGGTCATGTATGTATGACCATTTTTATTCATGCTCATACATTTGATATCTGGTTCGTGCCATCTAATATCCCTACATCATGCATAGGGTTTGACCGGAATGCCGAGCTAAGGGATTATAGCTCTTAAAATTTTTATGCAAATGAAAATTTTAAAAATCATATCTTTATATTGATTCGATCCGTCTAATATCCTTAAATCAGTTATTATTTTCATTGATCAAACTGATCAATAACCTTTTTTGTACACATTAGAAAGTAACAAAGAAAAGAAAAACACATCAAACGTAGAAATGTCCAAGATGTTATGGGTTCATGCTCTTAAGGAAAAGTTCCCATCAGGCCTTGAGAAACGGTACACGCCATTTGAGAGCGTATCTTCAACGACAAGTAGTCCTTCCAAATTCGGACCAAGTACCCCTTTTGTTGGGTCCTTTGTGTTGGCCATTTTCTTCCTCAGTCTAGGTCTCTTTTATGGAATTTTCTTTCTTTGACGTGCAAGTTGTATGTCTTTGCCATTCGTTGTCTATAGATAACAGATCTTATTACAGCTTCATCTCTCCTTTCTTGAATTAGATATGAAACTACTTCCTTCAAGCGCGTATTTCTTTCAGCCACATATGACAATTGCTGATGCCAGGGTGCCCTATGTGATATCTTGTGGATGTTCTATAGGCCCATAACACCAAGGGTGGTTCTTCTATCCACTTAACTTTTGTCTTCGTAAGCCTTTTCTTTAATTGTTTCTTTATGGTTTTGTAGCTGCTTGGACCTGCCCATTGGCTTGAGCATGCACGGTAGATGAGAAACTTATGATGATTCCATTCTTCTCATATAGGTCTGTGAACTCCTTACTTTCAAACTATGTCCTATTATCAAACACTATCTTATAGGGAATCCAAAATATGGTAATAATATTCCTAACTACAAAGGTTACTACTTTCATTATTGTTATGATCCAAGAGGCTCTGCTTTTAGTGATTGAATCCACCGCCACTACCACATACCGTGCCCCTCCTTTGGACATCGGGAGGGGTCCTATTCAATCATTTCTCCAGAGATCAAGCTGCTAAGGGCTGGTTATCAGGGTGAGCTTGTATGTGGGCAGTTTAGGAAAGTTTGCAAACCTTTGACATCTATCGCATCTTCGCATGAACTCTTGTGAGTCAGCTAATGTTATTGGCTAGTGCCCTTTCCTAAAAAAATTCTACGCTAACTTTGTTCCCCTAGAATGATCTCCACAAAATCCCTCATAGACCTCCCTTGTGAACCTTGCTCCTTCCTCCTTTGTTAAACATCTCTAATAAGGCGTGGAATAGCCTCTTTTGTATAGTATCCCATCAAAGAACGAATAATAAGGGAATTGATATTTGATCTTTCTTGTTACGTTCCTGTTATGTGACAACCCGCACCTCCCGACACACCGATCAAAGTCTAAGGTGACATTTGGACTCGCTTCGCTGTCATGGAGTACAAGCTATAGAGGTTTTCTAACATTTCAGACACTAAAAGTACAAGGATAAAATCTAAGATATACTACACTTTCAGATCCCACAGCGAAAGGCAAAAAATATAAATACTAAAAAATAGTCTTCTTAGAAAATATCTAAAACATAGTCTCAAAACCATACATGGTCAAATCCACAGTGTATAGAAATGCATTAAATAGTCTGATAGAATACTAGATATAGTGAATAGTACGTGGAGAGTGGTAGGAAACAAAAAACAACTCTAATACCAGGCTCGCCTCTTCAAGTACTATCGTTGGGCCTATCACTTGCTGCCCTGTCCTCCTATGGTAGGGAAAAAGAAAGAAAAAGGGGTGGGTCAGACAAAAGTCTGGTGAATGAGTACATTATTAACATATGGTGATCACATGTAATTTACTTTAGTAATACTCTATGTGACCTAGGATGTCCTACAAGTGTCCGTGAATTAATTGTTTCTTAATTTAAGGGGTTTAGCTAAATATACACCTACTAACGACTTGTGTAGGCTCATACTTAGGGTCAAACAACTATTTGAACTTCAAGGTAACTAACGGTTGGTTATTAGCTGCTAGAATTATTTCACATATTTTCCCTACAAATTTCCAACCATGGGACTACATTATCCACAACTACGACTACATGTAACTAATCCAACATAGATTTCCTTAGAATTTCCACCATGAGACTATATTCCCACACAAAGACTACACGTATTCTAGTTACACGTTGAGAGGGAGCTGCAATGCCGATTCGCCAAAGTGTCCAATCATCGCTGCATCCGTGTCCACCTAACAATGGTAACATAACGCCTCTTATCGCACTGCGTCCTGATCCATCAACAACACAGCATCACGTCATGTAACCATGAATACCAAGAAACTCCCATTTGTGTTGGGCCATACACTCCATCGTGCATCATCATTAGTGTTAGACATTCACCATAGAACCTCCTATGAGTGCAAATTTGTGATATAATCGTCCTCAATCGAATATCGACCCCTATTGGGTAAATAGCATTTATTCAGTCTCGCAACGTCCTAGAGTCGCTACATAGAGAACTAGGTTCCCTATATATTAACATCCATATATATACACACGCATACTCAATATATATAAACTAACTATTTTATTTATAACTCGGGCCTAGGGACGAGGTTCATACTGCACTCAGAAACAATAACCGGTTGATTACTTGCTCCTGGAGCGGTTGACCACTTGCTATCGACCTGCTCTAGTGAACAGTCGACCGGTCGGAATGTTAATTTTTAGGCTAGTTAAATTATCGTCTTTTGAATTTTGGTTAATTAAAATCTTTCCCAAATTTTGAACAGTAAACCTACAGTTTTCATATTATTTCTGTGAACCCTAAATTTGTGAAATCTATGTTGTATTTGGCCAAACTCAGTCAATTTCAATTTACAGTAAAACAGTTTAACCTAAGTTTAGCATGAACATCAACAGGTTATATCAATTCATATTTGATTAAAGAAAAGTGTATAACTTGGATCAATTTTTACTTAGCAGGTTTACACCAACTTATATTCACTGTTAAATCTAAGATCTAAACAAATAGGATTCTCAATTTAATTTTTATCAATCTAAATCAAATAGGGTATACTAAAAATAATGGCATATAAATCATCTAATTAAAATCGCACCCACTTCCCTCAAATCTAAGCTAGTCTCTCCAAATTACATTCGTAATCTTCCTCGTTTGCTAGATCTATGCTTGATTTATCCCTCTTCAATTTCACTAATTTCATTTTAAATTAATTTGAAAAAATTTATGATTTGAGGAGAAAGATGATTTCAGTTTGCAGAGGGGCAGAGTTTGGACATACTAGTCAAACTTTTGTGAATTAGGGTTTTCATCAGGGTTCTATTTATAGGGGTAGAAAGCAATATTAGCCGCATGATATAATATTATAAATCTGGGTCGTTGGCCGCTCGAAACCCTAGCTGTTTCCCTCAGTTGGTCGACTGCTATAGATGGAGGCAATTGATCGCTTGTGGTCAACTGATCCTAATCTATCTGTCGGCCGGTGGGTTTCCTTATTTATTAATATCTATTTCCAAATTTGGTTTATTTAATTATTTCTGATTCTGGAATTTAAATGTTTATAACTTATTCATACTAGGTTCGATTCAAAATGTTATATATGAAAATTGTTCAGAAAATCGCTAACAATGCAATGGAAGAAGTCTCGTTGCAAAATTCGAATGTTTGTAGAAATTCAATTTTTGCCCTTATTATATTTAAATTTAATTCTTTTATTTAAATTTCCGCTTAAATTTTTAGGGTGTTACAGGTCAACAGGTGGAATTCCTCGTAGGAAAATTTTGATAAGGGTTACACAGGATTCTTTTTCTTCCCGCCAGTTGTTGGAAGGTCATGATCATTTTGTATCTCCTCTGATTCTTTTTATCTTTTCCTCAATGAACTTTAGCCCATTGTGACCTTGTCAGCACTAGTAACCTGCTGTGCTTTTGAAATGCTTGGCTCAGCCAAGTGTCCCACTAGGACAGCTTTCATTTCCCTGTGCATCCTTAGTGCTGGCTAGCTTGGCCAGAGAGTCTGCTGATGAATTTTCTCCCCTTCAGACCTGCTTTATATTAAATTGTTCAAATTGTGATAGCAAACCTTTGGTTAACCTAACATATTTTGCTAAAGTCATTTCCTTAGCTTAGTAATTTATCTACACTTTATTGACAATAACCTACGAATCACTATGAATTTTAAGATGGGTTACCTTCATTCCTTAAGCCATCTTCAAGCCTGCAATGAGCACCTCATATTCCACTACATTGTTGGTTGCTTTAATCCCAATCGAACTGCCACATGTAATCTTCAGTTGTCCAAAGTGATGAGTACACATTCTACCTCTCTCCATCTTCATTGGATGCACCATCTACATATAATTGCCGATTTTGTGGAAGGGTTTCTATTTCGGGTGATGTTGTTTGTGAATTACATTTTGCAATGAAATCCGCTAGTGCTTGTCCTTAGATAGTGTTATGAGGGCAGTAAGAGATGTCATATTGGCTTAGTTCAATGACCCAATTTAGGAGTCGGCTTGATGTTTCCAGTTTCTGCAATATCTACCTCAAAGGTTAGTCCGTTAGGTCTTTGATATGGTGCGCTTGGAAACATTGTCAAAATTTCCTAGCCGTTAAAATTAACCCAAATACTAAATTTTCCACTGTTGCATCTCAGCTCAATTCCGCTCAGGCATTTGTTGGTAAAGTATATGAGCCACTGCACTTTTTCTTCTTCTCAGACGACTGTTGCGCTCATCGCATGATCAGTTATGGCTAAATATATAAAGAGGTCCTCACTTGGGACCATTTTAAAAGCATCGGTGGACTAGCAAGGTGATCCTTTGGCACTTCAAAAGCTTCTTTGCATCACTCGGTCCATTCAAAGCTCCTTCCCTTCTTCATCTGATCAAAGAACATGATGCATTTGTCTATAGTTTTTGAAATGAACCTACTCAATGCTGCAACCTTTTGCATTTAGGCTCATTACATCCTTATTCTTTTTGTTGCTTTCATGCTCCTAATGGCTTCGATCTTCTCTAGGTTGACTTCTATTCCTCGAGCTCTTACTATGTATCCCAAAAACAATTTCTGATTGTATCACAAAGGTGCACTTATATGGGTTTAACTTCATTCCGTATTGCTTTAAGGTCGCAAAGGTCTCCACTGGTTCCTTTACATGAGTTGAAGCTGCCTTCGATTTTACTAGCATGTCATCTACATACCTCAACATTATTTCTGATTTGATCTTCAAACATCATGTTCACTAACCTTGGGTATGTTGCTCCAGCATTCTTAAGCATGAATGGAATTACTTTATAAGAATACGTCCCTTTATCAGTTACAAAACTCGTATGCTCTTGTCAGGTTCGAACTTCATCATCTGATTATATCCTGAGTATGCATCCATGAAAGTTAGTAACTCGTGTACACATGTCGCGTCAACTAACTGATCTATTCTTGGTAAAGGGAAGCTGTCCTTCAAGTAGGCTTTGTTAAGGTTTGTGAAATCTATGCAAGTTCTCTATTTCCCATTTGAATTCTTTACTAAGACCGTGCTATCCACTTAGAATAATTTACTTCACAGATGAACTCATTCTCCTTTAACTTTTTTATCTCTTTATGGGGTGCATTGCATCTTTCCTGATCCAACATGCCATGCTTTTGTCTAAATGGGTGTGCATCGGGATCTATGATAAGGGCATGCATATAATCGTGGGGCCAATCCCTTTTATATATGAATGATTCCAAACAAACGCATCTATTTGAACATCCTCTAGATCATCTACAGGCTTAAAGTATTTTCTCTTTATCCCTAGCCTCGGATCTACCTCGTTAAATCCTAAAGAAATTTCATCATATTGAGTTGAAGGAGTGTCAGACAAATACTATGCATATACTAAATTACATTCATATGTTGTTGTCATGTGGAGATAAGCCCTTTTATTTCTTTTTGCAGGTACTGTGGTCGTTGGATGACCTGTTTTAGTACTTGCCTTGGAACTAGGTTCCAATGCAGTTCTTTGAATTGGCTTTTCACTTTTGTTCTTATTTTCATTCAATTCGGAAGACACCATGGTATAATTTTAAGCAATTTCATTACTAGGATTCAAAGTTACATTGTGAAGTTCCCTAGCTAATAATTGCTCTCTACTTACACTCCCTATGCCTACTGGTGTGTGGAACTTCATGAGCAAGTCCTTTTGGGAGATAATACCTCCCAATTCAATCAGAGTAGGTCTTCCCAAAAAGGCATTGTACAAGGATTGTTGATCTATTATTAAGAAGCTTTCACAAAAGGAATTCTGTAGTGGTGCAGTCCCAACAGCCACCAATAGTCGGGCTATGTCAACTGGCACTGTTCCAGTATTATTAATCCATATATTGGCCCTGAACTCGGTTTCAATATTTCTGATGGCAACCCTATTTTATCATAGGCCACCTTGAAACTGACATTTACTAATATTTCCATATCTACGAAGATCTTTTTCATTGTGCAGTTCGAGAACTACACAATTATTATAAGGCGATCTTAGTGTAGGAATGTAAATCTGACCGAGTCCGTTAAAATGAAGGCGATGTCAGGTACAGATTTCAGCTTGATGTGAAACAAAGCTTGATGCTCAGTGTGAGCCTCCCTAACATATCTCTCTTTTGCCTTCTTGCATTGACACACCAAGTGGGCCCTACATGAATGGTAGTGTAACACCCTAGATTTTTGGTAACATTATTTAGAATATTTAATTAGTTAAATTAAATAAAATAATGTGTTGATTAGGGGATTGAGATTTGATTTAATTAAGGTATAGCCGTGCCATTTAACCATGAATTAAAATAAGAGTTAAATTGAAATAGAGGAGGGTTAAAATAGGAAAGAGGCCATTCCTATATCCTCCAAACCTTGGTCGTGTAAATGATACACGTTCATTTTCATTTCGAAATTTTAAATTAAGGGGCCGACCACCATTAACAAGGAAAAGAGGAAGAAAAGCTAGGAAGAAGCTAATTCAAATCAAATCTATTCACGTCTCACTCTCCATAATCTTTAGAGCTAAGGTGAATAGTGTTTACATCTCATTTTGATTGTGTTTTTGGTTTTAATATAAATTCCGACTATTTTGCAAGGATTTGCCATGTTTTTGAATGATGGAATGATTATATATACATGTTGATGATTTATGTATGTTCATATGGATTTTATGATATGTTTTAAGGTGAAAACCTTATAAAATGACATCCAAATACCTTGAGAATTTTTTTAAAGATCATAAATATTATTTTGGAGATGTGTTTCAATTTTCAGATTTTTCTGAATTTTCGTGGAATTAATATGAATTTTCTAGTAAAGAAAATGGTATTCTAGGTTATAAATTATTTACGAGTAAATAATAATTGTTTCAGTTTGAAATTTTTATATGTTAGAAAACAAATATAATGTGATTTTCTGGATTTTTTCTAGATTTTTCCTAAGTGTTTTAATGGTTATATAAATTTATTTAAGGTATGGGACTTAAATGTTTTATATAATTAAAAAGGAGAATGTGATTTTTGTAAAATGATTTAAATTATAAAATATGGAAAGTCGGTAGCTCTTTTGACAAAGTGCAGTACTTTTTATTGGTAAAGAAAGAGGCAGCCAATCATAATTACACACGTAAGGCAGGTTAGGTGAAAAGAACTATTTGCTACATGTTTTTCATTGTTTCGACACCGTCGACACTAGGTTCTGCCTCCTCATCTTCACTTCCGACATAGTCGAAATTAATGCACATGGTATCAGTTTATTGGTACATAGTGAATTGGATGTAGGCGGAAGGTAGGGAGTCAAAACCAGGGGTTCCGAAGGGGTTGAGGCAGTCCTTTGTTTTTAAATTAAAGAAATACGCCCTCTTGCTTTCGACTAAATGGCTTTCGACAAAGTAGCTTTCGACCAAGTCAAATGATTTAAAGGAAATGGTTTCGATTGGGTTGCACCTCTGTTTTTAAACGATTGCTTTCAACCAAGTCGAAGCCTTTATCAGCCGCCTTCTTACCTTTCGACCCAATTGGTTTCGAAAGTGCTGTTTTGTTTTCTAAAATATGGCCACCTCTCCAATGCTTTCGAAGGGATGTTTTCGACACCATCACTTCATTACTTAGGAAATGGTTTCGAAGCATTAGCTTTCGACTTAAATGTTTTTAAGACCCTTTTTCTATAAATAAAGTAGAATCCAAATGGTTTCGAAAGAGATAGTTTTAAAAGGTTTCGAAACTGATGCTTTCGACTTTAATGGTTTTCTGATGCTTTTTCTCTACTTGAGGGCAAAATCCAAATGGTTTCGACCGAGACGTTTTTAAAAGGTTTCGAAGGGGTTAAATGTCGAAAGGTTTCCACATGTTTTAAACTAAACCCAAAGTGCTTTCGAAAGGATTGAGTTTTGACTGTTTCGAAATGTTTTAATGAATGGTTGTGGTTCTCAGGGTTTCGAAAGGATTGAAAGGAAGGGTTTTTCCTATGTTTTCGAGAGGTAATATTTAAAAGGTTTTAAAAGAGGATGTCTAATATTTTGAAGCTTTTGGAGAAAAGAATGGAAAGGTTTTTCCAATGTTTTTGTTTGCACAAAAAATGGACAAACACCTCAAAGTTGTATGATTTAGTAGATTTTATGTTGTTCTTAGTGATTCAGGTGATTTATGCAAATATATGAAAAGCAGGGGCTAAACTGTAAAAAGACACGCAGATTTATAGTGGTTCAGCCAGAATGTGCCTACGTCCACTTTATATGTTATTTCTCTTCTCTTGTTTTGATTACAAGTACAAAGCTTTTATACAAGTAAAAGAAAGTTGTTTGAAAGTTCTCTCCGTGCTTGAGCTCTCAAACTTGTCCCCCATTATTGTACCACTGCCCCTCTATTTATAGAGTGAGGCTAGGGGTAGGGGTCTTGGAGGTATATAGCAGCTGGCGGGCCTGGGCTGACGTAATCTGGCCTGGTGGAGCTGGTCCGGTTTTCTTTGGTTCGGTGGAAGGACACGAGTGGACCGGTGTACTTGGTTCGGTGGAAGGACACGAATGGACCGGTGTGCTTGGTTTGGTGGAAGGACACGAATGGACCGGTGTGATTGGTTCGGTGGAAGGACACGAGTGGACCGGTGTGCTTGGTTCGGTGGAAGGACACGAATGGACCGGTGTGCTTTAGTTTGGAGGGTGGCTGGTCCGGTGGTGAGAATCCGCCCAACATTTGCCCCCCAAAGTGGGGCGTATGCTGGCATGCGGCTTACTTTGTTTCTTGGTCATCTTCATTTGGTCCCTGAGTGCCGGTCCAGTTGGTCCGGCGTCTTTCATTTGCCTATAAGTAGAGGTGTTAAGCCTTCGTCATTCCTTACCGAGGGAGATAGCCGAACCACTAAGTGTAGAATCAAGCTTGACCGAATCAACTGAGTACCGAATCCTACTTAACTGCCGATCCAGGTGAGTTTGTTTCTACCGAACGAACTTCTAGGGCTAGACTACCGAATGGATAAAGGGGTTCGAATACCGAATGAACTCGGGGCGTTTTTAAGCATCGAATGAACTCGGAGCCTTTGGACCTCCGAATGACCGAATGAACTTTCATATTGGAATGTCGAATGATCTTTTATTCTGGAATGCCGAATGAGCTTTAGGTTGGAATGCCGAACGAGATAAGGGAGTTCGAATACCGAATGACCTTTCGACCTTGAACTACCGAATGCACTTCTTTGACTTGAATTATGAGCGAAATTCCAGACTGCACACACTCGCTTGTTTACTTTTTTTATTCTAACGACGCACTTCTTCGTGTTTGTAGATAAATGTCTCGAAAAGCAGAAACTCGATCAGATAAAAAGAAGTCCCAGGGCGAAGGAGAATCTTCCGCAGTGCCCCCTGCTCAGCCAGGACCGGAACGTCACAGATCTACCCCGAGATCACTAGTGGACGGGTACGGCCCTCAGGAGCTTCTGAACGCCCCGCCCGATTGCTTTCCCAGCTCCCTTAAGGAAGAGCTGCTTGATGTCATCTCCCGTTCTTTCGGAATTGATAGGGCGCGCATGCTGTTGCCAGGGAGAGAAGTTATGCCATATGACCCTCCCGAAGGGTACTTTGCCTACAGTAGATACCACTGTATGTGTGGTGCCATCCCACCTCTTAATGCTTGGGTACTCAGCTTTCTAACATATCTAAAGGTGGCCCCATTCCAGCTTCAACCCAACTCTTATACTATACTGGTGAGCCTCTTCGTCATCTTTCAGAGGAAGCATGGGCGTGCTCCTTCCAACCGGGAGATCCGGTACTTATATAATCTGAGGGGCTATAAGAAGGGGTCCCCATACATCAGCTTGGAGTCAGCTGTAACCTTCAAGCCGGTCTTGGATCTGTATTCTAAGTACAGCATGTTCAAGAAGGAGTGGTTCTTCGTCAGGGATGACTCTGTTTCTATTCGGCATTTCACCTCTGGATGTAAGTCGATGCTTTATTTATAATTTCCATTCTGGTTGCGATGCTTCTTCTCATACGTTTTCATTTTTTGCTAGCGACAGGTGGCTTTGCGGTTGTGGAGACTGATCGCCTGGTTCAGATGGCGGATGAGATAGAAGTTATCCCCGGGAGAGATAGATCGGCTGCTTACCTGATCAGAAATGCGACCCTTCTAGAGTATAATTTGATCCTTCCACAGCAGTCAGTAGTCAAGCAGAGGGAAACAGCGGAGGAGAGGGCTGCGGCTCAAGCTAAGGGAGGTGTCACAGTAGAGAGTGGCAAGAGGAAACCTTTCTCAAAATCTCCAGTGGTCGGGGGTAAGAAGCTTAAGAAGTCGGATGGTCCTTCCCCCAGCACTTGTCCACTTACTCCGGGGAAAGAAGATGTGGAGGAGGAGAGAGGTGAGGGTGGAGATGACCGGGAAGGTGGTGACGGCGGCGATGGCATCGGGGCCTTGCTTCCTGGGCAAGCAGGCGAGATTCAGGAGTGGACGAATGATGCATTCCACCAAGCTTTCGAGGGGCTGGACAGAGAACCGGCTTTGGTAGAGAAATCCAGGAAAGCTGACAAGGTCGGGACCGGTGCAAGCGAGTCTTCTCAGACTATTCCAGCCAAGGTGGCTCCGACGACTCAAGGTGAACTTTTGACTCCTGCAGGCTCCATTTGTGATAGGGACTTAGGAATATTTTATGATCCGCTCCCGTCCTGGAATGAAATCCAGGACTCATTGCAGTATCCTACTCCTCCCCAGGGTTTGTATAACAGATGTGTTTCCTTTCTTCTTTTAACTTTTAATTTACCGCGTTTCTCGAATTATGGATCAATGTAAGCTTGTGACACTTGTTCTTCATATCAGGAGCATGTAAAACGGCCAAGGCCTCAGATCTTCGGCACAAGCTTGAACAATACAAGCTCTCCAAAGCTTCCGCCAAGCCGAAGCCTTTGACCCACCGTTCCGGGGATGTAGTCGGCTACCGTCCTCTTCTCGGGGTTATTGAAGAGGGTATTCAAAAGAGGAGTCATCCCTTATCCGAACCTTCACTTGGTCCTCAGCCCCCCGTCCAGCCTCTTCATGATATCACGGAGGAGGATACTAAGTTCGCACTCTCTTCGCACTCGCCTGAAAATCCTACTGTTACTCAGATTGATCGTCCTGGCTTGGCTCGTAATCCATTTGCGGGTCATCCTGATCTGGATCCAAGTTCCCATGATATTACCTTTGACGAGGTTACCGGTGAGCACCTTCTTCTCCGCAATCCCATGGTACGGGTGCTTGATGAGGCTAAGTCCTTAGATCTCGATTTACTTACTACTCGGATAGTTACCATGGGAGACGAGGCCAAGGCTAATATTGATCGGGTGGCGGAGGAGACTAGGAAGCTGATGGGGCATCATGCCCGGCTGGTTAAGGCTGGAGAGGAGATTGGGAGTGCCAACATCCGACTACGATTGATGGTTTCGGATTAGGCCAAACAGCTTGCTGATCAGGCCATTCAGATTTCTCAGCATGAGGCTGCCTCCGGGCGGTTGAGGAAGACTATGGAAGAGGCTAGTAAGGTGGAATTGCGGAAGATGGAGGCTGCCTGCAAGGAGCAGATAAATATGGCCATCTCGACAGTGGATGAGGTTCGAAGAGCGGATCTTGAGTAGGTAGAGGAGCTGTCGGGGAAGCTTGAAGTCGCAGAGCTTGCTTAGGTCAGGCTAAAGGAGGAGATGGAGGCGATGAGTAGGTCCCTTCAGGCTAACTGCTCGTGATACCGACTGGAGAGGGATGCTGCCATTGCAAGGCTATCGGTTTCTGAGGCTCGTATGAGGGAGTTTGAGGAGAATGAGGGGATGATGGATGATATGCTGCAGGATATGTACTTTCGCATTTGGAAGCAGGGCAGCTTATCTTGGATGAACGACTACCCCCGGGTTATTGCTAGGATTTACCTCAGGGCTCTAGAGGAGGCCAAGGCTGAGGCGGATAAGGAGGGTGGAGCGGCCTTTAGGATGGATGTGGTCACCGCTCAGTTCACCAAGGAGGAGAAGACCACGGTGAAGGAGGGGATGCGGTTGTTCGCGGTTGAGGTGGCAGGTGTGGAAGTAGGGGATGACGACCAAGACGATCAAGGGGAAGTTGCTGGTAACCTCTTCTTCATTAGTTTCTTCTTTCGTTAACTCTGTTGCTTATCACTAATGATTTCTTTTTCTGACCGGACAGGTGGGCAACAGGACAAGGACAAGACTCCAACGCAGCCGGCTCCCTGATTAGACCTGGAAAATTCTTTTTATGGACTTGACATGGCTGTATATGTTAGTCTTAAAACAGTAGAGTAACTCTTAGGTTGTAATTTTTGCTACTTGTAATAAATAGCTCTATTCTTGATGTGTAATTCTTTAACTTAAGCTGATTTTGTCGTCTTTTGAATGTTTTTGCTATTTTGACATGTTGCATGAGAAATATAGCTATGCATATTCTTGTAATTAAATTGTGTTTGATGTCAGGTTCTTGTTTAAAACATAATTTCATGACTTGCAGTGTTAGCGTGAGGTGTGAATAAATTATAGGCATATATGAAAGAAGGAAATACCTCCCTTTATATTTTGCTTGTAGATGGCAGCTTTGAATATCCTGTGTGACCGAGTAAGGGATGCGGTCCAGTATCTTGCTGTGAGTATCCGCTTCTATTAGTGAGTGTCTCCTGTTTTGTGTCCTGTACTTCATGGATTGTTACAGAGGATAGGAGAAAAGTTTCTTAAGTAAAATTGAAATATGTGAAATAGTAAAACTTCCAATCACGGAAGGCCTTCGATGCGCTTAAGTTCGTGGAAAACGGGCTTTGTAGTCACTTTCCCTAGCTATGGGTCTTGGAGACATTTGTCACCTATCTTACGCCTCCACGGGGAGTTAATTCTTTTTTACCACAGCCGCACTTAAGACACATCGGAGCCGAGATCGCGCACAGTAACTACCCGGGCCATTATGGCCCGTAATCGTGGGTATTATTCGATTTACTGTGGCCGGCTAGCGTGGGTGCCGATCGTCAACCGTGAACTGCCCCTGGCTGGCCACACCTTATGTTGGGGCTTATAGTCGGTTCACAGTTACCGGTGAGCCGAACGCCGTAATGAGCTGCCTCGGCTATAGTCGGCCTTCTTGGTGGCTTATAATCGGCTCATTGCAGTTGGCTTTGAGGGCCGTCGCGAGCAATGAGTTAACCCGCAGCAGAGGGATGCTGGAGCAAAAGTGTCTCATTGGCGAGGGCATAGATTCGTATAGTACCTGTTAGGTCTTGTCCAGGAGAAGTCGCGCTGTGGAGCGCCTTGAATGAAAATGCTATTTGCACAGGATTTTGTTCAACAGAAAAGGATAAAGTTAATAAGCAGCCAAGATACGAAGGAACAAGTTAAAAAGAGACAAGTTTTTTTAAAGTGGTTCGGCACGAAAATGCCTACGTCCACTGATTCTCTTTGTTAATTCACTTCATATGGGCAGTACAAGTTAAGAAAAGTATCGACGAAGGTGTTGGATGTTCCATGCCCTCTGGAACACCTCCCCGTCCACTGTTGACAAAATATAAGCTCCATTGTGGAGATCTTTAGGAATTACACCATCCCAGATTGGATCTAGTGCTCCGGGGCGAGGGAAGATTCGCTTGAGGACAAGATCCCCTTCTCGTAAGGTACGATGCTTGACTTTGGAATTGTATTGTGCTGCCACTTTTTTCTTGTGGGCTGCTGCTTTGAGGGCTGCATCATTTCTTCTCTCCTCAATTAGATCCAAAGACATGTAAAGGAGTTCTTCGTTCTCTTCTGGGTTATAGTGGATCCTACGGTGGGAAGGCATGATGGTTTCAACTGGGAGCATAGCCTCCGATCCGTATGCCAAAGAGAAAGGAGTATGCCCTGTTGATGTTCTGAAAGATGTGCGATAGGCCCATAGTGCCGTAGGAAGTTCATCCACCCAAGCGCCTTTTGACTTTTCGAGTTTCTTTTTGATTAGAGTTTTCAGAATTTTGTTGACGGCTTCGACTTGTCCGTTTGCCTGGGGATACGCTACGGATGAGAAGCTTTTGTGAATTCCGTGCTCTTGGCACCAGTTGGCGAATTCCTCGCTGTCAAATTGAAGTCCATTGTCTGATATGATTTTTAATGGGACTCCGTACCTGCACAGAACATTTTTAATCAAGAAATTAATAACTTTTGCAGAAGATACTTTATTCAGGGGTTCTGCTTCCACCCATATGGTGAAATAGTCGACTGCCACTATAGCATATTTGGCCCAGCCTCGGCCCATTGGTAGTTTGCCGATTAAGTCAATTCCCCATACTGCAAAGGGCCATGGGCTGGTCATTTGAGTAATCTCAGTTGTTGGTAGCCGCAGAATCTTAGCAAACTTCTGGCATCTGTCACATTTTCTGACGAAATCTAAGGCGTCCTTGCTTAAGGTAGGCCAGAAATATCCATATCGGAGTATCTTTTTTGCTAAAGTTTGCCCTCCGGTGTGATCTCCGCAGCTTCCTTGATGAATGTTGGATAAGATTTCCTTGGCTTCCCTTCCAGCGACACACCTTAATAGGGGGTTAGAGAATCCGCGCCGATAGAGGGTGTCCTCTTGTATTGTGTAGCGGGAAGCTTTCCTCAAGATTTTCTTGACTTCGTTACGCCCGTTGGGTAGTGTGCCACTTTGTAAGTAGTCTCGGATGGGAGTCGTCCAAGTTGCTTCTTCGGTTGCAGCTATCAGATTCACTTGCTCAAAACTTGGGGTCGGTTGCTTCGAGATGGCTACTGCTCCGGAAAGATCGCCGTCTCTTACGCTTGCTTGCTTCGCCAATTTGTCGGCCTCTTGGTTCTCTTCCCGAGGGATGTGTTTGACCAAGTAGTGGTCCAATCGACTGGGAAGTAACTTGGTCTTCTTTAAATATGCTATGAGTCGTTCTTCTTGAGCCTGGAATTCTCCTAGTATTCGATTAACAATAAGTTGAGAATCGCTATGAAGACACAAAGAATTGGCTCTGATTTCCAAGGCAAGTTCTAATCCAGCTATCACTACTTCATATTCTGCATTGTTGTTGGTGGCAGCGAACTCCAACCTTATAGCATAGTGCAGCTTATTTCCCCTAGGAGTGATTATTACCACACCTGCCCCCGAGCCTTGTTCGTTTGACGCACCATCCACGAAGAGATTCCACTTGATGTCTTCTGCTATTTCCGATTGCTCCTTACTTTCGTTGGTAGTGAATTCTGCAATGAAGTCGGCCATGGCTTGTCCCTTGATAGCGGTGCGAGGGTGATAGGTGATATCATACTGACTTAGTTCAATGCACCATTTAAGTAGTCACCTAGAAGTGTCGGGACGATGGAGTATCTGCCTCAATGGTTGGTCGGTCAGAACTTTGATGGAATGGGACTGGAAGTAGTGACACAGTTTCCGTGATGTGATTAGTAAACAGTATGCTAGCTTCTCAAGTTTAGTATGTGGCATGCTATGCCAGGGGGGATTCCGGTCATGTCAGCATGTGACCATGCAAATACATCCAAGTTGTGGCGGAGAAAGTCAATGAGTTGTTCCTTCAACTCTGTTTTTAGTTGGGACCCGATATTCAATAGTCTACTCGAGTCATGTTTGTCTATAGATACAAATTCCATAGCCTCTGCAGGCTCGGCGGTGGCCTCCTCCTCCCTGTCCCTGGGGTCTAATTCATTAAAGGGATCGCTGGTATATCGAAGAGGAGGGGCTTTCTTTAGTTGCTATGCTTCCAAACTTTTTGTGTAGAGGGCAACCTCTACACTCTTCCCTTTATCCTTCCTGTGGTTGTTGCGAAGTTCAGTTACATAGCAGTCTCGAGCAACGTCCTGGTCTCCTTCTACTTCCCCTACTCCATTGTCCGTTGGAAATTTCATCTTTAGGCACCATGGGGCTAGGACAATTTGGAAGTCAGACAAGGCTGGCCTTCCTAAGAAGGCGTTATAGGCCGAATGGTTTTCTATTAGCACAAACGTCTGTTTTCGTACAACGGAGCGGGGATGGCTTCCAATCTCAACAAAGAGGTCTAGTTGCCCGAGGGGCATCTTCGCATCTCCAGTGAAACCGTGTAGTGGTTTATCGCAGGGAGATACATCCTTCATTGATAATTTCATTTTGTCGAATGCATGTTTGAACAGGATGTTCACTGAGCTTCCAGTGTCTACTAAGATTCGGTAAACTTCGACGGGACCGAGCCGGGCAGAGATAACCATGGGATCCATGTGAGGGTACTGCCTTCCTTCTAGGTCACGCTTACCGAATGTGATGTCATCACTTTCTTTCCATTTCGGGTGGCGTTCTTCTATAACCGAATTAACACAGTCTTTACTGTCTCTAAGCGATTTTCCATATCTTTCCATCTCTTTCCAGCTTTTGTCTGCGATGTGCGGTCCTCCTGAGATGGTATGGACCACTATCTTCTCTTGACTAGAGCCGCTAGTGTTGCCGTTTCTTCTGCCGGTCTCTGGTGAGGGTAGCCTTGGGTTTTCATTGGCAGGAGCTGGAGTCCTGTCCTGACCTTTTACATAGCGTTCCAGTTTCTTCCTTCTGATGTGTTCCTCAATCAAATCCCGGAGATGATGGCATTCATTGGTATCATGCCCATGAGATTCGTGGGAGCGGCAGAACTTTCCAGACTTCTGCGTGTTATCTGATTCCTTCTTGTATGGTGGGCGTTTGTATCTAACTTCGCCTTGGGTGGCAAGGAAGATATTTTCGACGGTCTCGTTCAAAGGAGTGTAAGTGTCGAATCTCGGTCCAGGCCGATATAGGAGCTTTTCTCCCTTCTTGCCCCCAGCATTGTCCCTGGAATCATTTCTTCGAACGTCCCTTGCCACAGTAGGGGCGTTGCTGTGAGTTGCCTTATTTTGCTGTCCCGACTGCCCCTCTACGGCAGCATCCTCAAGCCTCGTATATTTCCCGGCTTCATGGAAGAAATCGGGTAAAGTAGCTGGTTTTTCTTTTGTCAACCTTCTAGCAAATTTAGTGTCCGGATGCACACCACTACAGAGGGCCATTAGGATAAGCTTCTCATCGGCATCTTGGACTACGGCCGCTGCGGCATTGAATCGGGTTAGGTATTGCTGTAGTTTCTCTCCGGGTTTCTGTTTGATGCTGGATAAGGAATAAGCGTCCTTAGGTTGTTCCACATGAATGCGGAACTGACTGATAAACTTTTCTTTCAACATTTCCCACGAGCTGATGGATCCCTGGGGTAAATGACAGAACCAGGAGGTAGCGAGATCTGCTAAGAATAGTGGAAAGCATTTGCATAGCACTCCCTCTGTTGCTCCACTCATGAGCATATGTTGTGTGTATCTCTGTAAGTGTATAACGGGGTCGGAGGTTCCTTTGTAAGGTTCCATTGTTGGCATCTTCCATTCTCGGGGGGTGATAGCAATTTCAATATTGCGGGCGAAAGGGCTGGTTACTCTAGCGCCTATCCCTCGATCCCTTTGCTCTCGTTGGATGCACTCTCTGAATAAGCGTGCCATCCTTTCATCAGAACTTGGAGCAGGTAGAAACGAGTTTGGTTCTATTCTGTGGGATTGATTCCGTCCAGATGATCTGTAGGGATGGTATCGTCCATCATTCCTAATATTTTCCGGTGGCTGTCTTTGGTCTTCTGGGAGCATGCTAGGATCAGCCATAGTTGACCCTTGCCTTGATCTTCCCCTGCTGGGTTCTGATCTAAGCACTTTCTCGGGTCCAACTTCGGGCTGGACTCTAGCTCGGCCCCGTTCATTGGCGTTTCCGTGGTTAGGCAGCATGACAGGCTCAGCTATAGTTGACCTCCGCTTGGTACCTCCCCCGTGGGGTTCAGTTCCAAGCGTTTCCTCAGGCCTAACTTCGGGCTATGCTCGATCTCGGCTCCTACCATGGCTGCTTCTGCCGTTAGCTCCTTCGAAGAAGGAAGATCTTTGTTGTCTCTGAGATCCTCCAGACTGGGACTCGCCCCATGATTCAGTGTTGCGGTTGGACTCTTCAGCATCCCTTAAGCGTGACATGAGATGGTCCACTAAGGCTTTCTGCTGGGATGTGAAGCGGTTAGTTACTTCAACCACAACCCTGTCTAGATCTGCCCTAGTAATTGCTGCGGGTTGTTCTGCGGTAGGAGTGGTCGGATTAGCTTGTCCTTCATCTGGTACTGCTGCTAGAGGAGGACGATTTACTTGATCCGTGACCGCCGGATCTGGAAGACTACTGGAAGCAATGTTTTTTCCTTTGTTAACATCTTTTTTCTGCTTGGGAGGCATGTTTTCCAAACGATGGGTGATGCTGTTAGGAAAAAAGGTTAAGTGGGAGAAGCTGAAGCTTCGAGCTTCTAGTTCTCAGTGAAAGCACCAAAAATGTTTGCACAAAAAATGGACAAACACCTCAAAGTTGTATGATTTAGTAGATCTTATGTTGTTCTTAGTGATTCTGGTGATTTATGCAAATATATGAAAAGCAGGGGCTAAACTGTAAAAAGACACGTAGATTTATAGTGGTTTAGCCAGAATGTGCCTACGTCCACTTTATATGTTATTTCTCTTCTCTTGTTTTGATTACAAGTACAAAGCTTTTATACAAGTAAAAGAAAGTTGTTTGAAAGTTCTCTCCGTGCTTGAGCTCTCAAACTTGTCCCCCATTGTTGTACCCCTGCCCCTCTATTTATAGAGTGAGGCTAGGGGTCTTGGAGGTATATAGCAGCTGGCGGGCCTGGGCCGACGTAATCTGGCCTGGTGGAGCTGGTCCGGTTTTCTTTGGTTTGGTGGAAGGACACGAGTGGACCGGTGTACTTGGTTCGGTGGAAGGACACGAATGGACCGGTGTGCTTGGTTTGGTGGAAGGACACGAATGGACCGGTGTGATTGGTTCGGTGGAAGGACATGAGTGGACCGGTGTGCTTGGTTCGGTGGAAGGACACGAATGGACCGGTGTGCTTTAGTTTGGAGGGTGGCTGGTCCGGTGGTGAGAATCCGCCCAACAGTTTTCGAAAGAAAATATTTAATGGTTTTGAAAGGGTCTTTCAATGGTTTCGAAGGGGTTACCTTCTATGGTTTCGAAAGGGTTGTTTAACGGTTTTAAACAAAGGTTTTGAATATATTGAATAGGCAATGTAGCCTATGTATTTTCAAGTTAAAAAGGGTTATGAATTGATTTGGAAGGATAGTTAATCCTCGTTAAATCTCATCAACATTATTTTGAGTAAAGTATATAGAACATGGCAAAATGGCTTAGAGTAAAGCTAAAGATATATTTTCCTTGTATATATATGATTTGAAGGACTAAATTATTTTGAAAAGGTTTTCAAGAAAAATTTAAAGGGTAGTTAACCCTAAGAAAATAATTCGATCAGTTAGTCCATTTTGCAGGTAGTCAGCCTAGATTTCGGAAAGTTAGTCCGGTTTGCGGGTAGTCAGCCCAGTTGTATGGACAAATAGTCCATTTGTAGCATAACGGACCTTGCTAATATATGTGGGTAGATTGTTCACATATTACATGTTTTACGGTTAGATAGTCCATAATTTAAATGATATTGTTATTTTGATATAATCAGTTTGGTTAGCCAGTTTGGTTGCAGGAAAGGATATGCAAAATATATATGTTTTGAAAAGGATATTAGTGAGGGGAAACCCGTTGCGCTAAGCGGCGTGGTCTCACTTAGTATCAGAAAACGGAGATGTAATAAACTATTCACACCAGGCTTTATGTCTGACTCGAAGTTTTTGTTTCCCCTTAAACTCTCGGGTACTCAAAATTGATTTGAGTGGGCTGAGGGTTGAGGTTTTTAGGTTTTAGTCTTTTGGCGAATAAAGCATCCGAATACGAGCAAGTGGCTGACGGATAGCTAATTAGGAATTGCAGTTTCATTTTGTCTTGATTCCGCTATGTATATAAGTCGTATATGATTATATTGCTTTGATCAACCAAGGGGGCATCGTCATATGTCGCTCTTGGTGTATTTTTGTAATGATATATTTAATCATTGCATGGGAAACGTTAAGGGATTATGTAACATGGATATGAATTATTGTTTTGAAATGTAATCATTAAAATTTTGTTTTTGAAATCTGTGATTTTGTTCATATTCATGTGCTTCTGATATTGTGGGTACCATTATCATGTCGTATTTTGTCACCAGAAGTTAATACTATGGATGACCGCAACATCTGTAGCGCTTAGCTTTTGGCCTCCAGATACGGGATGTTACAAGTCGGTATCGGAGCATGGTTTATGAATTTTTTTAACTAAAAATGCTTTTTAAAACATAATCCTAAAGAAGTAGAGTAAGAATGGGGTATGGGATAATGCTATAGTAATGTACTTGTATTTGTTATATATAAGTATACATTTTATCTCTAGTCTCCTATCTTTGTTAGGATATTTTTCTGTATCTCATGAGGTTTGAATATAGATACGGAAGGTAGAAGAGGAAAAGTTAACCCAGGAAGGGAAGGCACCGATGGGAATGCCAGGCCTAATGTGAGAAGACGTCAAGGTCAGGCACAAGCAGAGAATGTAGGTGCTGAAGTCCCGTGGGTTGGTATGGAAGCTATGTATCATTTTTTTCAGGAATATGGTGCAGGCGGGAGTTGCTGTCGGAGTGTTAGGAGGAAATGCTGCTAGAGCCGGGGTTCCGGAAGTTCTGGTAGTTAACCATTATGCTAAGCTGAGTGGGGATTACACCAAGTTTGGAGGGAAGACGTTTGTTGGAACGGAGGATGCCATTGAAGTATAAAATTGGTTGTTGCACTGCAAAAGGATTTTTGCAAATTTAAGGCTCAATGATGAGCAGAAGAGGAGGTTGGCATCTAGACAGCTTCAAGGAGCAGCTCTGTTCTGGTGGAATAGTGTGACTGTGACAGTGGATGAAGAGACTATGACTTGGGAAGATTTCAAGGGAAGTTTCCAGGAGAGATTTATGTCAGCAATGGCACAATCTGCTCTGATCAGGAAGTTTGTTGAGTTAGAGTAGGGGGAGATGTCAGTTCTAGAGTATGCTAGGAAGTTCGAGGAGTTGGCCCGATATGGGTATGCTTTAGTGGATACAGTCATGAAGAGGAATGAGAAGTTCATCAAGGGGTTGAAGCCTGAGTTGGCCAGGGCTACATTACCTCATATTAGAGATCCTTCTAACTTTGTTGTGGAGCTGGTCTTAAGGCATGATGAATTGCTTGATTCTCTAGAGAAGAGTAAGGCTAAAGAAGTCCAGGTCGGGTAGAATCAGAAGAGGAAGTTCTTTCTTAAAAAAGGTGCTCAGAAGGGTGGAGCAGCTAAGAAGAGAAAATCTTAGAAAGGTGCCAGTATCCAATCATAGTTTTCATGGGCTTACTATGAACCTGTCTAACTGACATCTTTCTTTACACATAGTTTTCATGGGCTAACTATGAACCTAACTATCTGACATCTTCTCTTATACATAGTTTTCATGGGCTAACTACGAACCTATTGGCCCCTGCCAATATCATACAGTTTTCATGGGCTTACTGTGAACCTATTGGCCCCTACCAATATCTTTCCTTTATATTTTAGCATCCTATATTCTGGTCTTCCTGACCTCGTGAATGCAATTCTACTCATTCAGGAGTTTGTTCAATTTATATTCACTACTGGGTTAACCTAACTGGTTCTCCTACACTTTATCCCCAAAATGCAGTTATGGGTCCATTATAAAGTGAATATATTCATATTAGAAGAAGCAATATAAAACATAGCAATACCACTCCTGTGGGTTTAGTATACAACTTGGTTAATCCCCTTGACCTATATCTTTATCAACGATAGCTTCTTCTTAAAACCATTATAAAAACTCCTTTAATATAGCCATGGGTTTTTCCTTTAAAAATAGAGTTTGGGTCATAAAACCTTTTGATACCTTCGAAACCTAGCTTTCGGCTTCATAGGTAACCTCCTTCGAAAGCTCTTAAAATCATTAGACTCCTGCCTTATAATACTTTAAATTCTACCTTTCGAAACCTTTCAAATATATTAAAGTATTAGCATATAACTTTAGAAGCTTTAGCTTCGAAACCAGTTGAAAGTACCCCTTTCGACACTTATGGAAGTAACCCTTCCGAAACCATTAAAAGTACTCCTTTCGAAAACATTGGGTTTATACTTAAAACATTATTTGGGTCAAAGTGAATATAGTCCAAAGCATCTGTTTCGAAACCATCTTTTATCTTATAAAAATATTGGGGAAAACTTGAAGGCATCGACACCATCCCTTTGAGAGCATAAAACATCTGGGTAAAACATTGGATGGTTGGTGTTGAAACCCCTTTCGAAACCATCACCTTCGAAACCCCTAACCCCTTTTGAAAGCTTTAGGAAGTGTCTTAAACTTTATTAAAAAAGTACCTTCCAACAACATTGATATCTTCAACACCATCGAAAGGCTATAAAACGGCAGCAGGGTATCGACTAGGTCGGAACCCCTTCTTTCAAAACATTCTTTTATAAGTAAGGATCCCAGTCGAAAGCAATTATAAGTTAGTGGCAACCCCTTTTGAAACCCTTTAAAACCTCTTTCAAAATCTTATGCTTCGACCCCGTCGAAGGCTTAAAACAAAATATTGGCAGGCGCTTTTTATTTTAAAAACAAACCAAGGTTTCAACCCCTTCGGAAGCTATGCTTTCGACACCCAACCTTTCGTCTATCTCCAATCCATTACATACCATCATAGTGATACCTTGTGTATTTATTTTGGCATAGTTGGTGGCGAAAAGGACGAAGGCGGTAGCTACTGTGTCAAAAGGCACTTCCCTAAGTAGGCGGAACCACTTTTCTGAGCAAACCAGGTTTTATTCTTGTCTAAGTAAACTTTTCTCTAACTAACCTGCCATGTGTCAACACCAGATTGGTTGCCTTAATTTTTCAAATTCTTTTTCAAAAATAACTGCCAATAATCCAGATCTAAACCATGGTTAAGTTAATCAATTAGGCCCTTCTAATTTTTGCAAAGAAGTCCCTCTTCTAAAACAATTTATTTTGCATCGCAATTCACTTTGGAAAAATCCCCAGAAATTCCAGAAATTCACTTTAATCATGTTATCTAACATATCAAAATTCTAGACCCAAATTCTCAATATATTTTCCAAAATAAATTATAAACCCAAATAACCATATTTTCCTTTTAAAATTCATAATAATATTTCCATAGCTTGGAAAATTCCCAAAATTGAAACCCAACTCCAAAATCATGTTTCTCATAACATAATTTTTTCCCATGGAATTTAAACATCATTTAATCTCGATTTTGCTCTAAAACCATGCTAAATCCCTTTTAAACAACTGTGTTTAAATCAAGAAGTAAATCATGAATCAAGCATATTATCATCTAATATATCATATAATTGAATTTATCCCTTAAATCCAAAAATATACGATTTAAAACCAAAATAGAGATGGAATATTATTCACCTTACTCTAGATAAGGAGATTGAATTGAGATTGATTTCCCCTAAGCATGAATCTCTAGCTTTTAATTTGAATTTTCTCTTCCTCTTAATGGCCGACCGTTCTCTATATTTTTTAAAATGATGTGAATGGGAAGTAAGAAGGTGGGAACGAAACATATGTAAGGGTGGAAGCTAGAGGATTCCCAATATACCCTTATGTGACTAATTAACCAAATCCCATTCTTAAGCCCATTAATTAGTTCATTAGGCATGCCTTTAATTAATTCAAGTCTCAATCCCCTTATCAATTACATTTACATTATTCTATTTAATTTATCTAATTAAATCTCCTGAATAATATTATCAAAAATTAGGGGTGTTACACGAACATTCAAACCATATGATAATTTAACCATCCAAACAATATATTCTACAACCAAATACGCAACATGATAAAGGTTGAATCTTTCCAGAAAAAGTTAGAAGTTTACTCACCAAAATTTTGCAAAAATCTTTTGAAAACTTGAAATACTTTAGAACTTGCAAAGCTTGGAAAACCACAAAAATCATTTCGAAAATGGGCCATCTTCTCCTCGAGTTTTTGCCATCTTACTCTCGAAATGTAGAAAAGTGGTCAAGAGAAAAGATTTTGATAATTCGTTTCTCTATCATTTCAAGAAAATAATCACTCAATTTTGATTTCTTTTTGAGGAAGATATTGTCAAAAGAAGGAGTACTATTTTCGGGCTTGAAAATATAGGTCCGAAAATGAGTCAGAAAGAAATATATTTTTGACCTGAAAATATTTGAAATTTGAAAAAGTGGTTCAAATAAAAGTTGTAGCCGCTGGAAGTTTACATAGTTTGAAAAAAGAAAATCTTTATTTGGAGAAGTCTAGGGAAGTTATGGCCGAATGAAGTGGGAGGAAAATAGAGAAATTTAAAACAAAATTTGAAATGAATTTAAAAGGAAAAGTTTGTGTTTCCTTTTTTCTCCTTTAAACTTTAGAAAAAGGAAAAGCCATTAAGCAAGTTTCAAAAGCTTTGAAATGAGAAGGGTGATTTGAAAAAAAAATAGAGAAAATGAATGAGAAGTGGAAATGGAAAAAGGGGAAAAACTTTTATATAAAATGAATAAATGAAATTACTAAACTACCCTTGTCCTTTGCCATCCACTTATTTTCTTCCACCTCACCACCTTGTCCTCCTCCTAACACTTTATGTTAAAATATGTTTAAACATGTTTAAGTACTTAGTGTATTTTATGTCTCCCCTGATGTGACATTATATCTTTTTTTTACTTAATTATATTTTAAACTTTATATACTTAAGTGTATACACAAGCATACATACATTATACACGCCTAATTTATTTAAAAATGTATATGTTTGATTAATAAAAAGAGTTCAAAACATTTTCGATAACTTTTATCTGACAAACTATCGAAAATTCGGAAAACGAATTCTGGTCACATTATCGATTTTTCTTCGAACTAAATATTTTTTGTAAACACATTTGAAAACTATTTCACCATTATTATTTATTATTAAAAAAGAGTTTTATTTTTATTATAAAAATTGTATATTGAATATTTAAAATTAATTAAATGTTCGCAAATCAAAGAAGGGAAATTTCGGGTCGTTACAATGACTTTCAAACTCGTGTCGTGCCAAGAAGTACGAGCCATCGGTTTGAAACAATACATAGACTAAGATAAAATCTAAAACATTCTACGCTTTCAGATTTCATAGCAGAAGGAATTAAAATATAAGTACTGGAAATAGACATTTCATAAAAACAGTCTCCAAAAATACTTAGTTCATATACAATGTTTCCAAAGTACAATATAAAGTTCGATAGACATTAAATACAATAAATAGCTACATAAGGAGTAAAGAAGAATATTGGAACTCCAACGCATAGCTCCTTTCTTCACCTATTACACCTAGAAAAAATCAATTGCTGCCCTTTCTTCCTGTGTTGAGGGAAAAATGAAATGAGTGGGTCAAACAAAAGTCTGGTGAATGAGTTGTTTCGCTAATATATAGTGATCATATTCAATTGACTTCATTTATAATCTACGTGACCTAGGGTGTCCTACTTGTGTTTGTGAATTAATCACTAGAGTTGATCACATTAACCTAAGAAATATAGTTCCAAGTGCACCTGCACTTCTCTTGTGGAGGTTTATACTTATGGTTCAAACAACTTATCAAACTACTAATCAATAATGGATCGAACAACTAACCAATAACGGGCCATGCTAATAATCTCTGGGGCTGTTCCTGACCTAAGTTCACATAAAACATCACCTACAGGATTGCATTACCCAAATTACTACTATAATATGTCGTACTTACACATTGACTGGAGCCCGTAATGCCGACTCGTGTCAAAGAGGACTTAGGCTTCACTACATCCATGTCCAAATCTCAATGGTATAATGCTACTTATTGCAAAATGTTGGGCATCCACATCAGTGTCTAGGACAAATTGCCCGCATACATAGGGGGAACTCCCATTAGTGACGGACTATGCATCACGCTTGGAATCTACATCGTGGCCGCACATACATCATGGAACCTCCTATTATTTTGTTGTGCTTAGCACATTCCCGCGATTGAACCGCCTTACGACAAATACCGAATTTGTTGAATAGATAGTGTCTAGGCCAAATTGCCGTGTAAACATCTTCCTAGTCCCATAGTATCCAAAAGACAAGAATTAGGGAACTAATTTCTCTTACCTATTTTATATAATATATTAGTAATATATACATATATATCTATATATATATAAACCTGGGCTATAGGCCAAGGTTCAAGTCATGTCTGAAATTCGTTAATCGATCGATCGATGGCTACTGTTGCAGTCGACCACTGGCTATTGTAGCGGTCGACCGCTCACTGTTGCCCGGCTACAATAAGCTAGTCGACCGACTGGGTTATGATTTTTATTTATCTAATTGTTTAGTTTTGTCCATTTAATATTAATCATATTTTATTTTCTCAACCTTTTAATAGAGAATCCTATCATTCGTACTTCTGACCAGATTCAATTTGTTCATTTAAATCTACAATTCAGCATATGTATACGTATTCATGTACAACTTATAATTTAATTTACCCTATTTCAATTCATTTAGAATACCTATGTTTATTTACATCTCTAAATCAGTTCAGGATGAAATCAACAGGGGACATACATATTGAACTTCACATTCAATTCAAGGTAAATAAAAGGATGTGTTAATGCTAGAATCAAGTTGAGTCAATTCCAATCTTATCTCAGATTTCAATATATTTCAAACAATTTTTAAATTAAATTTTCATCTTTAGATTTAAAATCACTTAATTCCCAAATCAAGTAGATATATGAATAAACTCGACTACGTGTAAATCATCATAATTAATAATAAACCCACTCACCTCGATGGGATTCCTTTCTTAATTTGATTTAATTTCACTGCTTCTCTTCTTTGTTGATTAGTTTTCATTCTCCTTTTTTCTTTTAATTTGATTATCTCTCCTTTAATTTGTTGTGTACTCTCATTATTATTGTTATTATCAGTAAGAAGTTTTAGAGAAAAGAATAGAAAATATGTAGATCTAAGAACTTTTGATGAGGAGGAAAAAGAAGAAGAAGATGGAAGCCAGGGTTTTTTAGAATGAAAAAGATGAGGTTTGGCAATGTATTTATAGGAAAATTTAAAAGAAGCATATTTCTAGAAATTTACCTCCTTTATTCATACCCCCTTACCTTTACATACATATAAATCTATTTTCCTTTGTTAAAATAACGGTGACATTACCCTATAACTATAATTTAAGTCAATTAATTAGTCTTTATAATTATAATTCCAATCCACATCCATAATTGATATTCTAGATACACACACACAAATATACACATACATACATACATACATACATATATACACATACATACATATACATACATACATACATACATACATATATATATATATATATATATCTGTGTGTGTGCGTATTTGTTTACATTAATTAGAAATCATATCCCTTACCAATTAATTGATATTAATGTTATTCGAATCAATTTCATTAATTAGTATCCTACATACATTCATATACATATAAAACATACAATATATATATATATATTATTAACCTTTGTGGGGAATCTTGAATTTATATTCAAATGTAAATATATGTGTGCATTAATTAGAAACCTTATCCTTTACCACTAATTGTGAAGTAGATTACATTAGTCGATTGGTATTAAGGTTTTAAATTCAAAAACCAAACTTACCCTTATTCTTTACTAATAAATAAATAATATATTTTACCTTCTGTTTAAAATGATGATTTACTTCCATATCTTGTTACCTTCATTTCTATAACATTACATGCATTCTTTTCTCCTTAAATATATTGTTGCATCACATTTCTAACATAAGCAACATATATATATATATATATATATATATAGTAATAAATTCCACCATTAACCAGGTAATTAATGTCTTTACCTCTATGCATGTAAATACATTACCTCTAAAATCAACATTTACTTCCCTAATATTCACTTTTCAAACATCTAACATTAAGTATATTCTTTTTTTTAATGTTGTTACATTCTCTTTCTAACACATGTAACATATATTTCCATTAACTATGGCAACAAATTCCATAACTTGGTAATTAATGCTTTCTCTGTTTGCATTAAATATCTTCTTCCTTTTCTTTTAATGTTTATTAACAAGATTGTACTCTTTTTAAAGCAATCCATGCATATTTAATTTATTACTTAATAGCCCAATTTTGATTTATTCTCATAACTAATCCTCATACTCAATTTCAAAGGCGTAAAACATGAAATACGCATTATAGTAAAAAAATCCGTATTTTCTTCACACGTTATCCATATCCAAAAATTTATATATGAATTTGGACTAGAAAAATCTACTTGGCATAGTGAAAAATTCAAATTCCTAAAATTCCTTCACTTATAGAAATTTTCTATTACATCTTTTTATGTGAAATTGCATTTTTACCCTTGTTAATATTTTAATTTGTTATTAAAATTTCTGGAGTAGTATAGTCATTCTATCATTAATTTGTGCGACGAATGCATTTAGGGTGTGAAGAATAGGGTCAGTGGTATTTTTTTGAGGTTGGCAATTTGGTTTGGATGAGGAGAAAGGGTCTGTTATTTAGTTTTACACCTAAATGCTCTAGTTCTTATAAAGGAGGAGTAGAGGAGTTATCAGTTTGCATAATTTAGTTTTTATGGGAAGTTTCAGTAAATGGATTAGGTTATGAATCTAATCAAGGTTTGTTGGGAGGAGGCCCTCCTTCTAGCGCTAAATTTTTAAAAAGATTTTTCATCGTGTAATACCAAATTGATTATAGAGCAATTATAATACTTAGCTTTTATAATTGTGATTAGCAAATTTTAGGGATATTAAATTTGCCTTTAGGTAGTAATTGTGTCGTGATTCGCTTACGCAATGATGAAGTAAAACTTTAACTGTTTATTGAAATGCCTAATTAAATTTCAAGTTCAAACTTAATAGGTAATAGGTAAACAGAATCACTTTAACCTAAATGGTAAAGAATAATGCTGTAAAGTAAAGGACATAGAAATTTACATTGTTCGGATTTTAGAAAATCCTACGTCCACTGGTCAAATCATTTATTATCTTTCTTCTTCCTCATATAATACTATTAATGGCAGAAAAAGAGTACCAGAATCTAAGGTAATTTTAAAGAATTAATCCAAAAGTCCCTTTTCTCTACTACAACACCCTACTAATTGCAGTACTATGATGTCATGTGGATTGCCAATTTTCCTTTCCAACTTTCCCCTCATGGCTGTATGATTTGTTCACGTGTCATTCATCCATTACCTCATTAATCGAAACCTAGATTACTGATTTGGCTGCAAGATTTTAGCAGTTTAGGTTAGAGGGGAAAATTTCAGCTCTAGGCAGGAGTTTCAAAATTGAATTTTAGATGTGAAATTTAAATTTCGAAAATGCTTTAGGATGGTTTTTGAGTTCGGCCTAAGAGATACACTCTTCCTACCTGTGCACCTGTAACACCCCGAAAAATTAAACGAAAATTTAATGTTAGAATTAAATATAAATATAATAAGGGAAAAATTGGAATTTTCACAAACATCCAAATTCGGCTATGAAACATGCATCACTATTTTCGTAGTGATTTTCTGGGGAACTTTCATATATAATGTTTTGAAATCGAAGCTAGTATGAGAAAGTTATAAACGTTTGAAAATTCGTAGTCAAAAATAATTAAATAAGCAAATTTGAAAATAAATGTTATCAAATAATAAAACCCACCGGTCAACACCTAGATTGGGACCGGTCAACCCCTAACTGTCGACCGCTCCAATCAATAGCGGTTGATTGGTCGTAATTAAATGATTGTAGTTTTGAGCGGTAGAACGGCCCAGATTTGATAGGGCAAGATCTGACGGTTCTGGTTGTTTTCTATGCATACAAATAAAGACAACAAACCTAACTCTAATTCATTAGCAGCAAACAATACGTTCAAAATCTATCTTTTCAAACTTTGAAATATGAAATCCCTTTTCTCCTTCAAAAAATTTCTTCAAAACAAAAATAAAAATTTAATTAGAGGCTAAATCAAATTAAGAGGAGATCTACACCAAGCGAAGGTGATTCTAGGCGTGCTAGGAAAAGGGATAGCTTTTTCGAGGTGAGTGGTTCATGATTAGTAAGTTGATTATATGTAATTTATATTATACCCTACTTGATCAAGATTTGTGTTAAATTGAAATGAAATGTTATATAACTCAGAATGGAAATTTAACGCTGATTAAAACTTACATGAACACAAACCCTTTCTTTTAATCTAGATCTAGTAAATGTAAAGTTATTATTTAAGAATTGATTCAAGATTGGAAGTATCTCTTTTTCCTAAAGTAATATGAATTGGTAACCTTATTGATGTTAAACCTAGGTAAATTTGATTCACAGAAAATTCAAAATACCGTATATGAATTTTTAATGATTATGAATTGTAAATCTATAAATTTGGGTTCGCTTAATTAGGGTTACTGTATGTAAAATTATAATTTAAATTTACTCTAATCGGAAACGACAATGATTAATAAATAAAACAAACAATCTTCGATAATTAGAAATAGCAAACAATGACGACTGGTCGATCGCTCATTGGAGCCAGTCGATATTAAGTTGTCAACCACTCTAATGACAATTGGTCGATCGATTAGAGTTCCTGAGTGTTGTATGAACCCCGGCCTATGACCCAAATATGAATTTAATTATATAGTGTATAATATATATATGTGTATATATATACGCATATATATGGATGTTAGTAATTGTAGGGAAGTTAGTTCCCTATGTGGGCGATGCTAGGATGTACGGGACTGTATAAATGCTATTTATCCAATAAGGGTCGATATTCGACTGGGTCGAATCTGTCACAAATTTCACTCACAAAAGGCTCTACAGTGGACCCGTAACACTGATGATGATGCATGATAGAGTGTACGGTTCGACACCAACGAGAGTTCCTTGGTATTCATGGTGAGGCGATGTGATGTTGTATTGTTGATGGATCCTAGTGTGATGCAGCAAGGGCCGTTACATTAACATTAAGAGGTGGACACTTACGTAGCGATGATGAGACACTTTAGCCAGTCGGCATTGCGGGCTCCTCCTCAATGTGTAACTAGGATATGTGTAGTCGTAGTGTGGGAAACTAGTCCCATGGTGGAAATTATAGGGAAATCTATGTTGGAATAGTCACGTGTAGTCCTAGTTGTGGGAAGTGTAGTCCTATGGTTTTATAAGGAAACCTATGTGGAATAAATCTAGTAGTTATTGGTCGATCATTAGTTGTCTTGAGGTTCGATTAGTTGTTCGACCCTAACTATGAGCCTTCACAAGTCGTTAGTATAAGTGTGTATTGAGCTAAACCCCTTAAATAGAGAAAACAAGTAATTCACTGACACTTGTAGGACATCCTAGGTCGCCTATAGCATTATTAAAGTCAACTGCATGTGGTCACCATGTATTAATGATCTAACTTATTCACTAGACCTTAATTAACCCACCCTTTTCCTTTCTTTTTCTCTACCGCGGGAGGACATGGCAGCATGTGATAGGCCTGGAGATTTGTGCATGAAGAGACGAGCTTCGCATTTTGCTTTTTATTTCCTATCACTCTCCATGTACTATTTATCTTATCTAGTTTTTTATCAGACTACTTATGTATTTTTATATACTATGGACTTGACTACGTACTAGTTTGAGACCATTATTTTTGGATATTTTCTAAAATGACTATTTTCTTTACATATATTTTTCTGCCTTCCGCTATGAGATCCGAAAGTATAGAATGTGTTAGATTTTATCCTTGTATTTTTTCTTTGCAATGTTTGAAAACCCGATAGCATATACTTCTTGGCACTGATGCGAGTCTAAAAGTCACCTTAGGCTTTAGATCGGTGTGTCAAGATGTTCGGGTTGTCACAAGTGATATCAGAGCTAGATTTGAAATTCCTTATGGATTAGGGGCGTATTGAGAGAACATACTTGAAAGTTTTTTTGAAAAAAAAGAGCTTACCAAAACAAGGTTTCTAAAAAGGTTTTCAAAATGGGTTTCCAAATTATATATATGTGTATATATATATATATGTGTGTGTGTGTGTGTAGTTAAAAGCTTTTCAAATGTTTTATATGTATATAAAAGTATAATATGAATGACTCTTTCCCTTATTTCTTGCTAATACTATCGATGGAAAAGTTGCTAATAAATTCCTAAATCAGAGATAAAAAGGATGAGCGATCCTACTGGTTGCGGCTCAGGCAATGTAGCTGAGATTCCAGGTGTGAACTTACCGATTTAGTTCCGTCAGTATCTGCAAGTAAGTGGATCACAAGCCGAGCTAAACACTAATAGATGACCTATGGTGCGAGCACCAGGTACAGCTCTTGCCCACCCACCTGCTGCAAATTTTTCCAAGCTATGTTATAACTTTGTGAGCCTAGGAGGGAAGCCATATGTGAAGACTAAGTCATATGTAGATTCGAGGACATGGATTCGTAATTGTGAGAGGATTTTTGGGTTGATGGGTCTTGGAAATGGTGTTATGAGACAACTTGCCACTTGGCAATTACAGGGGGAGGCTTTGAATTGGTGGGATGTGGTAGTTGTTAAGACCGATGTGGTTTTATCCACATACTTTCTAAGAGGAATAATTATGGAAACAACGGAAGATAATATTACTACAAATACCTAGAAGATGTCAAGCTGCAGGGGATGTCATATTTAAAGGAAGAAGGATATCAAGACTCTACGGACTAAAGAGATGCTTTCGAACTTATAAACACAAAGGTGGATTCAAAGAGGCAACATCGAGTTTATAAAGCTGTCAAACATGAATGGGGATATCGAACACTTAACAAAGATATCGACTTTCAGGGAGATGTCGGGCGGGTGATGTCGAATTCCAAGAAGTACCGAATCTTTACAAAAATGGAGGTTATCGAGCTTTTAATGAGGGACAAATCATATGGAACAATAGCACTAGAAAAGGTATTGAACTCTTAACAATAGGAGGATATCGAATTCCTATAGCCCAAGTGGTATCGAGCCTCTACAAGTTAATGTTGTAGAGCATGAAACAAAGAAAGAATGCCGCATGTCTAAACATAAAGGATGATATATTGGGTTTTTAACAATTGCAGGACCTTTACAAGCACCTACAGGTGCCGAACAACTTCGAGCCTTTACAAGCGACAAAGGATGTCGTAAATCATCAATATGGAAAGGATGACATAAATAAAAAATATGGCAAAGACACAGTAAATCAACAACATAAAGAAGGATGTCATATATCATAAATATAAAGGCAGATGTCGAATGCTGACAGTTATCAAGGATTTAGAACTTTAAGAAACACAAAAGGTTACCATATATCAATAATATATGAAAGATTATCACATATCGATAATGAACAGAAGGTTGCCACATATTATCCAAAAGAAAGGTGTCGAATGTCAACAACCCCAAATACATATCGGAAGTAAGCAATGTTAAGGGGATACAGAAGATTGACAACGTTAAGAGGGTATCGAATACCAATGATACAAGAGGATAGCAGGCTTTTAACTGGGTGGACATGTGGCATGAATACCGCCTTCCTCTACCCCTATAAATAGATCCCCTTGGCCATTAAAAAAGTGGTGAATTTTTCTTTCTATCCTTCTTAAAATCAAAGAGTTGTAACCTCAAATTTAATTGGGCCAGAATTAAGAACTAGTTTGTAACTTTTGAAACTTATGAACAAAGACTTAGACAAATGACTTTACATATCCTATTTACCTTGATTGTGAAAATTTTGATTATTATTGAATATGGACATGCATATGACCACTCATTGGATTTGGACTTGACTTCGAGCTCTTATCATGAACAATGCTACTTAAGCCCTTGTCTAAAATAGTGTCTAACTTGCATAATGACTATTTTTCCCTTTCTAACATATGAACAATGGTTAGTGACTTATGTTGATTGCCCATTTTTCCCATTAACAAATAGTTAATGGATCGTTGTATATTCACATAACTTATTGATTTTATCCTTGGACATGCGACGGGAACTTTTAAATACTTCTATACCGAAAGTTCATGGGCATCATAGGACCATTTCAAATAACATCATATTGTACTAAGTCTTGCATGATTAAGCCAATCTTTGGTCTAACAACACCCTAATGACATACCAAAGTAAGGTTACTTTAAATTACACCATGGATGTTAGATAAAATTTTGTCTCGGCATTGCATCATGGGTGTTAGTCCAAATTTTAGGTTAAAATTTTGGCGCTAGAAGGAGGGCTCGAACCTCCGGGTCATTATAACTTTACCTTGTAATTAATTGCTTGAAATTTTGTTCTAGAAAAATGGTGAAACCTAAAAGAATTAATGTTCCAAATGAAATGATAATACAACAAATGACATAGGAAGACAATGTCACTCCGCGCTTTAATCTAGAAAATGTAGAACCTGGTCAACCTTCAGAACCAGCAAGGCCAACAAATTGTAAAGCCAAAATCAAAGATTTAACGCAAAAAATGGCGGCAATGCAAGCATTACTAGAGAAGGTCCTTTTGCAAAAATCTTCCAAAACAACAAGGTTCGCAGAAGGAGAAGAGGTTAAATCTCCAAGGAGAAATCTAGATACTTCCATGCTAAAAAAACAATGATAAAGGCAAAATTGTTATGACCCCAAAGAAAAGAGGAATCCAAAAAGTCAGAGCTGCAGTATTCTCTCCAAAATTGCTAACATATAACAAAGTTCACTACAATAAAAAGTCCTTTTAATGGCATTTCAAAATCGCTATTAAATCATACTATTATGAACGCTGTATATCAACAAGTTGTAATAGGTCTGAAAGATACAATAGCGTTTTAAAATCGCTTAGAAAACTAATTTTTACAGTGTTTTTGTTGCCATATTAGATTATTTGTATCAATACAACTACCTTTCTATAGCGTTTCACAGTTTGCTATAGAACTTCTACATAGAGCTGTGGTTTACGGTGCTAACATTTATGACCTCATTTAATTTCTACAATATGTTGACATGCAACATTATTATAGCGTCTTAAAACGCTGTAGAAATATTATTTCTATCTTTTATTATGTACTAAAACGCTATAGAAAGTTTATTACTATTTTTTATAGTATTGTTTACTTGCTATGAAAAATGTTTAATCCTTGCAGAATATTTTTATAGCACTAGCATAATGCTAGTATATGAAAGCTGGAATAGTTTTTCTTGTTGTAGCATAATTAAAACGCTATAAACTATATTTCATGGCATTTTTTATTGTTATATACATTCAAGCTTACAATTTACAGTTCTACTAATATATTATAATAGTTCAAAAAACCACAATTATCACATTGTAATGTACGTAACCAAATGGAGTCATAAGCCGAACCGCAATATATTTATCCATAATATTTCATACAGAAAGTATTAAGCATATAAATATTTGTGAGAAAAAGTAACTATACATACAACCGTAGCTAACCAAAACGATACATACTAAAAGCTAAGATGTATGAACGTCGATACAAAATAAACTAATGCGAGCATGACTGATTTGAAGGAGAAAGAGTGCGAAAAAATAATTTTTCCTACCTTCCAACGTGTACTAACCACAGAAGTATCATACACCACCTGTCAAAAAGAAGCACATATGTACGTCTATTAGTCATAAATGTAGAAATGTAGAAGTACTAAACAACAGAGTTTCAAACAGAAAGTATTCCTGGAAATGGCATTCCACATTAATCTAACAAGGTATTAATGAAATAAATTTGCAAAATGGAGAGATGGAAGTAAATTAGAAACTGAAGAGGTGATGAGCTACGCTATTGCAAGTTCCGACCACTGTTGTAAGGCACCAGCCCCTGCTACCGCATGGCAATAGTGGAATAGCTGCCAATACAGCAACAATGTACTACTGCAACTAGCAGCAGCACACGCTGCTATCTTCAGGGGCCAGGCCATTGGCCTGGCCACCCTTCTGGCCACCATCATTTCAAGGATGGTTGGTATTCTTGTCATGGCTATAGGCTAGCCATTGAACCCAAAGCCACCTGATTTTAAGGTGGTTATGGCCTGTGGGAGTGTGGGAGAAAGTTGAATTTAGTGAATTGGAAATAGATTTGTAAAGCACCGTTGTGGACTGTGTCAAATGGTAGCTTTGATTATCATAGTCAAAATGGTAAGTGCATCAAATTGGTATTTGTTTATGGTTTCTTTTACATACTCCATGATGGTAAAACTAGAATCACATTCATTTGCATTACTTGGGGATAGAACCAAGTGTTAAAAGTTTAGCAATAATTAGTAGATCTAATAATTTTGCACCAAATTCCAATTAAACAAGCAGTAGATAACCAACAACCAAAACCGAGCAATCAACTCAGGTCCCTCCATGTAATGTCCCTTCACACAATATGGTGTCGATGACATTATAAATTGATATCCTAGTCTAAATTGTTGATACAATTTATATGTTTTACTGATTATAGTATAGTGTGTATACGTGCATTTAACCAACATGCTTATTATACATAAATGTCATAAACACATGCGTGTGCCACGTGCATATACGTAAGTTTGTTTGTGTATGTATCTTAGGAGGAGCAGTCTTTATTGTCCTAGTTAATGTAAAGGGTTAGTTTGGCTCACATCCCTGATAAGTTTCAAAATAAAGAAAATATCATTTTCAAACTAAACTTGTATTTCCGGTCCCTGTTACAAATTCGCGCACGCAAAAAGACCCAAATACCCTTTACGTTTTTAACATTTCAAACGCGTATAACTTTATGTAGAAATATCGGATCAGCATACCGTTTTCACCAAAAAATCACAAATTTTATGATCTTTAAAATGAGATCTATTGTTGATTCCAAAAAAGCATATTTGCAATAAGGATGTAATTATTCCATATATTTGCGGATAATTTTGCAAATTTTGAACATTATCGATTTTTCTTCAAATGTCAGCAACCATTGCATATAGTTGATGAATTGTCTGCAACCATTGCATATAATTGCAGACATTTATGCAATTATTGCATATAATTGCAGACATGTCTGCAATTATTGCATATAGTTGCTGAATTGTCTGCAACTATTGCATATAATTGCAGACATTTATGCAACTATTGCGTATAGTTGCTGAATTGTCTGCAAATGTAGTACTAAAATAATATAACAAATAAAAAGAACATTATGCAACAAAATAACTTAAATTATGACCTACAAGCATAAACACTTTTAACATAATATGACCACTGATGGAAAATAACTCTAAATCTGAATGATACTCGAAGAAAGGTGATAATAATAATAATAATAACAATTATTTACAAATAAATGGCAATACCATATGATCAGTGCTTCTTCTAATGCTTCAACACAAGATAATTCACAAGGACAATCATAGTTTACTAGATTTGCTGCAACCAACCATGATATTGCAATTGAATTTAGTGTTATCATCAGAAACTATGCCTTGAACAAAATTATTTGAATGCTTTCTGTGCTATAAGGAAATACTTCCAGAAACTGAAGTCTTATTTCATTCAAGACATAATGAATATCATGCCAGCGCTAATGCTCTTACTTTCACTTCTAAAGTTGGAGCCTAGCTCTAATTCTTTTCATCTTTTAGTTTTCATATGCACAGTATCCCACAGATGCAACATAAATAATGGATCACAGCAACAAACACGCATGTGGCACACATACGGTGATAATAAAGTGGACATGATTATTTTATATAGTTAAGTATCCTTGTCAAATAAAGATGTATTGACATGTTTTTATCACATATCTTCTAACTATTGCATATAATTGCAGACATTTCTGCAATTATTACGTATAATTGCAGACATGTCTTCAATTATTGCATATAGTTGTTGAATTGTCTACAAATATTGCATGTAATTGCAGACATTTCTACAACTATTGCATATAATTGTAGACATGTCTGCAGCAATTGAATATAGTTACTGAATTTTCTGCAACTATTGCATTTAATTGCAGACATTTCTGCAACTATTGTGTATAATTGTAGATATTTCCGCAACAATTGCATATAGTTGCCGAATTGCCTACAATCATACTATATAATTATAGACATTTCAGCAATTATTGCATATAATCGCAAACATTTCAGCAATTATTGCATATAATTGCATACATTTCAGTAATTATTGTGAATAGCTTCTACTGCCATTGTTTTTTTATATGCACAATGCCACTCATTAGAAAGATAATTAAATTTGTGATTTAATGGTGAAAACGGTTTGTTAATCCGTCGTTTCTACAAAAAATTATTGCATTTTAAAGATTGATAATTAATGAAGTACAAATTTTAATTATGAATGTGAGAATAACATCCATATATGAAGAATCAACGTTGCTGCAATGGAGGAGAGGGGTATTGTAGAGAAGAAAATTTTAGTTATTGAAAATAGGGATGTAATTTATGTCTTTTTTTAGGAGGATGTTTTGTGTATTAAGTTTGATTTTAGGGATGTGTTCCCTATTTTCACTAATGTAAATCCATACTCTATTGTTACTGCACATGAATAATCTCAACAATAATTCATTAAGTTGTGATGTGGTTTGAAAGTCTAGTAGTTTGGAATAATTATTAGCCGTTTCGTTTGTCATTCACCAATAGAAAACTTCTATTTTTGGCCTGAATGATTTATTTAATACCGAGTTGACCAAAATTTTAAATTAAATTTTAAATTGAAGTCAAAATTAAACTAATTGCTTTTAATAAATATATTTCTCTTTTACTGATTTTGTTCAATTTCACTAAAATTTATTTTTCACTTTGCACTTTTGGTCATCTTCAATTTGAATAGCGATGATAAGTCATTACTAGTGTACATTCTTTATGTAAATATGTTGAATGTATGCAAGCAAACTAAAAAGGTTTTCTGATATTACTAACACAAAGTTATGGTCTCTGTCAACTGGAGCCTGAGGTTAAACATGACCACATATTAAGTTGAAGATAGAATTTAACATGGTAAATGTACGATCTACTACTATTTCCCTCTTTGTAAGGAATTAATTTAGTACAGGCTGTTATGCTGCAAATTATACTGATGTTCATGTTGACAGCACAAATGTACTTCCTTTTTATATCAAGTACTCTTCTATATTTATTTTCATTTTAGATAGTTACTTTCCATAGAGAAGATTGACAAATAGCTTTAAAATTATGGAAAAGGACAAGTATACTAAGATCAGTATACTTCTACTGTTGCCAATCAAATATTGGTTGGAAATTTTTATGCTCAAATAGAATAGTAGGTAATTTCACATTCTAGCGACCAGGCATTGTAAGACTTTTTTTGGCGAGTGATGGAATTATCAATTGGTTTTTCTAATTGTTTCGAAGTGGCGAAATGCCAAAGCTTTTCATATATGCATAAATAAGTGTTTCAAATTGTTTCAAAGCTCATATACACCCAGTTATGACAATTTTGAATATCTCTATGATGAACTCCTTTCCACATCATAGATTATCATATTGATATTTGAATAAGCCCTTAAAGTCGCAAAATTTTCTAAATAATCAAAGTCAAGATTTTGAAAATAATCAAAACTACAACAATTATACAAATTTTGATGATTTTGACTATGATACTAATTTATGTCAATTGCACCGTTTTGAATCTGCGGGCATGGATTAGGACACTACAAGAAAATGTTCTATTAATAGCAAGCAAGGATTGCATGGAAACTCAACTTGCTATGGTTTGATAGTTAATGGTGATTTAGGTTAAAAAGATAGCTTGTGTTCATGCCATCGTTAAACCAAAAGAAAATTTGGCAGTCCAATATTACATTTCCCTCCTCCTTTTTCCTTTGCCGCTAGACATTCCCTCTTTTCCTTCAATTCCAAATCCAAAATTATGAGACTCCTTCGCTCATGAACCCTCTCTTCACTCACAAATCCCTCTTCAACCACGAATCCTTTCTTACTCCTAAAGCTCGATTTTGCAACCGCTCGATTCCTCAGAGCTCGATTTCACGCAATTCCTTAAATAAGTCAATTCCTTCACAAAGCTGAAGCGTGAATCCTCAACGAAGCTAAATCGAGATCCTTCAAAGAAGGGAAGCTGAATCGTACTTCATGTCACGGTTATTAGCATGTCGCCCTCCAAAGAAGGGAAGCCTGTGAGCATTTAGGTTGACGATTTCCTTGTCGGTTCCAATTCTCAACATATGAAGGTAGTTCCTAATACTATGTTTTGGATTTTACCCAATTATTTTTTGTATTAGTGAACGAACATTCAGATTGTAATTTATAGAACTAATGAATACAGCTAATACATTTGAACTCGACTGGGAAGATACTGCTGAAGAAGTGGTTCGATGTATCCTGATGAGGGTTCCTAATGCAAAGCCGAGGTAGTGGTTCGATGTAGATTTGGCACTTAGTTGATGTGGAACTGGTACCAGATCTGAAGCATAGCATAAACATATTAAGGTTATGTAAATTTCAATTTGACAATGCATAAACATACTTATATATTGAAATCTATTATCATTTAGGCTGTGTATGTTGGAGATGGAAACAATATTGTGCACTCATGGCTTCTGCTTGCATCTGTTGCCCCCTTTCACTTACTCTGTGCTTGTCCAAAAAGGCTTTGAACTAGATGCAAAAACTATTGAACTAGCCAAGATTGCTAGAATCAGCAAAATAGAAATAGCAAATGATCCCAAAGAAGCAGTGAAAGGAGCAGGCATAGTGTATTCAGATGTCTGGGCTAGTACGGGGCAAAAAGCAGAGGCAGAATTTAGGAAGCAGCAATTTCAAGGGTTTCAGGTATTTGCTTTTCTTTTACTTATGTACGTGAATTCTTTTTCCTTATTTGTTATTGTACAAACATTACATAGGCATTGATAATCAATAGTTTAATCTGTTGATATTATGTGGACTTTTGATCGGGTTACCCACGTTTGATGTCTCTCTCTGCTTTATTTAATACTTAATCTATCCCTTTTGTCAAGAATTATACTTTTGCAAGAATGTATAGTAAATAATAACTATTCAATAGTTCAAATTAATTATAATTTTGTCAAGAATTGTATTGTTCAAATTGGGTTATGTCGTTCCTTTTTATACTATAACAATACCCGTACATTATCTCTTTTGAATGCACAAGAGCATGAGATATAGACTGTTTGTCTGCTTCTAAGAATACTGGTTAAATCAAAATCAAATCATCTTAAGCTGGTTCTGTTAAGAAAAATATATAATCACTGGTGGATATATGACTTAACATAAGAGGGGATACATGAGTTAAATTTTGTTATTATGAGAATTTACTAGGAATCAGTCGAGGTACTTACAGAGATCACCTTTTTGATCAGGCATCATAACAAGGGTATCATAGTTATTGTGATTTTCCAGCATTCATAAGTATTGAAAGTAACCAACAACCCATAGTGCATATGAAAGCATTGTAATAGCCTACTCTTATAATCTACACTGTGATACATTGATGGTTCCATATCCTTGAATCATTGTTTACTCATTGAGTGGATCAGATTTTTTAAATTAATGCTCGATAATTGTGGGAATAAAACTATGTTCAATGCAATTTGTTTTCTCACTATTACCATGCCTAAATTCTATAGTTCATCACTACGACTGGCATCGTTGTTTTTTCTTTTTCTTTTGGTTCTTGTGTTTATCATTTATTACCATTTATACATATTCTTACAAATAACTTTTTTATATAATGCAGCTAATAGGCTTGATTAAAGAGTGCTTCTATACGTATTCTTACCAATATCTTTCTTAAGCAGTGGAAAATTCGTTAGTGGTTCTGTAGGAATATCAAAATTGTGTCAGAAAACTTATGTTATTATTTGGATTTTATTTATCTTTGGTAAGTGGGTTCTTATCACATTTCATTGCATTGGTTTTGATTTATAATCATACAGTTATGCTTTTTTTCTACATAGGCATCTGAATCTGTGGAGGGCGATGAGTTATTTTGGTGTATGTATTAGTTTTTGAGCTTCTGAATGTTTGTATTTTTCTTGCACATGTTATTGTGTGGAGTACACGGGTGGTCAATTATTTTCTTCCAAAACTGTTTATAGCTTACCTAACATGTTTGCATATAATAATAGTTAACAAGTACACATAAATGAATAATTGAGAAACGGTGAGGGGATTTAAGTGTAAGTCCGTTAAACTACAAAGTTCCATATATGTCTAGGATCTATTTAATTCATTTAATTTCATAAATTTACTTCTTGAATAATTATGAAGTGAATATCTAGGCATTGGGATATCAAGATCAGCATGGATATAATTGGTCATTGGCTAGATTCGATTAATATAGATGGATTAAATTAAATTTAGGCGTAGTTATTTTTCTATCATATGTCAATTAAATTTAAAATTATGGAATGAAGGATTTGGAGCAATTGGCAGCTGAACTGAGAATGGACATAGTGCACTCAGTGTTGAAGACAGAAGGTCTTTTGAGTGTGAATTTAAGCGTGGTCGAACTATCTGTTGCTCTTCATCATGTTTTCAACACTCCTGAGGATAATATTATATGGGATGTTGGTCATCAGGTACATAAATAGTACCATTCAATCTGTTATTATTTTTTTAGCTCATCAAATTTTATTCTGCTTAGAGCAAATCAAGTCAAGTGTTAAATAAATAATTATTTGAAATGTTCAATAATAATTCTATTGTTGAACTGCATTAAAAATTTGAGAGATATAACCACGACAAGAACACCGACCATCCTTGAAATGATGGTGGCCAGAAGGGTGTCCATGCCAATGGCCTGGCGCCTGAAGATAGCAGCATGTATTTCTTCTATTTACAGCAACACATTGCTGCTGTGTTGGCAGCTGTTCACTGCTGCCATGCGACAGCAGGGGCTGCTGCCCCACAATAGTGGTCGGAACTTGCAATGACGTAGCTCATCACCTCTTCAGTCTCTCTGTTTTGCAAATTTACTTCATACAACATTTATGACTCGTGAACCGTTGAAGGAAAGTGCTTTGTAGTTCATACCCTTTTCAGCTCAAGCTGAATTAAATACATATTTGGGTCTTGAATTTTGTAGGTCTTAGTTGTTGTCTAATTGGTTTAACTATTCCTGTATATTATAACATAAAAGAACGTTTAAATTTACAAATAATAGATAGTAATATATGTACCTACAATCGTTGAAGTTTGTTACTGTTGTTTAAATGTTGTATTGTGCTAGCACATATGTACATTAAAAGAAATATTTAGTCAGAATGTTAAGAAGAAGAGATTTAACTCATAGTTGTGCCATTTTATTATTGGACATATACTGAATATTGACCTAATGGATATACACTGCAAATTGAAAGTAAATTATCGGTTGATACTCAATTATATTCTTGTATTGTATCACATTCATACCGGTGGTATTCAATTTTTTCTTTTCATTGTCATCTTTTACGACTCAAAAGAGTTATATATAAATATGAAGCATTAACGTCTGAGATATACACGATTCGGTACTGATCCATTAATAAAAGAGAAAAAAGGAAATTTTAACATATGCATAAGTTTTTATAAAATATATGTAATAATACAACTTTTGCTTTAGCAAAAATATTACTAAAATATCCACAAAACTAGAAACATGCTTGTTTTGAATCTCCTTGAAAGTGTTATGTATACTAACTTTAACTAGAGTGAGCAGAAATACTTGTTTTTGCTTGAGAGCAACTGAGCTGCTACTTTCTTTGTCATTGGATAGGGTATTAGTAGCAAGGTCCACTCTTAGATTTATGTAGAAGTTTAAAATTTGGATTCAACATATCTTGCAGCAAGTGTAGGCAACTACACATGTATGCTGATTGTGATTGGAAGACCTCTTGAGTGAGTAGTAAAACATAGAAGTGTTTGGATAAGTAAATTGTGCCGAAATTCAGTTTTAAAATTTTGGAATAGGTCAGGACTAAGTAATTGTTTTTGACATATTAACTTATATGCTGCTTTTAGTGCAACAGATTAAGTTGTTGCCAAGCACTTTATAAGTGTTGTAGTGGTTACTTCAAATTATAATATTAATCATTATTTCTTGCAGAATGCAACTCGTTTAGACTGTGAGATAATTTATGATAGGGACTTCGATTATGACTATTTTGGTTTCAAGACACTGGAGAGATCTTACCTCTTGAAAGTATGTGGTGTAGTTGTTGAAAGACCTCGACACATGCTTATGAGAGTTGCTATTGGGATTCACAAACATGATCTTGAGTCTTCCATCAAAACCTACCATTTAATGTCTGAAAGATGGTTCACACATGCTTCTCCCACTTTATTCAATGCTGGTACACCTCGCCCTCAGGTATGTTGACATTATAAGAAAAACGATGTCTAATTTTTACTCTTATGGGAAGTACAATCATATTCTTCACACAAAATTTCACCAAATAGTGATCTGAAACAGTTTATGTTATCATAGCAAAATTTGAGCAGTTTTTTGTGTATATTGTAAAATTAGGCTTTTAAACTCAGCAATTGAACTTATACCAATTACGTGAACTATGTCTAACATAGGAGCAAAGCATATGAGGAAAACAACTTGGATTATACCAACTATGCTGCTTAAAATGGTTGATCCGAATATATGTTTTAAATTTAGCATCCATCAATGTATATTTGCTCTACTTGATTGATTCTTTTGCTTTGGTATAGTTTAAACAGATTTTGAAAAATATTCAATTTGAAAAGTTGAGTCCTCAACATTGGTATAGTTTAAAAAGAATTTGCGAAATATTCAAAATATAATTTAAACAGATAGCATCATTTGCAAGCTATTATGTAGTTATATTCTCTAAAAGAATTTGTTAGGGGATTTTTTTGTAACTCTTTGCATATGCTTGGTTAAAGTTAATAGTTTCTATTGCTTTGGTAATAACTTGATGAGGATTTAGAATTGCTAATGCTGCATAACAAGTTTTTGCACTTGTGTTGTGTAGTTTGCTTGTTGCTTCCACCATTGTCATTACTCATTACTTGTAAAAATTAAAATATGTTAGTTTCTCATAATAGTACACCTTTATTATGCTAGAAATTCTCTAATTTTTCTTTTAAATGGTTATAACTATGTCAGGTACGTTCAAACTGAAACTTCAGTTTACTGAGGATTATCCAAACATGTCACCAACAATGCGCTTTGTTTCTCAAATGTTCCATCCAAATAGTAAGTTGTTAACATCTATTTATTTAAATAATTTATATGTTCTTTATATTAATTTTTATTATATTCAGACACTGTAATCTTGTGAAACGTAAATGCTACTACTGTTCCATCAACAGTTGGCACTACTGAGCACAAAACAAATTAAATGGACCCTTGGTACAGTCATACGATACTTATATCAAATTGGCCTGTAAAGTGATGTATAATGTTAGCGTGATTTACTTATGTTAAATGCAGTGCGTATCCCACATGATAATAGAAACTATTTTGTTCATAAGCTTTCGACATAAACTGATAATCAATATGTTGAGCGTAAACTTGAGAATTCACTGACACGTACATAAATAAAAATGCATATCTTTGAAGAAATCGTTAGTAGAATTTGATTTAGATGACACAACTTCTTTTGTTTCTATCATGGTAGGGCTATAAAATATTCTGATCGCCAATACAATATATAGATAGTGCAAGACATTGACATGTGGAGTGTAAATGATTGACTGATTAAGTTCATTTTTATGTACCATATTAGGGTATAGATGTAGATGTATATATAAAAACATTATTTGGTTCTTGTTGTGTTCTGAAGTAGTGGATAAAACTTAGATTTCAGATTGTATTTATTACAACTTTACCCAGAATCCTAGCAAGCCAGTGCCACTGTCCTTAGTGTGCTTCTTTAAAGCATGATTGATCACAATAACAGGTTCATTAGGGGTTATGCTAGTTTCAGTAACTTAGTCTTTGGCGATGCATCTTTTGTACTTATACATACTTGTATATATTGACTAACATATGTATGTTTGTGTTTCTTCTTCACAGGTGTTGTATGATGCTTTTGAGGTTGATACATGATGTCGCACTCTTTCTCCTTTAAATCGGTCATGCTTATCGACGGTCATTAAAATATTTTTAGTATGTATCGTTTTGGTATGCTACACTCAATTTGTGTACTTATGTTTAATTTTTATCACAAATATTTATGTTTAATCCTTCATGTATGAAATATTATGGATATATATATATATATATTTTGTGATTTGGCTTATGACTCAATTTGTGTACTTATGTTAATGTGATGAATGTGGTTTTTTGAGTTATAATATATAAGTAGAATTGAAAATTGTAAGCTTTGAATGTTATGGCAGCAAAAAATGTGCAGTAGAATTTTTTTATAGCGTTCTAACTATGCAATAAAAAGAAAATTTGTTCAGCTTTGTTATACTATAGCATCATGTTAGTGCTATACAAAATATTTTGCAAAGAGTAAATAGTTTTCATAGCAATAAGATGGTGCTATAATAGATAGTAATGAATTTTCTATAGCATTTCAATGTGTCATAAAAGGTTGACACGATGATTCCATAGCGCGTTCAAATGCTACAATAATATAGCATGTCAACATATTTATAGCAACTAAAATGCGTCATAAAAAGTTCTATAGCACGTTTCATAATGCTATAGAAAAGCAGTTGCACCAATATGGCCTATTTTAGATGGCAAGAAAAATACGTTTTCCATTGCAAGTATGACACGCTATAGTATCTACTAGACTTTTTACAACATGTTGATCTATGGCGATTATAGAATCGTTATAGGAAGTTTTTATAGCGGTTTTTACACGCTATGAAAAGTCCTTTTTGTTGTAGTGGGATATCCTGATGGCTGATGCCACCTGTGGGTTCATGATATTAGGCTCCAATGGACCATTTAAATGATCCCATCTGTAACATCTTCTATCTTGAGGCCCGAAACTAAGCTCTACAGATGCTGCAGTCTATAGTATTAATTTCCGGTGAAAAAATACGGTAATGTTAATGGTATCCATAATATCAGAAGCGCATGAATATAAAACAAAATCACAGATCCCAAAAACAACATACTTTACTGATTACATTTCAAAACATGTTTCATATTCCATTGCACAATCCAAAAACGTATCCTAGGTTCTGATCAAATATAATTATTACAAAATACACCAAGAGCGACATATGAAGATGTCCTCTTGGATGATCGGAGTACTAAATAGACAAAAACTGTCTTAGTACATTACACCACAAATAGAAACAAAAATAACAACTCCTAAATAGCTATCCATGCCTCCTGCACATCTTCAGAAGCTTTATTCGTTCACATACTAAAACCTGTAGATCCTCAACTCTCAACCTACTCAAATCATATTTTGAGCACCCGAGAGTTTAAGGGAAAAACATAAACTTCGAGTCAGACATAAAGCATGGTGTGAATAATACTACACATCTCGGTTTACTGATATTAAGTGAGACCACACTGCTTAGCGGAACGGGTTTCCCCTTACAAATATCATTTTTAAAACATATCTTTTGCAAATCAAAATCCTACAATCAAACTGATTAAAGCAATAATAGCAATATCATATATGCATACAAATTAGCTAATCAATGGACTATCTGTCCGAACACTATAGTTTTGTTTGGCTAACTACTAACCTTTAGCTGACTCGCGCCTACCAAACATAACAAATAATCTAACTTCTATTAGATACACTTTTGGACGGTCTGTCCCTAACTTACTTCTCCCAGGGTCAACTGATCCTAATGGTTTTGTGGTCTCACCAATAACCTACCTTTTTCTGTATATTCCTTTTTATGTGTAACATCATTTTAGTATTACCTGTGACAAAGCCCTACACACTGGAATTTTGGACTTATATTAGCTAGGGGCTACTAGCTAAAGTGTAGGGCGCAACCCTATACCAAACCCATCTGGTATTCTAATATCTGAGTCATTTATTTAAGGTCAACTACCCCATCAAATTTTCCTTGAAAACATTTCGTTCAAATTGATTTAACCCTTTAAATCATACTTAATCAAGGAAAATATACTCTATGTTTTACTCAAATCACTTTGCCATGTTATCTATACCTTACACAAAACATTGTTGATGAAAACGTTTGAAACCTTTTTTTAAAACCTTTAAACAATCCCATTCGAAACCATTGAAAGTACCCCTTTCGATACAAGTTAACTACTTTACTTTATAACCTTAGGCTGAAAAGCCAAAACCTTTCGAAACCATTTACAATAGACCTTTCGAAAACATTGAAATTATCCTTTTGAAAGCTTCATAAAACCTTAGACATCCTCTTTTCAAAACGCTTCAATCATGCCTTTCGAAAACATTGGAACCCTCCATTTGAACAGTAAGGTATACCTTTCGAAAACCTTGGGGAACCACTCCTTCGAAACCTTTATCATATACCTTTTTAAAGCATTAAGTCCTTTATATAAATCAAACCTTTTGAAAGCATTGGGTACAAGTAAAAATACGTGGAATATAGTTTTGAAACCATTTAAAACCATTCCTTTTGAAACCTTTGGGTTTAACTTTCAAAATATCAAAAGGGTCTAAAAGATCTAAGTCGAAAGCAACTCTTTCAAAAGAAATTTCCTAAGTAAAAGAAGTAGATGGTGTCGAAACCAATCCCTTCAAAAGCATTGGAGAAGCGGCTCAGGGTTTAAAGCGAAAGAACCCTCTCGAAGGCATTGCTTCGAAAGGTAGAATACGGTAGCAGGGGTTACGACCTCTTTGAAAGCATTTTCTTAAAACGAAGGCGGCGACCTCTTTTGAAAGCTCTTTTCTTTTAAAACAGTTGACCAAGTCGAAAGCTATCTCATTCAAAAGCATTCTTTTCGAATGCAAAGCAAGCGGCATTTTCTTTTGAATGCAAAAGAAGGTCTCGACCCCTTCGAAAGCACATTTCGACTCTATAGCTTTCGCCTATCTCCAATCCACTACGTACAAGTCTTTGATACCATGTGTACCGGTTTTGACTATGATGAAGGCGGTAGTATGTAGTCGAAAGGTAGCTACCGAAAGTGGTGAAACAACGAAACCTTTTAAAATATATTCTTAACTTTAAAAAGCAATTTCTTTCCAATTAACTTGCTTATTTGTCATCATATAATTGGTTACCAGTTTCTTTTCCAAAATCTTTTCTAAAAGTGCTGCCGAATTTCAGAGATTAATAATTTAAAACATTTATAAATTGCCCCATCTCATTTTATAAACATATAAAACATTTAAGTCACATACCTTAAATAATTTTATATATTTATTAATACACTTAGGAAAATTCTACAAAAATTCCCATAAATCACTTTTAATACGTTTTCTAACATATATAAATTTTTGACCCAAAGCTAACAAAAAATAGCCGTAATTAATGTTAAACCCAATTAACCATTTTCTTCACTAGAAAATTCATAAGAAATCCACATTTATTTAGAAAATTATGAAACTTGAAACCTAACCCTAAAATAATATTTTTGACCATATCTCAAAATCGCAAGGCATTTGAATGTCATTTAACAGGTTTTTTAAGTTAAACCTTAACATATAATCTATATGAAATAACATAAATCATCAACAAACATATATATCCTTTTAAACAATCAAAACATGGAAAATCATTTGCAAAATAAATTCGGATCTCATCTAAAACCGAAAAAATTAAAATGAGATGTAACATATTATTCACCTTTAGCTTGTGATTATGGTGTTTGAGATTTGCTTCTTGAATTAGATTGATTAAGCTTCCTTCCTCTTGGCTTTAGCTTATCTTTCTCCTGCTTTCTCCTAATGGTGGCCGGCCTCTTCTTAGATTTAGTTTTGTTTATGAACGTGTAAAATGAAAGTGGCATGAAGGGTTTAGGGTATATGAATATAACTTATTCATGTTTTGCCCTTATCTATTACCCTTACTTATTCCATTTTAATTCCTTTTGGTTCATTAGTTTAAATTGGAACGGCTACCCTTTAATCACACTAATCTCAATCCCATAACCATTTATATTTTTTTTCATTTAATTTAACCAATTAAATGTTCTAAATAATGTTAACCAAAATTAGGATCTTTACACCATCCAACAGGAAAAATGGGTTGCAAACGCTCCCTAAATAGATTAAGTTTGCTAACATAGTTGAAACCATGAGATTTGAAATCCTTTTTAGCCTAGTTCATACATTTGCTTTGATATGATCATCAATTTTGATGCAAACAAATTTTTTTGTGATGTTCATACAACACTAGTTTCGGGAAAATTACTACAGAGTATTTGTGTATTCCATGTTTAAATTTTCAATGTTGATTCAAACGAGCCACGTCAAAACCGTTTTAATTCACTGAGTTTACATGGAAGAAGGAATATAAGAATACAACTTTATCCTTGGATATGAGTGAGACACGTTGGGTACAGCTCGAAATGATCAGATAACGTATAATTTTGTTTTGAAACTCTTAAGTCTAAATTCTACTGCCATTTAAGTCTTTGAATAAAAAAATGCGAACGCTTTTGCTATAATCTAAACATTGTCGACCTTGACTTCCATAACGTTGGATATGATTTTGAAAGTGATTTGCTTTCATGCTTCATGCATGCTACAGTTTGGATGATGGAGAACAATTTTAATTTTATTGGATGTTTTATATACCAGTTAAAATGATTTGTTATTGAATGTTACAAAAATTATAACACATGAAGGCCATTGTTGCTATTTATTCAAATTCTTCCTATGACTATATAAAATGTAAATAGAGGTCATGCAGCGCCACAACCATAAAATGTGGATTCTAACAGTCAGCATACTTCCTTTTTAAACATTGTTGCCTAGTAGCTATAAGCCTATAACCAACCTAATGCTAGCTTTAGGATCTTAGGCCTAACCATGGTGATCATATCACACAAGCATGTTCCAAAAGCCAATAAGAAATAGACATTATTCAACCAAATCAAAAAAGCGTCTTATCTAAATAAAGTTTGAATTATACTTACTAGAAATTGATTCCATTATAGCGTTCACGGCAGGCCAAGCTATCGTAGTACCAAGAGCATCTTCAATGACTTCTAAATCGGATGTTGTTCTCCATAGACGTGCTTTTGGAATTTTTACAATATCTACCCTAACTTTAATTGCATTTTCCCCCAAAGGAATACAATGAACCATTAAAGTTGGATCAGTTGTAGAGACGCATCCTAATGCAGTTATTTCTCTCTTTCCCGACCAATCGATCAACTTGCATTTGCCATTTGCCATAGAATTTGTACTGTATCAATTAAACAAAGAGTTTATTTTATTATGTGCTTCATCAATTTGTACGATGAAAAAATAATTTAATCGATTATAAATAAGTTTACCTTCTCGACTACTCCGACATTACTTGTATGATTATCCGATGATGCAGTGTTAACCGTTTCGATAACTACTTTTGATTCAGGCCATGCGACTTTGATACCAACGGCTTCTCCAACTCATGTCAAACCTTTAGTAGGCCTCTATAGTAAAGCATCTTCGACTTTTGGATTATTTATCCAAACTACAGCTGCAGCCGGTCCAAGAGGGAGATCATTCACAAGTTGTTTTGGATCACTCGAATGTAGTCATCCTTCTGCAACTAATTCTTCACTCCCACTCCAATCGATTAATTTTCATTTATGATATGTGCTGCTACTTTTACTCTATTAAAAAAGAACATATTGATTATTATTTTTATACATTCAAAATGAAAAATTAATTAGTATAAAGATGAAAGATTACCGCATTATCTTCTTTTTCAAAGTTATCGAAGTTGCGCAAAACAACTCTACTAGCTGGCCACGCTACTATCTCACCTTTAACTTCTCCAATGAGTGTCAAATAAAGTGAAGGTTTCCACAAGAAAACATCTAATTTCCTCACAGTATCTATTATAGTTTTCTTGGCATCAAACCTTGAAAGGATTTGTTGGACAAGCTCTTTTGGGTTGCTTGACACAACTCTTCCTTCCGCAACAATTTCATCTATCTCACTCCACTCCAATAAATCACATGTGTCATATTTTTTATCATGTTTGTTCTACGACTAATCAAAAGCAAATTATATTGATAATGTAATTAAATGTCAAATATAATAATATCACACTAGTAATATAAATAACTTTTACCACTTCAGATACATTTGCTTCATCCCAGCTTTCATTTCTCTATCAAACAAATAACATAAACAACATTAGTGACAATGTTAGCAATAATGTTTAATAGGGTTTTCATGTCTAGTTGAAAGCACAACAACTACAACTTAAAATGTTTTCATGTCTAGTTGAAAGCATAATAGATTCTATCTGTATTTTTGCACGTGGAAACATGGATACAATCATGCCTTAACTGTTCGATCATGTTTGCATAGAAGGAACTCGAGCATGAACATGGAAATACAGATACAAATATGGAAACAGAAGGAACTGGAACATGGATACAAACATGAAAACATGACACATTAGGAACTGGTGCATTTTGCTGCTCTTAGCAACAAATCATTGTATTTGAATTTCAGTTTGCAAACTGAGTTGCAATTTGCAACTCAGTTGTTTTGCAAACTGAATTGCATTTCAGTTTGCAAAACTAAATTGCAATTTGCAACATAGTTGTTTTGCAAACTGAATTGCTATTCAGTTTGCAAAACTGAGTTGCAAATTGCAACTCATTTGTATTGCTAAATTGTTCAATTGTCAAACTAGATCCATCAATTTCATTGTCAATTGGTCTAGCAGTTGCATTGCCAATTTACATGGATGCACTATAAACTGAGTTGTAACAAGCTGAGTTGCATTTCAGTTTGCAACTAGACTAGTCTCTCAGTCAATTCTGAAATAACTAACATTCGACAGTAGTTCAAGACAAAGTAACATATGCAATGAAAGGCTCCAACTAGTAGTACTGTTAATATAGCTTGGCATTTAGACATCATGTTGTATATATATTTTTAATAAATAAGTTTTTCATAGGACATAAAAAATGTATCTATCAACCATGTACCAATTCCTACCTAAAATGAAATACATAGATAAAAATATGAATTCAAAATTATTTTTTTGTCAATAAAATTTAATCTTTTTCTTTCACTTCATTAAGAATCAAGTAAAACAATAACCCCTTACGGTCATGTTGATTATTATACAAAATGTAGAGACTAGAAAATGCGTACACAGGATATGCTCCCTGTAGGAAAAGTAAAATAAAATAAAAAGTTGTACATATGATTCACATACATTAAAATATGAAACAGATAAGAGAATTGAAATCAAAACCATACATAACACAAAGGATTGAATTTATTTTTATTTTGTTTCTTTTTGTCAACATTATTCAACTTTCTTCTTTTAATACTCACTTCGTCAAGAATCCAAAAATAAAAATCAAGTAAAACAACAACCCTTGGCAGTTTCTTGAAGAAAATAGTGTCTGAACTTATATTTTATGCAATCTATCATTTATTGTTCATCATGTTAGAACTTTGAATGCAAAATAGTATGAACTTTGAATAGAAAATAGTGTGAACTTTGAATACATATAGCAATAATCAAACAACATAGTTCATACCTAATTTTTCACAAGCATTTGAACCATCGCGTTTAATTTTGAAATTTTATTTTGCATGTCGATGGTTTGTTTATCTGTGTGACCATATTGCCTTGGTGTAGGTCATACCACTTTCCATTCCTCTCAATTGTCCTGGTTTGTCTTGTCCCAACACTTTTGCAAGCGCATTCCTTTGTAATTAGTTGTTGAGCTAGAATTTGATTCATTGTTGATTTGTTTAATTTTTTCTCACACAAGTTGTCATATATGCATATTATACACAATCAAACTATCACAATAGCAAACAAATTGTTATCTAATAAAATTTCAAAGTACTTATGATAGCATCTGCAGCAGTCACATTCACCGGTTGATCATTTTTTCGAGTGTGGGATTTGATCCAAACGTGAGCTCGAGAGACAGAAATCGGATGAGGACTTCTCTTTTTCCATGTTTAAAGAATATTTATTACAACACGTCACATTGACTAACTAGCTAATAAATATTATGGTAAATAAATTATAAATTCTAACCAAATAATCGGCCACTCGAGCCATTCCTTTACGATAAATGTGTGCGGTATCTGATTCCTTCTAATATCTTTATATTTCTGACTCAATTCCTAAGAATAAAAAAAATTACATTATTTACGTTTGCTATCAATAAATGAAGACATGCATTAAAAAATCAAGCTCATTGTAAGCATACAATCTCGTCAACGCTAAATGTGTAACTATTGCTTAATTTCATCAACAGAACTTGAAACTGACTTTACCTTAAACTCTGGAGTTGTTTTGGACTTGACAAACTTCTTCCATATATCCATACTTAGGTTGTCAGGTTTAAACCAATTTCTTTCTTCTTCGTTCCTTGCATCTGCTATTTTTTGAACTAATCTAGCTTTTGAACCTCTAAAAATGCATCTCATTTGCTAAAATATGCACGTCTTTTGTCATTCCTCATCCAATTTACATCTGGCCTGCAACATAACACATTAGCAAAGTTAAACGTTGAATAAGTGTATAAGTATATTTTAATCGTTAAAAGTTGAATAAGTGTACAAGTATATTTTTGTCTACCGACCAGCCAGTCTACGGCAACATCTATTTTCCTACAGGGAGTGTATAGTATGAATCTGTAATTATTCTTAACTATATTTTAGTTGTTAAATAATCAAATAACTTATATTAGTTATGGTGTAGCACATAAGTTTGATAGGGAGATGGATAGAGATAAAAAATTGAGCATGCGTACCAGTTAGATAATTTCAAGTTACAGAGTACATATATTATAGTCTATATTGATATATGCTTCGGCATATGTGCTGATTATGGTCTATATTGATATTATGGTTTGTATTGATATATGTTTTGATTATGGTCTGTATTGATATATGTTTAAAGAATTTCTTAGGTAATAGTGGCTAGAAAATATGTGCTAGTATGATTCCACCTATCAAGAGTAACCAGAACATGTTCCCTTACTAGGGGACCTAAATATGAAGATAGCTTGATAGACCTATCTCCTATTGGTTTGTCATCCGCATAAAATTCGACTTCAATACGACTCTCAGGATTCATTGGAAGTCTTTTCACTTAGGTTGGACCTCTACATTTGCTCTTCACAACCGAATGGCATCTCGAGTAGTTCCCTCTTTCACGTCAATTTAAAATTTTTCTTCAACTTGCATTGTATCTTCGTCTACTGCTTCAGCGTTGTCTTGAATTCGAGCATCGTTGTTCTTAGCGTTTACTTCCATTCATATGACTTGGTTTTCAATTTCTTATGAGTTGACTTCAATACGAATGTCGCTATTCACCATGCTGTCCTCGTCTTTTGCGTTAGCCTTGGATGTGGTGGATCCATCGATTGCCTTTAGCCATTTTTGAGCAGCCCTCTTCCTTTTACTCATTTACTACATATAAATAAAAGTTTAGAACTATATAAGACCATATAACAAACTAACAAAAATGCACTACATGGATTCACCATTGTTGCATCTCAGGTTAGTTTGTTTTAGAATAATATAACTGCTTATTAATCGATGATATACTGAAAATGATTGTTTTTTGAATTTGGTAATACAATCTCAGATTGAGTTAAGAATACTTAATCGGTAACAGTTGGTAATACTCATATGTATTTTTGGATTCATACATTCAGAAATGAAACTAAGCTATGTTGCATGATTGCTGGAAAAATAACCTATGGGTAATTTGAAGAAATTGTGTTGTATTTCATAATCTGCGCTTTTCAAAATCACCATTTGTCATCCCGCCTTTTGGGCAAGGCCGTGACACCAAGAACTTAACTAGAAACCGAGGACAGTCCGTTCCGAAGATCAGTTCTATGCAGGCTCGCTATGGATGTCGATAAATTTTGTCTGATTTCGGATCAAGCTACAATTGATAAGGCACGATGTGCGAAGCTATGAAGGACAACGTTTCAAATTTCAAGTCAATCTGAATTCGTATGCTCAAGATATGATTGATGCAAACTAAAGAATTCAATCTGTTCGCATCCATCTTTTCGCATCCATCTGTTCGCATCCATCTGTCCGCATCCATCAAGTATCCATCTGTTTGTATCCATCACATACACTCAAATTCGTGTCCACTTGGCCTGGTTCGACTTCGAATCCATCAATTGGAGTCAATTCATATCGATCGATCAACGATCGATACGAATGAAACATCAATACGAAAATGACCTCCAACTATCGGTACAAAACGGCACCCAGCCATCGATACGAAGTGAGATACAATCGATGGATACGAACAGAGCAAAGACAATCGATGCGAACAGAACAGTTGCGATCGATGCGAACATGGATCAACTAGATCGATACGAACAAGATACATTCCTGTGAAAGACGCAATCACTCGGCACGAAAAGTGGATCGATCCGAGGAGTTAGCGCCACGTCAACATGCTGGCATGTGCTCGGATCGATACGAACAGAGCGATACGAACGGCATCGATACGAAGGAGACAGCCTTTAATAAATTAAAATTTGCATCGATCATAACTCAAAATCTACAAGTCCAAATGCCACCAAATTTTCACAGGAGCTTGCGTACATCCTCAAGAATGTTCATAATCGATTTCGACTCGATTGGACGAAGTTTCGATCGATATGAAATTCATTCATATCGATCACGGACCGAGTGCAAATGTCATTGGATCGATTGCATAGGCCCACCCACATGCAAGAAGAGGTCTCCCGAGATCTGAGCGAGATATTTGCAACCTACGCCTATAAATAGCAGCCTAGAACCTACAGAAAAGGGGCTTTTTGGCTCTTCAACGTCCAAACTCTGCCGAAATCACTATTGCACTCGAAAATCACTGTTGTACTCGAAATTTACTATTGTAATCCACTGTAACCAACAAGCAAAAGTTGATAATAGTCAATCATTTCATAGTGGACGTAGGCAACACGCCGAACCACTCTAAATCTCTGCGTTCTTTTGCTGTTTTTTATTATTGTTTAGAGTGTTTGTTAGATAATCCTCTTTTTACATTTATTTTCTTCATTTTATCTCTTCAAACACTTCCGAAGAGCGTTGTGCCCAATTTTGGTACAAACACTTTGGTGCTTTCACTGAGAACAACCCAGTTTTTCTCCTGCTCGTTGGATCAACTATCAATATCGGATTGCATCAATCTAAGAAGAAGATCCAGATTCAAGTTAAAAGTTCTTCCATCCTATTCAGATTTGCATCAAGTCTAGGAAAGAGCTTTGCTACCCATCATGGATAACACAAGGACTACCTCAACTGCCGCAGATCCAGAAGGATGGGACAGACAGAACCCCATACAACCACCTCCTGCCGAACCATCAGATTCGCAAGGCCCCGTCACCAGGGAAGAATTCCATATGCTAATGCAATAACTGACTCAAAGCCGCCAACAGCTCACTCAACAGCTCCGTGGTAATGCGGAATTGACTAACCAACTGAACCGTCAGCGACGAAGGAGATCCAGGAGGGATCAGGCCTCCTATTCATCCACCGAATGTTCAGCCTCTTCTGACTACCATCATAGATCCACGCGCCCGCGATTGGACGGAAGTTTCATACAGGACACTGGGCAACAACATACATTGAATCTTGGGCAACCGAGAGTTGGCCCGTCAACCAGCCATCAGACTGGACCCTCCTCCCAAGGAGGCGCTACCCCATACCATATTACCGACAACTGCACTACCACTGCTACCAATTTGGGAGTCGACGCTCAAAACCGAATGGATCCAACCCACCACCAACGCAACCATACTCCTGAGCCATATGTCCCCGAAGACATAGAACCAAGGAGGCGAGACATGGACCACACCTTGGCCCAACATGCTTAAAATGTCCAGATGCCCGACATTCCAACGATGATCCGTCAAATGATCCGTGAAAGTCAGGGTCTTAAAAATGACGACTGAGGAATCTCCCGGAGTCATACCCCTTTTACTAATGAGATACTCTATGCTGAACCACCTCGGTGATTTAGGATGTCGACTTTACCCGTTTATGAAGGGAGCTCTGATCCTAATCAACATATCCTGAAGTATGAATGGTTATTGAATGCTGCACAAGCTGATGATGCAGTTAAGTGCCGAAGTTTCCCGATCTCTCTAGGGGGCATAGCAACTATGTGGTTTACCCATTTACCACCTCGATCTATCTCTTGTTTTGACCAGTTGGCAACAAAGTTTATTAAGCAATTTCGAATGCATGTCGCAAGACTAAAAGATGTTAACACTTTGTCTAGTGTCACTCAAGCTCTTAGAGAGACACTTAGACGTTATTTAGAGAGATTTCATGCTGCATGCGCTGAGATCAGCAACCCTAATGATAACTCCATTCTAATGGCATTGAATAAAGGGATTGATCCTGATTCTGAGTTCACCAACTGGTTGACCGAAAAACCTCATGCGTCATTGGACCTATTCTATTCCAAGGCAGACCGATTCTATTCCAAGGCAACCCAATTCTTGAGAAGGGAGGATGCGAAATAGTCTAGGAAAAAGGATGACGTAGGGCCCAGTATGGAAGGAATTCAGAGTAATGTTGCTGTTAAACAATCCGGGGAGAGCTTAGAAAAGTGCAATTAAATATTCAGAATAAACAAAATCAGTAGAAAGGCAATGGTAATCAAAATAGGAAACGGGATCAGAATTGTGGTCCACGACGTAGAGCTCCTATGTTTGATAATTACACTCCTTTGAATACGTCGCTAGAAAATGTGTATTTACAGACCCGCAATACTATTCAGTATAAGAAACCTGCTCCGAAACAGTCATCGGAGAAATAGATTCAGACAGGAATGTTTTATAGATTCCACGAAAGCTACGGCCATAACATGAATGAGTGCCGTCACTTGCAGGATCTCATCGAAAAGTTGATAAGAGAGAGAAAGTTGGAGCAGTTTGTGCGGGCACCGCAGTCTGGAGGTGTGGGCCCATCAAATCAGAATCATGTACCGATTCAGGCAAGACAGGAGGTACCCGCTCGTACTGGCGGGAGGTTAGTGATAAATACTATTAGTGTTGGTCCTCATCCAGCCGACCGAAGATGGAAGGAAATGGAGTCGTTTGCCAGTTCTATTAGGCATTCAAGCTTCGAGTGTAGTAGTAGTCTGGAAGATGAAGCTCCGGCCAAGCAACAGAAGATGATGACTAATGACATCGTCTTCCGAGACAGAGATGCCGACAGGATCGAAGCCCCAACCATCGATCCACTTGTCATATCAACTCAAGTAGGTCCTACTTGGATGAAGAGGATCTTGGTAGACAGTGGAAGTTCTGTGAATATATTGTTCAAGCGAACCTATGACCAGATGAAAATGGAGACTAAAGATTTAAAACCTTGTCAGTACCGTATCCATGGTTTCAATGGGAGTGCGACTATACCCGCTGGAGTGGTGGAATTGCCAGTGGAGTTAGGAATTGGAGAGCGTCGGAGAGTCCGGATGTTACAATTTGTGGTGTTAGATATAGACTCGCCATATAATGCTTTCTTGGGCCGACCGGCCCTAGCTGAGTTCAGGGCTGCTATTGCCCCATGGTGTCTGACTCTAAAGTTTCCCACCGATCACGGGGTTGGAGTCATTCAAGGAGATCAGGCTGCTGGACGAGCCTGTTATGTTGCCGAGCTACGAGATGCACAACGAAGAGAAAAAGGAAAGGGCATGGAGGAATCTCTTTGCGTCCGCTTTGTTGAAAATTGAAAGTTGACGCCTGGGACCCAAGCCCGGGCACCCCAACCAATTCCAAAGAGATCTTGACCCGAGAGATACCGAAAGTGAAGATGAAGGTAAAGACAGTCAAGCTTCTCCGGTCGAACTGACGATCGATGTCCCGATCGATGATAGCGATGATTCTAAAATGATAAAGATTGAATCTCAGGTAAACCAACAGATGCAAGAGGAATTGCTTGAATTTCTCCGGGCAAACCTTGACGTGTTTTCCTAGACGCACTCTGACATGTGTGGGATCTCGCCGGACATCACGAGCCACGTATTGAGCATTGACCCGCGGCACGTCCCAGTCAAACAAAAAAGGCATGGTATGGATCCAGAGAGATTTGTCGCACTTAAGGAAGAGGTAGACAAGCTTAAATCGAATGGATTTATTCGAGATGCATTATATCCGGAATGGGTGTCAAATCATGTACTTGTCCGAAAGCCAAATGGGAAATGGAGAACATGCATCGATTACTCTGATATGAATAAAGCTTGCCCTATAGACAGTTTTCCACTTCCTCGAATCGATCAGCACGTAGATTCTACGGCTGGACATGAACTCCTTTCCTTCATGGACGCATATTCGGGGTACAACCAAATACCTATGCACTTGCCCAACTAGGAGCATACCATCTTCATAACCAACATGGGACATTATTGCTATAAGGTTATGCCTTTTGGACTCAAGAACGCTGGGGCAACTTATCAATGGTTAGTTAATCGAATGTTCGCTAACCAGATTGAGAGAACCATGGAGGTATACGTAGACGACATGCTAGTCAAATCACGATTCTCCACTGATCATATCAAAGACCTGGAGTCAATGTTTAATATCCTCTGAGAATACAGAATGAAGCTTAATCCATTGAAATGTCACTTTAGGGTCGCATCAGGAAAATTCCTTCGGTTTATCGCCAACGCACGAGGAATCGAAGCCAATCCCGAAAAGATCTGGGTGATTAGAAACCTTAAAACTCTAAGAACTATAAAGCAAGTCCAGAGCCTCAACGGGAAAGTAGCAGCACTGAGCAGGTTCATTTCAAAATCTACTGACAAATGCTTTCCCTTCTTCGATCTGATCTGAAAAGAGAAAATGAAACTTTGAATGGACTACGGAATGTGAGGGCGCATTCCAAGCACTAATTCAACACCTCTCCACACCGCCAATTTTGTCAAAGCCTATCAATCATGTGAAATTGTACATTTACTTGGCAGTATCAGAAAATGCAATCAGTGTTGCCTTAATTCGGGAGGAAGACCGCATACAAAAGCCAGTCGACAATATTAGCAAACGACTAACCGGAGCTGAGAGAAATTATCTGAAACTAGAGAAGTTGTCTTATTGTCTTGTTATTGCCTCAAAGAAGCCCCAGCCATATTTCCAGGCTTATCCTATCACTGTTTACACCGACCAGCCGTTACGACAGGTCCTTACGCGGCCTGAGACGTCTGGTAGGTTACTCAAATGGAATATCGAGTTAAGTCAGTTTGACATTACTTACACTCCAAGGTGAGCCATTCATGGACAAGTCCTAGCAGATTTCATAGCTGAATTTACTATCCCAGAGGACTTGCCCGAAACTAGTGAATCTCCCAGGTATATTTGGAAGCGGCATACTGATGGTGCATCAAATGTCCGTTGCTCAGGTGCAGGGGTTGTACTTGAAACTCCTGAAGGTCGATCTATATGCTATGCTTTAAAGTTTGATTTTCGCACGACCAACAACGAAGCTGAGTATGAAGCCTTACTTGCCGGATTGAGACTTGCCAGAGATTTGGGAATCACTGCTGTGGAGATTTATTGTGATTCACAATTGGTCGTGTGTCAAGTTCGGGAGGAATACCAGGCCAAGGACCGAAGACTGCTGCTATCCTTGCTCGGGTTCCAGAAATATTAAATCAGTTCGATTATTATTCCATCTACTACATACCCCGAGAGCGCAATAAGAAATCCGATTCATTAGCAAAGTTAGCCAGTACAGGCGAGGCACAACAATTGGGACTCGTTCCCGTAGAGACGTTAACTTCCCCGAGCATCCACCGAATGGAGACAGATTGGGTATTTGAGGTTATTCCCAATAAGGAGTTATGGATGACTCCCTTCAGAAATTATCTCGAGCATGGAACCCTGCTAGAGTGCAGGAGTGAAAAGAGACAGATTCTTCAAAAAGCTTCGCGGTTCACTATTCAAAATGGAGTCATGTATAGAAGAGGATACTCTGTTCCTTTACTCCGGTGTATCACTCACGATGAAATCAAACGAGTGTTGCATGACGTGCACGAAGGAGAATGTGGCGATCACACCGGGAGGCAAGCCCTTGCCAAGAAAGTCCTCCGATATGGATACTATTGGCCAACCGTAAATTGCGATGCATGGGATTACGCCAGAAAATGCGACAAATGTCAGAAGCACGCTCGGATTCCTAGAGCCCCACCTATCGAAATAACTCAGATGGTCAGTCCATGGCCGTTTGCAGTATGGGTCATTGACATTTTTGGCTCTCTACCTCTAGCCAAAGGTGGTGCGAAGTACGCCATCGTAGCAGTTGATTACTTTACCAAGTGGGCGGAAGCTGAACCCCTTGGTACAATCACAACAAGAAGGTGATCAACTTTGTAGTGCGCAACATCATCTGCCGATTTGGTCTCCTACATATTATCATCACTGATAACGGGACCCAATTCGACAGTGTTGAATTTAAGGATTTCTGTCAACGATTCCACATTCAGAAGAAATTCTCCGCAGTTGCACACCCTCAAGCGAATGGACAAGTCGAAGCTGTTAACAAAGTTATAAAGTCTATTCTGAAGAAACGACTGGAAAAGGCCGGGGGCAAATGGGTCGATGAACTTCCTATGGCCTTATGGGCCTACCGAACAACCCACAAGTCCGCGACCGGCCACACTCCATTCTCTCTTTCTTATGGTTTAGAAGTTGTTATTCCAATCGAGTTAGAAGTACCTTCTCACCTCATGCCGTATTATGATTCGAAGACGAATGCTATATTACTTGCCGGGTCTCTCGATTTATTAGAGGATAAACGTGAAGAGGATGATTTGTGGGCAGCCGCATAACGAAGTTGAGTCGCCCGATTGTACAATGCCAAGGTCCGACCCCGAACCTTTGAACACGGCGATCTCATCCTCAAGAGAATTTACCCGGTCCCTTCACATATGAAGCCAACCTAGGAAGGGCCATATGTTATTGAACAGAAGATCGGAGATGGCACATTCAAATTATCGACCGTTGATGGTCTCACTCTTCCGAGAGCCTGGAACAGTGAAAGTCTTCGTCACTACTACACATGACAGGATCTGTTTATTTATTCAGTCTATTTTTCATTTGCAATTTGTTTCTGCATTTCAAAATTTGAATTTGTAATAAGGCAACTGATTTTACCGTATTTTCTTATTTCAGCAATAAAATGCAATCTCTTCGAGCCAGAGCTGTGAGTGATTGAATGCGTCATACAACTACCAGTATGCACAGAGAGCTAAATTCCACCCGACGTGGAATATATTCAAATAGGGAGTAACTGTGATACGACCGGTTACTCGCTAAGTGAAACCCAAACTCGGGGGCAAGTCATCACACTAAAATCAAAAAAGGATTGATACACAATAATCCTTTAACCAACCCTAGATTCCTAGAGTGTGAACTGGAGTATAAACTTACAAATACGGCCTCGAAGAGGGTGGATCCGTCCACCTAACGACTTCACCTGTGTCTTGACCAAGTTTGAGGAGGATGGATCCGTCCATCTAACGACCTCGCTTGATAACTTGGGGTGGATGTGAACCGACCATCCACAATCCTGATAGATTCGTTGTTCCTAGAGTGCGAACGAAATCCTAAAGCCTGGACAGATGTGACTGACCATCTATCGGGCAACTCCAGGTTCCCAGAGCGCGAACTGGAGTATAAACGTCAATTAACTCTGGAATCCCAGAGTGCGAACTGGAGTGTCAACATAAACACCAACTCCAAATTCCCAGAGTGCGAATTGGAGTATAAACGTTAACTCTACATACCCGGAGAGTGGATTGGAGTTTAAACGCAGATCGGATTGGAATCGATCGTTCGTAAAACAAGTCTGATTCCCCGGAGCGTGGTCAGAGTGTAAATGCAAATCAGGTGTGATTGATCACTTACGAATCCATCTAATGTCCCTAGAGTGTGGGCATGGCTATAAACATTAAATGGGTGTGACTGACCACCCATGAAAATGACTTAGGTCCCCAGAGCGTGGACGTATCCTTGAAACTTAAGAAGGCGTGACCGACCGCCGACGTACGAATGCCAATCCCTGGAGTGTGGATGCAATCGTCGATAAATGAGCGAGTGCGATTCGACCACTCGAATTTCCTTGTTTCAGCATCAATACGACGACGTTAAGCTCAACGTGTTGAAGGCGAAGCACAATTGTCACTTGATCTTTACAATTCATCCCTGAAACTGGGGGCAGAACTTAAGCGCCAATCACTAACTGAGACAGTGCAGCATCAGAGTCTGGTTTAACGTTCGATCATAACTCATAGTCATGGTTTCAGGACTTAACGAATAAACTTAGGTCCAATCCAAAGGTCAAAATTCAACAAGTGTACTGGACTGGAGTTCAGATGCTGAAACACTTAAGCAAATAAACGAAAATTGAGTTAAAGACAAAATGGAATTTATTTCAACTATTTTTGGAAGAAAACTAAGTACAAGTTTATCCCAAAAATCCTACTAGCTGGGGCCAAACCTGCATCTATACACGGCCAACAAAAGCTAAAGAAATTCCTATCTACTAAAAAATAAACCGAAGAGATGTATCTATTCTTTTTTCTTTCTTGGTTTCTTCTTCGGTGTGGACCCGCTGGAGCTGTCGCTTGGTTTTCTCTTTGATCCCTTGCCTTTCGGCGGCTGATCTCCAATCGGGGGCATTATATCAATTTCATCCTCTGAACTCAAATGTATTGGGATGCTTCCTAAAGGCGGAGTCGGAGGGACGGGATCAACAGAAGGAGGTGGGATAGGCACGCTCGTCTCAACGACCGTTCCTCCCGGAGATATCATTCGCAAAGGGGCTGGAACAGGTCCAGCCATTCCACCGCCAAAACCGTTGACCCACGTGGCTGCCTCCATCTCAGCATTGATTTCAGCTATGATTTCCTCCTCATGAAGTGTTTGTGCATCGCTGGGGACTCCCGCAGTTGGAGCCAAAGAACTTGTCATTGGTGCGCTTCCACCCATAACGAACGGCAATCGACAAAGGGGTCACTGTGATGACCGAGAAGTTCCTCCATCATCTGCTCATCGAAAGTAAGTGTGCTTCCCTATGCCTCATCAATCGATGCCGTGGTCGTTGTGGTGGTCGCTTCTATTATAATGGCCTCCTGCACATGATGTGATTCTTGAGTTGCAGGAGGCATGACCAATGTTGCTCCGATCATTGGATAAAAGTAAAGGGAGGACTGTTAGTAATTACTTCAAGTAACGCTTCCAATTTTGAACAAGCATACAAAATGTTCAGAGTACCTTCCTCAGTTTGACTCGTGAGTGGCTGAACAACCTCAGAGATTTGCTCGCGGGCCGGAGATACCTGTGGTTGATCAGGGTTATAAGCAGGAACAGGCTGAGGATTGCCACAGGTGTGGATTCAGGCTAAGTCGGCATGAGAGTTTCAGAGCTTATATCATGATGCTCGACACCAGAGCCTTCTCCAACTTCCGAATGCTGAGCGCCAAGCTTCTCCTTTTCATATGAGATCATTGCATCGTGAAGAACTTTCCGTTCATCTTCGCTCAACACCCGGCTCTCGAGATCGAACTCATCCATCGATTCAGCTTGGTGAGCAGCCTTTTCATCTCCTACTAATCGGCCCCAAGCATTAAACATATGTGTTGGATAGTTATCAAGCCAGGCCAGGTTTCTGTGGTTCAAAACATTGGCATTGTAAGTAATGAGAAGATCTTCGATATCTGCCTCTAGCTTGGCTTCGGCCATTTTAACTTCCTCCTCCACCTCGGCCTCGGCCTCCCGAACTTTAAGTACGGCCGCATCCTTTTCGTCCCGAAGCACCACCGCTTGCTCGCACGCCTCCTGGGATGCTTTATTTGCATCATCCTTCTCCTTGATGATTTCAGAAAATTTGGCTTTAAGCTCGTTGAGTTCTTTTAGAGAAGCATCCCTTTCAACGGTAATTGTGGTGTTTCGGTGGCCCATCTGCTCCACCAAAGCGGAATGCGTTTGTCGCATTCTTTCCATAGATTGTGAGGCCTCATCAGCTTTTTGAGTGGCCTCTATTTCAGATTTCCGATAGGATTCAGCTACATCATTGAGCACTTGGATAATACGGTCTTTTTGAGTGAAGTCGGTTTCTAACTTCTCAATTATCTTCGCTCGCTCAAATGCCACCGCCAATGCTTTATCCGCGGCTTTCATCCACTCCTTGTATTGGGTATAGATATCATGGATATAGTCATGCATTGTCCGTTCATCCTCAGATGGAATTTTCTTTAAGTGAGGAGGGAAGATAAAGCCGTCGAAGCAAATGTTCGGAAAATCTTTTCTCAACTGGGCAATTCTGATTGCATCTTACCCCGTAGGCTTGGTAATAGCTTGCTCAGTAATAGTGGGAACTGTAGCTTCGGTCCTGCAGTGTTGAGACTTGGGCCTCGGAGCATGAGAATATGGTTTTTGGCATGGAGGCCCCGGAGGAAGTGTGCCGTGAGTAGAAGGCTGTGTAGGGAATCGAGGAGGTGGAGAACGCGATCGGGATCGATATCTATAGTCTCTATCTCTATCTCTATCCCTCTCATAGCGATCTTGGCTGGAATAACCGCGATTGCGGTTTCTATCATCCTCCCTCCGGTGGACTCATAGTACGAACTTGATGATTGGCACGCTGAACGAAGACTTCCAAGCATAGAATATTGCCTATTCATCGTACCTGTAAAGTAAAAGAAAAACGGAGTCAGTAATCTCTCGAAGCAGACAACTTAAGGCTGGAAACCGTGTAGTGTTGTGAAGTGTATATGTGTGTGCTACCCCCCGACCAACTGGTAATGTCGACTGCACTGATGGAAAGAGACTCACTTAAATCTAGAGCACTTTGAAGCCCCTCCAATCTGGTGTCGTGTTGAAGTGACACATAGTCTGAAATCGAAATATCAGCAAGTCCTTCAAAAGGATTCTCTACTTGCGAGGGAGGAGCCTCTGAAATTCTAACACCGGAGGCTGGCAGGGACACTATTACAGATTTCCATCTTAAGGATTTGTGATGCTTGTGCACAACTGCCTTGCCTTTTCTCCTTCCCTCTGAACCCTGAAAACTATCAGAAGGCCTGGCTATGGGTTTGTCGTTTGTAGGCATGTTTTCTTCATCACCCTCCTCAGTTATTATGACCCCGGGCGCTTTACGCTTCACCCGCATCGTCGGGGCTGCTCTAAGCGCTCCTTTAAGTCTTATACTTTGTTTTTGTTCGATTAACCCAAGAATTCTTAAGTTCCTGTCGGTGAGCACCGACTCGATTTCTCTCATCTCGCTCGGTACTTCTTGAAGGACCCATACTATTTCTTTAAAGTGTGCGCCTTCAGGTCGAGGAATTGCGGCTGTAAAAGAGAGAAAGTATAGTCCCAATACCAGTTGCCACTATATTGTTAACTACCAGAAAAGTCGAAGCACTTACGTCTAACAAACCACCGATTGGCGAACCCTGGGGGATATCTAACATAGAACCACTCGGTTTTGAAGTAGCTCAGTCTAGTCCAAGACCCCATCACAACTTGGCAGTTCATGACTGCCTCTAAGAACATGAAAGAAGGGCTATCTCCCCGACTATTAACATTAAAAAGGTATCTGATTTCGATCGGAGTGAGGGTCGGAAAAGATGCTCCATGAATACAATGAATAGACTGTTCAGCAGCGCATATCAATTGGGATGTAACTATGAGGGAGCAATTCCAAAAAAAGCCATCACTTCCCGAATGTACTAGTTGAATGGGGGAAGTGTTCCAGTAGTGCACGAATGTCGATTGAAAGAAGTAAACCCTTCCGAGGAAGCATGCGGTCTGTCATTCGGTCCTGGTAATAAGACATCATCCAACGGTAGACCGTGCCTTAGGCATATCTATCCCAGCATATCTTCGGAGACGTTGGACGGCATAGAATCTTGTCGTTTCCCGATGAACCTGGCACCTGGCAGCTCGTACGGAGCTGGATCTATAACTTCGGCCGCGATGACCGGTATCTCTATGACTAAGGGAGATGAACTCTGAAGCTCCTGCTGTTGTGAGCTTGTAGACTCCATAACTAATCAACTTATCAAAACCCATCATTAGATGATAATATGCCCATGTGTTCTCCAGTGTGAAGTGCGTGAATGTGTTATGTAGTGCAGTGCTACATAATACTTGAGAAATTCTACGGGATTGAAAGATGTTCGAACGACAAGACTTAAAATTTCAACCAGAGTGACCATCATCGCTGATCATCACAACCGTGCCATCCAGACTTTGGAGATCGATCCAAGTTAAAGTTCGTTAAATTTTGTTAAGTTACAGTTCCATCGACGAGCTTCGAAAGGCAGTCAAATATGCAGTGAAACAGTTAAGTCCAATTATGCAAGGTGGAAGCTTGTCGGAGTCGAATGCCTGAGTGTGCAAAAAGTTTCGTATCCATCAAGGTTCAGATGTGAATCGATCCCCAGAGAACAGATTTCGTATCGATCATGGAATACCTCGCTTCTTATCGATCATCGAAGAGATAGCTCTTATCGATACCAATTGTCCATTTCGTATCGATGCTTAGCGGTGCCATCGTATCGATCGGCAAGCTCAAGTTTTCGTATCGATCACTTCGGATCGATACTGACTCACTTCATGGATCGATGCAAAACCACCCCCTCCATCGATTTGCAACTCCCTTGCCTTCAGATCGATACGAAGCTCTTTTAACACCCATGATCGATACGTACGAATCCACCATATCCATCTACTCTCCTTCTCCTCCAGATGGCTCGAATTCCTTTTCAACATTCCACAACCTTGCTCCGACCATCTACGGCCTCCTATTCACCAGAATCGGCCACATATACAACTGGAAAGACACGAGGGTTAAAATCTCATCATTTTACGTTGGTTTAGTTCAATGATTTACCTAATTTGAACAGTTAGATGGATTGAATAACTCGAAGGCAAAAGGCAGTTTTAATTTTCCTTAACTTGGAGTGATACGAAAGCAAGGCTGAAGGAAAAATGAACAAGTGAAAGAATTTTATAAGTACAAAATGCCTTTATATATGGTTCGACCCAAAGAAAGTGTCGATACGTCTCCTAGTTAAAATGACCGGTCAAGAACAGTCTACGATTAACCGATCCGAAGAGCTCTCTTTATATCCTTCTACACCATCGATACGAAACTTCCATCGTATCTGTCCACAGCCAATCCAAGATGAAGATTTTCGTATCCATCAGGCTATCGATACGAAAAACGAAGTAAAGGCTTGTTTGAACCGTTAGAACCCATAAGAGATTCATCAATACGAAATGGCGACTTCGTATCCATTGCTTTGAAGCCCACAAAAATTTGTATCCATTGATATGAGATATTTTAAAAGCCAACTAATTCGTATTGATCACCATCGATACGAAGACGATTTTCCAACTTTTCACATCGATCCAGGAGAGGATCGATACGAAGAGATAGGAAAGATTGAATCAAAACGACCATCAAGCGTTGTTACAACTTGAATTTCACATCGATCCAGGAGAGGATCGATACGAAACTCAATTAAAAAAACTTGACAACGACCCGCGAACGTGCAAACGTGAACTGGAGTCAAGTTAACATACATGCATGTATGACGGACTAACATTCAATTTTCAAAATTTACAGGAATTGAATGCTCACCTTATGACAATCACAACAGTGAATGACAAGTTACTAGCACTTGACACTCAATTACGACAATGCACTGCATAATCATTGGCAACCAATAGTCCAACATTTATATTACTGAAAATCGATCAAAGGTTACATCTCTTGATGAAAAGGCAACGACTATTCAACGAATCGGATAGAGCTTTTTCAGAATAAAGAATGCAGCTTTTCAAAGCACGTCGTGTTCACACAAGACGTACTTTGGGGGGAAAATGTTATCCTGCCTTTTGGGCAAGGCCGTGACACCAAGAACTTAACTGGAAACCGAGGATAGTCCGTCTCGAAGATCGGTTCTACGCAGGCTTGCTATGAATGTCGATAAATTTTGTCCGACTCCGGATCAAGCTACAATTGACAAGGCACGATGTGTGAAGCTATGAAGGACAACATTTCAAATTTCAAGCCAATCCGAGTTCGTATGCTCAAGATATGATCGATGCAAACCAAGGAAATCAATCTGTTCGCATCCATTGATCGCATCCATCTATTCGCATCCAACTGTGCACATCCACCAAGTATCCATCAGTTCGTATCCATCACATACAACTTCGTGTCCACTTGGCCTAGATCGACTTCGAATCCATCAATTACAGTCAATTTGTATCGGTCGATCAACGATCGATACGAATGAAACATCGATACGAAAACGACCTCCAACTATCGATAAAAAATGGCCCCCAGCCATTGGTACAAAGTGAGATACAATCGATCGATACGAACAGAGCAAAGACAATCGATGTGAACAGAACAGTTGCGATCGATGCGAACATGGCTCAACTGGATCAATACGAACATGATACATTCCTGTGAAAGACTCAATCACTTGGCACAAAAAGTGGATCGATCTGAGGAGTTAGCGCCACGTCAACAATGTTTCTGAAATGACACTTAAAAATTGGAATATAAAATTTATGATAGTCTAACAGGATTATGTTAGTTAAAATCCCATAGTAAATGACCACATCAACTACTTGAGAGACATCTTTCGCACTTGCTCTACACATGGTAGTAGCATCATAAGTCACTCCAGAATTTTGAGTTTCTCTTTCAACATCTTTTGTGTGAAAACATAACCCAATTATATATCCTTTGCAGGACAAAGCCTTACTACCTGGACCATATGCAATGCATTTTAGTAATTCATCATGTTCACTTGAATTAATAGATATCTAGAAAAAACTCAATCCATTCAATATAGAGTCAAAAAAATATTTTCAAACCTATAAACGAAATTTAAAAGATTTGATAACCTTCTTTTTAATCCAATTGACAAAGTTTTTTGTGTGAATTTTTCATAGCATTGTAGCATTTCTTTCCATGCGCTCATCCGAACTTTGTAACTCTTCCAAAAGCATATGATCATAATATAAAAGATGCTAAGTTACATTTATAATTATGCATATGTTAAGACAATAAAAAAGAAAACAATATGTGCTTACTATAAAAATGGCTCAGTTATAGTCATATTCATTAGCACAGCCAAATGAGCAACTTCCTTCTCATTGCCGTCAATGTAATTGTCTTGCATGTTGATATCGGATGTCCTCCGTGTATTGCATCATTGTTCTCATAATCTTCGTTTCTACCTTCTTTATGCCCTAATTGTCATGATTTCTTTAGAATATCGTCAAAGAATCTCATAGATTCTTCTGCGAGATAGTTCTCTATAATGCATCCTTCAGGTCGTGCATAGTTGCTTACATAATTTTGAAGTGCTTTCATATACCTTTCGAAGGGGTACATCCAGGGAAAATGAACTGTTCGACATAATCGAGCTTCTTTTCCAAGATGAATTGTTAGATGTATCATTATGTCGAAAAATGATGGTGGAAAATATCTTTCAAGATCGCATAAAATGATAACAATCTCATCATCCATTTGTTACAGCTTCTCTCTATAAAGAACATGCTGACATATTTTATTAAAAACGTACACAAATGAGTTATTACTTTCCTTGGCTTCTTTAGAAGTAATCCTCTCATTGCAACCGATAACATTTGTTGCATTAAAACATGATAATCATGCGACTTCAATCCACTAACTTTGCAATCCTCTAACGACACACATCTTTTGAAATTTAAGTAGTAACCATCAAGTCCCTTAAAGTCATACAATCTTTAGCAAAATATTTTTTTCAGAACTAGACAAAGTATACTGAGCCGGTGGAAGATATGCTTTCTTCCCACGAGGTTGTCCATATATAGCATGTCCAATTCCCCATTCCTTTAAATCCTTTCTAGAATTTATACCATCTTTTGATTTGCTATCATGCAACATTGTACCGAGTAAACTTTCGCCAACGTTTTTCTCAACATGCATCAGATCTAAATTGTGGCAGAATGGAAGTTCCTATAAACATCAATAATATGATAGTTTAACATTATATAATTTTATAGTTAGATTATTTTGAATAAAATAAAATTTGAACACTAACCTCCCAATATGGTAATTCAAAGAAAATTGATTTTTTTTCACCTTGATAGCTCTATATTTGTAGGATCGTTTTCATCTTCTTTGTGGTCAGTGCACTTTCTCTTCTTACTCATAATCTTTATAATTTGCTTCTTATTTAGCTTCTTCTTATTCTTACTCTTTATGTCCTTTTCTATTTCTTCATTTTCAATTTTCCCAAAATCATTTGGAAAATCTTTCAAAATAATAGAAATATCTCTACCTGTAAGAATTCTGGGTTTGTTACCTTTCTCCATGGTGTTATCAAACCATTCCTTTTGTTTTCTTAATGGATCAGACAGAGGTAAAAATCTTCTGTGTCCCATATAGAAATTTTTTCGACTATGATTTAGCCATCAATGATGAGTATTAACGCTGCATAATGGACAACCTTTTTTGCCTTTTACACAACAGCCAACAAGATTTTCGTAAGCTAGAAAGTCTTTTGTAGTCTATAACAAGATTGCTTTCAAGTTAAAAAGTGTCTTGCTAAATGCATCATAAATCTCTACCCCGTTACTCCATAAGTGCTGCAAATCTTCTACTAAAGGAGCTAAATATACATCAATATCATTCCAAGGTTGCTTTGGACTAGGAATCAATAATGTTAACATAATATTCTCCTTTTTCATACATAATATAGATGAGAGATTATATGTCACAAGCATCACTGGCCAGCAACTATACTTGGAACTCTTAATGTCAAATGGGTTGAAACCATCAGTAGCAAGACCAAGTCAAAGGTTATGTGGATCACTTGAAAAAGATTTCCATTTATCATCCACCATGCTTCATATCAAAGAATCCATAGGATCACGCATTTTATTATCATTGCTTTTTTTACTAAAAATGCCACCTTAGATCTTGTGTCATCCGTTGGGATCTAAACATTCTTCTAAATCTTGGAATAATTGGAAATATCTCAACACTTTGACCGGAATACCTTGCATTATCACTTTTGTCCGCTCATTTATCTTCCATCTCGAAGAACCACATTTCGCACAGCTAGTCAAATCTTTGTACTCTTTCCTTAAAAGACAACAATCATTCTTACAGGCATGAATCTTCTCAAATCCCATGTCGAATACTTTGAGGAACTTCTTTAGTTCATATAAGTTCTTCAGAAGGACATTATTTTTGGGTAATAACAATTGTTGCACACTTAGAAGCTTACCAAAACTAGTATCAAATAATCCAGTTTCACATTTAAGATTATACAATGCAGTGGTAGTAGATAATTTTGTTTGATCTACGCAATAAGGGTACAGTGGAGTTTTTGCATCTTCCAAATTTTTAAGGAAATCATCAGTTCGCTTTTGTGCATCATCGTTATTTTTATTATCAGAGAAAAAAGTATGGTTGACAAACTCTTCACTTCAAAGTGAATGGCTTGAAGTAATTTATATGTGTCATCCAACTTTACCTTTTTACCTACATTTATTTGCTCACCATGACTATACCACTTACTGCACTTGTATAAAGATCCATTCCTCTTATAATAAAATGCTCAACAATGATGTCATCATATTGATGATAAAGATTTCAACAATCTAAGCAAGGACACAATTTTAATTCCATATTTTCTGAATTTCTCTTTGCGGCATGCACAAAATTACATGCTCCTTGCTCTTACTCTTTACCGGTTCAAGGATAAAATTAAAAAAACAAACTTATTGACGTAAAAAATCAAGTTTTTATATTAATTTCCAAGTTAAATTTTAAGCTAAATATTGTATTCTTACCTGTATAAATGAACCCAATCTTTTTCCATCATCATATATAATATTGCAACAAGCAAATTTCTAGATAAACAAAAGTACAATTCAATAGATGTTGAATTTACTATATATATAATGAGATGACTAAACTGCCCAATAATTTTAATTCAATAAGCATTACAAACAACGACATTTTAGTCGTTAGCCTCACCCACGTGTATTTTTGTTCTCATCCACTATATTCAAGTTTCAACTTATCCTCTTATTCCTAGGTGTTTCAAAATATCAGTTTCTCTTTTACAATGAAATCAGGTTCTATTTTAATTCCCATAATATGAGTAATAACTAGACAAGCGAAGACTTTAAATTTAATGCTTAATTTTGATTTTCCAATTGAAGGCTCGATTTTGGTTCTCTCCCAATGACGGCTTAGTTCTTTGAAATGTTTCAGATCCAAAATCAAGTCATGAAATTAACATGTTTTCTTTTATAATAATTGTTAGTTTGGAGTATTTAACAAAAAAAAATTATTGTATATTCAAGGCGTCAAAATAAGTGTTATACTTAAATCAAATATCACTTTTTCTCTAAGAGAAAAAAACATTTTTAAAAATCATTTGAAAAAAATCAATAAAATTAAAATTCAAAAGTTAATAAAACTAAAATCAATTTTGAAACCAAACGGGTTTATGAATTGAAAATTAATTTTTCAAAACAACCAAAACCAAGCATGTTTCAAAAACTGGAAAACACCTCAAAAATATATATTAGAAAACGGTCCATACATTCAATTTATAAGTTGATACCTACCTAACATTTTCCACTATAGTTGTTATACTAAATATTCTTTTTCATAAAAGAGAAAACATCAAGCTCTCTGTATCAGTTATTAAACCAAAACCGAGTATCAATTTTCTTTTAGCGAAATCCTAGTATAAAACGTAACCGAAAATCCACTAAGAAAATCTGCACTAAAACAAAGTCTTGGATATTTTTTTCAATCGTGTTTTTCTGCAATAAAACTCTTTTATTATTTTTAACGCAACTTCCTTCTTCACTCACCTTTCATTTTCCTCCATCTGCTTTAATTTGGTGTTAAACAATACAAATTAGTTTTGGCGGATAACATTACTAAATCAAATATTTTAATTTGAGGAAAACACACAATTGTTAGTTTAAAATTTTCTTTCCACAAGTCTTATTTTTAATAATAAAAATAATATTGGTAAAACATTTGGAAGATAATGAAATCAGCAGCTCCTGCATTCAACAAATATCAAAATGAAGTGTGGAAACTACAATTCTACAAACAAGAAATGGAGTGGACAAACTGCTATTCTACAAACAAGAAAAATATGAAATGTTGGCCAGATTTGAGATTGCAATTTCTCAGTTTTCTATAATTTATCTTATGATTGTACCAATATATGCTATCATGATCAATATGTCATATTCAATGATAAAAAATTATTGTACAGATTGTATAAGATAGATTGCGACCTGAAAGATTAGGAGACACATATCAAGCTTATACGTACATCAAGCTTATGAATGTTTCTATGAAAAAGTGTAGATTATGAAATTGAATTCATATTTTTGCATTTAAAATTCATACACAAACCAAACTGATAGCTTCAACTGTGAAATTCATATTACAAAAAATTGAAATCATAGATGGAAGGTCCTATTTGCCAATATCGGTTATGTGAGGTGCTTGGACATAAACAATTGAATAGCCACTTATCTACACGGAGTAATTGAGAATAGAAAAACAAATTAAAAAAACGACCAAGGCTCAAAAGAAAAACAAACAATTATTTTGTTAAGGTCATGATATAATCATCATCTCACTCATGTGAATTGAATTATGTGTTAGCATTCAAAAAGGGAAAAAAGCTTATCTACATATATATATATATATACATACATACATAAATATATATATATGTATATATGTATGTATGTATGTATGTATGTATGTATGTATGTATATGCATGCTTGGGGATTCAAACAAAAATTAATTCATAGAAACCAAAAGTTTGCTATTTAACCAGGTGCGTAGGGTACTTATGCTATTTGCTGCCTTCCACATGAAAATGTAACAAAAGAAATTAAGTTATGTTTATCTCACTGTATAAAGCACTTATTATCCAAAATTCAACTGATATCCTCAGTTTGTTTCAAATCAATATCATGAAACCTGATTGACCGATTGTTGGCTTAACTTCAGCATAAATCAGTAAGTGGAAATTAGTTAGTTCTTAATTCCTATTGACATGTAAAGTAAAATCGTTGAGCCAAGAAAGTTTACCAATTTTAGTCTATCATCACTGAATAACTAAGAAGTTTATTCATATGATGATTCAATAAGGAAATAAAATACAATAACTGAAAAATATACCAACAGTCAAGTTCCTAAGTGTGAAATCATGATTCTGCTTCGTTGAGGAATTGAGCTTGGTTAAGTAATCGATCGTCGAATAGTTCTTAAGCTGCCTTGAAGAATCGTGCTTCAACGTCTTCAAGGATTCCCGATTCAGCTTCCTAGAGAGCTGCAGTAATAGACCGCCAAATTTGCGAGGGATTCATGGGTTGCGGATGGATTTGAGAGGGATTCATGAGTTGCAGATTGGATTTGAGAGGGATTCGTGGGTTGAAGTGGGGATTTAGGGTTAAAGTGGGGTTTCTTTTGGAGATAAGTGAAAAACGAAATTTAAGCGGGCAAGAATAAGAATAAGGAAATATACCACAAAATTAAGTTTCGTTCCTAATTAATTGCGGTGAAACAAGTCATCTATTGACCTGAAAGGGGTAAGTACCAAACTATAGCAAGTCAATTTTGTATGCTATCCCTACTTGCTATTAAACAACATTTTCTTGTGGTGGTTAAAGTAGATTGCCAGGAAGAATTAGTAGAAAGGTCGAACGAACAATCATGAAGCTCAATATAGAGTAAGGAGTACCGGCCTTATAGAGGTGATTACCATGATGATGAAGCTTACTTAAGAGATGTAGCTGATAAAATGAAAAAGGACATGCTTGATATCAAAGGAAAGAGTACCATTGATCCTAAAGTCAACAACAATTTCTATGAAGCCCCTTTTACATATAGAATAATGTTTGCCAAAATTCCATCGCACGTCAAGATTCCATCACTAAGGTCTAACGAGATCACTGACCCAATAATCATCTTCTAGCTTTCGAGAGCCAAATGGATCTTCACAATGCTTCTGGGGTCGTACACTATAGGCTCTTTCCGACCATTTTTCAAGTAGCAGCTACTAAGTGGTATAGACATTACAAGGAGAAAACCATTTATTCTTCGTAGCAGTTCTCTTACGAATTCTAAACACAATTTTGTGTATGCAAAGACCCTACTATCTATTCTAGTGTGCTGTCCAATGTTATGTAGAGATAGGGAGAGTCGCTCGGTGAATACTTGGAAAAAATTCAACACGGAGGCTTTGAAAGCAAAGAATATGACTGATGGAGAGAAGTTAATGGCAGTGCGTTCAGGATTGATTGAGAAAACCTCCTTCTAGAAGGAACTATACATCCATGGGTTCAGAGACCTTTAAGATTTTCACTTCCAAGCTGACAAATTCATCTATATGGATGAGATGCATTATGCTAAGAAAACATCTCAAACAAAGAAGGAAGCAGGATGATCTGGCTTTGATCACCCCAACAAGAAGCCAAGATAGGATGAGAGTTAGAAAGGAAGATGGGAGAAGATCCTGAAATCAAACTACATGGTTTAAACAAACCAATCTCCTATGTTATCGCTACAACTATGGATAAAGGCAACTTCCCAACTTCTTAAAGGTAAGGAATAACCCTGAGCCAAGAAGGAAGGGGATTATTGCTCCTACCACAAGGCAAATGGACATAAAACCAGCGAATGTCGTGTTTTAGCTGGAATTATTCAAAATATGAACCGATTTGGGCTCCTGAAAGAATTTACCGAAGAGAATCAGAAACATGCCCATCTAGAAGAGAGTAATCAGAGGCTACCAAACAATGCTGTGAATTTTATGGAAAATGATTCTCGACAAGATTTTATTCCACAAATCAATTGAATAAACATTATCCATGGAGACCCACACTTAGCTGGAAGCAGCAAGGGGGACAGAAGTAGGTACATAAGAGAGGCAAGAGATTGAGTCTTTTCTATTCAGGAGGAGCCATCGCTCAAAAATCGCAAATATCAACTTCAAATGCCTAACTTAACAATAACCCAACATGAGCTGAGAGGGGTTCATCACCTGGATAATGATCCACTGATGATAACTTCGCAAATTGGGCTCTCTGTAGCAATAAAGATTTTAGTGGATACTGAAAGTGCAATGAACATCATCTTCAAGCATGCTTTCGATCAAATGGGTATCCAAAGGAGATGCTTCAGCCAATCTTTGAGCCATTCTTTGGATTCAACGATAAATGTTCTGCTTCAATAGGACAAATCACTCCTAGTGTAAATGGGAATTCTGCCACATTCCAAAACATTTGATACTTTGTTTACGTTAATGGACCAACCTTCCTACTACAACGTTTTCTTTAGGAGACTAGCCTAGGATGAAGTAGACACGTTCATGTCACCAAAATATCTAATGGTGAAATTTCTAACTAAGAGTGGATGGGGGACGATAAGAGGAGATAGCTCTCGAGAATTGTATTTTGCTATACCCGATCAATGCAAAAAAGATAGTACTTCTTGTTACGATTTGGAGAAAGGCAATGTAACATCCCTAATTTTTGATAACATTATTCAAGAAATTTAATTAGATAAATTAAATAGAATAATGATGATAAGGGGATTGAGATTTGAATAAATTATATAAAGGTTCGTGCTTAATAATTAAATAAATGGGCTTTAGTTGGTTTAAAAGTTGATTAGTTCATATATGGGCATATTAGTAAAATAACTTCTTCATTGTACACGGCCATGACCTTTTGTAATTGTCCATTCACGCTTATTTTTTCCAACTCAAAAATAAATGCAAAAACCCTAAGAGCCGACCATTAACAAGGAGGAAAAGAGGAAGATTATAATCTAAAGCTAAGGATCTAAGCTAGGAAGAATTAATTAACAACAAATCTCAAATTCCTTATCATATCTAAGGTGAATAATAATTTCATACCATCTCTATTTTATTCTATGATTATATGTTTTCGGATTTACGATTAAATTCGTTTTTATGATGCAATGGATGATGATATGCTTGAACTATATTATGTTTGATTTAATTTAATTCAATTGCATATGAATTAGCACGGTTTTAGGGTAAAACCGAGATTTTATGATTTTATAATGCCATGGAAAAATTTCATGTTAAGTAAAACATGATTTTAGAGATGGGTTTTGATTTTAAAAATTTTCCGAGCTATAGAAAATTTATTATTTTTCTAAAGGAAAATATGATATAATTGGGTTTAAAATTTATTTCGAGTATTTCAAGAAGAAATTGGGTCTGATATTTTAATATGTTTGATTACATGATAAAATTGAATTTCTGTGATTTTTGGGGATTTTTCCCAATTGATTTACTAGGGAAAATAAATCAATTCAAGAGAGGGACTTAGTTGCAAATATAGGTTTTGTTAATGGAAGGGCTAAAACGTTAAAATTTCTTTGATTTAGATCTGGTTAAATGCAGCGGTTATAATTGTAAAGTGTTTGAAAAGTTTTGAAGTAACCAATCAAGGAATTACAACAGGCAAGTTAATTATAAAATAATTGCCACACTTAGCTACAAATCAGTGTTTCAGAAAAATGTTGTTCCGCCTAATTCGGAGGCACCTTTCGACTCCTATACCTCCGCATGAACCCAGCCGAAACCATTAGAGTCGAAACCAATGCATGTGGTATCAATGAAATTGGTATGAAGTGATTGTTAAGTAGCGGAAGGTAGGGTGTCGAAAGCAATGCTTTCGTTAGGGTCGAAACCAAGGTTCACTTTTAAAAGATAAGTGTCTGCCTAGTTTTTGATGGTCCTTCGACTGGGTCGATGCCCTATAAAGTAGAAACCTTAGTTTGTTTTCTAAAGGTAAATTCCTGTCTTGTTTTACTTAAAGCTTTAACCATAGTCGATAGCCATGCTTTCGAAAGGGACTTTATAAAATAAGCTTTCGAAGGGGTACTTTTCCTTAAATAAGAGCTTCCGAACGGATTTGTCTCGACCAAGTCGAAACCAAATGACTAATTTACCTTTCGACTATATTCTATGTTGTCGAAGGGTTACCTCTGTTTTAACGTAAACTAAGGCTTTTTCCTGAATGCTTTTGAAAAGGATGAGGGTTTCGAAGGTAATGGAGTTGGAAGGGGGTTTCGACTCTATCCTTCCAAGTTTTAATTTAAAAGGATTATGCTTTCGACTGATGGTTTCAACACCATCAACTTTTTCCCCAAAAACAATTTTATAAGTGGTTTCGAAAGAGATACTTTCGTATATAATCATTTTGACCCAAAGGATGCTTTTAAAGAGTAAACCTAATGCTTTTGACATAGTACTTTTATTTGTTTCGGAGCTATGTTTCAAAGAGTATTTTGATACCGTCGAAATGTATCATTAGTTTCGAAAGTGAACATTTAACAAGGGCTTTGAAAGGTATTTTATTATGTTTTGAAAAGAAACTTATGCTTTCAAAGGAGGTCATCCAGAGGTTTCGAAGGTGATGTTTTAAAGCTTCGAAGCAAATAACCCATTCTCACTTTTAAAAAGGAAATACCATGGCATAACTAAAGATTTTAGAAGTATTACTTCTTCATATACTTATTCACATTGTAATTAACCCATAACAGTACTTTGGGGAAGGGCAGAATAACTAGTTAGGTTGACCCAATAGTGAGTATAACTTAAGAAATGTTAAATCTTAATTAAAGATATTGGCAGGGGCCAATAGGTTTGAAGTAAGCCCATGAAAACTGTATATAACTAATGATATTGGTAGGGGCCAATAGGTTCATAATCAGCCCATGAAAACTATGATTTGATACTAGCAAGGGATAGTAGGTTTGTAGTTAGCCCATGAAAACTATATCCGGATTAAGATATTGACAGCCAGTCAATAAAATTCCTAGTTAGCCCTTGAAAACTAGGATAAGAGATAAGGTATTGGAGTTACCAATAGGTTCTTAGTGATCCCATGAAAACTATGATATTGGAAAGATATTCCATAAATACTTAACAGGTTAATAGTAAACCTAGAAACTATAATTGAGATGGATAGTCAGAATGAATGGGGATGGGTAATCCAGATTTGTTTTACTTGTTTTGCATATCATCATAATGTATTCAAAATACTATGTTTTAACCATTGTGGATGCAGGAGCACAATATATTATTTTATAAATGTTTTAGGATACTAGTGAGGGGAAAACTCGTTCTGCTAAGCGGCTGGTCTCACCAGATATCTAAATGGTTTGAGATGGTAAATTATTATTCATACCAGGCTTTATGTCCGACTCGAGGTTTTGGTTTTCCCCTTAAACTCTCGGGTACTCGATTGATTTTGAGTAGGTTGAGAGTTAAGGTTTCCAAGTGTTCTTATAGACGAATAAAGCTTCCGAGGACGTGCAGGAGGCAAGCTTGTTATTAAAGTTCTTTTATTTCCGCCATGTGTTTTGTTTGTAAAGGCAAATTTGCTTCTTGCCTATTTATATACTCTGATCAACCAAGGGGGCATCTTCATATGTCGCTTTTGGCGTATCTTGTAATAATTATTTGTTATCTGAATGTGGTCTGTGATCTGTTTGTTGTTTAATTTTTTTCCATATTCTTGTGTTTCCGTGTATCAATGTATCTAATATCACCATATTTGGTCGCCGAGGATTAATAACTATGGATGACTGCAGCATCCGTAGCCATTAGTTTTGGTCCTCCAAGTAGGGGGATGTTACAAATTGGTATCAGAGCATAGGTTTATGAAACTTTAAAAGAAACTTAAACCTAAAAGATTTTCCAAACATAATCCAATGTATCAGATAATAAGATTGGGGTTTGGGTTAACGCTATAGTAACGTACTTGTATTTGATATATATATATAGTTATATATATAAGTACATATTCCCCGCTCTCTTAGACCGTTCTTCTGTATCTTACTAAGGCTCATATATAGATTTACGAGAAAGGAGATATGGAAGCATGAAACGGAAGAGGAAATCTCGATGGAGGAAGCACCACAACTAATGGAAATGCTCGACCCACCACCAGGAGGAACCTGGGTCGACAGGCTAATGCTAGTAATCAAAATGCTGATGCCAATGTGAGTGCTAGAAATCCACCAGTAGATATGGGGGCGTTGTATCAGTTCTTTGTAGGTTTGATGCAAGCAGGAGCTGCTGTTACTGGAAATGCAGGAGGAGCTAATCTGGTGGCTCCAGTTGGGAATAATTATGCTTTGCTGAGTAGAGATTACACCAGTTTGGGTGGGAAGCCATTCTTGGGAATGGAAAGTGCCATAGAGGTTCAGAATTGGTTGTTGCATTGTTAGTGTATATTTACTGACTTGGGTCTGAATGATGGGCAAAAGAGAAGGTTGGCCTCTAGATAGTTGTAGGGGTCAGCACTACATTGGTGGAATAGTGTCACTGCCGGAGTTCCGAAAGTGCAGTTAACTTGGGCTGATTTTAAAATGAGACATGAGAAGAATTTGTATCAGAGTTTGCTAAGTCTAAGCTGATGAGGAAGTTTACAGATTTAGTGCAAGGAGAGATGTCAGTAGTCGATTATGCTACTAAGTTTGAAGAGCTGTCTCGATATGGATATGCTGTTATAGATACTGACATCAATAGGAATGAAAGGTTCATTCGGGGATTGAGGCCCAAGCTTGCTAGAATGACCATGACACATGTCCGTGATCCTTGTAATATACCGGTGGAGATGGCCATTCGCCATGAGGAGTTACTTGCTGATTTAGCTAAAGTGAAGTCAGTGGAAACTCAAAGTTCTCAGAGGAAGAAGAGGAAGTTCTTTAAAAAGAAGGGAGCCGAGAAGGGAGATACTGCTAAGAAGTCAAAGGCTGAGGTTGTTTGCTATAAGTGTGACAAGAAGGGTCACTTTGCTAATGAATGCCGGTCAGGAATGGGAAGAAAGCTGCAAGTAAGAAGAATGTGAAATGCTTCAACTGTGATCAAGTTGAGCATTACAAGAATCAGTGTCCAGAGCCAGTTAGGGAGAAAAAAGTATTTTTTTGCTATAGGACCAACTAGGCCTACCGCAGCTAATAAAGGAAAGACTGTGATGGAAGGTACGCTTTTGATTCAGAGTATTCCATTTAGAATACTTTTTGATACCGGTGCATCACATTCATTTATATCTCGGTGTTTGGTTGATAGATTATGTTTAGAACCCACCTACCTTGTTACTTCCTTAAGGGTTGCGAATCCAATAGCAGGGTATGCAACTCTAGGGTTAGGATGTGACCAGTTAAAACTTGACTTGTTAGGTCATAAGTTTACCAGCAATTTGTATGTTATTGATTTCGTAGATATTAGAATCATTTTGGGTATCGATTGGTTGGGTAGGTATGAGGCTAGAATATTTTGCCAGGATATGGAAATATCACTGAGACACCCTGATAGTCATAATCGATTGATATTCTCAGTAGAGAATATTGACCAGAGTGTTAGTGCTTTACTTAATGCTATGGAGGAAGGAAATGAGATAAGTTAGGTTCGGGTAGCAAGAGAGTTTGCAGATGTCTTTGAGCCAATCACTGAACTACCCCTGAAAAAAGCTGTTGAGTTTAGAATAAATCTTGTGTCAGAAGCTTAACCTGTAAGTAGACCACCTAGCAGCATGACACCAACTGAGATGAAGAAATTGAAGGTGCAGCTAGTGGATCTAGAAGGAAGGAGATTTATTAAACCAATCAGTTTGCCTTGGGGAGCGGCCGTGGTGTTCATAAAGAACCGGATGGGTCGTTAAGGATGTGCATTGACTATCGTAAATAAACGAAAGGACAATTAAGAATAAGTATCCTTTGCCAAGAATAGATGATATGTTTGATCAGTGGAGTGGAGGTAGTGTTTTCCCAGTTGGACTTGGCAACAGGTTTCCATCAGTTAAGAGTGGCGGAGGACAATATTCCTTTGACAGCATTTCGAACTAGGTATGGTTCATATGAGTGGTTGGTTATGCCATTTGGATTAACGAATGCACCTGCTTTCTTTGTGGATTTGAAGAACCGTGTTTTTCGAGATTATTTGGATAGGTTTATGTTGGTGTTTATTGATGACATTCTAGTCTACTCTAAGGATGAGAGAGAGCATGAAGTTCATCTTAGAGTGGTACTAGAGACGCTGAGACAGAAACAGCTAAAGGTGAAGTTTACCAAGTGTCATTTCTGGAAGAAAGAGGTAAAATTTCTTGGTCACATGGTTTCAGAGAAAGGATTATCAATTGATCTAGATAAGATCGAAGCCGTGAATAATTGGAAGAGACCAGAGACAGTGACTGAGATCAGGATTTTTCTTGGACTTGATGGCTACTACCGGAGATTCATTAAGGATTTCTCGCAGATAGCAGCACCCTTAACTAAGCTAACCAGGAAGGAAGTGAGATTTGTTTGGTCCGAAAAATGTGAGGAAGCATTCCTTAAGTTAAAGCATTTGTTAACCAATGCACCCATGTTAGTAGTTCCAGACGAAAACCAAGGATTGGTGGTGTATACTGATTCATGTGGAATTGGATTAGGAGCAGTGTTGATGCAGAATGGTAAAGTCCTCGCCTACGCATCTAGGCAGCTTAGACCGCATGAAGTTAGATATCCTACTCATGATTTGGAGTTGGCAGCTGTGATCTTCGCATTAAATATTTGGAGACGTTATCTTGTAGGGGAGAGGTTTGAGTTTTATACCGATCATAAGTCTTTACAGTATTTATTCTCTCAAAAAGAGTTGAATATGAGGCAACCGAGGTGGCTAGAGTTTTTGGCTGCATATGATTTTGGTATAGAGTATACACATGGAAAAGATAACAAGGTAGCAGATGCTCTTAGCAGAAAACATCAGAACGTGGTGTTTGCTATGTTGGTAGAGTGGAAGGATTTAGAAGCTTTAGTCGGTTGTGATGTGCAGTTAAGATCGTCTGCTGGTTCTAGTCAAAGTTCAGCCAGGTTGTCTAGTTTAGAAGTTCAACCAATATTGATTGAGAAAATTGCTTCTAAGCAGAAGGAGGATCCAGTGTTGGCTAAGAGAATTAGAAGACTTGAGGTTGGAACTGAGATCGATGATCTAAAGGATTTTAGCCTTGACCAGAAAGGATGGTTGAGAAAGAAGGGACGATTATGTGTTCTGAATATGGAGGACTTGAGGAAAGAAGTTCTTGGAGAATGTCATCGGTCCAAGTTTACGATTCATCCTGGAGGGACCAAGATGTATCAGGATATGAAGAGGGGCTTCTATTAGGAAGGCATGAAGAGGGATGTTGGCTTGTGGGTTACGCAGTGTGAAAACTGCCAATAAGTGAAAGATGAAGATCAGAAACCAAGTGGGTTGCTTCAGCCTTTAGAGATTCCAGTTTGGAAATGGGATTCGACATCTATGGATTGTATAGACGGGTTGCCAAGGTCAAATATAGGTAATGAAAGTATATGGGTTATAGTGGACAGATTGGCCAAGAGTGTCTATTTCATTCCAGTTAAGTCAACCAAAACGTCACATGTTTTAGCTAAGTTATTCCAGAAGAATATAGTTAGACTGCATGGAGTTCCTATTAGTATAGTCAGTGACACAGATGCTTTGTTCACTAGTGAATTTTGGAAGAGTCTACAGGAAGTGATGGGTACCAAGTTTAATATGAGTACTGCGTATCACCCTCAGATGGATGGTCAGACAGAGAGAGTGAACAAAGTACTCGAGCATATACTGAGAGCTTGTGTATTGGACTTTGGTGGATCTTGGGAGGATCACCTGTAACACCCCTAATTTTATTAACATTATTCAGGAGATTTAAGTAGAATAAATTAAATAGAATATTGTAGAGTGATAAGGGGATTGAGATTGGTAAATGAATATAGGTGGCTGTGCTTATTTAAATTGAAAGAACTTATAAATGGTTAAGTGCTAACTAATTAAATATAAGGGCATTACGGTAAATAGCCACCCATATTTCCCACCTTTATACTATTATTCCTTAACCATACACGTTAAATTTCATCATAAGCAAAAACATAAGAAAAAAGAAAGAGCAAGGCTAGCCATTAAGAATGTAGAAAAGAAGAGAAAATCAAGTAAAGCTTAGGATTCAAGCTAGAAGAAATCAATCTCAATCAATCTCCAATTTCCTTATCCAAGCTAAGGTGAAAAATAATCACTACATCTCTATTTTTGGTTTTATAATCTTATGTTTTCGGATTTAAGGATAAATTCATTTTTATGATATATTGGATGATGATATGCTTGATTTATAATTTGTTTAGATTAAAAAAGATGGTTATGAAGGAGATATTTACGGTTTTAGGGTAAAACCGAGGATAAATGATTTTTAAATTCCATGAAAAAGTTATACGTTGTGAGAAACATGATTTTGGAGTTGGGTTTCAATTTTTAAAATTTTCCAGGCCGTGGAGAATTCGTTATGAATTTTCAAAGGAAAATATGGTTATTTGGGTTTATAAATTTATTTTGGAAATCATACTAAGAATTTGGGTCGGAAATTTTGATATGTTAGGCAATATGATTAAAGTGAATTTCTGGAATTTTTGGGAATTTTTACTAAGTGATTTAGTATGTAAATTAAATTATTTTGAAAAGAGGACCTAAACGATTTAATTGTTTTGTTAATGGGAAGGGCTTATTTGTTAAATGTTAATTTTTTTAGATCTGAGAAGATTTGCGGCAAATGTTAACAAAATATATTGAAAGTTTATGTAACCAATCAGGTGTTTACTTGTGGACAAGTTTGTTACAAAAAGTTTACTTTATTGGGAAAAAAACAACCTTTTTCTCTTAAAGTAGGTTCTGCCTCCTTTAGAAGGACCTTTCGACCCAGAACTTCCGCCTCCAACCTAGCCGAAACCTTCTAGGTTAAAACCAGTAAAACTAATACACTTGGTATCAGTTAGCTGGTACGTAGTGGATTGGAGAAAGGCGGAAGGTAGGGTGTCGAAACGTAGCTTCCGAAGGGGTTGGTTCCTTTGTTTTGTTTTAAAAGAAAAGCACTTGCCAGGTTACAAAGGAGTTTCGAAGTAGTCGAAACCAATGGTTTCGAAAGGGTATTTCTAAAGAAGCTTTCGAAGGAGAGCTTCCGCCTTTGTTTTAAAATAGTAGCTTCCGAAGGAGTTTCTTAGTTTTTAATTGAAGCTTTCGGAAGGGGTAGTTTCGACCAAGTCAAAACCCTTCTGTGTTCAGATGCCTTTCGATGGTATTGAAGACATCAATGTTGTCGAAAGGTACTGTTTGTTTTTGTTATAAGCCCCTTCCTACTGCTTTCGAAAGGAGTAAGGGGTTTCGAAGGAAATGGTTTCATAAGGGGTTTCGAAGCCAACCTTCAGTTGTTTTACCCAGATATTTTAATGCTTTCGAAAGGATGGTTTCGACACCATCAAGCTTCCCCATACTTTTTGAAATAAAGAATGGTTTCGAAAGAGATGCTTTCGCTTATGTTCACTTTGACCCAAAAATGTTATTTAACTATAAACCCAATGACTTCGAAAGGTGTTGGTTTCGAAGGGAAACCTTCAATGATTTCGAAAAGGGGACTTTTAGTGGTTTCGAAGGGTAACCTTCAACTGTTTCGAAAGGGGTATTTTTGACGGGTTTCGAAGCTATGCTTCTATACTTTTATGATAATACTTTAACAAGGTTGAAAGGTTTCGAAAGAGATGTTTTAAAGTATTCGAAAGGCATGTGCCTAATGTTTTATAGATAGAATTTAATGCTTTCGAAGGAGGTTGTCCAATGAAGTCAAAAGCAAGGTTTCAAAGGTGTCGAAAGGCGTTTTAAACCCAAACTAATTTTTAAAAGGAAAAACCCATGGCAAAATAAAGGAGTTTTGAAACGACTTCAAGTATGTAAATTTAAAGAAGTATTTCTTGATAAAAGTATGGGTTAAAGGGATTAACCATGTTTTATATGTAAATGTTTTCAAGGACCTTAAACCCACAGGAGTGGTATTGTTAAGTTGTTGTATTTGCTTCTTCAAATATGAATATATTCACATGATAAAGGACCCATAACTGTATTTCGGGGATAAAGGGGTAGAAGAACCAGTTAGGTTAACCCAATAGTGAATATAAATTAATTAAACTCCTGAATGAGTAGAATTGCGTCCAAGGAGTCAAGGAGGCCAAAGTATAGGATGCTTAAACCTTGAAGTTGTCTGGGATATAGGTTCATAGTAAACCCATGAAAACTATGATTAGGAAGTTATTAGGGGTAACCAACAGGTTCATAGTAAACCCATGTAAACTATGATTAGGAAGTTATTAGGGGTAACCAACAGGTTCATAGTAAACCCATGAAAACTATGATTAGGAAGTTATTGGGGGTAACCAACAGGTTCATAGTCAACCCATGAAAACTATGTATAAAGGATGATTGGCAAGGGCCAATTAGTTTGTAGTGAACCCATGGAAACTATATCCGGATCAAGCGTTGACATCAGTCAAAAAGTTCCTAGTCAACCCATGAAAACTAGGATAAGAAAGAAGTTAAGGGAGGCATCAGTAGGTTCCTAGTCAACCCATGAAAACTAGGCTAAGAAGGGAGTTACTGGAGTAATCCATAGGTTCCTAGTTAACCCATGAAATTTAGGATATAAGATGAGTTATTGTAATGACCAATAGGTTCAGGGGAACCCATGAATTAATTAAATTAATTGGCAGGGACCTATAGGTTCTTAATGATCCCATGAAATCTCTGAATTATAAAAAGGTTACTAGTAAATCCATGAAAACTAGTAGGTTAGTATTGACCCTAGAAACTATAAATATGACAGGGAGTCAATTAAACTAGGGATGGGATATCCAATATGTTTCTATATATATCATCATTATATTTTGAAATGTTATATTTTAACCATTGTGGATGCAGGAGCACAGTATATGGTTTTATAAAAAGGGTTTAGGATACTAGTTAGGAGAAAACTTGTTCCGCTAAGCGGCGTGGTCTCACTAGATATATAAATTGATTGAGGTGTTAGATTATTATTCATACCAGGCTTTATGTCTGACTCGAAGCTTTTGTTTTCCCCTTAAACTCTCCGATACTCAATTAATTTTGAGTAGTTTGAGGTTTAGGGTTTCCAAGTTCTCTTCTTAGACGAATAAAGCTTCCGGACGCGTGCAGGAGGCAGTTAGTTATTTAGAGTTATCTTTTTCCGCTATGTATTTTGGATGTAAAGGAAAACTTATTAGCTGTTATCCCACCTTTTAGCAAGGCCTTGACACCAAAGAATTGACTGGAAACCGAAGATAATCAGTCCCGAAGATCAGTTATACACAGGTTCGCTATGGATATTGATGAATTTTTCCTGAGTCCGGATCGAGCTATAATCGATATGATACGACAAGCAAAGCTATGGAAGCCAACATTCAAATTTCAAGTCAATCGGAGTTCGTATGCCCAAGATATTGATCGATCAAGTCTCACATGAAACACCTCTGCTTCGTATCCATCAAGCATCCATCGGTTTGTATCCATCATGCCTACTCTACTTCGTATCCACCTTGCCCTGTTCTATTTCGTATCCATCACATTTACTCGGCTTCATATCCATCAATTGAAGCCAATTCATATCGATTCCAGTTGCACAGTTCGTATCGATCGATCAATGATCGATACGAATGAGCCACCGAACGATCGATACGAAGTAATATCTTCTATTGATACGAAACAAGCCAAACACCATCGATACGAAGTAGTTGCACGTAATCGATGCGAAACATCCCCTAAGTCATCGATATGAAGCGGCCTCAGACATCGATGCGAAATGAAGTTGAAAGCATCGATACGAAATGAATACACCAGGTCGATACGAACAAAGCCTATAAAAGAGGAAGACTCGGCCACTCGGCATAAAAAGTGGATCGATCCTAGGATGTAGCACCACGTCATCTGATCGACACGTGCAGAACCATCGATACGAGGCAATCGATACGAACAGTATCGATACGAATGCAACAATGCTTTGAAAATCCAAACTTGCATCGATCATAACTCAAAATCACCAAGTCCAAAGGCCACTAAATTTTCACAGGAGCTTGCGTACCACGTCTACTTGGCATATGATCGATCTTAGCCCAAAAGGAGTCGTTTTTTATTGATACAAATTGTGTGCGTATCGATCATGGATTGATCCCAAATGTCAAGGGATAGATCTGGTGGGCCCACCCATATGTGAGAAGGAGTATTCCAAGATCCCAGTCAGATTTTTCCAGCCTACACCTATAAACAACAGCCCAGTGCCTCCAAAAAAGGGACTTTTTGGCTTCTCTACGTTGATACTCTGCCGGAATCATTACCATACTTCAGTTGTACTGTTGTAATCTCCTTTAATCAGCAAGTGAAATTCAATAAACATCAATCATTTCATAGTGGACGTAGGCAATACGCCGAACCACTCTAAATTTGTGTGTTTCTGCATTTTTTCTTATCTGTTGATTGGTGTGTTTGTTAGATTTGCCTCATTTTACATTTACTTTCTTCGTTCTATCTCTTCAAACACATCCGAAGAGTGTTGTGCCCAATTTTGGTACAAACACTTTGGTGCTTTCACTGAGAAAACCCAGCTTTTCTCCTGCTCATTGGATCTACTGCCGATATTGGATTATGAGAATCTAAGGAGAAGATCCAGATCTCAAACCTAGAAGTTCTTCCATCCTATTCAGATTTGCACCAAGTCTAGGAGAGAACTCCATTATTCACCATGGTCGCTACCAGGACTACCACAACCGCTGCGGATCTAGAAGGACGGGATAGGTAGAACCCCGCACAACTTCCCTCTGTAGACCAGAATGCTGCCGGAACTTCGGATCCACAAGGCCCTGTCACCAGGGAGGAGTTCCAACTGCTGATGCAAGAGCTGACTCAAAGCCGCCCGCAGCTTACCCAGCAGCTCCGTGCCAACGCGGAGTTAACTAATCGGCTGAACCATGAATGACAAAGGAGATCCAGAAGGGATCAGGCTTCCTACTCATCCACTGAAAGTTCAGCTTCTTTTGATTACAATCACAGATCCACGCGCCCAAGGCTGGAAGGAAGCTATACACAGGCTACCGGACAATAGTGCACTTTGAATCTTGGGCAACCGAGAGTTGGTCCGTCAACCAGCCACCAGGCCGGACCCTCCTCTCGAGGAGGGACGGTTCCTTATCACACTACTGACGACCGCGCCGATGCCGTTGTCATTGAGTTGGGAGCCGACACTCAAAACCGAACGGAATCGAATCATCACCAACGTGATCATACTCCAGAGCCTTATGTTCTTGAAGACCTAGAGCCAAGGAGGCGAGATATGTACCGTCGACCGTGCTTGACCCATCCTCGCATTGTGGAACCCGACCACACCTTGGCTCGGCATGCCCAGAATGTCCAGATTCTAGACATCCCGACAATGATCCGTCAGATGATCCGTAAAAGCCAAGGCCTCACCAACGACGAGTGGGGAATCTCCCGGAGTCATACCCCTTTCACCGATGACATCCTCTACGTTGAACCGCCTTGGCGATTCAGAATGCCAACTCTACCTGTTTATGAATCGAGTTCTGACCCTAACCAGCACATTTTAAAGTATGAATTGTTGATGAACGCCGCACGAGCTGATGATGTGGTCAAATGCCGAAGTTTCCCAATCTCCCTAGGGGGCATCACGACTATGCGGTTTACTCGTTTACCACCCCAATCTATTTCATGTTTCGATCAGTTGGCTACAAAGTTTGTTGAACAGTTTCACATGCATGTCACATGGCCCAAAGATGTTAATACCTTGTTCAGTGTCACTCAAGCTCCCGGAGAGACACTAAGACGTTACTTGGAAAGGTTCCACGCTGCATGCGCTGAGATTAGTAACCCCAATGATAATTCCATTCTGATGGCATTGACTAAGGGAATCGATCCCGATTCCGAATTTGGCAACTGGTTTGCCGAAATACCCCGTGCAGCATTGGACCGTTTCTATTCCAAGGCAGCACAGTTCTTGAGAAGGGAGGATGCAAAACAGTCTAGGAAAAAGGATAACGTGGGGCCCAGTATGGAAGGAATCCAAAGCAATTTCGTTGTGAAACAAACCGAGGAGATTTCTAGAAAGGTGCAATTAAATATACAGAATAAACAGAATCAGCAGAAAGGCGATGGAAATCAGGGCAGGAAGCGGGATCAGAATCGCGGAAAGCGATGTAGAGCTCCCATGTTTGACACTTATAATCCTTTAAATACATCTCTGGAAAATGTGTACTTGCAAACTTGTAATACTATCCAATATAAGAAACCTACTCCAATGCAATCCTCAGAGAAACAGATTCAAACTGGGAAGTATTGTAGATTTCACGATAGTTATGGCCACAACACGAATGAGTGTCGTCATCCACAAGATATTATCGAGAAGTTGATCCGAGAAAGAAAGCTAGAATAGTTCGTTCGGGCGCCGCAGGCTGGAGGTGCGGGCCCTTCAAATCAAAGTCAAATACCAAATCAGGTTAGACCAGAGGAACTCGCTCGTACCGGTGGGAGGTTAGTGATTAACATTGTTAGTGGTGGTCCTCATCCAGCGGATCAGAGCTGGAAAGAAATGGAGTCGTATGCCAGCTCTATTAGGCATGCGAGCTTCGCATGTTGCAGTAACTTGGAAGACGGGAATCTGGCCAAATAACAAAAAATGATAACAGACGACATCGTATTTTAAGACAGGGATGCCGACAGAGTCAAAGCCCCAACCATTGATTCACTAGTCATTTCAGCTCAGATAGGTCCTGCTTGGATGAAGAGGATCTTAGTGGACAGTTGAAGTTCAGTGAACATACTCTTTAAGCGAGCCTATGATCAAATGAAGATGGAAGTGAAAGATTTGAAGCCTTATCAGTCTCATATTCATGGCTTCAATGGAAGTGCGACTATACCTACCGGGATGGTGGAGCTACTGGTGGAGTTGGGAGTTGGAGAGCGCTGGAGAGTCCGGATTTTACAGTTTATTGTATGGGATATTGACTCACCATACAATGCTTTCCTGGGCCGACCGGCCCTAGCTGAGTTCAAGGCCACTATCGCCTCTTGGTGTCTAACTTTGAAATTCCCTACCGACAATGGAGTCAGAGTCGTTCAGGGAGACCAGGCTTCTGGACGAGCCTGTTATGTTGCTGAGCTATGGGAGGCGTAGCGAAAAGAGAAGGGAAAGGGCATAGAGGAATCTCTCTGCGTCTGATTTGTGGATAATTGACAGTTAACGCCTAGGACAAGGCCCGGGCACCACAGCCAATTCCTAAGAGATCTTGACTCTAGAGATACCGAAAGTGAACGCGAAGTCAAAGACAGTCAGGCTTCTCTGGTAGAGCTCACGATCGATGTCCCGATCGATAATGATGACAATTCTAAAATGGTAAAGATTGGATCTCAGCTAAGCCAACAGATGAAAGAGGAATTGGTTGAATTTCTCTGGGCAAACCTCGATGTATTTGCCTGGACGCACTCCGACATATGTTGGATCTCGTCGGACATCGCGAGCCACACATTGAATATTGACCCGCGGCATGTCTCGGTCAAGCAAAAAAGGTGTGGTATTGATCCAGAGAGATCTGCCGCCCTTAAGGAAGAGGTGGATAAACTTAGGTCGAACGGGTTTATCCGAGATGCGTTATACCCAGAATGGATGTCCAATCCTATACTTGTCAGGAAACCTAATGGGAAATGGAGAACTTGCGTTGACTACTCAGACTTGAATAAGGCTTGCCCTAAAGACAATTTTCCACTACCCCGGATTGATCAGCTCGTAGACCCAACGGCCGGACATGAACTTTTCTCCTTCATGGACACATATTCTGGTTACAATCAGATATCGATGCACCTACCTGATCAGGAGCATACTAGCTTTGTCACCGATTTGGGACTCTATTGTTATAAAGTGATGCCGTTCGGACTTAAGAACACCGCGGCAACCTATCAGAGACTCATCAACCGAATGTTCACTAACCAGATCGGAAAAACCATAGACGTATATGTGGATGACATGCTTGTGAAGTCGCGATTCTCCACCAATCATATCAAAGACCTGGAAACGATGTTCAACATCCTCCGAGAGTACAAAATGAAACTCAACCCGTTGAAATGTCACTTTGGGGTCGCATTTGGAAAATTCCTTGGATTCATTGTTAATGCTCGGGGAATCGAAGCAAATCCTGAGAAAATCTGGGCAATTAGAAATCTTGAGACTCCAAGGACTATAAAGCAAGTTCAAAGCCTCAATGGAAGGTAGCAGCACTGAGCAGGTTCATTTCAAAATCCACCGACAAGTGCATTACCCTCTTCGATCTAATCAGAAAAGGGAAATAGAACTTTGAATGGCTACAGAGTGTGAGGGCACATTCCAAGCACTGGTTCAACACCTGTCCACACCACCCATTCTGTCAAAACCTATTGATCACGAGAGACTGTACATTTACTTGGTGGTGTCGGAAAACGCAATCAGTGCTGCTTTAGTTCGGGAGGAGGACCGGATACAACGGCCAGTCTATTACATCAGCAAACGGCTGACCGGAGTAGAAAGAAATTATCCGAAATTGGAGAAGTTAGCTTATTGTCTTGTCATTGCTTCGAGAAAGCTCCACCCTTATTTTCAGGTTCATCCTATCACTATCTACACCGAACAGCCGTAACGATAGGTCCTTACGCGGCCTGAGACGTCTGGTAGGTTACTCAAGTGGAATATCGAGCTGAGTCAATTCAACCTCACTTACACACCAAGGCGAGCTATTCAAGGACAAGTCCTAGCACACTTCATCGCCTAATTCACTATCCCGAAGGACTTTCCCGAAACCAGCGAATCTCCCAAATATGTCTGGAAGCTACATATTGATGGTGCATCAAATGACTGCTGCTCAAGCGCTGGGGTTGTGCTTGAAACTCCTGAAGGCCGATCTATATGCTATGCTTTGAAGTTCAATTTCCGTGCGACCAACAACGAGGCTGAATACGAAGCCCTGCTCGCCGGACTAAGGCTTGCCAGAGATTTAAGAGTCATTGTTGTGGAGATTTACTATGATTCACAATTGGTCGTGTGTCAAGTTTGGGGGGAATACCAGACCAAAGACCGGAGACTGGCCGCCTGTTTCACTCGGTTCTAGGAAATATTGAATCAGTTCGATTATTATGCCATCTATTGCATACCCCGAGAACACAATCAAAAGGCCAATTCCTTGGCAAAATTAACCAGCACCGGTGAGGCATAGCAATGAGACTCGTTCCCGTTGAGACGCTATCTTCCTCGAGTATTGATCAAATGGAGACCAACTGGGTACTTGAAGTCCTACCCGATAAGGAGTCATGGATGACTCCGTTTAGAAACTATCTCAAGCATGAGACCCTGCTAGAGCGCAGGAGCGAGAAAAGACAAGTTTTTCGAAAGGCTTCACGGTTCACTATTCAGAATGGAGCCATGTATAGAAGAGGGTACTCTGTTCCTTTACTCTGGTGTATCGCCCACGATGAAATCAAACGAGTATTACATGATGTACACGAAGGAGAATGTGGCGATCACACCGGGGGGCAAGCTCTTGCTAAGAAAGTGCTCCGATATGGTTATTATTGGCCGATTATAAATCACGATGCGTCAGATTATGCCAGGAAATGTGACAGATGTCAGAAACATGCTCGGATTCCAAGAGCTCCGCCTATCGAAATGACTTAGATGGTCAGTCCATGGCCATTTGCAATATGGGGCATCGACATCATTGGGTCTCTACCTCTAGCCAAAGGTGGCACGAAGTACGCCATCGTTGTAGTTGATTGCTTTACCAAATAGGCGGAAGCCGAGCCCCTTGCTACTATCACAACGAAGAAAGTGATCAACTTTGTTGTATGCAATATTATCTGTCAATTTGGTCTCCCACATACCATCATCACTGACAACGGAGCCCAATTCGATAGTGTCGAGTTCAAGAATTTTTGTCAACGATTCCATATCTAGAAGAAGTTCTCTGCAGTTGCACACCCTCAAGCAAATGGATAGGTCAAAGCTGTTAATAAAGTTATAAAGTCCATTCTAAAGAAACGATTGGAAAAAGCCGGGGAAAAATGGGTCGATGAACTTCCTATGGCCCCATGGGCTTATCGAACGACCCACAAGTCTATGACCGGCCATACTCCAGTTTCACTTTCCTACGGCTCAGAAGTTGTTATTCCAGTCGAGTTGGAGGTATTCTCATCGTGTGACGTATTATGATCCGAAGACAAATGTTATATTACTTGCCGAATCTCTGGACTTATTAGATGAGATGCGTGAAGAAGCTAATTTGAGGGCAGCCGCGTACTGAAGTCGAGTGGCCCAATTGTACAATGCTAAGGTCCAACCCCAAACCTTTGAACTTGACGATCTCGTCCTCAAGAGAATTTACCCGGTCCCTTCGCATATGAAACCAACAAGGGAGGGACGGTATGTTATTAAACAAAGACTCAGAGACGGCACATTTAAATTATCGACCATTGATGGTCTCACTCTGCCGAGATCCTGGAATAGCGAGAATCTTCGTCGCTACTGCACATAACAGGCTTTATTTATTCATTCATTCTGCTTTTCATTTGCAATTTGTTCATGCATTTCGAAATTTGAATTTGTAATAAGGCAAATGACTTTTCCATATTTTCTTTTTTCAGCAATAAAATGCAATCTCTTCGAGCCAGAGCAGTGATTCTTAAAATGCGTCATGCGACCATCACAATGCACGGAGAGCTAAGTTCCACCCTACGGTGGGACTTATTCAAATAGGGAGTGACTGTGATACGACCGATCACTCGCTAATTGAAACCCAAGCTTGGGGGCAAGCCATCTCACTAAAGCCAAAAAAGGATTGATACACGACAATCCTCTAACTAACTCCGGCTCCCAGAGTGCGAGCTGGAGTATAAACTTACAAATGTGGGCTCGAGAAGCGTGGATCCGTCCACCTAACGACTTCACCCGTGTTTAATCCAAGTCCGAGGAGGATGGATCCGTCGTCTAACGACCTCACTTGTTAACTCAGGGTGGATGTGACCCGACCGTCCACGATCCTGATAAAGTTATCGTTCCCAGAGTGCGAACAAAATACTGAAACTCAAAACAGATGTGATCAACCGTCTGTTGACCAACTCTAGATTCCCAGAGTGCAAACTGGAGTATAAACATCAAAATGGGTGTGACTGACCGTCCATCGACTAACTCTAAGTCCCAAGAGGGCGGGTTGAAATATAAGCTCAAAACGAGTGTGAACCAACCGCCCGTGAGACAACTCCAAGTCCCCGGAGTGCGGACCGGAGTACAAACACAAATTGGGTGTGATTGATCACCTACAAATCAATCTAAGTCCCCAGAGTGCGGACAAAATTCTAGATATCAAACGGATGTGACTGCACGCCCGTAAAATAACTTAAGTCCCCGTAGCGCGGACATATCTTTAAACATTAGATGGGCGTGACCGACCGCCGACATACAAGTGCAATCCCCAAAGTGTGGATGCGATTACCGATAGATGAGAGAGTGTGATCCGACCACTCGAACTCATCTTGTTTCGGCTTCGTTTCGACAAAGTTAAGCTCGATTTATCGAAGACGGAAAGCTACTGCCTAAAATTCAAATACCAGCTACTGATTGAGACAATACAATGTTGAGACTCGACTTAACGTTCGGTTATGACCGGAAGCCATAACTTCAGGGTTAACAACTAAACTCAGGTCTGATTCAGAGACTAAGGCTTCACAAGTACATTGAATGGAGGTACGAGCGCTAAAACACTTAAGCAAATAAACGCGAAACTGTGCTGAAAAAAAATGGAATTTTATTTTAGCTATTCTTTGAAAAAGAAGGATAAGTACAAAAATCATTTTGAGAAATCGTACTAGCAGGGGCCGAACCCACATCTATACAGCCTACAGGAAGCAAAAATAAATTCCTATCTTTCTACCAAAAAAGGGAGCGAGAAGATACGTCTACTCCCTCGGTTTCTTCTTCTTCCTCCCCGGCGTTGACCCACTAGAGCTACCGCTCGGATGCCTCTTCGAGCCTTTGAATTTTGGTAGTTGGTCTCCAACCGGAGGAATTATGGTAATCTCTTCCTCCGAACTCATGGAAATTGGAACACTTTCTGAATGCGGAGCCTGAGGAATAGGAACACTCTCGACATTGGAAGACGAGGGAGGCACGCCGGTATCGACAATTGTGCCACCGGGAGAAATCATTCGTAGAGGAGCTGGACCAGGACCCGCCATACCACTTCCGATACCACTGGTCTGTGCGGCTGCTTCCATCTCAGCATTAATCTCCGCTATTATCTCTTCTTCATGAATAATTTGAGCATCCACGGGGATGCTGCCAGTTTGGCCCAAAGAGCTGGCCATGAATGCGCCTTCACCCATGACGAATGGCAGGTCAGTAAGTGGGTCACTTTGATGACCAAGGAGTTCCTCCATCATCTTCTCGTTAAAGGTAAAAGCGCTCCCCTGGACTCCATCAGTTGGCGCAGCGGCCGTTATTGTGGTTGCCTCCGTCATAAGGGCCTCCTGCTCATGATGCGACTCTTAGGTTGTAGGGGTCACGGCCGGTGCGGCTCCTATCGCTGAATAAAGATAAGAGAAAAGGTGTTAGTGACTACTTTTAACAAAGCTCCTTACTTTGGATAAATGCGAGAAATGTTCAAAATACCTTCCTCAGATTTGCTCGCGGGTGGAGCCGGAGCGGCTTCAGGGGCATGCTCGCGAGCTAGAGACAATTGTGGTTGATCAGGATTGTAAGCAGGCACAGATTGAGGATCAATCGTTGGAGTAGATTCGGGCTGGGTTAGCATAGGAATTTCAGAGCTCAAATCGTGATGCTCAACGCCAGAACCCTCTCTAGCCTCCAGATGTTGAGCGCCGAGTCTCTCTTTCTCGAATATGATAGTGGCATCATGGAGAACTTTTCTCTCATCCTCATTCAGCACCCGATTCTCTAATTCGAACTCATCGATGGATTCAGTATGGTGCTCTGCTTTTTCATCTTCAATCAAGTGGCACCAAGCATTGTATAGATGCGATGGATAATCTTTGAGCCAGCTCAAATTTCGATGCTTCAAAACATTGGCATTATATGTGATGTGGAGATCTTCAATGTCACCCTCCAACCTAGCCTCTGCCGCTCTCACTTCACCCTCAACCCTAGCTTCGGCTTCCTGAACCTTTAGCGTTGCTGCATCCCTCTCATCCCTAAGTGCCATAGCCTGCTCGCATGCTTCCTGAGCGGCTTTATTTGCTTCGTCTTTTTCTTTGACGACTTCAGCAAATTCGGTTTTAAGCTCCTCAAGCTCTTTTAGCACCGCATCTCTTTCAGCCATGACGGTGGTGGTCCGGCGCCCCATTTCCTCAACCAGGGCTAGATGCGTTCGCCTCATCTCCTCCATCCTTCGGGTTGCTTCATCGGCTCTTTTATTAGCCTCCATTTCCGAATTTCTCGCAGACTCGTATTCATTGTTAAGCACCTAGATTATGCTGTCCTTTTGAGCGAGTTCAGTTCCTAGTTTCTCGATTGTCTTCGCCCGCTCAAAAGCCACTGCCGATACTTTGTCTGCGGTCTTCATCCAATCCTAATATTGGCCATAAATATCGTATATGTAATCATGCATTGTCTGTTCTGCCTCGTTGGGTATTCGCTTTAAGTGCAAGGGAAATATGAAGTCGTCAAAGCAGATATTTGGAAAATCCTTTTTCAACTTAGCGATCCTAATCGCTCCTTCCCCGGTGGGTTCAGTGACGGCTTGTTCAGTGGCAATAGGAGCCTCGATTTCAGTCCTCCAACGCTGGTTGTCAGGCCTAGATGCTAGGGGAGGTGGTATTTGACGTGAAGATTCAAGGGGTTGTTTACCAGAACTAGAGGATTGTGTTGGACCTCTATGTGGCGGAGAGCATGATCGGGAACGGCGCCTATACTCCTCCCTCTCCCTCTCCCTTTCCCTCTCGTAGAGCTCCCTCTCCTGACTGGAATAACCGAGTTTGCGTTCTCTATCGGCCTCATGTCTGCGAGACTCAGAGTATGAGCTAGATAAACAGTGCACAGAACAAAGGCTATGAAGCATAGATTCCTGCCTCGACATCGTATCTGTAAAATGAAGAAAGAAATAGAGTTGGTAATCTTCAGAGATGAATAACTTGTGATTAGAAATTGTTTGGTGCCGTGAAGTGTGTGTGTGCATGTGAAAACCACCCAACCAACCGTTTGTAATGACCGTACTTGGAGGAGTCGGTTCTCTTATGTCTAAGGCGATTTGGAGCCCCTTTAATTTGGTATCTTGGTGCAAAGGCAAGTCATCCGGAATGGGGTTGTCTGCCAGTCCTGCAAAGGAGCTCTCTATCTGCAAAGGAGGAATCTCTTGACTAGTTGCAGGCAAAGAGTCTACGACGATTTTGCACCTTACAGATTTTTGGGCAGTAGACTTGCCTCTTCTCTTCCACTTTAAAGGTTGAGGACTTTGCGAAGGCCCGGCTACGGGCTCGTCCCCAACGGACATATTCCCATCACTGCCTTGCTCGGTAATTACTATCCTGGAAGCTCTCCTTTGAGCTTGCCTCACCGGGGCCGCCCTAAGAACTCCTACGAGTCCATTGCTTTGGTCTCTGTCAATTAGCCCGACGGCGACCAGATTCTCATCCGTAAGGACTTCATTAATCTCTCTGTACTCAGCGGGCACCTCTTGGGGAACTCTTACTATCTCCTAGAACTGAGCACCTTCAGGTCACGGAATTGAAGCTGTTAAAGAAAAGAAAATGCAACTCTATATCAACTACTATTACCCAGTTAGTCAACAAGGAGGCCGGGGCACTTAGGTCTTGCTAGCCACTGTCTGGCAAACCCCAGTGGACACCGAATGTAGAACCATTCGGTCATAAAGTAACTCAACTTGCTCCAAGCCTCGGTCATGACTTGGCAATTTCTAATCGCTTCTAGAAATGTAAAGGAAGGGTTGTTCCCATGACACTTTATATTGAATAAGTATCTGATTTCCTCTACCATCGGTGGATGGAAGAGGTGCTCCATGAAGATAACAAACAAACTATTGAGCAAGGCATACCCATTCGGGTGCAGTTGTGATGGAGCGATCCTTAAGAAAAATAGAACTTCCTGGATGAATTGGTTGAAAGGAGGAAGTGTCCCAGCTGCACACATAAATTTATTGCAGGTTGTATATCCTTTCGGGGGCTTGTGGGCTCTATCTTCCGATCTTGCAATAAGACATCGTCCAACGATAACCTATGCCTTAAAAAAATTCTACCCAGCATATCTTTCGAAATATTTGAGCGGACAGAATCTTGTGGGTGTGCGATGAAGACTGCTCCAGGTAGCTCATTCGGAGCAGGGCTAATAACTTCAGTTGTAGTAACCGGCATTTCGATTACTGGGAGAGGCAGACTTTGGACATCCTGTGATTGCGAACTTCTGAGTTACATAGCTATTGAACTCAGTAAAAATCATCGTTAGGCGACAATAAACCCGTGTTGCCCCCAGTGTGAAGTGCGTGAATGTGTTGTGCAGTGCAGTGCTACATAATATTTAGAATTCTACGGAATTTGAAATTTGTTTGAACGACGAGACTTCAAAATTCAACTGGAGTGACTGTCATTGCTGACCGTCACAACCATGCCATCCAGACTTTAGAGACCGATCCGAGTTAAAGTTCGTTAAATTTTTGTCAAGTTACAGTTCCATCGACGAGCTTCAAAAGGTAGTCAAATATGCGGTGACATGTTTAAGTCCAGTTATGCAGGACAGAAGCTCATCGGAGTTATATGTTCATGCTATGTTTCGTCTCCATCAAGTTCAAGCTTGGATCGACCCACAGATGGATAATTCGTATCGATCGAGGAGGAGGCAATTCGTATCGATCACCCATAAAAATGAGTTCTTATCGATCACAGAGAGCATTGATTCGTATCGATCATGAAACGGTGATGCATATCGATCGCCAAAAGGTTGTTCCGTATCGATGCTAAATCCCTTTGCTTCGTATCAATCGCAGGACCTTGGACTTCATATTGATCACTCCGGATCGATACGAATGCCACCATTAACTAATTGATATGAAGAGTCCACTACCAACATATACAAATCACTTTATGCATTCGATATGAAGTTTCACTATGCCTAGATCGATATGATTTCTCTCTTCATCCCAGATCGATACGAGTGTCTTCTTCATATCCCCACACTTCATCTTCTCCAAAGCCATGTAGAAACCATCTCCGACCTTCCTCGACCTTATTCCGACCATTTATGGCCTCCTCTTCACCCGACTCGGCCGTGAATATGAAGGGAATGGCGTCAAATCTCGAGTCTCATCATTTTTACGTGAATTCATGGTCTATTTACCTAATTTCAACAATTAGTTCGGGGATTGAAGGCTTAGTTCGATTCAAAGGCAAGAGCGATCTCTTTATCTCGGCTTTGCAATCGATACGAAAGGCAGAAAAATGAGCAAGTGAGAAAAATGAGTAATTACGAAAAGCATTTATATGGCTCGACCCTAGGCAAATGGCGATTCATCTCCCAGTTGTTTTGACCGGTTAATAGAAGTTTCCCCTCTAGTCAATACGAAGTGAGTTGCTCGTATCCATACGCCATCCACCCAAAGCAAGAAGATTCATATCCAATCGGCAATCAACACGTAGAACAAAGCCAGACCTCATTTGAACTGTTCGAACCCATTGGAAATGCATCGATATGAAATGATTTGTTCATATCCATTAATATAAAGCCAACGAAGATTCGTGTCAATCGATAAGAAGTATTTTGAGAAGCCAATTGGTTCGTATCGATCACCATCGATACGAAGAAAATTTTTCAACTTTTCACATCGATCCAGGAGAGGATCGATACGAAGAGATGCACTGAAACAACCATCAAGCATTGTTACAACGTGAGTTTCATGTCGATTCAGGAGAGGATCGATACGGAATTCGATATTAAAAAACTGACAATGACTCGTGAACGTGAAGACGTTAACGGGAGTCAGGTTAACATACATTTATGTGTGACGAATTAACGTTCAATTTTCATTATCCACGGGAATTGAATGCTTACCTAGTAACAATTACTACGATGAACAACAGTTTGCTAACACTTGACACTCAACTACAACCATGCACTGCATAATCATTAGCAGTCAACAATTCAGCATTTATATTATTAGAAATCAATCGAAGGTTACATCTTCTAACGAAGAGACAACGACAGTTCAGCAAAATTGGGCATAACTTTTCAGACTAAGGGTTGCAGCTTTTCAAAGCACGTCATGTTCACACAAAACATACTTTGGGGGGCAAATGGTATCCCACCTTTTGGCAAGGACGTGACACCAAAGAATTGACTAGAAATCGAAGATAATCAGTCCCGAAGATCAATTTGACACAGGTTCGCTATGGATATTGATGAATTTTGTCCGAGTCCGAATCAAGATACATTCGATAGGATATGACAAGCAAAGCTACGGAAGACAACATTCCAAATTTCAAGTCAATCGGAGTTCGTATGTCCAAGTTATTCATCGACCAAGTCTCATGTGAAACGCCTCTGTTTCGTATCCATCAAGCATCCATCGGTTCGTATCCATCACGCCTACTTTACTTTGTATCCACCTTGCCTTGTTCTATTTCGTATCCATCACATTTACTCGGCTTCGTATCCATCAATTGAAGCCAATATATCGATTCCAGTTGCACAGTTCGTATCGATCGATCCACGATCGATACGAAGGAGCCACCGAACAATCGATACGAAACAAGCCAAACACCATCGATACGAAGTAGCTACATGTAATCGATGCGAAACATCCCCTAAGTCATCGATACGAAGCGGCCTCAGACATCGATGTGAAATGAAGTTGAAGGCGTCGCTACGAAATGAGTACACCAGGTCGATACGAACAAAGCCTATAGAAGAGGAAGACTTGGCCACTCGGCATAAAAAGTGGATGATCCTAGGATGTAGCACCATGTCATTTGATCGACACGTGCAGAACCATCAATACGAGGCAATCGATATGAACAGTATCAAAACGAAGGCAACAATGCTTTGCAAATCAAAACTTGCATCGATCATATCTCAAAATCTACAAGTCCAAAGGCCACCAAATTTTCATAGGAGCTCCTCTACTTGGTTTATGATCGATCTCAGCCTAAAAGGAGTTATTTTTGATCGATACGAATTGTGTGTGTATCGATCATGGATCGATCCCAAATGTCAAGGGATCGATCTGGTGGGCCCACCCACGTGTGAGAAGGAGTATTCCAAGATCCCAGTCAGATTTTTCCAGCCTACGCCTATAAATAACAGCCCAGTGCCTCCAAAACAGGGACTTTTGGCTTCTCTACGCTGATACTCTACCGAAATTATTACCATACTTCAGTTGTACTGTTGTAATCTCCTGTAATCAATAAGTGAAATTCAATAAACATCAATCCTTTCATAGTGGACACAGGAAATATGCTGAACCACTCTAAGTTTGTGTGTTTCTGCATTTTTTCTTATCTGTTGATTAGTGTGTTTGTTATATCTGCCTCATTTTACATTTACTTTCTTCGTATTATCTCTTCAAACACATCCAAAGAGCGTTGTGCCCAATTTTGGTACAGACACTAGCCTTACTATATACTTTGATCAATCAAAGGGGCATCTTCATATGTCACTTTTGGCGTATGTGTAATAATTATATTTTTCTGAACGTGGTTGATGTTTGTGGGATTATGTAATGAACATGAAATATTTTGAGTGGAATGTGGAAATGTGTTTTTAATTTGTTAATTTTTTTCCATATTCTTGTGAACTATGTATCAATGTATCTAACACCGCCGTATTTGGCCGCCGATAATTAATAACTATGGATAACTACAGCATCCGTAGCCTATAGTTTTGGGCCTCCAAGTAGGGGGATGTTAAATCACCTACATTTGATTGAGTTTTCCTATAATAATAGCTATCAGACTAGTATAGGAATGGCGCCTTTTGAGGCTTTGTATGGAAGACCATGCAAATCACCAGCATGTTGGTTGGAGAATGGAGATAGGTTAGTCTTAAGTCCAGATATGGTTAGAGAGGCCTCAGAAAAGATTGTGCTAATCCGAGGAAGGAAGAAGGAAGCTCAGTCAAGATAGAAGAGCTACGCAGATAAGAGGTGTAAGGACTTAGAATTCTCAGTTGGAGATGAGGTTTTCATTTAGGTATCACCAATGAAGGATGTGATACGATTTGGAAAGTCGGGGAAGTTGGCCCCAAGATATGTAGGTCCATTCCAGATTATAGAGAGGATTGGAAAGCTCGTCTATAGAATAAAGTTGCCGAGTAGTTTGGAAGGTGTCCATAATGTATTTCATGTATCTCATCTTCGCAAGTATGTGCATGATCCAGAGACTACTATTCCACTGACGAGGTTGGAAGACTTAGTAGTAGAGCCTAATTTGACTTTCGTTAGACAACCAATTTGGGTTGTAGCTAGAGATGAGAAAAGATTAAGAAATAAGACAGTCAGGTTTGTGAAAGTTCAGTGGAGCGACAAAGAGAAGGACTGTACTTGGGAGACAGAGGACAGGATTAGAAATACTTATCCTGATCTGCTTTGAGGGTATGTCTATATTAGATTTATATAGATAGTTGCTAGTCAGTTAGACTAGTATAGTTGTTAGGAGTTATTACTGATGATTGCTATGTTTAGTATTTAGTCCTTACTAAATTTCGAGAATGAAATTCTTTAAGGGGGGAGCCTGTAACTTCCTAATTTTGATAACATTATTCAAAAAAATTAATTAGATAAATTAAATAGAATAATGATGTTAAGGGGAATGAGATTTGAATAAATTATATAAAGGGCCGTACTTAATAATTAAATAACTGGGCTTTAATTGGTTTAAAGGTTAATTAGTTTACACATGTGCATATTAGTAAAATAACCTCTTAATTTTACACAGCTACGACCTTTTATAACTGTCCATTCACATTCATTTTTCTCAACTCAAAAATAAATGCAAAAACCCTAAGAGCCGGCCATTAACAAGGAGGAAAAGAGGAAGATTATAATCTAAAGCTAAAGATCAAAGCTAGGAAGGAATAATCAATAACAAATCTCAAATTCCTTATCATATCTAAGGTGAATAATAATTTCATACCATCTCTATTTTATTCCATGGATTATACGCTTTCGGATTTACGACTAAATTTGTTTTTATGATGCTATGGATGATGATATGCTTGAACTATATTATGTTTGATTTAACTTAATTCAATTGCATATGAATTAGCATGGTTTTAGGGTAAAACCGAGAGTTTATGATTTTATAATGCCATGGAAAAAATTTATGTGAAGTAAAACATGATTTTAGAGATGGGTTTTGATTTTCAGAATTTTCCGAGCTATAGAAAATTTATTATGAATTTCTAAAGGAAAATATGATATAATTGGGTTTAAAATTTATTTCACGTCTTTCAACAAGAAATTAGGTCTGAAATTTTAATATGTTTATTATGATAAAATTGAATTTCTATGATTTTTGGGGATTTTTCCCAATTAATTAACTAGGAAAAATAAATTAATTCAAGAGAGGGACTTATTTGCAAATACTGGTTTGGTTAATGGAAGGGCTAAAACGTTAAAATTTCTTTGATTTAGATTTTCTTAAATGCGGCGGTTATAATTGTAAAGTGTTTGAAAATTTTTAAAGTAACCAATCAAGGAATTACAACACGCAGGTTAGTTATAAAGTAATTGCCATACTTAGCTACAAATCAGTGTTTTAGAAAAAGGTTGTTCCACCTAATTCGGAGGCACCTTTCGACTCCTTTACCTCCGCATGAACCGAGCCGAAACCATTAGAGTTGAAACCAATGCACATGGTATCAATGAAATTGGTAAGAAGTGAATTGGTAAGCAGCGGAAGGTAGGGTGTCGAAAGCAATGCTTTCGTCAGGGTCGAAACCAAGGTTCACTTTTAAAAGATAAGCGCCTGTCTAGTTTTTGAAGGGCTTTCGACTGGGTCGATACCCTACCAATAGGTTCTTAGTGATCCCATGAAAACTATGATATTGGACAAATAGTCCATAAACACTTAACAGGTTAATAGTAAACCTAGAAACTATAATTGAGACAGATAGTCAGAATGAATGGGGATGGGTAATCCAGATTTGTTTTACTTGTTTTGCATATCATCATAATGTTTTCAAAATGCTATGTTTTAACCATTATGGATGCGGGAGCACAGTATATGATTTTATAAATGTTTTAGGATACTAGTGAGGGGAAAAACCCTTCCGCTAAGTGGCGTGGTCTCACTAGATATCTAAATGGTTTGAGATGATAAATTATTATTCATATCATGCTTTATATCTAACTCGAGGTTTTTGTTTTCCCCTTAAACTTTCGGGTACTCAATTGATTTTGAGTAGGTTGAGAGTTAAGATTTCCAGGTGTTCTTTCAGACAAATAAAGCTTTCGAGGACGTGCAGGAGGCAAGCTTGTTATTAGAGCTCTTTTATTTCCGATGTGTGTTTTGTTTGTAAAGGCAATTTTGCTTCTTGCCTATTTATATACTCTGATCAACGAAGCGGGCATCTTCATATGTCGCTCCTTACGTATCTTGTAATAATTATATTTGAACGTGGTCTGCGATCTGGGATTATGTTATCAATTTGGAGTATTTTGAAAATGGAATGTGGAACATGTTTGTTATTTAATTTTTTTTTCCATATTCTTGTGTTTCTATGTATCAATGTATCTAATATCGCTGTATTTGGTCATTGAGGATTAATAACTATGGATGACTAAAGCATCTGTAGCCGTTAGTTTTGGGCTTCCAAGTAGGAGGATATTACATGCAAATTAATCAAAACTGAAAGAAAAAGCCCTTGGATGATGGTCCTCCGTGCCAACCATCCAAGATAGATGAGGAGGCAAGAGCAACTGAGAAAGCCAAGAATGTGTTAAAAAGATTTAACTTTTTCCGAGAGGAAAAGAAAAAGGGGAAAGGCAAACCTAATAGATGAGGAAATAGATGGCAAAGAAATTGTCACTAAATTAGATTACAGAAGTGAGCAGGAAAGGATAAAGCCAACTGAAGACCTAGAAGAAGTAAGCCTAGATTCGCTTGATCCAACAAAAACAGTAAAGATCGGAAAGGAATTAGATGACAAGCTCAAAGGGGAACTTATTCAGTTTCTTCAATCCAGTAGGGATGTATTTGCTTTGACTTACTCAGACATGGTTGGAATAGATCCGATGATATTGAGTCATGCCCTGAACATAGATCCAAACATCACTCTTATTTTACAAAAGAAAAAGCTGTTTGATAAGGTTCGAGCTAACACGTTGAAAGAGGAAGTCAAAAGGTTACTTGAAAATGAATTCATTAAGGAAGTTTTCTACCCAAAATGGTTAGCCAATCCCGTATTAGTCAAAAGGCCTAATGGAAAATGAAGAACATGCATCGGCTATACTGATTTGTATATGGCATGCCCCAAGCATTATTATCCCTTGCCTCGAATAGACAATCAGCTGATGCAACAAGTGGACATAAACTATTGCCTTTTATGGATGCATACTCAGGGTATAAGCAAATCCTCATGTTCAAGCTAGATGAAGAACACACAAGTTTCATAACATATTGGGGAATAAACTGCTACAAAGTTATGCCATTTGGGTTGAAGAATGCAAGAGCTACGTATCAAAGATGGGTAAATAGAATGTTTAAAGAACAAATTAGTCGAAACATGGAAGTATATGTAGATGATACGCTAGCCAAATCTCAAGAGGAAGCCAATCACCTGAAAGATCTTGAAGAAATGTTTGAATTAAAAATACAATTGAATCCGCATAAGTGCTCCTATGGGATACAATCTGGGAATTTTTTGGGATATATTGTCACCGCCAGAGGAATTGAGGCCAACCCTGACCAAATCAAGGCGATTAGGGACATGGCGGAGCCAAAGACGAGTAAAGATTTGATGAGCTTGAATGGGAGAGTGGCAGCTATGAACAGATTCATCTCTAATGCCACGGATAAGTAAATACCATTCTACGATGTGATCAAGAAGAAGAAAATCTTTGAATAGGGGTAAGTATTTCCAAAAGGCCTTTAAAGAATTAAAAGATCATTTGGAAAAGCCTTAAACCCTATCTAGCCCGGTAGAAGGGGAGAATCTTTACCTCTATATGGCAGTTTCCGAGCATGCGATAAGCTCTATTTTAATAAGGAAAAAGAATGGAACTCAACTTCCATTATATTATATTAGCAAAAGGCTCAAAGATGCAGAAATCAGATACTCGGTCATAGAAAAGTTAGCATACTGCTTAATGCTCACCGCTCGAAAGCTAAGGACCTATTTCCAAGCACACCCGATCAAGGTAGTAACCAACTTTCCACTCAAACAAGTTTTCAGCAAACCTGAGGCATCAGGAAGATTAGTAAAGTGGGGAATAGAGCTTAGCCAGTATGATATTGAGTTCCAATCCCGAGTGGTGATTAAAGGACAAGCTCTGGCCAACTTCGTAAATGAATGCATAGGATTCATCAAAGCACAGTCAGAAGAAGAAAGAGATTTATAGTCCAAATGGCATGCATAGGATTCATCAAAGCACAGCTAGAAGAAGAAAGAGACTTGAAGCCCAAATGGCAATTGTTTGTTGATGGAGCTTCAAATGAACAAGGGGATAGTGCAAGATATGTGATCATTACTCCTGATGAACACTGGTTGCATTATGCAATGACATTAAGTTTTCCCACTACCAATAATGTGGGGAATTTGAACCGATGGTGACAGGGTCACCTTTTCCTACAATTAAAAATTCCAGGGATTGAGATCTTCAGTGATTCCCAACTAATGGTAAATTAGTTAAACCAAACATATCAAATGAAAGATGCGAAATTTGTCCTTTATGTACAAAGGTGTTAAAGACGTTGACCCAATTTGAATATTTCTCGATACATCAAGTACCAAGAGGGAAGAATGCCCAAGCCGATTCTTTGGCCAAGTTGGGTAGCTTACAAGGAGCACTAGAAACTTGAATTGTACTAGTCAGTTTCAAAGCAAGTCCTAATATAGAGGAATATGTCTCCAAACTAAAAGGTGAGTCCATGGTACTAACAAGCTCCCAAGCTCTTAAATAAGCCAATAAAGAAAATAAATCAAGAAATGGAAATGAAGAAACAAAAAAAAACCGTTCATGTAGAGATTAGTAGTTAATACAAAAATAACTGGATGACACACATTATTAAATATTTGGTAGAAAGAAAACTTCTAGAGGATAAAAGGGAAGCCAAAAAATAAAGCGCCAAACCTCAACATTTATTATGATGGATGGAATACTTTACAAAAGAGGATATTTACTCCCATACTTGAGATGTGGTAGTGAAGAAAGTGGTGCGATTACTACGAGAAGCCCATGTAGGGTTCTGTGGAGATCATTCTAATGAAATGAAATTAGTCAAAAAAGGTCATGCGGCAAGCTTTCTATTAGTCCAAAATGAGTAATGATGCAGTAAATCATATAAAGAGATGTGAGAAGTGTCAGAATTTTTGACAGTTCCACATGTATCTCCACGTGAAATAACCCCAATTTCTAGTCCATGGCACTTTCATGTACGAAGGATCGATTTAATTGGACCATTACCTATATCCAAAATTAGAGCTAAGTTTGCAGTAGTAGCCATCGATTATTTTACCAAAGGGGTAGAAGTAGTTACTTACCAAAATAACATCAAGAAAAGTGTTAAAGTTTGTGATTAAAAACATAGTCACGTGGTTTGGAATAACACATAAGATAATATATGATAATGGAACCCAGTTTGAAAGTGAAGAGTTCACCAGGTTCTGTGATAAGAATGTAATAAGAAAAAGCTTTTCATCTATAGCTCATTCAAATTCTAATGGAGCCACTGAAGCGGCCAATAAAACCATTAAAACTATTCTTAAGAAATGGCTGGGCAAAGCAAAAGGAAATTGGGTAAAAGAACTATCGCTAGTGCACTGGGCATAAAGAACTTCTACTAAGTTTGCAATGAGACATACCCCTTTTTCTTTAACGTATGGATATGAAGCAATGCTTCCAATTGAAGTTGAGTTTCATCTCACCAAAGAATTACATATGCTTTGATCCCAATCAAGAATTGAGAAAAGAATCCCTAGATTTAATCAACGAGTTAAGGGATGAAGTGGCCATACGAAAGACCGAATACCAAGAAAAGAATCAAGATATTATAACGCAAAAGTAAACGGAAGATCATTTCAAAACGAAGATTTAATACTCTGAAAAGTCATGGAAAACCATCAAACAAACCGCTTGGACCAAATTAGGAAGGTCCTCTTGTTATTCAAGAAGTAATTCCACCAGGGAGTTATCGATTATGCCGGCTTAATGGCAATGTAATAGGATAACTTAGAATGCCAAACATTTAAGGCCTTGCTTCCCTATAATAGATGAATAAAGAAAATCGAGGCAAGCATTCCCACGGAATGGATAATCAGATGAAAGAAAGGAACTGAAAGGAAAGGCCGAAATCACTACATAAGATGGTAGTAAGGGGCAAAAGAAAGCCTTCGATCCCACCACAAGAGCCTGGTCAAAGCACCTTTTAGAGAGAGGTTAGAATAAGCCTTTAGTCCTGCCTAAGATGGCCTGGATAAAGCACTGCAAGCCTTCAGTCCCGCCTACGTGGCCTGGCCGAAGCACCTCCTAGAAGGAGGATGGAGTAAACCTTTGGTCCCGCCTATGATGGCCTAGTCAAAGCACCAAACTAGCCTTTAGTTCTGCCTATATGGGCTGACTGCAGTGCCTTCTAGAGTGACAACGGGTAAGATTTTGGTTCTGCTTAAGATAGCTAACCAAATGCACCGACCAAGATCTTAATCATTACGTAAGATGGCAATAACGGGTTCAATCAAAGCCTAAATCACCACTAAAGAGAGTGATAAGGAGCGAAAGAGAATCAAAGCCTAAATCGTTACCAAAGATAGTTATAAGGGGCGAAAGAGAATCAAATACCTAAATCATCACCAAAGAGAGTGATAAAAGGCAAAACCTAAACCATTACCTAGAGATGGTAATGAGGGGTTCAATCAAAGTCTAAATCATTACCTAGAGATGGTAATAAGGGATTCACTCAAAGCCTAAATCACTGCATAAAGATGGTAGTAAGGGATGAAAGAATTCAAATAAGAAAATCGAACTCTATACTAATGAATGGATTAAAGCAATCTTCTAGAGGAAGAACGATCAAATATGTTCTATTGTGCTTCCAAGCAAAGATAAAGCAATCTTCGAAGGAAAGTGAAGTTTCTTTTCCATTAGCAGAAAGGAAAGTGATATTATTGCCAGATGGTTCTCTGGTCTTCTATATTATCGCCGAATGGTTTTGGTCTTCTATATCATTGGCAGATGATTTTCTGGTCTTATAATATTATTACCATATGACTTTTGGTCTTCTATTTAGAAAGTTATACTATTATTGCCACATGGGTTTCTGGTCTTCTATTCAAGCAAAATTATGATATTATTACCAATGAATCTCCGGTCTTCTATTCAAAGAAAATTATGGTATTATGTACATATGGATTTTTGGAGTTCTATTCAAGCAAAATAAAGATATTATTGTAGATGGACTTCTGATCTTCTATTCAAATGAAATTATCATAGATTTCTAATTAAGTGAATTTATAGTCTTCCTATCGAGCAAATTTCTGACCTTCTCAATTAAATTTGTCTTTGCATCGAAATATGAAAACTTCTATGATATCGAGGCTCTATGACCTAAAGAAATTGTCTCTAACCTATAAACACAAAAGAGGATTCAAAAGAGGCAACATTGAGTTTATAAAGCTGTCAAACTTGAATGAGGATATTGAACACTTAACAAAGATATCGACTTTCAGGGAGATGCCAGACGAGTGATGCCAAATTCTAAGAAGTACTAAACCTCTACGAAAATAGAGGTTATCGAGCATTTAATGAGAGACAAATGATGTCGAACAACGGCACTGGAAAAGGTATCGAACGATTGATAATAGGAAGATATTAAATTCATATAGCCCAAGTGGTACCGAGCCTCTACAACTTAATGTTGTAGAGAATGAAGCAGAGAAAGAATGCTGCATATCTAAACATAAAGGAGGATATCGGGTTTTTAGCAGCTGTAGAACCTTTACAAGCACCCATAGGCAATAAACGACTTTGAGCCTCTACAAGTAGCAAAGGATGCCGTAAATCATCATGGTAAGAATGCCATAAATGAAAACAATATGGAAAATATGTCATAAATCAACAAGGTAAAGAAGGATGTCGTATATCATAAACATAAAGGCAGATGTCGAATGCTGATAGTTATGAAAGATTTAGCGTGACGACCCGCCTTTTCGACCCTCGAAGATCGACATTAATTATTAACGCCAAAATTGACTATCAATACCCAATAGAATCTCGTAGAGATTAAACGATGAATGAAATTAAAACATAGCAGAAAAAGTAAATAAACACACATATTTTATAGTGGTTCGGCAATCTTGGCCTACGTCCACTTCATAGTTTTATTGATCTCGCACTGGATTATAATTACAAGAATATTTGGATCAGCTAGGATCCATTAGTACAAGAGTGAAGAACAAAAATGGCAGAGCCTAGGCAGTAGAAAGCAGGATCCTCTTTATGGAGAATGGCCACTGTATTTATAGGAGAAGACGTGCATGGATTGGGCTGAAATTTTCCAAGAAGAGTCTCTAGATCCGTAGGGGTCCACCACAACCATCGGTGGTCCTAACTTGACATTTTGGAACGATCGGCTATAATTATGCCAATTGATATTTTTGGTCTCCAATTGATGTGAAATCGTTTGTGCGGGGTCCAACATGCCTCTAGACCTTGCTCCTAAAATATGAAGTCATTAGGGATTGCAGATTTTGAGATATTGATCGATCTTCGTTGATTTATTCTGTTTTATGGATCTTCTAGATCGATCCTTATAAATTCTTCATTTGTCCATAACTCGAGCATACGAACTCCGATTAACTTGAAATTTGAAATGTAGCCTAACGGGGCCTTGCTTGTCTATTTATTGCACCTTGATCGGGACCCGATCTGAATCTGCTCGACCATCATCCATAGTGTTGTATATCATTAATTCTCAAGGTTTGTAACCATCCGTTTTAGCCAAATCTACGATATCACGGCCTTGCCAAAAGGCCGGATAACATTTTTCCCTCCAAAGTATATCTTGTTCGTACATATAGTGCTTTGATCGCCACAAGCTTCAATCATCGAAAAGGACTCCATTCAGTTTATTGAATGGTAGCTATCTTTCTGTTGAGTCTCCTTTACTGATAGTTGCATTTCTTTCTGTATGTCATGACCATTGGTCGATTTCCAATAGTATAAATTTAAGATTGTATTCTATTAGTTGCTATCTATGTTTGGTTCTATGAATATAGTAAGCTTTGGCTATGTGATCCAGTCTTTTCTCTAATAACTCCATGTGAAAATTCAATTTCTGTCAGTTTCAAGAAATCAAATTTTTAGAATATACATATGCATGTTCAAGTACACGCTCTTGTCATTGGCTCCCAAATGCATTTGTATGCTCATGAGTCGTCACTAATTCCTTATAGTTTTATTGCAATTGGATTGCAACTCCTCGTTTATATTTTTTATAATGAAAGGGGTCGTAATAAGTCACTTGATGGGAAGGGACTACAAGTTCTACAGGAATTACGGCCTTAGAGCCGTAACCAAGGGCGAATGGAGTATGGCCAGTCGCAGACTTGTGGGTGGTTCCGTAAGCCCATAATGTTGTTGGGAGTTCATCTACCCACTTGCCTCTAGCCTTTTCCAAATTTTTCTTCAAAATGGACTTTATGATTTTATTCACAGCTTTAACTTGTCCCTTTGCTTGAGAGTGAGCAACTGCCGCAAATCTATCTTCAATATGATGCCGACGGCAGAAGTCTTTGAATTCAGCGCTGTCGAATTAGGTTCCATTATCAATTACAATGGTTCGTGGAAGGCTAAAATGACAGATGATGCTCTGGACAATGAAGTTGGTTACTTTCTTTGTCGTGATTGTGGCTAAAGGTTGAGCTTCAGCCCATTTGGTGAAGTAATCCACTGCTACGATGGCGTACTTCGCTCCATCTTTAGAGATCGATAAGGAACCGATAATATCAATGCCCTAAGTAGAAAACGGCCATGTACTGACCATTCATCTAACTTCCATCGGCGGAGCTCTCGGAATTTTTTGCAAACATCTAGCACTCGTCGCATTGTCTAGCGTGATCGGCTGCATCTCTTTTGACAGTTGGCTAGTAATACCCGTAGCAGAGTATTTTTTTGTCAGGGTTTGCCCCTGGTAGATCGTCCCACTCTCCTTTATGGACTTCTCTCTAGAGATTCATTTTATCTCTTTATGGGCGATACACCTAAGTAGGGGAATGGAGAAACCTTTTCTATACATGATTCCTTCTTGGATGATGTAGCATGAAGCTTTGTGGAAGATCGGTCGTTTTTCATTCCTCCATCCAAGAAGGATTCCTCATTGCAGATAACCTTTGACATGAGTCATCTACGACTCCCTTTCTGGCTCCATCTCTAGAACCCAGTTAATCTCCATCTGGTCAATTTGGAGCATCTAGTACTTTAATCGGCACAAAGTCTATTTGTTGCGCATTCTCGGAACTGGCCAGTTTGGCCAGTGAGTCGGCTTTCTCATTTTGTTCACTGGGGTGTGTGTAATGGTGTAATACTTAAAGTCAGCCAGTAGCTCTTGGACCCAACTGAGATAAGGAGCAAGTCGCTGCTCCCTAGCTTGATAATCTCCCCTGACTTGGCATACTACTAACCGAGGATCACAAAAGATTTGTAAAGTTTTCACTCCTAGTTCTTTGGCAACTTTGAGCCCAACAATCAAGGCTTCATACTCAGTTTCATTATTTATATCATGGAAGTCGAGTTTCAAGATGTAGCAGATTGATTGTTCCCTCAGGAATCACTAACACGACTCTGGCACCAGAACACCGATCGTTGGATGCTCCATTCGTGTACATTTTCCATCGGTTGGTTGGTTCTCCACTGCTCTTTGGAGAGTCATTTGGTGTAGTTAATTCAGCTATAAAGTCTGTCGGTGCCTGTCCTTGGATGGCTCTCTGAGGGAGATAGGTAATTTCAAATTGGCTCAGGTCGATATTCCATTTGAGCAACCTTCCAGACATATCAGGTCACTGTAGGACCCGTCGTAATGGCTGGTCATTGTAGATGTCAATGAGGTGAGCCTGGAAGTAAGGGCGAAGCTTTCGTGATGCAATTAACAGGCAGTACACGAGCTTTTCCAGCTTCGGGTACTTTCTCTCAGCAACTGCCAACCGCTTTCTTACATAATATGCCAGTCTTTAGATCAGATTCTCTTCATGTAACAGTGTTGTGCTTATGGCGTGTATCGACACCGCTAAATATATGTATAAGTCTATCCAGTGACTTGGATAGGATGAGTGGTCACTCTAAGTGATCTATCAGAGCTTGAAACGAGTCAACGTAGTCCTGCATCCATTAAAGTTTCTCTTTCCTCTCCTGATTAGGTCGAAGAATAGAATCCACTTGTCGATGGCCCTGGAGAGATGAATCAACTTAGGGCGATGATCTTGGCTCTATACATGTTTGATTGTTTTCGGTAGCTGGATGTCTCTGATTGCCTGAATCTTCTTAGGATTGGCTTCGATTCTGCGAGAGTTGATGATGAAACCTCGAATTTCCATGACGCAATGCCGAAATAGAATTTCAAGGGAATTAGTTTCATTCCATATTTTCATAGAACACTGAACAACTCCGCTAAGTCATCGATGTTGTCATTTGATCGTCGTCACTTCATGAGCATATCATCTATATATACTTCCGTCGATCACCCGATCTGGTCTTTGAACATCCTGTTGACCAGTCTCTGGTAAGTAGCTTCAACATTATTTAGTGCAAATGGCATCACAACATAATGATATAACCCTACATCGGTAATGAAGTTGGTGTGCTCCTGGTCGAGGATGTGCATCAGGATCTGGTTGTACCCAGAGTACACACCCATAAATGAAAGCAGTTTATATCCAGCGGTTGAGTCTACTAGCTGGTCGATCCTCGAAAGTGGAAAGTTGTCTTTTGGGCATGCTTTGTTCAGCTAAGAGTAGTCGACACCCGCTACTTTCCATTAGCTTTTCTCACAAGAACTGGATTGGATACCCATTTGTGGTAGAGAGTGTCGTGAGTAAACCTATTGTTTTTGAGTTTATCCACTTCCACTTTAAGTGCAGCAGATCTTTCCGGATCCAAGCCGCGATGCTTTCGCTATGTCGCTTTTGTTTCACTGGGACATGCCTCGGGTCGATATTCAATGCATGGCTCGCGATAGTCGGTAAGATCACACACATGTCATTATGGGTCCAAGAGAACACGTCAAGATTCATTCGGAGAAATCCATGTAATTCCTTCATCAACGTCGCACTAAGCTGTGATCCGATCTTCAGTACCCGTGATAGGTCGCCATGGATGACCGTAATGTCGATCGTTAGCTCAGCGGGTGCAGCCTTAGATTCTTTGAGTTCAAACGTAACTATTGCATGTAACAATCAACAGAAAATCCAGTTGGGATGGTCAATGATGACGGTTACTCGGGTCGAATCCCAAAGTCTTATCATGAGTTATTAAGTCTGATAGTGAAGGGCTCTAAATGCTTTGAGCGATTATCTACAAATGGCTGAAGATCTGGCTTAGAAGCACATTGAATTAAATGTGGAGTAGGGTTCAGCCTCGTGTTGCGTGCAACTGCACAACTGGCTCTTGCTTTGAGTTTGAATCTGCTTGTATATTCGAGTAACGCGCTTTCCATTCAATGTACTCATGATCCGTTACTCGTTGTTCAGGTTGGAGTGATGGTCAGTTGCTAATGAGCTTGGGCATCGATTTGACGATTCTATCTCTAGGGATCCTTTCGATCGTAGCCTTGAGTCATTGTAAACACCAGATAAGAGTCAAAGTATTGAGCTATTGCAGTTAGTTTCTGGATGACCACACTTCTGCCCCCAGTCTTAGGTCGATAGATGTTCTGCATGAATAGTCAAGTCTCATCCTAATTGTGTTTATTCTCCTACCTAAACTCCAAAGACCGAGATTTGAATGATGAATGGCTGAGTTACATTCATCTTAATTCTCCCTCGTGCCCCCATAAGTTTGGGGTAGATGTTAATAAGTACGAAGGCAAGTTATGTCCACTTTAGCTTTATACTCTTTCCCGTTGAATCATGGTATCGTGTTATTTGATGGAAGGATGAGTTGCACCTATTCTTGATTGTATTCTAGTTTTTCTTCTCTGGGGTAAGACCTCGATGCTTCATCGAATTTCGAGCATAAGTTAAGTACTAAACGGTCAATCATGTCCAATTTTGGTGCAGATGTCGCCATACTCTAGGCGAGACTAAAGAGTAGAAGGTCAAGTCATATCTAATTAGTGATTGATGCTCTCCCTGTAGGACCAAGGGCAGGGATCAGTGTACGGATGGTCGAGTCACGTTTGTTTCGTATCACTCTTTTAGTCGGATCATGGTAAGAGTCAATGAATGAACATTCGCATCGCATTCATTCAAAGGTGGATGGTCAGTTACACTCATGTTGATTCATATTATCCCATCAGATCTAGGGGCATAGTTGGCTCAGGAGTGGTCGAGTCATGCTCATCTGGTTTCGTACTCCTCCTATCGGATCAAAGGAAGGTGATGGAGAATGAATGGTCAAGTCGCACTCTTTCGTGGTTTATTCTCCAATCCACGCTCTGGTGACTAGAGTTATTCGATGGAAGTTCGTGTCACATCCATTCGTGTTTGGTGCAGATCAATATTGAACCTAGATCAGATGGCATGATATAGTCGATCACCCGTAGCTTCGGATGTCATTTCGATTGGTTTTGTGTCAAAACCTGACTGCAGTCATTTCCTTGAGTCGTAAAGAACACCAAACTAGAGCTATAGTGAGTTGTTGTATTTGGCTTTCAGTAATTTGTACTCCTGCCCCTAGTCTTGGGTTACCAGAGTTAGTTCATGGATGGTCGAATTCCATCCATTGTGAGTTTATGCTCCTCATGTCGAGTTCAAGTCGGATTTTATGGAATAGTGAGTAGTCGAACCGCACTCGTCTATTTATTTATACTCATATCCATGCTCTAAGGATAAGAGTTTGTTGGCGGGTGGTCGAATCGCATCCAACTTGTGTTTATACTCCTGTCCACACTCTAGGGACTTAGAGTTATTCCAAAAATGGCCGAACCACATTTTCCTTAGTCATTTCTTCTACCCTCAAGTGAGGTGCGGCAGTCAAAGAGTGGTCGGTCATATCACGTTCACTGTTACTTGGAGTTCTTTACGTCGAATCGTGTAAAGGAGTCGATTTGCCTATGGTCGGTTCCTATCCGATTTAAACATGGGCTCTTAAATTGCCCCTTGCATCCGAGGAAGGAGTCGATGCATGGACAGTCGTACCGCATCCAGTTTCATTTAGATCTTGCTTTTGCTGAACCTTAGGAGTGAGATAAGTGTTTTGGCGAATTCCGTACCCGAGCAGGGGAGCGGATGGTCGGACCGCATCCAATTTGAGTTGTGTCTTTACCCCCAAGCTAGGGGAAAGAGTTGGAAAGCGGACGGTCGAACCGCGTCCACTTTCTTTTGGTATTTATACTCCTGATCATGCTCTAAAGACTGGAGTTGGTTGGTGGATGGTCGAACCGCGTTCATCCTTTTGTGTTTATGCTCCAACCCGCACTCTGGGGACTAGAGTTGATCGATGGACAGTCGGACCGCATCCATTTTTGTGTGTTTATACTCCAGTCTACACTCTGGGAACTAGAGTTGATCGATGGACAGTCGGACCACAACCATTTTTTTTATGTTTATACTTTAGTCCTCACTCTGGGAACTAGAGTTCATCGATGGACGATCGGACCGCGTCCATATTTTTGTGTTTATACTCTAGTCCGCACTCTAGGAACAAGAGTTGATCAATGGACGGTTGGACCGCGTCCATTTTTGTGTGTTTATACTCCAGTCCGCACTTTGGGAACTAGAGTTGATCAATGGACAATCGGACCACATCCATTTTTTTGTGTTTATACTCTAGTCTGCACTTTGGGAACTAGAGTTATATGATGGGTGGTCAGTCGCACCCATTTTTTATTTATTCTCCATCTGTCAAGTCGAGGTAAGAGTTGTCGAATGAATGGTCGAATCATGTTCATTCGTGGAATGGAATTTCTCCCCTAGCATCGACGATAGCACTTGGAAAGTGATAATGTCGATTCACATCCACTTGGTGATTATACCTACTCTTGTCAAGTCAAGGAAGGGAGTAGGCGATGGATGGTAGGATCACATCCATGCTTGGGTTGGACGGTTAGGTGTCATCCAATTTACTTCATACTCTTCCTGGCAAGTCAAGGTAGAGAGTTATTGAGTAGACAGTCAAGTCGCATCCACCTCAAGCTGCAATCGTGTCCTCGTATGGAGGGTGGTGATTGATGGGTAGACAGTCGGTTGTACCTACTTTTAGTCGAGCTCCCAAACTGCCTCATGTGTCAAGGGTAGGAGTTATTATGTACGCGGTCAAATCACATCCACCTTAGTTGGGCCTCGGTCTTGTTGAGCTTCAGGAGAGGCATAAGTACTTTGGTGAAATTCAAGTCAAGCGCGGAAGTTGATGAGTGGACGGTCAGTCGTGTCCACTTTGTACTGGATTCTGACCTTGTCGGGCTCTGAGTATGGCCAGATGTTCTATCGGAATTGAAGCACAAAGCAGGAAGTGGATAGTCAAGTCACACCCACTTTCCATTTTGAGTCCTCGACCTTAAAGTCAGTGGTATATGGTAGCTGATGAGCGGTTTCCGACACCTCTGAGATATCAGCTGATCAAACATTTCTTAGACTTCTTCTGGGTTTCCGCGGACTCTCTCAAGGCTAGTTTGCAGTACTGCTTCGAGTCATGAGTCTCCAAGAAGATGTTTTCAATTGAATCGTTCAAAGGAGTATATGATTCAAATTTTGAGATTCTGGGTCGTCTCCTAGAATCTAAGTCCTCAACTTAGGCCTCAATGCTGCCCTTGCTTTGAATTCCTTCAGCCAATGTGCCTGCATTGTTCCTTCTCCTAGTCTGCTTTACCTCCTCCTTGCTTAGGTTCTAGTTCACTTTGTAACAGAAATGATCCAAGGTCGTAGGAGGCTCTCCAGCTTACCAGTCACCAAAGTCTGTCTTGGGGTCAATTCCTCTTATCAATGTCATCAGTATGATATTCTCGTTGGGATTGCTCGCTTTAGTGACGACGACGTTGTATCTCTACAGGAACTATTTGGGCAGCTTACCTGGCATCTAGAATAAATTGGATGATGGCATCACATCCTTGGCGCGATTCACATGCATTCTGAATTGCTCGACAAATTTCTTAGCCAAATGATTGAGTGAGGATATGGATTTGGGTGATAATTGCATAAAAAGCATGATCGCTACGCCTTCAAGGAATATATATAAACATGTTGATGATTATATTTAATCAATTTTGTTATACCCTATTTGACCTAGAATTGTGTTAAATTGAAATGAAATGTTATTTAAATCAGATTGGAAATTTAACAGTCACTAAAAGTTACATGAATAAGAACGCTTTCTTTTATCTAGATCCGGTTAATGTAAACATGTTAATTAAGAATTGATTAAAGATTGTAAATACCCCTTTTGGCCAAAGTAATATGAATTGGTAACCCTGTTAATGCTAAACTTAGGTAGATTTGATTTACTTAAAATTGAAAATACTGTATATGAATTTTGAACAATTGTCAATTATAAGTCTATAGATTTTGGTTCAGTTAATTAGGGTTACTGTAAGTCAAATTACCATTTAATTTTTACTGTAATTGGAAACAATGATGATTAATACAAAAACAAACAATATTCGGTAATTAAACCAATAACCAATGACGACCAATCAACTGCTCATAGGAGTCAATTAACAACAAGCGGTCGATCGTTCCAATAACAAATGGTCGACCGGTTAGCATTCCTAAGCCCTGTCTAAACCTCAGCCTAAGGCCTAAATATTAATTAAATTACATAGTGTATATATAATATATATATATATATACACATGTATGTATGTATGTATGTATATATGTATGGATGGATGTTAGTAATTGAGGGAAGTTAGTTCCTTATATGGATGACGCTAGGACGTACAAGGCTGGATAAATGCTATTTATCTAGCAAGCGTCGATATTCGGCTGGGGAGATTTTATCGCAAGTTGCACTCACAATAGATTCTATGTTGGGTGCGCAACACTGATGATGATGCCTATTACAATGTGTGACCATCACCAATGGGAGTTCCTTGTTATTCATGGTGACGCGATGTGATGCTGCATTGTTAATGGACCACAACGCGGCGTAATAAAAGGCGTTATATTACCATTGAGAGGTGAACATAGAGGCAGTGACGATGAGACACTTTGGCATATCGACATTGTGGGCTTCCCTTCAATGCATAACTAGGATATGTGTTGTCGTAGTGTTGGAAATGTGTCATATGGTGGAAATTTTATGAAAACCTATGTTGGAATAGTCATGTGTAGCCGTAGTTGTGGGAAATGTAGTCCCATGGTTGAAAATTTGTAGGGAAACCTATGTGGAATAGTTCAAGTACTATTAACCGATCATTAGTTGTTTTGAGACTTGATTAGTTATTTAACTCTAAGTATGAGCTGGCACAAGTCGTTAGCGTAGGTGTTATTGAGCTAAACCCCTTAAATGGAGAAAACGAGTAATTCATGGACACTCTTAGGACATCCTAGATCGCATAGATTATTAATAAAGTCAATTGCATGTGGTATATTATTTAATTGGTATTGGACACTTAGAATTTTTAATTACTTTTAATTAATTTACTGATCCCCATTAGAGAGAAATGAAGGTGGTTTTGGGAATAAAGTAGAAAAAGAAGATAAATTTGATGGCTAGGGTTCTGTGGTCAAATTTTTGTAGTCGCTAGGCTGAGTTAAAGGTTGCGTATCCAGTTTGGCCCGGAACAGCTACAAACGTTATTTAAACACTACATCACCTCTATTTCGCAAACCGTAATCCTAAACTCATAAAAAAAATATATCAAACTGATCAGCTCGAAAAAAACCTTGCAATGGTTATAAATACGATACCTAATTCACGTTTTAATTAAAAATTTATTTTTAATTAGTTTAATATTAACGTTAAATTTTTAGGTCGTTACAATCTTCCCTCCTTAAAAGAATTACGTCCAAGCAATTCCCCAAATACAACTTTTAACCAAATTAACAAAGCATCTCACGGAATTAATTATGAGATGTGAGAAACATATCGATCACAAATTAACTATTTATAAAAAATGCAACAAACATAGAATGCCATCAATAATAACACAATATAATTCATTTACAGTAATGAATTTAATATTCTACATATACATACTATGATAACATGTGCTCTTTCTCAATCGTACAATCCACCTACAGTTTGTAAAAATAACACTCCCTTAATAGAAGGTGGAAATCTCAATCATAGATTAACCCATATCAGCATCTCCATAATTCAACCATGATAAAAGTCAATAATAAAACATAGGTTGATCAAAACATGAATGTACAAATAAATGAATACGCATAATCAGAACCCAACATAGCTCATCAAAATAAACAACATACTCAAAATAATATGGTATCATCACCATACTAACCTATCAACCAATAAAACGTGTGTGTTAATTCATATGTTGACTACACATCCATCATAATATGTGCATCCTCAAAACTGTCGATGAACTTCCTCATAGTCTTATCTTCATAATAATCAATGTACCATTCCATTTTCATAACATCTAGAATATCATGTGCACTCACTTATAATCACATCCTCAAAATAGCATATGCTAAGTTATGTCTATATCCTCAAAATAATATGTCTAGTCATAGCTAAATCCTCAAAATAGTATGGCCATTTACTCAAACTGCAGTTGCATCAATCCTCGATCCTCGGTCCCACATCATAAGATCTCTTCCAAATGACCACCATCATAAGGTCAATGAATACTCATCATCATTTGGGTGTTGTACTTTAGGATATATGAGTACTCATCATCATTCTGTTTATTTGCTCGCATCGATGCCACTTAGAGGGCCAAGAATTAGACTATCTGTCTAGGGATCTTGGGTATGATGAATCTCCTGTTTGAAGATTTGAGGCTTGATTGGTCCAGGTGAGCGTCATCACATACCTCTGCTTTATGAGCATACATCGGAACCATCAAATATCGTTCATCCCCCAGTACACTTCATATCCATAGTAGAGCATGTCCTAACTCCACTTTGTAAGTTTCTATTCTAGAACTTGTCCCTATGGATCATCATCACAACTACCATTATTGAGTCATCAAGTCCAATACATCAATATCAGATCTCATCTCTTCAAATATTTATACCATCAAAAACTTAATTCTACATTCCTATTATTATAATTTCTTCATTTGATGACAAGGATAACCCACCCAAAATATCAAAGAGGGATCCACTAGCGAGGTGCGTACCAATATATCTTCAAAGAAAAACATTTTTATTTTCAAGTCAAAGCTTCAATTTGAGTTTAAATTCAAAATCCTTTTTCTTCCTAAAATATCGCCACTATTTTAGAAAACAATTTCCTAAAATATTTTCATCATTATAAATCAATTTCAAAATAATTTTTTTGAGAAAACATCATTACGTAAAAAATTAAAAATGGAAACTCTTTTTCAAAATATTAATAGAAATAGGTAATTATTTAAAGGTTTCGATGTTTTGATAAATACACATATTGAACCTCACCAATTGTCATTTTGATTCCTCAATGGTACTCATCAAGTCTTTAGTCACCGGAATTCTCTAATTACTATTCTCATCTTCAATGAACATCTTTAAATTTCTTAGTCATTCCGAATATCCAGCCTTCCCCAACTTAAAAAACTATGCTATCCCTCTATGACTAAACTAAATGTGTCCCTTATCAAACTAAAAGTTCTCCGATGTATATCCTATCAAAAGTTAACATTGGATACTATCTCATCCTACATTTATCATACATAACAATCAAACAACGGACAAGCAAACATACCAAGCAACCAAGTAAACAAACAAGCAAACAAACAATAATTAAAACCAATCGTAGCAAATCAATCAACCAACACAATACAAACAAGAGGAAACAATTCAAATAAGCATTACATAGATTAATTAAATAAACAGTCAAATGATACAATACAAACATGAAATCAATTGTATCCAAACAAGGAATAAATTTGCGTAAATAGTTTAACCAAAAAGAACATATACACCAAAATGATCATACTCCAAACATTGAAATGGATAGTCCCTACATCATATCTCAACCTCTTCTATGGAAGGAAACAATTAGACATTCCAATAACGCCTAAGGAAAAGTCACACATAATAGTCATAAGATAACATCCTCATAATGGATGTCAGGTGGACTCAAAACTCATTCTACCCTGTCATCTTACGAACCATGTTACAAAGTCTAGTTTTATAGATCGGAAATGCCTAAATCACCTTCTTGACTTCGCCGAGGTTTTCTTTGACCACAAATTTTGGTTGCCTCGATCCTCCTTTTTAAATCGAATACTTGTCATTGATTCAACTTGTCGAGATCTTCGAAAAGGTATATTGTTCGATGGGTATTGGATACTTCAAATTTTTAGTCACTTTTTAATTAATTTGCTAACCACCATTAGAGAGGAATTACGGTAATTTCGAGAATAAGGTAAAAAAAGAAGATAGAGTTAACACCTACGGTTTCGTGGCCTCCTTTATATAGTCATTAGGCTGAATTATGGTTGTGTATCTAGTTTGGTCCAAAACAACTACGTATGCTATTTAAGCACTATGTCGCCTCTATTTCAGAAATAGTTACTCCAAAACCATCAAAATTATGTATCAAAATGATCGACTTTGGAAGACCTTCACAACAGTTATAAATATGATACTCGGTTCACCTTTTAATTAAAATCCATTTTTAATTAGTTTAATATTAACATCGGTAAATCATTGCAAAATCACTTAGGAGACAATTGCAATATAGATGTGTTATGATTTCAAAGTTTAAATTAAAAAAACACCTTTTTTGTCTATAAGCAATTTTTTTCTTTAAATATTCAGTTGTATTTAATTTTTTTGTATAGGATTAACCACATGTGCAAACTTGTTTTAGGTGGAGTATTAACATTCCAAATAAATTTGAATATGTTTTGTTTAGTCCTAGAGAAAATTAAAAACTAATAAATTGAGTTTGAGGGGTACAATTTACTATTTTCTTAACACCAAATTTTATTATCGCTCTTATTATCTTGTTATAGTATTCATGCTCAGTACAAAGTTGTACAAATTATGTTAAGGTAATACCTTTAAGGACACAGTTGAAATTAAAGCCATGGAAATTCGTTATTAGGTCTAAAAGCCTCAAGAATTAAAGCATTTATAAAATTACAAATGTCAAAAGGTTTTTTTATGCAACTCTATGGGGAATAACAGAAATACATCTATCATGCCAAAAAGATGTTTTGCTGCTAGAGTGAACTATAGTATTAATACCAAGGTTAAAAGTATTAAAAAAAATTAGAATAAGTTTCCGAAAGTGAGACATGTATATGAATAATAAATTTTATATTAAATCATATTTTGTATTTATTAATAAAAGAGTTTGGGAAATTTTTAACTTTTTTAAAATATTAATTTATTTGTAATTATTTAATACTAACAATTTATTATTAATTTAATTTATATTTAATTTATTTTTTATGTTCTAGTATATTAATATATTTGTATTCATAATACAAACATTATATCGATATTTTTTTGAGAGAAATGTGTGATTCTCAAAAGTAGAGGAGAACACACATGTGTATGTATATATATAAATATATATAAATATATATATATATATATATCATTGAAAACAAGGTACTGCCAACATGCTTGGTAGGTAACTAATCATAATACAAAAACAATAAAAAAGGACTCGGTTACATCTAGAATGAGCTCCAGCAAGGCCACCGCCAATTACACCTCAATATCGAGCTCCGGTAAGGCCACCTCTCGGTAATGAGGTGTTAGAAGTACCCAAAAAAGCCATGATGCAACCCAGTGCAGATAAGATTGATAGACAGCTCCAGTTGAGAAAGAACGTCTCACTGCAAACTCCGAAAATACAGAATGAACGCCTCATTACCAATGCGAATGATCCAGAATGAAGAAAGCCACACTGCAGATGTGGAAGGAATGGAAAGAATGCTTCACTGAGATGATCCAGAATGAAGAAAGCCACCCTACAGACGTGAAAAAACTAGAAAGAACTCCTCACTGCAAATGCAGATGATCTAGAATGAAGAATGCTACACTGTAGACTCGAAAGAACTGGAAAGAACTCCTCACTACGAACGTAGAAGGTCCAGAATGAACGTCTCACTACAATCCTGAAAACCTGCAAATAGTAATCTAGCACCCTGTTTGGCCTAAACCAGTATCTTTAAAAGGAACTAAAGAAAATTATAAGAATAATACACATATATGTATATAAATGAATTTTATATACATATATATGTATTAATGAAGTAAAAGTAATAAAACCGAAGCTAAAATTATAAGACAGAAAAGCAACTAAAAAATAAACAGACTAAAAAATAATCCGAGCCCGTTATGCAACATCTTAACCAACTCTAAAGTTGTAAAAAAGAGATCGAAATCAGAAAGATAAAAATTAACAAACTATGAAGTTAAAACCTATAAACTAAAATATCTTAAAAATTATCCTCATGGTCCTTTAATCAAAAGAACACTATGATAATTAGTAAAATCATCATTCAAATTTGAGAAAATGTTAATGCTATAATTATTAATGTTAAAAATATTGTTTTTATGCTTAAATAGCTTAATGCTATTATTAACCCTATTAAGATATTCTTTAAAATGATTATTTTTAGCTAATCTGTATTTAGGATTTGAGATCCAATTAGAACAAAACGATGATATTATAAAAATCAATTTATTAATATGACTATTATTATTATTAAAAAGTCTCTGGTTTCTCTCAAACCAAATATACCAACAAATTATAATGAATAAAGTATCAAGTAAAAATCTATTTTCCTTTTTAAACTTAAATCTTAGATTATTCCAATAATAATCACAATCAGTAAGACTAAAGTTAAAGATTTTGAGAGTATTATTAAGAATGTTGTAAATATCTATGCAATCATAATATACATGTTTAATATCTTCAAAATACAAATTACAAAATGAAAATTTATTATCAATTTGCATATTCTTTCTTTTTAAAAATTCAATAGTATTTAATTTTCCATGCATGATTAACCATATTTGAATTTTAGATTTAGGAGGAGCGTTTGTTTTCCAAATAAGTTTAAAAGAGTTATTAGTTACAGCCGAGAAATTAAGAAATTTATAAAAAGAATTTGAAGTGAATTTCTTACTCTTATCCCATTTCCAGTTAATAGTATCATTTTTGTTATCAATATTATATAAATTTAGTCTAGCAAATAATAAAGCTAATTATCTAAGAGTTGTACCTTCTAAAATTCTATTAAAACTAATATTCCAAGGGGGGTCACTATCCGGAGAAAAAACATATAAAATTAAAGCATTCTTAAAGTTACAAATTTCATAAAGCTCTTTAAATTCTACCCTAAGAGGAATGACAGGTATCCGATGATCATGTCAAAAAGACGTATTGTTACCTGAATGAACAATCATATTAGTACCAAGGTTAAAAATCTCATGACATTTTAAATTTGGTTTCCAAAAATTAGACAATTTATTAGTAACATTAGGTGTAATTTGGTATAAATTATCACTACAATTATAATAATGTTTAGAAACGATTTTTTAAAAATAGAGTTATCATTAAAATCCTTAAATTTCCATAACCACTTCCCTAACAGAGACAAATTCATGTTACGCAAATTAATGAATCCTAAACCACATTCCTTTTTTGATTTACAAACTGTTTTCCAATTAACTAAACATTTGAGACTACTGTTAGAATTATCTCCACTTCATAAGAAGTCCCTTCTAATTTTATCAATTTGGTTAATTACCCAATCAGGGAAAAGATGCATAGACATCCAATAGATCGGAAGAGCAGATAAAACAGAGTTGATGAGAACTAATCTACCCGCTCTCGATAAAAACCTTCCATTCCAATTAGGGATTCTTTTTTTAATTTTATCAATTATAATTAACCAGCCATCATGCTTAAGTTTAGTTGGTCTAATCGAAAATCCAAGGTAATCAAAAGGGAAAGTCATATTTTTACAATTAAGCGTATTAGCAACTAAACCTTCAACCTTATCAACATCATTTAATACTAAAACAGAACTTTTATTGAAATTTATTTTTGGCCCTTAAAGAAGTTCAAAGTTGTATAAAATAAATTTAAGGGTAATGACATGATTAGGCAAATGAAAGGTAAATAATAACGTATCATCCGCAAATTGAAGAACAGAGAGATCATTGCACGATATTTCATTACCAACGCACCCTAAAGAGCCATTTTCAACTGCTTTTTTAATAATCAATAGAGAAAACATATGTAGCTAGGTTAAACAAAAGAGGCGATAAAGGACCACCCTGCCTTAAACCACGTTTTGATTGTATTTTATTTCCCAAAATACCATTAATCATTATACTAGAATTACCGGTTTTAAGCAAAGTCATAATCCAGCTAATCCATTTGCTACTAAAGCCTCTAGCAAGAAACATATCAATAAGAAAATCTCAATCTACCGAGTCAAAAGCTTTTGCAAAGTCCAGTTTTAGAATCGCACAAGTAATATTAATCTTACAATAGTGATTTATGTATTCTTGAACAGCAGCCACTCCATCAGTGATATTTCTACCCTTTATGAAAGCAGTTTGTGAACAATCAATTAGATCATTCATTCTTGTGCTAAGTCTATTAGCTCAAAACTTTTGAAATAATTTTTACGGAACAGTTAATTAAAGAAATAGGACTAAAATCTTTTAAATTATTAGCACCGATTTTTTTATGTAATAAAATTACATTTGCAAATTAAATCTTCCTAATTATAATTTCCCACTATAAAACTCATTAAAAATGTTGATTAAATCGTATTTTAAAACATCCTAAAATAATTTGTAAAAGAAAATAGGAAACCCATCGGGACCCGAGGCTTTATCACTACCCATGTCATTAATAGCCTTCAAAATTTCCTCTTCAGAAAAAGGATTGTCAAACTCAGAAAGGTCAATTCTAGATTCAGAAGGATAAAGATCATTCCATCTAACGTTAATCCTATGCTTATTCTTATTACCAAAAATATCTCTATAATAATCAGTAAATGCCTTATTAAGATCTCTTTGGTCAACCAATTCTACATTATTCACAAAAATAGAATTTATCATGTTACTACGTTTTCTACCTTTATCCATATTATGAAAAAAAAATTGTATTATTATCACCTTCATTAATCCATTGAATTCTATTTCTCCGTATCCACATAACCTCTTCTTTTTCAAAAATTGAATTAAGCTCTTTATTTAAATTAGCAAGAACATTTCACTCACCTAGATTTAGTTGTCTAGTTTCTTCTATCTTGTTAATTTTAAGCATTTCGGAAAGTAAATTTTCTTTTTTAATTTTAATACTACCAAAAACATTCTTACTCCAAACTTTAATATAATTCCTTAGACCCCTAAGTTTTAAAATAATTTTTTTTGCAGAATTATTCGTATTTCTAAAATTATAAAAATTGATTGAATTCCATTTATTTTTAATTAGATTAGAGAAACTGGATTCTAATAACCACATTTTTTCAAATTTAAAAGTTCAATTAACAATTCTATGATGATCACACGTAAGAATAATAGGGCAATGGTCAGAATAAGTGTAAGGCAAACCAGAAACTTCACAAATAGGGAATTTATCCTCAATTTTGTTACTGATGAAAAATCTATCTAGAAGGGCCATAGACGGGGATTCTCTAGCATTACTCCAAGTGAATTTCCTATTATAAAGTAGTAATTCTATTAAATTAGTATTAATAATAAATTGGTCATACTCTTTCATAGAAGAGAAGTCTCCCTTCCGAGGTGAACGCTCGCCTAAAAAACGCGTAACGTTGAAGTCCCCACCCATAATTCAAGATCAAGGAGCGAATGATCTAAATTCCAGACATTCATTCCATAGAACTCTATGACCAATTTTAGAGTTTGGACCATAAACATTAGAAATATTTAATAATGAGTTATCACTAAGGTTGATGAGAATAATATGTAAAGAGTGTTGCTTAGTTTAAAGAAGTTTAAAAAAGTTATCCCGCCACCCTATAAGTAAACCCCCAGAAGTTCCAATAGACGGTAAACAGGCACAGTGTCTACAATGATAGCCACCTAGTCTTCTATAAAAACGAATATCTAGACAACCTAGTTTAGTTTCCTATAAGAGCGCAATATCAATAGAATAATCCTTAGAAAATGCTCTAATTTTATCACATTTACTTAAATCATTTAAACCCCTAATATTCCAGCTAATAATCCTCATGATCTAATAGATCTAGCCCTCTCTATCTCCCTATTTCTAATATAAGTAGTATCTAATTCAACATCAGTATAAATAAAAGCGGTATCTCTAGCTAACTGACATAACTCAGTGGAAGACAAACTACCCAAAGCATAAGAAGAATAAGTACTGTCTAAATCAGAAGACATACCTACCCAAAACATTATATCGATATTAAAATGTATAATCTAACCTCGGGTAATATGGGAACATGTGTATAACTAACTGCTATGACATACAGTTAATAAATGTATAGGCGATAACTAAATGTCAATAATGATGTCAAAGAGATATACACATATATTAAATAATTAAGTTTATACCTACATTTATATAATTTTTCTTATTCGTACATTTATATTTAATTACTACTTTGTATAAATACATACATATATTTTATATGTATATATTATATATATTGTGTAATGTTATATAAACATATATGTTTTAATGTGTGCGTATATACACACACATATTTATATTTATATATGTTTGTTTATTAATATTTGAATACATATATATATAAAACAATTTTAAAATTCAAATTTAAATGTGTTTGATATTTTCAAAAAAAATCTAGTAATATTTTTATTTTATTTTAACTACCAACAAAAATATTTTTATTTAAAATCATAGCAGATTATAATTTTGAAATTTCAGAGATTTGAATTTTAAACCTGTTTGACCTTTTAAAAATAAGAAAAATGATTTTTTTAGTTTGGAAGTAGAAAGATTCAAAAGAAACAAATTAAATTTTTCTATTAAGTATTTATGTATGAATATATTATATATATATATATTGATATAGATATATTTTATACATTTAAACTAGTTCTAATTTTAACGTTTAAAAAGAAAAGAGTTATTCAATTTTACACTCAGCCTAAAATGTTAAAAAATAAATTATGTATGTGTTTATGTATGTATATCAGATCCGAGAAAAAAAATTATAGTCGAAACTATATATATAATACTCTAAATATTTTTCTTTATTAATTAATTACTAATTTTTGAAATTAATTATTTTTTTAATATGGCCAAAATACGTATAGGGAATTATAAGCATGCATATGAATATCTATTATATTTGAATATATTAAAATATGGAATTACGTTCTCCTTGTGATCCTGTGCCGATGTTCGAATACGTCGGTTATTTAGTTCTCCATTCTATCTCCTAGGCTACGGTTTATAATGTCGTCACTTTGGCCTCACTAATGTCAGCTGAAGGGCTATGGTTTGGTTTTTAAGGTGTAAAGAAAATGAGAAATGAGGTACCTATTTACCCTTGCCTATTAAAAATGCCCAATTAAGTTCTTTGTATCAATTAATCATTTTATTCAAGCTTCTTTTTAAATCAAACCAACGTACAACTTTTACATATTATTTTTTTGATTTCAATCTTAGAATAAAGAATTAAAAAGCCATAAATTTTTTATACAACATTTATATTAATGTTTAACATTTATAAATTAATTTTAACGTTGGTTAATTTTTTGAATAATTAACAACTTAGTTATGTTGACTTTCTGGTATGAACTCGATCCTCAGTCAATATTTAAGCAATTTAAATACTGAAACATATATGGACTTTGCTAAAGTATCGTATCCGACACAAGTTCAATGTTTCTTGATCATTTAGGCAAAATCCAATTCCTAATTTATAATAAGCTCACCTAATAACAACATTTTCTACATGTATTATTTTCATCATCATTGTATTACATAGATATCTATATTTTAGTCTAAGGTCAAAAATTCTATTAATATTCACATTTAATTGCATAAACCACTTTAAAGTCCTTGGTTCAAGCTGATAACATTTTGATTAAATGATTTATAAATGATATATCATGGTGAGAGATATTGACTTTTAAGTTGGCTATTGTGGTGATACCAAACTTCTACAACGAAGGAGACAAATCCTCTCTTGGATAGTGTTTCACTCCAAGTATTCAAAGTAAACCCAACAACGGTCATAACATGATCCTGATGCCTTATGATAACCATAATCAAAGTATAGTCTAGTTACTCATGGTCGACAATGCACTCATGTCTAAAGACTAAAGTACGCCATTAACATGAGATCTTCTATTTTGATTTAGTTGTATTAACTTATAGAAGACTCTAGTTGGGTCATTTTGGAGTTGTTCCAAACAACAACGAGTATGTAACAACCTGGTGCCCTAAACGGTCAAGAGTAAATCAATGTTCATCGTATGTAGAGCATTACGGACACCGACCTCAACAGATGTATTGTTATCCTTTTCTCGATACATCTTCACTAGAAACATTTGAGGACTTGGTGTGCGTATGTGTGCACGCACGCGCGTGCGTTGTCATTTAATATTCATCGTTATGAACACATTCGTAATTGCAATCGATAAAACACTTCTTCTATTGAATTTCTACTTTTATATGTTTACTGTAATTAATTCATTATTTATATCACTGTTTGCGCCAAAATTGGTCACAAACCCCAGAAGTAGTGAAAGCACCAGTGTTTACACACAAATCCACAATATCTGAACACTGATCTCTGATCCAGAAGATGTATAGAGTAAAAATGAAGAAATAACAAAATTAAAATGAGGGAAAGTAAGAGAAGACACATGAAGCAGAGTAACGGCGTAAGAGCTTCCAAAAAGTCCTTTTTCAGTAGGCATAGGGGTGCTATTTATAGGAGTTGATCTGGAAATATCTCCCTCAAACCTCGGAATACCTCTTCTCACACATGGATGGGCCCACCAGATCGATCTGGGGTCGTTTGGGATCAATCCTGATCGATCCAAGTGCATTTCGTATCGATCCAAAAATGGCCCAATGGAGCTGAGATCGATCATGGATGTTCCTGAGTGAATAAGAAAGCTTTTGTGAAAATTTCATGGCATTTGGATTTGTAGTTTGAGAGTTATGATTGATCCAAGATTGAGATTGCTAGAGTTGGCTGGTGATTTCGTATACATGAAGAGTCTCGTATCCATCATATTCCATATCCCTCAATTTGTATCCATCGATCCCCGTATCCATAGCTTTCACATCGATCCGAGTCTCACGCACAGATCCATGTTTTACGTTCCATCCTAACGGTTTCCTTCCTAGCGATCGATACGAACGCGATCAATACGAAAATGGCTCCTGAATCTTTCGTTTCCATCCAGCATAGCTTCCTTTGTGTGTGTCCTTCGTATCGATCAAAAAGTGATCGATACGAAATAGGTGTAGGATCGATTTCACCCTAGAGGGTGGTGAATAGGGTGATACTATTAATTATAAAAATTTAATGCGGTAGTATATAAAATAATCGCAGCACTGATAATAGCAGAATAATAGCAGCACAGATAATTGCAGAATATTAAAAGTAGAAATAGAACAACACAGAATTTACCCAGCTTCGGCAAAACCCTGCCTACATGCTGCCCCAAGGTTTCTACTAGAAATTAAGTAGTCAGACGCTTACACACGTAAACTCGCGACACCCGCTATCGACTGACCTAACTCTACGCTCAAAACCCTGCCACAACTCAGCCACTGAGTTGCGAATTCTCGAACTACACCACCGTAGTTCGTCCCCTAGTCACACGACTAGACAATTACACAAGTTAAAAAATAATTACAAAATGAAAACAACTGAAAAACAAAAGAAACCCTAATTTTTAAAATTTAAAGCCCAAAAGGTAAAGTAACCGGCCCAATATAAAAATAAAACTTCCTTTTCTTTTCTATTATTCGGCCGGCTCCTTTTCTTTTGTTTTCGATTATAGCTGCTTTATGCTCGTTCGTTCCTCTTTACAAAAACTAGGGCTTCTGATAAATTGAAGCTGCCGACTTCAATTGCTCGATCGAATGATGATTCAGTGTCCCTTGCTTTGTCGATCGATGATCTCTTCACTTTGCACATGGCTGCTCCAATTTTGAACGAGTTCGACTAAAGTGGTATGTGATTTATTCTCTTTGCTTTTCTGATTAGCTTGCTTGAACTCGATGATTTAGGCTAATGATGTTAATCGTTTATATAGGATTCGAATTCCTATTTCTTCGTTCGTATACAACTGGTTTGAATTTGTCACTTGTTATGCTTTGGCCATTGGATTTTGTATGGAATTTTTTTTATTTTTTCTGACTTGTTCATATTCGTATATTTCCTGTTACTTGATTCTCATGGTTTCGATTTTGAACTTGCTTGAATTCCTTGGTCACCACCGCTTTGTGAATTTGAGCTTAGATTTTGTTCCGTTCTTTATGCTGTCGCTATTGGCCATTTGTGTTAAACTGGACCTGTTCGATTTTTACTTGCCTTGGCCACCACAGCTTTGCATTTGCTTTGACTTCGGCCATTTGAAACTGCTGCAGCTCATTCACTTGACACTTCTGTTTCACTGTTGGTCTGCACTTGATTTTGTAACTGCAAATATGTATTCCTGAGTGTTCATGCCTGTAGCATAACCCGATGCTTGAATGCATTGTTCACCTGTATTACTCTGACTTGTTCAAATAGAAGTTCCTACGACATTGACTCGATTTTACACTGCTACCTTTTTCCGGCTTGATCAATTTGAATTTTACTGCAGCTTCATCAAGTGTACTGCTGTGTGCATGTTGACATTGCATATATATATCTTGTTGAACTTGTAGCATACTCAGTTGCTTGACCATATGCATTTTGCTGTTTTAACATTTTGTAGTCTGTTGCTTGAAGTCTGAAAGCATTTGTACTGTACTGTCTGCATATCAACTTGTTGAAGTCACTGTGGCATTCATTGTTGAGGCTACACTTGTACATGATTCAATTTGAGCTTGCATTGTTTAACTGCACTTCCCTGTCTACTGCCTCCGGTCATTGCATATGGCTTTGAGTCTTCTTGCTTCGAGTCATGTAAACTTGTTGTATACACTAGGTTTCCCTGTCCACTGCTTGACTCGAAGTCTTGTCTTCATGTAGCTTGTCTGCACTTGTGTTCAGTCCGCTTTGGAGCTTGTCGATGGTTTGAGTTGCTCAGACCAGTTGAATCATTGACTGTACAGTCTGTAATTGTATTGTTGAGCTGCTGTCTCACTGTGATCTGGTTTGATTGCTTTTGAGTTTCTGAATTGCATTCACTATATATATATATATATATATATATATATGAAAACTATATTGTGCTAGCATTTTAACTGTTTGGTGCACCACTTCTTATGTGCATGTTGCATGTTCACTTGGTTGAACATGTGCACTTAGTTGGTTCATGTTGTAGCTTGACTTGATTACTTGTTTCTCTGACCAGTCTGGGTTCAAGTGTACATTCGAATTTTTGGTCAAGGCTGTGTTGTATGTATCTTGACCTATAGTTTTGTATTGCACCTGAGTTGAATCCAGTGTAAAGCTCGGGTATGACCTTGTGCTCAATATCGTGACTTGATATTTATTTCACTTGAGTTGAACCCGGCTTTTGATTTGGGTTTGACCTAGTGCTCACATATCCCTGTAGTTTTATCAAGTGTATATCGGTGTGCACGGCCTTATGGCATGTACAGTGATACACTGTGCATGTCACAAGCTGTTCATGTATGATGAATTCAAATTTAAATGATGACGAACAACCCAAATGACCGAGGCAAATAATATTTTTAAAATACACATTTTATTTTACACTGCACAAATATTTATTTTTCAATTTTACTACGTCAGTGTGTATTTTGCAGATAACTCAGATGTTGGATTCAATCTGGAATAGAGTTGAAGATAAATACGAGTGAATGAGCGATATGTAGGGAGGTGCTTATGTAAATGATAATTGTATAGTGAAAATTTTGATGTATTCAAAATTGTATTGTAATTGAAATTGTGTATATATAGTGAGAGCACAAATTTGTACTATTCAAAATTGTAATAAAATATTTATTTGAATAAAATATCTGTTTGAATTTAAATTCTGTGTTATTTATTTTATTCAGCAAATATTTATTTAATTATGTGAAAATAAAATAGTACAATAACAAATACATTTAAATGAATATATATATATATATATGTTTATTATAATCAAACAAAAATCATATACTAGCATATTCAACACTCTCCCCCTTTTGATGATAACAAACATATATTTAAGATTTTGAATTTATTAAATGTATTTGATCATTGATGAACTCTATTTGCTCCCCTTATTTGAATGCTCCCTCTCTAAACAAATCTCCCCCTTCATATATGCATGAAAATAAATAAAAATATGCAAATGAACCTTGATGTACATAAATAAAATATTTGACCTTTATTTACCAGAATCTTAACTTTTTAATCCCCCTTTTGTTATCAGCAAAAGAGTAATGGTGTTAGAAAAATAGAGATAAAGTGATAGACATTAATACAATATTAATACTCAATCGGGTATGAATATTAAATTTCAATAAAATCAAACAAAAATCATAAATACTATGTTTGACGCATATTCCACTTTAGAATGATAGGGATGATGTCATCATATAAAACCATATAGTTGTGTCTATTTGTGGTATATTTATATCAGGAATTTGAATATCTACTAACCATGCATAACCGTTAGGACTTTTAAATCAGATTAGTAGTATTCCAAATTTAAAAAAAATTCAAGTATCTTCTAACCACGCATAACCGTGAGGACTTTTAAATGAGATTAGAATCAACTTGTCTATTTAATCAATCAATTTTGATATGCGTTCCATACATGCATAACCGTGAGGACTTTTAAATGAGCATGGAAGCACATAATCATAAATTCCAAGTAATTCACCCATGCATAATCGTGAGGACTTTTAAATGAGAATGAATACTTTGGATGTTTTTATTGCTAAAAATATAATAAAATGAAGAACGAATAATTTCCCGTTTAAAATACCACATATTAACATACTATATTGGATTATGATGAGTGATGGTCGTTAAAAATATTATAGAAATAGAAATGGTCATGGAATTTTTACCAACAAAAAGTTTTTATAACTCTTGTTTAAATTTCTAAATAAATTTACTAATTATATTGTCTCAAGTTATAATATATGATTAATATCAACACTCATCACTTTTTCAATGACTTTTATCTTTTTGATAATTAGTAGGGAGTCAGATTAGTTAATGTATTCATTTAAGATCAAGTCCAAAAATAAAATCAATTTTATAAAATGACTAATCTGAAATAAGGTCAACAGAAAACGATTTATGGAAGGGGTTTTAGAAAAATGTCTGCTATTTGAAAATTATTTCAAGTGAAAAATATGCAGATATTTTCTTTGGAAATGTGATGCAGCTAATGAATGTCTCAATATAAATCACGTTCCACTAATAATTTTTCTTTCCAGTGTGTCATCTGCATCTGAATTTTCCTTTGACTCAAGATTGTCATTAGTTTGATGTCATAGACTAGACCGTGTAGTGTGCAACAAAATATCTTAAAATCATTTTTAACAGCTTTTGAATGAATTTCTTTTGAATTTGAATTGAAACCGTGCAAATAAACAGATAGTGAACATAGTATCAGATCAAGTAAATATATCCACGTGTATCGAGAGTAATCATCAAAACATCATCATTAATCCAAACAAATCTTTATGAACCATTTCAATGTCTCTAGAAATACTTATTGTATTTTCGGCATAAATATATAATTGGCCAACAATTTTGAAAAATTCAAAATCAATATCATCATCGACATTTATTTCATTATCACATAACTAGCTGATTTAATTCAAATTATGGTGCAGATTTTCACATTTAATAAATCATTCAAGATGAATATACAGTTATCTGTTTTACCTTTACCGATAATATTTCGTTGTTGCCCATCATGATTCTACCACCTTTGTACTAGGCAAAGGACCTTTGATTTGTCGCCCGTTATGTGCTTGGAACAGCCAGAATCCAGATAGCACTGTTGTTGTTCCTTCGCCTGCCACTATACCTACACGATAAAAGATTTTTGTGACCTATTTGTTTTAATAGGTCCATGGTTGTTAGTGGCAAATGATTTTGAAAAATAAGTTTGTTGAGACCAAAACTATTTATATATGTTTCTTTCGACGCCCAGATTTGTTTAACTTTGAGGGATTTTATATTTGTGCCTTTTGGAACCCAAATTGGAATAGTTTTCACATGTTTGGGTCTATACCAACAATTATTTTGATTGTGTCCAAATTTTCTACAAAATGTGCATATGGAATTGACTTGTTTAATTTCATTTCTAACACATTCAGATTGATTAAACCCAAGTCCTTGTCTAATAGTATTAATAGTTTGTTTCCTTAATAGCATATTTAGCGATTTTCACTTTTTGAAAATTTTCCTAAAGTTGTAGACAATTGTTAGACTTGTGTTTTGAGAGATTCATTTTCATTCAATAATTGTGTGTACTTTTTAATAGAATTCTCTCTCCTAGTATTTTCACTTTCTTTCAAAATCAGAATTTCATTTTCAAGTGATTTGATTTTAATTTCTGATTTTTTAGTCTCTTCCTTAAATGATGGACACTTATCACACTTAGGGCTCTTGCTTTGATAGTTTTTAACTAATTGATTAAGCTGTTTATTTGATTCTATCAAGTATCTCTTTTTGATTCAATTTTAGCGTATTTTTCCCTAAGTCGTTCAAAACAGTCATTTATTTCATGGAAATATATAAGTAATTCTGAGTGAGTGAGTTTTGATACCTCGCTTGGCTCGTCATCATCGCTATCGGTTATATCACCTTGAAGGCACAGATCTACTTTTTCACTCTCACTACTAGTGCTTTTATAATCATCATCACTTTTATTCCGCGTAGCTGCAAAACTACTCCTTTTTATTACTTTTCTTGGCCGTTTCGATTTTGAGGACAATTGGGCTTGATATGGCCTGGTTTATTGCACTTGTGGCAAATGATCTCTTGCTCTTCTAAGTTGTCTAGTGCTTTGACTATTCTGCTTTTCAATTTTAGATTTAGAGCAGGATTTCTGTATTTGCGGTTCCACTTTTTGAATCCTTTTATTAGTAGCGCCAACTCAGCTGCTCCATCATCATCATCATCATCACTTTCTGTTGTTCCTTTGAGAGATATCAATTTCTTTTGAATATCACCTCCTTCTCGTTCTTCCTTGAATTTCATTTCTAGCTCAAAAGTGGTGAGATTTCCAATGGCTGTAACTTTCGCTTCAAAATTCCATGGAAGGACTCTGAGGATTTTTCGGACTATTTCCAACTCTATGTATGATTTTCTTAGAGCTTTCAATTTGTATATGATATTGGAAAGTCGTCCGTACATCTCTTTGACATTTTCTTCTTTGGCCATTGTGAATTTCTCGTATTCGCTACTCGGCATGGCAAGGCGAGATTCCTTGACTTGAGATGTTCCTTCGTGAGTCACTTCTAGTGTGTGCCATATTTCCTGCGCAGTTAGACAATGTGAGACATGATTAAATTTAATTTGATCCAATGAACAAATAATAGAATTCATAGCTTTAGCATTAGTATTCTGTAATTTATTTTCTAGATATGCCCATTGATCCATCGGTTTTTCAATTTCTTGATTATCTACAACTATAGTTGGCGTTCTATAACCTATCTCAATAATATTCCAAGCATCAATGGTTTTCAGAAACAATTTCATTCTATTTTTGCAGTAAGCATATTCACCATTGAACATTGGTGGTCTAACTATGGACTGGCCCTCAGCAAAAACTTTATTAAAAGAAGCCATTTTAAAAATTCAAATTTGTAAAACAAAAATTGGTTTTTGAAAAATCAAAACAAAAAATGGCTTTTGTTCCTAGCTCTGATACCACTTGTAGGATCAATTTCACCCTACAGGAGGGGATGAATAGGGTGATACTATCAATTATAAAAATTTAATGCGGAAGTATATAAAATAATCGCAGCACTGATAATAGCAGAATAATAGCAGCACAGATAATTGCAGAATATTAAAGGAAGAAATAGAACAACATAGAATTTACCCAGCTTCGGAAAAACCCTGCCTACGTGATGTCCCCAAGGTATCTACTAGAAATTAAGTAGTCAGATGCTTACACATGTAAACTCGCGACACCCGCTATCGACTAACCTAACTCTACGCCCAAAACCCTACCACAACTCAGCCACTAAGTTGCAAATTCTTGAACTACACCACCGTAGTTCATCCCAAAGTCACACAACTAGACAATTACACGAGTTAAAAAATAATTACAAAATAAAAACAACTGAAAAACAAAAGAAACCCTAATTTTTAAAATTTAAAGCCCAAAAAGTAAATAAAGTAACCGGCCCAATATAAAAATAAAACTCCTTTTTCTTTTCTATTATTCGGCCGGTTCCTTTTCTTTTGTTTTCGATTATAGCTGCTTTCTACTCGTTCTTTCCTCTTTACAAAAATTAGGGCTTCTGATAAATTGAGGCTTCTGACTTCAATTGCTTGATCGAATGATGATTTAGTGTCCCTTGCTTTGTCGGTCGATGATCTCTTCGCTTTGCACACGGCTGCTCCAATTTTGATCGAGTTCGACTAAAGTGGTATGTGATTTATTCTCTTTGCTTTTCTGATTAGCTTGCTTGAACTTGATGATTTAGGCCGATGATGTTAATCGTTTATACAGAATTCGAATTCTTATTTCTTCATTCGTATACAACTGGTTTGAATTCGTTACTTGTTATGCTTTGGCCATTCGATTTTGTATGGATGTTTGTGATTTTTCTGACTTGTTCATATTCGTATATTTCCTGTTACTTGATTCTCACGGTTTCGATTTTGAACTTGCTCGGCTTCCTTGGTCACCACGGCTTTGTGAATTTGAACTTGGATTTTGTTCCGTTCTTTATGCTGTCGATTTTGGCCATTTGTGTTAAACTGGACTTGTTCGATTTTTACTTGCCTTGGTCACCACGGCTTTCCATTTGCTTTGACTTTGGCCATTTGAAACTGCTGCAGCTCATTCACTTGACACTTCTATTTCACTGTTGGTTTGCACTTGATTTTTGTTCATGCCTGTAGCATAACCCGATGCTTGAATGCATTGTTCACCTGTATTACACTGACTTGTTCAAATAGAAGTTCTTGCGACATTGACTCGATTTTACACTGCTACCTTTTTCCGGCTTGATCAATTTGAATTTTACTACAGCTTCATCAAGTGTACTGCTGTGTGCATGTCGACATTGCATATATATATCTTGTTGAACTTGTAGCATACTTAGTTGCTTGACCATATGCATTTTGTTGTTTTAACATTTTGTAGTCTGTTGCTTGAATTCTGAAAGCATTTGTACTGTACTGTCTGCATATCAACTTATTGAAGTCACTGTGGCATTCATTGTTGAGGCTACAGTTGTACATGATTCAATTTGAGCTTGCATTGTTTAACTGCACTTCCCTGTCTACTACCTCCGGTCATTGCATATGGCTTTGAGTCTTCTTACTTTGAGTCATGTAAACTTGTTTTATACACTTGGTTTCCCTATCCACTTCTTGACTCGAAGTCCGGTCTTCATGTAGCTTGTCTGCACTTGTGTTCAGTCTACTTTGGAGCTTGTTGATGGTTTGAGTTGTTGAATCATTGACTGTACAGTCTGTACTTGTATTGTTGAGCTGCTCTCTCACTATGATCTGGTTTGATTGCTTTTGAGTTTCTAAATTGCATTCACTATATATATATATATATATATATATATATATATATGCAAACTGTATTGTGCTAGCATTCTAACTGTTTGGTGCACCACTTCTTATGTGCATTTTGCATATTCACTTGGTTGAACATGTGCACTTAGTTGGTTCATGTTGAAGCTTGACTTGATTACTTGTTTCTCTGACCAGTCTGGGTTCAAGTGTATATTCGAATTTTTGGTCGAGGCTGTGTTGTATGTATCTTGACCCATAGTTTTGTATTGCACCTGAGTTGAATCCAGTGTAAAGCTCGGGTTTGACCTTGTGCTCAATATCGTGACTTAATATTTATTTCACTTGAGTTGAACCCGGTTTTTGATTTGGGTTTGACCTTGTGCTCACCTATCCTTATAGTTTTATCAAGTGTATATTGGTGTGCACGGCCTTGTGGCATGTACTGTGATACACTGTGCATGTCACAAGCTGTTCGTGTATGATGAATTCAAATTTAAATGATGACGAACAACCCAAATGACCGAGGCAAATAATATTTTCAAAATACACATTTTATTTTACACTGCACAAATATTTCTTTTTTAATTTTACTGCGTTAGTGTGTATTTTGCAGATAACTCAGATGCTGGATTCAGTCTGGAATAGAGTTGAAGATAAATACGAGAGAATAAGCGATATGTAGGGAGGTGCTTACGTAAATGATAATTGTATAGTGAAAAATTGTTATGTATTCAAAATTGTATTGTAATTGAAATTTGTGTATATATAGTGAGAGCACAAATTTGTACTTTTCAAAATTGTAATAAAATATTGTTTGAATAAAATATCTGTTTGAATTTAAATTCTGTGTTATTTATTTTATTCAGCAAATATTTATTTAATTATGTGAAAATAATATAGTACAATAACAAATACATTTAAATGAATATATATATATATATTTGATTATTATCGTCAAACAAAAATCATATACTAGCATATTCAACAATACGCTGCCAAACCTCCACAACCATTGCTTCGTATCCACCGGTTGCTTCATTCTTCGTATCGATCCCAGCCTTGATCGATACAAAGTGCATTGACATGCTTTGCCATCCAATCGATACATACGTATCGATACGAAATCCACATCCATCACCCTGTTTCTCCCCCGAAGCAGCTTGATCGATACGGATTCGATCGATACGAAATATATCGATACGAATGTCGATCGATCCAAAACAAACACCATAATGATCGATACGAACGTATCAATACGAAACCAATTTTCACCAATATTGATCCATCCATAACTTGAGCATATGAACTCCGATTGACCTGAAATTTGAAGTGTAGCCTCACCGAGGCTTGTTTATCGTTCCCAATCGATCCCACCTTGATTAGAGCTTGATCCAATTTTGATGGTATCAATCATAACTTGTTTCCAATCGATCTCCAATCCTGATATCCATCCTTTTCAGCCAACTTATTGATATCTCGGCTTTGACCAAATGGCGGGATAACATTTCACCCCAAAACATGCCTTGCGGTAGGAAGGCGTGTTTTGAATAGCTTTAAATCCGAGATCCAAAGTCCATATTCCACCCATATCCTTTTCACCCGATCCATAATCCAATCCATTACCAAGCCATTCCATAGCCATATCCTTATCCAAATCCACGACTATTCTGAAGCGATATCCGATTCTGAATCCAGTAATCAAATTCTTATCCAATTCCATACCCATCCGAACCCGACAACCGAGTTCTGATCTATCCATATCCAGAATCCAAAAACCAAATCCATGACCTCTCTGGGTCGACATCCAAATCTGGGACCTCCTCGGGTCCTGTAATCCAAATCCGGGACCTCGTTGGGTCCTCAGCCAAAATCGGGAACCTGTTCGGGTCCATATCCAGGTCCATAAACCTTTCCGGGTCATTTCATACTATTCCAGCCTCGACCTCCGGTGAGGGCTCATCCATGGTTTTCCTTCTACGGCCTCGACTCTCCGATCAAGGACTTATACTCTCCGGCCTCGACTTTCCGATCGAGGACTTATACTCTCCGGCCTCGACTTTCCGATCGAGGATCGAGGACTTATATTCTATGGCCTCGACTCTCCGGTCGAGGACTTATATTCTCCGGCCTCGACTCCCCGGTCGAGGACATATATTCTCCGGCCTCGACTCTCCGATCGAGGACTTATTCCGTGTTCGAGTCCATTCCGTTGCTCTCTGATGAAGGGACTCTCGGGACCGTAACTGCGTGACCTGTAATATTTATTACGTTAATTCAAATCCAATCATCATAGAGTTCAATTGATAAGATAAAAGTCCATACAACTAAGAAAACTAAATAACTAGAGTACCAAAAAAGAAACCAGAGTTTGCAGAAAACAGAAAAAACAAGATTTCATAAACCTGAGCATCATAGGTTATCATCATCTCAGAGCATGCCTAGGGTCCATCCTCGATCCATTACATGTGTAAGTGACTTAGCCGAATTACTTCAGGGTTTATTACTTATTCCATGCCATAAATCCAATCAGCTGATAATAAGCTGATGACGATGCCTAGATCTAGTGCCATCTTCGTTTGAGGTGGGAAGTGGCTGCTCCTGTTCCACCGCCACAACTCAATTCCTTATGTATTGTTGCAAATGACCATTCCTCACATGCTCCTCAATAATATCCTTCAAATGCCTACAGTCGTTCGTGTTGTGCCCATCTAGCTCATGGAATAGGCAATGCTTTCCCGATGCCCGCCCATATTCGGAGGGTTCCCTTTTTGCCAGCCTTTAATACTGGAGGCGCCCTCGAGTATCTAGATAAATCCTTTCTAAAGTTTCAGTCAAATCTATGTAAGAAGAGAATTTAGATTCCCTTCATTGCCTTTTCGATGTGTTACCACTGTCATTCATTTTCCTTTTGCCTTTATCGTCCTTGTTTGAATCCTCCCTGGATGGACCTCCACCTTTTACCGCATAACCTTCAGCCTCTCTCCCCTCTCAATCAGCCTTCGCATCTTCCTATCGTAGAAACCTCTCTGCTTCATGGTAAAACTCCCCGAGATCCATCAGCGGATCCCACACCAACGATATCTTGAAATCCGAATTATCTGCAACCCCTAAGACTGCTGCCATCAAAACCATCGACGGATCGGGTCGATCCACCGAAGCCACTTCTGCATTGAATCTGGTTAAGAAATCCCTAAGTGATTCTCCCTTCCACTGTTTCATCGATGTTAAAGTCATCACATTCTTGGGTCTCACGATGTGGACCCGAAATTGCCTCATAAACCTCTCGATCAACTCTGTCTATGTGCCAATAGAGCCGCTTTCCAGTTGTCTGAACCATAGTATTGCTATATCCGTCAAATACAAAGGGAAGCATTGCGCCATGACTTCCTTCGATGCTCCTAGTACTTCCATGTGTCTCATGTACCTTGTCAAGTGAACAGCGGGATTCGTTCTTCCATCATACATTTATAGCATTAGTAGTTTGAAATCTGGCAGATTCCTAACTTGCCTAATCGTAGAAGCGAAGGGGCTCCAGTTCACATCCTCCAAATCTCTATTCACCAATCCTTCCGTTATAGCCCGTCTGATCATATTCGCTAACCTGTCGTTGTCATCAAGTGGTAGCCTCTGCCTGCTACCTTCGACCTGCCCCCTGAGTCCATGAAGGAATCCTGAAACCTATCCTTCTGGACGAGCATCCATATCCCGATCAACGCCAAACTGCACAGCGCCGCCTGGTATACTTCCTGGAATTGAGCCTACATGATTCGGGGGCATGCCTCTTGGTTCAGAGGCCATTCCCGATGGTCCCACTCTATCCTGTATTTTGGTTGCTCCAATTCCTTGGTTCTGATTCTGGACTACCTCTGTTCCTGCTATTCCAGCTTCGTGATCCTCATTTCCAGTATCTCCTACTGCTCCATTCCTCTGGTTTTGCACTCTAGCTTGTCCAACCTGTCGGAGTAGGTTATGTATCATATTCTCCTGCCTTTTCAGCATTGTTTCCATCTCATCTCTAGCGATGAAGATTGAGGCCTGATTAGTTCCTGAGGAAGCCTTCTGACTTCCTTCATGCTGGCTCCTCTCTGTTCTCTGTCTCCTTGTCGATTGCTTAGCCATTGCTTCCCAGAATCAAAGTTCCTAAGGTTTCAGATCCAAAATCCAAGCCTCCAAATCTCCGAGTTCAGCTTCTCGGTGAAAGCACCAAAGTGTTTGCACCAAAATTGGTCACAAACCCCAGAAGTAGTGAAAGCGCCAGTGTACACACAAATCCTCAATATCCGAACACAGATCTCAGATCCAGATGATGTAGAGAGTAAAAATGAAGAAATAACAAAATTAAAATGAAAGAAAGTAAGAGAAGACACAAGAAGCAGAGTAACGACATAAGAGCTTCCAAAAAGTCATTTTTTCAGTAGGCATAGGGGTGCTATTTATAGGAGTAGATCAGGAAATATATCCCACAAACCTCAGAATACCTCTTCTCACATGTGGATGGGCCCACCAGATCGATTTGGGATCAATCCTGATCGATCCAAGTGCATTTCGTATCGATCCAAAAATGGCCCAATGGAGCTGAGATTGATCATGGACGTTCCTGAGTGAATAAGAAAGCTTTTGTGAAAATTTCATGGCATTTGGATTTGTAGTTTGAGAGTTATGATCGATCCAAGATTGAGATTGCTAGAGTTGGCTAGTGATTTCATATCCATGAAGAGTCCCGTATCCACCATATTCCATATCCCTCAATTCATATCCATCGATCCCTGTATCCATAGCTTTCGCATCGATCTGAGTCTCATGCACAGATCCATTTTTACGCTCCATCCTAACAGTTTCCTTCGTATTGATCGATACGAACGCGATTGATACGAAAACGGCTCCTGAATCTTCGTTTCCATCCAGCATAGCTTCCTTCATGCGTGCCCTTCGTATCGATCAAAAAGTGATCGATATGAAATATGCTGCCAAACCTCTGCAACTATTGCTTCGTATCCATCGATTGCCTCATTCTTCGTATCGATCCCAGCCTTGATCGATACGAAGTGCATTGACATGCTTTGCCATCTAATGGATACATTCATATCGATACAAAATCCACATCCATCACCCTGTTTCTCCCCCGAAGTTGCTTGGTCAATATAGATTCGACTGATACGAAATGTATCGGTACGAATGTCGATCGATCCAAACCAAACACCATAATGATCGATACGAACATACCGATACGAAACCAATTTTCACCAATATTGATCCATCCATAATTTGAGCTTATGAACTCCGATTGACCTGAAATTTGAAGTGTAGCCTCACCGAGTGTAAAAGCCTTAATTTTTGTTTAATATTCAGAATATTTAATTAGATATTTTAAATAGAATAATGTGATTTATTAGGGAGAAGAGTTTTATTTTCCATTGTGTATTTGGATGTAAAGGAAGATTTATTAGCCTTACTATTTACTCTGGTCAACCAAGGGAGCATCTTCATATGTCTCTCTTGGCGTATGTGTAATAATTATATTTTGCTAAATGTGGTTAACGTTTTGGGATTATGTAATGAACATGAAATGTTTTGATTTGAATGTGGAAATATGTTTTTGAATTGTTAAATTTTCCATATTCTTGTGATCTGTTTATCAATGTACCTAGCACCGCCGTATTTGGTCGCCGAAGATTAATAACTATGGATAACTGCAGCATCCGTAGCCGTTAGTTTTGGGCCCCCAAGTAGGGGGATGTTACAAGTTGGTATCAGAGCATAGGTTTATGAAACTTTAAAAGAAAAGTTAAACCTAAAATCTTTTTCAAACATAATCCAATGAATTTAAAATTATGATCGGGGTTTTGGGTTAATGCTATAGTAACATACTTGTATTTGATATATAGATATATATCTAGGTACATATTCCCCTATCTCTTAGACCAATCTTCTGTATCTTATTAACGCTCGTATACAGATTTATGAGGAAGAAGATATGGAAATAAGAAATCGAAGAGGAAATCTAGGTGGAGGAAGCACCACAACGAGTGATAATGCTCGACCTAATACCAAGAGGAACCAAGGTCGACAGGCTAATGCTAATCCAAGTGCACAGGCCAATGTAGGTGCTGGAACCCCACCAGTAGATATGGGGATGATGTATCAGTTCTTCTTTAACTTGATGCAAGCTGGTGCAGCTGCAGGGGTAGTTGGAGGTAATGCTGTGAATATTGGAGGAGCCAATCATGTGGCTCCAGTTGGCAATAACTATGCCAAGCTGAGCAAGGATTATACCAGTTTGGGAGGAAAGCCTTTTCATGGAACAGAGGATGTTGTTGAAGTTGAAAACGGGATTTTGAACTGTGAAAGAATCTTTATAGACTTAGCCTTAGACAATGGAGAGAAAAGAAGGCTAGCCTCTAAACAGTTACAAGGGTCAGCACTTCACTGGTGGAACGGTGTGACAGTCAGAGTTCAGGAGGAAGAGCTGACATGGGCTGATTTTAGAAGAAGGTTTAAGCAGAGGTTCTTGTCCGAGGTTGCTAAGTCGGCATCGATGAGGAAGTTCATGGATCTTGTACAAGGAGAGTTGTTAGTGAATGGGTATGCTGCTAAGTTTGATGAGCTATCTCGATATGGTCATGCTTTGGTTGACATTGATGTTAGAAGGAATGAAAGATTTATTAGAGGATTGAGGCCAGAGCTTGGCAGAATGGCCATGACTCATATTAGGGAGCCTTGTCATGTAGTGGTAGAGATGGCCATTTGCCATGCAGAGATGCTTGCTATGTCTGTTAGGGAGAAACCAGTTGAGTTCCAGGGTCCTCGGTGAAAGAAAAGGAAATTCTTCAAGAGGAAAGGAGCCCAAAAAGGGATGCTGCCAAGAAAGCGAAGGCTGATTTAGTGTGTTATAAGTGTGATAAGAAGGGCCATTATGCCAACGAGTGCAGATCTGGTAAAGGAAAGAAGCCTACAGAGAAGAAGAATGTGAAATGCTACAACTATGACCAAGTTGGGCATTATAAGAATCAATGTCCAGAGCTAGTCCGAGCGGACAGAGGGAAGGTGTTTGTTGTTAGATAATCATCTTCTTCTAGACCTTCTACCGTAGAAAAGGGAAAACTATGTTGGAAGGTACACTTTTTATTCAGAATATACCAGTTATAGTACTATTTGATACTGGTGCATCACACTCATTTATATCACAGTTTTTGGTTGATAGGTTATGTATAGAACCCACATACCTTGTTACTTCCTTAAGGGTTGCAAATCCAATAGGAGGGCATGCAACTCTTGGGATAAGATGTGACCAGTTAGAACTTGATTTGTTAGGTCATAAGTTTGCATGCAGTTTGTATGTTTTTGATTTCGTAGATTTCGGGTATGGATTGGTTGGGTAAGTATGAGGCTGGGATATTTTGCCAAGATCGGAAAATATCGTTGAGGCACTCAGATAGTCATAACCAAATCAATTTCTCAGTGGATAATTCCAGTAAGAGTGTTTGTGCTTTGTTAAGTGCCTTGGAGGTGGGAGATGACCTTAGTCGAGTTCATGTAGCAAGAGAATTTGCAGATGTATTTGAGCCGGTCACTGGATTACCACCGAAATGGGCTGTAGAGTTTCGGATAGGCCTTGTACCGGGAGATGAACCTATCAGTAGACCACCTAGCAGAATGTCACCGACATAGATGAAGGAAATCATTTATTGGGTTATAAATTATTTTCGGTTAAAATAATAATTATTTGGGTTAGAGATTTTAATATGTTAGGTAATATATTAAAATAGATTTTCTAGGATTTTCCAGAATTTTCCTAAGTCATTTGAGGGATACATATATATATATATATATATATATATATAATTATTTAAGATATGAGACTTAAATGTTTTATATATTTATAAAGGAAAAGGGGCATTTTGCAAAATAAAAGGATTTATAAATTTTGGTAATTGCGGCAGCACATATCTGAAAAGCATTTTATTAACAATGATAATTTGACAAACAAAGGCAGGTTAGTTGAAAAGTTTCCTTTTTTTAGTTTGAAAACAAAAATCACTCTTTTTATATGCTTCAACCCACACGGTCGTATACCTTCCACCCCAGACCTTCTATCCCAGTCGAAAGGTTAGCTTTCGATAAGGTTAAAGTTCAATGCATAAGGTATCAAGTAATTGGTATGGAATGAATTTAATATAGCCGAAAGGTTCTAAGCCGAAAGGTTGATGGCCCAAAAGGTTGGAATATAATTGTTTTATAAGTGAAAAGCTTTCGCCTGCTTTGCTTTCGAATTTGAGCTTTCGACTTGGTCACTTCCGCCCAGGTCAAGTTATTTAAAAGAAAGACTTTAAAACCTTCCAATGTAGTAGATAGGTTGTAGCTGCTACCGCCATTACTCTATTCTGAAACCTTCCGGCATCGCCGAAGGGTTTCTACTGCTTTTTATAAAGGTTTTACTTTGAACCTTCCAAACCAGTCGATAGGTTTACCTGTTTTAAAAATTAGTCGTTTCTCCAATGCTTTCGAAGGGAAGATTTCGACTTAGGTGGTTACCCTTGTTTTGTAAAGTATAACCCAAGGTTTTCGAAAGGTTTTAGAGGGAAGGTTTTCCAAAGGTTTTCTAAGGCAATAAAGTAGCGGATGCTCTCAGCAAAAGACATCAGAATGTGGTGTTGGCTATGTTGGTGGATTGGAAAGATCTGGAAGCTTTGACCAGTTGTGGTTTGCAGTTAAGATTAACTGCTAGTTCTAGTCAGAGTACTGCCATGTTGTCCTGTTTGGAAGTTCGACCAGTATTGATCGAGAGAATTGCTTCTAAACAGAAGGAGGATCCATTATTAGCTGAGAGGATCAAAAGGCTTAGGGTTGGAAACGACATCGATGATTTAAAAGATTTTTGTCTTGACCAGAGAGGAGGGTTGAGAAAGAAGGGACGGTTATGTGGTCCAGATGTGGAGAACTTGAGAAGAGAAGTTCTTGAGGAATGTCATCGATCCAAGTTTGCAATTCATCCTGGAGGGACCAAGATGTATTAAGATATGAAGAGAAGCTTCTATTGGAAAGGCATGAAGAGGGATGTTGGCTTGTGGGTAAGGCAGTGTGTAAACTGTCAACAAGTGAAAGTCAAACATTAGAAGCCAAGTGGGTTACTTCAGCCTCTAGATATTCCAGTTTGGAAATGGGATTCAATATCCACTGATTTTATACATGGGTTTCCAAGGTCAAGGAGAGGAAATGAGAGTACATGGGTTCTAATAGACAGGTTGACCAAGAGTGCTCATTTCATTCCAGTAAAATCGACCAAAACGGCACCTAATTTAGCAAAGTTGTTCATGAAGAACATAATTAGACTTCATGAGATTCCTAGTAGCATAGTCAGCGACAGGGATGCATTATACACTAGCGAATTTTGGAGGAGTCTACAAGAGGTATTAGGTGACAAGCTCAAGATGAGTATAGTTTATCACCTACAGTGATATGGGCAGACAGAGAGAGTCAACAAGGTACTTGAGGACTTACTAAGAGCTTATGTATAGGACTTTGGTGGATCTTGGGAGGATGACCTACATTTGATTGAGTTTTCCTATAATAATAGCTATCAGACTAGTATAGGAATGGCGCCTTTTGAAGCTTTGTATGAAAGACCATGCAAATCGCCGGCACGTTGGTTAGAGACTGGAGACAGATTGGTCTTAGGTCTGGATTTGGTTAGAGAGGCGCCGAAAAAATTGAATTAATCTGAGGACGGATGAAGGAAGCTCAATCCAGGCAAAAGAGTTGCGCAGATAAGAGGCGTAAATACCTAAAGTTCTCGGTGGGAGACAGGGTTTTCATTAAAGTATCACCAATGAAGGGTGTGGTACGGTTTGGAAAGTCGAGAAAATTGGCCCTGAGATATGGACTATTCCAGAGTTTAGAAAGGATCGAAAAACTTTCTTATAGAGTAGAGTTGCCGAGCAGTATGGCAGGTGTCCATAATGTATTCCATGTGTCTCATCTTCGCAAGTATGTGCATGATCTAGAGGCTACTATTCCTCAGAGAGAGTTGGAGGACTTGGTGTTAGAGCCTGATTTGACTTTTGTTAGACAACCAGTTCGGGTTGTGGCGAGAGATGAGAAAAGATTAAGGACCAAGACAGTCAATTTGGTGAAAGTTCATTGGAGCAACAACGAGAAGGACTATACTTGGGAGACAGAGGAGAAGATTCGAGATACGTATCTTGATCTGCTTTGAGGGTATGCTCTATATTTGTTTTATATAGACTTGTTAGCTGGTAGACATACTAGATTTTATTTGCATGGTTGTTATGCTTGTTGGTAGTCCTTACTGAATTTCGAGGACGAAATTCTCTAAGGAGGGGAGCCTGTAACACCCCTAATTTTTGTTTAACATTATTCAGGATATTTAATTAGATAAATTAAATAGAATAATGTGATTAATTAGGGAGATGAGATTAATAAATCCAATGGTCGTGTCTTAATGAATGAACTAAAATAAGACTTAACTGAATTAAGAAGCAGGAATTTCCTAAGGGGTAAACTAGGAAATGGGGCTACACTTAGTATAAATCCCTCCCTCCACCTTAATCAACTTTTACTTCCTCATTCATAATTCCTCACTATATTTCGGCCAGCCATTAAAAGCATAAGGAAGAACAGAAAATCAAAGATAAAAGCTAAGGAATTAAAGCTAGGAAATTATCTCATTCTCCAATTAACTAATCAAGGTGAATAATAGTGTAAATCATCTCATTTTTACTTGTTTTGGTTCGGTTATAGATAGTAACCGAATTTATTTTGCTGTGTTGATCATGTTTAGATCTAATAATCATTGTTCAAATAGAATAATGACTTATGGTGATTTATTGGGATTTTTATGGAATTAAAATGATGGGTTTTAGAGTAAAAACCTTAGCAAACGGCCTTTAAATGACTTGATTTTTGGATATGTTATGCAAAAACATAATTTTGGAGATGAGTTTTTTATTTCATAATTTTCGGAGTTAATAGGAATATTTTATGAATTTCCTAAGGTGACAACGGCATTTATTTCGGGTTTTAATTATTAAAAATAATAAAATAATGAATTCGGCCTCAAAATTTATATGATGAAGAAAATGTTATTTCAGATTTTTGGTGAATTTTTGAGATTTTTCCCAAGTGATTTTGATATATTATGAATTTTCTAAGCTAAAAGGGCTTAATAATTATATTAAAATATTAATTCTACAGTAGATTTTCTAAAATAATAATTCTGATCTGCAGTAGATTTTCTACAAAGATGTTTCTTTAACCAATAGAAATTTGATAAAGAATTGATAAAGTTTGTCCTTAACCAATAGGAATTTGACAAAGCATTAGTGTGGCAGTTTTCGAGTCATTTACGACACTGCCACTGAACCTTCCACCTTAAAGCCTTTCGTCATAGAACCTAAACCTTTCATCATAGAACCTTCCGCTGCATTTCTATAGATTTCTGCAGCCTTTTTTATGAACCTTTCGTCATAAAACCTTCCGCCTAAGAAACCCTTCGTCATAGAACCTTCTGCAGCATTTCTGCATCTTTCTGCAGCGTTTTTGACGAACCTTTCATCATAAAACCTTCCGCTTAAGAAATCCTTCATCATAGAACCTTCCCCAGCGTTTCTGCAGCTTTCTGCAGCATTTTTGACGAACCTTTCGTCATAGAACCTTCCGCCTATGGAACTCTTCGTCGTAGAATCTTCTACAGCATTTCTGCACCTTTGCACTTTTAGTGAACCCTTCGGCCTTGCCGAAAGCAACCCTTCGACCTTGTCGGAAGCTACCTTTCGGTAGCAGTTGTAAACGTTGCGAAAACTCTTTTGTAGCAGTTTTCTCTATCCTTGTTTGTAAAACTTCAAATAGGCACAACTTTCTAACCGTAAGCCCAATTTCTATTGACCAGTCTACAGAAAGGCAAACCATCATTTGAACACGACCTAATAGGTTAGAGACCTTAATTCTACACCTATAAAAAGTTATGGTTAAAACAAAGTTTTATATTTCCAAAGGGGGTTGTTTCCTTTGCTTTCGAAAATGTTTGCTTGATTTTCTTTGCCTTCGAAGGAGATACTTTCGAAGGGGTTGTAAAATTGTTTTATTTTGACCAAGCTTTATATTTTCGAAAGGTGGAATTTAAAGTATTATAAGGCAGGCGCCTAATGTTTTTAAGAGCTTTCGAAGGAGGTTACCCTATGAAGTCGAAAGCTAGGTTTCGAAGCTACCGAAAGGTTTTATGACCGAAATTCTGTTTTTAAAGGAAAAACATGGCTATATTAAAGTAGTTTTTATAATGTTTTGAGAAGGATCTATCTTTGATAAATTAAATCCATAGGAGTGGTATTGCTATGTTATTATATTGCTTCTTCTAATATGAACATATTCACTTTATAATAGACCCATGACTGTATTTTGGGGAAAAGGATAGGAGAACCAGTTAGGTTAACCCAGTAGTGAATATAAATTGAATAAACTCCTGAAAGAGTAAAATATATAATGGAAAGATATTGGTAGAGGCCGATAGGTTTCCAGTAAGCCCATGAAAACTGTATGATATTGGCAGGGGCCGATAGGTTAATAGTTAGCCCATGAAAACTATGTGTGAATGAAGATGTCAGATAGACAGGTTCATAGTTAGCCCATGAAAATTATGTGTAAACAAAGATGTTAGATATACAGGTTCATAGTTAGCCCATGAAAAATATGTGCAAATGAAAATGTCAGATAGACAGGTTCATAGTAAGCCCATTAAAACTATGTAATTGGACAGGGAGTCCTTAAATGTTTAACCAGTTATTAGTTAGCCCATGAAAACTATTAGGTTAATAGTAATCCTAGAAAATATAATTGAGACAGATAGTCAAAATAAATGGGGATGGGAAATCAAGATTTGACTTTCTTGTTTTGCATATCATCATAATGTTTTAAAATATTATATTTTTAACCATTATCGATGCAGGAGCATGGTATATGGTTTTATAAAGGTTTTAGGATACTAGTGAGGGGAAAACCCGTTCCGCTATACAGCGTGGTCTCACTAGATATCTAATTGGTTTGAGATGATAGACTATTATTCATACCAGGCTTTACGTCCGACTTGAAGTTTTTATTTTCCCCTTAAACTCTTGGGTACTCAATTGATTTTGATTAGTTTGAGGTTTAGGGTTTTTAGGTTTTTCTTAGACGAATAAAGCTTCCGGAGGCGTGCAAGAGGTAGATAGTTATTTAGAGTTTTCTTTTCCACTGTGTATTTGGATGTAAAGGCATATTTATTAGCCTTACTATATACTCTGGTCAACCAAGGGAGCATCTTCATTTGTCGCTCTTGGCTTATGTGTAATAATTATATTTTGCTGAACGTGGTTAACGTTTTGGGATTATGTAATGAACATGAAATATTTTGATTTAATGTGGAAATATGTTTTTGAATTGTTAAATTTTTCCATATTCTTGTGATTTGTTTATCAATGTACCTAGCACCGCCGTATTTGGTCGCCGAAGATTAATAACTATGGATGACTGCAGCATCCGTAGCCGTTAGTTTTGGGGCTCCAAGTAGGGGGGATTTTACACCGAGGCTTGTTTATCGTTCCCAATCAATCCCACCTTGATTTGAGCTTGATCCAATTTTGATGGTATCGATCATAGCCTTGTTTCCCATCGATCTCCAATCATGATATCCATCCTTTTCAACCAACTTATTGATATCCCGGCCTTGACCAAAAGGCGGGATAATAATCACTATATACCAACACATATAATATAAAATAAAACTAAAAGCATACTTAATGTTGAACAAGATTGTTTATGGAGTTAAGTTTATATAACTATTTACATAATTGCCCCTAAGGCACACCATAAACTCTATCAATCTCTCATTTGCACTTGTAGTCAATTATAGAGCCTCATCCCCATGCCTTCAATCGGTCTTCTTAAATCATCCTGAGAAAGCGCCTTAGTGGATGGATCTACTATGTTATCTTTGGTCCTACTCTCTTGATTACGATCTCTCAATCATTCATAAACTACTTTATCATGTGGTACTTACGGAGGATGTGTCTTGACTCCTTGCGAGCTCATAATTTCATGGAAATCCTTATTGTTGAATTATTACCATAATACAAGAGCATCAAATTTTCAATGCTTAGGATCTGTCCTAGCATCTTAATGAATTTACGCATCCACACTGATTCTTTTGCGGCATCGTTCAAGATGATGTCTTAGCTTCATTGTTGAATCATCAACGACTTCTTATTTGGAATTTATTCATCTAAGGACCCCTCCGCTAAGGGGTAAACACAAAACCTAAGACTAATCTATTATCTCGACATCGATCTTAAAGCGTGAGTCTAAATACCCCTTCATGAGGAGTTCGTATTTCCATATATAAAAAACAAATCCATAGTATTTTTAAATACTTAAGGATGACCTTAACTGCTATTCATTGATTTTCTCTCGAATTCGATTGATATCGACTAATTGCACATAGTGCAAAAGAAAAATCCAGCCTTGTATATAACATAGCATACACGATCGATCCTATTACCGAAGCATAAGAAATCCGACTCGTGATGTCTTTCCTCATTAGGACATCCTTTATCTAGAGGCCCGAAGCTAAGCGCTACAAGTGTTGCAAGCATCCATAGTATTAACTTCCAGTGACCAAATACAGTAATGTTAATGGTATTCATAATATCAGCATCACATGTATATGAAACAAAATCACAGATTCCAAAAACATCTTTTCACATTACATTTTCAAAACATGTTCCATATTCAAATTATATAATCCCATCGCTTTCCCAGGTTTAGAAAAAATATAATTATATTACATAAATACGATAAGAGCGCCTCATAATTGACTTATTACAAACATAGCGGAAATACATCAAAATGAAACAAACTGCAACTCCTAAATAGATATCCGTCAACAACCTGCTCGTCTCCGGAAGCTTTATTTGCGAACCTACTAAAATATGAGAATCCTTAACCCTCATCCTACTCAAATCAATTTTGAGAACCCAAGAGTTTAAAGGGAAAAACATAAATTTCGAGTCAGACATAAAGTCTGGTGTGAATAATACTATACATCTCGGTTATTTGATATTATATGAGACCATGCCGCTTAGCGGAACGAGTTTCCCCTCACTAATATCTTTTTAAAACACATCTTTTGCAAATCCATTTCCTGTAACCAAAACTGGTTAAAACTATAAAGGATTATTATGTAAACATACATATTAGGTAACAAATGGACTATCTGCCCGAACACTATAGTTTTGTTTGGCTAACTACTAACCTTCGGCTGACTCGGGCCTACCAGACAATATAAACAAAATAATCAAACACCTGTTAGATACTCCTCCTTTGGACGGTCTATCCTTAACTAACTGCTAAATGCTCCTGTTCTGGACGGTCTATCCCTAAATTTAAATTCTCCACGGGTCACATGATCCTAATGGTTTTGCAAGCTCACCAATAGCCTATCTGTATACAAACATATATTCCCTTTTGTGTGTAATCATAATTTTAGTCTTACCTGTGACAAAGCCCTAAATACTAGAATTTTGGACTAAATTAGCTGGGGCTAATAGCTAATGTATAGGGCGAGACCCTATACCAGTACCATATGGTATTCTAATATCTAAGTCATTTTACTTAGGGAAATCTTCCCAAAATTTTCCTTGAAAACCTTTCCATCTGAAACTGACTTAAAACCTTTTAAACCAAAATTTAAATAAGGAAAACACATATACTCTATGCTTTACTCAAAATCACCTTGCCATGTTATATATAAACTTTATCCAAATCTTTGTTGATGAAAACCTTTAAACCTTTGAAAGTACCACTTTCGATTCCATTGAAAATATCCCTTTCGTAACCAAATAAACCCTTTCCTTCATCTAGGCCGAAAGGGCAAAACCTTCCTTTCGAAACCATTCACATAAACCTTTCGAAACCATTGAAATACCTTTTCTTCAAAAGCTAAAAACCTTAAACATCGTATCTTTAAAAACCCTTAAACATAGCCTTTCGAAACCTTTGGAGAAACCTTTTCTTTAAACCTTACGAAATAATTGGAAAAACCTTTCCTTTAAGTCTTTCAAAATCATTGGAAAACCCTTTCCTTTAAATCTTTTGAAACCATTGGTTAAACCTTTCGAAACCATTGGGGAACCACCCCTTAGAAACCTTCCTTAAAAACCTTTCGAAAGCATCAAAGCTTTAAACCTTTCGAAATCATTTGGATTCAATTTTAAAACATGTGGAAACACCTTTCGGAACCATTCAAAACTATCTCTTTCGAAACCTTTGGGGTAATCTTTAAAAATCTCTAAACAATAGGGTCGAAAGCAACTCTTTCGAAAGCCCAAAACCTAAGTAAAGAAGTGATGGTGTCTAAACCAACCCTCTGAAAATATTGGAGAAGCGGCTAAGTTTTAAAAGCAAGTATATCTTCCGAACCCATTAGCGTCGAAAGGTAGGAAAGTGGCAGCAAAAAGGGCTTCGACCTAGTCGAAAGCATATACTTAAAAACAAAGACGCGAGCTCTTTAAAACCATTCTTTTAAAACCATTGACCTAGTCGAAAGCATACCAAGTAGAAAGCAAAGCAGGCGCGTTTTTGTTTAAAATAAAGTAGCACTTCGACCCCTTCGAAACCCCTGGTTTCGACCTCATACCTTCCGCCTTCTTTCCAATTCACTGCGCCCCAAGTCTTTGATGCCATGCGCATTGGTTTCGATGGTGATGGGGGCGGAGGATCTAACTCGAAAGCCATCTAAGTTGAAGCAGGGTGCCGAAAGTTGCAAAACATACTTTTTAAGCAATCTTTTTAACTAACCTACCTTGTTTGTCAAAATCTTATTGGTTGCTAATTTTTGTTTCTAAAAGCACTGCCATAATTTCAGAAATAACAATTTTATTTGTTTACAAAATACCAGTTCTCCTTTTATAAATATATAAAACATTTGTCCCATACCTTAAATAATTTTATATATTCATCAAAACACTTTGGAAAATTCTACAAAAATTCAAGAAAATCCTTTCTAATATATTTTCTAACGTATATAAATTTCAGACCCAAATTATTTATAATTTTACTGTAAATTATTTTTAACCCAATAAATCATTTTCTTCACTAGAAAATTAATATAAAATCCATATTAATTCAGGAAATTATGAAAATTGAAACCCATATCTAAAATATCATTTCTAATCTATATATAAAATTGCAAGGCATTTGGATATAATTAAATTGGATTTCACATCAAAACATATCATAAAATCTATATGAATAAACATAAATCATCAACAAGCATATATAAACATTTTGTCCTTCAAAATCATGGCTAAACTATGCAAGATGAATCGGATTAACCTTAAAACCAAAAACATTTAGAAAACAAGAGATGTAGTCATTATTCACCTTAGCTTTTGAGATTAAAGAGTTCGAGATCTGAATGAATTTGATTTGATTAAGCTTCCCCTTGAATTACTTTATCTTCCCCTTGTTCTTGTTAATGGTGGCCGGTCTCAATATTTAAGTTTTGCAATTGAGATGAATGTGAGAATACACGGCTAAGGGTTTAGGGTATTAAAGGCTCATTTCCCTATTTTTCCCTTTTCTATTTCCCGAACACATTTTATTTTAACTCTTCTCTGGTTCATTGGTTACATGTCACGGCTACTGTAACACCCCATATTTTTGGTAACATTATTTAGGATGTTTAATTAGTTAAATTAAATAAAATAATGTGTTGATTAGGGGATTGAGATTTGATTTTAATTAAGGGTGGCTGTGCCATTTAAACAATGAATTAAAATAAGAGTTAAAATGAAATAGAGGAGGGGTAAAATAGGAAAGACGCCATTCCTATATCCTTAAACCCTTAGTCGTGTATCCCATACATGTTCATTTCATTTGAAATTATTTAAAACTCAAGGCCAGACACCATTAACAAGAGTAAGAGGAAGAAAAATAAAGGGGAAGCTTAATCAACATCAAATTCATTCAAATCTCACATCTTTAATCTCTAAAGCTAAGGTGAATAATGTTTACATCTCATATTTCTTTTGTTTTCGGTTTTAAGATGAATTCCGAAATACTTTGCATTGATTTTCCATGTTTTTGAATGATGGAATGATTATATATACTTGTTGATGATTTATGGTTGTTCATATAGACTTTATGACATGTTTTGATGTGAAAACCCTATTAAATGACATCCAAATGCCTTGCGAATTTTTATATAGACCAGAAATATTATTTTGGAGATGGGTTTCAATTTTTTTAATTTTTGTGGAATTTATATGAATTTTCTAGTAAAGAAAATGTTAATTTGGATTATAAATTATTTGTGGTTAAATAATAAAAGGGTTGGGTCTGAAATTTTTATTTGTCGGAAAACATATTACAAGAGATTTTCTAGAATTTTTGTAGAATTTTCCTAAGTGTTTTAATGGTTATATAAAATTATTTAAGGTATGGGACTTAAATGTTTTATATAATTAAGGAAGGAGAAGGGGCTTTTTGTAAATAAATAAATTTGTTAATTCTGCAAAGTCGGTAGCACTTTTGAAAAGAGGAATTGGCAACCAATCGGATTTAGCAAGCAAAGCAGGTTAGGTACAAAAGAAATAGTTTAAAAGTACAAATAAACATGTTTTTCACAGTTTTGATGCTTTCGGCACTAGGTTCCGCCTCCTTAGCTTCGAGTCCGACACAATCAAAACCAGTGCACATGGTATTAGGAAACTGGTATGTAGTGAATTGGATGCAGGCGGAAGGTATGGAGTCGAAACCAGGGGCTTCGAAGGGGTTGAGACATACTTTGCTTTTAAAAGAAAATGCGCCTGCTTGCTTTCGACTAAGTACCTTTTGACTTAGTTAGCTTTCGACTAGGTCAAATGGATTTAAAGAAATGGTTTCGATTGGTTTGCGCTTTTGTTTTAAAATGACTGCTTAAGTCGTAACCTTTTGGCTATCGCTTTCTACCTTTCGACTCAGATGGGTTTCGAAAGGGTTGTTTTGCTTTGTTTTGCTTTTTAAACTTTCCACTTCTCTAATGCGTTCGAAGGGATGGTTTCGACACCATCACTTTTTTACTTAGGAAATGGTTTCGAAACAGAAGCTTTCGAATTAAATGTTTTAAAGACACTTTTTCTATTATTGAAGTATAACCCAAATGGTTTTGAAAGAGACAGTTTAATGATTTCGAAAGAAGTGCTTTCGACTTTAATGGGTTTCTGATCCTTTTGCTCTACTTGAAGGCATAATGTAACACCCCGTATTTTTATATAATTAAATAACCAAATGATTATGAACAGTGAAAATAAGCATATTTGGAATTGTCATAATTTGCCTTTGAAACTTTTTCCATTGTGTTCGTGGCGATTTTCTGATCAATTTACATATATAATATGTCTCGAGCGGAGTTCATATGAAAAAGTTATTGACGCTCTATCGAGAAATAATTATACATGTGAATGTAGGTAAATATATTTGTTATAAATAAATATATGTGCGTATGAAATTCCAGAAATAACGCGCATTTGAATTTTAAAATAGACGTGCGTCATAAAGGTAATTAATTAACATTTCCATCATAAAGGAAATTAATTGATATCAGTAATTAAAGACAATTAATTAACATTAGCAGGCAATTTAATCAAATCAGCTATTGGAGAAAATTAATTTACATTAATTGGTCACATGTGAAATTCAAAATAGAAAAGTTTTATATTAGGAAATTAATCAAGCAATTGATGGTGATTAATTAGAATAAACAAGCAACATAAAAAAGGTTAAACGTTTATAATTTATAACGTTTAAAAGTTAACGTTTATAAATAACATTTAATAAAAAAAATTAAGGCACATTTAAAATCCAAAATAGACGTGTGTTATAAAGAGCATTAAATCAGAGAACTAATGAAAGTTAATTGGAATTAATAGGAAACGTTTAACGTTTGTAATAAATAAAACGTTTAAAAAAAAATCAGGCGCGCTCATTCTGCACCCATTTGAACGGCCTGATTTGCATCGTTTTAAGCGGACAGACGACACTATTTTGACTCTTTATAAATAAAGAGGTTGGGCTAGCCTTCAAACTCATATTTTTCTAAATGGGTGCGGAAGCCTTGTCACTATTATTTCTCCTCCAATTCTTCAGAAATTAGCTATTTTAGATTTACGCCTTATGATTTACAAGTTGGAGATAGAAATTATAAGTCTAAAATAGAGATGTTCAAATAAAGTCGTCTGAATGAGGCAAAGTTCTCAGATCTGGTTATCTAGTTTATTTATTTTATTTTTCTTCAATTAGATTCGGATTTCTAAATCCATATAAATCCCAATTTGTGGATCCAAATAGGATTGCAATAGGAAAGGCTATGGATAATAGAACTGGGTTAAAAATCAGATCTGGAACTTAGAGTGTTTTCTTTCCAGGTGAGTGCATTTAATTATATATCTTTTATGTTTATGATATATTTCGTTAGATTTTCATCAAATAATTTTATTCAGTATTTATTTCAGTAATTAATTATGTTAATTAGTTATGCTGAGACTGTAAATTGTATAAGAGAGCTTATATTTAATTATTATTTATATGGAAAAAAGGGAAATAGTAATCCAATTAAATATAAATAATATTAGGCTTGATAGTTAGAGAAAGGCATAAGCCTAAAAGTAAGAAATTTACAGTTATTTACATCTATTTTAAAAGTTGAAATTTAGCCTGTAAATGGTAGCTTCTTTTTATTCCTTTTTACGCGAATAAAATAGTGAAGAGAAGAATTCGCAAATACGGACTAAAATACAAGAATATTAGATTTATAGAAATTAGATGTAAAAAAGAAAAGTTGAAATAAAAAGAGAAAAATAGAAATTTGCAGTAAATTATGCTAAAACGGGCAAAAATAAATTTAAAAGGAAAATTTAATAATTTGATAGGGAAGTAAGTGATAGATTAATTGGTTGGCTTAGAAAAGAGAATACATATCCATAGTTTAATATTTAAAAGATAACGCTAAATGTAATTGCAAGAATAAAAGAAAGAAAAAAGGAATTAGTGTAAAATAGAGAAACTACTGTATTTTGCACTATCCCATAAGTAAAAGAAATAAAATAAAAAATATCTTACAGTTATGGATTATTGTTTATAGCATCGTTTAGTATTAAAACATGGAAATGGAATTTTAGCACAGTTTTTGTAACCAACCAAATAGAATAGAACTACTTTCTAGAATATAACAATATAAAGTGAAGAATTACAGGAAGTAAAGAAGAAATCAAGTTAATTATTAGACAAGACAAGAAGAAACTAAAAGAAATATACCTAGATGTGCAATTATTACGCAGATAGTAGAATAAAGGCAAAGTTGTTATTATGATAAGTAAATTTGTGACAATCGGATGTAGTACCAAGCCAAGATTGTCATATAGTATAAGAGAATTAAAGAGAATTCAATATCATAATAAAAGAAGACAGACTAGAATAGACAAGAGACGCTTGTAATTATATTTATAATGTACAGATTATAAAAGAAAATAAAAGTGACAATTACAAGTAAAATTATAACATAGGTTATAATTAATTAATCCCGATCTGGCCCGAAGCAAGAGCAATGCCGACTCGATCTCTATCACAACCCACTTGCTATGCCGAACCCTACACTACCAGGCTAATCTTCATAATCTCGATATCCTATTACACCCATTCGTCAACCTTATCGACCCTGGGTTAGACATAACTGCCTAGAAATCACCTTCTGGTCATATCGATGTCGTCTCTCGACCATTCTTCCATTAACGGTCAATTCTGATCTCTGTAATTTCCTTTGTGTAGCCGGGCCAAGGCACCGGGTAACATTTGCTCCTCAAAGTGCATCTTGTGAATAAGACGACACGCTTTGAATTAGTGAAAAATCCATGTTTCCAATGGCAAGCTCGTTTAAGTCATTGGCTGATCGTTGTTCTTCACCAACCATTGACGAAGTCTAGTCTTATTTGAACGTGCAAGCCCAGTCGTGTGAAGCCTTTGGGCTTTCATGGTTTAACCTTTCAAAGGTTGAATTCATAGAACCTTTTCAATCTCACGATCATCCACCATTTAAGCATATCGTCTTTTCCCTTTCATTGTTTAAACATAAATTATTATTCTACTATTTTATTTTATTTTATTATTGCTATATATGTATATATTTTATTTATTATTTATTTTAGTTTATTATTATTATTATCATTATTATTTTAAGAGGGGTCAACATTTGGTATGCTGATCCCTCGATGAGTTTACATAGGCTGGGGTCGGCATACACAATGGCTGACCCCTTCAACTGTTGTGACCGGGTCTCTCGGAAGAGACTGGTTCACATTCTCAAATACTCTCACGTATAAAACTCAACATCCCCATCTTCTTCCTTTTTTACTTCCATTTTCTCCAAGTTTCACTTCCTACCCAAACCACCAAGCTTCTCCCTTGCCAAACCATTGTCACCATAACAACAAGCTCCCCTTCCCATTACAACTTCCTATCAATCCTCGACCTTGAATCCCAACGCACACCCTATTCAACCCAAAACAACCATATAGGTATGAATCCTTTTCATTTTGAATTGGTGGGTCGTGTCCTTCGAATACGAGCTAGTTTGATAATCGCGTAGGCACATAGGGTTTCCATCGAGAAGCGCGAGAGAGGAGGAGAAAACGAGGGAGGAAGAGAGAGGAGGAGAAGGTGGAAGAAGAGACTTCGGCATGAGTTGGTGTTGGTTGGGCATGGGTTTGGTGGAGGAAGCATAGGAAATGGGTTCGGTGTGAGTTTAAGGATCGGTGTGTGTTATCTCAAATGAGAGCTCGGTGATGACGGGGTAGGAAATGGGATCGACATAGTTAGGATTAAAGAGAGGGTTCAGTATAATGCGTGAAGTGTTTGGAGGGCTCGGTTTAATCCAGGGATGGAGAGGAAGGGGTCGGTATTTTTCTAGGGAAATTGGGATCGGCATGTAAGTTGGAGAAAGGGGTCGGTATAGAGGTTAAAGGAAGGGATCGGCATAGTACGTAGAGAGAAGGGATCGGTAATAGGGTAAAGTGCAGGGGTTGGCATAGGTGGTTAGGATCGGTGTTGACAAACTAAAGCCATTCGAACTTGAATTATTTAAACATATGACTGCATATTTTCTTGCCCGAGCATAAAGTGACGAACAATAACACGACTTAGCATATTCGAATCTATGGACTTAACTTGAACTAACAAATTCCCAATTCACTAAGCATGACTTAAGTAAAAAAACTAGCCCAACAAACTCGGGTAACGGACTTCATAATTTAGAATGTCAAAATCTGATCCTAAAGCTTTCGCCGCCGACCACCTTTCACGTTGTCCAAGACGGTCAGTGATGACAGTCTCTTCGGACGAAAGCTCTGAGCTTGGACGTTTTACTTTCGTTTTTTCTAGTCTTAAACTGCTTGCATTCATTTCACATTTCATTGCACTAGTTCACACACGACACGGGGGGACAAATTATTTTTTCTAATATCGATTGTCTTTGGAGTATAGCTAGCACATATATCAAGTTATACAAAGCGTTCTACCACGATGTCTTCTAGATCTGATAGGAAATCGAGCTCCGCTACTTTGTCCGACAATCCCGAACCGAGCCAGCAAAGAGATGTTCTAGAGACATCAGATTCGTTGGGAGACCTTTTTTTTGATATCCCAACTCTTCCTGCAGATGTTATAGACCCAACTCCCGATGCTGTGGATGATGCCATCGTTTTGAATAATCCGACTGATTCATAGGCTTCAAAAATCGACGAAGCTGCCCTTCGTCGATTGTGCTTCATCCATGGGATTCCTTTTGAAGATGTCCTGGTCCCGTCAAGACAAGACATGCCTTATTTTCCCCTAGCTGGGTACACCACATGTAATAAGTTCATGTGCTGGGCCGGGTGTGTGCCACCTTTCAACTCCTTTATTCACGAAGTGCTGAAGTATATGGGAATAGCTCCGACTCAATTGCACCTCAACAGCTATGCCTTTATCCATGGCACTTTCCTGCTTTTCATGAGTGTTATATTCCGTCCGTATACTCCCGAAGACATCCGGTATATTTATAACTTCAAAAGATGATCCGAAAGTCCTTCGTACGTCTTTCTTGAGCCACTACCCAAATGTCAAGTCCTAACGGGTGCATGGAATAAGCTCTCCTTGTTTAAGCAGGAATGGTTTTACGTGCGATGTCCTCTAGGCTTCGCGAGAAGGTGGTTGGAAGGATGTAAGCACTATCCCTGTCTCTGCCTTTAATTCAATAACTCAAATCACATCTTTTTTTTAATCACACGAATTCTTTCTACCCTTTTAGGTGCTCGCTCCCGGCCCGAAGGCGTTAGATATTCCGAGGCAGTCGCGGCTATCCGTGTTACTCTGGTGGAGGATAAAGAGATCAAATTTCTCATCATTGACGAACTGCTTTTACTATTCGGGCTATTAGAGGACGGCCGTAGAATCGTTCTCCCAAGGAGTAGAGTGATCCCAAAGGCTATTGTCGAGAGAAGGAGAGAATGAGTCGACCCCATGGTGTCCCCTGCTGAGGGAATCCAAGAAGGCATCGAAGAAGGGGAGATAAAGGAGACTAAAGACGCAGGGCTAAAAAATGAAGATGCAGGTCTTTGACAATTGTCGACAGCCGATGCGCCACATACAACCCAATCGCAGCCTTCCCCAAAAAAGAGAAAAAGTATGCCTTATAGAATCAAGAAAAAGGAGACCGGGGAGACCCCAAAATTCGTTATAACTCCAATCGAAATGGTTTCATCTTCTCATCAAATGGAGAGCTCGTTGAAGGGACTTTCTGACATCTCTATTTTGGGCGACCTGTTGAATTATGACTTCACTACCCTCGACGTCGAAGGGCTCAACTCTCTCATGAGAAGCAGCGAAGGCCGATAGCCTCCCAATCAAGGAGAAAGAACTCCTATGAGTAAAGCAAATGTCACTGGTCTGTTGGGGGGATGCACTAGGACACACACAAGCACTTACACCCTACCATTCACTTGCACTTTACTTTTGACATAGCAACTACTAATATGTTCTCGTTTGATTCTTTTACAGGTGCAATGTCTTACTTACACGGTTTCGATCGCCTTCATGGCGCTTCTATCTTCCATCGTTCAAGTCGAGATTCCGAGTCTAGAATACGCCGAGAGAGAGATGAAGGATGGGAGAGAAATTATCATTCTCGAGAATCATCCTCATCCTCCAAAAGGAAATCTCAAGGACACACTTCGCATCACAGCGATACCACTAATCCTCCTGTGCACGGTGGAGATAAGCCCACACATCGAGGCTCTCAGTCTGACACTCCCTGTGATCAGGATTCCGGCTCCTCAAGCACTAGGCAGTCCCGTGAGCACCGTAAACAAACGATGATTTCATCGGAACAAATCCCCCCAGTTCCTGCTCACGATCGACTACGACGGAGAAACTAGCCGAGCTTAAAGCTACCTTTCCAAAGATTTGCTTCGACTGGCTAAAATTCCTCCCAGCCATACACCCTATCCATGGAACCGCAAAAGAGAACTCATTGGCTTGTTTGAACGATGTGTATGTACAGCACGAAGCATTCATTCATTTAGTCGAAAAAGTCTCCGAGGTTTCTATCGAACGCCAACACGAGATTGATCGCCTCAAGCTGGAGGCCATCCATGACAAAGGCATTATTAAGTTTCAGGATACTGAGCTACTTACTCTTAAAGCACAACTCGATGAGGCAAAGAAGAATGCAAAGGAGACGGTTAAGGCAATTAGTCGCTTAGAGGCTTCGCATAAAAAGGAACTAGACGGTGCACTCCAACATAGCGGCACTTTAGCTTTGGAAAAAGACTCCTTACAAAAGGAGAAAAATATTTTAGCACACCGCGTGGAGGAGTTGGAAAAACTGCTATCTCAGGAGAGGGAGGAGAAAGTTAAGGCGCAAGAGGAGTCATAGAAATATTGTGAGGAGATCATCGAAATGAGAAATTTGAAAGCGAAGCTCGACGAGCAACTCTCCCAGATTGAAGCGTTGAAAAAAGCCGCTCGCGAAGAGGGCAAGAAAGCAGTGCTCGCGGAAGTCGACTCCCGAATTGAGGCTGCGACTGAGTCCGGTAGGGAGGAAATCAAGTGCCTATAGTATCCACTCATTGCTGAATATAATGCAAGGGTTCTCCTCTACCGCGACTTAACTTTCTTGGACGAAGGCTATATTGAGTCGCTTGCTGAAGCTTGGAATACTCTCATCAAGATCAAGAAAGTGGAGCTGGGGGTGGCGGAGCTTGTGGAAGGGACATTTGCGTGGGAAGTGCTCCGAGGAAATGAGCCATCCGACTTGGCTGCCGCAAAGCTTCAATTTGGTAGAGCTCTTATACTTCCTAAGGAAAAAAGGAGATATCATTGGATCATTTGGCATTGAGCCCCAGGGTCCTTCTCCCATCCAACCGATTGGGACTTCATCTTTTCAAACTCTCGAGCAACATGTCGGTTATGACCCGGAGAAGCCTGGACTCGACATACACACGCTATCTCCAATCATTGAAGGGAATACTCCTATGACCACCAAAAGCCAACCGGGTGCTGGTACTACCTTGAGCTGTTTCTAATCTAAAAAGTTGCTGTTCTTGGTGAACAATGGCCATAACCTAACATTTTCTTTTCATGAAACCTTGTAGGTCATCCTGGTCCTGAGTCAACTCCAAGGAGCGATGTCGCCACGGAGCAGGAGGGAAAAGATGTCGAGGCTCCAGCTGTCAGAGATATTCCTAGGCCCGATGCTCAAGTGATTGGGGCGTTAGATGAGGATAAACCTGAAGACCCATCTCTCATAGAGGAGCATGATGATGTTATAGTTATGGGCGCTTCTGAGCACACCGCTAAGTTCAGCCTAAAGGAGCGGATTGAAAAAGAGGAGAAGTCAAAGCTCGAAGTTAAGGGTGAGCCCGATGTGGTGGAGGTTGATGATCCCCTTAATAGGCCTTTACAATTCATCCCTCCTGTTGGGTTTATTCCCATCACGGTTCCTCCTCCTTCCTCAAGTACCTCTTCCTAAGGCAACAAGGGGTCTCAAAAGAGACGTTTGATCGAAATGACTCCCGAAAAGTCGAAGAAGGAGAAGAAGACGAAGAAATAGTTAGGGTCTTGTAATATTTTGCTTAGTTAAGTAAGTTAGACTTGCGTAGTTGTTTTTCCTTCTTTCCTTTTCTTTTTAGTAGCACATGTACGGGCATGGGCCCTGAATTTTTGGATGGGTTGTAAGGAATTTTGAAACTGTTAATAAAAATTTTATTCCTTAGCCAATCATCGAATAAATTACTATTCCAATAGTAGAGTAACTTTTTCCACTCCAAGTGTTTGTGATGATTTTTCCAGGTTTTGCTAATAATTTATTATCTTAATCTCAGAGCTCCTCTGCAGACTTCATTGGAAGTCGCCATCGGTACCAGATCGGAATCGTAACCAACGGTCGTATTCCGTCGTTGATAGTTTAAGCATCTCTCGTCGATCTTAGACCGGAGTCTGTGGGATAGCGGACGGTTGAAAGTTCTCTTGTCCATCCGCTGATTTGGACACTTGGCATTTTTTAGTCCGCCTCATGGAGTTAGAAACTTTTTATCACATCATTTATAATTTAGTCCACAATCGGGGACTTAGAGATTTTTTTTTCCAAATCGTTTATACTCTAACCCGCGCTTCAGGGACTCAGAATACTCTAATCCGCACTCTGGGGACTTAGAGATTTTTTCAAGTCGTTTATACTCTAGTCGTGCTCCAGGGACTCAGAGTACTCTAATCTGCACTTTGGGGACTTAGAGGTTTTTTTAAGTCATTTACACTCTAGTCCACGTTCCGGGGACTCAAAGTACTCTAATCTACACTACGGGAACTTAGAGATTTTTTCAAGTTGTTTATACTCTAGTCCGCGCTCCGGGGACTCGGAGTACTCTAATCTGCACTTCAGGGACTTAGAGATTTTTTCAAGTCGTTTATACTCTAGTCTGCGCTCCAGGGACTCGGAATACTCTAATCCGCACTCCGGGAACTTAGAGATTTATTTCAAGTCGTTTATACCCTAGTCCGCGCTACGGGGACTTAAAGATTTTTTTCAAGTCATTTATACTCTAATCTATGCTCTGGGGACTCAGAGTACTCTAATCCACACTTCGAGGACTTAGAGATTTTTCAAGTCGTTTATACTCTAGTCCGCGCTTCGGGGACTCAGAGTACTCTGATCCGCACTCCAGGGACTTAGAGATTTTTTTCAAGTCGTTTATACTCTAGTCCGCTCTCTGGGGACTTAGAGTACTCTAATCCGCACTCCAGGGACTTAGAGAATTTTTCAAGTCGTTTATACTCTAGTCCGCACTCCGGGGACTCGGAGTACTCTAATCTGCACTCTGGGGACTTAGAGATTTTTTCAATATAACTAATTGATTTTTAGTTTTATGTGTGCGTTCATACACCATAGATGTTAGTATTAATCAATCCTAACACATAATCATCATAATATGAAACAACAGTAGTCCACAGCAAAGTAGCTTCAAGCTTTCATTCATCATAAAAAATAGGGACAGAATAATTTGTCTTATTACATATCAAAGACAAAATCGACACAAAGCAAATACTGAAAACAACTATTACTGAAATGCAAGAGAAACAATCTAGGTAAAATAGCGACGCAAATTTTCGCTATTCCATGCTCTGGGAAGAGTTAACCATCAACAGTTGCTAGCTTGAAAGTTCCTTCTCCAGACCTCCTTTTAATGACGTACGGCCCTTCCCATGTAGGGTTCATGTGCGATGGGACCGGAAAGATTCGCTTCAGGACAAGGTAACCAACATCAAAGGTTCTTGGTCGAACTATCATATTATAGTATCGGGCGACTCAGTGCCGGTGTGCAGCCGCTCTCAAATCAGCTTCCTCACGCTTTTCGTCAATAAAGTCCAACGACTCCAATAAGAGATCTTGATTTGTTCTGGGATCGTAGTAGGTTACCCGATGGGAATGGACTTCGAGTTCCACGGGTATAAATGCTTCGGCTCCGTAAGCCTGGGCGAATGGGGTATGGCCAATCGCTGACTTATGAGTATCCTATATGCCCAAAGTGCCGTAGAAAGTTCATCCACCCACTTGCCTTTAGCCTTTTCCAAACGTTTTTCAAGATGGACTTTATGATCTTGTTTATAGCATCAACCTGCCCATTCACCCGAGGGTGAGCGCCCGCTGCAAACCTTTTCTCGATACGATACCTTTGACAAAACTCCTTGAACTCGACACTATCAAATTGAGTTCCGTTATCGGTCACAATAGTTCACGGGAGACTGAAACGACAAAAGATGTTTCGCACAAGAAAATTAATGACCTTTTTGGTTGTGATCGTAGCTAACGGCTCTGCTTCGGCCCACTTGGTGAAGTAGTCAACCACGACAATTGCATATCTCGCATCACCTTTGGAAATTGGCAATGAGCCGATAATATCAATTCCCCATATCACAAACGGCCATGGACTAACCGTTTCCGTGATTTCTATTGGCGGCGCTCTTTGGACTTTCACATATATCTGGCATTTACCACATCGTCTCACATAATCTGCGGCGTTCCGATTCACAGTTAGCTAGTAGTACCCATAACGGAGTATCTTTTTAGCTAACATCTGCTCCCCAATGTGGTCGCCACATTCTCCTTCATGGACTTCTTTCAAGACCCGCTTTATCTCGTCATGGGCGATGCACCTAAGTAAAGGAATAGAGAATCCCTTTCGATCCATAATTCCATATCGCATAATATACAGTGAGACTTTGCGAAGGACTTGCCACTTTTCGCTCCTTTTCTCAGGCAAGGTTCCACTTAGCAAGTATTCTTTAAATAGGGACATCCATGATTCCCTTTTGGTTTTCGTATCCGGTACATGATCAACTTCCATCGCATTTATACTCGAGGCATGTAAGGTCTTGACCGGAACCAAGCCCATCTGTTGTGCATCACCAGTGCTTGCGAACTTTGCCAATGAGTTGGCTTCCCCATTCTGCTCGCGTGGGATATGCAAAGTGTCATAGTATTTGTGGTCTGCCAACAATTCCTGGACGCGGGTAAGGTATGGGGAAAGCCGTTGTCCCTTTGCCTGGTAGTCTCTTCTAACTTGGTACACCACCAGCTGCGAGTCACAAAATATTTCAATCGATTTCACCCCGATCTCTTTAGCAAGCTTCAATCCAGCAATCAACGCCTCATATTCGACTTCATTGTTCGTAGCGGGGAAATCAAGCTTCAAAGCATAGCAGATCGATCAGTTCTCGGGGGTTACAAGAACGATGCCAGCTCTAGAACAATGATCATTAGACGCTCCATCAGTAAATAGTTTCCATCGTACATTAGGAACCACATCGCTTACACTCAGCTCATCCTCCATAGTGAACTCTACTATAAAATCCGCCAATGCATGTCCTTGGATAGTTCTTTGAGGGAGACAGGTGATCTCGAACTAGTTGAGCTCGATGTTCCGTTTAAGCAACCTTCTAGATGTCTCGGGCCACTGCAGGACCTACCGCAAAGGTTGGTCGGTGTAGATGTTGATTGGATGTGCCTGGAAGTACGGGCGAAGTTTGCGTGACGCGATCACCAAGCAGTATGCCAACTACTCTATCTTTGGATAATTTCTTTCCACCCTAGTTAATCGTTTACTGACGTAATACACTGGTCTCTGGATCCAGTCCTCCTCGCAAATCAAAGTGGAACTTATGGCGTGCGGCGATACAGCTAGGTAAATATACAACTCCTCATGGTCTACGGGCTTCGACAAAACAGGGGGTCTCTCCAGATGATTCACCATAGCTCAAAACGCGCCTTCACAGTCTTGCGTCCATTCGAAATTCCTCTTCCTTTTCATTATCAAATCGAAGAAAGGAATGCACTTATCGGTTGCCCTGGAGATAAACCGACTTAAAACAGCGACCTTCCCGTTCAGGCTTTGTACTTGCTTAATAGTTCTGGGTTCTTGTATATTCCGAATGGCTTGAATTTTTTCTGGATTCACTTCAATTCCTCGTGCATTGACAATGAAGCCCAGAAACTTTCCCGATGCAACACCAAATGAGCATTTCAACTGGTTAATTTTCATGCTATAAAATCAAAGGATATCGAACATCTCCGCTAAGTCTCGAATGTGGTCGTTTGATTGTCGTGACTTCACGAGCATATCATCCACATAGACTTCCATCGTCCTGCGGATCTGATCTTTAAATATTCAGTAAACCAAACACTGATAGGTTGCTCCCACATTCTTTAATCCAAACGGCATCACTACATAATAATATAATCGAACATCTATGATAAAACTGGTATGCTCATGATCCGGGATGTGCATTGTAATTTGATTGTACCTCGAGTATGCATCCATAAATGACAATAATTCATGTCCCACGATCGAGTCAACCAGCTGATCGATTCTAGGCAAGGGAAAACTATCCTTGGGGCATGCCTTGTTCAAGTCCGATAGTCAACACATGTTCTACACTTCCCATTTGCCTTCTTTTCCAATACAAGGTTAGATATCCATTTAGGTAGAGGGTGTCGCGAATAAACCCATTGGCTTTAAGTTTATCCACCTCATCTTTGAGAGCAGCAGACCTCTCCGGGTCCATGCCTCGTCTTTTTGTTTTAGAGGGACATACTTCGGATCGATATTCAGCGTGTGGCTCGCGATGGCAGGTGAGATCCAACATATGTCAGAATGAGTCTAAGCGAATACATCAAGATTTGCTCGGAGAAAATTAGTAAGTTCCCTAATCATAGAAGGGCTGAGTTGCAATCCGATTTTCAACACTCGTGACGGATCGTCGTGGCTGGCTGTGATATCGATCGTCAGTTCAACCGGCGCTGCCTTGGCCTCCTTGGGTTCCTCCTCATCGTCTCTCGGATCTATATCTCTATAGAACCGACTGTGGTGCCCAAGCCAAGGCTTAGGCGCTATTTGTCAATCTTCAGTAACTTGGATGCGTTTGTCCACACCCTTTCCTTTTTCTTTCCGCTGAGCTTCTCTCGGCTCAGCCATATGAAAAGCATGGTCAGTTGTCTGATCGCCATGCACAACACCGACTCCATTATCTGTAGGAAATTTCAAAGTCAAGTACCACGGGGCAAGAGCTGCCCTAAACTTAGCCAAGGCCGGACGGCCTAGAAAAACATTATACGGCGAATCAACATCCAAAACAATGAACGGTAGGATCCACACCCTCCTACGTTCACCTTCTCCTAGCTCAACCGGTAATTCAACAAAACCAACTGCTTCAGTATCCATACCATTGAAACCGTGTATACGAGCTTTTAATGGTTTCAAATCCTTAGCCTCCATTACCATTTGGTCATAAGCTTTCTTAAAGATGATGTTCACAGAACTTCCGCAATCAATCAATATCCTTCTCACTAGCGCAGGTCCGATCATGGCAGAGATAACCATCGTATCAACAGTAGGGGCCTCCACTCTATCAACATCCCTACTTCTGAACACTATATCATCCGTCATCATACGCTATTGCTTTGCCGGAGTTCCATCCTCCATGTTCGAACAACATTCAAAGTCCACATGTATCATCGAACTAGCATAATGCTCCATTTCCTGCCAACTTCTGTCCGCAGGATGCGGTCCACCAACTATTGTGTTTATTACCAACCTCCCATCGGCTTGAGCGGGTTCCTCGGGCCGACGTGGAGCTTGTCCTCGACTGGGATCACACTTTACTTGTCCGCCATCTTGCGGATCCTTGACAAACTGCTGCAACTTTTTCTGGTGAATTAATTTCTCAATGGCGTCATGAAGGTACCTACACTCATTAGTGTTGTGCCTGTAAGACTCGTGAAACCGACAGTACTTCCCGGTTTGCTTCTGTTCTTCAGTCGATTCCTTCGGACGCGGCTTCCTATACTGGAAAGCGTTACAGGTGGATAGGTAGATGTTCTCTAAAGAGACATTCAAGGGCGTATAGTTGTTATAAGTAGGGATTCATGGCTTTCACTTTCCGGACTCACTCTTCCGATCAGAATTTCCTTCTCCACCCCTTTTCTGCTAACCCGGCTTGTTTTGAACGTTGACCTGAACCTTTTCAGAGCTCTCTCCGGATTGCTTTACTGCAATGTTCCTTTGTACCGCTTCCCCGTTTGGTCCTGTAGCAGTGCTCCTTCTGAACAATCTGGCCTCCTCTTTTCTCATGAACTGGTGTGCCTTTGCGTAGGAACGCTCCAGTGTGGCTGGTGGTTTTCCAACTAGCTAATCACCGAACTCGGATTCGGGGTCAACCCCCCTTGTCACAGCCATAAGTATGGCGTGGTCATTTGGATTACTAACCTCATTAGAAGCAACATGAAACCTCTATAAATAATCTTTCAGTGATTCACCCGGAGCCTGGATTACGCTAGATAGCGACATCACATCTTTGGGGCGAGTAGCGTGAATCCGAAAATGCTCCACGAATCTTGTAGCCAGCTCATCAAATCTCGAGACAGACTGTGGGGGTAACCTTGTGAACCACATTGTAGCAATCCCAGAAAGAGTTATAGGGAAGCATCTGCATTTGGTTGCGTCATTCGCTCTAGCCGTGTCCATCAACCATTCATACCTCATGACGTGATGTCAGGGGTCAGTCCTTCCTTCGTAAGCAGGCATCATAGGCATGCTAAACCTTCGGGGGTATTCAGCCTGTAAAATGTTATCGGTAAACGGAGTATGACACCTAGAGACTCCCCAATCGCCATTAGTCAAGCCCTGGTTTTCCCTTATCAACTATCTGACCATTGCGGATAAGTCTAGAGTCTGGACAGGGGGTGCCAAGTCAGGCTCCATCCTGTGTAAATGTTCTGGCCGGTGTCTCCAGGGCATCTCAAGCCCTCTTGGCCTATTATCCTCCAGACGCGTGTCCTAAGGATTCACTTCATTATCATTCTGGGGAGGTAATTGGTCGGCATTCAAGTGTGCTCCAATGCCTAAGTTCCCGGTTCTAGGGTGAGTATGACCCCCCAAGCGCAGTTGAGGAGCCATCCTCATGGTTGAGGGATCGGTACCGACCCCTAGGGAGGGTTCGGCACTGACTCGATTTTGTTGCTCGTGGTGGTCTGCCCTATGTTGCTCCATTGCTCCCGCTCATGTCATTTCAATTCTACGGAGCCTTCTCTTGTGGTGCCCGTCTGATTAAGTTGAGCTGTCAGACTACGAGTATGAAGCGGGACTTCCTCCGGCATTTTGATGCTGCTGTTGAGCAATTAGGTTCATCAGATTGGAATTTGCCTAGATTTTCTCATTTAGCTGTCTCCGGCTTTCCATTAGCTCCCTCATCAGGTCATTGAATTCGGCCCTGGTAACGGAATCAGCGGGATTTTGGGCTGCAACGGGTTCCACATTTGCATTAGCTGGCTGGTTGCTCGGCCCTCCTTGTTGGACGCTAGCAGTCTCGTTGGCATCGACGTTATGGGAGGTAGATCTGGTGCGCCTTACCAGCTTAGAGTCTTTTGCTTAGATCTCGAAAAATCTAAAAAGTAACTGCAAACTTTTGAGAACGAACCCGGATCTCCTTTAGGGGATTTCTTCAATCTAGTAGCAATAAAGGCGATCCTAATAGCATGAGAATCAAGTTCTCGGTGAAAGCACCAAAATGTTTGCACCCAAATTGGTCACAAACACCCAAGAATATATTTGAGTAGTGAAATAAATGAAGAAATCAAATGAAAAATGGGGAATAACACTATATACTGCAAGTAGGAACAGCCAAAAGTAAAAACAACAGGATTTATAGTGGTTTGACGTTGAATGCCTACGTCCACTCTGAATGCTCTCTTTATTGCTTTATTAATCACTTGATTACAGATACAATTCACAAGGATTAGCTTGAATACAAGTTATAACAAAGAGAATCTGTGTACAAAAAAGGCAGAGTATTCCCTTGGTTGTCCTAAAGATCCCCAGAAGTGGCCCCCTGCCCCTGTATTTATAGATAGAGGTAGCCTTCAGCCTGACCATTAGGGCCCATAGTGAAAAATGCTTAGCACAACTCACTACACAGACCTACATCATTATGCCGACTTGACCACCTATGTATGCCGACCTAAGTTCTAACACATGCAATGTCGATCCGTGTCTTACCACATGCAATGCCGACCTGGCCTTCACGCCTTATGCCGAACTAATGGCCTTCATGCCTCATACCGACCTGATAGTCTTCACACTCTACGCCGACCCGAAGTTGAGGCAACACCGACCCAAAGCGTTTCCATATGCCGACCCAAAGTCGCCCCTTAATTGCCGACGTAAAGTAGTGTCTGCCGACCCCAAACAATATGCCGACCCAAAGCTCTTCTCCTCAATGCCGACCACATGTGATACAAACTCCACCCTAACGTCGACCCGAGCACCATCATATACTACGCTGACCCAACCTGATCTTTGTAATATGCAACGCCAACCCGAGTGTTATCCCGCCTTTTGGCAAGGCCGTGACACCAAAGGGTTAACTGAAAAACTAAAGACAGTTCGTCATAAAAGTTCGTTATACACTGTTTCACCATGGATATCGATGAATTTTGTCCAAGCCCGGATCAGGCTACAATTGATAGGAAACGGAAAGTAAAGTCATGAAAGCCAGCACTCCAGATTTCAAGTCAATCCGAGTTCGTGTGCTCGAGTTATGATCGATGCAAAATGAAGGAGAATACCCTTATTCGAATCCATAGGCAACACCTCTGTTCGAATCCATCAGCGTCTCCCTGTTCGAATCCATCAGTAGTTGGCCTCGATTCGCATCGATCAGCCAGTATCAACTTCGCATCCGTCGGCAAGCATATGTTCGTATCCATCGTCACGCACGACCTCGTATCCATCAGTTGAAGGGACTTGACCGAATCCATCGAATTACCTCAACCCACATCCATCAGTCAGCCAGTCTTCGTATCGATTGGACCATCATCATTCGTATCCATCAAGGGATGCTGCTTCGAATCCATCTTACTATGACACTTTCGTATCGATCGACTGGAGTACATTACGATCGATACGAACGAGACCCAATGTTCGAATCCATGTATGTCTATACTTTCGAGTCAAACGAGCCAGAGATGACATGTTAAATCTTGGATGCGAATGCGGCAAAATATCCGGAGTGACTCAATCAACTCGGCGCAAAAGGAGGATCGAAGCGAGGAGTGCGCGCCGCGTCATCACAAAGCCACGTGAGAGGATCGATTCGAAGAGATCGATTCGAAACCATGGATTCGAACCAGACAGCATTCCGAAGATCATTAGCTCGAATCGATCATATCTCCCAAACCACAATTCCAAATGCCATGAAATTTTCACAGCAGCTTCCACACAAGGTAAAGAATGTTCCTGCCAAGTTTCAGCTCGATTGGATCAATTCTTGATGGATACGAAATCAATTCGTATCGATCACAAATCGAGTCGAAACTTGGTGGGATCGGTCGCGTGGGCCCACTCACGTGCCAGAAGAAGTCTCCCGAAATTTGAGCGCGATCTCAGCCTCCTACTCCTATAAATAGCCCCCTGAAGCCTACATAAAAGAGATCTTTAGGGAATTCAACGTTCAGACTCTACCGGATTCGATTCTACGTCTTATGATCACTGTTGTATTCGAATTTCAGAGCTATCATCAATTGTAACCTACTGTAACAGATTGAAGTTATCAAGTGAATCAATAAAATCATAAGCTTCAGAGTGGACGTAGGCAAGATCGTCGAACCACTATAAAATATGTGTTGTTTACTAATATTCTTTTCAACTTTCTGAGTGTTCTTCATTTTTATTTCTCTACATATTTGCTATCTGTGAATTGTGATTGCGTACTGGTGCTTTCAACGACTATCGGGTGTTTGTGACCAATTTTGGTACAAACATTTTGGTGCTTTCACTGAGAAGCCTAATTCAGGAGTTCTATCATTTGAAAGTTGAATCAGAAGGCTAAGAGGTTTAGATCCGAAGAATCATGACAAGACAAACAAGTAGAAGGCAGAGACCATAGCAAAGTCAGCATGAAGGGAGTCAAGAGGCTTCCTCAAGGGCAAACCAAGCATCGATCTTCATCACCAGGGATGAGATGGAGACAATGATGAAGAGACAGGAGGAAATGATCCAGAATTTGCTTCAACAGATTGGACAACTTGGAGCGCAAAATCAAGGAACAACCAGAATCCAGAACGGAGCAGGACCATCTGGCGCAGTGCCGGAGCTGGGGGCATACACTTAGAGCATGTTGATCCAATCTCGGGAAGAGATTCAGGGACATCCGAGCAACCTGGTGGCAAAAGAGGGATGAACGCTCAGCTAGGGGGGCAGAACGAAGGTGACAATCAAAGATCGCATCCTGACGACAACGACAGGTTGGCAGAGATGGTCAGACGGGCCATGAGAGGCGGACTAGTCAATAGAGATCTGGAGGATTTACATAGGAGTCCCTTTACTCCTACGATCAGGCAGGCCAGGAATCCACCAAACTTCAAGCTACCATCGGTGGAAATGTATAATGGGCGGACAGATCCAGCGGTCCATCTAACGAAGTATATGAGGCACATGGAAGTGTTGGGGGCATCACAGGAAGTCATGGCCCGGTGCTTTCCATTGTATTTGTCGGACATTGCAGCGCTATGGTTTAGACAACTGGAGAGTGGCTCCATTGGGACTTGGACAGATTTGACAGAAAGGTTTATGAGACAATTCAGGGTTCATATTTCGAGACCCAAGAACGTGATGAGTTTGGCGACTCTAAAGCACAAAGATGGGGAGTCTTTGAGGAATTTTCTGACGTGATTCAATGCGGTAGCAGCGTCAGTGGATCGATTAGATCCACCTATGGTCATGATGGCAGCTGTATCTGGAATATCTGATGGCACGGAGTTCAAGAATTCACTAACTAAGGATCCACCTACGGACCTGAGAGAGTTTTATCATGAAGCCAAAACGTTTTTGCGATTAGAGGATGTTCGTACGGAGAGAGAAGAAGAAATCGATGTTTATGCAGTTAGAGGCGGTAATTCACCTGGAAAAGGTGCAGAGACTGGTAAAGGGAAGCGAAAGGCTGAAGAAAATGATGACAGGTCAAAGCGGCAACGGAGGGAGCCGTGATTTACCACCTATTCAGAACTGAACGAGGGTTTGGAGCGAATCTACCAAGACACCCGAGAGCAAGTTGCCTATCGTAGACCAATGCGACGGGATCCAACTACCGACGAGAGAAAATCAGACCAATATTGCTTATTCCACGAGTTGAATGGACATAGCACAAATGACTGTAGACACCTGAAGGATAAGGTAGAAGGGCATATCAGGAACGGTAGGCTACTTCAGTATGTGAGAAGGCGAGCTCCAACGGTGGAACCAGAGCGGCCACCATCTACATCAGCTAGGGGTAACCCCGAGCCGGGGCACCGTATGGTTATCAATTGATTTAAATAACGATGAACGAGTCGTAAACTTCTCACTAACACCATCAAACCATTTACACATGTATGAGATCGCGAACGATCCACAGGCATGCTCTGAATGATTATTGACCGTCTCGTAGTGAGAATTTACACTTTGACATCCTTGCTTTGCTTTTGTTTCATGTTGATTTGGATATTTAAACTTTGCTTGTTTGGACATTTCTGTTATGGAATTCATGTGAACGTTAATTTGATATTTGCAATACTGTAGAAGAAATTACTCGCGTATGCTTTGGATCGCGAACGGTCCACAAGCACACCTTGTATGGCGACGAACCGCCACGATCGCTGATTCAGAAATTCACCCGAACGTGAACCTGACATCGATAATACTAAGTCCCCCCGGGCACACCTTTAGCCTCGAACGGCACCCGACCTCGAACGATCACACTCTGCCTCGTGCGGCACCCGACCACGAACGGTCACAATTCACCCAGTATGACATTCGATCGCGAACGATCACATTCTGCCTCGTGCGGCATTCGATCGTGAACGATCACATTTAATCTCATGCACCATACGACCACGAACGATCACAATCCATCATAATTCGTCTAGAACGACAACCGATCGCGAACGGTCACAACTCGTCTAGAACGACATCCGACCGCGAACGGTCCCATTTCTTTATCTGCCGCGAACGGTATCCGACCGCGAACGGTCCCCTTCCTTTATTTGCCACGAACGGCATCCGACCATGAACGGTCCCATTTCGTTCTTTGCCGCGAATGGCATCCGACCTCGAAAGGTCACATATCACCTCAAATGACATACGGTTGCGAATGATCGTCATTCATGGTCAGGAAAGACTATCAAGTTCTTTACAGGTCGATGACAGGATATGAACATCCAGCTTATGGAACTACAAAACACACCTTCCTACCGCAAGGCATGTTTTGGGGGGCAAATGTTATCCCGCCTTTTGGCAAGGCCGTGACACCAAAGGGTTAACTGAAAAACTAAAGACAGTTCGTCGTAAAAGTTCGTTATACACTGTTTCACCATGGATATTGATGAATTTTGTCCGAGCTCGGATTAGGCTACAATTGATAGGACACGGCAAGTAAAGTCATGAAAGCCAGCACTCCTGATTTCAAGTCATCCGAGTTCGTGTGCTCGAGTTATGATCGATGCAAAATGAAGGAGAATACCCTTATTCGAATCCATAGGCAACACCTCTGTTCGAATCCATCAACGTCTCCCTGTTCGAATCCATCAGCAGTTGGCCTCGATTCGCATCGATTAGCCATTATCAACTTCGCATCTGTCGGCAAGCATATGTTCGTATCCATCGTCACGCACGACCTCGTATCCATCAGTTGAAGGGACTTGATCGAATCCATCGAATTACCTCAACCCGCATCCATCAGTCAGCTAGTCTTCGTATCGATTGGACCATCATCATTCGTATCCATCAAGGGATGCTGCTTCGAATCCATCTTGCTATGACACTTTCGTATCGATCGACCGGAGTACATTACGATCGATACGAACGAGACCCAATGTTCGAATCCATGTATGTCTATACTTTCGAGTCAAACGAGCCAGAGATGACGTGTTAAATCTTGGATGCGAACGCGGCAAAATATCCGGAGTGACTCAATCAACTCGGCGCAAAAGGAGGATCGAAGCGAGGAGTGTGCGCCGCGTCATCACAAAGCCACGTGAGAGGATCGATTCGAAGAGATCGATTCGAAACCATGGATTCGAACCAGACAGCATTCCGAAGATCATTAGCTCGAATCGATCATATCTCCCAAACCATAATTCCAAATGCCACGAAATTTTCACAGCAGCTTCCACACAAGGTAAAGAATGTTCCTGCCAAGTTTCAGCTCGATTGGATCAATTCTTGATGGATACAAAATCAATTCGTATCGATCACATATCGAGTCGAAACTTGGTGGGAACGGTCGCGTGGGCCCACTCACGTGCCAGAAGAAGTCTCCCGAAATTTGAGCGCGATCTCAGCCTCTTAATCCTACAAATAGCCCCCTGAAGCCTATAGAAAAGAGATCTTTGGGGAATTCAACGTCCAGACTCTGCCGGATTCGATTCTACGTCTCATGATCACTGTTGTATTCGAATTTCAGAGCTATCATCAATTGTAACCTGCTGTAACAGATTGAAGTTATCAAGTGAGTCAATAAAATCATAAGCTTCAGAGTGGACGTAGGCAAGATCGCCGAACCACTATAAAATATGTGTTGTTTACTGCTATTCTTTTCAAATTTTTGAGTGTTCTTCATTTTTATTTCTCTACATATTTGCTATCTGTGAATTGTGATTGCGTACTGGTGCTTTCAACGACTATCGGGTGTTTGTGACCAATTTTGGTACAAACACCGGGCTCCATCTCATGCAATGCCGACCCGAAGTGAATCAAATGCCGACCCCTCGGAGTGATATGATCTCCCTCATATGCTGACCCGGAGCATTACTAGCATCGACCAGAAGTAGATGTCGATTCGGCCGGAAGCAAGGGCAATACCGACCCGAGCTCTATCACAACCCACTTGCTATGTCGAACCCTACACTACCAGGCTAATCTTCATAATCTCCATATCCTATTACACCCATTCATTAACCTTATCGACCCTGGGTTAGACATAGCTGCCTAGAAATCACCTTCTGGTCATATTAATGTCGTCTCTCGAACATTATTCCATCAATGGTCAATTCTGATCTCTATAGTTACTTTTGTGTAGCCGAACCAAGGCACCGGGTAACATAGTCCATTTTGATTCGGACAGTTAATCCAGTTTGCGGACAGTTAGTCAAGTTTGTAGGCAGTCAGCCTAGTTTTCAAACAGATGGTCCATTTACTACTTATGGACAGATAGTCCATTAGTTACCTGATTATAGCTTAACGGACTTAGCTATTATTATCATTATTATATCAGTTTGATTAACCAGTTTGGTTGTAGGAAAGGATTTGCAAAATATATGTTTTAAAGAGGATATTAGTAAGGGGAAATCCGTTCTGCTAAGCGGCGTGGTCTCGCTTAATATCAGTAAACCGAGATGTAACAGTATTATTCACACCAGGCTTTATGTCTGGCTCAAAGTTTTTGTTTTCCCTTAAACTCTCGGGTGCTCAAAATTGATTTGAGTAGACTGAGGATTAGGTTTTCAGGTTTTAGAAATTTAGGCGAATAAAGCTTCCGGAGACGGGCAGGTGGCTAACGGATAGCTAATTAGGAGTTATAGTTTTGTTTTGATTTCGCTTTGTATATTAAGTCAGATATGACTATATTGACTCTAATCAACCAAGGGGGCATCGTCATATGTCGCTCTTGGCGTATATTTGTAATGATTGTATTTGATCTTTACCTGGAAAACAATATGGGATTATGTAATTTGGATATGAATTTGTTTTGAAATGTAATCATAAAAATATTATTTTTGGAAATCTGTGAATTTGTTGATATTCAAGTGCTTCTGATATTATGGATATCATCAGCATTACCGTATTTTGTCAACAGATGTTAATACTATGGATGACTGTAGCATCTGTAGCGCTTAGCTTTTGGCCTCTTGATACGGGATGTTACAACTTGGTATCAGAGCATAGGCTTATGAAAAACTTTAAACTAAAAAATGGTTTTTAAAACATAATCCTTAGGAATTAGAGTAAGATTGGGGTATGGGATAATGCTATAGTAATGTACTTGTATTTGCTATATATAAGTATATGCTTTATCTATAGTCTTTTATCTTTGTTAGGTTATTTTTCTATATCTAATGAAATTTGAATACAGATATGGATGGTAGAAGAGGAAGAGTTAACTCAGGAGGGGAGGGCACTGATGGGAATGCCAGACCTAATGCGAGGAGAACCCAAGGTCGGGCACAAGCAGAGAATGTAGGTGCTGGAGTCCCACAAGTGGACATGGAAGCTATGTATCATTTTTTTGTGAATATGATGCAAGGTGGAATTACAGCTGGAGTGGTAGGAGGAGATGCCGCAGGGGCAGGAGTTCTGAAAGTTCCGGTAATTAACCATGATGCTAAGCTGAGCGGAGATTACACTAAGCTTGGAGGGAAGCCATTTCTAGGAACAGAGGATGCTATAGAGGTGGAAAATTAGTTACTGCACTGTGAGAGAATCTTTGCAAATTTGGGGCTCAATGATTAGCAGAAGAGGAGGCTTGCTACGAGACAGCTCTAGGGAGCAGCTTTGTTTTGGTGGAACAGTGTGACGGCTGGTGTGGATGAGGAAACTTTGACATGGGCAGATTTCAAGGGGATGCTCTAGGAGAGGTTCGTGTCTGCCATGGCACAGTCAGCTCTGATTAGAAAGTTTGCTGAATTAGAGCAGGGAGAGATGTCTGTTCTGGAGTATGCTAGAAGGTTTGAGGAGTTGGCCAGATATGTGTATGCTTCGGTGGATACAGTAATGAAGAGGAATGAGAAGTTTATCAAGGGGTTGAAGCCTGAGTTAGCAAGGGCTACATTACCTCATATTAGAGATCCTTTTGATTTTGTAGTGGAGATGGCCTTAAGGCAGGAGGAGATTCTTGATTCTCTAGAGAAGAGTAATGCTAAGGAGTTCCAGGTTAGGCAGAATAAGAAGAGGAAGTTCTTTCCTAAGAAGGGTGCTCGGAAGGGTGGAGCAGCTAAGAAAGGGAAGTCTGAGATTGTTTGCTTCAAATGCGACAAGAAGGGGCACTTTGCTAATGAGTGTCATGCTGGAAAGGCAAAGGAAGTGGTTGGAAAGAAGAATGTCTGGTGCTTCAACTGCAACCAGATTGGCCACTATAAGAACCAGTGCAAGGAGCTTGCTAAGGATGGAAAATGCAAGGTGTATGCATTGGAACCTACTACTTCGAAGCCAACGACTCAGGAGAAAGAAAAGGCAGTTTTGGGAGGTACGCTTCAGATTTATGGTATGTTTGTTAGCGTTCTATTTAATACTGGTGCATCGTATTCTTTTATATCTAGATGTTTGATAGATAAGCTTAACCTAGAACCCACATATTTAGTTACTTCCTTACGGGTTGTGAATCCAATAGGAGGGTATGCAACTCTAGGGTTGAGATGTGACCAGTTAGAGTTTGACTTATTAGGTCATGCTTTTGTTTGTAGTTTGCATGTGTTTGATTTTATGGGGTTCGGGATTATACTTTGGATGGATTGGTTAAGTGAGTATGATGCTATGATATTTTTCCAGGATAGGAAAATATCACTTAGACAGCCTGATTGTAGTGATCATATAGTTTATACTGTAGAAGGTTCTAACGGTGCGGTGAATGCTTTTTTGGGTGTTATGGAGTTGGAAGATGGGTTGAGTCGAGTTTTCATGGTTAAAGAATTCGCAGATGTTTTTGAGCCTGTAGTTGGATTGCCACCGAAACGAGCCATTGAGTTTCGAATAGATTTGGTTCCGGAAGCAAAACCAGTGAGTAGGCCACCAAGCAGGATGACCCCTATAGAGATGAGGGAGTTGAAGGTGCAGATGGTGGATTTGGAAGGCAAGAGTTTTATCAGGCCGAGTAGTTTGCCTTCGGGAGCAGCAGCAGTGTTTGCTAAGAAGCTGGATAGATCATTAAGGTTATGTATCGATTATCGTAAGTTGAATGAGAGGACGATAAAGAATCGATATATGTTGCCGAGAATTGACGATTTGTTCGATCAGTTGAGTGGAGCTAAAGTGTTTTCCCAGTTAGATTTGGCAACATGTTTCCTTCAGCTTAGAGTGGCAGAGGATAGTATACCTTTGACGGCGTTTAGGACTAGATATGGGTCGTACGAATGGTTAGTTATTTCGTTCGGACTGACTAATGCGTCGGCTTTTTTGTGGATTTGATGAACCAAGTTTTCTAAGAGCACTTGGATAGGTTCGTATTGGTTTTCATAAATGACATCTTGATATATTCTAAGGATGAAAGAAATCATGAAGTCCATGTTAGATGGTGCTTGAGACGCTGAGGCAGCATCAGTTGAAGGTGAAGTTTTCGAAGTGTCATTTTTGGAAGAAGGAAGTGAAGTTTCTGGGTCATGTAGTCTCAAAGGAAGGGTTGTCAGTAGATCTGACTAAGATTGAAGCGGTGAATAGTTGGAAGAGACCCGAGACAATGACGGAGATAAAGAGTTTCCTTGGATTAGCTGGGTATTACTGGAGATTAATTAAGGATTTTTCGCGGATAGCAGCACCGATGACTAAGCTAACAAGGGAGGATGTGAAGTTTGTGTGGACCGATAAGTGTGAGGAAGCATTTCAGAGTTTGAAACACTTAATGACCCATGCACCTATGTTGGTTGTTTCGGAAGGGAATCAGAATTTGGTGATTTATACGGATGCATGTGGAACAGGATTAGAAGCTGTGTTGATGTAGAGAGGTAAAGTGATTGCTTATGCTTCTAGACAGCTTGGACCGCATGAGGTCAGGTATCCGACGCATGATTTGGAATTGGCAGCAGTGATTTTTGCATTGAAGGTGTGGAGACATTACCTTTTGGGAGAGAGATTTGAGTTATATACAAATCATAAGTCGCTAAATTATTTGTTCTCTCAAAAGGAGTTGAACATGAGACAGCAGAGGTGGTTAGAATTTATCGTTGCTTATGATTTTGGGATCGAGTACAAACAGGGGAAAGGCAACAAGGTTGCAGATGCACTTAGCAGGAAACATCAGAATGCAGTGTTGGCGATGATTGCCGAGTGGAAAGATTTGGAAGCATTAGCAGATTGCAAAGTGCAATGGAGATTTAAGGCTGGGTCTAGCGGAGAAACCGTAGTGTTATCTTGTTTGGAAGTTCAACCAGTGATGATCGAAAAGATTGCTTCTAAACAGGAAGAAGATCCGGTATTAGCTGAACTGATCAGAAAGTTAAGAGATGGAACCGAGAGTGATGACTTGAAAGATTTCAGTCTTGACCAGAATGGGTGGTTGAGAAAGAAAGGAAGATTATGTATTCCAAATGTAGGAAACATAAGGAAAGAAGTCTTGGAGGAATTCCATCGTTCGAAATTCTCTATTCATCCATGGGGAACTAAGATGTATCAAGATATGAAAAGGAGTTTCTTTTGGGAAGGTATGAAGTGGGATATTGGTTTATAGGTAAAGAGGTGCTTGAATTGCCAACGGGCAAAGGCTGAACACTAGAAGCAAAGTGAGTTGCTTCAGCCATTAGATATTCAGGTATGGAAATGGGATTTTATTTCTATGGATTTTATTGACGGGTTGCCAAGGTCAAATAGAGGAAATGAAAGTGTATGGGTCATAGTGGGCATATTGACCAAAAGTGCCCATTTCATTCCAGTTAAGTCAACCGAAACGGCACCTGTATTAGCGAAGCTGTTTTTGAAAAATGTGGTTAGACTGCATGGAATTCCTAGTAGTATAGTTAGTGATAGAGATTCCTTATTCACTTGCGAGTTCTGGAAGGGTCTGCAGGAAGTTTTGGGAACCAAGCTCAAGATGAGTACCGCTTACCATCCACAAACAGATGGGCAAATTGAAAGAGTTAACAAAATCTTGGATGATTTATTAAGAGCTTGTGTATTGGATTTTGGGGGATCATGGGAAGTCCATCTGCATTTAGTCGACTTTTCGTATAACAATAGTTATCAGACTAGTATTGGGATGGCGCCGTTTGAAGCTTTGTATGGAAGGCCATGCAAATCTCCCGTATATTGGTTAGAGACCAGGGATAGGTTGGTTCTTGGTCCAGATTTGGTCAGAGAAGCTGCAGAAAAGATGAGGTCAGTCGAGCTAGGATGAAGGAGGCTCAATCTAGGCAAAAGAGTTATGCAGATAAAAGACATAAAGATTTAGAGTTCTCGGTTGGAGATTAGGTTTTCGTGAAGGTGTCACCAATGAAGGGTGTGATCAAATTCGGAAGATCAGGAAAGTTGGCACCGAGATTTGTTGGGCCTTTCCGTATTGTTGAGAGGATCAGGAAACTCGCATATAGAGTTGAGTTACCAAGAAGTTTGGTAGGAGTCCACGATGTTTTCCATGTTTCTCATCTCAGAAAGTGTGATAGGGACCCGGAGACTACTATTGCTTCGACTGTGCTAGATGACTTAGTAGTTGAACCGGATTTGACTATAATGAGGAATCCTATTCGTATTGTTGCGAGAGATGAGAAGAGGCTTAGAACCAAGACGGTCGAATTAGTCAAAGTCAAGTGGAGCGATGATGACAGGGACTTCACTTGGGAAAGAGCAGTATTTGATGGTATGTTTTACCTCTTTGATTGATGTGTTGTGTACCTTATCGTAATTTCGAGGACGAAATTCTTTAAGGAGGGGAGTTCGTAAGATCTCATATTTTTGGTAATATTATTTAGGATATTTAATTAGTTAAATTAAATAAAATAATGTGTTGATTAGGGGATTGAGATTTGATTTTAATTAAGGGTAGTTGTGTCATTTAAACAATGAATTAAAATAAGAGTTAAAATGAAATAAAAGAGGGGTAAAATAGGAAAGAGGCCATTCCTATATCCTTAAACCCTTGGCCGTGTATCCCATACACGTTCATTTCATTTGAAAAATTTTAAAACTCAAGGCTAACCACTATTAACAAGAGTAAGAAGAAGAAAGATAAAGGGGAAGCTCCATCAACATCAAATTCATTCAAATCTCACATCTTTAATCTCTAAAGCTAAGGTGAATAATGTTTACATCTCATATTTCTTTTATTTTCGGTTTTAAGATGAAATTCGAAATATTTTGCATTGATTTGTAATGTTTTTGAATGATGGAATGATTATATATACTTGTTGATGATTTATAGTTGTTCATATAGACTTTATGACATTTTTTGATGTGAAAACCCTATTAAATGACATCCAAATGCCTTACGAATTTTTATATAGACCAGAAATATTTTTTTGGAGATGGGTTTCAATTTTTAGAATTTTCTGATTTTTTGTGGAATTTATATGAATTTTCTAGTAAAGAAAATGTTAATTTGGATTATAAATTATTTACTGTTAAATAATAAAAGGTTTGGGTCTGAAATTTTTATTTGTTGGAAAACATATTAAAAGAGATTTTCTGGAATTTTTGTAGAATTTTCCTAAGTGTTTTAATGGTTATATAAAATTATTTAAGGTATGGGACTTAAATGTTTTATATAATTAAGGAAGGAGAAGGAGCTTTTTGTAAATAAATAAATTTGTTAATTCTGGAAAGTCGGCAGCACTTCTGAAAAGAAAAACTGGCAACCAATCAGATTTAGACAAACAAGGCAGGTTGGGTATAAAAGAAATAGTTTAAAAGTACAAATAAAATGTTTTTCACTGTTTCGATGATTTCGGCACCAGGTTTCGCCTCCTTAGCTTCGCCTCCGATACAGTAGAAACCAATGCACATGGTATCAGTGAACTGGTACGTAGTGAATTGGATGTAAGCGGAAGGTATGGAGTCGAAACCAGGGGTTCCGAAGGGGTTGAGGTATTACTTTGCTTTTAAAAGAAAATGCACCTGCTTGCTTTCGACTAAGTAGCTTTTGACTTAGTTAGCTTTTGACTAGGTCAAATGGATTTTAAGAAATTGTTTTGATTGGATTGTGCTTTTGTTTTAAAATGACTGCTTTCGACTAAGTCGAAATCTTTTGGCTGCCGCTTGCTACCATTCGACTCGGATGGGTATCGAAAGGGTTGTTTTGCTTTTTAAACTTGATCACTTCTCCAATGCTTTCGAAGGGATGGTTTCGACACCATCACTTCTTTAATTAGGAAATGGTTTCGAAACATATACTTTCGACTTAAATGTTTTAAAGACCCTTTTTCTATGATTGAAGTATAACCCAAATGGTTTCGAAAGAGACGGTTTTAATGATTTCAAAAGAAGTCCTTTCGACCTTAATGGGTTTCGTATCCTTTTGCTCCACTTGAAGGCATAATCCAAATGGTTTCGACCGAGACGATTTTCAAAGGTTTCGAAGGAGTAAATTCTTGAATGGTTTCGAAAGGTTTCCACATGTTTTAAATTAAACCCAAGTGCTTTTAAAAGGTAGGTTTTGATGCCATCGAAAGGTTTTCATGAATGGTTTCAAAGGGGGCGGTTCCCCAGGGTTTCGAAAGGGTTGAAAGGAAATGTTTTTTCTATGTTTTCGAAATGCAATATTTAAAGGTTTCAAAAGAAGGATGTCTAAGATTTTAAAAGCTTTCAAACGGAAGGTTTTTGTGCTTTCAAAAGGGAAGACTTGACCTTCCGGCCTAGGTTAAAAAAAAGGTTTTGCTTGGTTTCAAAAGGGTTACTTTCAAGGGTTTCGAAAGGGTTGTTTAAAGGTTTTAAACAAAGGTTTCGACTGTATTAACTAGGCAATATAGCCTAAGTGTTTTCAAGTTAAAAAGGGTTTTAACTTGTTTTCGAAGGATAGCCAATCCTCATTAAAATTCATCAACATTATTTTGAGTAAAGTATGTCTAACATGGCAAAGTAACTTAGAGTAAAGCTAAGAATATATTTTCCTTGTATGGGTATGATTTTAAAGGTTAAATCATTTTGTAAAGGTTTTCAAGGGAAAAGATGAAGGGTAGTTAACCCTAAGAAAATGATTCGGATAGATAGTCCATTTTGATTCGAACAGTTAGTCAAGTTTGTAGGCAATCAGCCCAGTTTTTGGATAGATAGTCCATTTACTACTTATGGACAGATAGTCCATTAGTTACCTGATTATAGCTTAATGAACTTAGCTATTATTATCATTATTATTTCAGTTTGGTTGCGGGAAAGGATTAGCAAAATATATGTTTTAAAGAGGATATTAGTGAGGGGAAACCCGTTCCGCTAAGCGGTGTGGTCTCACTTAATATCAGTAAACCGAGATGTAACAGTATTATTTACACCAAGCTTTATGTCTGACTCGAAGTTTTTTTTTTCCCCTTAAACTCTCGGGTGCTCAAAATTGATTTGAGTAGTTAAAGTTGCAAGTTTTAGAAATTTTGGCGAATAAAGCTTCCGGAGACGAGCAGGTGGCTGACAGATAGCTAATTAGGAGTTATAGTTTTTCTTGTTTTGATTCCGTTGTGTATATTAAGTCAGATATGACTATATTGACTCTAATCAACCAAGGGGGCATCGTCATATGTCGCTCTTGGTGTATATTTGTGATGATTGTATTTGATCTTTACCTGGGAAACAATATGGGATTATGTAATTTGGATATGAATTTGTGTTAAATATAACCAGAAAATTTTTCGTTTTTGGACATCTGTGAATTTTTTCATATTCAAGTGCTTCTGATATTATGGATACCACTAACACTAACGTACTTTGTCACCATAAGTTAATACTATGGATGACCGCAGCATCTGTAGTGCTTAGCTTTTGGCCTCTAGATACGGGATGTTACAACTACCTTTTATTAAAATCAAATCTCAATCTCTTAATCATCACATTATTTTATTTTATTTAACTAATTAAATATCTTAAATAATGTTACTAAAAATATGAGGTGTTACAATCTCTCCTCCTTAAAGAATTTCGTCCTCCAAATTACGATAAGGTACACAACACATCAATCAAAAAGGTAAAACATATCATCAAACAAATCAGGATAAGTGTCTCTAATCCTACTCTTAGTTTCTCAAGTACAGTCTCTATCATCGTCGCTCCACTGGACCTTCACTAATCTGACTGTCTTGTTTCTCAACTTCCTCTCATCTCTCGCGACTCTCTGAATAGGCTTCCTAACTATAGTCAAGTCTGGTTCTACTATTAAGTCATCTAACAAAGTCGGTGCTATATTACTGTCTGGATCCCTAACACACTTCCTCGAATGAGATACATGGAAAACATTATGGACTCCTGCCAAACTACTCGGTAACTCTACTCTGTACGCGAGTTTCTCGATCCTCTCTAAAATAGGAAATGGTCCTACGAATCTCGATGCTAACTTCCCTGTCTTCCCGAACCTGATAACACCTTTCATCGATGATACTTTGACGAAAACATGATCTCCAATAGAGAACTCTAAATCTTTCTATCTTCTATCTGCATAGCTTTTCTGCCTAGATTGAGCTTCCTTCATTCTCGCCCTTACCAGCTCAATCTTCTCTGTAGCTTCTCTTACCAAATCGAGACCAATGACTAACCTATCTCCGGTCTCTAACCAACATGCGGGAGATTTGCATGGTCTTCCATACAAAGCTTCAAACGGTGCCATCCCTTTACTAGTCATACGAAAACTCGACTAGGTGTATATGATCTTCCCATGATCCCTCGAAGTCTAATACACAAGCTCTTAACAAGTCTTCCAAGATATTGTTAACTCTTTTTGTTTTCCCATCTGTCTGCGGATGGTAAGCGGCACTCATCTTGAGCTTGGTTCCTAAACTTTCCTGTAGACTTTTCCAGAACTCGCTAGTAAATAAGGAATCTCTATCACTAGCAATACTACTAGGAATTCCCTGTAGTCTAACCACATTCTTCATAAATAACTTAGCCAATATAGGTGCCATCCTACTTGACTTAAGTGGAATGAATTGGCACTCTTGGTCAATTTGTCCACTACTACCCATATATTTTCATTTCCTCTATTAGATATCGGCAATCCGTTTATGAACTCCATAGAAATAGAATCCCACTTCCATATCGAAATATCCAATGGTTGAAGCAACCCACTTGGCTTCCGATGCTCGGCTTTTACCTGCTAACAATTCAAACATTGTTTCACCCATAATCCTACATTCCTTTTCATTCCTTCCCAGAAGAAACTTCTCTTCATATCTTGATACATCTTCGTTCCTCCTAGATGAGTAGTGAACTTCGAACAATGGCATTCCTCCAAAACTTCCTTCCTTATGTCTCCCACATCTAGAACACATAATCTATCCTTCTTCCTCAACCACCCACTTTGATCAAGACTGAATTCCTTCAAGTCATCGCTCTCCGTTCCATCCCTTAACTTTCTGATCCTTTCAACTAACACCGGATCCTCTTTCTGTCTAGAAGCAATCTTCTTAATCAATACCGGTTAGACTTCTGAACAAGAAAACATAGCAGATTCTCCACTAGACCCAGCCTCGAATCTCCACTGCACTATGCAATTCGACAACGCTTCTAAGTCTTTCCATTCTGCTATCATAGCCAACACTGCATTCTGATACTTCCTACTAAGCCCATCTGCAACCTTGTTGCCTTTCCCTGGTGTGTACTTAATTCCAAAATCATAAGCAGCGATAAACTCTAACCATCTCTGCTATCTCATGTTTCAGCTCCCTATAAGAGAACAAGTACTTCAATGACTTATGATCCGTATAAAGCTTAAACCTCTCTCCCAAAAGGTAATGTCTCCATACCTTCAAAGCAAAAATAAATGCAGCTAACTCCAAGTCATGAGTCGGGTATCTAACCTCACGCGACCTAAGCTGTCTAGAAGCATAGGCAATCACTTTACCTCTCTGCATTAACATTGCTCCTAATCCAGTTCCACATGCATCTTTATAAACTACCAAATCTTGATTCCCCTCTGGAATAACTAATACAGGTGCATGGGTCAATAAGTGTTTCAAGCTCTAGAATGCTTCCTCACACTTATCGGTCTACACAAACTTCACATCCTTTCGCGTTAGCTTGGTCATTGGTGTTGCTATCCGTGAAAAAATCTTTATAAACCTCTGGTAATATCCAACCAATTCAAGAAAACTTCTTATCTCAGTCACTGTTTCTGGTCTCTTCCAATTATTCACTGCATCGATCTCAGTTGAATCTACCGCCAATCCTCTTTATGAAGCTACATGACTAAGAAACTTCACCTCCTCCAAGAAAAGACACTTTGAAAACTTCTCCTTCAACCGATGTTCTCTCAAAGTCACAAGAACCACTCTAAGATGAACTTCATGTACTTTCTCATCCTTAGAGTATATCAAAATATCATCTATGAACACCAACATGAATCTATCCAAGTGCTCTCTGAAAATTCGGTTCATCAAGTCTACAAAGAATCTCGGCGCATTAATTAGTTAGTCCGAACAGCATAACTAACCATTCGTACGATCCATATCTGGTCCTAAACGCCGTCAGAGGTATACTATCCACTGCCACTCTAAGCTGATGGAAACCTGTTGCTAAATCCAACTGATAAAATATCTTGGCTATACTTAATTGATCGAACAAATCGTCAATTCTAAGCAATGGATATCGATTCTTTATCATCTTCTCATTCAACTAAAGATAATCGATACATAACCTTAACGATCTGTCCGGCTTCTTAGAAAACACAGCGGTTGCTCCCCAAGGTGAACTACTAGGTCTGATAAAATTCTTCCTTTCCAAATCCACCAACTGCACCTTCAGCTCTCTCATCTCTGTAGGTGTCATCCTACTTGGTGGCCTACTAATTGGTTCTGCTCCATGCACCAAATCTATTTGAAACTCAATGGCTCATTTCGGTGGCAATCCTACTACCAGCTCGAAGACATCTGCGAATTCTCTAACCACAAAAACTCGATTCAACAAGTCTTCTAACTCCATAACACCCAACAAAGCATTTACCTCATAGTTAGGGCTTTCTATGGTATGTATAATCCGATCACTACAATCAGGGTGTCTAAGTGATATTTTTCTATCGTGGCAAAATATCCTAGCATCGTGCTTACTTAACCAATCCATGCCCAATAATATTCCAAACCCTACAAAGTCAAATATATGCAAACTGCCAACAAAGGTGTAACCTAGCAAGTCAAACTCTAAGTGGTCACACTTCATCCCAAGTGTCGCATACCCTCCTAACGGATTTGCAACTCTTAAGGAAGTAATTAAATATGTGGGTTCTAGGTTAAGCTAATATACCAAACATCGAGATATAAAAGAATTCGATGCACCAGTATTAAACAAAATACTAACAGACATGTCATGGATCTGAAGCGTACCTCCCAATACTGATTTCCCTTTCTCCTGTGTCATTGGCTATGGGGTAGCTGGTTCCAATGCAAATACTTTTCATCTCCCTTCCTTTGCTGGTTCCTTGCATTGGTTCTTATAGTGGCCAACCTGATCACAATTGAAGCACTTGATGTTCTTCTTCTCGATCACTCCCTTTGCCTTTCCTGTGCGGCATTCATTAGTAAAGTGCCCCTTCTTGTCGCACTTATAACAAACCACCTCAGACTTTCCTTTCTTCACGGCTCCACCTTTCTGAGAACCCTTCTTATGAAAGAACTTCTGCTTCTGGCCTTGCCCAACCTGGACCTCCTTCGCCTTATTCTTCTCTAGACAAGCAAGCATCTCCTCTTATCTTAAAGCCATCTCCACTACAACATCACAGGGATCTCTAATATGAGATAATGTAGCCTTTGTCAACTCAGGCTTCAACCCCCTTATGAACTTCTCATTACACTTTAACACGGTATCAACTGTGGCATATCCATATCTAGTCAACTCCTCGAATCTTCTTGCATACTCCAAAACAGACATTTCTCCTTACTCTAAATCAGCGAACTTTCTAAGCAAAGCAGACTACGCCATCACAAACATGAACCTCTCTTGATACCTTCTCCTAAACTCGACACCTTCTCCTAAACTCAACCCATGTCATCTCCTCTTTGTTGACTCCAGCAGTCACACAATTCCACTAAAATAAAGCTGCTCCTTGAAGCTGTCTCGAAGCTAGCCTTCTCTTCTGCTCATCATTGATCCCCGTGTCTGTAAAGATCCTCTCACAATGCAAAAACCAGATCTCCACTTGAATAGCATCGTCAGTTCCAATAAATGGCTTTCCTCCAAGCCTAGCATAATCTCTACTCAACATAGCATAATGGTTGACCACTGGAGCTTCCTGAACTCCTACACCAGCATTTCCTCCAACCATTCCAGCAGCAACACCTGCCTGCATCATATTCATGAAAAACTGATACATAGCTCACATATTCACTTGTGGGACTCCTGCACCAACATTCCCCGCTTGTGCCTGACCTTGGTTCCTTATACTATTCGGTCTGGCATTCCCATTTGTTGTGGTGCTTCCTCCAAGATTCACTCTTCTCGAATCCATATCTGTATTCAAACCTCGTGAGATATAGAAGAATAGCCTAATAAAGATAGGAGACTAGAGATATAGCATATACTTATATATAGCAAATACAAGTACGTTACCATAGTGTTATCTCATACCCCGATCTTAGGTCTAATTCCTTAGGATTATGTTTTCAAAAAATCATTTTTAGTTAAAAAATTTCAAAAACTGTGCTCTGATACCAAGTTGTAACATCCCCTATTTGGAGGGGCGAAGCTAAGTGCTACAGATGCTGCAGTCATCCATAATATTAACTTCCGGTGACCAAATACGATAATGTTAATGGTATTCATAATATCAGCATCACATAAATATGAAACAGAATCACAGATTCCATAAACATCTTTTCACATTACATTTTCCACAGATTCCATAAACATCTTTTCACATTACATTTTCAAAACATGTTCCATATTCAAATTACATAATCCCATTGCTTTCCTAGGTTCAGACAAAATATAAATTATTATATAAATACGCAAAGAGTGACATATGATGATGCCCCCTTGGTTGACCAGAGTACTAAATAGTCATAATTGACTTATTACAAACACAGCGAAAATACATCAAAATGAAACAAACTGCAACTCCTAAATAGTTATCCGTCAACCACCTCCTCGTCTCCAGAAGCTTTATTTGCAAACCTACTAAAACCTACGAATCCTAAGCCCTCAGCCTACTCAAATCAATTTTGAGCACTCGAGAGTTTAAGGGGAAAACATAAACTTCGAGTCAGATATAAAGCCTGGTGTGTATAATACTATACATCTCGGTTATTTGATATTAAGTGAGACCACGCCGCTTAGCGGAACGGTTTCCCCTCATTAATATCCTTTTAAAACACATCTTTTGTAAATCTTTTTCCTACAACCAAAACTTGTTAAAATTGTAAAGCATTATTATGTAAACATACATATCAGGTAACAAATGGACTATCTGTCCGAACACTATAGTTTTGTTTGGCTAACTACTAACCTTTAGCTGACTCGGGCCTACCAAACAATATAAACAAAATAATCTAACACCTATTAGATACTCCTTTGGACGGTATATCCTTAACTATCTGTTAAATACTCCTCTTCTGGACGGTTTGACCCTAACTTAACATCTCCCAAGGTCACCTGATCATAATGGTTTTGCTGGCTCACCAATAACCTATCTGTATATAAACATATATTCCCTTCTGTGTGTAATCATAAATTAAGTCATACCTGTGACAAAGCCCTACACACTGGAATTTTGGACTAAATTAGCTAGGGCTAATAGCTAATGTATAGGGCGCGACCCTATACCAGTCCCATTTGGTATTCTAATATATGAGTCATTTTACTTAGGGAAACCTTCCCAAAATTTTCCTTGAAAACCTTTTCATCTGAAATTGATTTAAAACCTTTTAAACCAAACTTTAAATAAGGAAAACACATATACTCTATGCTTTACTCAACATCACCTTGCTATGTTATATATATACTTTATCCAAATCTTTGTTGATGAAAACCTTTAAACCTTTGAAGGTACCCCTTTCGATCCTATTGAAAGTAACCCTTTCATAACCAAATAAACTCTTTCCTTCATCTAGGCCGAAAGGTCAAAACCTTCCTTTTGAAACCATTCACATAAACCTTTCGAAACCATTGAAATACCTTTTCCTCTGAAAACTAAAATCCTTAGACATCCTATCTTTAAAACCTTTAAACATAGCCTTTCAAAACCTTTGGAGAAACCTTTCCTTTAAACCTTTCGAAATCATTAGAAAAACCTTTCCTTTAAACCTTTTGAAATCATTGGAAAAACCTTTCCTTTAAACCTTTCAAAACCATTGGTTAAACCTTTCGAAACCACCCCTTAGAAACCTTCCTTAAAAACCTTTTGAAACCATCAAAGCCTTAAACCTATCGAAATCATTTGGGTTTAATTTTAAAACATGTGGAAACACCTTTCGGAACCATTTAAAACTATCTCTTTCGAAACCTTTGGGTTAATATTTAAAAGTCTCTAAGGGTCACAAACAACAGGGTCAAAAGCAACTCTTTCGAAAGCCCAAAACCTAAGTAAAGAAGTGATGGCGTCGAAAGGTAAGAAAGCGGCAGCAAAAAGGGCTTCGACCTAGTCAAAAGCATATACTTAAAAACAAAGGTGCAATCTCTTTAAAACCATTCTTTTAAAATCATTGACCTAGTCGAAAGCAAACCAAGTCAAAAGCAAAGCAGGCGCGTTTTTATTTAAAATAAAGCAGCGCTTCAACCCCTTCGAAATCCCTGGTTTTGACCTCATACCTTCCGCCTTCTTTCCAATTCGTTGCGCACCAAGTCTTTGGTACCATGCGCATTGGTTTTGATGGTGATGGGGGTGGAGGAACTAAGTCGAAAGCCATCTAAGTCGGAGCAGGGTGCCGAAAGTGGCGAAACATACCTGCCTTTTGCATGTAAAACTGATTTTTAACCTTTTTAAGTAATCTTTTTAACTAACATGCCTTGTTTGTCAAAATCTTATTGGTTGCTAATTTTCTTTCCTAAAAGCACTACCATAATTTCATAAATAACAATTTTATTTATTTACAAAATACCCCTTCTCCTTTTATAAATGTATAAAACATTTAAGTCTCATACCTTAAATACTTTTATATATTCAACAAAACACTTTGGAAAATTCTACAAAAATTCCAGAAAATCCTTTCTAATATGTTTTCTAACATATATAAATTTCAGACTTAAATTATTTATAATTTAACTGTAAATTATTTATAATCCAATAAATCATTTTCTTCACTAGAAAATTAATATAAAATGCATATTAATTCAGAAAATTATGAAAATTGAAGCCCATCTCTAAAATATCATTTCTGATCTTTATCTAAAATCGCAAGGAATTTAGATGTCATTAAATAGGGTTTTCACATCAAAACATATCATAAAATCTATATGAATAAACATAAATCATCAACAAGCATATATAAACATTTTGTCCTTCAAAATCATTGCTAAACTATGCAAGATGAATCGGATTAACCTTAAACCAAAAACATTTAGAAAACAAGAGATGTAGTCATTATTCACCTTAACTTTTGAGATTAAAGAGTTTGAGATTTGAATGAATTTGATTTGATTAAGCTTCCCTTGAATTGCTTTAACTTCCCCTTGTTCTTGATAATGGTGGCCGGCCTCAATATTTTAGTTTTGCAATTGAAATGAATGTTAGAATACACGGCTAAGGGTTTAGGATATTAGAATGCTCATTTCCCTGTTTTCCCTTATCTATTTCCCTAACACATTTTATTTTAACTCTTCTCTAGTTCATTGGTTACATGGCACGGCTACCCTTTATTAAAATCAAATCTCCATCTCCTAATCATCACATTGTTTTATTTAATTTAACTAATTAAATATTCTAAATAATGTTACTAAAAATATGGGGTGTTACACTCATCCATCGATGGGGATGAGAGAGTTAGGAATATTCCATGGGGTCAATTTTGCATTTTATTGTGAATTACTAACTGTGCAATAAAATCTTGTTCAAAAATAAAGGTATTTGTTTTCTATTATTACTTGTTATATTAAGTATATTGTGAAATATAAATTAATTAATATAAAGATATTTAATAAAATGTTCTTAAAAGATATGTTATGTGATAATAATTACAAGGAGTTGTAATCATGAGAAAATCATCACAATATTAAATAATATTTTATTTTAAATATTCGTGGTCGAGATGTTTCAAGAAAGGATAACGATACATCGTATGAGATAGAGTACGTAACGCTCTTCAAATGTTGGATAGTTTATTGGACATGGCTACCGAGACACTAAGAGGTTACTTACTTATAGTTATTGGAGGAGAGTTTCATGTTGATTAATAACAAATAGGTCAAATGGGAAATTATAGAGTGACGATATTACACAATTTTTTCGAGTTGAGAATACTTCTAAGCTTCAATGCATATATTTAACTTTGATTATAGTAAAATTATGGCATGACGACCACCAAACGACTATAGTTGGGTCCGAGTTAAAACATTGAAAGTGAAACACTATGCAATTAAGATTTTGTCCACAGTTATATGAGATTAGTATCACAATTAACTGTAGTCAACTCAAAGTCATCTGTGGTAAGAAAAGGGCAGTTAATAATAGATGTTATTATTGAATCGGGAACATTGTTTATGGACCAAATGAGTTGAAAGTGAATGATACTAGAATTTTGACCAAAACCAAAGTCCATAAATCCAAAAGTGGTACAGTGTTGATGAAAAGAATTGGTATAAATAATCGTTACTAAAAGGAACCATTTAAATTTGTAAAATTGAATTTTATCGATGAGATTTATAAGGGATGAATTAAGTCAAACTATCATACCACTAGCTAAGGTTATGCATGAACATTGGTATTTTAATTGTCCAAATATTGGTCGCTTGTTAAATTTATACATATGAGTTGCACAACCACATCTATTCAGTATTCGAAAAACCACTTGATTTAATTGATTTATGATGTGCATGTAAATGTGTATATTTTTACCACCATATTTATTCTATTTAAATTAAATAAATGATCATATCGGGTATTTTAACTTGTTTAAATCAAAATTCAAATTATTTTCAAATTATCACATATTCATCTTCATATAGGGGTAAAATGGTCATTTATATGCATTTATTAAATTGTGAAAATTTACTTGGAATTTTCTATGTTGTTTTGTAGGAAATTTGGTGAATTTTACAAGTGGCTTCATGATAATATATGCATGCACAAGAGTAAAGAGAACAAATGAAGATGGAAATAATTCAAAGTGATGATCATGGAGGACCCCATCCACTTACCTTGATTTTCAATTAGGAGCTAAGCACATGATAAAAGGACATTAAAGCTTCATGTACATTTAAGTGTGGGATTAGTGGATGTTAATGATTACTTGGCCACCACACTACCTCAAGGGCAATTTGGGCATTCCCCAAAAATATGAATTAGGGTTTAACACATGTATAAAGACCCCTTATGTTTCATGTAACCTTCTTCCCCTTAGTCTCTCTTTAGTTTTAGTTTAGGCTCAAAATAAAAAGACAAGCTCTCTTTCTTTTTTTTCCATGGCTACTTAGCCATTTTTATTTTCATGTAATTTTCTTTCTTTTTCTTATGCAATTTAATTACTTGTTCATTTTACTTTCCTTGTTCATTTAATTTAGTGTTGGTAGTGTAGATTTACATTCATGCAAAGTAGATTAGTTTTAATTCTTGTTAATTAGCTTCTCTTTTCCATTAGCTTTCATTTTCCTTTCTTTTTGCTTTCATGTTGCTAGCTACATTTGTTCATATGATAACAAAAATGAGAGTTTAACCCCTTAAATTTAGGGGTAATGAAGCCTCTAATCATGTAGCTTCAACATTTTGATAATTTTGATCTCTTTTGTGCTTAAAGGAATGTTGATGTGATTTATTGTTTCATGTTGAGTTTGATAGTCTATGTTGTTCATAACAAATAGGCTATGCTTAAACAATCACAAGCAATAATTACCTCTTCATCTACATATGATGATGGTAATGAAGTGAATGTGAAATTAAAATTTGATGGCCTATATTTCTAAACAATAGTTAATAGGTCAAGCTTAAAATAGATTTCATTTTCAACTTTGTTGTTGTTTTCATGAGAGTTAGTAAGTGGTTTAATGGGTGTGTTATAGTTTGATGGCTTATGTTGAGCTAAGTAATATCACAAATAAGCCATACTTATGATAAACACATCATTTAAACTCACTTATGACCAAAAAAGAGATCATAATTTCATTAATTGTTGAATTATATGATCTAGAGAGTGGATTTATCTCTAAATTATCATTTAGCTCTTATATTTTTATCTAGTTTCTTTTGCTAGTTTTTGTTAGTTTCTTACATTTTTAGCTAATCACACTTTCAACTTTGGTTAATTTTATTGAATAGAATTTTAAAATCATCAATTCCCTGCGGATCGACCTGTATTCGCCACGTACTACAAGTGTACGCCGTGCGCTTGCGGTTATATTTTATTTCGAAATTTTTCGGCAAATTTCTAATCCGATAGAAACTTTGTCAATTAACAAGTTTTTGGCGCCGTTGCCGGGGAACTTGTTTTGATTTTAATTTTACTATTCTTCGAATTATTTGTTGTTTGATTTTTGTTGTGTGTTTTTATTTTGTGTGTGTTTACATAAAAAAAGAAATATATATATATATATATATATATATATATTTTGTGTGCTTGTGTGATTTTGTTTGCATTTGATTTGTTGTTGTTCTAGTTTGCATCGTATATTGCATTTCTATTCAAAAAAAAAAACATCACAATTTCAAAACACGAACAAAAATATTTTATTTCCTCTGCAATTTCCATTTCATTTTTTTTTTACATTTTCATTTGTACATATATTTTTTTTATCCTCTTTTCACTGTTCTCAGTTACAAAACTGCTCTCTGCCTGTACACTGTTCATTGCCCATCACCTTCACAACAACCTGTTCCATCTCCAAACATCAAAACTGTCACCACAAACCTCACTTTCACCTTCACTGCCATGACCTGCCTGCCTGCTTGATCAACAACAACCCACCACACAAGCCAATCACCCTCTGCTACACAGCCTTCTACCCAAAACTGCTTGCTGCCACTACACTATTTCAGTCCACATCCTAACTGCTTTGAACAACCTCCATAGCATCATCACTACTCCTCCTACCCAGTGACAACCTACACCCTACCATCAATCATACAAAAGCTGCTCTGCCTTTAATACATCATCACTGCCTGGCCAACATTCCCACATCCACACACATCAACTCCAAAAGCCCATCACAACCACTTGCACATACACCATACATACAACAGTCCTGTGCAATACTTCCTCTATGACATTATACAAACCCAACATCCACCTCTGTCACTTCAATTTCATCCCTCCAATCCAAACATCTTCACACATACAAGCATCATCCACCACTACACCTTCACCTCCCACCTGACCAAACAACTATCATTTCTACAGCACTTCCTCCCCACTACAAGTTTTCTTTCAGACCACCATAACAATTCCCATTGACCACTGCCTACAACCGCAATTACAACCTTCACCCGTAATCGACATCAACCATCACCTCCTATTACCTCTCCGGTTTCACCATTCATACCAAACCACTACAGTACAACCTGCACACTTCTACAAGCAACCTGCCATCATCCTACAGTGCAACACAACCATTCGACAGCAGCTTCCCAAACATCACTGAACAAGCAACACAGAGACCAGACACCACCCACACTCCAACCACCTATCACAATCCCAGTCACCATCCATCGTCCACTGTTTACGGCAATAAGTGCATCTGCACTTCACTCCACCTTAACATATCACTACCACTGCCCCACAACGATTCCACCACTGCTGTCACTTCAAGTCGCACCCAAACTCCAGCCTGCCCCTTCAACTGCAACCCACTGTTGTAACAACATCACCTGGTCATCATACTCTACAAACAGCTGCCTTTATTTCTACCTTCTCAACAATACTGGCTGCCACAGTGCCCAAACAACTCAAACACTAGTTCCGTTGTATCAATTGCTTCACGTTCTCCACAAATTACTACCAAACCAAATTCACAAACATCAAACTGCTAAAACAAAATCCCCAATCCAAGTCGCACGACCCCCAAACTGCAGCAGCAACCACTCGCCAATCGAAACTCGTGACAAACTCATATCCAAATCCCAATATCTGCACTCGCGACTTCCAACTGAAACCACAAAGACCGCGACCACAACCGGAGTAACCCACCTCCGAATCCACTGCTTCCCCTCGCCAGCAATCGACGTCACCGCATCCCCTGAACAAAAATTGAACCCAATTCACTCGAACTCGCAACCAGTACCTCGCACAGAACACCAAATCACCATCGCAACCTAAATCATTTCGTGAATTAGAAAAAGAATTTTGGGATTCTGATATAAAAAAGAGAGGAGATTGAATTCGGTTGGAAGTTTGAAAAGATCGAATCTGGTTGCGGGTTGTAAACTCCTTGTTGGGCCGGAGTGGAGTTGTTTTCTTTTTTATTTTTTGTTAAGTTTAATTTTGTTTAAGTTTTATTTTATTTTGTTTAGTTAAGTCTCCCTTACAAGTTATTTTCTAAAAAAAAAGAGTTTGCTTATTTGTTTTGTTTTTTTAGTTTAGTTTAGTTTTATTCTTAAAAAAAGGAGGAGGGTTTGCTTTTGTTTTAATCTTATAAGTAGTCTTATTAAACAATTTTGCAGGTTGTGATTTGCAGGAAATAAAAGAGCAATGTAGCTTTTGCTTGCTTAAATTGCTGGCTTGCTTCACTCAACTGCCGCAAAAAATTTTTTTTTTTTTTTGAGGTAAAACTTCACTTTTAAGTTTCCTCTCCAAAAAAACTACTTGCTTTCTTATAAAAAAAAATTTGCACCCTTATCTATTGTTTTATTGCTTTGCATTATTGATTGCTTGCATTTAAAAAAAATCAAAAAATTTTCAAAACCAAAAACAAAAATTCGTTCATAGTTGCATTGTTAATACAAGTTTAATTTCTGCTTTGCATTTCATTTTAGAATTTTGATTAATAATAACGATAGCTCTTAATTGTGTATTGACAATTTGTCTTCTTTGAACAATTTAATTTCTTGGTGTCTAGGCTACGGCAGAGTAATAACCATTTATAAATATTACGGTGATTCGTAAATATTATAGTGGTTGTTTCTATGAAGGTACTTAAACCTTCGGTTACATTGCTACGGTGATTCGTGGTGCAACGATAAATCCTGTCCATTACCTGGCTGAAAACTATCTTGTTTATCTAAGACAATTTGTGATTATACAATTTTAGGTTAACTTAGGATAAATCATATGTTATTAACCCCTGCATTCATTTAGTTGCATTAGTTCATGCATATTTAAAAAAAATTCCAAAATCCAAAATAAAAAAAATGTAAATATTCCTTTTCCTTTGAAATTTTTAAATCCTTTTTCTTTGAAATTTCAAAAATCCAAAAAAATTTATAAAAACCAAAATCCAAAAAAGAAAATATCTTTTCAAATACAAAAAAAAATTGAAAAACCAAAAACAAATCAAAAATCAAATTTCCATTTTGAAAAATAAATTCTATTTGTAAATATTTTTTCTTTACAAAAAAAAATCATAATTCTTGAAAATGTCCGAGTTTCCCCACTTACGTGAATTTTACAATAGTTGTGAAAATCAATATAATCCATATGATTTCACTCCAAATCCGTATGGATATTTTAACAACAATTATTGTTCAAAAGATTCGGATTTTGCACCACAAAGTTTTCAAAATAACGTGCAACCCTCAAATCTTGAAAGTAGCATTTCGTCTTTACTTGAAATCTCTACACAACAAAATCAAATGATAAATGAGTTGTGTAATTCATATTTGTGCAATAACTCGAATCAAAGTTTTCAAAATAATCAAAATTTGAATTCACTTTAAAATTCAAACGATTTCGAGTATAACTCATGCCAATTCAATTTTGAACTCCAAAATGAATTTCAAAATCAAAACGAAAATGTGATCCACTTTTCAAATTTTGGCAATGGGAATAATCTCGACTATGATGCAAGTGAAACTTTTTGTTCTCAACAAATCCAAATCGTAAATCCTCAAGCTAATAAATATAAATTGGATTTTGTTGAACAAATGAACGAAATCTACGATGATCACACGGATTCGTTGTTTGAAACTTATATGAAACAACGTGAACAACAAAACAAAATCCCAATGTGTGACGAGTCAAGTAATAATCCATCATTTACACAAATTGACGATTTTCAAATAACAACTTTTGAAGTTGAAAATAACAATCTTAATGAAGTTGTTGGAAACACGGTAATTGAGTTGGATTTCAATTCTTTTGAGGGTGTGGAACAAAATTTAAAATTCGATCTTCCTTTTCTCGATTTCGAAAATTTGAATACAACAACTTTAGATTTTGAACTTGAGATACGCAATGAAGTTGTTAATAATCCAACAAAGGAAGACGAATTTAATGAACACGAATTTTTTGGACTTTTCGAAAACGAGTTCTCAAATTTTGAAGGGGAAGATTTAAATCACCATTTTGATTTTGGAATCAATAATTTTGAAGAAGTTTTCAGTGATAAATTTGAATTTCAATGTGGTGAAAAAGAACTTGAATTTCAATCAATTGTTTTATCGACCCCAAAATACATTGAAAATAAAACAACTCGTACGATTTTCAATAAAACGGCATTCGTTTTTCCAAATCCAAATTCAACTTCGGAATCTTGTATGGTTTGGTTTTTCGAGCTTGAGCTGTGTCTCGTATACTTGACGAGGCAAATTAATCGGTCTTTGGAAGACCATTTCATTTACCTTTTGACGATATACTTTCCGATCTTGTGTAAATACCTTTAATTTTCATTTAAATAAAGGTCATATTTTTATTTTTCTCCTTCCACTTGGGTTGACTGTGGGGACACAGTCAAAATCAAGTGTGGGGGTAGACTCATCATCATTTTTAATTTTTCATGGTTTATTTATTTTTATTTTCTTTCAAAATTAAAAAAAAATCTCAAAAAAAGCATTTTGATTTATTTTTAAAGAAACACTATAGGATAAATACATGGTTTTGGTTTATTAAATTGAAATTTAATTTGTCTTAACAAAAACTAAAATGAAGTTTGATTACAAATGAAAATGGTTTAACTAGTATATAGGAAGATTCATACGTGATAATTATGAAATATATCCTAATTGAAAATCTTTGTTTTAAAAAGTCGTTGATTTAAAGTAAAGGATATAACATTTTTTGTCTTCTAAGTTAAATGATGCTAAGATGATTTTGCGAAACTCTCTACCTAAAAAAAACAAAAACACAAAAAAAATAAAAAAAATTCTTGTATATATGTATATATTTTCTTAATAAACACCTAGAGTCATGTGTTCACACTCGTGTGTTCACTCGCCGTGCTCTGTACCCTTCTCACGTAAGCCCGAAAGGCAGTGCACAATCGGTATATCTAGCCTCAGTTTATCTGAGTTAGGTGTGTATATAAAAAAAATACTAATAATGCCTAAAGTCAACAAGTGTTCACACTTGTGTGTTCACTCGCTACGCTCTGTATTCCCCTCACATCAATCCACAAGGCAGTGCATGGGTAATATATCTGGCCTCAGTTTAACTAAGTTAGGCATATGTAAATATTGTTAATATCGGTATAATTTTCAAAAGAAAAAATGGAGAGGGTAAGCAAATGAAATCCAAGAACCATTTAAACTTATTTGATTTGATTTGTTATTGAAAAGAAATGAAAATACCACTTTGAAAAACTTTGATAATCAACTAAGGATCCATTTCAAATTACACTTTGTTATCAACCAAAACAACGAGTTAAACTATTGTCTATTTGTTATGATAACTTGATTTTTCTTGGAAATTTTGACGAGTAAATGACTTAAATTTTCAAGATAATGACCAAAACCTATATTTAACTTAGTTGTGTCAATTTAAAAATAAATCCTTCATTGTAAATATTTTCAAAAACTTGCATTCATCTCTTTGTAAATAAATCTTGCATTTTGTAAATATTTTCATCCTGCATTTGGATTTTGTGGGCAGTATCCGCTGAAAACACTCACGAGACAACACTCGTCCTACTGGGGACACCCAGAGGTTTAACGGCTTATTGCATACGCTCAATGCAATCGTGCTCCCTACGAAAATGGATTTATCTTAGTTTTTTTTTATTCGAGGACGAATAATAAGATAAGTGTGAGGGTATTTGATGTGCACGTAAACGTGCATATTTTTACCACCATATTTATTCTATTTAAATTAAATAAATGATCATATCGGGTATTTTAACTTGTTTAAACCAAAATTCAAATTATTTTCAAATTATCGCATATTCATCATCATATAGGCGTAGAATGGTCATTTTTATGCATTTATTAAATTGTGAAAATTTATTTGGAATTTTCTATGTTATTTTGTAGGAAATTTGGTGATGGCTTCATGATAATATATGCATGCACAAGAGTAAAGAGAACAAATGAAGATGGAAATAATTCAAAGTGATGATCATGGAGGACCCCACCCGCTTACCTTGATTTTCAATTAGGAGCTAAGCACATGATAAAAGGACATTAAAGCTTCATGTACATTTAAGTGGGGGATTAGTGGATGTTAATGATTACTTTGCCACCACACTACCTCAAGGGCAATTTGGGCATTCTCCAAAAATATGAATTAGGGTTTAACACATGTATAAAGACCCCTTGTGTTTCATTTAACCTTCTTCCCATTAATCTCTCTTTAGTTTTAGTTTAGGCTCAAAATAAAAAGACAAGCTCTCTTTCTTTCTTTTTTCATGGCTACTTAGCCATTTTTATTTTCATGTAATTTTCTTTCTTTTTCTTATGCAATTTAATTACTTGTTCATTTTACTTTCCTTGTTTATTTACTTTAATGTTGGTAGTGTAGATATACATTCATGCAAAGTAGATTAGTTTTAATTCTTGTTAATTAGCTTCTCTTTTCCATTAGCTTTCATTTTCCTTTCTTTTTGCTTTCATGTTGCTAGCTACATTTGTTCATATGATAACAAAAATGAGAGCTTAACCCCTTCAATTTAGGGGTAATGAAGCCTCTAATCATGTAGCTTCAACATTTTGATAATTTTAATCTCTTTTGTGCTTAAAGGAATGTTGATGTGATTTATTGTTTCATGTTGAATTTGATAATCTATGTTATTCATAACAAATAGGCTATGCTTAAACAATCACAAGCAATAATTACCTCTTCATCTACATATGATGATGGTAATGAAGTGAATGTGAAATTAAAATTTGATGGCCTTTATTTCTAAACAATAGTTAATAGGTCAAGCTTAAAATAGATTTCATTTTCAACTTAGTTGTTGTTTTCATGAGAGTTAGTAAGTGGTTTAAGGGGTGTGTTATAGTTTGATGGCTTATGTTGAGCTAATTAATATCACAAATAAGCCATACTTATGATAAACACATCATTTAAACTCACTTATGACCAAAAAAGAGATCATAATTTCATTAATTGTTGAATTATATGATCTAGAGAATGGATTTATCTCTAAATTGTCATTTAGCCCTTATATTTTTATCTATTTTTCTTTTGCTAGTTTTTGTTAGTTTCTTACATTTTTAGCTAATCACACTTTCAAATTTGGTTAATTTTATTGAATAGAATTTAAAATCATCAATTCCCTGCGGATCAACCCATATTCGCCACGTACTATAAGTGCACACCGTGCGCTTGTGGTTATATTTAATTTCAAAAAATTTCGGAAAATTTCTAATCCGATAATCCGATAGAAACTTTGTCGATTAACAATTTATAATGGTTATAAATTAATTAAATTAATTAGAAATATTAATTATTGTATTTCTTGTATAGGATGTCTTTAGTAAAATGTATTAACATCTAGAATTATTTTGAGTGTTGTTAGTAATTTATTGGGTGTATTTTACACACACATATAAACGTATCGATATACAAAATCATTATATATTTAATTGGTAAATTGTATAAATTACAAATGGGTTATGTGGTTAAATGATCCATCCATGACCTTGTCTTACCTTATCTTTGGCTAGCCAATGTAGGGGCAAAAAGTGAGCTTTTAGTTTGGAATCGGTAAGAGAAAAACATATAGATATTTTTCTCCAATTCCCACTATGAGAATTCAAGCCTAAGCCTTAGCCCCTATTTTTCCATTTTTATTTTTCTTGCTTCATTCCCTAGCCTCGACCGAAAATGCATAGACAGAACCCCTTCACTTTCAACTTCATTGACTTCCATTCAATTAAAAATAGTTATATCTGATGTTGGCACACCATCTGTTTACAACAATGGGTGTAGATCTGAGAGATCAAGGAGACAATCTAGATCAATGTTTGAATCTATGGCACCAACTCATAAGGTAAAATTTATTTAGTATTATATAATGTTTTTTGTAACATGGCTCATTAATGCCAACAAGTATCGATCTCGAGAATCGGACTCGTGACATATAATCTCATGGTCTGAACCACTAACCAACTAAGCCAAACCTGTTGACATTATCTATTATGTTAATTGTATCATCTTTCATATACTTTAATGCACGTTTCTTTTATATCATATTAATATTTTTATTTTATTTGTATCTTATGATATGTAAGTAATTTATAACAAATTATAATCTATATATATATATATATTGTTAGTACCTTACGTATTGATTTTGATGACGACAATCATATGACATTATATAAAATATAAATACTAATGTTTTTATCAAGTTATATATATTATTTAGTGCAGGATAATAGACATGTATTAATTAAGAAGACAGTATAATATCAAGTGAAGATTCAAGAGGCTGATATAAAGATTCAAGAGTTAGAGATTGAAGGATCATGAGTATTGAAATACTCAAAATATCTAGATAAGTTAAAGAGTCTTGGATTATTGTTAAAACCCTAATAGCACTTCTTTGATCTTTCTCTATTCTTCTTCTCAAATGGTTTTTAAATATTCTAAATTTCAAAAATGGTTTTAGAAGAATTCTTGTTTTCAAAATGATCTCTTAAAATAACCTTCAAATTATTTTTAACTTTTGATTTTACAAGATTATTATATGTTGAAAAATTAATTTTTTAATTACTTTATATTTTCAATATACTTTTAATCTATTATACTTTGTTATAGTTTTGATTTTATGATTTCTAAATATTTATAAGTATATTATAATAGTTATAACTTTGATTTTCAATATATTCACTCATATTTCATATATATTATTTTATTTCAAAATAAATTCATATTAAATCCTTTATATATTTAAAAATATTTTAAAATAATTTTATAAAGTTTTATTAAGTTTTGATATGATTAAAATATGTATAAACTATGTTTAAATAAGTTTACAAAGTATAAATATATTTTGCAATGTATATTATTTCAAAACGTTTTTTAAAAAGTAAGTTTTCAAAATGTAAAAGGGATATGTCGACATACACTCACCCTATATGTCGACATATGGATCATAGATTTCAAAATTCAATTTATATTGAAGTATCTTTTCGTCGTATCTCTTCGTGAATGGACATGACTGTTGTTTCTTTATAAACAAGGAAAACACCAATGAATTTTCTTTAACTACTTTCTCATATTTCACTCCTCTTTCACTCTCTTGTTTTCTAAAATAAATTCTACTCAAATTCAATCGGAATCAAATTCAACTCCACTAATTTGATTCTCTATTGACTACTCTCTGATCTCTCTCACTAAAACAAGATCAAAGTGTTATTCAAGAGACTATAAGATCATTTGTATTCAAGGTCAATGACCTGTGTCTTTAAAACTTTATCAAATGATACTCGTATATTGGTGGGTGTGATCGTAGCCTGTGTAAATCAAGTGGATGTGCTTGGTGACCCGAAAATTCAATTGAGTGTGCTTGTGGCCCGTGTAAATCAAGTGAGTCTACCCAAAGCTCAGAAAGTCTAAAAGGTGTGTCTCCTTGCCTTAAAATCGAGATTGTATCGACTTTGCTATTTGAAAAGAAATATGTACAAGGAATTGTATAGGGCTGGATGTAGGGTAACTCCGAACCAGTATAAAATCCTGGTGTGTTCTTTCCTTTTTACTTTTATTGTCTATATTTATTTGTGTTTGAATCTATGGTTGTTAATTGCATTATTTAAACTACAATCTTAAAAAAGAATTCAAAACGATTTATAAAAATTAGAAAACATTATTCACCCTCCTCTTGTGTTAAATTAGCCTTAAAATCCATCTTTCGCTAAGTAACATTTGGTATCAGAGCATTTGTTTTCAAAATTTAGTAATTTGAGTTTTAAAAAGTTTTAATGGCAAAAGATATTGATAATATTTTTAACACTATTTCTGAAAAGAAATATGACAAAATTAACATGGCATTATTTCATGAATTTACATCCATTCATTATGAAAAGTCTCTTGATCTTTTGAAAAGGTATAATTTGCAGGAAATGACATGTTATATGGCTTTTGATGAACAAACTGGTGATAAAACTCTACAAATTAAAAGGGACAAATGGATACTGGATAGTGGCTGCTCAAGGCATATGACTGAAAATCCGGAGTTCTCGAAAGATATCATTTGCAAAGACGGTAGATCAGTCAATTTTGGAGATAAATCTAAAGGATATGTGATTGGCATCGACAAGTCGGTAATTCTAAAATTACTACTATTTCTAATGTTTTGTTAGTTAGGAATTTAAAACATAATCTGTTGAGTATTAGTCAATTGTGTGATAAGGGTTTCAAAATTAAATTTGAAAAAGATAAATGTCATATTGAAGATAATGAGTCAAAGATTATCTTTGAAGGCGTTAGGAAAAGAAACATTTACATATTAAGTATGAAGGTATCAAATGATAATTTGTATATTTTGGCCGAATCAAGTGATCCCTGGATTTGGCACAAAAGATTTGGTCATTTGAATTTCAAACATCTTTCTAAAATTGTCAAAAATGATCTGGTTAGGGGTTTTCCTAAAATATGTTTTGATGTTAATAATGTTTATGATGCGTGTCAACTAGGAAAACATAGAAAAGTTCTCTTAAGTCAAAAGATATGATCTCTAACATTCAACCCCTTGAAATTTTCCATTTAGATCTTTTCGGTCCTTCGCAAATACAATCAATAAATCATAATAGATATGTCTTTGTAATTGTAGATGATTTTTCTAGGTTTACTTGGTCAATTTTCCTAAAACTTAAAGGGGGAATTAATTTAAAGGATAAAAATTTGTATATTTTTAGCCTCAAGGACACAACCTCAATATTTTAACCACAAGGACAAACATTCTCCTAAAAATTATTCATAATGACAAACATTTTTTCAAAATTATTCATAAGGACAAACATTTTTCCAAAACTGCTACCGAACTAAAAACTGCTACCTAAAAACTGCTACCGATAACTACAAACTGATAACTAAAAACTATAAAAACTGATACATAAAGAAAGTTGTCCTTCAGGCTAAAATACTGAAGGTCTATCCTTGAGGTTAAAATGTTGAGAAATTTTGTCCTTGACAATAATTTCCTGTAACTTAAAAGGGGTGCTTTTGAAATGTTTAAAATCTTTATTAAAAGAATTCACAATCAAATATCTATTATAATTAAAACCATTCGAAATGATCATGGATGAGAATTCGAAATTGAAATTTTAAAAAAAAATGTAATAAGAAAGAAATTTCTCATATTTTTTTCATTTCCATGAACATCTCAACAAAATGGAGTAGTAGAACGTAATAATAGAACGATTCAAGAGTGTGCTAGAACTATATTAAATGATAGTAATTTACCAAATAATTTTTGGACTAAATCAATTGCTACATCATGTTATATTTTAAATAGAGTTTTGATAAGACCTTTAACTAAGAAAACACCATACAAATTAATTTATAATAAAAAGCCTAAAGTATCATACTTTAGAGTTTTTAGTAGTAAATGTTATATATTGAATACTAAAGAAAATTTAGATAAATTTGACGCTAAATCAGATAAAGGAATTTTTATTGGATATTCAAATAGAAGTAAAGCTTATAAAGTTTTTAATACTAGAACTAATACTATTGAAGAGACATTACATGTTTCATTTAATGAAAATTTTAAAATTAATATTCAAGTATTATTATAGAAGAAAATGTTGATAATACAAATGAAATTACTAATAATGAAATTATTAATAATAAAAAGGACAAAGATACTGAAAAATATATCCAAATAACAGAACCAAAATACTAAAGGATCGTTCTATAGAAAACATTCTAGAAAATATAGAATCTGTTGTTAAAACAAGAAATCAATTAAATAAAATGAGTGATATTGCTTTCATTTCAACTATTGAACCTAAAAATCCAAAGGAAGCATCAACAGATAATTCTTGCTATGCAAAAAGAATTAAATCAATTTGTAAGAAATGATGTTTGGGAATTAGTCCCAAGACCTAAGGATAAATCGGTAATAGGAACTAAATGGGTATATAGAAATAAAATGAATGAATAAGAAGAAGTTATAAGAAATAAAGCTTGTTTAGTCGCTCAAGTTATTATCAAGAAGAGGGTATTGATTTTGATGAAATGTTTGCACCCATAGCTGGACTAGAAGCAATAAGAATCTTACTCGCTTTTGCAAATCATAATAACTTTAAATTATTTCAAATGGATGTTAAAAGTGCTTTTTTAAATAGTTTTATTCAAGAAGATGTTTATGTAGAATAACCCCCACTTTTTTAGGATGAGAAATTCCCTAATCATGTTTAGAAATTAAAGAAAGCTTTATATGGTCTAAAGCAAGCTCCTAGAGCTTGTACGATAGACTTAAATCATATTTATTACAATCTAATTTTGAAATAGGCAAAGTAGATAGTACTCTTTTTATTAAAAGAAATAACAATGATATTCAACTGATACAAATATATGTAGATGATATTATTTTTGGATTAACTAACGATAAATTGAACAAAGAATTTTTAGATATAATGACTAAGGAACTTGAAATGAGTCATATGAGAGAACTAAATTACTTTTTATGATTACAAATAAAACAATTAAGTTGTGGTATTTTTATAAGTCAAGAAAATATGCTATAGATTTAGTTAAAAAATTGGCATGTCAAATACAAATGGTAAGCCAACTCCCATGGCAACAAATAAAAAATTAAATAATGAAGAAAATTCAAAAGACATAGATAAAAAATTATATAGAGGAATGGTTGGATCACTACTCTATATAACTGCTAGCACACCTGATATAATGCATAGTGTATGTCTATGTGCATGATATCAATCTCAACCTAAGAAACTCATCTAAAATCTGTAAAATGAATATTAAGATACGTAAATAACACATTAGATTATGGACTATTTTATCCAAAAGAGGATTCATTTGAATTATTTTCATATAGTGATGCTGATTATGTTGGTTGCAAATTAGATCAAAAAAGTGCAAGTGGAATTTGTCACTCTTTAGGACGCTCTCTAGTTTCCCGGTTTAGTAAAAAGCAAAATTCTGTATCTCTGTCCACAACAGAAGCATAATATATTTCAGCAGCATTAGCATGTTCACAAGTCATCTATATGCAACAAACATTAAAAGATTTTGGTTTAAACTTTACAAAATCACCAATATACTGAGATAATACTAGTGTGATTAATTTATCTAAAAATCCAACTCATCATGCTAGAACTAGACATATAGATTTACGACATCACTTTCTAAAGGATAACGTAAACAAGGAAATAATCTCACTAGAATTTATAAATACTAAAAATCAAATAGCTGATATATTAACAAAACCATTGAACCAAACATCATTTACTAAGCAAAGAAGAGAGTTAGGAATTTGTTCTCTATCAGAAATATAAAAATAATAACATATGAATCAGAAATTAAAAAGAAAAACAAATCATCAAATTTACACTAGATATGTTGACATACATGTATTGAATATGTTGACATATGCAGTTAAATTCAGAATTCAAATTTTCCTCCCAAAATTCAAATTCGAACTGGGGTTTTATAACCACCAAATTTCGACTTCTTCTTCATGTTTCTATCATTTCACTGTTCTATCTTCTGAAATAAAATAATCCCATGGCCTCCTCTAATTCTAAGCGTCCAAGAGAGGAAAATTCATCCTTTTTCTTCCCATCTACTACACAAGGGCCTCTCCAGAACATTACCATGGCCAAAGTGACTAAATTAAAGGATGAAATGAAGAGTGTTCTACAAATGTTCATTGAAATACAAGTGGTTTAACTTAGAATCCCTAGGGAACAAGAAAAACAAGGCAGAATTCTACGAAATATACAGATATATCTACTGGATAATTCAACAAATCCAATAATGATTGAAGAGGATAATCCTAATCCTACAAATGCAGAAGAGGAAGAGGAAGAGGAAGAGGAAGAAAAGGAAGAAGAAGAGGAAGAACAAGTGGACGAAGATGAAGTCCATTATGTTGGAGAAGTTTGTTTCGATCAAGATAGAAATCTCGTCGAAAAAAAGGAAATTTCTGCCATCATTATCCCTTTTGTCCCATCCTCAAGTCTCCCATAATCAAGAAGAAACCTTAGTACTTAGGATTATCACGTTTTAGTATGATTTGCTAGGATTCGAATTTGGCTTTTTTTTGTGATTTGGATTTACTTTTGATTAGTGGGTACAAACTTATGGATTGGATTGACTTGTGTGAATTAAATTGATTGCTTGAATTTGTTTTAGTGTCACTTTAGTGTAAATATATGTATTGGATTGATGTGATTAATACAAATAGTTTATGTTACCACTTATCATTCTTATCACTCGTATATATTAATGCTGTTGCTTTTTATAAATTGCTTTTATATCTCAGTATTATATATATTATGTAGTACCTTAGCTGGGGGAAGCTTTTAGTTAGATTTTTTGTTGATGAAAAAGGGAGAGAAATATATAAAATCTAGGCATAGATTAAGGGGAAGCTTTGTAACTCAGGGGGAGTTATAACATATTTTATATACATGGTTGTCATCATCAAAAAGGGAGAGATTGTTAATACCTTAGGCATTGATTTTGATGACAATAATCATATGACATTATATAAAATATCTGTACTAATGTTTTTATCAAGTTATTCATAGTATATAGTGCGGGATATTAGACAGGTATTAATTAAGAAGACCGTACAGTATCAAGTGAAGATTCAAGAGGCTAATATAGAGATTCAAGAGTTAGAGATAGAAGACTCATGAGTATTGAAGAACTCAACGTATCTAGATAATTTATAAAGTAATAGATTATTGTAAAAACCCTGATAGCACTTCTTTGATCTTTCTCTATTCTTCTTTTCAAATGGTTTTTAAATATTTTAAATTTCAAAAATGATTTTAAAAGAACTCTTGTTTTCAAAATGATCTCCCAAAATAACCTTCAAATTATTTTTAACTTTTGATTTAACAAGATTATTATATATTGAAAAATTAAGTTTTTAATTACTTTGTATTTTAAATATACTTTTAATCTATTATACTTTGTTATAGTTTTGATTTTATGATTTCTAAATATTTATAAGTATATTATAATATTTATAACTTTGATTTTAAATATATTCACTCATACTTCCTATATATTATTTTATTTCAAAGAAATTCATATTAAATCCTTCCTATATTTAAAAATAATTTTATAAAGTTTTATTGAGTTTTGATATGATTAAAATATGTATAAACTATGTTTAAATAAGTTTACAAAGTATAAAAATATTTTACAATGTATAACATTTTCAACTTTCTTTAGAAAGTAAGTTTTCAAAATGTAAAGGGATATGTCGACATACCCTCACCCTGTATGTCGACATATGGACCGTAGATTTCAAACTTCAAATTTGAATTGAAGTGTCTTTTCGCCATATCTCTTCGTAAATGGACATGACTGTTGTTTCTCTGTAAATAGGAGTTATACCAACGAATTCTCTTTAATTACTTTCTCATATTTTCTCTCCTCTTTCACTCTCTTGTTTTCTAAAAGAAATTCTACCCGAATTCTTCTCGAATTCAATCAGAATCAAATTCAACTCTATTGATTTGATTCTCTATTGACTACTGTCTGATCTCTCTGATCTCTCTCACTAAAACACGATCAAAGTGCTATTCAAGAGGTTATAGGATCATTTGTATTCAAGATCAACGGTCTGTGCCTATAAAACTTTATCAAATCATACTCGTATATTAATAGGTGTGATTGTAGCCCGTGTAAATCAATTGGGTGTGCTTGGTGATCTAGAAATTCAAGTGGGTGTGCTTGTGGCTCATGTAAATCAAGTGAGCCTACCCAAAGCTCGAAAAGTCTGGAGGATGTATCTCGTTGGCTTGAAATCGAGATTGTACTGACTTTGTTATTTGAAAAGAAATCGATATAAGGAATTATAGAGGACTGGATGTAGGGTAACTCCGAACCAGTAAAAAATCATGGTGTATTCTTTCCTTTTTTACTTTTACTGCATTTATATTTATCTGTGTTTGAAACTGTGATTGTTAATTGCATTATTTAAATTATAATCTTAAAAAAGAATTCAAAAAGATTTACAAAAATTAAAAAACACTATTCACCCCTCCCCCCTCTAGTGTTAAATCAGCCTTAAGATTCATCTTCCGCTAAATAACACACACACACACACACATATATATATATATATATAAATTTTCGACCATAAAAAAATTATATATTTTTTATTAAATTAATTTTAAATGTTAGTTTCATTTAATTTTAAAACATTGTTCCGTAATTAAATGTTTTGTTTGGCATTATCTATTAAATGTTCGGTATTTTTAAATATTTTATTAAATTCAATTTAGAATAATATACAAATATTTGTTGTGAAATGCTTGGGGAAATAAGGTCTCGACTGAAATTTTTAATATAAAAAAATTATATATGTATGTATGTATGTGTTTAGATATAATTTTGCATTTCATAAAATTGCTTTTGAAAAAAAATTGCAGTAACATACGTACATACATGCATATATGTATATATATTATTCAAAAATACTACTAAGTCAAATTAGGATATTTTGAAAATTTGAATTTACATCTTAAATATTGTTTGTAATTTGAATTTTGTTTACCAAGTCAAATTAAATATTTAAAATTTAACATTTAAAATTAAAGGCTTAGTCAAAATCTCGTATTACATTTAAAATTTATTTATAAATATTTTATTAAAATTTTCAAAAATTATATATACTTCGCTCTTATATATATATATATATATATATATATATATATATAAGTGCGAAGTATATATACAATGGAAATAAATCTCATATGTATTATGTATAAACTTGACCACACAAACCTTTGTTATATTTCACATGCACATTATACACATAAGTATATAATGATATACTCATAAACTATATGAATAATAATTAATTAAATTCCATAATTAAATAAATCTGAGAATTGAATATAATTGGATTTTATTTAAATAATCTGGATTGAATCTAGTACAAACCATTAGACTTCATAGGCGCATCATGATTCAAATAGAAAAACTTTTTGAAATTTACTTATTTCAACCGCTGCAAACTGACCTGGTTCCATCAATGGTATCATAGCCCAAATGGTATATGCGGTTTAAATTAGCAACTTTAGTACCAACCAATAAAGCATGCTTATTTGATGGGCATATAAATTAATAGTGTCTAAGTTTGAAATTGAATAACCAAGCATTCTCCGCTTCATAGCCATTGGTCTGACTCAATGGATGAAGTAAACTCAAAATGTTGGCCCAATTGTAAAAGCCAAAATTGATTTGGGCCTTAAGCTAATTTTCAACATTCAATTTCAATTTTTAAAATATATTTTAAATCTAAAAATTAAGTTTAAAATATAAAATAAATTTATAAAAGATCTAAAATATTTTTCAAAAATTGTTTCAAAAATAAATCAATATTTTTGAAAATTATTTAATATTTAATTAATTGGGTTAACTAAATAATTAATTGATTAAAAGTTAATTGATTAAAATAAGCATACACACACACATACATTCATACATATGTGTATGTGTATATGATTGATTCGAGAAAAAATTAATATTTTCGAAAATCATTTAATATTTGATTAATTGGGTTAATTATATAATTAATTAAAAGATGATTAATTAAAATAAACATATATATTGATATATGTATATGTATACATATACATATATATATATATATATATATATATATATATATATATATGTATGTATGTATGTATGTATGTATGTATACATATATATTTATATATTAGTTAAAATATTAACATAACCAAAGTGCACAATCTTCATTTGCCAAAACACACACTAGTGTTCATGGTAATTCATAGACAAAGTAGACAAATGTAGATATCAAAGCTATGACATCGAGAGCAGCAAGTGCAACAATGCCAGCACAGGAGACTACACCTCTATTCATGTTGCAGCTTATTTTTTGCACTTTCAATTAGATCTAGTCCTCGCAATCCTGCATGGTTTGCTGAGCTGTTTTCAGGTTCTTCGGTTGGGCCTTTTAATCCCAGAAGTGATCTATTGCATTCCTTCATGTTATGATAAATGATGTTAACATCTATGAATAGATGGTACATATGAAGAGAGTTCAGCAGATCACCTGAACAAAGAAATCATGGTAGTGTAATCAAAGCAGTGCAACAGGCAAAGTAGAATCCGATTTTGAGGTTTCTTGCACAACTGAAGGTAACTTTGACCTGCATTTGGACAGGTTTTGCTGTAGAATCCCACTTCAATTCCTGTTGCAGATGGAAAATTTAAGATAACTATTATGATAATTGTGTGAAACATGGTTTCAGGCTATGATGTATTGATTGTGGTGTACATGTAATTGATAAGATACCACATAACGAACAGACATAAATTGTGAACTATATACGTAAATTGTATTTATAGATATTCAGAAAATAATATAGGTCTCGACCAGATAAAACTTGCAATTCCACCTCATCACTTATCAGACCCAAACCTGACAATAGACACGCGATATGAAGTAGCGCAACAGTCGGAAATGATGAATGAATTCAGGGTGCATCGGGTTGGGTAGCATGGCGAGTAAGGGCCATTCCATTCTGCATCAAGAGTGACGATTGAGGAAATCAAGAGAGGTGATTTTTCATAAAACTTGGTTAACTTACTAAATATTTATAAAACCTAGTTAAATTTTACGAAATTTAATTTTTGTAAAACTTAATTATAGTTAGTTTTATTAACCTAGTTATTTAATAAACTTATTCAATTTTTATAAAACTTGATTAACTTAAGTTAATTTTCAATAAACTTAGCTAAATTTTACAATCTTAACTAACTTAGTTAAATGGTTATAAAACTTAGTTAACTTTTACAAGACTTAGTTATTTTCATAAAATTAGTTAATTTTTTATAAAACTCGGTCAATTTAGTTAAATTTTTATAAACTTAGTTAATTATTATAAGTTTATTTAATTTTTATATAACTTAGTTAACTTAGTAAATTTTTAAAAACTTGTTTAATTTTGATGAAACTTGGCTAACTTAATTAGTTATATTATATAAAACTTAGTTACCTTAGCTAAATTACAAAAAAAGTTAGTTAATTTTTATAAACTTAACCAACGTAGTTAAAATTTAGTTTAAGAACTGTAGTTTTTCTTGTAGTGGTTTATTCAATAAAAAAGCTAATGTCAACGAGAACATATGTTGGCAGTGGTTTATTGAAGGTACCACAATTTACCATTTCATGATCCCAGATGTCTAAGAATCCATCCTCTACAGCACTACCAAAAACTGACTTTCCGTCAGGGCACCACTGCAACAGCAACTTGCATTATAAAAAGCCTTTCATGAAACTTGTGTATAAGGCAATACACAACATAGATTAACGGAAGAGCACATGTATAAACGAAAAAGCACTTGCCTGAATGCATAGAACAGCAACCTTTTGACCTTCAATATATGCAAGGGTGATCCAACATCACCAGACATGAGTTTGCGACGGTCATATAAATGAACAGTTCTGTCAGCAGACCTGATACTGAAAGTTGGGTGATGATATATCAAAGATGAAGTCATATATAATAATACGTATAACATATACAATAATCATCTACAGAAAACCATTATCCTGTAAGAATAAAATTCCCCTCAAGGGGATTCCAATCTACACGGTGGATATCTGCGTTGTGAGCCCAACTTGCAATGTTCCAAGTTTATTGAGGTTACTGTGTATGTGCACCAATAACAGAGAGCTAAAATATTAATTTTGACAAGAAAACTTTAGTCTAACATATAGTCATGATGGTCCCCAATCTTGAGCTGATTGAATAAAATATAGGATAGATTTTCAATATAGGCTTGCTCAAAAAATTTAGAATAGACCTCTTAGAAAACTAATTGCAGAAATAGATCTTCTTTTATATAGCTTGCGCATTTATGGAATGCACAAGTTATATTTAAAATAAAAAAATTAACATGCGCATTTCTGGAATGCAACATTATTTTTTTAAATAAACATGAGCATTCCATAAATACACAAGTGTATAAATTGTATTTGCGCATTTATGGAATGCGCAAATTGGGGTTGAAATAAACAGCCAGCCCCTTTTCTTCACCATTTCCATTCTATTCTCTCCATCTCACCAAAACTCAAACTCAATCTCCAATCTAACCCAATATCAATTCCAAATCAAAATAATTCATAATTTAGCTTCAAATAATCAGTTGTTTTACCAAAAAATGGAAGTTTCTTCTACACCTTCTCAAACTAAAGATTAAAAAAAAATGATTTTGGATTAGTAGATTTTTTTATCATCTATAACTTAGTTTAGTTATTATTGTTGTAGTTAATTAATTTAACATTAAAATGGTAGTTATGGCAAATTGATATTGGAAACCCAAGTTTTAATTTTGACAGTGAGTGAATAATTGGATGTTAATGACTATATATTGGATATTATAGAATCGTCATCCGGATCCGTTGATACAAGTGTTCTTTATCTTTAATAAAAACATAGAAGCAAAAATCAATCGCTTATGGAGGTATTTATTTTATACATTGGTTTTTAATTGAAAATGCAATGTAAAATATTAATTTTATTTATTGTTATAAATCAGGACGTTCAAACAATTAAACCTGTAGACCATTCAAGCAAGCATAAAGAAATAGATTATAAAAATCCTGAATGAAACAAAACTTAAGAATAGCTGGTTTTTGAAAAGCAATGCAAATTGAGTATATTAGACTATATCATCATCTTCTTACGGCACTGTGTGATCGTTTGAGGTCTGATACAAATACTTTTCATATGAGAGTAGGTGAAATGACTATCACATTATATGATGTTTACATTTTATTTTATTTAGTCACGGACGGTTTTCCGATATATATCGATAATGTGGAGTATGATTATATAGAATTATGTTATGATTTACTTGGTTTATTTCCTCCTCCGACTGCAATAAAATTTTAAAGTGAAATAAGTATGACTTGGTTTAAAACTGAATTTCAAAAACCACTTGGAGCTGATGCAACAGATATAGAGATACTTCGTCGTAGTAGTGTTGTAATTTTATACTTTTTAGACTCTCGGCTTTTCCCGAATCATTTGAAAGACCGATTTAATTTGAAATTTGACATTTTTGCATGACTTAGCACTTTGTGGTCAGTGTTCATAGGATAGTGCAGTACTTTGTTATTTGTATGACGAGTTGACAAATGTTGCATTACAAGAAACAAAATTACTAGGCGGTTCTGCAACATTGCTGCAATTATGGTCTTCGCCTCATTTAGCTATTGGACGTCTTGTTATAACAAGTCCTGCCAATTTAGATCCTAATCTTCCATACAATTGTAGGTGGAATTGTGCTAGGAGTTGGCGTGAAACTCCAAAAAAACGTACAATTTTACTGAAATGAATTGGATTTATTAGCGGATGATGCCGTAACTTGGGAACTGTATTCGTATTACTGTATTTTATGGTCCTACTGTACAATTTATGTTTCCGGGTTGGATCGCTAAGGGTCGACAAATCCTATTTTGGAAGTTTGAAAATTATGTTCTGGATCGAGTGATGAGACAATCTGGATTTAATCATCAGCACATTCATGATCATGTCGTTCCAATAGATCCAAATCTGAATGATTGGAGAGCTTTGCTTAATGAAAGTTTGGCTTTATGGAATTCAAGACTTGATCGTGTTGCTCAAGAATGTGATCCTCCTACACTACTGAGTGAGTATGAATATTGATATTGACAAATAACTCGTCGTTACATCTTGAAACAGTCGTCTAAGATTGATTGCTTATATTCCACGAGCTCTACTAGAGCATGATATGGTTAGTACTTTAATTTATAATATTTGATAGTTTGCATTTTTTTATACCACATGAATTGTTAAATTGTCTTTTTTTATAGATAAGCAGAATATATAGTGCTTTAGAAATAATTGATGAAATTCAAGACAATTGTTTTGAGCCGGAGATATACGATGTTTCCTTAGACAATCTTCAACCAAAAGCAAGAAGATTATGTTTCTTTAGACAAATTTTGAAGAGTATAAGAAATCGAGAAGAAAATAATTTGGGTATTGGTAAGATGGAGATAATAGAATGGAAATGGAAAAGAAAAGGGGCTGGCTGTTTATTTCAACCATGAAATTGTATTTACGCATTCCATAAATGCACAATACAATTTATACACCTGTGCATTTATGGAATGTGTGTATTTATTTAAAGTGATTTTTAGGCTGAAGGAAAAAGTTGAAAAAAAAATTAGTCTCGGGAACAACAATTTTGCTTTTTAGGCTGAAAGACACTTTCTAATGCAAATCACAGAATGATAGTTATAACTATCATTTTCTGTTTCACTAGAAAGTGTCATTCGAACTAAAAAGCAAACTTGTTGTTCCTGAGACTAAATTTTTTTGCAACTTCTTCCCTGTGCCTATTTTCCTGTTATTTAAAAATAATAATCCATTCAGACAATAAATGTGCAACCTATATAAAAGAGGCTTATTTTTGCAATTAGTTTTCTAAGAGTCTCATTCTTACACTAATTTTTTTAGCAAGCCTATATAGAAAAAATTTCCTACAATATATTGAGGTCATTCTTGAAACAGTCCTATTCATAAAGTTACACCAATAACTGATTTTGTCAACTCAGATCCCCATTTGAATTATTTAGCACCAACAAGAGAAAACTTGGATGACATAATAATCAGACCAGAGAGTATACAATTTAAAAGCGTTGTCAAGTAACTCAAGTTCATTTTTTCTGTCCTATTGCATTATTACTCACCTATGACCTACCCCAATAATTTTGTGTATATATTTCTTATGCCTTGTTTCAGCTTTATGACCTAATCTGAGAAATTGAAGTCAGCTTACAAAATAATTTATTCTATGTGTGGATCGACATAAGTATTTGATAGTCATAGACTCGTAGTGAATATGAGAGGTTTGCTTATAAAGGATATGCGCTCGACAAAACACTTGAATATTGCCTTTGAGTTTCTACAAAAATCAGACTTTTATCTGTACAGCCGTAAAGTTAATTTGCATAACACATATTTCCAGTATAGTGTTGTGCAACTTTTTACGAAATTTCTCGCCTTCAAATATTTGATTTTCTGCATATGCCACACGATTTTGCAGCTCTTGTATCATTGTTTTCTGTTCTGAATATTTAGCCATTGCTTCATTGATCGTTACATCAGTTCTATAGCCCTAAAAATGAAAGTACCATTTATTTTCAATATGCATAGTAAAGTTCTTGTCATAAAGTACTAAAACTGGTGGTTATTTTTTGTTAAATAGGACTAAAATGACTAAGCAACCCACTGATGATGTTCATATGCCTGCTAATTGTAGAAAAAATTTAACCAAATTAATACCTAGTGGTTAATGCCTAAAATTTATTAAAATTGAAATTAATAGTTAATTAGCAATTTGAAATTTATCTATTACAAAATGAAATTTGAATAAGTTACTCTGAAGATGGTGTGCGCTTTACGCCAAATTTATGGATAGGGGTGAGCATTTATTGGTTTGAACGAAACAAATCAACCGATCTAAATAAGTTTGATCGGTTTGGTTCGATTTTGTATGTTAATTGGTTGGAATTGGTTTAATAGTGACATAGGACAACAGTGTGTGGTAGCTGTTAGGACAACAAACATCATTTTGTAGCTAACTTGATATATTTTGTACTCCTTAATCCAATTATGGTGCTGATAACGTTGGATTAAAAGATTGTTCAGATAAGTTGACCTGAGCATCTCACTAGTTTTGGGTCTAAATTGCACTAAATCGCTCGTTTTCCAGAATATAGATTACTTCAATCTTCACAATTTTCTAGTTTGTTTTATTATTTTGCTAAAATTAAACAATGATAAGATGGAATAAAATATTTATTAGATATAAGAAATACTCTCCACATTCGCTGATTAGGAATATATGCAAAATGATTGTATGCTATGTCAACCATCTAAAACAATAATTTCAGGTTGATCCAAATACAGGTGTTGCTACGTATGAATCAAGTAAAAAAATAGAGTACCTTGCTAACATGGTAAACTTCTCTTCTTTTTTGTATTTGATAGTGACTTTAATAGCATAAATGTGCCATCCAACCACTTTACCATAATCATTAGATACAGCTAGTGATTAAGAGCTTGATGATATACTTACTAAGTTGATACACTAGCTGTTGGGGAAAATCCTTTCAGATGATCAATCTAAGGAAGAAGAAAAAAACCAACGCAGCGGAAAAACAACGAATTGGATCGTGTTTGTAGTGAGACGGAACAAACAGAGATAAACACCAGAACAGACAGTCACGTATCAATGCAATGCAGAAAAATAAATAACACAAGTATTTATAGTGGTTTAACTACCGCGAGGCAGTATACGTCCACTTGGTGAGAGGAGATTTTATTAATCACTAAAAGATTTGAGTTACAAGATTGATTCACTTTTGGAGGTTATACATAAGAAGAATTTACAATACAAACAAAATTCGGCATGGTTTCAGCTCTCTAGGATGGCTTCCATTGTTGTCCAGATGCTCCACTATTTATAGAGTGAAGATATGAGGAGGGGCAGCCCTGGGGTTTAGTTCGGCATCCTCTGGTTCGGCATCACTTTGGTTCGGCAACACTTTGGTTCGGCATAATTTGGTTCGGCAAAACACTCATCTGGTTCGGCATCAACACCGAGCGAGTAATTTGGTTCGGCATTCCTTTACCGAACCAAAATTCTCGTCCGGCAAACATTCCACCGAACGACAAAACTGGGGCGGTGTTCCTTGCTTCTCACCGAACCAAAGATATGGTTCGGCATGCTCTTCAACATCACCGCTCCAAAGCCCTAGCTTCATCATGTCTCCATTGACCGAGCTCGCCACCACCGGACGAGAAATCTCGTCCGGTCCTCCACTCCACCGCTCCAGATTTGGAGCGGCAGCTGCTCCACCACCGCCGAACCAAAAGTTTGGTTCGGCAAGACCTTCACTGAACGAAGTATAGAGCTTCCTCCTTCCTCGCCATGCTTCTTCAATGGCCTCTTCTCGAATTCAGGTATCATCTCTAACAATCTCCACCTTGATACCGAATTCCAAACAAGCATTCCAACTTCATCTACACCTTCATGCTCCAAGCAATGGATACTTATCCAATGAGCTTCGGCAATGCCATCACCCATTACACTCTATCAACGAACTCCGGCAAGGTCACCGCCCGTCAACAAAGTGTTCGAAATACCCAGTCTGTGTAGAATCTATCAAACTCCACCATGAAAACAAACGTCTTCATGAACCTTCTCAACTCTTCCCCTATGGCACCTAGCACTTCATTAAGCGAATCAAGTCTGAGCAATGCTCGAACTTAGCAACAGGCAGCGACTTGGTAAAGATGTCTGCTGCATTCTCCTTTGTGTGAACTTTCTGAAGACGAACTAGCTTCTCTTCACTCATCGAGACAAGGAACGACTCTCTCACCTCAATATGCTTCGTCCTCGAGCTGAACGCCAAATTTTCAACTAAGTAAATTGCACTCTGACTATCACAATACACATCCACGCCTTCATATACGAACCCAAATCACACAACAATCGCCTCAAATAAAGCGCCTCCTTAACTGCTTCAACCGCAGCTATGAGCTCTACCTCTGTAGTAGACAAAGCCACAATTGTCTGCAACCTCGCTCTCCAACTGATCGCTGTCCCACCAATGATGAACACATATCCGGAGGATGACTTCCTTCGATCTCTATCACCGGCATAGTCGGAATCGCAAAATCCAACCAAGCCGAAATCTCTTCCTCTACCGCCAAAGACAAGCCCATGGTTTGGAGTTCCTCTAAAGTATCTAAAGATACACTTCACTGCTTCCCAGTGCGTCTTTCCTGGATTTGTCATGAACCTACTCACCAATCCAACCGCATGTGCAATGTCAGGCCTAGTGCAGACCATGGCATACATCAAGCTGCCAACTGCACTTGCATATGGAACCTTTATCATATAAGCCTTGTCCTTTTCCGAGATCGGAGAGCCTTTACTAGAAAGCTGTATGTGCAAAGGCATGGGTGTGCTAATTGCCTTTGCCCCTTTCATGCTAAACCGAGCAAGCACCTTTCGAATGTACTCCTTTTGAGTGAGGCTCAAAAGTCCTACCTTTCTATCCCTTTGGATTTCCATACCCAATTTTTTTTTCTTCTCCAAGGTCTTTCATTTCAAATTCTGCTTTTAGCTTTAGCTTCAAACTATCGATTTCAGTCTTATCCTTGGAAGAAATCAACATATCATCCATGTACAAGAGTAGGTACACCCATTTACCATTCTTTAAATGCTTGAAGTACACACAAGCGTCTTTGATGCTACGATCAAAACCAAGTGAAAGCATAAAAGAGTCAAACCTTTTGTACCATTGTCTAGGCGATTGCTTAAGTCCATACAATGACTTCTTCAATTTGCAAACCCAATTTTCCTTTCCATCTACAACAAATCCTTCTGGCTGCTTCATGTAGATGGTCTCATCCAAGTCTCCGTGCAAGAAAGTGGTTTTCACGTACAGTTGCTCCAGCTCCAAGTCATGAGCTGCGACAATAGCGAGCAAAATGCGGATGGACGTATGCCTCACTACTGGAGTGAATATCTCATCATACTCCAATCCCTTTCTCTGTGAAAACCCTTTAGCAACTAGTCTCGCCTTGTATCTCTCATCATCCTTCACTTTGAATACCCATTTACAACCTATGGCTCGGCTTCCTTGAGGAGGTGGTACCAAATCTCAAGTCTTGTTCTTCTTCAACGACTCTAACTCCTCTTCCATAGTGCACATCCACTTCGAACTGTCACATGACTTCAAAGCTTCATCAAGGTCAAACGGCTCTTCATGAATCACATGTACGGCATAGTCAAACTAATCACCAAGGCTAAGGTTCACAAACTGCCAATCATCATACCTTTCGGATGGCCTAATAGTCCTACGACTGACCAGGGTAGGTACAGCTTCGCCTAAACTCCTTTCAACTCCACCTTGAACTGAACTTCCTCTATATTCATGCACATCACCAGCCCTACTAGAAGGTACCAGTGGACTATCCTGTGATGTTTCATCAACTGCGTTTTCCTCGACAGCATCAACAACAACTCTGCTTTTTGGCTGGAACACGGGAACTTCTTCCATCTCCTTGGGCCTATCAGAATCTTCTGATGTGGTAAGTAGCTTCTCCTTCGGATTGAACATAGCAGACTCATCAAAAGTAACATGTCTGGAATGAACAATCTTCCGATCAACATGGTTCTAAATTCGATATCCTTTGATATCATCGGTATATCCCATTAGTATGCCCTTGTATGCTCTAGCCTCCAACTTATCATCATCTGTATGGTGAACGTACACAAGACAACCAAAAATTTGGAAGTAACCAAGATACACTACTTTCCTCTCCACTTTTCCTTTGGAATCTTCCCATCTATGGCTGAGCACGGAATTCGATTTATGATATGTGTCGCAGTTGATAATGCCTCAGCCCAAAAGCCTCTAGACAAGTCTGTCGTCAATCTCAAACAACGAGCCTTCTCCAGTAGAGTCATGTTCATTCTTTCTGCAACCCCATTGGATTGCGGATCTCCGGGTATAGTGAAATGTCTCTGAATGTCATGATGTCTACAAAAGTCGAGGAACTCCCTAGAGACAAATTCACCGCCATTATCAGATCTCAGCACTTTCAACCTAGAACCAGATTGATTCTCAACAAGCGCTTTTCAGTCTTTGAACTTCTCAACTCTCTGATTTGGCCTTCATCACATACACCCATAATTTTCAAGAAAAATCATCAATGAAAAAGATGAAATACTTTGCTCCTCCAAGAGAAGGAGTAGCAACCGGTCCTCAAACATATGTATGCATGTACTCAAGTACTCGCCTCGATCTATGGAGTCCAACTCCAAACGATACTTTAGTTTGCTTGCCCAACACACACTCCTGGTAAAAGTCCATCTTGTCGAAGCTTTCTCCTTTGGTCATCTTCTGTCTCCGAAGCAACTCTAAACTCTTCTCTAAAATATGACCCAACCTGAGATGCCAAAGCTTTGTGGCATCCAATGCACGAGAACTATCTACTCCAACACACGAATCTCCAAGAACTGTGGTTCCTTTTGAAAGTATGTATGCCGTATAGCTAATACTTAGGATCGTGTAATATGGAATGTATTATAATCTAAATGCGGAAACAGATAATAATAGTTTAAAGTAAATAAGAATAAGCACACCAGGAGTTTTTATACTGGTTCAAACTTCCCGTTCTACGTCCAGTCCCAGACTTCCCTCTGGAATTTCTCTTTTTTTGTCGCTTTGATCGTCTAATCTCATTGTTGATCGTTGAAGCTTGTCATGAATCAAAACTCATGATTCAACATTCTCCCCCTTTTTGATTGATGACAACCGATTTTGACGATTCTTCATATATGGAAATATATAACTTAGATTATATATTCCTCCCCCTGAATGTGTGGCGACTTTTCTATTCCTGCATAAAAAGTTAGTACACAAATTTCTCCTCCTTTGTCATCGACAAAAAAAGAATACTTAATTCAATAATCACAGAGTACTAATGAATATTTGTAGAATCAGACATTACGAATCATTACAAATATGAACATAGATATTATCATACAAACATTCACGAACATATCACATCACAGACATTGTTTTACGAATACAAACATTACGAAAGCACAAACGTTTGGTCACAATGTCACAGACATAACATCATAAAGCATATCATAGTTTTTTCAAAAGAAAACTTACCAAAAAAAATCAAATTTTCACTTCCATTTTCCCTATCATTCATCGGATTCTTCTTCTTCGTCATCTCCGGGGATCATTGGACTCTTCCCCTTATCTTTGTCCATATCACTTTCTGTTTCCTCATCCGATGTTGTCCTAGTCGTAGATTCGTGAATTGTTGTTTCATGTCAGCAATCAAAACCTATGATCCAACATTCTCCCCCTTTTTTATAATGACAATTCCATTTGCTACGGACGAATCTTCGACAAGCTTTGTTGACTTATCTCTCCCTCTGAATATATTCCCGTAATTGTGCTATAGATTTCTCCCCCTGAATCTACACTATATATTCCTGTAAATAATTAATCTTTTCTCCCCCTTAATATGTGCTTGCATCGTTTATTCCTACAAATAGTGTTAGAGCAATATCTTTCTCCCCCTTTGTCATCGACAAAAAAAGAGTTTATATGATGACATAAATTATACTATACATAAGTGTTAACATAGAACAATATAAAACAAAATAACTACTACTTATAATGTAAGGTATCAAAAAAAATTAACATTTAAAGCATGCGATACCCAAAGTTCTTATAATTTCCTAATTTTTAGGAAACCATACCCATTTGGGTGTGGTTGAACCTTTAAAAATATAATTTTCATTATTAACTACCATATCAAAATAATCATCAGTGTATTTTTCTCTATTTTTCTAATTAACAGGAACCCAAATACTTAGATAATTTTTATTCATATTTTCCGTCAATGATTTTGTACTTCTAGAGTAATTATAAACATTATTGGTCATAACAGTATTTGAATTTCTATAAAAGTTAGGTTTAGACTTTACTCGAAATTTAGTACTAGCACTAACATTTTTATTATACATGAAAGCGTATCTAGTGCTATTTCTACGATTAGTTTTATTATATCCTAAACTACTTTTATCATGTAAAGGTCTAGAACTAGATAAAATCATGTTTAAATCGTTTTGATCTTTATTAAATTTTGTGACTTCAGTGTTAAGTTTATCAAATTTAGCTTTAAAGTCACAATTGTTATTTTCAAAAGAAATATTACTAGCATTCAAAATATCAATTTTCTCATTTAATTCAGAATTCTCATTTTTTAACGTACAATTCTCATTTTTAAGAAGGAAATTTTGAGATTCTGAATTATCTAAAGAGGATTGTAATAAATCATTTTGCCTTTTCGAATCAAAAATTTCTTTTGAAAATTTTTCTCTCTCCTTTTCAAATATGGTGGTTTGTTCATCTAGAAAATCTTTAACGGTTATAAAATTATTCCTTAAAACACCAAGTTGATTTTCTAAATTTAACTTCTCGTTTTTCAATTTCTCATTTTCAAGTTCAACAGATTTCATCTTTTCTAAAATAATAAAATTAAGCTTTGAAATCTTATTGCTTATACTAACTAATTCATTATTATCTTTTACTGAAATTTGTAAATTAGAAAGTACCTTTTTGTAGTCCTCACTAGTGGCTTTGAAAGAGATTTTGCCTGTTGTATTTCGACTGGATCGTTTTCTGGCCATTATTTTATGATGTTGTGACGGTCGATAGAATTCCAGGCTCTGATACCAAATGAAAGTACGTATGCCGTATAGCTAATACTTAGGATCGTGTAATATGGAATGTATTATAATCTAAATGCGAAAACAGATAATAATAGTAAACTAAATAAGAATAAGCACACCATGAGTTTTTATACTGGTTCGAACTTTCTGTTCTACGTCCAGTCCCAGACTTCCCTCTGGAATTTCTCTCAATAACCCCTCACTTAACCCGGAGTAATAAGTATACAAACCTGAGCAGCCGAACAGGATTTTTCCGCCTCAGCAGCTGAAGAGGACTTTTCCGCCTGATACAGACTAACAAGACTTCTACAATTTCGATAAAGTTGTTGACGCTTTGTGTTCTTGATAACTCTGATTTGTCTTTGATAGTACACCCTTCCTATAATCAAATCCTCAATTATATATTGTATGTGTGAAGATTAAAAAGGAAGATATTGCTTTGAATCGAAGTATATAATAATTAACTCTGAGATTCAAGCAATATATCTTTTATTAGAAAGCTTTTAGAATGCAGAAATATAGTCAAGAAATATAGATCAGAGAATAGAATATATTGAAATAAGTTGGATTCTTAAAATCATGGATTTAGATCTATATATATAGTATATTAGGTTGCTACTGTTCACGAAGAGTTTCAATCAAGAGTTGCATCAGTAACTCTTCGAATTGGATCGTTACTCTTCGCAAAGAGAAGCAACCCTTTGAAAAATATGGCAGTTGTGTACGGTCAGTCGACTGGTAAAAAATATCTAGTTGACTGAATATTCAAAGTGGTGTGCACGTGTGCATGTCTGTGCAAAGAACACTGATTCAGTCGACTGAACTGTGCTTTTTTGCACAGTGAGCACTTGTGCACACTATTTTGTATATATATATATATATATATATTTAAAGTTTTTGCATAGTGTGTGTATCCTACTTGAGGAGTAATTTTAACAATTATAAACTATAACTACGACTCAAACAATAAAGATTTTTATAGCGTACTCGGGTTTGAAGTCTAGTTTCCTTTATAGTTCACCACGTGTGTATAGCTTTCTCTTTTTTGTCGCTTTGATCGTCTAATCTCATTGTTGATCGTTGAAGCTTGTCATGAATCAAAACTCATGATTCAACACTTTTCAGCAAATACAAATTTCGAAACACGTCCTATTCATATGAACTAGTGCACCTCTCGAAACCTTCAGACTATCCTTCTTGATAGTTACCTTGCATCCCAAAGATGCCAATTGTCCTAAAGAAATTAAGGACTTCCGAAGACTTGGAACATACCGAACACCTGTCCAAGTGCGTATCACTCTGTCAAACATCTTGATCCTCATTGTACCTTCACACATTGTTCTACAGCTAGCATCATTACCCATAAGCATAGAGCTTCCCTCTCGTCCAACGAAAGAACTGAAGTAATTCTTATTAGGCGTCATATGGAAAGACGCCCCCGAGTCCAGCACCCAATGGTCTGAGACATTCGACACTGCTGCAGACAACACATCGTCAAAAACAGACTTCTCCACCGCAAATGATGAAGATCCGTCTTCTTCAAATCTGGATAATCCTTTTTTCAATGACCAGTTTCTTGCAGATAAAGCACTTCACGTCCTTAGACTTTCCTCTCTGCCATTACTAGGCTTTTTGGACTTGGAACGCCCTCTAGAGTGTCAATTCTTCTTATCTTCTCTACCTCTTTCAACAAACAGACCGTGACTACTACTTCCACCTCTGCTTCCTTCACTTATCTCCTTCATCTGATCTCTCAAGCCCTCAGATAGAAGGCCTGACTTCACTTCTTCCACTGTCAATGTGTCTCTAGCGAAGATAAGGCTGTTAGCGAAACCTGTGTAATGCTCCGGAAGAGAACACAAAAGAATCATTGACATTTGCTCATCATCCATCTTCAAGTCAACAATCTTCATCTTCATCACGAGATCATCAAAGAAATTAAGATGTTCCTTCACTGAAGTACCCTCTCTTATATGCATGGTGAAAAATGTCTTCAGTAATATCAGACGGTTAGTCAGAGATTTCTTCAAGTAGAGATTTTCTAGCTTGGTCCAAATGCCCCTAGCAGTGGTCCCACTTTTAATCTATGAGATAACATTCTCTCATAGCTAGTTGTAAAGTAGTAAACGCTCATTTCTCCATCCTTCCTTTCCGCGACTGAAATGTCAGCCGTCAACTCCTCATGGGCAAACACTACTGAATGGACTTCATTCCTCATTAGAACAGCCATCATCCTCCATTGCCACTTCTCAAAGTCTTTATCCTCATTCCATTTCTCAATTGCCAACTGTGATCCTGACGCGATATACATCCCTCTAGTATAGGGTCTTGTAACAACTGGAGTCGCTTCATCTCCTACCATAGCGTCTAACACTCCTCAATCAACCTTGCAGCTCTGATACCAGACTGTTGGGGAAAATCCTTTCAGATGATCAAAAATCCAACGCAGCGGAAAAACAACGAACTGGATCGTGATTGTAGTGAGAAGGAACAAACAGAGATAAACACCACAGTCACAGATCAATGCAATGCAGAAAAATAAATAACACAAATATTTATAGTGGTTCCACTACCGCGAGGCAGTGTACGTCCACTTGGGGAGAGGAGATTTTATTAATCACTGAAAGATTTGAGTTACAAGATCGATTCACTTTTTGGAGGCTATACATAAGAAGAATTTACAATACAGACAAAATTCGACAGAGTTTCAGCTCTCTAGGATGACTTACATTGTTGTCCAGAAGCTTCACTATTTATAGAGTGAAGATATGAGGAGGGGTAGCTGCTATATAGCAGCCATGTGGTTTGGTTCGGCATCCTCTGGTTCGACATCACTTTGGTTCGGCATAATTTGGTTCGGCAAAACACTCATCTGGTTCGGCATCTACACCGAGCGAGTAATTTGGTTCGGCATTCCTTTACCGAACCACTCGTCCGGCAAACATTCCACCGAACGACACAACTAAGGCGGTGCTCCTTGCTTCTCACCGAACCAAAGATATGGTTTGGCATGCTCTTCAACATCACCGCTCCAAAGTCCAAGCTTTATCATGTCTCCACCGGCCGAGCTCGCCACCACCGGACAAGAAATCTCGTCCGGTCCTCCACTCCACCGCTCCAGATTTGGAGCGGCAGCTGCTCCACCACCGCCGAACCAAAAGTTTGGTTCGGCAAGCCCTTCACTGAACGAAGTATAGAGCTTATCTCGATACTTCTACAATGGCCTCTTCTCGAATTCAGGTATCATCTCTAACACTAGCTGCTATCACTAGCTGCTATCATTTTATACAGATGCCGTTATATTTTTATGATTGAGAGCTGTTATTTAATGTAGAAGGATACATACAAGTGTTAGAATATTTGGACATTAACTTTTGTCCCTTCTGCAGCGGATGGAACTGTTCCTATAATCCTATCACTGGTTTGCTCATGGTAGCCCTTTACTAAACTAGTTATTGTGGTTTCAAATTGAACATTACCATCTATTGAAAGATAAACATTACTTATAGCTATGCAGTACTTAGTATCTTTAATCCTGTTGATTTCACAGACTACAACTGCAGGATTAGCAATGATTGGTCGAGGTGGAAAGGTAATATCTACATATCATGAGGAAATGGTTAATTAATTTTCCTGCCTACATCGCTTTTTGCTGATAATCTACATTATAATCGTGTTCTTCACTTATATTGTTCCATGTGCAGGGCTCTTCTTATATTCCTTCAAAGCTTCCACCAGCACCTGTTGAGATACGTGCATACGAGGTATGTGTCAAAGTTGTAGTACATGTTCATTAAGCTCAATGTATTAACTTCAGCATGATGGTTTACTTTTCTAATCTTCCTGTCCTCTCCTTTTTGCAAAATTGCGTGTGAAGTTCTTGTAGAACTGGAATTACCTCACATATTACAGAGGTGATGGAGTTTCTTTCTCGATGCGTTTGTAACTTTTGATGAGTGAAACAGGGTTCCAAATTTGTCACTAATTATTTTACTTGGGGTTCATTTGAAATTGTTGTTCTGGCTGATACGTCTAAACCAGCCTTCATTTTCTTTTTTTCTTTTTAGCAAGCAATGAACTGATGCATATCAAGTAGTGTATTTCTAGACATAGCTACTGCTTAGTATGCTAACAAATAGAAAAAGCATTCAGCTTTTAAGAATTAAGCTATTTAGTCCAATTCTATATGCCCTTAGCAAGCTGGAACAGAACACACAAAAATATGAATGCTCATTTATACCAAACATAAATGCCAGTAAAATAAGCATATGACAAACAAATTCAGATCGATATCCAACAAAATTAAATCAACAATTAAAACTTAATCAACATTGCGAACATAAAATGGAACAAAAAAGAATCTGAAAAGGATAAACGATTCACATGAAATTAAATAAAAATATCAAGTACGAACTGGATCCTTGATTTGATTCCAAAACCAAAAGAACCATATCATAAATCCAAATGTCAACATATCCCATAAGAAAAAATAACAACAGAAAAACTGAAGTACCTAAGGAGTGCCTAACCATAAGAGATCAAACCGCAACAGAAGATAGGTGTGAGACCAAGCAGGAGTGAAGACGAATGCGAACTGAGTGAAGAAAAAAAAAACGATGGAGAAAAGTCTAAAGTGAACCAATCGCAGAAAGGGGCAAGTTTTATTAGTCATATTTACTTTACACGTCAGACTAAACAAAAAAATATTTACCATATTCCCGTATAAGTTAAAAAGGATCGTCATTTACTTTTTCTTTTCATTAACAGTATTAAGTTTTGGGATAAATTAAGGAAGGATGTTTCTCGTTTTTATATAAATACTTTGGCGATGATTGTTTTCTATGATACTAAATCAAACAAAAAGAGTCTAACTGAAACTGGAAATTTATATATTTACCTAGGATTTCCTTGAAATATAATGTAATGCAACATATGATTTTATAAAAACAGACAATGATTGTATAAAAACCGACAAGTTATAAGCTTGGAATTAAATAAGGGACTTTGCACTGAAGGTCCTTATTTTTCATGTTGTTGTAAGAAAAATACCTATGATAATGAGTATATAAATTAAGTCCATATTTTTTTTCTAAATCAGAAAGTGTAAACTATCTTGCGCTTTCCTTATAGAAAGTGCAAGGTAACTTGCGCTTTTTAAAAATTTAATTTTTTTGAAAATTTTAAAATTTTCAAAAAAAAATTCAAAATCAAAAAACGCAAACTAGCTTGCGCTTTCCTGATAAAAAGTGCAAGTTAACTTGTTCTTTTCAAACATTTTAAAATTTTTGAAAATTTTAAAAAAAATTTCAAAATCAGAAAGCGCAAACTAGCTTGCGCTTTCCATCAAGTTAACTTGTATTTTTCAAAAATTTTAAATTTTTCAAAATTTTCAAAAAAATTCAAAATAAAAGCGCAAACTAGCTTGCGCTTTCCTAATAGAAAGCGCAAGTTAACTTGCGCTTTTTAAATTTTTCAAAAGTTTTAAAATTTTCAAAATTTTTAAAAAAAAATCATGGTCAAAAAGTTGCAAGCTAGCTTGCATTTTCTATCAGAAAAATGCAAAACACCTTGCCTTTTCTATTTTTCAAAAAAACAGAGACTAAATTTACATATTCTTATCTACAGGGACTTTTCTTATAACAACATCAAAAACAGAGACCTGTGACACTTTTCTTGATTAAATAATAACTAATGGGGTTTAAGCTATGAATTTGTCATTAATTAGTGCATGACATACTAGCAATTAGTTAAAACCTAGCTAAGTTCACACTAGAAATTAATCGAAACCTAGTTTGTTTCATATTAGAATTTAATCGAAATTAGTTTGTTTCACACTAGTAAATAATTAAAACAGAACTATATATGATACATGTTGACTTAACGAGGAAGTGGGAAATGAATTAGTAAATCAAAAAAATTTGGAAAAAAGCATATATAAGCTATAACTGATATAAAACGGGGCGGAAATGGTAATTAATGGGGTGTTATTTTATTTTAGAAAGAATCGGGGTGAGAAGAGAAATATTTGGAATGTAAATAGATGTAGCCGCAGAAAAAGGAATTTAGGGTTAGAGTGATTTTTTCCTAAAAGAAACGTAGTCAAAAAAAATGACGCGACCAGAAAAGGATGGCGGACTAAAAAAAGCCACAACATTCTCCTTCCACACCCCCACATTTTAAAAAAAATTATATTTTTATATCCATTAATAGTGAAATTAAATATATCTGGGCCCAAAAATTTCAAAAAACGTTCCAGTCACCCTAGTCCATCGTGAGCGTGACTAAGAACAACAATCCTACCCGTAGCAGACGTCGGCGATAACAACACTCCCGCTAGTAGAGGGGGTGGATGACAACAACACCTCCGCTTGTTGCCGACAAAGGTGTTTTCTTTTCAATCAACCGCGCTGGACATAAATGATGGTACTAGTTAAACTCACATTCATAGTCGACGTGGTGTTCTTTAATCCTCACGTCTAGCTCGGACGTAGGCACTGTTATGACCCAAGATCCAATTTAGCTTGGTCGAAAACAAATAAAATAAACATAAAAAAAGTAGAAAAAATGGCAAAATGGTAAAATGCAGGATGTGAAATGAGAAACAAGAGGTGTAGAAATTTAGAAGTTTTTTGAGGTGCAAAAGATGAATCTTGTGGTGCAAATATAGTACTTCAATGAGATTATCTCTCAGATTACTTCATCCTATATTTTGTAACACAATCATATTTTGCAAAGAAGGAATCGAATTTAGTTATGGTTCATCTCATGATAAGTAAGGCCGATACACCTTTTTTTTATTATGATATGCCCTGGAAACCGCAACGCATATGTTGAATTCGATGCCTACGAAATCTGTGCCTAAGACGGCGTATGAAATATGGTATGGGAAGAAATCACACTTCAAGTATTTGAAGGTGTTGAGTTGTCCAACCCATGTTAAGAACATTGGCTCGAATAAATTTGAAGCAAGATCGACTATGTATAAATTTATAGAATATCCCTAGAATTCCATGGGATATATTTTCTATAACATTTGGGGAATAAAAGATTATTGTTTTTTTGACATGATGTCTTTTTGGAAAAGGGATTTCTATCATAAGAAATTAATAGTGAAGTTGTAGTTTAGATGAGATCCGAGAAGTTAACACAGAGATTGGACTAGTAAAAGAAACAAATTCACCATTATACAAAAACATGCAACATATTAGATCTAATTAGGAAACTCACATATCAGAAATATACTACTGATTTCTCATGGATTGTGAGAAAGAAGACTGTATCTTAGAAGATGACATTCTCCTTATATTCCAACAAGCATTGATGAGTAAAGACTCTATACTTTGGCTTGAAGCTATGAAATCCAAGATGGATTCCATGTATGACAAAAAAAATGGACTTTGGATGACATACCCGAAGGGATAAAGTTCATCGGCTACAAAAGTAATTTAAAAAAATGCTAAATGCATATGGAAATGTAGAGGCCTATAAGGCAACACTAGTCACGAAAGGGTTTCATCAGATTCAATGTGTTGATTACGAGGAAACATTTTCATCTGTAGCCATGCTTATGTTCATAGTGACAATGCTTGCTATTGTCACGTTCTATGAGTTGGCAGATGAATTTGAAAACGGCATTTCTAAATGGTGATTTAGAAGAGATCATTTACATGTCGCAGCCCAAGGGTTTAGAGGTCGGTGGAAGCGAAGGAAAAGCATGCAAATTGTTAAGATCAATTTAGGGTCTTAAGCAAGCTTCAAGAAGTTGGAATAAGTGTTATGGTAAAGTATCAAACAATTTGGCTTTTATCAGAATATAGTGAGAGCGTGCATATACCGGAAAGAAAAGAAAAGTGCAATAGTGTTCTTAGTCTTGTATTTCAACGTTTTCCTCCGATTAGCAATGATATTGCGTTGTTGCAATCAGTGAAAGCATAGTTGTCTAAGAATTTCTCCATGAAGGATTTGGGAGAAACAACCTGTATACTTGGTATAAGGATCCATAGAGATAGATTCAAAAGTTTGTTGGGATTGTCCTAATCCTTGTACATAGATACCATAATGAAAATGTTCAATATGGAGAATTCCAAGGGCGGCAATGTTCCGAAGCAATCTGAAATCGTCCTTTCTAAAAAGAACGATCTTCATACTGATAAAGAGAAGGAGCGCGTGAAGAAGCTACCATATGCATCCGCATTCGGTTCCATCATGTACGTTATGCTATGTACTACATCAGATGTGGCTTATTAATTCGGACATGTAATATGATATCAGTCTAATCCTGGAGAAAAACATTTCACAACTGTGAAATGTATTCTTAAGTATTTAAGAAATACTAAAAACTTATGTCTTCTATATATGAATGAAGACCGTCTTACAAAAGGGTATACAAATTCCATCTTTCAAAGAAATATCAATGATAGTGTATCAGTGTTTGGTTATGTATTTACGTTGAACAGCGGAAAGGTCGGTTGGAAATTTTCCAAGCAAGAAACGGTATTTGATTCAATGATGGAGGCTGAGTATATCGCCCTAATCAAAGCAACTAAAGAAGATGTCTGGATACACAATGTGACGCCCCACCTCTATGCTCACAATAACAAAGAGTATTAAAAGAAATACTGTCTGTTATTACGAAGAATAAGGCTGGATAGGAGCGGCCATCCGTAGTTAGGCCTTACACTAATATTGATTATCCCGATAGGAGTAGTATATATTCGTTAATCTCTTTAATCTTTGTTTATTTACTCCCATCGACATATTCAATTCTAGTACAAAACGAACTACGATGGTTCATAATAGTTTAGGACAACATATATAATAATAACACAGATAAGCTAAATGCGGAACACAAATAATATAAAATCTCATATATATATATATAACTAAAGGCAGTTACAATACATGTGATACAATACATATGATACAACTACAACTGTTGACACTGGAAGTTACATATACAAGTACATTATTATAAATAATATACATGAATACATATCATCCTATACTATGACAGCGACTACTCCAAAAGGTATGAAGAGACTTCATAGCTCAAGCAGCAACCCAAAGCAAGATATCAACAACCTGAAATAACTCGGTCTGACCCGAGTATTAAATTCAAAAGAAAATAATACGCGGGTCAGTCTAATTCAAACTCAGTTATTAATGCACGGAAGCAATAATAATTAAATAACAAATAGACGAAGTCACAAAAATCTCGTATATCCAACCCTTCAATAAGAGAATCGGATAACGGTAGATATAACACGAAACAGTGTTAAACAACAAATCAGCAAATTCAAATCATCAACATGGATAAATAAAAAGATTATCAATGAAGATACTTTGAAAACAACAGAATTGAATAAACGACAATTAACAACCAGATCTAATTATTAAATAAATAACCAGAAACACATAATCTAATTATCTAAAAGATAATTAGATATCAACAAAATCATCAAATTAAACCAATCTAAATACAACATAAAATATTGAATTGGCCACACGAAATAATTCGAGCAATTGAAATGTCAATTAAAACGTCACTTCTGTTTGGCTGCAGTACACGCACGCGTGCACTGCCTCGCCATTACAGTATATGATGCCAACAACTCCAAATATTAACAGCAAGTCGAGACTGCAAAGTGTGCAGAGGTACAAAACAGAGATGCAACAGTGAATCTCAAACCAAACAGGGGCAAAACTACAACCAAATACAAACTGCCTCAATGAATCAAAATCAAATGGCACCAACTCACAATTAAAATGCAAAAGGTCAAGTCACTGACTCAACTAAACTGCAGCAACAAAAAAGTGCAGTAGTGCCAAAAGGACAAGAATACAGGCACATGTATGCAACAGTGAAAAGCATCAGTGAAGCTCAAAGCCACACAACACTGATGACAACAATTACAAGCATCAGAAGAAGCCGTGGGTCAAAAATCCAATACCAAAACAAGAGCATATATATTTACAAAACTGTAACCAGTGACACGATCAAGTGTCAGTGAAACACAATGAACAGAACAAATGTCAACAGGCAAAATGAAGACAACTACAGTCTTACATTTCAACCAAGGCTACAAGTACAAAGCAAACTCAACATGCACCAGAGAAACAAAAATGAAGCAGTTCAATATCATATGGAATCAAGTACATGACAGCATAGCAGCAACATGAAGTAATGAACACAGCAGTTTGAATTAGACTAAATGAACTCATGTGGACAGTGCAACCAAGAAGCATATATATATATATATATATATATATATATATATATATACAGTGACACACAAACACGTCGAACATTGCATAGTGAAGCCTGCAAGCATTTCAGACTCGAAGTAATATGACACAGTTACAATATGAAATGCATCAGATAGCAAATGCCACTGTGATTACAACAAACCAAGATAAGATGATATGAACTAACAAATGAAGTACTCAAACCAGACTATATCAACTCTACAACAACAAAATGCCCAAAGAACAAAGTATGCAGTGGCATCAGCAATCATGAATAAGTGGTGCTCGACAAATTACAAACTGGAATGGCTATGAAACTGTGTAACAATCAATCACATATATACATACATGAATGCACACACACACACACACACACACACACATATATATATATGAAGCAATGCCACAGTCAAGTATGCTACCGATATGAAAGATCACAGTGTCGAAGCCACAGTTAAAATGTCGAAAACAGTATCAAGTTCAAACAGTATCAAGTCCAAAGCCGAAGTCAACAAGCACACATATCACAAGTTCAAAATCGAAGCCGCAAGCAAGTCACCGAAGTCATGGAACAGTTCAAAATCAATATCGTGTTGAGCAAGGAAAACAATGTCCAGAAATCAAACCGTGTCAACCAAGAAATCACAATATATACGAATTGACAAAGTCAGGAATCATCTCAAACATTCAAGCAACAACAACCGACCGAGATAAATTATTGACAAATTCAAACAAATATCAGACGAACGAAAATAAGGGGACTCAAACCCTACAAACTTAAGATTTGACTAGATGTGAGTAAATAAAATTACTCACCTTTTGCTCGAGGGCGCAGATCCAACAGTTCAGAGTCGAAGCCAAAACCCTAGCAGTCATTCGACAGAGCAAGGAAATCAACATCAATCGATTTAATTAAAGTCGGCAACCACAAATTTCTCAAAAGCCCTAATTTCGAAAAGAGGAACGAACGAAAGGAGGTCGCCATTTCTCTTTTCGTTTTGGTTTTAGGGTTTAAACAACGAATAATGGAAACCGAGTTATTTATGCTTGATAATTATCACGGCACAAGGATAAAACGTGGGCCGAAATCTTGTTTACAGTCCTCCAATCATTTAACAAATTTTTAAATGGATTATCAAAATAATTTCAACTGATCAAAACTCCCAAAAGCAATTAGCCAACTGATTAATTGTTTAATGATGATTATTAATTGAAGCGAAATCCCGGGTTGTTACAGACTCCCCTCCTTATAAAAATTGCGTCCCCGCAATTTTCATAATTAAAGTCGTCAATAACAATTATTTTTCTAACATAAACTGGTTAAGCTAGAAAATTAAGGTCAAAAACACAAACACCAAAGAAATCTTTTAATTTCATAAAAGAAATTCACAAATTCTCAACAAAATCTAATTATCAATAGATAATCAGAAAACAACAAAACTGGATAAACACAATTATCAGCAATATTTAATTATCAATCAGATAATTAGAATACAGAAATCACAAAACAACAATATCTAATTATCGATACGATAATTAGAAAACAACAAAATCTAATTACCAACAAAGACAATTAGAAAACACAAATCACAAAACCGCAAATATCTAGTTATCCAATAAATAACTAGAAAACACGAACTTCATAATCAGCAAACTCTAACTATCAACAGAGATAGATAGAAAATAGCAATTCAATATAATCAACTTAATCTAGAATCAATTAGAGACTAGAAAATCTCATAATCAGCAAAATTAACAAATATCCTATTATCAAAAACGATAATCAGAAAATATCAAATATCTAATTATCAAAAACGATAATCAGAAAACATCAAATATCTAATTATCAAAAACGATAATCAGAAAACATCAAATATCTAATTATCAAAAACGATAATCAGAAAACATCAAATATCTAATTATCAAAAACGATAATCAGAAAACATCAAATATCTACTTATCAAAAACGATAATCAGAAAACATCAAATATCTAATTATCAAAAACGATAATCAGAAAACATCAAATAAAAACGATAATCAGAAACAACAAATATCTAATTATCAAAACGATAATCAGAAAACATCAAATATCTAATCATCAAAAACGATAATCAGAAACAACAATCAAAAACGATAATCAGAAAACATCAAATATCAAATTATCAAAAACGATAATCAGAAACATCAAATATCTAATTATCAAAAACGATAATCAGAAAAAATCAAATATCTAATTATCAAAAACGATAATCAGAAAACAATAAATATCTAATTATCAAAAACGATAATCAAAAAACAACAAATATCTAATTATCAAAAACGATAATCAGAAAAAATCAAATATCTAATTATCAAAAACGATAATCAGAAAACATCAAGTATCTAATTATCAAAAACGATAATCAGAAAACATCAAATATCTACTTATCAAAAATGATAATCAGAAAACATCAAATATCTAATTATCAAAAACGATAATCAGAAAACATCAAGTATCTAATTATCAAAAACGATAATCAGAAAACATCAAATATCTAATTATCGAAAACGATAATCAGAAAACATCAAATATCTAATTATCGAAAACGATAATCAGAAAACATCAAATATCTAATTATCAAAAACGATAATCAGAAAACATCAAATATCTAATTATCAAAAACGATAATCAGAAACATCAAATATCTAATTATCAAAAACGATAATCAGAAACAACAAATATCTAATTATCAAAAACGATAATAAAAAAACATCAAATATCTAATTATCAACAAAGATAATTAGAACTCAAAACAGCAAATATCTAATTACATGCAGATAATTAGAAATAAAAAATATCTAGAAATCAATTAAGATGACTAGAAAATCAACATAAAAGGTGGATCGATCCCAGCAGATGGCGAGTCTAAGCTACGCCGCACGTGCAACAACATATGGCCGAAGCCTACCAAGTACTGTCATCATAATTTTGGCGCCCAACAAATGACCCGAAGGTCCGCAGAGTGACCTGAAGGTCTAGTACTGGTATTTGACCCGAAGGTCCATCATATGACCCGAAGGTCCAACATATGACCCGAAGGTCCAACATAGTGGCTCGAAAGCACACAAAATCATCAAAACAGCAAATATTTCAATTAACGAGTCCGGAATTAACCGAAATAGTGAACGCACATGTCCCATACCACGTGTTTTACTAAATCGTTTAAATCTCTTCATTGTTTCCTTGAAAGTGCAAAATTGTGCATTTTAAATAATTAACATTTTATGTTCTCAAATGGACAAGTCCGGAATTAAGCGAAACAGTAAAAGTGAGGGTTCATAGTCCTCAATTTTGTTGAAGCGTTTAAATCGCTTCCTCATTCTTTTGAAAGCGCAAACTGTAAAAAATTTAAAATAGTTTTCAAAACACGTGATTAAAATAACAACATCTACAGCAATTTCGATAAGGAAATCGCACTTCTCAAAACACCGTAAAAACGGATATCGAATCAGCATTGCGGAATAACCGCTTGAAAATCCACTTTAAAATTTGACGGTTACTGAAGTCAAAGCGACAGTAATTTTTATACGTCAAAATCTCATCAAAATAATTCACATTAAAATATAATAACAGTGAATTTTCATTCATTAAAAATGTCAACAAAACACCGTGCTTCAAAAATTTAACATCGGTGTAAAAATCCCGTTATAAAAGTAACGGCAACAAAATACGTTTAAAACCAAACATCGGTTCAACGTAAAATCAATGCAGTAACGTGCAACTCATATTTGCATGCACACTACAAGATGAACAAAGAAATCACTCGATTATATCTTCAATGAAGATATATTTGAAACAGCAAAAATCTAATCAATATGTGATTAGCATAAAAGAAAACCAGCAAAAATCTCAACAAAATCAAGACCACTGGTTAAACAACACAATGAAACTAATTTCATTTTCATATTCTGATTTTTAAATCAAAAATGTTATCAGCTGTACTCAGCGAAGACAGTCACTGTTTCCGCTGCGCACTCTGATAAACAGAACACAAATTACTCAATCATCAAAACACAATTTCACTTTTATTTTTAGATAAGGATATTTAAAAATTTCATCATAATTTCAAAACTTTAGTTTTGACTCAAGGCACAAATAAAACATCAACAAATAGTTGTAACACATGTTCCATCTAAGTTATGTTTTATATTATGTCCATAAACCCCTCGCTCTGATACCAACTGTGACGCCTCACCTCTATGCTCACAATAACAAAGAGTATTAAAAGAAATACTGTCTGTTATTACGAAGAATAAGGCTGGATAGGAGCGGTCATCCGTAGTTAGGCCTTACACTAATATTGATTATCCCGATAGGAGTAGTATATATTCGTTAATCTCTTTAATCTTTGTTTCTTACTCCCATCGACATATTCAATTCTAGTATAAAACGAACTACGATGGTTCATAATAGTTTAGGACAACATATATAATAATAACACAGATAAGCTAAATGCGGAACACAGATAATATAAAATCTCATATATTTATAACTGAATGCAGTTACAATACATGTGATACAATACATATGATACAACTACAACTGTCGACACTGGAAGTTACATATACAAGTACATTATTATAAATAATATACATGAATACATATCATCCTATACTATGACAGCGACTACTCCAAAAGGTATGAAGAGACTTCATAGCTCAAGCAGCAACCCAAAGCAAGATATCAACAACCTGAAATAACTCGGTCTGACCCGAGTATTAAATTCAAAAGAAAATAATACGCGGGTCAGTCTAATTCAAACTCAGTTATTAATGCATGGAAGCAATAATAATTAAATAACAAATAGACGAAGTCACAAAAATCTCGTATATCCAACCCTTCAATAAGAGAATCGGATAACGGTAGATATAACACGAAACAGTGTTAAACAACAAATCAGCAAATTCAAATCATCAACAAGGATAAATAAAAAGATTATCAATGAAGATACTTTGAAAACAACAGAATTGCCTAAACGGCAATTAACAACCAGATCCAATTATTAAATAAATAACTAGAAACACATAATCTAATTATCTAAAAGATAATTAGATATCAACAAAATCATCAAATTAAACCAATCTAAATACAACATAAAATATTGAATTGGCCACACGAAATAATTCGAGCAATTGAAATGTCAATTAAAACGTCACTTCTGTTTGGCTGCAGTACACGCACGCGTGCACTGCCTCGCCATTATAGTATATGATGCCAACAACTCCAAATATTAACAGCAAGTCGAGACTGCAAAGTGTGCAGAGGTACAAACAGAGATGCAACAGTGAATCTCAAACCGAACAGGGGCAAAACTACAACCAAATACAAACTGCCTCAATGAATCAAAAGCAAATGGCACCAACTCACAATTAAAATGCAAAAGGTCAAGTCACCGACTCAACTAAACTGCAGCAACAAAACAGTGCAGTAGTGCCAAAAGGACAAGAATACAGGCACATGTATGCAACAGTGAAAAGCATCAGTGAAGCTCAAAGCCACACAACACTGAAGACAACAATTACAAGCATCAGAAGAAGCCGTGGGTCAAAAATCCAATACCAAAACAAGAGCATATATATTTACAAAACTGTAACCAGTGACACGATCAAGTGTCAGTGAAACACAATGAACAGAACAAATGTCAACAGGCAAAATGAAGACAACTACAGTCTTACATTTCAACCAAGGCTACAAGTACAAAGCAAACTCAACATGCACCAGAGAAACAAAAATGAAGCAGTTCAATATCACATGGAATCAAGTACATGACAGCATAGCAGCAACATGAAGTAATGAACACAGCAGTTCGAATTAGACTAAATGAACTCATGTGGACAGTGCAACCAAGAAGCATATATATATATATATATATATATATATATATATATATATATACAGTGACACACAGACACGTCGAACATTGCATAGTGAAGCCTGCAAGCATTTCAGACTCGAAGTAATATGACACAGTTACAATATGAAATGCATCAGATAGCAAATGCCACTGTGATTACAACAAACCAAGATAAGATGATATGAACTAACAAATGAAGTACTCAAACCAGACTATATCAACTCAACAACAACAAAATGCACAAAGAACAAAGTATGCAGTGGCATCAGCAATCATGAATAAGTGGTGCTCGACAAATTACAAACTGGAATGGCTATGAAACTGTGTAACAATCAATCACATATATACATACATGAATGCACACACACACACACACACACACACACACACACATATATATATATATATGAAGCAATGCCACAGTCAAGTATGCTACCGATATGAAAGATCACAGTGTTGAAGCCACAGTTAAAATGTCGAAAAAAGTATCAAGTTCAAACTAATCCAAAGCCGAAGTCAACAAGCACAAATATCACAAGTTCAAAATCGAAGCCGCAAGCAAGTCACCGAAGTCATGGAACAGTTCAAAATCAATATCGTGGTGAGCAAGGAAAACAATGTCCAGAAATCAAACCGTGTCAACCAAGAAATCACAATATATACGAATTGACAAAGTCAGGAATCATCTCAAACATTCAAGCAACAACAACCGGCCGAGATAAATTATTGACAAATTCAAACAAATATCAGACGAACGAAAATAAGGGGACTCAAACCCTACAAACTTAAGATTTGACTAGATGTGAGTAAATAAAATTACTCACCTTTTGCTCAAGGGCGTAGATCCAACAGTTTAGAGTCGAAGCCAAAACCCTAGCAGTCATTCGACAAAGCAAGGAAATCAACATCAATCGATTTAATTAAAGTCGGCAACCACAAATTTCTCCAAAGCCCTAATTTCGAAAAGAGGAATGAACGAAAGGAGGCCGCCATTTCTCTTTTCGTTTTGGTTTTAGGGTTTAAACAACAAATAATGGAAACCGGGTTATTTACGCTTGATAATTATCACGGCACAAGGATAAAACGTGGGCCGAAATCTTGTTTACAGTCCTCCAATCATTTAACAAATTTTTAAATGGATTATCAAAAGAATTTCAACTGATCAAAACTCCCAAAAGCAATTAGCCAACTGATTAATCGTTTAATGATGATTATTAATTGAAGCGAAATCCCGGGTTGTTACACACAAGTTTATTTATGAGCTTGGGTTATTTCAAACATTGAAAATCTCATGTCATTGTTCTGTGGTAACAGTATCGCGATGCAAATTGCGAAGGAACCAAGAATCACATGAAGTCAAAGCACACTCTTTGAAAATTCCACCTAATAAGTGAGTTTATTAGCAATAAAGAGAGTAGATACTATGAACAGTATAGCAGATCCATTCACAAAGGGGCTGGCTCGATTTGTTCTGAGCAAACTAATTGAAGGGATGCAACTAAGAGTCATAAACGGTCCCAAGTGCATTTTGGAAGTTGAGGGAGTTAGGGGCATGCCTTATGGGCAATTCTATAATTTATTTTAAATTATTAACTTTGTTATAAAGTATTGCTCGAAATAAAATGTGTTTGTTTTCTATTATACACTTGTTATATTATGATGTACTAGTTAATTAGTTAATTTAAGTAGATTTAATAGAAAATCCATAAATGATATGTTATGTGCTAATAATTACAACGAGTTGTAATCATGAAAAAAATAGCACGATATCAAATAACATGTTATTTTAAATGTTCCTCGTCAAGATGTTTCGAGAAAGGATATCAACACATCCGTTGAACCAGAGTACGCAATGCTCTCCAAATGATGAGAGGTATATTACTCATGACTATTGGAAGCATCAAATGGTTATGTACTTTCAGTTATTATTTAACCGTGGAATCACTCGACCCAATGTTTCATGTTGATTGATAACAACTAGGTTAAAATGGAAATCCCAATGCGACGATGATTTACAGTTCCATTGACTTGATAATACTTTTGAGCTTCAGTGTGGATACTCCACTTTTATTAGTTAAATCATAATATGGAAACCATCGAGAGACTACAATTGGGCTTGAGTTGAAACATTGGAAATGAAACATTATTTAATAGAGAATTCCTCTCCTCGGTTGTATAAGGCTGGTATCACGGTCAACTGTAGTCAACTCAAAGTCAAAATCTTTGGCTAGAGTAGTGTGGTTAATAATAAATGTTATTATTGAGTCAAGGAATTTCTTAATGGACTATCCGAGGTGAATGTGGATGATGCTAGAATTTAGACCAAAACCAAATTCCATAAATCCTAAAGTGATATAGTATCGACGAAGAGAATTTGTATAAATAATCGTTACTAAATGGTACCGCTTAAATTCGTAAAATTGGATTTGTAACAACCCACACCAATGGGCTTGAATTTTCGCTAAATCGAAAACTCAAGTCCATCAAAGTACGGATCGTTGGTTTGGTATCCAGCAAATAAAACAAAAGAATGAATATCAGAGCTCTAACGAAATAACTTCCAGTGGAATAATTTAAAATATAAAAGATCACATAGGTATTGACCAAAGTTTGACACTTCCAAAATCAAGTGTCCTTGTCAGCACCGAACATGTCCAAACACCAGTACACATCCTTCAATCTATCATGTGGGTTGCAATGAGGAGGGGGTCATAACAATGTTATGGTGACTGGAAAATTATACATCTTATACATAATACTAGCTTATGCTAATTGTTCACTATTTCATGTTACGTCTGATTATATTATCAATCATTTCGACTCCACCTCTACGTACGAATTGTTCCCATCTACATCCCGTACATTTATATCTATATATAACTATAACTATATATATATCCCATGGTCCCCTAATGAACTTATATACTATCCCCACCAGTATCTCTTGTTCAGTACCTAGTTAGGATCCATTGCATTACTGTATCACTATCTCGCCATCGTAGATCTCGAGGAAATCTTATAATGTGCAACGATGACCTTTCCTCCATTAGACCGTTTTCTCTTTGGGGATTTTCTACTTTGTCTGCTTCCTATTACGTGGACTCGGCTCCACAAACCACCCCATCCATGTTTTGAAGGAATCTCATTATGGGTTAACTAGCCCTACCCTATCAACCAAACTAACAAACAACTATGGCATTACATTACCCAACTGAATCAACTCTGGTAGGCGGCGATGATCAATTAGGTGTAACTCTATCCTTCTCGTTGACCGCAAGGGACTGATGGCAGACCCAAGAGCTATGCAACCCCTACCCCTTACTTTTTAAATTGGTACCACACGATGTTGGATAGCATCCGATCCTCACCATCACCCGTTTAGATTACCTAATGCAATCAAGGCAATCCCCCCCTCTAACAAATTTAAGGCAAACCTACTTTGACTGTGCGAGTCCAGCCTCGACATCTGCCTAACGAACTGTCCAATTGCTTATGTTTACAGAGCTTCTGTTTCACAGTCCTAACTTGAGGGTATCCATTCTCTATACGTAAGTGTATACTCTCCACAGGTCCTATGGTTGGATATGCTTTCATATTCCAACCGACTCTAATGACCTTATGTCATTTACTTTTTATAATTTATCTCTATTAAATTATAACTATCCACACCTGTCATAAGCACATATTTAAGGCTACATATATACATGTTTAATATTCATGTATATTTATTCTTCTTACACTTTCTTTATTGCCCCAACATCTTTTATGTTTGACCTTAGGTCTTCATTTAATTATGCGTTTATCTTTTTCCTTCTTCAAATTCATTTACCAATTTCTTAATACTGTTGCCTTTTTTCTATTCCTATTCCATTTTCTATTCTTTATTGCCTATTCCTTAACCTCTTTCTTTCATTTTAGTTGGTATCCAAACATTATTCTTAACTTAAGGTTTAACTTTTTGGATTTAGTACATTTTAATATATTGGAATTAAATTTCTATTCAGTATATGTTAACGTAGTAAAATTTCATATCTTATCAAAAGAGGAGATGTTTGTGCGGTGTTTATAATTACAAGGGATAGCCTTTTTAATTTCTCTTGAAATAGATAGTACAAAACCCAGAAATTTTCCTTATTTTGTACATCGGTTCCTTTTTATTTCATATGTGCATTCCTTTTTATTACAAACGTCGCACTTTTCTTTATTTTTAACTTGAAAGTATGCGAAAATCTACTTGCAACATTTCAAGTTCCAATATATTAAAATATCACAAAAAAACCCAAACAACAAAATGAATTTTACTTCAACTTAATTTAGGTCCATCAAATAAAAATAAGTTCCTAATCATTACGCATTCATTATGATTTTATTCATTTTAATTGTTCCCAAAATACCAATTAAATCTAATCATTACGCAACTACAGAATTAAATCTAATCATTACGTAATTACAGAAATAAAACTAATCGTTTCGTAGTTACAGGATTAAATCTAATCATTACGCACTTGCAATTATAATTCTAATCATTACGCAGTTGCAATTATAATTCAATTATTAGGCATATAGGAATAGATCTGCAACGATATAATCTAATATTATTTAAAACATATAATATTTCCATTCATCTTGCTCTAGCATTCCTAAATCTCTAGAACTGATCCAGATCTAAACCCTATTATCTATATTCTTCATTTTTGACTCCATATTTGTATTCACAAATAACATTTATACATATCTATTAGAAATTAGATTAGAGAAAAGAGATTTAGATTTAGATTTACTAACTAAGATCAGATCTAAAGTTTACCTTAGATCTAAAGTTTACCTTTGATGAAGCAATTTGATTTTAACCTATTTCCTATCCTCTATCCATTTCTATTTCTTTTCCAAAGTGTACACATGCAATCTATTATATTTTTGTGTATTTAGAATTTTTGGAGGAGAAGAGAAAGTGACAGAGTTTCCGCGCTCATTAGAAAAATAATGAGTTGGAAGTGAAGCCCTAGCTCCTAATTTATAGAGGTTCAAATCAGCGTTAACCGTCGGATTAAAATAATTAAATTCGAAATGTTTAAAAAAACAATCCACTGCCACCCTCACACATATACGGGTTAACCGCCCGCCCCTATGGTCAATCGCTCATGGTCGATGTAACTATCTTCCTTTCTTACATCTAAAGGCAACACTAAATACATCCTTGGTATTCGTGTGCCGATCATTTAAGTGTTTGAAAGACAAGTTGTTTGGGGTGAAAGAAAGAAAAGACAGAAAAAATCTCACAAAACATAACGAGTAATATAAAATATGACGAACGATCTTTACAAAAAGAAATCAACTTTATTATACACACAACATCAAAGTACACTAACCTATCATCACCTTGGACAGTTATAACACCATGTCCTTACAAATGCTGATTAACAAAAACAAAAATCAAAGCAACAAAAAAGCGGAAGAATATAAGGTACGTGAATATGTCTTGGAGAATATATCTCATCTCCTGAAAGCTCCAAAGGATCCAGTTAAATCTGCAAAATATGCTCGGGCTGACTCGAGCATTATAAGAAAACAACGCCCGGGTCAGTTTGGTAAAACCAGCATGAGAAACTCAAATCATAAGGAATTTTATTTATTTAACTTCTAAAACCCTTTAAAATCAAAGGTATCTCGTAAGACCACGCCGTACATAAACATGAACGATTTTTACCTTAGATAACCAAAACATTTTATTTAGAAAATCCAATGATATTATAATAATCTCTAGGGTTAAAGTAAATATTGAATCATAACCGAATTTTTACATTAATTAAATTCCATCATAATAGATATAAAATCAATTCTGAAGGTTCATATTGAAAAATGGGTTCCAACTATGACTAAGTAAGGGACTACATTCCGATGGTATACCATTATAAAATGTACTTGAAGGCCACACATGGACCCCCTACGAGCAACGAGTCGGCATGCCCCTTTAAAATGATAAGCTAGATTAACTAATCCCTTGACACCGAGGCTGCTTTAATTTTCCCATCGATGCCTGCATGCAAAACAACTATAAGGGGACAAACTAGAATGGGATGACGGCTCCTAATGGTAGCAAACCATATAACTCTGTGAACATCCCCTGTTTTAGCCATTCCCAGGGTATGAGGCCTGAGGCTACGCATTTACCTTTCCTTTTAGCAGACCATCTTGGAATGCTAACACTTCCATGCAAGAAGAAATGCAATGCCAGCATTCATCCATACAAGTTGTTCCGGGATCGAACAAACATTCCATATTTACTATCTTCTATTTTGGAATCACTCTCAGTGAGAATAGTATAGCTTCATGACATACTTCATCATGAACGTTATTAGTTTGAAGTGGTTCGAATAAACCCAGAAAATCGGTGTCTCCAAACTAAGCGATAATTTTCGACTAACCCAAATTTTTTTCTTTGGAAGTATGAAACAAGTATTAAAGTCCTCAAAGGGGAACTCGAGTATACAATCATACTTTCTAAGTCAAATTGGGCAAGATTTGATAGTCGGTTATATAACTATCAAATAATCAAACAACAACAATTTATTGATTTAATTACCAATAACAACCACTAAGCATCAAAACAAATCTTTCATTTATTAAATCTCTTTTTAAAATGTTTATCAAAACATTCATATGCTTATCTTACTGACATAAGTGTATACACAAAACATTTATGAAAGATTTCTTATTACAAAATCATATTAAAAGGATCAAACAAATGTTATTCAAATTGGAGATAAAGATAATCTCAAACATCATTCCTTCGGTGTTAAGTGTAAAGCGAATGTCCATACCATCAAAATTAAGAAGGTCGGTTAAAGGAAATCAAAATCTCAAATTCTTTTATAATTTACTTCTATAAATCCTTCTAATAAATCTCTTCCATATATGAAATCTTCTTTACTTAAATTCCAAACCCATTTATAAAACTCTTTATAAAACTCCAAGTCGATTTACAAAACTCTTTTATAAATATTAAAACAATTTATATTACTCCTTAGAAAATATCTAAAATTATTTATAAAACTCTTTTATAAATCTCCAAAATCATTTATAAAAACTATTTTATAAATATCCAAAACCATTTATAAATATTTCTTCATAAATATTACTTATTTAAAACAAAACCCCTTTAATAAATGTCATTTAATAAAGTTCCTTTGATAAACAAAAAGATTATTTAAAACACCTTTAAACAATAATTTATTATTTAAAACATTCTCCGTTTAATTATCTTTAAACCATATTAACAAAACAATCATTTAAAAAAATACTCAATTAACTTCAAAAACACGTTTAATAAAATCATTGCCTAATTATCCTTTAAATATCATATTTAAAAATTATAATAACTTTAAACCCTTTTCAAAAAGGATAAAATGAAATACTTGACTTCGCAAAATCAGATAGAAGCTTAGTGACCACAATGGTTCATTTAATTGATTTTAACTTATCCAAGTTATAACACGGCTATTTACATAACAAATAGGTATGTAAAGGGAATCAGCCAACAAAAAACAAATCAATATATAGGTAAGATGTCAAAGTTACTAGAATAGCAGATGGGGATTTGTTTTGCTAAACACATGTCCAAATTATTATAATAGCAGAATGGTGTTTTGTTTTGGTAAACTGATGTCATTTGGTTTCATAATCATTTGAGGCTACTTAAGGGTAATCGACAAAGAAATTCCTTGGTTAAAAATATTTTTGCAAAAGGAAACTATTTTAAAACAAACATACATTCAGAAATAAATGATTTTTAAATTAAAAACCTTTATTCAATATAATTAAATAACACTTAACTCCTTATTTAATAAGAAATAAAGCCTTAACTATTAATTAAACAATAATTAACTTTTAAATGAATGATTAAATAATAATTATCCTTTAAATAAATAATTAAATAGTAGTTAACCATTTAATAAATAATTGAACCATAATTAATCTTTAATTAATAATAAAATAATAGATTAAACCTTTATTAATAATAATTAAATCTTAATTAAGTTTAACATGATTAGAAATTAATTAATAATTAAACCCTTTTATAATTAATAAATAATAATTAATCTCCAATTAATAATTAATAAGACTTAACTTCTAATTAATTAACTAATTATAATTAACTTACTCGATTATCACTTAATTACTAATTACCTTTGTTAATTAATGGTTAAGTACTAATTACCTTACTTAATTAATTAAATAATCATTAAATAAATAAATAATTACTTAAATAATTGCTTTCTGTTACTTAAAATACATTTGAAAACTCTTTTAAAAAGATTCCTAAGTGAAAACACTTGTAGATTTCGAAAAGAGTTCGTTTTCACGAACTGCACTTATAGCGACTATCGCTATACGATTTGAAATTTTCAAAACTTGAAATTTTATTTTCTAAGTCTTCCTTTGACTTTGACTCTTGGAAAACCTCCCAATACATAAAGGTATGTTCTTGAAAACTAAAAAAGTTTAAATCTTGAAAATATTTTTAATTTAAAACCCAAGTTCAAAGCTTTTGCACAAGGGATTACATGTCACTTAAATGAGCAAAAGTGCTAATTTCCTTTGCATACAATCATGTATTCATGACCATAACATTTATATTCACATCAAAACCACTAACATAAGCCAAGATCTCAATTTTATGACTAATATAAATAATAGACTTCATTTCAAGTCTAATTTCAAATAATGGCACAACACATATAAATCATACCCAAACATCACTATTATCCAAGCACTTATACAGTCATACAAACCAATAATTATTTTCACCCAAACACACATTATATTTACAACAAGTTAAGCAATGGTATATGGTTTAAAAATCTTAGTAAAAAGGTGAGAACTTTACTCACTTTAAGCTATCCAAACTCTAACTAACTCCACCGAACTTCACTAAAACTTGACCCGAGCCTAGATCCATGCTTAGCTTTTGTAAAAATGAGATTTTGAGGAAATAAAATGGTAAGGCAGTTCACCAAGGGGGTAATATGTTCGGCCATGCTTGAGAAAGGTGAGTGTGTGGCTTTGTTTTGAAGAGGTGGAGTTGTAGAAAGGAAGAAGGAGTATTTAGCTAGCTTTTTACTAACTTAAGGTAAAGAAAGCTAGAATTTTAAAATTTAGAATTTCTATAAAGCCATGAAAGTGTTAAGGATGGAGATGCAGTTTTTTAAAGTGAGAATAAATGTTTAGAAATGAAAAATGAAAGGAGTATGGAAAAAGAAAAACTTTTATATAAAATGCCTTAAGCTAAATTACCAAAAATGCTTAAAGCACATTATCATCCACACAAGCTTGCCACATTATCACCCTTGCCTCCCTCCACCATATTTTCCTATAAAATTTTGTCCCCCCTTCTTGGTTTAAGCCAAAATGCATTAATTGCATGTGTACTTGTTGTTTAAACATGTTTCACTTTACCTTTTTCACTTAATTTTAATTCATATAAAATGGTTATGTCTCTTTTATAAATATATATCTAATTACATACATATACATGTATACATCATACAATCCTAACTTATTATATGAATGAATGTATATATTTATACTAAATAGTTTACAATGTTTATGACAATATTTAGCCGACGAAAATTCGGAAAACAAATTCCAATCACATTTTCGATTTTTCTTCGAACTAATTATTTTTGTAAACAAATTTTGAAAACATTTTATCATCCTTTTTTATTATCTAAAAGATTTTTATTTTAGTTATAAAATCTATTATTTAAATATTTAAAATTAATTAAATATTTACAAATCAAAGCGGTGAAATTCCGGGTCATTACACTCTTTCTCTCTCAGAAGAATTTCGTCCCTGAAATTTTACCACAACCTAACTTAGAAAATAAACCAAACCATGAATACATAACCCTATAAATTAGGTCATATAATGTACATAGATCAATCTTATGCAAAAATCTGATTTGATCACTCACTCGAATACATAGCTTTTGCTTTCGAACTAGTATCGTTCACTTGATTTCTTAGTGCGGACTCCGATCGGGCTTCTTAATTAGAAAACTCTGTTCTCTTTACATAGCCATATACCATGATAGAAAATTTTGTTTTTAAATTAAGAACCCTCACCAAGTGTTCGTCGTCGAAAATCGAGTGATAGATCCTTATTCGGAACGGTGTGAAACACCTTAAGTCATGTACACGAATCTTAGATCGAGAACTATATGGAAATCAGGAAGGATCCACGTACAACTTACATACTCATCTAAAGGTTCTTACTACTGTAACAAACTGCCTTCTTACTTTGAGTCATTACGTATAAAAGAAAAAGAAAGTAAGAAGAAAACTAAACTATCACAGGGTCTTACAACGGAACGGAATAACATATATTAATCAATATAAGATTTTACATAGGTACTACCATAATATTACACTAGAGTCATTACAATACATATTTCAACTAGAACAGTTATAACTACCTGCCCCTACATAACTGATACATAAATCAAACATACATACATAGTGGAAATAAATAATAGCTAGCTAACGATGAAGCCACCTGCTCCAGCTTCTCTAAAATGCAGTCGTGAGAAACCTGGATCACTTGGCTACTCATACAAATTTGAGTACCCAAGAGTTTTAGGGAAAGAAAATAAAACTCCTGGTCAAACATGGGTATGGTGTGAGTAAACTCAAACAGCTGAATTATTTCTTTCAAAACACTTTTAAAATCAAGAGTGTCTCATAAGACAATGCCGCACATAAACACAGTTAGGTTTTTACCTTATGATAACCAAACCACTTTTATAGAAATCTACTGATATTATCATAATGTCTAGGGTTTTGAAGTAAATATATAACATAGCCAAAATTGTTACATTATTAAATTCCAGCATAATAGGTATACAACCAAAATCGATGACACTTATTGGAAGTTGGGTTTCCATGCAATGACCGGGCTACTGGGATACCGTCCGCCACAGCGATCTCTAGATAAACATACTGAGAACCTTACATAGATACCCTGCCAACATAGGACTGGCCTATCCCTTACTGGATAGTACCGAATACAACACCACCATGGTTGGGATCAACAACCATATGAAGCATACAAAAATGGGTCAAATATCCATTATGGATTTGGTGATGACATACCCTAATGGGTGCGACCTACATGGCCCTACTACATCTCCCTTGTTTTAGTCATTCCCGGTTGATGATGCCTGAGGCTACGTTTTACCTTCCATATAGCACTGCTCACTTGGAATGCTAACGTTGACGCAATGTCAGCATTCGTCCATACAAGTCGTCCAGCTGATGAACGAACCGAAGACACTACCTCCACTACACCCATGTTGGAATCAACCTCGGGGTTAGTAGCAAGTAGCCCTTGCACTTTTATGTCTTCATCTTGGATCATGACTTCCAAATATTTCCAATTCGAATGCTTATGTTGGTTCGAAGTGGTTTTCAGATAACAAGTGTTATCCGATCCCAGTCCCTCTGAACCAACATTCGATAATGTTAAAGGGTCAAGTTATTTATAGTGGACAACTCCAATATCAGGTTATAAAGAATTACATATGGAAATATATTCCATATGCTTAATTATCATGGCCCGCTTATCGAAATTAACTCCCTTGTATTCATCACATTTCCCAAATGCGGTATTTGTGGTAAATAAAAGTCGACTTACTTTCAATTAACCATATCAATATTTTATTCTAACTACTTTAATTTGTTTGGCTACTTAATGGCATGGACAAGAGATCCTTTGTTTTAAAACAATGCACTTAAAGAATAAGGTTGATTTAAAATAAATAACTGATATAGTTTAAATAAAATTTTAAAATAAATCTCAATTAAATCATAGGTTAAAACTTAATTAAATCTTAATTAATCATAATTAAATAAAAATTTAATCATAATTAAACCTTAATTAACTTTAATATAAATTAATAATTAACTTTAATTGAATAAACATCTATTTATAATTAAACTCTAATTAAGCAATAATTAATATAATAATTAACTTTTAATTAAATAATAATTAATTTAAAATAATTAAACTTGATTAAATAAAGATTAATACTTAATTACCTCTTAACTTAGTTAATCATTAATTAAAACTTCGTAATTAATTACCAATTTACTAACTTAATTATTACTATTTAATTACTAATTACTTTACTTAATTGCATTAAATAATAAAATAATTATTCTTAATAAATAAATAAATAAATTATTAGAAACATACTTAACTAAATAATAATTAACTTTTATGCTTACTAATTGCGTTTGAAAATGATTTTTCAAAAACATTTAAAAGAAACACTCTTAAAACTTGAAATTGTTAAATCCTCGAACTGCATCCATAGCGACGTAATAACTTAGAATTACTTTCCTAAGTTACCATCCAAAACTTCATCCTTTTTACCTTTACTCCTTTAAAACATAAAAAGGTAGGATTTGAAATCTTAAACCAAAGTTAGAAACTAAAATGGAAACATTTTATAAATCAGAACTAGTAAACCTTTTGATTTTTGAAAATGGATCTCAAGCCCATTTTAATATCTTAAGTTTCTAACTCTAAACCATTTATCCATAATCCATGCATGTATACATAATCCAATCATTTCCATAACACATCCAAGATCACAACTTCCTAACCAAACATATTGCTTTAACCATCAATTCATGTCAAATGCTAAATCATAAGTTAGTCTATACATACACATCCAAACACTTCCATAATCCAATCAAACAAAAATACATATATAACCATATAACAACATATATATACGAAGGTACATTCTTTCCAAAATTTAGAGATTCACTCACCAAAATCCAACGAAACATTTTTTTAACTTTTGCAAAAGCTTAAGACTTCGGATCCTATGGAAAAAGGCTTGAAATTTGCTTGGAAAACTTAGAGATGTTCTTAGCTTTAGCACTATATGGTTTGGCCTCAACGATACAAGGGTACGACCATGAAGGTTTTTGGTGGATGTGTGCTTGTATTTGGAAGATAAGATGAAGAAGTGGATGTAGAAGTATTCTAGCAAGTTTTGAAGAGGATTTAAAGTAGAAAGCTATGATTTCTTATACGTAGAAAAACTTAAGGAAACCATGGAATATTTCCAAGAGTTTAGGAAGTTTGCAATGAAGAAAAGAAATGAGAAAAATGGAATAAAAATTAGAAAAATTAGTTTTTATATAAAGTGCATATGTGAAATTACCAAAACGACCTTGTACTTTACCTCTTCTCACATGTAACCACCTCACCCCCCTTGTCTCCCCCTTTTGCTACTGTGTTTCCCGCTATCCCCTATTGATGCCAGAAATGGGCATCAACACTCGTAGAATCTTATGAATGTTAAGCAATGGAAGAAATAAAAAACAAAGCATAAAAATAAATGAACACGTAGATTTTTATAGTGGTTCGGCAATCTTGCCTACATCCACTTCATACCTTTATTAATCTTTCATTAAATTACAATTACAAGAGCATTTAGATCAGCTATGATCCATTGATACAAATTTCAAGAAATAAAAATGGAAGAGCCTCCGAAGCAGGAAGAAGAAGATCAAGTCCCCATTCTAAAGCTATGCATGCTGTATTTATAGTAGAAAACGCGCATGGATCGGGCCAAAACTTTGCAAGAAGGTTCCCTAGGCCCAGTAGAGCCCACCATATCGATCAGCCCCAATGATTCGTTGATCAAGAATGATCGGCATACACAAGGCCGATCCTTTTTACTTGCTCTATTCACCATGCGATCGATTCTAGAGGGTCCCACGTGCTTCCAGATGTTGCTCCTAAAATATGGGATCATTTTGATACATAGATTGCAAGATATTGGTCATACTTGGTCGAAGATTGATCATACAAGAGATACACCAATCGTTATATTGAACCTTTCAATAACGATCGGTATATGTAGATCGGCATTCCTTCCTTCTCCACTTTGGGAGCTGTAATCATCACGGTATACTCCACTTGCCATTCTGTTGATGACCTAGAAGTCTTACATGGATTGGCTTCATGGCATCAAGATATTGAATATTCATTTGTGACTTGAGCTATTTTCCTTGATCGTTCTCTGGTCGATCCAAACAAGTCGTTGTTTCATCCGTAGCTTGTGTACACGGACTTCAATACATTCCAAACTCGAGATATAACTTCACGGGGGTAGTTTAGTGACTTCATATTCGCTATACTTCGATTTGGTTCTGGTTTGAATCTGTTTGACTATCATCTATAGTACTATATATAGCTGGCTCTTCAAGCTATCGACTATCCGTTCCTAGTCGAATCGATGATATCATGGCTTCACCAAAAGGCGGGATAACATTTGCCCCCCAAAGTATGTCTTGTGAATAACATGATGTGCTTTGAATCGAAAAAAGTCTAAATCACTGCGAAGAAGTCCGTTCAGCTTCCTAATGATTACTATTCCTCTATCGTCCGTCGATAGTATAAATCCAGAGTCGTATTCTGTTTGCATGTACAAATTTGGTCACGTTGGACCTAGAAACCTTTTTTTGATCGAATCTCAAATTCGAAAGATTCAGGTTTGACTGTGATCCTTTACTGATTTTAAAAAGTTGAACTTTTAACCTATTTCCGTGCATATTCATACACACATTTATGTCGTTGGCCTTAGGTCGTGCTCGAATGTCCACAGGTCTTTGCCAACTTTCATGATATTCTAAATGTTCGAGTACATAATCGAATTTCTATGATCATTTTCCATACCACTTTTCATTCACCACATTTTTCACTTACTTCATCATATTTCCATTCATCATCATTTTTTTTCTTTTTCTTTTTTAAAAAACTTAAACTATTTTTGATTATGGAACTGAGTGTCGTAGCTCAGGTAACGAAACAAACGTTCCAAGGCATAAACAAATAAGAAAAACGATCGATCGGCATTGGGATGGATCGACATGCTTGGCAGATTGTTAATAAATGGATCGGTATAGTCATTGGGTATGAAATCGGTGCAGCTCTCTGAAGTGGAAATGATCGGTAAATCCTATAAGGTGAAAACGATCGATAAAACCTATCTCTATACAAGGCTTCACACTTAGCCGTTCTCTTCACTTTACTTTTCACACTTTTGTCTTTAGGCTCTGAAACAAGACGAGTGCCTTCCCCTTTCCATTACCGATCCTCACAGTACTATCCTCTTCCCCCACACTTGGACTTTGGATCGTTTTTAAATCTTCCCTCTTTTAGATCTCGAACATAGGTAAAACATTACCTGAATTTGCCGCATAACTATTGAAACGATTTCGAATCCAGGACTGTTGACATGGATTATAAGTTTTCTTTTTTTTTCTTTTTTTTTTGTAATCGTGCTCAATGGAGGTGAGGTGGCTCGCTTGGAAGAAGTGAGCGAGCTACAGTCATCAGGCCGATCACGCTTGGAGGGAGATGAAGACGTGAAGACGAAAGGGTTGAAGTGGCGGAGATGAACGTGTCTTACGATCGTTCGTAGACGATCGGTGGAGTTCTACATGGTTGGAGTTAGTGGATTGTGAGAAATGATCGGATATGATAACTTGGGGAACGTTCGGTGGGTATGACGATCGGCTATGGTCGCTTTTTTGAACGTTCGACATATACACGATTCCAGAACGCTCGGCCCTTAAGATATTTAAAACGATTAACTACAACCATCACTGGAACGTTCAGCATATGCATGAACTCAGTGCTTTTACCCATGCATAAGAACATGACTAATGGCATGGACATGAATTCGAACTAAGCAACGAGCTTCAGTTTCTCGTACACATCTAGACATGAAAATATTGCCTTATAACAAGTGTCATGAATTAAAGGCTTTAATTACCATGCTAAAACATATCCGTAGCTTAGGCAACAATTTGATTTTCGTTGGCTAATAATTGTCTATGAAACTCAAACTGCATCTCTTTGAACAAGTTTTTATGTCTTGTCGTCTCTTCTCATCTTCAATTTTGCATAACTCGTTATTATACTGATCAGCACTTTATCACACTGCACTTTCACTCACTACGCACTAGGGGGTACAAGTTGATTTTTCTAATTATGATTTTTACAAAGTTTGATAGCAAGGGAATTTAGGTGTTTCGGACACTCTACAATCATGCCAGCCGGATCTTCTTCTCATAAGGACAATTCGGACGTAGAATCTAGTTTAGCGACTGACTCCAATAGGTTGCCACTTAGTCATAATTCGGGACAGCCTGAAGGCTTGGGTTTCCAACTTAATCTTTCTGAGATTGTTCCTGTCCTTCCGTTGGAAATCATCGAACCGACGCCTGATACTTTAGAAGACGCAATTATTCTCGAAACTCCTCCTGATTCAGTAGCTTCGAAGATTAAAGAAGATGCTCTCCAAAGGATTTGCACAAGGCACGTGATTCCTTTTGGCTATATATTAGTTCCATCGCAAGACGACAGGGCTCATAGACCTCCCGAAAGGTACACAACATGTAACAAATTCATGTGTTGGGCGAGATGCATCTCGCCGTTTAATTCATATATCCAGGGGATCTTACATTATTTAAGGATTGCTCCTGCACAACTCCACCTAAACGGCTACGCGCTCCTCAATTGTACATATATGGTATCTATGGATTTCTGCGCCGTCCGCCCACTATCAAGGACATCCGATTTATTTTCACTTTTAAACGAAGGACAGGGAGCTTATAATTCGCTTTTCTTGAGTTGGCAAAAAGATGCCATATTTTGACCGGCACGTGGAGTATATTAAGTGCCTTCAAGAGCAAGTGGTTCTTCGTTCGCTGCCCGCCGGGCTTCGCTCGACTATGGCTAGAGAGACGTATGTGTTTCTCACTAATTTTATAATAGGATAAGAAAATAATATCCAAGTTGCATTCTAATGATGTTAATCATTTTTAGGTGTCGTTACCCGGCCCAACGATGATGTTTACGAAGAGGCAGTCTCTATTTTAAAGAATGCTCCATCCGAAGATAGAAATATTGAATTCTTGCTTAGGGATGAACATCTCGTTGCTTTTGGCTTGATAGAAGAGGGCCTCAGTGTGGGGCTCACTAAAACTGCCCAGACAGTTGGGACCAGATTACGGGCCGTAATTGATCAAAGAAACATTCAATCCTGCCCTGTGGTGCCCCCAGTCTGATCACCCAAGAGTTTGCTGATACCGGCACTGGAGGACGTAGTGAAGATTCACTTGGTCATCACGATGATAGATCTGATCCTGAGGCAGCTGTAGGACCCTCACAAGTTTCTCAATCCCCGGCCGCGGGTAAAAGGAAAACAAAAATTGTCGCACACAAGCCTCCAAGAAGTCATCTTTTCGACCCAATTAAGTTGTCGACGAGTCTACCGCTAGATCCCCTGTCCGATCTACCAATTCCACATGATCTTAACGCGTATCATTTCACTGATGTGAGCATTGAAGGGTCAGAATCTCCTGTCGGAGTTGGATCAGAGATCCCTGCTTCCGGAGGGGAAGTTACACCGATGAGAAAAGCTCCTGCACCTGGTCTGTCGGGTGGTTGCACCAGGACACTTACACATACTCGCATGTTCAACACTGAAATGTACTTAACTTGTATTTACTAATATTCAAAGTTAATTGGTATCCGCTTTTCTTTGCAGAAACGATGGTGAGGAAGAGGAGCATGTTTGGTTCCCTACGGGACGTGCAACATCAATCATCTGGATCACAATCCGGCTCTTACCACAGCAGTCGTGAATATTATGACACTAGCTATCGCCCCAGCCGCGATCAGGTTATCAAGAGAGATATGATAGGGAAAGGCCTGCTCAAGATACTCGTAGATCGAGATCTCCTCCTCAAAAAGGTCTTGAAAGACCAGCTGAACGCAGGGACCTGCCCACTGATCCTCCTTACAGCCCTTCTACAGCTCCAATGCCTCCGAGATCCTTAGTCCCATCTTAGTTTCAGTGGCCGAGCGATCGCCGCCGCCATGGCAAACATACTGCAGTTCACAGGCCTAGCAAGGAAAGTACTGGGGGTGAAACTGTTTCTGAGGATTTCCCAATTGATCCAAATGTTCAAATGGAAGAACTTCGAGAGGAATTCCCGAACTTATGCTTTGACAGATTCTACTTTCCTCCTAATCTAAAGAGGGTTCCGGATGATGTTTAAAGAATGACCATTAACTACGTCACCGACATCCATATGCAATATCAGGAATGGATGAAGGCTACGAAAAAAATATCAAAGGTTTCCTTCGAGTGCGCGACAGAGATCGAGAAACTAAAACGACAAGAGGCCCTTGACAAGAGAATTATCGAAGCTTTGACAAATGAGCTGGAGACCTCTAGAACTGCCTTAACTGAAGCTAAAGGAAGAGCTGATGCCGCCTTGAAATCTATGGAGGAGACGAAAGCTAACCATCTCGATATGATCCAAGTACTACACCACCGGAATCAAGAAATAATGCTTGAGCGAGACGCGGCTCGAAACAACGAGTCAGCAGCCTTGAAGGAAATTGCCGAACTCAAGGCCAAGCTAGAAGACGCGATCAAAGAAAAAGATGATGCTCAAAAGATCGCTCAAGATTCCTGTGAAGAGCCGGTTCGAGCCAGGATTGAGAGAGATGCGGCTGTGGAAAAAGCTAAAGATGTCGACACGCTCATTCAACACGAGACAGAAACGATCACGAACAAGGTGAGAGAAGATGTGATAAATGAGCTCGACCCGCTTCTCATTCTCTATAATGCCAACATTCTCAAACATAGAAATTTAGCATGGCTTGGCGAAGACTACCCCTACCAACTTCATCGTGCCTGGGAATATCTCGTCGTGGAAGAGAAAGGCTTTACGGCTCAGAGAATGTCGATGTAACCAAACTCGAAAGCGAAGTGATGTTGGGCGATGAACCCAAAATGTTACATGACATTCAGATTTCCCTTCAGAAAGAGTTTGTGACTGCTCCTTCGCATGAGGTGGGTGAAAGATTCGGGTCGACACATTATAATATTGCAAGTGATCTGCCCTCGATGTCTCAAATCTTGACTAGTTCTATAACGAGCTCCTCGACCGTCCCCGGGTACGATCCGGACAAACTGTGACTATCTCCGATCCTTGAGCGTAGTTCTGAGAATGCTTCAGCACAACCTAGAATCCACAACGCAGACGGTATTCCGTCGACTCCTCCCTTCTTTCGTAAAGTTGAGGATGTTATTAATCGATCATTCTAACCTTTTTGCCTTTTTCTTTCCCAGCCTTAGACCCATCAAGTATTGCTTCTTTTCCTCCGGAAGGACCTCGGCCGGAGTCACAAACGGCCGCGACAGAGTCTGTTGCAGTTTCCACTTTGGCTACCATTCAGAGTGCTCACGAAGAGGCCTTCGTTTTTGACGATCAACTCATGGAGGCGCTACTCAAGGAGGGAGGAGACCCACATCATGAAATCCCTTTCGACACAGAGGTGGTGACCACAGGCTCCTCCGATCCCACTGATGGGCTCAGTATTAAAGAGAGGATCGAGCGAGAGGAGCTCGAAAAAAGAAAAGTGAAGGGAGAGCTAGTTGATCCGGCCCCAAATGAACTGATACCTTCCCCCTTCAGACGATCCCTCCTGAAGGGACAATTCCTTCGAAAGACGTTCCTCATACTTCTAGCATCGAAGACTCCCCCATCTCTCCTACTTCTAAAGATGATACCGCCTCGGTCCATACAGTTGGGGAAACTCCTTCCAAGAAAAGCCAAGGCGGCAAAACATCGAAGAGGGGGGCAACCATTAGTTCAGAGGGAGCCACTCCGAAGAAGCGGAAGAGGGATAAGAAATTCAAAGAGTGACCTCCTGACATGCAAATTATCCAAATAATCACTTTTTTTTGTCGGTTGTATTCGTTTGGGCATGACCTTTCAATTTTATCTTATATCTTGTACAACTGATTTGATGTGAATAGAAACTCTATTGTTTTTGCGTATGACTCTGCATTTACTTGTTTAAATGTCCGAACTGTAACATTTTTCATTTTATGTGCTTGTGACTTGTTGGTTGTCGAATCGAACATTAATTTGATTAATCCATATCAAGGCCTCTCAAATATTGTGGTCTTGAGTCATTGTAAACACCGGATATGGGCCACAGTGTTAAGCTGTCACAGCCATTTATTGGACAACCACAGTTCTATCCCCGGTATTCGGGTCGATAAGTGTACTGCGTGGACGGTTGGGTTCTTACCCCAGTCGTGTTTATACTCCCACATCGTTTCCAAAAGATTTAAAGTAGATCAATGAATGGTTGTTTCCCATCCATCGTGTTTTTCTTTCATGCCCCTAAGTCCGGGGCATACATTAATAAGTAAGAAGGCAGGTTATGCTTGCTTTACCCTTACACTCTTTTCTGTCGAATTATGAGACCGGGCTAGTGGATAGAAAACTGAGTCGTGCGTATTCTGGTCTTTAGCAGTTTGTATTCCTTCTATCAAGTTCAAGTTGGAATTACAAGAATAGGGAACGGTCGAAATCCACTCATTTATTCATGGAGTTTGCATTCTAGTCTGCATTTCCGAAACTTCGAGTTATTCTACGAGCAGTCGACTCATGCCCAATTTGTGTTCATACTTCGGTCCGCGCTCTGGGGACTTAGAGTTTTTCCATGGGCAATCGCACTTCCGCCAAATTGTTTCTACTCCTATCCGCAGTCGGGGACTTAGAGATTTTGCTGAATGATTTATACTCTAGTCCGCAGTCGGGGACTTAGAGTTTTCATCAAATGGTTTATACTCTAGTCCATAGTCGGGACTTAGAGTACTCTAGTCTACAGTCAGGGACTTAGAGATTTTTGTGGAATCGTTTATCTACAGTCAGGGACTTAGAGATTTTTGTCGAATCGTTTATACTCTAGTCTGCAGTCAGGGACTTAGAGATTTTTGTCGAATCATTTATACTCTAGTTCGCAATCAGGGACTTAGAGTAATCTAGTCCGCAATCAGGGACTTAGAGATTTTTTGTTGAATCGTTTGTACTCTAGTCCGCAGTCAGGGACTTAGAGTACTATAGTCCGCAGTCAGGGACTTAGAGAATTTTGTCAGATCGTTTATACTATAGTCGGTAGTCAGGGACTTAGAGTACTCTAGTCCACAGTTAGGGACTTAGAGATTTTTTGTTGAATCGTTTATACGCTAGTCCGGAGTCAGGGACTTAGAGGTTTTTGTCGGATCGTTTATACTCTAGTCCGCAGGGACTTAGAGATTTTTTTTAATTTTTTATACTCTAGTCCGCAGTCAGGGAATTAGAGATTTTTTTTAAAATTATTTATACTCTAGTCCGCGGTCAAGGACTTAGAGATTTTTGTCGAATCGTTTATACTCTAGTCCACAGTCAGGGACTTAGAGTACTCTAGTCCGCAGTTAGGGACTTAGAGATTTTTGTTGAATCATTTATACTCTAGTCCGCAGTCAGGGACTTAGAGATTTTTGCCGGATCGTTTATACTCTAGTCCACAGTCAGGGACTTAGAGTACTCTAGTCCGCAGTCAGGGACTCAGAGATTTTTGTTGGATCATTTATACTCCAGTCTGCGGTCAGGGACTTAGAGATTTTTGTCGAATCGTTTATAATCTAGTCCGTAGTCAGGGACTTAGAGTACTCTAGTCAACAGTCAGGGACTTAGATATTTTTGTTGAATCGTTTATACTCTAGTCCGCAGTCAAGGACTTAGAGTACTCTAGTCCACAGTCAGGGTAGAGATTTTTGACGGATCGTTTATACTCTAGTCCACAGTCAGGGACATAGAGTACTCTAGTCCACAATCAGGAACTTAGAGATTTTTGTTAGATCGTTTATACTCTAGTCCGCAGTTAGGGACTTAGAGTACTCTAGTCTGCAGTTAGGGACTTAGAGTACTCTAGTCGAATCGTTTATACTCTAGTCCGTAGTTAGGGACTTAGAGTACTCTAGTCCGCAGTCAGGGACTTAGATATTTTTGTCGAACTGTTTATACCGTAGTCCGCAGTTAGGGACTTAGAGTAATCAAGTCCGCAGTCTGGGACTTAGAGATTTTTGTCAAGGACAATCGTATTTCTGCCCGTTTAATTTGTACTTCATTTACCGTGTCGAGGCAAAAGTTGTCGAATAAATGGTCAAACCACGTTCATTCATGGAACGGGATTCTACCCCCAGCATTTAGGATGAAACTTGGCAAACAGATGATCGATTCTCGTCCACTTGGTAGTTGTGGCTCTTTCCATTAATTCGAGGAAGGTGGTAGGTGATGGATGATTGGATCATATCCACGTTGGGGTTGGATAATCAAGTCCTGCCCAATTTGCTTCGTATTTCTTTCTAGCAAACGAAGATAATGAGTTATCGAGCAGGCAAAATTTAGTGTCATCCATTTCAGGCTACAATCGAGTCCATTTGCTGAAATCCATGGTTAATAAGTAGGCAGTAAATCACGGCTACTTCAAGTCTAACATGAAGGTTGCTGAACGAACAGACAGCTATGTCTACGTTCTATTAGATTCCGAACTCGTTAGGTTCTTTATTCTGTGCCTTGGCGTCCCAAATCAAGGGCATACGGTAGCTGATGAATGGTCGAATCATGCTCTTCTAGCTAAAAGCTCTGCAGGTTCTTATATGATCTATGGAGATTGGTCGGTGCCCAACTCTAGGCACTCGGAACCTGCATTGTATGCACGTAGTTTAATTCAAGTCGATCATAGCTTACAACATAATTGAAATTGAAATCATAAAAAATTAATTAAAAAGAGATCTGAACAAGTCTCATTGATAAGAAAAGCAATGTTGTGTGTTCGCTTTCCCGCTTTGTTCATAGCCCCTTTCAGCGGGACCTTAACCACCAATGGTCTAGTTAAAAATCAGAGTTCTTTATTGATAGGGCTACGATATTTCTGCCACCATCGAACCGGTATGTTCTTCGGCTACAGCTACTCGTTATGCTCGCGAAGAATACCTACATGTCCAAGATGTGTGCACGGTTAAATGGTTCGAAATTAATGGGTAGTGGTCAATCACTTGGGGTCAGACTCGGGGAAATCTGATAGTTACTTGGAGTCAAACACTGAATCACTTAGAGTCAGAAAATTGAAAGGCTTGGTAATAGGCACTCAGGGTCTCTTTGGGATTTGCTTTGGGAAAAACCATGTCTAACCTGAGCCCTACTTCGGATCACAGCCAATATTATAAAATCTCTCTTGTACTTGTTAAAATTCCCATGCATGACTTCCTACAAAGACCCAACTTACAATCCCCAACCTTGAAAAGCACCAAGCATTTTTCCTAAGGAGGTGTTAAATCTGCTAGCTTGGAGAGGTGAAGGAAGTTCCCACTATTGCAAGATCGGCCTCGAAGCATATGGCCACAGATAAAAGTTTGTAGATGGGTATGTAAATAAGAATGATCGGCCATGATCCGTGACCATGAACGATCGTAGTGGATCGATCATATATCTTAAATTGATGAATAGTCTAACAGGAAACGATCGGTCAAAAGGATGAGGGTGGAACGATCATACTAAAATGATCATATTGGAACCTTCATATATAATCAGTTGGCTAAGGGTCTAGATGGAATGATCGTACAAAAAATGATCGTACAAGGATGAAGGACCGTGTTCAGTAGGCAGGAGTATCAACATAGTACTACCGGTTATACACAAATCAAAATGTTCGGTCCCAAAGATGGGGTTGAAAATGATCAGATGATGGGTGACCATGTAGGAACGATCAGAAATAAGCGACCGTGTAGAAAAGCAAGTATCCTCTATCATATTGGTGGAATGACCGATGTGGACCATTGTAAAGAACGATCGGGTAGGATGTTGGAGTGACTGAATTCGTAGTGAACAACTATTTTCTAAGTGTATATAGTTCATAGCCAGTTCCTCCTTGCACTAAAACTTGAGAATGCAAAGACATTCATGAACCATATGACTACTTGGTCGCTGATCTCATCATTTCTTCCTTTGGCCAAGATAATAGACATGATTTCACGGCCTTGTAAAGTGGTTTCCATTTAAACTTCTTCCAAATTTGAGTAGAGTATGAAACCTATCAATCAAAAGCTAGATCTATCTTACGAACAAGGAAATTCACCAGTAGAAAATGAGATCCAATCGAACTGAGAATTCAATTCTCAGTAAAAGCACCAAAATGTTGACGCCAGAAATGGGCATCAACACCCGCAGAATCTTATGAATGTAAAGCAACATAAGAAATAAAAAACAAAGCATAAAAATAAATGAACACGTAGATTTTTATAGTGGTTCGACAATCTTGGCCTACATCCACTTCATACTTTTATTAATCTTTCATTAAATTACAATTGCAAGAGCATTTAGATCAGCAAGGATCCACTGATACAAGTTTCAAGAAATAAAAATGGCAGAGCCTCCGAAGCCGGAAGAAGAAGATCAAGTCCCACCTTCTAAAGCTATGCCTATTGTATTTATAGTAGAAGACGTGCACGGATCGGGCCGAAACTTTCCAAGAAAGTTCCCTAGGTCCAGTAAAGCCCACCATATTGATCGGCCCCAATAATTCATTGATCAAGAATGATCGACATACACAAGGCCGATCCTTTTTACTTGCTCCATTCACCGTACGATCGATTCTAGAGGGTCCCACACGCTTCCAGATGTTGCTCCTAAAATATGGGATCATTCCGATACATAGATTGTAAGCTATGGGTCATACATGGTTGAAGATCGATCATACAAGAGATACACCGATCATTATATTGAACCTTTCAATAACGATCAGTGTATATCGATCGACATTCCTCCCTTCTCCACTTTGGGATGTGTAATCGTCACGGTATGCTCCACTTTCCACTCTGTTGATGTCCTAGAAGTGTTACATGGATTGGCTTCATGGCTGTGAAGATATTGAATATTCATTGGTGACTTGAGCTATTTTCCTTGATCGTTCTATGGTCGATCCAAACAAGTCATTGTTTCATCCATAGCTTGTGTACACGGACTTCAATCAATTCCAAACTTAAGATATAACTTCACAGGGCCAGGCTAGTGACTTCATATTTTCTATACTTCGATTTGGTTCTGGTTCGGATCTGTTCGACTATCGTCTATAGTACTATATATAGATGGCTCTTCAACCTATCGACTACCCGTTCCTAGTCGAATCGATGATATCATGACTTTACCAAAAGGTGGGATGATGTCCCCATTCCATTTTTCAAACCCAACATGCCTTAGTACTTGTTTTTTACTTATGTCTAAAGCAGCATCTTTATATTATATAATATATATACTTTTTATAATAAAATCTTATCTTATATACACACACACATAGTTAAGTGTACATACATGTATACATATGCATTTCCATGTCAAAATATTTATAAATGTATTTATGTGTGTATACCAAAACGTTACGACATTTCCGACAACTTTTAGCCGATGAAAAATAAAAAATTCAGAAAATGAATTTCAGTCACATTTTCAATCTTTCTTCGAACTAATTATTTTGGTAAACAAAATTTGAAAATGATTTCACTATCATTTGTTATTATTTAAAAAATTTTATTTTAGTTATAAAATCCATTGATTAATTATTAGAAATATAATTAAATATTCACATTTTAAGTGATCAAATTCTAGGTCGTTACAACTACCCAACTTCTTTAACCCTCTTAAAAATATTTTGAAAACATCTCACAAAATTCCAACTTAGGTTCCAAACATTTTAAATGATACAACTTTATCTATGAAACTGTTTCATAAAATCATTCTACCTTATTACTTGCATAATACTCTCTTACATCTTAATAGTATATACAAAACATCTGATTTTAAATCCTATTTGCTTCATTCTATTCAGATGTAGGCCCAAAATAATTTGGGTCTTAAAACCGAGTCGACCAATCCATCCTCTTTACCCATTGGGTTTCGTAAGTAGGTAAGAAGAGTAGGATGATGGTATCCAAGTTCCATCCTATAGTCTACTTTTCTTTCAACACCTCCAAGGTAAAATGTTTATTAGCTATCCCAATAACATTAAATAATTTTTTTAACCTCCTAGGTGTTAAATTCAAAAGACATGGTTTAATATAACAAATTTTATTAAACCTCCTTATTAAAATAATCGGTTTTTTAAAACTTCATTTATTAATCCACTTTTTAATCAAAATATCATATTATTTTGAAAATTAGGAGCCAAATACTGGGTTTTATTTCAAAACCTTTTAAAATGATACTTTATTTTTAGCCTTTAGAAAATATACGTATAGCCTGAGTAACTCCAAAATGATATCAGGAACTGGGTACTACCAAATAGTATCATATATCCCTTTACCAAGAAGGGTAATACTCAAGAGAATTGTTTACCATCCGAACACATCTCTTTCCTATTTATTGTCAATTTCGAGTCACTCGAACTAGTTAATTTTAAAAATACATCTTATTTTCAGATCCACTTTTGAAACAATACTATTTATATAGCTAAATCATTTTTAACAAAATATTTATCATCCACTTTCTTTGGATTCATTCGGATTTGTACTCTTTTCGATCGTACAATGACAAAGAGAATAATTTACTAAGTGCACTACCACATTCGCCTAAGCAAACATCCAGTTGCCACTTAGAAGATTATTCTGATCATCACAAAATAGATCGAGACTCAATCCCTGAATTGTCCAAATGAAAATCGTATTCTCGAACTTCCTTTCAAAATATTTATACTTTAAAATAATTTCTAGTAATGCTACTATTACCTTTTCTCCCAAAACATTTGCAATCCTTTTTAAAGACACTGGGATTTTAAATTCTCCAAAACTCCTTTAAGTTAAAACATATTTTATAATTCTGATTTATAAAATCAACTATTTATAAAATATCTGAAATATTTCTTTTTAATAAACACCTTATATAAAAATCCAATTTTAACCCAACATATCATCGAACGCCTTATAGTTAAACTGCGAAACTTAATTTACAAGGTGTTTGTTACAATGTTTTTCCAAATTTTCTATCCACCCAACCTAAGATAGAAAAAGAAAAATCAACAAACAATAGTCAACGCTCAAAACTGGACGAGCATGACTAGTCAAACCCTAAATGATAATAACTAAATATTATCAACTCTAAACAACAACATATCAAAGTAACTATACTTTATTTTTGAAATTATTTCCTTAATATAGTCCTAGGTTAAGTTATTTCATTTACCAATTTTAAAACAATATTGTGTAAGTTTGCCTAGTTCAAGTGCTTAGAAACCCATATCGATACAGGTGTACCTTCTGTATCGACTAGAATTGATAAGCCACTCAATCGATAAATCAATACAATATAAAACATTTTTATAGCATAAACAAATACACACTCATATATATAATACGCTCAAACTCATTCTAGGATATTACTATTTCCATCTCCAATGAGTTACTCATTCTACCATATTACTAATCCTATCTATAATAAGTTTACCCCACTAAGGCCAAGGTTCTCGCATAACCTTGCGCTCTAATACTAAATGTAACAATCTTCCTTTCTTACACCTAAAGACAATACTTAATACATCTTCCATATTCGTTTGTCGATCATTTAAGTGTCCAAAGGAGAGGTTATTTGGGGTGAAAGAAAGAAAAGACAGAACATAATCTCATAAAATGCGATGAGTAATATATAGTATGACATATGATCTTTACAAAAAGAATCAACTTTATTATACACACGACATCAGACTACACTAACCTATTTTCAGCTTGGACAGTTATAACACTGTGTCCTTACAAATGCTAATTAACATGAATAGAAATCAAAGCAACAAAAACAGCGGAAGAATATAAGATACGCGAATATGTTTTGGAGAATCCAGCTCGTCTCCTAAAAGCTCCAAGGATCTAGCTAAATTTGGAAATTATGCTCGGGCTAACCCGAGCATTATAGGAAAACAACGTCTGGGTCAGTCTTGTAAAACCAGCATGAGAAACTCAAATCATAAGGAATTTTATTTATTTAATTTGTAAAACCATTTGAAATCAAAGGTATCTTGTAAGATCACGCCACACATAACACAGACGGGTTTGTACCTTACGATAACCAAAACATTTTCTATAGAAAATCCAGTGATATTATAATAATGTCTAGGATTAAAGTAAATATTGAATCATAGCCGAAATTGTTACATTAATTAAATTCCCCTTTAAAACGAGGCTGCTTTAATTTGCCTCTCGATTTGAGGCCACACATAGACCCCCTGCAAGCACAGATTCGGCCTGCCCCTTTAAACGACAAGCCAAATTACCTCATCCCTTGAAATCGAGGCTGCTTTAATTTGCCTCTCGATTCGTTGGCCCAAAATAACTCTAAGGTGACAGTCTAGAATGGGATGATGGCTCCCAATAGTAGCTAACCACATAACTCTATGAACATCCCCTATTTTAGCCATTCTCGGGGAATGAGGCTTAAGGATACACTTTTACCTTTCCTTTTAGTAGACCATCTTGGAATGCTAACATTACCTTCCAGGCAGAAATGCAATGCCAGCATTCATCCATACAAGTTATTCCAGGATCGAACAAACATTCAACATTTACTCCCTCGGGGAGAATAATATAACTCCATAGCATACTTCATCATGAACGTTATTAGTTTAGAGTTGTTCGGATAAATCCGAAAAACCAGTGTATCCAAACTAAGCGATAATTTCAGGCTAACTCAATTCTGGTTCTTTGGAAGCTTGCAACAAGTATTCGAGTTCTCATTGGGGAACTCGAATATACAATCATACTTAGTCAAATTGGATTTGATAGTCGGTGACATAACTATCAAATAATCAAACAACAACAATTTATTGATTTAATTACCCACAATCAACCACTAAGCCTCAAAACAAATCTTTCATTTATTAAATCTCTTTTCAAAACATTTATCAAAACATTCATATACTTATCTTACTGACATAAGTATATTCACAAAACATTTGCGAAAGATTTCTTATTACAAAATCATATTAAAAGGATCAAACAAATATTATTTAAATTGGAGATAAAGATAACCACAGACACTATTCCTTTGTGTTAAGTGTGGAGCGAATGTCCATACCACCAAAATTAAGAAGGTCAGTTAAAGGAAATCTAAATCTCAAATTATTTTATAATTTACTTCTATGAATCCTTTTAATAAATCTCTTCCATTTATGAAATCTCCTTTACTTAAATTCTAAACCCATTTATAAAACTCTTTATAAAACTTAAAACTCCTTTATAAATATTAAACCATTTATATAACTCTTTATAAATATCAAAAATTATTTAAAAACTCTTTTGTAAATCTCCAAAATCATTTATAAAAACTCTTTTATAAATATCCAAAACCATTTATAAAACTTTCTTCATAAATATTCCTTATTTAAAAAAAAACTTCTTTTATAAATCTCATTTAATAAAGTTCCTTTAATAAACAAAATGATTATTTAAAACACCTTTAGACAACAAGTTATTATTTAAAAACACCCTCCATTTAATTATCTTTAAACCACATTAACAAAATAATGATTTTAAACAATGATTTTAAAAAGTTTTCAATTAACTTCAAAAACACCTTTAATAAAATCATTGCCTAATTATCCTTTAAATATCATATTTAAAAATTATAATAACTTTAAAACCTTTTCAAAAAGGATAAAATGAAATACTTGAGTTTACAAAATCAGATGGAAGCTTAGTGACCACAATGGTTCATTTAATTGAGTTTAAGTTATCCAAGTTATAATATGAGTATTGACATAACAAACAAACAAATCAACATATAGGTAAGATGTCCAAATTACCATAACAGTAGACATGGATTTGTTTTGCTAAACATATGTCTAAATTATTATAATAGCAGAATGGTGTTTTGTTTTGGTAAACCGATGTCATTTGGTTTCGTAATCATTTGAGGCTACTTAAGGGTAATCGACAAAGAAATCCCTTGGTTGGAAATATTTTTGCAAAAGGAAACTATTTTAAAACAAACCGATATTCAAAAATAAATGATTTTAAAATTTAAAACCTTTATTCAATAATTAAATAACATTTAACTACTTATTTAATAATAAATAAACCCTTAACTATTAATTAAACAATAATTAACTTTTAAATGAATGATTAAGTAATAATTATCTTTTAAATAGACAACTAAATAATAGCTAACCATTTAATAAATAATTAAACCATAACTAATCTTTAATTAATAATAAAATAACAGATTAAACCTTTATTAATAATAATTAAATCTTAATTAAGTTTAACGTATTTAGAAATTAATTAATGATTAATTATAACTAATTAATAAATAATTAAATAATAATTAATTCCTAATTAATCATTAACAATAATTAACTTTTAATTAGTTAACTAAATACAATTAACTTACTTGATTATCACTTAATTACTAATTACCTTTGTTAATAAATGATTAAGTACTAATTACCTTACTTAATTAATTAAATAATCATTAAATATTGATTAATTAATTACGTTTTGTAACTTAAAATATGTTTGACAACTCTTCAAAAAGATTCCTAAGTGAAAACACTTATAGATTTTGAAAAGAGTTCGTTTTCATGAACTGCACTTATAGCGACTATGGCTATACGATCCGAAATTTTCAAAACTTGAAATTTTATTTTCTATGTCTTCTTTTGACTTTAACTCTTGGAAAATGATCTAAAACATAAATGTATGTTCTTGAAAGCTAAACAAGTTTAAATCTTGAAAATATTTTTAAATTTAAAATCCAAGTTCAAAGCTTTTACAGAAGGGATTACATGTCATGTAAACGAGCAAAAGTGCTAACTTCCTTAGCATACAATCATGTATTCAAGACCATAACATTTATTTTCACATCACAACCACTAACATAGGTCAAGATCTTAATTTTCTAGCTAATATAAATATTTGACTTCATTTCAAGTCTAATTTCAAATCATGGCATATAAGCACATATAAATCATACCCAAATATCACTATAATCTAAGCACTTATACATTCATACAAACCAAAAAAAAATTTCACCCAAACACACATTATATTTACAACAGGTTAAATAATGACATATGATGGTATTCGATGATTGGTGATGACTTTAGAGGATCGTCCCTATTGTGGCGACTTCGTAATGGAAGTCGTAAGATCAGTTCTAGGATGTAATCTGCTATAGATGAAGTGTGCAAAGAGATGGTTCATACTCAAGGGTTCGTAGTGTACTCGTGAGGTGGGAGTATATGCCAGGGATATGATGGTTCCTGGAGCTTCATGGCTCTTTATTCCAAATATGACGTTTGCTTACCCCAGACCGACGTGATTGTTAGTCTATTTCCTAACCGACTGAGTGGCATGGATTTGAGTACTGAGGAACTAGGACGTAGATTATCATGATGGATAATCTAGTCTTCGACCGTGATGGGTTGGGCGAGTGATTTTGTATTCAACGCATTGAGTGAGTGAATGTGAGGATGGATGATGGATGCAATGTTTGTATGACTGTTTATCACCCTAGAGTTGTCACCCGATGGTGATATTATTGATGTAGATATCTAGACTTCCCCTTAGTACTTTGATGTATAGTGCACCACGACGATCACGATGTAGAGTAGCATGTATATTATGCTATGTGCTATTTCTGTGGATGTAGGGACATGTCAGGTATGATTCTTCATACCATTTGTTATATTATAGTGGTTTATTAGTATTTAGAGATTTACTACCGCTCACACCAAGCTGTTATTTGACTTAGGGTTTTATGCTCTGCTTTATATTATTTCGGGTAATTTTAAATGAGTAGATTAGGGATACCAGGTCTAGTGAGCACGTGGAGCTGGACAGGCGCGAGCAGGAGGCTATACTATCATATTACTACTTATTTGCTATTCCGCTACATAGCATTGTGGCGCTTGCTAGTGCCTTTATTATCTAGAGATAGTAATTTATGAGTTATTATTTGATGTATAACTCTATTTCCTATGTTGTATACTATATAGATATGTGCACTCTGATTTTATGATTCATTCAGTTATTTTTTCTCACCTATTTTATATCTGAGATGTTTATAATTATATTATTCGACGTACTGTGAGATATAGGGCAAGTTTTGTGGCTGTTTTACTTACTTTACAACATTTGACAGTCGTCCTACATCGACCGAGCACCGCTATAGCACATTATATAGATATATTGGGTGTTGGTGGTGTAGGGAGGTCGTAACAACATGCTTTGGATCAAGACAAGTTATCGACTTCAAACCCTGATCTAAATATATATCCTCATCCTTTGAACTATTTTCAAAAAATAGTGCGTCTCCTCTGCATCGTCACATCACTTTGAATAGTTACGAATTCATATCCTTTGGATGGTATAAGAGCTGTGATATTCTATTCATAGTTGTCATTTGGGTGAAGAAATTATGGAGGTCCTCCCTTTCAATTGGTTATGTAGGATTTTGTATTCCCATTTTGATTGTATCAATTTCGATTTCCATTGCTTGCCATTCGTTTTTTTAAACCTTGAATTGGTACCAAGTTGTGGCATTAAATTCGGTGCCGATATTCCAGCCTAAGTTTTTGCTTAAACAATATTCGAAGGAGCTTTCTTCGTCACTTTTTCTTCACACTGTTACTTTTACTTGCGATTTGGACTTTTCGATCCTTTGACTTTTGGCCTAGGCTTCCTCCAGCACCGCCCTCGACCTTTGATTCCACCGTCAATCGTTTACCGTCGCCATTAACATCCATTCAACACAACTTTGATTTGAATCAATTTTTCCAATTTGTTTGAGTTTTGTCTCGATTCCTTCACCTTTACCACCATCGTCGTTTTCACTTTTGAGCTTAGTAACGTTGTCACTTAAGGGTGCCAGCGTCATTCATCAACTCATAGCTACACTTGATTTCAAATTCAGGCACCTTCTTTCACTTTTGGACATAGCCATGGCTAGCAAAACATTTAGACCTAAGGCACTCCATATACTTGAAGTTGACTCGAGTTTTTTTAAGACAAATTCCCTAATTTGATTTTGGGTTTTATCTATTCCCAATGTGCTGCAAGTCAATTTCAGGTTTTTCCTAGCCTTGGCCTATGTTTTTTTGTGTGATTTTGATTTTTCATACATTTATTTAAGTTTCATATGCAAAGGGGAAAGATGGATGACCTTAATAATTTTTAGTCGAGTGTAGAATGATAATTGAGATTTGGTGGGATAGTTTCAAATAATGGTCATGTCAAACACGCATCAGCATCTAGTGGACTTATTCATTAATGTTTAGGGTCAAACACTTTACTTCGACATTCTTGTAAAGTGAAGTTCCATGTTGCTTCGGACGATGATTCTATTATCATAAATTATAAGATAACAGGTAAAATTTGACACATGTTTCTGTAGTACGCGGTGCTTGTTTTCCAGTATGAACAAGCTATCTACACAAAGTGTTTGCGTTTATGGTGCTCTGGACACTGGAAACACACTGCATAGACTGAATTGCATACCAATGTCCCCATCAATGTATAAGATCCAATTGGTTAATTCACATTGAGATCCACTAGGTTTTATACATCACTATATAAGTTTTAATTTCAACATAGGAATAAGAGTTAAATCTTACCTAACCTCGCTTACTTATGGAGTTTTTCAGTAGACATGAACTGTAGATGCTTCTTTCGTCTCTCTATGATGGGTGTAGGTCCATCTACATTTGAGTTTGTCTCATTTGCAACTGATTTAGATTCTACATCTACTTCACTATCTATTTCATTATCTTTTCGACCTCAACCTCCTCATTGTTCAACAAGACTGTCTTTAGAGGTGGTACCTTTCAAAATGGGAGATGAAGCTTCTGCGGGGGTTGCCCTCGATATTAACCTTGAAGGTTCTTTAATTTTCGATAACCCCCAAGATTCTACAGCATCCACTTTAGACGAAACGAGCATTAGGAGGATTTGTGAAAGGCTCGGAATTCCTTTTGAGGACGTTTGGTCCCGTAGCCATTTCAATGGGCCCATAATCCACTTGAGGTTTATACTTCTTGCAACTGCTAATGGGTTTCTTTAGAGGCTTCCCCTTATTTAATTATTTTATTTAGCTCGTCCACCAGTTTACGAAGCTTGCCTATGTTTAGCTTCACTCGACTGACTATGATTCCTCGAATAACATATATATGATTTATCTTCACCACTTGGGCAGGGTGCCCACATTGGAGGAAGCTAGATATCTATTATATTTCAAAGAGCGAAGTCCTTCTTCGATTTATTTAGAACCGTTAAGAGGTTATCTTGTGATTATTGATTCTTGGAACAAGTAGATTTGCTTCAAAGATGAATATTTCTTCATGCGCTGTTCACTCGGTTTCTCTCGGAGGTAGTTAGCAGGATGTAATTTCTATTGTTACTCTTTATTTTGATGGAGTGAATTCCATATAGATTGCTAACTCCATTGCTTCATAAATTTATAGATATTCCAAGGAGACCCAGTAGTGCAGCTCAAGTACGTACTCTTCAAGCTCTTCAAGTCATTCCTACCAAAGAGCAAAAAATGAAATTCCTTTTGACAAACGAAAGGATGTGATAGTTTTAGCTTCTTGACAATGATCATAGTCTAAGCATTATCCCTACTACTCATTGAAATGCCCAGCCCATTCAAGAGGTTGGAGTTAAACCTTAGCTTGAAGAGAACCAAGAAGTTCCTTCTACCAATTAGGATCCTCCAGTTAATTGAAGAGAGGATGAGGAAGGTGATGGTGATGATGACAACGGTGAAGTAGGAGATGACGACGACAACAATAAGGACGAGGGTAATGGTGAAAATGGGAAAGATGGATGGTGACAGTCAAGTACAGCTTATTCCTCATCATCCAAAGCTAAAGATCCTTTCGCCTTGTCTGGTTCCACAACCAAATTAGGCTCCAATCAGGGTGGCAACACCAGCTCCTCCAAATAATGATATATACAGTTCTCTCCAAAGCAACCCATATAACATCCCTTCTTATGGCCTCGACAGTATCAGTCTCCCTGATATCGATTATTCCATTCATATGGCCATAGATGTGCCTTCAACCAGTGCATGGAAGATAACTCCGCTTAGTTGACTTCAAGAGCATGGTCTATGGGGGCACTAGGGCACATTGACATTTTACATGACATTCAATGTCACCACATATTCACACTACACATGTTGTTCCTTAATCTATAAATCTTAACTTAGTCGCATTTTCTTTTCAGGTTCAAATGGACGCACCTATTTTTTAATAAGCTCCAAGGTCGCTCTTCAGGATATCGCAAGCATGATTCCTCACGCTGGCATAAGGAGTTGTCATACGAATCTGAATCGGCAAGGCTCGTAGGAGAGAACCAAAAAAGCAAGAGGAAGAATGCAAATATCATGATGATCTTGATCGAGAGTCGCACGACCATTCTAGATCAGGTAGGACACCCCCTCACGACATCACAGCCGCTCTCCTTTGCCTAAGGTCAAGACATATATTCTGATTAACCTGATCATGTGCCATCCTTAAAGGCTCTAGCAGTGCCTACTTCTATATTGCTTGTTACACAATCGATAACATCCTCCCATAAATCTAAATAGTCTACTCAACCGCTTAGGTCTGTAGCTTTTGATCCCTCTAAACAAAGGTCTGGTAAGAGCATGTTCTTTCCCATGTTTCTATGGCAGTGATAGATACCGCCTCAAATCCACAAATTGCCGAGCTACAAAGAGCTTTCAGAATACATAGTTTTGAATGAGAGGTCGATTGGAAAGACACTAATTGACAGTTCAGATAGAAGCGATACCCTATAGTAGTAGTCCTATTGATTTGGACAACAGGTCATAATCATAGTCAAAATGATGGGGCTTGAAAGTGCTATACCATATCTAGCTGATTTAGCAAGAAAGTAGCACGTCTCGTCTTTCTTTGATGGGGTCATATTTTCTTATCATTTGAAAGACATTCCTATTAATATGGCCAAAGATGCCATAACTTGTGTGAAACATGTATACAGTCAGTATTATATATGGAGAAGACTTTCACACACAAGCCCTATCTAATGTTAACAGGGAGAAACAACTTGCCCTTTATGGGAAGGAGATTGAGAAGAAAGGCAACAAGCTAATCATTGCTAATTTGAATAAGGAGTTAAAGAAGATCAAGGGGTCTCACATGACCATGGAGAAAAAGTCAGAGAAAGAAAGAAAATCGTTTGAGAATAAATCTCAAATGCAACTGTCTCGGTTCGAGTCTACGCATTACATGATTCGCACCCTTGCTATGGAAAAAGAGAATCTCCAGAAAATTATTGATGAGTAGGCTATGAAAATCCCAAAATTAGAGGTTACTCTGGTGGTCGAGAAAAAAGAGAAGGATGAAGCTCTCAGCCAGGCCTAGGAGTATGTAGAAAAAAATACTCGATGCTCAACAAGCAAATAAGGATGTAGAAACTCGTGACAATGTTGAGGATACAACCAAGTCCGAGATAGAGTCCACTCTGGTTCGCCTCTACGCGAATGTTATCAAATTCAAAAATTTGAGGTAGCTTTACAATGTGTACCTTGAAGCACTTTCCATGACCTGGAAGGAAATCATCTAGCAAGAAAAAGAACATTTAGGTGGGACTGAAGTCGATAGGGATGTGTTAAAGGTCGATCTTTTAGACAGTGAGGATTTGGATTCACTTGCAGAATGCCAAGTGATATTAGCATTCGAGGCTTAAGCTTCTAACCAAGTGCCTGCTGGAGACCTACCCGAATCTAGTTATACGGGTTTGAGTGAACGTTCAACTCCTATCACTCAAGGCCCTTCAGTAGAATTGACTAACTTAGCGGTGACTACTTCTGGTACCGTCACTTCTATCACATCCGAGCCTCTCATCTCTGAGCCTATTATTCCTTCCTTAACTTCATTACCATGGTGACTTTAGGAGTAACAACTTCTTCACTACCTTCGACATATGTTCAATGCAATTTTGAAGGGCCTAGTTACACATAGCCTAGGTCTACTATGAAGTTTCCAACATATTATCTCTATTATTGGGGAAAGTCTGATGGGGATTTATTCTCACACAACCTCAGTTTCTCCTAGAGGTATATCTCTTATTTCTCATATGTTCAAGAACGCTCAAATGACACTTGTCGATGTTTCTAATTTATATTTTTCACTTTCTCAAGTTTCTGGTCCACCCGCCATTGCCCCTTTACCCGATATGTATCTAGCTCCAGCCCCCAATCTACAACAACTAGCCATCATCGTTTTTCCCTGATTCTAACTCTAACCTCTTTAGCTGGCTCTATTTTGGGTCCTAATGTTGAAAGATTCATGTACTGGCTGAAGCGACCATGGACGAATCACACATCTCTCAGGGCGATAAAGGCATAACTATTACTAGGGCCATGAGTAAAAATCCAGGTCATAAATGTTAGAAAAGCAGACCTCTTAAATCAAAGAGGTAAAGGAAATTAAGAAGGAAAAAGTTGATGATATTCCACCCCCGCTCTTGGTTTCCTTGCCCATTGACCCAATTGTCGTTCCAATTTCTAGTCCTCCAAGGTATGGAGTTCATGCCGATGCTCCTAAGTCTTCGAGAAGCGACTCCAACTAGGAAAAGGATCTTAAGGGCTACCTATCTAGGGAGAGAAAGGGTAGATCTAGAAAAAGGCCAGTCTCAGCCTCTTCCGAAGGAAAGAAAGGGTAGATCTTAAGGTATATAGGCTGTTGTTGTGGGCATACGGCCTCCGCTTTTGCTTTCAATGTTCAGTTGCGAATAAAATAGTCTTTCCTTTAAATTCACATCTCTTATGTACTTATTTTACTTATGTTTGTGATAGTTATATCTGGATCGTGCAATGATATTATCCACCATAACTCTATATGTATGAATAACTTTTGCCATTGCTTAGTGGTACCTCGTTATTTCATTCCATTTATCGTTGCCATAACATTTCTTCGTTGGCTAATTGTTATCCCGCCTTTTGGCAAGGCCGTGACACCAAAAAGTTAACTGAAAATCAATGACTACTAGTCATGAACATCGATTGTGCATCGCAGGTTCACCATGGATATCGATGAATTTTGTCCGAGTCCGGATCGGGCTACAATTGATAAGACACGTCAAGCAGAGTCGTGAAAGTCAACGTTCCAAATATCAAGTCAATCCGAGGTCGTACGCTCAAGATATCATCGGCGCAAGTGGAAAACATAGCCTCAGGTTCGCATCCATATGAGTCGAATCCATCAGTTTCGACTCCATCTGGTTCGACTCAATTTACTTCATATCCATCGGCAGGGCTTATGTTCAAATCCACCAAAGACATCGTTGGTTCGAATCCATCGGGTTACCTTATACGAGACCATAGCATTCGAATCGATCAGAAGGGAAATAGCTCCGCTTCCATCTATTTCGTATCCATCCGGCTTGGGATCATTTAAACCCAACAGAGCCAACCCTTAAGTTCGAATCCATCAGACCCTTACTGCTTCGAATCCATCGACTCCATCGAGCGTGCCTTCAGTTCGAACCCAGCGAGGTAGAACCCCTTCGAATCCATACAATTAAGGATGCTTCGAATCCCCATGATGAAACAACTCCGAATCGATCCACAGTAGCATATCTAGATCGATTTGAACAAGTACCGGTTCCATCGATTCGAAGGAAGCGAACCTTCGAATCCAGCGCCTCGAATCCACTAAGTCACAGCAGCTAGAAACGTGGATTTGACCCAGTCAACCCGAAGTAAAAGTAGGATCGATACGAAGAAAGCACGCCACGTCAACGAATGCCACGCGCGAAACCATCGAGTCGACCCTATCGATTCGAAGGGATCGATTCGAACCAAGCTAATCAACCAAAAGTGCAATCTTGAATCGATCATAACTTGAGATCTATAAGTCCAAATGCTATGAAATTTTCACAGTAGCTTACTGGCAACCTAAGGAATGTTCATGCCAAATTTCATCTCAATCGGAGCAAAACTTGATCGATTCGAAGCAAGGGTCGAATCGATCCCAAAGTGGGCCCGGATTTCCAGAGAGCGGGCATGTGGGCCCCCTGACGTGCCAGAACTGGTCTCCCTTCAATTTAGGCGAAATATCAGCCTCCTACACCTATAAATAGAGCCCCTGGTCATTCAGAAAAGGGGTCAGACAATTTTGAGAACTAAAGAGCGCCCAGACTCTGCCAGATTTACTCAGAATCACCACCGCTTCCTTAGATTCAGATTATAATCATATAATCAGTTGTACTACATCAGAAGAAATTGTAATCGTCAAGTGAACATCAATAAAATCATCAACTTCAGAGTGGACGTAGGCAAGATCGCCGAACCACTATAAATCTCGTGTTTCTGTTCATTATTTCTGAATTGTGATACTCTATTTACTTAGATTTGAGATTTGTGTGTGAATATTGTTGATTTATATTCATACACTGGTGCTTTCACAACATTCGGGGTTTGTGACCAATTTTGGCGCAAACACTTTGGTGCTTTCACTGAGAACTGAACTCAGGAGTTCTATCATTTGAAAGTTGAATCAGAAGGCTAAGAGATTTAGATCCGAAAAATCATGACAAGACAAACAAGTAGAAGGCAGAGGCCAGAGCGAAGTCAGCATGAAGGAAGTCAAGAGGCTTCCTCAGGAGCAAACCAAGCATCGATCTTCATCACCAGGGATGAGATGGAGACAATGATGAAGAGACAGGAGGAGATGATCCAGAATTTGCTTCAACAGATTGGACAACTTGGAGCACAAAATCAAGGAACAACCAGAATCCAGAACGGAGCAAGACCATCTAACGCAGCGCCGGAGCTGGGGGGCATACACTTAGAGCATGTTGATCCAATCCTAGGAAGAGATTTAGGGACATCCGAGCAACCTAGTGACAATAGAGGGATGAACGCTCAGCCAGGGGGGCAGAACGAAGGTGACACTCAAAGATCACAGCATGACAACAATGATAGGTTGGCAGAGATGGTCAGACGGGCCATGAGAGGCGGACTAGTCAATAGAGATCTGGAGGATGTACATAGGAGTCCCTTTACTCCTACGATCAGGCAGGCCAGGAATCCACCAGACTTCAAGCTACCATCAGTGGAAATGTATGATGGGCGGACGGATCCAGCGGTCCATCTAACGAAGTATATGAGGCACATGGAAGTGCTGGGGGCATCACATGAAGTCATGGCCCGGTGCTTTCCATTGTATTTGACGGACATTGCAGTGCTATGGTTTAGACAACTGGAGAGTGGCTCCATTGGGACTTTGACAGATTTGACAGAAAGGTTTATGAGACAATTCAGGGTTCATATTTCAAGACCCAAGAACGTGATGAGTTTGGCGACTCTAAAACAAAAGGCCGGGGAATCTTTGAGGAGTTTTCTGACGCGATTTAATGGTGCAGCAGCATCAGTGGATCGACCAGATCCATCTATGGTCATGATGGCAGCTGTATCTGGAATATCTAATGGCACGGAGTTCAAGAATTCGCTAACTAAGGATCCACCTACAGACCTGGGAGAGTTTTATCATGAAGCCGAAAAGTTTTTGCGATTAGAGGATGCTCGTACAGAGAGAGAAGAAGAACTGGATGTTTACACAGTTAGAGGCGGTAATTCACCTGGAAAGGGTGCAGAGACTGGTAAAGGGAAGCGAAAGGCTGAAGAAAATGATGACAGGTCAAAGCGGCAACGGAGGGAGCCACGATTTACCACCTATTCAGAACTCAACGAGGGTTTGGAGCGAATATACCAAGACACCCGAGAGCAAGTTGCCTATCGTAGACCAATACGACGGGATCCGACTACCGACGAGAGAAAGTCAGACAAATATTGCTTATTCCACGAGCTGAATGGTCATAACACAAATGACTGTAGACACCTGAAGGATGAGGTAGAAGGGCATATCAGGAACGGTAGGCTACTTCAGTATGTGAGGAGGCGAGCTCCAACAGTGGAACCAGAGCGACCACCGTCTACATCAGCTAGGGGTGACCCCGAGCCGAGGCACCAAATGGTTATCAATTGATTTAAATAAACGATGAACAAGTCGTAAACTTCTCACTGACACCATCAAACCATTTACACATGTATGAGATCGCGAACGATCCACAGGCATGCTCTGAATGATTATCGACTGTCTCGTAGTGAGAATTTACACTTTGACATCCGTGCTTTGCTTTTGTTTCATGTTGATTTTAACATTTAGACTTTGTTTGTTTGAATATTTCTGTGAACGTTAATTTGATATTTGCAATTCTGTAGAAGAAGTTACTTGCGTATGCTTTGGATCGCGAACGGTCCACAAGCATACCTTGTATGGCGACGAACCGCCACGATCGCTGATTCAGAAGTTCACCCGAACGTGAACCTGACATTGATAATACTAAGTCCCCCCCGGGCACACTCATTCGCCTTGAACGACAACCGACCTCGAACGGTCACCTTTAGCCTCGAACGGCACCCGACCACAACGGTCACAACTCGCCACGAACGGCACCCGACCACGAATGGTCACAACTCGCCACGAACGGCACCCGACCACGAACGGTCACAAATCGCCAGGAACGGCACCCGATCGCGAACGGTCACAAATGGCCACGAACGGCACCCGACCTCGAACGGTCACCATTTGCCTCGAACGGCACCCGACCTCGAACGGTCACCATTTGCCTCGAACGGCACCCGACCACGAACGGTCACAATTCACTTAATATGACATTCGATCGCGAACGATCACATTTTTGCCTCGTACGGCACACGATCGCGAACGCTCACATTCTTCTTTCCACGTCACCCGACCGCGAACGGTCATAATTCGTCTAGAACGACACCCGATCGCGAACGGTCATAACTCGTCTAGAACGACACCCGACCGCGAACGGTCCCCTTTATTTCTCCGCCGTGAACGGCATCCGACCACGAACGGTCCCATTTCGCTACTTGCCGCAAACGGCATCCGACCTCGAACAGTCCCATATTACCTCAAATGACATACGGTCGCGAACGATCGTCATTCGTGGTCACATAAAACTATCAATTTCTTTGCAGGTCATCAACTGGATATGAACATCCAACTTATGGCATTACAAAACACACCTTCCTATCGCAAGGCATGTTTTGGGGGGCAAATGTTATCCCGCCTTTTGGCAAGGCCGTGACACCAAAAAGTTAACTGAAAATCAATGACTACTAGTCATGAACATCGATTGTGCATCGCAGGTTCACCATGGATATCGATGAATTTTGTCCGAGTCCGGATCGGGCTACAATTGACAAGACACGTCAAGCAGAGCCGTGAAAGTCAACGTTCCAAATATCAAGTCAATCCGAGGTCGTACGCTCAAGATATCATCGGCGCAAGTGGAAAACATAGCCTCGGGTTCGCATCCATATGAGTCGAATCCATCAGTTTCGACTCCATCTGGTTCGACTCAATTTACTTCATATCCATCGGCAGGGCTTATGTTCGAATCCACCAAAGACATCGTTGGTTCGAATCCATCGGGTTACCTTATACGAGACCATAGCATTCGAATCGATCAGAAGGGAAATAGCTCCGCTTCCATCTGTTTCGTATCCATCCGGCTTGGGATCATTTAAACCCAACAGAGCCAACCCTTAAGTTCGAATCCATCAGACCCTTACTGCTTCGAATCCATCGACTCCATCGAGCGTGCCTTCAGTTCGAACCCAGCGAGGTAGAACCTCTTCGAATCCATACAATTAAGGATGCTTCGAATCCCCATGATGAAACAACTCCGAATCGATCCACAGTAGCATATCTAGATCGATTCGAACAAGTACCGGTTCCATCGATTCGAAGGAAGTGAACCTTCGAATCCAGCGCCTCGAATCCACTAAGTCACAGCAGCTAGAAACGTGGATTCGACCCAGTCAACCCGGAGTAAAAGTAGGATCGATACGAAGAAAGCGCGCCACGTCAACGAATGCCACGCGCGAAACCATCGAGTCGACCCTATCGATTCGAAGGGATCGATTCGAACCAAGCTAATCAGCCAGAAGTGCAATCTTGAATCGATCATAACTTGAGATCTATAAGTCCAAATGCTATGAAATTTTCACAGTAGCTTACTGGCAACCTAAGGAATGTTCATGCCAAATTTCATCTCAATCGGAGCAAAACTTGATCGATTCGAAGCAAGGGTCGAATCGATCCCAAAGTGGGCCCGGATTTCCAGAGAGCGGGCATGTGGGCCCCCTGACGTGCCAGAACCGGTCTCCCTTCAATTTAGGCGAAATATTAGCCTCCTACACCTATAAATAGAGCCCCTGGTCATTCAGAAAAGGGGTCAGACAATTTTGAGAACTAAAGAGCGCCCAGACTCTGCCAGATTTACTCAGAATCACCACCGCTTCCTTAGATTCAGATTATAATCATATAATCAGTTGTACTACATCAGAAGAAATTGTAATCGTCAAGTGAACATCAATAAAATCATCAACTTCAGAGTGGACGTAGGCAAGATCGCCGAACCACTATAAATCTCGTGTTTCTGTTCATTATTTCTGAATTGTGATACTCTATTTACTTAGATTTGAGATTTGTGTGTGAATATTGTTGATTTATATTCATACGCTGGTGCTTTCACAACATTCGGGGTTTGTGACCAATTTTGGCGCAAACACTAATTGAATTGTACTTGTTTAACCAACTGCATAGCTTATATTGCTCACTTTTGGCTAGGTTCGGTTTGATCGAAAACAAAGATATAACATCACATCGCTTCCTATCTTTGAGAAGTGGTGCTTTGGACGTCCATCTCTGGACATTTGCGCTTGATCTCACCTATCTTTAAACATTGGTCTTAAGTACTCATTTTAATTATAGAAAGATATATATATATATATATATATGTATGTATGTATATATTACAACAAAAACACTTTTTTACAACTTTTGTTTTACAACGTTTGTACTGAAAACGTTGTAAAATTCCCCTTTTACAACGTTTTCAACAAAAACGTTGTAACAACCTTCATTTTTACAACGTTTTTATTAAAGAGTTGTAAAACAGGACTTTTTACAACGTTTTATTCAGAAAGGTTGTAAAATTTTAACTTTTTACAACTGTTATTTCTAAACATTGTCATATTACTCTTTTAACAACAGTTTTAAAAATGTTGTAAAAACAATATTTTTTTTACAACTAGATGGTAATTTACTACAACTTCTTTTAAAAGTAGTTTTAGTTATAGATTTATGTTAAATTTTTTGAATATATTTAGTGTTGTATAAAATATTATAATAATTTGTAATTTATAATTAATAATAAATATTTAATACTTACTTAAGTAATTTATAAATTTTAATTAATAATTAATAATTTATATATATAAACTTAGATGGGTTAATTATTTATAAGTAATAACTAATGATTATTAATATAAAATTTATAATTATTAATTGTTATCTGTAATCAATAATTATTTTTAATATTTAATAATTTATTATAGTTAGCTATGAATAATTAGTAAATTATAGTTAATAATTTATACTCTAAAATCTCGCTTCTTTTAGTTTTTCGTAACTAATAAAAGAAACAACCAGCACTACAGGAAATGCTGAAAATAGAGGCGGATTGTAACGGCGGAATTTTCCATTCACTAAATTTATGATGGATTTTCTAATGATTTACAGAGAATATTTTTAATCGTTTTCTATGTCAAATTCTTTTGTATTATCACCATCCACTTATCATATTCATTGCTGAACCATTGCAAATTGCATTAATTTACTGACAGAAATTTTTGATACTAATTTTTGTTGCAAATTAAGACAGATTACCGATATTACTTTTCAAAGCTATTTTTCAAAGTTCTAATAATATTTATTTATAATTAGTAAATCGTGCTTGTACTTAGAACCATTTTCTACTCTAGAACCATAAATTCCAAATCATTCATCCTAATTCATACCAAAAGCCACCTCTAACCAACGCGGGTCCTTGTCAGCTCTACTGCGGACGCCATGCATGACTCTCGACCACTACACATGTCGTTTGCGACTATCAATGTAACCTCTCGGTATAGAGTTAAATAAAATAAACACAATATAAAATATTTTTGGGTTTTTGAATTGGGATTTTGATAAATTAAATGGATATTTGGATTTAAACTAGATTTAAATTGTGGGAATATTTCAAAAGGGATAAAGAACCAAAATATTTGGTAAATGAGAGAAAAGAATATTTTGGGAATTTATATCGAATTTAATTCAATAGAGTTGATATTTGGATTTATATTGGGTTAAAAAGGAGAAGAGTGATTTAAAATTCGAATTTGAAAGTTTAACTGTGTTTTATAAATCTAAACATCATTTAAAAATTTATTTTGGGTGAAATAAATGATATTGTGAATTTTGAATTATTTTGAGAAATATACAATTATTTTAAAATTGTTACAAAGCTAAAAATATGAAATTTTTGTGGTGACTTTAAATTTAATAGGTAAAATAATTTTAAAATTGAATTTAAAATGCGATTTGCTTTGCATTCGGAAGAAGAGAGATTAACTCATGTTATTATTGGGCCTAAATACTCTAAAGCCCTTACCTAAACCCTAGTTCTCCCATCCTTAACTGTGTTTTATCAAAAGTTTGATCATGCTTAGAACAGTAACAACACTTATGATGCTGCAAAATCAAAAGAGAACAAAAATATATTCGTAATGCAGTGTTATTTGACAGTGGATATATTGAAAATGCAATGCTTTGAGCCTTTTTGAAGTTTATTTTTTTAGACCATGTATTATATGTGATATTTTTTGTGAATAATTTAAAGATTGAGCGGTGGCATTATGAAATAAGTTAGAGAATTTTTGTGGTATTTGTTTAGATAGTGTGTATATAACTAGAAAATATAGACTAAATTTTAGTCGGTGAGTTTATTTATTTTGTTATAAGTATTTTTATAATTAAAAATTCCAGATAGTGCTTATTGAGTATGCATAATTTTAAAAGTAAAAACTTTTGCTATTTTAGATCGCATTTATAATTATCAAAGTTAAATCTATGAGCAGTGACAACTACAATAAAAGAGTATCAATTGAGTCTGACAACGATTGGTTGATAATTAGAGGTATTAAATAATTTAATAAGTCATAAAGCAATAAATACTTACTTACGACATGTATCGAATTTTATAACTAAACAGTGCTATCTTTTACTATTCAGCCAAAATTACTTGATAATTACTATTTGAAACTCAGTTTTAAAGGGATTTAAAATAAGTTGCTGTCAAATGGCCTCTAAATCTAATCTTTATCTTGTTTTATGAGTCAGGTTGAAATTAATGGTGCAATTGTGATCTATATCACACAATTAAAAAACATTATTCATTGTAACTTTGATCTCAATGTATTCCGGATATAACTATAGAGTATAAAGTAATTTTACACTCTCAGTGAGCTTGTTGTATTGTTTATGCACTTTAAATGGCTATAAATAATATCATGACGAAGTAACTTATTAATTTGCACTTAGTGTTTATTGAATAGGTATAATTTCAAAGCAATAACAATTTTTACTATTACATAATATCGCATCTGTAATTACCACAATAAAATCGATGAATAGTGATACCCACAATATAAAGAGTATCATTTGACAATATTAATATCATTTTTCTTTTAATTTTTAACATTTATATTTTACAAACACAATCTTCTTTAATTTTACAATATTAATATCATTTGATTTTGTGCACAATAACGCATGGGTTTTCCAATGTTATTAACATTTTCTATTTTTTTACCTTTTCTTTTTTCTTTTTTCGAACTTACCATTAGATTAAATCAGTGGTTTTAATTAAGAACAGCCTGATTTAATATTCTATGATCACTGGTGTAATCAATTGGGAGATTTTATTTGTCGGATTCGTATTTGAAAGAAGAAATATTACGTAATATTGTTAAATTCCTTAATATTGGAAACATAAACCTTTTTTTATTATATTGTACAATGGTTCGTTAAAACTGAAAATATACATGAGGCTTTTTTTTATCAATTGTTAACACACTTGCTGTCTTATATTGTTTTAAATTTATTGACTTTTTTGTAATCTATATCTTGCAAATAATATAAACCCTAAGATCTAGAATTACATGATTATCACATATGTAATGAATTAATAAAACATACCTCCAGACATCTTGTATACGAATCGGTAATGGTTGTTGTCGAAGGCTGTATCAATGGATAAAGGAGAATAGATTCTCTCTCTTTTCCTATATTTTCTTTATGTGTTTTCTTATATCCTTTGTGATGGGCAAAGGTTAATATTTATAGGCAGAGAGAGGCCAAATTTCTAGATTTGTAGACTTAATCTTGATCGTCCATCAAGATCAAGATGAGAGAAATTAACACTCTAGATTATAACTGTTTTATTTATTAGCATATTAATAGGAAAACCCTTTAGATTCTATTGACCACATAATGAGGAAGGAAACGTTTGAGGAAGGAAATGGTCCATTAATGTACCACATAATGAAGAAGGAAACGTTTCACATTAATATGGAAACGGTCCATTAATGTACCACATAATGAAGAAGGAAACATTTCGCATTAATATGGAAACGGTCCATTAATGTACCACATAATGAAGAAGGAAACGTTTCGCATTAATTTCCTTACAAAACGGTCAAATTTCCTTACAGTCTCCCACTTGGTCAATAGTAAAATCCATTAATGTTTTCGTATGAAGGTCATAAGGCGTGCATGATATGCTAAACTTTTCATTAGTCAGTTATCATAAGTGTCTTGGCTAATCCAGTGGTCAATGGAAGTCATGACGTGTACATGTTATTTTGCAACATGCTTACTTTCATGTACTATGACATTGACAACTTTCATAACTAGACCGTAAATGAGCATAACTTAATGGTCACATAATGTCTTGAAGCAAAAGACTGTTTCTGTTATCATTTATCTAAATGTAAATGTGTACACATTATAAAACAGAAATAAAAGATGTCTAAATTATTAAGAGCTCAATAATTGTTATGTCTAGATAAGTACAAAATAAATGGCATAATAAGAAGATAATTAGGAACTATCTGCAAGACCCATGCTATCAGTATGTCTCTGAAAGGTCTTTAGAGGTAGTCCTTTCGTGAATATGTCTGCCACTTGTAAGTCTGTACTTATCGATTCAACAATAATTTTCTTTAGTTTAGCATCTTGCTTCAGTAGTAGGTATTTAAGATCCATGTGTTTGGAACCTTTGGTTATCCTATCATGCTTGGAGAAAAAGGTTGCAACTCAGCCATGTTAGTGGCTTAGAGATAAAACTTAAAGTGCCAAATTGTGAGACAAAATTACGCAGCCATGTTCCCTGAATTGAAGCCTCATAACATGCTACGTATTCAGCCATCATGGTGGATCTGAAAAGCATCTTAGATTTCTGGCTTCTCCATGATATTGCACCTCCACATAAGAGGTACACATAGCCAAGAGTGCAGATCCTAGTGTCAGGACATCCAGCAAGGTCTGAATCAGAATAACCAGTTACCTGTAGGTAACTTGATTTTCTATAGGTGAGCATGTAATTTCTTGTTCCCTTTAGGTATCTCAGTACCTTCTTTGCAGCTTTCCAATAAGCGATTCCTGGGTTACTTTGAAATCTACCCAGCATACCAACTGCATGACTGATATCAGGTCTTGTACAGACCTGTGAATACATCAAGCTCTCTACAAGAAATGCATAAGGATATTTGGTCATTTCTTCTTGTTCCATAGGAGTATTTGGGCACTGCTCAAGAACAAGTTTGTCTCCTTTCTACAGTGGGACATGACTAGAGGAACAATTCGTCATGCCAAATCTCTCAAGAATTTTATCAATATATGCTTTCTGAGACAATCCTAGAATTCCTTGTGATCTATCACGAAATATTTCTATTCCTATCACATAGGAAGTCTCACCCATATCTTTCATTTCAAAGTTCGTTAAGAGATAATCCTTAGTTTCACGTAATAAACCAAGGTCGCTGCTAGCTAATAATATGTCATCAACATACAGAATCAAAATTATAAACTTGCTCCCACTGAACTTGAGGTATATACAAGGGTCAACTATGTTTTTTGTGAAATCGAAAGCGATAATGATTTCATGAAACTTTAGATACCATTGTCTAGAAGCTTGTTTCAGTCCATATATTGATTTCTTAAGTTTGCAGACCATGTCTTCCTGTCCTTCAATTATGAAGCCTTTAGGTTGACGCATGTAGACTTCTTCTTCCAAGTCTTCGTTTAGAAAGGCTGTTTTCATATCCATTTGATGTAACTCGAGATCATAATGAGCTACTAATGCCATTATAATTCTAAGAGAATCTTTCCTGGAAACAGGAGCAAAAGTTTCATTATAGTCAATGCCTTCTTTCTGATTAAAACCTTTGAAAACAAGTCTAGCTTTATATCGTTCAATTTTACCATTGCAGTCACGTTTGGTCTTGAAGACCCACTTACAACCGACTGCTTTATGTCCTTGCGGCAATTGAATGATTTCCCAAACTTGATTATTGTCCATAGATTTCAGTTCATCTTTCATGGCATCAATCCATTTAATAGAATTAACATCCTTAATGGCTTGTGAATAAGAAATTGGGTCCGTAGTTCCTTCAGATTCTATTAGATGAAGCATATAATCATCAGGAATAGCTGATCTTCTTTGTCTTTGAGATCTTCTTAATGCTAGTTCCTGTGGTACTTCATCAACATTATGATTGGTGATAATTTCATTATGGATTTGTTGATCATTTATTAGGTTTTCCTCATTGTTAACAGGTTCAACAATGGGATGATTCCCAATATCTTTCGAAATAGAGGGTAAGATAATGGGTACCCTTATTTCATGAATGACCACTTCTTGTTGTTTTGTACTCCCACTGATTTCACCATTCTCATAGAATTTGGCATTGCCGGTTTCAACAATTCTTGTACTATGGTTAGGACAATAAAATCTATATCCTTTAGATTTTTCTGGGTAACCTATAAAGTAACCACTGACTGTCTTAAAATCCAATTTCTTTTCATTTGGATTGTACAGTCTAGCTTCAGCTGGGCAACCCCAAATTTGGAGATGTCTTAAACTAGGTTTCCATCCTTTCCAAAGTTCAAAAGGAGTCTTTGGAACGGTCTTACTTGGAACTCTATTTAAGATGTAGACAGCTGTTCGTAATGCATCCATCCATAATGATATAGGTAAATTTGCATGACTCATCATGGATCTAACCATTTCCATGTATGTACGATTTCGCCTTTCAGCTACACCATTCTACCATGGAGATCCAGGCATTGTGTATTGTGCAACAATTCCAACTTTTTGAAGAAGTCTAGCAAAAGGTCCAGGATGTTGTCCCGTTTCATCATACCTTCCATAGAATTCACCACCCCTGTCTGACCTAATGATTTTCACTTTTCTTTCTAATTGCCTTTCGACTTCAGTAATGAACACTTGTACAACATCCACTGACTGAGATTTTTCATGCAACAGATAAAGATAGCAATAACGTGAAAAATCATCGATAAAAGTGATGAAGTATTTCTCTCCTCCAAAAGTAGGAACATCAAAAGGTCCACAAATATCTGTATGTATTATTTTAAGAAGTTGTGTACTTCTTGTGGCTCCTTTCTTTGTGTTTTTTGTTGTTTTTCCTTTAATACAATCAACACATGCTGTAATGTTAGCGAAGTCTAGGTCCGGTAGGACACTATCTTTCACTAACCTCTTGATTCTTTCATTGGATATATGACCCAGTTTTTTATGCCACAAGAAGTAAGAGTCATTCTTGGATGATTTTCTTTTAGTTTCTTTTCCATGCAGGGTGAGTTGGATTTCAGCATTTTGTTTAAGATAAAGTTTATAAAGTCCATCAATTAATATTCCAGAACCAATAAGACTAGAATTTTTAAATAAACTAAAATTTCCATTTCCAACTTCAAAAGAATACCCAAATTTATCAAGTACACTTACAGAAATCAAATTACGGGAAGTAGACGGAACATAAAGAGTTTGACATAAATCTAACTGATAACCTCTATCTAAAATAAGACGAAAAGTTCCAATAGCTTCAACTGGAGCTTTATCTTTATTCCCCATGAAAATGAAATTCTCACTTGGGTTTGTGGTTTGGATCGTAATGAATCCCTGCATAGAATTCGAAACATGAACGTTAGCAGCAGTATCAATCCACCAAGTAGAAGAAGGTACATTAGTAAGATTTGATTCGAAATGACTTACGAAACCCATTGGGTTACCTTTCTTTTTGAACCATGCTTTGCGCTTAATGCAATCTGCCTGGAAGTGTCCAGATTTCTTGCAGAATTTGCAGACGTCATCCTTCTTTTTCTTCTTGGATGGTTGAGTGGCATCATCAGATTTGGGTGGTGCTCTTTTATGCTGTGAGTTGTTCTTTTTGCCAGCTTGTTTTCCAACCCTTTGAGTGAAATAAGCAACTTTAATGCCTTGCGAGCCTTGCCTAGACTCCTCTTGAACCAGTTTGTTAGTCAATTCATTTAGACTCCACTTTTCCGTAATAGTGTTGTAATGAATTTTGAATGGTTCATACTGAGGAGGTAAGCTAGTGAGAATGAATTGGACGAGAAAAGCATCGTCCATAACCAATCCTAAGTTCTTAAGTTTGGTAGCAAGGTTAATAATTTCAATGACATGAGCGCTCATTGAGCGAGAACCATCAAACTTCATGGTCACAAGATCTTCCATAAGTTTCCCAGCAAGGGATTTGTCTGCAGTCTTGAATCGATTTTCAATGGATTGCAAATATTCTTTTGCGCTTTCAGTTTTCGGTAGAGAGGTTTTGATGTTGGTATCAATCACCATTCGCATAAACATCATGCTGAGCCTATTAGATTGTTCCCAATCATCATGGAGTTTGTTTTCCTCAAGCGTACTTGTGTCAGTAAGTGGGGCTGGCTTTTCCTTAAGGAGAGCCATGTCCAGTTCAAGTACGCCTAAAGAAAACTCAACTTGCTCTTTCCATTCTGAGTAGTTGGTTCCATTGAGTTTGACGATAGACGTAGCATACGAATTAAGGTTTGAGGGCATTGCAACTGCAGATATAAAATAAATGTAGGCTTCTTTATTAGAATAAAACACAACATGTCATAATAAGAGGTTAGGTTTAGCGCCTCCTGTGGGTAGGCAGTAGAACCATACTCATGAAAGAATAATAAACATTAATGTTTCATGCGTTATTGTGCAAGCAGCAGCCGCCTGTGGACGGGACTGCATGCATAAGACCAGAGGAAACAAGGAAATTAAGTGCGGAAGCGAAAACTAAAATAAGAGAGAAAAGAGATAAACATTAATGTTTTTTTTTGCATAAAATTTTGTCATTCTTTCAAGTAATCCACAGCAAGGATAATAAATGTCTAGTAACTCCAAGTAAATTCCATGTATGAATTTAACATATAAATAATTATTTTGCAAATCATATATAGACAATTATCTTGCAAGTTCCAAGTCATGAATTTAATGTCAAACTAGAAAACAATTGTTTTCAATATGTATACTTTCTGAAAAGTATTCGCATACAATAAGTTGTTCCATATTATACAGTAGGTCAAATATTAAAGTAGAAAATTAACTTTTGCGGAAATATGAACTTTCCGGATCCAGATCTAAGAATACAGTAAATAGAACAATATTGATAATCATGATTACTGTAGGAACTTAAATAATATGAATATTAAACTTGAATCATATTAATATTAATAATCATTATCATTATCATAGTAAAATTACAAACATCATATCATAGATCTATGGTAGTTTCGTTTTATATATTGACGGATAATCATGAATTCTAAAATAGGCTCTGATACCACATGTAATCTATATCTTGCGAATAATATAAACCCTAAGATCTAGAATTACATGATTATCACATATGTAATGAATTAATAAAACATACCTTCAGACATCTTGTATACGAATCAGCAATGGTTGTTGTCGAAAGCTGTATCAATGGATAAAGGAGAATAGTTTCTCTCTCTCTTTTCTTATATTTTCTTTATGTGTTTTCTTATATCCTTTGTGATGGGCAAAGGTTAATATTTATAGGCAGAGAGAGGACCAAATTTCCAGATTTGTAGACTTAATCTTGATCGTCCATCAAGATCAAGATGAGAGAAATTAACACTCTAGATTACAACCGTTTTATTTATTAGCATATTAATAGGAAAACCCTTTAGATTCTATTGACCACATAATGAGGAAGGAAACGTTTGAGGAAGGAAACGATCCATTAATGTACCACATAATGAAGAAGGAAACGTTTCGCATTAATATGGAAACGGTCCATTAATGTACCACATAATGAAGAAGGAAACGTTTCGCATTAATATGAAAACGGTCTATTAATGTACCACATAATGAAGAAGGAAACGTTTCGCATTAATTTCCTTACAAAACAGTCAAATTTCCTTACATTATTTGCTTTGTCAATTTTGAACAGATAGTTGATCTTATTGGAGGGATAAAATAGAAGAGCTACTGTGAAAGGTATATTGCTTACCATTTCTATTAAACACTTCATTATATTTTCAAGAAATATTTCTTCAAATAACACTAATGCTTAACATCCCAGAATGGGTTTATGTGTATTAATAGTGCGAACCCGTGCTTCGCATACGGATTTGACCATACTGGTAGTTCATACAGTTATAAATTTATTCTAAATTATAAATAATGAAATGGGAAAAAGAAACGATGAAAATTTTAGTGTATAATAGACTTTTAAAAATTATTATTATTACTACAAAGAGTATAATTGGTTTACCAAAATTTGTGTCACGTAGCATTATGAGAAAATGTCCTTAGAATGAACGATCAAAGATAGTCATGATCGCATTAAGTTGTATAGTGCATATAAATTGCATGCTTCTTTGCACAACCCGATGTTAGGAAATAATCCAAGTTCAGAAGGTTGCCATAAATTTGATCTCTTCAAACCTTCAAACTGTACGCAGGCTACATCTTTTTGGTGGATATATGGATATTTTTAAACCAGTTACAGTTAAGCAAGAAAGTAGATAATAATATTAAATACCTCAAATATTTATAAACTGTGCAAAGCATAACAATGTCAGTAGGATGAAGTAACAACGACTCATTATTTTTACCACAGTAGGTCAATCGTACAGCAGGAAGTATAACAGCTGGCAGCAAAATTAAATTTTGAGTAATAATTGGACAAATAGAATGCAGCCATAAAAGGCAAACAACCCAACAGCAACTAAAATATTTTTGATAGAACTTCTATTTTATTATATACAGTGAAAAACACAAAATTTGTACTTCAAAACAGTGATATGGGAATATAATACATAGCCGATCCTGCTCCTAAGTCTGAAGGCAACAAATGTTGAAGCATGGTGCACAGTAGACTTTTATCCAGAATGGCAGTTCATTATCTGTAGGAATAAAAAAAAACTCACATCGGCAGCCGCATAATGTTGAAGTAATCATCTAACTTACATACATACAATAACTGAAGGGTGGGTTAAATGATATGCTAAATGATCATAATATTATATGAAAAATGGAGTAACAAATGTAACATTCCCGATATCCTGCTTCACATGCAGTTGAATCATTGTTTGTTAACATCCAACATGGCTCCGTAATTCATAAGTAAATTAAGTTAAGAATAGGGAATGAAAAAGTAAGTTGAATAAATAACCATGCTTGTTTAACTTCAATCTTTCCCCTTTTTTGTTTTTTTTTGCGAAGATTTTGTTTTTTGAGGATCAAAATCCTATTTTTTGCATAAGAACCTTTTCAAGACGGAGTATTTTCTTTTTTCAAGTGGTACATTTCGATTCTTCCAAAATGGGCTTTAGAGTAGATGGATGATATGGAGAACGTCAGCTTCTAATACAATGTAGAATCAAAATGTCGATACAATTAGGCTCTCAGAGTTAATATGCAAATAACTATGATTAAATCATGATAATTCAGCTGCCAAGAAATAAAATTGATTTCATTCTAATTAGTTATAATAATGTATACCAACATTGTAAACGTTTTCTATCCCACAACAACTGAATCCTTCAACAAACTAAACAGAGGATTAGGGAGATGAGATAGACTGTTACAACACTGATGTATAAAAATTGGACAGTTGGTATATAAATTAATTGGCCTGCCTTTCTTTTATAGAGATACATCTCAAATAATGATTACTTGATATACCATGGTACTTAGCATTTTACTTGTCATCATCATCTATTCTCAATCAAAAGTCCATATATTTTGGATCAAAGTTGTCAACATTTCTTAGGAGGAATCCCTAGCTTGCAATTAAAATAAATCTCTATCCCAAACACTTTCTGCAAATGAGCCCTAAATAATACCCAAAAAGGTTCAGAAAAAAAAATTGAAAAGGTAATTAAGGACAGTCCCAAAGCTTTTTTGATAATGTCAAAAATGATAAGGGTTTACCTTTTTTTCTAAAAAATTGGAAAATCCAATACATCAACATTCACCCTAATTAAACAGACAAATGTTTTGACCAAATATTCGAGGCAAAAATAATTCTTTTAAAGAAACTATAATTGTCAAAATGACATGAAAAATACTTGGGCCAATCGGCATGTTATTTATAAGAATTCAATTAACATTACAAACTCATAAATACTTAGGCCAAATCTATTAAGGAATATAGCATAAATTACAAACAATAAGATTTTAGTACTGTTATTGTGGCACTAAGTGTGGCTAATAAAATAATTATTTGTTTCTTTATCTGGAAAAGAAGTATACAAAAATATTTGTAAATGATTTGTAGCAACTTCATAGAGCATACCTCTATCGTCCTGCAACAGTAGTGGGTGGCTCCCTTATAAAATTCAAGCACCTTCTTGTTGTGAATTTTCGCTGCCACTACAAAAACGTTATAGTGCTTATGACATATAATTAATAGATTTTATGGAAATAAATGACAAAATGAACAGATTTATGATTCGATCATGGTTAATTATCTTACAGGAGAATGTATAAAAGTATTAATTTTTATTTTTATTAAGCTGACATCAACTCTAGTATGGAGATCATATGTTTGTATGACATTGGTAGCAATAGTAAAACTAATCATCTTAGTACTATAATATCTGCGCGCTAAAATTGAATTTAGAACGGTTTGTAGCCACCTATTTTATGCCAGTCTACTCCTGAGTTGTTTATATCGGGATCATATTGGAATAAATCATGAACCAATAAAAGGAAAAGTATTAATTATTACTTGAAATCGGACAAAAAGATACAATTTTAATTCAAACTGATCTCGTAGATATCTTAGATAAAACATTAGTATGTATTATTCAATTTTGTAAAGTCAAATCAATAAGATAGAATTTTAAGAAATACATCTCTTTCGGGTCCAAATTGTGTGTACACTGTTCGATCCAAAGTCAATCAAAAATGGTAAAAACTATCGAATTTCATATAGTTTTTCTATAGTCCTAAATATCAAACTTCATATAGTTTTTCTATATAAAAAAAGATTATGTATTGTGAATAGGAAATTAGATCTATGTGATAAATTTCTCTGTAATTTCTCTTTAAGTTAGTATTTGAGAGGGGAAACCTATTGCAACTTTTTTTACAATTATAAACGATAAACCACCCATAGAGATATTTAGGAAGTTATAAATATGAAAATGCAAAATGGAATAGTGCAATATTCTTTTTATGTGCCCAAAATAAAGGGAAAATGATATATAAAAATAATAAGATTTGGATTACTGTTATGGTGACACTAAGTGTGATTAATAAAATAATTATTTTTCTCTTATTCTAAAAAAGAATTAAAAAAAATATTTGTAAACGATTTGTAGCAACTTCATTGAACATACCTTTATCGTCCTGTAATAGTAGTGGGTGGTTCTCTCATAAAATTCAAGCTCCTACTTGTTGTGAATTTTTGCTGGCACCTACAAAAACATTATGGTGCTTACGATACATAATTAACACTCTGTATGGAAATAAAAGACAAAATGAATAAATTTATAATTCGATCACAGTCAATTATCTTACCTAAGAATGTATAAAAGTATCAATTTTCATTTTTATTAAGCTGACATCAACTCTAGTATGGAGATCATATGCTTGTACGACATTGGTAACAATAGAAAAACTAATCATCTTAGTAATGTAATATCATAGCACTAAAACTGAATTTATAACCGTTTGTAGCATTCTATTTTATGGAAGCTACTCCTGAGATGTTTATATTAGGATTATATTGAAATAAATCATGTACCAATAAAAGAAAAAATATTAATTATTACTTGAAATCGGAAAAAAGATGCAATTTTAATTCAAATTGATCTTGTAGATACCTTAGATAAAACAAATAGGTATTGTTCAATTTTGTAAAGTCGAATCAATAAGACAGAATTTTTAGAAATACATCTCTTTCGGATTTAATTTGTATGTACACGGTTCCATCCAAAGTCAAAGGTAAAATCTACCAAACTTCATGTATTTTTTCTATAGTTCTAGATATCAAACTTCATATAGTTTTTCTATATAAAAATAGGATTATGTGTTGCGAATAGGAAATCATATCCATGTGATAAATTTCTCAGTGTAATTTCTCTTCAAGTTAGTATTTGAGTGAGGAAACTTATTGCAACTTTTTCACAATTATAAATGATAAACCACCCATTGACATATTTAGGAAGTTATAAAAATGAAAATGCAAAATGGAATAGCGCAATATTGTTTTTATATACCAAAACAAAGGGAAAATAATACATAAAAAATAATAACATTTTGATTACTATTTTGGTGGCACTAACTGTGGTTAATAAAGTAATTGTTTTTCTCTTATTCTAAAAAAGAATTAAATAAAAACATGTGTAAATGATTTGTAGCAACTTCATAGAACATACCTCTATCGTCCTGCAATAGTAGTAAGTGGTTCCCTTATAAAATTCAAGCACCTTCTTGTTGTGAATTTTCGCTGGCATCTACAAAAAAAGTTACGGTGCTTACGACACATAATTAATACTTTGTATGGAAATAAACGACAAACTGGACAGATTTATAATACGATCACAGTCAATTATCTTACCTAAGAATGTATAAAAGATCAATTTTTGTTTTTATTAAGCCGACATCAACTCTACTATGGAGATCATATGGTTGTACGACATTGGTAACAGTAGAAAAACTAATCATCTTAGTAATATAATATCTGAGCACTAAAACTGAATTTAGAACAGTTTGTAGCCATTTATCGTATGGCAGTCTACTGCTGAAAAGTTTAAACCAGGATTATATTGAAATGTATCATGAATCAATAAAAGGAAAAATATTAATTATTACTTGAAATCGGATAAAAAGATGCAATTTTAATTCAAACTGATCTTGTAGATACCTTAGGTAAAACACTAATAGGTATTATTCAATTTTATAAAGTCAAATCGATAAGAGAGAATTTTTAAGAAATACATCTCTTTCGGTTTTAATTTGTGTGTACGCGATTCCATCAACAATCAATCAAAAATGGTAAAATCTACCAAACTTCATATAGTTTTTCTATAGTTCTAGATATCAAACTTTATATAGTTTTCTATATAAAAAAAGATTATGTGTTGCGAATAGGAAATCAAATCTATGTGATAAAAATACAAAATTAATCCTATGCTCCTTGCAACATTGCAAATTCGTAACAATGCAACCCTCACACTTGCCTTAGTCTTGTAATCCACTTGACCATTCTCCAAATTATATTTGATATAAGAGCCACTGACATAATTGTGGATATTGTATAATTTGCATATTTGTTTTCTTGTTACCTTGAATGCAATGAAATTACACTGATCAACTCAAGTTATTTTGCTATGTTGTTCAAAATCTATGAGCTAATTAAACTTAAATATTAACACAAAGCCACTTAAGTAAAAATACATTTACTATAATAATTTGAATTTTCAGCTTTTAATTTTGTATTGATGATGAAAAGATACATTAATATCCTTAGCTTCTTTATGTTTATTTTATCACTAAAAATTTGGAAATCAATAAGAAATAGGATACATAGTATTTCAAATTATAATAAATGTGTATATAAACAGTTTAGGCCATACCTTTTTTATGACACTATTAGTTATTCCATTATTGATTGAATCTACCTAAGTACATCCATTAGATATGACCATGCTCCCTTTGCATCATAATTGTATAAATGTTGGTCAGTTGTCTTCATAAACTCGAATAGTTGAAACTCTTGGACCATACCTAGAAAAACTGGCACCTGTGATCATTAATGCATGCAAACATAGTACTCACACATTCCATTCAAGGAATGAAACTACTGTAATAAAAAATCTAATGAAGTATCATGGTAAAATAAAGGGAAAATCTTATTATCTTTATCCTATCATTGCAATTTGATGAAGACATGTGTCAATACGATGGAAAGCAAGGAGAAAATGTAGGATTCGAGGAGTGAAGGGATATTTGAACTCAGCTTTAATAATATAGTATAAACCAGCATATGATGAATTTACAGATGTTTTTTGAGATATTATTTCAGCAAACCAAGATTCGACATAATTCCACATCCAATTAGAGGGAACAAAATTAATAAACTGTATACTAAAATTTTTACCTCATGAATAACACAGCATTATTAGATTTCTGACTGCTATTGAAATGGAGTAAAGCCATGGCCATCGAATTTAACAAAGACAGTGCGGTGGATGGATATGAAATCTCCTAAACTGAACAAATAATGGTTACAATTCTTCATTATTATGTTGCCTACAGACGTTTTGTTTGCATAATGCCTATTGAATTTAGATAATAATACAGTTTACTTATTGACCCAAGTTATGAGTTGAGTTTAGAAGGAGAAACAAAGATTTTAAGATGATTAACTGATTAGTCCAAGTTATATGTTGAGATTAGAATCTTAAATTTTCCTATGCGACTGCAAGAATCTAAGATGATTTCAAGAATACAACCTGAATATTTTGAAGCTTTAGTCTAGGCAAGAAATAAAACACCAATCTAAAAACATGATAAAAATTATCATATATACAAAAACTTTGCAAAAGTAAAATTATAACTATCAGATGGAAATAAAATGAAAATTCAAGTAGAATACAAATAATTCAAATTTAAAACATCTTCAATACGACTAAGTACATCGGTTATGAGAAAATTATATCTAGATAAGTACCTGCAAATCAAAGATGTTGAAATTACCTGAACATGAAGCTGAAGTCATAAAAAAAATAAGCGAAACAACAGTCAACTCTGGCTTAGAGGACGCATCATAGTTATGAAACGACAGTAATTAGCGAATTTCGTGAAACATTTCGATGATTGAAATAAAATGAAGGGAGAACATACCTGAAATAATTGAATCAAATTCCTCGATCTGAATTGAAGCTGAAGAAATGGTCTAATCTGCGACTATTACATCAGAAAGATCGCCATGGCCTATCGCAGTGGAACAACTTGTTAGTTGATTCGTCGTATGGAGATACTTCGTCAGATGGCAGAGCAGTGGAATTGATTTAGGGTTTTTGCCATTAGTGGGAAATGAAAACAAATTGAATCGTTAATTTTTTTATGGTGGAAAAGTGACGCTTCGATTTTTGAATACAGGAATATTTAGGGGGTTTGGATGAAAAGGGAGGAAGGGAATATATGCGTAGTAAAAGAAAAACAAAATACGTGACTGTTCAGTTGCCAAATTTCAAGGGGGCTTGTGTGAGCTTGAAATTTAACTCACTAATAATAATATAGTATAGATATAACGACTATTTATATGTTTATAACTATTTATTTTGTTATTATTATTACTTATTACCTTTTCATATGGCATTGTATAAATTTGGTGAGATAATTCTAAACACCGCTTTTCTATATTTTCAAGAAAGTTATCCATATTTGTTCTTATGTCTTAAATTTAAAATTATGTACACTGCTTTTCTGTATACAGAATAAATGTGAGTTGGTGAGATAATCAAATATATCGGAATTAATGCAAGCAGTTATATCAATAAGAAATTTGTTACTTGGATGCTTTGAATATTAAAAGAGGCTGCCAAGAACTTAACATGTCACTTGAGAAGATGGTCATCTCCTTCATTACTCGTAAGTTGATTTTTTTTCTAATTGAGGCATAAAACTTTATTCTTTAGTCTTTAGATTTGCAATCGACCCATAATAATTTACTGAATAAAAAAGTAATTTGAAAATATATTAAACTAGTTTGCTGATTACAGGTTGGTGTCGAGGAGATTCTCAGAGAAATACAGTCTGGAAACAGCTCTATAATAGAGAGAGGGATGCTCATCCATCATTTTTGTTGTTCAATTTTCTGATATTAGAATAACGGGGACATATAAACTACCAAGGAGAACATTTTGGAATCCAGTTAAGCAAACTATTTCGTTTCACCTTTTTTTTGTTTTTTTTGTTTTGAGTGTTCACAAAATCACATATGCCTTACCACAGCAAACATCCCTCTGTGACCTTGTATATGCATGAGCTTTTTAAATTGTATGCACTTGTACTTGGTAGAAAACCAAAAATACTCCAAATGTGTTATTTTTTCATTATGTATACGCATGCGCTTACACAAGGAGTGTTCAATAGCATCCCAAACAGTGCAGTACCTATGCAGTCTCTTGATTTCCATCACAAACTCCAAATTAAATAACAATACTTTCTCTTTCCGCTACCCGATTATTTAATTCAGAGCTTGTGGTGGAAATCAGGACGTTGCATTGTATGGAATGCTACTGAATGATCCTATACACACACATAACACACACACACACACACACATATATATATATATGTATGTATGTATGTATGTATGTAGTGTGTGTGTATATCAAGCATTTCATAACAGTTGGTTTGATTATACAAATTGTTACATAAACATACGATGAAGAAGACTACAGTCCCTGAACAACATCGACCTGCACTTAGTATGATATTTCTGTAGATTAAACTGATTGCAATCAACAATAAGGTTGGTTGGTTGCAGAAATTCATGCAGTATTCTATGGTTCATGCTGCTACTTGCTTTGGGTTAGTTGTTATTGAATTTGCTTACATATATGTGTAGTAAAATAATTGCTAGCTTATGCATTAATAATCAGGGTTAAATTTATGATATTTCCTGATGTAGATAATTACTACTTTGGCATGTGATGTGATTTGATTAGGATTTTATTTTTTTACCTTATTTTGTAGTCTTTTTTAGAAGAAGCAGCGTTTTGATTTTTCAAAATTTTAACGAAAATAGGATTTGGTTTTATAAAATTTGAGAAAATAAAACTAAATATTGAGTTCATATTAAACTTTTGTTATAATAGCATGAATGATAAAATTAATCAAATAGGCGATCAAACCAATGTATACAACAAACCATTATTTCAACATTTAATTAACAGCAAATTCTAAGCATCCAAATGGTTGGAACTAAAATGTTGATGTATTAGCGAACCCGACTAAAGTATATAAGAAGGGCTGAAGTACAGATGTTGTGGTTGAATTATGTGGATTGACTAAATCATTGAATTTGGGGTAGTGGCAATCATGATTGATATAACGTGGTATTGAATAAAAAACTGAATGGTATTACTTGAAGTAGGAAAGGTTCCGAATCACCTAGCAGTAAGTAAGCCTTGATCTTGTAGCATATTGCCACAACATGGCTAAAGTAGGCATGGACGGAGGCACATAGCTCAACCAGGCAGACACTGAAGCAGGTATTCCCTGAAGCACTGACACACTAAAGCAGGCATGATGTACCAAACCGAGTATTAGAGAATGAAGTGTTTGTATCTGTGTATAGGGTTATAACATAAGCGGGTGTATCGTATCTTTATAATAGTCTGGGCCAACCCGCAAAGCCCAATACATATTCCTTGTATTATAAATACATTTGCTACTCTGTACAAAACGGTTAACTGAGAATAATACAATTGCTCTCTTTCTTTTATATGGTATCGGAGCCATCTTCTCAAAAAAAAAACTCAAAGTTTGCTTAACAGCAAATCGATCTGAATTCTCAAAGAAAGGGTGAGGGAAACCTGAATCTCATCAGAATAAATCTCATCATTTGAGATTTCTGGTTACACCGTTTAACAACTGTGCAACTATCTTGAAGTTTTACATCATTTGGTGTGCTAGCCCTGCCAAGAAAGGGTGATATCAGAGAAAGTCTCATCACATATCACCCCTCCGGCTGCCATCATACCATCAGAATTATCAAGATTCGATCAACTCACCTGAAGTGCCGTGCCTAGAGCTACCTGTCAGATTTGGTATCATCACTCAAGCAGTATCTGGCTGCACTTCAGTCCTGTTATCATCCGTACTTCTGCCTTTCTCTTTCACTGATCATCTTCTTGATAGAGTCTCATCACCATGTCTGAAGAAGGCAGTGACAACACTCCTCAGGAGAATTCAAGAACCACTCAGCAACAATCTAGTACCACTCAAGAACTTATCAAATCCATAATCAAACCACAAAGTCAGATCATCACCATTCATCTTGATGAGTCCAACTACCTGCTCTGGAAATTCCAGATTGAAACCGCTATCAGAGGATATGGACTGCAAGAATACGTTCTTGGAACTCTAATTACTCCTCCAAGATTTACTACAAATCAAGAAGGAAAACTGGTAAGCAATTCTGAATACACAATTCATGAAAGACAAGATAGCCTAATTAGCTCTTGGCTATTATCATCAATTAGTGCCAGTCTATTACCACAATTAGTCGGATGTAAAACCACTCATGAAATATGGCACACTATTGAGCAAACATTTAGCTCTCAGTCTGCTGCCAGAATAATGCAATATAAAAGGCAATTGCAAAATTTGAGAAAAGACAATGTCAGCATGAGAGAATATCTATCCAAGGCCAAAACAATTTGTGATCAGTTGGCATCAGCTGGACATAAAGTCACTGATACTGAACAAATTCTGTGCATCCTGAGTGGTCTTGATGAAGATTATGAAGCAGTAGTTGCTGTTATATCATCTAATGAACAGCTACCCTCACTTCAAAGTGTTCAGTCTATTCTCATTGCACATGAGGGAAGACTAGAGCAAAAGAAATCAGTAAATTGGGAACATAATGCCAATTATGCAGCTATAGGCAAAAATAGAAATCAAGAAAAGAATCAAAGCAACAGAAACCAATCTAACAACCCCAGAGGTGGTCAATCAGGCAGATTCAGAGGTAGAGGTGGTAGATGGAACCCCAATAACAGCAACAAACCTAGATGTCAAATTTGTGAAAGATATGGCCATACTGCCAACAAATGCTATTTCAGATTTGATGTCAACTTTACACCAGCAAATCAAGGCAACAATAACTCAAGATCTCAAAATTCTAATGCCAACATGGTCAGTGCGCAACAAGAATCAACATCAGAGAATACAAATGCAAACATAGCAAAAACTGAAGATATACATGATGACAGTTGGTACCCAGACTCCGGTGCAACAAACCATGTAACAAACAATATGAGCAACTTGAATCTTGGCAACAAAGAATACAAAGGTACACATTCACTACACATGGGTAATGGCAACCCTATTAAAATCTCTCATATTGGAAATGCAAGCATTAATGGAGCCAGGCAATTATACCTTAATAATCTGCTAATGGTTCCATTAATCAAAAAGAATCTAATGAGTGTGTCACAATTTGCTAAAGACAACAATGTATACTTTGAGTTTCATTCTACACACTGTCTAGTTAAAGATAATCTAACTGATGAAGTTCTCTTGCAGGGTAAAGAACATAGGGGACTATACAAATTTGATGCACCAAAAACAAGAAATGTTGAAAACAGTAAAAAATGGTGTAACATCTCTGAGACTAAAATTACTGAAAATCTTGATGTATGGCATTATAAATTAGGCCATCCTAGTCTGAATGTAATGAGACATGTCTTGAGCTGTTGTGACAACACTCATATTAGCAAAATTCCTGATTGTTATACTTGTACTTTTTGTCAAATGGGTAAAAGTCATAAGCTTGCATTTCCAAATTCTAAGACTATCTACAATAAACCTCTTGATCTTGTTGCTACAGATTTATGGGGCCCTGCCCCTATATATGCTGATTATGGTTATAAGTATTACATCTCATTTATTGATGCCTACTCTAGATATGTTTGGATTTACTTTCTCAAGTCAAAATCTGAAACTAAAAATGCTGTAGAACAGTTTATCTCTAATGCAGAAAGACAGACAAACTGTCAATTAAAAGTTATACAAACAGATGGTGGCAAAGAGTTTCTGCCTCTGAAAAGTTACTTTCAAACAAAAGGGATAACACAGAGAATCACATGCCCATACACTTCTGAACAAAATGGTCTCATTGAAAGAAAACACAGGCATATAGTTGAAACTGGTCTGACATTGTTGGCACAGGCATCTCTACCACTAAAATTCTGGCCAGATGCCTTCTCTACTGCAGTCTATCTAATTAATAGACTGCCTACAAAGGTTATAAAATTTAAAAGTCCAATGGAAGAGCTGTTCAATGTCAAACCAGATTATCAAAGTCTAAAGACTTTTGGATGCCTATGTTTTCCCTATCTAAGGCCATACAACTCACATAAATTAGATTACAGATCTAAGCCATGTACTTTCTTAAGGTATGCTATCAGTCAGAAAGGATATAAATGCCTTGATGAGAATGGAAAAATATACATATCTAGACATGTTATATTTAATGAGCATGAGTTCCCTTTTAGAGATGCAGCAATCAAAACAACTCAAAAAATATGCAATTCCAAGCTTTCAATACCTCAAGTGCTGCCCTCACCAGAGATTGTCATACCAATAAGTAGCAATGGCCAGCACGAAGGAAGTAGCATCAGTCCTCAACTCACAGAATCCACAAATGAACCAGGTCAAGGAAGTGCTTCAGTAGCTTCTGACAATACAACATCAGATAGTCATCAAACAGATCCATGCCGAGTACTGCATGACAATCAGTCATACAGTACTCAACTAGGAGGAACTGCTGCTGAAGTTGGGCACCCAACCACACCTGCACAAACTAGGCACCACATGATGACAAGAGCAAAGTGTGGAGTATTTAAACCAAAGTTATACAGTATTGAGGCAGAAATCACTGAACCTACTACTTATCAACAAGCAGTCCTGAATGACAACTGGAAAAAGGCCATGGAAGAGGAATACAATGCACTAATAAAAAACAAGACATGGGATCTTGTACAACTTCCAGTGAATAAAAACATAGTTGGATGCAAATGGACCTTTAGATTAAAGAAAAATCCAGATGGCTCAATTCTTAAATACAAGGCAAGATTAGTGGCAAAGGGATATTCACAACAAAGTGGATTTGACTTTAAAGAAACTTTTTCTCCTGTTGTGAAACCCACCACTATCAGAGTTATTTTAACAATTGCCTTGCACAAGAATTGGTCCATCAAACAATTAGATGTTAATAATGCCTTTCTTAATGGTGAATTGCAGGAGGAAGTATACATGGAGCAACCACAAGGGTTCATGAATGAAAACAAAAGTCAACTAGTATGCAGACTCAACAAAGCACTCTATGGGCTCAAGCAAGCACCACGTGTTTGGTTTGACAAGCTAAAAGCAACTCTAGCAAAACATGGCTATCACTACACAAAATCTGACAACTCTCTATTTATTAAACTTGTTAATGATACAGTAGTCTATATACTAATTTACGTTGATGACTTTATCATTACAGGCAATAACAAGTCAGAAATCATGAACATCACTCAATGCTTGAAAGAAGAATTTTCAATCAAGGACCTGGGGGATCTACACTACTTTCTTGGCATAGAAGTCAAAAGAACATCAGAATCAGAAATCCACTTGAATCAAAGAAAATACATCAATGAGATACTGGCTAAAGCAAAAATGGACAAAGCAAACCCACTACCTACTCCAATGATAAGCAACAGTCATCTATCAAAAAACAAAGGTGAATCAATACTGAATGACAAAGAATACAGGAGCATAGTGGGAGCACTACAGTATGCTACTATCACAAGACCAGATATCTCATATAGTGTAAATAAAGTAAGCCAGTTTATGCAAAAACCTCTTGACGAACATTGGAAAGCTGTCAAAAGAATCTTAAGATATCTAAAGGGCACAATCAACCAAGGGCTAATTCTACAAACTAGTGCCAGCTTAAATATCAATGGGTTCACCGATTCCGACTGGGCTACTGATCAGGATGACAGAAAGTCTACGACTGGATACTGTGTTTATCTAGGCAGGAACCCAGTGTCATGGTGTGCAAAGAAACAGTCTACGGTATCTAGATCCAGCACAGAGGCCGAGTTCAGAAGTATTGCTAGCATTACTGCTGAAATTATGTGGCTAACATCTTTACTAACTGAACTTCAGATCAAGACATGCAACAAACCAACTATCTGGTGTGACAATCAAAGTGCTATCTCAATTTCAGAGAACCCAGTACTTCACTCTCGCACAAAGCATATCGAGCTCGATTTATACTTTGTACGAGAGCAAGTAATGAAGAAAAACATTGAAGTCAGATACATACCTTCAGCTTACCAAAAGGCGGACATCTTAACCAAACCTCTGTCTCGACTGAACTTCACTAGATTCAGCCGAGAGCTCGGTGTAGATGAAGCAGATGTCAACCTCAGATCCAAAACCCAAATTTATATCCCAGAGGGTTCCAGAAACGAGAGAAAAGATTGTCAAAGCTCCATCTTACAGCTCGACTGCAAGTAAAATCAGATCTATACCCCTCAAGCAGTCGAGAACGATGCTAAGGAGCTTCTAATCCTCAATCTCCAACCTTTCCATGCCAGAAGAAATTGATTTGAGAAATCGCTTTCGCTAGCGCCTCCAATCGCAAACCCTAACTTTTGCGTTAGGTTTGAGGGGGCATATTAGAGAATGAAGTGTTTGTATCTGTGTATAGGGTTATAACATAAGCGGGTGTATCGTATCTTTATAATAGTCTGGGCCAACCCGCAAAGCCCAATACATATTCCTTGTATTATAAATACATTTGCTACTCTGTTTAACGGTTAACTGAGAATAATACAATTGCTCTCTTTCTTTTATACCGAGAGACTGAAAACATGCATATAATCACTGAAGCAGGCAGATGAGAACATGCTAGACTTCCACTACTTTAAGGTAAGGAGTAAAGTGAAGTAATGTTATGTTGTTGAATGCTGCTACAGCTGGTGAGGTACACTGCTAACATCAGTTTGAAACGAGTCTGAAACCCCTCGTCACAGCAGCCGAATAGAAGTGATTGCATAAATTGGTTTGAATCTTGAAGTAGCAAGCTTTGGAGAGAGCTGTTTGAAGTGGCCAACTTGATGAAAGTTGAAATATCAGAACTTGAAGATGTTGCCGAGGAGAATTGAGATGAAGTAGATGAGATGAACCAAAACTGTCCTGATCTGAAAGGTGCAGCCATTTCTGCCTGCCTGCTGCATAACTGTCCTGATCTGAAATGAAGCAGATGATGATGACCTAAACTGGTGAGCTGAAGTGGATTGAATTTAAGTGGAATAAATTGAGTGTGCCAAGAATCTTTGACAACAATAAATCTGAAGCTGCTACCTGAAAAGGTAGGCTGCCATAATGTGCTTGTTCCAGAATATTAATCGGAATTTCGGGGAGTCCTAGAGTTGAATTTGTAGTCGAGATTTGTACTATAGAAGGTAATTTCCATGATATCCCTGATTTGCAATATGAATGGTTTATTCTTCCCTTATATCTTAAATAATAATTATTATTCTATTTCAGGCACGTTTGGAACTTTGTATTATGGATTTTGCTACTAATTAGATCATGGATCCAAGAGTCACTTGGAAGAGGAGGAGAATAAGAGATTCTGTTGTCTGCCTATTGAACTAAAATGAAGATTCAATGAAGTGATGACCGAAGAGGTGCTCTTTTCTCTCTTGTTCCATTAATTTGATCACTCAGTGATTCTTTTAATGCTGACTGTGCTGCTTTTGAATTTTTAGACCAACGATTGATTAAAATTGTTAATTTTTTGAAGTGCTAGTTATCATTTTTCAAAATCTGTTAGAAATATATAAATCTCATTACTTTATATTACATGGACAAATAGATTCTATTAAATCAGCTGCATGTATTTTATCATTTTTAATTAGTTAGTTGTAGAATTATTAACAAGAACACGTAAGTTCTCAACCATCTCTTGCTATCTGTTGATATGCCTATCAATCTCCTTTAATATTTTATTTGAATAATATTGATTTTAGTTTGTTGGATGTTGGATCAGGATCGATAAACTGAATTGATTTGGTGAAGCTTTTATTTTTGTGGGTTAAAGTTATTGGTATGATTATTAAACACCTCCCAACACACAGAGACACAGACACACACTTCTGCTGCATTTGTAGGTGTTTTGCTATGTATGTGTAGGCTAACCAAATTATCAATTTAATTATACAGGTTAGATGAAATCATGGTTCACTTACAGAAGATACCCTAACTAGTTCTAAAATGCGTTGCCATTGATGGAGATTGATTTATCGTATACATCAAGAACTTCTTTGAGATCTGCACCTCTTAATTGTTATTGAGAACAAATTTCAAAATTTTGTTTTCCGTTCCCATTCGGTCTTCCAAAATATTTATTCTTTATTCTTTATTCTTTATTCTTCTGAAATGCTATATGACTTTATTCTTTGTTTTCGGTTTCCATTCGGTCTTCCGAAAAATTTCAAAATTTCAGTTCCGTTTTGAAAACTTCGAAAAATCTGCTTTAATTTCGATTAAGAACAAAGAATCAACGGGGTAAAATATGAGACTATATCTCAGAGGACAAATAAAAGCATTTCATTACAACAAATTAACAGCAGTAATAATAAAACTCAAGAATAAAGTCATATAGCACAACACCAAATTTCCAACTGAAAAAATGAAATGTGAGAATCAGTTTTTTAACATGAAAAGTTCTCAAAATTGTTAAGCTTGACACAATGATAAAGTATACAACGGTAATACATCAACATTTTTTAACTTTTTGTTCCGATTTGTTTTAAATGAATGCATAGTAATATATAGCCGTTTTTTGGCAAAAGAAGGAACTTGCATCGGATATTGATAGAGATGATTTATGGTGCAGAGCACACGTAAAAAATAATGGGGAACCACCAAAATCGTTGATTGCCGAATGCATAGTAAGAATATATTAGTGCCTAATGCATTGTGAGAATGCAATACTTAATTCTTATTAGATATTTTTAAATTCGTAGACTAAAATAAAAGAGCACAACAGTCAAAATTCTGAAGGGATTGCTTCATTAAGTGAAGATGGTGTGGCAAAGAACGTTTTGGAGTTACACCAACTCAATTGGGTGTTCATATGGCCCACACGAAGAAAGTTTCTGCATTGAAAAACGAAGTCAATAGATCGTGGAATAGACTTCAAGAGCTGACAGATTTCATCATGACAGTAAGTTATAAGTTAATTAGCTATTTTAATTAATAACTAATACGTGCATATTTGACATTTATGCTTCCTACATTCTATCGCTTACATTCTATCGCTGGAAGGGGAAATCTCATGAATGAACCAGTACCTCCCCGTGGTAACACGCATCAGATAATTTACTATCATTTATGCTTCTTACATGCCTGATGTATTGGTTGTATTAAGTCTCTCGCTGCATTCACCACTCACTATCATTTACTATCATTCACCATTCAAGTCTCTCGTTACATCAAGTGTGTAATGATCCAAGCTTGGGTATCTCTTTGCAAGAACTTGGTCTTTTTTCCCTCCTTGAGCCATTCGTAAATAGCATTAGGATTATTTTCAACAAACCAAAATTAAAAACCACATCACATAATCAGGATTGATCCGAATTTCTAGATTGGAAAAGCTTTCTAATTCTAATTGGATTACTATCAAACAACTACTTTGTTCTCTTTGTTCATTGTGATGATATCTTGCTATATGGAAAGAAGATTGAAGGTAAATTGTGCTGGCTTTGTTGATAGGTGCAAAAAAAAAAAGTTTTTTGCCTTGTTCTTGATTGCGACACGTTAATTATATCTTATTTGATGCTAGCAAATTTGGTACAAATTTAAGAATATAACATGGCCTATGACATCTACATGACTTTTGAGATTTGGCAACTTTGTAGGTCTTAGTTTCAGAACATGTTTAACACGCTTCTTTTCCACTTTATAGGCATTTTATTTTCATATATTTTGCTTACAGTCGAAGACAATTAGAAATTCAACTTGCATTTTTTTCGTGTATACTTGTAATTTCATTATGCTTTTTATTCAATGCATTTATGCTTTATCATCATCAAATTTTATTTAAATTTCAAAAAACTGAGATTACAGTTTATCTTTCTTAAAAACCCAACCTTTTTTATTTACAAAAATAAAGATTTAGTTTTACAAATTCACTGGCATAAGTACAACCTCAACTATAGAGCCATATTTTGTATTGATCCTTTAGTTATATAAACAGTTTATGATGAAAAGGTAAGTTTTCTGATCTAAAATTGTGTGAACGAAAATAGGAATTGCCAGTAGAGGGGTTATAATTACGACTTTCTGATAATGTTTCTCACCCTTGTGTTTTAGAGTCATGAATCAAAAATATGATTTCACTACGTATATTCTGAACTAGTCATCATATGCTCCTTTAACTTCATTACTTATATGAAAGATCAAACTCACGGATGCACATCACGCCTTGAATGAAAAACGAATGTAGTCCACAAATATCAGCATGTTCCAGCAATTTTTTTTAAATTACCGCTGCTACCATCATTTTCTTTTTGTTTGTTTTTTTTCCTTAAAAAAAAGAGAGAAATACAAGTTGAAGTGGTTTATTTCTTGTGTAGTTATATTTGTTTATATGGAAGAATGATAGGATAAAAAAAAAGGGAAAACAAAGTCTATAAACTTGTACTTGATGCACTATTAGGTAGTGGATGGTTTTAAAATGAGTTTTGGGTTTTTGCATTTTCAATATAAATGTTAAATGACTAAGAGAGAACACAGATTGAAAAATCATAGTAATTCCGATAAAAAGGAAATATGAATGATAAACATAATTTGTGATATTTTTTGAAGTGGAAAACTATAATTCGGTTTATATGCTAAGATCATTTTTTCAAATTAATCGTTTTTCACTTTGTTCTCTGCTTCTATGCATTTTAAAATTATTCAACATGGATTTGTTGAATAATGAGGTTAAAGAGGAGCATAATTTTGAAGGTGGAACAAAATAATAATAATAATGCATGGATATATTAATACATTAGAAAACTGTACAATTGAGGAATGGGCTCCTATTAATTTTCATGAAATAAATTTAAATGGAAAATGTGTTCTTAACGTAGTGCGTATAGATAATGAAAGGGTGGGTGTTGAGTATCTTGATGCATATACGATAGATAAAAGAGTTTTGCCAGATGATGCTGGGCTTTCTCTTGAAAAATGTGCCAATAAAAACAAAATGGCGGTTGTTCTCTTTGAAGCATATGTGGATAGGGAACTATATTTGTCTACTAACGGCTTTGTCTAGCGGATATGATTAGCGAACGAAAAAATTGCAATAACTTCGTCATTTGAATTCAGATTTTGATGATACTTCGTTTGTCGTTCATGAATCATTCGAAGGCCTCTTCCATAATATTTCAAGGATGTTTTCTCCAACCTTTATATATATATATATATATATATATATATATATATATATCGAAACTTAAACCTTATGTGTGTGAAAAAAACAAGCATTTACAACGTTGATATTTTCTTATTTAGTCTTGCATAAAATTAAACATTCGTTCTAGTATTTATACATTGATACAATGATACTTATACATTTAAAATATCTAATTTTATTCATAATTTAAACCTTAGCTGAGTTCATTTACGAAAATAGCATAACAGCTTAATCTTACATGTGTCTTCCTATCTTCAATTTTTTCAATCATTTGCAAGTTAGGATTTTTGTACTCTTCCCGGTTAAACTAATTACTTGTTAATATATGTCATAGTAAGACTTTTTTTTCTTTTGAAATTTGACGACGAGGAATTATAACAAAATATTTGGTCCGAATTTTATATATCCTCACATACCTGCTCGTATAGACAAGTGTTCGGCCTAAAAAAAATTCCCAACCAATACTGAAGTGGCCCGAAGTTAGCAAATAATAATACTAAAGTGCATAACTGTGTTCATTGTGACACAGAGAATAGTGTAAAGTCTGTAAGAGCAGTAATTCTAGTAGCGAATTATGTGGACCGCATGCTAATGTCGACTGAAGTACTGCAAATATGCAGGTTTGCAAAGTAAATTGGTGTTGAGGTATGGATCTGCAACCATGAATTTATAAGTTTGCCAGTGATGCTAAAAGAATACGTTTGGACTTGAATTCTAAATATGAGGTTGGACCCAAATTTTGAATGTTGTTACTATAGTAAATCTGGGCATGAAAATGCAAAATAATAAGAACGTTAACGTTGATGTATGGATCTGCAACCATGAATTTATAAGTTTGCCAGTGATGCTAAAAGAATACGTTTGGACTTGAAATTTAAGTATTAACTGGGTTAATTTGGACTTGGATTCTAAATATGGGGTTGGACCCAAATTTTGAATATTGTTACTATAGTAAATCTGGACATGAAAATGCAAAATTTGGGCTTGTATTGTGAATAATGTTAACAGAACATATAAATGACATCGTTGTATAACGTTCTTATTATTTTGTGTATGTTTTACCTGCAGTTAGAGTTGTAGTCATATCGTCAGTCACATGGTAGTACTAGTTTTCCAGACAGTGGTATACTTGGAAAGAAATGCAAGTTATTCAACTGACAGAAAAATGTTGTTCCTGAAGGGACGATTTCATCTATTGATCCCACTGTTTTGGTGCACCATGTTCCACTTGGAGTGGATACATGTAAAGTTTGGGTGGATGTGCCAATCGAACTTCAAGCTCTTATGTGGAGAGAGACTTCAGAAGTGTGCAATATTCAGCAAGTTATAGGAACAACCGTTGCTTAGCATAAGGATTTCATTGCTCTTGATTAGAACATTGTGTGGTTGGTATGTTTTATCTTTCTGTTTGTATATATATTGTTGGACATGTGTTAACTTTTGTGAAGTGTGCGTTAGGATTGGCTGAGTTGAAACATGTTGTATATTGTTTGGGTTGAAATGTTGTACTTATTTTGAATGACAAGCAATTTGGAAAAGTGTTATGTTTGAAGCAATTTGGAAAATTGTTATATGTTTGAATCGACAAATTATATTTATTTTGAATTTTTGAAATTGTAATCATATAATAAAATTGAGGGAAACAGCTAAAGCATGCATGTAACTTTCCAAAAAAGTTGTAGAATATATATCACAACGTTTAAAAAAAGGTTGCAATACATTTTTTACAGCGTTTTATAATTGTTGTAAAAAGTATATTTCACAACGTTTTTAAGAAGTTGCAAAAGAATTTTTAACAACAACGTAAAAGAGTGGTAAAAAATGGTAATCCTGCATTTACTAGAAAATTACAACTTTATATAAATGTTGTAAAAACTTTATGACAACATCTGAAAAACGTTGTAGACAACTCTTTTGCAACAATTGTGCAAAGATCGTAGTAGAAATGTTTACAACATTAACAAATCGTTGCAAAATACATTTTTACAACATCGAAAAAACGTTGTAAAATATTTTTTTACAACGTTTGTCTGCAACATCTAAAACAAGTCATGGTAGACACCGACCCTATTACAACTTGGCTTATAAAGACGTTTGTATAAACGTTGTAAAAGAGCTATTACAACGATTTTTTGATGTTGTTAAATGATATTTTTGTTGTAGTATTCAATCTCCTGCTGGGTCTATTCTCTGGGACCCAATATTTTAGATGCCCATCTTTGGGCATTGTCATTAGACCTTACCTATCTTCGGGCTGCGGTCTTAGACCCTGCTAGTCTCCGGGCATCGATCAAAGATCAAAGGCATAAGGCGATTCATTACGATCGATCCTAGCGTGATTATACTCCCGCAATCCGATAATGGATCGAAGGAGTTTATCGGCACCTATCTCTAGGTACCTAGATATCTACATTTTAAAAACACAGAATGTTCAATTTTGCTGTTATTCACAGAACATAAAGTCAGGCTTTTGAAAATACAATTCCATCGATCCCCAAAGCCAATTCTATTTATAGACACATGAACGACAGACTCCGCCAATGATTACAGTTTTTTGTATATGGTATTTGTTTACATAGGATGCTTAAATGGAAACATGCTTCATAGCTAGTCAAGTCATAGGGCGAACTATAGCCTATAATAGACTGCTAAGTGATGAGTCATAGTCGGTCAGTGCATGTCTTCTCATTTATTGCAACCATTATCGCTTCAGTGGATACCGCTTCATCTTCAGCATCCTCAACCTCTTCAATGTCTTTGATTTCAATGGCAACGACATCCTTTACCTGATTCTTAGTCTGATGTCCTTCAAGCGTACTGCTTAAATATTTCCACTTCTTTTTTCCGCTGTTACTCATGACTACGTGGTACCTGGGTTTCTTTAAACTCTTCATCGTTGTTTTCATCATTGTCTTTGTCCGCTTCAACATCTTCCATTATTTCCCCTTCTTCTTCTTCATCGCCAGCTTTGTCTTCTATATCAACATATGTGTTTGCAGCGTTACATGCATAAGAGAATTGTTTGCTCAATTTGCGCACAACATCTCGATCACGAGTTTCTACTTATTAAGTAATAAGCTGGTTATTTCGTTGTTGAGCACTAAGCGTATGACATTGTTATTGGTCATCTTTTGTCATCAACGATGTGAACAAACCATAAACTTCACAATGTGATTGAAGGCCATGTTTATAAAGGTCAGATTGGTGGTGGTATTGCTGTTGTTGCGTCGTTGTGGAATCATGATATAATTATGAACGAGATATGTAGGTGGACCGTAGTGAAGATAAGGTTGAGAATAATGAATATTTTCATACGGCGCATACCTATATTGAAGTTGAGATCTTAAAAATTATTGTTGACTATGAGGGCGAACATCATCATGTTTAGAGCGATGGTATGATATGTTCATTGGCGATATTTTCCTTTTGGCTTTTGTTTTACTTGCGAATATCTTGTGGGATAAGGACATGGTTTTATGTTTGGAAAATTTGAGTATTAGAAGATAAAGTCGAAGGAGAATAATATTGTGGTGGTTTAGTGGTTGCAACATTATTTATAAAGGAGAGGGGAGAATGCAACGGTTGGAGTGAGAATAATACGACAAAGCTTTGTCGTTTTATTCATCAGTCAGCTAAATTGGTTCACTATTCAGAAAAAGACATTGTGGTTGGTTTAAACAAGTGATCAAGCCATATTTGAGCGTACATAGGCTTGTCAATGGATGCTTTCGGATGCGAATAGTGTCATATCCGCATCCGCATCCGTATCCGAAATCATTTTTGGATATCGGATATCCGCTTCCGCGGATACGGACGGATATCGGATAATTATCCTATCCGCTAACGACCAATAAATCAAGAATTGTATTTTTTTTAGTTTAACATAAATATTTTTCGATCCCATTCATTATAAAAGTGTTAAAATTTAACAAATATGATGATAATAAATAGTTTCGAGCAGTTAATAAACATTAAGTGCATATAATATAAGCCACTAACTTAATAAAATAATAAATAAATATCTTTTACTGTACTAAAATACACATAATTTAAACTATAATTTTGATAAAAGTCGGACGGATAATTTTCGGATGTGGATGTCTTTGTATCCGCATCGACATCCGTTTTTGCGGATATCGGATATTTATTCGCTTTTCGGATGCAGATGCAGACGAATTTCGGATTTTTCAGCTATCCATTGACAGTCCTACAGTGAGTTGTCCAATGCAATTTTTTGAGTGAAAAAAGCATTATTGATTGAGCTGTAATAATGAACAGTAATTTTATAGCATCTGCATAATGGGTGTTATCCCGCCTTTTGGCAAGGCCGTAACACCAAGGAATTGACTAATAACCAATGATGGCCCATCCTAGAAATCAGTTATACACGGGCTCACTACAGATATCGACGAATTTTGTCTGAGTCCGGATCGAGCCAAAATTGGTAGGACATGACAAGCTAAGCCATGGGAGCCAACGTTCAAAATCTCAAGTCAATCCGAGTTCGTATGCTCAAGTTATGAAGGATGCAAAATTGGACGAAGATCAGACACCGTTCGACTCGCTCCTTCGACTTGCTTCGCAACACTCAAGAGAAGCCAACTTCGGCTCGCTCCACGTCCCTCAGAGCTACTCTCTTCGACTCGCTCCAGTTTGAAACCATCGAAAGTGCATACTTCGACTCGCTCCGCTCAAACAGCTGTTCGACTCCATCAACTTCGACTCCACTGCTCAGACCTCCCAGAACGCCCCACTTCGACTCGCTCTCCCAGTGCTAGCTTCGACTCGCTCTCCAAAGCTGACTTCGACTCGCTCTCCCAGTGCTAGCTTCGACTCGCTCTCTCAGTGCTAGCTTCGACTCGCTCTCCAAAGCTTGCTTCGACTCGCTCTCCAAAGCTACTTACTTCGACTTGCTCGAAGCAACATCCGGGAAGCGCCACATCATCGAGTCGAACAGAAGCGAGTCGAAACAGGAAGCGAGTCGAAGGAAACAGCCTGCCAAAAACTCCATTTCGTATCGATCATATCTCCCAATCTACAAGTCCAAATGCTATGAAATTTTCACAGAAGACTACAAGCATGCTAAAGAATGTCCACGTCAAATTTTGACTCCATGTGATCAAATCTTGAGCGAGTCGAAATCTACTCGTGTCGATCACGGATCGGACCGAAACTTCATGGGCTTGGGCGTGCAGGCCTGGTCACGTGCCAGAGAGGGTCTCCTGAGATCTGGGCGAAATACCAGCCTCCTACACCTATAAATAGACCCCCAAAGCCAACAAAAAAGGGGTTCTTCTTCCTCTTTGAGATCTCCAACGCCCGGACTCCGCTAGATTCAGATCTGAACTCAATTGCTGCTGCCATAAACGAGATTCACTGCTGTAATTCACAATTAACTGATGTAAAACATTGAATTCACTTGTAAACACAAAAGAAAGATCAATAAAGCAAACTACTTCATAGTGGACGTAGGCTATACGCCGAACCACTCTAAATTCTTGTGTCTCCCTGCACTTTAATTATTCTCATTTCTGAAATTTGGAGTCTTTGTTAGATAATTCCTCTTTTTTCATTTAATTTCTTCACTTTATCTCTTCAAAGACTTCCGAAGAGTGTTGTGCCTAATTTTGGTACAAACACTTTGGTGCTTTCACTGAGAAAAATCCAATTTTTCTCCCACTCTTTGGATCTCCTGTCTATATTGGGTTGCATAAATCTAAGAAGAAGATCCAGATCTAGAACTTCGAAGCCCTTCCATTCTACTTAGATTTGCAATCAGATCTAGGAAAGGACTTCATCAATTCATTATGGTGAGCACACGTACCACCTCTACAGCTGCTGATCAGGGAGCGCGAGACCGACAAAATCCCGCGCAATCACCTCCCTCCAACCAAAATGCTGCAGGGCCTTCAGAACCATCAGGTCCAATAACTAGACAAGAATTCCAGACATTGCTTCAGGAGTTGACCCAAAGTCGACAGCAGCTAGCGGAGCAACTACGCGCCAACACGGAGTTGACTAACCAGCTAAATCGCCAAAGGCGAAGAAGATCTTGAAGAGACCAGGGTTCTCACTCCCCCACAGAGAGCTCAGCCTCCTTCGATGGCCAAACTAGATCCACACGTCCACGGTTAGGTGGAAGCTACACCCAGGCCACGGGACACCAACCTGCTTCGAACCTTGGGCAACCTAGAGCTGGACCATCCGTTAGCCTCCGCACAGAACCTTCAACTCGGGGAGGAGCTGCTCCTTATCATGTTACCGGCAACATTGTTGCTACCACCACTGCTGGGCGAGGAGGTGATGCTAGGAACCAAGCTGATCCTCAACATAGCCGACGAGAGCAGACTCCTGAACCTTATGTCCCTGAGGATGTTGAACCAAGGAGGCGAGGCACGAACCGTCGACCGCGTCCAGTCCAGACTCGCGCTGTGGAACCCGACCACACCTTGGCACAACATGCTCCAAGTGTCCAAACAACAGATATACCAGCGATGATCCGCCAAATGATCCGTGAAAGTCAGGGTCTATCTAAGACGACTAGGGAATCTCCTGAAGTCATACCCCTTTCACCGATGGTGTTTTATATGCTGAACCACCTCGGCACTTCAGGATGCCAGCTTTGCTAGTTTATGAAGGGAGTTCTGACCCCAATCAACACGTCCTGAAATACGAATGGCTGATGAATGCTGCTAGAGCTGATGACGTAGTAAAGTGCCGTAGCTTCCCCATTTCCCTAGGGGGCATCGCCACCATGTGGTTCACTCGTTTGCCACCGCGATCCATCTCTAACTTTGACCAAATGACCACCAAGTTTGTCGAACAATTCCATATGCATGTGGCGAGGCCGAAGGACGTTAACACTCTGTCTAGTGTTACGCAAGCTCTCGGAGAAACGCTTAGACGTTACTTGGAGCGATTCCATGCCGCGTGTGCAGAAATAAGCAATCCCAACAATAACTCTATCCTGATGGCTCTGACTAAGGGGATTGATGTTGATTCCGAGTTCGGAAGTTGGTTAGCTGGGAAACCACCTGCGTCATTGGACCGTTTCTATTCCAAGGCAGCCCAATTACTGAGAAGGGAGGATGCGAGACAGTCTAGGAAGCAGGATGACGCAGGACCCAACATCGAAGGTATCCAGAGTTACGTCGTTGTTAAACAGTCCGGAGATAGTTCTGGAAAAGTTCAGTTGAACGTCCAAAATAAACAGAATCAGCAGAGGGACAATAGAAATCAAAACAAAACATGCGATCAGGATCGTGGACCACGACGTAGAGCTTCCATGTACGAAAACTACACTCCATTGAACACATCGTTGGAAAATGTGTATTTTGCAGACCTGCAATACCATGCAGTATAAGAAGCCTGCCCCGAAACCACCAACTGAAAGACAAATCCAAACAGGAAAGTTTTGTAGATTCCATGAGAGTTATGGCAACAACACCAATGAGTGTCGTCACTTACAAGACCTCATTGAAAAACTGATATGATAGCGGAAGTTGGATCAGTATGTACGGGCGCCGCAATCCGGTGGTGCAGGCCCATCAAATCAGAATCGTGCACCGAACCAGGAAAGACAGGAAGAACCCGCTCGTGCGGACGGGAGGTTGGTCATCAATACAATAAGTGGTGGTCCTCACCCAGCAGATCGAAGCTGGAAGGAAATGGAGTCGTATGCCAGTTCTGTCAAGCATGCGGACTTCGAGTATTGTAGTAGTTTTGACGAGGGGGCTCCGGCCAAGCAACAGAAAACGATGACGGATGACATCGTGTTCAGAAGCAGAGACGTAGATAAAATCGAAGCTCCGACTATCGACCCACTGGTCATCTCTGCACAGGTAGGTCCCGCTTGGATAAAAAGGATCTTAGTTGACAGTGGAAGCTCTGTGAATATTTTGTTCAAGCGAGCTTATGATCAAATGAAGATGGAAGCCGCAGACTTGAAGCCTTGTCAATCTTGAGTCCATGGTTTCAACGGAAGTGCCATAATTCCCACCGGGATGGTGGAACTGCCAGTGGAGTTGGGAGTAGGAGAACGTCGGAGAGTACGGATGTTGGAATTCATCGTTCTGGACATAGACTCCCCTTACAATGCTTTCTTGGGCCGACCGGCCCTCGCTGAATTCAGAGTAGCCATTGCCCTATGGTGTTTAACCTTAAAATTTCCCACTGATCAAGGAATAGGAATCGTTCATGGAGATCAGGCCACTGCTAGAGCCTGTTATGTTGCTGAGCTACGGGAGGCACAGCGGAAGGAGAAGGGAAAGGGCGTAGAGGAATCTCTCTGCGTCCGTTTCGCCGACAATTGACAATTAACGCTCGGGCCCAGGCCCAGGCACCCCAACCAATTCCTCAAGGACCTTGACCCAAGAGAAACTAAAGACGAAGGAGAATCTAAAGAAAGTTACAAGGTTCCTAACCAATCTGGGACTTTACTGTTACATGGTTATGCCGTTCGGACTCAAGAACGCCGGAGCTACTTACCAACGGTTGGTCAATCGGATGTTCGCCAATCAAATCAGGAAGACAATGGAAGTATATGTAGACGACATGCTTGTGAAGTCACGACTCTCCACCGACCATGTAAAAGACCTGGAAACTATGTTCAACATACTTCGGGAGTACAAGATGAAACTCAACCCACTAAAATGTCACTTTGGAGTTGCGTCTAGAAAGTTCCTTAGGTTCATCTTTAACGCCCGGGGGATCGAAGCCAATCCCGAAAAGATTTGGGCAATCAGAAATCTTGAAACTCCCAAAACTATAAAGCAAGTCCAGAGTCTCAATGGAAAGGTAGCAGCATTGAGCAGGTTCATTTCAAAGTCCACTGACAAATGCATTCCCTTCTTCGATCTGATTCGAAAAGGGAAACAAAACTTTGAATGGACCACGAAACGCGAGGGCGCTTTCCAAGCACTAGTTCAACATCTATCCACACCACCAATACTTTCAAAGCCTATTGATCATGAAAAGCTGTTCGTATATTTGGTGATATCAGAAAACGCTAACAGCGCTGCATTAATCCGAAAAGAAGACAAGATACAGAGGCCAGTATACTATGTCAGCAAACGATTGACTGGGGCTGAAAGAAATTATCCGAAGCTGGAAAAGTTGGCTTACTGCCTTGTCATTGCATCAAGAAAACTCCGACCATACTTCCAGGCACATTCCATTATTGTTTACACCGACCAGCCGTTACGACAGGTCCTTTCGCGGCCTGAGACATCTGGTAGGTTACTCAAGTGGAACATCGAACTGAGCCAGTTTGACCTTACTTACGCTCCGAGACGAGCCATACAAGGACAAGTCCTAGCCGATTTCATAGCCGATTTTACCATCCCAGAGGACTTGCCCGAAGCCAGTGAATCCCCCGAATACGTCTGGAAACTTTATACCGACGGAGCATCAAACGACCGGTGTTCAGGCGCTGGTATTGTGCTTGAAACTCCCGAGGGTCGATCCATATGTTATGCCTTAATGTTCGATTTCCATGCGACTAATAATGAAGCTGAATATGAAGCCCTCCTAGCTGGCTTGAAACTTGCTAGAGATTTGAGAATTAGCGCAGTGGAAATTTATTATGATTCACAATTAGTTGTATGTCAAGTACGAGGAGAGTATCAAGCAAGAGATCGAAGGTTGGCTGCTTACTTAGCTCGAGTTAAGGAGGTACTAGACCATTTTGATTACTACACCATCTACAGTATACCTCGAGAATGCAACCAAAAGGCCGATTCGTTGGTGAAGCTAGCCATCACAGGTGAAGTGCAACAAATGGGACTCGTTCCCGTAGAAACGCTATCTTCCCCAAGTATCGACCGGGCGGAAATAAATCGGGTATGTGAAACCGCCCCCAAAAAGGATTCATGGATGACTCCACTCAGAAATTACATTGAGCACGGAACCCTGCCGGAGCGCAGAAGTGAAAAAAGACAGGTCCTTCGAAAGGCCTCATGGTTTACCATCCAGGATGGACTCATGTACAGGAGGGGATACTCCGTTCCCCTACTTTGATGTATCGCTCACGATGAGATTAAGCTAGTGTTGCGCGACGTGCATGAGGAAGAATGTGGCGATCACACCGGGGGACAAGCACTTGCCAAGAAAATACTTCGTTATGGATATTACTGGCCTACCATGAATCGTGATGCGTTGGAATATGCAAAGAAATGTGATAGGTGCCAGAAATAAGCCCGAATTCCTAGAGCTCCTCCTACTGAGATAACGCAAATGGTCAGCCCATGGCCGTTCGCAGTGTGGGGCATCGACATCATTGGTGCTCTACCTCTGGCAAAAGGTGGAGCGAAGTACGCCATCGTCGCAGTTGATTACTTTACAAAGTGGGCTAAAGCCGAAGCTCTCGCTACCATTACAACGAAGAAAGTAATCAACTTTGTGGTTCGTAACATCATCTGTCGATTCGGTCTCCCACACACCATAATTACGGACAATGGAACCTAATTCGACAGCTGAATTCAAAGATTTCTGCAAACGATTTCACATCCAATAGAAATTCTCCGTAGTAGCACTTCCTCAAGCAAACGGACAGGTCGAAGCAGTTAATAAAGTTATAAAATCCATCCTAAAGAAACGACTGGAAAAGGTCGGGGGTAAGTGGGTCGATGAACTTACTATGGCTCTATGGGCTTACCGGACAACCCACAAGACCGTGACCGGCCACACTCCGTTCTCTCTTTCCTATGGTTCAGAGGCCGTTATTCCAGTCGAGCTAAAAGTACCTTCTCATCGTGTGACATACTATGATCCAAAGACAAATGCTATACTACTTGCTGAATCTCTCGATCTACTAGATGAGAAGCGTGAGGAAGCTGACTTGAGGGCAGCTGCGCATCGAAGTCGAGTCGCCCGATTGTACAACGCCAAGGTCCATCCGCGAACCTTCGAGTTAGGCGATCTCATCTTAAAAAGAATCTATCTGGTTCCTTCACATATGAAGCCAACATGGGAAGGACCGTATGTTATTGAACGAAGGCTCGGAGATGGCACGTTCAAGTTATCGACCGTCGATGGTCTTACCCTGCCAAGAGCTTGGAACAGCGAGAGCCTTCGCCGCTATTACACCTGACAGGCTATGTTTATCCATTTAGTTTACTTTCCTTTTCTGCAATTTGTTTATGCATTTTCGAAATTAGAACTTGTAATAAGGCAACTGACTTTGCCATACTTTCTTATTTTCAGCAATAAAATGCAACCTCTTCGAGCCAGAGCTGTGATTTACTTGAAATACTTCATATGACCATCACTATGCACGGAGAGCTAAGTCTCATCATACAGTGGGATTTATTCAAATAGAGAGTGGCTGCGGTGCAACCAATCACTCCCTAAGTGAAACCCGAGCTCGGGGGCAAGCCATCACATCAAAGTCAAAAAAGAGATTGGTACACGACAATCCTTCCTCAGCTCCGAACTCCCAGAGCGCGAGTCGGAGTATAAACATCAATTCCATATTCCCGGAGTGCGAAGTGGAGTATAAACATCCAACACCGAATTCCCAAAGCGCGAACCGGAGTATAAACATTCAACTCCATATTCCCAGAGTGCGAAGTGGAGTATAAACATCCAACTCCGGATTCCCAAAGCGCGAACCGGAGTATAAACATTCAACTCCATATTCCCGGAGTGCGAAGTGGAGTATAAACATCCAACTCCGAATTCCCAAAGCGCGAACCGGAGTATAAACATTCAACTCCGTACTCCCAGAGCACGAGTCGGAGTATAAACATTCAACTCCGAATTCCCAAAGCGCGAACCGGAGTATAAACATTCAACTCCATATTCCCGGAGTGCGAAGTGGAGTATAAACATCCAACTCCGTACTCCCAAAGCGCGAACCGGAGTATAAACATTCAACTCCATATTCCCGTAGTGCGAAGTGGAGTATAAACATCCAACTCCAAATTCCCAAAGCGCGAACCGGAGTATAAACATTCAACTCCGTACTCCCAGAGCACGAGTCGGAGTATAAACATTCAACTCCGTATTTCCAGAGTGCGAAGCGGAGTATAAACATTCAACTCCATATTCCCGTAGTGCGAAGTGGAGTATAAACACCGGTTCCGAATTTCCAGAGTACAAGTCAGAGCATAGACGTCAACTCCGGATTCCCAAGATGCAGAACGGAACCTAAACACCAACTTCAAGTTCCCGAAGCATGGATCGAAGTATAATTATCAACTCCAAACTCCCGAAGCGCGAGTCGGAGTACAAAAACCATTTCCAAGTCCCCAGACGGCGGGCATGTGATTGAAACTCAAGCCAGCGTAACCAACCGCCAGTAAACAAATGAGGATCCCCGGAATGCGGATATGATCATCAATGATCGGACAAGTGCGGATAAACCGCTAAACCCCCGTTTGCCTTAAACGCCCGTCCAACGGCACTAGACTCGGCGTGTTAGGAAAAAAGGGTAATCGCTGACTAATGTTTTACAACATGCCACCAAGGCTGGGGGGCAAGACTTGAGCATCAAACATTAACCGATGCAATACGACGTCAAAGTTCGACTCATTTCCCGATCGCAAATCATGTCCACAATACCCGAACTTGGCGAACAGGAACAAACTTCATTCGGAAACTGAAACTTCACAAGTGCAGTCCATACACCGAAACACTTAGACAAATACACAATGACAAAAAAGAAGTCAAAAAGGAAAAGTTTCATTTCTATCAATCATAGAAGAAGTTCGTATACAAGTTTCCAAAAAATTCCTGCTAGCAGGGGCCGAACCCGCATCTATACACGGCTAACAAAATGCAAACCAAAATACACCGGGAGAGCATGCCTAATCTTTCTTTTTCCTTAGCTTCCTCCTCGATGTGGACCCGCTGGAGCCATCGCCGGTCTTCCTCTTCGAGCCTTTTTTTTGCGGCGGTTGGTCTTCAAGCGAGGGCATTATGTCGACGTCCTCCTCCAAACTCATGTGAATAAGAATGCTCCCTACGGGCGGAGTCGGAGGAACGGGGTCAATTACAGAAGGTGGAATGGGCAGGCCGGTAAGAAAGACAGAACCACCAGGAGACATCATTCCGAGCGGGGCAGGTCCCGATGCTGCCATCCCACTTCCAAAGCTGCCGCCATAACCAGCTACTGCCAGTTCAGCGTCAATCTGGGCAAACATCTCCTCTTCGGTCACTGCTTGAGCCCCGCTAGGGGCATCAGCAGTCGACATTGAAGAGCTTGTAGCAGGATCAGTTCCGCTCATAACAGATGGCAAGTCAGCATGAGGATCGTCGTGGCAGCGAAAAAGTTCATCCATCAGTTGCTCATCGAACACGATCGAACCCCCTGCATATCATCAATCGGGGCAGCTGTGCTCACAGTGGTTGCTTCGGTCACGATAGCCTCCTGCGTCTGATAAAATCCTTGAGTAGCAGGAGGCATGTGCGGCGCAACGTCAATCACTGGACAAGGAATAAAATAATTGTTAGAACTTAAACTCGATCGAAGACTTCGACTCATGAAAGACATGTGGAATGTTCGGAGTACCTTCCTCAGTTTGGCTTGTAAGCGACGGTGCGGCTTCAGTCGCTGGCGCTGTAGTCGGAGACATCCGCGGCTGATCCGGATTATAGGCAGGAACAGCTTGAGGATCAGCCGTAGGCAAAGATTCAGGCTGGGTTGACACCGGAATGTCAAGACTTGCATCATGATGTCCAACCCCGGAGCCCTCTCCTACCTCCAAGTGCTGGGTGCCGAGCCTCTCCTTCTCATAAGAGATCATTGAATCATGGAGAATATTCTTTTCGTCATCAGTTAACAGACGATTCTCAAGCTCGAATTCATCCACAGACTCACCCTGGTGCGCCTCCTTCTCTTCCTCAACCAGTCGGCCCCAAGCACTATAGAGATGCGTCGAATAATCATCGAGCCAGGCCAGACCCCTGTGCCTCAGCACATTAGCGTTGTAAACAACAAGGAGGTCATCAATGTCGGCCTCTAACCTGGACTCGGCCAACTTCACCCTCTCCTCGACCTCAGTCTCCACTTTCTGGACTCTGGCCACCGCCGCATCCCGTTCTCCCCTGAGCAGAACAGCCTGATCGCACGCCTCCTGGGCTGCGTTGTTCGCGTCATCTTTTTCTTTGACCAAGCTGGCAAATTTGGCTTTTAGTTCATTAAGCTCCTTGACCGCCGCATCCCGCTCGGCGATAACTTTGGTATTCCGGTGGCCCATCTCCTCCACCAGGGCAACGTGTGTCTGCCCCAACCTCTCCATCTCCGCCTTCGCTTCATCAGCCTTCTTAATGGCCTTAATCTCAGATTTCCGAGAAGATTCGGACTCAGTAGAGAGTACCTGAATAATACGATCCCTTTTCGCGAGCTCAGTCTCCATCTTCTCGATCTCTTTAGCCCGCTCGAAGGCCACTTTGGAAGCTTTTTCGACAGCCTTCGCCCACTCTCGATATTGGGTATAGATGTCGTGGACAAAGTCATGCATCGTGCCTTCTACCCCTGATGGAATTCTCTTCAAGTAGGGAGGGAAAATATAACCGTCGAAGCAAATATTAGGAAAATCCTTCTTTATTTGAGCCAACTTAAGGGCCCCTTCTCCAGTGGGATCAACGGGAACCTGCTCTGTAACCATGGAAGATGTAGTCTCGACTCTCTGAAGATGAGTCTCAAATCTGGAAGTGTGAGAAGAAGGCCTACGACGAGAAGGCTCTGACGGCGGTGGAACATGAGCAGGAGGTGGGAATGGAAGCCTAGGAGGAGGAGAACGTGATCTAGACCGGTGTCGGTATTCTCTATCCCTGTCACTCCCATACCTATCCTGACTAGAGTGCTCGCGATCGCGATCCCTATCAGAATCCCTCCTGCGGGAATCGTAGTAACCAGAAGCCCTTCGGGCTGAATGAAGACTGTTCGGCATTGATCCTCTTCCAGACATAGTACCTGAAAATGAGAAGCGGAGAAAGAGTTAGCAACTTCCTAAGTTGGACGAAGTACAGTTGTGGATCATGTAGTGTAGTGAAGTGTATGCATGTGCAATCCCCCGACCAACCAGAAATGTCGGCCGCACTCATAGCAAGCGACCCGCTCGGTTCAAAAGCACTATCAGGCCCTTCCATCCCGGCGTCGTGTGGAGACGACACAGAATCTGGGATCGGGATATCATTAAGCCATGCAAAAGGACTATCCATTTGCGGGGGAGGAGCTTCTGAAATTCTGATCCCTTGGAAAGGTAAAGACATGACCACAGATTTAAATCTCTTAGATTTAGGGCGTTTGTGAGCAGCGGCCTTGCCTTTTCTTCTTCCACCCGAGTCCAGGACATCGGCAGAAGGCCCAGCTGGAAGCTCGGTATCGGTGGGCGTTCTTTCTGGGTCAACTTCTTCGGTGATCACAACTGCGGGCGCTTTGCGCTTCACGCGTTTCTTCAGGATCACTCTATGTACCACTTCCAGATGTATGCTCTGTCTCCGCTCTATTAGCTCGACAACCCTCAAATTCCTGTCGGTCAGGACTAAGTCTATGTGCCTTTCTTCGCTCGGAAATGCTTGAAGAATCCGAGCAAGCTCTTTGAAGTACGCACCATCGGGACGAGAGATTGTGGCTATAGAAAAGGAGAAGTATGTCAGTTTTTGAAGTCAGTTACTAGTATCTCAATGATTCAAGAGAGAGGTGGCAGCACTTACGTCTATCTAACCACCGCCTCGCAAATCCAGGGGGGCACCGAACGTAGAACCATTCGGTTTTGTAATAACTTAGCCTTCCCCATAAGCCATGTACAATGTGGCAGCTCCTGACCACTTCCAAGAAGGTGAAAGGGGGCTGTCTCCACGGCTCTTGACGTTGAATAAATACCGGATCTCGATCGGCTTTGGCGGTCGAAAAAGGATCTCCATGAAGAGAACTAAGATGCTATTTAACAAGGCATATCCGTTGGGATGTAGCTGAGATGGAGCTATGCCGAGAAACGACAGCATCTCCCTTATATAATCATTGAAGGGAGGGAGTGTCCCCGCTGTGCAAGCATGACGATTAAAAGCAGTAAACCCCTCTGGGGGATTGTGTGGTCTGTCAGTTGGCCCGGGAAGTAGCACGTCGTCAAGCGACAAACCATGCCTTAAGCAAATCCGTCCAAGCATATCTTCGGAGATACCCGACGACACTGAATCTGGCGGACTACAAATAAACCGAGCACCCAAACGCTCATCTAGAGCTGGCCCTATAACCTCGGCTTCAATAACCGGTATCTCTATGGTGGGAGGAACAGAACTTGGATTTTCCGGCTGCTGAGAACTTAAAGGGTCCATGACTAGCTAGCTTATAAAAAATCATTGTTAAACTGACAAATAACACACGTGCATCCCCCAGTGTAAAGTGTGTGAGTGCATTGTGTAGTGCAATACTGTATATCAGTTGGGAAGATCAACATGATTAAAGGAAGCGTGTAAACGACGAGACTTCGGAGTTCAATTGGAAGGACCGTCATCGCTGACCGTCACAACCATACCATCTAGCTGATTAATCATCGTTTCAAGTTAAAGTTTGGTGTCAATGTGATAAGTCCCAGTTCCTTCGACGAGCTTCGATAGGCAATCAGATATGCAGTGAAGCGGTTAAGTCCAGTAATACAATTTTGAAGCTCGTCGGAGTCAACTATTCAAATGTGCAGGGAGTATTAAATTTTTTAATGTTCAAATCGTGTCACTCACAAAAGCCATGTTCGCATCGATAAGCTAGGGTCGTGTGCATGTGAGTCAGACTCGTTCGACTCACTCCCTAAGACCATCGAGTTCGACTCGGTCTCGAGACCACACGTTTCGACTCGCTCCCCAGGACCACACAGTTCGACTCGGTCCCAAGACACGCAGTTCGACTCGGTCCCAAGACACGCAGTTCGACTCGCTCCTGAAACCACGCAGTTCGACTCGGTCCCAAGGCACGCAATTCGACTTGCTCTCCAGACTACACACTTAGACTCAATCGAAAACCAGCCTTTTCAACTCGATCCAGGGACGTCATTTCGAGTCCATCAGGCGCGACCCTTTCGTATCGATCCATGGATTCAAAGCACTCGATTCGACGTGAGGCTCCACCATCGATCGATACGAAGACCTTCGCCTCGCCATCTCGAAACCCATACTCCATCGAGATGAAGCGGAGGCCAGAGAGCTTTCGATCAATCACGACTCCAATCGATTTGGTGTTAGGAATCAAGTCTCCTCGTTTACGTGATGGGTTCGTTCAATGGATTACCTAAGGGTTGTCAGTTAGTTCAAAGGTTGGAGATAGGAATCGATTCGAAGGCAAAGTTTCTTCTTTTGAAAAGCTCTGGAGCGGCACGAAAGCAAGGCAGATAGAGATGAAAGGTAAAAAGTGAAAAAATGGCTAAGTATGGAGTATTTATATGGACTCAAAAGTAAGAGGAATAACCGATTCGAATTCCAGTAGGGTCGAACACATGCTTCGACTCCCTCTTTAGTGCACTGATGCAAAGCTTCCATTTCGTATCACTCCTTTGACTCCATCCCGGTGACCAGTTCGACTCCCTCATACAGCAATAAAAGACATCACTTTGACTCCGTCTTTCCTTCGACTCGCTCCTCCGTCTCCGGTACGTTTCGACTCCGACCCCTATGCAGTTCGAATCCAAGACCGAGTCGAACATCCTGTTCGAATCCATCAGGGAGTCCACGTCAACTCGCTCCACTTCGACTCACTCAGTTCGAGTCCATCATCAAGTTGAACAAGCGCTTCGCGTCTATAAATCCAATGAAAATTATCTTCGATGTTTCAATCCTTCGCATCGATTCAGGAGAGGACCACTACACCATAAACGATATTTTGATATGGCTAAAAGCCGTATCAAAATATGCCGAGCTTAATATTAGATACGGCTTTTAGCCGTATCTAATGTATCAATTAGATACGGCCATTAGCCGTATCTAACTGACAAATAGGCAACGTCTAATGAACCAATTAGATACGGCTAAAAGCCGTATCTAATTAGTCAATTAGATATAATATATAATCAATATCCAATATATAATATTATAGACCTATTCATATCCAATATATAATATTATAGACCTATTCATATCCAATATATAATCAATAATCATTCCGAGACATCAAAACAAATAATATTATAGACAGTGCACATTCAAGTGATTCAATAATCCGCATTGTAGTGCGTAATAACTTAACAATATCATTACATAATATCATTACATAATACTAGCATTTAGCACATTAATATATCGCAGTAGCGGATACTAGAAAACACTATCGCTCCAGTACCAAGATCCAAATACACAACAATAATACAAATGTATCACATTACTACATAATACAAATACACAACATAAACAGAAAATATACCTGCTCCATCTAGAGATATCGAATAAGACACTTCGGATGGCACACATATCCACCCACTCCAACATCAGCAAAGGTCTCTGCAAATTGATGATTCATTTTGCTGGTTCTCTCATCTGGTAGCAGTATACTGTCCAACACCACTTTTTCATGTGTGGATGGTACAGATTTCCCATGGATGTTGGACAATGTAGAATCTCAGCATATAGTACCTGTTGCAATAAAAGGGAATATTTATTATTATTTAAGTTTTCTACTTATTATGTCATAAATGTTTAAATGTTAAAAATACCTGTTCCTATTACTTCTAAATTAAAGTTGAGGATTTCACATTTTTGATTGTTCGTAACATTGGTCGAATCCTGGAACTGCGAAGCAATGAATTCAGGAGCATTGAATTGTGTGGCGCGTCCTCCAACAGAAGAATTGACCGGTGCACGAATTCCCTGTTCAATATTTCCCACCATGTTGATCACAACCTCCATTTGCCCAGACAAATTTCCCACTGTACCCTCCAAACTTCCCACCCTCATTTTCAACTCATCCTGCTCGCCATGAACATGTCGGAGTCATTTCTGTTCAATGGCACAAGCCTTAACTTTAGTCTTTGGTATAACGGTCCCAACACCGCGGCTCCTACCCCTTGCATCCTTACCAAGCACTTGTGATAAGATGTCTTCATCCACTGTTAATTTTTCTTCATCACTATTAGTGATCTTTTCCTTCGCTTTCGCAATTTGATCCTGTAATATGATAATACTTACATGAATAAGGAATTTTAAAGAATATGCAAGTTAATATTTGTTTAACTTACAAAGTATGAAGAAGTGGCATCTGATATGCTACCATCTTTTTTCATGTGTGTCTTCTCCCATACTTGACGATGACTAATATTTGTTGATGGACTAGCAACGATCTGCAATACAAGTTGATGCAACGACATGAATATCCAATCGCAATGTGTAAATCATTTGAATGAAAATGAATATAAATTACCATTTCTTGTTCTATTTTAGCGTGACTTTTACGTCCTACATGATGAGCATAACTGAGAAATGCTCTATTCTTTTTGCCTACCTCCCTTCTTCCGCTCGCTTTAGGCGTTGCTTCATTTTTTATGAACTCTGCCCAATCTTCTTGAGCAACTGTAGGTGGGCAATTTTTCAACCGTTCTTCGTCATTGTTGAAAGGGTCATAATAAACTACTCTCAAGTTTTTCTTGTATCTCCTAAAAGCCTCGGCCATTCTCTTTAAAAACATTTTCTTTGAAAGCGGATCGAGCTCATAAATTTTCTGCAAAAAATATATTAAATTATGTGTTGTGCAAAGAGTTGAAACCATAAGGCTATTGAATGAAATAATTGTTGTCAAACAGATAAGGATACTTACCACCAATTCGTTCCAAACGTTGTCCTTGTATATTCTAGGTACTTTATTCCAACTTATATATGATATCGGCACATGAGCTCTTACTAGTTTACCGAGCATAGTAGCGATTTTTCCAGCGTTATCTGAGACCGGAATACCAAGTTAGTTTTGATCAACTTTCTTCGCCTCTGAACATGACGAATGTGAAGATGGTGGATTTTCTGACATAGTTTCCTACAATATATAATATTACTAATTATTTTAATAAGTCACGATAATAATTATACATGTATCAATGTATCAATGTCAACACTCCATAATATAACACACTTGCACATACAAAATTATTAAGTGACAACACCTGGAATTTCATTGGAATGTATAAAATATTCAAAACCATACATACACACAATCGTGCAATTAAAAATATACAGACACACAATCATGTGATGTACGAATACTAATAAGTTAACATATGGATTTGGTAAGGTCTTCTAATTTTTCATTATCTTCAAAAGCTGATTGATAGACGGTAGGGAACTCAATGTCATCCACATTTGTAGTCAACCGTTTTGGTGTATGCAAGACCACAGACCATCCGTTATTTTTTAAATCTTTTGAGTAGAAAACTTGACTCGCTTCTGATGCAAGAATAAATGGCTCGTCATTCACGTTATTTTTGTTCTTCAATTTCCCTTAATTCACCATGATGAGGTTTGAAATGGGATCTATTTTGCAACCATTGACCTTATCCTCGACTTTTACCCAACCACAATAAAAAACTATTTGTTTGAAGTCAGTGTAACTCAAGTATCTGTTGAATGACTCCGTAATACGTTGTTTCTGCTTCCTTATAATTTTTATCCTTGCCACTCGCTCTAAATTTTGTAATTGCTCTCATGCATACACCGCTATTTTGTGTTACCATACAGTCTTCGTACTTTTTCGTGGAAAATGAAAATCCATTCACTTGGTACTTCATATAACTACGCGTTATGAACTTCGGCCCGTGCACTAACTGCCACAGAGTTGGATCAACATCGATGGTCTTTAACAACTACATAAATTTTAATAAGTAAAAAAGCATGGTCACAAAGGTGTATTACACACTTATAAACACATGAAATACTTAAGACGAAGTTAAACCTCATTACGTAACCATAGATTAAAACTTTGAACTACTTCCATGGTGGTAGCCCTGCCTCTAGGTTGAAATCTAGTACTTTTCACATAGGAGTTATACCTCCTACGAAAAACACATATCAAAATGTATATATAAATTGAATTAAAAAAATTAAAATTCCAAACAAGTTTGTGAACTTACTTCTTCCATTCATCCAATCCATCGTACTTATTAAGGACCCATCTACGCACCTGTTCAAACTGCACTTGGGTTAACGTTATGTCTTTACCATTATCCAGAGGTATCTCACCAGCAAACTTATCGTCCTTGTCTAAAAACGCTTCGCGGGTATGTTTATGATTGCCATCACCTCCGTTTGGCATATATTCCATGCAGTAAAGACTAGCTTCTTGTACGATATATCCTTCTACAATACACCCTTCAATGTATCTTTTATTGCGCACATATCCTTTATATGTTTTCATCAACCTATAAATGTGATCAATTATATACTGTAGACGGTAGCTATTTATATGAAATAATGATGTGCATAACTAAAATTAGAAATTTACCGTTCAAATGGATACATCCATCTATATCTGACAGGGCCACAAATCAACGCTTCATCGGCTAAATGAACCATAAGGTGGACACTGATATCAAAAAATGCAGGTGGAAAATGTTTTTCAAAAACACACATTGCTTCTACTAAGCTAGCCTTTGCTTTTAAAAGATGTTCCCTATTGATCACCTTTGAACACAAAATGTTAAAGAATAAACTAATACGATGAACAACATTTCGTAGATCCTTATGTTGTGGATAAGAATGTTGAAGCAATACCGGAAGCAAATGCTGCATTATGACATGGTAATCATGTGACTTCATATTTCTTAGTTCAGGAGGATTGATGCTCACATTGTTGTGAAAGTTAGAAGAAAATTTGTTAGGCACTTTCAGATTTTTCAAAACGGTGCAAAACCGTATCTTTTCTTCTTTGCTCAAAGCGAAAGTTGTCTTTGGTATGATTGTTTTATTTGTTTCAGGATCTTCCATCACCCACAACTTTTGTTTTATACCCATGATATTCAAATCCTTGCGTGCATTGATGCCATCTTTTGACTTATCTTTATGGTCCATAATGGTGCTGATGAGATGCTCCGTGACATTCTTCTCCGTATGCATAACATCAATATTATGTCGGACGAAATTTGCTTTCCAATGTGGTAAATCAAAAAAGATAGACCTCCTACACCATCCAGAAATATTGTCAACATCTTCATTGGTTGACTTTTTCCGTTTTCGACCAATTTCTTCTTTTTGTTTACCAACTTTCATTTTGATATTCGCTACTTTCTTTTCAACTTGAAAACCAGTCAATGGCCATTTAGGACGATGAAGTTCTTGTTCGTTGTTGAAATTTGTCTTATCGTATCGAAACTTGTGTTCGTTAGGAAGAAACATTCGATGTCCCATGTAATACATCTTCTTACTTTCAGGAAGATAATAAGAACAAGTGTTTTCCCCACAAACAGGACATGAAAAGTAACCGTGAGTTGTACATCCCGATAAAGTCCCAAAAGCAGGGTGATCATGGATTGCCCACAACACCCTAGCTCTCATTGTGAACTCAGATTTATTTAACGAGTCAAATGTAACTACTCCTTCCCATAACTGCTTTAACTCGTCTATCAACGGCTGTAAATAAACATCAATATCCTTTCCTGGTTGTTTTGGCCCAGAAATCAACAATGTTAACATTGAGAACTCCCTTTTCATGCACATAGACGGAGGAAGATTATATGGTACTACAATTACTGGCCAACAACTATAAGGGTTAGAAAGAGAAGCATGTGGACAGAAACCATCTGTTGCTATTCCAAGTGTGACATTTCGTGGCTCGGTAGCAAAAGTTTGATCAAATGAATCTGCGACTTTCCATTGAGAAGTGTCACATGGATGACGCATTACGGTTGGATCAGACTTGGAACGACCATGCCAGGTCATCGCATCTGCCATCCATGGTACAATATACAGTCTCTTCAATCTAGAAATTAAAGGAAAATGTCTTAATGTCTTTCGAGGTACTTTGGTGCATTTTCTCTCTTCGTTTAATGATGTCATATATCTTGGTTCATTGCAATTTGTACAAGAAACTTTGTTCGCATCATCTTTCCAGTACAATATGCAATCATTGATGCATGCATCATAAGTTTTGTAATTCATCCCAACTTGCTTAATGATCTTCTTCATGTCGGAGTACTTTGTCGGCAGCGTGTTAATTTCGGGGAGTAACTCCTTTATTAGTTCGAGAAGTGCAGTCATACCATTATCTGAAAAGCTGGCATACAGCTTCGTAATCCCTTTTGAACATGAAGGATACAGTGGCTCTTTTACGCTACCAAAAAGCGATTTATACTTCTTACTTTCATTGGCCTGCCAATCTGGATAATCAGTAGACTGCTCTCCAACATTAGCATGATCAGGCAACGAATTTGTAGGTTGAAAATGATGAAATCTATCTGCATCATTGACCAGATCTTCCATCCTAATATGTTCAGACTCAGCAGTAGTTCTGCCATGACTAACTGGTTGCTATTTTTCCATCTCTGCCCTTTTTTCCCCATGAAAATACCACGCTGTATACGATTGGATAATACCCCATCTAAGCAAATGAAAATGAATGTCATCTAATTTGATCGTCTTCATATTTTTGCACCGGGTGCAAGGGCTTAAATACAATCCTTTCTTACCACCGTTTTCTTCAACAAAACTAATGAAATTCTGCACCCCGTTTATATAGTATGTAGATCTTAGATCTGATTCATTTATCCATTGTTTGTCTATGCTGAAAGACATACTGCCCTCCTATATCATATTTAACAGAACATGAGACTTGTCTTTCAATGGGTCCTCGTTCCAACTGCTCGAAAAGAATATTTTTGAAATTATATTAATAAATTTGTTGTAAGATTAATTCTACATATTTAACTTTACTAAATTATATTGTTCTTGTTAAATATAATAGTTATTTTTTTTTCTATTGCCGTTTTGCTAGTTCAGCATAGTCAGTTTATTAAGAAGTCCAAACTATACAGTTCAGCATAGTTTTGCGTATAGATGGCCGAACATTTTTCTATGATCTTGAATCCGATCAACTTCTAGCCGACACGTCAATAATTGTTTGGCTTGATGAAACCATGATATATTCATAATATGAAATATACACATCGAGAATGAACGTTTGATCAAATACGCCCATTTACTATTTAGGTCATAACTGCATAAACATGATCATGAGTATAGTTCTCCACCCATCATCTTTGTATGAATTAATCTTTAACTTTATCACTGCTATTAGACAAATATACTACTAATTAACTTCTAAAAGATAATAACTCAAATGTTGTATCAGAGTTACGAGTTAAACTACATTTTTTTTCTAATGGGTAACACTTATTTTTCTTTAACAAACAAACAGCACACTCAAAACTTTTATACGAGTTTTTGGTGGACTTCTTTTTATTGTTCAGCTCGGTGCCTTCATTATGAAAGTTATTTATAAATTTCATCATTGCCATGTTAAATTTGACGCCGAGTACAAAGGGCAAGGGTAAAAAAAAGAAAAAAAGGCAGTGCCCACTTTGTAGGTACTAGGTGTTACCGATGGCAGGTGACCTGATGTTTACTGGGGATGGAACTCTTTGTCCCCATTGGTACTTGTGCTCGTGTGCCCACGGTGCATTTCGACCATTGATTTTATTGATTTAGTCAATGATTATTGGGACAAAGCTTACTGTAATAAAATAAGTTATAAGAAGAGTTTTATTCTTTAATCTGAAATGCTGAAGGGATTATCCATGTCGAGTCGCTTTTTTAAACCATTTGACCTTAATAAAAAATACTAATATAATCATTAGTTGATTCTATCTTGTTGTTCTAACAATAAAAAACGTGAAGGGCAAGATTCGAAGGTAGTATTCACTGAAAGCTAATAGTTTATATGTACTTGGTCGAACAACAAAGGAGAATCAACCAAGAAAAACCTCTCTAGATACATGCTCCATCATTACTATGTTACAGGATATGCTTAACCATCCAATAAAACCACGTGTTTGCATTAGATAAAGCTTCTAGAGGAAGAGAAATGAAGAGTAATAACACATTAGTAATTTGTAACTACTAAAGTAGGACCATGGATGAACATCAAGCATCAACAATTTGACGATCAACCCTAACTTGATGTGCCACATCATCATTTGCATCCACTCCAAGATATTATAATTAAACGGGGATCATATAGCAATCATCAAACAATAATTTAGATACTAAAAGACTATGTTCTTTTCTAAATTAAAGAAATTGCAAAAGCTCATTAATGACTTTTAGTCTCGTCGATTTGTTTCCGCAGCCCTACATAAACAAAACAATACATTTCCACTTTGACTTTCCTAAGTATGAAAAAGCAAAACACTACATGATATCCTAAAACTTAATATATAAACTAGCCTAAGTTCACAACTCGATTACAAATCTAAAGTCAAAATTTCGAATACAAATTCATAACTCAAATTCAAGTTGTAATCTAACCTGTAAATCCATACCTTTTTCTATAAAAAAGTAATTTCATAAACCTTTCCTAATTTAGTGATAACTATAAGATTTAACGTAAAGTATCATTTATTATTATCAAATTGTGAAAATATTTCAAAATTTGAAATCACTATCATAAAAGCATCTTTTCTAGAAAATAAATAAGTCTGTAACTTTCCTTTCCAAATTAGAACATGATTTAATCCACATGATAATTCACCATCATCAAATTGTGTGGACATATCTAAATTTGATATCATCATTGTTTTAATTTGATCAATAAGATTTTTATATCCCACAGTCACTGTACCATAAGAATGCTGCTAGGCCCACACTAAAATTTTATTTAATACCTGTCAATACAGCAAAAGTGAGATTAAATGCTCTCAAGTGGAGATGAAGCATAAAGTGGAGTGGACTAAGAATATAGTGGGAAGGAAAAGCTTTGTGATTAATGTCTGCTGTAAGTAGGTAGCTAAAGCCCACAATTTTGAGTAAAGTTAATACAAGAGTGGGAAAGTGGTAGTTTCAGATGTAAATTATTTGTCTCCGGTTTAGCATTGGGTGTCCTAATCAAGGTACACATAAATGGTAGACTTTAATAAAAATAGCTGGCCGCAATGGAATAAATCCAAATGGAAACGAAGAATGGCAATAGGACAAGTGAATAATATAAACTACTTCCAACTGCCCTTGTAAGAAGGAGGATACCTCCTATAGGTGGAGTAGAAAATTCTGAATGCTGAGTGTGAGCAACAAAAGAAGGATGGCCAGCAGGAACACTCACATGAGACTGAAGAGGCACCCTCTGAGCAACATAAGACCGAGGTTCCAGCTCAATGAATGATATCCCTGGAAAATTAGAAGAAATGAGAAACATGGATATAAACTTGGAATCAAGTGACATAGGTTCAGAAGATAATGAAGGGAAAAATGTTTTTTACAAAAGAAAACCTAAATTACACTAAATAATTTAAGAAGGGCAAACAAAATTTAAAGAAGCCAAGAATTGAATCAGCTCTATTGATAAGGAGCAAAGCATCTTTATTTTAATGTCCATGCTATGTTGGAATGTTATAGGTCAAAATAATGACACACGTAAATTAGGCCTCTTTAACATTGAAAACAAATATAATCCTATTTTTACTATTGCAATAGAAAATAAATTTGGGGCATAGTTGACTAACTATTTGAAGAATCTCTGGGTAATGGTTAGAAAAATATAAACAATAACTCAGCATAATCAAAAGGGAGAATCAGGTTGATGTGGTACAAAGCTATATGGAATGTAAAAGAATTCGATGTAGATGAACAACAAATCATAGCTGAAGTGACTAATGTAGGGGGTTTATATTCATATGCACTTTTGTATATTCTCATAATTGGGTATCGGTGAGGAAAAAGCTATGGGATAAACTTATGAACGTATCTAAGAAAATAAATCAAGGGTGGATGGTTATAGGTGATTTTAATGCAATACTGTTAAAATATGAGGAAAAAGAGGACTTACGCTAAAATTATCCCATGGAAAGTGAATTCTTGTGGTGGAAACCCTCGCATAACTACCAATATAGCATCAAAACCGCATGGAATATCACTTGATTACAAGAGCCAGTTCAAGAAATTTTTCATAATGTATGGAATAGGGTTAACTATCCTAAAATGTCCATGTGCTTATATTTAGCAACGCTGAATAGATTAAACACACTAGGTAAACTCAAACAATGGTCCAACATCTAATCAATGGTTGTAATGTAGATGAAACAATTAACCATCTATTTTTTCAATGCTACTACTCTAACCAAAATGAAATAATATCAAACAGAAACTGCAAATGTAGGCTAACAGTATAGATACTATACAAACAAGTCTGGAATACATTACAAGCAATTTCAAGGATAATAATTTTCATATAGATCTGGTAGATATAGCGATACGTGCAATAGTGCTACACATTTGGGTAGAGCGTAACCAAAGAACATTCCAAAACAAAAGTCTTCCATCTAATGTCAGGTTAGAGTTACTAGTGGAGGATTGCAGAATACTAACGTATAAATCAAAGTTCTTAAAGATGCGTGTAATAAAAGAAGTGAGCTTTGCAAAGTTCATGGGCTTATTTGAAAATGAAAGATCAAAACTGGATTCTGGTGGTCAGCAGCAGTCTCGACATAATATAAATTGTTTAGTAAAGAACAATATAATTTAGTAAACAATTAACTTCCTTGTAAGATTTATACGCATGCCTTTTTCATGATCGTTTTTTGTTTTCCTGTACGACCTAGAATTTTGTAGTATGATTTTAAACATTTAATTAATTTAAATAGTTAAAATATATGGACTATTTAAATTTCAATAAATGGAACTCAAAATATAGGGTTTATTTTAAACATTAGCACCAAACTGTTTCCAAAAAATTTGCCATTACAACGGCGCCATTTTGTAGCACCGGAGTAATGTCTATGCATTACCCCTCTCCTGATACTTGGCTTGCGCCATTAACAACAATTTTATCCACTTATACAACAATGTCATAACAATATACAACATTAGCACCAAACTGTTTCCAAAAAATTTGCCATTACAACGGCGCTATTTTGTAGCACCGGAGTAATGTCTATGCATTACCCCTCTCCTGATACTTGGCTTGCGCCATTAACAATAATTTTATCCACTTATACAACAATGTCAAAACCATATACAATGTCAGAACCATATACAACATTAGCACCAAGCTGTAAATTATGCAAGGAGATCAAAATAATACAAAATAGCATAAGATTGACTATTGTATTAGACATGGTATTATTTGTTTTTTTTTAATTAGACATGGGGCTACTCAGCAAAAAAACTGGGTTTCTTCATTGTTTTCAAATTACATGGGGTTACTCAACAAATTCACGAGTTCAAATAGAATTTGCCTAGAGAAAATAAAGACCAAGTAGACTCAAACACCATCAAGCTTGAAAATGATGCGGTCAGTTCTTAAAAAAAAACTAGTAATGTTAGAATAGTAATAACATGCACGAAACTGTGAAATTAAGATTTTTTTTGGGGAAACTCTTTATTTCTTTTAGCTGAGGCTTTTTGTTATGCACTATAGGGTTTTATGACTCTTATTTTCCACTAAAATCTAGTCAAGGATATTTTCTTTTTAACAACAAAAAGGAAGACATGCATTCTGTTTTTCATTGGGTAGCATTTTCCATTAGTATACCACACAACTTGTTAAAGAATATTTTAGGCAAATGTGAGATGAAGTGCAGTACGTAGAATTTTTTTTTAACTAGATAAATGAGTAAATCAAAGATGACCTATATACAAAACAATTTTTATGAACACATTAACTCATGTATACAAACAACTAAACTGAACGAAGAGTATACAAACAACTAAAAAATAAACTAAATGTCCAACAATTACAGAGGAGCCAGCTTTATAATTTCACCACTTAACATGCTCATGGATACTGCAATGGCTCCTCAAGAAGAAGATCGTATAACAGGGCTAATAGATGATAGAAGAAGCTACGAAATGCATAACAAAAATGAGAGCAGGGCTAATAGATTTCATAACAAAATTACTTGAGAGCAGTGATCGAATTCGAGAAGACATGGAAGGCTCTGATGGACGACGTCAAAGCAACGTTCGATCGATCGAGGTGGAAGGCTCTCTGGCGATTTAACCCTAAATAAGCACGGGAAAGAAATGAAAGCTGGAAATAAAAAAAAGGAGGGAGAGTGTGCGTTTTGGGAAAATTTTCCCACGAAAAGAGGCACAGATTTTGATACGGCTATAAGCCGTATCAACTGTTAATACGGGTTACAGCCGTATTAAATAATATAGATACAGCTATAAGCCGTATTAAAATTTGATACGGCTTATAGCCGTATCAAATGTGCCGCCTAAGGTTGCGCCAAAATCCTATCTGTGGTGTAGTGGACCGTTACAAAGGAACATTCAAAAACGACCATCAAGCGTTGTTGCAACGAATTTCACATCGGTTCAGGAGAGGATCGATACGGAATTCAAAAAAAAAAAAAACTGACAACGACTCGAGAAACGTACAAACGTCAGCGGGAGTCAGATTAACATATATGCATAAAATGTCGGACTAATATTCAATGTTGCAGATTTTTAGGAATCAGAAATTCATCTAATAACGATTACCACAGCAAACGTGTAACCACTAGCATACAGCAATCAATTGCAACAACACATGGTACAGCAGTCAACAGTTTACATTATCAAGAAGAATGGTCAAAGATTACAGCTTTCATCGACGAGACAATAACTATTCGGAGTGGAGATGGCAGTATTTCAAAGCACGTCATGTTCCCACAAGACGTACTTTGGGGGGCAAATGTTATCCCGCCTTTTGGCAAGGCCGTAACACCAAGAAATTGACTAATAACCAATGACGGCCCATCCTAGAAATCAGTTATACACGGGCTCACTACAAATATCGGCGAATTTTGTCCGAGTCTGGATCGAGCCAAAATTGGTAGGACATGACAAGCTAAGCCATGGGAGCCAACGTTCAAAATCTCAAGTCAATCCGAGTTCGTATCCTCAAGTTATGAAGGATGCAAAATTGGACGAAGATCAGATACCGTTCGACTCGCTCCTTCGACTCGCTTCGCAGCACTCAAGAGAAGCCAACTTCGACTTGCTCCATGTCCCTCAGAGCTGCTCTCTTCGACTCGCTCCAGTTTGAAACCATCGAAAGCGCATACTTCGACTCGCTCCGCTCAAACAGCTGTTCGACTCCATCAACTTCGACTCCACTGCTCAGACCTCCCAGAACGCCCCACTTCGACTCGCTCTCCCAGTGCTAGCTTCGACTCGCTCTCCAAAGCTCACTTCGACTCGCTCTCCCAGTGCTAGCTTCGACTCGCTCTCTCAGTGCTAGCTTCGACTCTCTCTCCAAAGCTTGCTTCGACTCGCTCTCCAAAGCTACTTACTTCGACTCGCTCAAAGCAACATCCATGAAGCGCCACGTCATCGAGTCCAACAGAAGCAAGTCGAAACAGGAAGCGAGTCGAAGGAAACAGCCTGCCAAAAACTCCATTTCGTATCGATCATATCTCCCAATCTACGAGTCCAAATGCTATGAAATTTTCACAGAAAACTACGTGCATGCTAAAGAATGTCCACACCAAATTTCGACTCCATTGGATCAAATCTTGAGCGAGTCGAAATCTACTCGTGTCGATCATGGATCAGACCGAAACTTCACGGGCTTGGGCGTGCGGGCCTGGTCACGTGCCAGAGAGGGTCTCCCAAGATCTGGGCGAAATACGAGCCTCCTACACCTATAAATTGACCCCCAAAACCAACAAAAAAGGGGTTCTTCTTCCTCTTTGAGATCTCCAACGCCCGGCTCCACCAGATCCAGATCTGAACTCTATTGCTGCTGCCATAATTGAGATTCACTGCTGTAATTCACAATTGACTGCTGTAAAACATTGAATTCACTTGTAAACACAAAAGAAAGATCAATAAAGCAAACTACTTCATAGTGGACGTAAGTTATACGCCGAACCACTCTAAATTCTTGTGTCTCCCTGCACTTTAATTATTCTCATTTTTGAAATTTGGAGTCTTTGTTAGATAATTCCTCTTTTTTTATTTAATTTCTTCACTTTATCTCTTCAAAGACTTCCGAAGAGTATTGTGCCCAATTTTAATACAAACAATGGGCACCACTAAGTTGGGGCCAACCGTACGTTTTACAGTCGAAATCCCTGTTTGGACAAAGTAGCGTTTCCATAAAATTGTTGATCATATTTCTTTTATGGGCTGCATTATTGGTACATGAGTTTAATCACAGAAATGCAGTGGGCTCAGTTATACAATATTGAAATATAGGACATGGGCTGCAGTCCAAGGTTTCGGAACAGCAGATCCCGAGATCCGTCCCTACTTTCAGGTGGGCATGTAATGAGAAAATGACAGCGAATACATTTTGCAACTATACACACAATCAGCCTTTATTTCTAGAATCCATTTCAACACAAACATTGTTCCTCAGCAGAAATCACTTTTTGGCTACGCATTTTACACCCAGTAAAAACCACTTTACAATACTCAGGGAAATAATCAAATTCAACGACAAAAGAGTAATTATAAATCAAGCCTAGATGCAAAATACATAGGTTTAAGGCTCGTATTTGTTTTCACTCTGCAGTTGTATGCATTTTCCTTCTCTTTCTGTTGTTGCAGGTCGTATGTATAAATGTAGAATCGCCATTGCTAGGGCAATTGCAAGATGCTGCCATGCTCCGTTGTGACTTCTCCATCATCAGATTGTAGCAAGATAATACGTCCGCCTGCAACAAACAAATGGAATAATTATTCGTCAAAACATAATAATGTATTTTTTTGCATCATTTAGTGTGACAGTTATGCTACACAGAAATCAATATTATGTATTCTAAACTCACAATGAGCAGTTCATGCCATTAAGAAGAATGTATCATGTATCTATAGGTTACTTGAGCTAAAATCAATATATCATTTTTTTTGAAACTTTATTATAGTGACGAGTAGTCACATAATCCCAATTGGACGATGAACTAAATTCTATTTTATTTACTTTTTCAATAATAATAATGATAATAACTAAAGAGGTTGTCTGAGCTCATACTCTATTTCAGAAGTGTGAGATTTACATTTTTCTGTGTATACATATCTAATACAATATTACATTTCATATTTCACTGCATGAATAAAGATACAGATGACACATACTAACTATGAGGGTAACTTGAGACAGTTGTATCTAACAATATCATAACACAGTATTATTAGACCTACTCAAGTTCGGTCTAGCTTGTAAATTTTAAGTCAGCACAATATGCATTTGTGCACTAAACTCAAAATTTTAAATACAGCAATGACCTTATTTAAGAAATTATTACTAGACTGAAATTAAGATAGTACTAATTAACAAGGACAAAAAACGCATGGGTTAATAATCCAACTTACAATGTTTAAGGATTTGAATGAAGAAGAGAATATAGTCAGTTCAGACTCAACTAATTCTTTTTCCAATCTCTCATTGTATGCAGCCAAAACTGCTGCAGCTGCTATAATTGAAGGCCTAAAGTCCACTAAATTGACATCTAAATTCATACCCAATAATATTAAAATAATTAAACTAACATAATCATTAAAGGAACAACAGCTAAAAAAATGATAGAAACTTACCATCAAGAATTGCAAAAATGAACCCAACTGCCTTGGACATAGATATCTCTTCTTTGTATTCCTTTCCGAACATGTAAATGAAAGAACTCAAATAAGAAAATGGAGTGATTGAATTCATGTTCCATTCTAATGTGCTTAGTATTAGCAGTTCCATTTTCTGTGTCGTATCACTACAAAATCTTTTGTTATCGTATTGGTATTCAGATAGCATAGGCACAATGCATTCTTCCATTTTTGACGCAAGGGAAATACATGCTATGGATAGCAAGTGAATAGCCCAAGACTTTTTCCTCTGCAAAATATTATAATTTTTTCCTTTCAGTAAATAATTTAACAACTGTGGGTTTAGACCCTTTATCATCGCAGCTTAATTTGTTTAAATATGAACGATTCCATATGATATGCAAACTTACATCAAAGCTTCTTTTTACCAAGAATCGATCAAAATATGTAACGGCAAGATAAGCAGTTTGATAACTGAAGTTGAAGTACATCCTGGTCTGTTCAAGTTTTCAAAATGATAAATGTGTTAGAGTTTACTCCATAGAAAGCAACTTATATTATGCGTAATCAAAAATATGTAACAGATGCTTACTTCCATGATCCATTTAATTGCATTGGAACGCTCCTGTTTCAGCCAAGAATCATTAAATTGAATGGAGTCATCAGTCAAATACCTGAAGTTGCATTCTCTTGTGAATAATACTTGTATATACTCATTATCATGATCGTCCTCTGTTTCCTTGTAACTATCATCAATGTCTTCATTTTCTTTGTAGAAAAATGAACCATCTTCTTGACAAATGAGTGTGGGTACTGAGAAGGAAATATCCAAATCCTCCATTGACACACTTATTAACTTTCAACTGCAACTAATGGAGCGCGAGGCTATACCAGAAAAATATGTTTTTACTTTAGATGAGATTTCGTAGAGGTGAAAGTAGCGAGCATCAGTATAGCAATCATTTGTTTGGTTCAAGCTTATATTCGTAGCTTTGATGCATCACTATATACTAGTATTTTCAACTAGTCACTGATTGTTGTTGACTTGATTTCCGTTTATAAAGATAAGTGCGATGATCAATATTTTACTTTCAACCAAGAATGTTATTAGAGACAATTGCAACCTAGCTCCAAATGTCTCCAAAGCAGCATTTTTACGACTGGGCGACGATTCGACCTTGAATAACCGTGGATTGTGGAGTACTTCAGTCTGGAATTCAATCAAATCTCAGTCGTGCAAGAATTCAAGTTGGAACTTCAAACTAGTGGTCCAACCAATCATTTTATCTAATTGAACCGTGGATTTTTATTTTTTTTCTTTATTTTCTAACCGTGTTATTCTGTATCATTCTAATTCTCTGTACAATTTTGGAAAAAATAAATAAATTTATGTTGCAAAACTTATCACCGTCCCAAAATCTAAACAACAAACTCCAACACTTCGTTCTTCATCGTTGTAAGCCCCTTCAAACCACTGCAAACTTCGTCAAGTTCACCTTCACCAAACTTCTGTCGTTGTGAGCTGCTATAGTGTACATAACTGTAATTGTATTGGTGCAGTTGTACACTACAACAACATATAACGTTGGCTGCAGAAATTGAAGAAGCTCTAAAGTTCGTTTACCTAGCATTTTTATTTCGATATTTTTGCATATATCTTGTATTTTAGTGTGTAAATTTGTTTAAAAAATCCATCGTTTTGTTAGTTTGTCCAATTGAACCATCAAAACCATAGAGTTTTAATTATCATGGTTCGACTCATGGTCCGATCATGAAAATTATGCTTCAAAGTCTTTTGACAAGTAAACTTTACACCCTGTATCATATTGAATATTTCCCGAGTTATTGTTTATAACTAGAAGCTAGCATATTCCAAACTGTATCAAAGTTTTGATAGAAAACCATACTATCGTTATAGGCATTGCATATGTAGCACAAGGGGACAAATATTTGCTAAAATTTTGTCAATTTAAAAGGTTGTGCAGTGCTTCATCAAAAGTTCAATATTATCGCTAACAGTTATTCTAGAGAATAAACCCCTAATTTTGTAAGAGCATTTTACATTTACTATCCCGCACTACCCAACATCAAACATTTGGAATTCATTTAAGACCTCTTCAAATGTCGCTTCTGTTAGAAATTGGACTTGAACGCTCATGATTTTCAAGACGTCTAAGACAAATAGCACTGCCAGCGGAATTCTACACATTAGAGTGTTGATAGAGGTAACACTCATGACATCGAAGTGATGACACAATGGGTGGATAGAGGTAAAGCTCAGAGTATTGACACACCGATCGCTTATAACCACAATATCTAGGTGGAGTAAGTGTTTATGAGCAAACGAGATCGTTGGATGCTCATTGTTCTAATGTTTTAATCGTATATAACAAAACCCAAATGTCTTGATCCATGCAGTTCGGATTTAGGATTAAAATTAGTGTTCTAACTATGTTGAGCGTTTGGTCCTTGAACTTAGGCTTGTATACAAATTTTCTTGCTTTGGTTTAAAATGGATATGGTCAAATTATTAATTTTATATCAATACTGCTATAGCGAACCCTAAAAACGTCTAATTTAGTTGGTTTAGTGGTAAACAACGGAGCTTAAGGCAGATTTGCTATTTAATATGGATAAATTGTAGAAGCACAATGGTTGAAGAGCATTAAGCATTTTAGTGGAGATTTAGCGTGGAATTAACTACAAACTCTCGGTTTTCATGAAAACGCAAATAAAAAGCATGTGCGATGTGGTTTCCCTAAGAGGTTGTACTCCCAAATTGCGAGAATAATAGTAGAAGATATAAATAAATACCAAATCTTCAACTTAAAAAAATGTAAGAGCCATTTGAGATACAAAATCTCACATTTGCTTGGCTCAAAGGAGGCCATACGAAATTGGAAACAATATCTAAGCAATACAAATTACATGACTTTAATATGTCCGTTATTTCCATGTTATATATCTAGCTTCATGAAACCTTAGTCATTGTAGTAGTTGAGATATGTGATACAATTTATCATTTCAAAGAGGAGTTCATGTCCTTAGCAAGAGAGAATACCAAGGTCAAATCAGAGTTTAGTTTGAAACTTATGGACAACGGAAGTTTAATGCATACGCAAGTTTTAGTTAGAAGACAAGAATCGATCACCGGTCCATTTCAAGTGGTGACTAATCCATTTACCTATCCTAGATCGAGACCTAGAATCGACCATAATCCAATATAATATTGTGATTACTCCTAAGTTTTTTTCCCGATTCTATCAGTCTTGCCTCCCCTTCTAGGTGCCGCATCGCTTATGTGGTGCTTAGGTCCGCTTAGGTAGTGCCTAATTCCTTTTCAAATTGCCTAGGTCCTTTTGGGTCCCCACTTGATCTTGCTAAAACAACCTCATCTTGCCTAAAGTAGCCCATTTCGGCTTGGATCCGCCTAATCCTACTTAGATCCCCATAGGTCTGCCTATATCTGCCTAGGTCTTCCTAAATCTACCTTAGTCCATCTATTTTTGCTTCCACTTTTTTAAAGCTTCCATCTTGAATTATCATGACACCTTTGAAGCTCATAGTTTTCACTATTGTTTGCATACAGACATACATTCATATATACAAACTTACACATATACATATATGTGTGTGTATATATATATATTTATGTGTGTGTATCTTTACACACACATACATGGACACAATTTATTAGCATATAGTTTCAAATAAAATTCATGTCAGAACCTAAACTTGTGAAGAATGCATGCCGAAATAAAAGTTTGATTGAAAATGGAATATTACATCTCCATTTACCTTAAAATTCGAAGGATATGATTCCGACCATTGAATATATGGACAATTTAGAATGCATAATATGATATTTTGTATGATATGTAGACAATATAAAAAATTATTAGTCTTATTGAAAACTCCTAGTTCTAACCAACCCGAAATCAATAACCAACGTGATGACTAATCCCTAGTCCAAATCCACCGCCTAACGATTTTTATAATTTAGACACTATCACATCTATAATGAATCCATTATAAATTTTTTGTGTGATTTTCTTTCAGATTTCATATCTTTGTTTCTGGTGGATGAATTATGCTATGATAATTGGTGAATTTGTTTTGTTGGAAGTTATCAATTGTTTCACATTCATTTCTTCATGTCTGTAGTTATCCTTCCTTTTGTTCAGAAGATTTGATTTGGGAATATCATCAATTATAACTTGATTTTTCCATAACAATTGATACAATAGTGTATTTGCTTACAAGGTGTTTATTAAAATTATGATGTCAGAAGATAATATTTAGATTATAGTTCTAGTTCTATTGTTGCTCCATGTTTTAGAGGTTCATATGCAACATCTTATTCACAACTTGGAATAGAGAAGTGGAATGATGATAATGATTTGAAGAAGTGGTAATGAAAGATAAATGTGACTTTGAAAAGGAATTTCTGTTCGTTCGGTAGTGTTTGTTTTCTTTTGTGGTTTAATGATACCGCAAACGTCTAGATGGAAAAAAAGAAAAATGGGGCTTTATTACACTTCATTTTTCTAGAAGGAGAATGTTATCTTTGAAATAAGTGGTGAAATGGATGCTAAAATTGATATACCTTATTTTTCGAAGGGTTTATCTTATTCTTTCGATATAAAAAACAATAGAAGTAAAGTATTTTCTAGCCTTATATCAAACTACTTGAAGTGTTCTACACTTATTGTTTAAATAGCGAATGGCTAAACATACCAAGGTATGAATATAAGCTTATACGATAATGTGAAAACACTAAAATATTCATTGGCCGAGCAAAAAAATATCAAAAGATTATTGCACTTATTTTTTACTTAAAGCTGTTCTAATAATGTTAAATTGAGTACAAGTCCCAAAACCAAGAGTTGAAAGTTGTAATACTAAAATCTTGTGAGTTACAAGCACTTAGCCAAATATCAAAGGAAGATTAACCTAAAAAATGCGCTCTAGATATAAATACCAATAATACTATTATCTATTCAAATATTTTTCTCCTCATTTGAATGAAAGGATTATTCATTCAAATAAGCAAATCAAAAGCACTTCACCATATCTATGGCCAACCATTCTTTCTTACAAACTATTGTAAATTTTAGGTCTAATTAATACACATGATTAACTATTTAAATATTTATTTTAGCTCATTTGTATATCAAATTGACATACAACATTTATATATTATTTTAATTAATTTTATGTCCTTAAATAAATAAAAACCGCATAAAATTAATACAATATTTATATTAATTTCCTCATTTATATTTATAACATTGATAAATTAATCCGATTAATTTGAATTCAAAAATATGCCAAAGAATACTATTATGTAACTTGTTTGTGGGAACTCAAACCTTAGTAATGTTAGAACAATTAAACTATTAAAGGCTATATGGACTTTGCTGAAGCACGGTAGTGGACACGAGTTCACTTACTTATAGGTCATCTATGGGAAGTCCAATTTTTAATCATTAAGAAACACCCTTTAGCAATTCTATATTGTGCACGTTTTCTCTTTATAATCACTATATTGGCGTCCTCCACTTTAATTTATAACATTTATAAATTAGTAATATCCAGTTGAATTTTGAAATATGCTAACAAATACTATCGTATGACTCATTGACATGTATTCAACAGTAAATAATATTCAAAAAAGTAAATTTTAAATCATGTGCAAACTTAGCTGAAGCACATTAATAGGCACAAGTCTAATTGCTTCTAAATGCAAATTCATACTTTCAACCATTAAGCTACCCCCTTTAGCGATTATATATCATGAGCATTTTCTCTTCATCAACGCTGTATCATTTAGATATTAAGAGCTCGACCAATGATTAAAACTATAAAAAATCTATAGTTTAGTGCGATTTCAACATTAATGTATATGGTTCAATTTGATAAAGTTTATCAACTAACTCGTTTTCTTTAATCAAAGATTCGACTTTAAGTTGACCACCAATTATGATGATTAACCTTCTATTCGAAGGAGACAAATTTTCTCTTAAATATTATTTCACTTCAAGAGGTTCAACTTATATCAAACTGTAACAACCCGTACCTTTCGACACACCGATCCAAAGTTTAAAGCGGCTTTCAAACTTGCGTAATATTATAGAGCATAATTATAAAGGTAAATTATAAGACATTCTACACTTTCAGATGTCACATCGAAAAGGAATTAAAATATAAGTACTAAAAAATAGACATTCTAGAAAATGGTCTCCAAAATACTTAATTGCCATATACACTATCACATACACTATTTCCAAAGTACAATATAAGTTATACAGACTTTTAATACAATAAGTAACTACACGATGAACAATAAAGAATATGAGAACTCCAACGTGTAGCTCCTTTCACCACGCACTATGCACAATCTACTACTAACCTGTCATCCTGTAGTAAGGAAAATGGAAAGAAGGGGGTGGGGTTAGACAAAAGTCCAGTGAAAGAGTACAAGTTTAATATTTAATGATCATGTGCAATTAACTTTAATACTACTCTAGATGACATAGGGTGTGCTACAAGTGTCCGTGAATTCCTAAGGTCCATTACCGAATGGGTCTTGTCTAATACATACCTTCACTACAACTTGTGTAGGGTACTACAAGGATCGAACTACAGACCAAACGTCACAGCTAACAATCGATCACTGCTCCTAGAGCTACCTAATAAGGAAACACCGCTATTAGGCTACCATAGAAACCAATTTCAACTAAAATCACCACATAATGCTATTGTAGGAACTGCTCTCCCACTAATATGACTTCCCACAACCCAACTACGCTTTGAGAGGGAGAACCCGTAATGTGGACTTAACGGTATGTCTCATCGTTTCCACCCATGTCCACCTCTCGATCGTAATGTATGCCTCTTATTGCCCACGCCGGTGTCCACCATCTGATCTGTATCACGTCGCATCAAAACCATGCATATTAGACTCTTGTTGCGCTTGGCCGCTTCTTCGAATATTGCCTCTTATCGTACTGCGTCGAGCCTGACCATGTCCGAATAGAATCCCCCGTTAGTACGGAACCAAATCTATGAATATTGCCTCTTATTGTACCACTCCAGGCCTGACTATGTCTGAATAGAATCCTCGTTGGTGCTGGGCGTACTCATTTGGTATCCGTTAGTGCTGTGCGTTTACTGCAAAACCTCCTTATGAGTGATGTTTTGGGAAAACACATTGCCCCAGTTGATTACTCAACCCTAAATTGGGTAAAGAACATTTACCCAACACCACAACAACCTAATGTCCTCTCATAGGCAACTAGCTTCCCTACTATCTCTAACATACACACTTAGCCCAAAATAGGCTCATACAATAATTTTAATTTGTATAAATTTTATTACTAACCTAGGCCTTAGGCCGAGGTTCAGACTATGTGTTTCAGGTTATAACCAATCGACCGCAAAACCTAACCGGTCGAGTGCTTGTAGTCGATCGCTCGGGGTGAGGGCCGACTTATCGCATTTCAAAATTTAGGGTCCATGTGTTTTTCTAACGTCGACTTTTTATTAGCTTAATTTTGGTTGATTAAGTGTTTATAGTGAACCCTAAGCAATTATTTTCACTAGTCTATATTTCTTAATTTCAATCTTAATTGTTTAATCTAGAGTTTACGAGTTTTAGGATTTACAGATTTTAGGGTTTACAATTAAATAATTGAAGGGGCGTGCCAGCATTAATATCAGATTTGTCCAATTATAGTGGTTTCAATTCTATCCAAGGTTACTGGTTTTAAATTAGGTTTTCACGATTAAAATTAGATTTCTAACATCCCAGATCATATAGGATAGGGTAAATTTAACTATAATAATCATCTAATTAAATTTGTTCCCACTCACCTTAGATCCAAGCTCTAACTTCATTCCTTGCCCATGAATCAACATTCATCAGCTTGCCTCCTCCTAGATCTGTTTCTAGCATGCACTTGCTTTAATTTTTAATTTGTTTTTGAAGAAAGTTTATAGCTGGAGAGAAAATTTTTGTAGAGTTTTGGTAGACTGTAATTTTTTTAACAAATTTAGGGTTAGCCTAGGTGTTAATTTTTAGAGGTTGGGAATCAATTTGGTACATTGATTTAGCTTGGAGAATATTTTACTAACATTAGGAAGACTCAACAAAATTTGGCCACGAAGCAATTGATCTCAACCGTTCGAATGAAGTGCAGAACTATCGATTTTCTTACATAATGGTCGACCACCCAATTCCATAGGTCGATTGCCCATAGCCACGGGTCGAACTACAACCGTGGACCATTCATTCCAAGGGTCAACCATTTAATTTAAGGGTCGACCTTTAATCTTTGTTAAATTTTTATTACAATTATTTTTTATTCGAATTTTCAAATAACCATTACTTCTCCTTGCTAACTTTGATTTCGAAGTGTTATATATGAAAATTGTCCAAAAAATCGATGCGATCTCAATAGCTAAATTCGGACGTCTATGAAAATTTCATTTTAGTCCTTATTTTATTTGAATTTAAATTTCTTATTAAATTTTCAGGGTGTTATATTCTTCCTAAAAAGATTTCGTCCTTGAAATCTCAATGGACGGAAAAATGTAACTTACGAATACAACAACCATTAGCTACAATGATCTACCCATCCATCATCCATAGGGAATCACCATCCATAGAAATATTTTAATGCAACATGCACATATATATGCAACGTGAAATGCACATGAACCTAAACTTATGCAAAGAGTTAGCGGTCTCCTAATCTAGTCGACCTCCTGTCATGCAAATGCTCATGCCATGCGTCCAAAATGTATGCAATATCCTAAATAAATATACTTACAATTCTACATGCATGCATAACCATTCCATCCATATGTATCATATCTAACAATCTAAATAACAAGTAAGAGATAATGTGAATGTGTGTGTGCTATCTAGAGGATATACTATTATAAATGTGTAAAAGAAACAATTCAAGCAATACAAACACTAGCATCCATTATCTATAACATGTCCTAATGACATGTTTACAACCATTCCTACCATCTAATGGTCTCTACCTATGATAGAAACCTAAATGTAAAGTAATCTATACTTTTCTAACTAAAATGGAAACATGACAGAAAAGAGTTCGGAATGGGTGGCTTGTTCTCCTCAAGCTCCCATGTACTCTCAACTGGTTCATCTCCCTACTAGACTTTAACTAGTTTAATTATTTCATTAATGAGTCAATTTGTCCCATGCCCAATAATATTGGTAGGTGGATGGAGAACAAGGGACTCACATACCCTTTTAAACTTTCCCTAACTGACACAGCTTGACCACGATAGCTACATCACATGGACACTTCCGCTAGTAATTAATGATGACTTTCTAATCATTTAGCTATATTCTATCTTGCCTTGGGGATTTTCTACCAGTCTGCTTTTTATGCGGACTCAACTCCACGGACTATAGATGACTCAACTCGTCGGACTGTAGCAGACTCACCTCCATGGACTACCCCATAAATCTTCTACTAATACTTGCTTTTCTCCCTATCTTCTGCAGTCCTTGTCTTTTTATGAAACAAATCCATCCATTTTTTTCAATTGCACTTCTCATTCTTTACCACCGGCATAAACCTTTAATCCGAACGTATGTGCATAGGTAATTCTCTACAATCCTTGCTACTAAATCAATTGGTGCCTAATCGCACCAAGTTAAATAAATTGAGCGTAAGTATGGTACCACGAAACTATAGCCTTATGCAATCCTTAATGCACAACATACCACCTTAACTCATCCAGTGGTATACCTAGTCACCTTAACTTCTAGATACCAATTAGGACAACTCGAATGTTGACGGTGTCTCCTTTCGTGGTACTTCCTACTTAGCTCTTTGCTATTTCTCCACTTTACCCAAGTGTTTCCTGGGGATTTGACCAGGCAACTAGTACTCGGCAATAAGTGCTCGGCATCAGAGGGTGACCGACATCAAGGAGTGTTCGGCGAAGCACTGGCCATCCAGGAGTGTTCGGCGAAGCAACTGACATCCATGAGTACTCGGCGTAGTACTCGGCATCCAGTAATGTTCGGCGAAATACTCAGCAGTGTTCGGCGTCAACTGGCACTCAACATCAACCACTGCTCGGCATCAAGACTGTTCGACATCAAGACCGCTCGGCATCGAGACTGCTCGGCATCAAGGCTGCTCGGCATACAAGAGCACTCGGCATCGAGACTGGTCGGCGTACAAGAGTACTCGGCGTCAAGACTGCTCGGCATACAGGAGTACTCGGCATCCCATGGTGTTCGGCGAGGCACTTGACATCCAGGAGTGTTCGGCGAGGCACCCAACATCCAACGAGTGCTCGGCAGCAAGTGTGCTCAGCATCAAGACTGCTCAGCATACCAGAGTGCTCAGCAACGAGAGCGCTCGGCGTCAAGACTGCTCGGCATACGAGACTGTTCGACATCAGGGAGAACTCGGCAGCATCTGTGGTTCGGCATACAGGAGTACTCGGCGTAGTACCCGGTGGGATTAGAAGTACTCGGCGTAAGGGCACTCGGCGTCTAGAAGAGCGTTCGGCTTCAACTGACTAACACCCTACACTTCCCAAACATCAACCACCTCGTTCGGCATAGAAGGGACCGTTCGGCGTCAGAGCGTTCGGCACATCTGTGGTTCGGCATACAGCGCTCACTATACTCGGGCTGGAGTGTTCGGCCAACAGCCCACTTGGGAAGTCCAGCCCATCTTTGCCTATAAATAGAGGGGCAGGGTCACAGTGAAATGGATCCTTTTTTGGAGAGAAAACACCGGGGAGACTCTGCCATTTTCAAGACTCATCTTCTCTACTTAACAACTTCATTCAAGCATTTGATTCACGAATTGTATTTGTAATCAATTATAAAGAAGATCAATAAAGTTTAACCTCAAAGTGGACGTAGGCAATTACGCTGAACCACTATAAATTTGGTGTTCTTACTTTCTGTATTTAGATTAGCACTGTCTTCTCTGTTTAATTTGATTTCATCACTTATATCTCTTCACAATCTTCTTCTACGAGGTTAGTGACCAATTTTGGTGCTAACACTTTGGTGCTTTCACCGAGAATCGAATTCTCAGACCTCAAGGATCTGCTTTGAAGCTACTGGATTGAACAAATCCCTCAAAGAAGATCCGACTTACTGATAGGACATCCGTTGATTCTACTCAGAGTTCATACCAATAACTCTACAATGGCAAGACCACGTACCAGGTCAGCTTCTCTTAATGCGGATGCCCGAGAGACTACTAGCGTGCAACAAGCAGGACCTAGCAATCAACCAGCGATCCCGAGTGCAGGGATTGCCGCTCAAGAACAGACTCCAGTTGTCACCAGAGTGGAGTTCAACGACTTGATGAGAGAACTTAGGGAAAGCAGGAGACAACTGGGAGAACAGATGCAAGCTAATGCCAACCTGATGGCACAACTCACTCAACAGCAGCAACAGAATGCTGGGGGCAATCCAGCTGCTTATTCCTCTTCTGACAGCTCTACTTCTTCTGATGAACCACCCAGGCGTAGACGCCGTAAGACTGAAGCTGCAAGGGCGGATGCTGCTGTTCGAACAGCTGGAGACCGCGACCAAGCCAGAACTGGAAGCTTCCGAACCGGAGTACAGATGGAGGATGGAGCTCCAGATCATCAAAATGCTAACAATGTTGAACCTAACGACGCACGATTGGCAGATCGCCAGGAAAGGAGGCATCAGCATGGACAGGCGCGTAGAACTGACTCCAACCTCCCAGCTTCCATACAGACACCCGATCTGACAGCCATGATCAGGCAACTGATGAAAGAAAATCAGGGCTTATCAAATGACGACTGGTGAGTGTCAAGAAGTCATACTCCGTTCACGGATGTTGTGCTGCAAGCGGCGTACCCCAAGAAGTTTAGCATGCCAACCATTCCTGCATACGAAGGAAAGACTGACCCCAGACAACATGTAATGAGGTATGAATGGATGATGGATTCAGCCAGAGCAAATGATGCCACCAAGTGTAGGTGCTTTCCGATTACTCTATTTGGGATCGCTACTATGTGGTTCACCCGACTTCCTCTGCGATCCGTATCAAGCTTCGAGGAGTTGGCAAAGAAGTTTATTGAGCAGTTCAGGATACACACTACACGCCCGAAGGACGTGATGTCTCTGTCAAGTGTAATCCAAAATCCCGGAGAGTCGCTGAAGGAGTACTTACAAAGATTCCACGTTGCGGCAACTAAAGTCAGTAATCCCAATGACCATGCAATTCTAATGGCTGTAATGAGAGGTGTAGATCCGGATTCTGAGTTTGGAGACTGGCTGGCAGGAAAACCTCCGGCTACGCTAGAGCGTTTCTACTCCAAGGCACACCAGTTTATAAGAAGAGAAGAAGCTAGGTGGGTACGACGAGATAAGGCACCGGGACCTGCCCAAGAGTTAATCAAGAGCAACATTGCTGTGAAGAAATCTGGAGACAATTCGGGAAAGGTCCAAGCCAATGTCCAGAGTAAGCCTGTGCAGCCCAAAGAATCCGGAGGAAGAAGTCAAGGAAAGAGGAAAGAAGCGGGAAAGTGGAAGTCGAGAATTCCCAGCTACAGCGAGTACACTCCGCTAAACGGCCCACTTGAGAACATTTACCTATCCACCTGCAATACTTTTCAGTATAGAAAACCACGTCCAAAAGAATCAACTGAAGAACAGAAGCGGACCGGGAAATATTATCGCTTCCATGAGACTTATGGACACAATACGGAAGAATGTAGACACTTGCACGACGCTATCGAAAAGTTGATCAGGCAGAAGAAGTTGCAGGAATTTGTGAAGGATCCACAAGAAGGAGGACATGGGACGTCCAACCCAGGTCGTGCACCAGCTCCACGTCATCCCGAGGAGCCTGCCCGGACCGTGGGTAGACTGGTCATAAATACAATCATCGGCGGGCCTCACCCCGCGGATAAGAATTGGCAGGAGATGGAGCGATATGCAAGTTCTTTGAAGCATGCAGATTTTGAGTGTTGTTCGAACGTGGAGGACGGAGCCCCTGCTAAGCAGCAGCGCGTAATGACAGACGATATTGTGTTTAGGAACAGAGACGCTGATCAGGTAGAGGCTCCGACCATCGATCCCATGGTCATATCTGCAACGATCGGACCAGCATATGTAAAAAGAATTTTGATTGATTGTGGAAGTTCAGTCAACATCATCTTCAAGAAGGCCTACGATCAGATGAAGCTAGAGACAAAAGACTTGAAACCATCCAAAGCTCGTATCCACGGCTTTAACGGCGCTGCGATTGATGCAGTAGGATATGTCGAGTTACCAGTTGAACTGGGACAAGGCGAGCGTCGGAGGGTTCGAATTCTACCCTTTGTAGTTTTGGATGTGGACTCTCCGTATAATGTTTTCTTGGGTCGGCCGGCCCTGGCTGAATTTAGGGCGGCATTGGCCCCGTGGTGCTTAACTTTGAAGTTTCCGACTGACAAAGGAGTAGGCATTGTTCACGGTGACCAAGCAGCTGGTCGTTCCTGTTATGTGGCCGAGCTCCGAGAGGGCCACCGGAGGGAGAAGGGAAAGGTTGCGGACAACCCCGTCCGCATCCTCAATGCGGATAATTGACAAGTAGCGCCCGAGCCCTGGCTCGGGCATAGTTCTCGGATCTACGGAGATATAGATCCAAGAGACGACGATGAGAAACCCAGGGAAGAGAAGGCGGCACCGGCTGAATTAACAATTGACATTTCAGTTAGCCGTGACGACCCTTCGCGAATACTGAAGATCGGATCACAGCTAGGCCCTGCAATGACTGAAGACCTTAGCGACTTCCTCCGGGCGAACCTTGATGTTTTCGCCTGGACGCATTCTGATATGTGTGGGATTTCTCCTGCCATCACGAGTCATATGTTGAACATAGACCCGAAATACGTCCCAGTCAAGCAAAAAAGGAGAGGAATGGATCCAGAGAGGTCCGCTGCTCTTGGGGAGGAGGTGGACAAACTCAAAGCAAATGGGTTCGTCCGCGACGCCCTCTACCCGGAATGGGTCTCCAACCCCGTGCTAGTAAAGAAGGCGAATGGGAAATGGAGGACTTGCGTAGATTATTCCGACTTGAACAAAGCATGCCCTAAGGACAGTTTCCCGTTGCCTAGGATCGATCAGTTGGTCGATTCCACCGCAGGACACGAGTTACTGTCATTCATGGATGCTTACTCAGGATACAACCAAATCCCAATGCATATTCCGGACCAAGAACACACCAGCTTCGTTACAAATGTCGGGCTGTATTGCTATATAGTGATGCCCTTCGGATTGAAGAATGCTGGAGCGACTTATCAACGTTTGGTGAATCGAATGTTCAAGGACCAGCTGGGCAAAACCATGGAAGTCTATGTGGATGACATGCTCGTGAAGTCACGACTGTCAAACGACCACATTCAAGACTTAGCTGAAATGTTTAACATACTCAGGTTTTATGGAATGAAGATCAACCCGCTGAAGTGTTCTTTCGGCGTTGCATCAGGGAAGTTTTTAGGATTCATCGTCAATGCTAGGGGAATCGAAGCCAACCCAGAAAAGATCCAAGCTATTCGAGATGTACAAGCGCCCAGGACTATAAAGCAGGTACAGAGCTTGAACGGAAAAGTAGCTGCGCTGAGTCGATTTATATCCAAGGCAACTGACAAGTGCATCCCGTTCTTTGACATAATAAAGAAAGGAAAGAGAAATTTTGAATGGACGTCTAGCTGCGAGGGAGCATTCCGGAATCTGGTAAGGCATCTGGAGAGCCCACCAATGCTATCTAAACCAGTTGACCATGAGATGCTGTACGTTTACTTGGCTATATCCCCTCATGCGATAAGCGCAGCTTTGGTTCGTGAGGAGGATCGAGTCCAGAAGCCGGTATATTATGTTAGCAAGCGTTTGACGGGGGCAGAGAAGAATTACCCTAAAATCGAGAAATTGGCTTATTGCTTGGCGATTGCATCACGCAAGCTGCGCCCATACTTTCAAGCGCATTCAATTAGTGTTTATACCGATCAACCCCTGAGGCAGGTACTTCAACGACCGGAAACTTCTGGAAGATTGCTAAAATGGAACATCGAGTTGAGCCAATTCGATATCGCGTACTTACCACGGAGAGCCATCCGAGGGCAAGCGTTAGCAGACTTCATCGCTGAATTTACCATTCCCATCAAACCGGACAATCACGACATCAGTCCCCCCATTCGATGGAAATTATACACTGACGGTGCATCAAACGACCGTTGCTCCGGCGCGGGCGTAGTTCTTATAACTCCGGAAAACCGATCAATCTGTTATGCCCTGAAGCTCGATTTCCCGGCTACGAACAACGAAGCTGAATATGAAGCGCTGATCGCTGGCTTGAAGCTCATCAAAGAACTCGGGATCGAATCAGTCGAAATCTTTTGTGACTCGCAGTTGGTGGTTTACCAAGTACGAGGAGACTACCAAGCAAAAGGACGAAAGCTTGCTCCGTACCTCGTTCAGGTCCAAGAACTACTATCAAATCTTGAGCGTTATGACATTTCACATATCCCGCGAGAACAGAACAAAGAAGCCGACTTGTTGGCTAAGTTCGCAAGTACCGACGATGCTCAACAAATGGGATTGTATCCCGTTGAAGTCTTGCATGCCCCGAGCATAGACGAGATGAAAATCGATCGCGTGTTAGAAACAGAAATCGAGAAGGACTCGTGGATAACCCCATTCAAACTGTACCTGACAACCGGGGCTTTACCAGAAAAAAGAAGCGAAAGACGACAGGTCCTTCGGAAGGCTGCGCGGTACGTAATGCAGGGTGGATCCATGTACCGAAAAGGATTCTCAGTCCCATTATTACGGTGCATCGCTCATGATGAAACAAAGCGAGTCTTGAGGGAAGTTCACGAAGGGGAATGTGGCGACCATACTGGAGGGCAAACGCTAGCAAAGAAGATCCTCCGCTATGGATATTACTGGCCCACCGTAAACCGGGATGCCGCGGACTACGCAAGAAAATGCGACAAGTGTCAAAGATATGCAAAAATCCCAAGGGCTCCATCAACGGAACTCACACAAATGATCAGTCCTTGGCCATTTGCGATCTGGGGAATCGACATAATCGGCTCTTTGCCTCTATCCAAAGGTGGTGCGAAATACGCAATAGTTGCAGTCGACTATTTCACGAAATGGGCTGAGGCAGAACCTTTGGCCACTATCACCTCTAAGAAGGTCATTAACTTCGTTGTACGAAGCATTATATGCCGCTTTGGCCTTCCACGCACCATCATTACAGACAACGGAACGCAATTCGAAAGTAGAGAGTTCAAAGAGTTCTGTTTAAAGTACGGCATCGAGAAAAAGTTCGCCGCCGTTGCACACCCAAAAGCTAACGGACAAGTCGAGGCCGTTAACAAAATAATCAAGTACATACTAAAGAAGCGTCTGGAGAAGGTTGGAGGCAAGTGGGTAGATGAACTCCCGACAGCATTATGGGCGTATAGAACTACCCACAAGTCCGCGACCGGCCACACTCCGTTCGCCTTGGCATACGGCTCTGAAGCCGTTATACCCGTGGAACTTGAAGTTCCATCGCACCGAGTGACATACTATGATCCCAAGATGAACCAAAACCTCTTGCTGGAATCACTGGACTGCATCGACGAAAAGAGTGAAGAAGCTGAGTTAAGGGCGGCAGCGCACAGACATCGAGTCAAGCGTTACTACGACGGCAGAGTCCGCCCAAGAATCTTTGATGTGGGTGATCTCGTTCTGAAACGAGTCTTCCCAGTACCATCACGCATGAATCCCAGCTGGGAAGGTCCATACGCCATTGAACGGAAGCTTGGAGAAGGAACATTCAAGCTAGCGACCATTGATGGCGCGACACTCCCCCGAGCATGGAACAGTGAACATCTGCGGCACTATTACATTTAGCATGTTTTCCTTTTTCTGTTGTAGGCACTGTTATTTCCTGCATGTTTCCATTCAATAATGACTTAGTTTCCTTTTGAAAGTTGTAATCAAGCAATTTAGTTGATCTTCGTTAATAAAGGCTTGAAGCCATATTTTCTATGAAGTTTCTATATCTCTTAATTGGATGATAAACTACATTATCATTCACGACATGCAGACTCGTACGAACGATTCCAAATCTCCGAATCCCCAGAGCGCGGATCGGAGTACTCTAAGTCCCCAGAGCGCGGACTAGAGTATAAACGATTCCAAATCTCCGAATCCCCAGAGCGCGGATCGGAGTACTCTAAGTCCCCAGAGCGCGGACTAGAGTATAAACGATTCCAAATCTCCGAATCCCCAGAGCGCGGATTGGAGTACTCTAAGTCCCCAAAGCGCGGACTAGAGTATAAACGATTCCAAATCTCCGAATCCCCAGAGCGCGGATCGGAGTACTCTAAGTCCCCAGAGCACGGACTAGAGTATAAACGATTCCAAATCTCCGAATCCCCAGAGCGCGGATCGGAGTACTCTAAGTCCCCAGAGCGCGGACTAGAGTATAAACGATTCCAAATCTCCGAATCCCCAGAGCGCGGATCGGAGTACTCTAAGTCCCCAGAGCGCGGACTAGAGTACAAACGATTCCAAATCTCCGAATCCCCAGAGCACGGATTGGAGTACTCTAAGTCCCCAGAGCGCGGACTAGAGTATAAACGATTCCAAATCTCCGAATCCCCAGAGCGCGGATCGGAGTACTCTAAGTCCCCAGAGTGCGGACTAGAGCATAAACTATTTCAAGCCTCCAAGTCCCCGGGACACAGAGTCAGCAAGAAGTCCAAGTACTCGAAAGATGTGGGATGAGAGGTACGCCACGTCCAAAAATGTTTGAACAGCGCAAGAATGGACCGGGAGATAATGCAACTCATAAGAACTTGAGTTATGGCTACAATTAGTCAGCAAACCAAATAAAGACAAGAGAATCATTCAAACAAAAAAGAAACTAAAACTTTATTCAATAAGTCCAAAATGGGGATACATGATCACTCCTACAAAATTCAGACCTCTCTATACAAACTACAAATCATGGGAGATAAAAACAATTACAAAACTTAATCAGGAAACTTGTTGAACGAGTGCATCGATTATTTCTTCGACTTCTTCTTCTTGTCTGCCTTTGGTGTTTCCGACGACTTCTCTCCCTCACGTTTTTTCTTGGACTTTTTGCTTGCTAGAGAGACGGAGTCAGGAGTAGGAGACGGAACATCTAGCGGTTTGGACTTGCCCGGGAGAATGATTTTCAAAGGTCTGTTCCGCGGGTCAGTGAGTTCCAGTACTTCAGATTCAACTTTGACTTTGACCTTTTTCTTCTCCTCGTCGGCGAGACGGTCCTTCATGCTCGTCTCTGAAGTATGTTCAGAGGCGCCAGTGATTTTAACTTCATCGCTTCCTTCGGCAGGAGACGAAGTATCAAGTTTGTCATCATCAAGCGCCCCGATCACTTGAGCGTCTGGACCGGGAGTTACCCCTGCGTGAGCAACGTCGCTTGTTTTCCCTGCTTCCTCCTTGGCGTTATCGCTCCTCGGAGTTAGCTCGGCGTCAGAACAACCTGCATGAAAATATAAGAAGTGGGCATTAGAACGAATGACCATTGCTGAAAAATGACGGGATCTCTTCGACTTCTAGAGAAAGAAGAATTTCCTACCAGGATCCGGTTGGCTATCGGTGGCGCGTGGGGTTTCACCCTCCAGGATAGGTGACAGCACATGAACGCCAAGCCCGGGATCTTCGGGATCATAACTTGCATGCTGCTCGAATGGATCAAGCGTCGACCGACCGGCCGATTGAGCAGCATAAGGAGCGACGATGTGAGGAGTAGTAGCGTCGGCCTCTGACGGGCCAGCCTCGTCGTTCTTCTCTTTCGAAGGGGAAGAGCCTTTGCCATAAAGAGCCAATGCTGCGGATAAATCCGATGGCTCATTCCCCCTCAGAAACTCCTTCACCAATGCATCCTCGTCGATCTCTTCGGAGCCTGACTCGACTTTCTTGATCTTTATCAGAGTTTCCCATGCCTTAGCCAGGGATTCGTGGTAGCCGTCGCCCAAGAATGTTAGGTCGCGGTGCATAAGGATGCGAGCTCCGTACTCGGCAATCAGCGGGTCAAACATACTCTTGACCTCTTCCCTGCCGGCCTCTACGGCCGCCTCAAGGCGAGAATCAAGCTCCTCCACCGCCATTCTTTTGCCCTCCTCACGGGCCTCATCCTTCATTTTCTCGACCCCGGCAAGTTCATTGTCGAGCTTTGTCTTCAGAAGTCGGGTAGCAACAATCTCATCACAATATCGCTGCGATTCTTCCTGAGCAGCTATTTTGTCTTCTTTCTCCTAGGAGAGTTATTCTTTCAGCTCTTTGACTTGAGTAGCGAGCGCGTCCCTTTCTTTTTGGACAGAGTCTTTTTCTAGGGCAAGGGCGCCGCTGCGCTGAACTGCTTCGTCAAGTTCCTTTTTGTGAGCCACCTCTAAGCGAGCAACTGCCTTAGCAGTATCTTTCGCACCTTGTTCAGCGGCTTCTAGCTTTGACTTATACGAAGCGAGCTCTTCGTCTTGGAGTTTGATGATTTTCTTATCGCTGTCAGCCTCCAGATTCAGACGGTCAATCTCGTGTTGACGCTCGACAGATACTTCCGAGATCTTCTCCACCAAGTGCACGAATGCGTCATGTTGAACATAGACGTCATTGTTGCAGGCAATGGCACTTTGCTTCACGTGCCCAGGAATGTGATGGATGGCCGGGAGGAATTTCAAACCGTCAAAACAGATTTTCGGAAACTTGGCCTTAAGGTCGACCATCTTTTCCGCAACAGTTGGGTCCACGGCAGGAATAGGAGGAGGAGGCTTAGAGAATTCCGTTCTTTTACGTTGCTCTCGAACTTGCCTCGTACTCGATGAACTGGAATGTTGTTCTCGAGCAGCATCAGACTGATAACCCTTCTGCAAAGACTTCTCTTTATCCGGCTCAGTTGTAGGAGGAAGATCGCGGGACTGGGAAGATTGATAGTGTGCTTTCTTGCGGTGAGACGACTCGCGCGGACGATTGTCCCTATCTTCATAATCACCTCGGTTCCGGTGTCTGCCTGAACTGGAATCCCGTCCGGAGTGATGGAATATAGAAGACCCCTGAAGGCGATCAAGTCCGTGTGAGCGGCCCATATCACCTGCAAAGAAGGGAGATAACGACGAGTTAAGGAGAATTCACGAATTAAAAAGACTTGAAGTATATTATGGAATGCGCATGTGCGTGTGTGTCCTAGTGTTCCCCCCGACGGACCCGTTCGTTTATCTTTGCTAATCGGAGTATTGTCTCCTTGAGCCTGGAGTTGAACTCCTACATTGCCTCTAGCGGGCGAAGAGAATTTGAGAGCTTCAGGATCATCGAACCCGTAATTAAGTATGTCTTCGGGAATAGAAAGGTTCGATAGACCTCTCAAGGAACTTTCCAGATGCTGCGAAGAAGCCTCTTTCTCAAGAGGGGTAGGCGTAACTTTTGAGGTGCCACCAACTTTTTCCTTTTGAACCGTGTATTTCAACTTCTTCTTTCCCTTCGAAGGGGAGGATGATGTCTCAATATCCTGAACTTCGATTGCCGGATTCCAAGCGGGACCCATGTTCTCGCCCTGAGTTTCGGGGGCATCATCCTCTTTGCGCTCGCCTTCTTCGTGCGTGTCGGGAGCGCGACGCGATGACGATCCGGCAAGTTTTTTCCCTTTACCAGATGGAGGTTTGGGAATTGTAACACCTTCTGGAAGGCTGATCCGACGACCAGGGGCTAGCAAGCCTAACCCCGACAGCGATTCATTTGAAATGATAGTCCGGATGTCTCGATCCTCAGCAGGAAGAGCTCTAATGGCTTCAACAGCCTCCGAATATCCCCGGCCTTCCGGACGTGGGTTGACACCTGAAAAGATGAAATGAAGAGTTAGGAAAAGCATGACTCCAATTAAATACGAATAACGATTCAGCAGAGAGACTTACTGCCTTTAACCCATCTCCTAGCGAAACCAGAAGGGCAGCGCACATAGAACCATTCCTGTTTGTACAGGGCGAATTTGCTACAGGCCCCTGTCAAGATCTGGCACTTGTGGTATGGCTCGAGGAACATAAAGGAAGGGCTATCTTTCCGTCTCTTGAACATATAAATATATCGGATATCACCGGGAGTTGGAGGTCTGGAGAAGACGGCCATGAAGAGTAAGTAAGTCCCATATAGAAACGCATGACCGTTCGGGTGCAGTTGCGATGGAGCCATGTCTATGTACTGCAGAACGTCCCGGAGAAATAAGTTGAAGGGAGGCACGCTGCCCATCCGACACATGAACTTGTTGCAGGTAGTGTACCCGACTGGGGGCAGATGAGGGCGATCGTGTCTCGAAGGGACTAACACGTCGGCAAAAGGAATCCCGTGAATAGAGCATATCCGCCTCAGAGCAGCTTCGTTGATCTTCGAAGCTTGAGAATCGATCGAATTGTCTAGTAAGATGGTTGCCTCCAGAGCGTCAGGCGCCAAGTTATGAGCGGGAGAAATTGACGGGTTAGAAGAATCAGCGGCTCCTTGCCTTGCTGATGGCCCAGGTCTGTCAGATATGGTGGCAGAACTAGATTTTCTCGACATCCTGAATAAATATTGAACCTGGCTAAATGCTTGAGAAAGCTATACTTGAAAAACGTTGAACGTTAGAATTAGCAACACGAGTTTTCCCCCCCACGTGGTGTGTGAACTAGTGCAAGCAATTGTGTACAGACAATAAGAATGTTTTAAAAGATATAATAATTAGCTTCGAATCATCGCCTTCGAAGACCGTCATCGCTGACCGTCTCAAAAAGCCCGCCTTGAGGTGATTACAGTTCCAGATTCAAAAGACATATGATTTCTAAAGTAAACGGCCTAAGTGTAGTTTGACATTTATACTGATCGGCATTTAAGTAATGTTCGGCATTCAAGATTATTCGTCCTAAGTATAGTGTTCGGCTGTGTTTGGCTCAGTTTAAAGAATGTTCGTCAATTGTATTGTTCGGCATGTCAAGTGTTCGGCAATTGTATTGTTTGGCATGTCAAGTGTTCGGCAATTGTATTGTTCGGCATGTCAATTGTTCGGCTTGGGTTATTGTTCGGCTGTGTTTTGCTCGGTCTAAAGAGTGTTCGGAAATTGTATTGTTCGGCATGTCAAGTGTTCGGCAATTGTATTGTTCGGCATGTCAAGTGTTCGGTAATTGTATTGTTCGGCATGTCAAGTGTTCGGCAATTGTATTGTTCGACTGAATTCAATGTTCGGCATGTCAACTGTTCGGTCTGAGTTATCATTCGGCTAAAAGTGGCTCTCCACCACGATGTCAACTTCACCCTACACCATCTCCGTCTGCGCCGAATGTCAGGGACAGATCACTCGGCGAAGACTACACCGTTCAGCATCCCATCTTTCTTTTCCTTCCATTCTTGTTCGGCGCAAAGGAGCTAGCCCTAACTAGACAACTCCAAGCATGCGAGCCATTTCTGCTCGACGCATATTATACGATCATGGAAAGGTCACGTTTCCCATTAAAACAACCTAAGTCTTGTGATTGAAGTAATCTAAATTACAGAAGGATTGATACCTAGTTCGGAAGTCGAAATTGAGGAAGGATCAATTAGGTCTCAAATCTGGTAGGATGGCAAGAATTGAAAGTCTCTAAGGAATGACTGAAAAGAAGGCGTAAAAGGAAAAGAGACGGTGAAGACCTGGTTATATAGAGGGAGGTAGAAGTTGAAGAGGCTATACCCGGTAGAACCGGTCAACACCGAAGGGTTCGGCATCGTAGCAGAGTGACGTTCGGCACACGAGGTACGTTCGGCTTCGAGCGTATCGTTCGGCATCTAAATCTCGTTCGTCTTGCACCTCCTTCGCTAGCACTCTCGAGAAGGTACCTCCGAGGTAGATTGTACCAGATTCAAAGCGCATCACGTTCGGCCACGCAATACACTTTGGGGGGCAAGTGTTTCCTGGGGATTTGACCAGGCAACTAGTACTCGGCAATAAGTGCTCGACATCAGAGGGTGACGGGCATCAAGGAGTGTTCGGCGAAGCACTGGCCATCCAGGAGTGTTCGGCGAAGCAACTGACATCCATGAGTACTGGGCGTAGTACTCGGCATCCAGTAATGTTCGGCGAAATACTCAGCAGTGTTCGGCGTCAACTGGCACTCAACATCAACCACTGCTCGGCATCAAGACTGTTTGACATCAAGACCGCTCGGCATCGAGACTACTCGGCATCAAGGCTGCTCGGCATACAAGAGCACTCGGCATCGAGACTGGTCGGCGTACAAGAGTACTCGGCGTCAAGGCTGCTCGGCATACAGGAGTACTCGGCATCCCATGGTGTTCGGCGAGGCACTTGACATCCAGGAGTGTTCGGCGAGGCACCCAACATCCAACGAGTGCTCGGCAGCAAGTGTGCTCGGCATCAAGACTGCTCAGCATACCAGAGTGCTCAGCAACGAGAGCGCTCGGCGTCAAGACTGCTCGGCATACGAGACTGTTCGGCATCAGGGAGAACTCGGCAGCATCTGTGGTTCGGCATACAGGAGTACTCGGCGTAGTACCCGGTGGGATTAGAAGTACTCGGCGTAAGGGCACTCGGCGTCTAGAAGAGCGTTCGGCTTCAACTGACTAACACCCTACACTTCCCAAACATCAACCACCTCGTTCGGCATAGAAGGGACCGTTCGGCGTCAGAGCGTTCGGCACATCTGTGGTTCGGCATACAACGCTCACTATACTCGGGCTGGAGTGTTCGGCCAACAGCCCACTTGGGAAGTCCAGCCCATCTTTGCCTATAAATAGAGGGGCAGGGTCACAGTGAAATGGATCCTTTTTTGGAGAGAAAACACCGGGGAGACTCTGCCATTTTCAAGACTCATCTTCTCTACTTAACAACTTCATTCAAGCATTTGATTCATGAATTGTATTTGTAATCAATTATAAAGAAGATCAATAAAGTTTAACCTCAAAGTGGACGTAGGCAATTACGCTGAACCACTATAAATTTGGTGTTCTTACTTTCTGTATTTAGATTAGCACTGTCTTCTCTGTTTAATTTGATTTCATCACTTATATCTCTTCACAATCTTCTTCTACGAGGTTAGTGACCAATTTTGGTGCTAATACCAAGGGTACCCAAACTTGGTGATTTCTTAAATTGTTGAAAATAGCAAAACGATTCAACTTAAGTCATCTCATTTTACTTCCAAATGGTTTCTCCGATCCTTCAAAAATCATTGTAAGTAGGTATCATATTTAGAGTCTATAGGGATCCATATTAAATCCTAAAAGTGAAAATTGGTCTATCTTCTCAGTCAACCTAACAATAAAAGTCCTAAAATTAATTAAAGTTATAACCTAAAATCATTCTAGCATCAGTAATAATCACCTAAGTGGTACTTTGTTCGTGTGCAACTGCTATGCACAACATTGTGTATTCTAAGTTAGTATTTCATGAATTTTGTAACAACTCGCATATTAATGGGCCAGAATTATAAAAAAATCGAAACCCAAGTCCATTAGGATATGAATTATTGGTTTGTAACATGTAATAAACATGAGCATATCAGAGATCGATCAAACTAAACTCACAGCGGAAAAATATATAATAGGATATAAGTACTAACTTAGGTCACTACTTCAAAATCAGTGGTATACCTTAGTCATCCTATTGCCTTGCCAGTACCGAGCATGAATAAGAAGACTTCTCCATTAACCATTCCATCTTACTCTAATGACCAGTTCATCTTAATCTATCCTGTAGGTTATAATGAGGAGGGGTCAAAACAACATTTTGGTGATTAGAAAATTACATACTTAATCCATAACACAAACTTATAATGATTGGTTTCCATTTAAATGTTATGTCTTATTACATACGGTTAATCCGCTTACTGTGCATACGATTTGTCTACCTAGCCATCTCCAAGGTATATAATACTGACATATGCCTATCGTGCGTATGCTACCCAAAACCCGGCCACTTAATACTTCATGAATAGGGAGGAGGCATACCTAATGGCCATTTATACCTCAATCCCCAAAGCGGGCCCTTCGCATCGTCAACATTGGTCTATCAATCCTAGCTATAGAGACTGTTGACTTCTACATACACTTTATAATATATAATTGCCGCATTTATCATTAATTATGTCCTAGCCATGTGAGAGATAATACCCAAGCCACTTATAATTTCTTAATGGAAATAAGTAGGCTCTGACCATTTAATACCTTATTTAAGGGAGGTCCCCGTCATTTAATACATAATCCCAAAGGCTGACCCCTCACAGTTACCTATCTAGCTGACATTGCATAGAAATCTCTTCGGACACTTAATACTTCCTACCGAGGTGGAGCTTTTTGAGATATCCTTTACCGTGCCTAGCTGCTAATCCTGACCGTATATACTTTCTAAGTAGGAAGGATGCAGACCCTCAATCAACCACTTAATACCTTCGACCCAAAAGCAGATCCTACATCCTTCGCATATCCGTTTTCCCATGGGTCTTATGGTCGGAGGTGCCTCACATCAGTAGTAAGCGCACACAACTATTGGTAACCTCTGAGTGAAGGACGGACTTCTTTAGTATGACTCTACTGATCTCGCATCTCAACCCACTAAGTCCAATTAATTATCCTAAGCTTTATTATTGGATAAAGCCCACTAATCTCTGTTTGCATATTTAAAACTATAATTTATTCTAATTATAATTATACTACCTTATAATGTTTAATTGCTACCTAGCATATTTTATTTATTATCTCCATAAATGTCACTTTTGTCCATGATAAGTGATTATTATCTTAACGGATGTTTCCAAAGACTTTTATTTACTTATTCAAACCTTACTATTATTTCTTCCTTATCTTTTCAATGATTAGCCTCCCAATTTCATTAATCAAATCCATTTCATCAATTTATAACAACTTAAAATTATTATAACTCCCAATTTATTGCGCATTTATTGCCTATTCATTTTTGGAGCTATGATCCTTCCATCTTTATTTTCAAGTTCTATTATTTAGTACACGATCTATTATGACGTTCAATTTACATTTAATGCGAACATTACAGTATAATACATTGCATTATAACTTTTATTTTAAATGTTTAATGCTGTTATATATGTTTATAAATTTATTATTACGTTTTCAGTTATTAATCCTTTAACTAGAATGTTTCATTCTATATTTTAATCTGTTAGAATTATCCTTTTAGAAAGATTTTCCGTTATACCCTCCATAAATTAACCTAAATTAAAGGATTTGCTTATTTTGAAATTACAAGAAATTATTTATTTTCTTTTTATTAAAATAGACAGCATACACTGCGGTAAGAAAATCATACTTTACACATCTATTTTCTCTTTGATGTATATTCCTTGTCAAATCGAACATTGCACTTTTTCTATGAAATAGGATATTAGATAAATTCATGGAGATTAAACCGACAATATTTTCAAGAATTTAAAATACAAAATACATATTCTAAATAGAATTAGAGAAAATCTAAATTACACTAATATTTTAACAACTCAATCGTGGATCTCGAACAAAATCCACACCTTTGTCCATATTCAACCTTTAATAACTTGGGGACTGCTTTCTAGATCTAGGTGTAAACAATATTCCTATTTATATATAGAATATGTAGGCATTGTTTTATACACATAATTCAAGCCTACAACTCTTTAGATCCCTATTAAGGCGTAAACATAAAATAAAATTCCAACGAAATAAATTCTAGTGTTATAAGTAAAATACATAATTTTCCACTCACCTTTAAAAGCTTTCCGAATCCCTAGATCTGAATCCGATTCCTTGAATCAACTCCGTTTCCTTTTTAATTCTAAGAATTATGTATAAAAGAGTATACACATACCATTAGAATTACAGATATGAAGAAGTATTTGAGAAAAAAGGAATATAGATTCGTAATATTGAAATTTACTTTTTATTGTGCAACGCTGATCCGCTCATTCTCTTCTTTTATTTATTTTCTATTCGTCTCTAATTTGTATAAATACAAATTATTTTAAAAGTTGGTCAAACTAAGGAGAAGAGGAAATGAAAAAGCTTCACTACACTAGATCAGAAAATATGAGAAGAGAAGGGGGGATTAGACCTATATTTATAGGCTCTCAAATCTATCGTATCCGTTAGATTAAAATTATCAAATCCGGATCGTTGGTCGAGGTTCAAACCACAACCGAAATTCCTTAACCGGTCGACCGCTAGAGGCTGATCGCCCCATAGTAGGGGTCGAACGATGTGGTCTCGCTTTGATCAAATATTTATTACATATTTTGTTATTTAATTTTTTCCATTCTGATTTCTTTAAACGTCCATAACTTCTTCGTTTGAACTCTGATCTCGAAACTCCAAATATGAAAGTTGCTTAGAAAACCGCCACAAACACAATGGTGTAAGTTTTGTTGCCAAATTCCATCGTTCGCTCAAATTCTATTTTTTGAGTCTAATTAATTATTATTAAATTATTAACATAAATTTATGGGGTGTTACAAATTTCTTTAAGTAAATTGTCTTCTTCTAATCCGAGGAATGATTAAGAAGAATCCTTTATATCCCTTCCTCCAAGTCTTATTAAAAATTTTCCAATCTAGTTTTTCATGAAAATCTCCTTCGCCTCCGCAATGCGTGAAAATAACCATATCTTTTTCTTAACGGAGACCCAAATCCTTGAATTAACCATCCCTTGCAAAATCTCGGCTATAATTTTGTCTAGGATACCTCTTGTGGTTTGAACTTCCAAAACTTTGCCATCTCCTTAATGTCCTCCAATAAATGAGACCTTTTTACCAAACATAATCTCTTATCACTTTATTCTAATTGTTTTATGGTTGAGATAACTCATATGGTGCCTTGTCATTTTAATCCAATAGACAAAATGACCAATGCTTTGGTTTATACTTAGAGATTTCTATATTTTAATAAATTGGGACTACATCTCTCCTAAAGGAAAAGTTGACAGTGTAAATTTCTATGTATTATCCAAAAAGAAGAATTTGCATTACCTTTGGAATGACAAGGGATTAGCTTTTTCTTAATTATTGAAATAGATAGTACAAAATACGGTGAATATCCATATTTTATATATCTCTTTCTTTTTGGATGTATTCCTTGTCATTTTAAGCGATACACTTTTCTTTATAAATCTGAAATTGATAATCCATAGGAATTTACATTGCAACCTTCCACATTCCAATGTATTAAAACATTACTCAAGTCCCATTCTAATTTAAAACGACTTCCAATTTTGTTTACTAAACTATATCAATTACCTAACAAAACCTATAATTACCATACAATTTCGTTAATGAAGTTTCTCATTAATTTAAGGATTACTTCCCCCTTATTTTCCATATTCAAGCGTGTGTTATACTTAACCCTACAATTCCAAGATTTACATAAGTATACATGGAACACAGCTACAAAGATAGAACCTAATAACATATATAAACTATATACTTTCTACTCACATCCACCTAGTCCGTCCGTAGCCTTTAGAGGGACAACACGATACCTAAATCGCCTATAGCCTACATGTATCATATCCTCTCCTATATGGTAGCGACCTTGCTGACATAGTGGTAAGCCTACACTTACCGTTCCATTTAGGCCTAATGTAATCAAGGAACCGCCCCCTCTCTCACTTAACAACTATATAAGAATTGAACTAGACCCTACTTGGTCATTTTCCACTTCAAACCGAATAAAACTCCTTGCATATATAGCATCCTTTGATAATAACCATCTTGGTTTACTCTTTCCTTATTCTGGAATATGTTTTACCCAAAACATACTTTTCAACTTTCCTTCTAATTCAACCGTTGACCAAAAGGTCAATAATTCCCATGTTTCTCTTTATCTCTGTCCCAACCATCTCAAGGCTTCCAAATTCCATAGTCAGTTTTGTCCTAGTGGGCCGCTTAATCCTATATATCTGTTTATACCAAAATTGGGCACAACACTCTTCGGAAGTCTTTGAAGAGATAAAGTGAAGAGATTAAATGAAAAAAGAGGAATTATCTAACAAAGACTCCAAATTTCAGAAATGAGAATAATTATAGTGCAAGGAGACACAAGAATTTAGAGTGGTTCGGCGTATAGCCTACATCCACTTTGAAGTAGTTTGCTTTATTGATCTTTCTTTTGTGTTTACAAGTGAATTCAATGTTTTACAGAAGTCAATTGTGATTTACAGCAGTGAATCTCATTTATGGCAGCAGCAATTGAGTTCAGATTTGGATTTGGCGGAGTTCGGGCGTTGGAGATCTCAAAGAGGAAGAAGAACCCCTTTTCTGTTGGCTTTGGGGGTCTATTTATAGGTGTAGGAGGCTGATATTTCGCTCAGATCTCGGGAGACACTCTCTGGCTTGTGACCAGGCCCGTACGCCTAAGCCCGTGAAGTTCCGGTCCGATCCGTGATTGACACGAGCTGATTTCGACTCGCTCGAGATTTCATCCAATGGAGTCGAAATTTGGCGTGTACATTCTTTAGCATGCATGTAGTCTTCCATGAAAATTTCATAGCATTTGGACTTGTAGATTGGGAGATATGATCAATATGAAATGGAGTTCTCGGCAGGCTGTTTCCTTCGACTCGCTTCCCGTTTCGACTCGCTTCCGTTCGAATCGATGGCGTGGCATTCGATTCCCACTCTGTCCTGGATGTTGCTTCGAGCAAGTCGAAGCGAGTGTTGGTCGAGCAAGTCGAAGCAAGCACTGTTTCGAGCGAGTCGAAGCTAGAATTGTTTCGAGCGAGTCGAAGCTATCACTGGGAGATCGAGTCGAAATGGGGAGCGAGTCGATGCGTGTGCTTTCGAACTGGAGCGAATCAAAGTGAGCAGCTCTGAGGGATGTGGAGTGAGTCGAACCAGGTTGACTCGAAGTTGGCCTCTGAGCGAAGCGAGTCAAAGTTGTCATTCCTGGACGTTGTGAAGCGAGTCGAAGGAGCGAGTCGAAGGAGCGAGTCGATTGGTAGTTGATCTTCATCCATTCTTGTATCGCTCATAACTCGAGCATACGAACTCGGATTGACTTGAGATTTGAGATGTTGGCTCTCATGGCTCAGCTTGCCATGTCCTAACAATTTTGGCTCGATCCGGACTCGGACAAAATTCATCGACATCCGTAGTGAGCCCATGTATAACTGATCTCTAGGACGGACCGTCACTGGTTACTAGTCAATTCCTTGGTGTTACGGCCTTGCCAAAAGGCAGGATAACATTTGCCTCCCAAAGTACGTCTTGTGAAAACATGATGTGCTTTGAAGTGCTTCAATCTTTATTCTGAATAGTTATCATCTTCCTGATGAAAGTTGTAATCTTTGACCGTTCTTCTTGATAATGTAAACTATTGACTGTCGACTACTGTGCCCTGTATCATTGCAACTGATTGCTGTATGCCAGTGGTTATCCATTTGCTGTTGTAGTCGTTACCGGATGAATTTCTGATTCTTAAAAATTTTTAATGTTGAATATTAGTCCGTCATTCATGCATGTATGTTAATCCGACTCCCGCTGATGTTTGTACGTTCTCGAGTCGCCGTCCGTTTATTGTTTTTGAATTCCGTACCGATCCTCTCCTGAACCGATGTGAAATCCGTTGTAACAACGCTTGACGGTTGTTTTTGAATGTCCTTTCATAACGATCCCCTCCTGAATCGTTGTGAAGGATTGAAACGTCGAGGATAATTTTCATTGGATTTGTGGATGCGAAGTAAGAATGTTGAATTGATGATGGACTTGAACTCAGCGAGTCGAGGTGGCACGAGTCGAAGTTGACTCCTTGATGGAGTCGAACCGGTCGTTCGACTCGATCTTGGATTCGAATCGCAGAGAAGCGAGTCGAAGTACACAGGAGGCCGAGGAGCGAGTCGAGACGTTTACTTACCGAGCGAGTCGAAGTGATGTCTCTTATGGCTACATGAGGGAGTCGAACTAGTCACGGGAAGGAGTTGAAGGAGCGATACGAAAAGGAGCTCCGTATTGGTGCACTGAAGAGGGAGTCGAAGCACGTGCTCGACCCTACTGGAATTCGAATCGGTTATTCCTCTTATTTTCTACTCCATATAAATACCTGTCACTTAGCCGTTTTCACTTTTTTACCTTTCATCCTTATTTTCCTTGCCTTCGTATCGCTCTGTGACTTAGAGAAAGCAAAGAAGAAAAGAACACTCTTGCCTTCAAACTGATTTACATCTTCAATTACTTGAACCAATTAACAAATTGAGGTAATCCATCGAGTGAAAACATATTGTAAACGAGGAGACTCGATTCTTAACACTAAATCGATCAGATTCGTGATCGATCGAAGAGTCCCTGGCCTTAGCCTCGTGTCGATCTGGAGTAGTGATTTCGAGATGATGAGGCGGAGGCCTTCGTGTCGATCGATGGTGGAGCTTCGTATCGAGTCGAATGCTTAGATTCTGTTGATCGATACGAAGGGGCTGTGGCTTATCGACTCGAAATGGTGGCTTTCGATTGAGTCGAAGTGGGTGGCCTTGGGTCGAGTCAAAGTAGCCGCTTGGGATCGAGTCGAAACGCGTGACCTCGGAGCGAGTCGAAGTGAGCAGCTTCGGATCGAGTCGAAATGCGGGACTTCGGAGCGAGTCGAAATGCGTGATTTCGGAGCGAGTCGTATTGGTTGCTTTGGACCGAATCAAAACGCATGACTTTTGGATAGAGTCGAAGGAGATGGCTCTGGAACGAGTCGAACTTGCACTCCATCCTTTTGAATGAGTATAACTCAAACGCACATGACTATAATTTATCGATGCGAACCCGGCTCTCGTGAGCCATACAAATTTGATCATTAAAAAACTTTTAAATTTTTCACACACTCGAACAACTGCCTCCGACGAGCTTCAAATTGGCATACTTGGACTTAACTGATTCACTGCATATCTGACTTCCTATCGAAGCTCGTCGATGAAACTGCAACTTATAAAAGATAACAACAAACTTCGATTTGGAGTGATAGTTAATAACTGGGTGGCATGGTTGTGACGGTCAGCGATGACGGTCCTTCTGACTGAATTCCGAAGTCTCATTCTTCATACGCTTCCTTCAATCCTGTTGATCTTCTCAAGTAACATATTGTACTACACTGCACAACACGCTCACACACTTTACACTGGGGGATGCACGAGTGTTATTTGTCAGTTTAACAATGATTTTTTATAAGCTAGCTAGTCATGGACCCTTCAAGTTCTCAGCAGCCGGAAATTCCAATTTCTATTCCCCCAACCATAGAGATACTGGTTATCGAAGCCGAAGTCATAGAGCCAGCTCCGGATGAGCTTCCGGGTGCTCGGTTTATACTCAATCCATCAGATTCCGTGCCATCGGGTATCTCTGAAGATATGCTTGAACGGATTTGCTTAAGGCATGGTTTGTCGCTTGACGACGTGTTACTTCCTGGGCCCTCTGACAGGCCACACAATCCCCCGGAGGGGTATACCGCTTTCAACCGTCACGCTTGCACAGCGGGGACACTTCCTCCCTTTAATGACTATATAAGGGAGATGTTATCGTTTCTTGGCATAGCTCCATCTCAGCTACATCCCAACGGGTTCGCCTTATTGAACAACATCTTTGTTCTCTTCATGGAGATCATTTTTCGACCACCGAAGTCGATCGAGATCCGATATTTATTCAATGTTAAGAGCCGTGGAGACAACCCCTCTTTCACCTTCCTGGAAGTGGTCAGGAGCTGCCACATTGTACAGGGCTCCTGGGGAAGGCTAAGTTATTATAAAACCGAATGGTTCTACGTTCGGTGCCTCCTTGGGTTTGCTGGGCGGTGGTTGGATAGACGTAAGTGTTGCCACTTCTCTCTTGAGTCATCGAGATACTAGTAACTGACTTCAAAAACCGACACACTTTTCCCTTCTTACAGCTGCAATCTCTCATCCCGATGGCGCGTACTTCAGAGAACTTGTTCGAATTTTTCAAGCGTTTCCGAGCGAAGAAAGGCACATAGACTTAGTCCTGACCGACAGGAATTTGAGGGCTGTCGGGCTAATAGAGCGGAGACAGAGCATACATATGGAAGTGGTACATAGAGTGATCTCGAAGAAACGTGTGAAGCGCAAAGCGCCCGCAGTTATGATCACCGAAGGAGTCGACCCAGAAAGAACGCCCACTGATACTGAGCTTCCAGCCGGGCCTTCTACCGACGTCCTGGACTCGGGTGGAAGAAGAAAAGGCAAGGCCGCTGCTCACAAACGCCCTAAATCCAAGAGACTTAAATCCGTGGTCGTGTCTTTACCTTCCCAGGGGATTAGAATTTCGGAGGCTCCTCCCCCGCAAGTGGAGAATCCTTTTGCCGGGCTTGATGATATTCTGATCCCGGATTTCGTGTCGTCTCCTCATGACACCGGGATGGAAGGGCTTGATAGTGCTTTTGAACCGAGCGGGTCGCTTGCTATGGGTGCAGCCGACATTTCTGGTTGGTCGGGGGATTGCACATGCATACACATCACTACACTACATGATCCACAACTATACTTCATCAAACTTGGGAAGTTGCTAACTCTTTCTTCGCTTCTCATTTTCAGGTACCATGTCCGGGAGAGGATCAATGCTGAATAGTCTTCGTTCGGCTCGAAAGGCTTCTGGTTACTACGATTCCCGCAGGAGGGATTCTGATAGGGATCGCGAGCACTCTAGTCAGGATAGGTATGGGCGCGACAGGGATAGAGAATACCGACGCTGGTCTAGATCACGCTCTCCTCCTCCTAGGCTTCCATCTCCTCCTCCCGTTCAAACTTCACATCCACCGGAGCCTCCGCGTCACAGGCCTTCTTCTCACACTTCCAGATCTGAGACCCATGTCCAGAGAGTCGAGACTACATCTTCCATGGTTACAGAGCAGGTCCCCGTTGATCCCACTGGAGAAGGGGCCCTTAAGTTGGCTCAAATGAAGAAGGATTTTCCTAATATTTGCTTCGACGATTATGTTTTCCCTCCCCACTTGAAGAGAATTCCATCGTCGGTAGAAGGCACGGTGCATGACCTTGTCCACGACATCTATACCCAATATCGAGAGTGGGCGAAGGCTGCCGAAAAAGCTTCCAAAGTGGCCTTCGAGTGGGCTAAATAGATCGAGAAGATGAAGACCGAGCTTGCGAAAAGGGATCGTATTATCCAGGTACTCTCTGCTGAGTCTGAGTCTTCTCGGAAATATGAGATTGAGGCCATTAAGAAGGCTGATGAAGCGAAGGTGGAGATGGAGAGGTTGGGGCAGACACACGTTGCCCTGGTGGAGGAGATGGGCCACCAGAATACCAAAGTTATCGCCGAGCGGGATGCGACGGTCAAGGAGCTTAATGAACTAAAAGCCAAGTTTGCCAGCTTGGTCAAAGAAAAAGATGACGCGAACAACGCATCCCAGGAGGCGTGCGATCAGGCTGTTCTGCTCAAGGGAGAACGGGATGCGGCGGTGGCCAAAGTCCAGAAAGTGGAGACTCAGGTCGAGGAAAGGGTGAAATTGGCCGTGTCCAGGCTAGAGGTCGATATCGAAAACCTCCTCGTTGTCTATAATGCTAACGTTCTGAGGCACAGGGATCTGGCCTGGCTGATGATTATTCGACGCATCTCCACAGTGCTTGGGGCTGACTGGTCGAAGAAGAGAAAGAGGCGCACTCGGGTGAATCTGTGGATGAATTCGATCTCGAGAATCGCCTGTTAACTGATGACGAAAAGAACATTCTCCATGATTCAATGATCTCTTATGAGAAGGAGAGGCTCGACACTCAGCACCTGGAAGTAGGAGAAGGCTCTGGGGTTGGACATCATGACGCAAGTCTTGACATTTCGGTGTCAACCCAGCCTGAATCTTTGCCTGCGGCTGACCCTCAAGCTGTTCCTGCCTATGATCCGGATCAGCCGCGGATGTCTCCGACTGCAGCGCCAACGCCTGAAGCCTCCCCGTTGCTTACAAGCCAAACTGAGGAAGGTACTCCGAACATTCTACATGTCTTTCCTAAGTCGAAGTCTTCGATCGAGTTTAAGTTCTAACAATTTTTTCATTCTTTGTCCAGTGATTAACGCCGCGCCGCACATACCTCCTGCTACTCAAGGACCATATCAGACGCAGGAGGTTATCGTGACCGAGGAAACCACTGTGAGCATAGCTGCTCCGATTGATGATATGCAGGGGGGTTTGATTGTGTTCAATGAGCAGCTGATGGATGAACTTTTTCGCTGCCACGGCGATCCTCGTGCTGACTTGCCATCTATTATGAGCGGAACTAATCCTGCTGCAAGCTCTTCAATGCCGACCGCTGATGCCCCCAGCGGGGCTCGAGCAGTAACCGAAGAGGAGATGTTCGCTCAAATTGACGCTGAACTGGAAGCACCTGGTTATGGCAGCAGCTTTGGAGGTGGGATGGCAGCATCGGGACCTGCCCCGCTCGGAATGATGTCTCCTGGAGGTTCCGTCTTTCTCACCAGCCTGCCCATTCCACCTTCTATAATTGATCCCATTCCTCCGACTCAGCCCGTAGGGAGCATACTTATTCACACGAGTTTGGAGGAGAACGTCGACATAATGCCCTCATCTGAAGACCAACCGCCGAAAAGCCAAGGCTCGAAGAGGAAGATTGGCGATGGCTGAAGCGGGTCCACACTGAAGAGGAAGCCAAGGAAGAAGTGAGACTAGGCATGATCGTCTAACGTATTTTGATTTTTATTTTTTGCATTTTGTTAGCCGTGTATAGATGCGGGTTCAGCCCCTGCTAGTAGGAATTTTTTGGAAACTTGTACACGAACGTCTTCTATAATCAATAGAAATGAAACTTTTATTTTTTGTCATTGTGTATTTGTCTAAGTGTTTCAATGTCCGAAATGCGCTTGTGAAGTTTTAGGTTCCAAACCAAGTTTGTTTTGGTTTGCCAAGTTCGGGAATTGTGGACATGGCTTGCGACCGGGAAGCGAGTTGAATTCTGACAATCGCATTGCTTCAATCAGTGGTTGATGCCTAAGTCCTGCCCCCCAGTCTTGGGGATGAGTTGTAAACCGTCAGCCGACGATCGCTTCTTACTTGTAACACGTTGAGTCTCGTGCCACCGAACGGATGTCTGAAGCAAGCGGAGATTGAGTAATGCGTCCATGCTTGTTTGATTGTCGATAATCATTTTTGTACTCCGGGGATTCCCATTCATTCATCAGTGGCTGGTTACGCTGGCTTAAGTTTCGATCATATGTCTGCGATCGGGAGACTTGGAATTGGCACTTGCATTCTGGGAATCCGAAGATTGATGTTTATACTCCGCTTCGCGCTCTGGGAATTCGGAGTTGAATGTTTATACTCCGGTTCACGCTCTGGGAATTCGGAGTTGGATGTTTATACTTTGTTTCACGCTCGGGGAATTTGGAGTTGGATGTTTATACTCCACTTCGCACTCTGGGAATACAGAGTTGAATGTTTATACTCCGACTCGCGCTCTGGGAGTTCGGAGTTGAATGTTTATACTCTGGTTCGCGCTTTGGGAATTCGGAGTTGGATGTTTATACTTCACTTCGCACTCCAAGAATATGGAGTTGAATGTTTATACTCCGACTCGCGCTCTGGGAGTTCGGAGTTGAATGTTTATACTCCGGTTCGCACTTTGGGAATTCAGAGTTGGATGTTTATACTCCGGTTCGTGCTTTGGGAATTCGTAGTTGAATGTTTATACTCCGACTCGCGCTCTGGGAGTTCGGAGTTGAATGTTTATACTCCAGTTCGCGCTTTGGGAATTCGGAGTTGGATGTTTATACTCCACTTCGCACTCCGGGAATTGGAGTTGAATGTTTATACTCCGACTCGCGCTCTGGGAGTTCGAAGTTGATGGAGGGCTTTCGTGTACCAATCCCTTTTTTGACTTTGATGTGATGGCTTGCCCCCGAGCTCGGGTTTCACTTAGGGAGTGATTGGTTGCACCGCAGCCACTCTCTATTTGAATAAATCCCACAGTATGATGAGACTTAGCTCTCCGTGCACAGTGATGGTCATATGAAGTATTTCAAGTAAATCACAGCTCTGGCTCGAAGAGGTTGCATTTTATTGCTGAAATAAGAAAGTATGGCAAAGTCAGTTGCCTTATTACAAGTTTTAATTTCTAAATGCATAAACAAATTGCAGAAAATGAAAGTAAACTAAATGGATAGAGATAGCCTATCAGATGTAATAACGGCGAAGGCTTTCGCTATTCCAAGCTCTTGGCAGGGTAAGGCCGTCGATGGTCGATAATTTGAACGTGCCATCTCCGAGCCTTCGTTCAATAACATACGGTCCTTCCCATGTAGGCTTCATATGCGAAGGAACCGGATAGATTCTTTTTAAGACGAGATCGCCTAACTCGAAGGTTCGCGGATGGACCTTGGCGTTGTACAATCGGGCGACTCGACTTCGATGCGCAGCCGCCCTCAAGTCAGCTTCCTCACGCTTCTCATCTAGTAGATCGAGAGATTCAGCAAGTAATATAGCATTTGTCTTTTGATCATAGTATGTCACACGATGAGAAGGTACTTCTAGCTTGACTGGAATAACAGCCTCTGAACCGTAGGAAAGAGAGAACGGTGTGTGGTCGGTCGCGGTCTTGTGAGTTGTTCGGTAAGCCCATAAAGCCATAGGAAGTTCATCGGCCCACCTGCCCCTGACCTTTTCCAGTCGTTTCTTCAGGATGGATTTTATAACATTATTAACTGCTTCGACCTGTCCGTTTGCTTGAGGATGTGCAACTGCGGAGAATTTCTTTTGGATGTGAAATCGTTTGCAGAAATCTTTGAATTCAGCGCTGTTGAATTGGGTTCCGTTGTTCGTAATTATGGTGTGTGGGAGACTGAATCGACAGATGATGTTACGAACCACAAAGTTGATTACTTTCTTCGTCGTAATGGTAGCAAGAGCTTCGGCTTCAGCCCACTTTGTAAAGTAATCAACTGCGACGATGGCGTACTTCGCTCCACCTTTTGCCAGAGGTAGAGCACCGATGATGTCGATGCTCCACATTGCGAACAACCATGGGTTGACCATTTGCGTTATCTCAGTAGGAGGAGCCCTTGGGATTCGGGCGTATTTCTGGCACCTATCACATTTCTTTGCATAGTCTAACGCATCGCGATTCACGGTGGGCCTGTAATACCCGTAACGAAGTATTTTCTTGGCAAGTGCTTGCCCCCCGGTGTGATCGCCACATTCTCCTTCATGCACATCGCGTAACACTTGTCTAATTTCATCGTGAGTGATACACCGGAGTAGGGGAACCGAGTACCCCCTTCTGTACATGAAGCCTCTAATCATGTAGCTTCAACATTTTGATAATTATTGCTCTCTTTTGTGCTTAAATGAATGTTGATGTGATTTATTGTTTCATATTGAATTTGATAGTCTATGTTGTTCATAACAAATAGACTATGCTTAAACAATCACAAACAAAAATTGCCTCTTCATCTAAATATGATTATGGCAAAGAAGTGAATGTTGAAATTGAAATTTGATGGTCTATATTTCTAATTAATAGTTAATAGACCATACTTAAAATAGATTTTGCTTTCAACTTATTGTCATTTTTCATGAGAATTAAAAAATGGTTTAAAGGTTGTGTTATAGTTTGATGGCTTATGTTGAGCTAATTAATAGCACAAATGAGCCATACTTATGATAAACACATCATTTAAACTCATTTATGACCAAAGAAGAGAGATCATAATTTCATTAATTGTTGAATTATATGATCTAGAGAGTGGATTTATCTCTAAATTGTCATTTAACTCTCATATTTTTATCTATTTTTCTTTTTCTAGTTTTTGTTAGTTGCTTACATTTTTAGCTAATCACACTTTCAACTTTGGTTAATTTGATTGAATAGAAATTTAAAATCATCAATTCCCTGCGGATCGACCCGTATTCGTCACGTACTACAAGTGTACGCCGTGCGCTTGCGGTTATTTTTAATTTAAATTCGTTCGACGGTTTTCTAAACCGATAGACATTCCGTCGACAAACATTGGGCTAGAGGTGATATTCTTTGAAATGTCCAGTGCGGCCTTTGTTATTAGGCCTTAGATTTGTATGGTTGGTTTACGCTTTTGCGAGGACGAGCAACATTTTGTCCCCCTCCCCTAAGTTGGCCTTTACGGATAGGAGAAGGCTCATCTTATTCATAATTAATGCGAGTGAAATGTGTCTTTTTCATTGGTTGTGATAACTTGTTTCTTGTGATGGGTTCGGGTGTATATATTTTGATGTAATAGTGTACTCAATTAGAATTCAATGAGTTTGATTGCTTTTCACTCACTTCGTCAAATAGTTGAGATCGGAGACCCAAATCTATGAAAGGATGATGGTAACTTTTTCGTCCTCTTTACTGGACCATTGTGTTAAAAAAACTAAATTAACTACCTTTATGTTTTCTGCATACAAAATCTTTCCAATCAAACCTCTGACACTGATCTTTAACATTAGTAAGTATTTCTTCTTATCCTTTATTTTCTTCAATTTTTCATGGTTTTACCAAAAACACCCTTTAATAGCGTTTAAAAAACGCTATTAGAAGCTATTATAGCGTTTTTTCTTACGCTGTATATTAACATGTTGTAATAGGTCAGTGACCTATAACAGCAACATACAAAACGCTATAAGAGACGCTATGGACAAGGACATTTCATAGCGTTTTATGAGTGCTATAAACATGACTTTTAATAGCCTTGGAAAGTCGCTATGAAGTGAAACTATAGCGTTTTCATGACTGCTATGTAAAAACAGGCTGGCACACATTTGAAATATACAACAGCGTCTATAGATGCTATAGAACACAATATTTTACAGCGTTATCTGCTGCAATAGTACATTGGATGTATAAGTACAACTACTTTCTATAGCGGTTTGCTGTCTTTTATTGCGTTGTTTTTTTGTTCTGAAAATTGTTTATAGCACTATCATAATGCTGTAGTATATAAAACTGGAAAAAACAACCTTTCCATAGCACAATTAAAACACTATAAATGTTTATCCCTGCGGTTTTTTTACTAGATACATCCAAGCTTACAATTCTACTAATATATTATAAAATTTCAAAAAACACAATCATCACATAATGATGTACGTAATCAAATGAAGACATAAGCCAAACCACAATATATATTTAAATATATATCCATAATATTTCGTACACAAAGTTTCAAATATTTGTGATCTTAAAAAATAATAATACATACAACCATAGCTGACCAAAACGATACATACTAAAAGCAAAGATATATGAACATCAATACAAAATACGTTTATCCAAGCATGACCGATTTGAAAGAGAATGAATGCATCAAAATAATTTTTCCTTCCTTCCAGCTTGTAGTAACCCCGGTATCATCATACAACACCTGTCAAAACGAAGCATACAAGTTATTTTTCAAATCCAAACATCATCCGCAAGTTATATAATTTTTCATAACAAAAAAGATAAAGACGGTTAGTACATCATTTTAACTAAATAGACTGCCACTACATCAGTTTAACTAAACAGACATTGACGTGAAATAAAACAAAAATAACGTGTGACTATGAGTCATATGCAGCTATGCTAGTCTCACCCACATCTGGCCCCCTACCCAACCCCTCCTCCTCGTCTAATAAAGCACCTGTCATCACTTCCTCTTCATAAATATCAGACCGTTGATTTTATGAACACCTTAATACACTAGAAACCGATACACCCCCTGCATTAGTTCATTCCAACCATACGTTTCTGATCGGCGACACTACCCATTTTTGGAGCTATGCTAGCATCCATGTCTTTAAACAAAATGGTTGTATTAATATCCCTTATATTTTCATTATTACCCACAACCAGAACTATTGTTCCCATGTGATTCTCTAATCTCATCTCTTCCATGGCTACATTAGTTTCTTTAATTGTTTCTTACTTTCATACAGTTGTAGCTAATAAGTCCACCTGCTTCTCTGAAACCATATCCTTCATTAAAGGTTCTTCTCTCAAGTCTACTTAAATAACGAATCCTTCCTGTAATGATTATCTATTGGATGTAACACAACATACCAAAACTTTCCTTCTCACGGGTCATTGCTAGGGCTTCAGTGTCAGGAATCTGCACTGAAAAGGTCGACGAAGATTGACCATGGCTACAAACTGTTAGGTCAAGACTAAGTGGGTCAGTTGGTATAACATTTTGAGCATAATTTGTATACTAATGTCACTAAATTGACCTTATGTCACTAAATTGACCTCTTTAACTAGACTTGGGTTCTAATCACATATTTCCAACTTTTTTCAAGAGGCTCTCTTTTGATATAAATTTTATACAATTGATGTAGGAAAATCAAAGAATGCAAAAGGAGATCGGATCATATTTCATAAGGAGTGCTTTGTAAAGCAAGTACATACAACTCATATTGCATTATAGAAAACTGAATATAACTTTAAGGCGTTAAAACTGTATTGGAAGATAGGCACATACCCTCTTCAAAGAAAGCAAATATACCTTCAAGCATGTCATTGTTATCCCCATCTTCTTGTTTTTCTCTTCCTTGGTGACTACTGCTGCTCTCGGCGTCTGTAATAGTTTCATTCAAGTATCCTATGTCATCACCTACCTCCCTTGCTTTACAGCAGCCTTCATAGAAATACTATGCAAACTCGACTGAATTACAAGAATTAGGATTTGCACTCTGTTCCTCATCCACTACATGGGGCAAGCGTGGGTATGAGATTTCACTGCTCATACTACAACCAGATGATTTTGTGCTATTTGCTACTGGACCATTTATGAGACTGTAGTCTTTGGCAGAGTATTTAATCCCTTCTAATTCACTATGAACAGTAGTTGAACAGCTTTCTGCAGGAAGCTGAGGAGTCGAGCTTTCCATGAACTGCAGTTTGACTGGTTGACAAAGAAACTTGTCTTATTACGTATTATGAAAATACTACTTCTATAACTTATTCATTGTTCGTAACCATGTATTACTATTCTTAAAACATACGGATGCCCCTCTTAGCCACTAATCATTAGTGAGAATCAATTCAACCGTCAAGTTTCTCAAATATGGAGTTTGATATATAATGTGGATGAAATAAATTCAGAATATTAATTCATTGACATACGGAATAGTTTTTATTAGTGCGAGGCAGAAAAGCCTTAAAATCCAAATGGCAAAGTGAAACATAAAAGTTCACAACACAAGCGATTTATATTGAGATAATCATCTTTTTCTATCACATAGTACAAACTATTAAAAAAACTGGTATACCAATGATGAATCTGCAAATGAAATAAAATAAAATAAAACAAAATAAAATCCAGCACAATTTAAAGACCAATTAGCAAACTATCATCACGTATAAAGCTAAAAACATAATTCAAATGCAAAATCACAGTAAAAGCAAACTGGAAAATTTAAAACCATTGAACTAGAGAGAGGATTTATATAATAAAATTTTATTGTTATTTATTAATATAGAGGAATTAGACTTGAGAGAGAGGATTTATATAATAAAATTGGAACATCTGCATGTTTGTTTTTAAAATTATTATCCCCAAATATAGAATGTTAGTTAAAAGCAAGGATATTACATAATAATAATGGATAAATACATGTTTATTTTCAAGACTCTTATCCCTAAATATTAAAACATGTACAGTAGTGAGGGTATATTCATTAAATTAAGGATCATGAGTTATATGTTGTCAAGGACCTTATGCTCATTTGCAATGATGCTTAATCTTAATTTCTAGTACATATAAAAAAGTTACAGTAAGTTTACCTTACATCCAAATTTTCATATTAGTCTTCAAACCTTGAACAAGTCTTTAAGTAATTATCAGATAGTGTTAGCACCAAAATTGGTCACTAACCTCGTAGAGAAAGATTGTTTAGAGATATAAGTGATGAAGATAAATTAAACAAGGAAGAGAATGCTAATTTAAATGCAGAAAGTAAGAACACCAAATTTATAGTGGTTCAGCGTAATTGCCTACGTCCACTTTGAGGTTAAACTTTATTGATCTTCTTAATAGTTGATTACAAATACAATTCGTGAATCAAATGCTTGAATGAAGTTGTTAAGTAGAGAAGATGAGTCTCAAAAATGGCAGAGTCTCCCCAATGTTCTCCAAAAAGGATCTATTTCATTGTGCCCCTGCCCTTCTATTTATAGAGGAAGATGGGTTGGACTTCCTTCATGGGCTTAGGAACAAGGTGCCTCTGCCCATAGTGGGTGAATCTGCGCACCAGGCCAGACAGGCCGAATGCTCTTGCTTTATTGTGGGCCTGACAACTTGCTACCACCTCCAGTCTCTCCTTGATCAGAATCTTGTCTAGTGCTAATGATAATTTCTTCAACCGTCATTTTGTAACCGGGCCAAGATGCCGGTTAACACTTGCCCCCCAAAGTGTGTCGTGTGAAGCAACACAACACGCTTTGAATCAGCGAGTATTCCTTGTCTTCAGAAAGAAATCCACCATGTTTCTTGAATAGTCATTATCCTCCAATTTATCCTCCCAAGTTGTTGTATCCTTCTTTGGTCATCGTGATGCTCGGTCGATTCCCAATATTATAAATCCAGGGTTGTAGCTCATTAGTGGCCATCCGTGTCTGATTCTGCAGAGCTAATAAGCATCGGCTATATGATCTAGTCTTCTCTTAATAACACTTAGTGAGAATTCAATTTCTGTTGATTTCAAGAAGTCGAATTTTTTCGGATGTACACATGCACGTTCGGGTACATGTTCTTGCCATTGGCTCTCGGATGCGTTTTATATGCTTATAAGTCGTCGCCAACTCCATCCAGTTTAATTGTAATTCAATCGCGATTCCTTGTTTGTATTTTCTATGAAATAAGGGTTGCAATCAACCACTTGAGGAGTTTTCCAAACCTCTCTTCAGTACAGACTTTATGATTTTGTTCACAGCTTCAACCTGTCCATTTGCAGTTATAATGGATCATGGAAGGTCATAAGGACATATGACGTTACGGATAAAGAAGTTGATTATTTTCTTCATCTTGGTCGTGGTTAAGAGTTCTTCATCTGCCCATTTGGTGACGTAATCAACTGCTATGATGGTGTATTTCGCACCACCTTTAGGATCGACAAGAAGATGATTTCAGTGCCCCCAAGTGGCAAACGGCTATGAACTAGCCATTTGAATAATTTCCATCGGCGGGGTTCCCGGATTTTTTGCAAACATCTTGCACTCGTCACATTGTCTAGCATGATCAACCGCATCTGGGTTGATAGTTGGCCAGTAATACCTATAACAGAGTATCTTCTTTATCATGGTTTTCCCCCTGATGTTATTACCGCATTCTTCTTCATAGACTTTGCTCAAGATATCATCATGGGCGATATGCTGAAGCAAGGGGATGGATAAACTCCTTTTGACACACGACTTATTCTTAGATTATCTGGCGTGAAGCTTTGAGGAGGATGTGTCGTTTTCCATTCCTCCGTTCAGTAAGAATTCCTCATGGTAGATAGTCTTTGATAGGAGTCAACCATGACACCTTTTCATTTTGTTCGCTGAGTACGTGTGTAATGATGTAATACGTGAAGTCGGTTAGTAGCTCTTGGACTTGGCCGAGATAAGGAGCAAGACAATGCCCCCTAGTAAGATCAACTTCCTTAAATTTGTATACTACCAATCAAGAATCACAAAAGATATGTAAAGTTTTCACTTCAAATCCTCTAGCAAGTTTGAGGCTGGCAGTCAAGGCTTCATACTAAGCATCGCTGTTTGTTACAAGTAAATCGAGTTTTAGGACGTAGCAGATTGATCGTTCCTCAAGAGTCATTATCAAGCCATAACACTGATCATTGGATGCTCCATCCACGTACATTTTCCATCTTATGGTTGGTTCTCTGCTACTCTTCGAGTAGTCATCTGAGGTAGTGAATTTGGGTGTGAGGTCTGCTAATTTCCCTCCTTGGATAGCCCTTCGTGGGAAATAAGTGGTATTGAATTAGCTTAGTTCGATATTCTATTTAAGTAGTCTTTCAGACGTCTTAGGTCATTGTGTGCCCTGTCGCAACGGCTGGTAGGCATAGACGTTGATGGGGTGAGCCTAAAAGTAAGAGTGGATCTTTCATGATGAAATCAATAGAGATTGTGCTAGCTTTTGTAGCTTTGGGTTGATATCCAATGCATGGCTTGCGATAGTTAATGAAATCACATATGCATGTCAGAATGGGTCCAAGGGAACATATCATCATTTATTCAGAAATATCCAACTAATTCTTTTATCATCACTGCACTGAGTTGTGATCCGATATTCAGCACCCGGAAAAGGTCGCCATGGCTGGCTGCTATGTTGACCGTCAGCTTAGCAGGTGCCATCCCAGATTCTTTGAGTAAAGATGTAACTATTTTGCATAACATTCAATGTGAAATATGGTTGGGACGGTCAATGTTGATGGTTACTCTGGTCGAATCCTAGAGTCTTGCCATGAGTTGTTAAGTCAAATAATGAAGGGCTCTGAATGCTCTAATTGATTATCTGCAAATGGCCAAAGATCAGGCTTAAAAGCACGTTGAAGGAAATGTCGAGTAGGGGCTAGCCTCGAGTTGCGTGCAACTACATAGCCGGATCTTGCTATGAGTTTGAATTTGCTTGTATATTCGAGTAACGCATTTTCTATTCAATGCATTCATGATCCTTCACTCGCCCTTCGGGTTGGAGTGACAGTCAGTTGCCCCCAAGCTTTGGCATCGATTTAACGATTCTATCTCTAGGCATCCTTTCGGTCGTTGCCTTGAGTAGCTGTAAGCACTATATATAAGTTTTAATACTGAGCTATCGTGGCCAGTTTTTGGATGACCATGCGTCTTCTCCCAGTCTCGGGTTGATAAATGTACTGCATGGACGGTTGAGTCTCGTCCTAGCTATGTTTATGTTTTCACCTAAACTCCAAAGACATAGAGGTGATTGGTGAATAGTCGGTTCACATTCATCTTGTTTCTCGCTCGTGCCCCCAGGTCTAGGGCATATACCGATAAGTAGGAAGGCCAGCCATGCCCACTTTAGCTTTACTCTCTTTCCCGTTGAATCGTGGGATCATGTAAGTCGATAGGAGACTAGGTCTCGCCTATCTTGGATTTTATCGTGGTTTTTCATTCCAAGAGGAATACTTCGATGCCACGTAAGTTTCAGGGCGTAATTTGGACAGTGGATGGTCATCCACGTCCACTTTGGTTCATGCTCTGTAATCAGATCTCGGGGTAAAGTTGGCTACTAATGCAGTCGAGTTATGCTCATCCAGTTTCATACTCCTCCTGACGAATCGAACGAGGGTGCTGGAGAATTTTTGACCAAGTATTCGTGGTTTACCCTCCTTTCCATACTCTGGGGGTCATAGTTTTTCAAAAAACAAACATCCGAGTCACATTCGTATGTGCTTGGTGCTGATCGGCATTGACCCTTGGTCTGAGGTATGATATAGTAGGTTTCTCGTAGCTTTGGATGCCGTTTCGATTGGTTCTGCATTGAGGCCTCCATGCAGTCGCTGCCTCAAGTTATAAAGAACGCCACGCTAGAGCTATAGTAAGCTGTCGTATTCGGCTTTTTATGTTTTGTACCCCTGCCCCTAGCATTGATTTGGCCAGGTCACTAGTTGGATGGTCAAACTCCACCCTCAGCAGGTTAATAATCCTTCTGTCAATTCCAGGCCGAAGTTTGCGGAATAGAAAATGGTCGGAATCCACTCGTCTATTTATCGATGTTTATACACCACTCTACATTCTGGTGACTTAGTGTTATTCTCCCTCCGGTTTACTCACGCCCAATTTGTGTTCATGCTTCGGTCCACGCTCCGAGGACTTAGAGATTTGTCGAACGGTTTATGCTTTAGTCCACAGTTCGAGACGTAGAGATTTTCATCAACTCGTTTATACTCTAGTTCACACTCTGGGAACTTAGAGTAATCTGGTCCGCTTCTGAGATTTAGGGATTTTTCTGAAGTCGTCTAAAATCTAGTCCATGCTCTGGGGACTGAGAGTACTGTAGGTCGCACTCTGGGGACGTAGAGGTTTTTGAGTCATTTATACTCTAGTCCGCACTCAGGGACTTAGAGTACTTTAGTCCGCATTCTGTCTCCCATTCCAGAGGGTGAGACCTCTCGGATGGCTGAGAGTTTGCCCGAACCTGGTAGATAATCCTTCTCTCTTTAAGATTTCGAAAGTCGTTATTCTTTATGCAGGACTATTGCATTCTTGTTTTCCACGATTTTGTGCAGGCCGTTCTGACCCCGAGCCCACTCCGAGGAGCGATGTCGCCAAGGAAGTGGGGGAGAAAACAAGTGGAGCCACTCATGCAGGGGAGGCTTCTAGTCCAGACGCTCAGGTGATCGGAGCGCTTGACGAAGACAAGTCTGAAACCTCCTCTCCTACCGACGGGGGTTATGAAGTAGAAATTACAGGCGCCTCTGAGCATACATCCGAATTGAGCATGGAGGAGTGGCTCGAGAAAGAGAGGGATGAGACGGTCAAGGTCGTAGTAGATCCCCGAGTTGTGGACTTGGACGATCCTTTGAACAAGCCGTTGAAGGTCATCCTTCCTGGCGGGTCCAAGCCCATGGAAGGCCCCCGTACTCCTTCTGTTGCTACCCCTCTATCAAAGAAGAGTACCAAGGGTAAATGCTCTGGAGAGGAGCCGTCTGGAAAGAAGTTGAAGAAGCACAAGAAGTGATTACTATCCTCATTCAACGAGGGTTAGTTTAAGTCATGTAATTATTTTCATCAATTTCCTTAGTCCTTGTAGATAGAATGTCGACTCTGAACTTTGGAGGGGTTGTAATAGAAACTTATTTCTGAATAAGGTTTAGTTCCTTTTTCTGTCTTACAAAAGACTCTTATTGTTCAGTTTTCTTTGTGATTGTGATTTTAATCCAAGCAGTTGTGAGTAACATAGACTTCTCAGTCCATCTACATATAACACGGAAACTCTTCGGGAGTCGTTGAACTTCCATTCTGTGCTTCGAGCACTTAGAATACTTTCTAGCCCGTATGTCAGGGATTTGACAAATTCAAGTCATTTGTGTCATAGTTCATATTCAGGGAACTTGGAGATCCGATTCGCTTATATTCGAGTCTGCACTCTGGGGAGTTAGAGTACTCTAGTCCGCACTCTGGGGACTTGGAGGTTTAAGTCATTTATACTCTAGTCCGTGCTCTGGGGACTTAGAGTACTCCAGTCCGCACTCTAGGGACTTGGAGTTTTTAGTCATTTATACTCTAGTCCGCGCTCTAGGGACTTAGAGTACTCCAGTCCGCACTCTGGAGACTTGGAGGTTTAAGTCGTTTATACTCTAGTCCGCACTCTGGGGACTTAGAGTACTCCAGTCCGCACTCTGGGGACTTGGAGGTTTTAGTCATTTATACTCTAGTGCGCGCTCTGGGGACTTAGAGTACTCCAGTCCGCACTCTAGGGACTTGGAGTTTTTAGTGATTTATACTCTAGTCCGCGCTCTAGGGACTTAGAGTACTCCAGTCCGCACTCTGGGGACTTGGAGGTTTAAGTCGTTTATACTCTAGTCCGCACTCTGGGGACTTAGAGTACTCCAGTCCGCACTCTGGGGACTTGGAGGTTTTAGTCATTTACACTCTAGTCCGCGCTCTGGGGACTTAGAGTACTCCAGTCCGCACTCTGGGGACTTGGAGGTTTTAGTCATTTATACTCTAGTCCGCGCTCTGGGAACTTAGAGTACTCCAGTCTGCACTCTGGGGACTTGGAGGTTTTAAGTCGTTTATACTCTAGTCCGCACTCTGGGGACTTAGGGTACTCCAGTCCGCACTCTGGGGACTTGGAGGTTTTAGTCATTTATACTCTAGTCCGCGCTCTGGGGACTTAGAGTACTCTAGTCCGCACTCTGGGGACTTGGAGGTTTAAGTCGTTTATACTCTAGTCCGCGCTCTGGGAACTTAGAGTACTCCAGTCCGCACTCTGGGGACTTGGAGGTTTTAGTCATTTATACTCTAGTCCGCGCTCTGGGGACTTAGAGTACTCCAGTCCGCACTCTGGGGACTTGGAGGTTTAAGTCGTTTATACTCTAGTCCGCACTCTAGGGACTTAGAGTACTCCAGTCCGCACTCTGGGGACTTGGAGGTTTAAGTCGTTTATACTCTAGTCCGCACTCTGGGGACTTAGAGTACTCCAGTCCGCACTCTGGGGACTTGGAGGTTTTAGTCATTTATACTCTAGTCCGCGCTCTGGGGACTTAGAGTACTCCAGTCCCCAAGTGGGGACTTGGAGGTTTAAGTCGTTTATACTCTAGTCCGCACTCTGGGGACTTAGAGTACTCCAGTCCGCACTCTGGGGACTTGGAGGTTTTAGTCATTTATACTCTAGTCCGCGCTCTGGGGACTTAGAGTACTCCAGTCCCCAAGTGGGGACTTGGAGGTTTTTGTTGAGAGCAGTCGTATTTCCACTCTTTAATTTGTATTCATCTACTGTATCGAGGCTAATGTCGTCGAATGAACAATCGAACCACGTTTGCTCACGGAATGAGATTCTGCCCCCCAGGATGAGGGACGAAATTTGAAAAATGGACGATCGATTCTCGTCCGCTTGGTGATTATAGCTCTTCCAATCAAGTCAAGGAAGGAGGTATATGACAGATGGTTGAATCACATCCATGTTGGGTTAGATAGCCAAATCTCTTACAATTTGCTCCGTATCTCCTTCTAGAAAATAAGGATAATAGATTGTTGAGTAGACAAAGTAAGTTGCATATGTTCCAAGGTGCAGTCGTGTCCATATATTGACAGTGATGGTTAGCGAGTACGCAGCCTACCATAGCTACTTCAAGTTGGGCTTTCGAACAACCTTTCGTGTTCAGGGTAGGATTTGATGTGTAGATGATCAAATCACGTCCACTTTTGACGGATCCCGGCGTCACTGAGCTTCATGAGGGGTATCTGTATTTTTTCGAACTTTGTTCTATAACTCGATTGGAGTGGATGATCGGGCCATATTCATTCCAAGCAGTTTAGGTCTCCAAGTCAAATGTGGAGGTTGATGGATGGATGGTCGGTTGTTCGAATCGATCATAAGTTGAGCATACGAACTCGGATCGTCTTGAAACTTGGAACATTGGCTTCCCTGGCTTTGATTGTTATGTCTTGTTAATCGTGGCTCGATCCAGACTCGGACAAAATCCATCGATATCCATTGTGAGCCTTTGTGTAACCGATCTCCAAGACGAACTGTCACTGGTTTCTAATCAAGTTCTTGGTGTCACGGCCTTGCCAAAAGGCGGGATAACATTTGCCCCCCAAAGGACGTCTTGTGTAAACATGACGTGCTTTGAAAAACCGCAGTCTTTCATGCTGAATATTTCCATTCAGTTGATTGCTTGATAGTCGTCTCTTAATCGTTTCGTTGTAATCTTCTTTTAGACAAATGTTCAACTAGCATGCTTTGCTTTGGTTTTGCCCCCAGTTTTGGGGATGAGTATGGAGTTGATGTATGTTTATACTCCGTCTTGCACTCTGGGAGTACGGAGTTGAGTAGATGTTTATACTCCGTCTCGCACTCTGGAAATACGGAGTTGATTAATGCAAGGTTTTAAATCTCCCTGAGATCAGCCGAGATGAAAATCCGAGATATTAGCCAAAATCCGAGATTTGGCAGCTTGGTTAGTTATAAGTCTTTTAAATATCGCCCGAGACAGCCGAGATATTTGCCCGAGATATTGGCCAAAATCCGAGATTTGAAACCTTGGATTAATGTTTATACTCCGTCTCGCACTCTGGGAGTACGGAGTTAAGCAAATGTTTATACTCCATCTCGCACTCTGGGAGTACGGAGTTGTGCGAAGGATCGTCGTGTATCAACCCATTTTTAGCCTTGATGTGATGGCTTGCCCCCGAGCTCGAGTTTCACTTAGCGAGTGGCTGGTCGTATCGCAGCCGCTCTCTACTTGAATAAATTCCACTTGCAGGATGGAATTCAGCTCTCCGTGCATCGTGATGTTGTACATTGTATTTAATCCATAGCCCCAAATCAAAGGCATATGGTTGATGATGAGCAATAGAATTATTCTCGTCCAGATGTAACTCCACACGTCCGATCATGGTCTGCGTAGATTGGTTGGCAACCAAATCTGAGTACCTGGACACCTGCATCGTTTTGAAAGTAGTTTAGTTCAAGCTAGTCGTAGTTCATAGAACAATTGAAATAGAGACGGAAATGGAAATAATTCAAAGAAGATTATGGTAAATCTCATTGATATGTGAAGCAGCATCGTGTGCTCGCTATTCGACTCCGCCCCTGGCTCCTTTCAAAGGGATGTTGGCCGTCAACCGTCCAATTGATAATCATAGCCCTTTATTAATAGGCATCAGATATTCGCTGCCCGCCATTCTGCAGGACTTGTACATACTATTGAAGCTTTCCTTTCCAGGTCATCTTTTCGATCACACCTCGGAGGTGTTTGTAATCGCTCGTGTTAGGATCAGTGAGCATCTAGGAATATACAACATTCCCCTGATTTTCTTTAGACTTTGGTGTACTCTCTCGAGGTTGGTTTCCAGTACCACTCCGAGTCGTGAGTCTTCAAGTAGAGGTTGTCAATTGAATCTTTCAAAGAGCATATGAGCTGAATTCTGAAGTCTTGTTTCGGCTACTGGGATCTACATCCTTAGCCAACGGGCCTTCATTGTTATTTTTCTTAGTCTGCTCCACTCCTCCTCATTTTAGTTCTGATTCATTTTGTAGAAGAAACGATCCATAGTCGTAGGAGGCTCTTTAGCTAACTAGCTGCCAAAATATATCTGGAGGTCGACTTTCCTCAAACGCGATCAGTGTGATACCCTTGTTAGTATTTGGAATAAATTGCTTAGAGCATTGGTTTGCTTGGGGTCATTAAATTCGAAGTGCTGGGTCAGCGAAGAATGGTGCTTGGAGTCATCTTGGCGTTTGCTAGAGTCATATCATCTATGTTCTCCAACCTTTGGGAGTACCGTTTGAATAGCGGTTGCTTGTCTGTTCCCTTGATGCCGTTCATAAGCTGCCGCTAGATCCTCTATGCCCTGGTCGATCATGGGATGTCAGGGAAGTGGATAGAATGTTCCTTTATTAAGTTGAGTTTTGAATTCACTATCCGGAGGCACTGCGCTGCGGCTAGGGTTCGGCATTGAGGGCCCGAAAAAGTTAGCCTCATTTTCGAAAATTTGGGTCGTACCCGAAAAAGTTTTTTTTTGTAAATAGGGGTCGTATAAGAGACCGGTGTAACTTAAGTTTCGATCGGCATTGAGGGCCGTTCGGCATGACAAAGTTGCTCGGCATACAAGATTGTTCGGCATTCACACTGTTCGGCAATCCACACTGTTCGGCATCCACACTGTTCGGCATCCACACTGTTCGGCATTCCACACGTGTTCGGCGTCCACACTGTTCGGCATTCCACACTGTTCGGCATCCACACTGTTCGGCATTCCACACGTGTTCGGCATTCACACTGTTCAGCGTCCACACTATTCGGCATTCCACACTGTCCGACATCCACACTGTTCGGCATTCCACACTGTTCGGCATTCACACTGTTCGACATTCACACTGTTCGGCATCCACACTGTTCGGCATTCCACACGTGTTCGGCGTCCACACTATTCGGCATTCCACACTGTTCGGCATCCACACTGTTCGACATTCCACACGTGTTCGGCATTCACACTGTTCGACGTCCACACTGTTCGGCATTCCACACTGTCCGGCATCCACACTGTTTGACATTCCACACTGTTCGGCATTCACACTGTTCGACATTCACACTGTTCGGCATCCACACTGTTCGGCATTCCACACGTGTTCGGCGTCCACACTGTTCGGCATTCCACACTGTTCGGCGTCCACACTGTTCGGCATTCCACACTGTTCGGCATCCACACTGTTCGGCACAATCGAGTCGTTCGACATACAATACCGTTCGGCATTACAGAGGCGCTCGGCATTCATTCTTGTTCGGCACAACCGAGTCGTTCGGCATACACTACCGTTCGGCATTACAGAGGCGTTCGGCCTAGAGGTATGTTCGGCTTGGAAGGGCGTTCGGCCTAGAGGTATGTTCGGCCTGGAAGGGCGTTCGGCCTAGAGGTATGTTCGGCCTGGAAGTGCGTTCGGCCTACGCCTTTTCTGGAGCGTTCGGCATACGCCTTTTCTGCAGCGTTCGTCATACGCCTTTTCTGGAGTGTTCGGCATACGCCTTTTCTGGAGCATTCGACATATGCCTTTTCTGGGGCGATCGGCATAAGCCTTTTCTGGAGTGATCGGCCGAATTGCCTTCAGAGGAGGGTCGGCCTTCATTCAACTTGAGTGCAAACTTCAACGTCCAATCCCCAGATCTTGCGTACATCAGTGAATCCAATCTACGACTATCAGCTTCCCTTAGATTTCTTTCAAATCTGAGTAGAATAGGAAGTTTTCTAGTAAACAAATGGATCTATCTCGCGAATATGGAAATCCACTAGTAGACGATGAGATCCAATCAAGCTGAGAATTCAATTCTCAGTGAAAGCACCAAAGTGTTAGCACCAAAATTGGTCACTAACCTCGTAGAGAAAGATTGTGTAGAGATATAAGTGATGAAGATAAATTAAACAAGGAAGAGAATGCTAATTTAAATGCAGAAAGTAAGAACACCAAATTTATAGTGGTTCAGCGTAATTGCCTACGTCCACTTTGAGGTTAAACTTTATTGATCTTCTTAATAGTTGATTACAAATACAATTCGTGAATCAAATGCTTGAATGAAGTTGTTAAGTAGAGAAGATGAATCTCAAAAATGGCAGAGTCTCCCCAGTGTTCTCCAAAAAGGATCTATTTCATTGTGCCCCTGCCCTTCTATTTATAGAGGAAGATGGGTTGGACTTCCTTCATGGGCTTAGGAACAAGGTGCCTCTGCCCATAGTGGGTGAATCTGCGCACCAGGCCAGGCAGGCAGAATGCTCTTGCTTTATTATGGGCCTGACAACTTGCTACCACCTCCAGTCTCTCCTTGATCAGAATCTTGTCTAGTGCTAATGATAATTTCTTCAACCGTCATTTTGTAACCGGGCCAAGATGCCGGTTAACAGATAGTATTAAAATAGAAGATGGAATGTCTATTGATTAAACAAAGGAAAATTGCATAAGAAATGATGATTACATAAAGAAAGATTACGTGCAACGGCCTTAAAAAGTGATGATAACCGAGTAACTTTAAAAATTTGTTTTGTATATTTTATTTAATCATGCATGTTCATTGCATCAAACAACTTGTATTCGTCGACAAACAACTGGTATTCATCACAGATCCATCTTTAGTGTGGATACTACTGATGCTGGCATAATTTGTAGTTACTACCGATGATTACATAAAGAAAAAATTACGAAGATGCACCATAATTTGCATATCCCCAAGGTAGTAAGTATTGGGTAAAGTAACCTCCTACATGCATGCATACACATACTGTCATACATATATAGACAAGCACAACAAAAAAGTATAATTTATAAAATAGAATTGCATAAGTAAACTTGGCGAAACCAAAGGCAACGAAACGCTCAATTGGGAATCCCATCATTTAAGACAGTAAAATGAGCAAATTGGGTTCAGATAGGATAGAAATCATGAATAGTGTCTTGCAACGTTCGTACCTTGTCAACTCAAGGGAGATAAAAATATGAATGAATAATGATGAAGCTATAAATATGTATGTGACCGAGAGATTTGATCAAGGAAAAGGAATGCTCCTCTATATCAAAAGTAAGAACAAACTTAAATTAGATTATATCGGCACCCAAAAATGTCAATAGCTCAAGGTATATAATCTAACTGAGACATACTATGAGCATGTATAAATGACATTATCATAAGAAAGGACATGCATCATGACATACCTTTCAGTTTTGAGTCCATCTCTTTATTACCCATACCATCCACGAGACCGTCTTTCTTCTTGCCTATGCAAGTGTTATGGATTACCACTGTTGGTGGCCATATAATTAGGTCCTCTCTATTAGCTGATGCCTCATCAGTAGAAAAGGATTGATATGCCTTTGAATCATCAGGCGCTTTTGCTTGATTCCATCCCATAAGAACACACAAGGCCTTATGCAAACCAAGATGATCAACACGCTGGTTCGGTTTTTGTGCAGTATACAAATGCATGATGAGCCCATGTGCATTTAGGAATGAAGCCCTAAAATGTGCGCACCAATTCCACTAAATAACAAGGGTAGCAAAGCATCCTTTAAAGATATTTTGTTTGACAGAACATAAGTACCGCACAGATGTTACCAGTCACAAATTTATACTTTTCTAGAAATCATAACGATTTAACTGACTTATCTACAACAGAAAGCCCATCATAAAATCTAATTAGAAAAACCTACATGAACTTAAATTTATGTAGGAAGAACAATGATTTTACTGACAAATCTACATTAGAAAGCCCATCATAAAAACTGAAAAAATAGTCACAGGTTAAATGATTTTACTTGCAACAGAGACTGACACTGAGATGAGCGTCTATTTTACAATCTTCAATAGTCATATCCCTTTATTAAGACACGTCTCTTATTTGAAATGAACCAACTTTACAAATTATATCTTGTTATGAGGAAATAATTTAATATTTTACATGTTTCCAAACTGTCAACATGTTTCAATTTTGTGCCAACTACTGCTAACATTGAAGTCAATGCTGTGAAAGTTGGCAGCAATTCAGTTGACAATACTAGTTCTTTATTTGCTTTACATTAACCGGACCATGAAACTTGTTAAAAAACAAACCTGGATTGATGTGAGTATAGCAGCAACATTATATATTGCACTCCAATAGTTTTGCAGAGTACCCAAGTATATACTTCCATCAGCGTAAACTTCAGACACCCCATGAAGAAATTTTGTTAGATTAACTACATCATGTATGCCTAATTTAAAACCCAGCTGCATGTTTGTGAAATGCAAAGATTAATGACTTACCAGGACCAGAATTATGGTCATCAATAAAATATAAGATGTACATGGAAAAGTGAACAATGGAAACATGTATTTATAAGACAAGCAAAATGTTGGCATGAAAACCCTCAGCTATTTTATTTTCTTCATTTTAGTAACAACAACCAATTTACACGTAAAATACAACAAATATCAAAGAAAATGCAGAGCCTATGAGATCCTTTATCTAGGTTATAAAACAGTATTTACTTCAAATTACAGTATCTATACTTTTACAATAAATGGTAATATTTCTCTATGAGCTTTTTCCAAATACGAATTGTAAAATAAATATTTCAAACTCCAACTTGACCAAACCTTGTAGCATCAGTAGTAGAAATCGCTAACATAACAAGGAACCAAAACTTTATACAGATAGCAATGCTAAGTACTCCACTTATTTTCCTTTAATTCAAAATATAACCTTCATCTGAAATTGGAACTACCCAACCTCTATATAGATAACATTGCATTTTATGCATATTCAAACATGTACACTTAAAATAAACATTTACCGCACATAGGAAATGTATATTCAACAACTAAAACACTACGAGTTTAGCAGAGTAAATGAATTTAAATTATAAGCAAGTTTCCACATTTAAAGGTATGTAATGAACCCATTCATAAAAATATGAAACTGTTTCTATTTTTCATTATATATCCAATTTTAGTTGATATAAAATTATAACTCTAGAGATGGATTCTAAACTTTTTATATGTTAATCAAAATTGCCCTCCTCAATTGCTACACCAAAAATAACAAGGTCAGAAAGAAAAATGGAAAACGATGCCACATATTGTTGTTGCTCTATTTTAGGCAACGATCTCCATTGTTTCACAATTTGAGGCCATCAATGAGCTGCATAAAATTTCGAACTGAATGGTGAAGAACTCTCCTTTTAGTTGGCTACACAATACTTCATGTTGCTCATAATAACCATATATCAATCTAGATAATCAATGCAAATCATTCAAATAATATCTTAATTCACCTTTTATTCCAGTAACATAATGCCTCAACAAATCCTCTCCTTTCCTGAGGTGGTATGATCAGTAGATTGCACACTTTGGCAAGAGAAATTAGAGTTATTGCTCTTGTTTCCTTAAAATCCTCTCTTCTGAAAAAATTTCTTCTGCAATAGAATCAAAGGACTGCGTTTGATTAATAATATTGGTATCAATAACAGCCGAGCCTTCTTAATGTGCACTATTTTTCCAATCAAAATTTCTAATTTGTTAAGCACATGGCTCAATTTGAGAAGCTTAGTGTATGTAGCTCTATACAATTCTAATGGTAGAATCCATGTGCTAAAAGCTTGCATTTAGTAGCAATATAGCTTGTAAAGTTCTGATCTCAAATTTTGGATGCCTCGGGTGATGTTTGATTTGAATCTATGGATCATGCTTGACATTGCATAAAGATACAAACTATGTATTTACCATATTCCATCATATGGGTAATGCAAAACACAAAAATAATCTCTAATTTGCAACTTCATTATGATCATAACCTGGTTAACCTTTTGAGTTCAAAATTTCTTTTGTATTTAGATTTAGTAAGCAGTAGGTGGTGGATGCTGCAGAACTACTTAGATTTCACAAACTTGGCTTTTCTTCATGTTTTATGGAGAAACATATGGAGGCTGTTGACATTATTTTATTACCAACACACATGTATTATTTTGATATTAATCAAAATTATAGATTTTACACTATTGCTACAAACCATTTCACAAGACCCAACGAAAAAATCATTGGCAGCAAACACAGAGTATAGCATAAAAAAACCTAAAATTAGCAGTCAATATGAAACAATAAAGAATCGGTTTTCTTCAAACAACTTCAAGTGTCAATCAATAACCAATATTAAAATCTAAATGTTAACATGCAAATCGCTTTAATTATCATTATTTAACCCTTAATCTATACATAAGAATGCAGCATAAGAAATCTAATCAATTCCTACTCTGAATTGATTAGAAATACAAATTTAAGAGACGACAAGCAATTACCTGGATTGATAAATCAGTGGACCGAAGAAGTGGGCAAAAGAAATAAGCAGTTGTGTTTATTTATCTTCGTACAAATGATCATGGTGCCAAATAATGGCAGAGGGAAAAAGATGGAGATGCGGGGTATCAATCCCCGTACCTCGTAAATAACAATCGGATGTTAAGAAGGCTGGATGTGAGAAGAGAGTGGCATCGTAGCTTCAGCGAAGTTTATGGATTTTAGAGTGAACATGATTGCTCATAAATTAGGGATGTTGGAAGTGAAGGGTGGAAGGAGGTCGTAAATTAGGGATTTTGGAAGTGAAGGGTGGAAGGAGGGATACATGGGAAAAAGAAAAAGAGAGAGGGAAAGCAAAAATTACCGCCAACTTTTTATTTTTATTAATGATAGCGGGAGCATCAGCTGTATTTTTAATCTAAATGACTACTGAATAGTTAATAATAGCAAGACACTTTTTGATGCTATTGATGTTTGCCATTAATAGATTATTTTCTTGTAGTGATACGTTTCTCCATTTGTTATTGTTTTTCTTCAACCTTTAGGTTTCAAACTGCGTTTAGTCGAAACTTGGACGTCCGTCAGTTAACTTTGATGGGTCAATATTCATCAACCAATGCCAAACCAAACTAGAATTTCCCTACGTAGATGTTTGCTTTTATTGCCAAGCCATATTGTTGTAGGGCCACTCTATTAAAGGTAGAAGGCAAGTTTTTCTATTCCTACTCCCATCGTGGTGAGTCCACCCTACCAGAGGGAGCATGCAAGTTATTCTATATCGAGCTCCATTATGGTGGAGCCACTCTATTAGAGGGAGTAGACAATTTGTTGATGGCTTCCCCATCTAGGTAGGGCCACTCCAACTTCGTAGAACGGGCAACACTACAGATGCAAGAATTGAGATTATTACATTGGTAATAACACCCATCTCTACACCAGTGCCCCGTTCCACTTGTGGGGAACAAGCAACATCGAAATGAAGGAATCAGGACCACAACATGGGTGATCATGCCATCAGTATACGAATGCCTTATTCTGCTCCTAAGAAAATGGGCAATACACCACAGATGCATGAATTGGGTGCTGGTCTCACTTGAATGGGGTAGCTCATGAGCAATGCTCACCTTTAGGTGCATTCTTGACGATGGGTATTGAACTCGTATGGCTTCTTCATTGTTATGCAACATAGGCTTAGGGAGAAATTATTCAACTAATGTAGGAATTAAAAATGTTGGTAGCCTTATAAGTTTAGCTTCTAAAAATATTTTAGAAATGCCTTAGCTTTAACTTACAATCTTTTATGCATAGTAGGCTAGGAGGTGCTCAATGTTCAGCGTATGTTAGTGCTATCAGGGTGAGTGAGGCGGTATGCTCCGTTGTTTAAGGTAACACCTATCATGTATGGCCTAACCTGTTAGGCCATTCAATAACAATAGTCAAGTTCTTACTGTTGGAAAAGATTTGTTGTAAGACGAGGTCTTTAACCCTAGAGTTGAGATGCTTTGAAACCTTCTTTTATAAGGTTCAATTTAGAGATTTGTCTCCATTTTAGTCCCATCCAGGGCATAAGGAATTAGCTGCAATGATTCCTTATTTTGTTCAATTTTATGGATGTGGAATTTTGGAAAAGGATATCCACTTCTATGGGTAACATTGCTTTGAAGGCATAAGCTAGGGTAAAACAGTCTTTTTGATGTTTAGAAAGCAGTTCTATATAACCAGTGAAAGAGCGGAAGATCCTCGGTCCAGTTTCCTTTAACATTGGTTAAGTTCTTCTTCAGAGCTAATTTAATCGTCATATGGACTACCTCTACCTATCTATTTGAGGGTAGACAATGGAAGAGAAACACTTCTCGACCCCATATCTTTCATAAAACTAGAGGAATTGTCCGTTTTCAAACTATATTTCATTGTGGATGATGATCTTGTTTGGGAGGCTGAACCAATAGACAATGTTCTTGGTAACGAAGTTGAGGACCTTGGGCACGCTGACTCCAGCGAGTTGCTCTACCTTGACCCATTTGTTGAAGTAGTCAATAGCTAATATGACATGATTGTATCCCCTTGGCATTCGGGAGCTTCCTGATTGGGTCGATCCCTAATGCGTCGAACCACTAAGCGGAGGTTATTAGAGTCGGCAAGTTGAGGGATGCTCTAGATATTTTGGTAAGCCGTTGATGACAATGGTCACATTTCATGGCATACTATATTAAGTAATTAATCGTGGTAGACCAATAATATCCTTGCCCGATAGTTGTCTTAGCAAGGCTTTGCCTCCTGACGCAATATCCACATAAGCCCTTGAGTAGTTCTTCAGTACTAGTTTGGCTTTAGCTTAGGTGATGCAATGTTGGAGCAGGGTGGAGTAACCTCTCCGTTATAGCTTGATGTCCATTACTTTGCGGTTGGCTGCTCAATAGTGGATTTTCCAAAATTATTTGAACTTAACGGGAAACACTTTACTTACTAAATATTTCAAGAATGGAGATACCTAATAATAATGTTGTTGATCAATGTCGATTCCATAGCAATCGCCCCTTGTACATTATGTTGGTCTCTTCGAGTTCCCAACGGGGACCAAGGGTTGGTCTCCATTGGATTACTTATCGTTTTGGCCAGTTGGTATACCTTGGCATTTTCTACCTAGTTATTTGTTCTAGCTTGAAATTAGAGAAAGCGATTATAAGTTTCTTGGCTTCAACGATGATTAGGGCTAAAGTTTTTCCATTCATTTGAAACTGCTTTTTTATTTGCTTAATGACGACCAAGGATTCGCTGAAATATTTGATTTTTCAAATTTTGAGTTCCTTTACCATCCTTAGGCTAGCCAGGATGGCTTCTTACTTAAACTTATTATTTGTTGCTTTGAATTTTAGTCTTATAGCAAAGCAAATATCATGTCTGTTTGCGATGACAAGGACCATATCGTTCCCACCCCTGGATGCCCACTCAATATACAATTGCTAAGAGCACTGATTAGTGGGTACATCTTCCTCACCACCGTCCAGTCTAGGGCTTCTATAATGAATTCAGCTAAGGCCTGGCCTTTAATAGTAATATGGAGATGGAATATGATGTGTTGTTCATTAAGTTCCACTGCACACTTCAGAAGATGACCCGACCACTTTGTCGGATCGACTAAACATTTGCTTTAAGGTTATTCTTACATGGGAAGAGCTCGTAAGTAGTAATGAATAAGCAGTAAGATAGTTTCTACAGCCTGATGTATCTTGTTTATAAACACGACAAACTATTGCCAATATAGTACAATAATCATTGAATATGTTCTTTATCTCATACCAAGGTGACACTGATCACATGGTTAGTGACTGTGAGGTAAAGGAAGAGATCATCCCCATCCATGGTTTTCAAGGGGATAGAGGGCATTGCCAGGTAATGCTTTAATTGTTCAAACGCTTTTTGTATTTATCAGTCCATGTGAAGTACTTCCCTTCTTTATTATATCACAAAATGGAATGCATCTATCAGTTGTGGAGAATATAAAGTGGCTAAGGGTGGCCACCATCTTGTTTTGGCTTTGCACTTGTTTGATAGTGAAAGAAATTTTCATGTCTTATAGGGCTTGAATTTTTATGGGCTTGGCCTCAATTCCTTTGTCACTTACACATACTCAAAAAACTTTCCACAACGAAGAATAAAGGAGCATTCCCTAGGATTTAGCTTCATGTTATATTTATAGAGAATTCCAAAGGGTTAGTAAGCTTCTATACATTCCTCCTTCCCCGCCCCCCGCTCTGTTGGATTTCACTAAGATGTCATCGACATAAATTACCATCAAATTTCCAATTAGCTCGGCAAACTTCTTGTTCATGAGACTTTGATAGGTTGCTCCTACACTTTAAATATTGATGGGCATCACGCTATAACAATATAACCTTTCTTTAGTGATGAATGAAGTGTTTTCTTGGTCGGGGCCATGCATATTAGTTTGATTGTAACCTGGATAGGCATCCATGAAGATCAACATCTCATTTCCGCTAGTTGCGTAATTGAGTTGATTTATGCACGGTTGTTGGAAACTATTTTTCAAGTATATTTTAATGAGGTTAGAGTAGTCTATGTATGTTCTCCAAGTATCTTGGGCTTTCGGACTAATACTGGGTTGGCCTACCATACCAGGTATTCAGATTCTTAAATGAATCCATTCTTTAGAAGCTTCTTGACTTCTTCTTGTGATGCTTTGTACCTCTTAGGATTGAGTGGTTTTTTTTGGTAAATAAGGCGAGCTTTGCGATCAATGTTATTGACATGACATATGATGTATGAATCTATGTCAGTCATGTCCATATGCACTAGGCAAACATTGTCTGGGCTCCTTGAGGAATTTTACTAACTCGTTCTCAATGGTAGGTCCAGTTTTGTCCCAATCTGGTGAATGACATCAATGCAGGGGATCTAAGGAGCTACCATTGTCACTTCCCGCATTGATCTCTAGTTTGCATTGGTCCAATGCATATATCATACACTTTATAAAGTCCTTAATTGGGATGGATGCTTATTCATGAGGGCAGGGTGTTTGGCCTGCACCGACCTCTCATAAATGGGTCCTCCAACATAAAGTGGTATGGGGTTGCTATATCACTTAATCCCGCTTACTAGTGGGGGTTGACTATGGGTTGCAGAATAATGGATCATAAGGCTAATTTAACACTAGAGCATAGTGAATAGTGTTTCTAACTTATGTAAATAATTTTAAAATTATTTCAAGATTAATATCAAATTACAGATTAACAATGCAGATTTATACTAACTATCAGTCACAGACGCAATTACAGTTAAATAAAATAGCAATAAAGTAAAGTAAGAGATAAGACACCAAGAATTTTATACTGGTTTAGTAAACCAATCCTATATCCAGTCTCTTATAATTGCTTGTACATATTTCTTTTAAATCACTAACTTTGAACTAGGTAGAAGGAAAAGTAGAATACAATCTCGATTTGAAGACTACGAGACACACCCTTCTATATCATGAGTCTGGAGTAAACTCCCATGATTTGAATGGGCAATAAGATCACCCACTAGATTTAACGAGCTACTAAGCACACCCACTTGATTTGAATGGGCTACAAGCACACCCACACAAACAAGGGTAAAGTTGATATTTTTCCAAAGACAAATAGTTGTACTTTTGGTATAATGGATCCTATAGCCATTTCAATAGCACTTTGATCTTTGAAATGGGAGAGAGATGCATTCAAAACAGTAAGTAATGGTGAATCAATACAATGGAGTATGAATTGATTAAATATGATTTTAAAGAGTATAGAGTATATTTTTCAAGTGAATTTTCAAGAGAGTAAGGAGTGAGAAGAAAGTAAGTTATTAATTGGTGTTATCCCGCATTTTGGCAAGGCCGTGACACTAAGGAATTGACTAGTAACCAATGACGGCCCATCCTAGAAATCAACTATACACAGGCTCACTATGGATATCGACGAATTTAGTCTGAGTCCGGATTGAGCCAAAATTGATGTGACACGATAAGCGAAGCTATGGGAGTCAACGTTCCAAATTTCAGGTCGGTCCGAGTTCGTATACTCAAGTTACAACCGATGCAAAATTGGTTAAAAATAGCGTACTTCGACTCGCTCCGCTCGCCTACTTCGACTCGCTCCATTTGCATACTTCGACTCGCTCCACTTTGACTCGCTCAGCTCGCATCCCCCAGAAAAGCCTTCTTCGACTCGCTCGCTTCGCCTCCATCAGATGCCCACTTCGACTCGCTCCGTTCGAATCCATCTGGGAACCCTACTTTGACTCGTTCGGGTTGCAACCATCAGCGAAGTCTTCTTCGACTCGCTCAGTTCACATCCCTCAGAAGAGCTCGCTTCGACTCGCTCCGCTTAAAGCCACAGTTCGACTCCATCGATACAAAGCTACAGTTCGTATCGATCACCTTCGACTCCGTCTCCTATGTAGTTCGTACCCATCAGGGATCTTCTGGTCGAATCCATCTAGTTGCCATATTATAATCAATCGATCGAAGTTAAGCTTCTATTGATACGAACGAGGCAGGGTCCAAGAACGACTCGATCAAAGCGGCATCAAAGGCGGAGTGATCCAAAGGTTCAAACACCATGTCATCAAGTCAAGCAGCGACTTGAACAAGACCGAGTCGAAGAGGAGCGAGTCGAACAAGAGCGAGTCGAAGGAAACAACCTACCGAAAACCTCATTTCGTATCGATCATATCTCCCAATCTACAAGTCCAAATGCTATGAAATTTTCACAGAAGACTACGTGCATGCTAAAGAATGTCCACACCAAATTTCGACTCCATTGGATGAAATCTTGATTGAGTCGAAATCTGTTCGTGTCGATTACGGATCAGACCGAAACTTCACGGGCTTGGGCGTGCGGGCCTGGTCACGTGCCAGAGAGGGTCTCCCGAGATCTGAGCGAAATATCAACCTCCTACACCTATAAATAGACTCCCAAGCCAACAGAAAAGGGGTTCTTCTTCCTCTTTGAGATCTCCAACGCCCGGACTCTGCCAGATCCAGATCTGAACTCAATTGCTGCCGCCACAAACGAAATTCATTGCTGCAAATCATAATTGACTGTTGTAAATCATTGAATTCACTTGTAAACACAAAAGAAAGATCAATAAAGCAAACTACTTCATGGTGGACGTAGGCGATACGCCGAACCACTCTAAATCTTGTGTCTCCTTGCACTTTAATTATTCTCATTTCTGAAATTTGGAGTTTTTGTTAGATAATCCCTCTTTTTCCATTTAGTTTCTTCACTTTATCTCTTCAAAGACTTCTGAAGAGTGTTGTGCCCAATTTTGGTACAAACAATTGGTTAAAAATTCATTTGAACTTCCCTTTATATAATAAATGACTATATGCATCCATTCATGAAGGGTTGTGTCCAAAATACACCTCCATTCAAAATTTTAAAAACAAACTAATGGTCTTCATATCGACATATGAAAATATGTATGTCAACATATGCTAGTGAATTTTGATTTTTTTTTTCTTTTTAAAGTGTTTTGGAAATCCTATGCTTTGCAAAATAATTTGAACATAGTTTTAATATTTTTGAGATCTTAATAAACTTTTATAAAATATTTAAAAATATATTATAAAATTAAAATAATTTATTTTTGTTTAAAATATCAAAGGCCAGAAATTGGAGGTAAAGATTAGAAATTGCTATCAAGGACTTTAACAATATATTCTAATGACTCTAAACACTAAATTATAATCTTAAGTTCTTAATATCTTTTTCTTTGAACTCATAGGTCTTCAAATCTTTATCTTGAGTCTTTATACTATACAACCTTCGATTCAGCACCTATATAATATTTTGCACTATATACTATATAACTAGGCAAAACATTAGTATCTATATTATATATGGTTGTTGTTATCAAAATCAATAACTGAGGTATTAGCAATCTCTCCCTTTTTGATGATGACAACAATTAAATATTCATGTACATAAAATATGATATAACTCCCCCTAAGTTATAAACTCCCTCTAAATATATGCATGTATATAATTTATATTTTCTCCCTCTTTTTCATAAAATAAAACTCCATCTAAATGATGTACTTATAAACCATGAAGTCAAAATCAACATTTAAGAATTATGTGATATGCTAATCAATATGGGTTTGACTATAATTATAATTGTACTAAAATAATTTAAGGTCATTCAAATATGACATATTAAGGTTGCAATATGTAAGACATATATTTAAGGAAATACTAGATAACTTAATGTGATATAGTTATGGAATATATGAAGATATATAATGATCAATCTTCAAGTTATATACTGAATATTAAGGACAATAAATAAATTGGATAATGCAAAATTTATTTATTTAATTAAATTATATAATCCATACTATAATACAATCAAAATCAAATCAAAACATAATTCAATACCTTATTATAATCACACTAAATCAAACCTATGGTAATGAATCCAAACCTAAGAGTATTAATTATTTACATATCGATCAAATTGAAATAAGCAAGTTTTTAATATACATACTTACAAATTAAAACAAATAGAAATCTAGATATTCAGAGGGACTTTAACTAAACTTTCAAATCCAAAGATTGGACTTGCTTTGATGGCATCCCAATCTTCATTATCCTTCGTGTTTGAGAATTCTATGTTATTGGTTTGATCATCTTTGATAAGGGAGGAAACTAACCATCGAAGAGCATCCAAATGCTTCTCTTGCTCTTTAATCATTTGCATTTGGCTTAGTTCCAAGTGCCTTTGATTCCTTAGTATGAAGGAGAGAACATCTTTAAATGATTGGAGTATCACTTCAAGGTTTTCACAAAGTTTTTGGTGTTGAGATGTCATTTGTGCTAAGGAAAATATTAAGAATGAAAGGAGATGGAAAGATGAATTGATGGGTGATTTTTCTGGAAAAAATAAGCTTAAATAGGAGTGAAAAGACATTTTAAATAACGTAATTAAAAGTAGTTAAAATACTTCAAAAATTAAAAAATTTGCCAAACGGCTGTAGTATGTCGACGTATTCAAACATGTATGTTGACATATGTGCCTGAATTTGCATTTTAAGATTTTGACATAATTTTTGTTTCTACGTAATACCATTGTATTTCAATGATTTCCAGAGGCTAATAAGACAATAAATAACAGCAAGAACTAATTTTCATTTATTAAAACAAGATGATACCTAACAAAATGGAAAATATAAGAAGATAACATGAAATAAACTAAGGAAATAAAAGCTAGAAAAGATACAATGGATAACTAGATAAAATTAAAAGATAACTAAGAAGATGAGCTCCTATCAAGCTTCTTCATAATCTTCCTAAAATACTTATCCACTTTGTTGGAAAGATTAGTAAATTTCCTACTTAGCTTCTTTTTATTTTTTATGATCTTCTCTTGGTTTTTAAGGATTTCTTTGTTTGAGCTTTGAGATGGTCTCTCAAAACTTTCAAGAGAAGTCTGTACTTCCTCCTCCTCTTCTTCTTAATCTTCTCCTTGAATTCCATGATTTTCTTGTTCTTCTTCCTCAATTTCTAGTTGTTTTTCCCTTACCAGTCTTTCTTCTTTTTGGGGAAGAATCTCATATGATTCAGAGTAAGGAGGAATATTCGTGAGAGAAATGTTGGATTTGTTGAAAACTTTTTAGGGTAAAGTGGATTCTTCTCGTAAATCGATGCCAAAGTATTCGAGAACTCTAGTGAGATACACAACGTGGTAAAGTGTGTTCTCCTGTCTAGAAATTTTCTTTTGAAAAAATTATCTAAGATGATTTGTGCTTAATTGACATCATAATTTCCATAAATTGCAAAAAGGGCCTTAAAAACCTTTTGAGTTGGGTTATTATAATAACCCATCCCTAGAGTGATGCTTTGTTGTAAAATGAGACTCATGTCTCTCGATCTAAGTCTAAGATTTTGTGTTTGAATTCAAAGTATTCATCATTTTCAAAAATATCTTGAAAAACTTTCTGATTTTATCCTTTAATTTTAAAAGTGGATAAAGTCAACTCCACTATACTTGCAACCAAGTATTTGAACAAAAATTTCATAATCTACCCTTTCACACTTTCTAAACTTGTCTCTCTTCTCCTTCAAAAAATTCTCTATTTAAATTCGCATAAAATATTTTTACTAAATTCTGATAACAAACAAAATAATTTTGTGAAAAGTTGACTAAGCCAAGAATATCTTTTTGGAAACAAATATCCCGAAGAGAGAAAAATTATCAAATTTTGCAAATTTTTCGGGAAATACTTTTCCGAAAGTAACTTATTCAATATAAGTGTCGATGGTTTCTTTGTCATTAAAAAGAAAGAATTTGATTCTTTTTGAGAGCCTAATGGTTTTTGATGGTTAGCTTGAGGAGGCCATTTTGAGTAGTTTAAGAGATAAGAGAGTAAAGAGATGTTTTGAATTTTGAAATGGAGTGGGTGAATGAATAGATAGAATTGTATTGACTAATAAGGTATGGACTGACATGTTTCAGGTCAAAAGGTGCATTTCCAGTTCTTTGAATCAAATGCAAAAGAGAGGAAAATTCAAAATTTAAATTTGAAAAAATTTCAAAATTCAGGCTGGTATGTCGACATATGGGCCAACAAATCCAAAAAAAGAATGAAACCAAGGCAAAAGATTTCTATACATATATATATATATAATTGTATGCATCCAATATTATTATTAATCTATATTTTATTCCAAAATTAAAAAATAAATAAAATTTCCGTTTTTTGCTGCTTTTCTTTGATCTCTTTTGATTTATCTACTATTGCCGTGAAACACGTGTTTGCATCCTCGGTGTTCGGTTCAGTATCGCTTGAAGTAGTATCTGAATCATCTAATATTGTTGTGTAAGCCCGCTTCCTTTTTCTGGATGAATCAGTGATTGGCAAAAACCTTGATTTCTTTTGTTTTGGACAGTCTCGTTGTAGATGACCAGGTTCGTCATAATTGGAACATCTATTTGCAATTCTATTTCGAGGATTTTTGTTTTCAGGTCAACGAAAGTTGTTCATCTTTTTGTACTTTAGGAATTTCCAAAATTTTGAGTTATATAAATAATCTCGTTATCATGATCATCATCATCTGAATCCTGATCGCCAGTTGCAGCATTAAATACAATTGATTTCTTGTTGATTGCCTTGCTTTCCTTCCTGCCATGAAACTATGCTTCATCTGACACTAGATTACCAATTAACTCTTCAATTTATAAAGTACTAATGTCACTAGCCTCTTCTATTACTAATGTCTTTTTTCTCAGTCTAGAGAGAGTGAATTAAGGATTTTCTTAACTTGGTCCTCTTCAAATAATTTTTGCCTAATGATACTAAAGAATGTACTCTATCTTAAAACCTACAATACATGTTAGAAATAGACTCATTCTAATTCATTTTATACAATTGAAACTTATTAGTTTATGCTGAAATTTTAGTTTGTTTATCTTTCCTAGCGCCCTTATGTGTAACGTACAATGTTCTCCAAATTTCACATGCAGACTTACAAATAGAGACACTATTAAATTCAATTTTATCTAATGAAAAAAATAAAATATTCATAGCTTTAGAACTATTAAATGCTTATGACTTTTGGTTTGGTGTCTATGTGGAGTATATAGTTTGGGGCTCAGTGTACTCATTCTGTGTAATACTCGAAATATCTAAATCGTTAGATAGTAAATAAATTTTCATCCTACATGACCAATTAATGTAATTACTACCATTAAGAAATAGGGGTCTAGCAGTACATTGCACTTCTACAAAAGTGCTAATAAGTGTACTAACAGTATTTCTAGCTATTTATACTTTTCAAAAATCAAATGATGAGTTTTTGTTAACCTAGTGCTCTGATACTAAATGTGGGATATGGAATAATATTTCTCAAGGTTAATTTAACAGTAGAAGGGGTGAAAGTGTTTTCTAACTTATGTAGATATTTTTAATTTTTTTTTAAGATTAACATCAAATCACAAATTAAAAACACATATTTATGATAATAATCGGTCACAGATGCAATCACAGAAAAATATAAAAGCAATAAAGTAAGAGAGAAGACACCAAGAATTTTATATTGGTTTGGCTAACTAATCCTACATCCAGTCTCGTAAAATTGTTTGTACAGATTTCTTTTCAATCGCCAACTTTAAATCAAGTAGAAGGAAAACCATAATATAATCTGGATTTCAAGGCAACGAGACACCCTCCTGTATCATGAGTCCGGGGCAAATTCTGTTGATTTAACTGGGCAACAAGATCACCCAATAGATTTACCGGACTACTAAGCACACCCACTTAATTTGAATGAGCTACAAGCGCACCCATACAAATAAGAGTAGAGTTGATTTTTTTCCAAAGACAAATAGTTATACTTTGGATACAATGGATCTTATAGCCACTTCGATAGCACTTTGATCTTTTAAATGAGAGAGATGCTTGCAAAATAGTAAGTAAGTAGTAGTTAACCAATACAATGGAGTACAAATTGATTCTGTATGATTTTAAACAGTATAGAGTATATTATGCAAGAGAATTTTCAAGAGAGTAAGGAGTGAGAAGAATGTAAGTTATTAATTGATTAAAAATTTGTTTGCACTCCCCTTTATATAGTGAATGATCAGATGTATCCATTCATGAAGGGTTGTTTCCAAAAGACACCTATATTCAAAATTAAAGAAACAAACTAATGGTCTATACGTCGACATATGAAAATATGTATGTCGACATATGCTAGTAAATTTTGAAAACGTTTTTCTTTTAAATTGATTTGAAAATCCTATGCTTTATAAAATAATTTGGACATAGTTCTTATATATTTTGAACTCTTAAAAAACTTTTGTACAATATTTAAAAATTTATTTTGAAATTAAAATAATTTAACTTTGTTTAAAAATATCAAAAATCAAAAATTTGACAGAGATCAAAAATTGTTATCAAGGACCTTCAGAATATATTCTAATAACTCCAAACGCTAAATTATATTCCTGCGCTCTTCATATCTTTTTCTTTGAACTCACGAGTCTTCAAATCTTTATCCTGAATCTTTATACTGTACAGTCTTCGTTCAATACCCGCGTGATATTCTGCACTATATAACTTGGCTGAACATTAGTATCTATATTTTATATGGTTATTGTCATCAAAATCAATAATTGAGGTATCAACATGGACTTGCTTATTTCATGTGGCAATGAGCCCTTGGATTTTGACTTAACTAGCCAGGAAGACCGATGCTTAATGTCTTTGGCCTCCGCACAAATGGGAGCGATGAGTGGCTCTTGCGTTCTCTCAGGGTACACTTAGTATGATGAGGTGATATATTTACTTCAAATTATTTGAGGGTTCAAGCGTAGATGAGAGTATAGGTCAAATCTTGCATCTTATCAAAGTCATTAGTTTGATTGGGTTCAAAACAAGCATAAATCTCAATGGGTACGTGCAAACTCTTAGATGTTTCGATTACATTGATATTTCCAACATTGGCGGGTGTGTTGGCTGGCTCTCTATTTCCCTTGGAATAGATTATTTGTTGGGATTTTGAATGAAAGGGAACTCTGTATGTTCATGCACTATCATAGATGCTTTAATTTATTAATGTCCCTTACACGAGCATGAGCTTCCTGTAGCTCTCACACTCTCTTGGAGGAAGTTGATGTACGGCATAGGCAAGAACAATTTAGTGCTCATGTACCCTCAATGCTGGTTGTTGTTGAGGGTTTTACAAATTATTAGAACACGATCACTCCTTTTCTAGCTTGTTGCAGAGAGAGATTGTAGTTGTCTCTAGAGGCATGTTGATTGTTGTGGATGCAGCAATCGACTCCCCACTTTATAGGGAATTTCATTATGAGTCATTGCTATGGTATAACTGCATCCAGATTGACTAAAGCTGGCTTACCTATAAGAACGTTGGAGGTGGATGAGCAATCTAATACAACAACATTTACTTGTACTTTGACAGAGCGGGATTCCGCACCGAAGGTGACCACATTTGAGGTCGACCCCAAAGGGACAATCTTAATGGCATTGAAGCCATAAATGGGAAAGGTGATGGAGTGAGACTTGATGATGAGAGCTTCATTTGGTCAAAGACATTCGTCAACATGACACCTTTTAGTTTATAGGGAAAATAATAATAAAAAAACATGGGCTAGACATAACCCTGGTATGAGTAATACATTTTCCAACACATACAAATAGCAAGGCCACATTACCTACCGGAATAGGTTTTACCCTTACTAGATCATTAACAACATTTACACCACCTCATGAAACATATGAACATCGTATCATGAGAATAACACATAAGCATCATTTCAAAAACAAGCGTACCCTTCGCTAAACATTTAATTATGAACCATGTCATACATTCATCCATTTCTACATAAGTATAACCTATACTTATCAACATTTTTACAAACCATGTCATTTAGTCATCATTCACATCCACATGCATCACATAGACTTTCATTTATGTATCAATCTCAAGGTTATCATTAACTTTATTTAGTGATTATCTCCATAGGTCTATCTTTCACTAATTCGTAATTTTACTCGACCGACATCATTGATTAAATGGTCGCTCGTCTAACTTGAGAGCCATTTTGACTAAAGCCTTCCTAACTCTCCTAGGAGGTTGAATGTAGGATTCCTGAATACATTTATCAAGTGTCCATACGAAGCGTCAGTAGACCCTTCTAGTCCCTAAAACACTTTCTTTCACATTTCTGATTCATTCATTAAATTACATCCATTTTGATGTTATTATTCACGCTAGAGTTAACATTCCTGAATTGAATCCATTAGACCTTCCATGCTAGTTGCTTATTAGTTACTTTTATATTGTGGTAGAAATCCGTAATGCCAACTGGTGATTTATTCCGTTAGTTACTCCTTAGTTAATCTCTTCTTTAATTATTTCATTAATTATGGTTATTTTTTGCATCTATTTTATTCATATTAATTCAAAAATGATGGAAAATTCTTAAAAATTCACATAAATTTGGAAACATTTTCCTTTATCTTTAGTAAAATTTATTGTATATATTAATTTATATCGAAAATTGCCCATATTCATCTTAGAAAAATCATAATAAATTCTCATTCGAAAATTATGAAACTTAAAACACATCTATGTTTTAATGCTGTAAACATCATATCAAGATTATAAATCATTTAGAGATGATTACTTCATGTTTTACTCTTAAATATAGCACAAACAAAGTCATTTAATACACAAAAATATATGGTTTATTCTATCATCATAAAACAAGATTATCATTATCCAAAATAGCAAAAACATTTGAAATCCGAATTTAAACAGATTAGGAAAAAATAGAGTAAGTTTAACTCACTTGGATTAATAACATGAACAAGGTTCTTCTTCTTCTCTTTAAAATGAAGATTAAATCTTCCTTTGGTTTATTCTCCTTCTACTTTAGATAGCAGCAGCCTTGGTTTGTTTCTTTTTTTTTATGAAAATAGAAGTAAATGAAGAGATTAGTATGTTTAAGGGCATAAGGGCTAATAATTTAGGCTTGGGCTAAAATCCCTCATTGTCTAAATGGATTAATTCCTTAATCCCCTTCATTATAACATTCCTTTTTTATTCTTTTATTCATGGATGAATTTATTTATAATAATCATCTTTGGTTCGTTCAATTAATGTTTTTAAGCTTAACATTGATTAATTAAATGTCCCTTGAATAATTACTTTAATAAAAATTTCTTAATTATTATTCAGTAAATTCTTATTACTAGTTTAATCCCATATTATGACATTCTAAAATATACGGTGTTACAATCCCTTCTTACATGAATTACACCTTCAAAGTTCAAATAAGGTAGAGTAATCACCCTTCGTCATCAATACAAAGTGTGCAGATTTGTACAAATAATTACACCAACGGCCCGCTGGCGTCAAGTAACCATTATACAAAGTAAACCCAAGTAATATTATTAGACTAGTACCCTTCTAACATATAATCATCAATCATAATTCATTAGTGCACCCACTAATCCATAATTATACGTTGACACAAGATTTAATAGTTCCATTACTAGTTCATACAAGAAATAACCAGAGAACATGCTATAAATTCATGAATGTTTAAGAAAATAAGGATAGACATTCCTAATATTATCCTCTACCCCATGTATAATCACACTTATCGTCACTTCACTGGACGCGAACAAAACTAATAAGTTTCTTAACTCCTTCATATCTCAACCTACTATCCCTTTTGGTTATCTAACACACATCAAATCTTGTTCTACAAATAAGTCCTCGTTCGACCTAGTTCCACTACTACACTAGAATCATGCATAGATTTCTTTAAATAGGAAATATGGAAGACATTATTCACACCCACCAAACTACTTGGTAACTTGACTTGGTACACTAGTTTACCAATCCTTTCTACCATTGGAAATGGTCCTACATATCTTGAGGACAATTTAACTCCTTGCATCGACATAACATGGTAGTGCCAAAGGGATCGTGTATGGCTAATTTGAAATTAATATATAAGGAGACTAATTAATAAAAAAAGTAAATATCAAGCACACCAGAGATTTCATACTGGTGCAGAGCGCCTCTTTGATGTCCAATCCCTAAGTACCTAGTAGGAATTTCACGAGCACTGGCCTCACTGTTATCATCAGAAAACCACTCCAACTTGATCGAAACCTTGATGATTACAGAAGGAGGATCCATAAAAATGATAGTAATAGCAAGACCTTTCGAAAGAGCCAAAGGGATGCTTTTTCAAAAATCAGATGAGTAATGAACTTGCAAAGAGATCAAAAGGGGAATACAGACACCCAATCGATTCAATTAATTGCATTTCAAAATGGTTGCTTCCACATACATAGAGGTGTTTCAAATGTGTTAAAGGCATCTTTCAAAGGTAATAGACTAAAAGCTGCCGCATGTGCGCCATACCTTTGGCAACAGTGGGTTTCAACATCATTTACCTTCCGTAGGAGAACATTTGTCCAAAACTACCCCTTCGAAAGCATAGATAAGCCTTTCGAATTGGTTGAAACCGTCCGCAATTAGAAAAGAAAGTGTACATGAGTTCAATATGGCCTCCTCAAACACCAAAGGATCGGGGTTCTGCGTCAATTAACAAGAACGCATTCGAAAGCCACCATCCACATTCAAGCCTTCTACCATGCTCCAACTCATTCGAAGCCCAAAGGATATACCTTTCGATAGTATCAAAAGCTCACATCCTTTCCGACTTGCAATAGTGCATCAAGAAAAAAGTGAGGGTGCATCTATACCTTCCTATAAGTCGAAGCACTCAAGTTCCATTCAGAAGTGAAGTTAGAGGGGATCCCTGAATTTAACAGCAGTGAAAGCACATCAAGGCACCCTATCGACTAAGTCGAAAGGACTAATTTGAAAGGTACAACCCACACCTATAAATAATACCCTATGGGAGTTATTTTTAGGGATCCAATTTCATTCATTTAACACTTGTTCATTCTTAAATTTGTGAACCCTAGATCCGAAATCAAGTTAGGGATTATACTTCTCTGTAACACTTAGGTTTCTGGAATTCAGGAAAATTACTGTTAAAGGAAGTATATGGTGTTTCTAAGTATATTGAAATGATCTGTGACTTCATTATGTTTCTTGTTATGGTTTACTTGCATCAGTGTCAATCGAAAGGTTACCTTACGAAGGAGTAGAAACCTAGTTGTTCAATTAAATTTTTTAGATCAGATAGGTCCCAACCATAAATCACTTCAACCACCTCGAAAGGGGTTTTCTAAGGGTTTCTAAATCATCACAATTAGTTTGAAAGGAGGTTTTGAAGGAGTCCAACCATCCCAATCATTTCAAAAGGTGCTTTCGAAAGATTTCTGAACTACTATTACTGAATCGAAAGTGCTTTCAAAGGGGCTAGTCTTACTTTTCTACTTTGGGGTGTTGACAAGTTTTCTTGTTAACATTTTTGGCGATAGAAGGAGGGCTTAAACCTCCGACCGTGTTGAATTCCCAACTTTATTTTCCTCTAATCCATTCTATTCCAGGCTTACCTTAGACATTACGCCACCGTGATTGGCGAAATTAAAAAATCCAGACAAGGATCCTTAGAGCCATACTTAATTTGATTCTCCCATGGAACCATCGAAGATTCTAAATTATATGAAGAGAAAATGTTAAGATTAGAGGCATTAAGAATCATTAAGAAAAAGAAGTCTGAATCTTATGATCCAGATAAATGGAGCTTAAGCCCATTTCACATTGGCCCTACACCAATTTTCTTTATAGAGAACAAAGATAAGAGTGATAACTTGTTTGATCAAATGAAGAAGAAATTCAATTCTATACCAAAGGCACTATCTTTGAGAAAGAGATGATGGCTGATTACTATACCTTTGCACAAAAATGACATCAAGCGACAAGCCAAACATTACCTACATATGAGCTTCAAAAGGTTCTGAAAAAGAAATTGGTCGTTGAGGGTGAAGTTCCTCAATCAAGCAATAAGAAATTTAGAAATCATTATCAAAAGACAAGCTTCAAGTCAAGACTCCCTAAGGAATGCAATCTGACTACATCGATTTAGAACGTTTATTTACTAACCAAGGAGGAACTCAACTATTGGCCATCCACAAAGAAAAAGCCCAAATACGAAAGGAATCGGGAGGATCCTATTGTCACTATCACATGATGAAAGGGCATGAAGCAAATCAATGTAGATCACTTGAAGGAATGGTGATCAACTTTTTCAGACAAGGCAAAATCAATGGATTTGTAAAGCGGTCTTAATCAAATTCAATAAAGCACCACTTTTCTAAAGAGAATCTACATGGTCGGGAGAAAAATTCTCCTTAATCTTGGAAATTACCTTAAACGGATATAAGCCTTTATCTACGCCGAGTTGGCCAGGTCAAAGTGCCTCCTGGAGGAAGGTTAGAGTAAGCCTTTATCCATGCCATGCTATGGCTAGGTTAAAGCATCAATAAGCCCTTGATCGTGCCACGCTATGGAAAGATCAAGGAACCCCTAGTGGGGGGACGGAGTAAGCCCTTGGTCCTGCCATGCTATGGCCTGGCTAAGGCACCGAATAAGCCTTCAGTCCCGCCACACTATGGCCTGGCTGAAGCACCTCTTGGAGGGAGGACGGAGTAAGCCCTTGATCCCACCACACTATGGCCTGGACAAGGCACTGAACAAGCCTTCAGTCCCACCTATAAAGCCTGGCTGGAGCGCCTTTTGGAGGGAGGTTGGTTAAGTCCTTGGGTCCTGCTTATAGATAAGCTAACCAAGATCAACAGACAACAACAGACTAAGATGTCCAAGCCCGAGAAGCGGTACACCAAATAATGATAATGTACAGAGCCTAAGAGATGGCACATGCCAAAGGAATCAAAACCCAAAGAATGGTTTAAAATAAAAGGCTCAAATAAGAATCTACAGCCTTTGATTGATTTCCAAAAGAGGATCTCTGAACTTCATTAATAACAAAATTTGGGGTTTGGGTCTCTTACCATTGATTTATGGACTTGACTCATTAATGCCTGGATCTGGTGTTTGTACCAAAATTGGGCACAACACTCTTCGGAAGTCTTTGAAGAGATAAAGTGAAGAAATTAAATGAAAAATGAGGAATTATCTAACAAAAACTCCAAATTTCATAAATGAGAATAATTAAAGTGCAGGGAGACACAAGAAATTTAGAGTGGTTTGGCGTATAGCCTACGTCCACTATGAAGTAGTTTGCTTTATTGATCTTTCTTTTGCGTTTACAAGTGAATTCAATGATTTACAGCAGTCAATTGTGATTTGCAGCAGTGAATTTCGTTTGTGACAGCAACAACTAAGTTCAGATCTGGATCTGGCGGAGTCCGGGCGTTGGAGGTCTCAAAGAGGAAGAAGAACCCCTTTTTTGTTGGCTTTGGGGGTCTATTTATAAGTGTAAGAGGCTGGTATTTCGCTCAGATCTTGGGAGACCCTCTCTGGCACGTGACCAGGCCCGCATGCCCAAGCCCGTGAAGTTTCGGTCCGATCCGTGATCGACACGAGCAGATTTCGACTCGATCAAGATTTCATCCAATGGAGTCGAAATTTGGCATGGACATTCTTTAGCATGCATGTAGTCTTTTCTGAAAATTTCATAGCATTTGGACTTGTAGATTGGGAGATATGATCGATACGAAATGGAGTTTTCGGTAGGCTGTTTCCTTCGACTCGCTCCTGTTTCGACTCGCTTCCATTCGACTCGATGATGTGGCACTTGATTCTTACTCTGTCCTGGATGTTGCTTCGAGCGAGTCGAACTGTTCACTGATTGAGCGAGTCGAAGTGTGCCTAGATCGAGCGAGTCGAAGCAAGCACTAGTCGAGCGAGTCGAAATGGGGCGTCCTGGGAGGTTTGAGCAGTGGAATCGAAGTTGATGGAGTCGAACAGTTGTTTGAGCGGAGCGAGTCAAAGTATGTACTTTCGATGGTTTCAAACTAGAGTGAGTCGAAGAGAGCAGCTCTGAGGGACGTGGAGCGAGTCGAAGAGAGCAGCTCTGAGGGACGTGGAGCAAGTCGAAGAGAGCAGCTCTGAGGGACGTGGAGCGAGTCGAAGAGAGCTTCTCCTGAGTGTTGCGAAGCGAGTCGAAGGAGCGAGTCGACTGGCAATTGATTTTCATCCAATCTTGTATCGCTCATAACTCGAGCATACGAACTCGGATTGACTTGAGGTTTGAAACGTTGGCTCTCATGGCTTAGCTCATCATGTCCTACCAATTTTGGCTCGATCTGGACTCGGACAAAATTCATCGATATCCGTAGTGAGCCCGTATATAACTGATCTCTGGGACGGGCCGTCACTGGTTACTAGTCAATTCCTTGGTGTTACAGCCTTGCCAAAAGACGGGATAACATTTGCCCCCCAAAGTACGTCTTGTGAAAACATGATGTGCTTTGAAGTGCTGCAGTCTTTACTTTGAATAGTTATCGTCTTTTCGATGAAAGTTGTAACCTTTGACCGTTCTTCTTGATAATGTAAACTATTGACTGTTGACTGCCGTACCCTGTATTGTTGCAACTGATTCCTGTATGCTAGTGGTTACCCATTCGCTGTTGTTATCGTTATTGGATGAGTTTCTGATTCTTGAAAATGTTATTGTCTTTTCGAAGATGATTTTTCATTGGATTTATGGATGCGAAGCAGACATGTCGATTTGATGGAGTTGGCCTCTGGAAGCCATGGTTCGATGGATAGGAAGTGCTCGTTCGACTCGATGATGGACATGAACTGAGCGAGTCGAAATGGAGTGAGTCGAAATGCGCTTCCCTGATGGATTCGAAATGCTTGTTTCGCTGCACCGGAGAGGGAGTCGAAGGAAGCCATATGAAGGAGAGCCTCGTTTTGACGCATTGGAGAGGGAGTCGAAACGTACGTTCGAATCCATCGGGATATGAAGCGTTTATTCCCTTTGTTTCTAAATCCATATAAATACTTTGTACTTAGCCGTCTTTTCACTTTTTACCTTTCATCTTTATCTGCCTTCGTAACGCTCAGAAACTCGAGGAGAAAGAACAAACATCCTTGCCTTCGAATCGATTCATACCTTCGATTATTCGAACCAGATGACAAATTTAGGTAATCCCTTAAGCGAAAATATCGCGTAACCGAGGAGACTCGATTCTTAACACCAAATCAAATAGAGTCGTGCTCGATCGAAAATCCCTTGGTCTTAGCTTCGTGTCGATCTGGAGTAAGGGTTTCGAGATGATGAGTTGGAGGCCTTCGTATCGATCGATGGTGGAGCTTCTCCTCGAGTCGAACGCTTTGATTCTGTTGATCGATACGAAGGGGCCATGTCTGATCGATTCAAACGGTGGCTTTCGATCGAGTCGAAGTGGATGGCATTGGGTTGAGTCGAAGCGCGTGGCTCTGGATCGAGTCGAAGCGCGTGGCTCTGGATCGAGTCGAAGTGGCTGCTTCGGATCGAGTCGAAGCGCGTGGCTCTGGATCTAGTCGAAGTGGCTGCTTCGGATCGAGTCGAAGCGCGTGGCTCTAGATTGAGTCGAAGTGGCTGCTTCGAATCGTGTCGAAACGCGTGACTTTGGGGCGAGTCGAAGTGGTTGCTTCGGACCGAGTCGAAATGCGTAGCTTTTGGATTGAGTCGAAGTAGATGGCTCTGGAACGAGTCAAACTTGCACTCCATCCTTCTGACCGAGTCTAACTCAAATGCACATGACTATAATTCCTCGATGCGAACATGGCTCTCGTGAGCAATATAAATTTGATCATCAAAAAATTTGAAACTTCTCACACACTCGAACAACTGCCTCCGACGAGCTTCAAATTGGCATACTTGGACTTAACCGTTTCACTGCATATCTGACTTCCTATCGAAGCTCGTCGATGAAACTGCAACTTATAAAAATGACACCAAACTTTGATTTGGAGTGATAGTTAATAACTGGATGGCACGGTTGTGACGGTCAGCGATGACGGTCCTTCTGACTGAATTCCGAAGTCTCGTCGTTTACATGCTTTCCTTAATCCGGTTGATCACCTCAAATAATATACAAAACTGCACTGCACAACACACTCACACACTTTACACTGGGGGATGCACGGGTGTTATTTGTCAGTTTAACAATGATTTTTTATAAGCTAGCTAGTCATGGACCCTTCAAGTTCTCAATAGCCGGAACTCCCAAGTTCTATTCCTCCATCCATAGAGATACCGGTTATCGAAGCCGAAGTTATAAAGCCAGCTCCGGACGAGCGTCTGGGTGCTAGCTTTATTCTCAATCCATCAGATTCCGTGCCGTCGGGTATCTCCGAAGATATGTTAGGACGGATTTGCTTAAGGCATGGTTTCTCGCTGGACGACGTGTTACTTCCTGGGCCAACTGACAGGCCACATAATCCCCCGAAGGGGTTTACTGCTTTCAACCATCACGCTTGCACAGCAGGGACACTTCCTCCCTTCAATGATTATATAAGGGAGATGTTATCATTTCTTGGCATAGCTTCATCTCAGCTACATCCCAACGGGTATGCCTTATTGAACAGCATCTTTGTTCTCTTTATGGAAATCCTCTTTCGACCGCCGAAGCCGATCGAGATCCGATATTTATTCAATGTCAAGAGCCGTGGAGACAGCCCCTCTTTCACCTTCCTGGAAGCGGTCAGGAGCTGCCACATTGTACAGGGCTCCTGGGGAAGGCTAAGTTATTATAAAACCGAATGGTTCTACGTTCGGTGCCCTCTTGGATTTGCTGGGCGGTGGTTGGATAGACGTAAGTGTTGCCACTTCTCTCTTGAATCATTGAGATACTAGTAACTGACTTCAAAAACTGACATACTTCTCCTTTTCTATAGTCGCAATCTCTCGTCCCGATGGCGCATTGTTTGCGCCAAAAATGGTCACAAACCCCAAATGTCATGAAAGCACCAGTGTATGAACACAAATCAGCAATATATAATCACAGATCTCAGATCTAAGTATTGTAGAGGATAAAAATGAAGAATAATAAACATAAAATAGAGAGAAGTAGACAGAGACATGAGATTTATAGTGGTTCGGCGACATTGCCTACGTCCACTCTGAAGTAGTTTGCTTTATTGATCTCTCTTTGATGTTTACAAGTGAATTCAATGAATTATAGCAGATAATTATGATTTGCAACAGTAGAATTCGTTGGTAGCAGCAACAGTGGAGTTTGGATCTGGATTTGGCAGAGTCTGGACGTTGGAGATCTTAAAGAAGAAGAAGAACCCTTTTTCTATTGGCTTTGGGGGTCTATTTATAGGTGTAGGAGGCTAATATTCCTCTCAGATCTTGGGAGACCCTCTCTGACACGTGACCAGGCCCGCACGCCCAAGCCCGTGAAGTTTCGGTCCGATCCATGATCGACACGAACAGATTTTGACTCGATCAAGATTTCATCCAATGGAGTCGAAATTTGGCGTGGACATTCTTTAGCATGCACGTAGTGTTCTGTGAAAATTTCATAGCATTTGGACTTGTAGATTAGGAGATATGATCGATATGAAATGGGGATTCTCAGTTGGCTGTTTGGTTCGACTCGCTTCTGTTTCGACTCGCTCTGTTCGACTCGGTTCTGCGTGACTCAGTGACGTGGTGCTAACTTGTATTGAGTGCTGTGCTTTGCTCTTCATCGATGGACACGAAGTAGATGCCTTCAGATGGATGCGAAGTCGAAGTGGAGCAAGTCGAAGTATGGCTTGAGGCGGAGCGAGTCGAAGTGAGCACTGATCGAGCGAGTCGAAGTGTGTGTTGGTTGAGCGAGTCGAAAAATGCATTTGTTGGAGGCGAAGCAGAGCGAGTTGAAGTAGTCGCTTCTGAGTGTTGCGAAGCGAGTCAAAGAAGTCGCTGTTGATGGTTGCGAAGAGAGTCGAAGAAGTCGCTATTGATGGTTGCGAAGCGAGTCGAAGGGAGCGAGTCGAAGGTGCCGCTTCTGATGGTTGTGAATGGAGCGAGTCGAAGAATGGCTCAAAGAGGAGCGAGTCAAAGAATGGCTCAAAGAGGAGCGATTCGAAGTGGGCTTTCCTGAGGGAGTCGAAGTAGGCTGTCTTTAACCAATTTTGCATCGGTTGTAACTTGAGTACGAACTCGGATTGACCTGAAATTTGGAACGTTGACTCTCATAGCTTCGCTTGTCGTGCATATCAATTTTGGCTCAATCCGGACTCGGACAAAATTCATCGATATCCATAGTGAACCTGCGTATAACCGATTTTCTAGACGAACTGTCTTTGATCTCTAGTCAAGTTCTTGGTGTCACGGCCTTGCCAAAAGGCGGGATAACATTTGCCCTCAAAACATACCTTGTGATAGGAAGGTGTGTTTTGTAATGCCATAAGCTGGATGTTCATATCCTGTTGATGACCTGTAAAGAAATTGATAGTTTTATTTGACCACGAATGACGATCATTCGGGATCGTATGTCATTCGAGGTGATATGTGACCATTCGCGGTCGGATGCCGTTCGCGGCGAATGGTGACCGTTCGTGGTCGGGTGCCGTTCGAGGCGATTTTTGACCGTTCGCGGTCGGGTGCCGTTCTCGGCGATTTGTGACCGTTCGCGTTCTGGTGCTGTTCGAGGCGATTTGTGACCGTTCGCGGTTGGGTGCCGTTCGAGGCGATTTGTGACCGTTCGCGGTCGGGTGCCGTTCGTGGCGATTTGTGACCGTTTGCAGTCGGGTGCCATTCGAGGCGATTTGTGACCGTTCGCGGTCGGGTGCCGTTCGTAGCGATTTGTGACCGTTCGCGGCGATTTGTGACCGTTCGCGGTCGGGTGCCGTTCGAGGCGATTTGTGAGCGTTCGCGGTCGGGTGCCGTTCGTGGCGATTTGTGACCGTTCGCGGTCGGGTGCCGTTCGAGGCGATTTGTGACCGTTCGCGGTCGGGTGCCGTTCGAGGCGATTTTTGTGTGCCCGGGGGGAACTTAGTGTTAACAACGTCAGATTTCACGTTCGAGTGAGTTTCTGAGTTGTTTGTGGTGGCGGTTTATCGCCGTCTCAGAGCATGCCAGAGGACCGTTCGCGATCCCTTACATGTGTAAGTGGCTTAGCCGTCATGGTATCGCAAATGGCATGCTTTTATTCAAAATGAGTTTTTCAACAAAAATGTTCAACAAAATCAGGTTCAAATATTAGAAATGGAAAATAAAAGGAAAACAAGGACGTCAAAGTGCAAACACTCACACCGTTGCGATTAGTAGTCGTATCAGAGCATGCCTGAGGATCGTTCGCGGTCCTGTACATGTGTAAATGGTTTAATCGCGTTGGTGTGGAGTTCGCTACTTATTCGTCATTACCCCAATCAATTGATGACAATCTGATGCCTCGATCCTGAGCCGTCTCCAGTAGGTGCAGGTGGTGGTCGCTCCCATTCCACCGTTGTTGTTCCCCTTCTTACATACTACGATAGTAGACCATTCCGGATATGTCCCTCAACCTCATCCCTCAAGTGTCGGCAATCATTTGTGTTATGACCATTCAGCTCGTGGAATAAGCAGTACTTGTCTGACCTTCTTTCGTTGTTGGTCGGATCCCTTCTCATTGGCTTTCGATAAGGAATCTGCCCCCTGGTATCCTGGTAGATTCTTTCCAAAGTTTCATCCAACTCCGTGGAAGAGGTGAATCTTGGTTCCTTTAGTGGTCGTGTTGGTCCATCACTATTATCCTCAGCTTTTCGTTTCTCTCTACCATTTCCCGAACTTGCTTTAGGAGGATTTTCACTCTTGACTGCATAAACATCAACTCCTTCTCCTTCTTCGCTCTCAGCATTCGCATCCTCTAATCGTAAAAATCCTTCAGCTTCATGATAAAATTCTCCTAGATCCATAGGAGGATCCCTTGTTAACGAATTCTTGAACTCTATGCCATCAGCTATGCCAGATACAGCTGCCATCAAAACCATGGATGTATCAGGTCGATCCACCGATGCGGCCGCTGCATTGAATCGTGTCAGAAAGTTCCTCAAAGACTCCCCGGTTCTTTGCTTCAGCGCTGCCAAACTCATCACATTCTTGGGTCTCGAAATGTGAACCCTGAACTGCCACATGAATCTTTCGGTCAACTCGGTCCATGTTCCAATGGAGCCACTCTCCAGCTGTCTAAACCATAGCGCTGCAATGTCTGTCAAATACAATGGGAAGCACCGGGCCATGACTTCCTGTGATGCCCCTAGCACTTCCATGTGCCTCATATACCTTGTCAGATGGACTGCAGGATCCGTCCTTCCATCATACATTTCCACTGTTGGTAGCTTGAATTCTGGTGGATTCCTAGCTTGCCTGATCGTAGGAGCAAAGGGACTCCTATTCACATCCTCCAGATCTCTATTTACTAGTCCGCCCCTCATGGCTCGTCTGACCATCTCCGCCAATCTATCATTATCTCCAAGTTGTAGTCCTTGTCCGATTTGCCCCCCGAGTTCACGAGGTATTCGTGGAATCTGCTCTCCTGAATGAGCATTTACTTCTCTATTGACGCCGCGCTGCGCAGCTCCTCCTGGTACTGCCCCTGGGATCGGGTCAACATGCTCTGGGTAAGTGCCCCCTAGTTCTGGGGCTGTGCCAGATGGTCCTACTCCGTTCTGAACCCAGGTTGCTTCTTGATTTTGCGCTCCAAGTTGCCCAATCTGAAGAAGCAAGTTCTGGATCATTTCCTCTTGTCTTTTCATCATTGTCTCTATCTCATCCCTGGTGATGTAGATTGATGTCTGATTTGCACCGGAGGAAGCCTCGTGACTCCCTTCCTGCTGACCTCTCTCTAGCCTTTGTCTTCTATTTGATTGCCTTGTCATAGCTTTTCAGATCTGAATTCTCTAAGCCTTAAAGTTCAATTTCCAAGTGATAGAATCCTGAGTTCAGCTCTCAGTGAAAGCACCAAAGTGTTTGCGCCAAAAATGGTCACAAACCCCAAATGTCATGAAAGCACCAGTGTATGAACACAAATCAGCAATATATAATCACAGATCTCAGATCTAAGTATTGTAGAGGATAAAAATGAAGAATAATAAACTTAAAATAGAAAGAAGTAGATAGAGACATGAGATTTATAGTGGTTCGGCGACCTTGCCTACGTCCACTCTGAAGTAGTTTGCTTTATTGATCTCTCTTTGGTGTTTACAAGTGAATTCAATGAATTACAGCAGACAATTATGATTTACAGCAGTAGAATTCGTTGGTAGCAGCAGCAGTGGAGTTTGGATCTGGATCTGGCAGAGTCTGGACGTTGGAGATCTTAAAGAAGAAGAAGAACCCCTTTTCTGTTGGCTTTGGGGGTCTATTTATAGGTGTAGGAGGCTAATATTCCTCTTAGATCTCGGGAGACCCTCTCTGACACGTGACCAGGCCCGCACGCCCAAGCTCGTGAAGTTTCGGTCCGATCCGTGATCGACACGAACAGATTTCGACTCGATCAAGATTTCATCTAATGGAGTCGAAATTTGGCATGGACATTCTTTAGCATGCACGTAGTCTTCTGTGAAAATTTCATAGCATTTAAACTTATAGATTAGGAGATATGATCGATATGAAATGGGGATTCTCGGTTGGCTGTTTGGTTCGACTCGCTCTGTTTGACTCGGTTCTGCGTGACTCGGTGACGTGGCGCTAACCTATATTGAGTGCCGTGCTTTGCTCTTCATCGATGGACATGAAGTAGACGCCTTCAAATGGATGCGAAGTCGAAGTGGAGCGAGTCGAAGTATGGCTTGAGGCAGAGTGAGTCGAAGTGAGCACTGATCGAGCGAGTCGAAATGTGTGTTGGTTGAGTGAGTCGAAGAATGCATATGTTGGTGGCGAAGCAGAGCAAGTCGAAGTAGTCGCTTCTGAGTGTTGCGAAGCGAGTCGAAGAAGTTGCTGTTGATGGTTGTGAAGCGAGTCGAAGAAGTCGCTGTTGATGGTTGCGAAGCGAGTCGAAGGGAGTGAGTCGAAGGTGCCGCTTCTGATGGTTGTGAATGGAGCGAGTCGAAGAATGGATCAAAGAGGAGCGAGTCGAAGTGGGCTTTCCCGAGGGAGTCGAAGTAGGCTGTCTTTAACCAATTTTGCATCGGTTGTAACTTGAGCATACAAACTCGGATTGACCTGAAATTTGGAATGTTGACTCTCATAGCTTCGCTTTTCGTGTCATATCAATTTTGGCTCGATCCGAACTCGGTCAAAATTCATCGTTATCCATAGTGAACCTGCATATAACCGATTTTCTAGACGATCTGTCTTTGATCTCTAGTCAAGTTCTTGGTGTCACGGCCTTGCCAAAAGGCGGGATAACATGCGTACTTTAGAGAGCCTGTTTGGATTCTTCAAGCGTTTCCGGGCGAATAGAGGCACATAGACTTAGTCCTGACCGACAGGAATTTGAGGGCTGTCGGGTTGATAGAACGGAGACAGAGCATACACCTGGAAGTGACGCATAGAGTGGCCCCGAAGAAACGTGTGAAGCGCAAAGCGCCCGCAGTCGTGATCACCGAAGAAGTTGATCCAGAAAGAACACCTACCGATACCGAGCTCCCAGCTGGGCCTTCTGCCAATGTCCTGGACTCGAGTGGAAGAAGAAAAGGCAAGGCCGCTGCTCACAAATGCCCTAAATCTAAGAGATTTAAATCCGTGGTCGTGTCTTTACCTTTCCAGGGGATCAGAATTTCGGAGGCTCCTCCTCCGCAAGTGGAGAGTCTTTTTGCAGGGCTCGCTGATATTCCGATCCCGAATCTTGTGTCGTCTCCACACGACGCCGGGACGGAGGGGCTTGATAGTGCTTTTGAATCGAGCGGGTCGCTTGCTACGAGTGCGGCCGACATTTCCGGTTGGTCGGGGGATTGCACATGCATACACTTCACTACACTACATGATTCACAACTGTACTACGTCCAACTTAGGAAGTAACTAACTCTTTCTTCAATTATCATTTTCAGGTGCAATGTCCGGAAGAGGATCGATGCTCGGCAGTCTCCGTTCGACCCGTAAATCTTCTTCTTATTATGACTCCCGCAGGGGGGACTCGGATAGAGATTGCAACCGCGAGTACTCCCACCAGGATAGGTATGGGCGTGATAGGGATTGGGAGTATAGACATCGGTCTAGATCACGCTCTCCTCCTCCTAGACTTCCATCTCCACCCCCTGCTTTCATTCCCCACCCGCTAGAGCCACCTCGTCACAAGCCAACTTCCCATACCTCTAGATCCGAGACTCATCTCTAGAGAGTCAAGACTACGGCCTCTATAATTACAGAGCAGGTCTTCACCGAGCTCACAGGAGAAGGGGCCCTTAAACTGGCTCAGATGCGGAAGGAATTCCCGAACATCTGCTTCGATGGCTATGTCTTCCCACCACACTTGAAAAGAATTCCGTCTAGAGTGGAAGACACGATGCATGAGTACATTCATGACATCTACACCCAGTACAAAGAGTGGGTAAAGGCTGCGGAGAAGGCTTCTAAGGTGGCTGCTGAGTGAGCCAAAGCGCTCGAGAAGATGGAGACCGAGCTCGCAAAAAGGGATCGGATTATTCAGGTACTCTCCGCTGAGTCCGAGTCTTCTCGGAAATCTGAGATTGAGGCCATTAAAAGGGCTGATGAAGCGAAGGCGGAGATGGAGAGGTTGGGACATACTCATGTTTCCCTGGTGGAGGAGATGGGCCACCGGAACACTAAAGTCATTGCTGAGCGGGACGCGGCGGTCAAGGAGCTTAATGAACTCAAGGCCAAATTTGTTGATTTGGTCAAGCAGAAAGACGACGCGAACAACACAGCCCAGGAGGCGTGCGAACAAGCTGTTCTGCTCAGGGATGAACGAGATGCGGCGGTGGCTAAAGTCCAGAAGGTGGAGACTGAGGTCGAGGAGAGGGTGAAGCTGGCCGAGTCCAGGCTAGAGGCCGACATCGAAGACCTCCTTGTTGTTTACAATGCTAATGTGCTGAGGCACAGGGGCCTAGCCTGGCTCGATGACTTTTCAACTCATATCCACAATGCTTGGAGCCGACTGGTTGAGGAAGAGAAAGAGGCACATCAGGGTGAGTCTGTAGATGAATTCGAACTCGAGAACCACATTCTGTCTGATGATGAAAAGAAGGTTCTCCACGAGTCGATGATTCTGCTTGAGAAGGAAAAACTTGGCGCCCAGCACTTTGAAGTGGTAGAGGGTTCTGGAGTTGACCATCACGAAGCAAGTCTCGAAGTTCCCGTGTCAACCCAGCTTGAATCCTCGTCTATGGTTGATCCCCAGGCTGTTCCTGCTTACAATCCGGATCAGCCGCAGATGTCTCCGGCTGCTGCGCAAGTTATTGATGCCGCCCTGCCGCCTACCAGTCGAACTGAGGAAGGTATTCTAAACATTCCACTTTACTTAGATCGGAATCTTCGATTGAGTTAAGTCCTAACAGTTCTTTTATTCTTTGTCCAGTGATTGATGCTATACCGTCCATGCCTCCTGCCACTCAAGAACCACATCAAATGCAGGAGGCTATCATGACCGAGGCAACCACCATGAGTATAGCTGCCCCGCTTGACGATCTGCAGGGAGGCACGATCGCGTTCGACGAGCAGCTGATGGATGAACTTTTTTGCCACCACGGCGATCCTCGTGCTGACTTGTCATCTGTCATGAGCGGAACTGATCCTGCTACAGGCTCTTCAATGCCGACTGCTGATGCCCCCAGCGGGGCTCAAGCAATAACCAAAGAGGAGATGTTTGCTCAGATTGACGCTGAACTGGCAACAGCGGCTTATGGCGGCAGCTTTGGAGGTGGGATGGCAGCATCGAGACCTGCCCCGCTCGGAATGATGTCTCTTGGTGGTACTGTCTTTCTCACTATCCTGCCCATTCCACCTTCTGTAATTGATCCCGTTCCTCTGACTCCGCCTGTAGGGAGCATTCTTATTCACACGAGTTCGGAGGAGGACGTCGACATAATGCCCTCGCCTGAGGACCAACCGCCGAAAAGCAAAGGCTCGAAGAGGAAGACTGGCGATGGCTCCAGTGGGTCCACACCGAGGAGGAAGCTAAGGAAGAAAAAAGATTAGGCATGCTCTCCCGGTGTATTTTGATTTGCATTTTGTAGCCGTGTATAGATGCGGGTTCGGCCCCTGCTAGTAGGAATTTTTTGGAAATTGTACACGAACTTCTTCTATAATCAATAAAATGAAATTTTTTCTTTTTTGACTTTTTTTTTGTCATCATGTATTTGTCTAAGTGTTTCAGTGTCTGGACTGCACTTGTGAAGTTTCAGTTTCCGAATGAAGTTTGTTTCTGTTCGCCAAGTTCGGGCATTGTGGACATGGTTTGCGACCGGGAAACGAGTCGAATTTTGACGTCGCATTACTTCAGTCGATGGTTGATGCTTAAGTCTTGCCCCCCAGTCTTGGTGGTATGTTGTAAAACATCAGTCAGCGATTGCCCTTTTTTCCTAGCATGCCGAGTCTAGTGCCGCTGGATGGGCGTTTAAGGCAAACGGGGATTGAGCGGTTTATTCGCGCTTGTCAGATCATTGACGATCATATTCGCACTTCGGGGATCCTCGTTTGTTTACTGGCGGTTGGTCACGCTGGCTTGAGTTTCAATCATATGCCCGCTGTCTGGGGACTTGGAATTGGCATTTGTACTCCGACTTGCGCTCCAGGAGTTTGGAGTTGATAATTATATTTCGATCCATGCTTCGGGAACTTGAAGTTGGTGTTTAGGCTCCGTTCTACATTCTGGGAATCCGAAGTCGACGTCTATGCTCCGACTTGCACTCTGGAAATTCGGAGCTGATGTTTATACTCCGCTTCCCATTCTGGGAATTCGGAGTTGAATGTTTATACTCCGCTTCGCACTCTGGGTATACAGTTGAATGTTTATACTCCGACTCGCGCTCTGGGAGTTCGGAGTAGAATGTTTATACTCCGCTTCGCACTCTGGGTATACGGAGTTGAATGTTTATACTCCGCTTCGCACTCTAGGAATACGGAGTTGGATGTTTATACTCCGACTCGCGCTCTGGGAGTTCGGAGTTGAATGTTTATACTCCGCTTCGCACTCTGGGTATACGGAGTTGAATGTTTATACTCCGCTTCCCACTCTGGGAATACGGAGTTGGATGTTTATACTCCGCTTCGCACTCTGGGAATACAGAGTTGGATGTTTATACTCCGACTCGCGTTCTTGGAGTTCGGAGTTGAATGTTTATACTCTGCTTCGCACTCTGGGTATACGGAGTTGAATGTTTATACTCCGACTCGCGCTCTGGGAGTTCGGAGTTGAATGTTTATTCTCCGCTTCGCACTCTGGGTATACGGAGTTGAATGTTTATACTCCGCTTCGCACTTTGGGAATACAGAGTTGGATGTTTATACTCCGCTTCGCACTCTGGGAATACGGAGTTGAATGTTTATACTCCGACTCGCGCTTTGGGAGTTCATAGTTGAATGTTTATACTCCGCTTCGCACTCTGGGTATACGGAGTTGATGAAGGATTGTCGTGTATCATTCCCTTTTTTGACTTTGATGTGATGGCCTGCCCCCGAGCTCGGGTTTCACATAGGGAGTGATTGGTTGCATCGCAGCCACTCTCTATTTGAATAAATCCCACCGTATGATGAGACTTAGCTCTCCGTGCATAGTGATGGTCATATGAAGTATTTCAAGTAAATCACAGCTCTAGCTCGAAGAGGTTGCATTTTATTGCTGAAATAAGAAAGTACGGCAAAGTCAGTTGCCTTATTACAAGTTCTAATTTCGAAATGCATAAACAAATTGCAGAAAAGGAAAGTAAACTAAATGGATAAAGATAGCCTGTCAGGTGTAATAGCGGCGAAGGCTCTCGCTATTCCAAGCTCTTGGCAGGGTAAGACCATCGACGGTTGATAACTTGAATGTGCCATCTCCGAGCCTTCGTTCAATAACATACGGTCCTTCCTATGTCGGTTTCATATGTGAAAGAACCAGATAGATTCTTTTTAAGACAAGATCACCTAGTTCGAAGGTTCGCGGATGGACCTTGGCGTTGTACAATCGGGCAACTCTACTTCGATGCGCAGCTGCGCTCAAATCAGCCTCTTCACGCTCCTCATCCAGTAGATCAAGACATTCAGCAAGTAATATAGCATTCGTCTTTGGATCATAGTATGTCACACGATGAGAAGGTACTTCTAGCTCAACTGGAATAACGGCCTCTGAACCGTAAGAAAGAGAGAACAGAGTGTGGCCGGTCGCGGTCTTGTGGGTTGTTCGGTAAGCCCATAGAGCCATAGGAAGTTCATCGACCCACTTGCCCCCAACCTTTTCTAGTCATTTCTTCAGGATGGACTTTATGACCTTATTAACTACTTCGACCTGTCCGTTTGCTTGAGGGTGTGAAACTGGGGAGAATTTCTTTTGGATGTGAAATCGTTTGCAGAAATCTTTGAATTCAGCATTGTCGAATTGGGTTCCGTTGTCCGTAATAATGGTGTGTGGGAGACCGAATCGACAGATGATGTTACGAACCACAAAGTTGATTACTTTCTTCGTTGTAATGGTAGCGAGAGCTTCGGCTTCAACCCACTTTGTAAAGTAATCAACCGCGACGATGGCGTACTTCGCACCACCTTTTGCTAGAGGTAGAGCACCGATGATGTCGATGCCCCACATTGCGAACGGCCATGGGCTGACCATTTGCGTTATCTCAGTAGGAGGAGTCCTAGGGATTTGGGCATATTTTTGGCACCTATCACATTTCTTTGCATAGTCCAACACATCGCGATTCACGATAGGCCAGTAATATCCGTAGCGAAGTATATTCTTGGCAAGTGCTTGCCCCCCGGTGTGATCGCCACATTCTCCCTCATGCACATCGTGTAACACTTGTTTAATTTCATCGTGAGCGATACATCGGAGTAGGGGAACTGAGTACCCCCTTCTGAGTCCATTCTGGATGGTAAATCTTGAGGCCTTTCGAAGGACTTGTCTTTTTTCACTCCTGCGCTCCGGCAGGGTTCCGTGCTCAATGTAATTTCTGAGTGGAGTCATCCATGAATCCTTTTCAGGGACGGTTTCGCATACCCGGTTTATTTCTGCCCGGTCGATACTTGGGAAAGATAGCGTTTCTACGGGAACGAGTCCCATTTGTTGCGCTTCGCCTGTGCTGGCTAGCTTCGCCAACAAATCGACCTTTTGGTTGCGTTCTCGAGGTATACTGTAAATGGCGTAGTAATCAAAATGGTCTAGCACTTCCTTAACTCGAGCTAAGTAAGCAGCCAACCTTCGATCTCTTACTTGATGCTCTCCTCGTACCTGACACACAACTAATTATGAATCACAATAAATTTCCACCGCGATAATTCTCAAATCTCTAGCAAGTTTCAAGCCAGCTAAGAGGGCTTCATATTCAGCTTCATTATTGGTCGCATGGAAATCGAACTTTAAGGCATAACATATGGATCGACCCTCGGGAGTTTCAAGCACAATACCAGTGCCTGAACATCGGTCGTTTGATGCTCCGTCGGTATAAAGTTTCCAGACGTATTCAGGGGATCCACTGGCTTCGGGCAAGTCCTTTGGGATGGTAAATTCAGCTATGAAATTGGCTAGGACTTGTCCTTGTATGGCCCATCTCGGAGCGTAAGTAAGGTCAAACTGGCACAGTTCGATGTTCCACTTGAGTAACCTACCAGACGTCTCAGGCCGTGAAAGGACCTGTCGTAATGGCTGGTCGGTGTAAACAACAATGGAATGTGCCTGGAAGTATGGTCGGAGTTTTCTTGATGCAATGACAAGGCAGTAAGCCAACTTTTCCAGCTTCGGATAATTTCTCTCAACCCCAGTCAATCGTTTGCTGACGTAGTACACTAGCTTCTGTATACCATCTTCTTCTCGAACCAAGGCAGTGCTGATTGCATTTTCTGATATCGCCAAGTACGCATACAACTTCTCATGATCAATAGGCTTTGATAGTATCGACGGTGTGGACAGATGTTGGACTAGTGCTTGGAAAGAGCCCTCGCACTCTGTGGCCCATTCAAAGTTTCGTTTCCCTATTTGAATCAGATCGAAGAAGGGAATGCATTTGTCAGTGGACTTTGAAATGAACCTGCTCAATGCTGCTACCTTTCCATTGAGACTCTGGACTTGCTTTATAGTTTTGGGAGTTTCAAGATTTCTGATTGCCCAAATCTTTTCGGGATTGGCTTCGATTCCCCGGGCGTTAACGATGAACCCAAGGAACTTTCCGGATGCAACTCCAAAGTGACATTTAAGTGGGTTGAGCTTCATCTTGTACTCCCGAAGTATGTTGAACATAGTTTCCAGGTCTTTTACATGGTCGGTGGAGAGTCAAGGCTTCACAAGCATGTCGTCTACATATACTTCCATTGTCTTCCCGATTTGATTAGCGAACATCCGATTGACCAACCGTTGGTAAGTAGCTTCGGCATTCTTGAGTCCGAACGACATAAACTTGTAATAGTAAAGTCCTAGATTGGTTACGAAGCTGGTGTATTCTTGATCGGGTAAATGCATCGGTATCTGATTGTAGCCTGAATACGCGTCCATGAAGGAGAAGAGTTCATGTCCAACCGTCGAATCCACTAGTTGATCAATTCTAGGAAGCGGGAAACTATCTTTGGGGCACGCTTTATTCAGATCGGAATAGTCGATACATGTTCTCCACTTCCCATTTGGCTTTCGGACGAGCATGGGATTTGACACCCATTCAGGATATAGCGCATCTCGAATGAATCCGTTCGCTTCAAGCTTTTCTACTTCCTCCTTAAGGGCGGCAGATCTCTCTGGATCCATACCACGCCTTTTTTGTTTGACCGGGACATGCCGCGGGTCAATGTTCAGAGTCTGGCTCGCGATGTCCGGCGAGATCCCGCACATATCGGAATGTGTCCAGGCAAATACGTCAAGATTTGCCCGCAGAAATTCAACCAATTCCTCTTGAGTTTGCTGGCTTAGCTGAGATCCAATCTTTATTATTTTTGAATCATCGTTATTGTCAAATGGGACATCAATCGTCAGTTCGGCTGGGGATGCTTGACTTTCTTTAGATTCTCCTTCGTCTTCAGTTTCTCTCGGGTCAAGGTCCTTGAGGAATTGGCTGGGGTGCCTACGCCTGGGCCAGGGCGTTAATTGTCAATTATCGGCGAAACAGACGCAGAGAGATTCCTCTACACCCTTTCCCTTCTCCTTTCGCTGTGCCTCCCGTAGCTCAGCAACATAACAGGCTATGGCAGTGGCCTGATCTCCCTGAACGATTCCTATTCCATGATCAGTGGGAAATTTTAAGGTCAAACACCATGGGGCAATGGCTATTCTGAATTCAGCGAGGGCCGGTCGGCCCAAGAAAGCATTGTAAGGGGAGTCTATGTCCAAAACGATGAACTGCGACATCCGTACTCTCCGATATTCTCCAACTCCCAACTCTACTGGCAGTTCCACCATCCCAGTGGGAATTGTGGCACTTCCGTTGAAACCATGGACTCGAGATTGACAAGGCTTCAAGTCTGCGGTTTCCATCTTCATTTGATCATAAGCTCGTTTGAACAAAATGTTCACAGAGCTTCCACTGTCAACTAAGATCCTTTTTATCCAAGCGGGACTTACTTATGCTGAGATGACCAGTGGATCAATAGTGGGAGCTTCGACTTTATCTGCGTCTCTGCTCCTGAACACGATGTCATCCATCATCGTTTTCTGTTGCTTGGCCGGAGCCCCCTCATCAAAACTACTACAACACTCGAAGTTTGCATGCCTGGTAGAACTGGCATACGACTCCATTTCCTTCCAACTTCGATCTGCTGGGTGAGGACCACCACTTATCGTATTGATGACCAACCTCCCGTCCGCACGAGCGGGTTCTTCCTGTCTTTCCTAGTTCGGTGCACGATTCTGATTTGATGGGCCCGCACCACCGGATTGCGGCACCCGTACATACTAATCCAACTTCCGCTCACGTATCAGTTTTTCAATGAGGTCTTGTAAGTGACGACACTCATTGGTGTTGTGGCTATAACTCTCATGGAATCTACAAAACTTTCCTGTTTGGATTTGTCTTTCAGTTGGTGGTTTTGGGGCAGCTTCATATACTGCATGGTATTGCAGGTTTGCAAATATACATTTTCCAATGACGTGTTCAATGGAGTGTAATTATCGTACATGGAAGCTCTACGCCGTGGTCCACGATCCTGATCGCGTTTTTTGTTCTGATTTCTATTGTCCCTCTGCTGATTCTGTTTATTTTGGACGTTCAACTGAATGTTTTCGGAACTATCCCTGGACTGTTTAACAGCAACGTTACTCTGGATACCTTCGATGTTGGGCCCTGCGTCATCCTGCTTCCTAGACTGTTTCGCATCCGCCCTTACTAGGAATTTGGCTACCTTGGAATAGAAACGATCCAATGATGCAGGTGGTTTCCCAGCTAACCAACTTCCGAACTCGGAATTAGCATCAATCCCCTTAGTCAGAGCCATCAGGATAGAGTTATCGTTGGGATTGCTTATTTCTGCACACGCAGCATGGAATCACTCCAAGTAACATCTAAGCGTTTCTCCGAGAGCTTGTGTAACACTAGACAAAGTGTTAACGTCCTTTGGCCTCGCCACATGCATACAGAATTGTTCGACAAACTTGGTGGCCATCTGGTCAAAGTTAGAGATGGATCGCGGTGGCAAACGAGTGAACCACATGGTTGCGATGCCCCCTAGGGAGATGGGGAAACTACTGCACTTTACTGCATCATCAGCTCTAGTAGCATTCATCAGCCATTCGTATTTCAGGACATGTTGATTGGGATCAGAACTTCCTTCATAAACTGGCAAAGCTGGCATCCTGAAGTGCCAAGGTGGTTCAGCATATAAAACATCATCGGTGAAAGTGGTATGACTTCGGGAGATTCCCCAATCATCATTAGAGAGACCCTGACTTTCACGGATCATTTGGCGGATCATCGCTGGTATATCTAGCGTTCGGACACTTGGAGCATGTTGTGCCAAGGTGTGGTCGGGTTCCACAGCGCGAGTCTGGACCGGACGTGGTCGACGGTCTGTGCCTCGCCTCCTTGGTTCAACATCCTCTGGGACATAAGGCTCAGGAGTCTACTCTCATTGGCTACGTTGAGGATCATCTTGGTTTCTAGCGCCACCTCCTCGTCCGACAGTGGTGGTAGTAGCAATGTTGCCGGTAACATGATTAGGAGTAACCCCTTCTCGAGTTGAAGGTTTTGTGCGGAGACTAGCGGATGGTCCAGCTCTAGGTTGCCCAAGGGTCGAAGCAGGTTGGTGTCCCGTGGCTTGGGTGTAGCTTACACCTAGCCGTGGACGTGTGGATCTAGTTTGACCATCGGAGGAGGCAGAACTTTCCGTGGAAGAGTGAGAACCTTGGTCTCTTCTGGATCTTCTTCGCCTTTGGCGATTTAGCTGGTTAGTCAACTCCGTGTTGGCGCGTAGTTGTTCCGCTAGCTGCTGTCGACTTTGGGTCAACTCTTGAAGCAATGTCTGGAATTCATGTCTAGTGATTGGACCTGATGAATCTGAAGGTCCTGCAACATTTTGGTTGGATGGAGGTGATTGCGTGGGATTTTGTCGGTCCTGTGCTCCTTGATCAGCAGCTGTAGAGGTGGTACGTGAGCTCACATAAATGAATTGACGAAGTCCTTTCCTAGATCTGATTGCAAATCTGAATAGAATGGAAGGGCTTCAAAGTTCTAGATCTGGATCTTCTTCTTAGATTTATGCAATCCAATATAGATAGGAGATCCAAAGAGTGGGAGAAAAATTGGGTTTTTCACAGTGAAAGCACCAAAGTGTTTGTACCAAAATTGGGCACAACACTCTTCGGAAGTCTTTGAAGAGATAAAGTGAAGAAATTAAATGAAAAATGAGGAATTATCTAACAAAAACTCCAAATTTCAGAAATGAGAATAATTAAAGTGCAGGGAGACACATGAATTTAGAGTGGTTCGGCGTATATCCTACGTCCACTATGAAGTAGTTTGCTTTATTGATCTTTCTTTTGCGTTTACAAGTGAATTCAATGACTTACAGCAGTCAATTGTGATTTGCAGCAGTGAATTTCGTTTGTGACAGCAGCAACTGAGTTCAGATCTGGATCTGGCGGAGTCTGGCGTTGGAGGTCTCAAAGAGGAAGAAGAACCCCTTTTTTGTTGGCTTTGGGGGTTTATTTATAGGTGTAAGAGGCTGGTATTTCGCTCAGATCTTGGGAGACCCTCTCTGGCATGTGACCAGGCCCGCATGCCCAAGCCCGTGAAGTTTCGGTCCGATCCGTGATCGACACGAGTAGATTTTGACTCGATCAAGATTTCATCCAATGGAGTCGAAATTTGGCGTGGACATTCTTTAGCATGCACGTAGTCTTCTCTGAAAATTTCATAGCATTTGGACTTGTAGATTGGGAGATATGATCGATACGAAATGGATTTTTTGGTAGGCTGTTTCCTTCGACTCGCTCCTGTTTCGACTCGCTTCCGTTCGACTCGATGATGTGGCACTTGATTCTTACTCTGTCCTAGATGTTGCCTCGAGCGAGTCGAAATGTTCACTGATTGAGCGAGTCGAAGTGTGCCTAGATCGAGCGAGTCGAAGCAATCACTGGTCGAGCGAGTCGAAATGGGGCGTCCTGGGAGGTTTGAGCAGTGGAATCGAAGTTGATGGAGTCGAACAGTTGTTTGAGCGGAGCGAGTCGAAGTATGTACTTTCGATGGTTTCAAACTGGAGCGAGTCGAAGAGAGCAGCTCTGAGGGACGTGGAGCGAGTCAAAGAGAGCAGCTCAGCTCTGAGGGACATGGAGCGAGTCGAAGAGAGCAGCTCTGAGGGACGTGGAGCGAGTCGAAGGGAGCTTCTCCTGAGTGTTGCGAAGCGAGTCGACTGGCAATTGATTTTCATCCAATCTTGTATCGCTCATAACTCGAGCATACGAACTCGGATTGACTTGAGATTTGAAACGTTGGCTCTCATTGCTTAGCTCGTCATGTCCTACCAATTTTGGTTCGATCCAGACTCGGACAAAATTCATCGATATCCGTAGTGAGCCCATATATAACTGATCTCTGGGATGGGCCGTCACTGGTTACTAGTCAATTCCTTGGTGTTACGGCCTTGCCAATAGGCGGGATAACATCTGGGCATCGATACCTCTATTACGGACTTTTGATCTTTTATTAATTCCAAGGTCTATCTTATTAATAGTCGAATCTGGGTTTCAGATCTTCTGTTATTTCCAATTGAGGATTTCTAGACTCAAATTATCTGTTCTCAAAAGAAGATTCCAAGTCTCCTACGACTTATTTCCAGACAATGATCTCTGGAATTTTATTATTGAACGATTATTCTTGTTCTTCTATCAATTACTTTTAGAAGAGGATTTCTAAACTTCTATTATCAATGCTAGAATTTGATTTCTGGCTTTCCATTACTAAATCCACAATCTGTTTTCTGGTCTTCTATTAATATTACTAGACTCAGATATCTAGTCATCTCTTATCATTACCATAGTTGGATCTCAAGACTCTTATTTGTTTCCATCTGTGGAATTACTCTTCACTTATTATTTTCACATGATGATATGTTAACCACCATTATTTAGATTTTTGGAATTAGCAGGACTCCTCGTACTATTGCCAATAATGTAAAGAACCGCCAAATATATTCTTGCATAAATTTCAGATTAATAAGGAATGTTATCTATTCCGTACTTTTCAGGAAAAAAAGATCAATAAGGAAGATTGAATGGATCGACAAATGAAAAAACCGTAGTCAAAGTTACCAGGAAGCAAATTCAAAAACAACATTGTAAGAACAAGAAAAAGCTACAAACCAGGTGATATTTACATAATTAACAAATTTCTAAAATTATTTACAAGTATATGTGTCATAGATCTTGGACAACCTTATCTAGACTCTTAGTAGTTAAGAGATCGACAATATGGTGACTCGCTATACAAAGAATTTCTTTAAGCTTCTTTTCCTTTTTCTTAATTTCATTAGCATCATCAATGGATTCAATATGAGTCTTCAAAGCACAGTTGAAAGCTTTGTTGGCACCTTTGAGGGTCTTGTTTTGCCTTTCTAAATTGGCAATGTGCTTTCGGAGGATATTTTTCATGTTCAAGTTTTTGAATTCTAGCTGCATACTCATTAATGCGCTGTGAATATCTCACTTTTTGTTGGTCATCAAAATATCTCATCATTTCAAATTTGACCTTCCTACACCATTCTCCTATTGCCTTCTCATCTAAATCTGGAGGAGGATTAGTCGTAGCTGGAAATTTTTGATTAGCTATAGATGAGGACCTTGTAGATTTTACAACAGACGAGGCGATTGGAGAAGTTAGTAAATTGATATTTTGAATATTATCCACCCTGATTTATTCCAGGGATTTGCACTGGGCTTGACTATCTTTTAATTTTATCTCCAAATCACTTATCTATTGGAGAAGCTTAGACATATCTTGATCCAAATCGATCGAAAGGTTTGATTTAACTTGACCTTTCAACTGAGAAATTATTTTGTCTTTACTCTTGATGTCCGCTTCGAGACTAGTGATTTGATCATTAAGGTCCCTAACAATCATCTTCTGAAGCAAAAATTTCCTGCTCCATTCCAACACTTTAGTGTTGCCTTGAAGGCGAGCAGATAGAGGATCTTTAAGGAGGCTCCTCTTTCAACATCTGCTGCCAACCTATCTCTGATGCTAGTGAAGCGAGATAATGAATCTAATGACAATGGCGTGGTAGATGTTATCCCACTTTTTGGCAAGGCCGTGATACCATAGATTTGACTAAAAACGAGTGGTTACCAACCTTGAGAATCAATGATATACAAGATTTTGGACGATGGTCGAGCATATTTAGACTGGGTCTTGATCTAGGTGTAATCAATATGAAGTGACAAGGAAGTCCCCATGCGGCTATGTTTCATAATTCAAGTCAATCAGAGTTCCTACGCTTGAGTTATGGACAAATGAAGAATTTATATGGATCGATCTAAAACGATCCATAAAACAACATAAATCGACAAAGATCGACCAATATCTCAAAATCTACAAAGCCAATGCACTTGAAAATTTTAGAGTACAAATATACTGAAGAGTGGAGCCTATAAAAATGATTGCATGACAAAAATCCCAAATCTTGGAAAGGCATACCGATCATTCCATAACGATCGTACAAAATCAGCCAGAACGATCCATAGTGTCACGAAAAATGTGATATCTCAGAAACGGTACATCAGAATTGCACGAAATTTGGAGAGCAAGTATCTTACATCATGAGGAGCCTACTCTATTGATTGCACATCAATTAGAGTACAAAAAAATGATCGGCTAAACTTTGACCGATAGTTCCAAAATATTGAGTTAGGGGCACTGATCCTTATGGTGGGCCCCTAAGAATCTAGAGACTCTTCTTGCAAAATTTAGCCTAATCTATGCACATCTTCTCCTATAAATATAGAGGTCATTTTCCATAAAGAGGGGCTTTTTTCAGCTTCAAAGGCTCTACCATTTTTATTCTTGACTCTTGTATTAATGGATCCTAGCTGATCTAAACATTCTTGTAATCATAAGCCAGTGCAAGATCAATAAAATTATAAAGTGGACCTAGGCCAAGATTGCCAAACCACTATAAAAGTCCATGTGTTCATTTACTTTTTTCTACTATGTTTTTAATTTCATTCATTGTTTAATATCTACGAGATTCTATTGGGCGTTGATGCCCATTTTTAGTGTCAACATTTTGATGCTTTCACTGAGAAGTGAATTCTCAGCTTTATTGGATCTAATCTTCTACTTATGGATTTTCATGTTCACGAGATAGATCCAGCTTTCGATCGTCAAGTTTCCTATTCTACTCAGATTTGAAAGAGATCTACAAGGAAACTAATATCCATAGCCAGAGGAGCCAAGTCTACTTCCCCTGTAGAAGAAGGAAATCATGATGCTAGTGTTCGATACGCCATGTGTTTGATCAATGAGCGTACATTTTTGAGTTTTGAAACATCTATGACCGATCATTCCATAGGATCATTCCTCTACAATCGTTCCATACGATCGTTTTTTCCACAAATGTTCCAACGTGATTTGTACGATCGTTGTTTTGACCGATCGTTTTTTTATGTACGATAGTTATTTTGTCCGATCGTTTCCACACTCTACAGAGTTACAATGATCGTTTCCACACTCTGTAGATTTTCACCGATCATTTCCATACCTACCATTTTTATATGATTGCTTCACAAGACCGATCGTTATTTCCAACGATCATTCCAATAGATGGTTTTCGCCGATCGTTTTTCACGGATTGTTCCATACGATCATTCTTATGCGATTGTTCCACTGCTACATGTTTTTGTACGATTGCTCTTGTACGATCGTTCCACTGCTATGTGTTTTTATACGATCGTTTTTTAATTGATCGTTCCCACCCGATCGTTTTCATCCATCGTTCGCTGAAGATTGTTTCACTGATCGACTTCAACCAATCATTTTCATTACATCGATCGTTTTTCAAAAAAAAAATTCGGGTAGGATGACTGATCATTTTCATTACACCGATCGTTTTCAATGCCCATGCATTCTGCATAAAAACTCAACTTAAAGATGGTGCATTCTATTCACTTCCCTTACGTCCTATGACTGACCGAGGCATAGGAGATCAAGTAGCAACTTTTGAATTGCAGCTAAGGAATGGACGAGGAGCTGCCACTCAAACGAAAGTCCCAAATGCAAAAGAATCAAGTTGATATGACAAAAACTAGGATCGATTATTGGATCAAAATTATAGGGTAGATTGCAACTGCCCACGATTGATCAGCTTCCAAACGTCTAAATTGATGGCTATGGTCGTCAAAAAGCTCACTTCAAGGTTGACCCGAAGCAATCACCCATTTGACTCTAAGCAAACCCAAGAAACTTTAGCCTAAAGCCAAACTCAGGTAAAACCAAGATTTTCTTCACGCAAACGCCAAAATGACTCCAAGTACCATTCTTCACTGACCCAACACTTTGAATTTGGTGACTCCAAGCAAACTAATTGTTAACTACAAACAAATAGTAGATTATCTTGGGTCCGACTCCAAGTAACTTACCACAAATCCATCAATACCGGTCCATCTTGCTTTGCTCATATCTTGGGCATGCATACATCATTCACAAGCATAACAAGTAGTTGTAACTTAAAAACGAATCAGATTGACGATGACTGAAGCATCTCCCCCATCGAAGCCTATTCATTGAAGTCATTCAGTGTGCAGAATATCCGAGGAGATTCAATGTACCAATCATATCAGTTGACTCAAGGAAAACATACCTTACATCTCATGAAGTTCGAGTGGCATATGAATTCCGCCAGAGGATATGTGCCATCGAATGCAGGCGCTTTCCTATATTCCTTGAAGGTGTATCGATCATGTGGTTTATGCGGTTATCGCCTAAATCCATATTCTTATTCAATCAACCAGATCGAAAGTTTGCCGAACAGTTCAGAATGCATGCGACTCACACCCAGGATGTGATCATTATTTAATTTATTCCCAATGCTAGGTGAACCAGTCTAAGACTTCCTGTAGATATTCAATGTGGTCGTCATTACCGCTAAAGCAGGCAATCCCAGCGAGGATATCATACTGATGGCGTTGATAAGGGGAATCGACCCCCATATAGATTTTGGCAGCTAGTTAGCTGGAGATCCTCCTACGACATTGGATCGTTTATGTTACAAAGTGAATCAGAACCTAAGCAAGGTGGAGGTAGAGCACACTACGAGAAATAACAATACAAGCCTATTGGTTAAGGACTCAGATTCCGGGAGATGACCCAGAATCTCAAAATTCAACTCATATACTCCTTTGAATGATTCAATTTATAACATATACTTGGAGACTCACGACTCGGAGCAGTACTAAAAACCAGCCTTGAGAGAGTCCACCGAAGCCTAGAGGAAATCCAGGGAATGTTGTATATTCCAAGATACACACGGTCTTAACACTGGCGATTTCAAACACCTCCAAGATGTGACCGGAAAGCTGATTCGGAAAGGAAAGTTTCGACAATATGCATAAGCCCTATGGAATAGCGGGCAGGGAACATCTGACCCCCATCAATAAAGAACTTTGATTATTAATTGGACCACCCACAATTGACTTCTAGCTGAGAAGGGCTTGGACAAAGTGGAATAGCGAGCATACGACATTGCTTCACTTATCAATGAGATTTATTCCAATCTTCTTTGAATTATTTTCTATTTCAATTTCAATTGCGTTGTGAACTATAACTAACTTGAACTAAACTACTTCCAAATGATGCAGGTGACCAAGTACTTAGAGTTGGGCGCCAACTAATCTCCACAGACCATGATCGGACCTTTGGAGTTTCATTAAGATAAGCGTGATTCAACCTCTCGTCAGCTACCATATACCCCTGACTTAAGGCCAAGGACTCGAAATGGAAAAGCCCAACATGGTCATGATCCAGCAAAATGTTGACATGACTGATCGTCCACTCATCAACTTTAGTGCCTGACTTGGAGACCAAAGAAAGACTTAGAGTGGATGCAACCCAACCATCCACTCCCTAGCTCATACTTGAAGTTCGCAAAAATACTTATGCGTCTCTCGAAGCTCAGCATGACCGAGGTTCAACTAAAGTGGATGCAATTTGACCATCCACACATTAACTCACTACAAGAAATTTTATTTTTTGTGGCGCTAAAAAAATGCTACAAAAGCTGTTGGTGGCGTTTTGATAAATGCCGCGAGAAAACATGCGACTAAAAATCCATGATTTTTTGTTGCATTTATTTTAACGCCACTATAAATGCAATTTTGGCAGCGTTTTTCAAACGCCACCATAAATCTTTTTGTAGCGTTTGAAAAACGCCACCAAAAGATTTTTTGGCGCTACTAATAGAATTTCCAACTTTACCCCTGTTTTACGGTTGCATTTACTCAACGCCACTATATATATTTCGGTAGCGTTTTTGAAACGCTACTAAAAGTTGTTTATTATTTTACACCATTTTTTCATGCTATTATTTCCTGTTAATGGTCTATTTTGGTTCTATTATATCAATCAACAATCACTCACATAATCATCATATTCAAATAAGTTAAAAAACACATTAACCATATAATCAAATAAAATATCCATAACCATTCCAATACAATAGTTTTTCGACAAAATGACCTAACTCACATACAATAACCATTTGTATACAAATTTACACATCGGGTACTAATAAATGTTATATCTAACTAGTGCTAACAAAATGTTTGATTACCCATATTTTTTTGTTGCATACACAAGTGAATGCTAGCATCATCAAGTCCAAATTTGCTCTCTTCAAAAGTCCGATGCCTACACAAGTGAAAGCACAACAGATAGTCAAACAATTACGTTAACTCGTATGACTTCAAATATGAGATATTGCGAAACCGATACATGTTCAATCCAACAACAAAGGTTAGTAGTACCAAACAATTATGAAAATGTAATTAATTTGGATAGACAAAAAAATGTCAAACACGAGCTACCATCTTAATATCTTATGCCTAGTAATAATAATTTTTTCCTTTATTCGTAGGCGTAGACGTGATCACACGACGACCTTGTACCAACACTGAGGGGCCTATCTGCAAATTCAAAAGTTACAAGGGGATTCTGCAAATTCAAATGCTAGATTCAGATTTCATCAACATCAACAAAGTATTTTGCTGGTAAGTCTCAAATGCGTTAGTTTTACGTGTCAGGCTCTTACAGTATTTGATTTTACTTTGCTTTTAGAAGGAAAAAAATTGGACGTTATTGAGAATACAGAACCGAGAACTCGATGGTTATCGAAAAAGAATCTTGATAAATCCAATAAAAATTTGAGTTTGGTGCCAATCCAATTATTGTTTTGGTGGTAAAATGGCGTATGAGAATTGGTAACCCGTCGCACGTACTGAATTTAGTGCATGGACCAGTGGTTGTATTTTCTGCGGGTTTATCACGTGGTCCAACACTTGTGCACCTTTCTGTGCATATGTGTTCTAGACACTCCATTGCTTCGCTTAGCTGTTCATATTTTTTTTGTTCTTTTCTTCTTTTCTTCCATCTCTTGTTTCTCTACACGTATATGAACTATTAACAAATGTATATGTTTATTTGCATATGCTAGGTTGGACAGTCCTAGATTTGAACTTCAATATTGAATCCATATTCTCTTTTGAGTATAATTTACTTTAACTACAGACAACAACTAGTAAGTTAAATTTTGATTCATTGGGTTAGGAGGTACTTTTGTTCAATCTAAGTTAAACTGCAGTTAAAACGGACAAAAGTGGTGCACTCTTCTCTTTCATTATCTTTTGTTGGTAAACTTGGAATATAAATTCCTACAATAACATAATGGACTTAGGGAACCTGAACCACTACCAGCATGCAAGCTTTTTAGCTTTCATCATTCATCTTATACATTTAAAGATACTTGATTTACACTTCTATATTATAATGGACTAAATTGTTCATGGATCTAAATTTTCTAACATTGACTAAGAATACTTTTGAGTAATTTATCTACGAGTTTAAGCATGATCCAATGAGTGATACAGACAATCTTGTTTTATTTTAAAAGAAGTACAGAATGATAAAGAAAGAAGAATCAAACAACTTTTCTTTCTATTCATTTCATTTAAGTTCATGTCAATTCCTCTCTTGTTCTATATTCTTAAGACAGAACTTAATCCCATCACAAAGTAATTTTATAATGAGTATGACCTACCAAAATAAAAGGTTCCATAAAGAAGTACTTCTCAAATTGCTCTAAATACAGCAACGAAAATACATTATTTCAAATTATGAATGTGCGCAGTGGATAGTAGAAGTTATGTTTTTTGTTAGTTTAGGCCTCTCTCTTTGTAATTTATTCAGATTCATAATACTGCAGACAAAACCTCCCCATATATATGGAAGATTGAATAATAGAGTTTACAGTACGATGAGTTACAAATAACTGCAAATGTTAATGTTATTAGAGTGAGCTAACCTGGCTTAAAGGAAGTAAGATGATGAAAACACCCAGCAAAGCCTCACATATGATCCCATGAAAAAGTCTTCCAAACTGCACTTCTTTATTTGTGTTCTAGACCGTTTATCCTTTTAATAGAACATTTACTGGTTGCATGATGTGTCCCAAATGGCATGGCTCACCTTTTTTAATCCAACAAATAATCCAGTGTTCGGCTATGGAGGAGCCATTGCTTACCTGATTTTCGACAATTACAGGGACCAATTATAATCACAGTAACTTTAAAAAATTCAACGATTTATGCTGAATAAAATAATTTTACACAAACAACTTCATGATGCAAGCCAAACTGACAAGCACAAAGCAAAAAATTGTAAGGAATTTTTTATGATCAGCAAGTATACTTTAGTATCAGATAAATCGGGAAAGACATGCTAAATCAAGAATAATAATACCGAGGAGAAATATAAAAACTGAAATACGTATGCGGTGATTAGAAAAAGCTGATTGTAGCTATAACATGCTGATAGAATTAGGAGAAAGCGGGGATAAATACCTGAGAAATTAAAACAGAACGGCGGCGAAGAACCCTAGTTTTGGGAGAGGCGGAGCTTAAATAAGAAAATTTATAATCGATTTTGGGAGAGGCAGAGCTTAAACCCTAGCACCAAATCCTCAGACAAGCCTCACCGGAAACTATCCTCATCATTCACACGCCTGCGTGCATGCTTTCACCTCTGCGTGTTTTCCCCGTTACGATTCATTAATCGATTTGGGGTGAAGCCAGAGACGAGGCGATTTTGGAAGGTGAAGATGAGGAATTTGATTGATGATTGATAAAAGAGGAGAAGAAAGAAAAGGAGTAGAATTTGGTTTAGGGGTTTTCATCATTCTGTTGGAGGAGGATAAGAAAATTGATAAGAGTTAAAACAAATATGAGCGGTCACGTAAAATTTTAGCAAACTTTTAGTGAATTGTTGGCGGGATTTTTTTTGGCCGCGTTTATTTTTTAGTTTTCGTATTTTAAAGTGGTTAAAGGTTGCGTATAGCCTTAAACGCTACCAATAAATGCAACTAATAGCAAGTTTTGTTGTAGTGACTCCTGCCTCGAACACAAGAGGCGGTTCGAAAGCTCAACTTAAGTAGGCATGACTGACTGCCTACTCATCAACCATGACCCTCAACACATGGACACGACTGCAGCTTGAGGTGGATGTGACCTGACCATCCAACCCAAGCATGGATGTGATCCGATGATCCATCGCCTACTCCCTTCCTTCACTTGACAAGAGGAGCTACAACCACCAAGCAAATACGAATCGATCGTCTCACTTGCCAAGTTCTGTCCTTGTTGTTGGGGATAGGTTTCCATTCCATGAATGAACGTGGTTCGACCGTTCATTCGATAACTCTTACCTCGACTTGGCAGATGAAGTATATACCAAAAACATGTGCGATTAACCACCCATCATATAACTCTAACTCCCCAGAGTGTGGAGTTGAGTATAAACATAAATCGAGTGGAGACCATCGCCCGCGAAACAACTCTAAGTCTCTAGAGGGTGGCATGGAGTATAAACATAAATCGGGTGGAGATCGACCACCCACGGAACAACTCTAAGCCCCTAGAGTGCGAACTAGAGTATAAAGATAAATTGGGTGGAGACCGACTGCTTGCGAAACAACTCTAAGTCCCCATAGTGTGGACTGGAGTATAAACATAAATTGGATGGAGACCGACCGCCCGCGAAACAACTCTATGTCTCCAAAGTGCGGACTGGAGTACAATCATAAATCGGGTGTGAACTAATCGCCCGCGAAATAGCTCTGGTCCCCTAGTGCGGATTGGAGTAAAAACACAAATTCGGTGCAATTCGACCACCTGCCAACAAACTCTTATCCCCAGTATGTAGCTATGAGTATAAACAAATAGACGAGTACAGTTTGACCACTCAATATTCCATAAACTCCGACTAGAACTCGATAGGAGTATGTTAAATATAGGGTGATTTACTCTATATTTACCATTTTCCCTTACCTTTCCTTATTTAATTATTTTCGTTGATTACCTTTCCTATTATAAACTTTCCTGTTTTAACTATTTGGTGTGTATATATAAACACCTCTCCTTGTAAATCAATTAAATTCGTATCAATCAAATAAGTTGCTTTTGCTTTCTCTTCTATGTTTGTTCTCATAAATTATATTCAATACCTTACCAATTAACATGATCTCAGAGCGAGCCTCAGAAAATTATCTCAAATCAATTCAAAGTTAGGTATTGAATATCGTATTCAATCTCGTATCTCAAATCAGAAAATTAATCAAACCAAGGTTTTCCGTCCTTTCTTTAAATCTCGTATTCAATCTGCTTCAAAATTATCCGAAGTTTCCTCTCAGAAAATTCAATCTTTGTTTCCGAAACCTTGGTCTTCTTCTCTGTGTCAATTTTGGGGATTTCTTATCAAGCTTTTGGTTTTCTTCTCGGCTTTTGGGGATTTCCGAAACCTTGGTCTTCTTCTCGGCTTTTGGTTGAAGTTTGTTTTTGGCTTAAATGGGTGAAGAAAAAGTATCGACGGTGATGGACGTCATGCCGATATTATCAAAAATTACTAACCACAAGTTAAACGGAGCCAACTACCTAGACTGGAGCAAAACTGTGCGCATTTATCTTAGGAGCATTGAGAAAGATAATCATCTGAGTGACGACCCACCGCAACCAGATTCAACTGAGAAAGCTCATCTGAATTGGCTTCGTGACGATGCTCGCCTCTTCCTTCGAATTCGAAATTCGATTGATAATGAGGTAATTGGCTTAGTTAACCACTGCGAATTGGTTAAAGAGTTATTAGATTATTTGGAATTTTTATACTCTGGGAAAGGAAATCTGTCTCGAATGTACGAGGTCTTCAAATCTTTCTACCGTGTTAAAAAGAATGAACAATCATTGATGACATACTTCATGAATTTTAAGAAGACCTATGAAGAGTTCAACTTGCTTTTGCCCTTAAGTTCAGACGTAAAGATCCAACAAAAGCAGCGCGAGCAGATGGCGATCATGAGTTTCCTTGGTGGATTGCCTTCTGATTTTGATTCTGCTAAAGCTCAAATCCTGTCTGGAACTGATATGTCTTCGTTACAGGATGTGTTTAGTCGACTTCTTCGAGCAGAGAACTTGGCTTCTTCGGGTAATAACTCTGTTCACAATAATGCTCTTGTCTTTAGGAATATGTATTGGAAAAATCAGAACTTGAGCAAAACTGATTCTCGTAATGTTGTATGTAACTACTGTAAAAAAAACTGGGCATACTAAATTGGAATGCAGAAAACTTCAGTATAAAAATATGTAGAGGCAATCTGGTATTCATAATGGAAGTGGCACTGGTCAGTTTGGTTCTAGTCAGTTTGGAACAGGGCAGTTTGGAGGTAGTAGGCAAATTGCAAATTCAAATTTTGTAGGCATAGGTGGTAATAACTTGGGTCAGTTTAACGCTGGACAAACAAATATTGGGGCTAGTCAAATTTTGGGAACTAATGATTTCAATGATCATATCCCTGGAACCTCTGGTAATAAGACAATGCATGATTATATCGATGAGTTTGCTAAATTCCTAAAACATCAAGAAACTTCAAAGGACTCCTCATCAGTAACTGCTCTAGCTAATTCAGGAAATAGATGGGTCATTGATTCAGGTGCTACTGATCACATGACAGGTAATTCCTCAGTCTTTTCGAACTATCATTCAAACACTTCCAATCGTTCAGTTATTTTAGCCGATGGATCTATTTCTTATGTCTAAGGGACCGGGGTTGTTAATCCTACTCCTACTCTCTCTTTACCCTCTGTCTTACATTTTCCATCATTATCTTTCAATTTACTTTCCGTTAGTCAGATCACTCGTAATCTAAATTGTTCCCTATCTTTTTTTCCAAATCATTGTGTTTTTCAGGATCTAACAACGAAGCAGATTATTGGTAGGGGGCATGAGTCTGGAGGGCTGTATATTCTTGATTCGTCACCTTCCATAACTTGTTCAAGTATCACCCCCGCCCTCATGACTCATTATCAGTTAGGCCACCCATCTCTTTCTCTTCTCAAGAAGCTTTGTCCTCAATACAGTTCTTTGTCTACACTAGATTATGAAGCATGTCAGTTTTCTAAACATCATCGTCACGATACAAGTCTTAGAATTAATAAACGTGCTAGTGCTCCTTTTGAACTTATACATTCTGATATTTAGGGCCCTTGCTCAATTTTGTCTAAATCTGGATTCAGATATTTTGTTACATTTGTAGACGATTATTCTCGTACAACTTGGCTTTATCTTATGAATAATCGATCTGAATTATTTTCTATATTCTCTGGCTTCTGTGCTGAAATCAAAAATCAATTTAATACTTGCATTCGTACATTACGAAGTGATAATGCTAAAGTATATACATCTACTATATTTCACTCTTATATGACTCAGCATGGAATACTTCATGAAACATCGTGTGTTGACACTCCATCACAAAATGGTGTGGAAGAAAGAAAAAATAGACATCTTCTTGAAACTGCACGTGCTCTTTTATTTTAAATGAATGTTCCTAAATATTTCTGGGCCGATGCAGTTTCTACATCCTGCTTTCTCATAAATCGTATGCCATCTTCCATACTTAGTTGAGAAATTCCATATAAAGTTTTATTCCCCAACAAACCTTTATTCTCTGTTAGTCCTAAATTTTTTGGTAGTACTTGCTTTATTAGAGATGTAAGGCCACAAATAACTAAACTTGATCCAAAATCTTTGAAATGTATTTTTGTTGGCTATTCACGACTTCAAAAAGGATATCGTTGTTTTTGTCCTAGTCTTAATAAGTATATAGTCTCCATTGATGTCAACTTTTTCGAAAATACACCTTTCTTTTCAAAATCTGATTCTACCACTACTTCTCCTATTCAAGACAGTGATGATTTTCTTATATATCTTACTCAAACTGTTCCTATTGACTCATCCACCCAAAACATTGAAACATCTTCTGACCAAAATACCGATATCTCTAATATATCTCCTCCAGTTGATCCCACTACTGAACAAAACATAATCACTTCCTCTGATTTAGATCTCCCAATTGCTTTGAGAAACGGAAAACGCAAATGTACTTTCCCTATCTCATCATTTGTCTCATATAATAACTTATCCACTTCTTCATATTTGTTCATTACTTCTCTTGACTCAATTTCGATTCCTAAATCTGTTACTAAAGCCCTACCTATTCCTGGTTGGCGAAAAGCAATAATTGATGAAATGAATGCTTTGGAGTTTAATAATACATGGGATTTAGTAAAATTACCTATTGGTAAGAAAGCTATAGGATGCAAATGGGTATTCTCTGTGAAAGTTAATCCAAATGGATCAGTTGCTCGTTTAAAAGCTCGATTAGTTGCGAAAGGATTTGCTCAAACTTATGGAGTGGATTATTCTGAAACATTTTCTCCTGTTGCAAAATTAACATCGATACGATTATTTATTTCTCTTGCTGCTACATATGACTGGTCTTTACATCAACTTGATATTAAAAATGCTTTTCCTCATAACGACCTTAAAGAGGAAGTATATATGGAGCAACCATCTGGCTTTGTTGCTCAGGGGAGAATGGTTTAGTATGTCATCTTAAAAAAACTTTATATGGACTAAAACAAAGTCCTCGTGCTTGGTTTGGAAAATTTAATCAAGCTATTGAGGATTTTGGTTTGAAGAAAAGCAAAGCAGATCACTCAGTGTTCTATAAAAATTCTGAGAATGGAATTATTTTGCTAGTTGTTTATATGGATGATAATGTTATTACGGGAAGCAACAAAATAGGGATTGAGTCTCTTAAACAATTTATTCATACTCAGTTTCACACAACAGATTTGGGAGAACTAAAATATTTTTTAGGTGTTGAGGTTATAAGGAGTAACAAAGGTATTCTCTTATCTCAAAGAAAGTATGTGCTTGACTTACTAAAAGAAACAGGAAAGCTAGGATCAAAACCATGTAGTACTCCAATGATTCCAAATATGCAACTAACAAAAGAAGGAAAATTATTTGAAAATCCATAAATGTATAGAAGATTGGTGGGAAAATTGAATTATCTTACTGTTACTCGTCCAGACATTGCATATTCTGTTAGTGTTGTAAGTCAATTCATGTCATCTCCAACAGTTCACCATTGGACTGCTTTAGAACAGATTTTATGCTACTTAAAAGGAACAATTAGGCTTGGTATTGTATATACAAATCATGGGCATAACCAGGTTGAATGCTTTTCAGATGCTGATTGGGCAGGTTCTAAGATAGATAGAAGATCTACAACTGGGTTTTGTGTTTTTGTTGGAGGAAACTTAATTTCATGGAAAAGTAAGAAGAAAAATGTTGTCTCACGTTCAAGTGCAGAATCAGAGTATCGAGCTATGGCAAAATCTGTATGTGAGATAGTTTGGATATATCAACTTTTGAATGAAGTAGGACTGAAAACTATTATTCCAGCTAAATTATGGTGGGATAACAAAGCTGCTATTTATATTGCATGTAATCCTGTGTTCCATGAACGAACCAAGCACATAGAGGTCGACTGTCATTTTGTTCGGGATAAAATACAAGATGGCCTAATATCTACAGAGTATATGGAGACTGAAGAGCAGGTTGCAGATATCTTCACCAAAGCTTTGAATGGAGTTAGAATTGATTACTTGTGTAACAAGTTGGGCATGATTAACATCTATGCTCCAACTTGAGGGGGAGTGTTAAATATAAGGTGATTTACTCTATATTTACCATTTTCCCTTACCTTTCCTTATTTACTTATTTCCGTGGATTACCTTTCCTATTATAAACTTTCCTGTTTTAACTATTTGTTGTGTATATATAAACACCTCTCCTTGTAAATCAATTAAATTTGTATCAATCAAATAAGTTGCTTTTGCTTTCTCTTTTATGTTTGTTCTCATGAATTATATTCAATACCTTACCAATTAACAGAGTATAAACTCACTATGGATGGAATTCAACCATCAATGAACTAACTCCACTAACCCAAGACTAGGGGTAGGAGTACAAATTGCTGAAAGCTGAATACTACAGGTGACTATAGCTCTGGCTTGGTGTTTTTTACGACTCAAGGGAACGACTGCGGTGAGGCCTTGACACAAAACCAATCAGAACGACATCTGAAGTTATGGATGACCGACTATATCGTACCATCAGATCGGGGTCAACATAAATATGCACCAACCACAGATGGATATGACGCGAACGTCCATGGAATAACTTCGGTCACCAGAGCATGGATATGAGAATAATCCACAAATGAGTGCGACTTGACCATTCATTCTCCATCACCTTCCTTCAATCCATCAGAAAGAGTAGGAAACCGAGAGAGCATGACCCGACTACACCTGAGCCAACTCTATCCCTAGATCTGACGGGAGAGTATGAATCAAAATGGACATGATTGACCATCTAGCTCCGAATGAATGCAATGCGACCGTTCATTCATTGACTCTTACCCTGATCCGACTATAAGAGCAATACAAAATGGAGGCGACTTGACCATCTACATACTGAACCTTGCCCTTAGTCCGATAGGGAGAGAATCAATCACTAATAAAATGTGACTTTACCATCTATTCTTTGGTCCTGCCTAGAGTATGGCGACATCTGCACCAAAAGTGGACGTGATTGACTGCCCAGTGCACAACTCATGGTCGAAATCTGATGGGGAATTAAAGTCTTCCCCTGGAAGGAAAAGCCAGAATATAATCCAGAATAGGTGTAACTCATCTTTCCATCAAATATCTCGATCCCATGATTCAATGGGAAAGAGTATAAAGCTAAAGTTGACATAACTTTCCTTCCTACTTATCAACCTATACCCCAGACTTGGGAGCATGAGTGAGAAATAAGATGAATGTGAATCGACCAATCATCGATCAACTCTAAGTATTCAGAGTCTAGATGTGTTTCCTGGAGATTTGACCAGGCAACTAGTACTCGGCACCCAGTGGAACTCGGCTTCAGAGAGTGACCGGCATCCAGGAGTGTTCGGCGAAGCGCTTGATATCCAGGAGTACTCGACGTAGTACTCGGCATCTAGGAGTACTCGGCGAAGTACACAGCATCCATAATGCTCGGCAGCAAGAGCGCTCGGCATCAAGACTGCTCGGCATCAAGACTGCTCAGCACCAAGAGCGCTCGACATCAAGACTGCTCGACAGCAAGAGCGCTCGGCATCAAGACTGCTCGGCATCAAGACTGCTCAGCAGCAAGAGCGCTCGACATCAAAACTGCTCGGCATACAAGACTGCTCGGCATACAAGAGCACTTGGCATCAAGGAGAATTCGGCATCTAGAAGAGCGCTCGGCTTCTACTGACAAACATCCTGCACTTCCTAAACATCAACCACACCGTTCGACATAGAAAGGACCGTTTGGCATTAGAGCGTTCGGCATACCTGGTTCGGCATACAGCGACCACTGTACTGGGGCTAGAGCGTTCGGCTATCCAGCCCACTTGGGAAGTCCAGCCTATATTTGCCTATAAATAGAGGGGCAGGGTCACAGTGAAAAGGATCCTTTTTTGGAGAGAGAATACTGGGGAGACTCTGCCATTTTCGAGACTCATCTTCTCTACTTAAACAACTTCATTCAAGCATTTGATTCACGAATTGTATTTGTAATCAACTATAAAGAAGATCAATAAAGTTTAACCTCAAAGTGGACGTAGGCAATTACGCTGAACCACTATAAATTTGGTGTTCTTACTTTCTGTATTTAGATTAGCACTGTCTTCTCTATTTAATTTGATTTCATCACTTATATCTCTTCACAATATTCTTCTACGAGGTTAATGACCAATTTTGGTGCTAACACTTTGGTGCTTTCGCTGAGAATTGAATTCTCAGACCTCAAGGATCTGCTTTGAAGCTACTGGATTGAACAAATCCCCCAAGGAAGATCCGACTCACTGATAGGACATTCGTTTATTCTACTCAGAGTTCATACCAATAGCTCTACAATGGCAGGACCACGAACCAGGTCAGCTTCTCATAATGCGGATGCCCGCGAGACTGCTAGCGTGCAACAAGCAGGACCTAGCAATCAACCAGCGATTCCGAGTGCAGGGATTGCCGCTCAAGAACAGACTCCAGTTGTCACCAGAGTAGAGTTCAATGACTTGATGAGAGAACTTAGGGAAAGCAGGAGACAACTAGGAGAACAGATGCAAGCTAATGCCAACCTGATGGCACAACTCACTCAACAGCAGCAACAGAATGCTGGGGGCAATCCCGCTCCTTACTCTTCATCTGACAGCTCAACTTCCTCTGATGAACCTCCCAGGCGCAGACGACGTAAGACTGAAGCTGCACGAGCAGAAGCTGATGTTCAGACGACTGGAGACCGTAACCAAGCAAGAGCTGGGAACTTCAGGACCGGAGTACAAATGGAGGATGGAGGTCCAGATCATCAAAACGCTAACGATGTCGGACCTCAGGACGAACGATTGGCAGGTCGCCAGGAGAGGAGGCACCAGCATGGTCAGGCACGTAGAACAGACACTAACCTTCCGCCTTCCATACAGACACCAGATCTGACAGCCATGATCAGGTAGTTGATGAAAGAAAATCAGGGGTTATCGAATGATGATTGGGGAGTATCAAGAAGTCATACTCCGTTCACAGATGTTGTGTTTTCAAGCGGCCTACCCCAGGAAGTTTAGTATGCCTACTATCCCTGCGTATGAAGGGAAGACTGACCCCAGATAGCACGTCATGAGGTATGAATGGATGATGGATTCAGCTAGAGCGAATGATGCCACCATGTGTAGGTGCTTTCCGATTACTCTATCTAGGATCGCTACTATGTGGTTCACCCGACTTCCTCCACGATCCATATCAAATTTCGAGGAGTTGGCAAAGAAGTTTATTGAGCAGTTCAGGATACACACTACGCGCCCAAAGGACGTGATGTCTCTGTCAAGTGTAACCCAAAATCCCGGGGAGTCGTTGAAGGAATACTTACAAAGGTTCCATATAGCAGCAACTGAAGTCAGTAATCCCAATGACTATGCAATTCTGATAGTTGTAATGAGAGGTGTGGATCCAGACTCTGAGTTTGGAGATTGGCTAGCAGGAAAACCTCCGGCTACGCTAGAGCGTTTCTACTCTAAGGCACACCAGTTCATAAGAAGAGAGGAAGCTAGGTGGGTATGACGAGATAAGGCGCCAGGGCCTGTCCAGGAGTCAATAAAAAGAAACATTGCTGTGAAGCAGTCTGGAGACAGCTCGGGAAAGGTCCAACTCAATGTCCAGAATAAGCCGGGGCAGTCTAAGGAGTCCGGAGGAAGGAGTCAAGGGAAGAAGAGAGAAGCGGGGAAGTGGAAGTCGAGAATTCCAAGCTACAGCGAGTATACTCCGCTGAACGCGCCGCTAGAGAACATCTACCTATCCACCTGTAATACCTTTCAGTACAGAAAACCACGTCCAAAAGAATCAACCGAAGAACAGAAGCGGATCGGGAAATATTGTCGCTTCCATGAGACTTATGGGCACAATACGGAAGAATGTAGACACTTGCACGACGCTATCGAGAAGTTGATCAGGCAGAAGAAATTGCAAGAATTTGTGAAGGATCCACAAGAAGGAGGACAGGGAACGTCCAACCCAGGTCGTGCACCAGCTCCACGTCATCCCGAGGAGCCTGCCCGGACCGTAGGTAGACTAGTCATAAATACAATAATCGGCGGACCTCACCCCGCGGATAAGAATTGGCAAGAGATGGAGCGATATGCAAGTTCCCTGAAGCATGCCGATTTTGAGTGCTGTTCGAACATGGAGGACGGGGCCCCTGCTAAGCAGCAGCGCGTAATGACCGACGATATTGTGTTTAGAAATAGAGACGCTGATCAGGTAGAGGCTCCGACCATCGACCCCATGGTCATAGCTGCAACGATAGGACCAGCATATGTGAAAAGAATTCTGATTGATTGTGGAAGTTCAGTCAACATCATCTTCAAGAAGGCTTACGATCAAATGAAGCTAGAAACAAAGGACTTGAAACCATCCAAAGCCCGTATTCACGGCTTTAACGGCGCTGCGACCGATGCGGTGGGATATGTCGAGTTACCAGTTGAACTGGGACAAGGCGAGCGCCGGAGAGTGCGAATTCTACCCTTTGTAGTTTTGGATGTGGACTCTCCGTATAACGTTTTCTTGGGCCGGCCGGCCCTGGCTGAGTTTAGGACAGCGTTAGCCCGGTGGTGTTTAACTTTGAAGTTCCCGACTGACAAAGGAATTGGTATTGTTCATGGCGACCAAGCAGCTGGTCGTTCCTGTTATGTGGCTGAGCTCCGAGAGGCCCATCGAAGGGAGAAAGGAAAGGTTGCAGACAATCCCGTCCGCATCCTCAATACGGATAATTGACAAGTAGTGCCCGAGCCCTGGCTCGGGCATAGTTCTCGGATCTTCGGAGATATAGATCCGAGAGACGACGATGAGAAACCCAGGGAAGAGAAGGCGGCACCGGCAGAATTAACAATTGACATCTCAGTTAGCCGTGCCGACCCTTCGCGAATTCTGAAAATCGGATCACAGCTTGGTCCCGCGATGACTGAAGACCTTAGCGACTTCCTCCGGGCGAATCTTGATGTTTTCGCCTGGACGCATTCTGATATGTGTGGGATTTCTCCCGCCATCACGAGTCATATGTTGAACATAGACCCGAAATACGTCCCAGTTAAACAAAAAAGGAGAGGAATGGATTCGGGGAGATCCGTCGCTCTTGGAGAGGAGGTGGACAAACTCAAAGCAAATGGGTTCGTCCGCGACGCCCTCTACCCTGAGTGGGTATCCAACCCCGTGCTAGTAAAAAAGGCGAATGGGAAATGGAGGACTTGCGTAGATTATTCCAACTTGAACAAAGCGTGCCCTAAGGACAGTTTCCCGTTGCCTAGGATCGATCAGTTGGTCGACTCCACCGCAGGACACGAGCTGCTGTCATTCATGGATGCGTACTCAGGGTACAACCAAATCCCGATGCATATTCCGGACCAAGAACACACCAGCTTCGTTACAAATGTCGGACTGTATTGCTATGTAGTGATGCCCTTTGGATTGAAGAATGCAGGCGCAACTTACCAACGTTTAGTGAATCGAATGTTCAAGGACCAGCTGGGTAGAACGATGGAAGTCTATGTGGATGACATGTTCGTGAAGTCACGACGGTCAAACGACCACATTCGAGACTTGGCTGAAATGTTCGACATACTCAGGTTTTATGGGATGAAGATCAACCCTTTGAAGTGTTCCTTCGGCGTTGCATCAGGGAAGTTTTTGGGATTCATCGTCAATGCTAGGGGAATCGAAGCCAACCTAGAAAAAATCCAAGCTATTAGAGATGTGCAAGTGCCCAGGACTATAAAGCAAGTACAGAGCTTGAACGGAAAAGTAGCTGCGCTAAGTCGATTTATATCTAGGGCAACTGACAAGTGCATCCCATTCTTCGATATCATAAAGAAAGGGAAGAGAAATTTTGAATGGACGTCTAGTTGTGAGGAAGCATTCCGGAATCTGGTGGGGCATCTAGAGAGTCCACCAATGCTAGCAAAACCAGTTGACCACGAGATGTTGTACGTATACTTGGCTGTATCCCCGCATGCGATAAGTGCGGCTTTGGTTCGTGAGGAGGATCGAGTCCAGAAGCCGGTGTATTATGTTAGCAAGCGTTTAACAGGGGCAGAGAGGAATTACCCTAAAATCGAGAAATTGGCTTATTGCTTGGTGATTGCATCACGAAAGCTTCGCCCATACTTTCAAGCACACTCAATCGGTGTTTATACCGATCAACCCCTGAGGCAGGTACTCCAATGGCCAGAGACTTCTGGAAGATTGCTAAGATGGAACATCGAGTTGAGCCAATTCGATATCGCGTACTTACCACGGAGAGCCATCCGAGGGCAAGCATTAGCAGATTTCATCGCTGAGTTTACTATACCCATCAAACCGGATGATCACGACATCATTCCCCCTGTTCGATGGAAATTATACACTGACGGTGCATCAAACGACTGTTGCTCCGGCGCGGGCGTAGTTCTTATAACTCCGGAAAACCGATCAATCTGTTATGCCCTGAAGCTCGATTTCCCGGCTACGAATAACGAAGCTGAATATGAAGCACTGATCGCTGGCTTGAAGCTCATCAAAGAACTCGGGATCGAATCAGTCGAAATCTTTTGTGACTCACAGTTGGTGGTTTACCAAGTACGGGGAGATTACCAAGCAAATGGACGAAAGCTTGCTCCGTACCTCGTTCAGGTCCAAGAACTACTATCAAATCTTGAGCGTTATGACATTTCACATATCCCGCGCGAACAAAACAAAGAAGCGGACTTGTTGGCAAAATTTGCAAGTACCGACGATGCGCAACAAATGGGATTATATCCCGTCGAAGTCTTGCATGCCCCGAGCATAGACGAAATGAAAGTCGATCGCGTGTTGGAAACATAAATCGAGAAGGAATCGTGGATAACCCCATTCAAACTATACCTGACGACCGGGGCTTTACCAGGAAAAAGAAGCGAAAGACGGCAGGTCCTTCGAAAGGCCGCGCGATACATAATGCAGGATGGATCAATGTATCGAAAAGGATTCTCAGTCCCGTTATTACGATGCATCGCTCATGATGAAACAAAGCGAGTCTTAAGAGAGGTTCATGAAGGGGAATGTGGCGACCATACTGGGGGGCAAACGCTAGCAAAGAAGATCCTCCGCTATGGATATTACTAGCCCACCGTAAACCGGGATGCCACGGACTGTGCAAGAAAATGCGACAAGTGTCAAAGATATGCGAAAATCCCAAGGGCTCCATCAACGGAACTCACACAAATGATCAGTCCCTGGCCATTTGCGATCTAGGGAATCGACATAATCGGCTCTTTGCCTCTATCCAAAGGTGGTGCGAAATACGCAATAGTTGCAGTCGACTATTTCACAAAATGGGCTGAGGCAGAACCTTTGGCCACTATCACCTCTAAGAAGGTCATTAACTTCGTTGTATGAAACATTATATGCCGCTTTGGCCTTCCACGCACCATCATTACAGACAATGGAACGCAATTTGAAAGTAGAGAGTTCAAAGAGTTCTGTTTAAAGTACGGCATCGAGAAAAAGTTCGCCGCCGTTGCACACCCAAAAGCTAACGGACAAGTCGAGGTCGTTAACAAAATAATCAAGTCCATACTGAAGAAGCGTCTGGAGAAGGTTGGAGGCAAGTGGGTAGATGAACTCCTGACAGCATTATGGGCGTATAGAACTACCCACAAGTCCACGACCGGCCACACTCCGTTTGCCTTGGCATACGGCTCTGAAGCCGTTATACCCGTGGAACTTGAAGTTCCATCGCACCGAGTGACATACTATGATCCCAAGACGAACCAAAATCTCTTGCTGGAATCACTGGACTGCATCGACGAAAAGCGTGAAGAAGCTAAATTAAGGGCGGCAGCGCACAGACATCGAGTCAAGCGTTACTACGACGGCAGAGTCCGCCCAAGAATCTTTGATGTGGGTGATCTCGTTCTGAAACGAGTCTTCCCGGTACCATCACGCATGAATCCCAGCTGGGAAGGTCCATACGCCATTGAACGGAAGCTTGGAGAAGGAACATTCAAGCTAGCGACCGTTGATGGCGCGACACTCCCCCGAGCATGGAACAGTGAACATTTGCGGCACTATTACATTTAGCATGTTTTCCTTTCTTGTTGTAGGCACTGTTATTTCCTGCATGTTTCCATTCAATAATGACTTAGTTTCTTTTTAAAGTTGTAATCAAGCAATTTAGTTGATTTTCATTAATAAAGGCTTGAAGCCGTATTTTCTATGAAGTTTCTATATCTCTTAATTGGATGATAAATTACATTATCCTGCACGACATACAGACTCGTACGAACGATTCCAAATCTCCGAATCCCCAGAGCGCGGATCGGAGTACTCTAAGTCCCCAGAGCATGGACTAGAGTATCAACGATTCCAAATCTCCGAATCCCCAGAGCGCGGATCGGAGTACTCTAAGTCCCCAGAGTGCGGACTAGAGTATAAACGATTCCAAATCTCCGAATCCCCAGAGCACGGATTGGAGTACTCTAAGTCCCTAGAGTGCGGACTAGAGTATAAACGATTCCAAATCTCTGAATCCCCAGAGCGCGGATCGAAGTACTCTAAGTCCCCAGAGTGCGGACTAGAGTATAAACGATTCCAAATCTCCGAATCCCCAAAGCGCGGATCGAAGTACTCTAAGTCCCCAGAGCGCGGACTAGAGTATAAACGATTTCAAATCTCCGAATCCCCGAAGTGCGGAGCGGAGTACTCTAATTCCCCGGAGCGCGGACTAGAGTATAAACTGTTTCAAGCCTCCAAGTCCCCGGAGCACAGAGTCAGCAAGAAGTCCAAGTACTCGAAAGATGTGGGACGAGAGGTACGCCATGTCCAAAAATGTTTGAACAGCACAAGAATGGACCAGGAGATAATGCAACTCATAAGAACTTGAGTTGTGGCTACAATTAGTCAGCAAACTAAGGAAAGACAAGAGAATCACTCAAGCGAAAAAGAAGCTAAAACTTTATTTAAATAGTCCAAAATGGGGATACATGATCACTCCTACAAAATTCAGACCTCTCTATACAAACTACAAGTTGTGAAAGATAAAAGCAATTACAAGACTTAAGCAAAAAACTCGTTGAACGAGTGTATCGATTATTTCTTCGACTTCTTCTTCTTGTCTTCCTTCGTTGTTTCCGACGACTCCTCTCCCTCACGCTTTTTCTTGGACTTTTTGCTTGCTAGAGAAACGGAGTCGGGAGTAGGAGACGGAACATCTAGTGGTTTGGACCTGCCCGGGAGAATGATTTTCAAAGGTCTGTTCCGCGGGTCAGTGAGTTCCAGTATTTCAGACTCAACTTTGACTTTGACTTTTTTCTTCTCCTCATCGGCGAGACGGTCCTTCATGCTCATCTCTGAAGTATGCTCAGAGGCGCCAGTGATTTCAATTCCATCGCTTCCTTCGGCAGGAGACGAAGTATCAAGCTTGTCATCATCTAGCGCCCCGATCACTTGAGCGTCTGGACCGGGAGTTACTCCCGCATGAGCAACATCACTTGTTTTCTCTGCTTCCTCCTTGGCGTCATCGCTCCTCGGAGTTGGCTCGGCGTCAGAACAACCTACATGAAAATATAAAGAATGGGCGTTAGAACGAATATCCATTGCTGAAAAATGACGGGATCTTTCAACTTCTAGAGAAAGAAGAATTTCCTACCAGGTCCCGGTTGGCTATCGGTGGCGCGTGGGGTTTCACCCTCCAAGATAGGTGATAGCACATGAGCACTGAGCCCGGGGTCTTCGGGGTCATAACCAACATGCTGCTCAAATGGATCAAGTGTCGGCCGACTGGCCGATTGGGCAACAGATTGAGCAGCAGTATGAAGAGCAGTAATATTAACCCCAGACGGGCCAGCTTCACCATCTTTCTCTTTTGGAAGGGGAGAGCCTTTGCTGTAAAGTGCCAATGCTGCGGATAAGTCCGATGGCTCATTTCCCCTAAGGAACTCCTTCACCAGGGCCTCCTCATCGACCTCTTCGGAGCCTGACTCGATCTTCCTAATCCTTATCAAAGTTTCCCAGGCCTCAGCTAGGGATTCAAGGTAGCCTTCGCCCAAGAATGTTAAGTCGTGGTGCATAAGGACGCGGGCTCCATATTCAGCAATTAACGGGTCAAACATGTTTTTGACCTCTTCCCTGCCAGCTTCCGTGGCCGCCTCGAGGCGAGAATCAATCTCCTCCACAACCTCTCTTTTGCCCTCCTCACGGGCCTCATCCTTCATTTTCTCAACCCCAGCGAGTTCGTCATCGAGCTTTGTTTTTAGGAGTCGGGTAGCAACGATCTCGTCATAGTATCGTTGTGATTCTTCTTGAGCAGCTACCTTATCCTCCTTCTCCTTGGAGAGTAATTCTTTCAGCTCTTTGACTTGGGTGGCAAGTGCGTCCCTTTCCTTTTGGACAGAGTCTTTTTCTAGGGCGAGGGCACCGCTGCGCTGGACTCCTTCGTCAAGCTCTTTTTTGTGAGCCGCCTCTAAACGAGTAACTGCCTCAGCAGTATTTTTTGCGCTTTGTTCAGCGGCTTCTAGCTTTGACTTATACGAAGCAAGCTCTTCGTCTTGGAGTTTGATGATTTTCTTATCACTGTCAACCTCCAGATTCAGACGGTCAATCTCGTGTTGTCGCTCAACAGATACTTCCGAGACCTTCTCCACCAAGTGCACAAACGCGTCATGTTGAACATAGACGTCGTTATTGCAGGCAATGGCACTCTGCTTCACATGCCCGGGAATATGATGAATGGCCGGGAGGAACTTCAGACCATCGAAGCAAATTTTTGGAAACTTGGCCTTAAGATCGACCATCTTTTCCGCAATAGTTGGGTCCAACGCAGGAGTAGGAGGAGGAGGCTTTGAAAACTCCGTTCTTTTACGTTGCTCTCGAACTTGCCTTGTACTCGATGAACTGGAATGTTGTTCTCGAGGAGCATCAGACTGATAACCCTTCTGTAAGGATTTCTCTCAATCCGGCTCAGTTGGAGGAGGAAGATCACGGGACTGGGAAGATTGAGAATGTGCTTTCTTGCGGTGAGACGACTCACGGGGACGATTGTCCCTATCTTCATAATCGCCTCTGTCCCTGCGTCTGCCTGACCCAGAATCCCGTCCAGAGTGATGAAATATGGAAGAACCCCGAAGGCGATCAAGTCCGTGAGAACGCCCCATATCACCTGCAAAGAATGGAGATAACAACAAGTTAAGGGAAATTCACGAGATAAGGAAAAAGACTTGAAGTATATTATGGAATGCGCATGTGCGTGTGTGTCTTAGTGTCCCCCCCGACGGACCCGTTCGTTTATCCCTGCTAATCGGAGTGTTGTCTCTTTGAGCCGGGAGTTGAACTTCTACGTTGCCTCTCGCGGGCGAAGAAAATTTGAGGGCTTCAGGATCATCAAACCCGTAATTGAGTAAGTCATCGGGAATGGACAGGTTTGACAGACCCTCAGGGAACTTTCCAGATGCTGCGAAGAAGCCTCTTTCTCAGGCGGGATAAGCGTGACTTTTGAAGTACCACCAACTTTTTCCTTCTGAACTTTATATTTTAACTTCTTCTTTCCCTTCGAAGGGGAGGACGACGTCTCAATGTCATGAACTTCGACTGCCAGATTCTGAGCGGGACCCGCATTCTCGTCTTGAGTTTCAGGAGCATCATCCTCTTTACGCTCACCTTCCTCGTGCATATCGGGAGTGCGGCGCGACGACGATCCGGCCAGTTTTTTCCCTTTACCGGACGGAGGTTTGGGAATGGTGACACCTTCTGGAAGACTGATCCGACGACCAGGGGCTAGCAAGCCAAACCCCGACAGTGATTCATTCGAAATGATAGTCTGGATATCTCGTTCCTCGGCAGGAAGAGCTCTAATGGCTTCAACAGCCTCAGAATATCCTCGGCCTTCCGGACGCGGGTTGATACCTGAAAAGATGAAATAAAGAGTTAGGAAAAGCGTGACTCCGATTGAATACGAATAGTGACTCAACAGAGAGACTTACTGCCTTCAACCCATCTCCTAGCGAAACCAGAAGGGCGGCGCACATAGAACCATTCCTGTTTGTACAGGGCGAATTTGCTACATGCCCCTGTCAAGATCTGGCATGTGTGGTATGGCTCGAGGAACATAAAGGAAGGACTGTCTTTCCGTCTCTTGAACATATAAATATATCTGATATCACCGGTGGTTGGAGGTCTGGAGAAGACGGCCATGAAAAGTAGGTAAGTCCCAAACAGAAATGCATGGCCGTTCGGGTGTAGCTGCGACGGAGCTATGTCTATGTACTGCAGTACATCCCGGAGAAATAAGTTGAACGGAGGCACGCTGCCCATCCAACACATGAACTTGTTGCAGGTAGTGTACCCGACTGGGGGCAGATGAGGACGATCGTGTCTCGAAGGAACTAACACGTCAGCAAAAGGGATCCCATGAATGGAGCATATCCGTCGCAGAGCAGCTTCGTTGATCTTCGAGGCTTGTGAATCGATCGGATTGTCTAGTAAGATTGTTGCCTCCAGAGCATCAGGTGCCAAGTTATGAGCAGGAGAAGTCGACGGGTTAGAAGAATCAGCGGCTCATTGCCTCGATGACGGCCCAGGCCTGTCGGATATGGTAGCGGAGCTAGATTTTCTTGACATCCCCAATAAATAACGAACCTGGCTAAGTGCTTGAGATAACTATACTTAAAAAACGTTGAATGTTAGAATTAGCAACACGAGTTTTCCCCCCGCGTGGTGTGTGAACTAGTGCATGCAGTTGTGTACAAGCAATAAGATTTCAAAGATATAAAAATGAGCTTTGAATCGTTGCCTTCGAAGACCGTCATCGCTGACCGTCTTGAAGAGCCCGCCTGGTGGTGATTACAGTTTCAGATCTAGGAAACATGTAGTTTAAGAAGTAACCGGCTTAAGTGTAGTTTGACATTTATACTGTTCGGCATTTTTAATGTTGTTCGGCAATTGTATTGTTCGGCTAAAGACATTATCCGGCCCAAGGATTGTTCGGCAATTGCTTTGTTTGGCTAAGGTCATGGTTCGACCTAAGGATTGTTCGGCTGAATTCAATGTTCGGCATGTAGCTTTGTTTGGCTAAAGTCAATGTTCGGCATGTCAATTGTATTGTTCGGCTAAAGTCAATGTTCGGCATGTCAATTGTTCGGCTTGGGTTATCGTTCGGCTAAGTTATTGTTCTACATTTTAGTAATTGTTCGGCATTGATACCGTTCGACATTCAAGATTGTTCGGCTTGGGTTATCGTTCGGCTAAGTTGTCGATTCGGTCTTAGTTCGGCTAAAGTAGCGCTCCACCCTCGATTTCAACTTCGCCCTACTCCTTCTCCATCTGCGCCGAACGATAGAGACAGATCGCCCGGCGAAGACTACGCCGTTAAACACACCATCTTTCTTTTTGTCATTCAGCACGAAGGAGCTAGCCCCAACTAGACAACTCCAAATGTGCGAGCCGTTTCTGCTCGACACATATTATACGATCATAGAAATGTCCCATTTCCCACGAAAACAACCTAAGTCTTGTGTTGAAGTAATCTAATCACAGAAGGAATGATACCTAGTTCGAAAGTCGAAGTTGAGGAAGGATCAATTAGGTCTCAAATCTGGTAGGATGGCGAGAATTGCGAGTCCTTAAGGAAATGACAGAAGAGAAAGCGTAAAAGGAAAATAAAGGAAGGATGCCAGCTTTTATAGGGAAAGCATGGGAAGTCGAAAAGGCCATAACCGGTGGAACTGGTCAAGGTCATAGCGTTCGGCATCGGTGCATAATGGTTTGGCATTGAAGCATCGTTCGGCAAGGAAGCACCGTTCGACTACGAATGTCTCGTTCGGCATTTAAAACACGCCCGGCGCACACCTGTACCGCTGGAATTCACAAAAAGGGCTTCTCCGTTCGAGGTTAGCCAAGGGTTTAAGGCGTGACGAAAAGGTTGCATGATTTAAAGCGTACCACGTTCGGCCACGCGATACACTTTGGGGGGCAAGTGTTTCCTGGAGATTTGACCAGGCAACTAGTACTCGGCACCCAGTGGAACTCGGCTTCAGAGAGTGACCGGCATCCAGGAGTGTTCGGCGAAGCGCTTGATATCCAGGAGTACTTGGCGTAGTACTCGGCATCTAGGAGTACTCGGCGAAGTACACAACATCCATAATGCTCGGCAGCAAGAGCGCTCGGCATCAAGACTGCTCAGCAGCAAGAGCGCTCGGCATCAAGACTGCTCGGCATACAAGACTGCTCGACATACAAGAGCACTCGGCATCAAGGAGAATTCGGCATCTAGAAGAGCGCTCAGCTTCTACTGACAAACATCCTGCACTTCCCAAACATCAACCACACCGTTCGGCATAGAAAAGACCGTTCGGCATCAGAGCGTTCGGCATACCTGGTTCGGCATACAGCGACCACTGTACTGGGGCTAGAGCGTTCGGCTATCCAGCCCACTTGGGAAGTCCAGCCCATATTTGCCTATAAATAGAGGGGCAGGGTCACAGTGAAAAGGATCCTTTTTTAGAGAGAGAATACTGGGGAGACTCTGCCATTTTCGAGACTCATCTTCTCTACTTAAACAACTTCATTCAAGCATTTGATTCACGAATTGTATTTGCAATCAACTATAAAGAAGATCAATAAAGTTTAACCTCAAAGTGGACGTAGGCAATTACGCTGAACCACTATAAATTTGGTGTTCTTACTTTCTGTATTTAGATTAGCACTGTCTTCTCTGTTTAATTTGATTTCATCACTTATATCTCTTCACAATCTTCTTCTACGAGGTTAGTGACCAATTTTGGTGCTAATTTAAATGCAGAAAGTAAGAACACCGGATTTATAGTGGTTCAGCATAATTGCCTACGTCCACTTTGAGTTTTGATCTTTATTTCTTTCACAAGTAGTTGAATACAGATACAATCCATATATTGATGATTTGAATACAAGTTTGAATTAAAAGGAGGAGAGTATAAAAAATGGCAGAGTCTCCCCAGTGTTCTCCCAAAAGAGGTCCATTTCATTGTGCCCCTGCCCTTCTATTTATAGAGGAAGATGGGTTGGACTTCCTTCATGGGCTTAGGAACAACGTGCCTCTGCCCATAGTGGGTGAATCTGCGCACCAGGCCAGGCAGGCCGAATGCTCTTGCTTTATTGTGGACCTGACAACTTGCTACCACCTCCAGTCTCTCCTTGATCAGAATCTTGTCTAGTGCTAATGATAATTTCTTCAACTGTCGTTTTGTAACCGAGCCAAAATGCTGGTTAACACTTGCTCCCCAAAGTGTGTCGTGTGAAGCAACACAACACGCTTTGAATCAACGAGTATTCCTTGTCTTCAGAAAGAAATCCACCATGTTTCTTGAATAGTCATTATCCTCCAATTTATCCTCCCAAGGTGTTGTATCCTTCTTTGGTCATCGTGATGCTTGGTCGATTCCCAATATTATAAATCCAGGGTTGAAGTTCATCAGTGGCCATCCGTGTCTGACTCTATGATTTTGTTCACAGCTTCAACCTGTCCATTTGCAGTTATAATGGATCATGGAAGGTCATAAGGACAGATGACGTTTTTCTTCATCTTGGTCGGAGTTCTTCATCTGCGCCTTTGGTGACGTAATCAACTGCTATGATGGTGTATTTCGCACCACCTTCAGGATCGACAAGAAGAGGATTTCAGTGCCCCCAAGTGGCAAACGGCTATGAACTAGCCATTTGAATAATTTCCATCGGCGGGGTTCTCGGATTTTTTGCAAACATCTTGCACGTTCGTCACATTGTCTAGCATGATCAACCGCATCTGGGTTGATGGTTGGCCAGTAATACCTGTAGCAGAGTATCTTCTTTATCATGGTTTTCCCCCTGATGTTATTACCGCATTCTTCTTCATAGACTTTGCTCAAGATATCATCATGGGCGATATGCCGAAGCATGGGGATGGATAAACTCCTTTTGACACACGACTTATTCTTAGATGATTTGGCGTGAAGCTTTGAGGAGGATCTGTCGTTTTCCATTCCTCCGTTCAGTAAGAATTCCTCATTGTAGATAGTCTTTGATAGGAGTCAACCATGACACCTTTTCATTTTGTTCGCTGAGTTCGTGTGTAATGATATAATACGTGAAGTCGGTTAGTAGCTCTTGGACTTGGCTGAGATAAGGAGCAAGACAATGCCCCCTAGCAAGATCAACTTCCCTAAATTTGTATACTACCAATCAAGAATCACAAAAGATATGTAAAGTTTTCACTTCAAATCCTCTAGCAAGTTTGAGGCTGGCAGTCAAGGCTTCATACTAAGCATCGTTGTTTGTTACAGGTAAATCGAGTTTTAGGACGTAGCAGATTGATCGTTCCTCAGGAGTCATTATCATGAATCCTATGCCATAACACTGATCATTGGATGCTCCATCCGCGTACATTTTCCATCTTATGGTTGGTTCTCTGCTACTCTTCGAGTAGTCATCTGAGGTAGTGAATTTGGGTGTGAGGTCTGCTAATTTCCGTCCTTGGATAGCCCTTTGTGGGAAATAAGTGATATCGAATTAGCTTAGTTCGATATTCTATCTAAGTAGTCTTTCAGACGTCTCAGGTCATTGTATGCCCTGTCGCAACGGCTGGTAGGCATAGACGTTGATGGGGTGAGCCTAAAAGTAAGAGTGGATCTTTCATGATGAAATCAATAGAGATTGTGCTAGCTTTTGTAGCTTCGGGTTGATATCCAATGCATGGCTCGCGATAGTTAATGAAATCACATATGCATGTCAGAATGGGTCCAAGGGAACATATCATCATTTATTTAGAAAAATCCAACTAATTCTTTTATCATCACTGCACTAAGCTGTGATCCGATATTCAGCACCCGGAAAGGGTCGCCATGGCTGGCTATAATGTCGACCGTCAGATTAGCAGGTGCCATCCCAGATTCTTTGAGTAAAGATGTAACTATTTTGCATAACATTCAATGTGAAATATGGTTCGGACGGCCAATGTTGATGGTTACTCTAGTCGAATCCTAGAGTCTTGCCATGAGTTGTTAAGTCAAATAATGAAGGGCTCTGAATGTTCTAATTGGTTATCTGCAAATGGCCAAAGATCAGGCTTAAAAGCACGTTGAAGGAAATGTCGAGTAGGGGCCAGCCTCGAGTTGCGTGCAACTGCATAGCTGGATCTTGCTATGAGTTTGAATTTGCTTGTATATTCGAGTAACACATTTTCTATTTAATGCATTCATGATCCTTCACTCGCCCTTCGGGTTGGGGTGACAGTCAGTTGCCCACAAGCTTTGGCATCGATTTAATGACTCTATCTCTAGGCATCCTTTTGGTTGTTGCCTTGAGTAGCTGTAAGCACTATATATAAGTTTTAATACTGAGCTATCGTAGCCAGTTTTTGGATAACCATGCGTCTTCTCCAAGTCTCGGGTTGATAAATGTACTACACGGACGGTTGAGTCTCGTCCTAGCTATGTTTATGCTTTAACCTAAACTCCAAAGACATAGAGGTGATTGATGAATAATCAGTTCACATTCATCTTGCTTCTCGCTCGTGCCCCCAGGTCTGGGGCATATACCGATAAGTAGGAAGGCTAGCCATGCCCGCTTTAGCTTTACTCTCTTTCTCGTTGAATCGTGGGATCATGTCAGTCGATGGGAGACTAGGTCTCGCCTATCTTGGATTTTATCGTGGTTTTTCATTCCAAGAGGAATACTTCGATGCCACATAAGTTTCAGGGCGTAATTTGGACAGTGGATGGTCATCCACGTCCACTTTGGTTCATGCTCGGTAATCAGATCTCGGGGTAAAGTTGGCTACAAATGCAGTCGGGTTATGCTCATCCAGTTTCATACTCCTCCTGACGAATCGAACGAGGGTGCTGGAGAATTTTTGACCAAGTATTCGTGGTTTACCCTCCTTTCCATACTCTGGGGGTCATAGTTTTTCAAAAAACATCCGAGTCACATTCGTATGTGCTTGGTGCGGATCGGCATTGACGCTTGGTCTGAGGTATGATATAGTAGGTTGCTCGTAGCTTTGGATGCCGTTTCGATTGGTTCTGTATTGAGGCCTCCCTGCAGTCGCTGCCTTAAGTTATAAAGAATGCCACGCTAGAGCTATAGTAAGCTGTCGTATTCGGCTTTTTAGTGTTTTGTACCCCTGCCCCCATCATTGATTTGGCCAGGTCACTAGTTGGATGGTTGAACTCCATCCTCAGCGGGTTAATAATCCTCATGTCGATTCCAGGCCGAAGTTTGCGGAATAGAAAATGGTCGGAATCCACTCGTCTATTTATCGATGTTTATACACCACTCTACATTCTGGTGACTTAGTGTTATTCTCCCACTGGTTGACTCGCGCCCAATTTGTGTTCATGCTTCGGTCCACGCTCCGGGGACTTAGAGACTTGTCGAACGATTTATGCTTTAGTCCACAGTTCGAGACGCAGAGATTTTTGTCAACTCGTTTATACTCTAGTTCGCACTCTGGGAACTTAGAGTAATCTGGTCCGCTTCTGGGATTTAGGGATTTTTCTGAAGTCGTCTATAATCTAGTCCATGCTCTGGGGACTGAGAGTACTATAGTCCGCACTCTGGGGACGTAGAGGTTTTTGAGTCATTTATACTCTAGTCCGCACTCAGGGACTTAGAGTAGTTTTAGTCTGCATTCTGTCTCCCGTTCCAGAGGGTGAGACCCCCCGGATGGCTGAGAGTTTGCCTAAACCTGGTAGATAATCCTTCTCTTTAAGATTATCTTTATAACTTCGAAATTCGTTATTCTTTATGCAGGACTATTGCATTCTAATGCTTGTTTTCCACGATTTTGTGCAGGCCGTTCTGACCCCGAGCCCACTCCGAGGAGCGATGTCGCCAAGGAAGTGAGGGATAAAACAAGTGAAGCCACTCACGCAGGGGAGGCTTCTGGTCCAGATGCTCAGGTGATCGGAGCGCTTGATGAAGACAAGTCTGAAACCTCCTCTCCTACCGACGTGGGTTATGAAGTAGAAATTACAGGCGCCTTTGAGCACACATCCGAATTGAGCATGGAGGAGCGGCTCGAGAAAGAGAAGGAGGAGACGGTCAAGGTCATAGTAGAGCCCCCGAGTTGTGGACTTGGATGATCCTTTGAACAAGCCGTTGAAGGTCATCCTTCCTGGAGGGTCCAAGCCCATGGAAGGCCCCCGTACTCCTTCAGTTGCTACCCCTCTATCAAAGAAGAGTACCAAGGGTAAATGCTCTGGAGAGGAGAAGTTGAAGAAGCACAAGAAGTGATTACTATCCTCGTTCAATGAGAGTTAGTTTAAGTCATGTAATTATTTTCATTTATTTCCTTAGTCCTTGTAAATAGAATGTCGACTCCGAATGTTGGAGGGGTTGTAATAGAAACTCATTTCTGAATAAGGTTTAGTTCCTTTTTCTGTCTTACAAAAGACTCTTATTGTTCAGTTTTCTTTGTGATTGTGATTTTAATCCAAGCAGTTGTGAGTAACATAGACTTCTCAGTCCATCTTCATATAACTCGGAAACTCTTCGGGAGTCGTTGAACTTTCATTCTATGCTTCGTGCACTTAGAATACTTTCTAGCCCGTATGTCAGGGATTTGACAAATTCAAGTCATTTGTGTCGAAGTTCATATTCAAGGAACTTGGAGATCTGATTCGCTTATATTCGAGTCCGCACTATGGGGAGTTAGAGTACTCCAGTCCGCACTCTGGGGACTTGGAGGTTTAAGTCATTTATACTCTAGTCCGCGCTCTGGGGACTTAGAGTACTCAAGTCCGTGCTCTGAGGACTTGGAGGTTTAAGTCATTTATACTCTAGTCTGCGCTCTGGGGACTCAGAGTACTCCAGTCCGTGCTCTGGAGACTTGGAGGTTTAAGTCGTTTATACTCTAGTCCGCGCTCTGGGGACTTAGAGTACTCCAGTCCGCAATCTGGGGACTTGGAGGTTTAAGTCGTTTATACTCTAGTCCGAACTCTGGGGAATTAGAGTACTCCATTCCACAATCTGGGGACTTGGAGGTTTAAGTCGTTTATACTCTAGTCCACGCTCTGGGGACTTAGAGTACTCCAGTCCGCACTTTGAGGACTTGGAGGTTTAAGTCGTTTATACTCTAGTCCGCGCTCTGGGGACTTAGAGTACTCCAGTCCGCACTCTGGGGACTTGGAGGTTTAAGTCGTTTATACTCTAGTTCGAGCTCTAGAGACTTAGAGTACTCCAGTCCGCACTTTGAGGACTTGGAGGTTTAAGTCATTTATACTCTAGTCCGCGCTTTGGGGACTTAGAGTACTCCAGTCCGCACTCTGGGGACTTGGAGGTTTAAGTCGTTTATACTCTAGTCCGCGCTCTGGGGACTTAGAGTACTCCAGTCCGCAATCTGGGGACTTGGAGGTTTAAGTCGTTTATACTCTAGTCCACGCTCTGGGGACTTAGAGTACCCCAGTCCGCACTATGGGGACTTGGAGGTTTAAGTCATTTATACTCTAGTCCGCGCTCTGGGGACTTAGAGTACTCCAGTCCGCACTCTGGGGACTTGGAGGTTTAAGTCGTTTATACTCTAGTCTGAGCTCTGGGGACTTAGAGTACTCTATTCCACAATCTGGGGACTTGGAGGTTTAAGTCGTTTATACTCTAGTCCACGCTCTGGGGACTTAGAGTACTCCAGTCCGCACTCTGGGGACTTGGAGGTTTAAGTCATGTATACTCTAGTCCGTGCTCTGGGGACTTAGAGTACTCCAGTCCGCAATCTGAGGACTTGGAGGTTTAAGTCGTTTATACTCTAGTCCACGCTCTGGGGACTTAGAGTACTCCAGTCCGCACTCTGGGGACTTAGAGATTTAAGTCATTTATACTCTAGTCCGCGCTCTGTGGACTTAGAGTACTCCAGTCCGCACTCTGGGGACTTGGAGGTTTAAGTCTTTTATACTCTAGTCTGCGCTCTGGGGACTTAGAGGTTTAAGTCATTTATACTCTAGTCCGAGCTCTGGGGACTTAGAGTACTCCAGTCCACACTCTGGGGACTTGGAGGTTTAAGTTGAGAGCAGTCGTATTTCCACTCTTTAATTTGTATTCATCTACTGTATCGAGGCTAATGTCGTCGAATGAAAAATCGAACCACGTTTGCTCCTGGAATGGGATTTTGCCCCCCAGGATGAGGGACGAAATTTGAAAAATGGACGATCGATTCTCGTCCGCTTTGTGATTATAGCTCTTCTAATCAAGTCAAGGAAGGAGGTATATGACAGATGGTTGGATCACATCCATGTTGGGTTAGATAGCCAAATCTCTTACAATTTGCTCTGTATCTCCTTCTAGAAAATAAGGATAATAGACTGTTGAGTAGACAAAGTAAGTTGCATATGTTCCAAGGTGCAGTCGTGTCCATATATTGAGAGCGATGGTTAATGAGTAGGAAGTCCACCACAACTACTTCAAGTCGGGCTTTCGAATAACCTTTTGTGTTCGAGGTAGGATTTGATGTGTAGATGAACAAATCATGTCCACTCTAGACAGATCCCGGCGTCACTGAGTTTCAGGAGGGGCATCTGTATTTTGTTGAACTTTGTTCTATGACTCGATTTGAGTGGATGATCAGGCCATACCCATTCCAAGCCTTGCTTAGGTCTCCGAGTCAAACGTGGAGGTCGATGAATGGGTGGTTGGTCATGTTGACTTTGTATTGGGCTCTGATCGTGATGAACTTTTCAATATTTAGTCCATAGCCCCAAATCAAAGGCATATGGTTGATGATGAGCGATAGAATTATGTTCGTCCAGATGTAACTCCACACGTCCGATCATGGTCTGCGTAGATTGGTTGGCAACCAAATCTGAGTTCCTGGTCACCTGCATCGTTTTGAAAGTAGTTTAGTTCAAGCTAGTCGTAGTTCATAGAACAATTGAAATAGAGATGGAAATGGAAATAATTCAAAGAAGATTATGGTAAATCTCATTGATATGTGAAGCAGCATTGTGTGCTCGCTATTCGACTCCGCCCCTGGCTCCTTTCAATGGGATGTCGGCCGTCAACCGTCCAATTGATAACCATAGCCCTTTTGTTAGTAGGCATCGGATCTACATCCTTAGCCTTTCCAGGTCATCTTTTCGATCTACAATCTTGTACATACTATTGAAGCTTTCCTTTCCAGGTCATCTTTTCGATCACACCTCGGAGGTGTTTGTAATCGCCCGTGTTAGGATCAGTGAGCATCTAGGAATATACAACATTCCCCTGATTTTCTTTAGACTTTGGTGTACTCTCTCGAGGTTGGTTTCCAGTACCACTCCGAGTCGTGAGTCTTCAAGTAGAGGTTGTCAATTGATTCTTTCAAAGAGCAGATGAGCTGAATTCTGAAGTCTTGTTTCGGCTACTGGGATCTACATCCTTAGCCAACGGGCCTTCATTGTTATTTTTCTTAGTCTACTCCACTCTTCCTCACTTTAGTTCTGATTCATTTTGTAAAAGAAATGATCCATAGTCGCAGGAGGCTCTTTAGCTAACTAGCCGCCAAAATATATCTGGAGGTCGACTTTCCTCAAACGCGATCAGTATGATACCCTTGTTAGTATTTGGAATAAATTGCTTAGAGCATTGGTTTGCTTGGGGTCACTAAATTCGAAGTGTTGGGTCAGCGAAGAATGGTGCTTGGAGTCATCTTGGCGTTTTCTAGAGTCATATCATCTATGTTCTCCAACCTTTGGGAGTACCGTTTGAATAGCGGTTGCTTGTCTATTCCCTTGATGCCGTTCATAAGCCACCGCTAGATCCTCTATACCCTGGTCGATCATGGGATGTCAGGGAAGTGGATAGAATGTTCCTTTATTAAGTTGAGTTTTGAATTCACTATCCGAAGGCACTGCGCTGCGGCTAGGGTTCGGGGGGAAACTTAAGTTTTAGCCTCATTTTCGAAAATTTGGGTCATACCCGAAAAAGTTTTTTTTTTGTAAATAGGGGTCGTATAAGACGGTGTAACTTAAGTTTCAATCGGCATTGAGGGCCGTTTGGCATGACAAAGTTGCTCGGCATAAAAGATTGTTCGGCATCCACACTGTTCGGCATTCCACACTATTCGACATCCATATTGTTCGGCATTCCACACTGTTCAGCATTCCACACTGTTCGGCATTCCACACTGTTCGGCATCCACACTGTTCGGCATTCCACACGTGTTCGACATTCACACTGTTTGGCATTCACACTGTTCGGCATTCCACACTGTTCGGCATCCACACTGTTCGGCATTCCACACGGTTCGGCATCCACACTGTTCGGCATTCCACACAGTTCGGCATTCCACACTGTTCGGCATCCACGCTGTTCGGCATCCACGCTGTTCGGCATTCACACTGTTCGGCATCCACACTGTTCGGCATCCACACTGTTCGGCATCCACACTGTTTGGCATTCCACACGTGTTCGGCATTCACACTGTTCGGCATCCACACTATTCGGCATTCCACACGTGTTTGGCATTCACACTGTTCGGCATTCCACACTGTTCGACATCCACACGTGTTCGGCATTCACAATGTTCGGCATTCCACACGTGTTCGGCATTCACATTGTTCGGCATTCACACTGTTCGGCACAACCGAGTCGTTCGGCATACACTACCGTTCGGCATTACAGAGGCGTTTGGCCTAGAGGTATGGTCGGCCTGGAAGGGCGTTCGGCCTAGAGGTATGGTCGGCCTGGAAGAGCGTTCGGCCTAGAGGTATGTTCGGCCTGGAAGAGGGTTCGGCCTAGAGGTATGGTCGGCCTGGAAGAGCGTTCGGCCTAGAGGTATGTTTGGCCTGGAAGAGCGTTCGGCCTACCCCTTTTCTAGGGCGTTCGGCATATGCCTTTTCTGGGGCGTTCGGCATACGCCTTTTCTGGGGCGTTCGGCATACGCCTTTTCTGGGGCGTTCGGCATACGCCTTTTCTGGGGCGATCGGCATAAGCCTTTTCTGGGGCGATTGGCATAAGCCTTTTCTGGAGTGATCGACCGAATTGCCTTCAGAGGAGGGTCGGCCTTCATTCAACTTGAGTGAAAACTTCAACGTTCAATCCCCAGATCTTGCGTACATCAGTGAATCCAATCTACGGCTATCAGCTTCCTTTAGATTTCTTTCAAATCTGAGTAGAATAGGAAGTTTTCTAGTAAACAACTGGATCTATCTTGCGAATATGGAAATCCACTAGTAGACGATGGGAGTATACACACGACTAGGATGAGACTCGACCATCCATGTAGTACATTTACCAACCCGAGACCAGGAGTAGAAGTGTGATCATCCAAAGACTGACTACGATTGCTCAATATTGTGACTCGTACCTAGTGTTTACAAAGACTCAAGGCTACGACCGAAAGGATGCCTAGAGGTAGAATCGTCAAACTAATGCCCAAGCTCATTAGCAACTGACCATCACTCCAACTTGAATGACGAGTAACAGATCATGAGTACATTGAGTGGAAAGCGCATTACTCGAATATATAGGCAAATTCAAACCCAAAGCAAGAGCCAACTATGTAGTTTATCGCAACACGAGGCTGAACCATACTCAACACTTGATTCAATGTACTTTTGAGCCTGATCTTCGGCCAGTTGTAGTTAATCGCTTAAAGCATCTAGGGCCCTTCACTATCGGACTCAATAACTCATGACATGACTCTGGGATTCGACTAGAGTAACCGTCATCATTAACCGTCCCAATCGAATTTCACTTTGATTGTTGTGCGAAATAGTTACGTTTGAAATCGAGGAGTTCAAGGCTGACCTCGCAGAGCTAACGTCAATCATTACGGTCAGCCATGGCGTCCCATTATGGCTATTAAAGATCGGATAACAGCACAGTGCGATGATGATAAAGGAACTAGATGGCTTACTTCGAACGAGTCTTGATGTGTTCACTTGGACCCATTCTGGCATGTGCGTGATCTCACCAATTATCGCGATTTGAGGCATGTCCCGTGAAACAAAAGCAACACGACATGGATCTGGAAAGATTTCTTGCACTTAAAGAGAAGACGGATAAACTCAAAAACAATGGATTTATCTACGATGCCCTCTACCCAGAATGGATATCCAATCTAGTTCATAAAAAAATGATGATGGAAATTGGTAGACATACGTCGGATACTTTGACCTAAACAAGGCATGCCTGAAAAATAGCTTTCCACTTTAGAGGATCGACCAGCTGGTAGACTCAACCGCTAGATATTAACTGCTTTCATTTATGGATGTGTACTCTAGATGCAACCAAATCCAGATGCAAGTCCTTGACCCGTATCACACCAATTTCATTACCCATCTAGGGTTATATCGTTATGTTGTGACGTAATTTGAACTAAATAATGCTGGAGCTACTCACCAAAGACTAGTCAACTGAATGTTCAAAGATCAGATCGGGCGATCGGTGGAAGTATATGAGGATCATATGCTCATGAAGTCACGATAATCAAACGACCACACCGATGAATTAGCGGAGATTTTTAGTTTCTCCAGATATATGGAATGAAACTAAATCCCTTAAAATGCTCTTTCGGCGTTCTGTCAAGGAAATTTAGGGGTTTAATAATCAACCCTCGCGAAATCGAAGCCGATCCCGAGAAGATTCAAGCAATTTGAAACATCTAGGTACCCAAGATGATTAAGCAAGTACAAAGCTTAAAGGAAAAGGTTGTTACCCTAAGCCGCTTCATCTCTAGGACCACCGAAAGTGTATTCTTTCTTCGACTTGAAGGAAAATGAACTTTAAATGGATGTAGGATTGCATATATGCATTTTAAGCTCTAGTAGATCACTTAGAGAGACCTCCCATCCTATCCAAGCCACTTAATCGTGAAGACTTATACATCTAGTTATCAGTGTCGGTACACGCCATAAGTGCCATACTATTACGTGAAGAGAATAAGATCCAGATGACTGTATATTATGTTAGCAAGTGATTGACAGGTGCTAGGAGGAAGTACCCAAAGTTGGAAAAACTAACGTATTGCTTGTTGATTGTCTCACGAAAGATTCGCCACTACTTCTAGGCTCACCCCATCAACGTCTACACTGACCAGCCATTACGACAGGTCCCATAATAATTCTATACATCTGAAAGGTTTCTCAAATGGAGTATTGAGCTAAGCCAATTCTATATCACTTATCTCCCTCTGAGAGCTATCCAGGGATAGACATTGGTAGACTTCATAGCTGAATTCACCACACCAAACGACTCTTCGGAGAGAGGTGGAGAATCAAACAACCGATGGAAAATGTACACGGATGGAGCATTCAACGATCAGTGTTCAAGTGCTAAAGTCATGTTAGTGACCCCAGAGGGAACAATCGATCTGCTACAACTTGAAACTCGACTTCTATGCAATAAATAGCGAAGCTGAGTATGAAGCCTTGATCGTCGAGATCAAATTTGCAAGTAAAATGGAAGTGAAAACTTTACAGATCTTTTGTAATTCCCGATTAGGAGTATGCCTAGTCAGGGAAGATTATCAGACTAGGGGGCATCAACTTACTCCTTATCTCGGCCGGGTCCAAGAGCTACTAGCTAACTTCGAGTATTACACCATTACACACATCCCCAGATATACAAAATGAGAAAGGCGACTCACTGGCCAAGCTGACCAGTTCCGGAATGCACAGCAAATAGACTTTATCCCAATTAAAGTACTAGATGCTCCGAGCATCGACCAGATGGAGATTAATTGGGTTCTAGAGATGGAGCCGGAAAGGGAGTCGTAGATGACTCATGTCAAAGGTTATCTGCAGCAAGGGATCCTTCTTGGATAGAGGAATGAAAAACGACAGGTCTTCTATAAAGCTTCACGCTAATCATCCAAAAAGGAGTCATGTATAGAAAAGGTTTTTCCATTCCCCTACTTCGGTGTATCTCCCATCATGAAGTCAAATGAGTCTTGAGAGAATTCCATGAAAGAGAATGTGATGATCACACCGGGTGGCAAACCCTAACAAAGAAAATACTCCGTTACAAGTATTAATAGCCAACTGTCAAACGAGATGCAGCTGATCACGCTAGACAATGCGATGAGTGCTAGATGTTTGCAAAAAATTCCGAGAACTCCGCCGATGGAAGTTACACAAGTGGGTATTGATATTATCGGTTCCTTATCGATCTCTAAAGACCGAGCGAAGTACGCCTCATTGTAGTGGACTACTTCACCAAATGAGCTGAAGCCGAACTTTAGCCATGACCACGATGAAGAAAGTAGTCAACTTCGTTGTCCAGAGCATCATCTATCGTTTTGGCCTTCCATAAACCATTGTAGCCGATAATGAAACCCAATTCGATAACACTTAATTCAAAAACTTCTGCCATCAGCATCATATTGAGAAAAGATTCACGGTAGTCGCTCACCCTCGAGTTAATGGACAAGTCGAAGCTGTTAAAAAAATCATAAAGTCCATTCTAAAGAAACATTTGGAAAAGGCTAGAGGCAAGTGTGTGGATGAACTCCCAACAACATTATGGGCCTATAGAACCACCTACAAGTCCGCGATTGGCCATACTCCATTCTTCTTACTTACAGCTCTGAAGCCATCATTCCTGTACAACTTGAAGTCCCATATCATCGAGTGATTTATTACGACCCCAATTTCATTAAAAATATGTAAATGTGTGTATACATACATATACATACATATGTGTGTGTGAGAGTGTGTGTATGGGTATATATATATATATATATATATATAAAAATATAAACATAATTGCAAGCCAACTGCAATTAAATTATAAGGAATTAATGACGACTTATGAGCGTACAAACGCATCCAGGAGCCAATAATAAGAACGTGTACCTGAACGTGCACATGTATATTCTAAAATTTTGATTTTTTGAAACCGACAGAAATTGAATTTTCACCTGGAGTTATTAGAGAAAAGACTGGATCAGATAGCCAAAGCTTACTAGCCTCGTAGACTCGGACACGGATAACAACCAATAGAATACAGTCTTGAATTTATACTGTTGGGAATCAACCAATATTCGTGATGAACAGAAAGAAATGCAACTATTAGTAAAGACGACTCAACGGAAGGATAGCGACCATTCAATAAACTGAATGGAATCCTTTTTGATGATTGAAGGTTGCGGTAATTCAAAGCACGTCATGTTTGAACAAGAAATACTTCGAGGGGCAAAATGTTATCCCGCCTTTTGGCAAGGCCGTGATAACATAGATTTGACTAGAAACGAGTGGTTACCAACCTTGATAATCAATGATATACAAGACTATGGACGACGGTCAAGCATATTCAGGCCGAGTCCTGATCAAGGTGTAATCAATATGAAGTGACAAGGAAGTACCCATGAGGCTATGTTTTAGATTTCAAGTAAATTAGAGTTTATGCGCTTGAGTTATGGACAAATGAAGAATTTATATGCATCAATATAAAACGATCCATAAAACAACATAAATTGATGAAGATCGATCAATATCTAAAAATCTACAAAGCCAATGTACTTGAAACATTCAGAGCAACAATATATTGAAGAGTGGAGCCCACAATGATCGCATGACAAAACTCCCAAATCTTGAAAAAATATACAGATCATTCTATAACGATCGTACAAAATCAGCCAGAATGATCCATAGTTTCACGGAAAATGCGATATCTCACAAACGATACATCGAAATTGCACGAAATTTGGAGAGCAAGTATCTTACATTACGAGGAGCCTACTCTATCGATCGCACATCAATCAAAGGCCAAAATAATGATCGGCTAAACTTTGGTCGACCATTCCAAAATATTGAGTTAGGGCCATCGATCATTATGGTAGGCCCCTATGGATCTCGAGACTCTACTTGCAAAATTTCAGCCCAATCCGTGCACGTTTTCTCCTATAAATACAGCGGCCATTCTCCATAAAGAGGTGCTTTTTTTCGGCTGTCTAGGCTCTGCCATTTTTATTCTTCACTCTTGTATTAATCGATCCTAGCTGATCCAAATATTCTTGTAATCATAATCCAGTGCAAGATAAATAAAAATATGAAGTGGACGTAGGCCAAGATTGTCGAACCACTATAAAAATCTGTGTGTTCATTTACTTTTTTGTTGTGTTTTTAATTTCATTCATCGTTTAATCTCTACGAGATTATATTGGGCGTTGATGCCCATTTTTGACGTCAATAGTAGATAAGTGTAACTCCTATTTAAGCAAACTGAAAACAAAGTTAATATTCAAAGTACGAATTCCTTTTATTACAAAAATAGAGGTTACAACTCAAGGAAAGAATAAAACATAAAGTACAATCTCATTGTTATAATCAAGTACTTGTTTTATTACACTTAAAGCCGGGAAACAACATTTTTAACTTTGTTCAAAGAATTAGTTGAATGTGTAATTGTTGAATCAAAAGGGGCATTAAATTCTTCTAGGGTTATAACTCGAGGATATTTGCTATAATCCCATTTTCCAGAAGGAGGACTATCACGACTGCATATTAATTTGGTATGATATGTTCGAATTTCCTTAAAAAGCCTTTCTTTTTCTTCACCAAGAAAATCAAAACGATGGTGAGGTTGTTGCATGTAAAGCCTTTGTAGATTTCTAAGAAAGAAATATTTAGCCAGTTTTGAGGATTTCAAGAGTGAGGCCATTTCTAAATAATCTCTTCTTAATTTTATATATTTACATAAATAATCTCAAGAAATAGGGCTGCTTGAGACATTTATTATATAATAGTGTAATAACATACGACTGAGTATAAAAGGAAAATAATATAGGAAATTCAAAAATCAATAGTATTACACAATTACAAATGTTCATCTGGTTCGTACAAAACTGATTTTTTGAATAACTCGAAAATGAATTTATCATTATAATATTTGAGTTTTTCCGAATGCAATTCATGAGGGATTGATTTGACTCAAGGTAAATTCTAGCAAGCTCCCGGATGTGGATCAGATCCAAATTCATCTACTCTAATGTAGACGTCTAAGTAGACCCTCGCTAAACTCACCCAAGTATGAAAAATCTACTGTTAGGTGTCTGCAATAAGCTTTGTATAGAAAGTCTATTAGGATATCCCTATCTTCAATTAAAATCCAAAAGAGTGCTATTAATTCCCTATTCTCTTCCAAGAGCTTGTCATATCGAAGCTACGCCCTTTTTAGTCAGGGGGCAGCTTCCTGATCTTCAAAGGATGCTAACACTATGGTGCTCTTATTAAGCTTATAATACTTGTCAGAGAGTGCATTATGTTCTTTTAATTGTTTAACTAAATCCCTATACAAGCTATTTATTTTCGCTTGTTTTCTTTCAAGCTTTGTTTTATAAATTTGAATGGATTTCTTTTTTATCTAAAATAGAAAATATCAGCTACTGTTATCTTGTAAGTGGAAGCCATTTAGACACAGAATTTCGTACTAAGAAACGAGAATTGAAGTTTGTGGGCCTGCGTTTTCCCCTCATGTTCCCCAACATCAATATTGTCGTCTTTTTCATGGAGATCAAAAGGCTCAAGGAGTTCATTTTGACTTGTTTCACAGGCACTGGGATCGGGGATGTCTTTCTCTGAAGCCCCAGGAACACCATCGCCATTCGCTCCGTGAGAACCATCATGGTCACCTCCACTACCTCCAGAACCCTAACCTCTCTTCATTGTCAGGGTTATCATCATCATTATCATCATCGCCGCCGCCTTTCTCAATGATGATTTCATCATCCTCATCATCCTCTTCCTCATTAGAGGAAGAATCTCCTTCTATAGAAAGAACTTCGAAAGATAAGAGTTTTGCAGCATCAATTTCTTCTCTCTCAGGAACTCCGATCCCTTGCTTGATTTCTTTGATTTTATCCATGAATCTTCTGACCATCATAGGAACGAGTGAAGGGAATCTTAAGTCTGGACACTTTTCAATATTGTTGAAATAAGCCAGCATTAGAGCATCCTCGTAAGAATTCATGATGATGTCATTAAGAGAATTTCTCAAAAATTGCGACACCTTTTGTTTGGCCTTAGAAATAGTTTTGATGGCCATAGTTAAAGAATTTTTATTCTTCTCCAACATCTTTTTGAAAAGAGTGCATTACTTTTTGAGAGGATTGTTTAGCAATCATTCGGGCCTTCTCCTCCTCCGACTCTTTTAAAGTCATTTTAAAGCCAAATTCTCATCAGCTAGTACTTGTTTCTCCTACCTTTCCTCGGAAATGGTGGATTCCGCTTGAGTAATAGAAGTTCCCACCTTTCTTATTCCTATGCTACATTATCTTTAGAAGCAAAAAAGGAAGTAATCTGGTTTTTCAAAGTTGAGACTGCTTCTTGAAGCTTAGACGTCTTAGTAGAAGACTTTGAAGCGCTTTCCTAGAGAGAGTACCAGCTTTTAGAAATCTAAAAGGAAAGGTACGACATGAGTCAAAATTAAGTAAGAAATAAATAATAAGAAGGTCGAGTAGTATGAAACATACCAGAAGTTGTTTCTCAATTAGAGATCGACAGCGTTCTGTTGGGTCAAGAATAGAGGAAGGCAGATGAATGGAAGTAAATGAGGGAGAATTCAAAATTGATTGTACCATCATTTCAAAATCATTTGGAGAAACTAGTGATGGGGGTCTAGAGGGGTTCAACTCCCGAGGGGGAGTTGAAGTGCCCAAATTCTTTTGCATATGTTCGATGATGCTAGTAGAATCGGGTACAATAATGCAGGACATGAGGTTGTCCTTTGAAAGAGTCATTTTAGATTGGTTAATAGAAGCTTCAAGAGTAGGACCCTCTAGAGTTTTGCGAACATCAGCAGTTTCAACCTCTTTTGGAAGAGGAGAAAATCGAACATCAACAGTTTTAGTTTTCTTGAGAGAAGGACCTACTGCAGTCATCTCGCTTACTTTTCTTTTGGCAATCATCCTCGACCTAGCGATGGCCTGGGTCATAGCCGATGCACTAGATTCAGCAGAAGGACTGGATCTCTTATAATCAATTCAACCGGAGGAGCAGTTGCAAAAATTCAAAAAGTATAAGTTAGTAAAGCAATCTAAGGAGTAACACGACGGTAAATTACAAATGCTATACTTAAGCTTACTAGGTTGGTTCGGACAAACTAGAGACATATGAGAAAGTTTTTTAGGATCACCCTAGGAGAGGTAGCGCTTGCTCTTAGAAGTGTGTTGGACAAGAGGGAATTGTCCAAGAGCTCTCTGACCTGCTGGGAGAAGGGAATGTTTTTGAAGATTGCTTGGTGTCAATAATGTAAGCCTATTCCCAATGCTACCCGAAGCAACAGTTAACAACTTCATGATTCTCTTCCATTCATCGTTGAGATCTTTAGGAGCGAGACCTAATAAGCAAACATAATTTAGCAAATAAGAAAGAATTTAGCGAAAATGAAAAATAATGATCGACTTACAAAGAGAAGAGAAAATTCCATTAATATTTGGAAAACAATTGACGTAGACAAATTGTGTCTCCCAATCTCTAAACTTGTTTACACCTTTAGAAATTAATTCTTTTGTGTCAGTTAGCTCTGAAACTTTGGCTATTCAAGCAACTTAGCTTGACCAGACATACCAGATGATTTAGAACTGCAGCACTTAATGAAGGAAGGCTTTACTCTAAAGTCGTGAGCTCTAAAGAATCAAGATATGTGTAGAAATTTGGTGACAATTGAATTGGAGCTATGCAAAGGTCACTTAAGAATCTTGACATGAAATTGGGGATTGGAATGAAACCACCATGCCAGATGTGGATGGTAGTGTAAGCAAAATAACCCTCAGGACACTGGATAGTGTCATTTTCACTAAGAGGAATGGCTTCAACTCCTGTGATCCCAAAGTCATTAAGGATTGCATCAACTTCATCTGAGTGTCTGTAACACCCTGCATTTTTAGATAATTAAATAATTAAATAACGATTAACAGTGAAAATAAGCATTTTTGATATTGTTAGAATATGGCTTCGAAACTTATACCATTGTGTTCAGTGTGATTTTCTGATTAATTTCCATATATAACTTGTCAAAATCCGAGTTAATATGAAGAAGTTACGAGAGAAACAAGAAATCAGAATTATAAATATTAAACAAAAAAAGAAGAAGAGTAAGACCCTATGGGTCGACCCATAGGTCAACCCGCAAAACACGGGGGTCGACCCACATGTAGCCCTGGACAAGAAATCATCCAAGGACGTGCCGAAGCCTTATATTTTGATTTTTGTGCGATATGAGGCGTTGTATTCTAGATCCAACGATTCGCATCGAGCCTGTGACGTGGTTGCACCAGATTCAATCCAAAAATCCGACGGTCTGAGATTCCCAAACTCCACTATAAATAGAACCTTAGGCCTAGCTATTTTCTCATAATCATATTTTCCCACAATTGGGTTCATTGCCTGAGGCTGAACCCTAAATAGGAAATATTTCTAAGTAGAATATCTTTAAAATAAAAATATAGACACCTTAGAAGTGGATCCAGGAAGGCCATGGATGAAAGCTAAGGACATGTAAGTGGATTTAAATTATATCTCTTTTATGTTTATGACATATAATCGTTAGATTCCCGTTAAATATTTAATTCAGCATTTATTTCAGTAATTAGTTCTACTAGTTAGTTATGTTGAAACTATAAATTTTATATGTGAAGTGTACTTATATTTCAACGTTATTTATATGGAAAAAAGAAAGGAATCCAATTAAATATAAGTAATATTAGGCTCAAAGATTATAGAGAAAGGCATAAGCCTAAAAGTGAGAAACTTACACTAAATTATGTTAAAACTCGGAGAATGAAATAAAAAACGGAAATCTAATAACTTGACTTGGAAGTTAGTGATATATTAGTTGGCTGGTTTAGAAAAGGGAATACATTTCCATAGTTTAATATTGTAAAAAAACTGTAAATTTAATTGCAAGAATAAAAGCAAGAAAAATGGAACTAGTGCAAAATAGAGACATTACTTTATTTTGCATTACCCAACAGTTAAAGAAACAATAAAAGAAATACCTTGTAGTTACGAGTTATTGTTTATAGCATTATTTAGTATTAAAATATGAAAATGGATTTTTAGCATAGTTTTTGTAACCAACCAAATAGAATAGAACTACTTCCCAGAATAAAAGATAATAACGTGAAGCGTTAAAGAAATTAAAGAAGAAATAATCGATTTAGTTATTTGACAAGACTAGAAACAATAAACCGAAAATGTGACTAGATCTGCATTTATTGCGCAGATAGTAGAGTACAAAATAAAGCAGTTTTTATGATAAGTAACTTATGACAGTTGGACGTAGTCCCAAGTTAAGACTGTTATATAATATAAGAGAACTAAAGAAAATTTAGTATCATAATAAAAGAAGATAAACTAGAATAGAAAAGAGACACTTGCAATTACATTTATACATGTAGGTTATAAAAGAAAGAAAAGAATATAAAAGTGACAATTGCAAGTATAATTGTAACACGTAGGTTATAATTAAAAAGAAAGAAATAGAAGAGGCTTATTTTATCAAACTTAGATCTTGGATTAAGTTAATAAGCAAAAATAATAGCAGTGGCCCGTACCGGCATCATTCCCTTTTAGGTCTAGGACTGATGGTCTCACACGTGGGTGGGGCTAGGCATGCTGATTAGGGTAAATAAGTAGCCAACAGAATAGGAGAAGTAAACTAAATGCATAAAAAAAGATTAGACGTAGGGTCTAATGAAATGGTAAGGTGCGTTCGGAGTAACCCAAAGAGAATCTGGATAAAGAGCCTAACGAAGCAGCTCATCGCAGATTTTTAGTACAGAAAGAACACGTCCAACTTAGTTATTTTAGGCTAGAAGGAAGTATGAGACTTTAACAGAACGTGAGGATACTCTAGGATGGCCCTCTGGGTAGGCCTAACAAAGCTACACCCCTGGAGGCAGGTCCGTAGGTGTTCCATCAAGAGAGTATGCCTTGACTGCTTTTGCATTGCAGGCCTAACGAAGCGGACCTTTGCAGGCAGTCAAAAGGTAAATGATGGAGTAGGATATTCGTATGACACCATATTCTAGTTTGCGAGTAGGTTATAGTGGGCATGACCCATAAGGATAGTCGCATGCGGGTATCAGCCATCTTCAGTCGCATGCGTGGGGCCATAGCCACGATGAGAAAAGAGACAGACCAAGTAGAATATCTGTATTGTAGGCCTAACGAAGCGGACCTTTACAGATATAGAAAATCCCCGACTGAGTTCCGTACAAGGTAGACCTTATTGGTGGAATTCAGGGAGTAGACAAAACGATCACGTGTAGTCCGCAAGGTATGCACTGTGTGGGTACATGGTGGATGTTCGAGCACTAGTATAAGCTAGTGTGAATGCCATTTCACGTTTACATAGTAGACGACAGAACATATGTATTGTAGGCCTCATGAAGCTGTCCTTTGCATATGTAGTTATAGTACGCTATAGTAGTGAGACGATGGAGTCCTTTTCGAGGAGGATACGGTAGGTACTATGGGTAGTACCTAGGACCGATGCGGTCTTTGGGCATGTAGCTACATATATATGTTGGTTATTAGGTCTTAATCTACTAGGGAGTAGATGGGTACGATTCACGCACAAAAGCGAGAGTATTATAATCCTAATAAACCTAATATAACAGAAAATGAAAATATAATGGTATATGTAGAACTATGCTTAGAAGTGTATAATTTTTCCACTCACCGGAACTTTAGTTCTGAGCCCCTTCTCATATCTTCGCACAGGTTAAATAGATGGCAGAGATTTTCCAACTTTGAGACACTTGTTTAGAAAGTGTTATTACCTTAGTGAGTATTTACTTACTATTATATTTTAGTCAGTTCCGCTGTGAGATATTTATTTAAGCTATGATATATTTATCTTTGCCTATTTGCAGGATACCAAATACCCTACTCGGGCTTCAGTAGACTTGGATTTTAGCATTTTTGCGAAAAATCCGGACCCACTGGAATTCGGATTGTTACATTTGGTATTGAGCTTAGGTTAGTAGATTCTAATTAAATTAGGAAACATGAGTGAACGTATTTTTATTTTTGAGTAAAATATAAATATATTATGTACTAAAATCCATATAGTCCCCAATTATAGGTTTAACATATGGAAAGTTTTTAGAAGTATATTTGTGCATAGTTTGCTAGTTGTGTTTGGGATGACCCAAGGATGTTGAGCCCTATGTTATTGCCGATTTATAATGTACAATAAGCTATTTTTTGAGAAAAGATTGGTATCCATATGTTATAGGAAGTGGGAAAGTTCCCTAGGGATAGTAGGGAGAGTATTTTTATTTTGGAAGGAATAAGAGATTTTAGTAAGGAAATGAGATTTCCAAGGTTTAGGAAGGGTATTCCTAGGGTAGTAAGAAGAAAATCCACTTTATGTCTAGCCCAATAAAATGAAACTTTTGGAATTGAAAAGTTGAAAAATATAATTGTTAATATGTTTGAGGAAGTAAATATTGGGTTTTTGAAAAAAAAGTGGTATGAAATTTAAATTGGTTTTTATATGATGTAAATTTTGTTAAAAGTGAAATTCTTTTTGAAGAATTATAGAGCATGTATAGCTCACTAGTTTCTTTGTATGTAAACAAAGATTTTAAATATAAAAACCTAGAATGTGTTAAGTATCGAAAACGTAGGTTACAACATTTATTGTTGTAATAGATGTTTTCGTTAAAAATAAAGGAAGCATAGACTATGACACTATTGTTATAGTACGTGACTCCCAAAGGAAATGTTTTTACATAGATTTATTAATATTTATTTTAATTGAATCGATATACTAGTATTTTTGTGTTGTAGTAACGGTGTTATACGCAACATCTGTTTTGACCCAAATAAAAAAAATGTGTATTGAAGATAATTTCTATGTATAGAAATAAAGTGGTTTGTAAGTACACTTATTATTTAATAAGTATATGAAAATGTTTTCTAGTTATGAAAATATTAAAACAATTTTCAAAATGAGTTCTTTTGAAAAAAAGATGTAAGTTAAATATTAGGAAATTAATAAATTTCGTAGGAAATGTCTATTGTAAGTGAATATAAATTAAACATACTTTAATCAATTGGAATGAAATGAATAATGATATAATTTTCTATGAAACCAAATCTCAAATAAAGATGTTTTGTGCAAGTTATAAGTAATACGTGAAAGAGATGTATAAGGTATGGAAAGCTCCATATTTTGTATAGCCTATTTCGATAAATTATAAAATAAGTTCCTTGTAATTTCACATAAACATGAAATCCTCTTTTAAAGGATTCATAGAAGGTTTTAGTGTTAATGGTTTCTTATATGAGAAAGTAGTTCCAATACATTAAGGTAAAACCATGAGGTGTTAGAAGAAGTGTAATAATTGGAGACAGTGTTAGTTAGGAGGGATATTATAGAGAGCCTTAGTAGGAATGCTAAGCAATGGAAATTTCATATTTTTCCATTGATTATGCGCATTGCTTGCTTGCCTTTGTAGAAAGTCCCCATTTGTAGTATGTTAGAAACTCCTCCAAGGTTAGGTAATTGGAAGAGTAGGAAAGTTAAGGGATTTTTGATAAAATAATTGTTCTTATCTACTCCAGTTTTTGTAAATTTGAAAATCTATGAAAAGAAGATGTTTAGAAAACATGTGAGGACATTTTTGGAAGTCAAAAAAATTTTTAAGGACAAGCAAGGCATGTTTTAAAGAAAAATGGTTTGGTGAAAAAGTAAATAAGTTTCTGGAAGAGAAAAACTTCATAAACAATTAAAATTAAAAATCCAATTTTTTTTGGAAAGCTGTAAAGGTCTTTAAAAGGAAAAGAGGAATAAGTTTTGAACTTAGAATTTGTAAGTTTTCCCTACTAGATTTTGGGAATAATTTAAATTCAAAAGAGCTGAAAAGATGCAAGTCTAGAAAGATAAAATGTTAAGTAACCAAGTACCTTTGAATTTAATAGAAACTTCAAAGTAACACTTTTAAAGGCAAGAATTTTGGGATTTGATGTTTCAAAAATTTAGAAGCTTCAATTTTTGAAAAGAAATGATAAATACCAAACCAAACTTTTAAATATGGAGTAGATAGGAATCATTTCCTAGGTGTGATGGGAAACGTGTAAGGCTATGTTGGAGATAACAGTGATTAATTTTCGTAGTAATAATAAAAGTTACCGTAAAGTGTACAGGGCACTAGTGAGAACCTAGGAATGTTGCTTCATGTGTGTAGACTATAGAAGAACAGTGAAATGATATTAGTAAGCTAGTAAGACACACGTGGTTGGGATAGGTAGACCTTAGTTGGGGAAAAATGAAAGGTAAAGAGAAAATTTCCCCAAGCTTAGTTACCATTTTAGATAGAGACTGCAATGATTGAAATCCTTATTCGTTGCAGTAAATGAGACTTGGTTATTTCATTTTGAGTATGGAATGGAAGAGGTGAATAGATCTTATTCATTGTGAGTAATGCAACATGAGTTAGTAACGAGTAATAGGCAGTAGGAGGAGCATATGAGTTACTTGGATTCCTAGAGTAGGACCTTTCTGTGTCAGGGTGGACATGGTCCTAGGCCTCCTAGCCCTAGATGATAGCTGTGTTTAGCTGCAATATTTACCTATCTAGTAGCACTTTGTAGTAGGACTTGTTTTTTCTTTTAGTTAAGAGATTTTACTCCCATGTAAGCATTTAGTTCCTATTGTAGTAAATCAGTAATGATTAGTATAATGCTTTTTCTTTGTGTTTTTGTGATGTTCACAAGAAGAGAATAAGGACATAGGACGTAAATAATAAAAGAAAAGTAAAAGTAGATAAAAGTAACCAAAAGAAAAACAGTAAAATCTAAAGAAAGCGATAGAAACATCAATAAAAATAAATGAGAATTGCAAAAGAAAAATACATTTTTTTTCCACAAAATTAAGCTTGGGAATTTTTTTGGAAAGGAAGTTTTTCTTATGTAAACCGTGCTTGGGAAAGGAAATAGAGATTTTTTAAGAATAGTGGCATAAGTTCCAAGTACGGAGAAAGAGGTGCGCAAATGTAAAACAGTAAATGTGAGGTTTTCCGTTTCTACCTTCTTTTTGACATAAGAAATCGAGTTTGGAAAATATTAGATTTTTCTGAAATTCCAATATTAAAAGTTGTGCGGTAGGATTTGGATGTAAAATTTGTTGAACTACGCCCCTATTCAATAGGAGTGTGGGAAAAATTAGATGAAAAACATTTTGAGTTTTCAAAAGATTGCATTCATATAAAAATTGCAAGTATATTTAGGGCGTGTGCATCATGTTTTAAAATAAATTTCTAAATAGAAAAGCATTCATATAGGAGGTACTGCTTAGAAATTCATGTACATGCATATATTTTATGTTGAATGACACTTTGCACAAGAACAAGGATATATGGTCGCAAGATTGGATGTACACAAAATGGATGTAATTGATGCGAGGAATTACATAGTTTTACCCTTGTCGAATTTCGGGGACGAAATTTCCTAAAGGGTGGGAGAATGTAACACCCCGCATTTTTAGATAATTAAATAATCAAATAACGATGAACAGTGAAAATAAGCATTTTTGGAATTGCCATAATATGGCTTCGAAACTTATACCATTGTGTTCGTGGTAATTTTCTAATCAATTTTCATATATAACTTGTCGAAATCCGAGTTAATATGAAGAAGTTACAAGAGAAACAAGAAATTGGAATTATATAAATTAAACGAAAAAAAGAAGAGTAAAACCCTATGGGTCGACTCATAGGTCGACCCACAAAACACAGGGGTCGATCCGCATGTAGCCTTGGACGATAAATCATCCAGGGACATGCCGATGTCTTGTAATCTGATTTTCGTGCAACCTGAGGCGTTGTTTTTTGGATCCAACGATTCGCAGCGAGCCTGTGACGTGGTTGCACCAGATTCAATCCAAAAATCCAACGGTATGAGATTCCCAAACTCCACTATAAATAGAACCCTAGGCCTAGCTATTTTCTCACAATCAGATTTTCTCCCAATTGGGTTCATTGCTTGAGGCTGAACCCTAAATAGAAAATATTTCTAAGGAGAATATCTCTTTAATAAAAATATCAGATGCCTTAGAAGTGGATTCAGGAAGGCCATGGATGAAAGCTAAGGACGACAGGTGAGTGGATTTAAATTATATCTCTTTTATGTTTGTGATATATAATATCATTAGATTCCCGTTAAATATTTAATTCAGCATTTATTTCAGTAATTAGTTCTACTAGTTAATTATGTTGAAACTGTAAATTTTATAAGAAAAGTGTACTTATATTTAATTGTTATTTATATGGAAAAAAAGGAATCCAATTAAATATAAGAAATATTAGGCTTAAAAATTATAGAGAAAGGCATAAGCCTAAAAGTGAGAAACTTACAGTAAATTATGTTAAAACTCGGGGAATGAAATAAAAAGGGAAATCTGATAACTTGATTTGGAAGTTAGTGATAGATTAGTTGGCTGGTTTAGAAAAGAGAATACATTTCCATAGTTTAATATTGTAAGAAAAATGATAAACATAATTGCAAGAATAAAAGCAAGAAAAATGGAACTAGTGCAAAATAGACACATTACTGTATTTTGCATTACCCAATAATTAAAGAAACAATAGAAGAATATCCTGCAGTTACGAGTTATTATTTATAGCATTATTTAGTATTAAAACATGGAAATGGATTTTTAGCACAGTTTTTGTAACCAATCAAATTGAATAGAACTACTTCCCAGAATAAAAGAGAATAACGCAAAGCGTTAAAGAAATTAAAGAAGAAGAAATAATCAAGTTAATTATTTGACAAGACTAGAAACAATAAATAGAAAATGTGATTAGATCAGCATTTATAGCGCAGATAGTAGAGTACAAAGTAAAACAGTTATTATGATAAGTAACTTATGACATTTGGACGTAGTCCCAAGTTAAGACTGTTATATAATATAAGAGAATAAAGAAAATTTAGTATCATAATAAAAGAAGACAAACTAGAATAGAAAAGAGACACTTGCAATTACATTTATAACATGTAGGTTATAAAAGAAAGGATATAAAAGTGACAATTGCTAGTATAATTGTAACACGTAGGTTATAATTAAAATGAAAGAAATAGAAGAGGCTTATTTTATCAAACTTAGATCTTGGATTAAGTTAATAAGCAAAAATAATAGCAGTGGCCCATACTGGCAGCGTTCCCTTTCAGGTCTAGGGCTGATGGTCTCACACGTAGGTGGGGCTTGGCATGATGATTAGGGTAAATAAGTAGCCAACAGAATAAGAGAAGTAAACTAAACTTATAATAAAAGATTAGACGTAGGGTCTAATAAAATGGTAAGGTGCGTTTGGAGTAGCCCAAAGAGAATTTGGATAAAGAGCCTAACGAAGTAGTTCATCACAGATTTTTAGTACAGAAAGAGCACGTCCAACTTAGTTATCTTAGGCTAGAAGGAAGTACGAGACTTCAACGGGACGTGAGGATACTCGAGGATGGCTCTCTCGGTTAGGCCTAACGAAGCTACACACTCGGAGGCAGGTCTGTAGGTGTTCCATAAAGAGAGTATGCCTTGACTGCTTTTGCATTGCAAGCCTAATGAAGCAGATCTTTGTAGGCATTCAAAAGGTTGATGATGGAGTACGATATTCATATGACACCGTACTCTAGTTTGCGAGTAGGTTATAGTGGGCAGGACCCATATGGACAGTCGCATGCGGGTATTAGCCATCATCAGTCAGAGCGAGTTCGGGAAAGACTAGAGTTAAACGAACAGGTCAATGATTCTTTCACTATCGAGACATTGGATGAGGGGTACATCCAATTGGATGTTTAGATTGTTTGCAGTAGGGCACAACCACTTAGCTCTTGACAGGCCTTTCGATTAGTTGAGGGGGGACTACGTGGGGCCATAGCCACGATGAGAAAAGAGATATACCAAATAGAATACATGTATTGTTGGCCTAACGAAGTGGTCCTTTACAGATATAGGAAATCCCCGACCGAGTTTCGTACAAGGTAGACCTTGTTGGCGGAATTCAGGGAGTAGACAGAACGATCACGTGTAGTCCTCAAGGTATGCACTGGGTGGTAAATTGTGGATGTCTGAGCACTAGTATAAGCTAGTGCGAATGCCGTTTCACATTTTCATAGTAGACGACAGAACATCTGTATTGTAGGTCTCACGAAGTTGTCCTTTGCAGATGTAGTTACAGTACGCTGTAGTAGCGAGACGATGGAGTCCTTTTCGAGGATGATACGAAAGGTACTATGGGTAGTACCTAGGACCAATTTGGTTTTTGGGCATGTAGCTACATATATATTGGTTATTAGGTCTTAATCTACTAGGGAGTAGATGGGTACGATTCACGCACAGAGGCGAGAGTATTATAAACCCAACAAACCTAATATAACAGAAAATTGAAATAGAACGATATATGTAGAATTATGCTTAGAAGTGTATAATTTGTCCATTCACCAGAACCTTAGTTCTGACCCCCTCCTTATATCGTCCCACAGGTTAGATAGATGGCAAATATTTTCCAGCTTTGAGACACTTGTTTAGAAAGTGTTATTACCTTGGTGAGTATTTACTTACTATTATATTTTAGTCAGTTCCGCTGTGAGATATTTATTTAAGCTATGATATATTTATCTTTGTCTATTTGCAGGATACTAGATACCCAACTCGGGCTTCAGTAGGCTTGGATTTTAGCATTTTTGCGAAAAATCCAGACCCACTAGAATTCGGGTTGTTACAGTGTCTATATAAGAACGCCTTGAAACTGCTTTGCCTTCTTTGGAGAAAACTCTAATTCTGAAGCTACATGCTTTTAGGCTTTTTAGAAGTCTTTTTCAAACCCAACATCCTGCCAGGTGAAATAATTTCATTAAAGTTATGTTTTATTCAATTATTAATGCCTTTCGAAGGTATCAAAAGCCTACTACAACGGTTTAAATATCCACCATAATATATGGTTTCATGCCTTTGAAAGGGGATTGAAGTTAATGAAAAGTATGAAACTCATTGAGCTTTCGACGGTGTAGAAAAGAAGGATGGAATTCAGGCACTTGAACATACCCTTCGACAATGTCAAAAGCCTAGGAAAGAGGTTTTATCATTAATAAGTGCAACTATCTACACATACCAATTTGGGTATATACCTTGTCGAAACATCATATTTCAATAAGGTTGAAAGGATTTGAAATAAAAGGACATTAACAATAATGGAAAAGCATTTAAGATATTTCTTCAATGTTTATATGGAGAAGTGATGATAGTAACAATCTAATTAATTATTGTGAGTTTGGAATAAGTTGAAAGGATATAACAGATTTGTAAAGGCATTAACACTACGTTGGGATAACAGAAACAAATATGGTTATTTAAATTATGAAGTTTTGACTAAGTCGAAAGGTTAGTTATGGTTTTCGATAGTAGCAAAATGTTTATTTTTAATTCAATTTAGAATTAGGGACATTAATTCTCAATATAAAGTATCCTCCAAGTTAAACTAAAAAAGGCATTATTTGTCTAAAGTAGAGTTTTATAGAAAATTAAATCCACTATTTATATACGTTGAATCCTGAACCCTTTCGAAGAGAATTAGGCTTTTGAAGAGATGCACTATGTAGCCATTATATTAAACCCCTCAAGATGACTTCTTCAAAAGGTGTTAGAATACATCGAAACATACTGTAGCTTTCGAAGAAGTCCATCTCATGACAACTACAACAATCCCTTTAAAAGGATCCATTTAAAGCAAATACTTAACTTCCATTTGACTCCCTTGAAAGGGGTTAGAAAATGAGGCGGGGTTAGTCGCATTAACCCCTTTCAAAAAGGTTGGAAAATTAAGTTGTAATATTATTTCATTGATGTATATGACTCAGCCTTCTCTTCGAAGTTACCAGAAGGGAATTACTTCCTGATTCATTGTCAACCCAATACTTCTTAGGAGATGACAACAATATTGGTTATTCGAGCTTGAATTCACATCCAACAACAACGAAAACCATAACTTTAGCAAATTCAATCTTGTACCATAATTGGCTCCATAGATTAATCAAAATTAAAAAAAATCCTCTTTAACTAATTAGAATTGAGCGTAATAGAAATCAAACCTGATTTCACGTATAACAATGGCAAATAAGCCCAAATTTAACAAATTCAAGTTCAATCCTAAAATTGACATTATAGACTAATCGAAATCAGCATAAAAATGAATCTAAAGGTCATTTATATGAACGTTGAACCCAATTCAATTTCAAAAAATTGGAATAGTAATGCAAATTTGAACCCTAAAATTTTAGAATTAAAATTAAATATGAACAATAGATGCATGCCTTAAATTTGAACTTGTGTCTGTTGAAATTAGGAATTTAATAAGAAATTAGATTTTCTGATTATTGCTATGAGTTTTTTATTGCAGATAAATGAAAAAGAGGAAGAAGGAAGCGTGATTTATAGGAAAAGCACAAAGGACAAACCATTCAATCAAATTTAAATGGATGGCCAAGATCCATGTGAGTATATGAAAAGGCGGGAAATTTCTATGCTGAAATAAAGGTGGTTATCGAAACAGTTGACTTGAAAAGTCAAAAAGCATCCCTCGCTAAGGGGGCAAGTGCTATCATCAAAAAACCACTCTAAGTTGATTGAATCCTTGAAGAATACAGAAGGAGGATCCATGAAGAATGATAGTAATAGTAAGACCTTTGGAAAGAGCCGAAGGGATGCTTTTGCAAAAATTGGATGAGTAATGCACTTGCAAAGAGACCAAAAGGGGAACAGGGACACCCAATCGCTTCAATTAATTACCTTTCGAAATGGTTGCTTCCGCATGCATAGAGGTGTTTTGAATGTGTTAAAGGCACCTTTCGAAGGCAATAAATTACAAGCTCTCGCATATGCTCCATGCCTTTCGAAACAGTGAGTTTCGACATCATTTACCTTCTGCAGGAGAACATTTGACCATAACTATCCCTTCGTAAGCATAGATAAGTCTTTCAGTTCGGTTGAAACCATCTGCAATTATAAAAGAAAGTGAACATGAGTTCAATATGGCCTCCTCAAACACCAAAGGATGGGGGTTTCGCGTCAATTAACAAGAATGCATTCGAAAGTCAGCTTCCACATTCAAGCCTTCTACCATTCTCCAACTCATTCGAAGCCCAAAACATATACCTTTCGACAGTATTGAAAGCCCACATCCTTTTCTGCTTGTAATAGACAAAGTGAGGGCGTGTCTATACCTTTCGACAAAGTCAAAAGCACTCAAATTCCATTCAAAAGTGAAGTTAGAGGGGCATCCTAAATTTAACAGCAGCGAAAGCACATCAAGGCACCCTATCAACTAAGTCGAAAGGACTATTCAGAAGGTCCAACCCGCACTTATAAATAAGACCCTAGGGGTATTGTTTTGAGGGATCCGATATCACTCATTTAACACTTGTTCATTCTTAAATTTGTGAACCCTAGATCTAAAATCACGTTAGGGATTTTACTTCTTTGTAATACTTAGGTTTCCAGAATTCAAGAAAATTATTATTAAAGGAAGTATACGGTGTTTCTGAATATATTGAATAATCTGTGGCTTTATTATGTTTCTTTTTACGGTTTACTTGCATCAGGGTCAATCGAAAGATTACCTTTCGAAGGAATAGAAACCTAGTTGTTCAATTAAAAACTTTAGATCAGATAGGTCCCAACCTTAAGTCACTTTAACCACCTCGAAAGAGGGTTTCGAAGGGGTTCTAAATCATCGCAACTAGTTCGAAAGGAGGTTCCGAAGGAGTTCAAACCATCCCAATCATTTCGCAAGGTCCTTTCGAAACTGTTATGTACTACTGTTACTGGATCGAAAGGTGCTTTCAAAGGAGCTAGTTTCACTTTTCTACTTTGGGGTTTTAATAATTTTTCTTGTTAACACTCACTTTACATAGAGGAATAAGTTTATACTTCTATCTACCTAAGCATCTCTCAGGTCTATATTGACTTTTGATAAAAAGGTTTCTGACAATAGTTGTGTTTGCTACATTGATTCTGCCAACATAAGTACAATATCTTCTAGAACAACTCAATATGATAAGGATTTGAAAGAGAAGGGTTTTGGAGTATAAGGTTGCCGTAGAAAGTGAGAAATTGAAAATAAAATAAAATTTAGAGTTGAGATATTAAAAGCAAGGTAAGTTCAATAGTTGTGACCCAGAGGCTTTACATAGAGGCTGGAGAGTTGTGTTAAAGAGTAACAAAGTTTTAGAAAAGCTACAGGGAAAAGTTATAATGAACTGGTGAGAAACAACAATGAAAGAAAAAGAAAATAGGAAGAGACATGCCTAGAAATACTTTCAGTAACCCATCATCAGTGCATTTGTGACAAACCACACCCTCCGACACACTGATCCAAAGCTCAGTGTTGCTTTGGGCCTCATGTTGTGTCGAGAAATGCGAGCTGCTGGGTTTTCACTTAACATCATAGAGACTAATACAAGCAGATATAGTCTAAGACAAACTAAACTTTCAGAACTCATAGCGAAAGGAATAAAGCATATAACATAGAAAAATGTCCATTTCAGAATTATCTAAATCATAGTCTAAGTACGTGGTCCAATAAAGAGTACATAGAAAGATATCCCTCAAAGTCTAACACATGAAATAAAATGTACTGATAAGACAGAATAATACGTGGAGAGTAAATATGATAAAAGCAGTCTCTAAAGATAAGCTCAACTGTCCAAGTATCAAGAATGGACCGATCACATACTGCTCTGTCCACCTATGATGGGAAAAAGAAGGAAAGAGAATGCGTCGGACAACAGTCTAGTGACTGAGTACAAGTTTAATATGTGATGATCATGTGTAGATAACTTCAAAACTATTCTAAATGACATATGGTGTACTGAAGGTGTTCGAAAATTTATAAGGTCCATTACCTAAGGGTTCTTATCTAACACAAAAGTCGAACTAGGATCATACCTTACATTAACGATCGACCAATGCTCCAAGAGCTACCCAATATGAAAACATCGCCCGTAGGCTATAATGTGAACTGCTCTCCCATAAATACCTATAATATCATTACGCCTGAAGAGGGAACACCCAAAATGCACACTTATATAGTGAGTCTTCATGTGATCCTAAGCTTAATCTCTCTTTGGGGAGGGAGGCTGGTAAAAAATATCTGGGAAATCTCTAACGACAGGCATTACACTAACCTCGTCATGTGATAGGTCCAATGGATATAGGTAGCTCAACATAACAGATCCTTAAGGATTGCAATAAACCTCCAAGCTACGCCTAGTACACATGCTCAATCTAACCTATCACAATCTAAAATATCCCTAAACATAGTTATCCTGTCCATGTCTAATATGAATCCAAATCTAGAAAATCCCAATACAAAGGCATCACAGTCAAACTTGACCTCTAAGATAAACAACATCAAAACACTACACACCATAGACAGATAATCGATCCTCCTACGGGGTTAAACACAACTATACGGTCTATGTCTATACTAGTGTCTAAGTGTAAGTCATTAAGAAGTCTACTAGAAATGAAAGAATGTGAAGCCCCAGTTTCCAATAATATGCGAATAGATAAACTAGAAAGAGTCAACATAACCATTGTAACGACCCGCAAAATTTAATGGTTTTAAAAGTATATTTAACTGGAAATTTGTGAAATTTTAAATAATAAAATTTGAAATTAAAAATTTATTATTTGGAATACGCCTATTTAATCATAGCAACTGGTAAATTTTCATCTGATAATATTGAAGTTTATTTTACTGTGTAATTATATTTCTATTTAAATCAGTTAATAATTGATGGTAATAAAATATTTTTCAAACCTAAATATTTTTGTATAGAAAATTTCTAAATCCTCTTTTAAGTGGGGCGTCATCTTTCGTTTTTCCAAATTTGGACTTCTATTGCTCAATTTATCTTAATTCTGACCTAAATAGTAGCATTTTCGGTACCGATTATCGACTTTTGATTGGATGATCGTACCACTGATATCAGTATACCGTTTTGATCGTCTCGTCATGATGATCTCTACGGTATATTCATTTCTGTATTTTTGAGCCTGACACACGACAGAATCTGTAAAACATCGGACCGTATCGGTGCTATGTTTCGTGCCTTTTGGTTCCGTGTCCATTATATTTCCACCATGTATTTACCCAATAGTCACTAGCAGTATTTTCGCTGAATTCGACCTTTTGATTTTCCCATTCCCACTATACTCATAATTGTTTGTTCTCCCTCTGTTTCTCGTTTCCGCTTTGAAATGCTAAACCGAGAAAATATTATATGAATAGAGTTTTATTATAAGTGTTCACATCCCTTTAATTTATTAACGTTTGAATCCACCTCTCCCTTTTCATCTTCCACCTCATCACGTTCTACATTTAAGTGGAGAAGCCTGTACATCATTTACTTTCCACCTCGTGCTTGCAGTTTCCATTTACTCACCTGCTCTCTGTTACTTGACCTCCATTTGTTTCTTTCGGCCATTCTCTATATATATATATAAAAAAATTATTAAGAAAAGAAAGAAAGAAACTTCCGTGACCACCCGACAACCGTCCACACCCGCGACCAAACCCGTGCTCTCCACCACCTTCAGCCTTCCAGGCAGCCTCACGCGCTCACCTTTCTCTGCGGCCATGTTTGAGCTGTGCCTCTGGTATGCGTGGAAATTTATGTGAGTTGATATATACCATATATATATTGATGGTTGGTTTTCAATTTACATAAGTATATTTATATAAGTTGTAGACAGCCTGTTAGATATATAAAGTAAGTAATCTTTATATATTAGTTTTGCTTGTGAAACTTTTGGTTTATAAATCTATACAAACTATGTTTTGTTTGCATACTTTATACTCCTAGTTGTTTCGATCTATAAATATACATATATAATATGTTAGTTTACAGACTTTATAATGATGTTAGTTGTATATCAGTTTAAAACATACATCTTTTATATAAAATGTTTTTCAGAAGTTATATCGGTATCATATACTGACCTTTGTTTACTAATTTATATTTCTTCAAATACATTGATTTCTTTTGTTTTCAAATGAATACGTTCTTTTATGTGCAGTGTACTCAGTCTTATCGTACGTGTCTTGTTGTACGGGTGTATATATCTATACAGGAAGTAATTAAATCATGCTTAAGTGTTATATTGTATACGACTTTTACATATATTGGTATATATATGTAGGTTATAGACTATATGATAGCAAATATCTTGGTTTTACTAAATATTGACTTTAAAATTTTAAATTTATAGCATGCGTGTAAATGTTTCATATGTAATTTTTATTATAAAGAAGTTATAATATTCATACGTGTGGAGTACGGTATGTTTGCTATACTATTGGTTATGAGTTGCACTTTCAGTTGAAGATATAGTATACTGTTTAAAATGTATATATTTTAGTTCACATGATTTTTGGATTTCAAATGTCTGCATATTTATTTTCATATACAGGTGTTAAAGTTAAAATTACCAATTTGAAATATGTATTGAAATTGATTTTTGAAATAATTTTTTTTTTCTATATTTATCAGGTTGGTTCTGATTCGTTTTATCAATTTCTATTTACCAGCCTAGTTCATCAAATTCGTGCCGATCTAGCTTTGTTTTGAAGTTCGTGTTTGGATCCATAACTCATCCCATTCTATTCTTTTCTCTAGCCTCGAAAGGTGAGCAATCACTCACGATTAACGTTCTTTTATTGATTAAATTTGATTTTAATTGAAATGACAATTGAAATATGCTGCTGTAGTTATTTAAGTTGTTATATATGCTATTATCTGCAACTGTTCACCTGTGGGATATGACACTATATCCTGTTGTTTATATTATATTGTTATTTATGATATATGCCTGTTGTTGTATTTTATATTATCTGTTATCACTCTGCAAGTTCCCTGTTAGTATAGAATTCACTATGGGTTGAAATGATACATACCCAAACGGACTTTAGAATAGGAGAAAATTGTTATGGGTTGAAATGATAGACCCAAACGATTTTCATTTGAATTGAAATTGGGATTATGGGTCGAAATGATATCTACCCGTATATATTTAAATTTCGGATTGAAATGATAAATATCCGTATCACTTAACCATATGATAAATATATATAAAGACACCGTTGGTCCATATATATAAATATTTTGAAAATGAAATTCTATGGTTTTGGAAAGAAATATATAGTTTTAATAAATGTTAATTCTTAAATTATGATATATATAAATGGTAATGATATATATATATATAGATTAAATAATGATATTTAATTTAATGAAGATGGATTTAATACATATAATATGTTTAAGTATTCAATTTATATTTCAAAATAGATTTTAGTAATAATTTGAATAAGTTAAGGTTGGGAAGATAATTTGAATTTAGTTGAAATTGTATTCATTAAAGAATTTTAGTTAATTAAACCGATTTGAAACTTATTGAAATTTAGATTTAAGATATGATTTATGACTTGGGCTTGATTTAAATAACTTAATAAATATTTCTTGTTTAAATAAATTTAAGGAAATATTTGGTAAAAATGAAATTTAAGGCTAGTTAAATGATATTGAATTTATTAAGTGAATATTCCCTGATTAAATAATAAATAAAGTTAAATCAAGAGCTATATGAAACTGTAAAATTTAACTTTGAAAAGGTTGAATATTAAAGCTTTGAAATATATTGGAATTTAAATGGTTTGTTTGTGACTCAGATCTGAAATCGAAATCATTATAATTTGAATTTGTTATTTAGAAAACTGAATTAAATGGAAATTGATAAATTGAGATTGAATTTGATTTGAATAAGAAAGGCAAGTTGATTTTGAAGCGATTTGTGAAACTTGAGGAAATTATAAATACTTTACTTTTTAAATTATTTAGGAAATATATATATATTTGAAATGAAATGATATTTTGGTTTGAAGTATAAATTAAATTGAATGACCACGGTGTTATAGTGTATATTTCTACCTTGTAGATAGTTCCACGGATCCTTAGAGGATGGTTATCCCAAACATCCTTTAAGTTACTTGTATTTCAGTTGATATTTCACTTGAGTTGGAATTATTTATATAAGAATGTTAATCCTGACTCGAGTGTTTTGTGTTTTGCTTTACGCTCGGTTCAGACCGAGTGATACAGCATGTGAGACTCACCTTTGGAGTTTGGAGCTTCCTTTGGAGATCCAACTATCGCCTCAGCTTTCACATCTTCTACTTGATTTGTTCAGAGAAGTCACCTATTCGTACTGAAGACTTCATTGTATTTGTGATATTCTGTTGTATTTTATTTTTAACTCTGATGTTTATATAGTAGCTTCATGAACTACTATTTTATCTATTCCGCTGCGTATTATTGTATTACTCTATGTCTGTGATTCTGTGATTGATTTATTTACTTCATATGCTGAGTTTTTCCAAATTTAAATTAACAATCTGATATTTTGAATTATTCAAGTCAGACATGTGTGAATTTATTGTCGATTTGAATGGTCCAAAATAGCAGGTCGTTACAACCATCGATCACCACTTTCTTACCCATATCCACCACCAACTAAAACTTGAGCTAGGGATTGCCTCGGTGCATAAGCCAGAACCACCTGAGTAGGAGCATGAGTAGGAGCTCTCTGTGGTGTTGTGCAAGCTTACCCTAAATGCCCAACCTAATCACAATTATAACAATTCATCTTCGACCAATCCATCTTGCAATCCTTAGCAAAGTGCCTTGTCTTGCTACACTTCTTACGCAAAAAGTACTTCTTTTGTATCATCCCTTTCTGCCCGAGTCCTCCCTTCTTCTTATCCTTCTGCTACATTTTCTTTCCATCCTTTGGAGTCTCGACTTTTGTTTTCTTCTTGGATACGGTATTGAGTGAATCCATCTCCACTAGACCCTCATAATTAGCGCCCATAGGAATGTGACTCGGAGTTATACCTTGGTAAGGTTAGTTTAGCCCTTTAGCAAATATAAGAGCCTTCTTGTGTGATGTGTCAATCGACCCCATACCAAATCTAGCAAAGTCATTAAACTAGTTGACATATTCCTTAATAGACAAATTTCCTTGTTTTAAGGATAAATTTCTCTAGCCGAATGCCTTCCTCCACCCTAGACAAGAGCTTCATCTCAAATCTCTTATGGAACTCCTCCATAAAAATATCTCCTCCAAAGTCTCTAACCCAATAACCTCCAAGTAGCTCAAAGCCTCACCGTGCTACTATCATATAGCTAACTGCTCCCTCACAACATTAGTCAAACCCATCTGACCAAATATCCTCTCGCAACTGCAGACCCATGCTCTCAAATCCATGTCCCTATAAATGGCTTAACCCTAAGACTAAAAAATATTTGCAAAACTTAGCAAAATATGTAGCGATAGGTGAGTGGGCAGGAATGTAATGACCCTAATTTTGACTAACATTATTTAGGACATTTAATTAGATAAATTAAATGAAATAATATTGATGGTTAAGGGATTGAGATTTGTTAAGTAATAAGGGGGTCGTGCCTTAATGAATGTATAAGCAAAAGAGAATTAACAATAAGTAAGTAGGAGGAATATGGTAAGGGAAATTCAGGAATAGCCTTTATTCTTATACCCTAAGCCCTTCTATCCTTCATTTCATATGCATTTCAATATTCACAAACAAAACTAAAATACGATTGAGCTCGACCGGGCACCATTAAAAGAGATTCAAGGAGAAGAAAAGCTAGGATTCAAGTAGAAGGCTTAAGCAAATAATTCAAAGAGCAAATCTCAACCTTCTTAACAATAAGCCATGGTGAATAATTCGATTTACATCTCACTTTTGATAATGATTTCGGTTCCAAGGTTTGATCTGAATTATTTTGTAAATAAAATGCCATGTTACGTTTTTTTAAATGGATATATATGCTTGTTGATGATTCATATTCTTTCAAATAGATTTTATGATATGTTTAGATTGGAAAACTTATTAAATGATATCCAAATGATTTTCCTTTTTGATATATGGTCCAAAATAATATTTTAGAAGTGTGTTTCAAGCTTCATAATTTTCTAAGTAATTATGGATTTATTATGAATTTCGTATGAGTGAAAATAATTAATATTGGGTTTAGATTACTTAAGGTAATTATATAATGAATTGGACTGAAATTTATATATGTTGGAAAACATATTAAAAGTGAATTATGGTGATTTTTGGGGTATTTTCCTAAGTATTTTACCATGTTTGTAAAATTATTTAAGTTATGGGACTTAGATGTTTTATATGTTTTATCAAGGGGAAGGGCTTATTTGCTTAAAATGTTTTAAATGGTTAATTGTGAATTCAGCAGCCTTTTAGAAAAAGGATTTTGATAAAGAAATGGCAACCAATTATATTTTGACAAATTAGGCAAGTTAGTTGAGAAGAAATTACTTTGAAAGGCATAAAATCGGTTTTTTTTATTTACCACTTCGCCACTTCCATTTTCTAGCTTTCGTCACCATACTTCCGCTAATGAACCCATTCGAAACCAATACACATGGTATCAAGCCATTGATACATAGTGGATTAGAGAAAGGTGGAAGGGACCGTGTCTAAACTAGGCTTCCGATGGGGTAGAGGTTATTCTTACAAGCTTTAATGTCCATTACTTACTTCTGGTTATAAAAGATTCTTTCGAAGAGGTTGAAGCCAACTTTATTAGCTTCGAACCAATCAACTTGCCTTTATTTTAAAAAGGAGCTTTCGAAAGAGTTGCCGCCTTTTGAACCTATTCGATACCTAGCTGCCACATTCATACCATTCAAATTAGTTAAGGCTGCTTTTCTTTATAGCCTTAAAACTACGTATTCAAAAGGGTGCTTTCACCGTTTAACTTTGAAGCCACCTTCTCAATGCTTTCGAAAGGGTCATATAGCTACTTATAAAAGGTTTCGGAGGCAATGGTTTTGAAAGGTTGAGTTTCGAAGCTATCCTCTTCCCCAATTCCTTTACTTAAATTAAAGCTTTCAAAAAGGATACTTTTACTTCTGTTTTCTTTGACCCAATGGTTATACTAAATGTTAAACTCAATGGTTTCAAAATGAATAATTTTAAATGGTTTCGAAGCAATGTTTCCATAATCCTTTACTTGAACCTAATGCTTTCGAAAGGCATATTGTAAATGTTTCAAGAGATATGTTTTAAGTATTTTTAAAGAAAGGTTCTAATGCTTTCGAAAGATAATTATAAACAGTTCTGAAAGAAGATGTCTAAGGTTTTAGGTATTGCTTTCGAAAGGGTTTTCGATGATTTCGAAAGATATTGTTTAAGGTTTTAAACAAGGATTTCAAAGGTATTGTTTTGGTTGCATGGCCTAAAGTTTTCTAATTTAAAGAGGGTTTTAACTTATATTGAAGGTATAGAAAATCCCATTGATTAAATTTCATCAACATTATTTTGTGTAAAGTATGTATCATGGCATAAATGTTTTGCGTAAAGCAAAGAATATGATTTCCTCATTTTATAAAGATACGACTTTAAGGGAAAACCATTTGTAAAGATTGTTTACAAGGAAATGAGAATTTAATAGGTTAGTTAACCCAAAGTTTATGACTCAGATATTAGAAAACTAGATGGGACTGGTATGGGGTCGCGTCCTATACTTTAGCTATTAGCCCCTAGCTAAAATAAGTCCAAAATTCTTGTGTGTAGGGCTTTGTCACAGTTGGGACTAAAATAAGGTTATACACAGAAGGGAATATACAGAGTAAAGATAGGTTATTGGTGAGCCCACAAAACCATTAGGATTAGTTGACCCTAGAAGAAGATAGTTAAGGGCAGGTGACCCAATATTGTGTCTAACAGAAGTTAGATTATTAGTTATGTCTGGTAGGATCGAGTCAGCCAATGGTTAATAGTTAGCCAGATAAAACTATAATGTGGACAGATAGTCCATTGATTACCTGATTTATATGCTTGTATGTTATTGCTCTTGCTGTTATAATCAGTTTGACTGCATGGTTTTGATTTGTCAAAGATATACTTTCAAAAGGATATTTGTGAGGGAAACCTGTTCCGCTAAGCGGTATGGTCTCACCTAGTATCAGTAAATGGGGATGTAATAGTATTATTCACACCAGGCTTTATATCTTACTCGAAGTTTATGTTTTCCCCTTAAACTCTCGGGTGCTCAAAATTAATTTGAGTAGATTGAGAGTTAAGGACTTTTCAAGTTTAGTAGGTTGGACGAATAACTTCCGAAGACGTGTATGAGGCAAAGCTAGCTATGTAGGAGCTATTTAGTATTATTTCAGCTATGATGTATTTATGAAAGATATGTCTATCTAGTACTCTGATTAACTAAGGGGACATCTTTTCACCCTTGGCGTAATTTGTAATAATTATATTTGATCAAAATCGGGAATCGTGTTGGGATTATGTAACTGAATATGAAATATGGATTTGAAATGTAATTAGAAACGTTGTTTTTGAAATCTGTGTTTTTTTATATTTCATATTCATGTGATATTATGAATACCATTAACATTGCCGTATTTTGTTACATGAAGTTAATACTATAGATGACTGCAGCATCTGTAGCGTTTAGCTTCAGGCCTCAAAGTAGGGGATGTTACAACTTGATATCAGAGCATAGGTTTATGAATTTAAAAGAAATTTTAAACTTAAAAATGATTTTTGAAAATATAATCCTAAGGAATTGGAAAAAAGACTGGGGTATGGGATAACGTTATAGTAAAATACTTGTATTTGCTATATATAAGTATACGCTTTATCTCTATTCTCCAATCTTTCTTAGGCTATTCTTCTTTATCTTACAAAGACGCGAATGTAGATTTTAAGGAAGTAAGATATGGATGCTAGGAATGAAAGAGTTAACCTTGGTGGAGGAAGCACACCACTCATGGAAATGCCAGACCAAACACTAGAAGGAATTCAGGTCAGGCACCAGCTGCTAATGTGGGTGCTGGGGTGCTGCAAGTTGATATGGGAGCTATGTATCAGTTCTTCGTAAACATGATGCAAGCTAGAGCTGCTGTAAGATTAGTTGGAGGAATTGTTGAAAGTGGAAATCAAGGAGCTCCGGTGGTCAATCACTATGTAGTACTAAGTAGAGACCATGCTAGGCTTGGAGGGAAGCCATTTATCGGGACTGAGGATACAATTGAAGTGGAGAATTGGTTGCTTCATTGCGAAAGGATCTTTGCTGATTTAGGGCTTAATGATGAGTAGAAGAAGAGGCTTGCTTCTAGACAGTTGCAAGGAGTAGCATTGTACTGGTGGAACACTGTTACTGTGGGGGTAAATGAGGAGACCATAAATTGGGCGAAATTCAAAAGGAGATTTGAGGAAAGATTCATGTCAGAGATCGCCAAGTCAATTCTGCTCAGGAAGTTTGCTGAGTTGGTGCAGGGAGACATGACAGTGCTGGAGCACACTACTAGATTTGAGGAGCTATCGAGGTATGGGTATGGTACGGTTGATACGGTTATCAGAAGGAATGAGAAGTTCATCCGCACATTGAAACCCGAACTTGCTAAAGCAACTTTGCCACATATTAAGGATCCATGCGATGTAGTTGTTGAGATGGCTTTAAGGCATGAGGAGTTGTTCATTTTCCATGATAGTAACAAATCAATGGAAACTCAAAGTGGGTGGAACTGGAAGAGAAAGTTTGTCCATAAGAAAGGCACTCAGAAATGAGGAGCAGCCAAGAAAGGGAGGGCCAATGTAGTCTGCTACAAGTGCAACACGAAGGGACATTTTGCTAATGATTGCCAGATAGGCAAAGGAAAGAAGGCTACTGACAAGAAAAAAGTGAGGTGCTTCAACTGTGATCAAATTGGAACCAGTGCAAAGAACCAGCTAAGGATGGGAAATGCAAAATGTTTGCATTGAAATCGGCTACCTTAAGACCAACATCAGTGGAGAAAGGAAAGCTATGTTGGGAGGTATGCTTTTGATTCATAGCGTATCAGTTCGAGTTCTATTTGATACTAGTGCATATTATTCTTTATATCTCATTGTTTGGTAGATAAGCTTAACTTAGAACCTTCATACCTAGTTACATCCTAGATGGTTTCAAATCCTATAGGAGGATATGCGACACTTGGGATGAGATGTGACCGGTTAGAGTTTGAATTGTTAGGTCATATATTTGCTAGCAGTTTGCATGTATGTGATTTCGCAGGGTTCAGAATTATTTTGGGTACAGATTAGTTAACTGAGTATGATGCTAGGATATTTTTCCATGATAGGAAAATATCACTTAGACACCCCAGTTGTAGTGATTGGATTATATACTCCATAGAAAACCTTCTATGTTATCCCGAACACATTTGAACAACTGACTTCGACGAGCTTCAAGCTTGCATAACTGGACTTAATCGTTTCAACGCATATCTGATTGCCTATCGAAGCTCGTCGACGAAACTGGAACTTATCAAAATGATAACAAACTTTAACTTGGACTGATAGCTAATAACTGGATGGCACAGTTGTGACGGTCAGCGATGACGGTCCTTCCGACTGAATTCCGAAGTCTCATCGTTTTCATGTTTTCTTCAATCCTGTATACTTCTCAAGTGACAACATGAAGAATGTTCATGCCAAATTTCGACTCGATCGGACGAAGTCTTGATCGATACGAAATTCGTTCGTATCGATCACGGATGGAAAAACTCCAACTTGCATCGATCATATCTCATGATCTACAAGTCCAAATGCTATGAACATAAATTCATGTTATCCCGCCTTTTGGCAAGGCCGTGACACCAAGAACTTGATTAGAAACCAATGACAGTTCGTCTTGGAGATCGATTATACGCAGGCTCACTATGGATATCGATGAATTTTTTCCGAGTCCGGATCGAGCTAAAATTGATATGACACGACAGGCGAAGCTATGAGAGCCAACGTTCCGAATTTCAAGTCAATCGGAGTCTGTATGCTCAAGATATTGATCGATCACGGTTGAGAAATCCAAACTTGCATCGATCATATCTCTTGATCTACAAGTCCAAATGCTATGAAATTTTCACAGCAGCTTACGTATGATGTAAAGAATGTTCCTGCCAAATTTCAACTCGATCGGAGCAAGTCTTGATCGATACGAAATTCGTTCGTATCGATCGCGGATGGAAAAACTCCAACTTGCATCGATCATATCTCTTGATCTACAAGTCCAAATGCTATGAAATTTTCACAGCAGCATACGTATGATATAAAGAATGTTCCTGCCAAATTTCAACTCGATCGGAGCAAGTCTTTATCGATATGACATTCGTTCGTATCGATCGCGGATGGAAAAACTCCAACTTGCATCGATCATATCTCATGATCTATAAGTCCAAATGCTATGAAATTTTCACAGCAGCTTACGTACAACATGAAGAATGTGCCTGCCAAATTTTGACTCCATCAGACGCAATCTTGATCGATACGAAATCCGTTCGTATCGATCACGGATCGAGCCGAAACTTCACGGGCTTGGTCGCGCGGGCCTACTCACGTACCAGAAGGGATTTCCCGAGATCTGAGCGAAATATCAGCCTCCTACACTTATAAATAGAGCCCCAGAGCCAACAGAAAAAGGAGCTTCTTCTTCTTTGAATTCTCCAACGCCCAGACTCTACCGGATCCAGTTCTGAACTCCATTGCTACCGAATTTCACTGCTGTAAATCATAGTTATCTGCTGTAACCCATTGAAATCAATTGTAATCATCAAAGAAACATCAATAAAGCAATCAACTTCATAGTGGACGTAGGCAACACGCCGAACCACTTTAAATTCTTGTGTTTCTGTGCATTTTCTTATCTGTTTATTGGTGTGTTTGTTAGATCTGCTTCATTTTACATTTATTTTCTTCATCTTATCTCTTCAAACACATCCGAAGAGTGTTGTGCCCAATTTTGGTACAAACAATATACTCCATAGAAAACCTTAGTTTTGAGGTTAATGCTCTGTTGGGTGTTATCGAGGCAGAAGATGAGTTGAATCAAATTTTCGTTGTTAGAGAATTCGTAGATGTCTTTGAGCCCGTAGTAGGACTACCGCCGAAATGAGCTATTGAGTTTCGAATAGTTTTAGTACCACAAATTGAACCTGTGAGTAGAATGCCAAGTAGAATGACACCTACCGAGATGAAGGAGCGAATGGTACAGTTGGTGGAATTAGAAGGTAAGAACTTTATTAGACCAAGCAGTTTGCCCTGGGAGAAGCCGTGGTGTTTACGGGAAAACATTACAGATCGTTAAGGTTGTGTACAATTATCATAAGTTGAATGATAAGATAATAAAGAATCGATATCCGTTACTTAGAGCTGGCTATTTGTTCGACCAGTTGAGTGGAGCCAAAGTATTTTCGCTGTTGGATTTGGCAACAGGGTTGCATTTTCTTAGAGTACCAGAGGATAGTATTCCTTTGATGGCATTTAGGACAAGATATGGATCATACGAATGGTTAGTGATGCCATTCAGACTAACTAATGCACCAGCATTCTTTATGGACTTGATGAATAGAATCTTCCGAGAAATCTAGACAGATTCGTGTTAGTATTATAGACAACATTTCTATATACTCTAAGGATAAAAGAGAGCATGAAGTTCATCTTAGAGTGGTGCTTTAGACCCTGAGGCAGCATCAACTGAAAGAGAAATTTTCAAAGTGTCATTTCTGGAAGAAGGAAGTGAAGTTTCTTGGTCATGTAGTCTCAGAGAAAAGGTTGTTAGTAGATTCGACTAAGATCGAGGCAGTGAATAGTTGGAAGAGACCCGAGACAATGACTGAGATAAAGAGTTTTCTTGGGTTAGCTGGTTATTACCGAAGATTCATTAAGGATTTCTCATGGGTAGCAGCATCGATGACTAAGCTAACTCGGAAAGATGTCAAGTTTATTTGGATGATAAGTGCGAGGAAGCATTCCAGAAACTAAAATACTTATTGACTAATGCACCTGTGTTAGTTATTCCAGAGGGGAATCAGGACTTAGTGGTACACATGGATGCATGTGGAACAGGATTATGAGCTGCGTTAATGTAAAGAGGTAAAGTGATTGCCTATGCTTCTTGACAGCTCAGATCGCACAAAGCTAGGTACCCAACTCATGATTTAGAATTAGTTGTAGTGATCTTCACGTTGAAGATGTGGAGACATTACCTTTTGGGGGAAAGATTCAAGTTGTATACAGATCATAAGTCACTAAGTTTTTTATTCTCCCAAAAGGAGTTGAATAGGAGATAACAGAGGTGGCTAGAGTTTTTAGCTGCTTATGACTTTGGTACCGAATACACACCGGGAAAAGGTAATAAGGTTGCAGATGCACTTAGCAGGAAACATCAGAATGCAGTATTGGCAATGATAACCGATTGGAAAGATTTAGAAGCATTGGCTACACGTTGAATACAATGGAGATCTAGGAGTAGTTCTAGTCGAGAAACTACTATCTTGTCGTGTTTAGAAGTTCGACCAGTGACGATCGAAAGGATTGCTTCTAAGTAAGGAGAGGATCCATTATTAGTTGAATGGATCGGAAAGTTAAGGAATGGAATAGAGAGTGATGACTTGAGAGATTTCAGCCTTGACTAAATGGATGGTTGAGAAAGAAAGGGCGATTATGTGTTCCAAATGTGGGAAACATTATGAAGGATGTTCTTAGAGAATGCCATCGTTCGAAGTTCACCATTCATACAGGAGGAACTAAGATGTATCAGGATATGAAAATGAGTTTTCTCTAGGAAGGTATAAAGAAAGATGTAGGATTATGGGTGAGACAGTGTTTAAACTCTCAACAAGTAAAAGCAGAACATCAGAAATCGAGTAGGTTATTTCAGCCTTTAGATGTTCCTGTCTAGAAATGGGAGTCTATCTCAATGGATTTTATAGATGGGTTGCAAGGGTCGAATTGAGGAAATGAGAGTATATGGGTTATGGTGGACAGATTGAAAAAGTGCGCCCACTTTATACCCATTAGGTCGATCAGGATAGTACCAGATTTGGCTAAGTTATTCATGAGGAATAAAGTTAGACTGCATGGAATTCCTAGTAGTATAATAAGTGATACAGATTCCATATTTACTAGCGAGTTCTAGAAGAGTCTACAGGAGACTTTAGGTACCAAGCTCAAGATGAGTACCGCTTACCATCCACAGACAGATGGACAAATGTAAAGAGTTAACAAAGTCTTAGAGGATTTGTTAAGAGCTTGTATGCTAGATTTTGTTGGATCATGGGAAGTTCACCTACACAAGTTTTCGTATAACAACATTCATCAGATTAGTATAGGGATGGCACCGTTTGAAGATTTATATAGAAGACAATGTGAATGTCCCGTTTGTTGTTTAGATATCGAAAATAGATTAATTCTTGGTCCGTAATTGGTTAAAGAAGCTCAGAAAAGATTGAGTTAATTCAGGCTAGAATAAAGGAAGCACAATCTAGGCAGAAGAGTTATGCTGATAAAAGATGGAAAGACTTAGAGTTCTCATTCGGAGTTCATTTTTTCATCAAGGTGTCACCGATGAAATGTGTAATCTGATTTGGAAAATCAGGAAAACTGGCACCGAGATTCGTTGGACCATTTTCTATTACAGAAAGAGTCAGGAAACTTGCGTATAGAGTAGAGTTACCGAATAGTTTGGCAGGAGTCCATAATGTTTTTCATATTTCTCATCTAAGGAAGTGTATTCGAGATCTAAAGACTACTATTACACCGATTGTGCTAGATGATCTATTAGTGGAACCGGATATGACTATAGTTAGAAAACTAGTTCGTATAGTCGTGAGAGATGAGAATAGACTAAGGAACAAGACAGTCAGATTAGTCAAAGTCCAGTGGAGTGATGACGATAGAGACTATACTTAGGAAACCGAGATCAGGATTAGAGATACTTATCCCAACTTGTTTCATGGTATGTTTTACCTTTATGTTTGATTGTTGTGAGTACCTTATCGTAATTTCGAGGACGAAATTCTTTAAGGAGGGGAGTCTGTAATGACCCTAGTTTTGACTAATATTTTTTAGGACATTTAATTAGATAAATTAAATGAAATAATGTAGACGGTTAAGGGATTGAGATTTGTTAATTAATAAGGGGGTCGTGTCTTAATGAATGTATAAGCAAAAGAGAAATAAAAATAAGTAGGAGGAATATGGTAAGGGAAATTCAGGAATAGCCTTTGTTCTTATACCCTAAGCCCTTCTATCCTTCATTTCTTATTCATTTCAACATTCACAAACAAAACTAAAACATGAGTGAGCTCGACCGGCCACCACTAAAGAGATTCAAGGAGATGAAAAGCTAGGATTCAAGTAGAAGGCTTAAGCAAATCAATCAAAGAGAAAAACTTAACCTTCTTAACACCAAGCCAAGGTGAATAATTCGATTTATGTCTCACTTTTGATAATGATTTTTGTTTCAAGGTTTGATCCAAAATATTTTGCAAATAATATGCCATATTACGTTTGTTTAAATGGATATATAAGCTTGTTGATAATTTATATCGTTTCATATAGATTTTATGATAAGTTTAGATTAGAAAACCTATTTAATGACATTTAGATGATTTGCATTTTTGATATTTGGTCAAAAACATTATTTTAGAAGTGGGTTTAAAGTTTCATAATTTTCTAAGTTATTGTGGATTTATTGTGAATTTTTTACGAGAGAAAATAGTTAATATTGGGTTTAAATAATTTAAGGCAATTATATAATGAATTTGGGTCTAAAATTTATATCTATTGGAAAACATATTAAAAGTGAATTATGGTGATTTTTGGGGAATTCTCCTATGTATTTTACCATGGTTATAAAATTATTTAAGTTAAGGGACTTAAATGTTTTATATGTTTTATCATGGGGAAGGGCTTATTTTCTTAAATTGCTTTAAATGATTAATTGTGAATTCAACAGCCTTTTTGAAAAAGGATTTTGATAAAGAAATGACAACCAATCATATTTTAAAACATTAGGAAAGTTAGGTAAAAATAAATTACTTTGAAAGGCATAAATTCAGTTTTGATTTGATCTACCACTTCGCCACTTCCATTTGCTAGCTTTCGTCACCATACTTCTGCTAATAAACCCATTCAAAATAAGTACGTTTTAAGCCATTGATACATAGTGGGTTGGAGAAAGGAGGAAGGGACCGTGTCGAAACCATGCTTTCAAAGGGGTATAGGTTATTCTTACAGGCTTTCGAATCCATTACTCAATTCTGTTTATAAAAGATGCTTTTGAAGAGGTTGAAGCCAACTTTATTAGCTTCGAACCAATCAACTTGCATTTGTTTTAAAAAGGAGCTTTCAAAAGAGTTTCCACTTTTGGAAACTATTCGATACCTAACTGCCACAATCATTCCTTTCGAACTAGTTAAGGACGCTTTTCTTTATAACCTTGAAACTACGTATTCAAAAGGGTGCTTTCGCCTTTTAACTTTGAAGCCGCTTTCTCAATGCTTTCGAAAGGGTCATATAGCTGCTTTTAAATGGTTTCCGAGGCAATGCTTTCGAAAGGCTGAGTTTCAAAGCTATCCTCTTTCCCAATTCATTTACTTGGATTAAAGCTTTCGAAAAGGATACTTTTACTTCTGTTTTCTTTTACCCAATGGTTATATTAAATGTCAACCCCAATGGTTTCAAATAGAATAATTTTAAATGGTTCCGAAGCAATGTTTCCACAATCCTTTACTAGCGCCCAATGCTTTCGAAAGGCATATTGTAATTGTTTCGAAAGATATGTTTTGAGTATTTCGAAAGGAAGGCTCTAATGCTTTCGAAAGATAAGTATAAATGGTTCTGAAAGAAGATGTCTAAGGTTTTAGGTAATGCTTTCGAAAGGGTTTTCAATGATTTCGAAAGATATTGTTTAAGGTTTTAAACAAGGGTTTCAAAGGTATTGTTTTGGTTGCATGGCCTAAAGTTTTCTAATTTAAAGAGGGTTTTAACTTACATTGAAGGGATATAAAATCCCATTGATTAAATTTCATCAACATTATTTTGTGTAAAGCATGTATTATGGCATAAATGTTTTGAGTAAAGCAAAGAATATGATTTCCTTATTTTATAAAGATATGATTTTAAAGGAAAATCATTTGTAAAGATTGTTTATAAGGAAATGAGAATTTAATAGGGTAGTTAACCCTAAGTTTATGACTCAAATATTAGAGGACTGGTATGGGGTCTCGCCCTATACTTTAGCTATTAGTCGCTAGCTAAAATAAGTCCAAAATTCCAGTGTATAGGGCTTTGTCATAGATGGGGCTAAAATGAGGTTATACATGGAAGGGAATATACATAGTAAAGATAGGTTATTATTGAGCCCACAAAACTATTAGGATCAGTAGACCCTAAAAGAAGATACTTAGGGGCGTATAGCCCAATATTGTGTCTAACAGAAGTTAAATTATTGGTTATGTCTGGTAGGCCCAAGTCAGTCAATGGTTAATAGTTAGCCAGATAAAACTATAGTATGGATAGATAGTCTATTGATTACCTGATTTATATGCATATATGTTATTTCTCCTGCTGTTATAATCTGTTATATTGTAGGATTTTGATTTGTAAAAGATACGCTTTCAAAAGAATATTAGTGAGGGGAAACCCGTTCCACTATACGGCGTGGTCTCACTTAGTATCAGTAAATCGGGATGCTATAGTATTATTCACACCAAGCTTTATGTCTGACTCGAAATTTATGTTTTCCCCTTAGACACTCGGGTACTCAAAATTAATTTTAATAGATTGAGAGTTAAGGACTTTTCAGTAGGTTGGACGAATAACCTTTCGAAGGTGCGCAGGAGGCAATGCTAGCTATGTAGGAGCTATTTAGTATTACTTCTGCTATGATGTATTTATGACAGATATGTGTATCTAGCACTCTGATTATCCAAAGGGACATCTTCATATGTCGCACTTGGCATAATTTGTAATAATTATATTTATTCAAAACCTAGGAATCGTTTTGGGATTATGTAACTGAATATGAAATATGGATTTGAAATTTAATCTGAAAAGTAGTTTTTGAAATCCGTGTTAATTTTATTTCATGCTCATGTGCTTCTGATATTATGAATACCATTAACATTACCGTATTTTGTCACCAGAAGTTAATACTATAGATGACTGCAGCATCTGTAGCGCTTAGCTTTGGTCCTCAAAGTAGGGGATATTACAAGGAACCTCACCTGTTGCTCTCTCAGCGGGCTCTCTAGTGGGATTGAGCTTAGCCTGTCCCTAGCCTTTGTATACCGACGAAACAAAACTGGGTTGTTTGTCCCTGGGATCTCGGCTGCATCACCAAAGCCTGAACCTACGAGATCGGCCATCTTCTATCTGTGAATATTAAGAATTCCGTTGGCAACAATCCATAGATTGCATAAGTACTATTAAGAAATAAGAGATAACATAGGCACGATTGAGAATTAGCATTGACACGAATAAGGAAGATTTTGATATATGAAAATTTTTGAAAAGATTTTTGAAATATTTTATTTTTACTTATATATACTTTTAAAAAAATTCTATTTAAAAGAATTGGATGCTTATTTTGAAAATCCTTTTTGAGAACCATTTTTTCAAAACTTTCCAAGTACATTCTCTCAATGAAGTCCAAATCCCTAAGAAACTTTGAAACTATGCTCTGATACCAACTGTGAAAACCCACAACCCCTAACACTCCGATCCAAAGCTTATTGTGCCTTTCAGCCTTATGTTTTGTCCACAAATGCGAGCTGTCGGGTTTTCACTTAACATCGTAGAGACTAAGACAAGCAAATGTAATATAAGACAAACTAAATTTCAAAACTCACAGCGGAAGGAATAAGCATATAACACAAAAAAATGTCCATTCATAAAATATACAAATCCTAGTCTCAGAAAAATCAGCACGTGGTCTAATATAGAGTGTATAGAAAAATATCCTCAGAGTCTGATACATAAAGTAAAATGTAGTGATAAAATGGAATAATACATGGAGAGTAAATATAATAAAACTAGTCTCCAAAGATAAGCTTGACTCTCCAAGTATCAAAAATAGGCCAATCACCTACTGCCTCGTCGATTTCTGGTAGGGCAAAGAAGGAAAGAGAATGGGTCAGACAAAAGTCTGGTTAAGTTTAATATGTAATGATCATGTGCCGATAATTTCAAAACTATTTAAAATGACATAGGGTGTACTAAAGGTGTCCATGAATTCCTAAGGTCTATTACCTAAGAGTTCTTATCTAACAAAAAGTTCGAACTTAAGATCGAACCTCACATTAAACGATCGGCTAACGCTCCTAGAGGTACCCAATATAAAAACATCGCCTGTAGGTTACTGTGGGAACTGCTCTCCCATAAATACCTATAATGTCACTACGCTTTGAGAGGGAGAACCCAAAATGCACACTCGCGTAGTGACTCATCGCATGCATCCATGTTTATCTCTCTGTTGTAGTGCAAAATGCCACTTATTGTACTTTCTCGGTGTCCACATGTACCACGTTGTGTCAGAACTATGCGTATAAGAACTACCGTTAGTATCGTGCAACTTCTTCTTTACCCATTAGCCACTTATTATGCAACGATGGACCTGAATATATGTAGAATCCTCCATTAGCATCAGACCGACCCAATGGGATCCGTCAGTGCTGCGCGTCCACTGCAACAGAACCTCCCATAAGTGCCTATGTTGTGAAATGCATTGCCCTTGTCGAACACTCTCTCTAAGTGTCTTTGGTAGAGAACTAGCTTCCCCACTATTTATAGCATACATATCTAGCACAAAAGTAGGCTCAAACAGCAATTTACATTCATATAATTTTTATCCCAAATTATATAATTTTTTATTAATAACCGAGCCTTTGGCCGAGGTTCGAATTTTACATTTTACGTTTTGAACGATCGACCAATAGACCTTAATGGTCAACCGCTACCAGTCAATTGCTAGGGTTCCAGGTTCGATCGATCGTAGGGTGAAATTCGGGGTTCCGTTAATTTTAAATGTTGGCTATTATTTAATGTTTAACCATGTAGCTATATTGTTCGGTGATCCCTAATTTCCAATTTGATCATTCCACGTTTCAATTTCAAAGTTAAATTTATTTAATTTAGGGTTTTACAGGTTTAGGGTTTACCAATTTAGGGTTTTGCAATTTAATCACAAAAGAGGCGTGCTAGCATCAAATTAGGTCAGGAATTTACTTGTTTCAAATTATATTTAGAAATTTACTTGTTTCAAATTTGGTTTTTAGCACCCTAAACCAATTAAAATAATTTGAATCTAAAATAATAATCATCTTAGTAAAGTTGTTCCTGCTCACCTCAAGCATAAGCTCTTCCTATTTGCTTTGCTTGGGAATCGCCTCTTCGAATGCTAGCTCCGCTTGCTCCATTTATCTCCAATTGCTTGTATTCTTCTAAGTTGATTTTATTTTAATTTTTAAGAAGTTTTTGGTTTAGCGAAGAGGGAAAAATTTGGCAGAGTTACTGTTTGTACCAAAATTGGGCACAACACTCTTCAGAAGTTTTTGAAGAGATAAAATGAAGAAATTAAATGGAAAAAGAGGATTATCTAACAAAAACTCCAAAAACAGATAATGAAAGTAATGAGAACGCACAGAAACACAAGAATTTAGAGTGGTTCGGCGTGTTGCCTACGTCCACTATGAAGTTGATTGCTTTATTGATGTTTCTTTGATGATTACAATTGATTTCAGCGGGTTACAACAGTTAATGATGATTTAAAACAGTGAAATTCGTTATTGGCACCAGCTATGTAGTTTAGATCTGGATCCGGCAGAGTCTGGGCGTTGGAGAATTCAAAGAAGATGAAGCCCCTTTTCTGTTAGCTTTTGGGGTCTATTTATAGGTGTAGGAGGCTGATATTTCATTCAGATCTCGGGAGGCTCCCCCTAGCATGTGACTAGGCCCGTGCGCCCAAGCCCGCGAAGTTTCGGTCCGATCCGTGATCAATACGAACGAATTTCGTATCCATCAAGATTGCGTCCAATGGAGTCGAAATTTGGCATGGACATTCCTTAGCATGCACGTAAGCTTCTGTGAAAATTTCATAACATTTGAACTTGTGGATCTCGAGTTATGATCGATACGAAATGGAGGCTTTCAGCAGGCTGTTTGGTTCGTTTCGATCAGAACTACGTTGTTCGTATCGATAGTCTTGCTTTGTTCGAATCGATGGAAACGCCCTCTTTTCGTATCGATGGAAAGTGAATTGCACGTGTTGCCAGTAGGGTTATGTTTGTATCGATGGAAATCAACTCCGGTCGATCGATTCAAATAACGGCAACACGATGGATCCGAACTGTGGATCCACGATGGATACGAAGTACCGGAACTTGATGGATTCGAACAATGCTTTTCGAGTATGGATACGAACTGGAAAAATGAGGGACACGAACTACTGTTGCTCGATGGATTCGAGCAACGCGCTCCAGCTGATGGATTCGAAGTAGGCATTAGATGATCGAGTCGAACTGTTGCTTCCTGATGGATGCGGATCGATACGAAGTGGTCTTTGGTTGATCGAGTCGAAGTGAGCTTCCCTGATGGATACGAACCTGATCGAGTCGAAAAGAGGCTTGGTGATGGATGCAGAGCCGATCGAGTCGAAGTGAGCTTCCCCGATGGATTCGAACTGAGCGATTCGAACAGTGGTTGGTTTTCAACTAATTTTGCATCGAACGTAACTTGAACATACGAACTCGGATTGACTTGAAATTTGGAACGTTGACCCTCATAGCCTCGCTTGTCGTGTCAAATCGATTTAAGCTCGATCCGGACTCGGAAAAAATTCGTCGATATCCATAGTGAGCCTGCGTATAACCGATCTCCAAGACCAACTGTCACTGGTTTCTACTCAAGTTCTTGGTGTCACGGCCTTGCCAAAAGGTGGGATAACATTTGCCCCCCAAAGTACGTCTTGTGTAAACATGACATGCTTTGAAATGCTGCATCCTTCATTCTGAAAATGTTCTATCTGATTCGTTGAGTAGTTGCTATCTTTTCGTCAAAAGATGTAACCTTCGATTGATTTCCAGTAATATAAATGTTGATTTGTTGACTGCCAATGATTATGTAGTGCATTGTTGTAACTGAGTGTCGAGTGCTAGCGATTTGTTGTTCACTGTTGTAATTGTCATCAGGTGAGCATTCAATTCCTGTAAATTTTGAAAATTGAATATTAATTCGTCATACGCGTACGTATGTTAACCTAACTCCCGTCAACGTTTGCACGTTCACGGGTCATTGTCAAGTTTTGTTTTTTATCGAGTTTCGTAACGATCCTCTCCTGGATAGTTGTGAAATTCGAGTTGTAACAATGTTCCATGGTTGTTTTAAGTCCTTCCTTTGTATCGATCCTCTTCTGGATCGATCTGAGATGTTGGAATGTATGCTTCGCATCGATAGATACGTCATATTGGGTCTCGGATTAGCAGATACAGGACTAATGCTTTGTGTCGACGGAGTTGAACGATCTAGACATAATCATGCAGTGAGGCTTCACAGAGGATATGCCATTTCTCATTCCTTCATTCAAGAATAATCCCCGATTATGGATAATCTTCGATAGGAGTAATCCATGACTCCTTTCCCAGATCCATCTCTAAGATCTAGTTGATCTTCATATGTCAATGCTTGGAATAATAAGCATTTCAACTGGGACAAAGTCTTTTTGTCGCGCATCCCCAGAACTGGCTAGCTTGGCCAGTAACCTAGCTTTTTCATTTTGTTCTCCGAGGATGTGTGTAATGGTGTAATAGTCGAAGTCGACTAGTAGCTTTTGGACCCAGCTAGGATAAGGAGCAAGATGTTGCCCCCTAGTTGAATAATCTTCCCTGACTCGGTATACTACTAACCAGTAATCACATAATATATGTAAAGTTTCCACTCCTAGTTTTCTTGCAAGTTTGAGGGCCCAAGGCTTCATACTTAGCTTCGTTATTTGTTGCAGGGAAGTTGAGTTTGAGGGCGTGGCAGATCGATCGTTCCTCAGTAGTCATTAACGCAACTTCGACGGTAAAAAGCCGATTATTGGAAGTTCCATCACTACAACAAAACAACCATATTACAACTTTTCATTTACAACCAACAAAAATTGACAGTTGTAATAGGTATTTTTTAACAACTATTTTATTTCAGCAGTTATAATAGGTATTTTGTAACAACTGTTTTATTTCCGCAGTTGTAATAAAGACACTTTTAACAATTGTATTTGTATAGCAGTTGTAATATTTATTTATAACAACTGTTTTCAACAGTTGTAACAAATATTATTGGGTTAGGGACTTTCGATCCCTCTTTCATTTCTTCGGCCGCCCAAACGTGAAAAAAAAACCTATATCGCTCCTTTCCTGTTTTTTAAAACCTAAACGCCAAAAAAAACCTAAACCCGTAAAAAAATTCGTTTTCCCTCCTTGTAATAATTTAGTTGCAGATCCAAAAAAACCCTAAATCATCATCATCGCTGATCGCAGGCCGCAATTGTCGCTCCTAGAATGCTCGTGCTCGCCGCTTGTACTCGCTCGTGCTATCGCTCAAAAGGTTTAATTTTTTTCATTCTTTTTTAATCTGTGGATTTTAATTTCGTTTTAATTTCTGGGTTATTTTTGTTGATTGCATTTGGTTGTTGGAGACTCTGTTAGTATTTTTATTTCTTTTTGCAGTTGTACTAGTAGGAGAATCAATCGATTTATTTGGAGAATTCAATGGTCTATAACTGTTGAATGTTTTACATGAGTTTTCTGTAAAATTAAGTATCAAAAGTTTTGAAATAAACTTTTATAAGAAACTTGTAAGGCTGTAAATTTGATTTCGATTATTGTCTTTTTAACTTGTCATTGTTCTTATTTTCCATTCATTTAGTGAATGATTATGTCAACAACTACTTAGGACAAATTTTCAATTTGGAAATGAGGGTTATTAATCTACAAATGCTGCTGTAAAACAGGTGCTTGATCCATCCCACTTGTGTCATATTCTTAGTTAAATTTTCTTGGTGTTTTGAAATGCAGCTAATGTAAGAAAAAAAATGGTACAATAACGTTTGAATTTTATTTTGTATGTCTGGTCACATGTACTGTGCATTACATCTCAAAATCCATATGCATAACTTATGGTATATGGAGAGAATTTTTTAGTTAAGATTTGGAGGTAATGGGAAAAAAAAGAATATCATGCTCATTTTTTTCAAAAGATGGGTTTGGCCACAAGGATTCTTATTTTCCTATATCTTTTATTCTAAAATATTTTTAGATCATATCCATGATAATTTAAGTTTCCAGTTATGTAATCACTGAAATAGGGTATGCTGGCATAAATTTATGGTCTGTATGTTATATACTTTTCTTTTGTAATGTGTTTTATCATATGATCAATGGTCGAAAAGCTAAAAGTCAAGTAATACGTACAAAATTTATTTTATGTGCTAACTACAATTTATTTTATGTACAAAGTTAAAACTATCATTCAAGTGTTAGTTAAATCCATTAAGCTAGACAACGTGTTCTCCACTCTTCGTATATTCAACTAAAATTACATTATCTGTGTTTACAATGTAGTGAACTTGTAATAATAAAACTTGGTCATCTTCAACCAATTAAATGCAAAATAGTCCAAATCTTGCAATTTCTACAGCCTGTTATACAATATGACAGAGGGCTACATGCATATTGTCTTAATTTTCAAGGGTTGCTGCATACTCCAATATGTGTGGAGGAAAATAGACTAGCTTCTTTTATACCGGATCATGTATTCTCTTAATTTTCCATTAAGAGTAGGAGAGAACAATTTTTCTCTGTCAACGTCAAACTCACTTTTGTACATCTGATTGTGACTGCATTTATCAACTAAAGGAAAACAACAGAGAAGTTAACTTTATAGAATATAAAGCATATCGTCTTTCAAGTGAGAACGTTGTTACAAATTCTTATGCACTGATTTCTGATAGTCTTAAATTTACAAATGGTAGCGGGCATGTAGGTCTACTATATTTACAAGCTAGTGATTTAGTTTAGTTTAATAAACCTGCTTGAATGTACTGTAATTCAGTAGGCTGAACTACTTGCTACACAATGCAATATAGGAAAACCACAAGAGAATACAACTCTTCATTAGTTCAACTTATAGGCAATATATCACTAAATCGTAGAGTTAAAGATTGATTAAAAGTTAATATTTTGCTACATTCTACCTGTGCTAACAGAATGTTTAAGACTTAAGTACAGCTAAAGGCATAGCATAAGTAGTTCTAGTAATCTATTGAGAATGAAGAGGTGAGAAATATTTTGAATATATAAATTTAATAAAAAATGATAACAATATTCATGAAGTATGCACTTTAAAAAGTGTTGTACTAATATGGTCGTAACTTTTGATTTTATTATCCGATTTTGATGATCTTGCATATTCCGGAAAGCTTAAAATATAAACAACAACTTTTATTTGAAGAGTTTATCTAAATATTGATGCTTTCTAATTATCTACTTCAAATTTTGACGTTTTCTGAATTAAAGTATCTCTTTGTATATTTGATGTTTTGATGATCCGAGGATAGGTTATGAATACTAATGCAATATGCCATGACTTCATTTTAAAATTCTTATCTAAAATGATGATTCTTATTCTTTAAAATCTTGTCAAGAGGTGCCCTAAATAAAATATATGCTATTCATGTTAATTAACAACAGAGCAAAGGTTGCTAACGTTGGATTATTATCAATTATGAATTAGAGGAATCACTAATAACTTATCAGTTGGATTCTTAACCATAATTTTAAAAGGTGAGCATACTTTTTTGTACTTCAGTCATCAAAAATAACATCAAGAAATTTTAGATGAGTTGTTAGGGTGGATTGTTTGTTGCAATGTATGAACAGATATTTTTACAATTGTAATTAGTACATGAATGTTGATTTATCAAATGATATATGCTCAGTGAATGACTACAAAATTTGCATACTGTACGTGATATATATGGTTATAGATCCAGTGACTAAAATATACGCGTATGTATCGAAGCCTAATATTTCTCATCACCTTCTATATTCTCTATATTGTTAAATCTAGAGAGGGAATTATAAAGGCAGAGTGATTCCTGTTCCTCCCTTTTAAGTCATTTTTGGGGCAATTTTTTATATTAGTCTTAGAATCTAATTTTAGTTAAGTACGTAGATAGTTTGTGCCACTTGATCATGTTTTAGGACTTCCTTTGCTGTTAAGTCTTAGAATCCAACTTATATAAGGCTTTATTTGCAAATAAATGTTTTATAAAGCAGCTTACACTACCCATAATTATAATTTCTTTAGTTTTATAATTCATCGGTTAGCTAACTTTCTTGTTCTTTGTTTTGAAGAGCATGATTGTTTTATCATTGTGCAAAAATAACCCAATCTGCGAATCTAAACAAATATTTATATATTACTCAAATGCAAAGGATGCTTTATGTTTAAAAGAAAATCATTTTTCATACCGAAAAACTATTTCTTTCTGACAGAAACTATTAGAACATATCCTGCATCACAATTCATCTTGTTTTTCTTCTTCTTTTAAATGTTAAGTACTATTAGGAAGGTCAAACTGCGACGTATATCTATTTAGGCTATCACAATTGTGGCAAATAATAAATAAAAAAAATCTTTATATTACATGTTAATAAGTACCAACCTATTTTCCTATCTAACATTGAGTGCGTGTCTTTTTCCTTATGTTCTATTTAATGTGAGTTTATTTATAAATATGAAGCTTGAATTTTTATTACAAGGATAAAGAGCTCAATTAAAAACAAATCAAGGTGTTGGTTGGATTTGATTGCATTATCCATAGAATGATGTAACGTCTCCCAATACAAGATAGCTGTGAGGCTAAAATTTGAAACGTCAGAGTGAGTTTATCTAGTAAACCTAATATAACCTGATGTATTGAGAAACACCCTTTTGTTTCACATAATTTATTGCATTTGCAAGCACAAAAATCCTTACAAATTTATTTGGCATTATATCGTGATACCTCAAAATATGCTTGTTGCGTTGTTCTGTTAAGTTTCCCATTCATGGATGTATGTTCTGAAAAGAAAAGTAAATTATATGAAATGTGTGGACCTAAAATTGTCAACTCGTCATGTACTGCTCAACTTCATTATCTTTTCTGTTATGTTTAATGTGAAATACATGCCTTTTGCAGGGGAAAATTGTTGCTTCAATAAGTCTCGCGTGGAATTCTATCTGGAGTATGAACCTCATCCTTCATCAACAAAAAAATTGAACCACCGTTTTCAAAGTAAGCATATTGTCGGTCCTCCGTTTCTAATATGAAGTGATTAATATAGCAGGTTCTAGTTAAGTAGTACTTGTTTGTTTCAACCTTCAATGTTGTTAACTAACCCACTCTACCTGTGATAGGAACAACAAAACTACTTTTTTTAGCCTAAATAACCATAAATTATGCTAAGTTCATCAAATTATCAAGTTTACAGTAATAATTTTACCTCTTGAACTGCAAATTGAATAAATAATATATGCCAAGTAGCCAAAGGGTCTAGCATGCTTTAAAATCTTGATTACCGAGGAAATCTTGCATAGCTATTCGAGACGTAGTTGGTTAAGTGCTTAAGATCAGGAGTGGACATTCATCTGTATTGATCAAAAGTGAATATAGTGAAGTCAATTCACTTTTATCAGATACAAGTAAAAGCTATGCGATCCTTAAAATGTGTGATTTGCGCAAGATACAAGTACTTGTATGTTTTTAAAAAATAATCGATTTGCACTTCTATTGCATTTTGTTATATTGTAAATCGACTTGGGCTTTAGTAAGTATGTATGGTTGTTTTATAAGTATGTCTTTTCTACCGAATATTTTTTTTCCATTATCAACTTTTATATAATTTATGGAAAACTATTTAAATTTTATTCTAACCTTTAAAAAATGCAAGATAATTTGTGTTTCTATTTTTCAAAAATAGGGATCTACGCCGCATCAAAAATAGAGAATAGATACTTAAAGCCCCCACTACAACAAAACAACCATATTACAGTAGGGAGGATTTGTGGTGCAGAGGCCACACAAAGAAAAATGGAGAACCACCAAATTCTATTGTCGCCGATTACATAGTAAGGATGGATAATACATCAAATTATTTTTCTACTTTTCATTTTGATTCCATTTAACCATTTCTTCGATTACATAGTTGAATTTGATATATTTTAGTTGGCATGTATTTTTGTAATTGTCTTCAGTATTTGAATGTTACATTTAATGTTGTGACGTATGAAAAATGAATATTTTTGAATTTGTAGGCTAAGATAAAAGAGTATAAAAACACTCAAATTTCTCAAGGAACATTATCATTGAACAAAGATGGAGTGTCGAGGTTTTGGGTCGTGAATACAGAGGTAGAATAAGGGGGCTAGGTTTTGGGGTTACACCAACTTAGTTCGGAGTTCATATGATTAGTTCAAAAAAGTATGTGACTTAGAAAATCAAATTACAACCTTGCAGGCTCAAATGAAAGAGCTCTCTGATTTATTTATGGCTGTAAGTTATAATTGATTCACCGTGTTAATGAGTAATTGATATACAATTAATTTATTAGTGCTTGTCTAACATTTTTTTTTTCAACAGAACGTCAATGATAAACAAAATGCAGCTGAAGAACAAGTGACTCCTCGTGGCAATATGCCTCAGGTATTTCCGAAACAATGTCATGTTCAAAGTATGTATTTAGATTAAATGGTGAATAGCATTTTTTTAGTTTTATTTCCTGTGTAGGAAATCAATTTCTTTTTTAGTATTCACATTTGATGCTAAAATTTATTGAGAAGTTTGATTAATTTTCACAGTAGATGCCAAAAGTTATTAGGATGTTCCCCTGCACTGTGGAAAAAAAATAACTGATATTGTCAATGTAATTGAGAGCATTGAGGGAAAAAAGTTATTAGGATTCCATTGATCACTGTAAATTGAAGCACATATAGCTTGTAGAAAAAGTTAAACTAAAGAAACATTACAGTACAATTGAGTGCATTTGTTTAACCGATATCATTTACCGCTAAATTTAAAAGCGAATAGATTTTAAATCAAAAATTGGATTACCTTTTCTTATCTAGTATTTTACAGAAATTGTAACAAATATTTTTGGACATTAAGTCTCAGTGTTGCATCTGCAGCGTTTATGTTAATGTAAATCTGTAATTAAGCGTAAGGTTTTCAAAAAATTCGAACTTATTGAAAATTTTACAGCTCAAAATAAAAATTTTCAAACTTATTGATTGTGAAAATGATCATGAAGTTTGAAGTTTGAAAATGATTGTGAAGCTAATTTCAAAAGTGATCTATTTTAAAAGAAATTTTACAGCTCAAAAAGATTTTGAAAATGATTTTCAGATATATAGTGGCCTTGTAGAATCAACATTATATACAGATTTTTAGACATATCTTAGTTTCATATACATATTCTATATGGATCTGAAAACGTATTAGACAGTACCGTGCAATTATAACAACGTTGGACAGAAGAAAAGAAGTAACTTTATACATTTTAATAAATAATCTGCCAAAAAAGGCACAGTCCGAGTTTATACATTTTAACATAATAAGAGTTGTCCATCAGGAAATATGCCACTAGGGATGAATAACACAAGTAAAGACAGTTTGGATAATGCACTTCAGAGACAGAAATATTAAATGAAGGTAACAAACAAGATGTAACAAGCAGTGCAAAAATAAGTTCCGTCCAACAAGTAGTGCAGAAATAAATTCCCCAAATTGTCATAAATTTTTGAAGATGAAAACAATCCATGATCAGAATCTAAACAGCACAAAAAATTCAAAAATGAGCAACTTTATCTATATCCGAGATATTATGTGAAAATTATGGTTCATGGCTTTTGATAATTTTTTTGGATCTTTTCTAGTAATTTTCCAATTTTACTTTTATTTTTAAATCACAAGAAAATGTTTTGAATTTAAGCAATTAAACAGTCAGTTTAAAAAGTTAATTACTAGGGAACAAAATCTGAGAATATTTGAAAATGTAAGACTGTGATTTTTGAAAAGAAACGTGCAAATGGATGAAAATTTCATGAATTTTTTTTGTAGGTAATGAAATGCAAGAATTAAGCACTAATTAGGATTCTACCATTTTATAGACTATGATAGTTATCTGTACTAAAAAGCGGCAGCTTACCCTTATGACATGTGGTTGCTATGAGTTATAACCAGTGATAACCTATTCTGTTATAGCATCCGATAGCTTAATATATATGTTAGTAGCAATTGTTAAAATAACATGCAGAAGCTACATTCATAATATGCAATAGCCTATTGGTGTATACCTTTCACCTTATAACATGTGGTTCCTATGAGTTATAACCAGTGATGACTATGTATGAAGGATGAAGTGGTTTGAATTTAGCCTGCAACTAAGGATAAAAGACCTAGTTTTTCACTAACAATGTGTCTGTAAGTAAAGCCATCTACAACTGACTAAAAAATCACTACTTAATTGCAATCATGTATAATCCTCAAGAGTGAACCAGCTGGAGCTGGAGTTGGAGTTGATCCTATTTACAGACCCTTTAATAATGAAAAATAAGAACGAAAAGGCTAATGGTATTTTTTAACAGTGGTGAATGACGTATTGAAATCTTAAGCAGTAACTCTAAAATAAGCCATCATACTGTTCTTTCTCCTTCGTACTCACATATACGTGAACTAGCATAATGTTTTATTTTTTTCAACCATAATGCTTTATTTTTGCAGTCTCATCGACATAGCAACAACATCACAACTGGTGTTAATATACAATTTCAGCAGCAGCCTAGAAAGTGCAAATTATTGAGTAGGCAAAGGAATGCGCAGAAGCAACAATCACATCTACTGACCTTACTCTTTTAGTGCATCATGTACCACTAGGAGCAGATACTTGGGAAAGTTTGGGTCGATGCGGTAGTGGATCATGAAGCTCTTCTATTTAGGCCTACTTCAGATATCTATACGATTAGACCAACGGTTGGGACGCCTATTGCTTGGCATAAAGAATTTATCTCTTTTGATTAGTACATATATGTACTTTTACTAATTTATGTTATTCATATAGTTATGTTTTGGAATGGAGTTATGAATTCATAAATGGTGTAAACTTGAATTGTTTGTGAATGTGAATAGTTCGTGTTATTTTAAGTATTTGAATGATTGTGGTTATTATTAATGAAATATTGGTTTTAATATTAAATATATGGTAATAGCAATTGTGAAAAGATGAATTATAGTTGTAAAAATATTTGTTGCAACTGTCATCACTAGTTGTAGTAGATCCTACTACAACTATTATAAACTGTTGTAAAATGTTAATGCAACAGCCGGAAACAGTTGTTAAAATATTTATTACAACTGTCGTAAATAGTTGTAAATAATACAACTACGTAAAGCTGTTGTAAAAGATTCTATTACAAGAGCTGCTGACAGTTGCAAAAGAGTTTTATAACAGCTGGTTTTGGCTGTTGCGATAAACTTTAATACAAGTGCAAATAGCAGTTGTAAAAAGTCTTTTACAACCGTCGAAAGCACTTGTAAATAACTCTTTTACCACTGCTATTTGCAGTTGTAAAAAGACTTTTTACAACTGCTTTTGCAACTGTACGTACCCCTTGTAAAATAATTCCGCTCTATTACAACTGCAGATATAAAGACTGGCGGGTGCCAGTTGTAATAGACCTATTACAACTGTTTTTGACAGTTGTGAAAGGGTATTTTTGTTGTAGTGCATCTGCGTACGTTCTCCATTGGTTGGATAGTTCACCACTGTTCTTCCGATAGTCGTCTGATGTGGTGGATTCAGATATAAAGTATGCTAATGTTTGATCATGGAGAGCTCTCCGAGGGAGATAAGTGATATCAAATTAGCTTAGCTCGACACTCCATTTGAGTAACTTTTCAGACATCTACGATCGTTATTGGACCTATCGTAACGGCTGGTCGATATGGACGTTAACGGGGTGTGCTTGTCAATAGCCAGCCTTCATCATATACTAGTCTTTGGATTTGTTTATCTTCACATAGCATTGCGATGCTTATGGCGTGTGTTGACACGGCCCAATTGATGTATAAATCTTCGCGATCCAAAGGTTTGGGTAAAATGGAAGGTCTCTTTGAGCGATCTACCAGAGCTACTTGGTTGTCCTCGGTACATGGATGTCTCTAACTGTCGGAATTTTCTAGAAATTAGTATTGATTCCATGAGAATTGATGATGAAAACAAATAATCTTTCTGATGTAATGGTGAAAGAGCATTTCGAAGGATTGAGTTTGATCCTGCATTTTCTGGAGAGCGCTGAATATCTCTGCCAAGTCATCGATGTGGTCGTTTGATAGTCATGATCTCATGAGCATATTAACCACATCTACCTTCATCGATCGGTCGATCTAATTTTTGAATGATTTGTTAATCGTCCTTTGGTAAGTAGCAGCAGTGTCCTTAAGTTTGAATCTATGGATTGTAGCATAGCACTATAGGCCCAGGTTAGTAGCGAAACAGTTGTATTCCTGGTCTGGGACATGCTTCAGTATCTGATTGTATCTGGAGTTTGCATCCATGGATGTGAGTAATTCATGTCTGATGGTCGGGTCCATCAGTTGGTTGATCATTGGAAGTGGAAAGCTATGATTTGTCATACCCCATGCAAATCTGAGTAGTTGACGTGTGTCCTCCACTCCCTATTTGTTTTTCTTATAAGTAAAGGATTGGATACTCATTTTGGTTGGAGGGCATCATGGATAAACCTACTGGTTTTGAGCAGATTCGCATCCTCTTTAAGTGCAACGGATCTCTCCGGATCTATGTCGCATCGTTTTTGTACACCGAGACATGCCTCGGGTCGACATTTAATTTAGGTCGCATCGTTTTTGTTCACCGAGACATGCCTCGGGTTGACATTTAATGTAGGGTTCTTCATGGATGGAGAGAGTCCATATATATATATGTATGAGATCGAGTCCAAGCGAACACACCAAGATTCACCTGAAGTAAAACAGTTGACTCTTTCATCATCATTATGCTGAGTTGTGATCTGACCTACAACACTCGTGATGGGTTGTAGGTGCTTCATGTGTTTATTTGCAATGGTAAATGATCAGGCTTACAAGGACGTTGAATCAAAGGCTTAGTAGAGTTTAGCCTTGTATAGCGTGCTGCAGCATAGTTGGCTCCAGCTATGAGTTTTAATCTACTTGTGTTTCTGAATGATGTGCTTTTTATTCAATGTACTTGCGATCCATTGCTCATTGGAAGGGTCAGAATGATGATCAGTTGCCCATAAGTCCGTGTATTGATCTGATGACTCTATCTCTAGGCATCCTTTCGGTCGCAACCTAGAGTTTTATGAATATCAAGCATGGGTCATAGGTTCAAATTGTCGTAGTCAACTCTCGGATAATTACTCTTTTACCCCCAGTCTCGGGTTGGCGAATGCATTACGCAGATGGTCTAGTCTCGTCCTAGCTGTGTCTATACTATAGTTCAAGCTTTAAGAACTAGAGTTGACTGATGAATGTTTGAATCATATTAATCTTATCTTCTTGTTCGTGCCCCCAAGTCTGAGGAATATCTCGATAAGTGGCAGGGTAGATAATGTCCGCTTCAATTTTGTATTCTATCCCATTGAACCATGGGATCGACTTAACCGATGGAAGGCTGAGTCGTGCCTATCCTGTATTATGTTCTAGTTCTTTCCTATTGGCGGAATACATTGTTACTTTGCCGACATTTGGACATAAGCTAGATTCTGGATGGTCAATAACATTCACTTCGCTGCTTATGTCGCCATACTTTGGGCAAAAACTGAAGAGTGAATCATCCAGTCAGATCCAATGCAGGATTGATGCTTCCCTTGTCGAATCCAGGGTAAGAATCAGTGTGCAGATGTTTAGGTTGCACTTGTTTTGAATTGCTCTTTTAGTTGGATCATGGTAAGAGTCAATGAATGAATGGTCGCGTTGCATTCATTTGGAGTTGGGAGATCAACCATGTCCATTTCGATTTACGTTCTTCCATCAGATCTAGGGATAAAGTCAGCTCAAATGCAGTCATGTCATGCTCATTTGGTCTCATGCTCTTCCTGACGGATCGAAGGAAGGCGACGGAGGACGAATGGTCAAGTCACACTCATTCGTGGTTTATTCTTCTATCCATGCTCTGTTGGTTAAAGGTATTCGATGGACGTTCGGGTCACATCGATTTGTAGTCGAAGAGGATCGATATTGACCGTCGATTCAATGACAAGATGTAGAATGCTCGGACCTCATTTCCTATCGATCCAATGGTATGATATGAAAGGTGCAGATCGATATTGCCCATCGATCCGACGGTACGATATAATTGGTTGCCCAGAACTTCGGGCATCATTCTGACTGGTTAGCATTAAGGTCTCCTTGTAGTCATTTGCTTAAGTTGTAAAGGACGCTAAGCTGGAGATGTAGCGAGTCACCTTTCTCTTCTTTCGGTGATTTGTACTTCTGCCCCCAGTCTTGGGTTAGCAGAGTTAGTTCGTGGATGGTCTAATTGCACCTGTGGTGAGTTTATACTCCTCACGTCGAGTTCAAGTCAGTGTTGGTGAATGAATGGTCGAATCACATTCATTCGTTTGTCTATTCTTGTAGCCACACTTTGGGGACCAGAGTCAGTTGAAGGGCCATTCATCACACCTATTTGATGTTTATACCCTTGTCCACACTCTGGGGACTAAGTTTTTTTTGTAGAAAATGGTCTGACCGCGTTTTCCTCGATCAATTCCTCTGCCCCCAATCAAGGACAAAAGTCGAAGTGTGGCCGGTCAAATTACAATAACTTTAGTTTGATGCTTCTCCCACTGAACTGTAGGAAGGAATTGATTAGCGGATGGTTAGGTCACATCCGTCCATGTTGCACGCACAACCCGTCGGATCACAAGCAAGAGTTAACAGATGAACGGTCATGCCACGTTCATTTGCGGTTGGATGGTAGTAATATCAATTCAGAATAGGATATCCAGCTAGGTCCGTTTTTCGAAACTTCGCCTCCCTATCGAATCAAGGAAGAAATTTTGTCTTGTAGGGTTGGAGTACATCCCTATAAATTTACGTTATGGGTCCCGTGTCGGGGACAAGAGTTGATGCATGGATGGTTGTGTCACGCCCATGTAGTGCTGATGGTCGGATCGCATCCAATTTTGTGTGTTCAGTGTGCCCCCATGTCAGGGGAAGATTGGTAAGCAGACGGTCGAACCAGATCCGGTTTTTGGACTACAGAACTTGATGAGGAACCATAGCCGATAAATGGTCAGCCGAATCACATCCCTTTCGGTATTTATATTCCAAACCATGCTTTGAGGACTGGAGTTGGTTGATGGGTTGTTAGACACACCCATTTGGTGTTTATACTCTAGCATGCGCTCTCGGGACCCAAGTAAGTTGATGGGTGGTCATTCGCACCCAGTTGGTGTTTATACTCCAGTCCACACTCTGGGGACTTAGAGTTAGTTGATGTTTATACTCCAGTTCGCACTTTGGGAATCTGGAGTTAGTTGATGTTTATACTCTAGTTCACACTCTGGGAATCTGGAGTTAGTTGATGTTTATAACACCCATTTTAGTGTTTATACTCCAGTCCACGCTCTGGGGACCTAGAGTTATTTGATGTTTATACTCCAGTTCGCACTCTAGGAATCTGGAGTTGATATTTATACTCCAATTCGCACTCTGGGAATTTGGAGTTGAAGTTTATACTCCGTTTCACACTCTGGGAATTTGGAGTTGGAGTTTATACTCCGTTTCACACTCTGGGAATTCGAAGTTGGTAAACAGACGGTCGTCCACATCTGTTGCATGTTTTTTGGATTTTTCTCGCATTTTGGGAACGAAAGGTGTATCGAGATCATGGATGGTCGGATCATATCCACCCCGAGTTAACAAGCGACGTCGTTAGATGGACGGGTCCACCCTCCTCAAACTTGGTTCAGATACGGACGAAGTCGTTAGGTGGACGAATCCACCCTCTTCGTATTTGTAAGTTTGTGCTCCAGTTCGCACTCTGGAAATCCGGAGTTGATCAGGTACGTGGACGGTTGTATCATATCCACCCTGAGTAGGCAAGCAAAGTCGTTAGATGGACAGATCCATCTTCCTTGAGCTTGTAAATATGGAAGGCGAGGTCGTTAGATGGACTGATCCATCCTCCTCGGGTTTAGGTTGAACACGGGCAAAGTCGTTAGATGGACGGATCCATCCTCCTCGAGCACATGTTCGTAAGTTTATACTCCCGCTAACACTCTGGGAGCCGGAGTTAGTTAGAGGATTGTCGTGTATCAATCCCTTATTGCCGTAGTGTGATGGCTTTTCCCTGAGCTTGGGGTTTCACTTGGCGAGTGATCAGTGGGATCCCTATTAACTTTCACTTATATACCCCTCAATGAAGGATGAGATTTAGTTTATGGATGGTTGGATCACGTCCATGTTCGTTTGGATCCCACTTTTGCTAAGCCTAAGGAGTGAGATTAGTGTTCTGGCAAGCTTTGTGCTCGAGCATAGGAAAGGATGGTCGAACTACATCCACTTTGAGTTGTGTATTTTCCCTTAAGTCGGGTGCAAGAATTAGAGAACAAACAGTCAGTCACGTTCAATTTATACTTTGCATTCTTTCGATCGAACTAAGGAAGAGAGTTGAAATGACAGCTCGTGATGGTTAGTGAGTAGGCAGTCAGTCGTTGATGACTTTAAATTGAGGGTTGGACCCTGATGAAGTTGGTTTAAGGCATGACTGTTTTGCCCAATTACAGAAGCAAACTGGAGAGTGAACGGTCAAATCATATCCACTTTAAACATGTGTTCTCAAATAATCCCAAGTGTCTAATGTAGGATTGGATGCATGGAAGGTGACGTCACGTCCACCCTTGGTGTTATTCCGATTTTATCAGGCATCAGAAGAAGCATAAGAATTTTGGGGAGCTTCAAGTACGAGATGGAGAGGCATTGTTGGGACATATAACTCCAAGTCTTTCTTACATCTGCTAATTAAATTGCATAGGCGGATGAGTGGATGGTCGGTTGCATCCACTTTGCACTAAAGTCCTGACCTTGTCGGTCTCTTCCGCTTTGATGCCTTGAACCCAATCAGGGGCATATAGTAGCCGATGAGTGGTTGAATCAAGCTCGTCACGATGATACCTCAATGATTTGATCATAGTCCGCGGAGGTTGTTTTGCACCCAATCTTAAGTACTCGTTTACCTGCATCATTTGCAAGTAGTTTAATTCAAGTAGGTCATATTTCGCAACATAAACAAAATTGAAATAGAAATAATTCAAAAGAGATCGGATTAAATCTCATTGATAAGTGAAGCGGCGTCGTATGCTCGCTATTGCACTTCGGTTCGGCCCTTCACAGTTGGATGTCTAACACAAATGGTTCAATTTGATCAAAGTCCTTGATCCATAGGGGTCGGATGTTCCCGATCCTTCGTTTTATGGGGCTTGCACATATTGTCGGAGCTATCCTTCCCGGAGCATCCTTATGGCGTTGGCGTTCATGGTAGCCATCTAGAGAAGAGGAGTTTTCCGATCTAGAGTATGGAGTAGGTCCCCTCCTTATCTTGCTATGTTGATCCTTCATCTGATTCATCAACTCAATATCTGATTCATCAACTCAATATTGGCCTAGACATGTTGGTGTAGTCGTCGGCGGCTATCCACCAATTCTCTTATCAAAGTCTAGAAATAAGCTCTGGTGATGAATTCATTTATGGGTATTGGCAGCAACTGGCTGTGGGCTTTGGATAAATTCATTGGCTGACAGCTTCTTTATTCCCTTCAGCAATATGGGAAGTAGAACTGGTATGTCTAACCGTGAATGACAGTGTTCTTTGAGGAATGGGGGAAGACATCTGCATTTGATGGCATTCATCACTCTTGGTGGAGTCCATGTGCCATTCTCACTTCATGAGGTAGTGTCGGGGGTTGTATTTCCATAGTATACTGACATAGTCAACATATTGAATTTTCACTGGAAATTTTGCAGGTAGGATGGTTTCAATGAATAGGTCTCCACTGGGAAGATTCTCCGATTGTCATTAGAACTAGGTCCATTTTATGGCTACGGGGTCTTGTAATACTGGAAAATGATGCGTGCATGATTGTCCAACGTTTGAGTGGTTGGTAACATCGATTGGACGGTGTGTTGGATAAGATGGGCTCATAGGTTGGTGATTATTTCTAATTTTCACCCAGGTAGGAGGCCCATATAAGATAGTGAGGAAGTCCTCTTAAGGTTGTACGTTGTGCTTCGAGTCATATGGACACGGTATGATTAAGATGCGGGCATCTGAAGATGGTTCAGCGGTGACCAGCTATGTTTTGAGTTAGCAGAGTAGACAGTGTAGGGCAGCCGTCATATTAGCCATCGTACCATAGTTGTCAATTCAGGAGTTTAAAACCAGGTCAATTGGAGGAAGTTGCATTCCACCTTAGCAGCATGATATATTAACCAACTCTAGTCCTTGGCATATTAGTTAGGTTCTCCAGCCTCTGAGAGCATCGGTTGATTAGTATTCCTTTACCCATTCCTTGATTGCAATTCAACATTTGTTGTTGTGATCTCCTATGTCTTGTTCAGTCATGGAACAATTAGAAGCGTGGATGGAATGTTCCTTCATTAAATTGAGATTTGAATTCACTATGCGGAGCCTCTTTTTTAGAAATTTGAGTCGTACCCGATTTTTTTTTTTGAAAATACACCAAAGTCAAGGAAGGATCGATACAAAATGCACACGCTTGGATCAATACGAAGCGGATGTGAGTATCGATACGAATTGGACGCAGATGGATCGATACAAACAGCGTGTGAGTATTGATACGAATTGGAGCAGTTGCGATCGATACGAACAAAGCAGTTGCGATCGATATGAACAGAGCATAGGCGATCGATACGAATATAGCACTCTTGATCGATACGAACAAAAAAGTGGCGATCGATACGAACAGAGCATAGGCGATCGATACGAACAGAGCACTCATGATCGATACGAACAGAAAAGTGGCGATCGATACGAACAGAGCATAGGCGATCGATACGAACAGAGCACAGGCGATCGATACGAACAGAGCACTCTTGATCGATACGAACAGGAAAGTGGTGATCGATACGAACAGAGCACACTTGATTGATACGAACAAAAAAGTGGCGATCGATATGAACAGAGCATAGGCGATCGATACGAACAAAGCACATGTGATCGATAGGAACATAGCACTCTTGATCGAGACGAACAGGAAAGTGGTGATCGAAATGAACAGAGCACTCTTGATCGATACGAACAGAAAAGTGGCGAACGATATGAAAGCTGATCGATACGAAGTTCGATCGATACGAATGTTGTCATATTTTCTAGATGTGAATACATGGATACGAAAATCACCATATTTTATGGACACGAAATGATGGATTCGAGAATGATCATATTTTCTGGATAAGAAATGATGGATACGAAAATGATCATATTTTCTGGATACGAAAATGATCATATTTTCTGGATACGAAATGATGGATACGAAAATCACCATATTCTCTGGATTCGAGAACATGGATACGGAAATCACCATATTCTCTGGATTCGAGAACATGGATACAAAAATATAGATGAATGCAGTTCCTCTTAGATCTGGAGCAATCTGAATAGAATAGAAGAAACCACTAGACGGTAGATCTGGATCTCCTCCTTAGATTTTTGCAGTCCAACGATGGTAGTAGATCCACAGAGCAGGAGAAAAGTTGGGTTTTTCTCAGTGAAAGCACCAAAGTGTTTGTACCAAAATTGGGCACAACACTCTTCGGAAGTTTTTGAAGAGATAAAATGAAGAAATTAAATGGAAAAGGAGGATTATCTAACAAAAACTCCAAAAACAGATAATGAAAGTAATAAGAACGCACGGAAACACAAGAATTTAGAGTGGTTCGGCGTGTTGCCTACGTCCACTATGAAGTTGATTGCTTTATTGATGTTTTTTTGATGATTACAATTGATTTCAGCGGGTTACAACAGTTAATGATGATTTACAGCAGTGAAATTCGTTATTGGCAGCAGCTATGGAGTTTAGATCTGGATCCGGTAGAGTCTGGGCATTGGAGAATTCAAAGAAGATGAAGCCCCATTTCTGTTGGCTTTTGGGGTCTATTTATAGGTGTAGGAGGGTGATATTTTGCTCAGATCTCGGGAGGCTCCCTCTGGCACGTGACTAGGCCCGCGCGCCCAAGCCCGCGAAGTTTCGGTCCGATCCGTGATAGATACGAATGGATTTCGTATCAATCAAGATTGCGTCCGATGGAGTCGAAATTTGGCATGGACATTCCTTAGCATGCACGTAAGCTTCTGTGAAAATTTCATAGCATTTGGACTTGTGGATCTCGAGTTATGATCGATACGAAATGGAGGCTTTCAGCAGGTTGTTTGGTTCGTATCGATCAGAACTACGTTGTTTGTATCGATAGTCTTGCTTTGTTCGAATCTATGGAAACGCCCTCTTTTCATATCGATGGAAAGTGAATTGCACGCGTTGCCAGTAGGGTTTTGTTCGTATCGATGGAAATCAACTCCGGTCGATCGATTCGAATAACGGCAACACGATGGATCCGAACAGTGGATCCACGATGGATACGAAGTACCGTAACTTGATGGATTCGAACAAGGCTTTTCTAGTATGGATACGAACTGGGCAAATGAGGGACACGAACTACTGTTGCTCGATGGATTCAAGCAACGCGCTCTAGCTGATGGATTCGAAGTAGGCATTAGATGATTGAGTCGAACTGTTGCTTCCTGATGGATGCGGATCGATACGAAGTGGTCTTTGGTTGATCGAGTCGAAGTGAGCTTCCCTGATGGATACGAACGCGATCGAGTCGAACAGAGGCTTGGTGATGGATAGGGAGCCGATCGAGTCGAAGTGAGCTTCCCGATGGATTCGAACTGAGCGATTCGAACAGTGGTTGGTTTTCATCCAATTTTGCATCGATCGTAACTTGAACATACGAACTCGGATTGACTTGAAATTTGGAATGTTGACTCTCATAGCCTCGCTTGTCGTGTCATATCGATTTTAGCTCGATCCGGACTCGGACAAAATTCGTCGATATCCATAGTGAGCTTGCGTATAACCGATCTCCAAGACGAACTGTCACTGGTTTTTAGTCAAGTACTTGGTGTCACGGCCTTGCCAAAAGGTGGGATAACAATTTCCTACGTCCAATTTGAATATTCTCTTTATTGCTTCTTAATTCACTTGATTACAATTACAAACAGCAAGAAATAGCAAGAAATTAGAAAGGAATGGAGGAAGTTAGTTACAATAATTGTGGAGTTTAACTAACAGCGTAAGAGTCCTTAGAATTGTCCCATATGCCTGTATTTATAGATGAAGGCGACCACCAATCTGATTGAAACTTTGGCAACAGTACCTCCTCCACCATATAGGCCCACCATAGGGAGGGCTAGGCACAACAATCAATGGATAGAGATCAGTACTGATCCCTCCATGTGTCGAGTTTGGGCTAGCGACCCCTATGGTAGCTCCATTATGGTCCATAATGATGGTGCTTCAAGTATCATAATGTTTGGACATGTGGAACTTAAGTTCTTATAGTGCTTTGGTTCGAACCTTAATTTGGTCAAGGAAATACCGATCCCTCTTGTTTCTCCAATGTACGTCGAACCATATCACCCAGACCACACAATGCCGATCCATATCACTCAAACCACACAATGCCGATCCATATCAGATTGACCATACCACACCGATCCATCCTTTGCAAGTCATGCCATGCCGATCCCTCTCCCATGACCATCAACATGCCGATCCGTAATCCATAATTCACAGTATAATGCTTATGTTGATCTATTCCCTTCGAAGACACCATGCCGACCACCCTCTCACGAGTGCACCATGCTGACCCCTCTACATTCCCATTCAAATCAACCATCTTGCCAAGTAACCATTCTGACCACCTACCATCTTGAGTGTATACTGATCCCTTCATTGTCTCATCCAACTTGACCAATGTCTATGCTGATCCCTATTCCAACCAAACTAATCTCCATAGTTCTGACATCCTGCATTGTCTATCAATTAACTCCATTCCATCTGGGCTTGATACAACAGTCCAGACATTATATCTTGTCCACGTAGTTGTCGCCTCATGATCATCCCTCTCATCAAAAGTAGTGTCTGGCCTATGCGATCAGTCCAATATAGCCAGGTTATGGCACCGGGTAACAGATACCAAGAGCTTTCTCTCGGTGCTGAGAAGCCCTTTCGGCACATGGGCTTACGTGCTTACGTGTACGTCCTTAGGCTTACTCTTGGGTTTCGACTCAAGTAGATTTCTAACCCTACGCACCTATTTCTCTATAAATTCCAACCCTACTGCACCTAGAAGAGGATCTTGGCTGATTTGGACTCTTCTTCTATTTTCATCTCCTACCTCCCTCACAATAGTCACCTAGGCACCTACTATTGGCCGTTTTAAGCTATAGAACATGTCAATCCCTTCTACTAGTGACTTATATTCTTTAATTCTTTGTAAACAACAATCAATAAAACTACAAGTGGACATAGGCCTGAGGTTACCGAACCACTGTAAAAATCTTACGTCTTCCTGTTTTATTTTCTGTTGTTCTATGTTACATATTAGAACTAGGTCCCACAGGTTCCTTACAACATATCCTTGGGTGTTGATCCATTTTTGGCTTCAACAAAAATTTAATGGAACAATTGCTGGAAGCTTCCCTTCAACTTCAACTAACATTTATGACATTATGGCCCTATCTTCTTCTTACAGGCAATTAAATGGACATTTCCAACAAGCATCATTCTCCAACCCACATATCTTAACTTTCTTTTATTGCTTCTAATGAATAAGGTCTATCCATTACTTCTATTATCACATCCAATTATGGGACAAATTGTGCATCCCCAAACTGTAGTGGGTGAAATACAAACTATGCACATTTTGAATAACTCATCGGCAACTGGCTTGGTGGAAAATAATTTCCACCCTCTATCTTGCCTTCCTTAACTTTTGTGTCTACTAATGTCCTCTATGTATGTTTTCCATCTCATCACCCTCTGTTACCATCTTCTTTTAATCCAAATCTTGGTATTTATTTTCTTTATCCTCGATCCTTCATACGAGCATACCCTAGTACTAGAAAAGGTGTACTTTAATACCATTTATCATTCATTTGTCGGTACTTCTTATTGCTGCACACATGTCTACCAAATATTTCCAGGTTCTCACCAGTATTCCTTACACTCTACGAAGATTCCTTATTGCTACTCTATGAGTAGTCCTTGCTATCTTCTACATCGCCTTATCTTTTACCTCGTCTTCCATAGGCAGTCATTCTTATCTACTCTATATTAAAATTTTGGTTCGGTCTTCATAAATTTTCTTCAAAAATTAAAACTTGAAAACTTTTTAGTATTTAATCCCAAACATTTGTATTTAAAAATACAACTTACAAACTTTTTAGCAAATTAAAAAATAACTTAGTTCCTTAACTTTTAAAAATACAATTAAATTTTTAAAAGTTCTTTTCCTTAAAGGAATTTTTCCAAATTTACTCTTTAAAAATTGGGATTTCTTACTCAAACCATTTATTAAATTTTTCTTTAGAAACTCAAATTTTATACGAAACCATTTTTTTTGAAAATGTACTTTACATTATTTCTGAACATCCTTTATAATTCTTAAAAAATAAAAACTAAAGTAGATAAGAACAGCTCTCATTTTATCATTTTTTTTATCACTCATGCTATCTCCACTTCCAATCCTTAGTAGAGTCTTTGATATCATTTGGGGGGCTTTTAAAAGGTACTTGCAATAAATTCACACAACAATGGAAATGTCCATTTTTCTTTGTTTTGCCTTTAATTTCCTACGTTATTTCTAATTAGGTTACTAACATTATTTTAATATATAATCTCCTAACGCCATTTCTAATTATTATCATTATTTTATATAAATTCCTAACATTGTTTCTTAATGTTACTACGATTTAACTTTCTTCTACTTAAACTGCTATTATTTAAATGGCTTATATTTATATAGTTCTACTCTCAATTGATTACCTCTCTAGTTAAGACATTTCAGTGCATTCGCCTACTACTTTATTTCCAGGTTCTAATTTTTTCATCTTAAAATTTTTTTCGAACTTAATATTTTTTCATCTTAGAAAAATCAATGAGTTACATACGCTCTACTACCTTTTTCCAAAATAATTTACCTTTATATTAAAATCCATTACTCTTATTTTCAGCCCAATAAATTTTCAATTTTTGTACTAAAACTTATCATTTAATATAACATAGTATTTTTTGAAATTTAATATTTACTTACTTTTCAAAAATAGGGTTTTCTACCTTCAAATAATTCCTTTTGAAAATAATTTCAAATATATTAAATATATATTTTCTCAAAATTTGATATTAAAATAATTTCAACCTTTAAAACTACTTTATATTGGGTAGGACTCGGAGTGGATTTCTATTTGTCCCTACTTTTGGACTTCTCTTCCTTCAACTTACTTATTGACTTATCTTCTTCCATACTATAAAATCCAGCTATTATCTTGGAGTGACTGCTATATACTATCTTTGGGAACTCAATTGCTTTTAGATATCTACAGACTCTTACTTTCCCCTTATATGGACCTTTTGAACATCATCAATCGACTATTATATAGGGATCTGTAATCATTAGGCTATAAGGGCCAAATTAGGGAGTCACGTACTATCCATCTTTAAGGAGCATCCATTTTTTACACCCATTCTCTTTAAAGTTAATGCCTTTCCATACAACATACTTCCCGTAGGGTAATCAGGACAAGGGTAACTCTTTAACTTCTTTCAATATTCCGATTCATAATTAACTTATCCATATTTTGGTGTATGGTTGCAACTAGTCTATAGTCGGAATTGTTATATTTGGCGTGTAATATATTTATATTTATAGGCAAAATAAAAATACGTTCATTACACGTTTTCTAATTTCAAGATCGACTATCCTACGCACTAATACCAAATGTAACAACCCGCATGCCAGTGGACCTGAATTTTTGCTAAATCAAAAACCTGTGTCGACCAAAATACACATCATTGATTTGGTATCTTGTAAATAAAAAATAAATGCATATAAGAGCACTAGCGATATAACTCGCAGCGAAATAACAAAGTATAATAGAACATATAGTTACTGACCAAGTTGACACTTCCAATATCTAGTGTCGTTGTCAGTGTCGAGCATCCATCAAGAAACCTTCCTTCCACCCTTCCTCCTTGCACCAATAAATGTCCCTCGAAAGCTATCATATGGGTTGTAATGAGGAGGAGGTTAGAATAACATTACGGTGACTGGAGAGTTATACATTTTACACAAAACACTAGTTTATGCCGATTATCTTCCATTATATGTTATGTCTTTTAATTTTACTTAGTCCTCTTAACTCCACGTGCATGTATGATATGCCATATCTACTCGAAGTAGAACATAACTACATACATGTGTGTATGTGTGTGTGTACAAGTATATATAAGTACCATAGTCCCCCGTTGGACCAAGATACTATCCCCGCTAGTATCTGTAATTTGGCACTACGTTTGGATTCATCACCAATGCAATATCACATCCCTATGGAACTACACGTATTGTGACTACCCATACAACTACACATTAGGGTGGGGAACCTGAAATGTTGACTTACTGGTGCGTCTTATCGTCATCATCTATATCCACCACTCAATGGTAATTTAGGCCCCGTCGTGTGTGTCATAGTGCCTAATACGACGACATAATAACTTAAACGTATTTTGTTTTACCTTGGGGATTTAACTTGTCTGCCTCCTATTGTGGACTTAACTCCACTGATTATTAAGGACTCAGCTCCTCGGATTGCCCCATTCGTTTTTGAAAGAACTCTTCTATGGGTTAACTAGCTTTACCCTAACAACAAACTAGCAAACAATTGTGGTTGTGCATTACCTAACATGACCTATCCTAGTAGGAGGCATAGTCCGTTAGGTGTAACCCTATTTTCTTCCCTTGACCATGCATGACCGATGATGCACCAACTTATGTACAGCTCCTAATCCTGATTTGGTACCAACACATATTGATATAGCGATGAGCCATTCACCATCATATTTAGATTTCCTAATGCAATCAAGGCAAAACTCTACCTTTAATTTATTGAAGCAGACTCTACTGAGGATATTCTTTCACCTATACGCAACCGTATATACTCCGTGAGTCATATAGTTGGATATGTCCAACATCAGTATAATGTATACACAACTACCGATGGCCCTTTGCGATGAGTAGACTTTTATTGTATAACACTATGACCTCGCATTCCAACCCATGCTAATGACTATGTCATTCTCATTTAAGTTATTTACATATTTATATAATTCACACCCATCATAAATGCATGTTTGAGGCTACGTGTGTGTGTCTATATAAATGTTTATATATATATATATATCTGTGTGTGTGTATTCATTCATTCTTATTTTATTACTATGCCTCTTCTGTTCACCGCTGACAATATTGCTTTACTTTTTATGCGTTTACATTTTATTGAATTTAAAGTCATTTACCGTTTTCTTTGAATACTTTTCCCATTTACTTTCCCTTACCCATGCTATTTAACTTTCTACTTCTATTCCTTTTGAACCTTTAATTCCCTACCTTTTCTTAGAGGACTATCTATACCCATTTTATTTTAAATTATGACTTTTCTATCTTTTCTTCTTTTTTTTCACTTCCGTTTTAATTAAATTGTGCATATTCTTTTCTTAGACCATTTTTATCGCATTTGTAATTCTTTTAATTTATCTTTAGGGACTAATGAACTGGAATTAAATTTCTCTCAAATGGAATGGTTAACACTGTTAGAACCTAGCATTTTGATGTTTTGATTGTGACAACTATATAAGTAAATATTATATGAACTAACCATACTTGCAGGAGAAGATTTTGTTTTTACTCGAGAAATAATCTAACAACTTCTAGAGCAGATTCTGGATTGAAGATTTAGCAAAATATTTAGTCTAAGATTTGAGTTTAGTAGTAAATTCATGTTTAAATCTCTCCAAAGTGGTATATGCACGCACACACAAATTTTTTTCAAAATAATTGTTCATATGTTAGAAAGCATAAAATTCAGCCGACCGAATAGTATGATTTAGTCAACTTGATTCTATTCATGTGCATACTTTATTTTGAATATCCAGACGGTTGAAGTTGCTATTTCAGCCGGTTGAATTGGGTCATTTTTGAACTATTTTTTTGCTGGATCAATTTTAATTCCATTCAACTGGCTGAATTGCTCCATTCGGACGACTGAATCTTCATAACAACTATATTTTGAAAAGACACTTCAATTTAATGAACAGAAACAACTCTTGATTCAAGAGTTGCTTCCATATCTCTTCATGGCTATTTTTCACGAACGATTACAACTCTTCAATCTCTATAAATGGCCCTGAATTCCATTGTTTTAATCACCAATATTTATTCTAATTCTCATTCTTATATTCTAAACTATCATGCTCTAAACATTCAATACTTCGTTCTAATCACTTGTACGTTCAAGCAAACTTCATTAGTGATATAATAAACTTCTTGTCTTTACAAATTATACGATATACCACAAAGGAGAAGATTATAGGAAGGGTGTACGGTATTAACTTATTAGTGCTATTCAAGAGCATACTCAGACGGAAAAAATTCTACTATTTGTATTGGAAGTCTTGTTTGGTTGCTCAGGTGGTTGAAGTCCTATTCTATTGCTTAAGCGGTTGAAGTCCCGATCGCTTTCTCAGGCGTTGTAATACCTATTCCTCTGGGTTGAGTAAGGGTTGATAGTTAAATTCTAGAAGGAGTCTGGGACTAGACGTAGAACAGGAAGTTCGAACCAGTATAAAAATCTCTGGTATCATTTACTTTATTATTTTACTTTTTATTTATATTCTGCATAAGTAAATAGTTTAGTTAATATTCCATATTGCATGATCCTTAGTCACTTTCACTTGGTATCAGAGCAAGGCCGTCATATAACCATAACACAGTTATTTGATATTTTGTTAATATGGAAATAACACTAAAACAAGTTTTATTGATGGTCAATCCACTGCACGACCACCACTATTTAACGGTTTGAAATATAATCATTGGTCAACTCGAATGAGAATTTATATGCAAGCAAATGGATATGACACTTAGAATATAACTCAGGATGAATATATTATACCAACCACACCATATGCCCAATGGTCAAACATGCAAAAGATAGATGCTACCTCAAATGAAAATGCCATGAAAATGCCATGAATATGCTATTTTGTGCTTTAGATAAGAATGAATTTAATAGAATTAGCATGGGTACAACAGCTTATGAAATTTGGTGAACTCTTAAAGTTACACATGAAGGTACTGAAAAAGTTAAACAAAGCAAGATATCTATGCTTAAAAACCAATTTCAAAATTTTAGAATAAAATAGGATGAGACTATAAATGAAATGTATTTTAGATTTCAAGACATATATCACTCACTATTGGCACTAGGAGAAAAATACAATGATTTTGATACTGTGCCGAAAATCCTAAACACTTTAACGGATGAATGGGAACTGAAAGTCTTAGCTATAGAAGAAGCAAAAGATCTTTCTACTATAAAACCTGAAGAGTTAATAGAAAATCTCATGTTTTATGAAGTGAACTTGCAGGTAAAAAGAGATCAAGCATAAGACAGAAAGACTATAGCATTCCAAGTTGAACAAGAAGATTCAGCAGAAGATGAAGATGACATGGCTTTTATTGCTAAGAACTTTAAAAAAATTTAAAATTTTGAAAGAACAAGAAATTCGGTAAAAACAGGAGAGACAACATCAACAAACCACCAGCTTCAAATCTCGAATGTTATGAATGTCACAAAAAGGGTCACATAAAAAAGGACTTTCCTGATCGAAAGAAAGATATGTAAAAGAATAAAAGGGACAATATAAGAAGAAGCAAGCATTTTCTATTACATGGGATGATTCACAATCGTATTCCTCATCAAACAGTGACACTGGCAGTGACACCGAACAAGCCAATGTGTGCTGTATTGCTTCATCTAATGAAGTAAGTGATCTAGCCTTTGTTGATTTAATTGATATAAACTCGGAGCTATTTGATAAACTAAAAGATGTTAAAAAAAATATAAAGATGCTTTAGAAAAACTAAACAGGTGGAAATTGATATGCTCAGAGATGAAAAGAAAATCTTAGAAGAAGAACTTATCAAAACACAAGAATCTTTGTCTAATGTATCTTCTCAACTCACTATGCTATCAAATGAGATTGAATTTCAAAAAGAAAATAATATGACATTAGCCGCAAAATATCACGTTTTAAAATCAAATGTCAAAATTCTTGAATTAAACAATTCTAGTCTCAAATCGAGTTAGAAAATATTACTGAAAATGTTTCTAAAATTAATAAAGGTACGGAAAATCTTTCTAAAATTATTAATAACTCTTAAATCTTTTTTAATAAGAAAGGTTTAGGATATACAAATTCCTCAAAATCTAGTTTAAAGAGAAACATTTCACTAAATAAAAATTTCAATATACATAAGAATTTTGTAAGAGCAAAACCACAACCATAGGCTTTCACTCAAAAGAAGGACAGTTACACCACGAAAAATATAAAGATTTGGGTACCAAAAACTAATGATAATTAAATTATAAATAAGTATATTAAGACTTTTATAAATACAGTTCATAAAAATGAAAATTTTGCTTATAAAGAGAATTATAAACCCTTTTGGGTTTGGTTTCCTAAGACCTAACTCTTAGGACCCTGATAAAAGGTAGGTACCAACATCATCTCTATATTTTTTGCAGGTACCAAATTAGAAAAGAGGAAAGTGGATACTCGATGGTGGTTACTCAAAACATATGACAGAAAACAAAGATATGCTGATTAACATTATCTACATAGATGGAGGATCTGTCACATTTGGAGATAATTCCAAGGATATATCATCCGCAAAGGCGATGTGAGCAATGACGGTACATCTAACTTACCTCTTATTACAAATGTTTTACTAGTTAAGAATTTAAAACATAATTTGCTTAGTATAAGTCAACTATGCGATAAAGGTTTTAATATATCTTTTCTGAAAAATAAATGTAACATATTTGACCAAAATAAGAATCATATCTTTGAAAGAACTAGGGAACGTAATATATACATATTAAATATGAAAGTTAATCACAACACTAGTATGTGTCCAGCAGCTAAAGAAAATGATTCTTGGTTACGTTACAAAAGATTTTGTCATATAAACTTTAAAATAATAATAAAATTATTTAAAAATAATTTAGTAAAAGGTTTACCAGAAATGAATTTTAAATAAATAGTATTTATGATGCTCATCAGTTAGGAAAATTAACCAAATCTACTTTTAAATAAAAGAAAATTATTTCTATATTACAACCACTTGAGTTATTGCATTTAGATCTTTTTGGACAAACTGAAGTTCAATCTATAAATTATAATAGATATGTTTTTGTAATTGTAGATGATTTTTCAAGATACACCTGGACAATATTTATGAAAAATAAAAGTGATACATTTGAAAATTTTAAAAGCTTTGCTAAGAGAATTCAACATATTAAAAATATAAAAAATAAAAACATTCAAAGCGATCGTGGCGGCGAATTCGATAATGATATTTTTGAAAAATATTGTAATAAGAAAGGAATTGTTCACAATTTGTCATTTCCTAGAATCCGCAACAAAATGGAGTTGTAGAAAGGAAAATGTAACACCCTTAATTTTTAATAGCATTATTCAGGAGATTTAATTAGAATAAATTAAATAGAATAGTTTAGAGTGATAAGGGGATTGAGATTGGTAAATGAATATAGGCGGCCGTGCTTAATTAAATTGAATGAATTTATAAATGGTTAAGTGCTAACTAATTAAACATAAGGGCATTAGGGTAAATAGCCGCCCATATTCCCCACCCTTATACTATTGTTCCTTAGCCAAACACGTTCATTTTCATCATAAGCAAAAATGTAAGAAAAAGAAAGAGCAAGGCCGGCTATTAAGAAGGTAGAAAAGAAGAGAAAATCAAGTAAAGCTTAGGATTCAAGCTAGAAGAAATCAATCTCAATCAATCTCCAATTTCCTTATCCAAGCTACGATGAATAATAATCACTACATCTTTATTTTTGGTTTTATAATCATATGATTTTGGATTAAAGGGTAAGTGCATTTTTATGATATATTGGATGATGATATGCTTGATTTATAATTTGTTTAGATTCAACAATATTGTTTCAAAGGCGATATGCACGATTTTAGGGTCAATCTGAGGTTAAATGATTTTTAAATGCCATGCAAAAATTATATCTTATTAGAAACATGATTTTGGAGTTCGGTTTCAATTTTTATAATTTTCCAACCCGTGGAGAATTAGTTATGAATTTTCAAAAGAAAATATGGTTATTTGGGTTTATAAATTAATTTTAGAAAATATATTAAGAATTTGGGTCTAAAATTTTGATATGTTAGATAACATGATTAAAGTGAATTTCTAGAATTTTTGGGGATTTTTACTAAGTAATTTAGTATGGAAATTAAATTATTTTGAAAGGAGGACCTAAATGATTTAATTGTTTTGTTAATAGGAAGGGCTTATTTGTTAAATGTTGTTTAGTTTTAGATCAGAGAAAATGCGGGAAATTTTAGTAAAATAATTTGGAAGTTTAATGTAACCAATCATGTGTTTACAAGTGGGCAAGTTAGTTACAAAAAGTTTACTTTATTTAGTAAAATCAGCCTTTAGCTCAAAAAAGTGGGTTCCGCTATCTTTAGAAGGACCATTCGACCCAGAGCTTCTGCTTCCAACCTAGTCGAAACTTTCTAGGTCGAAACCAGTAAACCAATACACATGTTATCGGTTAGCTGGTACGTACTGGATTGGAGAATGTTGGAAGGTAGGGTGTCGAAACGTAGCTTCCGAAGCGGTTGGTTCCTTTGTTTTGTTTTGCTTTGAAAGAAAAGTGCTTGTCTGTTTATAAAAAGGTTTCGAAGTAGTAGAAACCAATCGTTTCGAAAGGGTATTTCTAAAGAAGCTTTTAAAGGAGAGCTGCCGCCTTTGTTTAAAATAGTAGCTTCCGAAGGTGTTACTTAGTCTTTAATTGAAGCTTACGGAAGGGGTAGTTTCGACCAAGCTGAAACCCTTCTGTGATTTGATGCCTTTCGATGGTATTGGGGACATCAATGCTATTGAAAAGTACGGTTTGTTTTTATAAATATAAGCCACTTCCTACTACTTTCGAAAGGGCTTAGGGGTTTCGAAGGAAATGGTTTCGGAAGTGGTTTCGAACCTAAACTTCAATTGTTTTACCTAGATATTTTAATGCTTTCAAAAGGATTGTTTTGACACCATCAATTTTCCCCAATACTTTTTTTAAAATGAAGAATGGTTTCGAAAGAGATGCTTTCGCTTATGTTCACTTTGACCCAAAAATGTTATTTTAGATATAAACCCAATGGCTTTGAAAAGTATTGGTTTCGAAGGGTAACCTTCAATGGTTTTGAAAGGGGTATTTTTGAATGGTTTCGAAGTTTTGCTTCTATACTTATATGATAACACTTTAACAAGGTCGAAAGGTTTTGAATGAGATGTTTTAAAGTATTTGAAAGGAGAGAGCCTAATGTTTTAAAGACAGAATTTAGTACTTTTGAAGGAGATTGTCCAATGAAGTCAAAAGCTTGATTTCAAAGGTGTCGAAAGGCTTTTTAGACCTAAACTCATTTTTAATGGAAAAACTTATAGCTAAATAAAGGAGTTTTGAAATGACTTTAAGTATGTAAATTTGAAGAAGTATTGCCTTGAAAAAATAATATATGTATAGGTTAAAGGGATTAACTATGTTTTATATAAAAAGTATTTCAATGACTTTAAACCCACAGGAGTGGTATTGTAAGTTATAATGTTTGCTTCTTCAAATATAAATATATTCACATGATAAAGGACCCATAACTGAATTTTAGGGATAAAGGGGTAGAAGAACCAATAGGTTAACCCAGTAATGAATATAAATTTATTAATCTCCTAAATGAGTAGAATTGCATCCAAGGAGTCAGGGAGACCAAAATATAGGATCCCTAACCTTGAAGTTGTCCAGGAGATAGGTTCATAGTAAACCCATGAAAAATATGATTAGGAAGTTATTTGAGATAACCAACAGGTTCATAATAAACCCATGAAAACTATGTATTAAGTATGGTTGGCAGGGGCCAATTGGTTTGTAGTGAACCCATGAAAACTATATCCGGATTAAGTATTGACATCAGTCAAAAGGTTCCTAGTCAACCCAAGAAAACTAGGCTAAGAAGGAAGTTACTGGAGTAATCCATAGGTTCCTAAACCCATGAAAACTAGGATAAAAGATGAGTTATTGGAATAACCAATAGGTTTAGGGGGACCCATGAACTGATTAAGTTAATTGGCAGGGACCTATAGGTTCTTAGTGATCCTATGGAAACAATGAAATAGGACAGGGTGTCCATAAATTATAAAAAGGTTATCAGTAAAACCATGAAAACTAATAGGTTAATAGTGACCCTAGAAACTGTAATCATGACCGGGTGTCAATTAAACCGGAGATGGGAAATCAAAGATTTTTAAATAGATGCATATCCTCATAAATGTTTTAAATGCTATGCTTTAACCATTGTGAATGCAGGAGCACAATATATAGTTTTGAAAAGGTTTTGGGATACTAGTGAGGGGAAAATCCCGTTCTGCTAAGCGGCGTGGTCTCACTAGACATCTAAATTGATTGAGATGTTAGATTATTATTCATACCAGGCTTTACGTCTGACTCGAAGTTTTTATTTTCCCATTAAGCTCTTGGGTACACAATTGATTTTGAGTAGTTTGAGGTTTAGGGTTTCCAGGTTCTCTTCTTAGACGAATAAAGCTTTCGGAGGTGTGTAGGAGGCAGTTAGTTATTTAGAGTTATTTTTTTCCGCAGTGTAATTTGTGTAGGAAATGCGGATTATGGATCTTAAGGCAGAACTAACACTAGAGAGGGGGTGAATAGTGTTTAATTAATTTTATGAATCTTTTTGAAATCTTTTCAAATTAAACCAAACAGATGCAATTCACAAACACAGAGACAATCACAGAACCAGACACAGATGCAAATAGAAAATAAAAGCAGTAAAGGAAAGAACACACCGGAATTTTATACTGGTTCGAAGTTACCCTACATCCAGTCCCACACAACTTCTTGTGCGGATTGTTTTTCAAATATAATGTCGATATTACAACCTCGATTTTAAGGGCACGAGATACACGCTCCGGTCTCTGAGTCCAGGGCAAACTCTCTTGATTTAACCAGGCTATAAGATCACCTAAAAGATTTACGGGCTACAATCACACCCAATTGATTTACGGGCCACAATCACACCGTTTCCAATCACACTTTAATAGAAAGAGACTCGATACACTTCGACCTTTCGATCTTTGATTACAATTGATCCTATAACTCTGAATAGCACTATGATCCTATAACTCCCCCTTAATCTACCAACTCCCCCCTAATCTAAGCCTAATTAACAGCCTAACTATCCTATTTTACAATTCTCCCACATTTATCATCAATAAAAACTAAGGCTAAACTACATAACTCCACTTTAAACTAATACTATGGAACTAAATGCTAATAACGAAGTATAATAAGAGAAACATAAATCTAATTTTATTATATATGATGTTACATTACACATATTTATGAAACATAGACACAAATATATACAAGTACACAAAATATATAAACATTAAAATAATAACAATCTAATGAGAGTCCTTGACAATTGGTGACTTGTGAATCAAACAATTAGGGTAATGGAGACAAAAGTTTCCATGTTGTTCGACCAAATTACCATTTTTGTCAAAAAAAACATCTCCAACGCAAACAACATTATCATCCTCGTCTATTTGCGCTTCTTCTTCATCGTCCCTTAATGGATTATGAATACATATGTTAGAGGAATCATCTTCAATCACAATAGGGTCTGCATGATTATCCATTAGAAATTTTTGCAAATTTCTAAGAATCTTGCCTTGTTTGTCTTGTTCCTTTGCTCTCCTTATTTGCATGACTTGTAATTCAGTCAGTATTTGCAGAGAATCCTTCATAATTTCCTCGATCTTCATTACTCGAGCCAATGTAGTATGTCGGAATGGACCAGACTTAGGAAAAGAGAAGGAAATGGTTGCATTTTGGTTTGATTTAGAAGAGGAAGCCATTACTTTCTATTTTCAGAAGTTAATTACAGAGAAAATGAAGTGAGAAGACAGATGAATTCGAAATATTATGGTTATATAACCACCAAACTGATTTTAGAGGGAAATCAAAATTTCAAATCTTACCGTTGTGTGTCGACATGGGGGTAGGGGCATGTCGACATCCCTTTGAAACTTTTGACAAATTTGTTTTTCTCTATTTATTTAAATATATACGTTACTATATCTATATTCCATATATCAGTTATAGAACAAATACCTAGTTCTCTTCTTAATTTAGTAAAGGTTGATTGATTCAAGGGTTTGGTCAGAATATCGGCTATTTGATTCTCAGTGTTGATAATTCAAGAGAAATAATCTCTTTACTTATATTATCTCTGAGAAAATGATGTCTGATATCAATATGCTTGGTTCTGTCATGATGAGTAGGATTTTTGGATAAATTTATTGCACTTGTATTGTCACATTAAATTGATGATTTTGAAATATTTAATCCAAAATCCATTAAGGTCCGTTGCGTATAGATAACTTGAGAACAAGCCAAAGCAACAGAGATATATTCTGCTTCAGTTGTTGATAGGGAGACAATATTTTGCTTTTTACTAAACCAGGAAACCAAAGAATGTCCTAAAAAGTGACAAGTTCCACTTGTACTTTTTCGGTTTGATTTACAACCAGCATAGTTAGCATCATAATATGAGATTAAATCAAATGAATCATTTTTAGGGTGAAATAGGCCATAGTCTAAAGTGTGTTTAACATATCTTAAGATACGTTTAACAGCTTTTAAATGAGTTTCTTCGTGTTGAGATTGGTATCTAGCACAAAGACAGACACTATGCATGATATCAGGCCTACTCGCATATAGAGTAGCGATCCAATCATTCCCCTGTATAGTTTTTTATCAACATTTTTTGACATATCTTCTTTATTCAAGGCTTCATTGGTTGCCATAGGAGTGGGTTTTCCACTCGTAGTGGTCATACCAAACTTACTAACTAGATCCCTAGCATACTTTTCTTGACTAATGAAAATACCACTATCTAATTGTTTTATTTGCAATCCTAAAAAGAAAGTAAGTTCACCCATATGACTCATCTCAAACTCTTTTATCATTATTTCAGAAAACTCTTTGTTAATTTCATTGTATGTTGATCCAAAAATGATACCATCCACATAAATTTGTACTAATTGGATATCATTTTCGTTTCTTTTAATATTAAGAGTATTATCTACTCTACCAATTTCAAAATTTGATTGTTATAGGTAAGATCTTAGCCTGTCATACCAGGCTCTAGGAGCTTGTTTCAGACCATAAAAAGAAAGCTTTGTTTAATTTGTAAACATGATTTGGAAACTTTTCTTCTTCAAACAGTAGAGGTTGTTCAACATAAACATCCTCTTTAAAAAACCACTTAAAAAGGTACTTTTGACATCTATTTGAAATAATTTGAAATTGTTGTGGTTTGCAAAAAGCAAGTAGAATTCTAATGGCTTCTAATCTTGCTACGGGTGCAAAGGTTTCATCAAAGTCTATTCCTTTTTTATTATAGAAAGTCTCAAAATTTTCATTTTCAAATTCTCCACTATGATCGCTACGAATAGTTTTGATTTTTAAAGAAAGTTGATTATGAATTCTTTTTGCAAAAGTTTTAAATAAATCAAAAGCATCACTTTTATGTTTCAGAAAAATTGTCCATGTAAATCTAGAATAATCATCTACAGTTACAAAAACATATTTAATGTGATTTATTGACTGAATTTGAGATGGACCAAACAGATCTAAATGAAGTAACTCAAGAGGTTTTGAAGTTGAAATCATGTCTTTCAATTTGAATGAACTCTTCCTAAGTTTTCCTAATTGACAAGCATCACATATACTATCTACTTTAAAATCCATTTTAGGAAGACCACTTACTAAATCAAGTTTTGAAAGTCTAAATAAGAATTTGAAATTCAAATGCCCAAATCTTTTATGCCAAATCCAAAGGTCACTTGTATTAGCCAAAAGACATAGGTTATCATTTGAGATTTCATACTGAGAATATAAATATTTTTCTTCCTAATTCCTTCAAAGATAATATTTGATTTATTATCTTCGATGTGACACTTATCCTTTTCAAATTTAATTTTGTAGCCCTTGTCACATAGTTGACTTATGCTAAGTAAGTTGTGTTTTAGATTACTAACTAACAGAACATCAGAAATAGTAGGAGTTTTAGAGTTACCGACATTCCCGATGCCAATCACATATCCTTTTGAATTGTCTTCAAAGTTGACCATTCCTCCATCTTCATAAATTATGTCATTCAGTATCTCCGGATTACCAGTCATGTGTCTTGAACATCCACTATCAAGTATCCACTTGTTTTTCTTGATTTTCACCATTTGTCCATTGTGTGTTGATTCTTCAAAAGCCATATAACACATCTGTTCCTGCAAAACACACCAATTCGGTAGATAACTTGATTTTCTATAATAACAATATCCAACTTATGAGATAATGATGATGTGGACAGTTTTGAACTAGTGTTAACTGAATCTCCAAAAATTGCCATTTTAAACTTTTTCAAAATTTAGATTATGATAACTTTGAAAACCAATGCTCTAATACCAAATGTAGGAAATGTGGATTACATATCTTAAGGCAGAATTAACACTAGGGGGTGAATAGTGTTTAATTAATTTTATGAATCTGTTTGAAATTGTTTCAAATTAAACCCAAACAGATGCAATTTACAAACACAGAGACAATTACAGAACCAAACACAGATGCAAATAGTAAATAAAAGCAGTAAAGGAAAGAGCATAGTGGAATTTTATACTGGTTTGGAGTTACCCTACATCCAGTCCCATACAATTTCTTATGTCGATTTCTTTTCAAATATAATTTCGACATTACAGCCTCGATTTCAAGGCCACGAGATACACCCTCCTGTCCACGAGTCAAGGGAAAACTCTCTTGATTTAACTAGGCTACTAGATTACCTAATTGATTTACGGGCTTAGTCACACCCAATTGATTTACAGGCCATAATCTCACCGTTTCCAATCACACTTTGATAGAGAGAGACTCGACACACTTCGATCTATCGATCTTTGATGACAAATGATCTTATAACTCTGAATAACACTGAGATCTTTGAGAGAGAGTGGCAGAGAATCAAACTAGAGACGATCGAGTTTGATTTACTTAGGATTTCCGCAGAGTTTTGTTAAGAATGTTTGAAAATAAGAATGGAAGACAAAGAGGAGATAACACAAAGAAATCTTAAGTGAAAATTCATTGAAAACTACTGATATATATAGGAGAATAACGACCATGTCCATTCGTGAAAGGTTATGACGAATAAACACTTCTTTTGAAAATTCAAAATTTAAAATCTACGGCTACCATATCAACATGGGTGGTATAGGCATGTCGACATCCCTTAATATTTTTTGAAAATTGATTTTTGTTTTAAAAGAGATTTTATTTCTAAAGTTTGTCAAAAGAATCTTAGAACTTTTTAAACTATTTGAATATACTTTATGATTATAAAAACCTTTGGAAAGTGATCATACAAAATATAAAAGTAATAAAAACTAAATATATAAATATTTTGAGATTAAAGCTAAAACATTAAAACCAAGAGATAGTTTAAAATTAAGAAATGATTTTGAAATTAATATGATTAAAAATAGTCTTTGAGTTAAGGCCAAAATATTTAAACCGAGTGAGATGACTTTTTATAAAGATAGTTTTGAAAAAATCTAAAAATAAGTCAATTTGAAAATTTCATGGATTCCATTCCACTAGAGAAGGTTGTGGGTTCCATCCCGCTAAAGAGGCCGTGGGTTCCATCCCACAATTAAAGCGAGAAGGTGGACTCCATTCCAAAATTAAAATCCGAATAAAGATTTTAGTGCTATTATGAAGTTTTAACATAAATCTAGACTCTATTACTTACCTTGATATCTCAAACTCCTGAACTCTTGATAATCTTGATACTCTTGAGTCTTCAGTCTTGATTTCTACAATCTTGAATTCGTTAGTCTTGAATCTCTATACTATATAGTCTTTATTCTCAGTACCTGCATATATATCCTGCATATACATATATATCTAGACAAAGATATTATAATTTATATTTTATAATAAGTCCTAAGGTTGTTTTCATCAAAACCATCATCTCAGGAACTAACATTTGGATGTAAAGGCAGACTTATTAGCCTTATTATATACACTGATCAACCAAGAAGGCATCTTCATATGTTGCTCTTGGCGTATGCATAATAATTATATTTTTTTGAACGTGGTTAACATTTGTGGGATTATGTAATGAACATGAAATGTTTTGAATGGAATATGGGAATGTGTTTTTAATTTGTTAAATTTTTTCCATATTCTTATGATCTGTGTATCAATGTATCTAACACCGTCGTATTTGGTCACCAAGGATTAATAAATATGGATGACTGCAGCATCCATAGCCGTTAGTTTTGGGCCTCCAAGTAGGGGGATGTTACAGAAAAATAGAACACTTCAAGAATGTGCTAGAACCTTATTAAATGGAAGCACTCTACCTAAACATTTTTGGGCAGAAGCTGTAGCAACTGCTTGTTATGTTTTAAATCCAGTTTCCACTAGACCATTAACAAAACATACCCCATATGAAATTTTTAATGGAAGAAATCCTAACATATAATATTTTGAAGTTTTCGGTTCAAAATGATTTTTATTAAATACAAAAGACCAACCTGGTTAATTCAATCCAAAACCCGATGAAGGAATATTCATTTGATACTCAGAACGAAGCAAGGCATATAGAATTTATAATAAAAGAACTAAAATAACCAAAGAAACACTTCACATGTCATTCGATGATAATTTAAAATTTAAAAATAAAATTGATGACGAAGAAATAATTCCTAAATCAAATATCATAGAAGATGATAGTGAAAATATTGAAAATAATACTGAAACTGAAAACAATAATTTACCTAATGAAAATGAGATTTGATCTCCACCTAGACTACTTAGAAATCACCCAATTGAAAATGTTATTGCAGAAATAAATTCTAATGCAATAACTCGAAATCAATTAAATCAAATGGGTCATGTAACTTTCCTATCGAACATTGAACCCAAAAATGCTAAAGAAGCCTCAACTGATGATTACTGGATTATAGCTATGCAAGAAGAGTTAAACCAATTTGAACGAAATGAAGTTTGGGTCTTAGCTCCTAGACCTAGTAATCAAACAATCATCGGTACTAAGTAGGTTTACAAAAATAAAGTCGATGAGCAAGGGAATGCTATTCGAAACTGTTTATACCAAAATTGGGCACAACACTCTTCGGAAGTTTTTGAAGAGATAAAATGAAGAAATTAAATGGAAAAAAGAGGATTATCTAACAAAAACTCCAAAACAGATAATGAAAGTAATAAGAACGCACAGAAACACAAGAATTTAGAGTGGTTTGGCGTGTTTCCTACGTCCACTATGAAGTTGATTGCTTTATTGATGTTTCTTTCGATGATTACAATTGATTTCAGCGGGTTACAACAAATAACAATGATTCACAGCAGTGAAATTCATTGGTTGCAGCAGCAATGGAGTTTAGAACTGGATCCGGCAGAGTCTGGGCGTTGGAGAATTCAAAGAAGAGGAAGATCCCCCTTTTCTGTATGCCCTGGGGCTCTATTTATAGGTGTAGGAGGTTGATATTTCGCTCAGACCTCGGGAGACTCCTTCTGGCACGTGAGTAGGCCCGCACGACCAAGCCCGTGAAGTTTCGGCCCGATCCGTGATCGATACGAACAGATTTTGTGTCAATCAAGATTGTGTCCGATGGAGTCGAAATTTGGCGTCGACATTCTTTAGCATGCACGTAAGCTTCTGTGAAAATTTCATAGCATTTGGACTTGTAGATTAGGAGATATGATCGATACGAAATGGTGATATTTGGCAGGCTACTTCGTTCGTATCGATCATTTCGACTCGTTGATTTCGAATCGATGGCGGCATGCGCTAGCAGGTTGACGTGGCGCATGTCCTTTGCATTGATCTGTAGCATACCCATTTTGAATCGATGAAGACAGTCTAATTCGAATTGATGGATGTTGGCCTATTCGCATCGATGGAGGTTGCATAGTTCGTATCGATGAAAGCGGCTCCGTTCGTATCGATGGAAGTGGCCTTGTTCGATGGAGACGAACAAATGATATTGCGATGGATACGAACAGGTGGCGACTTCGCATGTCTTGATGGATACGAACAGTAGATCACTTGAGGGATACAAAGTAATGATCATTCGATGGATATGAACTAAGGTCAACTGATGGGTACGAACTACAGAAGCTTGATGGATTCGAACAACGCTCTTCAGGCGATGGATGCGAAGTGGACTCTGGTGATAGATACGAAATCGATCTTGTTGAAGAGAGGCTTCCTGATGGATTCAAATTAGATCGATTCGAACAGAGGCTTCCTGATGGATTCGAATTAGATCGAGTCGAACAGTGGCCAGTCAATGCATTCGAACCCGAGGCTGTTCTTCATCCAATCTTGCATCGATCATAACTTGAGCATATTAACTCGGATTGACTTGAAATTTGGAGCGTTGGTTCTCATAGCTTCGCTTGTCGTGTCATATCAATTTTAGCTCGATCTGGACTCGGACAAAATTCGTCGATATCCATAGTGAGCCTGCGTATAACCGGTCTCCAAGACAAACTCTCCTGGGTTTCTAGTCAAGTTCATGGTGTCACGACCTTGCCAAAAGGTGGGATAACATTTTCCCCCCAAAGTACGTCTTGTGTGAACATGACGTGCTTTGAAATGCTACATCCTTCATTCTGAAAAAGTTCTATCTGATTCGTTGAGTAGTTGCTATCTTTTCATCAAAAGATGTATCCTTCGATTGATTTCCAGTAATATAAATGTTGATTTGTTGAGTGCCAATGGTTATGTAGTGCATTTTTGTAACTGAGTGTCGAGTGCTAGCGATTTGTTGTTCACCGTTGTAATTGTCATCAGGTGAGCATTCAATTCCTGTAAATTTTGAAAATTGAATATTAGTTCGTCATACGCGTACGTATGTTAACCTGACTCCCGTCAACGTTTGCACGTTCACGGGTCGTTGTCAAGTTTTTTTTTATCGAGTTTCGTAACGATCCTCTCCTAGATCGATTGTGAAATTCGAGTTGTAACAACGTTTGATGGTTGTTTTAAGTCCTTCCTTTGTATCGATCCTCTCCCGGATCGATCTGAGATGTTAGAATGTATGCTTCGTATCGATGGATACAAAATATTGGGTCTCAGATTGATGGCTACAAAAGCAATGCTTTGTATCGATGGAGTCGAACGATCGAGACATAATCATGCAGTGATGCTTCATGGAGGATATGCCATTTCTCATTCCCTTATTCAATAAGAATCCCCGATTGTGGATAATCTTTGATAGAAGTCAACCATGACTCGTTTTCTAGGTCTGTCTCCAAGATCTAGTTGATCTTCATATGCCAATGCCTGGAATAATCATTTCAACTGAGACTAAGTCTATTTTTCGCGCATCCCCAGAACTGGCTAGCTGGGCGAGTGATTCGGCCTTTTCATTTTGTTCTCTGAGATTTGTGTAGTGGTGCAATAGTCGAAGTCGGCTAGTAGCTTTTGGACCCAGTTGAGATAAGGAGCAAGACGTTGCCCCCTAGTCAGATAATCTTCCCTACCTTGGCGTAATACTAACCAGTAATCACATAAGACATGTAAAGTTTCCACTCATAGTTTTCTTGCAAGTTTGAGCGCCAAGGCTTCATACTCAGCTTCGTTATTTATTGCAGGGAAGTTGAGTTTCAGGGCGTAGTAGATCGTTCGTTCCTCAGGAATCATTAACGCAACTTCGATGTTAGAAAGCCGATTATTGGAAGTTCCATCGGTGTACGTTCTCCATCGGTTGGACGGTTCTCCATTGTTCTTCGGATAATCGTCCGATGTAGTGAATTCAGATATGAAGTATGGTAATGTTTGACCTTAGAGAGCTCTCCGAGGGAGATAAGTGATATCAAATTGGCCTAGCTTGATACTCCATTTGAGTAACTTTTTAGACAAATAAGGTTTCTATTGGACCTATCCTAATGGTTGGTCGATATGGACATTAACGGGATGAGCTTGTCAATAGCCAGCCTTCATCATATACTGGTCTTTGGATTCGTTTCTCTTCACATAGCATTGTGATGCTTATGGCGTGTGTTGACACGGCCCAATTGATGTATAAATCTTCACGATCTAAAGGTTTGGGTAAAATGGGAGGTCTCTTTAAGTGATCTATCAGAGGTGGAAGTGCATCAACACAGTTGTTAGTTCATTCAAAAGTTCTCTTCCCTCTCTTGGTCGGGTTGAAGAAGATAATTCACTTTTAGATGGTCCTAGTTGTTATCCCGCCTTTTGGCAAGGCCGAGATATCAAGAAACTGACTGGGGAATATGGATCATACATCCTCAGCATCGAGTAGCTACTGGATGACCACAGATATCGATGAATTTTACTCGAGTCCGGATCGGGCTACAATTGATAAGACACATCAAGAAAGGTCAATAAAAGCAACGTTCCAAGTTTCAAGTCAATCCGAGTTCGTACGCTCAAGATATCATCGATGCAAGTTGGAGGAAATGACCCTAAGTTCGAATCCATCAGTGCAACCTCTGTTCGTATCCATCGGTTCGACTCCGTTAAGTTCGCAACCATCAACAAGCATTCGTTCGAATCGGACCGGATAAGCCACTTCGAATCCATGAAGTCACTCCACTTCGTATCCATCTAGTGACCCTGCTTCGAATCCATCCTGTTGCCACGACTTCGTATCGATCGACTATTATATATCGCGATCGATACGAACGAACTTCTGTTCGAATCCATTCCCTCGAATCCACTAAGTCAAAGCGGCGAAAAACATGGAGTCGACCCAGTCGACTCGGAGTGAAAAGTGGATTGACCCCGGAAATGCGCACCACGTCATCGCAAAGGCACGTGAGGCCACCGAGTCGAGCCTATCGATTCGAGCAAATCGAGTCGAAGCAAGCAAACTACCGAAGGATGGCAATTCGAATCGACCATATCTCGCAATCTACAAGTCCAAATGCTATGAAATTTTCACAGAAGCTTGAACACATGTTGAAGAATGTCCACACCAAATTTCAGCTCGATTGGGTGTTTTCTTGATCGATTCGAATGGATTTCGAATCGATCCCAAAGTGGGCCCCCTCATGTGCCAGAAGTGGTCTCCCGAAATTCAGGCGAAATATTAGCCTCCTACACCTATAAATAGAGCCCCTGGTCATTCAGAAAAGGGGTCGGACAATTTTAAGAGCTAAAGAGCACCCGGACTCTGCCAGATTTACTCCAAATCACCACCGCTACCTTATATTCAAACTTAGCAAATAAAATTCAGTTGTACTACATTATAAGGAATTGTAATCTTCAAGCATCGAGCAATAAAATCATCAAACTTCATAGTAGACGTAGGAAAAACGCCGAACCACTCTAAATCGCTTGTCTTTGCATTTTCCATTTCTGTTATTTGGAGTTTTTGTTAGATAATCCTCAGTTTTAATTTTCTTTCTTCACTTTTATCTCTTCAAAAAACTTTCTTAGAGTGTTGTTCCCATTTTTGGTACAAACACTTTGGTGCTTTCACTGAGAACAACCAGTTTTTCTCCTGCCCTTTGGATCTACCATCGATACCGGATTGCATAAATCCAAGGGGAAGATCCAGATCTCTACTCCAGAATCCTTCCATTCTATTCAGATTTGCATAAAGTCTAGGAAAGGAATCCACTACTCAAGATGGTTAGTACAAGAACTACCTCTACGGCTGCTGATCAAGAAGGTCGGCATAGACAGAATCCTACACAGCAGCTACAATCCAATCAAGACAACACTGCTCACTCAGATCCGTCAGGACCAGTCACCAGGCAAGAGTTCCAAGTGTTGCTCCAAGAACTAACTCAAAGTCGGCAATAGTTAACTTAACAGCTATGCGCTAACGCTGAATTGACCAATCAATTAAACCGATGAAGGCGCAGGAGGACGAGGAGGGATGATGCTTCCCACTCGTCCACTGAAAGTTCTGCTTCATCTAACTATCACGGCAGATCTACACGTCCCCGATTGGACACGGGTCACACACAAGCTACCGGATATCAACCTACCTTAACTGGAGGAAAATTGAGGGTCGGACCGTCAACTAGCTTCCAGGCCGGGCCCTCGTCACGAGGAGGTGCTGTTCCACAGCATACCACAGACAATCGCACTGCAATCGCCGTGGTAGAAACAAGGATTGATACCCGGAATCTGTCAGATCTGAATAATCAGCAACGTGGGCGTACTCCTGAACCATACGTCCTAGAAGATGTAGAGCCAAGGAGGCGAGACATAGGCCGTCGACAGCGTCCGGTCCAAACTCGCACTGTGGAACCCGACCACACCTTAGCTCAGCATGCACATAATGTGGCTATGCCCGATATTTCAACCATGATACGTCAGATGATTCGCGAAAGCCAAGGGCTTACCAATGACGACTGGGGAATCTCCCATAGTCATACTCCTTTCACAGACGAAATATTATACGCTGAACCTCCTCGGCGATTCAGAATGCCAACTCTCCCTATGTACGAAGGAAATTCCGATCCCAATCAACATATTTTGAAATATGAGTGGTCGATGAGCGCCGCAAGGGCTGATGATGTAGTAAAATGCCGAAGTTTCCCCATCTCTTTGGGAGGAATCGCAACAATGTGGTTCACAAGGTTACCGCCTAGATCTATCTCTTCGTTCGATCAACTGGCTAATAAATTTGTCGAACAGTTCCGTATGCATGTCGCTAGACCTAAAGACGTTAACACCCTATCTAGCATCACCCAAGCTAAGGGAGAGACACTCAGACGTTATTTGGAAATATTCCACGCGGCATGTGTTGAAATTAGTAATCCTAATGATAACTCAATCTTGATGGCATTAACCAAAGGAATCGATCCCGATTCTGAGTTTGGAAACTGGTTAGATGGGAAACCACCCGCATCATTGGACCGTTTCTACTCCAAAGCCGCTCAATTCTTACGGCAAGAGGACACGAAACAGTCTAGGAAGCAGGACGATGCGATGCCCAGAACAGAAGGAATACAAAGTAATGTAGCAGTTAAGCAGTCCGGTGAGAGTTCCGGAAAAGTTCAGTTGAATATACAGAACAAACAGACCCAGCCGCGAGGCAGCAATGGTCAGGATAAAAAGAGAGATCAGAACCGAGGCCCACGACGTAGGGCTCCGATGTTCGATAACTACACACCGTTGAATACATCATTGGAAAATGTGTATCTGCAAACTTGCAACACTGTGCAATATAAGAAACCTGCTCCGAAGCAATCGTCGGAGAGGCAGATTCAAATAGGGAAGTTTTGTAGATTTCACGAGAGTTATGGCCACAATACCAATGAGTGTCGACATTTGCAGGACCTCATCGAAAAATTGATTAGGGAGAGAAAGTAAGATCAGTTTGTGCGGGCGCCGCAGTCTGGTGGTGCGGGCCCTTCAAATCAGAATCGTACACAAAATTAGGAAAGACAAGAGGAACCCGCTCGTACGGGTGGAAGGCTAGTTATAAATACAATAAGTGGTGGTCCCCATCCAGCAGACAGAAGCTGGAGGGAAATGGAGTCATATGCCAGCTCTATCAGGCATGCGGACTTCGAATGCTGCAGTAATTGTGAAGATGGAACTCCGGCTAAACAAAAGAAAACAATGACTAATGATATCATATTTAGAAGTAGAGACGCTGATAAGATCAAAGCCCCAACAATCGAACCACTGGTCATATCTACCCAGGTAGGTCTTGCTTGGATGAAGAGGATCCTGGTTGACAGTGGGAGCTCCGTAAACATCTTGCTTAAACGAGCCTATGATTTAATGAAAATGGAAGTAAAGGACTTAAAACCTAGCCAATCTCGAGTTCACGGCTTCTATTGAAGTGCTACAATACCCACTGGAGTGGTGGAACTGCCAGTGGAGTTGGGAGTTGGAGAACACCGGAGAGTCTGGATGTTGCAGTTTGTCGTTTTAGATATCGATTCACCTTACAATGCGTTTTTGGGCTGACCGGCCCTTGCTGAGTTCAGGACAGCCATTGCCCCATGGTGTTTAACTCTGAAATTCCCTACTGATCACGAAATTGGAGTCATTCAAGGAGATCAGGCGGCAGGAAGAGCGTGTTATGTTGCTGAACTGCGCGAGGCGTAGAGAAAGGAGAAAGGAAAGGGCGTAGAGGAATCTCTCTGCGTCCGTTTTGCTGATGATTGACAATTAGTGCCTGGGCCCCGGCCCGGGCACCACGACCAATCCCTTAAAGATCTTGACCCTAGAGACAACGAAGATAAAGACGAATCTAAAGAGAATCAAGCTTCCCCGGCCGAACTGACTGTGGACGTCCCAATCAGTGAGGATGATGATTCGAAAGTACTAAAAGTTGGATCTCAACTCGGAAAACAGACACAACAGGAATTGGTTGAATTTCCGAGCGAATCTCGACGTTTTCGCCTGGACACACTCTGATATGTGCGGGATCTCACCGGACATCGCAAGTCACTCCCTGAATATTGATCCGCGGTATGTCACGGTCAAACATAAAAGGCGCGGTATGGATCCAGAGAGATCTGCCGCCCTTAAAGAGGAGGTTGATAAGTTACTATCAAATGGGTTCATCCGAGATGCTTTGTATCCAGAATGGGTGTCAAATCCAGTATTGGTTCGAAAACCGAATGGGAAATGGAGAACTTGCATCGACTATTCCAACTTAAACAATGCTTGTCCGAAGGATAGTTTTCCACTTCCCCAAATTGACCAGCTCGTAGATTCAACGGCTGGGCATGAATTATTATCTTTCATGGATGCTTATTCTGGCTACAATCAAATACCTATGCATTTGCCTGATCAAGAACATACCAGTTTTGTGACCGATCTGGGACTCTACTGCTACAGAATCATGCCTTTTGGTCTAAAAAATGCCGGAGCAACATATCAACGCTTGGTCAACCGAATGTTCGCCAACCAGATCGGGAAGACCATGGAGGTTTATGTAGATGACATGCTAGTAAAATCTCGATTCTCCACAGATCATGTCAGAGATTTAAATTTGATGTTCTGCATTCTTCGAGAATATGGAATGAAGCTCAATCCATTAAAATGTCACTTTGGTGTCGCCTCTGGAAAGTTCCTCGGATTTATCGTTAACGCTCGAGGGATAGAAGCAAATCCCAAAAAGATCTGGGCAATAAGGGACTTACAAACTCCAGGAACCATAAAACAAGTCCAGAATCTCAACGGGAAGGTAGCAGCATTGAGCAGGTTCATTTCAAAATCCACCGATAAATGCATTCCTTTCTTCGATCTGATCCGGAAAGGAAAGCGAAACTTTGAATGGACCATGGAGTGTGAAGACGCATTCCGATCGCTGGTTCTACATCTTTCCACACCACCAATCTTATCAAAACCAGTTGACCACGAGCAATTGTACCTTTATCTGGCAGTATCAGAGCATGCAATCAGCGCTGCTTTAGTTAGGGAAGAAGATCGAGTGCAAAATCCAGTCTACTACGTTAGCAAACGATTGACTGGAGCTGAGAGAAATTATCCGAAACTAGAGAAGTTGGCTTATTGCCTTGTCATCGCATCAAGAAAACTCCAACCCTATTTCCAAGCATATCCTATTACTGTTTACACCGACCAGCCGTTACGACAGGTCCTTACGCGGCCTGAGACGTTTGGTAGGTTACTCAAGTGGAACATCGAACTGAGCCAGTTTGATATTACTTACTCTCCAAGACGAGCCATTCAAGGACAAGTCCTAACCGATTTCATAGCTGAATTTACCATTCCAGAAGACTTGCCCGAAACCAGTGAATCCCCCGAATACATCTGGAAGCTGTATACTGACGGTTCATCAAACGACCGGTGTTCGGGCGCTGGTGTTGTACTTGAAACTCCCGAAGGCCGATCTGTATGTTATGCTTTGAAGTTTAGTTTTCATGCAACCAATAATGAAGCTGAATATGAAGCCCTCTTAGCTGGACTAAAATTTGCCAGAGATTTGAGAATTATCGTTGTGGAAATTTATTGTGATTCGCAATTAATCGTGTGTCAAGTACGGGGAGAGTATCAAGCGAGAGATCGAAGGCTGGCTGCCTACTTAGCTCAAGTTCAGGAAGTACTGAATCAGTTTGATTATTATGCCATTTATTATATACCTCGAGAACGTAATCAAAAAGCCGATTCATTGGCAAAGTTAGCCAGCACAGGTGAAGCACAGCAAATGGGACTTGTCCCCATCGAAACTTTATCCTCCCCAAGCATCGATCAAATAGAGATGAATTTTGTGTTTGAAACCGCTCCCAGTAGAGAATCGTGGATGACTCCGTATCGAAATTACATTGAATGGGACATTGCCTGAGCACAGAAATGAGAAGAGACAAATTCTATGAAAAGCTTCACGGTTCGTCATTCAAAACGGAGTCATGTATAGAAGGGGTTATTCTGTTCCTCTCCTCCGGTGTATCGCGCACGATGAAATCAAACGAGTGTTACATGACGTACACGAAGGAGAGTGTGGCGATCAGACCGGTGGGCAAGCTCTCGCTAAGAAAATACTCTGATATGGATACTACTGGCCGACAGTAAACCGAGATGCAGCAAACTATGCCAGAAAGTGCGATAGGTGCCAGAAGCACGCCCGAATTCCAAGAGCCCCACCTACCGAGATAACTCAAATGGTCAGTCCCTGGCCTTTCGCAATGTGGGGCATCGATATCATCGGCGCTCTACCTCTGGCAAAAGGTGGTGCGAAGTACGCCATCGTCGCCGTTGACTACTTTACAAAATGGGATGAAGCTGAAGCTCTCGCAACGATTACGACAAAGAAAGTAATAAATTTCGTAGTTCGCAACATCATCTGTCGATTTGGACTCCCGCTTACCATCATCACCGATAATGGAGCTCAATTTGAAAGTGCAGAGTTCAAGAATTTCTTTCAACAGTTTCATATCCATAAAAAATTCTCGGCAGTTGCACATCCCTAGGCAAACGGTCAGGTCGAAGCTGTCAATAAAGTTATAAAATCCATCCTAAAGAAACGACTGGAAAAGGCCGGAGGCAAATGGGTTGATGAACTTCCTATGGCATTATGGGCTTATCGCACGACTCACAAGACCGCAACCGGGCACACCCCGTTTTCCTTATCTTATGGCTTAGAAGCCGTTATTCCAGTCGAGACAGAAGTGTTTTCCTATCGCGTGACTTATTATGATCCGAAAACAAACGCTATATTGCTTGCTGAATCTTTGGATCTACTAGATGAGAAGCGGGAAGAGGCCGATTTGAGAGCGGCCACATATCGGAGTCGAGTCGCCCGACTGTACAATGCCAAAGTTCGACCTCGAACTTTTGAACTCGGTGATCTCGTTCTCAAGAGAATCTATCCGGTTCCTTCACACATGAAACCAAATGGGGAAGGACCATACGTGATTACACAAAGACTCGGAGATGACACATTCAAACTATCGACCGTTGACGGTCTTGATTTGCCAAGGGCCTGGAACAGCGAGAGTCTCCGTCGCTATTACACATAACAGGCTTTATTTATTTCACTATATTTTTTCCATTTAGCAATTTACTTTTGCATTTCGAAATTAGAATTTGTAATAAGGCAACTGACTTTGCCATATTTTCTTATTTCAGCAATAAAATGCCATCTCTTCGAGCCAGAGTTGTGATTCATTGAATACAATGCACAACATCATGATGCACGAAGAGCTAAATTCCATCACGCAATGGAATTTATTCAAGTAGGGAGTGACTGTGATACGACCGGCCATTCGCTAAATGAAAACCGAGCTCGGGGGCAAGCCATCACATCAACGCTAAAAATGGGTTGATACACGACAATCCTTCACACAACTCCGTACTCCTAGAGTGCGAGACGGAGTATAAACATCACACAACTCCGTACTCCCAGAGTGCGAGACGGAGTATAAACATCAACTTTAACTCCGTACTCCCAGAGTGCGAGACAGAGTATAAACATAAAACAACTCCGTACTCCCAGAGTGCGAGACGGAGTATAAACTTTACATCAACTCCATACTCCCAGAGTGCGAGACGGAGTGTAAACATTAAACAACTCCGTACTCCCAAAGTGCGAGACGAAGTATAAACATCCAACTCCGTACTCCCAAAGTGCGAGATGGAGTATAAACATTAATTCAACTCCGTACTCCCAGAGTGCGAGACGGAGTATAAACATTAATTTAACTCCGTACTCCCAGAGTGCGAGACGGAGTATAAACATACATCAGCTCCATACTTGTCCCCAAGACTGGGGGCAGAACCAAAGCAAATATTGAATTGAAGACAGAAGAGAATATGTTTTCATTTCCATCATCAACAAAAAGAATCTGATTACAAGCTGGTTCAAAAACTTCCTACTAGTGGGAGCCGAGTCCACATCTATACACGGCTATAGAAAAAGCAAAAAGACAAAGCAAAACACTACCCCCGAACATGACAACGAACTAATGGAAGAGCTCAATCTTTCTTCTTCCTCGGTTTCTTTTTCGGGGTAGTCTCGCTAGATCCGCTACCCAACTTCTTCCTCAATCTTTTGCCCTTCTCCGGTTTGCCCTCCGATTGCGACATAATGTCAACATCCTCCTCGAAGCTTGAGGCAACAGATATTCTCTTGGAGGATGGAATTGGAGGCAAAGGAGCTGTGGCAGGAAGTGGGGCAGGAGCGCTTGCAATGACACTAGTGCCGCCCGGCGATATCATCATTAGTGGGGCAGGACCAGATGGATTCATGCCTACTGTCATTGATGTCATCTCAGCACTAATCTCGGCAAGGATTTCATCCTCACGAGATACTTGGGCCGCGCTGGAAGTACTGATGGCTGGCATGAAGGAGCTAGTAGCTGGAGTAACTCCACTCATGGCGAAGGATGAGTCTACAAAAGGATCGTTAGGTTGACTAAGGAGTTCCTCAATCATCTGAGCATCAAAAGATAGCATGCTCGTTTCTCCCTCTTCGCCGACCACACTAGATGTCATAATAGCCTCGGTGACAATAGCCCCTGGCACTTGATAAGAAACTTAAGAGGCAGGAGGCGCAGAGATAACGGATTCGGTCACTGAAACGCGAAAAAGCGAAGATTGTTAGATAAGTGTATTGCCTCAGGTTCACCACACTAAGTGTATACGAGAAGCGTTCAAGTACCTTCCTTAGCCTGACCCGAAGTATGGCCAGGTACAGAGGCAGGGGGGTCAACAGGAGACAATTGCGGCTGGTCAGGATTGTAAGCGGGGACAGACTGGGAATCGACCGTGCCAGTGGCCTCAGGCAATGTCGGAATTACAGCTCCAACACTTGCTTCGTGATGCTCGATCCCCGAGCCCTCACCGGTCTCTACCTGTCGAGCACCAAGCCTCTCTTTCTCCACGGAAATCATTGTCTCGTGGAGAACCTTCCTCTCTTCCTCAGAAAGCAAGCGCGTCTCAAGCTCGAAATCATCCAATGCTTCATCCGGATGCGCTGCTTTCTTCTCCGCCACCAGCCTAGTCCAGGCGTTGTACAGAATCATAGAGTCATCTCCAAGCCAAAATAAATTTCTATGTTCCAGCACGTTGGCGTTATAGGTAACCAGGGGATCATCAAAATCAGCTTCCATCCTGGACTGCTCCGCTGTAATCTTTTCCTCAACTTCTGCCTCCACAGATTTAGTCTTGGTCACCGCCGCAGCAAGTTCAGCTCGAAGTGATACGGCTTGGTCACATGCCTCCTGAGCGGTGGTGTTTCCCTCATTTTTTTCTTTCACCACCTCAGCAAATTTGGCTTTAAGCTCATTCAGCTCTTTGACGGCGGTGTCTCGCTCAGCTACGACCGTGGTATAACGGTGGCCCATCCCTTCTACTAAGGCACAATGTGCCTGCTGCATCCTTGCCATTTTTGCCACAGCCTCGTCATGCTTTTTAAGCACTTGGAGTTCAAAGTTTCGAGATGACTCCATCTTAGATTGAAGAACCTGGATGATGCGATCTTTCTTGACAATGTCAGCATCACGCTCCTCAATAACCTTTGCCCGGTCAAAAGCTACCTTTGAAGCTTTCACGGCTGCTTTGTACCACTCCTTGTATTGAGCATAAAAGTCGCGGATATAGCTATGCGCAATATTTTTAGCAGAATCCTCTTGAGGTGGGGAGGGAAGACATATGCATCCAGACAAATTTCTGGAAAGTCCCTTTTCATTTGAGCAAGTGGGATGGATCCTTCACTTGTCAATTCATCCGGAGCCTGTTCAACAATGGTAGCTGTCTGCGGTTCAACCCTTTGCCGCTGAGTTTCAGGCCTGGAAGATTGAGAGGGTTGTTGTTGCTGTGAAGACTCAGGAGGATCTATAGGGGCCCTAGGAGGCGGAGGAGATCGAGATCGCGGTTGGTACTGATAGCTCCTATCTTTGTCAGTACGATCTTGACCAGAATGGCCGCGCCAATAATCCCGGTCTCTGTCGTAACGTTCCTAGCTGGTGTAGCCTCGACCGTGATCCCTATCCGATTCCCTCCAGCGGGACTCATAATAAGAAGAAGATCGTCGTACATTACGAAGCCTATCCAGAGTGGATCCACGACCTGACATCTCACCTGCGATAAGAAGGAACTGCAGTTTAGAATCCTACAAAAGCGATGTTCAATATGCGGAAATCATGTAGTGCTTTGGAAGTGTGTGTAAATGTGTAAACCCCCAGACCAACCAGAAGTGTTGACCGCACTCAAAGGGAAGGGCTCGCTCATATTTAAAACATCTTGAAATTCCTCCAACCCGGGATTGTGATGAATAGATATATAATCCGGGATGGGAATATCATCAAGCCCTTTGAAAATATCTCTCGATTGAGAAGGGGCAGCCTCGGAAATCATAACTCCGGAAGTGGGAGGAGACACATCTACAGACTTCCACCCCTTAGATTTAAGTTTTTTGGAAACGACGGTCTTGCTTTTCCGTCTCTCTCCCAAGTCTTCAAAATTTCCCGAAAGATCGGCCATCGGCTCTACGTCCGTGTGAGTCCTTTCTTCGTCGCTCACTTCAGTTATCACAACTCCGAGCGTTTTCTTCGATCACTTCTTCTTCTTTTTATTCTTTTTCTTCTTCTTTGGAACGGGCCTTAGCATCCCATCGGTGACTATGCTCTGATTCATTTCGATCAAGCCAAGAGCTCTTAAGTTATAATCAGTCAACACCAAGTCGATGTGTCTCGCATCGCTCGGGGTCTCTTGAAGGCTCTGAATCATGCCCTTGTAATACCCGCCGTCAGGTCTGGAGATAATGGCTGTAAGAAAAACAAGATGTCAATACCAATACCAACAAGCCATTAGTCAAAGAAATCGTCGACAGGTTACGACACTTATGTCTAGACAACCATCGCCTAGCAAAACCTGGAGGACACCGGACATAAAACCATTCATTCTTGAAGTAACTAAGTCTGGTCCAGGCTCCGGTAATGACTTGACAGTTTCTCACTGCCTCCAAAAACGTAAAAGATGGGCTATCACCTCTGCTCTTGAAGTTAAATAGATATCTGATTTCCGTCGGCCTTGGAGGATGGAAGAGGTGTTCCATAAATACAATAAATGCACTGTTCAGTAGTGCATCCCATTAGGATGTAATTGAGAGGGAGCGATTCCAAGAAATGATAACATCTCCCTAATGTATTGATTAAATGGAGGGAGTGTTCCGGCCGCATAAGCATGTCGATAGAAAGTGGTATACCATTTGGGCGGACAGTGTGGTCTGTCACTAGGTCCCGGCAATAATGCATCATCCAAAGAGATGTTATGTCTCGTACATATCCTACCCAGTAAGTTTTCAGAAATATTGGACTGAACAGAATCTATAGGGTCCTCAATAAATATAGCCTCTTGTAGCTCATCAGGAGCTGGATCTACTACCTCCGTTGGGATATCCGAAATTACAAGGATCGGAGGACGAGAACTCTGAATCTCCTACTGTTGAGAGCTCGAAGATTCCATAACTGACTACTAATCAGAAATCAGTGTTAAACAAACAATAAACCCGTGCATCCCGCAGTGTGAAGTGTGTGTTGTGTAGTGTAGTGTTGTGCAATACTTGAAAAGATTCTACAGAGATAGAGAAAGTTTGCGGATAGCAAAAACATTAGAGATCCAGTCGGGATGACCGTCGTCACAAACCGTCATCGGCAAACCATCCCGATGTTGGCAATCAATTCAAGTTAAAGTTTGTTATTGCAGTTTTAGTTATAGTTCCATCGACGAGCTTCGAAGGGCAGTCAAGTATGCACAACAAAAGTTCAGTCCAAATAGGCAGAGATGAAGCTCATCGGAATCATGCCGTTAAATATGTGAAAGTTGTGTATTTATAAAAGTTACTTCGAATCAATTCGAGCCAGATTTTAAGTGATTCGAATCGATCAGAGGGACGGTGCTTCAAATCGACCTTGTTCGAATCGATACGGTTCGTATCGATGATAACCGGAGCCCTTCGTATCGATCAGTGACTCAAGCTTCGCATCCATCGTTAATAGAAGTATCGAATCGATCTCTAGCAACAAAGGTTCATAGACAGATGAGAGACTCAAGGGTCGTATCGATCGAATAGGTAGGACGTTCGAATCGATCGCAAGTAGATAATTCCATCGTATCGATCGCAAAGGATCGATACGATGACTCCATACACGCGATCGATTCGACTCGAGGTCCTCACAAATGGAGTGTCGATCGATATGAACATTAAGGGCAGATTATCATTTCCCCATCGCAATAACTCCGGATCGATGCGAAGGACTCATCCGTGTTACTTCTCCAGCAAGCCAATTCGACTCCGACTTGGACTCACTCAAGATCGAAACGAACAGAAACACGATGGAAAGGTTTGTTCTTAGATCTTCAGATCCATAAAGCTTTGTCTACCTGAATGTATGGACCGATTCGAAAAAGTCAGATTTTTGCCTCGACTCGAAGGAAGGAAGAATAATTCAGCCTTGTTCTTGAAAGATCGAGATGGATTCGAAGGCGCAGGAAGACGAAGATAAAAAGTAAAAAGTGAAAAAGTGAATGAGGTCCCAATATTTATAGGGGTTTTGTGACGATTCGTATCCCGGTGAGCAAAACCGGTAGCAGTAGGTGAAGCCACCAGATCGATTCAAAGCGACGAGTTCGAATCCATAATCCAGAGCGCTAGAATCGACTCAGACTCCCGCATGCATTGGTACTGAGCCACGCTTCGAAACCATTCCCTCGAGTCCATCGAAACGATTCGAAGCACAGACGTTAAAAAGACTAGAAGAGAATTCAACGCCACCAATTCGAAGTGTTCGTCGATTCACAACGATGCGCGGTCTATCGATACGAACGATCGCTTCGTATCCATCAATTGTCATCGATACGAATCAGGGTCCATCATCGCATCGAGTCGAACGATGCTTTCGAATCCATCACCAATGAGTTCCATCGATTCAAAGTTTTTGTTCGACTCCACCCACTGCATATCGATATGAACAAGCGTTTCGTATCCACTGAATTCTGAATTCACCAGTACGATGTCGGTCCATCGACCTTCTATATTGATTCAGGAGAGGATCGATACGAAGGAACTTCCAAAAAAACAACTGACGGACATTGTTACAACTCAAATTTCACATCGGTTCAGGAGAGGATCGATACGAAATGCAATACAAGAAAGTTAACAAAAACTCGAATTGAACATTCATCCAATGACGACTGCAGCAACAAACAGTTAATCATTACTGTACGACAGTCAGCCACGGCAATACAGAATACGGCTTTCAATGAAACATGCAATAGCTGTCCAACATAAATCTGTAGCTTTTCAAAGCACGTCATGTTTACACAAGATGTACTTTGGGGGGCAAATGTTATCCCGCCTTTTGGCAAGGCCGAGATATCAAGAAACTGACTGGGGAATATGGATCATACATCCTCAGCATCGAGTAGCTACTAGATGACCACATATATCGATGAATTTTACTCGAGTCCGGATCAGGCTACAATTGATAAGACACATCAAGCAAGGTCAGGAAAAACAACGTTCCAAGTTTCAAGTCAATCCGAGTTCGTACGCTCAAGATATCATCGATGCAAGTTGGAGTAAATGACCCTAAGTTCGAATCCATCAGTGCAACCTCTGTTCGTATCCATCTGTTCGACTCCGTTAAGTTCGCAATGATCAACAAGCATTCGTTCGAATCGGACCGGATAAGCCACTTCGAATCCATGAAGTCACTCCACTTCGTATCCATCTAGTGACCCTGCTTCGAATCCATCCTGTTGCCACGACTTCGTATCGATCGACTATTATATATCGCGATCGATACGAACGAACTTCTGTTCGAATCCATTCCCTCGAATCCACTAAGTCAAAGCGGCGAAAAACATGGAGTCGACCCAGTCGACTCGGAGTGAAAAGTGGATTGACCCAGGAAATGCGCACCATGTCATCGCAAAGGCACGTGAGGCCATCGAGTCGATCCTATCGATTCGAGCGAATCGAGTCGAAGCAAGCAAACTACCGAAGGATGGAAATTCGAATCGACCATATCTCGCAATCTACAAGTCCAAATGCTATGAAATTTTCACAGAAGCTTGAACACATGTTGAAGAATGTCCACACCAAATTTCAGCTCGATTGGGTGTTTTCTTGATCGATTCGAATGGATTTCGAATCGATCCCAAAGTGGGCCCGGATTTCCTGAAAGCGGGCATGTGGGCCCCCTCACGTGCCAGAAGTGGTCTCCCGAAATTTAGGCAAAATATTAGCCTCCTACACCTATAAATAGATCCCCTGGTCATTCAGAAAGGGGGTCGGACAATTTTAAGAGCTAAAGAGTGCCCGGACTCTGCCAGATTTACTCCAAATCACCACCGCTACCTTATATTCAGACTTAGCAAATAAAAATCAGTTGTACTACATTATAAGGAATTGTAATCTTCAAGCATCGAGCAATAAAATCATCAAACTTCATAGTGGACGTAGGCAAAACGTCGAACCACTCTAAATCGCTTGTCTTTGCATTTTACATTTCTGTTATTTGGAGTTTTTGTTAGATAATCCTCAGTTTTAATTTCCTTTCTTCACTTTTATCTCTTCAAAAAACTTCCGAAGAGTGTTGTGCCTATTTTTGGTACAAACACTAGTGTCAAATCAACTAAGGACGGTAATCTTTTGACTTAGGCTCCGTACCTGCTTGGTTGTCCTCGTTACATGGGTGTCTCTAACTATAGGAATTTTCTAGAAATTAGTCTTGATTCCATGAGAATTGATGATGAAAACAAAGAATCATTCTGATGTAATGGTGAAAGAGCATTTCAAAGGATCGAGTTTCATCCTGCATTTTTTAGAGAGCACCGAATACCTCTGTCAAGTCATCGATATGGTCGTTTGATAGTTGTGATCTCACGAGCATATTAACCACATCTACTTTCACCGATCGGTCGATATGATTTTTGAATGATCAGTTAATCGTTCTTTGGTAAGTAGCATAAGCGTTCTCAAAATTGAATCCATGGATTTCAGCATAGCACTATAGGCCCATGTCAATAATGAAACAGTTGTATTCCTGGTCTAGGACATGCTTCAGTATCTGATTGTATCTGGAGTTTTCATCCATGGATGAGAGTAATTCATGTCTGATGGTCAGGTCCATCAGTTGGTTGATCATTGGAAGTGGAAAGCTGTGCTTTGTCATACCCCATGGAAATCTGAGTTGTTGACGTATGTCTACCACTCTCTGTTCGTTTTTCTTATAAGTAAAGGATTGGATACTCATTTTGGTTGGAGGGCATCATGGATAAACCCACTGGTCTTAAGTAGATTCGCCTTCTCTTTAAGTGCAACAGATCTCTCCGGATCCATGTCGCATCATTTTTGTTCACCGAAACATGCCTCAGGTCGACATTTAATGCAGGGTTCTTCATGGCTAGCGAGAGTCCATATATATATATATATATGAGGTCGAGTCCAAGCGAACACATCAAGATTCACCTAAAGTAAAACAATTGATTATTTCTTCATAATTGCGTAGAGTTGTGATCTGATCTACAATACTCGTGATGGGTTGTAGGCGTCTCATGTGTTTATTTGCAATGGTAAATGATCGGGCTTATAAGGATGTTGAATCAAAGGATTAGTAGAACTTAGCCTTGTACTGAACGCTGCTACATAGCTGGCTCCAGTTTTGAGATTGAATTAACTTGTGTTTCTGAATGATGCGCTTTTCATTCAATGTACTCGCGATCCGTTGCTCATTGTAAGGGTTGGAATGATGACCATTCGCCCATGAGTTCGGGTATTGATCTGATGATTTTATCTCTAGGCATCTTTTCAGTCATAACCTAGAGTTGTTATGAATATCAGGCATGGGTCATAGGTTCAAATTGTCATAGTCAACTCTCGGATAATTACTCTTTGCCCCCAGTCTCGGGTTGGCGGATGCATTATGCGGACGGTCTAGTCTCGTCCTAGCTGTGTTTATACTGTAGTTCAAGCTTTAAGAACCAGGGTTGACTGATGAATGGTTGAATCATATTAATCTTATCTTCTTGTTCGTGCCCCCAAGTCTGGGGAATATCTCGATAAGTGGCGGGGTAGAAAATGTCCGCTTCAATTTTGTATTCTATCCCATTGAACCATAGGATCGAGTTAACCGATGGAAGGCTGAGTCATGCCTATCCTGTATTATGTTCTAGTTCTTTCCTATTGGCGGAATACATTGTTACTTTGCCGACATTCGAACATAAGCTAGATTCCAGATGGTCAATGACATTCACTTCGCTGCTTATGTCACCATACTTTGGGAAAAAACTGAAGAGTGTTTCGTCCAGTCAGATCCAATGCAGGATTGATGCTTCCCTTGTTGAATCCAGGGTAAGAATCAGTGTGCAGATGTTTAGGTTGCACTTGTTTTGAATTTCTCTTTTAGTCGGATCATGGCAAGAGTCAATGAATGAATGGTCGTGTTGCATTCATTTGGAGTTAGGTGATCAACCATGTCCATTTCGATTTACGTTCTCCCATCAGATTTAGGGATAAAGTTAGCTTTGAATGCGGTCATGTCATGCTCATCTGGTCTCATGCTCTTCCTGATGGATCAAAGGAAGGTAACGGAGGACGAATGGTCAAGTCACACCCATTTGTGGTTTATTCTTCTATCCATGCTCTGTTAGTCAAAGGTATTCGATGGAGTTTGGGTCACATCGACTTGTAGACGAAGAGGACCGATATTGACCGCCGATTCAATGGTACGATGTGAAAGGTGCAGATCGATATTGCCCGTCGATCCGGCGGTACGATATAATTGGTTGCCTAGAACTTCGGGCGTCATTCTGATTGGTTAGCATTAGGGTCTCCTTTTAGTCGTTGCCTTAAGTTGTAAAGGACGCTAAGCTGGAGATGCAGCGAGTCACCTTCCTCTTCTTTCGGTGATTTGTAATTCTACCTCCAGTCTTGAGTTAGAAGAGTTAGTTCGTGGATGGTCCAATTGCACCTGTAGTGAGTTTATATTGCTCATGTCGAGTCTAGGTCAGAGTTGGTGAATGAATGGTCGAATCACATTCATTCGTTTGTCTATTCTTGTAGCCACACTTTGGGGATCAGAGTCAGTTGAAGGGCCATTCATCACACCTATTTGATGTTTATACCCCTGTGCACACTCTAGGGACTAAGAGTTTTAGTAGAAAATGGTCGGACCGCATTTTCCTCAATTAATCCCTCTAGCACTAGTCGATGGCGAAAGTCGAAGTGTGGTCAATCACATTACAACAACTTTAATTTGATGCTTCTCCCACTGAACTGTAGGAAGGAATTGATTGGAATATGGTTAGGTCACATCTGTTCATGTTGCACGAACAGCCCATTGGATCATAGGGGAGAGTTAGTGTAACAACCCTGTATTTTACAAATATTCTTAAATTGATTTTTCCCAGATTCAAAAGCTTTATTTATGAAAAAGAATAAATTTTGTTATTTTAAATATAAACTTTGACTTTGATGTGGATTAGAATTCCAAATATGACTAAATTTAATATTTCCTGAAAATGTGAATTTTGGTCAATAGTCAAACTTTGACTTTTAAGTTTAAATTTTAAATAGTTTGAAATTATAAATTTTATCTTTTATTATGAAAATATATTTAATAACTTGAACACTACTTTTCGTTTCGTTGAAAACGGAGTTAAAATGTAAAAGTTATGTACATTTCAATTTTCAGTATAATTTGTTTTATTGTGCATTTTGCCTATTTTAAATTTTATAAATTTTATTTTATTTGTCATATTTTGTTCTAATATGTGTTGATATTTTATTTTATGTATATTTTGACTTTTAAATATTTTTAAAACAATGATAGAATTTTTCCAAAATTTACTGTATTTATTTCTTATTTTTAAAGGTTGTTTCTATTTTTCTACTATTTTCTTCATCTAAACTATATTTAAATTAAAATTTATTTATTTATTTTTGTGAATTCATTTTATTTTGTGTTCTTATCTTTATTTATAAATATTTTTAAGTACATTAAAAGTTTCCATAGTTCATTGCATTTATTTTCCATATTTTCAAGACTAGTTGCAAATTTTGCTGTTTTATTTAATTAAATTATATATATTTAATATTTAGTTATTTTTTTTTGTTATTTACTAAATTTTCGTATTTTTATCTGAGTTTATATTTATATTTCAGTTATATAAAATTAAAATAAAATAAGTGGAAATTTGAAAGGACTTAAGTTGTAAATTGTGTGACTTTTCATTAACCAAACCCTTCATTTTTCCATAACGGCTCATTTATTCTTTTGTAACCGTGTATTCCTTATTGTTTCAGGTGAAAGACTTCCCTTTCATTCACAATTCACGGCCAAAAACATTTCTGAAGTTGTTTGGGTAATGGCTTCATCTTCTCTACCTTTCTCTTCTTCAATTCCTATTAAATTTTCTATTGTTTTGCTTGATTCTTCCATAGCTTTGCTCGGCTAAACCCTCCACCATCTCCACCATAGCCTCAACCACCATCCCCTACCACTCTTCCTTGGCATCATCTCCAGCCATCATTTCAGATCCATCCATGGCCGTGACCTCTCCTTGAAGCTAGCACCACAAAACAATGTCAAAAACTCCAAAACAATGCACTAGTCACCACTATTACTTCACCACCTTCATCCACCACCTTGGCCACCACTATAGGCCGCCACCACCACCTTTTCCAGACCTCCCCACACCCCTCCATCTACTGTCCAGACCTGAACCATGCAAGGGCCGAGCCCCACTTGCCTTTGGATGAGCCAAAAATGCACCAAAACTCCACTTATTTTGCCTTGACCCTTTGTCTTATTCATATGTAACTCCTACCATCATCATCTCCTTGTTGCCATGCTATTTTGATGCCATAACCTGAGATTATGTCCAGCTATGGCTGAGCAAAAGATCCCCTTGGTCAAGCTCTTGAATGGTTAAAGAAAGGTCGAATCACTTTGCCCTTTTGTTGCTTTTTATTTCAAGTCATTTCGATATTGTTTGTGTTACATATTTATGTATACATTGTCTTGTTTTGTTTATATGTATACAAGGCAATTATATTTGGCTCTCCACTCTCAAATCATATTCATGTTGTCGTGCCTTCAAAGATTCTGTGTTGTGTGTTTGGTCATCATCTCCATCTTAAACAAGTGAGTTATTCTCACCAAACAATATGTACCTATATAACTAGTAAATTGACACCCTGTGAATCTGTAGAAATATATTATCATGTTATATATGCTTATATTATTATCATATGATGTTTACACCTTTTATTACACTTGTTATATCATATGTTACTGTTATTTAATGGTATTCTGTTATTTATATCTGTTATCACCATTGCAAGTTCCCTGTAGATTAGAATCACTATGGGTTGAAATGATACATACCCGAACGGACTTTAGAATAGGGAAAAATCATTATGGGCTGAAATGATAGGCCTGAATGATTTTTATTTAAATTATTTTAACTTGGAATTGCGGGTTTGAAATGATAGAACCCGGATTTTTCTTTTTTAACTGCGGATTGAAATGATACATATCCGTATCACTTGACCTAAGTTAGAAAATTATATACAGGCCCGTGGTTATTTTATAAAGTGTTTTGGATATTTTTAAGTATTTTAAAAATTATAAATTTATGAAATTTGATTTAAATAGATTTTGAAATGTTTTAAAATAAAGAAATTATGATTTTGCTATGTGTTAAAAATGTAATTAATGAATGGTTTAACTGGATTTTTGAAATATAACTTAAGTTGGAAATTTGGAATTTTTGTTAAAATGATATTTAAGTTATATGAATAAAAATGGAAATTTAATTATATTTGGAAAATGGAAAATATGATAATTTGATTTAAATTTTAATTTAAGTGATTTATTAAAGTATTATTGTTTTTTTCTATGAATTTAAGTGGTTAAATAAATGAATGTTTAAAAGTGATCTTTTAAAATATAACTTGACTAGGAAATGTGAAATTTGGTTTTAATTAAAGGTTTAAGTTAATTAAATAAAATTGGAAATTTTGTTAAATTGTGAAATGGTAATTTAAATTTGAAGTGTTAAGTCTATTTGTTGAAATGTGAAGAATTGGAACTTTTACACTTAAACTTATTAAGTAAATTGTTGAAAATTGGATTTAATTATAAGAAATTTATTGTGAAAGAAACATGTAAAGTTCTAATTAATGAAAGAAATATGTAAAGTTTAATTTATGAAAGAAACGTGTAAAGTTCTAATTAATGAAAGAAACATGTAAAGTCTTAATTAATGAAAGAAACATGTAAGTCTTAATTTGTTTAATATTGATTTAAAATAATAAATGCCCTTTTTGTAATAAAACGTAAATTAAAACGTACATTCAATAATGTAAGTTTAATTAGTGTAATATTGATTAAATGATAAATGCTCTTTACTGTAATAGAAATGTAAGTTAAAAAGTACATTTAATATGTAAGTTTTATTTAATGTAAATGACATATTTTAATGACTAAAATAATAAAGTTTCTTTATTGTAATGATAATGTAAGTTAATAAGGTACTCTTAACTTAACATAAGAATTTCAGCATTAAATTGGATATTACAGTAACAAAGTTTATTTAACTATAAGGCTATGATAAAATGACCATGTTAAAAATTTGTAAGTATATAAATACTTTGATTGTATAAAATGTTAAATTGGAAAGTATTACATTCCAAAAATGCTATGATTACTTAAGGTTACATTACCAAAATGCTATGATAATTTAAAGGAAGATTTCAAGTTTAATAAATTAAAGGAAATATTCAGTGATTTTGAAATTTGGGGTTTATTGAAATGATATATTATTGAATTGGTTTTGAAATGGAAATGATATATTTTTGAATTGGTTTTGAATAGATATGTTTTGGGTTTGAAAGTATGTATTAGTTTGAAATAAATGATATGATTTTGAAATGGTTTAAAGGATGTATTTTGATTTGAAACATAAACTATTTTTAAAAGTTATAACCACGGGTTATAATAACGATTGGTTGGCAAAGAGACCGGGATCGGATATGGACATACTCTCTGTCGATACCGAAAACCACTTTGACAACCGTGTACGCGGTGGAGATTCCAGAATGAAGTAGGATGGTGGCGACGTTCTTAAGGTATGTTACGTGGACCCAACTCCCGTGAGTTGGCATAAGGTGGCTAAAACAGGAGCGATCTCGGACCAGTGAGGTAGCACCTCTTCTCGGACACATTTCTTCGATATTATACTCTTACTTGTGATTTGACTAGATGGCCATCCTCCGATTTGGGAATGTTGTTCGAGGTGGAACGGTAGTGGCTGCTATGCGTATCCATCAGTCCGTGTGCGTAATTGGTATATCTACCCTGGCATTGCCTAGTTGTGCCGTGTCACCTACCATATCGAGCTTTACTACGATTATGATTTTAAGATCCGACCGCGTTAAGGTTCTCCATCCCCTTAACGCTATTTTCCGATATGATTATACTTTACTTATTTAGACACTATTATAATAGCGAATATTACTACATAGTAGATATTTTAACGGATCCTTAGAGGATGGGCGGTCCCAAGCATCTTCTAAGTTACTTGTACCTTTATTACAGTTCACTTGAGTTGGTTTACATTATATAAGTATATATTGTCCTGACTCGAGTGTTTTGTGTTTTGCTTTACGCTCGGGTCAGCCTGAGTATTCACAGATTTGGATTTCCACCTTTTGGAGATTTGAATCGCTGGAGATTATTTGCTAGTCTTGTTCTATCAACTTCGGTTCCGTTGTTCTATTCAGCCTGTACTTGGTTATTGTATTGAGACTTCTGCTGTACTTTATTTCTTATGTTGTATCTTATGTAACTCTGATATATTTTCATAGTAGCTTCATGAACTACTATTTCTTTTACTTCCGCTGCATTATTTTACTCTGTGTCTGTGATCTGTGATTATATTTATTTACTGTATATTCTGAGATTTGCCAAATTTTAATTACAACGCGGTATTTTGAGCAATTCAACTCCGACATGTGTGTCTACCTATACACTTATAATGGATGCGAATGGTTGAAAATATCGGGTCGTTACAGTTAGCGGATGAACGGTCGTGCCACGTTCGTTTGCAGTAGAACGGGTAGTCACATCCATTTAGAATAGGACATTCAGCTAGGTACGTTTTGCGAATCTTCGTCTCCCTGTCGAATCAAGGAAGAAATTTTGTCTTGTGGGGTTGGAGTGCATCCCTATAAAATTATGTTATGGTTCCCGTGCCGGGGACAAGAGGTTATGCATGGACGGTTGGGTCACGCCCGCTTAGTGCTGGATGGTAGGATTGCATCCAATTTTTTGTGTTAAGTGTGCCCCTATGTCAGGGGAAGATTGGAAAGCAGACGGTCGAACCACATCCGATTTTTGTATTACAGAACTTGATGAGGAACCATAGCAAATAGATGGACAGTCGAATCACATCCCTTTTGGTATTCATATTCCAAACCATGCTTTGAGGACTGGAGTTGGTTGATGGGTTGTTAGTCACACCCATTTGGTGTTTATACTCTAGCCTGTGCTCTCGGGACCGAAGTAAGTTGATGGGTGGTCATTCGCACCCAGTTGGTGTTTATCCTCCAGTCCACACTCTGGGGATTTAGAGTTAGTTTATGTTTATACTCCAGTTCGCACTCTGGGAATCTGGAGTTAGTTGATGTTTATACTCCAGTTCGCACTCTTGGAATCTGGAGTTAGTTGATGTTTATACTCCAGTTCGCACTCTGGGAATCTGGAGTTAGTTGATGTTTATACTCCAGTTCGCACTCTGGGAATCTAGAGTTAGTTAATGTTTATACTCCAGTTCACACTCTAGGAACTTAGAGTTAGTTGATGTTTATACTCCAGTTCACACTCTGGGAATATGGAGTTAGTTGATGTTTATACTCCAGTTCGTACTCTGGGAATCTGGAGTTAGTTGATGTTTATACTCCAGTTCCCACTCTGGGAATTTAGAGTTAGTTGATGTTTATACTCCAGTTCGCACTTTGGGAATCTGGAGTTAGTTGATTGGTGGTCAGTCACACCCATTTTAGTATTTATACTCCAGTCCGCGCTCTGGGGACTTAGAGTTAGTTGATGTTTATACTCCAGTTAGCACTCTAGGAATCTGGAGTTAGTTGATATTTATACTCCAGTTCGCACTTTGGGAATCTGGAGTTAGTTGATGTTTATACTCCAGTTCGCACTCTGGGAATCTGGAGTTAGTTCGAGGATTGTCGTGTTTCAATCTCTTTTGATTTAAGTGTGTCAGGCCCCCGAGCTCGGGTTTCACTTAATAAGTGATTAGTTGGATCTTGATCACTTTTTACTTATCCTCCCTCAACGAAGGATAAGATTTAGTTGATGGACGGTCGAATCACGTCCATGTCCGTTTGGATTCCACTTTCGCTAAGCCTAAGGAGTAAGATTAGTGTTCTGGCATGCTTTGAGCTCGAGCAGAGGAGAGGGTGGTCGAACTACATCCACTCTGAGCTATGTATTTTCCCTAAAGTCAGGGGCTAGAGTTGGAGAGTAGACGGTCGAGTCACGTCCACTTTATACTTTGCACTATTCCGGTCGAGTTGAGAAAGAGAGTCGAAATGATGGCTCATGATGGTTAGCGAGTAGGCAGTTAGTCGTTGATGACTTTAAGTTGAGGCTTGGGCCCCGACGAAGTTGGTTTAAGGCATGATTGTTTTTGTCGGACGCAAGCTGGAGAGTGAATGGTCAAATCATATCCACTTTGAACATATGTTCTCAAATTACCCCTAGTTCTAATGTAGGATTGGATGCATAGACAGTCATGTCACATCCACCCTTGATGCGATTCCAATTTTACTGGGCATCAGAAGAAGCATAAGTATTTTGGCGAGCTTCAAGTGTGAGATGGAGAGTACGTTGTTGGGACACATCACTCTAAGTCTTTCCCAGATTTCCAATTAAATTGCATAGGTGGATGAGTGGATGGTCGATTGCATCCACTTTGTAATAGAGTCCTGACCATGCCGGTCTCTTCCGCTTTGAGGCCTTGCCCCCAGTCAGGGGCATATAGTAGCCGATGAGTGGTTGAATCATGCTCGTCATGATGATACCTCAATGATTTGATCATAGTTCGCGGAGGTTGTTTTGCACCCAACCTTAAGTACTCGGGTACCTGCATCATTTGCAAGTAGTTTAATTCAAGTCGGTCATACTTCACAACATAAACAAAATTGAATTAGAAATAATTCAAAAGAGATCGGATTAAATCTCATTGATGAGTGAAGCGGCGTCATATGCTCGCTATAGCACTTCAGTCTAGCCCTTCACAGTTGGAAGTCTAACGCAAATGGTTCAATTTGATCAAAGTCCTTGATCGATAGGGGTCAGATGTTCCCGGTCCTCCATTTCATAGGGCTTGCACATATTGTCAGAGCTATCCTTTTCGAAGCAGCCTTATGGCGTTGGCGTTCACGGTAGCCATCTAGAGAAGAGGAGTTTTCCAATCTAGAGTATGGAGTAGGTCCCCTCCTTATCTCTCCATGTTGATCCTTCATCTGGTTCATCAACCTAATATTGGCCTGGATATGTTGGTGTACTCGTCGGCGGCTACCCACCAGTTCTCTTATCAAAGTCTGGAAATAAGCTCTGGTGATGAATTCATTTATGGGTATTGGCAACAACTGGCTGTGGGCTTTGGGTAAATTCGTTGGTTGCCAGCTTCTTCATTCCCTTCAGCAATATGAGAAGTAGAACTGGTATGTCTAACCACAATTGATAATGTTCTTCGAGGAATGGGGGAAGAAATCTACATTTGATGGTAGTCATCACTCTTGGTGTAAGCCATGCGCAATTCTCACTTCATGAGGTAGTGCCGGGGGTTATATTTCCAAAGTACACTGACATTGTTAGCATGTTGAATTTTTACTGGAAAAATCTTCATGTAGGATGGTTTCAATAAATAGGTCTCGACTGGGAAAGATTCTCCAATCGACATTATGATCAGGTCCATTTTATTGCCAAGGGGTCTTGTAACACTGGTGAATGATGTATGCACGATTGCCCAATGTTCGAGTGGTTTGGTGATGCCAATTGGATGGTGAGTTGGTTAAGATGGGCTCATAGATTGGAGGTTATTTCTAATTTTCACCCAGGTAGGAGGCCCATATAAGATAGTGAGGAAGTCCTCTTAAGGTTGTATGCCGTGCTTCTAGTCATATGGACACAGTATGATTAAGATGCGGGCATTTGAAGATGGTTCAGCGGTGACCAGCTATGTTTTGAGTTAGCAGAGTAGACAGTGTTGGGCAGTCGTCATATTAGCCATCGTACCATAGTTGTCAATTCAGGAGTTTAAAAGCTAGTCAATTAGGGAAAGTTGCAGTTCACCTTGGAAGCATGATATATTAACCAACTCTAGTTCTTGGAGTATTAGCTAGGTTCTCCAGCCTTTGGGAGCACCGGTCGAGTAGTATTCCTTTACCCATTACTTGATTGCAATTCAGCATTTGTTGTTGTGATCTCCTATGTCTTGTTCAGTCATGGAACAATTAGAAGCGTGGATGGAATGTTCCTTCATTAAATCTCCTATGTCTTCTCCTATGCCTCTTTTTCAGAAATTTGAGTCGTACCCGATTTTTTTTTTGAAATTTCGTATTGCTCTCAGCAATGTTCGAACGATACAATTGTTGGTGAAATTGAACGATCCGAAAAGTGGATAATTGGCTCGATACGAAATGCAGTGGATCGATACTGTTATCCTGCCTTTTGGCAAGGCCGTGACACCAAGGAATTGACTAATAACCAATGATGGCCCGTCCTAGAGATCAGTTATACACAGGCTCACTATGGATATCGACGAATTTTGTACGAGTCCGGATCGAGCTAAAATTAATATGACGTGACAACCTAAGCTATGAGAGTCAACCTTCCAAATCTCAAGTCAATCCGAGTTCGTATGCTCAAGTTGTGAATGATACAAAATTGGTTAAGAACAGCCTTCTTCGACTCGCTCCAGTTCGAATCCATAGGAAGTGCACATTTCGACTCGCTCCTCTTCGAGCCATTCTTCGACTCGCTCCATTCGCAACCATCAGAAGCCAACTTCGAATCGCTCAGATTCGACTCGCTTCGCAACCATCAAAAGCGACACCTTCGACTCGCTTCGCAACCATCAGAAGCGACAACTTCGACTCGCTTCGCAACCATCAAAAGCGACAACTTCGACTCGCTTCACAACCATCAGAAGTGGCTACTTAGACTCGCTCCACTTCGCCTCCATCAGATGCCTTCTTCGACTCGCTCGACCAACACACACTTCGACTTGCTCAACCAACACACACTTCGACTCACTCAATCAGTGCTCACTTCGACTCACTCAATCAATGCACAGATCGACTCGATCAAAACAGCATCAAGGGCAGAGTGAGATTCAAGCGCCACGTCACCGAGTCGAATGTAAGCGAGTTGAATAGAGCGAGTCGAACGAAACAGCCAACCGAGAATCCCATTTCGTATCGATCATATCTCCTAATCTACAAGTCCAAATGCTATGAAATTTTCACAGAAGACTATGTGCATGCTAAAGAATGTCCACACCAAATTTCGACTCCATTAAATGAAATCTTGATCAATATGAAATCTATTCGTATCGATCACGGATCGGACCAAAACTTCACGGGCATGGGCGTGCGGGCCTGGTCATGTGTCATAGAGGGTCTCCCGAGATCTGAGCGAAATACCAGCTTCCTACACCTATAAATAGACCCCCAAAGCCAACAGAAAAGGGGTTCTTCTTCCTCTTGGAGATCTCCAACGCCCAAACTCCACCAGATCCAGATCTGAACTCCATTGCTGTTGTGACCAATGAATTTCACTGTTGCAAATCATTGTAATTCATTGTAATTTGCTGAAATAACTTGTAAACATCAAAGAAAGATCAATAAAGTAAACTACTTCATAGTGGACGTAGGCAATACGCCAAACCACTCTAAATTCTTGTGTCTCCTTGCATTTTAATTATTTTCATCTCTAAGATTTGGAGTTTTTGTTAGATAATTCCTCTTTTTCCATTTAATTTCTTCACTTTATCTTTTCAAAGACTTCCAAAGAGTGTTGTGCCCAATTTTGGTACAAACACTTTGGTGCTTTCACTGAGAACAACCCAATTTTTCTCCTGCTCTTTGGATCTCCTATCTATATTGAATTGCATAAATCTAAGAAGAATATCCAAATCTAGAACTTTGAAGCCCTTCCATTCTATTCAGATTTGCAATCAGATCTAGGAAAGGACTTCATCAATTCATTATGGTGAGCACACATACCACTTCTACAGCTGCTGATCAAGGAGCACGGGACCGACAAAATCCCGTGCAATCACCTCCATCCAACCAAAATGCTGCAGGACCTTCAGATCCATCAGGTCCAATCACTAGACAAGAATTCCAGACATTGCTTCAAGAATTGACACAGAATCGACAGCAGCTAACTGAACAACTGCGCACCAACACAGAGTTGACTAACCAGCTAAATCGCCAAAGGTGAAGAAGATCCAGAAGAGACCAAGGTTCTTATTCTTCCACGGAGAGTTCAGCCTCCTCTGATGGCCAAACCAGATCCACACGCCCACGGCTAGGTGTAAGCTACACCCAAGCCACGGGACACCAACTTGCTTCAAATCTTGGGCAACCTAGAACTGGACCATCCGCTAGTCTCCGTACAGAACCTTCGTCTCGGGGAGGTGCTGCTCCTTATCATGTCACCGGCAACATTGCTACTACCACCACTGCCGGACGAGGAGGTGATGCTAGAAACCAAGCTGATCCTCAACGTAACCAACGAGAGCAGACTCCTGAGCCTTATGTCCCTGAGGATGTTGAACCAAGGAGGCGAGGCACGGACCGTCGACCACGTCCGGTCCAGACTCGTGCCATGGAACCCAACCACACCTTGGCAAAACATGCTGCAAGTATCCGAGTGCCGGATATACCAACGATGATCCGTCAAATGATCCGTGAAAGTCAGGGTCTCTCTAATGACGACTGGGGAATCTCCCGGAGTCATACCCCTTTTACTGATGACGTATTATATGTAGAACCACCTCGGCACTTCAGGATGCCAGCTTTGCCAGTTTATGAGGGAAGCTATGATCCCAATCAACACGTCCTGAAATACGAATGGCTGATGAATGCTGTGAGAGCCGATGACGCAGTAAAGTGCCGTAGTTTCCCCATTTCACTAGGGGGCATCGCTACCATGTGGTTCACTCGTTTTCCACCGCGATCCATCTCTAACTTTGACCAGATGGCCACCAAGTTTGTCGAACAATTCTGTATGCATGTAGCAAGGCCTAAAGATGTTAACACTCTGTCTAGTGTTACACAAGCTCTCGGAGAAACGCTTAGACGTTACTTGGAGCGATTCCACGCTGCGTGTGCAGAAATAAGCAATCCCAATGATAACTCTATCCTGATGGCATTGACTAAGGGGATTGATGCTGATTCCGAGTTCCGAAGTTGGCTAGCTGGAAAACCACCTACGTCATTGGACCGTTTCTATTCCAAGGCAGCCCAATCCTTGAGAAGGGAGGATGCGAAATAGTCTAGGAAGCATGATGAAACAAGGGCCCAACATCGAAGGAATACAAAGTAACATCGCTGTTAAACAATCCGGAGATAGTTTTGGAAAAATTCAGTTGAACGTCCAAAATAAAAAGAGTCAGCAGAAGGACAATGGAAATCAGAACAAAAAACGCGATCAGAATCGTGGTCCACGGCGTAGAGATTCCATGTACGATAATTACACTCCATTAAACACGTCGTTGGAAAATGTGTTTCTGCAGACCTGCAATACCATGCAATACAAGAAACCTGCCCCGAAACCACCAACTGAAAGACAAATCCAAACAGGGAAATTTTGTAGATTCCATGAGAGTTATGGTCACAACACCAATGAGTGTCGTCACTTACAAGACCTCATTGAAAAACTGATACGTGAACGGAAGCTGGATCAGTATGTGCGGGCTCCGCAGTCTGGTGGTGTAGGACCATCAAATCAGAATCGTGCGCCAAATCAGGAAAGACATGAGGAACCCGTTCGTACAGGCGGGAGGATGGTCATCAATACAATAAGTGGTGGTCCTCGCCCAGCAGATCGAAGCTGGAAGGAAATGGAGTCGTATGCCAGTTCTATCAGGCATGCGGACTTCGAGTGTTGTAGTAGTTTTGATGAAGGGGCTCCGGCCAAGTAACAGAAGATGATGACAGATGTCATCGTGTTCAGGAACAGAGACGCTGATAAAGTCGAAGCCCCCACTATCGATCCACTGGTCATCTCAGCTCAAGTAGGTCCTGCTTGGATGAGGAGAATCTTAGTTGACAGTGGGAGCTCTGTGAATATCTTGTTTAAGCGAGCTTATGATCAAATGAGAATGGAAGCCACAGACTTGAAACCGTGTCAATCCCGAGTCCATGGTTTCAACAGAAGTGCTACTATACCCATCGGGATGGTGGAATTACCAGTAGAGTTGGGAGTTGGAGAACGACGGAGAGTACGAATGCTACAGTTCATTGTTTTGGATATAGACTCCCCTTACAATGCTTTCTTGGGCCGACCGGCCATCGCTGAATTCAGGGCAGCCATCGCCCTGTGGTGTTTGACTTTAAAGTTTCCCACTGTTATCCCAACTTTTGGCAAAGTCGAGATACCCAAAGATTAACTGAAAATCAATGATTACTAGTCATGAATATCGACGGCATGTTACAGGTTCACCACAGATATCGATGAATTTTACCCTAGTCCGAATCGGGACGCAACTGATAAGACGCGTCAAGAAAAGCCGTGGAAACCAACGTTCCAAATTTTGAGTCGATCCGAGTTCGTATGCTCAAAATACGAACGTTGCAAGGTTAAGGAGATATATTGTTCATTGTATTTGAATCGACCAAGATTCGAATCCATCACCATGAAGACCTTCGAATCGACAGAGCATGACCCCACTTCGAATCCATTACCTCCGTACTGATCAGAAGGAGCAAAGCTTCGCCTCCGTCAAGTTCGAATCCATCAGGCCTATGTTGCTTCGAATCGATAGAGGGCACCTTTACTTCGACTCCATTACCTCCGAATCCATGCAGTGATAGGAACTTCGACTCCCGCATCTTCGAACCCCCACATTGAGATAACTTCGAATCGATCCGCAGTGGCATATCTGGATCGATTCGACCAAACACCAATTCCATCGATTCGAAGAAACGTGTCTTCGAACCGATTGCCTTGAATCCACCAAGTCCACCTAGCTGAAACCCCGGGTTCGACTCAGTAAAACTCGGAGAGAAAGGAGGGTTGACCCGAAGCACGCGCACCATGTCATTGCCCTCACGTGCAAGGAGATGGAGTCGACCCTATGGATTCAAAGGTATCGATTCGAACGACTCCAGGAAGCGAAAAACACCATATTGAATCGATCATAACTCAAGTTCTACAAGTCCAAACGCCATGAAATTTTCACAGAAGCTTAAACACATGATGAAGAATGTTCACACAAAATTTCAGCTCGATTGGACTCTTTCTTGATCGATTCGAACCAAGGGTCGAATCGATCCTAGAGTGGGCCCAGATCTCCAGATTTCGGCCATGCGAGCCCCCTCACGTGCCAGAACTGGTCTCCCTTCAGTTTAGGCGAAATATCAGCCTCCTACACCTATAAATAGAGCCCCTGGTCATTCAGAAAAGGGGTCGGACAATTTTGAGAGCTAAAGAGCGCCCAGATTCTGCCAGATTTACTCCAGATCACCATTGCTGCCTTAGATTCAGACTTAGTTCAGCAAATCAGTTGTAATACAACACACGAAATTGTAATCTTCAAGCATCGAGCAATAAAATCATAAAAACCTTGAAGTGGACGTAGGCCGGAGATAGCCGAACCACTATAAATTGTGTGTCACTGTTCATTATTTCTCGATTACTGCTTGTTACTTGCTTAGATCTATGATTTGTGTGTGAATACTGTTGATTTGTATTCATACGCTGGTGCTTTCACTACACTTAGGGTTTGTGACCATTTTTGGTGCAAACACTTTGGTGCTTTCACTGAGAAGGACTAGCACCCACTACACCAGATTCAAAGTTTAGATTTGGAATTTCAAGGATTCAGATTTGACTCTACAATGACTCGACAAACAAGTAAAAAACAAAGAGCTGAGATGAGCCAACCGGGAGGAAGTCAAGAGGCATCCTCTGGCACTGGAGAAGGATAAGCTTCGATCTACATTACTAGAGATGAGATGGAGGCTATGAATAACCTAATGCAGGAGAGAATGATGAAAAGCCAACAAGAGATGCTGCAGAATTTCTTCGAGCAAATAAGAGCTGCAGGGACACAGAACCTTGGACCAGCTACAGCGGCAGTGAATGTGGAACAAGGAGCTAGGGCTATGGAACCCAACGGAGGACAGAATACAGAACCAGAAGGCAATCAACAAGGGCTTGGGGGCAGGCCCGCAGGATCCAACGCAGAAGTACCTTTGGAAGGAGCTCAACCGGCTAGGGCCAACACAAATGCTAACGAGCCGCCCGAAGAGTACGTACCAGAATTCCCTACGAGACTCGGAGGGCAAGACCGAGACGTGACAAGGGGGCAACCCCTAGATGGAGATGAAAGAATGATTGGCCTAGTGAGACGACTCATGAGAGGAGGGTTGTCAGGAGGAGGATTGGAAGAAGTTAGTCGGAGTCCGTTCGCTCCGAATATCAGGAATGCAAGGAACCCTCCGAAGTTCAAACTACCAACGCTGAATCCTTATGATGGAAAGTCAGACCCGACCATGCATATTACCAGATATATCAGACACATGGAAGTGCCGGGAGCATCCGAGGAAGTGATGGCACGATGTTTCCCCTTATTCTTATCAGATTTGGCTGCGCTTTGGTTTAGGCAGCTAGAAACCGGATCAATCAGGACATGGGGCGAGCTTGAGGATTGCTTCATGAAGCAGTTTAGGGTTCACATGACGCGACCTAAGAGCGTGATGACTTTGGCATCAATAAAACAAAGGACCGGAGAGTCCATAAAAGATTTTTTGTTACGATTTAATGCGACGGTGACTTCTGTAGATCGCCCGGACCCATCGATGATTTTGATGGCGGCAGTGGCAGGAGTTGGAGAAGGCACCGAATTCAAAGACTCTTTGACTAAAGATCCACCGCAAGATCTTGGAGAGTTTTTCCATGAAGCTGAAAAATTCATTCGATTAGAGGAATCACGAGCCGAGAGGTAGGAAATAAATGTTGCACAAGGCGAAGGAACCGCCAGGGAACAGTCCAGGGCAGACAAAGGAAAGAGAAAGCAGGATGACGCACATGATGGTCCTAATAAACGGAAGAAATTCCGAGAGCCCAGATTCAGGCAATACACAGACTTGGTGGCAGGACTAGAATGAATTTACACCGAAACTCGGGGGCAACTCCCCTATCGAAAACCACCCAGGAGAGATCCCATGGAGCGGGAACGTAGGACTGGAAAGTACTGCCTATTCCATGTGCTGGATGGGCACACTACCGATGAATGCCGCCACCTGAAGGATGAGGTGGAAGAACATGCCAGGAGTGGTAGATTGCCGCAGTATGTCAGAGAACGTACGACGGCGGTTAGGCCCGAACAACTACCGCCTCAACCAAACAGGAATGATCCTGGATCGGGATCACGACTCGTCATCAACTGATTGTGACGGCAAGGGCCAAGTTCAAGATTTGGACTCTGGTCGATTAGTTTTCTTAAATTTGATTTCCAAAATAAAACGGCTATCCCACTTACTCATGTACGGGAACCGGAGAGATCCCTAGGCATGCTCTGAGATGGAAATAGACCGCTTCGCCCGGAGAGGCATTGTCTTGTTTTTCCTGGTGTTTGAGATTGAACATCTGGGATTTGAATTTAATAAAGGAACACTTATTAAAATAAACCTTTGACCGGAGATTTAAAAGATAAACATTAAATATCAATATAAACATGATCGCTTTATGATCCTACCCGGAGAGGCAGGGTCCGGAGTGCAAGAAGTGAGTTGCTTCGCCGGAGAGCGACAGGATCAACTCACTTAAGCATCGTTTCCTATTCATCGGAGAGTGATTGGATCAGGATTCGATAAGAGCCCGGAGAGGCTATGATCGGCCCACGATTTAGGCCAAGACATCGCTTAATGTTCAGATTCACGGAACCGGAGTGCAGGAGGTGAGTCGCTTCGCCGGAGAGCGACAGGATTGACTCACTTAACGTTGTTTCCCCTTCACCGGAGAGTGACAGGATGGGATCCAGCATGAGCCCGGAGAGGCTATGATCGGCCCACGATTTAGGCCATGACATCGCTTAATGTTCAGATTCACTGAACCGGAGTGCAGGAGGTGAGTCGCTTCGCCGGAGAGCGACAGGATTGACTCACTTAATGTTGTTTCCCCTTCACCGGAGAGTGACAGGATGGGATCCAGCATTAGCCCAGAGAGGCTATGATCGGTCGAGAACGACCAAGACATTGCTTTTACGCCCTAACTGGGGCCGGAGTGTAAGGGTAGAAAGCAACACCGGAGTGCAATAGGATCTTTCTATTCGATCGCTAAGTCTGGAATGGGCTTGGCAAGGGTCCGTAGTGACCATCGATAATACGGAGAGACGGTAGAATCTCATTCTTAACTTCCACTGAAAGAAATTGATAACGATTCGGCTCCGAACAACCATGAACTTGATTGAAAATGCCGCAAGCTCTGAGTAAAACATGAAATCACTGAATTCGACTTAAGACTGATCAAAACACGCCTTTTACCAAAAAAGCATGTTTTGGGGGGCAAAATGTTATCCCAACTTTTGGCAAAGTCGAGATACCCAAAGATTAACTGAAAATCAATGATTACTAGTCATGAATATCGACGGCATGTTACAGGTTCACCACAGATATCGATGAATTTTACCCTAGTCCGGATCGGGACGCAACTGATAAGACGCGTCAAGAAAAGCCGTGGAAACCAACGTTCCAAATTTTGAGTCGATCCGAGTTCGTATGCTCAAAATATGAACGTTGCAAGGTTAAGGAGATATATTGTTCATTGTATTCGAATCGACCAAGATTTGAATCCATCACCATGAAGACCTTCGAATCGACAGAGCACGACCCCACTTCGAATCCATTACCTCCGTACTGATCAGAAGGAGCAAAGCTTCGCCTCCGTCAAGTTCGAATCCATCAGGCCTATGTTGCTTCGAATCGATAGAGGGCACCTTTACTTCGACTCTATTACCTCCGAATCCATGCAGTGATAGGAACTTCGACTCCCGCATCTTCGAACCCCCACATTGAGATAACTTCGAATCGATCCGCAGTGGCATATCTGGATCGATTCGACCAAACACCAATTCCATCGATTCGAAGAAACGTGTCTTCGAACCGATTGCCTTGAATCCACCAAGTCCACCTAGCTATAACCCCGGGTTCGACTCAGTAAAACTCGGAGAGAAAGGAGGGTTGACCCGAAGCACGCGCACCATGTCATTGCCCTCACGTGCAAGGAGATGGAGTCGACCCTATGGATTCAAAGGTATCGATTCGAACGACTCCAGGAAGCGAAAAACACCATATTGAATCGATCATAACTCAAGTTCTACAAGTCCAAACGCTATGAAATTTTCACAGAAGCTTAAACACATGATGAAGAATGTTCACACAAAATTTCAGCTCGATTGGACTCTTTCTTGATCGATTCGAACCAAGGGTCGAATCGATCCTAGAGTGGGCCCGGATCTCCAGATTTCGGCCATGCGAGCCCCCTCACGTGCCAGAACTGGTCTCCCTTCAGTTTAGGCGAAATATCAGCCTCCTACACCTATAAATAGAGCCCCTGGTCATTCAGAAAAGGGGTCGGACAATTTTGAGAGCTAAAGAGCGCCCAGATTCTGCCAGATTTACTCCAGATCACCATTGCTGCCTTAGATTCAGACTTAGTTCAGCAAATCAGTTGTAATACAACACACGAAATTGTAATCTTCAAGCATCGAGCAATAAAATCATAAAAACCTTGAAGTGGACGTAGGTCGGAGATAGCCGAACCACTATAAATTGTGTGTCACTGTTCATTATTTCTCGATTACTGCTTGTTACTTGCTTAGATCAGTGATTTGTGTGTGAATACTGTTGATTTGCATTCATACGTTGGTGCTTTCACTACACTTGGGGTTTGTGACCATTTTTGGTGCAAACACCCACCGATCACGGAATAGGAATCATTCAGGGAGATCAGGCTGCTGCCAGAGCCTGTTATGTTGCTGAGCTGCGGGAGGCGCAGCGAAAGGAGAAAGGAAAGGGCGTAGAGGAATCTCTCTACGTCCGTTTTGCCAATAATTGACAATTAACGCCCGGGCCCAGGCCCGGGCACCCCAGCCAATTCCTCAAGGATCTTGACCCGAGAGAAACTGAAGACGAAGGAGAATCTAAAGAAAGTCAAGCATCCCCGGCCGAACTGACGATTGATATCCCAGTTGACAATAACGATGATTCGAAAATGATAAAGATTGGATCTCAGCTAGGCCAGCAAACTCAAGAGGAATTGGTTGAATTTCTGTGGGCAAATCTTGACGTGATTGCCCGGACACATTCCGATATGTGTGGGATCTCGCCGGACATCGCGAGCCACACCCTGAACATTGATCCACGGCATGTCGCGGTCAAACAGAAAAGGCGCGGTATGGATCCAGAGAGATCTGCCGCCCTTAAAGAAGAAGTGGAAAAGCTTAAAGCGAACGGGTTCATTTGGGATGCCCTATACCCTGAATGGGTGTCGAATCCCATGCTCGTCCGAAAGCCGAACGGAAAGTGGAGAACGTGTGTCGATTATTTCGATCTGAATAAAGCATATCCCAAAGACAGTTTCCCGCTTTCCAGAATTGATCAGCTAGTAGATTCGACAACTGGGCATGAACTCTTATCCTTCATGGACGCGTATTCTGGCTACAATCAGATACCGATGCATTTACCCAATCAAGAACATACCAGCTTCGTAACCAATCTAGGACTTTACTGTTATAGGGTTATGCCATTCGGACTCAAGAACGCCGGGGCTACTTATCAACGATTGGTCAATCGGATGTTTGCCAATCAAATCGGGAAAACAATGGAAGTATATGTAGACGACATGCTTGTGAAGTCACGACTCTCCACCGACCATGTAAAAGACCTGGAAACTATGTTCAACATACTTCGAGAATACAAAATGAAGCTCAACCCACTGAAATGTCACTTTGGAGTTGCATCCAGAAAGTTTCTTGGGTTCATCGTTAATGCTTGGGGAATCGAAGATAATCCAGAAAATATTTGGGCAATCAGAAATCTTGAAACTCCGAAGACTATAAAGCAAGTCCAGAGTCTCAATGGGAAGGTAGCAGCATTGAGCAGGTTCATTTCAAAGTCCACTGACAAATGCATTCCCTTCTTCGATCTGATTCGAAAAGGGAAGCAAAACTTTGAATGGACCACGGAGTGCGAGGGCGCTTTCCAAGCACTAGTTCAACATCTATCCACACCACCGATCCTGTCAAAGCCTATTGATCATGAGAAGTTATATACATACTTGGCGATATCAGAAAACGCAATCAGCGCTGGCTTGGTTCAAGAAGAGGATGGGATACAGAAGCCAGTATACTACGTCAGCAAACGATTGACTGGGGCTGAAAGGAACTATCCAAAGCTAGAAAAGTTGGCCTACTGCCTTGTAATTGCATCAAGAAAACTCTGATCGTATTTCCAGGCACATCCCATTGTTATTTACACCGACCAGCCGTTACGACAGGTCCTTTCGCGGCCTGAGACGTCTGGTAGATTACTCAAGTGGAACATCGAACTGAGTCAGTTTGATATTACTTACACTCCAAGGCGAGCAATCCAAGGACAAGTCCTTACTGATTTCATAGTTGAATTTACCATTAAAGAGGACTTGCCTAAAACCAGTAAATCCTCCGAATACGTTTGGAAGCTGTATACTGATGGTGCATCAAACGACCGGTGTTTGGGCGTTGGTGTTGTACTCAAAACTCCCGAAAGCCGATCTATATGCTACGCTTTGAAGTTTTACTTTCATGCAACCAATAATGAAGCTGAATATGAAGCCCTCTTAGCTGGCTTAAAACTTGTTAGAGATTTGAGAATTATCGCAGTGGAAATTTATTGTGACTCACAATTGGTTGTGTGTCAAGTACGGGGAGAGTATCAGGCAAGAGATCGAAGGTTGGCTGCTTACTTAGCTCGAGTTCAGGAAGTACTAAATCAGTTCAATTTCTACGCCATCTATTGTATACCTCGGGAGCGCAACCAAAAGGCCGATTCATTGGCAAAGCTAGCCAGCGCAGGTGAAGCTCAGCAAATGGGACTCGTTCCCGTAGAAACGCTATCTTCCCCGAGCATCGACCGGACATAAATAAACTGGGTATGCGAAACCGTTCCCGAAAAGGATTTATGGATGACCCCACTCAGAAATTACATTGAGCACGAAACCCCGCCGGAGCGCAGGAGTAAAAAGAGACAAGTCCTTCGGAAGGCCTCACGATTTACCATCCAGGATGGACTCATGTACAGAAGAGGGTACTCAGTCCCCCTACTCCCTTGTATCGCTCACAATGAAATTAAACAAGTATTGCGCGATGTGCGTGAGGGAGAATGTGGCGATCACACCGGGGGGCAAGCACTTGCCAAGAAAATACTTCGCTACGGATATTACTGGCCTACCATGAATCGTGATGTGTTGGACTATGCAAAGAAATGTGATAGGTGCCAAAAATATGCCCGAATTCCTAGAGCTCCTCCCACCGAGATAACACAAATGGTCAGCCCATGGTCATTCGCAATGTGGTGCATCGACATCATCGGTGCTCTACCTCTAGCAAAAGGTGGTGCGAAGTATGCCATCATCGCAGTTGATTACTTTACAAAGTGGGCTGAGGCCGAAGCTCTCGCTACCATTACAACGAAGAAAGTAATCAACTTTGTGGTTCGTAACATCATCTGTCGATTCGGTCTCCCACACACCATTATTACGGATAACGAAACCCAATTCGACAGTTCTGAATTTAAGGATTTCTGCAAATGATTTCACATCCAAAAGAAATTCTCTGTAGTTGCACACCCTCAGGCAAACGGACAGGTCGATGCAGTTAATAAAGTTATAAAATCCATCCTGAAAAAACGACTGGAAAAGGTCGGGGGCAAGTGGGTCGATGAACTTCCTATGGCTCTTTGGGCTTACCGAACAACCCACAAGACCGCGACCGGCCACACTCCATTCTCTCTCTTATGGTTCAGAAGCTGTTATTCCAGTTGAACTAGAAGTACCTTCTCATCGTGTGACGTACTATGATCCAAAGACAATTGCTATATTACTTGCTGAATCTCTCGATCTACTAGATGAGAAGCGTGAAGAAGCTGATTTGAGGGCAGCTGCGCATCGAAGTCGAGTCGCCCGATTGTACAACACCAAGGTCCGTCCACGAACCTTCGAACTAGGCGATCTCGTCTTAAAAAGAATCTATCTGGTTCCTTCGCATATGAAGCCGACATGGGAAGGACCGTATGTTATTGAACGAAGGCTCGGAGATGGCACATTCAAGTTATCGACCGTCGATGGTCTTACTCTGCCAAGAGCTCGGAATAGCGAGAGCCTTCGCCGCTATTACACCTGATAGGCTATCTTTGTCCATTTAGTTTACTTTCCTTTTCTGCAATTTGTTTCTGCATTTCGAAATTAGAACTTGTAATAAGGCAACTGACTTTGCCATACTTTCTTATTTCAGCAATAAAATGCAATCTCTTCAAGCTAGAGCTGTGATTTACTTGAAATGCTTCATATGACCATCACTATGCACGGAGAGCTAAGTTTCACCATACGGTGGAATTTATTCAAATAGAGAGTGACTGCGATGCAACCAATCACTCGCTAAGTGAAACCCGAGCTCGGGGACAAGCCTTCACATCAAAGTCAAAAAAGGATTGATACACGACAATCCTTTATCAACTCTGTATTCCCATATTACGAAGCGGAGTATAAACATCAACTCCAAACTCCCAAAGCGCGAGTCGGAGTATAATCATCAACTCCGTATTCCCAGAGTGGGAAGCGGAGTATAAACATCAACTCCATATTCCCAGAGTGTGAAGCGGAGTATAAACATCAACTCCAAACTCCTAGAGCACGAGTCGGAGTACAAACATCAACTCCGTATTCCCAGAGTGCGAAGCGGAGTATAAACATCAACTCTGTATCCCCAGAGTGCGAAGCGGAGTATAAACATCAACTCCGTATTCTAAGAGCACGAGTCGGAGTATAAACATCAACTCTGTATTCCCAGAGCGTGAGTCGGAGTATAAACATCAACTCCGTATTCCCAGAGTGAGAAGCGGAGTATAAACATCAACTCCGTATTTGCAGAGTGCGAAGCGGAGTATAAACATCAACTTCGTATTCCCAGAGTGCGAAGCGAAGTATAAACATTAACTTCGAATTCCCAGAGCGGGAAGCGGAGTATAAACATCAACTCTGAATTCCCAGAGCGCGAGTCGGAGTATAAACATCAACTCCGTATTCCCAAAGTGCGAAGCGGAGTATAAACATCAACTCCGTATTCCCAGAGTGCGAAGCAGAGTATAAACATTAACTCCGAACTCCCAGAGCGCGAGTCGGAGTATAAACATCAACTCCGAGTTCCAAGAATGCGAACCGGAGTATAAGCATCGACTCCAAATTCCCAGAGCGCGAATTGGAGTATGAACGACAGCTCCGAACCCCCAGAATGCAAGTCGGAGCATAGACATCGACTCCGGGTTCCCAGAGCGTGAAACGGAGCGTAGACACCAACTTCAAGTTCCCGAAGCATGAACCGAAGTATACATATCAACTCCAAACTCCTAGAGCGAGAGTCAGAGTATAACCATGAAGTCCAAGTCCCCGGATCGCGGACATATGATTGAAACTTAAGCCGGCGTGACCAACCGCTAGGAAACGGATGAAAATCCCCGGAGCGCGGATATGATCATCGACAATCAGACAAACGTGGAAGAGCCGCTCAATCTCCACTTGACTCAGACATCCGTTCTGTGGCCCTAGACTCAGCATGACGCAAGCAAGAAGCAACCACTAATTGATGTTCAACCACTCACCACCAAGACTGGGGGGCAGGACTCAAGCATCGACCATTGACTAAAGCAATGCGGCGTAGAAATTCAACTCGCTCCTCGGTCGCAAACTGTGTCCACAATACCCGAACTTGGCGAACAAAAACAAAACTTTATTCGGAAATTGAAACTTCACAAGTGCATTTCAGATATTGAAACACTTAGAAAAATACACAATGGTAGAAGATGAGTCAAAAAAGAGAACTTTCATTTCTATTGTTTATAAAAGAAGTTCGTGTACAAGTTTCTCAAAAATTCCTACTAGTAGGGGCCGAAACCGCATCTATACACGGCTAACAAAATACAAGTCAAAATAAACCGGGAAAGCATGTCCAATCTTTCTTCTTCCGCAGCTTCCTTTTCGGTACAGGCCCACTGGAGCCACCACTATCCTTCCTCTTCGAGCCTTTGCCTATCGGTGGACGGTCTCCGGGCGAGGGCATAATTTCAACGTCTTCCTCCGAACTCGAATGAACGGGGATGCTTCCCGCCGGAGGAGTCGGAGGGATAGGATCAAACGTGGAAGATGGAATAGCCACACTAGTATCGGAGAATGTACCGCAGGGCGATATCGTTCTAAGCGGAGCTGGACCAAGTGACGCCGTCCCACCTCCAAGACTGCCACAATGCGTTGCGGCATCCATTTCAGTAGCGATTTGTGCCAAGATTTCCTCTTCAGCAGCCGACCGAGCCTCGCTGGGAGCGTCAGCATTCGGCATTGGAAAACTCATGGCGGGAACACCTCCGCCCATGACGAATGATAGATCAGCCAAAGGGTCGCCATGACGGCGAAAGAGCTCCTCCATCAGTTGCTCGTCAAAAACAAGTGTTCCTCCCTGAATATCGTCAAGAGGCGCTGCAGTAGTCATGGTGATCGCTTCGGTGACGATAGCCTCCTGTGTCTGATGTGATTCTTGAGTAACAGGAGGCCCGACATGTGCAGCATCGATCACTGGATGAAAAATAAGAGAACTGTTAGAACTTAACTCGATTAAGATTTTGACTTAAGAAAGATATTAAGAATGTTCAGAGTACCTTCCTCAATTTGGGTCGTCGGCGGCAGAGCGGCATCAATAACTTGCGCTACAGCCGGTGACATCTGCGGCTGATCTGGATTATAAGCAGGAACAACCCGGGGATCGACCGTAGATGAGGATTCGGGCTGTGTTGACGTTGGAACTTCAAGACTTGCTTCATGATGGTCAACTCCAGAACTCTCTCCCACTTCAAAGTGCTGGGCACCAAGTCTTTCCTTCTCACGCAGAATCATTGAGTCGTGGAGAATCATCTTTTCATCTTCAGTCAGAATGCGATTCTCGAGTTCAAATTCGTCCACGGACTCTCCCTGATGCGCCTCCTTCTCTTCCTCAACCAGTCGGCTCCAAGCATTGTAGAGATGCATCGAAAAATCATCGAGCCAGGCTAGACCCCTGTGCCTCAGCACATTAGCATTGTAAATAACGAGAAGGTCTTCGATGTCAGCCTCTAGCCTGGACTCAGCCAACTTCACTCTCTCCTCGACCTCAGTCTCCACCTTCTAGACTTTAGCCACAGCCGCATCCCGTTCACCCCTGAGCAGAACAGCTTATTCGCATGCCTCTTGGGCTGCGTTGTTCGCATCATCTTTTTCCTTGGCCATGTCGGCGAATTTGGCCTTGAGCTCATTGAGTTCCTTAACCGCCGCATCCCACTCGGCGATGACTTTAGTGTTCCGATGGCCCATCTCCTCCACCAGGGCAACGTGTGTCTGCCCCAACCTCTCCATTTCCGCCTTCGCTTCATCGGCTTTTTTGGTGGCCTCAATCTCCGATTTCCGAGAAGACTCTGCCTTAGTAGTAAGCACTTGTATGATCCGATCCCTTTGAGTGAGTCCGGTCTCCATTTTCTCAAGCTCTTTGGCTCGCTCAAAGGCCACCTTAGAAGCTTTCTCCGCAGCCTTTACCCACTCTCTGTACTGGGTGTAGATGTCATGAACGTACTCATGCATCGTGTTCTCCACTCCAAACGGAATTCTTTTTAAGTGTGGCGGGAAGACATAGCCATCGAAGCAAATGTTTGGAAAGTCTTTCCTCATTTGAGCCAGCTTAAGGGCTCCTTCACCTGTGGGTTCAGCGGGGACCTGCTCTATAATCATGGAGGCCGTGGTCTCAACTCTCTAAAGATGAGTCTCAGATCTAGAAGTATGAGAAGATGTCCTATGACGAGGAGGCTCCAGTGGGTGTGGGACAAAAGCAGAGATGGAAGTCTAGGAGGAGGAGGGCGTGATCTAGACCGATGTTTGTATTCCCTGTCCCTATCTCGCCCATACCTATCCTGATTAGAATATTCACGATCGCGATCTCTGTCCAAATCCCTCCTGCGGGAATCGTAATAAGAAGAAGCCTTTCGGGCCGAGCGGAGATTCCCAAGCATCGATCCACTTCCAAACATAGTACCTGAAAATGAAAAACGAAGGAAGAGTTAGTAATTTCCTATGTTGGACGATGTACAGTTGTGAATCATGTAGTGTAGTGAAGTGTATGCATGTGCAACTCCCCGACCAACCGGAATGTCGGCCACACTAATAGCAAGCGACCCGCTCAGTTCAAGAGCACTATCAAGCTCCTCCATCCCGGCGTCGTGTGAAGACGACACAAAATCCGGAATCGGGATATCGGCAAGCCCTGCAAAGGAATTCTCTACTTGCGGGGGAGGAGCCTCTGAAATTCTAATCCCCGGAATGGGCAAGGACACAACCACAGATTTAAATCTCTCAGATTTAGAGCATTTGTGAGCAGCACCCTTGCCTTTTCTTCTTTCTCCTGAATCCTGGACATCGGCAGAAGGCCCAACCGGGAGCTCGGTATCGGTAGGCATTCTTTTTGGATCAACTTCTTTGGCTATCACGACTGCGGGCGCTTTGCGCTTCACCCATTTCTTCGGGACCACTCTATGTGTCCCTTCCAGTTGTATGCACTGCCTCCGTTCTATCAGCCCGACAGTCCTCAAATTTCTGTCAGACAGAACCAAGTCGATATGTCTCTCTTCGCCCAGAAACGCTTGGAGGATCCGAACTAGTTCTTTTAAGTATGCACCGTCAGGTCGGGAGATCGCGGCTGTAAAAGAGGACAAGTGTATTAGTTTTGAAATTGGTTATTATTATGTCAATAACTCAAGAAAAAGGTTGCAGCGCTTACGTCTATCCAACCATCGCCTCGCAAACCCAGGGTGGCACCGAACGTAGAACTATTCGGTCTTGAAGTAACTTAGCCTTCCCCAGGAGCCCATTACAATGTGACAGTTTCTGACCGCTTCCAGGAAGGTGAAAGAAGGGCTATCTCCATGGCTCTTGACGTTAAATAAATATTTGATTTCGATCGGCTTCGGCGGTCGAAAGAGGATCTCCATGAATAGAATGAAGGTGTTGTTCAACAAAGCATACCCGTTGGGATGTAGCTGGGATGGAGCTATTCCAAGGAATGATAACATCTCCCTTATATATTGATTGAAGGGAGGAAGTGTCCCCGCCATGCAAGCGTGGCGGTTGAAAGCGGTAAACCCCTCCGGGGGATCATGTGGCCTATCATTCGGCCCAGGTAATAACACGTCGTCAAGCGACAGACCGTGCCTTAAACAAATCCGTCCTAGCATATCTTCGGAGATACCCAACGGCATAGAATCTTTTGGATTACAAATAAACCGAGCACCTAGACGCTAATCCGGAGCTGGCTCTATAACTTCGGCTTCAATAACCTGTATCTCTATGGTTGGAGGAATAGAACTTGGGAGTTCCGGCTGCTGAGAACTTTAAGGTTCCATGACTAGCTAGCTTATAAAAAATCATTGCTAAACTAACAAATAACGCTCGTGAATCCCCCAATGTAAAGTGTGTGAGTGTGTTGTGCAGTGCAATACTGTATATCATTTGAGAAGATCAACAGGATTGAAGGAAGCATGTAAACGACGAGACTTCGGAATTCAGTCGGAAGGACCGTCATCGCTGACCGTCACAACCATACCATCCAACTATTAACTATCATTCCAAGTTAAAGTTTGTTGTCATTTTGATAAGTTCCAGTTTCATCGACGAGCTTCGATAGGCAATCAGATATGCGGTGAAACGGTTAAGTCCAGTTACGCAAGTTTGAAGCTCGTCGGAATCAATTGTTCAAGTGTGCAAGGAGTTTTGGATTTTTTAATGATCAATTCGTATCGCTCACGAGAGCCGTGTTCGCATCGATAAGTTATGGTCATTTGCGTATGAGTTAGACTCGGTCAAAAGGTTGGCATGCAAGTTCGACTCGATCAAGAGGCTGGAAATTTCGGATCAATCAGAGCGCAACACTTCGAATCGATCCCAAGACTACCCAGTTCGACTCGCTCCCAAACCTCCAGTTCGACTCGCTCCCAAACCTCCAGTTCGATTCGCTCCCAAACTTCCAGTTCGACTCGATCCCAACACCTCCAGTTCGACTCGATCCCAAACGACCACTTCGACTCGATCGAAGGCCATCACTTCGAATCGATTAAAAGCCTCAAGTTCAAGTCGATCCCAAGACTACGCAGATCGACTCGATCCCAAGGCTACGTAGTTCGTCTCGAAGCCCCTACTCCAGATCGACGCGAAGCTGAGGTGAAGGGATCTCGATCGATCGTAAAGGAGTCTCGATCGATCATGACTCTGGTTGGTCTGGTATAAAAAATCTAGTCTCGTCGTCTACACGTTGCATTCGCTTAGGGGATTACCTAGATTTGTCTGATTAGTTCGAGTAATTGTTGGTATGAATCAGTTCGAAGGAAAAATTGTTTTCTTCTTTGTTGTGTCGAGTCTCAAAGCGATGCGAAAGTAAGGCAGGAAAGCAAAAAGTAAAAAGTGAAAAAACAGCTAAGTACAAAGTATTTATATGGACTTGAAAGCAAAAGGAATAGACGATTCGCATCCTAGAGGATTCGAACACGCTCTTCGACTCCGTCTCCAGTACTTCGATGCGAAGCTCCTCTTCGTATCGCTTCTCTTCGACTCCCTCTCTGATGCAGCAATACAAGCGATCATTTCGACTCTTACTCCCCTTCGACTCCGTCCCCTGCGCATTTCGACTTCGTCTCCCGTGCGTTTCGACTCCGACTCCTATGCAATTCGAGTCCAAGACTGAGTCGAACAAGCAGTTCGAATCCATCAGGGAAGTCTACATCGACTCGCTCCACTTCAGCTCGTTCAGTTCGAATCCATCATCAAGTCGAACAAGCGTGTCGCATCCATCGACTCCATCAGATCACTGCTTCCAAAGGACAACTCAATCGATACAAATTGCCTGTTCGTATCCAGTGACTCCATCTATATCGACTCGAAATACTTACTCCGTATCCATAAATTCAATAAAAATCGTCTTCAATGTTTCAACCCTTCACATCGATTCAGGAGAGGATCGTTACGAAGGAACATTCAAAAACAACCATCGAGCGTTGTTACCATGAATTTCACGTCAGTTCAGGAGAGGATCGATATGGAATTCAATGTAAATTAAACTGGCAACGACTCGCGAACGTACGGACGTCAACGAGGGTCAGGTTAACATATATGCATGTATGTCGGACCAATATTCAATGTTCCAGATTTACAGGAATCAAAAGCTCATCTAATAATGATTACAACAGCAAACAGCTAATCATCGGCATACAGCGATCGGTTGCAACAATACAGGATATAGCAGTTGACAGCCAACGGTTTACATTATCAAGAAAAACAGTTGAAGATTACAGCTTTCATCAAAAAGACGATAACTATTCAGAATGAAGATTGCAGCACTTCAAAGCAATCATGTTTTCACAAGACGTACTTTGGGGGGCAAATGTTATCTCGCCTTTTGGCAAGGCCGTGACACAAAGGAATTGACTAATAACCAATGACGGCCCGTCCTAGAGATCAATTATACACAGGCTCACTATGGATATCGACGAATTTTGTTCGAGTCTGGATCGAGCTAAAATTAATATGACGTGACAACCTAAGCTATAAGAGTCAACGTTCCAAATCTCAAGTCAATCCGAGTTCGTATGCTCAAGTTGTGAACGATACAAAATTGGTTAAGAACAGCCTTCTTCGACTCGCTCCAGTTCGAATCCATAGGAAGTGCACATTTCGTCTCGCTCCTCTTCCAGCCATTCTTCGACTCGCTCCGTTCGCAACCATCAGAAGCCAACTTCGAATCGCTCAGATTCGACTTGCTTCGCAACCATCAGAAGCGACACCTTCGACTCGCTTCGCAACCATCAGAAGCGACAACTTCGACTCGCTTCGCAACCATCAGAAGCGACAACTTCGACTTGCTTCGCAACCATCAGAAGTGGCTACTTCAACTCGCTCAACTTCGCCTCCATCAGATGCCTTCTTCGACTCGCTCGACCAACACACACTTCGACTCGCTCAACCAACACACACTTCGACTCACTCAATCAGTGCTCACTTCGACTCACTTAATCAATGCATAGGTCGACTCGATCAAAACAGCATCAAGGGCAGAGTGAGATTCAAGCGCCACATCACCGAATCGAATGGAAGCGAGTCGAACAGAGCGAGTCGAACGAAACAGCCAACCGAGAATCCAATTTTGTATCGATCATATCTCCTAATCTACAAGTCCAAATGCTATGAAATTTTCACAAAAGACTACGTGCATGCTACAGAATGTCCACGCCAAATTTCGACTCCATTGGATGAAAACTTGATCGATACGAAATCTGTTCGTATCGATCACGGATCAGACCGAAACTTCACGGGCTTGGGCGTGCAGGCTTGGTCGCATGCCAGAGAGGGTCTCCCGAGATCTAAGCGAAATACTAGCCTCCTACACCTATAAATAGACCCCCAAAGCCAACAGAAAATTGGTTCTTCTTCCTCTCGGAGATCTCAACGCCCAGACTCCGCCACATCCAGATCTGAACTCCATTACTGCTGCGACCAACGAATTTCATTGCTGCAAATCATTGTTATTCATTGTATTTTGCTGAAATAACTTGTAAACATCAAAGAAAGATCAATAAAGCAAACTACTTCATAGTGGATGTAGGCAATACGCCGAACCACTCTAAATTCTTGTGTCTCCTTGCATTTTAATTATTTTTATCTCTAAGATTTGGAGTTTTTGTTAGAAAATTCCTCTTTTTCCATTTAATCTCTTCACTTTATCTCTTCAAAGACTTCCGAAGAGTGTTGTGCCCAATTTTGGTACAAACAGATACGAAGTGGTATTTGAGGATCGATACGAAATGCGCGCAGCTGGATCGATACGAAGTGGTATTTGAGTATCGATACAAAATGAATGCTGCAGGAACGATTCGAAGTGCTATCTGAGGATCGATACGAAATGCGTGCTGCTGGATCGATACGAAGTGTATCTGAGGATCTTTACGAATTGGATGCAGATGGATCGATACGAAATATGTGTGAGTATCGGTACGAAATGCACATGGCTGGATCGATACGAAAACCAATCGATACGAAAAGTTATCGATACGAAATGTGATCGATACGAAAGTTGATCGATACGAATGTTGATCGATACGAAAACTGATCGATACGAATAGTCGATCGATACGAAAGCTTATCGATACGAAGTTCGATCGATACAAATGTTGTCATATTTTCTGGATGTGAATACATGGATAAGAAAATCACCATATTTTCTGGATACGAAATGATGGATTCGAAAATGATCATATTTTCTGGATACGAAATGATGGATACGAAAATGATCATATTCTCTGGATTCGAGAACATGGATACGAAAATCACCATATTCTCTGGATTCGAGAACATGGATACGAAAATATAGATGAATGCAGTTCCTCTTAGATCTGGAGCAATTCTGAATAGAATAGAAGAAACCACTGGACGACAGATTTGGATCTCCTCCTTAGATTTTTGCAATCCAACGATGGTAGTAGATCCACAGAGCAGGAGAAAAGTTGGATTTTTCTCAATGAAAGCACCAAAGAGTTTGTACCAAAATTGGGCTCAACACTCTTCGGAAGTTTTTGAAGAGATAAAATGAAGAAATTAAATGGAAAAAGAGGATTATCTAACAAAAACTCGAAAACAGATAATGAAAGTAATAAGAACGCATAGAAACACAAGAATTTAGAGTGGTTCAGCGTGTTGCCTACGTCCACTATGAAGTTGATTGCTTTATTGATGTTTCGTTCGATGATTATAATTGATTTCAGCGGGTTACAATAGTTAATGATGATTTACAACAGTGAAATTCGTTATTGGCAGCAGCTATGGAGTTTAGATCTGGATCCGGCAGAGTCTGGGCGTTGGAGAATTCAAAGAAGATGAAGCCCCTTTTCTGTTGGCTTTTGGGGTCTATTTATAGGTGTAGGAGGCTGATATTTCGCTCAGATCTCGGGAGGCTCCCTCTGGCACGTGACTAGGCCCGTGCGCCCAAGCCCGCGAAGTTTCGGTCCGATCCGTGATCGATACGAATGGATTTCGTATCGATCAAGATTGCGTCCGATGGAGTCAAAATTTGGCGTGGACATTCCTTAGCATGCACGTTAGCTTCTGTGAAAATTTCATAGCATTTGGACTTGTGGATCTCGAGTTATGATCGATACGAAATGGAGGCTGTCAGTAGGTTGTTTGGTTCGTATCGATCAGAACTACGTTGTTCGAATCGATAGTCTTGCTTTGTTCGAATCGATGGAAACACCCTCTTTTCGTATCGATGGAAAGTGAATTGCACGCTTTGCCAGTAGGGTTCTCTTCATATCGATGGAAATCAACTCCGGTCAATCAATTCGAATAACGGCAACACGATGGATCCGAACAGTGGATCCACGATGGATACGAAGTACCGGAACTTGATGGATTCGAACAACGCTTTTCCAGTATGGATACGAACTGGACAAATGAGGGACACGAACTACTATTGCTCGATGGATCCAAGCAACGTGCTCCAGCTAATGGATTCGAAGTAGGCATTAGATGATCGAGTCGAACTGTTGCTTCCTGATGGATGCAGATCGATACGAAGTGGTCTTTGGTTGATCGAGTCGAAGTGAGCTTCCCTGAAGGATACGAACCCGATCGAGTCGAACATAGGCTTGGTTGATCGAGTCGAAGAAATCTACATTTGATGGCAGTCATATGAAATGACCCTATTTATTTTACCTAATTTCACTAGGATTTTTTTTCATTAATAAGTTTCCTAGAGTCATTAGCCTTTCTACTAAATTATCCAGGATCCTAGTTTTTCTACTAATATATTTATATTAGTTCATTGATAAATATATTCACATACATGTGAAGATGTATGTGACCCTCTTGCCTGGATCAGATTATTGGTAAGCAAGAGTGCATCCTGATTGAATTTGAATTTCTAGTCAACCAGTACATAGCTCACTTTCCTTTGTTTGATATATAAATCATGGGAGTGAATTCCCATGATCATATATAATTTATACCTATTAATTTTTGATCAGTCTTGTGGTGATTGTCTGATAGTTTGTCTTAACAAAGTGATCTCAGAATGTAGCAAGCCATCATGATTTTTGTTTAATTATTTGATATTTGATCAAAGCCAGAAAGGAAAAATGATATACTCATTTATCATTTTCACCATAAGTGATTTTATCACAAATTCCTTTACTCATAACCAAGTCAGTTGAGTAATTCTTTCACAATCTATATAGTTGTATTTCCCTGAACCAAATTCATTCCCTAATCCCTGAGTTACCTCAGCTTGCATTCTAATTTGCAGGTTGCTTTACTGGATTTAGAAAATCCAGATTTTATGGTCATTTAACAAAAGTAATAATTAAGTAATATGTGTGCATATCAGATGCATTGTGCTTTCTGGACTGAGAAAGCTACTCAAAAATAAAAGTGAATTGCTCAAGTATTTGAAAATGTCTTTGTACATGCATTTGCAAAGAAAGCTTCAGATTTTACAAATGCATTTTCTTTCTTTAGACCCAAAAACTCTGGTCATCTTGATCAACCCAGACCTCACTATTTTTGAAGTGGGTTAACCTTATGACTAGATCATCAAAACATTAGTGCCTGGTTATTGCAATGTGAATTCAGATACAAGACACTTGAAAAATCTCTTAGAACATGTACACCTCTTTATATAATGCACAAATATTTTTTTTTCTTTTATCAAAACACTTCTGCATATTGTTACTAAATTCTTGAAATATTACTTCTAGCTAAAAGTTCAGATTTTTAACCTTCAAACTCAAAGTTTTTAAATAACTCAAAATTAACTAATACAATATATGTATATATATATATCCATTTCTCAAATACATGCATATATCATCTACAGATTTCCACCATAATACTCAAATATATTTTCTTGCATAGATTCAACTAAGTCTTTGGTTTTTCCCAACCTTAATTCATTACCAGATTCAATTGAAACAACTAAATAAAATCCAAACATTCAAGATCATTACATAACAACTAAAGCAGAACTATAAAAACCTCCAAGATTACATGCAAATAATTCATTCTAAGTTTTTATTTAATTCTAATTTAGCATGCTTATCCAATCATTCTCCTTAGCCATAGCAGCTTCCTATTTAGAACCAGCATTCCCTGAAAGAGCATTAGAGGCTGCCCCATTTTAATTGAGACAACCCAGATGCCATAAGCAAACAAGGGTCAGACACAAGATCTGGTATGAGCAATATAAAAAATTCCATGATATTAAGTAGATAAGTGAGACATAAGCATTTTGTATGGGTTGGCATAATTTCTTTAATTAATTTTCCTGACTTGTTTCTGAAATATTGTGCATATGTGATCAGTATTAAAACTAATTATGTACACACTTTCAACAATGCAAACATACATGTCAAACAGAGATACTTAGGAACTATCATAGCTCCAGTCCAACCATCCTAGGAATAACTCAAGTTCCTACTTCATCAATTTAAGATTGCATTTACCAAACTTCTTCCTAGCCTCATCTTCCATAAAGGAATCATGGGGACACATTGCAATAAAATAATTCACAATATTGCACAAAGATCTTAGGGTTTAAACAAGCCATGTGCCAACTTGCATACTTTAAATACAACAAGCATTCCAGCAGTCTTCTTGGCTCACAATCTTTAGTTTATTTACTAAGTGTTCATGTTTGATTCTATCATGAGATAGCTAGGTGATTGAATCACAGTGTACATGAAACATTACATTGAGCTTACAAGCATAATTCAAGAACAAGCTAACATTCATATCCAGGGGAAATCATATTTTCAAATATTCTGGCTTAAAGAAAATACAAGAATATTTACAACTGGGAATGAAGACTAGGCATGTGGGTTATTTTTGTTTCATAAGCAACCATGTTTGAACTAAACTCAAGATCTAGCTTAAACAATATTTCTGGCTCATGGGTTTTCTATTTGATCAGGAGTTCAGCACTTTTGGATATTTCCATTGCACTCTTGAATCTTTAATTGAGCCTCAGCACTTACACAAGTGTAATGCAACTCATATACATTTTGATTTCTATATTTTTCATGCCATATCTGAACCAGTTACAAGTATTCTCTATTTACTTTCATGATTTCATACTTTAACATTTCTGGGTGTAACCAAACAGAGCAAAATACTCAACAATCAAAGCAATCAAAAGCATTCATAAACACCCATTAAAGCATCCATTAAAACCATAGTAATAAAATCAGAAACATGTAGAAAACTAACATGAACTTGGTTGCCTCATAACAGGACTTAATGCCATGGGTTTAGTGAGATTACTCACAGAAGAATGCTTCTCTTGCTTAATCTAGAAAAGAAACCTTTTAAAACTTGCCTTTCTGCTTGTAGTTATTTTTCTTCTTTGTTTTCTTAAATGTCTTGGGTAGCAAATGATTTTTCTGGTTTATACTAGGATTTATAAGAGAGGTTTTTCTAGGGTTTTATCATTGTAAAATCACATTCCTACCCTGGCCAAAACTCATGCATTTTGCATTTCAGATTTGCTTATTTTTCACCCTTAATACCCCGGCCATATGTGATGCTTACTTCCCCTTTTTCTTTTCCAGAATATATTATATTCTTTTTAGGTCATGATAATTGTATGACATTGTCACTTGTTTATTTTCTAAAAATCCCCCTTTCTATTTTCTGCCTAAAGCAATTGTTTTGCTTGTAATATGTCTCTTGCTATTTTAGTGTTACACTTTTCCTTGCTTATTTCTTTTTAATATTTTCAGTACTTATAGAAATGTACATATGCATACATATCTTATCTAGGCTTATTTAACTCCTCCTTAATTTCAGAAAGACATGCAAATATATGTGCATACAGGTTTCAAATCCTTATAACATTTTTTTCTAGGTTTTAAGTAAGATCTGTTTACTGATTCAAAACAAAACTTACTTTTCTTATTTTCTGGGATAATTCATATAATTCCCGAAATCAAATATCCATATTTGGTTTAATAATTTTCATTACAAAATCATGTTTGTAATGCTTTTTAATTCTTGTTTTAATTTCAGGAGATTTGGAGTTCTTCCTTGTGCCATATCAGCGTGCACGTGCACACATGCACACACACTTGCACATAATTAATTCCATATATTCCTATACAAATAAATTCATATATTTTCAAAATCCAACCAAAATAAGATTCCATGAATTTCTGGGGGATTACAATCACCCCACCTTTTTAGGAATTGTGTCCTCACAATTTTCTCATTTTGACTTTAAACATTTCCAGATTTTTATAAAATCTATCAAACATTGCATAAGCAAACAATTCAGTCAAAACAACCATACATATTAAAATATTTTTTTTAGGAATTTAGATTTTACCTTCTACTGCAAAAAGCTTAGGGTAATCCATTTTTATCTTATCCTCTAACTCCCATGTACAATCATTAGGGTCTAGGCTCCATTGAACCTTTACCAATTTCAAAGTTTTGCTCCTCAACTTCTTTTCCTCTTTAGCTAAAATCCCCACTGGTTCTTTCTCATAGACCAAATTAGGATTTATTTGAACTTGAGTTGGTTTCTCTAGAATTTCCTCTTTATCATGCACCCATCTCCTAAGTTGTGATACATGAAATACATTGTGCATTGCACTCATCTCTTCTGGTAGCTCCAACTTGTATGCTAATGAACCTACTCTTTCCAAAATCTTGTAAGGTCCAACATATCTTGGGGTAAGTTTTCCTTGCTTGCCAAACCTCAATACCTTCTTCATAGGTGAAACTTTGATGAAAACATAATCACCAACTTCATATTCTACCTGCTTCCTCCTTACATCTGCAAATTTCTTTTGCCTATCTTGAGCTGCTGCCATTCTTCTCCTCACAAGTTCAATTTTCTCTATAGTCTCTTTAACATACTCAGGCCCTAAGACAGCCCTTTCTCCTGCTTCAACCTAACATATTGGTGACAAACATGGTTTGCCATACCAGGCTTCAAATGGTGCCATGCCTATGGTGCATTGATAACTATTGTTATATGTAAATTCAACCAAATGGAGGTGATCTTCCCAATTACCTCCAAAGTCCAATGCACATGCCCTCAACAAATCCTCCAAAACTTTATTTATCACTTCAGTTTGACCATCTGATTGGGGGTGGTATGCAGTACTCAAGCATAACTCACTTCCCATGGCTTCTTGAAAGCTCTTCCAAAATCTGGATGTAAAGATTGTGTCCCTATCACTCACTATAGTTTTAGGAATTCCATGCAACCTTACTACTTCTTTCATGAATATTTGAGCTAGTTTAGGTGCATTTCTTTCTGCCTTCACCGGTATAAAGTGTGCTACTTTAGTCAATCTATCAACTACTACCCAAATGCTTGTATTTCCTCTCTTTGATCTAGGCAGACCATCTATGAAATCCATAGATATATCTTCCCACTTCCGCTGTGGTATGCTTAGAGGTTGTAATAGGCCTGAGGGTGTTTGGGTTTTTGCCTTGACTTGTTGGCAAGTCATACACTTTGCAACCCGTTTGGCCACATCTGATTTCATCCCTCTCCACCAATAATTCCTTTTTAGGTTTTGGTACATTTTGGTGCTGCCTGGATGTATAGAATATTTGCTCCTATGATATTCATTAAGTATCTCTTCTTTCAATCCTATATCCTTTGGAACACATATCCTACCTTTATTCCTTAAGTAACCATTCTTATCAATGTGGTAGTTTGCTACTTCTTCTCCTTTTTCTATTAGAGTTTTCTTTTCTAATAAATCTGGATCTTCCTCTTGCATTTTCCCCACTTTCAAAATTAAATCTGATTGCAAAGTTATCAAACTTAATTTTCCTTTACTCCCTTCTTCAATCATCTCCATGTTTACCTCAATGTTTTCCTCAATTTCCAAATCAGTAAGTAGAGATAAATTTCTAAACTCTTCTATCATTAACATGGCTACTTTTGCATGCTGCCTGCTCAAAGCATCTACAACCTTATTAGCTTTTCCCGGAGTATAAAGTATGTCTAAATCATATGCTGCTAGAAACTCAACCCATCTATGCTACCTCATATTCAAATCTTTTTGTGAAAAGAGATATTTTAATGCCTTATGGTCAGTGTATAAAATAAACTTAGCACCTAGAAGATAATGCCTCAAGAGCTTTAGTGCATATACCACTGCTGCCAACTCAAGATCATGGGTTGCATACTTTGATTCATGTGGCTTCAATTGTCTTGATGCATAGGCTATAACTTGATCTTGCTGCATCAATACAGCTCCTAGCCCAGAACCACTTGCATCAGTATAAACAATCAAATCCTCATTTCCTTCTGGTACTCTCAACACTGGTGCATTGACTAAGGCCTCCTTGATTCTACTAAAGGCTTGTTCACATTTCTCAGTCCATATAAAGGGTTGGTTCTTTCTAGTTAGGTTGGTAAGAGGTGATGACATCTTAGAAAAATCTTTTATAAATCTTCTATAATACCCTGCCATTCTCATAAATGACCTAACTTCTCCTACTGTGCTTATCCTTTTCCATGCTTGGATTGCCACAATTTTATTGGGGTTCACTGAAATGCCTTTGGCAGATTTAACATGCCCAAGGAAATGCACTTCTTCTTTCCAAAATGCACACTTAGAAAATTTTTCTTTTAAATCTTTTTATCTTAATCTAGACAAAACAAGGTGTAAGTGATTTTCATGTTCCTCTACTGTTTTAGAATAAATCAAAATATCATCAATAAAAATCAACACAAACTTGTCTAAATAATCCCTGAATATCCTATTCATCAAGTCTACAAAGTATGATGGGGCATTTGTCAACCCAAATGGCATGACAAGAAACTCATATAAACCATACCAAGTATTAAAGGCTGTATACTTAACACTTGAGTTCTCAACCTTCATCTGATGGAATCCAGATGCCAGGTCTAATCTAGAAAATATTTTTGCTCCACTAAGTTGATCAAAAAGATCATCAATTCTAGGTAAGGGGTACTTGTTTTTGATAGTGACTTTGTTTAGCTCCCTGTAATCTATACACATCCTTAAAGTACCATCATGTTTCCTTACAAAAACTACTGGAGCACCCCAGCATGAATTACTTGGTCTTATAAATCCTTTGCTTTCCAATTCTTCTAACTATTTCTTCAATTCCTTCAACTCACTTGGCCCCATCCTAGTGGGTTTCTTAATAATTGGACTTGCTCCTGGTATCAGACTAATCTGAAATTCCACTGGTCTGTGGTGTGGAACACCCTCAACTTCTCCAAACACATCCAAGTATTTGTTAATTATGGGGATTTCTTCAATAGAAGGCTCATTGGGATCCTTATTTAAGTCAATTAATGATATAATTTTCTTTCTTTGGCTACTTCACACAAAATTGTGATTCTTTGGCCTCTAGAATTTTGTAATGATATGGTGGATGAGTCTAAATTAATTAAGGATTTGTATTGCCTTAACCAGTCTACACCCAATATAACACCTATATTTGGGTAATTTAAAACATATAAATTGGAAATAAAAACATTTCCTCCTATGTTTAATTCCACATCCACACAAATCATGTTTAAAACACTAGAACTTCCCAATGGGCTTTGCACTAACAAAGGGGTTTCAACCAGTATGCAATTTAATTTAAGCAATGCAACTAATTCATGGGAAACCAGAGAATGTGTGGCCCCTGTATCATACACTACTGATATAGGTAGGGTACAAATAAATAAGGTACCTTCCACTTGACCATGATTTTCTGCAATGGCCCCTACTGTGGATTTGCTTTTGCTCTCCAAACTTGCTAGCTTCCCTTGCTGTTTATACTCAGGGCAATTTCTCTTGATATGTCCCTCCTTACCACATAGGTAGCACTTGAAAGCCCCTCCCTTCAATTCTGGACACCTTGGTTTGATATGTCCTTCTTTTCCACAATGATGACACGCTATTTTCCTCTTTGTATCAGTGGTCTTAGTATCATTGGTTTTCTTGCTTTCTGTCTCCTCCCTCTTTTTGTCATAGGGGTGATACCTTCCTTTATTTTTCTTGTTGTTATTGTTCTTAAAACTCCTATACTTCTCCCTCTCCTTGTCATGTTGCTCAAACTTTAAGGCCATATCAATGACTTGATCAAAAGTTTTATCTTCATATGGCAACATAGCCCTGGGTTTAAACCCTTAATATACCTATCATTCTTTGATGCCTCATCAGCCACAAGCATGGCTCCGTACTTAGACAAGCCCTCAAACCTATGAGTATACTCAGTCACATTAAAGGTTCCCTGCCTAAGTCTGATGAATTCTTCAAGCAATAGAGTTTTGGCTGATGTTGGAACAAATCTAGCTTCCAACATCTCCTTGAATTGATTCCAAGTGATTTCATTCTCAATTCTCCCAGCTATGACTACCTCCCACCAGCTTAATAGCCACACCTTTCAGTTGTCTTGAGGCTACTTGCCTCTTCCTTTGATCATCCAATTGCATGTCATTGAAAATTCTGTCCAGTGTTCTCAACCATGCTTGAATTTCCATCACATTTTCAGTCCCTTCAAAGCTCTTGCCTCCCAGATTGGTATAAGTCTTTAATAGTTTTGAAAGTTCCTCATGTTGGTTCTCAAGTCTCTTCCCTACTCCATCCCTCAAAGCCCTTGTAAAGTCTTGCATATCAAGCATTTGTGGTGTACTTGATCCTGCATTGTGATGAGATCCTCTTCCTACCATGATTGGATAACTAGAGTATGGGTAGATAGGGTTAGTTTATCATGAGTATTTTCTTTTGCTATAACTTTCTATCTGAATTATTATTTTACTCAAACAAACAATCAGTACATACATATAGTTATAGTACTTCAATCAATCAATACAATCATTCTTAGCTATGTATAGTGTTAACATTAGCTCTGATACCAACTGAAATGACCCTATTTATTTTACCTAATTTCACTAGGATTTTTTTTTTCATTAATAAGTTTCCTAGAGTCATTAGCCTTTCTACTAAATTATCCAGGATCCTAATTTTTCTACTAATATATTTATATCAGTTCATTGATAAATATATTCACATACATGTGAAGATGTATGTGACCCTCTTGCCTGGATCAGAGTATTGGTAAGCAAGAGTGCATCCTGATTGAATTTGAATTTCTAGTCAACCAGTACATAACTCACTTTCCTTTGTTTGATATATAAATCATGGGAGTGAATTCCCATGATCATATATAATTTATACCTATTAATTTTTGATCAGTCTTGTGGTGATTGTCTGATAGTTTGTCTTAACAAAGTGATCTCAGAATGTAGCAAGCCATCATGATTTTTGTTTAATTATTTGATATTTGATCAAAGCCAGAGAGGAAAAATTATATACTCATTTATCATTTTCACCATAAGTGATTTTATCACAAATTCCTTTACTCATAACCAAGTCAGTTGAGTAATTCTTTCACAATCTATATAGTTGTATTTCCCTGAACCAAATTCATTCCCTAATCCCTGAGTTACCTCAGCTTGCATTCTAATTTGCAGGTTGCTTTACTGGATTTAGAAAATCCAGATTTTATGGTCATTTAACAAAAGTAATAATTAAGTAATATGTGTGCATATCAGATGCATTGTGCTTTCTGGACTGAGAAAGCTACTCAAAAATAAAAGTGAATTGCTCAAGTATTTGAAAATGTCTTTGTACATGCATTTGCAAAGAAAGCTTCAGATTTTACAAATGCATTTTCTTTCTTTAGACCCAAAAACTCTGGTCATCTTGATCAACCCAGACCTCACTATTTTTGAAGTGGGTTAACCTTATGACTAGATCATCAAAACATTAGTGCCTGGTTATTGCAATGTGAATTCAGATACAAGACACTTGAAAAATCTCTTAGAACATGTACACCTCTTTATATAATGCACAAATTTTTTTTTTTTCTTTTATCAAAACACTTCTGCATATTGTTACTAAATTCTTGAAATATTACTTCTAGCTAAAAGTTCAGATTTTTAACCTTCAAACTCAAAGTTTTTAAATAACTCAAAATTAACTAATACAATATATGTATATATATATATATCCATTTCTCAAATACATGCATATATCATCTACAGATTTCCACCATAATACTCAAATATATTTTCTTGCATAGATTCAACTAAGTCTTTGGTTTTTCCCAACCTTAATTCATTACCAGATTCAATTGAAACAACTAAATAAAATCCAAACATTCAAGATCATTACATAACAACTAAAGCAGAACTATAAAAACCTCCAAGATTACATGCAAATAATTCATTCTAAGTTTTTATTTAATTCTAATTTAGCATGCTTATCCAATCATTCTCCTTAGCCATAGCAGCTTCCTATTTAGAACCAGCATTCCCTGAAAGAGCATTAGAGGCTGCCCCATTTTAATTGAGACACCCCAGATGCCATAAGCAAACAAGGGTCAGACACAAGATCTGGTATGAGCAATATAAAAAATTCCATGATATTAAGTAGATAAGTGAGACATAAGCATTTTGTATTGGTTGGCATAATTTCTTTAATTAATTTTCCTGACTTGTTTCTGAAATATTGTGCATATGTGATCAGTATTAAAACTAATTATGTACACACTTTCAACAATGCAAACATACATGTCAAACAAAGATACTCAGGAACTATCATAGCTCCAGTCCAACCATCCTAGGAATAACTCAAGTTCCTACTTCATCAATTTAAGATTGCTGTTTGTACCAAAAATGGGCACAACACTCTTCGGGAGTTGTTTGAAGAGATAAAGTGAAGATTATAAATGTAGAACAGAGGTTATCTAACAAAAACTCCAACAAACAGAAATGTAAAATGCACAGACAAGCAATTTAGAGTGGTTCGGCGTATAGCCTACATCCACTATGAAGTTTTGATGATTTTATTGATTCTCTTTCAATGATTACATGTGGTTACAGCAATGAACAGCGGATTACAGATTAGAATTCGAAATTGACAACAAAAGTAGGATGCAAATCTCAATCCGGCAGAGTCTGGACGCTTCAGAGAAAAAAGCCCCTTTTTCTGTTGATTCTGGGGCTCTATTTATAGGCGTAGGAGGCTCAAATCTCGCTCAAACTCTGGGAGAATTGGTCAGGCACGTGAGAGAAGCCATTCGACTATTTCCAGAAAGTTTCGAGTTGATCTGCGATCGATACGAAGTCATTTCGTATCGATCAAGATTACCTCCAATTGAGCTCAAATTTGGTGGAGACGTTCCTCGGTATGTGTGCAACCTTCAGTTAAAATTTCATGGTATTTGGATCAGTGGATTGAGAGATATCATCGATACGAGGCGATGTTCTTTGCTAGGCTGTCTGGTTCGAATCCATCTCTCCGAACTGAGGGCTTCGAATCGATGGTGTCACGCGCCTCTATGAAGACGTGGAACGCACACTTCGCCTCGATCCGGTCTTTACTCCGAGTCGACCGCGTCGACTCCATATATCTCGGTGCATTCGCATCGAGGGATGACACGTCACCTTGGCTTGCTGGCTTAATGGATTCGAATGAAACATCATTGATTGATTCGAACAAGGCCTTGCCGATGGAGTCGAACAAACCTTTCTCTGATAGATACGATACACGCCACATGTTGATGGGTACGAGTCTAGACCGATGCGAACTCGATGGGTTCGAATGAAGGAGGTCCGATGGATGCGAAGCAAACGTTGGCTGATGGATACAAAGCGCTTCAACCGTTGATGTGTATGAATTCTATCGATACGAGCTCGATGGATTCGAACATGGCCGCTCCTGATTGATACGAACTCATAGGAGGTGATCGATACGAAGTAGGTGATCTGCCGATGGACTCGAATGAAACCGAGTCGAACCTGGGTACTTCGATGGATTCGAAGTTGATCGACATGAATTTTGATCGATTCGAACTAGAGCTTCGGTGATGGAAACGAAAGAGCCCAGAGTGATGGATACGAAATCTGGGCTTCTCCCTTCAATTTGAATCGATCATACCTTGAGCATGTGAACCCGGATTGATCCGAAATTTGAGATGTTGACTTCTGTGATATTTCTTGTCATGTCCTATCAATTGTAGCTCAATCTGGCATCAAGCAAAATTCAGCGATATCCATGGCGAGCTATCCCTGTCCTCAAGTTGATTCCTTGGTGTCCTGGCCTTGCCAAAAGGCGGGATAACATTTGCCCCCAAAGTATGTCTTGTGAAAACATGACGTGCTTTGAAGATCCACAAGTTTGCGAGTCGTCATCAGCATTTGTCGTCATTGAACCTCGCATTAATTCCTTCTTGAACTGGTTTTAAACTTGAGTTGAAACGATGTATGATGATTGCCTTTTACCACCTTCTTGTATTGATCCCCTCATGAATCGATGTTAAAAGTTGGGAAACCTTCCTTCGTGTCGATGCGGGCTGACTCGATGGATACGAAACGATTATTCGTATTGATGGGTTATAACAGATACAAATTTTGTAATCGTATCGATAAGCCTGCATCGTTGAGATTGATGGTTCACAAAACGTGTGCTTCGAATCGATGGGGTCCATTGTCTTCAGGTGGCTTCCCTGCGCATCTCGAATCAGCGAAGTCTAGTGGGTTCGAAACGGGACTTTGCTTCGACGAGCCATTTGAATGGTTGTGACCGGTCAGGTTGACTGGGAGTCGAATCGATTCGGTTCCACCCTAGACTCCATATAAATACCTGGGACTTAGCCCATTTTTCACTTTTTTACCTTCTATTTTTTACTGTTGCCTTCTGCATTTTTGTATCGATTCACGAACTTGGGAGGAAAAAATTGTTCCAATCTTCGAATCGATCAAATATCATTTTTTATTTCCCTAAACTCCAACTTCAATTCAGGTAAATAAGCAATCACGACTAAATTCGAGCGACGAAGTTCAGATCTCAGATCCATCGTGTCCTTGCTGATTATTGATTTTGGCAGCGCTAAGGCCAGATCTGGACCATAGCTTGGTCGAGGATGGCCATGGCGATGCTCGTGTCAATCGGAGAAGAAAGAGTCCTGGAGGAATTGCTCCACCTCTAGTTCGTGTCGATCCGGGACAGGAGGGTTCGACTCGACCCAGATTTTATGACCTCGCATCGATTGATGGGTTGAAGGGGATGTAGAGGTTCGCATCGATCTAAGGTGGTTGGGGCTTGTGTCGAATTGAAATGATTGATGCAAGTGTTTGGCCCGCGTGATCGATGCGAAAGTCTGCCTCCCACGATCGATACGAAGACCAAGAGGTTTATTGGTACAATATCGATAGCCCCAGATCGATGCGAAATCACTGCATTTAGATGACACACAGTCGTTAACCCTTGGTCGATGTGAAGTAAGCCTCTCTGATCGATACGAAATCCACTCCTCCGGTCGATACGAATTGCCGTCGATTCGAAACCTATTGATACGAAAGGTATCGAGTCGACCTTGATCGATACGAAAGTATCGATTCGAACTGGACCGATACGAAAGATATCACGCCTCCGACTGAATTTGAATCTGAACTACGATCGATTACATGCTGAAATTCGACGAACTTAGCGAACTCTTGCATGCTTTTACACTCGACTCCGACGAGCTTCTGCCTTGCATAATTGGACTTGATCACAGGATTGCATATTTGACTGACTTTCGAAGCTCGTCGTCGGAACTGTAACCTAACGAACATATAACGGACTTACACTTGAATCAACCATCTAGCATCAGGATTGCGTGATCGTGACGGTCAGCGATGACGGTCACATCCATGCCGACTTTCAACGCTTCGCCATTTACACCTTTCGGCTTATTTCATAGGATTTACTCAAGTCACGCACAACACTTGCACTGAACAACACACACTCTACATGGGGGAATGCACGGGCTTTCTATCGTCTAATGATGATTTCTCATGAGTTAGCTAGTTATGGAACCATCAAGCTCGCAGCAACAAGGAACTCAGAACCCTATTCCCCCCACACTTGAGATTCCGGATATTCCGGCTGACGTGATCGGTCCAGCTCCGGATGAATTGCCTGAGGCGTCTCTCATCAATAGCCCACCTGACTCTGTCCCGTCCAATATCTCTGAAGACACGCTAGGGAGAATATGCTTAAGGCATGGCTTATCTTTGGACGATGTACTGTTGCCCGGACCGGACGACAGACCACATAATCCCCCGGAGGGGTATACTGCTTTTAATCGACATGCGTGCGCAGCCGGCACACTTCCTCCGTTCAACGATTACATAAGAGAAGTGTTGGCTTACCTGGATATCGCTCCGTCTCAGTTACATCCAAATGGATATGCTTCACTCAATGGCCTATTCATTGCATTTATGGAATACCTCTACCGGCCTCCCCGCCCGACCGAGATAAGATACCTCTTCAACTTCAAGAGTCGAACTGACAGCCCATCTTTTACATTTTTGGAGTCTGTTAGAAACTGCCAAGTTGTCACGGGGTCGTGGACTAGGCTGAGCTACTTCAAGTCAGAATGGTTCTATGTCCGTTGTCCACCGGGGTTTGCCAGAAGATGGCTGTTTAGACGTAAGCATTGCCTTTTTCTCAAGTAATCGACGGGGCAATTTTTGAATGAAATTAAACTCATATCTTTCTATTCTCTTTCTTTCAGCAATAATCCAGCGACCTGAAGGTGGCTACTATAAAGAGATAGTTCGTGTCCTTCAAGAAGTCCCTAGCGAAGAAAGGAATATCGAGTTGCTACTGACGGATCAGAACCTTAGAGTTCTTGGGCTGATCGGGCGGAGGCAGAGCATAAGGCTCGATGGTGCATTAAAGACCGTCTCTAGAGAAAAGGTCAAGCGGAAGAAACCCAAGGTTGTGATAATTGAGGAACCCGATTCCGAGAGAACTCATACCGACGAGGAACCGTTGGTCGGACCCGCTAATGAAACCCCGGATTCTGATGCAAAGAGGAAAGGCAAAGCAGTGGCCTCAAAACAGCCTAAGTCCGGGAGGCGGAAGTTTGTGGTTTTACACCGTCCTCTGCCAGGAGTTAGGATTGTGGAAGCACCCTCCCTGCCAGCTGAAAATCAATTCGAAGGGCCCGCTGACCCTCCAATTTCGGACATCGAGCCCGAGCAACGCGACGTTGAATTGGGTGACCGCGACATATCGTCGATGTTAGCGAGTCTCTTCCTGCCAGTGCGATCGACACTTCTGGTTGGTCCGGGGGGTTACACATTCACACACTCTTCACGGCACAACACACTTTTCTAACCGTAAACAACATATTGCAAACGGCTACTGATTCTTCGTGGTTTGTTTTTCAGGTACCATGTCTGGGCAAAGTTCTGTGCTTGGCAGTTTGCGCAGCAAGCACCGTTATCACGAGCCACGCAGGAGAGAGGGTGAGAGGGATTACGACTCCGGACACTCTGGTCAGGAGAGGTCTGATAGAGACAGGGGGTACGTTCACCGATCTCGATCTCGCTCTCCTCCTCCCAGGACCTCTACACCTCCTACGGTAGCTGTTGTTCATCCTCCTGAAACTTCACGGCCTAGGCCACCTTCTCAAGCTTCGAGGTCCGATCCTCCGCGCAGGACTGAAATAGCCACCTCCTCGGCTACTGTACCGGTCCCGACTGAAGCGTCTAGTGAAGGGGCACTTAAATTGGCACAGATGAGGAAGGAATTTCCCGACATCTGTTTTGATGGTTATGTCTTCCCTCCGCACTTGAAGAGAATTCCGCCAATCGCTGAAACCACTATCCATGATTATGCTGCGGACATCTTTTTCCAGTACAGGGAATGGGGACGGGCCGCGAGGAAAGCGTCCAAAGTGGCATTCGATCGGGGCGTCACTATTGAGAAGCTCGAGAAGGAGTTGGGTCACAACGACCGAATCATAAAGGCGCTCAACTCGGAGGCTGAGTCTTCCCGTAAATCTAAAATGGAGGCTCTAAAGAAGGTTGATGAAGTAAACGCTGCCATGACCAGGATGAAGCAAGAGCATTATACCGCCATCGAGGACATGGGTCATAGGAACACCACCATCACCGCCGAGAGGGATGATGCTCTCAAGGAGCTTAATGAGCTGAAATCAAAGTTTTCCGAGATGGCGAAGGAAAAAGACGCAGCTAATGTCTCTGCGCAGGAGGCCTGTGACCAGGCAGTGACGCTCCGAAAGGAGAAAGAAGCGGCTATGCAACAAGCTCACGAAGCTGAGGCTGGGGTTGACGAGAAGGTACGGCAGGCGGAGGCCAGGATTGAGGCCGAGGTGGAAGAGCTACTCGTCACGTACAATGCCAATGTGCTAAGGCACCGAGATTTGACATGGCTTGACGATTACCCCACGCATCTCTATAATGCCTGGAACTTACTGGTTGATGAGGAGAAGTCTGGGCACCCTGATGAAGCCCTTGACGAATTCGAGCTGGAGAACCGCATTCTCAATGATGACGAAAAGAAGGTTCTCCATGACTCCATGATTTCCCACGATAAGGAGAGGCTTGGTGCCCAGACTCAGGAAGTCGGAGAAAGGTCTGGTGCAGAGCACCATGTTATGAGTTCTGAGATAGTCGTGTCATCTCAATCTGAGCCAACTCCGATGATCGACTCGCAGCACATCCCGGCATATGATCCAGACCGACCACATCTATCTCCTATTAAGGAACATCCTTCTGAAGTTGTTCAGGCGACCTCGAGCCAAACCGAGGAAGGTACTCTGAACTAACTTCTTGTATATTTGGATTGAAGAGTTTGTGTTGAAGTGTTGCTAATGACATGTCCTTTTTCTTTGGTCAGTGACAGAAGTTGCACCAGCCGCGCCTCTTAGCGCCCAAGAATCAGGCCAAGCGCCAGAAGCCATCATTTCTGAGGCGACTTCCGTCGCAGCAATGGCACCAGTCGGAGTAACGCAGGGGAGCTCACTTTCTTTCGATGAACAGATGATAAACGAGCTCCTTGGCCGTCAGAGTGATCCTTTTGCGGACCTGCCGTTTGGCCTGGGTGGATTCTCGTCTACTTCCGACACTTCTACTCAGACTATCACAACCCATAGCGAGGCCAGAGCACAACGGGAAGCGGCGATGTTGGCCGAGATTAATGCCGAGATGGCGGCCGCGGCGCATGGCGGCGATGTAGATGGCGGAGCAGCGGGACGGTGCCCTACTCCTCTTATGATTGTGTCTCCTGGGGGCACGCTTATTGATACTAATGTACCAGTCCCTCCTCCGGCTACGGAGTCTGTTCCTCCAACTCCTCCTGTGGGAAGCATTCCCATAGAGTCCAGCTCGGACGAGGACGTCGACATTATGCCTTCACCCGAGGGGAGCCTGCCTAAGGAGAAAGGTTCCAAGCGAAAGGGTACTGGTGGTTCCAGTAGCTCCTCGAGGAAGAAGAAGTTGAGGAAGCAGAAGGATTAGACACTCCTTTCATAGGCAGTTAGGGATTTTTGTTATTTTCTCTTTTTTCCCTTCTGTAGGCCGTGTTTAGATGCGGGTTCGGCCCCTGCTAGTAGGAATATTTTGGAAAAAACTCATGTATGAACCATTGTTTTTGAGTTAGTTGAAATAAAATTTTGTCTTCCAGTTTCAGCTTATGTTCCTTTCTATGCTTGAATATTGCAGTGTTCGAACTTTGGTCCGGTGTACTTGCATTATCTTATTGTTTCAAGAATAGCTCATTTTACTTGTTAAGTATGGAAATCTCGGACTTGAGTTGTGATAGGGGATCGCATCGGAGCTGAGCATCGCATAGTTTCGGGTAATGACTAACATTTGCCTCTGCCCCCAGTTCCAGGGTTAAGTTGTGATGATCAGCTTGTGATTGCATCAGGCGAGGACCGAGTGGTCGAACTACACTTGTTCTCTTATGAATCGTTTCATCCACACTCCGGGGATATATGTCATCTCGTAAGCGGTTGTTCGCACTCTGGGAACACGGAGTTGACTGATGTTTGTACTCCGTCTTGCACTCTGGGAGCACGGAGTTGGTCGTTTATACTCCGCTTCGCACTCTGGGAACACGGAGTTAGTTGTTTATACTCCGTTTCGCACTCAGGGAACACGGAGTTGATTGATGTTTATACTCCGTCTCGCACTCTGGGAATACGGAGTCGACTGATGTTTATACTCCGCTTCGCACTTTGGGAATGCGGAGTTGGATGTTTATACTCCGCTTCGCACTCTGGGAATGCGGAGTTGGATGTTTATACTCCGCTTCGCACTCTGGGAATGCGGAGTTGGATGTTTATACTCCGCTTCGCACTCTGGGAACACGGAGTTAGATGTTTATACTCCGCTTCGCACTCTGGGAATACGGAGTTGGATGTTTATACTCTGCTTCGCACTCTGGGAACACGGAGTTAGATGTTTATACTCCGCTTCGCACTCTGGGAATACGGAGTTGGAATGTTTATACTCCGCTTCGCACTCTGGGAATGCGGAGTTGAATGTTTATACTCCGCTTCGCACTCTGGGAACACGGAGTTAATTGCAGGATTGTCGTGTGTCAACCCTATCAATATCGGTGTCATGGCTTGTCCCCGAGCTCGGGTTTCACCTAGTGAGTGGTCGGTCGTATCACAGCCACTCTCCATTTGAATAAGTCCCATTGCATGATGGGATTTAGCTCTTCGTGCATCGTGATGTTGTATATCGTACTTAATGAATCACAGCTCTGGCTCGAAGAAGTGGCATTTTATTGCTGAAATAAGAAAATGCGGCAAAGTCAGTTGCCTTATTACAAAATTCAAATTTCGAAATGCAGAAACAAATTGCTAAATAGAACGAAATAAATAAAGCCTGTCATATGTAATAGCGACGGAGACTTTCGCTGTTCCAAGCCCTCGGCAAATCGAGACCGTCAACGGTCGACAGCTTGAACATGCCATCTCCGAGCTTTCGTGAAATTACATACGGTCCTCCCCAGTTTGGCTTCATGTGTGAAGGAACTGGGTAGATTCTCTTGAGCACGAGGTCGCCGAGTTCAAAGGTTCGAGGCCGAACTTTGGTGTTGTACAATCGGGCGACCCGACTTCGATGTGCGGCTGCTCTCAAATCAGCCTCTTCCCGTTTTTCATCCAATAGATCCAACGATTCAGCCAGGAGTATAGCGTTCGTTTTCGGATCATAGTAAGTCACGCGATGAGAGAACACTTCTGTCTCGACCGGAATAACAGCCTCTGAGCCGTAAGATAGGGAAAACGGAGTGTGTCCGGTCGCGGTTTTGTGGGTCGTTCGATAGGCCCATAACGCCATAGGAAGTTCGTCGACCCACTTGCCCCCAGCCTTTTCCAATCGTTTCTTCAGGATCGATTTTATAACTTTATTGACAGCTTCAACTTGCCCATTCGCTTGGGGGTGTGCGACAGCCGAGAACTTTTTGCGGATATGAAACCGTTGACAGAAATTCTTGAATTCCGCACTTTCGAATTGGGCTCCGTTATCAGTGATGATAGTATGCGGGAGTCCAAATCGACAGATGATGTTGCGAACCACGAAATTTATCACTTTCTTTGTCGTAATGGTTGCAAGGGATTCGACCTCGGCCCACTTCGTGAAGTAGTCAACGGCAACGATGGCGTATTTCGCACCGCCCTTTGCTAAAGGTAAAGCGCCGATGATATCGATGCCCCACATTGCGAATGGCCAGGGACTGACCATTTGGGTTATTTCAGTTGGCGGAGCTCTCGGAATTCAGGCATGTATCTGGCATTTATCGCATTTCCGGGCATAGTTTGCCGCATCTCGGTTCACTGTCGGCCAGTAGTACCCATATCGGAGTATCTTCTTAGCGAGAGCTTGTCCTCCGGTATGATCGCCACACTCTCCTTCGTGTACGTCATGTAACACTCGTTTGATTTCCTCGTGGGCGATACATCTGAGGAGAGGAACGGAATAACCCCTCCTGTACATGACTCCGTTTTGGATGACGAACCGCGAAGCTTTCCGCTGAATTTGTCTCTTCTCATTTCTAGGTTCAGGCAACGTCCCATTCTCAATGTAATTCCGATACAGAGTCATCCAAGATTCTCTACTGGGAGCGGTTTCAAACACAGAGTTCATTTCTATTCGATCGATGCTCGGGGAGGCCAAAGTTTCAACAGGGACAAGTCCCATTTGCTGCGCTTCACCTGTGCTGGCTAACTTGGCCAGTGAATCGGCTTTCTGATTGTGCTCCCGAGGCACATAATAGATGGCGTAATAATCAAACTGGTTTAGTATTTCCTGAACTCGTGCCAAGTAAGCAGCCAGTCTTCGGTCTCTTGCCTGGTATTCTCCTCGTACTTGACATACCACTAACTGTGAATCGCAATAAATTTCTACAGCGATAATTCTCAAGTCTCTGGCAAGCTTTAGGCCGGTTAGGAGGGCTTCATATTCAGCTTCATTATTAGTTGCACGAAAGTCGAACTTCAAAGCATAGCATATGGATCGACCCTCGGGAGTCTCAAGTACAACCCCAGCACCCGAACACCGGTCATTTGACGCACCATCAGTATACAGCTTCCAGATGTATTCGGAAGGTTTACTGGTCTCGGGCAAGTCTTCTGGAACGGTGAATTCAGCTATGAAATCTGCCAGGACTTGTCCTTGAATGGCTCTCCGCGGAGCGTATGCGATATCAAATTGGCTTAGCTCAATGTTCCACTTGAGTAACCTACCGGACGTCTCAGGCCGCGTGAGGACCTGTCGTAACGGCTAGTCGGTGTACACAGTAAGCGGATGAGCTTGGAAGTAAGGGCGGAGCTTTCTTGAGGCAATGACCAAGCAATAGGCCAGTTTCTCCAGTCTCGGATTATTTCTTTCAGCTCCTGTTAGCCGCTTACTAACATAGTAGACCGGGTTTTGCACTTTGTCTTCTTCCTGGACTAGAGCAGCACTGATCGCATGTTTTAATACTGCCAGGTAGAGATATAGTTGCTCGTGGTCAACCGGTTTTGATAAGATCGGAGGTGTGGAGAGATGTTGAACTAATGATCGGAACGCGCCCTCACACTCCGTGGTCCATTCAAAGTTCCGTTTGCCCTTCCGGATCAGGTCGAAGAAAGGAATGCATTTATTGGTGGACTTTGAAATGAACCTGCTCAATGCTGTGACCTTTCCGTTAAGACTTTGGACTTGCTTTATGGTTCTAGGGGTTTGCAAATTTCTAATAGCCCAGATCTTCTCAGGATTCGCCTCTATTCCTCGAGCGTTGACGATGAACCCAAGGAATTTTCCGGATGCAACGCCAAAGTGACACTTGAGTGGGTTGAGCTTCATTCCGTACTCTCGGAGGATGCCGAACATTGAATTCAAATCTCTGACGTGATCTGTGGAGAATCAGGACTTCACCAGCATGTCATCCACGTAAACCTCCATGGTCTTCCCGATCTGATCAGCGAACATCCGGTTGACTAAGCGTTGGTATGTTGCTCCAGCGTTCTTTAGACCAAACGGCATGACTTTGTAACAATAGAGTCCCAGATCGGTCACGAAGCTGGTATGTTCCTGATCAGGTAAATGCATGGGTATTTGGTTGTAGCCGGAATAAGCGTCCATAAAGGATAGTAGTTCATGTCCGGCCGTTGAATCTACGAGCTGATCGATTCGCGGAAGTGGGAAGCTATCTTTTGGACAGGCCTTGTTTAGGTCAGAGTAATCAACGCAGGTTCTCCACTTCCCGTTTGGTTTCCGAACTAGTACAGGGTTGGACACCCATTCTGGATACAAGGCATCTCGAATGAACCCGTTCGATTGTAGTTTATCAACTTCCTCCTTAAGGGCGGCAGATCTCTCTGGATCCATACCGCGCCTTTTCTGCTTTACTGGGACATGTCGCAGATCTATATTCAGGGAGTGACTTGCAATGCTCGGCGAGATTCCGCACATGTCAGAGTGTGTCCAGGCGAAGACATCGAGATTCGCCCGAAGAAATTCGACCAATTCCTGCTGTGTCTGCTTGTTTAGTTGAGACCCAACTTTCAGCATCTTCGAATCATCATCCTCACTGATTGGGACGTCCACAGTCAGTTCGGCTGGAGAAGCTTGGCTCTCCGTAGATTCGTCTTTATCCTCGTTGTCCCTGGGGTCCAGGTCTTTCAGGAATTGGTCGTGGTGTCCGGGCCGAGGCCCAGGCATCAATTGTCAATTATCGATAGAATGGACGCAGAGAGATTCCTCTACGCCCTTTCCCTTCTCTTTACGTTGCGCCCCGCGCAGCTCAGCAACATAACAGGCCCTTCCCGTGGCCTGATCTCCTTGAACAACTCCAATCCCATGATCAGTGGGGAACTTCAAAGTCAAACACCATGGGGCGATGGCCGTCCTGAACTCAGCTAGGGCTGGTCGACCCAGAAACGCATTATATGGCGAATCAATTTCTAGCACAACAAACTGTAACATTCGGACCCTCCGGCGTTCTCCAATGCCTAACTCAACTGCGAGTTTAGTTATTCCGATGGGTATTGTGGCACTTCCGTTGAAACCATGGATTCTGGACAAACAGGGTTTTAAATCCTTTGTTTCCATCTTCATTAAATCGTAAGCCCATTTAAGCAAAATATTCACAGAGCTTCCACTGTCGACCAGGATCCTCTTCATCCAAGCAGGACCTACCTGGGCAGATATGACTAGTGGGTCGATTGTAGGGGCTTCGATCTTATCGGCGTCTCGGCTCCTGAACACGATATCATCAGATATTACCTTTTGTTGCTTCGCCGGGGTTCCGTCTTCGCAATTACTACAACACTCGAAGTCCGCATGCCTGATAGAACTAGCATACGACTCCATTTCCCCCTAGCTTCTGTCTGCCGGATGGGGACCACCACTTATTGTGTTAATAACCAATCTCCCGCCCGCACGGGCGGGTTCCTCCTCTCTTTCCTGATTTTGTGAACGATTTTGATTCAAGGGGCCCGCTCCGCCAGACTGCGGCGCCCGTACAAACTGATCTAGCTTTCTCTCTCTAATCAATTTCTCGATGAGGTCCTGTAAGTGCCGACACTCATTGGTATTATGTCCATAGCTCTAATGGAACCTACAGAATTTTCCTGTCTGAACCTGCCTCTCCGACGAGGGCTTCGGAGCAGGCTTCTTATACTGTACAGTGTTACAAGTCTGTAAGTATACGTTTTCCAATGACGTGTTTAGCGGCGTATAACTGTCAAACATCTGAGCTCTACGTCGTGGACCTCGGTTCTCGTCTTTCTTCTTATTCTGGCCATTGTTTCCTCTCTGCTGGGTTTGCTTGTTTTGTATATTCAGTTGAACTTTCTCGGAACTCTCGCCGGACTGTTTAACTGCCACAGTGCTCTGTATTCCCTCAATGCTGGGCCTGGCATCGTCCTGCTTCCTAGACTGTTTTGCATCCTCCTGCCGTAGGAATTGAGCGGCCTTGGAGTAAAAACGGTCCAACGATGCGGGTGGTTTTCCGGCTAGCCAATTTTCGAATTCAGAATCAGGATCAATCCCCTTGGTCAGAGCCATCAAGATTGAATTATCGTTAGGATTGGTGATCTCGACGCATGCTGCGTGGAACCTCTCCAGGTAACACCTGAGCGTTTCTCCAGGAGCTTGAGTGACACTGGACAGGGTGTTGACGTCTTTTGGCCTAGCAACATGCATACGGAATTGCTCCACAAACCTCTTGGCCAATTGATCGAACGAAGAAATTGATCTAGGTGGTAGGCGGGTAAACCACATTGTCGTGATTCCCCCTAGAGAGATGGGGAAACTCCGACACTTCACTGCATCGTCGGCCCTTGCAGCGCTCATCGACCATTCATACTTCAGAATATGCTGGTTGGGGTCACTATTCCCTTCATACATCGGGAGGGTTGGCATTCTGAATCGCCTAGGGGGTTCAGCGTGTAACACTTCGTCTGTGAAAGGGGTATGACTACGAGAAATCCCCCAATCATCATTAGTGAGCCCCTGGCTCTCGCGGATCATCTGACGTATCATGGTCGATATATCCGACACTGGCAGATTCTGAGCGTGATGAGCTAAGGCGTGGTCGGGTTCCACGGTGCGAGTTGGGATCGGGCGCTGTCGACGATCCGTATCTCGCCTCCTTGGCTCAGCGTCTTCTGGGACATAAGGTTCAGGAGTATGCCCACGCTGTTGATTGATCGGCTCTGATTGATTTCGGGTATCAACCCTTGTTTCTGCCGTGGCGGTTGTGGCGCGGTTATCCGTGGTGTACTGTGGGGCAGTAGTGTACTGTGGGGCAGTGCCTCCTCGTGTTGAGGGACCTGTTTGGAAGCTGGTCGATGGTCCTACCCTCAGTTGCCCAACAGTTAAGGCGGGTTGATATTCAACAGCTTGAGCGCGACTTCCCTCTAACCGAGGACGGGTAGTTCGGTGGTGATAATCAGATGAAGCTGAGCTTTCGGTAGATGCTCTGGAGGCATCATCTCTCCTGGGCCTTCTGTGCCCCCGGCGGTTTAGCTGGTTGGTCAGCTCGATATTGGCGCGCAACTGTTCCGCCAACTGCTGACGGCTTTGGGTCAGCTCCTGGAGCAATGCCTGAAACTTTTGTCGGGTAACTAGCCCGGTCGAATCCGAGTGAGCGGTATTGTCTTGATTAGAAGAAGGCTGCTGTGCGGGATTCTGCCTATCTCGGCCTTCTTGTTCTGTCGCAGTAGCGCCAGTTCTTGTGCTGACCATTCTCGATGGCGGAGTCCTCTCCTAGATTTTGAGCAAATCTGAATAGAATGAAAGGATTCCGGACTGGATATCTGGATCTTCCTCTTGGATATGTGCGATCCGGTATCGACGGCAGATCCAATGAGCAGGAGAAAAAGCTGGTTTTCTTAGTGAAAGCACCAAAGTGTTTGTACCAAAAATGGGCACAACACTCTTCGGGAGTTGTTTGAAGAGATAAAGTGAAGATTATAAATGTAGAACAGAGGTTATCTAACAAAAACTCCAACAAACAGAAATGTAAAATGCACAGACAAGCAATTTAGAGTGGTTCGGCGTATAGCCTACATCCACTATGAAGTTTTGATGATTTTATTGATTCTCTTTCAATGATTACAAGTGGTTACAGCAATGAACAGCGGATTAAAGATTAGAATTCGAAATTGACAACAAAAGTAGGATGCAAATCTCAATCCGGTAGAGTCTGGACGCTTCAGAGAAAAAAGCCCCTTTTTCTGTTGATTCTGGGGCTCTATTTATAGGCGTAGGAGGCTCAAATCTCGCTCAAACTCCGGGAGAATTGGTCTGGCACGTGAGAGGACCCATTCGACTATTTCCAGAAAGTTTCGAGTCGATCTGCGATAGATACGAAGTCATTTCGTATCGATCAAGATTACCTCCAATTGAGCTCAAATTTGGTGGAGACGTTCCTCGGTATGTGTGCAACCTTCAGTTAAAATTTCATGGTATTTGGATCAGTGGATTGAGAGATATCATCGATACGAGGCGATGTTCTTTGCTAGGCTGTCTGGTTCGAATCCATCTCTCCGAACTGAGGGCTTCGAATCGATGGTGTCACGCGCCTCTGTGAAGACGTGGAACGCACACTTCGCCTCGATCCGGTCTTTACTCCGAGTCGACCGCGTCGACTCCATATATCTCGGCGCATTCGCATCGAGGGATGACACGTCACCTTGGCTTGCTGGCTTGATGGATTCGAATGAAACATCATTGATTGATTCGAACAAGGCCTTGCCGATGGAGTCGAACAAACCTTTCTCTGATGGATACGATACACGCCACCTGTTGATGGGTACAAGTCTAGACCGATGCGAACTCGATGGGTTCGAATGAAGGAGGTCCGATGGATGCGAAGCAAACGTTGGCTGATGGATACAAAGCGCTTCAACCGTTGATGTGTATGAATTCTATCGATACGAGCTCGATGGATTCGAACATGGTCGCTCCTGATTGATACGAACTCATGGGAGGTGATTGATACGAAGTAGGTGATCTGCCGATGGACTCGAATGAAACCGAGTCGAACCTGGGTACTTCGATGGATTCGAAGTTGATCGACACGAATTTTGATCGATTCGAACTAGAGCTTCGGTGATGGAAACGAAAGAGCCCAGAGTGATGGATACGAAATTTGGGCTTCTCCCTTCAATTTGAATCGATCATACCTTGAGCATGTGAACCCGGATTGATCCGAAATTTGAGATGTTGACTTCTATGATATTTCTTGTCATGTCCTATCAATTGTAGCTCAATCTGGCATCAAGCAAAATTCAGCGATATCCATGGCGAGCTATCCCTGTCCTCTAGTTGATTCCTTGGTGTCCTGGCCTTGCCAAAAGGCGGGATAATAATTGCATTTACCAAATTTCTTCCTAGCCTCATCTGCCATAAAGGAATCACGGGGACACATTGCAATAAAATAATTCACAATATTGCACAAAGATCTCAGGGATTTAACAAGCCATGTGCCAACTTGCATACTTTAAATACAACAAGCATTCCAGCAGTCTTCTTGGCTCACAATCCTTAGTTTATTTACTAAGTGTTCATGTTTTATCCTATCATGAGATAGCTAGGTGATTGAATCATAGTGTACATGAAACATTACATAGAGCTTACAAGCATAATTCAAGAACAAGCTAACATTCATATCCAGGGGAAATCATAATTCCAAATATTCTGGCTTAAAGAAAATACAAGAATATTTACAACTGGGAATGAAGACTAGGCATGTGGGTTATTTTTGTTTCATAAGCAACCATGTTTGAACTAAACTCAAGATCTAGCTTAAACAAGATTTCTGGCTCATGGGTTTTCTATTTGATCAAGAGTTCAGCACTTTTGGATATTTCCATTGCACCCTTGAATCTTTAATTGAGCCTCAGCACTTACACAAGTGTAATGCAACTCATATACATTTTGATTTCTATATTTTTCATGCCATATCTGAACCAGTTACAAGTATTCTCTATTTACTTTCATGATTTCATACTTTAACATTTCTGGGTGTAACCAAACAGAGCAAAATACTCAACAATCAAAGCAATCAAAAGCATTCATAAACACCCATTAAAGCATCCATTAAAACCATAGTAATAAAATCAGAAACATGTAGAAAACTAACCTGAACTTGGCTGCCTCATAACAAGACTTAATGCCATGGGTTTAGTGAGATTACTTACAGAAGAATGCTTCTCTTGCTTAATTTAGAAAAGAAACCTTTTAAAACTTGCCTTCTTGCTTGCAGTTTTTTTTCTTCTTTGTTTTCTTAAATGTCTTGGGTAGCAAATGATTTTTCTGGTTTAAACTTGGATTTATAAGAGAGGTTTTTCTAGGGTTTTATCATTGTAAAATCACATTCCTACCCTGGCCAAAACTCATGCATTTTGCATTTCAGATTTGCTTATTTTTCACCCTTAATACCCCGGCCATATGTGATGCTTACTTCCCCTTTTTCTTTTCCAGAATATATTATATTCTTCTTAGGTCATGATAATTGTGTGACATTGTCACTTGTTTGTTTTCTAAAAACCCCCCTTTCTATTTTCTGCCTAAAGCAATTGTTTTGCTTGCAATATGTCTCTTGCTATTTTTGTGTTACACTTTTCCTTGCTTATTTCTTTTTAATATTTTCAGTACTTATAGAAATGTACATATGCATACATATCTTATCTAGGCTTATTTAACTCCTCCTTAATTTCAGAAATACATGCAAATATACGTGCATACAGGTTTCAAATCCTTATAACATTTTTTTCTGGGTTTTAAGTAAGATCAGTTTACTGATTCAAAACAAAACTTACTTTTCTTATTTTCTGGGATAATTCATATAATTCCAGAAAACAAATATCCATATTTCGTTTAATAATTTTCATTTCAAAATCATGTTTGTAATGCTTTTTAATTCTTGTTTTAATTTCAGGAGATTTGGAGTTCTTCCTTGTGCCATATCAGCGTGCACGTGCACACATGCACACACACTTGCACACAATTAATTCCATATATTCCTATACAAATAAATTCATATATTTTCAAAATCCAACCAAAATAAGATTCCATGAATTTCTGGGGCATTACATCTTCACTCTTGGTGTAAGCCATGCGCAATTCTCACTTCATGAGGTAGTGCCGGTGTTTGTACCAAAATTGGGCACAACACTCTTCAGAAGTCTTTGAAGAGATAAAGTGAAGAAATTAAATGAAAAAAGAGGAATTATCTAACAAAAACTCCAAATTTCAAATATGAGAATAATTAAAGTGCAAGGAGACACAATAATTTAGAGTGGTTTGGCATATAGCCTACGTCCACTATGAAGTAGTTTGCTTTATTGATCTCTCTTTTGTGTTTACCAGTGAATTCAATGATTTACAGCAGTCAATAATAATTTGCAGTAGTGAATTTCATTTGTGGCAGCAGCACTTGAGTTCAGATCTGGATTTGGCGGAGTCCGGGCGTTGGAGATCTCAAATAGGAAGAAGAACCCCTTTTTTGTTGGCTTTGGGGGTCTATTTATAGGTGCAGGAGGCTGATATTTCGCTCAGATCTCGGGAGACCCTCTCTGGCACGTGACCAGGCCCGCATGCCCAAGCCCGTGAAGTTTCGGTCCGATCCATGATTGACACGAAAAGATTTCGAATCGCTCCAGATTTCATCCAATGGAGTCGAAATTTGGCGTGGACATTCTTTAGCATGCACGTAGTCTTCTGTGAAAATTTCATAGCATTTGGACTTGTAGATTAGGAGATATGATCGATACAAAATGTAGTTTTCGGTAGGCTGTTTCCTTCGACTTGCTCCTGTTTCGAATCGCTCCCCTTCGACTCGATGACATGGCGCCTCCTGGATCGCTCCGCCTTTGACGCTGCTTTGAGCGAGTCCAAGCGCACACTGGTTCGATCGAGTCGAAGTGCATGGTTCGATCGCTTCGAAGTGCATGGTTCGATCGCTTCGAGTAGTGACTTTGCCAACCGGAGCTGAATTTGATGGAGTCGAATAGCTGTTTGAGAGGAGTGAGTCGAAGTTGATGGCGGTAGCTGAGTGAAGCGAGTCGAAGTAGGAACGAGTCGAAGTTGGTATCTGAGGGAACCGAAGCGAGTCGAAGGAGCGAGTCGAACGGTGTAGGATTTTCGTCCAATGTTGCATCCTTCATAACTTGAGCATACGAACTCGAATTGACTTGAGATTTTGAACGTTGGCTCCCATGGCTTAGCTTGTCATGCCCTACCAATTTTGGCTCGATCCGGACTCGGACAAAATTCATCGATATCCGTAGTGAGCCCGTGTATAACTGATTTCTAGGATGGGCCGTCATTGGTTATTGTTTGCACCAATATTGGTCACAAACAACCGATAGTTGTTGAAAGCACCAGTACGCAATCACAATTCACAGATAACAAATATGTAGAGAAATAAAAATGAAGAACACTCAGGAAATTGAAAAGAATAGCCGTAAACAACACAGATTTTATAGTGGTTCGGCGATCTTGCATACGTCCACTCTGAAGCTTATGATTTTATTGATTCACTTGATAACTTCAATCTGTTACAGCATATTACAATTGATGATAGCTCTGAAGTTCGAATACAACAGTGATCATAAGAGGTAGAATTGAATCCGGCAGAGTCTCGACGTTGAATTGCCCAAAAAGATCCCCTTTCTGTGGGCTTCAGGGAGCTATTTATAGGCATAGGAGGCTGAGATCGCGCTCAAACTTCGGGAGACTTCTTCTGGCACGTGAGTGGGCCCACGCGACCGGTCCCACCAAGTTTCAACTCGATCTGTGATCGATACGAATTGATTTCGTATCCATCAAGAATTAGTCCAATCGAGCTGAAACTTGGCAGGAACATTCTTTACCTTGTGCGCAAGCTTCTGTGAAAATTTCGTTGCATTTGGATCTGTGGTTTAGGAGAAATGATCGATTCAAGATTGCATTTTCACAAGTACCGTCGCTTTTGAATCCATGTTTCGTACCCATCTGTTCGACTCGATCAGTGCACGTGCGCGTTATGTGACGTGGCGCGCACTCCTTGCATCGATCCACTTGTTACTCCGAGTTGACCGTGTAGTATCCCTTAATCTTTCCTTGTTTGTACCAAGTGCCGTTATCTAGTTTATATCGATGGATACGATTATTGATCGATACGAACTAGGTCGAGGCGAACCGAGGTATGGATACAAACAGGGCAGACATTTCATGGATACGAAATAGTGACTTGTCGCTTTTGATGGATGCGAAGTAGTCACTAGTCGACCGATACGAAGCGTGCTACCAGTTGATGGATGCAGAGCTGATCGATGCAAAGTAGTGCTTGGGGATGGATACGAGACCGACCGACTCGAAGTAGGATGTGAAGCGATGTGGTCTGATCGTTGCGCACGCCATCAGTTCGAACTGATATGGACTGATGGATACGAATCTGATGGATTCGAACAGACCATTACCTCGACTTTTTGATGGATACGAACAACGTATTTTCTCTAACTTGTATCGATCATATTTCATTCATACAAACTCCGATTAACCTGAAATTTGAACCGCTGGCTTTCATGGCTTTGCTTGTCATGTCCTATCAATTGTAGCCTGATCCGGGCTCAGACAAAATTCATCGATATCCATGGTGAAACAGTGTATAACAAACTTTTACGATGAACCGTCTTTAGTTTTCCATTCAACTTTTTGGTGTCACGGCCTTGCCAAAAGGCGGGATAACATTTCCCTCCCAAATCATGCCTTTCGATAGGAAGGTGTGTTTTGTAGTTCCATAAGCTGGATGTTCATATCCTATCATCGACCTGTAAAGAACTTGATAGTCTTTCTAGACCACGAATGACGATCGTTCGCGACCGTATGTCATTTGAGGTAATATGGGACCGTTCAAGATCGGATGCCATTCGCGGCAAATAACGAAATGGGACCGTTCGTGGTCGGATACCATTCACGGCAAATAAAGAAATGGGACCGTTCGCCGTCGGATGCCGTTCGCGGCAAATAAAGAAATGGGACCGTTCGCGGTCGGATGCTGTTCGCGGCAAATAAAGAAATGGGACCGTTCGCGGTCGGATGCAGTTCGCGGCAAATAAAGAAATGGGACCGTTCGCGGTCGGATGCCGTTCGCGGCAAATAAAGAAATGGGACCGTTCGGTGGTCGGATGCCCAATCGCGGCAAATAAAGAAATGGGACCGTTCGCGGTCGGATGCCGTTCGCGGCAAATAAAGAAATGGGACCGTTCGCGGTCGGATGTCGTTCTAGACGAGTTGTGACCGTTCGCGGTCGGGTGATGTGGAAAGAAGAATGCGATCGTTCGTGATCGTGCACCATACGAGGAAAAAATGTGATCGTTCGCAATCGAATGTCATATTAGGTGAATTGTGACCATTCACGGTCGGGTGCCATTCGAGGCAAATGAGTGTGCTCGGGGGGACTTAGTATTATCGATGTCAGGTTCACGTTCTGGTGAATTTCTGAATCAGCGATCGTGGAGGTTTGTCGCCATACAAGGTGTGCTTGTGGACCGTTCGCGATCCAAAGCATACGCGAGTAACTTCTTCTACAGAATTGCAAATATCAAATTAACGTTCACATGAATTCCATAACAGAAATGTCCAAACAAGCAAAGTCTAAATGTCCAAATCAGCATGAAACAAAAGCAAAGCAAGGATGTCAAAGTGTAAATTCTCACTACGAGACGGTAAATAATCATTTAGAGCATGCCTGTGGATCGTTCGCGATCTCATACATATGTAAATGGTTTGATGGTGATAGTGAGAAGTTTACGACTCGTTCATCATTATTTAAATCAATTAATAACCTTACGGTGCCCCGGCTCGGGATCACCCCAAGCTGATGTAGACGGTGGTCGCCCTGGTTCCACCGTTGGAGCTTGCCTCCTCACATACTGAAGTAGCCTACCGTTCCTGATATGCCCTTCTACCTCATCCTTCAGGTGTCTACAGTCATTTGTGCTATGACCATTCAGCTCGTGGAATAAGCAATATTTGTCTGACTTTCTCTCGTCGGTAGTCGGATCCCGTCGCATTGGTCTACGATAGGCAACTTGCTCTTGGGTGTCTTGGTAGATTCGCTCCAAATCCTCGTTCAGTTCTGAATAGGTGGTAAATCACGGCTCCCTCCGTTGCCGCTTTGACCTGTCATCATTTTCTTCAGCCTTTCGCTTCCCTTTACCAGTCTCTGCACCTTTTCCAACTGAATTACAGCCTCTAACAGCGTAAACATCGATTTCTTCTTCTCTCTCCATACGAGCATCCTATAATCGCAAAAACTTTTCGGCTTCATGATAAAACTCTCCCAGGTCCGTAGGTGGATCCTTAGTTAGTGAATTCTTGAACTCCGTGCCATCAGATATTCCAGATACAGCTGCCATCATGACCATAGATGGATCTGGTCGATCCACTGATGCTGCTGCCGCATTAAATCGCATCAGAAAACTCCTCAAAGATTCCCTGGCCTTTTGTTTTAGATTCGCCAAACTCATCACGTTCTTGGGTCTCGAAATATGAACCCTGAATTGTCTCATAAACCTTTCTGTCAAATCTGTCCAAGTCCCAATGGAGCCACTCTCCAGTTGTCTAAACCATAGCGCTGCAATGTCTGTCAAATACAATGGAAAGCACCGGGCCATGACTTCCTATGATGCCCCCAGCACTTCCATGTGCCTCATATACTTCGTTAGATGGACCGCTGGATCCGTCCGCCCATCATACATTTCCACCGATGGTAGCTTGAAGTCCGGTGGATTCCTAGCCTGCCTAATCGTAGGAGTAAAGGGACTCCTATGTACATCCTCCAGATCTCTATTGACTAGTCCGCCTCTCATTGCCCGCCTGACCATCTCTGCCAACCTGTCGTTGTCGTCAGGCTGTGATCTTTGAGTGTTACCTTCGTTCTACCCCCCTGGCTGAGCGTTCATCCCTCTATTGCCACCAGGTTGCTCGGATGTCCCTGAATCTCTTCCCGGGATTGGATCAACATGCTCTAAGCGTGTGCCCCCTTGCTCCGGCGCCGCGCTAGATGGTCCTGCTCCGTTCTGGACTCTGGTTACTCCTTGATTTTGCACTCCAAGTTGTCCAATCTGTTGAAGAAAATTCTGGATCATTTCCTCCTGTCTCTTCATCATTGTCTCCATCTCATCCCTGGTGATGAAGATCGATGTTTGGTTTGCCCCCGAGGAAGCCTCTTGACTCCCTTCATGCTGACTTTGCTCTGGCCATTGTCTTTTACTAGTTTGCCTTGTCATATTTTCTCAGAACTGAGCTCTTAATTCTTCAAATTCAACTTCTAAATGATAGAACTCCTGAATTAGACTTCTCAGTGAAAGCACCAAAATGTTTGCACCAATATTCGTCACAAACACCCGATAGTCGTTGAAAGCACCAGTACGCAATCACAATTCACAGATAACAAATATGTAGAGAAATAAAAATGAAGAACACTCAGGAAATTGAAAAGAACAGCAGTAAACAACGCAGATTTTATAGTGGTTCGACGATCTTGCCTACGTCCACTCTGAAGCTTATGATTTTATTGATTCACTTGATAACTTCAATCTATTACAGCATATTACAATTGATGATAGCTCTGATGTTCGAATACAACAGTGATCATAAGAGGTAGAATTGAATCCGGCAGAGTCTCAATGTTGAATTGCCCGAAAAGATCCCCTTTCTGTGGGCTTCAGGGAGCTATTTATAGGCGTAGGAGGCTAAGATCGCGCTCAAACTTCGGGAGACTTCTTCTGGCACGTGAGTGGGCCCACACGACCGGTGCCACCAAGTTTCAACTCGATCTGTGATCAATACGAATTGATTTCATATCCATCAAGAATTAGTCCAATCGAGCTGAAACTTGGCAGGAACATTCTTTACCTTGTGTGCAAGCTTCTGTGAAAATTTCATTGCATTTGGATCTGTGGTTTAGGAGAAAGGATCGATTCAAGATTGCGTTTTCACAAGTACCATCGCGTTCGAATCCATGTTTCGTACCCATCTGTTCGACTCGATCAGTGCACGTGCGCATGAGGTGACGTGGCGTGCACTCCCTGCATCGATCCACTTGTTACTCCGAGTTGACCGCGTAGTATCCCTTAATCTCGCCTTGTTTGTACCAAGTGTCATTATCCAGTTTGTATCGATGGATACGATTATTGATCGATACAAACTAGGTCGAGGCGAACCGAGGTATGGATACAAATAGGGCAGACATTTCATGGATACGAAATAGTGACTTGTCGCTTTTGATGGATGTGAAGTAGTCACCAGCCGAGCGATACGAAGCGTGCTACCAGTTGATGGATGCGGAGCTGATCGATGCGAAGCAGTGCTTGGGGATGGATACGAGACCGACTCGAAGTAGGATGTGAAGCGATGTGGTCTGATCGATGTGCACGCCATCGGTTCGAACTGATATGGACTGATGGATACGATTCTGATGGATTCGAACAGACCATTACCTCGACTTTTTGATGGATATGAACAACGTATTTTCTCTAATTTGTATCGATCATATCTCATTCATACGAACTCCGATTAACCTGAAATTTGAACCGCTGGCTTTCATGGCTTTGCTTGTCATGTCCTATTAATTGTAACCTGATCCGGGCTCAGACAAAATTCATCGATATCCATGGTGAAACAGTGTATAACGAACTTTTACGACGAACCGTCTTTAGTTTTCCATTCAACTTTTTGGTGTCACGGCCTTGCCAAAAGGCGGGATAACAGTTATTAGTCAATTCCTTGGTGTTACGGCCTTGCCAAAAGGCGGGATAACATTTGCCCCCCAAAGTACGTCTTGTGGGAACATGACGATATTTAAAATACTGCCATCTCTACTCTGAATAGTTATCGTCTCGTCGATGAAAGCTGTAATCTTTGACCGTTCTTCTTGATACTGTAAACCGTTGACTGCTATACCATGTATTTGTTGCGATTGATTGTAGTATGCTAGTGGTTACCCGTTTTCCATTGTAATCGTTATTAGATGAATTTCTGATTTCTGAAAATCTAGAATATTGAATATTAGTCCGATATTCATGCGTATATGTTAGTCTGACTCCTGCTGACGTTTGTACATTCTCGAGTCGTTGTCAGTTTATTGTTTTCTAAATTCCGTATCGATCCTCTCCTGAACCGATGTGAAATTTGTTGCTACAACGCTTGACGATTGTTTTTGAATGTTCCTTCATAACGATCCTCTCCTGAATCGATGTGAAGGGTTGGAACATCGAAGATAATTTTCATTGGATTTATGGATGCGAAGCAAACATGTCGAGTTGATGGAGTTGGCCTCTAGAAGCCATGGTTCGATGGATACGAAGTGCTCATTCGACTCGATGATGGACGTGAACTGAGCGAGTCGAAACGGGGCGAGTCGAAATGAATTTTCCTGGTGGCCGTGAACCGGGCGAGTCGAAGTGTGCCCATATCGAGCGAGTCGAAGTAAGCACTCGGTCGAGCGAGTCGAGGCAATGCACTGGTCGAGCGAGTCGAAGCAAGTATTGGTCGAGCGAGTCAAAATGGGCTTCCCTGATGGCTGTAAACTGAGCGAGTCGAAATGGCGCGAGTTGAAATGCGCTTCCTTGATGGATTCGAACTGCTCGTTTTGCTACACCGGAGGGGGAGTCGAGGACAAGCGATACAAAGGGAAGCTCCGCATCAATGCACTGAAGAGGGAGTCGAAGCACGTGTTCGACTCCACTGGGATTCGAATCGTTTGTTCCCCTTGCTTTCGAGTCCATATAAATACTTCGTACTTAGCCATTTTTCAATTTTTACCTTTCATCTTTATCTGCCTTGCCTTCGTATCGCTCCAGAGCACTTTAAGAGAAGAAAAACCTTTGCCTTCGAATCGATCCCTCTCTTCAATCACTTGAACTTAACTTTCAGATCTAGGTAATTAATAAACGAATCCACGCGTAAACGACGAAGCTTGGGTTTTCTTATAAAATCAGTCAAAGTCATGGTTGATCGAACGCTCTCTGGCCTACGCTTCGTGTCGATGGAGGATGGGTTTTGAGATGATGAGGCGAAGGTCTTCGTATTGATCGATGATGGAGCTTCGCTTTCAATCGAGCGCTATGAATTCATGGATCGATACGAAGGGGTTGCGCCTGATGGACTCGAAGTGATGGCATCGAATTGAGTCGAAAAGTATATCTTTTGATCGAGTCGAAAAAGAGGCATTGGAATGGTTCGAAGCGGAGTGCCTGGAGATCGAGTCGAACTGTGTAGTTCTTGATCGAGTCGAAGCGGAAGCTTTGGATCGAGTCGACGCGTGTGGTTTAGGATCGAGTCGAAGTAGGGACTTCGAAGCGAGTCGAAGCACGTGGCTTTGGACCAAGTCGAAGGACATGATCTTGGATCGAGTCGAAGCACGTGGTCTTGGATCGAGTCGAATTAGGAACTTCAAAGCGAGTCGAAGCACGTGGCTTCGGACCGAGTCAAAGGAAATGGTCTTGGATCGAGTTGAACAGCACACTCCCGAACGATCGATTCGAACTCAAGCCTTAGTGAACGACTCGAAGTTGAACTTGAATAATTGCCTTGAACTCGAACTTTTGACGCTTGACCATTGGTTTAATTCTGACGATACCGAAAATTCTAGTGCCTTTGACCACTTAACTCCGACGAGCTTCAGATTTGCTTAACTGGACTTAATTGTTTCATTGCCCACCTGATTGCCTATTGAAGTTCGTCGATGAAACTTGAACTTAAAATAATGAATCATTTTAACTTGGTCTGATAGCTAATAACTGGATGGCGTGGTTGTGACGGTCAGCAATGATGGTCCTTCCGATTGAATTCCGAAGTCTCGTCGTTTACACGTTTTCCTTAATCCGGTTAATCTTCCCAAATGATATGCAGTACTACACTGCACAACACGCTCACACACTTTACACTGGGGGATGCACGAGTGTTATTTGTCAGTTTAACAATGATTTTTTATAAGCTAGCTAGTCATGGACCCTTCAAGTTCTCAGCAGGCGGAAATTCCAAGTTTTATTCCTCCAACCATAGAGATACGGTTATTGAAGCCGAAGTTATAGAGCCATCTCCGGATAAGCGTTTGGGTGCTCGGTTTATTTGTAGTCTGCTAGATTCAGTGTCGTCGGGTATCTCCGAAGATATGCTTGGACGGATTTGCTTAAGGCATGGTTTGTCGCTTGACGACATGCTACTTCCTGGGCCAACTGACATGCCACACAATCCCCCAGAGGGGTTTACTGCTTTTAACCGTCACGCTTGCACAGCGGGGACACTTCTTCCCTTCAATGACTATATAAGGGAGATGTTATCATTTCTCGGCATAGCTCCATCTCAGTTACATCCCAACGGGTATGCCTTATTGAACAACATTTTTGTTCTCTTCATGGAGATCCTCTTTCGACCGCCGAAGCCGATCAAGATCCGATATTTATTCAATGTCAAGAGTCGTGGAGACAGCCCCTCTTTCACCTTCCTGGAAGCGGTCAGGAGCTGCCACATCGTACAGGGCTCCTGGGGAAGGCTAAGTTATTATAAAACCGAATGGTTCTACATTCGGTGCCCCCTTGGATTTGCTGGGCGGTGGTTGGATAGACGTAAGTGTTGTCAATCTTGAATCATTGAGATACTAGTAACTGACTTCAAAGACTGACATATTTCTCCTTTTCTACAGCCGCAATCTCTCGTCCCGATGGCACGTACTTCAGAGAGCTGGTTCGGATTCTTCAAGCGTTTCCGGGCGAAGAGAGGCACATAGACTTAGTCCTGACCGACAGGAATTTGAGGGCTGTCGGGCTGATAGAACGGAGACAGAGCATACACCTGGAAGTGGTACATAGAGTGGCCCCGAAGAAACGCGTGAAACGGAAAGCGCCTGCCGTCGTGATCACCGAGGAAGTTGATCCAGAAACAACGCCCACCGATACCAAGCTCCCAGCTGGGCCTTCTGCCGTTGTCCTGGATTCGGGTGGAAGAAGAAAAGGCAAGGCCGCTGCTCACAAACGCCCTAAATCTAAGAGATTTAAATCCATGGTCGTGTCTTTACCTTTCCAGGGGATCAGAATTTCAGAGGCTCCTCCCCTGCAAGTGGAGAGTCCCTTCGCAGGGCTTGTTGACATTCCGATCCCGGATTTCATGTCGTCTCCATACGACGCCAGGACGGAGGGGCTTGATAGTGCTTTTGAACTGAGCAGGTCTCTTGCTACGAGTGCGGCCGACATTTCCGGTTGATCGGGGGATTGCACATGCATACACTTCACCACACCATATGATTCACGACTGTACTTCGTCCGACTTAGGAAGTTGCTAACTCTTTCTTCACTTCTCATTTTCAGGCACTATGTCTGGAAGAGAATCAATGCTAGGGAGTCTTCGTTCAGCCCGAAAGGCTTCTGGTTACTATGGTTCTCGGAGGAGGGACTCTAATAGGGATCGCGATCGCGAGTACTCTAGTCAGGATAGGTACAGGCATGACAGGGATAGAGAATACCAACACCGGTCTAGATCACGCTCTCCTCCTCCTAGACTTCCATCTCCACCTCCTGCTCATGTTCCACAGCTGTCAGAGCCTCCTCGTCCCAGGCCTTCTTCTCACACTTCCAGATCTGAGACTCATCTTCAGAGAGTCGAGACTACATCTTCCATGGTTACCGAGCCAGTCCCCGCTGATCCCACTAGAGAAGGGGCCCTTAAGTTAGCTCAAATGAAGAAGGATTTTCCAAATATTTGCTTCGACGGTTATGTCTTCCCTCCCCACTTGAAGAGAATTCCATCAGAGGTAGAAGGCACGATGCATGATTATGTCCACGATATCTTTACCCAATACCGGGAGTGGGCAAAAGCTGCTGAAAAAGCTTCCAAAGTGGCCTTCGAGCGGGCCAAAGAGATCGAGAAGATAGAGACCGAGCTTGCAAAAAGGGATCGGATTATTCAAGTACTTTCGGTCGAGTCCGAGTCTTCTTGGTAATCTGAGATCAAGGCCATTAAGAAAGCTGACGAAGCAAAGGTGGCCATGGAGAGGTTGAGGCAGACGCATGTCGCCTTGGTGGAGGAGATGGGCCACCGGAATACTACGGTTACCGCCGAGCGGGATGCGGCGGTCAAGGAACTGAACGAACTTAAGGCCAAATTCGCCGATATGGCCAAGGAAAAAGACGACGCGAACAACGCAGCCCAGGAGGCGTGCGAACAGGCTATTCTACTTAGGGGTGAACGGGATGCGACGGTGGCTAAAGTCCAAAAGGTGGAGACTGAGGTCGAGGAAAAGGTGAAGTTGGCTGAGTCCAGGCTAGAGGCTGACATTGAAGACCTCCTCATTGTTTATAATGCTAACGTGCTGAGGCATAGGGGTCTGGCCTGGCTCGATGATTATTCGACGCATCTCCACAGTGCTTGGGGCCGACTGGTTGAGGAAGAGAAAGAGGCGCACCCGGGTGAGTCTATGGATGAATTCAAGCTCGAGAATCATCTGTTAACTGATGATGAAAAGAAGATTCTCCATGATTCAATGATCTCCTATGAGAAGGAGAGGCTCAGCACCCAGCACCTGGTAGTAGGAGAAGGCTCCGGGGTTGGACATCGTGATGCAAGTCTTGATCTTCCGGTGTCAACCCAGCCTGAATCTTTGCCCGCGGTTGATCCTCAAGCTGTTCCTGCCTATAATCCGGATCGGCCGCAGATGTCTCCGACTACAGCGCAAGCGACTGAAGCCACCCCGTCGGTTATAAGCCAAACTGAGGAAGGTACTCCGAACATTCCACATGTCTTTCATGAGTCGAAGTCTTCGATCGAGTTTAAGTTCTAACAATTCTTTTATTCTTTGTCCAGTGATCGACGTTGCGCCGCACATGCCTCCTGCTACTCAAGAATTATATCAGACGCAGGAGGCTATCGTGACTGAAGCAACCACTGTGAGCACAGCTGCCCCGCTTGATGATCTGCAGGGAGGTACGATCGTGTTCAATGAGCAGCTGATGGATGAACTTTTTCGCTGCCACGGCAATCCTCGTGCTGACTTGCCATCTGTTATGAGCGGAACTGATCCTATTGCAGGCTCTTCAATGCCGACTGCTGATGCCCCCAGCGGGGCTCAAGCAGTAACCGAAGAGGAGATGTTTGCTCAGATTGACGCTGAACTGGCAGCAGCTGGTTATGGCGGCAGCTTTGGAGGTGGGATGGCAGCATCGGGACCTATCCCGCTCGGAATGATGTCTCCTGGTGGTTCTGTCTTTCTCACCAGCCTGCCCATTCCACCTTCTGTGATTGACCCCGTTCCTCCGACACCACCCGTAGGGAGCATCCTTATTCACACGAGTTTGGAGGAGGACGTCGTCATAATGCCCTTGCTTGAAGGCAAACCGCCGCAAAGCAAAGGCTCGAAGAGTAAGACCGGCGATGGCTCCAGCGGGTCCACATCGAGGAGGAAGCTAAGGAAAAAGAAAGATTAGGCATGCTCTCCCGGTGTATTTTGGTTTTCATTTTGTTAGCCATGTATAGATGCGGGTTCGGCCCCTACTAGTAGGAATTTTTTGGAAACTTGTATACGAACTTCTTCTATAACTCATAGAAATGAAACTTTTCTTTTTGACTTATTTTTTGTCATTGCGCATTTGTCTAAGTGTTTCAGTGTCTGAGCCGCACTTGTGAAGTTTCAGTTTCCGAATGAAGTTTGTTTCTGTTTGCCAAGTTTGGGTATTGTGGACATGGTTTGCGACCGGGAAACGAGTCAAATTTTGACGTCGTGTTGCTTCAGTCAATGGTTGATGCTTAAGTCTTGCCCCCCAGTCTTGGTGGCATGTTGTAAAACATCAGTCAGCGATTACCCTTTTCTCCTAGCATGCCGAGTTTAGTGCCGTTGGACGGGCATTTAAGGCAAACGGGGATTGAGCGGTTTATTCGTGCTTGTCCGATCGTTGATGATCATATCCGCACTCCGGGGATCCTCATTTGTTTACTGGCGGTTGGTCATGTTGGCTTGAATTTCAATTATATGCCCACTGTCTGGGACTTGGAATTGGTTTTTGTACACCGACTCGCGCTCCAGGAGTTTGGAGTTGATAAGTATACTTTGATCCATGCTTTGGGAATCTTGAAGTTGGTGTGTAGGCTTCGTTCTGCATTCTGGGAATCCGGAGTTGAATGTTTATACTCCGCTTCGCACTCTAGGAATACGGAGTTGAATGTTTATACTCCGCTTCGCACTCTAGGAATACGGAGTTGAATGTTTATACTCCGACTTGCGCTCTATGAGTTTGGAGTTGAATGTTTATACTCCGACTCGCGCTCTGGGAGTTCGGAGTTGAATGTTTATACTCCGCTTCGCACTCTGGGAATACAGAGTTGAATGTTTATACTCTGACTCGCGCTCTGGGAGTCCGGAGTTGAATGTTTATACTCCGCTTCGCACTTTGGGAATACAGAGTTGAATGTTTATACTCCGGCTCACGCTCTGGAAGTTCGGAGTTGATTGTTTATACTTCGCTTCGCACTCTGGGAATATGGAGTTGAATGTTTATACTCCGGCTCATGCTCTGGGAGTTCGGAGTTGATTATTTATACTCCGCTTCGCACTCTGGGAATACGGAGTTGAATGTTTATACCCCGACTCGCGCTCTGGGAGTTCGGAGTTGATGAAGGATTGTCGTGTATCAATCCATTTTTTGACTTTGATGTGATGGCTTGCCCCCGAGCTCGAGTTTCACTTAGGGAGTGATTGGTAGCACCATAGCCACTCTCTATTTGAATAAATCCCACCGTATGATGAGACTTAGCTCTCTGTGCATAGTGATGGTCATATAAAGTATTTTAAGTAAATCACAGCTCTGGCTCGAAGAGGTTGCATTTTATTGCTAAAATAAGAAAGTATGGCAAAGTCAGTTGCCTTATTACAAGTTCTAATTTCGAAATGCATAAACAAATTGCAAAAACGGAAAGTAAACTAAATGGATAAAGATAGCCTGTCAGGTGTAATAGCGGCGAAGGCTCTCGCTATTCCAAGCTCTTGGCAGGGTAAGACCGTCGACGGTCGATAACTTGAATGTGCCATCTCCGAGCCTTCGTTCAATAACATAGGGTCCTTCCCATGTCGGCTTCATATGTGAAGGAACCGAATAGATTCTTTTTAAGACGAGATCGCCAAGTTCGAAGGTTCACGGATGGACCTTGGCGTTGTACAATCGGGCGACTCGACTTCGATGCGCAGCTGCCCTCAAATCAGCCTCTTCACGCTTCTCATCCAGTAGATCAAGAGATTCCGCAAGTAATATAGCATTTGTCTTTGGATCATAGTATGTCACACGATGAGAAGGTACTTCTAGTTCCACCGGAATAACGGCCTCTGAACCACAAGAAAGAGAGAACGGAGTGTGGTCAGTCGCGGTTTTGTGGGTTGTTCAGTAAGCCCATAGAGCCATAGGAAGTTCATCGACCCACTTGCCCCCGACCTTTTCTATTCGTTTCTTCAGGATGGACTTTATGACTTTATTAACTGCTTCGACCTATCCGTTCGCTTGAGGGTGTGCAACTGCGGAGAATTTCTTTTGGATGTGAAATCATTTGCAGAAATCTTTGAATTCAGCACTGTCGAATTGGGTTCCGTTGTCCGTAATTATGGTGTGTGGGAGACCGAATCGACAGATGATGTTACGAACCACAAAGTTGATTACTTTCTTCGTTGTAATGGTAGCGAGAGCTTCGGCTTCAGCCCACTTTGTAAAGTAATCAACCGCGATGATGGCTTACTTTGCACCACCTTTTGCCAAAGGTAGAGCACCGATGATGTCGATGCTCCACATTGCGAACGGCCATGGGCTGACCATTTGCGTTATCTCAGTAGGAGGAGCCCTAGGGATTCGGGCGTATTTCTGGCACCTATCACATTTCTTTGCATAGTCTAACGCATCGCGATTCATGGTGGGCCAGTAATATCCGTAGCGAAGTATTTTCTTGGCAAGTGCTTGCCCCCCAGTGTGATTGCCACATTCTCCCTCATGCACATCGCGTAATACTTGTTTAATTTCATCGTGAGCGATACATCGGAGTAGGGGGACCGAGTACCCCCTTCTGTACATGAGTCCATTATGGATGGTAAATCTTGAGGATTTTCGAAGGACCTGTCTTTTTTCACTCCTGCGCTCCGGTAGAATCTCGTGCTCAATGTAATTTTTGAGTGGAGTCATCCATGAATCTTTTTCGGGGATGGTTTCGCATACCTGGTTAATTTCTGCCCGGTCGATACTTGGGGAAGATAGCGTTTCTACGGGAACGAGTCCCATTTGTTGAGCTTCGCCTGTGCTGGCTAGCTTTGCCAACGAATCGGCCTTTTGGTTGCGTTCTCGAGGTATACTGTAGATGGCGTAGTAATCGAAATGGTCAAGTACTTCCTTAACTCGAGCTAAGTAAGCAGCCAACCTTCGATCTCTTGCTTGATGCTCCCCTCGCACGTGACACACAACTAATTGTGAATCACAATAAATCTCCACTGCGATAATTCACAAATCTCTAGCAAGTTTCAAGACGGCTAGGAGGGCTTCATATTCAGCTTCATTATTAGTCGCATGGAAATCGAACTTTAAGGCATAACATATGGATCGACCTTCGGGAGTTTCAAGCACAATACCAGCGCCTGAACACCGGTCGTTTGATGCTCCGTCAGTATAAAGTTTCCAGACGTACTCGGGGGATTCACTGGCTTCGGGCAAGTCCTCTGGGATGGTAAATTCGGCTATGAAATCGGCTAGGACTTGTCCTTGTATGGCCTGTCTCGGAGCGTAAGTAAGGTCAAACTGGCTCAGTTCGATGTTCCACTTGAGTAACCTACCAGACTTCTCAGGCCACGAAAGGACCTGTCGTAACGGCTGGTCGGTGTAAACAATAATGGAATGTGCTTGGAAGTATGGTCGGAGTTTTCTTGATGCAATGACAAGGCAGTAAGCCAACTTTTCCAGCTTCGGATAATTTCTTTCAGCCCCAGTCAATCGTTTGCTGACATAGTATACGAGCCTCTGTATCTTGTCTTCTTCTCGGATTAATGCAGCGCTGATAGCGTTTTCTGATATCTCCAAGTATATGAACAACTTCTCATGATCAATAGGCTTTGACAGTATTGGTGGTGTGGACAGATGTTGGACTAGTGCTTGGAAAGCGCCCTCGCACTCTGTGGTCCATTCAAAGTTTCGTTTCCCTTTTCGAATCAGATCGAAGAAGGGAATGCATTTGTAAGTGGACTTTGAAATGAACCTGCTCAATGTTGCTACCTTTCCATTGAGACTATGGACTTGCTTTATAGTTTTGGGAGTTTCAAGATTTCTGATTGCCCAAATCTTTTCGGGATTGGCTTCGATTCCCCGGGCGTTAACGATGAACCCAAGGAACTTTCAGGATGCAACTCCAAAGTGTCATTTCAGTGGGTTGAGCTTCATCTTGTACTCCCGAAGTATGTTGAACATAGTTTCCAGGTCTTTTACATGGTCGGTGGAGAGTCGTGACTTCACAAGCATGTCGTCTACATATACTTCCATTGTCTTCCCGATTTGATTAACGAACATCCGATTGACCAACCTTTGGTAAGTAGCTCCAGCGTTCTTGAGTTCGAACGACATAACCTTGTAACAGTAAAGTCCCAGATTGGTTACGAAGCTGGTGTGTTCTTGATCGGGTAAATGCATTGGTATCTGATTGTAGCCTGAATACGCATCCATGAAGGATAAGAGTTCATGTCCAGCCGTCGAATCCACTAGCTGATCAATTCTAGGAAGCGGGAAACTGTCTTTGGGGCACGCTTTATTCAGATCGGAATAGTCGACACATGTTCTCCACTTCCCATTTGGCTTTCGGACGAGCACGGGATTTGACACCCATTCAGGATATAGCGCGTCTCGAATGAATCCGTTCGCTTCAAGCTTTTCTACTTCCTCTTTAAGGGCGGCAGATCTCTCTGGATCCATACCGCGCCTTTTTTGTTTGACCGGGACATGCCGCGGGTCAATGTTCAAATTGTGGCTTGTGATGTCCTACGAGATCCCACACATATCAGAATGTGTCCAGGTAAATACGTCAAGATTTTCCCGCAGAAATTCAACCAATTCCTCTTGAGTTTGCTAACTTAGCTGAGATCCAATCTTTATTATTTTTGAATCATCGTTACTGTCAATTGGGACATCAATCGTCAGTTCGGCCGGGGATGCTTGACTTTCTTTAGATTCTCCTTGGTCTTCAGTTTCTCTCGGGTCAAGGTCCTTGAGGAATTGGCTGGGGTGCCCGGGCCTGTGCCCGGGCGTTAATTGTCAATTATCGGCGAAACGGACACAGAGAGATTCCTCTACGCCCTTTCCCTTCTCCTTTCGCTGCGCCTCCCGCAGCTCAGCAACATAACAGGCTCTGGTAGTGGCCTGATCTCCCTGAACGATCCTATCCCATGATCAGTGGGAAATTTTAAGGTCAAACACCATGGGGCAATGGCTATTCTGAATTCAGCGAGAGCCGGTCGGCCCAAGAAAGCATTGTAAGGGGAGTCTATGTCCAAAACGATGAACTGCAACATCCGTACTCTCCGACGCTCTCCAACTCCCAACTCTACTGGCAGTTCCACCATCCTAGTGGGGATTGTGGCACTTCCGTTGAAACCATGTACTCGAGATTGACAAGGCTTCAAGTCTGCGGTTTTCATCTTCATTTGATCATAAGCTCACTTGAACAAAATATTCATAGAGCTTCCACTGTCAACTAAGATCCTTTTTATCCAAGCGGGACCTACTTGTGCTGAGATGACCAGTGGGTCGATAGTGGGAGCTTCGATTTTATCTACGTCTCTACTTCTGAACACGATGTCATCCGTCATCGTTTTCTGTTGCTTGGCCGGAGCTCCCTCATCAAAACTACTACAACACTCGAAGTCCGCATGCCTGATAGAACTGGCATACGACGCCATTTCCTTCCAGCTTCGATCTACTGGGTGAGGACCACCGCTTATTGTATTGATGACCAACCTCCCGTCCGCACGAGCGGGTTCTTCCTGTCTTTCCTGATTCGGCGCACGGTTCTGATTTGATGGGCCCGCACCACCGGATTGCGGCTCCCGTACATACTGATCCAACTTCCGCTCGCGTATCAGTTTCTCAATGAGGTCTTGTAAGTGACGACACTCATTGGTGTTGTGGCCATAACTCTCATGGAATCTACAGAACTTTCCTGTTTGGATTTGTCTTTCAGTTAGTGGTTTTTGGGCAGGCTTCTTATACTGCATGGTATTGCAGGTTTGCAAATATACATTTTCCAATGACGTGTTCAATGGAGTGTAATTATCGTACATGGAAGCTCTACGCCGTTGTCCACGATCCCGATCGCGTTTTTTGTTCTGATTTCTATTGTCCCTCTGCTGATTCTGTTTATTTTGGACGTTCAACTGAACTTTTCCAGAACTATCTCCGGACTGTTTAACAGCGACGTTACTCTGGACACCTTCGATGTTGGGTCCTGCGTCATCCTGCTTCCTAGACTGTTTCGCATCCTCCCTTCTCAGGAATTGGGCTGCCTTGGAATAGAAACGGTCCAATGACGCAGGTGGTTTCCCAGCTAACCAACTTCCGAACTCGGAATCAGCATCAATCCCCTTAGTCAGAGCCATCAGGATAGAGTTATCGTTGGGATTTCTTATTTCTGCACACGCAGCATGGAATCGCTCCAAGTAACGTCTAAGCGTTTCTCCGGGAGCTTGCGTAACACTAGACAGGGTGTTAATGTCCTTTGGCCTTGCCACATGCATACAGAATTGTTCGACAAATTTGGTGTCCATCTGTTCAAAGTTAGAGATGGATCGTGGTGGCAAACGAGTGAACCACATGGTAGCGATGCCCCCTAGGGAAATGGGGAAACTACGGCAATTTACTGCGTCATCAGCTCTAGCGGCATTCATCAGCCACTCGTATTTCAGGACGTGTTGATTGGGATCAGAACTCCCTTCATAAACTGGCAAAGCTGGCATCCTGAAGTGTCGAGGTGGCTCAGCATATAAAACATCATCGGTGAAAGGGGTATGACTTCGGAAGATTCCCAGTCGTCATTAGAGAGACCCTGACTTTCACGGATCATTTTGCGGATCATCGATGGTATATTCGGCGTTCGGACACTTAGAGTATGTTGTGCCAAGGTGTGGTCGGGTTCCACAGCGCGAGTCTGGACCGGACGCGGTCGACGGTCCGTGCCTCGCCTCCTTGGTTTAACATCCTCAGGGACATAAGGCTCAGGAGTCTGCTCTCGTTGGCTATGTTGAGGATCAGCTTGGTTTCTAGCATCACCTCCGCGTCCAGCAGTGGTGGTAGTAGCAATGTTGTCGGTAACATGATAAGGAGCAGCTCCTCCCCGAGTCGAAGGTTCTGTGCGGAGGCTAACGGATGGCCTAGCTCTAGGTTGCCCAAGGTTCGAAGCAGGTTGGTGCCTCGTGGCCTGGGTGTAGCTTCCACCTATCCATGGACGTGTGGATCTAGTTTGACCATCGGAGGAGGCTGAACTTTCTGTGGAAGAGTGAGAACCTTGGTCTCTTCTAGATCTTCTTCGCCTTTGGCGATTTAGCTAGTTAGTCAACTACGTGTTGGCGCGTAGTTGTTCCGCTAGCTGCTGTCGACTTTGGGTCAACTCTTGAAGCAATGTCTGGAATTCTTGTCTATTGATTGGACCTGATGGATCTGAAGGTTCTTCAGCATTTTGGTTGGATGGAGGTGATTGCGCGGGATTTTGTCGGTCCCGTGCTCCCTGATCAGCAGCTGTAGAGGTGGTACGTGTGCTCACCATAATGAATTGATGAAGTCCTTTTCTAGATCTGATTGCAAATCTGAGTAGAATAAAAGGGCTTCGAAGTTCTAGATCTGGATCTTCTACTTAGATTTATGCAATCCAATATAGATAGGAGATCCAAGAGCAGGAGAAAAATTGGGTTTTTCTCAGTGAAAGCACCAAAGTGTTTGTACTAAAATTGGGCACAACACTCTTCGGAAGTCTTTGAAGAGATAAAGTGAAGAAATTAAATGAAAAAAGAGGATTTATCTAACAAAAACTCCAAATTTCAGAAATGAGAATAATTAAAGTGCAAGGAGACACAAGAATTTAGAGTGGTTCAGCGTACAGCCTACGTCCACTATGAAGTAGTTTGCTTTATTGATCTCTCTTTTGTGTTTACAAGTGAATTCAATGATTTATAGCAGTCAATAATAATTTGCAGTAGTGAATTTCATTTGTGGCAGTAGCACTTGAGTTCAGATCTTGATCTGGCGGAGTCCGGGCATTGGAGATCTCAAAGAGGAAGAAGAACCCCTTTTTTGTTGGCTTTGGGGGTCTATTTATAGGTGCAGGAGGCTGATATTTCGCTCAGATCTCGGGAGACCCTCTCTGGCACGTGATCAGGTCCGCTTGCCCAAGCCTGTGAAGTTTCGGTCCGATCCGTGATTGACACGAACAGATTTCGACTTGCTCCAGATTTCGTCCAATGGAGTCGAAATTTGGCGTGGACATTCTTTATCATGCACGTAGTCTTCTGTGAAAATTTCATAGCATTTGGACTTGTAGATTGGGAGATATGATTGATACGAAATGTAGTTTTCGGTAGGCTATTTCCTTTGACTCGCTCCTGTTTCGAATCGCTCCCCTTCGACTCGATGACGTGGCGCCTCCTAGATCGCTCCGCCTTTGATGCTGCTTTGAGTGAGTCGAAGCGCACACAGATTAGAACGAGTCGATGTGTACAATGGTTGATCGAGTCGAAGTGCATGGTTCGATCGAGTCGAAGTGCATGGTTCGATCGCTTCGAAGTGCATGGTTCGATCGCTTCGAGTAGTGACTTTGCCAACCAGAGCTGAATTTGATGGAGTCGAATAGCTGTTTGAGAGGAGCAAGTCGAAGTTGATGGAGGTAGCTGAGTGAAGCGAGTCGAAATAGGAACGAGTTGAAGTTGGTATCTGAGGGAACTGGAGCGAGTCGAAGGAGCGAGTCGAACGGTGTAGGATTTTCGTCCAATGTTGCATCCTTCATAACTTGAGCATACGAACTTGGATTGACTTGAGATTTTGAAGGTTGGCTCCAATGGCTTAGCTTGCCATGCCCTACCAATTTTGGCTCGATCCGGACTCAGACAAAATTCGCCGATATCCGTAGTGGGCCCGTTTATAACTGATTTCTAGGATGGGCCGTCATTGGTTATTAGTCAATTCCTTGGTGTTACGGCCTTGCCAAAAGGCGGGATAACACCGGGGGGTTATATTTCCAAAGTACACTGACGTAGTTAGCATGTTGAATTTTTGCTGGAAAAATCTTCATGTAGGATGGTTTCAATAAATAGGTCTCGACTGGGAAAGATTCTCCAATCGACATTATGATCAGGTCCATTTTATTGCCAAGGGGTCTTGTAACACTGGTGAATGATGTATGCACGATTGCCCAATGTTCGAGTGGTTTGGTGATGCCGATTGGATGGTGAGTTGGTTAAGATGGGCTCATAGATTGGTGGTTATTTCTAATATTCACCTAGGTAGGAGGCCAATATAAGATAGTAAGGAAGTCCTCTTAAGGTTGTATGTCGTGCTTCTAGTCATATGGACACGGTATGATTAAGATGCGGGCATTTGAAGATGGTTCAGCGGTGACCAGCTATGTTTTGAGTTAGCAGAGTAGATAGTGTTGGGCAGTCGTCATATTAGCCATCGTACCATAGTTGTCAATTCAGGAGTTTAAAAGCTAGTCAATTGGGGAAAGTTGTAGTTCACCTTGGAAGCATGATATATTAACCAACTCTAGTTCTTGGAGTATTAGCTAGGTTCTCTAGCCTCTGGGAGCACCGGTCGAGTAGTATTCCTTTACCCATTCCTTGATTGCAATTCAGCATTTGTTGTTGTGATCTCCTATGTCTTGTTCAGTCATGGAACAATTAGAAGCGTGGATGGAATGTTCCTTCATTAAATCTCCTATGTCTTCTCCTATGCCTCTTTTTCAGAAATTTGAGTCGTACCCGAAATTTTTTTTTTGAAATTTCGTATCGCTCTCAGCAATGTTCGGACGATACAATTGTTGGTGAAATTGAACGATCTGAAAAGTGGACAATTGGCTGGATACGAAATGCACATGGTTGGATCGATACGAAGTGATATTTGAGGATCGATACGAAATGCGCGTGGCTGGATCGATACGAAGTGGCATTTGAGTATCGATACGAAATGCATGATGTAGGATCGATATGAAGTGGTATCCGAGGATCAATACGAAATGCCTGCGGCTGGATCGATACGAAGTGTATCTGAGGATCGATACGAATTGGACGCAGATGGATCGATATGAATTGTGTGTGAGTATCTATACTAAATGCACATGGCTGGATCGATACGAAGTTGATCGATACGAAAACCAATCGATACGAAAAGCGATCGATACGAAAAGTGATCGATACGAATAGTCGATCGATACGAAAGCTTATTGATACGAAGTTCGATCGATACGAATGTTGTCATATTTTCTGGATGTGAGTACATGGATACGAAAATCACCATATTTTCTGGATACGAAATGATGGATTCGAAAATGATCATATTTTCTGGATACGAAATGATGGATACGAAAATGATCATATTCTCTGGATTCGAGAACATGGATACGAAAATCACCATATTCTCTGGATTCGAGAACATGGATATGAAAATATAGATGAATGCAGTTCCTCTTAGATCTGGAGCAATTCTGAATAGAATAGAAGAAACCACTGGACGGCAGATCTTGATCTCCTCCTTATATTTTTGCAATCCAACGATGGTAGTAGATCCACAGAGCATGAGAAAAGTTGGGTTTTTCTCAGTGAAAGCACCAAAGTGTTTGTACCAAAATTGGGCACAACACTCTTCGGAAGTTTTTGAAGAGATAAAATGAAGAAATTAAATGGAAAAAAGAGGATTATCTAACAAAAACTCCAAAACAGATAATGAAAGTAATAAGAACGCACAGACCTATGAGTACTACGGTGCATCTCTAAAAAGGTTATTTTAATTATACAAGTTTATGTAGATGACATCATATTTGGTTCAACAAACGAAAAATTATGTCAAGAATTTTTGAATATTATGACGAGAATTTAAAATGTCTCATATGGGAGAACTTTCATATTTTCTTGGATTACAAATTAAATAATTAATAATGGAAATTTTATTAATCAAGAAAATTATTGTAATAATCTAATAAACCATTTTGGTATGGAAAATACGTCTTCTAAACCAACACCTATGAGTACTACGGTGCATCTCGATGGAGATGAAAATGGCAAAAGTATTGACAAAAAACAATATCGAAGTATGATCCGATCATTACTTTACTTAACTACTAGTCGTCCAGATATAATGATGAGTGTATGCTATGTGCACGATTTCAAGCAAATCCCAAAGAATCACATTTTCCAACAGTGAAACGAATTTTTCAATACTTAAGCAAAACTAAAGACTACGGCCTCTTTTTCCCGAAAGAATGTACTGTTGAATTAGTATCATATAGTGATGTTGACTTTGGAAGATGTCGAACGGATTGAAAGAGTACAAGTGGTATATGTCATTTCATTGGACAATCTTTAGTATCTTGGTTTAGTAAGAAACAAAATTGTGTTTCTATTTCGATGTGTGAAGCAAAATATATTTTTGCCACATTGGCATGTGCTTAAGCAATATATATGCAACAAACAGTTTAAGATTTTAGTATAAACTTATCTAAATCAACAATTTATTGTAATAATACAAGTGCTATAAATTTATCGAAAAATCCTATAAACCACTCTAGAACTAAACATATTGACATCCGACATCATTTTCTTCGTGATGACATAGAAAAGGTAATATCTCTCTTGATTTTGTATCTTCAGAAAATAAAGTTGCAGATATATTTACTAAGCCTTTAGATGAAAAAAAATTCTTAAACTAAGACGTGGACTAGTAATTATGTCATTACATGATTTATAATTTGTTATTAAAGTGTAAAAAGTTTTAAAATAAATAAAAATTTAATAGAACGAAAATTGGAGATGATTGCTCTCGAACTCTGTACTGATGGGAGGAAGTCACATGTCATTCCAATGTTCTATTGTGTTACTTGTTTTAAGGCCTTACATTCTTCCTATTAAATATACGATTATAATCCTTTTATCTTATATCTATTTATAAGCTATAGATAATTGTTTGTACCAAAATTGGTCACAACACTCTTCGGAAGTTTTTGAAGAGATAAAATGAAGAAATTAAATGGAAAAATAGGATTATCTAACAAAAACTCCAAAAACAGATAATGAGAGTAATTAAAATGCACAGAGACACAAGAATTTAGAGTGGTTCAGTGTGTTGCCTACGTCCACTATGAAGTTGATTGCTTTATTAATCTTTCTGTGAGGATTACAATTGATTTCAGCAAGTTACAGCAAATAATCAATGATTTACAGCAGTGAAATTTGTTAGCAGCAGCAGCAATGGAGTTTTAGATCTGGATCCGGCAGAGTCTGGGCGTTTGAGAATTCCAAGAAGAAGAAGCCCCTTTTCTGTATGCCCTGGGGCTCTATTTATAGGTGTAGGAGGCTGGTGTTTCGCTCAGATCTCGGGAGACCCACTCTGGCACATGGCCCGACCCGCGCGCCCAAGCCCATGAAGTTTCGGCCCGATCCGTGATCGATACGAACGGATTTCGTATCGATCAAGATTGCGTCCGATGGAGTTGAAATTTTGTAGGAACATTCTTCATGTTGTACTTACGCTGCTGTGAAAATTTCATAGCATTTGGACTTGTAGATCATGAGATATGATCGATGCAAGTTGGAGTTTTTCCATCCGCGATCGATACGAACGAATTTCATATCGATCAAGATTTCGTCCGATCAAGTCGAAATTTGGCAGGAACATTCTTCATGTCATATGTAAGCTGCTGTGAAAATTTCATAGCATTTGGACTTGTAGATCATGAGATATGATCGATGAAAGTTGGAGTTTTTCCATCCGCGATGGATACGAACGAATTTCGTATCGATCAAGATTTCGTCCGATCGAGTTGAAATTTGGCAGGAACATTCTTCATGTCATATGTAAGCTGCTGTGAAAATTTCATAGCATTTGGACTTGGAGATCATGAGATATGATCAATGCAAGTTGGAGTTTTTCCATCCGCGATTGATACAAACGAATTTCGTATGGATCAAGATTTCATTCGATCAAGTCAAAATTTGGCAGAAACATTCTTCATGTCATATGTAAGTTGCTGTGTAAATTTCATAGCATTTTGACTTGTAGATCAAGAGATATGATCGATGCAAGTTGGAGTTTTTCCATCCGCGATCGATACGAACGAATTTCATACCGATCAAGATTTCGTCCGATCGAGTCGAAATTTGGCATGAACATTCCTTAGGTCAAATGTAAGTTTCTATGAAAATTTCATATCATTTGGACTTGAAGATCAAGAGATATGATCGATGCAAGTTAGAGTTTTTCCATCCACGATCGATACGAACGAATTTCGTATCAATCAAGATTTCGTCCGATCGAGTCGAAATTTGGCATGAACATTCCTTAGGTCATACTTAAGCTCCTGTGAAAATTTGGTGGAAGTTGGACTTTTAGATCTCGAGTTACGATCATTGCAAGTTTAGATTTCTCAACCGTGATCGATCAATATCTTGAGCGTACAAACTCCGATTGACTTGAAATTTATAACGTTGGCTCTCATAGCTTTGCTTGTCGTGTCATATCAATTTTAGCTCGATCCAGACTCAGAAAAAATTCATCGACATCCATAGTGAGCCTGCGTACAACCGATCTCCAAGATGAACTGCCCTTGGTTTTTAGTCAAGTTCTTGATGTCACGGCCTTGCCAAAAGGTGGGATAACATTTGCCCCCCAAAGTACGTCTTGTGTGAACATGACGTGCTTTGAAATGCTGCATCCTTCATTCTGAAAAAGTTCTATCTGATTCGTTGAGTAGTTGCTATCTTTTCGTCAAAAGATGTAACCTTCGATTGATTTCCAATAATATAAATGTTGATTTGTTGACTGCCAATGATTATGTAGTGCATTGTTGTAACTGAGTGTCGAGTGCTAGCGATTTGTTGTTCACTGTTGTAATTGTCATCAGGTAAGCATTCAACTCCTGTAAATTTTGAAAATTGAATGTTAGTCTGTCATACATGTACGTATGTTAACCTGGCTCCCGTTAACGTTTGCACGTTCACGAGTCGTTGTCAAGTTCTTTAGTTTTTGTTTGGATTGAATTTCGTATCGATCCTCTCCTGGATCGAAGTGAAATTCAAGTTGTAACAACGTTCGATGGTTGTTTTGAGTCCTTCCTTTGTATCGATCCTCTCCTGGATCGATCTAAGATGTTGGAATGTATGCTTCGTATTGATGGATACATCATATTGGGTCTCGGATTGGTGGATACAAGAGTAATGCTTTGTGTCGATGGAGTTGAACGATCTAGACGTAATCATGCAGTGAGGCTTCATAGAGGATATGCCATTTCTCATTCCTTCATTCAAGAAGAATCCCCGATTATGGATAATCTTCGATAGGAGTCATCCATGACTCCTTTTCTAGATCCATCTCCAAGATCTAGTTGATCTTCATATGTCAATGCCTAGAATAATAAGCATTTCAACTGGGACAAAGTCTATTTATCGTGCATCTCTAGAACTGGCTAGCTTGGTGAGTGATTCGGCCTTTTCGTTTAGTTCTCTGAGGATTTGTGTAGTGGTGTAATAGTCGAAGCCGGCTAGTATCTTTTGGACCCGGTTGAGATAAGGAGCAAGACGATGCCCCCTAGTCAGATAATCTTCCCTGACTTGGCGTACTACTAACCAGTAATCACATAAGACATGTAAAGTTTTCACTCGTAGTTTTCTTGCAAGTTTGAGCGCCAAGGCTTCTTACTTAGCTTCGTTATTTATTGCAGGGAAGGTTAGTTTCAGGGCGTAGCAGATCGTTCGTTTCTCAGGAGTCATTAACGCAACTTCGATGTTAGAAAGCTGATTATTGGAAGTTCCATCGGTGTACATTCTCCATCGGTTGCACGGTTCTCCACTGTTCTTCGGATAATCGTCCGATGTAATGAATTTAGATATGAAGTATGCTAATGTTTGACCTTGGAAAGCTATCTGAGGGAGGTAAGTGATATCAAATTGGCTTAGCTTAATACTCCATTTGAGTAACTTTTCAGAAATCTAAGGTTTCTATTGGACCTATCGAAACTGTTGGTCGATATGGACGTTAACGGGGTGAGCTTGTCAATAGCCAGCCTTCATCATATACTGGTCTTTGGATTCGTTTCTCTTTACATAGCATTGCGACGCTTATGGCGTGTGTTGACACGGCCCAATTGATGTATAAATCTTCGCGATCCAAAGGTTTGGGTAAAATAGGACGTCTCTTTAAGCGATCTATCAGAGCTACTTGGTTGTCCTCGGTACATGGGTGTCTCTAATTGTCGGAGTTTTCTAGAAATTAGTCTTGATTAGATAAGAATTGATGATGAAAACAAAGAATCTTTCTGATGTAATGGTGAAAGAGAATTTCAAAGGGTCGAGTCTCATCCTGCAACTGTTGGAGAGCATTGAATATCTTTGCTAAGTCATCGATGTGGTCATTTTATGGTCATGATCTCACGAGCATATTAACCATATCTACTTTCATCGATCGGCCGATAATTTTTTTTTGAATGATCTGTTAATCATCCTTTGGTAAGTAGCATAAGCGTTCTCAAGTTTTAATCTAGGGATTTCAGCATAGCACTATAGGCCCAGGTCAATAATGAAACAGTTGTATTTCTGGTCTAGGACATGCTTCAGTATCTGATTGTATCTGGAGTTTGCATCCCTGGATGACAGTAATTCATGTCCGATGGTCGGGTACATCAGTTGGTTGATCGTTGGAAGTGGAAAGTTGTGCTTTGTCATACCCCATGCAAATCTGAGTAGTTGACGTATGTCCTCCACTCTCTGTTCGTTTTTCTTATAAGTAAAGGATTGGATACTCATTTTGGTTGGAGGGCATCATGGATAAAGCCACTGGTCTTGAGCAGATTTGCCTCCTCTTTAAGTGAAACAGATCTCTCTGGATCCACGTCGCATTGTTTTTGTTCATCAAGACATGCCTCGGGTCGACATTTAATGTAGCGTTCTTCATGGCTGGAGAGAGTCCATATATATATATATATATATATATATATATATATATATATGAGATCGAGTCCAAGCGAACACATCAAGGTTCACCTGAAGTAAAACAGTTGACTCTTTCTTCATCATTGCGCAGAGTTATGATCTGATCTACAATACTAGTGATAGGTTGTGGGCGCTTCATGTGTTTATTTGCAATGGTAAATGATCAGGCTTATAAGGATGTTGAATCAAAGGATTAGTAGAACTTAGCCTTGTACTGCATGCTGCTACATAGCTGGCTCCAGCTCTGAGATTGAATTTACTTATGTTTCTGAATGATGCGCTTTTCATGCAATGTACCTGCGATCCATTGCTCATCGGAAGGGTCAGAATGATGATCAGTTGCCCATAAGTCCGGGTATTGATCTGATGACTCTATCTCTAGGCATCCTTTCGGTCGCAACCTAGAGTTGTTATGAATATCAGGCATGGGTCACAGGTTCAAGTTGTCATAGTCAACTCTCGGATAATTACTCTTTTGCCCCCAGTCTCGGGTGGACGGATGCATTACGCGGACGGTCTATTCTCGTCCTAGCTGTGTCTATACTGTAGTTCAAGCTTTGAGAACCAAAGTTGACTGATGAATGGTTGAATCATATCAATCTTATCTTTTTGTTCGTGCCCCCAAGTCTGGGGAATATCCCGATAAGTGGCAGTGTAGATAATGTCCGCTTCAATTCTGTATTCTACCCCCATTGAACCATGGGATCGAGTTAACCGATGGAAGGCTGAGTCGTGCCTATCATGTATTATGTTCTAGTTCTTTCCTCTTAGCGGAATACATTGTTACTTTGCCGACATTCGGACATAAGCTAGATTCTGGACGGTCAATGACATTCACATTGCTGCTTATGTCGCCATACTCATGGCAAAAACTGAAGAGTGAATCATCCAGTCAGATCTAATGCAGGATTGATGCTTCCCTTGTCGAGTCCAGGATAAGAATCAGTGTGCAGATGTTTAGGTTACACTTGTTTTGAATTGCTCTTTTAGCATGATCATGGTAAGAGTCAATGAATGAATGGTCGTGTTGCATTCATTTGGAGTTGGGTGATCAACCATGTCCATTTCGATTTACGTTCTCCCATCAGATCTAAGGATAAAGTCAGCTCAAATGCAGTCATGTCATGCTCATTTGATCTCATGCTATTCCTGACGGATCGAAGGAAGACGATGGAGGACGAATGGTCAAGTCACACTCATTGGTGTTCTATTCTTCTATCCATGCTCTGTTGGTCAAAGGTATTCGATGGACGTTCGGGTCACATTGATTTGTAGTCGAAGGGGATCGATATTGACCGTCGATTCAACGGCACGATGTAGAATGCTCGGACCTCATTTCCTATCGATCCAATGGTATGATTTGAAAGGTGCAGATCGATATTGCCCGTCGATCCGGCGGTACGATATAATTGGTTGCCCAGAACTTCGAGCATCATTCTGATTGGTTAGCATTAAGGTCTCCTTGTAGTCATTTCCTTAAGTTGTAAAGGACGCTAAGCTGGAGATGTAGCGAGTCACCTTTCTCTTCTTTCGGTGATTTGTACTTTTGCCCCCAGTCTTGGGTTAACAGAGTTAGTTCGTGGATTGTCTAATTACCCCTGTGGTGAGTTTATACTCCTCATGTCGAGTTTAGGTCAGAGTTGGTGAATGAATGGTCGAATCACATTCATCCATTTGTCTATTCTTGTAGCCCACTGTTGGGATCAATGTAAGTTGAAGGGCCATTAACCACACCTATTTGATGTTTATACCCCTTTCCGCACTCTGGGGACTAAGAGTTTTAGTAGAAAATGGTCAGACCGCATTTTCCTTGGTCAATTCCTCTGCCCCCAGTCAAGGGCAAAAGTCGAAGTGTGGCCGGTCAAATTACAACAACTTTAGTTTGATGCTTCTCTCACTGAACTGTAGGAAGGAATTGATTGGTGGATGGTTAGGTCACATCCGTCCATGTTGCACGCACAACCCGTCGGATCACAGGCGAGAGTTAGCAGATGAACGGTCATGCCACATTCATTTGCGGTAGGATGGTAGTAATATCAATTCAAAGTAGGACATCCATCTAGGTCCCTTTTTTGAATCTACACCTCCCTGTCGAATCAAGGAATAAATTTTGTCTTGTAGGGTTGGAGTGCATCTCTCTAAATTTACATTATGGGTCCCGTCCTGGGGACAAGAGTTGATGCATGGACGGTTGTGTCATGCCTGTTTAGTGCTGGATGGTCGGATCGCATCCAATTTTGTGTGTTAAGTGTGCCCCCATGTCAGGGGAAGATTGGAAAGCAGACGGTCGAACCACATCCGCTTTTTGTACTACATAACTTGCTGAGGAACCAGAGCCGATAGATGGACAGTCGAATCGCATCCCTTTTGGTATTCGTATTCCAAACCATGCTTTGAGGACTGGAGTTGGTTGATGGGTTGTTAGTCGCACCCAATTGGTGTTTATACTCTAGCATGCGCTCTCGGGACCGATGTAAGTTGACGGGTGGTCATTCGCACCTAGTTGGTGTTTATACTCCAGTCCACACTCTGGTGACCTAGAGTTAGTTTATGTTTATACTCCAGTTCACACTCTGGGAATCTCGAGTTAGTTGATGTTTATACTCCAGTTCGCACTCCGGGAATCTGGAGTTAGTTGATGTTTATACTCCAGTTCGCACTCTGGGAATCTGGAGTTGTTTGATGTTTATACTCCAGTTGGCACTCTGGGAATCTGGAGTTGTTGATGTTTATACTCCAGTTCGCACTCTGGGAATCTGGAGTTAGTTGATGTTTATACTCCAGTTCGCACTCCAGGAATCTGGAGTTGTTGATGTTTATACTCCAGTTCGCACTCTAGGAATCTGGAGTTGTTGATGTTTATACTCAAGTTCACACTATGGGAATCTGGAGTTAGTTGATGTTTATACTCCAGTTCGCACTCTGGGAATCTGGAGTTAGTTGATCTTTATACTCCAGTTCGTACTCTGGGAATCTGGAGTTAGTTGATGTTTATACTCCAGTTCGCACTTTGGGAATCTAGAGTTAGTTGATGTTTATACTCCAGTTCGCACTCTGGGAATCTGGAGTTAGTGTATGTTTATACTCCAGTTCGCACTCTGGGAATCTGGAGTTAGTTGATGTTTATACTCTGGATGTTTATACTCTAGTTCGCACTCTGGGAATCCGGAGTTTGATGATGTTTATACTCCAGTTCGCACTATGGGAATCTGGAGTTTGGTGATGTTTATACTCCAGTTCGCACTCTGGGAATCTAAAGTTAGTTGATCAGGTACGCGTACGGTTGTATCATATCCATCATGAGTAGGCAATCGGAGTCGTTAGATGGACGGATCCATCCTCCTCGAGCTTGTAAATATGGAAGGCGAGGTCGTTAGATGGACTGATCCATCCTCCTCGAGTTTAGGTTGAACATGGGCGAAGTCGTTAGATGGACGGATCCATCCTCCTCGAGCCCATGTCCGTAAGTTTATACTCCATCTCACACTTTGGGAGCCGGAGATAGTTAGAGGATTGTTGTGTATCAATCCCTTATTGCCGCAGTGTGATGGCTTGTCCCTGAGCTCGGGGTTTCACTTAGCGAGTGATCGGTGGGATCCCGATTAACTTCCACTTATATGCCCTTCAACGAAGGATGAGATTTAGTTTATGGATGGTTGGATCACGCCCATGTTCGTTTGGATTCCACTTTTGCTGAGCCTAAGGAGTAAGATTAGTGTTCTGGCAAGCTTTGTGCTCGAGCATAGGAAAGGATGGTCGAACTACATCCACTTTGAGTTGTGTATTTTCCCTTAAGTCGGGTGCAAGAATTGGAGAGCAGACAGTCGAGTCACGTCCAATTTATACTTTGCATTCTTTCGATCAAGCTAAGGAAGAGATTTGAAATGACAGCTCGTGATGGTTAGCGAGTAAGCAGTCAGTCGTTGATGACTTTAAATTGAGGGTTGGACACTGATGAAGTTGGTTTAAGGCATGACTGTTTTGCTGAATTACAGAAGCAAACTGGAGAGTGAACGGTCCAATTATATCCACTTTAAACATGTGTTCTCAAACAATCCCAAGTGTCTAATGTAGGATTGGATGCATGGATGGTGACGTCACGTCCACCCTTGGTGTGATTCCGATTTTATCGGGCATCAGAAGAAGCATAAGTATTTTGGCAAGCTTCAAGTACGAGATGGAGAGTACATTGTTGGGATATATCATTCCAAGTCTTTCCCAGATCTCCAATTAAATTGCGTAGGCGGATGAGTGGATGGTCGGTTGCATCCACTTTGTACTAGAGTCTTGACCTTGTCGGTCTCTTCCGCTTTGATGCCTTGCCCCCAATCAGGGGGATATAGTAGCCGATGAGTGGTAGAATCATGCTCGTCATGATGATACCTCAATGATTTGATCATAGTCCGCGGAGGTTGTTTTGCACCCAATCTTAAGTACTCGGTTACCTGCATCATTTGCAAGTAGTTTAATTCAAGTAGGTCATATTTCACAACATAAATGAAATTGAATTAAAAATAATTCAAAAGAGATCAGATCAAATCTCATTGATAAGTGAGGCAGCGTCGTATGCTCGCTATTGCACTTCAGTCCAGCCCTTCTCAGTTGGAAGTCTAACGCAAATGGTTCAATTTGATCAAAGTCCTTGATCGATAGGGGTCGGATGTTCCCGGTCCTTCGTTTTATGGGGCTTGCACATATTGTCGGAGCTATCCTTCCCAGAGCAGCCTTATGGCGTTGGCGTTCACGGTAGCCATCTAGAGAAGAGGAGTTTTCCGATCTAGAGTATGGAGTAGGTCCCCTCCTTATCTTGCTATGTTTATCCTTCATCTGATTCACCAACTCAATATTAGCCTAGACATGTTGATGGCATTCATCACCCTTGGAGAAATCCACGCGCCATTCCCACTTCATAGGGTAGTGTCGGGGGTTGTATTTCCATAGTACACCGACATAGTTAACATGTTGAATTTTCATTGGAAGTTCTGCATGTAGGATGGTTTCAACGAATCGGTCTCGACTGGGAAAGATTCTCCAATTGACATTATGATCAGGTCCATTTTACTGCCAAGGGGTCTTGTAACACTGGTGAATGATGTATGCACGATTGCCCGATGTTTGAGTGGTTTGGTGATGCCGATTGGATGGTGAGTTGGTAAAGATGGGCTCATAGACTGGTGATTATTTCTAATTTTCACCCAGGTAGGAGGCTCATATAAGATAGTGAGGAATTCCTCTTAAGGTTGTACGTCGTGCTTCTAGTCATATGGACACGATATGATTAGGATGCGGGCATTTGAAGATGGTTCAGTGGTGACCTGCTATGTTTTGATTTAGCAGAGTAGACAGCGTTGGGCAGTCGTCATATTAGCCATCGTACCATAGTTGTCAATTCAGGAATTTAAAAGCTAGTCAATTGGGGAAAGTTGCAATCCACCTTAGAAGCATGACATATTAACCAACTCTAGTTCTTGGCATATTAGCCAGGTTCTCCAGCCTCTGGGAGCGCCGGTTGAGTAGTATTCCTTTACCCATTCCTTGATTGCAAGTCAGCATTTATTGCCGTGATCTCCTGTGTCTTGTTCAGTCATGGAACAATCAGAAGCACGGATGGAATGTTCATTCATTAAATTGAGCTTTGAATTCACTATGCGGGTGCTCTGCGCTGTGGCTAGGGTTCGGGGGAAATCTGGGTCGTACCCGAAAAATTAGCCTCTTTTTAGGAAATATGGGTCGTACCGGAATTTTTTTTTTTGAAATTTCGTATCGATATGAATTGGAAGCAGATGGATCGATACGAACAGCGTGTGAGTATCGATACGAATTGGAGCAGTTGCGATCGATACGAACAGAGCACATGCGATCGATACGAATAGAGCGATGCGAAGCAGATCGAGTCAAACAGAGGCTCTCTGATGGATGCGAAGCGGAGCGAGTCGAACAGATGCTCTTTGATGGATGCGAAGCGGAGCGAGTCGAACACATGCTCTCTGATGGATGCGAAGCGGAGCGAGTCGAACAGATGCTCTTTGATGGATGCGAAGCGGAGCGAGTCGAACACATGCTCTCTTATGGATGCAAAGCGGAGCGAGTGGAACAGAGGCTCTATGATGGATGCGATGCGGAGCTAGTCGAACACATGCTCTCTGATGGATGCAAAGCGGAGCAAGTCGAACCGAGGCTCTCCGATGGATGCGAAGCGGAGCGAGTCGAACACATGCTCTCTGATGGATGCGAAGCGGAGCGGGTCAAACAGAGGCTCTCTAATGGATACGAAGTGATGGATACGAAAATGATCATATTTTCAGGATACGAAAACATGGATATGAAAATCATCATATTTTCATGGATACGAAAACATGGATACGAAAATCACCATATTTTCATGGATACGAAAATATGGGTACGAAAATGATCATATTTTCTGGATTTGAGAGCATGGATACGAAAATCAACATATTACCATGGATACGAAAATATGGACACGAAAATTACCATATTTTCTGGATACGAAGTGATGGATACGAAAATGATCATATTTTCGGGATATGAAAACATGGATACGAAAAACACCATATTTTCTGGATACGAAAACATGGATACGAAAATCACCATATTTTCTTGGATATGAAAACATGGATACGAAAATCATAATATTTTCATGGATACGAAAACATGGATACGAAAATCACCATATTTTCATGGATACGAAAATATAGGTACGAAATTCATGATGAATGTAGTTCCTCTTAGATCTGGAGCAATCTGAATAGAATAGAATAGAATAGAAGGAACCACTGATCGACAGATCTGGACCTTCTCCTAAGATTTTTGTAATCCAACGACGGTAGTAGATCCATAGAGTAGGAGAAAAGCAGGGTTTTCTCAGTGAAAGCATCAAAGTGTTTGTACCAAAATTGGGCACAACACTCTTCGGAAGTTTTTGAAGAGATAAAATGAAGATATTAAATGGAAAAAAAGGATTATCTAACAAAAACTCCAAAAACAGATAATGAGAGTAATTAAAATGCACAGAGACACAAGAATTTTGAGTGGTTCGGTGTGTTGCCTACGTCCACTATGAAGTTGATTGCTTTATTAATCTTTCTGTGAGGATTACAATTGATTTCAGCAGGTTACAGCAAATAATCAATGATTTACAGCAGTGAAATTTGTTAGCAGCAGCAGCAATGGAGTTTTAGATCTGGATCTGGCAGAGTCTGGGCGTTTGAGAATTCCAAGAAGAAGAAGCCTCTTTTCTGTATGCCCTGGGGCTCTATTTATAGGTGTAGGAGGCTGGTGCTTCGCTGAGATCTCGGGAGACCCTCTCTGGCACGTGGCCAGGCCCGCGCGCCCAAACCTGTGAAGTTCGGCCCAATCCGTGATCGATACGAACGAATTTCATATCAATCAAGATTGCGTACGACAGAGTAAAAATTTGGCAGGAACATTCTTCATGTTGTACTTAAGCTGCTGTGAAAATTTCATAGCATTTGGACTTGTAGATCATGAGATATGATCGATGCAAGTTGGAGTTTTTCCATCCGCGATCGATACGAACGAATTTCATATCGATCAAGATTTCGTCCGATCGAGTCAAAATTTGGAGGAACATTCTTCATGTCATATGTAAGCCGCTGTGAAAATTTCATAGCATTTGGACTTGTAGATCATGAGATATGATTGATGCAAGTTGGAGTTTTTCCATCCGCGATCGATACGAACGAATTTCGTATCGATCAAGATTTCGTCCGATCGAGTCGAAATTTGGCAGGAACATTCTTCATGTCATATGTAAGCTGTTGTGAAAATTTCATAGCATTTGGACTTGTAGATCATGAGATATGATCGATGCAAGTTGAAGTTTTTCCATCCGCGATCGATACGAACGAATTTCGTATCGATCAAGATTTCGTCCGATCGAGTCGAAATTTGGCAGGAACATTCTTCATGTCATATGTAATTTGCTGTGAAAATTTCATAGCATTTGGACTTGTAGATCAAGAGATATGATCGATGCAAGTTGGAGTTTTTCCATCCGCGATCGATACGAACGAATTTTTTATCGATCAAGATTTCGTCCGATCGAGTCGAAATTTGGTATGAACATTCCTTAGGTCATATGTAAGTTGCTGTGAAAATTTCATAGCATTTGGACTTGTAGATCAAGAGATATGATCGATGCAAGTTGGAGTTTTTCCATCCACGATCGATACGAATGAATTTCGTATCGATCGAGTCGAAATTTGGCATGAACATTTCTTAGGTCATACTTAAGCTCCTGTGAAAATTTGGTGGCATTTGGACTTGTTGATCTCGAGTTATGATTGATGCAAGTTTAGATTTTTCAACCGTGATCGATCAATATCTTGAGCGTACAAACTCCGATTGACTTGAAATTTGGAACGTGGGCTCTCATAGCTTTGCTTGTCATGTCATATCAATTTTAGGTCGATCCGGGCTCGGAAAAAATTCATCGACATCCATAGTGAGCCTGCGTACAACCGATCTCCAAAATTTACTGCCCTTGGTTTTTAGTCAAGTTCTTGATGTCACGGCCTTGCCAAAAGGCGGGATAACAATAATGGCTGAAATTTATCGATCAATGCTAACCAGAAACTATATAACTTCAGAAATAGAAAGAGAAAACAATATATATTCATAAAGAGAAAATTTTATTCATATATCATATGAGTATAAGGCCAAGCCTGGTACAAATTGCAAGGTATATGGACACTGTACACAAAACTGTAACAAAGTTTCACAACCGGCTTGGAGAGCAAAAATGAAGTCTACTGATTCTATCCTAGAACAACCAGAGTGTAGTGGAGAAGGAAACTCCACCTACAAAGTGATGAAGGTACTGTACCATCTGATGTGAAGTGTAAAGAACAGACTGAAACAAATGATGCATTCATGTCACCTGCCCATGTTAACAAGAAGATACGTAGAAAGAAAGAACTAATGAATGTTCATACATCTAATATGTTCGCTTGCCTTTCCATTGAAGAGAAGCTCCCTTCAACTACGGAAACCTTCACTACAACAATGTGTCCCAGCCCATCAATGCTTCCCCCAGAATAGCATGTGCCTGCACAAGAGCCAGTCTGAAAACCGGTACACATTCCAGAGGTAGTTGTACAAGGAGGTCTCGATCAGGACAAAGTTACTATAGAAGACGTGAATGATACTTCTAGCTCTGATGAACTGTGTGACTCAGATGAATATTTTAGAGAGACATCTCAACGGTTCATATAAAATGTGGCTGCATACATAGAAGAAGTCTCACAACCATCAAGCGCAGATTTCTCTTCTATGGTAACTGAAAATCTTGCTTATGTTCAGAAATATGGGAAATATTCTACAAAAACAACCATAGCTCCACCTACGAGAAGAACAAGGAGCTCCGCAAACATTACCTGAGTATAGATGATATGATAGGAGTACGAATGTAGATATGCGTTCGAGCTCCTTTGTTCCCCTCTACAATTTTGATGGGAATGTATTCATATGTTACATTAGGGATATGTTGTTTGTGTGTTATTGATCAACTAGCCCTTCTAGATTAGTGTTGGTTTCAATGGTGAAAAATTAAACGGACTTCAAAAAATTTGATGGAAAGTACTTGGAGTATTGTAGTGTCGAGGATTATGACAAGATGATTCATTGAGTTGATTATGATGGAGATGGATCTGTTAATTTAAATTAGTTTGGTCGCTTCTGGCATGTGAAAACAAGATCTTGTTGATTTCTTTGAAGCAACTGCATTTGGTTTTGCAAAAGCTTGGGGATGTTAATTATTTTTATACGTCTAGCTTTCATATAAGCAGGAATAATATGCGACACATTAGTGGACTGAAGACTTTGGAACTTGGTGATTTGTTAGATACAGGATCTTAGTATCAGGTTTCTACTTTATTTTTCTCTTATTTTTATGTGTTGTAAAGGTAGTATGCAAAAGTTAATAGGAGTGAAGTTTGAATGGTGTGAGTATTATTTGTATGTACGGTATTTGTACTATTTTGTAATATGCATGTACGAATATTTGGATATTTAATAAAGTACCCATTTTCAAAAAAAAATTATTCATATAAAGCTAACTTTAAGAAAATAAATACATTATCTTTAAAACATGTCGTCTCAAGAAAGTTCCGATCTCTCATCAATTGTTTTCACCACTCCAACTTCGGATTTGTCAAATAAATCTAATCTTGTGTATATTCCACTAAAGTTTACTCCATCTCCTAATCATCATACCGGATATACCCCAAACGAGAACGGGCTAAGAAAAATTTAGACTTCGGCTCACCTTCTACCAAGGAGAAAATTGATTATATTCATTACTAGCAGCGTGAAACTTTAAGTTTACAACGTGATATGTATTATGAGCAAAAACACCATGGTAGATTTTTAAATTTCCTTGAACAATTTGCTCTCAAATTCTTTGGAACGACTCCTAAGCAAGGTGTGCACAATCCATCTCCTCAACGACCGCACGTATCTTCAAATTTTTGGGAACAAGGTGCTTAACATAATGTTTGGTCTCCTATTAATCCATTACATGATATTACCAAATTTGAACCAAGCTCAGACGAATCCAAGTCTTTAGAACAATAAAATCTATATATTTTTATAAATTTATGTTATAATTTGGATGTGCTACGCATTTATTGAAATAAAAATTATATTTATTTTTGACATTAGAATAAAGCTCGGAAAACAAATATACATAGCTTGTTTGTTAACCAAATTTGAGCGAACAAAAAATAAGCTTCACCTCAAAAAAATCAACAGATTCAACCGACTGAGCATAGGGGTTCAGCCAAATGAAACTTCATATATATTTTTAAAAAATTCAACATTCAGTCGATTAAAGTCCCTAATCCAGCCAACTGAATTATACCCATTTTGAACTATATACATGCGGGTTGTAATTTTTCCCACTTCAGCCGGTTGCCTTCATCATTTTAGTCGGTCGATCTATCTAATTTCTTATTTTTAAAATAGCCTTGCACCAATTTCAATTCAAGTACCCAATTAAACCAACTCATATTCTCATCTACCCCTTCATTTTTAACCTATCAAAACAATCAATTTTTAGAAAAACCAAAAAACAAACCCTAACTTCTTTAAAAATTTCAGTTTTTCTTCCAATTTCATAAATCAAAATGGCTCCAAGATCAAAGAGAGCAAGAGAATCACCAACCAGATCTTCTGAAATCCAAATTCAAGCATGGTTATACAATGATACAGTGGTTAATATATACAATAGCATGCGAAATTCGAAGCTTTTTGAAGTAACCTTCATGAAATTTTTGGATTTCAATGACTACGCAATTAGAGAAATAGCCGAAGCTTATGGATTCAATTCACTTATTGGGTATGCTTCTAATAATGTTAAAATCTACCCTATTTTAATTAAGTTTTTCTATGTTAATATGAATCTCGATCATCTAAATCCCCAAAACAAAGACAATTGTATATGGACATTTGTTTGTGGAGTCAATATTTATTTACCCTTTCATTGATTAGGCCATATTCTAAGATGTCCATCCGAGGGGTTGGATATTGATGATGTTGATATGTACAATCACGATGAAGTTTCCCATCTTTTCTTGTCGGATGATTTAACCATTTTAAAATCTAGTGCCTTACGTCCGAAGGCAAGAATCATCCATCGTTCACTTATTAGATCTCTACAACCCCGGACAAGAAGTTATGAAAAGTCTACAAAAGGGATTTTCAAGCTTTATATACTATTTACTGTTCTCAACGAGTAAATTGGGGTAAAATAATATTGGATGAATTTCTTACCGTCAATCATAAAAGGAGCTACAATACGAGTCACTATGGAGCTTACATAATGCAGATTCTACAAAATTTTGGAGTTCCATTACCCAATTCTGATTTCATGACTATAGGTGAGCTTTACTCCAAGACACATGGTCTAATGGGTCTTCCAAAGCATCCCGAAAACCAAAAAATCATTAACTTTCAAGAATGGGTTGCAAATTGTAATCGAGGAATTCCACAACCTAGAGACACGAATATTGCTTCCTCCTCTCAATTTCCTCAACAAGAAGAAGAGGACGATGAAATTCATGAACCTCATATTATTATGCCTCCAAAGCAAGCTCTTGTAACGTTATCGTGGAATCCAAGCAAACTTTGTCAACATTTAGCTAATGTTGAAAAGAATATTTCTAAAACAACCAAAAAGCTAAACTCGATAAAGGGTTTTCTAAATAAAATATGGGAAAAGGTTTCTTGTTTCGGATCCACTTCGACTGGTGTTCTTGAAAATTCGACACCATTCTCTTGGATGATCTCGGAAGAAGAAGGAGATGAAGAAGAAGGTAGTGGAGGATTCTAAACTTTATTTGTTATGCTACCGTGATATTTAATTCATGAAAATATGTAGTATTACTATTTTGTTTGGTAAAGGCATTTTTTATGATATTTATGTGTTTGTGGCACGTTCTTCAATCAAAAATGTCCTATGTGAAGTTCCTATGTAAGATGGTTATTTATTTGTCATGTCTATGTGCTTATATGTCTATGTGAAATGTTATATTTCTCCTATCAATTATTTTTTACTTTCGTCGATGACAAAGGGGGAGAATACAATTAATAGAGGGAGTATTTAGTCAGGGGGAGAAAATTACTTTATATATTTAAAAACTTACATGATTGTCATCATCAAAACGGGGGAAATATTAGAACCTAGAATTTTGATGTTTTGATTGTGACAACTATATAAGTAAATATTATATGAACTAATCATTCTTGCAGGAGAATATTATTTTTTTACTCAAGAAATATTCTAACAACTTGTAGACCAAATTCCAGATTGAAGCTTCAGCAAAATAAATAGTCTAAGGTCCGAGTTTAGTAGTAAATTCATGCTAAAATCTCTCTGAAGTGGCATATGCACGCGCACATAAACATTTTTTCAAAAAAATTGTTCATATTCGCGAAAACATAAAATTCAGCCCACCGAATAGTATGATTCAGTCCACTAGATTCTGTGCATGTACACAATTTATTTTGAATATTCAGACAGTTGAAGTTGCTATTTCAGTCGGCTGAATTGGGTCGTTTTTGAACTATTTTTTTGCTGGTTCAATTTTAATTCCATTCAGCTAGCTGAATTTCTCCATTCAGACGGCCGATTCTTTATAACGGCTATATTTTGAAAAGACACTTCAATTCAATGAATAGAAACAACTCTTGATTAACAGTTACTTCCATATCCCTTCATGGCTATCTTTCACGAACGATTACAACTCTTCATTCTCCATAAATAGCAATGAATTCCATTGTTTTAATCACCAATATTTATTATAATTCTCATACTTATATTCTAAACTATCTTGCTCTAAACATTCCATACTTCATTTTAATCACTTGTACATTCTATAAATTTTCACTAGTGACTTAATAAACTTCCCGTCTTCAAAAATTACACGATATACTACAAATGAGAAGTTATAGGAAGGGTGTACGTTATTGACTTATCAGTGCTATTCAAGAGCATACTTAGTCAGAAACAATTCTACTATTTTTATTGGATATTCTGTTCGGTTGCTCAGGCGGTTGAAGTCCTATTTTGTTGCTTTGGCAGTTGAAGCCCTGTTTGGTTGCTCGGGCGGTGTAATACCTGTACCTCGGAGTTAAATGAGGGTTGATAGTTAAATTCCAAGAGTCCGGGACCGGACGCAAAACGGGAAGTTCGAACCAGTATAAAAGTCTCTGGTGTCATTTACTTTATTATTTTACTTTTATATTTATATTATGTACAAGTAAATAGTTTAGTTAATATTCCATATTGCATGATCCTTTGTCACTTTCAAACAGTATAAATTTTTGTATCTTAACTAAAAAGGGAATTTGTGCTACATTTGGAATTACATAGAATTATCTTTTTCATGGTTATTGAAATAGACAGTACAGAATATGGTAAACACTCGTATTTCATACATTCAATTTTAGGTATATCCCTTGTAATTTCAACCACAACACTTTTATTTATAAATATAAAACTTTATAAAGTATAAAAATTCACATCGCAACATGTTATATAATTCATTAAATTAAAATACTACTTAAATCCTTATAATTTATTGTGATAAGTTAATTTACGTTTTTATTTACACATATCATACTAAATTCAGAAATATGGAACTATCATATACTCTATAAATTTTAGGGATCAAATTCAAGGACTATTAATACCCAATATTTTCTATACATGCAATACACAATTCAAATTATGACTAACATAATTTACAGGTAGGGTTTATAACTTTATTTCCAGAATACAACTTTAGCCTATAACTCCAATTTACATTTAGGCATACTATAATAGATTTTAGCGATATAAATCTAACGCTATATAAGAATATTATAAGGACCGCCCTATACCACTGGCACCAATCGTATATACATAGAGCCCTACTATCGTGCCCAGCCGATATAGGACGATCATCAAAGTTTAAATATAGCATATAACCTGGCATATCTCACAATGCATGGATAAAATATAATATCACAGATATAACAAAAGAAGGAGTAATAACAGTGTGAACAGACTATCATCATCAGAGCATAATACCAATAGAGTTACACATCAATAGTAGAGTTTATACAATGGAAAAACTCAAATAAACTGTCCCAACAATTAGTAACAAGTAAGTATTGGCATCAAGATTGGCCACCAATACCCAGTTGTATGAAATCACCAATATCTAGTCATAGATCTCAAATAGTATCTAATGTAGAGAATATAATATGAAGAACAAACAAATTAAGAATGAAAGCAAGTAAAAAGAGATAAGATTTATAGCAGATCGGCTAACTCCAGCCTACGTCCACTCCAGAATAATCCTTTTTTATCATACTATGGTTTGTTTGTAGTTACAATCCGAAATCCAAGAAAAAATTAATAGAGTGTAGCCTAGGTTGAAGATAAAGAGAAGCAGAAAGAAGATCCTTTTTGTGATGCAATGCCTGCTGTATTTATAAGGGAAGATGAGCACGGATCGGGCTAAAATTTCGGTAGAAGAACCTTTAGGCCATGATGAGGCTACCTAAGAATTTTAGGCCCATTAGGGCCCATAATAGGGATCAGTATAGATCCCTATTTTGGTGGTCAAATTAGGAGTGGTCCTTTTAGGGGTTTCTCCATGATGTTAGCTACTTGCCCTCCAAATTTCATGCCATTCTGATTTACGGATTGTGAGATATCGTGTTTTTTGTCAAGTGGCGGTGCATATATTCTGATTTCAGCCGATCCCTCTAGAGAGTTAGGGGATGATCCCTCCAAAGTATCCCATCTGAAGTGTGATCACTATGGGGTGTTCAACATATTGTATTAAGCTTATGTTCCAAGTTTCATGTTAATTGGATGTGTAGATTTTGAGATATTCACCAATCATTGCTGCATAAACCAATTCTGAATAGTGATAGGGGCCGATACCTATATAAGGATAGGGGACGATCCCTCCAAACTCCTCCTAATGATGTGCGATCCTTAGGGGAGCTTCTCCATGTTGTATTTGGTTTAGCCTCCAAGTTTCATGCCAATTGGATTAATGGAACTCGAGTCATCGATCGACCTATACTTTAATATGAGTTGTCCTCTATTTTTAGTCAATCCCTATTAAAGGAAGAGGGCCAATACTTCAATCTTCTTCCTTTTGAGCTGCGATCTCTAAGGTAGACTCCTTAGGGTCCAAATATCTTGCTCATAAAGTTTCATAGGCATTGGACTTATGGATTTTGAGATATTGATTGTTTTCCATCGAGTTGCACTTTTTTGGCTAAAATATGCCGATCCCATATGTATGATCTCTTTTATACCGATCTCTTTCTTAGGTGAAGTAATTTGCCCATAATTTGAGCATATAAACTCTAAACGACTTGAGATTTGAAACGCAGCCTCAGGGGGCCTTCCTTGTCACTTTAAACCGGTCTCACCCAGTTTGGATCAAAAATTAAGGAAATGCATTGATCCCCTAGGGGAAGGGATAGGCACCGATCCCTTGTTTGGGGGAGGTACTAATCTATACTTGGAATGTTTTTGAGATTCTATCTCTTGATCTCGGTTGATCGTCGCTTCATATCATTGTCTGCTCTTGATTTTTGGACTTCTCAATCATCGCTCTAGGCTACTGGCCTTGGTAATTGTGAAGTCTGCTGGGTTAAATCCATCTGTCTACTGCTTTGTCAAAAGGTCAGTTAACACTTTGCCCTCCAAAATATGCCTTGCGATAGGAAGGTGTGTTTTAAATCGCCATGAATCCAAAATCCAAAATAAACAGTTCATTGATAGCCGCATTTTTCAATCCAAATACACTGTCTCTCCGGATCGTTTTATCCGGATCTACATCCATCCAAAGCCAAATCCATTGCTCTTCGAAACTGATATCCAAATCCATGACCTCTTCAAGCTGTTATCCTAATCCAAATCCTCGATTTCACCGGATCCTTGCCAATCACAATCCATACTCGACGACCTGAGTAAGCCGGTCTTTTGCGTTCGAGTAAAGCGACCTACCCCTTACCAAGCAGAGTCCATACCTGATGACCTTGATCTCTTTGGATCCTTACCGAGCATAATCCATACTCGACGACCTAAGTAGGTCAATCCATCGCTTTCATGCAAAGCGACCTACACCTTGCTCGGCATATTCCAAACCTAACGACCTATTAGGTTTTATTCTTCGGCCTCGATACCCAGTTGAGGACTTAATCCATAATGCACGAGTTCGTTTCGTTGTGTTTGCCCGACGACAGGACCACAACCGTAACATGTGTTATCTAGTACATTGATCCAAATTTATTCATTTCTAAGTCCATTTTTCAAAATACAAAATAAGAGTCCACACAACCAATAAACCAAAGTTCAAATAAACTAGAAAAACAAGAGTTCAAAGCAAACAAGGAGAAAAAAACAAATTTCACTAACACTAGCACTACAGTTTATCATCAACTCAGAACATACCTAGGGACCATCCTCGATCCTGTACATGTGTAAGTGACTTTGCCGTCCTACTGTGGAGTTTGTTACTTATTTCATGCCATCCTGATCAATTGATGACAAGTTGATGATGATTACTTGATCCATTGCCATTTCCATTTGACGTGGACAGTGATTGCTCATGTTCACCGCCGCAGTCTGGGTCCTTATGTATTGTTATAACTGACCATTCCTCATGTGTTCCTCACTGGTGCCCTTCAAACGCATGCAGTCATTTACATTGTGCCCATCTAACTCATGGAACTGGCAACACTTTCTTGATGTCCGTTTATGTTTGCAGGGTTTCATCCTTGTCGGCCTTCGATACGAAAGGCATCCTCGAGTATCCAGATATATCCGCTCTAGGTTTTCATTCAATTCCAAGTAAGAGAATTTGGGTTCTCCCCTCTACCACTTCAATCCAACGAAGCTATTGTCCATGTTCTGTTTACCCTTGTCCTTTATTGAGTATTTTCCGAGCGGTTCTCCACCTTGTATTGCATTAACTTATGTTGCCTCTCTATCAGCTTTCTCATCTTCTTATCGCATAAACCTTTCTATTTCATGGTAGAATTCCTCGAGATCCATCGGTGGATCCCATATCAGTGATATCTTAAAATATGAATTATTTGCAACTCTTGGCACTACCACCATCAAAACCATCGATGGATCTGGTCGATCCACCAAAACAACTGCCACATTTAACTTGGTTAAGAAATTCTTGGGTGATTCTCCTACCCACTGCTTTACTTATGTTAATGTCATCACATTCTTGGATTTCTTAACGTGAACTCAAAAATTCTTCATAAATCGTTCAACCAATTCCATCCACGTGCTAATAGAACCACTTTGCAACTGTATGAACCATAGCGCAGCAACATCCGTTAAGTATAGGGGGAAGCATTATACCAAGACTCTTCTGGTGCCCCTAGTACTTCCATGTGCCGTAAATACCTCATCATATGCATAGTCGGATCCAAATTTCCATCATAAACTTCCAATGTAGGTAGTTTGAATTCTTATGGATTCCTAGCATTCCTGATATTAGAAGCGAATGGACTTTTATTTACATCCTCCAGAATCCTGTTCACCAATCCTCCACACATAGCTTGCCTGATCATCACTGCAAACCTGTCAATATCTTCCAGTGGTAGTCTCCTATCATCATGTCCAAGCTGCTCCTGGAGTCTATAAGAGAATTCTGGAATGTATTCCTATAGACGGGCATCCAAATTTTGATTCACACCAAGCTCCATGGGACTAATCGCAGGTCCTCCAGTATCACGATCGACCAGACCTAAGGGCATGCCCCTAGCCTTTACGGATCAGTGCTGATCCCTCTGAGATGGCCAGGGACTGCCCCCGACTGCTCTGTTCCAATCCTTGGTCCATTGGCTCAATTTCCATGTTTTCGGTTCTAATTTCTAGCAATTCCTGCTGTTTCAACTCCTTGATCTAAGTTGTCATTAGCTCATGCTGCTCTATTCCCTTGATCCTGTGCTCCAGCTTGTCTAAACTATTTGGGTAAATTCTACATTATCTCCTCTTATCTTTTCAGCATCCTCTCCTGCATAGCATCCATCATCATTTCCATTTCATCCCTTATGATGTAGATGGATGCTTGATTAGCTCCAGCTCCTAAGGAAGCCGCCTGACTCCCTCCATGGTGGCTCCTTTTTGGTAGCACTCTCCTTGTTGATTGCCTATCCATTGCTTCCTAGATCCAAGTATCCAAGCTTCCAAATCTAAGATCCTAGGATCCATATTGGCAGGTGCAAGTCTTCTTAGTGAAAGCACCAAAATATTGGCATCAAAATTGGCCACCAACACCCAGTTGTATGAAAGCACCAATATCTAGTCACAGATCTCAGATAGTATCCAATGTAGAGACTATAATATGAAGAACAAACAAATTAAAAATGAAAGCAAGTAAAAAGAGATAAGATTTATAGTGCTTCGGCTAACTCAGCCTACATCCATCCAGAATAATATTTTATTATACTGTAGTTTTTTTATAGTTACAATATGAAATCCAAGAATAAAACTACAGAGTGTAGCCTAGGTTGAAGGTAAAGAAAGGAAAGAAGATCCTTTTTCTAATGCTATGCCTGTTCTATTTACAGGGTAAGACATGCATGGATCAGGCTGAAATTACGGTAGAAGAACCTCTAGGCCATGACGAGGCCACCCAAAAAATTTCATGGCCATTGGTGCCCATAATAGGGATCTGTTTCAATCCCTATTTTGGGTGTCCAAATGGTGTATGATCCTTCTGGGGATTTTCCCATGATATTAGCTACTTGCCCTCTAAATTTTATGCCATTACGACTTACAATTTGTGAGATATCGTGTTTTCCGTGAAGTGGTGTTGCATATATTCTTATTTTAGCCGATCCCTTCAAGGGGATAGGTGCCGATCCCTCCAAATATCCTATTTGATGTGTGATCCCTTTGAGGTGTTCCATATGATGTAGTAAGCTTATGCTCTAAGTTTCATGTCAATTGGATGTGTCGATAGAAAGATATTGACCGATCATTACTGCAAATCCAACTAAACCAATCCTGAATAGGGATAGGGGCCAATTCCTCCAAACTCCTCCAAATGATGTGGGATCCCTAGGGAAGATTCTCCATGTTGTATTATGTTTAGCCTCCAAGTTTCATGCTAATTTAACTAGTAGAACTTGAGTTATCGATCTTTGCTTCAATATGAGTTGTCATATATTTTTAGTCGATCCCTATTGAGGGAAGAGGGTCGTTCTCGCCTTCTTCATCCTTTTGAGTTGCGGTCCATAGGGTAGGCTCCCTAAGGTCCCCACATCTTGCTTACAATGTTTCATATGCATTGGACTTATGGATTTTGAGATATTGATAGTTTTCCATTGAGTTGCAATTGTTTGGCTGAAATATGCCGATTCCTTCTATACGATTCCTTTTATACCGATACCTTTCTTAAGTGAAGTAAATTGCCCGTAATTTGAGCATACAAACTCCAAACGGCTAGAGATTTGAAATATAGCCTCGTGGGGCCTTCCTTGTCACTTTATATCGGTCTCACCTAGTTTGGGAAAAAATTGAGGATATGTATCGATCCCCTAGGGGAAGGGATAAGCACCGATCCCTGCATGGAGTAGGTACTAATCCGTACTTAGAATGTTCTGGAGATTCTATCTCTTGGTCTCGATTGATTGTCGCTTCATATCTTTGCCTTCTCTAGATTTCTTGACCTCTCAATCATCACTTTGGGCTACTGGCCTTGATAATTGTGAAGTTCGTTGGGTTAAATACGCATATCTACTACCTTAGCAAAAGGTGGGTTAACAGCAAGCACTGTCATGGGATCTACAGCGTTGCTCAGCGAAATAAGTGTAGACTCCATAAATGTATGTAATACGATATAGCTCCATCTAGCTCGTCCTCTGAACAGCTACTGCATCACTTAGACCTGTCTACTCATTAAAGAGCACCCAAGATAATAAGAAGCAAACCATAAAACCTTGGGTCAGCCAACTGCCCGGTGTGAGCGGTAAATGAGTCTTAAAGTATATAGGTAAATATGATAAGGAACAAGAGTAAATGAACCATACCCGACCTGTCCCTGCAACCAAAGAGTTAGCATACAACACTATAATATGCTAATCTACAATATTAATAGGATGTACCACAAACCAGATAAAGGATATCAGTCTTCCAGGTATTCCTATCTCTAATACCTACTTCCTCTCATACCTATGAGTGGTAGCCTACTAAAGAAAGAAACCAAAGCAACCATAGTATTCATAGCATCGATCAAACAATCCTAACTATCACTCCATGTGCTATGGCTATATGATAACTTATATAGCCTCCTTTTTACCAGGGATTAATGGAAATCCTGGTTCTCTGTTATACTCTCGTATCGCGCAGTCCAAAGTTGGATACGTGCCTCGTAGCCCAAAGCTGGACACTAGACCCAAGATTCAGGTCCAGAGTATACAGGTCCCTTCATTGACCTATGGGCTTCCCCACTTACAATACCCTTGCTTTGAGTACAACTTAAAACACTCCGAGGATCAACCATTCCTTAGCACATACACCTGAGCCCTTCTTTGCTCCATTTGGATATTGAGCTTTTCTTGCTTAATCCAGTTTCCATTATTCACGAGGAACCCTTCCATATTCCCCGATCCTACGGCATACCCCCTTTGCGAGCCACCATTTTCAAAACCTACTACCAACACGAGCCAACATCCGAAGACCATAACTTTTCATCATGTTGTTATATCGTCATCCAACCTGATATGAACGAACCAACACCTCCATTATGACTACATGACCTCTACTTCACCTCCCAAAAGTTTCATCCCATTTAGACCTAATCTAAGAACTTGGCACTGACCTCTCTACTCGGCACCGATCTCACCACTTAACCCATTTATGGCTAAGTTTTCTGCCACTCTTTCCTTACTTCTAGTACTCCATGCCCAGATGCTTTGACCCTGACTTCTTAACACAAATCAAGTCATCACAGAGCATGTTCACACTTCAAAGCACCCTAGAAATATGTCATCATAGCCTCAAACGCTTAGCTAATGACCTATCTATCATTTCGGGTAACCTCTACTAGCAATACTGTTGCTTCCCCAATAACCATCGACTTGTTAGACCAACCTACAAAATTCGAAACCGACCTCTCATTTCGGTGCTTACATCTGTGCTTGGACAATCTGGACCTACGACTTGAACACAAAGCTCCTTTCATACTTCAGAGCTTCCCCTTCAAGTTTTGTCCAATTCCGACCACCTTTGCCTCTGATTTTCTCAATTCTCGGACCTAACATTCTATGCAATCACAGGACTAGCAAACAACACCAAATCATATCATCCAACATAAAATAACAAGCAATATCATCCAATCAAACATACATCAAAATAAGACAAACTAGTCAATTTCTAAGATAGATCTACATATAGCATGAATATATAAGCATTAGTAAGAGTGATTTCTAATCACCTAAATCATATACGTAGTATAACATGTAATTAAAGTTAGAAAAGGTTTTATAGCCCAAAATAGATTTAAAACATGTTAAATCCTATGATTCTACCATATAAACATGTGTAGTATAGGAGGAAAACATAATAAACCACTCACCAATAACCAAATTTAACCAATATGAATGTAAATCCAATCGGGACAGCAATGGAGTGCAATTCAAACCGAGCAAAACAATGATCTCTATCTTCTAGTTAATGATATAATCTCTACACCGTAATTTAGTTTGATTTAGAGAGAAATTTGGGTGATTTTCGATGCAATTAGGATGGATCTAGGGCTAATTAGGATGTAGAGCTGATTTAGAATGAGTTGGAATAGTTTTTACTTGCCTCTTCAGCCCTCTATTTATAATTTTCTCTGGTTAGACTAATTGGTTCGCAAATGGGCTTCACTAATTATACAGTAACTCTAGCCAACAGCTTTAAAAACTTAAAATAGGCATAACTTTCTAACGGTAAGTCCTTTTTTATATTATGACCACTATTCGGAGTGGGAAACCACCATCCTAAAGCAATGGAACTGGTTTGAGACCTTAATTCGACTCTTATCAAAAGTTATACTCCAAACAAGATTTCTTGGATTAAAATGGTCACATAGAAAGTTGGAAAAAACCATAGGTGTTTAAATGTCCCTAAGAGTCATATCTAAAAATGATAGAACCATACGACCTTATACGAATGAAATAAAAATATTTCACAATCCTTCGCTATGTAAAATATGGGCATCCGAAGACCATAACTTTTCATCATGTTGTTATATCGTCATCCAACCTGATATGAACGAACCAACACCTCCATTATGACTACATGACCTCTACTTCACCTCCCAAAAGTTTCATCCCATTTAGACCTAATCTAAGAACTTGGCACTGACCTCTCTACTCGGCAACCAATTACTTTTTGTCAAATAAGGCAAGTTTGGTAAAAATAAATTTCTTTTAACGGCTAAAAGTCGGTTTTGGTTGAATTTACTGGTTCGCCACTTCCATCCGTTACCTTTCGACACCATACCTCCGCCAAAGAACCCATTCGAAAGAAATGCACACAGTATCAAGCAGTTGGTTTGTAGCGCATTGGAGAAAGGTGGAAGGACGTTGTCGAAACCTTGATTTTGAAGCGATAGAAGCTATTCTTACTAACTTTTAATTATTTTTGTCTATGAATAAAGCTTTCAAAGAGGTTGGAGTTTGCTTTCGACTTAATCAACTTGCCTTTGTTTATATAAAAGAGCTTTCGAAGGAGTTGTCGCCTTTATGTTATAAAAGAAGCTTTCAAAAAGATAAAACCCATGCTACCGCATTCTTACTTTTCGAACTAGTTAAGGCCGCTTTTCTTTATAGCCTTAAAACAATGGTTACGAAAAGGTTCTTTCGCCTTCTTACTTTGAAGCTGCCTTTTCAATGCTTTTGAAAGGGTTGGTTTCAAAACCATCCTCATTCTTTTACTTAGGACCAATGCTTTCGAAAGTAATGCTTTTACCTCTGTTCTTTTATGACCCTTATTTGTCTAAAATGTTAAACCTAATGGTTTTGAGAGGAATAATTTTTAAAACTTTTAAAGAAATGTTTCCAGGATTCTTTACTTGAACCCAATTCTTTCAAAAGGGTAATAATAATTGTTTCGAAGAGGAAATCCCCAATTTTTTCGAAAGGTATACTTTAAATGTTTAAATGAAAGGTTCCTAATGCTTTTGAAAGGTAAGTTTAAATGGTTTTAAAAGAGGATGCCTAAGGTTATAGTAAAGATTTCGAAAGGGTCGTTCTCAGTGAATTCGAAAGGCATTGTTTAAGGTTTAAACAAAGATTTCAAATATTTACAAGGAAATGAAGTTTTAATTTATTATCCATATTGTTTAATGCTTTCGAAGGCATTGTTTCAAATATCCCTATTGTTTAATTCTTTCGAAGGCATTGTTTGGCCTTGTAGATTAAGCTTTCTAGTTAAAATGTAGTTTTAACTTATTAAGAAGTGATAGATAATCCCATTGATTAGACTTTATCAACATTGTTTTGCGTAAAGTATATATATCATGGCATAAGTATTTTTAATAAAGCAAAGTATATAATTTCCCTGTTTTATAAAGGATGATTTCAGGGGTAAATCATTTATAAAGACTATTTACATGGAAATGAAGTTTTAGCAGGATATTTAACCCTAAGACAGGAAATGAAACAAGAATATTATAGTTAACCCTAATATTATAACTCAAATATTAGAAGACCAGATGGGTCTGGTGTAGGACCGCGCCCTATACTTTAGCTATTAGCCCCTAGGTAAAATAAGTCCAAAATTCTAGTATGTAGGGCTTGTCACAAGTGGGACTAAATCAAGGTTACACACAGAAGGGAACATACATAATAAAGATAGGTTATTGGTGAGCCCGTAAAACCATTAGGTATAGTTAAACCTAGAAAAAGATTGTTAAGGGCAGTCAACCCAGTATTATGTCTAACATAAGTGAGATTGTTGATTATGTCTAGCAGACCCGAGGCAGCCAATGGTTAATAGTTTGCCTGATAAAACTCTAGTATGGACAGAGGGTCCATTAATTTCCTAATTTTTATGCATATATGTATTTTCTCTTATTATATAATCAGTTTGTTTGCAGGATTCTGGTTTACAAAATATATGCTTTTAAAAGGATATTAGTGAGGGGAAACCCATTCCGCTAAGCGGTGTGGTGTCACTTAATATTAGTAAATCGAGATGTAATAGTACTATTCACACTAGGGTTTATGTCTGACTTGAAGTTTATGTTTTCCCCTTAAACTCTCGGGTGCTCAAAATTTAATTTGAGTAGATTGAGAGTTAACGTTTTTCAGGTATAGTAGGATGGACGAATAAGCTTCCAAAGACATGCAGGAGGCAAAGTTAGCTATGTAGGAGCTATTTAGTATTATTTCCGTTATGATGTATTTATGATTGATATGTCTATCCAGTACTCTGATCATCCAAGGGGGCATCTTCATATGTCACTCTTGGCATAATTTGTAATAATTATATTTGATCAAAACCTGAGAATCGTTTTGGGATTATGTAATTGAATATGAAATATGGATTTGAAATGTAATCAGAAAAGTTGTTTTTGAAATCTATGGTTTTATTTCATATTCATGTGCTTCTGTATTGTGGATACTATTAATATTACCATATTTTGTCACCGGAAGTTAATACTATAGATGATTGCAGCATCTATAGTACTTAGCTTCGGGCCTTAAGATAGGGGATTTTACAAATTGGTATCAGAGATAGGTTTATGAAAACTTAAAAGAAATTTCAAACCTAAAATGATTTTGAAAACATAATCCTAAGGAATTAGAGAAATGAATGGATTATAGGATAAGATTATAGTAACGTACTTGTATTTGCTATATATATAAGTACACACATTATCTCTATTCTCCATCTTTCTTAGGCTATTTTTCTGTATATTACAAAGGCTCGAATGTAGTTTTTCAGGACGTAAAATATGAATGCTAGGAGTGGAGGAGTTAACATTGGTGAAGGAAGCACCACAACCAATGAGAATGCCAAACCTAACACTAGAAGAAATCCAGGTCAAGCACAAGCTGCTAATGTGGGTGCTGGAGTGCCGCAAGCTGATATGGGAGCTATGTATCATTTCTTTATTAATATGATGCAGGTTGGAGTTGCTGCGGGTTTAATCAGAGGAAATGTTGGAGGAGGAAATCAGGGAGCTTTAGTGGTCAATAACTATGCAGTACTAAGCAGAGATTATTCCAGGCTTAGAGAAAAGCCATTTATCAAGACTGAGGATGCAATTGAAGTGGAGAATTATTTACTTCATCATGAAAGGATCTTTACTAATTTAAGGCTTAATGATGTGCAGAAGAGGAGGCTTGCTTCTAGACAGTTGCAAGGAGCAGCACTGTACTGGTTGAATAGTGTTACTATGGGAGTTAATGAGGAGACCATGACTTGGGCTGAATTTAAAAGGAGGTTTGAGGAAAGATTCATAGCACAGATTGCTAAGTCAACTCTACTTAGGAAGTTTATGGAGTTGGAACAGGGAGAGGTGACATCGCTTGAGTATGCAACAAGATTTGAAGAGCTATCAAAATATGGATATGCTACGAATGATACAGTTATCAAAAGGAATTGAAGTTCATCCACGGACTGAAACCTGAACTGGCTAAAGCAACTCTACCACATATCAAGGATCTGTGTGATGTAGTTGTTGAGATGGCTTTGAGGCAGGAGGAGATGTTTATTTCGCATGATGGTAACAAAGTAGGGGAAACTCAAAGAGGGCAAACCAAAAAAGGAAAATTTTCCATTAGAAAGGTGCTCAAAAACGAGGAGTAGCCAAGAAAAAGAAGGCTAAATTAGTTTGCTATAAGTGTGACAAGAAGGGACACTATGCTCACGAGTGTTGGACAAGCAAAAGGAAGAAAGCCGCTGATAAGAAAGGAGTGAGGTGCTTTAACTGTGATCAGATTGGACATTATATGAACCAGTGCAAAGGACCACCTAAGGATGGTAAAGGCAAGATGTTTGCATTGGAACCAGCTACCTCAAGACCAACAGTTGAGGAGAAAGGAAAAGCTGTTTTGGGAGGTATGCTTTTGAATCATGGTGTATCAGTTAGAGTTCTATTTGGTACCATTGCATCGCATTCTTTTATATCTCATTGTATGACAGATAAGCTTAACTTAGAACCCTCGTATCTAGTTACTTCCTTAAGGGTTGCGAATCCGATAGGAGGATATGCGACACTTAGGATGAAGTGTGACCAGTTAGAGTTTGAGTTGTTAGGTCATACATTTTCTTGTAGTTTGCATGTATTTGATTTCGTAGGGTTTTGAATTATTTTAGGTATGGATTGGTTAAGTATGTATGATGCTAGGATATTTTGCCATGATAGGAAAATATCACTTAGACACCCTAGATATAATGATGGGATTATATACTCCGTAGAAAACCTAGTTTTCGGGTAAATGCATTGTTGGGTGTTATGGAGTAAGAAGAAAAGCTGAACTGAGTTGTTGTTGTTAGAGAGTTCGTAGACGTCATTGAGCCCGTAGGAGGACTTCCGCCGAAATGAGCCATTGAGTTTCAGATAGATTTAGTACCAGGAGCAGAAATGGTTAGTAGGCCGCCATGTAGAATGATTACTACCGAGATGAAGGAGCTAAAGGTGCAGTTGGTGGATTTGGAAAGTAAGATATTTATCAGACCAAGTAGCTCGCCTTGGGGAGCAGCCGTAGTTGCAAAGAAATCGGATGGATCGTTAAGGCTGTGTATCGATTATCGTAAGTTGAATGAGAAAAGGATAAACTATCGATATCTGTTATCTTGGATTGACAATTTGTTCGACCAGTTGAGTGGAGCCAGAGTATTTTCCTAGTTGGATTTGGCAATAGTGTTCCATCAACTTAGCATAGCAGAGGATAGTACTCCTTTGACAGTGTTTAGAAAAAGTTATGGATCATACGAATGGTTAGTAATGCCGTTCAGACTAACCAATGCACCACCATTTTTTGTGGACTTCATGAACATAATATTTCGGAAGCAACTGGACAGATTCGCGTTAGTGTTCATATACGAAATTTTGATATACTATAAAGGTGAAAGAGAGCATGAAGTTCTTCTTAGTGTGGTGCTTGAGACGTTGAGGCAGCATGAACTTAAAGCAAAATTTTCAAAGTATCATTTATTGAAGAAGGAAGTAAAATTTCTTGGTCATGTAGTCATAGAGAAAAGGCTACCCGTAGATACAGCTATGATTGAAGCGGTAAATAATTGGAAGAGACCCGAGACAGTGACCGAGATAAAAAGTTTTCTTGATTTAGCAAGTTATCATCGGCGATTCATTAAGGATTTTTCATGGATAGTTGCACCGATGACTAAACTAACTCGGAAGGATGTGGAGTTTGTCTGGACTAATAAGTGTGAGGAGGCATTCCAGAAATTGAAACACTTATTGACTAATGCATCTGTGTTAGTCATTCCAGATAGGAATCTGGACTAAGTGGTGTACACAGATGCATGTGTAACAGGGTTAGGAGCAGTGTTAATGCAAAGAGCTAAAGTGATTGCCTACGCTTCATGGCAGCTAAGACCGCATGATGTTAGATATCCAATTCATGATTTGGAATTAGCTACAGTAATTTTTGCCTTGAATGTATGGAGACATTACCTTTTGGGAGAAAGATTCGAGTTGTATACGGACTATAAGTCACTGAGGTATTTATTCTCACAGAAGGAGTTGAATATGGGACAGCAGAGGTGGTTAAAGTTTCTAGCTGCTTATGACTATGGAATTGGGCACACACCAGGAAAAGGAAATAAGGTTGCAGATGCACTTAGCAGGAAACATCAGAATGTAATATTGGCAATGATAGTTGTGTGTAAAGATTTAGAACCATTGACTAAATGCAGAATACAGTGGAGATCTGAAGCTAGTTCTAGTGAGGAAACTTCTATGTTGTCAAGTTTAGAAGTTCGACCAATGATGATCGAAAGGATTTCTTCTAAGCACGGCGAGGATCCATTATTAGCTGAACGGATCAGATAGTTAAGAGACGGAATAAAGAGTGATGACTTAAAAGATTACAATCTTGACCAGAATGGGTGGTTGAGGAAGAAAGGAAGACTATGTGTTCCGAATGTGGGAAACATTAGGAAGGAAGTTCTTAGAGAATGCCATCGTTCAAAGTTCACAATTCATCCAGAAGGAACTAAGTTGTATTAGGACATGTAAAGAAGTTTCATCTGGGAAGGAATGAAGAGAGATGTAGGCTTGTGGTTGAAGCAATGTTTGAACTGTTTAACAGGTAAAAGCTGAACATCAGAAGCCAAGTGGGTTGCTTCAACCCGTAGATATTCCAGGTTGGAAATGGGATTCTATCTCAATGGATTTTATAGACGGGTTGCCAAGGTCAAATTGAGAAACCGAAAGTATATGGGTCATAGTGGACAACTTGACCAAGAGTGCCCATTCCATTTCAGTTAAGTCAACCAGGACGGCACCTGTTTTGGCTAAATTATTCGTGAAAAATATAGTTAGACTGCATGGAATTTTTCGTCGTATAGTAAGTGATAGAGATTCCTTATTCACTAGTGAATTCTGGAAGAGTCTATAGGAGACTTTGGGTACCAAGCTCAAGGTGAGTACCGCTTACCATCCACAAATAGATGGACAAACAGAAAGGGTTAACAAAGTCTTTGAGGATTTGTTAAGAGCTTGTGTGCTAGATTTTGGAGGATCATAGGAAGATGCCCTACACTTAGTCAAGTTTTCATATAACAACAGTTATCAGACTAGTATATGGATGGCACCGTCTGAGACTTTGTACGGAAGACCATGGAAATCTCCCGTTTTTTGGTCAGAGACCGGGGCCAGGTTAATTCTTGGTCCAGATTTGGTTAAAGAAGCTGCAGAAAAGATTGAGTTAATTCGAGCTAGAATGAAAGAAGCTCGGTCTAAGTAGAAGACTTATGCTGATAGAAGACAGAAAGACTTAGAGTTCTCAGTTGTAGATCAGGTTTTCGTCAAGATATCACCGATGAATGGTGTAATCCGATTTTGGAAAATCAAGAAAACTGGCCCCGAGATTCATTGTACCATTTTTTATTACAGAATGGATTGGTAAACTCGCATACAGAGTAGAGTTACCAAATAGTTTGGCAGGAGTTCACAATATTTTTCATGTTTCTCATCTACGGAAGTGTATCGAGGCCCAGAAACCACTATTGCATAGACGATGTTAGATTATTCAGTAGTGGAACTGGATATGACTATAGTTAGAAAACCAATTCGAATAATCACGATGGATGAGAAGAGACTAAGGAACAAGATAGTCAACTTAGCCAAAGTCTAGTGGAGTGACGATGAGAGAGAATGTACTTGGGAAACTGAGAGCAGGATTAGAAATACATATCCTGACTTGTTTCATGGTATGTTTTACCTTTATGTTTGATTTTTGTAATTACCTTATCGTAATTTCGAGGAAGAAATTATTTAAGGAGGGGAGTCTCTAATGACCCTGATTTTGGCTAACATTATTTAAAGCATTTAGTTAGTTAAATAAAATAAAATAATGTAGATGGTTAAGGGATTGAGATTTTTAAATTAATAGGGGGGTCGTGCCTTAATAAATATAAGCAAAAGAGAATTAAAATTAAGTAAGTATGAGGAATATGATAAGGACAAAATAGGAATACACTATTTTCTTATACCCTAAACCCTTCGTACCTTCATTCATTATTTATTTTCAACATTTGACAAGAAAACTAAAATACTTAGAAGCTTGGCCAACCACCGTTAAGTGAAATCAAAGGAAGAAAAGCTACGAGTCAAGTAGAAAGCTTGAAGCAATTAAGCAAAGAGCAAATCTCAACCTTCTTAACACCAAGCTAAGGTGATTAATGATCTTACATCTCATTTTTATTGATTTTAGTTTCTAGTTGGATCTGAATTCATTTTGCATATAATATGTTATAATATGATTGTTTAATTGGATATATATGCTTGCTGATGATTTATGTTGCTTCATATAGATTTTATGATAAGTTTAGATTTGAAAAACCTATTAAATAACATCCAAATGACTTGCGTTTTTGGTATATGGTCGAAAAAATTATATATGAAGTGGGTTTCAAGTTTCGTAATTTTTTATATAATTGTGGATTTATTATGAATTTTCCATGAAAGAAAATAGCCAAAATTGGGTTTAAATCATTTACGAAAATTGTATATTGATTTTGGGTCTGAAATTTATATATGTTAGAAAGCATATTAAAATGAATTATTATTATTATTATTGGGGAATTTTTCTAAGTACTTTACTATGGTTATAAAATTATTTAAATTAAGAAATCAATTGTTTTATTTGTTTATCAAGGAGAAGGACTTATTTGTTAAATGTTTTAATTGACAATTTCTAAATTCAGCAACATTTTTAGAACAGGATTTTTGATAAAGAAATGGCATATTTTGACAAATAAGTCAAGTTTGGTAAAAAGAAAATACTTTTAAGGGCTAAAAGTCGGTTTTGGTTGAATTTACTGCTTCACCACTTCCATATGTTATCGTTCGACACCAAACCTTCACTAAAGTTCCCATTCGAAAGCAATGCACATGGTATTAAGCAGTTGGTAAGTAGTGCATTGGAGAAAGGTGGAAGGACCGTGTCCAAACCTTACTTTCCAAGGGGTAGAAGCTATTCTTACTACTTTGAACTATTTTTGTTTATAAATAATGCCTTCGAAGGGGTTGGAGTTAGCTTTCGACTTAATCAACTTGCCTTTGTTTATATAAAAGAGCTTTCAAAGGAGTTGCTGCCTTTATGTTATAAAAGAAGCTTTCAAAAGGATAAAAAATCTTGCTGCTGCATTCTTACCTTTCGAACTAGTTAAGGCCACTTTTTTTTATAGCTTAAAATAATGGTTCAAAAAGCTGCTTCGCCTTCTTACTTTGAAGATGCCTTCTCAATGCTTTTGAAAGGGTTGGTTTCGAATACTTAGGACCAATTCTTTCACCTCTGTTCTTTTATGACCCATAGTTGTATTAAATGTTAAACCCATTGGTTTCGAAAGGAATAATTATTAAAGGTTTCGAAGCAATGTCTCCACGATTCTTTACTTGAAACCAATGCATTCAAAATGTTTATAATAATTGTTTCGAAGGGGAGATCCCCAATGTTTTTGAAAGGTATACATCAAATGTTTAAATGGAAGGTTTCAAATTCTATTGAAAGGTAAGCTTAAATGGTTTTAAAACAGGATGTCTAAGGTTTTAGTAAAGCTTTCGAAAGGGTTGTTCTCAATGATTTCGAAAGGCATTGTTTAAGGTTTAAACAAAGGTTTCGAAGATACTGTTTGGCCTTGTAGCCTAAAGCTTTCTAGTCAAATAGTGGTTTTAACTTATTATGAAATAATAGATAATCCCATTGGTTAGACCTCATCAAAAAAATTTTGTGTAAAGTGTGTGTATATATATATATATATCATTACGTAAGTATTTTGAGTAAAGCAAAGTATATAATTTTCTTGTTTATAAAGGTATGATTTCAGGGTAAAATCATTTATAAAGACTATTTACAAGGAAATGAAGTTTTAATAGGGCAGTTAATGCTAAGACAAGAAATGAAACATGAATAGGGTAGTTAACCCTAAGTTTTGACTCAAATATTAGAAGCCATATGGACTGGTGTAGGATAGTGCCCTATACTTTAGCTATTAGCCCCTAACTAAAATAATTCCAAAATTCCAGTATGTAGGACTTGTCACGGGTGGGACTAAATCGAGGTTACACACAAAAGGGAATATACAGAGTAAAGATATGTTATAGGTGAGGCCGTAAAACCATTAGGTAGAATTGACCCTGGCAAAAGATTGTTAAGGGTAGCAGCCCGGTATTATGCCTAACAGAAGTAGATTATTGAATATGTCTGGTAGCCCGAGTCAGCCAATGGTTAATAGTTAGCCTGTTAAAATTATACTATGGATAGAGGGTCCATTGATTTCCTAATTTTTATGCATATATGTATTTGCTATTATTGTTATAATCAGTTTGATTGCAGGATTCTGGTTTATAAAAGATATGCTTTTAAACAGATATTAGTGAGGGGAAACCCGTTCCGCTAAGCGGCATGGTATCACTTAATATTAGTAAATCGAGATGTAATAGTATTATTCACACTATGCTTTATGTCTAACTCGAAGTTTTTTTCCCCTTAAACTCTCGGGTGCTTAAAATTTAATTTGAGTAGATTGAGAGCATTTTTCAAGGTATAGTAGGATGGACGAATAAGCTTCCGGAGAGGAGGAAAAGTTAGCTATGTACGAGCTATTTAGTTTTATTTCAGTTGTGATGTGTTTATGACTGATATGTCTATCTAGTACTCTGATCATCCAAGGGGCCATCATCACATGTCCCTCTTAGCGTAATTTGTAATAATTATATTTGATCAAAACCTAAGAATCATTTTGGGATTATGTAACTGAATATGAAATATGGTTTTGAAATGTAATCAAAAAAATTGTTTTTGAAATCTTTGATTTTTTTCATATTCTGTGCTTCTGATATTATGGATACTATTAACATTACCGTATTTTGACATCGGAAGTTAATATTATAAATTACTACAGCATCTGTAGCACTTAGCTTTGGGCCTCAAGATAGGGGATGTTACAACTTGCTATTAGAGCATAATTTTATGAAAACTTAAAAGAAATTCCAAACCTAAAATTATTTTGAAAACATAATCCTAAGGAATTAGAGAAAAGACTAGGCTATGGGATAACGTTATAGTAACGTACTTTTATTTGCTATATATATAAGTTTACACTTTATCTCTATTTTCCATCTTTCTTAGACCATTTTTCCGCATCTTATAACGACTCGAATGTAAATTTTAAGGACGTAAGAAATGGATGCAAGGAGTGGAAGAGTTAACATTGGTTGAGGAATCACCATAACAAAAGGGAATGCCAGACCTAACACTAGAAGGAATCCGGGTCAGGCACAAGCTGCTAATGTGGGTGTTGGAGTGCCGCAAGCTGATATATGAGCTATGTATTAGTTTTTTGTTAATATGATACAAGCTGGAGTTGCTGCGGGTTTTGTCGGATGAGATGTTAACGGAGGAAATCAGGGAGCTCCAGTAGTCAATAACTATGCAGTACTAAGCAGAGATTATGCTAAGCCTGGAGGAAAGCCGTTTATCAAGATTGAGGATGCAATTAAAGTGGAGAATTGGTTACTTCATTGCAAAAGGATCTTTGCCGATTTAGGGTTTAATGTTAAGCAAAAGAGGAGGCTTGCTTCTAAATATTTGCAAGGAGCAGCAATGTACTGGTGGAACAATGTTACTGTGGGAGTTAATGAGGAGACAATGACATGGGCTAAATTTAGAAGAAGATTTGAGGAAAGATTCATATCAGAGATTGCTAAGTCAACTGTACTTAGGAAGTTAATGGAGTGGGAGCAGGGAGATATGATAATGCTTGAGTATGCAACCAGATTTGTGGAGCTATCGAGATACGGATATGCTACGGTTGATAGAGTTATTAAAAGGAATGAGAAGTTCATCCGCGTACTTAAACCTGAACTGGCTAAAGCAACTCTGTCATCTATTAGAGATCCGTGTGATGTAGTTGTTGAGATGACTTTGAGGCAGGAGGGGATGCTTGCTTTTCCTGATGGTAACAAAGGAAGCTCAAAATGGGTGAAACCAAAAAAGGAAGCTTTACATTGGAAAGGCGCTAAAAACGAGAAGCAACCAAGAAATAGAAGGCCAAAGTAGTTTGCTATAAGTGCGACAAGAAAGGACACTATGCTCACGATTGTTGGACAGGCAAAGGGAAGAAAGCTGCTGAAAAGAAAGGAGTGAGGTGCTTTAACTATGATGGGATTGCACATTATAAGAACCAGTGCAAAGAACCAGCTAAGGACGGAAAAGGAAAGATGTTTACATTGGAACCAGCTACCTAGAGACCAACAGCTGAGGAGAAAGGAAAAGTTGTGTTGGGAGGTACGCTTTTGAATCATGGTGTATCAGTTAAAGTTCTATTTGATACCAGTACATCGCATTCTTTTATCTCACTGTATGGTAGATAACCTTAACATAGAACCCTCGTATCCAGTTACTTCCTTAAGGATTGCGAATCTGATAGGAGGATATGCGACACTTGGGGTGAAGTGTGCCAAGTTAGAGTTTGGGTTGTTAGGTCATGCATTTGCTTGTAGTTTGCATGTACTTGATTTCGTAGGATTCGAAAATATTTTGGGTATGGATTGGTTAAGTAAGTATGATGCTAGGATATTTTGCCATGATAGGAAAATATCACTTAGACACCCTAATTGTAGTGATCGGATTATATACTCCGTAGAAAACCCTAATTTGGGTTAAATGCTTGTTGGGTGTTATGGACGAAGAGACAAGTTGAACCTAGTTTTCGTTGTTAGAGAGTTGACGTCTTTGAGCCAGTAAGAGGACTGCCATCGAAATAAGCTATTGATATTCGGATAGATTTAGTACCAGGAGTACAATCAGTGTGTAGACCACCAAGTAGAACGACACCTACCGAGATGAAGGAGCTAAAGGTGTAGTTGGTGGATTTGGAAAGTAAGAACTTTATCAGACCAAGTAGTTCGCCCTGGGGAGCAGTCGTAGTGTTTGTAAAGAAACCGAACAGATCGTTAAGGTTGTGTATCGATTATCGTAAGTTGAATGAGAAGACGATAAACAATCGATATCTGTTATCTAGGATTGACGATTTATTAGACCAGTTAAGTGGAGCTAGAGTATTTTCCCAGTTGGATTTGGTAATAAGGTTCCATCAGCCTAAAGTAGCAAAGGATAGTATTCCTTTAACAGCGTTTAGAAAAAAATATGGATTGTACGAATGATTAGTAATGCCGTTCGGACTAACCAATGCACCAACATTTTCGTGGACTTGATGAACATAATCTTTGGGGAGCATCTAGACAGATTCATGTTAGTGTTCATAGACGACATTATGATATACTCTAAAGGTGAAAGAGAACATGAAGTTTATCTTAGAGTGGTGCTTGAAACATTGAGGAAGCATCAACTGAAAGCGAAATTTTCGGAGTGTCATTTTTGAAAGAATGAAGCAAAATTTCTTGGACATGTAGTCTAAGAGAAAGGGATGTCCGTGGATTCGGCTAAGATTGAGGTGGTAAATAATTGTAAAAGACCCAAGACGATAACTGAGATAAAGAGTTTTCTTGGATTAGCTGGTTATTATCGAAGATTCATTAAGGGTTTTTTACGGATAGGTGCACCGATGACTAAGCTAACTTGGAAGGATGTGAAGTTTGACTGGACCGATAAGTGTGAGGAGGCATTCCAGAAATTGAAACACTTATTGCCCAATGCACCTATGTTAGTCGTTCCAGAGAGGAATTTGGACTAGTTGGGTACACGAATGCATGTGGAACAGGATTAGGTGCTGCGTTAATGCAAAGAGTTAAAGTGATTGCCTACGGTTCATGGCAGCTTAGACCGCATGAAGTTAGATATCCAATTCATTATTTGGAATTAGCTGTAGTATTTTTCGCCTTGAAGGTGTGGAGGTTTTACCTTTTGGGAGAAAGATACGAGTTGTATACAGATCATAAGTCACTGAGGTATTTATTCACCTAGAAGGAGTTGAATATGAGACAGTAGAGGTGGTTAGTGTTTTTAGCCGCTTATGACTTTGGAATTTGGTACACAGGGGGAAAAGGCAATAAGGTTGTAGATGAACTTAGCAAGAAAACATCAGAATGTAGTATTGGCAATGATAGCTGAGTTGAAAGATTTAGAAGCATTAACTACATGCAGAATACAATGGAGATCTGAAGCTAGTTCTAGTAAGGAAACTGCTATGTTGTCATATTTAGAAGTTCGACTAGTGATGATCAAAAGGATATCTTCTAAACAAGGGGAGGATCCATTATTAGCTGAACGGATCAGAAAATTAAGGGATGGAATGAAGAGTGATGGCTTGAAAGACTTCAATCTTGAAAAAAATAGGTGGTTGAGGAAGAAAGGAAGACAGTTTGTTCCGAATGTGCAAAACATTTGGAAATAAGTTCTTGGTGAATGCCATCGTTCAAAGTTTATTCATCCAGGAGGAACTAAGATTTATTAGGACATGAAAAGAAGTTTCTTCTGGGAAGGTACGAAGAGAGATATAGGCTTGTGGGTGAAGCAGTGTTTGAACTGTCAACAGGTAAAAGCTTAACATTAGAAGCCGAGTGGGTTGCTTCAACCTTTAGATGTTCCATTTTGGAAATGTGATTCTATCTCAATGGATTTTATAGATGGGTTGCCAAGGTCAAATCGAGGAAATGAAAGTATATGGGTCATAGTGGGTAGATTGACCAAGAGTGCCCATTTCATTCCAGTTAAGTCAACCAGGACGGCACCTGTTTTGGCTAAATTATTCATGAAGAATATAATAAGACTGCATGGAATTCCTAGTAGTATAATAAGAGATAATGATTCCATGTTCACTAGCGAGTTCTGGAAGAGTCTACAGAAGACTTTGGGTACAAAGCTCAAGGTACGTACTGTTTACCATTCGCAAACAAATGGACAAATGGAAAGGGTTAACAAAGTCTTAGAGGATTTTTTAAGAGCTTGTGTGCTAGATTTTGGAGGATCATGGGAAGACCCCCTACACTTAGTTGAGTTTTCATTTAACAACAGTTATCAAACTAGTATAGGGATGGCATCGTTTGAGGCTTTGTAGGTTAGAGACCGGGGACAGGTTAGTTCTTGGTTCGGATTTGGTTAGAGAAGCTGCAGAAAAGATTGAGTTAATTTTAGGTAGAATGAAGGAATCTCGGTCCAGGTAGAAGAGTTATGCTGATAGAAGATGAAAAGAGTTAGAGTTCTCAGTCATAGATCAGATTTTGGTCAAGATATCATCGATGAAAGGTGTAATTCGATATGGATAATCTGGAAAACTGGCTCCGAGATTCATTGGACCATTTCCTATTACAGAAAGGATTGGGAAACTCGCGCATAGAGTATAGTAACCAAACAGTTTGGTAGGATTTCACAATGTTTTCCATGTTTCTCATTTGAGGAAGTGTATCCGAGATCCAGAAACTACTATTGCACCGACTGTGTTAGATGATTTAGCAGTGGAATCAGATATGACTATAGTTAGAAAACCAGTTCGTATAGTCGCGAAAGATGAGAAGAGACTAAGGAACAAGACAGTCAGATTTGTCAAAGTCTAGTGGATTGACGATGAGAGAGACTGTACTTGGGAAACTGAGAGCAGGATTAGAGATACTTATCTTGACTTGTTTCATGGTATGGTTTATCTTATTGTTTGATTGCTGTGAATACCTTATCGTAATTTCGAGGACGAAATTCTTTAAGGAGAGGAGTCTTTAATGACCCTAATTTTGACTTACATTATGTAAAGCATTTAATTCGATAAATTAAATGAAATAATGTAGATGGTTAAGGGATTGAGATTTGTAAATTAATAAGAGGGTCGCTCCTTATTAAATATAAGCAAAAAAGAATTAAAATTATGTATGAGGAATATGATAAGGGACAAATAGAAATAGACTATGTTCTTATACCCTAAACCCTTTTTACCTTCATTCCTTATTCAATTTCAACATTTGCAAACAAAACTTAAATACTTAGAAGCTTGGTCCACCACCATTAAGAGAAATCAAAGGAAGAAAAGCTAGGAGTCAAGTAGAAAGCCTAAAGGAATTAAGCAAAGAGCAAATCTCAACCATTTTAACAGCAAGCTAAGGCGATTAATGATCTTACATCTCATTTTTATTAATTTTAGTTTCTACTTAGATCAGAATTAATTTTGCATATAATATGCTATAATATGATTGTTTAATTGGATATATATGCTTGTTTGTGATTTATATTGCTTGATATATATTTTATGATAAGTTTAGATTTGGAAAACCTATTAAATGACATCCAAATTACTTGCATTTTTGGTACATGGTCAGAAACATTATTTATTAAGTCGGTTTCAAGTTTCATAATTTTCTATGTAATTGTGGATTTATTATGAATTTTCCATTAAAGAAAATAGCTAAAATTGGATTTAAAATATTTACGGAAATTGTATATTGATTTTGGGTCTGAAATTTATATATGTTAGAATGTATATTAAAAGTAAATTATTTGTTAAATGTTTTAATTGACAATTTTTGAATTCGGCAACGCTTTAGAAAAGGATTTTTGATAAAGAAATGGTAACCAATTACTTTTTGTCAAATAAGGCAAGTTTGGTAAAAATAAATTTCTTTTAACAGCTAAAAGTCGGTTTTGGTTGAATTTACTGCTTCGCCACTTCCATCCGTTACGTTTCGACACCATACCTCTGCCAAAGAACCCGTTCGAAAGCAATGCACAAAGTATCAAGCAGTTGGTATGTAGCGCATTGGAGAAAGGTGGAAGGACGGTGTCGAAACCTTGATTTTGAAGGGATAGAAGCTAGTCTGACTAACTTTTAATTATTTTTGTCTATGAATAATGCTTTCAAAGAGGTTGGAATTTGCTTTCGACTTAATCAACTTGCCTTTGTTTATATAAAAGAGCTTTCGAAGGAGTTTCCGCCTTTATGTTATAAAAGAAGCTTTCAAAAAGATAAAACCCATGCTACCGCATTCTTACTTTTCGAACTAGTTATGGCCACTTTTCCTTATAGCCTTAAAACAATGGTTACGAAAGGGTGCTTTCGCCTTCTTACTTTGAAGCTACTTTCTCAATGCTTTTGAAAGGGTTGGTTCCAAAACCATCCTCTTTCTTTTACTTAGGACCAATGCTTTTGAAAGTAATGCTTTCGCCTCTGTTCTTTTATGACCCTTAGTTGTCTTCAATGTTAAACCTAATGGTTTCGAAAGGAATAATTTTTAAAGGTTTTGAAGCAATGTTTCCAAGGTTCTTTACATGAACCCAATGATTTCGAAAGGGTTATAATAATTGTTTCGAAGAGCAAGTCCCCAATGTTTTTGAAAGCTATACTTTAAATGTTTAAATGAAAGGTTTCCAATGCTTTCGAAAGGTAAGTTTAAATGGTTTTAAAAGAAGATGTCTAAGGTTTTAGTAAAGCTTTCGAAAGGGTCGTTCTCAATGATTTCGAAAGGCATTGTTTAAGGTTTAAAAAAAGATTTCAAATATTTATAAGGAAATGAAGTTTTAACTTATTATCCCCATTGTTTAATGCTTTCGAAGGCATTGTTTCAAATATCACCATTGTTTAATGCTTTCGAAGGCATTGTTTGGCCTTGTAGACTAAAGATTTCTAGTTAAAAAGTGGTTTTAACTTATTAAGAAGGGATAGATAATCCCACCGATTAGACTTCATCAACATTGTTTTGTGTAAAGTATATATATCATGGCATAAGTATTTTTAATAAAGCGAGGTGTATAATTTCCCTATTTTATAAAGGTATGATTTCAGGGGTAAATCATTTGTAAAGACTATTTACATGGAAATGAAGTTTTTAGCAGGGTAGTTAACCCTAAGACAGGAAATGAAATATGAATATGGTAGTTAACCCTAATTTTATGACTTGCATTTTTGGTATATGGTCGAAAACATTATATATGAAGTGGGTTTCATGTTTCATTATTTTCTATATAATTATGGATTTATTATGAATTTTCCACGAAAGAAAATAGCTAAAATTGGGTTTAAATTGTTTATGGAAATTGTATAATGATTTTGGGTCTGAAATTAATATATGTTAGAAAGCATATTAAAAGTGAATTATTGTAATTTTTGGGAAATTTTTTCTAAGTATTTTACTGTGGTTATAAAATTATTTAAATTAATGACTCAATTATTTTATTTGTTTATCAAGGAGAAGGGCTTGTTTGTTAAATGTTTTAATTGAAAATTTCTTAATTCAGCAACATTTTTAGAATAGGATTTTTGATAAAGAAGTGGCAACCAATTACATTTTGACAAATAAGGCAAGTTTGGTAAAAAGAAAATAATTTTAAGGGCTAAAAGTCGGTTTTGGTTGAATTTCCAACTTTGCCACTTCCATCTGTTACCTCCCGACACCATACATCCGCTAAAGAACCCAGTCGAAAGCAATGCATATGGTATTAAGCAGTTGGTACATAGCGCATTGGAGAAAGGTGGAAGGACAGTGTCCAAACCTTGCTTTCGAAGGGGTTGAAGCTGTTCTTACTAACTGTGAACAATTTTTGTTTATAAATAATTCTTTCAAAGGGGTTGGAGTTAGCTTTTGACTTAATCAACTTTCCTTTGCTTATATAAAAGAGCTTTCGAAGAAGTTGTGCCTTTATGTTATAAAAGAAGCTTTCGAAAGGATAAAACCCATGCTGCCACATTCTTAATTTTTGAACTAGTTAAGGCCGCTTTTCTTTATAACCTTAAAACAATGGTTTCTAAAGGGTGCTTTCGCATTCATACTTTGAAGCTGCCTGTGTTGGTTTTGAAACCATCCTCTTTATTTTACTTAGGACCAATGCTTTCGCCTCTATTCTTTTATGACCCTTAGTTGTATTAAATGTTAAACCCAATGGTTTCGAAAGGAATAATTATTGAAGGTTTCAAAGCAATGTTTCCACGATTCTTTACTTGAACCCAAAGCTTTCGAAAGGGTTATAATAGTTGTTTCAAAGGGGAGATCCTCAATGTTTTCAAAAGGTATACTTTAAATGTTTAAATGGAAGGTTTCCAATTCTTCTGAAAGATAAGTTTAAATGGTTTAATAAGAGGATGTCTAAGGTTTTCGTAAAGCTTTTGAAAGGGTTATTCTCAATGATTTCGAAAGGTTGTTTAAGGTTTAAATAAAGGTTTCGATGGTATTGTTTGGCCTTGTAGCCTAAAGCTTTCTAGTCAAAAAGTGGTTTTAACTTATTATGAAGGGATAGATAATCCCATTGATTAGACTTCATCAACATTGTTTTGTGAAAAGTAAATGTATATCGTGGCATAAGTATTTTGAGTAAAGCGAAGTATATAATTTCCTTGTTTTATAAAGGTATGATATCAGGAGTAAATCATTTGTAAAGACTATTTACAAGGAAATGAAGTTTTAACAGGGTAGTTGACCCTAAGACAGGAAATGAAACATGAATAGTGTAGTTTACCCTAAGTTTATGACTCAGATATTAGAAGACAAGATGGAGTTGTGTAGGGTCGCACCATATACTTTAGATATTAGCCCCTAACTAAAATAAGTCCAAAATTCATGTGTGTAGGGCTTATCATAGGTGGGACTAAATCAAGGTTACACACAGAAGGGAATATACAGAGTAAAGTTAGGTTCTTGGTGAGCCTGTAAAACCATTAGGTACAGTTGACCCTAAAAAAAGATAGCTAAGGTCAGCCAGTCTAGTATTGTGACTAACAGAAGTTAGGCTGTTGGTTATGTCTGGCAGGCCCGAGTCAGCAAATGGTTAATAGTTAGCCCGATAAAACTATAGTATGGACAGAGGGTCCGTTGATTTCCTGATTTTTTTTGGATATATGTATTTGGTATTATTGTTATAATCAGTTGGATTGCAGGATTCTGGTTTATAGAAGATATCCTTTTAAAAGGATATTAGTGAAGGGAAACCCGTTCCACTAAGCGGCGTGGTCTCACTTAATATCAATAAATCGAGATGTAATAGTATTATTCACATCAGGCTTTATGTTTAACTACCATGTTAAAACTTTAGCTAGTGTAGTTTCGGTTAATAATGATTATTACCACTGAACCAATGACTTTTCATTAGGATAGTAGAGTTGAATATGACCGATTTTGGAATTTTGACCATTACCAAATTCTATAAGTCTAAAGTGATATAGTTTTGACAAAGTGAATTGGTATATATAATAGTCACGACTGGGCAACGGTTAACAAAGTAAAATTGGATTTTACTAAAAATAAATAAACAGTAAATTTGTCCAAAATGTCACACCACCTGCTAAGTGACGTGTGAATGTTAATATTCGAACAGTTTTATGTTAATAGTTGACCAAATTTACACTTAAAGAATCACACAACCGAAACGTCGAATACTCCTTTGACCAAATGATTTAATTAATTTGTAATTGTTGTAAATTAATTAAACTAATTAATAATTATGAAATATTAATTATAAAATTTTATTTGATGTGTTAAACAATATTATTAAAAAAATTATAATAGTTATAAATATATTAATCCACATACGATATCAATATGCATTTAATGGATTTTTATGTGGCAAATATTGTGTAGGCTAAAAATGTGTTTGAAGTCGATATAGGGGCATATGTTTTTCAACCATAAAGTATTAGATAGGGTGTGGCCATATGATGGAAAAAAGGCTAGGGTTTTGACTGGATTATAGGAAAAGATTGGGTAAGAGAGAAATGTGGATCTTGATCCTAACTTATCTCTCTAATCTCTCCTCTATAAAAGCATCGCAAATCACACTCATTGACTATTTTTTGGAGCCTCCATCTACCTTATTACTAGTCAAAAATAATCCTCATCCTCCCCTTCATTTTCAAGCATGAATCAAATAAACACAAACGTTATTCGATAGCCAATGGTCATCAATTCAGGAGCTAGCAACTTGCTGAATTAAAATCTAGTTTAAGGAGTCGATCTCTTTGTTTCAGTGTGTACTTATTAGCTTTATGGATAGGGTAATTTTCTTATCTACAATAATAAATCAATGTTTGGATAATCTATATATATCATAACATAATTGTTGGTTAGGTGATGAATCTAGTATATCAGTATATCGTCACATTCAGAATGGTCGTAATTATATGCTTGTATAATTAAAAAAACTCCTTTTGACATATAAATGCCTTTAATACTTGTGGCCATAAAAATTAAAAAAATTGAATTTAAATTGAATTTAATAAATATATATATATATATATAATTTAAACCATATAAGTTTACAATTTAAATATTAAATATTACATTATACGCAATATGTTTTTAAAATTTTACATAAATAATGTTATACTTAAAATACTTTCAGCATAATTAATATATATATATATATATACACTTCGCAAAAAAAAATATATTATATAAAATATGTTTAAATTTTATAAAATTAAATTTATACCTAACAAAGCTATCGGCAAGTAAAGTTAATTTTTTTTATATAATTTAAATATTTAAATACATGTAAAATTAATAACTAAATTCAAAATCGACTTTTTAAATTATAGTATATATATAATATTTAGACATTAAAATATCATTCGTACTGAAACATTGAAACTCAAAATTATCTTTCAAATTTTTTTATTTACTATTAATTCCATACGAAAATTAATTTTAATATATATATATATATATAATAAATTAAAAGATAAACAACACCTTTGCCATGAGCATTGTCAAATATATATACTTTTATTCTATATATAGTTTTTATGCATTTCATTTATGTATTAAACATATCTCTACTATTAATAAACAGAGTTCAATGAATATGATTTCCACGGTATCTTTTTGAAATTCCAAAAATACACCTACCCATCAATGGAATATCACCACCAATTTGCAACATTCACTACCATCCCCTTCCCAACTACCTATCGACTAAATTTTACTACCATTTGGCCACCGATATCATGAACAAAACAACTTGAAATAAAAGTATTGTTACAATCAAACGTTTGCACTTACAACACACATCCATCCACTCTTGTTTTTATTAAGTAAAATGAAAATATCTATGAATATTAGAAACAGGTATGTGCGTTTTATACTAGTATATATTATTATATTATTTATAAGATATATTTATTTATATATCATACTTGTTTATTATATAAAAAAATCAAATTTGATTTCAAATTTTACAACAAAATAAATAAAGAAATTTTTAATAAAATTTTCAATGATTTTAAATATACATATACATAATTTTATATATGTGCGTGAGTGTGTGTCAGTGCATGTGTGTATTTTGTATAATTCACGTATATTTAAATTATTCAAAATAATATATATATATATATATATAACAACCTGTACTTTTCGACATGAATCATGCCGAGAAAATACGAGCTGTTGCGTTTTTGAAGGATTACATAGCATAATTATAGAGGTAGAGTTCAAAGACATTCTATACTTTCAGATGTCACAGCGAAAGGGATTAAAATGTAAGTACCGAAAAATAGGCATTTCATAAAACCATTCGCCAAAATATTTGATTTACAAAATACTTTGTTTCCAAATTAAAATATAAGTTACAAACTTCAAATACAATATGTAACTATAAGAGAACAATGGAAAATATTATTACTCCATTATCGAGCTTCTTTCTTCCCTACACTATAATAAATGACTACTAACCTGTCATCATATGGTGGACGGAAATGAAGAGAAGGGGGTGGGTTAGACAAAAGACTAGTGAATGAGAACAAGACTAATAAGAAGACCAAGTGCAAATAATTCAAATCTACTCTAAGTGTCATAAAGTGTAAGTATAGTGTGTCGGTGCATTTCTAAGGTCATATACCTAAAGATAATTAATTAACTCGCCGACTCAGATCTACAAGTAAAAACCTCATGCTATCGATAAGCCAAACTGAGATCTACTATCCCTTATCTACTCACACTATGCCTGGAGAAGGAGAACACAGTATGCAAACTCACAGAGTGACTCGTCATATGCACCCGCGCTCATCTCCCGTTCACAGTGGCAAACAGCCTCTTATTGCTGAATCTAGTGTTCGCAGCATGCGAATCACTTCCAGGACCGGGCACCTACCTAGTATCGTTGTGTTTCCTTTGGCCACATATTTTCCAGCACCAGCATCCACTAGTACCATGTTTGCATAGATATAACGTGCAGTACCTAAATCTCCTATTAGAATTGGGCCCTCCTTAGGAAGTGTTCCCGCTAGTGCTGCATCCACTCGTACGTAATACTCCCTGGAACTAAAGCGAATAAATCGCCCTTATATTACTATATCCACTTTCAACATTCGCCTAACGGACCGTCAAATTTCCTACGTTTACGGATCTTCTGGATTTTATCCACTTAACGAAGTAAACTTACCCTATAAATCAGATATGGAACTAACTTCCCTAGTCCCTCACACATATATCATGGCCTAAAATAGTGAAACATGCTATTCATCATTCATCAAAATTTCTTTTATTTAATTGGGCCAAAGTCCGAGGTTCAAATCATCTTTTTTGAATTGTTGTTTGTTCGCACATTAATTATCAAGTTGTACACATATTAGTGAATCCTAACTTTGATCTAATTATAACATTACAATTAAAACACATAGTTTAGGATTTCCTGTTTACGTTTTACAACTTGATGATAGAATAGGTTAACAATTTGATGTACTTCCGATTTAAAGGTTTTAGCTTTAAACTTAGAATTTTGGCATATTCAATCTAAATTTCCAACATATTCACTTTAACTCAACATATTAAATTTACAATCATCTAACATATTCAATTCATGTTTCTAACATATTCAATAACCCATCCATCTCCAATTTAGATTTAATATATATAGTTTAATTATCTAATCCATGCCTATTATTCTAATCCATATGCATGTTCAATTAATTATCCAATCTATGTCTATTATTCTACTTCATACGCATGTTCAATTAAATTCCCAACATATTCAATTCATATCTTATATAAAAATCATAATTCTAACGTATTCAACTTAAATAAAAGATTTTACAATTTAATATATCCTAATAATTAGGTTTAATATCAAATTCTATTTAATTTATAGATCTATAATTTAACAATTTAATTTAGGTGTTTATAGGTCTAATCAACTTAAAATCAAACTAAAACTAACCAATTTAACCATTTTACTAGATTTTTGCCCACTTACCTATCCTAAGCTTCATATCTGGTCTCCAAACAGCGTATTTCCCTTAGATCCTCTTGGACTCTTCTCTTACTGCTAGTGTAACAGCGCGGTTTTTTAGGTTGATTAAATAAAATAAATAATGATTTAAATTGGAGAATTTAAATCATTAGCTTGAAGTTTGTATCCTTTTTATAAAAAATAATTTGTTTTATAATGATTGATTCTAAATATTGTGAAATTAGAAAATGAAGGGATTTTCAAAGTGTTAGAAATCACTTTAAAACCAGTATTTGGATTTTATTCCAATCTTTATAAATAAATCTAATTAGTAATTAAATTGGTTTCTAAATTAAAATGTATATTTAAATATTTTATAGTATTACTCTTATTCTCAAATCCATGGAAAAAAAGAGTTAAGTCGGTCATGTCGAGCCACATCTCACCGCACTTCATTGCCATTGACGCGGCCCAAAACAATGCCACATGACGTTAACGAGCTTGGCATGAAGTGGATTGGGTTTGAACCTCATTGAGGCCGAAGTAATAGAGGTAAAGAGATAGGACTCGACATTGGCATGTCGATGTTTATTCATGCCGCGTTTTACACCAAGAGGCTTGTTGCCGCATTTCATACTAAGAAGCATGCATGTCGCATATACTACTTTGAGCCTTTTGGCTCGAAGACCTAAATGGTCATTGTTAGTACCAAAATTGGTCACTAACTCCCTTTAGAAAGATTGTGTAGAGAGATAAATGAAGAAGATAAATTAGAACTGAATGCCGAAGGAGGCTGGAATGCCGAACGAGGCATGAATGTCGAACGAGGCTGGAATGCCAAACGAGGCATGAATGCCGAACGAGGCATGAATGCCGAATGAGGCATGAATGCCGAACGATACAGGAATGCCGGTCGAGGCAGGAATGCCGATCGAGGCAAGAATGCTGAACGATGCTGGAATGCCGATCGAGGCATTAATGCCGGTCGAGGCTGGAATGCTGGTCGAGGCTGGAATGCGAAATGAGGCATGAATGTCGAACGAGGCATGAATGCCGAACGATGCAGGAATGCCGATCGAGGCAAGTATGCTGAATGAGGCTCTTAATGCCAAGCGATCGTTTGAATGCCGAACGGTACCTTTATGCTAAACGATACTGAATGCCGAGCGAGCCTAGACTGCCGAACGAGGCTGTTGTACTGAACGGGGTTCATGCTGAACGAGCCTGCTGTGCCTAACGGTACCCCTATGCTAAACGATACTGAATGCCGAACGGTGCTCACACTATGTCTCTAGTTACTTGGTCAAACTTCCATGTAACACTTGCCCCCCAAAGTGCAGTATGTGGATGAACATGGTGCGCTTTGAATCACGTGTCTTTCGTTCCTTGCTTTGAGTCCTTATTCCGAATGTCGATCGATGGATTGTACGCCGAACGACATACTAATGCCGAACGTCATACAAATGCCGATCGACGTTAATGCCGAGCGAGGGAAGTGCTTTGACCGGTTCTACCGGTCGCTGTCCCTTCGACTTCTCTTCTCTCTATATAAGGCGATACTTCTTTTCTTTCTCTTTTTCTTTTACCTCCACACTGCAGAACTTACAAACTTGCCTCTTCCCAAGCTCTTTTCAACACCTCAACAACTCCTTTCATCCTCGATTTCCTTCAACAGCAAACCCGAGTAGATCTCTACTTCCAATTCGTGCACTCCATCAGACCTCGCCCCCTTCTACTAGGTACTAACCCTTCATTCGCTTGACTCTCCCTAATTAGGGACTTAAGACAAAACTTGAACCTGTGCCTTTCTCTTAACCCACAAACAATCATAGTCGTGTAGATTAGGAAGGTGGATTCGAGGTTTAAAGAAGCCTTAGGATTAGGTGAAGTGGATGATGGAAGACATGTCGATGTGGCTCGGCATGACTTTCGCATGCCGAACGACATTGGAGAAGAAGTACTGGTGTGAAGTTGTAGTTAGGTTCAGCGTGCCGAGCGATGTGGGTCGGCACGACCACGGCTCGACATGATTCCTTTATGCCGAACGATTTCAGTGGGAGTGTAAGTAAAGAATGGAGTCGGGTAGAATGCCGAATGAGGTGGCTCAGCATAACTTGGTGGATAACTCGTTTGTGCCGAGCGGTAGGGAGGAAGTATTGAGGGAAAGTTAGTGCTAGGCAAAATGCCGAGCGAAGCGGTTCGGTATGACTTCGGTTCGACATGACTAGACGAATGCCGAACGGTGAAGTGGATTGGTGGAGGAGCGTCGGTGTTGAAGGTAGAGTGCCGAGAGATGTGGCTCGGCATGATTGTGGTTCGGCATGACTAGTTGAATGCCGAACAACGAAGTGATTAGGTAGGAGGGTTGTGTACAACAACAACACCAGTCGAACCTAATGTATAATTGACTCAACACATATTTTATGCCTGAATTCATGACAATGGACAAGGACAGACTCAAACAACAAAGCATATCGGACAATCCAGACTAATAACTCCCGTGTTTAAACAACTGAAAACTTAGACTTAATTTGCCTATTAGTTAATAAAATTTCAAATGCAGTGACGATGTCGAGTTCAAAATATAAACCGTCTTACGTCAAGCTTTCGTAAACGGTCAGCGATGACGGTCTTCGAAGACGACAATTCAAAGCTTAAACTTATTTCATAAATCCAGCGTTTTTTCACTGCTTGGCACTTATATCTGAATGATCGCACTAGTTCACACACCACACGGGGGGAATATTTATGTTGTTAAGTCTAATGTTGATTGTTTTTCAAGTATAGTTCAAACAGGTGCTTTGTCAGATTCAATCTTTATCAGAGATGTCTAAGAAATCTAGCTTCGCTACGATTTCGGATAGACCTGGGCCATCCTCTCGACAAGAAGTTATATGAACCTCAAACCCGTCAACTACCCTTGCTCAAGGCTTACCGAGCCCTACGACAACATCTGTCGACTTGGCTCCCGACGCTCTGGAGGCAGCAATTTTCTTAGACGACCCAATTGACTCACAGGTCTCAAAGATTAATGAAAGTACACTCCGTCGGATATGCTCTGTCCATGGAATCCCCTTCGATGACGTGTTAGTTCCATCGGGGCATGATCGTCCGCACTTACCCCCAGTCAGATATACAGCCTACAACAGGTTTATGTGATGGGTCGGCAGCGTGCCGCCATTCAATTCCATTCTTCGCGACGTGCTACAATATATCGAGATTGCCCCCTCACAATTACACCCAAATAGTCATGCATTCATATACGGGACTTGCATCCTCTTCATGAGTGCCCTTTTCAAGCTTCCCACTTCCGGCGATATTCGTTATATCTATCGCTTCAAGAGACGGTCGGACAGCCCATCTTTTATATTTCTAGAGCCACATTGTAAATGCCAAATCCTGACCGGGGCATGAAGCAAATTTTCCCAGTTCAAGCAAGAGTGGTTCTACGTGCGTTGTCCTCCCGGTTTCACCAGGAGATGGGTAGAAGGAAGTAAGTTCATTTTCTAGATCAACACTTGAATTTGGCAAAATTTGCATCTTTTCTGATCCTCTATCCACTTTTTCAGGTAACAATCCACGTCCTGAAGACTCCGGGTACTCTGAAGCTATTGAGACTATCCGCGCCCTCCCCGCAGAAGATCGGGACATCAGATCTCTCATTTCAAATTAGTCGCTTACGAAGTTCGGGCTGCTGGCGGAAGGTCGCCGAATAAGCCTCCCCCAAGGTGTCACTCTATCCAGACCTGCTTCGGGCAAAGGAAAAAAGCAGGCTGGGCCTTCAGCGCGTAACGCCCTTGACACTCCAGGGGAGGGAGAAATTAGAGAAAGCAAGACGCCCGAAGTACCAGGTGAAAATGTTAGTCCCACTCGGGACTCGATAGTCGAGGTTCACGATATTGAGACATCATCTTCCCCTTCCAAGGGAAAGAAGAAATTGACCTATAAGTTGAGGAGGAAGAAAGTGGGTGGAACTTCTAAAGTTACCCTTATTCCAGAGGAGAGAGAACCTTCCCCTCAACCCTTAGAGGGTTCGCTGAAAGGTCTGTCGAACCTTACCATCCCTAATGATCTGCTCAATTATGGTTTCGACGACTCAGAGGCGCTTAAACTTCATTCGCCCGCCAGAGGCGATGCAGGCGCTCAAGCCCATGTCCAGGGAGAAAAAACTCCTATTAGTAAAGGTAATGAAACTGGTCCGTCGGGGGGAACACTAGGACACACACGGACACGTGCACTTTACCCTACACTTCATGTTATCCCGCCTTTTGGAAAGGCCGTGACACCAAGGAATTGACTAGTAACCAATGAAGGCCCGTCCTAGAGATCAGTTATACATAGGCTCACTATGGATATCGAGGAATTTTTTCCGAGTCCGGATTGAGCCAAAATTAGTAGGACATGATAAGCTAAGCCATGAGAGTCAACGTTCCAAATCACAAATCAATCCGAGTTCGTATGCTCAAGTTATGAACGATACAAAATTGGATGAAAACCAATCACCGATCGACTCGCTCCCTTCGACTCGCTTTGCAACCATCAGAAGCGGCACCTTCGACTCGCTCTGCTTCGCATCCCTCAGATGCCTACTTCGACTCACTTCGCAACCATCAGAAATAATAACTTCGACTCGCTCCGTTCGAACCACTGTTCGACTCCATCAACTTCGACTCCATTGGCGAAGCCACTGCTCGAATCTCTCAGGACGCTCGATTTCGACTCGCTCGACCATGCACGTTTTGGCTCGCTCAATCTGGGCACACATCGACTCGCTCAATCGATGAACATTTCGACTCGCCCGAGACAGCATCAAAGGTAGGGTGATCCAAAGACTCAAGAGCCACGTCACCGAGTCGAACAGAAGCGAGTCGAAACAGAAGCGAGTCGAACCAAACAGCCACCGAGAATCGCATTTCGTATCGATCATATCTCCTAATCTACAAGTCCAAATGCTATGAAATTTTCACAGAGCACTACATGCATGCTAAAGAATGTCCACGCCAAATTTCGACTCCATTGGATGAAATCTTGATCGATACAAAATTTGTTCGTATCGATCACGGATCAGACCGAAACTTCACGGGCTTGGGCGTGCGGGCCTGGTCACGTGCCAGAGAGGGTCTCCCGAGATCTGAATGAAATACCAGCCTCCTACGCCTATAAATAGACCCCCAAAGCCAACAAAAAAGGGGTTCTTCTTCCTCTTTGAGATCTCCAATGCCCAGACTCCGCCAGATCCAGATCTGAACTCCATTGCTGCTGCTACCAACGAATTTCACTGCTGCAAATCATTGTTATTCGCTGTAATTTGCTGAAAACAATTGTAAACATCAAAGAAAGATCAATAAAGCAAGCTACTTCATAGTGGACGTAGGCAATACGCCGAACCACTCTAAATTCTTGTGTCTCCTTGCATTTTAATTATTTTCATCTCTGAGATTTGGAGTTTTTGTTAGATAATTCCTCTTTTTCCATTTAATTTCTTCACTTTATTTCTTCAAAGACTCCCGAAGAGTGTTGTGCCCAATTTTGGTACAAACACTTTGGTGCTTTCATTGAGAAAAACCCAATTTTTCTCCTGCTCTTTGGATCTCCTATCTATATTGGATTGCATAAATATAAGAAGAAGATCCAGATCTAGAACTTTGAAGCCCTCCCATTCTATTTAGATTTGAAATCAGATCTAGGAAAGGACTTCATTAATTCATTATGGTGAGCACACGTACCACTTTTGCAGCTGCTGAACAAGGAGCACGGGACCGACAAAACCCCGTGCAATCACCTCCATCCAACCAAAATGCTGCAGGACCTTCAGATCCATCAGGTCCAATCACTAGACAAGAATTCCAGACATTGCTTCAAGAGTTGACCCAAAGTCGACATCAGCTAACTAAACAACTACGCGCCAACACAGAGTTGACTAACCAGCTAAATAGCAAAAGGCGAGGAAGATCCAGGAGATACCAAGGTTCTCATTCTTCCACAGAAAATTCAGCCTCCTCCGATGGCCAAACCAGATCCACACGTCCACCGCTAGGTGCAAGCTACACCCAAGCCACGGGACACCAACCTGCTTCGAACCTTGGGCAACCTAGAGCTGGACCATCCGCTAGTCTTCGTACAGAACCTTCAACTCGAGGAGGAGCTGCTCCTTACCATGTTACCGGCAATATTGCTGCTACCACCACTGCCGGACGGGGAGGTGATGCTAGAAACCAAGCTGATCCTCAACGTAACCAACGAGAGTAGACTCCTGAGCCTTATGTCTTTGAGGATGTTGAACCAAGGAGGCGAGGCACGGACCGTCGACCGCGTCCGGTCCAGACTCGCGCTGTGAAACCCGACCACACCTCGGCACAACATGCTCCAAGTATCCGAACGCCGGACATACCAGCGATGATCCGCCAAATGATCCGTGAAAGTCAGGGTCTCTCTAATGACGACTGGGGAATCTCCCGAAGTCATACCCCTTTCACCGATGTCGTTTTATATGCTTAACCACCTCGGCACTTCAGGATGCCAGCTTTGCTAGTTTATGAAGGAAGTTCTGATCCCAATCAACACGTCCTGAAATACGAATGGCTGATGAATGCTGCTAGAGCTGATGACGTAGTAAAGTGCCGTAGTTTCCCCATTTCCCTAGGGGGCATCGCTACCATGTGGTTCACTAGTTTGCCACCGTGATCCATCTCTAACTTTGACCAGATGGCCACCAAGTTTGTCGAATAATTCCGTAAGAACGTGGCGAGGCCTAAGGACGTTAACACTCTGTCTAGTGTTACGCAAGCTCCCGGAGAAACACTTAGACGTTACTTGGAGCGGTTCCATGCTGCGTGTGCAGAAATAAGCAATCTAAATGATAACTCTATCCTGATGGCACTGACTAAGGGGATTGATGCTGATTCCGAGTTCGGAAATTGGTTAGCTGGGAAACCACCTGCATCATTGGACCGTTTCTATTCCAAGGTAGCCCAATTCCTGAGAAGGGAGGATGCAAAACAGTCTAGGAAGCAGGATGACATGGGGCCCAACATCGAAGGTATCCAAAGTAACGTCGCTGTTAAACAGTCCGGAGATAGTTCTGGAAAAATTCAATTGAACGTCCAAAATAAACAGAATCAGCAGAGGGACAATAGAAATCAGAACAAAAAACATGATCAGGATCGTGGACAATGGCGTAGAGCTTCCATGTACGATAATTACACTCCATTGAACACGTCGTTGGAAAATGTGTATTTGTAAACCTGCAATACCATGCAGTATAAGAAACCTGCCCCGAAACCACCAACTGAAAGACAAATCCAAATAGGAAAATTCTGTAGATTCCTTGAGAGTTATGGCCACTACACCAATGAGTGTCGTCACTTACAAGATCTCATTGAAAAACTGATACATGAGCGGAAGTTGGATCAGTATGTGCGGGCACCGTAATCCGGTGGTGCGGGCCCATCAAATCAGAATCGTGCGCCGAATCAGGAAAGACAGGAGGAACCCGCTCGTGCAGACGGGAGGTTGGTCATCAATACAATAAGTGGTGGTCCTTACCCAGCAGATCAAAGCTGGAAGGAAATGGAGTCGTATGCCAGTTCTATCAGGCATGCGGACTTCGAGTTTTGCAGTAGTTTTGATGAGGGGGCTCCGGCCAAGCAACAGAAAACGATGACGGATGACATCGTGTTCAGGAACAGAGACGCTGGTAAAGTCGAAGCTACCACTATCGAGCCACTAGTAATCTCAGCACAAGTAGGTCCCGCTTGGATGAAAAGAATCTTAGTTGACAATGGAAGCTCTGTGAATATTTTGTTCAAGCGAGCTTATGATCAAATGAAGATGGAAGTCGCAGACTTGAAACCTTGTCAATCTCGAGTCCATGGTTTCAACGAAAGTGCCACTATACCCACTGGAATGGTGGAACTGCCAGTAGAGTTGGGAGTTGGAGAACGTCGGAGAGTGCGGATGTTGCAGTTCATTGTTTTGGACATAGACTCCCCTTACAATGCTTTCTTGGGCCGGCTGGCCCTCGCTGAATTCAGGGTAGCCATTGCCCCGTGGTGTTTGACTTTAAAGTTTCCCACTGATCATGGAATAGGAATCGTCCAGGGAGATCAGGCTACTGCCAGAGCCTGTTATGTTGCTGAGCTATGGGAGGCGCAACGAAAGGAGAAAGGAAAGGGCGTGGAGGAATCTCTCTACATCCGTTTTACCGATAATTGACAATTAACGCCCGGGCCCAGGCCCGGACACCCCAGCAAATTCCTCAAGGATCTTGACCCGAGAGAAACTGAAGACGAAGGAGAATCTAAAGAAAGTCAAGCATCCTCGGTCGAACTGACAATTGATGTCCCAGTTGACAGTGACGATGATTCAAAAATGATAAAGATTGGATCTCAGCTAAGCCAGCAAGCTCAGGGGGAATTGCTTGAATTTCTACGGGCAAACCTTGACGTATTTGCCTGGACACATTCTGACATGTGTGGGATCTCGCCGGACATCGCGAGCCACACTCTGAACATTGACCCGCGGCATGTCCTGGTCAAACAAAAAAGGCGCGGCATGGATCCAGAGAGATCTGCCGCCCTTAAGGAAGAAGTAGAAAAGCTGGAAGCGAACAGATTCATTCGAGATGCGCTATATCCTGAATGGGTGTCGAATCCCGTGCTTGTCCGAAAGCCAAATGGAAAGTGGAGAACATGTGTTGATTGTTCCGATCTGAATAAAGCATGTCTCAAAGACAGCTTCCTGCTTCCCAGAATTGATCAGCTAGTAGATTCGACGGCTGGGCATGAACTCTTATCCTTCATGGACACGTATTCAGGCTACAATCAGATACCAATGCATTTACCCGATCAAGAACATACCAGCTTCGTAACCAATCTGGGACTTTACTGTTACAAGGTTATGCCATTCGGACTCAAGAAAGCCGGGGCTACTTATCAACGATTGGTCAATCAGATGTTTGCTAATCAAATCGGGAAAACAATGGAAGTATATGTAGATGACATGCTTGTGAAGTCGCAACTCTCCACCAACAATGTAAAAGACCTGGAAACTATGTTCAACATACTTCGGGAATACAAGATGAAGCTCAACCCATTGAAATGTCACTTTGGAGTTGCATCCAGAAAGTTCCTTGGGTTCATCGTTAACGCTCGGGGAATCGAAGCCAATCCTAAAAAAATTTGGGCAATCAGAAATCTTGAAACTCCCAAGACTATAAAACAAGTCCAAAGTCTCAATGGAAAGGTAGCAGCATTGAGCAGGTTCATTTCTAATTCCACTGACAAATGCATTCCCTTCTTCGATCTGATCCGAAAAAGGAAACGAAACTTTGAATGGACCACTGAGTGTGAGGGCGCTTTCAAAGCACTAGTTCAGCATCTATCCACACCGCCAATAATGTCAAAGCCTATTGATCATGAGAAGTTGTATGCATACTTGGCGATATCAGAAAATGCTATCAGCACCGCCTTGGTTCGAGAAGAAGACGGGATACAGAAGCCGGTGTACTACGTCAGCAAACCATTGACTGGGGCTGAAAGGAACTATCCAAAGCTAGAAAAGTTGGCTTATTGCCTTGTAATCGCATCTAGAAAACTCCGATCGTATTTCCAAGCACATCACATAGTTGTTTACACCGACCAGACGTTACGACAGGTCCTTTCGCGGCCTGAGACGTCTGGTAGGCTACTCAAGTGGAACATCGAACTGAGTTAGTTTGATATTACTTACGCTCCAAGATGAGCAATCCAAGGACAAGTCCTCGCTGATTTCATAGCTGAATTCACCGTTCCGGAGGACTTGCCCGAAACCAGTAAATCCCCCGAATATGTCTGGAAGTTGTATACCGATGGTGCATCGAACAACCGGTGTTCGGGCACTGGTGGTGTGCTCGAAACCCCCAAAGGTCGATCTATATGCTACGCTTTGAAGTTTGACTTTCATGCAACCAATAATGAAGCTGAATATGAAGCCCTCTTAGCTGGCTTGAAACTCGCCAGAGATCTGAAAATCATCGCTGTGGAAATTTATTGTGATTCACAATTGGTTGTGTGTCAAGTACGGGGAGAGTATCAGGCAAGAGATCGAAGGTTGGCTGCTTACTTAGCTCGAGTTCAGGAAGTACCGAATCAGTTCGATTACTACGCCATCTATTGTATACCTCGGGAGCGCAACCAAAAGGCCGATTCATTGGCAAAGCTAGCCAGCACATGTGAAGCTCAACAAATGGGACTCGTTCCCGTAGAAACGCTATCTTCCCCAAGTATCGACTGGACAGATAAACCGGGTATGCGAAACCGTTCCCGAAAAGGATTCATGGATGACCCCACTCAGAAATTACATTGAGCACGGAACCCTGCCGGAGCGCAGGAGTGAAAAGAGACAAGTCCTTCGAAAGGCCTCAAGATTTACCATCCAGAATGGACTCATGTACAGAAGGGGGTACTCAGTTCCCCTACTCTGGTGTATCGCTCACGATGAAATTAAACAAGTGTTGTGCGATGTGCATGAGGGAGAATGTGGCGATCGCACCGGGGGGCAAGCACTTGCCAAGAAAATACTTCGCTACGGATATTACAGGCCTATTGTAAATCGTGATGCGATGGACTATGCAAAGAAATGTGATAGGTGCTAGAAATATGCCCGAATTCCTAGAGCTCCGCCTATTGAGATAACGCAAATGGTCAGCCCATGGCCGTTCGCAATGTGGGGCATCGACATCGTCGGTGCTCTACCTCTGGAAAAAGGTGGTGCGAAGTACGCCATCGTCGCAGTTGATTACTTTACAAAGTGGGCTGAAGCCGAAGCTCTCGCTACCATTACAACGAAGAAAGTAATCAACTTTGTGGTTCGTAACATCATATGTTGATTCGTTCTCCCACACACCATTATTACGAACAACGAAACCCAATTTGACATTGCTGAATTCAAAGATTTCTACAAATGATTTCACATCCAAAAGAAATTCTCCGCAGTTGCACACCCTCAGGCAAACGGACAGGTCGAAGCAGTTAATAAAGTTATAAAATCCATCCTGAAAAAACGACTGGAAAAGGTCGGGGGCAAGTGGGCCGATGAACTTCCTATGGCTCTATGGGCTTACCGAACAATCCACAAGACCGCGACCGGCCACACTCCATTCTCTCTTTCTTACGGTTCAGAGGTCGTTATTCCAGTCGAGCTAGAAGTACCTTCTCATCGTGTGACATACTATGATCCAAAGACAAATGCTATATTACTTGCTGAATCTCTCGATCTACTAGATGAGAAGCGTGAAGAAGTTGATTTGAGGGCAGCTGCGCATCGAAGTTGAGTCGCCCGATTGTACAACGCCAAGGTCCGTCCGTGAACCTTCGAACTAGGCGATCTCATCTTCAAAAGAATCTATCTGGTTCCTTCGCATATGAAGCCGGCATGGGAAGGACCGTATGTTATTGAACGAAGGCTCGGAGATGGCACATTCAAGTTATCGACCGTCGACGGTCTTACCCTGCCAAGAGCTTGGAATAGCAAGACCCTTCGCCGCTATTACACCTGACAGGCTATCTTTATCCATTTAGTTTACTTTCCTTTTATGCAATTTGTTTATGCATTTCAAAATTAGAACTTGTAATAAGGCAACTGACTTTGCCATACTTTCTTATTTCAGCAAAAAAATGCAACCTCTTTGAGCCAGAGCTGTGATTTACTTGAAATACTTCATATGACCATCACTATGCACGGAGAGCTAAGTTTCACCATACGGTGGGATTTATTCAAATAGAGAGTGATTGCGATGCAACCAATCACTCGCTAAGTGAAACCCGAGCTCGGGGGCAAGCCATCACATCAAAGTCAAAAAAGGATTGATACACGACAATCCTTCATCATCTCCATATTCCCAAAGTGCAAAGCGGAGTATAAACATTAACTCCGAGTTCCTAGAGTGCGAACCGGAGTATAAACATCAACTCCGAACTCCCAGAGCGCGAGTCGGAGTATAAACATCAACTCCGTATTCCCAGAGTGCGAGGCGGAGTATAAACCTCAACTCCGATTTCCCAGAGTGCGAACCGGAGTATATACATCAACTTCGTATTCACAGAGTGCGACGCAGAGTATAAACATCAACTTCGAGTTCCCAGAGTGCGAACCGGAGTATAAACATTAACTCCGAACTCCCAGAGCGCGAGTCAGAGTATAAACATCAACTCCGTATTCCCAGAGTGCAAAGCGGAGTATAAACATCAACTCCGAGTTCCAGAGTGCGAACTGGAGTATAAACATCAACTCCGAACTCCCAGAGTGCGAGTCGGAGTATAAACATCAACTTCGTATTCCCAGAGTGCGAGGCGGAGTATAAACCTCAACTCCGAGTTCCCAGAGTGCGAATCGGAGTATAAACATCAACTCCGAACTCCCAAAGCGCGAGTCGGAGTATAAACATTAACTTCGTATTCCCAGAGTGCGAAGCGGAGTATGAACCTCAACTCCAAACTCCCAGAGCGCGAGTCGGAGTATAAACATCAACTCCGAACTCCCAGAGCGCGAGTTAGAGTATAAACATCAACTCCGAGTTCCCAGAGTGCGAAGCGGAGTATAAACATCAACTCCGACTTCCCAGAGTGCGAACCGGAGTATAAACATCAACTCCGAACTCCCAAAGCGCGAATCGGAGTATAAACATCAACTCTGTATTCCCAAAGTGCGAAGCGGAGTATAAACCTCAACTTCGAGTTCCCAAAGTGTGAACCGGAGTATAAACATCAACTCCGAACTCCGAGAGCGCGAGTCGGAGTATAAACATCAACTCTGTATTCCCAGAGTGCGAAGCGGAGTATAAACCTCAACTCCGAACTCCCAGAGCATGAGTCGGAGTATAAACATCAACTCCGAGTTCCCAGAGTGCGAAGCGGAGTATAAGCATTGACTCCAAATTCCCAGAGCACGAATTGGAGTATAAACGACAACTCCGAACTTCCAGAGTGCAAGTCGGAGCATAGACATCGACTCCGGTTTCCCAGAGCGTGAAGCGGAGAGTAAACACCAACTATAAGTTCCCGAAGCATGAATCGAAGTATAGATATCAACTCCAAACTCCCAGAGCACGAGTCGGAGTATAAACGTCAATTCCAAGTCTCCAGATCGCGGGCATATGATTGAAACTTAAGCCAGCGTGACCAACCGCCGACAAACCAATGGTACTCTTCGGAGTGTGGATTTGATCATCGACAATCAAATAAGCATGGATACATTACTCAATCTCCGCTCGTCTCAAACACCCATTCAATGGCACCAGACTCGACGTGCTATAAGAAAAGAGCGATCGCCGACTGATGTTTTGCAACACACCACCAAGACTGGGGGGCAAGACTTAAGCGTCAACCATCGACTGAAGCAATGCGACGTCAAAATTCAACTCGTTTCCCGGTCACAAACCATGTCCACAGTTTCTGAACGTGGAAAACAAAAACAAACTTGATTCGAAAACTAAGACTTCACAAGTACACTTCAGATATTGAAACGCTTGGACAAATACACAATGATAGAAAAGAAGCCAAAAAAGAGAAGTTTCATTTCTATTGTTTATAAAAGAAGTTCGTGTATAATTTTCCAAAAAATTCCTACTAGCAGGGGCCGAACCCGCATCTATACACGACTAACAAAATGCAAGTCAAAATAAACCGGGAAAGCATGTCTAATCTTTCTTCTTCCGCAGCTTCCTTTTCGGCACAGGCCCACCGAAGCCACCACTATCCTTCCTCTTCGAGCCTTTGCCTGTCGGGGGACGGTCTCCGGGCGATGGCATAATTTCAACGTCTTCCTCTGAACTCAAAGGAACCGGGATGCTTCCCGTCGGAGGAGTCGGAGGGATAGGATCAAGCGTAGAAGATGGAATAGCCGCACTAGTATCGGAGAATGTACCACCAGGTGATATCGTTCTAAGCGGAGCAGGATCAAGTGCCGCCGTCCCACCTCCAAGACTGCTACCATTTGTTGCGGCATCCATTTCAGCAGCGATTTGTGCCAAGATTTCCTCTTCAGCGGCCGACCGGGCCTCGCTGGGAGCGTCAGCAGTCGGCATCGGAAAACTCGTGGTGGGAACGCCTCTGCCCATGACAAATGATAGTTCAACCAAAGGGTCGCCATGACGGCGAAAGAGCTCCTCCATCAGTTGCTCGTCAAAAACAAGTGTGCCTCCCTCAATATCATCAAGAGGCGCTGCAGTAGTCACGGTGATCGCTTCAGTGACGATAGCCTCCTGTGTCTGATGTGATTCTTGAGTAGCAGGAGGCCCGACATGTGCTGCATCGATCACTGGACGAAAATAAGAGAACTGTTAGAACTTAGCTCAATCAAAGATTTGGACTTAAGAATGATATGAAGAATGTTCAGAATACCTTCCTCAATTTGGCTCGTAGGCGGTAGAGCGGCGTCGATAACTTGAGTTGCAGTCGGTGACATATGCGGCTGATCTGGATTATAAGCAGGAACAGCCTAGGGATCGACCGCAGATGAGGGTTCGGGCTGGGTTGACGTTGGAATTTCAAGACTTGCTTCATGATGGTCAACTCCAGAACCCCCTCCCACTTCAAAGTGCTGGGCGCCAAGTTTTTCCTTCTCATGCAGAATCATCGACTCGTAGAGAATCCTCTTTTCATCATCAGTCAGAATGCGATTCTCGAGTTCGAATTCATCCATGGACTCGCCCTGATGTGCCTCTTTCTCTTCCTCAACCAGTCGGCTCCAAGCATTGTAGAGATGCGTCGTAAAATCATCGAGCCAGGCTAGACCTCTATGCCTCAGCATATTAGCGTTGTAAACAACGAGAAGGTCTTCGATGTCAGCCTCTAGCCTGGACTCGACCAACTTCACCCTCTCCTCGACCTCAGTCTCCACCTTCTGGACCTTAGCCACAGCCGCATCCCGTTCACCCCTGAGCAGAATAGCTTGTTCGCATGCCTCCTGGGCTGCGTTGTTCGCGTCATCTTTCTCCTTGGCCATATCAGCAAATTTGGCCTTGAGTTCATTAAGCTCCTTGACCGCCGCATCCCGCTCGGCAATGACTTTGGTGTTCCAATGGCCCATCTCCTCCACCAGGGCAACGTGAGTCTGTCCCAACCTCTCCATTTCCGCCTTCTCTTCGTCATCCCTTTTAACGGCCTCAATCTCAGATTTCCGAGAAGACTCGGACTTAGTGGTGAGTACCTGAATAATCTAATCCCTTTTTGCGAGCTCGGTCTCCATCTTCTCGAGCGCTTTGGATCGCTCAAAGGCCACTTTGGAAGCTTTTTCGGCAGCCTTTGCCCACTCTCGGTACTGGGTGTATATGTCGTGAACGTAATCACGCACCGTGTTTTCCACCCCTGATGGAATTCTCTTTAAGTGTGGTGGGAAGTCATAACCATCGAAGCAGATATTAGGAAAATCCTTCCTCATCTGAGCCAACATAAGAGCCCCTTCTCCTGTGGGTTCAGCTGAGACCTACTCAGTAATCATGGAGGCTGTAGTCTTGATTCTCTGAAGATGAGTCTCAGGTCTAGAAGAATGAGAAGACGGCCTGTGACGAGGAGGTTCAGGCGGATGTGAGACAGAAACAGGGGGTGGAGACGGAAGTCTAGGAGGAGGAGAGCGTGATCTGGATCAATGTCTATACTCTCTATCCCGCCCATACCTAAGTATTCGCGATCGCGATCTCTATTCGAATCCCTCCTGCGGAAATCATAGTAACCAGAAGTTTTTCGGGCTGAGCGAAGATTCCCGAGCATAGATCCTCTTCTAGACATAGTACCTGAAAATGATAAACGAAGAAAGAGTTAATAACTTCCTAAGTTGGACGATGTACAGTTGTGAATCATGTAGTGTAGTGAAGTGTATGCATGTGCAACCCCCCGACCAACTGGAAAGGTCGGTCGCACTCGTAGCAAGTGACCCGCTCAGTTCAAGAGCGCTATTAGGCTCCTCCGTCCCGGCGTCGTGTGGAGACGACACAAAATCCGGGATCGGAATATCAGCAAGCCCTGCAAAAGGACTCTCTACTTGCAAGGGAGGAGCCTCCGAAATTCTAATCCCCGGGAAAGGTAAAGAAACGACCACGGACTTAAATCTCTCAGATTTAGGGCGTTTGTGAGCAGCAGCCTTGCCTTTTCTTCTTCCTCCCGAATCCTGGACGTCGGCAGAAGGCCTAGCTGGAAGCTCGGTATCGGTAGGCGTTCTTTCTAGATCAACTACCTCGGCGATTACGACTGCGGGTGCTTTGCGCTTCACTCGTTTCTTCAGGACCACTATATGTATCCCTTCCAGATGTATGCTCTGTCTCCGTTCTATCAGCCCGACAGTCCTCAAATTCATGTCGGTTAGGACCAAGTCGTTATGCCTCTCTTCGCCTGGAAATGCTTGAAGAATCCGAACAAGCTCTCTGAAGTATGCGCCGTTGGGTCGAGAGATTGTGGCTATAAAAAAGGGAAAGTATGTCAGTTTCTGAGTCAGTTACTAATATCTCAATGATTAAAGAGGGAAAAGGCAACACTTACGTCTATCCAACCACCGCCTAGCAAATCCAGGGTGGCACCGAACATAGAACCATTCAGTTTTATAATGACTTAGCCTTCCCCAGGGGCCTAGTACAATGTGGCAGTTTCTGACCGCTTCCAGGAAGGTGAAAGAAGGGCTGTCTCCACGACTCTTGACGTTGAATAAATATCTGATTTTGATCAGCTTCGGCAGACGAAAGAGGATCTCCATAAAGAGGACAAAGGTACTGTTCAACAAGGCATACCCGTTGGGATGTAGCTGAGATGGAGCTATGCCAAGAAATGATAACATCTCCCTTATATATTGATTGAAGGGAGGAAGTGTCCCCGTTGTGCAAGCGTGACGGTTGAAAGTAGTAAACCCCTCCGGGGGATTGTGTGGCCTGTCATTTGGCCTAGGAAGTAGCACGTCGTCAAGCGACAAACCATGCCTTAAGAAAATCCATCCTAGCATATCTTCGGAGATACATGACGGCACAGAATCCGTTGGATTACAAATAAACTGGGCACCCGGACGATCGTCCGAAGCTGGGTCTATAACTTCGGCTTCAATAACCGGTATCTCTATGGTTGGAGGAATAGAACTTGGGAGTTTCGGCTTTTGAGAACTTGATGGTTCCATGACTAGCTAGCTTATAAAAAATCATTGTTGAACTGACAAATAACGTTCGTGCATCCCCCAATGTAAAGTGTGTGAGTGCGTTGTGCAGTGCAATACTATATATCATTTGAGAAGATCAACAAGATTGAAGGAAGCATGTAAACGACGAGAATTCGGAATTCAGTTGGAAGGACCGTCATCGCTGACCGTCACAACCATACCATCCAACTGTTAACTATCATTCCAAGTTAAAGTTTGGTGTCATTTTGATAAGTTCTAGTTTCGTCGACGAGCTTCGATAGGCAATCATATATGCAGTGAAATGGTTAAGTCCAGTAATACAAGTTTGAAGCTCGTCGGAGTCAATTGTTCAAATGTGCAAGGAGTTTCAAATTTTTTAATGTTCAATTCGTACTGCTCACGAGAGCCATGTTCGCATCAATAAGTTATGGTTGCGTGTGTACGAGTCAGACTCGGTCAGAAGGTTGGAATACAAGTTCGACTCGATCAAGGGGCCAAGAATTTCGAATCGACCGGAGCGCGACACTCTGACTCAATCCAAAAGCCTCCAGTTCGACTCGCTCCCAAGACTATGTAGTTCGACTTGCTCCCAAGACTACGCAGTTCGACTCGCTCCTAAGGCTACACACTTCGACTCGATCCAGTGCCATCCACTTCGACTTGCTTCGAAGCCACCCACTTCGATTCGATCAAAGGCCATCATTTCAAATTGATCAGACACAGCCCCTTTGTATCGATCCATAGATTCAAAGCATTCGACTCGATGCGAAGCTCCACCATCGATCGATACGAAGGGCCTCCGCCTCATCCTCTCGAAACCTCTACTCAGATTGACACAAAGATAAGGTCATGGAACTTATGATCGATCACAACTCTGGTTGATTTGATATTAAAAACCGAGTCTCATTGTTTACGCGTGGATTCTCTTATTGGATTACCTAGATCAGTCAGTTAGTTCAAATGATTGAAGGTAGGAATCGGTTCGAAGGCAGGAATGTTTCGTTCATTCTTCTCGAGTTTCTGAGCGATATGAAGGCAAGGAAGGAAAAACGAAAGGTAAAAAGTAAAAAACGGCTAAGTATAAAGTATTTATATGGACTTGGAAACAAAAGGAATAGACGATTCGTATCCCGATGTATTCGAACACGCATTTTGACTCCATCTCCAGTGCATCGATGCGAAGCTCCCCTTCGTATCGCTTGCCTTCGACTCCATCCCCATGTCCATTTCAACTCCATCGATACGAGACCACCATTTGTATCGATAACCCATTTCGACTCTGTCTCCTGTGCATTTCGACTCCGACTCCTATGCAGCTCGAACCCAAGACCGAGTCGAACGAGCAGTTCGAATCCATCAGGGAGTCTACATTGACTCGCTCCACTTCGACTCGCTCAGTTCGAGTCCATCACCAAGTCGAACAAGCGCTTCGCATCCATCGAACCCATCAAATCGTGGCTTCCAGAGGCCAACTCCATCGAATCGGAATACTTACTCCGTATCCATAAATTCAATAAAAATTGTCTTTAATGTTTCAATCCTTCACATCGATTCAGGAGAGGATCGTTAGGAAGGAACATTCAAAAGCAACTGTCAAGCGTTGTTGCAACGAATTTCACATCGGTTCAGGAGAGGATCAATACGGAATTCAAAAATAAAATAAACTGACAACGACTCGAGAACGTACAAACGTCAACGAGAGTCAGGTTAACATATATGCATGTATATCGGACTAATATTCAATATTCCAGATTTTCAGGAATCAGAAACTCATCCAATAACGATTACAACAACAAACGGGTAACCACTGGCATACAACAATCAGTCGCAACAATATAGGGTACAGCAGTTGACCGTCAACAGCTTGCATTTTCAAGAGAAAACAGTCGAAGATTACAGCTTTCATCGAAAAGACGATGACTATTCAGAATGAAGATTGCAGCACTTCAAAGCACGTCATGTTTTCGCAAGACGTACTTTGGGGGGCAAATGTTATCCCGCCTTTTGGCAAGGCCGTGACACCAAGGAATTGATTAGTAACCAATGACGGCCCATCCTAGAGATCAGTTATACATAGGCTCACTATGGATATCGACAAATTTTGTCCGAATCTAGATCGAGCCAAAATTGGTAGGACATGATAAGCTAAGCCATGAGAGTCAACGTTCCAAATCTCAAATCAATCCGAGTTCGTATGCTCAAGTTATGAACGACACAAAATTGGATGAAAACCAATCACCAGTCGACTCGCTCCCTTCGACTCGCTTCGCTACCATCAGAAGCGGCACCTTCAACTCACTCCTCTTCGCATCCCTCAGTTGCCTACTTCGACTCGCTTCGCAACCATCAGAAATAATAACTTCCACTCGCTCCGTTCGAACCACTGTTCGACTCCATCAACTTCAACACCATTGGCGAAGCCACTTCTCGAATCTCTCAGGACGCTCCATTTCGACTCGCTCGACCAGTGCACGTTCAACTCGCTCAATCTGGGCACACATCGACTCGCTCAATCGATGAACATTTCGACTCGCTCGAGACAGCATCAAAGGCAGGGTGATCCAAAGACTCAAGCGCCACTTCACCGAGTTGAACAGAAGCGAGTCGAAACAGAAGCGAGTCGAACCAAACAGCCATCGAGAATCGCATTTCGTATCGATCATATCTCCTAATCTACAAGTCCAAATGCTATGAAATTTTCACAGAGGACTACGTGCATGCTAAAGAATGTTCTCCCCAAATTTCAACTCCATTGGATGAAATCTTGATCGATACGAAATCTATTCGTATCGATCACGGATCGGACCGAAACTTCACAGGCTTGGGCGTGCGGGCCTGGTCACGTGCCAGAGAGGGTCTCCCGAGATCTGAACGAAATACCAGCCTCCTACGCCTATAAATAGACCCCCAAAGCCAACAAAAAAGGGGTTCTTCTTCCTCTTTGAGATCTCCAACGCCCAGACTCCGCCAGATCCAGATCTGTACTCCATTGCTGCTGCTACCAACGAATTTGACTGCTGCAAATCATTGTTATTCGCTGTAATTTGCTGAAAACAATTGTAAACAGCAAAGAAAGATCAATAAAGCAAACTACTTCATAGTGGACGTAGGCAATACGCCGAACCACTCTAAATTCTTGTGTCTCCTTGCATTTTAATTATCTTCATCTCTGAGATTTGGAGTTTTTGTTAGATAATTCCACCTTTTCCATTTAATTTCTTCACTTTATTTCTTCAAAGACTCCCAAAGAGTGTTGTGCCCAATTTTGGTACAAACACTTTAATTTTAGCCATCACCCTGACCTTTTCTAACCTATCGTTATTCTCATTCTATGCCGGTGACATGGGATGCACCCACGGACTCGATCGTCTTTGCGGTTCATCCATTTTTCATCATTCTGGCCGGGATTCGGGCACCGACAAGCGCCGAGACAGAGACGACTATGGAGACCGAGACAATCGCCCCCGAGAATCGACTTATCGAAGGAAATCATACAACCAGTCTTCATATTCCCGCGATCTTCCTTCTCAATCGGAGCAAGGCAGAGAGAAGTCTTCGCAGAAAGGGTCTCAATCTGATGTTCCCCGTGATCAACACTCTGGCTCATATAGCACACGGCAGTCTCGGCAACATCGTAAGAAGACGGAACTTTCAAAGCTACCTCCCCCTGTTCCCACAATAGATCCGAAGATATCGGAGAAGCTGGCCGAGCTTAAAGTCAAATTCCCCAAAATCTGCTTTGATGGTCTGAAGTTCTTTCCTGCGATACATCACATTCCGGGGCATGTCAAACAGAGTGCCATCGCTTGCAACAACGACGTTTATGTTCAACATGACGCATTTGTCCATCTAGTTGAAAAAGTTTCGGAAGTCTCTGTTGAGCGTCAACACGAAATCGACCGCCTGAGCTGCCGAACAAAGTGCTAAAGATACTACAGAGGCCGCCACTCGTCTAGAGATGACTCATAAGAAGGAAATTAATGACGCGGTCCAGCGCTGTGGGGCCTTCGCTTTAGAAAAGGACTCTATTCAAAAAGAAAGGGATGCACTCGCCCTACAGGTTAAAGAGTTGAAGGAACTACTCTCTAAGGAGAAGGAAGAGAAGATAGCTGCTCAAGAGGAGTCCCAATGATATTGCAACGAGATTGTTGCTAGGCGACTCTTGAAGGCAAAGCTCGACGATGAGCTCTCTAAGGTCGGGACGGTGAAGGATGAAACCCATGAAGAGGGCAAGAGAATATCATCCGCGGAGATTGACACTCGCCTTGAGGCGGCTGCGGAAGCTGGAAGAGAGGAGATCACGTGCCTGTTCAACCCGCTGATAGCTGAATACAATGCCCGTGTCCTCATGCATCGGGACCAGACTTTTCTTGGCAAGGGCTACCTTGAATCTCTAGCCGAGGCATGGGAAACTTTGATAAAGATTAAAAAGGTGGAATCGGATATCGAGGAGGTTGACGAGGATGCTTTAGTAAAAGAGTTTCTCATGGGGAATGATCCTTCAGACTTGTCTGCAGCAATGGCTCTCTTTGGCAAAGGCTCCTCTCCACCAAAGGAGAAAAATGACATCGTCGGTCACGTCTGGAACCGAGTCTCCAGCTCCTCCTCCTACTCAATCGCTGATCGGCCAGTACTTGATCCATTCGAGCAACATGCTGGTTATGACCCAAAGGACCCTGGCCTTGGCATTCATGTGCTATCTCCCATTCTAGAGGGTAATACTCCTCGGACGGTCAAAAGCCAGCAAGAAACTGGTATATAACTCTTCTTCTTAAAGTTCAATGAACTGTCGTTTTTGGCGAGAGGCCATCGTATTCTAACGCTCGTCTCTCGTGGTTTTTCGCAGGCCATTCTGATCCTGATCCGACTCCATAGAGTGACGACGCCAAGGAGGAAAAAGGGAAAGCGAGCAAGGCTACCCACGCGGGAGTGACCCCTGGTCCTGATGCTCAGGTGATTGAGGCGCTCAATGAGGATAAGTCCGAAACTTCGTCCCCCGTCGAAGGAAGTTATGAAATTGAAATTACGGGTGCCTCAGGACACACTTCGAAAGCGAGCATGAAGGAGCAACTTGCGAAAGAGAAAAGGAGGAAAGTTGAGATCAAGGTCGAGTCTGAAGTAGTAGAACTTGATGACCCATTGAACAGGCCTCTAAAAGTCATTCTTCCTGGCAGAACCAAACCACTGGATGTTCCTCCTCCCACTCCTAACACTGTTTCTCTGGCGAGAAAAACGTCCAAGAGAAAACGCGTGGGGGAGGAGTCGTCTGAAAAAACGAAGGAGGAAAAGAAGCTAAAGAAATCGAAGAAGTAGCCACTACCCTCGTTCAATGAGAGTTAGTTTAGATCATGTAATTATTTTTATTTATTTATTTTCGTAGTCAATGTAGGCAGACTTTTGACTCCGGGTTTCAGAGGAGTGGTTGTAGAACCCCATTTTGGGTTAATGAATAAAGTTTAGTTTCTTCGTCTTTCAAATGACTTCTGTTTTTTAGCTTGCTATATAACTGTGGTCGAAACTCAAGTTCCTGTGAGTTACATAAACCTCCAATCCACTTTCACATTGCTGGGAGATTCTTTGGAATTGTACATCTCTTATTTCACATTTCTGGTACTTAGAATATTTCTTAATCCGCACTCTGGGGACTTAGAGTACTCCAGTCCGCGTTCAGGGGACTTGGAGATTTAAGTCGTGTATACTCTAGTCCGCACTCTGGGGACTTAGAGTACTCCAGTCCGCGTTTAGGGGACTTGGATATTTAAGTCGTTTATACTCTAGTCCGCACTCTGGGGACTCAGAGTACTCCAGTCCGCGCTCCGGGGACTTGGAGATTTAGGTCGTTTATACTCTAGCCCGCACTCTGGGGACTCAAAGTACTCCAGTCCGCGCTCCGGGGACTTGGAGATTTAGGTCGTTTATACTCTAGTCCTCACTCTGGGGTCTCAGAGTACTCCAGTCCACGCTTTGGGGACTTGGAGATTTAGGTCGTTTATACTCTAGTCCGCACTCTGGGGACTTAGAGTACTCCAGTCTGTGCTCAGGGGACTTGGAGATTTAAGTCGTCTATGCGCGTTCGTACGTCAGACAGAATGATGTAACTCCTGTTGTTTGTCACCGGATTATTATGCATGAAAACATTAGTGATGCATGGGAAAGATGGCTTCAAGCCTTTATTAATGAAAACAAACTAAATCGTCCGATTACATGCTTAAAAAGAAACTAAGAATCAATGGAACAAAAACATACAAGAAATAATTGCACCTAAAACATGAAAGAAACAAGCTAAATATAATAATGTCGCAAATGTTCACTATTCCATGCTCGGGGGAGTGTCATGCCATCAATGGTCGCTAGCTTGAATGTTCCCTCTCCAAGCTTTCGTTCAACGACATATGGACCTACCCAGTTGGGATTCATACGTGGTGGTACCGAAAAAACTCGTTTCAAAACGAGATCGCCCACATCAAAGATTCTCGGGCGGACTTTTTCATTATAATATCGATTAACTCGGTGCCTATATGCTACCGCCCTTAACTCAGCTTTCTCACGTTTTTCATCAACGAAGTCCAGTGATTTCAACAAGAGATCCTGATTCGTCCTAGGATCATAATGTATTACCCGATGTGATGGGACTTCAAGCTCCACGGGTATAACAGCCTCTGTGCCATATGCCAATGCGAATAGAGTGTGGCCAGTCGCGGACTTATGGGTAGTTCTATAAGCCCATAGTGAAGTTGGAAGTTCATCTACCAACTTGCCTCCAGCCTTTTCCAAACGCATCTTCAATATGGACTTGATTATTTTGTTCACGGCTTCGACTTGTCCATTAGCCTTTGGATGAGCAACTGCGGCGAAATTTTTCTCAATGTCGTAATTTAAACAGAAATCTTTGAATTCCCTACTTTCAAATTGAGTTCCGTTGTCTGTAATGATGGTTTGCGGGAGGCAAAAGCGGCATATAATGTTTCGTACAACGAAATTAATGACCTTCTTGGAGGTGACTGTGGCTAAAGGCTCTGCCTCGGCCCATTTGGTGAAGTAGTCGACCGCAACTATCGCGTATTTTGCACCACCTTTGGATATAGATAAAGAACCGACTATGTCGATTCCCCAGATTGCAAACGGCCAGGGACTAACCATTTGCATGAGTTACGTTGGCGGGGCCCTCGGGATATTCGCGTATTTCTGACACTTGTCACATTTTCTTACATAATCTGCAGCATCTCGATTCACAGTTGGCCAATAGTATCCGTAGCGGGGGATCTTTTTTGCTAGTGTCTGCCCCCAGTATGGTCGCCACATTCTCCTTCGTGAACTTCCTTCAAGACCTGCTTTGTCTCATCACCGGCAATGCACCGTAGTAAGGGGACCGAGAACCCCCTCCGATACATTACTCCTCCTTGCACCACATATCGCGCGGCTTTGCGAATGACTTGTCGTCTTTCGCTTCTACTTTCGGGTAAAGTCCCATTTAGCAGGTATTTGTTTGAATGGGGTTATCCATGACTCCTTCTCGATCTTCGTTTCCAACACAAAATCGACCTCCATCACATCTATTCTTGGGGCATGTAAGGTTTCGACGGGAACTAATCCCATTTGTTGTGCATCGCCGGTACTCGCGAATTTGGCCAGCGAGTCGGCTTCCTTGTTCCGTTCACGCGGGACATGCGAAATGTCATAATGTTCAAAGTTCGCCAATAGTTCCTGAACCAGAGCAAGGTACAGAGCAATATTTTGTCCCCTTGCTTGGTAATCTCCTCGCACTTGGTATACCACCAGCTGTGAGTCACAAAAGATTTCAACTGATTTTACCCCGAGTTCACCAACAAGCTTTAAACCAGCAATCAACGCTTCATATTCTACTTCATTATTCATAGCCGGGAAATTGAGCTTTAAAGCATAACAAATCGACCGATTTTCTGGAGTCACAAGAACTACACCAGCCCTAGAGCAACGGTCATTTGACGCCCCATCGGTGTACAATTTCCATCGAATGGGGGGAATGACGCTGTGACTATCTGGCTCGTCTGATATAGTAAACTCAGTGATTAAGTCTGCTAATGCTTGCCCTTGTATGGCCCTTCGTGGCAGGTAGGTAATATCGAACTGACTCAACTCGATATTTCATTTTAACATCCTTCCAGAAGTTTCTGGTCGTTGGAGTACCTGTCGCAAGAGCGGATCGGTATAAATACTGACTGAGTGTGCTTGAAAGTATGGATGCAGCTTACGTGATGCAATCACCAAGCAATAGGCCAATTTCTCAATTTTAGGATAATTTCTTTCTACCCCCATTAAACGTTTACTAACGTAATACACCGGCTTTTGAACTCGGTCCTCCTCGCAGACCAAAGCCGCACTTATAGCATGCGGGGATACGGCCAAGTATACGTACAACATTTCATGGTCTACTGGTTTCGATAGCACTGGAGGACTCTCCAAATGCCTTACCAGAGCTCGGAACGCTTCCTCACAGTTGGATGTCCATTCGAAATTCCTCTTTCCCTTCTTTATTATATCGAAGAAGGGAATACACTTGTCTGTGGCTCTGGATATAAATCGACTCAGTGCAGCCACCTTTCCATTCAAGCTTTGTACATGTTTTATGGTTATGGGCGCTTGTATGTTTCGAATATCTTGAATCTTTTTTGGGTTAGCTTCAATTCCCCGGGCATTAACAATGAATCCCAAAAACTTCCCTAACGCAACGCCGAAGGAACACTTCAGAGGGTTGATCTTCATCCCATAATATCTGAGTATGCCAAACATCTCTGCTAAGTCTCGAATGTAGTCGTTTGACTGCCGTGACTTCACGAGCATGTCATCCACATAGACTTCCATTGTTCTACCAATCTGATCTTTAAACATTCGATTCACCAAACGCTGATAGGTCGCTCCCGCGTTTTTCAATCCAAAAGGCATCACTACGTAGCAATATAGCCCAACATCTGTGACAAAACTAGTGTGTTCTTGGTCCGGAATGTGCATCGGGATCTGGTTGTATCCTGAGTACGCATCCATGAACGACAATAACTCGTGTTCTGCAGTGGAGTCGACCAACTGATCAATTCTAGGTATTGGGAAACGGACCTTAGGGCACACTTTGTTTAAATCGGAATAATCTATGCAAGTTCTCCACTTCCCGTTCGCTTTTTTCACTAGCACGGGGTTTGACACCCATTCAGGGTAGAGGGCATCGCGGACGAACCCATTAGTTTTGAGCTTATCCACCTCCTCTCTGAGAGCAGCGGACCTCTCCGTGTCCATTCCTCTCCTTTTTTGTTTGAATGGGACGTACCTCGGGTCTATGTTCAACATATGACTCGTGATAGCGGGAGAAATCCCGCACATGTCGGAATGTGTCCAAGCGAAAACATCGAGATTTGCTCGGAGGAAATCACTAAGGTCCTCGGTCAACGAGGGGCTTAGTTGTGATCCAATCTTCAGTACCCGCGACGGATCGTCTCGGCTGACTGAAATGTCAATTGTCAGTTCAGCCGGTGCTGCTTTTTCTTCCCTGGGTTCCTCATCATCGTCTCTCGGATCTATGTCTTTATAGATCCAAGAATGTTGCCCGAGCCAGGGCTCGGGCATTACTTGTCAATTGTCAGTATTCTGAATGCGGACGGGGTTGTCCGCAACCTTTCCTTTCTCTCGCCGATGGGCCTCTCGGAGCTCAGCCACATAACATGCACGACCGGTCGCCTGGTCGCTATGCACAACACCTACTCCTTTCTTGGTCGGAAATTTTAAAGTCAAACACCACGGGGCCAATGCTGCCCTAAACTCAGCCAGGGCCGGTCGACCCAGAAACACATTGTATGGAGAATCTACATCCAAAACTACGAAAGGTAGGATTCGCACCCTCCTACGCTCACCTTGTCCCAGTTCAACTGGCAACTCAACATACCCCACTGCATCAGTCGCTGCGCCATTAAAGCCATGTATACAAGCTTTAGATGGCTTCAAATCCTTCGTCACCATCTTCATATGGTCATAAGCCTTCTTAAAGATGATATTGACAGAACTTCCACAATCAATCAAAATTCTTTTCACAAGGGCCGGCCCGATTGTCGCAGATTTGACCATCGGGTCAACGGTAGGAGCCTCCACCTGGTCAGCGTCCCTGCTCCTGAACACTATATCGTTTGTCATCATGCGTTGCTGTTTAGCGCGGGTCCCATCCTCCACATTGGAACAACACTCCAAATCTGTATGCCTAAAGGAATTAGCATACCGCTTCATTTCTTGCCAATTCTTATCTGCAGGGTGAGGTTCGCCTATTATTGTGTTTATGACTAGTCTGCCCACGGTCCGAGTAGGCTCCTTAGGGTGACGTGGAGCTGGTGTGTGACCGGGATTGGACGTTCCATGTCCACCTTCTTGAGGATTCTTTACAAACTCCTGCAAGTTTTTCTATCTAATCAACTTCTCTATTGCGTCATGTAAGTGCCTACACTCTTCACTATTGTGCCCATAAGTCTCATGAAAGCGGCAATACTTCCCTGTCAGCTTTTGCTCCTCGGTTGACTCCTTTGGGCGTGGCTCTCTGTATTGAAAGGTATTACAAGTTGATAGGTAAATATTCTCAAGAGATGCATTCAGTGGGGTGTATTCGTTGTAGGTTGGAATTCTCGGCTTCCATTTCCCCGCTTCTCTTTTCTTCTCCTAATTTCTTCCTCCGGATTCCTTAGATTGCCCGGGCTTGTTCTGGACATTGACCTGAACTTTCCCCGAGTTGTCTCCAGATTGCTTTACAGCGATGTTGCTTTTCATGGTCTCCTGAACAGGCCCTGGTGCATTATATCGCCTTATCCACCTAGGTTCCTCTCTTCTTATGAATTGATGAGCCTTTGAGTAAAAACACTCTAGCATAGTTGGAGGTTTTCCTGCTAACCAATCTCCAAACTCTGAAGCCAGATCCACACCTCGCATCACAACCATAAGAATTGCGTGATAATTGGGATTGCTAACTTCAGTAGCCGAAACATGGAACCTCTGTAAATACTCCTTCAGCGACTCCCCTGGAGCTTGGATCACACTTGATAGAGACATCACGTCCTTTGGACGAGTAGCATGTATTCTGAACTATTCTATAAATTTCTTTGCCAACTCCTCGAAACTGGATACAGACCACGGAGGAAGTCGGGTGAACCACATGGTAGCGATCCCAGATAGAGTTATTGGAATGCATCTACACTTGGTTGCATCATTCGCTCTAGCTGAATCCATCATCCATTCATATCTCATCACATGCTATCGGGGATCAACCTTTCCTTCATAGGTTGGGATAGTTGGCATGCTAAACTTCCTGGGATACTCGGCCTGTAGAACAGTGTTTGTGAATGGAGTATGACTCTTGGATATCCCCCAATCTTCATTTGATAAGCCTTGATTCTTTTTCATCAATTGTATGACCATAGCTGTCAGGTCTGGGGTTTGTATGGAAGATGGAAGGTTGGAGTCTGTTCTACGGGATCGGTCGAGTTGATGCCTCCTCTGCTGGCGATCTGCCCAACGTGTATCTTGAGGTTCAGCATTGTTGGCGTTTAAGTGAGCCGGGCGTCCAATTTCAACACGCGCTCTAGATCCTAAGTTTCCCGCTCCTGCTTGGTTGCGGTTTCCGAGGTGTAAGAGATCCCTACTTGATCGATCAGCAGCGCCCGCCTATGTAGTTTCTGTCTTGCGGCGTCTACGCCTGGAAGGTTTATCAGATGAAGTCGAGCCATCAGATGAAGAGTAAGGAGCTGGACTACCCCCAGGATTCTGATGCTATTGTTGAGTGAGCTGAGCCATAAGGTTGGCGTTAGCTTGAATCTGTTCTCCAAGTTGTCTCCTGCTTTACATGATTTCTCTCATCAAGTCATTGAACTCTGTTCTGGTGACAACTTCCATTTGGTCTTGGGTGGCAGTTCCTGCACCTATATTTGCTTGCTGATTGCTAGGTCCTATTTGTCGCATGCTAGCGGTCTCATGGGCATCCGCATTATAAGAGGCAGATCTAGTACGTGGTCTTCCCATTGTAGAGTTATTGGCAAGAACTCTGAGTAGAATCAACGGACGTCTTGTGAATGACTTGGATCTCCTTCGGGGGATTTATCCAATCCAGTAGCTACAAAGCAGATCCTTGTGGCCTGAGAATTCGGTTCTCAGTGAAAGCACCAAAGTGTTAGCACCAAAATTGGTCACCAACCCCCTTTAGAAAGATTGTGTAGAGAGATAAATGAAGAAGATAAATTAGAACTGAAAAATAGTGTAATTTAATGCCAAAAGAACAACAAAAACGAGAACACCAGATTTATAGTGGTTCCGCGTAACTGCCTACGTCTACTTTGAGTTTTGATCTTTATTGCTTTCACAAGTAGTTAAATACAGATACAATCCGTATATTAATTACTTGAATACAAATTTGAACTGAAAAGAATGAGTCTTGAAAGCGGCAGAGTCTCCCCAGTGTTCTCGAAAAAAGGTCCTTTTCACTGTGCCCCTGCCCCTCTATTTACATACGAAGATGGGTTGGGCTTCCCTCTTGGGCCTAGGAGTGAGATACTTTGGCCCGTGGTGAGTGACTTTTGTGTGCCAAGCCATAAATGCCGAACGGCAAATGCCGAGCCATGCTTCAAACCGAACGAGGCAGTGTGTTGAGTGAAATGTGTAGGCCGAATGAGGTCCGATGCCGATCGAGGGGAGATGCCGAACGACATGCTTACGCCAAGCGAGGCCATGTGCCGAACGAGGCTGGAATGTCAAACGAGGCATGAATGCCGAACGAGGCTGGAATGCCGAACGAGGATGAATGCCGAGCGAGGCATGAATGTCGAACGATGCAGGAATGCCGGTCGAGGCGGGAATGCCGATCGAGGCAAGAATGCCAAACGATGCTGTTTGTAACAAAATTGGGCACAACACTCTTCGGATGTGTTTGAAGAGATAAAATGAAGAAAATATATGTAAAATGAAGCAGATCTAACAAACACACCAATAAAACGATAAGAAAATGCATAGAAACACACAGATTTAGAGTGGTTCGGCGAATTGCCTATGTCCACTATGAAATGATTGATGTTTATTAAATTTCACTCGCTGTTTACAAAAGATTACAATAGTACAACTGGAGTTTGATAATCTTTTCGGCATAATACAGGCGTAGAGAGGCCAAAAGTCCCTTTTATGTAGGTTCTGGGCTACTATTTATAGGCGTAGGAGGCAAATATCTCGCTCAAATCTCAGGAGACTTCTTTTGGCACGTGGGTGGGCCCACACGATCGATCCTAGGCGATTTCGACTCGATCCATGATCGATATGAACGAATTTCATATCGATTAAGACTTGCTCCAATCGAGTCGAAATTTGGCAGTAACATTCTTTATGTTGTACGTAAGCTCCTGTGAAAATTTCATAGCATTTGGACTTGTAGATCATGAGATATGATCGATGCAAGTTGGAGTAGACTCGATCCGTGATCGATACGAATGAATTTTGTATCGATCAAGACTTGCTCCAATCGAGTCGAAATTTGGCAGTAACATTCTTTATTTTGTACGTAAGCTCCTGTGAAAATTTCATAGCATTTGGACTTGTAGATCATGAGATAAGATCGATGCAAGTTGGAGTCGACTCGATCCGTGATCGATACGAACGAATTTCGTATCGATCAAGACTTGCTCCAATCGAGTCGAAATTTGGCATGAACATTCCTTAGGTCGTACGTAAGCTCCGGTGAAAATTTCATAGCATTTGGACTTGTAGATCATGACATATGATCGACGCAAGTTGGAGTCGACTCGATCCGTGATCGATACGAACAAATTTCGTATTGATCAAGACTTGCTCCAATCGAGTCAAAATTTGGCATGAACATTCCTTAGGTCATACGTAAGCTCCTGTAAAAATTTGGTGGCATTTGGACTTGTAGATCACGAGTTATGATCGATTCAAGTTTGGATTTCTCAATTGTGATCGATCAATATCTTGAGCATACGAACTACGATTGACTTGAAATTTGAAACGTTGGCTCTCAAAGCTTTGCTTGTCGTGTCATATCAATTTTAGCTCGATCCGGACTCGGACAAAATTCGTCGACATCCATAGTGAGCCTACGTACAACCGATCTCTAGGATGAACTGCCCTTGGGTTTTAGTCAAGTTCTTGGAGTCACGGCCTTCCCAAAAGGAGGGATAACAGATGCTGGAATGCCGATCGAGGCAGGAATGCAGGTCAAGGCAGGAATGCCGATCGAGGCTGGAATGCCGAAGGAGGCATGAATGCCGAACGAGGCATGAATGCCGAACGAGGCATGAATGCCGAACGATGCAGGAATGCCGGTCAAGGCAGGTATGCCGAACGAGGCTCTCAATGTTGAGCGATCCTTTGAATGCCGAACGGTACCCCTATGCTGAACGATACTGAATACCGAGCGAGCCTAGATTGCCGAACGAGGCTGTTGTACCGAACGGGGTTCATGCCGAACGTGCTTGCTGTGCCGAATGGTACCTATTATCCCGCCTTTTGGCAAGGCCGTGACACCAAGGAATTGACTGGTAAACCAATGACGATCCATCCTAGAGATCGGTTATACACAGGCTCACTATGGATATTGACGAATTTTGTCCGAGTCTGGATCGAGCTAAAATTTTATGACATGACAAGCTAAGCTATGAGAGTCAACGTTCCAAATCTCAAGTCAATACGAGTTCGTATGCTCAAGTTATGAACGATACAAAATTGGATGAAAACCAACCACCGGTCGAATCGCTCCGCTTCGCCTCCATCAGAAGCCAACTTCGACTCGCTCAGTTCGACTCGCTTCGCAACCATCATAAGTGACTACTTCGACTCGCTTCACAACCATCAGATGCCTTCTTCGACTCGCTTCGCAACCATCAGATGCCTTCTTCGACTCGCTCAGCTCGCATCCCTCAGGAAAGCCTACTTCGACTCGCTCTGCTCGAACCACTGTTCGACTCCATCGAGTTCGACTCCATTAGCAAAGCCACTATTCGAATCGATCGAACGATGACCACTTCGTGTCCATCACGGAGCCTTTGTTCGAATCCCTCAGGATGCTCCACTTCGACTCGCTCAATCAATGCACACTTCGACTCGCTCAATCAGTGCACACTTCGACTCGCTCAAAACGGCATCAAAGGTAGAGTGATCCACAGATTCAAGCGCCACATCACCGAGTCGAACGAAAGCGAGTCGAAACAAGAGCGAGTCGAACCAAACAGCAACCGAGAATCCCAATTCGTATCAATCATATCTCCTAATCTACAAGTCCAAATGCTATGAAATTTTCACAAAAGACTGCGTGCATGCTAAAGAATGTCCACGCCAAATTTTGACTCCATTGGATGAAATCTTGATCGATGCGAAATCTGTTCGTATCGATCACGGATCGGACCGAAACTTCACGGGCTTGGGCGCGCGGGCCTGGTCACGTGCCAGAGAGGGTCTCCCGAGATCTGAGCGAAATACCAACCTCCTACACCTATAAATAGACCCCCAAAGCCAACAGAAAAGGGGTTCTTCTTCCTTTTTGAGATCTCCAACGCCCAGACTCCGCCAGATCCAGATCTGAACTCCATTGCTGCTGCTACCAACGAATTTCACTGCTGCAAATCATTGTTATTCGCTGTAATTTGCTGAAATCAATTGTAAACATCAAAGAAAGATCAATAAAGCAACCTATTTCATAGTGGACGTAGGCAATACGCCGAACCACTCTAAATTCTTGTGTCTCCTTGCAATTAAATTATTTTCATCTCTGAGATTTGGAGTTTTTGTTAGATAATCCCTCTTTTTCCATTTAGTTTCATAACTTTATCTCTTCAAAGACTTCCGAAGAGTGTTGTGCCCAATTTTGGTACAAACACTTTGGTGCTTTCACTGAGAAAAACCCAATTTTTCTCCTACTCTTTGGATCTCCTATCTATATCGGATTGCATAAATCCAAGAAGAAGATCCAGATCTAGAACTTTGAAGCCCTTCCATTCTATTCAGATTTGCATCAGATCTAGGAAAGGACTTTCATCACCTCACCATGGTAAGTACACGGACTACCTCTACAGCTGCTGATCAAGGAGGACGGGACAGGCAGAATCCCGCGCAATTGCCTCCAACAAACCAAGATGCCACCGGACCTTCAGATCCAACAGGTTCGGTTACCAGACAAGAGTTCCAGACGCTGTTACAAGAATTGACCCAGGGTCGACAACATCTAACTGAACAACTGCGCACCAACGCAGAGTTGACCAACCAGCTAAATCGCCAAAGGCGAAGAAGATCCAGAAGAGATCAAGGTTCCTATTCTTCCATAGAAAGTTCAGCCTCCTCCGATGGCAAAACCAAATCCACACGTCCACGGCTAGGTGTAAGCTACACCCAAGCCACGGGACACCAACCTGCTTCGAATCTTGGGCAACCTAGAGCTGGACCATCCACTAGTCTCTATACAGAACCTTCAACCCGAGGAGGTGCTGCTCCTTACCATGTCACCTGCAACATTGCTACTACCACCACTACCGGACGGGGAGGTGATGCTAGAAACCAAGCTGATCCTCAACGTAACCAACGAGAACAGACTCCTGAGCCTTATGTTCCTGAGGATGTTAAACCAAGGAGGCGAGGCATGGACCGTCGACCGCGTCCAGTCCAGACTCGCGCTGTGGAACCCGACCACACCTTGGCAAAACATGCTCCAAGTATCCGAATGCCGGATATACCAACGATGATCCGCCAAATGATCTGTGAAAGTCGGGGTCTCTCTAATGACGACTGGGGAATCTCCCGGAGCCATACCCCTTTCACCGATGACGTGTTATATGCTGAACCACCTCGGCACTTCAGGATGCCAACTTTGCTAGTTTATGAAGGAAGTTATGATCCCAATCAACACGTCCTGAAATATGAATGGCTGATGAATGCTGCGAGAGCTGATGACGCAGTAAACTGCCGTAGTTTCCCCATTTACCTAGGGGGGATCACTACCATGTGGTTTACTCGTTTGCCACCACGATCCATCTCTAACTTTGACCAGATGGCCACCAAGTTTGTCGAGCAATTCCGTATGCACGTGGCGAGGCCTAAACACTCTGTCTAGTGTTACACAAGCTCCTGGAGAAACAATTAGACGTTACTTGGAGAGATTCCATGCTGCGTGTGCAGAAATAAGCAATCCCAATGATAACTCTATCCTGATGGCATTGACTAAGGGGATTGATGCTGATTCCGAGTTCGGAAATTAGTTAGCTGGAAAACCACCTGCGTCATTAGACCGTTTCTTTTCCAAGGTAGCCTAATTCTTGAGAAGGGAGGATGCGAAACAGTCTAGGTAGCAGGATGACGCAAGGCCCAACATCGAAGGTGTCCAAAGTAACATTGTTGTTAAACAATCCGGAGATAGTTCTAGAAAAGTTCAGTTGAACATCCAGAATAAACAGAATCAACAGAGGGACAATGGAAATCAAAACAAAAAACGCGATCAGAATCGTGGTCCACGGCGTAGAGCTTCCATGTACGATAATTACACTCCATTGAACACGTCATTGGAAGATATGTATTTGCAGACCTGCAATACCATGCAGTACAAGAAACCTGCCCCGAAACCACCAACTGAAAGGCAAATCCAAACAGGAAAATTTGTATATTCCATGAGAGCTATGACCATAACATCAATGAGTGTCGTCACCTATAAGACCTCATTCAAAAACTGATACGTGAACAGAAGTTGGATCAGTATGTGCGGGCGCCGCATTCTGGTGGTGCGGGCCCATCAAATCAGAATCATGCACCAAATCAGGAAAGACAGGAGGAACCCGCTCGTACAGGTGGAAGGTTGGTCATCAATACAATAAGTGGTGGTCCTCACCCTGCAGATCGAAGCTGGAAGGAAATGGAGTCGTATGCCAGTTCTATCAGGCATGCGGACTTCGAGTGTTGTAGTAGTTTTGATGAAGGGGCTCCGGCCAAGCAATATAAAATGATGGCAGATGACATCGTGTTCAGGAACATAGACGCTGATAAAGTCGAAGCCCCCACTATCGATCCACTGGTCATCTCAGCACAAGTAGGTCCCGCTTGGATTAAGAGGATCTTAGTTGACAGTGGAAGCTCTGTGAATATTTTGTTCAAGAGAGCTTATGATCAAATGAAAATGGAAGCCACAGACTTGAAGCCTTGTCAATCCCGAGTCCATGGTTTCAACGGAAGTGCTACTATACCCACTAGAATGGTGGAACTGCCAGTAGAGTTGGGAGGGAGAACGATGGAGAGTACGGATGCTACAGTTTATTGTTTTGGACATAGACTCCCCTTACAATGCTTTCTTGGGTCGACCGGCCCTAGCTGAATTCAGGGCAGCCATCGCCCTATGGTGTTTGACTTTAAAGTTTCCCACTAATCATGGAATAGGAATCATTCAGGGAGATCAGGCTGCTGCTAGAGCCTGCTATGTTGCTGAGCTGCAGGAGGCGCAACGAAAGGAGAAAGGAAAGGGCGTGGAGGAATCTCTCTGCGTTCGTTTTGTCGATAATTGACAATTAACGCCCGGGCCCAGGCCCGGGCACCCAGCCAATTCCTCAAGGATCTTGACCCGAGAGAAACTGAAGACGAAGGAGAATCTAAAGAAAGTCAAGCATCCCCGGCCGAACTGATGATTGATGTCCCAGTTGGCAATAACGATGATTCGAAAATGATAAAGATTGGATCTCAGCTAAGCCAGCAAACTCAAGAGGAATTGGTTTAATTTATGCGGGCAAATCTTGACGTATTTGCCTGGACACATTCCGGTATGTGTGGGATCTCGCCGGACATCGCGAGCCACACCCTGAACATAGACTTGTGGCATGTCCCGGTCAAACAGAAAAGGCGTGGTATGGATCCAGAGAGATCTACCGCCCTTAAAGAAGAAGTAGAAAAGCTTAAAGCGAACGGGTTCATTCGGGATGCCCTATATCCTAAATGGGTGTCGAATCCCGTGCTAGTCCGAAAGCCGAACGGAAAATGGAGAACGTGTGTCGATTATTCCGATCTGAATAAAGCATGTCCCATAGACAGTTTCCCGCTTCCCAGAATTGATCAGCTAGTAGATTCGACAAGTGGGCATGAACTCTTATCCTTCATGGACACGTATTCTGGCTACAATCAGATACCGATGCATTTACCCGATCAAGAACGTACCAGCTTTGTAACCAATCTGGGACTTTACTGTTACAAGGTTATGCCATTCGGACTCAAGAACGCCGGGGCTACTTATCAACGATTGGTCAATCGAATGTTTGCCAATCAAATCGGGAAAACAATGGAAGTATATGTAGACGACATGCTTGTAAAGTCACGACTCTCCACCGACCATGTTAAAGACCTGGAAACTATGTTCAACATACTTCGAGAATACAAAATGAAGCTCAACCCACTGAAATGTCACTTCGGAGTTGCATCCGGAAAGTTCCTTGGGTTCATCGTTAACGCTCGGGGAATCGAAGATAATCCTGAAAAGTTTTGGGCAATCAGAAATCTTGAAACTCCAAAGACTATAAAGCAAGTCCAGAGTCTCAATGGAAAGGAAGCAGCATTGAGCAGGTTCATTTCAAAGTCCACTGACAAATGCATTCCCTTCTTCGATCTGATCCGAAAAAGGAAACGAAACTTTGAATCAACCATAGAGTGCGAGGGAGCTTTCCAAGCACTAGTTCAACATCTATCCACACCACCGATCCTGTCAAAGCCTATTGATCATGAGAAGTTGTATACATACTTGGCAATATCAGAAAGCGCTATCAGTTATGCCTTGGTTCGAGAAGAAGACGGGATACAGAAGCCATTATACTACGTCAGCAAACGATTGACTAGGGCTGAAAGGAACTATCCAAAGCTAGAAAAGTTGGCCTACTGCCTTGTAATTGCATCAAGAGAACTCCGACCGTATTTCCAGACACATCTCATTGTTGTTTACACCGACCAACCGTTACGACAGGTCCTTTCGCGTCCTGAGACGTCTGGTAGGTTACTCAAGTGGAACATCGAACTGAGTCAGTTTGATATTACTTACACTCCAAGACGAGCAATCCAAGGACAAGTCCTCACTGGTTTCATAGTTGAATTTACCATTCCAGAGGACTTGCCCGAAACCAGTAAATCCCCCGAATACGTCTGGAAGCTGTATACTGATGGTGCATCAAACGACCGGTGTTTGGGCGCTAGTGTTGTACTCGAAACTCCCGAAAGCCGATCTATATGCTACGCTTTGAAGTTTTACTTTCATGCAACCAATAATGAAGCTGAATATGAAGCCCTCTTAGCTGGCTTAAAACTTGCTAGAGATTTGAGAATTATCGCAGTGGAAATTTATTGTGACTCACAATTGGTTGTGTCAAGTACGGGGAGAGTATCAGGCAAGAGATCGAAGGTTGGCTGCTTACTTAGCTCGAGTTCAGGAAGTACTGAGTTAGTTTGATTACTATGCCATTTATTGTATACCTCAGGAGCGCAACCAAAAAGCCGATTCATTGGCGAAGCTGGCTGGCACAGGTGAGGCTCAACAAATGGGACTCGTTCCCGTAGAAGCACTATCCTCCCCAAGCATTGACCGGGCAGAAATAGACCGGGTGTACGAAACCGTCCTCGAAAAAGATTCATGGATGACTCCACTCAGGAATTACATCGAGCACGGAACCCTGCCAGAGCGCAGGAGTGAAAAGAGACAAGTCCTTCGGAAGGCCTCACGATTTACCATCCAGAATGGACTCATGTACAGAAGGGGGTACTCGGTCCCTCAACTCCGGTGTATCTCTCATGATGAGATTAAACGGGTATTGCACGATGTGCACGAGGGAGAATGTGGCGACCACACCAGGGGGCAAGTACTTGCCAAGAAAATACTTCGATACGGATATTACTGGCCGACCGTAAATCGCGATGCGTCAGACTATGCAAAGAAATGTGATAGGTGCCAGAAATATGCCTGAATTCCTAGAGCTCCTCCTACCGAGATAACGCAAATGGTCAGCCCATGGCCGTTCGCAATGTGGGGCATCGACATCATCGGTGCTCTACCTCTGGCAAAAGGTGGTGCAAAGTAAGCCATCGTCGCGATTGATTACTTTACAAAGTGGGCTGAAGCCGAAGCTCTTGCTACCATAACAACGAAGAAAGTAATCAACTTTGTAATTTGCAACATCATCTGTCGATTCGGTCTCCCACACACCATTATTACGGACAACGGAACCCAATTCGATAGTGTTGAATTTAAAGATTTATGCAAACGATTTCACATCCAAAAGAAATTCTCCGCGGTTGCACACCCTCAGGCAATCGGACAGGTCAAAGCAGTTAATAAAGTTATAAAGTCTACTCTGAAGAAACGGCTGGAAAAGGTCGGGGGCAAGTGGGTCGATGAACTTCCTATGGCTCTATGGGCTTACCGAACAACCTACAAGACCGCGACCGGCCACACTCCATTCTCTCTCTCTTACGGTTCAGAAGCCGTTATTCCAATCGAGCTAGAAGTACCTTCTCATCGTGTGACATACTATGATCCAAAGACAAATGCTATATTACTTGCTGAATCCCTCGATCTACTAGATGAGAAGCGTGAAGAAGCAGATTTGAGGGCAGCTGCGCATCGAAGTCGAGTCGCCCGATTATACAATGCCAAGGTCCGCCCGCGAACCTTTGAACTATGCGATCTCGTCCTCAAAAGAATCTATCCGGTTCCTTCGCATATGAAACCGACATGGGAAGGACCGTGTTAGCACCAAAATTGGTCACTAACCTCGTAGAGAAAGATTGTGTAGAGATATAAGTGATGAAAGTAAATTAAACAGAGAAGACAATGCTAATTTAATTGTAGAAAGTAAGAACACCAAATTTATAGTGGTTCAGCGTAATTGCCTACGTCCACTTTGAGGTTAAACTTTATTGATCTTCTTTAGAGTTGATTACAAATACAATTCGTCAATCAAATGCTTGAATGAAGTTGTTTAAGTAGAGAAGATGAGTGTCGAAAATGGCAGAGTCTCCCTAGTGTTCTCTCCTCAAAAAGGATCTCTTTCACTGTGACCCTGCCCCTCTATTTATAGGCAAATATGGGCTGGACTTCCCAAATGGGCTGGATGGCCGAACACTCAAGCCCCAGTATAGTGGCCGCTGCATGCCGAACCTAGTATGCCGAACGCTCTAATGCCGAACAGTCCTTCTATGCCGAACGGTACGCTGGATGTGTGGGAAGTGCAGGATGATTGTCAGTTGAGGCCGAACGTGTCTCTATCCGAAGCTCTTGAACGAAAAGTGCACGCTGGCCGAGCGACATTGTCACCTTGAGTAGTTGTGCATACTGAATGTCTTCTGGATGCCGAGTACTCTCGTTGCCGAGTACTACGCCGAGTACCTTGGAGTGCCGAGTACTCTCGCTGCCGAGTACTACGCCGAGTACCAAGGGATGCCGAGCGCTCTTGTTGCCGAGTACTATGCCGAGTACCAAGGGATGCCGAGCACTCTTGTTGCCGAGTTCTCCTATCACCGAGTTCTAATGATGCCGAACGCTAGGGATGCTGAGCGTTGGTTGTCGCCGAGTGCCAGTTGACGCCGAACACTACTTGACGCCGAGTCTCCTGGTCGCCGAGCATTACGGATGCCGAACGCTATGGATGCCGAGTCCCACTGGATGCCGTGTGCTTCGCCGAACACTCCTGGATGCCGGTCACTCTCTGATGCCGAGTGCTACCTGATGCCGAGCACTAGTTGCCTGGTCAAATCTCCAGGAAACACTTGCCCCCCAAAGTGTATCGCGTGGCCGAACGTGATGCTCTTTGAATCTGGTTCAACTTTCCTTGACGATGCCTTCTCGAGGATGCCTGCAACGGAGGTGTGTGGCGAGCGTGGCCTGGATGCCGAACGATACGTTCGAAGCCGAACAATCCTCGTGTGCCGAACGTCACTTTGCTATGATGCCGAACACTCCGGTACTGACCGGTTCTACCGGGTATAGCCTTTTCACCTTCTACCTTCCCCCTATATAACCAGGTCCTCCCCGTTTTCTCTTTTTTACCTTTTCACTTCTGCCACTCTTCAAAGATTAGCAATTTTCGCTAGACGATCAGATTTCCTTCATAATCTCCAACTCTGCAAACTAGGTACTATTCCTCGCATAACTCGAATAGGTTTCAAACGAGATGGAAGTGTGTCACGTAGAAAGCTTTCGAGTATATTTCCGAACGATAATGCGAGGCAAGGAGGAAGGATTCGGGGTGTTTGCATATATGATCGTCGTATTTAGCTTCATCGTGCCGAACTATAGTTGAAAAAGGAAAAGGAAAACGTTGGAGGTGGTAAGGGTGTTGGATGGCACAGCTCTGGTTCGGCGTGTGTTGTCATGCGCCGAATGTTGGAGGCTGCGGAACAGTATTTCATTTGAATGCCGAACGATAACTTAGCCAAACAAACCAAAGCCAAACACAAATGCCGAACAATAATTTAGCCGAATCGAACTATGGTTGCCGAACACACTTAGACGCCGAACTGTATCAATGCCGAACGTCATAAATATTGAGCACGTGACATGCCAAACCATGTTTATGCCGAACAATACAATTGCCGAACAGAACTTAGACCGAGCAAAACAAAACCGAACATTGTACTTAGGCCGAACATTCTGAATGCCGAACAGAACCTTTAACTGGACAATGACTTAACCGAACGAGGCCTTTAGCCGAACAAGGCCCTTAGCCGAACACTGTGGCATGCCGAACAATACAATTGCCGAACAACATTTAAATGCCGAACAGTATAAATGTCAAACTACACTTAGGCCAGTTACTTTATAAATCATATGTTTTCTGAATCTGGAACTGTAATCACCACCAAGCGGGCTCTTTGAGATGGTCAGCGATGACGGTCTTCGAAGGCGACGATTCGAAGCTAATTTTTATATCTTTAAAATCTTTAGATTCTTATCGCTTGTACACAATTGCTTGCACTAGTTCACACACCACGTGGGGGGGGGGGAAACTCGTGTTGCTAATTCTAACGTTCAACGTTTTTTAAGTATAGTTCTCTCAAGCACTTAGCCAGGTTCGTTATTTATTTGGGATGTCGAGAAAATCTAGCTCCGCCACTATATCCGACAGGCCTGGGCCGTCATCAAGGCAAGGATCCATTAGTACTTCTAATCCGTCGACTTCTCCTGCTCATAACTTGGCACCTGATGCTCTAGAGGCAACAATCTTACTAGACAATCCGATCGATTCACAAGCCTCGAAGATCAACGAAGCTGCTCTGCGACGGATATGCTCCATTCATGGGATTCCTTTTGCCGACGTGTTAGTTCCTTCGAGACACGATCGTCCTCATCTGCCCCCAGTCGGGTACACTACCTGCAACAAGTTCATGTGTTGGATGGGCAGCGTGCCTCCGTTCAATTTATTTCTCCGGGATGTACTGCAGTACATAGACATAGCTCCATCGCAGCTGCACCCAAACGGCCATGCATTTCTATATGGGACTTACTTACTTTTCATGGCCGTCTTCTCCAGACCTCTAACCGCCGGTGATATCAGATACATTTATTGTTCAAGAGACGGAAATATAGTCCTTCCTTCATGTTCCTCGAGCCATACCACAAATGCCAGATCTTGACAGGGGCATGTAGTAAATTCGCCCTGTACAAACAGGAATGGTTCTATGTGCGCTGCCCTTCTGGTTTCGCTAGGAGATGGGTTGAAGGCAGTAAGTCTCTCTGCTGAGTCACTATTCGTATTTGATCTGAGTCATGCTTTTCCTAACTCTTCATTTCATCTTTTCAGGTATCAACCCGCGTCCGGAAGGCCGAGGATACTCTGAGGCTGTTGAAGCCATTAGAGCTCTTTCTGCTGAGGATCGAGACATCCGGACTATCATTTCAAATGAATCACTGTCGGGGTTTGGCTTGCTAGCCCCTGGTCGTCGGATCAGCCTTCCAGAAGGTGTCACCATTCCCAAACCTCCGTCTGGTAAAGGGAAAAAACAGGCTGGATCGTCGTCGCGCCGCACTCCCGATACGCACGGAGATGGTGAGCGCAAAGAAGAAGAAGCTCCTGAGACTCAGGGCGAGAACGTGGGTCCCGCTTTGAATCCGGCAATCGAAGTTCAGGATATCGAGACGTCATCCTCCCCTTCGAAGGGAAAGAAGAAGTTAAAATATACAGTTCAAAAGGAGAAAGTTGGTGGCACTTCAAAAGTTACGCCTATCCCGCCTGAGAAAGAGGCTTCCTCACATCATCTGGAAAGTTCTCTGAGGGGTCTGTCAAACCTGTCTATTCCCGATGATTTACTTAATTACGGGTTCGATGATCCTGAAGCTCTCAAATTTTCTTCGCCCGCTAGAGGCAATGCGGGAGTTCAACTCCCGGTCCAAGGAGACAACACCCCGATTAGTAAAGATAAACGAACTGGTCTGTCGGGGGGAACACTAGGACACACACGCACATATGCATTCCATCATACACTTCAAGTTTTTTTTATCTCACGGACTTTTCTTAACTCGTTGTTATCTCCATTCTTTGCAGGTGATATGGGGCGTTCTCACGGACTCGATCGTCTTCAGGGCTCTTATGTATTTCATCACTCTGGACGGGATTCTGGTTCAGGCAGACGTAGGGACAGAGGCGATTATGAAGATAGGGACAATCGTCCCCTCGAGTCGTCTCACCGCAAGAAGGCACATTCTCAATCTTCCCAGTCCCGTGATCTTCCTCCTCCAACTGAGCCGGATAGGGAGAAGTCTTTATAGAATGGTTATCAATCTGATGCTCCTCGAGAACAACATTCCAGTTCATCAAGTACAAGGCAAGTTCGAGAGCAACGGAAAAGAGCGGAATTCTCAAAGCCTCCTCCTCCTACTCCTGCGGTGGACCCAACTGTTGCGGAAAAGATGGTCGATCTTAAGGCCAAGTTTCCAAAAATTTGCTTCGATGGTCTGAAGTTCCTCCCGGTCATTCATCATATTCCCGGGCATGTGAAGCAGAGTGCCATTGCCTGCAATAACGACGTCTATGTTCAACATGACGCGTTTGTGCACTTGGTGGAGAAGATCTCGGAAGTATCCGTTGAGCGTCAACACGAGATTGATCGTTTGAATCTGGAGGCTGGCAGCGATAAGAAAATCATCAAACTCCAAGACAAAGAGCTTGCTTCGTATAAGTCAAAGCTGGAAGCCGCTGAACAAAGCGCAAAAGATACTGCTGAGGCAGTTACTCGTTTAGAGGCGGCTCACAAAAAAGAGCTTGACGAAGCAGTCCAGTTCAGCGGTGCACTCGCCCTAGAAAAAGACTCGGTCCAAAAAGAAAAGGACGCGCTCGCCACCCAAGTCAAAGAGCTGAAAGAATTACTCTCCAAGGAGAAGGAGGATAAGGTAGCTGCTCAAGAAGAATCACAACGATACTGTGATGAGATCGTTGCTACCCGACTCCTGAAAACAAAGCTCGATGACGAACTCGCTGGGGTTGAGAAAATGAAGGATGAGGCCCGTGAGGAGGGCAAAAGAAAGGCTGCAGAGGAGATTGACTCTCGCCTCGAGGCGGCCGCGGAAGCCGGCAGGGAAGGGGTCAAAAGCATGTTTGACCCGTTGATTGCTGAATACGGAGCCCACGTCCTCATGCATTGCGACTTAACATTCTTGGGTGACGGCTACCTAGAGTCCCTAGCCGAGGCCTGGGAAACTTGATAAGGATTAGGAAGATCGAGTCAGGCTCCGAAGAGGTCGATGAGGAGGCCCTGGTGAAGGAGTTCCTTAGGGGGAATGAGCTATCGGATTTATCCGCAGCATTGGCACTTTACAACAAAGGCTCTCCCCTTCCAAAAGAGAAAGATGATGAAGCTGGCCCGTCTGGGGCCAATATTACTGCTCTTCATACTACTGCTCAATCCGCTGCTCAATCGGCCGGTTGGCCGACACTTGATCCATTCGAGCAGCATGTTGGTTATGACCCCGAAGACCCCGGGCTCGGTGCTCATGTGCTATCACCTATCCTGGAGGGTGAAACCCCACGCGCCACCGATAGCCAACCGGAACTTGGTAGGAAATTCTTCTTTCTCTAGAAGTTGAAAGATCCCGTCTTTTTTCAGCAGTGGCTACTCGTTCTAACGCTCATTATTTTATGTTCCCATGCAGGTTGTTCTGACGCCGAGCCAACTCCGAGGAGCGATGACGTCAAGGAGGAGGCAGGGAAAACAAGCGATGCTGTCCATGCGGGAGTACTCCTTGGTCCCGATGCTCAGGTGATCGGGGCGCTGGATGATGATAAGCTCGACGCTTCATCTCCTGCCGAAGGGGATGATGAAATTAAAATCACCGGCGCCTCTGAGCATACCTCGCATATGAGCATGAAGGATCGCCTTGCCGAAGAGGAGAAGAAAAAGGCCGAGGTCAAAGTTGAACCTGGAATACTGGAAGTAACCGACCCACGGAACCGACCTTTGAAAATCATTCTTCCAGGCAGGTCCAAAACACTAGATGTTCCGTCTCCTACTCCTGACTCCGCTTCCTTAGCAAGCAAGAAGTCCAAGAAAAAGCGTGAGGGAGAGGAGTCATCGGAAAAGACAAAGGAAGACAAGAAGAAGAAATCGAAGAAATAATCGATACACTCGTTCAACGAGCTTCTTGCTCAAGTCTTGTAATTGCTTTTATCTTCCGTAGCTTGTAGTTTGTATAGACAGGTCTGAATTTTGTAGGAGTGATCATGTAACCCCATTTTGAACTTATCAAATAAAGTTTTTAGTTTCTTTTTCGCTTGAATGATTCTCTTGTCTTTCTTTGGTTTGCTGACTAATTGTAGCCATAACTCAAGTTCTTATGAGTAGTATTATCACCCGGTCCATTCTCGTGTTGTTCAGACATCTCTAGACATGGCGTGCTTCTCGCCCCACATCTCTCGAGTTCTTGGACTTTTCGCTGACTCTTTGCTCCGGGAACTCGGAGATTTGAAATCGTTTATACTCTTGTCCGCTCTTCGGGGACTTAGAGTGCTTCGCTCCGCACTTTGGGGATTCGGAGATTTGAAGTTGTTTATACTCTAGTCCGCTCTCCGGGGATTTAGAGTACTCCGCTCCGCACTCTGGGGATTCGGAGATTTGAAGTCGTTTATACTCTAGTCCGCTCTCCGGGGACTTAGAGTACTCCGCTCCACACTCTGGGGATTCTGAGATTTGAAGTCGTTTATACTCTAGTCCGCTCTCCGGGGACTCAGAGTACTCCGCTCCGCACTCTGGGGATTCAGAGATTTGAAATCGTTTATACTCTAGTCCGCGCTCTGGGGACTTAGAGTACTCCGATCCGCGCTCTGGGGATTCGGAGATTTGAAGTCGTTTATACTCTAGTCCGCTCTCCGGGGACTTAGAGTACTCCGCTCCGCACTCTGGGGATTCGGAGATTTGAAGTCGTTTATACTCTAGTCCGCTCTCCGGGTACTTAGAGTACTCCGCTCCGCACTCTGGGGATTCGGAGATTTGAAATCGTTTATACTCTAGTCCGTGCTCTGGGGACTTAGAGTACTCTGATCCACGCTCTGGGGATTCGGAGATTTGAAGTCGTTTATACTCTAGTCCGCTCTCTGGGGACTTAGAGTACTCCGCTCCGCGCTCTGGGGATTCGGAGATTTGAAATCGTTTATACTCTAGTCCGCGCTCTGGGGACATAGAGTACTCCGATCCGCGCTCTGGGGATTCGGAGGTTTGAAATTGTTTATACGAGTCCGTACGTCGTACAAGATAATGTAGTTCGTCATTCAACTGTGAGATACAGAAACGTTAGTGATTCATGGAAAATTTGGCTTCAAGCCTTTATTAATGAAAATCAACTAAACTGCTTGATTACAACTTTATAAAGAAACTACGTTATGACTGAACGGAAACATGCAGGAAATAACAGTGCCTAAAATAAGAAAGGAAACATGCTAAATGTAATAGTGCCGCAGATGTTCACTGTTCCATGCTCGGGGGAGTGTCGTGCCATCAACGGTCGCTAGCTTGAATGTTCCCTCTCCAAGCTTCCGTTCAATGGCGTATGGACCTTCCCAGCTGGGATTCATACGTGATGGTACCGGGAAAACTCGTTTCAGAACGAGATCACCCACATCAAAAATCCTTGGACGGACTCTGCCGTCGTAGTAAAGCTTAACTCGGTGTCTTTGCGCTGCCGCCCTTAATTTAGCTTCTTCACGCTTTTCATCGATGCAGTCCAGGGATTCCAACAAGAGATTCTGGTTTGTCTTGGGATCATAGTATGTCACTTGGTGCAATGGAACTTCAAGTTCCACGGGTATAACGGCTTCAGAGCCGTATGCCAAGGCGAATGGAGTGTGGCCGGTCGCGGACTTGTGGGTAGTTCTATATGCCCATAATGCTGTCGGGAGTTCATCTACCCACTTGCCTCCAACCTTCTCCAGATGCTTCTTCAGTATGGACTTGATTATTTTGTTAACGGCCTCGACTTGTCCGTTAGCTTTCGGGTGTGCCACGGCGGCAAACTTCTTCTCGATGCCATACTTTAAACAGAACTCTTTGAACTCTCTGCTTTTAAATTGCGTCCCGTTATCTGTAATGATGGTGCGTGGAAGGCCAAAGCGACATATATGTTTCGTACAACGAAGTTAATGACCTTCTTAGAGGTGATTGTGGCCAAAGGTTCCGCCTCAGCCCATTTTGTGAAATAGTCGACTGCAACTATCGCATATTTCGCGCCACCTTTGGATATAGGCAGAAAGCCAATTATGTCGATTCCCCAAATCGCAAATGGCCAGGGACTAATCATTTGTGTGAGTTCCGTTGATGGAGCCCTCGAGATTTTCGCATATCTTTGACACTTGTCGCATTTTCTTGCGTAATCCGCAGCGTCCCGGTTTACGGTGGGCCAGTAATATCCATAGCGGAGGATCTTCTTTGCTAGAGTTTGCCCCCTAGTATGGTCGCCACACTCCCCTTCATGAACCTCTCTTAAGACCCGCTTTGTCTCATCATGAGCGATGCATCGCAATAATGGGACTGAGAATCCTTTTCGATACATTGATCCATCCTCCATTACGTATCGCGTGGCCTTTCGAAGGACCTGCCGTCTTTCGCTCCTTTTTTCTGGTAAAGCCCCGGTCGTTAGGTACAGTTTGAATGGGGTTATCCACGATTCCTTCTCGATTTCTGTTTCCAACACGCGATCAACTTTCATCTCGTCTATGCTCGGGGCATGCAAGACTTCGACGGGATACAATCCCATTTGCTGCGCATCGCCGGTACTTGCAAACTTAGCCAATGAGTCGGCTTCTTTGTTCTGTTCGCGCGGGACATGTGAAATGTCATAACGATCAAGATTTGATAGTAGTTCTTGGACCTGAACGAGGTACGGAGCAAGCTTTCGCTCCTTTGCTTGGTAGTCTCCCCGTACTTGGTAAACCACCAACTGTGAGTCACAAAAGATTTCGACTGATTCGATCCCGAGTTCTCTGATGAGCTTCAAGCCAGCGATCAGTGCTTCATATTCGGCTTCGTTATTTGTAGCCGGGAAATCGAGCTTCAGGGAATAACAGATTGATCGGTTTTCCGGAGTTATAAGAACTACGCCCGCGCCGGAGCAACGGTCGTTTGATGCACCGTCAGTGTATAATTTCCATCGAACAGGGGGAATGATGTCGTGGTCATCCGGTTTGATGGGTATGGTAAACTCTGCGATGAAATCTGCTAATGCTTGACCTCTTATGGCTCTCCGCGGTAAGTATGCGATATCGAATTGGCTCAACTCGATGTTCCATCTTAGCAATCTCCCAGAGGTTTCCGGCCGTTGGAGTACCTGCCTCAGGGGTTGATCAGTATAAACACCAATTGAATGTGCTTGAAAGTGCTTGAAAGTATGGGCGCAGCTTGCGTGATGCAATCACCAAGCAATAAGCCAATTTCTCGATTTTAGGGTAATTCCTCTCTGCCCTGTTAAACGCTTGCTAACATAATACACCGGCTTCTGGACTCGATCCTCCTCACGAACCAAAGCCGCACTTATCGCATGTGGGGATACTGCCAAGTATACATATAACATTTCGTGGTCAACTTGTTTTGACAGCATTGGTGGACTCTCTAGATGCCTCACCAGATTCTGGAATGCTTCCTCACAACTAGCCGTCCATTCAAAATTTCTCTTCCCTTTCTTTATTATATCAAAAAATGGGATGCACTTGTCAGTTGCCCTGGATATAAATCGACTCAACGCAGCTACTTTTCCATTCAAGCTCTGTACTTGTTTTATAGTCCTGGGCGCTTGCACATCTCAAATAGCTTGGATCTTTTCTGGGTTGGCTTCGATTCCCCTAGCATTGACGATGAATCCCAAAAACTTCCCTGATGCAACGCCGAAGGAACACTTCAAAGGGTTGATCTTCATCCCATAAAACCTGAGTATGTCGAACATTTCAGCCAAGTCTCGAATGTGGTCGTTTGACCGTCGTGACTTCACGAGCATGTCATCCACATAGACTTCCATCGTTCTACCCAGCTGGTCCTTGAACATTCGATTCACTAAACGCTGGTAAGTTGCTCCTGCATTTTTCAATCCAAAGGGCATCACTAAATAGCAATACAGCCCGACATTGGTGACGAAGCTGGTGTGTTCTTGGTCCAGAATGTGCATCGGGATTTGATTGTACCCTGAGTACGCGTCCATGAATGACAGAAGCTCGTGTCCTGCGGTGGAGTCGATCAACTGATCGATCCTAGGCAACAGGAAACTATCCTTAGGGCACGCTTTGTTCAAGTCATAATAATCTACACAAGTCCTCCATTTCCCATTCACCTTTTTTACCAGCACGGGGTTGGATACCCATTCCGGGTAGAGGGCGTCGCGGACGAACCCATTTTCTTTGAGTTTGTCCACCTCCTCTCCAAGAGCGGCGGACCAAGCTGTGATCAAGCTGTGACCAAGCTGTCACGGCTAACTGAGATGTCAATTGTTAATTCGATTTTCAGAATTCGCGAAGGGTCGTCACGGCTAACTGAGATGTCAATTGTTAATTCAGCCGGTGCCGCCTTCTCTTCCCTGGGTTTCTCATCGTCGTCTCTCGGATCTATATCTCCGAAGATCCGAGAACTATGCTCGAGCCAGGGCTCGGGCACTACTTGTCAATTATCTGCATTAAGGATGCGGACAGGATTGTCCGTGACCTTTCCCTTCTCCCTCCGATGGGCTTCTCGGAGCTCAGCCACATAACAGGAACGACCAGCTGCTTGATCGCCATGAACAATACCTACTCCTTTGTCAGTCGGGAACTTCAAAGTTAAACACCAAGGGGCTAATGCTGCCCTAAACTCAGCCAGGGCCGGCCGGCCCAAGAAAACGTTATATGGAGAATCCACATCCAAAACTACGAAGGGTAGAATCCGCACCCTCCGACGCTCGCCTTGTCCCAGTTCAACTGGTAACTCAACATACCCCACGGCGTCGGTTGCCGCACCGTTAAAGCCGTGTATACGAGCCTTGGACGGTTTCAGGTCTTTTGTTTCCAGTTTCATTTGGTCGTAAGCCTTCTTGAAGATGATGTTGACTGAACTTCCGCAATCAATCAGAATTCTCTTTACATAAGCTGGTCCGATCGTTGCAGATATGACCATCGGGTCGATGGTCGGAGCCTCTACTGATCAGCGTCCCTGTTTCTGAACACAATATCGTCTGTCATTACGCGTTACTGCTTAGCAGGGGTCCCGTCCTCCGCGTTCGAACAATACTCAAAATCGGCATGCTTCAGGGAACTTGCATATCGCTCCATCTCTTGCCAATTCTTATCCGCGGGGTGAGGTCCGCCGATAATTGTATTTATGACTAGTCTACCTACGGTTCGGGCAGGCTCCTCGGGATGACGCAGAGCTGGTGCACGACCTGGGTTGGACGTTCCCTGTCCTCCTTCTTGGGGATCCTTCACAAATTCTTGCAATTTCTTCTGCCTGATCAACTTCTCAGGTGTCTGCACTCCTCCGTATTGTGCCCATAAGTCTCATGGAAGCGACAATAATTTCTGGTCCGCTTCTATTCCTCGGTTGATTCTTTCGGACGTGGCTTTCTGTATTGAAATGTATTGCAGGTGGACAAGTAAATGTTCTCAAGCGGTGCGTTCAGCGGAGTATACTCGCTGTAGCTTGGGATTCTCGACTTCCACTTCCCCGCTTCTCTCTTTTTCCCTTGACTCCTTCCACCGGACTCCTTGGGTTGCCCAGGCTTGTTCTGGACATTGACTTGGACCTTTCCCGAGCTGTCTCCAGACTACTTCACAGCAATGTTGCTCTTTATTGATTCTTAGACAGGTCCTGGCGCCTTATCCCGTCGTACCCACCTAGCTTCCTCTCTTCTTATGAACTGGTGTGCCTTTGAGTAGAAACGCTCTAGCGTAGCCGGAGGTTTTCCTGCCAGCCAGTCTCCAAACTCAGAGTCTGGATCCACACCTCTCATTACAGCCATCAGAATTGCATGGTCGTTGGGATTACTGACTTCAGTTGCTGCAATGTGGAATCTTTGTAAATATTCCTTCAACGACTCCCCGGGATTTTGGATTACACTTGACAGAGACATCACGTCCTTTGGGCGTATAGTGTGTATCCTGAACTGTTCAATAAACTTCTTTGCCAACTCCTCGAAATTTGATACGGATCACGGAGGAAGTCGGGTGAACCACATAGTAGCGATCCCAGATAGAGTAATCGGAAAGCACCTACACTTGGTGGCATCGTTCGCTCTAGCTGAATCCATCATCCATTCGTACCTCATGACGTGCTGTCTGGGGTCAGTCCTCCCTTCATACGTAGGGATAGTAAGCATACTAAACTTCCTGGGGTATGCCGCTTGCAACACAACATCCGTGAACGGAGTATGACTTCTTGACACTCCCCAATCATCATTCGATAACCCCTGATTTTCCTTCATCAACTGCCTGATCATGGCTGTCAGATCTGGTATCTGTATGGAAGGCGGAAGGTTAGTGTCTGTTCTACGTGCCTGTCCATGCTGATGCCTCCTCTCCTGGCGGTCTGCCAATCGTGCATCTTGAGGTTCGACATCGCTAGCATTTTGATGATCCGGACCTCTATCCTCCGTCTGTACCCCGGTCCTGAAGTTTCCAGCTCTTGCTTGGTCACGGTCTCCAGTTGTTTGAGCAGCAGCTTCTGCTCGTGCATCCTTAGTCTTGCGGCGTCTGCGCCTGGGAGGTTCATCAGAGGACGTTGAGATTTCAGATGAAGAGTAAGGAGCGGGATTGCCCCCAGCATTCTGTTGCTGCTGTTGAGTGAGTTGTGCCATCAGGTTGGCGTTAGCTTGCATCTGCTCTCCTAGTTGTCTCCTGCTTTCCCTGAGTTCTCTCATCAAGTCATTGAACTATATTCTGGTGACAACTGGAGTCTGTTCTTGAGCGGCAATTCCTGCACTCGGAATCGTTGGTTGATTGCTAGGTCCTGCTTGTTGCAAACTAGCAGTTTCGTGGGCATCCGCATTATGAGAAGCTGACCTGGTACGTGGTCTTGCCATTGTAGAGTTATCGGTATGAACTCTGAGTAGAATCAACGGATGTCCTATCAGTGAGTCAGATCTTCTTTGAGGGATTTGTTCAATCCAGTAGCTTCAAAGCAGATCCTTGAGGTCTGAGAATTCAATTCTCAGTGAAAGCACCAAAGTGTTAGCACCAAAATTGGTCACTAACCTCGTAGAGAAAGATTGTGTAGAGATATAAGTGATGAAAGTAAATTAAACAGAGAAGACAATGCTAATTTAATTGCAGAAAGTAAGAACACCAAATTTATAGTGGTTCAGCGTAATTGCCTACGTCCACTTTGAGGTTAAACTTTATTGATCTTCTTTAGAGTTGATTACAAATACAATTCGTCAATCAAATGCTTGAATGAAGTTGTTTAAGTAGAGAAGATGAGTCTCGAAAATGGCAGAGTCTCCCCAGTGTTCTCTCCTCAAAAAGGATCCCTTTCACTGTGACCCTGCCCCTCTATTTATAGGCAAATATGGGCTGGACTTCCCAAATGGGCTGGATGGCCGAACACTCTAGCCCCAGTACAGTGGTCGCTGCATGCCGAACCTAGTATGCCGAACGCTCTAATGCCGAACAGTCCTTCTATGTCGAACGGTACGCTAGATGTGTGGGAAGTGCAGGATGATTGTAAGTTGAGGCCGAACGTGTCTCTATCCGAAGCTCTTGAACGAAAAGTGCACGTTGGCCGAGCGACATTGTCACCTTGAGTAGCTATGCATACTGAATGTCTTCTGGATGCCGAGTACTCTCGTTGCCGAGTACTACGCCGAGTACCTTGGAGTGCCGAGTACTCTCGCTGCCGAGTACTACGTCGAGTACCAAGGGATGCCAAGCGCTCTTGTTGCCGAGTACTATGCCGAGTACCAAGGGATGCCGAGCGCTCTTGTTGCCGAGTTCTCCTATCACCGAGTTCTAATGATGCCGAACGCTAGGGATGCTGAGCGTTGGTTGTCGCCGAGTGCCAGTTGACGCCGAACACTACTTGACGCCGAGTCTCCTGGTCGCTGAGCATTACGGATGCCGAACGCTATGGATGCCGAGTCCCACTGGATGCCGTGTGCTTTGCCGAACACTCCTGGATGCCGGTCACTCTCTGATGCCGAGTGCTACCTGATGCAGAGCACTAGTTGCCTGGTCAAATCTCCAGGAAACAGACCGTATGTTATTGAACGAAGGCTCGGAGATGGCACATTCAAATTATCGACTGTCAACGGTCAAACTCTGCCAAGAGCCTGGAATAGCGAGAGCCTTCGCCGCTATTACACATGACAGGCTATCTTTATCCATTTAGATTACTTTCCATTTGGCAATTTGTTTCTGCGTTTCGAAATTAGAATTTGTTATAAGGCAACTGACTTTTCCATATTTTCTTATTTCAGCACTAAAATGCAATCTCTTCGAGCCAGAGCTGTGATTTACTTGAAACGCTTCATATGATCATCACTATGCACGGAGAGCTAAGTTTCACCGTACGGTGGAATTTATTCAAATAGGGAGTGACTGCGATGGGACTAATCACTCGCTAAGTGAAACCCGAGCTCGGGGACCAGCCATCACATCAAAGTCAAGAAAGGATTGATACACGACAATCCTTCAATCAACTCCGAGTTCCCAGAGTGCGAACCGGAGTATAAACATCAACTCCGAATTCCCAGAGCGCGAATTGGAGTATAAACATCAACTCCGAACTCCCAGAGCACGAGTCGGAGTATAAACATCAACTCCGAGTTCCCACAGTGCGAACCGGAGTATAAACACCAATTCCAAATTCCCAGAGCATGAATTGGAGTATAAACATCAACTCTGAACTCCCAGAGTGTGAGTCGGAGTATAAACATCAACTCTGAATTCCTAGAGTGCGAACCGGAGTATAAACATCAACTCCGAACTCCCAGAGTGCGAGTCGGAGTATAAACATTAACTCTGAACTCCCAGAGTGCGAGTCAGAGTATAAACATTAACTCCGGATTCCCAGAGTGCTAAGCGGAGTATAAACATCAATTCCAGATTCCCAGAGTGCGAAACGGAGCGTAAACACCAACTTCAAGTTCCCGAAGCATGAATCGAAGTATAAATATCAACTCCAAACTCCCGTAGCGCGAGTCGGAGTACAAACATCAATTCCAAGTCCCCAGACCACGGATACATGATTGAAACTTAATCCGGCATGACCAACCGCCAGTAAACGAATGGGAATCCCCGATGTGCGGATATGATCGTCGACGATCGGACAAGCATGAATAAACCGCTCAATCTCCGTTTGTCTCAAACACCCATTCAGTTGCACTAAACTCGGCATGTTATAAGAAAAGAGCAATCACTGACTGATGTTCTACAACTCATCCATAAGGCTGGGGGGTAGAACTTAAGCATCGACCAAGGACTGAAACGGTGCGACGTCAAAATTCAACTCGCTTCCCAATCGCGAACCATGCCCGCAGTTTCCGAATTTGGCGAACAATAAACAAACTTGACTCGAAAGCTAAAACTTTACAAGTACATTTCAGACATTGAAACACTCAAACAAAGGCACAAAGAAGCTCAAAAAGAAAAGGTTTCATTTCCACTATTCGTAAGAGAAATTCGTATACAAGTTTGTTCCAAAAAAAAAAATTCCTACTAGCAGGGGCTGAACCCGCATCTATACACGGCCAACAAAATGCAAGTCAAAATAAACCGAGGAAGCATGTTTAATCTTTCTTCTTCCTTGGCTTGCTTCTCGGTGTGGACCGCTGGAGCCGCCGATAATCTTCCTCTTCGAGCCTTTGCTTTTCGACGGTTGGTCTTCAGGCGAGGGCTTTATATCAACATCCTCCTCCGAACTCGAGTGGATGGGAATGCTTTCTGCGGGCGGAGTCGGAGGAACGGGATCAAGTACAGAAGGTGGAATGGGCACGCTGGTGATGAAAACAGTATCGCCAGGGGATATCATACTAAGCGGAGCAGGTCCCGATGCTGCCATCCCACCTCCAAAACTGCCACCGTGAGCCGCTACTGCCATTTCAGCATCAATTTGAGCGAACATCTCCTCTTCAGTAAATGCTCGAGCCCCGCCGAGGGCATCAGTGGTCGGCATTGAAGAACTTGTAGCAAGATCGCTTCCATTCATGACAGATGACAAGTCAGCGAGAGGATCGCCATGACGACGAAAGAGTTCATCCATCATCTACTCATCAAACATAATCGTACTCCCCTGCATATCATTAAGCGAGGCAGTTGTACTCACGGTGATTGCTTTGGTCACGATAGCCTCCTGCGTTTGATATGATTCTTGAGTAGCAGGAGGCATGGCCGGTGCAGCATCAATCACTGGACAAAGAATAAGAGAACCGTTAGAACTTAACTCGATCGAAGATTTCAACTTAAGAAAGATATGTGGAATGTTCAGAATACCTTCCTCAGTTTGGCTCGTAGGCGGCAGAGCGGCATCGTTGACTTGCGCTGTAGCTGGAGACATCTACGGCTGATCTGGATTGTAAGCAGGAACGGCCTGGGGATCGACCGGAGACGAGGATTCGGGCTGGGTTGACACGGGAACTTCAAGACTTGCTTCGTGATGGTCAACTCCAGAACCCTCTCCCACTTCAAAGTGCTGGGCGCCAAGTCTTTCCTTCTCATGCAGAATTATTGACTCGTGAAGAATCTTCTTTTCATCTTCAATCAAAATGCCATTTTCGAGTTCAAATTCATCTACAGACTCGCCCTAATGCGCCTCCTTCTCTTCCTTAACCAGTCGGCCCCAAGCGTTGTAAAGATGCGTCGAATAATCATCGAGCCAGGTTAGACCCCTATGCCTCGGCACGTTAGTGTTGTAAACAACGAGAAGGTCTTCGATGTCAGCCTCTAGCTTGGACTCGGCCAACTTCACTTTCTCCTCAACCTCAGTCTCCACCTTGTGGACTTTAGCCACAGCCGCATCCCGTTCACCCCTGAGCAGAACAGCTTGTTCGCACGCCTCCTGGGCTGCATTGTTCGCATCATCTTTTTCCTTGGCCATGTCGGCGAATTTGGCCTTGAGTTCATTGAGTTCCTTGACCGCCGCGTCCCGCTCGGCGGTAACTGTAGTGTTCCGGTGGCCCATCTCCTCCACTAGGGCAACATGTGTCTGCCCCAACCTCTCCATTGTCGCCTTCGCTTCGTCAGCTTTTTTGGTGGCCTCAATCTCCGATTTCCGAGAATACTCGGCCTCAACAGTCAGCACTTGAATGATCTGATCCCTTTGAGCGAGTTCTGTCTCCATTTTCTCAAGCGCTTTGGCTCGCTCAAAGGCCACCTTAGAAGCTTTCTCCGCAGCCTTTACCCACTCTCTGTACTGGGTGTAGATGTCATGAACGTACTCATGCATCGTGTTTTCCACTCCAGATGGGAGTCTTTTCAACTGTGGTGGGAAGACGTAGCCATCGAAGCAAATGTTCGAAAAATCCTTCCTCATCTGAGCCAATTTAAGGGCCCCTTCTCCGGTGGGCTCGGTTGGAACCTGCTCTGTAATCATGGAAGCCGTGGTCTCAACTCTCTGAAGATAAGTCTCAGATCTAGAAGTATGAGAAGATGGCATGTGACGAGGAGGCTCTGGCGGGTGTGGAACAAAAACGGGAGGTGGAGATGGAAGTCTAGGAGGAGGAGAGCGTGATCTAGACCGATGTCTATATTCCCTGTCCCTGTTATGCCCATACCTATCTTGGTTAGAGTACTCACAATTGCGATCTCTATCCGAGTCTCTCCTACGGGACTCATAATAGGAAGAAGCCTTTCGGGCCGAGCGAAGATTCCCGAGCATCGATCCTTTTCCAAACATAGTACCTAAAAATGAGAAACGAAGGAAGAGTTAATAATTTCCTAAGTTGGACGATTTACAGTTGTGAATCATGTAGTGTAGTGAAGTGTATGCATGTGCAACCCGCCGACCAACCGGAAATTTCGGCTGCACTCATAGCAAGTGACCCGCTCAGTTCAAGAGCAATATCAAGCTCCTCCATCCCGGCGTCGTGTGGAGATGACACAAAATCCGGAATCGAAATATCAGCGAGCCCTGCAAAGGGATTCTCTACTTGCGGGGGAGGAGGCTATGAAATTCTAATTCCAGGAACGGGCAAGGACACAACCATGGATTTAAATCTCTCGAACTTAGAACGTTTGTGAGCAACAACCTTGCCTTTTCTCTTTCCTCCGGAATCCTGAACATCAGAAGAAGGCCCAGCTGGAAGCTCGGTATCGGTAGGCGTTCTCTCCGGATCAACTTCTTCAGTTATCATGACTGCGGGCGCTTTGCGCTTCACCCGTTTCTTCGGAACCACTCTAAGTGTCCCTTCCAGCCGTATACTCTGCCTCCGTTCTATCAGCCCGACGGTCCTCAAATTTCTGTCAGACAGAACCAAGTCGATATGCCTCTCTTCGCCCGGAAACTCTTGAAGGATCCGAACTAGCTCTCGAAAGTATGCACCGTTAGGTCGAGAGATTGCGGCTATAAAAAGAGGGGAAGTATGTCAGTTTTGAAGTCAGTTAATAATATCTCAATGATTCAAGAGAAAAATGACAACACTTACGTTTATCTAACCATCGCCTAGCAAATCCAGGGGGGCACCAAACGTAGAACCATTCAGTTTTATAATAACTTAGCCTTCCCCAGGAGCCCAGTACAATGTGGCAGTTCCTGACCGCTTCCAAAAAGGTGAAAGAAGGCTGTCTCCACAGCTCTTGATGTTAAATAAATATCTGATTTCGATCGGCTTCGGCGATCGAAAGAGGATCTCCATAAACAGAATGAAGGTGTTGTTCAACAAAGCATTCCCGTTGGGATGTAGCTGGGATGGAGCTATTCCAAGGAATGATAACATATCCCTTATATATTGATTGAAGGGAGGAAGTGTCCCCGCTGTGCAAGCGTGATGGTTGAAAGCTGTAAAGCCCTCCGGGGGATCATGTGGCCTGTCATTTGGCCCAGGTGGTAACACGTCATCAAGCGACAGACCGTGCCTTAAACAAATCCGTCCTAGCATATCTTCGGAGATACCCGACGGCACAGAATCTTGCGGATTACAAATAAACCGAGCCCCTAGACGCTCATCAGGAGCTGGCTCTATAACTTCGGCTTCAATAACCGGTATCTCTATGGTTGGAGGAATAGAACTCGAAAGTTCCTGCTGCTGTGAACTTGAGGGTTCCATGAATAGCTATCTTATGAAAAATCATTGTTAAATAGACAATAACGCTCGTGCATCCCCCAGTGTGAAGTGTGTGAGTGTGTTGTGCAGTGCGGTACTGTATATCATTTAAGAAGATCTACAGGATTGAAGAAAACTTGTAAACGACGAGACTTTGGAATTCAGTCGGAAGGACCGTCATTCCTGACCGTCACAGCCGTGCCATCCAGCTATTAGCTATCATTCCAAATTAAAGTTTGTTATCATTTTGATAAGTTCCAGTTTCATCGACGGGCTTCGATAGGCAATCAGATATGCGGTGAAACGATTAAGTCCAGTTATGCAAGTTTCAAGCTCGTCGGAGTCAATTGTTCAAATGTGCAAGGAGTCTCAAATTTTTTAATGATCAATTCGTATCGCTCACGAGAGTCGTGTTTGCATCGATAAGTCATGGTCATCTGTGTATGAGTTAGACTCGGTCAGAAGTTCGGCGTGCAAGTTCGACTCGATCAAGAGGCTGGGAATTTCTAATCGATTAGAGCGCAACACTTCGAATCGATTAAAAGCCTCCAGTTCGAGTCGATCCTAAGACTACGCAGTTCGACTCGATCCTAAGGCTACGCAGTTCGACTCGATCCCAAGCCTCCAGTTCGACTCGATTCCAAACGTCCACTTCGACTCGATCGAAGGCCATCATTTTGAATCGATCAAAGCGCAACACTTTGAATCGATTAAAAGCCTCTTGTTCGAGTCGATCCCAAGACTACGCAGTTCGACTCGATCCCAAGGCTACGCAGTTCGTCTCGAAGCCCCTACTCAAGATCGACGCGAAGCTGAGGCAAAGGAATCTCGATCGATCGCAAAAGAATCTCGATCGATCACGACTCTGGTTGATCTGGTGTTAAAAATCGAGTCTCGTCGTCTACACCTTGCATTCGCTTGGGGGATTACCTAAGACTGGAAGTTAGTTCGAATGATTGAGAATCGGTTCGAAGGCAGGAATTTTTCTTCTTTCTTCTCGAGTTTCTGAGCGATACGAAGGTAAGGTAGGAAAGCGAAAGGTAAAAAGTGAAAAAATGGCTAAGTACAGAGTATTTATATGGACTCGAAAGCAACCGTAAAAGACGATTAGCCTCCCCAGTGAGTTTAACTGGCTACGAAGTGTCACCCCAAAATCGAGTCGAACAAGCAGTTTGAATCCATCATGGAAGTTTACTTTGACTTGCTCCACTTCGACTCGCTCAGTTCGCATCCATCAGGGAAGTTCACTTCGACTCGCTCCACTTCGACTCGCTCAGTTCGCATCCATCAGGAATGCCTACTTCGACTCGTTCAGTTCGTGTCCATCATCGAGTCGAACAAACACTTCGTATCAATAATTTCCAACTCCTTCCACAAAGCATCGATACGAACAGTCAGTTCGAATCCATCGAATCACGGCTTTCAGAGGCCAACTCCAACAGTTCGAAATATTCAATTTGCATCCCTAAATTCAATAAAAATCGTCTTCAATGTTTCAACCCTTCACATCGGTTCAGGAGAGGATCGTTACGAAGGAACATTCAAAAACAACCATCGAGCGTTGTTACAATGAATTTCACGTCGGTTTAGGAGAGGATCGATACGGAATTCAATATAAGATAAACTGACAACGACTCGTGAGCATACAAACGTCAACGAGAGTCAGGTTAACATATATGCATATATGTCGGACTAATATTCAATATTCCTGATTTACAGGAATTGGAAACTCATTTGATAACAATTACAACAACAAATGGCTAACCCCTAGCATACAGCAGTTAGTTTCAGCAGTACAAAGTACAGCAGTTGACAGTCAACAGTTTACATTATCGAGAAAAATCAGGCAAGGATTACAGCTTTCATCGAAAAAGCGATAGTTATCCAGACTAAAGATTGCAACATTTCAAAGCACATCATGTTTCCACAAGACGTACTTTGGGGGGCAAATGTTATCCCGCCTTTTGGCAAGGCCGTGACACTAAGGAATTGACTGGTAAACCAATGACGATCCATCCTAGAGATCGGTTATACACAGGCTCACTATGGATATCGACAAATTTTGTCCAAGTCCGGATCGAGCTAAAATTAGTATGACATGACAAGCTAAGCTATGAGAGTCAACGTTCCAAATCTCAAGTCAATCCGAGTTCGTATGCTCAAGTTATGAACGATACAAAATTGGATGAAAATCAACCACCGGTCGAATCGCTCCGCTTCGCCTCCATCAGAAGCCAACCTCGACTCGCTCAGTTCGACTCGCTTCGCAACCATCAGAAGTGACTACTTCGACTCGCTTCGCAACAATCATATGCCTTCTTCGACTCGCTTCGCAACCAGCAGATGCCTTCTTCGACTCGCTCAGCTCGCATCCCTCAGGAAAGCCTACTTCGACTCGCTCCGTTCGAACCACTGTTCGACTCCATCGAGTTCGACTCCATTAGCAAAGCCACTGTTAATCGATCGAACAATGACCACTTCGTGTCCATCACGGAGCCTTTGTTCGAATGCCTCAGGACGCTCCACTTCGACTCGCTCAATCAATGCATACTTTGACTCGCTCAATCAGTGCACACTTCGACTCGCTCAAAACGACATCAAAGGCAGAGTGATCCAAAGATTCAAGCGCCACGTCACCGAGTCGAACGAAAGCGAGTCGAAACAAGAGCGAGTCGAACCAAATAGCAACTGAGAATCCCAATTCGTATCGATCATATCTCCTAATCTACATGTCCAAATGCTATGAAATTTTCACAGAAGACTACGTGCATGCTAAAGAATGTCCACGCCAAATTTCGACTCCATTGGATGAAATCTTGATCGATACGAAATCTGTTCGTATCGATCACGGATCGGACCGAAACTTCACGGGCTTGGGCGCGCGGGCCTGGTCACGTGCCAAAGAGGGTCTCCCTAGATCTGAGCGAAATACCAGCCTCCTACACCTATAAATAGACCCCCAAAGCCAATAGAAAAGGGGTTCTTCTTCCTTTTTGAGATCTCCAACGCCCAGAATCCGCCAGATCCAGATCTGAACTCCATTGCTGCTGCTACCAACGAATTTCACTGCTGCAAATCATTGTTATTCGCTGTAATTTGCTGAAATCAATTGTAAACATCAAAAAAAGATCAATAAAGCAACCTACTTCATAGTGGACGTAGGCAATACGCCGAACCACTCTAAATTCTTTTGTCTCCTTGCAATTTAATTATTTTCATCTTTGAGATTTGGAGTTTTGTTAGATAATCCCTCTTTTTCCATTTAATTTCTTCACTTTATCCCTTCAAAGACTTTCGAAGAGTGTTGTGCCCAATTTTGGTACAAACAGTACCCCTATGCTGAACGATACTGAATGCCGAACGGTGCTCACGCTATGTCTCTAGTTACTTGGTCAAACCTCCATGTAACAGTCATCGAGCCTAGCCCTTACCGCTTTTAACTAATCATCGAATTTACTCTATGTCACTTTTAAAAATTATTATCGAGCCTTGTTAATGCCGATTTTAACTAGTCTTCAAGATTTTAAATAGGTGGATAACCTATGTATCGTAAGTATCGACGACTTCATTGTCATAGGGGCTCATGATGCCGCATGTATAGTCTTCGAGTTTTAATAGGCGAAATGCCTTATGGTTTTACATCAACAAGATAAATGTCGACATTGATCAAATAAGATGTTTTGGAAGCAATAAACCTTATATCATTTTCAATCATGTACATGGCAATATAAAAAGAGTTTTATAAAATGGCATTAAACTTTGAGAATATGAAAAGATGATTTACTTGTTAATTTTTGGTGTTAATGTATTAACCATATTTCATTAAGAAAATGATTACAACGAATTAAACTATGGATGTTTATGTTATTGTGTGCTTTTGATCAGTCATTATAAATGTTATTGTTGTCATATTCACTTCATTATTGACCCATAACCACATTTTGGAGTATTAAGGGCAGAATAACCAGCTAGGTTGACCCAAAAGTTAATTTAAATTTACTTATCTCCTGTGTGAATAGAATTACATCTAGGAGATAAGGTAGACCACAATATAGGATGCCCAGAACTGATCAAAAGATTATTGAGTTAGACGGATTCTTAGTTAGCCCATGAATACTATGTTATGGGATATTTTATTGGTAGGGGCCAATTAGGTTCTTAGTGATCTCATGAAAACTATGTTCGGAATATATTATTGATAGAGATCAATAGATTCGTAGTTATGCCATAAAAACTATGATTTGAGAGCTGTTATTGAATAATCCAATAGGTTCACATTGATCCTATAAATACTATGATTGGATAAAGTTATTAGAGAATCCAATTGGTTCATAGTGATCCCATGAAAACTATGGCTGGATAAAGTTATTGGTAAAAACCAATAGGTTCTTAGTGATCCCATGAAAACTATGAAATTGGATAGATAGTTTGTAAGATTGGAACAGGTTATTATTCTGCCTATAAAAACTAATATGTTAATAGTAAACCTAGAAACTATAAACTGAGATAGATAGTCTAGATAAATTGGGATGGAAAATCCAAGGCATATTGTAGTTTTGAATGTCGTCATATTATGTTATATTTTAACCTTTGTGGACGTAGGTATACGGTACATTGTTATTATAATTATGGTTAAGAAACTAGTTAGGGGAAAACCCATTCGGCTCAGCGATGTGGTCACACTAGATATTTTGTTGATCCGAGATGGTAGGTTATTATTCACGCCAGACTTTTTGTCTGACCTGAAGTTTTTTCTTTCCCCTTAAACTCTCAGGTACTCATTTGAGAAGATCGAGAATAAGGGTTTTTCAAGTTCTCTTTAGACGAATAAGCTTCTGGAGATGTGCAGAAAACAATCTAGCTATTAGGAGCTTTATATATTTCTATTGTATTTTGATTCTGCTTTTGTGCTGTAATGGCAAGTTGTATTAAATGCCCGATATTTTACTCCTATCATCCAATGGGGCATCTTCAAATGTCGCTCTTGGGATATGTTGTAATAATTATATTTTCTCCAAATGTGTTTTGCGAATGCTGATTATGTAATGAAATTAATATTTTATTGTGAAATGGGATGATAAAATTTATTTAAAACTGTGTCAAATTTTCCATATTTTTGTTGTTTGTACCAAAATTGGGCACAACACTCTTCGGAAGTCTTTGAAGAGATAAAGTGAAGAAATTAAATGAAAAAAGAGGAATTATCTAACAAAGACTACAAATTTCAGAAATGAGAATAATTTAAGTGCAAGGAAACACAAGAATTTAGAGTGGTTCGGCGTATAGCCTACGTCCACTATGAAGTGGTTTGCTTTATTGATCTTTCTTTTGTGTTTACAAGTGAATTCAATGTTTTACAGCAGTCCATTGTGAATTACAGCAGTGAATCTCATTTATGGCAGCAGCAATTGAGTTCAGATCTGGATTTGGCGGCGTCCGGGCATTGGAGATCTCAAAGAGGAAGAAGAACCCCTTTTTTGTTGGATTTGGGGGTCTATTTATAGGTGTAGGAGGCTGGTATTTCGCCCAGATCTCGGGAGGTCCTCTCTGGCACGTGACCAGGCCCGTACGCCCAAGCCCGTGAAGTTTCGGTTCGATCCATGATCGACACGAGCAGATTTCGACTCGCTCGAGATTTCATCCAATGGAGTCGAAATTTGACGTGGACATTCTTTAGCATGCACGTAGTCTTCTATGAAAATTTCATAGCATTTGGACTTGTAGATTGGGAGATATGATCGATGCGAAATGGAGTTTTCGGTAGGTTGTTTTCTTCGACTCGCTTCCGTTTCGACTCGCTCATGTTTCGACTCGCTTCCTTTCGATTCGGTGACGTGGCGCTTTGTTGGAGTCGAACTAGACGGAGTCGAACAGTGGTTCTGTGAAGGCTATGGAGCGAGTCAAAGAGGACTCTCTGATGGACATTGTTTCGAGCGAGTCGAAGTAAGCACTTGGTTTGAGCGAGTCGAAGCAGGCTTTGGTCGAGCGATTCGAAGTTAGCTCTGGTCGAGCGAGTCGAAGCTTGCACTGGGAGAGCGAGTCGAAGTGGGTAGTTGAGCGAAGCGAGTCGAAATAGGTATTCCAGATGGCAGCGAGTCAAACAGGAACGAGTCGAATTTAATATCCGAGGGAACCGAAATGAGTCGAAGGAGCGAGTCGAAGGAGGGAGTCGATTGGTATCTGATTTTCGTCCAATTTTGCATCCCTCATAACTTGAGCATACGAACTCGGATTGACTTGAGATTTTGAACGTTGGCTCCCATGGCTTAGCTTGTCATGTCCTACCAATTTTGGCTCGATCCGGACTCGGACAAAATTTGCCGATATCCGTAGTGAGCCCGTATATAACTGATTTCTAGGATGGGTCGTCATTGGTTATTAGTCAATTCCTTGGTGTTATGGCCTTGCCAAAAGGCGGGATAACACTTGTTTTTTAGGTATTATAAAAATGATTAACATAGCAACATTTTGTCGGCGAAAATTAATAATTATGGATGACTGCAACATCCATATCGCTTAAATTTGAGCCTCAAAATGGAGGATGCTACAGTTTGGTATATGAGCATCAGTTTATGTAAATTTAAAAGGAATTTAAACCTAAAAAGATTCTAATAACATAATCCAAGGAATCAAAGTAAGATTGGGGTAAGGATAACGTTATAATAACGCACTTTTATTTGCTATATATAAGTATCTATTCCCCTCTCTCTTAGACTGTTCTTCTGCATCTTACTAAGGCTCATATGTAGATTTTATGAGAAAGAAAGGTATGAAAGCAGGAAATAGAGGAGTGAATCTAGGTATAGGAAGCACTACAACAAACGGAAATGCTCGACCCAATACCAAAAGAAACCAGGGTCAATAGGCAAATGCTAATCCAAATGCAAATGTCAACATAGGTGCTTGAACCTTCTAATAGATATGGGGATGATGTATCGGTTCTTCATTAACTTGATGCAAGCTAGAGCAGCTGCAGGAGTAGTTAGAAGAAATGCGATGAATGTTGGAGGAGCAAATCCCATGGTGCTAGTTAGCACTAACTATGCCAAGCTGAGTCGAGATTATATCAGTTTGGGTGGGAAGCCTTTTCTTGGAACAAAGGATGCTGTAGAATTGGAAAATTGGCTTTTGCATTGTCAGAGCATTTTTGCTGATCTTAGTTTGGATGATGAGAAAAAAAGGAGACTAGCTTCAAGACAGTTGCAGGGAGCAGCATTGTTCTGGTGGAATGGAGTTACCGTTGGTATGCCTGAGGAGGAGTTGACTTGGATAGAATTTCTAAGGAGGTTCAAAGAAAGGTTCTTATCTAAAGTTGCCAAGTTGCTTTTGCTAAAAAAAGTTTATGGACTTGGAGCAAGGAGCAATGTCGGTTTGATGAGCTATGCAGATATGGATAGGATACCATTGACACCGTCATTAAGAAGAATGAAAAGCTTATTCGAGGATTGAAGCCAGAGATTGCTAAGGTGACCATGCCACATCTCCGAGACCCGAGATATGTTGTAGTGGAGATGGCAATCCGGAATAAAGAATGCTTTCTACATTTGGAAAAGTGAAGCAGGGTGAAACTCAGGATTCTCGAGGTAAAAAGAGAAAGTGCTTTAAGAAGAAAGGAGCTCAGAAAGGGGAAGCTGCCAAGAAAGGGAAGGCTGATCTGGTTTGCTACAAGTGTTATAAGAAGGGACATTTTGCTCATGAGTACCGGTCTGGCAAAGGGAAGAAAGTTGCTGATAAGAAAGGAGTGAAATGCTTCAACTATGACCAGATTGGACACTACAAGAATCAATGTCCAGAAGAAGCCAAGGATGAGATGGGTAAAGTCTATGATTTGGAACCATCATCCTCTAGACCAACAGTAGCTAAGAGGTGAAAATCTATGATGGAAGGTACGCTTTTGATTCATAGTATACCAGCTATGGTACTATTTGATACTGGTGCATTGCTTTCATTTATATCTCAGTGTTTGGCAGATAATCTATGCATAGAACCATCATACTTATTTACTTCCTTATGGGTTTCAAATTAAATAGGAGAGTATGCGACTTTGGGGATGAGATGTGACCAGTTAGAACTTAATTTGTTAGGTCATAAGTTTGCATGCAGTTTGTATGTCTTTTATTTCATAGGTTCGGGATCTATTGGGTATGGATTGGTTAGACAGATATGTTGCTATGATATTTTGCCAGGATAGAAAAATATCATTGAGACATCTTAGTAGTAGTAAACGAATAGTATTATACTCAGTCATGAACTCGAGTCCAGGAATTTTTGCTTTGCTAAATGCTATGGAAGAAGAAGATTTCAATCGAATTTTAGTAGCAAGAGAGTTTGCAGATGTTTTTGAACCAATCACAGGACTAAAATCGAAATGAGCTGAGCTTCGAATAGATCTTGTGCCATGAGAAAAACTCATAAGTAGACTACCTAAAAGGATGCCACCTATCGAGAAGAAGGAGTTGATGGTGCAGCTAGTGGACTTAGATGGAAAGAGTTTTATTAGACCAAGTAGTTCACCTTGGAGAGTAGCCGCGGTGTTCGTGAAAAAACTATATGGGTTGTCAAGGTTGTGCATCGACTAGCGTAAGTCGAATGAGAAGACGATCAAAAATAGGTATCCTTTGCCGTGAATCGACGATTTATTGGATCAGTTGAGTGGAGCTGGAGTGTTTTCCCTATTGAATTTGGCCAAAGAGTTCCATCGGCTAAGCATGGCGGAGGGCAACATTTCTTTGATGGTGTTTCGAACAAGACATGGTTTGTACAAGTGTTAGTAATGCTATTCGGGTTAACTAATGCACAAGCTTTCTTCGTAGATTTGATGAACCGAATTTTCCGAGAGCACTTGGATAGGTTCGTGTTGGTATTCATAGATGTCATTTTGATATAATCTAAGGAAGAAAGAGAGCATGAGGTTCATCTTCTAATAGTGTAAGAGACACTGAGATAGCGTCAGATGAAAGCGATGTTTTCAAAGTGTCATTTCTAGTATAAAGAAGTTAAGTTTCTTGGTCATGTAGTTTCAAAGAAAGGGTTTCAGTCGATCCAGCTAAGATCGAAGCAGTTAATAGTTTGAAAATACCCGAGATAGTAACTGAGATAAGAAGTTTCCTTGGATTGGATGGATACTACCGGAGATTTATCAGGGATTTTTGGATAGCAGCACCCCTGACTAAGCTAACAAGAAAGGACGTTAAGTTTTTTTGGTCAAACGGATACAAGGAAGCATTCCTTAAGTAAAAGCATTTATTGACCAATGCGCCCATGTTAGTTGTGCCAGATGGTAATCAAGGTTTATTAGTGTATACAGATTCATGTGGGACTGGATTAGGAGTTACGTTAATGCAAAACGGTAAAGTGATTACCTACGTTTCTCGACCGCTCAGACTGCATGATGTAAGATATATGACCCATGATTTAGAGTTAGTAGCGGTGATCTTCACATTAAAAGTGTGAAGACATTATGTTTTGGGAGAAAGATTTGAGCTAAACACGGATCATAAGTCTTTAAGTTATTTATTCTCTCAGAAGGAGTTGAATATGAGACAGCAGAGGTGGTAGGAGTTTTTAGCAGCTTACGTATAGAGTATATACCGAAAAAGGAAATAAGGTAGCCAATGCTCTTAGCAGAAAATACCAAAATGTGGTATTGGCTATGTTGGCAGAATGGAAAGAACTTGAGGCATTGTCTACGTGTAGTGTGCAATTAAGATCGACTACTAGTTCTAGTCAGAGTACTACCATGATATCCTATTTGGAAGTTCGATCGAAAGGATTTCTTCTAAGCAGAGAGATGTTCCATTGTTGGCCGAGAGATTAGAAGGCTAGAGGTCTGAACTATGGTTGAAAATCTGAAAGATTTTAGCCGTGACCAAAAGGGATGGTTAAGAAAGAAGGAACGGTTGCATGTTCTGAATGTTGGAGACCTAAGTAAAGATGTTCTAAGGAAATGTCATCGATTGAAGTTTACGATTCATCCTGGAGGAACTAAGATATATAATAATATGAAGAGAAGTTTCTTCTAGGAAGGTATGAAGAGGGATATTTGCTTATGGGTAAAGCAATGTTCGAATTGCCAGCAAATAAAAGCCGAACATCAGAAATCGAGTGAGTTGCTTCAACCTTTATATATACGAGTTTGGAAATAGGATTCGATATCCATGGACTTTATTGATGGGTTGCCAAGGTCGAATCGAGGAAATTAAATTATATAGGTCGTCATGGATAGATTTACTAAGAGCGCCCATTTCCTTCCCATTAATTCAACCAGGACGGCACATGTTTTGGCTAAGTTATTTATGAAGAAAATAGTTAGACTGCATGGAATTTCTAGTAGTATAGTTAGTGACAGAGATACATTGTTTACTAGTGAGTTCTAGAAGAGTCTACAGGAAGTGTTAGGTACCAAGCTTAAGATAAGCACCGCTTATCACCCTCAGACAGATGGGCAGATGGAGAGAGTCAATAAGGTACTCGAGAATTTTTTTTGAGAGCTTGCATAATAGATTTCAGTGGATCATGGGAATACCATCTACACTTGGTTGAGTTTTCCTATAATAATAGTAATCAGACTAGTATAGGAATGACGCCTTTCAAAGCTTTGTATGAAAGGCCATGTAAGTCACAAGCATGTTGGTTGAAACTCGAAGACATGTTAGTCTTAGGTCCAGATCTGGTGAGATAAGCAACATAAAATATTGAGTTAATTCGAGGTAGGATGAGAGAAGCTTAGTCTAGATAGAAAAGTTACGCAGACAGAAGGTGCAAGGATCTAGGGTTCTCTGTTGGAATAGGGTTTCCATTTAAGTATCACCGATGAAGGGTGTGGTACGTTTTGGAAAGCTAGGGAAACTGGCACCAAGATATGTTGGACCATTCCCATTTATAGAGAGGATCGGAAAGCTCCCATATCGAGTAGAGTTGCCGAGCAGTTTGGTAGATGTCCAAATGTATTTTATGTTTCTCACCATTGTAAGTATATGCATGATCCAGAGACTACTATCACTCTGACTACATTAGAAGATATAGAAGTAGAACTGGATCTGAATTTTGTTAGGCAACTAGTTTGGGTTGTAGCGAGAGATGAGAAGAAGTTAAGAAACAAGACAGTCAAGTTGGTGAAAGTTCAGTGGAGTGGAAACGAGAAAGACTGTACTTGGGAGACATAAGATAGGATTAGAGATACTTATCCTGATATGTTATGAGGGTATGTTACATATTTGATATATATAGATTGTTTGCCAGTCAGATAGACTAATATTGTTATTAGGTAATGTTATGGATGTTTGCAAAGTTGATATACTTAGTATTTAGTCCTTACTGTCGAGGACGAAAATCTTTAAGGAGAGAAGCCTATAACAACCCCTAATTTGATTAACATTATTCAGGATATTTAATTAGATAAATTAAATAGCATAACATGATGACTAGATTGATAAGGAAATTGAGATCTGAATATAATTAAGGTCGAGCCTTAGCCAAATAAGTATAGAAAATTACTTCATACTTTAAGCATATAGTTGAATAGGGAAAGGGTAATATAGGAATAAATAAGACTTCATAACCCATAAACCCTTATTCCTTCTCATTCAGGTTTTCATAAAAATCAAAACAATCAAAGAGCTCAAGCAAGACCGGCCATTAACTACCACCTAAATCACGAAAATCAAGTAGAGATTCAAGAAGGAAAGCTAGGAAGATTAAGCAATAATCAAATCTCAAAATCCATTGTCCAAACAAGGTGAATAATAGCTCAAACCATCTGATGTTTATTGGCTTATGATTATCAAGATTCGGGTTGAATTCAATGCCATGTATGTATTGATGATTTATGATATGCCATGTTGTTTTTGCCATGTTTGATAAATGGTATGCTATAAATATATTTATGAACATGATTATTTCATTTCTAAGATTTAAATCGAAGATAGGTTTCTCTAGATGCTATGATTTTTGAGTACGATGTTTAAAAGGTGAATTTGGAGATGGGTTTTCATTTTCATAATTTCCTAAGCCTAAGGAATATTTTATGAATTTTTTAAGGTGGTAAACATGTTAATTCGAGTCTAAATTTAATTAGGTAATTAAATAATGATTTTCGACCCGAAAATTTTGTATGGTGAAGAAATTATCATTTTGGAATTTATATGGATTTTTGAGATTTTTCTCAAATATATTTGAAGAGACATAGATTAAATAAGAAAGATTAGTGTTTAATTGTTTAATTAGTTAATTATGTAAATTAACATTTTAAACATATATTTTAGGCCTTGTAAGATAAGTGCGACAGCATAGCTAAAATTTAGTTGTAAAGTTTTCAGTAACCAATCATATTTTGGCAAATTATAGAGGTTGGTGGAAACAAACAAGTTTTTACAGTAATATTGCAGTTATTAAGTTATATACAACTCTGCCAAGTTGACATCGCCATATCTAGCCACATCTGACCACACTTCATCATCATCGACGCAGCATAAACCAATGTCGTATGATGTCAAAGAGCTTGACATGAAGTGGATTGGGTTTGAACCTCATCGAGGATGAAGTAATAATGATAAAGAAATAAGACTCGACATAGGCATGTTGATGTTCATTTATGCCGCGTTTTACACCAAGAGGCTTGTTGTCGTGTTTTATACTAAGAAGCATTGATGCCGCATATAGTACATTGAGCCTTTTACCTCGAAGACCCAGATGGTCATCGAGCCTAGCCCTAGGCGCTTTTAACTTATCATCGAGTTTATTCTATGCTACTTTTCAAAATTGTTATCGAGCCTTGTTAATGCCGATTTTAACTAGTTTTCGAGTTTTTAAATAGGTGGATAACCTATGTATCATGAGTATCGATGAATTTATTGTCATCGAGGCCCATGATGCCACATGTTTAGTCTTCGAGTTTTAATAGGTGGAAAGCCTTATGCTTTTACATCAACATGATATGATTTCGACGTTGATCAAACTAAGATTTTTTGAAAGCAATAAACCTTATGTCATTTTCAATCATGTACATGGCAATCATGTACATGGTAGTGTAAAACGGCATTAAACTTTGAGAATATGAAGAGATGATTTCCTTGTTAATTTTTGAGGTTAAGGGTATTAACCATATTTCATTACGAAAATGATGAGAAGGAATTAAACTATGGATGTTTATATTATTATGTGCATTTGATAAGTTATTATAAATGCTATTGTTATCATATTCACTTCATTATTGACCCATAACTGCATTTTGGGGCATTAAGGGTAGAATAACCAACTAGGTTGATCCAATAGTGAATATAAATTTACTTAGCTCATGTGTGAGTTAAATTGCATTTAAGAGGTTTTGTGGACCAAAATATAGGATGCCAAGAACTGATTAAAAGATTATTGAGTTAGACAGGTTCTTAGTTAGCCTATGAAAACTATGCTATGAGATATGTTATTGGCAAAGGCCAATAGGCTCTTAGTAATCCCATAAAAACTATGTCTAGAATATGTTATTGATAGAGATTAATTGGTTCCCATGAAAACTATGATTTGAGATATGTTATTGGAGAATCCAATAGGTTCATAGTGATCCCATGAAAAATATGATTAGATAAAGTTATTGGAGAATACAATATGTTCATAGTGATCCTATGAAAAATATGATTGGATAAAGTTATTGGTAGAAACCAATAGGTTCTTGGTGATCACATGAAAACTGTGAAATCAGATAGATAGTGCATACGATTGGAACAGGTTATTAGTCAGTCCATAAAAACTAATAGGTTAATAGTAACCCTACAATCTATATACTAAGACAGATAGTCAGATAAATTTGGCTGGGAAATCCAATGCATATTGCAGCTTTGAATATCATCTTATTATGCTATGTTTCAACCATTGTGGATGCAGGTGCATGGTACATGGTTATTATAATTATCGTTAAGATACTAGCGAGGGGAAAGCCTATTCCGCTTAGCGGTGTGGTCTTACTAGATATCTTGTTGGTCCAAGATGGTAGATGATTATTCACACCAGACATTTTGTTTGACCCGAAGTTTTTGTCTTTCCCCTTAAACTCTCGGGTGCTCAGTTGAGTAGATCAAGAGTAAGGGTTTTTAAGGTTCTCTTTAGACGAATAAGCTTATGGAGACATATAGGAGGCAATCTAGCTAGTAGAGGCTATATATCTATTTCCACTGTGTTTTGATTCTTCTTTTGTGTTGTAATGGCAAGTTGTATTAAATGCCAGATATCTGACTCTGATTATCTAAGGGAGCATCTTCATATGTCGCTCTTGGGATATGTTGTAATAATTATATTTTCTCTGAACGTGGTATGCGAATTGGGATTATGTAACGAAATTGAAATTTTATTATGAAATGAAATGAGAAAATTTGTTTTAAATCCGTGATTAATTTTCCATATTCATGTGTTTCTGGTATTATCAAAATGATTAACATAGGCACATTTTATCACCGGAAATTAATAACTATGGATGACTGCAGCATCCATAGCACTAAATTTAGGGCCTTGAAATGGGGGATGCTATAAACTTGGCGAGTGTTAGCTTCATCACAACTAGTTATTGCTCATGTAGATCTTCCAGAAGTAGATTTCTATTTTCTTGGCTCCATTGATCTTCAACAGCATGCCTTCAAACTTTCCAAAGGCAGTCTTATGGATTTAACCTATAGATCTCTTCTAATCCAAAAGAGAAAGCTCGATCTAAGCTTGCATGCAGATTCTCTCAATGAAAGCTCCAAAATATTAACGCCAAAATTAAACAACGCCTAAGAATAGGTTGTAGGAAACCTGTATAACCGAGATCTAGCAGGTAGTATAGAAAATAAAAGGAAACTAATGGAAATAGAAAAGAGACACACAATATTTTATAGTGGCCTGGAAATCTTTAGCCTACTTCCACTTTATTGTTCTGTTTCTTATTGATTTGATTTAGTTTACTTGAGATTACATCGGTTTGAGAGAGTATAAGTCACAAGTATAGGGTAAGACGGATTCTAAGTTCTATAATTGCCTAGAGTAGCTTCCTTGGTGACCACTGTGTAGAGGAAAGGGATGAAGAAGAGGCAAAGCCTCCACATAGTGATGGAAGAAACCAAATCATGTTTTAATTGTTTTATGGTTTGCATTTATAGGGGTAGCAGCCATATTGGATCGTAAGCCCGCTACCAGAGAGGTCCAAATATCTGCTTAGAGCTGTATGAGAAAGTGGTGGTACACTCGAGTAAGGGTAATAACTCGGCATCGAGTGATACCCATAAATCGGCCCTAAGTCATTCCCTTAGGGGGAAACCTCACCCAACTTTCTTGCATCATGTTTCCATCTTCGTTTTGGAGTGCCCCTTGTATTTTCGTATTTTGATGAATCGTTTTAATGATCGTTCCGTCATAACTTAGTTTGTTATGTAGTTTATTAGAGCCAATTGTTCAATACTTAACATAGGTCGTCTAGAATTCCATGAAATCACTAGGGCTTGCATATAAGAGCTAAAGAATCACTTGTGCAAAGTTGGAGATGTTGGGGATAAAGCATGATAACTTAGTACCAACTCATAGGCTTGACTTGGCATCGACTCATCCCCTTAGCACATTTCTATTCCAATTTTTCCTAAGCTATTTCCTTGTCCATATGAGAATGCTAGCAAGTTTCAGGTCGTTTCATCTTCATTTCAACGTTCAAATTTCTGTTTGGTTAAAAACCCAATTAACAATTATTTCTTTACACTTAATGGTAGAGTCGTCAATTGAAAAGGTTCCAAACAAGAAATGGTAGCTGATTCGACAAAGGAGGCCGAATACATCACCCTCAATGAAGTAGCTTAAGAGCCAATATGGATGTGCAAGTTTTTCAGTGAGCTTGGAGTGATACCCGATACTAAGAATCCAATGGAATTGTTTATAATAACAATGTGGTGATTCAGATTGCAAAGGAATCTAGAGTACATATGAATTCACGGCGTATACTTTGAAAGTTCCACTTCATAATAGAATTCGTTGAGAAGAAAGAGGTCATGATACAAATGGTAGATACCAAGGCCAACAAGCAGATCCATTTGCTAAGAGTTTAGCTCATTCGGCTCTTGAGAAGTTGATTGAAGGGATTGAGATTCCATAATTGGCCCCAAGTGGAAGTGGGAGATTGATAGAGTTACTGGTATGCCCTAGAGGCAATTCTATAATTTATTGTAAATTAATTAACTCTGTAATCAATTATTGTTCATCATAAAGTTGTATTTCATTATGTTATATACTTATTATAATATGTTATAAATAATTAATTTTTTAATTAAAATATATTTAACGTAAAATCCATAAATTTTGTGTTTGTGATAGTAACTATAAATAGTTGTAATCATGAGTATTGTATCATAATATAGTAAACACATTATTTTAAATATTCCTACTCGAGATGCATCGAGACTGGATATCAATGCATCAGTTAAGACTAGAGTATGTAACACTCTCCAAATATTGGACAGTGTATTACTCATGACTGCTGGGGGCTACAAGGTGTTACGTACTATTAGTTATTGGATAACTATGGAATGCCTCACTTTATAGTTTTCTATTGGCTAGCATAACTAAGGTTAAACAAAAAATTCCGATGTGATTAATTTACACGGTTCCCTCGACTTGAGAATACTATTGATGTCCAATATCAAAGCTCTACTTTGATTATAGTCAAATCATGGCACGACGTCCATCAAGTGCCAATAGTTAGGTCGAGCAGAAGTACTGGAAGTGAAACGTCTTTAAGAGAGGAATCATCTCCTCAATTATATAGGTTTAGTATCACGATCAACTCATGTCAACTCAAAGTCAAAATCTCTGGCCAGAGTAGTTTGGTCAATAATAATTGTTATTATTGAATTAAGGACTTTGTGTTTGGACTATAGAGTTGAATATGGATGATAAAGGAATTTTGACCGTTACCAAATTCCATAAATTCGAAGTGATATAGTTTAAATGAAGAGAATTGGTGTAAATAATAGTCACAACCGAATAACGCTCAAGAACGTAAAATTAGATTTTATCAAAACCAAGTAAGTGATAAATTTATTCAAAATGTCATGCCACTTGCTAATTGATGTATGAACATTAATATTCAAATAGTTCGATATTGATCACTGACCAAACTAGCACCTAAAGAGTCACACAACTGAAACGTTGAATACTGCTTTGACTAAATGATTTTATTAATTTGTAATCTTTATAAGTTAACTAAATTAATGAATATTTATGAAATATTAACTTAAAAAAATTATTCAACGCGTTAAAAAATATTATTAAATATGTCTATAATAGTTAGAAATATATTAATCGATGTATGATACCGATACGCGTTTATATTGGATTTAAATGTGGTAAATATTATGCAGGCTAAAAATGGGTTTGAACTTATGGGGGCATATGTATTTCAGCCATAAAGAGGAAGGTAGGGTACGGATATACGATGGCAAAAAGGCTAGGATTTTAATTTGATTAGAAAAAAATAGTGGGTAAGGGAGAAATGTGGATGTTGATGCCAACTTATCTCCCTAATCTCTCATTTATAAAAGCATCTTAACCCACACTCTGTTTGCACAAAAAATGGACAAACACCTCAAAGTCGTATGATTTAGTAGATCTTATGTGGTTCTTAGCGATTTGGGTGATTTATGCAAATATATAAAAAGCAGGGGCTAAACTGTAAAAAGACACGCAGATTTATAGTGGTTCAGCCAGAATGTGCCTACGTCCACTTCATATGTTATTTCTCTTCTCTTGTTTAGATTACAAGTACAAAGCTTTGATACAAGTAAAAGAAAGTTGTTTGAAAGTTCTCTCCGTGCTTGAGCTCTCAAACTTGTCCCCTATTGTTGTACCCCTGCCCCTCTATTTATAGAGTGAGGCTGGGGGTAGGGGTCTTGAATGGGTATAGCTGCTGGTGGGCCTGGGCTGATGCAATCTGGCCTGGCAACTTTGGTTCGGCAATGCCTTGGTTCGGTAGTAGATGGTTGGAGACGAGGTCTTGGTCCAGTAGTACTTTGGTCCGGTGGTAGGTGGTTGGATAGTAGGGAAGTAGTGTTGATTCGGCAAGCATGGAAGAGGTTTGGTCCGGTAGTACTTTGGTCCGGTGGTAGGTGGTTGGATAGTAGGGAAGTAGTGTTGATTCGGCAAGCATGGAAGAGGTTTGGTCCGGCAAGCATGGGAGAGGAGTTGATGTTTGGCGAAGGCTGCCTTGGAGTTGGTTCAGTAGGTCTTCGGTGGGACTTGGTCCGGCGGTGGGAGGAGATGGTCCTTGATTCGGCAGTGTTGGTTCGGCGTTGAGTTGGTGAGACATGGCCTCGGGGGTTTGGTTCGGTGATGACGTTACACCGGTCGAGATACACCCAACACTTGCCCCCCAAAGCAGGGTATGGACATGCACATGGCGTGCTTTGTTTGAGGTTGGTCATCCTTATCCGGTCGTGTATGCCGAACCAGTCGGTCCGGTTGTTCGCCTTCGGCTATAAGTAAGAGGCTAGGGCTTTCGATACTTCTTACCAAACAAGACAGCCGAGCATTGACTTCTTACCGAATCAGGAGTGTCGCCAACGTGTTCAACCGAACCAAAGTGCTTTGCCGAACCAAAGTGTTCCTTTTCACCGAATCAGGTATTGGTTCTCTCCCTTTTGCCGAATGAGTTTTCACCGAATGGACTTGAGGACTCCGAGTGCCGAATGAAATCATATTCTTGTACTCTGGGTGCCGAATGAACTTGATACACTTGATTTTTTTCATTTTTCATATCACGAGCGAAATTCCGGACTACATGTACTTGCTTGTTTATATCCTCTGTTTTAATAACATGTTTTTCCGATGTTGCAGATAATGTCTCGCAAAGCAGAAACTCGATCGGATAAAAAGAAGTCCCAGGGCGAAGGAGAATCTTCCGCAGTGCCCCCTGCTCAGCCAGGACCGGAACATCACGGAACTGCCCCGAGATCACTGGTGGATGGGTACGGCCCTCAGGAGCTTCTGAACTCCCCGCCCGATTGCTTTCCCAGCTCCCTCAAGGAGGAGCAGCTTGATGTCATCTCCCGTTCTTTCGGAATCGATAGAGCGCTCATGTTGTTGCCAGGGAGAGAAGTTATGCCATATGACCCTCCTGAAGGGTACTTTGCCTACAGCAGATACCACTGCATGTGCGGTGCCATCCCGTCTCTTAGTGCTTGGGTAGTCAGCTTTCTTACATATCTAAAGGTGGCCCCATTCCAGCTTCAACCCAATTCCTATACTATACTGGTGAGCCTCTTCGTCATCTTTCAAAGGAAGTATGGGCGTGCTCCTTCCAACCGGGAGATCCGGTACTTATATAATCTGAGGGGCTATAAGAAGGGGTCCCCATACATCAGCTTGGAGTCAGTTGTAACCTTCAAGCCGGTCTTGGATCTGTATTCTAAGTACAGCATGTTCAAGAAGGAGTGGTTCTTCGTCAGGGACGACTCTGTTTCTATTCGGCGTTTCACTTCTGGATGTAAGTCGACGCTTTATTTATAACTTCTATTCTGGTTGCGATGCTTCTTCTCATACGTTTTCATTTTTTGCTAGCGACAGGTGGCTTTGCGGTTGTGGTGACTGATCGCCTAGTTCAGATGGCGGCCGAGATAGAAGCTATCCCCGGGAGAGATAGATCAGCTGCTTACCTGATCAGAAATGCGACCCTTCTGGAGTATAATTTGATCCTTCCATAGCAGTCAGTAGTCAAGCAGAGGGAAACGGCGGAGGAGAGGGCGGCTGCTCAAGCTAAGGGAGGTGTCACAGTAGAGAGTGGTAAGAGGAAACCTTTCACGAAACCTTCCGTTGTCGGAGGTAAGAAACTTAAGAAGTCGGATGGTCCTTCCCCCAGCACTTGTCCAATTACTCAGGGGGAGGAAGATGTGGACGAGGAGAGAGGTGAGGGTGGAGATGACCGGGAAGGTGGTGATGGTGGCGATGGCATCGGGGCCTTGCTTCCTGGGCAAGCAGGCGAGATTCAGGAGTGGACGGATGATGCATTCCGCCAAGCTTTCAAGGGGCTGGACGAAGAATCGGATTCGGTAGAGAAATCCGGGAAAGTTGACAAGGCCGAAACCAGTGCAAGCGTGTCTTCCCAGACTATTCCAGCCAAGGTGGCTCCGACGACTCAAGGTGAACTTTTGACTTCTGCAGGCTCCATTCATGATAAGGATTTAGGAATATTTTACGATCCGCTCCCGTCCTGGAACGAAATCCAGGACTTATTGCAGTATCCTACTCCTCCCCAGGGTTTGTATAACAGATGTGTTTCCCTTTTTTTTTAACTTTTAATTTAACGCGTTTCTTGAATCATGGATCAATGTAAGCTTGTGACACTTGTTCTTCATATCAGGAGCAGGTAAAATGGCCAAGGCCTCAGAGCTTCGGCATAGGCTCGAACAATACAAGCTCTCCAAAGCTTTCGCCAAACCAAAGCCTTCGACCCACCATTCCGGGGATGTAGTCGGCTACCGTCCTCTTCTCGGGGTTATTGAAGAGGGTATTCAAAAGAGAAAGAGGATTCATCCCTTATCTGAACCTTCACTTGGTCCTCAGCCCCCAATTCAGCCTCTTCACGATATCACGGAGGAGGATACTGAGTTCGCACTCTCTCCGCACCCGTCTGCAAATCCTACCGTTACTCAGATTGATCGTCCTGGCTTGGCTCGTAATCCATTTGCGGGTCATCCTGATCTGGATCCAAGTTCCCATGATATTACCTTCGACGAGGTTACCGGTGAGCACCTTCTTCCCCGCAATCCCATGGTATGGGTGCTTGATGAGGCTAAGTCCTTAGATCTCGATTTACTTACCACTCGGATAGTTACCATGGGAGACGAGGCCAAGGCTAATATTGATCGGGTGGCGGAAGAGACTAGGAAGCTGATGGGGCATCATGCCCGGCTGGTTAAGACTGGAGAGGAGATTGGGAGTGCCAACATCCAACTATGATTGATGGTTTCGGACCAGGCCAAACAGCTTGCTGATCAGGCCATTCAGATTTCTCAGCATGAGGCTGCCTTCGGGCGGTTGAGGAAGACTATGGAGGAGGCTAGTAAGGCGGAATTGCGGAAGATGGAGGCTGCCTGCAAGGAGCAGATAAATATGGCCATCTCGACAGTGGACGAGGTTCGGAGGGCGGATCTTGAGCAGGTAGAGGAGTTGTCGGGGAAGCTTGAAGCCGCAGAGCTTGCTCAGGTCAGGCTAAAGGAGGAGATGGAGGCGATGAGGAGGTCCCTTCAGGCTGACTGCTCGCGATACCGACTGGAAAGGGATGCTGCCATTGCAAGGCTATCGGTTTCTGAGGCTCGTATGAGGGAGTTTGAGGAAAATGAGGGGATGATGGATGATATGCTGCAGGATTTGTACTTTCGCATTTGGAAACAGGGCAACTTATCTTGGATGGACGACTACCCCCGGGTTATGGCTAGGATTTACCTCAGGACTTTAGAGGAGGCCAAGGCTGAGGCGGATAAGGAGGGTGGAGCAGCCTTTAGGATGGATGCGGTTACCGATCAGTTCACCAAGGAGGAGAAGATAGCGGTGAAGGAGGGGATGTGGTTGTTTGCGGTTCAAGAGGCAGGTGTGGAAGTAGGGGATGACGACCAAGACGATCAAGGGGACGTTGCTGGTAACCTCTTCTTCATTAGTTTCTTCTTTCGTTAACTCTGTTGCTTATCACTAATGATTTCTCTTCTTGCCTGATCAGGCGGTCAACACCAACAAGACAAGGGTAAAGATCCAACGCAGCCAGCTCCCTGATTCGACCTGGATGTTTCTTTTGGTTGACTCGATACTGTTACACATGTTGGTTTTGAAACAGTAACATGGCTTTCAAGTTATAATGGTGCTACTTGTAATAAGAGATTTGATTTTTGGCATGTAACTCTTAACTTATGATAATTTCATTATATATGGAAGTTTTTGTAGTCTTAACGTGCTGAATAAGAAATATAGCTATGCGTGTACTTGTGATTCAGTGGTATTTGATGCTAAGTTCCTGCTTAAAGTATAATTTCATATCTTGTAATACTAACGTGATGTGCGAATAAACTATAGCTATGTTTTTAGGCACACAAAAATAAAATACCGTCCCTCCTGCTTTAGTTGTAGACGGTGGCTTTAGCGTGACTGAGTATGAAAATGTGGTCGAGTGTTGCGAATGCCTCCTATTCTGTGACATGTGCTTTAGGGATCGTTATAGAGGATAAGAGGAAAGTTTTAAAAATAGAATGGAAATATAGGAAATAGTAAAAACTTCCAATCACGGAAGGCCGTCGATGTGCTTAAGTTCGTGGCAAACGGGTTTTGTAGTCACTTTCCCTAGCTGTGGGTATTGGAGACATTTGTCACCCATCTTACGCCTCCGCGGGGAGTTAATTCTTTTTTACCTCAGCCGTACTTAAGGCACATCAGAGCCGAGATCGCGCACAGTAACTACCCGAGCCATTATGGCCCGTAATCGTGGGTATTATTCGATTTACCGTGGCCGGCTAGCGAGGGTGCCGATCGTCAACCGTGAACTGCCCTTGGCTGGCCACACCTTATGTTGGGGCTTATAGTCGGTTCACGGTTGCCGGCGAGCCGAACGCCGTAATGAGCTGCCTCGGCTATAGTCGGCCTTCTCGGTGGCTTATAATCGACTCATTACAGTTGGCTTTAAGGGCCGTCGCGATCAATGAGTTAACCCGCAGCAGAGGGGTGCTGGAGCAAAAGTGTCTCATTGGTGAGGGCATAGATTCGCATAGTACCTGTCAGGTCTTGTCCAGGCGAAGTTGCGCTGTGGAGTGCTTTGAATTGAAACGCTGTATGCACAGGATTTTGTTCAACAGAAAAGGATAAAGTTAACAAGCAGCCAAGATATAAAGGAACAAGTTAAAAAGGAGACAAGGTTTTTTAAAGTGGTTCGGCACGAAAATTCCTACGTCCACTGATTCTCTTTGTTAATTCACTACATATGGGCAATACAAGTTAAGAAAAGTATCGACGGAGGTGTTGGATGTTCCATGCCCTCTGGAACACCTCTCCGTCCACTGTTGACAAAATATAGGCTCCGTTGTGGAGATCTTTATGAATTACATATGGTCCATCCCAGATTGGGTCTAGCGCTCCGGGGCGAGGGAAGATTCGCTTGAGGACAAGATCCCCTTCTTGTAAGGTACGATGCTTGACTTTGGAGTTGTATTGTGCCGCCACTATTTGTTTGTGGGCTGCTGCTTTAAGGACTGCATCATTTCTTCTCTCCTCAACTAGATCCAAAGACATGTGAAGGAGTTCTTCGTTCTCTTCTGGGTTATAGTGGATCCTACGGTGGGAAGGCACAATGGTTTCAACTGGGAGCATAGCCTCCGATCCGTATGCCAAAGAGAAAGGAGTGTGCCCCGTTGATGTTCTGAAAGATGTGCGATAGGCCCATAGTGCCGTAGGAAGTTCATCCACCCAAGCGCCCTTTGACTTTTCGATCTTCTTTTTTATTAGAGTTTTCAGAATTTTGTTGACGGCTTCGACTTGTCCGTTTGCCTGGGGATACGCTACGGATGAGAAGCTTTTGTGAATTCCGTGCTCTTGGCACCAGTTGGCAAATTCCTCGCTGTCAAACCGAAGTCCATTGTCTGATATGATTTTGAGTGGGACTCCGTACCTGCACAGAACATTTTTGATCAAGAAGTTAATAACTTTTGCTGAAGATACTTTATTCAGAGGTTCCGCTTCCACCCATTTGGTGAAGTAGTCGACTGCCACTATAGCGTATTTGGCCCCGCCTCGGCCCATTGGTAGTTCGCCGATTAAGTCAATTCTCCATACTGCAAAGGGCCAAGGGCTAGTCATTTAAGTAATCTCAATCGTTGGCAGCCGCGGAATCTTAGCAAACTTCTGGCATCTGTCACACTTTTTGGCGAAATCCAAGGCGTCCTTGCTTAAGGTGGGCCAGAAGTATCCATATCGGAGTGTCTTTTTTGCTAATGTTTGTCCTCCGGTGTGATCTCCGCATCTTCCTTGATGAATGTTGGATAAGATTTCCCTGGCTTCCCTCCCAGCGACACACCTTAATAACGGGTTAGAGAATCCGCGTCGATAGAGGATGTCTTCTTGTATTGTGTAGCGGGAAGCTTTTCTCAAGATTTTCTTGACTTCGTTACGCCCGTTGAGTAGTGTGCCGTTTTGTAAGTAGTCTCGGATGGGAGTCATCCAAGTTGCCTCTTTGGTTGCAGCTATCAGATTCACTTGCTCAAAACTTGGGGTCAGTTGCTTTGAGATGGTTACTGCCCCGAAGATGGCGCTGTCTCTCACACTTGCTTGCTTTGCCAATTTGTCGGCCTCTTGGTTCTCTTCCCGAGGAATGTGTTTGACTAAGTAGTGGTCCAATCGGCTGAGAAGTAACTTTGTCTTCTTTAAATATGCTATGAGTCGTTCTTCTCGAGCTTGGAATTCTCCTAGTATTTGATTAACAATAAGTTGAGAATCGCTGTGAAGACACAAAGAATTGGCTCCGATTTCTACGGCAAGTTCTAGTCCGGCTATCACTGCTTCATATTCTGCATCGTTGTTGGTGGCAGCGAACTCCAACCTTATAGCATAGTGCAGTTTGTTTCCCCTGGGAGTGATTATTACCACACCTGCCCCCGAGCCTTGTTCGTTCGATGCACCATCCACAAAGAGATTCCACTGGATGTCTTCTACTATTTCCAATCGCTCCTTATCTTCGTTGGTACTGAATTCTGCAATGAAATCAACCATGGCTTGGCCCTTGATGGCGGTGCAAGGGTGATAGGTGATATCATACTGACTTAGTTCGATGCACCATTTAAGTAGTCGCCCAGAAGTGCCGGGACGGTGGAGTACCTGCCTCAGTGGCTGATCAGTCAGAACTTTGATGGAATGGGACTGGAAGTAGTGACGCAGTTTCGGGGATGTGATTAGTAAACAGTATGCTAGCTTCTCAAGTTTAGGATATCTGACTTCTACCCCCGTAAACCTCTTACTGACGAAGTAAACTGGCCGCTGCGTGCGGTTGTTTTCCCTTACCAAGGCAGCGCTTAGGGCGTGAGATGACATAGCAAGGTACAGGTATAATTCTTCACCTTCGCTTGGAGTCGAGAGTACCGGTGGTTTCTGGAGGTGTTCGATTAAGTTAAGGAAAGCGGTCAGGCATTCGTCGGTCCATTCGAACTTTCCTTTGTCTTTCTTTAGAGCTTCGAAAAAGGGGACACACTTTTCCGTTGCTTTGGAGATGAATCGGCTTAGGGCGGCCACTTTTCCATTCAGGCTTTGCATTTCCTTCCGAGTGGAAGGTATATTGATATCCCTTAGCGCTCGGACTTGTTCAGGGTTTGCTTCAATCCCTCTGGCATGGACGATGAATCCTAAGAACTTTCCTGATGACACTCCGAAGGAGAAATTTAGAGGATTCAACCTCATTCCATACTGTCGAAGTACTTGAAACATCTCGCCTAGGTGGCTTACGTGATCGTCGGCTTTCCTTGACTTTACCAGCATGTCATCCACGTATACTTCCATAGTTTGCCCTATTAGCCCCGCAAACATCTTGTTGACGAGGCGCTGGTAGGTGGCTCCTGCATTTTTAAGTCCGAAGGGCATTACCTTATAGCAGTATAAACCCCGGTCGGTGATGAAACTAGTGTGGTCTTGGTCGGGAGCATGCATAGGACTTTGGTTATACCCTGAGTATGCGTCCATAAAAGATAAGAGCTCGTGCCCGGCTGTGCTGTCTACAAGCTGGTCGATTCAGGGAAGTGGGAAGCAATCCTTTGGGCAGGCGTCGTTTAGGTTGGAAAAGTCAATGCATGTTCGCCATTTCCCATTAGCCTTCTTTACCAGCACTGGGTTAGCGATCCATTCCGGGTAGATGGCTTCTCGTATGAAGTCATTAGCGAGCAGATTCTTTACTTCTTCGTCGAGCGCTGCTGACCGCTCTGCCCCCATACTTCTCTTTTTTTGTTTTACGGGCGCCTTGGTAGGATCAATGTTTAATACGTGGCATGCTATGTCGGGGGAGATTCCGGTCATGTCAGCGTGTGACCATGCGAATACATCCAAGTTGTGGCGAAGAAAATCGATGAGTTTTTCCTTCAACTCTGCTTTTAGTTGGGTCCCAATTTTCAATAGTCTACTTGAGTCGTGCTTGTCTACAGATACAAACTCCATAGCCTCTACAGGCTCGGAGGTGGCCTCCTCCCCTTTGTCCTTAGGGTCTAATTCATTGAAAGGGTCGCTGGTATATCGAAGAGGAGGGGCTTTCTTTAGTTGCTATGCTTCTAGACTTTTCGTGCAGAGGGCAACCTCTACACCCTTCCCTTTATCCTTCCTGTGGTTGTTGCGAAGTTCAGTCACATAGCAGTCTCGAGCAACGTCCTGGTCTCCTTCTACTTCTCCTACTCCATTGTCTGTTGGAAATTTCATTTTTAGGCACCATGGGGCTAGGACAATTTGGAAGTCAGACAAGGCTGGCCTTCCTAAGAAGGCGTTATAGGCCGAATGGTTTTCTATTAGCACAAACGTCTGTTTTCGTACAACGGAGCGGGGATGGCTTCCAATCTCAACAAAGAGGTCTAGTTTCCCGAGGGGCATCTTCGCATCTCCAGTGAAACAGTGTAGTGGTTTATCGCAGGGAGATACATCCTTCATTGATAATTTCATTTTGTCGAATGCATGTTTGAACAGGATGTTCACTGAGCTTCCAGTGTCTACTAAGATTCGGTAAACTTCGGTGGGACCGAGCCGGGCAGAGATAACCATGGGATCCATGTAAGGGTACTGCCTTCCTTCCAGGTCACGCTTACCGAATGTGATGTCATTACTTTCTTTCCGTTTCGGGTGGCGTTCTTCTATAACCGAATTGACACAGTCTTTACTGTCTCTAAGCGACTTTCCATATCTTTCCATCTCTTTCCAGCTCTTGTCTGCGATGTGCCGTCCTCCTGAGATGGTATGGACCACTATCTTCACTTGACTAGAGCCGCTAGCGTTGCGGTTTCCTCTGCCGGTCTCCGATGAGGGTAGCCTTGGGTTTTCATTGGCAGGAGCTAGAGTCTTGTCCTGACTTTTTACATAGCGTTCCAGTTTCTTCCTTCTGGTGTGTTCCTCAATCAGATCCCGGAGATGATGGCATTCATTGGTATCATGCCCGTGAGATTCGTGGAAGCGGCAGAACTTTCCAGACTTCTGCGCGTTATTTGATTCCTTCTTGTATGGTGGGCGTTTGTATCTAACTTCGCCTTGGGTGGCAAGGAATATATTTTCGACGGTCTCGTTCAAAGGAGTGTAAGTGTCGAATCTCGGTCCAGGCCGATATAGGCGCTTTTCTCCCTTCTTGCCCCCAGCATTGTCTCTGGAATCATTTCTTCAAACGTCCCTTGCTACAGCAGGGGCGTTGCTGTGAGTTGCCTTATTTTGCTGTCCTGACTGCCCCTCAACGGCAGCATCCTCAAGCCTCATATATTTCCCGGCTTCATGGAAGAAATCGGGTAAAGTAGCTGGTTTTTCTTTCGTCAACCTTCTAGCAAATTTAGTGTCCGGATGCACACCACTACAGAGGGCCATTAGGATAAGCTTCTCATCGGCATCTTGGACCGCGGCTGCTGCGGCATTGAATCGGGTTAGGTATTGTTGCAGTTTCTCTCCAGGTTTCTGTTTGACGCTGGATAAGGAATAAGCGTCCTTAGGTTGTTCCACATGGATGCGGAACTGACTGATAAACTTTTCTTTCAACATTTCCCATGAGCTGATGGATCCCTGGGGTAGATGACAGAACCAGGAGGTAGCGAGATCTGCAAAGAAGAGTGGAAAGCATTTACACAGTACTCCCTCTGTCGCTCCACTCATGAGCATATGTTGTGTGTACCTCTGTAAGTGTACAACGGGGTCGGAGGTTCCTTTGTAAGGTTCCATTGTTGGCATCTTCCATTCTCGGGGAGTGATAGCAATTTCGATATTGCGGGCGAAAGGGCTGGTTACCCTAGCGCCTATCCCTCGATCTCTTTGCTCCCGTTGGACGCACTCTCTAAATAAGCATGCCATCCTTTCATCAGGATTTGGAGCAGATAGAAATGAGTTTGGTTCTGTTCTGTGGGATTGATTCCGTCCAGATGACCTGTAGGGATGGTATCATCTATCATTCCTCATATTTTCTAATGGCTGCCTTTGATCTTCTGGGAGCATGCTAGGGTCAGCTAAAGTTGGCCCTTGCCTTGATCTTCCCCTGCTGGGTTCTGATCTAAGCACTTCCTCGGGTCCAACTTCGGGCTGGACTCTAGCTCGGCCCCGTTCACTGGCATTTCCGTGGTTAGGCAGTATGACAGGCTCAGCTACAGTTGACCTTCGCCCGGTACCTCCCCCGTTGGGTTCGGTACCAAACGTTTCCTCAGGCCTAACTTCGGGCTGTGCTCAATCTCGGTTACTACCATGGCTATTTCTGCCGTTAGCTCCTTCGAAGAAGGAAGATCTTTGTTGTCTCTGAGATCCTCCAGACTGGGACTCGCCCCATGATTCATTGTTGCGATTGGACTCTTCAGCATCCCTTAAGCGTGACATGAGATGGTCCACCAAGGCTTCCTGCTGGGACGTGAAGCGGTTAGTTACTTCAACCACAACCCTGTCCAAATCTGCCCTAGTAATTGCTGCGGGCTGTTCTGTGGCAGGAGTGGTCGGATTAGCCTGTCCTTCATTTGTTACTACTACTGGAGGAGGACGATTTACTTGATTTGTGGCAGCTGGATCTGGAAGACTGCTGGATGCGATGTTTTTTCCTTTGTTAACATCTTTTCTCTGTTTGGGAGGCATGTTTTCCAAGTGGCGAACGATGCTGTTAGGAAAAATGTTAAGTGGATGAAGCTGAAGCTTCGAGCTTCTAGCTCTCAATGAAAGCACCAAAAATGTTTGCACAAAAAATGGACAAACACCTCAAAGTCGTATGATTTAGTAGATCTTATGTGGTTCTTAGCGATTTGGGTGATTTATGCAAATATATAAAAAGCAGGGGCTAAAATGTAAAAAGACACGCAGATTTATAGTGGTTCAGCCAGAATGTGCCTACATCCACTTCATATGTTATTTCTCTTCTCTTGTTTAGATTACAAGTACAAAGCTTTGATACAAGTAAAAGAAAGTTGTTTGAAAGTTCTCTCCGTGCTTGAGCTCTCAAACTTGTCCACCATTGTTGTACCCCTGCCCCTCTATTTATAGAGTGAGGCTGGTGGTAGGGGTCTTGAATGGGTATAGCTGCTGGCGGGCCTGGGCTGATGCAATCTGGCCTGGCAACTTTGGTTCGGCAATGCCTTGGTTCGGTAGTAGATGGTTGGAGACGAGGTCTTGGTCCAGTAGTACTTTGGTCCGGTGGTAGGTGGTTGGATAGTAGGGAAGTAGTGTTGATTCGGCAAGCATGGAAGAGGTTTGGTCCGATAGTACTTTGGTCCGGTGGTAGGTGGTTGGATAGTAGGGAAGTAGTGTTGATTCGGCAAGCATGGAAGAGGTTTGGTCCGGCAAGCATGGGAAAGGAGTTGATGTTTGGCGAAGGCTGCCTTGGAGTTGGTTCGGGAGGTCTTCGGTGGGACTTGGTCCGGCGGTGGGAGGAGATGGTCCTTGATTCGGCAGTGTTGGTTCGGCGTTGAGTTGGTGAGACATGGCCTCGGGGGTTTGGTTCGGTGATGACGTTACACCGGTCGAGATACACCCAACACACTCATTTACTACATTTTGGGGCATCTTTCTACCTTATTGATGGCCGAAAATAATCCTCATCCTCTCCTCCATTTCCAAGCACAAATCAAATAAAAAAATGTTATTTGATAACCGTTTGTCATTAATTAAGGAGATATCAACTTGCTAAATTGGAATCTAGATCAAGGAGTTGATCCCTTCGTTTCAACATGTATTTATTTGATTTGGAGATAATGTAATTTTCTGATCTACAATAATAAATTAATATTTAGATAATTTATATATTTTGTATACTGTATTTTTAGTTGGGTGACGAATCTAGTATATCGTCACATTCGGACTGGTTGTATACTTAAATTCTTGTATAAATAAAAAAAACTTTTAACATATAAATGCCTCTAATACTCATGGCATTGAAAATAAAAAAGTTAATTTTGATTCAAATTAATTTAATATATATTATTTAAACTATATAAGTCTAATAATTAGATATTAAATCTCATATTACACAAAATATGGTTTTAAATTTTTATATAACTAATTTTATACTTAACAGACTTTCAGCATAATTAAAATATATATGTATATATATTCATTATTTAAATATGATTAAAATCAATTAATTTTTTAAATTAATTATGTAAACAAATATATTATATAAAATATGTTTTAGTTTTATAAAATTAAATTTATACCCGCTAAAACTTTCATTGAGTAAAATAAAATATTATATAATTTAAATTTAAATACATCCAAAAACTAACAATTGAATTCAAAATTGATTTTATTTTAAATTATAAAATATATGTATATAATATTTAGATATTATATATCATTTAGAATTATACTCAAATATTTATATTCAAAATTATTTTTAGAAAATATTTTTTATTTATTTTCTATTAATTTCCATACGGAAACTAATTTTAATATATAATTTAAAGTTAAAATTAAAAGAAAAAACAAGTTTTCCTTGAGCATTACCAAGTTTGTATACTTTTATTCAATATATCCTTTTATGCATTTCATTTGTTTATTAATATATATACATACATACACAATACACATATTATTAAATTATTTATAAGAATTATGTATATATTATGTACGTTTATTACAAAGAAATCATTTTTTCGGATTTTAAAACAAGTAGTTAAATAAATTTCTAATTTTATTTTAAATGTTTTCAAAAATACATAGACATAATTATATATATAAATATTATATAATCCATATATATAAATAATTCAAAATAAAATATAGACTTATGTATGTATGTATATGTACTATTTTGTATATATAAATTAAAGCATATAAGCAGATATTTGGACGATATATTTATATACTAGAGGAGCTAACATTTCCATTGCAGTGTAAATCTCAGTACTTATACATGGGCACGTTAAACCTTGCATGGATTACTATGTTACACATCCACATACATATATGTGTGCATATGATACACATATTTATAATTTAATATTTACCACATAATATATATTATATATATATATATATATTATATATATTTAAATAAAACGATTTTATTTAAAATTAATTTAGAAATGTTCTATATAAATTAGACTTTATAGGCTCAATAAAGGTGCAAGATGGCAAAAAATTAAAATTCACCCATTTCTTCAGTTGCGGGCTGACCTAGTTCCAACACCTCCATCATCCACGGCGTTTACTTCAGCATTCTCGGCTACTACATCCTTCTAGTGCAAATATCTTTTAGCTTAACAGTATAAATCTACGAGATCCATTGGTGGGTCCATCTCCAAAGCAATTTTGAAATCAATCATACTCGCGACTCTGGAATCCACTACCATTGGGACTATTTATAGATCTAGCTTTTGCACCGCAATGGCTGTTGCATCGAACTTGTTTAGGTAACTCTATGGAGTCTCACTAGGCATTTATTTTCACACTCGAAAGTGTCATCACATTCTTCGGTTGTAATATATGAACTCCAAATTGTTTCATGAACTCATCTCCCAATTCGGTCCATGCTCTAATGGATCCATTCTCCAGCTGTAAAAATCACATCACTACCAAATCCACTAATTGCAATGATAAAGACCCGACCATCATTTCCTTCAAAGCACCTATAATAGCTCGAATTTTGTATATAAATTAGTAATGATTATAGTTAATAATAAATAAATTTTGAATTTAATTTGAGGTTAATTTGGTAAATTTGATAGAAAGGTAAAATAGTAATTTTACAAACGGTTGAATTAGCTGATGAGAGTCATACCATTGCATAGCTCTCATTTTTTTGGTTAATATTGAGTATTCACTTGTCTTAATCAGACATTATATGAGTGAGATAACGGTGTTTTATTTAAATAGGCCGGGTTTAGGGCTTAGTTGGGCCAAGCCCATAATTTAATTGAAATTCAAATGTCGGTTTAGGTTTCCCTCCTAAATTCCATTTTAAAAGATATGTACAATTCTATTTCTCATTTCATTCTCATTTCTGAAAACCGTCGAAAACTATCTTCTTCATATTTTAATCAATCAAACACAAAATCCTTAAATCTTAACGAAAAATTACAATATGAAGTGCATTGTAATCGTAGAGAGGCTCTCTATCATCTGGAGTAGGAATTGGAGGCAATATCAGAGATTAGAATTTCTAGAAATTTGGAACAGTAGGCGAATTTTGGTTCTCTTAGATAGAATCAGTGAGTGTGGCTTCTTCGGTCCTGATATTAAGCTATGACATTGATATAAAATGTTTTAAGGCTAATTTAGGATTTAAATGTAATAAATATGAACTTGAATAATGAACCCACAAATTAGAATTGAAGAAGAATATGCTTTTATTTTAGAAATTTTATTAAAAAACCGAAATCGACATTAACTAGAACTAGAAACCGAAAGGACTTGGATTTGATGTGAATGAATGCATTTGACCATAAAAACACAGTGGACAATAGTGCATATACAATATAGAACTATCAAAAATCAAGAATGAAGTAAAATTAACGACCTAAACTAAAAGAAAAAAAAGAGAGAATTCTGAATTTGGAAAGTTCACTGATACACTGGTGGTGCACACCGGTCCGTCGGTGGACATTCCAAATTGAGGTAGGCTTTTTGAAGGCCCAAAACGAAGTGCGTTGCTATGATATTTTGCATGGTGATTCCTGAGAGTTTCCTGCACGGTTGTATGGCTACTGTTTGGATGTGTAGTTTGATGATAAAAATAAAGTATAATTTTAGACATGTTGCTTTGGAATGATGGGCAAATTACTTGAATCATATATGGAAGTATAGTTTGGTAAAGAAAATGTTTTGTTGTAGTGTATGCAATTTTGGGAAATTGAACTAACTTGTTGGACTTAGCGACTATGATGAGATACAAGTGTAATGGATATGGTTTTGGAACCAAAAAAGAGTGTAATGTATATGGCTTTAAATAATGAACGAATACCTTATTCTTATAGCGCATGCGGCGGGTCCTTGATTCATGGTATTTGTTATCCCGCATTTTGGCAAGGCCGTGACACCAAGGAATTTACTAGTAACCAGTGACGGTTCGTCTTAGAGATCGGGTATACATAGGCTCACTATGGATATCGATGAATTTTCTCCGAGTCCGGATCAAGCTAAAATTGATATGACACGACAAGCGATGCTATGAGAGCCAACGTTCCAAATTTCAAGTCAATCCGAGTTAATATGCTCAAGTTATGATCGATGCAAGATGGGATGAAGAACAGCCTCGAGTTTGAATCCATCGACTAGCCTCTGTTCGACTCGCTCTCATTCGAATCCATCAGGGAGCCTCTATTCGACTCGATCGAGTTCGTATCCATCATCAGAACCCACTTCGTATCGATCAGCCAGGGACCACTTCACATTCAACACCAGGGTCTACTTCGTATCCATCAGCAAGCATTTGCTCGAATCGATCAGGATGAGCCATTTCGTATCCATCGAGAGAATATGCTAGTTCGTATCGATCTATTCAACTCCACCATCGAACAAGCTCCACTTCATACGGAGGTTGTCTAGTTCATGTCCATCCTATAAGGCCTTGTTCGAATCCATCAAGGCTCCTTAGTTCGCATCCATCAGGTAGTCATTACTTTGTATCCACCACCTCATCTTCTGTTCGTATCCATCACATCTTCATTTGTTCGTATCCCTCAAGTTGGAACAACTTCATCGATACGAACAAACCAAACACCATCGATACGAACTAAGGGGTTCTCATCGATACGAACTGGGCTACTTCAGTCAATACGAATTGGACCATCACTTTAATCGATACGAACAAGGCAATACCATCGATACAAATAAAGGCGAAGATACAAGGAATGCTCGCCACGTCACCACTTGATCACACGCAGCTATCGAGTCGAACGGGATCGAGTCGAAATGATGGAGTCGAACGAAACAGCCAACCGAAAGTCCTAATTCATATCAATCATATCTCCTAATCTACAAGTCCAAATGCTATGAAATTTTCACAAAAGCTTACCTACATTCTAAAGAACTTTTTGGTATAAACAGTATTGACATGGCATTCTCCTATAGAGCTTCGAGGTTGGTCCAATAGAACTTTTGATGTGGACAACAGTTGACCTGTAACGCTCATGGGGAGACTAGGTGGTCATAGATTTTTAATCCTTTACTACTAGGGGCGAGACTAGATTACGTTTAAAATTATTTAAATATTATAATATAGTTCTGTAGCGCAAGCGGGTCCAAAAGGTATTATAGTTAGGCTTAAACCATGTTATATCACTGTCACAGTAGTATACTTGTACTAGATTTGCTTTACTCATGTTTACATATGTCTGACTCGCTCCTATATTTTTCCATATATATTCTTCAGATTGATAGAGCCTGGAGGCATTACGGATCTGGAGGTGAAATTTGTATTTGTTAATACCTCGGATACCGATTTTGATGAAACCAACCATATAAATTTATATACTAATGTCTTATCAAGTTGTATAGTATATAATGCATAATATTACATAGGTACAAAATAATTAAGCTTAAAGGCAGATCAGTATAAAGATCTAGAATGAAGATTTAGAGATGATGATCAACTCTAATGAGTTTAAAGACAAAGATTTGAAGAGCTCAAGAATTTACTGTATAGTTATGAGTCATTAGAATAAATTGTTAAAGTTTATAATAGCTGATTTGGATCTTTATCACAAATTTATGATCTTTAATATTTTAAACAAAATTATTTTAATTTCAAAATATATTTTTAAATATTTTATGAATGTTTTTTAAGAGTTTAAAAATATTAAAAAACTATGTTCAAATTATATTACAAAGTATAAGATTTAAAAAAATTATAATAAAAACATTCTCAAATTTCACTAGCATATGTCGATGTTAACCCATTTTTTGGCAAGGCAATACACAAGCGGATTTAACCCGATGGACATCATGATCATCAAGGCGAGAAGACATGAGAAACGGTTACCGAGCTCATGGATCGGCTATAAACGAGACTATGGACGATGGTCAAGCGGATTCAAATCGAATCCCTTATTTTTATCCCAATCAAGGTGCAATTAGTTTGATGTGATAAAAGGCCTTGTGAGGCTACATTTCAAATTTCTAGTCGATCGGAGTTTGTATGCTAGAGTTATGGCCAAAAGAAGAGGGATCAGATCATATTCAGCTTAGCAGCACAACTCAATGATGATCCCTCCATAAATCAACAACCACAAGGGGGATTGAAGTGAAACTTTGGAAAAAAGAAAATCGGACCCTAGGGACTCTACCCTAGGGATCACATAGCATTTGGAGTAGTTGGCGGGACCAGCATCTGTCCCTCAATAGGGATCGATACCTATCCCTCTCAGGGATCGGCTAAGCCCAATTTCATAACAAGGATCGATCAATATCTCCACATCTACACATCCAATTAACATGAAACTTGAAGGACAAGCTAACTAGAACATCTCGAATAGCCCATACGGATTTCATAGCATTTGGAGCAAGTTGGAGAGACCGGTACCGATCCCTCCATAGGGATCGGTTATAATCAGCCTTAACACCATATTGCAACAAAGATCGATCAATAACTCAAGTTATACTAATCCAATTAGCATGACACTTGGAGGCTAAGCATAATACAACATGGAGAAGCTCCCATAGGGATCGCATGGCATTTGGATGAAGTTGTAGAGATCAGTACCTATCCCTCCATTGGGATCAGCAGAAGTCAGGATCTAAACAACACCACTTCACGAAAAACGCGATATCTCACAAACCGTAAGTCGAAATGGCACAAAATTTAGAGGGAAAATAGCTAACATCAAGAGGAACCCCTCAGAGGGATCATACCCCATTTGGACACAAAAGTAGGGATCGGTAATGATCCTATTGTGGGCCCCAATGGGCTTGGAAATTTTTGGGTGGCCTCGCCTTGGTCTTCCGAACCTTCTGTCAAAATTTCAGCTCGATCCATACACATCTTCCCCTATAAATATATTAGGTGTAACAACCCTAATTTTTAGAAAAATTATTAGGACATTTATTTAGATAAATTAAATAAAATTATGTAAATGATTAAGGGATTGAGGGTTGTGTAATTAAAAGGTAGCCGTGCCATTTAAACAAATGAATTAAAGGGAAACTAAAATGAAATGCATAAGGCTAGATGTGGGGCAAAGTAGGAATAAGACTATTCTAATACCCTAAGTCCTTAAGCCACATTTATTCTCATGTTCAAAACAAAAACAAAACAAGAAAGAGGCCGGCCACTATTAAGGAAAACAAGAAGAAGATAAGGGGAAGAAGCTTATGCAACTTAATCCAAGATCAAATCTCAAATCCTTAATCAAAAAGCTAGGGTGAATAATAGGTTGCATCTCATGTTTTATTATTTCCAGTTTTAGATTGTTTGCCATGTTTTTTATTGTTAAAATGGACATATATGCTTGTTGATGATTTATGCTATTTCATATACATTTTATGATAATTTTAATGTGAAAACCCTATTAGATGACATCCAAATGCCTTACGATTTTGAGAGAAGGTCAGAAATAATATTTTAGAGATGGGTTTTAAATTTCATAATTTTATGAATTAATGTGGATTTATTATTAATTTTCTAGTGAGGAAAATGGTTAATATGGGGTTTTAAATTAAATACGGCAAATTTATATTGTTTTTGGGTTAGAAATTAATACATGTTAGAAATATATTAAAAATGATTTATGGGATTTTTGTAGAATTTTCCTAAGTGTTTTAATAAGTACACAAAATTATTTAAGGTATGGGACTTAAATGTTTTATATACTTATAAAAGGAGAAGGGGTAATTTGTGAATCTCTAAAATTATTTACTTCTTAAATTTCGGCAGCACTTTTAGAAATTATTTTTGGAAAAGAAATTAGCAACCAATCACATATTGACAAATAAGCAGGTTAGTTGGAAAGAAATTACTTTAAAAATAAAGAAAACAGTTTTTGAACGATTTTGCTGTTTCGCCACTTTCGGCACCTACCTTTTAAAGGTACTTCTGCCTCCATCTCCATCGAAACCAATGCGCATGGTATCAAAGACATGGTACGTAGCGAATTGGACATAGGCAAAAGGTATACATTCGAAACAAGGGGTTCCGAAGGGGTTGAAGCCTTGCTTTGCTTTCTAAAGGAAATGCGCCTGCTTTTCTTTCTAATAAGATGGCTTTCGAATTGGTTAAATGGTTTTAAATAATGGTTTCGAAAGAGGTTTCACTTTTGTTCGATAAAGAATCTTTCGAAGGGGGTAGAAACCCCTAGCTGCCCCCATCTTACCTTTCGAAGCAATGCCTTCGAAAGGGTTTCTCTATTTTAAAACCTTAGCCGCTTCTAATATGCTTTTGAAGGGATCAGTTTCGACACCATCCACTTTTTTTACTTAGGAAATTGTTTTCGAATGAGTGCTTTCAACTTAGTTGTTTTAAGACCCTTTGTTCTATTGAAAGTAAAACTCGAAGGTTTCGAAAGAAATATTTTTAAATGGTTTCGAAAGGTTGTTCCATATGTTTTAGTTGAACCCAATGCTTTCGAAAGGTTTGTTTATAGAAAAGTATTTGAATGCTTTCGAAAGGTTTTAAATGAAGGTTTTGAAGAGGTGGTTCCTCTCCTCAATGTTTTCGAAAGGTTTTAAGTGTAAAGTTTCCAAAGGTTTCGAAAGGTATGTTTAAGGTGTTTCGAAAGAGGATGTCTATGGTTTTATGAAGCTTTCGAAAGGGATGATTGTTAGAACCTCTATTGTTGGATTTTAATGACAATAACTATACAATTATGCCAAAGAACCTCTAAGCTAACTTGCAGGTACATGAGTATCAAAAAGAGACAAACAAATAAGTTCATCATGAACATACAAAGTACAAAAGAGAATAAAAGTATGTATATGGAGATACAAGAAGAGATATATACGATGGAGACAAGACGAAGGTGACAAACAAAGTAGTCATAGAGTGTCATGTCTAGAGTTTACAGATGTTAAAATCTTCTCAAAGTGGTATATACACATATACATACACATCCAAAAACATTTTATAAAATTAATAAAAGTTGTATTTTAGAAAACGAAATAAAATAATAACAATAATAATAATATATAAAGCAATACTTGAACTTGGGTCATTGGTAAAATCGTATTTAAATGAAAATTCAAGTTTTCAAAAATGCATGGAGCAAGGCTCGAACCCAGGTCACTAGTTTAGAAGGCAAGTGCTCTAACCAAATGAGCTATGGTAATTTTTGTTTATCAATAGAACTCAGTAGACTGAACAAGGTCATTCAGTCAACTGAATATCTGTGCACATGCACAATTTGATATGAATGTTCAGTCGATTGAACTACCCATTTCAGTCGACTGAATTGCATGTTTTTTGTACTGATTCCTCTCTGATTCGAATTTTTGATATTTTAGCTGGCTGAATTCTTTTGTTCAGTCGATGAAATTGCATAACGGCTATATTTCTGAAAAGACACTTCACTTCATCGAACATAAACAACCCTTGGTTCAAGAGTTGTTTCCGTACCTTTTAGTCGCTGCTTTTCATGATAAGTTTCAACACTTTAACACTATATATAGCCTTCAATTCAGTTGTTTTAATCACCAATTTCTGATTCTATTCACATATTCTCATTACCTAAAATATTCCGCCATTTGCTTTCATATCTCATTCAAATCACTTGCACATTCAAGCACAAATTCATTTGTGATTAAATTAACTTTCAATCTTTACGAATTACACGGTATACCACAAAGGAGAAGATTATAGGAAGTGTGTACATTATTGACTTATCAGTGCTATTGAAGAGCATATTCGGTCAGAAACAACTTTACTATTTGTATTGGAAGTCTTGTTTGGTTTCTTAGGCGGTAGAAGTCCTATTCGGTTGTCTAGGAGGTAGAAGTCCTGTTCAGTTGCTCAGGCGGTGGAAGTCCTATTCGGTTGTCTAGGCGGTAGAAGTCCTGTTCGGTTGCTCAGGCGGTGGAAGTCCTATTCGGTTGTCTAGGCGGTAGAAGTCATGTTCGATTACTCAGGCGGTGTAATACCTATTCCTCCGGGTTAAGAGAGGGTTGATAGTTAAATTCCAGAAGGAGTCTGGGACTGGACTTAGAATGGGAATTTGAACCAGTATAAAATCAACCGTGTTATCTACTTTACTATTTCCGCTGAATTTACATTGTTTACAACTGTTGGCCATCTTTGATCCTGTGCATAGTGACTAACATTTGGTATTAGAGCCTGAAATTCTATCGATCGTCACAACATCATAGAATAATGGCCACAAAAAGATCCAAACGAAATACAACAAGCAAAATCCATGACAAAGCCACCAATGAGGACTACAAAAAGGTACTTTCTGATTTACAAATTTTAGTAAATGGTAATAATGAATTAATTAGTATATGCAATAAAATCTCAAAGCATTTCTTATTTTAGAGAAGATTAAATCAATCAAAATTGAAAATGAGAAATTGAAAAATGAGAAATTAGATTCAGAATATCAACATGATGTTTTGAAAAATAATTTTGAGGCTCTTAAAGATTTTCTAGATGAACAAAATACTATGTTTGAAAAAGAAAAAGAAATTTTTTCAAAAGAAATTCCGAATTGAAAAGACAAAATGATTTATTACAATTATCTTTCGATAATTCAGAATCTCAAATTTTTCTTCTCGAAAATGAGAACTGTACGTTAAAAAGGGAGAATTCTGAATTAAACAAGAAAATTGATATTTTAAAAAATAGTAATATTTATTTTGAAAATAATAATTGTGACTTTAAAGCTAAATTTGATAAACTTAACACTGAAGTCACAAAATTAAATAAAGGTCAAAATGATTTAAACGTGATTTTATCTAGTTCTAGACCTTTACATGATTAAAGTGGTTTAGGATATAATAAAACTAATCGTAGAAATAGTACTAAATACGCTTTCATGTATAGTAAAAATGTTAGTGCTTGTACTAGATTTCGAGTAAAGTCTAAATCCATTTTTTATAGAAATTCAAATACTGATATGACCAATAATGTTTATAACATCTCTAGAAGTACAAAATCATTGATGGGAAATATGAATAAAAATTATCTAAGTATTTGGGTTCCAGTTAATTGGAAAAATAGAGAAAAATACATTGATGATTATTTTGATATGGTAGTTAATAATGAAAATTATATTTTTAAAGGTTCAACCATACCCAAATGGTTATGGTTTCCCAAGGCCGAACCCCCCTAACCCTAACATAGTAAGTGGGTACCAAAAATGATTATTATTTATTGCAAGTACTTAGAGAAACAAAAGGAAAATGATAGATTTTGGAATTTTAAAGGATGTTCCATATATATAATAGAATTATGTGCTTACAATGACATGCGGATTTCAGCAAATACGGTACTTGGAGAAACAAAAGGAAAAGGAAAGATTTTGGAATTTTAAAGGATGTTACATACTTTTGATAGAATTACGTGCTTACAATGACATGCGGGCTTCAGCAAATATGGTAAAATGTAATTTATTTTTCCATAACTAATATTAGGTTTATCCTGCTATTTACAAGATATTTTATAAAATTTTGTATATTCTCTCATTCTTTTTTATAATTACAAAGGGGGAGAAATTCATATGCATATAGATAGAAGGAGATATTATACTTAGGGATAGTTGTTATACTTAAGGGGAGCTTTAAAAATATTAATATTATTTTATATAGAATGAATATTTTTTTAAATTATATAGTTGTCACCAACTAAAGGGGGAAAATGTTAGAACCTATATTGTTGGATTTTAATGACAACAATTATGCCAAAGAACCTCTAAGCTAACTTGCAGGTACATGAATTTCAAAAAGAGACAAACAAATAAGTTCAGCATGAAGATACATGGTACAAAAGAGGATAAAAGTATGTATATGGAGATATAAGAAGAGATATATACGATCGAGACAAGACGAAGGTGAAAAACAAAGTATTATTAGTCATAGAGTGTCATGTTTAGAGTTTACAAATGTTAAAATCTTCTCAAATAGGTATACACACATATACATGCACATTCAAAACAATTTATAAAAGTAATAAAAGTTTTATTTAAAAAATAAAATAAAATAATAACAATAAGAATAATATATGAAGCAATACTTGAACTAGGGTCATTGGTAAAATCATATTTTAAATGAAAAATCAAGTTTTCAAAAAATGCATGGAGCAAGCCTCGAACCCGGGTCACTAGTTTAGAAGGCAAGTGCTCTAACCTGATGAGCTATGGTAATTTTTTTTATCAACAGAATTCAGTCGACTAAACAAGGTCATTCAGTCGACTGAATATCTGTGCACATGCACAATTTAATATGAATGTTCAGTCGACTGAACTACCTATTTCAGTCGACTAAATTGCATGTTTTTTGTATTGATTCCTCTCTGATTTGAATTTTCGATATTTCAGCTGGCTGAATTCTTTTGTTCAGTCGACTGAAATTGCATAACGACTATATTTGTGAAAAGACACTTCACTTCATCGAACAGAAACAACCCTTGATTCAAGAGTTGTTTTCGTACCTTTGATCGTTGCTTTTCACGATAAGTTACAACACTTTAACACTATATATAGCCTTCAATTCAATTGTTTTAATCACCAATTTCTTATTCTATTCACATATTCTCATTATCTAAAATATTCTGCCATTTGCTTTCATATCTCATTCAAATCACTTGCACATTCAAGCACAAATTCATTTGTGATTAAATTAACTTCCAATTTTCACGAATTACATGGTATACCACAAAGGAGAAGATTATAATAAGGGTGTATGTTATTGACTTACCAGTGCTATTGAAGATCATATTCAGTCAGAAACAACTTTATTATTTGTATTGGAAGTCCTGTTCGGTTGCTCAGGCGGTAGAAGTCCTATTCGTTTGTATAGGAAATAGAAGTCATGTTCGGTTGCTCGGGTGATAGAAGTCCTATTTGGTTTTCTAGGCAGTAGAAGTCCTGTTCGGTTGCTCAGGCGGTGTAATACATGTTCCTTCGGATTACGAGAGGGTTGATAGTTAAATTCCAGAAGGAGTCTGGGACTAGACGTAGAACGGGAGTTCGAACTAGTATAAAATCGACTATGTGATCTACTTTACTATTTCCGCTGCATTTACATTATTTGCAACTATTGGCCATCTTTGATCATGTACATAGCGACTAACAATGATTTCAATGTATTCGAAAGGTTTAATGTAAATGGTTTCGAATGGTATGTTTTGGCCTTCGGCCTGGATTATAAAGTAAAGCAGGTTAATGGTATTGAAAGGTGTACTTTCAATGGTTTCGAAAAGGGTACTTTCAAAAGGTTTTGAATGCTTTCATCAACAATGTTTTGTGTAAAGTATATATCACATGGAAAAGTGATTTGTGTAAAACATAGAGTATATTTCCTTGTTAAAGTATGATTTGAAATAAATTTTTTCAAGGAAAATTTTAAGGGAAGATGTACCTAAGTAAAATGAATCAGATATTAGAATATCAGATGGGACTGGTATAAGGTCACGCCCTATACATTAGCTATTAGCCCCTATCTAATTTAGTCCAAAATTCCTGTGTGTAGGGTTTTGTCACAGGTAAGACTAAAATGATGTTACACACAGAAAGGAATATATAGAGTGAGAATAGGTTATTGATGAGCCCGCAAAACCGTTAGGATCAGTTGACCCTGAGAGGAGTAAGTTAGGGGTAAACCGTTCATAAGATTATCTAACAGAAGTTAGACTATTTATTTATTTTGTTTGGTAAGCCCAAGTTAGCCAAAGGTTAATAGTTAGCAAAAAAAAACTATAGTGTTCGGACAGATAGTCCATTGATTACCTAATTTATATGCTTACATGATATTGATATTATTATTTTAACCAGTTTGGTTGTAAGGTTTTTGGTTTGCAAATAATATGTCTTAAAAGGGATATTAGTGAGGGGAAACCCATTCCGCTAAGCGGCATGGTCTCACTTAATATCATATAACCGAGTGTATAGTATTATTCACGCCAGGCTTTATGCCTGACTCAAAGTTTATGTTTTTCCCTTAAACTCTTGGGTGCTCAAAGTTGATTTGAGTGGGCTGAGTGTTGAGGATTTACAGGTTTTAGTAGGTGGATGAATAAAGCTTCTGAAGACGAGCTGGATGCTGAAGTTAGCTAATTAGGAGTTGTTATGTTTTATTTCCGCTGTATTGTATTAAGTTTTTTAAGGCTATTTAGTACTCTGGTCATCCAAGGGGGCATCTTCATATGTCGCTCTTGGCATATTTATGAAATAATTATAATTGATTTGAACTTGGGAAATTTTTGGGATAATGTAACTTGGATACGAAATGTTGTTTTGGAATGTAATCAAGTAAGTGTTTTAATCTGTGATGATTTTATTTCATATTCAAGCGCTTCGATATTATGGGTACCATTAACATTATTGTATTTGGTCACCGAAAGTTAATACTATGTATGACTACAACATCTGTAGCGCTTAGCTTTTGGTCACCGAAAGTTAATACTATGGATGACTACAACATCTATAGCGCTTAGCTACGGGCCTCCAGATAGGGGATGTTACAACTTGGTATCAGAGCATAGGTTTATGAAAACTTTAAACGTAAAATGATTTTGAAAAGATAATCCCAAGAAATTAGAGAAAAGATCGGGGTGTGGGATAACGCTATAGTAACGTACTTGTATTTGCTATATATAAGTATATGTTATATCTCTACTTCCCTATCTCTCTTAGGCTATTCTTCTGTATCTTACGAAGACTCGAATACCGATATGGATGATAGAAGTGGAAGAGTTAACCTTGGTGGGGGAAGCACCACAACAAATGAAAATGCCAAACCAAATACCAGGAGGAACCCAGTTCAGGCACAAGCTGGAAATGTGGGTGCTGGAGTCCCGCAAGTTGACATGGGAGCAATGCATCAGTTCTTTGTCAACATGATGCAAGCGGGAGTTGCTACTGGAGTAGTTGGAGGAGGAAATTAGGAAGCTCTGGTAGTCAACAACTATGCTGTTTTTAGTAAAGATTATGCCCGGTTGGGAGGAAAGTCGTTTATTGGTACTAAAGACGCAATCGAAGTAGAGAATTGGCTATTTCATTGCGAGAGGATTTTCGCTGATCTTGGGCTTAATGATGAGCAGAAGAGAAGGCTTGCTTCTAAGAAGTTACAACGAGCAGCGTTGTACTAGTGGAACAGTGTTACGATCAAAGTTAATAAGGAGACAATGACATGGGCTAAGTTCAAAAGGAGATTTGAGGAGAGGTTTATGTCAAGGACCGCTAAGTCTTCTCTGCTCAGAAAGTGTACTATGTTGGAGCAGGGAGACATGACTGTGTTGGAGTTTGCAACAAGGTTTGAGGAACTAGCGAGATATGGTTATGCTATGGTGAAAACTGTGATTAAGAGGAATGAGAAGTTCACGGGGGTTGAAGCCTGAGCTTGCTAGGGCTATGTTATCGCATATTAGGGATCCATGTGATGTTGTAGTGGAAATGGCATTGAGACGAGGAGATGCTTGCTTTTCTAGAAAGGAATAAAGCAAAGGAAGTCCAAGTGGTGCAGAGTCAGAAAAGGAAGTTTTTCGATAAGAAGGGAGCTAAGAAGGGTGGAGTTGCCAAGAAGGGAAAAGCGGAGGTTGTTTGCTATAAATGTGACAAGAAAGGGTATTTTGCAAATGAAGGTCGCTCGGGTGATGAAAAAAAGGTGATCGAGAAGAAGAATATCATATGCTTCAACTGCGATCAAATTGGACATTGTAAGAACTAGTGCAAGGAGCCAGCCAAGGATGGAAAGGGCAAAGTGTTTGCATTGGAGCCAGCTACCTTGAAGCCAACATCAGAGGAAAAAGGAAAGGCTACATTAGGAGGTACGCTTATGATTCATGGTATGTTAGTTAGCGTTCTATTTGTTACCGGTGCATCGCATTCTTTTATATCTCATTATTTGGAAGATAAGCTTAACCTAGAACCCTCATACTTAGTCACTTCCTTAAGGGTTGCAAATTCGATATGAGGGTATGCGACACGTGAGACTAAGTGTGACCACCTAGAGATTGAATTGCTAGGTATTACCTTTGTTTGCAGTTTGCATGTATTTAATTCCATAGGGTTTGGAATTATTTTGGGTATGGATTGGTTAAGTAAATACGATGCTATGATATTTTACCATGATAGGAAAAAATCATTTAAACAACCTAACTTTAGAGATCAGATTATATACTCCGTAGAAAACCCTAGTTTTTAGGTTAATGCTTTATTGAGTGTTATGAATGTAGAAGACGAGTTGAATCGAGTTTTCGTTGTTTGAAAATTGGCAGATGTCTTTGAACCTGTAGTAGGATTGCCACTGAAATGAGCCATTGAGTTTCGGATAGATTTAGCACTTGGAATAGAACTAGTAAGTAGACCTCCAAGCAGAATGACACCTACCGATATGAAGGAGCTAAAGGTGCAGTTGGTGGATTTGGAAGGAAAGGATTTTATCAGACCTAGTAGTTCGCCTTAGGGAGCAGCCGTAGTATTTGCCTAGAATCCGGATGGATCGTTAATGTTCTATGTCGATTATCGTAAGTTGAATGAGAAGACAATAAAGAATCGATATCTGTTGCCTAGAATTGACGATTTGTTCGATCGGTTGAGTAGAGCCAAAGTATTTTCCCTGTTGGACTTGGCAACAGGATTTCATCAGCTTAGAGTGGCTGAAGATAGTATTCCTTTGATGGAATTTCTAACCAGATATGGATCGTACGAATGGTTAGTAATGCCGTTCGGACTAACTAATGCGCCAGCATTCTTTGTAGATTTGATGAACCAAATTTTCCGAGAGTACTTGGATAGGTTCGTGTTGGTTTTCATAGATGCTATTTTGATATACTCCAAAGATGAAAGAGAGCAAGAAGTTCATCTTATAGTGGTGCTTAAAATGTTGAGGCAGCATCAGTAGAAGGCGAAATTTTCGAAGTGTCATTTCTGGAAGAAGGAAGTGAAGTTTCTTGGTCATGTAGTCTCAGAGAAAGAGTTGTCGTTAGATCTAACTAAGATCGAGGTAGTGAATAATTAGAGGAGACTCGAGACAGTGACTGAGATTAATATTTTTCTTGAATTAGATGGGTATTATCGAAGATTCATTAAGGAATTTTCGTGGATAGCAGTACCAATGACCAAGCTAACGCGAAAGGATGTGAAGTTTGTTTGGACCAATAAGTGCGAGGAAGCATTCCAGAAGCTGAAACACTTATTGACTAATACACATATGTTAGTTGTTCCAAAAGGGAATTAGGATTTAGTGGTATATACAAATGCATGTGGAACTGGGTTAGGAGCTGTGTTAATGCAAAGTGGTAAAGTAATTGCCTATGCTTCTCGATAGCTTAAACCGCATGAGGTTAGGTACCCAACTCACGATTTGGAATTAGCTGCGGTGATTTTTGCATTGAAGGTGGGAGAAATTATCTTTTAGGTGAAAGGATCGAGTTGTATACGGATCATAAATCGCTGAAGTATTTATTCTATCAAAAGGAGTTGAATATAAGACAGCAGAGGTGGTTGGAGTTTATAGCCGCTTAAGATTTTGGTATTGAGTACACACCAGGAAAAGGCAACAAGCTTACAGATGCACTTAGCAGAAGACATCAGAATGCAGTGTTAGCGATGATAGCTGAGTGGAAAGATTTAGAAGAGTTGACGGCATATAGAGTATAGTGGAGATCTGAAGCTAGACCTAGTAAGGAAACTACTATGTTGTCATGTTTAGAAGTGCGACCAGTGATAACTAAAAGGGTTGCTTCTAAGTAAGAAAAGGATCCAATATTAGCAGAGCAGATCAGGAAGTTAAAGAATGGAATAGAGAGCGATGACTTGAAAGATTTTAGTCTTGACCCAAATGGGAGGTTAAGGAAGAAAAGGAAGGTTATGTGTTCTGTGTGTAGGAAGTGTTAGGAAGGAAGTACTTGAAGAATGCCATCGTTCGAAGTTCACTATTCATCCTGGAGAAACAAAAATGTATTAGGATATGAAGAGAATTTTCTTCTGAGAAGGCACGAAGAGAGATTTAGGCTTATGGGTGAAGCAGTGTCTGAACTACCAACAGGTAAAAGCCGAACATCAAAATACAAGTGGGTTGCTTCAGCCTTTAGAAGTTCCAGTATGGAAATGGGATTCTATCTCAATGGATTTCATAGACGGGTTACCATGATCTATTAGAGGAAATGAAAGCATATGGGTCTTAGTGGAAAGGTTAACCAATAGTGCCAATTTCATTTCCGTTAAGTCAACTAGGACGGCACCAGTTTTGGCAAAGTTGTTTATAAAGAATATAGTTAGACTCCATGAAATTCCTAGTAGTATTGTAAGTGATAGAGATTCCTTATTCACTAGCGGGTTCTAGAAGAGTCTACAGGATACTTTAGGTACCAAGCTCCAGATGAGTACCGCTTACCATCCACAAACCGATGGGAAAACGGAAAGAGTTAACAAAGTCTTAGAAGATTTGTTAAGAGCTTATGTGCTAGATTTTGTAAGATCATAGGAAGACCATCTACACTTAGTTGAGTTTTCGTATAACAACCGTTATCAGGCTAGTATAGGGATGGCACCGTTTGAAGCTTTGTATGGAAGGCCATGCAAATCTCCAATTTGTTGGTTAGAGACCGAGGATAGGTTGGTTCTTGGTCCAAATTTAGTTAGGGAAGCTGTAGAGAAGATTGAGTTGATTCAAGCTAGAATGAAGGAAGCTCAGTCGAGGCAGAAGAGTTATGCTGATAGAAGACGGAAGGTCTTAGAGTTCTCATTAGGAGATCATATTTTCGTTAAGTTATCATAGATGAAAGGTGTAATTCAATTCGGGAAATCGGGGTAATTGGCACCGAGATTTGTAAAAACAATTCCTATTGTAGAGAGGATCGGGAAACTCGCATATAGAGTGGAGTTACCGAATAGTTTGGCAGGAGTCCACGATGTTTTTCATATTACTCATCTAAGAAAGTGTATTCAAGACCCAGAGACTACTATAGCACCGACTATGTTAGAGAACTTAGTAGTAGAACCGAACTTGACTATAGTTAGGAAGCCAGTTTGTATAGTCACGAGATATGAGAAGAGACTAAGCAACAAGACAGTCAGATTAGTTAAGGTTCAGTGGAGCGACGATGAGAGAGACTGTACTCTGGGAAACTGAGAGAAGGATTAGAGACGCTTATCCTAATTTTTTTCATGGTATGTTTTACCTTTATGTTTGATTTGTTGTGTACATTATCGTAATTTCGAGGACGAAATTCTTTAAGGATGGGAGTCTTTAACGACCCTAATTTTTAGTAACATTATTAGGACATTAATTAGTTAAATGAAATAATGTAAATGATTAAGGGATTGAAGGTCGTGTAATTAGAAGGTAGCCATGCCATTTAAATAAATGAACTAAAGGGAAACTAAAATGAAATGGATAAAGCTAATAGATGAGGGGCAAAGTAGAAATAAGACATATTCTAATACCCTAAACCCTTAAGCCACATTAATTCTCACATTCAAAACAAAAACAAAACAAGAAAGAGGCTGGCCACCATTAAGAGAAAATAAGAAAAAGATAAGAGGAAGAAGCTTAAGCAACTTAATCCAAGATCTAATCTCAACTCCTTAATTACAAAGCTAAGGTGAATAATAGGTAACATCTCATGTTTGATTATTTTAGGTTTTAGATTGAAATCCGAATTATTTTGTAAATATTCTGCCATGTTTTTTATTGTTAAAATGGACATATATGCTTGTTGATGATTTATGCTATTTCATATAGATTTTATGATAAGCTTTAATGTGAAAACCCTAGTAGATGACATCCAAATGCCTTACAATTTTGAGGTAAGGTCAGAAATAATAATTTAGTGATGGGATTCAAATTTCATAATTTTTTAAATTAATGTGGATTTATTAATAATTTTCTAGTGAGAAAAATGATTAATTGGGTTTAAAATTAAGTACTGCTAATTTATATTGTTTTTGGATCATAAATTAACATATGTTAGAAAATATATTAAAAATGATTTATGGAAATTTTTGTAGAATTTTCCTAAGTGATTTAATAAGTATATAAAATTATTTAAGGTATGGGTCTTAAATGTTTTATATATTTATAAAAGGAGATGGGGCAATTTGTAAATCTCTTAAATTATTTACTTCTTAAGTTTCGGCAGCACTTTTAGGAAATATTTTTGGAAAATAAATCAGCAACCAATCACATGTTGACAAATAAGCAGGTTAGTTGGAAAGAAATTACTATAAAAAGAAGAAAACAGTTTTGTATACTTTTGATGTTTCCCCACTTTCGGCACCTACCTTTCGACTAGGTACTTCCGCCTCTATCTCCATCAAAACCAATGCGCATGGTATCAAAGACTTGGTATGTAGCGAATTGGACATAGGAGAAAGGTATACAATTGAAACAAGGGGTTCCGAAGGGGTCGAAGCCTTTGCTTTGCTTTCTAAAGGAAATTCTCCTGCTTTGCTTTCGAATAAGATGGATTTCGACTTGGTCAAATGGTTTGAAAGAATGGTTTCTAAAAAGGTTGCACTTTTGTTTTATAAAGAAGCATTCGAAGGGGGTCGAAACCCCTAGCTGCCACATCTTACCTTTCGAAGCAATGCCTTCGAAAGGGTTTCGTTGTTTTAAAACCTAAGTTGCTTCTCTAGTGCTTTCGAAGGGATCGGTTTCGACACCATCCACTTCTTTTACTTAGGAAATTGTTTTCGAAAGAGTGCTTTCGACTTAGTTGTTTTACGACCCTTTGTTCTATTGAAAGTTAAACCCGAAGGTTTCGAAAGAAATAGTTTTAAATGGTTTCGAAAGGTTGTTCTATATGTTTTACTTGAACCCAATGCTTCCGAAAAGTTTGTTTATAGAAAATAATTTGAAAGCTTTCGAAAAGATTTATATGAAGGTTTCAAAGGGTTGGTTCCCCAATGTTTTTGAAAGGATTTAAGTGGAAGATTCTGAAAGGTATGTTTAAGGTGTTTTGAAAGAGGATGTCTACGGTTTTATGAAGCTTTCGAAAGGGCGATTTCAATGTTTTCGAAAGGTTTAATGTAAATGGTTTCGAAAGGTATGTTTTGGCCTTCGGCCTAGGTTATAAAGTAAAGCAGGTTATATCGAAAGGGGTACTTTCAATGGTTTTGAAAGGAGTACTTTCAAAAAGTTTTGAATTCTTTCATCAACAATGTTTTGTGTAAAGTATATATAACATGGAAAAGTGATTTGCGTAAAGCATAGGGTATATTTCCTTGTTTAAGTATGATTTAAAGGGTTAAATTGATTTGAAAGAAATGTTTTCAACGAAAATTTTAAGGGAAGATGACCCTAAGTAAAATGACTCAGATATTAGAATATCAGATGGGACTGGTATAGGGTCGCGCCATATACATTAGCTATTAGCCCCTAGCTAATTTAGTCAAAATTCTAGTGTGTAAGGCTTTGTCACAGGTAAGACTAAAATGATGTTACACACAGAAAGGTATATACATAGTGAGGATAGGTTATTGGTGAGCCCGCAAAACCATTTTGATCATTTGACCATGGGAGGAGTAAGTTAGTGACAGACAGTCCTAAAGATTATCTAACATAAGTTAGACTATTTGTTTATTTTTTCTAGTAGGCCCAAGTCAGCCAAAGGTTAGTAGATAGCCAAAATAAACTATAGTGTTCGGACAAATAGTCCATTGATTACCTTATTTATATGCCTACATGATATTGATATTATTTTTTTAACCAGTTTGGTTGTAGGGTTTTGGTTTGCAAAAGATATGTCTTAAAAGGGATATTAGTGAGGGGAAACCCGTTCCGCTAAGCGGCGTGGTCTCACTTAGTATCATATAACTGAGATGTATAGTATTATTCACACCAGGCTTTATCTATGACTCGAAGTTTATGTTTTTCACCTTAAACTCTCGGGTGCTCACAATTGATTTGAGTAGGCTGAGGGTTGACGATTTACATGTTTTAGTAGGTGGACGAATTAAGCTTCAGAAGACGAGCAGGAGGCTGAAGTTAGCTATTTAGGAGTTGTTATGTTTTATTTCCACTGTGTTGTATTAAGTCTGTTAAGACTATTTATTACTCTTGTCTTCCAAGGGGCATCTTCATATGTCGCTCTTGGCGTATTTATGTAATAAATATATTTGGTCTGATCCTGGGAAACATTTGGGATTATGTAACTAGGATATGAGATGTTGTTTTGAAATGTAATCAAATAAGTGTTTTAATCGGTGATGATTTTATTTCATATTCAAGTGCTTCTGATATTATGGATACCATTAACGTTACCGTATTTGGTCACCGAAAGTTAATACTACTAGTGATTGTAGCATCAGTAGCGCTTAGCTTCGGGCCTCCAGATAGGGGATGTTACAGCAGGTATGGCGTTAGAAAAAAGATCTTCTTTCTGCTTCTCTTTATCTTCAACGGAGGCTGCACTCTGTCAATTTTATTCTTAGATTTCAGATTGTAACTGTAAACAAACTTCAGTATAATAAAAAGGATTATTTGGGAGTGGACGTAGTCTAGAGTTAGCTGAGCCACCATAAATCTTGTCTCCTTTTCCTTGCTTTATGATTGTTTCAATTTTGTTCTTCATTTATTTCTCTTCATATTTCTGTGATTGAATTGGATATTGGTGTATTTGCATGATTGAGTGTTAGGGGCCAATTTTGTTGCCAACAGTCGACATCCATATTTTCATATGTAAACATCCTTATTTTCATATGTCGACATATGGACCATTGGGGAGATGATTTTTAAACTTTGATTTTTGATCACATCTCTTCATGACTAGACACTACCTTTTGAATATTGTTTGAACTAGTGTAAAGTTGCTATTTTAATTTCAAAATATTGTGATTATTTACTACATGTTCTCTCAAATAGATACATCTTTTGAAACACTATATAAAGGGTTAGAAAAGGAATTTTTTAACTAACTTATTATCTTCTTCTTTCTCTAAAATCTCTCTACATATTTTCTCAAATACAAATTCTACTTTTCACTTTACAAACTATTCAAACATCTGCATGTACTTTCTCATCAATTCAAAGATCAAACCACTATCGAAAGGGATATAGATTATCTATATCCCAAGTACAACTTTTGTATTAGGAAATCTACAACTCTACTATTATTTGTTTAGGTATGCTTGCTGGTTATTCAAATAAGTGGGTGTGCCTGTTGCTTGCTTAAACCAAGTGGGTGTGCTTGGTAGCTCGTCTAAATCTAATGGGTGATCTTTTAGCCCGATAAATAAAGAGAGTTTGCCCCCGAACTCATGATATATGAGGGTGTGCCTCGTAGCCTTGAAATCGAGACTGTATTATGGTTTGCCTTTACAAGGTTTAAAGTTGATGATTGAAAACATCTCAGTACAAGCAACTGTATGAGATCTGATGTATGATTGGTTAATCCAAACTAGTATAAAATTCTTAGTGTCTTCCCTCTTACTTTACTTTATTGCTTTTATATTTATCTATGATTGCATCTGTAACTGGTTGTTAGTATATATCTGTGTTGTTAATCTGTGATTTGATATTAATCTTGAAAGAATTCTATAAAGATTTACATAAGTCAGAAAACGCTATTCCCCCTTCTAGTGTTAAAATTAGTCTTAAGATCCATTATTTTGAAACCCACATTTGGTATCAGAGCATTAGCTTCTCAAAAACGCATAATTTGATTTCTAAAAGTATAAATAGGTGAGAAACTAATTATTCTAAAAAGTGACTTGATGTTTTGGAAAGGTATAATGTGAAATTGCGGGAACAAGTATGCTATTTGCCGGATGGTGAATAGAAACATGATATTCATACATCACAAATCAAGAAGGACAAATCTATACTAGATAGTGGATGCTCAAGACACATGACTTGAAATATGGATATCTTAAAGGATATAGTTCACAAAGTTAGAGGATCTGTTAACTTTGGAGACAATTCTAGAGGATATGTGATTGGCATGGGCAATGTTGATAACTCCAAAACTCATATTATTTGTAATGTTTTGCTAGTAAGTAACTTGAAACATAACCTGCTTAGTATTAATCAATTATGTGATAAGGGTTTTAAAATTATGTTTGAAAAAGATATTTGCCACATCGAGGATAATGAGTCTGAAATTATCTTTGAAGGTATTTAGAAATGTATCATTTACATTTTAAGTATGAAAGCATCTAATGACAAACTTTGTGTTTTGGCTGAACCTTGTAACGTTTGTGTTTGGCACAAAAGATTCGGTCATTTATATTTTAAACACTTGTCTAAAATTTCTTAGAATTTAGATATTGATTGTGATTCAATAATTCATTAGTATATCATACTTAGGGGAGTATTTTTTCACCTATTTTTGTTGATGACAAAGGGGGGGAAGAATATAGAATATAGCACGTGCATATATTAAGAGGGAGTTATTTAACTCAAGGGAAGTTATCTTATATTTTATATACCAGAATATATACATGGTTGCCAACATTAAAAGGGGGAAATTGTTAATACCTTAGATATTAATTTTGATGAGAACAACTATATAATTATAGATAATAATGATTTATCAAGTTGTACAATATATATTACAGAATATTACGTAGGTAAAAAATGATTAAACTTGAAGATTGATCAGTATGAAGACGAGAGTGAAGATTTGGAGATGATGATCAAGACTCATGAGTTTAAAGGTAAAGATTTGAAGAGCTCAAGAACTCAGTGTATAGTTATGAGTCATTAGAATAAATTGTTAAAGTTTCTGATAGTTGATTCTAATTTTTGTCATAAATTTTCAACCTTTGATATTTTAAACAAAATTATTTTAATTTCAAAAAATATTTTTTTAATATTTTATAAAAGGTTTTTTAAGTGTTTAGAAATAATTAAAAACTCTGTTCAAATTATTTTACAGAGTATAGGAATTTTAAAACATTTTCAAATTTCACTAGCATGTCGACATATATATTTTCATATGTCAACATATGGACCGTTGGGGAGATGTTTTTTAAGTTTTGATTTTTGATCACATCTCCCCACGAACAGACATTCCTTTAAACATTGTTTAAACCAGTGAAAGATTCCTTTTTAATCTTAAAAAGTTGTGATTGTTTATTACATCTTTTCACGAATAGATACATCTTTTCAAACAATATACAAAGTTTTAAAAGTTGAATTTTCTAACTAACCTTTCATCTTCTTCTTTCTCTATACTCTCTGTGCATATTTTATCAAATACATATTCTACTTTGCTCTTTACAAACTATTCAAACATATGCACGTACTCTCTCATAAATTCATAAAGATCAAACCGCTATCAAAAGGGCTATAGGTTATCCAGTATCCCAAGTACAACTATTTTTATTTGGAAACCAACAACTCTACTCTTATTTGTTTGGGTGTGCTTGTTGCCCATTCAAACACAATAGGTGTGCTCGTTGCCCTTTAAATCAAGTGGGTGTGCTTAGTAGCCCGTCTGAATCTAGTTGGTGATCTTGTACACGGTAAATCAAGAGATTTTGCCTCAAACTTAAGATATAGGAGGGTGTGTCTCGTAGCATTGAAATCGATAGTATTTGGATTTTCCTTCTACCTAGTTTAAAGTTGGTGATTGAAAAAGAACTTTGTACAAGAAATTGTATGACATTGGATGTAGAATTGGTTAATCCAAAACAACATAAAATTCCTCGTGTCTTCTATCTTCCTTACATTATTGCTTTTATATTTATTTGTGATTGCATCTGTGACTGATTGTTAATTATGTAAATCTATGTTGCTAATCAGTGATTTGATATTAATCTTGAAAGAATTTTAAAAAGATTTACATAAGATAGAAACCACTATTCACCCTCCTTTAGTGTTAAAATAGCCTTAAGATCCACTATTCTGCAACCCATTATTGGCATCCGAGCATTAGGTTTTAGAAACTCGTAATTTGATTTTTGAAAAGTATAATGCCTTGTAACAATGATAGTTCACTTTTTAACACTCTTATAGAATAGCAAAATTATGAGATATGTATGTTACTATCAAATATATTAGAAAATAATTATTCTGAAAAGTCACTTGATGTTTTGGAAAGATTTAATGTGAAATTGCAGGAATAAGTTTGTTATATGGTGGATGGTGAAAAGAACTTAATACTAGTACATAACAAATCAAGAAGGACAAATTGATACTAGATAGTGGATGCTCAAGACACGTGACTGGAAATCAAAAGATCTCAAAGCATATAGTTTACAAAGATGGAGGATTAGTTAACTTCGGAGACAACTAAAAAGGATATGTGAGTGTCATTGACAATGTTGGTAACTCCGAGACTCCTATTATTTTAAATGTTTTACTAGTTAGGAACTTGAAACATAAGCCGCTTGGTATTAATCAATTATGTGATAAGGGTTTTAGAATTAAGTTTGAAAAAGATTGTAACAGTCCTTTTTGATAACATTATTCAAAAGTTTTAATTAGATAAAATAAATAGAATAATGATGATAAGGGGATTGAGATTTGAATAAAACTATAAAAAGGTCGTGCTTAATTTACCTTAAATGGGCTTAAATGGCTTTTATATTATTAATTAAAATATGGGAATATTAGTAAATATAGCTGCACCTTATTATTCACGGCCATACACTTTTATTCGCCCATTCACATTCATTTTCTCAAAACTCAAAAACGCAAATTTAACCTAAGAAGAGCCGGCCATTAACAAGGAAGAGGAAGAAGAGAAATTCAATCAAGCTAAGGAATTAAGGTTGGGGGATTAATTTCAAAACAAATCTCAAAGCTCTTATCATATTAAGGTGAATAATAATTCATTCCATCTCTAATTTGTTTTTATAATCATATGGTTTTGGATTTAAGATTAAATTTGTTTTTATGATGTTTTGGATGATGATATGCTTGAATTATTATATGTTTGATTTAAACTAATTCATTTACATATGAATTTGCACGGTTTTAGGGCAAAACCGGTTGTTATTGAATTTAGAATGACATGGAAAAATTATATGTTAGGTAAAACGTGATTTTAGAGATGGATTTCAATTTTCATAATTTTCCAAGCTATGGAAAATTTATTATGAATTTCTAAAGGAAAATATGATATATTTGGGTTTAAAATTTATTTCAATTATTTCAGGAAGAAATTGGGTCTTAAATTTAATATGTTAGATAACATGATGAAATTGAATTTCTGTGATTTTTGGGGATTTTTCCTTATTGATTTGCTATGGAAAATAAATTATTTTTAAACAAGGACTTATTTGCAATATTGGTCTTGTTCAATAGAAGGGCTTAAACGTCAATTTTTCCTTTGGTTTAGACCTGGTAAATGCAGCAGTCATTTTGTAAAGTATTTGAAAAGTTTTAAGGAAACCATTAAAAGATTACACATAGGCAGGTTAGTGAAAGCAATTACTAAAAATGAGCATGATTTCAACCTTTAATCAGAAAAAGGGTTCCGCCTCCTTTAGTAGTACCTTTCGACTCCAATGGTCCGGCTCCAACTCAGTCGAAACCAACCCAACCAAAACCCACCCAGTCAAAACCAATACACAAGGTATCACTTAGATGGTATGCAATGGATTGGAGGAAAGGCGGAAGCTATGGTGTCTAAAGCAATGCTTTCGATAGGGTCGAAACCTTAGTTCCGTTTTCAAATGTTAAGTGCCTGCTTTGTTTCACTTAAAGATTTTGACGTGGTCGAAACCTATGTTTTTGAAAGGGGTTTTTCTAAATAGCTGTCTAAGTAGGTTTCCATATCATGTTTTAAGTAGGAGCTTTCGAATGGATTCCTTTGTTTTATATAATGCTTTAGAAAGAAGTGGTTTCGACCTGGTTAAAACCCAACCGCTATTCTTTTACTTTTCGGATGTATTGCAGCCATCAATACTTTCGAGGGGTTCTCTTTGTTCAAAACTTAAGCTAAGTCACTTCCTAAATGCTTTCAAAGGGGATCAGTGGTTTCGAAGGCAATGGCGTCGAAGGGGGCTTCGATGCTATCCTTCAAAGTTTTACTCCAAGGTTTTGAGCTATCGAATAGATGGTTCCAACACCATCAATTTTTCCCCAAAAATATTTTACTAAAGGTTTCGAAAGAGATACTTTCTTGTGTAACCACTTTGACCCTAAAGATTCTTTTAAAGAGTAAAACCCAATGTTTTCAAAAGGGGTACTTTAATTGGTTTCGGAGCTATATTTCTAAAGATTATTTAGCGATGTTTTGACACATTCAAAAGGTATGATTTGGTTTCGAAAGGATTGATTTATAGAGATTTGAAAGGTATATACTTAGAGTTTTGAAAATAGGTTTTCTATGCTTTCGATGGAGGTCATCCAGTGGTTTCGAAAGTGATGTTTTAAGGTTTCAAAACAAATAACCCATTCTCATTTTAAAGGAAATACCATGGCATAAATAAATATTTTTGAGAGCATTACTTTATTGTATTGATTGCTTCTTCATATATTTATTCACATTGTAATTAACCCATAACGGTACTTTGGGGAAGGGCAGAATAACCAGATAGGTTGACCCAGTAGTGAATGTAACTTAAGAAATGTTAAAATCTTAATTAAAGATATTGGCAGGGACCAATAGATTCACAGTAAGCCCATGAAAACTGTGTAAAGGGAAAGATATTGGTAGGGGCCTATAAGTTCATAGTCAGCCAATGAAAACTATGATTTTATATTGGTAGGGCCAATAGGTTTATCGTTAGCCCATGAAAACTATATCCAGATTAAGATATTGATAGTTAGTCAATAGGTTCCTAATCAGCTCATGGAAACTAGGATAAGAGAAAAGATATTGGAGTTACCAATAGGTTCTTAGTGATCCCACGAAAACTATGAAATCGAATAGGTAGTCCATAACATTTAACCAGTTATTAGTGAGCGTATGAAAACTAATAAGTTAAAAGTAATCCTAGAAACTGTAATTGAGACAGATAGTCAGAATGAATAGGGATGTGTAATCTAGAATTAACTAACTTGTTTGTATATCATCATATTATTTTGAATTGTTTTAACCATTGTGGATGCAAGAGCACAATATATAGTTTTATAAAGGTTTTAAGATACTAGTGAGGGGAAAACCCGTTCCGCTAAGCGGCGTGGTCTCACTAGATATCTAAATGATTTGAGATGGTAGATTATTATTCATACCAGGCTTTATGTCTAACTCAAAGTTTTTGTTTTCCCCCTAAACTCTCGGGTACTCAATTGATTTAGAGTAGTTTGAGGTTTAAGGTTTTCATGTGTTCTTTTAGACAAGTAAATCTTCTGATGACATGCGGGAGGCATGTTAGCTACTTAGAGTTCTTTTATTTCCGATGTGTTTGGTAAACCTGTTTTATTGCCATATCATATACTCTCAGATTATGTAATGAATTTGAAATATCTTTAAATGGAATGTGGACTTTGTTTGCTGTTTTAAATTTTTCCATATTCATGTTTTTCTGTGTATCAATGTATATAACATTGTCGTATTTAGTCGCCAAGGATTAATAACTATGAATGACTGCAGCATCCATAGCCATTAGTTTAGGGCCTCCAAGTAGGGGACGTTACAAGTTGGTAATGGAGCATAGGTTTATGAAACTTTAAAAGAAACTTAAGCCTAAAAGATTCTTCCAATCATAATCCAATGAATCAGGTAATAAGAGTGGGGTTTGGGGTTAACGTTATAGTAACGTACTTGTATTTGATATATAATTATATATATAAGTATGTATTCCCCGCTCTCTTAGACCATTCTTCTGTATCTTACTAAGGCTCATATGTATATTTACAAGGAAGAAGATATGGAAGCAGGAAACGGAAGAGGAAATCTCGGTGGAGGAAGCACCACACCTAATGGAAATGCTCGACCCAGCACTAGGAGGAACCCAGGTTGATCGGCTAATGCTAATAACCAAAATGCTGAAGCCAATGTGGGTACTAGAAATCACTAGTAGATTTAGGGGTGATATATCAGTTCTTCCTCACTATGATGCAAGAAGGAGCTACTGCCAGAATTGCTGGAAACGTTGGAGGAGCTAATCCATGTAACTCCAGGTGGGAATAATTATGCTAGGCCGAGCATGGACTACACTAGTTTAGGTGGGAAGGCATTCATGGGGACGGACAATACTATTGAAGTTGAGAATTGGTTGTTGCATTATGAGTGTATATTTGCTGATTTGGGTTTAGATGATGTGCAAAATAGAAGGTAGGCCTCTAGATAGTCGCAAGGGTTAGCGCTTCACTGGTGGAATAGTGTTACTGCCAAAGTTCTGGAGGAACAGTTTACTTGGGCTGAGTTTAGAAGGAGATTTGAACAAAATTTTGTGTCTAAGTTTGCTAAGTCAGAGCTGATGAGAAAGTTTATGGATCTGGAGCAGGGAGAGATGTCGGTCATTGAGTATGCCACTAAGTTTGTGGATTTATCCCGTTATAGACATAATACTATAGACACCGTCATTAAAAGGAACAAGAACTTCATTAGGGGACCGAGGCCCGAGATTGCTAGGTTGACCGTACCACTTCTTCGTGATCCTAGTAATTTAGTTGTGGAGATGGCCATTCGCCATGAGGAGATGCTTGCTAGTTGTGATAGAGAGAAGCCAGTGGAAATTCAAGGTTCTTAAGGGAAGAAGAGAAAGTTCTTTAAAAAGAAGGGAGTCCAGAAGGGAGATACTGCTAAGAAGGTGAAGGCTGAGTTAGTTTTCTTTAAGTGTGACAAGAAGGGTCATTATGCGAATGAGTGCTGGTCAGGTAATGGAAAGAAGGCTGCAAATAAGAAGAATGTGAAGTGCTTCAACTATGATCAAGTTAGGCATTACAAGAATCAGTGTCCAGAGCCAGTTAGGGAGGACAAAGGAAAGGTTTTTGCTATTGGACCAGCTAGGCCTACTACAGCCGATAAAGGGAAAACTTTGATGGATGGTACATTTTTGATTCAGAGTATACCATTTGTAATACTTTTTGATACCAATGCATCACATTCATTTATATCTCAGTGTTTGGTTGATAGATTATGCTTAGAACTCACCTACCTTGTTACTTCCTTAAGGGTTGCAAATCCAATAGAAGGGTATGCAACTCTAGTGTTGAGATGTGAACGGTTAGAACTGGAATTGTTAGGTTATAAGTTTGCATGCAGTCTGTATGTTTTCGATTTCGTAGATTTCAGAATCATCTTGGGTATGGATTGGTTTGGTAGGTATGAGACTAGAATATTTTGCTAGGATAGGGAGGTATCATTGAGACATCTTGATAGCCATAATCGAGTAATACTCTCGGTGGAGAATTCTGACCGGAGTGTTAGTACTTTGTTCAATGCTATGGAGATAGGAGATGATTTAAGTCAGGTTCGGGTAGCAAGAGAGTATACAGGTATTTTTGAACCAGTCACAGGACTACCACCAAAATGAGCAGTTGAGTTTCGTATATATCTTGTGCCTAGAGCTGAACCTGTTAGTAGACCAACTAGCAGGATGACACCTATAGAGATGAAGGAATTAAAGGTGCAGCTAGTGGATCTTGAAGGAAGGAATTTTATCATGCCAAGTAGTTCGCCTTGGGGAGCGGCCGCAATGTTCGTAAAGAAACCAGACGGGTCATTGAGGATGTGTATCGACTATCGTAAGTTGAACGAAAGGACGATTAAGAATAAGTATCCTTTGCCAAGAATATATGATCTGTTCGATCAATTAAGTGGAGCCAGGGTGTTTTCCCATTTGGATTTGATGACAGTTTTCCATTAGTTAAGAGTGGCAGAGGACAGTATTCCTTTGACAGCATTTCAGACTAGGTATGGTTCGTATGAGTGGTTCGTAATGTCATTTGGATTGACAAATGCACCTGCTTTCTTCATGGATTTAATGAACCGAGTCTTCCAAGAGTACTTGGATAGGTTTGTGCTGGTGTTTATAAATGACATTTTAGTATACTTTAAGGATGAGAGAGAACATGAAGTTCATCTTAGAGTGGTACTGGAGACGCTGAGACAGAGTTAGCTAAAGTCGAATTTTACCAATGCCATTTTTGGAAGAAAGAGGTTAAGTTTCTTGGTCATGTGGTTCCAAAGAAAGGCTTGTTAGTCAATCCAGATAAGATCGAAACTATGGATAATCAGAAGAGACCAGAGACAATAACTGAGATTAGAAGTTTTCTTGGACTTGCTGGCTACTACCGGAGATTCATCAAGAATTTCTCATGGATAGCACCACCTTTGACTAAGTTAACCAAGAAGGAGGTGAAGTTTATCTGATCTGACAAGTGTGAGGAAGCATTCCTTAAGATAAAGCATTTGTTGATCAATGCACCAGTTTTATTAGTTCCAGACGAAAACCAAGGGTTTGTGGTGTATGTTGATGCATGCATAACTAGATTGGGAGCAATATTGATGCAGAAGGGTAAAGTTATTGCCTACGCATCCAGACAGCTTAGACCGCATGAAGTGAGGTATCCTACACATGATTTGGAGTTGGCTGTGGTGATCTTTGCATTGAAGATTTGGAGACATTATCTCTTAGGGGAGAGGTTTGAGCTTTATACCGATCATAAGTCTTTATGATACTTATTCTCTCAGAAGCAGTTGAATATGAGACAGCAACGTGATTGGAGTTTTTGGCTGCTTATGATTTTGGTATATATTATACACCAGGAAAAGGTAATAATGTAGTGGATGCTCTTAGCGAAAGACATCAGAATGTGGTATTAGCTAAGTTGGCGGAGTGGTAGGATTTAGAAGCTTTGGCCAGTTATGGTGTGCAATTAAGATCGACTGCTAGTTCTAGTAAGAGTACCGCCATGTTGTCCTGTTTGAAAATTTGACCAATGTTGATCGAAAGGATTGCTTCTAAGGAAAAAGAGGATCCAGTGTTAGCCGAGAGGATTAAAAGGCTCGAGATTGGAGATGAGATTGATGATCTAAAATACTTTAGTTTGACTAGAGAGGATGGTTGAGATAGAAGGGAATGGTGTGTGTTTTGAATGTGGAGGACTTGAGGAAAGAAGTTCTTAGAGAATGTCATCGGTCCAAGTTTATGATTCATACTAGAGAAACCAAGATGTATCAAGATATGAAGAGGAGCTTCTATTGGGAAGGTATGAAGAGGGATGTTGGCTTGTGGGTTAGGCAGTTTACAAACTGTCAACAAGTGAAGGCCGAACATCAGGATCCAAGCGGATGTTCAACATCTAGAGATTCTAGTTTGGAAATGGGATTCGAAATCCATGGATTTTATAGATGGGTTTCCAAGGTCAAATAGAGGAAACGAAAGTATATGGGCTATAGTGGACAGACTGACCAAGAGTGCCCATTTCATTCCAGTTAAGTTAACTAGGACGGCACCTGCTTTAGCTAAGCTGTTCATGAAAAACATACTTAGACTACATAGTTCTTAGTCATATAGTGAGTGACAGAGATGCCTTGTTCACTAGTGAATTCTAGAAGAGTATACAAGAAGTATTGGGTACCAAGCTTAATATGAGTACTACAATCACCCTCAGATGGATGGGCAGAAAGAGAGAGTCAACAAGGTACTCGAGGATTTACTAAGAGCTTGTATCTTAGACTTTTGTGGATCTTGGGAAGATCACCTACATTTAGTTGAGTTTTCCTATAATAATAGTTACCAGACTAGTATAGGAATGTCACCTTTTGAAGCTTTGTATGGAAGGCCATGAGAATCACTAGCATGTTGGTTAGAAACAGGAGATAGATTAGTCTTAGGTCCAGATTTGGTTACAGAGGACAACATTCTGAAGATGCTTTCGTACTCTGAATGGATTATTTGAGTGGGTTGTGATGCCATTTGGGTTGACAATGCCCCAACTTATTTTGTTAACTCGATGAGTAGGGTCTTTCAGAAGTGGCTATGTTAAACCTTGCTAAAGCCCTGCCGAATCCCCGCTATAGCCTATAGCACTCTTCGACCGCTACGCCATTTCAATGTAGCGCTATTAAATAGTACATCCGCTTTAAGCCACTTTATTTTCTGCTACGCTCACTAAATCAATGCTTTTTACCACCTGCTTTAGCAAAAGTAATATTAAAAGGTTAATTTGATTAGTTCTCTTTTGAATCAAGTCAAAAAGTTAGGGTAAAGACCTAATTTTAAGGCATAAGTGTTCGATATAATTTAGAAATCTATTGTAGTCACCAAATCTAGACTGCATATATCATGATATTCTTATGTTTTGTTACATAAGATTAAGCAATATTTATTTTTCTACACAAATGATGTGAAAATGAGACTAAATTCAATTTATTGGTTTTATACCTAATGGAGCTTTTTCGCACCTCTGCTATTTTTCGCTATATCACCGCTTTATCCCCACTATAACTTTTTGCACCTCTACCGCTATGAACCCGCTAAGCGGTTGAACTGCACAGGGAAGCAGCTGAATAAATTTTTTGTCACACTTTATGATGATGTCTTGGTAATTTCTATAGATGAGAAGGAGCACAAATTGCATTTAGAGAAGTACTAGATGTACTAAAGAGGAATTAGTTGAAAGCTAAATTTTCAATATGACATTTTTAGAGGAATAAAGTTCTAGGACATGTTGTATCGAGGACTAGGTTGGCGGTAGACCCACGAAAAGTGGCAGTTATTAAAGATTGGAAGGTTTCGAAGAATGCTTCAGAATTACATAGTTTCTAAGGATTAGATGATTTCTATCGAAATTTTATAAAGGATTTGTCAAAGATATCTACACCGTTGACGAGGCTTATGAAGAAAAATATGGTTTAAGTTTGGAGTGCGGAGTATGAAGAAGCGTTTATCATATTAAAAGATATGCTGATGAGCGCACCTGTTTTGGTTATCCATGATGGTACCAAACTCGTCTATATTGATGCTTGCAACACTAGTCTTGGTGGTGTCTTGATGCAAGAAGGTAAGGTTATAGCATATGTGAGTCAACAATTGAAGACACATGAGAAAAATTACCCCACGCATGATTTAGAATTAGTTGCGATTGTATTTCCATTGAAGTCATGGATACACAATTTACCTGGTGAGAGATTTGAAATGTATACGGATCACAAGTCGTTGAAGTATTTATTTTTGCAGAAGGACTTAAACATGCGACAGCAAAGGTGGATGTAATTCTTAGTATCTTATGATTTTTGTATCGCTTATACCCATGGGAAAGGCAATGTTGTGGAGGATGCATTGAGTAGGAAGCATGTGATGTTGATAGGTACACTGATAGAAATAGGGCATCTAGAGTATATTCTTAGATTTGATTTCCGACCGTCGACAGATATTGCAACTGGATTATTGACAGCCTTATATGTTAGATCAACGAGAGTGGAAATGATTAGTATGAATCAAGGTAAAGATGTGAAGTTAGTTAAGATTATGGATTAGCTCGAGAAAAGTGAGATGTCAAGTCAGTTAAAGTGATACGCAAAAGATGGTCAATGGTGCTTGATGAGAGATGGATGGTTGTGTTTCCAAAGTTAAAGGATGTAATAAATAAGGTATTAGAGGTGTGCCATCACTCCAGGATGACCATTCATCCTAGTTGAGATAAAATGTACAAGGATATGAAAAGAGTTTATTATTAGCCAAGGATGAAGAGAGATGTGGCGATGTATGCGGCTAGATGCCCCACTTTCCAAAGAGTTAAAGAAAAGCAGAGGAAACCGAGTGGATTACTAATGCCCTTAGAAGTTCCATAGTGGAAATGGGAAAGTGTTTCGATGGATTTTAAAGATGGGTTTCCGTGGAGTATAAGAGGCAATGAGAGTATTTGGGTTATGATGGATCGATTAACGAAGTGCGCACATTTCATTCCTGTAAAGAGCTTAAGGACGGCAACATCTTTAGCTACTTTATATATTAAGAAAGTGGTGAGATTGCACGGTATATCTGTGAATATAGTGAGTGACCGGGACCAACTTTTCACGAATGAGTTCTGGAGGAGACTACAGGATAACTTGAGTATACAATTGAGTTTGACCACGGCATATCATCCATAGACGGACGGATAGATTGAAATGGTGAATAGAGTATTGGAAGATTTGTTGAGGGCGTGCATTCTGGATTTTGGAGGCACTTTGGAAGACCATTTTCCATTAGTGGATTCACATGTAATAACAGTTATCAAGCTAGTATTGGATGAAACTGTTCCAAGCTTTGTAGGTAGGCTTTGTAAATCACCTTCCTGTTAGTGGAAGTCAACAGATATGGTGATACTTAGACAACGTATGATAAAGGATACGTCGGATAAGGTAGAGTTGATAAAGAAAACAATGAAGATGGAATAGGATAGAAAAAATTTGTATGCTAACAAAAGGCAAAAGGAGTTGGAATTTTAAGTTGGTGACCTTGTGTTTGTAAAATTATCACCTCTTAAGCAGGTGATGAAGTTTGGGGACTCAGGCAAGTTGGTGCTAAGATTTGTTTGACCATTTAAGGTGTTGAAGCGTATTGGAGGATTAGCTTATAGAGTTGAGTTAACAAATAGAATGGCTGGAGTTCATAATGTATTTCATGTGTCATATTTGTGAAAATGTGTACTTGACTCAGCTACAGTAGTGGATCCTAGTCAGTTATTAGATGTGGAGTTAGAAACTGAAGCAAGTTCATCTAAAGGACTTGCATGAGTAGTAGAGTGTGGGTTCGAAGGTTGAGGTATAAAGTAATCAAGATGGTAAAGGTGTAATGGAGAGATGATACGACAGAGAGTACATGGGAGTCTTAGAGGAAGATACGGACTTCTCATCCTGAACTCTTTACTTGTCCATCCTTTTGGTTTTGATTTACTAGGAGTTAGCTTTTGTTGCTTAGATTGGATATTATAATTATTGGACATTATATTATATGTTATTTCTTATGTTACTAAAGTTGCATTCATATAGGACTGCCAGTTTTATAATAGGATTGCTATTCGTCATGAAAAATATGTTATATCTCTACATTCATATAGGATGCATTTATCGCATTAATTGCATTATGCTAGATTCATTTTAGTTAACATGCTCATGTTCATCCTATGTCTTGTTTAGTTATCATTATACGCATGTATGATTTTGTTTAAATAGGATGGTTGTTTTAATATAGATGATTGCTTTGTTCCATTAGATGTATGCATGCACGAGTGATACGGGTGAGTAAACGAGAGAGTGAGGGTGTATTTCATTTTCCGTTCCTTTGGAATTTCGAGGACAAAGTTCTTTTTAGTGGGAAGAAAGTACTATCTCGAAATTTTGTAAATAGCATAAACAATGATTATAATTAATGATAAATAAATTATGAATTTAATTGGAGGGTAATTTGGTAAATTTTAATAAAAGGGAAAAATAGTAATTTTTACTGACGGTTGACTTAGCTGACATGAGTTGCACCATTGCATAGATCTCATTTTTTTAGTTAAGAAGGAGTATTCACTTGTCCGAATCGGACGTCGTATGAGTGAGATAACAATTTTTTATTCAAATGTGTCGAATTTGAGGCCGAGTTGGGTCAAGCCCATTATTTAAATTCAAATTTAAATGTTGTTTCAAATTTCCCTCCTAAATTCCATTTAAAAAGAAATGTATTTTGTTTCTCATTTCTGAAAACTGCCAAAAACCATCTTCTTCCTCCTTTAACCAATCAAATACAAAATCATCAAATCTTAACGAAAAATTACAGCACGCCGAGCATTGGAATTGTAGCAAGGCTCTCTATCATCTGGAAAATGAATTGGAGGTGATTTCGGAGGTTAAAATTTCTAGAAATTTTTGACAGTAGGAAAATTTGGATTCTCTTGGCTAAATTCTTTGAGTGTAGCTTCTCCGGTCCCGATATGATAGTATGATATTGATATAAAATGTTTCAAGGCTAACTTAGGATTTGAACATGATGTATATGAATTTGAATAATGAACCCAGAATGTGCCTTTATTTCAGAAATTTTATTAAAAAACCGAAATTGACACTAACTAGAACTAGAAATCGGAAAGACTTGGATTTGATGTATATGAACATATTTAAACCATAGAAACCTAGTAGGCATTGTGTATATACAATGCACAACTATTAGAAATCAAGAATGAAGTAAAAATAAAAACATAAACAAAAGAAAAACAAAATTTACAAAACTAGAACGTTTACCAGTGCACTGGTATTGCACACCAGTCCATCCATAGACATTCCAAATCGAGGTTTTCGGTCTTTTTGAAGGCCCAAACCGAAGTTGTTGCTATGATCTTTTGTGTGGTGATCCCCGAGGGTTTCCTAGACACTTCAATGATTTTTTGGTTGCTATTTGGATGACTAGTTTGATGATAGAAATGAAGTATGCATGTTAGAGATGTTGCTTTGGAGTGATAGGCAAATTAGTTGAATCATATATGGAATTATAGTTTGGTAAAGATGATGTGTGGCTGTAGTGAATGCAGTTTTGGACAAATGAACTAACTTATGGGATATACTGACTTTGATGAGATACACGGGTAGTAAATATTTTTTTGGAACAATAAAAGAATGTAGTGTATATGGCTTTAATTAATGAACGAATACCTAAATCTTGTAGAGCATGCGGCGGGTCCTTAATTCATGGTATTGACGTAGCATTCTCCTATAGAGCATTGAGGCTGGTCCATCAAAGGTTTTGATGTGGACAACAATCGACATGTAGTATCGTGGCAAGACCAAGCGTAAGTCCAATGCATGACCATCCTTTACCTCACGTGGAGAGACTGGATAGTCGTAGAGGTGTAATCCTTTACCGCAAGGTGCAACACCAGATTAGGTTTAAAATTATTTTGATAGTATAATACTGTTCAGTAGCATGGCGTGGGCGGGTCCAGAAGTTATTATACTTAGGATTAAACCATGTTAACTCTTTATCACGGTTGTATCTTGTATTAGATTTGCTTCACTCACGCAGACATATGTTTGAGCCACTCCTATATTTTTCTATATATATACTTCAGGTTCATGGAGTCTAGAGGCATGATGAATATGGAGATGAAACTTTTATTTACTATATATACTGTAAATAAAGTGTGTATTAAAGACCTGAAGTGACGATATGGAGTTATTTGGGTTTAGATTGTATAGATTTATGTATTGGTATCAGAATTTGTAGATAAATAATTATATATATTTGGGTGATATAAAATATTAGTTTGACCATCTAATATGAGATTTTGAAAGTTTAACTTAATATAGTTTTTATCTTATGATCTCTGTGTATATCATATGTATTATCTTCCAACCACTCCTCATTTTGGGACTTCATTGTGTAGTTACGCTGTCCTGAAATGGTGGGTTGTTAAATCATTCAACAATCCTATGTGTTGGATATATCTTATCAAGTGAAAGGTTGGATTTTTCCTTCCATTATGCATCTCTAGCATTGGTAGCTTAAAATCAAGCAGGTTCCTGACATATCAGATCTTTAGGGTAAATAAGTTTCTATTTACATCCTCCAGACTCCAATTTGGGGGTCCACCTCTCAGTGCGTGTCTTATCATCTCATCAATCCTATCATTATCACTCAACGATAATCCTAGGGGCTTTGCATATTCCTGATCCAAATCTTTACTATGTCTCCCATTCGTATGAGGAGCTTCCAGCTCTAATCATTGTCTTTGTACATTTGAATTTTGACCTCCACTCAACGGATTATCATCATTTCTCGGGTGTGCTCCATTTCATCTTAAACTCATATTAACCATGCCTTCAGGGAGCCTTGACTCGGTACGAAGTTGTCTCAACTTGGTAGGGAGTCGTGGTGCCTTCAAAAAATTTCTGACTTGTCTTACTCCATCTCATAGTGTTCCCGTTTCTCCTTATGTCCTCTGATTTAATCTCTAGGTACTTCGGTTGTCCTTTGTTGTTCCATTCTACTGAAGAATCCATTCATCATCTCTTCCTATCTAGCTAATAGTCTATCCAGCATCTTTGTCATTATTCTCTCTATTTCTTCTCTAGTCATGCAGATTGATGGATTTGAATTTGTGGACACCTTCTAGTTGCCACCATGTCTTTATTAGCTTCTTTCAACAAAAGCATTTCTTGTTGATGGTATGTTCATCTTCTCTAAATAAAATTTCATGCTCAAATCTAAGTTCTCTCAATGAAAGCACCAAAATGTTTGGACCAAAAATGTCACAAACACCCAATCAAGTAATATATGTAAATTATCAATGAAGAGACATTTAAAGAGAGAAAATAACACACTATTTTTATAGTGGTTCGATAAATAATGCAGCCTACGTCCACTTAATCATTTTCTATTAATCATACTTTTATCCTACAAAGTATATTTTATTACTCGATTTCCTACAACTTGGGAATGAGTTATATAGCTTGAATTTTAGGATTGAATAACTCAACCCGTTGTAATTCGGAGTACTTAGAAAGGGATGTCCTTAAAATGCATCTCTTACTCTGTTCATAGACAAAATCCATCACTATTATCCTGCCTTTTGGCAAGGCCGTAACACCAAGAAATTGACTAGTAACCAATGACGGCCCATCCTAGAGATCAGTTATACACGGGCTCGCTACGGATATCGGTGAATTTTGTCCGAGTCCGGATTGAGCCAAAATTGGTAGGACATGACAAGCTTAGCCATGGGAGCCAACGTTCAAAATCTTAAGTCAATCCGAGTTCGTATGCTCATGTTATGAAGGATACAAAATTGGACGAAAATCAGATACCGTTCGACTCGCTCCTTCGACTCGCTCTCTTCGACTCGCTCTGGTTCCCTCAGATACCAACTTCGACTCATTCCTGTTCGACTCGCTTCACTGCCATCTAAAGTACCTACTTCGACTCGCTTCGCTCAGATGCCTATTTTGACTCGCTCCCTTCAAACCACTGATCAACTCCATCAAACTTCGACTCCATTGCTCAAACCTCCCAGAACTGCCCTCTTCGACTCGCTCCAGTTTGGAACCATCGAAAGTGCACGCTTCGACTCGCTCCTCTCAAACAGCTGTTTGACTCCCTCGAATTCAGTTCCGGTTGGCAAGGTCACTGTTCGAATCGATCGAACCATGCACTTCGACTCGATCAATCAATGCTCATTTCGACTCGCTCAAGCCAGTGCGCGCTTCGACTCGCTCAAATTAGCGTCAAAGGCAGAGCGATCCAGATAGTGCCACGTCATCGAGTTGAAGCAGAAGCGAGTCGAAACGGTAGCGAGTCGAAGGAAACAGCCTACCGAAAACTCCACTTCGTATCGATTATATCTCCCAATCTACAAGTCCAAATGCTATGAAATTTTCACAGAAGACTACGTGCAACCTAAAGAATGTCCACGCCAAATTTCGACTCCATTGGGTGAAATCTTGATCGAGTTGAAATTTGTTCGTGTCGATCACAGATCGGACCGAAACTTCACGGGCTTGGGCGTGCGGGCCTAGTCACGTGCCAGAGAGGGTCTCCCGAGATTTGAGCGAAATATGTTAATGTCCGAGATTGGGTATTCTATGTCCATGTTGCATTTTTTCGCTCAATGGTTGGCACTTGAGTTGCTGATGTTGGACTTGCATATGTTGCATGATAGATAGCTCCATCCAGTGTCAAGATCGATGTCAATTATCTCACCATTGAGGGAAAAAGTCCTTTTGGCAGCAGCCATTTGAACTGAAATTTAATGTCTAGGCTCGAATATATTTTTGTTGCAAAATACATTGATTTACCCCAAATTTCTTGTGCAGGCCTGCAATCAATATTTCAGCTAGAGTTTTTTCCTCCACTACAGCAAATCGGTAACCACGCTTCACCACGTCTTCGTTAAGAGTACTTATTTTTCTTTTTTCCGAAGCTATTACAAAAGATGTCATGGTTTTGGCAAGTTAAGATCAGATCATGGAACAATGAAGTGTAAATATATGTGTATCGCATATCGAAGGTACGTTTTAATTTAAACAAAGGGAGATACATATCGAATGTACCTTTTAATCAAAAAAATTCATTGGCTAAGTCCAGATTTTTGTAGATGATCGCTGCAACGGTCGAGCTAAGATTTGGTTGCCTGCAATCAGAAAATCAAAAAAGGTAATAAGGTAAAGTTTTGTGCTGGATAATTTTTTTGGAACAAATGTTTAGTTTAACAGTAAGAACTTATTTAAAATATGACCCAAATATTCTAGCCATAACAAAGGTGAAGTTATTAATAAATCAAAGGCTTTAGAAACATGGAAAATTTACAAACACTAAAATATGGCCAATTATCCATTTTAAAATATGTATTCATCACACTGTGATCATACTAACTTCCTATTACACCACGGTATGATCAAAATAAGCATATATATGCTCTAATAGGACTTATTTTGAAAAATCAAAATAATAGTCCAGTATTATTTGCCATTGAAAATTATAGTTCAGTAACTATAATAAATTTTACACAATTTGAAATTATAATAAACTTAAAGAAGCAACTATCCTTAAATAAAAGCATTAACTTATTATATTTTGAGAGAAATTTTGATCTGAAATCATATTAGTCATTCTCCATATCCAATCCTATTCAGCAAGATGAGATTGACTATTTTTTGAAGTTAAGAAAGTAATTGTAAAAGAGACCGAACAACTAAAAAAACCTACCACTCCAACTAAAAAAAACTACTTGCAATACAGTCCCCACCAACAACTAAAAAAAACTACTGACCAACAACAAAGAAAATTGACCGAACTCAGTTGCCAGAAACCTACCACTCCAACTACCACATCCCCTTGCCTTTCTATCCTGATTCACAAACCACAGACAATTACCAAAACTCAAACCAATTAATAGACTAGTGTAACAACTACTCCCTCTTTTGCTAGTTAAGATGTTGGCACATCATGTTTTTTACAATAAGAACAAAATCAAGAATTAAATCAACTACTTCTACCAAATAACAGAACAGGATGAAAAATGGAAATGGGATCTGAATTGCACTAGGCATATAATTAGCAAGTAGTCAGGTCTATACAGAGGAATATATGGAGTTCACTCCCATAACATACATATTTCTATAAAAATAATTGATTTTTTACTGTTTTTGTAAAAATAAACTGTTATAGTTTTAACTGTTGTCAAAAAATAAAATCATTCATGGATATAAATGCATTTACAAGCAAACACTGTTTCTATAAAATTACTCTGTTATAGGAAAGTTACCATTAAAATCAAATTTGAACTATTAAAGTTAAAAGAAAAGCTAAAGTTTATATGAAGTGTCAACCAACGAAGATGATGTGGATCGCATTGCATAAAGTATAAAAGCTCCTTTGAAATCTAATTCATGAACCAAATTGTATTCCAAAGAAAAATAGAAGTGGCTAGACTATCCAAAGTAGCAAAAGTTTGCAGCATATCGGGGGCGCAATGACGTGTCAAATGCTCCCAAATTAGGAATACATCTAAACATGATGTGTCACTCTTCTCACTTTAAAACTCGTCTTTTTTGTTTTCCACATGCTTCTTTATGGCTGCGTTCAACTAAAATTGTCAAAGAAACCCAATATCTTATCTTTGTTTTCCCAATCTATTACAAATCATTAGGAAACGGAATGAATGGTTGTCAAAATTAGTGTCTGGCTGATTAGATAGCGCCTGTTTGAATATGCTTAAGCAAGTTACTTATGTGCTTTTTGAAAAACCAAAAACAATTTATTTTGACCTTCAAAAATCCAAAAAAAAAACTTATTTAATTAGATAATACTAATTTTGGTGTGTCTGTCGAATTCAAGAACTCTGGTAACACAATTTAAAAATCTTTAACCCTTTCCAAAACATTTTGGCAGTTGATTTGTCAGTAAGGTATCTACTTTCATTTCCTAGCTAAGGAAGCTTGACTTTTTATATGACTTCCGCAGTTACATCCACATGGGATCTTTATTTGCAACGTCAAAAGTATCTAAAATAAATGCAAAACCTCATTTTAATCTAATGTAAAGCTGAGTTACAAGATTCTGTTGAGATGTAAATGGAGTTGAGATGATTACCTACAATTTATTAGCTTCGTAAGATGTGGTATAAGCTAAAGTTCGTGCTAATCCATAAGGCGACAGGCGCGAATTTGATTCCAGCACTAGGGTTTAGTATTGGGGAGGAGGAAGGTAGCGATGAAGATAAGTGGAAAGAACATGGAGCTAGGGTTTTGTGGGATTTGGGGAAATCGCCCGGTTGCCAGAAGAAATAGGAAGGAGGCGCGGGAGCAAAAAAAAATTGAAGGATACGGGGCGTTGTTTTGAGGGCATGCTATTATTTGAAGACCACATGTATAAAGCCCTAACCCGTTCTAATATAGCAACGACTCAAAGCCGTTGCCAAAGGGTTCGCAACGGATCAAAGCCGTTGGAATATTGCAACGGCCTAAGACCGTTGTGAATTTGCCGCACTATGGTGTTGCGAAATTGCTTATATGGTGTAGTGTCCTACACTTATAAATAGACCCCCAAAGCCAACAAAAAAGGGGTTCTTCTTCCTCTTTGAGATATCCAACGCCCGGACTCCGCCAGATTCAGATCTGAACTCAATTATTGCTGCCATAAACAAGATTCACTGCTGCAAATCACAATTGACTGCTGTAAATCATTGAATTCACTTGTAAACATAAAAGAAAGATTAATAAAGTAAACTACTTCATAGTGGACGTAGGCTATATGCCGAACCACTCTAAATTCTTGTGTCTCTTTGCACTTTAATTATTCTCATTTCTGAAGTTTGGAGTCTTTGTTAGATAATTCCTCTTTTTTCATTTAATTTCTTCACTTTATCTCTTCAAAGACTTCTGAAGAGTGTTGTGCCCAATTTTGGTACAAACACTTTGGTGCTTTCACTGAGAAAAACCCAATTTTTCTCCCGCTCTTTGGATCTCCTATCTATATTGGATTGCGTAAATCTAAGAAGAAGATCCAGATCTAGAACTTTGAAGCCCTTCCATTCTATTCAGATTTGCAATCAGATCTAGAAAAGGACTTCGTCAATTCATTATGGTGAGCACACGTACCACCTCTACAGCTGCTGATCAAGGAGCACGGGATCGACAAAATCTCGTGCAATCACCTCCATCCAACCAAAATGCTGCAGGACCTTCAGATCCATCAGGTCCAATCACTAGACAAGAATTCCAGACATTGCTTCAAGAGTTGACCCAAAGTCGACAACAGCTAGCGGAACAACTACGCGCCAACACGGAATTGACTAACTAGCTAAACCGCCAAAGGCGAAGAAGATCTAGAAGAGACCATGGTTCTCACTCCACCATAGAAAGTTCAGCCTCCTCCGATGGCCAAACTAGATCCACACGTCCACCGTTGGGTGGAAGCTACACCCAGGCCACGGGACACCAACCTGCTTCGAACCTTGGGCAACCTAGAGCTGGACCATCCATTAGCCTTCGCACAGAACCTTCAACTCGAGGAGGAGCTGCTCCTTATCATGTTACCGGCAACATTGCTACTACCACCACTGCCGGACGGGGAGATGATGCTAGAAACCAAGCTGATCCTCAACATAGCCAACGAGAGCAGACTCCTGAACCTTATGACCCTGAGGATGTTGAACCAAGGAGGAGAGGCACGGACCATCGACCGTGTCCGGTCCAGACTCGCGCTGTGGAACCCGACCACACCTTGGCATAACATGCTCCAAGTGTCCGAACGACAGATATACCAGAGATGATCTGCCAAATGATCCGTGAAAGTCAGGATCTCTCTAATGACGACTGGGGAATCTCCCGAAGTCATACCCCTTTCACCGATGATGTTTTATATGCTAAACCACCTCGGCACTTCAGGATGCCAGCTTTGCCAGTTTATGAAGGGAGTTCTGATCCCAATCAACACGTCCTGAAATACGAATGGCTGATGAATGCTGCTAGAGCGGATGACGCAATAAAGTGCCGTAGTTTTCCAATTTCCCTAGGGGATCGCTACTATGTGGTTCACTCGTTTGCCACCGCGATCCTTCTCTAACTTTGACCAGATGGCCACCAAGTTTGTCGAACAATTCCGTATGCATGTGGCGAGGCCAAAGGACGTTAACACTCTGTCTAGTGTTACGCAAGCTCCCGGAGAAACGCTCAGTTGTTGCTTGGAGTGATTCCATGCTGTGTGTGCAGAAATAAGCAATCCCAACGATAACTCTATCCTGACGGCTCTGACTAAGGGGATTGATGCTGATTTCGAGTTCGAAAGTTGGTTAGTTGGGAAACCACCTGCGTCATTGGACCGTTTCTATTCCAAGGCAGCCCAATTCCTGAGAAGGGAGGATGCGAAACAGTCTAGGAAGCAGGATGACGCAGGGCCCAACATCAAAGGTATCCAGAGTAACGTCGCTGTTAAACAGTCCGGGGATAGTTCTGGAAAATTCAGTTAAACGTCCAAAATAAACAGAATCAGCAGAGGGACAATAGAAACCAGAACAAAAAACGCGATCAGGATCGTGGACCACGGCGTAGAGCTTCCATGTACGATAATTACACTCCATTGAACACGTCATTGGAAAATGTGTATTTGCAAACCTACAATACCATGCAGTATAAGAAGCCTGCCCCGAAACCACCAACTGAAAGACAAATCCAAATAGGAAAGTTCTATAGATTCCATGAGAGTTATGGCTACAACACCAATGAGTGTTGTCACTTACAAGACCTCATCGGAAAACTGATACGAGAGCGGAAGTTGGATCAGTATGTACGGGCGCCGCAATCCGGTGGTGCGGGCCCATCAAATCAGAATTGTGCACCGAACCAGGAAAGACGGGAAGAACCCGCTCGTGTGGACGGGAGGTTGGTCATCAATACAATAAGTGGTGGTCCTCACCCAGCAGATCGAAGCTGGAAGGAAATGGAGTCGTATGCCAGTTCTATCAGGCATGCGGACTTCGAGTGTTGTAGTAGTTTTGATGAGGGGGCTCCGGCCAAGCAACAGAAAACGATGACGGATGACATTGTGTTCAGGAGCAGAGACGTAGATAAAATCGAAGCTCCCACTATCAATCCACTGGTCATCTCAGCACAAGTGGGTCCCGCTTGGATAAAAAGGATCTTAGTTGACAGTGGAAGCTCTGTGAATATTTTGTTCAAGCGAGCTTATGATCAAATGAAGATGGAAGCCGCAGACTTGAAGCCTTGTCAATCTCGAGTCCATGGTTTCAACGGAAGTGCCACAATCCCTACTGGGATGGTGGAACTACCGGTAGAGTTGGGAGTTAGAGAACGTCGAAGAGTACGGATGCTGCAGTTCATCGTTTTGGATATAGACTCCCCTTACAATGCTTTCTTGGGCCGACCGGCCCTCACTGAATTCAGAATAGCCATGGCCCCATGGTGTTTGACCTTAAAATTTCCCACTGATCATGGAATAGGAATCGTCTAGGGAGATCAGGCCACTGCCAGAGCCTGTTATGTTGTTGAGCTGCGGGAGGCGCAGCGAAAGGAGAAGGGAAAGGGCGTAGAGGAATCTCTCTGCGTCCGTTTCACCGATAATTGACAATTAACGCTCGGGCCCAGGCCCGGGCACCCCAGCCAATTCCTGAAGGACCTTGACCCGAGAGAAACTGAAGACGAAGGAGAATCTAAAGAAAGTCAAGCATCCCCGGCCGAACTGACGATTGATGTCCCAATTGACAATAACGATGATTCAAAAAATATTAAAGATTGGATCTCAGCTAAGCCAGCAAACTCAAGAGGAATTGGTTGAATTTCTGCTGGCAAATCTTGACGTATTCGCTTGGACACATTTTGATATGTGTGGGATCTCGCCGGACATCGCGAGCCACACTCTGAACATTGACCCGCGGCATGTCCCGGTCAAACAAAAAAGGCGCGGTATGGATCCAGAGAGATCTGCCGCCCTTAAAGAGGAAGTAGAAAAGCTTGAAGCGAACGGATTCATTCGAGATGCGCTATATCCTGAATGGGTGTCAAATCCCGTGCTCGTCCGAAAGCCAAACGGGAAGTGGAAAACATGTGTCGACTATTCCGATCTGAATAAAGCATGCCCCAAAGACAGTTTCCCGCTTCCTAGTTTCGATCAGCTAGTGGATTCGACGGCTGGACATGAACTCTTATCCTTCATGGACGCGTATTCAGGCTACAATCAGATACCGATGCATTTACCCGATCAAGAACATACCAGCTTCATAACCAATCTGGGACTTTACTGTTACAAGGTTATGCCATTCGGACTCAAGAACGCCGGGGCTACTTACCAACGGTTGGTCAATCGGATGTTCGCTAATCAAATCGCGAAGACAATGGAAGTATATGTAGACGACATGCTTGTGAAGTCACGGCTCTCCACCGACCATGTAAAAGACCTGGAAACTATGTTCAACATACTTCGGGAGTACAAGATGAAGCTCAACCCACTGAAATGTCACTTTGGAGTTGCAACCGAAAAGTTCTTTGGGTTCATCGTTAACGCCCGGGGAATCGAAGACAATCGCAAAAAGATTTGGGCAATCAGAAATCTTGAAACTCCCAAAACTATAAAGCAAGTCCGGAGTCTCAATGGAAAGGTAGCAGCATTGAGCAGGTTCATTTCAAAGTGCACTGACAAATGCATTCCCTTCTTCGATCTGATTCGAAAAGGGAAACGAAACTTTGAATGGACCACGGAATGCGAGGGTGCTTTCCAAGCACTAGTTCAACATCTATCCAAACCACCAATACTGTCAAAGCCTATCGATCATGAAAAGTTGTTCGTATATTTGGCGATATCAGAAAACGCTATCAGCGCCGCATTAATCTGAGAAGAAGACAAGATACAGAGGCCAGTATACTATGTCAGCAAACGATTAACTGGGGCTGAAAGAAATTATCCGAAGCTGGAAAAGTTGGCTTACTGCCTTGTCATTGCATCAAGAAAACTCCGACCGTACTTCTAGGTACATTCCATTATTGTTTACACCGACCAGCCGTTACGACAGGTCCTTTCGCGGCCTGAGACGTCTGGTAGGTTACTCAAGTGGAACATCGAACTGAGCCAGTTTGACCTTACTTACGCTCCGAGACGGGCCATACAAGGAGAAGTCTTAGCCGATTTCATAGTTGAATTTACCATCCCAGAGGACTTGCCCGAAGCCAGTGAATCCCCCGAATACGTCTAGAAACTTTACGCTGACGGAGCATCGAACGACCGGTGTTCAAGCGCTGGTATTGTGCTTGAAACTCCCGAAGGTCGGTCCATATGTTATGCCTTAAAGTTCGATTTCCATGCGACTAATAATGAAGCTGAATATGAAGCCCTCCTAGCTGGCTTGAAACTTGCTAGAGATTTGAGAATTATCGCAGTGGAAATTTATTGTGATTCACAATTAGTTGTGTGTCAGGTACAAGGAGAGTATCAAGCAAGAGATCGAAGGTTGGCTGCTTACTTAGCTTGAGTTAAGGAAGTACTAGACCATTTCGATTACTACTCCATCAATAGTATACCTCGAGAACACAACCAAAAGGCCAATTCACTGGCAAAGCTAGCCAGCACAAGCGAAGCTCAACAAATGGGACTCGTTCCCGTAGAAATGCTATCTTCCCCAAGTATCGACCGGGCGGAAATAAACCGGGTATGCGAAACCATCCCCGAAAAGGATTCATGGATGACTCCACTCAGGAATTACATTGAGCACGGAACCCTGCCGAAGTGGAGGAGTGAAAAAAGACAGGTCCTTCGAAAGGCCTCAAGATTTACCATCCAGAATGGACTCATGTACAGAAGAGGGTACTCGGTTCCCCTACTCCGATGTATCTCTCACGATGAAATTAAACAAGTGTTACGCGATGTGCATGAGGAGAATGTGGCGATCACACCGGGGGGCAAGCACTTGCCAAGAAAATACTTCGCTACATATATTACTAGCCTACCGTGAATCGCGATGCGTTGGACTATGCAAAGAAATGTAATAGGTGCCAGAAATATGCCCGAATCCCTAGGGCTCCTCCTACTGAGATAACGCAAATGGTCAGCCTATGGCCATTCGCAATGTGGGGCATCGACATCATCGGTGCTCTACCTCTGGCAAAAGGTGGTGTGAAGTACGCCGTCGTCGCGGTTGACTACTTTACGAAGTGGGCTGAAGCCGAAGCTCTCGCTACCATTACAACGAAGAAAGTAATCAAATTTGTGGTTCGTAACATCATCTGTCGATTCGGTCTCCCACACACCATTATTACGGACAACGGAACCCAATTCGACAGTACTGAATTCAAAGATTTCTGCAAACGATTTCACATCCGAAAGAAATTCTCCGCAGTTGCACACCCTCAAGCAAACGGATAGGTCGAAGCAGTTAATAAAGTCATAAAGTCCATCATGAAGAAACGACTAGAAATGGTCGGGGGCAAGTGGGTCGATGAACTTCCTATGGCTCTATGGGCTTACCGAACAACCCACAAGACCGCGACCGGCCACACTCCGTTCTCTCTTTCTTACGGTTCAGAGGCTGTTATTCCAGTCGAGCTAGAAGTACCTTCTCATCGTGTGACATACTATGATCCAAAGACAAATGCTATATTACTTGCTGAATCTCTTGATCTACTGGATGAGAAGCATGATGAGGCTGATTTGAGGGCAGCTGCGCATCGAAGTCGAGTCGCCCGATTGTAAAATGCCAAGGTCCATCCGCGAACCTTCGAACTAGGCGACCTTGTCTTAAAAAGAATCTATCTGATTCCTTCACATATGAAGCCGACATGGGAAGGACCGTATGTTATTGAACGAAGGCTCGGAGATGGCACATTCAAATTATCGACCGTCGACGGTCTTACCCTGCCAATAGCTTGGAATAGCGAGAGCCTTCGCCGCTATTACACCTGACAGGCTATCTTTATCCATTTAGTTTACTTTCCTTTTCTGCAATGTGTTTATGCATTTTGAAATTAGAACTTGTAATAAGGCAACTGACTTTGCCATACTTTCTTATTTCAGCAATAAAATGCAACCTCTTCGAGCCAGAGTTGTGATTTACTTGAAATACTTCATATGACCATCACTATGCACGGAGAGCTAAGTCTCATCATACAGTGGGATTTATTCAAATATAGAGTGGCTGCAATGCAACCAATCACTCCCTAAGTGAAACCCGAGCTCGGGGGCAGGCCATTACATCAAAGTCAAAAAAGGGATTGATACACGACAATCCTTCATCAACTCCGTATTCCCAAAGTGCGAAGCAGAGTATAAACATTCAACTCCGTATACCCAGAGTGCGAAGCGGAGTATAAACATTCTACTCTGAACTCCCAGAGCGGAGTCGGAGTATAAACATCCAACTCCGTATACCCAGAGTGCGAAGCGGAGTATAAACATTCAACTCCGAACTCCCAGAGCGGAGTCAGAGTATAAACATCCAACACCTTATACCCAGAGTGCGAAGCGGAGTATAAAAATTCAACTCCGTATACCCAGAGTGCGAAGCGGAGTATAAACATTCAACTCCGAACTCCAAGAGCGGAGTCGGAGTATAAACATTCAACTCCGTATACCCAGAGTGTGAAGCAGAGTATAAGTATACCCAGAGTGCGAAGCGGAGTATAAACATTCAACTCCGGGTTCCCAGAGCGCGAATCGGAGTATAAACATCAACTCTGTATTCCCAGAGTGCGAAACGGAGTATAAACATTCAACTACGTATACCCAGAGTGCGAAGCGGAGTATAAACATCCAACTCCGAACTCCCAAAGCGCGAGTCGGAGTATAAACAGTCAACTCTGTATACCCAGAGTGCGAAGCGGAGTATAAACATTCAACTCCGGACTCCCAGAGCGCGAGTCGGAGTATAAACATCAACTCTAAACTCCCAGAACGCGAGTCGGAGTATAAACATCAACTCTGTATCCCCAGAATACGAAACAGAGCGTAAAACATCAACTTCAAATTCCCGAAGCATGGATCGAAGTATGATCATCAACTCCCAGTTCCCGGAGCACGAGTCGGAGTACAAATGCAAATTCTAAGTCCCCAGATAGCAGACATGTGATTGAAACTCAAGCCAGCATGACCAAATGCCTATAAACAAAGGCGGATCCCCGGAGTGCGGATATGATCATCAACGATCGGATAAACGTGAGTAAACCGCTCAATCCCCGTTCGTCTCAAACGCCCATCCAACGGCACTAGACTCGGCATGCTGGGAGAAAAGAGTAATCATTGACTGATGCTTTACAACATGCCACCAAGACTGGGGGGCAAGACATAAGCATCAACCATCGACTGAAGCAATGCGACGTCAAAATTCGACTCGTTTCCCGGTCGAAAACCATGTCCACAATACTCGAACTCGGCGAACAGAAACAAACTTCATTTGGAAACTGAAACTTCACAAATGTAGTCCAGACACTGAAACACTTGGACAAATACACAATGACAGAAAAGAGGTCAAAAAAGAAAAGTGTCATTTCTATTGATTATAGAAGAAGATCGTGTACAAGTTTCCAAAAAATTCCTACTAGTAGGGACCGAACCCGCATCTATACACGGCTAACAAAATGAAAATCAAAATACATCGGAAGAGCATGCCTAATCTTTCTTTTTCCTTAGCTTTCTCCTCGATGTGGACCCGCTAGAGCCATCGCTAGTCTTCCTCTTCGATCCTTTGCTTTTTGGTGGTTGGTCTTCAGGCGAGGGCATTATGTCGATGTCCTCCTCCGAACTCGTGTGAATAAGAATGCTCCCTACGGGCGGGGTCGGAGGAACGGGATCAATTATAGACGATGGAATGGGCAGGCTAGTGAGAAAGAAAGAACCACCAGGAGACATCATTCCGAGTAGGGCAGGTCCCGACGCTGCCATCCCACCTCCAAAGCTGCCACCATAACCCGCTGCTGCAAGTTCAGCATCAATCTGAACAAACATCTCCTCTTCGGTTACTGCTTGAGCCCCGTTGGGGGCGTCAGCATTGAAGAGCTTATAGCAGGATCAGTTCCGCTCATGACTGATGACAAGTCAGCACGAGGATCGCCGTGGCAGCGAAAAAGTTCATCCATCAGCTGCTCGTCGAACGCGATCGTACCTCCCTGCAGATCGTCAAGCGGGGCAACTATACTCATGGTGGTTGCCTCGGTCACGATAGCCTCCTGCGTTTGATACGGTTCTTGAATGGCAGGAGGCATGGCCTGTGCAGCATCGATCACTAGACAAAGAATAAAAGAACTGTTAGGACTTAACTCGATCGAAGATTTCGATTTAAGAAAAGTGGAATGTTCAGAATACCTTCCTCAGTTCGACTTGTAGGCGGCAGGGCGGCATCAGTAACTTGCGCAGCATCCGGAGACATCTGCGGCTGATCCGGATTATAAGCAGGAACAGCCTGGGGATCGACCGCAGACGAGGATTCGGGCTGGGTTGACACGAGAAATTCGAGACTTGCTTCATGATGGTCAACTCCAGAACCCTCTCCCACTTCAAAATGCGGGGCGCCAAGTTGTTCCTTCTCACGCAGAATCATCGACTCGTGGAGAACCTTCTTTTCATCATCAGTTAGAATGCGGTTCTCGAGTTCGAATTCATCTACGGACTCGCCCTGATGCGCCTCTTTCTCTTCCTCAACCAGTCGGCTCCAAGCATTGTGGAGATGAGTCGAAAAGTCATCGAGCCAGGCTAAGCCCCTATGCCTAAGCACATTAGCATTATAAACAACAAGGAGGTCTTCAATGTCGGCCTCTAGCCTGGACTCGGCCAGCTTCACCCTCTCCTCGACGTCAGTCTCCACCTTCTGGACTTTAGCCACCGCCGCATCCCATTCATCCCTGAGCAGAACAGCTTGTTCGCATGCCTTCTGGGCTGCGTTGTTCGCGTCGTCTTTCTCCTTGGCCAAATCAGCAAATTTGGCCTTGAGTTCATTAAGCTCCTTAACCGCCGCGTCCCGCTCAGCAATGACTTTAGTGTTCCGGTGGCCCATCTCCTCCACCAGGGCAACGTGAGTCCGTCCCAACCTCTTCATCTCCGCCTTCGCTTCATCAGCCCTTTTAACGGCCTCAATCTCATATTTCCAAGAAGGCTCGGACTCAGCGGAGAGTACCTGAATAATCCGATCCCTTTTTGCGAGCTCGGTCTCCATCTTCTCGAGCGCTTTGGCTCGCTCAGCAGCCACCTTGGAAGCCTTCTCTGCAGCCTTTACCCACTCTTTGTACTGGGTGTATATGTCATGAATGTACTCAAGCATCGTGTTTTCCACTCCAGACGGAATTCTTTTCAAGTGTGGTGGGAAGACATAGCCATCGAAGCAGATGTTCGGGAATTCCTTTCGCATCTGAGCCAGTTTAAGGGCCCCTTCTCCTATGGGCTCGGTGGGGACCTGCTCTGTAATTATAGAGGCCGTAGTTTCGACTCTCTAGAGATGAGTCTCAGATCTAGAAGTATGGGAAGTTGGCTTGTGATGAGGCGGCTCTGGCGGGTGTGGAACGAAAGCAGGGGGTGGAGATGGAAGTCTAGGAGGAGGAGAGCGCAATCTAGACCGATGTCTATACTCCCTATCCCTATCATACCCATACCTATCCTGGTGGGAGTACTCGCGGTCGCGATCTCTATCCGAGTCCCTCCTGCGGGAGTCATAATAAGAAGAAGATTTACGGGCCGAACGGAGACATTCGAGCATCGATCCCCTTCCAGACATTGCACCTGAAAATGATAATCGAAGAAAGAGTTAGTGACTTCCTAAGTTGGACGAAGTACAGTTGTGAATCATGTAGTGTAGTGAAGTGTATGCATGTGCAATCCCCCAACCAACCGGAAATGTCGGCCGCACTCGTAGCACGCGACCTGCTCGGTTCAAAAGCACTATCAAGCCCCTCCGTCCCGGCGTCATGTGGAGACGACACAAAATCCGGGATCGGAATATCAGCAAGCCCTGCAAAAGGACTCTCCACTTGCGGAGGAGGAGCCTCCGAAATTCTGATCCCCTGTAAAGGTAAAGACACGACCACGGATTTAAATCTATTAGATTTAGGGCGTTTGTGAGCAGCGGCCTTGCCTTTTCTTCTTCCACCCTAGTCCAGGACATCGGCAGAAGGCCCAGCTGGGAGCTCGGTATCGGTGGGCGTCCTTTCTAGATCAACTTCTTCGGTGATCACGACTGCGGGCGCTTTGTGCTTCACGCGTTTCTTCGGGGCCACTCTATGTATCACTTCTAGATGTATGCTCTGTCTCCGCTCTATCAGCCTGACAGCCCTCAAATTCCTGTCGGTCAGGACTAAGTCTATATGCCTCTCTTCGCTTGGAAACGCTTGAAGAATCCGAACAAGCTCTCTGAAATATGCGCCATCGGGATGAGAGATTGCAGCTGTAAGGAAGGAAAAGTGTGTCAGTTTTGAAGTCATTTACCAGTGTCTCCCAAATTCAAGAGAGAAATGACAGCACTTACGCCTATCCAACCACCGACCAGCAAACCCAGTGGGGCACCGAACGTAGAACCATTCAGTTTTATAATAACTTAGCCTTCCCCAGGAGCCCAGTACAATATGGCAGCTTCTGACCGCCTCCAAGAAGGTAAAAGGAGGGCTGTCTCCACGGCTCTTGACGTTGAATAAATATCTAATTTCAATCGGATTCGGCGGTCGAAAGAGGATCTCCATAAACAGGACAAACATGTTGTTCAACAAAGCATACCCGTTGGGATGTAGCTGAGATGGAGCTATGCCGAGAAACGATAACATCTCCCTTATATATTCGTTGAAGGGAGGAAGCGTCCCCGCCATACAGGCATGACGGTTGAAAGCAGTAAATCCCTCCGGGGGATTGTGTGGCCTGTCAGTTGGCCCAGAAAGTAGCATGTCGTCTAGCGACAAACCATGCCTTAAGCAAATTCGTCCTAGCATATCTTCAGAGATACCCAACGGCACAGAATCTGTTCGATCACAAATGAACCGAGCACCCGAACGATCGTCCAGGGCTGGCTCTGTAACTTCGGCTACGATAACCGGTATCTTTATGGATGGAGGAATAGAACTTGGGAGTTCCGGCTGCTGAGAACTTGAAGGGTCCATGACTAGCTAGCTTATAAAAAATCATTGTTAAACTGACAAATAACACCCGTGCATCCCCCAGTGTAAAGTGTGTGAGTGTGTTGTGCAGTACAGTACTGTATATTATTTGAGGTGATCAACCGGATTAAGGAAAGCATGTAAATGATGAGACTTCGGAATTTAGTCAAAAGGACTATCATCGCTGACCGTCACAACCGTGCCATCCAGTTATTAACTATCACTCCAAATCGAAGTTTGGTGTCGTTTTTATAAGTTGCAGTTTCATCGACGAGCTTCGATAGGAAGTCAGATATGCAGTGAAACGGTTAAGTCCAAGTATGCCAATTTGAAGCTCGTCGGAGGCAGTTGTTCGAGTGTGTGAGAAGTTTCAAATTTTTTGATGATTAAATTTGTATTGCTCACGAGGGCCATGTTTGCATCGATGAATTATAGTCATGTGCGTTTGAGTTAGACTCGGTCAGAAGGATGGAGTGCAAGTTCGACTCGTTCCAGAGCCATCTACTTCGACTCAATCCAAAAGCTACGCATTGCGACTCGGTCCGAAGCAACCACTTCGACTCGCCCCGAAGTCACGCGTTTCGACTCGGTCCGAAGCAACCACTTCGACTCGCCCCAAAGTCATGCATTTCGACTCAATCCGAAGCAGCCACTTCGACTCGATCCAAAGCCACGCGCTTCGACTCGATCCAAGACAGCTGCTTCGACTCGATCCAGAGCCACGCGCTTCGACTCAACCCAAGGCCATCCTCTTCGACTCGATCGAGAGCCACCGTTTCGAATCGATCAGACACAACCCCTTTGTATCGATCGACAGAATCAAAGCGTTCGACTCGATGCGAAGCTCTACCATCGATCGATACGAAGGCCTCCAACTCATCATCTCGAAACCCCTACTCTAGATCGACACGAAGCTAAGACCAAGGGATTTTCGATCGACCACGACTCTATTTGATTTGGTGTTAAGAATCGAGTCCCCTCGGTTATGCAATGTTTTCGCTTAAGGGATTACCTAAATTTGTCAACTGGTTCGAATAATCGAAGGTAGGAATCGATTCGAAGGCAAAGGTTTTTTCTCTTGAAATGCTCTGGAACGATGCGAAGGCAAGGCAGATAAAGATGAAAGGTAAAAAGTGAAAAAATGGCTAAGTATGAAGTATTTATATGGATTCGGAAACAAAGGGAATAAACGCTTCATATCCCGATGGATTCGAACATACGTTTCGACTCCCTCTCCAATACGTCAAAACGAAGCTCTCCTTCGTATCGCTTCCTTCGACTCCCTCTCTAGTGCAATGAAACAAGCAGTTCGAATCCATCAGGGAAGCGCATTTAGACTAGCTTCATTTCAACTCGCTCCATTTCGACTCGCTCCATTTCGACCCGCTCAGGTCACGTCCATCATCGAGTTGAACGAGCATTTCGTATCCATCGAACCATGGCTTCCAGAGGCCAACTCCATCAACTCGACATGTCTGCTTCGCATCCATAAATCCAATGAAAATTATCTTTGATGTTTCAATTCTTCACATCGATTCAGGAGAGGATCGTTATGAAGGAACATTCAAAACAACCGTCAAGCGTTGTTGCAATGAATTTCACATCGGTTCAGGAGAGGATCGATACGGAATTCAAAAAACAATAAACTAACAATGACTCGAGAACGTACAAACGTCAACGGGAGTCAGATTAACATATATGCATGAATGTCGGACTAATATTCAATATTCTAGATTTTCATAAATCAGAAATTCATCTAATAATGATTACAACAACAAATGGGTAACCACTAGCATACAGCAATCAGTTGCAACAATACATGGTACATCAGTCAATAGTTTACATTTTCAAGAAAAGCGATCAAAGATTACAGCTTTCATCGACGAGACAATAACTATTCAGAGTAGAGATGGCAGTATTTCAAAGCACGTCATGTTCCCACAAGACATACTTTGGGGGGAAAATGTTATCCCGCCTTTTGGCAACACCGTAACACCAAGGAATTGACTAGTAACCAATGACGGCCCATCCTAGAGATCAGTTATACACGGGCTCACTACGGATATCGGTGAATTTTGTCCGAGTCCGGATCGAGCCAAAATTGGTAGGACATGACAAGCTAAGCCATAGGAGCCAACGTTCAAAATCTCAAGTCAATCCGAGTTCGTATGCTCAAGTTATGAAGGATACAAAATTGGACGAAAATCAGATACAGTTCGACTCGCTCCTTCGACTCGCTCTCTTCGACTCGCTCCGGATCCCTCGGATACCAACTTTGACTCGTTCCTGTTCGACTCGCTTCACTACCATCTAAAGTACCTACTTCGACTCGCTTCGCTCAGATGCTTATTTTGACTCGCTCCCTTCAAACCATTGATCAACTCCATCAAACTTCGACTCCATCGAATTCAGTTCTGGTTGGCAAGGTCACTGTTCAAATCGATCGAACCATGCACTTCAACTCGATCAATCAATGCTCATTTCGACTCGCTCAAGCCAGTGCGCGCTTCGACTCGCTCAAAGCAGCGTCAAAGGCAGAGCGATTCAGAAAGCGCCACGTCACCGAGTCGAAGCAGAAGCGAGTCAAAACGGTAGCGAGTCGAAGGAAACAGCCTACCGAAAACTCCACTTCGTATCGATCATATCTCCCAATCTACAAGTCCAAATGCTATGAAATTTTCACAGAAGACTACGTGCAGCCTAAAGAATGTCCACGCCAAATTTCGACTCCATTGGATGAAATCTTGATCGAGTCGAAATTTGTTCGTGTCGATCACGGATCGGACCAAAACTTCACGGGCTTGGGCGTGCGGGCCTGGTCACGTGCCAGAGAGGGTCTCCCGAGATCTGAGCGAAATATCAGCCTCCTACACCTAAAAATAGACCCCCAAAGCCTACAAAAAAGGGGTTCTTCTTCCTCTTTGAGATATCCAACGCCCGGAATCCGCCAGATCCAGATCTGAACTCAATTGCTGCTGCCATAAACGAGATTCACTGCTGCAAATCACAATTGACTGCTGTAAATCATTGAATTCACTTGTAAACACAAAAGAAAGATCAATAAAGCAAACTACTTCATATTGGACGTAGGCTATACGCCGAACCACTCTAAATTCTTGTGTCTCCTTGCACTTTAATTATTCTCATTTCTGAAATTTGGAGTCTTTGTTAGATAATTCCTCTTTTTTCATTTAATTTCTTCACTTTATCTCTTCAAAGACTTCCGAAGAGTGTTGTGCCCAATTTTGGTACAAACAATCACTAAAATCACCTGAAAACTCTTATCCACATTCTCTACGACATGCCAAAGTCATAGCCAGGAGATCGTGGGTAAAATCCACTTCACTTTCTCAACTCGGCACTGATGAGAGGGTTTAACTTGTTGCCAAGTGGACTTGCGTTGGCCGCATTTTGGCTTCAATTTTTTTGGCCTTCTACCTTTGAACAATGCTTGTTTATATGTCACCATCTTCAAATCGGGTTTGACCTAAGGAGGGTCGAGTTGACCTATGAACTTCTTGCCTTTATCTCCTTTTTTCCTTCAATTTTCTATGGTCCTTGCTTGCCTTGCTTTTGCTTTTGTTTCTCTTTTGAACTTGTCAAGTGAGCTCACCACCATGGTCTCATAGATTGTCTTAAATCACAACTCAAATCCGAGTTGTAGATGCTGAGCTGTGATTGTCAGTTGTGGTATCATACACGTCTTTTGTTATCTCCTTTGCTTTGCCATTTTGTGTTGTTTTCCAAGGTTCTGGTGTCACTTCTCTATCATTCCTTAGTTCAGTTCAATGGTTCGATTCTGTTCAGTGATTATGGAAAATTTTCCGATAACAAATTCATTGTTGTGAATAAATTTTATACTGTCATGGTTGATGATGTTTTGCGGTTGTTACACACTACTTTATTAGTATTTAATGTATGATTGGTATTTTTCCATAGATTTTGTGATTAAGTCCATGATGAAACTTTATTAATTTGGTTGAAGGTTGTATTTGGGGAATCACGAGGGCATAATTCTTTTAAAGGAAGAAGAATGCCACAACCCGAAAATTTGACGTTGTTAATATTGAATTAATTAAAAGTGGATTTTTAATTAAAAGGTGAATTGTGTATTGTATTTATAATCATTGAGAAGGTCTTTACAAGCTGGTTTGTTTGATTTGCAATTTAGACGGATTTGGAGTTACGATTTGCGAAATAGAGTAGATACAATGTTTAAATAGAGTATGCAGCCACTTTTGGGCCAAATTGTTGCACATGACTGAACCCGCCTCATTTCCTATATAAATAATTCTTAGAAACCATATAAAGCGGTAGTGATATCAGTCTCTCTTCCTTAATATTAAAATTTATCCTAATTCATTTTAATGGCGGTAGATTTTTGCTAATTATGAATTAATTCAAAATTCAATTAGCCCAAACATTACATATCATATATCGCTGCGAAGCTCTCAATGAATGGAGTTAAAGGGCGTAGCCCGTTTATCGAGATGGTGTTTAATTGACCCAAAATAGATAAATAATTATCGATTATTGAATTTAAAGTTCCAAAATCAATGATGGATTGGTGATAGTAGAGTGATCAGAGGGTTCCAGAGTATAGAGCACGTTAAGTGGAGTCGATACTACGGATGGATCAAAGGGTTCCAAATTACACAGGCTTCCTCTCCCTTTGAGTGACCTCCACATCGGCAGTTGACTTGCATTCCGTAGTATGCTTGGTTAGGTATGCTTGGCCCTCTGCAGCTTCTCCCTTAAGTCTGTCATCTCCTTCTCCTCTTGGTACTTGAACTCGGCTGCTGCTTTTGCCGTCTTCATCGCCTCATTCGGCGCCCGCTCAACCACCTTCTGGGTTAGCTTGCCCACACTCTGGAACTTACAAGCAAACAGATCGGTAGGCTACCTAAAAAAGAAATTCAATTAGAAAATTTAGAAAGTCTAGTAAGAGGTCTATGTTAAAGGAACTTACAAGCGGGGCGTCCCAAGTTTGGGCGTCCACAAAATCATTCTCAGAGTGTTGGCTCCATCAAAAATGGGCATGATTAGTTGAAGCTAGGAGCTTTACTGGCATCATTTGGAACAACCTCAGTAGAAGCTCTAGGTCATTGTGGTCTCGGGCAGCCTTAATCTCCAGTGATACGTGGCCTATCGACAATCTTTTCTCTCCCTGGCATAACCCCTACTCATAAAAAATGGGAGCCTGCCTGAAAAAGGAATTGGGGGCTCCTTGTACCACACTTCGCTAGTCTTCTTCACCCTTTTATGTTCCAACTTTAAGGGAAACTCCTCATCACTATAAGGGACCTTAATGACCTCCTTCTCGTTTTATTTTATGGGGACGACAGTCAAGGCGGCTTTGGAACCGGTGCTGGATTGGTCAAAGGTAGCTAAATTGAACTTCCCGGCCATTGCATAAACAAAGAACAACAAAGTCGGTCAAAATTCAAGGAAAAAGTAAATGAAGCACAAGTAAACTAACATTTGTATTGGCTCTGACCCTATTTCTATGAAAGGCTGGCATGACGACACCGAGCTATAAACACTAGTTTCATCCATCCTTGCATGAAGATCGCCCGTAGACCCTCTTCATATCCATGGTACAAAGGGTTGTATGCATGGATTGGCCTGTAGGAAGGACTTATGTCCCTAACAAATGCCCGACTTTTGTCCTCCTCCTCGTGCAGCGGCTCATAACGAGGGACTGGAATGTTGACTAGCTATTGTGGGTTTAACTGTTCCCACTGCTCTAGCATAACATCAACTAACTTATCGAGGTCAACTTGTTGTCATTCCTCTTTCTCCTCAACCGTTACAATGTCATTATATCCATGGTTGGTATTCGTGATCAGTCCAGCATTTGGGTTGTTAAAATGGACCTCGGAGTAGTCCCTCTTAATATTGATGGCTTCTCCTCTTCGAAAACCTTCTTTGTCGGTTTCCTTCTCTACGGATCCTGAGCCAATGTCTGATCACCCTCATCAACCCATCCTCGTGGAGGTTGGCGATAGTTACCAGTAGTCTAAAGTCTCTATATTCGAGGGTGGTCGTCTTTAGCCAATTCAGGTTCTCATTCAAGATGGCAAACTTGACGCCAAGATAAGGCAAGCTCTTCCTCCATTAGGAAATGAGTCCAATAAAGGAAAAGCAAAGAAGAAGAAAAAGGTAAAGAAAAGAGAAGTGAAGACTTACTAGGGTTTAGGAAGGCGATGTTCTCCAGTTCGAGGTTGACCCTGTATAGCACAAAGAAGTACCTAGACAATGGCAACTTTACTGGGAGCGTCCGAAAAGGTTATAGGTTTTGTGTTTTCCTGGAAATGATAGTAGGTCCAGACTGGGTATGTGGCCTCCTTCCGAAGTTGGAAGACCATCTCTACTAGGTTGGCATTTGGCTCCGGGAGGCCGAGCACCTTATAGGCGGCATAGATGTCGCTCAGAAGTTGGTAGCAATTTGGAGTAAGCTGACCGGGGGTAAGTTGGTAGGCGTTGAGGATGGACACAAAGTGGAGGTGGAAAGGCATCATAACCCCTACCTTAAAGTAGTCTGTTGAAAAGGGAAAGAATTTGGCTGGATATTGTCAGAACGGTCGTTAGAAGTTGGATAGTAGACCATCACTATTTTAATTATGTGGGTAGCCAATAGCTTAGTCAGGTGAATCTTGTCTAGTTCTAATTCATAAGCCATAAGAGGTGTAGCCCTGCTGATGTCCCTGGTGGAAGTAGTACTAGAATTTGTCATCTAAAACACAAGTGGTCCAATTACATAACAACACAATGGCCAAGCATAGCAAAGCCCGGATGAAAGCCCCCTGGTACAACAAGGTTACTGGACAATCTTCTTCATGGCATGCCCATGGCGGGCACCCCCTAAAGTTCTGCTCAGAACGCAACTTCTAAGCTAAGAATTAGGTCTTATGGCCCCTATCTAATTCTAGTAATTTACTTAAAGTATATTCTTACAAAATTGGGCTAGGCTCATGGCCCATTATCAAAAAAATTGTAATATCTTCGTTTAATGTTCATATGCCAACTCAAACCCATCAACATCGATCAACCACTCCCGACATGGTAGCAATGGTTAATCAACTTCGAAAGATGTCCGGAAAAGGTGATTTTCGGTCATAGCATGCATAAATCGAAGCTTTACAGCCAAAATCTTATAGCACTTTGCCAAAACCAAAAAAGTTAAAAGCAATAAAACATGGGAAACAAAAATAACTCAAGGCTTCACCGTGGCAGCAACGCCTGCCACGACGAAGGAAAAGGTGGAGAAGAACTTACTTTTTTGATTGAAGATGGTTAGAAAATTGAGGTTTTTGAGAAGAAGCTATAGGTTTTTAGTAGCATTTTCGTTTTCTGTTTTCAGTAAAGGATGAAGAAGAGGAGAAGGCAGCTTTTATAAACCTCCCCTTTTATCGCAATCGTAGGATTCAAACTGACTTTGAATCTTAACTATCCAGATGTAATGAATGCAACTGTCATTTTGCACACATCGAAAATATGTGCCCTTGCCCTGTTTAAAAAGGAGAACCATCAAAGGCAATTGCGTAGCGCCATATGGAGCATGCAGTAAATGCAAAAGTAGAGGTAGGGATGGTAGCATTTCTATGAAATTACAATCCCATCCTTGCTCTTAGAGACAAACATGGGGGAAAATATTGCTCAATTTTCTTACAAGTAATTAGCAAGCCGATAAAGGTGCGGCCTGGCCCAACTAAAGTTAACCTAGTTACCCCATGACTAGCCCACAGAGGTCGACCCAAGCTCAAGGTTCCGAACCAGCCCATCTACTCAGGAAGACATCAAGCTGAAGACCAACCATCTTATCCCTATGCAGCTCAGAGTCAGCTCATTGGATGAAGAAAAAGCTTAATATAGCCCTGGTCATTCAATTATGGCCCGACTCGATGACGACCGACTCTCTTATGCTGACACACTTTCAGGCTGACTCTATGTCAGCCCGTCCACTCAGCACCACTTCGGTTGCCTAGTGGCACAACTCTAGATTGTCTAACCACCTAGCATATTCAACAAGACCGACTCAATGTGATCTGTCCTTCGTTGGGCTTCAATAAAGCCACCTTCGATCAATCCCAAGTAGCCCATCCCATCATCTCACATCCGATCCAACATCAGCTCTACAGTAGGTTCCTTAGCACTAGTCAACTCTCAACGAACTTAGGCATAGAACAACCTGCTCGCTATTGCTATCTGCATCTAGATTAGCTTCGGGACATCCTCTTTAGACCGGCTCAATAGTCATCCAACACACTAAGGACAACTTCAAATAGCACCCAACTTCCAAAGTTAGCCCAAGCATAACCATCTCTGACCCAACAGTACTAGAGCATGTCTTGTCATCTCATAGCTGGCCAAATATGTTCTTTGCTCCTTGGTCCTTAGTAAAATTCATCCTCCGGTGTCATTGAAGCCCGACTAGAGTCATTCATTGTCCTTTCCACATTGGCAAACAAAAGTAAACGACAAACCATACATTCAACTGTACCAAGTACTATAGAGAAACGATTAAAAGTATGTCTACTCCTGTAACAAGCCATTGACATTTAATGCATATTAAATGCAAAGTCTGTATGTAGTATAGGGGACAATTGACATGCTTCGTAGCAACGCATTTCTTTCTACCGTTACAGTTGTCTTCCACTAGCCCATGCAACCAGATCAATGATTAGGTGCTCTTTCTGTTCATTTTTCAACTTAATCTCAGCCATCTATCATCCATTTCAGCTACTATAAATACTCCTTACATTGCCACTTCAAAGGGATTGGAAAATATTAGGATTCTGGTCATTTGTTTACCAGAGCTCTCCTCACAGCAAATCAAAGCCCTAAGTACTTAAGATTAGCTAACCTTTTTAGTCTCAATCGCCATATTTCTTATCGTTCTCCTAAAATTCCCTATAATTATAAGAGAGAACTGTATAAAGAGATCTTCTTGGTGGACATATGCAATCTTACTGAATCACTTTATATTTGGTGTTATTTACATTGTTTTGCTTGCATTTTCCTCATTTTTATTTTTAAGCCTAGTGCTTAGCAAGTATCATTTGCTTTCACAATATAACTAATTTTGAGGTTGACTAAATCTCTAGTCAATGGTTACGTACTCAAGCCTTATTGGATATACAAGTATGCTTTTTTGAAAAATCTTGACTAGGAATATTTAAAATGATATGTTAATTATATAGATTGCAATAATTTTTTGATGATTGCAACTCACTATAATTATTATCATATAACATTTCTAAGGATTTTCTATTTTAATATACTTTAAATTAATTAATTTTATTAATTATATCACCATATAATAAAGTATATTATAGAAATCAAATAACTTTATTACAAATAAGATTGGTCATAGAGTTGAATATATATAACAAATTACATAATCGCCCTTGTGGGATACCCTAACTCTTTCACATTCGTTATACCTGCATGTAGTGGATATATCAGGAAGACATCAATAACCATGTGCCTAGCCAAGTATCCACAAAGACATCGTTGTTCTCTTGTACTTTAAAGGGGATGCCTGCGAATGGCCAACTAAAACTTGCATCACCCTTGGGGATGGACTTGTATCCTTTTGTCATCTGTAAAGAACAAGTGCGGCCTAATAATTGAACCACTTTACAGAAAGTTAAAGTGAACATACAAGATTTGAAGGCAAACACTCTTCCAGCATAGAGATGGTCGATCACGACTCTACACGCCACCATAGAAGCACCCTACAAGCAGAAGATTGACCATCTTAAACCTTTTTAAGGCATCATTACAAACTCAAAGAAAGGCTCGATCCTACGACCATTTACTTGAAAATATAATTTTTAGCACAAAGTAACGACACCTAATCTATTACCTACTTCCAATAGGATAGGGTTTTTTAGTATTCTAATGTTTTTCTGAATTCATAAGCAAAACAAATTCGGCATCGATCAGTCTACGTCGATAACCAACATTGAACTTTCGGCTAACTATGGCCTAAACCACCTAAATCCTGGCATGTCAGTGACAAAAAGCAGAGACGGAAACACGTAAAAATCTCAAAATAAAAACCACATAAGAAACCTCACTAAAACCGTATGAAAAAGAAAAAAGAAGAAGGAATTAAAAGATGAGAAGAGAATGCTTACTTTTGATGAGATCACGGTAGAAGATGAATAAGGTCATGGAGATTTTTAGAAAGCTCGAGTTACTTTAATGACGGATATGTTTGCAAAAGAACAGTAAGAGAATGAAGAAGATCTTCCCCCATTTTATAGATGTTGGCTTCGATCTCGACCGTTCGATGGAATGAGCAGAAAATGATCTACACCATCGAACTCCAATCAAATGGATCGTTAAATCAAATTTCACATCTCTCAAACCGTCATGAGAAATGCATCACTACATACAATGGGAGAATGACATGTGTCATTCATATTAATTATGAATAAGACAAGTTCGCCCTTGCTCTTGGAAGAGGATTTAGGGGGAAAATGTTGCTCGTTTTCTTGCAAAAGTATAAAGTGACCCATTAGATTTGAAGTCCAACGGCAAAGACTCACTTAACAAATTTTGACTAGGATTCCTTCCAACCCAATAGCCTACTACCTTATACATCCTCAACCATAAGGCATGTCTGTCTCATCATCTATATTTGAAACCTTGTCCATCAACTTTTCCAATCACAATGAAGAGCCTCAAGCCTGGTGGACAACATATCTCGACCACTCTTATTACATCTGCTTGCCCAATCTCCAACGACCAAGCAACAACAAGGCACTGTCTACTCATGAAACTGCCCAACTATCGATATGTCATGTCCATAACGTCTCCTGTTCGTCGAGACTACTTCGACTAGCTTCTCTGCTATCTTTGCATTGTCGCAACTAGATAAAACTGCAATAATAGCTTCTAGCTGCCACATTAAAAATAGGAGACAACCCCCTACCGTTCCTTTGACAAAAGCGCCATGATCACATTGTTCATCTAGAAAATTATCATTGTGACACATGCACTCTTTGTACTTCATAACCTACTTGGCTAAAACGCCACTATACAACAACCACTACTTATGTTATGCTGCCCTTCTAATACAAGTATGTTGAAATACGGCTCAGTAGTTGGTAATCTGAACCACTCCGTCCATATGGAATCCAAGCTGGCTGTGTCTGGACTGCTGAAATGACCCTCCTCTTTCTACCTTAATTTCATAAGGATTTTTTTTCTTTTTCTTTTACTTCATCAAAGGGAATTTAAATCAAATAGAAATCAAAATGCCATACAAGCTATTGACATAGCCACTTATTTCTTTTCTAAGTAGTCAAATTAGGCAAAATCAGCAGTTCAGACGTCTAAATTCTTATGACAGGCATCTAAACTTAATCCCAGACGTCTAACTAATTATGACAGACAGCTCAGAGATCTAAATTTGAAACAGAGAGAAAAAGACATTTTGAACTAAATTCAGACATCTAAATTTTTGTGACAGACGTCTACATTTAACCTCTAGGTACATGTATATGCACATTCAATTTATATGTGTCTGGATGTCCACCTACATTCATTTGCACTTTTAAGTTTGATTTAAACTTCCTTTGAACTATCAGAGTCATTTTTTTTCTTTCAGACAATTCAACCAGGATTCAAAACTTATTACCAATATAAATATATCAGTGCATCCCTAGTAATATACACATACATATGAGGATGTACGTGTTTCTCTTGTTTAAATTCAGAGTATATATATTTTTGTTAAACAAGAGTATCCTGCTTGATTTGGATTCTAGCAGTTCTGACTAAAGTTAATTACTATATACTTTTGAATATTTGTAACAAGTCAGTAAATCCTATGCATATCTAATTTATATGAACTTAAAAATATCCACAAGAATAATTCCAGGTTTTTATAGCTAAACTCAGATTTTTAACCTTCAAACTTAAGGTTTTAAGTAACTTGAAATTAACTAATACAATATATGTACATATACATATCCATTTCTCAAATACAGGCATATATCATTTACAGATTTTCACCACAATACTCAAATATATATTTTCTTGCAAAAATTCAACCAAGTCTTTAGATTAATCCCAAACTTAGTACATCACTAGATTCATTTAGAACAACCAATAAATCCAAACTTTTAAGACCATTACATAACAACCAAAACAGAACTATAAAAACTCCCCAGATTACATGCAAATATTTCATTCTAAGTTCTTATTCAATTCTAATTTAGCATGCTTATATAATCACTCTCATTAGCCACAGCAGCTTCCTATTTAGATCCAGCATTCCCTGAAAGAACATTAGAGGCTGCCCCATTTTAGATGAGACACTCCAGATGCCATAAGCAAACAAGGGTCAGATACAAGATCTGGTATGAGCAATATCAAAGACTCCATGATATTAAGTAAATGAGTGAGACATAAATATTTTGTACAAGTGGGCATATCTTCTTTGAATAATTTGCCTGACTTGTTTATGATATACTTGTGCATATATGATCAGTATTTAAGACTAATCATGTACACACATTCAACCATGCAAACATATATTTCAAATAGAAATACTCAGGAACTATCATAGCTCCAGTCCAACCATCTTAGGAATAACTCAAGTTCCTACTTCATCAATTTAAGGTTGCATTTACCAAATTAATTCCTAGCCTCATCTGCCATAAAGGAATCACGGGGACACATTGTAATAAAATAATTCACAATATTGCACAAAGATCTCAGGGCTTAAACAAACCATGTGCCAACTTGCATACTTCAAATATGACAAGCATTCCAGCAGTCTTCTTGGCTCACAATCCTTAGTTTATTTACTAAGTGTTCATGTTTAATCCTATCGTGAGATAGCTAGGTGACTAAATCCCAGTATACATGAAACAATACATAGAGTTTACAAGCATAACTCAAGAACAATCTAACATTCATGTCCAGGGAAAATCATATTTTCAAGTATTTTGGCTTAAAGAAAATACAAGAATATTTACAACTGGGAATAAAGACTAGGCATGTGGGTTATTATTGTTTCATAAGCAACCATGTTTGAACTAAATTCAAGATCTAGCTTAAACAAGATTTCTGGCTCATGGATTTTCTATTTGATCAAGGGTTCAGCACTTTTGGATATTTCCATTGCAACCTTGAATCTTTCATTTGAGCCTCAGCACTTACACAAGTGTAATGCAACTCATATACATTTTGGTTTCTATGTTTCCCATGCCATATCTAAACCAGTTACAAGTATTCTCTATTTACTTTCATGATTTCATACTTTTACCTTTCTGGGTGTAACCAAACAGAGCAAAACACTCAAACATCAAAGCAATCAAAACATCCAGAAACACCCATTAAAACATCCATTGAAGCATCCATTAAAACTATAGTAATGGAATCAAAAACACGTAGAAAAATAACATAAGTCTGGCTGCCTCATAACAGGACTTAATGCCATGGGTTTAGTGAGATTACTCACTTGAATATTTCTTCTTATAAATCCAGAAAATCCCTGAGTGTATTTTCTCTTCCTTTAAAATGTTTTCTTCTTTTCCTATTATAAGTAGCTCGGGTAAAACAATTTCTCTGGCCATAACTACTTATTTATAAACATATTTTTACTAGGGTTTTTCTTAAGACAAAATTCCATTTCTGTCCTGGCTAGCATCATGCATTGTGTGTTTGCATTTTCTCATTTTTATCCCTAATTACCCCCGGTCATATTACCAATTAAAGGCTGCATTTTCTTTTCTTTACTTTTTCAGAAAATGGCCACTCACCTAGTCATGTTAAAAGTGTGACTACCCTATTTTATATTTTAATTATTCCTGAGAATCCCCTTTGCTATTTTTGCCTACACAAGCATATTGACTTGTATTACATTTCATGTCATTTTAATGTTATAGTTTCACTTGCTTATATATATACTTTTTAGTACTTAAAAATGTATATTTGTATACATATCTTATCTAGGCTTATTTAATTCCTCTTTAATTTCAGAAACATATGCACCTATATGTATACAGGTTTTCAAATCCTTATAACATATATATGTATAATTTTTTTTTCTGGGTTTTAAATAAAATCTGTTTACTGATTTTAAAATAAAACTTACTTTTCTTATTTTCTGGGAAGATCCATATAATTCCAGAAATCAAATATCCATATCACAAAATCATGTTTGTAATGCTTTTTAATCCTTGTTTTAAATTCAAGAAATCTGGAGTTCTTCCTTGTGCCATATCAGTGTGCACGTGCACACATGCACACATACTTGCACACAATTAATTCCATATATTCTTATACAAATAAATTCAGATATTTTCAAAATTCAACTAAAATAAGATTCCATGAATTTCTGGGGCATTACAATCACCCACCTTTTTAGGAATTGTGTCCTCACAATTTTTCTCATTTTGACTTTAAACATTTCCAGATTTTATAAAATCTATCAAACATAGCATAAGCAAACAATTCAGCCAAAACAACCATACATATTAAACTTTTTAGGGATTTAGATTTTTACCTTCCACTGCAAAAAGCTTAGGGTAATCCATCTTTATCTTATCCTCTAACTCCCATGTACAATCATTAGGATCTAGGCTCCATTGAACCTTTACCAATTTCAAAATTTTGCTCCTCAACTTCTTTGCCTCTTTAGCTAAAATCCCCACTGGTTCTTTCTCATATACTAAGTCAGGATTTATTTGAACTTGAGTTGGTTTCTATAGAATTTCCTCTTTATTATGCACCCATCTCCTAAGTTGTGATACATGAAATACATTGTGCATTGCACTCATCTCTTTAGGTAGCTCCAACTTATATGCTAATGAACCTATTTTTTCCAAAATCTTGTAAGGTCCAACATATCTTGGGGTAAGTTTTCCCTGCTTTCCAAACCTCAACACCTTCTTCATAGGTGAAACTTTGATGAAAACATAATCACCAACTTCATATTCTACCTGCTTCCTCCTCATATCTGCAAACTTCTTTTGCCTATCTTGAGCTGCTGCCATTCTTCTCCTCACCAATTCAATTTTCTCTGTAGTCTCTTTAACATACTCAGGCCCTAAGACAGCCTTTTCTCCTGCTTCAACCCAACATATTGGTGACAAACATGGTTTGCCATACAAGGCTTCAAATGGTGCCATACCTATGGTGCTTTGATAACTATTGTTATATGTAAATTCAGCCAAATGGAGGTGATCTTCCCAATTACCTCCAAAGTCCAATGCACATGCCCTCAACAAATCCTCCAAAACTTTATTTATCACTTCAGTTTGACCATCTGATTGGGGGTGGTATGCAGTACTCAAGCATAACTCACTTCCCATGGCTTCTTGAAAGCTCTTCCAAAATCTGGATGTAAAGATTGTGTCCCTATCACTCACTATAGTCTTAGGGATTCCATGCAATCTTACTATTTCTCTCATGAATATTTGAGCTAGTTTAGGTGCATTTCTTTCTGCCTTCACTGGTATAATGTGTGCCACTTTAGTCAATCTATCAACTACTACCCAAATGCTTGTGTTTCCTCTTTTTGACCTAGGCAGACCATCTATGAAATCCATAGATATATATTCCCACTTCCACTGTGGTATACTTAGAGGTTGTAATAGGCCTGAGGGTCTTTGTGTTTCTGCTTTGACTTGTTGGCAAGTCATACACTTTGCAACATGTTTGGCCACATCAGTTTTCATCCCTCTCCACCAATAATCCCTCTTCAAATTTTGGTACATCTTGGTGCTGCCTGGGTGTATAGAATATTTGCTCCTATGATATTCATTAAGTATCTCTTCCTTCAATTCTATATCCTTTGGAACACATATTCTACCTTTATTCCTTAAGTAACCATTCTTATCAATGTGGTAGTTTGCTACTTCTTCTCCTTTTTCTATTAAAGTCTTCTTTTCTAATAAATCTGGATCTCCCCCTTGCATTTTTTCCACTTTCAAAATTAAATCTGATTGCAAAGTTATCAAACTTAATTTTCCTTTACTCCCTTCTTCAATCATCTCCATGTTTACCTCACTGTTTTCCTCAATTTCCAAATCAGTAAGTAGAGATAAATTTCTAAACTCTTCTATCATTAGCATGGCTACTTTTGCATGCTGCCTGCTCAAAGCATCTGCAACCTTATTAGCTTTTCCTGGAGTATAAAGTATGTCTAAATCATATGCTGCTAGAAACTCAACCCATCTATGTTGCCTCATATTCAAATCTTTTTGTGAAAAGAGATATTCAATGCCTTATGGTCTGTGTACAAAATAAACTTAGCACCTAGAAGATAATGTCTCCAGAGCATTAGTGCATATACCACTGCTGCCAACTCAAGATCATGGGTTGCATACTTTGATTCATGTGGCTTCAATTGTCTTGATGCATAGGCTATAACTTGATCTTGCTGCATCAATACAGCTCCTAGCCCAAAACTACTTGCATCAGTATACACAATCAAATCCTCATTTCCTTCTGGTACTTTCAACACTGGTGCATTGACTAAGGCCTCCTTGATTCTACTAAAGGCTTGTTCACATTTCTCAGTCCATATAAAGGGTTGGTTCTTTCTAGTTAGGTTGGTAAGAGGTGATGACATCTTAGAAAAATCTTTTATAAACCTCCTATAATACCCTGCCATTCCCATAAATGACCTAACTTCTCCCACTGTGCTTGGCCTTTTCCATGCTTGGATTGCCACAATTTTATTGGGGTTTACAGAAATGCCTTTGGCAGATATAACATGCCCAAGGAAATGCACTTCTTCTTTCCAAAATGCACACTTAGAAAATTTTGCTTTTAAATCTTTTTCTCTTAATCTAGACAAAACAAGGTGTAAGTGATTTTCATGTTCCTCTACTGTTTTAGAATAGATCAAAATATCATCAATAAAAATCAAAACAAACTTGTCTAAATAATCCCTGAATATCCTATTCATCAAGTCTACAAAGTATGATGGAGCATTTGTCAACCCAAATGGCATGACAAGAAACTCATATAAACCATACCTAGTGTTAAAGGCTGTGTACTTAACACTTGAGTCCTCAACCTTCATCTGATGGAATCCAGATGCCAAGTCTAACCTAGAAAATATTTTTGCTCCACTAAGTTGATCAAAAAGATCATCAATTCTAGGTAAGGGGTACTTGTTTTTGATAGTGACTTTGTTTAGCTCCCTGTAATCTATGCACATTCTTAAAGTACCATCATGTTTCCTTACAAACACTACTGGAGCACCCCAGCATGAATTACTTGGTCTTATAAATCCTTTGCTTTCCAACTCTTCTAACTGTTTCTTCAATTCCTTCAACTCACTTGGCCCCATCCTAGTGGGTTTCTTAATAATTGGACTTGCTCCTGGTATCAGATTAATATGAAATTCCACTGGTCTGTGGTGTGGAACACCCTTGACTTCTCCAAACACATCTAAGTATTTGTTAATTATGGGGATTTCTTCAATAGAAGGCTCACTGGAATCCTTACTTAAGTCAATCAAGTGATATAATTTTCTTTCCTTGGCTATTTCACACAAAATTGTGATTCTTTGACCTCTAGAATTTTGTAATGATATGGTGGATGAGTCTAAATTAATTATTGCTTTGTATTGTCTTAACCAGTCTACACCCAATATAACACCCATATTTGGGTAATTTAAAACATATAAATTGGAAATAAAAACATTTCCTCCTATGTTTAATTCCACATCCACACACATCATGTTTAAAACACTAGAACTTCCCAATGGGCTTTGCACTAACAAAGGGGTTTCAACCAGTATGCAATTTAATTTAAGCAATGCAACTAACTCATGGGAAATCAGAGAATGTGTTGCCCCTGTATCATACAGTACTGATATGGGTAGGGTACAAATAAATAAAGTACCTTCCACTTGACCATGGTTTTCTGCATTAGCCTCTACTGTGGATTTGCTTCTGCTTTCCAAACTTGCTAGCTTCCCTTGCTGTTTATACTCAGGGCAGTTTCTCTTGATATGTCCCTCCTTACCACATAGGTAGCATTTGAAAGCTCCTCCCTTCAATTCTGGGCACCTTGGTTTGATATGTCCCTCTTTTCCACAATGATGACATGTTATTTTTCTCTTTGTATCAGTGGTCTTAGTATCATTGGTTTTCTTGCCTTCTGTCTCCTCCTTCTTTTTGTCATAGGGATGATACCTTCCCCTATTTTTCTTATTGTTGTTATTCTTAAAATTCTTATACTTCTCCCTTTCCTTGTCATGTTGCTCAAATTTTAAGGCCAGATCAATGCTTTGATCAAAAGTTTTATCTGCATATGGCAACATAGCCCTACTAAGCCCTGGGTTTAAACCCTTAATATACCTATCATTCTTTGATGCCTCATCATCCACAAGCATAGCTCCATACTTAGACAAGCCCTCAAACCTATGAGTATATTCAGTCACATTAAAAGTTCCCTGCCTAAGTCTGATGAATTCTTCAAGCAATAGAGTTTTGGTTGATGCTGGAACAAATCTAGCTTCCAACATCTCCTTGAATTGATTCCAAGTGATCTCATTTTCATTTCTTCCAGCTATGATCACCTCCCACCAGCTTAAAGCTACCCCTTTCAGTTGTCTTGAAGCTACTTGCCTCTTCCTTTGATCATCCAATTGCATGTCATTGAAAACTCTGTCCAGTGTTCTCAACCATGCTTGAATTTCCATCACATTCTCAGTTCCTTCAAAACTCCTGCCTCCCAAATTGGAATAAGTCTTCAGTAGTTTTGAAAGTTCTTCATGTGGGTTCTCAAGCCTATGACCAATTCCATCCCTTAAAGCCCTCATAAAGTCTTGCATATCAAGCATTTGTGGTGCACTTGATCCTACATGGTGATGAGATCCTCTTCCTACCATGGTCTGCTAACTAAGTTCTGGGCAAATGGTATTAGTATATTATGAGTACTTCTATAATTACTATTTTCTTATCTAAATTATTTCATCCAAAACAAACAGACAAAATACATTTCTATAATACTTAGCAATCAATGCAACCAAGTGCTCTGATACCAACTGAAATGACCCTCCTCTTTCTACCTTAATTTCATAAGGATTTTTTTTCTTTTTTTTTTACTTCATCAAAGGGAATTTAAATCAAATAGAAATCAAAATGCCATACAAGCTATTGACATAGCCACTTATTTCTTTTCTAAGTAGTCAAATTAGGCAAAATCAGCAGTTCAGACGTCTAAATTCTTATGACAGGCATCTAAACTTAATCCCAGACGTCTAACTAATTATGACAGACGGCTCAGAGATCTAAAATTGAAACAGAGAGAAAAAGACATTTTGAACTAAATTCAGACATCTAAATTTTTGTGACAGACGTCTACATTTAACCTCTAGGTACATGCATATGCACATTCAATTTATATGTGTCTGGATGTCCACCTACATTCATTTGCACTTTTAAGTTTGATTTAAACTTCCTTTGAACTATCAGAGTCATTTTTTTTCTTTCAAACAATTCAACCAGGATTCAAAACTTATTACCAATATAAATATATCAGTGCATCCCTAGTAATATACACATACATATGTGGATGTATGTGTTTCTCTTGTTTAAATTCAGAGTATATATATTTTTGTTAAACAAGAGTATCCTGCTTGATTTGGATTCTAGCAGTTCTGACTAAAGTTAATTACTATATACTTTTGAATATTTGTAACAAGTCAGTAAATCCTATGCATATCTAATTTATATGAACTTAAAAATATCCACAAGAATAATTCCAGGTTTTTATAGCTAAACTCAGATTTTTAACCTTCAAACTTAAGGTTTTAAGTAACTTGAAATTAACTAATACAATATATGTACATATACATATCCATTTCTCAAATACAGGCATATATCATTTACAGATTTTCACCACAATACTTAAATATATATTTTCTTGCAAAAATTCAACCAAGTCTTTAGATTAATCCCAAACTTAGTACATCACTAGATTCATTTAGAACAACCAATAAATCCAAACTTTTAAGACCATTACATAACAACCAAAACAGAACTATAAAAACTCCCCAGATTACATGCAAATATTTCATTCTAAGTTCTTATTCAATTCTAATTTAGCATGCTTATATAATCACTCTCATTAGCCACAGCAGCTTCCTATTTAGATCCAGCATTCCCTGAAAGAACATTAGAGGCTGCCCCATTTTAGATGAGACACTCCAGATGCCATAAGCAAACAAGGGTCAGATACAAGATCTGGTATGAGCAATATCAAAGACTCCATGATATTAAGTAAATGAGTGAGACATAAATATTTTGTACAAATGGGCATATCTTCTTTGAATAATTTGCCTGACTTGTTTATGATATATTTGTGCATATATGATCAGTATTTAAGACTAATCATGTACACACATTCAACCATGCAAACATATATTTCAAATAGAAATACTCAGGAACTATCATAGCTCCAGTCCAACCATCTTAGGAATAACTCAAGTTCCTACTTCATCAATTTAAGGTTGCATTTACCAAATTAATTCCTAGCCTCATCTGCCATAAAGGAATCACGGGGACACATTGCAATAAAATAATTCACAATATTGCACAAAGATCTCAGGGCTTAAACAAACCATGTGCCAACTTGCATACTTCAAATATGACAAGCATTCCAGCAGTCTTCTTGGCTCACAATCCTTAGTTTATTTACTAAGTGTTCATGTTTAATCCTATCGTGAGATAGCTAGGTGACTAAATCCCAGTATACATGAAACATTACATAGAGTTTACAAGCATAACTCAAGAACAATCTAACATTCATGTCCAGGGAAAATCATATTTTCAAGTATTTTGGCTTAAAGAAAATACAAGAATATTTACAACTGGGAATAAAGACTAGGCATGTGGGTTATTATTGTTTCATAAGCAACCATGTTTGAACTAAATTCAAGATCTAGCTTAAACAAGATTTCTGGCTCATGGATTTTCTATTTGATCAAGGGTTCAGCACTTTTGGATATTTCCATTGCAACCTTGAATCTTTCATTTGAGCCTCAGCACTTACACAAGTGTAATGCAACTCATATACATTTTGGTTTCTATGTTTTCCATGCCATATCTAAACCAGTTACAAGTATTCTCTATTTACTTTCATGATTTCATACTTTTACCTTTCTGGGTGTAACCAAACAGAGCAAAACACTCAAACATCAAAGCAATCAAAACATCCAGAAACACCCATTAAAACATCCATTGAAGCATCCATTAAAACTATAGTAATGGAATCAAAAACATGTAGAAAAATAACATAAGTCTGGCTGCCTCATAACAGGACTTAATGCCATGGGTTTAGTGAGATTACTCACTTGAATATTTCTTCTTATAAATCCAGAAAATCCCTGAGTTTATTTTCTCTTCCTTTAAAATGTTTTCTTCTTTTCCTATTATAAGTAGCTCGGGTAAAACAATTTCTCTGGCCATAACTACTTATTTATAAACATATTTTTACTAGGGTTTTTCTCAAGACAAAATTCCATTTCTGTCCTGGCTAGCATCATGTATTGTGTGTTTGCATTTTCTCATTTTTATCCCTAATTACCCCCGGTCATATTACCAATTAAAGGCTGCATTTTCTTTTCTTTACTTTTTCAGAAAATGGCCACTCACCTAGTCATGTTAAAAGTGTGACTACCCTATTTTATATTTTAATTATTCCTGAGAATCCCCTTTGCTATTTTTGCCTACACAAGCATATTGACTTGTATTACATTTCATGTCATTTTAATGTTATAGTTTCACTTGCTTATATATATACTTTTCAGTACTTAAAAATGTATATTTGTATACATATCTTATCTAGGCTTATTTAATTCCTCTTTAATTTCAGAAACATATGCACCTATATGTATACAGGTTTTTAAATCCTTATAACATATATATGTATAATTATTTTTTTCTGGGTTTTAAATAAAATCTGTTTACTGATTTTAAAATAAAACTTACCTTTCTTATTTTCTGGGAAGATCCATATAATTCCAGAAATCAAATATCCATATCACAAAATCATGTTTGTAATGCTTTTTAATCCTTGTTTTAAATTCAAGAAATCTGGAGTTCTTCCTTGTGCCATATCAGTGTGCACGTGCACACATGCACACATACTTGCACACAATTAATTCCATATATTCTTATACAAATAAATTCAGATATTTTCAAAATTCAACTAAAATAAGATTCCATGAATTTCTGTGGCATTAGAACTGCTGATCATAATCAATGGCTCCCACGAAACTTAGCATCCAAGGCATTGATCTCAACCCTTCAAATCATAATATCTACATCTAAATAGTTGTTCCTATGCAATGGTGGAAAGATATATTTTTCCACTCTAAAAGTGTATGTTTGCTATTTCTAAACGTTTGTAACAGCCATTAAAATTCCTAGGGTAACTAAATACTCAGAGTAATAAGAAAATCAAACATATTCGACGTTGGTCACTTCTAGAACGAAACACTCTATATCTTTTGTTATTCTTTTAAAATTTCCTCATTTTAGACTTTAAATAACGTTATTAGTGAACTACACGTGGTAATTTGGAAACGAGAATTTGATACCAAGAGTTAGTGTTTATGTTGAATCCTGATTAGATGAATGAGACTTAAATTTCGAATATGATGAGTTCGTTGAAGCGGTTTTTCTTTTGATTGTCCTATCGTTTAAAATTTGAATATTGTAATTTTTGGCGAACTAATTAAGTGATGGACAACTGTGCATTTTAAATGAGGAAACATAAGAACTTAGGTAGTGTTTCGTTTGAAAATTGAATTTTGTGTTTTGCATTTTTAATGTATACTTTAAAATACATGGAAGAATGGAAGCAGATGAAAAACGATCGATTTTGAAAAATAGTTATAACATATAAAATTGAAAATGACTTTTTTGTGTTTTTCACATTTTGAAAAATATCAAAATCTTTCTCTTGTCATCTCTTTTTTTCATTGTTTGATTGACCAGAATATTCCACCTCCTCCACTCACACATAAAAATATTAAAAACGCAAAACAAAAAATCTTTTTTCAAACCAAACACTATCTTAGTTTTGAAGATTCAATAGTGTCCGGAAGAATCCTAAAACAAAGCAATAAACAAATATTTTACGTCACTTACACCATGAAACAAAGATGCAAAGTCATTTCACATAGCCTAGCATTCAAGAATAGTGTAGGGTACAGTTTGAATACCGAATAAATGGGGCGCCCCCACACGTAATATTGGTCGCAATGTTGGACTGATTCGAGTATTAAGAAAAGAGCAAAATGCATAATTCAGGGAGCATGCTGTTTCTCCCATTATTTTCTTTGGTCTTTACCAAATTGCTTTGAAAATAGTTTCATCTCATCATTTAAAGCTGCTTTTTGGAGCTCAACTGTTATCTACTCTGCCAGGATTCAGTAGATTGTTTGATTTTATGACACTTGTCAAATTAAAGCGATTTACGTTTTTCTTTTTACACTGTTGCCAAGACTATTTCACTGAATTCTTGCAGTCAGTAATCACTTTATTGACGAAAACAAATGCTTTCATTAACCTTTACTCTTAAATTCTGTCATTGATCGCTCAATCATGTTTTCCATATTATCACCTTCATTTCTAATTTACTAGTGAACTCACTTATGACGAAATTCCAGTGTTGCTTCAAGTAAAGTATATATATAAAGCATGCCTCAGCCATTAAATAATGAATCTTAGACCATACCTAATTTTGCCTTCTTCACTTTAGAAAAACAACTGGTGCAGCTAGGTTTAGGTTGTTTACTTCAAAAAACAACTCAAAGAGTCATGGGACTATTTATCAAAATGGTAAAGACGTTGCGGTTTTAATGCACCGAGTTGTACTTGTTGTTTTAAGACAACGGTAAAGACATTGCCGTTGTAATTACAATCAAGTGGGAGTAAGGAATAACAATGGCAATCTGATGGGTGTTGTAAGTAAAACGACGATCTAATTTTCGTTTTATTTAAACAAAATAAAATCGTAGTTTGATTGCTGTTTTACTCTCCGTTCGAATTATATGTATAAAGTGGTAGTTTTATTCGGTTTTACGGTGCAAAAATGATGGAATGGACGAAACTCTGTCGGGAATGGTCTCACAGGGTTGTGTGTATTTATCATCACAATAAAGTATATTAGGATTTGATACTTATCGATAAAAAGGAACATGGTTAGGTTATTAAATAATACAAAACCATTTTGCTCGCAATATAGGAAGCATGATCCCTAACTTAGCAAGGAAATTAAAAAAGAGGAGGAAAAACTGCATTACAGATGGACGTATTCTTGCCAAACCATGTGATGAACTGTCTGGTTCAAGCCCCACAAATTTCACAGTATGGATGCAAACATCACCGCCTGTTCAATTATATTGTACACATTTATATGCAGGTGACAAAAAAATTAAAATTTTGCCAAGCGCTGTCCTGTCGAAATGGGGTCTTATTACCTTAAAATATGAGACGAGGGCAAAAATACTATACCTATATACATGATACATGTTCATTTAAAGTTTGTCCATACATGCAAGGAATATGGCTTGATGATTGAAGTAGAAATTTACTATCAAATTTGAATTATTCAATATTTGTTCATGCCTTCAAAAAAGAATTTACTGTTTTGTTTAAATTTTCAATTCATATTAAATCTAGATGAGATAGATATATGCTCATGCAGTAACTGTTTGGTGGATCACTGTTTCTTGCATAATTCGTTTCGAAAGGTAATTAATGAATAGAAAAGACGGAGATATTGAAATGTACCGTGTTTGTTACAGTGGCTAGTGAAGCCTATAACTGTCCGTGGTACTTCTCCTATCAAATTGTTGTTTTTCATGTTGTGTAAATAAAAAAAATAAAAAAATAAAAATTAAAAAACCAGTTGTGAATGCAAGTTGGAGTTTAAACAAAACACATCAGCCTTTTAACAGCAATCACAATAAATAGTTTTTGTCAATGTACTTTAAAATGTTTTTGATACTTCGAAAGAAATAACTGAGCATGTGTTAGGGTTGGATCATTGAACGATCCACCCTGTTAATACTGCCCTAACATCAAACAAATTATATTATATTCATTTTTTAGCTTCATTTTAATGAACAAGCTTCGCGCGCAACACAAATGAAATTATTTTGTCTTCGACAATTATCACCATCTATTTCTATTTCTATTCTCTCTCACTGTTTACACTGATCTAAACACATACCACCACAACTTAAAACTTTAATAAAATTAAATCACAAAAACCATTTCAAAAACTCACCTTAAACTTAAAAGGATCATCTACAAATAAACGCTAACGGTTATGCAAAACATAGAAATATGGTGAAATTTAATCTTCAAAAATAATCATTTTCAATCCAATAAACAACTAATGGTAGAAGATAATGAGATGAACAATGTAAGTATGAATGTTAAATTCGGAGTTGATGAGTTAAAAATATTTTATTATATTTAGAATATGCATTTAAATCAATATTTTTGTATCCTATTATTCTTCTAAGGAAACGATAATGGTAATTAATTATATTTGCTCATATCACACTGTTTTCTACTACAATTGGTTTCGTGGGTTTTTTGTTTTCTTGTTAAACAAAAATAAATAATGTTTGGATATTATTTATCGAAGTAATAATAAAGGCTCTTTACCATGTTTTACCATAACACCAAGTTTGACCTGTAATTTATTCTTTACCCTCTTAATCTTGGTTAGAATTACCTAATTTAAAAAGAAAATGGTAAATCTATTTAAAACTAAAGCTACTGAGAACTCAGTCGGAGTCAAATTAGTTGGATTCATATGTATTAGTGAAACATTAGATGAAATAATAGTGACGATGGAGAAATTGTATAGATAGATTTTGCTTCCTTTGTTCCTCGAAAATTATGAAATAGTGCATGTATGTGGACGAATGAAGTATTTAATCGGGTGAGAGGGTGAATGGATGAGAGAAAGATTTTTGGTGGGGGTAAATAGCAACACCCATTTCTACCAGTTAAGGTATTAATTAGCCATGTAGGCCAAAGATAAGACTATCCTTGCACTACAAGAAAAGGCCCCATTTTGTGTCGGAAGGTTGCAACGGCTGGCAACGGCTAAAAAAAGCGGCCGTTGCTAGCCGTTGCTAGCCGTTGCATATCGCGATTACAGATCTGAAACCCGCGAACAGATTCTCATTTCCCACCAAAAAACATTTCCTCCCCAAACCCTCCTCCCCGTCGCAATCCGCCGCCTCTCCGACTCCAGCCGTTGCTCGTTGCCTCCACGTCGCTCAAACACCTCCAAAACTCGCTGGTATATCTTCTAAACTTGATTTGGCTTTGATTTAGGTTTAATTTAGGATTAATTGGAAAACCCTAATTTCGAAAATAATTGTATTAGTTGACCATAGTGATATTGGGTGATGATTATAGTGATATTGGGTGATGATTATAGTGTTTTAAGTTAGGTGGAAGTTAAATTAGTTTATGATTATGTTGAAAATGATGATTAATGCGTATTAGTTATGGTAATATTTGTATTAGTTGATTTTGATTGGTGGTTTGATTTTAAAATTAGTGTATATTATTGATGAACATGCTTGTTGATATTTAAGTTTATGACAATATTTGTTTTTATTTAAAATAATGTGTATAGTTTACGCCAAAGTTAATTGTATAGAAATTAATACATATCATGATAGATTGGTACAGTTAACGATAATTTAATTCAGAAGTGCTAATTATAACCGTTATCGTAGTTTAAAATAAATATAATTCGTTGAATGAATTATAAAATTTTGAAATGAGCGTAATAACAATGAGCTAATTATTCAGTGAAAGTTAAAACACGTTTTAAAATTTAGTTAATAAATATAATGAATTAATTAATTATAAAATATTTTGTAGTTGTTAGAAGAATAATTAGAATATATGTTTTATTTCTGTAAATCCCTTAGAGATATTTTGGCCCCGTCTGACAAGTGTTGTATATGATCGTTATATGGATATTCGTTTTTTCCAAGAACGGACATTTATATTCATCTGATACAATATTTGTTGGATTTGTCCTAGTATTTGGACAAGTTACAAACACAATAAAGTAATCACATTTTGTAAATCATTTCAGTTTAAACGGTTTACAAAATTTTGATGGCACTTCCCTTTTGTTCCCTGTGTACATGCATTTTGTGTACGATACAGGGAATAAAGGGAAGTGTTGCCGAAATTTTGTTGAATTGTTTAACCTGAAATGATTTATAAAATGTAATTACGATATTGTGTTTGTAATGGGAAGTAGGATGACCGGCCGTCAATGAATTATAAAATGTTTTTCAATTGTTAAATAGTTGATTTAATGACAAATTATAAATCAATCGTAAAATACTGTAATATGAAGTGAAGTGTTTAGTTGAATCTTCTAACATATTTTATCAAATCAGGAAAAATGTTCGATTATTTTCTCGATCGTAGTTGGATGTATGAAGTCCGAACTGGTATGAAAGGATCAATAAAGGAACATTTCTGTAACGGTGTACATGAATTTATTAGATTCGCTAAATCTAATAATCGGAATAACAATGAAATTCGTTGTCCGTGTAGTAAGTGCAAACATTTAAAGCATTGGAAATCAGATGTAATAGAAGTACATCTGTATAAATTTGGTTTTGTGCCGAATTATTACTTATGGGATCGTCATGGAGAACTTGTTGAACGTACACCTAATCCTGTAGTGTTAGAGGACGATAATATTATGACGAATCCAATAGAAAATATGGTGCAAGATGCAGCACGGTCGATGTTTCCTACCATTGATCAGGGCGATGATGACAATGATAACGTTGAAGAAGAACCGACCGCGCAAGCTAAAAAATTTTATGATTTATTGGTATCTACTAAGAGGCCCTTGTGGGATGGTTGTAAAAGCGGAACCGAATTATCCGTAACCGCCGAATACATCACTATGAAATCAAAATTCAACCTTACAGAAGCTGGATTTACAGCAGTTGTACAAGCTGCAAAACGATACATGCCACCCAATAATTTGATGTGCGATAGTCATTATAAAGTGAAAAAACTTATGTCTACTTTTGGATTGCCATACCAAAAGATAGATACATGTATAAAAGGTTGTATGTTGTATTGGAAAGATGACGTTGACCTTAGAAAATGCAGAATATGTAACGAGGAAAGATTCAAACCGAGAAAAAAAAAGGAAAAGAAGTTCCATACAAGAGAATGCATTATTTATCTATCACTCCTAGACTTCAAAGGTTATATGCATCTTCTGCTACGGCATGTCATATGTGATTGCACGGTGTTAGAACACCAGAAGAAGGAACTTTGATACATCCATCTGATGGAGAAGCATGGAAACATTTTGATAAGACTTATCCTGCGTTTGCTGTAGAGAGCCGTAATGTCAAACTCGGTTTATGTACAGATGGATTTTCACCATTCTCTCAGTTTGGTAGTAAATACTCATCATAGCCTATTATTGTTACTCCTTATAATTTACCTCCATGGATGTGTATGAAAACTCCGTATATGTTTCTAACGATCGTCGTCCCCGGTCCCGATGATCCGACACAAGGAATTGATGTTTATCTACAACCATTGATCGAAGAATTGAAAACACTGTGGCATGAAGGAGTTGAAACATACGACATTTCAAGAAAAAAGAATTTTCGTATGTTCGCTTCTTTATTATGAACTATTAGTGATTTTCCTGCGTATGGGATGCTTTCAGGTTGAAGCACAGCTGGACGTCTAGCTTGTCCTCATTGCATGGATGAAACACGAGCATTTTCATTAAAGTATGGAAAGAAAATTTCTTGGTTTGACTGTCATCGATGTTTTCTACATGTTAATCATAAATTTAGAACGGATAAAAAGAACTTTAAAGCAAACAGAGAAGAGAGTATGCTACCACCGAAGGTTTGGTCAAGTGAAGAGATATATGAAATCGTAAAACACTACGCCATAAATGGCCTACTGCAACACAAAAAAAATGTTGGCTCAGGCCCGAAAAATGTTGCCATAGGTCTATGGCAACACTTTTAGGGTGATGCAATTTTTGCCGTTGCCTTAGACCTCAAAGGCAACATTTTGACTATCTAAGGCAACATAAGTAATATTGTTGCAATAGAACCCTATTTGGGTCTATGGCAACACCCATAGGTATCTGTAGCAACATTCCAAAATGTTGCTATAGATATGAACTTTTTGAATTTATGGGGCCCACAATATAGAGCATATTTGATTTTTTAATAAAAATAAATATTTATTTAATAAAATGCTATTGCACAGAATTTGATATTTAAACAGTAATTTATTTAAATAAATATTTTATTTCAACATTTGAAATAGTACAAATTCCTGACTCCACTATTTTACAATTCAATGATATATAACACTGATATTCACATATACAGATATTCCTCACTACATCACTCAGTTCACTCATTACATGTGCAGTTTCAATTTATACAAACACCGACACTGACAAATATATGCCGAGCCGAAGGCGAGCCGAGTGCCGAGCCGAAGGCGAGGCGAGAAGCGGGTCCGGGCGCAGCGCCGGCGGGGGTCCGGGGCACCGCAGTCCCGGCGGGGATCGACCGATTCATCCGATTTCGGAAGATCGAGCCTTCTTTGAAACCTGTCTTCAAGCTCATGCACATTTGATTTGACTCTGTCTTCAAGCTTATATCCAGCTGTCCAGTCTTTAATACCTGTCACATATAATTCAAAAGCAGTAATCTGGAAAATAATATTTAACTCGAACAGAAAATGAAAATATTTTTGTTATATTATTTGCCTCAGGTATTTGGGTTGTTTCTTTTCATAAGTGCATAAGCCAAACATGAATGCAACACATGGATACAAGGCAGTATGGAAGACAGCAAGCAACAGTTCAAGCAAAAATGCACAAAGGAGAAGCCAAGTGCACAAAGTAGTACTCAACACAGCAAGCAACATAACATGACCAAGAAATGCATGTACATGGATGAACATACATGCATCATAAGGCTTAGTACAAGAAACTACTCAAGTGCAACTACTCAAGTGCAAGTTCATACTCAAGTGCAGCCAGATATGTAGACAAGCCAAAAAAACGGACACGGCACAAGGTCAAACCCGAGTCATCGACTGGATTCAACTCAGGGCCAAGCAACCAACAAAACAAACAAGAACCAGGTTCAGCAAAATATAGACAAGCCAGTGCAAGAAACACAGCAGTACACATAGGCAGCCCATCAAGCAAAAACAGTGAATGCATCAGGCATGTACAAGAGAAACCTAGGCAGTAACATGATATACAGAGGACTTGGAGCATCAGTTCATGTTAAAGAACAAGGTTAGCATGGTACCAGTTCAGTCCAGACCAAGCAAAACCAACAAAGCTCAACACACATATGTTTGTATTCATCATTGCAATCCAACATACCAGATTTCTCAAAGTCCAACAGAAAGATTAAACACGAGATTATAGGAAATAAAGCCTATAAATAAATCCCAATTCATCATCGGCAAAAGCGTGCTAGTGTAACCAAAATCAAGAATATTCAAGTAAACCAGAAGGCAGAAAACATACCAAATAATATCACATCGCACCCGACGACGAAGTCAAAGCAATTCGAGCAATCAATCAAGGAGAACGAAGGAGCAAGCTACCAGGAACGTTTCTCACACTAGATTCGATCAATCAGAGCATCAAAGAAACTGGAATCGCATGCCCTAGTTTTCACCGAAACCAATTCGACTACCCCCTGCCACTCTGACATCAGGCCCCAACCACGAAATTGCGACCAAATCAGCAACTCCTTGAACCATCGCAATCCCACAGCCTTACCTCGAATCACCAGAATCGCCAAAAACCTGAACAAAATCGCAAATCCGGAAGTAGTGAGGAAAACTGACGCGAGGCGAAAGAAAATAACGGAAATTGATATGGCCGACAAGGGATAAAATCAAAGCCAGTTATTCTCCAGATCGAAGAAACAAGGAGGAGCGGCGTCATTTTTTTTAAAGTTGGAGGAATAAAAATTAGGGATTGGAAAATTGGGGGTGAGAAACGAAAGCGGATGAGTGAAAAGTAAAGCGGGAAATGGAAATTGGTAAGGTGTGGATCGATGGTGTGAATCGACGGTTGAGATTTTGTTTTAAATGGTGGTGTGGATCGCTGAGGTGTAATTTTTTTTTTAATTTTTTAATCTGATAACATCTATGGCAACACTATATAAAAATGTTGCATCGTGTTACACTTGTTTAGCTAGAGCAACACATTTCTATGGCTAAGGTAACACCAAAAATACAACGTTGCAGTAGGACCAAAATTCTATAGCTATCGCAACATTTTAGCTGGCAACACCTTGCAAAAATGTTGCAGAAGGTCATTTATGGCGTAGTGAAAGACTATCCAAAGATACATGAAACTGGGGTACAAGTTGAAATTCCAGGTAAATCAGACATTCATAACTGGTGCAAACAAAGTATATTTTGGGATTTACCTTACTGGAAAGATCTGCTACTCCGGCATAATATTGACGTTATGCACAATGAAAAAAACGTGTTCGATAACGTGTTTAATACAGTTTTGAATGTAAAGGGGAAAACTAAGGACGATGTGAATTCGAGACGTGATATATTACACTTTTGTAAGCGGCCCGAGCTTCATTTGTATTTAAATTAACAGGAAATAGCAAAGCGAAATAGCGCGAACAGAAATAAAAATCCAGCGTTACACCGTGGTGGGTCCAAGTCATTCCAACAATGGCGGAAGGAATTGGTAAATTCGTAATTTGAGTTTATAAACTGTAATATTATTTAATCATATTAGTAACATTTTTTATTCATGTATAATTTCAGCATTCAAGAATCGGACAGGAGCCTACAATGGTCGAGGTTTTTAGAGTCACTCATGCGGTGGAGCAGACCGATGATGATGGGAATGTCACCTATGAGTGGACAGATGCGAAGGCTGAATCTGTTATAGTAAATATGTTTATTCGCAATGACAACGTTTCACATTCCTTTAGTAGTGTATAAGTAAATTGTATAGCTATATATTGAGTCAAATTTGTATTCGTAATTGTAGGGTAGATATGAAGCGGAGCGGGCAGCGATGGCGCAAAGAACTGGACGGGAGGATATTACGCTTCAAGAGTCCAATCAAATATAGGATAGAATTATTGATCCGCCTTCTCGCAATAGGCGTTATGGATACGGCAATCAGGAGGTAAACTGTTTTAATAACTTATATTTGAATTTAATATAGCCGTTGAGAGCATGAATTAGAACTAGATTGTTTGATCGTTTTACAGGCTCTTAACTTCCAAAGGGCTTACAAGAAATCTATGGCCGAAGAGGAGATAGCCCAGATGCAACAACAGCTGGACGAGATAAATGATTGGTGATAGAGCTTCTTGTCTCAGCAGATAGATGAGCGCATTGCCGCATTCGTTTCAGAGCATGGGACCATGCCAGGGTCTGGTGGTGGTGGTGGTGGTGGTGATGACGATGATGCTGATGATGATGAGTAGGTATGTTTTGTTGATGGTTATTTTTTTTGGGCAAGATTGTGGTTTTAATGGATATTTGTTGGACTTGTGTACTTATGTTGGTTGATGGGCTTGGTAGTTTGTTTGGTGTTTTGTGTACCTATGGTGTTGGTGATGGATATTATGTGTGATGGATTTGAGATGTATTTTGTTTGGTTGATGATGAAATATTTGTGTTAGTTGATTATATAGTTGCGTGATTATTGATATATATGTCTTTTATTTGATTATTTGCGATGTATTTGGTTATATGATGGTTGGAATGGAATGTATACGATGGATTGGAAGTGATTATTGTGATGTGGAATGGTTTGCGACGACAGAGGTTGGAAGAGTGAAAGCTAAGCTGCTATCCATCGTAACGGCTCGCAACGACTATCTGGTTCCAGGCTTGCAACGGCTCGCGACGCCACGGGACGATAACGGTTGGAACTAACTGTTGCGACGTGGACAGTTTGTCGTCGCTAGCCGTTGCTAAATTGGTAACGGAGCCGTTGTTATTCCCGTTGTTGGAACAAGTAGCAACGAGCTTAATTGCAACGGCTTTTAGCAACGACTAGCAACGGCCGCCAACGGTTATTTGCCATTGCTATGGCTTCCGTTCCTTGTAGTGTTGGTGTAGGGGAATAAACCTAAAAATGCGCATTTTAATAATTATTTAGGTAATTAAAATTTTAATATTAACCTCACAATACCATTTTGGCATGGCACATGCAATTTCCTACGTCTGTGTGACGTGACAGAAAATTATCAATGTCTTTCTAACGCCTACTTCAACCTTTTTTAATTTTTTTACGCCATGATAGCGTAGGCTTGTTTATACCGTAGTGACATACTCCCAACTCTTTGCGCTTCTCTGATTGGTTCTTACTATCACCCTCCTTCTTTGTCTCCCCCTTGGCACCATTCTTAAAAATAATATTCAACGATGTCATCTCCACTAGACCTGTGTATGTAGCATCCATGAGAATGTGATTAAGAGCTAAATCCTGAAGTGGTTGCCTCTCCAAATGTTATAAGAACAATCGAAAGGCACTTCTACGAAAGAAGTATGATCTACGGATTACCTTCTTGTAAATATTTGACTTATAAGAGGATGAAATGAAATATATATAATGGTAATAATATGGCATCTCGGAAAATTACTAATGCCTTTGTGACATTTTCTTCAGTTATTACTTTCTATTTTTTCACGATATTGTGGCGTATGCAATTTCCTATGCCTTTGTGATGCCTCGGAAAATTATCGACACCTTTTTTATTCCATCTTTATTTTTTAATTTTTTTGGCATCACTATGGCGTCTAGTTTCAAATATTAAGTCATGACAAACATTTCTTAAAACCAAATAAAATTATGTAATCAGAAATAACATTTTCAAGCAATTTAAAATGATGGATTGTGATATGTGTAGAGCAATCTGGTTTCGATATATATTCATCTTCAAAAAGCTAGATGTATTTTCCATATTATAACCGGTACCAAAAATTCATATCCCCTTTCATGTTCTCCCTTAATCCAATTTATCTTATTTTGTAGAAAAAATATTTCAGTTAGATCTTTATTTAAAGTGAGGGTGATTAGGAATTCTTTCAGAAGAAGTGGTAATGTGGAAAGAAGATTATGTATCGGTGATGGTGGGGTATACCCTAGTATGGGAGACAGTAGTCGAAGGGAAGGTGATCAAAGTAGTGGGAGTCAACATGGCATTGACGTGTATAGATGCTGCAAACACAATCTTAGTGCCTTGATAATAAAAACCAAGTGAAAATGCTACTAATGTGTTTATCAAGATATTGTAGTAATTTAGCATTATACAAAGATGGTTGATATAGAAACAAGGAGACAATGAACACATCAACAAAATTGGGCATACAAAGATATAATGGAGTAAACAAGATTTTGAAGTATTATAATGAAGTTAGCAAATCAATCGAAGCACATATATATTGAAAATATACTTGAAGATGGGTCATAGAGCTAAAAAGAAAAGCATGTTTTATACTGAGTTGTTATCAAGTCATTTAGAGTTTAGATTTGTCAAAACTACACAATTGATACTTCAAACTTCCACATCATTTAAGGTATGTTATACCATTTTCAAGAACCTTTGAGATTTTTGGAAACTCAAAAGGAAAAAAACGGGTGAATAATAGATGGAAAAAGCCGAAACAAGGCCAAAATGACCCTGAGCTAGTCAAGTAGTTCAACCAAACTAGCTTAGTGGTTAGGATAACCGGTCGATCGATTAGGGGTAACCTCTATGCTTTGTTTTGGTCGTGTTTCTCCATTGTTTTATGGCTCTTCGCCATTTTGCTTCGTATACATGCCACCCCTCTTCATCTGAAGCAAGCACCCCTAAGGTTACATATCTCCACCATTACAAATACTCTGCACCATCTTTGTATCAAATCAGAACTAGGAATTTTCTATTCAAACTTATGTACTCTGAACTCTTTCAAATCCTATGATCAATTTTGTGCCCGTTAGGCAATATTCACTTTCAGATCCAAAAAATCTGTCGATCGGTGTTCATTTAATTCCAAAACACCTGATGTTGGTTGAAATATCTTAAGCCTTTACGCCTCCACTCATTATTATTTATGATGGTAATAGGAGCTTTATACTGAAGTATGACAGATCATTGTAGTCAAGGCACACAAAATTCTACATTTATTTTTGTATAAAAGTTGAAGTCATGTTGCAGTGTCTTCAACTAATCTGTTGAAGTCATGTTGCGATGCCCTTAAGCAGTTGTGTCGAATTTCAGTTTAGTTGTTTTGGAAATCGAACGAACATGTTCCTTCAGATGAAACGAAGGTTGTTTAGAGGAAATTCCATTTAGAAATATGTGACTAGATGTAAGATGGGGAGGCCGAACTAGTATTAATGGGATTTAATTATTATATTTTTTGATGATATAAATTCCACCATATTCAATCCCGACAATGTGACTTTGCAGTGGTACCAGAGCTAGCTTGGTGTTCTACATATTGTGATGTCATCTTAAAATAATAGCCAGTAAGAGAAGAAGGTCAAGTTGACAAATAAATAACAACAAAAAATGACACTCATGCTACAGTGCTACTACAGAGGCAATTGCAAGCGACAATAATGTTCCCTAACTTGATTTTGATGATTTAGTTAAATTTTATGGTTATATTCATAATAAGTACCAACATAATAACAAAGTAAATGTTGATTTTTTAGAGTAGTTAAATTGTACAAAACTAGAAGTAGTCAGGTTAAAAGGTGGAAAAGAGATTTTAGAGAAAGAATTGTTACAATCACAAAATACCTTATATATTTTGGATCTCAACACCGTGAACTGAACGGGTAACCAAAAATATTATAGAAGAGAACTTAAATTATCACAAGTTAATTGTTAATCACATTCTATTACAAATCACTTCAAAATTAAATAATCGAGTATACGACAAAAATTAATATTTTGAAAAATGTTTTGGAATCTCTTAATAAAATTCTATTATAGGTGTTTTGGCCCAAGAAGTCGAGCAATCAAGTTAGGCTAAGATGAAGGCAAATGTAGTACGACATCTATAATGGGTGTCACTTATATGAACGTCCCTAATGGGAGAGTCAAACAACCCTGGAAGCTAAGTAGGCGGAAAGATTTAGAGGAACAAGATGAATACATGCCACCTTGCTCGGTCTGGTAGATTAGTTTTATCATGCTTGGTCCGGTGAGAGTATGCTTAGACTTGGTTCGATGGTGGAATTACCGGGCAAGAATTTATGTTCGGTAGTCACACTACCGAACAATGATTCCTGTTCAGTAGAAGGGAAATAATGCATGATTCCTTGTCCGGTAAGGAAGCCAACGGACAAGAATTCTTGTCCAGTGTACATGGATTAGCCGAACCTAGAAGCACAACCAAGCCCATAACTACTGCCAACCCTCCTTTCTACACCAAATGAAGCAGCACTAAGCCATCATCGTAACACAAAACCAAACCAAATATTTAAGTAAAGGAAACCTGAAATATAAGAAAATTCTAGATCGTATCTTCTATATATGGAAATAACCGAACCAAGCGTGTTATACAAGAAAACTACCTATTTTACTAGGGTAACCTCCCTACCTCTCCACTCCCATAAATATTCAAGCTTCCAGTGCCATGGGAAAAACTTTTGGGAGCCCCAATACATTGCCAAAAAAAAACAGCCGAACCGAGCTTCCATCTATATACATTGTACTTTGTATTCAAATCTAAAAGATGAGATATAAGAAAGAAAATAAAAATGAACAGTGGATGTAGGCATGTTCTGACTGAACTATTATAAATCTGTGTACACTTTACTAGCATTATATACCTCTTTACTACTATAAATCGACTAGAGATGTTTGTACACTTTTCGTGCAATTTTTTTTGTTCTTTAATGTAGAACCTAATTCTTAGCATGTGTAATAACCCATACCTTAATGGGCCAGATTTTCAACTAAATCGAAAACCAAAGTCCATTGGAGTACAAATTGTTGGCGTTGGTATCCTATAATAAACATAGGTATATCTCACAGCGGAATAGTAAAATATAATAAAGCATATATATACCAACTAATACTACTACCTTAGATATCTAGTCACCTTGTCAGTGTAGAGCATGAATGAGAAGACTTATCCACTTACCGTTCATGTCTTGTACTAGTACCATGCCCCTCTAAATCTATCCCCGGGTTGTAATGAGGTGGAGGGCTAGAACAACATACCGGTGACTGGTAAATTACATACTTTATCCATAACACTAGTTTATGCCGATTGATTTCTATTTAAATGTTTTGTCTACTATCCACTTATTAGTCATTTGATTCCATATGTGCTTGCAATATGTATAGCATACTCCAAGAGATAAGTATCTATATGTGTAACCTGCTCCAACGTATAAGAGTGTGTGTGTGTATACACGTAACCTATTCCGAGGTATAAGTATCTATATACCTATATAATTGTAGGTGCATCATCGTACTTCCCAAAAGAAATCCCTGGTTAGTTAATACTTCTTAGACAGGGTGGAGGTGGACTAAATGACCATTAATACCTCATGCCCAAAGTGGATCCCCAGAACTATGGAGTATATTGGCTTCAACAACCTATCTCCCATCCAATCATATCCTAAAATGATATAAGAGATAGTACATGGGTCACTTAAGACCTTTTAAATAAGGAATAAGCAGACTCGGCCATTTAATACTTAGTATAGGCAGACTATCAACCATTTAATTCCTAGACCCAAGGCGAATCGATCGTGGTACTCCAACCTCTTCTAGGCCACTTAATACTTTTTAGATAAGGAAGAGGCAGACCCTTCGACAACCATTTAATACCTCAACCCAAAGCGGACCTCCCTAAGAGATTTTCACTAGCGCACCTAAACGATAATCCAGCCCATTTAATATTTCTTAAATAGAGAAAAGGCAGACTCAACTACCATTTAATACCTCAACGCTGAAGCTGGCCCTTCTCGGAATTATCATGTAATGACCCTAATTTTAGTTAACATTATTTAGACATTTAATTGGATAAATTAAAAAAAAAAGGAAAGTTAAGGGATTGAGATTTGTAAATTAAGGAGGAGCCGTGCCTTAATGATTGTGTTAACAAAAGGGAAACTAAACATAATTAAGAAGGAGGAATATGATGAGGGTAAAATGGGAATAGCTTTTATTCCTATACCCAAAACCCTTCCATTCTCTCCACTTCCTCATTCATTCTGCATTTACAAACTAAACAAAAACAATACTAAGCTTAGGCCGACCACCATTAAGAAGATTTAAAGCGAAGATAAGCTAGGATTCAAGTAGAAAGCTTGAAGAAATCAATCTAAGGGCAAATCTCAACCTTTTTAACACAAAGCCAAGGTGAATAATTAGTTTACATCTCTATTATAAATGAATGATTTCAGTTTAAAGGTAAACACATTTTATTTTGCAAGTATATGCCATGTTTAGTGTTTAAAAGTGATTGGATGATATGTTGATGATTTATGATTTAAATATGATTTATTGTGTTATGTTTAAGTTAGAAAACCATTCATATGACATTTGATTGACTTGAGATTTTGATATGATATGAGAATCATTATTTTAGAAGTGAGTTTCAAGTTTTATAATTTACAGAGTTAATATGGATTTATGGTGAAATTTATAAGCCTAAAAATGGTTTCAATTGGTTTTAATTATTATAAATAATTAAAGATTGTTTTCGCCGTTGAAATTTTGAGATAAGGAAGAGAATGCTTAATTTGATTTAATTCGATTTTTGGGGATTTTTCCTAAGAGTTTATAATGAGTAAATAAACTATTTTCAATGACAAGGGCTTATCTGCTTAAGTAAAATGTTTAAATTTGAGCTTAGGTGTAAATTGTTTAAGTATTCATTCATATAGCATGCGACAGTATTTTAAGAGAAATAAATTGGTAAAGTTTTATAAACCAATGAGATTTTGAAAAATATTGATGGTTAGGTGAAAAGGAGTTTCTTTTAAAAACAAAATTGTAGTTTTTAATTTAATTACAGCTTCTCCACTTACCTTGCTTGCTTCCATCACCATACCCCCACTTGTAGACCTTCCGCGTCCATTCGAAACCAACACATATGGTATAAATTCATTAGTATGTAGTGTGTTGGAGATAGGTGGAAGGTAAGATGGTGTCGAAGGCATGCATTCGAAAGGGGTGAAGTTGTCTTTCAAAGCTTCTGAACCTTTAGTCCTGCCTTTGTTTAAAAGAGTGTCTCGAAAGGTTTGCCGCTTTGAACCCCTTCGACACCCTAGTTGCCATACCAATACTTTTACCTTAGATCAACGAGTACGGAAGCTAGGTTACAAACCAATACCACTCCGCAACCATTGAGCCACTTTCCTTTTAACCTATCCATGTGAAAGGGAAGGTGTCGCATCTATACCTTCCAACATGGTTAAGACCGCTTTGCTTAAGACATAAGTATACATGCAGAAGCATGTTACCGTCACCCTAGCCCTTTCAAAAGGATAGCTTTCGAATGTGTCCCCTTTTTACCTTGTAATTTGTTTTATTTTCAAACTATGGTTTCGAAGCTATACTTCAATAACTTTTCACTTGAACCCAATGCTTTCGAAAGATAAGTTTTTAAGTGTTTTGAAAGGAATGTTTCCAAGTGTTTCGAAAGATATGTTTAATGGTTTCGAAAGAGGACGTCCAAGATTTTAAGTAATGGTTTCGAAAGATCTATTTCCAATGCATTTGAAAGGAAGGTTTGGCCTTTCAGCCTAATGTTTTCAAGGTTTAAGTATTTATCTTGTTTCGAAGGGATAGATAACCTTATTAATTTTATGTTTTCATCAATGTTGTTTTGTACAAAGCATATATCATGACATAGATATTTTGAGTAAAGCAAAGAGTATATTTTCCTTGTTTAAGTATGATTTAAAAGGGTTAAATCAATTTGGAAGTAATTTTTTCAAGGAAAATTGAATTGGGTGGTTAGGCCTAAGTATATGACTCAGATATTAGAAAACCAGATGGGACTAGTGTAGGGTCGCGCCTTATACTTTAGCTAGTAGCCCCTAGCTGATATAAGTCTAAAATTACTGTGTGTAGGGCTTTGTCACATGTAAGAATAAAATGATATTACACACATAAAGGAATACCTAGAGTAGAGATAGGTTATTGGTGAGCCCGCAAAACCATTAGGATTAGTTGACCCTAGGAGAAGCAAGTTAAGGACAGACCGTCCGGTATTGTGTCTAACAGAAGTTAGAATATTTATTATGTCTGGTAGGCCCGAGTTAGCCAGTGGTTAATAGTCAGCCAGATAAAACTATAATGTTTAGACAGATAGTCCATTGATTACTAGATTTATATGCATATATGTTATTGCTATTGTTGTTATAATAAGTTTGATTGCAGGATTTTTATTTGCAAAGGATATCATTTTAAAAGGATATTAGTGAGGGGAAACCCATTCCGCTAAATGATGTGGTCTCACTTAATATCAGTTAACCGAGAAGTAATAGAATTATTCACACCAGGCTTTATGCTTGACTCGAAGTTTAAGTTTCGCCTTGAACTCTCAAGTCCTCAAAATTTAATTTGAGTAGACCAGGAGTTAAGGACTTTTCAGGTTTAGTAGGTTAAACGAATAAGTTTCCGAAGACGCGTAGGAGGCAAAGCTAGCTATGTACAAGTTATTTAGTAGTATATACGCTGTGATTGATTTATGACTGACATGTCTATCTATCTAGTACTCTAATCGTCCAAGGGGGCATCTTCATTTTTCGCTCTTGGCGTATTTTGTAATAATTATATTTGATCAAAACCCGGGAATCATTTCGGGATTATGTAATGGAATATGAAATATTGATTTGAAATGTAATCAAAAAAGATGTTTTGAAATCTATGCTGATTTTATTTCATATTCATGTGCTCATGATATTATGGATACCATTAACGTTACCGTATTTTATCTTCGGAAGTTTATATACGACTGCAGCATCTGTAGCGGTTAACTTCAGACCTAAAAATAAGGGATGTTACGGCATAGGTTTATGAAAACTTAAAAGAAATTTTAAACCTAAAGCGATTTTTGAAAACATAATCCTATGGAATTAGAGAAAAGATTGAGGTATGGGATAACGCTATAGTAACGTACTTGTATTTACTATATATAAGTATATGCTTTATCTCTATTCCCAACTCTCTCTTAGGCTATCCTTCCATATCTTACAAAGATTTGAATGTAGAATTAAAGGAAGTAAGATATGGATGCTAGGAATGGAAGAGTTAACCTTGGTGGAGGAAGCACCAAAACAAATGAAAATGCCATATTAAATACTCGAAGGAATCCAGGCCGGGCACAAGCTGCTAATGTGGGTGCTAGAGCACCGCAAGTTGATATGGGAGCTATGTATAAGTTCTTAGTCAACATGATGCAAGATGGAGCAGTTGCTGGGTTAGTTGGAGGAAATGCTAGAGAAGGTAATTAGGAAGCTCCAGTGGCTAACAACTATGCAGTACTGAGATTGGAGAGAAGCCGTTTATCGGGACTGAGGACACATTGAAGTGGAGAATTGGTTGCTTCATTGCGAAAGGATTTTTTCTAATTTAGGACTTAAGGATGAGCAGAAAAGGAGATTAGCATCCAGACAGTTGCAAGGAGCAACACTGTACTGGTGGAATAATGTTGTTGTAGGAGTAGCTGAGGAGGCTATGACTTGGGCGGAATTCAGTAGGAGGTTTGAGGAAAGATTCATGTCAAAGATCACCAAGTTAACTCTGCTCAGGAATTTTGCTGAATTGGTGCATGAAGACATTACAGTGCTTGAGTATGCTACCAGATTTGAGGAATTATCGAGATACGGATATGCTACAGTTGATACAATTATCAAAAGGAATGAGAGGTTCATCCGTAGATTGAGACCCGAGCTTTCAAAAGCAACTTTACCACATATTATGGATCCGTGTGATGTAGTTGTTGAGATGGTTTTGAGGAATGAGGAGATGCTCGCTTTCCTTAATTGTAACAAAGCAGTGAAAACTCAAGGTGGGCAGAATCAAAAGAGAAAGTTTTTCCAAAAGAAGGGAGTTCAAAAGAGTGGAGCTGCCAAGAAAGGAAAGACAGAAGTTATCTGCCATAAGTGTGATAAGAAAGGGCATTTCGCTAATGAATGTCGCTCAGGGAATGAAAAGAAGGTTGGGTAAGTCCTTGGGTCCTGCTTGTGGATAAGCTAACCAAGTGCACCAAACAACAATGGACTAAGACGTCCAAGCCTGAGAAGTGGCATATCAAACAATGAAAATACGAGGCCTAAAGGGTGGCACATGTCAAAAGAATGAAAACCCAAAGAGTGCTGCAAAATAGAAAGCTCAAATAAGAGTCTACAGCCTTTGACTGATTTCCTAAAAGAGGATTTCAGGACTTCACTTATTAATACCGAATCTGGGTTTCCGGTCTCTTACTATTGATTTCAAGACTTCACTCATGAATACCTAAATTTGGGTGTCGGGTCTCTTACCAATAGCTTCTGGACTTTACTTATGAATACCCAAATATGGGTTTCGGGTCTCTTATTATTAATTTCTGGACTTCACTTATTAATTCCCGAATATGGGATCTGGGACCTCTATTATTGAGGCCTTTGTAATGGAATTCTAGACATCATTTTAATACCTGAATCTGAGTTTCGAGTGTTTTGCTATTAATTTTTGAATTTCATTTTTTAATACTCGAACCTAGGTTCCAAGGCAATTGATATTGAAATCTCAATGGACTTCTAGTCTTATTTAAAACTCTGGATCTATCTTACTAATACTCGAATCAGGGTCACCAGATTTCTACTACTAACTTTCAAACAACACTTATCAACATCTAAATCTTGGTTTCAGGATTATTATTATTATTTCCAATAGGAGTTTCTACATACCCATTATTTACCCCCAAATAAGGATTCATGGTTTTCAATAACTTATTTCCAAATGATAATTTATGGATTTTTATTACCAGACACTTGTTATTACCAGAAGAAAACTTCTAGACTTCAGTTAATAAAGTTGGATTTAAACTATATGCTTGGTCTTCTATTAATATAACAGGGGTTTAGTTTCTAAACTTCTTTCGTTATTACCAATGTTGGATGGTGGGACTTCTATTATTGCCAGACAAGAGTTTCTGATCTCCAATCATTCTCAACTGTGGATTTCTTATCACTTATTAACTCCAAATGATGCTTAATTAATCACCGTTGTTTCAAACCTTAGAATTAAGGAATTCTGTTATTTAAATACTAACATTGTTATATTACAAACAAATTTTGGGCATATTTTTACATAAAATTTGGACTAACAATTGAGGATGTTATTTATTTTGAATTTTGCAGGGAAATGAGGTCATTAAGGATGGAATAGTGCAAAAGGAAAGCCGTTAAATTTTTGTTCTAATGAACAAAAGCTTCTTTCCTATAAGGAGGTTGCAAAATGTTAACCATAAAATTCACATAAGAATGAAGGCCTGAAAGAAGGCTCATCAAAGTGTTAAGCTCCACAACAATTGAAACAAGAGTTTCGCCATGATTCAAAAGTGGTGTTTCGAAGGCATTGAGATAGCTTTCGAAGAGGTTAGGACAGAGTAGCAAGCACCTGATGAACCTACATATGTCGAGTGAAATAGGAGCTTTCAAAGGAGTATAAAGGAAAGAAATGTACCTTTCCGCCTCAACTAATCCTTTCGACGCAGTTGATTCAACATATAAGAGAATGCCTTGTATGAGCTCGAAACACCTTCCGAGGGTATCGATAACAGGCTTGCACACAAGAATCAAAACCTTTCGAAATAGATGGTTTTGCCGCTGTCAATCTTCCTCATAGAGACATTTTGCCAATGTGAACCTTTCAAAGCTAAGATAAGCCTTTCGAAACGGTTGGACCCCTTCACAAGCATAAAGGAAATTTTGCATGAAATAAAGCTACCTTTTGTAGTGATCCTCTCATCACCTACTGATCCTTTCAAAACCATCCTTATTCATTCAAGTAATCACATATCACGGTTAGCACCATATTAAAAGAACTAAAGAGAAGATTCGAAGGAGAAGAAATGGTTGGGAATACTTTCAATAACATCAAAACAACGTGATATGGGACCTTGACCCTTTCACTACATACCTTTTGAAGGTGTCGAAAGGATTTAGTGGAACACAAAAGCATAATTGAGGAATTTTAGAACAACATCCGTTGCTAGCACATTGTTGATGAAGGCGAAAGGGATAACCCAAGCATAATAAGAGACCCAAGCAGCCGCCTTTAAAACTATGGAATTGAAAGGATAATGGTGAAAGGATGAATGCGAAAGGCTGGGAGAAAGGCCTTTCGACCACTTCTAAAGGATGGATGTCGAAGGGGTCAACCTGCGTCTATAAATATGACCCTTGGGGTTCGAGTTTGGGAATGGAATTTTGAGTTTTGAAATCTCTTTCTTACTTGACAGCAAAATAAAACTTTTATAATCCTAGATCAATTTGGGGAAAATTCTCTTACTTGTAATCCAATTTAGATAAATGCAAAGGAATGGATGCATGGATCCAATATCAATTTTGAATACCGTTAACCTAGTTTTTAACCCAGTAGGAACCAATAGGAAACAAAACAACCTCATGTAAATATGATGGTTCAGAACTTAACCGAAAAAGCTAAGACAAGGGACTAACAAGGGCCAAGCTATATGATTAAGGCAACGACTGGGATCAACTAAACCGACAGATTTGCATTCTTTTAGTCCAATCAGCAGCTGGCCACAAATAGCTAGTGAATTGCCATCAAAATGAAACCACTACGATAAAAGACTATGGAAACATCTCCAATTCCAGACTTCGGGAAAACCCTAAGTGCTTAGATCATCAGCAACCCATGCCTCTCTACGAATCTTCAAACAAGATAGCTAAGGATGTAGTGACAAGAGGCCAAGACATTCGCTCGCAAACTAGTCAAGTCCATGGGTCGCCAACGACCCATTGACCATTGGTCGCCAGCGACCCATGTTCTAGCCTCGATTTGCAAGCCAAACCATCACTCGGTCGTTCCCTACTTACCTGCGAGAAAATGATGAAGTGGCCTGGCCCAGAAGCTCTTCGATCCATCTAAATACCATCCTACCTACAATACAAACGGGATCTTCTTCGGACTGGTTGTTGAAGCTCTGTTGGAATTATTCTTCACTCTCTACCTCCCTCACAATAATCTCAAAAGGAATTAACTGTGATTCTCCAGTGGATTCTGACTCTGAGGATTCAATCTAGCAAAATATAATCAAAGCTTTATAATCAAACATCTCGTGTAACAGCAATCAGTCTTTAATAAAACTATAAAGTGAATGTAGGCTTCATTAACAGCCGAACCATTTTAAAAATTCTCTGTCTTCTCTCTTTTACGGTTCTTTTTCTATATCTGTTATCTGTGATATTGCTCTGTCAGAACAGGGTTGGTGCTTTTAAATTCAAACTAGGGTGTTGGTCCATTTTTTGGGTCAACATTTTGGTGCTTCCACTAAGAACTCAAACTCAGGATCCAGATCTAGCTATCTACTTTGGATCCCATAGGTCCAGAAGTTAGATCCTTTATATTTTCTTGAAGAATCCACTGTTTGGAATCAATGGCTCCTAGAAGAAGAAGAACAGTCTGTGGAAGGTCTATAGGGGCAATAGTAGCTGGAGAAGATGTTGATCCCCAACAAACCGAAGTGAACGATGCTAACTTAGGGAATCAGGCGTCAGCCTCCTCCAGTCAGCATGAAGTTATTACCAGGGATGAGTTAAATAAAATGGTGATGAGATCAACTAAAAAATGGAGAGTAGCCAAAAGGCTCTAATGGATAAGCCTAACGCTTTCCTAACCCTATAGTCAAATCCCACTCCAAGGACTATGCCCGAACCCGAGGCTGCTATTGAACAAGCGAATTCTTCTGTTTCTAGTCTACATAGAAGAAATGAAAAACAGCCATAAAGAAGGGAGACAACATGATTTAACGTGGACAGAAATGCAAGTACTCTGTTTGCCACAAGGCAACTTATTCTGAGTTTGATTCAAGGGGCAAAGACCCCCGTAGAAGACATAGCTATGGATCTTTCCGACTCAGAGGACGGAGAGCTAGACGACAAATTGGAAGAAAATGCCAATGCATTTGCTAATGCAAGGAATACCTAAAATGCACCAGTTAAACCAACTGCAAGCCAATGGGACCCTCCAGGAGTGGCTCTTCCGAAGATAGGAGAGCCTAGGTCTTAGCCCACTCACCAAGACCGTTTGCAAAGTCAAACACTTAGCGCAGTGACTGATTGCCATCCTTAGGACTACCGGACATCAAAGGCATACTTAGTGGACATGGTTAAACGATTAATGGAGGAGAGTAAAGATAGAAGATATGATGAATGGTGATCTGCACTAAGTTGGACTCCCTTCATCGATGAAATCTTGAATGAGAGAATCCAGAAAAATTCACAATGCCAACTATTCCGTCCTATGACGGGACAAAGGACCCGAAACCTCACTTGTACAAATATATTTGGTATACAAACGGAGCAAATGCCTCTGAAGCTGTTCGATGCAGATGCTTTCCTATCTTTCTCGAAGGGGTTGCGTCATTGTGGTTCACTAGGCTTCCACTAAGATCTATTTCTACTTTTGACCAACTAGCACAAGGTTCCTTGATCAGTTCAGACTCCATACTGCGCAGCCAAAAGACATCATGTCCCTATCCGGATTGTTCCAAGGGCGTAACGAATCACTGAAATCTTTCATGAACAGGTTTAATACCGCGGTGACGGAAGTAAGAAACCCCAATGAAGACAAGGTTTTTATGGCATTAGTCCATGCCATTCACCCGGAAATTGAATTCGGAAAGTGGATTAAGATGAAGCAACCTACCACCAAGAAAGATTTCAATCGTAAATCAAGTCGGTACCTAAGGTTAGAGGAAGCGTAGGAATTGGAAAGGAAGTCTACTAGTGTACAATCGGCGAACGTCGGGCAAAGCGATGTAGCAATTAATCAAAATGCGCACACTTCTTGGACTACTGAAGGAACTACTGGGAAAGATGGAAATTCAAAGAGAAAAGGTCAAAACTCCAATAAGAAGAATGGTAATGGCAGCAATAAAAAGCTCAAAGGGTTTAGGCCCGGAGGGTACACTCCCCTGAGCGACACACCGTAAAACATTTTTCTCGCAATTCAAGGGACCAAGGAATGCAAAAATCCACCTAAAAAGGAGGCAACTGAGTAGCAGAAACGCTCAGGGAAATTCTGTCGCTTCCACGAAACACACGGCCATAATACGAACAAATGTCACTACCTAAAGAATCTCATTAAGGAACTGATCCAGAACAACAAACTCCTGTAGTACGTAAAACAGCCACAAAACTTCGATCAATCTACGACTCCTCAACACCCATGAGAACGAAGGAATCAAGATGGAGGCAGCAAAGAAGATCGAAACAAACTGACCAAAGGCTGATTATCGAAACAATATCCAAGGGACCACATCCCGCACAAAGAAGTTGGGGAGAAATGAAGCGATATGCAAGTTCATTGAAGCATGCTCTGAAGGAATCATGTTTGGCTGTGGAAGACGAAACTCCAGTTAAGATGCACATGATCTTGAATGATGATATTGTGTTCCAAAATCGGGACACCGAAGGGATCGAAGCTCCAACTCTTGATCCGATGGTAGTGACGGTAGGAATTGGACTTGCTATAGTTCGGTGGGTGTTGGTTGACAGTGACATCTCCGTTAACATTCTCTTCAAACGCACTTTCGATCAAATGAAGATTGGCATGAAAAGTGTGTCCACGTGCCAAACAAAGATTCAGGGGTTTACTAGTGAACCCAAACAACCAGTGGGAACAATTGACATACCCGTGGAGCTCGGAGAGGGTGAGCGAAGGGTAACCCTCATTCAGACTTTTGTGATCATGGATGAAATGTCAGCATACAACGCCTTCTTAAGAATACCCGCATTAGCCAACTTTAGAATAGCACTTGCCCAATGGTGCCTTATAATGAAGTTCCCTACAGAACACGGAGTTGGAATTGTGAAAGGAGACCAAAGTGCCGCCCGAGAATGCTACATTGCAGAATTGCGTGAGTCAAGAAGAAAGGAAAGGATGTGGTGAAAACCCTCCACATCCATGAACCCTCCGAATAGCAACTACCGAACCGCCCCTGGCTTGGGGACCATAGCCGATTCGGCAAGGCTTTGGACCCTAGAAAGAAGAGCTCAGGGGAGGATCGGGCAACACCGGCAGAATTAACGGTGTCTGTCCCAGTCTGTATGGATGATCCAACACGGGTCCTGAAAATTGGGTCACAACTTGGAAATAAGATGCGGTCAGAACTAACCAAATTACTTCATGCAATTTTGGACATATTTGCTTGGACACACTCCGATATGTGTGGGGTATCACCTGAGATTGCCTGCCACGCTCTCAATATTGATCCCAAATTCACACCGGTAAAGCAAAAAAGGCGCAACTTGGACCCTGAACGGTCCAAGGAATTGAGAGAGGAGGTTGGCAAGTTGACGGCTAACGGCTTCATCCAGGATGCAACGTACCCTGAATGGGTATCAAACCCAGTTTTAGTCAAGAAGTCTAATGGAAAATGGTGAACTTGCATTGACTTCTCGAATCTAAATAAGGCTTGTCCGTAAGATAGTTTCCCGCTCCCTAGAATCGATCAACTTGTGGATAGAATGGCGGTGCATGAATTGCTGTCATTTATGGATGCATGCCTGGGCTACAACCAGATCCTAATGCAAGAGCCAGATCAAGAGAACACCAGCTTCATCACCGATTTGGGACTGTACTGCTATAGAGTAATGCCATTCGGGTTAAAGACCGCCGAGGCTACATACCAAAGGCTAGTGAATACTATGTTCAAACGCCAGATTGGAAAGACTATGGAAGTTTACGTGGACGACATGTTGGTTAAATCTTGAGTAGCTGCTAACCATCTAGACAATGGATGAAGCTTAACCCGCTCAAATGTCACTTCGGAGTGGCCTTTGGGAAATTCTTGGGATTTATAGTAAATGCCTGAGGCATCAAAGCGAATCCAGTGCAAATAATGGCGTTATGGGAAGTCCAAGCCCCTAAAAATAAGAAGGTACTTCAAAGCTTGAACGGAAAAGTTGCAGCACTGAGTCGATTCATCTCAAAAGCTATGGACAAGTGCATACCGTTCTTCGACGCACTGAAGAAGGGAAAGAAAAACTTTGAATGGAGCGAAGCTTGCTAGACAACTTTCGAAGAATTGCTACGGCACATGGAAGCACCCCCAATCTTATCAAAGCCGGTGGATGGAGAAGACCTATTAGTTTATTTAGTAGTTTCCCTGCATGTGTTGAGTGCCGCTCTCGTGCGGGAAGAAGCAAGAATCTAGCGGCCCGTGTACTACATTAGCAAACGGTTCACCGGAGCGGAGAAGAATTACTCAAAACTGGAGAAGCTAGCGTATTGCCTTTTTATTGCGTTCCGGAAATTACGGCCATACTTCCATGCTCATCCAATTAAAGTGTTGACTGACCAACCCCTGAAGCAAGTTTTATACTGACCAGAAACTTCCGGATGACTACTCAAATGGAATGTAGAGCTAAGCCAATATGACATTGCATATCACCCCAGGAAAGCCATCAATGGGCAGGCGTTGGCCGACTTCATCGCCGAATTTACTATAAGGGATGGTGAGGAAGAAGTCCAGTTAGAAGTAAGTACCCAATGAAAACTCTTCGTTGACAGCGCATCCAACAATTTATGTTCGGGAGCGAGGGTAGTGCTTGAAACCCCTGAGGGAAGAGCCATTAGCTATGCTTTGCGCTTGGAATTCCCCAGCAACAAATAACAAAGTAGAATACGAAGCGCTGATCGCTAGACTGAAGGCTATGAAGGAACTCAAGATAAAATCAATTCACATATACAACGACTCTCACCTGGTTGTCGGTCAAGTGAAAGGAGAGTACCAAGCACATGGAGAAAATCTTGCCCCATACATGTCCAAAGTATAAGAACTACTAAGCGACATCGAGCACTACACTATAACTCACATCCCATGGGAGCAAAACACCAAGGCAGATTATTTGGCTAAGCTGGCAACTTCCGGAGAAGCTCAGTCGTTAGGATTGGTCCCGGTTGAAACTCTAACCAAACTAAGCATAAACGAAATTGATGTAGACTGGATTCTCGAGACCACCGCCGAACTAGATACATGAATGAAAACAATAAAGGACTATCTACTTGTAGGAACCCTTCCAACTAACCTAAATCAATGGAAGAAGCTCCTTCAAAAGGCGCCACGGTTCATAATACAGGATGGGATACTCTATCGAAGGGGAATCAAGACCCCTCTCCTTAGGTGTGTGACCGACGATGAAGCACGAAGAATCCTAAAGGAGATACATGAAGGCGAATGTGGAGACCAAACTGAGAGGCAGACCCTTGCAAAGAAAGTCCATCGGTATGGGTATTTCTGGCCAACAATAAATCACGACACAGCGGATCATGCCAGGAGATGCGATCACTGCCAAAGGTTCGGCAAAATTAAGAGAGCTTCCTCAACGGAGATAACGCAGATGGTCAGTCCATGGCCGTTCGTAATATGGGGGATCGACTTGATTGGCGTCTTGCCAATAGCAAAAGGAGGGGCCAAATATGCAATAGTTGCCGTAGATTATTTCACAAAGTGGTCCGAAGCGGAACCGCTGGCCACTATAACCACAAAGAAAGTTATTAACTTTGTTACTAAAAACATCATTTGCAGGTTTGGTGTGCCGCAAAAAATCATCAGTGATAATGGAACTCAATTCGAAAGTGCCGAGTTCAAAGACTTCTGTAGGCGCTTCCGAATTGAAAAAAGCTTCTCCGCAATGGCTCATCTGCAAGCAAACGGGCAAGTGGAGGCAATCAACAAGATCATCAAGTCCATTATCAAAAAGCGACTAACAAAAGCCAAAGGAAACTGGGTTGATGAACTTCCACTCGCACTATGGGCTTACAGAACTACTCACAAAGCGGCAACCGACCATACTCCGTTTTTCCCTAGCATATCGTTCAGAAGCAATGATTCCTGCTGAATTAGAAGTCCCCTCACACCAAAGGTAGAATTTCCACCAAAAGAAAAACAAGCAGCTCCTACTCGAATCGCTGGATATGGTTGATGAAAAAAAGAAAAGAAGTAGAGTTGAGAACCGACGCCCACCAAAAAAGCGTCGCACAGTACTTCAACTCCAGAGTCATAATCAAACCTTCGAAGTGGGAGATCTTGTGCTCAAGCGAGTTTACCCCATTCCGGGGGCCTTCGGACCAAACTAGGAGGGACCATGTGTCATTAATCAAAAGCTAAGAGACGGGACATTCAAGCTAGCAACCATTGACGGAGCTCAAGTTCCTAGGGCATGGAATAGCGAATCGCTTCGCCGTCACTTTGTCTGAAAGCTACTTAAGTACTTTTTATTTTCTAGCAAATAAGCCATCCCGAGACACCGGAGGAATTGTATATAGGCAAAAACTACCATGCTTTCCTTAATAAAGTTTGCTACTTGAACCAACAAAACTGTATTCACAATAATAACCCGCCGGGTCGACGGAAGCAAATCGACCCAAACCGTTAGATCGGCGAAACCCGACCTTAGCCTTCCAAAAACCGGTGTCGCTCCAGCAACATCGAGAAGGCTAAAATCAACACTCCTCGCCTTGCCCGAAGATAGGCAACACCGAGGAGTGCCGAAAGCCACGCATACCATAAGCCGCGTACTAAAATAATAACCCCTCACGTTGCCTGAAAAAATGCAACATTGAGGAAAAATAAAAAAGCCGCGCACTAAAATGATAACCCTTCACGTTGCCCGAAGATAGGCAACACCGAGGAAAAACAAAAAAGTCACGCATTCCATAAGCCGCGCACGAAAATAATAACCCCTCACGTTGCCCGAAGATAGGAAACACCGAGGAAAAACATAAAGTCGCGCACTAAATTCCAAAACACTAGCTCCTCACATTGCCCGAAGATAGGAAACTCCGAGGAGCATGAAAGATCGTGCACTGATTCTTAAAACTTAAACTCCTCATCCTGACCAAAGATAGGCAGCATCGAGGAGAACAAAACACACGCTCCTCGCATGGCCCGAAGATAGGCAACACAAAGGAATTTCAAAAACCACGCATCTCATAACTAGCGCCAGCTGCTCCCATGCTCAGGAATAATGAGCACAACTCCAACAAGATTGGAATGCCACAAACCAAATGAAAAGCCTCAACTATAGACACTTAAGGGATAAAATTGCCCTCAATTAACCTATGCACCGTGCGCCTCTAAAATACGCGTATATTGCATACTTGCTGAAATATCACAAGAAGCTTGGATTGCATGCTAAAGTTGCAAAACTTCCAAAAAAAGGAGAATCGAGTCGTAACTTAGCCAAATTTTCAATAAATATTATGTAAAAACTAAGTTACCGATTATCTAAAAATTAATTGAAGTAAATTGCCCTATGAACTGGGGGGCATACACCGGTACTTGGAAAGAAACATGTGAAAACAATAAGTTCACAAGTTTTGTTACATTAAACAAAGAGTTTCCAAAGAATTTTGAATTTTTTTTTTCTAAGTTCCGTTAATTTCTAAAGTTTTAAGAATATCTAAACAAAAGTTTTCCAAGTTCTGTTATTTCCTGAAGTTCTAAGAATTTCTAAACAAAAATTTTCTAAGTTCTGGTAATTCCTAAAGGTTCTATCAACTTCCAAAGTGTTGTTAATTTCTAAGTTCTGTTGCTTCGAACGAAGGGATTTGGCTATAATCATAGAACTTGAAAAGTATGAAATAAAACAAGCACAAGTATACAGAACGCAGATGAACTGGCAGATAAAAGTACAGTCAAAATATCAATATACTACTTATAATTTTCTATACACAGGGTTAAAATGTGGGGGCCCACAATACCGGCCAACCAAAAGAAAATACAGACTTTACAGTGAAGATGCAAAGTGCAGACTCTACACTTGAACATAATGACTCAAAAAGAAACAAAAACAAGTCAATCTTCCTGCAAGCTGTTGACCAAAATCAAGTTAACCTTCACATAAGCCGCTCAACATTTCTTGTCGCTGCTACCCTTTGCGCCCTTGATCGGCAGCTTCTGCTTCTTCTCAGGAGTGGTGTCACTGCCGGTAATGTCAACAAATAGCTCGGTGGCAATGTTCTCATCTTCCTCTGAAGCCTTCTCATAAGCCTCTCCCTTCGTCTTTCGCCTTCGAGATTTGTGGGAGCTTTTGGAGGCCTTGACCGCTTCGACCTTTTCCCTCTTGACGGTAACCAGCTCGTGTTGAGTCTTTTGTAGTGGCTTCGTCTGATCTCCTACTCCTTGGTTTCTGCTGCCGTTACATCGCCTTCCAACGACACAGAAGGGTCATCCAGGCCATGAAGTGCGGTTATCATTTCAGCTTCTAGCCCCGGTTGTGAACCGGATGCAGATGTAGAAACCAGAGCAGGAATAGAAACAAGCACAGAAGATGTGGAAAGGGCAACATGCACAGGCGCCGAAGTAGCTGGCATGTCAACGGGGAAGGTAGATGGACCTATAACATAAAAAATAAAAGCATTAAACTCCTCTTGCACTTGTGGCGTAAGCTAGAAACTCCCAAATTCGGAGGAGGCAAGGACATTACATGCGCCAGAGGGATGCTTGAGATTGTGTACTTCGTACTCACCACCCTCGCCCTCTTTTGATGGCTCCACCACCCGAGGAATAATTTCAAGTCCTAAACTCGTTGGCTGGTCATGGAACTACTTTGATAATTCGCCAACGCCGAAAATAGATGGTTTGGTAAGCACGTTGGTGGCGGTCGTTAAGGCAGCATCGGTGGCCTCCTTCTCTCTTTCAACTCAAAGAATTTCCCGGCCCTCAAGTAACGCCTTCTTGGATTCGTCGTTGAGATAGGCATCTCGCAACTCTCGATCATAATAAACGTCGCCACTATCGGCGAAACGAGATAAGATTTCCTCCAAACAAGAGCGAGAGTGCATAGAAACTTCAGGCCAAGATAGCCGAGACTTCCTTGATGCAACATAGAGTTGACATAGAAATTCAAAATAGTCGCATCCAGCATCTCCATTTTCCTTTCAAAAGCACTTTGGAGGTCCAAGTAATCCGCTTGTACAACAGCTTTCTCAACTTCAACAGCTGTCTTATCGGCACTGAACTGTGCGACCTGTGCCTATAACTTGGCAATGATCTCGGCCTGGTCAGAAATAGTTTTGTTGTGTCCTTTAACAATGAGGTCGTGATCAGCGATAGTCTTTCATTGAGCCTCAATTGTTGTGCTGCAAGCATTCACTTCTTGCTTTAACTTCTCCTCCTCCGCATGAGCCTTTTTGATCTTGTCTTTGTAGACGATTTCTATTCGGCTGTGGGCTTCTCTCACCTCTTTCAGTGTGTCGGCATTTCTTTTGCTATCCTGCAGTGCCGCTGCTTTCTCTTCCTCTAACCGCTTAATCTTGGCATCATACTCGGCCAATGCCTTCTCAAAGTCATCTTTCTCCGATTCGAAGGAGAGGATCTCCTGATTTTTATTTTGTTTTGTACCCACTGGCTGTTTACCGAGCTTCTCCTATCGTTCGGCCTGTTCTAGGTCACTCTGGATAGCTTGGATATGTGGCATGAAGGAATCCCTACGAACGGGGTGGAGATCCAGGTCAAACTTGACCCCCTTTAAGAACCAACCAGGAAGCGCTACCTCAAGTTTAGGGGGACTCGAAGGAAGGACGTAGGCAGGTCTTCGGTAGAGGCAAGAAGCACCGGGGGCAGCAGTGACAATAGAAGATGATGATACATGAGTTGAAGGCGGAATCAGAGCTGAAGTGATGGGAATTTCTTGGCCCATGGAAGAGTGTTTTGAAGCGAGCTTCGAAGAATGAGGGAAATGTTCAAACTTTGACTTTTTTGACGGCTCATCTCTTTCCTCAAGAGACCTTCTCTTCTCATACCCGCCTTTATATGACCGAGCTCGGTTTCTTTCTTCTTGGCGGCGGGTTTCAACTTCGAGCTCTTTTCTCCGCTTGCATTCCTCCTCCATCTCTCGGACTTGATGGCGGCTGGAGGAGCGCTTGGAATACCGTTGTGAATCGGCGAAGTGTTTGAAGGCGTCATAAAAGCCTCGTTCCCTCATCATACCTAAAATGAGGCATACATAAAAGGTCTCGGAAGAATGAAAGTGAGTGTAACATAACAAATATGAGGAGATGAATGGAAGTGAGTGTGATCCTAGTGCAACGTGTAGTGTGTTTCTAATATGGGCCTAAAACAGCATCACGAATTGGAACGAACAACCATAGTAGAAGGGATTGGACTGACTTCGGTTATTGTGAGCGGAACATGGTTAATTGCTGGCGCAATATCACCCGAACCGGGAAGTGTCATGTAAAATTTGAAGTTTCCTTTCATGAGAACGTCGAAGTCGACAAACACATCGCTGAAATCTCCGAACTCCTCTCCGACATCCCTATTCGAAGAATCTTGATATCTTCCAGTTTCAAGGGCTTTGCCTTCACCACTTGCATCAGAAAGAGGTGAACTCGGGAGAACGGGACTCATTCGCGGAGTTTCATCAGAAGACTCTGAATCCCCACCATCAGATTCAGACGAGAAGTAATCACTGGCAGTGGACTCATCACTACTACTTTCAAACTCTCCCTTTTCTGAACCCACCGTGGCCTTGCCATCTCTTTGTTTGAACTCCTCTTCTGCTTCCTCTGGGATTGGAGGCATTCTACCTAGGCCGCTTAGTCAAGTCACAACAGCCTCTTCCCCCTCACAGGTTTCATCGGTGGATCCTCTGGACGGGCTTTCTCTCTCTTGAGAGGCGCCTTCTTCGAAATCGTGGGAGGAGAAAACTAATCTCGTATGAACCCTGGATCGAGTAGGAGAGGGAATCTTGACTTGAATGGCAGATCTACCTGGAGCCAGTAGTCCATAGCGATGCAAGTTTTCATCAGTCAGTAATACTTTAACGCTTCTCTCCTCAACGTCGATTGCCTTTAAAGTCTCGCAAATTTCATTGAGTGCCGCGTCTCTATTCGACCTTGGAATAACTGTAAGAGACATATGGTTGGTTAGGAACCCCACGGCAACGCATCAAAGCTTAATGAAGAAAAAGAAGATTACCCCCTATCGTCCACCGACAATTGCACCCCTCAGAGATTTGAAAAAGAAATATTGTGTCTTGAATTGCAATAAGTTTCTTTGCAAGCGCTGGATGATTTTTTGATTTCTCTGGGCTACGATTATAATCAAGGAAGGACAATCATCTCTCCACTTGAATGCTAGAAAGTAACGCAAATCGTTGAAGCTTGGAGCGCGGTTGAATGCCTGCATGAAAAGAATATGCATGCAAGTAAGGATGGCGTAGCCATTCAGATGAAGTTGAAATGGGGAAATACCCAAGTTGAGAGAGTCTCACATAGAAAGACTTTGAAGAGAGGCACGACTCCATTCAAACACATGTATTGGTAACAAGCGGTGTACCCCAAGGGAGGCATATGAGCGAATTCATCCTTTTTCGGCAGATGAACATCCTCTTTGGGAATTCTGTGTTGCACACAGATGTTATGAAGGACATTGGCGAAAACAATTGATGAAGCCCTCTCGGGCGGATTAAGCAGAACTCTGAAGTTGGGAGGCATACGATCCACGATTGGCCCAACTGGGTCTAACTGGCCATATTGAGCTTTTGAAGTGGATGATGACTCGGCTTCTGAGAGTGCCGGACTTCCCCTGATTGACTTACGATGCATGGATGGCTGCTTCATTCTAAATAACAGAACTCGCGTCCGAAAATGGTCAGGTAAATCTATCCTAAACTAATAGCTTCCCCTGCTACACTTGAATCCCGAAGAGACATTTACTTGTAATCACCGCGTTGGATTTTAACTGTGGACTGGGACAAGTGAAGTGTGCTATCTACATGGTATAAACTCAGTACCCGATACACTGCAAACGCCCTATCCCATGTAGATAGTTCGCTCGTAGTGGAAGAAGAAAAGAACTTCCCGTGTCACTTCATTTTCTACTTTTGTTTCTACTTTCTATACACTTACCCGTTATCGATCTATGATCGATAACAGATCCGTTGTCCGAAGCGATGCGGAAAAATCTTCTCACTATACACTACGCCATAGATGGCCTATTGCAACGAAATTACAAGGTGTTGCTAGCTACAATGTAACGATAGCTATGTTGATTTTTGTCTATTGCAACATTCACTTCAATGTGTTAGCATAGATACCAGCAAAATGTTGCAGTAGCTATAAATATATTCAAATTAATAAAATTAATAAAATTTTACACCTCAGCGATCCACACCATCATTTAAAACAAAATCTCAACCATCAATCCACACCATCAATCCACACCTTCGCAATTTCCATTTCCCGCTTTACTTTTCTTTCTCGTTCCTCTCTGTGTGAAAATTAGGGCACGGGATTTTTCTTTCTCGTTCCTCTCTGTGAAAACTAGGGCACGCGATTCCAGTTGCTTTGATGCTCTGATTGATCGAATCTAGTGTGAGAGACGTTCCTGGTAGCTTGCTCCTTCGTTCTCCTTGATTGATTTCTCGAATTGCTTTGACTTCGTCGACGGGTGCGATGTGATATTATTTGGTATGTTTTCTGTCTTCTGGTTTACTTGATTATTCTCGATTTTGGTTACACTCGCACGCTTTTCCCGATGATGAATTGGGATTTATTTATAGGCTTTATTTCCTATAATCTCGAGTTTAATCTTTTTGTTGGACTTTGAGAAATCTGGTATATTGGACTGCGATGATGTATTGGTATGTTGGATTTTGGTTCACTGGCTTGATTTTGCTTTGCCGATGATGAATTGCGATGTGATAATATTTGGTATGTTGGATTTTGGTTCACTGGCTTGTTTTTGATTTATGATCTGAGCTTGTTAGCTCCTTTCTGCTGCATTTGTTAAACCAGAACTTGAACCTTTGTTAAACTTGTTCACATACCTTTGTACCTTGCTGCATTTGTTAAACCAGAACTTGAAGTATTTGTATTCTGCTGTCCTCTTGAAAACTGCTTTACTTGAAAACTTCTGCATTTTTGAAAATCAGAACTTTGAAAGTGATCTTTGGTTTTCTAAAACTGTTGACTAATCTGAACATTGAGTTTTGATTTCCACGATATATACAAACATATGTGTGTTGAGCTTTGTTGGTTTTGCTTGGTCTGGACTGAACTGGTACCATGCTAACCTTGTTCTTTAACATGAACTGATGCTCCAAGTCCTCTGTATATCATATTACTGCCTATGTTTCTCTTGTACATGCCTGATGCATTCACTGTTTTTGCTTGATGGGCTGCCTATGTGTACTGCTGTGTTTCTTGCACTGGCTTGTCTACATTTTGCTGAACCTGGTTCTTGTTTGTTTTGTTGGTTGCTTGGCCCTGAGTTGAATCCAGTCGATGACTCGGGTTTGACCTTGTGCCGTGTCCATTTTTTTGGCTTGTCTACATATCTGGCTGCACTTGAGTATGAACTTGCACTTGAGTAGTTGCACTTGAGTAGTTTCTTGTACCAAGCCTTATGATACATGTATGTTCATCCATGTACATGCATTTCTTGGTCATGTTATGTTGCTTGCTGTGTTGAGTACTACTTTGTGCACTTGGCTTATCCTTTGTGCATTTTTGCCTGAATTGTTGCTTGCTGTCTTCCATACTGTCTTGTATCCATGTGTTGCATTCATGTTTGGCTTTTGAATTATAACAACCCAAATACCTGAGGAAAATAATATAACAACAATATTTTCATTTTTTGTTCGAGTTAAATATTATTTTCCAGATTACTGCTTTTGAATTATATGTGATAGGTATTGAAGACTGGACAACTGGATACAAGCTTGAAGACGGAGTCAAATCAAATGTGCATGAGCTTGAAGACAGCTGGACTGCGGGGCCCCGGACCCCCGCCGGCGCTGCGCCCGGACCCGCTACTCGGCTCGCCTTCGGCTCGGCACTCGGCTCATCATATATTTGTCAGTGTCGGTGTCTGTATAAATTGAAACCGCATATGTAATGAGTGAACTGAGTGATGTAGTGAGGAATATCTGTATATGTGAATATCAGTGTTATATATCATTGAATTGTAAAATAGTGGAGTCAGGAATTTGTACTATTTCAAATGTTGAAATAAAATATTTATTTAAATAAATTACTGTTTGAATATCAAATTCTGTGAAATAGCATTTTATTAAATAAATATTTATTTCTATTAAAAAATCAAATATATTCTACATTGTGGGCCCCACAAATTCAGAAAGTTAATATCTATATCAACATTTTGGAATGTTGCTACAGACACCTATGGATGTTGCTATAGACCCAAATAGGGTTCTATTGCAACAATATTTCTTATGTTGCCTTATAGTCAAAATGTTGCCTTTGAGGTCTACGGCAACGCGGCAAAATGCATCACCGAGAAAGTGTTGCCTTTGCCCTTTTTTAGCCTACAACAACATTTTTTGGCACTTCCTGCATCACTTCTTTGGTGTTGCAGTATGCAATCTATGGCGTAGTGATAGGAACATCGAGCGTGCAACAAGCAAGGAGGATAAATCCAAATTCTACGAAAGAATCATGATCGGCTAGTGATGTGACGTACATTAACATCTAGGAAACTAGACATAAGTCAATTCTGGTCTAATGGATAAAGATAGCAAAACGTGTCAAGCACTGGGCCGAAGCCCGAATGTCGCTTTGGGAAATAACTCGAGACTCGATTTACTATCTTCCTCTATTATACCGCAATCAACTCGAACTCCTCACGATCAACATTACGAATGGGAACTCGTCATCAAATCATTACACTAACACCAATTAAGATCAAACTAATTATAACCCAACTCTAACTAGATTCAAAGGCATGGAAAGAATCAAAGATCAAACTCAGCGAGCCACATAATGGATCAGTGGCGAGCTGATGTCAGGTCGGCAACAAAGTAAGATTAGTGGCGAGTTGATTGGGTCGGTGGCGAGTTGATTGGATCGATGGTGACTCAAGGTAGTGGCAAGCTGGAATTTCGAACTAGGGTTCACGATGGAAGGAAGCACCAAAGAACATGGATCGCTAGCGACCCACACAAAAAAAGAGAGAGAAAAGAAGGCTACACCTATTCCCTTTGAACTCGATCTCCTACACCTATTCATCATTCCTAGGCACGCCAGGAAATTACAAGAAGAGATTTGGTCCGTTATGACAGCTAATAACAGTCAAACCCAAAGAAAGATAACCAACAACATTAGGTTAACATATTCGTAAAGATCTAATGCAATCACTTGGAAATCGATGGTTGGATATTAAGAGCGATAACTTCCAGAGCATGCCTTGTTTACAACAAATACATACTTTGGGGGGCAAATGTTAATTGGGTTTTTAACCCAGCAGGAACTAATTGGAAACAAAACAACCTAGTGTAAACAGGATGGTTCAAAACTTAACTAGAAAAGCTAAAACAAGGGATTAACTAGGGCCAAGCTATATGACTAAGGCAACGACTAGGATCAACTAAACCAAGAGATCAACATTCTTTTAGTCCAACCAGCAGCTGGGCACAAACAGCTAGTGAATTGCCATCAAAACGAAACAACTACGATAAAAGACTTTGTAAACATCTCCAATTCCAGACTCCAGGAAAATCCTAAGTGCTTGGATCATCAGCAACCCATGCCTATCCACGAATCTTCGAACAAGCTAGCTAAGGATGCAGTGACAAGAGGCCAAGACATTGGATCGCAAACGAGTCAAGTCTATGGGTCGCTAGCAACCCATAGGCATGGGTTGCCAGCGATCCATTGGATCATAGACCATGGGTGGGCATCGACCCATTAACAATGGGCGGCCAGCGACCCATGGACCATGGGTTGCAGAGACCCATATTCTAGCCTCAGTTTGCAAGCCAAACCATCCCTGGGTCGTTCCCTACTTACCTACAAGCAAATGATGAAGTGGCATTGCCCAGAAGCTCTCCGATCCATATAAATACCATCCTACCTACAACACAAATGGGATCTTCTCCGGAATGGTTGCTGAAGCTCTGCTGGAATTATTCTTCACTCTCTACCTCCCTCACAACAATCTCAAAAGGAATTCATTGTGATTCTCCAGTGGATTCCGACTCTTAGGATTCAATATAGCAAAACATAATCAAAGCATTGTAATCAAACATCTCTTGTAACAGCAATCAATGTTTAGTAAAACTATAAAGTGGATGTAGGCTTCATTAACAGCCGAACCACTATAAAAATTCTCTGTCTTCTTTCTTTTACGGTTCTTTTTCTATATCTATTATATGTGATATTGCTTTGTCAGAACAGGGCTGGTGCTTTCAAATTCAAACCAGGGTATTGGTCCATTTTTTGGGTCAATAAATATGAGGAAGATCATTTCGGCCATTAGCTCGACAATGACCAATTGCACATGATGCCCATTTATTTTCTTATCTCCTATTTGACTTATGCTATGTTATAGAATCTACTTGGACATTTTGATTTCAAATTGTATTATCATCACGTTTGAAGATATGAAATACTAAATTGACGTGACGATGTTAATTTGATATTAACAAGTCCAGTGAATTTATACCATTTGTCCAAGATATAATTCCATTGCATATTGAATCTAAATATTATACATTGTACATTAAGTTCCTTCGAGAGAGTAAGGATCCTCTCGACTTGCTCGAAATCGGTTTCAAAGGGACTTACTGAATATTTATTGAAGTTATGTTTGCTAGAAGGACTCCTTCAAAAGGAGCTTGAATATATCAAATCATATAACTCCTTTTGAAGGAGCCTCAACCATGGCAGCAGAATCTATACTTTCGAAAGTGGATTCCCTTTTAAAGGCATAATGACCCTTTCGACTTGCTCGAAAGGGGTCATGAATGAATGCAGAATTTATACTTTGGAAAGTGGATCCCCTTCTAAAGGCATAATGACCCTTTTGACTTACTCGAAAGGGGTTATGAATGAATAGTCCCTTTCCTAATCTCTTCTTCGAAGTGATGATCGTTTCTCTTATCAACAATTAACATCTTCGAAAGGTCACCTTTCGAAGACATGCAGCCTCTATCGACTCATTCAAAAGGTGTTTCGAAGTGGTTGTTCATTCTTTAAGTATTACTTTGAGGTGTTAAAAAAGTTTCTTATTTACAACTTTTCTTTGAAACGTTCACAAGTTTTCTTGTCAACACAGGTTATTTTAAATGTGTCAATATCACGACCTTTTTACTTCAATCTTTTGTTACTTTGATTTACTTCTTCTATAACTTTCCAAAACATATTCTTTGCTTTTCAAAACACTTCTAGAAGTGTAGATAATAACCAAACAAGTTATTATTAAGATATGTCATTAAATCTCCATTTTCATAAGTTATAGTTCAGGGGATTCAAAGTGCGCTTATATCGACCATCGCTATACGTTCCATTCCGTATTTAATTCCAATATATAGTGTTATCCACTCTTAAACACTTATATCATTCCAAGTTCAAACCTTATCATTTATAATATATATCAACATATGTATTTAAACCATTTGTCCATTTTAAATGTCCATATTAACTTATCACAATTCAATGGTTTAATAGACAACTATTTTATCCATTTACATATCTAATAAAACTTATATTCAAGTGTGTAACTTTAAGTAGTTAGTGTCTATTATTATTAATATATAGTAAGCATTTTAATAAATGTTTTAACAAGCATCAATCAAGTGATTTAGTAAGCAACATTTTAACCATATTTAAAGTGACATTATCAAGTAAATTAGTAATCAATTTAACAAGTGATTATCTAATAATTTCAAGCAATGTTTCAAGTAATATTTCAAGCAATATTTCAAATTAACATCCAACAAAATATAGTGAAAATGAAAGTGAGATTTACTCACTTTTCATTAACCCAAATACTTCCAACCGACATTCAATCTATCAACACTTTTACTAACATCTATACTTCATTAAAACATCACCCAAAATCATTCTCTCCCATCCCAAAGCACACAGCCATAGCCTCCCCTAGCCTTGATGCTCACAGTCTCCTTCCTCTTCACCTTGCTCACGCCTAACACCACCATCCTCCTTCATTTTCACCCTAGAACCCACGGGCCAAATGCCTTTAACTCCCCATAGCATACATAGCCAAAGAAAGGAGAAATGAAGAGGAGAAGAGAGAGTGAAGAAGTGATTTAGTTTGTGAAAATATGAGTGTGTATGCATGCCTTTATATAGTGTTAGGACATGAGAGGAAAAGTGTGAACAAACCCCTCCTTAGCCATGAAGTTAAGCATATAAGACCATGCTCTTACACATCCATACCTTCCATGTTTGGTGCCTTAATTTAAGGGTCCTTTTGTAATAAATGTCCATGCTTACTTTTTCTAATTAACTCTTTAGTTTAATTAATCTTTAGTTAGTAAAGAGATGTGTTTTAATTCTTGTCATATGTTTTCATATGATAATTATTCAAGTTGCAACATATTTACATAACTTGTATTGAATAAAAAGTTGATTTTTGACAAAACGTTTTTCGGTCACACTTTCAGTATTTATCCAAAGTGTATATTTTTGTAAATACATTTCAAAAATAAGTTTTCTATCATTAGTTATTAATAAAAAGTGTTTAACAAGGTTATAAAATCATATTTAATCACATTAAATCTTGGATCCAAATATTTAAATAATTTAGATATTAAAATACGAAGTGTTCGAAATTGCGGTCGTTACAACTCGCAAGTGTAATTTGATTCCATTCTCCATTCTTTTGTAGGTTCTTCTTATAGATTTCACACACGTCTAATAAAACTTTTCTAGGTTCATGCCAATATTCCTTATATTCTACGGGGATTCCTTATTGCTACCATACGAGTATTTGTAACTATTTTATTCATAGCCTCAACTTTTACCCTGTCTTACCTAGGGAGTCATCCCTATCTACTCCATATCAAAGTTGGTTTAGTTTTCACCACTCTTTATAAAACTATTAAATTTCACAGTCATGAAGTACTTAACCCAAAACTTTTATCTTAAAAATGATAAACTTAGATAATTTTTTATATATTAAATAATTGCTTAGTTTCCAAAGGAGCCATGAAAAACTCCTCATTTTAATCAACTTTAAACGTAGGTGTCACAACTTTTAAAACTATATTTTAGGATTTATGAAGTAAGTTTATTTATTAAGTTCAAAAGTCAATATTAGCCATTTAATTTAGGAAGATCCTGCCCTTAAAACAACACATTATTTCCCTTTTTTTAAATGTAAGAGTCAAGTTTTTATTGCATAAATAGTCATCAAATGAATTTTCCCTTTAAATCCTCCCTTTTTTCCTCTTTAGGGATTTTACTTCTTAAAAGTAGGATTCTAACTCAAATCATGTATTAAGTTTTTCATTCAAAAAATCAATTGTTATACCAAACTATTTTTTTTAAATGCACTGTATAGTGTTTCTAAAACATCTTTTATAACTTTAAACAGTAAAAACTAGAGTGGAGAAGGACAACTTTCGTTCTATTATTTTTCTACTACTCGTGTTATTTCTGCTTTTAACCATAGCGAAGACTCTAATAGCATATGAGGGGGACTTTTAAAAGATATGTGTAATTACTGCATATATTTATGGAAACTATCCATTTTTTCTTTTATTTCCTATAATGTTTCTAATTTGATTACTATCATTATTTTCATATAAATTCCAAACGTTGCTTCTATTTAAATCTCCTAATGTTGCTTCTATTTAAATTCCACATGCTTGAATTGCTCTTATTTAAATTTTTCCTCCTTATATAACCTTTTTTTCCCTTTTATTCGATCATTTTCTTCATTGGATCATTATAGTGCGTTCGCCAACGTTTTTATCCACTAGGCTTTTCTTCCTTAATCCGAAACTATTTAATTTGTATGTATAAACCCATTTCAGCTATTTTTTCTTCTCCGTATTTTCCTTATACAGAAATATTCTTCCTATCTTCATTATCAGGCGTTCTTACCCTTCCATTCTCTTTTTGTCTCATTCTAAAACAAGTACCATTTACATTTATCCATTCCTTTAAAAGGATTTTAATACTTCAAAATTTACAAAAACAGAAAAGCCATCGAGCCAAACGTACACTCCATTTTCCATTTACTTTAGAAATTAAGGTTCTTGGCTTTTCCTAAATTTTCTAGTTTTTTAAGAATCTATTTTTAAAAGATATTTTATATGGCGAAAAATTTAGTATTTACTTGCTATCCCAAATAACAAATTTTAGTCATAGGGTTTTCAAATTTTAAATTAACTCTTAAAAAAGCCATTTCAAATATTTTAAGAAATTTCAAAATCTTTTATTAAATTCTTTCACATGGGGTCGGACTCAGAAATGGATTTTTATTTGTCCTTCCTTTCGTACTTTTGTTCTTTTCCATTTATTATTAACTTAGCTTCATTGAGAACATGTTAAAATCTGGCTAACATCTTCTGTGGTTAATGTGCACCATCCTGCGGGAACTTGCTTATTCCAATTTATATCTTACCTCCAAATATTTGCAACTTATAGGTAATAATTCCCTCCTTTTTAGGTGAAATATACATCATCAATCGATAATCCAACAAAATCCATGATCATAGGGTAGTCAAGGCCCATCAAAAGGAGTCAAGTACCATCTAGCTTCAGGGACCCATCTATGTGTCATGATCATGCTTTTCTTAAGCTAACGACTTATGGTACATTCTACATCCCATGGGGTAATCGGGGTAGGTGAATAAATTTAACTCGACTTATTATTCTAACTTATAGTTTCCTTATACATCTTTTCGAAATGTGGTTGCAACTACTTCTATAGTCGGAATTTATAGAGTTTTGCATGTAATATACATACATACATACATACATACATATATATATATGTCTGTAGGAAAATACGTTCACTTAGTGTATCCTAATTTCTATGATCGACTAACCTAAGCTCTGATATCAAATATAACAACTCGCACCTTGATGGGCCTGATTTTCGAATAAATTAAAAATCCAAGTCCATTACGGTACGGATCATTGGGGTTGGCAACATATAAAAAATATAAGTATATCAAAGAGCTATCTATACGAATTTTCAGTGAAATAGTAAAGTATAATAGACATATATATACCAACTAAGGCTACTACCTTGGATATCTAGTCGCCTTATCCGTGCAGAGCATGAACGAGAAGACCTGTACACCTACTATTGTCGTCTTGTACTAGAATCATGTCCCTATAAATCAATCCTATGGGTTCTAATGAGGAGGGAATGTCTGAAAAACATTTTGATGATTGGTAAATTACATAATTTATCCATAACGTTAGTTTATGTCGAATGATTTCTATTTAATTGTTCCGTCTACTACCCACTAATTAGTCATTTATTTCCATATGTGCATACGATATGTCCAACCTACTCCGAGATATAAGTGTGTATATGCATAACCTACTCCAATGTTTAAGTATTCATGTACATAACCTATTCCAAGGTATAAGTATCTATATATGTATATGCATATAGGTGCGTCACCTACTTCCTAAAAGAAAACCCTTGCCACTTAATACTTCTTAAATAGGTTGAAGGCGGACTCAACGGTCAATTAATACCTCAAACCAGAAGCGCCCCCCCGTAACTATGGAGTATATTAGGTTCAAAAACCATCTCCTATCCAATCATATCCTAATAATACAAGAGAAAGTGCATGGGTGTAAAATTCCCTATTTTGAGGCCCGAAGCTAAGCGTTACAGATGCTGTAGTCATCTATAGTATTAACTTCCGGTGACAAATGTGGTAATATTAATGGTATCCATAATATTAGAAGCACATGAATATGATACAAAATCAACACAGATTTCAAAAATAGCTTTTCTGATTACATTTCAAATTAATATTTCATATTCAATTACATAATCCCAAAATGATTCCTAGATGTTGATCAAATATAATTATTACAAATTACGCCAAGAGCAACTTATGAAGATCACCCTTGGATGATGAAAGTACTAGATAGATAGGCATATCAGTCATAAATACATCACATCGGAAATGATACTAAATAACTCCTACATAGCTAGCTTTGACTCCTACACGTCTTCGGAAGCTCAACCTACTAAACCTGAAAAGTCCTTAACTCTCAATCTATTCAAATTTAAGTTTGACCACCCGAGAGTTTAAGGGAAAACATAAACTTCGAGTCAGACATAAAGTCTGGTGTGAATAATTCTATTACATCTCGGTTTACTAATATTAAGTGAGATTAAGCCGCTTAGCGGAATGCGTTTCCCCTCACTAATATCCTTTTAAAATCATATCTTTTGCAAATCAAAATCCTGCAATCAAACTGATTATAACAACAATAGCAATAACATATATGCATATAAATTGGGTAATCAATGGACCATTTGTCCGAACATTATAGTTTTATCTGGGTAACTATTAACCACTGGCTAACTCTGGCCTATTGGACATAATAAATATTCTTACTTCTATTAGTTACAATACTGGGCGATCTGTCCATAACTTACTTCTCCAACGGTCAACTGATCCTAATTGTTCGCGGGCTCACTAATAACCTACCTCTACTTTGTGTATTCCTTTCTGTATGCAACGTCATTTTAGTATTAACTGTGACAAAGCCTACACACTAGAATTTTGGACTTATATTAGCTAGGGGCTAATAACCAAAGTATAGGGCGCGACCCCATACTAGTCTCATCTGGTCTTCTTATATCGGAGTTATATACTTAGGGTTAACTACCCTATTCAATTTTCCTTGAAAACATTTCTTTCAAATTGATTTAACACTTTTAAAACATACTTAAACAAGGAAAATATACTCTTTGCTTTACCCAAAATACTTATGCCATGATATATGTTTTACAAAACAATGTTGATGAAAACCTAAAATCAATAGGGTTCTCTATCCCTTTGAAATAAGTTAAAGCCCTTTTCAACTTAGAAAACATTAGGCTATAAAGCCAAAATAATACCTTCGAAACCATTGTTTAAAATCTTAAACAATCCCTTTCGAAATCATAGAAAGTATTCCTTTTGATATCATTGAAAGCATCCCTTTCGAAATCATTGCTTAAAACCTTGGACATCCTCCTTCAAACCCGTTAAACATATCTTTCGAAAGCATTGGAAACATTCCTTTAGAAACATTTAAAAACATACTTTTCGAAACACTGAAATCATACCTTTTGATGGCATTGAAAACATACCTTTCGAGGGCTTTGAAAACATACCTTTTGAAGGCCTTGAAAACATACCTTTCGAGGGCATTGTGTTCAAGTAAGAAGTTATAGAAGCATAGCTTCGAAACTAATTAAATTTATTACTTTCGAAACCATAGTTTGAAAATAAAACAAACTACAACGTATAAAAGAGGACACATTCGAATGCTATCCTTTCGAAACCATTTCCTCCAAAGCAATTGGTAAAAGCGGCTAAGACACCCCTTTTGAAAGCATTGGGAAGGCGGCTTCAATATTAAGAAGACGAAAGCCTTCCTGTCGAATACATTGTTTTAAGGTTATAAAGAAAAGCGGCTTCTAACTAATGCAAAAGGTATAAATGCGGCAGCTAGGGTATCCTTTCCTTCCACCTTTCTCCAATATACTATGTACCAATTGCTTGATACCATGTGCATTGGTTTCGAGTGGGTGCAAAAGGTTTACTGGGTATGGTGACGGAAGCAAACAATAGAAGTGGCGAAGTTATAATTCGAAATAAAACTGATTTTTTTCTTTTTAAATTAATTCCTTTTCACCTAACTTGCATAATATGCCAAAATATGATTGGTTGCCAATTCTTTACCAAAATTCTTTTCAATAAAGGCTTTCGAATTCAACATTTAACAATAGAAACATTTTAAGCAAAGAAGTCCTTCTCCTTAATAAAACATTTAAAAATTTAAGTCCTCTAACTTAAATAATTTAATAACCATAGTAAAACAATTAGGAAAAATCCCCAAAAATTACAATAATTCGTTTTAAATATGTTTTGTAACATATATAAATTTTAGACCTGGAAACATTATTTAATTGCCTTAAATAATTTATACCCAAAATTAACTATTTTCTCTCATAGAAAATTCATAATAAATCCATAATCACTTAGAAAATTATGAAACTTGAAACCCACTTCTAAAATAATGTTTTTGAACATATATAAAAAATGCAACTCATTTGGATGTCATTTGATAGTTTTCTAATCCAAACATATCATAAAATCTATATTAAACCATATAAATCATCAATAAGCATATATATATATATATATATATCCATTTTAACAAACATAACATGGCATATTATTTGAAAACATTATTCAAATCTAACTTGAAACCGAAATCATTATCAAAAGTGAGATGTAAACTAATTATTCACCTTGGTTTGATTAAGAATGTTGAGATTTGGATCAAGGTTGATTTCCTAAGCTCTTGAACTTGAATCTCCTAGCTTTAATCTTTGGTTTCCCTTTTCTTTCAAAGCTGGAGACACCCCTTAGGTCTTAGTTTAGTTTGTAGATGCAAATTAATGAATGAAGAGTAGAATAAGAGGGTTTAAGGATATAAAATAAGGCTCTCCCAACTTTCCCATCTAATTTCCTCCTCCTTATCTTAAGTTTTAATTACTTATTTTAGTTTATTAATAAGGCACTGCTCATGTTAATTATCCAATCTCAACCTCTTAACCCTCTACATTATTTAATTTAATTTATCTAATTAAATATCTAAATAATGTTAACTAAAATTAGGGTCACTACAGACTCCCCTCCCTAAAGAATTTCAACCTCGAAATTATGATAAGGTATCGACAACAATCAAACATAAAGGTATACCATCAAACAAGTCATGATACGTGTCTCTAATCCCGCTCTTGGTTTCCCAAGTACAGTCTCTCTCGTCATTACTCCACTGGATAAGTGTCGGCATGTCGGATGTTGATCCCTCCATAAAAATAAATTAAAAAAAGAAAAAAAAAGAGGGGGGGTGGTGAATGATGGATGATGAATGATTATAAAGGATCAACTACAAACACGAGCATATGGAATACTGTAAAAATTGGCAATGACCAGTGAACGTTCAAACATGTCAAGGAGCCGATAATAGGTTCCTTAACCTCTTCTCATCTCTCGCAACTATACAAACTGGTTTTCTAACTATAGTCATATCCGGTTCCACTACTAGATCTTCTAACACAGTCGGTGTAGTAGTAGTCTCTAGATCTCGAATACACTTCCTTAGATGAGAAATATGGAAAACATTATGGACTCCTACAAAACTATTCGGTAACCACACCCTATACGCGAGTTTCTCGATCCTTTCTATAATAGGAAACGGTCGGATAAATCTTGGTGCCAATTTTCCTGATTTTCCAAACCCGATCACTCCTTTCATCAGTGATACTTCGAAAAAAACATGATCTCATAATGTGAACACTAAGTCTTTCCATCTCTTAACAACATAACTCTTCTGCCTAGAATGAGCTTCCTTTATTCTAGCCCAAATTAACTCAACCTTTTCTGCAGCTTCTTTAACTAAATCCGGACGAAGAATTAATCTTTGCCTGGTTTCTAACCAACAAACGGGGGATTTGCATGGTCTTCCATACAAAGCTTCAAGCGGTGCAATCCCTATACAAGTTTGATAACTGTTGTTATACGATAACTCGATGAAGTGTAGATGGTCTTCCCATGATCCTCTGAAATCTAGCACACAAGCTCTTAACAAATCCTCTAGGACTTTATTCACTCTCTCCGTTTGCCCACCTTTCTACGGATGGTAAGCGGTACTCATATTAAGCTTGGTACCTAAAGTACCTTGTAGACACTTCTATAACTCACTAATGAATAAGGAATCTCTGTCACTTACTATACTACTAGGAATTCCATGCGGTCTAACAATATTCTTCATGAATAACTTAGCTAAATTTGGTGTTGTCCTGGTCGACTTAACAGGTATAAAGCGTGCACTCTTAATCAATCTGTCCAGTATAACCTAAATACTCTCATTTCCTCTATTCGACCATGGCAACCCATCTATGAAATCCATTTAGATAGAATCCCATTTCCAGACTGGAACTTCCAAAGGCTGAAGTAACTCACTTGGTTTCTGATGTTCAGCTTTTACCTGTTGACAGTTCAAACACTGCCTCACCCGTAAGCCAACATCTGTTTTCATACCTTCCCAGTAGAAACTCCTCTTCATATCTTGATACATCTTAGTTCCTCCTGGATGAATAGTGGACTTCGAACGATGGCATTCTCTAAGAACTTCCTTCCTAATGTTCCCCACATTCAGAACGCAGAGTCGTCCGTTCTTCCTCAACCACCCATTCTGGTCAAGATTGAAATCTTTCAAGTCATTGGTCTCTATTCCATTCCTTAACATTCTGATCCGCTCGGCTAATAATGGATCTTCTCCTTGTTTAGTAGCAATCCTTTCGATCATCATCGGTCAAACTTCTAAACATGATAACTTGGCAGTTTCTTGACTAGAACTAGCCTCAAATCTCCATTGTACTTCGCATATAGTCACTGCTTCTAAATCTTTCCACTCGGCTATCATTGCCAATACTACATTCTGATCTTTTCTTCTAAGTGCACCTGCAAACTTATTTCCTTTTCCATGTGTGTACTCAATACTGAAGTCGTATGCAGCTATGAACTCTAACCATCTCTGCCGTCTCATATTAAATGCCTTATGAGAAAATAAATATTTTTGTGACTTATGATCTGTTAAAAGCTCGAATCTTTCTCCCAAAAGGTAATGTCTCCACACCTTCAAAGCAAAAATTACCGTTACTAATTCCAAATCATGAGTTGGATATCTAACTTCATGCGGTCTGAGCTGTCTAGAAGCATAGGCAATCACTTTACCCCTCTGCATTAGCACTGCTCCTAATCCTATTCCACATGTGTCCGTGTATACCACTAAGTCCTAATTCCCATTTGGAACAACTAACACATGTGCATTAGTCAATAAATGTTTTAATTTCTTAAATGCGTCCTCACAATTATCAGTCCAAATAAACTTCACGTCTTTTTGAGTTAGCTTAGTCATCGGTGCGGCTATTCGTGAGAAATCCTTAAGGAATCTCCGGTAGTAGCCAGCTAACCCAAGGAAACTCTTTATCTCAGTCACTGTCTCGGATCTCTTCCAACTATTCACTGCTTCGACCTTAGCCGAATGTACTAACAACCATCTCTCTGAGATTACATGACCAAGAAACTTCACTTCCTTCTTCCAAAAGTGACACTTCAAAAACTATGCCTTCGACTGATGTTGTCTCACTATCTCAAGCACTATCCTAAGATAAACTTGATGATCTCTTTCATCCTTAGAATATATCAATATGTTGTCTATGAATACCAATACAAATATGTATAGATATTCTCGAAAGATTCTGCTCATCAAGTCCACGAAGAATGTTGGTGCATTAGTTAGTTCGAACAGCATTACTAACCATTCGTATGATCCATATCTAGTCCTAAACGCCGTCAAAGGAATACTATCCTCTACTACTCTAAGTTGATGGAACCTTGTTGCCAAATCCAACCGAGAAAATACCTTGGCTCCACTCAACTGGTCGAACAAATCATCAATCCTAGGTAATAGATATCTGTTCTTTATCATATTCTCATTCAACTTACGATAATCGATACACAACCTCAATGATATGTCCGGTTTCTTTACAAATACTGCGGCTTCTCTCCAAGGCGAACTACTTGGTCTGATAAAATTCTTACCTTCTAAATCCACCAACTGCACCTTTAGCTCCTTAATCTCGGTAGATGTCATTCTACTTGGTGGTCTACTCACAGGTTTGGCTTTTGATACTAAATCTATCTAAAACTCAATGGCTTGTTTCGGTTGTAGTCCTGTGAATGGCTCAAAGACATCAATGAATTCTCTAACAATGAAAACTCAATTTAACTCGTCTTCTACCTCCATACCACCCAACAAAGCATTAACTTCAAAACTAGGGTTTTCTATGGAGTATATAATCTGATCACTACAACTAGGGTGTCTAAGTGATATTTTCCTATCATGGAAAATATCCTAGAATCGTACTTACTTAACCAATATATACCCAAAATAATTCCGAATCCTACGAAATCAAATACATGCAAACAACAAGCAAATATATAACCTAACAATTCAAACTCTAACTAGTCACATCTCATCCCAAGCGTCGTGTACCCTCATATCTGATTCGCAACCCTTAAGGATTTAACTAGGTATGAAGGTTCTAGGTTAAGCTTATCTACCAAATAATGAGATATAAAAGAATGCGATGCACCGGTATCAAATAGAACTCAAGCTGACACACTATGAATCAAAAGCATACCACCCAACACAGCTTTTCCTTTCTCCTCTACTGTTGGTCTTGAGTTAGCTGGTTCCAATGCAAACACTTTGCCCTTTCTATCCTTGGTCGGTTCTTTGCACTGGTTCTAATAATGTCCAATCAAATCACAGTTGAAGCATTTCACTCCTTTCTTGTCAGCAACCTTCTTTGCTTTGCTCGTCCGACACTCGTGAGCAAAATGTTCCTTCTTGTCGCACTTGTAGCAAACTACAATGCACGGATCTCTAATATGTGGTAAAGTTGCTTTATCAAGCTCGAGTCTCAATTCGTGGATGAACTTCTCATTCCTTTTGATAAATGTACCAATATTAGCATACCCGTATCTCGACAATTCCCCAAATCTGGTAGCATACTCAAGCATTGTCATATCTCCCTACACCATCTCAGCAAACTTCCTGAGCAGAGTTGACTTGGCGATCTCTGACGTGAATCTTTCCTCAAACCTCCTTTTGAATTCTGCCCAAGTCATAGCCTCTTCAGCTACACCTATAGTAACATTGTTCCACCAATACAGTGTTGCTCCTTGCAACTGTCTGGATGCCAATCTCCTTTTTTGCTCATAGTTAAGTCCTAAATCAGCAAAAATCCTTTCGCAATGAAGCAACCAATTCTCCACTTCAATTGCGTCCTCAGTGCCGATGCACGGCTTCCCTTCAAGCTTAGCATAATCTACTCAATATTTCATAGTTATTGACCATGGAAGCTTCTTGATTTCCTTCTGCAACATTTCCTCCAACTAATCCTGCAGCAGCTGTAGCTTGCATCATGTTGATGAAGAACTGATGCATAACTCCCATATCTGTTAGAACCTTCAATATATGTTTCAATGATAACAACTAAACAATCATATACATATATGACCTTATTAAGATTGCAGGTATATGCTACAAGAAGACACCATGCTCGAAGATATTGAGACTCAAAAAGAAATGAAGATCCATTGACCATACTGCTGTTAGTAAGGTTATTCTATTGTAAAAGAGCCCTAGATAAAATAATGTTAAGGTCTCCTTGAGTATATATGCATACACGATCACACACAATTTCATATGCATCAAAATTAAGGTGAAAAAATGTTTTTACACCTCACAGATGTCTGAGATAAAACCATAGACGTCTATGACAATTCTCGAGTTAATTTTTTTTTGAAGTCACAGACGTTTGAGGTTTTACCACAGAAGTTTGTCATGTGCAAAAACTGTCAATTTTGAAAAGACACTTTTGTTTCATTAAAAAAGAAATCACCTTTCAATGAAAGGTTGCAGCCATTAAATTGAATAGACTTTCTCAAATAGTAACAACTTTTCATATACACCTTTTTGAATCTATAAATACTAATTTGATTGAGAAATATAGATCATCTAACTTGAGTTAATTTATTCTTTAATCTCTTGATTTCTAAACACTCTCTTGCATATACATTGTTCACATACTCTCAATCTATATTAACCAAAATATAATTTTGGTTAAATCACTTCCTACAACTCAAAGCTTCATATTCATATACTCAAAGGAGATCGTAGGAAGATTTGTACTATAAGTCAAAAACTGTGTTATTTGGAACACAAGATTGTCAGAGATACTTTTGTATTATCCTATTACTCCCGGCGAAGCAAGGGTAATTTGTTTAAAGGAAATACCAAAGGGGAGCTTCAGGACTGGACGTAGGACGGGGGTCCAAACCAGTATAAAAACTCTAGTTTGCACGCTTTGTATACTTTACTATTTATTGTCTACTATTGCATTAACTTATACACTTGCATATTATACACAAGTTAGATAATATACGATCCATGAGACTTTCAATCGGTATCAGAGCAAGGTTATTTCAATCTACAATAACACAAAATTGAAATCATTAAAATGGCAAGTACATTTCAAGAAGGTCAATCAACTACACGTCCCCCACTATTTACTGGATCTAATTATGCTTATTGGTCAACAAGCATGCGAATTTTTATGGAAGAAAATGGATTAGAAATATGGCTAGCAACTCAAAATAAATATGAAGCACCTAACATTGATATTGGCACATGGACTGATGCACAAAAAGCAGAGGCATCTAACAATGCCAAAGCTATGAAAGTTTTATTTTGCTCACTCGATAAAAATGAATTTTCACGAGTCACGCTTTGCACTACTACTTATGACATATGGCGTACATTACAAATTACCTATGAAGGCACAAACAAAGTTAACTAAAAAAAAATTTCTTTTCTACAAAATCAATTTTCATATTTTAAAATGAAATCGAATGAATCAATTATTGACATGTATTGTAACATCCCCTATCTGGAGGCCCGAAGCTAAGCGCTACAAATGCTATAGTCTTCCATAGTATTAACTTTCAGTGACCAAATACGGTAATGTTAATGGTATCCATAATATCAGAAGCACTTGAATTTTAAATAAAAACATCACAGATTAAAACATTTTTCTGATTACATTTTAGAACAAACTTTCATATTTGAATTACATAATCCCAAACGTTTCCCAGGTTCAGACCAAATATAATTATAACATAAATACGCCAAGAGCGACATATGAAGATGCCCCCTTGGTTGACCAGAGTACTAAATAGTCATAACTGACTTAATACAACACATCAGAATCAAACAAAATAAAACAGCAACTCCTAAATAGCTATCCGTCAGCCACATTCTCATCTCCGGAAGCTTTATTCGCCAACCTACAAAAATATATAAATCCTCAATGCTCAGCCTACTCAAATCAATTTTGAGCACCCAAGATTTTGAACGGGAAACATAAACTTCGAGTCCGACATAAAGCATGGTATGAATAATACTATACATCTCGGTCATTTGATATTAAGTGAGACCACGCCGCTTAGCGTAACGGGTTTCCTCTCACTAATATCCCTTTTAAAACATATCTTTTGCAAATCATAATCCCACAACCAAAACTGGTTAAAACTGTAAGGCAATATCATGTAAACTTACATGTCAAGTAACAAATGAACTATCTATCCGAACACTATAGTTTTGTTTGGCTAACTACTAACCTTTGTTTTACTCGGCCTACCAAACAATATATAAACAAATAATCTAACATCTGTTAGACACTCCTCTTCTAGAAGGTATGTCCCTAACTTATCTTCTCCAGGTCAACTGATCCTAATGGTTTTGTGGGCTCACCAATAACCTCACTCTGTACAATTATATTCCCTTCTGTGTGTAACATCATTTTAGTCTTACCTTTGAAAAAGCACTACACACTGGAATTTTGGACTAAATTAGCTGGGGGCTAATAGCTAATGTATGGGGCGCAACCCTATACCAGTCCCATTTGGTATACAAATATCTGAGTCATTTTACTTAGGGTAACCTTCCCTTAAATTTTCCTTGAAAACCTTTTCTTATCAAAATGATTTAAACCTTTAAATCAAACTTAAACAAGGAAAACATATACTCTATGCTTTACTCCAATCATCTTGCAATGTTATATATATACTTTACTCAAATCTTTATTGATGGAAACATTTAAACCTTTGAAAGTACCCCTTTCGAATCCATTGAAAGTACCCTTTTTGAAACCAAGTAAACCCTTCTTTATAACCTAGGTCGAAAGGCCAAAACGTTCCTTTCGAAACCGTTCAATCTTCCTTTCGAAACTATTGGAAAACATTTCCTTCGTAAGCTTTAAAAACCTTAAACATCCTTCTTTAAAACCTTTAAACATTTCCTTTCGAAACCATTGGAAAACCTTTCCTTCCAAATCTTTCAAAACAGTTGGAAAACCTTTCCTTTTAAACCTTTCGAAACCATTGGGGAACCACCCCTTAGAAACCTTTCTTTAAATCCTTTCGAAAGCATCAAATCCTTTATAAACAGCAAATCTTTCGAAAGAATTTTGGTTCAATTTAAAACATGTGGAAACACCTTTCGAAACCATTTAAAATTAACTCCTTCGAAACCTTTGGGTTCTAACTTCAACAGAGCAAAAGGGTCATAAAACATTTAGGTCGAAAGTAGTCTTTCGAAAGAAATTCCTAAGTAAAGAAGTGATGGTATCGAAACCAACCCTTCCGAAAGCATTGGAGAAATGGCTTGGATTTTAAAACAAAGTATACCTTCCGAAACCTTTGACTTCGAAAGGTAGAAAAGCGGCAGCTAGGGGTTTTGACCCCTTCGAAAGCATTTACTTAAAACAAAAGGCGCAACCCCATTCGAAACCATTACTTTAAATCAATTTGACCCAGTTAGAAGCCAACCAAGTCGAAAGCATATCCTTCGAAAGCAAAGTAAGCGCATTTTCAATTAAAAGCAAGGCAACATTTCGACCCCCTTCGGAACCCTTAGCTTCGACCTAGTGCCTTTTGCCTTAGTCCTATTCGCTACGTACCAATTATGTAATAGACGCGATTTTCGACCCTCGAAAATCGACACTAATACGTCCACTATATTACATGTCGAGCAATCGAATGCTGGAAAACCCGATAGTTAGGGGAAAGAAAAGGAAGAGGTAGAATAAAATAGAAACAACAACACAGAATCTCACAATCGTAGCGGAACAATATATAATAGATAATAACATGTCTTTATACAAAAAGAACTATAACTGTTATTTATACATTACATCATCAGAGTACAACAAATCAATAACTCAATACTAGACAGTTATAATAACTTGTCCTCACTAGTGATAACTATACAGTCTAACATACATCGCGGAATATAACCAAGTACGTGGAATACATCTCTGACATCCAGCTCGTCTCCTAAGCTCTATAGCATCCTAACCCTAACATGTAATACTCGGTCTGACCTGAGCATTATAATAAAATAACACCCGAATCAGTCTGGAAAACCAACGTGAGAAAAACACACTCAATTTGAATTATTACCGTTATAAAAATCCTTTGAAAAACAAACGTATCTCGTAAGACCACGTCACATATAAACACGATGGGTTTTTACCTTACGATAACCAAAACATTTTATATCAAAATCATATGATATTATAATAGTGTCGAAGTACAAGTACTTATTCAAATAGCTGAAATTGTTACATGATTAAATTCCAGCATACTACGCTCTACAACCAAAACCGTAAAGGCACGTATTAGAAAATGGATTTCCATACAATGACTAGGCAATGGGGTACCACCTATCACAGTACACATCTAGAAAAATGTACTGAGGACCTAGTCGGGATCCCCTACAACACAAGACCGGTTCTACCCCGAACCTGGATAGTACCAAATATGTTATCACCCGGGTGTTTCCACCCATATCAAGAGCACTTTTTCCATGCACCACCGTATCCATAATTATAATATATCTGAGGCTATCTAGAAAGGTGATAACATAACCTAATTGGGTGCGACCTATGTTAATCGACAGAATTTCTATCGAATTAGAAAACCGTCGATAAATTTCAAATTAAAATTTTAACCGCAAGCGCACGACATACAAAAGTTAGTACATGGTGAGTACGGGTCGATCCGCAGGGAATTGTTTTAGATTTTAAAAATCATTTCAATCAAATTAAACCAAAGTGAGAGGAAATTGATAACTACAAAAATGAAGCTAAAACTAGAATTAAAATGTGATTTAAAAACTATTTGACTAGAGAACAATTTAGAGGCAAATCCACTCTCATATTTTTGTAAATCAGCAAACAAATAATTTATGATCTCTAGTTATGAAATCAAGTGAAATAATTGTTGCATTTATCCTAAGTATGCTTTGTTTATGTTATTAATTAACATAACTCAAACCATCAAACTATAATACAACAATTATACCACTTATAAATTCTCATGAAAATGAAGCCAAAGCAAAAGCTATTTTAAGTATGATCTATTTACTATTGTAATTAGTAAGATAGATCATCAAATTTTGTTTTTACTTTCTTTTCAAAATCAAAAATCCATTAGCAAATGATGATGTAAATTGTGTTTATGTTGAAATAGAATAGCTCATTTGCATAAGCAATATAAGCTATCAAACCCACTTGTATAAACTTACATCAACATTCACTTTCATGAAGCACAAGCTAAAGAGATCATAAACCATAAAATTGTTGAAATTACATAAAGTTAGAGAGCTTCATTACCCCTAAATTGAAGGGGTTTAGCTACTCATTTGTGTTATCATATCAACACATGTAAATTTAAACATTAAAAGAAAAGGAAATAGAAACTAAACAAAGGAGGAAATGAGATTAACTATTAATCTACTTGCATAAAAGGAATAAAACAAAACTAGATTACTTGCATGAATGTAAATCTAATCTACTAACAAAGGAAAGAAGAGAGCGTAGAAGTAAAAATGAACATAAAAGTAAATAAACACAAGTAGAAAAGAGAAGAGAAAGAGGCTAAGAAGCTATTTTTATTTCATGAAACATAGAGCTTACAACTTTCATTTTGATTTCCTAACTAATTTCAAAGAGTAGAAGATATTTACATGTACGTAAGAGGGCTATTTATACATGCATAAAACCCTAATTCAATTTTTTGGGTGCTTCCTAAAATGCCATTTAGGAAGCGTGGCCACCAAGTAACCATTAGCCACTAATTAATCCATCATTTAATGTGCATAAAGCTTTAACCTTCACTTAGTTGTCCATTAGCTTCTAATTGTAGATTTAGGTAAGTGGGTGAAGTCCTCCATGATCATGGTCTTGAATTATTTCCCTCTTCTTTCCTTTGTGTTCATTTGTGCATGCTTATTTCTTCCTGAATCCCTCTTCCATATGCATCAAAATTTCCTATAAAAATCATAAAAATTTCCAAGAAAAAATTCTCAAATTGACACATGCACAAAAATGACCATTTTGCCCCTGAATGAAGATGAATGTATGATGATTTGAAAATAATTGAATTTTGGTTTTAAACATGTTAAAATGCCCAAATATGACTTTTATTTAAATTAAAATAGATAAAATGTGGATGTAAATATATGCACATTTACATGCACATAAACCCACTTAGCCTTACTGCATCTCCCCTTATTTTCAATCATTCTGGTTGATGAGGCTTGAGGTTACGATTACCTTTTGAAGGAATTCATACTTAGAATGGTCATTATCCTCCAATGACAATGTACTGATAGCATTTATCCATACAAGTCCGTTCTGGGTCTGAAGGAAACCGAAGGCACTATTCCTACTACATCCATTTTGGAATCATCCTCAGGATTAGTAGCGATTAGCCGTTGCACTTCAATGCTCCAACTTCGATTCCATGCTCTTGTCTTCACTTCGAAAACATACTCGTTGGATCGAAGTGGTTTTCGGATAAATTATCCGATCCCGGTCTCTTCGAAACAACGTTCGATATTTCGGTAAACTCAACCGCGGTTCTTTAGGAAATAAACAGGCGAAAATAAGATTGGAGATCATCTCCTAACCGTTAGTGGACGGGTTTCCTTATCATCGTCCTAGAAGAATGAAAAGAGTTTATACATATAGTATATCACCTCCCGACGGTAACTGTACCATATAATTCTTGTGTTTCTCCTAGATATTTCCAAAGTTATGTTTTTGGTCCAAATTTGATAGTCGGTTATTTAACTATCAAATAAACAATCATTCAGCCAAGATTCCATTTCCTACTGGAACCACTAAGTCTTATTTTAATTTAAATTTTTAAATAACTAAATCTCTTAATTCAAAAGTATATACTTATCTTACTGAATTTAGTATATTCACAAACCACCCTTTTCAAAAGTATTTGAAAACTTTTTAAAATAAATATGGAAAGCACCACTGCGGTATCAACCATGGATTCGCAGCTGAATGATTACGTCTCTATCCTAGAGAAATCCAAACTTAACTGTAGGCAATCTCTGCCTCCCGATTCCGTCATGAAATTATACCATTACTTTCCGAAAACTTTTTTTAATCGTTAAATATATTTTTAAAACGATTAAAATAATTACATAACTTTGAAACAATAATTAATTCTGATTTATTAATAAAATTCTATCGATTTACAAGACTTGTCTATAAAACTTATAATTCATTTTTACAATTTAAAAATATCTAAATAACTAATTTCCTGAAATATTTTTAAACATTTTTAAATTACCTAGTTTAATAATTAAAAATCCTCTTTTTTAAAAAACTCAACTTCTCGATAAAAGTATATTTTTCAGTTCCAATATAACCAATCTAATATTTATAAATCTCTCTCTATTTATCACCAATCGACTTACGTCACCAATTTCATAAATCCCTTTTTCACATTTCCAAAAGTAAAATCTATCATTTCTTTTAAACCGATTTACCCATCTCATTATAAATTCTTATCGTGAATTTATATCCTCAATTTTATCAAATCATAATCATTTCACTTTATTTATAAACATTGTTTATAAATCCCATAGTCTCATTTCTAGTTTACAATGGTTTTCACATTACTTAAATCCATTATAAATCGATTTCTAAATTAAATTCCATTTATACATCAATTTCTTAAATAACCCAAACTATATTCCAAAACCAACCAAATCTCGATTCTACTACCATTTCGTAATTTAGAAGTCTTATTTAAGATCCAGTATAACCAATTTTATATTTATTTCCAAATTCCCTTTTATTCTCCAAACTTGTTAAAAATATCAATTTTTAAAACCCTTTTTATTTAAAAAAGTATCACCCAAGAATGATTATTTAAAACCCTTTATATACATTACTCCAAAATCTTTATTTACAATATCCCGAAATAGATGAGTACCAATTTAAAGTCAAACCAGTTATTTTATCCAAATAATTTTTTTTAATTAATCCAAAATCCTATATAAATACTTCACTTCCAAAATCCTTTTTTAATTTCTTTTCAAAATCAAATATATATTTATGTTATTTTAAAATACCAAAATCTAGGTCAATGCTACCATAGCATCAATAAATAAATCACACTATAATCTATCATAGATTATTCAAACATATCATATATCACAATATATGAAATTAAATTCAACATTTTTGAGGAATCCAGTTGGATCCCTCCAACCTATATTCTTGCAACCATGGATCTTAGATAACATAAAATACCTGTTATCCCGCCTTTTGGCAAGGCCGTGACACCAAGAATTTGACTAGAAACCAATGACAGTTCGTCTTGGAGATCGGTTATAGGCAGACTCACTATGGATATCGACGAATTTTTTCCGAGTCCAGATGGAGCTAAAATTGATATGACAAGACAAGCAAAGCTATGAGAGCCAACATTCCGAATTTCAAGTCAATCGGAGTTCATATGCGCAAGATATTGATCGATCACGGTTGTGAAATCCAAACTTGCATCGATCATAACTCGAGATCTACAAACCCAAATGCCACCAAATTTTCACAGGAGCTTAAATATGACCTAAGGAATGTTCCTGCCAAATTTCGACTTGATCGGAGCAAGTCTTGACCGAGTCGAAATTCGTTCGTATCGATCGCGCATGGAAAAACTCCAACTTGCATCGATCGTATCTCGAGATATACTAGTCCAAATGCTATGAAATTTTCACAGCAGCTTAAGTACAACATGAAGAATGTTCCTGCTAAATTTCGACTCGATCGGAGCAAGTCTTGACCGAGTAGAAATTCGTTCGTATCGATCACGCATGGAAAAACTCCAACTTGCATCGATCGTATCTCGAGATCTACAAGTCCGAATGCTATGAAATTTTCACAGCAGCTTAAGTACAACATGAAGAATGTTCCTGCCAAATTTTGACTCGATCGGAGCAAGTCTTGACCGAGTCGAAATTCGTTCGTATCGATCGCGCATGGAAAAACTCCAACTTGCATCGATCATATCTCGAGATCTACAAGTCCAAATGCTATGAAATTTTCACAGCAGCTTAAGTACAACATGAAGAATGTTCCTGCCAAATTTCGACTCGATTGGAGCAAATCTTGACCGAGTCAAAATCTATTCGTATCGATCATGGATCGGACCGAAACGTCACGGGCTTGGGCGCGCGGGCCTGGTCACGTGCCAGAGAGGGTCTCCCAAGATCTGAGCGAAATACCAGCCTCCTACACCTATAAATAGACCCCCAAAGCCAACAGAAAAGGGGTTCTTCTTCCTCTTTGAGATCTCCAACGCCCGGACTCCGCCAGATCCAGATCTGAACTCCATGGCTGCTGCTACCAACGAATTTCACTACTACAAATCATTGTTATTCATTGTTATCTGCTGAAATCAATTGTAAACATCAAAGAAAGAGCAATAAAGCAAACAACTTCATAGTGTGACCGAGTCGAAATCTGTTCGTATCGATCACGGATCGGACCGAAACTTCACGGGCTTGGGCGCGCGGGCCTGGTCACATGCTAGAGAGGGTCTCCCGAGATCTGAGCGAAATACCAGCCTCCTACACCTATAAATAGACCCCCAAAGCCAACAGAAAAGGGGTTCTTCTTCCTCTTTGAGATCTCCAACGCCCGGACTCCTCCAGATCTAGATCTGAACTCCATTGCTGCTGCTACCAACGAATTTCACTACTGCAAATCATTGTTATTCGTTGTAATCTACTGAAATCAATTGTAAACATCAAAGAAAGAGCAATAAAGCAAACAACTTCATAGTGGACGTAGGCAATACGCCGAACCACTCTAAATTCTTGTGTCTCCCTACATTTTAATTATTCTCATTTCTGAAATTTGAAGTTTTTGTTAGATAATTCCTCTTTTTCTATTTAATTTCTTCACTTTATCTCTACAAAGACTTCCGAAGAGTGTTGTGCCCAATTTTGGTACAAATAATATCTATCCCGCTTCGAGGCGGGATATCGCGGTAATATAGGGTCATCCGCTATTATGCGGGGCGCATAGGGTCTCATCCACTACAAATATGCGGGAATATCAATCCAACTACTAATATATACTACTATATACATATTATAACATCCAACTGATAGTAACAATTATCAATTCATCCAATCAACCAATAATTTAATTTTCAACACTTTAAATTAAACTAGCAATCCAAAAATGAGTGAGATTTACTCACTTTGATTTTTATTGTCGCTTCGCGTTCCGGTTCCGATTAAATTTCCACGCAATTGAATTTATTTGAAAATTCAACAAGCTCTAATTTCAACCAAACCGAATGCATAGCCAAGATCTCGTTTAGACGAACCCAACGTGACTGACCGCGTTGGATTCCGATCTAAAACGAATAAGATATTCGATTTATAAGTTTTAACGATTTTATCTTAAACAATTATATAAACTATATTTTTTTTAAATGAAGGCCCATACCACACCATCAAAACCTGACCCAATCCCTTCATCATCTCAAAACACTCCTGTACAAACACGAAGACACAAAACCCAACTTCTAGGCATGCACACGACTACTAATACACGCCTTCACTCGATAAAACTCCAAATCGACTTCACCAACACGACTCGCATCTCTTCCTCGACACGCCAGTACCCAATTTGCCTCGCCCCGGCCTCCCTATTGAAACACGACACCAGCTCCAAGCCTTCGCCGTACAAATGTCGCATCCTACCACCGAGCACCGCACGTCGTCAAACTCGGCACCCCAGTGCGCCTCCGTCCCCTGATCACAAATCCGAGTCCCCACAACCACATCGACACCTAAAACCCAAGATAGCCTTAACCCTAGTTCGACTGCTCTCCACTGTACAGCCTTGACCACCCCCCAAACCGACGCCCATCCTCCAATAACCATACCAGACCGAAGAGAATTGAAAAGTAGGATTTTAGAAAGTGGTTTAGTATTTTTTTTCTTGAGTATTCTATGAGAAATAAAATTTCAAAGATTGATTTCAGCATTTCTCCTTACTGTGAATGTTGCGTGCACTTCTAAAAATGGAGGGAAGTGATGTTGGCGTGTTTGAATAGGTCAAAGTACAGTGAAAGGATGGAATAACAACTGAAAAGGGAATTGACTAATTAATATATTAATTAAATTCCAAAATGTCTCGATTTACGTAGCTTAAAATCTTGAACCGCTATCGAGGCGTGCCGCTAGGCGTTAATAATTTTATACCCCTATTCCGATAATTTTCAACCATTCGCATCCAAAAATGTCAGACTTGAATTGCTCAAAATATCAGATTGTTAATATAAATTTGGCAAATCTCAACATATACAGTAAATAAATAATCACAGAATCACAGACACAGAGCAATATAACAATAATGCAGCAGAAACAAAAGAATAGTATTTCATGATGCTACTATATATATAACAGAGTTAAACAAGATATAACAGAAACCATGAATACATAGGTATCTCAATACAATAGTCAAAATACAAAATCTGAATACATCACTGGAAGCAGAATCGATATAGTTGGATCTCCAAGCGAAGCTCCAACTCAAAAGGTGAGTCTCGAACACTAAGCCACTCAGTCTGACCGAAGCGTAAAGCAAAACACAAAATACTCGAGTCAGGATTAACCTTCTTATATCAATAAATCCAACTCAAGTGAAATATCAACTGAAATACAAGTAACTCAAAGGATGTTTGGGATAACCATCCTTTAAGGATCCGTTAAACTATCTACTATGTAGTAATATATGCTATTATAATATGTCTAAAGTAAAGTAAACTATTAAAATAGCGTTAAGGCGTTACCCATATCCCCTTTAACACATTTTATAGTGCCAATAGTCTATACAGTACCGTAATACCCCATAAACTGGAGCTACCAGAGGATACTCCATAGGTATGACACAAATCAAACTCGTAGTAAAGCACGCTAGGGTAGGTGACACGGCACAACAAGGCAATGCCAGGGTAGATATACCAATTAAGCATCCGGACTGGTGGTGACACAGAGCCGCAGAAATCGCCCACCTCGAGCCACACTCTCGAAAATCTGAAGGTGCGCTCCAAATCAATCACAAAGTAATAGAATGGCATACCATGGAGTGTGTCCGATAAGAGGAGCTACCTCATTGGCTCGGAATCGCTCCTGTTTTAGCCACCTTATGCTAAGTCATGGGAGTTAGGTCCACGTAAATATACCTTTAGGATCATCGCCACCATCCTACTTCATTATGGAATCTCCACCACGTACATAGTTGTTAAAGTGGTTTTCGGTATCGACAGAGAGTATGCCCATATCCGATCCAGGTCTCTTTAACAACCAATCGTTATTATAACACTGCGGTCATTTCAAAATAGTTTATACTTCAAACCAAAATATCATTTTTTATTTCAAAACCAAATCAATACGATATCATTTTCACTTAAAATATATTCACTTCCAAAATCTCAGTACTTTCAAAATTATAACACTTCCGAAACCAAAACACTTTGAAATCATAATATTTTGGAAAACCTTAACTTTGAAATCATACTTCCACCCTTAAACAATTTAGATATTAATAATAGTCTATAATAAATAGTTTATAAAATAAAAATAGTTTATATAAAATAGTTATAAGTTAAAATAGTTTATAGTAAAATAATTTATATTGAAAATGATTTATATTAAAATAGTTTATATTAAAATAATTTATAAATGTAAAATATAAAATAGTTTTAATATATAGTTAAAATACTTTATATAATAAAACAGTTTCCTCAAATCTCACAAATCGATTCAAATCAACTCGAATTCCAAAATTCAAATTTAATCAAATCTCAAATCATCAATTTCATTTCGATTCAGTTTCTCAATAAATCATTTCAAATTATCGATTTCAAATACATATTTGAACCATAAAATGAGCCATTTCAAATTCAATATATATTTCAAAGCTTTAAATATTCAACGTTTCAAAACTAAATTCGATAATTTTATATATATATCAAATTCACTTTACTATTGTTTAGTTTTGAAATATTTACTTAATCATTTCAATAATATCTAAATACAACTTCAATTTACAAATTTAAATAAACAAAATATCCCATTTAAATTTATATAAATTTGAAATATTCATTTAAGTCACTTTTAATCAAATTCAAGTTATAAAACATATCTTTAAAATTTCAAATTTAATAAATTTCAAATCAAACTTATTAAAGTAAAATTCTTAAATAAATAAAATTTCAAATCAATTTCAAATTTATCTTTCCACCTTGAACCATTATAAACTCTATCTTTGAAAATATAAATTTTGTATACATACTTAAACATATTATATATCAACTTTAATAAATCTTTAAAATCAATATTTATTAAAACCATATATTTCTTTTCAAAACCATAGAAATCATTTTCAAAATATTTATATATAGACCAACGTTGTCTGTATATAATTTTCTATCCTATGGTCAGGTGATACGGATATTTATCATTTCAATCCGCAATTTAAATATATATACGGGTATATATCTTTTCAACCCGCAATCCCAAATTCAATTCAATGAAAATTGATTGGGTTTATCATTTCAACCCATAACGATTTTCTCCTATTCTACAGATCGTTCGGGTATGTATCATTTCAACCCATAGTGAGTTCTATACTAACAGGGAACTTGTAGAGTGATGACAAATATGATAATAATATAACAGACATATGTCATCAATACAAATAACAGATAATGGTGTCAGATGTCACAGGTGAACAGATACAATGATGGCATATATATAACAATGTAAATAACTAGCAGCAGCATATTTCAATTGTCTTTTCAATTGAAATCAAATTTAATAAATATAAAAACATTAATCGTGAGTGATTGCTCACCTTTCGAGGCTAGAGAGATGAACGAGAATGAGGCGAGTTACGAATCCAAGCACGAATTCCATAAAAAAGCTAGAACTGGATTGATGATGATCAATGGTATAAGTGAAGTTATATATATAACTATATATAACTATTTACATATATAACCCAAACACAAATTAAATTATATGTATATGTAAAATTCAAAATCATTTTTAACTAAAATCCAAATATTAAAGTCAAGCATATATTTGTAAAAAATTTAAATCAATACATTCAACTTAACAGTTTAATATATATATATATATATATATATATGTAACATATGAAATCGACCAATAAACCAAAAAGTTTAAAAATGATAAAATATTGTTTGTACCAAAATTGGGCACAACACTCTTCGGAAGAGTTTGAAGAGATAAAAATGAAGAAATTAAATGGAAAAAGAGGATTATCTAACAAACGCTTCAAAAATAAATGATAAAAATGCACAGAAACATAGGAATTTAGAGTGGTTCGGCGTATTGCCTACGTCCACTATGAAATTGATCACTTTATCGATGTTTCTCTGATGATTACAATTGATTGCAGTGGATTACAGCGGATTAAAGTTATGAAGTTTGATTACAACAGCAGTAATGGAGTATAAATTGAATCCGGTAGAGTTTGGGCATTGGAGCGTCAAAAGATCCTTTTTCTGTAGGCCCTGGGGCTCTATTAATAGGCATAGGATGCAAATATCTCACTCAGATCTCGGGAGACTTCTTCAGGCATGTGGGTGGGCCCACGCGATCGATCTCGGGAGACTTCTTCTGGCATGTGGGTGCGTCAAAAGAACATTCTTTAGCTTATAGGTAAGCTCCTGTGAAAATTTCATAGCATTTGGACTTGTGGATTGTGAGATATGATCGATACGAGTTGGTGTTCTTCGGCAGGCTGTTTGGTTCGAATCGATGGTTTCAAATCGATCTGTTCGAATCTATGGTTGCACGTGCCCAGGTGATGACGTGGCATGCACTCTTCGGATAGATCCACTTTTTATGCCGAGTTGATCAAGTCGTCCCCAGATTCTCGCCTTGTTCGCATCGAAGTAGTTGCCTTGTTCGAATCGATCAATAGCATGCTCTCCGTATCGATCTGCAGTGTGCTCTGTTTTCATCGATTGTGTTGGCTTGTTCGCATTGATCCAGGTTTCTCCAACTTGATGGATGCAAATGACTGATGGCTTGATGGATACGAATAGCAGTTCCATGATGGATTCGAACAAACATGAGTCGATGGATACGAACAAGGCTCTCCCTGATGGACTCGAACAAACATGAGTCGATGGATACGAACAAGGCTCTCCCTGATGGACTCGAACAAACGTGAGTTGATGGATACGAACAAGGCTCTCCCTGATGGACTCGAACAAACATGAGTCGATGGATACGAACAAGGCTCTCCCTAATGGATGCGAAGCGGTGTAGTCTGATCGATGAGAATACGATCGATACGAACCAAGGCTCGATGATGGATACGAAATGGGGTTATTTCCTTCAATTTGCATCGATCATAACTTGAGCATACGAACCTGGACTGTCTTGAATTTTGGAACGTTGGCTTTCTTGGCTTCGCTTGTCGTGTCTTGTTGATTATAGCCTGATCCGGACTTAGACAAAATTTCTCGACATCCATGGTGAACCTGCGTGTACTCGATATTCGGGATGAGCGATCTTTAGTTTTCAGTCAGTTCCTTGATATCTCGGCCTTGCCAAAAGGCGGGATAACATTTGCCCCCCAAAGTACGTCTTGTGGAAACATGACGTGCTTTGAAAAGCCGTAACCTTCAATTTGAACAGTTATCGTCTTTTTGTCGAAAGTTGTAATCTTTGACTGATTTCCTCAGTAATGTGAACTGTTGATTATCAACAGTTGTACCCTGTATTGTTGTAACTGATTGCTGTATGATAGTGATTAGCTGTTTGCCGTCGTAACCGTTATCAGATGAGTATTCAATTCCTGTGGATGTTGAAAATTGAATATTAGTCCGACATATATGCATATATGTTAATATGACTCTCGTTGATGTTGCACGTTCACGAGTCATTGTCAGTTCTCTCGTATCGAGTCCCGTATCGATCCTCTCCTGAACCGATGTGAAATTCGAGTTGCAACAACGCTTGATGGTTATTTTTGAATGTCCCTTCGTATCGATCCTCTCCTGGATCGATGTAAAAGGTTGAAAGGTGGTTTTCGTATCGATGGTTGAAGATGGAGACGAAAATAATTGATACGAATAAGCGCTTTGTATCGATGAAATTTACGCTATTGGATACAAATAGCCAATTCACATCGATGGATACGGGCCTTTGGAGGCTGTAACTTGATGGGTTCGAACAGTATAGTTCGTATCGATGCACAGTGGATGGAGTCGAGAACAATGGATACGAACAAGCGTTTCGTATCGATGGACTTTGGTGTCAGAAAAATCTTTGCTACAGGTTTTGTGTCGATAAAACTTGAGTCTATGGATTCAATAGCTTATTCATATTGATTTGGTGGTGGAACTGTTGTCGCCGGTTGAGACTACCGGGAGGCGAAATGTCTTTTTCCTTCACACTTGAGCCCATATAAATACGTTTGTACTTAGCCATTTCTCCTTATTTGCTACTTTTATCTTCTGCCTTCATATCGCTCCGGATTAGGGGAAATTAGAACTGCTTTCGCCTTCGAATCGAATCAACCTTTCAATCTCTCAAATCAGCCGTTGTAATTAGGTAATAAGTCAATGAACTCGTATAACGAACGACGAGATTCGAATCCCACCGCTAATTTATACACACATGCGGCCGACCTTTAGCGGTGTTGAGATCGAAGTTGGTTTGGAGCATGGTTGAAGGAGGAAAAGGAATGGCATCACGGCCATTTTGGGAAGAAGGAGTGAGGAAAATGACGAAGGAATTGCTCAGTCTGAATTTCGTATCGATCTAGGGTTAGAAAAACTGGAATTTCGCATCGATCCCCCTTCTATGACTTCGTATCGATTGCTGACCTCGTGATTCTGCTTCCATCACTTCGAATCGACATGGGTACGAAGCATATTTGTGATGGATACGAACTCTGTTGGAACTTGATCGATGCGAAGTTAACGGGACCTGACCGATACGAAATCAGTGGATTCGATCGATACGAAGTTGCTGGCCCTGATCGATACGATACTAAGACTTTTGGTCAATACGAAACTTACTCCCTTTTGATCGATGCGAAATAGACCTCTATCGATTGATCCAAGCCTGAACACTGATAGACACAAAATATTGTACAACCGAACACTCGACTCTGACGAGCTTTAGCCTTGCATAACTGGACTTAACCATTTCACTGCATATTTGACCATCCTTCGAAGCTCGTCGATGGAACATTGACTTAACGAACTTATAACAAACTTCAACTTGGATCGATTGCTAGCGTCTGGATGGCACGGTTGTGACGGTCAGCGATGACGGTCACTCCAGCTGGATTTTGAAGTCTCGTCGTTTAAATATTTATTCATACTCTGTTGAATCTTTTCAAGTAGCATACAACACTACACTTGCACAACACATTCACACACTTCACACTAGGGGAAGCACGAGTGTTATTTTCGTCCAATGATGATTTCTCATAAGTTAGTTAGTTATGGAACCTTCAAGCTCACAATAGCAGGAAGTTCAAGATTCATCTTCTTCCGTCATAGAGATTCAGGCTATCACGACCGAAGTTATAGACCCAGCTCCGGATGAGCTGCCTAATGCTACGTTCATTTGTAATCCCCAAGATTCTATACCGTCCAATGTCTCTGAAGACATGTTTGGGATGAATATGCCTAAGGCATGGTTTGTCATTGGACGACGTACTATTACCGGGACCAAACGATAGACCGCACGCTCCCCTAGAGGGGTTTACTGCCTTTAACCGTCATGCGTGAGCAGCGGGAATACTTCCTCCTTTCAACCAATATATTAGAGAAGTGTTATCTTTTCTCGGAATCGCCCCATCGCAACTTCATCCCAATGGATATGCTTTGCTGAATAGCATATTTATCGTATTCATGGAGCATCTCTTTCGACCACCAATGCTGACTGAGATTATATACCTTTTTAACTTCAAGAGTAGGGGAGATAGCCCGTCTTTCACTTTCCTGGAGTCAGTCAGGAACTGCCAAGTAGTAACCGGATCCTAGGGAAGGCTGAGTTACTTCAAAATAGAATGGTTCTATGTCCGGTGCCCCCCAGGATTTGCCAGCCGATGGCTAGTCAGACGTAAGTGTTACAGCATTCTTCAAGAGTTATCCAGATGATAGTAGTTGATATAAATTGACATCTTCTTTTCTTTTTACAACCGTAAGTTCACAACGTGAAGGCGGGTATTTCAAAGAGATAGTAAGGGTCCTTCAAGAAGTTCCGAACGAAATGAGGGACATTGATTCGGTTCTAACCGACAGAAAATTGAGAATCGTCAGGCTGATTGAGCGGAATCAAAGCATAAGGCTTGAAGATACACTGAGGGCAGTCTCGAAGAAGCGGGTGAAACGCAAAGCACTCGGTGTCGTAATAGCTGAAGGGGTTGATCCGGAGAGAACACCCACTGATGACGAACTTATAGCCAGGTCTTCTGGCGGTTTTCAGGGATCAAAAGGAAGAAGAAAAGGCAAGGCAGTTGCTCATAAGCATTCTAAATCCATGAGATTGAAATCTGTGGTTGTGTCTTTGCCTGTTCCTGGAATTAGAATTTCGGAGGCTCCTCCCGCGCAAGTAGAGAATCCTTTCGAAGGGCTTGCTGATATTCCGATCCTGGATTATGTGTCGCTTCAACATGACACCGGGTTGGAGGAGCTTGACAGTGCTCTTGATCTGAGCGAGTCGCTTGTTATAAGTGCGGCCGACATTTCCTGTTGGTCGGGGAGTTGCACATACATACACTTCACGGCACTGCACGATTTCCTAATCGTAAATTGTCCAATTCAAGAGATCACTAACATTTCTTCAGTTTCTCACTTACAGGTACGATGTCCAGGAGAGGATCGATGTTAGGGAGCCTTCGCTCAGCTCGAAAGTCTTCTACTTATTATGAGTCCCGTAGGAGAGATTCGGATAGAGACCGCGATCGCAGGTATTTCAATCAAGAAAGATACGAGAGGGATAAGGATAGAGACTATAGATACCAATCTAGGTCCCGTTCTCCCCCTCCTAGAATTCCATCACCACCTCCTGTTCATGCTTCACATCCATCAGAGCCTCCGCGACATAGACCGTCTTCTCAAATTTCAAGGCTTGAAAATCATTGCCAGAGAGCTGAAACTATGGCTCCCATAACTGCAGAGCGGGTCATAACCGATCCCACGGGGGAAGGTGCAATAAAGATTGCCCAACTTAAGAAAGATTTCCCGAACATTTGCTTTGATGGCTACATCTTCCCCCCTCACTTTAAGAGAATCCCTTCGGAAGCTGAAAATAAAATGCATGATTACATTCATGACATTTATGCCCAATATAGAGAGTGGGTGAAGGCCGTAGAAAAAGCTTCGAAGGTGGCCTTTGAGTGGGCTAAAGTGATTGAAAAGATGGAGTCTGAAATTGCCCAAAGGGATCGAATCATCCAAGTGCTCAATACCGAGGCCGAGTTTTCTCGGAGATCTGAAATTGAGGCCACCAAAAAAGCTGATGAAGCGAATGTAGCGATGGAGAGATTGAGGCACACACACGTTGCCTTGGTGGAAGAGACGGGCCACCGAAATACTACTGTCACGGCCGAACAGGATGCGGCGATTAAGGAACTCAATGAGCTTAAATCCAAATTCTATGACATCGCCAAGGAAAGGAACGACGCGAACAACGCAACCCAGGAGGCGTGCGAACAGGCTGTCTTGCTTCGGGGTGAACGGGATGCAACCGTGGCTAAGGTCCGCGAGGCGGAGACCAAGGTTGAGGAGAAGGTGAAATCGGCTGAGTCCAGGCTAGAAGCTGATATCGAAGATCTTCTTGTCGTTTACAACGATAACGTGTTGAGGCACAGAGGTCTAGCCTGGCTCGATGACTACCCGACACATTTAGACAATGCCTGGGGCCGATTGGTTGAGGAGGAGAAGGCGGTGCATCTAGGTGAGTCAGTCGACAAGTTTGAGCTTGAGAATCGTCTGCTGAATGAAGATGAACGGAGGATTCTCCATGAGTCGATGATTCTGCACGAAAAGGAGAGGCTTGGAACCCAGCACTTGGAAGTAGGAGAAGGCTCAGGGGTTGAACACCGCGATGCAAGTCTTGAAATTCCAGCGTCAACCCAGCCTGAACCCTTACCTGCGGTTGACCCCCAAGCTGTTCCTGCCTACAATCCGGATCAGCCGCAAATGTCTCCGGCTATAGAGCAAGTTGCTGAAGCTGTTCGGGCATCTACAAGACAAACTGAGGAAGGTACTTTGAACATCCTATATGTCTGTCTTAAGTCGGAATCGTCACTCAAATTAAGTACTAACAGTTCTCTTGTTTTTGTCCGATCTCTAACAAACAAATGAGAGATTTGCCTGGCCTTCCATACAATGCTTCAAACGGTGCCATCCCTATACTAGGTTGATAACTGTTGTTATAGGAAAACCCCACCAAATATAGGTGATCTTCTCAAGATCCACCAAAGTCTGATACATAAGCTCTTAACAAATCCTCCAAGACTTTGTTAACTCTTTATGTTTTCCCATTGGTCTACGGATGGTAAGCGGTACCCATCTTGAGCTTGGTTCCTAAAATCTCATGTAGACTCTTCCAAAACTCATAGTGGACAAGGAATCTCTATCACTTACTATACTATTAGGAATTCCATGTAGTCTAACTATGTTCTTCATAAATAAGCTAGCCAAAACAGGTGCCGTCCTAATTGACTTAACTGGAATGAAATAGGCACCCTTGGTCAATCTGTCCACTAAAACCCATATACTTTCATTTCCTCTATTAGATCTTGGCAACCCATCTATAAAATCCATAGAAATATAATCCCACTTACATAGTGGAATATCCAATGGCTGTAGCAACCCACTTGGCTTCTGATGTTTAGCTTTTACCTGTTGGCAGTTCAAACACTGCTTCACCCATAAGCCTACATCCTTCTTCATTCCTTCCCAGAAGAAACTTCTCTTTATTTCCTGATACACCTTAGTTCCTCCGGGATGAATAGTGAACTTCAAACGATGGTATTCATCCAAAACTTCCTTCCTTATGTCTCCCACATTCGGAACACACAACCTCCCTTTCTTTCTCAACTGCCCATTCTGGTCAAGACTGAAATCCTTCAAGTCATCGCTCTCCGTTCCATCCCTTAACCTCCTGATCCATTCAGCCAACACCGAATCCTCTTCTTGTTTAGAAGCAATCTTTTCGGTCATTATCAATCGAACTTCTAAACAAGATAACATAACAGATTCTCCACTAGACGTAGCTTCAGATCTCCACTGCACTCTGCAAGTCGACAACGCTTCCAAATCCTTCCACTATGCTATCATTGCCAACACTACATTCTGATGCTTTCTACTAAGTGCATCTGCTACCTTATTACCTTTCCCTGGTGTTTACTCAGTTCTGAAATCATAAGCAGTAATAAACTCTAACCATCATTGCTGTCTCATGTTCAACTCCTTCTGAGAGAACAAGTACTTCAACGACTTATGATCCGTATATAACTCAAACCTCTCTCACAAAAGGTAATGTCTCCAAACCTTCAATGCAAATATCACTGTGGATAATTCCAAATCATGCATTGGATATCTAACCTCATGCGGTATACGCTGTCGAGAAGCATAGGCAATCACTTTACCTCTCTGCATTAACACTGCTCCTAATCAAGTTCCACATGCATCTATATAAACTACCAAATCTTGATTCCCTTTCGGAACAATCAACATAGGTGCATGGGCTAGTAAGTGTTTCAAGCTCTAGAATTCTTCCTCACACTTATCGGTCCACACAAACTTCATATCTTTTCGCGTTAGTTTAGTCATCGGTGCTGCTATCCACAAAAAATCCTTAATGAACCTCCGATAATATCCAGCCCATTCAAGAAAACTCTTTATCTCAGTCACTATCTCGGGTCTCTTCCAATTATTCACCGCTTCAATCTTAGTCGGATCTACAGACAACCCTTTCTCTAAGACTACATGACCAAGAAACTTCACTTCCTTCTTCCAGAAATGACACCTCGAAAACTTCGCCTTCAGCTGATTATGCCTCATCGTCTCTAGCACAACTCTAAAATGATCCACATGCTTCTTCTCATCCCTAGAGTATATCAAAATGTCATCAATGAAAATCAACCCGAACCTATCCAAGTGCTCTCGGAAAACTCTGTTCATCAAGTCCACAAAGAATGTTGGCACATTAGTTAGTCCAAACGACATAACTAACCATTTGTACAATCCATATCTGGTTCTAAACATCGTCAAAGGAATAGTATCCTCTGCTACACTAAGCTGATGAAAACCTATTACTAAATCCAACTAAGAAAATACCTTGGCTCCACTCAATTGATCGAACAAATCGTCAATTCTAGGCAGCGGATGTCGATTTTTTATCGTCTTCTCATTCAACTTAAGATAATCGATACATAACCTCAACAATCAGTCCAGCTTCTTAGAAAACACTACGACTGCTCCCCATGGTGAACTACTAGGTCTGATAAAATTCTTGCCTTCCAAATCCACCAATTGCACCTTCAATTCCCTCATCTCGGTAGGTGTCATCCTACTTGGCGGCCTACTCACTGGTTCTGCTCCAGGCAGCAAATCTATCTGAAACTCAGTGGTTCTTTTCGGTGGCAAACCTACTACAGGCTCAAAAACATCTGCGAATTATCTAACCACAAAAACTCGATTCAACTCATATTCCAACTCCACAATACCCAACAAAGCATTCACCTCACAACTAGGGCTTTCTACGGTATATACAATCTGATCACTACAGTTAGGGTGTCTAAATGATATTTTCCTATCATGGCAAAATATCCTAGCATCATACTTACTTAACCAGTCCATACCCAAAATGATTTCGAACCTTACAAAGTCAAACACATGTAAACTGCAAACAAAGGTATGACCTAACAAATCAAACTCTAAGCGGTCACACTTCATCCCAAGTGTCGCATACCCTCCAATCAGATTTGTAACTCTTAAGGAAGTAACTAAGTATGTGGGTTCTAGGTTATGCTTATCTACCAAACAATGAGATACAATAGAATGTGATACACTAGTATCAAACAGAATGCTAACAGACATACCATGAATCTGAAGCGCACCTCACAACACTGCCATCCCTTTCTCCTGAGCTGTTGGTTCGATGCAGCAAGCTCCAATGCAAATACTTTTCCCCTTCCATCCTTTGCAGGCTCTTTGCACTGGTTCTTATAATATGATATTCTTCTTCCCGATCACTTTCTTTGCCTTTCCAATATGACACTCATTAGCAAAATGCCCCTTCTTATCGCACTTGAAGCAAACAACCTTGGATATTCCTTTCTTTGCGGCTCCACCCTTCTGAGCACCCTTCTTATGAAAGAACTTCCTTTTCTGACTCTGTCCCACATGGACATCCTTTACCTTATTCTTCTCCAAAGGAGCAAGAATCTCCTCATGTCTTAAATCCATCTCCACCACAACATCACAAGGATCCTAATATGAGGTAATGTAGCCCTGGCCAACTCAGGCTTCAAACCCTTGATGAACTTCTCATTCCTCTTCATCACGGTATCCATAATAGCATAACCATACCTTGCCAAGTCCTCGAACCTTCTAGAATATTCCAACACAGACATCACCCCCTGATCCAACTCAGCAAACTTTCTGAGCAAAGCAGACTGCGCCATCACAGACATGAACCTCTCCTGGAACCTTCTCCTAAACTCAGCCCATGTCATCGTCTTCATTCACTCCAGTCGTTACACTATTCCGTAGAATAAAGCTACTCCCTAAAGCTGTCTCGAAGCAAGCCTTCTCTTCTGCTCATCATTGAGTCCTAAGTCGGCAAAGATTCACTCACAATGCAGCAACCAGCTCTCCACCTCAATAGCATCTTCAGTACCGATAAATGGCTTTCCTCCAAGCCTAACATAGTCTCTACTCAAGTTAGCATAATTGTTGACCACCAGAGATTCCTCAACTCCTACTCCAGCATTTCCTCCGACCACTCCAGCAGCAATTCCAACTTGCATCCTATTCACGAAAAACTGATACTTAGCTCCCATAACCACTTATGGGACTCCATCACCAACATTTCCCGCTTGTGCCTGACCTTCGTTCCTTCTAGTATTCGGTCTGGCATTTCCATTTGTGGTGGTGTTTCCTCCAAGATTCACCTTCCACTTCTAGCATCCATATCTTCATTCAAGCCTCATGAGATACAGAAGAACTGCCTAAGAGAGATAGGAGAATAGAGATATAGTGTATATTTATATATAGCAAATACAATTACGTGACTATAGTGTTATCCCATACCCCAATCATATCTCTAATACCATAGGATTATGTTTTCAAAATCATTTTAGTTTAAAGTTTTCCATAAACCTATGCTATGATACCAAGTTGTAACATCCCCTATCTGGAGACCCAATGCCAAGCGCTACGGATGCCGCAGTCATCCATAGTATTAACTTTCGGTGACCAAATACAGTAATGTTAATGGTATCCATAATATCAGAAGCACTTGAATGTGAAATAAAAACATCACAAATTAAAACATTTTTCTGATTACATTTCGAAACAACCTTTCATATTCAAATTACATAATCTCAAATGTTTCCCAGGTTCAGATCAAATATAATTATTACATAAATACGCCAAGAGCGACATATGAAGGTGCCCCCTTGGTTGAACAGAGTAATATATAGTCATAACTAACTTAATACAACACAGCGGAATCAAACAAAATAAAACAACAACTTCTAAATAGCTTCCCATTAGCCACCTACTCGTCTGCGGAAGCTTTATTCGCCAACCTACAAAAAGCTGTAAATCCTCAACCCTCAGCGTACTCAAATCAATTTTGAGCACCCGAGATTTTAAGGGGAAGACATAAACTTCGAGTCAAACATAATGCCTGGTATGAATAATACTATACATCTCGGTTATTTTGATATTAAGTGAGACCATGCCGCTTAGCGGAACAGGTTTCCCCTTACTAATATCCCTTTTAAAACATATCTTTTGTAAATCATAATCCTGCAACCAAAACTGGTTAAAATTGTTAAGCAATATCATGAAAACTTACATGTCAGGTAACAAATGAACTATCTGTCCGAACACTATAGTTTTGTTTTGCTAAATACTAACCTTTGGCTGACTCGGGCGTACCAGATAATATATAAACAAATAATCTAATATATGTTAGACACTCCTCTTATGGATGGTATGTCCCTAACTTATCTTCTCCAGGTCAACTGATCCTAATGGTTTTGCGGGCTCACCAATAACCTCACTCTGTATAATTATATTCCCTTTTGTGTGTTACATCATTTTAGTCTTACCTTTGACAAAGCCCTACACACTATAATTTTGGACTAAATTAACTGAGGGCTAATAGCTAATGTATAGGGTGTCACCCTATATCAGTCCCATCTGGTATACAAATATCTGAGTCATTTTACTTAGGGTAACCTTCCCTTAAATTTTCCTTGAAAACCTTTTCTTATCAAAATGATTTAAACCTTTAAATCAAACTTAAACAAGGAAAACATATACTCTATGCTTTACTCCAATCATCTTGCCATGTTATATATATATATATATATATATACTTTACTCAAATCTTTGTTGATGAAAACATTTAAACCTTTGAAAGTACCCCTTTCGAATCCATTGAAAGTACCCCTTTTGAAACTAAGTAAACCCTTCTTTATAACCTAGGCCGAAAGGCCAAAACGTTCCTTTCGAAACCGTTCAATCTTCCTTTCGAAACCATTGGAAAACCTAACCTTCTTAAACTTTAAAAACCTTAGACATCCTTCTTTAAAACCTTTAAACATTGCCTTTCGAAACCATTGGAAAACCTTTCCTTTCAAACCTTTCCAAACAGTTGTAAAACCTTTCCTTTTAAACCTTTCGAAACCATTGGCGAACCACCCCTTAGAAACCTTTCTTTAAAATCTTTCGAAAGCATCAAAACCTTTATAAACAGCAAATCTTTCGAAAGCATTTGGGTCAATTTAAAACATATGGAAACACCTTTCGAAACCATTTAAAATTAACTCCTTCAAAACCTTTGGGTTCTAACTTCAACAAAGCAAAAGGGTCATAAAACATTTAGGTCGAAAGCAGTCTTTCGAAAGAAATTCCTAAGTAAAGAAGTGATGGTATCGAAACCAACCCTTCCGAAAGCATTGGAGAAATTGCTTGGATTTTAAAACAAAGTATACCTTCCGAAACCATTGACTTCGAAAGGTAGAAAAGCGGTAGCTAGGGGTTTCGAGCCCTTCGAAAGCATTAACTTAAAACAAAAGGCGCAACCCCGTTCGAAACCATTCCTTTAAATTAATTTGACCCAATCGAAAGCCAACCAAGTTGAAAGCATATCCTTCAAAAGAAAAGCAGGCGCATTTTCAATTAAAAGCAAGGCAACGTTTCGACCGCCTTAAGAACACTTAGCTTCGACCTAGTGCCTTTCGCCTTAGTCCAATTCGCTACATACCAACTACTTGATACCAGGCGCATTGGTTTTGATGGTAATGAAGGCGGAAGTACTTGGTCGGAACCCCTGGTGCCGAAAGTAGCGAAACATGCCTAAAGCATGTAAAATCTATTTTTAACTTTAAAAAGAAATACTTTTTAACTAACATGCCTTGTTTGTCAAATATTATTGGTTGCAAATTTTCTTTTCTAAAAGTGCTTCCAATATTTTAGAAGTAAAAGTTTAAATAATTTACAAAATACCCCTTCTCCTTTTATAAATATATAAAACATTTAAGTCCCATACCTTAAATAATTTTATATATCTATTAAAGCACTTAGGAAAATTCTACAAAAATTTCAAAAAATCATTTTTAATATGTTTTCTAACATATATTAATTTCAGACCCAAAACTTATATTATTTAACCGTAAATAATTTAAACCCAAATAATCATTTTCCTCACTGGAAAATTAATATAAAATCAACAGTTATTCAAAAAAATATGAAAATTGAAAATCATCTCTAAAATATCATTTCTGATCTAAATCTACAATCTCAAGGATTTTGGATGTCATATAATAGGGTTTTCACATTAAAACATATCATAAAAATCTATACGAATAAGCATAAATCATCAACAAGTATATATAAATATTTTATCCTTCAAAATCATAGCATAACATTGCAAATAAATCGGGTTTAACCTTAAAACTGAAAACACTTATGAAATAAAAGATGTAGTCATTATTCACCTTAGCTTTGAGATTAAGGAGTTTGAGATTTGAATGGATTTGATTTTGATCAATCTTCTTCCTTAAATTTTCTTATTTATCTTCCAATTTCTCGCTTAATGGTGACCGACCTCTACTTTGTCTTTGATTTAGAAATGAACGTGTAAATGAATTCCTAAGGGATTGGGGTATAAGAATATTCTTATTCCAACTTTTCCCTTACCTATTACCCTTATCTATTTTAATTCATGTTAGCTCATTTTAATTTATTCGTTAACATGGCATGGCTACCTCTATTAATCACAAATCTCAATCCCCTAATCATCACATTATTTTACTTAATTTAGCTAATTAAATATCCTAAATAATGTTACTAAAAATTTGGGTCATTACATGTATGCTAGATTTCAAACTATACAACATGATCATATGGCAATAGGAGTTAAGTGTTATCCCGCCATTTGGCAAGGCTAGGACACCAAGAAATTGATTGGATTCCAAATATCGCTTGTCATGAATATCGATGAATTTTGTCTGAGTCCGGATCAAGCTAAAAATGATGAGACATGACTAAGAGAGCAAAGGAAGCCAACGTTCCAAGTATCAAGACAATCTGAGTTCATATGCTCAAATTATGATGGATACGAGTTGGAGGGAAAAGCATGTTTTCGTATCCATCGACGATGTGTTTTTGGTATGCATCAGGGAACACTGTTTCTTATCGATAAAGGCGGCCATGTTTCGAATCCATCAAGTTCGTATCGATGGATTTCGTGTCCATCGATAATTGGTACAACTCGATTCGATTGGCCGAGTGTCTGCTTCGTATCCATCCAGCTCGTGTCCATCATCCACTTCGCATCGGCAAGTCCCCATGGCTTCATAACGATCAGGTTGGCAACGTTCGAACCCATCGAGTTCGCATTGGTCAGATTCGTGTCCATCAATGGCTGACGTGTCTCGCAACCGTCAGCTAGTGTCTACTTCGTGTCCATCGGACCAGCGCTCTTCGCATCCATCAGAGGACCTCACATCGAATCCAGGCCTCTTGACTTATTCGTATCCAACAAGTCAATTGACTAGGGTGACGTGTACTCCATCGAACCAAATGAGGCGAGATACATGGAGTCGAAGCGGTCAATGCGGAGTGAATACTAGATCGAAACGAAGTGCGCGCGCCACATCATCTCAGAAGCACGTGCATTGATCGATGCGATGAGTTCAACTCAAAGCCAGGGAGTCGAACGAAACAGCCAGCGATGAACGCCATTTCGTATCGACGATATCTCGCAATCCATTGATCCAAATCCAATGAGATTTTCAGGGAAGCTTGCACACATACTGAAGAATGTCCCTGCCAAATTCCAGATTAATTGGACATCATCTTGATCGATACGAAATGGATTCGTATCGATCGCAGATTGAGGCGAAACTTTCTGGAAATGGTCCCGTGGGCCCCCTCACGTGCCAGACCAAGTCTCCCGAAGTTTGAATGAGATCTGAGCCTCCTACGCCTATAAATAGAGCCCAGAGCATATAGAAAAGGGTTCTTTTGATTCTGAAGCGTCCAGACTCTACCGGGTTGAGATCTGCATCTTATTCCTACTGTTGAATTCGAATTCCAAACTGTAATTCACTGTTGTCTGCTGAAATTGCTTGTAATCATTGAAAGAGAATCAATAAAATCATCAAAACTTCATAGTGGACGTAGGCATTATGCCGAACCACTCTAAATTGCTTGTCTTTGCATTTTACATTTCTGTTTGTTGGAGTTTTTGTTAGATAATCTCTGTTTTACATTTACATTCTTCATTTTATCTCTTCAAATAACTCCCGAAGAGTGTTGTGCCCATTTTTGGTACAAACACTTTGGTGCTTTCACTGAGAAAACCAGTTTTTTCTCCTGCTCTTTGGATCTGCCGTCGATACCGGATTGCATAAATCCAAGAGGAAGATCCAGATACCCGATCCGGAATCCTTCCATTATTCAGATTTACTCAAAGTCTAGGAAAGGACTCCACCACTGATAATGGTTAGCACAAGAACTGCCGCTACCGCCGCTGATCAAGAAGGCCGGGATAGACAGAATCCTACACAGCAGCCTTCTTCCAATCAAGACAACATTGCTCACTCAGATCCATCAGGACCAGTCACCCGGCAAGAGTTTCAAGTGTTGCTCCAGGAGCTGACCCAAAGCCGGCAACAGTTGGCTGAACAGTTGCGCGCCAATGTCGAACCGACCAACCAGCTAAACCGCCAGGGCCATAGAAGGTCCAGGAGGGATGATGTCTCCCGGGCATCTACTGAAAGCTTAGCTTCGTCTGACTATCACCACAGGTCAACCCGTCCCCGGCTAGAGGGGAGTCATGCTCAAACTACTGGATATCAACCCGCCTTGACCATTGGGCAATTGAGGACAGGACCGTCGACCAGCTTCCAAACAGGACCCTCGACACGAGGAGGCACCGCTCCACAGTACACCACAGACAACCGCGCCACAACCGCTGCGGTAGAAACAAGGGTTGATACCCGAAATTTGTCAGAGCCGAACAATCGACAGCGTGGACATACTCCTGAACCGTATGTCCCAGAGGACGCTGAGCCAAGGAGGCGAAATATGGACCGTCGACAGTGCCCGGTCCAAACTCGCACTGTGGAACCCGACCACACCTTAGCTCAGCATGCCCAGAATGTGCCAGTGTCAGATATCTCGACCATGATACGTCAGATGATACGCGAGAGTCAGGGGCTCACTAATGATGATTGGGGAATCTTTCGTAGTCATACCCCTTTCACAGACGAGATATTATACGCTGAACCCCCTCGGCGATTCAGAATGCCAACTCTCCCAATGTATGAAGGAAATAGTGACCCCAATCAACATAGTTTGAAATATGAATGGTCAATGAGTGCTGCAAGGGCTGAGGATGCAGTGAAGTGTCGAAGTTTCCCCATCTCTCTGGGGGGAATCGCGACAATGTGGTTTACACGCCTACCACCTAGATCTATTTCTTCATTCGATCAACTGGCCAAGAGGTTTGTAGAACAGTTTCGTATGCATGTTGCTATGCCCAAAGACGTTAATACCCTGTCTAGTGTCACTCAAGCTCATGGAGAGACGCTCAGGCGTTACTTAGAAAGGTTCCACGTAGCATGTGTTGAGATTAGTAATCCCAATGATAACTCAATCTTGATGGCTTTGACCAAGGGGATTGATCCCGATTCCGAGTTTGGGAATTGGCTAGCTGGAAAACCACCCGCATCGTTGGACCGTTTCTACTCCAAAGCCGCTCAGTTCTTACGGCAAGAGGATGCGAAACAGTCTAGGAAGCAGGACGATGTGAGGCCCAGTATTGAGGGAATACAGAGTAATGTAGCGGTTAAACAGTCCGGTGAGAGTTCCGGAAAAGTTCAATTGAATATACAGAACAAGCAAACCCAGCCGAGAGGAAACAATGGCCAGGATAAGAAAAGAGATCAGAAATGAGGTCCACGATGTAGGGCTCAAATGTTTGACAATTACACACCGTTAAATACGTCATTGGAAAACGTATACTTACAGACTTGCAACACTGTACTGTATAAGAAGCCTGCCGAAACCCTCATCGGAGAGGCAGGTTCAAACAGGGAAATTCTGTAGATTCCATGAAAGCTACGGCCACAATACAAATGAGTGTCGACATTTGTAGGACCTCATCGAGAAGTTGATCAGAGAAAGGAAGTTAGATCAGTTTGTGCGGGCGCCGCAGTCTGGTGGAGCGGGCCCTTCGAATCAGAATCGTTCACAAAATCAGGAAAGACAGGAAGAACCGGCTCGTACGGGCGGGAGGTTGGTTATCAACACGATAAGTGGTGGTCCCCACTCAGCAGACAGAAGCTGGGGGGAAATGGAGTCGTATGCTAGTTCTATCAGGCATGCGGACTTCGAATGTTGTAGTAATTGTGAAGATGGAACTCCGGTTAAACAACAAAAGGTAATATCTGATGATATCGTGTTTAGGAACTGAGACGCTGATAAGGTCAAAGCCCCTACAATCGACCCACTAGTCATATCTGCCCAGGTAGGTCCTGCTTGGATGAAGAGGATCCTGGTTGACAGTGGGAGCTCTGTGAATATCTTGCTTAAACGGACTTACGACTTAATGAAGATGGAGGCAAAGGATTTGAAACCCTGCCTGTCCCGAATCCACGGTTTTAATGGGAGTGCCACGATACCCATTGGAGTAACTGAACTACCGATTGAGTTGGGGGTTGGAGAACTCCGGAGAGTCCGGATGTTACAATTTGTTGTCTGAGAGATTGATTCACCTTATAATGCGTTTTTGGGCCGACCGACCCTAGCTGAGTTCAGGGCGGCCATCGCCCCATGGTGTTTGACTCTAAAGTTCCCCACCGATCGTGGGATTGGAGTCGTTCAAGGAGATCAGGCCATGGGGAGGGCCTGTTATGTCGCTGAGCTGCGCGGGGCGCAGCGTAAAGAGAAGGGAAAGGGCGTAGAGGAATCTCTCTACGTCCGTTCTATTGATAATTGACAATTGATGCCTGGGCCTCGGCCCGGGCACCACAACCAATTCCTGAAAGACCTTGACCCTAGGGACAATGAGGATAAAGACGAATCTAAGGAGAGTCAAGCTTCTCCAGCCGAACTGACTGTGGATGTCCCAATCAGTGAGGATGATGATTCAAGGATGCTAAAAGTTGGGTCTCAACTGAGCAAGCAGACACAACAGAAATTGGTTGAATTTCTCCGGGTGAATCTCGACGTCTTTGCCTAGACACACTCTGACATGTGCGGGATCTCGCCAAAATTGCATGTCACTCCCTGAATATAGATCCGCAATATCTCCCTGTCAAGTAGATTAGGCGCGGTATGGATCCAGAGAGATCTGCCGCCCTTTAGGAGGAGGTTGATAAGTTACAATCGAACGGTTTTATTCGAGATGCCTTGTACCCAGAATGTGTGTCCAACCCCATACTGGTTCGAAAGCCGAACGGGAAATGGAGAACTTGCGTCGATTACTCTGACTTAAACAAGGCTTGTCCAAAAGATAGTTTCCCGCTTCCTCGAATTGACCAGCTCGTAGACTCGACAGCCGGACATGAATTATTATCTTTTATGGATGCTTATTCTGGCTACAATCAAATACCCATGCATTTACCTGACCAAGAACATACCAGCTTCATAACCGATCTGGGACTCTACTGTTACAAAGTCATGCCATTTGGTCTAAAGAACGCCGGAGCAACATACCAATGCTTAGTCAACCGGATGTTCGCCAATCAGATCGGGAAGACCATGGAGGTTTACGTGGATGACATGCTGGTGAAGTCTCGGTTCTCCACAGATCACGTCAGAGATTTAAATTCGATGTTCAGCATCCTCCGAGAATATGGAATGAAGCTTAACCCATTGAAGTGCCACTTCGGCGTTGCATCTGGAAAATTCCTCGGATTCATCGTTAAAGCTCGAGGGATAGAAGCAAATCCCGAAAAGATCTGGGCAATAAGGAACCTACAGACCCCGAGAACTATAAAGCAAGTCCAGAGTCTCAACGGGAAAGTAGCAGCATTGAGCAGGTTCATCTCAAAGTCCACCGATAAATGCATTCCTTTCTTTGATCAAATCCGGAAAGGAAAACGAAACTTTGAATGGACCACGGAATGTGAAGGCGCGTTCCGATCGCTAATTCAGCATCTCGCCACACCCCCGATCTTCTCAAAACCAGTTGACCACGAGCAACTGTACCTTTATCTGGTAGTATCAGAGCATGCGATCAGTGCCGCTTTAGTACGGGAGGAAGACAAAGTACAGAAACCAGTCTACTATGTTAGTAAACGGCTAACAGGAGCTGAAAGAAACTACCCAAGACTGGAGAAACTGGCTTATTGCGTGGTCGTTGCCACAAGAAAGCTCCGTCCTTATTTCCAAGCTCATCCTCTTACTGTGTATACCGATCAGCCGTTATGACATGTCCTCACGCGTCCTGAGACGTCTGGTAGGCTACTCAAGTGGAACATTGAACTAAGCCAATTCGACATCACTTACGCCCCGCGAAGAGCCATTCAAGGACAAGTCTTGACAGATTTCATAGCTGAATTTACCGTTCCAGAAGACTTGCCCGAAACCAGTGAATCCTCCAAAAACATCTGGAAGCTGTATATTGACGGTGCATCAAACGACCGGTGTTCGGGCGCTGGTGTTGTACTTGAAACTCCCGAAGGCCGATCTATATGTTATGCTTTGAGGTTCGATTTTCATGCAACTAATAATGAAGCTGAATATGAAGCCCTATTAACCGGCCTAAAACTTGCCAGAGATTTGAGAATTATCGCTGTGGAAATTTATTGTGATTCACAGTTAGTTGTGTGTCAAGTACAAGGAGAGTATCAAGCAAGAGATCGGAGGCTGGCTGCTTACTTAGCCCGAGTTCAGGAAGTACTGAATCAGTTTGACTATTATGCCATTTATTATATACCTCGGGAACGCAATCAAAGAGCCGATTCATTGGCGAAGTTAGCCAACACAGGTGAAGCACAGCAGATGGGACTTATCCCCATCGAAACTCTATCCTACCCAAGCGTCGATCAAATAAAGACGAATTTTGTGTTCGAAACCACTCCCAGTAGAGAATCTTGGATGACTCCATATCGAAATTACATTGAGAATGGGACGTTGCCCGAGCATAGAAATGAGAAAAGACAAATTCTGCGAAAAGCTTCACGGTTCGTCATTCAGAACGGAGTCATGTATAAAAGAGGTTATTCCGTTCCTCTCCTCCGATGTATCGCACACGATGAAATCAAACGAGTGTTACATGACGTACACGAGGGAGCGTGTGGCGATCACACCGGTGGGCAAGCTCTCGCTAAGAAAATTCTCCGCTATGGATACTACTGGCCGACAGTGAACCGAGATGCAGCAAACTATGCCAGAAAGTGCGATAGGTGCCAGAAACACGCTCGAATTCCAAGAGCCCCGCCTACTGAGATAACTCAAATGGTTAGTCCCTGGCCATTCGCGATGTGGGGCATCGATATCATCGGCGCTTTACCTTTGGCAAAAGGCGGTGCGAAATACGCCATCGTCGCCGTTGACTGCTTTACAAAGTGGGCTGAAGCTGAAGCCCTCGCAACCATTACGACAAAGAAAGTGATAAATTTCGTGGTTCGCAACATCATCTGTCGATTTGGACTCCCGCATACCATCATCACCGATAACGGAGCCCAATTCGAGAGTGCGGAATTCAAGAATTTCTGTCAACGGTTTCATATCCATAAAAAGTTCTCGGCTGTTGCGCATCCTCAAGCAAATGGTCAAGTTGAAGCTGTCAATAAAGTTATAAAATCCATCTTAAAGAAACGACTGGAAAAGGCCGGGGGCAAATGGGTTGATGAACTCCCTATGGCATTATGGGCCTATCGAACGACTCACAAAACCGCAACTGGACACACCCCGTTTTCCCTATCTTATGGCTCAGAGGCCGTTATTCCGGTCGAGACGGAAGTGTTTTCCCATCGTGTGACTTACTACGATCCGAAAACGAATGCTATACTGCTGGCTGAATCTTTCGATCAATTGGATGAGAAACGGGAAGAGGCTGATTTGAGAGCAGCCGCATATCGAAGTCGGGTCGCCTGATTGTACAATACCAAGGTTCGACCTCGGACCTTTGAACTCGGCGACCTCGTTCTCAAGAGAATCTATCCAGTTCCTTACATGAAACCAAACTGGGAAGGACCATATGTGATTACACGAAGACTCGGAGATGGCACATTCAAACTATCGACCGTTGACGGTCTTGATTTGCCAAGGGCCTGGAACAGCGAGAGTCTCCGTCGCTATTTCACATAACAGGCTTTATTTATTTCATTATATCTTTCCATTTAGCAACTTGTTTCTGCATTTTGAAATTTGAATTCTGTAATAAGGCAACTGACTTTGCCACGTTTTCTTATTTCAACAATAAAATGCCATCTCTTCGAGCTAGAGCTGTGATTCATTAAATATAATGTACAACATCACGATGCACGGAGAGCTAAATTCCATCACGCAATGGAATTTATTCAAGTAGGGAGTGGCCATGATATGATCAGCCACTCGCTAAATGGAACCCGAGCTCGGGGGGCAAGCCATCACGTTGGGCTAAAAATGGGTTGCTACACGACAATCCTTCATTTTACTCCGTAATCCCAGAGTGCGAAGCGGAGTATAAACATTCAACTCCATACTCCCAGAGTGCGAGATGGAGTACAAACATTACTTAACTCCGTACTCCAAGAATGCGAGATGGAGCATAAACATTATTCAACTCCGTATTCCCAGAGTGCGAAGCGGAGTATAAACATTCAACTCAGTATTCCCAGAGTGCGAAGTGGAGTATAAACATTCAACTCCATATTCCCAGAGCGCGAAGCGGAGTATAAACATTCGACTCCGTATTCCCAGAGTGCGAAGCGGAGTGTAAACATCCAACTCTGTATTCCCAGAGTGCGAAACGGAGTATAAACATTCGACTCCATATTCCCAGAGTGCGAAACGGAGTATAAACAATCAACTCCGTATTCCCAGAGTGCGAAATGGAGTATAAACATCCGACTCCGTATCCCCAGAGTGCCGGGCGGAGTATGTCATATCAGCTCCAAGCTCCCAGAGTGCGAGTCGGAATATGAACACTAACTCCAAACTCCCAGGATACGGGTTGGAGTACCAACAGCAATCTTAAGTTCCCAGAGTGTGAACAACCGTTTACGAGATGACTTGTATCCCCAGAGTGTGGATGAAAGGATTCATAAGGAAACAAGTGTAGTTCGACCGCTCGGTCCTCACTCAGTGCGATCACAAGATGATCATCATAACTTAACCTCGGAACTTAGGGGCAGGTACAAGTGTTAATCACTACCCGAAACTATATGATGTTCAGCTCTGATTCGATCTCCGATCACAACTCAAGCTCGAGATTTCCAGACTTGGCAGACAAAACAAGCTATGCTTAAACGTTAAAATAATGCAAGTACACCGGACTGAAGTTCGAACACTGTAACATTTAAGCATAGAGGGAATTTAAGTTGAAACAAGAAAACAAAATTTTATTTCAACTAATCAAAAGCAATGGTTCATACACGAGCCTTTCCAAAAAATTCCTACTAGCAGGGGCCGAACCAGCATCTAAACACGGCCTACAAAAAGAAAAAGATAACAAAATTCCTGACTACAAAAGGGAAACACATGCCTAAAAAAGTCTATCTAATCCTTCTTTTTCCTCAGTTTCTTCCTCTTCGAGGAGCTACTGGAGCCACCAGTGATCTTTCGTTTAGAGCCTTTCTCCTTAGGCGGGCTCCCCTCGGACGAAGGCATGATGTCGACATCATCCTCCGAGCTGGAATCTATGGGGATGCTTCCCGCAGGAGGAGTTGGAGGAACATGATCTATAGCCGGGAGCGGGGCTGGTGCACTAACATCAACAAGCGTGCCCCCGGGAGATACAATCATAAGGGGAGTAGGGCCCTGCGTTGCTGCTCCACCGTCCAAGCTGCCACTATGTGCCGCCGCCGCCATCTCGGCATTGATCTCAGCCAACATCATTGCTTCTCGTTGTGCTCGGGCCTCACTATGCGCTGTAGTGGTCTGGGTTAAGATATCAGAAACAAATGAGAATCCACCCGGGTCGAACGGTAAGTCTGCAAAAGGATCACTCTGTCGGCCGAGGAGCTCGTTTATCATTTGTTCATCTAAGGAAAGTGAGCTCCCCTGAGTTACCTCGACCGACTCAACTGTCACAACGGAGGTCGCCTCAGAAATGATTGCCTCCGGCACTTGGCATGATTCCTGGGCTACGGGAGGCGCCGCTGGTGCAACTTCAGTCACTGATCAAAGAGATAGAAACATTTTGTTAGTGTACACTTCTATATAAGTTCTTCAGTCCAAATATACAAGAAATTAGTTCAGAGTACCTTCCTCGGGTTAGCTCGAGGTTGTCTGAACGATTTCAGAAGGATGCTCCTTAATAGGAGATAGATGTGGTCGGTCTGGATCATATGCCGGTATAGGCTGGGAGTCGATCATCGGAGCTGGCTCAGATTGAGATGACACGACAATCTCAGAACTCGTAATATGGTGCTCAGCACCGGAGCTCTCTCCAACTTCCTGAGACTGGGCGCCAAGCCTCTCCTTCTCGTGAGAAATCATGGAGCCATGGAGAACTTTCTTCTCGTCATCATTGAGTATGCGGTTCTCCAGCTCAAATTCATCGATGGCTTCATCAGGGTGCCCAGATTTCTCCTCCTCAACCAGTAGGTTCCAGGCATTGTAGAGATGCATTGGGTAATCATTGAGCCATGTCAAATCTCGGTGCCTTAGCACGTTGGCATTGTAAGTGACAAGTAGCTCTTCTACTTCGGCCTCAATCATGGCCTCCGCCTGTCGTACCTTCTCATCAACCCCAGCCTCAGCTTCATGGACTTTTTCCATGGCCACTTCTTTCTCCTTCCGAAGAACCACCGCCTGATCGCAGGCCTCCTGCGCAGAGACATTAGCCGCATCTTTCTCCTTCGCCATTTCAGAGAAGTTTGATTTTAGCTCATTAAGCTCCTTGAGAGCGGCGTCTCTTTCGGCAGTAACGATGGTGTTCCTGTGACCCATGTCCTCGATTGTGGTATACTGTTCTTGTTTCATCCTGGTCATGGCAAAGTTTACATCATCAACCTTTTTAAGAGCTTCCATTTCAGACTTACGGGAAGACTCAGCCTCAGTATTGAGCACTTTCATGATTCGGTCTTTGTGACCCAGCTCCTTCTCTAGCTTTTCGATGGCAACACCCCGATCGAATGCTATTTTAGATGCTTTCCTCGCGGCCCTTGCCCACTCCTTGTATTGAAAGAATATGTCCGCAACATAATCATGGATAGTATTTTCGGCTGTTGGCGGTATTCTTTTCAGATGCGGAGGAAAGACATAACCATCAAAGCAGATGTCAGGAAATTCCTTCCTCATTTGTGCAAGTTTAAGTGCTCCTTCCCCGGTCGAATCAATCATGACCGGTATAGTAGTTGAGTAGGTGGCTATTTCAGTCCCGCGCGGAGGATCGGACCTCGAAGCTTGAGAGGGTGGCTTAGGCCGTGAAGTTTCAGGAGGACGGGCAACTACTACCGTGGGCGGTGCGGAAGTCCTGGGAGGAGGAGAGCGAGATCGGGATCGGTGCACATATCCCCTGTCTCTGTCGGACCTCTCCTGACCAGAGTATCCTGAATCATAATCCCTCTCTCCCTCTCTCCTGCGTGGCTCATAGTAACGGCGCTTGTTGCGCAAACTGCCCAGCACAGTGCCTCGTCCAGACATCGTACCCGAAAAATAGAATACGGAAGATCAGTAACCATTTGTGATATACTGTTTATAGTTAGAAAATTGTGCTGTGCCGTGAAGAGTGTATGGATGTGTAAACCCCCGGACCAACCAGAAGTGTCGGTCGCGCTAGTAGGAAGTGGCTCGGTAACGTCAAAGGTATGCTGCAGTTCATCCAATTCAACGTCATGTTGTGCGGACGCAAGGTCCGGAATTGGAAGGTCAGCGAGCCCTTCGAACTGATTTTCGGCTTGCAGGGAGGGTGCCTCCGAGATTCTAACTCCTGAAAGAGGGCGGTATAAAACCACAGACTTCCGTCTCCCGGATTTGGGCTGTTTAAAGGCCACTGCCTTGCCTTTTCTCTTCTCATCAGAATCCGAGGTTGCATCAGCGGGCCCGACCAACTGTTCATCATCGGTATGAGTTCTTTCGGAGTCGGGTTCCTCGATTACTACGACTTTGGGTTTCTTCCGCTTGACTTTTTCTCTGGAGACAGTCTTTAGTGCGCCATCAAGCCTTATGCTCTGCCTCTGCCCAATCAGCCCGAGAATTCTGAGATTCCGGTCCATCAACAGCAATTCAATATTCCTTTCTTCACCTGAAATTTCCTGAAGAACCCGGACTATCTCCTTATAGTAACCACCTTCAGGTCACTGAATTATTGATGGAAGAAAAGAAATAGAAAACGTGTGTTCAATTTCATTAATGAATTGCCTTGTCAACTACTTGGGAAAGAGACGATACTCACGTCTGAATAGCCATCTTCTGGCAAACCCTGGAGGGCAACGGACGTAAAACCACTCCGACTTGAAGTAGCTCAGTCTAGTCCAGGACCCCATAACCACTTGGCAGTTTCGTACAGACTCCAGGAATGTAAAAGATGGACTGTCAGTCCGGCACTTGAAATTAAACAAGTATCTTATGTCGGTCATACGGGGAGGACGATGGAGGTACTCCATAAATGCAATGAATAAGCTGTTGAGCGAAGCATATCCATTCGGGTGTAGCTGAGATGGGGCGATATCCAGATAAGCCAACACTTCCCTTATATAGTCATTGAACGGGGGAAGCGTCCCGGCTGCACATGCATGACGATTGAATGCGGTATACCCTTCCGGGGGATTATGTGGTCTATCATCTGGCCCCGGTAACAACACGTCATCCATCGACAGATGGTGCCGTAAGCATATCCTCCCTAACATATCTTCGGAAACATTTGACGGGACCGAGTCAGGTGGACTATTGATGAAGGACATGTCAGGCAACTCGTCCGAAGCCGGACCGATGACTTCGGCCTCGATGTCTGGGATCTCAAGTCTGGGAGTTTCTTGCTGCTGTGAACTTGACGGTTCCATGACTAGCTAACTCACGAGAAATCATCATTAGATGATAAAAAGCCCGTGCATTCCCTAGTGTAAAGTGTATGGATATGTTGTGCAGTGCAAGTGTTATGCATAACTTGAACAAATAAATTTCTACGAAATAAGCCTAAGTGTGTGAACAACAAAACTCCGAGAGTCAGGCTGGAGATGACCGTCATCACTGACCGTCACAACCGCGCCATCCAGATACCGTCGTTCGATTCAGATTAAAGTTCGTTATACTTTGCTGGGTTACAGTTCCATCTACGAGCTTCAAAAGGCAGTCAGATGTGCAGTGTTGTGATCAAGTTCGATTATGCAATGTAGGAGCTCGTAGGAATCAGGTGTGTAGTTTAATTATCAAGTCTAGATATGCAGGAATGAAGTTCATCGGAATCATGTTTTCAAGTGCTCAGGATTTCGTATCCGTCAAAGGGAAAGTTCGAATCGATCCCAGGAGACTCGTTCGAATCCATCAGGTTATAAGTTCGAATCGATACCAAGCGTCGTGCTTCGAATCGATCATCGGTAGTCTGGTTCGTATCGATCACAATAGGTGTGCTTTCGTATCGATCATTGGTGGCCTAGTTCGTATCGATCGGGAGGGCCTTAGCATTGCATCGATAACACTCGAGTCGATACTTTTCGTATCGGTCGCACTGGCAAAATTCGTATCGATCTAAAGCTAGGGGCTTCAGAGTAGTCATTGACTTATTATCAGTTACTTCATGTCGATACGACCCATCACCACAACCATCGATTCAAAATCACATCGCCTCCACTGACATATCCCAAGAATCGATACGAGATCCAGAAAAATGCCATTGATCTCATCAATTCGAACATGGCTCTCATAATCGATTCGAAATCTCCTTTTCCACCCTTTCTTCTCCAATCTGCAAAAATCGCCATGGCCATCATATCTTCAAGCCAGATCTAGTTTTACCAGTTGCCAGAAGGGAAGATTGATGGAGAAAGAGTGGATTCATGACGGCCTTATCATTGAGATTCACAGTCGCTTACCTAGGAGTTAAGATTCGAAGATCTGAAGAAATGAGTTTGATCGAGTCGAGGGTACGGAGATGTTATCTCTTCCTGGATCGATCGCAAAGAGACAGAGAGCAACAGTAAAAATAGAAGGTAGAAAAGTGAAAAATGATGAAGTCTCAGGTATTTATATGGAGCCTAGGGTAGAACCGAGTTGATCCAACTCCCAGTCAACCTGACCGGTCCCAACCAGTCAAACAGCTCATCGAAACGAAGTCTCGTTTCGAATCCACCAGACTTCATCGATTCGAAGCGCATAGAGAAGCCACCTGAAGTTGATGGACTCCATCGATTCGAAGCATCCGTTTTATGAGCCATCGATTCACAACAGAGCAGGTTTATCGATATGGACACAGTATTCGTATTTGTTAGAATCCATCGATATGGATAATCATTTCGTATCCATTAATTCAACCCACATCGATACGAAAAAATACTTTCCAACTTTTTGCATCGATTTATGAGAGGATCGATACAAGAGGATAGTCAAAAACAACCATCAAATGTCGTTTCAACTCAGATTTCAAATCAGTTCGGGAGAGAATCAAGGCGAAATTCAATAACGAGCTAAACTGGCAACGACTCGCGAACTTGCAGCTTTTCAAAGCACGTCATGTTTTCACAAGACGTACTTTGGGGGGCAAAATGTTATCCCACCTTTTGGCAAGGCCAGGACACCAAGAAATTGATTGGATTCCAAATATCGCTTGTCACGAATATCGATGAATTTTGTCTGAGTCTGGATCGAGCTACAAATGATGAGAAATGACTAAGAGAGCAAAGGAAGCCAACGTTCCAAGTATCAAGACAATCTGAGTTCATATGCTCAAATTATGATGGATACGAGTTGGAGGGAAAAGCATGTTTTTGTATCCATCGATGATGTGTTTTTCGTATCCATCAGGGAACACTGTTTCGTATCGATAAAGGCGGCCATGTTTCGAATCCATCAAGTTCATATCGATGGATTTCATGACCATTGATAATTGGTACAACTCGATTCGATTGGCCGAGTGTCTGCTTCGTATCCATCCAGCTCGTGTCCATCATCCACTTCGCATCGGCAAGTCCCCATGGCTTCGTAACGATCAGGTTGGCAACGTTCAAACCCATTGAGTTCGCATTGGTCAGATTCGTGTCCACCAACGGCTGACGTGTCTCGCAACCGTCAGCTAGTGTCTACTTCGTGTCCATCGGACCAGGGCTCTTCGCATCCATCAGAGGACCTCACTTCGAATCCAGGCCCCTTGACTTATTCGTATCCAACAAGTCAATTGACTAGGGTGACGTGTACTCCATCGAACCAAACGAGGCGAGATACATGGAGTCGAAGCGGTCAATGTGGAGTGAATACTGGATCGAAACGAAGTGCGCGTGCCACATCATCTCAGAAGCACATGCATTGATCGATACGATGAGTTCAACTCGATGCCAGGGAGTCGAACGATACAGCCAGCGATGAACGCCATTTCGTATCGACGATATCTCGCAATCCATTGATCCAAATCCAATGAGATTTTCAGGGAAGCTTGCACACACACTGAAGAATGTCCCTGCCAAATTTCAGATTAATTGGACATCATCTTGATCGATACGAAATGGATTCGTATCGATCGCAGATCGAGGCGAAACTTTCTAGAAATGGTCGCGTGGGCCCCCTCACGTGCCAGACCAAGTCTCCCAAAGTTTGAACGAGATCTGAGCCTCCTACGCCTATAAATAGAGCCCAGAGCATACATAAAAGGGATCTTTTGATTCTGAAGCGTCCAGACTTTGCCGGGTTGAGATCTGCATCTTATTCCTACTGTTGAATTCGAATTCCAAACTATAATTCACTGTTGTCTATTGAAATTTCTTGTAATCATTGAAAGAGAATCAATAAAATCATCAAAACTTCATAGTGGACGTAGGCATTACGCCGAACAACTCTAAATTGCTTGTCTTTGCATTTTACATTTCTGTTTGTTGGAGTTTTTGTTAGATAATCTCTGTTTTACATTTACATTCTTCATTTTATCTCTTCAAATAACTCCCGAAGAGTGTTGTGCCCATTTTTGGTACAAACATTAAGTTCACTGATTTTGATTTAGTCACACGAATTTTGAACTCTCTGACAAAAGAATGGGAAAGAAAAGTTTTAGCCATCGAAGAAGCTAATGATCTTTCCCAACTCAAAGTCGAAGAGTTAATAGGAAATTTGATGTCGTATGAAGCTTATTTATAGGCAAGAAAAGAACAAAATCAAGAAAGGAAAAACATTGCATTTCAGGAAAATAATGAAAACTTCGACTTGGAAGAAGATGAGATTGTTTTCATAGCCAGAAATTACAACAAGTTCAAGAAGTTCAAAAAGATGATGAAATTTCAAAACAACAGCAACCCAAATTCCTTAAATCAAACATCAATGAAATGCTTCGGGTGTGATAAATTTGGCTATACGAAGAAAGACTGTCGACTACTCAACAATGATAAAAAGAAAAACAAATTCGAAAAATTCAAGAAAAAGAGGAGAGCATTTCAAGTAACTTGGGATGACTCTGACTCTTCCTCTTATTCCGATAGGGACAGTGACTCGGAACAAACAAATGTTTGCTTCATGGCTAGCATAGATGAGGTACGTCCTGAATTAACATATGATGAAAATCTTGAAATTAGTAAAGAATTAGATGACAAGTATAGAGAATTAAAAATATTAAATAAAGAAAATGTGGAAAAATTAAATAGATCTGAATTAGAAATTGGATTGTTAAAAGACGAGAAAACTATTTCATAAGAAGAATAAGAATTAGCACAAAAAGAATGTAAAAAATTATTATCTCAAAATGCTACTTTAACACATGATATGGAGAATAACAAAATAGAGAATTATAAACTTGAAAAAGAAAAGTATGAATTGAAACATAATTTATAATTAGCTAATACAGAAATTTCTGATCTCAAAAATAAATTAGATAAAATTACTAATAATGTTTCAAAATTTAATAAAGGAAAGCAAAATCTAGATAATTCGATAAAGATTTCAAAACCATCAGGAAATAGTAAGGGGTTAGGATTTAACGAAAAAATTCCTAAACATTCTAGAAATAATCTGGTTTTTAATAATAATCAAAGATTTAAGAAGTATAGTACTTTATATACAAATTTTAGAAAAAAAATCTGAATATGAAAATAAGGGAACAAAAATGATTGAAATATGGATTCCTAAAACAAATAACAAATTGGTTAGACAAAAACACATAAATGTATATCTAAATAATATAGTTCATAATGAAAATTACATCTCTAAAGGTTCCAAACCCTCATAGTTATGGCTACCTTCTCCTACTAACACATAGGACTCTAACGAAGGAAGTGGGTACCAATTAAAACTTCTATTATTTTGCAGGTACCCAAAGACAAAATTAATAATAAGGAGAAATGGATACTCGATAGTGGATATTCCAAACATATGATGGGAAATGCACACATGCTATCAAACATCACTTACATGGACGGTGGCACGGTCACTTTTAGGGATAATGCTAAAGGATATGTTATTGGAATTGGAAACGTCATCAATGTCGGTATATCTACATCTCCTATTATTTCAAATGTATTATTAGTTAAAACCTTAAAACATAATTTACTTAGTATAAGCCAATTATGCGAAAAAGGATTTAGAATCGATTTTGAAAAAGATAAATGTAATATCTTTGATCAAAATATAACTTTAATTTTTGAATGAATAAGAAATCGAAATATTTGTATTCTAAACATGAATACTAAACATAATAATGATTTCTGCTTAACCGCAAATTATGATGATCCATGGATATGGCATAAAAGATTTTGTCACATAAATTTCAAATATATAAGCGAATTAGCTAAAACAATTTGGTAAGAGGATTACCCAAAATAAATTTCAAAGTTAAAAATCTATGTGATGCATGTCAACTTGGAAAATTAAGCAAAAGCTCGTTTGAGTCTAAAAAGGAAATCTCTACTAAACAACCTCTTGAATTACTTCATTTGGACTTATTTGGTGCAATTCAAGTACGTTCGATAAATCACAATAAATATGTCTTTGTAATTGTAGATGATTTTTCAAGATATACTTGGACGCTATTTTTAAAACATAAAAGTGATACATTCGAAATGTTTAAAATTTTTGCTAAACGAATTAAGACTCTAACGGATTTAAAAATAAAAAGTATAAGAAGTGATCAAGGTGGAGAATTTGAAAATGATTTATTTACAAACTTTTGTAATAAAAAGGGATTTAGTCATAATTTTTCATTTCCATAAACACCACAACAAAATGGAGTAGCTAAAAGAAAAAATCGCACCTTGCAAGAATGTGCTCGAACTCTCTAAAATTGCAGTGGTTTACCAAAGAATTTTTAGGCTGAAGCAGTTGCTATTACATGATACGTATTAAATCCTGTAACTCTTAGACCTATGAATAACAATACATGTTATGAAATGTTCTACAAAAAGAAACCAAAAGTATTATATTTTCAAATTTTTGGATCAAAATGCTTTATTCTAAATATGAAAGATAATCTTGGTAAATTCGATTCAAAAGCCGATGAAGGAATTTTTGTTGGATATTCTTATCAAAGTAAAGCATATAGAATTTTTAACAAACGAATAAATGTTATAGAGGAAAGTCTTCAGGTCTCGTTTGATGAAAACTTTAAAAGTATAAATAAAGACGATGAAGAAATTGTTGACATTAATCAAAATAAAGCCATTAAAATTATGATTGAAAATAATAATGATAATCGAAATAACATTGATTTGAAATCACCACCTCGTATTTTAAAAGATCATCATATTGATAACATAATTGGAAATCTGGATAACAAAGTTTCAACTAGAAGACAAATAAATCAAATGAGTAATGTACCATTTATATCTAATTTTGAACCAAAAATTACAAGGAAGCATCAAATGATGATTTCTGGATTTTAGCAATGCAAGAAGAACTTAATCAATTTGAACGAAATAATATTTGGGAACTATTACCCAGGCCAAACAATCGATCCGTAATCGGAACAAAATGGGTTTCTAAAAATAAAGCAGACGAAAATGGAAATATTATACGTAATAAAGCAAGATTAGTGGCACAGTGATATAATCAAGAGGAAGGAATTGATTACGAAGAGACTTTTGCACCTATGGCATGTTTTGAAGCCATTGGCATATTACTTGGTTTTTCTTGTCATCATAACTTTAAGCTATTTCAAATGGATGTTAACAGTGCTTTCTTGAACAGTTTTATAAAAGAAAATGTTTACGTTGAACAACCACCACTATTTGTTCATGAAAATATCCAGATCATGTTTCTAAACTTAAAAAGGCATTATATGGTTTAAAACAAGCACCTCGAGCTTGGTATGATCGATTAAAATCACATTTAATAAATTTCTGGTTTCAAATTGGAAAAATAGATACAACATTATTTATTAAAAGTGAACAGAGGAATATATTAATTGTTCAAATTTATGTTGATGATATTATATTTCGAATCTACTGATGAAAATTTATGTAATGAATTTTATACAATAATGACAAATGAATTTGAAATATCCCATATGAGTGAATTGAATTTCTTTTTAGGATTACAAATAAAACAATTAAATAATGGAATTTTTATAAATCAAGAAAAATACTGTCAAGAATTACTAAAACTTTTTGGAATGGATAATACATCATGTAAACCCACTCCAATGAGTACTACTAAACATCTAAACAAAGATGAACATGGAAAAGAGTTCGATCAAAAACTATATCAAAGCATGATGGGATCCTTATTATACATAACAACTAGTAGACCAGATATTATGATGAGTATTTGTTTATGTGCAAGATTTCAAGCACAACCTAAGAAATTACATCATCAGGCAGTTAAACGGATTTTACGATATTTAACCAACACTAAAGATTATGGTTTATTTTATCCAAAAAGTAGTACGTTTGAACTCGTATCTTATAGTGATGTGGATTTTGGTGGTTGTAAATTGGATAGAAAATGTACAAGTGGCACATGTCACTTTATTGGTCAATCCTTAGTTTCATGGTTTAGTAAAAAGCAAAATTGTGTTTCTCTTTCGATATGTGAAACCGAATATATTTCTACTGCCTTAGCTTGCGCTCAAGTAATATATATGCAACAAACACTTAAAGACTCTGGAAAATTAGTAAAAAATCTCCAATATATTGCGATAATACTAGTGCTACAAATTTATATAAAAATCCATTTAATCATTCATGAACAAAACATATAGATATTTGTCACCATTTTCTAGGAGATAATGTTGAAAAAGAAATAATAACTCTTGAATTTGTTAATACCGAAAATCAAATAGCTGATATTTTTACAAAAACGTTAAGTGAACTAACTTTTATTAAGTTAAGACGGGATCTAGGAATTTGTTTGTACAATTAATTGGTTAACTAAATTTGTAGAAATAATATTTTTTTAACTTAAATTTGTAATAGAACTACACAATTAATTTTATACACTTAGAGTTAACAATAACCACATAAAAAACAATTAATTAACAACCATTTAAAAACTAACAAGTATCTGTTAAATTTTTTTAGCTTAACTCATTTTCCTCAACTTATTTTCTAAATATAGCAAAACCTTACAGCTTATATTCTACTTAAAAATAAATACACTAATAAATTATTAAAATAAATAATACAATGTATTCCGATCACGGTTCCACCAAATCAACTATCGACTATAAATTCCCCTCGTTAGATAGCACTTATGTATCACCAAATAAATCCACACCTACATTAACTCGTTCAGTTTCTCTAAACATTGTTGCATCACCAACATACCACACTGGATTTTCTCCTAAAGAAAAGAAAGCTAAACATTCGATTGATCTGAAATCGACATCTCTCACCGACAAAGTCGATGAGATATTTCACTATCAATAAGAAATGATCGGCGTTCAGCGTGAAATGTATTACGAGCAACGACGTCCAGGATCTCATCTAAATTTTCTCAAAAAGTGTATTCTAGCAATTTGTGATCATTCACTAACAACAAATTGCATACATCAAAAGTCTCCTCGCATACAAGAAACTCCTACAAAAGCGCATAACATTGCTTCGAGAAATCTGTGCAAACCGGGACCATCAAACTAAGCTTGGATTGACACTCCAGCTCGTCCAAGTTGATCTCCACTAAAACCATTAATTGACGATACAAATGTTGAACCAAATTCATGGGATATACAACAAATCAATAATTTTGAATTCTCCGACAAAAACTAAACTTATGTTACACATCATATAAATTATGCTTATTTATTAATTTTTGATATGTATACTGTTTATTGTATTAAAATTTTAATAAAATTTTCATTGATATTAAAAAATTTCTCTATATGTCAGAAAATACATATCACAGACGTATGTCACAAGTTACGGTAAATTTTTCTTGTAGCCACAAACATCTATGGAAACCTCACAGACGTCTGTCAAAACTCTCTGTTTAATTTTTCTATAGCCACAAACGTCTGTGGAACCATCACAGATGTCTGTCGAATCTCTTTGCTTCATTTTTACTAAAGCCAAAGACATCTTTCACTCCCTCATAGACGTCCATCGCTGCTCTGGCAACAAATTTTCAGCAGCCATATATAAACAACTTTACCCCTCTCTTTACCTTTACCTCCATTTCAATTTCCAATTTCTGAAACCCTAACTTTCAAAGAATTTAAATTCATCAATGAATGGCTCCCAAGTAGGTTACCATCTCTAAAAAGCAAAAACAAGGTCAATCTTCCTCCTCCTCTCAAGCTCCGGTTACGCAATCTCATATAAACCAATGGCTCCGCAATAATCCCAATGCCATCAAACAATTTGAGGCACTTTCCCAAAAGAAGATCCACTCGGGTCTTTTTTATCACCTTGGAAATGTGATGGAATATGAAATTCTAGGAATAACTACGGATGTCGGTTGCTGCAACCTAATTAGCTATAATGAAAATAAGTTAAACATCAATCCTCTAGCTATTTACCTCTTCTACTCCAAACTATGTAGTACGGAGATTTGGAATCCACAGAATGATGATGGTTGGTTGTGGTCAAGTGTTTAAGGAAAAGAAGTTAAAATTGATGTATATGTGGTTGGTCGTATATTAGGATGTTCTTATGAGGGAATTGACTTAACGGATATACTGGATCACAGTCTTTTACCCAGAGATGAAGTTACCCATCAAATATGGGAAGATAGGATGCCCCAATGGAAATCCATTTACCTTCAGCTACGTGCTAGACTTCTAAATCGAATGATAATTAACACAATCATTCCCCGTCTAGTTAGTCACGAGCAAATTTATCCTAATGATCATCGAGCATTGTATGCAATATTTGGTCGCTTATCGGTAAATTGGGAAAAAATTATTTATGACCAAATTGAAGGTGTTTGGACACAACATCGTCGCTCAATTCTATATGCTCTGTACATAATGTGCAGCTTGCAAGATCTTGGAGTTCCTTCAACTTATCACAATACGAAGAAATTCCAATAAAACATAGTGGTCCAAGATATCTACAACTGATGCATCTTCCCAAAAGCCCACCTCGTATCATCCCCTTTGATCATTGGACTCTACAACAACATCAACAAGAACATCATGGTCCTCCTCCAACTAGCGCTCCTCAGCAGACCTACTCCTCTCATCCTTCACAACAACCACCTTCCTCCAGTCATTGTACCGAATATTATTCGGACTCTGAAATACAAGAAGCTCGTGTTGAACCAACGCCAAACGAATCTCTTCGTGATTTGGCAATCAAAAACCAAAAAATAATCATGGCTAATAAGTGAGCTTTAAACAAAAAGATGACTGGATTGGAACGCTCTTTCTCCATAAGAATAACAAAATGGAGATGACTTTGGACAAAGTGGTCTCCACTTTAGGCAAAGTGATGCGGAAAGTACGTGGTCGATCTTCTTCACGCTCATCATCTTCGCCTTCCCGAGCACCTCCACCTCGGGCTCAAACACCATTTTATCGCTCTCAAGCCTCACCCAAAGGTATGTCATGCGATAGAGGTGACCGAGGGAAGACTCCTATTCATGCACAACCTGAGGAAGAAGAAGACAATGATGAAATGTACGTGTCTAATACTCCACATTTGCAACAACAGTCATACATGTCATTTCAAGGCCTTTCAATTCACAAAGATTAGGAGTACAACGACCAAATGCAATGGCCGGGTACATATGAGTAGGGTCCATCCTCTTACTGGGAGTATTACTAGAACTACGGGGGCTTATCCTATTCACAAAATCAGTACAATTAGACTCTTCTTTTATTTTGCAACTCTTATGCTTGTTTGTTTCCCTATTTAAAACTTTTGTTACAATTGTTTCTAATTTTATTTTGAACTTCCATATTTGATTTTGCATAATCTTAAGTGATAACATGCTATGTCTATTTAATCTACACCTTTTTGAATCTATATATACTACTTTGATTGAGAAATATAGATCATCTAACTTGAATTAATCTATTCTTTACTCACTTGATTTCTAAACACACTCTTGCATATACACTGTTCACATACCCTCAATCTATTATAAGCAAAATATAATTTTGGTTAAATCACTTCCTACAACTCAAAGCATTCATAGTCATATACTCAAAGGAGATCGTAGGAAGATTTGTACTATAAGTCAAAAATGTGTCATTTGGAACACAAAATTGTTAGAGATACTTTTGTATTAGCCTATTCCTCCGGGCGAAGCGATGGTAATTTGTTTAAAGGAAATATCGAAGGGGAGCTTCGGGACTGGACGTAGGATGAGAGGTCCGAACCAGTATAAAACTATGGTTTGCAAGCTTTTTATACTTTACTATTTATTGTCTACTATTGCATTAACTTACACACTTGCATGTTATACACAACTTAGATAATATACGATCCACGATACTTTATTTAATTGCCTTAAATAATTTGTTTTAAATATGTTTTCTAATATATATAAATTTCAGACTCGAAAACATTATTTAATTGCTTTAAATAATTTAAACCCAAAATTAACCATTTTCTCTCATAGAAAATTCAAAATAAATCCACAATCACTTAGAAAATTATGAAACTTGAAACCCATTTCTAAAATAATGTTTTTGAACATAAATCGAAAACACAACTCATTTGGATGTCATTTGATAGGTTTTCTAATCTAATCATATCATAAAATATATATTAAACCATATAAATCATCAACAAGCATATATATATATATATCCATTTTAACAAACATAACATAGCATATTATTTGCATACATAGTTCAGATCTAACTTGAAACCGAAATCATCGTCAAAAGTGAGATGTAAACTAATAATTCACCTTGGTTTGATTATGAATGTTGAGATTTGGATTAAGGTTGATTTCCTAAGCTCTTGATCTTTAATATCCTAGCTTTAATCTTTGGTTTCCCTTCTCTTTAATAACTGGCCACACCCCTTAGGTTTTCGTTTAATTTGTAGATGCAAATGAATGAATGAAGAGGAGAATGAGAGGGTTTTAGGATATAAAATAAGGTTCTTTCTACTTTGCCCGTCTAATTTTCCTCCTCTTTATCTTAAGTTTTAATTACTTATTTTAGTTCATTCATAAGGCACGAATCAAGTTTAATTATCAAATCTCAACCTCTTAACCCTCTACATTAATGTCTAAATAATGTTAACTAAAATTAGGTTCATTACAATGGGTCACATAGGACCTTTTAAATAGGGAACAAGCAGACTCAACCATTTATAGCTAGACATAGGTAGACTCTCCGGCCATTTAATACCTAGACCCAAGGCGAACCCCTCCTTGTACTCCAATCTCTTCTAGGCCACGTAATACTTCTTAGATAGGGAAGAGGCAGACCCTCTAACAGATATTTAATACCTCAACCCCGAAGTGAACCTCCCTAATAAATTATCACTAACCCACCTAAATGATAATCCCGACCCTTTGATACTTCTCTAATAGGAAAGAGGTAGACTCAACGGTCATCTAATACCTCCATATTAGAGCAGGACTTACGTGGAATTACCTAAAACCCATACGTGAATGTATATCCCATGCGCCCTATGGTTGGAGATGTCCCACATCAGTAGCACTTATACACAACTACTGGTAGCCCCTTGTGGAGGGCAGACTTCCATTATGTAACTCTATTGACCTCGCATCCTAACATACTAAAGCAAGTCATTTATAATTAACCTAAATATTGGGCTAGGCCCACAAATTCATGTCTGTCGCAAAAATATTACTGAGGCCATATAATTTTAAATATTGAAATTATTACCCCCTTCAGTTCATTTTCTCGTCGTATTCATTTATTTACTTTCTATGAATTTCCCTTTCCTTTTATAGGGTTACTACCATTAGCTCCTTATTTCATTAATGTTATTAAATGTCATTTACTACTTATTTTTCCTACACTTACTGCCTTTCATAAATGTTTTTTTATATTCAAATTGAACAAGTATTAATGACATTTATTTGTACATTTTAGAATTAATTTACCATGCATATTTAATTTCCTTCATCAATGTTACAACTGGTCACTTTAATTAAATTCATTAAATGATTTACTACCCGTATTGACTTGATTACAATAACTTTTTTCCTCCATATTTAACCTTATAAATAATTAGCATTTTATTTATAATTAATATGATAACATACAATTAGTTGCGCAATACCATAAGTATTAATGTTGTAACGGGCGTTTATCTATTTATTTCTTAAATTACACTTTACTTTATATATTAATTTGTAAATGGGATTATTTATATTTCTATTTATATCTTTTTGTAACACCCTTAATTTTATTAACATTATTCAGGAGATTTAATTAGAATAAATTAAATAGAATAATGTAGATAAGGAGATTGAGGTTGATTAATAAATTAGGTGGCCGCGCTTATTTAAAATTAATGAACTTGTATAAATGGTTAGGAAATTAAACATAAGGGCATTAGGGTACTAACCATACTTCCCATCCTTATACTATTCTAATTAGGTAATACACGTTCATTTTACTTAAAACAAAATTTTATAACCGTGAGAAGCAAGGCCGACCATTAGGAAGAAGAGAAGAGAAAATCAACATAAAGCTTAGGATTCAAGTTAGAAGGAATCAATCTCAACCAAACTTCAATTTCCTTATCTAATCTAAGGTGAATAATAATTTCTACATCTTTATTTTAGTTTTATTATCATATGGTTTCAAATTTTAGTGTAAATATGTTTTTATGATATACTGAATGATGATATGCTTGAATCATGATTTATATGGATTAAACAAGTTTGCTAAAAAGAGATATACATGGTTTAAGGGTAGAACTGAGATGAAATGATTTTTAAATTACATGGGAAAATTTTATGTTGTAGAAAACATGATTTTGGAGATGGGTATCAATTTCCATAATTTTCTGCATAAATGTGGATTTTATATAAATTTTCTAGTGAAGAAAATGATTTATTGGGTTATAAATTATTTACGGCTAAAATAATAATTATTTGGGTTTGAAATTTTATATGTTGGAAAACATATTGGAATAGATTTTCTGGGATTTTTCCAGATTTTTCCTAATTACTTGATGAATATATAAAATTATTTAAGGTATGTGACTTAAATGTTTTATATATTTAATTAAGGAGAAAGGGCATTTTATAAAATAAAATGATTATTTAATTCTAAAAAATAGTGGCAGCACTTTTCTGAAAAGTATTTGTTAACCATAGAGAATTTGACAAAAAAGGCAGGTTAGTTGAAAATTATCCTTTTTAAGTTAAAAACAAAGAAACCAAACTTTCGGCATGGTTCTGCCAATTCTGGCATTAAACCTTCCGACCCAGACCTTCCGATAATGTCGAGAGGTTCAAAGCTTTCGACAAGGTCAAACCAATGCATATGGTATCAAGTTACTTGGTACAAAACGAATTGGACAGAGTCGAAGGGATCTTAGTCGAAAGGTTGGTTGCCGAAGGGGTTGAAGTATGTTTGTTTTATAAGCCAAAGGATCACCTACTTTGCTTCCGAATAAGAGCTTTCGACTTGGTTGCTTTCGACTCGGTCAAATGTTTAAAATAAATGTTTTAAACCTTTCGACATAGTGGAAAGGTTACTGCTGTTTTATCACTATTTTGTTTTGAAACCTTTCGACACAGTCGAAAGGTTACTGCCGCTTTTGTTTGGTTTTGTCTTGAACCTTTCGACAAAGACGAAAGGTTTACTTGTTTTAAAACTAGCCGCTTCTCCATGCTTTCGGAAGAGAGCCTTCGACTTAGGTGATTTATCCTTGTTTTCTAATTAAAGTATGCCTAAAGCTTTCAAAGCAAAGCTTTTGAATAAGTCGAAAGGTAGCTTCCAATGAAGTCGAAAGGTTTTTAAAAGAAGATTTTCCACATGTTTTAAAATTGAACCCAGTAAGCTTTTGAAAGGTTTATGTTTAAAAGGTTGATTGGTTTCGAAAGTTTTGAGTTCAAGTGGTTTCGAAAGGTTTGAGTTCCAATGGTTTCAAAAGGTTTGAGTTCCAATGGTTTCGAAAGGTTTGAGTTCCAATGGTTTTGAAAGGTTTGCTTTCTACTGCTTTCGAAAGGTTTAAATACAAATGGTTTGGAAGTTAGGCTTCCACTCTTACTTAATGATACTTCGACAAAGTCGAAAGGTTTCGAAGGAGGGGTTTTAAAGTATTATAAAGGTTGGAACCTATTGTTCTAAAATTTATGGTTTATGCTTACGAAGGGGTCGAAAGGTTGCTTTCAAAAGGGTCGAAAGCAATGCTTTCAAAAGGGTCGAAAGCAAAGCTTTCGAAGGGGATACTTTCGAAGGGGTTGGAAAATTGTTTTCTTTTAACCTCATAAAATTAATGTGGTTTAACCTTGGGGATACCGGGTTGGGTTTAATGAATTCAACATAAAAGTTGGGAATATCAACAGTTATATATTTTGACAATCATTAGGGATACTAATGTAAATTATAAATGGATATAACCTAAATTAGGGACTCTAATGGCAGTAGGTTAATCATGTGGATAGCATGAGATAATTAGATTCGTGTGGATAGCATGAGTTAAATGGTCAAGTGATGGATTCGTAGTTATCCTAGGAAAACTATGGGATGTATGATGGATAGTCAACATCAAGTTGGAGATGGATAGTCTCCATATGATTGAAGAAGGGTTCATAGTAATCCTAGGAAAACTATGGGATGGTTGATGGATAGTCAACATCATGTTGGGGATGGATATTCTCCATATGTTAGATGAAGGGTTCATAGTCATCCTAAGAAAACTATGAGATGTGAGATGGATAGTCCACATCCACTTAAGGAAAATGAAAATGGGATGGATAGTCCCTCTTTGAGGCAAATTAAAATATAATAGGGGATGGTGAAATCCTAAATGTTTATAAGTATGCATATCATCATAATATTTTGAAAATGTATGTTTTAACCATTGTTGATGCAGGAATACAGAATATGGTTTTATAAAAGTTTTAGGATATTAGTGAGGGTAAAACCCATTTCGCTAAGTGACATGGTCTCACTAGATATCTAAAAGGATTGAGATGTTAGATTATTACTCATACCAGGCTTTATGTCTGACTCAAAATTTTTGTTTTCCCCTTAAACTCTCGAGTACTCAATTGATTTTGAGTAGTTTGAGGTTTAGGGTTTTTAGGTTCTCTTCTTAGACGTATAAAGCTTCCAAAGGCATGTAGGAGGCATATATATATTTAGAGTTTTCTTTCCGCTGTGTGTTTTGTTTGTAAAGGCAGATTTATTAGCCTTACTATATACTCTGATCAACCAAGGGGGCATCATCGTATGTCGCTCTTGGCGTAATTGTAATAATTATGTTTTGCTGAACGTGATTAATGTAATTTTGGGATTATGTAATGAACATGAAATGTTTTGATTTGAATGTGGAAATATGTTTTTTTTGAATTGTGAATTTTTTTTCCATATTTATGTGATCTATGTATCAATGTGTCTTGCATCGCCGTATTTGGTCGTCGATGATTAATAACTATGGATGACTGCAACATCCGTAGCCGTTAGTTTTGGGCCTTTAAGTAGGGGGATGTTACAAGTTGGTATTAGAACATAGGTTTATGAAACTTTAAAATAAAAGTAAAACCTAAAAGCTTTTTTAAAACATAATCCAATAAATTTAAAAATAAGATCGGGCTTTGAGTTAACGCTATAGTAACATACTTGTATTTGATATATAGGTATATATCTAAGTACGTATTCCCCTCTCTCTTAGACCGTTCTTCTGTATCTTACTAAGGCTCGTATGTAGATATACAAGAAAGAGGATATGGAGGCAGGAAACGAAAGAGGAAATCTAGGTGGAGGAAACACCACTACTAATTGAAACACTTGACCTAATACTCAAAGAAACCAAGGTCGACACGCTAATGCTAACCAGAATGCTAAGGCCAATGTAGGTGCTGGAAATCCGCCAGTAGATGCGGGGATGGTGTATCAGTTGTTGGCTAATCTTTTGCAAGCGGGAGCTGATGATAATGTTGGTGGAGCTAATCCTGTAGTTCCAGTTGGTTATAATTATGCTAAGCTGTGTAGAGACTATATTAGTCTGGGAGGAAAGCCGTTTGTTGGAACGGAAGATGTTGTTGAAGTAGAGAACTGGCTGTTGAACTGTGAGAGGATCTTTGCATATTTAGGCTTGAATGATGGAGAGAAGAGAAGACTAGCCTCTAGATGGTTGTAGGGGTTAGCGCTTCATTGGTGGAACAATGTGATGGCCGGAGTGCCGGAAGAAGAGTTGACTTGGGTTGACTTCAGGAGGAGGAGGAGGTTTGAGCAGAGGTTCTTGTCTGAGGTTGCAAAGTTGGCATTGATGAGGAAGTTTATGGATCTTGTCCAAGGAGATATGTCTGTGATCTAGTATGCTGCTAAGTTTGATGAGTTATCTCGATATGGTTATGCTTTGGTTGACACAGATGTCAGAAGGAATGAAAGATTCATTAGAGGATTAAGGCTAGAGCTAGGCAGAATGACTATGGCCCATATCCGAGATCCTTCTAATGTGGTTGTGTAGATGGTCATTCACCATGAGGAAATGCTTGCTATTTCAGCTAAAGAGAAGCCAATTGAATCTCAAGGTCCTCAGGGGAAGAAGAGGAAGCTTTTCCAAGAAGAAGGCCGCTCAGAAAGGAGGAGCAGCCAGAAAGGGAAAGCAGATATAGTTAGCTACAAGTGTGATAAGAAGGGTCACTATGCAAATGAGTGTCGTTCGGGAGATGGAAGGTTGGTTGTGGGGAAGCAGAATGTGCAATGCTATAATTGCAACCAGACGGGGCATTACAAGAACAAGTGTCCTGAAGCTTCCAAGGCAGGAAAAGGAAAGGTATTTGATTTGGAACCATCATCTTCTAGACCTACTGCAGCAGAGAAAGGAAAAACTGTGATGGAAGGTACGCTTTTGATTCATTATATACCGGTTAGGGTACTTTTCGATACCGGTGCATCACATTCATTTATATCTCAGTATTTGGTTGATAGGTTATGTATAGAACCCACATACCTTGTTACTTCCTTAAGGGTTGCGAATCCAATAGGAGGGTATGCAACTCTTGGGATGAGATATGAAAAGTTAGAACTTAATTTGTTAGGTCATAGATTTTCATGTAGTTTGTATGTTTATGATTTCATAGGTTTCGGGATCATTTTAGGTATGGATTGGTTGGGTAAGTATGAGGCTAGGATGTTTTGCCAAGATCGGGTAATATCATTGAGGCACCCAGATAGTCATAACCGAATCGTCTTCTCAATGGAGAATTCCTGTAGAAGTGTTGGTACTTTGTTAACTGCCATGGAGGTTGGAGATGAGCGTATGCAGGTTTGTGTAGCGTGAGAATTTGCAGATGTATTTGAGCCGGTTACTGGATTACCCCCTGTTGAGTTTCGGATAGACCTTATACCGGGAGTTGAACCTTTCAGTAGACCACCTAGCAGAATGACACCGACAGAAATGAAGGAATTGAAGGTGCAATTAGTGGATCTTGAGGAAAGGAATTTCATTAGACTAAGCAGTTCACCTTAGGGAGCAGCTGCGGTGTTTGTGAAGAAACCAGATGAGTGGTTAAGGATGTGCATCGACTATCGTAAGTTAAATGAGAGGATGATCAAGAATAAGTATTTTTTGCCAAGAACCGATGACTTATTTGATCAGTTGAGTGGAGCCAAAGTGTTTTCCCAATTGGACTTGGCAACGGGTTTCCATCAGTTGAGAGTGGCGGTGGCTAGAATTCCTTTGACGGCATTTCAGACTAGGTATGGTTCGTATGAGTGGTTGGTGATGCCATTTGGATTGACAAATGCGTCTGCTTTCTTTGTTGATTTGATGAATTGAGTTTTCCAAGAGCACTTGGATAGGTTCATGTTGGTATTCATAGATGACATTTTAGTATACTCAAATGTTGAAAGAGAGCATGAGATTCATCTTAGAGTGGTGTTGGAGATGCTGAGGCAGAATCAGCTAAAGGCGAAGTTTTCCAAGTGTCATTTTTGGAAGAAAGAAGTTAAGTTTCTTGGTCATGTGATTTCAGAGAAGGGATTGTCAGTCGATCCAGACAAGATCGAAGCTGTGAAGTGGAAGAGACCAGAAACAGTGACCGAGATCAGAAGTTTTCTTGGACTTACTAGCTATTACCGGAGATTCAACAAGAATTTCTCGCGAATAGCAGCACCTTTGACTAAGTTGACCAGGAAGGACGTGAAGTTTGTTTGTTCTGACAAATGTGAGGAAGCATTCCTTAAGTTGAAACATTTGTCGACCAATGCTCCAGTGTTAGTAGTTCCAGATGGTAACTAAGGATTGGTAGTATACACTGATGCATGTGGTACTGGATTGGGAGCAGTATTGATGCAGAGGGGCAAAGTTATTGCTTATGCATCTAGGCAGCTTAGACCGTACGAAGTTAGATATCCTACTCATGACATGGAGTTGACGGCGGTGGTCTATGCCTTGAATATTTGGTGGCATTATCTTTTGGGAGAGAGATTTGAGTTGTATATCGGTCATAAGTCATTAAAGTATTTATTCTCTTTGAAGGAGTTGAATATGAGGCAGCAGAGATGGCTTGAGTTTTTGGCTGCTTATGATTTCAGTATAGAGTATACTCCTGGGAAAGGAAATAAGGTAGCAAACACTCTCAATAGAAAACATCTGAACTGGTGTTAGCGATGTTGGAAGAATGGAATGATCTGGAAGCTTTAGCCAGTTGTGGTATGCAGTTAAGATCGACTACTAATTCTAGGAGAGATACTGCTGTGTTGTCCTGGTTAGAAGTTCGACCAGTGCTGAGAGGATAGCTTCTAAGAAAAGAGAAAATCCAGTTTTAGCTGAAAGAATTAGAAGGCTTGAGGTCGGATCAGAGACTTATGACCTAAAGGATTTTAGTCTTGACCAAAGACTGTGGCTGATAAAGAAGGGACGGTTTATGTCCTAGATGTAGAGAGCTTAAGGGGAGAGTTCTAGAGGTATGTCATTGTTCAAAGTTTACGATTCATCATGGAGGAACCAAGATGTATCGAGATATGAAGAGGAGCTTTTATTGGGAAGGTATGAAGAGGGGTGTCGGCTTGTGGGTTAGGTGGTGTGTTAACTATCAACAAGTGAAGGCCGAACATCAGAAGCCAAGTGGGTTACTTCAGCCTTTAAATATTCCCGTCTGGAAATTTGATTCGATATCAATTGATTTTATAGATGGGTTGCCAAGGTCAAGGAGAGGAAATGAAAGCATATGGGTTATTTTGGATAGATTGACTAAGACTGCCCATTTCATTCTAGTAAAGTCAACTAGGACGGCACCTATTTTGGCGATGTTACTTACGAAGAATGTGGTTAGACTAAACGTGATTCCTAGAAGTATTGTCAGTGATAGGGATTCTTTGTTTACTAGTGAGTTCTGGAAGAGTCAACAAAAAGCTTTAGGAACCAAGCTCAACATGAGTACCGCTTATCATCCAGAGACTGATGGGCCAACGGAAAGAGTTAACAAAGTCTTGGAAGATTTGTTTAGAGCTTGCGTACTGGACTTGGTGGATCTTGGGAAGATCACCTACATTTGATTGAGTTTTCCTATAATAATAGTTATCAAACTAGTATAGGAATGGCTCCTTTTGAAGCTTTGTACGGAAGGTCATGAAAATCACCAGCATGTTGGCTAGAGACTAGAGACAAATTGGTCTTAGGTTCGGATTTGGTTAGGGTGGCATCAGAAAAAATTAAGTTAATACAGGGATGGAAGAAGGAAGCTCAATCTAGGCAGAAGAGTTACGCAGATAAGAGGTGTAAAGACCTAGAATTCTCAGTAGGAGACAGGGTTTTCATTAAAGTATCACCGATGAAGGGTGTGGTATGATTTGGAAAGTCTGGAAAGCTGGCCCCAAGATATGTTGGACCATTCCAGATTATAGAAAGGATTGGAAAGCTTGCATACAGAATAGAGTTGTCGGACAGTTTGGTAGGTGTTCATAATGTATTCCATGTGTCTCGTCTTCGTAAGTATGTACATGATCCAGAGTCTACCATTCCTCAGACAGAGTTGGAGGATTTTGTAGTAGAGCCTGATTTGACTTATGTTAGACACCCAGTTCGGATTGTAGCAAGGGATGAAAAGAGATTAAAGCCAAATGCAGTCAAGTTAGTGAAAGTCCAGTGGAGCGACAATGAGAAAGACTGTACTTGGGAGACATAAAACATGATTTGAGAGGCTTATCCTGATCTGCTTTGATGGTACGTCTATGTTAGATATATATAGATTGTTGCTAGATTGGTAGGTTAGTATGGTTGTTAGGAGATGTTACAGATGATTGTTGTGGTTGCTAATTAGTCCTTACTGAATTTCGAGGATGAAATTCTTTAAGGAGGGGAGCCTTTAACACCCCTAATTTTATTAACATTATTTGGGAGATTTAACTAGAATAATTAAATAGAATAATGTAGATAAGGAGATTGAGGTTGATTAATAAATTAGGTGGCCATGCTTATTTAAATTTAATGAACTTGTATAAATGGTTAGGAAATTAAACATAAAGGCATTCGGGTAAATAACCATACTTCTCGCCCTTATACTATTCTCATTAGGTCATACATGTTCATTTTACTTAAAACACAATTTTATAACTGTGAGAAGCGAGGCCGGCCATTAGGAAGAAGGGAAGAGAAAATCAACTTAAAGCTTAGGATTCAAGTTAGAATGAATTAGTCTCAACCAAACTTCAATTTCCTTATCTAATCTAAGATGAATAATAATTTCTACATCTTTATTTTAGTTTTGTAATCATAAAGTTTCAGATTTTAGTGTAAATATGTTTTTATGATATATTGAATGATGATATGCTTGAATCATGATTTATATGGATTAAACAAGTTTGCTAAAAAGAGATATACACGGTTTTAGGGTAGAACTGAGATGAAATGATTTTTAAATGCCATCAGGGAGCCACATTTCGACTTGCTCCACTTCATTAACTTCGCATCCATTCAAAGACTCCTACTTCGTGTACATCAATGCGAAGCAAGGCACAACAGTCAATACGAATAAACGCCACGTCACCGAGTCAAACAGAACCGAGTCGAACAAAGAGCGAGTCGAAACAAGAGCGAGTCGAACGAAACAGCCAACCAAGAATCACAATTCGTATCAATCATATCTCCTAATCTACAAGTCCAAATGCTATGAAATTTTCACAGAAGACTACGTGCATGCTAAAGAATGCCCACGCCAAATTTCGACTCCATTGGATGAAATCTTGATCGATACGAAATCTGTTCGAATCGATCACGGATCGGACCGAAACTCCATTGCTGCTGCTACCAATGAATTTCATTGTTGCAAATCATAATTACCTGCTGTAATTCACTGAATTCACTTGTAAACATCAAAAAATGATCAATAAAGCAAACTACTTCATAGTGGACGTAGGCAATACGCCGAACCACTCTAAATTCTTGTGTCTCCTTTCATTTTAATTATTTTCATATCTGAGATTTGGAGTTTTTGTTAGATAATTCCTCTTTTTCCATTTAATTTCTTCACTTTTTCTCTTCAAAGACTTCCGAAGAGTGTTGTGCCCAATTTTGGTACAAACACTTTGGTGCTTTCATTGAGAAAAACCCAATTTATCTCCTGCTCTTTGGATCTCCTATCTATACCGGATTGCATAAATCCAAGAAGAAGATCCAGATCTAGGACTTTGAAGCCCTTCCATTCTATTCAGATTTGATCTAGGAAAGGACTTTCATCACCTCACCATGGTAAGTACACGGACTACTTCTACAGCTGCTGATCAGGGAGGACGGGACAGGCAGAATCCCGCACAATTACCTCCATCAAACCAAAATGCCGCCGGACCATCAGATCCAACAGGTCCGGTTACCAAACAAGAGTTCCAGACGTTGTTCCAAGAATTGACCCAGAGTCGACAACAGCTAACTGAACAACTGCGCGCCAACGCAGAGTTGACCAACCAGTTAAATCACCAAAGGCGAAGAAGATCCAAAAGAGACCAGGGTTCCTATTCTTCCACATAGAGTTCAGCCTCCTCTGATGGCCAAACCAGATCCACACGTCCACAGCTAGGTGTAAGCTACACCCAAGCCATGGGACACCAACCTGCTTTGAATCTTGGGCAACCTAGAGCTGGACCATCCGCTAGTCTCCGTACCGAACCTTCAACTCGAGGAGGTGCTGCTCCTTACCATGTCACTAGCAACATTGCTACTACCACCACTGCCGGACAAGGAGGTAATGTTAGAAACCAAGCTGATTCTCAGCGTGACCAACAAGAGCAGACTCCTGAGCCTTATGTCCCTGAGGATGTTGAGCCAAGGAGGTGAGGCACGGACCGTCGACCGCGTCCAGTCCAGACTCACGCTATTGAACCCGACCACACCTTGGCACAACATGCTCCCAGCATTCGAATGCCGGATATACCAACGATGATCAGCCAAATGATTCGCGAAAGTCAGGGTCTCTCTAATGACGACTGGGGAATCTCCCGGAGTCATACCCCTTTCACCGATGACGTTCTATATGTTGAAACACCTCGGCGCTTCAGGATGCCAACTTTGCCAGTCTATAAAGGAAGTTCTGATCCCAACCAACACATCCTGAAGTACGAATGGCTGATGAATGCTGCGAGAGCGGATGATGCAGTAAAGTGTCGTAGTTTCCCCATTTCCCTAGGGGGCATCGCAACCATGTGGTTTACCCGTTTGCCACCACGATCCATTTCTAATTTTGATCAGATGGCCACAAAGTTTGTTGAACAATTTCGTATGCATGTAGCAAGGCCTAAAGATGTTAACACTCTGTTTAGTGTTATACAAGCTCCCAGAGAAACACTTAGACGTTACTTGGAGCGATTCCACGCTACGTGTGCAGAAATAAGCAATCCCAATGATAACTCTATCCTGATGGCGTTGACTAAGGGGATTGATGCTGATTCCGAGTTTGGAAATTGGTTAGCTGGAAAACCACATGCGTCATTGGACCGTTTCTATTCCAAGGCAGCCCAATTCTTGAGAAGGGAGGATGCGAAACAGTCTAGGAAGCAGGATGACGTAGGGCCCAACATCGAGGAATCCAAAGTAACATCCCTGTTAAGCAATCCAGAGATAGTTCTGGAAAAGTTCAGTTGAACATCCAAAATAAACAGAATCAGCAGAGGGACAATGGAAATCAAAACAAAAAACGCAATCAGAACCGTGGTCCACGGCATAGAGCTTCCATGTACGATAATTACACTCCATTGAACACGTCGTTGGAAAATGTGTATTTGCAGACCTGCAATACCATGCAGTACAAGGAACCTTCCCCGAAACCACCAACTGAAAGACAAATCCAAACAGGAAAGTTTTGTAGATTCCATGAGAGTTATGGCCACAACACCAATGAGTGTCGTCATTTACAAGACCTCATCGAAAAACTGATACGTGAATGGAAGTTGGATCAGTATGTGCGGGCGCCGCAGTTTGGTGGTGCGAGCCCATCAAATCAGAATCGTGCGCCGAATCAGGAAAGACAGGAGGAACTCGCTCGTATAGGAGGGAGGTTGGTTATCAATACAATAAGTGGTGGTCCTCACCCAGCAAATCGAAGCTGGAAGGAAATGGAGTCATATGCCAGTTCTATCAGGCATGCAGACTTCGAGTGTTGTAGTAGTCTTGATGAAGGGGCTCCGGCCAAGCAACAGAAGACGATGGCAGATATCATCGTGTTCAGGAATAGAGACGCTGATAAAGTCGAAGCCCCCACTATCGATCCACTGGTCATCTCAGCACAAGTAAGTCCCGCTTGGATGAAGAGGATCTTAGTTGACAGTGGAAGCTCTATGAATATTTTGTTCAAGTGAGCTTATGATCAAATGAAAATGGAAGCCACGGACTTGAAGCCTTGTCAATCTCGAGTCCATGGTTTCAACGGAAGTGCTACTATACCCACTGGAATGGTGGGACTCCCAGTAGAGTTGGGAGTTGGAGAACGTCAGAGAGTACGGATGTTGCAGTTCATTGTTTTGGGCATAGACTCCCCTTATAATGCTTTCTTGGGCCGACCGGCCCTCGCTGAATTCAGGGTAGCCATCGCCCCATGGTGTTTGACTTTAAAGTTTCCCACTGATCATGGAATAGGAATCATTCAGGGAGATCAGGCTGCTGCCAGAGCATGTTATGTTGCTGAGCTGCGGGAGGCGCAGCGAAAGGAGAAAGGAAAAGGCGTAGAGGAATCTCTCTGCGTTCGTTTTGCCGATAATTGACAATTAACGCCTGGGCCAGTCCCAGGCACCCCAGCCAATTCCTCAAGGATCTTGACCCAAGAGAAACTGAAGACGAATGATAATCTAAAGAAAGTCAAGCATCCCCGGCCGAACTGACGATTGATGTCCCAGTTGACAATGACGATGACTCGAAAATGATAAAGATTGGATCTCAGCTAAGCTAGCAAACTCAAGAGGAATTGGTTGAATTTCTACGGGCGAATCTTGAAGTATTCATCTGGACGCATTCTGACATGTGTGGGATCTCGCCGGACAGCGCGAGCCACACCCTGAACATTGACCCGCGGCATGTCTCGGTCAAACAGAAAAGGCGCGGTATGGATCCAGAGAGATTTGCCACCCTTAAAGAAGAAGTAGAAAAGCTCAAAGCGAACGGATTCATTCGGGATGCTCTATATCCTGAATGGGTGTCAAATCTCGTGCTCGTCCGAAAGCCAAAAGGAAAGTGGAGAACATGTGTCGATTATTCCGATCTGAATAAAGCATGTCCCAAAGATAGTTTCCCACTTCCCAGAATTGATCAGCTAGTAGATTCGACAACTGGGAATGAACTCTTATCCTTCATGAACGCGTATTCTGGCTACAATCAGATACCGATGCATTTACCCGATCAAGAACATACCAGCTTCATAACCAATCTGGGACTTTACTGCTACAAAGTTATGCCATTCGGACTCAAGAATGCCGGGGCTACTTATCAACAATTGGTCAATCGGATGTTTGCCAATCAAATCGGGAAAACAATGGAAGTATATGTAGACGACACGCTTGTGAAGTCACGACTCTCCACCGACCATGTTAAAGACCTGGAAACTATGTTCAATATACTTCGAGAATACAAAATGAAGCTAAACCCACTGAAATGTCATTTTGGAGTTGCATCCAAAAAATTCCTTGGATTCATCGTCAACGCTCGAGGGATCGAAGCTAATCCTAAAAAGATTTGGGCTATCAAAAATCTTGAAACTCCGAAAACCATAAAACAAGTCCAAAGTCTCAATGGAAAGGTAGCGGCATTGAGCAGGTTCATTTCAAAGTCAACTGACAAATGCATTCCTTTCTTCGATCCGATCCGAAAAGGGAAACAAAACTTTGAATGGACCACGGAGTGTGAGGGCGCTTTCCAAGCGCTAGTTCAACATCTATCCACACCACCTATCCTGTCGAAGCCTGTTGATCACGAGAAGTTGTTCGTATATTTGGCAATATCATAAAACGCTATCAGCGCTGCATTAATTTGAGAAGAAGACAAGGTACAGAAACCAGTATACTACGTCAGCAAGCGGTTGACTGGGGCCGAAAGGAATTATTCGAAGCTAGAAAAGTTGGCTTAATGCCTGGTTATTGCGTCAAGAAAGCTCTGAACGTATTTCCAGGCACATCCCATTATTGTTTACACCGACCAGTCGTTACGACAGGTCCTTTCGCGGCCTGAGACGTCTGGTAGGTTACTCAAGTGGAACATCGAACTGAGCCAATTCGACATTACTTACACTCCAAGACGAGCCATTCAAGGACAAGTCCTAGCCGATTTTATAGCTGAGTTTACCGTTCCAGAGGACTTGCCCGAAACCAGTAAATCCCCCGAATACGTCTGGAAGTTTTATACCGACGGTGCATCTAACGATCGGTGTTCGGGCACTGGTGTTGTACTTGAAACTCCCGAAGGCCGATCCATATGTTATGCCTTGAAGTTCGATTTTCATGCGACTAATAAAGAAGCTGAATATGAAGCCCTCCTAGCTGGCTTGAAACTTGCTAGAGATTTGAGAATTATCGCAGTGGAAGTTTATTGTGATTCACAACTAGTTGTGTGTCAAGTACGGGGAGAGTATCAAGTAAGAGATCGAAGGTTGGCTGCTTACTTAGCTCGAGTTCAGGAAGTACTAAATCAGTTTGATTATTACGCCATCTATTGTATACCTCGGGAGCGCAACAAAAAGGCCGATTCATTGGCAAAGCTAGCCAGCATAGGTGAAGCTCAGCAAATGGGACTCGTTCCCGTGGAAACGCTATCTTACCCAAGCATCGACCGGACAGAAATAAACTGGGTATGCAAAACCGTTCCCGAAAAGGATTCATGGATGACCCCACTCAGAAATTACATTGAGCACGGAACCCTACCGGAGCGCAGGAGTGAAAAGAGATAAGTCCTTCGGAAGGCCCCACGATTCACCATCCAGAATGGACTCATGTACAGAAGGGGGTACTCAGTCCCTCTACTCTGGTGTATTGCTCATGATGAAATTAAACGAGTATTGCACGATGTGCACGAGGGGGAATGTGGCGATCACACCGGGGGGCAAGCACTTGCCAAGAAAATACTTCGCTACGGATATTACTGGCCGACCGTGAATCGCGATGCGTTGGACTATGCAAAGAAATGTGATATGTGCCAGAAATATGCCCGAATTCCTAGAGCTCCTCCTACCGAGATAACGAAAATGGTCAGCCCATGGCCGTTCGCAATGTGGGGCATCGACATCATCGGTGCCCTACCTTCGGCAAAAGGTGGTGCGAAGTACACCATTGTCGCAGTTGATTACTTTACAAAGTGGGCTGAAGCCGAAGCTCTCACTACCATTACAACGAATAAAGTAATCAACTTTGTGGTTCGTAACATCATCTGTCGATTCGGTCTCCCACACACCATTATTACGGACAACGAAACCCAATTCGACAGTGCTGAATTTAAAGATTTCTGCAAACGATTTCACATCCAAAAGAAATTCTCTGCAGTTGCACACCCTCAGGCAAACGGACAGGTCGAAGCCGTTAATAAAGTTATAAAATCCATTCTGAAAAAACAACTGGAAAAGGTCGGTGGCAAGTGGGTTGATGAACTTCCTATGGCTTTATGGGCTTACCGAACAACCCACAAGACTGCGACCGGTCACACTCCATTCTCTCTTTCTTACGGTTCAGAAACCGTTATTCCAGTCGAGCTAGAAGTACCTTCTCATCGTGTGACATACTATGATCCAAAGACAAATGCTATATTACTTGCTGAATCTCTCGATCTATTAGATGAGAAGCGTGAAGAAGCTGATTTGAGGGAAGTTGTGCATTGAAGTCGAGTCGCCCGATTGTACAACGTCAAGGTCCGCCCGCGAACCTTTGAACTAGGCGATCTCGTCCTCAAAAGAATTTATCTGGTTCCTTCGCATATGAAACCGACATGGGAAGGACTGTATGTTATTGAACGAAGGCTCGGAGATGGCATATTCAAATTATAGACCGTCGATGGTCTAACTCTGCCAAGAGCTTGGAACAACGAAAGTCTTCGTCGCTACTACACATAACAGGCTATGTTTATCTATTTAAGTTAACTTTCCATTTTGCAATTTGTTTCTGCATTTCGAAATTAGAATTTGTAATAAGGCAAGTGACTTTGCCATATTTTCTTATTTCAGCAATAAAATGCAATCTCTTTGAGCCAGAGCTATGATTTACTTGAAATGCTTCATATGATCATCACTATGCACGGAGAGCTAAGTTCCCCTATACAGTGGAATTTATTCAAATAGGGAGTGACTGCGATGCAACCAATCACTCGCTAAGTGAAACCCGAGCTTGGGGACCAGCCATCACATCAAAGTCAAGAAAGGATTGATACACGACAATCCTTCATTCAACTCCAAACTCCCAGAGTGCGAGTCGAAGTATAAACATCAACTCCGAACTCCCAGAGCGCGATTCGGAGTATAAACATCAACTCCGAACTCCTAAAGGGCGAGTCGGAGTATAAACATCAACTCCGAACTCCCAGAGTGCGAGTCGAAGTATAAACATCAACTCCGAACTCCCAGAGCGCGAGTCGAAGTATAAACATCAACTCCGAACTCCCAGAGTGCGAGTCGGAGTATAAACATCAACTCCGAGTTCCCAGAGTGCGAACCGGAGTATAAACATCAACTCCGAGTTCCCAGAGTGTGAACCGAAGTATAAACATCAACTCCAAATTCCCAGAGTGCGAATTGGAGTATAAACATCAACTCTAAATTCCCAAAGTGCGAATTGGAGTATAAACATCAACTCCGAACTCCCAGAGTGCGAGTCGGAGTATAAACATCAACTCCGAGTTCCCAGAGCGTGAAGCGGAGTATAAACATCAACTCCAAATTCCCAGAGTGCGAATTGGAGTATAAACACCAACTCCAAATTCCCAGAGCACGAATTGGAGTATAAAATGACAACTCCAAACTCCCAGAGTGCAAGTCGAAGTATAAACATCGACTCCGGATTCCCAGAGCGCGAAACGGAGCGTAAAAACCAATTTCAAGTTCCCGAAGCATGAATCGAAGTATAAATATCAACTCCAAACTCCCAGAGCGCGAGTCGGAGTACAAGTGTCGATTCCAAGTCCCCAAATCGCGGACATATAATTAAAACTTAAGCCGGCGTGACCAACCGCCAACAAACAAATGAGAATCCCAGGAGTGCGGATATGATCATCGATAATCAGACAAACGTGGAAAAACCACTCAGTCTCCACTTGACTCAAACATCTGTTCTGTGGCTCTAGAATCAGCATGATGCAAGCAAGAAGCAGCCGCTGATTGATGTTCAACCACTCATCCCCGAGACTGGGGGGCAAGACTTAAGCACCGACCATTGACTGAAACGGTGCGACGTCAAAGTTCAGCTCACCTCCCAATCGTGAACCATGTCCACAGTTTTTAGACTTGGTGCAAAAGTACAAACTTGACTCGAAAGCTGAAACTTTACAAGTGCATTTCAAACATTGAAACACTTAAACAAATACACAAGAAGCTCCAAAAGAAAAGGTTTCATTTCTACTATTCATAAGAAAAATTCATATACATGTTTGTTCTAAAAAATTCCTACTAGCAGGGGCCGAACCCGCATCTATACATGGCCAACAAAATGCAAGTCAAAATAAACCAGGAAAGCTTATCTAATCCTTCTTCTTCCTTCCCTTCCTTCCCGGTGTGGACCCGCTGGAGCCACCGCTAATCTTCCTCTTCGAGCCTTTGCTTTTTGGCGGTTGGTCTTCAGGCAAGGGCATTATATCAACATCCTCCTCCGAACTCGAGTGGATAGGAATGCTCCCTGCGGGCGGAGTCGGAGGAACAGGATCAAGTACAGAAGGTGGAATGGGCACGCTGGTGATGAAAACAGTACCACCAGGAGATATCATTCTAAGCGGAGCAGGTCCCGATGCTGCCATCTCACCTCCAAAACTGCCACCATGAGCCGATGCTGCCATTTCAGCGTTGATTTAAGCGAACATCTCCTCTTCAGTTACTGCTCGAGCCCCGTTGGGGGCATCAGCAGTCGGCATTGAAGAACTTGTAGCAGGATCAGTTCCACTCATGACAGATGACAAGTCAGCGAGAGGATCGCCGTGACGGCAAAAGAGTTCATCCATCAGCTGCTCATCAAACACAATCGAACTCCCATGCATATTGTCAAGCGGGGCAGTTGTAGTCATGGTGATCGCTTCGATAATGATAGCCTCCTGTGTCTGATGTGATTCTTGGGTAACAGGAGGCCCGGCATGTGCAGCATCGATCACTGGACAAAGAATAAGAGAACTGTTAGAACTTAACTCGATCAAAGATTTCGACTTAAAAAAGATATGTGGAATGTTCAGAGTACCTTCCTCATTTTGACTTGTAAGCGATGGGGCGGCTTCAGTAACTTGCGCTACAACTGGAGGCATTTGTGGCTGATCCGGATTATAGGCAGGAACAGCTTGGGGATCGACCGCAGACGAGGATTCGGGCTGGGTTGACGTTGTAACTTCAAGACTCGCTTCATGGTAGTCAACCCCTGAACCCTCTCCTATATCAAAGTGTTGGGCGCCAAGTCTTTCTTTCTCATGCAGAATCATCGACTCGTGAAGAATCTTCCTTTCAACCTCATTCAAAATACGATTCTCGAGTTCAAATTCATCCACAGACTCACTCGGATGCGCCTCCTTCTCTTCCTCAACCAGTCGGCTCCAAGAGCTGTAAAGATGCGTCAGAAAATCATCGAGCCAGGCTAGACCCCTGTGCCTCAGCACGTTAGCGTTGTAAACAATGAGAAGGTCTTCGATGTCAGCCTCTAGCCTGGACTCGGCCAACTTCACTTTCTCCTCGACCTCAGTCTCCACCTTGTGGACTTTAGCCACCGCCGCATCCCGTTCACCTCTAAGCAGAACAGCTTGTTCGCACGCCTCCTGGGCTGTGTTGTTCACATCATCTTTTTCCTTGGCCATGTCGGCGAATTTGGCCTTGAGTTCATTGAGTTCCTTGACCGCCGCATCCAGCTCGGCGGTAACTGTAGTGTTTCGGTGGCCCATCTCCTCCACCAGGGAAACATGTGTCTGCCCCCAACATCTCCATTGCCGCCTTCGCTTCGTCAGCTTTTTTGGTGGCCTCAATTTCCGATTTCCGAGAAGACTCGGCCTCAGCAGTAAGCACCTGTATGATCCGGTCCCTTTGAGCTAGGTCGGCCTCCAGTTTCTCATGCGCTTTGGCTTGCTCAAAGGCCACCTTAGAAGCTTTCTCCATGGCCTTTACCCACTCTCTGTACTGGGTGTGTATGTCATGCACGTAATCATGCACCGTGTTTTCCACCCCTGACGGAATTCTTTTTAAGTGTGGCAGGAAGACATAGCCATCGAAGCAAATATTCGGAAAGTCTTTCCTCATCTGAGCCAATTTAAGGGCCCCTTCTCCTGTGGGCTCGGCTGGGACCTGCTCTGCAATTATGGAAGTCGTGGTCTCAACTCTCTGAAGATGAGTCTCAGATCTAGAAGTATGAGAAGATGGCCTATGACGAGGAGGCTCTGGCGGGTGTGGAACAAAAATAGGAGGTGGAAATGGGAGTCCAAGAGGAGGAGAACGCGATCTAGACCGATGTCTGTATTCTTGTCCCTATCACGCCCATACCTATCTTTGCTAGAGTACTCGCGATCGCGATCTCTATCCGAGTCTCTCCTACGGGACTCAAAATAGGAAGAAGCCTTTCGGGCCGAGCGGAGATTCCCAAGCATCGATCCTTTTCCAGACATAGTACCTGAAAATGAGAAACGAAGGAAGAGTTAATGATTTCCTAAGTTGGACGATTTACAGTTGTGAATCATGTAGTGTAGTAAAGTGTATGCATGTGCAACCCCCTGACCAACCGGAAATGTCGACCGCACTCATAGCAAGCGACCCGCTCAGTTCAAGAGCATTATCAAGCTCCTCCATCCCGGCGTCATGTTGAGACGACACAAAATCCGGAATCGGAATATCATCAAGCCCTCCAAAAGGACTCTCTACTTGCGGGGAGGAGCCTCCGAAATTATAATCCCCGGGAAAGGTAAAGACACGACCACGGATTTAAATCTCTCGGATTTAGAGCGTTTGTGAGCAACAGCCTTGCCTTTTTTTTCCTCCTGAATCTTGGACATCGGAAGAAGGCCCAGCTGGGAGCTCGGTATCGGTAGGCGTTCTTTCTGGATCAACTTCTTCGGTTATCATGACTGCGGGCGCTTTGCGCTTCACCCGTTTCTTCGGGACCACTCTAAGTGTCCCTTCCTGCCGTATGCTCTGCCTCCGTTCTATCAGCCCGACAGTCCTCAAATTTCTGTCGGTCAGAACCAAGTCAATATGCCTCTCTTCACCCGGAAACGCTTGGAGGATCCGAACTAGCTCTCTGAAGTATGCACCGTCAGGTCGAGAGATTGCGGCTGTAAAAGAAGTGAAGTGTATCAGTTTTGAAATTGGTTATTATTATCTCAATAACTCAAGAGAAAGATTGCAGCGCTTACGTCTATCCAACCATCGCCTAGCAAACCCAGGGGGCACCGAACATAGAACCATTCGGTCTTGAAGTAACTTAGCCTTCCCCAGGAGCCCATTACAATGTGACAGTTTCTGACCGCTTCCAAGAAGGTTAAAGAAGGGTTGTCTCCATGGCTCTTGACGTTAAATAAATATCTGATTTCGATCGGCTTCGGCGGTCGAAAGAGGATCTCCATAAACAGAATGAAGGTGTTGTTCAACAAAGCATACCCGTTGGGATGTAGCTAGAACGAAGCTATTCCAAGGAATGATAACATCTCCCTTATATATTGATTGAAGGGAGGAAGTGTCCCCGCTGTGCAAGCATGACGGTTGAAAGCAGTAAACCCCTCCAGGGGATCATGTGGCCTGTCATTTGGCCCAGGTAGTAACACGTCGTCAAGCGACAGACCGTGCCTTAAACAAATCCATCCTAGCATATCTTCGGAGATACTCGATGGCACAGAATCTTGTGGATTACGAATAAACCGAGCCCCTAGATGCTCGTCCGTAGCTTGCTCTATAACTTCGGCTTCAATAACCGGTATCTCTATGGTTGGAGGAATAGAACTCGGGAGTTCCGGCTGCTGAGAACTTGAAGGTTCCATGACTAGCTAGCTTATAAAAAATCATTGTTAAACTGACAATAACGCTCGTGCATCCCCCAGTGTAAAGTGTGTGAGTGTGTTGTGTAGTTCAGTATTGTATATCATTTGAGAAGATCTACAGGATTGAAGAAAGCATGTAAACGACGAGACTTCGAAATTCAGTCAGAAGGACCGCCATCGCTGACCGTCACAACCATGCCATCCAGCTATTAACTATCATTCCAAGTAAAAGTTTGTAATCATTTTGATAAGATCTAGTTTCAACGACGAGCTTCGATAGGCAATCAGATATGCGGTGAAACGATTAAGTCCAGTTGTGCAAGTTTGAAGCTCGTTGGGTCAATTGTTCAAATGTGCAAGGAGTTTCAAAATTTTTTAATGTTCAATTCGTATCGCTCACGAGAGCCGTGTTCGCGTCGATAAGTCATGGTCATCTGCGTATGAGTTAGACTCGGTCAGAAGGTTGGCGTGCAAGTTTTACTCGATCAAGAGGCCGGGAATTTCAAATCGATCGGAGTGCAACACTTCGAATCGATTAAAAGCCCCCAGTTCGAGTCGATCCGAGGGCTGCGCAGTTCGACTCATTCCAAGGCCTCCCCTTCGACTCGTTCCCAGGCCTCCACTTCGACTCGTTCCAAGGCCACCGCTTCGAATCGATCCAAAGCCATCCTTTTCGACTCGATCCAAGACCATCGTTTCGAATCGATCAAACGCAACCCCTTCGTATCAATCCACATCTACGAAGCATTCGATTCGATGCAAAGCTCAGCCATCGATCGATACGAAGGCCTCCGTCTCATCATCTCAAGGCCCATACTCCAGATCGACGCGAAGCTGAGGCCAAGGGATCTCTGAGCGATCACGACTCTGATTAATTTGATGTTAAAGATCGAGTCTCATCGTTTACACGTTGGATTCGCTTAGTGGATTACCTAAATCTGGCAATTAGTTTGAGTAATTGAAGGTATAAATCGGTTCAAAGGCAAGGACAGTTCTTTATTTTCCAAAGTCTCAAGAGCGATACGAAAGCAAGGCAGGAAAACAGAAAGTGAAAAGTGAAAAAATGTCTAAGTATGGAGTATTTATATGGACTCGGGCACAAAGGTAAAAAACGCCTCGCATCCCAGCGAGTTCAACTGGCTACGAAGTGTGACCACAAGAGCGAGTCGAATAAGCTATTCGAATCCACCAACGCAATCTGTTATCGATACGAAGTCGCCAGCGAGGGCTTTTCAGTCTTCACCAAATCCATCGATACGAAACCTTCCTTCGCATCGCTCGCCTTCGACTCCATCACCTGTGCAGCAGTACAAGCAATCGGTTCGACTCCGTCGCAATAGAACCACACTTCGTATCGATCGTCTTCGACTCCGTCCCCTGTGCCGTTCAACTCCACCTCCTATGTAGTTCGAATCCATCGAATCACTGCTTCCAGAGGCCAACTCCATCGATACGAATTGCCTGTTCGTATCCAGTGACTCCATCTATATAGATTCGAAATGGTCATTTCACATCCCTAAATTCAATGAAAGTCGTCTTCAATGTTCCAACCCTTCACATCGATTCAGGAGAGGATCGTTACGAAGGAACATTCAAAAAACAACCATCGAGCGTTGTTACAACGAATTTCACGTTGGTTCAGGAGAGGATCGATACGAAATTCAATATAACATAAACTGACAACGACTCGTGAACGTACAAACGTCAACGGGAGTCAGGTTAACATATATGCATCAAACGGCTAATCACTGGCGTATAGCAATCAGTTTCAACAATACAGGGTACAGCAGCTGATAGTCAACCGTTTACATTATCGAGAAAATCAGTCGAAGATTACAGCTTTTATCGAAAAGACAATAACTATTCAGAGTAAAGATGGCAGCATTTCAAAGCACATCATGTTTCCACAAGACGTACTTTGGGGGGCAAATGTTATCCCGCCTTTTGGGAAGGCCGCGACAACAAGGAATTGACTAGTAAACTATGACGATCCATCCCAGAGATCGGTTATACAGGCTCACTATGGATATCGACGAATTTTGTTCGAGTCCGGATCGAGCTTAAATTAATATAACATGACAAGCTAAGCTATGAGAGTCAACGTTCCAAATCTCAAGTCAATCCGATTTCGTATGCTCAAGTTACAATCGATGCAAAATTGATTAAAAACGGCCTTCTTCGACTCGCTCAGTTCGCATCCCTCAGGAAAGCCCACTTTGACTCGCTCTGCTTGAATCCATCATGGAAGCCCACTTCGACTCGCTCTGCTCGAATCCATCATGGAAGCCTACTTCGACTCGCTTCACTTCGACTCCATCTCAGAGCCTCTGTTCGACTCGCTCCGCATCCTTTAGAAAACAACAGTTCGACTCCATCTAGTTCGACTCCTTCGCAGGACCACTATTCGACTCCATCCAGTTCAACTCCATCAGGGAGCCACATTTCGAATCGCTCCACTTCGTTAAGTTCGCATCCATCCAAAGACTCCTACTTCGTGTCCATCAATGCGAAGCAAGGCACAACAGTCAATACGAATAAACGCCACGTCACCAAGTCAAACAGAACCGAGTTGAACAAATAGCGAGTCGAATGAAACAGCCAACCGAAAATCCCAATTTGTATCGATCATATCTCCTAATCTACAAGTCCAAATGCTATGAAATTTTCACAGAAGACTACGTGCATGCTAAAGAATGTCCACGCTAAATTTCGACTCCATTGGATGAAATCTTGATCGATACGAAATCTGTTCGAATCGATCACGGATGGGGCCAAAACTTCACGGGCTTGGGCGTGCGGGTCTGGTCACGTGCCAGAGAGGGTCTCTCGAGATCTGAGCGAAATACCAGCCTCCTACACTTATAAATAGACCCCCAAAGCCAACAGAAAAGGGGTTCTTCTTCTCCTTTGAGATCTCCAGCGTCCAGACTCTGCCAGATCCAGATCTGAACTCCATTGCTGCTGCTACCAACAAATTTCATTGCTGCAAATCATAATTACCTGCTATAATTCACTGAATTCACTTGTAAACATCAAAGAAAGATCAATAAAGGAAACTACTTCATAGTGGACGTAGGCAATATGCCGAACCACTCTAAATTCTTGTGTCTCCTTGCATTTTAATTATTTTCATATCTGAGATTTGGAGTTTTTGTTAGATAATTCCTCTTTTTCCATTTAATTTCTTCACTTTATCTCTTCAAAGACTTTCGAAGAGTGTTGTGCCCAATTTTGGTACAAACACCATTGTTTATCCGACATTATTACTATCGGATAACATGGCAACGGTAAATATTTTTGTTATAGTTGCATATGCTTACCCAGCATTATTAAAGCCGGGTAAGTCACTGACTACCAAGGTCGCCAAAGCGACCTTGGCAGTCAGTAGTGAGCCCACTTTTGGGCTCACCGACCCTCTGTTGGGGGTTAGTCACCAAGTTACTGACCCCTTATTGGGGATGCTTTAAGATGTATTGGGATATGAAAAGAAGTTTCTTTGGGAATGGATGAAGAAAGTTATTAGAGAATATGTGAGATAGTGCCTCACATTCAAACAAGTGAAGGCAGAGCATAAGAAGCCTAGGCTCCAATAGCCTTTGGAGATTCCATTTTGGAAATGTGATTTACTGTTTGTAGACTTTGTTGATGGGTTAACGCACTGAAGAACTGAAACAATGGCGACGCCGTCTCTAGTTTCTTTTTTTCTTCCGAACTTTTCTTTATCAAATAACAATTCAAAATTGCATCCGTCTTCCCCGGTACACAATCCTGATCGAGTTCCCCTTCACCGTTCTTATGCCCAAGCTGTTAAAAAGGGATTATCTTCATTCCCTTATTCTTGGAATCGTCACCGTCTTAAAAATTTGGGTATCAAGAAAGGAAATAATATCTTCTTTAGATGTGGGGATCAAGGCCACTTTGCTTTTCATTGTAGAGACCCCATTAGATGTTTTGCTTGCGGGAAGACTGGTCACAAGAAGTTTTCTTGTTCGATATAAACCGATCTAGCGGTCAATGGATCTCAAAAAATTGATCTCGTTTCTATCTCTAGTGGTAATGTATGTCTTGAGAAGAATTCTTGTTTGATGAAATCGAAGTTTATCAATTCTGGGCCACAACTTATTAATCATGGATTTCAATTTACTTTAAAGTGTATGTTGCTAAAAGGAATTTTACTAGATAATCTATGGCAACAGAGAACTGAAGGGATTCAACTTTTAGAGGAATTGTTCTCTCATTTTGACTTGATTAATTCTCCGAACATTGGTAAGGGATATAGGGCTAGATTCGGAGACCCAGAAAATTATTTTGGTAAATCTGATAACTTGGCTAACAAATCAGAAGATAGTGATGAGATAACTGATGAATTCTTGGATAATGGAAACCTGAACTGTGTCTTATTGGAAAATACTAAAAAAGATGAGATTTTCGACTTTGATCCAATGCTAATGGATTGTTTTGTTATCCAATATTCTAAGGGTGTAAATGTTTCTGATGCAAATAGAAAGATGAGTTCTATTTTGGATGTCATAGTTAAGAGTAATGATGATGATATAGTCAGTGGCTTCACTTGTGTTAAAGGCAAAAGAATAAAATATCAGGAAATTTTCGAGATAAAGACTAGTAATAGATTCAATTGCCTAGTAGACGAAGTCAATGAAGTTTTAGAATTAGGAGTGGATCATGTTGATGATATAATGGGTAGTAGGCTTTCTTCTTGTAGAAGTGTAGCAGTTACTCAGACTGTTTGTACTAAGTGTTCTGAATGGATTAATCTGATTAAGGAGGTTACTGATTATACTCAGACTGGTGGTTTAGCTAATAGCAATGTTTTGAAATTGAAACTCGGAGATGATGAAATTCAGTATAACTATGATTCTTTTAAAAATCTTAATGCTTTGGATGATTTTTTTGGGCTTTACTTGAAAAATGGAATTTATGAAAATTTAGAAGATGAGGCAAACTTTCAACTGGGAGAGGCTTTTGATGGAATATTATCATCGACATCAATAGTTAAAATGGATGAGACATGGATTATGATATAAATAAGAACTTGGAATATTGTCTTGAGCCTCTTACTGTGCATTATGATATCAATATCTCTGATTCACAAATCGATGGTGTTAAGAACTTCGATAGGATTAATCTGGTTGAAGAGACTATAAAAGATGGTTTAGATATTAGCATTGCTAAGAAATTGAAATGTTGTGATAATGATGCTCATCATTATTCAAATATCTACGTAAATGTTAATGTTTTGGGCGATTCTGTTGGATTATGCTCGAAAGAGGTATTTTCTGATAACTTAAATGAAGTGGCAGAGTATCATGTGGGAGAGATTTTCGATGGAGTTTGGTCATTGACATCCACAGTTAAACTAGATGAGATTAAGGAGATCGATATCATTTTGAAAATGGAATACTGTTTTGGGCCTGCTTATGTTGTTGTGCACAATGATTCCAGTATCACTAATGCACAAACAGATTGTGTTAAGAGCTCTGATAGGATAAATGTTCATCATGGCATCAGTGTACAGGTTGAGATAAATTTGCAAAATCTACTTCACATCGGTGATCTCTCAACTTTGCTTGATGATGACAGAACCGAAAATAGATCTGTTTGTCCAGATAATGGTATCGAAATTGAGTTATTGCATATGGTGGGGATGGGCATATTGGAAGATTAAGAACATATAAATAGGGAGATGAGAGACTATTTTGATATAAATAATTTTAATTTCCAAAATATAGAGGATGTGGTGGATAATTCTATTGCCTTAGAAGCTCATATGGGTAAAGCAGGTACAAAGGTTGGAAAGAATTCGAGTGATATTTTAGGGGAAGCAGATCAAAACATAGAATTTTCTTTGAGTCATGCGGCAGAGAAATTTATTATGTCTTCGAGTCCTACTTTAGATAGATTGGTAGTACACTACAAGAAAAACAGTCTTTTATAGCGACATATAGCCGCTATTAAACACAACTATAGCGGTTTGATAAACGTTGTATATCGACGTGTTATAAAAAAGAATTGCACATTTATAACACAAAAAAACGACTATAAAAGAGCATGATTTCATAGCATATATATACCGCTATAAAATGTGTAGATACAATAACGCCTATTTGCTGCTATCCTTTGACAGTAACCTCATACATTGCATTATCTTTTTATAGCACTTATGTCATATAGTTATAACGCTTTTTAGGAGCTATGCTTTATTTTACTATATATTTGATGCCCCCACTAATACATTTTAATAATAACAATCAAATTGAATCTTCTTTAAATAGATAACAATTTGAACAATGTATGAACGAAAGAAATATAATAATCAGCAAATGTAACGCATATTCATGATAACAAAATAAAGTATTAACTAACAAAAAATAAGTTCAATACATGAGTTACCAAATTCAATACATATTCATGATAACAAAAGACAACATAGTTCAAAGTTAACGTCTACAAGTACCAAATGCATCACTAAGAACTTGAACTGCTCAAAGCCTTTCTTCATGCATGTCATCCTTAACATAAAAGATGCAAAAATACTTTGACCCTACATATTGTAAAGTTGGGAGCAGAGCTCGCAAGTTGCCTTTTTTGCTAGCAGCCCAATTTCTTATCTCAGCATCCTGTATTTCATTAATTCTCTGGCAAGGGATGAAAAAACATAGAACAAGACTGTTAAATAGGTTTTTATGCAATGCAATAATCGAAACCAATTTAAGACAGAAAGTTAAGTGAAACATTACTTATACGGTAAAAAATACGTTGACCTTAAGCTCTGCAATGACACCCTCTAGAGTTTTTGTGCTCCCTTTTTGTGTATCTCATAGCAAACACAAACCCAAACTCAGCAATTTCATAACTCCATTATTTATCAACAGATTAAAAAAAATTTATGATTTTATCGACAAGGGGTAAAGATCAGTTTTGTTATCACAACAACTACACAGAAATATTGAACATCCAAATCAGTTTTGGTGCACACTACAATTTTAATTGAATATAGAGTACGCCTATTTTCAAAAACATATTAGAATTAAATAAAACCATAAAACACATCAAAAACCATTGTTGTACTTGTAGAAAAAGCTTTCAAGAAATATTATATAACTTTAGTAATGGTTAATCTGATTCCTTCAAGAAGAGATGCCAACTGATCTCGTTTGCTTAACTTCAATCCATATGTATTTATATTGTATCATAGTTGTCTGTGGTGCAAAAAAAGATTCAAGAAATGTTGTTGTATGAGTTTATTACCTGTTCATAAGGAGGATCTTTATGAGCTGGAATTAACCGCGAAATAAAGTATCTTGCTTGAGAGCTTCCTTCCTGCAAAAATAAAATGATATAATTATAAGAGATATTACTGGATATTTGAATTAACAGATTTCTAATATGAACTCTCATAAATTTTTATTGGATTTTAGTAGAAGCGTGTCTCAAACATGTAAAGCAAGCATAATAACCAAACAAAGACTGTTTTTTATACATATAATTTGCAAAAGAAAAAAAATCTTCATTGATACATAGGAACAAAAGAGCGTGTAGAACCTATAAACACAAGTATTTTGTGCATTTAAGCTATTCTTAAATGTTTATATTTTAAGAAAAACATATGACTATATACCTATGATATGTTCAACATGATTCAGCAAAGTAACAGGTGCCACAAAATTGATTAGACAAAAGCTAAAAAAACATGCATCCCCAATACCCAAGTATTTTTTTTGTTTTGTACAATCAAATAAACCATGGAAACTAGAAACATGAAAAAGTCAAAGGAAAATTATAAAAAGAAGGGAAGTGAATTACTTTGAAAGCAAGGATGCGTGGAGCAGGAAATCTATGTTCAGTGAGCTCATCCACTAATGTTCTGCAAGCTGCCAAAGGATTGTGGTTTATTTGCCTTCCAGATCAATCGTGCATTATTGCACTTGATTAGTAGTAGTATTTGTCAAAAAAATATAAATTACACTTGTCCAACTTTACTGAATCATACTGATGAAATTTATTTTCTTGCAGTGTGTTCAATAGCTGAAATAACTATTATACAACCCTCTTTCATAAAAATGGTAAACTTTGATCATCTCTTTTCTACTTATTTAAAAATAATGACAAGAGTTTGTTTCTGACTGCTATCTGCTAAATTCATACTTCAGACCATGGTTTGATGTATGAATTTAATAAATACCCACAGGATCAGTGCCTTAATATGCAGTACTTAATTTTGCAGTAGGAAAACTATTAATTTTAGTAAAAAAATCCAGACTTGGATTAAACTAGTTTTGAAGCGTATACTTCGACAAATTAATTAAACTATAACTAGACTAGGTTCCTATTTTCAACAACCAAAACCAGCATTTCACTACAACTAACTTATAGGGAAGCCTATAATTTAATTTTCGAGTATATATATTCTGCTTTCACCTCTTGATAATAATGTGAAACTGAAATAACATTTATATCAAATTGATATAAGTAATTTCTTTACTGTTGAAGACTTTTTACGTTATATGATATGGAATTACAGGTAGTAAGCGACCCGAGCTTGACAAAATCAGGAGTGTACTGGATCTGGAACAAGAACTCTGTGTCTTTTGAAAAACAGCTGTTGTAGGAGGCTAGTGATTTAGAGGAGACAAGCAAGCTGTGGGAGATTAGTGAGAAATTGCTTGGTTTAGACTGATGGTCTTAGATGTTTGTTTTTTACTGTTTTGAAACTGACTTTTTCCCACTGAGTCACTTGTGTTGAATTTTTTTCTTGTGTTTTGAGCTAATAATAAAAGTGCATGCATCAGTTTCCATTGTCAGGTAATCATCCTGCCTATACATGTACAACTTTTTTGTCATTGTTTTCTGTAAATTTTGTTTATATTATGTGAATGTATGATTCATTTAGGCTTTTTAGAGTGTGAACATCTCGTGTTATTTTTAGTAATTACGAGTGATTTCAGTTGTTATTAGTACAATATTTTGGTTTGAACTGCAAATTAATTTTAAATTTTCAAGTGCACTACAGTGATATTTATATTTTTTTTCTTATTTGAATTTTTCAACAACTGGCAAAAAATAGTTGTAAAAGACTCTATTGCAATGGACAAAAATAGTTGTAATAAACATCTATTACAAAGTTTGTTTCCAACGGTCAAAAATAGTTGTAAAATCTACCCACTCTATTACAACTTCGCATATTATTAGTAGTAGTAAAAGATATGTATTAATTACAGAAGTATTCAAATCCATTACAGAACTTTAATTTTGTACCTTGGAATCATATTCAAATCCATTACAGAAGTATTCAAAATAATAGTAGTAGTAAAAGATCGAGTTGATATCAGTTAGTGATCTCGTTCAAATTTAGTTGATTCAAATCGTTCTTGACCAATGACAATCATTTTGGTTAACTTTCTTGTATTAGAATCATATTTTATTCAACTTTGATGCTTTTGAATTATGTTAAAATAGATTGATGATATTAAAAGAAGAATGATGTGGTAAAAATATATCGGATATGGTTTTGAATGTATAGCATAAATTATATTTGAAAAAGGAGAATTACTAAAATCAGATCATCATGGAATCTAAAGAAAAATATATAGAAACAGAGGAAAAGGATACTTATGATTAATAGTTATTAACTACAAGGTTGTTTGGGTCCAAAACTCGTGAAGCAATCTCATGTGACTTAGACAGGCAACTTGTATTTTGATAAACATCTATGCTTCAGTCACATTTTTGAAGATTCTTCACCTTCCCTCAATTAACATAAAAATGATTGAAAAGCAAAGGTATTACTTGGTATTATTATGGTTAAAATTAAAGTTCAGCATGGTTTGTAGAAAATAAATTGTGGATGACCTACGTAATCAGATATGTATTAATTATCTATGCAAATGCTTGGAACAAGAATCAAACTGAATGTTAGACCTCATGATATTCTAGTTCAAGTGTTCAGTGGAAAACGAAATTTGAGTATTGCAAGTTATTAAGAAGAAGTTATTTGTGTCATAAACTTCTTGTCATCCATGTGCCTCAAGCTAGTTAAATAATTCATTGAGTTTCCTAATAACTCTTTACTTTTGAAAAATACATACCTTTTCTCACGGTATATGAGCTATTCGCTTGGTTGATGACTGACAAACTAAACATTGCAAATCTATTCCAGCCAAAAGGCAATTCTGTTGCATCGGCAACATATAGATACATGGACAAGCTATCTACATTATTTCCTTTAGGAAAAATTAGCACTTGCATGTTAAATATAACAAGATTAACATTTATTTCCGACACCCACAAATTAAAATTCAACATACCGGAAAAAAATGGTGTACCATTTATAATCTCCTACAGAAAATACTTCTGAATAGTGTTTTCTTGCGTTCAATCTTGAAAAATTCTGAATCTTCCATACAAATTTTTTTATTGCAGGTTCTTCTGCCTCCTGATTCTCACCTATCAATCGATTCCTACAAATTCAATTCGTATTATTAGGGTATTTTTCATTATGATATTTTTCAATCACTCTACCGGTACTGCCAATGGAGTTTCTAAATAATTGCTCAAACAAACTATTTCAAGTTGCACTTAACTTTAACTACAACATGTTTTCAACCAGTATTTACCAACAAATTTAATTTTTCATTGCAAGATACAACTGTAATGATGTGGCTTTCTAATGTTTGGTTGACTGTTGCTAATGGTAAGTGGCTTCACATGTTGCGTACCCACTTTCTTTCTGGGTTTTCAATTTTAACAATTTGCTAAATACAGGGAAGATGGATGCATCAGGAATCCATGACTAGATTTCCATTCAACTAGGCAACTGATCAATTTGTGTGCATAAAACAATGATATATTCAAGTCTATAAGAATGTGTGTCCTGATGAAAAGCATGTATACCATAGTAATGGACAAATCAATTCTTATGTCCACATTATTTGATTATGAATTCAATAAAAGATATATTATGCAGTCTAATATAATGACATCAATGAAGAAATATATCCACCTCACCTTGTTGAACTACATTATATTTACTGACAAAATCAGAATAACAATTAAGGTCCATCCTTGGGGTTTAAAAATATGATTTAAATACAAATACGAGAGATCAAGAAATAAAAATAGAATAGGCAGAATAAAATACCAACGCACCATCAAATGTTTACAGGTATAACTTTCTCGGTCCTAGGCACATGCCCTCTCCATTTTCATTTTCGTTCTTCAATCTTCATGCTTCAATAATGAAGTTTCGCAACTCGGCTTGCAATTTGACCTTTTAAAACAGTATAGGTGACCAAAACATTATTAATATATCAGGTTTTAGACATTATAGATAACCAAAGCATCATCAATTAAACAAATCTAAAGCAAAAGGACAAAAACAAGCAAAATAATTGAAATTGCAGTGCTTTAAATGAGGAGAGAATTTCTCAGCAGAAAGGAATTCTTTTTGAACTAATTTTAATGGAAGTACACGAAAAACACAAAAATAAATGGAAGGATAATGACGGAAAATCGGTAAAATGGAAAAATACCCAACCATCAACTAGCTCGCCTGAGCACGAACCTTCGTCACGTCAACCTGCACGCATCGCTCCACCTGCTTTGTCGCCACCTGCCATCAGCACTTGCGAGCTACCCTAGCCTCAATTCACAGCCCCGCTCGACGCTAGCTCCCTCGATCTATGATTTTGAACAAAAAGCGAATTAGGGTTTTACTTGATTTTGGCTGAAGAACGAGAGTAAGGAAATAAGTGTCTTAATGTAAGAAATTAAGTATTTGTTAAGAAACTTGATGTGACGACCGTCCATGACCCCCGCACTGAACCTAGACATAGTGCGCTGTAAAGCGTGCCAGGCAGCCATGAACGATTGTCAGGGTAAATTAAAACAACAGAATCTATCGTATAACTCACAGCGCATGGATAAAATACAATAGAACATATATATAGTGAAGCTTCATAGAATAGAAGGTCATCATATAAACCTTCATAATAGTTGAATACAAACATCCGAATAGTCAATACATCAAGCCTCACTACATATCACTCAGAGAATTATACAAAGCAACGGAACATCCAGTACATATAGTAAGAAGATAATACGCAAGCCTCCAGCTCGTCTTCGATATCAGCACCGTGGAAAGCAAGAACAGCACCTGTCACCTGCTACCTAGTCTGCCCGTCCCAAAATGGACGAACAGCCCAAGGCAATAAGAGTTAAAAACATAAAGCCTTGAGTCAGACAACAGTCTTAGTGAGCGGTAAATTAACGAACAACATACCAAAAGAGTACAAAGGAAAAGGAATAGGAATACAACCCTCCCACTCCACCTCTTTCTACAATGATAGCCCCTAGACACACACTAAGCAGAAGCAAACATAGCAAAGCATACAATTTAAAGTAAAGCAATTATCACTCGAGTCAAGGGCGATGTTTTCCAAGTACAAACCCCCAAGGCCTAAACCAAGATCAGATAAGCACCCAGAAAATACCGCTCTTGAGACCGAATGATGATACAACCAAACATCCATGACTCTGGCTATCACTGTTATCATTGCTTCGATATCATCGTTAATTGAATGACCGGCTCTTTATTTCATCCGTCCATCAAGGGCTAATGGAAACCCCGGTTCTAGACATAACTCTGCACGTCATCGTGACCTATGCCTAGGACTCTTGAAATCTGCCCAGAGTACTTGACTACCAATCAGTAGCCTTCAGGGACTATCGAATCTGCCCAACGTACTCTTGCTTTGAGCATGCTAGAACCTTCAACAACGATGATATCTCAGCTTTCTAGTCATCCTCCTCGACGACTATTTCCATACTAGCTCAAACGCCTTTCGAGCAAATCATTATCTTCAAACTCGAACCATATCACCGAGTTATCAATCTGCTTGGAATGATCCCGTCTGGATTATACCAAGGCTATCTCATATCATACTTCGCCTCATCATCATCATAGCAAAGCTTCATCTCAACATCATCATCCAATCTATCCATATGAGCTTCACCATCCGCTACATATGTCATAAGCAGCTTTTCCAATTCAAGAGCTTTCCCTTAGCTTTTGAATCATCTTTGACCATCTTGTCTAAATCAAATCATCAATCATCTAATTCATAGCAATCAATCAAGTCAAACAATAATCCAAGTAAACAAGCATTCAAATATGATCTAAATAGACAATTATAACAATAATGGCAATTTCGTAATTTAAGAGTCAAAACTCTAACAAGTATGAAAACATGAGCAATGTCTCTATAATCTTGATGAATGAACTTGCATAGGTTAACATGTAGTAAAATGGATGCCAAATCATTATGAACAATGGATCTATATGGATCTATACTTAGGATTAGGAAAATGCATGGAAATCACTTCTTTAACACAAAGTCAAGCCAACGATCCGATATACTCCTTTGGATCCGTGTGAGAGATAATCACCACTCACCAAATCACCTAAACAACCCAAAAGCAACACACTTCAGATCTGGACAGCGAAGGATCTAACTCGATCTATCACTGATCCGCTTCAAACGATGAAATCTCTCTTCGATGGATGTAGATCTTCGACTTTAGCTCTTGGATCTTCGATCTTGGATGGAACACTACACCAAAACAGTCATTTGGCAAAACTTTTTTTTTTCCATTTGGCAACACTTATATGGGTTGCATTTTAGTCTCGCTAATAAGTGTCGCTATCCAATATAAGTGTTACTGAAAATAAAAATTTACACTTTTAAATACGGCGACACTTATTTTCGTTGTAAGCCTTGGTTTAATTGGAGTTAATTGAAATATACTAGGGCAAAATTGTAATTGAGTTACGTATCACGCTTAACCCTAAACACGCTTATCCTGGCCGCATTTTCCCCAAATCGTTTCCCACGTTCATTCTCCAACCGCCCCTCCTTCATCATCAACCCCAACGATGTTAATCAAAACTTCCACCATATCTATCTTCTGGAAATCGAGAATGGAAACCGAAAGACGTTCTGTGATAATTGGTCGGTTTTGTCAGCCCCAATCAATATGGATAAGCAAGCAATCATTATTTTATTAAGATGCAATTATACTAGATCTCGGGCATTACTATGGAATGATTTTGGTATGGTTTTTTGACAAGATCTTTGAGCTTAGGTTATTTAATGCTGCAGACGAATAAGATAACGACTTCAATGCAATGTTCGAAATTAAACCGCGAATCATGGTTTTATCATCTCCACCATACATAGAGATTTGGAATTGAATAATGCTAGGTTAAGGAAGCAAAGGGATAAACAAATTTGTGTTTGGCAGTTTTCTCACATTGACGAAATATCTAGAGGAAAGCGATTGGGCCCCTGGTTTCTCCCATTACAAACTCGAATTCTGGAATCGATGTGAGGCGATGACAGAAATGGGTACAGAAAAGAGAAAGGAGTACTTTCATTGCAGGTAACGATTGAAATAGAAATAGTTAGTTGAATCATAGACCTGATATGAGTAGGAGCCTCCATTTGTTGAAAAATCATCTTGTTTCACTCCATCCATATGTTTCATATAATTGTCGAAATTACTATATCCATAAATTTGTCGTAAGATTTGTTATTACTTATGTAGAATGCTAAATCAAATACTTCGTTTATGCCATTCTTTCCCATAGTTGGAAGTTGCAATTTGTGTTTAAAAATTTCCCATAAATTATTAGAATATGGACATAGACAAAATAAGTGAGTATTTTTTTCCTGTTCCTATTTGCAAAGCACACATAACGTATCAATAGGATTATTCCACCTCTAGATTCTATCTTTAGTCTGTAGTTTGTTAGATTTTGCTAGAAGAGCACACATGACATTTTAAAACTAGTCTAAAAATGAAAACTTTTAATATCAGCGACTTATTCCTTTACTTGCTTTAATTCCTAATACTCATGTCATTGAAGCTTTTAATTTGGCTGAAGATATTCTAAGTAAAGGTGTACGTGGTATCTCTAATATAATCACGTTGAGAGCTTTTAGAAAAATATTTACTTTGACCTTATAGATTTAAGATGTAGTTTTTAAAGGGTAGAAGTTCCAAAATGGATCAATTTTTGAAGATGATTGATTTATTGATTTACATTCAAATAATATTTTCATCTAATTGCTTATTGATTTACATGTTTTTTAAAGCATAACTTTTATCTTGTTCACATTCAAATAATATTTTCTCAAACTATTTAATGTACACTAACTACAGTTATTGGATTGGGTGACAAGTTAATCAAAGAAACAATAAATTTTGTGGTGTCATCCAATTCGTCTTGCATTAACATCGAATTGGGTGGATTACTTGCATTTAATTACCAGCTCACGGTTCCAGACTGGTTCGATGGTTGGATGTTTGAATCCACGTGCCATTTGTGTTGCAGCTTCCATAAAGTGAACAAGCCCTGTTGCGTCCGAAAACCACCACAAACCAGGTGAGTTACCTGAATCAATAGCAAAGGACAACCAAAGATATCACCAGAACCTTCAATGTTGAACAATAAATCATCTAGACATGCGAAAGGTGGCTGAAGTCATCTTTATATATCTTTGCTGTTTGTCCTAATATATCTAAGAAACGCAAATGGGTGTCTAACAAACTAACAAACAACAAGAGTTCGACTACGACCTGACTTCTCCATGCGCAGACAACTTGTCCAGGACAGGTGGGAAGATCCAGATCTTTCAGATGACAGTTGCAATAAAAGTTTGTTGTACCTGTTGGAATCTGCTCCACCTTCTATTTGAAAGAAAAGCAGGGGAAACGTCAAGGAACAAAGAGACTGAAATTCAAATATCTATGAAGGCTAGCAAATCATCAAAGGTATTGATGTCGGATTATCAATTTAGTCAATTTAAGGTATCGCTACTTTTAAAAGACAGACCAACCGTTTGTTAAGGTTTATCTCTTCTTCTTTCTAAACTGTTTATTCATAATATTATGTTTATATGAAGTTGTTTTATGGGTAGTATATTTCAGTAGAATTAAAGGGGCAACAAATTGTTTCCATATCTTTTTGTATGTCTTGTTTCTTTATATGATAAAAGCCATTTGGCTGGAAACTAGATTGTACCTGACCGCAATATATGCATCAAGTCATAGTTGACTGCTATGGAGATACTTAAATCTCAATATATATCTTATAACGACGTAAAAAAAATTAAAGTCTAGATTAGTTTCATCTATGAAGTTAGTACCTCTTATGAGATATGACTGCATTAGTCTCCTTAGTCTCCATCTGGGTGAGGCAGGCTGAGCTCAATGGCTAACTGCTTCGAGGTACCGTCCTCATTTAATAACTAGTATGTGGAAGTTGATTTGCTATAGTCTTTAAAATGTGTTCCACTTTCTAGTTTTTGAGTTACGTAATAATAGATAGATATCTTGCTGTGATATTGTATTATTGTCGATACTTGGGTAGCTGGCAATGTCTTTTGTTTATGTTAGAGAAAGAGTTGATTTAATTCAAAGAACCATTTGGTTTAAGTCAAAAGAACCATGCTTATTATATTAAATGAATTCTTTATTTAGTTTTTGAATGAGCCTCTTTCTCAATCATGTGGAAGGAACAATGTCTGCATCAATTGAAAAATAAGCTGTATACAAACAAAGAAATACTTGTAACCCAAGGGCTCTGATTTGATCGGAAATGGCGTCTTTCGCTGAGGCTCCTCCTGGAAACAAGGCTGCTGGGGAGAAGATCTTCAAGACTAAGTGCGCTCAATGTCATACTGTTGAACAAGGCGCTGGACATAAGCAAGGACCAAATTTGAACGGTCTTTTTGGAAGGCAGTCTGAAACATCAGCTGGTTATTCATACTCTGCTGCGAACAAAACCAAAGCTGTGGTTTGGGAAGAGAGTACTTTGTATGATTACTTGTTGAATCCCAAGAAGGTATGTTCTTCTAACCTGACAGTGCATGTAACTAGATGTTTTTCTAAAAAATTTCTTGGTTATTCCAGATGTTTAGATTTTATGTGATGTTTTTGTTGATTTGGTTGGTTTTGGTTTTGAATAAATATAGGTTAGTAACTATATACGTATAAAACTATGGTGGAGACTTTAACGTGTAGCAGTGTTCATCCTAAGGGTGATGCACCATATTTGTAAGGCATGTGCCTGTAATGTGACCAAAGTGATGTGCTTTTGAAGTATTTGAACTAAAGCATTGATATATGTAGCCAAGTACAATCTATGAAAAGGCATTTTCGATGTCATCATATAAACAGTTGATTTTACCTCATGTTTAGGTGAGTAACATTGTTTTCCACCTAATGATTAACTATCTGTGTTAATTTAAATCATTATTATCTATTCATCTCCAGTCTGTATTTTTTGATAGCAACATTAATTAGAATCACCTTGTTTTAACATGCAGGCAACATTTGACTGCTTGATGAAGACATATGGTTTCTTGACCCCCGACTTCTGGAATGAGACTCGCTTCCGCAGATCCCCATTCCAGGAATTCACCAACTTACTCACCACCAAGCCCATTACTGCCAAAGCCGTTATCCTCGATGAACCTGATGTCGCCGAAATCGCTTAAGATGTGGAAAGTAGCTTCTATTTTGCTTCTATATTAAGTTTCATTTTCATGTTGTATTGTGCCTGGATAGGAGTTTTGGACAAACCATTAGTTCTTGTTTAACGCTGTTGCAGTACACTATTGTGCCTGTTCTACTTCTTCTATAAAACAAGTGAAGATGGCTCGAGCTGTAAAAGCTGTAACTGAAAAGAAGCAAGCCGTGGATTTGTCTATTTGGAAATTGGAGATAGAAAGGCAAGTAGCTAATCAAGTTAATAATGCCATCAATTCAATTACTTTAACTTTTATGAAATTTATGCCTAGTTTGCAAGAAAAATATGTTGCAAGTCCTACGACTCCACAAACGGAAGGTGCTTCTAATTTAGGAGATTCTCATACAAATAATAATGTATTGAATTAACCAACTTAATTATGTATTGTACTTGTTATGAAGTAGTTGACATTGTTATGAAGTAGTTACTATGAAATATATGTTGTTATTTGATTATGAATATTGTAAATTTTGGGTTCTTATTCAATGTAGTATAATAATGCATATCATGTTAGTTATTAATTGTTTATTAATGTTAAAATAATTGACTATATTGAGAATGAAAATATTTCAGCGTTATAAGCGTTGGCAATCAAAATTTACCAACGCTTATAAGCGTCAGCATAGAAAATTAAACAATGTTGGATGGTTAATTTACCATCGTTTATAAGCGTTGCTAAATAATATACACCAACGTTTATAAGCGTTGGCGAATACAACCTTCCAACGCTTATAAGCGTTGGGAAACTAAACTCGCCAACGCTTATAAGCGTTGGCAATAAATTGCGACGCCCCTACAGCGACGCTAATAAGCGTTGCTGAAACTGTTTGCGACAGTTATACTCGTTGGGAATCACCTGTTTTGGTGTAGTGGAAGGAAGTACTAAATCAAAGTGGAGAAAAGAAGTGAAGAAGTGTAGAAGTCAATCTCTCAATATGGCAGCACTTCGTCGCTTCGAAATCCGGATCCCAAAAATGAAGAAAAACCCTCCTATTTATAGGCTGATTTCCCCCTTAGGTCGTCCGCTCGGAGTTAGGTCGTCCACGACTTACGACCTAAAACCCCACGACCTAAAATCTTTGACCTAACAGCCCCAAGCCTCCACGACCTAACCAGATGCGCTTCTTCGCGACCTACGACCTAACGAATGCGCATCCATACGATCTAACAGATCCAACGACCTACGCGCACCCGCGACCTAACAAATCCAACGACCTACGCGCATCCGCGACCTAACAAATCCAACGACCTACGCGCATCCGCGACCTACGACCTAACAAACATGCGACCTAACACACACATGCTTCCTCGCGACCTACGACCTAACTCATACGCGACCTAACACACATACAAACCCACGACCTAACTAACTTAGGTCGTCTACGACCTAACTCAACACAGCTCCTTAGGTCGTCTACGACCTAACTACTAGGTCGCTAACTCGCTAACTCCTATAGGTCGGCAACTACCTTAGGTCGCTAACTCTCTTAGGTCGGCAACTACCTTAGGTCGCTAACTCTCTTAGGTCGGCAACTACCTTAGGTCGCTAACTCTCTTAGGTCGCTCCAACCGACCTAACCTATCCCACGACCTAAGCCACCACACGACCTATCTTCTATACGACCTAACTATTATACGACTTAACTATCGTACGACCTAACTTCTTAGGTCGTTCCCATCCTTAGGTCGCTCCACTCCACTAGGCCGTCTACTCCCTAACTCGCCATCTTCCTTAGGTCGCTCCAACCCCTCGTACGACCTAGGACTTAGACTCTGGACGACTTATCAATAATGCGACCAAATGTCAACTGTTTTACGATGTTTCGATCCGTAAAAATACGGGTCGTTACATTCTCTCCCCCTTAGGAATTTCGCCCCCGAAATTCCAAACAAACAGAGCAATCAAAGACTATTCTGCATGCCTACCATCCATAGCAACCAACAAACCATGCATCCAATTCTAGCTTAGCATGCAGAATTCTAGAACTAGAACAAGTTACAATGTCGTTAGATGACACGACACCTTAGGGCCATACCTTGAAGAGTTCAGGATGAGCTGCTTTCATCCTCTCTTCCACCTCCCACGTACAGTCGTTATCATCATCACTCCATTGTATCTTGAGCAACTTAACTACCTTCCTCCTAAGCTGTTTCGTGTCGGTTTCCACAATACGGAGCGGCTTACGAGGTCTCCTATCGACTGGATCAACTTCGAAATCTTCACAGCTATCAGCAGAAATCACTGTATTCGAGTCGTGCACATACTTCCGTAGATACGATACATGAAAAACATTGTGCACACCCGACATCTTCTCTGGTAACTCCAATCTGTAGGCGAGCTTTCCAATTCGCTCGATGATCGGGAATGGTCCAACAAATCTCGGAGTCAATTTTCCTTTCTTCCCGAATCAAATAACATTCTTCAAAGGAGAAATCTTCACAAAAACCATATCACCTACGTCGAATTCCAAATCCTTACGATGCTTATCGGCATAACTTTTCTGTCGGTCTTGGCTGCCTTCATTCGTTGCCGAATGATCTCTATACAATCCGAAGTCTGTCGAATCATCTCTGGCCCAAGTATCAGCTTTTCTCCTGTCTCTAACCAACATGTCGGAGAGTTACACGGTCTTCCATACAATGCCTCATACGGTGCCATACCAATGCTTGACTGGTAACTGTTGTTATACGAAAATTCCACCAAATGAAGGTGATCTTCCCATGATCCTCCGAAATCCAAAACACAAGCTCTGAGGAGATCTTCCAAAACTTGGTTGACTCTCTCGGTCTGACCATCTGTTTGAGGGTGATAAGCTGTACACAAACACAACTCGGTTCCCAAAACTTCCTGGAAGCTCTTCCAAAATCCACTAGTGAACAATGGATCTCGATCGCTCACTATACTCTTCGGAATACTATGGAATCGAACTATCCACTTAACATATAACTCAGCCAACTTTGATGCAGTCCTAGTCGATCGAACAGGAATGAATCTTGCACCCTTAGTCAGACGATCTACAATGACCCAATTTCCCGTTCTTGTTCTAGGTAGTCCATCAATAAAATCCATCGATATTTGTTCCCACTTCCATGTAGGAACTTCTAACGGCTGAAGCAATCCACTTGGCTTCTTCTGTTCGGCTTTTACCAACTGGCAGTTCATACACTTGGAAATAAAATTTCCAACATCCTTCTTCATACCTTCCCAGTAATAGGTTCTCTTCATATCCCGATACATCTTATTTCCACCTGGATGAATTGTCAGCTTCGAGTGATGACTTTCCTTCTGAACTTCTCTTCTCAATTCATCTATATCGGGAACAACTAGTCGTCCCTGTTTCCGAAGCCAACCTTCTCAATCGACCTCGAATCCTTTATCCTTTTCTGGGTCCAATCCAGATTCCAAATCACGGATAATCTTGACAAGCTTATCGTCTCGCTTTTGGCTCTCGCCAATCCTTTCCACAAGAGTCGGTCTTGTCGATAAGTTTGCCAACATCTCAGGTTCCAATTCACATCTGGGCCTGAAGTCAAATCTAGCTAAATACTCGAGACTCTTCCATTCTGAAAACATGGCTCCCAATCCTGCATGTCTTCGACTTAACGCATCTGCCACTGCGTTATCCTTTCCCGGAGTATAAGCTATAACAAAATCATATGATGCTAAAAACTCCAGCCACCGTTGCTGCCGAAGATTCAAATCCTTTTGGGAGAAAAGATACTTCAACGACTTATGATCTGTAAACAACTCGAATCGAACTCCCAATAGATAATGTCTCCACATCTTCAGAGCAAAAACAATCGCCGCTAATTCCAAATCATGAGTCGGATAATTCCTTTCATGCGGCTTCAGTTGTCGACTGACATACGCAACAACTTTATCCCTCTGCATCAGCACTGCTCCAAGTCCAGTCCCACATGTGTCGGTGTAAACCACCATCTCATCATTCCCACTTGGAATAGTCAAAACAGGAGCACTTGTCAGTCGCTCTTTCAGGATTCCGAAAGCTTGCTCACACTTATCATCCCATCTGAACACTTGGTTCTTTTTCGTCAATCCTGTTAACGGTGCAGCTACCTTGGAGAAGTCTTTGATAAACCATCGATAATATCCTGCTAATCCAAGAAAACTTCTCACATCAGATGCATTCTTAGGTCTAACCCAATCCTGGATTGCTGCCACCTTAGCGGGATCGACCGCTATTCCATTTCCAGAAACAATATGGCCTAAGAACCTCACTTCGCTCTTCCAGAAGTGACACTTCGAAAACTTAGCCTTCAGCTGATGTTTCCGTATGATTTCCAAAACAATATGCAAGTGCGTCTTGTGTTCTTCTTCAGTTCTGGAATAAATCAGAATAGCATCCACGAACACTAGCACGAACTTGCTCAACTGATCTCTGAACACTCTATTCATAAGATCCACAAAATATGCTGGTGCATTAGTCAATCCAAACGGCATTACCAGCCACTCAAAGAAACCGGATGGTGTCCTAAAAGCAGTCTTCGGCACACTATCCTTAGCCACTCTTAACTGGTGAAATCCCGTAGCCAAATCCATCTGAGAAAACACCTTAGCTTCGTGAAGCTTATCAAACAAGTCATCGATTCTCGGCAATGGATACTTGTTCTTCTTAGTCACTTTATTCAGCTAACGATAATCCACGCACAACCTCAACGATCCATCTGCTTTGGTTGCAAACACAACTGGTGCACCCCATTCGGACACACTACGCCGAATGAATCCTTTCTGCAAAAGATCATCAACCTGCACCTTCAACTCCTGCTGTTCCTTAGGCGCCATCCGCCTAAGAGGCATCACAACAGGTCTGGCTCCTTCAACTAGATCTATACAAAACTCGATCTCTCTATGCGGCGGTAACCCTTTGATCTCGTCAAAGACATCCTCGAATCCATTAGCGATTGGCAACGATAACAGTCCATCCCGTGGAACAACCAGCGAATACATGAAGCTCATGAAGATGCCTTCTTCATGCTTACATCGTATCACAATCTTTCGCCCCTCCACATTCTCGACTGTCACCTCCAACCTCTCACAATCAACCTTTGCCGCATACTTCCTAAGCCAGTCCATACCCAAAATAATTCTGAACCCCGCAAAGTTCAGAACAAAACAATCACAAACAAAAGAGCAATCATGACTCGATATAATCAGACCACGGCATAACATACACAAACAAGACGAACCCCCAACTGGATTAGTCACAACCAATGGCCTATCAACAATATCCGGTTCTACCCAACCGGCCTATAAGTTCACTACAAACAAAAGAATGCGACGCCCCAGTATCAAATAACACTCTAACTGGAACACCAAAAATGGAGAGAGTACCCTAAACCACCACACTCTTTCCTTTCTCTTCAGCGGTAGAAGCTTTCGAAGACGACGGAATAGCTCCCAAAGCATAAGCTTGCATAATCTGCTTGTCCCTCCTCGGTTCTGGACAATTCCTCTTAACATGTCCCAGCTTTTCACAGTTGTGGCACTTCACCGGCACCTTCGGATTCTTGCAATCCCTGGAGAAATGGCCCTTCTGTTGACAATTGAAGCAGGTCACTTCGCCCTTCGGCTTCTTCCGGCAATCCTTACCCTTTTGTTGTTGCTGCTTCCTCTTCTTGTTTCCACCCTGTTGTGGTCTAGACTCCTCCTTGGTCACAACAACAACAGATCCCTCTTTAGGAAACAAATTCTCATGCCTGAGAGCTTTCTCCACAAGCTTCTCAAATGAATCGTCCAAATGATCCACCAACTGTCTCCCAAGATAACTATCCAAGTCTGTCACAAACTTCTCATTCTTCTGGTATGGAGATTCTATATACGACCGGGCATACTTGGACAAAGCTTCAAACTCGGAAACATACTCAAGAACTGGTCTTCCACCTTGCTTGAGCTCCACAAACTTCTTGAACAGAACAGACTTCTGAGCTGTAGAAATGAACTTAGCTTCAAATCTGACTTGGAATTGCTCCCAAGTAATCTCTTCCTTTGGAGTATCAATGGTGATAGAGTTCCATCAATCAGAAGCTCTCCCTTGAAGCTGTCTTGATCCCAACTTCCTCTTAGTTGCATCATCGATTCCCAAATCACCAAAAATCCTTCTACAAGCATCTATCCATCTCTGGACTTCAATGGTTGGTTCTGTTCCCAAGAAAACCTTTCCTCCAAGAGCTGTGTAGTCCTTACACAGCTTAGCAAAATCCATCGGTCTTGGAGTTTGAACTTGAACTCCAACATCCACCGATGGCCCCGGAGCTGGCATCCTTCTCATGATCGAAGTCATCATAGCTTCGAATATAGCAGCATAATCAACAGCCCCTTCAGTAGCACGGCCTTCCCTAGCAGCTGGTCTCCCTCTTCGACTCATCCTTAATATCTATAAAAAGGAATGATTAGTACACCTTGAGAAACAACTGCATAAAGGACTCAAACTCTACTAAGCTACTATATTATATATAGTAATCATCCATCAAAATACAATTACATCTCTCATACGTAGTTACGTCAGCGAGCGTTGGATAAAATCGATTAACCAATGCTCTGATACCAAATGTGACGACCGTCCATGACCCCTGCACTGAACCTAGACATAGTGCGCTGTAAAGCGTGCCAGGCAGCCATGAACGATTATCAGGGTAAATTAAAACAACAGAATCTATCGTATAACTCACAGCGCATGGATAAAATACAATAGAACATATATATAGTGAAGCTTCACAGAATAGAAGGTCATCATATAAAACTTCATAATAGTTGAATACAAACATCTGAATAGTCAATACATCAAGCCTCACTACATATCACTCAGAGAATTATACAAAGCAGCGGAACATCCAATACATATAGTAAGAAGATAATACGCAAGCCTCCAACTCGTCTTCGATATCAGCACCGTGGAAATCAAGAACAGCACATGTCACCTGCTACCTAGTCTGCCCGTCCCAAAATAGACGAACAGCCCAAGGCAATAAGAGTTAAAAACATAAAGCCTTGAGTCAGACAACAGTCTTAGTGAGCGGTAAATTAACTAACAACATACCAAAAGAGCACAAAGGAAAAGGAATAGGAATACAACCCTCCTACTCTACCTCTTTCTACAGTGATAGCCCCAGACACACACTAAGCAGAAGCAAACATAGCAGAGCATACAATTTAAAGTAAAGAAATTATCACTCGAGTCAAGGGCGATGTTTTCCAAGTACAAACTCCCAAGGCCTAAACCAAGATCAGATAAGCACCCAGAAAATACCGCTCTTGAGACCGAATGATGATACAACCAAACATCCATGACTCTAGCTATCATTGTTATCATTGCTTCGATATCATCATTAATGGAATGGCCGGTTCTTTATTTCATCCGTCCATCAAGGGCTAATGGAAACCCCGGTTCTAGACATAACTCTGCACGTCATCGTGACCCGTGCCTAGGACTATCGAAATCTGCCCAGAGTACTTGACTACCAATCAGTAGCCTTCAGGGACTATCGAATCTGCCCAACGTACTCTTGCTTTGAGCATGCTAGAACCTTCAACAACGATGATATCTCAGCCTTCTAGTCATCCTCCTCGACGACTATTTCCATACTAGCTCAAACGCCTTTCGAGCAAATCATTATCTTCAAACTCGAACCATATCACCGAGTTATCAATCTGCTTGGAATGATCCCGTCTGGATTAGACCAAGGCTATCTCATATCATACTTCGCCTCATCATCATCATAGCAAAGCTTCATCTTAACATCATCATCCAATCTATCCATATGAGCTTCACCATCCGCTACATATGCCATAAGCAGCTTTTCCAATTCAAGAGCTTTCCCTTAGCTTTTGAATCATCTTTGACCATCTTGTCTAAATCAAATCATCAATCATCTAATTCATAGCAATCAATCAAGTCAAACAGTAATCCAAGTAAACAAGCATTCAAATATGATCTAAATAGACAATTATAACAATAATGGCAATTTCGTAATTTAAGAGTCAAAAGTCTAACAAGTATGAAAACATGAGCAATGTCTCTATAATCTTGATGAATGAACTTGCATAGGTTAACATGTAGTAAAATGGATGCCAAATCATTATGAACAATGGATCTATATGGATCTATACTTAGGATTAGGAAAATACATGGAAATCACTTCTTTAACACAAAGTCAAGCCAACGATCCGATATACTCCTTTGGATCCGTGTGAGAGATGATCACCACTCACCAAATCACCTAAACAACCCAAAAGCAACACACTTCAGATCTGGACAGTGAAGGATCTAACTCGATCTATCACCGATCCGCTTCAAACGATGAAATCTCTCTTCGATGGATGTAGATCTTCGACTTTAGCTCTTGGATCTTCGATCTTGGATGGAAGGAAGTACTAAATCAAAGTGGAGAAAAGAAGTGAAGAAGTGTAGAAGTCGATCTCTCAAAATGGCAGCACTTCGTCGCTTCGAAATCCGGATCCCAAAAATGAAGAAAAACCCTCCTATTTATAGGCTGATTTCCCCCTTAGGTCGTCCGCTCGGAGTTAGGTCGTCCACGACTTACGACCTAAAACCCCACGACCTAAAATCTTCGACCTAACAGCCCCAAGCCTCCACGACCTAACCAGATGCGCTTCTTCGCGACCTACGACCTAACGAATGCGCATCCATACGATCTAACAGATCCAACGACCTACGCGAATCCGCGACCTAACAAATCCAACGACCTACACGCATCCGCGACCTAACAAATCCAACGACCTACGCGCATCCGCGACCTACGACCTAACAAACCTGCAACCTAACACACACACGCTTCCTCGCGACCTACGACCTAACTCATACGCGACCTAACACACATAGAAACCCACGACCTAACTAACTTAGGTCGTCTATGACCTAACTCAACATAGCTCCTTAGGTCGTCTACGACCTAACTACTAGGTCGCTAACTCCTATAGGTCGGCAACTACCTTAGGTCGCTAACTCTCTTAGGTCGGCAACTACCTTAGGTCGCTAACTCTCTTAGGTCGCTCCAACCTACCTAACCTATCCCACGACCTAAGCCACCACACGACCTATCTTCTATACGACCTAACTATTATACGACTTAACTATCGTACGACCTAACTTCTTAGGTCGTTCCCATCCTTAGGTCGCTCCACTCCACTAGGTCGTCTACTCCCTAACTCGCCATCTTCCTTAGGTTGCTCCAACCCCTCGTACGACCTAGGACTTAGACTCTGGACGACTTATCAATAATGCGACCAAATGTCAACTGTTTTACGATGTTTCGATCCGTAAAAATACGGGTCGTTACACTTGAGAGGGTTTCTGCTTTCTTCGAATCGCTAACGTAATTTGGAGGAGGGATGAAATGACCCTCCTATTTCCACCCTAATTTCATAAGGATTTTTTTTTAAGAAATGATATATAGATATATCATTCATTACAAATACATTTCCCAGGGTCATTTTCTTTCTCCAATAAACAAAATATATCCAGGATCTTTCACAATATAAAAATATTGTTTTAAATCTAAATCATCCCTAACATACATATATGAAGATATCTATGTTATATTCTACTAGAATCAGAGCATGTTATTATGTAAGTAGAATTCCTTTTTAATCTATTAAAATGTGATAATTCCTTGAAAAAAGATTAATTATAGTAATCTGATTTTTGACCATAGGATCCACTGTAAACATGTACTTTAGTCTGTTATTCTAATTAAGGAATGATCAAGTAATAATCAGTGGAAAGCAAGCTTTTAATATGAATGATTGTGTTAAAGTCTGTATAGTGTCAAACTCAGGCTAAAAGAAAGTGGATCCTAAGTGAACACAAGCAACATCTAGGCGTAATGGAAACGCGCCTAACTTACACATGAGAGGTCACGAGTTCGAGTGCTATGCTGGTCGGTTCAAACCCAATTTTTATTGTTTTTTTTTTCTTTTTTTTTTCTTTCCTGTGAACACAATTGTCTGAACCTATTATATACTTTGGCTATGAAACAGATCTAAAACTTAATTTCAATTCTTGGTTGCTGGCTTGACCCAGGCTCAAGAAAAATGGCTATGTTAGCCCTGTTCTGGTTTGCACTACTTTGTTACAAAATACCTACTATACTATTTTCTTTTCAAAGCAACTCAACTCTTTCTATCAGATTTTATTTTGACTTGAACATGGATTTTCTTATGCCAGTTCTATAGATATACATACAAACCACAAATTCTTTCAATCTCAGATTTTCTACCATTATAGCCTAACTGTTCTTGAAGCTTAAAATCCATTTGTTTTTTCCATAGCAAAGCATTTAACAAAACAAAGCACATAGTTCAGCTGAGACATATAAGTTCAACATCTACAAAACAACAATTAACCATACATTGGTTTCTCAAAGTAATTTTTAACAATAGGTCTTAATCTAGTTCATCATGAAGGTGTAGTTTACTTCAGCAAAGTCTTTTAAAAACATAGCATCCAAATCTTAAGCAGTTTAACATCCAAGCCTGATCAAAGCAATTCCTATTTCCCTGCAAAACCACCATGAACTGCCCCATATGAATATGAGACACCCAATGGTGCATAAACACAAAAGGGTCAGACTATTTGTCTGGTATGAATAATCCAACTGAAAACATGATCTTATTCAATTCTCTTTACAAACAAACTTTACATGAATAAGAAACTCAGTATCTTCCTTATGCTTGTTTTTCTTTTTGTGAAGCATGTTCCTTCATCTCAATGTTAGCAGATTATTTACACATATAATCACCATGACTTGATTCATAGAAAACAATCATAAGATTCATCCATAAAAAGCACCAAAACAACCAAATACAAACATCAATTCAGTTATCATCCCCTTTTCAACTTTACTGGCCATCAGGGATTTTGCCCAGACCTCTCCTGAATTTATTCCTAGAATTCATTATCAAATATAACAGGGTCTTTAGCTACTGTCTTCTTTTTTAAACACACACTGCCTGGGACATTTCTTTGTTAACCCAGCACACTCAGGCCCCTGGGTATAAATATACCATGTGTGAACTTGCAATATTCCCATTGCCAAGCTATACTTTGGTAGCCCTAAGATCCCAAGTCCTTAGTTAAATTACTAAGTGTTATTATTATTTTTCATAGCAGTGCTAATCCCTTCTGCATCTCACTTCTTAATCAGAGAAATATAAATAATGCAAGCAATATGTATTCATCCAGAGTTTGATAAGTTATATTCTCATAAGCAAACATTTTATCATGAAAGAGGGAGGTGACTTCTTAGCACATTATTTTGCCTGTGGGTTTCACTGGATCAAGATGTAAGCATATGGTCCTGAGTAATTTGCTAGCTATATATTTTCCCTTACCTCTGGTTCAATCAGATTCATGATCTGGCTAAACCACAAGTATATTTGATTTGGGTATTTCATAAAACATAGAAGCTCAGCACATGTACAACATTGCACTTCTACATTTTCTTTTGTTTTAATTAATATGAGACATAAGCAACAACACAATGTTACAGCCCATATATCTTTCTACCTTCAGACCATATACCCACTACTTGAATCCGGGGATTTTTATAAACAACTTATAAAGAAAACTTATAAAAGAAAACACTCAATCTCAAAGCTAACCCATATCTCAGACCAACATTTTAGTTCATGTATCCATGACTCTTATTTTTCTGGGTAAATCAGATAGAGGTTTTACCCTTAAACAAATCATTAACAAACCAAAGCCATCCAAACATAAAACATAACTTGTAAAAGAAAATTAGTTCAAACTGGCTGCCTCAATATTCAGGTCTTAATGCCAAAGTTTTCAGTGAGGTTACTCACCTTAATCCTTCTTCTTCCTATGCCTTATGAACCCCCTTTTAGTCTTCTGCCTTCTCCTATTTTCTCTGGTTTATGCCTTGTATATTTTTCTCTTTAGGTTAATGAAGAACAAAAACATATGGTCTTACTATACTAGGCCTTTTATATAAATCTTGGCTGTTACTAGGGTTTATGGACTTGCCCAATGTCAGTTCTACCCCATCCCAAACATAGCCTGCCTCTGGTTTGATTCAAGAAAATAAAAGGGTATGTGGTCCTTGTTTTCCTTTCCAGAAATTAGTTCCTCTCTTTTAATTTTCCCTGGTCATGTCATATGCATGACTTCCTATTATTATTGTTATTATTTTCTTAATAAAAGAAATTACTGAGAATAGATAAAGTGCTTGTTTAGGGACTCATGCCATTTTCATGCAACTTCTGTTTTCTTCCAAAGATTGATTGACTGTATACATGTATAACCTATGTATACCTAAGCCTTTTATTTCTTTCTTTCTTAAATAATTTTAAATTTATTTCAGCCTAGCTCTTATTTTCTTTGTACTCTATTTTATTTAAAGAAAAAATTCTATCTTTATGCATATGTATTTCTAAATCAGTTATTTTATTTTTATCTATTAATTTCTGCCAAATTTTGTTACACAGAAATCTGTGTGCATGTGTACACTGTCTTGTGCACATGTACATGTTTTATACTTTGTATCTGCAAATCAATTTCCTATTCCTATTTTTCCCAATGCAATTTCAAACAAATACAAACTAAATTAAATCATGAAATTACTCACAAAAAATCAGGGTTATCACATATACCCCTCCTTTTAGGAATTGTGTCCCACAATTCTTTCATACTTAACTTAAGTATCATCTCTTCAGAAAAATGAATTTTTCTGATTTCAAAACCATTTTCAAACCAATCACCTATTAAGCACTATGCATATCAACACAAGATAAAAATCACAATGCATATTCAACCAACACATTCATTAGTATGTATATGTATATATAGATTTACCTTTTTCTTCAATCAAACAGCTGGGGATAATCATTTCTGATTTTATCCTCCACTTCCCATGTGCAATCATTTGGGTCTAGACTCCATTGTACTTTTACTAATTTAATTTCTTTGTTTCTCAATTTCTTGGTTTCTCTAGAAATATGCCCACTGGTTCCTTTTCATAGATCATTCTAGGATCAATCTGCACATCCTTAGAGGATTCTAGTATTGCTTCCTTATCATGAACCCATCTTCTTAGTTGAGACACATGAAAGACATCATGCATGGCTCTCATTTCTTCTGGTAATTCTAATTTATAGGCTACTGTCCCTATTCTTTCTAGAATTTTATATGGTCCTATATATCTAGGAATCAACTTTCCTTGTTTCCCAAACCTTAGAACCTTTTTCATGGGTGATATCTTGATGAACACATAATCCCCAACATCATATTGTACTGCCTTCCTTCTTTGATCTGCATATTTCTTTTGCCTATCTTGGGCAGAGGCAATCCTTTTTCTGATCAAGGCTACCTTTTCAGAAGTCTCCTTCACATTTTCTGGTCCTAAGACCACTTTTTCTCCAGACTCATGCCAACTTGAAGGTGATAAACATGGCCTTCCATAGAGAGCTTCAAAGTGGGCCATGCCTATGCTACTGTGATGGGTGTTATTGTATGCAAATTCAGCTAGATATATGTAATCTTCCCAGCTTCCTCCCCAATCCAATACACATGCTCTCAACATGTCTTCAAGCAATTTGTTCACAATTTCTGTTTGACCATCAGATTGAGGATGGTATGCTGTACTCAAACATAAATCAGTCCCCATTGCCTTGTGAAAACTCTGCCAAAATTTTGAAGTGAAGATGGTATCTCTATCACTCACTATAGTCTTTGGTATACCATGCAGTCTGACTACTTCTTTAATAAACAACTGGGCTAGGGTATTAGCATTTCTTTTTGATTTCACTGGTATAAAGTGGGCAGACTTGGTTAACCTATCCACCATTACCCAAATACTATCATTTCCCCTCCTAGTTCTAGGCAAACCATCAATAAAATCCATTGATATGTCTTCCCATTTCCACTGTGGTATTTGTAAAGGTTGAAGCATTCCTGAGGGTTTTTGATACTCAGCCTTCACCTGCTGGCAAACCATACATTTTGATACATAGGTTGCCACTGCACTCTTCATACCACTCCACCAATAATCTCTCTTGAGGTTGTGATACATTCTTGTGCTTCCTGGGTGTATAGTATATTTGCTTTTGTGGTAAGCATCCAAAATTTCTTGCTTCAACTCATCTATTGCTGGAACACATATTCTTTCTCCTTTCTTCAGATGGCCCTGATCATCCAACTGAAAACCTTCTACTGTCTCACCATTTAATATTTGTGTCTTCTTTCCAAATAAAAATGGATCTTGGTTTTGTAGCATTGCAACTTTATTTTTCAATTCTGATCCCAGAGTAATAAAACTTAATTTTCCCATTTCTACCTTCCCACTGCATAAGCTCATGTTTTCTATGTTATCACTTTTTATCTCTGAATCAATTAATAATGATAAAGTGTTAAACTCTTCTATCATTAATCTAGCCACTTTAGCATGTTGTCTACTTAGGGCATCTGCTACTTTATTAGCCTTACCTGGTGTGTAAAATATTTCAAAATCATATGAGGCTAAGAGTTCAATCCATCTTTGCTGCCTCATATTTAATTCTTTTTGTGAAAACAAATATTTGAGTGATTTATGGTCTGTATATACTTCAAATTTTGCCCCCAACAAGTAGTGTCTCCATAGCTTAAGGGCATACACTACAGCAGCCAATTCAAGGTCATGAGTAGCATACCTTACTTCACTTGATTTCAACTGCCTAGAAGCATAAGCTATTACCTGATGTTGTTGCATCAACACTGCTCCAAGCCCTTGTCCACTTGCATCAGTATACACCACCAAGTTTTCATTTCCCTCAGGTACTTTAAGAATTGGAGCTTGTACCAGTGCTTCTTTTAATTTCCCAAAGGCATTTTCACACTCCTCAGTCCAAGTGAACACTTGATTTTTCCTAGTCAATCTGGTTAATGGAATTGAGATTTTTGCAAAATCTTTTATAAATCTTCTATAGTAACCAGCCATTCCCATAAATGATCTGACTTCAGTGACATTAGTAGGCCTTTTCCAAGCTTGCACTGCAATGACTTTATTGGAGTCCACAGCTATTCCTTTTTCTGATATAATATGGCCTAGAAAGTTCACTTCATTCTGCCAAAAAGTGCATTTTGAAAACTTTGCTTTCAAGTCTTCCTGTCTCAATTTCTCAAATACTATATGCAAATGGTCTTCATGCTCTCTAACTGACTTAGAATAAATTAGTATATCATCAATAAATATTAATACAAACTTATCCAAGTATTCTCTAAAAATCCTATTCATCAAATCAACAAAATAGGACGGAGCATTTGTTAAGCCAAATGGCATCACCAAAAATTCATAAAGTCCATATCTGGTGTTAAAGGCTGTATACTTAATGCTTTCCTCTTCTACTTTCATCTGATGAAAGCCTGAGGCTAAATCAAGCCTGGAGAATATCTTTGCACCACTCAATTGATCAAAGAGATCATCAATTCTTGGTAAGGGGTATTTATTTTTAATTGTGACTTTATTTAATTCCCTATAGTCAATACATAATCTCAGGGATCCATCATGTTTCTTAACAAAGACTACTGGTGCTCCCCATGATGAGCTACTGGGTCTAATAAAACCTTTTTCTTCTAGTTCAACTAATTGCTTTTTCAACTCCATCAATTCCTTAGGCCCCATTCTGGTTGGTCTTTTAACCACTGGGCTAGCTCCTGGAATTATTCTAATTGAAAATTCAACTGGCCTATGATTAGGAACTCCTCTTACTTCCCCAAACACATCATCATATTGATTAACTATGGGGATCTCTTCTAATGCAGGCATGGGTTTTTCATTTGACAATGCAGAAAGGTCGGCTATACTTCTATTTTTGTTTGCCTCACAAAGAACAATTATTCTTTGTCCATCAGAAACCTTCAATGATATGGTGGATGTCTCCATATTTATGATAGCCTTATATCTACTCAACCAATCAACTCCTAAAATAATTCCTATGTCTGGATATTGCAACACATATAGGTTTGACTCAAACACATGTCCTCCTATATTTAATCCCAGTTGCATGCACATCATACCCATGACACATGAACTACCTATAGGGCTTCTAATTAGCAGTGGTTTATCAACAATCATACAGTTCAATTTTAATTGTTGTGCAATATCATGAGAGATCAATGAGTGTGTAGCCCCAGTATCATATACTACTGTTAAAGGTATTGAATGGATAAGCAAAGTACCTTCAACTTGACCATGCTTTTCAACATTTGATCCCTCAGCTGCCTTGCCTTTCCCTTCCAAAGCCCCTAATTTTCCTTGCTTAAAATCTGGGCAGTTCCTCTTTATGTGACCTTCCTTCCCACAATGGTGACAATTGAAGGATGCTGGTCTAGGATTGGTGCACCTATTTTTCATGTGCCCCTCTTGTCCACAGTTGTAACAAGTGATCCTCTTCTTAACTTCAGCAGTTCTGGCTTCTTCTGGTTTCTTGGTGGAAGTTATGTCTGTTTTCTTTTTATCATAAGGGTGAAATTTACCCTTTCCCTTCTTGTTTTGATTATTTTTGAATGCCCTGAAATTCTCTCTAGCTTTATCATGTTGTTCAATGCTCAGAGTCAAATCCAAAACTTGATCAAAAGTTTTATCCTTATATGGTAGCATGGCTCTACTAAGGCTAGAGTTCAACCCTTGGATATATCTGCCATTCTTAGCTTCCTCAGTAGTGATGAGCACTGCACCATACTTTGCCAATGATTCAAACTTCTGAGTGTACTCAGTGACACTCATAGTCCCTTGCCTCAATTTGATGAATTCCTCCAGTAAAGACTCCTTAGCTGATGCAGGGATAAATCTGCCTTCCAACATTGCTTTAAATTGATCCCATGTTACTTCTCCTTCAGGTCTTCCAGCTATGATAACCTCCCACCAATCCAAAGCTGCTCCTCTCAATTGCCTGGATGCAATTTGCCTCTTCCTTTGGTCTTCAACTTGCATGTCTGCAAAGATTCTTTCCAAAATTCTAAGCCAATTTTGAACCCCCATAACTCCTTCTGTGCCATCAAAGGTTTTGCCTCCAAGATTGGTAAAAGTCTTGAGTAGTTTGGAAAGTTCCTCATGTGGATTTTCCTGCCTGTTGCCTACTCCATCTCTTATGGCCCTCATGAATTCTTGCACATTCACCATGGGTGGTTCACTTGTTCCTACATTTTGATGTCTGGGTCCTACCATAGCTCTATGGATATAACACTTAGGTTAGTCTGTTTTGCCTAATGCTCTATAGATTAATTCATTTTAATTTATCACTTATTCTGTCATAATAGATATCAATAGTGTAAATAAAAAAACAAAACATCCAAAGCAGTAAACACTTCTATACATCCAATGCAAACAAATTCATACAAAATTTTTGCTATGTTATTTAACAACATAGCTCTGATACCAACTGAAATGACCCTCCTATTTCCACCCTAATTTCATAAGGATTTTTTTTTAAGAAATGATATATAGATATATCATTCATTACAAATACATTTCCCAGGGTCATTTTCTTTCTCCAATAAACAAAATATATCCAGGATCTTTCACAATATAAAAATATTGTTTTAAATCTAAATCATCCCTAACATACATATATGAAGATATCTATGTTATATTCTACTAGAATCAGAGCATGTTATTATGTAAGTAGAATTCCTTTTTAATCTATTAAAATGTGATAATTCCTTGAAAAAAGATTAATTATAGTAATCTGATTTTTGACCATAGGATCCACTGTAAACATGTACTTTAGTCTGTTATTCTAATTAAGGAATGATCAAGTAATAATCAGTGGAAAGCAAGCTTTTAATATGAATGATTGTGTTAAAGTCTGTATAGTGTCAAACTCAGGCTAAAAGAAAGTGGATCCTAAGTGAACACAAGCAACATCTAGGCGTAATGGAAACGCGCCTAACTTACACATGAGAGGTCACGAGTTCGAGTGCTATGCTGGTCAGTTCAAACCCAATTTTTGTTGTTTTTTTTTCTTTTTTTTTCTTTCCTGTGAACACAATTGTCTGAACCTATTATATACTTTGGCTATGAAACAGATCTAAAAACTTAATTTCAATTCTTGGTTGCTGGCTTGACCCAGGCTCAAGAAAAATGGCTATGTTAGCCCTGTTCTGGTTTGCACTGCTTTGTTACAAAATACCTACTATACTATTTTCTTTTCAAAGCAACTCAACTCTTTCTATCAGATTTTATTTTGACTTGAACATGGATTTTCTTATGCCAGTTCTATAGATATACATACAAACCACAAATTCTTTCAATCTCAGATTTTCTACCATTATAGCCTAACTGTTCTTGAAGCTTAAAATCCATTTTTTTTTCCATAGCAAAGCATTTAACAAAACAAAGCACATAGTTCAGCTGAGACATATAAGTTCAACATCTACAAAACAGCAATTAACCATACATTGGTTTCTCAAAGTAATTTTTAACAATAGGTCTTAATCTAGTTCATCATGAAGGTGTAGTTTACTTCAGCAAAGTCTTTTAAAAACATAGCATCCAAATCTTAAGCAGTTTAACATCCAAGCCTGATCAAAGCAATTCCTATTTCCCTGCAAAACCACCATGAACTGCCCCATATGAATATGAGACACCCAATGGTGCATAAACACAAAAGGGTCAGACTATTTGTCTGGTATGAATAATCCAACTGAAAACATGATCTTATTCAATTCTCTTTACAAACAAACTTTACATGAATAAGAAACTCAGTATCTTCCTTATGCTTGTTTTTCTTTTTGTGAAGCATGTTCCTTCATCTCAATGTTAGCAGATTATTTACACATATAATCACCATGACTTGATTCATAGAAAATAATCATAAGATTCATCCATAAAAAGCACCAAAACAACCAAATACAAACATCAATTCAGTTATCATCCCCTTTTCAACTTTACTGGCCATCAGGGATTTTGCCCAGACCTCTCCTGAATTTATTCCTAGAATTCATTATCAAATATAACAGGGTCTTTAGCTACTGTCTTCTTTTTTAAACACACACTGCCTGGGACATTTCTCTGTTAACCCAGGCACACTCAGGCCCCTGGGTATAAATATACCATGTGTGAACTTGCAATATTCCCATTGCCAAGCTATACTTTGGTAGCCCTAAGATCCCAAGTCCTTAGTTAAATTACTAAGTGTTATTATTATTTTTCATAGCAGTGCTAATCCCTTCTGCATCTCACTTCTTAATCAGAGAAATATAAATAATGCAAGCAATATGTATTCATCCAGAGTTTGATAAGTTATATTCTCATAAGCAAACATTTTATCATGAAAGAGGGAGGTGACTTCTTAGCACATTATTTTGCCTGTGGGTTTCACTGGATCAAGATGTAAGCATATGGTCCTGAGTAATTTGCTAGCTATATATTTTCCCTTACCTCTGGTTCAATCAGATTCATGATCTGGCTAAACCACAAGTATATTTGATTTGGGTATTTCATAAAACATAGAAGCTCAGCACATGTACAACATTGCACTTCTACATTTTCTTTTGTTTTAATTAATATGAGACATAAGCAACAACACAATGTTACAGCCCATATATCTTTCTACCTTCAGACCATATACCCACTACTTGAATCCGGGGATTTTTATAAACAACTTATAAAGAAAACTTATAAAAGAAAACACTCAATCTCAAAGCTAACCCATATCTCAGACCAACATTTTAGTTCATGTATCCATGACTCTTATTTTTTTGGGTAAATCAGATAGAGGTTTTACCCTTAAACAAATCATTAACAAACCAAAGCCATCCAAACATAAAACATAACTTGTAAAAGAAAATTAGTTCAAACTGGCTGCCTCAATATTCAGGTCTTAATGCCAAAGTTTTCAGTGAGGTTACTCACCTTAATCCTTCTTCTTCCTATGCCTTATGAACCCCCTTTTAGTCTTCTGCCTTCTCCTATTTTCTCTGGTTTATGCCTTGTATATTTTTCTCTTTAGGTTAATGAAGAACAAAAACATATGGTCTTACTATACTAGGCCTTTTATATAAATCTTGGTTGTTACTAGGGTTTATGGACTTGCCCAATGTCAGTTCTACCCCATCCCAAACATAGCCTGCCTCTGGTTTGATTCAAGAAAATAAAAGGGTATGTGGTCCTTGTTTTCCTTTCCAGAAATTAGTTCCTCTCTTTTAATTTTCCCTGGTCATGTCATATGCATGACTTCCTATTATTATTGTTATTATTTTCTTAATAAAAGAAATTACTGAGAATAGATAAAGTGCTTGTTTAGGGACTCATGCCATTTTCATGCAACTTCTGTTTTCTTCCAGAGATTGATTGACTGTATACATGTATAACCTATGTATACCTAAGCCTTTTATTTCTTTCTTTCTTTAAATAATTTTAAATTTATTTCAGCCTAGCTCTTATTTTCTTTGTACTCTATTTTATTTAAAGACAAAATTCTATCTTTATGCATATGTATTTCTAAATCAGTTATTTTATTTTTATCTATTAATTTCTGCCAAATTTTGTTACACAGAAATCTGTGTGCATGTGTACACTGTCTTGTGCACATGTACATGTTTTATACTTTGTATCTGCAAATCAATTTCCTATTCCTATTTTTCCCAATGCAGTTTCAAACAAATACAAACTAAATTAAATCATGAAATTACTCACAAAAAATCAGGGTTATCACAAGGGAGATGCGCGCATTTTGGAGGGAGGCGGAATGGTTTTGGAGGGAGAGGGAAAATAATTTGGGAAGTTGGAGGGAGATGTTTTGGGGCAGCGTTACACGTGAAGGGGAAGGGAGATGCGCGCATTACACCTGTAGGGAGAACAAAAATCAACCGGTAACTAGATAATTAAGGGTCAATAATAACGCTTCAGAATAACGCGTTATTAAATAGCGTTATTAATATCATATTTTGTTGTAGTGGTAGATGCTTCAGATCTTGTGCTAGAAAAAAGAATGGGTAGCGGCAGTAATTCTTTTACTGTCAAAGAAAGGAAGGTGTAAGAAGTCTGTAGTTTCTAGTGGATCTATCCATTGAAGTGCTAGGATTCACAACTGTCAGCCACTGTCTATGGGTGAGTTACCTGGTTCGAGTGCCATGAGTGGCGCTATGGATCCAGGCTCAGGTATGAGTTTTATTTTGGGTAGTACGTACTCTACTTACGCATTAGGTAGTTTATCATCTGCTGAGTTTAGTCAGTTAGCCTGTGATACATCTTTTATTTTCTCTGATATTGAGATTGATCGTGAGTACATTAGACGTAAGGAATTAGAGAGGGCTGGTACAGTGGGTTTATGAGGATCATTAGTTGGAACATTAGAGGTCTGAATGATTTGAATAAGTGTGATAAGGTTAGAGCGTTCTTTAAAGAATATTTGATTGACATTGCATTGCTTCAGGAAACTAAAATTTGTTGTCCTGATTTTCGGTTTTTTAGAAGATTAGGCGGGTATCATTTTAGAAAATGGGTTTTTTTTTACCTTCTATGGGTACTTCAGGGGGATTAATGGTAGGGTGGCGTGATAATTATTTTAAATTGCTTCAATGTATTACTAAGCAGCATTCTCTTCATATCATTTTTATTAATCTTTCTGATAATTCTTTTTTAAACATTTCTAACGTATATGGGCCTAATTCTAAAATTAATAGGAGAATTTTATGGAATGAATGCCTAGAATTTAGATCCTTAGCTCTGGGTTCTTGGATTTTGGGGGGTGATTTTAATGTTACGCACTTCATAGGAGAGCGGCTCCTAGGGAAGGAGATTACTCTACTATGGAGGAATTTGATCAATTTATTACTAATTCTAATTTGAAAGAGATCCCCCTTTCTAATAGAGAGTTTACATGGAGTAATGCAAGGGATTCTCCATCCATGGCTCTTCTAGATAGATTTTTCGTTAGTGATGAGATTGAGGATAAATTTCCAATCTGTAGAGTCTCTGGTTTACCTTATACGTACTCAGATCATTGTCCTATTATCCTCTCCTGCGAGCATCATAGAGTTACTATTAATAATTTTAAATTTGAAAAGATGTGGCTTTTGGAATCAAACTTTGTGAATTTAATTAATGGTAAATGGATTTCTTTGAGTTATCATAATACTAGAAATAAGGATAATTCAGCAAAATCTTTTGTATCAAAACTTATGGAGCTTAGAATTTTTCTTAAAAACTGGAATAAGAATGTTTCTGGAAATATAGAAATTAAAAAAGATAACATTCTAAATGAGATTCTTAAAATTAATAAGATAGGAGAATCTAGAAAATTAAATATAGGTGAGCGTAACGTTCTTGCTAATTTAAAAGTTGAACTAAATTCAATTTTAGAAAAGGAGGAGGTTATGTGGAAGTAGAGATCCAGAATTCAATGGATCAATGAAGAAGATAATAACACCAAATTTTTCCATAATATAGCTAATGGTAGAAAATGTAGTAATACAATTAATTCTATTATTGTTAATAATGAAGAGTTAGTTGATCAAAGAGATCTTAACAAGGCTTTTACAGACTATTATAAGGATATTTTTGGTTCTAAAATCAAACATAGAATCAATGTTAGATGGATAGATCTGTATCCATCTGATTCTATTGTTGATTTATCTGAGTTAGATAATCCTTTTACTGAAGAGGAAATTAGAAAAGCAATTAATGACATGCCAAGTGATAAATCACCAGGACCTGATGGGTTTCCAATTTTATTTTATAAAACTTTTTAGGACGTTTTAAAATTTGACTTAGTTAATATGTTTAATGATTTTTATAATGGTAATTTGCAATTAGGGAGATTTAATTTTGCAAATGTTATTTTGTTACATAAAAAAGTAGGAGCTAAAAACTTAAAAGATTTTAGACCTATTTCTTTGATTAACTGTTCAGTTAAAATCATTTCTAAAGTTCTAGCTAATAGACTTAGTACAAGAATGAATGATTTAATTGATTGTTCACAATCGGCTTTTATTAAAGGGAGAAATATCACTGATGGTGTGGCAGTTGTTCAAGAATATATTAATTACTGTTGTAAGAATAACATAACCTATGCGATTTTAAAACTTGATTTTGCTAAAGCTTTTGATTCGGTGGATTGGGATTTTCTTGTAGATATTTTTCATGCTAGAGGTTTTGGTCATAGATGGATCAGTTGGATTATGACTTTGCTTAGAACTGGAAACTCTAGTATTATGGTTAACGGTATATTAGGTAATAGAATTCAATCTAAGAGAGGTTTAAGGAAAGGGGATCCCTTATCGCTTTTATTATTTAACTTAGCTGCTGATGTTTTTGTTAAAATTATTAAAAGAGCATTGGATAATGGATCTCTAGGATGTGTAGGCAATGACATATCGCGTAATGGTATATCTGTTCTTCAATTTGCCGATGATACCTTACTTTTTTCTTCCCATCTTCCTAGACACATTATAACCCTCAAGTTCATCCTTTACAGTTTTGAACTTTTATCTGGTTTAAAAATAAATTTTGACAAAAGTTCCGTGTTAGTTTTAAATGTTTTTAAAAAGTTGAAAACTTAGTTGCTAATACTCTAAATTGCAAAACTATGAACTTTCCTTTTGACTACCTTGGCTTTGTGATTAGACCCACCAATCTCAAACATGACGATTGGATAATTATCATTGATAAAATCAAAAATAAGATTTCTAACTGGAATGGGAGATTTTTATCTAGAGAAGGTAGACTAGTTTTAATAAATTCGATTTTATCAGCTCTTCCGATTTATTGGATGTCCATGCATCTGTTTCCAAATTGGGTTATTGATAAAATAGATAATATTAGAAGAGATTTCTTATGGAGTGGGGAAAATTCTAATAATAATATAAAATGTCTAGTAAATTAGGAAACCGTTTGTAAGGCCAAAAAGGAAGGTGGTTTAGGAGTTATTAATTTGCGTAATATGAATTTGTCCTTGCTAGGTAAATGCTTATGGAAGTTTAAGGATATAAATGATAACGCTATTTGGAACGAGATCATTTCTAAATATTACTATAATGGAAATAGCAATGTATATCAAATTGCTTCTCCAGCCACTCAAAATATATCTAATTTTTGGAAAAACATTTAAAAATGTCATGAGATTTTTAACTTAGGAGTAAATACAATAGTTCATTCTGGTAATTGTACTTCTTTTTGGCATGACCGTTGGATTTCGGTCTTACTTCTTAAATTGGAATTTAAAGAGCATTTTGAAATTTGTAACTTTAAGTTTGCTTTAATTAATGAAGTTTATTCTCCTGAAAATGATCCTCCTTGGAATTTTAGCTTTAATAGAATTTTAGTAGGTTCAACTCTTAGGCAACTTTATTTGCTTTATGCAAGATTAAATCTTTATAATATTGATAATGATAATGATATTATTGGTTGGGAATGGGATAAGAGTAAGAAATATACTTCTAATTCTTTTTACAGATTTATTAATTTTTCTGGTACAATTAATAACTCATTTAAATTTATTTGGAAATCTAATGTTCCTCCTAAATCTAAAATTCATATGTGGTTAATACTGCATGGAAAACTTAATACAATAGAATTCTTAAAAAGAAAGAATATTCAAAATGATAATAAATGTTATTTTTGTAATCTGCATCTTGAAGATATAAAACATATATACTATGATTGCACGGATTCTTATTACATTCTAAATAATATTCTTAAATTTTTTAATTTTAATATAATAACTAAAATTTTGGATTGTGACTTCTACTGGAATAATTTTAGATTTAGGTTCAAAAAGAATATTAGATTTTTACTTGACACTTTAATCAATATTATTAGTTGGTATATTTGGTTTGAAAGAAATCAAAGAATTTTTAATAATAATAATAGTCATTTTAACAAATTGATTTTTACAATTTCTTCATTCTGTTTTAATTGGATTTCTAATCCCAAATATAAATTAGCTAAATATAATCTATTTAAAGGGTATCTTAATAAGGTTAGTTATAATATTAACTTATTCAAACACAACAATTATATATTTAACATTAACAGTATTAACATTAATATTTTTTCAAATTTATATGATGATCTAAATGTTAATCATAACTTACTTATGATCAAAGATTCATAAGAATCTTTTAAGTTTTGTTTTAATTATTGTTCTTGTCTTTGGTGTTATTAGTTTATAGGTTTTTTAATTCTATTGTTTTTTCATGTTTAGTCTTATTTAGGTTTTATTTTCTACCTCATCTATACATATATGTGTATATTAATTATATAAATATACATATATATGTATAATTCTTACTTTTTCATTAGTCATCCTTCAGATACAGGTATGGTTGATAGGGTGTCAGGCTTTTTTTGTAGGTTCTCATGTCTTCAGATTGCAGGATTACGGATTGCAGAGAGGTCATCAGAGTAGAGTTTTCCACTCAGGATTATTTGCAGTTCCACTACTGATGCAGGATACTTTCATCTCCATTGTGACGTATTTATCTTCAGGAGGATCCAATCTTCTACTTGGAACTTCTTCCTTTGTACAGAGTCTCCAGAGCAGTTCTTTCATTCAGCATCATATTCAGTTCCACTTCAGAGTAGATGCTTTTTCATTCCTTCCGATCCAGATGCATGGAGCTTCCTTCTTAGTTTGTGAGACATAGAGCTCCTGATTCAGATGCATGGAGTATCATATTCTTTAGTTTCTAGGTACTTCTAACACCTTAGTATCGGGTGGTGGCCATGCCGGAACTCGATATCGGGGTGTGATGGGTGGTGGCCTTGCCCAAACTCATCTTAGGGGTACCTGATTTTTCTTTGATACTTGTATTTTGTTTTGTTACCTGCAAGGCATGTTGGCAGCACCTTATTATTGTGATATATATAGTTGCATGTGTGCTCTCCTTTATTTTCAGAGGATCACACATTTTTCTCAAAAAAAAAGAATGAAGGTATATGGGTCATAATCGATAAGCTGACTAAGTGTTCATTTCATCCCAGCGAAGGCCACGAGAACTTGGCCAAAGTTGGTTGAGATATAAGTGAAGGTAGCATTGAGACAACACGGAGTGCCTACCACTATTTTCGGTGATCGGGACTCATTGTTCACTACTGAGTTTTGGCACAGTTTGCAAAAGGCATTAAGTACAGGGTTGTGCACGAGCACTGCGTACCACTCACAGAAAGATGGGCAGACTGAAAGAGTCAACAAGGTTTTAGAAGACTTGTTGATAGCTTGCATTTTAGACTTTGGGAGATTTTGGGAAGATTACTTACACCTGGTAGAGTTTTCTTACAATAATAGCTAACAGAGCAGTATTAGGATGGCCCTATTTGAAGCATAGTATAGAAGGTCGTGTAAGTTACCTGCATATCGGTTAGAGTAGTGGGCCAAATTGTGTTAGGACCGAATGTGATTAAGGATGCAACTGAGAAAGTAGAGCTGATCCGAGCTAGGATGAAGGCAAGATAGTTTAGGAAAAAGAGTAATGTCGACACAAGGAGGAAGGAATTAGAGTTCACAATAGGCGATCGAGTGTTCGTGAAAGTTTCTCCGATGTAGGGCATGATACGTTTTAGGAAGGCGGGGAAGTTAGCACCCAGATATGTAAGACCATTTTTGATCAAGGAGAATGTTGGAGCGGTGGCATATAGGGTTGAACTGCTAAGTGATTTTTCAGGGATCCATAATGTGTTTTATGTATCACATTTGCGGAAGTGTATTAGGGATCCAGGCATAGCTGTGAATCCGAAGGCAGTTGAAGACTTGGTCATAGAGCCAAACATGATCTATTTTAGAAGACCAATCTGGATAGTGGAATAGGACTATGACAATTTCCCTACACCTCCAGCACCCAATATACATAAGATAGCGCGTTGTAGACGTGTTGATCGATGTAGGACGACCATCAAGGTTTAAAAAGGAAACAAAAACATCACAGAATCTATCATGTTTGTACCAATATTAGCACAACACTCTTCGAATGTGATTGAAGAGATCAAAGTGAAGAAATTAAATGGAAAATGAGGCTAATCTAACAATCACTCCAATAAAAGCATGTAGAAATAGAAAAAGACAAGAAATTATGGTGGTTCGGCGTCGTCGCCTACGTCCACTTTGAATGTTTTGCTGTTTATTGATGATTGACAACTGATTACAATAGTACAAAACTTAAGCACTCAAGTTACAATGGAGTTGCGATAGAGTAATGGCGTAGCAGAGTCCAAAGTCCTTTTTCGGTAGGCGTAGGGGGGCTATTTATAGGTGTAGGTCTGAAATATCAGCCCCCGAACTCGGAATACCTCTTCTCACTCGTGGGTGGGCCCACCAGATAGATCTGGGGTCATTTGGGATGGATCTTGATCGATCCCAACCATTTTCGTATCGATCAAGATTTCGTCCATTTGGGTTGCGATCGATCATAGGCATTCTGAGGTGGTAAGCAAGCTCCTGTGAAAATTTAATAGCATTTGGACTTGTAGATTTTGAGTTATGATCGATCCAAGGTTGGTTTTTCAAGTAAGCTGGTGGCTGCATATCGATCCATGTTCGTATCGATACGCCTTCGTATTGATAGGCTATGCATCGATGACATGGAGTAGCGTTCACGTGGAGATCCTCCTTTCATGCTAGTGGAGCGCTTCTTTTGTTGACCATGCCTTCTTCATATCGATCTAGTGCGACTCCTTTTGTATCGATGCTTGCATGCCGCTTCGTATCGATGCTTGGTGTCGGTTTCATATCGATCTGTTGGTTGATCGATACGAAATGGATGGAAGTGGTTGATCGATACGAATTGAACATATGGATTATGATCGATGTTGTCGGTCGATGGATACAAACCCGACGGATTCGAAGCAAAGTGATGGATGTTAACTAGATGGATACGAAGCCGATGGATACGAAACAGACACGCTTCCCACGAAACATGATCGATCCATAACTTCAGCATACGAACTCTGATTGACCTGAAATTTGGAATGTTTCCTTTCATAGCTTTGTTTGTCGTACCACGTTAATTGTAGCTAAATCCGAACTCGGACCAAATTTTCCAGTATCCATAGTGGACCTGTGTATAACTGATCTTCGAGATTGATTGTCTTTAGTTTCTAGTCAAGTCCTTAGTGTCACGGCCTTTCCAAAAGGAGGGATAACATTTGCCCCCCAAAGTACGTCCTGTGTGAACATGACGTGCTTTGAAAAGCTACAATCTGCGTTCTGAAAAAGTTCTATCTGATTCGTTGTATAGTCGTCGTCTTTTCGTCAAGAGATATAACCTTTGAGGGATTTCCAGCAATATAAATGTTGAACCATCGTCGGTTAATGATCATGCAGTGTTTGTTGTAGTTAAAGGTCGAGTGCTAGCAATTTTTTGTTCACTGTTTTGATTGTAATCGGGTAAGCATTCAATTCCTGTTAACTTTGAAAATCGAATGTTAGTTCACCATACATGCACATATGTTAACCTAACTCCTGTTCACGTTTGCACATTCATGGGTCATTGCCAAATTCTCTTGATCGGGTTTCGTATCGATCCTCTCCTAGACCGACGTGAAATTTGAGTTGCAACAAGGATTGATGGTTGTTTTCATTCACTCCTTCGTATCGATCCTCTCCTGGATTGACTTGAGATGTTGGAGTGTAGGTTTCGTATAGATGGTCTTCGTATCGATGGAGAGGAAATAGATGAAAGATCATTGATGGATACAAATTTCTAATCTCTGGATCGCTTTGAGTTGATGGATATGAAGCTATGGCTTCATATCGATGGAAATGATCGTTCTAGGTATGCTTGCTCAGTGTCTTTCGTATCGATACCACTTTTGACCGCTTCCATCGGTTTTTACCACTAGGATACAAATAGTTTTTTTCTTGGTTACGAAAACATATAAATATCTTTTTTACTTAGAAATTTTTTTCCACTTGCCCTTGTTTTCATATCCGCTTCGTGTCGACCTGAATAGAGAAAAAGTTGCAAAGTCTTCGTCTCCGAATAATTATCCCGCTAATCCTTTGACCTAATTCCTTTAAACTTAGGTAATTAAGTGACTAAATCCACTCTAAAATGATAAGACTTAAAGCTCAATGCCATTTCATCCAAGGTCGTGACCGATTCCAGTGTTGACGATGCCGGAATTTGGTTGGAGTGAGGTCGAGGAAGTAGTAATGGAATTTTGGCAGCTTGGGGAAGAAGAAGAGCTGTTGATTGGGACGATGGAGTTACTCGTATCGATGGTGGATGGAGGAAGCATCTTTGTATCGATCTGGAATGTGGACATTCATCTCGATTTGGAAATGATGGATGGAGGGAGCAGCTTCGTATCAATCTAGAATTGTGGGAGTTCGTATCGATCCGGAGTGATCGATACGAAGCCATGTTCGTGTTATCGATACGAAGTGCTCGGATGCCTGGAATGATCGATATGAAGCTGGGGCTTTATGATCGATACGAAACCTAACTTTCATGATCAATACGAAGCCGGGCTCTTGTGGAACGATCCAAGTTTGAACTTCAATGAACTTTTGCATATTCGAACACTTGACTCCGACGAGCTTTAGCCTTGCATATCTGAACTTGACCATTAAACTGCATATCTGACTACCCTTCGAAGCTCGTCGACGGAACTATAATTTGACAAATATAACAAACTTTAACGCAGATCGTTCTTCGAAGTCAGGATAGCATGGTTGGGATGGTCAGCGATGATGGTCACTTCGGTCGAATCTCGAAGTCTTGTCATTTTAACATTTTCCGAACTTGTAAAAATTCAATGTATCATGTTGCACTGCACTACACAACACGATCACTCACTTCCGAACTTGTAAAAATTCAATGGAGGAAGCATCTTTGTATCGATCTGGAATGTGGACATTCATCTCGATTTGGAAATGATGGATGGAGGGAGCAGCTTCGTATCAATCTAGAATTGTGGGAGTTCGTATCGATCCGGAGTGATCGATACGAAGCCATGTTCGTGTTATCGATACGAAGTGCTCGGATGCCTGGAATGATCGATATGAAGCTGGGGCTTTATGATCGATACGAAACCTAACTTTCATGATCAATACGAAGCCGGGCTCTTGTGGAACGATCCAAGTTTGAACTTCAATAAACTTTTGCATATTCGAACACTTGACTCCGACGAGCTTTAGCCTTGCATATCTGAACTTGACCATTAAACTGCATATCTGACTACCCTTCGAAGCTCGTCGACAGAACTATAATTTGACAAATATAACAAACTTTAACGCAGATCGTTCTTCGAAGTCAGGATAGCATGGTTGGGATGGTCAGCGATGATGGTCACTTCGGTCGAATCTCGAAGTCTTGTCATTTTAACATTTTCCGAACTTGTAAAAATTCAATGTATCATGTTGCACTGCACTACACAACACGATCACTCACTTTACATCGGGGGAACATGGGTTTATTGCCATCTAATGATGATTTTTACTGAGTTCAATAGCTATGGATCCTGGAAGCTCCGAGCTGCAGGACATTCAGAGTCCTCCACTTCCTGGAATCGAAGTGCCAGACATTGTGGTATATGTAATAAGTCATCCTCCGGATGAATTGCCGGGTGAAGCTTTATTTCTAAACCCAGAGGATTCTATTCATTCTAAAATCTCTGAAGACATGTTAGGCAGGATCTGCCTTAGGCACGGATTATCTCTAAATGATGTTTTATTGCCAGGGCCAAAAGACAGCCCACAATCCTCCAAAAGGGTATATCGCCTGCAATAAGTTCATGTGCGCAACCGGGATGTTGCCCCTGTTCAACCAATTTATTCAGGAAGTGATATTCTTCTTGAGGATTGCTCCGTCTCAATTGCATCCGAATGGATATGCTCTTCTCAACTGCTTATACATTATCTTCATGGAGCATCTCTTCCGGCCCCCGACTATCGAGGAAATCATATATCTATTTAACGTCAAAGTCGCGGGGACAACCCTTCGTTCACTTTCTTAGAAGCAGTCAAAAACTGCTATGTAGTGGCAGGCGCTTGGAGAAAGTTAAGCTATTTCAAGACCGAATGGTTCTTCGTTTGATGCCTACCAGGATTTGCTAGATGGTGGTTAGTTAGACGTAAGCGCTTTAAATTCTTTGTCGACTAACTGAATAATATAAGTTGATGCTAATACTTGATCACTTCTTTTGCAGCTTCGATTCCGCGGCTCGAAGGAGCGCAATTTAAGGAGATAATAAGGATTCTCCAATCGGTGCCAGCCGAGCTCAGAGAAATCGTTGAAGTCCTTACCAACGAAAACTTAATCGCCGTGGGGCTGATAGAGGGAGATCAAAGCATCGGGCTAATAGGAGTTCCCAAGGTGGCTTCGGTAAGGCAAGGAGGATGAAGAGCTCCTGGAGTCATAATCACCGAACACGATGATGACGAGAGTTTTATAGTTGGGGATAAGCTCGCAGTTGCACCTTCGCATAGTCTTCGATTATCAAAAAGAAAAGGCAAGGCTCTCGCCTATAAATCTCAGAGGTGCAAATCGACGCAGGCTTAAGTGCTTTAGATGTAGGGGAGCCAACTCCTGCGAGCAAGACCACCACAATCGGTTGGTTGGGGGGTTCGCACATGCATACACACATTTCATGGCATCACACAACTTCTAATTACATGTTTTCTAGTTTCAGGAGATAACTAAGTCTACTTCTCTTTTTATTTTACAGACATGGTGAGGCAGGGGTCGATGCTTAGTAGTCTTCGTTCAAAATGCCATGCATCCAGTTCTCACTCTGAATCTTATAGGCGCGAATCTGATAGAGATTACGACCGTAGCCATCACTCTAGCCATGAGCATGAGCGTTATGAAAGGGAGAGGGAGAGGCCACATCAATTTAGGCGTCGCTCCGATCGCAACCGCCTCCACCTAAAGGCTCATCAAAACCCTCCGGAACTAGCAGACAACCTTCTGAGACTGCCTACCAAATAGTGCCTCCTCTACTTCAAAATCTAGCGAACAACGTCGTAGGGCTGAGGTGGAAGCTCCCATCGTTATAGAACTAGCCGCTATAGAACCCACTGGAGAGGGAGCAATTCGGATTGCTAAGTTAAAGCAAGACTTCCCAAATATATGCTTTGATGGCTTCCATTTGCCTCCGAACTTGAAAAGAATTCCCAATGATGTAGAAAAACTGGTACAGGACTACGTGCATGACATTTACAGCCAGTACCGGGAGTGCGTCAAAACTGCAAAGAAGGCTTCGGCGGTAGCCTTCGAGTGAGCCAAGATAATTGAGAAAATGGAGACCGGTCTTGCTTAGAAAAATCGGATAATAGAAGTGCTCAATAATGAAGCCGAGTCTTCATGGAAATCAGAGATGGAGGCTAATAAGAGAGCCGAAGAGGCAAAACAGTCCATGGAAAAAATGCAACGGTCTCATATGGACTTGGTTCAGGAGATGGACCATCGGAATACTCTTGTCACGGAGGAGAGAGATGTTGTAGTGAAAGAGCTCAACAAGATAAAGGAAAAACTTGCCGAGGCCATTAAGGAAAAGGATAAGGCCAACAAATCTGTCCGGGAGGCATGTGAACAGGCGATGGTACTCAACGATGAAAGGGATGTGGTGAACTTAAAGGCTCAAGAAGCCAAGGCCAGAATTGAGAATGAAATTAATGCGGTGGAGGCCATGATGGAGAATGAATTCGAAGATCTCCTGGTCACATACAATGCCAACATATTAAGAAACCGCAATCTAAAATGGCTCGGTGAAGATTATCCATTCCAGTTTTACAGAGCCTGGAGCCGCTTGGTGGAGGACGAGAAGGTGACTCGTAACACTACAACCATCGACGAATTCCAACTGAAAAATCAAATACTTATCGGAAATGAGTCGAAATTCCTCCACGACACTATCGTTTCTCTCAAAAAGGAAAAGCTTACTACTAAGTATCCGGACACTGGAGAAGGACCCGGGGTTAAGCATCATGAAGCATGTTCTGAAGCGCCTGCAATGTCTCAATCTGAGCCTATTTCTTCTATCGATCCTCTAGTCGTTCCGACGTATGATCCTGACAGGCCACATTTCTCACCGATAACTGAGCGTAGTTCGGAAGGCATGTCGGCTCAACTAAGGAGACAAACTGGGGAAGGTATTCTGAACACTTCTCCTATTCACTCGAACGTAGGAACACTGTCATAAGACATTACGAATATTTTTTCCTATCTTCATTCAGCCTTAGATTCTGCATCACTTGATCCTCCTGCAACTCAAGGAATGCATCGCGAGCAGGTGGCACTAATGAAGGAAGCTACAACTACAATGGTCGTTGCATTGGTTGGGGAGATGCACAAAAGCAGTTGTGTTTTTGATGAACAAATGATGGAAGAAATCCTTGGCGATCAAAGCGACCGGATCACTGAAATGCCTTTTGTCATTGATGAAGATGTGGTTATTACAATCTCCTCAAGCCCGACTAGTAGCATGCCAATGGGGATTCACACAGATCGGGTTGAGGAGATAATGGCGGAAATTAAAGCCGAGATAGAGCAAGCCAAGCAAGTTAGCAGTGTTGGTGGTGGCATGGCGGGTCCCGGCCCGGTCCCTATGCATATTGTTTCTCCGGATGGCACCATCATCGATACCAGCGCGCCTCATTCCTCCAGCATTGAGGGCGCCACCGTTTTTCCAGTTCCACACACGGAGGGTATTCTGATCCTTTAAGTTCCGAGGAGGAGACAGTTGTAATTCTCCGTACCAAAGACAAACCAGCTAAAGCAGGATGGGAAGGTAAAGGCTCGAAGAGGTAGCTGAGCGGCAGTTCGAGTGGGTCTACGCCAAAAAAGAGCAAGAAGGATAAAAAACCAAAGGTGTAGACTTGCACTTTTTCTCTTTCTTTTTGCAGATAGCTTAGATTAAGATTTTCTTTTGCTTTTGTATGCCATGTATAGATGCAGGTTTGGCCCCTACTTATAGGTATTCATCGAACTGATTTTTGTACTTATTTTTTTTCAAAGAATAGTAGAAATGAAACTTCATTTTGATTTTCCCAACATAACTCTTTGTTAATTTTTTTAAGTATTTCAGCACTCGCGTTTCCATTCAATGTACTTGTGAGGCTTTAGTTTCCGAGTCGAACTTGATTCCAGTAGCTAAGTCCTGAAGTCATGGCTTCGGGTCATAATTAAACGTCAAGTCGAGTCCCAACGTTTTGCCAATTTGGCTAGCGGCTAGTACTTGAGTTATGCCCTCAGTTCTGGGGAGAATTGTAGTGTTCGGTCGGTAGTCGTTTTCTGCCTTCACTAACTTTAATTTAACTTAGTTGGAACAAAGTTAAAGTAAAATGAGTTTGAGTGGTCGGATCACACTCGCTCATTTGTTGGTATTCGCATCCATGCTCTAGGGATTAAACTTGTATGCCGGTGGTCGGTCACGCCTGCTTAATGTTTAAAGTCATATTCACACTCCGGGGACTTAATTTCTTTTACGGGCGGTTAGTCACCCCCGTCCAATACTTAGAATTATATCCACACTCTAGGGACTTAAGTTAATTTTACGGGCGGTCAGTCACACCCGTTTGGCATTTTTACTCCAGTCCGTGCTCTCAGGACTAGAGTTAGTCGGTGGGTGGTCAGTCGCACCGATTTGGTGCTTATACTCTGGCCCGTGCTCTCGGGACCAGAGTTAGTTGGTGGGTGGTCGATCACACCCATTAATGTTTTACTCCGGTTCGCACTCTAGGAATCTGGAGTAGGTCGACAGACAGTCAATCACATATGTTTAAGTATTAGGTACTCATTTGCACTCCGGGAACGAGGAGTTTATCCGACTTGTGGACGGTCGGATCACATCCACCATGAGTTAGCAAGCGAAGTCGTATATGGACGGGTCCATCCTCTTCGAGCTTGGATTGAATGAGGGCGAAGTCGGGGAGGATGGATCCACCCTCTTTGAGCCCGTGTTTTGGAGTTTGTACTCCAACTCGCACTCCGGGAGCTAGAGTTTGTTAAAGGATTGTTGTGTTTCAATCTTTTTTACTTTATTGTTGCTTGCCCCCGAGCTCGGGGTTTCACTTAGCGAGTGACCGGTCGGATCACAGTCACTCCCCATTTGAATAAGTCCCACCTTGAGATGAAACTTAGCTCTTCGTACATCGTGACGGTCGCATGATGCATTTCATAAACTGTTTATCTGGCTTGATGAGTCTGCATTGCATTGCTGAAATAAGAAAGTACGGCAAATTCAATTGCCTTATTACAAGTTCAAATTCAAAAAATGCATAAATAAATTTCAAAGGAAAAGCAGACTAAAGGAATAAAAGCCACTTATGTGTAATAGCGATGGAGACTCTCGTTGTTCCATGCTCTTGGTAAAGTAAGACCGTCAACGGTTGATAGTTTGAATGTGCCGTCACCAAGTCTATGCTCAATGACATACGGTCCTTCCCATGTCGGTTTCATGTGTGAAGGGACCGGATAAATCCTCTTGAGTACGAGATCGCCGACTTCGATGGTTCTAGGTCGGACCTTAGCATTGTATAACCAGGCGAATCGACTGCGGTGTGCGGCTGCCCTCAAATCAGCCTCTTCATGCTTCTCATCCAATAAATCCAAAGATTCTGTAAGTAAGATGGTGTTCACCTTTGGATTGTAATAGGTCACTCGGTGAGAAGGTACTTCTAATTCAACTAGAATAACAGCTTTGGAGCCGTAGGAAACTGCAAACGGAGTGTGGCCGGTCGCGGACTTGTAGGTAGTTCGATATTCCCATATGGCCATGGGAAGCTCATCGACCCACTTGCCTCCAGCATTCTCCAGTCGTTTCTTTAGAATGGACATGATAACTTTGTTGACAGCTTCGACTTGTCCATTCGCTTGAGGGTGAGCTACTGCTGAGAACTTCTTCTGGATGCGGTAGCATTGACAGAAATATTTGAACTTGACACTATCGAATTGGGTCCCGTTACCAGTTACAATTGTGTGTGGGAGGCCAAAATGACAAATGATGTTGCGCACAACAAAGTTGATTACTTTCTTCATCATGATAGTAGCAAAGGGCTCGGGTTCGGCCCATTTGGTAAAGTAATCGACTGCAACGATGGCGTACTTTGCACCACCCTTGGCTAAAGGTAAAGACCCTATTATATCAAGGCCCCATGTGGCAAACGGCCATGGACTGACCATCTGCATGATTTCGGTAGGTGGGGCTCTTGGAATCCAAGCATGCTTCTGGCATTTATCGCATCTCTTGGCATAAGACAATGCACCTCGATTCACGGTTGGCCAGTAATATCCATTTCTGAGTATCTTTTTTGCAAGGGCTTGCCCCCCAGTGTGGCCACCACACTCTCCCTCGTGCATGTTGTGTAACACTCATTTGATTTCATCGTGGGCGATACACCGGAGTAAAGGAATAGAATACCCTCTCCTGTACAGGACTCCATTCTGGATAATAAATCGTGAAGCTTTCCGGAGAACCTGTCTTTTCTCGCTTCTATGCTCGGGTAAAGCTCCATGCTCAAGATAGTTTTTAAATGGGGTCATCTACGACTCCTTCTCGGGCGTTGCCTCGTGCACCCAGTCTGTCTCTAATTGATCGATACTCGGAGTGGTAAGTGTCTCGACAGGGACGAGTCCCATTTGTTGCGCTTCGCCAGTGCTAGCCAGTTTTGCCAAAGAATCGGCTTTTTGATTTTGCTCTCGTGGTATACAATGGATAGCATAGTGGTCGAACTGATTCAACACTTCTTGGGCCTGAGTAAGGTAAGTGGCCAATCTTTGGTCCCTGGCTTGATAGTCTCCTCGAACCTGGCATATGACAAATTGTGAATCACAGTAAATCTCTACAGCAATAATTTCCAAGTCTTTGGCAAGTCTAAGTCTAGCGAGTAGAGCTTCGTACTCGGCTTCGTCGTTAGTTGCGCGAAAGTTAAACTTAATAGCATAGCATATGGATCGACCTTCTGGGGTTTCAAGCACCACTCCAGCGCCTGAGCAATGGTTGTTTGATGCGCCATCGGTGTATAGCTTCCACACGTGCTTAGGAAATTCACCGGCTTCGGGCAAGTCTTTTGGTATGGTGAATTCAGCTATGAAGTCCGCTAGAACTTGTCCTTGGATGGCTCGCCTTGGTGTATAAGCAATATCAAATTGACTCAACTAAATGCTCCACTTGAGCAATCTACCAGACGTCTTAGGTCGTGTTAGGATCTATCGTAATGGCTGGTCGGTGTAGAGTGTGATCGGGTGAGCCTGGAAATATGGATGGAGCTTTCTTGAGGCTATAACGAGACAATAAGCCAGCTTTTCTAACTTCGAGTAGTTTCTTTCTGCTCCTGTCAACCTCTTGCTGATATAATAGACCGATCGTTTGATCTGATCCTCTTCCCAAATCAACGAAGCATTGATCGCATTTTCTAAAACCGCGAGATAGATGTATAATCTCTCGTGATCAACCGGCTTCGACAAAATAGGAGGTGTCGCCAAATGTTGAACTAGTGCTTGGAATGCGCCTTCACACTCCTCTGTACATTCGAAATTCTGCTTTCCTTTTCTGATCAGATCAAAGAAAGGGATGCACTTGTTTGTGGATCTGGAAATAAATCTGCTTAAGGCTGCCACCTTCTCGTTGAGGCTTTGTACTTGCTTTATGGTTATGAGAGTTTTGAGATTTTGAATCGCCTAGATTATCTCAGGATTGGCTTCAATTCCTCTGGCGTTGACGATGAATCCAAGGAATTTTCCTGATGTAACTCCAAAATGACACTTCAACGGATTGAGTTTCATTCTATACTGTCGAAGTATATTAAACATAGTTTCCAAATCACTGACATGGTTGATGGACAGTCGTGATTTTACGAGCATGTCGTCCACGTATACTTCCATGGTCTTTCCGATCTGATTAGTGAACATTCGGTTCACGAGCCTTTGATAAGTTGCCCCAGCGTTCTTAAGTCCGAACGGCATCACTTTGTAGCAATAGAGTCTCAGATCGGTGACGAAGCTAGTATGTTCCTGATCAGGTAGGTGCATTGGTATTTAATTGTAGCCAGAATAAGCGTTCATGAAAGAGAAGAGCTCGTGTCCAACTGTTGAATCCACAAGTTGATCAATTCTGGGAAGTGGGAAGTGGGAAGCCGTCTTTGGGGCATAATTTGTTTAAATCTGAGTAGTTCACACATGTTCATCATTTCCTGTTTGATTTTCTAATAAGCATTGGATTAGATACCCACTCCGGGTATAATGCATCATGAATAAACCCATTCGACTTGAGTTTATTTACTTCTTCCTTAAGGGCGGCATATCTCTCTGGATCCATACCACGCCTTTTTTGTTTGACCGGGATGTGTCGCGGGTCAATATTTAGTGCATGGCTCACGATGTCCGGCGAGATCCCACATAATTCTGAATGTGTCTAAGCAAACACATCAAGGTTTGTCCAGAGAAAATTAACCAATTCCCATCTCATTTGGTGGCTAAGTTGAGATCCGACCTTTATCATTCTAGAGTCATCATTGTCGTGGATCGGAACATCGATCGTCAACTCTGCTGGGGAAGCCTAGGAGTCTTTGACTTCTTCCTCATCATTATTATCTCGGGGATCAAGATTTTAAGGAACTGGTTGTGGCACCCGGGCTTAGGCCCAGGCGTTAGCTGTCAATTCTCTGAAAACGGACGCAGAGAGATTCCTCTACGCCCTTGCCTTTTTCCTTATGTCGCGCATCCCGCAGCTCAGCAACATAACAAGCACGTCTATCCGCCTGATCACCATGTACTACTCCAACCCCGTTATTAGTGGGGAACTTCAGAGTCAAACACCACGGGGCAATCACTGCCCTGAATTTAGCGAGGGCCAGTCGACCCAAGAAAGCACTATATGGGGAATTAATGTCTAACACAACAAACTGCAACATCCGGACTCTCCAACGATCTCCAATACCTAACTCAACCGGCAACTCCACCATGCTCGCTGGTATGGTTGCACTTTCATTAAAACCACGTATGCAGGACTGACACGGTTTCAAATCTTTTGCCTCCATTCTCGTCTGGTTGTAAGCTCGCTTAAAAAGAATGTCCACGGAGCTTCCGCTGTCAACCAAGATCCTCTTCATCCAAGTAAGACCTATTTGGGCTTAAATGACTAACGGATCGATTGTGGAGGCCTTGACTCTATTAGCATCGCGATTCCTGAAAACAATGTCGTCTGTCATCGTTCTCTGTTGTTTTGCTGGTGCCCCATCATCAGAATTACTACAACACTCGAAGTCCACATGCCTAATCGAGCTGGCATATGACTCCATTTCCTTCCAGCTCCGATCAGCTGGATGAGGACCACCACTCGCTGTGTTTATAACCAACCTCCCGCCAGTACGCGTGGGTTCTTCGGGCCTAACTTGGCCTTGACCTTGATTCGGGTTAGAAGGGCCAGCACCTCCATCCTATGGAGCCCGAAAAAACCGTTCCAACTTCCTCTCTCTAATCAATTTCTCAATGATGTCTTGTAAATGATGGCACTCATTCGTGTTATAGCCGTAACAATTGTGGAATCTAAAGAATTTACCGGTTTGAATTTGTTTCTCAGATGATTATTTCAGAGCTGGCTTCTTATACTGTCCGGTATTAGAAGTCTACAAATAAACATTTTCCAGCGATGTGTTTAGAGGGGTATATCGGTCGAACATGGGAGCTCTGGATCTCGGTCCATGATTTGGGTCCGTTTTCTTCCCTTGGCCTCCATTACCCTTCTGTTGACCATGCTTGTTCTCTATGTTCAATTGTACTTTGCCGAAATTTTCACAGGTCTGTTTCACAGCAAAATTACTCTGAATGCTTCTACACTGGGTCCTGCATCGTCCTGCTTCCTAGATCGTCTAGCGTCTTCTCTCCTCAGAAACCGGGCTGCCTTAGCATAAAAACGATCCAACAAAGCGGGGGCTTTCCCAGCAAACCAATCGCCAAACTCGGAATTGGGATCGATCCCTTTAGTTAATGCCATCAAAATAGAATTATCATTAGGGTTGCTGACCTCAGCGCAAGTAGCATGAAACCTTTCTAGATAACGCCTAAGAGTCTCTCCCGAAGCTTGAGTGACACTGGACAAGGTGTTGACATCCTTTGGTCTTGTAACATGCATACGGAATTGCTCGACAAACTTTGTAGCCAACTGATCGAAACATGAAATGGATCTGGGTGGTAGACGAGTGAATCACATAGTTGCGATGCCCCCCCAAGGAAATAGGAAAGCTTCTACACTTAACCACGTCGTCAGCTTGAGCGGCGTTCATGAGCCATTCATACTTTAAGATATGCTAGTTAGGATCTAAACTTCCTTCATACATGGGCAAGGTAGGCATCCTGAATCGGCAAGGAGGCTCAGCATAAAGAATGTCATCGGTGAATGGAGTATGACTTCGGGAGATTCCCTAATCATCGTTCATAATACCTTGACTTTCTCGGATCATTTGGCGAATCATGGTTGGAATGTTAGGCATCTAGATGTTCGAGGCCAAGGCATGGTCGGGTTCCATGTTGCGGGGATAGTCCGGGTGCTATCGACGGTCCGTTCCTCACCTCCTTGGCTCCCGGACTTCGAGAACGTGGAGTTCATGAGCATGGATGTGTTGACGAAGGGCTGGATCTGGCTGGTTCAGGATCTCAGCTTCCAGATCTATAGCGGCACCAGCTTCATGGTCATGAATGGTGTGATAAGGAAGCAACCCTCCTTGGGAGGAAGGTCTAGCTTAGTGCCCTGTAGAAGGACCAACCCCTGCTTGTCCGAGATTCACAGCACGCTGATGCCCGGAGGCTTCTGCATAATTTTCATCCAGCCGACGGTGTCTAGATCTGTGGTTGAAGTCAGTTGAAGCCGAACTTTCAGTCGAGGAATGACATGATCCCTCCTAGATCTCCTTCGCCTTTCCTCGTTTAGCTGGTTTGCGAGCTCCGTGTTGGCATGGATCAAGTGGGTGAGCTCTTGACGGCTCTGAGTGATCTCTTGCATGAGGATCTGGAACTCCTCTCTAGTCACAGAACCTTGTGGATTTGAAGTTCCAACTGATGTCTGCTTTGCGGTAGTCAACTGCATGGGATTCTGCCTATCCCTTCCTTCTGGATCTGCAGCATTTGAAGTAGTTCTGGTAGTACGCACCATGGTTGATGCAGATCATTCCTAGATCTTGAGTAATCTAAGTAGAATGGAAGGAACCGCAAGAAGATAGATCTGGATCTCGACCTTAGATTTTAGCAATCCAACAATGGCAGTAGATGTAATGAATCAGAGAACAACACAGTTTTCTCAGTGAAAGCACCAAAGTGTTTGTACCAAAATTAGGCACAACACTCTTCGGATGTGATTATAGAGATCAAAGTGAAGAAATTAAATGGAAAAGGAGGCTAATCTAACAACCACGGCAATAAAAGCATGCAAAAATAGAAAAAGACAAGAAATTATAGTGGTTCGGCGTCGTAGCCTATGTCCACTTTAAATGTTTTGCTGTTTATTGATGATTGACAACTGATTACAACAGTACAAAACTCAAGCACTCAAGTTACAATGGAGTTACGGCAGAGTAACGGCGTAGCAGAGTCCAAAGTACTTTTTCTGTAGGCATAGGGGTGCTATTTATAGGTGTAGGTCTGAAATATCAGCCCCCGAACTCGGAATACCTCATCTGACTCGTGGGTAGGCCCACCAGATCGATCTGGGGTCATTTGGGATCGATCTGGATCAATCCCAACCATTTTTGTATCGATCAAGGTTTCGTCCATTTGGGCTGCGATCGATCAGAGGCATTCTTGAGGTTGTAAGCAAGCTCCTATGAAATTTCATAGCATTTTGACTTATAGATTTTGAGTTATGATCGATCCAGGGTTGGTTTTCCAAGTAGGTTGGTGGCTGCGTATCGATCCATGTTCGTATCGATAGGCTATGCATCGATGACGTGGAGCGGCATTCACGCTGAGATTTTTTTTCATGCTAGTGGACCGCTTCTTTTGTTGACCATGCCTTTTTCGTATCGATCTAGTGAGACTCCATTCATATCGATGCTTGCATGCCGCTTTGTATCGATGTTTGGTGTTGGTTTCATATTGATCTATTGGTTGATCGATATGAATTGAACATATTGATTATGATCGATGTTGTTGGTCGATGTATACGAACCCGATGGATACGAAGCAAAGTGATGGATGTAAACCAGATGGATACGAAGCCGATGGATATGAAATAAAGGTGCTTCCCATGAAACTTGATCGATCCATAGCTTGAGCATACGAACTCCAATTGACCTGAAATTTGGAATGTTACCTTTTATCGCTTTGTTTTTCGTACCATGTTAATTGTAGCTCGATCCGGACTTGGACAAAAATTTCCGGTATCCATAGTGGACCTGTGTATAACAGATCTTCGGGATGGATTGTCTTTAGTTTCTAGTCAAGTCCTTGGTGTCACGGCCTTGCCAAAAGGCGGGATAACATGTCGTATATCTCACAGGGCGTGAATAAAATATAATATCACAGATAAAAAACAGAAGAGAGAGTAATAATTAAGTGATCCAAATAGAGTTTATACACGGAAGTAAACTCCAATAACTGTCTCATAATAATAATAACCAAGCACTGCCAAGGATCCACAGTGTTGCACATCAGAATAAGCATAGAAACCTATATATAATACGAGATAAGTCCTTCTAGCTCATCCTCTGCACATCTACTGCGTTGCACCTAGACCTGCTGTCCAGTCTACTCATTTTAGAGTAACTGGGAAAATAAGAAGCAAAGCATAAAACATCGAGTTAGACAACAGTCTGGTGTGAGAGGTAAATGAATCGTAAAATACTATACAAGTCGATATAGCAGGGAACAAAGGTATATGAGTCATACCCGACCTGTCCCTGCAACTAAAGAGTTAATACATAACATCATATGCTACTCTACATCTCATAACGGCATAATACACTATGTATGATAACTGGTGTCCACATATCACTATCTCCAATACCTATGACAAATGTCTACCCAAGAATGATAGGCTACAGGGAAAGAAATCAAAGCAAACATAGCATCCATCAAACAATCCTCACTATCACTCGATGCACTCTGAATATATGATAACTCGTATGACCTTTCTATTGTTAGGGACTAATGGAAATCTCGATTTTCAGTGTATTCACTTTAGCCTGAAGCTGATCCTAGATCCATTCAACCGGTCTAGGGTACACGGATCCATTCAACCGATATGTGATAACCTTTCAACATACCCATTAGCATCCTCACAACACACCTACTTTGAGTACAACAGAAAACACTTTAATTACTAATGATCCCTTAGTACGCATATCCGAGTCCTTTCCTTGCTCAATCTAGTTTTCATTATCTTTCAAGGAACCATTCTACACTCCCCTCTTCACGACTCCATTCAACATCTAGCTATTGCCTTCGAGGAACCATTCTACATTCCCCACTCCATGATTACCTTCAACATCAAGTCATTATCTTCGAAATCTAACTCCATTCATTGTTAAGCTACCATCCGAAGACCCTAACTTTCATTACGCTATTACATCACCATCATTCATCATGCGAATGAGCCAACACTTCCAGCACAACCTACAAAGCATTCCCTTCTTGCCTTGGAAGTACCACCTTCATTAGGTAGAATTCGATAACTCGGCATGAAGTTATAGCTATAACTCGGTGCCGAGTTATATACTTAGCCAAATTTGGCTAAGTTCTCCTTCTTGTTCCTAGTACTCCTTTTCCCAAGAGCTTTAGATACTGACCTATCCCTTTTTGATAACTCGACCCCCACCTATAGCCTGCCTCTTCTAACTTCTAGGATAACTTGGTATACCACCCAACACTTAGCCAAATCTCTTGCCTCAAGCCATGAACCATCTCTACTAGCCAAGCCCTTCTTGCCCATGCAAATGACCGAGCCATAGGTCTTCCCATCACAACTCGTTACCGAGTTATAGGCATAACTCACTGCCGAGTTATGTACTTAACTCGTTTTGTGGTGCGAATTTTCTTACAAGCTCCACCCATGTTCCACAGCCTCTCCTCCGAGTTTCGTCCAATTCCGATCAACTTTGCCTTCGATTTTCTCAATTCCGCAACCTATCTACCTAACATCCAAAACACTAACAAACAACATCAAAACACAACATATAGATATGGAATAACATGCATATACATCTATTCATACAACCAATACATAAGAATGTGATAATCAAGCCAATCTTAATCTAAATCTTACATTAGCACTAGCAATGCATATAAATGATAGGAATTACACTAGTATGTAGATATAAGTAAAACAGATAACAAAGTCAATTTTAAAACCATTTTAAAATCTCCAATTTTTGGTTGTAAACATGTTTTAAGAGGTTGTTAAAGTTAGAAAACAATTTAAGATCAAAATCATGTTAAAAACAAGCTTTTTATTTATATAAACAAGCACAGAATAGTTAGAGGTCAAGAACCACTCACTAAATACCTAATACACCAAATTTCTTATTTAGATCTGAAGTGGACAAAAAGGAAGAAGAACTAAAATCAGGAAAAAATGATAATCTTTTGCTTCTATATGCTAATCATCTCTCTAATCAATGATTTGGTTAAGATTAGTAAGGAAAAGAAATGATTTTTGGTGAAATTAGGGTTAATGTAGGTTTGACCTAATATGAAGAAGAAGGAAATGACTTAGGTCAGTTCATACTGCCTCCTCTTAGTAGAAATTTTGAAGTGGGTTAATGGGCCGAAACACATGCTTAGTTAATTACCCACTAAATCTAACTAGCAGCCAAAGCTTAAAATTGCAATATTTATTAAACGACAAGTCCGTTTTTCTATTATGACCACTCTATGGAATGAGAAACCATCATCCTAAAGCAATGGAAGTGGTTTGAGATCCAAGTTTGGCTCCAATAAAAAGTTATATTCCAAACAAGATTTTTAGGGTGAAAGTGGTCATATAAAAATTCGGAAAAAATCAGAGATGTGGAAAATGTCGCTAAAGTCACTTCCCAAAATCCTAAGACCATGCGACCTTATATGAATAAAAAAATATATTTTACAATCCTCCGATAGGTAAAATGCTCGTCGTTACACTCTTCCCCCTTTAGGAATTTCATCATCGAAATCCCCAAACAGACACAGACAATCAATCATAGTTACCTCGCATGCCTAACATTCATGTGTACCATCAAACATATCAAGCATTCAACCATGCAATCAATAATATAGGTAAACCTATCCTAGCATGCGGGATACTAAACTACCCTATATGATATTGAAAGTGAAAGTAAATAAGATAAAAAGTAGCCCTTACCATGTAAAGAACTCTGGATGTGTGGCCCGCATGCTCTCCTCGGTTTCCCATGTCCAATCGCCTTCACTTTCGCCCTATTGAACCTTCACTAACTTCACTGTCTTCCTCATAGTTGTTTCGTATTGTGTCTGGCGATACGAAACGACCTACGAGGCGTCCAAGCTTTTGGTTCAATCTCAATATCATCAAGCTGATCTACTGCAATTTTTACTCCTAAGTGTGCATAAACTTCCACATATGAGAAACATGGAAGACATTGTGCACACCCGCCATCTTCTGAGGTAAGTTAACCCTATATGCTAGGTTCTCAATCCTCTCCGCTATCAGAAAAGGACCTACAAAGCTTGGCCCTAACTTCCCCTTACTACTGAATCGAATAACATTCTTCAAAGGAGAAATTTTCACGAATACCGTATCACCGATAGAAAATTCTAAGTCTCCACGCCTTCTATCAGCATAACTCTTCTACCTATCGTTTATAGTTTCCATCCATTTCCAAAAGATCTCTATCTTCTCCGAGGTTTCTCTAATCATATCTTGCCCAAGTATCAGTTTTTTGCCCACTTCCCACCAGCATGAAGGGGCATTACACAATTGGCCATACATTGCTTCATATGGTGTCATATTGATATTAGACTGGCAGCTGTTACTTTATGCGAACTCTACTAAATGTAAATGATCATCCCATTAGCCTCTGAAATCGAGAATGCAAGCTCGCAAGAGATCCTCTAATATACAATTCACTCTCTCGATCTGCCCATCCGTTTTTGCGTGATAAGCAATACTAAGATGGGGCTCGGTGCCTAATGTCTCCTATAAGCTCTTCCAAAACCGACTAGTGAACAATAGGTCTCGGTCGCTTACAATGCCCTTCGGCACACCTTGAAATCATACAATCCACTTCACATACAACTCGGCCAGTTTGGCTACCGTTCTGCTTGACTTGATGGGTATCAATCTAGCGCTCTTGGTCAATCGATAGACTATAACCCAAGTGTCGTCGTACCCTGCTTGAGTTCTCGACAGTCCATCAATGAAATCCATCGATACCTACTCCCACTTCCATTTTGGAACTTCAAGTGGTTCCAATAAGCCACTTGGTTTCTTTTGCTCTACCTTCACCCGCTAGCAGTTCATACACTTCGAGATGAACATCCCGACGTCCTTCTTCATCCCCTTCCAATAGTAGGTCTGCCTCATATCATTGTACATCTTATTACCGTCAAGATGTATGGCCAGCCTAGAATTATGGCACTTCCGTAGTACCTCATCTCGCAATCCGTCAACAACGGGAACAGCAACCTCCCATCCTTATGGAGCCAACCTTCTCGGTCGAGCCCATTGCTGCATATCCTCAAACTCTACTCCTCCTTCTATTTTTGCCATGACTTTGCCAATTTAGCATCTTGCCTCTTACTGGTACCGATCCGCTCAATCGAAATAGGCTTGATTGTTAAACTTGCCAAAATCTCTGGCTCTAACTCACAATATGGCAGAAGTCATAACCAACAATGTACTCTAACTGTTTCCACTCTAGGAACATCGCTCCCAAACTGGCATGTCTCCTATTCAATGCATCAACGACTCATTCCCCTTGCCAGGCGTAATGAAATGCCAAAGTTGTAAGAGGCTAAGAAGTCCAAGCATCGCAACTATCGAAGGTTGAGAACCTTCTAGGAGAAAATGTACTTCAAGGATTTGTTGTCCGTGAACAACTCGAACATTTCCCCTAATAAATAATGCCTCCAAATCTTCTAAGCAAACACTATTTTTGCCAACTCCAGATGATGGGTTGGATACCTCCTCTCACGCGACTTCAACTGTTGACTAGTGTAGGCGACCACTTTTCCCTTCTGCATCAATACTGCACCAAATCCAGTATCACAAGCATTTGTACATACTATCAGCTCTTTCCTGCTTAGAATAATCAATACAAGTGCGCTCGTCAACCTCTCCTTTAGTTTCACGAATGCATGCTCACACTTCGCATACCAAATAAGGTCTAATTCTTCTTTGTCGAATTGGTTTACAACGCGGCTACCTTGGAGAAGTCCTTGATCAGACGTCTGTAATATCCTGCCAGTCCTAAGAAACTCCTCGCATCAGTAGCAATCTTGGGTTGGTTGCAATCCTAAACCGCTTCCACCATGGCAGGGTCTATTGCGATGCCCTACTCAGAGATAACGCGACCCAAGAATCTCACTTCCCTTCTCCATAAGTGGTATTTCGAAAAAATTTCTTCCAAATTGTGCCTCCATAACACCTCAAGCACAATCCTTAAGTGCGCCTTATGTTCCTCCTATGTCCTCGAATAGATCAGAATATCATCCACGAACACAGGTACGAACTTGTTCAGCTGATCCCTAAAGACACGGTTAAAGAGATCAACAAAGTATGTCAGTGCATTTGTTAATCGAACGACACAACCAACAACTCATAGAAACCAAATGGCATACGAAACGCGGTGATTGGCACACTCTCCTTTGCTACCCTCAACTAGTGAAATATCGTCACCAAATCCAGTTGGTAGAACACCTTTGCAGCGTGGAGCTGATCAAAAAGTCATCAATACATGGGAGTGGATACTTGTTCTTCTTCGTCACCTTATTCAGATCACAGTAATCCACAGACAACCTTAGAAATCCATTCGCCTTAGTGGCGAATACTATAGGTGCACCCCACTCAGATATACTCCTACGAATGAACCCTCTTTTCAGCAAGTCATTTACATACACCTCTAACTCCTTCTGCTCTCTAGGTGCCATATGCCTCAAAGGCATAATTATAGGTTTGGCATTCTTCGTCAAGTCTATTTGAAACTCGATATCCCTATGCGGTGGTAATCTGGTAACCTCCTCAAACACGTCTGAATACTCTCTAATGACAAGCACTGATGACGACTCATCTTGTGGAATCTCGAGCGAATATAAAAAGTTAACCATAACCACATCCTATGGTAGGCAGCTAATCACTACCATCCACCCCTCTATAGCCCCAATTGTCACCAACAGCTTCCCGTAATCCACTACCACAACATATTTTCTTAGCCAGTCCATTTCTAATGTAATCTCGAACCCGACGAAATAAAAAAATCCATAAACAAAAGAGCATCCATGACTTGATAAGACCAAACCACGAAAAACCATACATAGGCTAGTGGAACCCCCAATGGGATTCGTCACAATTAATTGTCATCCAACTATTTTGGGATTCAACCCCAGCCTATCTACTAGGTCGATGGTTATAAAGGAATGTGAAGCCCCAGTATCGGATAAAAAATTTATGGGAACATCAAAAAGGGAAAGCATACCTTGAATGACAATGCCCTTCCCCTTTTCTTTTGACAAGGGAGCTAATGTACACGTAAATGTGTATATTTTTACTTTCATATTTTATCGAATTAAATTAAATAAATGATCATATTGGGTACTTTAACACGTTTAAACCAAAATTCAAATTTATTTCAAATCGTCATATATTCATCTTCATACAGGGGAAAAATGGTCATTTTTGTGCATATATTAACTTGTGAAAATTTACTTGAAAATTTCTATATTATTTTGTAGGAATTTGGCTTCAAATGTAAGAGGTTTCATGAAGAAATATGCATGCACAAGAGAACACAAGCAAATGAAGATGGAAATAGTTCAAACTCATGAACATGGAGGACCCCACCAACCCACCTACCTTGATGTACAAATTAGAAGCTAATGCACATGCTAATGGCAAATAGCAATGGCATTATTCACCAGTCCGAGTCCAAAGCTTCAGCTTAGCCCTGGAGTCCTGCTATTAGAGTTTCATGTACACTTAATGGATAATTATCTCATGCTAATGATAACTTGGTGGCCACACTTCCTAAGGGGTAGTTTGGGCATTCCCCAAAAATATGGATGAGAGTTTCATACATGTATAAATAACCCTTATGCTTCATGTAACCTCTCTTCCTCTTAGCTCTTTAGTTTTGGATCAAAAATAAATCAAAGCTTTTCTTTCTTTTCATGGCCACTTGGCCATTTTATTTTCATGCAATTTTAATTCAAATCTTTTCTTGTTTATTTCTTTCTTTTCATGTTAGTAGTTAGTTTATTTTTCATGCAAGTAGAATAGCTTTCATTTTCTTTTAATTAGCTCTCTATTTACTTTGCTCTCCTTTTCCTCTTCTTTTTGTTTTATGTTGAATGCTACAATTGTTGATATGATAACAAATATGAGAGGCTAAACCACTTCAATTTAGGGGTAATGAAACTCTCTAATCATGTAGCTTCAACACAACTTTCATTTTATGATCACTTTTGTGCTTAATGGAAAAATGGATGTTTATGCGATTTAGTGTTTCATGTTGAATTTGATAGTCTATGTTGTTCATAACAAATAGGCTATGCTTAAACACATTATTCACTAATTGCTTTTTCATCTAAATATGATTATGACAATGAAGTGAAATCAAATCAAATTTGATGGTCTATATTTCAAATCAATAGTTAATAGATCGTGCTTAAAATAGATTTTATTTTCAACTTGTTGTCATTTTTCATTAGAGTTAGTAAGTGGTTTAAGTGGTGTATTATAGTTTGATGGCTTATATTGAGCTAATTAATAGCACAAATAAGCCATACTTATGATAAACACATCAATTAAACTCACTAATGATAAAATTAAAGAGATAATAATTTCATGTTTTGTTGAACTATGTGATCTAGAGAGTGGATTTATCTCTAAATTGTCATTCTACTCTCATATTTTTATCACTTTTAATTTTTGTTAGTTTCTAGAATTTTTTGTAGTTAACAACACTTTCAAATCTTGGTTTAATTTGATTGAGTAGGAAATTTAAAATCTAACAATTCCCTGCGGATCGACTCGTACTCGCCACGTACTAGAATTGTACGCCGTGCGCCTGCGGTTAATTTTTATTATAAATTCATTCGACTGTGTTCTAACCGATAGAATTTCCGCCGACGAACAAGTTTTTGGCGCGGTTGCCGAGGAATAGTTTATATTTTAATTTTCTATTCTTCGAATTATTTTTTGTTTGATTTTATTGTGTGTTTGTTGTGTGTGTTGAATTGTATTTAAAAAAAATTGTGTGTGTTTGTGTGATTTTTGTTTGCATTTGTTTGTGTGCATTTCTTGTTTCCTAGTTTCATTTTCCATTTGCATTTCTATTAAAAAATAATAATAATAATAACATACAATGTCAAAAACATAAAAAAAAATTATTACATTTGCATTTCAATTTAAATTTACATTTATTTTCTTTCATTTTTTTCTTATTTTTTTTACAAACTTTTACATACTCAATTTACATTTGCATTTTCAAGCATATTCACACTTGTCATATTCCTCATCTCGAACACCCTCATCTACACCAAGCCCACAACTGACATTTTCGATCAAAACCTACCATCCCCATTCAATTGCTTCACATCATAGCAACAGAGCACTGTTTCACAAGCTAACCAATTCAACACTGTCTGCACTCAAACATACATACAACCACCACCTTGCTTCACTTCCACTGTCCTGCCTATCGATACTGCAACACCAAGCATCTCCAACATCATCCCACTGCTTCATCCACAAAGTTGTGACCATACGCTTGCTTCAACATCAATTCAACCCCCTACATCCACTTCGACAACACAGTGCCATCGCCAAACCAAATTCACCAACCATCACAGTTTGCTAACAACTACATTCCACTTGCCTTCATAACCACTACCCTTTGTTAACCATCCCCTCCACTATCTACATTCACAATCTCGCATTCATCAACAACAGACTTCACAAACTGGTTATTGCCAGTAACCATCACAACATCTTCTACAACCCTATCACCATACAACACTCTCCTCCACCATTAACATCCACTACACATCTCCTCCATCACCACTGTCAAATTTGCATCCCCTCGCATTGCCACAACCAACTGCAAACATATTAAACTTCAACAGCTCTCTCACAAACAACTACTTGCATACACAATTCAACAGCACTTCCCTTTCTCCTCTGCTCCACTACAATTTCATCAAACTCATCTACTTCAAACAAACTCATCTACACTTCAATCATCAATGCAACTTCACCTAAATCAAACTGCTGCCCACTTGCCATCATACAAAACCTCCATAGCAAAACCACATTGCATAGTCCAAATCTTGTTCCTCACCATATCACCAAACCATAAGCCAAACTGCAAATACCCCCAATAGTACCATATACACATCACCATAACCACCACCCCTTTGCCTACATCTCCATTCTCAAGCAACATTTGAACAACCACATAGCCACATATCAACTACCACACCACATTGTTAAAATCACTTCATATACCATTCAACCCCACTACTACAACCACTACTGACAAATCTCCAATACTGCTCAAATCTTCACCGAAACACTTCCAACCATCAACCCCACATACACCCTTGCCTGAAACATCAACCCTTCTTTCCTTCAAACACAGTCAACAAGCATAACATTCAACCAACCCCCGCCTTGTCTTATTGCCCACTGCCTCATTAATATACCTAACTGCAACCACCCTCTTCCTACAGTGCATCTTCACTCGCCACTATTTTGAAATCCATCTTGCCACCACTACAAAACTGCAAATAACCCAAACTTCACCAATAGCCATCGCGAGCATAGATCACCTTCAACCTAAACCCAAATCGCGACCTACTACTGCCAATTACCTGCAGCCGATCGAGCTTCGAACCATTCTCAAATCCATCCACTTCTGCAAAATCGCAAACTTGGTCCCAAATCCCAAATCCCTTCGATAATAGCTGTCGAACCCAATCAATCGAACAACAACGAATTCTACGAGTGAATTCGACGAGTGATCCCAAATAGTCAAAAAAAAATTCAGTGGATTTCAAGAGTTTTATTTTTGAAGTGGATTAACAATTTTCTTAGTTTAACAGAGAAAACTAAATAGGGTAGTTATTCGGTAGCGGGCTAGTGTGTTTTGGGCTTTTTATTTTTAATATAAAAAAGGTTTCCTTTATTTTGAAGCGTTTTGAGTTTTTGAATTTTATTTTATTCTCTCTTCATTAAAAAAAAGGAAAAGGAAAAAAAGATATTTTCTTTTTTTTGAGTAATTCGAGTTGAGTTATAGTTTTTTTAAGTATTACTTTGTTTAATTTTCATTCCTTCGACTTAAAAAAAAAGGTTTTCATTCTCACTTGAATAAAAAAATTTGCTTTTGTTTACTTTTTAACCTTATATAAAAAAAAATTCAATTTGTTTGTTTTCATTTGTATTGTTTTCACTTGTTTTGTTTTAGTTTTTTTCCTTTGATATATATATTTTTTTGTATATACCTTGTTTTTAATTTCAGGTTGCAGGTGGGAGAAGTGCTTGCCGAAAAAAATAAAATAAACTGCTTGCTTGCTTATAAAAAAGTTACCACTTTAAAAATAAATTTGCTAATAAATCTGCACGCTCTGGTATCGTGTTTTTCATCCCTTGTTTTTATTTGCTTTGCATTGTTGGTTGTTTGCATTTTAGGAAAAAACTTCAAAAAAGAATTCAAAAAAAAACAAAAATCAATTCGTAGTTGCATTGTTAATACACGTTTAATTTTTGCTTTGCATTTCATCTTAAAATTTTGATTAATAATAACAGTTAGACATCGATAACCCTTAATTGTATATTGACAAATTGTCTTCTTTGAACAATTTATTTTCTTGGTGTCTAGGCTACGACAGAGCAATAACCATTTATAAATATTATGGTGATTCGTAAATATTATAGTGTTTGTTTCTCTGAAGGTACTTAAACCTTCGGTTGCATTGCTACTGTGATTCGTGGTGCACTGATAAATCCTCCCCATTACCTGGCTGAGAACTATCTTGTTGAATTAGGACAAAGTGTGATTATACAATTTTGGGTTAGAAGCTAATCAGCGTAGAAAATTTAAAATTAAATCCTTGCATTCATTTAGTTTCATTAGTTCATGCATATCTAAAAATAAAAAATTTCAAAATCCAAAACTAAAAAAATTTTGAAAATTTTCCTTCTTAACTTAGTTATTAAATAAATTTTTTATATTTTTTAAAACAAAATAAAAAATAAAAAAATAAGTTAGTTTTTCTTAGAAAAACAAATCAAAAAAAAATTTGAAAAATCAAAAAAAGAAATCAAATTTCCCTTTTCAAATAAATTCCTCTTAGTAAATAGTTTACCTTTATAAATAAAAAAAATCCAAAAAAAAAATTAGAAAAACAAAAATCCAAAAAATTATAAAATATTTTCAAAAAAAAATTGAAAATAAAAAGAAAATAAATTAAATTTCCTTTTTTATCTCCTTTGTGATGCTTTTCCTTTATAAAAAAAATCCAATAAAAAAAACTTTTGAAAATGTCTGAATTTCCATATTCTCAAGAATTCTACGATAGTTACGAAAATCAATATAATCCATATAATTTCGCACAAAATTCTTATGGATATTTCAACAACAACTATTGTACAAACAATTTGAATTTTGAACAACAAAGTTTTCAAAATAATGAGCAACCCTCAAACCTCGAAACTTGCATTGAAATGATATCATCTTTACTTAAACTCTCTACACAACAAAATCAAAGGATAAATGAGTTGTGTAATTCATATTTGTGCGATAACTCAATTCAAGGATTTCAAAACAATCAAAATTTGAATTCACTTCAAAATTCAGATGATTTCGAGCATAACCCATGCCAATTCAATTTCAAACTTCAAAATGAGTTCCAAAGTCAAAATGAAAATGGAAACAACCTTTTAAATGATTTTGGCAATGGGAATAATTTCGACTACAATGCGAATGAAAATTTTTGTTCTCAACAAGTTCAAATTAAAAATTCTCAAGTTAATAACAATAAATTGGACTTTGCTGCACAAATGGACGAAATTCACAAAGATCACACGAATTTGTTGTTTGAAACATATATGAAACAGCGTGAAAAACAAAATCAAGTACCTTCAAGTGATAATCCATCTTTTACCCAATTTGAATATTTTCAAATAACAACTTTTGAAAATGAAAACGACAATTTTAACAAAGTTGTTGAAAAAGCGGTAATTGAGTTGGATTTCAATTTTTTGAGGGTGAGAAACTCGATTTCAAACTCGATCATCCTTTCTCCAATTTCGAAAATTTGAATATAACAACTTTGGATTTTGAATTGATATATGCGATGAAGTTGTTAATAATCCAACAAAGGAAGACGAATTTATTGAACACAAATTTTATGGACTTTCGAAAATGAGTTGTTGAATTTCGAAAGGGAAGATTTAAAATGCCATTTTGATTTTGAAATCAATAATTCCGACGAATTTTTCAATGATGAGCTTGAATTTCAATTTGGTGAAAATAAAATTGAATTTCAATTTGGTGAAAATAAAATTGAATTTTAATCAATTGTTTTATCAACCCCAAAAATCATCGAAAATAAAACAACTCGTATGATTTTTAATAAAACGACATTCATTTTTCCAAATTAACATTCAACTCCGAAATCTTTTATGGTTTGGTTTTTCGTGCTTAAGATGTGTCTCTCGTACTTGACGAGACAAATGAATTGGTCTTTGGAAGACCGATTCATTTACTTTTTGACGGTATATTTTCTGATATCGTGTAAATAATAATCATTTTCACGTAAATATAGGTCATATTTTTATTTTTATTTTACATTTCTCCTTTCACTTGGGTTGACTGTGGGGACACAGTCAAAATCAAGTATGGGGTGGAGTCTCGCCTTCTTTTTTTTAATTTTTCATGGTTTATTAAATTTTCTTTCCAGAATTTTAAAAAAAAATTAAGCATTTTTGATTTATTTTTAAAAAACAGTATAGGATAAATATATGGTTTTGGTTATTAAGTTGAAATTTTTGAAAATTTATTTGTCTTAGCAAAAATAAAAATAAAGTTTGATTACAACTAACTACAGTTTAACTAGTATATAGGAAGATTCATACGTGTTAATTATGAAGTATATCCTAATTGAAAAATCTGTTTTAAAAATTGGTGGATTAAAGAAAAGAATATACTATTTTTAATCTTCTAAGTTAAATAAGATGATTTTGCAAAACTCTCTCTTCAAAAATAAAACAAGAAAAAATACAAAAAAATATTAAAAAAAATCTTTGTATGTATGTATATAATTTTTTAACACCTAGATTCATGTGTTCACACTTGTGTGTTCACTCGCCATGCTCTATACCCTTCTCACGTAAGCCCGAAAGGCAGTGCACGATCGGTATATATGGCCTCAGTTTATCTGAGTTAGGTCTATGCATATAAAAATTCTTTTTAATAATGCCTATAGTCGATAGGTGTTCACACTAGTGTGTTCACTCGCTAAGCTCTGTATTCCCCTCACGTAAGCCCGAAAGGCAGTGCATGGGTAATATATCTGGCCACAATTTTCTGAGTTAGGCATATGTAAATAGTGTTAATATCAATAAAAATTTCAAATAAGAGAGAGTAAGCAATTGAAATCTAAGCATTATTTTGACTTGTTTGATTTGTCTTGTTATTGAAAAGAAATGAGAACACCACTTTGATAAACTTTGATAATCAACGAAGGATCCATTTCACAGTTACACAGTGTTATAAACCGTAACAGCTAGCCAAACTATGGTCTATTTGATATGATAACTTCGTTTTTATTGGAAATTTTGACGAGTAAATGACTTAAATTTTCAAGATAATAATCGAAACCTATATTTAACTTATTCGTGTTAATTTAAATGTAAATCCTTCAGTTGTAAATATTTTCAAAATTTTGCATTCATCCCATTGTAAATAAATCTTGCATTTAGAAATTTTCACTTTGCATTTGGATTTTGTGGGTAGTGTTCGTTGAAAACCCTCACGAGACAACACTGGTCCTACTAGGGAAACCTAGAGGTTTAACGGCTTGTTGCATACGCGCAATACAATCGTGTTTCCTACAAAAATAGATTTATCTTAGTTTTTTGTTTATTCGACGATGAATAAAAAGATAAGTGTGGGGGCATTCATTGTACACGTAAATGTGTATATTTTTACTTCCATATTTTATTGAATTAAATTAAATAAATGGTCATATTGGGTAGTTTACCATGTTTAAACCAAAATTCAAATTTATTTCAAATCGTCATATATTCATCTTCATACAGGAGCAAAATGGTCATTTTTGTGCATATATTAATTTGTGAAAATTTACTTAGAAATTTCTGTATTATTTTGTAAGAATTTGGCTTTAAATGGAAGAGGTTTCATGAAGATATATTCATGCACAAGAGAACACAAGCAAATGAAGATGGAAATAATTCAACCTCATGAACATGGAGGACTCCACCAACCCACCTACCTTGATGTACAAATTAGAAGCTAATGCACATGCTAATGGCCATTAGAGTTTCATGTACACTTAATGGATAATTATCCCATGCTAATGATAACTTGGTGGCCACACTTCCTAAGGGGTAATTTGGGCATTCCCCAAAAATATGGATTAGGGCTTCATACATGTATAAATACCTCTTATGCTTCGTGTAACCTCTCTTCCTCTTAGCTCTTTAGTTTAGGATCAAAAATAAATCAAAGCCCTTCTTTTTTTTCATGGCTACTTAGCCATTTTATTTCATATAATTTTATTTTCATGCCATTTTAATTCAAGTCTTTTCTTGTTTATTTCTTTCTTTTCATGTTAGTAGTTAGTTTATTTTTCATGCAAGTAGAATAGCTTTCATTTTCTTTTAGTTAGCTCTCTATTTACTTTGCTCTCTTTTTCGTCTTCTTTTTGTTTTATGTTGAATGCTACAATTGTTGATATGATAACAAATATGAGAGGCTAAACCCCTTCAATTTAGTAGTAATGAAGCTCTCTAATCATGTAGCTTCAACATAACTTTCATTTCATGATCTCTTTTATGCTTAATGGAAAAATGGATGTTTATGTGATTTAGTGTTTAATGTTGAATTTGATAGTCTATGTTCTTCATAACAAATAGGCTATGCTTAAACACATTATTCACAAATTGCCTCTTCATCTAAATATGATTATGGCAATGAAGTGAAATTAAATCAAAATTGATGGTCTATATTTCTAATCAATAGTTAATAGATCGTGCTTAAAATAGATTTTATTTTCAACTTGTTGTCATTTTTCATGAGAGTAAGTAAGTGGTTTAAGGGGTATGTTATAATTTGATGGCTTATGTTGAGCTAATTAATATCACAAATAGGCTATACTTATGATCAACACATCAATTAAACACACTAATGACAAAATTAAAGAGATCATAATTTCTTGTTTTGTTGAACCATGTGGTCTAGAGAGTGGATTTATCTTTAAATTGTCTTTCTACTCTCATATTTTTATAACTTTTAATTTTTGTTAGTATCTAGAATTTTTTGTAGTAACAGAACTTTCAAATCGTGGTTTAATTTGATTGAATAGGAAATTTAAAATCTAACAATTCCCTGTGGATCAACCCGTACTCGCCACGTACTAGAATTATACGCCGTGCGCTTGTGGTTAATTTTTATTATAAATTCATTCGACGGTGTTCTAACCGATAGAATTTCCATCGACGAACATGGGCACTATACGAAGTAGGAACAATATCTAAAGAAAATGACTTCACAACCTGTTTCTGCTGCACTAGTTCCGGACAATTCTTTAGTATATGCCTAGGCTAGGTTGCAGCACTTCTTCTTCCCATCAATTTTGCAGTCTTTGATCAGGTGACCCTTATCTCCATAACCATAGCAAATATGATCCCATTTAACCTTCTTTTGAGCATTCTTCCCCTTATTCTTTCCCCGAGACTGCTTCCTCTTACCAAATCACTTCTTTTTGCCTCCATTGCTTTGTTGCGGCTTCGGATCTTAACAACAACAGCTAATTTGGACTTGGGGTATAAACTCTCCTAGCCAAGTGCTTTCTCGACGAGTCACTTATATGGCTCATTGATATGACTTACTAGCTTTTGTTAGTACCTTAGGTGTTGGTTTTGATGATAACAACTATATGACATTATATGAAATATAGATACTAATGGTTTATCAAGATAGTATATAGTGCAGGATACTAGACAGGTATTGATTAAGAAGACCGTATAGTATTAAGATGCTGATATATAAAGATGCTGATATCAAGAGTAGATTCAAGATGATGATAATTGAAGACTCCTGAGTATTAAAGAGTTCAACATTTCAAGATATTCTAGATAAGTTATAGAATCATAAAATTTATGTTAAAACTTTGATAGCACTCGATCTCTCTCGCCTTCTCTAATTTTGTTTTAAATTGTTTTTCAAATATCTTGGTTTTAAAATAATATTTTCAAAATATTTTCCAAAATGATTTTCAATCTCTTATACTTATAAACATATTATTTTAGTGTTTTTAAGTTTATATATATATTATTTTTATTTATACTTTAATAAGTTATAATTATATTAATTTATATATATTATTGAATACTTTTATTAAATCTTACAAAATAATTTTATAAAGTTTTATTAAGTTATATTTTGATTAAAATGTGTATAAACTATATTTAAATGATTCTACAAAGTATCAAATTATTTTACAAAGCAATGGATTTTAAAAATAATATTTGTAAAGTTTTTTACAAAATACATAGGGATATGTCGATATATCCTATCCATTTTGTCGACATAGTGGCTGTACTTTTCAAAATTCAAATTTGAATGGAGGTGTTTTTACATCGTATCTCTTTGCGAATAGACATGACCATTGTTTTCCTATATATACTGGACTTCCAAATGAGTTTTTAATAACTAGTTTCTTATTCTTCTCCCCTCTTTTCACTCTCTTGATTTCTAAATCAATTTTTATCCAAACTTTGCCGAAATTCAATCAGAATCAAATTCAATAATTGCTTGTTTGATTCTCCTTCATCTACTCTCTGATTTCTCTCATCTCTCTCACTCAAACCAAGATCAAAGTGTTATTCAAGAGTTATAGGATTAATTGTAATCAAGATCGAAGATCTAAGTCTGTAAAATCTATCAAATCATACCCTTATACTTTGTGGTGTACTTGGTATCCCTGAAATCCAAGTAGGTGTGATTGTAGCCCATCAAATCAATTGGGTGTGCTTAGTTGCCCATAAATCAAGTGGGTGTGCTTATAGCTCGAAAATCAAGTGACTCTACCCAGAGGTCAGGATTTTGGAGGGTGTGTCTCATAGCTCTAAAATCAAGATTGTATTTGCATTTACTAGTTGAAAAGAAATCCATATAAGGAATTGTGCGGTACTGGATATAGGGTAACTCAGAACCAGTATAAAATCCTGGTGTGTTCTTTCCTTTTTACTTTTACTGCATTTACTTTTATCTGTACTTCAATTCGGTGATTGTTTCTGTGATTGTTAATTACATCATTTCAAGTAGAATCTTAAAGAATTTGAAAACATTCATATAATCCATTAACCACTATTCACCCCCTAGTATTAATTTAGCCTTAAGATCCTTATTCTGCAAACTCACATTTGGTATCAGAGCATTTGTTTTCAAAGTATTCATAATCTCATTTCTGAAAAAATTCCAATGGCAATTTTTGATAATAATGTTAACACTATTTTTGAAAAGATAATTAACAAAATGATCATAATATTGTTTCATTAATTTGCATCTATTCATTATAAAAAACTACGTGATCTTTTGAAAAGGTATGAATTGCAGGAACAGATGTGTTGAATGGCTTTTGATGGACAGACACTTGATGATCAAACTCTATAAATCAAAAAGGACAAATGGATATTGGATAGTGGATGCTCAAGGCACATGACTGGAAATCTGGAGATTTTGAAAGATATAGTTTAAAAGATGGTGGATCAGTAAATTTTGAAGAAACTCTAAAGGATATGTGATTGGTCGGCAATATCGGTAATTCTAAAACTTCTACTATTGCTTGTGTTTTGTTAGTTAGGAATTTAAAGCATAATCTGTTGAGTGTTAGTCAATTGTGTGATAAGGGTTTCAAAATTAAATTCGTAAAAGATAAATGTCATATTAAAGATAATGAGTCAAACATTATCTTTGAAGGCATTAGGAAACAAAACATCTATTTATGAAGTATGAAAATCTCAAATGATAACTTGTGTCTTTTGGCTTAATCAAGTGACCCTTGGTTTTGGCATAAAAGATTTGTTCATTTTAATTTCTGACTAATATCTAAAATTGCTAAAAATGATCTAGTTAGAGGTCTTCCCAAAATAAATTTTAAAGTTAATAATTTATGTGATGCATGTCAACTAGAAAAACTTAGAAAAAGTTCTTTTAAATCAAAAGATATGATTTCTATCACTCAACCCCTTGAACTCTTAACTTAGATCTTTTCGGTCCTTCACAGATACAATCTATAAATCAAAATAGATATGTATTTGTAATCGTAAATGATTATTCTAGGTTTACCTGGACGATCTTCTTGAAACTTAAAAGTGATGCTTTCGAGATGTTAAAATCTTTGTTAAACGAATTCAGAATCAAATGAGTAGTAAAATTAAAATTATTCGAAGTGATCACGGTGGAGAATTTGAAAATGAAAATTTTGAGAATTTCTATAATAAGAAAGGTATAGCTCATAATTTTTCATTTTCAAGAACACCACAACGAAATGGAGTGGTAGAACGTAAAAATAGGACGATTCAAGAGTGCACTAGAACTATGCTAAATGATAGTAATTTACCTAAAAATTTTTGGGCTGAAGCAGTTGGTACTGCATGCTATATATTATATAGAATTTAAAGACCATTAACTAAGAAAACACCATATGAATTTTTCTATAATAAAAAGCCTAAAGAATCAGACTTTAGAGTTTTTGCTAGTAAATGTTTTATTTTAAACACTAAAGATAATTTGGATAAATTTGATGCTAAATCAGATAAAGGAATCTTTATTGGATATTCAAATGGAAGTAAAGCTTATAGATTTTTCAATACTAGAACTAATACTATTGAAGAGACATTACATGTCTCATTTGATGAGAATTTAAAAGTTTATAATCCAAATATTGATGAAGAAGAAAATATTGATAACCCAAACGAAACTAGTAATAACCAGATTACCGAAAATGAAAATGATAATAATTCAAAAAATTCACATCAAAATAAAAGAACAAGATACTTAAAAGATCACCCTATAGAAAATATACTTGGAAATATTGAATATGTTGTTAAAATTAAAAACCAACTAAATAAAATGAGTAACATTGCTTTTATTTCAACAATTGAACCTAAAAATATAAAGGAAGCATCAATTGATAGTTCATGGTTTCTTGTTATGCAAGTGGAATTGAATCAATTTACAAGAAATGATGTATAGGAATTAGTCCCACGACTTGAGGATAAATCCATAATAGGAACTAAATGGGTATATAAAAACAAAATGAGTGAACAAGGAGAGGCTGTGAGAAATAAAGCTCGATTAGTTGCAAAAGGTTATTGTCAAGAAGAAGGAATAGATTTTGGTGAAACCTTTGCACCCATAGCAAGATTAGAAACTATACGAATTTTACTTTCTTTCGCTAATCATAATAATTTTAAGTTATATCAAATGGATGTTAAAAGTGTAATTTCAAATGGTTTTATTAAAGAAGATGTATATGTAGAACAACCCCCACTTTTTGAAGATGCAAAACTACCTAATCATGTTTGCAAATTAAAGAAGGCTTTGTATGGCCTGAAATAGGCTCAAAGAGCTTGGTATGACAGACTTAAATCCTATATATTACAATCAAATTTTGAAATAGGCAAAGTAGATAGTACATTGTTTATTAAAACAGATAAAAATGATATTCAGATAATACAAATATATGTAGATGATATCATTTTTGGATCTACCAATGGTAAACTAAATAAAGAATTCTTAGAAATAATGACTAAGAAATTTGAAATGAGACATATTGGAGAACTAAATTATTTTCTAGGATTACAAATAAAATAACTAAGTAATGGAATTTTTATTAATCAAGAAAAATATGCTAAATATTTAGTCAAGAAATTTTGTATGTCAAATACTAGTGGTAAACCAACTCCCATGGTAACTAATGAAAAATTAAATAAAGAAGAAAAATCAAAAGATGTAGACCAAAATTATATAGAGAAATGATTGGATGACAACTCTATATAACTGCTAGGAGAACCGATATAACACACAGTGTCTTTCTTTGTTCAAGATATCAATCTCAACCTAAAGAAACTCATTTAAAATTTGTAAAGCGAATTTTGAGATATGTAAACAACACATTTAGATTATGGACTCTTTTACCCAAAATAAGACTCCTTTGAATTAATTTCATATAGTGATGATGACTATGCTGGTTGCAAATCAGACTGAAAAAGTACAAGTGGAACTTGTCACTTTTTAGGACATTCTCTAATTTCCTGGTTTAGTAAGAAGCAAAACTCTATATCACTGTCTACAACAGAAGCAGAATGTATTTCAGTAGCATTAGCCTATTCACAAGTTATCTATATGTAACAAACATAAAAAGATTTTGGTTTAAATTTTACTAAATCACCCATATACTGTGATAATATAAGTGGGATCAATCTATCTAAATATTCAACTCATCATGCTAGAACTAAACATATTTATATAAGACACCATTTTCTAAGAGATAATGTAAACGAAGAAATAATATAACTTGAATTTATAACTAAAAATCAAATAGCTGATATATTAACGAAACCATTGAATCAAACATCATTTACTAAGTTAAGAAGAGAGTTAGGAATTTGTTCTCTATTATAAATATAAAATAATAAAGTAAAAATTACAGAATATAAAGAAAAACAAAATAATCAAAATAATACTATGTATGTTTACATACCCTCTCCCCCTATGTCGACATATAACGATAATGTCTGATTTTAAATTTCCCTCTAAAATTCAAATTGGTGGTTATATAATAACCAAATTTCGATTTTCTTCTTCATTTTTCTGTATTCTCTATGTTTTAAACTTCTGAAACAAATAAACCATGCCCTCCTCTAATCCCGAACGTTCTAGAGAAGAGAATTCATCGTTTTTCTTCCCTTCTCCTACCCAAGGCCCCTTCCAAAACACTATTATGGTCAAGATCACTAAAATGGAGGGTGAGATAAAGAATATTCTACAAATGCTCACTGAAATTCAAGTGGTACGACTTCGTATGACCAATGAACAAGAGAAGCAAAGCAGAATTCTTCGCTATTTGCAAAAATATCTATTGGATGATCCTACAAATCCTATAGTTATTGAAGATGATTTTGTAAATTTAGCTATTCATAACCCCATTAAAGGCAGCGATGATGAGAAAGAAGAGGAAGAATAAGAGGATGAACGCATGGAGGAAGATGACGAAGTCTAATGCGTCGAAGAAGTATGTTTTGAACAAGATGGAAATCTCATCAAACAAAAAGGGAACTATTGCCTTCATTATCCTCATTGTCCCATTCACAAATACCCATTCATTAGAAATTCATGTTAGATAATATTTGATTTGCTTTAATTACTTTGAATGTGTGGTATGTATAATTAATTTGATTTGACATGTTTACTTCGAACTTATATGTATAGTTAAGATTTGACTGGATTGTGATTACTTTGTATTGTGATATTGAATGAATATATAGTTTGGTATGGTTACTGTTAATGATTTGCGTTATCACTCATCATTTCTTATATATCATTCTTGTCATTATTACTATAGTATCTTAGTTAGGAGGAGTTATAGTTAGTTTATTTTTTATTATATTTTAATGATAAAGGGGGAGAAATATATAAAATCTAGGCATAGATTAAGGAGGGTTTTGTAACTCAGGAGGAGTTATATTATATTTTATATACAGAGTTGTCAACATCAAAAAAGGGGAGATTGTTAGTACCTTAGGTTTTGGTTTTGATGATAATAACTATAGGACATTATATAAATATAGATACTAATGTTTATCAAGATATATACAGTATATAGTGCAGGATAATAGACATATATTGATTAAGAAGACTGTACACTATCAAGAAGTTGATATATCAGGATGCTGATATCAAGAATAGATTCAAGATGATGACAATTGAAGATTCATGAGTATTGAAGAGCTCAAGATTTCAAGATATTCCAGATAAGTTATAGAGTCATAGAATTTATGTTAAAACCTTGATAGCACTTTCCCGATCTCTCTCGCCTTCTCTAGTTCTATTTTAAATTGTTTTTCAAATATCCTGGTTTTAAATTAATATTCTCAAAATATTTCCCAAAATGATTTTCAATCTCTTATACTTATAAAGATATTATTTTAATGTTTTTAAGTTTATATTTATATATATATATATACATATTGAATTTTTGTTTATACTTTAGTAAGTTATAATTATATTAATTTTTATATATATTATTGAATACTGTTATTAAATCTTTCAAAATTATTTTATAAAGTTTTATTAAGTTACATTTTGATTAAATGTGTATAAACTATATATAAATGATTCTACAAAGTATCAAATTATTTTACAAAGCAACGGATTTTCAAAATAATATTTTTAAAGTGTTTTCAGAATACAAAGGGATATGTCGACATATCCTATCTATGTATGTCAACATAGTGGCCGTATTTTTCAAAATTCAAATCTAAATGGAAGTGTCTTTTCATCGTATCTCTTCGTGAATAGACATAACCGTTGCTTCCTATATATACTAGACTTCCAAATGAATTTTTTAGTAGCTACTTTCTTATTCTTCTCTCCTCTTTCCGCTTTCTTGATTTCTAAATCAATTTTTACCCAAACTCTGCCAAAATCAATCCGAATCAAATTCAATTACTACTAGTTTGATTCTCCTTCATTTACTCTCTGATTTCTCTCATCTCTCTCACTCAAACCAAGATCAATGTGCAATTCAAGAGTTATAGGATCAATTATAGTCAAGATCAAAGATTTGAGTTTGTAAACTCTATCAAATCATACTCTTATACTTTGTGGTGTGCTTGGTATCCCTGAAATCCAAGAAGGTTTGATTATAGGCCATAAAGTCAATTGGGTGTACTTAGTAGCCTGTAAATCTAGTGGGTGTGCTTGTAGCTCGAAAATCGGTTGACTCTACCCAGAGGTCGGGATTCTGGAGGGTGTGTCTCGTAGCCTTGAAATCGAGATTGTATTTGCATTTACTGGTTGAAAAGAAATCCGTACAAGGAATTGTCAGGGACTGGATGCAGGGTAACTCCGAACTAGTATAAAATCCTGGTGTGTTCTTTCCTTTTTACTTTTACTGCACTTACTTTTATCTGTGCTTGAATTATGTGATTGTTAATTACATTATTCCAAGTAGAACCTTGAAGAATTTGAAAAATATTCATATAATCCATTAAACACTATTCATCCCTCTCTAGTGTTAATTTAGCCATAAGATCCATATTCCGTTAACTCATAGATTCTCCACCAAATAGTCATCCAAACCCATAATAAATTTCTCGTTCTTCCTCAATGGAGTGTCGATAAAAGACATCCTACACTTCGACAAAGCATCGAACTCAGCAATGTATTCGGAAATAGACATATCTCCCTGCTTTAAATCAATGAGTCTACTGAATAGTACCGATTTCTAAGTAGCCAGAACGAACTTCTCCTCAAAGCTGGCCTTGAACTAATCGCAAGTGAGCTAATCATCGGGTGTACTGATAGTGATGACATTCCACCGGTTCATGGCCTGACTTTGAAGCTGACTAGAGGTTGGCTTCATTTTCATGGCATTATCAATCTACATATAACCAAATGTACGTTCACAGGCTTCCATCCAATCATGTACTTCGATTGCAGACTTCGTTCCAAGAAATGACTTGCCTCCCAAAGTAGAGTAATCTTTGCATAGTTTGACAAAGTCACCCCTCTTGGCCTGCACTTGAGAACCACTAACAACAACAACAACATTCAGAGCGACCCTTAGGCATTTTGAAGTATGTTCTCCATCATTGCATTGAACATAGTTTGCAAGCCAGGATTAACAACCCTCGAACCCGCACCTTGCTCAAGTACAGAGATGAAGTTCCTAATAGTGTTTCTTATTTGCTGGTTCATTCTTGATCTGTAATTAGAATGATCAGTCTCTCAAAAATAAAACTGTTTCAATTGTACTTAAGTGTGCATGTGACTTATATACTATATATACTACTATATAATTTTGAAAATATAAATATATAACAAGTGCGCACTCTCTCTCGTATATATATTCTCTTGATCCAGTCTAAGGCGAGAACTCCTACTTGATCTCAACTGGATCATGGCATCCCTTAGGTTAAACAATGCAACCTAAGCTCTGATACCAAATCCGACGACCGCCCTACACCTTCGGCACCTAATATAGATAAGATAGTAGATAAGATAGTGCTCTGCTGACGTGCTGATTGATGTAGGACAACCATCAAGGTTTAAAAAGGAAACAAAAATCACAGAATCTGTTGTATATCTCACAATGCATGGAATAAAATATAATATCATAGATATAAAATAAAAGAGATAGTAAGAACAAAGTGATCCAAATATCAGAGTATAGATATACAAAGTTATACATCATGAAATAGAGTTTATACATAGAAGTAAACTCAAATAACTATCTCATACTAAAAATAATAAGCAAGCACTACCAAGGATCTACAGTGTTGCACAACGGAATAATCATAAAAATTATTATATAACACGAGATAGCTCAGCTCATCCGTACACACCTAGTCCTGCTATTTAGTCTACTCATCTGAGTGTACTCGAGATGATAAGAAGAAAAGCATAAAACCTCGAGTCAGACAATAGCCTGGTGTGAGTGGTAAATGAATCTCAAAATACTATACATGTCGATATAGTAAAGAAAAAAGGTATAGGAGTCATACCTGACCTGTCCCTACAAACAAAGAGTCGGCACATACAATCATATGCTACTCTACGTCTCATAAAGGCATAATACACTAATTATGATAACGGGTGTCCAAGTATCCCTATCTCCAATACCTATCTCCAATGACTACCCTAGACTGATAAACTACGGGAAAAGAAATCAAAGCAACCATAGCATCCACCAAACAATCCTCACTATCACTCGATGTACTCCAAATATATGATAACTCGTATGACCTTTCTACTGCCAGGGACTAATGAAAATTAATATTTTCAGTGTACTCACTTTAGCCTTAAGCTAATCCTAGACCTATTCAACCGGTCTCGGGTACACAGATCCATTCAACCGATTTGGGATAACCTTTCAACATACCTATGAGCATCCTTATAATACCCCTACTTTGAGTACAACAGAAAACACTCATCAACGATCCCTTAGTACGCGTATCTGAGTCCTTTCCTTGCTCCATCTAGTTTCCATTATCTTTCAAGGAACAATTCTGCATTCCTCTCTCCACGACCCCTTTCAACATCGAGTCATTGCCTCCGAGGAACCATTCTACATTCCCCACTCTACGACTTCATTCACCATCGAGTCATTATCTTCAAAATCTAATTCCATTCATCATCGAGTTACCATCCGAAGGCCATAACTTTCATCAAGCTATTACATCGTCATCATTCATTATGCGAATGAGCCAATACCTCCAACGCGACCTGTAGAGCATCTCATTCCTGCCTTGGAAGTTCCACCTTCATCAGGTAAAATTCGATAACTCAATACCGAGCTATAGTTATAACTCAATGTCGAGTTATATACTTATCCAATTTTGGCAAAGTTCTCCTCCTTACTCCTAGTACTCCTTTTCCCAAGAGCTTTAGATACTGACTTATCCCTTTTTGGTATCTCGGCCCTTATATATAGCCTGTATCTTCTATCTTCTAGAATAACTTCATATACCACCCAACACTTAGCCAAATCTTTTGCCTCAAGCCAATAACCATCTCTACTAGCCATACCTCCAACACTTAGTCATAGGTCATCCTACCATAACTTGGTACCAAGTTATAGTCATAACTCGGTGCTGAGTAATGTACTTAACTCATTTTGAGGTGCGAATTTTCTGACAAGCTCCACCCATATTCGAGAACCTCTCCTCCAAGTTTCACCCAATTCCGACCAACTTTGCCTCCGATTTGCTCAATTTCCCAACCAATCTACCTAACATAAAAAACACTAGCAAACAACATCAATACCCAACATACAAACATGGAATAACATGCATATACATCCAGTCATACAACCAATACATAAAAATGTGATAATCAAGCCAGTCTTAATCTAAATCTTACTTTTGCACTAGCATATGCATATAAATGGTAGTAATTACACTAACATGTGGATATGAATAAAACGGATTACAAAAAAAATTTAAAAACCATTTTAAAATCTCCAATTTTTGGTCATAAACATGTTTTAAGAGGTGGTTGTAGTTAGAAAATCATTTAAGATCAAAATCTTGTTAAAAACAAGCTTTTTAACTATATAAACAAGTATTGAAGAGTGAGAGGTCAAGAACCACTCACCAAATACCTAAAATACCAAATTTCTTTCTTAGATCTGAAGTGGACAACAAGAAAGAAGAACTCAAATCAGCAAAATGATAATCTTTAGCTTCTATATGCTAATCACCTTTCTAATCAATGATTTGGCTGAGATTAGTAAGGAAAAGATGTGATTTTTGATGAAATTATTGTTAATGGAGGTTTAAACCTAATTTGGGGAAGAAGGAAATGACTTAAGTAAGTTCCTACAGCTTCCTCTTAGCACAAATTTCAAAGTCGGTTAGTGGACCTAAGCATGGGCTTAGTTAATTATCCACTAAAATTGGCCAACAGCAACCAAAACTTCAAACTACAATAACTCTCAAATGACAAGTCTATTTTTCTATTATGACCGCTCTACAAAAGGGGAAACATCATCCTAAAGCAATGGAAGTAGTTTGAGATCCTAATTCGGCTCCCATCAAAAATTACGGTTCAAACAAGATTTTCTGGGTGAAAATGGTCACATAGAAATTCGGCGAAAATCATAGATCTGAAAAATGTCCCTAAGATTCACTTTCCAAAATCTTAGGGCCATACGACCTCATATGAATAAAATAAAAATATGTTACTATCATTTAATACATAAAATGCGTGTCATTACTGGGAGGAGAAGCAGCTTCAAAATAAAGTAGCAAAGCTATTACGTGTCTAATGGAGTGTGGTTCGGGAGGACAACACATGGGTGGCATAGGATAAAATTAAGAGTACCAACCCATAGTTGTTTGTTTAGCTTAACAAAGTGGCTATAAATTATATTGTAATAGACCATATATATGTGTGTGTGTGTGTTATCTGGCATTTTGACCCTACTATATCCGTACTGATTGGATAAGTTAGACTTGACCATCATCAAGGTTAGTAGCCCAAAGTGATGATTGTGAGATGAAATCAAGTGCAGGCAATGATATGAAGCACCGATCAACCGAGACCAAGAGATAGGCTCTCCAAAATACTCTAAGTACATATAAGTATCTCCACCCGATAGGGGATTGGCGCATATCCCTTCCCATCGGGGACTAGTACGTATCCTCAATTTTTGTCCCAAGCTGGATGAGATCGATATAGAGTGACAAGAAAGGTCCCATGAGGCTACATTTCAAATCTCAAATCGTTTGGAGTTTGTATGCTCAAGTTATGAGCAAATTACTACACCTAAGGAAGGGATCAGTATAAACGGGATCAGCTAAACTCAATTTTGCAGCGATGATCAGTCGGTAGCTCAAAATATACACATGTTATCAACATGAAACTTGGAGTACAAGCTCACTACAACATGTGTAACACTCCCTAGGGATCTCATTTCAATTAGAGGAAGTTGGAGGGATCGGCATAACTCCCTTTGGAGGGATCGGCATAAATCAGAATTCAAGCAATACTACTTCACGGAAAATGCGATATCTCACAAACCGTATGTCGGAATTGCAAGAACTTTGGGAAATAAGTAGCTAATATCATGGGGAACCACTCAATGTGATCACCGCCCATTTTGATTCACTAATAGGGATCAGTACCGATCTCTATTGTGGACCCCGATGTGCGTGGAAATTTTTGGGTAGCCTCGTCTTGGTCTCCTAAACCTTCTACCGATATTTCAATTAGATCTATGCTCGTCTTCCCCTATAAATATAGCAGGCATGGTGTCAGAAGGGATCCTTCTTTCTCTACTGAGGCTCTGCCATTTTTATTTTTCACTTTTGTACTAATGGATCCTAGCTGATCCAAACATTCTTGTAATCGTAATCAAGTAGAAGATCAATAGAAATATGAAGTGGACGTAGGCCAAGATTGCCGAACCATTATACAAATCTATGTGTTCATTTATGATTTTTGCTATGTTTTAATTTCATTCTTCATTTAATCTCTACTAGATTATATTGGGTGTTAGATGCCCATTTTTGGCGTCAACATTTCGGTGCTTTCATTGAGAATTGAATTCTCAGCTTGATTGGAACTCATCATCTACTTGTGGATTCCCATATTCGCAAGATAGATCCAGTTATTAACCTACAAACTTACTATACTACTCAAATTTGAATGAAAACTAAAGGAAGCTGATAGCCATGGTTAGAGGAACTAAGTCTACTTCCCATGTTTTTGGAGGATTTAATTATGCTAGTGTTCTTTTTTGGAGTTATTCATGTGTTCATGTCCATTTGGAAGGGATCAGATTCACTCATGTATGCAAGTTCTTGAGATCGGATGTTTAAGTTTGCACTCAGGTTAGCCAAAATAGCTGATCCCTCTCTCGAAGCCTAGATGGCCGATCCCTCTCTCAAGGCCAAAATGGCCGATCCCTCTCTCAAAACCTAGATGGCTGAGCCCTCCAATCTCAACTGCAACCGATCCCTTAGCTTAAATGATCGAACCCTCACCAAGGCAATTTAGCCGACTCCTAAATACATATACATGCTCAATACCGACCCTCCAAAGACGTCAATACTGATCCCTCCAGCATCTATACCGATTGCTCCAAAAGGTATATATACCAAACCCTCTGTAAGGTATATATACCGATCCCTTTTTAAGGTATATATAACGATCCCTCTGTAAAGCATATATACCAATCCCTCTACAAGGTATATATACTGATCCCTCTGTAAGGTATATATACCGATCCCTCTGCAAGGTGTATATATCGATCTCTCTGTAAGGTGTATATACCGTTCCCTTAGAAAAAATTACTGATCCCTCATATGACAGAGCCCTCCATATGACTGATCCCTCTATATGACCGATCCATCTATATGACCAATCCCTCATATGACCGATCGCTCCATATGACCAATCCCCCCATATTACCGATCCTTTATATGATCGGTCTATCCATTGTCGATCCCTATGTCACGTTCGTATAGAACCGAACCCTATACCACGGATCCCTCACCATGGAAATTTAGCAGATCCCTATATGGATCGGGTATGATCATATACCTGAACCCGTGCTATAGTGTAGGTCCTCCGCATTCTGGATTCGAAACTCGACTTAAAGATAGTGCGCTCTATCTGCTTCCCTTACATCCTGTAACTGGCCGGGGCATAGGGGATCAAGCGGGAACTGCTGAATTGCAGCCATGGAATGGACAAGGAACTGCTACTCAAACAGTACACCAAAAGGCTGGAGAACCAAGATGATATGACACGAAATTGAATTGGTTACTGGATCAGGCTTCAAGGGTAGATTATGACTGCTCTCAACTGACCAGCTTCCAAACGCCTGACTTGCCAACTATGATACGATGGCTAATGTGACGACCGCCCTATGCCGCGTATTATGCCATCTCAAAGTATAGCTACCCATCATCAATGTCGAACCTGAAGTAGTCACCCATTCGACTCGAAGCAAACCCAGGAAGTTCTGGCCAAGGTCAAACTCGGGTAAAACCAAGATTTTCTCCAAGCAAATTTTCTCCGATCGGACTCCAAGTAAATTATCACCAATCCGTCAAACGTTGGACAATCAGGCATACAACATTCGCAAGCATTACAAACAGCCGTAACTTGAAAACGGATAGGACTAACGACGACGGGAGCATTTCCCCAATCGAAGCTCATTCATTGAAGCCATTCAATATGCATAATATCCCAAGAGATTCAATATGCCAACTATGCCGGTGTATTCTGGAAACACAGACCCCAAAGAGCATCTCATGAAAAAAGAAGGGCACATGAATTCCACCAGAGTGAGGAACGCAATTAAATGCTGATTCCTTTCCATATTCCTCGAGGGAGTAGCGATCGATCATGTGATTTACGCGATCATCGCCCAGGTCCATCTCCTTGTTTAATCAGCTGGCTAAGTAGTTTCCCCAACTTATCCCAAGCGCCAAGCGAGCCGCTCAAAGACGTTTGGTAAAGATTTAACACCGCTATCACTAAAGTGAGCAATCCCAGCGAGAATATCGTACTGATGGCATTGGTAAGTGGAATTGACCCCGAAACACACTTTGGCGATTGGTTACTTGGAGAGCCTCATATGACCTTGAATCATTTATGTTACAAAGTGAACCAGAACCTAAGCCAAGTGGAGGTATAATAGACTAGGAGAAAGAACGATGCAGGCCCGTTGGCTAAAGGAAGTCAAAGCGAGGGCATCATTGAGGCCTTAGATGAGGATTCAGATTCTAGGAGACGACCCAGAATCCTAAAATCCGACTCATATACTCCTTTGAATGATTCAATCAATAAAATCTACTTGGACACTCACGTCTCGAAGCAGTACTGGAAACCAGCCTCGAGAGAGTCCACCGAAACCTAGAAGAAATTCGGGAAATGTTGTATATGTCAAGAAACACACGGTTATTACACCAGCGATTGCAAAAACCTCCGAGATGTGATCGAAAAGAAGATCCGGAAAGGAAAGCTTCAACAATATGTGCAAGCCCTGGAGAATGGCGGGCGGGGAACATTCGACACTTACCAATAATGACCTTTGATTATCAATTGGACCACCTACGGTCGACTTCTATCTGAGGAGGGCTGGGGCAAAGTGGAATAGCGAGCATTCAACAATGCTTCACCTATCAATAAGATTTATTTCATTTTCAATTATGTTGCGAACTATGACTAACTTGAACTAAACTACATCCAAACGATGCAGGTGACCATGTAATTAGATTTAGGTGCCAACCAACCTCCATGGACCATGATCGAACCTTTGTAGGATCATCAAGACGAGTGTGATTCAACCGCTCATCAGCTACCATATGCCCCTGACTTAGGGGCAAGGACTCGAAATGGAAAATGGGTGTGACTCGACCATCCACTTCCTACTCCGTGCTTCAATTCTAATAGAACGTCTAATCCTTACTCAGAGCCAGATCAGGTCAGAATCTAATACAACGTGGACACGACTAACCGTCCACTCATCAACCTCCACACTTGACTTGGTGACTAAAGAAAGACTTAGAGTGGATGCAACCCAACCATCCACTCCATAGCTCATACTTGAAGTTCGCCAAAATACTTATCCTCTCTCGAAGCTCGGCATGACCAAGGTCCAACTAAAGTGGACGCGATTTGACCGTCCACACATTAACTCCTGCCCTGGACACAGGAGGCCGTTCGAAAGATCGACTTAAAGTAGGTGTGACTGACTACCTACTCATCAAACATCGCCCTCAATACGTGGACACGACTATAGTTTGAGGTGGATGTGACTTGATCATCTACCCGAAAACTATCTCCCTCGACTTGCTAGGAGGAGTACGAAGAAAAAAGACGGACGAGGTTCAACCGTTTAGTGACCGACTCTGGTCTCCAGAGCGCGGACCAGAGTATAAACATCAAACTGGTGTTACTGACCACCCATCATAAAACTCTACTCCCCAAAGTGCGGATTGGAGTATTAACACAAAAAGATTGACGCGGTTCGACCGTCCATTGATCAACTCTGGTTCCCAAAGCGCAAACCAGAGTATAAACCTCAAACAGTTGTGACTAAACACCCTTCATAAAACTCTGCTCCCCAGAGTGCAGATTGGAGTATAATCACAAAGAGATGGACGCGGTTCGACCGTCCATCGATCAAATCTGGTTCCCAGAGTGCGGACTGAAGTATAAACATCAAACTAGTGTGACTGACCACCCATCATAAAATTCTAGTCCTCAGAGTGTGGACCGGAGTATAAAAACAAAAAGATGGACTGGGTTTGACCATTCATCGATCAACTCTGATTCCCAGAGCGCGGACTAAAGTATAAACATCAAACGGGTGTGACCAATCACCCATCATAAAACTCTAGTCCCCAAAGCATGGACCTAAGTATAAACATAGAATGTTGACGCGGTTCGACCGTCCGCTCCTCAACTCTTGCCCTTTACTTGGGGACAAACACACGACTCAAAGTGGATGCGATCTGACCATCTCCTCTCATGCTCGAGCTCAAAGTTCATCAGAACACTCATCTTACTCCCAAGGCTTGGCAAAAATTAGATCCTAATGGAAGTGGACATGGTATGACCGTCCACGCATCGACTCATGCCCTGGATGCAGGTGGCAGTTTAAAAGCCCAAGCCTAAATTGGACGTGGTTCGACCGTCCAATCCAAAGAGGATGTGATACGTCCATGCATGACTTGGTTTACGCCGGAGGTATGGAAACTATCCAAGCCTTGCCCGGACATTGGCAATCCCAAAATCCAAACCAAGACATGGACGCGGTTCGACCATCCAGTAAATAACTCTGGTCCCACAGTGCAGATTGGAGTATAAACACAAATTGGGCGCGGTTCGACCACCCGTTAACAAACTCTTATTCAAAATGTGTAGATATGAGTATAAACAAATAAATGAGTATAGTTTGACCACTCAATATTCCATATACTCCGACCTGAACTCGACAGGAGGATTATAAACTCACTACGGATGGAATCCGACCGTCCACGAACTAATTCTGCAAACCTGTTAACAAGAATTCTTGTCAATGCCCCAAAGTTATTCCAAGTAGAGTGGATAGAATTATTTGAATGAAGGATGTGATACCCTTAAGAGTTGCCTTTAAATTTAGTTTCTCCTTTAGTTGATACTTGAGTCAAACCTTTCGACGTCGTCGAAAGGTTCAGTCTTTGAATTAGATAACCTTTCATCTCAGTTGAACTTGTTTGTGGTTTCATATGAAGTTTAACTTTCAACTAGTTTAGGATTCTATGAGTTGAGACCACTATAGATAGGATTCATCCTTATCAAAGGCAACGGTGGTTGCTTTCCCTGAATCTAAGCAAGAAATCAAATTCCTTAGTGGATATGTTGTTGCTTTCGACCTTGTCGATAGGTTCGATCACTTATTTGGAGTAAGTTTCAACCTTGTCGAAAGGTATGGGAATGTTCTCTTTTGGATAAGCCTTGCAAGTCCAGGTATGTATAATTGAAGAACAGATTTTGATCTTATCGAATGGTTAAACCGATTGGATTATAGCTTCGAAAGGTTTCTGGTATTGTTATAACATAAGTATCGTCGACCTTGTCGAAAGGTTTAAGCCTTAGAGTTAATCACTTCGGAAGGCTACAGTGGATGATTGAACTAGATGTATTGATAACCTTGTCGAAAGGTTCAGACCGGAGGGTTAATAGCTTCGAAAGGATGCAGTAGTTATTTGTATTAGAAGAGTTGTCGACCTTGTCGACAAGAACCTTTCGAAGAGATTGAACCTGTAATTTAGAGTTATTCCAACAAAAGTTTAAGCAAACAGTAAAGTAATTAACTAAGCTTTGAACTTCCCTCTTTATCTAAGAAAAAGTTTATTAAATCCCCAAATTAGCACCCAATTAGGGTTACAATATATTGATTAAAAAGATACAAGACTAGAATGAGAAAGTTCGGATCCCCAAAACTGGACCCCTTGGGTCTTATTTATAGATGCAAGTGGCCCCCCTTTCGACTTCATGCTTTCGACCGAATCGAAAGGTCACTCTTTATATGCAACTGTAAACCTTTTGACTTTGTCGAGGGGTTTGCCCTTCATATGCCATTATGGACCTTTTGTCATTGTCAAAGGGTCTGCTCTTTTTATGCCTTCATGAACCTTTCGAATTTGTCAAAGGGTTTGCCTTCTATATGCTATTGTGAACCCTTCAACCTTATCAGAAGGTTGCTCTTTCACTTGATTCTTGTGAACCCTTCGACCTTGTCGGAAGGTTGCTCTTCACTTGATTGTTGTCGAGAGCTATGCTTCCCTTCAATGTTGTCGAAAGGTTGTTTTTCATTCTTTGCTAACTAGTGAGTGCTGCTTTCTTCAAAAACCTTTCAACCTTGTCGAAAGGTATCCTGGATGTGTTTCAACCGGTTCGAAAGGTTTTCTATGCTTTCAAAAAGGTCATTATGGAGTTGCTCACACTTGCTTTGACTTCTTCATCTTCTTCGAAAGGTAAAAACTTCTTGGATACTGAGAGATGGAACCTTTCGACTCCTTTGAAAGGTTTGGTACTGTTAAACTCTGATGAGTGCATCCCTTCGACTCCTTCGAAAGGTTTGGGATGTGCTTCTTTTCCTTTGTCTTTATTGAAAGACCTTTGGACTAAGGTTGATTTTTGGTGTAACATTTGCCCTCTCTCATTCGAACGGATGCTCTTGACTTTCCAAGTCATCTTTGTCGAAAGCTATAAAACTTCCCGCCTCTTGGCCTTCCCACGTTGATCTGGTTTTCTGAGAAATTTCCCTCCTAAATCAATTTTTTAAACTAACAAAATTAATTTTTGGCTTTGGATAAGGTTGATGGTGTTTGATAAAGAGAATTTCCCTATCGGGTCTAGCTTTTAATCCAAAGTTCTTGCCTTTTGTTTTTAACCTAGGCTCTTGATTTATTGAAAATCCTTATTCTTCTTTTGAAATTGAGTTGAAGCGATTTCAATTTATATCTATTTTGTAAATTGGTTAGATTTGCTTGTTCTTCAAGAAAAATTTGAAAACTGCATTTATAATCGGGTTTGGGTTTGGGTTTGGTTAAACCGGATATGATAACTTGGAATCCTCTCGTGTACAAATTAGCGACACAAAATGACCTTCCTACCCTTTCGAAAGATATTGAGGCAACAATAATGGATTTGCTCTCTTTGTACCTTTCGATGGGGTCGAAAGGTATTGTGATGCCAACTTTACCATTGTTGTCGAAAGGTTAGATAGTTAAATGGTGTAACCCTTCGACAACAAGCTCTCGACAAGGTTGGAGAGTTTCAAACCTTTCGACTACCAGCATTCGACAAGGTTGAAATTCTTCAACCTTAGAGTTGCTTCTGCCCATCTTTGTCGAAACGTTTAAAGTACACATGAGTCAAACCTGAAACCTTTCGACTTCAATGGGTAGAATGTGTTTTAACAACATTGACCAGACCTTTCGACAACATCAACAATATCAATATTTTTAACTTAGGAATTTTAAGGTTCTGCTTTCGACCATGTCGAAAGGTCTTGCCACTTGACTTTGTGTTACACTTGAAGTATATCCAGGTTTCCATATAGCTTTCGACATTGTCGAAAGGTGATGAATGGGTTAATATTTCATCTCCTCCCTTCGACTTTGTCGATAACTTAAAGAATTCATATTATTATTTGTCCACTTTCTAGGTTTTCAACAATGTTGAAGTATGATGGTCAAGGTTGATGTCATTGTCCTTTCGACATTTTAGAAAGCTTGAATTGCTAACCTTTCGACATTGTCGAAAGTTTTTATTGTAAACCTTTCGACTTTGTCAAAAGCTTAAACTATCAAGTTTTTGACTCAAAACTTTTAACACCATTCTTAAAACTTTGTGTATGTTTTCACATTTGAGCTATCTAAGTAAACTTATTTGCTTTTGAATTCTTGATTGCTTTCTAAACTCATAAATAGATAAGAGATTTAACTAAACGTTTTCACCTGGTAGAATCATGAGCTCTCCAAAGCTTGAAGCCATCGCTAAGCACTCCTTTATCGAAACTCAGAGTGAAGTTAATGCTATTCTCAAAGACTTCGGTATCACTGGGATCGAAGCCATCCCTCCTAAATCAACTGATACCATTGACAACCCTCCAGAAGGGTATTTTGCTTACATGACCATCCACATATGGCACGGTGGATTCCTTCCATTCCCCCAGTTCCTGCACTCCTACTTGTCTCATATTAGAGTTGCTCCAATATAACTATCTCTAAATGTTTATACCCATCTTCCGTCTCTCGAAATGCTGGCATTGGAATCTGGACTTTCTTTGCTTAATGTTACAGTCCTAAACTCCTTGACCAAGTTGGCAAGGTTAAGCAGTCTTAACAAGCAGATCTATAGAGTCAATATGTATAAGAAGCTTATATCAGATGGCATCAATAAGTTCAAGGACTGGGAAAATCAATTTTTCTTTGTCAAGTGCTTTGCAGACGTTCACGGGACTTATGCCTCCCCCTGTAAGCCTATTTTAATGTTGCCTTTGCTTTTCTCTATGTTTTCTGTTAACTAATCTCTGACCTTTAAAGTGAATCTTCCAAGAAACTCGGTGATGCTGACAAGAAAACCATCGATTCTTTAACCACAGCTTCAGGACAACATGGAAGCAGGCTGAGACTCCTGACCCATTCGAATCTAGGAAACACTCTTTGCTGCTGCCTGGCCAAAGGATCCTAGGCACTCCGCCCGCCATTATGCACACCTCTCGTGGCAAACGTTTCTTTTCCTTAGGCGATGTTGAGAACTTTACTTCAATGTCCCCCATCCGTGCTGACACTTCAGGTATACTGTTAGCTTAGTATTTTCCTCCTTGTCTCTAGAACTTTGTTTTTAAATTACTTTGACTGACTTTGTATCCTCTTGAAATTGTTTTAGCTCCCTCCAAGGCCATCGTATCTTCCAGTGGCGCTGCCCCTCCATCATCTTCTGAGGTGACATAAATCTTGGAGTCTTTCGCTAGATCCAAAAGATCTCTCAAAAGGAAATTAACAATGCCTCCTAAAGACGCTCCTTTGACAAAAATGGCAAAAATTACTAATGTGGAGGAGGAGAAAAACCGCACATCTCCTGAGAAAGTTTCAAAGAGCCCCACTATTAAAGTATCTAAAGATACAATGGAGCAAACTCCACTTACTCCGACACCCTTCTCATATATTACTATCATTGACTCCCCAACTGAACTTGTGCAAATGCAACTTGCTCTTCTAAAGACTCCTTCTAAGACGCAAATTCCGCCGGAGCCATCATCTGTTGTTCCTTCATCGACCAATTTTAACGAACTGGTTAAGCTTATCCTTTATTCAAAATCTTTCACTTCTTCTTCTCTACCATCATTCATTTCGGACTTGGTAGAAAATCATCACTCTTTGATGGAGCAACAACTTTTGGTAAGCTTTCACCCCATTAATCCTATCATCACTGGATCTTCTAGTTGCTAACTTGTGTTTCTCTTATTTTGTTGTAGATTTCTAGGAACTGGATTTCTTTAAATAAACATGTTTCAAGACTTTCTGTTGGATCCTCCGAGCTACAGGAGGAAAATGCTTAACTCAAAAATCAACCATCTTCTTTGACTGCTGTTCATAATGACACTTCCTCTAAGTTAGAGCGAGTCATGGCTTCCCTCACCAGGGCTGAAGCTGAGATAGAGGTGGTGAGGGAAGTTCATCAACTCTCCTTTGATGAAAAATTTTCAATGGAGCTAGCTTTGAAAGACTCGGAAGATGAGAAAGCTCGCTTGGTTTCCAAAAATACTCTACTGAAAGAAAAATTCAAAAGGACTAGAGCTTCGCTCAAACTAGCTGCCCAAACCCTCTCCGATGTCAAAAAGCTTGTCTTTGAGTTTGCTGAATCCACCCTAGGGCCCATGATTCTGAAACATTATAAAGATGCCCTCATGCTTGCCTATGCCAAAAATCATAAGAAATGTCTTGACTTTGGCTTTCTCTCTCTCGATCCAGCTTTAGCCGAAAGAGTTACGGACAAAATCAACCAAATTAGGCAGGGTACCGGGCCTAAAGGCGAGGAGGAGATACCTAATATATCAGAAGCACTATCTTTCGATATCCCCTCCTTCGACATTGAATCTGATTCGTAAGACGAGGGTGATAAAGATAATGACCCCAAGAAAAAAGGCGAAGACAGTGATGACCTTGATTGGGACAGTGATTATGATGATGATAATGATGATAACCACTCTGAAGGTCAAGGCCTTGGTGGAGACAAAGGGGGGCCTTTTGGTGCTTCAAGAATGGATAGTGGTAATCAAGTCGAAGCTCCTCAGAAAGGGCAATCCCCTTCAAAAGATATGCCACCAACATCCCCTGGTCCATCTGCTCCTCCAGAGGAGGAAACTGCTCCCACTCATATCGAGGATCCACAAGAGAAAGAACAAGTCCCCCAGGCTTCTATTCCAGTTTCACAGGTATGGGCTTCTCTGTTTTCATGTTTTACACTGTGAAGATAATAATTAGTGAGAAATCATTTGTCTTAGATAAAGAAGAAGTCAAATTTTCCCTACATAACAAAAATTGAGAGCAAACAGGCGAAAATTAACAAGTTATATAGGGAGTCAGATAAATTAATAAAGGAACACAATGCTCTATCTGAGAAATATCACAGTCTAGATAGGAGTACCTCGGCTTTATCATCTTTTAAATATAAGAGGGCGGCTCCTTTACTAAAGAAAGCGCGTCTCCGGTACGACGCTCTCTTGAAGGAAAATAGAGATTTAATAACTCTATTCTGGATGATGATGGAAGAGAGAGACATTTTAATTAATTTTTTGTATAAAGCATATTATAGACACTCTATCATAGAATTTTCTTACTTAGGTGAATTAAGTGGGGGTCTTCTTAGACGTTTTCATAAAAGATAATTAGATGAATTCGGATCTGACCCGCATCCCGGAGCCTGTTGGAATTTACCGCGGGTCAGAGCGATTCCTCAAGATCTCCCCCTTGAAAAGCTTAAGTATTATAAGGGTAATTTTTTTTGAGTTTTTCTCCAAAGCTATTTTGTATGAACCAAATGAATGATTGTAATTACGTAATAAGTAATCGATTTATGAATATATGTTTTTGTTATGTTTTCTACACTTAACTTCTTTTTACTATGCTATTCCAGAATATCAGCTCTTTAGCTTGAGTCGTCCCATGGGACCACTTAACCTAGTATGTTTAAATGTGGAAAATTTACTCTGAAAATGCATCGATTTTAAAGACTTCGAAGTTAGCAAAATATTTTTTCTTCGGGATTTACAAAAATTATAATTGGAATATCCCCGTCTCCATTTTGACTTCCTTGGCAGCAAGAAGGAAAATACCTTAAAGAGATTAGGACATTTCATTCTAAACTAATTCGCGGTCGGGATAGTCCACCAGCTGGGAAATGGGACTATAGCAAATGTCCGCCGGTAATTACTCCTGAAGGAGTCACTATACCCTTTAATTTGACAGTCATGCTTTTAGCTAATACTTTAGCCAAAGTTAGGAATGCGGTCTCTCAACTTTAGATGTGATTAAAGTGTTTGTTGTACCTTTTAACTTTGTGGTTATTTGAGTTGTAATTCATTTCTATAATAATAAAGATATCTTTTATCCTAATTTTGACTTTCTCTCATTTCTTTTTATTTAAATAGGAGCCACAGTCATTTACAACTTCTCTCGCTTAAAATTACTATCCCATGTCAATGCCGTAAGAGAGAGATTATTGACAGCTAGTGGAGCGATTGTGGTTCATGATGAAGTTCTATTTGAACGCTTTAGTGGCAACATTGGAGCTGTAAAATGGCACAAAAGATACGTTATTCAAAAAACCATCGCCAGTAATCATAAGGATCACATTGACTATCTTGAAGCTGAAATTAAGAAAAAAGATGAAGTGATTACTATGCTCAAATGACAAGTGAAGTCGAATCCCACATTCGACTTCGATTAAAAAATGTCAGAACTCATTCATCAAATGAGTGATTTAGAGTTAAAATTGAAAGATATTAAGGCACAATGCACCTCTTTAGAGTTCATTTTGGGAGACAAGACTCCGAAGATTGAGCATTTGGTCCTACAAGCAACTCCTTCAACTACCGAGCCTACTAGGTCAAAACTTTTCGCAGCTCAAAAATTTCCCACTATGCTCAACCGTACCCTAGGCTTAGACGATAATGTAGTGGGGAACTGGTGTCGGAGGGTAAGATTCAAAATGTCCAAATATTTTGATGATCAGCAGAAGATAATGTATTCTCAGACTATCAATGATTACGCTGCTAAAAATCAGAAGCTAGAGCATGATAATTACTTGCTCGACAAGCGGGTTGCAGAATTAGAAAGGGAAAACAAAACCCTTAGGGCTGCAAACAGAGCCTTTAATCATGCCCTAAAAACCAACATTGATGTTATTGATGATGAGAGCAGTATAAGAAGGAAAGAAAAGAAACTTAAGGAAGTTCTCCACGCAGTAATCAATCATGTCGTAAATCCTTCAGTGGCGGAGACTCTTAATAAAGCAGCTCAAGGTTTGCAATTTATTTATGTATTTGAGCCATGTAAATCTATCTTGTACATAATTTTGTTGTTTGTAAATGATTTCATAACTTATGTAAATTATGGAAAAATTTTAAATATCACCGGATTTGTGATCCTTTTCTGTAGTGTAACTTTTAATATGCCTTTGAATTGCTCATTCAGTGGCTTTTGTGCTTGCTGAATTTTTTTGTTACTCCTCGTCATTGTGATTTCCCTGAGATACATATAGCAAATAATATTTTTTAATTGTTAGCTTGAAATTGACATATTTGTGTATGTATATCATTTTCCTAGATAGCAAATTATCCTGCCAATTGTATGAAAAAGTGATTCATTCAAAATGTTAAGATCTCATCTTTAGCCATGATAATAAATGATTAAGGACTTAGCTCCTTCCACTTGTTTGAAATGCACAAAACTTGTAGGTAGTATATTCCACCTTATCATTAGGTCATGACTATTAGAATATAACTTTTATTCAATAAAGAACCTGATTCAGGAATCTATATTTGAAATTTTGAAGTAGTAACCCTCTCACCCATTCCTTAACATTAATGGGATTTAAAAAGTTAGAAGCCCACAGTTCCCATTTGGAGTCTCTTAATAGCAATCTTTTTGATAATATTCTTTGGCCCAGATTCGGGCATTTGAGATGAATAGAAATTCGAGGATCTTGTACCCAAATTAAGGTTTAAATAAACATCAGTCTTAATACCCATATTTAGGTATAATAAGTTAGTGATTAATAATGACTCCAAACCTAGATTCGGGTGTTAGCTGATGAAATATTTATATGAAAGACTCGAAACCCCAATTCAGGTATTGATAGATGATGTTTAGAAATAAAAATCCCGAAACCCAGATTCGGGTACATCAAGATAATCAGTAGTTAATAGAGACCCAAAACGCAGATTCGAGTATTATATAGTGAAGTTCTGAAATGAATATCCCAAAACCTAGATTCGAGTAATAGATTTTGAAATTCATATATCAGAATCTGGGCTAAATCCCGAAATCCAGATTCGGGTACATCAAGATAATCAGTAGTTAATAGAGACCTGAAACCCAGATTCGAGTACTATATAGTGAATTTCTGAAATGAATATCTCGAAACCCAGATTCGGGTAATAGTTTTTGAAATTCATATATGAGAATCCTGGAGCCCAGATTCGAGCATTAATAGATGACATCAAGATAGTCCGAGGTGCCAGAGGCGATCAATGAAAACATAAGTTCCGGCCAAGTGCCAGGGTCTGATGCACCTGGTGCTGACGAACCACTGCCTCCTCCAAAGAGGAAGAAGAGTCTAGCTTGCAAGCTGAAAAAGAAAAAGGTTGGCGGAACTTCAAAAGTTACCATAACTTCGATCGAAAAGGAGCCGTCTTCCCAAAACTTAGAAGGCTCACTAAACGGGCTATCTGATTTGACCATTCCTGACGACATATTGAATTACAGTTTCGATAACCCTGAAGCTATGGGATTCAATTCGCCCGTGAGAAACGATGAAGGCCTTCAGACTCACCCTCAAGAAGAGAAAACCGCAATAAGTAAAGCAAAAAACACTGGTCCGTCGGGGGGGAAAACTAGGACACACAAACAATTACACTCCGCCACACATTCGAATTTCACTCATCGCGTGATTCCTACTAACTCGTTCTCGCTTGGCTTTCTGTGCAGGTGACATGGGGCGTACACATAGCATTGACCGCCTTCGCAGGTCTTCCGTCTTTTATCATTCCAGTCGGAACTCCGGATCGAGGAAACGGCGAGACAGGGATGATAGCGGGGATAGAGATTATCGTCCCTGAGAGTCGTCGTCTTCTAAAAGGAGAACTTATAGCCATTCTTTATATCCAAGCGATCCTCCCCCTCACCCAGAGCACAGTAGAAAGAAGACTACTCAGAAGGGATCTCATTTCGAAGTTCCTCGCGACCAACATTCTGGCTCTTTGAGTACTAAGCAATCCCGCTAGCCCTATAAGAAATCTATGACTCCGGTTAGGCAGACTACCCCAGCCTCCGCACACGATCCATCGACAGTAGAAAAATTAGCTGAGCTCAAGGCTACTTTCCTAAAGATATGTTTCGATGGATTGAAATTTCTCCCTGCGATTCATCCTATCCCCGGACATGTCAAACAAAGCGCCATCGCATGCAACAATGATGTTTATGTTCAACACGATGCGTTCATACACTTGGCGGAGAAAGTTTCAGAGGTTTCCATGGAACGTCAACACGAAATTGATCGCCTGAAACTCGAAGCTATCCATGACAAAGATATCATTAAAGTCCAGGATGAAGAGCTATCCTCATACAAATCTCAACTTGAGGCCGCCCAGAAAAATGCCAAGGAAACGGCCGAGGCAGTTCGTCGCTTGGAGGCCACTCACAAGAAAGAAATCGATGAGGTGATCCAATGCAGCGGTGATCTAGCTTTAGAGAAAGACTCTATCCAGAAAGGAAAGATATTCTCGCTCGACAAGTTAAAGAGCTGGAAGAGCTGCTCTTTAAAGAGAAAGGAGTGAAAATTCGTGTGCAGGAAGAGTCACAACGATATTGCAATGAAATTGTCGCAACACGACTTCAAAAGACGAAGCTTGATGAGGAGCTTTCCAAGGTTGAAGAGCTAAAGGAGGCAGCTCATGAGGAGGGTAAGAAAATGGCGCTCACAGAAGTCGACTCTCGTCTTGAGGCAGCTACTAAGGCCGACAGAGAAGAAATTAAGTGCTTGTTTGATCCACTCATTGCCGAGTACAGTGCACGAGTTCTCATGCACCGCGACCTATCTTTTCTAGGCGATGGTTACCTAGAATCATTGGCCGAAGCATGGGACACTTTGATAAAGATTAAAAAATTCGAGTTGGGCATCAAAGAGATTGATGAAGAAGCTCTTGTGAGGGAAGTGCTTCGAGGAGATGAGCCTTTAGACTTATCCGCGGAAAAAGCCCTCTTTGGAAGAGACTCCTCATCATTAAAGGATAAGGACGATATTGCTGGCCCGTCCGACACTGATCCTCCAGTTCCTCCTCCTGTTCAACCGGCTGATAACTCGTCACTTGGGCCTCCCGAGCATCATGTTGGTTATGACCCGGAGAAGCCCGGGCTTGGTGTTCTCATTCTATCCCCTATTCTGGAGGGTGATACTCCTAAGACGGCTGAGAGTCAACTGGAAGTCGGTATGTAGTTTTTCCTTTTAAAGTTCAGGAAACCATCGCTTTTGGCGAGTAACAGATATATTCTAACATTTTCCTTTTATGACTTCATGTAGGACATTCCGATCTCGAACCGATTCCAAGGAGCGATGTCGCCACTGAGCGGGAAGAGAAAATGGTTGAGGCACTTCACACTGGGGATACCCCTGGACCCGATGCTCAAGTGATCGGGGTGCTAGATGAGGATACACTTGAGAATCCCTCACCTGTAGATGAACACGATGAGATCGAAATCGCATGCGCTTCCGAACATACTTTCAAGCTTAGCATGAAGGAGCAAATCGAGGAAGCGGAGAAAAAGAAAGCCGAAGTTAAGACAAAACCTCAGGTGGTGGAACTCGATGACCCCTTAAATAGACCCCTTAAGGTTATTCTCCCCGGTGGGACCACACCTCTGGAGGTCGTTCTTCCTTCCTTGGATACTACATCGCTGGGAAGCAAGGGGTCTAGGAGAAAACGTTCAGTTGAGGAGACTTCGGAGAAGCCAAAGATGGGCAAAAAGTCAAAGAAGTAGCTATCATCTGGTCATCCCTCGTTTAGGTTAAATAAGCCAAAATCATGTAGTTGTTTATTTTCTTTTTCATAATCATCGTAGATAGACTTTGGCTCCGGACTTTGGAGATGTTGTAATGGAACTTAATTTTTGATCAGTAAATAAAATTTTGTTTCTTTGTATTCCATGACTCTCATTGTTTATCTTATCACCCAACTTGTAATTGAAATCCAGAGTCTTGTGGGTTATGTAAGCTCCAGTCCGCTTTCACATGACTTGGAGATTTTCAAATTATTTATACTCTAGTCTGCACTCTGGGGACTCAGAGTACTCTAGTCCGTGCTCTGGGGGCTTAGAGATTTTTGAATCGTTTATACTCTAATCCGGGGACTTAGAGATTTTTGAATCGTCTATACTCTAGTCCGCACTCTGGGGACTCAAAGTACTCTAGTCCGCACTCTGGGGGCTTAGAGATTTTTGAATCGTTTATACTCTAGTTAGCACTTTGGGTACTCAGAGTACTCTAGTCCGCGCTCTGGGGACTTAGAGATTTTTGAATCATTTATACTCTAGTCCGCACTCTGGGGACTCATAGTACTCTAGTCCGCACTCTAGGGACTTAGAGATTTTCGAATCGTTAGCCGATCGACTTTTAGTTTTGTGCGTACATTCATATGGTAGATAGATTAATGCAATTTTATTTTGCCACGAAATTACAAAATACAAAACACTAATAGTTCATAGGAAAATGCTTCATGCCTTTATTGATTGTAGAAAAAAATGACAAACTGAATTGTCTTATTACATGTCGGAAACCGAGAATAACAACAAAAGAAACATTTACTGAAACAATTGCCATGAAAATGGAAAAGAAATGGACTAAGTATAATAACGGCACAAATGCTCGCTATTCCATGCTCTGGGGAGTGTCATGCCATCAACAGTCGCTAGCCTGAAGGTTCCTTCTCCAAGCTTCTGTTTGATGACGTAAGGGCCTTCCCATGTGGGATTCATATACGATGGGACTGGAAAGGCACGCTTCAAAACTAGGTCGCCCACATCGAAGGTTCTCGGTCGAACTTTTTCATTATAATATCGAGCGACTCGGTGCCGATATGCGGCCGCCCTTAAATCAGTTTCTTCACGTTTCTCGTCGACAAAGTCCAACGATTCCAGTAAAAGATCCCGATTCATCCTAGGATCATAATGAATCACCCGGTGAGAGGGAACTTCAAGTTCCACCGGTATAACAGCTTCAGTGCCGTATGCCAAGGTGAATGGAGTGTGGCAAGTCGCGAACTTGGTAATTCTGTAGGCCCAGAGTGCTGTCAGAAGCTCATCCACCCACTTGCCTCTAGCCTTATCCAAACGTTTTTTCAAGATGGACTTGATTATCTTATTTATGGCTTCAACTTGCCCATTTGCTTTGGGTCGAGCAACTGCTGCAAACCTTTTCTCAATGCAATATTTTTGGCAGAACTCTTTGAACTCTCTGCTTTCAAATTGAGTTCCGTTGTCAGTAATGATAGTTCGTGGGAGGCCAAAGCGGCATATAATGTTTCGTACAACAAAATTAATGACCTTTTTGGTGGTAATCATAGCTAAGGGTACCGCTACTGCCCACTTGGTGAAATAATCGACCGCGACAATTGCATATTTTGCACCGCCTTTGGAGATTGGCAAGGAGCCGATTATATCGATTCCCCATATTGCAAATGGCCAAGGACTAACCACTTGCGTGAGTTCCGTCGGTGGTGCTCTTGGAATCTTTGCGTACTTTTGACATATGTCGCTCCTCCTTACATAGTCTGCGGCGTCCCGATTCATGGTCGTCCAATAGAATCCATAGCGGAGGATCTTTTTGGCTAGCGTCTGCCCCCTAATATGGTCGCTACATTCTCCTTCGTGAACTTCTTTTAAGACCCGCTTTATCTCGTCGTGGGTGATGCACCTAAGCAAGGGAACTGAGAATCCCTTCCGATACATTATCCCATCCTGCATTATGTACCGAGAGGCCTTGCGAATGACATGTTGTCTCTCGTTTTTTCTCTCAAGCAAGGTTCCATGTAGCAGGTATTCTTTAAATGGGGTCATCCACGACTCCCCTTCAGTTTCCATTTCTAACACAAAATCTACTTCCATTTCGTTTATACTCGGGGCATGTAAGGTTTCGACGGGAACCAAGCCCATCTGTTGTGCATCAACAGTACATACGAATTTTGCCAATGAGTCTGCTTCTCCATTTTGTTCACGCGGGGTATGGGAGATATCGTAATACTCGAGGTCCGCCAACAGTTCTTGAACCCGAGTGAGGTATGGGGCAAGCCTTTGCCCCTTTGTCTGATAATCTCCCCGTACTTGGTACACCACCAACTGTGAGTCACAAAAGATTTCAATCGATTTCACTCTAAGTTCTTTGGTAAGTTTCAAGCCCGCAATCAATGCTTCATATTCGGCCTCATTGTTCGTAGCGGGGAAACCAAGTTTCAAAGCATAAAAAATCGAACGGTTCTCGGGAGTTACAAGAATAATACCAGTCTCGGAACAATGGTCGTTGGATGCTCCATCTGTATATAGCTTCCATCGAACAGCGGGAATTACATCACTACCACTTGGCTCGTCTAATATGGTGAACTCTACAATGAAGTCTGCTAGCGCTTGTCCTTGGTTGCCCTCCGTGGTAGGTAAGTGATATCGAACTGACTCAGCTCAATGTTCCATTTGAGTTGCCTTCCAGAGGTTTCTGGTCGTTGGAGCACCTGCCGTAGAGGTTGGTCGGTATAAACACTGACCGGGTGTGCCTGAATATACGGACGGAGCTTGGGTGATGCGATCACCAAGCACTAGGCTAGCTTCTCAATCTTAGGATAATTTCTCTCTACCCCCGTTAAACGATTACTAACATAGTACACTAGCTTTTGGATTCGGTCCTCTTCACGAATCAGAGCTGCATTGATGGCGTGTTGAGATACGGCCAAGTAAACTTATAACTCCTCATGGTCTACAGGCTTTGACAGAACCGAGGGCCTCTCCAAGTGTCTCACCAGAGTGCGGAATGCATTGCCACAGCCCGGTGTCCATTTAATATATCTCTTCCCTTTCCTTATCACATCGAAGAAAGGAATACACTTGTCGGTCGCTTTGGATATGAATCGACTAAACGCGGCGACTTTTCCATTCAGGCTTTGTACTTGCTTTGTAGTTATGCGTACTTGTATGTCTTGAATAGCCTAAATCTTTTCTAGGTTGGCTTCTGTTCCCTGCGCATTGACAATAAAACCCAAAAACTTTCCCGACGTAACACCAAAGGAACATTTTAGTGGATTGATTTTCATTCCGTAATACCTGAGTATATCAAACATCTCCGCTAAGTCTCGAATATGGCCGTTTGACTGTCGTGACTTCACGAACATGTCATCGACATAGACTTCCATCGTTCTTCCAATCTGGTCTTTAAACATCTGATTCACCAAACGCTGATAAGTTGCTCCTGCGTTCTTTAGCCCGAAAGGCATCACTACATAGCAGTACAGTCCAATGTCTGTGAAAAAACTGGTGTGCTCCTGATCCAAAATGTGCATCGGGATCTGATTGTATCCTTAATACGCGTCCATGAATGACAATAATTTGTGTCCTGCTGTTGAGTCGACCAACTAATCAATTCTGGGCAATGGAAAACTATCCTTAGGGCATGCCTTGTTTAGGTCTGAGTAATCAACACAGGCCCTCCACTTCCCGTTTGCCTTCCTCACCAGTATTGGATTAGATACCCATTCAGGATAGAGGGCGTCGCGGACGAACCCATTGGCTTTAAGTTTATCCACTTCCTCTCTGAGAGTAACAGACCTCTCCGGGTCCATGCCTCTCTTCTTTTGTTTCATCGGCACATACTTCGGGTTAATGTTCAACATATGACTTGCGATGGCGGGAGAAATCCCGCACATATCAGAGTGGGTCCAAGTGAAAACATCCAGATTCACTCGGAGGAAATCAGTAAGATCCTCAATCTTCAAGGGGTTGAGTTGTGATCCAATCTTAAGCACCCATGATGGGTCATCATTGCTGATTGGAATGTCAATCGTCAGTTCAGCCAGTGCTGCTTTAGCCTCCTTGGGTTCTTCATCATCGTCTCTCGGATCTATGTCTCTATAGATCTGACACTGTTGCCGGAGCCAAGGCTCGAGCATTACTTGTCAATTTTCAGCAACACGGATGCGGACAGAGTTGTCCACACCCTTTCCCTTCTCCCTTCGCTGGGCCTCCCCCGGCTCAGCCAAATAACATGCACGACCAGTCGCTTGATCGCCATGCACAACACCAACTCCTCTATCCGTTGGAAATTTCAAGGTTAAACACCATGGGGCCAAAGCTGCCCTAAACTCCGCCAGGGCCGGTTGGCCCAGAAAAACATTATACGGGGAATCAACATCCAAAACGGTGAGATACCCTCATACGTTCACCTTCTCCTAACTCAACTGGCAATTCAACAAAACCTACCATAGTGGCTACACCATTAAAGCCGTGAATGCGGGCTTTAGATGGTTTCAGATCCTTCGCCTCCATCTTTATTTGGTCATACGCCTTTTTGAAGATAATATTAACAGAACTCCCACAATCAATCAGTATCATTCTCACAAATGTCGGCCCAATCGAGGCTGAGATGACCATCGGGTCAATGGTAGGTGCCTCCACCTGATCGGCATCCCTGCTCCTGAATTCTATATCATCCGTCATCATTCACTGCTGTTTCGCTGGAGTCCCTTCTTCTGTGTTCGAGTAGCATTCAAAATCCGCATGCTTTAGAGAACTAGCATAGCTTTCCATTTCTTGCCAATCCTTGTCTGCCGGATGAGGTCCACCAATTATCATGTTTATGACCAGTCTTCCTCCAGTTCGAGTGGGTTCCTCAGGTCGATGTAAAGCCTGCCCACGATTGGGGTCAGATGTCCCCTGTCCGCCTTCCTGCGGATTCTTAACAAACTGCTGTAACTTCTTTTGTCGAATCAGTTTCTCTATAGCATCATGGAGGTTCCTACATTCCTCCGTATTGTGCCTGTAGGTCTCGTGAAATCGACAGTACTTCAATAGTCTATTTTTATTCCTTAGTTGATTCCTTTGGGCGTGGCTTTCGGTATTGGAATGTATTACAAGTTGATAAATAAATATTCTCCAGAGATGTGTTCAGAGGAGTGTACTCGCCATAGGTTGGGATTCTTGGTTTCCACTTTCTTGCTTCCCTCTTTCTTCCGGAATTTCCTCCTCTGGATCCTTAAGACTGCTCCGGCTTATTTTGAACATTGACCTGGACCTTGCCAGAGTTATCGCCGAATTACTTTACCGTAATGTTGTTTTGCACCGTCTCCTTGCTGGGCCCTGGCGCACTGCTTCACCTTGTCCACCTGGCCTCTTCCTTTCTCATGAATTGGTTCGCCTTTGAATAAAAGCATTCAAGGGTTGTCGGAGATTTTCCTGCCAGCCAATCACCAAACTCTAAGTCCGGATCTACTCCTCGCATCATGGCCATAAGAATAGCATGGTCATTCGGATTGCTAACTTCGGTAGCAGCAACGTGAAATCTTTGCAAATAGTCCTTTAACGACTCCCCCGGAGCCTGGATCACACTGGATAGAGACATCATGTCTTTTGGGTGAGTGGCATGGATCCTAAACTGTTCCACAAATTTCACCACTAACTCATCAAACTTGGAGATCGATCGCGAGGGAAGACTGGTGAACCATATGGTAGCGATCCCAAAAAAGGTTATTGGAAAGCATCTGCATTTGGTCGCATCATTGGCTCGTGCCGAATCCATCATCCACTCATATCTCATTATATGATGTCGGGGATCGGTTTTCCCTTCATAAGCTAGAATAGTAGGCATACTGAACCTCCGGGGGTACTCAGTCTGTAGGATAGCATCTGTGAATGGAATGTGGCTCCTAGATGCACCCCAATCGCCGTTAGACAAGCCTTGATTCTCCCTTATCAGTTGTTTGACCATAGCTGATAAATTTGGAGTCTGGATGGAAGGTGTCAGACCAGAATCCATCCCATGTGATCTTTCCGGCTGGTGACTCCTTGGTGGGCGATCTCCCAAGTGCATGTCCCAAGGACTCGCTTTGCTATGATCCTGGTGAGGTGGTGGACCATCTTCCACTTGTGCTTCAAATCCTAAGTTTCCCACTCCAGTTTGGGTGCGATTTCTCAGATGCAGGTGAGGGGCCATGGTCCCAGGTAAGGAACCTGGATCAATTCCGTTGGCTTGCTCTACTGCACCCGTTTGTACCAGTTCAATCCTATGGCGTCTACACCTGGGATGTTCATCTGATGAAGCAGAGCTGTCAGATGATGAGTAGGAAAGGGGGCTTCCTCTAGCGTTCTGACGTTGTTGCTGAGCGATCTGGGTCATGAGGTTGGCGTTTTCTTGAATTTGCTCGTTAAGTTGTCTCCTACTTTCCACGAGCTCTCTCATCAGCTCATTAAACTCCACCCTGGTGACAACTTCTGATTGGTTTAGGGTGGTGGCGGTTCCTGCTGCTAGATTAGCTTGCTGATTACTGGGCCCCACTTGCTGGGCGCTAGCGGTCTTATTAACATCTGCATTGTGGGAGGCAGATCTGGTACGTGGTCTTCCCATCTTAGAGTTATCCGTCGGAACTCTGAATAGAATCTATGAACTCTTGAGAATGAACTTGGATCTCCTTTGAGGGATTTCTTCAATCCAGTAGTGACAAAGTAGATCCTAACAGCTTGAGAATGTACTTTCTCAGTGAAAGCACCAAAATGTTAGCACCAAAATTGGTCACTAACTCCCTTGAATAGAGTTGTGTAGAGGGATTATTGAAGAAAATAAATTAAAACATAGGAAGTAACACAATAGCGTGTAAAAAGAACAACAGAAAAAGGAAACACCAGATTTATAGTGGTTCGGCGTAATTGCCTACGTCCACTTTGAATATGATCTTTATTGCTTTTCCAATCACTTGAGTACAGATACAATCCGTAAAAAAAACAGCTTGAACGCAAATTTGAATAGAAAGGAAACGAGTACAAAAAAGGGCAGAGTAGCCCTGGAGTTCCCTTCGACTATACCCCTGCCCCTCTATTTATAGACGAAGGTAGGCTGGTTTCCTTGTGCAGGCCCACGACCAAGATAGCTCGGCCCACTAGTATTAGTTCACACTAACCGACGCAGGCAATGCCGAACCAATATGACCGAACCAGGTGTTGCAAACCAATATGGCCGAACCAGATGTTGTCGAACCAATATGGCTGAACTGTGGTTGTCTAGTAGCTGACTCGAAGCAAGCTCTTAAGGGACTCAGAGTGACTCATGGTGTATCTCGATGCAAAGCAATGCCGATCTCCTCGTCTTGCTGTAGACCCTGGGAATATTCCAACTCCCTCATTGTGCACTAATCCAGCTACGCCGACCTACACATGCCGAACCATTAAGGCCGAACCACCAATGCCGAGCCTCAATCGATCGAAGCAGCTTTGGCTTTCCTTCCTTGACCGAGCGATGCATGACTTAGTACTTCTAAGGCCAAACCACTATTAGCCGAACCACCAGGGTCGATCCCATCTGCACCGAGCCACTAGGACCGAACCAATCTCGACCGAACCACTTTGTCTTGCCTATCTTGGCCGACCCACCATGTCTACACTCCAACGCCGATCCACTTTGGCCGAGCCAGTGCCAAATATACTGATCCATGTGTATAGGTCGATCCAAACTTAAGTTACACTGGTCTCTTATACTTCTAATCTTCTCTTAGCTTGAGTCCCATCTAGGTTCAACCATAGGCTCTGCGACTATCGCCATGTAGCCGGACCAAAGTGTCGGGTAACAATTAGCTTTGTTAAATTTTCTAAAAATTAGTTTATTTTTATAAACTTATAGTCGACTTAGTTAAATTTTTATAAAATACTCGTGACTAATTTTTATGAAATACTACTGACCAATATTGCATAATATAAATTCAAATATTGCATATCTACCCCTGACCAATATTTCAATACAAATATAAAATACTTAGATTATACCTGAACAAGGAATGGAGCGATGTTCTTCCTTTGGTCATCTCGGAGCTAAATAACCTTAAAAAACATATTAATCGATTGTTAAGATGGAATAAGAACCAGAGTCGCCAGCATTTGCCAACATTTTCCTCAGCACAGATTATACTCCTGACCAATATTACTCTTTTGTTCCAACACCAGAGTCGCCAGCATTTGCCTCAGAAAAACAATCTTCACATACATATTAATCGATTGTTAAGATGGAATAAGAACCAAGGCTGCCTCATTTAAACCGAGGTATCCACAAATGCCCCAGTTAAACCGAGTCAATTTGACAATTAGCCTCAGTTTTAACTAAGGCATTGCCTTAGTATTAACTGACGCATTACCTTAGTGAAACTGAGGCATTGCCTCGGTATTCATCAACGGATTGCCTCGGTAAATACTGAGGCGATTGCTTCTGTTTTGAATGAGGCAATTGCCTCACTAATGCGAAGTCCTCTTTGTTTTGCAGTTTGTTCGGCATTTACTAGATTGAAAAATATACTAATTGTTGTTTTTTTAATTGATGCAATCTCTTTCTCTAAGGATATGTAAGTGGATTAAATAGTTAAAAAAAGTGTATACATGTTATATATGATCAAATAATACTTTGCCCAATTTACGCTGCTTACTGTTTTCCCAGAAAGTGTTTATTGTTTACTGTAGTTTGATGGATATTAAACTGCTCAATAGCATCATTGTCATAATGTAAATATAATATCAGAGAGAAAATGCAGCTAAGAAATGCAGTCTAATGAACATTATGCCACTTACCTAGGTTAGTATCAAAATATTATGCCACTTACCTAGTCTGATGAATATTATACTATGATATTAATTATACTTCCTTATACTACTTGTTTCCTGGAGATTTGACCAGGCAACTAGTACTCGGAGGAGTACTCGGCATCCATAGTGCTCGGCATCCGTAGTGCTCGGCATCCAGAAGACTCGGCGTCAAGTAGTGTTCGGCGTTCGGCATAATACTCGACATCAGTAGTACTCGGCATACAAAACTACTCGGTGTCAACTGGAACTCGGCGTCAACCAATGCTCAGCGTCAGCTAGCGTTCGGCATCAATAGAACTCGGCTATAGGAATACTCGGCGATAGGAGTGTTCGGCATAAAGCAGAACTCAGCAGCAGGAGTACTCGGCAATGGGCATACTCGGCATCCAGGAGACATTCGGTGTACATTAATATTCAACATGACACTATCGTTCGGCCAGCATGCATCATTCGACCAAAAGCTTCAGATAGAATTGCGATCGGCTTCAGCTGCAACCATCCTGCACTTCCCACACAATCGAATGAACCATCCAGCACAGAGAGGACTGTTCGGCATGGAAGGGACCGTTTGGCACAGAGAGGACTGTTCGACATGGAAGGGACCGTTCGACACGGAAAGGACTGTTCGGCGTCAAAGCGTTCGGCATACCTGGTTCGGCATGCAGCGAACACTACACCTGGGCTAGAGCGTTCGGCTACCAAGCCCACTTGGGAAGTCCAGCCCATCTTTGTCTATAAATAGAGGGGCAGGGTCACAGTGAAGAGGATCCTTTTTTGGGAGAGAACACCGGGGAGACTCTGCCATTTTTGAGACTCATCTTCTCTACTTAACAACTTCATTCAAGCATTTGATTCACGAATTGTATTTGTAATCAACAATAAGGAAGATCAATAAAGTTTAATCTCAAAGTGGACGTAGGCAATTACGCTGAACCACTATAAATTTGGTGTTCTTACTTTCTGCATTTAAATTAGCATTGTCTTCTCTGTTTAATTTATCTTCATCACTTATATCTCTACACAATCTTTCTCTACGAGGTTAGTGACCAATTTTGGTGCTAACACTTTGGTGCTTTCACTGAGAATTGAATTCTCAGACCTCAAGGATCTGCTTTGAAGTTACTGGGTTGAACAAATCCCCCAAAGAAGATCCGACTCACTGATAGGACATCCGTTGATTCTACTCAGAGTTCATACCAATAACTCTATAATGGCAGGACCACGTACCAGGTCAGCTTCTCATAATGCGGATGCCCGCGATACTGCTAGCGTGCAACAAGCAGGACCTAGCAATCAACCAGCGATTTCGAGTGCAGGAATTGCCGCTCAAGAACAGACTCCAGTTGTCACCAGAGTAGAGTTCAATGACTTGATGAGAGAACTTAGGGAAAGCAGGAGACAACTAGGAGAGCAGATGCAAGCTAACGCCAACCTGATGGCACAACTCACTCAACAGCAGCAACAGAATGTTGGGGGCAATCCCGCTCCTTACTCTTCATCTGACAGCTCAACTTCCTCTGATGAACCTCCCAGGCGCAGACGACGTAAGACTGAAGCTGCACGAGCAGAAGCTGATGTTCAAACAACTGGAGACCGTAACCAAGCAAGAGCTGGAAACTTCAGGACCGGAGTGCAAACGGAGGATGGAGGCCCAGGCCATCAAAACGCTAACGATGTCGAACCCCAAGACGCGCGACTGGCAGATCACCAGGAGAGGAGGCATCAGCATGGACAGGCACGTAGAACAGACCTTAACCTCCCGCCTTCCATACAGACACCAGATCTGACAGCCATGATCAGGCAATTGATGGTTGAAAATTAGGGCTTATCGAATGATGACTGGGGAGTGTCAAGAAGTCATACTCCATTCACGGATGTTGTGTTGCAGGCGGCGTACCCCAGGAAGTTTAGTATGCCTACTATCCCTGCGTATGAAGGGAAGACTGACCCCAGACAGCATGTCATGAGGTACGAATGGATGATGGATTCAGCTAGAGCAAATGATGCCACCAAGTGTAGATGCTTTCCGACTACTCTCTCTGGGATCGCTACTATGTGGTTCACCCAACTTCCTCCGCGGTCCGTATCAAATTTCGAAGAGTTGGCAAGGAAGTTTATTGAGCAGTTCAAAATACACACTACACGCCCAAAAGACGTAATGTCTCTGTCAAGTGTAATCCAAAATCCCGGGGAGTCAATGAAGGAATATTTACAAAGATTCCACGTTGCGGCAACTGAAGTCAGTAACCCTAATGACCATGCAATTCTGATGGCTGTAATGAGAGGTGTGGATCCAGATTCTGAGTTCGGAGACTGGTTGGCAGGAAAACCTCCGACTACGCTAGAGCGTTTCTACTCAAAGGCACACCAATTCATAAGAAGAGAGGAAGCTAGGTGGGTACGACGAGATAAGGCACTAGGACCTGTCCAAGAATCTATGAAGAGCAACATTGCTGTGAAGCAGTCCGGAGACAGCTCGGGAAAGGTCCAAGTCAATGTCCAGAATAAGCCTGGGCAGTCAAAGGAGTCCGGAGGAAGAAATCAAGGGAAGAAGAGAGAAGCGGGGAAGTGGTAGTCAAGAATTCCAAGCTACAGCGAGTATACTCCGCTGAACGCACCGCTTGAGAACATTTACCTATCCACCTGCAATACTTTTCAATACAGAAAGCCACGTCCAAAAGAATCAACCGAGGAACAGAAGCGGACCGGGAAATATTGTCGCTTCCATGAGACTTATGGGCACAATACGGAAGAGTGCAGACACCTGCACGACGCTATCGAGAAGTTGATCAGGCAAAAGAAGTTGCAAGAATTTGTGAAGGATACACAGGAAGGAGGACAGGGAATGTCCAACCCAGGTCGTGCACCATCTCCGCGTCATCCCGAGGAGCCTGCCCGAACCGTAGGTAGACTAGTCATAAATACAATCATCGGCGGACCTCACCCCGCAGATAAGAATTGGCAAGAGATGGAGCGATATGCAAGTTCCTTGAAGCATGCCGATTTAGAGTGTTGTTCGAACGTGGAGGATGGGACCCCTGCTAAGCAGCAGTGCGTAATGACAGACGATATTGTGTTCAGAAACAGAGACGCTGATCAGGTAGAGGCTCCGACCATCGACCCGATGGTCATATCTGCAACGATCGGACCAGCATATGTAAAAAGAATTTTGATTGATTGCGGGAGTTCTTTCAACATAATCTTCAAGAAGGCTTACGACCAAATGAAAATGGAAACAAAAGACCTGAAACCATCCAAAGCTCGTATTCACGGCTTTAACGGCGCTGCGACCGATGCAGTGGGATATGTCGAGTTTCCATTTGAACTGGGACAAGGCGAGCGTCGGAGAGTGCAAATTCTACCCTTTGTAGTTTTGGATGTGGATTCTCCATATTATGTTTTCTTGGGCCAGCCGGCCCTGGCTGAGTTTAGGGCAGCATTAGCCCTGTGGTGTTTAACTTTGAAGTTCCCAACTGACAAAGGAGTAGGTATCGTCCATGGCGATCAAGCAGCTGGTCGTTCTTGTTATGTGGCTGAGCTCCGAGAGGCCCATCGAAGGGAGAAGGGAAAGGTTGCGGACAATCTCGTTCGCATCCTTAATACGGATAATTGACAAGTAGTGCCCGAGCCCTGGCTCGGGCATAGTTCTCGGATCTTCGAAGATATAGATCCGAGAGACGACGATGAGAAACCCAGGGAAGAGAAGGCGACGCCGGCTGAATTAACAGTTGACATTTCAGTTAGCCGTGACGACCCCTCGCGAATACTGAAGATCGGATCACAGCTTGGCCCCGTGATGACTGAAGACCTTAGCGACTTCCTCCGGGCGAATCTTGATGTTTTCGCCTGGACGCATTCCCATATGTGTGGGATTTCCCCCGCCATCACGAGTCATATGTTGAACATAGACCCGAAATACGTTCTAGTCAGACAAAAAAGGAGAGGAATGGATCCGGAGAGGTCTGCCGCTCTCGGAGAGGAGGTGGACAAACTCAAAGCAAATGGGTTCGTCCGCGACGCCCTCTACCCTGAATGGGTATCCAACCCCGTGCTGGTGAAAAAGGCGAATGGGAAATGGAGGACTTGCGTAGATTATTCCGACTTGAACAAAGCATGCCCTAAGGACAGTTTCCCGTTGCCTAGGATCGATCAGTTGGTCGACTCCACCGCAGGACACGAGCTGTTGTCATTTATGGATGCATACTCAGGGTACAACCAAATCCCAATGCATATTCCGGACCAAGAACACACCAGCTTCGTGACAAACGCGGACTGTACTGCTATGTAGTAATGCCCTTTGGATTGAAGAACGCAGGGGCAACTTACCAGCGTTTAGTGAATCGAATGTTCAAGGACCAGCTGGGCAAGACGATGTATGTCTATGTGGATGACATGCTCGTGAAGTCACGACGGTCAAACGACCACATTCGAGACTTGGCTGAAATGTTCGACATACTCAGGTTTTACGGGATGAAGATCAACCCTCTGAAGTGTTCCTTCGGCGTGGCATCAGGGAAGTTTTTGGGATTCATCGTCAATGCTAGAGGAATTGAAGCCAACCTAAAGAAGATCCAAGCTATTCGAGATGTGCAAGCGCCCAGGACTATAAAGCAAGTGCAGAGTTTGAATGGAAAAGTAGCTGCGCTAAGTCGATTAATATCCAGGGCAACTGACAAGTGCATCCCATTCTTTGATATAATAAAGAAGGGGAAGAGAAATTTTGAATGGACGTCTAGTTGTGAGGAAGCATTCCGGAATCTGGTGATCATCTGGAGAGTCCACCAATGCTGTCAAAACCAGTTGACCACGAGATGTTATATGTATACTTGGTTGTATCCCCGCATGCGATAAGTGCGGCTTTGGTTCGTGAGGAGGATCGAGTCCAGAGGCCGGTGTATTATGTTAGCAAGCGTTTAACGGGGGCAGAGAGGAATTACCCTAAGATCGAGAAATTGGCTTATTGCTTGGTGATTGCATCACGTAAGCTGCGTCCATACTTTCAAGCGCATTCAATCGGTGTTTATACCGATCAACCCCTGAGGCAAGTACTCCAACGGCCGGAAACTTCTGGAAGGTTGCTGAAGTGGAACATCGAGTTGAGCCAATTAGATATCGCCTACTTACCACGGAGAGCCATCCGAGGGCAAGCATTAGCAGATTTCATCGCTGAGTTTACCATACTCGTCAAACCGGATGATCACGACATCATTCCCCCCGTTCGATGGAAATTATACACTGACGGTGCATCAAACGACCGTTGCTCCGGCGCGGGCATAGTTCTTATAACTCCGGAAAACCGATCAATCTGTTATGCCCTGAAGCTTGATTTCCTGGCTACAAATAACGAAGCAGAATATGAAGCACTGATCGCTGGCTTGAAGCTCATCAGGGAACTCGGGATCAAATCAGTCGAAATCTTTTGTGACTCACAGTTGGTGGTTTACCAAGTACAGGGAGACTACCAAGCAAAGGGACGAAAGCTCGCTCCGTACCTTGTTCAGGTCCAAGAACTTCTCTCGAATCTCGAGCGTTATGACATTTCACATGTCCCGCGCGAATAGAACAAAGAAGCCAACTTGTTGGCTAAGTTTGCGAGTACCGGCGATGCGTAGCAAATGGGATTGTATCCCGTTGAAGCCTTGCATGCCCCGAGCATAGACGAGATGAAAGTCGATCGTGCGTTGGAAACGGAGATCGAGAAGGAATCATGGATAACCCCATTCAAACTGTACCTAATGATCGGAGCTTTACCAGAGAAAAGGAGCAAAAGACGGCAGGTCCTTCGAAAGGCCGCGCGATACGTAATGCAGGATGGGTCAATGTATCGAAAGGGATTCTCAGTCCCACTATTACGATGCATCGCTCATGATGAGACAAAGCGGGTCTTAAGAGGGGTTCACGAAGGGGAATGTGGCGACCATATTGGGGGGCAAACGCTAGCAAAGAAGATCCTCCGCTATGGATATTACTGGCCCACCGTAAACCGGGACACCGCGGACTACGCAAGAAAATGCGACAAGTGTCAAAGATATGCGAAAATCCCGAGGGCTCCATCAACGGAACTCACACAAATGATTAGTCCCTGGCCATTTGCGATCTAGGGAATCGACATAATCGGCACTTTGCCTATATCCAAAGGTGGTGCGAAATATGCGACAGTTGCAATCGACTATTTCACAAAATGGGCTGAGGCAGAACCTTAGGCCACAATCACCTCTAAGAAGGTCATTAACTTCGTTGTACGAAACATTATATGCCGCTTTGGCCTTCCACGCACCATCATTATGGACAACGGGACGCAATTTGAAAGCAGAGAGTTCAAAGAGTTCTGTTTAAAGTATGGCATCGAGAAGAAGTTCGCCGCCGTGGCACACCCGAAAGCTAACGGGCAAGTCGAGGCCGTCAACAAAATAATCAAGTCCATACTGAAGAAGCGTCTGGAGAAGGTTTGAGGCAAGTGGGTAGATGAACTCCCTATAGCATTATGGGCATATAGAACTACCCACAAGTCCGCGACCGGCCACACTCCATTCGCCTTGGCATACAGCTCTGAAGCCGTTATACCCGTGGAACTTGCAGTTCCATCGCACCGAGTGACATACTATGATCCCAAAACGAACCAGAACCTCTTGCTGGAATCACTGGACTGCATCGATGAGAAGCGTGAAGAAGCCGAATTAAGGGCGGCAGCGCATAGGCACCGAGTCAAGCGCTACTACGACGGCAGGGTCCGCCCAAGAATCTTTGAGGTGGGTGATCTCGTTCTGAAATGAGTTTTCCCGGTACCATCACGTATGAATCCCAGCTGGGAGGGTCCGTATGCCATTGAACGGAAGCTTGGAGAGGGAACATTCAAGCTAGCAACCGTCGATGGCACGACACTCCCCCGAGCATGGAACAGTGAACATCCGCGGCACTATTACATTTAGCATGTTTTCTTTCTTGTCTTAGGCACTGTTATTTCCAGCATGTTTCCATTCAGTAATAACTTAGTTTCTTTTTAAAAGTTGTAATCGAGCAGTTTAGTTGATTTTCATTAATAAAGGCTTGAAGCCGTGTTTTTCATGAATCACTAACGTTTCTATATCTCATAATTGAATGATGAACTACATTATCTCGTACGACGTACGGACTCGTATAAACAATTTAAAATCTCCGAATCCCCAGAGCGCGGAGCGGAGTACTCTAAGTCCCCGGAGCGCGGACTAGAGTATAAACGATTCCAAATCTCCGGATCCCCAAGCGCGTGCCGGAGTACTCTAAGTCCCCAGAGCGCGGACTAGAGTATAAACGATTTCAAATCTCCGAATCCCCAGAGCGCGGAACGGAGTACTCTAAGTCCCCGGAGCGCGGACTAGAGTATAAACGATTTCAAATCTCCGAATTCCAAGAGCGCGGATCGGAGTACTCTAAGTCCCCGAAGCGCGGACTAGAGTATAAACGATTTTAAATCTTCGAATCCCCAGAGCGCGGAGCGGAGTACTCTAAGTCCCCGGAGCGCAGACTAGAGTATAAACGATTTCAAACCTCCGAATCCCCAGAGCGCGGATCAGAGTACTCTAAGTCCCCGGAGCGCGGACTAGAGTATAAACGATTGCAAATCTTCGAGTCCCCAGAGCGCGGATTGCAGTACCCTAAGTCCCTAGAATGCGGACTAGAGTATAAACAATCTCAAATCTCTGAATCCCCAGAGCGCGGATTGGAGTACTCTAAGTCCCCGGAGCGCGGACTAGAGTATAAACGATTGCAGATCTTCGAGTCCCCAGAGCGCGGATCGCAGTACCCTAAGTCCCTAGAATGCGGACTAGAGTATAAACGATGCGAACCTCCGAGTCCCCTGAACGCGGATCAACTTACTCTAAATCCCCGGAGCGCAGATTTAGAAAAAAGTCCAAGTACTCGGGAGATGTAGAACAAGAAATATGCCACGTCCGGAGATGTTTGAACAACACGAAAATGGACTGGGAGATAATGCGACTACAGTTAATCATCAAACAAAAGAAAAGCAAGAGAATCATTCAAACAAAAAAGAAACTAAACTTCATTCAAATAGTTCAAAATGGGGTTACACAGTTACTCCTACAAAATCTATACAAGCTACAGGACTTAAGCAAGAAGCTCGTTGAACGAGCGTATTAATTATTTCTTCGGTTTCTTCTTCTTGTCTTCCTTTGTTTTTTTCGACGACTCCTCTCCTTCACGCTTTTTCTTGGATTTCTTGCTTGCTAAAGAAGCGGAGTCAGGAGTAGGAGACGGAACAACTAGTGGTTTGGACCTGCCCGGGAGAATGATTTTCAATGGTCTGTTCCGCGGGTCGGTAAGTTCCAGGATTCCAGGTTCAACTTTGACCTCGGCCTTTTTCTTCTCCTCTACGGCGAGGTGGTCCTTCATGCTCATCTGTGAAGTATGCTCAGAGGCGCTAGTGATTTCAATTTCATCACTACCTTCGGTAGGAGATGAAGTGTCAAGCTTATCGTCATCTAGCACCCCAATCACTTGAGCATCGGGACCAGGAATTACTCCCGCATGGGCAGCGTTGCTAGTTTTCTCTGCCTCCTCCTTGGCATAATCGCTCCTTGGAGTCGGCTCGGCGTCAGAACAGCCTACATGAAAACATAAAGAATGAACGTTAGAATGAATAACCACTGCTGAAAAATGACGGGATCTTTCAACTTCTAGAAAAGAAGAGTTTCCTACCGGGTTCTGGTTGGCTATCGGTTGCGCGTGGGGTTTCACCCTCCAGAATAGGAGATAGCACATGAACACCAAGCCCGGGATTTTCAGGGTCGTAGCCGGCGTGCTGCTCGAACGGGTCAAGTGTCGGCCGACCGGCCGATTGAGCAGCGGGAGGAGCAGCAGTGTGAGGAGCCATAGTCTCAGCCCCAGACGGGCCAGCTTTATCATTTTTCTCTTTTGGAAGGGGAGAGCCTTTGCTATAAAGCGTCAATGTCGCGGATAAATCCGCTGGCTCATTCCCCTAAGGAATTCCTTCACCAAAGCATCCTCATCGACCTCTTCAGAGCCCGACTCGATTTTCCTGATCTTTATCAAAGTTTCCCAGGCCTCAGCTAGGGATTCGAGGTAGCCGTCGCCCAAGAATGTTAAGTCGCGATGCATAAGGACGTGGGCTCCATATTCAGCGATCAACGGGTAAAACATGCATTTGACTTCTTCCCTGCCGGCTTTTGCGGCCGCCTCAAGACGAGAGTCAATCTCCTCCGCAGCCATTCTTTTGCCCTCCTCACGGGCCTCATCCTTCATTTTCTCAACCCCAGCAAGTTCGTCATCGAGCTTCGTTTTCAAGAGACGAGTAGCAACGATTTCATCACAGTATCGTTGTGATTCTTCTTGAGCAGCTACCTTGTCCTCCTTCTCCTTGGAGAGTAATTCTTTCAGCTCTCTGACTTGCACGACGAGCGCGTCCCTCTCTTTTTGGACAGCGTCTTTTTCTAAGGCGAGGGCACCGCTGCGCTGGACTGCTTCATCAAGCTCCTTCTTGTGAGCCATCTCTAAGCGAGTAACTGCCTCAACAGTATCTTTTGTGCTTTGTTCCGCGGCTTCCAGCTTCGACTTGTACGAAGCGAGCTCTACGTCTTGGTGCTCAATGATGTTTTTGTCGCAGCCAGCCTCCAGTTTCAGGCGATCAATCTCATGTTGACGCTCAACGGACACCTCCGAGATCTTCTCCACCAAGTGCACAAACGCGTCATGTTGAACATAGACATCGTTATTGCAGGCAATGGCACTCTGCTTCACGTGCCCAGGAATATGGTGAATAGCCGGGAGGAACTTCAAACCGTCAAAGCAAATTTTCGGAAATTTGGCCCTAAGATCGACCATCTTTTCCGTGACAGTTGGATCAACCGCGGGAGTAGGGGGAGGAGGCTTTGGAAGTTCTGCCCTTTTTCGTTGTTCCCGAACTTGCCTCGTACTCGATGAACCGGAGTGTTGTTCTCGAGGAGCATCAGATTGGTAACCCTTCTGTGAAGATTTCTCTTTATCCGGCACAGTTGGGGGAAGAGGATCACGGGACTGCGAAGATTGAGAATATGCCTTCTTGCGGTGAGACAACTCACGGGGACGATTGTCCCTATCTTCATAATCGTCTCGGTCCCTGCGTTTTCCTGAACCAGAGTCCCGTCCAGAGTGATGAAATATGGAAGAGCCATGAAGGCGATCGAGTCCGTGAGAACGCCCCATATCACCTACAAAGAATGGAGATAACAACGAGTTAGGAAAAATCCGGGAAATAAAAAAAAATGAAGTGTATGATGGAATGCGTATGTGTGTGCGTGTCCTAGTGTTCCCCCCGACGGACCCGTTCGTTTATCTTTACTAATCGGAGTGTTGTCTCCTTGGACCGGGAGTTGAACTCCCGCATTGCCTCTAGCGGGTGAAGAAAATTTGAGGGCTTTAGGATCATCAAACCCATAATTAAGTATATCATCAGGAATAGATAGGTTCGATAGACCCCTCAGGGAACTTTCCAGGTGCTGCGAGGAAGCCTCTTTCTCAGGCGGGATAGGCATGAATTTTGAAGTGCCACCAACTTTCTCCTTCTGAACTTTATATTTTAACTTCTTCTTTCTCTTCGAAGGGGAGGATGACGTTTCAATGTCTTGAACTTCGACCGCCGGATTCCAAGCGGGACCCACATTCTCGTCTTGTGTCTCAGGAGCTTCATCTTCTTTGCGCCCACCTTCCTCGTGCATATCGGGAGTGCGACGCGACGACGATCCGGCCTGTTTTTTTCCCTTTACCGGACGAAGATTTGGAAATGATGACACCTTCTGGAAGGCTGATCCGACGACCAGGGGCCAGCAAGCCAAACCCCAACAGTGATTCATTTGAAATGATAGTCCGGATGTCTCGTTCCTCGGTAGGAAGAGCTCTAATGGCTTCAACAGCCTCAGAATATCCTCGGCCTTCAGGACGCGGGTTGATACCTGAAAAGATGAAACAAAGAGTTAGGAAAAGCATGACTTCGGTTAAATGCGAATAGTGACTCGGCAGAGAAACTTACTGCCTTCAACCCATCTCCTCGCAAAACCAGGAGGGCAGCGCACATAAAACCATTCCTGTTTGTACAGGGCGAATTTACTGCATGCCCCTGTCAAGATTTGGCATTTGTGGTACGGCTCGAGGAACATGAAGAAAGGACTGTCTTTTCGTCTCTTGATCATATAAATGTATCTGATATCGCCAGCGGTTGGAGGTCTAGAGAAGACGGCCATGAAAAGTAAGTAGGTCACGTATAGAAACGCATGGCCGTTCGGGTGCAGCTGCGACGGAGCTATGTCAATATACTGCAATACATCCCGGAGAAATAAATTGAACGGAGGCACGCTGCCCATCCAACACATGAACTTGTTACAGGCGGTATACCCGACTGGGGGCAGATGAGGATGATCGTGTCGAGAATGGACCAACACATCGGCGAAAGGGATCCCATGAATGGAGCATATCCGTCGGAGAGCGGCTTCGTTGATCTTCGAAGCTTGTGAATCGATCGGATTGTCTAGAAGAATTGCTGCCTCCAGGGCATCAGGTGCTAAGTTGTGAGCAGGAGAAGTCGATGGATTAGAAGTATCAGCAGCTTCTGGCCTTGATGACGGCCCAGGCCTGTCGGATATAGTGGCGGAGCTAGACTTTCTTGACATCCTCAATAAATAACGAACCTGGCAAAGTGCTTGAGAAAGCTATACTCAAAAAACGTTGAACGTTAGAGTTAGCAACACGAGTTTTCCCCCCACGTGGTGTGTGAACTAGTGCAAGCAATTGTGTACAAGCAATAAGAATCTAAAGATTTCAAAGATATAAAAATGAGCTTCGAGTCGTCGCCTTCGAAGACCGTCATCGCTGACCGTCTCAAAAAGTCCGCCTTGAGATGATTACGGTTTCAAATTCAGAAAATGAGTGTTAATCAAACCCAGATTCAAGTCTACTAAAGCTAGGGAGTTAATGATCCAGGTCAGTGTCATATGATGGTGTGCTTAGATCTTTTGACCTTGTGTAGATTAGGCAAGGTAATTGTTCGTTCGACATTTACGGTGTTCGGCCTAAGTATGGTTCAACATTTATCATTGTTCGGCATCTATAATTGACCGGCATTTGCATTGCTCGGCCTTGATATGGTTTGGTTAAGTTTTGTTCGGCATTTGGACTGTTCGTCCTAAATATAGTATTCGGCATGTATGTTTGTTCGGCAGGTCAGTTGTTCAAAACGAATACTGTTCGGCATTTAAGTGGTATTCGGCAATTGTATCGTTCGGTCTAAGTTCTATTCGGCATGTGCGTCTGTTCGGCGATTGTACTGTTCGGGCTAAGTTCTATTCGGCTTGTGGGTTTTTTCGGCATGTCAATTGTCCGGCACATATAATGTTCGGCATTTGAGTGTTGTTTGGCCTTAGTTAGTTCGGCTAAGTCATAGTTTGGCATTTTAATAAGCGCTAGGCCTGGGTTTGTTCGGCCAAGGTAGTGCTCGGCAACTTCCCATTCCACCGTCCGGCGCATGACGACATACGCCGGAGCAGCGCTAAGCCGAACAACACCTTTACCTCCTCCAACACCTTCTTTCTTTTTTCTTCCCTTTAACTTTGGTTTGACACGAGGAAGCTAAGCCCATAGGTGAACCTGATCATTCCTCCTCGCATCATCGTTCGGCAGTGAAGACGCGGTAAAGACGACCTACTCAAAGGCCTTCTACGTGACACACTCGGCCATCTCATTTGAAATCTACTTGAATCGTACGAGAAAAGATACCTAGTTTGCAGATTGGAGATTGGGATGGAGTAGTTAAGTTTTAAATCCGGACGACTGAATAAAATTGAAAGTCTTCGAGGAACGACAGAAGTAAAAAAGTAGAGGGGAGAAGAAGGAAAAGACCTGGTTTTATAGAGAGGGGAGGTGGAAGTCGAAGGGGCTATACCCGGTAGAACCGGTCAATACCACAGTGTTCGACATCAGAGCAAAGTGTCGTTCGGCACATGAGGATTGTTCGGCTTCGAACGTATCGTTCGGCGTCCAGGCCACGCTCGTCACACACCTCCGTCATAGGCATTCTCGAGAAGGCATCACCAAGGAAAGTTGAACTAGATTCAAAGCGCATCACGTTCGGCCACGCGATACACTTTGGGGGGCAAGTGTTTCCTGGAGATTTGACCAGGCAACTAGAGGAAAGTTGAACTAGATTCAAAGCGCATCACGTTCGGCCACGCGATACACTTTGGGGGGCAAGTGTTTCCTGGAGATTTGACCAGGCAACTAGTACTCGGAGGAGTACTCGGCATCCATAGTGCTCGGCATCCGTAGTGCTCGGCATCCAGAAGACTCGGCGTCAAGTAGTTTTCGGCGTTCGGCGTAATACTCGGCATCAGTAGTACTCGGCATACAAAACTACTCGCCGTCAACTGGCACTCGGCATCAACCAATGCTCAGTGTCAGCTAGCGTTCGGCATCAATAGAACTCGGCGATAGGAATACTCGGCGACAGGAGTGTTCGGCATAAAGCAGAACTTAGCAGCAGGAGTACTCGGCAACGGGCATACTCGGCATCCATGAGACGTTCGGTGTACATTACTATTCAACATGACACTATCATTCGGCCAGCATGCATCATTCGACCAAAAGCTTCAGATAGAGTTGCGATCGGCTTCAGCTGCAACCATCCTGCACTTCCCACACAATCGAACGAACCATCCAGCACAGAGAGGACTGTTCGGCATGGAAGGGACCGTTCGGCACAGAGAGGACTGTTCGGCATGGAAGGGACCGTTCGGCACGGAAAGGACTGTTCGGCGTCAAAGCGTTCGACATACCTGGTTCGGCATGCAGCGAACACTACACCTGGGCTAGAGCGTTCGGCTACCAAGCCCACTTGGGAAGTCCAGCCCATCTTTGTCTATAAATAGAGGGGCAGGGTCACAGTGAAGAGGATCCTTTTTTGGGAGAGAACACCGGGGAGACTCTGCCATTTTTGAGACTCATCTTCTCTACTTAACAACTTCATTCAAGCATTTGATTCACGAATTGTATTTGTAATCAACAATAAGGAAGATCAATACGTAGGCAATTACGCTGAACCACTATAAATTTGGTGTTCTTACTTTCTGCATTTAAATTAGCATTGTCTTCTCTGTTTAATTTATCTTCATCACTTATATCTCTACACAATCTTTCTCTACGAGGTTAGTGACCAATTTTGGTGCTAACACTACTCTCACTTGTTTTTCTTATACTAAGATAACCAGTCTGAAAACGATACAAAATAGCAGAAGTTATACCATATTCTCAATGAAATAAGAAAATGATGATAAATAATGAATTCTTTAAAACATACTCACATTCTCAACAAATTAAGAAACAACACTTTCTCTACACATTTTAAGATTCTCGCCATCAGGTGGTTGAGTAAAACATGTGCACCGCCATGCATGAACAATCAAATGTGCTAATTTTTCAGCTATTTCTTGCTTGTTTAGACCTTCGTAGATCCCCATACCTTATATATTACAAAAATTAGAATTATATTAACCATAGTAAACTATGCACAGTATCAATGTGAGAGAAACAAACTAATAAAAGAAAAGAAATAAAGACATATATTCTTTCATTGAGTTGCCAAGCTGTTATTACTGAAATAAATTCTTTTATCGCAGTTTCACTATGTATCTCACTCCATATCTTTGCTTGATCACTCTCATAGTGTACAATTATTAGAACTTGTAATCAACAATGCTTGTATATAGGCACATCAAATGCACAAAAGGATAATATGAGAAATGAGAAGGGACCGACCTTCTTGGAACTATGTTGTGTTATAGCAATAACACTAGTCATTTGAGCCCAAATTAAAGATGAGGTATATATCAAATCAATTGGAACTTTACTTATTCTTTTTCCAACTCCAATTGCTTCTGCTAAATCCTTCATGGTTTGAGCTTTGAGGTACATCAATACTTCCCGTAAACAAGTTTTCCTCATTCCACATTGATTTGCAACTGTTGGATAAAGATTATATAAAGATGTTTAATATGAGCAACTTTTGGAAAAAGAATGGTGAGGTCAAGTGATGTAGTGGCCTGCAAGGCTAGTAGTGAAAATAGAGCAAACATAAATTACAGGCTGGGAAGGTGAGAAATTGAATTGGCTAAAATAGTGCAGTTAAAAAGATGCAGACTAATATCCACTGTTTGTTCACTTTTTGAATATCATAAATTAAGTTTCAAAATCATGCAAAGGTTTGCTAGTTTATTGTATAATTAGAGTACACACAGGTATCTTAATAGGTTTAAAAGATACTAGTGTAGTTTATATTAGTACTAAATATATACGTGATCCATAACTAAAATGTATATACCATTCATTGGAAATTATTAGCTGCATTTGAGAAATTCATGGATTGTTCAACTTACATATCAACTGCCTTCGGAAGTGTGACAGCTTCAAACCTACATTATGCACTTTAATATGGCTGCATTAATCAATCCTAATGTATATTGAAATTTTAACAATAGATTCCTTGTAATGTGGATGCTCCTATTATTCTCAATGTCATTAACAATGTCACTGACTCACTAATCATATGTTCTTAAGTCCTGTCACATTTTTTTGCCTTATACGTCTAAGGTTACCAAAACACATATTATTTTAAAATAGAAGGAAGAAGATACCTTTTTAATGAGAAGAACATGGAAGAAGAAGAGTAGAGCAAGTGGTAGAGTTGCAAGCATAGTTAGCAATGTGTAAGAAGCCTATCACAAGTAATAATCATACAACATATGATAATGACAGGAGGATAAAAATGCTGCAAAAAACACAATAATGTAAGGCATCAAGGAGAACCTGCTTGCTAATTTTGCGCTGAATTTTGTGGAAAAATGCTTTTGCTCCAAGAAACAGAGAATGAGCATAATAAGGATCCCGATTGATCATTGCAAAATAAGCTACAACTCAATCCCAAGGTGGATTACATAAACACTTGTAAATAATGAGCTAAAATGAAAAGGACTTGGAATATAGTGTTCTCTACATTTTCTGAATTTATAAGCTAAAATTAAAAGGACCATGAATATAGTGTTAGCTACATTTTATGACTATGTCAGAGTCAACAACCATTTTTACCCATTAGGCTTGTGGCATAATAGCATTCTCACGCTAGCATAACAGTTGACAATGGAAGGCTCTATGAGAAGTAGAATAATGCATAAAGCCATGGATTTCATTTTGCAAGTATGAACATGTGTTCCAATTGCCTCTTGAGACATGCAAGTTAACGAGACTTGTGTATGATACATGGATAAGAAGTGACTTATAAACATATTAGCCTTGAACAACTTGTCTTTCTTGACAAATATCTTACAAATGGACTGTAATCCTTTGCTCTGGTGCCAAATCAAAGCAGGAGTTCACATAGTGCCTGGGGTCACTAGATCAAAAATTAAATGGCTTAAAGCAATAGTGCATTTTAGAAATGCTTAAAATTTGCTAAAGCTCACTTTTGAACCCCTTCTTTGGTTTTGCATTAGAGTGGATGAATTAACTTTGTTACAATTTTGATACAACTGTGGATTTGACAAATGGACACCAAACTAAAACAAGGACTAATCATGTGACATTATAAGTTTACAGGTGCATCTAGATTGTTAAGCGAACATATATTTCTTAGCATGAGAATAAGCAAATAAATTTAGCTAAATTTCACAATAAGGAATTAACTTCTTGCAAGATGCATATACGATATTATAATAACACAATGAGAAGCTCGGTAGCATTAAAAAGTAAAGCTAATCTCTACTTTGCATAATTACAATAAGACATGTCATCCTCGCTCTTTTGTTATTCAGAAGCATGTTCATCTCTGTTGTAGCAACAATTAACAAAGGAAAGAGGAAACCATCAAAATATAATTGTTACTATGTTTGTAAAGCAAGAGTTTGATCTTTTTTCCGAAGTTTTTCAGACGATTTTATTGAACTGGTATGATTATCGACCTAATGTTCAAGTTTAAACTCTTTATATCATTTAGCTTTCCACATTCTTTTACATCAAGATATTTCTTAGACTTAAAACTTCTCAATAAACATCACACCAGACATGCAAGCATAAAACACACACAACCTGAGTATAAGTATACTTAGCAAATGCAAATTTTCATGACTGTAACAACCCAATATTTTTGTAAATATTTTTAACATTTTTAGATAAATTTTATTTCAATATTTCTATTTTTAAAACATTTTAAATGTATAGTTATAATTTTCCAAAGTTAATTGTATTTTGTTTGCAATTTTTAATTCTAGTTTCAATATAATAAGCTATTTTCTTTATTTACTTTTATTTTCTTTTTATTTTTTTCCTATGAATAATTATTTATTATCATTTTCACTTTATTTTTGTTGTCCTTTTATTTTATTTACTGATTTTTATTTGTTTATATTGAATTAAAAAGAGAGTGGAAATTTGAAGAGACTAAATCTTTTAACTTGTGACTTTTCATCATCTAGACTCTTCACATACTTTGGCCGTTCATTACTTTATTGTTGGCCGTGAGTTTTATTGTGTTTTCACGTGAGAAAACTTTCTCATTCATCACAAGTTCGGCCAAACATTTCTGAAAAATATTTGTTATTGGCCTCTCCTTTTTTTTCTACTTTTTCTTATTTTTTTCCATTGTTTTTACTTGATTTTTGTCTTGCCTTTCTCATGTTTGTTCGGCCTTATACCCTCACCATCTCTTCCACCAACCACACCACTTCCTCCACCTCATCATCCACGGCCTGCCTCCCTTCCCCTCCGACCAGCAAGTGGCCATGACCATCCCTTGAGCCTATTCCACAAAACAATGTCAAAACTCCTATAAATTGTCATAGTCGAGCCCTATTTCAACAACCCCTTCATATTTGACCACGGCCACCACCATGAACCACCACCACCTGTTTGATTTGACCCCTGACCATCTTGTCCAGTCATGTAGCAGCCCTGGCCGAGCCCATAGGACCAGAGGCCGAGACCATGGTGAACCAAACCACTTGTTAGCCTTTGCCTTTTGACCTTCTTCCATTTGTAACTCCTTCCTCTTTATATTCCATTTTGTAACCATGCCTTTATGAGTCCATACCCGAGCTTTCCATCCTGAAAACCATGTTGTGGCCGAGCCAAATAACATGTGTGGTCGAGCAAAGTTGAGTGAAGATCGAGCAAAAATTGTTTAAAATCTTTGTGAAGTCATTTGTCTAATTCTATTTCTATTTTGTTTCAATATAATCTTTGTATTTTGAATTTATATTTATTTTGCTTTGTTTATTTGTGAATGCAAGATTAACATCTTGGCTATCTCTCTACTCAAATCAAGTCGTGCTATATCGTGCTTTCTGCTTTTATCTGTGTGTTCGATTTGCAAACTCCAGCGTAAAAAGGTGAGTATTAACACATGACATTTATACTTATATAAATTGTGAAGTGCAACAAGTGAATGTGTATAAACTATTATATCATGTTATACCTGCCTGTGATGTAAATTATATGATGTTAAACCTTGTTATAAACTTGTCACATCATCTGTTATGTTTATTTCATTTTACTGTTTATTCTATTCTGTTTATCACACTGCAAGTTCCCTATAGAATAGAATCACTATGGGTTGAAATGATACATACCCGAACGGACTTTAGAATAGGGAAAAATCGTTATGGGCTGAAATGATAAGCCTGAGCGATTTTTATTTAATTTTATTTACTTGGGATTGCGGGTTTGAAATGATAAAACCCGAATTTTCTTTGTAAATTACGGATTGAAATGATATATTATCCGTATCACTTGACTTAGGCTAGAAAATATTATACAGACCCGTGGTTATTTTATAAAATTTTTGGAAATTTTTAAATATTTTTAAAATGTAAAAATATGGGAATTTGATTTAAATTGAAATTAAAATGATTAAATAAAGAAATAATGATTTTTCTATGTATTAAAAATGTAAATAAATGGATAGAAAATGGTGATTTGAAACATAACTTAAATTGGAAATTTTGATTTGATTTTTAATGGAAATTTAAGTTAATTAAATAAAAATGAAAATTAAGTTTTATTTGTGAAAATGGAAATTTAAATTTAAGTGTTAAAGTAAATTGTTAAAAATGAAAAAAATGGAAAAATGGTACACTTGAATTTAATAAGTGAAACTTTGGAAAATTTGATTTTTATTGTAAAATTTTTCTTTATAAAAACCATAAGTTAAAGGTATTTAAATGAACATTTTTGATGTGGAAAAATGTTATTTTTATAAAATTGGTTAAAATTGAAGTTAAATTGATTCTGGAATTTTATTATTAAATCTGGAAATTCTTTTAGTAGCACTTCAGAAATGCCATCGTTTCTGAATTTAACTTGAAAACTAAAGTAAATGATGCTGTAGCACTTTGTAAGTGTTGTGGTTGATACGAATGAACTAAAGACTAATTTAACTAAGGGCTATGACAACACTTTGTAAGTGCTGTAGTGCTGAAACTAAACTTGAACCTGAAATTAATGAAAGAGCTATTGTAGCACTTGTTAAGTGCTGCAGTTGGCTGAAATGTGATTTTGAATATAATTGAACTACTGCAGCAGTTTTTAAAACGCTGTCTTTGCTGAATTGAATTAAATCTTTAATTTGAACCTTGAACTATTACACCAGTTTTGTAAATGCTGTCTTTTCCGAATTGAACTATTTTTTCACTAAAACTGAACTAATACATCAGTTTATAAATGCCGTCTTTGCTGAATTGAATTGTTTTCAAATATAACTTACCGCAGCACTTTCTAAATGCTGTGAAAGCTGAAATTTTAATGTTTTAATGTATTTAACTGAATAAACGAACTCAGAAAAGGCTAAATTTTTGGGAATTGAATATTTGATTTAAAGGACAAATGACTTTAATTTCAAATGGTTTAAATGAAGTATTTTGATTTGAAATATCAACTATTTTGAAATTTATAACCACGGGTTATAATAACCATTGGTTGTTAAAGAAACTGGGATCGGATATGGACATACTCTCTATCGATACCGAAAACCACTTTAACAACTGTGTACGCGGTGGAGATTCCAGAATGAAGTAGGATGGTGGCGACGATCCTAAGGTATATACGTGGACCCAACTCCCGGGAGTTGGCATAAGGTGGCTAAAACAAAAGCGATTCTCGGGCCAATGAGGTAGCACCTCTGATCAGACACACTTCTTCGATACCATTCTATTACTTTTGTGATTGATTGGGTGCACCCCTTGATTTGGGAGTGTTGTTCAAGGTTGGCGGTAGTGGCTGCTATGCATTTCCACCAGCCCGGATGTGTAATTGGTATATCTACCCTGGCATTGCCTTGTTGTGTCGTGTCACCTACCATAGCGAGCTTTACTACGAGTTGTGATTTCTCCCGTAGCCTGTGGAGTATCGAGGGTAGCCCCCGTTTTGGGAGTATGCTAATACTGGATAGACTACTGGGACTATTACGTGTTAAGGTGGAAAATGTAAAGCATTAATGCTATTTAAAAGTATGTTTATTTTAATTAGACATTATTATAATAGCGAATATTACTACATAGTAGATAGTTTATCGGATCCTTAAAGAATGGGCGATCCCAAGCATTCTTTAAGTTACTAGTACCTTTTATTACAGTTCACTTGAGTTGGTTTACATTGTATAAGTATGTATGTCCTGACTCGAGTGTTTGTGTTTTATTTACGCTCGGGTCAGCCTGAGTATTCACAGCTTTGGACTTCACTTTCTGGAGATAGGAATCGCTTGAGATTCTGCTTATCTAGTTATTTATCTATTTCAGTTCAGTTGTTCTACTTCAGCTTTTGTATTAGAGACATATGTATTTGGGATTTCTACTGTACTTGTTTCAGAACTATATTTGTTTTCAGACTATGTATTTTGTATCTGTTTTGAGACTTTGTATTGTAGTGGCTTCATGAACCACTATTTATTTTATTTCCGCTACGAGTTATTCTGATTTTCTATGTTTGTGATTCTGTAAATGATTTTATTTTCTCCAAATTTTATTACAATCTGTTATTTTGCATTATTCAAGTCTGACATGTGTGGATTATTGTCGATTTGAATGGTCCAAAATAGTGGGTCGTTACAATGACTGTGCCCGTTACTACATAAACATACAAGTACTTAATGTTAGTTACTATATTCATGTTAAATTATTCTACTGGTCAAGTGATTGGTTAGTTAATTTGCAGGACAATATTGTGCTTTACTAAAAAATATAATATTCAATTTTGTTCCAAATTGCGTTTCAAGATATTTAGATTGTTATAAGAATGTAATGTCTGCCAAAATTGTTGGAATTATACTATAAAAAGGAAATGGCTAGAATATACACATGTCGCCTAAAATCCAGTAAATCAATATTTATTTTCTATAACACATTCACAACTGGCAAAGGTATACTAAATACTTGAATACATTTGCATTCGGTTAGTCACGGTAATAGCTTAATTAATTAATAAGCAAAAATATCCCAAATATTTGTATTAGACAACCCATAAATAACTAAGAAATAAACAAATAATGATAAAAATAACATAGTTAAATCATGGATTTTAATCGCCAATTGATCCAAATAATAAATAAATAAATAATCATTTAACAACTTATATAATATAAATAGATCCTTCAGCGTTTTTACAATTTTAATTTTGCAATCCCTTTTTTACGACAACAGCATATCTTGAAAATGATACAAATAATGCCATATGGACATGTCAACTTAGAAACTTATGTTACCAATTTATCATTCAACGTGATATGGGATCTATATGGAAAATTTGAACTGTTTAACACAGAAATGACAATACAAATGAATTAACATGAAATTGAAAAATAAATTCTTCCAAAAAGAAAGCTAACACAAAAATCATGAGATCGTTAAGGAGAAGTAGATTACCTAGAGATGTACTTCCGAAATGATTGGCACAATGAAGTAAACACGGATTAACGAGATGGCAGATTAGGGGAAAGAAGAATTATGTCTTCCTGGAAGGAGCTTCTACAAGAAAAGAGGGGGAAAGGAAAATTTAAGCCGCTTAAATTTTTGGGCTGTGTTTTATTTGAGTGACAGCATCATCAGATTGATTTTTGTAAACCCTAACAAACCAATGACAGCAACCTGGCTTGCAACGCCATCCTCTGCTTCTATTAACGTAGGTTTTTGCTGTAGTGTTACTGTTTTACTTAATCTATGGAATAAAATTGGACGTGTACAGTCTCATTTCAAGGTAATAAGCACACTGGTTTCTCAGAATCGAAATAGTATATCATATATATAACAGTCACATATCACAGCGGAATAATAAACTTTTCTACATATACAAAATTGGGAGTCTATCAAATAGAACATTAGACTCAAATAATATACATTTGGTACAAATCTCTAACTCGATGTACATACATCTCACAATACATACACAAATCCTAAGTGAGATAATTTAAAGAGTCAAATGATCTATCTCTCTTCTAGTCCAACCATCCAAAAGTCTACCTGTGCTGTAACCTTAAAAGTCTCGGTCTGACCCGAGCATTAAAATAACATCCGAGTCAGACTATCTCTAAATATCAAAAAGGGTGAGAACAAGATATAACAAGTCACATAATTAATTTAACTCAGAGTTTAATTCAAGGCATAGATATACACACACACACACACACACACATATACATACATATACATACATGCATACATACATACATTTATATTTGGTCACAAACACACATTAGTCACTAACATAGATTAACAGAATAAATCAGAACATTCCTAACACACAGAAACTGATTCCATTAGCAAACAAAAATTGTGGTATCACTCTTACTGATATGATACCGAAGATTGGGGACACAGAATCTCGATATGATCACAAGGATCAAGGGACATGGAGTCTCGACACATCATTAGGATCGAGGAAAACCAACCAAATCCCGACCGATCAAGATGATCGTAGCAACTATGACTCGAAAATCCTAGATTATTCATTATTATTTCATATCTCGACCGATCACAAGGAATGTGGAAAAAAAATCTAGGAGTATACTTCTTAAAGATTTATCGGCCCTCGGCCGAACCCTAAAATGAGATACTCTAAATTGCCAGATACTATCACTTTCGGCAATCATAATAACTTAACCAAAATCTCCCATATCGTCTAGTGAAATTCAAGTATTTACTAGAAGCTAGTAAATCTCACTTATTATGGATATAATCGGAAAACCTAAACTATATTCCCTTAAAGATCTATCGATCCCATCGATCACCAAAAGAGAATACAACCCTAAACTGTTAAGCCAATAGTAATCACGAGAATTTAACCAAGTCATCCTATATTGCCCGATGAAATTCAAGTATTCACTAATAGGCTAGTAAGTACCACTCAAACATTATATTCAATGAATTGTAAAATATTCGACGAAGTGTTACTCGAGAGCATTGAAACCAATCAGTAACACTAAGTCGATTATTGGTATTTCCCAAATTATAGAATTAAGGTTCTCAAAAAATTTACTTGATTTATCACTTATTAAAATGTTCCATTAATCTGAATTGTTCCATTAAAATATTTATCATAGGATAAAATAAACCATACTTATAATTTAACACCAAAATACTTATTTTATGAAACCAATATTTTCTTTGTTCCAAAACCATATTGATACTTTAAACTCCATAAAATATTGTTCAAAGATTATGTTCCAAAGGACACACACACATATATATATATATAGCCATTTATTTTTATAATTCTATATTTATTACTCTTCTAAACCCATTTTAACATAATAACCATTTTATTTAGAAATAAATTAGGTTTATATTTCCAAAACCATGTTTCTGAATCCATAAACATTTTACTAACCGTACTTTATATATAAAATAATTTTGTTAAAATCATTTATAATATCAATTAGCTTAATTTAGAAACAATTTTGAGATTTATAAATATAAATTACTCTCTTTTATAAAATCATTTATGTTCCGAATATCTATTCTTATATTTTGAAAATAGACAAATATAAGTTTATAATATATTGCAATTCTTTGAATCAAAGTTATTCAAAGTCCATACAGCACACTAGAACTCACTACGACAATATACCAGGTCACCACGAGATTATAGCCATGAATTAATCCATAGAATTTTAACTTTTTATCAACTGTAAATCAAATTTATAGATTAGCAAACCAATGTAAATAAACACCAAAAAGGACCACAACCAAACACGCAAAACACACGGAAACAACAACCACAAACAAGGCAAGGGAAGAGACAAGAAATGAGTGACTCGGTGCGGCTCCTGGAGTTGAAACAACTTCAGGTTAGCATGCCACCAGTTCATCGATGGTGCCCCACCGGTCCACCGATGGTGATGTAACCTAGCGTTATTTCTGCTCCAAGTTACCTCTCCGGCATTCCGCTGGCATCGGTTTCTTCGGCGTTGATCTTTCTGACTTCTATAGCATTGATTATTGCAGCATGCAAGCATATACTCACTACACTTTGGTATTAAAGGTGATCACAAGATGATGGTTTCAATAAACTAAGAGTGGCTTAATATAAGTTATGAACAACATAAGAGAATGAGAGCAGCTCAATCATATATTTAACCAATTATTAAACAACAACCATACTTCGATTTAGAGATAGTAGTGTGAGGTAAACTCACCTTTGAAACTTGAATTTGATGAAATAATCCAAGATTAGCATCTCTTGATTATTCAGAAATTGCAAAGAGAATATTACAACAAAAGATAAAAACTTAGATTACTAACCCTAATTGATTCACAAGATGTGTAGGACATTACCTAAAGTTGATTTCTACATGATTTAACCAAAAGCACTTTGATTTAGAACTTAAAATTGAGGATTTTGAAGCTAGGGTTTTCTTAGTTTTGAGAAAAGCTTTCTTTTTGTTTATTGGTTTAGCAAATGAACGTATAGTTCATTTTAGAAATTTCTAAAGAAAGAAAACTCTCTCTTATTTGCACTAGTGGGTAGAAATTTACCTAGGTCCAAACTCATACTTTAATTAAATAACTCAAAAATCTATTTTCTACTTATTTCCTTCATTTAACTCTCACTACAAATCAGATTACACTTAGACAAATTATATAAAGACTCTACATCATATTTCAACCTTTTAACTTCAAAAATAAAAGAAAAAACAAGATTTTAATACTTATTTTAACCTTCTTTTTAATACTTAAAAAGATTCAATCTCTTATTTTCATTTCATGAAAGATTCCAAAGTTAACAATTTTTAAATCTAAATAAATTTATTTTACACAATTATAAGATTTACCATAATTTCCAAATCAATGTTTCAAAAATTTAAATTGAAATCCTCTTTAAGAAATGAAACTAATTTCTTAAATAAATTAAATCACTTATTCCAAAAATTAGATTTAATTACACAATTAAATTCCACAAACCATAAATTACAATTAATTATCCTTAATTATATTTAATTAATTAGGTAGTTAACAACAGGGTTGTAACAAACCCTTTCACCCTTAAAGAAATCATGTCCCCGCAATTTTCTCAACAAAAGAAATTTGTAGTTGAAATTTCTTCTTATTTAAAATTCCAAATTTTACATCCATCTAAAGTATAAAATGATATACACTATAAATCAAAAAATTTACAAATTATTCCTCTTAGTCTATATCTCAAAATAAACATTCACTATTTACAAATATTGATTAATTTAATGACATGGCTCACCATCCATTTATAGTGAATATTTATGTCAAATGGCTACGATGTAAACCGTGAAGTCAACATGGCCTCGCCACTTATCTCTGTTATTGCTAAGGTTCAATGGCTGGACCCGTCATCCAAAAATAATACATATATAATGCACTTTCATAATTTCCTTTTTCATTTTCTAAATTACTAAAACATTTAAACCCATACATACTAGTAAACAAATTTCCTTTTTAAATTTATTTCTAAAAATATTTTACCTTCACAAATAATGATATCGATTTCCAAATCATTTACCTAATATAATTATCCAAACTCCAATTAATCTTTTCTTTCCAAATAACCATATAACTCAAGATAATACCTTTCCAAATATTATTTATATCAAAAGTACATACTTCTAATACTTATCACAATTGTAAGTGTACATATTTTTCCATAAAATATCTTTTTAATTCAAACAAATTTATTTTCACAATTCTTAATTCTTAACTTCTAATTAATTTAGCTTATATATAAAAATTTATTTTCATTGACACAAAATAATTTGAAAGTTAAATTCATAAATGGTAGTAGATTTTATAAAGTTTTCCAATTAACTTCCATTTACATTTTTAATATATATCAATTCCATTTTTAAAACATTTTCCTTAATCTCATCTCATTATATAAAATAATATCAATCTACGAAATTTTAGTGATTCATTTTGTCGCTTGGCTGCAAAGTTGATTACGTAAAATATCAACATTGCCTCACCACGCTCTTCACTTCTCACAATTTATTCAATGGCTAAAACATATTTTAAATTATTTTAAACTCAAATATTTTCCAAATTTCCAAATCAATTATTTCCTATGCCAAATTGTCTCATTCGATGTTTAGGAATTCCTATCGATAACATAAAGTCCCATATATCGATCAGAATCCTTTAACATTTTCTAGACAAGTCAACATAATAAATAATCATAAGTTTTCATTAGTTATATTTATTTTATTATCACAAGCATCCAAGCATTCATTATAAATAAATACAATCAAGCAAGCAATTCCTAACAACCAATCAACCAAAACTAAATAGTCACTTATAATGGACAATTTCCTAAAATTCCGCTGCGCAACTCTGATCATTTTTAAGATTATATAAATTTTAAAATTATTTACCCAAATTTCCAAAATTCTCTATTAAAAGAAAATTGTTCACTTAAATTAATTTACTCCAATTTATCTGTTAAAAATATATTTTCCTATAATTCAAAAGTAAATTTCCAAACTCTAAAGGATTTTAACACATCATTTTCCAGAAGTTTGATATTACAAATTCCAACTTATCTAATAAAATTTAAAAATCAAAAATACGTCCCAATTTATTATCCCGATAATCAATTTATATTCCTATCCCTAAATAGATAATTAATATAACTATCTACCACACATCCAAAGAGACTAGACTCTAAGTCTTACTAGGTCTTGATCTATGACATTATATTCTATAATGTTCTGACTTAGCTCTGATATCAAACTGTATTGACCTCGCCACGATACCCAATTATTAAAGAACATTATAATAATGTCATTTAATAATACGAAGAATACGGCTTGTTAAGGGTGACCAAATATGAATATGAACTAACACTGATACGTCATCCTTACTGTTTTACTTAATCTATGGAATAAAATTGGACATGCACAGTCTCAGTTCAAACTAATAATCACATTGGTTTCTAAGAATCAGAACAGTATCATATAAATAACGGTCACAGATCATATCGAAATAATAAACTTTTCTACATATACAAAACTGGGAGTCTGTCAAATAGAACATTAGACTCAATTAATATACATTCGGTACAAATCTCTAACTCAATATATATACATCTCATAATACATACAAAAATCCTAACCGAGATAAACTAAAGAGTCAAATGGTCTATCTCTCTTCTTACCAACCGTCCAAAAGCCTACCTATCTTGTGACGTAAAAAGTCTCAGCCTTACTCGAACGTTAGAATAACACCCGGGTAAGACTATCTCTAAATATCAAAAAGGGTGAGAACAAGATATAACAAGTCACATAATTAATTTAACTCAGAATTTATCTAAGGTATAGATATATATATTACTTGGTCACAAACACACATTAGTCACTAACTTAGATTCACAAAATAAATCACAACATTCCTTACACATAGAAACCGATTCCATACCATGGCAAGCAAACAATTGTGGTATCACTCTTACTGATCTGATACCAAAGATCCGGAACACAGAATCTCAACACGATCACAAGGATCGAGGAAAACATAGTCTACACACGATCACAAGGATCGAGGAAAACCAACCAAATCATGACCAATCAAGACGATGGTGGCAAATATGACTCGAAAACTCAAGATTATTCATTATCATTTCATATCTTGACCGATCACAAGGATCGTGAAAAAAAATCCTGGAGTATACTTCTTAAGGATTTATCGGCTCTCAGCGGAACCCTAAAAGGAGATACTCTAAAGTTTCAGATACTATCAATTTCAATAATCATAAAAACTTAACCAAAATGTCCCATACCGTCTGGTGAAATTCAAGTATATACTAGAAGCCAGTAAATCTCGGTTATTACGAATATAATCGGAAAACCCAAACTATATTCCCTTAAGGATCTATCAGTCCCACTGAATACCAAAAGAGAATACAACCCTAAAGTGCTAAATACTTCCTAATAGCAATCACGAGAATTCGACCAAGGCTTCACATACTACCCGATGAAATTCAAGTATTCACTAATGGGCTAGTAAGTACCACTAAAACATTCTAATTAATGTGTTATATAAATTCGACGAAGCGTTACTCGAGATCATTTAAACCAATCGATAAAACTAAGTCGATTATTAGTATTTCCCAAATTATAGAATTAAGGTTCTCAAAACATTTACTTGATTTATCACTTATTGAAATGTTCCATGTTCCATTAAAATATTTTTCATAGGATAAATAAACCTTACTTCTAATTTAAAACCGAAATACTTATTTTATGAAACCAAGAATTTCCATGTTCCAAAACCATATTGATACTTAAAATTTCGTAAAATTATATTGTTCAAAAATTATGTTCCAAAGGCCATATATATATAAGTAACCATTTATTTTATAAATTTATATTTATTACTCTTCCAAAAATATTTTAACATATATATCTATTTTATTTAGAAATAAATTAAGTTTAAATTTCCAAAACCATGTTTCCAAATCCATAAACATTTTACTAACCATACTAATTATATAAAATAGTTTTGCTAAAATCATTTATAATATAGATTAACTTAATTTAGAAACATTTTTGAGATTTATAAATATAAATAACTCTCTTTTATAAAATCACTTATGTTGCAAAATATCTTTTCTTATATTTAGAAAATAGATAAATATAAGTTTATAATATATTCCAAACCTTTGAATCAAAGTGATTCAAAGTCGATATAACACACAAGAATTCACTACGACAACATACCAGATCATCACAAGATTATAGCCATGAATTAATCCATAGAGTTCTAACATTTATCAACTCTTAGTACATTTTATATATTAGCAAACCAATGTAAATGGACACTAAAATTACCATAACCAAACATGCAAAACACACGGAAATAAAAACAATAAACAAGGCAAGGGATGAGACAAGAAATGGGTTAGTCGGGGTAGCTCCTAGAGCTGAAACAGCTCCAGGTCAACACACCACCGTGCACCGGTGGTGCCTCATTGGTCCACCGGTGATGATGCAACCTAGAGCTATTTCTACTCTAGGTTGCCCATCCGGCAGTCTACTGACATCAGTTTCTTCGGCGTTGATCGTTCCGACTTCTAAAGCACTGATTATTGCAACATGCAAGCATATACTCACTACACTTTGACATTAAAGTTGATCATAAGATGATGGTTTCAACAAACTAAGAATGGCTTCAATAAGTTATGAACAACACAAGAGATTGAGAGCAATTCAAGCATAGATTCAACCAATTATCAAACAACAACCATACTTTGATTTAGAGATAGTAGTGTGCAGTGTTTTAAATCTCGGATTTTGGCCAATATCTCGGGAAAATATCTCGGCTATCTCGGGCGATATTTAAAACACTTATAACTAAATAGGCTGCCAAATCTCGGATTTTGGGTGATATCTCGGATTTTTCATCTCGGCCATCTCGGGGAGATTTAAAAGCCTGGTAGTGTGAGGTAAACTCACATGAGTTTGATGAAATAATCCTGGATTAGCCCCTCTTGATTACTACCTATTCTATTTTTAGAAATTGCCAAGAGAAGATTACAAACAAAAGATAAAAACTGATATTACTAACCTTAATTGATTCACAATAGGTGTAGGAAATTACATGAAGCTGATTTTTACAAGATTTAACCAAAAGTCCATTGATTTCGAACCTGAAATAGAGGATGTTGAAGCTATCGTTTTCTTAGTTTTGAGAAAATCTTTTTTTTGGTTTAGCAAATAAACGTATAGTTCATTTTAGAAATTGCTAAGGAAAGAAAACTCTCACTTATTTACGTTAATGGGGAGAAATTTACCTAAGCCGAAGCGCATACTTTAATTAGAAACACAAAATTCTATTTTCTACTTATCTCCTTCGTTTTAACTCTCATTACAAATGAGATTACACTTAGAATAATTTATGTAAAAACTCTACATTATATTTCAACCTTTTAACTTCAAAAATAAAAGAAAGAAATAAGATTTTAACACTTATTTTAACCATCTTTTTAATATTTAAAAATAGACAATCTCTTATTTTCATTTAACAAAAAATTCCAAAGTTAACAATTTTTAAATCTAATAAATTCATTTTACACAATTATTAGATTTACCATAATTTTCCAAATCAACAATTAAAATTTTTAAATTGAAATCCTCTTTAAGAAATGAAAATCATTTCTTAAATAAATTAAATCACTTAATACAAAACTAGATTTAATTACACAATTAAATTTCACAAACAGTAAATTAGAATTAATTATCCCTAATTAAATTACTTAGTTAGGTAATTAACAACAGGGTTTTTATGAAGGAACTCAATTATTGGATCTATCTTGTTCAAAATTTTATGACTTCATAATATAAGAAATTTTTACTAAAATTCTTTTTCAAAGAATTAATTTCTATATAACAAAATAATTTTTTTTCAAGTCCCAATTATAGCAAAACTTTTAATCCCTACTATAATAAATCTTAAATCAAATTCATACATTGAGGTTTTCTTTTAAATGAAGGTTTCACAAATGCAACTTATAAGATTTATACTTCGGGTGATATATATATATATATATATATATATTCATAAACTCTCAATCCTCATTATGGACTAAACTGGAACCCGCCATTCCATACCTACAATGCTATTACTCTTAATTAAAGTTACTTGTAAAACTTTTTGAATATTTCTTCTTCATAATTTATTTGTTACAAGTTTACAATTCAAAGAAGTCTCCACATGCTTTTATCCTAAAATTATCTTATTATTGATAAGTTTCCTTTTTATCGATAAATTTGAAACCTTGGCTATTACTTAACCTATTATTCAAATCATTTACATGAAATATTTGTTCCCCAAACTAATTCATCAATAAATTAACTTTAATAATATAATCAATTTCTTAAATTACCAAACTTCGGATCTGCATATGCTTCACTATTTTTCTTGATTTCCAAATGTTTAATTTTTATAATGCTTCATGATTCTCAATTTTAAAATATTAATTTCTTTTAGAAATACAATGGATAAAAAAGAGATAATATGCAGGAAAATCACTTTATAACATTGCTCAAAACTATATTCCCCAAGGGAGGTAATTTTATAAGAAAGAAAGTATATCAACTTTAATTTTGTCTTGCCTCTATTTCTCTTTAGATTAAGTTTCCCCTTCTATGATTTAAACTATATAATATGTATAAATTTTCCAAAAATGAGGTTCCATTTTTAAATCCTTATTTTTTTGTTGCCTTATATTTATAGGATAAATTATTCCAAACACTTAGCCTTAAACTAACTAAGTAGAGAGAATGCTCAACTCACTTCCTCTTATAATACACTCCATTGGTATGAAAGAAAACTTCCTTTGGTTATTTCCAAAAATTAATATCTATGTTCTAAAACTTAAAATCTCCTTAAAGTTCAACAATTACTCTTACCTATATACCCTTTCTTTATTATATACAACAGATATAAAACAACTTAGAAAAGTCCAATAAAATTTATTTTTTGATATATTTAGATTTTACTTTTCCAAAAATTCTAGGAAGGTTTTCCTTAATTCAACAATTCTTATATTGGGTAAACCTAAAAAATATACACATATCTAGTTTTGTTTCATACTTTTAGCACTTCCATTATAATTTCTTTACTTATGAAATTCCTAAAATATTTTGCAACCCTTGATTATATTTATTTTTAGATAAACCCTTTACTCAATAACAAGTTTGAAACTTTAACACTATTTGGTTCAATATTAAATCAATACACACACACACATAATGTGTATATATACTTCACAAATCATTACCATTTAGTCCCTTACCTTTTCTTTAGAGTACACCAGATTTTCTGTAATATCTTGATTGATATCTAAGAGATAAATTAATCAATAAGTTACCTCCAAAATTTATTATTTCAAATGCAATTAAGGGCGGCACCGTAGTTTTCCATATTATTCAACTCAAGCTCATTTTAAACTTAAAAAATTTCTTTAAAGATCCTGAATTTGCCTTCTCTCAATCTCCTAAAATGAAGCAATAATCATAAACCCATAATTCTGTAAAATGATCCTTATTCACAACTTAATTTACCCAAAGCTCATTGCCTTGGATTAATTTAAATAAAAAGATCCTGTTTCCATTCAACTTTAACTGATTAAAATATTTAATGATTTACGTTTTCATGCTTTTACTTAGATTATAATGGTTTATACATAGTTTATTAAAAGTCTTATGCCAAGTTCATTTTTAGTACAAATCTTATAAATAATCCTATATATATGTATATGTATATATATTCTAAACAACACGTGGTGTTACTTTGCCACCCACTCACAGTGAATCGCCTTGTCCATCGGTTGCGGTGTTGATTGTGAAATCAACATCGCCTCGCCATTGTCCTCGACTATCTCTAGTATTTAACATCCGAGTCAATTAATTTTGTTATCTCATATAGTTTATCTTCATTGGTATTGATTTCTTCCTATGACATTAATATATATATACACACACATTTACATTTCCAAAACCTTAGTATATGCATACCATTGTATGTATTTCTAAGTATCAATTTGTTTTAAGCAATATTAGCTTAAAATTTATTTCCTCTTAGATTGTCATATCTCCAAAATATAATTCCTAAAATACTATTTATTAAAAAATCAAGTCCAATTGTCTCATTTGAGTGTTTAGGAATCCCTATCGAGTGCGTTGGTTAGACGTCCCAACCAGAATTCTTAAACCATCCAATGGGCAATCAAACACCCACATAAGTAAACATAGATTTTCTAGAAATTCTTTTGAATATTGAATATAGTATCTTTACACTCAAATATTAGCATGTTGAAACTAATCACAATCAAACACCTCATAGGAAGTCTAGAGGTTAACATTTCCCAACTAGTTGAGTGTTCTCCAGAACAATCCAAAATTAGTCTCTTTATTTATAATAACAAATAATTTATTTACGCCGGTTAGTAGGTCATGCACTACTAAAATTAACTTTGTTTCCATCTGATTGATTTTTAATTAAACAATCTAATCCTTGATTATCCAAGAAACCCAATACCTCTTGTGGTGATTTCAAATTCAAAAATACCACAAAGTTTAAACATTAGTTTTAAATAGAGTTCTAATTCTCAAGTGATGGTTCTTGGTTGAATTAGAATAGTTACCAAGGATCCTAAGCAATTATGCATCATTTCATCCAATCAATCATAATTAAAACAACTTGATAGTGTGATCAACAGAAAAAACAATCCATTTGCTTTTGCTACGCAACTCTGATTATAAAAGGGTCAAAAACATGCTCTATGATTTTTTGAGCGAACTTAAATACTCCATTATGGCTTGGTCCGCTTGATTGCCTGATACCGGAAGGGGTACTCAACCGCCAGCCATCTTACGTCAGAAATAAATAAGTTTGCAGTAGAGAACATCCAAGGGTTATATTATTCAATGATAGGAGTTATATGAGAACAATACCCAAACGAATGCCTCCTCGAATGTCCCCACAATCTCTTTTATTTATAATAGGAAAGAACCCTAATGATAAAATGAAGACCCTAATAGACGATTCCTAAGACTTGCTTAGATCCAAATTCCTATACTAATATCATATTTTATTCTAACCACGGCTCTGATACCAAGTTATAACGCCCCACCTCGAGACCTACACTAATAACGGATATTACTGTGTAATATCGTCTGCTAGTGCAGTGAATAAGGTTGGTTAGGAGTGACCATCTGTAAACTTTGCTTTAAGCGAGCATCGATACATCGAAATAAGTGGTATTTTTTTCAATTTGGGTTCGGCATATTCGATTCAAGCTTAAAACAAAACCTATAGTGGCTTTTATTAATTGGTCAGAACAACATACAATATATAATACACAAAATCTCAAAGTACATAGCAGGATAATATATTAAATACAACTAAAAAGATCGATCAAATATATACAAGGAAATGTCTACAAGATAGAGACACGAATACAAGATAATATTTACAACGGATACAACCCAACTTGATAGAATATACACAACAATTTCCATATCCCAACATATATATACATAATACGTAGTCAAGGTCTAACAAAATGGTACATCTAGAGAACAAGTATAAACAAGAGAGACGGGCTCCAAGCTAAGCTGCTACATGATCAACGGGTACATGAGACTACTCGGTCTGTCCTGAGTATTATTATAAAATAATAAACAGGTCAATCTCGTACTAATTCTAAATAGTTAAATGGTGCGGTAAAAGATATAGAGTATAACATAGATATGATGGCACATATGCATAAGGATAACATGTCTCAATATAGCAACTTATAAGATACCACCGCAAGTAAAGAAATTTCCAAAGTAAGGTGAATAGCATTCCTAAATTGAAATCATCTATTCCAAATCTATAAAACCTATGATAGGGGAGAATAACATCCTCAAATGGAAATCACCAAATTCCAAATCAACAAATCCCCATAAATAGGGTGAATTTTATTCTCAAATCGGAATCCCAAATCAAAATACTTAAATATTTGCCTATCATATGCGGAAACCATAAGAATGGTGAAATCACCAAATTTGCAAATTAAAGCTCAAAATCAAAATCAATAACAAACTGGCGTCGTCCAAAAATTTAAGCACAAGCCTGTAACGACCCGTAAAATTTTAACTATTTTAACAACGTAATTAGTTGAAATTTTGTGAAATTTTAAACGATAAAATTTTGAAATAAAAATTTGATATTTGGAATGTGTCTAATTAATCATAGCAACAGGTAAATTTTCATCAGATAATTTGGAAGTTAATTTCCTAGTGTAATTTTATTCCAATTTATATCAGTTAAAATTGATGGTAATAAAATATTTTCCAAACCTGAATATTTTTACATAGAAAAATTCTAATTCATCTTCTGGCTAAGATGTCATTTTTCATTTTTCCAAATTCGGACTTCTTTAGCTCCGTCGATCTTATTTTTCTGCGTTTTTGCTACATTTTCCGCTAGTAGAAAATTCGAACTTTTATAATTCGATCATACCACTGATATTTGTATACCATTTTGATCGTCTTGTCATACTAATCTTTGCGGTATATTCACATCAGTATTCAGGGTTTGGTACACCACGAAATCAGTACAACGACTGACCGTATCGGTATTCAATTTTCAACCTTCAATTTTCCGTGTCCCTTTATTATCCTCGTGTGAATAAATAGCCTTTATTATTTCATTCAATTGGAACGTACATGACTTTAAATTTTTCCACTATTCACGAAATAATAAATCTACTACGCCTATTCACATGGTTCTCTTTCCCTCCCATTTGCCTTGCTGGTTCATTTCTATAGGTGGTTAGTTCTCTGCCTTTCATTGCTCCTTCTCTCTCTTTTGCAATTATGTTTTTTCGGAACTTTATATACACATTTACTAAGCTTCTGAATAAACTTTTGAATCTGTAGCCAAATTTATTCATCCTGTTCATTCAATTAGAGTATGCTTTGTCAAACCTCTCTGTTCATTTTCTATTGCATTTGAGAATAAATTATATAAAAAGCATATTTGTAAATCTAAGAGCTGCTCCTTCTTCCGCCTATGAAACCGAACCCACGCATCATCCATTGCCACCGTATCCGATTTGCTTCCTTTCCCCTAACTCACGCCATGCCTTCCCCACCACTTTCCGACGTCACCTAGTCACCGAAAACTCCAGCAGCTCTGAAGCTCCCCTCTCCATCTTCCTTCGCCGTGAAAATCATCTCTACCGTGCTCACTTGTCAACCAACGGCGGCCTCTAACCCACCATAGTCGAGCGACCCGACTCCAGGCCTCCGACCCCGCCCTGAGCGCAGCTACCCTCCTCCCTCTCACTGAGTATCACCCGCAACCGGATGCCACCACAAACGCAAACCACGACCATCTGCTCCAGTGCCTTCCCTTCACTTTTGCGTGTAAGTGTATTTATATATAAATAGTTTTTCTTATATATGAATTTTGTTTAAATACTGTTTTAAAACTTTGTTTTATTAAGTATAGAAGGGTTGTTATAAATAAAATTTCAACAGTATGGGCATATATATATATATTATATTGATTTTTAAATTTTATAATAGTTTATAAATAATCGGTAGTTGCATGTTAATGTTGTTTGTGGGCAAGGTTCAATACTGGACATAGGCATGTGTATTTATATATATAGTATATATAAGCTATGATATAGGTGCGCAGGGATTTAAATATATATTTGATGTTGTAAAGTTTATATTGCAGTTTATATACTAATTTTTGACTTCAAATTATACATGTATATTCAGATTTTCTATTTATGCGTATATAGTTATATATATATTTTATAAACTAAGTTTATATTGGCATTCATAGTGATTTTGAATATTTATTTTATCTGCTGTAACATTTTGTATGCAGGTAAACTATATAAGTATCTATAGTTTTATATATAGTTAGTTATATAAGTCGTAAACTGTAAATATTTTGTTACTGTAAGTATTGTTTATAACTATATATGTAAGTTTATAACATAAATTATTTTAAGATTTGTTTGTATTAGCTTTGAAGTTGTAAAAGGTATAATGATTTATATATTATATAGGTTCTATAATATGCGTATTCGGCAGTATATTGAAAAAAATAGGATTACACTTATATATTATAAAGATTTTTTATATTTATACTTTGATGCAAATATGGGCTCTAATGTATGTTTATATAAATTAGTTTATATATAAGTACACATTAGTTTGGGTTTTAATTTACTTCTAGAGACTTTGTTTATGTGTTTTAAATTTAAAACAATGAGTTTGAAATACATATATATATATATATATATATATATTTTATTAATAAAAAGTTTGAAATTAGAATATGATTTATGATTTTCTGTATATATATAAAGTTTTATATGTTATATCTATGTCAATTCGCTTATACTATTTATCATCTCGATCCAGTTCTGATTTGATTTTGCCCATTTCTATTTATCAGTTTTGTTCGTCAATTCGTGCCAATCCTGCTTTACTTTAGAGTTCATAACTTGTTCTGTTATCAAATTTCTCTAGCCTCGGAAGGTGAGCAATCACTCACGATTGATATTCTTTTATTTATTAAATTTGATTTCAGTTGAAACGACAATTAAAATATGCTGATGTTAGTTATTTACACTGTTATATATGTGCTATTACCTATATCAGTTCACCTGTGACATCTGACACCATTAGCTGCCAATTGAAATATGCTTATGTTAGTTATTTACACTGTTATATATATGCTATTACCTGTATCAGTTCACATGTGACATCTGACACCATTATCTGTTATTTATATTGATGATATATGCCTGTTATATTATTATCATATATGTTATCACTCTGCAAGTTTCCTGTTAGTATAGAATCACTATGGGTTGAAATGATACATACCCGAACGGACTTTAGAATAGGACAAAATCATTATGGGTTGAAATGATAAACCCAAGTGATTTTCAATTGAATTGAATTTGGGATTGCGGGTTAAAATGATATATACCCGTATACATATATGTAAATTGCGGATTAAAATGATAAATATCAGTATCACTTGACCATAGGATAGAAAATTATATACAGACACCGTTGGTCTATATATAAATATTAAAAAAAATGATTTCTATGGTTTTGAAAAGAAATTATGGTTTTAATAAATATTGATTTTAAAGATTTATTAAAGTTGATTTAATAAAGTTGATATATAATATGTTTAAGTATTTATTTAAAATATATATTTTCAAATATAGAGTTTAGAATGATTCAGGTTGGAAAGATAAATTTGAAATTGATTTGAAATAATATTTATTTAAGAATTTTACTTAAATAAGGTTGATTTGAAATTTATTAAATTTGAAAATTGAAAAGAGATGTTTTATAACTTGAATTTGATTAAAAGTGACTTAAATGAATATTTCAAACTTATATAAATTTAAATGGGATATTTTGTTTATTTAAATTTGTAAATTGAAGTTGTATTTAGATGTATTGAAATGATTAAAGAAATATCTCAGAAACTAAATGAAATTAAATTAAATTGAGATAAATGGAATTATAAAATTTAGTTTTTGAAATGTGGAATATTTAAAGCTTTGAAATATATTGAAATTTAATGGTTTATTTTGTGTTTCAAATCTGTATTTGAAATCATTATAATTCGAAATGATTTATTGAGAAATTGAATTGAGTTGAAATTTATGAATTGAGATTGAATTAAGTTGAATTTGGAAGTCGAGTTAATTTGAATCGATTTGTGAATATGTGGAAGCTATTTTATTTTATAAAGTATTTTTAAACTATATCTACAACTATTTATATTTTACTTTATAAATTATTTTAATATAAACTATTTTATATAAATCATTTCAATATATATTATTTTATTACAAACTATTTTAACTTATAACTATTTTATATAAACTATTTTTATTTTATAAACTATCTTATTTTATACACTAATTTTAATATCTAATCTGTTTAAGAGGGAAGTGTTATGGATTGCAAAATGTTATGATTTCAAGCAATAGTTTCAAAGTGTTATGAATTTCAAGGTTTTGATTTCCAAAATGTTTTGATTTAAAAGACTTACGATTTCGAAAGCGATATAACTTTGGAAAGTGATATGATTTTGGAAATGGATTTATTTGAAGTGAAAATGATATCGTATGGATATGGTTTTGAAATGAAAATGATATTTTGGTTTTGAAATATAAACTATTTTGAAAGTTTATTAAATGACCAATCGGTGTAATATTACGTAGTTATTGAAGATTCCGGGACGGTTAGGGACATACTCTCTGTCTAAACCGAAAATCACTTTAATAACTATTATACGCGGAGTGTGATCCAGAATGAAGTGGTTGGAATGATGATGTTGTTGGATTTGAAGAAAGAGAACGATAATGGATGACCTTGACACTTGTGTCAAATTGGAAATGACTTAAACAGGAGCCGTGTCGGACCAGTGAGGTTAGCTACCTCTAGCGGACACACTTCTTCGTAAACTACTCATTACTCGTTTTTGATTGGTGCGCACCCTTGAATTGGGAGTGTTGTTTCGCGGTGTTGCGATCGTTGCGGCGATGCGTTCTCACCAGTCCGGATCAGGCAAACGGTAGTTTCACTACCTTGGGTATTGCCTCATGTGTCTTGTCATACTCGTATCCCTATGCGCGAACACTATGATTTGTTTCGTGTTATACCTATGGAGTACTCCCTGATAGCCCACTAGTTTACGGTGGAGTTTATAGTGCTGTATAGACTATGACGCTTATATAAAATGTGTTAAGGGGGATAATGGTAACGCCTTAACGCTATTTTGATACTTTATATTACTGTTAGGCATTATCTACTTAGCGTACACTACTATATATAAATAGTTAAACGGATCCTTAAAGGATAGTTATCCCAAACATCCTTTGAGTTACTTGTAATTTCAGTTGTTATTTCACTTGAGTTGGATTTATTAATATAAGAATGTTAATCCTGACTCGAGTGTTTTGTGTTTTGCTTTACGCTCGGGTCAGACTGAGTGTACCAGTATTCGAGACTCACCTTTGGAGTTGGAGCTCCGCTTGGAGATCCAGCTATCTATCCAGCTTTCAGATATTCAGTTGATTCCAGTGATGTATTCTGATCTTGTATTTCACTATTGTATTCAAGACTTCTGTTGTATCTTGTTTAACTCTGTTATGTATATATAGTAGCTTCATGAACTACTATTCTTTTGTTTCGGCTGCATTATTGTTGTATTACTCTGTGTCTGTGATTCTGTGATTATTTATTTACTGTATATGCTGAGTTTTGCCAAATTTAAATTAACAATCTGATATTTTGAGCAATTCAAGTCCGACATGTGCGGATGCGAATGGTTGAAAATATCGGGTCGTTACAAAGCCTATACGTAACGATCGATCATATCCCTAAAGACAAGCATGAATGCTACGTCTAACGGCCATAAAAGATCGCCTCCTCGAAGACGAGCTAGAAAGCTACATCTAACGACCACGAAGGATCGCCTTTCCTAAAGACGAGTACAGAGACTACGTCTGACGACCATAAAAGATAGCCCTCCCAAAGACGAATTAAAAGCAATGCTTGACGACAACGAAGGATCGCCTTCCCAAAGATGAGCACAGGGCTATGCTATCCCCAAAAATTTCATCTACTCACAATTATTATCCATAGGAATTTCTCCTAAGCATCCCATATCACTCAGACAAACTCGAATGTTTGCTAAAAAATAGTAAACTCCATTGATGCAAAGATAAGATATAAACATATATTATTAAAAGTATTCACTTGGATGAGTCCAGTAACTAACTGATAAAGTAAACGTAAGCGTTCCATACCACTTGTTTTACTAAACCGTTTAACTAAATTTCTCATCCAAACGAATTAATAATTTTATTGTTGAAAACTAGATTTTAGCATTCCTTTTCAAATATTTATTTTGAATAATTATTGAGATAGTGAAAACATTAATATATGTATAATAATTAATAGTGTTAAATACTTGTTTGAAATTGTATTTGAATTCAATTCGGTTTTGAAATATAATTTGAAAACAATAATTATCAAACATAATTTTTCATAAACCATTAAAAGCGAACTATAGATATATTTAAGCAATAGGCAAAGATTTTAGTCCACAAATCATCACAAAACAAACCCCAATAGAAGAAGCAAAGTTTCTGAAATTGGAAGCATTTAGAAGTGTCAAAAGCATCAAAACACTATAAGAAACTAGAGAAGGCAATGTAAGCCAAAAACTGGTACTAAAAAGGCAGGATAGTAGTTGTCTAGAGCACATAGTGCTCCAGGTTCTAGGTCAGACATCTGAACCAGGTTTAGTCGACTGGATGTATGTCTTAGAGCTTTGAGCTCCAGGTCATCTCGTTCAGTCGACTAAACCTATGGTTTAGTTGACTGAATGCGAATTCCTAGAGCTATACGCTCTAGGTTTTCACTTCAAGTCAATGGCCAGAGCAATCTCCGGCAATATGCATGATTCTGGTAATGTTATACGATAAGTAACAACCAAATTCTTACATGCAAAACCCAAAACAAACTTATATAAGCAAGCTATAGCAATTTATGATGATTTCAAACTAGAACAGGAAGCATATTTATTGAATTTAAGCAGTAGTCTTTATTCTTTGCAAATCCAAACATATAGCACTTAAAATATGAGATTAGCAAGCATCAGGCACTTGAAAAAAAAACTTCGTATGAGAGTGTGAGGTTAACTCACCTGAATAACATGAATTACAATCGATTGGAGCTTCCACTTTATAGATCTTAGCTCCAATATTGCATGCAAAGGGAAAATATACAACATAGTCTAAATACCCGATTTACTAAACTAAAATTGATCATAGGGAGGAATAGAGTTGAGATTGTATTACCTAAAATAATTTTCTAATTGAGTTCTAGCAATTAAATCCTCTAATTTAGGTGAAGAATTGGGAATTAGCTCTAGGGTTGGCAATGAAGAAAAGTGCGATAATCTATTTTACTGAAGTGAGATACTAAAACGAACATAAAGTTCATTTTTTAACTTAGTATTACTTGCTACCAAATGGGTTAGGCCCAAATCACTCTACCTTACTTAATTTTTAGTTAAGTATAGAAATTTATTTACACTAAATAAGAAAATAAGTCTTAGTTCCTTTATTTTTAACCTAAATGAAGCAGTATCACTTACTCACCAAATACACCAATGCTAATCAATCTTATTTTGTTATCTTTAATTAATTTGCAATAAAAGGTTCTTTATTTTGAATTTTAAATTCAACCAAAGAATTTAATCTTATTAAGTTTAATGGATAACAACAATTAGCTTTTATCACCCATTTAATTTCAAAATCTAAAATTTAATTATGATAATGGTTAGTCGAATATAATTAAGTTATAAAATGCAATTTGGACAATACAAATGATTTCACAATATCTTACATTTCTATTTGTTTTGTTTATAAATTTTCTCCATTTCTTATTGATTTCATTTATCATGAAAATTCTTTTCTACCTTTCTATAAACTCAAATTTTGCTAAAAATTAAATTCCAGATCGTTTTAACTTCCAATTTGATATTTACAAAACAATCCTCTATCTCATTTAACACTTAACTTTCAAATTTCAATTCATTTAGATTTATTTCTTATTTGATTTAGTACCTAGCCTTTCTTTTATTATTTTAAACAAAAGAATTAGGCCATTTGTCACTAATTAATATTCCTTTCACTAATTCCCAAGTGTTAAATTTACTAAGAACCCTTGTATAAAATTTTATCGGCAAATAAATTCAAATTCCCTTTAATTTCCAAAAAGAATTGAAGATAAATTCTCATATTTCCATTTTAATTAACTATTATTTTAAATCAAATTATATTTAATTTCATTTGAGTTATACCTCAACTTAGGGTTGTCACAGGTTTGTTCTGCCACCTCTTATCGACACCATGCTAAGTCTGAGCATGCCCTTTTTGTCTTTTTGGTTATTCCAGCTTTTATATGTTGCCCTTGCATTGGCTTCCAGCCATAGCCTTCTACCTCGGTAATCATCTTCGGCTCTCTTCTTTATATTTGTCTAGTTGGTTATACTTAGACTTTACTTAGTCTTTACTATTCATATTGGCTTTGGGTCTCGGTCTTGTCCTTCTACAATCATGTTCTCATTTTCAACTTCGGCTATGCTAGAGGAAATAAAGTTTGACATCTGAATGTGTCTGCCATTCGCCTTTACACATGTGCCACCGGATTCCTTCAGCCTCCACCTTTAGTTAGTGACAATGTCCTTTGTATTATTTTACAACACTTTCATGAGACCTTGTCCGCTTATTACTTAGTCATGTAATTCACATTCATAAATAGGTCTCGGTTTTCTTAATGTACGGTTATTGCCTTTATATTTATCTTACGAAAATGATTATTTAATGATGGGAAATTACATATAAAATTCCAAAAAATCACAAATAAATTCTTTAGCATATTTACTCATATTTCTATTTTCAAGTCATTTTCCATATATACTTAATACATGCTTTCTTTCAAAAATTCATAACTAAATATCATTTAATGGGAGAATCTTTTAACATAATAACCATCTCTAAAATTATGCTTAGAACATCATATTAAATTTCCATATCATTTTGAAATCGTAAAATTAGGGAATCATAGTTCAACATCCTCTAACAAAGTCATTCCACCCCTAAAACGTAAATTAAGACACTAGTTATCACATATAATTTTTACGCACGTGATCTCTATCATATTTAACCAAATTCGAGCTCAATTGCTATGAAAATGATAGAAAGTGCATTGTATTACTCTCCTAGATCTTTGTATTTACTAGATCTTTAATCTTCTTAGGTTTCTTAGCTTTTTTTCTTCTTTTCTTCCTTTCCTTAGGCTATTAGTTTTTTAGAGCCTTTGTTTTTATTTGCAAAATGAGAATGCATGGATATGGTAAGTGTTATTCTATTGTATTATGCCCCCTTCCCCTTCCCATGATGAGTTAGGTCGCCAACTGTTGAATCGACGGTTTTTCTATTGGTTAGAAAATCGTCGAAAAATTGTAATAAAAAGTAACTACAAGCGCACGGCGTATAATTTTAGTACATGGCGAGTACGGGTCGATCCGCATTCTACTCAATCAAATTAAACCAAACTTGAGATTGTTTAAAGCGGGGTAAAATGTTAAAACTAGCTAGAACAAAGTAGATGTAAATATGAGATTAAAAGGCAATTTAGAGGAAAATCGACTCTCATTCTCACATATATCAACAAAAATCAATCTATGATCTCTCATTTTAATTTTAAGTGGAATTAGTGATGTATTTATCATAAGTACGGTGTATTTATGTTATTAATTAACATAACTTAAACCATCAAACTATAATACAACAACTAAATCCACTTATCCATTATAATGAAAATGGACATGAATCAAAGCAAAAACTATTTTAAGTATGATCTAGCTATTTTGTTTAGTAACATAAATCATCAAATTTTGTTTCTCCTTTAATTCCATGACCAACATTAACTAGTTCGATGGTGATGTAAATTGTGTTTATGTTGGATTAAGCATAGCCCATTTGTGATTACGACATAGGCTATCAAATTCCATAATAAACATACATCATCATCCAACCTTTCATGAAGCATAAAAAGAGATCATAAATCATAGAATATGTTGAATCTACAAGAATTAGAGAGCTTCATTACCCCTTAATCGAAGTGGTTTAGTTACTCATTTTTGTTATCATTTTAACACATGTAGATTGCAACATTAATAAGCAAGAAAGTAAGAGCAACTTAAAAAAAGAGAACTAAATAATTGCATAAAATGGAGCTAAACTACTTGCATAAATGAAAGCTAACTACTAACATGAAAGGAAAAGAGCATGTAAATAAAAATGAGCAAGAAAATAAAATAAGAACAAAGAAGAAATAAAAGAAAAAGAGGCTTAGGAAGCCATTTTATTTCACATAATTTTGAGGCTTACAACTTGCATAATATGAAGAGGAAAAAAGATTCATTACATGAACATAAGAGTGTTATTTATACATGCCCAAAACCCTAATCCATATTTTAGGGGGCTTCCCAAAATACCCCTTAGGAAGTGTGGTCACCAAGTAATCATTAGCTTCTAATTAGTCCTCCATTAAGTGTGCATGAGCTTTTAATCCCCACTAACATGTGCATTATCTCCTAATTGTAGATTATGGTAAGTGGGTAGGTGGGGTCCTCCATGTTGCATGAATTGATTTATTTCTCCATTCCTTTGTTCTTCCATCCTTTGTGCATGCATACATATATGAAGCCTCTCCATTTTCCATCCAAATTTCTACAAATAAAAATAAAATCTGCAAGTGAATATTCTCAAAATTAATATACGCACAAAATTACCATTTTACCTCCAAATTGATGCAGGAATGATGAATTGAAAACATTTTTGAAATTTGGTTTTAAACATGTAAAAACATCCAATTATGACATTTATTTAAAATAAAAGTAGATTAGATATGGATGTAATAATATGCACATTAATGTGCACATCAAATACCCCTACACTTATCTTTTTATTCGTCCTCGAATAAATAAAACTAAGATAAATCCGTTTTTGTAGGAAGCACGATTGCATTAAGTGTATGCAACAAGCTGTTAAACTTATAGGTGTCCCTAGTAGGACGAGTGTTGTCTCGTGAGGGTTTTCAGCGGATACTACCCACAAAATCCAAATGCAACATGAAAACTTCCTAAGTGCAAGATTTATTTACAAAGATACGAATGCAAGTTTTGGAAAATATTTACAAATGAAGAATTTACTTTCAAATTCACATGAATAAGTTAAATATAAGTTCTAGTCATTATCCAGAAATTCAAGTCATTCTACTCATTAAAACATCCAACAAAAACTAAGTTATCATCACAATTAGACTCTAGTTTGGCTAATTGTTTCGGTTGATAACATAATGCAACTATGAAATGAATCCTTAGTCGATTATCAAAGTTTTTCAAAGTGGTATTTTTTTCTTTTGAATAACAAGTCAAATCACATAAGTGAAAATAGTGCTTGAATTTCTATTGCTTACTCTCCCTTATTTGAAAATTTTATTGATATTAATAATATTGACATATGCCTAACTCAGAAAACTGAGGCCAGATATACCACCCATGCACTGCCTTACGGCCTTACGTAAGGGGAATATAGAGCATGGCGAGTGTACAAGTATGTACACCTATTGACTGTAGACATTGTTAATGAAAGAATTTTTATATACATACACCGAACTCAGATAAACTGAGGTAAGATATACCGATCATGCACTGCCTTTCGGGCTTACATGAGAAGGGTATAGAGCATGGCGAGTGTACACACTTGCGTGTGAACACATGACTCTAGGTGTTAATAAAATATATACATATATACAAAAAAAAATTATTTTTTTATGTTTTTTTTTCTTTTTTTATGAAGAGAGAGTTTTACAATATCATCTTGGCACTACTTAACTTAGAAGATCAAAAATGTTATCGTCTTTACTTTAAATCAGCCACTTATCAAACAAAGATTTCAATTAGGATATATTTCATACTTATCACCCATGGACCTTCCTAAATTCTAGTTAAACCATCGTTACTTGTAATGAAACTTTTTTTTTTGAGACAGATAAATTTTCAAAGATCTCAATTTAATAACCAAAACTTGTACTTATATCTTATAGTGTTTCTTCAATAATAAATCAAAATGCTAAAAAGAAATTTTGTTTTAGGATTTTTTTTAGAAATTTTGAGTTTTGGAAAGAAAATGCAAAAAATAAACCATGAAAAATCAAAAATGAAGATGAGACTCCCCCACACTTAATTTTGACTGTGTCCCCATAGTCAATGCATGATATAATGAGTGTAACGGGGAAAAATATGTACATATTTACAAAAGAGAGTTAACATTTCTTACTAGACGTAGTTTGGCTCATGAAGAATCATAAACTCCTCCTCTCGATCACTTGGAAATTCCAAGAAAGGTTTCAAACGATGACCATTGACTTTGAAAATTGTTCCATCCCCGGGGTTTTGTATTTCTGTGGCACCATGTGGAAAAACAGTTTGTGCAATGTATGGTTCGGTCCATTTTGATTTTAATTTCCCAAGGAATAAATGAAGTCTAGAGTCATATAGAAGAACTTTTTGGTTGGGTGAAAAAGTTTTTCTTAAGATTGACTTGTCATGAAAAACTTTTGTTATTTCTTTGTAAATATTCTCGTTTTCATACATGTCGTTCCTAATCTCTTCTAATTCGTTGATTTGCAATTTTCTGTTTTCACCAGCTTTTTCAAGATCAAATTTAAGGTCTTTATTGCCCACAACGCTTTGTGTTTGATTTCAATGGGTAAATGGTAGGCGTTCCCATAAATTAAATGAAATTGGGACATCCCAAGGTTAGTTTTAAAAGTAGTATGGTAAGCTCAAAGCACATCCATTAATTTTTGAGACCAATCTTTCCGATTTTTATTAACGGTTTTCTCCAAGATTTGTTTGATTTGACGATTTGAAACTTCAACTTGGCCACAAGTTTGACGATGATACAGAGTGGATAACTTGTGGGTTATCCATTATTTCTTCATTAAAGTTTCAAATGACAATTGCAAAATTGGGTGTCGTTATCGCTTATTATTGTGCGAGGTGCTCCAAACCTCGAAAAGATGTTTTCTTTAAGGAATTTCACATAATTCTATGGTCGTTGGTTTTACACGAAATGACTTCGACCCATTTCAAGACGTAATCGACAACAAGGAGAATGTACAAATTTCTAAAAGCATTGGGAAACAGACCCATAAAGTCAATACCCCAAACTTCAAAGGTTTCAATCGTAAGAATGGGATTTAAAGGAATCATATTTGGTCAAGAAAATTTTCCTAGCATTTGGCAATCATCGCAAGTTCTACAAAATTCGAATGAATCTTTGAAAAGATTGGGCCAGTAAAAGCCACATTGAAGTACTTTTTCAGCAGTTTTTCGAGGACCAAAATGTGCACCGCATGCTTGATCGTGACTTAACGAGAGAACACTCCTTATTTCATTATCCAGGATGCAACATCGAATGATTTGGTCTGGACAATACTTGAACAAGTAATCGTCCTAATAGAAATATTTCACTTGGGACATGAATTTGCATTTGTCCTGTTGGACCAAGATGACGGAGTTTCCTTAGTGACTAAGTAGTTCACTATTTTAGCGTACCATGGATCAACATAAATTGAAAGGAGTTGTTCATCGGGAAAGTTTTCATTGATTTGTAAAGGCGATGGTGCATTAGGAAGACGAGACAAGTGATCGGCTATGACATTGTCGGATCCTTTTGTGTCTTTGATTGTAAGATCAAATTCTTGTAGTAAAAGGATCCAACGAATTAAGCAAGATTTAGCATCCTTTTTGGCGAAGATATATCTAAGAGCATAGTGATCAGTGTAAACAGTAATGTGTGAACCTATCAGATATTATCTGAACTTTTCAAGTGCAAAAAATACCGCTAGAAGCTCATTTTCAATGGTTGTGTAGGTAAGTTGAGCATCGTTCAGAGTCATACTAGCGTAGTAAATAATGTGAAGGATCTTGTTGATGCGTTGTCCTAAAAAAGCACCAACTGCAAAGTTCGAAGCGTCACACATTGTTCCAAATGGGAGATCCCGGTTAGGAGAGCAAATGATGGGAGCAGAAATGAGTTTGTTTTTGAGACGTTTGAAAGCATAAACACAGTCAGAATTGAAATAAAATGGAACGTCTTTTCCAAGAAGAGACGTAAGAGGTCGATCAATCTTACTAAAGTCTTTCATAAAGCATCGATAAAAACCCGCGTGTCCAAGGAAAGAGCGAATGTCTTTAATAGATTTGGGAATGGGTAGATTTGCAATGACATTGATTTTCGCTTTATCTATGCCTTTATTTGAAATGACATGTCCAAGGACTACGCCTCGAGTGACCATAAAGTGGCATTTTTCCCAATTTAGCGTTAAGTGTTTATCCTTGCATCATTTATAAACTAACTCAAGATGGTGCAAGCATTTGGAAAAAGAGTTTCCAAAAATAGAAAAATCGTCTATAAACACTTCAAGAAAATGCTCGATCATATCAGAAAATATGTTGACCATGCATCTTTGAAACGTAGCAGGAGCATTGCAAAGGCCAAAAGGCATACGTCGATACGCAAAAGTGCCAAAGGGACACGTGAAAGTTGTTTTCTCTTGATCTTCGGGAGCGATTGGAATTTGGTTATAACCGGAATAACCATCAAGAAAGCAATAGAATTCGTGGTCGGCTAAATGTTCAATCATTTGGTCGATGAAAGGAAGTGGGAAATGATCCTTATGTGTTGCAGCATTTAATTTTCGATAATCAATGCAAACACACCACCCCGTTTGAATACGAGTTGAAATGAGTTCGTTAGAATCGTTTTTGATAACGACGAGTCCAAACTTTTTAGGCACAACATGAATTGGGCTAACCCATGAACTATCAGAGATTGGGTATATGATTCCGTTATCGAGAAGTTTAAAATTTTCATCATGAACCACATCCTTCATTTTAGGGTTAAGCCTTCATTGCACATCACGAACAGGCTTAGCATCAGCAATTAAATGGATGCGATGTTGAACAAGAGCGGGACTAATTCCCTTTATTTCGGTGATCGACCATCCATTTGCTTCCTTGTTTTTGGACATAATTAAAAGTAAGGAAGTTTCTTGATCAAGAGAGAGAGTTGCAGAGATTATGACGGGAAACGTTTCATTGTCACTGAAGTATGCGTACTTAAGGTGATCGGGAAGGGGTTTGAGGTCCAACCTTGGGAGTTGCTCAATCAAAGAATTCGATTGAAGTTCAGATTCAATGGTAAGGGGATCAAAAGGAAGCACGTTTTCAATTTCGTTAGGCTCATCTTGAAACAATTGTTCATTTTCGGTCTCGTGTTCATTGTTAAGGTCAATTATTTCATTATCGAAATTTGCTTGAATGAAGCTAATTTCTAGCTTTTGGTTATGTGGTTCGTTTGGTTGATTCTCAAGATTGAAAATGTTAAGATCCAAAGTCATGTTTCCAAAAGAGATTTTCATCGAACCGTTTCGACAATTAATGAGAGCATTCGAAGTAGCCAAGAAAGTTCAGCCTAAAATCAATGGAATTTGACTCATTGACTTATTCACGGGTTGAGTCTCCAAAATGATGAAATCAATGGGGAATATGAATTGACCGATTTTGATGAGTACGTCCACGATTTCTCCCACAGGTTTCTTAATTGAACGATCGGCAAATTGAAGAGTTACTTTCATCGGTTTTAATTCACCCAAGCCAAGTTGTTGGTAAATGGAATAAGGAATTAAATTGACACTCGCACCCAAATCGAGTAAGTATTTGTTAATCGTTTTGTCTCCTATTGTGCACAAGATCGTCGGACATCCAGGATCTTTGTATTTAACGGGAATTGATTGGTACAAGACTTCCCTAAGTCTGGCGGCCAAGAAAATTTCTTGGGTACATGAGTGTGTCGTTTTTGAGTACACAAGCCCTTAAGAAATTTAGCATAGGTTGGGAATTGCTGAACGTATCAAGAAGCGGGATGTTAACTTTTACTTGTTTAAAAATTTCCAACATCTTTTCCATTTGGTTAGAGTATTTCTTGGGTCGAAGACGATGTGGAAATGGAACACGATACTCAGGAGGTGGATCTACTTGAGTAGAAGAAAAACTTGGATTGGAGTTTGATTGGATGTTTTCCTTAACATTTTGTTCAGAATTGTTTGTTGTTTTAGAAGTGTCGAGAGGAGTTTTTCGGTAAATCGTTTGGATTAACGACTTGATTATCGATTTGTTTACCGGAAGACAAAGTTGTGATAGCATTAATTTGGGTTACATTGCTATCTTGAAAAACATGGGCTTGATTCGAATTAGTGTTTTGATTTCTGGGATTTGGAACTGGCTGACTTCGGAATATACCTCATTCACATTCACTTACAGACATGGCTAATTGACTCATTTGCATTTCAAGTTTAGCAATCGATTAGCTCGTACTCTGCATATGCGAGGTTAACAAATTTTGTAAATTGCTATTTGATTGGAGGTTTTGAGTCATTTCTTTAGCCAAAGTTTCGATACTTTTTTCAAGAGAACTCAATCATTTATCATCTTGAGGAGAGGGAGCAAAAGATTGTTGCGGTTGATTTTAGGACGGACCCACAATTTTTTTTTTAAAATGGTTGGGTTGAAAGGGGGGATTCGAAGCATTGTTCGAAAATGCTTGAAAATTGGGACAAACCAAATTTGTGTTGGGGTTATTTTGGTTCCAAGCAAAGTTCGAATGATTTCTCCAACCAGGATTGTACGTTGGAGAAAACAGATCGTTTTTAACCTTGTTGAAAGCGTTGAGTTGTTCAATCGAGTTAGGGCACTAGTCGGCTATGTGATTCGGATCATTACATTTATAACACATGGGTCGGGAAGTTTGGTTCATTTGGTTGGATGAGAAAACGTTGTTGAATTTATTAATCATTGCGTCGATTTTAGCTTCCAAATCCAACGATGATCCTATCGAGTGTGCGCTAGATCGTGAGTAAATGGATTTTTCATTAGAACGTTCCCATTGGGACGAATTTTCGGCTCGGTTTTCAAGAAATTACCAAGCATCATCATGATGTTGGGCAAGAAAATTGCCTTGGCACATTGATTCAAGCATGGTTCACGAGCTGTTTTCGAGTCCATCGTATAAGATTTGGCAAAGGGTCCATTTTTCGAAGTTATGGTGTGGACATTTTATCAAAAGCTCTTTAAATCTTTCAAAATATTTTTCGAATGGTTCACACCTAAATTGATGAAAACTTACGATTTCGTTTCGGATTTTAGTTGTTTTTTACAAGGGGTAAAACTTTTTTAAGAAAACTTTCATAAATTCTTCCCAAGTTCTAATCGAGTTTGACGGTAAGCTGTACAACAATTTTTTAGCATAATCTGCAAGAGCAAATGGAATTAATCGAAGTTTGTTTCCGTCATCAAAAAGTTGTTGGAGTTTCATGGTTGCGCAAACTTGTTCGAATTCCTTTAAGAAAATGTATGGGTCATCGAGTTCAAAATTGCCACATTTTGGAAGCGTGGCAATATGATTTGAGTGTATTTTGAAATGGTTACCTGCAGGGGCGGGTAATGTGATGTAAGAAGGAATAGAGATTCTATCGAGAAAGATTCTATCCATAAGAGTTCGAGGGGCGTTCTCGTTCGCCATTTCAGGAGGATCGTTAGTTCGAGTTAAACGATTAGTTGTTAAATTATGAGTCTAACGATTTGTTACTGTGTCACGAGTCCAAGTACTCATGCTCTAGTGAGAAGAATAAGGAGAGAAATAAGTGAGAATCGATTTTAAGAGAATGAAGCAATGTTTAGAAAATGAAGTGTGAAATTGTTTTTTTACTATTTTTTTTAAAAGAAAAATATTTACCAAAAGGAATTTATTTTTCAAAAGGGAAATTTGATTTTTGTTTTGTTTTTTGGATTTTCAAATTTGTTTATATGTTTTTACTCTTTTTGTTTTTTTTTGAAAATATTATTTCACTCTTTTTTTTTGGATTTTTGTTTTTCTAAAAGAATACTAACTCAAAAAAAATTTGGATTTTCAAAAGTAAAATACTTGTTTTTTTATTTTGATTGAAAATTTTCAAAGGAAAATATTTAAAACAATTTTTTTTTAATTTAAAAAAAACTAAGTTAAGTCAAATTTACAATTCTTTTTGGTTTTGGATTTTGAATTTTTTTTTCTTTTTTTTTAAATATGCATGAACTAATGCAACTAAATGAATGCAAGGACTTAATTAGAAATTTTCTGTCCTTAGTAGCTCCTAACCCAAAATTGTATAATCACACTTCGCCTTAATCCAACAAAATATTTCTTAGCCAGGTAACGGGCAGGAGTTATCGGTGCACCACGAATCACCGTAACAATGCTATCGAAAGTTTAAGTACCTTCAGAGAAACAATCAGTATAATATTTACGAATCACCGTAATATTTATAACTGATTATTGCTCCGTTGTAGCCTAGACACCAAGAAATAAAATTGTTCAAAGAAGGCAACTATCAAGATACAATTAAGCCCTAGGTGAGCTCGTGACTCCCTTAAGTCTGAAGTCTAACCGTTATTATTAGTCAAAATTCTATGATGAAATGCAATTTGTGGGCCAAGGAAAAGATGATGAAAACCCCTACCTTATGTGGATTTAGGTGTTGCCTTTAGAAAATAAAAACAAGATGAGATGAATGCAAAACAAAAATTAAACGTGAATTAACAATGCAACTACAAATGAAATTTGTTTTTGTTTTTGTTTCTGTTTTTGAAACTTTTTTTTAAAATGCAAGCAACCAACAATGCAAAGCAAATAAAAACAAGAGATAAGGGCACGATGCCAGAACGTGCAGAATTATTAGCAATTTATTTAAAAGCGGCAAATATTTTTTTATAAGTAGTGTTTTTTAGCAAGCAAGTCTTCTCCTGCTGAATTTCTGCTTTTGCAACCTGAAAACTTGAACAAGATTTTATATCAAGGAAAAAACTTAAAAAAATGAAAACAAAACAAGTTTTTTTATCATGGAATAACTAAAACAAAACAAAACAAATGAAAACAAAACAAATTGAAACTTGTTTTTTTTCTTTTTTTTATGAAGAAGAAAAACTTAAAGCTTAAAAAAATTAAATAAAAAGAAGAAAAAGGAAAAATAAAAGAAAGAAAGAAGAACTTAAAACACAGCTCAGCCCACTAAAAAGAATCAAAATCTACTTGTCTGTAAAAAAAGAAATCAAGTCTCAATCTACTTATCCGTTTAAAAAATGAATGAAAGAAAAACAAAGTTCGCTTCTTTTTTTTAGAATAAACCAAATCCAATTCTCGTTTTCAAAATCGTGTTTTCACAATTGAGGGTTTCCGTGAATTGTAAATTCGGGTTGCTGTGTTCGATGATCGCATTCGCGATTTTGGGTGATTCGGGTGGTAGGTTTCTGGTGATTTGGGGGTACAGGAAACTGGTGGCAGTGGTGATTACTGAGGCGCGGTTTCAAGCGATGGTTGTTTTGGATGGTTTGTAGTAGTTGACGTTGACAGAGGGGTTTAGAAGTTGAAGATGGTAGTGAAATGATGATGGAAGTTTGTGGATGATTTGATATTGCAGCTAGGTGGAATGTAAGAAGTTGGATGTTTGCAATGAAGTGAAGTATGGCAGGTTGTTGTAGCAGCTTGATAATGGGATGAAGGAAGACGATGGTACATTATTGGACCTGTTGTTTCTATGTAGTTGTAGAGGAGGTGGCAGTTGTTTTGAGAGGTTGTAAGTGATGTAGTAATGAAATGTGATACAAACTGTAATGTGGAGGGGGTGTGAGGTATAGGGATGAAACTGCGGTGATGTATATTGCAAAGAGGTGGAGGCTGTAGTTGTAATGGGAGAGGAGGTGATTGGAACAAAAGTAAGAGAGTTGAACTTGATGATGTTTGGAGTAGGAATTGTATGTGAAGCAGTAAGATATTGATGATGTAACATCCTGAAATTTTCAACCATTCGCATCCATACATGTCGGATTTGAATTGCTCAAAATATCAGATTGTTAATTTAAATTTGGCAAAACTCAGCATATACAGTAAATAAATAATCACAAGATCACAGACACAGAGTAATATAAAAATAAGCAGCGGAAACAAAAGAATAGTAGTTCATGAAGCTACTACATATACAAAGAGTTAAACAAGATACAACAGAAGTCACAAATACATAGATGTCTCAATACAATAGTCAAATACAAGATCTGAACACATCACTGGAATCAACTGAATAACTGCAAGCTGAATAGATATAGCTGGATCTCCAAGCGAAGCTCCAACTTCAAAGGTGAGTCTCGAACACTGAACCACTCAGTCTGACCCGAGTGTAAAGCAAAACACAAAACACTCGAGTTAGAATTAACATTCTTATATCAATAAATCCAACTCAAGTGAAATATCAACTGAAATACAAGTAACTCAAAGGATATTTGGGATAACCATCCTTTAAGGATCCGTTAAACTATCTACTATGTAGTAATATAAGCTATTATAATAATGTCTATAGTAAAGTAAACTATTAAAATAGCGTTAAGGCGTTACCCATATCCCCCTTAACACATTTTATAGTGCCAATAGTCTATACAGTACCGTAATACTCTGTAAACTGGGGCTACCAGAGGATACTCCATAGGTACGACACAAATCAAACTCGTAGTAAAGCACGCTAGGGTAGGTGACACGGCACAACTACGCAATGCTAGGGTAGATATACCAATTACACTTACGGGCCGGTGGTAACGCAGAGCCGCAGCAATCGCCCACCTCGAGCCACACTCCCAAAAATCCGAAGGTGCACACCAAATCAACCATAAAGTAATAGAATGGCATACGATGGAGTGTGTCCGATCAGAGGAGCTACCTCATTAGCCCGTCAATTGCTCCTGTTTTAGCCACCTTATGCCAACTCACGGGAGTCGGGTCCACGTATATACCTCATATAGGATCGTTGCCACCGTCCTACTTCATTCTGGAATCTCCACCGCGTACACAGTTGTTAAAGTGGTTTTCGGTATCGACAGAGAGTATGCCCATATCCGATCCCGGTCTCTTTAACAACCAAACGTTATTATAACACCGCGGTCATTTCAAAATAGTTTATACTTCAAAACCAAAATATCATTTCCATTTCAAATATATTCACTTCAAAAATCATAGTACTTTCAAAGTTATAACACTTGCGAAATCATAAGTCTTTAGAAATCAAAACACTTTGGAAATCAAAACCTAGAAACACTTTGAAATCATAGCTTTGAAATCATAAAACTTTGGAATCATATCACTTTCCTTCAAACAGTTTAGATATTAATAATAGTATATAAAATAAAATAATTTATATAAAATAGTTATAAGTTAAAACAATTTATATTAAAATAATTAGTATATTTAAAATAGTTTATAAAATAAAAATAGTTTATATAAATTAGTTATAAGTTAAAATAGTTTATAATAAAATAATTAGTATATTTAAAATAGTTTATATTAAAATAATTTATAAAGTAAAATATAAATAGTTTTAGATATAGTTTAAAAATACTTTATATAAAAATAGCTTCCTCAAGTTTCACAAATCGATTCAAATCAACTCGAATTCCAAAGTTCAAATTAAATCAAATCTCAAATCATTAATTTCAACTCGATTCAGTTTCTCAATAAACCATTTCAAATTATCGATTTTCAAATACATATTTGAACCATAAAATAAGCCATTTCAATTGAAATATATTTCAAAGCTTTAAATATTCAACATTTCAAAACTAAATTCGATAATTTCATATATATATATATCAAATTCACTTTACTATTATTTAGTTTGAAATATTCACTTAATAAACCCAATATCATTTAAATAAAATCCCAAATTTCAAACCACTGAATATTTCTTTCGATTTATTAAACTTGAAATATTCATTTAATCACTTTAAACCAAAATCAAGTTATAAAATCATATCTTTAAAATCTCAAATTTTAAAAATTTCAAATCAAACTTATTTAAGTATAATTCTTAAGTAAATATAATTCCAAATCAATTTCAAATTTATCTTTTCAACCTGAATCATTTCAACTCTATATTTGAAAATATAATTTTTTAAATAAATACTTAAACATATTATATATCAACTTTATTAAATCAACTTTAATAAATCTTGAAAAATCAATATTTATTAAAACCATGTATCTCTTTCAAAACCATAGAAATCATTTTCAAAATATTTATATATATAGACCAACGGTGTTTGTATATAATTTTCTATCCTATGGTCAAGTGATACAGATATATATCATTTCAATCCGTAATTTAAATATATATACGAGTATATATCTTTTCAACCCGCAATCCCAAATTCAATTCAATTGAAAATCGCTTGGGTTTATCATTTCAACCCATAACGATTTTCTCCTATTCTACAGATCGTTCGGGTATGTATCATTTCAACCCATAGGGAATACTATACTATCACGGAACTTGCAGAGTGATAACAGATATGATAATAATATAACAGGCATATATCATCAATATAAATAACAGATAGTGGTGTTAGATGTCATAGGTGAACAGATACAGATAACATCATATATACATATATATATATATATATCAATGTAAATAACTAACAGCAGCAAATTTCAATTGATGTTTCAATTGAAATCAAATTTAATAAATAAAAGAACGTTAATCATGATTGATTGCTCACCTTTCGAGGCTTGAGGAGATTTGACAATGAAATGGGTTACGATTCCAGGCATGAATTCCAAAACGAAGCAAGATTGGCACGAATTCGACGGACAATGCTAATAAATTGGAAATCAAGAACCAAAATCATATTGATATTACTGAAATGAAATGTATATAATAATATATTTTTCCTTAAACCCAATATTCAATTTAAAAATACATATACATTTTTAAATCAATATTAAATTTAAATATATATATATTGTAATCAATATATATATATATATATATATATTTCAAAATCATAACATAACTTATATATATTTTTAAACACATTAAGTTTTATATTGTCAACATATAGTAGATACAGTATATATATTTAACTAATACATAACTGACCTAAACTCATATATAATATAAACCCATCAGATCAAATCTATACTTATCTACTCAAACAGGATATATCAAAGAATTATATTTATACATAAACGTGTCATTATAATATGTAAATAAACTCAGTATATAACTAATATAGTCTAATAAATCATATAAATAGCAAATATATTAGACAAACAGAGACTTATGACAGCAACAAACATTTCAACAAACATATTCAGTTACTATATAATATATACTTCTTTTATTTAACTTCTTATATATTATATACAACAACATGTTATACTTATACTTATATAACATAATATATGCTTTAAAACAACTGAGCCGAGTTGATAAAATTTTAGATAACAATATACATATACTTTATAAACTTATACATAAACCTCAAACATTTCAAATATATGTAAACTATTATATATATATATATTTACAGATTATACAAACTCATATAACTTATAAAACTAACATATTATCCAAAGTGAAAACTCAAATATATTACATATATAAAATAAAATATGTATGTAGACCTGTAACTAACCAATATATATACAACCAACATATTATTTCAAGATTTCAAATATATATACATAAACTGTCATATATATGAGACATGTGTACATAGTAAACTCTTTAGAAGATATATATATATATATATATACCGAGACTGTACAACCTACCAAAGAACTTAACAGAACACCAATCTATAGGTTAATAAATACAATACCTTATATATCTAATTCATGTAATGTTCTCAAATCAAAAATTATATATATAAATTAACACATACTATAACTAATGTATTATTAAACAAATATAAACTTAATGTGTACTATAACTCAAAATATACAAAATTTATAAACTAACCTCAAATTTACATACTTAAAATGTATATAAGTTGATATATATATATATATATATACTTACTATAAAAACAACTTGTAGGGGCTCGGCTAGGAGGTGATTGATGGAGTTGTTTGTTCGGCCTTGACAGGGTGTCGTTTAGGTGGAGGTTCAAGCAGCCGTTCTTGGCTAGAGGGGAAGTGGGAGGGCAGGCCGAGCTGGGTTTTTGGGCTACGTATGGAGGCGGAGAGGCACGGGGAAGTCCAGGTGTTGGGTGAGATGATCTGTGGTCGGAGCTGTGAGGTTTATGGTGTTGCTCGGCAAACGGTGGGATTAGGGAGAGAGCTTGCAGTGTAGGGGAGAGACAAAGAGCAGAGATGGTTACAGCAAAGTAATTGAGGAAGAAGAGTAGGCTTTGGATTCTCATAAAAAATAATAATGAACCAGTTAAAATTTATTAGGACTAGTGGAAATTAAAGTCAAGCACGAGAATTTGTTTTATTTTTTCTTTTTAGAGAATGGCAGGTTAGAAGAAAGATAAAAGGACAAAAGAAATATAAATATAGACCAAATAGGAATGGTAAAAGTCAGACGTTGATTAAGAAAACTATTAATAGTAAAAGACTATTGGTATCACACGGTTGTCACTTGAAAAGGCAAAGGAAACAAAATGCTCAAATACGGAACCATTATAACAAATCGTATCGCGGCTTTGCCGCACCCCGGACTCCGAAATTGACAATTGAATATACCGTAGAGATCAGCGCGACAAGACGATCGAAACGGTATACAGATATCAATGGTACGACCATCCTATCAAAATTCAATAGTCGGTATCGAAAATGCTGTTAAAATGCCAGAATTAAGATAAACGGAGCAATAGCAGTCCAAATTTGACGAAACGAGATATGACGCCTCACTTAGAAGATGATTTACAAATTTATTGTATAAATATATTCAGGTTTGGAAAACATTTAATTATCATCAAATATTAATTGATATAAATTTAAATAAAATTACATAGGAAAATAAACTTCCATATTTTCTGATGAAAATTCACCATTTCCTATGTTAAAGTAGTCGTATTCCAAATATTAAATTTTTATTTCAAATTCAATTATTAAAAATTTCACAAAATTCCAGTTAAATATATTATGAAAATCATCAAAATTTACGGGTCGTTATAGATGATAAGAAGTTGTTGTACGTATGTTGTAAATGTGGTGGACTGTGGATTGGAGGCAAGTATTGATGAAGTGTTTAGGGAGTGATGTATGCAGCAAATTGACAGAGGAGATGGGAATGCTGGAGACTATTGTGAAGTTAGATGGTTTGATGACAGTATAATGATGTGCAGGTATGTGATGGAAGAAGTGATTGTAGAGGTGAGGAGCGGTTGTTTTGTGTGGTTGATAGTATGGGTTGCTCAAGTTTGGTGATGAAGTTGAACCGTTGACAGAGGTGACGTTGTATGCAGAAATGAGAGTAAATTAAAGTTGTACTGGGGTGATGTAGTAATTTTTGGTGGAGCAGGTAAAGAAGTTGCTGGAAGTTTTGGTGATATGTAGAGAAGTATTATTGCACAGTGGAAGGTGGAAGGTGTTTGTGGTGAATTGAGAGCACTTTGAGGGTGGTGCACTGGTTTGTTAGTAGTTTGAGGAGGTGTGGGATGCTGATTGACTGGTTATGGGAAGAGATGATTGGAGTTGGTAGGAGATGAAGTGTAGTTGGGGTAGTTTGATTACTGTTGCAGTGGGTAGTGGTAGTGTGTGCACAAAGGAGTTTGGGTAGGGTATTGGTGGATGGTTGTTCTCGTGCAGCAGTTTTTGGTGGGGCAGCTAGGGAAGTTGTTATGGTACAAGATGGACAGTGAAACAGTTAGGCCAGGAGTGTGGTTGGGGTTTGTGGTTGATCAGTGTGGTTTGGAAGTGGGGATGTGGCACAGTGGTGAATGAAGCGTTGAAGCAGCAGTTTTGGTAATGAGGCGAGATGGTGGAAGACTTTTCAGTGGGGTATGTTGACAGTTGATGATGAATGTGTGATTTGGTTTGACAATGGGGAAGATGGTAGCAGTTGTGGTCAGCAGTGGTTGTAACTGGTGATGGCAGCAATGTGGTTTGGGTATGTGGCACTGGTGTAGTAGTAGTGGTAAGATGAGGCAGAAGGAGTATGTGAAATAGTTTGGTATGGGAGAATGGTATTGAGATAGTTACTTGGCAGTAAGGTGGTTTGTATGGTGGCAGTAAGACAGCAGCAGAAGGATGAGCAATGGTTTGGTTGATGTCAGAGGTATGACAGAGGCTGCAGATGGCAAGATGATGTGGTTGTACATCAAGTTGTATGAAGGCAAGTTAAGGTTGTATGAAGTTGTATGAAGCTTTACAAGGTGAAGGAGGCAAGGCAGATTCATACAATGAACCAGCAGCAGTGTATATGTGCACAGTGAAATGAAAAGAAAGTGCACAATGAAGTGTAGAGAGTAAAAACAAAAGCAAAAAGGAAAATTTGTAAAAATATGAAATGTAAATGCAAATGTAATTGAAAATGAAATGGAATAAAAAAAAATTCTTTTTCAAATGAAATTGTGTGTATATATATTTTAAAATATGCAAATGCAAATGCAACTAGAAAAGCAACAAGCACACAAACAAATGAAAGCAAAAATTACACAAACACACAACACAATATATATATATACTAAGTATGAATTAACACACAAAATGAAAACACACTAAAAATCAAAAATAATAATTCGAAGAGCGAAACTAAAAATCAAATCTATTCTCCGAAACGGTGCCAAAAACTTGTTGAATCGACGGTTTTTCTATTGGTTAGAAAATCGCTGAAAAATTGTAATAAAAAAACCGCAAGCGCACAACGCACAATTTTAGTATGTGGCGAGTACGGGTCGATCCGTAGGGTATTGAAATGATTTAAAAATTCTACTCGATCAAATTAAACCAAACTTGAGATTGTTTAAAGCTAGGAAAAATGTTAAAACTAGTTAGAACAAAGTAGCTATAAATATGAGATTAAAAGGCAATTTACAGGCAAATCCACTCTCATTCTCTCACATAAATCAACACAAAATCAATCTACGATCTCTCATTTTAATCTTAAGTGGAATTAGTGATGTATTTATCATAAGTATGGTCTATTTATGTTATTAATTAACATAACTTAAACCATTAAACTATAATACAACAACTAAATCAACTTATCCATTGTAATGAAAATGAATATGAAGTCAAAGCAAAAACTATTTTAAGTATGATCTATTTACTATTTTGTTTAATAACATAAATCATCAAATTTTGTTTCTCCTTTAATTCCATGATTAAAATCAACTTGTTAGATGGTGATGTAAATTGTGTTTATGTTGGATTAAGCATGGCCTATTTGTGATTACAACATAGGCTATCAAATTCCCTAATAAACTTACATCATCATCCAACCTTTCATGAAGGATAAAAAGAGATCATAAATCATATAATATGTTGAATTTACATGAATTAGAGAGCATCATTATCCCTAAATTGAATGGGTTTAGCTACTCATTTTTGTTATCATGTCAACACAAGTAGATTGCAACTTTATTAAGAAAGAAAGTAAGTAACTTAAAAGAAAAGAGAACTAACTAATTGCATAAAAATAGAGCTAAACTACTTACATAAATGAAAACTAACTACTAACATGAAAGGAAAAGAGCATGTAAATAAAAATGAGCAAGAAATTAAAATAAGAACAAAGAAGAAATAAAAGAAAAGGAGGCTTAGGAAGCCATTTTATTTCCATATAATTTTGAGGCTTACAACTTGCATAATATGATAAGAGATAAAAAGATTCATTACATGAACATAAGAGAGTTATTTATACATGCCCAAAACCCTAATCCATATTTTAGGCAGCTTCCCAAAATACCCCTTAGGAAGTATGGTCACCAAGTAATCATTAGCTTCTAATTAATCCTCCATTAAGTGTGCATGAGCTTTTAATCCCCATTATCATGTGCATTAGCTCCTAATTGTAAATCATGGTAAGTGGGTGGGTGGGGTCCTCCATGTTGCATGAATTGATTTATTTCTTCATTCCTTTGTTCTTCCATCCTTTGTGCATGCATACATATATGAAGCCTCTCCATTTTCCATCCCAATTTCTACAAATAAAAATAAAATGTGCAAGTGAATATTCTCAAAATTAATATATGCACAAAATTACCATTTTACACCCAAATTGATGCTGAATAATGACTTGAAAGCATTTTTGAAATTTGGTTTTAAACATGTAAAAACACCCAATTATGACATTTATTTAAAATAAAAGTAGATTAAATATGGATGTAAAAATATGAACATTTACGTGTACATCACCAACCTTATGGCCCTCCTCTTATTTTAATTTATTCTCAAGCCATGTTAAACTATGTTATAATAAGTAAATGTGCAGCCAAATACTTATAATAGTAAGTATTTTTTTATTTTAATCCCAAATGGCAATCAAGTAAATAAATGTCTTTTCTAAAACCCACATTCTCTTAATTTATTATTTTTTAATCGTTTAATAAAATTTAGGGTGTTACAAGGAGATCAACAAACACCATATCACCTCCGGGAAACTCATGATCATGTCTAATATTATCTGCATAACTCTTCTATCTGTCTTCAGCACTTTTCATTAGTTGCGTAATGACCTTGATCTTCTTCAAAGTCTCACTGATCATATTTGGCCTAAGTACCAGTTTCTCGCCCACTTCCCACCAATATGATGGAGCGTTACATGGTCGGCATGTAATGCCTCAAATGGTGTCATATCGATGCTTGACTCAAAATTATTGTTGTATGAAAACTCAATAGGATGAAAATGATCATCCCACGTGCCTCCAAATTAAAGAATACAGTCTCGCAAGGGATCCTCTAAAATACGATTCACTCTCTCAATCTGCCTATCGGTTTGTGGGTGATAAGGTGTACTCAAATGCAACTCCATCCCCTAAGCCTCTTTAAGCTCTTCCAAAATCCCTTCGTAAATAATGGGACTCGATTGCTTACAATTCTCTTTGACATGGTATGGAACCATACAATCTATTTCACAAATAACTCGGCTAACTTCAATGTTAATCCACTGAATTTTATAGGTGTGAATCAGGTACTATTCGTCAATCTATAAGATATGACCCAAATGCTATTGTGTTTTTCATAGGATTTCCCATTACTCATTACAACATTCTAACTTCTGTTATCTTCAGTCCTTGTTACCGAAAACCTTTCTCGATTGAAGGAACATCTCGCTACTGACACTTGAAAAAGCAGCTACCCTCCTCTAGTCCTCGACAATCCATCGATGAAATCAATTGATAGATGTTCTCACTTCCAATGGGGAATCTCAAGCAGTTGCAGCAAACCACTTGGCTTCTTCTACTCAGGCTTCCTAGTTGGCAATTCACACATTTTGAAACTAATGCCCAAATATCCTTCTTCGTCTATTCCCAATAAAATGTTTACTTCATTTCTCAATACAGTTTATTCCGTTTGGGATGTATAGTTAATCTTGAATGACTGCACTCATGCAGTACCTCATCCCTCAACCCATTGACATCACGCACAAACAATCTACTATCCATGTGGAGCCAATCATCTTGCTCGTGTTTGTATGGCTTCGTCTCTTCCAAACTTTACTCTCGTTTCTTTCTTAGCGATGATCTTTGCTAGTCTATCGTCACCTCTTTGAATAGACCAATCCTTCAAACTCATGAATGCACGTTTGCACATCGCATCCTAAGAGAAAGTCTGGATCTTCTTCATCAACTTGGTCAATGGTGTTGCCAACAAGTCCTTTATTAATCATCTATAATATCCTACTAATCCAAGGAAATTCCTCACGTCTAAAGCACTCTTGGGTCTGTCCCAATCTTAAACTACAGCCACCTTGGAAGGATCCACAACAATGCCCTGCTCATAAACACATGACCCAAAAATCACACTTCCAACTCCAGAAGTGACACTTCAAAATTTTCGCCTTTAGCTGGTGTTTCCTCAATGCCTCTAGAAAATTCCTAAGTGCGTCTAATTTTCTTCTTCTATCCGAGAAAACACAGGAATATCATCAACAAACAAAAGTACAAACTTATTAACCGATCTTTGAAAATGTGATTCATAAGATCAACAAAGTATGTCGGCGCATTGGTTATCCCAAATGGAAATACTAACTCCTCGTAAAATCCAGATGTACAAAATGCAACAATCAACACAATCTCTTTCGCCATTCTTGGTTGGTGGAACCCCGTTGTGATGACAGCCCTACACCTTCGGTACCTTTATAACTTGTAGAGTGTGGAGATATGGTACCTTACCGATGTAGGATGAGAGTCAAGGGTGTAGGATAAAAAATATCCAAATCATTGAACCTGTCATATATCTCACATCATATAGGGTAAAATGTAATATTTGATGCATATATAAAACATGCAAGACAGTAATATAATCAAATGAACCATAATAAGAACATCAGAATGCAACAAGTTCACATATTATACAAAACAGAAGTAATAGAGTTTATACATCCCAAATCTCCAAATAAACTCTAATAACCATCTCTTAATAATACAAGTAAGAACATAGCTCCATGGTACCGTATAGTGGAATATAAGTGACAGTAAGCTCCGAAATATTGATATATAAAAGCATACCCTCCTACTCGTACTCCAAACAACTCCATGTGCTATCCGGACTTATTATCCCTAATCTATTCATTTAAGAGTACCCAAGATAATAAGAAGCAAAGCATAAAACTTCGAGTCAGACAATAGTCTAGTGTGAGCGATACATCCTCTCAAAAAACTATAAAAACCATATATAGTAATAAGGACATAGGGCATGTAGAATCATACCTGGCCTATCCCTTCGTCTAACAAGTTAGCACACAAACATAATATATGCTAAACTACTATCGCATATGGATGTACTACACGAAGTACGATATAGGGTATATAGGTATAACATAGCAATATGTCATCCATATCAAGCACACAACATTGAAACCATAAAGCAATCTTGCATCTCCCACTCAAGTGCCTTCAGAAATACAATAACTCTTATGACCTACATAGATGTTAGTGACTACTCAACGCCGTGGATTCTTAAATCATGCCCACATGGATGCCTAGGGACTAGACACACAAATAGATGCCTAACATCATGGGTACACACAGACTACCCTTGGGTACTCACAAACTACCCTATCCCAATATGAGCATCACAGCCTCATAGTTATCCATCGAACCCTTAGTATACATACCGATAGTAGAACCATATCTTGTTCTACTCCATAGGCTATCAAACAAAACTTGTGTATTCGGTTCATCACCATATGCTATCATCACTAGCCACGTCGAATCATCGAAGTCATTGCACTTCATTAGTTTCTACATAACTCCTTAATTATCTTGAGTCAATTTGGAGTCATCCACCACAGCTCGAAGCCAACTCATACGAACCTTGGAGCAAGCCACCAAAAACCCCAAAGCACGCTCAACCCATGCCTGAAGCATCCCACTTCAAGGGCGAAGCACCCTAAAGCTCTAAGCTCTATCTGGCTTCTCACACCACCAGACCGAAGTCGTCTACCTTTCAACCTCGAGTACTCTATCGGCTCATAATTTTTGTTTGACCATCCAACCCCCAACCAACTTCCTATATTTCCATATGCTTGGCCCGAAGTCAGCCCACAACCAAACCAAAGTAGCAACCAGACGGGATTTCTTATCCGGTCTTCAAGCGCCGAACTAACCTAGACCCGAAGCCACCCTCATCCACTCCATCTCCAACCCGAAGCCAACCATCGGTTGGCCTACGCCGAACCAAAATATTGTACCACTTCCAACACTTTAATTTTGCGCTGATTCCATTGCAACACTTAACACTTCGACCCGCATGCATCTATGTGATCCCAAACACTCTAAAGTCCATCTATATATGTCTGATTCCACACTTACAGATCTTTAATTCTTTGTGTGTCGAATTGGAGAGAACGTCACTACTCCTTCTACATGGAGACCCTTCACCACTTCCAGTTTGCTCCGATGAGCATTTCCAACCATTCAAATACACAAATAACATCCAAACAAGCGTTAAAAAATATTCAATCTTCGCCCGAACATGCAAAGATTCATTAAAACATGGAAAATCATCACAAAATGCTTCTATAGCATAGCCTAATACCTATATAGGCAACCATACATCAAAATAACTTAGTTAAACTACATTAAATCATTTTTAAATATTGGTGTGCTTTAGGTTGGGTATCAGGACGGTAAAAAACCATAATTTGACTTTAAAAATGGATCCAAAACATGACAAAACATATGGATACATATAATATGCTGTTAGGTGTTAATCACTCACCAAACTATTGAAAACGGAAGATTTGGACTTAAAACGAGGAAAATCCAAGAATAGACAGCAAAGTCCCAAAAATTTCTTCTTCAAAAATGTAAAATTGTAGGTCTTTTACTAATATACCCTTAGTCTAAAAATTTTGCTTGATTTGAAAAGGTTTTTGCAAAAAAAGGAGTTTAGTGGAGGTTTAGATCAATTTTGGGATGGTGGGAAATGATTTGAGGGAGGCGATGGTAGCCAATAACACCTTTAAACCTGAAATGGGTTATTGGCTAAACTTTACTAGTTACCCATTATGTTGTCTCAAAAACTGCAAAACTTCCAAAGGCCATATCTCCTAGCCAAAAAGTCCAAATCGCCATTATGACCACTTTATGGAAAGGGAAACCATTGTATCTTTCCAATAGAAGTGGTATCAAACCATGGTTCGGTTCTAATAAAAATTTATAGCAGGTTAAAAAAAATTTAGGGTAAAATCATCCAATAAAATTTCTAGGAGTAAAAAATGTCACTACTTAACATGACCCAAAGTTACAATGTCATACGACACAGTATTAATTTTAAAATAATATTTTACAATCCTTTGACACGTAAAATACAGGTCATTTCACTCTTTCCCCTCTTTAGGAAATTTGCCCCTGAATTTCCAAAACTAACAAGGAAAAGTCAAAAATGGTTACCCTACATGCCTAACAGTCACGAGCAATCATATCAAAGATCAAACATGTATACATAAGCTAGAAATATAATCTACGCCCATTGTAGCTTGCAGGATACTAAACTACTATATCTGATATCGAAATTGAAAGTAAATGCGATAAAAAAAATCTCACCAAGTAATGAGCTCCGGATAAGCGGTCCTCATGCTCTCCTCCGTATCACAAGTGTAATCGCTCTTGCTTATACCCTACTAAACCTTCACCAACTTCAATATCTTCCTTCTAAGTTTCTTCATATCATGTCCTAGGATACGAATGGGCCTACAAGGCCTTAAAGCTTTTGATTCAATCTCGATATCATCAAACTAATCCGGTGTCACTACCATGCCAGAGCAATGCACAAACTTCCACAAATAAGAAACATGGAATATATTATGCATGCCCGCCACCTTCTGAGGTACGTCGACTCTATAAGGTAGGTTCTGAACCATCCCAAGCATTGGAAAAGGACATACAAAAATCGAACAACACTCTTCAGTGGAGAGATCTTTACCAGCAGCTTAACCCCGACGGGGAACTCTAAATCTCGTCTTCTCTTATCAACGTAACAACTCTGTCTATCTGTAACAACCCGTATCTTAATAGGCCCGAATTCAACTAAATCAAAACACAAGTCCACTAGGGTACAACTCGTTGGTGTTTGTAAATTGTAATAATGAATAGTATATCAAAGAGCAATAGACTCACGCCGGAACAGAAAAATATATTCGAACATATATATCGATTGTGGCTACTACCTTGTAAACAATATTATTCCTTGGATATCTGGTTTCCTTGTCAGTGTCGAGCATGAATAAGAAGACTTCTCCCTCTACCATCCTCGTCTTGCATTAGTAGCATGTCCCTTTAAATCTATTATGTGGGTTGTAATGAAGAGGTGTCGGAACAACATTCTAGTGATTAAAAAATTACATACATTATTTATAATACTAGTTTATGCTGATTGATTTCTATTTAAATGTTATGTCTATTATTTATGGATTATAGTTTAATTCCATATGCACATATGATATATCCAGCCTTCTCTAATGCATAACTATATATATACACACACGTGTGTGTGTGCACGTTGTACTACCCAAACAAAAATCCTGGCTACTTAATACTTCTTGTATAGGGAGGAGGCAGATCCAACGGCCATTTATTACCTCAACCCCAAAGCAGACCTCCATAACGTAATTGCTAGTCAACCAGCCATTGGCTACGAAAGCAAATGACCGATGGATAAGGATTTATTATTTAATTTGCCATATTACTAATGCATTTCACAAACTTTTCTAAGGATTAACAAGCTCACCTCTGAAACATTTAATTGAACTTTGAGGTGTTTGTGTATCCTATACAGATTCTACACTAGTATGAAGCAAAATCCATCAAGGCATAACCCAAGCCTTTACTAATGACCTCTCGAGACCACTCGAAATCAAAGCCTATATGCCAGCCCTACATCTAAATACCTGTTTACCAACAACACTAGCATAGCCCGTCGACCCCCACAGCTGAAACACATTTAGAATTGTGTAATATAAGTCATGGAAAATGCCCACTCCAGTTACTTAATACCACTTGCTTAGATATGATGCATACCCTATTTCTCTATTACGCACTATTGTAGGTTATTTAAGGCTTCTTATATAGAGAGGAGATGTAACATCCCCCATTTTGAGGTCTAAAGATAAGTGCTACTGATGCTGCAGTCATCAATGGTAATATTTTTCGGTGTTAAAATGAAACAAGTTAATTGTATCTATAATATCAAGAGCACACGAATATGACACATTTCAAATCACATTTCATTAATAACTTTCACATTCATTACATCCCATTACATAATCCCATCAATTCCACGTTTATAGAAAGTATAATAATAATTACAATTATATTCAAAGAGCGACGTATGAAGATGTCCCTTGGGTGATCAGAGTCTAATTACTTGACAGTTATAAATCCTTTCATGACATCCATTCAAACAAAACATAAGCTTTAAACAACACATCGGAAATAAACTCGTAATATTAGCTAGCTTGCCCCCTGCACCTCTCCGAAAGTTCATCCGTCTAACCTGAGACTCCCTACTCCCGACCTACTCAAATGAGTACCCGAGAGTTTAGTGAGCAAACAAAAACTTTGGACCAGATAAAAAGCCTGATGTGAATAATAAAATACCATCTTGAACCAAAATAGATATTTAGTGAGACACGCCATTGAGTGGAATAGGTTTTCCCCTCACTAGTATTTTATCCAAATATGTCAATCATAAATCATGCACCTGCAACCACAATGATTAGAACAGGCATAACATGATCATATGCATGCATGCAACAAGGGTAAGTCTGACTAGTCTATTGTCCTAGGGTTATGCACACCCAAGGTTTACCCTTACCAGAAATAGACTATCTGTCTCAAATCATAGTTTTCCTAGGGTCACTATGAACCTAATGGTTTTGTAGGCCAACCAATAACCTGTCGGGCTAACTCAGGCCAAAACTTTTAACCAGATATTCCAAAATCTCTAAATGTGGTTAGTAGTAAAACTGGACAGTCTGTCCGATGAAGAGGACTATTTGTCAATATATCATAGTTTTCCTAAGGTTATTATGAACCAATTAGTTTGGCAGGTAACTAGTCAACCTTCTCCATAATCATATGGACTATCTATCTCATATGTCATAATTTTCCTAAGGTTACTATGAACTTACTAGTTTTCACAGGTAACTAATTAACCTTATCCAAAATCATATGGAGTATCTGTCTCGTATATTATAGTTTTCCTAGAGTTACTATGAACCTAATGGTTTTGCAGGGTAACCAATAACCTAACTGGCTATTAAGTCCATGAGTTATGTCTTTTTGATCAGTTCAAGGCATCCTAACAAGATTGATCTATCAGATCTCTTGGATGCAATTCTACTCACTCAGGAGTCTAGTCTGAACATACTCACCATTGGAATAACCTAACTAGTAGTTCTGTTTGTAGATCCCACGATGCAATGTTGAGTCATAATGACGTGAGTATGACAATGATAAATATGAAAATTTGACTGATCAAATGATAACAAGAACATATAACATCATTCATCAAATTATGTTCAATCAATAGTCATTGACATCAAAAAAATACTTAAGTAATAATTTCCTTTGGCAAATTCATATAAATTTGGGCTGAAACACCATTTTATTTCCTTGAAAATATTTACTTTTATAGATGATTAACCTCCTAAAATCATTCTTTAAAACAAGGGAACCATAGCTTAATATATAGCCAAAGACTTGTGCTAAAATACAACCATCTTTAAATAGCTTTTTTTTCTTTCGTTATCAAAAACGAGCCCATCAAACCTCCAAAACACAAGGCTATCGAGTCACTAAACAAAGCTTTCTGGTTTGCAAAACATAAGGCTATCGCGCCTATAAACATAGGTATTGAATACATAGTTAGATAAGAGGTTTCAAGCCATTAAAACATTAGGGTTGTCGAACCCTTAAAAACTTAGGTGTGCCGAGCCCCTAAAACTTGTTGGTGTTAAAACTTTAAAAACTTGAGTGTATCGATCCCATAAACAAAGAAGGTGCCGAACCTTTAAAAAGAGCGGTATCAAGTCTCAAAACCAAAGGTTTCGAGCCTCTGCAACATTGATTTATCGAACCACTACAATACATGGTGTTGAACTTCTATATAAGTGGGTACATCGTATATCTACTAAGTAGATACCGCATGCATCAACCCATATAAATGTCGATCCTATAAATTCGATACCTCGTATAACTATAAAGTAGTTATTCCAAGTATTGTTTATTATAGATGTCGAATATCAATATAACAGGGGTGTCGGGAATCTACAATGGCATTTCAGTCGATAAGTTTAAAATTGTTTTATTTCATTTTTAAGCAAATATTTTCCACCAACTCTTGCCTTTTGTCAAAATTTCATTGGATAACAAATTACTTTACATGTTCTTTTCTAAAGTTACTAGTAGATCACGTTCGACCTTCCCAAGGTAATTTGCAAATCTTTAAAATTAACATTACTAATTGATATTAATTAAAATCTTTTCTATCATTACAAATTCATAGAAAATCATAACCATTAGGAAAAAATCCCCAAAAATCCGAATTTCCATCTTCTTCATTATATAAAAATTTCAGGACCAAAATGTTAATTTAATTATTTTTATTAATTAAAATCCAAAACAAACACCTTTAACCTCTAAGAAAATTCATAAAATATTCATATACTCGAAAAATTATGAAATAAAAAAATCATCTCTAAAATAACGTTTTACACATCATATTCAAATTATAAATCAACTGAAGATTAAAAACTTAGAGTTTGCCTTTAAAACCTATTAAAACAATTCTATTAAAAATTCCAATAAATCATCATTCAATCTAACAATGATAATCATCAACCAAAGCATGACATACATTCGAAATCAATTCAGAAATCATTTATAAATTTGAAAACAAGCAAAAATAAACGAGATGGACACTATTATTCACCTTAGATTGGATATGAGAGATTGAGATTTGATGTTTAAACTACTAGAATCGGCTTGGGTAGTGTCCAGGATTTGCGTCGGTTAGAATCGGCTAAAAAACACGGCCGATTCTAGCCGATTCTAGCTGACGCAATATCGCATTACAGAAGGAAAACCCGGGAGCAGTTTTCATCATTTTCCCTCCGAATCAAAACCCTCCTCCTCGTCAGCCGCCGCCGCCGCCTACCGTCACCACCGTCTCAAGTCAACATCTAACCCCTGACGCTCTCCAAAGCTCTCCAGTATCTCCTTTCTTCCCGATTTCAGTTTATTTGAGGTATGATTTAAACCCTAAATTTTGAAATTAGTTGATGGTAGATTAGAAATTGATGATTGGTTGGTACTATTCGATGATATTACTGTTTTAGATTGATTTGGAAATATAATTTTGACATTGTCGGCTTGAAATTAGGGAAATTAGGGAAAAGAGTTGATTATCAATTTGTAATTGTTGATTATTGCGTATGGGTTGATGTTAATGGTGTACATTAGTTGATGATAAAATGTATTAGTTGATTTAGTATTAAAAAAATCTATTTTTACTAATTATATGTGTGAACAACTTATTTTAGTTTACATAATCGGCAAATTAAAAATTAAAATAGTTAAACGAAAGTTAAATTACGTTGTAAAATTTCAAATTTAGTTAATAAATATTTAAATAGTTGAATGAATATTGTTAATTATAAAAGTTTTATTTTTTAAACCCCTTAGAGAATTTTTGGCCCCGTCTGACAAGTGTTGTATATGATCGTTATATAGCTGTTCGGTTTTTCACAGAACGGACATCTATATTCATCTGATACAATATTTGTCGGATTTGTCCCTGTATTGGACAAGTTACAAATACAATAAAGTATAATTACATTTTGTAAATCATATCATTTTAAACGGTTCACAAAATTTCGATAGCACTTCCGTTTTGTTCCCTGTGTACACGTATTTGTGTACGATACATGGAACAAAGGGGAAGTGCTACCGAAATTTTGTGAACCGTTTAAAATGATATGATTTATGAAATGTAATTACTTTATTGTATTTGTAATGGGAAGTAGGATGGTCGACCATCAAAGTTAAAACAATAAAGCAAAAAGAAAAAAATAAATCGAATTGATTATTTGGATTAATAAACGATAAACTTTATTGTGTTTCTAACATATGTTTTCAAATCAGGAAAAATGTTCGATTATTTTCTTGATCGTAGTTGGATGTATGAAGTCAGAACTGGTATGAAAGGTTCAATAAAGAAACATTTCTATAACGGTGTACACGAATTTATTAGATTTGCTAAATCTAATAATTGTAATAACGAAGAACTTCGTTGCCCGTGTAGTAAGTGCAAACATTTGAAGCATTGGAAAGCAGATATAGTTGAAGTACATTTGTATAAAAATGGTTTTGTGCCGAATTATTACTTGTGGGATCGTCATGGAGAACTTCTTGCACCCACACCTAATCCTGTAGCGTTAGATGACAATAATGTTATGACGAATCCAATAGAAAATATGGTGAAAGATGCAGCACGATTAATGCTTCCAATGTTTGATCAAGATGACGATGAAGATGTAAATGTCGAAGAAGAACCGACTGTGGGAGCTAAAAAATTATATTATTTATTGGACTCTGCTAAAAGGCCGTTGTGGGATGGTTGTAAAAGTGGAACATAATTATCAGTAACTGCCGAATACATTACTATGAAATCAAAATTCAACCTTACAGAAGCTGGATTTATAGCAGTTGTACAAGCAGCAAAACGACACATGCCACCCAATAATCTGATGTGCGATAGTCATTATAAAGTGAAAAAACTTATGTCCGCTTTCGGTCTGCCGTACCAAAAGATTGATACATGTGTAAAAGGTTGCATGTTGTATTGGAAAGATGACGTTGAGCTTAGAAAATGCAGAATATGTAACGAGGAAAGATACAAACCAAGAAAAAAAAGGAAAAGAAGTTCCATAGAAGAGAATGCATTATTTACCCATCACTTCCAGACTTCAAAGGTTATATGCATCTTCTGCTATGGCGTGCCATATGCGATGGCACAGTGTGAGAACACCGGAAGAAGGAACTTTGATACATCCATCTGATGAAGAAGCATGGAAACATTTCGATAGGACTTATCCCGCATTTGCTGCCGAAAGCCGTAATGTCAGACTCGGTTTTTGTACGGATGGATTTGCACCATTCTCTCAGTTTGGTAGTAAATATTCATCATGGCCTATTATCGTAACTCCTTATAATTTACCTCCATGGATGTGTATGAAAACTCCATATATGTTTCTCACTACTGTCGTCCCTGGGCCTGATGATCCAACACAAGGAATCGATGTTTATTTACAACCATTGATCGAAGAGTTGAAAACGCTATGGAATGAAGGAGTTGAAACGTACGACATTTCGAGAAAAAAGAATTTTCGTATGTTCGCTTCTTTGTTGTGGACTATTAGTGATTTTCCTGCATACGGGATGCTTTCAGGTTGGAGTACGGCTGGTCGTCTAGCTTGTCCTTATTGCATGGAAGAAACAAGGGCGTTTTCGCTACGGTATGGAAAGAAAATTTCTTGGTTTGATTGTCATCGGTGTTTTCTCCATCTCAATCATACTTTTATAAGAGATAGAAAAAGCTTTATAGCTAACAGAGAAGAGAGTATGCAACCACCGAAGATTTGGTCAAGCGAAGAAATATATGAAATTGTAAAGGAGTATCCGAAGATACATGAAACTGGAGTGCAGAATGAAATTCCAGGTAAATCAGACATTCATAATTGGTGCAAACAAAGTATATTTTGGGAGTTACCCTACTGGAAAGATCTCCTATTCCGACATAATATTGACGTGATGCACAACGAAAAAAACGTGTTTGATAACGTGTTTAATACAGTTATGAATGTAAAGGGGAAAACAAAGGACGATTTGAATTCAAGACTTGATATAGCAAACTTCTGTAAACGTCCCGAACTTCATATGAAACCCAATGACAATAAAAACCCAAAGCATGCTATGAGCTAGACAATAAGCAAGTAAAACTCATGCTAAAGTGGGTGGAAGCACTAAGATGTCCTAATGGGATTTCTTCTAATCTTTGTAGATGTGTTGACTTTAAAAACAATAAATTGAGTGGGATAAAAAGTCACGATTGCCATATCATGATGGAATATCTATTACCCGTGATTCTCAAAGAACCGTTGCCCGTAAAAGTATGGAGCGTTATAACAGAATTAAGTTTGTTTTATAAACAACTTTGTTCGACGACGTTAAAAGTCGACCGTATACGTAGACTTGAAGTAGAAATTCCTATACTGCTCTGCAAGCTGGAAAAAATATTTCCTCCAGGTTTCTTTAATGTAATGGAGCATCTACCTGTTCATCCTCCATCCGAATCACTTCTTCGAGGTCCTGTTCAATATGGTTGGATGTATCCATTTGAGAGGTAATATTGAATATCGACAATATTTATATTAGTTTAAAATTCAGTTTTATATACCTAAATTTAAAATAAATTTGTAATAGGTACTTGAATCATTTGAAGAAAAAAATTAGGCAAAATGCACGAGTTGAAGGTTCGATTTGCAAATCATATCTTGAAGAAGAAGCTTCATTCTTTTTCTCTCATTATTTTAGTGATCATGTGAACTTATCGTTTGTAAATGTTTCACGTAATGAAGAAGTCGTTGAACATGAATCTTCTCAAGCAATGTTATCTATTTTTAGACAACATGGCCGACATGCTAGAAAATGTGTGGAAATATGGTTAGACGATAGAGATCACCATGTAGCACACACATATGTTCTTCTAAATTGTCCAGAAGTGGCACCATTTGTCAGGTAATAATAAATTCATATATAATTCAATTATACTTACATATTAATTATATTAAAACATATTACATATTTGCAGTATATACGAATCACTGCATCCATCTAGCGATCTCAGTAAAGAATTTGCTAAATGGTTTTCAAATTACGTTTATGATCCAATAAACTGTGTCGTTGACGAAGAATTACGACATCTTGCGATCGGACCAAAAAGAAATGTCAAGACGTATCCAATATTCTTCGTCAATGGATTTAAATTCAACACCAAAGATTACGGTGCCGAAAAATTGACATATAACAGCGGTGTATTTGTCAAAGGTAGTGACGATCCAAATGATCATATAAAAGATTTTTACGGCGTCTTAACACAGATTTTAGAGTTGACATATTACATACAACCTGCAGAAAAAGTTTTTTTATTCAAATGCAACTGGTTTAGCAATGTTCCTGGTACTGGAATCAACGTGCACAAAGATTATAAACTTATTGAAATAAAACATACCTCACATTACTATAAGTATGATCCTTTCATATTGGCCAAGCAAGCGTTACAGGTTTATTTTGCTCCGTATCCATCATTGAAAAGAGATAAAGCGGATTGGTCGGCTGTTTTTAAAACAAAGGCAAAATTTACATTTGACGGAAATAATATTCCAGACGAAACAGCGTATCAAGCGGATCTTGAGCCAAATACTGAAGTAATAATAACCGATGACATTTATGTAGGGTTGTTGAATGATGAATCAAATGTTTTGGTAGATGCATTTGAAAGTGTTGAAGAAAACGATATAGAGTACGAGACCGAGTCTGAATCAGAGAACGACGAAGACTGATAATTTTAAATATTTGAATTGCATGTTGTATAACGTATTTTTATGACATATGTAATATCTAGAGCCTGAATATGACATATGTCAATATTTGAATTGCATGTTGTATAATGTATTTTTATGACATATGTAATATTTTAAGTATGAATCAAGTGGAATGTTTTATGCGATGATATGATATGATATGTTCTGATATGATATACGATATATGATATGTTTGTGGCAGATATGTCTTACAGGAGACACGGTAGTAGGTCTGAGCCTTCTCCTTCTCTCGACGCAGGTACCAGTGGCAGTGCGCCGGATTTACGCCCCGTTGTTGAGTTAGTTCTGAAGACGGCAGGGTAAGTATCAAATATATTTCAATTATGTTATTTAAAATATATTAAATATGTACATCAAAATTTATACAGGGGCTTTGAGGTGGAGCCTTCAGATTTCATTTTACAAACGTCGAGACAGGCGTTTATAAGTAGGATGTCCGGTTGTTGGCCACGGTGGGACGACATCCCAGCGCCTGTAAAGAACGCAATATGGGCAGATTTGATGGTAATTAAGTATAAATTTTTATTTGATTTGAATGTCAATAGAATGTTTATAATTCAAGTTAATTTCAATATGCAGGTTGCTGTACGTGTTGAGCCCCAGGATCTAGATGTGTTTAGAAATCATTGGAATCAAAGAATGAGAAAAAATTATAGAAACACGATAAGTAAAGCAAAGAGTGCGGGAAAAAATCCAAGTTGGATGAGCGCTGAGTATATAGTGAGTTTCTTCGGCTCTGGGATACTCCTAAATTCAAAGTAAGCTATCCACTTTCGAATTGTAATTTAAATTTTTTAAGATTTCGTATATTAGTTGCATTAATATAGTTAACCTTGTGTTTAAATGTATAGGAAATATCAGCGTGGAATCGCGAAAACAGGAATAAGAATCCTGCTGTACATCGTGGTGGCTCGAAATCTTTTCAGCAACATAAAAACGAATTGGTAAATTTATAAATTGTGTTTATAAATATCTGTAACATCATTTAATCATATTGGTAACATTGTTTATTCATATGTATATTTTTAGTCCAAGAAGTACAATCGCGTGCCTACGATGGCTGAGTTGTTTACTGCCACACATGCTTTGGAGGAGACAGACGAGGAAGGCAATGTTTCGTATAGATGGACAGACGCCAAATCTCAATCTGTAATGGTAAACATGTTTATCCGTAATGATAGTGTTTGATAATACTTTATTTCACAGCTAAAAAATCGTAAATTAATTTTTTTTCGTGTCAAACTTTTATTTATAATCGTAGGAGTCATATAAGGCAGAGCAGACACGTGTGGCGTAGACCACCGAACGTGAGGAGTTGACCGTTGAGGAGTCAAACCATATTTGGGACGCCGTTATAGATCCGCCTACGCGAAATAGGCGATATAGTTATGGAAATATGGAGATAAACTGCTTCATTAACTAATATATAAATTTAATATGATATGAAGCATAAATTATAACTAGTTATTAACTATTTCACAGGCGATATCGTCCCAGAGGGCTTACAGGAGATCCCAGGCAGAGAAGGGGATAGCTTTGTTGCGTCAGCAGGTTGCGGAGATCAATGACTGGCGGAAGAGCAATGCTTTTGCACAGCAACTCGATGCACATATCGCGGCGTACCTGGCAGAGCATGGAAGAATGCCTGGAGAGGATGCGTCTGGAGATGATGAGTAGGTAAGGTTGTGCTTATTGTTTTGGCATCGTTTTGTGTTGAACTTATTGTCGTTTGATGTATGATGATGAGTAGGATAATGATGTATGATTTGTTTGATAGTACTTGTATGTATTGCTGAGTATGATGTATATTAGTGAACGTTGTGTTTGATTGATGAGTTTTTGGATATATAGTTGTTGTTTGATAGAAAATTGTGAATGTTATGTTTGATTGATGAGAGGTTGGTGTTATACTTGTGTTGGAAGATTGAATGTTGTTATAGTTCGACGGAAATTGTTTATATTGTGGTTTGAGGGCGCAAACAGCAGCTGTTTACAAACAGCAGAACACAGGCTTGCGTCGGCTGGGATCGGCTTGCGTCGGCCATTTGGTTACAGGCTTGCGTCGGCTAGAATCGGCTGTTTGGTTACAGGTTTGCGTAGGCAAGTTACGGCAAGTTACGGCCAACAGAATTTTGAAAAAAATGCCACGTGGATATACCCGTCACTTCCCGACACTAAAGTGGCGCGACAAAGCCGATGCAAAATCCGACTCGAATTCTTGGTGGTGACGTCTTATTTTGCGTCGGCTTTTAGAATCGACTAGAATCGGCCGGCGTCGGTTTTCTGTCGACGCAATTGCCGATTTTTCTTGTAGTGCTATTAGTTCTCAAAACTTTTCCCTTGAATTCCCTTAGATTTCTTCTTTCTTTTCCTTAGGTAATGGTCAGCCTTCCTTTAGTTCTCTATTTGAGTTTTTAAAATGAAAAAGAGTGAGAGAATGAATGAGAAAGGAAGGGTTTAGGGAAAAGTTAAAAGAAGATATTCCCATTATGCCCTCTTATTACTTTCTTTCTATTTTATTTTCAAATCAATTTTATTAATCTATTACTTATGCAGGAAACAGAAACCAGAGCATTTATCTAAAAATACCTATCCTTTTTTAGAAAATATGCCTATTTTTAATGATTACATCCAAGTTTGACAAACTTTTTCTCCGCAAATATTACTTCTCTAACTACACAATACCCCTTTTGAAATAACTTCATCCTTTCGGGCTGAAAACATATTATTTTAATTCACTGTCAGTAAAAATTCGGCAATCTTCTCCTCCGCCCCTTCTTCTCCACTCACTGCAGTTCCCCTTCCAGTAACTCCATTCTACATCACATATGTGGCCTTTGATGGTATTCCGCCGCTGACCTTAAAGGCGACTATCAAATTTAGGAACATTCAGATTAGTAGTTTAGTACTCTTTTCCTTCATTTCAGTATTCTATAGATTCATTAGTTAGTTCGTACTTTGTTTTTGATACCGCAATTTGATGTCCTATCTCTTTCTTTTGCTTCATCCTAAACCAGTGGGAATGCATTAATGTCGGGTAGCTTTGTTTATTAAATTCTATATCGGTTGTTGGAATTGCACTTGAATGTGAACTAATTTTCACCATATTTTCTTCAATTATAGATTAAACATAAACAGTTCCGAGGTTCAGTTACCGAATAGTAGTTATTATCAATAACCATGATAATATATATTTCATCCCGCTTTATAGTGTTGTTCCCTACCTTGATTATTCATCCTGCAGATCATGTCTTCGATGATGTTACGACTTATCAGTTAATATATGAGTATTTAAATAATATTGATTTAATTTATTTAACTTTATTTTCTACACATTGAATATGTAATGGGATGTGTTTCTGGACATTTATAGCATTTACTTTCTGCATACATTAAAAGCTTGCAATCATTCAAAATTAAATATTATATATGTGTTTACATGGACCTTTCTCACTGCACTGAAAATTAAAGTTTCTGCACTTTACACTATATTCTCACTATTTGAAACTGATTTAATAACAAAATGATTAACAAACCATATAACTAAATGTTTTGCATGTAAATCTTCTGAGACCATTTTACCGTTTTTGACTGTCATCCTTTTGCGTATATTATTTTCCCTCGCCTTTCTTTTTTACTTTCCGTTGTTATCAGTCTCAAGTGATGGTGCTTTATTGTTAATTTCCACTGTATATTTCTCTATGATCTCTCATTTAATAACAGTTTGTATTCTTTATTATCCCTTTTGTTGTTCATTCAACTGGTTACTGATGCTGAATTGCTGCTCTCAGTTTCTATTATTACATGCTTAATATACAATTTTGTGCAGTTTGAATTAATTTTTTTTATCAAAACACGATGAGAGTAATATGAGTAATGGGTTATCTTTGAACATTGCCTGTCTTTTGTCGTTTCATTGAAGTATTAATTTTTTGCAAGGCTAAATTAAAAAAAATATTCAAGGAAAATGAGCGATATGTACGCGTGTATTAGACGGAGATTGGATAAATAATTATTTATACTACCGTTGTATTTATTCGTGAGTTGTTAGTAATCTACTTCACAAAAATATTCTGAATAACTTACACTGTTTTCATGATCTACATTGAAGAGGTAATAGCATTATTTCATTGTTCATCGGTTGATATCCTGTCATCCACATATTGCATTTTAGATAATAAAATGAAATTTTTGATCGCTTTTTATCTTTAACTTGATCATCGTTAAGCTGCTTATTTTCGGTATGTAAATATCTTATATTGCATATTAATAGTCATTTTCACACTTAGTTTCTATGTTGTACTTCATGGATTAGCCAGACTAACAGAATAGTTTTGAATTGTTTTACTAATTGGCAGGAGGTTTCATTACAACACATAAGCAGCTGTCATATTAAGCATGTGAAATTAATGTACTTTTATTTAGGCCTGTCAAAAGACAATAAACCCGTTTAATCTGACCCATTTAACCTTATTTTAGACAGGCCTGGACCTTCTTGAAGTTATTTTCTTACCAACCCGTTCAACCTGTATACTTTTAACGTAACATGTTTAACCTTATTGCCGACTCCACCCAGTTACATTCCAAACCCTAAATCAATGACGATTGCTCATTATTTCGTCGATTCAAACTATTCTTTTGTCGGGTCGAGTTGATTTGTTCTTTTTCACACCTACGTGTCTTCTTCACGTCGATTTTGATCCCAGTTCACATCAAACAAGGCCATAAGCAAGGAAGAGGTTCAGAGGAAAAGGAGGCATAAAGGTATTTCGTCGATTCAACTTTTTCTTGTTATTTGATTTGCTTACGATTTGTTGCTTTGTATTATTTGTTAATTTACAGTTTTAGTTGTTTTAGTTTTTTTAGTTTTTATTTATTGGCCAATACGTGATACAAAATTTAACTGCGGCTGATGATAGCACCTTAGTTACTTTTCCGAAATTACTATTTTGATTTGAACTTTGAAGTTTTAAATCTAGCAGTACTTTAGTTATTGCTTGCTTTTTATTTATTGAGGCATAAAGGTAATTTATATAGGCAATTAGATTAATGTATTGCACTTGTTATCCCGCCTTTTGGCAAGGCCGTAACACCAAGGAATTAACTATTAACCGATGACAGTCCGTCCTAGAGATCGGTTATACACAGGCTCACTATGGATATCGACGAATTTTGTCCGAGTCCGGATCGAGCTAAAATTGATATGACACGACAAGCGAAGCTATGAGAGCCAACGTTCCAAATTTCAAGTCAATCCGAGTTCGTATGCTCGAGTTACGATCGATGCAAAATTGAATAAAAACAGCCTCGCGTTCGAATCCATTTAATAGCATATGTTCGACTCGCTCCGCTTCGCATTCATCAGAGAGCCTCTGTTCGACTCGCTCTGCTTCACATCCATCAGAAAGCATTTGTTCGACTCGCTCCTCTTCGCATCCATCAGAGAGCCTCTGTTCGACTCGCTTCGCATCCATCAAATAGCCTCTGTTCGACTCGCTTCGCATCCATCAGATAGCTTCTGTTCGACTCGCTCCGCATCCATCAGAGAGCCTATGTTCGACTCGATCCGCATCCTTCAGAAAACAACAGTTCGACTCGATCGTCTAATGCCCACTTCGAATCCATCAGCTGGAGCGCGTTGTTTGAACCCATCGAGCAACAGTAGTTCGTGTCCCTCATTTGTCCAGTTCGTATCCATACTGGAAAAGCCCTTTTCAAATCCATCAAGTTCCAATACTTCGTATCCATCGTGGATCCACTGATCGAATCCATCGTGTTGCCGTATTCGAATCAATCGATCGGAGTTGAGTTCCATCGATACGAACAGAACCCTACTGACAATGTGTGCAACTCACTTTCTATCGATACGAAAAGAGGGCGTTTCCATCGATACGAACAAGGCAAGGTCCAAGAATGACTCAGCCAACTCGGCATCAAAGGCGGAGCAATCCAGAGATTCAGGCGCCACGTCATCGAGTCGAATAGGACCGAGTCGAAATTAGGGAGTCGAATGAAACAGCCACCCGAAGATCCCAATTCGTATCGATCATATCTCCTAATCTACAAGTCCAAATGATATGAAATTTTCACAGGAGCTTATGTGCATGCTAAGGAATGTCCACGCCAAATTTCGACTCCATCGGACGTAATTTTGATCGATACGAAATCCGTTCGTATCGATCACGGATCGGACCGAAACTTCGCGGGCTTGGGCGCGCGGGCCTAGTCACGTGCCAGAGGGGGTCTCCCGAAATCTGAGCGAAATATCAGCCTCCTACACCTATAAATAGACCCCCAAAGCCAACAGAAAAGGGGTTCTTCTTCTTCTTGGATCTCTCCAACGTCCAGACTCCGCCGGATCCAGATCTAAACTCCATTGCTGCTGCTACCAACGAATTTCACTGCTGTAAATCATAATTATCTGTTGTGACCCACTGAATTCATTTGTAAACATCAAAGAAAGATCAATAAAGCAAACAACTTCATAGTGGACGTAGGCAATACGTCGAACCACTCTAAATTCTTGTGTCTCTGTGCATTTTAATTGCTTTCATATCTTTAATTTGGAGTTTTTGTTAGATAATCCTCTTTTTCCATTCAATTTCTTCACTTTATCCCTTCAAAAACTTCCGAAGAGTGTTGTGCCCAATTTTGGTACAAACACTTTGGTGCTTTCACTGAGAACAAACCCAATTTTTCTCCTGCTCTTTGCATCTCCTATCTATATCGGATTGCATAAATCCAAGAAGAAGATCCAGATCTAGAACTTTGAAGCCCTTCCATTCTATTCAGATCTGCATCAGATCTAGGAAAGGACTTTCATCAATTCACCATGGTAAGTACACGGACTACCTCTACAGCTGCTGATTAGGGAGGACAGGACAGGTAGAATCCCGTGCAATTGCCTCCATCCAACCAAGATGTTGTCAGACCTTCAGATCCATCAGGCCCGGTCACTAGACAAGAATTCCAGATGTTGCTTCAGGAATTGACCCAGAGTCGACAACAACTTACTGATCAACTACGCGCCAACACAGAGTTGTCCAACCAGCTAAATCGCCAAAGGTGAAGAAGATCCAGAAGAGACCAAGGTTCTTATTCTTCCACAGAGAGTTCAGCCTCATCTGACGGTCATCACAGATCCACATGCCCACGGCTGGATGTAAGCTACACCCAAGCCACAGGACACCAACCTGCTTCAAATCTCGGGCAACCCAGAACTGGACCATCCACTAGTCATCATACAGGACCTTCATCCTGAGGAGGTGCTGCCCCTTATCATGTCATAGGCAACATTGCTACGACCACCACTACTGAACAAGGGGTTGATGCTGGAAACCGAACTGATCTTCATCGAAGCCAGCGAGAGCATACTCCAGAGCCTTATATCCCTGAGAATGTTGAACCAAGGAGGCGAGGCATGGACCGTCGACCGCGTCCAGTCCAGATTCACGCTGTGGAACCCGACCACAACTTGGTACAGCATTCTCCTAATATCTGAATGCCGGATATACCAACGATGATCCGCCAAATGATCCGTGAAAGTCAGGGTCTCTCTAATGACGACTGGGGAATCTCCCGGAGTCATACCCCTTTCACCGATGACATATTGTATGCTGAACCACCTCGGCGCTTCAGGATGCCAACTTTACCAGTTTATGAAGGAAGTTCTGATCCCAATCAACACATCATGAAGTATGAATGGCTGATGAATGCTGCGAGAGCTGATGATGCAGTAAAATGCCGTAGTTTCCCCATTTCCCTGGGGGGCATTGCAACCATGTGGTTTACTCGTTTGCCACCACGATCCATTTCTAGTTTTGATCAAATGGCCACCAAGTTTGTTGAACAATTCCGTATGCACGTAGCGAGGCCTAAAGATGTTAACACTCTGTCTAGTGTTACACAAGCTCCCGGAGAAACACTTAGACGTTACTTGGAGCGATTCCATGCTGTGTGTGCAGAAATAAGCAATCCCAATGATAACTCTATCCTGATGGCATTGACTAAGGATTAATGCTGATTCCGAGTTTGGAAATTGGTTAGCTGGAAAACCACCTGTGTCATTGGACCGTTTCTATTCCAAGGCAGCCTAATTCTTGAGAAGGGAGGATGCGAAACAGTCTAGGAAGCAGGATGATGCAAGGCCCAACATGGAGGGAATCCAGAGTAACATCGCTGTTAAACAGTCCGGAGAGAGTTCTGGAAAAGTTCAGTTGAACGTACAAAATAAACAGAATCAGCAGAGGGACAATGGAAATCAAAGCAAAAAACACGATCAGAATCGCGGTCCACGGCATAGAGCTTCCATGTACGATAATTACACTCCATTGAACACGTCGTTGGAAAATGTGTATTTGCAGACTTGTAATACCATGCAATACAAAAAGCCTGCCCCGAAACCATCAACAGAAAGACAAGTTCAGACTTGGAAGTTTTGTAGATTCCATGAGAGTTATGGCCATAACACAAACGAGTGCCGTCATTTACAAGATCTCATTGAGAAACTAATACTTGAGCGGAAGTTGGATCGGTATGTGCGAGCACAGCAGTCAGGTGGTGTGGGCCTATCGAATCATAATCGTGCGCCAAATCTGGAGAGGCAAGAGGAACCCGCTCGAACTGGCGGGAGGTTGGTTATTAATACAATAAGTGGTGGTCCTCATCCAGCAGACCGGAGCTGGAAGGAAATGGAGTCGTATGCCAACTCTATCAGGCATGCGGACTTCGAGTGTTATAGTAGTTTTGATGAAGGGGCTCCGGCTAAGCAACAGAAGACGATGACATATGACATCGTATTCAGGAACAGAGACGCTGATAAAGTCGAAGCCCCCACTATCGATCCACTGGTCATCTCAGCTCAAGTAGGTCCCGCTTGGATGAAGAGGATCTTAGTTGACAATGGAAGCTCTGTGAATATTTTGTTTAAACGAGCCTATGATCAAATGAGAATGGAAGCCACGGACTTGAAACCTTGTCAATCCCGAATCCATGGTTTCAACGGAAGTGCTACTATACCCACTGGAATGGTGGAACTGCCAATAGAGTTGGGAGTTGGAGAACGTCGGAGAGTACGGATGTTACAGTTCATTGTTTTGGACATAGACTCCTCTTACAATGCTTTCTTGGGCCGACCGGCCCTCGCCGAATTCAGGGCAGCCATCGCCCCATGGTGTTTGACTTTAAAGTTTCCCACTGATCATGGAGTGGGAATCATTCAGGGAGATCAGGCTGCTGCCAGAGCCTGTTATGTTGCTGAGCTGCGGGAGGCGCAGTGAAAAGAGAAAGGAAATGGCGTGGAGGAATCTCTCTGCGTCTGTTTTGCTGATAATTGACAATTAACGCCCGGGCCTAGGCCCGGGAACCCCAGCTAATTCCTCAAGGATCTTGACCCAAGAGAAACTGAAGACGAAGGAGAATCTAAAGAAAGTCAAGCATCCCCGGCCGAACTGACAATCGACGTCCCAATTGACAATGATGATGATTCGAAGATGATAAAGATTGTGTCTCAGCTAAGCTAGCAAACTCAAGAGGAATTGGTTGAATTTCTACGGGCGAATCTTGATGTATTCGCCTGGACGCATTCCGACATGTGTGGGATGTCGCCGGACATCGCGAGCCACACTCTGAATATTGACCCATGGCATGTCCCGGTCAAACAGAAAAGGCGTGGTATGGATCCAGAGAGGTCTGCCGCCCTTAAAGAAGAAGTAGAAAAGCTTAAAGTGAACGGATTCATTCGAGATGCGCTATATTCTGAATGGGTGTCGAATCCCGTGCTCATCCGAAAGCCGAACAGAAAGTGGAGAACATGTGTCGATTATTCCGACCTGAATAAAGCATGTCCCAAAGACAGTTTCCCGCTTCCTAGAATTGATCAGCTAGTAGATTCGACAGCTGGGCATGAACTCTTATCCTTCATGGACGCGTATTCTGGCTATAATCAGATACCGATGCATTTACCCAATCAAGAATATACCAGCTTCGTAACCAATCTGGGACTTTACTATTACAAAGTTATGCCATTCGGACTCAAGAATGCCGGGGCTACTTACCAACGATTGGTCAATCGGATGTTTGCCAATCAAATCGGGAAAACAATGGAAGTATATGTAGACGAAATGCTTGTGAAATCATCACTCTCCACTGACCATGTTAAAGACCTGGAAACTATGTTCAAAATACTTCGAGAATACAAAATGAAGCTAAATCCACTGAAATGTCACTTTGGAGTTGCATCCGGAAAATTCCTTGGGTTCATCGTCAACGCTCGAGGGATCGAAGCTAATCCTGAAAAAATCTGGGCTATCAGGAATCTCGAAACTCCGAAAACCATAAAGCCAGTCCAGAGTCTCAATGGGAAAGTAGCAGCATTGAGCAGGTTCATTTCAAAGTCCACTGACAAATGCATCCCCTTCTTCGATCTGATCCGAAAAGGGAAACGAAACTTTGAGTGGACCACGGAGTGTAAGGGCGCTTTCCAAGCACTAGTTCAACATCTATCCACACCGCCTATCATGTCAAAGCCTATTGATCATGAGAAGTTGTTCGTATATTTGGCGATATCATAAAACGCTATCAGCGCTGCATTAATTCGAGAAGAAGACAAGATACAGAAGCCAGTATACTACGTCAGCAAGCGATTGGCTGGGGCCGAAAGGAATTATCCAAAATTAGAGAAGTTGGCTTATTGCCTCGTTACTGCATCAAGAAAACTCCGACCATATTTCCAGGCACATCCGATTATTGTTTACACCGACCAGCTGTTACGACAGGTCCTTTCGCGGCCTGAGACGTCTGGTAGGTTACTCAAGTGGAACATCGAACTGAGCCAGTTCGATATTACTTACACTCCAAGGCGAGCCATTCAGGGGCAAGTCCTGGCCGATTTCATAGCTGAATTTACCGTTCCAGAGGACTTGCCTGAAACCAGTGAATCCCCCGAATACGTCTGGAAGCTTTATACCGACGGTGCATCAAACGACCGGTGTTCGGGCGCTGGTGTTGTACTTGAAACTCCCGAAGGCCGATCCATATGTTATGCTTTGAAGTTCGATTTTCATGCGACTAATAATGAAGCTGAATATGAAGCCCTCTTAGCTGGCCTGAAACTTGCTAGAGATTTGAGAATTATCGCAGTGGAAATTTATTATGATTCACAATTAGTGGTGTGTCAAGTACGTGGAGAGTATCAAGCAAGAGATCGAAGGCTGGCTGCTTACTTAGCTCGAGTTCAGGAAGTACCGAATCAGTTTGATTATTACGCCATCTATTGTATACCTCGGGAATGCAACCAAAAGGCCGATTCATTGGCAAAGCTAGCCAGCACAGGTGAAGCTCAGCAAATGGGGCTCATTCCCGTAGAGATGTTATCTTCTCCAAGCATTTACCGGGCAGAAATAGACTGGGTATGCGAAGCCGTCGCCGAAAAAGATTCATGGATGACTCCACTTAGAAATTACATTGAGCACGGAACCCTGCCGGAGCGCAGGAGTGAAAAGAGACAAGTCCTTCGGAAGGCCTCACGATTTACCATCCATAATGCAATCATGTACAGAAGAGGGTACTCAGTCCCTCTACTCCGGTGCATCGCTCACGATGAAATTAAACGAGTATTGCACGATGTGAACGAGGGAGAATGTGGCGATCACACCGGGGGGCAAGCACTTGCTAAGAAAATACTTCGATACAGATATTACTGGCCGACCGTGAATCGCGATGCGTCGGATTATGCAAAGAAATGTGATAGGTGCCAGAAATATGCCCGAATTCCTAGAGCTCCTCCTACCGAGATAACGCAAATGGTCAGCCCATGGCCATTTGCAATGTGGCGCATCGACATCATTGGTGCTCTACCTCTGGCAAAAGGTGGTGCGAAATACGCCATCGTCGCAGTTGATTACTTCACAAAGTGGGCTAAAGCCGAAGCTCTTGCTACCATAACAACGAAGAAAGTAATCAACTTTGTAGTTCACAACATCATCTGTCGATTCGGTCTTCCACACACCATTATTACGGACAACGGAACCCAATTCGACAGTGCTGAATTTTAAGATTTCTGCAAATGATTTCACATCCAAAAGAAATTCTCTACAGTTGCACACCCTCAGGCAAACGGACAGGTCGAAGTAGTTAATAAAGTTATAAAATCCATTCTAAAAAACGACTAGAAAAGGTCGGGGCAAGTGGGTCGATGAACTTCCTATGGCTTTATGGGCTTACCGAACAACCCACAAGACCGCGACCGGCCACACTCCATTCTCTCTCTCTTATGGTTCAAAAGCCGTTATTCCAGTTGAACTAGAAGTACCTTCTCATCGTGTGACATACTATGATCCAAAGACAAATGCTATATTACTTGCTGAATCTCTCGATCTACTAGATGAGAAGCGTGAAGAGGCTGATTTGAGGGCAGCCGCGCATCGAAGTCGAGTCGCCCGATTGTATAACGCCAAGGTCCGCCCGCGAACCTTTGAACTAGGCGATCTCGTCCTAGAAAGAATTTATCCGGTTCCTTCGCATATGAAGCTGACATGGGAAGGACCGTATGTTATTGAACGAAGGCTCGGAGATGGCACGTTCAAATTATCGACCGTTGACGGTCTTACTTTGCCAAGAGCTTGGAATAGCGAGAGTCTTTGCCGCTACTACACATAACAGGCTATGTTTATCCATTTAGTTTATTTTCCATTTCGCAATTTGTTTCTGCATTTCGAAATTAGAATTTGTAATAAGGAAACTGACTTTGCCATATTTTCTTATTTCAGCAATAAAATGCAATCTCTTCGAGCCAGAGCTGTGATTTACTTGAAATGCTTCATATGATCATCACTATGCATGGAGAGCTAAGTTTCACCATACGGTGGAATTTATTCAAATAGGGAGTGATTGCGATGCAACCGGTCACTCACTAAGTGAAACCCGAGCTCGGTGACAAGCCATCACATCAAGGCCAAAAACGGATTGATACACGACAATCCCTCACTTAACTCCCCGTTCTCAGAGTGCGAACTGGAGTACTAAAATACGTCTACGAAGAGGGTGGATCCGTCCACCTAACGACTTCGTCTGTATCTGCACCAAGTTTGAGGAGGATGGACCAGTCCATCTGACGACCTCACTTGTTAACTCAGGGTGGATGTGATCCGACCATCCATTATCCTGATACACCTTTCGTTCCCAAAGTGCGAGCGAAATCCAAAAATATACAGTAGATGTGACTGACCGTCTGCTCATCAACTCCAAATTCCCAGAGCACGAATTGGAGTATAAACATCAACTCCGGATTCCCAGAGTGCGAAACGGAGTATTAACACCAACTCCAAATTCCCAGAGCGCGAATTGGAGTATAAACATCAACTCCGAATTCCCAGAGTGCGAAACGGAGTATAAACACCAACTCCAAATTTCCAAAGCGCGAATTGGAGTATAAACATCAACTCCGGATTCCCAGAGTGCGAAATAGAGTATAAACAATAACTCCTGATTCCCAGAGTGCGAAACGGAGTATAAACATCAACTTCAAGTTCCCAGAGCGTGAATTGAAGCATAAATATCAACTTTGAACTCCCAGAGTGTGAATCGGAGTACAAATGTCGATTCCGAGTCCATAGAGCGCGGACGTATGAGTTAAACTTAAGCCGGCATGACCAACCGCCATAAAACGAATGAGAATCCCCATAGTGCGGATATGATCATCAACAATCAGGCAAGCGTGAATAAACCGCTCGATCTCCGCTCGTCTCACACATCCATTCAGTGGCATTAGACTCAACATGTTATAAATGAGAAGCAATCGCCGATTGATGTTCCATGACTCATCCCCAAGACTGGGGGGCAGGACTTAAGCATCGACCATTGATTGAAGCGATATGATGTCAAAATTCAACTCGCTTCCTAGTCACGAACCATGTCCACAGTTTCCAGACTTGGTGCAAAGAGACAAACTTGACTCAGAAGCTGAAACTTTACAAGTGCATTTCAGACATTGAAACACTTAAGAAAATAAACAAGAAGTTCGAAAAGAAAAAGTTTCATTTCTACTATTCATGAAAGAAATTCGTGTACAAGTTTGTTCCAAAAAATTCCTACTAGCAGGGGCCGAACCCGCATCTATACACGACCAACAAAATGAAAGTCAAAATACACCGAGTGAGCATGTCTAATCTTTCTTCTTCCTCGGCTTCCTTTTTGGTGCAGGCCCACTTGAGCCGACACTATCCTTCCTCTTTGAGCCTTTGCCTTTCGGTGGCTGGTCTCCAGGTGGGGGCATGATATCAACATCCTCCTCCGAACTCGAGTGGATAGGAATGCTGCCTGCCGGTGGAGTTGGAGGGATAGAATCAGATGTGGAAGATGGAATGGCCGCACCAGTGTCGGAAAATGTGCCACCAGGCGATATCATTCTAAGCGGAGCTAGACCAAGTGCCGCCGTCCCACCTCCAAAACTGCCACCACGTGCTGCGGCATCCATTTCAGCGGCGATTTGTGCCAAGATTTCCTCTTCAGTAACCGCTCGAGCCTCGCTGGGAGCGTCAGTAGTCGGAATCGAAAAGCTTGTGGCAGGAACACCTCCGCCCATGACGAATGGTAAGTCAGCTAAAGGATCGCCATGACGGCGAAAGAGTTCTTCCATCAACTGCTCATTAAATACAAGTGTGCTTCCCTGCGCATCGTTGGGTGGGGCAGTTGTAGTTACGGTGATCGCTTCGGTCACGATAGCCTCCTACGTCTGATATGATTCTTGAGTAGCAGGAGGCATGGCCGGTGCAGCGTCAATCACTGGACAAAAATAAGAGAACTGTCAAAATTTAATTCAGATAAAGATTCCAACTTGAGGCAGATATGTGGAATGTTCAGAATACCTTCCTCAGTTTGATTTGTAGGCGGCGGAACGGCTTCAGTAACTTGCGCCGTAGCCGGAGACATCTACGGTTGATCCGGATTGTAGGCAGGAACAGCTTGGGGATCGACCGCAGACGAGGAATCGGGCTGGGTTGACACTGGAACTTCAAGACTCGCCTCATGATGGTCAACCCATGAACCCTCTCCTATTTCAAAGTGGCTGGCGCCAAGTCTTTCCTTCTCATGCAGAATCATTGACTCGTGAAGAATCTTCCTTTCATCTTCATTCAGAATGCGATTCTCGAGTTCAAATTCATTCACAGACGCACCCAGATGCACCTCCTTCTCTTCCTCAACCAGTCGACCCCAAGCGTTGTAAAGATGCGCCGGATAATCATCGACCCAAGCTAGACCCCTGTACCTCAACACGTTAGCATTGTAAACAACGAGAAGGTCTTCGATGTCAGCCTCTAGCCTAGACTCGACTGACTTCACTTTCTCCTCGACCTCAGTCTCCACCTTGTGGACTTTGGCCACGGCCGCATCCCGTTCACCCCTAAGCAGAACAGCTTGCTCGCATGCCTCCTGGGCTGCGTTATTCACATCATCCTTTTCCTTGGCCATATCAGAGAATTTAGCCTTAAGCTCATTAAGTTCCTTGACCGCCACCTCCCGCTCGGCGGTAACTGTAGTATTCCGATGGCCCATCTCCTCCACCAAGGCAACATGTGTCTACCTCAACCTCTCCATGGCCACATTCGCTTCATCAGCTTTTTTGGTGGCCGCAATTTCAGATTTCCGAGAAGACTCGGCCTCAGCAGTGAGAACTTGAATGATCCGGTCCCTTTGAGCGAGTTCTGTCTCCATTTTCTCAAGCGCTTTGGCTCGCTCAAAGTCCACCTTAGAAGCTTTCTCCGCAGCCTTTATCCACTCTCTATACTGGGTGTAGATGTCATGAACATAATCATGCATCGTGTTTTCCACTCCAGATGGGGTTCTTTTTAAGTGTGGCGGGAAGACATAGCCATCGAAGCAAATATTCGGAAAATCCTTCTTCATCTGAGCCAATTTAAGGGCCCCTTCTCCGGTGGGCTCAGCTGGGACCTGCTCTGCAATTATGGAGGCCGTGGTCTCAACTCTCTGGAGATAAGTCTCGGATCTAGAAGTATGAGAAGATGGTCTGTGACGAGGAGGCTCTGGTGGAGGTGGAACAAGAGTGGGAGGTGGAGATGGAAGTCTAAGAGGAGGAGAGCGTGATCTAGATCGATGTCGGTATTCTCTGTCCCTGTCACGCCCATACCTATCTTGGTTAGAATACTCGCGATCGTGATCTCTGTCTGAGTCTCTTCTGTGGGAATCATAATAAGAAGAAGCCTTTCGGGCCGAGCAAAGATTCCCGAGCATTGACCCTCTTCCGGACATCGTACCTGAAAATGAGAGACGAAGGAAGAGTTAGTGGTTTCTTAAGTTGGACGATTTACAGTTAGGAATCATGTAGTGCAGTGAAGTGTATGCATGTGCAACCCCCCGACCAACCGGAAATGTTGGCCGCACTCGTAGCAAGCGACCCGCTCAGTTCAAGAGCATTATCAAGCTCCTCCATCCCGGGGTCGTGTTGAGACGACACATAATTCGGAATCGGAATATCAGCAAGCCCTTCAAAAGGATTCTCTACTTACGAGGAGGAGCCTCCGAAATCCTAATTCCTAGGACGGGCAAGGACACAACTACAGATTTTAATCTCTCGGATTTAGAACGCTTGTGAGCAATAGCCTTGCCTTTTATCCTTCCTCCTGAATCCTGGACATCGGAAGAAGGCCCAGCATGGAGCTCGATATCTGTAGGCATTCTCTCCGGATCAACTTCTTCGGCTATTACGACTCCGGGCGCTTTGCGCTTCACCCGTTTCTTCGAGACCACTCTAAGTGTCCCTTCCAGCCGTATACTTTGCCTCCGTTCAATTACCCTGACAATCCTCAAGTTTCTGTCGGTCAGAACCAAGTAAATATGCCTCTCTTCGCTCGGAGCCGCTTGGAGGATCCGGACGAGCTCTCTAAAATATCCACCATCGGGTCGAGAAATTGCGGCTGTAAAAGGAGAGAACTATGTTAGTTTCGAAGTCGATTATTATTATCTCGATAGTTCAAGAGAAAGATTGCAACGCTTACGTCTATCCAACCATCGCCTAGCAAACCCAGGGGGCACCGAACGTAGAACCATTCAGTTTTAAAGTAACTTAGCCTTTCCCAGGAGCCCATTACAATGTGGCAGTTCCTGACCGCTTCCAAGAAGGTGAAAGAAGGGCTCTCTCCATGGCTCTTAACGTTAAATAAATATCTGATCTCGATCGGCTTTGGTGGTCGAAAGAGAATCTCCATAAACAGAATGAAGGTGCTGTACAACAAAGCGTACCCGTTGGGGTGTAGCTGGGATGGAGCTATTCAAAGAAATGATAACATCTCCCTTATATATTGATTGAAAGGAGGGAGTGTCCCCACTGTACAAGCGTGACGGTTGAAAGCAGTAAACCCTTCCGGTGGATCATGTGGTCTGTCATTCGGCCCAGGCAGTAGCACGTCGTCAAGCGACAAGCTGTGCCTTAAACAAATCCGTCCCAGCATATCTTCGGAGATACCGAATGGCACAGAATCTTGTGGACGACAAATGAACCGGGCACCTGGACGCTCGTCCGGAGCTGGGTCTATAACTTCGGCTTCAATGACCGGTATCTCGATGGTTGAAGGAATTGAACTCGGGAGTTCCTGCTGCTGTGAACTTGAGGGTTCCATGACTAACTAGCTTATGAAAAACCATTGTTAAACAGACAATAATGCTCGTACATCCCCCAGTGTAAAGTGTGTGAGTGTGTTGTGCAGTGCAACATTGTATATCATTTGAGAAGTTCTACAGAATTGGAAAAAGCATGAAAACAATAAAACTTCAAGATTCAGTCGGAATGACCGTCATCGCTGACCGTCACAACCGTGCCATCCAGTTATTAGCAATCAATACAAGTTAAAGTTTGTTAAAAAATTTGTTAGAGTTGCAGTTCCATCGACGAGCTTCGAAGGGAAATCAAATATGCAGTTCAACGGTCAAGCCCAATTATGCCAAAATGAAGCTCGTTGGAATTAGATGTTCAAGTGCACAAGAGTTTCCGATATCATCAAAGTTAGGCCCATTGTCGACCATCAAAGTTCAAGTTTACACCGATCTGCATAGTAGTTCGTATCAATCAGGGGAACGGATTCGAGTTTGTATCAATCGATCAAAGACATTTTCGTATCGATCCCATTGCTCGCAGTTCGAATCGATCGGAGCCTATTACTTCGTATCGATCAGAAAGGCATCCACTTCGAATCGGTCAGAGAGCATCAATTTCGTATCGATCATAGGATGTCAATTTCGTATCGATCATAGGATGTCAATTTCATATCGATCACTGTCGATTCGAAATTGCCATTGCTAGGCAACTGTTTTGTGACCGATACGAAGCCCAAGGCAAGACAGTGATACGAGAATTCAATTCTGAGATCGACACGATGCAAGACACTCTCTTCCTCAATCAATATGATATTGTGGCCAAAAGACTGCCCATCAGCCATTTCGAATTCGTTGTTTCGTCCTCTTCCCTAGATCGATTCGAACTCCATTCCTTCCTTCTTCGACCTCACACGTTACCCACTTCCACGAGCAACATTTGGACACGAGCTCGAATGGAATAGAATGGCATGTGAATCTGGATCTCGTCGTTTTGGGACTGGTTTTGTTCATTTGATTACCTGATTTAGATTACTGATTTAAGGGATTGAAGGATGTGAATTGATTCGAAGTCCAACAGTTTTCTTCTCTTTGTCTCAGAAGCGATACGAAAGCAAGGCACGAAAGTAGAAGAGTAAAAAATGGAAAACGACTAAGTCCACAGTATTTATATGGACTTGAAAGCAAAGGCAAAAAACGGTTCACATCCCGGTGGATTCGACGGTTACAAGACATCACCACGGATCGATTCGAATAAGCCATTCGACTCCATCAACACGAGTGTTTATCGATACGAAGTTGCCAAAGAAGGCTTTTCTGAGTCACCCAAGTCCATCGTGTCTAAACCACAGTTCTTATCGATCACCTTCGACTCCGTCTCCTGTGCAGTTCGAATCCATCGACTCACGGCTCTCAGAGGCCAAATCCATCGATACGAAACCACAATTCGTATCGATCACCTTCGACTCCGTCTCTTGTGCCGTTCGAATCCGTCGAATCACGGCTCTCAGAGGCCAACTCCATTGATACGAATTGTCTGTTCGTATCCAATGACTCCAGATCCATCGATTCGAAATACACAACAGTGGCTATTCTGAAGGCATTGAACTCCATCGATATGAACAACCGCTTCGTGTCCATCGAACCCCACATCCATCGACTCGAAATGCACATTCCGTATCCATCAATGCAATGATTACCGGTGCGAAAACAATGCTTTAATATTCTACATCGATTCAGGAGAGGATCAATACGAAGGAACATTCAAAAACAGCTGACGAGCGTTGTTATAATTCGAATCTCACATCGGTTCAGGAGTGGATCGATACGAAATTCGATACGGGATAAACTGACAACGACTAGGGAACGCACAAACGTCAACAAGAGTCAAATTGACATATATGCATATATGTCGGACTAATAATCAACATTCCAGATTTACATGAGTTGGAAACTCGTTTGATAACGATTACAACAACAAACAGCTAACCACTAGCATACAACAATCAGTTGCAACAATACAGGAATGAAGATTGCAGCATTTCAAAGCACATCATGTTTCCACAAGACGTACTTTGGGGGGAAAATGTTATCCCGCCTTTTGGCAAGGCCGTAACACCATGGAATTGACTATTAACCGATGACGGTCTGTCCTAGAGATCGGTTATACACAGGCTCACTATGGATATCGACAAATTTTGTCCGAGTCCGAATCGAGCTAAAATTGATATGACACGACAAGCGAAGCTATAAGAGCCAACGTTCCAAATTTCAAGTCAATCCGAGTTCGTATGCTCGAGTTACGATCGATGCAAAATTGAATAAAAATAGCCTCGCGTTCGAATCCATTTAATAGCATCTGTTTGACTCGCTCCGCTTCGCATCCATCAGAGAGCCTCTGTTCGACTCGCTCTGCTTCACATCCATCAGAAAGCATCTGTTCGACTCGCTCCGCTTCGCATCCATCAGAGAGCCTCTGTTCAACTCGCTTCGCATCCATCAGATAGCCTCTGTTCGACTCGCTTCGCATCCATCAGATAGCTTCTGTTCGACTCTCTCCACATCCATCAGAGAGCCTATGTTCGACTCGATCCGCATCCTTCAGAAAACAACAGTTCGACTCGATCGTCTAATGCCTACTTCGAATCCATCAGTTGGAGCACATTGTTCGAACCCATCGAGCAACAGTAGTTCGTGTCCCTCATTTGTCTAGTTCGTATCCATACTGGAAAAGCCCTTTTCGAATCCATCAAGTTCTGATACTTCGAATCCATCGTGGATCCACTGATCGAATCCATCATGTTGCCGTATTCGAATCAATCGATCGGAGTTGAGTTCCATCGATACGAATAGAACCCTACTGACAATGCGTGCAACTCACTTTCTATCGATACGAAAAGAGGGCGTTTCCATCGATACGAACAAGGAAAGGTCCAAGAAATACTCAGCCAACTCGGCATCAAAGGCGGAGCAATCCAGAGATTCAGGCGCCACGTCATCGAGTCGAATAGGACCGAGTCGAAATGAGGGAGTCGAACGAAACAGCCACCCGAAGATCCCAATTCGTATCAATCATATCTCCTAATCTACAAGTCCAAATGATATGAAATTTTCACAGGAGCTTACGTGCATGCTAAGGAATGTCCACGCCAAATTTCGACTCCATCGGATGCAATTTTGATCGATACGAAATCCGTTCGTATCGATCACGGATCGGACCGAAATTTCGCGTGCTTGGGCGCGCGGGCCTATTCACGTGCCAGAGGGGGTCTCCCGAAATCTGAACGAAATATCAGCCTCCTACACCTATAAATAGACCCCCAAAGCCAATAGAAAAGGGGTTCTTCTTCTTCTTGGAGCTCTCCAACGTCCAGACTCCGCCGAATCCAGATCTAAACTCCATTGCTGCTGCTACCAACGAATTTCACTGCTGTAAATCATAATTATCTGCTATAACCCGCTGAATTCATTTGTAAACATCAAAGAAAGATCAATAAAGCAAACAACTTCATAGTGGACGTAGGCAATACGCCGAACCACTCTAAATTCTTGTGTCTCTGTGCATTTTAATTGCTTTCATATCTTTAATTTGGAGTTTTTGTTAGATAATCCTCTTTTTCCATTCAATTTCTTCACTTTATCTCTTCAAAAACTTCCGAAGAGTGTTGTGCCCAATTTTGGTACAAACAGCACTTATGATTAAGCAAAGATGTCAGGTTCTTTTACATATCTGAAGAAGGGGGATTAAAGCCACTTGAATAATGTTAAACTCCGACTGTTGATCACATTATATGCGCAGTTACAAGCAAACTATTAAAATAACACTTCTATACATGTTTCACCAAGGTATATCAACCGTACAAAAACAAAATGATGCGAATTTGCTTCTTTTTTGAGAATCAGTACTTTAGTATAAATTTGGAAATTTGATTTATTTTAAAATTTTGAGCTTTGAATATGGCTGTTGGATGTTTAAATCAATTCCATTCAAATTTAAAGATGTTCAGAATTTTGGATGTGTATATATTCTTTGAATATTGCTTAGTACTTTAGTTATTGCTTACTTTTCACGGGATGCACCATTTTGAACCTTTTCACTTCAAATAGGCTATCAAAAACTATACCTGCATATAACTGCATGTAAATGGAGTTCATTATAGCACATCATAATTTTCCTAACCAGTGTTAGTTACACATCATATAACTACATGTAAATGGTCAAATTGTCTATGGATTTCTGTTTATAAAGTGGCAGTTAAGAACATTAATTCACTGGAACAGAAATAATAACTGGATTAGCATCAGGTGCAATCTATCTTACACTATCAACAAACATTTGAATATAACAATTATTAATTCAAGAATATAATGCAAATATCATCAGCCATAGAATGTTCAAACAAAACACCATCACACACACAACAAATATGAGAGATAACATGTTCTGCAGCAATTAGCATTAGAAGGTAGCCTAGCTGATTTAAAACCTGGCAATGACCATCAAATACTGATAGTTCAAATAGGATGTTAATTTGTTACATCCTTCAACAAGGATCTTAAGCGCTTAACTTGAATAGGGATTTAATCACTTGCAGAATTTGAAATTTGAAATATGAACTTCAGCACTTTCTGAAAGACAAGATTAGACCACGCTAAAATTAGTTCACTAATTTATATTCAAGCAAAATCTTATGTTATAACACATTGCACCTTTAGATTGGAGTTCTCGAATAAGATTTGAAGTTCTTATCTCATAAGTCATTTTGGCTATACCGATTAGGCTTGCATCTAATCGCATACTGTCATTTATATTAGTGCATGACAATGAGAGTTTTTGCAACCTTGATGACAACACCAGTCAATCATATACAACCAACTCTAACTACTAAATAGAGATAGAAATGACTATATTATTGAATATCGATGTCATTTCATGGGTCACGGTTGAAATTGTTGTGATCAGTTTCTAATATAGAGAATGAATCCATATTATATCTGCAATAGTATAGTCACACATCACGGGAGATAATGGTACATCATTTGATTTGGACTACGACTCATAATTTGTAGTGGCTAATTATACCATTGTCATCATGAACTTGGACTGTACACTCAAATACTATTTCATAGTTGCTCATTATCATTGATATATTGATAGTGCTATACAGATAGATGGATAACGTAACGATTTCCAGACTATTGAGGCATTATATACTCACGACAGATGATACCAACAGACAATAATTAAACAATTATGAACATGCATGTGTTTATTATGATGAAATGAGTCGCAAGATGCCTTTATATTGTATGTATGCTAAGTAATTAGATGGATAAAAAATCACTACCTGTACATGCTTTTTCAGAAGTGCTACAGTTTTACATGTACCTTATTTAACCCTTTTATATTTAATTGTAACTATAATTTTAATTTACATGTGCACTTATAGATTTTTACAATATGGATATTGTTGACCAAGATACTCAATTAAGAAACACACCGGAGTTGGCAGCAGATGTAGATTCAGTGGGTAGCTCTTCAAGAAATAAGCGACAAAAGGGTACGTATTTCGATGTTTGGAAATACTTTGAAAAAAATGAAACTATTGAGGGTCAGAAACGTACTTGCTTTTGCAAAAAATGTAAAAGAAAATATATACAGGGTGGTACTTATGGGACTAAAAATTTGCTGAATCATGTAGAAAAGTGTCCCTTAATCGATAAAAGCATAGAGGTTAATCAAAGAAGTGTTTTCGAACAAAAGAAATATAGAGACTTGATGGCTAGAGCAATTATACAACATAACTTACCCTTCAAATTTGTTCAATATGACCGTATTTGTGAGATTCATTCCTACTTGAACAATCAAGTGGAGCATTATTCAAGAAACACTTCGCGTTCCGATGTTATGAAAGTATATGAGAATGAAAGAGTCAAACTTAAGGATTTTATAAAATCATGTAGTGGAAGAGTTAGTTTAACATCTGATTTATGGACTTCAGTAAATACAGATGGTTTTATAACTCTAACCGCTCATTTTATTGATAATGAGTGGAATCTACAAAAGAAATTGTTGAATTTTTGTTTAATGGCACCTCCACACTCGGGGTCGGCTATATTTGGAAAAATTTCGAGTATGTTGGTTGATTGGGAAATAGTCGATAAAATATTTGCATGCACTCTAGATAATGCATCTGCTAACGATAAATTCGTTGATTTACTGAAATCACATCTTTGTCATAGAAAAGCAATGGTTGCGGATGGACAATTTTTGCATGTCAGATGTGCCGCCCACGTGCTAAATTTGATAGTGCAGGATGGTTTAAAATGTGTCGCTTCTTTCTTAAGTAACATACGTGAGAGTATTAAATATATCAAGGGTTCTCAATCTAGAAAGAAAAGTTTCGTCGAATGCATAACCACTCTTTCATTGAATGACGTTAGGAAAGGATTGCGTTAGTATGTTCCTACTAGATGGAATTCAACTTTTATAATGCTTAAAAGCGCAATACATTATGAACAAGCGCTTTACCGTCTTAAGCTTATTGATTCTAGTTATAGTTATTTTCCAACATCCGAAGAGTGGATCAAAGCAAAGAAAATTTCACGTTTTCTAGGAGTTTTTTTACGATGCCACTTCCTTATTTTCCGGTGCAAATTACCCAACGACTAACTTATTTTTTCCAAAAATTTTCTTGGTTCATTTTACTTTGAAGAAGTGCACGGAAGAGAATGACTTTATGTCTCACATGGCAAGTGAAATGCTCAAAAAGTTTAATAAATATTGGAGTGAATTTAGTGTGTTACTTTCCATTGCTTGCATCTTTGATCTGCGATACAAGACAAATTTCGTTCGGTTTTCTTATAACACATTGTATGGCGACTGCTTAGAGTTTGAAAGGGTGGAAAGAAAGTTGGAAGCACTATATGATGAGTATAGGGAAAGGGTTAGAAAAGAATCGTCCATTGAAACATGTGTCGTGGAAATCGTGGAATCCACACAATCATTTACGGGTCCTTACTCGTAAGAATGCGAAGATATGATGGATCGATTTGATTATTCCGAATTCGCTAGCAATCCTCGCAAGTCCGAACTTGATTCTTATTTGGAAGATGGGTTAGTTGATCGTAAAATGCAATTGGATATTCTTTCATTTTGGAAATCGCAACAATATAAATATCCAATTTTATCTCTCATGGCAAGAGATATTTTAGATGTTCCAATTACCACCGTCGCTTCTGAAAGTGCATTTAGTATTGGTGGTAGAGTTTTAGATGACTATCGCAGTTCACTTAAGGAGGATGTTGTTGAAGCATTACTTTGTTCAAGAGATTGGTTGTATGGAACATCTATAATGTCAACAATCGAAGATCATACGGAAGATGTTACCGTTCTTGATAATGAACAAGCTACTTAATTTTTAACTCCTCTTTTAGCTAATTGATGCATTGTTAGAGGTACACTACTTGATTTATAGTTATCTTTCATTTTCTGTCTTTTGGTCATATTGATATTGTTTTGTTGTTGCTGCTATAAATTTCGTCTATACTATTTTATATGCAGGTTTGGAGAAGAACATGCTAGTGAATTGTGAAGAAATAACCTTCAGTTTGTAGTATGCTCATTTCTTCAGGTTTGGAGAAGAACATGCTAGTACAATGTTTTGGTCTATTATGTTATGTCAATGTCATTCTCAAGAATTTAATCTTAGTAGATCAACCATGTGTGAAGTTGGTTAGAGAAGAAGGAAAGCACGTGAGGCAGTTTTTAGCTCAAAATCATGGTTACGATCACGTGAGTATGCAACAACTTAGTATGTGCAATAGTTTAACTCAAACCAGTCTGTCCATGAAAGATTATTAGCAAAGGTCTATGTTAGTTTTTTATCTTATTTTAAGTTTGTATGTTTTATGGTACAACAGTTGGGTAGATTGATGGATAAAAGAGATTATGATTGTAAGGGTGTGTATTTGTGTTTGTTGCACTGTATCGATGCATGTACTATATTTGTTAAAATTTGCTTTATGGGTCATAAGGGTTAACCCATATTAAAAAAAGGTTAAAAGGGTTGGATTAAAAATTACATCAAAAGAGTTGGATCAATTTCTATGCAACCCTTATGCAACTCAGTTCTACCATTTTGACACACCTACTTTTATTGGTAACGGTACCATTACCTTGCTTATATTTCACCTCCCACATTTTAGTTCCTATATTATACCATTAAATTTATAATGATCATATATATATATATTATTAGTTTATACAATGTAAGAGTTGGATATAAACACAGTAATAGGATATTTTGTAGTTTTGTGTTGAAATAATAATGTAAACTAGGTAAATTGTCATAGCCGTGTTTGTTTGTTTATGATTGCATGAACCTAAATCTACATCTAACTTGGATGTGATACCGGAGCTGTCGAGGATCCAGCCACTGAAGATGTAGATGCTCCTTCATCGGACTTAAAGTGAGTAGACCGACGAGTCATTCTAAACAATAAAACTTGGAGTTCAACATGGTCAGGTTCCCGTGTGACCAATGCCCGAAATCCAAGGGAAGCCAAAGAGTGCTGACCAATCATATTCTGAGCGTTGATCGAGGCAAGTGCAGTGTGTTATCTATGCAAAGTGAGTTCGGTGTCCCAAACACAATGAATGGACCATCATGTGTAGATAGTTCGCTCATGCAAGAAACACAAGTCGCATCGCACTTTAAAATTATCTCTTTTAGAACATAACCATTATCGATTGAAAATCAATAATGAATCTGTTGTTCGGAGCAACATAGAAAACTTTTTCTTTTCAGGATCACTAGAAGTGCAGAAAAAGAAAGTAGTGCAATGGGATCAAATAAAGCGCTCGGTTTCTGGAAATGAATCGTCGCATTAGGATCCGTTTAACAAACAAGACTTAGCTAGATTCTCGAACAAAGACGTCTGAAACTGGAAAACATAACTTAGTTCTAGAACGGCATGCATTCGATCGGGGTAGAAATTCAACTCCACCATCGACCAAACACGCCTAAAATTCCACTGTCTCCCTCAGAGTTGCAATCGACCAGATCCAAGTCACCATCACCATCGCAATCAACTCAATTGCGATCACTCCCAACCTTCAAACAAAATCGAGTGCTAGGTTTTGGAGTTGTTTCAGATTCGAGTTGTTTGAGCAAGAGCACAGCGGTGACGATCGACTCAAAGCAGTAGCTGCAACACCAGGTAGCGACAACAAGTGGAGGTGGTAATGGTAAGTATCCAACAACGAGGCTGGGGTAGCTCGAAAGTGAATGGTTCTGTAACGACCCGTAAATTTTAACTGTTTTGATAACGTATTTAGTTGAAATTTTGTGAAATTTTAAATGATAAAATTTTGAAATAAAAATTTGATATCTGGAATGCGTCTAATTAATCATAGAAACTGGTAAATTTTCATCAGATAATTTGGAAGTTTATTTTCTTGTGTAATTTTATTCCAATTTATACTAGTTAAAATCGATGATAATAAAATGTTTTCTAAACCTGAATATTTTTACATAGAAAAATTCTAAATCATCTTATGACTAAGACATCATTTTTCGTTTTTCCAAATTCGGACTTCTTTAGCTCCGTCGATCTTATTTTTCTACGTTTTTGCTGCATTTTCCGCTAGTAGAAAATTAGAATTTTTATAATTCAATCATACCACTGATATTTTTATACCGTTTTGATCGTCTCGTCGTGCTGATCTCTACGGTATGTTCAATTCTGTGTTTTGAAGTCCGATATGCTGTGAACTTTACGAAATGGTAACCGTACCTGTATCCGTTTGAGTCCTTTCGTTTTCTCTGTCTACTCATTATCCAGCATGCAAAGCTGTCAGCCATTAATATTTATTATTCTTGATATTCGCGTTGGACTTTTGGTTGTTGGCTTTCACTGTTTGCCTGCCGTTCCATTTCTAATAAAAGAAAAAAACTGGCTGTCACCTATTCATCTATTTGCAAAATCCACTCACTCTCCTCTAAAGCCAAACCTTTCCCTTTTATTTTGCCTGCAAGCTTCACATCTCCTTCCCTAAGCTACCATCACCCCACCGAGCACCTCTCCAGCAAGCTACACCGCCATTGACCTTCCTCCCAACTCCGACCTCATCCCCCTCACCAACGCCCACACCTGGACCTTCCCATCCACCGCCGTGCACTCGCCACGTCATAGCAAACCGACCAGGGCCCCCTAAGCCGAACTCCACCTCTTCCTTCTCCCTCCCATTGCCTTTTATTTTTCCGCCACCACCGCCGACTGCAACCGAAGCCAAACCACAGCCGCCTCAACACTTCGTCACCCTCTGCCGCCTACAAACAACACAGCACGTACCAAAGCCCATCATCCCTCCGAGCACGGCCATCCCCTTCGCGCCACCAATCCCAGCCTCTATCCCCACCACATGCCTAACATCCACCATCACCTTGCTCTGATCTCAGCTACAACCCACTCGCCTTTTGCCTTCCCTTCACGCCAATCACCCACCACCATAGGAATAGCAGCCCACGTCCTATATTTCCTCCCACCTAAATCCATCGCCTTGCCTGCAACTTCTCTCGTTCCTATTTGTGAAGGTATTCATATAATATAATATTGTGTTTATTAAAATTTCTGTTGAGATTCTTTTATATATATATATATATATATGCACATCTTAGTTTATATATTTATGCAGTCTATCTAGCTACTGTATAAGTTTATATAAGTATAGAATTTTATATTCATGTTTTCTATGTTCACTTTATTTTTATAGCAGTTTGTTTATACTTTAAGTATATATATAATACAACAGTTTCGTTTATATTTGTATTTAATTAATATGTAAATGTTTATATTTCGGTTATGATGTTGTGTATATAAATATATATTTGTAAGGGTTTATATATAGGTCAGTTTATGTCATTATACTCTAAGGTATATATTAGTTTACGTAAGCTTGTATGTATATGATATTGGTAAAACCTATATACCCTATAGTTTCTAGTCTGCATACACTTTTTGTGGTGAAGTCACATGACTATATTTTGTTGTATGTTTCATATAGAGTCTGCATACTATTTGGGCTTTGTTATATATGTATAAGGTATATGAGTTATGTATGTTGATGTTTATATATATCATATTATTTATATTATTATATGAAGTTATGTGATATACTTTATTTTTGTTAGTATATATATTTTTAGTCTTACTGTTTGTTACAGTAAAGTATGTTAGTTTATAATAGATTATATATATATATATAGCTACAGTATAGTTTTGTTTGTATAAATATTATTCTATATATGATAGTTTATGTATGTCAGTAATTGTGTTTATGGAAGTTGTATGTATATAAACATGTATGTAGATAGATGATAAGATTTGTAATCCGTTTGTCTTAAAAACAGATTTTTTTTGTAATATTGATATATACGTTATAATTTTATATATGTATATCTTCTCTATATTTTAGCAACTGTCGTGACAGTTTGTTCAATTTTACACATATTTAAAAGTGAGTTTTATATATACTGTGTGTTTTCCAAACTTCTAATTTTGGTTTACCGACATATATTATATGCGTGTGTTAAAAGTATGTTATATTTATGTTTGGGAACTTGGCTTGCTGTATATTATTATTATATTGGGTTATTGCAGTTACATATTTTATATAGTATAAAGTTGTTCTGGGATTTTATATAAAAAAAAGGATATACATTTACGTCAGTTTATATATATATTTAAGTAAGTGATATATATATATATATATATTTTTTGCTTATAAGCTATATATAGGACTGTTGAGTTCCTGAATATAATTTAAGTATATTGACTTATAAAATTTGGTTTTGAATATATTTGGAATTATATATTTGTCTGTATACTTATCTGCTTATATAAGTATTGAATTTAAATATATATAATGTCTATATATGTTTTGTTTGTCTATGTGTGTTTTAATTTGAAACAGTGTATTTTGTAATAAATATATATATTTAAATTTTAGGGGCATTTCACCAGAAGGACAAACTTTGCAGTCCAATTAGTTTCTAGGACACACATTCAAAGAAATTACTTTCAAGGCCAAAGTCAGCAGAATAGTTACTTTCAAGGACAAAGTCAGTAGTCCAATTACTTTCAAGGACATAATTTCATAGGTTTTTAGGCCCTAGAAACTAATTATTTTGCGTTTTGTCCTTGAAAGTAATTATTTTAGTTGTGTGTCCTAGAAACTAATTCCAGTTGCTAAAGAGGCCCTTATGGCTAATTTCCACTAAATTTTATGTGTTTGAGAATATAGGATATGTATATGGTTATATATAGTTATATGGATTCACTTATACCATATATCTGCATCGATTCAGTTCTGATTTGATTTCGTCTATTCCTTATCTATCAGCTTTGTTCGTTGAATCGTGTCCATCAAACTTTGCTTTGGAATTCATAGCTTGTTCTGTTGTCAAATCTCTAGCCTCGAAAGGTGAGCAATCACTCACGATTAATGTTCTTATATATATTAAATTTGATTTCAATTGAAACGACAATTGAAATATGCTGCTGTTAGTTATTTATATTGCTATATCTATGCCATCATCTGTATCTGTTCACTTGTGACACCTGACACCATTATCTGTTATTTATATTGATATATATATGCCATCATCTGTATATGTTCACCTGTGACATCTGACACCCTTATCTATTATTTATACTGATGATATATGCCTGTTACTGTGATTATATTATTACATATCTGTTATCACTCTGCAAGTTCCCTATTAGTATAGAATTCACTATGGGTTGAAATGATACATACCCGAACGATCTGTAGAATAGGAGAAAATCATTATGGGTTGAAATGATAAACCGAAGCGATTTTCAATTGAATTGAATTTGGGATTTCGGGTTGAAAAGATATATACCCGAATATAATTACGGATTGAAATGATAAATATCTGTATCACTTGACCATAGGATAGAAAATTATATACAGACACCATTGGTCTATATCTATAAATATTTTGAAAAATGATTTCTATTGTTTTGAAAAGAAATATATGGTTTTAATAAATATTGATTTTAAAGATTTATTAAAGTTGATTTGAATCAATATAAAAATATGTTTTGAGTATTTATGTAAAATTTATATTTTCAAATATAGAGTTTATAATGTTTCAGGTTGAAAGATAAATTTGAAATTGATTTGGAATTCTTAAATTTTTAATAATTATACTTAAATAAGTTTGATTCGAAATTTGTTAAATTTGAAATCTTAAGATATGTTTTATAACTTGAATTTGATTAAAAAGTGGCTTAAATGAATATTTCAAACTTATTTAAATTTAAAAGGGATATTTTGTTTATATAAATTTGTAAATTGAAGTTGTATTTAGATGTATTGAAATGATTAAATAAATATCTCAGAAACTAAATGAAATGAAATTAAATTGAGATATAAATGGAATTATCAAATTTAGTTTTTGAAATGTGGAATATTTAAAGCTTTGAAATATATTGAAATTTAATGGTTTATTTTTCGTTTAAAATCTGTATTTGAAATCGTAATATTCGAAATGATTTATTGAGAAATTGAATTGAGTTGAAATTGATGATTTGAGATTTGATTAAGTTTGAATTTGGAAGTCGAGTTAATTTGAATCGATTTGTGAATTTGTGGAAGCTATTTTATTTTATAAATTATTTTTAAACTATATCTACAACTATTTATATTTTACTTTATAAATTATTTTAATATAAACTATTTTATATAAATCATTTTCAATATATATTATTTTATTATAAACTATTTTAACTTATAACTATTGTATATAAACTATTTTTATTTTATAAAGTATTTTATTATATACACTAATTTTAATATCTAAACTGTTTAAGAGGAAAGTGTTATGAATTCCAAAATTTTATGATTTCAAACTATAGTTTCAAAGTGTTATGAATTTCAAGGTTTTGATTTCCAAAGTGTTTTGATTTTTAAAGACTTATGATTTCGAAAGCGATATAACTTTGGAAAGTGATATGATTTTGGAAATGGATTTATTTGAAGTGAAAATGATATCGTATGGATATGATTTTGAAATGGCAATGATATTTCGGTTGTGAAATATAAACTATTTTGAAAGTTTATTAAATGACCAATCGGTGTAATAATTACGTAGTTATTGAAGAGTCTGGGATCGGTTAGGGACATACTCTCTGTCCAAACCGAAAACCACTTTAATAACTAAAATTCGCGGAGTGTTGATCCAGAATGAAGTGGATGGTTTGGTGAACGCATTAACTGAAGAAAGAGAACGATATTGGATGACCCCTGACATGACTAAAACAGGAGCCGCGCCGGGCCATTGAGGTTCGCCACCTCTAACGGACACACTTCTTCGATATCATATCTATTACTTATGTGATTCGATTTGGGTGCACCCTTTGATTTGGGAGTGTTGTTTCGCGGTGTTGAGGTAGCTGCTGGCTATGCTCAACATCAGTCCGGATCACGCAACTAGTAGTATCCTACTTGGTATCGCCTCATGTACCTTGTCATACTGATTATCCTATTTGTGACCACTACGATTTGTTTTCTGTTATACCTATGGGGTACCCTCTGATAACCACTAGTTTACGGTGGGGCTTACGGTGCTGTATAGACTATGACATTATAACAATGTGTTAAGGGGGATTATGGTAACGCCTTAACGCTATTTTGATACTTTATATTACTGATAGGCATTATCTACTTAGCGTACACTATTACATAGTAGATAGTTTAAAGGATCCTTAGAGGATGGTTATTCCAAACATCCTTTGAGTTACTCGTATTTCAGTCGTTATTTCACTTGAGTTAGATTTATTGATATAAGAATGTTAATCCTGACTCGAGTGTTTTGTGTTTTTCTTTACGCTCGGGTCAGACTGAGTGTACCAGTATTCGAGACTCACCTTTGGGGTCGGAGCTTCGCTTGGAGATCCAGCTATCTATCCAGCTTTCAGATATTCAGTTTATTCTAGTGATGTATTCTGATATTGTATTTGACTATTGTATTCGAGACTTCTGTTGTATCATGTTTAACTCTGTTTTATATATATAGTAGCTTCATGAACTACTATTCTTTTGTTTCCGCTGCATTACTATTATATTACTCTGTGTCTGTGATCTGTGATTATATCTATTTATTGTATATGCTGAGTTTTGCCAATTTAAATTAACAATCCATTGTTTTGAATTATTCAAGTCAGGCATGTGTGGATTTATTGTCGACTTGAATGGTCCAAAATAGTGGGTTGTTACAGTTGGTATCGGAGCTTTGGTTTTAGGCAAGACTCAACATATAGGGTAAATTTAATTACGGAATCACTTTTGTTCGAGCTTGAATTCTTTCCTCTCTGATTCAGTTTCCTTTGAATTTTGGAACGTTCCCCTCGATTCCAAAATCCATAAATCTGTTCATGTCTCTTCCAATTCGTATTCTTTTGACTCTGGAGTATCCCATAACTCCACTTCGAATGATCTCTATAATAACCCGGCGGTCTCGCCAATCTTCGAATGATTTATAAAGGGGTGAAACTCCTTTACAATAGGCATTGATTTACCAAAGATTTCTGTATCCTCGGTTTACGATGCTATCTATCTCCTGCTATGCCCAAATTCTATCTTTTGCGATCGGATGTCGATTCGCCTCGGAATTCTGCATCGATCTTATTCTTGAAGTCCCGGTCGACCTAGTTAAGGTCGCCCGCGATTTATATAAACTTATCCATCATCCTATTTCGTTATTTAATCGTCTTATCTTTGTTTCGAACCTATCTTCGAATCAAAAAAAATCTCTTTGATTTGAGTCCATCAAATTTGAATCTCTATCCTTGCTTCTAAATCCATTCTTGTATCGTCGAGCGAGGAAGTGTATGTGTGAATTAATGTTAAAAATGTTTTATATACATTGTGTTGTTTGAGTTGTTGATGTTGATTTGGGTTTTCGATCGATTCGTCCGATCAACGCTATCGATAGGATTTCCAAAACACTTGAGCAGAGCAAACTAACACAATATTTTTTCCAAATTTGGTAAATAAAATAAATTTTGTGTGATTATATTATATATAAATAAATTTTCTAAATTGTTAAATGAATGGGTCAACAAAATGGTAATATTTGATTTTATTTATTGTTTTGTAAACCATTGACTATTCCAATATGATAAAGAAATGAAATCATAGAACATGGTTTAAATTTTAATAAGGAATTGAAATGGATTTAAATTAGAATTTGAGAAAATTTCTGGTGATTTCAAACTTTGATTTGAAAGTTTTAATGTGTATAGTATTTAAATATTTTCAAATAGAAATCATTTCCAAAGAATTTTAAATGTTTAAATCAGTGCTCTCCTCTTTGTCGCTGGAAAATAATTTTGGTGATGGCGGCCGCATCATCGACATTCATTTTCGAGTTTCGAAGTGAAGAGACCATTCAGTAGCTTTGCTACACCTTGTTTGGAAATTTAATTTGATTTGATTTCTGTGGTATGACCTGATTATTATATATATAAAGATTTAATTTTATCTGATATATATTATATATATTTATCTCAAAATTGTTAAAGTAAATCGGAGATTTAAATTATTAAGTTTATGATTTAAAGAGGATTTCAATTATAAACTGAAGTCAAAAATTTGGATAAATATTTAAACTTGAAATAATTGAATTTGAAAATTTTATTTGTATAGTACTAAATTGCATTTCAATATAACTTACCTAAATTATTCAGAAGTTAAAATGTAATTGGATAATATACAATATAAAATGATTTTATTAATAAAATTTGAGTGTTTATAATAAATGTTATACACTTAGATTTTAATTATAAAAAAATGCTAATAAAGATGATAGAATAATAAGTTAATTAAATTAGATGAATATAATAAATTTTGTTATGAAAGAATTAACAAATTGAAATTAGATCAACTTATGGAAATACCTTAAATTTAAACCAATTATTGAATATAAATTAATTTAAATTGAAATTTATATGGTTTAAATTAATTTATATGGTTTAATTATATGTAATAAGATATATTAAGTGGAATAAACTTAATAATAATTTGGAATAAAGAATTAAATTTGTTGAATAAAATATGAGTACAATAAATGATTATACAAATTAATGATTTAGAAATTGTTAATTGAGGATGACTAGATAATAAGATAATGAATTTAGAAATAGATAGATTGATTTAACTTAAGTGAACTCAAAGGGATTTAACCAAATTGTTAAATATTAATTAATTTAAATTGAAATTTATATGGTTTAAATTAATTGTTTTACTTGTATTCCAATCTATTTTCATTCTGGTTGTTTCTATTCTCCTACCTCCTTCCTTTTCGGGGACGAAAAGTTTTGAGTGGGGGAGAGTGTAACGACCCGTAAATTTTAACTGTTTTAATAACGTATTTAGTTGAAATTTTGTGAAATTTTAAATGATAAAATTTTGAAATAAAAATTTGATATTTGCAATGCGTCTAATTAATCATAGCAACTGGTAAATTTTCATCAGATAATTTGGAAGTTTATTTTCTTGTGTAATTTTATTCCAATTTATATCAGTTAAAATCGATGATAATAAAATGTTTTCTAAACCTGAATATTTTTACATAGAAAAATTCTAAACCGTCTTCTGACTAAGACGTCATTTTTCGTTTTTCCAAATTCGGACTTCTTTAGCTCCGTCGATCTTATTTTTCTGCGTTTTTGCTGCATTTTCCGCTAGTAGAAAATTCGAATTTTTATAATTCAATCATACCACTGATATTTTTATACCGTTTTGATCGTCTCGTCGTGCTGATCTCTACGGTATGTTCAATTCTATGTTTTGAAGTCCGACATGCTGTGAACTTGTAACGACCCGTATTTTTAACACTTTAAAAATACGAATTAAAATAAAAAAATTTGGAAAAAAATCCGAAGGAAATAAAATTTTGTGTTGATTAAATGTGAATTACAAGTTAAAATACAAAACTGAATTCTGAAATAACTTATTTGTAAATTAAATATGGATGTTAACTTGTATTGAATGTAAATAATGAATTGAATTTGATTGTAAACCAAATTGGTTATGATTGTAAACAAAGAATAAATAAAATGGTAGATTTAATAGTGGAAGTTTATGTTATTGAAACTAATATAAATAAATGTAACTTAATATTACAATTGATTGAAATTAGATAATAACTGAAACTGTAATTTGATAAGGATGTTAACTTGTAATTGAACGTAAGTAAAGAATTAAATTTGAGTGTAACAAGTAATTGAAACGAATTGAATTTGATTGTAAACAACGAAATAAATAAAATGTTACATTTAATATTGAAGTTATAATATTGAAATCAACGTAAATGAATGTAATTTAATATTACTGTGAATTTAAATAAGATGATAGCTGAAGAAAATGAAAGTAAATGAATTATAAACTATTGATAATAATGTATAAGAAATTGGTTGATTCAATAATGAAAGTGTAAATCGAAATAAAAGAATTCAATTGGAATTAAATAACTTGAATTTGAATTACAATATAATTGAATGTTGAATCTAATGTAATCTTTTATACTGGATTTATAATGGAAAACTGCATTGTAAAAGATTGTTAATTACTGTGAGATTAAAAATGAAATTTGTGAACAATTGAAATTTGATTTAAAAGTTAATAATTTAAAATTGAGAATTTTATATTGTAATTAAACAGTAGAAATAGCCATTTATACAACTATCTCGGATTTCGACGAAACCAGTTTCATCGGATCCGTAACAGTGAATTATTGTAAGGTTTCAATTTTCGTAGAAATCGGACTTGTCGTTTGATCGTACGGACTTGAAACGCCTTGAAATTTATGCAATTGAAATCAATTTGGAAATTATTGTTTTTAGTCTAACTTCTTTATACGATGCAGTTTGAACCCGAAACCTTTACCATTGCATTTAAAATATTTTAAAACATCTATTTTGATATATGGGTTGACGCAATTCCGTTCCGGAGTCAGAACGGGCATTTTGGACCACTTTGTCGTTAGCGCGTATATCTAATAGATCCGATCCATTCTTCTTTCCAACCTTTCCCTATAAATATTCTATTATAAACCCTAGCCTCCCTAATTCTCATTTGTCTGCACATACATCTCAACTCTCTCCTCTTCAATGGCAGACAAACAAAACTCTAGATCCAGATCCAATTTCAAATCAAATCCAAAGCATAAATTTCAAAGTCCTCAGAAAAATCTGAAAAAAATATATGTCGAAGCTCTCGACTATCATAATTAAATGGTGGTGTTCGTTTTTCGTTTTGGTTCATCGTATGATCAGTAAAAATCGAGGAAGTTTCGGCCATTCATCACTCAACGACGAACTTTGTCGGATCGTCAAACTGTTTATGGGTTTTGAAGAGAGGACCGAGGGAGCTTCATCCATGTAGTTTATTTCACGAATCGACGGTTGGATCGGCGGCAATTTTTGTCTAGGGTTTAAACTTGTAGGCGGCGGCTGCATCTCCTTCACGTGCAGCGGTGGTCGCGAGTTCTGGGGAGCGTGGCGTCGTCGGCGGCAAAGGGTATGGACGGCGGCTTCAAGTGTTGTGGTCGCGTTTTTCTTCGGCCGTGATGGGTTCTTTGAGGAGGCGCGTGCGCGTTTGTAGACTTCGTGAGTTACGTGCATGCCTGTAGCTCAAGTGGGAGATGAGGTTGGTGATGTGGCAAGGTAAAAATGTGTTCTCTTTTTCATTTTATTTTAAATTGAAATTCAATCGCAATTTTCATCATAACTTCCACATACGAACTCCGTTTTACGCGCAGTTTCTTTTGTTAGGATCGTATCTGAATTCCGGACATTTTGGCGGAGGTTTCATTCAGATCTGAGACTGTGAAATTTTGGGCCTTATTAACGGGCTTTGAATCAAAGGTGAGTGTTTATACGCTCACATTTGACTAAAATAACTTTTGTTAGTTAAATTTATATTCTGAAGTGATATGAAATTATTGGCTGTTGTTCGGTAGGTTTAATTATCATTTGTATCGTTATATGAATTAATTGATAGAATTTAAATTGACCGTTAAAATAAATTTAAATTTAAATTGGTAGTATATTATTCGATATTGATCATTATAAAATTGTTGTGAATGATTATTGGCTTTATGGTTGATTGGTTGTGATGGATGCAATTGGTCGATATTGGTTGTTTATTTTATTTTGATATATCATGCTATCATCATGTATATTGTTTATTGCATATAAACTGTAAACTGAATCATTTCGAATAAATTAAGAAATAGGTTGAAATGATATACCTATGACATCTATTTGGATTGAAATGATATACATCCATCCTTGAAATTAAAATTGAAATAATTATCCACTTGGCCATAGGTTAGAAAATTTTATACGGACACCGGGTTGGTTAAATTAAATGATTTTTAAAAAAAGTTGTTTTGAAATTATTTAAATGAATTGATTTTAAGAATAAAATCCAATTTATGGAAATTGAATTATTTTGAATTGAAGCTCGAAATATTGGAATTTAAACTTGGTGAATGAAATTGTTTAATTATTCGAAGTTTAGATTTTAAAAAAAAAATTGAAATTCGGCATAAATTTTCGAAAGTTGATTTGTTTTAAAGGATTGGACTTTTAATCGAACTCTGAATATTTCTAAGAAAATTTATATGAAATGATATTTCAAGTTTGAGTTTGGAATTGAAAATTAATTTGAAATTGAGATTTAATTAATTTGGAATTGAATGGAAATTTAAAGAAATTTGTGAATTGAACTAAATTGAAACTATTGAATTAAATCTAAAGATAAAATTGATTTAAATAGGATTTGAACTGAAATTGATTTGGAATGTAATACTTAAATGAATTCTTGAAATCCGAATATTAATCTAAGTTTATTGAATTGGAATTGTTCCAGAAATTAAGTAAACTACTTAATACGGATGTTTAATTTGAAGTATATTCTAATTTGAATACGAAATGGTTTTAAAGCGAATCTTATATTCTTATATAAATATATGAACGGTTTTGAAATGTAAAGATCCAACCGGTGTGAAAAGTATAACGTAGTTATTAAAGAGACCGAGATCGGATATGGACATACTCTCTGTCGATACCGAAACCACTTTAATAACTAATATACGCGGAGTGTTGATCCAGAATGAAGTGGATGGTTTTGGTGAACGTGTTGATTTGAAGAAAGAGAACGATTTTGGATGACCCCTAACATGACTAAAACAGGAGCCGCGCCGGGCCAATGAGGGTCGCCATCTCTAGCGGACACACTCCTTCGTTACCATATCTATTACTTTTGTGATTCGATTTGGGTGCACCCCTCGATTATGGGAGTGTTGTTTCACGGTGTTGAGGTAGTAGCTGCTATGCTCAACATCAGTCCGGATCAGGCAACTACTAGTATCCTAGTTGGTATCGCCTCATGTACCTTGTCATACTGATTATCCTATTCGCAACCACTACGATTTTGGTTTTTACCTTTAGTATATGGATTGCCCTCTGGTGAATTCCGGTTTTGGGGAAACTACGGTCTTGTATATGCTTTTGGGAATAAAAATGTGTTAAGGGTGGAATGGGCCATAGCTTAACGCCAGTTTGATATTTTACTTTATGATAGACATTATTGTATATAGCGTATTCTATTATATAGTAGATAGTTTAACGGATCCTTAGGAGATGGAAATCCCGAACATCTCTTAAGTTAATGCACGCACGTTAAACACTGGATAGGAGGTGTCTAAAACCCGTAAACATCTCCGACGCCGTCACACTCATATTTACTTATTCGATTTAACTTACATGAGATATTTTAGTCCTGACTCGAGTGTTTTGTCTTTTCATTACGCTCGGGTCAGCCTGAGCATTTCAGATAAGGTTGAAGTTCTATTCTAGAGGACGAAGACGGAGTTTGGTATTACATCATTTGTATTCTATTACTGTATTACTTTTCTGCTGCATTGTTGTATTATCTCTGATATGTATGTAACTCTGATTTATGATGTATAATAATAATCAAATTTATTTATTTAACAGCTTCATGAACTGTTATTTTATTATTATATCTTGTTCCTTCCGCTGCGAGATTCTGAGTTGTTTCTGTTCTTTCTTTCTTTTCTTATTTAACCCCAATAACTATCTGTATTTTGGATTGTTTGAGTTGGCATGTGTGTATGCTTTGTCGACTTGAACGGTCAAAAATGCGGGTCGTTACAGTTGGTATCAAAGCTTTGGTTTAGATTACCTTGGCTCTTGTAGGGAATAACTCATTGAAATAGGGTTAAATCTTATGAATGAGTTTGAGTGTATATGAGAGAGCGTATTTGTAATTTTGATATAAAAATGATTTTATATTGTGATAATTTGTTCCGTTGAGTATTTATGAATTCTGGTTCGTACTTGGGACGCCAAGGCATCGATTGGAATTTCTAAACACTCGAATAGGACAGATTGACATAATATTGTTTTAGATTATATTTTATATATAAAAGAATTATCTTGAAAATTTATAAATTTTGATTGTATTGGTTGTTAGGAGATGATAATATTAGATTATCATCGTTTATTGTTGATTAGTCAATATTTCTAACTATTGACTATTAGATGATTTTAAGAAATGAAACTTGTAAATATGATTGACAATGAATATAAATGGTAAATAAAATAAAATAAAAATGAATTTAAATTAAGATGGAGAATTTAAATTCCGGTGTTTTGAAAATTTATTAACAAAAATTTGAAATGTATAATATAAGTATTATATGATAGTATATTCGATTAGTAATTGTTTTCAAAGGATTTTCAAATGAAGTAAGTGCTATACTCCCCTCTTGACACTAGAGAATGATTTCGGTGATGAGTGCACGCATCACCGACGTTTATTTTTGAGAGTCCAAGTGGGGGAGATCACTTAATAGTTTTTTTCTAAACCCTGTTTTGATTAAAATTGAATTTTATTTTGTATTCTCTATAGTATGACTTGATATATAGTAATATAAGTATATATTATTTCAAACTTGATTTGAAATGAAACCGGAGTTGAAATTCTTAAGTTCTTGAATATTTAATGACATTAAACTATTGAAATAAACAAATACTGGAATCATTAAGGAACTTCTGAATTGAAAAATAAGGAATGAACCTAAGTGTTAAGTGAAAATAGATTGAAGTAGGAAACCCTTAGAATAAAGGAGTATAAATTTGAAATAAACTAGAAACTGCACTCTTTTGGATTAAATAGAAATTGAATTGAAATTTTCTAAAGTATGTAATGAAAATAAGTATATATATATATTTCAATGCTGATTAAAATTCTTCTAAAAAGTATGATTTGAGATATAAAGATATTAGTGTATATATATATATATATATATATATATTTAAAAAAAATGGTTTAAATCGAATCTGGAGTTGAAATTCTTAAGTTCTCTAATAAGGAATGATTTTAATTATTAAACTAAAGTAAATCTTGAATTGTTAGAAACTTATGAATTGAAAATGTGAAATTGAATTTGAGTGAAATTTTTTTAATTAAAATTAAAATTGGAGGAGTAACCCTTAATTTGGAAAATAATAAATTGGAAATTTATTTAATAGGTATAACACTCAAATTGAATGAAAAGAAGTTGTATATTGTTTAACTACATTCTATTTTCATAGCTATAACTTACCAAATACTTAAAAAGTTTAAAATGCTAATAAGGATAAGCAAATGAATAATATACAAGTGTGATTGCGAATAATAAAATGTGAAGATCTATTGATAGTTGTAAATATAAAGGAAATTTAAGTTGTAAAATGAATTAAATATAAAATTAGTAAATGGAAACTAATTAAATTTGAATAAAACTAAATGTCAATAAATTGGAAGTGTATGAAATTAAAATTTTGACTTGGAAATGTATAATTGATTTAGTGTTGATTTTAGATGAATGTTAATGTTTGATATGCATTGGTTGTTAGATGGATGATAATTGATTAAATAGAATTCATTTATGTAAATGGAGTTGAATAAACGGAATAAAAATTTTAAATAATTAAATTCAAATTTGAAGCAAAGTGAAATTAAATATAATTGAATTCAAATTAAATTGAAGCAAATTGACTTGAATTTAAATTATGAATGAAACAAACTTGAATAAATCGGAAACAAATCGAATGTAAACTTATTTCATGGATAAATAAGAAAATAAACGACTTTGTGTTTATGATTGTTTATTTAGAAAATTTGAAGTTTGATGGTTTGTACTTTGAAATAATAAAAGCAAATTTTTGGAAAAATCCAAAATTGTCCAATATATGCTGAAATGAAAACAACCATAACTTTTAAATGGCCGGACGAAATTCGACGATCTTAGACTTTTCGGAAAGCTTAGAAATTGTAGCATGACTTTTGTTTAGAGTTCCTTAAGAAATTCCTTCATTTAAATTTGAATCTTCTCGCTGGCCTGTAAAAAAAAGGGAAGCAAAATCAGTAGCATATACCCTTATTATTTTCACCATAACCTTTTACTGGTTTATCAGATTTTGACGATCTTGCACTTTATGGAAAGCTAAGAACTTAAGTTAAAACTTTTGCTTTAAGTGTTTTGTGTTTTGCTGTCATTTAGATGGTCGAAAAGGGGAGTGAACGTCGCTGACCTGCGCAATTCATTGCCCAGGCTGAGGCGTATCCATTTAGAAAAATATCTGTAACTTTTGAACGGATGGTCCGAATTTGATGATTTTGGACATTCCGGAAAGCCTGAAACAAATGCAACAACTTTTGTTTAGATTCCATTGCCAAATTATATCGTTTAGGTGACCAAAAACTGAGATTTGTTTGCTATCCTGGAATTGGAATTTCAGTTTTGAAGCTAAACATGTTATATGTATGTTGTTTATGCTAAGTATATCGATCTATCTTTATATGCATGGTTCTAACTTGGTTATTGAGCATTTTAGTAGGTAGCAAAAGGGTTGCGCTTCGCTTGTGGAGCTCGGTTCTGCGCTAAATGCAAAATATAAGTTAAAATGCTAATAAACGCTTAATAAAAGGTACGTTCTCGGATTACGGTTTATTTGTGGTATATTATTGTGTTCCCCATGTTTTGGGATGCCTCATTCTTGTAATGAGATGTATATCATGCAATTATTACCACTGTGAAATTTTTTGGTCCTAGCCGCGCAAAGGAGGTGCTGCCGAAATTTTTTAAAAATCCGGGAGTTAGAAAATTTTGAGAATTTAAAAATCCTATAACTAAATTTTGCAAATAAGTCAAATATTCTGAATGAATTATATCTAAATGATGGTTTTCCCTTCTCCGTTCCTTTTCGAGGACGAAAAGTTTTAAGTGGGGGAGAATGTAACGACCCGTATTTTTAACACTTTAAAAATACGAATTAAAATAAAAAAATTTGGATAAAAATCCGAAGAAAATAAAATTTTGTGTTGATTAAATGTGAATTACAAGTTAAAATACAAAACTGAATTCTGAAATAACTTATTTGTAAATTAAATATGGATGTTAACTTGTATTGAATGTAAATAATGAATTGAATTTGATTGTAAACCAAATTGGTTATGATTGTAAACAAAGAATAAATAAAATGGTAGATTTAATAGTGGAAGTTTATATTATTGAAACTAATATAAATAAATGTAACTTAATATTACAATTGATTGAAATTAGATAATGACTGAAACTGTAATTTGATAAGGATGTTAACTTGTAATTGAACGTAAGTAAAGAATTAAATTTGAGTGTAACAAGTAATTGAAATGAATTGAATTTGATTGTAAACAACGAAATAAATAAAATGTTACATTTAATATTGAAGTTATAATATTGAAATCAACGTAAATGAATGTAATTTAATATTACTGTGAATTTAAATAAGATGATAGCTGATGAAAATGAAAGTAAATGAATTATAAACTATTGATAATAATGTATAAGAAATTGGTTGATTCAATAATGAAAGTGTAAATCGAAATAAAAGAATTCAATTGGAATTAAATAACTTGAATTTGAATTACAATATAATTGAACGCTGAATCTAATGTAATCTTTTATACTGGATTTATAATGGAAAACTGCATTGTAAAAGATTGTTAAATACTGTGAAATTAAAAATGAAATTTGTGAACAATTGAAATTTGATTTAAAAGTTAATAATTTAAAATTGGGAATTTTATATTGTAATTAAACAGTAGAAATAGCCATTTTTACAACTGTCTCGGATTTCGACGAAACCAGTTTCATCGGATCCGTAACAGTGAATTATTGTAAGGTTTCAATTTTCGTAGAAATCGGACTTGTCGTTTGATCGTACGGACTTGAAACGCCTTGAAATTTATGCAATTGAAATCAATTTGGAAATTATTGTTTTTAGCCTAACTTCTTTATACGATGCAGTTTGAACCCGAAACCTTTACCATTGCATTTAAAATATTTTAAAACATCTATTTTGATATATGGGTTGACGCAATTCCTTTCCGGAGTCAGAACGGGCATTTTGGACCACTTTGTCGTTAGCGCGTATATCTAATAGATCCGATCCATTCTTCTTTCCAACCTTTCCCTATAAATATTCTATTATAAACCCTAGCCTCCCTAATTCTCATTTGTCTGCGCATACATCTCAACTCTCTCCTCTTCAATGGCAGACAAACAAAACTCTAGATCCAGATCCAATTTCAAATTAAATCCAAAGCATAAATTTCAAAGTCCTCAGAAAAATCTGAAAAAAATATATGTTGAAGCTCTCGACTATCATAATTAAATGGTGGTGTTCGTTTTTCGTTTTGGTTCATCGTCTGATCAGTAAAAATCGAGGAAGTTTCGGCCATTCATCACTCGACGACGAACTTTGTCGGATCGTCAAACTGTTTTTGGGTTTTGAAGAGAGGACCGAGGGAGCTTCATCCATGCAGTTTATTTCGCGAATCGACGGTTGGATCGGCAACAATTTTTGTCTAGGGTTTAAACTTGTAGGCGGCGGCTGCATCTCCTTCACGTGCAGCGGTGGTCGCGAGTTCTGGGGAGCGAGGCGTCGTCGGCGGCAAAGGGTATGGACGGCGGCTTCAAGTGTTGTGGTCGCGTTTTTCTTCGGCCATGATGGGTTCTTTGAGGAGGCGCGTGCGCGTTTGTAGACTTCGTGAGTTACGTGCATGCCTGTAGCTCAAGTGGGAGATGAAGGTTGGTGATGTGGCAAGGTAAAAATGTGTTCTCTTTTTCATTTTATTTTAAATTGAAATTCAATCGCAATTTTCGTCATAACTTCCACATACGAACTCCGTTTTACGCGCGGTTCCTTTTGTTAGGATCGTATCTGAATTCTGGACATTTCGGCGCAGGTTTCGTTCAGATATGAGACTGTGAAATTTTGGACCTTATTAACGGGCTTTGAATCAAAGGTGAGTGTTTATACGCTCACAATTGACTAAAATAACTTTTGTTAGTTAAATTTATATTCTGAAGTGATATGAAATTATTGGCTGTTGTTTGGTAGGTTTAATTATCATCTGTATTGATATATGAATTAATTGATAGAATTTAAATTGACCGTTAAAATAAATTTAAATTTAAATTGGTAGTATATTATTCGATATTGATCATTATAAAATTGTTGTGAATGATTATTGGCTTTATGGTTGATTGGTTGTGATGGATGCTATTGGTCGATATTGGTTGTTTATTTATTTTGATATATCATGCTATCATCATGTATATTGTTTATTGCATATAAACTGTAAACTGAATCATTTCGAATAAATTAAGAAATAGGTTGAAATGATATACCTATGACATCTATTTGGATTGAAATGATATATATCCATCCTTGAAATTAAAATTGAAATAATTATCCACTTGGCCATAGGTTAGAAAATTTTATACGGACACCGGGTTGGTTAAATTAAATGATTTTAAAAAAAGTTGTTTTGAAATTATTTAAATGAATTGATTTTAAGAATAAAATCCAATTTATGGAATTGAATAATTTTGAATTGAAGCTCGAAATGTTGGAATTTAAACTTGGTGAATGAAATTGTTTAATTATTCGAAGTTTAGATTTAAAAAAAATTGAAATACGGCATAAATTTTCGAACGTTGATTTGTTTTAAAGGATTGGACTTTTAATCGAACTCTGAATTTTTCTAAGAAAATTTATATGAAATGATATTTCAAGTTTGAGTTTGGAATTGAAAATTAATTTGAAATTGAGATTTAATTAATTTGGAATTGAATGGAAATTTAAAGAAATTTGTGAATTGAACTAAATTGAAACTATTGAATTAAATCTGAAGATAAAATTGACTTAAATAGGATTTGAACTAAAATTGATTTGGAATGTAATACTTAAATGAATTCTTGAAATCCGAATATTAATCTAAGTTTATTGAATTGGAATTGTTCCAGAAATTAAGTAAACTACTTAATATAGATGTTTAATTTGAAGTATATTCTAATTTGAATACGAAATGGTTTTAAAGCGAATCTTATATTCTGATATAAATATATGAACTGTTTTGAAATGTAAAGATCCAACCGGTGTGAAAAGTATAACGTAGTTATTAAAGAGACGCGGATTGGATATGGACATACTCTCTGTCGATACCGAAACCACTTTAATAACTAATATACGCGGAGTGTTGATCCAGAATGAAGTGGATGGTTTTGGTGAACGTGTTGATTTGAAGAAAGAGAACGATTTTGGATGACCCCTGACATGACTAAAACAGGAGCCGCGGCGGGCCATTGAGGATCGCCATCTCTAGCGGACACACTTCTTCGTTACCATATCTATTACTTTTGTGATTCGATTTGGGTGCACCCCTCGATTATGGGAGTGTTGTTTCACGGTGTTGAGGTAGTAGCTGCTATGCTCAACATCAGTTCGGATCAGGAAACTACTAGTATCCTAGTTGGTATCGCCTCATGTACCTTGTCATACTGATTATCCTATTCGCGACCACTACGATTTTGGTTTGTACCTTTAGTATATGGATTGCCCTCTGGTGACTTCTGGTTTTGGGGAAACTACGGTCTTGTATATGCTTTTGGGAATAAAAATGTGTTAAGGGTGGAATGGGCCATAGCTTAATGCTAGTTTGATATTTTACTTTATGATAGACATTATTGTATATAGCGTATTCTATTATATAGTAGATAGTTTAACGGATCCTTAGGAGATGGAAATCCTGAACATCTCTTAAGTTAATGCACGCACGTTAAACACTGGATAGGAGGTGTCTAAAACCCGTAAACATCTCCGACGCCGTCACACTCATATTTACTTATTCGATTTAACTTACATGAGATATTTTAGTCCTGACTCGAGTGTTTTGTCTTTTCATTACGCTCGGGTCAGCCTGAGCATTTCAGATAAGGTTGAAGTTCTATTATGGAGGACGAAGACGGAGTTTGGTATTACATCATTTGTATTCTATTACTGTATTACTTTTCCGCTGCATTGTTGTATTATCTCTGATATGTATGTAACTCTGATATATGATGTATAATAATAATCAAATTTATTTATTTAACAGCTTCATGAACTGTTATTTTATTATTATATCTTGTTCCTTCCGCTGCGAGATTCTGAGTTGTTTCTGTTCTTTCTTTCTTTTCTTATTTAACCCCAATAACTATCTGTATTTTGGATTGTTTGAGTCGGCATGTGTGTATGCTTTGTCGACTTGAACGGTCAAAAATGCGGGTTGTTACAGAACTTTAAGAAACGGTAACCGTACCGGTACCCGTTTGAGTCCTTTCGTTTCGGAGTCCTTTCGTTTTCTCTGTCTACTCATTATCCAACGTGCAAAGCTGTCAGCCATTAATATTTATTATTCTTGATATTCGCGTTGGACTTTTGGTTGCTGGCTTTCACTGTTTGCCTGCCATTTCATTTCTAATAAAAGAAAAAAAACTGGCTGTCACCTATTCATCTATTTGCAAAATCCACTCACTCTCCTCTAAAGCCAAACCTTTCCCTTTTATTTTGCCTGCAAGCTTCACATCTCCTTCCCTAAGCTACCATCACCCCACCGAGCACCTCTCCAGCAAGCTACACAGCGATTGACATTCCTCCCAACTCCGACCTCATCCCCCTCACCAACGCCCACGCCTGGACCTTCCCATCCACCGCCGTGCACTCGCCACGTCATAGCAAACCGACCACGGCCCCCTGAAGCCGAACTCCACCTCTTCCTTCTCCCTCCCATCGCCTTTTATTTTTCAACCACCACCGCCGACTGCAACCGAAGCCAAACCACAGCCGCCTCAACACTTCGTCACCCTCTGCCACCTACAAACAACACAGCACGTACCAAAGCCCATCATCCCTCCGAGCACGGCCATCCCCTTCGCGCCACCAATCCCAGCCTCTATCCCCACCACATGCCTAACATCCACCATCACCTTGCTCCGATCTCAGCTACAACCCACTCGCCTTTTGCCTTCCCTTCACGCCAATCACCCACCACCATAGGAATAGCAGCCCACGTCCTATATTTCCTCCCACCTAAATCCATCGCCTTGCCTGCAACTTCTCTCATTCCTATTTGTGAAGGTATTCATATAATATAATATTGTGTTTATTAAAATTTCTGTTGAGATTCTTTATATATATATATATATATGCACATCTTAGTTTATATATTTATGCAGTCTATCAAGCTACTGTATAAGTTTATATAAGTATAGAATTTTATATTCATGTTTTCTATGTTTACTTTATTTTTATAGCAGTTTGTTTATACTTTAAGTATATATATAATACAACAGTTTCGTTTATATTTGTATTTAATTAATATGTAAATGTTTATATTTCGGTTATGATGTTGTGTATATAAATATATATTTGTAAGGGTTTATATATAGGTCAGTTTATGTCATTATACTCTAAGGTATATATTAGTTTACGTAAGCTTGTATGTATATGATATTGGTAAAACCTATATACCCTATAGTTTCTAGTCTGCATACACTTTTTGTGGTGAAGTCACATGACTATATTTTGTTGTATGTTTCATATAGAGTCTGCATACTATTTGGGCTTTGTTATATATGTATAAGGTATATGAGTTATGTATGTTGATGTTTATATATATCATATTATTTATATTATTATATAAAGTTATGTGATATACTTTATTTTTGTTAGTATATATATTTTTAGTCTTACTGTTTGTTACAGTAAAGTATGTTAGTTTATAATAGATTATATATATATATAGCTACAGTATAGTTTTGTTTGTATAAATATTATTCTATATATGATAGTTTATGTATGTCAGTAATTGTGTTTATGGAAGTTGTATGTATATAAACATGTATGTAGATAGATGATAAGATTTGTAATCCGTTTGTCTTAAAAACAGATTTTTTTTTTGTAATATTGATATATATGTTATAATTTTATATATGTATATCTTCTCTATATTTTAGCAACTATCGTGACAGTTTGTTCAATTTTACACATATTTAAAAGTGAGTTTTATATATACTGTGTGTTTTCCAAACATCTAATTTTGGTTTACCAACATATATTATATGCGTGTGTTAAAAGTATGTTATATTTATGTTTGGGAACTTGGCTTGCTGTATATTATTATTATATTGGGTTATTGTAGTTACATATTTTATATAGTATAAAGTTGTTCTGGGATTTTATATAAAAAAAAGGATATACATTTACGTCAGTTTATATATATATTTAAGTAAGTGATATATATATATATATATATATATATATTTTGCTTATAAGCTATATATAGGACTGTTGAGTTCCTGAATATAATTTAAGTATATTGACTTATAAAATTTGGTTTTGAATATATTTGGAATTATATATTTGTCTGTATACTTATCTGCTTATATAAGTATTGAATTTAAATATATATAATGTCTATATATGTTTTGTTTGTCTATGTGTGTTTTAATTTGAAACAGTGTATTTTGTAATAAATATATATATTTAAATTTTATGTGTTTGAGAATATAGGATATGTATATGGTTATATATAGTTATATGGATTCACTTATACCATATATCTGCATCGATTCAGTTCTGATTTGATTTCGTCTATTCCTTATCTATCAGCTTTGTTCGTTGAATCGTGTCCATCAAACTTTGCTTTGGAATTCGTAGCTTGTTCTGTTGTCAAATCTCTAGCCTCGAAAGGTGAGCAATCACTCACGATTAATGTTCTTATATTTATTTAATTTGATTTCAATTGAAACGACAATTAAAATATGCTGCTGTTAGTTATTTGTATTGCAATATCTATGCCATCATCTGTATCTGTTCACTTGTGACACCTGACACCATTATCTATTATTTATATTGATATATATATATGCCATCATCTGTATATGTTCACCTATGACATCTGACACCCTTATCTGTTATTTATACTGATGATATATGCCTATTACCGTGATTATATTATTACATATCTGTTATCACTCTGCAAGTTCCCTGTTAGTATAGAATTCACTATGGGTAGAAATGATACATACCCGAACGATCTGTAGAATAGGAGAAAATCGTTATGGGTTGAAATGATAAACCCAAGCGATTTTCAATTGAATTGAGTTTGGGATTTCGGGTTGAAAAGATATATACCCGAATATAATTACGGATTGAAATGATAAATATCTGTATCACTTGACCATAGGATAGAAAATTATATACAGACACCATTGGTCTATATATATAAATATTTTGAAAAATGATTTCTATTGTTTTGAAAAGAAATATATGGTTTTAATAAATATTGATTTTAAAGATTTATTAAAGTTGATTTGAATCAATATAAAAATATGTTTTGAGTATTTATGTAAAATTTATATTTTCAAATATAGAGTTTATAATGTTTCAGGTTGAAAGATAAATTTGAAATTGATTTGGAATTCTTAAATTTTTAATAATTATACTTAAATAAGTTTGATTCGAAATCTGTTAAATTTGAAATCTTAAGATATGTTTTATAACTTGAATTCGATTAAAAAGTGGCTTAAATGAATATTTCAAACTTATTTAAATTTAAAAGGGATATTTTGTTTATATAAATTTGTAAATTGAAGTTGTATTTAGATGTATTGAAATGATTAAATAAATATCTCAGAAACTAAATGAAATGAAATTAAATTGAGATATAAATGGAATTATCAAATTTAGTTTTTGAAATGTGGAATATTTAAAGCTTTGAAATATATTGAAATTTAATGGTTTATTTTGCGTTTAAAATCTGTATTTGAAATCGTAATATTCGAAATGATTTATTGAGAAATTGAATTGAGTTGAAATTGATGATTTGAGATTTGATTAAGTTTGAATTTGGAAGTCGAGTTAATTTGAATCGATTTGTAAATTTGTGGAATCTATTTTATTTTATAAATTATTTTTAAACTATATCTACAACTATTTATATTTTACTTTATAAATTATTTTAATATAAACTATTTTATATAAATCATTTTCAATATATATTATTTTATTATAAACTATTTTAACTTATAACTATTGTATATAAACTATTTTTATTTTATAAACTATTTTATTATATACACTAATTTTAATATCTAAACTGTTTAAGAGGAAAGTGTTATGAATTCCAAAATGTTATGATTTCAAACTATAGTTTCAAAGTGTTATGAATTTCAAGGTTTTGATTTCCAAAGTGTTTTGATTTTTAAAGACTTATGATTTCGAAAGCGATATAACTTTGGAAAGTGATATGATTTTGGAAATGGATTTATTTGAAGTGAAAATGATATAGTATGGATATGGTTTTGAAATGGCAATGATATTTCGGTTGTGAAATATAAACTATTTTGAAAGTTTATTAAATGACCAATCGGTGTAATAATTACGTAGTTATTGAAGAGTCCGGGAACGGTTAGGGACATACTCTCTGTCCAAACCGAAAACCACTTTAATAACTAATATTCACGGAGTGTTGATCCAGAATGAAGTGGATGGTTTGGTGAACGCATTGACTGAAGAAAGAGAACGATATTGGATGACCCCTGACATGACTAAAACAGGAGCCGCGTCGGGCCATTGAGGTTCGCCACCTCTAGCGGACACACTTCTTCGATACCATATCTATTACTTATGTGATTTGATGTGGGTGCACCCTTTGATTTGGGAGTGTTGTTTCGCGGTGTTGAGGTAGCTGCTGGCTATGCTCAACATCAGTCCGGATCACGCAACTAGTAGTATCCTACTTGGTATCGCCTCATGTACCTTGTCATACTGATTATCCTATTCGCGACCACTACGATTTGTTTTGTGTTATACCTATGGGGTACCCTCTGATAACCACTAGTTTACGGTGGGGCTTACGATGCTGTATAGACTATGACATTATAAAAATGTGTTAAGGGGGATTATGGTAACGCCTTAATGCTATTTTGATACTTTATATTACTGATAGGCATTATCTACTTAGCGTACACTATTACATAGTAGATAGTTTAACGGATCCTTAGAGGATGGTTATTCCAAACATTCTTTGAGTTACTCGTATTTCAGTCGTTATTTCACTTGAGTTAGATTTATTGATATAAGAATGTTAATCCTGACTCGAGTGTTTTGTGTTTTTCTTTACGCTCGGGTCAGACTGAGTGTACCAGTATTCGAGACTCACCTTTGGAGTTGGAGCTTCGCTTGGAGATCCAGCTATCTATCCAGCTTTCAGATATTCAGTTTATTCTAGTGATGTATTCTGATATTGTATTTGACTATTGTATTCGAGACTTCTGTTGTATCATGTTTAACTCTGTTTTATATATATAGTAGCTTCATGAACTACTATTCTTTTGCTTCCGCTGCATTACTATTATATTACTCTGTGTCTGTGATCTGTGATTATATATATTTACTGTATTTGCTGAGTTTTGCCAATTTAAATTAACAATCCATTGTTTTGAATTATTCAAGTCAGGCATGTGTGGATTTATTGTCGACTTAAATGGTCCAAAATAGTGGGTCGTTAAAGGTTCGGATGGAAGTTGACTCGACAGAAGAGACCTTGGAGGAAAACCCTAGGATAGCTCGGCACTTGAAAGACTCAGAGGTAAAGAAAATGCAAGTAAAGAGTTAAAATTTTTCTAAGTACATAATATATGTAGAAAATAAAACAATCGGTGCTGAGTTGAACAACACGGCCCCAAGTTATTTTTCATTCCCTAAACGATTCCGAAAGCATCGCACATCATGGGTATGCCAACCAAGAGCACAACGCCGTCTCCAGAGCGAAGGTTATATCACCAATGCAGAAAAATGCAATTCTAACTACTACCTAGTTAAATAGTTAACGGAAACCAACCAAGTAAAAGATATCATGACGACATTCAAACAACTGAATGGAATTACGCAGGACATCAGTCCAAGATTTGTTTCATTCTAGAGCATGCTTTGTTTTCAACAAAAGCATACTTTAGGGGGCAAATGTTAGCTGAGTATTTAACCAAGCAGAAATTTATAGTAGCTAGATCGTTAGGACAAAGATGAAATGACTGGATACTTGGAAGGCACAAATATTAGAAAAAGAGAAGAGGTGTTGGAAATTTTCACCTCCAAATTGACTAAGGAAACAACTCAGCACCGAGTCATTTAACTCGGTGTCGATTCATTTTTTCACCAAGAACCAATTCACCAACTGTTATCCCACCATTTGGCAAGGCTGAGATACCCAAAAATTAACTGAAATCGATAATAACTAGCCATGAATATTAAATATGCATTGCAGTATAATCATGGATATCGATGAATTTTGTCCGAGTCCAGATTTGGCTGCAATTGACAAGACATGACAAGCAAAGCCATGAAAGCCAACGTTCCAAATTTCAGGTTAATCGGAGTTCATATGAATGAGATATGATCGATAGAAGTTAGAGAAAGTACACTGTTCGTATCCATAGAGGGAGGTTGGATTTCGAATCGATCTAGCTCGACTCGATCAGCATGGCGATCTGTTCGAATCGATATAGTTCAAAGTCGAACCTCGGTCGGCCTATTCGAATCCATTAGGTTCGTATCCATCAGAATGGAACCGCCTCAGCATGTACGAATCCATCAAGTTTTTCACAGTTCGAATCCATCGGGTTCGAGTCGATCAGATTTACACATGCTTGGTTGTTCGTATCCATCATTCTTCTAAGTAAACAGGCCGTTTGGAGCTATGCTATTCGTATCGATATCAAAGGGCCTAATTCGTATCGACCGAATCACGAAGTGGTCGACACGAATTCGACTCCGATGTTGGATGCGAATAAAACTCCTTCAACGCGACACAAAAGGTGGAGCGATCCAAGAATCTCGTGCCGCGTCACTGCGCGCTCATGTGTCCAGGTCGATTCGAAATGGTGGATACGAAAGCATGGACTCGAACTCAGCAGCAAACGAAAATCATAAACTTGCATCGATCATATCTCCTAAACCAAAGATCCAAATGCAATGAAATTTTCACAGTAGCTTGCGTGCAAGGTAAAGAATGTCCCTGCCAAGTTTCAGCTCGATTGGAGCATTTTTTGATCGATACGAAGTTATTTCGAATCGATCCCAGATGGAGTCGAAACTTAGTGGGACCGGGCGCGTAGGCCCACTCACGTGCCTGAAAAAGTCTCCCGAAGTTTGAGCGTGATCTCAGCCTCCTACGCCTATAAATAGCCCCTGAAACCTACAGAAGGGAGGATCTTTTGGCCATTCAACGTCCAGACTCTGCCGGATTCAATTCTACTTCTTTCTATTGTCGTTGTATTCGAAATCAATCATTGTAGCAGCTGTAATCATCTGTAACCAGTAAGGATAATCAATAAAAGATAAAACTTTGAAGTGGACGTAGGCCGAAGATAGCCGAACCACTATAAATTGTGTGTCACTGTCCTTTATTTCTGGATTGCCGTTTGTTGCTTGCTTAGATCTGAGATTTGTGTTTGAATATTGCTGACTTGTATTCATACACTGGTGCTTTCACAATACTTGGGGTTTTTGACCATTTTTGGCGCAAACACTTTGGTGCTTTCACTGAGAAGCAACTAGCACCCGCTACGAAAGATTTGAAGTTCATATTTGAAAGCTTGAAGATTTGTAAGACGATGACTCGACAAACAAGACAAAGAGCTGAGAGAAGCCATCAAGGAGGAAGTCAAGAGGCATCCTCTGGTGCTGGAGAAGAACCAGCTTCAATCTACATCACTAGAGACGAAATGGAGACCATGACCAATCTGATGCACGAAAGAATAATGAAGAGCCAATAGGAGATGCTGTAGAATTTCTTTGAACAGATGAGAACTACGGGAATACAAAACTTAGGACCGGCTACAACGGCTGTTAATGTGGAACAAGGAGCTAGGGTTGCAGAACCCAACGGAGGACAGAATGCAGATCCAGAAGGCAATCAACAAGGACTTGGGGGCAGACCCTCAGGATCTGATGTTGGACGACCTACAGATGGAGCTCAACAAGCTAGAGCCAACGCTGATGCTAACGGGCCACACGAAGAGTAAGTACCAGAATACTCTTCAAGACCAAGAGGGCAACCCCATGATGGAGATGAAAAGATGGCTGGGTTAGTGCGACGACTCATGAGAGGAGGATTGTCTAGCGGAGGGTTGGAAGAAGTCAGTAGGAGTCCGTTCACTCCGAATATCAGGAATGCAAGGAACCCTCCAAAGTTCAAACTACCAACGCTGGATCCGTATGATGGGAAGTTGGATCCGACCATGCATATTACCAGATACATTAGACACATGGAAGTACTGGGAGCATCTGAGGAAGTGATGGCACGATGTTTCCCTTTATTTTTGTCAGACTTGGCTGCACTTTGGTTCAGGCAATTAAAGACTGGATCGATCAGGACATGGGGCGGGCTTGTAGATTGCTTCATGGAACAATTTAGGGTCCATGTAACAAGACCCAAGAGTGTGATGACTTTAGCTTCGATAAAGCAAAGGACCGGGGAGTCCATAAAAAGCTTTCTGCTGCGATTCAATGCAACGGTGGCTTCTGTAGATCGCCCGGATCCATCGATGATTTTGATGGCGGCGGTGGCAGGAGTTGGAGAAGGCACCGAATTCAAAGATTCATTGACAAGAGATCCACCACAAGATCTTGGAGAGTTTTACCATGAAGCTGAGAAATTCATTCGATTAGAAGAATCACGAGCCGAGAGGCAGGAAGTAAATGCTGCCCAAGGCGAAGGAACCGCCAGGGAACAGTCCAGGGCAGACAAAGGAAAGAGAAAGCAGGATGACGCACATGATGGTCCTGATAAACGGAAGAAATTCCGAGATCCTAGATTCAGGCAATACACAGATTTGACGGCAAGCCTAGAAAGGATTTACACTGAAACTCGGGGGCAACTCCCTTATCGAAAACCACCCAGGAGAGATCCCACGGAGCGGGAACGCAGGACTGGAAAATACTGCCTATTCCATGAGCTGGATGGGCACACAACCGATGAATGCCGCCACCTAAGGGATGAGGTGGAAGAACATGCCAGGAGTGGTAGATTGCCACAATATACCAAAGAACGGGCAGCGACAGTAAGACCTGAACAACCACTGCCTCCACCTAACAGGAATGATCCTGGATCGGGATCATGACTCGTCATCAACTGATTGTGATGGCAAGGGCCAAGTTCAAGATTTGGACTCTGGTCGATTAGTTTTCTTAGATTTGATTTCCAAAATAAAACGGCTATCCCACTTACTCATGTACGGGAACCGGAGAGATCCCTAGGCATGCTCTAAGATGGAAATAGACCGCTCCGCCCGGAGAGGCATTGTCTTGTTTTTCCTGGTGTTTGAGATTGAACATCTAGGATTTGAATTTAATAAAGAAACATTTATTGAAGCAAACCTTTGACCGGAGAGTTAAAGGATAAACATTAAATATCAATATAAAGATGATCGCTTTATGATCCTACCCGGAGAGGCAGGGTCCGGAGTGAAAGAAGTGAGTTGCTTCGCCAGAGAGCGACATGATTGACTCACTTAAGCATCGTTTCCTATTCACCAGAGAGTGATTGGATCGGGATTCGATAAGAGCCCGGAGAGGCTGTGATTGGCCGACGATTCAGGTCATGACATCGCTTAATGTTCAGATACACTGAACCGGAGTGCAAGAAGTGGGTCGCTTCGCCGGAGAGCGACAGGGTCGACCCACTTAACGTTGTTTTCTCTTCACCGGAGAGTGACAGGATGGGATCCAGCATGGGCCCGGAGAGGCTACGATCGGTCCAGAACGACCAAGACATCGCTTTACGCCCTAACTGGGGCTAGAGTGCAAGGAATAAAAAGCAACGCCAGAGTGCAATAGGATCTTTCTATTCGATCGCTAAGTCTGGAATAGGCTTGACAAGGGTCCGGAGTGACCATCAATAGTATGGAGAGACTATAGAATTTCATTCTTAACTTCCACTAGAAGAAATTGATAACGATTCGGCTTCGAACAGCCATGAACTCGATTGAAAATATCATAAGGTTCGAGTAAAACATGAGCTCACTACATTCAACTTGAAACTGATCAAAACACACCTTTTACCAAAAGGCATGTTTTGGGGGGCAAAGTGTTATCCTACCTTTTGGCAAGGCTGAGATACCCAAAAATTAACTGAAATCGATAATAACTAGCCATGAATATTAAATATGCATTGCAGGATAATCCTGGATATCGATGAATTTTGTCCGAGTCCGGATCGGGATGCAATTGACAAGACATGACAAGCAAAGCCATGAAAGCCAACGTTCCAAATTTTAGGTTAATTGGAGTTCATATGAATGAGATATGATCGATAGAAGTTAGAGAAAGTACACTGTTCGTATCCATGGAGGGAGGTTGGATTTCGAATCGATCTAGCTCGACTCGATCAGCATGGCGATCTGTTCGAATCGATATAGTTCAAAGTCGAACCTCGGTCGGCCTATTCGAATCCATTAGGTTCGTATCCATTAGAATGGCACCGCCTCAGCATGTACGAATCCATCAAGTTTTGCACAGTTCGAATCCATCGGGTTCGAGTCGATCAGATTTACACATGCTTGGTTGTTCGTATCCATCGTGCTTCTCAGTAAACATGCCGTTTGGAGCTATGCTATTCGTATCGATATCAAAGGGCCTAATTCGTATCGACCAAATCACGAAGTGGTCGACACGAATTCGACTCCGATGTTGGATGCGAATAAGACTCCTTCAACGCGGCACAAAAGGTGGAGCGATCCAAGAATCTCGTGCCGCGTCACTGCGCGCTCACGTGTCCAGGTCGATTCGAAATGGTGGATACGAAAGCATGGATTCGAACTCAGCAGCAAACGAAAATCATAAACTTGCATCGATCATATCTCCTAAACCACAGATCCAAATGCAACGAAATTTTCACAGTAGCTTGCGTGCAAGGTAAAGAATGTCCCTGCCAAGTTTCAGCTCGATTGGAGAATTTTTTGATCGATACGAAGTTATTTCGAATCGATCCCAGATGGAGTCGAAACTTGGTGGGACCGGGCGCGTGGGCCCACTCACGTGCCTGAAAAAGTCTCCCGAAGTTTGAGCGTGATCTCAGCCTCCTACGCCTATAAATAGCCCCCTAAAACCTACAGAAGGGAGGATCTTTTGGCCATTCAACATCCAGACTCTGCCGGATTCAATTCTACTTCTTTCTATTGCCGTTGTATTTGAAATCAATCATTGTAGCAGCTGTAATCATCTGTAACCAGTAAGGATAATCAATAAAAGATAAAACTTTGAAGTGGACATAGGCCGGAGATAGCCGAACCACTATAAATTGTGTGTCACTGTCCTTTATTTCTGGATTGCCGTTTGTTGCTTGCTTAGATCTGAGATTTGTGTTTGAATATTGCTGACTTGTATTCATACACTGGTGCTTTCACAATACTTGGGGTTTGTGACCATTTTTGGTGCAAACACCAACTTCATATGACCTATTCTTTATTCCTCTAGTGTGCGATCAAGTGTTTTCATAAGGGAATGACGATCGATCACCAAATTTTAAGATAAGAAAACTCAAATAGTAAAGCAATCCAAGTAATGAAGGAACCATCACCAAAGTCGGCCAAATGACTAGAGAAAAGGCATGAAACACATCATCTCGAAAAAAGGATTGTGGTACAAAAGATAGTGAGCCATTTCATTTTAAGGAAATTGCTCAATACCAAGTTGTTTTCTCAACTCGTATGGGGTTGGTTTCTTCTGTGCAACTGTGGGCCGACTACTAGACCTTGCTACTAACAGGCTTTCGACCCAACACCTCATCTACCTCTATATATACAAACCCAGGGGAAACTAAAACAGAATCTAATTTCTGCTATCTCTACGTGGAAGCTCTACCTCTACTTCATCTTCTATCTCTACACAATAGTCACCAAGGTAGCTGCTCTAGACAATTCTAGAACTTAGAATCCATCTAATCCCTATACTCATGAATTATTCTCTTTCAAATCTGTTGTAATCTCAAACAAACTACGTCAAAAATATAAGCAACAAAGCTATAAAGTGGATGCAATCTAGATTGCCGAACGACTATAAAACCTTGTGTCCTCTCAATTTTATTTTTACTACTTTTCTTTTATTTCTATTATTATCTGCTAGATTTAGGTCTCATAGGTTCCATAAAACATATCTTTGGGTGTTAATCCATTTTGGCGCCAACAATTCATTCACTTCATATTCAATTTATAGGCATATTTCATTTTCCCCATAAACATAATGTTTAATTCTACAATTAATCCCCTTAAACACATATATGTGCCCATTTGATTTTTATAACTCCCTATTAACTATGCATTTATTGCCTATTAATTTTGCTATAATTATTCCTAAATGTTAGAGTCACTACCTCTTTTCATTGCAACTTCCTAATCATATGATTTAATACGTTATTAATATTTAATCATCCTAATTATAACTAATACGATCACCGACGTATACTTATTTATTATGCTTTATTCATTACCCTATGAATATTTATATTTGTAATTAGTATGCCCAGTTATATATATATATATATGTATATGTATGTATGTATGTATATATATATGTATGTATGTATGTATATATGTATGTATGTATGTATATGTATGTATGTATATATATAACTCGTTACTTCTTACATTAAGGAATCTCATAATATACACCTATGTGTAAACTCTACAAAGAATGTTTATTTCTACATTTTAATATGTTGGAGCTATCCTTTCACAAAGAAAGGAATTATCACCATTATGATTTTCCATAAACTATCTAAAAAGTGAGAATTTTGCTCCATTTGAAATTACAAGAAATTATCTCTTTTTATACCTATTGAAATAGACAGTGCAAACTACGGAGAAGGATATCCGTACTTTACACATCTCTTTCAGTTTGCTATATTCCTTACTACTTCAACGATGCACTTTTTATACATAGTTGAAGTTAGACAGTTTATGTAAATTTACATGGAAATAGATAAAACTAAATTGCACATTCAATGCTCTTAATAAATTAAAATATAGAAATTTACATTCCAAGTCAAATTAGGGCATTCTAAACAATTACTGAACAATTTAAAATCCAATTAACATAAATTTGGATAAGCTTCACAATCTTATCAACATCATACATTGAAATTTTAGACAAATAATTTCAAAATTTTCCAGATTAGGGTGTATATACCATTTCATCACAATTACATAACTTACAAAATATGTAGGCGAGATTTCAATTAAATACATTCATTTTAAGCCTATAGTTCAGCAGATCTTGCATAGGTGTAATAATCAAATAAAATTCAACAGTATAAATTTCAATGTTATATATAAATCTTAATATTTCTCACTTACCTTTCTAGCTTTCCAAATCTCATAAATCATAATTCATCCCTTTAATAGACTTTCTTTCCTTTCCAATTCAAAAATATGTATAATAAGATATATACATACCCATTAGAATTATAGGGCTAAAAGAAGATAAGTGGAATATAGATATATAGTTATAGAATTTACCTTTTTCGCGGAATTGTTTCACTCCTTCTCTTCTTCTCTTTTATTTTCCACCCTTCTCTGATATACATAAACATACATACACACACACACAAATGTAGTTTTATAATTTCTAGAAATAATGGAGAAGGAAAAATGACCGAGCTCTACTGCACTGTTTAGAAAATATGAGAAGAAAAGTAAGGGGCCAGATCTTTATTTATAGATGCACAAATCAACAATATGTTAGATTTATATTTATTAAATCGGGATCATTTGGCTGAGATTCAACCCAAGCCCCTGACACTTGAACTGGTCCACCACTCCAATATAGGCGGTCGATCGGTAACGGTCGATCGGACCAAGGAAGGGACAACTGGTGGGGTCCAAGGGTTAATTATTATTTATTTCTTCAATTCCATTTTAATTATTTTCGATCCGAAAACTTCAACGCCAATAACTTCTTTGTTTGAACTTCAATCGCAATACTTTATATATGAAAGTCACTTAGAAAATCACCACGAACGTAATGGTGCAAGTTTCATGGTCAAATTCTGAAGTTTGCTCAAATTCCATTTTTGAGCCTTATTATTGATTATTAATTCTTTTTAATTAACTATGTTTTATTTTACAGGGTGTTACGTTCTCCCCTCTTAAAAAAATTTCATCCCGAAATTCTCCTAGGGTTAAATCTTGTAACATAGCACGCAAGCAGTCTAAACTATCCAAGCAATTAATGTTCGACCAATTTTGCAGCTAATCTTGAATAATTACAGGGAATAACAATATATATGATATGTATTCTGAATAATTCAACATCGACGCCTCCTATATAAATGCATTCTTTTAAAAGAATTTTGAAAATATGATGCGAACAACGTTTATATACTGGTAGTTATATATGTATGCTGGTTTTCAAAAATTGAGAATCCTTGTTGTAACACAACAAATTCCACACTCATATGAATAGGAGTATTGTTCAACCAATTTTGCATCCAATTCCTACAGTCCAATACCTAACACACCATTTCTAACATCCAAAAATTTTCAAAATCCAGTTTTCCTAAATCTACGTTTATGCCGAAAAAAGGAATATAGATGGAAATTTTTTTATTTCCACCCTTCTTTTAGATACCAATTCCATTGTACCCTGGAACCTTCACATTTGCCCCCAAATCTTTTCTAACTTTTCCAAGTACAATTCGCATATGGAGGTTTATTCTTATGTTTTAAAAGAGAACCATTTTAAATTCATTTTTTGTGCACTATCAACAAGGTACGAAAATAGAAATTCCAAAACTAAAACAGCCTTTTCCCTCGTTATTATCAATGTTTTGGTATACCGTCTCCCTTGCTAAATAGTAAAACTCATATTCATTAACACGTCGATCCTCCCTACGCTAAGCATGTGGCATTTGAAAATCAAAATTTTTCTCATTTTCCAATTAATATCCCTTTCCTAATTCAATCAAACTTGCAAAATAGTTTGAAAATTAGTTTTTTCAAAAGCATTTAAACACAACTTTTCAAAAGCATTTGAACACAATTTTTCAATCGAACACAATTTTCCAAAAGCATTCTAGCACATTTTTTCAAAAGCATTCGAGCATAATTTTTCAAATGCATTTGAACATGATTTTTGAAAGCATTTACCTTTCCATCCTTAAAACAAATCAAGCCACATCTTAACGTAGTCAGGATTCAGTCAATGAGTTAATGCATATGATTGACCCTGGCATTACGCTGTTAATCTTAGATTTTGAAAACCTTTCATGTTATTTCAAAACAACAAACAACACACAAGCATATTTATAAATTTTAGCTTTTAAGGCATAGGGATAGTGACCCATGGTTTCACAACAACCTTTCTCTGTACTTCGCATTCTAAAATTTATTTTTCCAAAAATTATAAAGTTTTTAGGATCGCATCATTCTTTATTCTAGTTACTAATTTAATTTCCTAATTTATTTTATAAACTTCCAGCTTTATTTACATTAACCACAAGTTAAGCGTCCTTATGCGATTTCCTTATTTACATTGTTTTCCAATACATAGAGCGGTCAAAGCTAATCCAGAAAATCAACACAATAATAAAGTAGAAACATATCTCATATCCTATCATATGCTTTTACAATACCCAAGGGAAGACTATAACATCCGGCTTCCGGAGGCTCAAAACTAACTGCTACGGATGTTGTAGTCATCCATAGGTGTTATTTCTGGGTGACCGAAATCGGAATCTTGAAACTATTGGCAACTCAGAAACACAAGAATATGAAAAAATTTAAACTTCAACAAAACAGAATTTCTCATTTCTTATGAATTTCAATTTAAGATTTAATTACATAATCCCAGACGTTAACCACGTTCAGATCACATATACATGTACAAAATACGATAAGAGCGGCATATGAAGATGTCCCCTTATGATGATCAGAGAACTAATAAATATGAACTTTACAGTTCTTAGTACATCACAGTGGAATACACAAAATAGCTCCTATATAGCTAATACTGCCTCCTGCACAAGCTGATTCATCCAAAAACCTGAAAGTTTCCCACTCTCGGACTACTCAAATTAATTTTCAGTACCCGAGAGTTCGTGGAGAAACACAAACTTCGAGTCAGATAATAAGTCTGGTATGAATAATCCCCTATCATCTCTTATCATAAATAGATATCTAGTGAGACCATACCGCTTAGCGGAATGGGTTTTCCCCTTATTAGTATCCAAAATAAAACAAGCAAATCATTTACTATGCCCCTGCACCCAAAATGATTAGTCTTAACATAATATGAAATAAAGCCTTAATTCATATATATATTGGATATCCCATCCACCCATTATTTAGGTTTACCACCTAAAAGAAATTTATTAGATTTCCCATCTAAAATCAGTTTATTAGAGTTCCCCTCTAAAATCTTTTAAAATGACTATCTGTCATAATTTAATAGGACTATCCATCCCAAATCCATTCAAAATAAATGCAGATTATCCATCATACATTGTTTTATAAAAGATAGTGTGGGCTATCCACTACACACTCCATAGTTTTCCTAGGATGACAATAAACCCTTGGGTGCCAAATACCGAGGCTAACCACCTCTAGCAAAACATTTTTTACTTTAGAAATATGATGTGGGCTATCCACGGCACATTCCATGGTTTTCCTAGGTTAACCAAGAACCCATCACTTGGCCAATAAAAATATCATGATCCCTATGATTATTTATAAAAACTCATGATCCTCATGATTATATATTTTCCCCCAGGTATTCCACCTGTTTAACATATTCCCATTGGTAGCCCCAATTAGGTTAAATTAAAATAAAAACACGTTAATAGCCCCAATGTATAATTTCGAAAGCATATTTCTGTTTGAAACCCCAAACTATGTATCAAAATCAGTAATCCTACCTCGGTGTACCCAAGGTTTAATAACAATTCATATAAGGCTCCTCCTTACATGTTCAGACAAAATAAGTATTTTATGCTATAACCCTTCGAAGTAACCCCTTCAAATTAGCAAAATTTTACTTAAAGAAAATGGCTAAAAACAGCCCTTTAAAACCCTTCGAATGAAGTCCCATTCGAAAGCAAAATACCCTCCGAAGTTAGCCCCTTCGGAAACCTTTCTTTCGAAAGCATCACACTTCGCAATCATTGAAGGTAACCGCTTCAAAACCTTTCGAAATCAAAACATTTCGAAATCATTGAAACTCAAAACCTTTCGCAATTATTGAAGATAACCCCTTTAAAACCTTTTGAAATCAAACTTTTCGAATCAAAACCTTTTGAAACCAATACCTTTCGAAATTAAAACCTTTCGAAATTATTGAAGATGGCACCTTCAAAACCCATCAAAATAAACCTTTCGAAGTCAAATTTTTCAAAACCAAACCTATCAAAATCAAAACCTTTCGAAATTAAAACTTTCAAAATCAAACCTTTCGAAATCAAAACCTTTCGAAATCAAAACCTTTCGAAATTAAAACCTTTCGGAATTATTGAAGATAGCCCCATCAAAACTTTTCGAAATTAAACCTTTTGAAATCAAACCTTTCAAAATTAAACCCTTTCGAAATTATTCAAAAACAATGAAGTGTTGGTGTTAGAACCAACCCTTTGGAAGCATACTTCCGACCATGTCGGAAGGTTAACCCTTCAGCTTGCCGAAAGGTTTTAAAACTCCTATTCGGAAAACATTTTAAAACAATACTCTTGAAGGTTTAAGCTTTCGAAGATCCCCTTTGAAACCCTTCTTGAATATGAAATTTTAGTCTTTTATAAAATGATAGAGTCGAAGGATCCCCCTTCAACTTATTCGAAAACAATTTTTATTTCTATCCGAAAGCAAAAGAAGCAGCCTCCCCATCCCTTCGCCCTTTTCTTTCCTTCGTCCCCGTGCCAACCTTTCGACTTTGGGCGGAAGGTAACTGTTTACCTTCAGTTTTAGACAAAAGGTACCTTTCGACTTCATCGAAAGGGTAAAAGCAGGCTTGTTGGAGTCGAAGGCAGAACTGGGCCCACTGAAGTGATGTTTTTATCTATTTTGATTGGTTGAGGAACCTTCTTCTGTACTTCCAAATAGTAAAAAGTATACAAAAGTCAACATTTTTCTTAAAACACTGTACTTCTTCCCCCAAATATTTCCAAAATCAATTTCCTTCCGAATTTAAATAATTTTGGAAGCAAATTTTCAGTTTAGTCCTTGGGCTTAAATAATTTAATTACCTTAGTAAATCACTAAGGAAAAATTCTCAAAAATCACCAAAAATCAGATAAATCATATACTTCAACGTATTAAAATTTCAAAGCATATGAAGATCAAAACAACTTGGAATTTAACCAAAACCGAATGAAAACGTGTTAATTAGCCCATTAACGTTTTAAAACACCTATGTCTTATCCAAACAAAGGTTTAAATGGTTATATCCTAACCAAAATTGTTTGCACAAAAAATGGGCAAACACCTCCAAGTCGTATGATTTAGTTGATTTTATATTGTTTTTAGTGATCTGGGTGATTTATGCAAATATGTAAAAAGCAGGGACTAAACTGTAAAAGACACGCAGATTTATAGTGGTTCAGCCAGAATGTGCCTACATCCACTTTATATATTATTTCTCCTTTCTTGTTCAGATTACAAGTACAAAGCTTTGATACAAGTATATGAAAGTTGTTTGAAAGTTCTATCCGTGCTTGAGCTCTCAAACTTGTCCCCCATTGTTGTACCACTACCCCTCTATTTATAGAGTGAGGCTGGGAGTAGGGGTTCTCGAGGTATATAGCTGCTGGTGGGCCTGGGCTGATGCAATCTGGCCTGGCAACGTTGGTTCGGCAACGCCTTGGTTCAGTAGTGCTTCGGTCCGGTGGTAGATGGTTGGAGTTGAGACCTTGGTCCGGTAGGTTCGGTGGGACTTTGGTCCGGTGGTACCTGGGAGATGGGTTGGTTCGGTGGTAGGTGGAGAGGCTTCTGATTCGGTGGTAGGTGGAGAGGCTTCTGATTCGGTGGTAGGTGGAGAGGCCTCCGATTCGGTGGTACCTGGGAGACAGGTTGGTTTGGTAGGGCCTTAGAGACATGTTGGTCCGGTGGGACTCTCCTCCTTATGGTTCGGCGATGCCTTCTTCTTTCTGGCTCGGTGATGCCTTCTTCTTTCTTGCTCGGTGGTGGTGGGAACGTACCCAACATTTGCCCCCCAAAGTGGGGCATATGCTAGCGTATGCCGTGCTTTGTTTTAGGTCCTTCGACTTGGACACTCTCATTCGGTCCCGAGCGCCGAAACAGTTGGTCCGGTCGTTTCTATTTGCCTATAAGTAGGAGCCTCATGCCTCTGTTATTCCATACTAGCCGAACCAAACTTTTGCCTTTGCCGAATCAAACGAGCACCGAACTAGACCTCAACTGACGGACCAGGTGAGGCCCTCTTCTACCGGATGAGCTTTCGCTTTGTCTTACCGAATGGACTCGGGGATTTCGAGTGCCGAATGAACCTTTAGCCTTGACTTACCGAATGGACTTGGGGTTTCCGAGTGCCGAATGAACCTTTAGTCTTGACTTACCGAATGGACTTGGGGTTTCCGAGTGCCGAATGAACCTTTAGTCTTGACTTACCGAATGAATTCGGGAGTCTGAGTGCTGAATGACCTTTCGGCCTTGAACTACCGAATGCACTTCTATGTTTTGAATTACGAGTGAAATTCTAGTATACATACACTTGCTTGTTTTTATCTCTACATCCTTTGTTCTAACAATGTGCTTTCTCGTGTTGCAGATAATGTCTCATAAATTAGAAACCCGTTCCGACAAGAAGAAATCTAAGGACCAAGGAGAGTCCTCCATAGTGCCCCCAGTTCAGGCAGCACCAGAACGACATGGACCATCCCCGAGATCGCTAGTAGACGGGTATAGTCCTCAAGAGCTCTTGAATTCACCGCCTGATTGTTTTCCCAGCTCCCTCAAAGGTGAGCAGCTTGATGTCATCTCTCGCTCTTTTGGGATCGATAGAGCACACATGTTGTTGCCGAGGGAAGGAGTGATGCCATATAATCCCCCCGAAGGATATTTCGCTTACAGTAGGTACCATTGCATGTGTGGGCCCATTCCCCCGATTAATGCTTGGATAGTCAGCTTCATCACCTACTTGAAGGTGGCTCCATTCTAGCTTCAGCCTAAATCTTACGCCATCCTGGTGAGCCTGTTTGTTATCTTCCAGAGGAGATACGGGCGTCCTCCTTCCAACTGGGAAATTCGGTATCTGTACAACATGAGAGGCTACAAGAAGGGGTCTCCGTATATTAGCTTGGAGTCGGCCGTGTCCTTCAAGCCAGTCCTGGATTTATATTCGAAGTTCAGCATGTTCAAAAGGGAATGGTTTTTCATCAAGGATGGCTCTGTTTCTATCCGTCACTTCACATATGGCTGTAAGTTGAAGCTTATTTATGATTTCCGTTCTGACTGCAATGCTTCTTCTTATGTGCTTTTATTTCTTGCTAGCGACAGGTGGCTTTGCGGTTGTGGAGAACGATCGCCTGGTTCAGATGGCTGTGGAGATAGAAGCCATTTCGGGAAGGAATAGGTCGGCTTCTTACTTGATCAAGAATGCTACACTTCTAGGGCACAACCTTATTCTACCACATCAGTCCGTGGTCAAGTAGAGAGACACGGCGGAGGAGAGGGCTGTCAACGCTAAAGGAGGGGCTACGGCGAAGAGCAGCAAAAGGAGACCCTTCTCGATACATCCAGTCGCCGGGGGGAAGAAACTCAAGAAGTTCGATGGACCCTCCCCCAGCACATGTCCAGATGTTCCGGAGGAGGAAAATGTGGAGGAGGAAAGAGAGGAGGATGAAGGAGGTGAGGCGGAGAGCGGAAGTGGCAGAGAAGGTGACGGTGATCGCCACGGCGATGATGGTGGCGAAGGACAGAGCGGTGATGGCACCAGGGCTTTACCTCCTAGGCAAGCAGGCGTGATTCAAGAGTGGACAGATGATGCTCTCCGCCAAGCCTTCGAAGGGTTGGAGGAAGGACCGGCTTTGGCGGAGAAGCCCAAGAAAGTTGGTAAGGCCGGGACTGGCGCCGATTTATCTTCCAGGAGTGCTTCCGCTGAGGCAACTTCTGCGATCCAAGGTGAATTTTTGACTCCTGCAGACTTTTTTACTCTTCTTAACTTGACACATTTCTTGAATTACGGTTCAATGCATGCTTGTGACACTTGGTTTTCATTCCAGGAGCGGGCAAAGCAGCCAAGACCTCAGATGTTCGGCACCGCCTTGATCAATATAAGTCCCTCAAAGCTTCTACTAAACCGAAGCCTCCGACCAACCGCTCCGGGGATGTAGTTGGCTATCGTCCTCTTCTTAGGGTCATTGAAGAGGGCACTCAGAAGAAGAAGAGGAGCCGCTCCTTGTTCGAACCTTTACCTGGACCTCAGCCTCCACTCCAGCCTCTTCACGATATCACAGAGGGGAATACTGAGTTCATACCTTCTCCACATCCATCTGAAAATCCTACCATTACCCCGATAGATCATCCTGGCTTAGCTCGTAATCCGTTTGCGGGTCATCCAGATCTGGACCCGGCCTCTCAGGATATCTCCTTCGACGAGGTTACTGGTGAACACCTTCTCCCTCGCAATCCTATGGTACGAGTGCTTGACGAGGCTAAGTCCCTGGACCTTGATTTGCTTACCACTCGGGTCGTGACTCTGGGGGACGAAGCTAAGGTGAACATCGACCGGGTCGCCGAGGAAGCCAAGAAGCTGATGGGACATCATGCCCGATTGGTTAAGGCTGGGGAGGAAATCGGGAGTGCCAATATTCGACTGCGGTTAATGGTTTTTGACCAGGCTAAACAACTTGCTGATCAAGCCATCCAGATTTCTCAGCATGAGGCTGCCTCTAGGCAATTAAAGAAGACTATGGAAGAGGTCAGCAGGGCAGAGTTGCGGAAAATGGAGGCCGCCTGTAAGGAACGGATTGACATGGCTATAGCAACGGTGGATGAGGTTCGGAAAGCGGATCTTGAGCGGGTAGAGGAGTTATCCGGGAGGCTTGAAGCTACAGAGCTGGCTCAAACCAAGCTAAAGGATGAGATGGAGGCGATGAGGAAATCCCTTCAGGCTGACCGCTCGTGATACCGATTGGAGAGGGATGCTGCCGTTGCAAAGCTATTGGCTTCTGAGGTCCAAATGAGGGAGTTCGAGGAGAACGAGGGGATGATGGATGAGATGCTCCAGGATATGTACTTCTTTACTTGGAAACTGGGTAACTTATCCTGGATGGATGATTATCCCCGGGTTATGGCCAGGATTTATCTCAGGGCTCTGGAGGAGACCAAGGCTAATGCGGATAAGGAGGGTGGCGAGGTCTTCGGAATGGATGTGGTTACGGCCCAATTCACCAAGGAGGAGAAGGTGGCGGTGAAGGAGGGCATGCGGCTGCTTGCTGCTGAGGAGGTAGGTGTGCAAGTAGAAGATGATGATCAAGATGATCAAGGAGCAGATGCTGGTAAGTCCTCCCCTTTAGTCTTTCCGTTAACTTGGTTGCTTATCACTAATGAATTCTCTCCTTGATCGGACAGGTGGTCAACAGGACAAGGGTAAAGCTCTGATGCAGCCGGCTCCTTGACTTGACCTGGATATCTTTTTGCTTACTGAACATTGTTGTATATGTTAGTCTCAAAATAGTAACGTAACTTTTAGGTTGTAATTATGTCACTTGTAATAAACAACATTATTTTTGGCGTGTAATTTTTTAACTTAAGCCGATTCTGTCGTATTTGAATGCTTTTGTTATTTTGACATGTTGTATAAGAAATATAGCTATGCATATGCCTATGATTCAATTGTGTTTGACGCCAAGTTCTTGCTTAAAGTACAATTTTATGTCTTGCAATGTTAGTGTGATGTGTGAATAATTTATAGCCACGTATTTATACACGAAAGAAGAAAATACCACCCTTCATATTTTACTTGTAGATGGCAGCTTTGAATGTCTTGTGTGACTGAGTATGGAATGTGGCCTAGTGTCCCGTTGTGAGTTCCCACTCCCATTAGCGAATGTCTCCTATTCTGTATCCTGTACTTTAGGGATCGTTATAGAGGATAGGAGAAAAGTTTTTTTTTTCTTAAATAAAATTGAAATATGAGAAATAGTAAAACTTCCAATCACGGAAGGCCTTCGATGTGCTTAAGTTCGTGGCAAACGGGCTTTGTAGTCACTTTTCCCAGCTGTGGGTCTTGGAGACATTTGTCACCCATCTTATGCCTCCGCAGGGAGTTAATCTTTTTTACCACAGCCGTACTTAAGATGCATCGGAGCCGAGATCGCGCACAGTAACTACCCGGGCCATTATGGCCCGTAATCATGGGTATTATTCGATTTACCGTGGCCGGCTAGCGTGGGTGCCGATCGTCAACCGTGAACTACCCCTGGCTGGCCACACCTTATGTTGCGGCTTAAAGTAGGTTCACAGTTGCCGGCGAGCCGAACGCCGTAATGAGCTTCCTTGGCTATAGTCGGCCTTCTAAATGGCTTATAATCGGCTCATTACAGTTGGCTTTGAGGGCCGTCGCGAGCAATGAGTTAACCCGCAGCAGAGGGATGCCGGAGCAAAAGTGTCTCATTGGCGAGGGCATAGATTCGTATAGTACCTGTTAGGTCTTGTCCAGGTGGAGTCATGCCGCGATGTGTTTTGAATGGAAATGTCATTACACAGAATTTTGTTCAACAGAAAAGGATAAAGTTAACAAGCAGCTAAGATATAAAGGAACAAGTTGAAAAACGACAAGTTTTTTAAAGTGGTTCGGCACGAAAATGCCTACGTCCACTGATTCTCTTTGTTAATTCACTTCATATGGGCAGTACAAGTTAAGAAAAGTATCGACGAAGGTGTTGGATGTTCCATGCCCTCTGGAACACCTCCCCGTCCACTGTTGACAAAATATAAGATCCATTGTGGAGATCTTTATGAATTACATATGGTCCGTCCCAGATTGGATCTAGTGCTCCTGGGCGTGCGAAGATTCTCTTGAGGACAAGATCTCTCTCTTGTAAGCTACGATGCTTGACTTTGGAGTTGTATTGCGCTGCCACTTTTTGCTTGTGAGCTGATGTTTTGAGTGCTGCATCGTTTCTTCTCTCTTCAATCAGATCCAAAGACATGTGGAGGAGTTCTTCGTTTTCTTCTGGGTTATAGTGGATCCTACGGTGGGAAGGCACTATAGTTTCAACTGGGAGCATAGCCTCTGATCCGTATGCCAAAGAGAAAGGAGTATGCCCCATTGATGTTCTGAAAGATGTGAGATAGACCCACAGTGCCGTAGAAAGTTCATCCACCCAAGCGCCTTTTGACTTTTCGAGTTTCTTTTTTATTAGAGTTTTGAGAATCTTGTTGACGGCTTCGACTTGTCCGTTTGCCTGGGGATAAGCTACGGATGAGAAGATTTTGTGAATTCTGTGCTCTTGGCACCAGTTGGAGAACTCCTCGCTGTCAAACTGAAGTCCATTGTCCGATATGATTTTGAATGGGACTCCGTACCTGCATAGAACATTTTTGATCAAGAAGTTAATAACTTTTGCTGAAGATACTTTATTTAGGGGTTCTGCTTCCACCCATTTGGTGAAATAGTCGACTGCCACTATAGCATATTTGGCCCCGCCTCGGCCCATTGGCAGTTCGCCAATCAAGTCAATTCCCCATACTGCAAAGGGCCAAGGGCTGGTCATTTGAGTAATCTCAGTTGTTGGTAGCCGTGGAATCTTAGCAAATTTCTGATATCTGTCACATTTTCTGACGAAATCTAAGGTGTCCTTGCTTAAGGTGGGCCAGAAATATCCATATCGGAGTATCTTTTTTGCCAAAGTCTGCCCTCCAGTGTGATCTCCGCAGCTTCCTTGATGAATGTTGGATAAGATTTCCTTGGCTTCCCTTCCAGCGACACACCTTAAGAAGGGGTTAGAGAAGCCGCGCCGATAGAGGGTGCCCTCTTGTATTGTGTAGCGGGAAGCTTTCCTCAAGATTTTCTTGACTTCGTTACCCCCGTTGGGCAGTGTGCCACTTTGTAAGTAGTCTCGGATGGGAGTCATCCAGGTTGCTTCTTCGGTTGCAGCTATCAGATTCACTTGCTCAAAACTTGGGGTCAGTTGCTTTGAGATGGCTACTGCTCTGGAAATAGCGCCGTCTCTCATGCTAGCTTGCTTCGCCAATTCGTCGGCCTCTTGGTTCTCTTCCCGAGGGATGTGTTTGATTAAATAGTGATCCAATCGATTGAGACGCAACTTGGTCTTCTTTAAATATGCCATGAGTCGTTCTTCTCGAGCCTGGAATTCTCCTAGTATTTGATTTACAATAAGTTGGGAATCGCTATGAAGACACAAAGAATTGGCTCTGATTTCTAAGGCAAGTTCTAATCCGGCTATCACTGCTTCGTACTCTGCATCGTTGTTGGTGGCAGCGAATTCCAACCTTATAGCATAGTGTAGCTTATTCCCCTTGAGAGTGATTATTACCATGCCTGCCCCCGAGCCTTGTTCGTTTGACGCACCATCCACAAAGAGATTCCACTTGATGTCTTCTGCTATTTCCGATTACTCCTTACCATCGTTGGTAGTGAATTTGGCAATGAAATCGGCCATAGCTTGTCCCTTGATGGCGGTGCGAGGATGGTAGGTGATGTCATATTGACTTAGTTCAGTGCACCATTTAAGTAGTCGCCTAGAAGTGTCGGGACGATGGAGTACCTGCCTTAGTGGTTGATCGGTCAGAACTCTGATGGAATGAGACTGGAAATAGTGACGCAGTTTCCGTGATGTGATTAGTAAACAGTACGCTAGTTTCTCAAGTTTAGGATATCTGGCTTCCGCCCCTGTAAACCTCTTGCGTACAAAGTATACTGGCCGCTGCGTGCGTTTGTCTTCTCTCACCAATGCGACGCTTAGAGCATGAGATGACACAGCAAGGTATAGGTATAGCTCTTCGCCTTTGTTCGGAGCTGAGAGTACTGGTGGTCTCTGGAGGTGTTCGATTAAGTTAAGGAAAGCTGTTAAGCATTCGTCAGTCCATTCGAATTTTCCTTTCTCTTTCTTTAGAGCTTCGAAGAAGGGGATGCATTTGTCGGTCGCTTTAGAGATGAATCTACTCAGGGCGGCCACCTTCCCATTTAGGCTTTGCATCTCCTTTCAGGTAGATGGTATCCTAATACCTTTCAGAGCTCGAATTTGTTCAGGGTTTGCTTCAATTCCTCTGGCATGGACGATGAATCCTAGAAACTTTCCTGATGCTACTCCGAAGGAGCACTTTAGAGGATTCAGCTTCATTCCATATTGGCGAAGTACTTGAAACATTTCATCCAGGTGGCTTACGTGATCGTCGGCTCCCCTTGACTTTACCAGCATGTCATCCACATAAACTTCCATAGTTTGTCCTATTAGCCCTGCAAACATCTTGTTGACGAGGCGCTGATAGGTGGCCTCTGCGTTTTTAAGTCCGAAAGGCATTACCTTGTAGCAGTACAATCCCCGGTCAGTGATGAAACTAGTGTGGTCTTGATCGGGAGCATGCATAGGAATTTGGTTATATCCTGAGTATGCATCCATAAAAGATAAGAGTTCGTGCCCGGCTGTGCTGTCTACAAGCTGATCGATTCGGGGAAGTGGGAAGCAATCCTTCGGGCAGGCGTCATTTAAGTTGGAGAAGTCAATGCATGTTCGCCACTTCCCATTAGCCTTCTTTACCAGCACCGGGTTGGCGATCCACTCTGGGTAGATGGCTTCTCATATGAAGTCATTGGCAAGTAGGTTCTTTACTTCTTCATCGAGGGCTGCTGATCGTTCTGCCCCCATACTTCTCTTTTTCTGTTTTACTGGCGCCTTGGTAGGATCAATGTTTAGTACGTGGCATGCTATGTCAGGGGAGATTCCGGTCATGTCAGCGTGTGACCATGCAAATACATCCAAGTTGTGGCGGAGAAAATCAATGAGTTGTTCCTTCAGCTCTGCTTTTAGTTGGGACCCGACTTTCAATAGTCTACTCGAGTCATGTCTGTCTACAGATACAAATTCCATAGCCTCTGCAGGCTCGGCGGTGGCCTCCTCCTCTTTGTCCCTGGGGTCTAATTCATTGAAAGGGTCGCTGGTATATCGAAGAGGAGGGGCTTTCTTTAGTTGCTATGCTTCCAAACTTTTTGTGCAGAGGGCAACCTCTACACTCTTCCCTTTATCCTTCCCGTGGTTGTTGTGAAGTTCGGTTACATAGAAATCTTGAGCAATGTCCTGGTCTCCCTCTACTTCCCCTACTCCATTGTCCGTTGGAAATTTCATCTTCAGGCACCATGGGGCTAGGACAATTTGGAAGTCAGAAAAGGCTGGGCTTCCTAAGAAGGCGTTGTAGGCCGAGTGGTTTTCTATCAGCACAAATGTCTATTTCCGCATAATGGAGCGGGGATGACTTCCAATTTCAACAAAGAGGTCCAGTCGTCCGAGGGGCATCTTCGCATTTCCTGTGAAACCGTGTAGTGGTTTATTGCAGGGGAGAACATCCTTTAATGACAGCTTCATTTTGTCAAAGGCATGCTTGAATAGGATATTCACTGAGCTTCTAGTGTCTACTAGAATTCGGAAGACCTCGGCTGGGCCGAGCCGGGCAGAGATAACCATGGGATCCGTGTGAGGGTACTGCCTTCCCTCTAGGTCACGCCTACTGAATGTGATGTCACCATTTTCTATCCGCTTCGGGTGGCGTTCTTCTATAATAGAATTGACGCATTCTTCATTGTTTCTAAGTGACTTTCCGTACCTTTCCATCTCTGCCCAGCTTCCGTCAGCGATGTGTGGCCCTCCCGAGATGGTATGGACCACTATCTTCCCTTGACTGGAGCCGCTGGTGTTGCGATTTCCTCTTCCTATTTCTAGGGAGGGTAACCTTGGGTTCTCATTGGCAGGAACTGGAGTCCTGTTCTGGCCTTTTACATAGCGTTCTAGTCTTCTTCTTCTGATGTGTTCTTCAATCAAGTCCCGGAGATGATGGCATTCGTTGGTATCATGCCCATGGGATTCGTGGAAGCGAAAGAATTTTCCAGACTTAATTGCGTTATCTGATTCCTTCTTGTGCGGGGGGCGTTTGTATTTAACTGCGTCTTGAGTGGCCAGGAAGATGTTTTCGATCGTTTCATTCAACGGGGTGTAAGCGTCAAATCTCGGTCCTGGCCGATATAGACGCTTTTCTCCCTTCTTGCCCCCAGTGTTGTCTCTAGAATCATTTCTTCGAACGTCCTTTGCTACAGCGGGCGTGTTGCCGTGAGCTGCCTTATTTTGTTGCCCCGTCTGCCTCTCGGTGGCAGCGTCTTCAAGTCTCATATATTTTCCAGCTTCATGGAAGAAATCGGGTAAAGTAGCTGGTTTTTCTTTGGTCAATCTTCTAGCAAATTTAGTATCCGGATGCACACCACTACAGAGGGCCATTAAGATAAGCTTCTCATCGGCATTTTGGACTACGGCTGCTGCGGCATTGAATTGGGTTAGATATTGCTGCACTTTCTCTCCAGGTTTCTGTTTGATACTGGATAAGGAATAAGCGCCCTTGGTTTGCTCCACATGAATGCGGAATTGGCTGATGAATTTTTCTTTCAACATCTCCCATGAGCTTATGGATCCTTGGGGTAGATGGCAGAACCAGGAGGTAGCTAGATCTGCTAAGAATAGTGGAAAGCATTTGCACAGTACTCCCTCTGTTGCCCCGCTCATGAGCATATGCTGTGTGTATCTCTATAAGTGTACAACAGGGTCAGAGGTTCCCTTGTAAGGTTCCATTGTTGGCATTTTCCATTCTCGGGGGTTGATGGCAATTTCGATATTGCAGGCGAAGGGGCTGGTTACCCTAGCGCCTATCCCTCGATCTCTTTGATCCCGTTGGACGCACTCTCTGAACAAGCGTGCCATCCTTTCATCAGAACTTGGAGCAGATAAAAATGAGTTTGGTTCTTCTCTATGGGATTGATTCCGCCCGGATGACCTGTAGGGATGGTATCGTCTATTATTCCTAATATTTTCCAGCGGCTGTCTTTGGTCTTATGGGAGCATGCTAGGGTCAGCTACAGTTGGCCCTTGCCTTGATCTTCCCCTGCTAGGTTCTGATCTAAGCACTTCCTCGGGTCCAACTTCGGGCTGGACTCTAGCTCGGCCCCGTTCATTGGTGTTTCCGTGGTTAGGTAGTACGACAGGCTCGGCTACAGTTGACCTCCGCCTGGTACCTCCCTCGTTGGGTTCGATTCCAAGCGTTTCCTCAGGTCCAACTTCGGGCTGAGCTCGGTCTCGGCTCCTACCATGGCCGTTTCTATCGTTAGCTCCTTCGAAGAAGGAAGACCTTTGTTGTCTCCGAGATCCTCCAGACTGGGACTCACCCCATGATTCCGTGTTACGGTTGGACTCTTCAGCATCCCTTAAGCATGACATGAGTTGGTCCACCAAGGCTTCCTGCTGGGATGTGAAGCGGTTAGTCACTTCAGCCACAACCCTGTCTAGATCTGCCCTAGTAATTGCTGCCACCTGTTCTGTGGCAGGGGTTGTCGGATTTGCCTGACCTTCATTTGGTACTGCTATTGGAATGGGATGATTTACTTGATCTGTGACAACTGGATCTGGAACACTGCTAGTTGCGATGTTCTTTCCTTTGTTAATGTCTTTTTTCTGCCTCGGAGGCATGTTTTCCAAGCAATGAAAGACGCTGTTAGGAAGAAGGTTAAGCGGGAGAAGCTGAAGCTTCGAACTTCTCGTTCTCAGTGAAAGCACCAAAAATGTTTGCACAAAAAATGGGCAAACACCTCCAAGTCGTATGATTTAGTTAATTTTATATTGTTTTTAGTGATCTAGGTGATTTATGCAAATATGTAAAAAGCAGGGACTAAACTGTAAAAGACACGCAGATTTATAGTGGTTCAGCCAGAATGTGCCTACGTCCACTTTATATATTATTTCTCCTTTCTTGTTCATATTACAAGTACAAAGCTTTGATACAAGTATATGAAAGTTATTTGAAAGTTCTATCTGTGCTTGAGCTCTCAAACTTGTCCCCCATTGTTGTACCCCTACCCCTTTATTTATAGAGTGAGGCTGGGAGTAGGGGTTCTGGAGGTATATAGCTGCTGGTGGGCCAGGGTTGATGCAATCTGGCCTGGCAACGTTGGTTCGGTAGTGCTTCGGTCCGGTGGTAGATGGTTGGAGTTGAGAGCTTGGTCCGGTAGGTTCGGTGGGACTTTGGTCCGGTGGTACCTGGGAGATGGGTTGGTTCGGTGGTAGGTGGAGAGGCTTCTGATTCAGTGGTAGGTGGAGAGGCTTATGATTCGGTGGTAGGTGGAGAGGCCTCTGATTTGGTGGTACCTCGGAGATAGGTTGGTTTGGCAGGGCCTTGGAGACGTGTTGGTCCGGTGGGACTCTCCTCCTTATGGTTCGGCGATGCCTTCTTCTTTCTGGCTCGGTGATGCCTTCTTCTTTCTGGCTCGGTGGTGTTGGGAACGTACCCAACAAAAATCATAAACATGAATCAGGTATAACCCATAACCGATCAAAACATAGAAAAATGAGATGATAAACATGATTATTCACCTTGATTAGTTGATTGGAGAATGAGATACTTTCCTAGATTTAATTCCTTAGCTTATTCTTCAATTTAAACCCTTCTTGGAGCTTTATAATGGCCGATCGAAATATGTGGGAGTTAAGAATGAGAAAGTGGAAGTTTATTCAGGTGGAGGAAGAGATATATAAAAAGAAATGTAGCCCTATTTCCAAGTTTACCCCTTAGGAAATTCCTTCTTCTTAATTTAGTTAAGTCTTATTTTAGTTCATTTATTAAGACACGACCATTGGATTTATTAATCTCATCTCCCTACTATTCACATTATTCTATTTAATTTATCCAATTAAATATCCCGAATAATGTTAATTAAAATTCGGGGTCATTATAGACTCCCCCCTTTAAAGAGTTTCGTCCTCGAAATTCAGTAAGGACACAACAACAAGCATATAGCCCGTGAAAGAAAAGCTAGTATAACCTACCAGCCAAATTCTATATAAACCATATATAGAACATACCACCTAAAACAGCTGAGGAAAAGTAGCCCTAATCTTGTCTTCTGTCTCCCAAGTACAGTCCTTTACGTTGTCGCTCCACTGACCTTTCACCAACCTGACTGTCTTGTTCCTTAACCTCTTCTCATCTTTTGCCACAACACGAACTGGTTACCTCGCAAAAGTCATATCTGCTTCCACCACTAAGTCCTCCAATGTCATCGGAGCGATAGTAGTTTCTGGATCATGAACATACTTCCTAAGATGAGAAACATGAAACACATTGTGGACCCCGGCTAAACTGCTCGGCAAATCTACTCGGTATGCGAGTCTCCCAATCCCCTTTGATATAGAAAATGGTCCAACATATCTCGGTGCTAGCTTCCCGGTCTTCCCAAACCAGACCACACCTTTCATCGGCAATACCTTGATGAAAACTCTATCTCCAACTGAGAACTCTAGGTCCTTACTCCTTTTGTCTGCGTAACTCTTCTGCCTAGACTGAGCTTCCCTCATTCTTTCCCATATCAATTCGATCTTTTCCGTCACCTCTCTCACCAAATCTGGACCAAGGACTAACCTGTCTCCGGTCTCTAGCCAGTATGCTGGTGATTTGCATGGCCTTCCATACAAAGCTTCGAAAGGCGCCATTCCTATAATAGTCTGATAATTATTATTATAGGAAAACTCCACTAAGTGCAAGTGATCTTCCCAAGAACCACTAAAATCCAGCACACAAGCTCTCAACAGATCTTCCAGTACCTTGTTGACTCTCTCTGTCTGCCAATCTGTCTGAGGATAATATGCGGTACTCATCTTGAGCTTAGTGCCTAACATACTCTGCAGGCTCTTCCAGAACTCACTACTAAACAAAGCATCTCTATCATTGACGATACTACTAGGAATTCCATGCAGTCTAACGATTTTCTTCATGAACAACTTAGCCAAAACAGGTGTCGTCCTGGTTAACCTTACCAGAAAGAAATGGGCACTTTTGGTCAATCTGTCCACTATGACCCATATACTTTCTTTACCCTGGTTTGACCTTGGCAACCCGTCAATAAAATCCATGGATATCGTGTCCCACTTCCAAACTGGAATATCCAAAGGCTGAAGCAACCCACTTGGCTTATGATGTTCGGCTTTTACTTGCTGACAGTTCAAACACTGTTTTACCTATAAGCCAACATCGCTCTTCATTCCTTCCCAGAAGAAACTTCTCTTCATATCCTGATATATCTTGGTTCCCCCAGGATGAATCGTAAACTTTGATTGATGACATTCCCTAAAACTTCCTTCCTAAGGTCTCCGACATCCGGAACACATAACCATTCCTTCTTTCTCAACCAACCCCAGCGATCAAGAATAAAATCCTTTAAGTCATCAATCTCAGCTCTAGTTTCTAACTTTCTAATCCTCTCGCCTAACACTGGATCCTCTTTCTACCTAGAAGCAATTCTTTCGATCAACACTGGTCAAACTTCCAAACAAGTCATCAAGGCAATGTTCCGACTAGATCAAGCAGTCGACCTTAACTGCACACTGCAATTAGCCAATGCTTCCAAGTCTTTCCATTCCGCCAACTTAGCTAACACCACATTCTGATGTTTCCTGCTAAGTGCATCTGCCACCTTATTTCCTTTTCCCGGTGTATACTCTATGCTAAAATCATAAGCTGCAACAAACTCCAGCCATCTCTACTATCTCATGTCTCCTTCTGAGAGAATAAATACTGTAAAGACTTATGATCCGTAAAAAGTTTAAACCTTTCTCCCAAAAGATAATGTCTCCACACCTTCAATTAGAAGATTACCGCTGCCAACTCCAAAACATGAGTAGGGTTTCTCACTTCATGCAGTCGAAGCTGTCTAGAAGCATAGGCAATAACTTTTCCATTCTGCATTAGCACAGCTCCTAACCCAGTACCACATGCATCGGTGTAAACTACCAACCCCTGATTCCCATCAGGAACTACTAACACGAGCGCATTGGTTAACAAATGTTTCAACTTAAGGAATGCCTCCTCATATTTGTCAAACCAACCAAACTTCACGTCCTTCCTGGTTAGCATAGTCAAGGATGTCGCTATCCATGAGAAATCCTTAATGAACCTTCGATAGTAACCTGCAAGTCCAAGAAAGCTTCTAATCTCACTTACCGTCTCTGGTCTTTTTCAATTGTTAACATCTTTGATCATATCCGGATCAACTGCTAAACCTTCCTCGGAAACTACATGACCAAGGAACTTCACTTCCTTCTTCCAGAAATTACACTTTGAGAACTTCGCTTTCAGCTGATGTTTCCTTAGCGTCTCCAATACTATTCTAAGATGATCTACATGGTCCTTCTCATTCTTAGAATATACCAAAATGTCATCAATAAAAACCAACATGAAACTATCCAAGTGCTCTCGGAAAACCCGGTTCATCAAATCCGCAAAGAAAGCTGGCACGTTAGTAAGCCCGAATGGCATAACCAACCATTCCTAAGACCTATATTTGGTCCTAAACGCTGTCAAAGGAATACTGTCCTTTGCCACTCTTAGTTGATGGAAACCTGTCGCCAAATCCAGTTGGGAAAACACTTGGGCTCCACTCAACTTATCGAATAAGTCGTTGATCCTTGGCAAAGGATACCTATTCTTGATCGTCTCTCGTTCAACATACGATAGTTGATACACATCCTTAACGACCCATCTGGCTTCTTCACGAATACCGCGGCCGTTCCCCAAGGCGAACTGCTTGGTCAGATGAAATTTTTTCCTTCTAATTCCACTAGCTGCACCTTCAATTCCTTCATCTCAGTTGGTGACATTTTACTAGGTGGTCTACTTACGGGTTTAGCTCTCGGTACGAGATCTATCCAAAAACTCGATAGCTCTTTTCGGCGGTAAGCCCGAAACTCGTTCAAACACATTTGCAAGCTCACTTGCTACATAAACCTGCTTCAACTCTGCTTCCGTTCCCATAGCACCCAATAATGTATAAGCATTTCCACTCGAACTCCTTACTGAGTAAATGACTCGGTTATGGCTATTAGGGTGTTTCAATGATATTTCCCCCTCTTGGCAAAATATCCTAGCATCATATCTACCTAACCAATCCATACCCAATATGATCCCAAAACCCATGAAATCAAAAACAAATAAACTGCATGCAAACATATGACCTAATAAATCAAGATCTAACTGGTCATATCTCATTCCTAGAGTTGCATACCCTCCTATAGGATTCGCAACCCTTAAAGGAGTAATAAGGTATAAAGATTCCAAACATAAGCAATCTACCAAATACTGAGATATAAATGAGTGCGATGCACCGGTATCAAATAGTATCCTAACCAGAGTACTATGAATCATAAACATAACTACCATCACAGCTTTTCCTTTCTCAGCGTTGGTCTGGAGGATGATGGTTTCAACGTAGAGACCTTTCTCTTTCCAGCCTTAACAGCCTCGGGACACTTGTCCTTGTAATGCCCCATCTGGCCACAATTGTAGCACTTCACATTCGGCCTCACTACAACTGCTCTTCCATCACCCGAGCAACACTCATTTGCATAGTGCCACTTCTTGTCACACTTGTAACAAACAATATCAGCCTTGCTCTTCTTAGCTGCTACCACCGACTAGGCACCTTTCTTTTTGAAGAACTTGCGCTTCTTAACCTGAAAATTATGAACCTCAAGCGGTTTCCCTTTTCCAAAAGTAGAAAGCATCTCTTCATTTCGAATAGCCTTCTCAACAACAATATGACATAGATCTCGGAGGTTTGGCATGGTTGCTTTGGCAATCTCAGGGTTCAACCCCCTAGTAAACTTATCATTCCTCCGAATGACAGTATCCATAGTAGCATATCCGTAACGGGACAGCTCATCAAACTCTGTAGCATACTTGAAATACCCCATACCCCTTAGTATACCCAAAAGGACAAACTAAATGATGTGGTGCATTGTAGGTATAACTAAAGCTAGCAGAGACTAAGATTCACAAGACAAAATAGATAGATAATAACACAGCGGAAGTAATTAAAAATAATAAGTGATTTTAATAATTAATACTTTATAAATACTTCAAAGAAACCACATATGTTCCAAATACCAAATACAATTGTCTTATGAAAATAATATCTCAGTCTCATTAGAAAAAATTAGAGTACAAACACAAACTTTCCCTCAATACAGTGCCAGTACAATAAAAGGACAAAAAGCTGAAAATAAAAAGAAGGAATACATGAAAGGGTCTCCAAGTCTCCAAGAAGCTGCGGTCTATCTTCCTTGCCCCCGATTGCCTATGGGGGAAAAAGGAAAAATAGAGGAGTGGGTCAGACTAAAAGTCTGGTGAATGATAGTAATTATTAGAATCTTTAGGCAAAGTAAAAGTAATAGACCTTACAACAGTTCTAGTATATAAAAGGAAACAAAGGAAATAAGGATAAGGAATAAGCTAGAAATAAATAGGAATTAACATTATTGATTAAATTTGATTGTTTGCACTTGTCTTTGATAGCTGCTTTGATTAGGCTGAAATCCTAATCCTATAATTAGGCTGAAATCCTAATTCTACCCTTTGATCGGCCTGCTACTCCATAGAACTTACTGCAGACTAAATGCTATATAACTCCCTACACAGAAATGGTGTCTGCGAATGACACACAAAGTATCTACTATGGACTAGACGTTATATAGCTCCCTACACAAAAGGCAATGGTGCCTACGAAAGGCACACATACTAAGCGCTTGGAACTCATAACGATTACTGAGTACCCGAATGGAAGTCGCACGCGTAACCGCCACCATGCTCATGTTTCCTGTTGTTCCACCTATTGGGTCTTCTTATTACCTCTAGCTCCAGCATAAGTGTGCCCCTCATCTAACTTCGGGCTAATGTGAGATCACCGTGTCCATATAAAATAAGGGAAATGCTGTTGATACTGGCCCGTCATCCAAACAATATCTAGTTGCACCCCTTGGACAAATCCCCATGATTTGGACTTCTACTTATTGACCAATTACTTCCATTATTAGCTTAAGCGTGCCCCTCGTCTCACTTCAGGATTATGTGAAACACCGTGTACATAGAAATAATAGGGGAATGTTATTTGGTACAGGTCCTACTTTAATTCTTGCTTATTAACTTAGACAAATTATTTAAATAAGCCTTTCCTTTTGTTCTTGCTATCTATGCGTATTAATTTATCCTAAGTCTTAAAATAAGCTTCATTTTGTTCTTTATCTTATTATAACCTACGTTATAATCATGCTTATTACTTAACCCAAGGTCTAAGTGTAAAAATAAGCTTCTTTCATCTTATACCCTTTTTATTTATAATTCTAAGTTACAACTAGGCCAATTATCTTTAATTAGTCAAATTGTAACATTAATATCATAATTAGGCTCAATTTCACCCTTAATTCCATTTTTATTACAGTCTTTACAATTTACATCTTATCTTACGTTATTTCAGTATTCTTATAATTTTAATCCATATTCGCGTTTAATCTATTCTAATCGATACGCAAAGAAGAAGGAGAAATAAAAGAAAACTGAAAATAGAAGAAAATCCAAAGCGTAGGAAAAAATGTAAATAATGCATAAATAACAGTAAATAAATTAAAATATTGTAAATAAACTGTAATTAAATGGAAAAGCTATAATTAACAGAATTAAACTAAAATTAACTGAAAAAAATAGCTAAAAGAAATAGACTAAAAATAATTCTAAAATCTGTAAATAAATTACAAAAAAGGTTATCCCAAAAAACGTAGTAAAAACTACAACTGTTGGAAACCCTATTATTTTAAACAGGAAATTATTGTCAAGGACAAAATTTCTCAGCATTTTAGCCTCAAGGACAGACCTTCAGTATTTTAGCCTGAAAGACAACTTTCTTTAGGTATCAGTTTTTACATTTTTTAGGTATCAGTTTGCAATTATCGGTAGAAGTTTTTAGATATCAGTTTTTAGTTCGGTAGCAGTTTTGAAAGAATGTTTGTCCTTATGAATAATTTTTAGGAGAATGTTTGTCCTTTTGGTTAAAATATTGAGGTCGTGTCCTTGAGGCTAAAAATATACAAATTTTTGTCCTTTAAATTAGTTCCCCCTATTTTAAATTACTTAAAAAAATATGAAATAATTACAATCACTCACCTGTGGTCCTAAGCTCTTCCCCTTTGGTCTTCCCGGATCCACTTGAGGGTATTAAAATACTTTTATTAAAAAGGTTCTCTCCTTGGAAAATTATTCTTTTTAGGGTCCTTCCTAAAAAGGTGAACCCAAGTGGAGAAAATCTAGAATGAGAAAATGTGTTAGGTCTAGGGTTCTATTTATAGGTGTAGAAGTTGATCTCGGACCGTTGGATTTGAGGATTGAACATGATGCAACCACGTCATAGGCTGAATAGGAGCCGTCGGATGGAAGCACGGAAGGACCAGATTGAGCAAAAGAATGAAATTGACATGTACAAGGCTTGCTGGAACGAACACGAATGAAAAATTCATTCGTTCGCTCACTACGTAGGGTGGGTCGACCGCACTGTCGACCTTCCCCCCTCCTAGGTCGACTGGCCGATTGACCTAGGGTGTGGTTGGGTCGATCTTCTGGTCGACCTGAGCCACATATTATTATTATTTTTCGTTGATTCTTGTTCGATTTGTAACTTGCTCATATTAGCTCGGGTTCTGACGTTCTATATATGGAAATTGACTAGAAAATTACCACAGACACAATGGTGCAACTCCCGTGGCTCAAGTCTGATAATTTCACAAAGTTATTTTATCATTTAATTTATTCGTTAATTAATTATTATAGCTTAAATTTCGGGTTGTTACATTATCTCCTCCTTAAGGGATTTCATCCCCGAAATCTCTAAGGATAAAAGAATGAACTAAATGTTTTCACCCAATACCTACAACCAACTACTCAATCATCAACCATTCATCCATTGTCCTTAAGTTTTTCTAATGCAATTTGTGATACTTATGCAATTAGTGTAGTGTCAATGTCCCAAACTAATGCAAAAGATTAGGCGGTCCACTGATTCAGTTGACCTCCTTTTATGCAATCATGTCCGTGCTATGTATCCAAATGAATGCAAAAATTCCTAATGATAACTGATAGTTCTATATGCGTGCTTCAATCATCATCCAAATGCAATAACCATGTGATAAACATCCATCTATAACAACCATGAAAATGAAAATGCAAATGCACACACATCCATATGCATATGCTCTAGTGTCCTAGTTAGGCCGATCCCTAAGAGATAATAGTGCCTAGTGTAAGTATATGCGTCCATTAGCATCCACTAGCAAACACTGGCAACCTCTTGGATACATCATCCATAACATGTTCTAATAACATGTTTACATCAAATCCTACCATCCATAGGTTAACTCCTAAGTTATACCCTTCCAAAGGATAATAAAGGAAGAACCTATTCAAAACTAAAGATGGAAAATAGGAAATTCGAAAAATTACTATCAAAGAAATGCGGATATGAGATACGAATTTTCTCCAAATCAAATTTAGTCTTCTCCGAAGTCTTTTTAACCTCTGTAGGCTCTATCCAACACGAAAGCGACTTCCATGGTCTTCCATAAAGAGCTTCGAAAGGTGCCACTCTAATACTAGCTTGAAAACTACTACCATATGAGAATCCCACTAAAGGAAGATGCTTCTCCCAAGTTTCTCCAAAATCAAGAATACCCATACTCAACCATGCGCCTTACAATCTTACTAATTTCACTTTACTGTTCATCTTTAGTCTGCTCACATGAATCAACATTCCTAGGTTCTCACTAGTGCCCTATACACTTTACGGGAACTTCCCCTATTACTTCTAAAAGTAATCCCTGATGTCTCCTTCATAGCCTTACACTTTATACCTAGGAAATGATTCCTATCTACTCCACATTTATAAGTTTGATTTGGTATTCACCATTTTATTTCAAAAACTAAGGCTTAAATTTTTAAAACATCAAACCCCAAAATCATTGTCTTTAAAAAGTGTTATTTTTAAGTTTCTATTAAATTCAAAAATACTGGGTTGCTTAACATTTTATGTTTCTAGATTTGCATCCTTACATCTTTTTGAATTTACATTATTTCCCAAACCTAAAGGGAAAAACTTTCAAATTCTAAGTCCAAAACTTATTCCTCGCTTTCTTTTAAAGACCTTTTCAATTTTCTATAAATTTTGAGTTTTCAAATTCTACCTTTATTAAGTTTTTTCATTTCAAAAACTTATTTACTTTTTCACCAAACCATTTCCTTTTAACATATCTTTGAAATATACTTATGTGTTTTCAAAACATCTTCTCATTACAACTAATGGTCTCATACCTTAATGTATTGGAACTGCTTTCTCTTATGAGAAATTATTAATGGTTAAACCTTCTATGAATCCTTTAAAAGAGGATTTTGTGTTTATGTGAAATTACAAGGAACTTATTTTATATTTTTTGAAATAGGCTATACAAAATATGGTGCTTCCCATACCTTGTATATCTCTTTCACGTATTCCTTATAACTTGCACAAAACAACTTCATTTATAATTTGGTTTCATAGAAAATTTTATCATTATTCATTTCGTTCCAATAGATTAAAGTATGTTTAAATTATATTCTCTTATGATAGACATCTTCTAATATCTAACTTTTTCTCTTCAGAAAAACTCATCTTCAAAATTGTTTTAATATATCCATAAGTAGAAAACATTTTCTTATACTTATTAAAATAATAAGTGTACTTTACAAATCATATTTATTTCTATTCTTAGAAACTATCTTTTAAAAATACATTTTTATTTGGGTTCAAAACAGATGTTGCGTAAAACACCGTTACTACAACCCAAAGATACTAGTGTATTGATTTAATTAAAATAAATACTAATAACCCTTACCTACTATGTAAAACATTTCCCTTGGGAGTCACTTACTATAACGGTAGCGTTATAGTTTATGCTCCCTTCCTTTTTCACGAAAACATCTATTACACCAATAAATATTGTAATCTACGTTTTCGATACTTAATACGCTCTAGGTTTTCATATTTTAAACCTTTGTTTACTTTCAAAGAAACTAGTGAGCTATATACGCTCTATAATTATTCAAAAAGAATTTCACGTTTTCAACAAAATTTGGATCATATAAAAACCAATTTAAATAACCTAATATTTACTTTAAAAATATTGACCATTATATAATTTTTTTCAATTCTAATAATTTCAGTTTATTGGGTTAGACATAAAGTGTATTTTTCTACTTACTACCCTAGGAGTATCCTTCCTAAACCTTGGAATTCCTACTTAAAGTCCTTTGTTCCTATACTCATATTTATTCTAAGGTACTACCTTTAAATCCACTTATATTATACAATTATAATTTCTACAATTATCTACACGTGGGTTTCTTCTTTCCTTATCAACTGAATCTATTGTACATCTCCAATCTTTGCCTACCTCTATTTGGATTGTCACAATCCGAACCTAAATGTACAAAATCGTTTCTCAAACACCTACCATGTGTAGACCTTCTCTATGCCCCAAAAAACTCACCTCCTTGCATCGCAGTGATACTTCAAGAATTTTGCTTTCAATTGATGAAGAACCTCCTCTAGATGAATAACATGCTCTTCCATACTCCTGGAAAACACCAAAATGTCATCCATGAATACCACCATGAACTTATTTAGGACATCTCTAAAAATACGGCTCATCAAATCTACAAAATAGGATGGAGCATTGGTTAGCCCAAAAGGCATGACCAACCACTCAAAGAATCCGTCGAATGTCCTAAATGTGGTCTTATCAATGCTGTTATCAGCGACCCTAAGCTGATGAAATCCAATGGCTAAATCAAGCTGAGAGAATACTGCAGAGCCAACTAATTGGTCAAAAAGGTCATATATCCTAGGAAGTGGATAACAGTTCTTCTTCGTAAGCTTATTTAATTCTCTATAATCTATGCAAAGTCGAAGGGAACCATCCGCCATAGTAGCGAAGACGACTGGCACTCCCTACTCTGATATGCTCCTTCTTATGAAACCCTTCTCCAAAAGCGCACGGATTTGCTTGCTCAATTTCATCCTCTCCCTAGGTGCCATGTGCCTAATGAGTAATGCTACCGGCTTAGCATTATCAGTCAAATAAATCCTGAAGTCAATCTCTCTCTTAGTAGGTAGTCCCCTAACCTTCTCAAAGACGTTTGGAAAATCTCTGAAGACAGGAACTGAATCTAACTCTGATGATGAAGAATCGAGGGAATAAAGGAAACTCAACATGACTAACCCTTGCTGGTCGCAAGAAACCTCGAGAGGCCTACCGCTGCATGTCTCTAGTCTAACGACTCTCCTCTCACAGTCTAATATAGCTCCATATGTGGATATCCAATCCATCCCCAAGATCATACCATACCCCGAAAGTCCCAATACATGGGCATCGCAGTCAAATTCTATGCCCAGGATATAAATTTTAAAACCCCTACAAACTATAGATAAGTGTGCCGATCCTCCTATGGGATTTGAAAGAACAATGGGGTCCACTACTAAAGAAATGTCTAAGCGCAAACAATCCACAAGAGAACTAGAGATAAAAGAGTGTGATGCTCCAGAATCGAATAAAGTTCGAATGGGAAAATCATATATGGAAATCAAACCTTCAACTGTGACTTTCCTACCTCTATTCGGAATGCCGCCTGAAGGTGCTGCGTCTAACGCCTAAATCTACGCAACTGGTGTACTAGCTCTCTGTCCCGTCCTCTAGGGACAACTCCTACTCAAGTGACCGGGCTACCCGCAATTAAAGCACTTTCCCTTCATCTTCTCCCTTTTGCAATCCTTGGCGATATGTCCCATAATTCCTCAGCTATTGCACCTCAATCCTTTCTTAATCTGCTTCTGAGGGCCATCGCCTTTCTTCTTCTCTTTTTTGTTCCTCCACCATTTCTTCTTTGGACCTTCCGACTTAACAACTTCCTTAGACTCTCCTTCCTTGACTACATCAGACTTAACAATCCCTGAAGGGGCTGATTCAATCCCTTCGCAAACTTCATAGATTTCTTGTGTGGCATATTCACCAACTCCATTCCGAACCGAGACAATTCATTAAATTGATTGATGTACTCCTTCACCGACAGACTCCCTTCCTTCAAATTAATGAATCGCCCCAACTGAAAACTCTCATCTGCTTGAGACAAAAACTTTCTATCAAATCACTCCCGAAACCCATTCCAAGTCACCTCTCTTCCTTCTAACTCAATGACCTCCCACTAATGCGAAGCCTCTTCTTTCAGCTACCAAGATGCTAGTTGAACTCGTTGCTGATCATCCAATCTCAATAGTCTGAATATCCTCTCTGTGTCTTTAAGCCAAGCTCTCGCCTCCACAAAAGTCTCCTTACCAGAAAAAGTCTTTCCACCCAAACTTGCAAAATCCTTACAAAGCTTAGAGAAATTGATGGCGGCGGGTGGGTTGATGGGATTCCCACCCGCTGGTGCTGGGTTGGGCGCATGCCCATGCCCCTCTGGAGTTTTGGCTTGTAGATACATACGAAACCAGGCTGGGACTGGAATGCCATCAGGAAGGTACGGTGCATCCGCCATTCTACGAAAAAAAAAGTTTAGAAAAGAGTCGAAGGGAGATTGAACTGGAATTTTGAGGGGATTTTTATAAAATCTCTTTTTATACTTAAAAGCTACTTTTAAGAGTTCTTTTTTGAAAAATACTTTTAAAGCAAGTTAATTTGAAAAATACTTTACTTTTAAAATAAATTTTTAGGAATCCTATAACCTTATACTCTAATACCAAGTGAAACACCCCCACACCCCTTAGTATACCCAAAAGGACACACTAAAAGATGTGGTGCGTTGTAGGTATAACTAAAGCAAGTAGAGACTAAGATTCAAAAGACAAAATAGATAGATAATAATACAGCGGAAGTAATTAAAAACAATAAGTGGTTTTAATAATTAATACTTCATAAATACTTCAAACAAACCACATATGTTCCAAATACCAAATACCATTGTCTTAAGAAAATGAAATCTCAGTCTCATCAGAAAAAATCAGAGTACAAACACAAACTTCCCTCAATACAGTGCCAGTACAATAAAAGGACAAAAAGCTGGAAATAAAAAGAAGGAATACATGAAAGGGTCTCCAAGTCTCCAAGAAGCTGCGGTCTGTCTTCCTTGCCCCCGATTGCCTATGGGGGGAAAAGGGGAAAATAGAGGAGTGGGTCAGACTAAAAGTCTGGTGAATGATAGTAATTATTAGAATCTTTTAGCAAAGTAAAAGTAATAGACCTTACAACAGTTCTAGTATATAAAAGGAAACAAAGGAAATAGAGATAAGGAATAAGATGGAAATAAATACGAATTAACATAACTGATTAACTTTGATTGTTTGCACTTGTCTTTGATAGCTGCTTTGATTAAGCTGAATTCCTAATCCTATAATTAGGCTGAAATCCTAATTCTACCATATGATCGGCCTGCTACTCCATAAACCTTACTGCAGACTAAATCCTATATAACTCCCTAAACAGAAATGGTGTCTACGAATTACACGCAAAGTATCTACTATGGACTAGACGTTATATAGCTCCCTACACAAAAGGCAATGGTGCCTACGAAAGGCACACCTACTAAGCACTTGGAACTCATAACGATTACTGAGCACCAGAATGGAAGTCGCATGCGTAACCGCCACCATGCTCATGTTACATGTTGTTCCACCTATTAGGTCTTCTTATTACCTCAAGCTCTAGCATAAGCATGCCCCTCATCCACCTTCAGGCTAATGTGAGATCACCGTGTCCATAGAAAATAGGGGAAATGCTGTTGGTACTGGCCCGTCATCCAAACAGTATCTAGTTGCACCCCTTGCCCAAATCCCCATGATTTGTACTTCTACTTATTGACCAATTACTACCATTATTAGCTTAAGCTTGCCCCTCGTCTCACTTCAGGATTAGGTTAAACACTGTGTCCATAGAAATAATAGAGGAATGCTATTTGGTACAGGTCCTACTTTAATTCTTGCTTATTAACTTAGATAAATTATTTAAATAAGCCTTTACTTTTGTTCTTGCTATCTGTGCTTATTAATTTATCCTAAGTCTTAAAATAAGCTTCATTCTGTTCTTTATCTTATTATAACCTATGTTATAATCATGCTTATTACTTAACCCAAGGTCTAAGTGTAAAAATAAGCTTCTTTCATCTTATACTCTTTTTAGTTATAATTCTAAGTTACAACTAGGCCAATTATATTCCCGGAGGTATGGGGGCTTGGATCAGCGGACAGCTTTACTATACCCTCCTCAGGAATTTACCGGCCCGCCGGGTTCTCCTGGGTTTTCTAAAAAAAAAACTAGGCCAATTATCTTTAATTAGTTCAATTGTAACATTAATATCATAATTAGGCTCAATTTCAGTCTTAATTCCATTTTTATTACAGTCTTTACAATTTACATCTTATCTTCCATTATTTCAGTATTCTTATAATTTTAATACAAATTCGCGTTTAATCTATTCTAATCCATACGCGAAGACGAAGGAGAAATAAAAGAAAACTGAAAATAGAAGAAAATCCAAAGCGTAGGAAAAAGATGTAAATAACGCATAAATAACCGTAAATAAAATAAAATACTGTAAATAAACTGTAATTAAATAGAAAAGCTATAATTAACAGAATTAAACTAAAATTAACTGAAAAAAATAGCTAAAAGAAATAGACTAAAAATAATTCTAAAAACTGTAAATAAATTACTAAAAAGGTTATCCCAAAATCGTAGTAAAAACTACAACTATTGGAAACCCTATTATTTTAAATTACTTAAAGAAATCAGAAATAATTACAATCACTCAACTGTGGTCCTTAGACCTTCCCTTTTGGTCATCCCGGATCCACTTGAGAGTATTAAAATATTTTTATTAATACTGCCTCCTGCACGTCTCCCGAAGCTATTTCGTCCAAAAACTTGAAAGTCTCACACTGTCAAACTACTCAAATTAATTTTCAGTACCCGAGTGTTTGTGGAGAAACACAAACTTCGAGTCAGACAATAATTCTGGTATGAATAATCCCCTATCATCTCTTATCATAAATAGATATCTCGTGAGACCACGCCGCTTAGTGATGTGCACGTAAATGTGCATATATATACATCCATATTTTATCTCTTTTTATTTAAATAAATATAATATTTGGGCATTTTTACATGTTAAAACCAAAATTCAATTATTTTCAAACCATCATATTTTCATCTTCATTCAAGGGCAAAATGGTCATTTGTGTGCATGTGTTAATTTAAGAATTTTTACTTGGACAATTTTTATGATTTTTATAGGATACTTTGGTGCATATGGAAGTGGGATTCATAATGATATATGCATGCACAAGGAAATACAAAGGAATGAAGAGGAAATAATTCAAGTTCAAGATCATGGAGGACCCCACCCACTTACCTACATGTACAATTAGGAGCTAATGGACCACTAAGTGGAGGTTAAAGCTTCATGCACATCAAATGATGGATTAATTAGGGGCTAATGATTACTTGGTGGCCACACTTCCTAAAGGGCATTTTGGGAAGCCCCCTAAAAATAGAATTAGGGTTTTATGCATGTATAAATAACCCTCTTATGTACATGAAACTATCATCTACTCTTTCATTTTACTTAGGAAATTAAGAGATCAAATTGTAAGGTCAATGTTCTATGAAATAAAAATGGCTTCCAAGCCTTTTTCTTCCTTTTGTTCTACTTGCTTTTCTTTGTTTTTGTGTTAATGCTTTTATTTATGTTCTTTTCTTTTCTTTGTTAGTAGAATAGATTTACATTCATGCAAGTAGTGTAGCTTAAATTCTTTTGTTGTAAGTAGTTTAATTACATTCTCTTCTTTGCTTATTCTCTATTTTCTTCTCTTTTTAATGTTGAAAGTTACTTGTGTTGCTTCAATGCCACAAATGAGTAGCTAAACCCCTTCAATTTAGGGGTAATGAGGCTCTCTAATATTATGTAATTTCAACATTTTATGATTTATGATCTCATTTGGTTTATGCTTCATGAAGTGAGTTTTGATGCAAGTTTATACAAGTGGGTTTGATAGCTATATTGTTTATGCAAATGAGCCATTCTTATTCAACATAAACACAATTTGCATCATCATTTGCTAATCTATTTTTGATTGTGAAATTAAAGTAAAAATGAAATTTGATGATCTATATTACTAGTTACAATAGTAAATAGATCATACTTAAAATAGCTTTTGCTTTGGCTTTATTTTCATGAGAATTATAAGTGGTTTATTTGTTGTATTATAGTTTGATGGTTTGAGTTATGTTAATTAATAATATAAACAAACCATACTTATGATAAATACATCAATATTTCACTTAATATCAAAGCTAGAGATCACAAATTGTTTGTTTGTTGATTAACAAAAATATGAGAGTGGATTTGCCTCTAAATTGTTCTCTAGTTAAATAGTTTTTAAATCAAATTTCAATTCTAGTTTTAGCTTCATTTATTTCTAGTTAACAATTTCTCCTCTATTTGGTCTAATTTGATTGAATAGATTTTTAAACTCTCACAATTTCCTGCGGATCGACCCGTATTCGCTACGTACTCCAAAGTGTACGCCGTGTGGTTGCGGTTAAATTTTAATTTGAAATTTATCGACGGTTTTCTAATCCGATAGAAATTCCATCGATTAACAAGTTTTTGGCGCCGTTGCCGGCGAATTTTTTTTGATTTTATTTTATATTCTTCGAATTATTTTAGTGTGATTTTGTGCGTTTTTGTTTTTGTGTTAGTTTGCATAAAAAAATTGTGTGTGTGTTTGTTGTTTATTTTTGTTTTCAATTTGTTGTGTGCATTTTGGTTCATATTTTGTTTGAGTATTTGGTTGTTTCACCTCATTTTGTTTGTTCATAGTTCACTGTTGCATTTCTTTAAAAAAAATACATATATATTTACATTGCCTTTGTGATAATCATCCTTACATTTATACATTACATTTGATTTACAGTTTCTGTGCATTCCTATTACATTTCCATTTACACAATCCAAAACTGTGCACACTATGCACTGTGTTATCCCTCACACCTCTTTGTTGCACTCAAATACCAAAGCACTCCCCACTGTCCAAATCCAAAACTGCCACCTTCTCAACTACTCCTCCATTTCAGTACCCAAACCGCTGCATCACCAAACAACACATTCGACCACTACGACTTCAAAACCAAACCTAAACCAACTCACTCCACTGCTCAACATTTCATTCATCATATACCACTACTGTTTCATATACCAAAAATGAACTCTGACAGCCATCACTTGATTACCACTTCAACCTGAACACTTTTCTCCATCAACTCTACAATCCTCCAGTTGCTCCATAAACAACCACACTTTACATAAAACATTGCTGCCGCCGATCAGTCTATCATCTCTAACTGCCGAGCCAAATATCACTACCGCTGCCATTTCTATCTGACCATCCACCAACAACAACGTCGTCATAACAAACCACTCTTCCCTATATACCATACTACTACCTTCAATCACAACCGCAACCTGACAATTTATACTTCTGGCAACAGAGCAACCAATCCACTCTCAACAGCCATACATTTCCTACTCTGCATAGACCACTACTCTGCATACACCACAATTCCACTTCAACTTCATCAATTCAACATCACTACTTACTGCTAACATCAACCCACGGCCTGAAACCAATCAATACATTAACCAAAGCTTCATCTTCAACACTTCACTGCTATGACAACAGCCAGTCATTGCAGTCACTTCCCCACCCCTCTCTGTCCATACCTACTCCACTGCAACCAGCCTCTACTTCAAACAACCACGACAACCGACCAGAACAACTCAACACTTCAGTTCAATCACCAACTTTGACTTGCACATTCGAACTGCCTTCACTCAACTACTTCGACCAAACATTCCATCGAAAAAAACAAAAAAAACAACTTCATACCATCAGCGGATCCTACCACGTACCCGAAGTCGCAACACCTCCTGCAATCACGACAATCGAACCACACATTGCAACTTGCCTCTTCAATAATCACAGTCAATCCCAGACTTCAATAACCACATCTCCACAAACCCGCATCCAAATCAATCTAACCACTAGCTCCTACAACTGTCAAGAACTTCACTTCATCATCACCTTCTTTCCACCTCAAATCAATCGACACCTACATCCCATCAATAGACCTACCTACCTAGTCGCGACCAAACCAATTTCGAACTGCAACAGAAATCAGCTCACGGCGACAACCATCAGTCGAAATCACCGTGACCTTGAAACCACTCCATAACATCCTCGACCACCAGTGACGCCTTTACCACCACCGCAACCAAAATCCACATCGCCTCATTCGAACCCACGACCAAATCTACCTGCGCATAACCCAATCTTCAAAGAATTGATCCGCCATCACTGTGAAGTTTGGTTTGAATAAAAAAAATTTCGAATAGAGTGGCGATTTGTTTCTCGAATTTAACTAGGGAAGTGCCTTTTTTTAAAACTTTGATCAGAGATGTTTTGGGCGTTGGTTTTTAATTAAATTTGGGCATAAACATTATTTAGGTTGGGCCATTACTTAGGGTTGTAATAAAAAAATAAAAGAAAAGACAAACGGGCTTTTAGTCTGTTATATTTTGTTCTATTTTAGAGTGAGTTTCTTTCTCTTTTTATTTTTTTTTAAGTTGTTTCTTTCTTTTTAATTGTTGAGTTTCCTTTGTTTTTAGTTTTTTTCCTTTTGTTTAAGTTTTCCTTCGTGATATTCTTTTTGTTAAGAAAAGAAAATAATAATAATAATATATATCTTTGGTTTTGTTTTATTTCTTTTGATTTCAATTGTGTTGATCTTGTTTTGTTTTAGTTACTTCTTTCATATTTAGAAAAAAAAACATAGAAAAATTGTATATATCTTGTTTTTCAATTCAGGCTGCAAAAGCAGAAAAACAAGAAGCAGAATTGCTTGCTAATAATTGCTTTGCTAAAAAATCGCTGCTAAAAAAAATTGCTAATAATTCTGCACGCTCTGGTATCGTGCCTTTTTCCCTTGTTTTTATTTGAATTGCATTGTTGGTTGCTTGCATTTGCATTTGTATTTGTATAAATATAAAGAAAAATTTAAAATCCAAAAAAAAATATCATTTTAGTTGCATTGTAAATTCACGTTTAATTTTTGTTTTGCATTCATCTCATCTTGTTTTATTTTTTAAGGGCAATAACCTAATTCACATAAGGTGAGGGATTTCATCACCCTTTCCTTAGCCCACAAACGAATTTCATCGTAGAATTTGACTAATAATAAAGGTTAGACATTCGACTTAAGGGTATCACGAGCTCATCTAGGGATTAATTTATCTTCACAATTGTTTTATTTGAACAATTTTATCTCTTGGTGTGTAGGCTACGACAGAGTAATAACCAGTTATAAAAATTATGGTGATACGTAAATATTATACTGGTTGTTCCTCTAAAGGTACTTAAACCTTCGGTTGCATTGCTATGGTGATTCGTGGTGCACCGATAACCCCTGCCCGTTACCGGGCTGAAAAATATTTTTGTTGAATTAAGACAAAGTGTGATTATACAATTTTGGGTTAGGAGCTACTAAGGACAGAAAATTTGTAATTAAGTCCTTTGCTTTCATTTAGTTGCATTAGTTCATGCATATATAAAAAAACAAAAAAAAACAAAAATCCAAAAAAATTGTAAACTTTTCTTAACTTAGTTTTTAAACTCAAAAAAAAAATTCCTTTTTTCCTTTCCTTTGAAAATTTTCAAACAAAAACAAAAATCGCAAAAATAATATAAAACCTTTTCAAAAAGAAAAAAAAATTAATTCAAAAACACAAAAAAAATCTTGAAAATTCAAAAAACCAAAACAAAAAACAAATTTCCATTTTCTAAAAAAAAATTTGAAAAACCAAAAAACAAAACAAAAATCAAACTTCTCTTTTGAAAATAAATTTCACTTGGTAAATATTTTTCTTCCTCTAAAAAAACCCCAAAAACAATTTTTCGCTTGGTTTTCAAATCTTCTTTCATTCTCTAAAACTCGTTTCTAACTTCTTTCACCTCTCGACTTTCGCTTATGCATGAGTACTTGGACTCATGACACAACAACAAATCGTTCGACTCGCGACTCGACCACTAATCATTTAACTCGAATAGACGATCCTCTCGAAATGGCGAACGAAAACACCCCTCGAACTCTTATGGATAGAATCTTTCCAAATAGAGTTTCTATTCCATCTTGCATCACGTTACCCGCCCCTACGGGTAATCATTTTGAAATCCATTCGAACCATATTGCGACGCTTCCAAAATTTGGCAATTTCGAGCATGATGATCCATACATCTTTTTGACTAAATTCGAACAAGTTTGTGCAACCATAAAACTCCAACAACTTTCCGATGACGGAATCAAACTTCGATTAATCCCATTCGCTCTTACGGATTACGCTGAAAAATGGTTGTACAGCTTACCATCGAACTCGATTAAAACGTGGGAAGAATTCGTAAAAGCTTTCTTGAAAAAATTCTACCCCTTGGAAAAAACGAGTAGAATCCGAAATGAAATTGTAAATTTTCATCAATTCAAGGGAGAACCATTCGGAAAATATTTTGAAAGATTCAAAGAGCTTTTGATAAAATGTCCACACCATAACTTTGAAAAATGGACGATTTGCCAAATCTTATACGATGGACTCGAAAATAGCTCACGTACCATGCTCGAATCAATGTGCCAAGGCAACTTTCTTGCCCAACATCACGACGATGCTTGGCAATTTCTTGAAAACCTCACCGAAAAATCATCCCAATGGGAACGTTCGAACGAAAAATCAATCTACTCACGATCGAGTAAACACTCGATAGGATCTTCTGTTACTTTGGAAGCTAAGATCGACGCAATGATTAAAAAATTCGATAACGTTTTCTCATCAAATCAAATGAACCAAGCTTCCCAACCGATGTGTTATAAATGCAACGATCCTAATCATATAGCCGATCAGTGTCCCAATTCCATCGAACAAATCAATGCTTTCAATAAAGCCAAAAATGACCCGTTTTCTCCAACGTACAACCCTGGTTAGAGAAATCATCTGAATTTTGCGTGGAACCAAAACAATCCCAACACGAATACGATTCGTCCCAATTTTCAAGCATTTCCGAATAATGCTTCGAATCCTCCCTTTCAACCCAACAATTTTCAACCAAACTTTGCGGGTTCGTCTCATAATCAACCGCAACAATAAAATTTTCAACCAAATTCAGCTCATCCTCCCCAAGACGATAAACGTTTAACTTCTCTTGAGAAAACTCTTGAAACGTTGGCTAAAGCAACTACTCAAAGCCTTCAATCAAACAACAATTTGCAAAATTTATTGACTTCATATATGCAAAACACAAACCAATCGATTGCAAAACTCGAAATGCAAATGAGTCAATTAGCCACATCTGTAAGTGAACGCGAACGAGGAACATTCCCAAGCCAGCCCCTTCCAAATCCCAGAAATCAAAATGAAAATTCAAATCAAGCCCATGTTATTCAAGATAGCAACGTCACCCAATTAAATGCTATCACAACTCTTCGTTCCGGGAAACAAATCGATAATCAAGTCGTTAATCCAAATGATTTACCGAAAACTTCTCTCGATACTTCTAAAACAACGAATGAATCTGAACAGAACATGGAGGCAAACGTTGAATCGAATGCCAATAAAAACTCTTCTTCTTCTACTCGAGTAGACCCGCATACCAAGTATCGTGTCCTATTTCCACATCGTCTTAGACCTAAGAAACACTCGGACCAAATGGAAAAGATGTTGGAAATTTTTAAACAAGTCAAAGTTAACATTCCGCTTCATGACATTGTTCAACAAGTTCCCACTTACGCGAAATTTCTTAAGGACTTGTGCACCTAAAAACGACAAACTCAAGTGCCCAAAAAAGTCTTCTTAGCCGCCACTTTGAGTGAAGTCTTGTCCCAATCCATGCTCATCAAATACAAAGATCCTGGCTGCCATACGATTTCGTATACAATTGGAGAAAAAATGATTAACAAATGTTTGATAGACTTAGGTGTGAGTGTCAACTTGATTCCATACTCTATGTACGAACAATTAGGCTTAGGTGAGCTTAAACCTACAAAAGTAACGCTTCAATTCGTCGATCGTTCCATTAAGAAGCCCGTGGGAGAAATCGAGGACGTGCTCATTCGATTAGGGCAATTCATATTCCCCATTGATTTTATCATTCTCGAAACACAACCCGTGTCAAATCCCGCAAGTCAAATTCCACTGATTTTAGGCCGACCATTCTTATCTACCTTGAACGCCTTAATCAATTGTCGTAACGGATCGATGAAAATTTCTTTTGGAAACATGACTTTGGATCTCAACATTTTCAATCTTGAAAGCCAATCGAACTAACCTCATGACCAAACGTTGGAAGTTAGTGCCATTCACGAAAACTTCGAAAACGAGACACTTGACCTTAGTGAGGAATGCGAAGCTGAATATGAAAAATTGTTTCGTGAAATTCCCAGCGAAATTGAATACACTCTTCCCTTTGAATCGCTTCCAGTTGAGTCCGAATTTCAACTCAATTCTTTGATCGAAAAACTCCCGAAGTTGGACCTCAAACCACTTCCCGATCACCTTAAGTACGCATACTTAGGTGATAATGAAACGTTACCCGTCATAATTTCTGCGACTCTCTCTCTTGACCAAGAAACCTCCTTACTTTCTATTCTTTCGAAAAACAAGGAAGCGATTGGATGGTCGATCTTCGATATAAAGGGGATTAGCCCTACTATTGTTCAACATCACATCTATTTAATCGACGATGCCAAGTTTGTTCGTGACGCGCAACGAAGGCTTAATCCAAAAATGAAAGATGCGGTGCATGATGAAATTCTTAAACTTCTCGACAACGGAATCATTTACCCAATCTCTAATAGTTCATGGGTTAGCCCAATTCACATTGTACCGAAAAAGTCTGGGCTAACCGTTGTCAAGAATGATTCAAATGAACTTATTCCAACTCGTACTCAAACGGGTTGGCGTGTTTGCATTGACTATCGAAAACTAAATGCCGCAACATGAAAAGATCACTTCCCTCTTCCCTTCATTGACCAAATGCTCGGACGTTTAGCCGGCCACAAATTTTACTGCTTCCTTGATGGTTATTCCGGCTATAACCAAATTCCCATCGCTCCCGAAGATCAAGAGAAAACAACTTTCACGTGTCCATTCGGTACCTTTGCTTATTGACGTATGCCATTCGGACTTTGTAACGCTCCTACAAACTTCCAACGATGCATGGTTGGAATCTTTTCCGACGTGATTGAACGCTTTCTAGAAGTTTTTATGGACGATTTCTCAATCTTTGGCGATTCTTTTTCCCAATGTTTACATCATCTCGAGTTGGTTCTAAATCGATGTAAAGAAAAACATTTGACTTTGAATTGGGAAAAATGCCACTTTATGGTCAAACAAGGCATAGTCCTTGGACATATCATCTCAAATAAAGGCATTGAGGTAGATAAAGAAAAAATCAATGTAATTGCAAACATACCATTCCCAAATCTGTTAAGGACATTCGATCATTTCTAGGACACGCTGGCTTTTACCGACGCTTTGTGAAATACTTTAGCAAAATCGCTCGTCCTTTGACGACTCTTCTTGGAAAGGACGTTCCTTTCGATTTTAACTCTGATTGTATCTCTTCTTTTGAACGTCTTAACAATGAACTCATTTCTACTCCAATCATTTGCGCACCCAATTGGGATCTTCCATTCGAAATAATGTGTGATGCTTCAAACTTTTCCATTAGTGTTGTCTTAGGACAACGCATCAACAAGATCCTTCACGTCATTTACTACGCGAGTATGACTTTGAACGACGCTCAACTCAACTACACAACAACAGAAAAAGAGCTTCTAGCTGTTGTTTTTGCTCTCGAAAAATTCCGACAATACTTGATAGGGTCACACATTACTGTGTACACGGACCACTCTGCACTTCGATATCTCTTCGCTAAAAAGGATGCCAAATCCCCCTTAATTCGTTGGATCTTTTTACTTCAAGAATTTGTGCTTACAATTAAAGACAAAAAAGGATCCGATAACATCATAGCCGATCACTTGTCTCGTCTTCTGAACGCACCATCTTCTTTGCCAATCAATGAAAACTTCCCCGATGAACAACTCCTTTAAATTTCTACTGACCCATGGTACGCTGATATAGTGAACTACTTAGTCACTAAAGAAACTCCCTCATCTTGGTCCAAACAGGATAAATACAAATTCATGTCCCAAGTGAAATATTTTTATTGGGATGATCCATACTTGTTCAAATATTGTCCCGACCAAATCATCCGACGTTGCATTCCGGATAATGAGATAAGGAGTGTTCTTTCATTTTGCCACGATCAAGCATGTGGTGGACATTTCGGTCCTAGAAAAACTGCGGAAAAAGTGCTTCAGTGTGGTTTCTATTGGCCTTCTCTTTTCAAAGACTCGTTTGAATTGTGTAAAACTTGCGATTGATGTCAAATGCTTGGGCGAATTTCTCGACGAGATATGATGCCTCTAAACCCCATTCTTACGATCGAAATCTTTGACGTATGGGGTATAGACTTTATGTGACCTTTTCCCAATTCTTTTGGAAACTTGTATATCCTTCTCGCTGTCGATTACGTTCAAAATGGGTCAAAGCCGTTCCTTGCAAAACCAACGACCATAAAATTGTTGTGAAATTTCTCAAAGAAAACATCTTTTCAAGGTTCGGCACACCTCGCACAATAATCAGTGATAATGGGACCCATTTTTTCAACCGTTCTTTTGAAACTTTAATAAAAAAATACTCAATAACCCACAAGTTATGCACTCTGTATCATCCTCAAACTTGTGGCCAAGTTGAAGTTTCAAATCGACAAATAAAATAAATCTTGGAGAAAACTGTCAATAAAAATCGAAAAGATTGGTCTCAGAAATTGACCGACGCGCTTTGAGCTTACCGTACTGCTTTTAAAACTAACCTTGGGATGTCCCCATTTCGTTTAGTTTACGGTAAAGCTTTTCCATTTACCCGTTGAAATCGAACACAAAGCGCTGTGGGCAATTAAGAACTTAAACTTTGATCTTTAGAAAGCTAGCGAAAACCGAAAACTACAACTCAACGAACTAGAAGAACTTAGGAACGACGCGTATGAAAACGATAAAATTTACAAAGAAAAAACCAAAGTTTTTCATGACAAGTCAATCCTAAGGAAAACGTTTTCGCATAACCAAAAAGTTCTTTTATATGACTCAAGACTTCATTTATTCTCTGGGAAACTTAAATCGAGATGGACCGGACCATTTGTGGTATGAACTATTTTTCCACATGGTGCCGTAGAAATAGAAAACCCCAAGGATGGATCGGTTTTCAAATTCATTGGTCATCGTCTGAAACCTCTCTTGGAATTGCCAAATAACTAAGAGGAGGAGCTCATGATCCTTCATGAGCCAAGCTACGTCTAGTAAGAATGTTAACCCTCTTTTGTAAATATGTACATAGTTTTCCCCGGTACACTCATTATATCATGCATTGAATGTGGGGATATTGTCAAAATTAAGTGTGGGGGGGAGTCTCATTTTCATTTTTTTAGTTTCATGGCATTTTTAAACTTTCATTTTTCTTTTAACTTAAAAAAAATCTCAAAATTTCAAAATCTCAAAAACATTTTCTTTTTAGCATTTTGATTTATTTTTGAGGAAACACTATGGGATAAGTATAAGTTTTGGTTAATAAATTGAAAATTTTGAAAATTTATTTGTCTTAACAAAAATAAAAATGAAGTTTGATTACAAATAACAATGGTTTAACTAGTATATAGGAAGGTTCATATGTGTTAATTATGAAGTATGTTCTAATTGAAAATCTTTGTTTAAAAAAATGGTAAATTTAAAGTAAAGGATATAACATTTTTATCTTCTAAGTTAAATGGTGCTAAGATGATTTTTCAAAACTCTCTCGTTTTTCAAAAAAAAACATTTGTATATATGTGTGTATATATATATATATATATATATATATATATATATATATATATTTAACACCTAGAGTCATGTGTTCGTACTCGTGTGTTCACTCGCCATGCTCTGTACCCTTCTCACGTAAGCCCGAAAGGCAGTGCATGATCGGTATATCTGGCCTCAGTTTATCTAAGTTAGATGTATGTATATAAAATTCTTTTTAATAATGCCTATAATTGATAAGTGTTCACACTTGTGTGTTCACTCGCCACGCTCTGTATTCCCTTCACATCAGTCCGCAAGGCAGTGCACGGGTAATATATATCTGGCCTCAGTTTACCTGAGTTAGGCATATGTAAATATTGTCAATATCAATGAAATTTTCAAGTAAGAGAGAGTAAGCAATTAAAATCCAAGCACCATTTTAACTTGTTTGATTTAACTTGTTATTGAAAAGAAACGAGAATACCACCTTGACAAACTTTGATAATCAACTAAGGATTTATTTCATAGTTACACTTTGTTATCAACCGAAACAACGAGTTAAACTATTGTCTATTTGTTATGATGACTTGATTTTTATTGGAAATTTTGACGAGTAAATGACTTAAATTTTCAAGATAATGACCAAGTGTAATACCCCAAGATTTTGAGGAAAATTCTTTTAAATAAATGATTAAAATTCTGGGGGAAAATCAGAATTATTATATAGGTGGGATTTTCAGTGGTGCAAGGTTGTGTGCATGTGTGCACGTGCACACTAGTTATGGCACTAAGAGAAAATCCAGAATTCCTGAATAATAAAACAAGGAAGGAAAACATTTAGATAAAATGTTTTAAATAAAGGAAATATAGACCTAGACATGAATATTAAAAATTCCTGAGGATGTGTGTATATATATATATATATCTATATACATGCATATGTATGACTTGTCTGAAAATTAAGACAGAAGAGAACATTGATTTATAATGAATAAGTGAAATTTTATTTGAATAATAGGTGTAGAAATGCACATAAGTATGCACATGTTTTCTGCAAATAAAAGGTTAAAGTTAAATTAACACCCATAGTTGTATAAAAATATATATATATATCTAGATATTATTTGAGCAGAAAATTAATAAAGGAATCACTAAAACAGTAAGAACCAAATTGCAAGAAAGCAAATGTACATAGGCAGAAAATAGAAAGTCACACCATTATCATGTTTGAGGTAAATATAATAAAAATACTTAAAGTAATTACTTTCTGAAAAGAAAAGAAAATGGGCACAATTTAGCCTTGTTTTAAAATATTGGCCGGGACATTAAGGGAGGGAATATGCAATGCCAAATGCATGATTCTGGTCTGGGCTAAAATAGGGATTTTGCATCACCCAAAACCCTAGATAGAACCCTTATTTAAACCAAGAGCCCAATCAGAAAACTGCTCTCTCACTAATTAATTAACCTAAGGAAGAAGAGGAAGATAAGGCTAAAGATTTGAAGGGTTTTTTGGTTTAAGCTTGTGTAAGCATTTAGGTGAGTATCCTCACTCATATACATGGCATTAAGACCTGGGATTAGGCAGCCAAGCTTTTATATGCTATATTTTGCATGTTTTGATTTACAAACTATGTTGGCTACTGATGGTTACATGAATGCTTGATGAGATATGATCTGCTATGATGGATGTGTAACTTTGTTGTTCTATTTTCATCTCTGTATGTTATACCAAAACCTTAAAGAACATATAATAGAGTATTTGTAACTAGCCTGAATCATGGCTTAAGACAAAGAATGAAAAAGAAAACTATGAGCTGCATATACATTGGTATAGTGCTGAGGCTTGAAATAATTGGTTAAGGGTGCAATGGAGTCTTTCTCTATAAGTGCTGAGCCCTAAACCAAACAGAAATTTACAAGCCTAAAAACTGTGTTTAAACAAGATTAAAAATCTGGCTAAACACAGTTGCTTGCAAAATCAAAATAAACCCAATAGAGCCATGCATTTATTCTCAGTTGCAAACATTCTGGTATATGCTTGAATAGGGTGTTTATATGCTAAATAAAGTGAGATGAAATGACTGGGGTGTTATACCTCTAGAAAGTAACTTTTAACTTGCTTGCAATATCATGTCTGCAAGGTAACTAGTATGCTTCATGTGTACAGATGGTTTGTACACCTAGCTATCATTGATAGAATGAACATGAATACACTTAGTGATATAACTAAGGATTTTGTGCCAAGAAGGCTGCTGGAATGCTTGTCCTATTTGAAGTAGACAAGTTGGCACATGGCTTGTTTAAGTCCTGAGATCTTTGTGCCATAATGTTAATTAGTTCATGGCAATGTGCCCCTTTGATTCCTTATAGCAGATGAGGCCAGGAATTTATAAGAAAAAGAAAAGGCAACCTTAGTAGTTCCAGATAAAAGTTGTTTTGTTGCATATGTTTGCTCTTATGTATTGTACATGATAATACCTGTCAAGTATGCAAAGTATATTTATGCTGTATCCTTAGCTTAATATCATGGATATGTTAGAAATGCTCACACCAGATCATAGATCTGACCCTTATTGCTCATGGCACATGGGGGTGTCTCATTTATAATGGGGCAGCCACTAATGCTTTTGCAGGTTGTGATGGAGCTAAGTAAGCAAGATTAAAAAGATATGGAATAGAGGATGCTAAGATAATTAGAAATAAAAGCTAAAATGTGTTAATTCATGCATGTATTCCCTGATTAATATGGCTATCTAAATGTATTAAGTAGGAAGAACTTGTAAGAGACATGTGCTATGTTGTTTCTGGTTATTTCTGATTCGGTATGTACTAAGGATCTTGATATTAAACTGATTTGAAAACCTATTTGCTAAAGTTGTTTTGATTTTGAGGAAAAACCTGGATTTTATAAGCATAATCATTTTATGATGATTTCAGTTAATCCTGAGTCCTTTCAAAAAGAATATAGATATATAGAAAATTACATTGGGAAAACCCAGAAAAGAATCAAACTGCTATACTTTCAATTTATGAGATTGATATATGTCCAAATGCAAGAAAAAGTGTTTATACCCTGAAAATGTATTTTTAAAAGAGAACTATGGTTAGGAAGAATGATATATATCTGATTCGCAAGGTGTCTGATTCATACAAATATACATATAAACATGTTTTTGAAAAAGAGAGGTATCAATGTTTTGTGTATAATCTGGGTTGTAAAAATGCAAACAAAAGAATGGCCAGAGTAACCACATGGTTAGGCCATAGGTCAGGCCAAATGTTTCACTTCAAATCAATGAAGCAAGGGAACATTTGAGCTCAGTTTTCTGGAAAATGAACAAAAACACTGACATGTACATGTATATCTGTGTACATGTTGATATTGGGCAAAAATATAAATATAAATTCTAGAACAGTTGTAGGAAAGGATTTCAAAAATAATGAAGCAAGAAATATTGTTTTGTATGATAGATTATAAGTAAAAATTGAGTATATATATAGGTAGGTATCAGATTTCAGCCATACAGGAGAAAATAAAAAGAAAAACCAAAAATTGTGTTTGAACCGACCAGCATAGTACTCGAACTCGTGACCTTGAATGTATAAGTTAGGTGCGTTTCCATTACGCCTAGATGTTGCTTGTGTTCACTTAGGATCCACTTTCTTTTAACCTGAGTTTGATAATATTCAGACTTTAAGAAAATCATCTATATTATAAGCTTGCTTTCCACTGATTATTGCTTGATCATTTCTTAAGTTTAATAACAGCCTAAAGTACATATTTCCAGTGGACACTATAGTCAAAAATCAGAATACAATAAGTAATCTTTTAAAAAGGGAATTTATCACATTTTAATAAATTTAAAAGGATTTCTACTTATTATCATACTCTGATTCAAGTAGAATATAACATAGATATCTTCATATATGTATGTTAAGAATGATTTAGAATTAAAACAATATTTTTATATTGTGAAAGATCCTGGATATATTTTGTTTATTAGAGAAAGAAAATGACCCTGGGAAATATATTTGTAAAAAAAAAATCACTAATGAAATTAGTGTGTAAATAGGAGGGTCATTCCATTTGGTATCAGAGCTATGTTTTAATTAACATAGCAAAATGTTTGTATGCTTATGTTTATACTAGGTTTGTTTGTATATTTGACTGTTTATAAGTATTCCCTGAATGTATGTATGTGTGTGCATGTGACATACACAATGATTAAATAGGAAAGATACAATCAATTTAAAATTAAAGCTAAGTGTTATAAACTAATAAGATGAAATACATATACTTTTAAAAATATGGTAGGAAGAGGGTCTCATCATCAAGGAGGATCTAGCACACCACAAATGCTTGACATGCAGGAATTTGTGAGAGTTTTGAGAGATGGAATTGGGCACAGACCTGAGAACCCACATGAGGAGCTCTCCAAGTTAGTGAAGACTTATACCAACTTGGGAGGCAAGAGCTTTGAAGGAACTGAAAGTGTAATGGAGATTCAAGCATGGCTGAGGACATTAGAGAGGATCTTCACTGATATGCAACTAGATGACCAAAGGAAGAGGCAAGTGGCCTCAAGGCAATTAAAAGGTGCAGCTTTGAGTTGGTGGGAGGTGATCATAGCTGGCCGGAATGAAAATGATATTAATTGGAATCAATTTAAGGAGATGTTAGAGGCAAGGTTTGTTCCAGCCTCAGCAAAAACCACTTTACTTGAGGAGTTCATCAAACTTAGACAGGGGACTATGAATGTCACAGAATACACCCAGAAGTTTGAGGGATTGTCAACCTATGGGGCAATGTTAGTGGCTGATGAAGCATCCAAAAATGATAGATACATCAAGGGATTGAACCCAGGGCTTAGCAGGGCTATACTACCTTATGCTGACCGAACTTTTGATCAAGTGATAGATTTGGCTCTGAAGATTGAGCAGCATGACAAGGAAAGAGATAAGTTTAGGAGCTTCAAAAACAATAGCAACAAGAAGAACAAAGGGAAGTACCATCCTTATGATAAGAAGAAAGGAGAGGCAGATGGTAAGAAGGCAGTAGATGCAAAACCCAATGAAGCCAAAAGAAAAATAGTTTGCAACCATTGTGGGAAAGAAGGCCATATTAAGCCAAGATGCCCAGAGCTTAAAGGGGGAGCTTTCAAATGCTATCTATGTGGGAAGGAAGGGCATATGAAAAGAAATTGCCCAGAATACAAGCAACAAGGGAAAGTGGCAAACCTGGAAGGTAGGGGCAAGGCCATAATTGAGGCTAATGCTGAAAACCATGGTCAAGTGGAAGGTACACTATTTATTTGTACCATACCTTTAGCTGTAATATATGATACCGGGGCAACCCACTCACTCATTTCCCATGAAATAGTTAAAAGGTTGAAAATGAACTGCATTTTGGCTGAAATACCTCTGTTAATACAAAGCCCTTTAGGAAGTTCTAGTGTATTAGATATGATTTGTGTGGATGTGAATTTGAACATAGGGGGAAACACATTTGTTTCCAATTTATATGTTCTAAATTTCCCAAATATAGGAGTTATATTAGGGGCAGATTGGCTAAGACAATTCAAAGCCATAATTGACCTAGATGCATCCACCATTTCACTACAAAATTCTAAAGGCCAAAGGGTTACAATTCTATGTGAACCTATCAAAGAAAACAGTCTAAATCATTTAATTGAATTAGAAAATAATCCCAAGGAAATAGCTATTAATGAAATCCCCATAGTTAAAGAATACTTGGATGTATTTGGGGAAGTAAAAGGTGTCTCACACCATAGACCTGTTGAATTCCAGATTAACCTTATGCCTGGGGCTAGCCCAGTTATCAAAAAACCTACAAGGATGGGGCCAAGTGAATTAAAGGAGCTAAAGAACCAGCTGGAAGAATTAGAAGCCAAGGGGTTTATAAGGCCAAGTAATTCATGCTGGGGTGCTCCTGTAGTATTTGTTAAAAAGCATGATGGTACTTTAAGGATGTGTATAGATTACAGAGAATTAAACAAAGTAACCATCAAAAACAAATACCCATTACCCAGGATAGATGATCTCTTTGATCAACTCAGTGGAGCTAAAGTGTTTTCTAGGCTAGACTTGGCATCTGGATTTCATCAGATGAAGGTTGAGGAATCAAGTGTTAAATATACAGCATTCAACACAAGATATGGTTTGTATGAGTTTCTGGTTATGCCATTTGGGCTAACAAATGCCCCTTCTTACTTTGTAGACCTAATGAATAGGATATTCAGAGATTACTTAGACAAGTTTGTTCTGATTTTTATAGATGATATTCTAATCTACTCTAAAACAATAGAGGAACATGAGAACCACTTACATTTGGTCTTATCTAGATTAAGAGAAAAAGATTTGAAAGCAAAGTTCTCTAAGTGTGTGTTCTGGCAAGAGGAAGTACACTTTCTTAGACATGTTGTCTCTGCTAGAGGAATTTCTGTAAACCCCAATAAGATAGTAGCAATCCAAGCATGGAAGAAGCCTAACAATGTTAGTGAAGTTAGGTCATTCATGGGGATGGCAAGATACTATAGGAGGTTCATACAAGGATTTTCTAAAATAGCAATACCACTCACTAACTTGACTAGGAAGAACCAAAAGTTTATATGGACTGATAAGTGTGAACAAGCTTTCACCCAGATCAAGGAGGCTTTGGTAAAATCACCAGTGTTGAGAGTACCAGAAGGCAATGAGGGATTAGTTGTATATACAGATGCATGTGGGTCAGGGCTAGGGGCTGTGTTGATGCAGCAAGATCAGGTCATAGCCTATGCATCTAGACAACTAAAACCCCATGAAACTAGATATGCAACTCATGATCTTGAGTTGGCAGCAGTAGTTTATGCCTTGAAGCTTTGGAGGCATTACTTATTAGGTGCAAAGTTCATTTTATACACTGATCACAAGGCCTTAAAGTATCTCTTTTCACAGAAAGATTTAAATATGAGACAACATAGATGGGTTGAATTTCTTGCTGCTTATGACTTAGATATACTTTATACACCAGGCAAGGCTAATAAAGTGGCAGATGCATTGAGTAGGCAGCATGCAAAAGTGGCCATGTTGATGATGGAGGAGTTTAGAGACTTGACCATGCTCACTGATTTGGAAATATATGAGAACAGTGGGGTAAGTATGGAGATGATTGAGGAAGAAAGGAGTAAAGGAAGGTTAAGTTTAATTACTTTACAATCAAATTTGGTCTTGAAGGTGGCAAAAATGCAAGAAGAAGATCAAGACTTAGCAGAAAAGAGGTCTCTCCTATTAAAGAAGGAGGAAGTGAAGGATTATCACATTGATGTAAAAGGATACTTAAGGTACAAGGGTAGGATATGTGTCCCAAACATCATAGAATTGAAAGAAGAAATCCTTAATGAGTACCATAGGAGCAAATATTCCATACATCCAGGCAGCACCAAGATGTACCAAAACTTAAAAAGGGACTATTGGTGGAAGGGAATGAAGTCTAATGTAGCCAGATATGTTGCTAAGTGCATGGTTTGTCAACAAATAAAAGCTGAGACCCAAAGACCTTCAGGGTTATTGCAGCCACTTAGCATACCACAGTGGAAGTGGGAAGACATATCTATGGATTTCATAGATGGCCTTCCTAGATCCAAGAGGGGAAATACAAGTATTTGGGTGATTGTAGATAGGCTGACTAAAGTAGCCCACTTCATACCAGTAAAAGCAGACAGAAATGCACCTAGTTTAGCCCAAACTTTTATGAGAGAAGTGGTAAAATTGCATGGTGTTCCTAAAACTATAGTGAGTGATAGGGATACAATTTTCACTTCAAGATTCTGGAAGAGCTTCCAAGAAGCTATGGGGAGTGAATTGTGCCTAAGCACTGCTTATCACCCCCAATCAGATGGGCAAACAGAAGTGGTAAACAAGATTTTAGAGGATCTGCTTAGAGCATGTGTGTTAGACTTTGGAGGAAATTGGGAGGACCACCTCCATTTGGCTGAGTTCACATACAATAATAGCCACCAAAGTACAATTGGAATGGCACCCTTTGAAGCCCTATATGGAAAGCCATGTCTATCACCTATGTGTTGGGCTGAGGCAGGAGAGAAAGCTATCCTAGGGCCAGAATATGTCAAGGACATCACAGAGAAAATAGGACTGGTGAGAAAGAGGATGGCAGTAGCTCAAGATAGGCAAAAGAAGTATGCTGATGCAAAGAGGAAGTCAGTGGAATTCAAAGTAGGTGATTATGTCTTCATTAAGGTTTCACCAATGAAGAAAGTCTTGAGATTTGGCAAGCAGGGGAAACTCAGACCCAGATATGTTGGACCATACAAGATTTTGGAAAGGATAGGCTCACTAGCCTATAAGCTGGAGCTTCCAGAGAAGATGAGTGCAATGCACAATGTGTTTCATGTGTCACAACTAAGGAGATGGGTGCATGACAAGGAGGAAATCTTAGAAAAGCCTACTGAAGTTCAGATTAATCCAGATCTAATCTATGAGAAAGAGCCAGTGGGAATTGTGGCAAGGGAAGAAAAGAAATTAAGAAACAAGACATTGAAGCTTGTAAAGATTCAATGGAGTATAGATCCTAGTGATTGTACTTGGGAGCTAGAGGATAAAATCAGGATGGATTACCCTAGGCTCTTTGCAAATTTAAAAGGTAAATTCTTAGATTACTAAGAAAGTTTGATATGTATGATAGACAGTGACTATTTGAATTGCTCATGCATATTTGAATAATTTTCCTAAGAAAGTAGGAGTACTCAAAGAATATGTTGCAAATTGTGAGGGCACAATTCCTAAAAGAAGGGGTGATTGTAATACCCCAAGATTTTGAGGAAAATTCTTTTAAATAAATGATTAAAATTCTGGGGGAAAATCAGAATTATTATATAGGTGGGATTTTCAGTGGTGCAAGGTTGTGTGCATGTGTGCACGTGCACACTAGTTATGGCACTAAGAGAAAATCCAGAATTCCTGAATAATAAAACAAGGAAGGAAAACATTTAGATAAAATGTTTTAAATAAAGGAAATATAGACCTAGACATGAATATTAAAAATTCCTGAGGATGTGTGTATATATATATATATATATCTATATACATGCATATGTATGACTTGTCTGAAAATTAAGACAGAAGAGAACATTGATTTATAATGAATAAGTGAAATTTTATTTGAATAATAGGTGTAGAAATGCACATAAGTATGCACATGTTTTCTGCAAATAAAAGGTTAAAGTTAAATTAACACCCATAGTTGTATAAAAATATATATATATCTAGATATTATTTGAGCAGAAAATTAATAAAGGAATCACTAAAACAGTAAGAACCAAAGTGCAAGAAAGCAAATGTACATAGGCAGAAAATAGAAAGTCACACCATTATCATGTTTGAGGTAAATATAATAAAAATACTTAAAGTAATTACTTTCTGAAAAGAAAAGAAAATGGGCACAATTTAGCCTTGTTTTAAAATATTGGCCGGGACATTAAGGGAGGGAATATGCAATGCCAAATGCATGATTCTGGTCTGGGCTAAAATAGGGATTTTGCATCACCCAAAACCCTAGATAGAACCCTTATTTAAACCAAGAGCCCAATCAGAAAACTGCTCTCTCACTAATTAATTAACCTAAGGAAGAAGAGGAAGATAAGGCTAAAGATTTGAAGGGTTTTCTGGTTTAAGCTTGTGTAAGCATTTAGGTGAGTATCCTCACTCATATACATGGCATTAAGACCTGGGATTAGGCAGCCAAGCTTTTATATGCTATATTTTGCATGTTTTGATTTACAAACTATGTTGGCTACTGATGGTTACATGAATGCTTGATGAGATATGATCTGCTATGATGGATGTGTAACTTTGTTGTTCTATTTTCATCTCTGTATGTTATACCAAAACCTTAAAGAACATATAATAGAGTATTTGTAACTAGCCTGAATCATGGCTTAAGACAAAGAATGAAAAAGAAAACTATGAGCTGCATATACATTGGTATAGTGCTGAGGCTTGAAATAATTGGTTAAGGGTGCAATGGAGTCTTTCTCTATAAGTGCTGAGCCCTAAACCAAACAGAAATTTACAAGCCTAAAAACTGTGTTTAAACAAGATTAAAAATCTGGCTAAACACAGTTGCTTGCAAAATCAAAATAAACCCAATAGAGCCATGCATTTATTCTCAGTTGCAAACATTCTGGTATATGCTTGAATAGGGTGTTTATATGCTAAATAAAGTGAGATGAAATGACTGGGGTGTTATACCTCTAGAAAGTAACTTTTAACTTGCTTGCAATATCATGTCTGCAAGGTAACTAGTATGCTTCATGTGTACAGATGGTTTGTACACCTAGCTATCATTGATAGAATGAACATGAATACACTTAGTGATATAACTAAGGATTTTGTGCCAAGAAGGCTGCTGGAATGCTTGTCCTATTTGAAGTAGACAAGTTGGCACATGGCTTGTTTAAGTCCTGAGATCTTTGTGCCATAATGTTAATTAGTTCATGGCAATGTGCCCCTTTGATTCCTTATAGCAGATGAGGCCAGGAATTTATAAGAAAAAGAAAAGGCAACCTTAGTAGTTCCAGATAAAAGTTGTTTTGTTGCATATGTTTGCTCTTATGTATTGTACATGATAATACCTGTCAAGTATGCAAAGTATATTTATGCTGTATCCTTAGCTTAATATCATGGATATGTTAGAAATGCTCACACCAGATCATAGATCTGACCCTTATTGCTCATGGCACATGGGGGTGTCTCATTTATAATGGGGCAGCCACTAATGCTTTTGCAGGTTGTGATGGAGCTAAGTAAGCAAGATTAAAAAGATATGGAATAGAGGATGCTAAGATAATTAGAAATAAAAGCTAAAATGTGTTAATTCATGCATGTATTCCCTGATTAATATGGCTATCTAAATGTATTAAGTAGGAAGAACTTGTAAGAGACATGTGCTATGTTGTTTCTGGTTATTTCTGATTCGGTATGTACTAAGGATCTTGATATTAAACTGATTTGAAAACCTATTTGCTAAAGTTGTTTTGATTTTGAGGAAAAACCTGGATTTTATAAGCATAATCATTTTATGATGATTTCAGTTAATCCTGAGTCCTTTCAAAAAGAATATAGATATATAGAAAATTACATTGGGAAAACCCAGAAAAGAATCAAACTGCTATACTTTCAATTTATGAGATTGATATATGTCCAAATGCAAGAAAAAGTGTTTATACCCTGAAAATGTATTTTTAAAAGAGAACTATGGTTAGGAAGAATGATATATATCTGATTCGCAAGGTGTCTGATTCATACAAATATACATATAAACATGTTTTTGAAAAAGAGAGGTATCAATGTTTTGTGTATAATCTGGGTTGTAAAAATGCAAACAAAAGAATGGCCAGAGTAACCACATGGTTAGGCCATAGGTCAGGCCAAATGTTTCACTTCAAATCAATGAAGCAAGGGAACATTTGAGCTCAGTTTTCTGGAAAATGAACAAAAACACTGACATGTACATGTATATCTGTGTACATGTTGATATTGGGCAAAAATATAAATATAAATTCTAGAACAGTTGTAGGAAAGGATTTCAAAAATAATGAAGCAAGAAATATTGTTTTGTATGATAGATTATAAGTAAAAATTGAGTATATATATAGGTAGGTATCAGATTTCAGCCATACAGGAGAAAATAAAAAGAAAAACCAAAAATTGTGTTTGAACCGACCAGCATAGTACTCGAACTCGTGACCTTGAATGTATAAGTTAGGCGCGTTTCCATTACGCCTAGATGTTGCTTGTGTTCACTTAGGATCCACTTTCTTTTAACCTGAGTTTGATAATATTCAGACTTTAAGAAAATCATCTATATTATAAGCTTGCTTTCCACTGATTATTGCTTGATCATTTCTTAAGTTTAATAACAGCCTAAAGTACATATTTCCAGTGGACACTATAGTCAAAAATCAGAATACAATAAGTAATCTTTTAAAAAGGGAATTTATCACATTTTAATAAATTTAAAAGGATTTCTACTTATTATCATACTCTGATTCAAGTAGAATATAACATAGATATCTTCATATATGTATGTTAAGAATGATTTAGAATTAAAACAATATTTTTATATTGTGAAAGATCCTGGATATATTTTGTTTATTAGAGAAAGAAAATGACCGTGGGAAATATATTTGTAAAAAAAAAAAATCACTAATGAAATTAGTGTGTAAATAGGAGGGTCATTCCACCAAGACTTATATTTAACTTCTTTGTGTTGATTTAAGAGTAAATCCGTCATTTGTAAATATTTTCAAGAACTTGCATTCATCCTATTGTAAATAAATCTTGCATTTCGTAAATATTTTCACTTTGCATCTGGATTTTGTCGGTAGTATCCGCTGAAAACCCTCAAGAGACAACACTCGCCCTACTGGGGACACCCAGAGGTTTAACGGCTTGTTGAATACGCTCAATGCAATCGTGCTCCCTACGAAAACGGATTTATCTTAGTTTTCCTTTATTCAAGGACGAATAAAAAGATAAGTGTGGGGGTATTTGATGTGCACGTAAATGTGCATATATATACATCCATATTTTATCTCTTTTTATTAAAATAAATACCATATTTGGGCATTTTTACATGTTAAAACCAAAATTCAATTATTTTCAAACCATCATATTTTCATCTTCATTCAGGGGCAAAATGGTCATTTGTGTGCATGTGTTAATTTAAGAATTTTTACATGGACAATTTTTATGATTTTTATAGGATACTTTGGTGCATATGGAAGTGGGATTCATAATGATATATGCATGCACAAGGAAATACAAAGGAATGAAGAGGAAATAATTCAAGTTCAAGATCATGGAGGACCCCACCCACTTACCTACATGTACAATTAGGAGCTAATGGACCACTAAGTGAAGGTTAAAGCTTCATGCACATCAAATGATGGATTAATTAGGGGCTAATGATTACTTGGTGGCCACACTTCCTAAAGGGCATTTTGGGAAGCCCCCTACAAATAGAATTATGGTTTTATGCATGTATAAATAACCCTCTTATGTACATGAAACTATCATATACTCTTTCATTTTACTTAGGAAATTAAGAGATCAAATTGTAAGCTCAATGTTCTATGAAATAAAAATGGCTTCCAAGCCTCTTTCTTCTCTTTGTTCTACATGTTTTTCTTTGTTTTTGTGTTAATGCTTTTATTTATGTTCTTTTCTTTGTTAGTAGAATAGATTTACATTCATGCAAGTAGTGTAGCTTAATTTCTTTTGTTGTAAGTAGTTTAATTACATCCTCTTCTTTGCTTATTCTCTATTTTCTTCTCTTTTTAATGTTGAAAGTTACTTGTGTTGCTTCAATACCACAAATGAGTAGCTAAACCCCTTCAATTTAGGGGTAATGAAGCTCTCAAATATTATGTAATTTCAACATTTTATGATTTCTGATCTCATTTGGTTTATGCTTCATGAAGTGAGTTTTGATCCAAGTTTATACAAGTGGGTTTGATAGCTATATTGTTTATGCAAATGAGCTATTCTTATTCAACATAAACACAATTTGCATCATCATTTGCTAATCCATTTTTGATTGTGAAATTAAAGTAAAAATGAAATTTGATGATCTATATTACTAGTTGCAATAGTAAATAGATCATACTTAAAATAGCTTTTGCTTTGGCTTCATTTTCACGAGAATTATAAGTGGTTTATTTGTTGTATTATAGTTTGATGGTTTGAGTTATGTTAATTAATAATATAAACAAACCATACTTATGATAAATACAACAATATTTCACTAAATATTAAAGCTAGAGATCACAAATTGTTTGTTTGTTGATTTACAAAAATATGAGAGTGGATTTGCCTCTAAATTGTTCTCTAGTTAAATAGTTTTTAAATCAAATTTCAATTCTAGTTTTAGCTTCATTTATTTCTAGTTAACAATTTCTCCTCCAGTTGGTCTAATTTGATTGAATAGATTTTTAAACTCTCACAATTCCCTGCGGATCAACCCGTATTCGCCACGTACTACAAAGTGTAAGTCGTGCGCTTGCAGTTAAATTTTAATTTGAAATTTTTCAACAAATGTCTAATCCGATAGAAACTTTATCGACTAACAAGTTTTTGGCGCCGTTGCCGGGGAAATGTTTTGATTTTGATTTTCTATTCTTCGAATTATTTTCCGTTTGATTTTTATTGTGTGTTTATTTTGTGTGTTTGTTTGCATTTAAAAAAAATTGTGTGTTTGTTGTGTCAATTTTGCTTTCGTTTATTTGTTTTTCTTGTTTGTTTTGCATTTGCTTTTCTATTTAAAAAAATACATAGGTCATTGCAAAAAGAAAAAAAACAGTTTTTCCATTTCTTTTTGTTTTTACATTACAAATTTCATCATTCTATTGTACATTTTCAAACAAAAAAAATATTACAAAAACAAGACACTGTTCACTGCACAGTGTACACTGCCACCCCACCCCTCTCTGATTTTCTTGCATCTGCCTTATTTCCTTACCTCCCGCTTCAGTCAAACACAGTCACCACCGGTCAGACTTCCAATCATCGCCTCTCCCACCTAACTACAATCCATCCTTGCTATACTGCCCATCCCTCCACTGTAACACAACATAGTTCAACCACTTCCAAACCTTCATTCAACAGAGACACACCATATATCATACAACATCACCCTACCCTTCCCTGACTACCATCAACAGTCACCATTTTCTAATCACAAACCACTTTCCAAAGCACTGACATATACCAAATCCACAGTTTCCACTGTAAAAACTGCCAACATCACCTTCAACTGCTTCATTCCCTCCCGATTGACTTCATACAATTCCAACTTCAGATTGCAATTCATCACTTCCATAGAAATTGCTGACAGCAACTCCCTGACTTCACTTCGACAAAAACTGCTGTCATTTCATTTTCCATCGAACAACTTGCATTGCAAACAACCAGAGCAACTCATGCCCTCATATATTTCACCATTGAAAACAACTACACTGCAATAACATACTTCCACACAGCTACTCACTGCTTCTTTGTTCAACCACTTTAGTTCAACCTCTCCTCTGACCATCACCTCGTTTCTCTGCCTGCACTTCAGTAATCACCTCCAACCTTCTCTACAACTTCACATCACCAAATTACATCTCTATGACCTATCCACAGTCGAACAAATCTGTGCACATAACAAAACTGCACATACCATATATCACCCTAGTACAACACTTCAGTGCAAACAACTCACAAACCCGCATCCATTGTCATACTTGCCTGACCATAATCACCTTCCATCAACAGTTCAACCTGACATCATCCTACATCACCCGACTGCTTCAATATTTCATCAATCACTACACTGCTTCAATCATCCCACATCAGTCATACAAACAAACTCAATCAAACCAACAAACATTTCAATCATTGCCCAGTTCACTGCAAACTCTGTGTTGCCCAACAACTCACTCAACAGTTCACCGCTCGTCCACAGCCATCTGCCATATACATTCACACATCCATCTCATTTTCACTGGCGCTTGCATACCAACTAAAAAACCCCTCACTTCAATACACCCACCACATCCTCCCCCTAAACACTTCCAACCTCTGCCTATTCGTCACTACTTTACTGTTTGCACAAAAAATGGACAAACACCTCAAAGTTGTATGATTTAGTAGATTTTATGTTGTTCTTAGTGATTTGGGTGATTTATACAAATATATGAAAAGCAGGGGCTAAACTGTAAAAAGACACGCAGATTTATAGTGGTTCAGCCAGAATGTGCCTACGTCCACTTTATATGTTATTTCTCTTCTCTTATTTTGATTACAAGTACAAAGCTTTGATGCAAGTAAAAGAAAGTTGTTTGAAAGTTCTCTCCGTGCTTGAGCTCTCAAACCCCTCCTTCTGTTGTACCCTTGCCCCTCTATTTATAGAGTGAGGCTGGGGGTAGGGGTCTTGGATGTGCATAGCTGCTGGTGGGCCTGGGCTGATGTGATCTGGCCTGGCACGTCTTGGTCCGGAAGCACTCTGGTTCGGCTATGCATGGAAGTGGAGTTTGGACCGGTAGTGATGTTGGCTCGGTGGTGAGGTTGGTTCGGTATGTGAGGTTGGACCGGTAGGTGAGGTTGGACTGGTAGGTGAGGTTGGTTCGGTAAGGGAGGTTGGACCGGTAATGAGTGGAGTGTGTGTTGGTTCGGTAGAAGGTGGTTCGGCATCCTTGGTCTGGGGTGATGGTTCGGTAGGGGTTGGTCCGGCACCTTTGGTCCTGGGTGATGGTTCGGTAGTCACGAGGAAAGTGATGGTTCGGTAGAGGCTCCTTGCTCTGATTCGGCATGTAGTGGAACAAGGACTTGTTCGGCTCTGCGTGGGAAGAGGTTTGGTTCGGCCATGCATAAGAGGGGAGTTTGGTCCGGTAGTAGGCGAAAACACTCCCAACATTTGCCCCCCAAAGTGGGGCATATGCTTGCGTATGGCGCGCTTTGTTTATCTGGACGCCCCCATCCGGTTTTGAATGCCGAATTATCTGAGACATTCTTTGCCGAATGAACTTCGTGCTTGAAATGCCGAATAACCATGAGGAGTATGATTGCCGAATGAGATTGATGGTTCGAATACCGAATGACCTTTCGGCCTTGGACTACCGAATGCACTTTTATGACTTGAATTATGAGTGAAATTCCAGACTGCACACACTCGCTTGTTTACTTCCTTTATTCTAACGACGCACTTCTTTGTGTTTGCAGATAAATGTCTTGTAAAGTTGAAACCCGATCAGAAAAGAGGAAATCCTAGGATAGAGACGATCCTTCCGCAGTGCCCCCAGCTCAGTCAGAACCGGGACGTCATGGGCCTACCCCGAGGTCACTAGTGGATGGGTACGGCCCTCAGGAGCTTCTGAACTCACCTCCCGACTATTTCCCAAGCTTTCTCAAAGGCGAGCAGCTTGACGTTATCTCCCGCTCCTTTGGGATTGATAGAGCGTGCATGCTGTTGCAGGGGGAGGCAGGTGTACAAGTAGAGGATGATGACCAGGATGGTCAAGAAGCAGGTGCTGGTAAGTCTTCCTTTCTGGTCTTTCCGTTAACTTGGTTGCTTATCACTAATGAATTCTTTCTTTGACCGGACAGGTGGGCAACAGGGCAAGGATAAAACTCCGACGCGGCCGGCTCCTTGATTGGACCTAGATATCTTTTGGTGGGCTTGACATTGTTGTATACGTTAGTCTCAAAATAGTAACATAACTCTTAGGTTGTAATTATGCCACTTGTAATAAACAACACTATTCTTGACGTGTAATTTTTTAACTTAAGCTGATTCCGTCGTTTTTTGAATGCTTTTGTTATTTTCACATGTTGTATGAGAAATATATCTATGCATATGCTTGTAATTCAGTTGTGTTTAATGCCAAGTTCTTGCTTAAAGCATAATTTCATGCCTTATAATGCTAGTGTGATGTATGAATAAATTATAGTCAGGAATTTGTATAAAAGAAGAAAATACCGCCTTTCATGTTCTAATTGTAGATGGCAGTTTTGAATATTTTTGTACGACCAAGGATGGAGCTCAGTTGAATGTCCTGCTATCCAACCGTGAATTCCCATTCCCGCTGGTGAGTATCTTCTACTCTGTGTCCTGTACTTCAGGGATTGTTATAGAGGATAGGAGAAAAGTTTTTTAAATAGAATTGAAATATGTGAAATAGTAAAACTTCCAATCACGGAAGGCCTTCGATGTGCTTAAGTTCATGGCAAACGGGCTTTGTAGTCACTTTCCCTAGCTGTGGGTCTTGGAGACATTTGTCACCCATCTTACGCCTCCGCGGGGAGTTAATTCTTTTTTACCACAGCCGCACTTAAGACACATCGGAGCCGAGATCGCGCACAGTAACTACCCGGGCCATTATGGCCCGTAATCGTGGGTATTATTCGATTTACTATGGCCGGCTAGCGTGGGTGCCGATCGTCAACCGTGAACTACCCCTGGTTGGCCACACCTTATGTTGGGGTTTATAATCGCTTCACAGTTGTCGGCGAGCCGAACGCCGTAATGAGCTGCCTCGGCTATAGTCGGCCTTCTCGGTGGCTTATAATCGGCTCATTACAGTTGGCTTTGAGGGCCGTCGCGAGCAATGAGTTAACCCGCAGCAGAGGGATGCCGGAGCAAAAGTGTCTCATTGGCGAGGGCATAGATTCGTATAGTACCTGTTAGGTCTTGTCCAGGAGAAGTCGCGCTGTGGAGCGCCTTGAATGAAAATGCTATTTGCATAGGATTTTGTTCAACAGAAAAGGATAAAGTTAACAAGCAGCCAAGATATGAAGGAACAAGTTAAAAAGAGACAAGTTTTTTAAAGTGGTTCGGCACGAAAATGCCTACGTCCACTGATTCTCTTTGTTAATTCACTTCATATGGGCAGTACAAGTTAAGAAAAGTATCGACGAAGGTGTTGGATGTTCCATGCCCTCTGGAACACCTCCCCGTCCACTGTTGACAAAATATAAGCTCCAATGTGGAGATCTTTATGAATTACGCCATCCCAGATTGGATCTAGTGCTCCGGGGCGAGGGAAGATTCGCTTGAGGACAAGATCCCCTTCTCGTAAGGTACGATGCTTGACTTTGGAATTGTATTGTGCTGCCACTTTTTGCTTGTGGGCTGCTGCTTTGAGGGCTGCATCATTTCTTCTCTCCTCAATTAGATCCAAAGACATGTAAAGGAGTTCTTCGTTCTCTTCTGGGTTATAGTGGATCCTACGGTGGGAAGGCACGATGGTTTCAACTGGGGGCATAGCCTCCGATCCGTATGCCAAAGAGAAAGGAGTATGCCCTGTTGATGTTCTGAAAGATGTGCGATAGGCCCACAGTGCCGTAGGAAGTTCATCCACCCAAGCGCCTTTTGACTTTTCGAGTTTCTTTTTTGTTAGAGTTTTGAGAACTTTGTTGACGGCTTCGACTTGTCCGTTTGCCTGGGGATAAGCTACGGATGAGAAGCTTTTGTGAATTCCGTGCTCTCGGTACTAGTTGGCAAATTCTTTGCTGTCAAACTGAAGTCCATTGTCTGATATGATTTTGAATGGGACTCCGTACCTGCACAGAATATCTTTGACCAAGAAGTTAATAACTTTCGCTGAAGATATTTTATTCAGAGGTTCTGCTTCCACCCATTTGGTGAAATAGTCGACTGCCACTATGGCATATTTGGCCCCGCCTCGGCCCATTGGCAGCTCGCCGATCAAATCAATTCCCCATACTGCGAAGGGCCAAGGGCTGGTCATTTGTGTAATTTCAGTTGTTGGTAGCCGCGGAATCTTAGCAAACTTCTGGCATCTGTCGCATTTTTTGACGAAATCTAAGGCGTCCTTGCTTAAGGTAGGCCAGAAATATCCATATCGGAGTATCTTCTTTGCTAAAGTTTGCCCTCCGGTGTGATCTCCGCAGCTTCCTTGATGAATGTTGGATAAGATTTCCTTGGCTTCGTTACGCCCGTTGGGTAGTATGCCGCTTTATAAGTAGTCTCGGATGGGAGTCATCCAATTTGCTTCTTCGGTTGCAGCTATCAGATTCACTTGCTCAAAACTTGGGGTCAGTTGCTTCGAGATGGCTACTGCTCCGGAAACATCGCTGTCTCTCACGCTTGCTTGCTTCGCTAATTCGTCGGCCTCTCGGTTCTCTTCCCGAGGGATGTGTTTGACTAAGTAGTGGTCCAATCGACTGAGAAGTAACTTGGTCTTCTTTAAATATGCTATGAGTCGTTCTTCTCGAGCCTGGAATTCTCCTAGTATTTGATTAACAATAAGTTGAGAATCACTACGAAGACACAAAGAATTGGCTCCGATTTCCAAGGCAAGTTCTAATCCAGCTATCACTGCTTCATACTCTGCATCGTTGTTGGTGGCAGCGAACTCCAACCTTATAGCATAGTGCAGCTTATTTCCCCTAGGAGTGATTATTACCACACCTTCCCCCGAGCCTTGTTCGTTTGACGCACCATCCACGAAGAGATTCCACTTGATGTCTTCTGCTATTTTCGATTGCTCCTTACTTTCGCTGGTAGTGAATTCTACAATGAAATCGGCCATGGCGTGCCCCTTGATAGCAGTGCGAGGGTGATAGGTGATATCATACTGACTTAGTTCAATGCACCATTTAAGTAGTCGCCCAGAAGTGTCGGGACGATGGAGTACCTGCCTTAGTGGTTGGTCGGTCAGAACTTTGATGGAATGGGACTGGAAGTAGTGATGCATTTTCCGTGATGTGATTAGTAAACAGTATGCTAGCTTCTCAAGTTTAGTATGTGGCATGCTATGTCAGGGGAGATTCCGGTCATGTCAGCATGTGACCATGCAAATACATCCAAGTTGTGGCGGAGAAAGTCAATGAGTTGTTCCTTCAACTCTGTTTTTAGTTGGGACCCGATTTTCAATAGTCTACTCGAGTCATGTTTGCCTATAGATACAAATTCCATAGCCTCTGCAAGCTCGGCGGTGGCCTCCTCCTCCCTGTCCCTGGGGCCTAATTCATTGAAGGGATTGCTAGTATATCGAAGAGGAGGGGCTTTCTTTAGTTACTATGCTTCCAAACTTTTTGTGCAGAGGGCAACCTCTACACTCTTCCCTTTATCCTTCCTGTGGTTGTTGTGAAGTTCAGTTACATAGCAGTCTCGAGCAACGTCCTGGTCTCCCTCTACTTCCCCTACTCCATTGTCCGTTGGAAATTTCATCTTTAGGCACTATGGGGCCAGGACAATTTGGAAGTCAGACAGGGCTGGCCTTCCCAAGAAAGCGTTGTAGTTTCTTCCTTCTGATGTGTTCTTCAATCAAGTCCCGGAGATGATGGCATTCATTGGTATCATGCCCATGAGAATTGTGGAAGCGGCAGAACTTTCCAGACTTCTGTGCGTTATCTGATTCCTTCTCGTACGGTGGGCGTTCGTATCTAACTTCGCATTGGGTGGCAATGAAGATGTTTTTCGACGGTTTCATTCAAAGGAGTGTAAGTGTCGAATCTCGGTCCTGGCCGATATAGGCGCTTTTCTCCCTTCTTGCACCCAGCATTGTCTCTAGAATCATTTCTTCGAACGTCCTTTGCTACAGCGGGCACGTTGCTGTGAGTTGCCTTATTTTGTTGCCCTGACTGCCCCTTAGTGGCAGCGTCTTCAAGCCTCATATATTTCCCGGCTTCATGGAAGAAATCGGGTAGAGTAGCTGGTTTTTCTTTTGTTAGTCTTCTAGCGAATTTAGTATCCGGATGCACACCACTACAGAGGACCATTAAGACAAGCTTCTCATCGGCATCTTGGACTGCGGCCGCTGCGACATTGAATCGGGTTAAATATTGCCGCAGCTTCTCTCCAGGTTTCTGTTTGATATTGGATAAGGAATAAGCGTCCTTGGGTTGTTCCACATGAATGCGGAACTGGCTGATAAACTTTTCTTTCAACATCTCCCACGAGCTGATGGATCCTTGGGGTAGATGGCAGAACCAGGAGGTAGCTAGATCTGCTAAGAATAGTGGAAAGCATTTGCATAGTACTCCCTCTGTTGCTCCCCTCATGAGCATATGCTGTGTGTATCTCTGTAAGTGTACAACGGGGTCGGAGGTTCCTTTGTAAGGTTCCATTGTTGGCATCTTCCATTCTCGGGGGGTGATAGCAATTTCGATATTGCAGGCGAAAGGGCTGGTTACCCTAGCGCCTATTCGTCGATCTCTTTGATCCCGTTGGACGCACTCTCTGAACAAGCATGCCATCCTTTCATCAGAATTTGGAGCAGAAAGAAACGAGTTCGGTTCTGTTCTGTGGGATTGATTCCGTCCAGATGACCTGTAGGGATGGTACCGTCTAACATTCCTCATATTTTCCAGTGGCTGCCTTTGGTGTTCTGGGAGCATGCTAGGGTCAGCTACAGTTGGCCCTTGCCTTGATCTTCCCCTGCTGGGTTCTGATCTAAGCACTTCCTCGGGTCCAACTTCGGGCTGGATTCTAGCTCGGCCCCGTTCATTGGCGTTTCCGTGGTTAGGCAGTACGACCGGCTCAACTACAGTTGACCTCCGCCCGGTACCTCCCCCGTTGGGTTCGGTTCCAAGCGTTTCCTCAGGCCTAACTTCGGGCTGTGCTCGATCTCGGCTCCTACCATGGCTGCTTCTGCCGTTAGCTCCTTCGAAGAAGGAAGGTCTTTGTTGTCTTTGAGATCCTCCAGACTGGGATTCACCCCATGACTCAGTGTTGTGGTTGGACTCTTCAGCATCCCTTAAGCGTGACATGAGATGGTCCACCAAGGCTTCCTGCTGGGACGTGAAGCGGTTAGTTACTTCAGCCACAACCCTGTCTAGATCTGCCCTAGTAATTGTTGTGGGCTGTTCTGTGGCAGGAGTGGTCGGATTAGCCTGTCCTTCATTTGGTACTGCTGCTGGAGGGGGACGATTTACTTGATCTGTGTCCACTAGATCTGGAAGACTACTGGTTGCGATGTTTTTTTCTTTGTTAACATCTTTCTTCTGCTTGGGAGGCATGTTTTCCAAGCGATGAACGATGTTGTTAGGAAAAAAGGTTAAGTGGAAGAAGATGAAGCTTCGAGCTTCTAGTTCTCAGTGAAAGCACCAAAAATGTTTACATAAAAAATGGACAAACACCTCAAAGTTGTATGATTTAGTAGATTTTATGTTGTTCTTAGTGATTTGGGTGATTTATGCAAATATATGAAAAGCAGGGGCTAAACTGTAAAAAGACACGCAGATTTATAGTGGTTCAGCCAGAATGTGCCTACGTCCACTTTATATGTTATTTCTCTTCTCTTGTTTTGATTACAAGTATAAAGCTTTGATGCAAGTAAAAGAAAGTTGTTTGAAAGTTCTCTCCGTGTTTGAGCTCTCAAACCCCTCCTTCTGTTGTACCCCTGCCCCTCTATTTATAGAGTAAGGCTGGGGGTAGGGGTCTTGGATGTGCATAGCTGCTGGTTGGCCTGGGCTGATGTGATCTGGCCTGGCACGTCTTGGTCCGGAAGCACTCTGGTTCGGCTATGCATGGAAGTGGAGTTTGGACCGGTAGTGATGTTGGCTCGGTGGTGAGGTTGGTTCGGTAGGTGAGGTTGGACCGGTAGGTGAGGTTGGACCGGTAAGTGAGGTTGGTTCGGTAGGGGAGGTTGGACCGGTAATGAGTGGAGTGTGTGTTGGTTCGGTAGGAGGTGGTTCGGCATCCTTGGTCTGGGATGATGGTTCGGTAGGGGTTGGTCCGACACCTTTGGTCCTGGGTGATGGTTCGGTAGTCACGAGGAAAGTGATGGTTCTATAGAGGCTCCTTGCTCTGATTCGGCATGCAGTGGAACAAGGACTGGTTCGGCTCTGCGTGGGAAGAGGTTTGGTTCGGCCATGCATAAGAGGGGAGTTTGGTCCGGTAGTAGGCGAAAACACTCCCAACATTTACTACCAGGCATTCAACTTCCTGATTAGACCAACACAAGCATTTCATTAACAATGACTGTCACAAACTTCTACCCACTATATAGTGATCAGCCACTTCTCCCTGACCACCCTCATCTCAAACAACATATCACCTCTGTCAGCTGAAACCACCTGTAAAACCACCACGACAATAACCATAAAGCTCCGACAGTCTCTCCAAAAAAAAAGAACAATTCATCACCTGAAATAAAGAACCCGACCAAGACACAAATCGAATCATCCCACTCTCTAGAGCCAAATCCTCGAAAACCAATCGCCCAGTATCCCCAAGTCATCGAATGAATTTTCATGATTTGCAGTGAAGTTTCAATTTTCAGTGAACGAACGAATTAATTTGCAGTGAAGTTTTTAGGAATTTGCAGTACGAACAAGTTTTTAGGAATTTTGTTTGAGTAGCATTAATCTGATGTGAAGTGGAGTATAATTTTGAGTGTAGTTCTTTGTGAAATTCTCATTTGGGTAGGGGACGTTAAATTTAAACAAGCCGGGCTTTATTTTATTTATTTTTATTTTATTTTTTTAAATAAAGAAAAGAAAAGGAAAGAACAAGGTTGGTTTTGTTCTTATAATAGGGCCGGGTGGATAATGTTTAGTTTGATTTTAATTTTTTTTTGTCATTTCTCTTTTTGCTTTTCAATCTATTCTCTCTTAAAAAAAATTAGGTTTGCTTGTTTTTCTTTCTTCTAATTTAGTTTTGTTTCATCCTTTTTGTTTTTGTTTTAATCTATCTTCTCTTTAAAAAAACAAAAAAAAACAAAAAACAAAAATTGTATATATATCTTTTGTTTTGATTTATTTCTTTATGATTTCAACTATTTTGACTTTCCATTTGTTTTAGTGTTCCTTCCTTGATAAAAAAAAAGTAAAACTTCACTTTTAAATTTTGTTTCAAAAAAAAAGAGAAATTTTGTTTTGAGTAGTTTTCTTTCCAAAACTTTTCCTTTATAAAAGAAAAAAAACAACCAAAAAATAATAATAATAATAATAATAACAACAATTGTATATATCTTGTTTTTAATTTCCAAGTTGCTAAAGCATATAGGAAGAGTTGCTTGCTTCGCTCTGCTGCCGAAAATAAATTGCTGGCTTGCTTATAAAATTTTTTTTGCCGCTTTCATCTCTACTCTTATTTGAATTGCATTGTTGATTGCTTGCATTTGCATTTATATATTAAAAAGAAATTCAAAAATTAAAAAACAAAACAGAAATCCATTCGTAGTTGCATTGTTAATACACGTTTAATTTCTGTTTTGCATTCATCTTAGAATTTGATTAATAATAACACACTTAATTGTATATTGACAAGTTGTCTTCTTTGAACAATTTAATTTCTTGGTGTCTAGGCTATGGCAGAGTAATAACCATTTATAAATATTACGGTGATTCGTAAATATTATAGTTCGTAAATATCAAGGTACTTAAACCTTCGGCTGCATTGCTACGGTGATTCGTGGTGCATCGATAACTCCTATCCGTTACCTGGTCGAGAACTATCTTGTTGATTTAAGACAAAGTATGGTTATACAATTTTTGGTTAACTTAGGATAAATCATTTGTAATTAACCACTGCATTCATTTAGTTGCATTAGTTCATGCATATTTAAAAAAAACAAAAAAAATTCAAAATTCAAAACTAAAAACTAAAAAAAAAATTGTAAATATTCCTCCTTTTTTTTCTTTGAAATATTTTTTAAATCCTTTTTCCTTGAAATTTCAAAAATCCAAAAAAAAAATAAAAAAAACCAAAAAAAATAATAATAATTATAAAACCTTTTTAAAAACAAAGAAAAAAAATGTTGAAAAACCAAAAAAAAATCAATTTCCCTTTTGAAAAGTAAATTTTATTTGTAAATATTTTTCCTTTATAAAAAAACAAAACATTTTTGAAAATGTCTGAATTTTCATATTCATTTGAATTTTACAATAGTTGTGAAAATCAATATTATCCATATGATTTCACTCCAAATTCGTATGGATATTTTAACAACAACTATTGTGTAAATAATTTGAATTTCGAACAACAGAATTTTCAAAACGATGACCAACCCTCGACTCTTGAAAATAGCATTTCATCTTTACTTGAACTCTCTACACAACAAAATCAAAGTATAAATGATTTCTGTAATTCATATTTGTGTAATAACTCGAGTCAAGGATTTCAAAATTTGAATTCAATTCAAAATTCAAACGATTTCAATTATAACCCATGCCAATTCAATTTCGAACTTCAAAATGAATTTCAAACTCAAAATGAAAATAGAAACAACTTTTCAAACGAATTTGGCCATGGGAATAATCTTAACCACGTTACAATTGAAAATCTTTGTTCTCAACAATTTCAAAGTGAAAATCCTCATGCTAATAACTATAAATTGGATTTTGTTGAGCAAATGAACGAAATTTACGATGACCACACAGATTCATTGTTTGAAACATATATGAAACAACATGAACAACAAAATCAAATTCCAACGTGTGATGAGTCAAACAATAATCCATCTTTTACCCAAATCGACGATTTTCAAATAATAACTTTTGAAATTGAAAATGAAAATCTTAACGAAGTTGTTGAAAACACGGTAATTGAGTTGGATTTCAATTCTTTTGGGGGTGTGGAACCAAATTTAAAATTCGATCTTCTTTTTCTCGATTTCAAAAATTGGAATACAATAACTTTGGATTTTGAACTTGAGATACGCAATGAAGTTGTTGACAATCCAACAAAGGAAGACGAATTTATTGAACACAATTTTTTTGGACTTTTGGATGACGAGTTATTAAATTCCGATGGGGAAGATTTAAATCACCACTTTGATTTAGAAATCAATAATTTTGAAGAATTATTCAATGATAAACTTGAATTTCAATCAATCGTTATATCTACCCCAAAAATTATCGAAACCAAAACAACTCGTACGATTTTTAATAAAACGACATTCGTTTTTCCAAATCCAAATTCAACTTCGAAATCTTGTATGGTTTGGTTTTCCAAGCTCAAGCTGTGTCTCGCATATTTGATGAGACAAATGAATCGGTCATTGGAAGACCGTTTCATTTACTTTTTGACGATATACTTTCTGATCTCGTGTAAATACTATTAATTTTCATTTAAAAAAAGGTCATGTTTTAATTTTTCTCCTTCCACTTGGGTTGATTGTGGGGACACAGTCAAAATCAAGTGTGGGGGGGAGACACATCATCATTTTTAATTTTTCATGGTTTATTTATTTTTATTTTTATTTTCTTTCCAAAATTTAAAAAAACAAAATCTCAAAAAAAAAAAAACAAAAAATTTAAAAAGCATTTTGATTTTTTTTTAAAGAAACACTATAGGATAAATATATGGTTTTGGTTTATTAAATCGAAATTTTGAAATTTAATTTTTCTTAACAAAAACAAAAATGAAGTTTGATTACAAATAACAATGGTTTAACTAGTATATAGGAAGGTTCATACGTGATAATTATGAAATATATCCTAATTGTAAATCTTTGTTTTAAAAAGTGTTTGATTTAAAGTAAAGGATATAACATTTTTTTTGTCTTCTAAGTTAAATGATGCTAAGATGATTTTGCGAAACTCTCTCTCTCAAAAAAACAAACAAAAACAAAAACACAAAAAAAAGATAAATAAATAAATATTTCTTGTATATATGTATATATTTTCTTAATAAACACCTAGAGTCATGTGTTCACACTCGTGTGTTCAGTCGCCATGCTCTGTACCCTTCTCACGTAAGCCCGAAAGGCAGTGCACGATCGGTATATCTGGCCTCAGTTTATCTGAGTTAAGTGTGTGTATATAAAAAAAATTCTTTTATTAATAACGCCTACAGTCGATAAGTGTTCACACTTGTGTGTTCACTCGCCACGCTTTGTATTCCCCTCACATAAGTCCGCAAGGCAGTGCACGGGTAATATATCTGGCCTCAGTTTACCTGAGTTAGGCATATGTAAATATTGTTAATATCAATAAAATTTTCAAACAAGAGAGAGTAAGCAAATGAAATCCAAGCACCATTTAAACTTATTTGATTTGAGTTGTTATTGAAAAGAAATTAAAATGCCACTTTGATAAACTTTGATAATCAACTAAGGATCCATTTCAAATTACATTGTGTTATCAACCAAAACAACGAGTTAAACTATTGTTTGTTTGTTATGATAACTTGATTTTTGTTGGAAATTTTGACAAGTAAATGACTTAAATTTTCATGATAATAACCAAACCTATATTTAACTTATTTGTGTTAATATAAAAGTAAATCCTTCATTCATAAATATTTTCAAAAACCCGCATTCTTGTCTTTGTAAATAAATCTTGCATTTTGTAAATATTTTCATATCTCATTCGGATTTTGTGGGTAGTATCCGCTGAAAACCCTCACGAGACAACACTTGTCCTACTGGGGACACCCAGAGGTTTAACGGCTTGTTGCATACGCTCAATGCTATCGTGCTCCCTACGAAAACGGATTTATCTTTGTTTTTCTTTATTCGAGGACGAATAAAAAGATAAGTGTGGGGGTATTTGATGTGCATGTAAGTGTGCATATTTTTACCACCATATTTAATCTATTTAAATTAAATAAATGATCATATCAGGTTTTTTAACTTGTTTAAACCAAAATTCATATTATTTTCAAATCGTCACATATTCATCTTCATCAAAGGGCAAAATGGTCATTTTTGTGCATATATTAATTTGAGAAAATTTAATTGGAAATTTCTATATTATTTTATACGAATTTGGCTTCATATACAAGTGGTTTCATGAAGATGTATGCATGCACAAGAGTGAAGATAAAGAAATGAAGATGGAAATAATTCAAAGGCATGATCATGGAGGACCCCACCCACTTACCTTGATTTTCAATTAGGAGCTAAGCACATGATAAAAGGACATTAAAGCTTCATGTACATTTAAGTAGGGGATTAGTGGATGTTAATGATTACTTGGACACCACACTACCTCAAGGGCAATTTGGGCATTCCCCAAAAGTATGAATTAAGGTTTAACACTTGTATAAATACCCCATATCTTCATGTAACCTTCTCTTCTTCCTGAGTTCTTCTTAGTCTCTCTTTTAGGCTCTCTTCTCTTAGTCTCTTCTCTTAGGAAAATAAAATGAAAGCTCTCTTTCTCTTTTCATGGCTACTTAGCCATTTTTATTTTATGTAATCTTCTTTTCTTTTTATGCAATGTTAATTATTGTTTCCTTTTACTTACATGTTCATTTCCTTTTATGCTAGTAGTGTAGATTTTCTTTTATGCAAGTAGATTAGTTTTTTCTTCCATTTAGCTCTCTTTTCCTCTTTGTTTTGTTCTATGTTGCAAGCTATATTTGTTTATATGATAAAAAATATGAGAAGCTAAACCGCTTCAATTTAGGGGTAATGAAGCTCTCAAATATTATGTAATTTCAACATTTTATGATTTATGATCTCATTTGGTTTATGCTTCATGAAGTGAGTTTTGATGCAAGTTTATACAAGTGGGTTTGATAGCTTATATTGTTTATGCAAATGAGCTATTCTTATTCAACATAAACACAATTTGCATCATCATTTGCTAATCCATTTTTGATTGTGAAATTAAAGTAAAAATGAAATTTGATGATCTATATTACTAGTTACAATAGTAAATAGATCATACTTAAAATAGCTTTTGCTTTGGCTTCATTTTCATGAGAATTATAAGTGGTTTATTTGTTGTATTATAGTTTGATGGTTTGAGTTATGTTAATTAATAATATAAACAAACCATACTTATGATAAATACAACAATATTTCACTAAATATCAAAGCTAGAGATCACAAATTGTTTGTTTGTTGATTTACAAAAATATGAGAGTGGATTTGCCTCTAAATTGTTCTCTAGTTAAATAGTTATTAAATCAAATTTCAATTCTAGTTTTAGCTTCATTTATTTCTAGTTAACAATTTCTCCTCCATTTGGTCTAATTTGATTGAATAGATTTTTAAACTCTCACAATTCCCTGCGGATCGACCCGTATTCGCCACGTACTACAAATTGTACGCCGCGTGCTTGCGGTTAAATTTTAATTTGAAATTTATCGACGGTTTTCTAATCCGATAGAAATTCCGTCGATTAACACTTAGCGAAATGGGTTTTCCCCTTTCTAGTATCCAAAATAAAACATGCAAATTATTTACTATGCCCCTGCACCCAAAATGATTAGTCTTAATAAAATATGAAATAAAGCCATAACTCATATATATATATATATATATTGGATATCCCATCCAACGATTATTTAGGTATCCCACCTAAAAGCAATTTATTAGATTTCCCATCTAAAATTAGTTTATTAGAGTTCCCCTCTAAAATCATTTAAAATGACTATCTGTCATAATTTAATAGGACTATCTGTCCCAAATCCATTCAAAATAAATGCAAATTATCCATCGTACATTGTTTTATAAAAGATGGTGTGGGCTATCCACCGCACACTCCATAGTTTTCCTAGGATGATTATGAACCCACTACGCCATAGATGGCCTATTGCAACGAAATTACAAGGTGTTGCTAGCTACAATGTAACGATAGCTATGCTGATTTTTGTCTATTGCAACATTCACTTCAATGTGTTAGCATTGATATCAACAAAATGTTGCAGTAGCTATAAATATATTCAGATTAAAAAAATTAACAAAATTTTACACCTCAGCGATCCACACCATCATTTAAAACAAAATCTCGACCATCAATCCACACCATCATTTAAAACAAAATCTCGACCATCAATCCACACCATCAATCCACACCTTAGCAATTTTCATTTCACGCTTTACTTTTCTTTCTCGTTCCTCTCTGTGTGAAAATTAGGGCACGCGATTTTTCTTTCTCGTTCCTCTTTGTGAAAACTAGGGCACGCGATTCCAGTTGCTTTGATGCTCTGATTGATCGAATCTAGTGTGAGAAACGTTCCTGGTAGCTTGCTCCTTCGTTCTCCTTGATTGATTGCTCGAATTGCTTTGACTTTGGCTTAACGTCTTCGTTTAGTCTGGAATTGAAGCTACGGCTTCTTCTTTTCGTTGCTTAGAAATTAGGTCTTCGACCTTGCTTTTGCTTCTATGAGAAATTGCTTGCGATCTCGACTGTTGGGTTCGGTATGTATTTCTCTGTTGTTCTCTCGATTTGAACTTGAATACTTTTGCTTTATTGTTGTCGGTGATGATTGGGTTTTCTCTGATTTTCGCCACACCTCATCAATGATGATTTTGGATCCTTTATATAAGCGTCTGATTTGATTTACGTGTTCTGTTTGAAACTTTCCTGATTTAATCTTTGATATTTTTGGAAATTCTTTATGCACGCGACTTCAATTTTGAACGTGCGTTCCTCTGTTTGAAAAGTCGAATCTCTCCTAATTTTTAAATCTGACATTTTCAAAAAAACATACGGCTTTGATATTTTTCTTCTCGTTGACTTCACTGTGACTTCTCTGATCACCTGACTTCTGACTACTCTGCATACTTGTTTTGTGACATCCTGGCCGCGTCTTGATCACTGTTAATCTAAGTATTTCCAACTTGAATTTTGATATTGCTACATTATCACTTCACTGTTGTGCTTCACTTTAGCATGTGTATCTGATCATTGCATTTGTTATCTTTTCACTATGACCTTGTTTGGTTGATTTACCTGTTGTGATAATGTTTGTATTGTTGTTTTGAGTTCGGTCTTGTAGTTGTTGTACTTCATTGTTGCTGTGTTGGCGTAACTGTATGTAGATGTATGCTCTGACCATTTTCACTGACCTGTACTACATTGTTTTATCACATTCCATTCAGTTGTACTGTGAAGCAGTTTGTTGATATTGTTGCACTGCTGTGTTCATGTGTTCACTTGTAGTCTGTGATATTTGTTGAGTCTTCACTATCATATCTTGTAGCCTTGCTTCCATATAGATGATGACACTGGTTATTTCCAAAATGCTTGTTGCCACTACATGCTGTAGTTATTCATATCCCAGTTAGCTTGCATCTACTTGTAGTTCTGTATATTGTAGCTTGATCATTTTTCTTTGTCTACTGCCTTGATCATTGGTTCTTGTAGTCACCTGGTTCTTGTATCACTTTGTCACTGCATTCATGCTTTGTGGTTGTTTCTGTATTTTTGCCTTCCATACTGTTGTGACCTGGTCTGGGGGCATCATGTATATTCTGTGGTCATTTAGCATTGTGAACTGCCTGCTTGATTTCCTTGTTGTTCATTTGGTATTCTGATCCATGCTTGCTTACTTGGTGGCTTTTGTTGTAGTTACACTTTGAATTTTGATCGATTCTATTGGCACTTGTGTTGAATCTAATTTTGATTTGACCTTGTGCACTCAAGTTGGCGAGGCAGTGCACACGTGCATACGTGTGTACTGCAGCCACTCGTAATTCCCTGTCCCTGATATGAATACTGATATGCACAGATACTACACAATCAAAGATGATGACGTTTAACCCATATATCTGAGACAGCTTTAAAAACAAATTTTATATTTTTGCAAATTAAATTTGTTTCTGTTCAGATTACTGCTGTAGATTGTCAATTATACAGGTACACAAGAGACAAGACGAACACTGAAGTTGGACAATGCAGACGAGTGATTGAGTAATGTAGTGAGGTTGTTACTGTAAAATCGAATTGTGATGTATTCAGAAATTGTACAGTTATAGTGAGAGTCAGAATTTGTACCATTCAAAATTTGTACCATTCAAATTCTGTGTTGAAACTGCATATGTAATGAGTGAACTGAGTGATGTAGTGATGAATATCTGTATATGTGAATATCAGTGTTATTTATCATTGAATTGTAAAATAGTGGAGTCAGGAATTTGTACTATTTTAAATGTTGAAATAAAATATTTATTTAAATAAATTACTGTTTGAATATCAAATTCTGTGCAATAGCATTTTATTAAATAAATATTTATTTCTATTAAAAAATCAAATATGCTCTACATTGTGGGCCCCACAAATTCAGAAAGTTAATATCTATAGCAACATTTTGGAATGTTGGTACGGACACCTATGGATGTTGCTATAGACCCAAATAGGGTTCTATTGCAACAATATTTCTTATGTTGCCTTAGATAGTCAAAATGTTGCCTTTGAGGTCTGCGGCAACGCGGCAAAATGCATCACCGAGAAAGTGTTGCCTTTGCCCTTTTTTAGCCTACATCAACATTTTTTGGCACTTACTGCATCACTTCTTGGGTGTTGCAGTATGCAATCTATGGCGTAGTGACCCTTGGGTGCCAAATCCCGAGGCTAACCACCTCTAGCAAAACTTTCTTTACTTTAGAAATCAAAATCTTTTGAAATCAAAACCTTTCAAAATTATTGAAGATAGCCCCTTCAAAACTCTTCGAAATAAACCTTTCAAAGTCAAAACTTTCGAAACCAAACCTTTCAAAATCAAAACCATTCGAAATTAAACCTTTCAAAATCAAACCTTTTGAAATCAAAACCTTTCGAAATCAAAACCTTTCGAAATTAAAACCTTTCAAAATTATTGAAGATAGCCCCTTCAAAACCTTTCGAAATCAAACCTTCCAAAATCAAACCTTTCAAAATTAAACCCTTTCAAAATTATTCAAAAACAATGAAGTGTTAGTGTTGGAACCAACCGTTCGGAAGCATACTTTCGACCATATCGAAAGGTTAACCCTTCGGCTTGCCGAAAGGTTTTAAAACACCTTTTCGGAAAACATTTCAAAACAATACACTTGAAGGTTTAAGATTTCGAAGATCCTCTTCGAAACCCTTCTTGAATATAAAATTTTAGTCTTTTATAAAATGATAGAGTCAAAGGACCCCCTTCAACTTATTTGAAAACAATTTTTATTTCTATCTGAAAGCAAAAGAAGCAGCCTCCCCATCCCTTCGCCCTTTTCTTTCCTTCGACCCCGTGCCTACCTTTCGACTTTGGGCAAAAGGTAACTGTTTACCTTCCGTTTTAGATGAAAGGTACCTTTTGACTTCATCGAAAGACTAAAAGCAGGCTTGTTGAAGTCGAAGGCAGAACTGGGCTCACTGAAGTGATGTTTTTATCTATTTTAATTGCCTGAGGAACCTTCTTCTGTACTTCCAAATAGTAAAAAGTATACAAAAGTCAACAGTTTTCTTAAAACACTGTACTTCTTCACCCAAATATTTCCAAAAGAAATTTCCTTCCAAATATAAATAATTTTGGAAGCAAATTTTCAGTTTAGCCCTTGGGCATAAATAATTTAATTACCTTAGTAAATCACTAAGGAAAAATTCTCAAAAATAATCAAAAATCAGATAAATCATATACTTCAACATATTAAAATTTCAAAGCATATAAAGATCAAAACAACTCGGAATTTAACCAAAACCAAATTAAAACGTGTTAATTAGCCCATTAACATTTTAAAACACCTATGTCTTATCCAAACAAAGGTTTAAATGGTTATATCCTAACCAAAATCATAAACATGAATCGAGTATAACCTATGACCGATCCAAACATAGAAAAATGAGATGATAAACATGATTATTCGCCTTGATTAGTTGATTGGAGAATGAGATACTTTCCTAGCTTTAATTCCTTAGCTTATTCTTCAATTTAAACTCTTCCTGGAGCTTTTTAATGGCCGGCCGAAATATGTGGGAATTAAGAATGAGAAAGTGGAAGTTTATTCAGGTGGAGGAAGAGATATATACAAAGAAATGTAGCCCCATTTACAAGTTTACCCCTTAGGAAATTCCTCCTTAATTTAGTAAAGTCCTATTTTAGTTCATTCGCTAAGACACGGCCATTGGATTTATTAATCTCATCACCCTACTATTCACATTATTCTATTCAATTTATCCAATTAAATATCCCGAATAATGTTAATTAAAATTCGGGGTCATTATAAAGACAACTAGAGATTACGACCTAAATAACCTAAAAGGAAATAATTGTTGGAAGCTACGCTTCATCATCAATCGATCTTGATGAAGTTGTGGCCTTATCACTTCTTACTCAATTAAGATGGACTGTAACGACCCACTATTTTGGACCATTCAAATCGACAATAATCCACACATGTCTAACTTGAATAATTCAAAATAACAGATTGTAATAAAAATTTGGAGCAAATAAAATCAAGTACAGAATCACAGACACAGAAATATTAGAAAAACTCGCAGCGGAAATTAAAATACCATAGTAGTTCATGAAGCTACTATAACAAACTCTCAAAACATAATACATAATATCAGTCTGGAAAACATATACAATAGAAATCTCAAATACATAGAAGTTTATAATACCAGTGCTGAAATAGAACAACTGAAACTGAAATGGATAGATAACTAGATAAGCAGAATCTCCAGCAATTCTTAGCTCCAGAAAGAGATCCAAAGCTAAGCTGTAAATACTCAGGCTGACCCGAGCGTAAAGCAAAATACAAAAAACTCGAGTCAGGACAATATATACTTATATAATGTAAACCAACTCAAGTGAACTATAGCAGTAATGCATAATAACTTAAAGGACGCTTGGGATCGCCCATCCTCTAAGGACCACTTAAACCATAAATTAAATACATCCCATGGTTAAAATTTCAAAATGGTATTTTATACTTATAAATCAAATATCATTTCAAAATTCAATATCATTTCAAATCCATTTCAAAATATCCAAATATTTTCAAATCAAAATATTCCAATTAAACCATTTCAAAAATGAAATTATTATATTTAATATTCAAATATTCGATTCTCAAAATTTTAGTCTTTTCACAATTCATTTATTCACTTAAATTTATTAGAACAGTGAAATTTCAACTTTCGCAGCACTTAGAAAATGCTACGGAAAGTTATGTTTAAAAACAATTCAGTTAGCAAAAGACAGCATTTAAAATGCTGTAATAGGTTTAGATTTCAAATAAAACTTAAGTTAAATTCAACAACTACAGCACTAACAAAGTGCAGTAACAGCCCTTAGTTCATTTTAGCCATTTAGTTCATTTATATCAATTAAAGCATTTACAAAATGCTGTAATATCCTTTATATTAGAAATGATAGCATTTCAAAAAGGCTGCCAATTAAAATTCAAGAATTTAATTACAATTTAATAACCAATTAAATTTAATTTAAATCATTTTAACTTATAAAATCATATAATTTCACACTTTAAAACATTCATTAAAATACCGTTATATTTATGATTTTATAAAGTTAAATTTGCATTCAAAATCAAATTTAATAATAATTTTACTTATTAAATTCCAGCAATTATGTCTTTTCTTTATAAATAAATACTTTAACTTAACATTTAAGTTTATATTTCAAAATATAACCTATTTTCATTTTATTTACTTAATTAAAAATTCACTTTTTTACAAAATTCACAAATTTCCAATTTAAGTTATATTTCAAAATTCAACTTAAATATCCATTTATTTCATATTTTATTTATACAAAAATCATTAACACTTTATAAAAATCATTTAATTTCATTTTAAATCAAAATTGTGATATTTTCTTACTTTACATAAATTCTATTTATAAACAAAATCATAAATTCCAAAATTAACTTATATTTCAAATTCCACTCCACCATTTACTTAATTCACTTATTTAATTTATAGAAAATCACTAATATTTTATAAAAATAATTTTTAATTAAATTTAAATCAAAATATCATAATATTTACATTTTTTTATATACTTTAAAATTTAGAAAAAAAATTTAACCACAGTTTGTATAAAAATTTCTAACTTAAATAAAATGATACGGATAATATATCATTAAAACCCGTAATTTGCAAAGGAAAATCCAAGTTTAATCATTTCAAACCCGCAATCCCAAATTAAATGCAATAAATAAAAAATCGTTCAGGCCTATCATTTCAGCCCATAACGATTTTTCCCTATTCTAAAGTCCGTTCGGGTATGTATCATTTCAACCCATAGTGATTCTAATCTACAGGGAACTTGCAGTGTGATAAACTGATATAAATATACAGAACAGCATCATATAACAGTAACTGATGATATAACATGTGTATAAACAGGGATGAGCATCATATGATCATAGCATAGGCAGTTATAACATGATGATATAGTTTACAGATTCAAATGGTGTCAGCTTACTAGTTATATAAGTATATATTGTCTGGTGAGAATTACTCACATGTTTCAAGCTGGAGATAGCCACCAAATACACAAAAAAGAGATCTTCGAAGGCACGACAACACTAATACAATTTGAGTATGGAAGAGCCAAAGCTAATAGCCTTGTCACATTCAAACAAAACAAATATACAACACATGAATATACACTTAAATAAAATCAAACAGCTCAAGGGATACATGCACAACAAGTCACCAAATCACTTGCACTTGCTTTCAACCACCCCTAGGCTCAGCCATATGTTAAAAGACATGGAAAAGGTATGAATTTGGATCTGGTCTTGGGCTCATATGGGTCGACCATAGCTTGGAAGTAATAGTGTAAAGATGGTGATGCATGAAAATTACAAGACAAGGCAACCAAACTAAGTTTCAATGCAACACAAGTCATGGCCAAAGCAAGCATGGTCACGGCCAGGCCTAGTGGGGTCAGAGGGTGATGTCGTAGAGGTGTCAGGTCAGGTAGGGGCTGGAGATGGTGGTGCAAGTGGCGGCCAAGGTGGTGGTTTGGATGTGGTGATGCATTAAGGTGCTCGACTAGGCATAATTAGGTAGATTTTGTTCATTTTTGGTGGAATCTTCATCATAGATGGCCATGGCCAGATATGACAGAGGTGTTGGAGGTGGTGTTGACTAGATGTGGTGGTGGTGGAGGTGGCCAAGGTCATGGAGGAGGAATGGCCAAGCAAATAGATGAAGGCAAGTGCAAATGAATTAAGAAAAACAAGAAGAAAAAGAGAAGAAAAGAAGAGGAACTTTACCAAACTATTTTGCTCAGGAAATGGCCGAAATTTTTGGAGTGAGAAGCTTTTATTTTCGTGAAAAAATGATGGAAATGATACAGCTGAAGATAGGGATAGGGTTGGCCAAAAATCAAAGCAAGTGGTGGTTAGAAAATGAAAAGGCAAGAAGGTGAAAGGTCAAAGGCATGTGAAAGGTTTTAAACTCTTCATATTTCCATTATTCATTTTGAAATTTATAAATACATATAAAAACTGATAAATAAAGATAAAAACTCAGAAATTAAAGTAAATATATAAAATAAATAATTAAATTTTAATTAAATAGAATTTAAATTAAGAAAATAGCTTAAAAATGCAAACTAGGCTTTAAAAATTAGAAATAAATTCAATACACTTTGGAAAAATCTTATTATTACTTTAAAAATATTTAAAGGCCAAAACATATATAGTATAACCTAAATATACAAATTTAAGTAAGATATATCAAATAAAAATGTCATTTATATAAATTAAAAATAAAGAAAATTGTTAAATAACTCAATATACACACAATATTGAAAACAGTATAACTTTCACAATTTAAATCCAATTTCAACGAAACAAAAGGTAGTATTCATGATATTAAGTCTATTTTCATAATAAAAGATAAAATTCTAGAATTCAAATATTTAAATTTAAAATTTAAAAGTCAAAGTTTGACCAAATTGACCAAAATCCACTTTTTCTGGAAATATTCAATTTATTCAGGTTTGAAATTATAATTCTCATAAAAATCAACATTTATATTTAAAATAACTTAATTTATTCATTTTAATAAATAAAATAAAGTTTTTAAATCAAAATTCAAATAAAATAATCAAAATAAACAATTAAAATAAATCACAAAATTCAGGGTTGTTACACTCTCCCCCACTCAAATCTTTTCGTCCTCGAAAAGGAATGAGGTACGGAAAACACAGAAAAAGATAAAATGGAATAGGATTAAGACAAGATGACAAGAAGATTAAAATTATACCTGATAACTGTTGTTATAGGTAAGTTTAAAAAGGTGGAGAATTGGAATAGCTAGAAGGGAAAATAGGTTGAAAGACAAGGATGAACCATTAATTAAAATTGTTGGCTAAAGAGGTAAACAATATTTAAAACCCTTTTAAAATCCTTTAGAAAGGAAAATAACTGATCAAGATATCCTTTATATAATACTTTTATCAAAATACTTTTATAACTCGATGTCTTTCAAGTTTATCCTCGTTCATGCAGACTCTAGCAGTGCGTTGATCAGGAGCAAAGCTAGAATTCTCCAGGTACTTAGTAGACTTGTTTCAACACCTAGTGAAAATACTGGAAAACTTTTAAAAACAGATATGGAAAGTACAATCCAAAAAAAAAACATGTCGATCATGGATCGCGGATACACAATGGTTACGCCTGGATCCCCTAGGAAACATCTGTACCCGTAGGCCGCCCCCCAACCTTGCGATTACGCCATGAAGACTGGTAGTACTGTAGATACACAATGGCTACGCCTGGATCTCCCAGGAAACATCCGTACCCTAGGCTCTCGCAGCCCCTGCTGATTACGCTACCCAGCAACCCAATAGATCGTAGATACACAATGGTTACGCCTGGATCTCCCAGGAAACATCCGTACCCGTAGGCCGCCCCCCAACCCTGCGATTACGCTATGAAGTCGAGCTCGTAAGACCATGGAGATTACCATGGAATTCGATGGAAACTCGAGTATCATATCCAAAAAACCAAAAATCAGAGAAATATCGATAGAATGAATCCACAATGTGGCCACAAAGCGGATATCCAGCAGAACGCACTTTCCATATCTTTACTTCGAAAATATGTATCATATAGTACCTTTTCAAATCACTTTCAAATATCATACTTATATAAAGTCCATTATATATAAGATTTTATTTTCAAATCAAATACCTTTACAAAATCAAAAGTATATCAAATCACACTTATATAGACTTCAATTATATAAGATTTCACTTTTCAAATTGAGTACCTTTTCAAATCCATAGTTTCGAATCAACATCATACTTATACAAACCAATTTTCATATAAGTTCGATAACTCCCAACTCAAGTATTTAGTAACACAAGGTTCTCAAATTTCAATTTGTTCAATATCAGTTCAGTTTCAAAATCATATACAATTCCACCAAATTATTTCTTCTCAATTTAAATATCTTCAGTTTCAAAGTTTCCAAAATAATAGGTTTGGAGAATAATCCAAGTTTCTAAATAAATATAATTTAAGTCAAACAATTCATTTCCAAAATCAATGGTTTTCAAAATCATCTTATACTTACATAAAGTTCATCTTATATAAGGATCAAAAAATTTCAAAAATAATAAATTTCGCTGCATGAAGAGCCATATGGGATTGAACATCTTTGCTTTATAAAAGTTTTTTTTATTTAGAATAGTTTTGTATATAAAATAGTTTGTATGTAAAATAGAATAAAATAGTTTGTTTAAGAAGAACAAAAGAAAAATAGTTTCGAAATATGGTTTTAAATTGATAGTAGTTTTTCATAAAAGAAAATTCCAATTAAATTACAAAGATATCCAACCAAACAACTTCCAATTTCAGCGTCATGTGTATCAATGATATTAGAATATAAGATGCACATATGTCATCATTTCGCAAAATCACATTCGATCGCTCGCTCGATCACACAAGTTCGCTTTCGAACTAGTATTGTCCATTCGACTTCCCTAGTGTGGATTTCGATATGGTTTCTCGACTAGAAGCCATCAGTCTCCTTGCATAGCCATATACTATGATAGAGAAATCTAGAATCAAGCCCAAAATCCATATCAAATATTCGCCATCAAGAATCAAATGAAAAATCCTAACACGAAATGGTGTAATTCACCTCGAACTTGTGTACTCAAACCTGAATCAAATTAATTATGCGAATAAAACAACATACGTACAACTTATGTATCTATTCCAACTTGTTAAATATATAGTTTTATAAAGATGTTACTAAGTTAAAACATTTAAACTAAATTTTATTCAAAAATATTTTGAAGACCAAATTCTTTTCAAAACATTTCAAATCTAAATTTCATATTAGAAAAATTCAAAATAGCCTTATTCATTTACTTAACAAAACAGTTTCAACTTACTTAAATCATATTACTACATACTTTAACATACATACCAAACTTATATACTTTATACTTTTCAAAATTTCTTAGCTTTGAAAAGTTAACCTTGATTTGGAAGTGCTCGAACCTTCAAAATAGTCAAAGAAATCATATTTCATTCCAAGAGTTGGAAATCACAATTAAATCGGTAAATCAATTCCAAAAATGGGGTTATATCAAATCAAATCCAAAACTCAAGGACTGAACACCGGCTCATTTCAAATTGTTTCAAATATATATACATATATCTTTCGAATATCAAATCACACTTCGGAATTTGGAATCAAAATTGGTTTCACCAGTCAATTGTTTAACAAAGCTACCGAAGTGGCCTCTCCCCCACTCTGAAACTCGATAATCCATGTCGATGATGCATGCATTCATCACCGAAATTATTTTCCAGCGACATAAATGGGTTCTGGACTTCTATTTTCTCAACTTCTTTTGAAATTTCTTCGAAATCATTTGAAACTCATTAAAATCATTTGAAACATTCCATATTCGAAAAATACTTTCAAATCATATTATTTATTATTCCAAAATCTTAAAACCAGTTTCAAAAATGCCGGAGTTCAATCACTCAAATTCAGATTCAAAACCTTCAGTTATAAATTATTTTATATGAAACCATTTCTTATAAAATTTTCACAATTTCAAATCCTTTCGAAACATCAAATTCTTGTTTTAAAAAGGTATATAATCTTTATCGAAAACATTTCACTTATATATATAAAATATGGTCACCCTTATCAAAATAACAATTTCGATGTATACACAAATTCCAAAATACAATCAACCTCAAATTTTTCAAGGGATGATTCAAGGATGGATTTCAAAGCAAAATAGAGATTCAAATTTAGAGGAACTCTAATCAAATAGAATTTTGATTCAAAGATAAGCTCAAACGAAGATAAGATAATTAAATTACCAAATAGAAGATGGATAGGCCCATATAGATCGCGGGCGACCTTAACAGGGTCAACCGTGACTTCAGGAATATAATCGATGCGAAAATCTAAGGCAAATCGACCTTCGATCGCCAGCGATAGAATCTAAATATAGCAGAAGATAGAAAACATCGTAAACCGAGGATACAGAAATCTCTGGTGAATCAATGCCAATTATAAGGGAGTTTCACCCTTTTACAAATCATTCAAAGATTGGCGGAATCACTGATCTTTATAGAGGTCATTCAAAGTGGAGTCATGGAATGCTCCAAAAATCAAAAGAATACAATTAGGGGAGATAGGAATGGATTTCAGAACAAGTGGGAGCGTTCCAAAATTCAAAGGAATCCTAATCGAAGAAATCCCAACTAAGATAGAAGTTCAGAATTTTAAGGAAATCCTAATCAAAGAAATTACTAACAAGGTGGATACGAAAGGGATAAAGTCTAGAAAATTTTCTTTCAAAACAAGAAAAATTTGTATCAAAATAATCTTTAAAAATCCTTTAAAATCATTTGAAAATCATTTTATACTTCGAAAATACGTCCTCTCACAAAGAAATGATTCTGAGATTGATTTCACTCATTCTAGCGTATTTCTACCCTATCTCTAATGAGTTTTTGCTCCGCAGGCTAAGGTTTGCCTAAAACCAAAGCTCTGATACCAAATGTAACGACCCACTATTTTGGACCATTCAAATTGACAATAATCCACACATGTATGACTTGAATAATTCAAAATAACATAATGTAATAAAAATTTGGAGCAAATAAAATCAAATACAGAATCACAGACACAGAAATATCAGAATAACTCGCAGCGGAAATTAAAATACCATAGTAGTTCATGAAGCTATTATAACAAATTCTCAAAACATAATACATAATATCAGTCTGGAAAACATATACAATAGAAATCTCAAATACATAGAAGTTTATAATACCAGAGCTGAAATAGAACAACTGAAACTGAAATGGATAGATAACTAGATAAGCAGAATCGCCAGCAATTATTAGCTCCAGAAAGAGATCCAAAGCTAAGCTGTAAATACTCAGGCTGACCCGAGCTTAAAACAAAATACAAAACACTCGAGTCAGGACAATATATACTTATATAATGTAAACCAACTTAAGTGAACTGTAGCTGTAATGCATAATAACTTAAAGGATGCTTGGGATCGCCCATCCTCTAAGGATCAGTTAAACCATAAATTAAATACATCCCATGGTTAAAATTTCAAAATGGTAGTTTATACTTATAAATCAAATATCATTTCAAAACTTCGTTATCATTTCAAATCCATTTCAAAATATCCAAATATTTTCAAATCAAAATATTCCAATTAAACCATTTCAAAAATGAAATTATTATATTTAATATTCAAATATTCGATTCTCAAAATTTTAGTCTTTTGACAATTCATTTATTCACTTAAATTTATTAGAACAGTGAAATTTCAACTTTCGCAGCACTTAGAAAATGCTACGGAAAGTTATGTTTAAAAACAATTCAGTTACCAAAAGACAGCATTTAAAATGCTGTAATAGGTTTAGATTTCAAATAAAACTTAAGTTAAATTCAACAACTACAGCACTTACAAAGTGCAGTAACAGCCCTTAGTTCATTTTAGCCATTTTTTTCATTTATATCAATTACAGCATTTACAAAATGCTGTAATATCCTTTATATTAGAAATGATAGCATTTCAAAAAGGCTGCCAATTAAAATTCAAGAATTTAAATACAATTTAATAACCAATTAAATTTAATTTAAATCATTTTAACTTATAAAATCATATAATTTCACACTTTAAAACATTCATTGAAATACCGTTATATTTATGATTTTATAAAGTTAAATTTACATTCAAAATCAAATTTAATAATAATTTTACTTATTAAATTCCAGCATTTATTTCTTTTCTTTATAAATAAATACTTTAACTTAACATTTAAGTTTATATTTCAAAATATAACCTATTTTCATTTTATTTACTTAATTAAAAATTCACATTTTTACAAAATTCACAAATTTCCAATTTAAGTTATATTTCAAAATTCAACTGAAATATCCATTTATTTCATATTTTGTTTATACAAAAATCATTAACACTTTATAAAAATCATTTAATTTCATTTTAAATCAAAATTGTCATATTTTCTTACTTTACATAAATTCTATTTATAAACAAAATCATAAATTCCAAAATTAACTTATATTTCAAATTCCACTCCACCATTTACTTAATTCACTTATTTAATTTATAGAAAATCACTAATATTTTATAAAAATAATTTTTAATTAAATTTAAATCAAAATATCATAATATTTACATTTTTTTATATACTTTAAAATTTAGAAAAATGTTTTAACCACAGTTTGTATAAAAATTTCTAACTTAAATAAAATGATACGGATAATATATCATTACAATCCGTAATTTGCAAAGGAAAATCCGGGTTTAATCATTTCAAACCCGTAATCCCAAATTAAATGCAATAAATAAAAAATCGTTCAGGCCTATCATTTCAGCCCATAACGATTTTTCCCTATTCTAAAGTCCGTTCGGGTATGTATCATTTCAACCCATAGTGATTCTAATCTACAGGGAACTTGCAGTGTGATAAACTGATATAAATAAACAGAACAACATCATATAACAGTAACTGATGATATAACATGTGTATAAACATGGATGAGCATCATATGATCATAGCATAGGCAGTTATAACATGATGATATAGTTTACAGATTCAAATGGTGTCAGCTTACTAGTTATATAAGTATATATTGTCTGGTGAGAATTACTCACATGTTTCAAGCTGGATATAGCCACCAAATACACAAAAAAGAGATCTTCGAAGGCACGACAACACGAATACAATTTGAGTATGGAAGAGCCAAAGCTAATAGCCTTGTCACATTCAAACAAAACAAATATACAACACATGAATATACACTTAAATAAAATCAAACAGCTCAAGAGATACATGCACAACAAGTCGCCAAATCACTTGCACTTGCTTTCAACCACCCCTAGGCTCAGCCATATGTTAAAAGACATGGCAAAGGTATGAATTTGGATCTGGTCTTGGGCTCATATGGGTCGGCCATAGCTTGGAAGTAATAGTGTAAAGATGGTGATGCATGAAAATTACAAGACAAGGCAACCAAACTAAGTTTCAATGCAACACAAGTCATGGCCAAAGCAAGCATGGTCACGGCCAGGCCTGGTGGGGTCAGAGGGTGATGTGGCAGAGGTGTCAGGTCAGGTAGGGGCTGGAGATGGTGGTACAAGTGGCGGCCAAGGTGGTGTTTGATGTGATTTTTTGTTTGATGATAACAAACATATATCAATTTATATATGTGTTTGCAGATTGTACTATACACATATAGGAATAAATATTCATATTGAATAATAATACTATTGCATAAAATTTATATAATTCAATCAGTATTTTTTATTCAACATAATATTTTATTTCAACACTTTTACAGTACAAAGTTTTCAGCTCTCTCTATATACATACACCGGTTTCATACATTTCACATTTACATTTTCTTTCTCACTACAACACTCAACACATAGTTTTTCACTCTGTCTACACATCTGCATCTATCTGCATTGTCCAGCTCCAGTTCTAGTCCTGCCTCCTGTGTACCTGTATAATTAGCAACTACAGCAGTAATCTGAAAATAAACAAATTTGAATTTGCAAAAATATAAATTTGTTTTTATTGGTGCCTCAGATATATGGGTTATTGTCATCATTTTTGATTGTTTAATATCTGTGCATATCAGTATTCTTATCAGGGACAGGTAATCGTGAGTGGCTGCAATACACACGTGTACATTTATACACGTGTGCACTGCCTCGCCAACTCGTGTGCACAGTCAACAAAAGCAACTGCAACAATGCAAACTACAGACCTGAATCCAGACTATATGAAAGCTATGCATCACTGATACACTATATCACAAGACCACATACAAGCAACATGGACAATAACCAACACAAGGCATGGCACACTAGAGTATGTAGTGCAGCAAAGTGAAGATGCAACTCAACTCAACTCGAAGACTGGACACTACTCACTACAGTCACCAGTGGAACGAAAACCAGACATGAGTTCAAATGCAATACAACGAGAAGTCTAAATTCAACTCAAGTCAAACCAGTGAACAACATATCAACAAGGCATCAAGTATACACATCTCAATGCATCACAGTGCAATAAAATACAAGTGTCGACCAGACTGCACATTCAAGTGCAAGCCTCAAGTAAATATGAATATGCATATATCATGAAACAGCAGTTATAAAAAAGTACATGTCGAGTATGCTACAGACATGCCGAAGTCAATAAGCACAAAGAAAGGAATCAGTGACAGGATGAACAAAATCAGAGAGTATATGCAGAACTACTCCAGACAGAGATGTACAAGGTGATAGCACATATATTCATACATGAATGCATATATATACATGCAAGCAATCAAGTACAGCAGCCCCAACAAGTATATCAGTCAGAAATATCATCACCGAAGACAACAGGGAATGAAAGAACTGCAGACATGGTTATCAAGCTACAACAGATCAAGTGACATGATGAAGCAGTGCAAACTCAAATGAGCAAGTGCAATAGAGAATAGCATCAATGCATAAATGACTACAGAACATCAAGATAAACCAGACAAGATATAACAACAAAACAGCAATGAACTCGATCAGGCATAGCATGTACATGCAGACTAAATGAAACAATGCATCTGTATGCAAAATGTCTCAAAGAAAATGCAAAGTTAAAGTTTAATGAAGACAATCACAACATCACAATCAAGTGCAATGAAGACTACAACATACTCAAGTGATTGAAACTGCGAGAAGCACCAAATGAGCTTCAACTAAATACAAATGCAAACCCAAAGATACATGACTCAAGAACAATAGTATGAAGACATCAAGCAAATGGAACCAGACTCAAGTCAGAGGACACGGAAGTAATAACAGCAAACCAAAGGTCATCAAGAAATTACAAATTTGAAATCAATGCAGTTATGATCGAGTCAAAGTCTAATTAAGTCTAAGTCGTGACCAAAGAATATGATGAACAAGTCAGAGACGAGGTGGTCAAGTATCGAACAGTTCAAATTCAATACTGTGGTGGCCAAGTATATTGACCAAGCAAAGAATCAAAACCATGTGATTCAAGCTACCAGGAAATATTCATGGAAAGATTTTTTCTACGGCAAAAGAAACAAATCAGAAGATTTGGTCAATAAATCAAATATGGCAAACAAATCCTGGCAATGCAAAATATACGGAAAAGATTTTATTTCCATATTTGAGCAAAGAATTCGAATGCATTTATGGACCAAGGAATAAAATCCAAATTTCTTGCTATAGAAACGAAAATAAATTCCAGAACGTAATGAACAATTCAAATCTCAAAATTGTGGAAATATCCAAAGCCATGGGTACTAAGTAAAAAAATTTGAATCATATATACCCAAAATGTTGCAACTAAATCAGGGAAATATTCAACGACGTGGAGGCCAAGCAAATCAAATCAGACGAAAATAAAGGGCTTCGAACCCTATATAAGCCAACAATCATCATCGGCAAAAATCATCGAGTTCAAGTAAACCAAAACCAGCAAAACAAAAGGAACAAATAACATACCAGAGAAACATCGAATTCGATCAACTTGAAGCAGTCGAGCACAAGCCGAGAAAAGGATCGATTGCCAAAGCATAATAGAAGAACAGCAAATTGCATTCGATCAAACTACTGAAAGCGGCAGCTTCATCGATTTACTCCAAGCCCTAATTTAGTTGCAAAGAGGAACGAACGAAGATTAACAAAGCCGCCATTCTCAAAGAAAAAGGAACGGGCCAACATAAATAAAAAGGAAGAAAGGGATTTTTCATTATCACTTATTTGGGCCGGTCTTTTTTTTATTGTGTTATTTTGGCTTTAATTTACAAAGGGCTTAGAATATTTAAATTAGGGTTTTTGAGTTGTTCTTGTTTTTATTTTCTGTACTTTTCGAATCAAATTTTTGGTAAATCACCACCTAGGTTTTAGGTTGTGTCAGATTGTCTATTTAGGATTAGTTCAGTAAGCAGGGTTTGCGAGTTTGCAAAACTCTATAGGCGGTAGCAGGGTTTGCGAGTCTGTTAGAGTGTTTGTAAGCGGGAGACTGTTTAATTGTAATAGAAATCTGGGAATGCAGTAGTAGGCAGGGGTTGCCGAAGCTGGGTAAATTTTGTGTGTGATTTACTTTTCAGCACATTTACTTCTCTACAGTTTGTTTTTGTGTTTAATTCGAGAAAATTTGCTACAACCCTATTCACCCCCCCCCCTCTAGGGTTAATCTAGATCCTACAAGTGGTATCAAAGCCCGATATTTGTCTTTAACTCTAGAGTCATGAATCCACCAAATAATGCTTTTTCTGAGGGGCAATATATTGCTAGGCCACCCATGTTTAATGGGAATGATTATGCTTATTGGAAAGTTAGGATGGGTATTTATCTTAGTTCTGTTGATTATGATGTTTGGGACATTATTGAAACTGGCTATAAATCTCCCACTATAACTGTTGGTGATACTGAGATTCCTAAACCTAAGGATAGGTGGGACGCTAACGATAAGAAATTAAAAACTACAAATGCTAAAGCCATGAATGCTTTGATCTGTGCTCTTGATAAAAATGAATTTAATAGAATTTCTCATTGTAAAACTGCGCAGGAAATTTGGCATACCTTGGAGGTGACACATGAAGGAACTTCTCAAGTCAAGGAGTCTCGTCTAGCCCTATTCAGTAATGAATACGAGAAATTTGTGATGGACAAAGGCGAGAGCATAAAGGACATGTTTGGACGCTTCAACTTTGATGTACAATGCTAGAGCGCTTGGGAAGGTATTCACTGAGGTAGAGCTTGTGAGGAAGGTGCTACGAGTCTTACCGATGAACTTTGAGGCAAAAGTCACAGCAATACAAGAATCGAAAGATCTGAGTAAACTAAGCATGGAGGAGTTGATCGACAACTTGATGACATATGAGCTTGAGCTAAAAACAAAGGAGGAACGCAACAACTCCGAATCAAAGAAGAAGACGATTGCCTTAAAGAGCAAAGAAGAGAGCGATGAAGAAGAAGAAAATCCAATTGAAGAGCTTGCAATGGCTGTCAATAATCTTAGAAAATGGTCAAGATTCGGGCCACGCAAGAAGAAAACAAGTGGTAATAGGTCAAAAGATTCTGACAATTCCGATAATGAATTGACTTGTTATAACTGCAAGAAGCCTGGCCACTTCAAACAAAAATGCCCACTTCTCAAAAACAACAAAGGAAAGAAAAAGAAGAAGAAGGCCTTTGCAGCGACTTGGGATGATGAAGAAGGAGAGGAAGTTTCGAATAATAGCACAGAGGAGGCTAATTTGTGTCTTATGACAAAATCAGATTCAGAAGCAAGCTCAGAGGAATCTAGTGAGGTAAGTGACTATTCTTATAAAGAACTTGTTTTGATGTGTTATGATCTTACTAAAACAATTGATACTCTTGAATCTAAAATTGAAAAACTAAAATCTGATAGGAGAGAACTTGTCGATGAAAATACTAGGTTAGAAACTGAACTTGAAAATATTCAAAACCTAGACTGTAAAAAATGTAAAATTTTAGATTCAGAATTATGAAAACTTAAGAATAGCTTTGAGAATCTTGAAAAAGAAAACTTGAGTCTTAAGGAAACCATTGACACTAGGAAAAAGGATTTTATAAATAGATGCACCTCACTTGTGACTGAAAACACAACACTAAAAACCAAAGTCCAAAATCTTGAGAAAACTCTGAATAACTTTTCAAGAGGAGAAAAATCATTCAACATGTTATTGGGAAATCAACTTTTTGCTAACAACAGAAAAGGACTAGGTTTTGGGAAAACACAAGTTGATGATAATGCAAAAGGTAAGAGTGTCTTTACTAGACGTGAAATAATTGGACATCATGTTGAAAATTGTAGTCATAGGAACAAGAACACAAAATTTATACAAGTTTGGGTTCCTAAGAATTCTACAAACAAATTTCATGACTATTGGAACAAGAATGAAAGGACAAAACAAGTTTGGGTTCCAAAGGGATTGTTTATTCACAATGCTTCAGTCACTAATATCATTGGACCTAAGAGTTTCTCTAGGTCATCCTCCTCTCTCTTTATGTAGGTTTGTTGGCGGGCTAAGGAGCAACAAGAATGGTTTCTAGATTTAGGTTGTTCTAGACATATGACAGGTGACAAATCGAAGTTCCTTAGCCTAGAGAATTTTAAAGGTGGAAATGTAATTAGAAACATTTGCTCCAGTTGCTAGGTTAGAAGCCATTAGGATTTTGCTAAGTTTTGCATGTTATAAGGGTTTCAAACTTAAACAAATGGATGTAAAAAGTGCTTTTCTAAATGGTGATTTAAAATAAGAAGTTTTTGTTGAACAACCCTCCGGTTTTGAAAATCATGATTTTCCAAATCATGTGTATAAACTAGAAAAAGCATTATATGGTCTTAAGCAAGCTCCTAGAGCTTGGTATGACTGCCTTTGTACATATCTTTTGGAAAATGACTTTAAAAGGGGGAGTGCTGACACGACACTGTTTCTATTACATAAAGGAAGTGATTTTTTGATTGTTCAGATTTATGTGGATGATATCATTTATGGTGCTACTAATGAACTCTTGTGCGAGAAATTTGAACAAGTCATGCAGGCTAAATTCGAGATGAGCTTGGTTGGAGAATTGAAATATTTTCTTGGATTTCAAATCAAGCAAAGCAGTGATGGTATTTTCATTTCACAATCCAAGTATGTGTTGGAACTGTTGAAGAAATTTGGAGTTGAGAACTCCAAACCATTGAGAACTCCTATGAGCCCATCAACAAAGTTGGACAAAGACGAGAAAGGAGTTGTTGTTGATTAGAAGAAATATCGAGGGATAATTGGTTCACTTCTCTATCTTACTACTTCTAGACCTGATATTATGTTTTCTGTGTGTTTGTGTGCACGTTTTTCAATCTAATCCTAAAGAATCTCATTTGAAAGCCACTAAACGAATTTTGAGATATCTTTCACACACACACAAATTTGGACTATGGTACCCTTCTTGTGAAAATTTTGATTTAGTTGGTTATTTTGATGCTGATTATGCTGGTTCATTGGTAGACAGGAAAAGCACTAGTGGGACATGTTTCATGCTAGGACATTCATTAGTTTCATGGTCAAGTCGAAAACAAAATTGTGTTGCATTATCCACCACTAAAGCAGAATATATTGCTTTAGGAAGTTGTTGTGCTCAAATTTTATGGATGATGCAAACTCTTTCTGATTTTGGCTTAGTTTATAAACAAGTTCCATTAAAATGTGATAGTAAAAGTGCAATAGACTTGTCAAATAATCCTATTCATCATTCACGCACAAAACACATTGATGTGAGACACCACTTTCTTAGAGATCACATTGCTAAGGAAGACATTTGCATTGAACATATTTCAACTGAGATTCAACTTGCTGATATTTTCACAAAACCCCTCCCCGAAGACAGATTCTCCAGATTACGTTTGGATTTGGGGATTATAGAAATTGACTAATCATTTTCCATTTTTTGGTTGAAATATTCTTGGATATTTATTTTCAACTTCAATTTCTAGGATTCAAACCAGTTTTGGATATTATTCAAAGATTGATTCGAATATGGTATTCAGTAGTGGAAATATGTTTTTGTTTTATTTCTTTTCAAAATTAATATATATATATATATATATATATATTTCATAATATAATTAACTTGGTAACTTATTCCACAATCATTTCTATTTCTACCATCTTTTTATCATTCATAATGGTTTTGTAAAATGAGAAGAGTGATTTCTTTTAAAATTTAAAAAAAAATCTCATGCATCCATTCTCATTTAAAAGTCCTTATGGTTATGCATGGATGGAGCATGTGAGTGAATTATTTTACCATCATTCCATTCTCATTTAAAAGTCCTTATGGTTATGCATGGATGGAGTATGGTAGCTAAGTATTTTTCTGGTCTCACTTAAAAGTCCGGATGCTTAGACTAATAAGTAACTGCTAATCCCATTTAAAAGTCCTTATGGTTATGCGTGGTTAGTAAGTGCTTATTTTTGTGCTTAAATGTCAAATTATTTTTTAAAATTTCTCTCTTCTCATTATATAAAAACCGAATCATCAATCCATTCTCTACAATGTGGAACTTGTTAACTCGTTATGATATATTATGATTTTTCTTTGTTTTGCATTTGTTTTTACTTAAAAAAAAATTCTTGTTCCACTACTGTTCCATTAGTGTTGTCAGTCTTTTGATGATAACAAAAGGGGGAGAAGAACAAGATTTTGATAAGAAAGTAAATATTTTTGGAATACTTCAACAAATTTGTTAAATGTTGTTAGTTAATTTTCTTTAGTTCTTCTATTCTTCTGTAATTTTCTAAATCTTCTAAATAGGGAGTGGTCTCAGTTGTAGGGGGAGCATTCATATAGGGGGAGCATTCATGCTCAAACACATTTATTAGAATTTCATTATAATTTCAAAATCTTTAATATATATGTTTGTCATCATCAAAAGGGGGAGATTGTTTGATGTATTTTTTGTTTGATGATAACAAACATATATCAATTTATATATGTGTTTGCAGATTGTACTATACACATATAGGAATAAATATTCATATTGAATAATAATACTATTGCACAGAATTTATATAATTCAATCAGTATTTTTTATTCAACATAATATTTTATTTCAACACTTTTACAGTACAAAGTTTTCAGCTCTCTCTATATACATACACCGGTTTCATACATTTCACATTTACATTTTCTTTCTCACTACAACACTCAACACATAGTTTTTCTGTAACAACCCGCATATTTATCGATTTTATATTTTTATATTTAAAATCGTTAATCGGATGTTAGTCCGAAAAGCTACTTTTTGCAAACAGTCGAATTAGGACTCGAGACCACCTCCATTGAGTTCAAAATGTCGTTTGCGATCTTTTTGAGTGTAAGCTTCGATATGTTTGGAGTTAGTGGAATTTTTGCTACTTTTCACTTTGGACTTGGGTTTGGGTTCAGCCCTTAACCCCACTTAACCCCCTAGCTCTCTAACTCTTCATCCATTCACTCCCATTTCATTTCATTTCCTCAAGCTAACTGAAAATGGTGGAGAGGAAGAGGAATTAGAAACTACAAAACCCTAGTTCCATTTGCAAATTCTTGTTCTAGCTCCAAATTCAAAGCGAACCCATTGGTAAGCTTCATATCCTTCTTCTCCAACACATTCTCTCTTTGATTTCAGAAAATTCCTAAACCTAACTTTGGGAATGTTCTTCTTTTTAAGCTTTGAATTCAAGCTTGTTGAGTTGGAATTGAAGAGTAATTGCTCTTGCCATTGCTACATAGCATCTTCTTCATTCGTTTGAGTTCAAAGGTGAGATTTTTATCTCACATCTTAAACTATAATTATCTTCGATTGTTAGGTATGAATTCCTAACACTTATTCTTGTGCAATTGCTTTTGGTTTGGATTGATTTGGTGAATATTCCAATTTTTAGTGTTTTGAGTTCAATTCTTTGAAAATCCTAACTTTGATGTTTTGATCATGTTTTTGGTGATGAATCGAAGAGCGTATATGGCCGGGTAGTCGATTGGCGTAAACCCTTAGTGCCGTTGCCCGACCGATTGCATTTCGGAAGTGTTTGGCATTCATTTGATTGGCATGGGAGTGCTGGAAACAGGCTCCGGTCGACCGACCTGCTACTCTAGCATCTCCCTGCCTCTGTTTGGAAGTGCAGATTACAGACTTCGGCCGACCGACCTCAGGGTCCGGTCGACCGACCTGCTACCCGAGCACTTCTGTCTCTGGTTCGGTCAACCGACTCAGGGAGTCCGGTTGACCGACCTGCTCCTATTTGCCAGTTTTTCCTATATTGCTTATTTGTTTGAATTTCCAACTTTAATCGATTCGTGTTGCCTCCTATTTGTTGTTATCATTTCTTAAGACTTTGATGACTCCTCTTTCGGGATGGTTCCTCGTTAGGTCGCTCGACCCTATCTCCCTTAGGTCGAACCCCGTACAACTCTGCGTAAGCAATCTTATCCGAAAGCCATTTAACCGAACTTCTTACTTTTATGGTTTTGAGAATTGATTTCTTTGAACTTTACTCACGTCTTCGAACGTGAATTTTTATGATTGATTGTTTCTACAATCACTTCTATGATTTGTCACTTCAAAATATAAAGGTTTTCTATACTAGTATTAAATATCAAAACTCTTTCATTAAAACGATTTCAACTCTATTTTCAATATCAAAGCTCGTTTCATAAAACCGTTTTCCAATCAATTAGTATATACAAACCTTTACCTCATTCGTATGAGAAAATCTAATTAAACGGCTTAGCAAAACAAGTGGTATGAAACGCTTGCGTTTACTTCGTCGGTTAATTTATGGACTTGTTCGATTGAAACTCTTGTGACAATTTTCTAGTGCAGATCTACAATTTGTTCGTAAATATTTGAGTTAAGCAAGTGGTTATGGGACATGAAGCTAAACTCTTATATTTACTAGCTTAGTGTAATCGACACTTCCTTATGATCATGATGATCATTCTTGTGATTTAGACTAGCGATTGAGCGATGTCTCTTTGTTTGCGAGGTTAGACTAGACACCATTTGTGTGATTTCGATTCACACATATCTCTTTATCTTCAAGGTTAGTCTATACCTCATTGGTGTGATTTCGATTCACACATATTGAAACTCTTGTGACAATTTCCTAGTGCAGATCTACAATCTGTTCGTAAATATTTGAGTTAAGCAAGTGGTTATGGGACATGAAGCTAAACTCTTATATTTACTAGCTTAGTGTAATCGACACTTCTTTATGATCGATGATGATCATTTTATGGTTTAGACTAGCAATGTGCGATGTCTCTTTGTCCATGTGAAGGACTGTACTTCATTTTATTGAGCTTCGACTCAATCAGGAGGAGCTTCGGCTCAAAGTCCGCAATGGGGGACTATACCCAGTCAGGAGGAGCTTCGGCTCATCAGGAGGAGCTTCGGCTCAAAGTCCGCAATGGGGGACTATACCCAGTCAGGAGGAGCTTCGGCTCATCAGGAGGAGCTTCGGCTCAAAGTCCGCAATGGGGGACTATACCCAGTCAGGAGGAGCTTCGGCTCATCAGGAGGAGCTTCGGCTCAAAGTCCGCAATGGGGGATTATACCCAGTCAGGAGGAGCTCCGGCTCATTTTTATAGGATTGGCCATCCTCTTTTATTGTGATTTCTGGATTTCTAATTGATGATTTCTGGAATTTAATGTTTCACCAGCTTTTACAATTGGAATTAATATGTATGTCATTTATTGTGGCTTGGTGAATTAAATAAAGAATATGATATTCTTTTTGATGCTATGAGATTCATGAGATTTTGTATGACTTTTGTGATTTTCTAATGTATACTTATCATAGTATGACTTTATCGTTATCATACGTTTTATTATCATATCTCATATTCTATCTCATTTTATCTGATAATTATAGCTAGACTGATCCGTTTATTATTTTCTTCTTAAATAATACTCGGGTCAGACTGAGATTTTACAGGTGCTTCTTCATGACTTCCTATCTGGAACCATCATCTGACTTTTGGCTAACTACTCTAGTTTAGTAGTTTTTTTGTTGTATACATTTGAGATTAGACTCCTTGATGTATACATATTCTATTGTCTTGCACTTGTATCTATTCTTTTGTGTTATTGTGAATCTTACTTGACCACTACTCTGATGTACACTTTCATGTGTGTTATATATTCATATCTATTTCCGCCTTTGTGATATGAATTGTCTGTGACTGATTTGTGTTATGTTTATTTCTATATTTGTTTTCGAAGATTATATATAGCCACCGTGTGATAGCTTTGTGTTTGTATCGGTATGTTGGATTTCCTCTTTAAAAGATATGCATTCTATTCTATCTGACATATCGGTGCTCGCACAAAGAAGTTACACGGATGGTCGCTCCTCAACAGCCTTATTCTCCGTGCTAATTGACAGCACTACATCGTAGTGTTCTTGGTTAGCGTGGGTATAGAGGTGGGGCGTCACAGCTTGGTATCAGAGCCAAACTTCGGAACAATGTAGAATAATCTAGCAAGGATCATTGTCCTAAGTCTTTCTTAGGAATCGTGCCATAGGATTTGATTCGGATCTTCGTACCGTTCTATCCTATTTTCATTTTATGATTCCTTGTTTTATCAATCAAGTTTGTTTGATTTTCATTCTGAGATTAACCTTTTTCTCTTTTCTTTCTTTCTTAAAGAGAAGAAATGGTTAGATCTGGCCGTACCAACGTCGGTCAATCCAGTGCTACTCCTCAGGAGGGAGTATTTATGTCTGCCCAGCAGCTTCTAGATCTTGTTAAGAATGCTCAAGCTATCGGACCCGTTCCAGAGCCTACCCATCCTAGATCCGGTTTTGCACGCTTGTGCAGAGACTATACCGATTTGGGTGGAAGGCCATTCAAGGGATTCGAGAGTGTTATTGAAATTCAAGCTTGGCTCAAACCATGCGATCGCATCTTTTCTCGCATGAACCTTATTGATCTCCACCGAGTCCAAGTGGCTTCTAGCATGCTCCAAGAAAGAGCATTGGATTGGTATGAGCTTCTTATATCTGAAATCGTTGAAGCGGATCTCACTTGGGAGCAATTCCGGGAAAGATTCGAATTGAAATTTGTGCCGGAGGCTGAAAAAGTAACTTTGGCTCGGCGTTTTATCGACCTTGTTCAAGGTGAATCTTCTGTGACGGACTACGTCGCATCTTTCGAATCTCTTTCCAAATACGGGGTTGAATACATTAACACCCCGTTGAAGAAGAACCAGAGATTTGTTTATGGCTTGAATAAGAATCTTAAGAAGTCATTACTCCTGAAACTCGAGGTTTCTTTTGATCAGCTTATTGATATCGCTCTTCGTCTCGAAGAGGCAGATAGAGAGAGTGATGTTGAAGTTGGGAGTGCCAAACCGAACTTCAACAACAACCAGAAGAGGCATCCTTTTATTAAATTCGAAAGTCCTAATCCAAACAAGAGGGTGAAACAAGTGACTTCTATAGCAAAGACTCCCATCGTTAATCGTGGAGAATGCTACAATTGTGGCTCTAAGGACCATCATATAAATAAGTGTCCAAGGCCTATTTCTTGCCGCTATTGCAAAAGTGCGGATCATTATATATCTTCGTGTCCCAAACGTCTCAGCAAGAGAGAAGGAAAGCTGCAAGTCCCTAGCAACTCTTCTCTTAGTCAAGGTAATTCTCCTTCTATCCTTGACAATATTTGTTTTGTGATTATCTTATTCGAGTTCTTTTTGATATGGGTTTCATCTCATTATTTTTATATCAAAAGAACTTGTGATTCCTTTTCTTTAAACATTTCTGGGCTTGATGACTTCTTTGAGGATTGCGAATCCGGATTAGTGGATCCGCAACACTCAATTTGCTTTTTATTTTTGTCGAAATTATTTTATGTGAATTTTTCTTTCCGATCCGATTTTTTTACTTAGGCTTCGAAATTGATTCTTGTAAGGATTGACTTAATTTTTATAAATCCATATCCTTTGTCCCGTGTGGACTATTCATCTTCGACATTTTCAATCTGTTAAGCAGATTTCTGATTTTTCCTTTGTGATTTTGATTCCAATTTGATGGCATCATTTTATTCTTTAAGCTCACATGATGAGGAAAGTGTTATTTCTCTCATTCATGTAGTTTGAGAATTTTCTTGTATTTTGAGCTTGTCTTAGGATTATCACCTAAGAAAATCTTTTGAGAGGTGTTAAGGTCTTTTCAACTCGACCTTGCCACCGATTTTCATTTTCTATGAGTTGCGGGAGCTATCCATTTACCGCATTCCGCACTCGTTATGATTCTTATGAATGACTTGATATGTCATTCAGTTTATCCAGTTATTTCATCCATTTTTGTAAATCGAGTATTCTATGAATATTTCGATGAGACCATTCTTATATTCATTGATTTTGGGTGAAAATAGCAATTTAAAATTTTGCAAATCTTTTTCATAAGATTTATTTATAAGTACAATTGGATTTTTGTTCTTTAAGCAAACAAAGAATATTCTTAAAAGTTTTTAAGAAACATGTTTATTATCTTGAAGATGATTTTGTGATTGTATTGCCCATTGAGTGCTTTAAGAATTTTGGTCGATGCGCTTGATCAACGTTATCGATAGGAATTTCCTAAACGCTTTGATGAGACAATCAGACCCAGTAAATTGATTAGGAAAATGTAAATTTCTCTAGAAAGATTATTACATAAAGATATTTGTAATTTTTGGAAAGTTTTAGCTTTTCAGGAAAGAAGATGATTTGAAAGAATTCTTTTCCGCTACTTTTATTCTTGTGATTCCCGAAGGGAACCAAGATTTTCTCTTTAGTACCAATGCTAATCGTATTGGTTTGGATGCCGTTCTCTTGCAAAAGAGAACGTGCTATCACTTGTACTTCTAAAACATTAAAGCCGATCGAGACTAGGTATGCCACTCATGATCTAGTGCTCGCGGCTATTGTTTTCGCTTTTAGAGTTTGGCATCATCATTTTTTTTGGGGGAGAAATTTGTTCTCCACCTCGATCATAAATCTTTGAAATATTTATTTTCTCATAAGGAACCTAATATTGGCTTGAGTTTCTTGCATCTTATGATCTTGATATTCTTTTTATTCCCAGAAGGGAAATCGTGTTGCCAATGCGCTTATTCGTATACAACAAGTGGTTGTTTCTTTGATGATGTCCAAATGGAATGATCGTCTTTCCAACATCGGATGTTTTGATATACTTCTTTTATTTGAGCTTCATCTCATTTCTTTTATGGATTAGTGTCCGATGTTCTTATTGGAGTTCGGATCATTTGACGTACCGGTTGCACTACGTCGATGTTCTGAATTATTTGAGCTTTGGTTCATCTAGCGTACCGTTGTTGCACTACGCCATTGTTCCAAATTATTCGAGTTTCTAATTTCTTGGGCATACCGCTTTTGTGCTACGCCGTTGCACCGGTTCAATTTTCTACTATTCATGACGTTTTCCACGTCTTTTATTTACGGAAATGCCTTTGGGATTCCGATTTTATTCTTGAGCCTAGTGTTATTGTGGAAATTGAAGTTTCGCCTATTTGACTTTTGAGCAACATTTTATTCGCATCATTGCTTCGGAGGTTGAGCGCCTTCGGAATAAAGATGTTCTTCTTGTGAAAATTCTATGGTTCTCAAATCCCCAGGATGGCTCTTGGGAAATCTAGAGAATTCATCGAGCGAACTCGTCCGGGTTTTCTCTTTCATGCCCTTTTTGGTGAACTTCTCATTTCAAATTTTCTTTTGTGTTGATATGCTTCTATGGTTGTTACTCTTTATTTTCTTCTTAAGTATTGCGAGGACGCAATTTCTTTAAGGAGGGGAGTCTGTAACAACCCGTATATTTATCGAATTTATATTTTTATATTTAAAATCGTTAATCAGATGTTAGTCCGAAAAGCTACTTTTTGCAAACAGTCGAATTAGGACTCGAGACCACCTCCATTGAGTTCAAAATGTCGTTTGCGATCTTTTTGAGTGTAAGCTTCGATATGTTTGGAGTTAGTGGAATTTTTGCTACTTTTCACTTTGGACTTGGGTTTGGGTTCAGCCCTTAACCCCACTTAACCCCCTAGCTCTCTAACTCTTCATCCATTCACTCCCATTTCATTTCATTTCCTCAAGCTAACTGAAAATGGTGGAGAGGAAGAGGAATTAGAAACTACAAAACCCTAGTTCCATTTGCAAATTCTTGTTCTAGCTCCAAATTCAAAGAGAACCCATTGGTAAGCTTCATCTCCTTCTTCTCCAACACATTCTCTCTTTGATTTCAGAAAATTCCTAAACCTAACTTTGGGAATGTTCTTCTTTTTAAGCTTTGAATTCAAGCTTGTTGAGTTGGAATTGAAGAGTAATTGCTCTTGCCATTGCTCCATAGCATCTTCTTCATTCGTTTGGGTTCAAAGGTGAGATTTTTATCTCACATCTTAAACTATAATTATCTTCGATTGTTAGGTATGAATTCCTAACACTTATTCTTGTGCAATTGCTTTTGGTTTGGATTGATTTGGTGAATATTCCAATTTTTAGTGTTTTGAGTTCAATTCTTTGAAAATCCTAACTTTGATGTTTTGATCATGTTTTTGGTGATGAATCGAAGAGCGTATATGGCCGGGTAGTCGATTGGCGTAAACCCTTAGTGCCGTTGCCCGACCGATTGCATTTCGGAAGTGTTTGGCATTCATTTGATTGGCATGGGAGTGCTGGAAACAGGCTCCGGTCGACCGACCTGCTACTCTAGCATCTCCCTGCCTCTGTTTGGAAGTGCAGATTACAGGCTTCCGCCGACCGACCTCAGGGTCCGGTCGACCGACCTGCTACCCGAGCACTTCTGTCTCTGGTTCGGTCAACCGACTCAGGGAGTCCGGTTGACCGACCTACTCCTATTTGCCAGTTTTTCCTATATTGCTTATTTGTTTGAATTTCCAACTTTAATCGATTCGTGTTGCCTCCTATTTTTTGTTATCATTTCTTAAGACTTTGATGACTCCTCTTTCGGGATGGTTCCTCGTTAGGTCGCTCGACCCTATCTCCCTTAGGTCGAACCCCGTACAACTCTGCGTAAGCAATCTTATCCGAAAGCCATTTAACCGAACTTCTTACTTTTATGGTTTTGAGAATTGATTTCTTTGAACTTTACTCACGTCTTCGAACGTGAATTTTTATGATTGATTGTTTCTACAATCACTTCTATGATTTGTCACTTCAAAATATAAAGGTTTTCTATACTAGTATTAAATATCAAAACTCTTTCATTAAAACGATTTCAACTCTATTTTCAATATCAAAGCTCGTTTCATAAAACCGTTTTCCAATCTATTAGTATATACAAACCTTTACCTCATTCGTATGAGAAAATCTAATTAAACGGCTTAGCAAAACAAGTGGTATGAAACGCTTGCGTTTACTTCGTCGGTTAATTTATGGACTTGTTCGATTGAAACTCTTGTGACAATTTTCTAGTGCAGATCTACAATTTGTTCGTAAATATTTGAGTTAAGCAAGTGGTTATGGGACATGAAGCTAAACTCTTATATTTACTAGCTTAGTATAATCGACACTTCCTTATGATCATGATGATCATTCTTGTGATTTAGACTAGCGATTGAGCGATGTCTCTTTGTTTGCGAGGTTAGACTAGACACCATTTGTGTGATTTCGATTCACACATATCTCTTTATCTTCAAGGTTAGTCTATACCTCATTGGTGTGATTTCGATTCACACATATTGAAACTCTTGTGACAATTTCCTAGTGCAGATCTACAATCTGTTCGTAAATATTTGAGTTAAGCAAGTGGTTATGGGACATGAAGCTAAACTCTTATATTTACTAGCTTAGTGTAATCGACACTTCTTTATGATCGATGATGATCATTTTATGGTTTAGACTAGCAATGTGCGATGTCTCTTTGTCCATGTGAAGGACTGTACTTCATTTTATTGAGCTTCGACTCAATCAGGAGGAGCTTCGGCTCAAAGTCCGCAATGGGGGACTATACCCAGTCAGGAGGAGCTTCGGCTCATCAGGAGGAGCTTCGGCTCAAAGTCCGCAATGGGGGACTATACCCAGTCAGGAGGAGCTTCGGCTCATCAGGAGGAGCTTCGGCTCAAAGTCCGCAATGGGGGACTATACCCAGTCAGGAGGAGCTCCGGCTCATTTTTATAGGATTGGCCATCCTCTTTTATTGTGATTTATGGATTTCTAATTGATGATTTCTGGAATTTAATGTTTCACCAGCTTTTACAATTGGAATTAATATGTATGTCATTTATTGTGGCTTGGTGAATTAAATAAAGAATATGATATTCTTTTTGATGCTATGAGATTCATGAGATTTTGTATGACTTTCGTGATTTTCTAATGTATACTTATCATAGTATGACTTTATCGTTATCATACGTTTTATTATCATATCTCATATTCTATCTCATTTTATTTGATAATTATAGCTAGACTGATCCGTTTATTATTTTCTTCTTAAATAATACTCGGGTCAGACTGAGATTTTACAGGTGCTTCTTCATGACTTCCTATCTGGAACCATCATCTGACTTTTGGCTAACTACTCTAGTTTAGTAGTTTTTTTGTTGTATACATTTGAGATTAGACTCCTTGATGTATACATATTCTATTGTCTTGCACTTGTATCTATTCTTTTGTGTTATTGTGAATCTTACTTGACCACTACTCTGATGTACACTTTCATGTGTGTTATATATTCATATCTATTTCCGCCTTTGTGATATGAATTGTCTGTGACTGATTTGTGTTATGTTTATTTCTATATTTGTTTCCGAAGATTATATATAGCCACCGTGTGATAGCTTTGTGTTTGTATCGGTATGTTGGATTTCCTCTTTAAAAGATATGCATTCTATTCTATCTGAAATATCGGTGCTCGCACAAAGAAGTTACACGGATGGTCACTCCTCAACATCCCTATTCTCCGTGCTAATTGACAGCACTACATCGTAGTGTTCTTTGTTAGCGTGGGTATAGAGGTGGGGCATCACATTTTCACTCTGTCTACACATCTACATCTATCTGCATTGTCCAGCTCCAGTTCTAGTCCTGTCTCCTGTGTACCTGTACAATTAGCAACTACAGCAGTAATATGAAAATAAACAAATTTGAATTTGCAAAAATATAAATTTGTTTTTATTGGTGCCTCAGATATATGGGTTATTGTCATCATTTTTGATTGTGTAATATCTGTGCATATCAGTATTCTTATCAGGGACAGGTAATCGTGAGTGGCTGCAATACACACGTGTACATTTATACACGTGTGCACTGCCTCGCCAACTCGTGTGAACAGTCAACAAAAGCAACTGCAACAATGCAAACTACAGACCTGAATCCAGACTATGTGAAGGCTATGCATCACTGATACACTATGTCACAAGACCACATACGAGCAACATGGACAATAACCAACACAAAGGCATGACACACTAGAGTATGTAGTGCAGCAAAGTGAAGATGCAACTCAACTCAACTCAAAGACTGGACACTACTCACTACAGTCACCAGTGGAACGAAAACCAGACATGAGTTCAAATGCAATACAACGAGAAGTCTAAATTCAACTCAAGTCAAACCAGTGAACAACATATCAACAAGGCATCAAGTATACACATCTCAATGCATCACAATGCAATAAAATACAAGTGTCGACCAGACTGCACATTCAAGTGCAAGCCTCAAGTAAATATGAATATGCATATATCATGAAACAGCAGTTATAAAAAGGTACATGTCGAGTATGCTACAAACATGCCGAAGTCAATAAGCACAAAGAAAGGAATCAGTGACAGGATGAACAAAATCAGAGAGTATATGCAGAACTACTCCAGACAGAGATGTACAAGGTGATAGCACATATATTCATACATGAATGCATATATATACATGCAAGCAATCAAGTACAGCAGCCCCAACAAGTATATCAGTCAGAAATATCATCACCGAAGACAACAGGGAATGAAAGAACTGCAGACATGGTTATCAAAGCTACAACAGATCAAGTGACATGATGAAGCAGTGCAAACTCAAATGAGCTAGTGCAATAGAGAATAGCATCAATGCATAAATGACTACAGAACATCAAGATAAACCAGAAAATATATAACAACAAACAGCAATGAACTCGATCAGACATAGCATGTACATGCAGACTAAATGAAACAATGCAACTGTATGCAAAAAGTCTCAAAGCAAATGCAAAGTTAAAGTTTAATGAAGACAATCACAACATCACAATCAAGTGCAATGAAGACTACAACATACTCAAGTGATTGAAACTGCGAGAAGCACCAAATGAGCTTCAACTAAATACAAATGCAAACCCAAAGATACATGACTCAAGAACAATAGCATGAAGACATCAAGAAAATGGAACCAGACTCAAGTCAGAAGACAGGGAAGTACTAACAGCAAACCAAAGGTCATCAAGAAATTACAAATTCGAAATCAATGCAGTTATGATCGAGTCAAAGTCTAATTAAGTCAAAGTCGTGACCAAAGAATATGATGAACAAGTCAGAGATGAGGTGGTCAAGTATCGAACAGTTCAAATTCAATACCGTGGTGGCCAAGTATATTGACCAATCAAAGAATCAAAACCATGTGAATCAAGCTACCAGGAAATATACATGGAAAGATTTTTTCTACGGCAAAAGAAACAAATCAGAAGATTTGGTCAAGAAATCAAATATGGCAAACAAATCCTGGCAATGCAAAATATACGGAAAAGATTTTATTTCCATATTTGAGCAAAGAATTCGAATGCATTTATGGACCAAGGAATAAAATCCAAATTTCCTGCTATAGAAACGAAAATAAATTCCAGAACGAAATCAACAATTCAAATCTCAAAATTGTGGAAATATCCAAAGCCGTGGGTACTAAGTAAAAAATTTTGAATCGTATATACCAAAAATGTCGCAACTAAATCAGGGAAATATTCAACGACGTGGAGGCCAAGCAAATCAAATCAGACGAAAATAAAGGGCTTCGAACCCTATATAAGCCAACAATCATCATCGGAAAAAATCATCGAGTTCAAGTAAACCAAAACCAGCAAAACAAAAGGAACAAATAACATACCAGAGAAACATCAAATTCGATCAACTTGAAGTAGTCGAGCACAAGCCGAGAAAAGGATCGATTGCCAAAGCATAATAGAAGAACAGCAAATTGCATTCGATCAAACTACTGAAAGCGGCAGCTTCATCGATTTACTCCAAGCCCTAATTTAGTTGCAAAGAGGAACGAACAAAGATTAACAAAGCCGCCATTCTCAAAGAAAAAGGAACGGGCCAACATAAATAAAAAGGAAGAAAGGGATTTTTCTTTATCACTTATTTGGGCCGGTCTTTTTTTTATTGTGTTATTTTGGCTTTAATTTACAAAGGGCTTAGAATATTTAAATTAGGGTTTTTGAGTTGTTCTTGTTTTTATTTTCTGTACTTTTCGAATCAAATTTTTGGTAAATCACCACCTAGGTTTTAGGTTGTGTCAGATTGTCTAAATAGGATTAGTTCAGTAAGCAGGGTTTGCGAGTTTGCAAAACTCTATAGGCGGTAGCAGGGTTTGCGAGTCTGTTAGAGTGTTTGTAAGCGGGAGACTGTTTAATTCTAATAGAAATCTGGGAATGCAGTAGTAGGCAGGGGTTGCCGAAGCTGGGTAAATTTTGTGTGTGATTTACTTTTCAGCACATTTACTTCTCTACAGTTTGTTTTTGTGTTTAATTCGAGAAAATTTGCTATAACCCTATTCACCCCCCCCCCCCTCTAGGGTTAATCTAGATCCTACAGGTGGTGGTTTGGAGGTGGCGATGCATTAAGGTGCTCGGCTAGGCATAATTAGGTAGAGTTTGTTCATTTTTGGTAGAATCTTCATCATAGATGGCCATGGTCAGATAGGACAGAGGTGCTGGAGGGGGTGTTGACTAGATGTGGTGGTGGTGGAGGTGGCCAAGATGATGGAGGAGATGAAGGCAAGTGCAAATGAATTAAGAAAAACAAGAAGAAAAAGAGAAGAAAAGAAGAGGAACTTTACCAAACTATTTTGCTCAGGAAATGGCCGAAATTTTTGGAGTGAGAAGCTTTTATTTTCGTGAAAAAATGATGGAAATGATACAGCTGAAGATAGGGATAGGGTCGGCCAAAAATCAAAGCAAGTGGTGGTTAGAAAATGAAAAGGCAAGAAGGTGAAAGGTCAAAGGCATGTGAAAGGTTTTAAACTCTTCATATTTCCATTATTTATTTTGAAATTTATAAATACATATAAAAACTGATAAATAAAGATAACAACTCAGAAATGAAAGTAAATATATAAAATAAATAATTAAATTTTAATTAAATAGAAATTAAATTAAGAAAATAGCTTAAAAATGCAAACTAGGCTTTAAAAATTAGAAATAAATTCAATACACTTTGGAAAAATCTTATTATCACTTTAAAAATATTTAAAGGCCAAAACATATATAGTATAACCTAAATATACAAATTTAAGTAAGATATATCAAATAAAAATGTCATTTATATAAATTAAAAATAAAGAAAATTGTTAAATAACTCAATATACACACAATATTGAAAACAGTATAACTTTCGCAATTTAAATCCAATTTCAACGAAACAAAAAGTAGTATTCATGATATTAAGTCTATTTTCATAATAAAAGATAAAATTCAAGAATTCAAATATTTAAAGTTAAAATTTAAAAGTCAAAGTTTGACCAAATTGACCAAAATCCACTTTTTCTGGAAATATTTAATTTATTCAGGTTTGAAATTATAATTCTCATAAAAATCAACATTTATATTTAAAATAACATAATTTATTCATTTTAATAAATAAAATAAAGTTTTTAAATCAAAATTCAAATAAAATAATCAAAAAAAACAATTAAAATAAATCACAAAATTCAAGGTTGTTACATGGACATTTCTAGTATGTCATTATACTATAACCCACATGTCATAACTTTCCTTTCTGGCTTCTAATAAAAAAGGTTCATCCATTACTTTAATTATTAAAACTGATTATGGGATAAGCTGTGCATTCCTACACTGAGTTAGAAATATAAATTATGCATATTTGTTCTAACTCATCTAGAAATTAGCTTGGAGGAATTTTTTCCTACCACCTATCTTGCCTTCTTTAACCTTGAGTCAACTAACACCTTTTATGTGTATTTGCAACCTCGTTGCCCTCTTCTATAAATGTAACACCCCCGGTTTTTTACTTTAATTAAATTAAAATAAATTAGTTAATAAATTATAAATAGTGAAAAACGGAAATTTTACAAATGTTAGAAATTGGCCATGAAAATTGCACCATTGGGTTTGTAGCGATTTTCTTATCAATTTTTATATATAATGTTTTTTGACTAGATTTCAAATGGAAAACTTATTAATGTTTGAATTTTTAACGTCAGAAATAATTGTATATGTAAATATGATAATTTAATCAATTAAAACTAATTAGATGTTAATAATTGTTAACACTCAAATTATAATCTTAGAGAATTTGTAAAATGGGTAAGAATTGAGTGGGACCAATTAAAAGAAGAAACAATCAAACTAAATCGTGCAAATAATTAATAAAATTAAACAATGTAAATAAACTAACATTCAACAAACACACAGGTCGACCGTAAGGCACCAGGGTCAACCGTTAGCGGTCGACCCATGGCCTTGAGTAGTTGACCTATACCTGTGAAGGAACATGGTTTAACTTTTTAGATGGACAAATGTGATTTATTTCTTGCGTGCAAAGTAATTTAACAGCAATTAGGATTAAACAAAAAGATTTCTAGTGTTTATCTAACGCTCCAAATCAGTCCACGCCCTCTATAAATAAACAGTTTGCCTAACCCTAATTCGTTTAGAAAATCTACAACATACTGAAACTCTGTCATTCTCTCTTCTTCTCTAAATTATAAAATAATATTAAAGCTATTATAATAGATATATGCATATATATAAGTAAAAGAAAGTGTAGAATAAGAGAAGAGGATAATAGGGATTGGTTCAAAGCATGGAGATAAAGGAAAACTTGGATCAAAAATTCTAATCTAAAATCTAATTTCAATCCTTTCCCCCGATCTGTAATTTTAATAAAAGAATACCTTTTTTATTATTGATTTGAAGTAAGAGGGAGTTAAATAAAAAGGGAACGGAGCTAGATCTGGAGAATGGGGAAGATCGAAGCAAGGTGGGTGGGAATATCATATATTTTTATATAATACTAGATTATATCTTTGCAAAACTATTCCAACATACCTGATAAGTAAAATTAAATTGCAAGTTAATCCCCATTATTTAAAAATGATTTAATTTAATATTTCTAATGAATGTTATTGTTAAAATTGAATATTTCCCAAGTATGAACAAGTTTGCAATTTTATATGTAATTGATTAAAGTTGTGTAATGATAAGAATTATTAGTTTCTACGTTAGATATTAATTTAATAAAGCATAATGATTAGAATTTTATTTTATGCTATGGACATGAATTTTATAGCATTTTAATAAATAGCATATTGATTAGAATTTCTAATTTATTCGATGTTGATGAATAAAAGTTAGAAAACGAAGTTATTTGTTTTGGGATTTTAGAGATATTTTAGTTTATTTAAATTTATATTGTTGGCAGTAGATTTCCATTCCTTATCAAGTCTAAATTTAGCAATAGTGTAATGTTTGAAGTGACAAGAAATAAATGCATGTTTATAAAAGAAAGAGATGTACAAAATAAGGATGATTACCGTCTTTTGTACTGTCTATTTCAATAAATAAAAAGAGAATTCCTTATGATTACAAACACCGCACAAACCACCTTTTTGGATAAGATATGGAAATTTACTAAATAACAATTAATTAATAAAGTTTAATTCCAATTTGTTAAAATGTAGTAAATCCCAAGAATGGAATATTGAGATAAGAATGAAATAAAAAGGTGAATAAAGTGGGTAGTAATGTAATTGGAAGTGCGAAGTTACAAGCAAGAATCAAAAGAAATACCAGATAAAGTGGAATAGAAATTAAAGTTGAAACTAGTGAATGTAGTAGCAAAGATATGGTAACTAATAGATGAGAAGCAGTTGATGAATTTGTTAAAGTGAAAGATAAACACATAATAAAATGAAGATGTAAGGTCAAGCATAGAAGATGTAGAAGCAGTAAAGAAGATGTAAGAAGAATGAATGTACATGAATATGAAATATGTATATATGTAGCCTTGGATATGCATTTATGACGGGTGTGGATAGTTATAATTTAATAAAGATCAATTTTAAAAAGTAAATGACATAAGGTCATTAGAGTGGGTTGGAATTTGAAAACATATCCAACCATAGGACTCGGGAAGAGTATCTTGCGTATAGAGAAGGGATACCCTCAAGTTAGGAATGTTCTTGAAATAGAAGCTCCGTAAACATAGATAATTGGGCAATCTGTTAGGCCGATGTCGAGGCAGGAGTCACACTATTCATCGATGGATATTCTATCGGTTTAGAAAACCGTTGACCGAATTTAAATTAAAAATATAACCGCAAGCGCACGGCGTACACTTGTAGTACGTGGCGAATACGGGTCGATCCATAGGGAATTGTTAAAGTTTAAAAATCTATTCAATCAAATTAAACCAAAGTCGAGGGATTGTTAACTAACTAAAAGAAAGTAAAAACAAGCTAAAAGAAAATAGATAAAAATATGAGAGTGTTAAGACAATTTAGGGGCAACTTCCACTCTCTAAATCACATAAATCAACAAAATGAAGTTATGATCTCTCTTTTCTTTGTCATTAGTTAGCTTACTTGATGTGCTTATCATAAGTATGGATCATTTGTGCTATTAATTAGCTCAATATAAGCCATCAAACTATAACACAACCTTTAAACCACTTTTAATTCTCATGAAAATGACAACAAAGTTGAAAATGAAAATCTATTTTAAGCATGGCCTATTAACTATTTTTTAGAAATACAGGCCATCAAATTTTGATTTAAACATTCACTTCTTTGCCATAATCATATATAGACGAAGAGGCAATTTGTGATTTATATGACTAAGCATAGCCTTTTTTTTAACAACATAAGCTATCAAACTCAATAATAAGCACAAAATTACATAAACATCATTTTCCATGAAGCACAAAACGAGAGCATAATATTTATCAAAATGTTGAAGCTATATAATTAGAGAGCTCATTACTTCTAAATTGAAGGGGTTTAGCTTCTCATATTTGTTATCATATCAACAAATATAGCTTGCAACATAGAACAAAACAAAGAGGAAAAGAGAGCTAAATGAAAGAAAAAACTAATCTACTTGCATAAAAGAAAATCTACACTACTAGCATGAAAGGAAATGAACATGTAAGTAAAAGGAAACAATAATTAACATTGCATAAAAAGAAAAGAAGATTACATAAAATAAAAATGGCTAAGTAGCCATGAAAAGAGAAAGAGAGCTTTCTTTTTATTTTCCTAAGAGAAGAGACTAAGAGAAGAGAGACTAAGAAGAAGCAAGTTACATGAAGATATGGGGTATTTATACAAGTGTTAAACCCTAATTCATATTTATGGGGAATGCCGAAATTTCCCTTGAGAAAGTGTGGAGGCCAAGTAATCATTAGCTTCTACTAATCATCATTTAAGTGTACATTAAGCCATTAATTCCATAAGCATGTGCATTAGCCTCTAATTTGTACATGAAGAAAGGTGGGTAGGTGGGGTCCTCCATTATCTTCACTTTGAATTATTTCCATCTTTATTTTTTTCTTCACTCTTGTGCATGCATATATTATCATGAAGCCACTTGTAAAATTCACCAAACTTCCTACAAAACAACATAGAAAATTCCAAGTAAATTTTCACAATTTAATAAATGCATAAAAATGACCATTTTACCCTTATATGAAGATGAATATGTGACAATTTGAAAATAATTTGAATTTTGTTTTAAACAAGTTAAAATACCCGATATGATCGTTTATTTTAGATTAAATATGGTGGTAAAAATATGCACATTTACGTGCACATCACACACAGTCAAAGTTGGCATGCTTTAAATTAGGAGGGTATTGCCTTGATTTCACTAGGCAATCTAAATGAATGGTGAGTGGGGTTGGACCTATACAACACGGCGCACGAGTACCAACCACTAAGGGAAGAGTTGCATAGGTTACGACAGACAGTCATCGATCCCTTGCGATCAATGGGAAGGATAGGGTTACACCTAGACTGGATGATTCACCTACCGAGACATTCAATTAGGTCATGCAATGCCACAGTTGTTTGCTAAATTGTTTGATAGGGCAGGGCTAGTTACCCCATAATGAGATTCCTTCAAAACATGGATGGGGTGATTTATGGAGCCAAGTCCTCGTAATAGGAAGTAGACAAAGTAGAAAATCCCCAAAGAGAACGTGGCCTTATGGAGGAAAGGTCGTTGGTGCACACTAGAGGATTTCCTCGAGATATACGATGATGAGATCATGATACGATGAGGCGTTGAATCCTAACAAGGTGCTGAATGGGAGATACTAGGGGATAGTATGTAGGTCCATTAGGGGACCATGAGATATATATTTATATATATAGATATAAATCTATAGGATGTAGATGGGAAGGTTTATACACAAAGATGGAGTCGTAATGACTAATGATAGTCAAACATAACATGTAATTGTGAACAATCGGCATAAGCTAGTGTTATGTATACGATGTATAATTTATCAGTCTTTAGAACTTGTTCTGACCCCCTCCTCATTACAACCCATATGATAGACTGAAGGACAGCTACTAGTGTTTGGGCATGTTCAGTGCTGGGAAGGACACTTGATTTTGGAAGTGTCAAACCTTTGTCAATGATTATCTAATTTATTATATTTCAAATTATTCCGCTGCAAATTATTTCCTTAGAGATCTGATATGCATTCTTTTGTTTTATTTTCATGATACCAAACCAATGATCCATACTTTGGTGGACTTAGATTTTAAATTTAGCAAAAACAGGCCCACTCGGGTGCGGGTTGTCACATTTGGTATCAGTGCTTAGGTTAGTAGATCTTGAAAATTTTAGAAAACGTTGAGTGAACATATTTGTATTTTATCTATAAATGTAATATATGTTAAATCCTAATAATTCCAATTATAGAATAATTACATAAGGGAAATCCTTGAAACTAGATGGTACATGACTCCCCAGTCGGGCCCTGATGGCCCAATGATTGTAGATCCCCATATGATAGTCGATTGATGGTGTACATTAGGTTCAGATAAAGGGAAAATAAGAATCCATATTTATAGATTATGGAAGGTGTGGAAGTTCCTAATAAATAATTGGATTTTTAATATTGAGAAAGGAACAAGTTAGTAAATTGAAGGAAAGATGTTCTTAAGCGAATAATTAGAAATTGTAACGACGCACCTTTTTGACCATCGAAAGTTGACATCGAATACTACCACCAGGTTCAAATGTCGAACATCCAATTGAAAAAGGGCAGAATGTTAGGGTAAATAAAAAGAAAAGAATAGAGAATAGAGAAATCAGAATCTCATAGGGGAATCAACAACATATAATATAACGAGGACAGTAAAAACTATCACTCCATAAATACAAAGTATATCAAACTTAAAAACAAACCTTATAAGTTGAATGGTTATAAAATCCTGCCAGCTCCATTCGAAGATCCCCATACCACCAAAGCCAACCTAGGAAAATACTCGGTCTGACCCGAGCATTATAAAAAAATAGCACCCGGATCGGTCTAGAAATACCAGCGTGAGAAAACTCAAATAATGTGGAACATATAAATGTTCGGTGAGACCACGCCGCTTACGCGGAACAGGTTTTTACCTCACAAGAATAACATCCATACAGGAGAGAGTTAAGATAAACAACAGGAAAAAATCCAAATAAGAATGGGCATAAATAGTATTAAAAACTAGAGTTGAAAGAAAGAAAATAATTTGAGCAAAATCCAAACTGGACAGAATGGATAAAACAAGATAACAGTCCAAACTTGATAGAATGGACAAAACTTATAATTAAACATCATGATGAGTGGTTGACTCTTCCCATTGCAATTACAAAAAAATAATTCGAAGGTTCGAATAAAATAAGGAAAGGAATATTTCCAACAAATGACCATGAGGGTGCATCCCTCTTAAAAGAAGTATACCTCTAGAAATATACTTAAAAACCCTGGGAACTCCAAGCCGGACCACGCCAAACCTTATCGAGAATCCGAATATTTCACATCTAAATCATATCCGTTTTAAGATGAAAGTACACCAAAATCTAGATGAGATGTGAAAATACCCTAATGGAGCAACCCCACATAACTTGGCCCCCAAAAACACGTGCTTTGGTTTAGTCATTTCCAACAAAGGATAACAAAGCTCAAAAGAGCAGCGAACCGTTTTTAAGGTGACGATACACCATGAAGAAAGTTGGATCTGATAGTAAAAAATCAACTAACGGAGATAATTAAAATGATCGTATATGGAAATTAAATATCATATATCTAACACTACTCATCAATTCCAAACAAGTGTTATCCCTCGATTGAAAATGAAGCCAGACAAGTTGAGGAAGTGTTACCTCTAGGCTTCGCCTTGACGACATTTGTAACCTTCAAGATAGAAATGAGTCCAAGCCTCAACGTTTAGCGTTAAAAGTATGACTAAATCCTTTCCATAAAAGCGATATCGATTACAGAACTACTTTTCCATAACCGAAATTGAATTTTACTTTTAAAATTGAACTTATGCTTGATTTCCGTATTACAAATATTGGTAAAAACACTTTGGAAATACTCTTTAAAAATATTCTTTTAAAAGACAAACTTATAATACTAAGTGTATTATAACAAGGATCAAAAACAATTGTCATTAAACATTGTTTACTATAACTCAAACGATTTACACTTATCTTTATTTATAAATTATACATTTTATAGGATTTTCTCATTTAAAACCATTATTTGTAAATTCAAAACAATATTTATTATCCCAAAAGAAAATAAAACAATTTGAATACCTTTATAAATTTAAAACAATTTTAATTATCTCGAAAGATAATTAATCACATTTACAATCTCTTTTAAATAAACAAATCTGTTATCTTTAATGAAATAGTTAATTATTTCCAAACATTTTTAACCATCAGTAAATTAACTTTAAAACCTTTTATTAAACCAGTTTATTAACTTTAAAACACTAAATCAGTTAATTAACTTAAAACACTTTTATTATATTAGTTAATCTACTTTAATCACCTTTATTAAATCAATTACTTAACTTTAAATATCGTTAATTAAAAGATTTATTAAATTCAAAGAATCGCTAATTAGAATGAATGATTTATCTCAAACATTATTAATTAAAATGATTAAATTATCTTTAGGTGCCATAAATTAAAATAATTAATTAAGTTCAAATAATCATTAGTTAATTGGTTTAATTAAATTAAAATATCATTGGTTAAAATGGTAAATTAAAACATCATTTGTTAAAGTGGTTAATTAATTATAAACAATAATTAATTAAAATGATTAACTGAATTTTAAAAAAAAATTCAGTTAAAACAATTAATTAAATTTCAACAGTCGTTAATTAAAATGATTAATTAAAGTTAAATATCATTAATTAAAATGGCTTAATTAATTTCAAATCTCATTAATCAAATAGATTAATTAATTTTTGTAGACATCATTAATTAAAATAGTTAATCAAATTCAAATATCATTATTAAAAATGGTTACTTACTTTTAAACATCGCACAATTAAAATGATTATTAATTTCAAATATCGCTAATTAAAATGATTAATTAGACTCCATTATCATTAATTAAAATAATTAATTAAACTCAAAATAATCATTAGTTAAAATGATTAGTTAACTTTAAACATCATTAGTTAAAACAGTTAATTAATTTAAATAACCATTAATTAAAATAGTTAATTAATTTAAAATACCATTAATTAATACGAGTAATGAATTTTAAAATTCTATTTAATGAAATAACAAGCTCAAGTACCAAACACGCATAATAGGGTTTTGGGGATGAAAATCAATAAATGATGGTATATTGAAAATCGCTATAACGACACTTAAATGATTTAAATGGAATATCAAGATTTATTTCAATTAAATATCAGTATAACAACATAAGGATGTAAATAAATAATTATTGGTGAGAAATCCCTTAGGGTCTTTCTATAAATTTTCCCTGCAAAACAATGGTTACAAATAATATATATAATCATATGGGTCCGTAGCACTCAAATTAATATGCCATCCATTTTCCAAATGGAAATTCAACCAAACAATTTAACTAACATGCAAGCAATCAATAATAGTTTATAGCATCATAGATATGATATAGTAAAATTAAATGTGAGAGAAACTCACATTGATTTCATTTTCTGCCAAAGCTTTCCTGTTTGGACCAAAACCGAACGGGCATTCGATTTTAACCCAAATTTTCACTTACTTCAAATCTGACCAATCCAAGTCCATTGTGAAGATATCATTGATACGAATCAAATGCGACTAAGATCGTTTGATTCGGACCTAGTATGGACAAGTTATTGATTATACAAAATTTTAGAATTAAATAAATAATTAAACTATTACTTATTTACTAATCCTACCCTAATCACTCAACACCCAAATCACGACCGTTGAATAACTCATCTCCAATATGATCTCGTCCTCGCTATAAACTCAGCCGCCAAAAACTACCTCTGTTCCAACTCGTCTCCCTACCACCAGCGACCAAGTCGCGCTACCTCACTACCGTTGAACAACGCCCAACCTCGGACCATCCTAACACCAAAATCCCACCACCCCTCGACGACTAGAGCCCCACCACGAAACCTATAACCACAACCATCTTTGGATCGAGATCTATGCCTCCTCCCATCGAACTACGATGATTTGACCATCCAACTCCTCCAACGCAATGAGATGAACAAGTTTCTAGTTGGGGATTCGGGCTGAAATGGCCTGGGTGGTCTAAATCGTTCTTGGTCGTAGGATGATCGGGCTATGATTTCAGAGAATGGCAGCTACAAATGGGGCTAGGGTTTGGAAAAGAATGGGGGCTTTGGTTCCTTATATAGGATCTTTAACCGATACTATTCACGCTCAAAAACTTATGAACTCTGATCGAGGCATGTTCACTGACGTCTCTACACTAAATACCCTTATTCTAAACTCAATAGGGCTATTATCGGGACCCAATTCCAAAGTATACAGAAGCTAGATTTTTAAATAAAATTATAATATTTTTAATTCTCTAAAATTAATCGATATACATTTCGAGTTCGCATGATCAAACGGTACGTCTAATCGTTACAAAACTCGATGACGTACAACAATTTATCATTCCGGATTCAATGGCACTAGTTTCGTCAAAATCTGAGACAGTGCCCCCGGAAAGCTAATTTTACATATTTAAATATCGTTTTATATTTCGATCCAATTATCGATATTTATACGATCTATTTATATTTGTAAATAAATTTACAAATGAATTCATCAATATTATTTATTAATTTAAAGGAGTTAAATAATATTCTTAAATCCATTTAGTTATTATTTAATTTACAATTCAAATATTTAAATGATTAATCATATTTGAATTCAAATTATTAAATTCCTAAAATCCTGTAATTTAAATATTTAAAATTAACTAAACCTTTAAAATTAAATGACCAAAATTCCGGGATGTTATAGAAATCCACTTTGAGTCCAACCAACAATAGTAAGTAATTTTTGAAAATTTGAGAAGAAGTATAAATTCTATAGTTAAAAAGGACTATTAATGGAAATGATTGAAAAAGTAAGCATCGGATTTTGGGAAATATACATATATATATATTTAGTTAAATTGAAAATGTTTTATAAAAGAGTTATACAAAAGAAATTTGTTTAAAAAGGTTATAGAGTATGTGTGTGTGTGGGTATATATATAGCTCACTAGTTTCTTTGTAATGAAAGAAGAGTTTAAAAATATAAAGCTCTAATAGAAATTGAAAGTTTGTTAAAATCTAAAATTTCAGTAAACGAAATTTTGTAGAAAGCTAATTTTCTTTTTAAAAGAAATGGTAGAGCAATATAGCTTATGGATTTTTCTATGCAATGAAAAATTTTAAGTTGTAAAGTTAAAATTTTTAAGGGTGGACAATAGGAAGTGGTACAAGTTTGGAATAGGGTGAATAATATAGACAGGAAGATTTAGAACCCTAAAACAAAGGTGTAAGCAAACACAATGGTGGTTCAAGTGAGAAGGCTATAAATTAAGAGAAAAACAATTGGAATTGGTGCAGTTTAGGTAGAGGAGTTAAATAGTAGAAACGTTATGAATTTGTTAAAATAAAAGTTAGCTATGAAATATAAATAGAAACGATATTTAATTTACTGTAATTAGGTTGGGATTTTACATACTTTAATTCGTTGGAATGAAAAGGAATATTAATATAAGTTTCTATGAATCAATCAAGTTACAGATAAAGGTATTTTTTCTGAAATAATAAGGAATGCAAATGTAAAGAAAGGCATGTATAAAATATGGAAAATCCTGTGTTTTATACTGTCTATTTCAATAAAGAAACGAGGTATAATTCCTTGTAATTTCAGACCAATCATGAATCCTCTTTTAAGTGATTGATATAGAATTATAGCGTTAACAATTCCTCTTGAAGGGGAAAAGTAGTTCCAATGCATTAAAGTATAGGATCCTTAAGTATAATTGTGACGACCTACATTTCGGAAGGTTTAAGTCGACAATAAACCACACATGTTCAACTCAAAACAATTAGAAACACAGATAATCAAATGGATTTTATGAAGAAAAGTAAGAAAAGAAGATAACAACATAGAATCTCACAGCGGAATGACAAAATATAATAATCAAATAAACAGTTCATGAAGCTATTTATACTATACATTTGATTAAAATTTTACAACATCTACCAGAGTTAAATATACAACAGAACAATAGAATAATACAGTGGAACAAACAATACGGTGGAATAATACTAGTAATGATATACCAATCTTCGTCTTCGTCCTCTAGAAAATAATCTTCAATGCACTAAAATATTCAGGGCTGACCCGAGCATAAGTAAAACAATACACTCGAGTCAGAACTAAAATATCCTTATGTAAGTCAAATCAATATCACATATAAAGTGAGTGTAATAGCGTTAGAGATGTTTAAGGGGTTTTATATCTCCTATCCAGTGTATAACGTGCGTACCATAACTCAAGAGAAGTTACGGGATTTTCCATCTCTAAAGGATCCGTCAAAATATCTATATATAGTAGAATACGCTATATATGTAATGTTTAATCAATAAAATAAATATTTTTCCTAGCGTTAAGGCTTTACATTAATCCCTCTTAACACGTTTTAAAGCATTGTCGTACAGTTTGCATATAAAACCAGTAGAACGTCATGATAGGGATGCGCCATGATACGACAACACTAAACCAAACTCGTTGTGGTCTTGTATAAGGATAAAAGTATGACAAGGCACGTAAGGCAATGCCCAAGGTAGTAACCTACCAGTTCGAGTTGCCAGGCTGGTGGTAACGCATCGCCACAACGACTGCCCACCGCCCATCCCATATCAAGTCAAAGGGAGGTTATCCCAAATCAAGGTGCACCAATTGAAACCAACAACAAGGTAATATCACGGACCTAGTCCACAAGAAAAATCGAAGAACGGGTGTCCGCTAGGGATAGCTAGCCCACTTAGCCTTGTTTAAGCCGTCCTGTTATTGTCATTTCAAATTGGCACAAGTATCGGGGCTATCCATTATCGTTCTCTTTCTTCAAATCCAACAACGTACACCAAATCCAACCACTTCATTCTTGAGTCTCCTCTACGTACACAGCTGTTAAAGTGGTTCTAACATTGACAGAGACTATCCCAATAATCGGCCCTGGTTTCTTTAACAACCAAACATCGTTTTACATAACGGTTGGTCCTTTTACGTTTTCAAAACGATTCATGCTTGATATCAACTTTGGTTATAACTTCATTTTAATCAAATTTGAATTTAAATCCATGAATTAAATATAAAAAGTTCCCACTTTGACTAGTTTGCATTTTTAGCAAATAATTTGAATAGTTTTAAATAGTTTAAAAAGTTAAAATAGTTTAGAGATTTAAAGTAGTTTGATATAAAATAGTTTGAGTATTGAAAATGAGTTATATATTAAAATGGTCTGAAAATTTAAATAATTTGAAAATTACAAATGAATTTATAACAATTTATAGTAAATAGTTTATAGTGAAAATAGTTTCAAATTTAAAACTGTTTCTTTCCATTTCCAATAAATCTGGACTCAGGTCCAAATTTCAATCAAACTGATTTAATTTCAAATCTTCCAATTCAAATCATTTTCAATCTCAAAACAATTCAAATCAACTCAATAATGATTTCAATTCAACTCCAATTTCAATTTCAATTCGAATTAACTTCAATTTCGAAACATTCATTTTTCACTTCAAATTTGATTCAACGATTCAATTCAATGGTTCAAAATTCAACTCAATTCTTATTTAAACCATTTCAACATATATAAATTTCAAGTCCAATTGTAAAATACCAATTTAAAATCACTTAACTCCAATTAAACTTCAATGTTCGAATTTAGATTCAAATCTTCAGAATAATTCAATTCCGAGCCCAAATTAGAAATATCCATTTATATCACTTTTACTTAAATAAATTCGAAGTCCAAGTAAATGTTCAAACCTTTAAAACAATTCAATTTCCATAGTTCAAGTCATATGTCGATTATAACTTCACATTTCAAATTTAATTCTTTAAAGCAATTTCTTTTCCAATTCCGATTTCAACATTTCAAAGCTCGAATTAGAGATAATTCAATTCATATAAATTCGATTCCTTTATTTCTTTAAAACGATATCATTTAAATAATTTCAAAACCAAGAATTTTAAAACCATTTAATTTAACCAATCCGATATCCAAACTAATATATACTCTTCTATCCAAAAGAGTATATATACCAATTCAGATTTATTTTACATATCCAAATTTATTAAACTAACTTCCAAACCCTTTTTATACAAGTTCAAACACTTTTAAACTTTACCAAACAAGTTCAAATACCTTTAAAATCCATATAATCATATTATGGCCTTGCCTAGTTGAAAATCTCAAAATTTAAACCCCAAATTTTACATTTCAAAATATTTTGAAATAATATCATACATATTTACTTTATATATCAAACTATAGATTTGAAATATAACCAACTTGTTTTAACCAGAAATAAATTTCTTTTGGTAGAAATTCTCACTCAGAAACTCGAAATGAATACCGACGATGCTACAGTCATCCCAGAATTATTTCCCAGTGACTAAAGAGAGTTCAATGCTTTTATTTCTTTCAAAATTCTTTTTAAAATATATTTCTAGTCAAAAACACTTTTAAAATAATAATATTATTATTTTTGAAAACTTTGAAAACAATTTTTGAAAATCAACGGGATTTTAAATTCTAAAATTCTCAGCTTTTAAACCCTTTCTATTTATAAGCCATATTATAAATTGACTTATACAATTTCATTACCTTGTTATGAAAACATTTCATTAATTTCATCTTTTCTATTGTAAACCATTGTTATTGCAATTAGATTTCAATTCATTCTATTTATCGAACGCTTCATGAAATAGAGTTCACAAAGTATTCGTTTTAATTTAATTCAACCAATAATCGATGATAACAAAATATTATCATATCCTAACAACAAACATCCATAAATAAATTCGTATTTTCATAAACTTATATGGTTTTTTATGGAAGATTATTCCTTTTAATATATAAAATATAATTTAGGTAAAATTATTTCATTTACTCTATTTTAAAACAATATTATGTCGACTTGCCTCGTTTAAGTGTTTAGAAACCCCTATCGATAACATGGCGCCTCATGTACCGACCAAAATTCATAAACAACTCAACAGATAAGTAAACACAATATAAAATATTTTATAACACTAACAAGTACACGCTCTCATACACACACAACCAAACTTATTTTAGGGTATTTCTACCCTATCTCTAATGAGTCAATCCCTATCAAAGTTAAGATTATCGCTAAACCTCGCTCTGATACCAACTATGATGACCCACATTTCGAAAGGTTTAAGTCGACGATAAACCACACATGTCCAACTCAAAACAATCAAAAACACATATAATCAATGGGGTTTTATAAAGAAAAATAAGAAAAGAAGAAAACAACATAGAATCTCGTAGCATAATGACAAAATATAATAATCAAATAAACAGTTCATGAAGCTGTTTACACTATACATTTGATTAAAATTTTATAACATCTATTAGAGTTATATATACAACAGAATAGTAGAATAATGAAGCGGAACAAACAATGCGGTGGAATAATACTAGTAATGATATACCAATCTTCGTCTTCGTCCTCCAGAAAATAATCTTCAATGCACTAAAATACTCAGGGCTAACCCGAGCATAAAGTAAAACAATACACTCGAGTCAAAACTAAAATATCCTTATGTAAGTAAAATCAATATCATATATAACAGGAGTGTAATAGCGTCAGAGATGTTTACGGGGTTTTACATCTCTTATCCAGTGTATAACGTGCACGCCATAACTCAAGAGATGTTACGAGATTTTCCATCTCTTAAGGATCCGTCAAAATATCTATGTATAGTAGAATACGCTACATATGTAATGTCTAATCAATAAAATAAATATTTTTCCTAGCGTTAAGGCTTTACATTAATCCCGTTAATGCGTTTTTAAGCATCGTCGTACAGCTTGCATATAACACAACCAGTAGAACGTCGGTAGATAGGGATGCGCCGTGATACAACAACACTAAACCAAACTCATAGTAGTCTCCTATAAGGATAAAAGTATGACAAGGCATGTGAGGCAATGCCCAAGGTAGTAAGCTACCAGTTCGAGTCGCTAGGCTGGTGGTAACGCATCGCCGCAACGACTGCCCACCGCATCCACCCATCCCATATCGAGTCAAAGGGAGGTTATCCCAAATCAAGGTGCACCAATTGAAACCAACAACAAAGGTAATAGTATGGACCGAGTCCACAAGAAAAATCGAAGAACAGGTGTCTGCTAGGGGTAGCTAGCCCACTTGGCCTGGTTCAAGCCGTCTTGTTATTGTCATTTCAAATTGGCACAAGTGTCAAGGCTATCCATTATCATTCTCTCTTCAAATTCAGCAACATACACCTAATCCAACCACTTCATTATGGAGTCTCCTCCACGTACACAGTTGTTAAAGTGGTTCCAACATTGACAGAGAGTATGCCAATAATCGACCCCGGTCTCTTTAACAACCAAACGTCGTTTTATACACCGGTTGGTCCTTTTACAATTTCAAAACAATTCATGCTTGATATCAAAATATCATATTCACTTCAAAATATCATTTCATTCAAAAATTATATTTACTTAAAATATGTCAATTTCACTTAAAAATCATTTGCAATCCAATATCTCAATTTCACTTCCAAAATCGTTACGAATTTCAACTTTGGTTATAACTTCATTTTAACCAAATTCGCATTTAAATCCACAATTAAATATAAACAGTTCCCACTTTGACCAGATTGAATTTTTAGCAAATAGTTTGAATAATTTTAGATAGTTTAAAAAGTTAAAATAGTTTAGAGATTGAAAACAGTTTGATATAAAATAGTTTGAGTATTGAAAATGAGTTATCTATTAAAATGGTTTGGAAATTTAAATAATTTTAAAATTAAAAATGAATTTTAAAACAGTTTATAGTAAAATAGTTTATAGTGAAAATAGTTTCAAATTTAAAACTGTCTCTTTCCATTTCCAATAAATCTGGACTCAGGTCCAAATTTCAATCAAACTGATTTAATTTCAAATCTTCCAATTCATATCATTTTCAATCTCAAAACAATTCAAATCGACTCAATTTCGATTCAATTCAAATCAACTCTAATTTCAATTTCAATTCGAATAAACTTCAATTTTGAAACGTTCATTTTTCACTTCAAATTTGATTACACGATTCAATTCAATGGCTCAAATTTCAATTCAATTCTTATTTAAACCATTTCAATTTATATAAATTTCAAGTCCAATTTCAAAATACCGATTTAAAATAACTTTCAATATTCGAATTTAGATTCAAATCTTCAAAATAATTCAATTCCGAGCCCAAATTAGAAATATCCATTTATATCACTTTTACTTAAATAGATTCGAAGTCCAAGTAAAAGTTCAAACCTTTAAAACAATTCAGTTTCCATAATTCAAATCATATGTCGATTATAATTTCACATTTCAAATTTAATTCTTTAAAACAATTTCTTTTCCAATTTTAACATTTCAAAGCTCAAATTAGAGATAATTCAATTCATATAAATTTGATTCCTTTATTTCTTTAAAACGATATCATTTAAATAATTTCAAAACTAAGAATTCTAAAACCATTTAATTTAACCAATCCGGTGTCCGTATATAATTTTCTATTTTATGGCCAAGTGATCAGTTATTTCGATTTTAATTTCAGGGATGGATATATATCAATCCAAATCAAAGTATCACAGGTATGTATCATTTCAACCTATTTCTTAATTTATTCGAATATAAATCAAATAATAGTTTTATATGCTGTCAAATAATATGGAGGGTAATAACATGGATATATCAAAATAAATAAACACCTAGTCAACCAACATATCAACCAATAGGCATCCATCACAATCAACATCCGAACAGTTAATATAACACAACAGTTAACTGGTTATCAATATTTGGGAGTTTAACTAGCAGTTTAATTCCAATTTCAATTTAACTGTTAATTCCAAATTTCTAATAGGTCAATTGTATATCGATTTCCATGTCAGTTAAATTACCAAACAACCATCAATAAAATTAAATCACTTCAAGATTTCAATTTAACGTATAGTAAAAATATTTTAGTATTCGTGAGCGGGTTTAACCACTCACCATTATTTGAAACTGAAAATTTTTCAGCTTCAAATAAATTCCTTTTCAACTCCATGTTGTAGACGATATCGATATGATTCTAACACGACTTATTTCGCTCGATCAGACCTCGCATGAAGAAGATGTACAATAATTAATATAATGATTAAAATGAACATAATTAGATTACTAATTAATATAATTGACACTAATCCCGCACTCACATCAACATCCCGCTCGCATTTTCCTCTCCAAGCTCGAAATGCAAACCCAAACCGCGATGAAAAATACCGACCGCCGCTCACCTTCAATAACCGCCGGACCTCCATCCCGATCCACCATACGAACCGCCACTCCAAGCTCCTCCATCGACTCGAGTTTCATCTTCACTCATGCGTCCATCGTCACGAAATCACCCAAAATCCGCACGCACTTCATGCTTCAATTCTAGCGATTATACGTTCTTTCACCTCGATCCAACTGCACACAACGAAGAGCTCGTCGAGCTCTTCATCTTTCATGTTGAAGACGAGACTTAAAATGAACGGATTTGGAGAAATCAAGGGGAGAATAGGGGAAAATTTCGGTGATTAAAACTTAGAACTGGCGGCCCTAGGAAGATGATTTAGTTTTTGCAAAAATGAAAATTAAAGTGGCCTTTTATACAAATTTTCAAAACACTATTCGCGCGCGACTTTCCCGAACTCCAAACGAAGTGTTCTATAGGTTATACCCTTCTTCCGGACTTAATGAAATATATATCGAGAGCCAATTCTATCGTATTCAGAAGATAATGTTAAAAACCGAATTATTTAAATTTAAATCGCTTTATTTATTTCCACGCATTTCCTCCTCACACGACCAAATGATAAATCCGATCACTATGAAATTTGAAATCTTATAATAATTCACTATTACGGATCCGGTAAAACTAGTTTCGTCGAAATCCGAGACAATGCTCAAAAAGACTATTTTTACACGTTAATTAAAACAAGCTATTTTCAAAAATAAATTTATTCACTTTAAATTCAATTTTAAAAGTTAACAATCTTCATTCTTGTTTAAATAAAATTTAAATAAGCTTTCAAAATCATTTTCATTCATATTAAATTCAAGATTCAATTATTTAAATAATTTCCAATATTGAATTTAAACAAATTAATTATCCTATAAATCACTATATTTGAAATACAAGTTATTTAACTTATAAAATTTAACTTAAAGCAAATTCAAATAATAAAACAACTACTTCCATTTTACAGTAATTCAACATCTTTGCAATTATTGTATACAACAAAAGCTGTTCATTTCTTACTAGATAAATGTTTTCTTATTTCTGAAAGATATATTTATCAAAAATACAATTTCATATAAATGAACTTATGCTTTTGCTTTTAATAAACATTCATTCGATTCTTTATTAACATAACATTGATTATTTCAATTTCTGCTATCAATTACTTACAATTCAATATTATTTAATTTATTTTCAAATATAAGTTATCATCTTTTAACAATGAACTTTGTTATTTAAATATTTTATCTTAGTTCATATCCAATAAATTACATTAATCAATCATTAAATTTTTATTTCTAACCATTTTTGTTAAATAATTATATTAAATTTTATAATTTAAAATAGTTAAAAATACAGGTCATTACAATAATAAAAAGAAAAGTGTAGTAATTAGAATTTTCTAGGAGATAATGAAAAGAAGTTCTGTTAAGTAATTAAATTTGTAGCAACATAGGAAATTAAATGCATAACAAAGGAAAGATTCACAATTTTCACTGTTGCGGATATTTGTTGCTAGTATCTTTTAGAAGTCTCCCTAATATGGTTTTAGAGACTTCACTAAAGATTGGAAGTGGAGATAGAAAGAATAATAGAGTAAGAGTTGTTCTTATCTACTCCAGTTTTACCGTTTAAAAATGTATAAAAAATGTTTTGGGAAAAACCGCAAAGTGCATTTTTACAAAAAGAATGGTTTGGTGTAGCGAATAAGTTTTTGAAGGAAAAACATAATAAATAGTTTGATTAAAAATCCCAATTTTTAAGAAGCAAAAGTTTAAAAGATCTCTTTGAAAAGAAAAGGTTAATTTGAAAAAAGAAAAGAAAAGAAGGAACTTTTAGTTAAGTATTGTTAACATTCCCCTTAGGTTAATGAATGAGGTAAATTTAAAAGATTGTAAATCAAAGTTTTAAGTGGTTGAAACACCAAGTGTTTTTGAATTTGAAAAGAGATGGTGTCTAAATTGTACTTTTTAAAGACAAAGGTTTTGGGACTGAGTGTTTCAAAAGTTTTGAAGTTTCTAATTTTTGAAAAAAAAAATGTAAAAACCAAACCAAGATTTTAAATATGGAGTAGATAGGAATTAGTTCGTAGGGAATTCAGGGTAAAGGATAAGGCTATAAAGAAGGTAGCAATTATTACTCATGGAAAAGTAATAAGGAACCCTGTAGAGCGTAAAGGATAATGGTAAGAACCTAGGAATACTTTGTTAGGCATGAGTGCAAGATTTGAGAATACCGTTAAGGAATTTAAATTAAAAGAAGATGGTAGCAAAGGATTATGCGGTGGCAAAATCTCAAGGAGGATATTGATAGACTCAATTTAGGGGAGCAAGAAAGGAATTGGAAAGGTTATTTCCCCAGGCGTAGTTACCATTAAGGTATTGAAGATTACATAGGTTGTCTTTCTTATCTGCTATAGTGAAGAGATGCATAATTATTCCATGATTGTATATTGTAATAGAAAGGACGAATGACCTTATTCATCGAAAGTAATAGAGAAAAGGGTAAGATAAGAAGATAACAGAAGGATGACCTGTTAGGAAGGTCAATTTTAATCTGTAGTGGTAGTAGTTAGTAGTGTTGTATTTCCTTCACGTATGTTTTCTTTTTATGCATTGTAAGCATTAGTTGTTACTATGAAAACTGTGTATGTCTATGGAAATATTTATTTTTATGTATTTTCTATGTGGACCGCTATGATTTGAGAAAACAACAAAAATAAGGAAATTTCATAAAGTCACTTAATTAATGCGAGGGAAAAGAAATTATTTGAAACTGGAAGTTAAGTAACAAATTAGGAAAATTTACTTAACTAACTACTAATTAAAATCATACTGAAAATGTAGTTTCCAAAAAGAATATGTATTTTTCGAAAAGTAAATTTAAGTAGATGGAAGACACGGGTATGGTAAGGCGAGCCATGGGTCAATGTTCCTACTCCTTGAAGACTGAAATTTAAAATTCAACATGTATGCTGGTTAATATTTATAAGAAAGAAAGGATTTTGAAAACTTAAAATTTACCGCATAAATTAAGAAAGTCCACTGTGGACATTGGATTGTTGACTGAACCCTAATTTCTTGAGATGTGGAAAATTGTATTTTGAAAAACCTATACATACATATACCTTTGGAAAATAGAATGTATTTGCAAATTATTTTGAAAGATTTTTATGAATATTTTAGAAAGTAGTATAAAAATATTTTTGAATTGAAAAGGAGAAATTTACAGATTTTGGAAATGCCACATACTTGAAGTTAGGGAATAGTTGACAGGTTGGTTAGTATGGATTTTACTGTACTGTAATGATCACGGTAAAATAAAATACAGTTAGAAACAAGGGAGAAAGATGTTGTATTTAGGAAATCACTTTCTCCGTATCTTATTAGCAACAAAAAGATGATTTTTGAAAATAGCAATCTTTTTTAACTTTAAATTAACTTATGCAAACTGTACTTGGAAAAGGTGGAAAAGGAATGGGGCCAAAAGAGAAGATTCCAAGATACAGGGAAAAGGGGTGTATAAGAGAAGGATGAAAATATAGAATTTTCCATCAAGACCCTTTCCTAGTATAACAAAATAGATTTAGAAAACTGAAATTTTCTAAATTTGTATGTTAGAAATGGTGTGCTAGGATTTTTGATATTAGAATTGGTTGAACTATGCTTCTATTTACAGAAGTGTGGAAAGATGGAAAACTATTCTGATTTTTCAATATGTTGCATTGATATAGAACTGCCAGTATATTTAGAATGTTAGCATCATATTTTCGAAGTGGATTTAAAAAGAAATCATTCTATAGGAGGCACCAACTAAAAATTATCGTTCATGCATATCATATATATTGTGATGCATAGTGCATATATACATGGATTATTGCAAAATTAGTTGTATACTAAGTGATTGTTAGTATAAAATGGATGTGCAATAGATTTACATGATGGAACCCTTACGGAATTTCAGGGATGAAATTATTTAAAAGGGGGAGAATGTAACACCCACGTTTCTACGTTGATTAAATTAAAAGGAATTAATTAACAAATAGAAAAACAGTGAAAATAGAAATTTTCAAATGTCGGAGTTTGGCTACAAAACTTTCACCATTATGTTCGTAGATATTTTCTGATCAATTTTCATATATAATGTTTTCCAATCGGAGTTCAAACAGAAAAATTATTAACGTTTGAAGTTTTAGCGTCGAAAATAATTGTATATATAAATATGGTAATTAAATCAATTAAGACTAATTAGATGTTAATAATTGTTAACACTCAAATTAAAACCTTAGAGAATTTGTAAAATGGGTAAGAATAGAATAGGATCAATTAAAAGAAGAAACAATCAAACTAAATAACGCAAACAATTAAGAAAATCAAATGAGGTTAATAAACTAATGTTCAACAAACACAAAGGTCGACCATAAGGCACCAATGTCGACCGTTAGCGGTTGACCTATGGCCATGAGCGATCGACCTGTGTCTATGAAGGAACGTGGTTTACTTTTTTAGATGGAAGAATGTAATTTATTACTTGTGTGCAAAGTAATTTAAGGGCGTTCAGGATTAAACTATAAGATTTCTAAGGTTTATCTAATGCCCCAAATCAATCCCTACCCCCTATAAATAAATAGCTAGCCTCACCCTAATTTATTTAGAAAACTGATTACATACTGAAACTGTGTCATTCTCTCTTCTTCTCCAAATTCTAAAACAATAGTAAAGCTATTATAATTGATATATACATATACAAGTAGATGAAAGCGGAGAATAAGAGAAGAGGATAATTGGGATTGATTCACAACATGGAGACAATGGTAAACTTGAATCTAAAATTCTAATCTAAAATATAAATTCAATCCTTTCCCCAATTCTATAATTTTTATGGAAGAATACCTATTTTATTATTTATTTGAAGTAAGAGGGAGTCAAATAAAAAGGGAACGGATCTAGATCTAGAGAATAAGAAAGTTAAAAGCAAGGTGAGTGGGAAATATTATATATTTTATATAATAGTAGATTATATCGTTACAAAACTATTCCAACATGCCTGATAAGTCAAATTAAATTGCAAGTTAATCCCCATTATATGAAATGATTCAATTTAATATTGCTTATGAATTTTATTGTTAAAATTGAATATTACCCTATTATGAACAAGTTTGCAATTTTATATGCAATTGGTTAAATTTGCATAATGATTATAACTGTTAGCTTCTACGTCATATATTAATTAATAAAGCGTAATGATTAGAATTTTATTTTATGTGACAGACATGAATTTTATAATATCTTAATCAACAGCGTATTGATAAGAATTTTCTATTTACTCGACATTGATGAATAAAAGTCAGAAAATGAAGTTATTTGATTTTGGGATTTTAGAGATATTTTAGTTTATCGGAATTTATATTTGTTGCAAGTAGATTTCCATACATTATCAAGTCTAAATTTAAAAAAATGTAATGTTTGAAGTGACAAGGAATAAATACATTCTTATAAAAGAAAGAGATGTACAAAATAGGGATGATTACTGTATTTTGTATTGTATATTTCAACAAATAAAAAGAGAATTTCTTGTAATTGCAAACACCACCAAACCACCTCTTTTGGGCTAGATATGGAAATTCACTATTTAACAGTTAATTGATAAAGTTTAATTCCAATCTGTTAAAATGTAGTAAATTCCAAGAGTGGAATATTGAGATAAGAATGAAATAAAAAGGTGAATAAAATAGGAAGTAATGGATAGGAAGTGCGGAGCTACAGGCAAGAATAAAAAGGAATAACAGATAAAGTAGAAAAGAAATAAATGTTTAAAGTAATGAATGTAGTAGCAACGATATGGGTAACTAATAGATGAGAAGCGGTAAATGAATTTGTTAAAGTAAAAGATAAACGCATAATAAAATGAAGACGTAAGGTCAAATCTAAAAGATGTAAAAGCAGTAAAGAAAACGTAAGAAGAATGAATATACATGGATATTAAATATGTATATATTAGCCTTGGGGATGCGTTTATGATTGCTGTGGATAGTTATAATTTAATAAAAATAAATTACAAAAAAGTAAATGACATAAGGTCATTAGAGTGGGTTGGAATGTGAAAACATATCTAGCCATAGGACCCGTAGAGAGTATACGCTTGCGTATAGAGAAGGAATACCCTTGGGCTAGGACTGTGCTTAAAACATAAGCTCTGTAAACGTAAGCAATTGAGCAGTTCATTAGGCAGATGTCAAGGCTGGACTTGCACAGTCAAAGTATGTTCGCATCAAATTTGTTAGAGTAGGGTATTCTTTGATTGCACTAGGCAATCTAAATGGATGACATGTGGGGTCGGACCTATGCAGCACGGCGCGCGGGTACCAACCACTAAGCTAGCGTTGCGTAGGTTACAACGGACAGTCGTTGATCCTTTGTGGGCAATGGTAAGGATAGGGTTACACCTAATCTGGAAGATTCACCCACGGAGATATTCAATTAGGTCATGCAATGCCACAGTTGTTTTCTAGATTGTTTAATAGGGTTAGGCTAGTTAACCCGTAATGAAATTCTTTCAAAACATGGATGGGCTGGTATGTGGAGCCGAGTCCACATAATAGGAAGCAAACAAAGTAGAAAATTCAAAAAGAGAACATGAACTTATGGAGGAAAGGACGTTGGTGCGCACTAGAGGATTTCACGAGATATACGATGATGAGATTGTGATACAATGAAGCATTGAATCCAAACGAGGTGTTGAATGAGAGATACAAAGGGATATTATTCAAGTCCATTAGTGGACAATGGGATATATATTTATATATAGATATAAATATATAGGATGTAGATGGAAACGGTTTCTACGTAGAGATGGAGTAGTAGCGACTAATGATAATCAAACATAACATGTAATATTGAACAATCGACACAAGCTTCTATTATATATAAGATGTATAATTTACCAGTCACCTGAACGTTGTTCTGGCCCCCTCCTCATTACAACCCATAGGATAGATTGAAGGACATGTACAGGTGTTTGGGCATGTTCAGTGCTGATAAGGGCACTTGATTTTGGAAGTGTCAAACCTTGTCAATAGTTATTAATCTATTATAATTCAAATTATTCTATTGCAAGTTATTTCGTTAGAGCTCTGATATGCATTCTCTTGTTATTTGTAGGATTCCAAACCAACAATTCGCACTTTGGTGGACTTGGGTTTTCCATTTAGCGAAAATTCAGGCCCATTAGGATGCATGCTGTCACAATAATCATGATACCATCTTCTTTCAATTAAAATATCTTAATAGTATTCTCAAATTATGGTATTTACTTTTCTTATCTTTGATCTTTTATAGGATTATACCCTAGGACCAGCAAAATGAACTTTGATACCATTCCTCATTCCTTAGAGGATTCTTCTGATGGCTTGCATACATGTCTAATCAAACATTCCTAGGTTCTTACCATTATTCCTTATATTAAACGGGGATTCCTTGTTGCTACTCTATAACCATACATAGCTATTTTATTCATAGCCTTGACATTTAACCCATCTTACCAAGATAACCATCCCTATCCACTTCATCCAAAATTGGTTTGGTTTTCATCACTTTTAATATAATTAAAACTTCACAATCATGAAGTACCTTATCCTAAACTTTTAACTTTGAAACTATAAACTTAGAAACATTTTTATTAAATTCAAAAATTGCTTGGTTCCAGAAGGAGGCATCAAGAATTTCCTATTCTAACTAATGTTTTCTTTTTAGGGACTTTCTACTCTAAAGAATTACTTCTTTAAAAATAGGATTTTTAACTCAAAACATTTATACGTATTCAAAAACTCAACTGCTATACCAAATTTTTCCAAAAACATCTTTTATAATTTTAAAACTGAAAATTGGAGTGGACGTGGATAACTTCCACTCTATTATTTTCTCACTTGGCGAAGATTTTAATAGCATACGAGGGGGCTTTTTATAGGATATGCACAATTACTACATATATCTATGGAATTTATCCATTTTTCCTATCCTATTCTTATTGTTTTCCTCCTATATTATTTCTAATTAGATTATTAACCGTATTTTGATATAAATTCCTAACGTTGTTTCTATTTAAATTTCTAATGCTGCTACTATTTAAAGTTTGTTTTACCTAACTTGACTTTAAATAGCTTCTCCTTACATAGCTCTTTTCTTATTTTATTGTTTCCTTTATTGACTCATCGCACTGAGTTCACCTACTGCTTTAACCGTTGGGCTCTTCCTCTTTAACATGAAAAGAGATATGTATATATCTATTTCAATTGTTTTTCTCTACATTTTCCTTACACTGGAATATTTTCCCTATCTTCGTCATTGTGCATTCTTACCTTTCCATTCTCTTTATCCTATTTAAATCAAGTACATTTCCATTTATCCGTCCCTCAGAATGAATTTAAAACTCTTTAAATTTAAAGAAAAATCATCGAGCCAAAATATGCTTTATTTTCTACTTACTTCAAAAACGAAAAATAATTTTACCAAATATCCTTTAAGTCAAAATCTTTTGACTCAACCAATTTTAACTTTACTAGGAATCTCAAACTAGCCACTTTATTCAAAACTTCCAAATTTTCTTACTTCCCCAGAATAACAACTTTTCAATGGTATGGTACTTCTAATTTAAATAAATCCCTTTGACAATCATTCCAACCGTTTCAAGAAAAATTTCAAAATCATTTTGCTAAATTCTTTCACATGGGGTCGGATTGAGAAATGGACTTTTATTCTTCCTTTGTTTTAGAATTTCCTTCATTTCTACTCATTCTTTACTCATATTTATTAATAACATATCAAAAGTTCGGCTATCATCTTGTGGTGGCTAATGTCCACCTTCTCGTGGGAACTTGCTCAGTCCTTTCTCACATCTTACTTCTAGATGTTTGCAACATTTTTATTCTTACTTCCCATCTGTCTAGATAAAATGCATTTATTCAATCGGCAATCCAGCAAAATACACAATCATAAGGCAGTCCAGGCTCAACAAAGGAATCAAGTTGCATCCAGCTTCAAGAATCCTTCTGTATGTCGCACCCATGCTCTTCTTGGTCAATGCCTTACGGTGTAACCTACATCTCATAGGGTAATCGGGTATGTGTATAAATTTAACTCTATTTATTGTTTCAACTCATAGCTGTCTCATACCTCTTTTTAGAATGTGGTCACAATTACTTCTATAGTCAGAGTTCATTGAGTTTGGCATATAATATACATGGATAATTATAGGTAAAATTACAAATATGTTCGCTTAGCGTATCCTAATTCTTACGATCGACTAACCTAAGCTCTGATTCTAAATGTAACAATCCATAACTTAATGGGCCTGAATTCGACTAAATCGAAACTCATATCCACTAGAGTACGGATCATTGGTGTTGGTAACCTGAAATAAACATAAGTGTATCAGAGAGTTATAAACTCATGGTGGAATAGAAAAATAAAACAAAACATATATACCGACCGAGGATACTATCTTCCAAATAATATTATTCCTTGGATATCTGATTACCTTGTACTACCGAGCATGAATGATAAGACTTCTCCCTCTACCATTCCCATCGTGCACATGTAGCCTATGTGAGTTACGGTGTAACAGATTTTAAGCCTATTTTAACACCATAGGAGGGGTGAATAATGTTTTAAAACATTAACGGATTTTTCAAAAAAAAATTCAAGTTTCAAATCAAATCACAGATTATCAACACGGATCTATACAATCAAGCAGTCACAGATGCAATCATAGAAAAATATAAAACTAATAATAAAAAGTAAAGTAAGAGAGATGACGCTAGGAATTTTTTTTGGTTCGGATTAACCAATCCTACATCCAACCCCATGCAATATTGTACTACTTTCCTTTCAATCGCCTACTTTAACCAAGTAGCAAGCAAACTAGAATACAATATCGATTTCAAGGCTACGAGATACACTATCCTGTCCCACGAGTCCAGGGAAAACTCTCTATAACGACCCCACCATAATGCCCAGTTTAGCAAAGAACATTACCAGTAATGTCGTCTGCTAATCCGGCGAATACGACTTGTTTAGGGCGATAAAATGTGAATATATCTTTATACTAATACTGGCACGTCATTTATACCTTTTTCACTTAATATCTAAACTGAATTTGACGTGTATAGTATTAATACAAAGTAATAGGTACACCGATTTATCAGAATCAGAATAATATATAATATAAATAACAGCCACAGATCACAGCGGAATAAAATCTCAACTTATACATATACAAATTTTGAGTTTACAAAATGAAATACTAAACTCAATTAATATACAAGTTATGGTTTTCTAATCTAAATTACACATCTCAATTTCAAACAGTATTCCTAAGTAATATAACTCAATGTCAAAGGTCCGACTTCTGCTAGCCCGACCATCCAAAGGTCTACTCATCCAGTAATTTGAAAAGTCTTGGCCTGACCCAAGCAAAATAACACTCGGGTCAGACTATCTCTAAATATCTAATAGGGTGAGAATAGAATATAACACAAGAATAAACAATGTATAAGTAAATACAAATGTCCAGGATATAACCAGTCGGGAAATTAATTTAACTCGGTATAGGGTTATAAATTTAAGTCACAAACACGAACAAGTCACTAAACATAGAATAAAAGAATTAACTTAACTTAGCATCTATCACAAGACACAAGAATATATATTTATTTCACGAACACAAGACACAAGAATATACATTTATTTCACGAACACAAGAATATATATTTATTACAGTAACACAAGACCCAGGAATATATATTTATTTCACGAAACAGAAAAGTCATAGAATCCAAATATCCAGAATCCATGAGATCTTACTCAAAATGATCTTAATGATTGTACACAGAATCGTGGAAAACAGACAAACAATTTGGTATCACATGAACCGATCCAATACCGAGGATCATACACAGGAAGGGAATCACAGGATCACAAAACGATCTCAAGGATAACAGCCATGACCGAATCTTTCAGATTTATTTTATATTATTACATTTGAATAAAATCCAGGAGTAAATTACCCAAGTATCTAGCAGCCACTTTGTCGCACACCAAAAGAGAGTAAACTCAAAAGTGCCAATTACTGTCACCTTCAGTAATCACTAGAACTTAAGCAATACGTCCCATACCGTATGGTGAAATCCAAGTATTTACTAAAAGCTATTAAATATCACTTATTATGGATACCACTGGAAAACCTGAATTACATTCTCTTAAGGATCTAGCAACCACTTGTCGCACACCAAAAGAGAATACAACTTTAAAGTGTAAAATACTTCCTAATAGCAATCGCACGAATTTAACCAAGGTATCCAATACAACCTAGTGAAATTCGAGTATTCGCTAATGGGCTAGTAAGTTCCGCTTAAACATTCTATTCAATAAGTTATATCATATTTGACTTAAGCATTATTCAAAAGCATTTAAACCAGTCGATAACACTAAGTCGATTATTAGTACTCCTTAAATTATATAATAAAGGTTCTCAAAACATTTTCTTTTTTGAGTTTATTGTTTAAAAACAATAATTAAATTTCCTTAAATCTATTTATTAATTAATACGATTGAATTAAGGAATAAAGTATAACTTATACATATATTTCTATAAAATCCCCTTTTTAAATCCTTAAACACTTGTTGTTACTAAGAAATACATAATATAAGTCTTACCTTCTACTATACTAAGATGAAAATCAGGTTTCTAGAAACAAAGTGTTTAATAGATAAAAGTGTGTGTGTGTGTATAGGTTTCGAAATTTATATACTTCTATTTCATAGTCTTAGTTATAAAACAAAACAAGTTATGCATATCTAAGTAGAAGTTAGTCTAAGGAATGGATAGGCTATAAGTGAACAAAAGAAGGCTATTACATAAAAATAAGGCAAAGTGCCAGATTGTCATTTTTTAAACAAAAACTTAGACTTGGAATAGAAAAGCTATATACTATATATATAAAGACATGGACAGTAGGTCATTTGCCTTGAGAAAGGTAGGCAACTAAAATAAAGTAGGCACTATGTCTAAACAATTCACATATAGTACTATGCCATTTTTTAAAAACGTCAGGTGATTAGTTTCTACATAAGCGTAGACTAGGCTTATAACACATACAAAAGTATGGACATCACACTTCCTTTTAAGTTTTTGAGAAATATAGGTTGCTAAATATAATATGTAATTACTTCATGATTTTTAGGCACTGTCATGTTAAGATCTAGATCATGCAACATTTCAAAACTCATATATACACTTTTTTTGGAATTATAACTAGAGATTAATATACTGACCTAAACACTTATGCCAATCCAAATGAATATGCAAAACATAAGGACTGATCTATATTGCAAGGGGACTGGCATAAGCAACAAGATCAATACTTATTTAAGAAAACATAGCTGCAAGTAAAAACTTCAGGTATACACTCTGAAGTACTTGGTCGAGCATAGTGGTAATGGTCAAACTAAGACAACCTATTAGTCTAAAAACACAAAGATCCAAACATAACAAGACATCAAAAGGTAATGGATTTGCTAATTAATTTGTATTACTGGTTTCTAATTATATATATATATATATATATATATATATATAATCATGAAATCGATAGCCAGCAAGTGGAATTTTAAACAACCAGCAATCTAATTCCAAGCAATAACAAGTATAGTAACAAACACATGGATTATAGAAATAGATTTCGTGAGTTGTAAACTCACCAAAATCATCAACAAGCTACTTCAACATGATATCCCTACTACCTGAAACGATTGCCAACCTCAACCTCGCCCTTGCCCACCCTTACCGAGATCGTTTAAGCCGGCAGCATCCAATCACATTTCCCCACAGCTGACGCGTCCTTACTTCGATGACTCCGCCTGGCCTCGCCACGATGCGGGCTCCCGCCATCGTGGACCCAGCATTCCATCATGCCATGCCTCCCGAGCTTGTTCGCCACTGTTGCAGCATTGATTAGGAATTAAGGAAAATAGGGGATCGGGTTCTTGTTTTAGGGCTTAGGTTTTTTTCTAGGGGAAAGGGAAATTTGTGTTTGATTTCTATTTTCCTCATTTTAAAGAACTTATAGGGTAGTTTTTGTTTTATGAGAACAAAGCATGGTACCCTTTTAATTTGGTTTAAATAATATTATAGGCTTTAATTTAGGCCCATCAAAATAAACATTCAAATACTTAGCTTCTATTTATTTCTTTCACAGCTTGATTAAATTCAACTAACCAAAACTAAATTATTTGTTTAGCTTTTTATAACTTTTTATTAATACTTAATATAGAATGAAAACCCAAATGTAAAACTTCTTTTTACAAGTTCACAAGTTATTGATATTATCTTTTTATATTTGATAATCACAAATAAATCTGATTTGACAAATTCAAATTTATTTTCTTACTAATAATTTATTTCAATTATCAAATACTAAGAATTGATAATCCAATCAATTATTCAAAAAAAATTATTTCACAAATCACCAATTAGAATTAATCCCTAATTAAATTAAATTAATTAGTCAATTAACAAAAGAGTTGTTACATACTCCCTCCTTTAAGAAAATTGCGTCCTCACAATTTCCTGAATGAAAGAAATCCATAATTTAAATTTCTTTTTAAAACAATTATTTGCTAACAGTTTTCTAATTTCATTTCCAAAATCTCCTAATTAATATTAGTCCAAATTATAAAACTAAACTCAAATTTTTTGTTATCAAAGTTTCTTAAAATTCTCAAAAAAATTCCAACACCTCAAATTTGCGAAATTTTTTGCCAGCGTCTCCTCTGCACGGCTAGCATTTCAAAAATTTACAATATTAATATAATTACATAATATACATCTAATCTTAAGGATTAGGCATCCTGTAGGGAAAAACATAAAAATGCGATATGTAGTCCCAAATACGTACCTTATACTTGAAATATTAGCGAGTCCGCTAATATTCCTTAAGCAAAACAATTTATAATCTTTTAAACGATATCAATAACTTCAGATACGTGCACCTATCTCAAAAATTCATATTAGTATTTAATCTCAAATTCATATCATATATGAGATATTAACAATTCATGATTACATTTTAATTAGATTGACATCATAATATTCCATAACGAAAGAAATCTGTATTTAAATTTCCACGTTTTAATTATTACTTACGTCAAAATGTCACGTTCGATGTTTAGAAACCCTTATCGATAGCATGACATCCCACATATCATTCATAATCCTTAAACAATGTCCGGATAAGTCAACAAATAGATAATCTCAAGTTTAGATGCATTTATTTTATTATCGCTGGTATCCATGCATCCAATTTTAAATAAATGCAAGCAAACAATCAATTCCTAGCAACCAATCAACCAAAACATACATAATAACTTACAGCGGAATAATTCAATGTTTGAAATTCTGCTGTGCAACTCTGATTATTCCTAGATCATTTAAAATTTAAACTTATTAACTCGAATTTTCTACATTTTCTATTAAAAGAAAATAGTTCACTTTAATTTAATTCATTCCAATTTAATTCCAAAATTTTCTCAACTCTAAAAGATTTTACTCATTATTCACTAAAGGTTTTAATGTCACAAACTCCAATTTATCCATTTTAAATTTTAAATCAACTTACGCCCCAGATGATCTTTTCGATAATCATTTTATATTCCTATCCCCAATTTGATAATTAATATAACTATCTACCACACACTCCAAGGGACACGACTCTAAGTCATCTAGGTCTTGGATCCGTAATATTATATGTTATAATGTTCTGACATAACTCTGATACCAAGCTGTAACGACCCCACTGCGATGCTTAATTTAGCAAAGAACATTACCAGTAATGTCGTCTGCTAATCCGGAGAATACGGCTTGTTTAGGGCGATCGATTATGTATATATCTTTATACTAATACTTACACGTCATTTATACCTTTTTAACTTAATATCTGAACTGAATTTTACGTGTACAATATTAATACAAAGTAATAGACACACCGATTTCTTAGAATAAAAACAATATATAATATAAATAACAGTCACAAATCATAGCGGAATAAAATCTCAACTTATACATATACAAATTTTGAGTTTACAAAATAAAATACTAAACTCAATTAATATACAAGTTATGGTTTTCTAATCTAAATTACACGTCTCAATTACAAACAGAATTCCTAAGTGATATAACTAAATGTCAAAGGTCCAACTTCTGCTAGCCCAACCATCCGAAGGTCTACTCTTCCTATAATCTAAAAAGTCTCGACTTGACCCGAGCAAAATAACACTCGGGTCAGACAATATCTAAATATCCAATAGGGTGAGAGCAGAATATAACACAAGAATAAACAACATATAAGTAAATACAGATGTCAAGGATATAACGAGTCAGGAAATTAATATAACTCATAACATGGTTATAAATTTAAGTCATAAACACGAATTAGTCGCTAAACATAGAATAACATAATTAACTTAACTTAACATCCATCACAAGACACAAGAATATATACTTATTTCACGAACACAAGACACAAGAGTATATATTTATTTCACTAACACAAGATACAAGAGTATATATTTATTTCACTAACACAAGACCTAAGAATATATGTTTATTTCACAAACACAAAAAAGTCATAGAATCCAAATACCCAAAATCCAAGAGATCTTACTTAAAATGATCTTAATGATCGTACGCAGAACCGTAGCAAATAAACAAACAATTTGGTATCACACGAACCGGTCCGATACCGGGGATCGTACACACGACGAGAATCACAAGACCACATGACAATCTTAATGATAGCAGCCATGATCGAATCTTTTTGATTTATTTTATATTATTACATTTGAAAACAAATCCAGGAGTAAACTTCCTAAGGATCTAGCAGCCACTTGTCGCGCATCAAAAGAGAGAACTCTAAAGTGCCAAAGACTATCACCTTCAACTAAAACTTAACCAGTACGTCCTATACCATATGGTGAAATCCAAGTATTTACTAAAAGCTAGTAATTATCACTTATTACGAATACCGTTGGAAAACCTAAACTACATTCTCCTAAGGATCTAGCAACCACTTGTCGCACACCAAAAGAGAATACGACTCTAAAGTTTAAAATACTTCTGAATAGCAATCATACGAATTTAACCAAGGCATCCATACTACCCGGTGAAAATCGAGTACCTTCTAATGGGCTAGTAAGTTCCACCCAAACATTATATTCAATGAGTTATACCATATTCGACTAAGCGTTATTCGAAAGAATTTAAACCAATCGATAACACTAAGTCGATTATTAGTACTCCTCAAATTACATAATTAAGGTTCTCAAAACATTTTCTCTTTTGAGTTTATTGTTTAAAAACAATTATTAAATTTCCTTAAATCTATTTATTAATTACTAAGATTAAATTAAGGAATAAAGTATAACTTGTACATATATTTCCATAAAATCCCCTTTTCAAATATTTAAACACTTGTTGTTGCTAAGAAATACATAATATAAGTGTTACTTTCTAATATACTAAGCTAAAAAGAAGGTTTCTAGAAACAAAGTGTTTAATAGATAAAAGGGTGTGTGTGTATATATATATAGGTTTCAAAATTTACATACTTCTGATTCATAGTCATAGTTATAAAACAAAACAAGCTATACATATCCAAGTTAAAGTTAGTCTAAAGAAGCGACAGGCTATATGTGAACAAAACAAGGCTATAACATAAAAAAAGGCAAAGTGCCAGATTGTCATTTTATAAACAGAAGCTTAGTCTTGGAATAGTAAAGCTATATACTATATATATAAAGACATGGACAATACGTCCTTTACATTGAGAAAGGTAGGCGGCTAAAATAAGGTAGATACTAAGTAAACAATTCACATATAGTACTATGCTATTTCTTAAAAATGTCAGGTTATTAGTTTCTACATAAGCATAGACTAGGCTTTATAACACATACAAAAGTATGGAAAATACACTTCCTTTTAAGTATTTGAGAAATGTAGGTTGCTAAATATAATATGACTAAGTCAAAAAAATTATCGTATATGTATACTTCATGGTTTTTAGGAACTGTCAGGTTATGATCTAGATCATGCAACATTTCAAAACTCATATATACACCTTGTTTTGGAATTATAGCTAGAGATTAATATATTGACCCAAAAACTTATGCCAATCCCAATGAAAATGCAAAACATAAGGGCTGATCTCTATTGCAAGGTGACAGGCATAAGCAATAAGATAAATGCATATATGATCAAACATAGCTTCAAGTCAGAAATTCAAGTGTATACACTAAATTACTTGGTCGAGCATAGAGGTATTGGTCAAATTAAAACAACCTATTAGTCTAAAACCATAAAGATCCAATCATAGTAGCAAACACAAGACATCACAAAATAATGGATTTGCTAATTAATTTCTATTATAAGTTTCTAATTATATATATATATATATATATATATATATATATATATATATATAATCATGAATTCGATAGCCAGCAAGTTGAATATTAAACAACCAGCAATCTAATTCCAAGCAATAATAACTATAATAACAAACATATGGATTATAGAAATAGATTATGTGAGTTGTAAACTCACCAAAATCATCAGTAAGCTATTCAACCACGATAGCCCTGCCACCTGAAATGATTGCCAATCTCAACCTCACCCTTGCCTGCCCTCGCCGAGCTCGTCCAAGCCGCCATCACCCAGTCACATTTCCCCATACCCGACGCGTCCTCACATTCGACGACTCCGTTGGCCTCGCTACGACGTGTGCCCCCACCATCGTGGACCCAGCCTTCCATCATGCTAGGCCTCCCGAGCTTGTTCGCCACTATTGCGGCATTGATTAGGAATTAGGGAAAATAAGGGATCGGGTTCTTGTTTTAGGGCTTAGGGTTTTTTTAGGGGATAGGAAAATTTGGGTTTGATTTCTTTTTTTCTCATTTTAAAGAACGTACGGGGTAGTTTTCGTTTTATGAGAACAAATCATGATACCTTTTAATTTGGTTTAAATAATATTATGAGCTTTAATTTAGGCCCATCAAAATAAACATTCAAATACTTAGCTTCTATTTATTTCTTACACAAATTGTTTGAATTCAACTAACCAAAACAAAATTATCTATTTCGCCTTTTATAACTTTTTATTAATACTTAAGAATATAAAACAAAAATCCAAATGTAAAACTTCATTTTACAAGTTCACAAGTTGTTGATATTATCCTTTTATATTTGATAATCATAATAAATCCAATTTGACAAATTCAAATTTATTTTCTTACTAACGATTTATTTCAATTATCAAATACTAAGAATTGATAATCAAATCAATTATACAAAACAAATTTTAATTTCACAAATCACCAATTAGAATTAATTATCCCTAATTAAATTTAATAGGGTTGTTACACTCTCGATTTACCGGGTAACACGATCACCCACTAGATTTAAAAGGGCTACTTTGTACACCCACTTGATTAGAACGGACAACAAGCATACCCAAACAAATATGAGTAGCGTTGTTAGTTTTCGAATACAAACGGTTGTACCTAGGATATAGCATATCCAATAGCCCTTTTGATAGCGGTTTAATTTTTGAGTTTGCAGAGACAATGCTTCCAAAATAGTAGATTGTTTATAGAGAATCAATCTAGTAGAGTATGGATTGATTCTATGTAGATTTTGAAGAATATAGAAAGTAGTTTTCAAGAAATATTTCAAGAGAGTAAGGATTAAGAAGAAGGTAAGAAAATTAGAGTCCTCTTTATATAGTGAATGGATAAAAGTATCTATTCCTAAAGAGGTGCGTCCAAAAGACACGTCTTTTAAAAAAATTTAAAAGGCAACGAATGGTCACTAAGTCGACATATCTAGGAGGAGTATGCCGACATACCCTTTTTTATTTTGAAATTTTGATTTTTCTTTAAATAGTTTTCAAACTTATATATTTTTGTAAAATAGTTTTAAACATAAATTTTAAATGCCCTGAACACATAAAAACTTTTTTAAAATATTTGCAAAAATATATTTTGAATTTAAAATAATTTATTCCGGTTAAAATATCAAAGATTAGAAATATAACTACCCTTCTTTATTCGTCGAATAAATAATTAAATTAAATTTGAATAAAATGTTCGAATTAGATCTTTGTTAATCATTATTTTGTAAATAATTTTTTACTTAATTGAAGTCTATTTAATAAAGGATTTTGTTTAAATAAGTCAAATTAATTGGTAAATTCCTTTCAGAAATATATTGGACTTGAATAAAATATTTACAATGAATATAAAATATATTTTTCTATTGTAAATGGTTATTATATAGTTGAAATAGATACAAGAAATTTTATTTGATATTAATAAAATGAACAATAATTGTTGAATTTAATAGTTTGTATACTTTACAAACTATAATGTAAAACGTATAGTGGATCAATTTGAATTGAAAATGCAATTATAAATAAATTATAGGGATTAAGATTTTGAATTTAAATTTTAAGCTAATTAATCAAAATCAAAATGAATATAGACCATTTCTCTCCTCTTTATCATTCTAAATTAATCACTCTAAACCCTCTTGAACCTAAGTCCAAGCCCACAACCTTACACACTAAATCTTTAACCTATAAAACACGTTTTGATCCCCAACCCGTAAAGCCTTCTCCTTCGATAATTTTCTTGAAATCCCACGTTCGAATAATCGCGACTTCAATTAGAAAAAAAAATACGTGATCGAGGAAACAGTCGGTCTTAACAACGACGACGGATGTATGTCTTGATAAGGTGACAAAGTTTGTGATTTATTTAGGCTAGCTGCGACAAAGGAGGTTATACACGAGATGAGGTGATGCGAAGCTTAAGCCGTTGGAGCATGGATGTGGGGACGACGAGGTAGGGTTGCAACCTAGAGCAGAATGTCTAGCGACATCAATTCGGGTGGAAGAGGTTGCGATTGGAGCAGCAGTCATGGCCTAGAGATGGAGATTCATGCACATTTATGGATGTGGTGATGATCTGAGTTGAAAGGTGAGCTTGAGCATGAGGCTGGCGGAGTTGGCAATGCTGTTGCTGGCTTGGCGATAAAATGAACAAGGGTTTAGGCATAAATTGTTTGGGTAGCAATCGCTTAAGGTGAGTTTTCTCACTCACAACTATGTCTACATCATTTTATTTATGCGAAATCTCCTATATTTCAACCTATTTAGTTTAGTTAGATCGATTATTAGTTTATAATGATTGCTTGCTATAAAACTGGATGATAAATTAGTTGAATTGATTGTTTGTGATCGTCGTTGTTTGTGACGACCCTGAATTTAATCGTTATTTAAATGAATATTTAATTATATTTCAAATAATTAATAAATGAATTTTTATTAACAAATAGAACTATTTTAAATAATAACTAATGATAATAAAATCAATTTCAAAATTTGTTTACCAATATATATAGTTCATAGAAAAATAGAAAACGTGACCTGAAATTATTTTCCGAAATATCGATTTTTCATTGGTTAAAACTTAATTAAAATGTCATAACACTATTTTAAACATATATGCACACAATACAAACTATTTTTACATGATTAATACATGTGTATATGTGCATGTATATGCCTCTCTTTAAAGTGTATATGTATAAGGATAAAAGAAAATATTTTATAAAGAAAACACAAGGCACAAGTGCATGGCTTGAATAATGCAAGGAGATGGGGGTGGGGTACAAGTGTGGAGGGAATTGGAGGGAGGTGTATGGTAGTGCACGCATACATATATTTTAATATAAGCACTTATATAATTTTTAATTAATTTCCTAAGCCTATAAATACCACTACTCTTCCATGTTTCTCAATTTACAACTCTCCTCTTTATTTTAAAATTCCTAAGAGCTTGGATAAACACTTCCATGGCTTCTCTTCATATTCTCTAGTTTGAGAAAAAAATCACTTCTTTCCACTTAAAACACTTCCAATTCTTGCTAAACCACTTCGACGTTTACTATGACACCTTTTCTTCCAAAAGACAAGCAGCCATCCACCCTACAACCCTATAGTCGTACCCTACAAGCCCAAAGCCGAGCCCAAAGCCAAGCCCAAAGCCGAGCCCAAAGCCACATTGCCGAGCCTATTTTGAGTGTTCGAGTAACCAAAGTTTCAATTTTTGCAAGTTTCTAAAGTGTTTCCAAGTTTTGGTAAAAGTTCGTCTTGGATTTAAAAAGTTTCGACGAGTAAAACTTTTATTTTCGAAAAAGAATAATATTTTTGTTAATGAACTATATGTTGTCAAAATATAGTGGTTGTTGTGTTGAATTACCACGATGTGTTGATGGTGTATGATTATATGTTCATGGTTGAGCTTTGATTTGTGATTTAGTTGTTAAATAATATGTTTGGATATGGATATGTGATTGGTTGGGTACGATATGATGGTGCTATGTTTATGAAACCAAACCAAGTGTATGTGATGAAACTGTTATGAAGTTAGCACCTTGAAAAGTCGCAAAGGACTTGAGATTTGATTTGAAAACAAAAGCTCTTTTTCTAGCTTTGGATTTTGGAAATGTTTTTCCAAGTTTTCACCTTTTGTTTAAGTTTTCAAAACCTTTCCATTTGTGTTTTCAAACTTGTGGTAGCTAGTGTTAAAGTGAAGTTTTCACCTAGATATCAATTTTAGCGAACTGTGCTCATAGCGATAGTAGCTTTGGATGTAGTTCGGAAAATTTCATGATTTCAAGTTTTAACGTATTTTCTTTTAGATTGTTCATGAAAACTCATTTCGAATAAATAATTTAAGTCAAAAAGTCGAAGTTTTAATTATTTAATAATTTATTTAATTAATTTATTTATTAGGCTAATTATTTTTTAATTAATTAATTAAGTAATTAGGGTTTAAGAAATTATTAACCAAGTAATTATTTTTAATTAAGTAAGTTTTAAATAATGATTAATTAAGATAAAAGGAAATTAATTTTTATTTCATCAAGTTTAATTACTTTAATTAATTAGAGTTAGTTATTTAATTAATTATTATTTAAGTAAAGGTTAATTATCCATTTAAATTGGGTTTAAATTCTTAAATGAATGTTATTTAACTAAAGTTTATTTTAAGTTAATTATAAATAAATTCTTAGTTAATTAAGGTTTGAAGTATGATTTTTAATTTAATTAAGGTTAATTAAAATTAATTATGTTTTAAAGTTATGATTTAATTAAGGTTTATTTATTTTAAAGTTCTTTCAAAAATCTACCGGTTATTTATTTTTAACCAACTTTCGTGTTTAAGTAAATTATTTTTAAAACTAAAGGATCTCTTGTCCGCGCTATTAAGTAGCCAATTGAATTAAAGTAGTTATAATAAAACGTTGACATGTTTTATTGAAAGTAAGTACACTTGTACTCATCACAAATATAGCACTTTGGGAACATGATGAATATAGAAGGGTTAATTTCGATAAGCGAGTCAAGATAATCTAAGCATATGGAACATATGTTCATATGTAAATCTTACACCCTGATAGTGGAGTAGTTGTAACGATCGCCCTACACCTACGGTGTAGAATGGTAGTTAAAGGAAGGAAAACCAAATAAGATGAAGAAATAGAAGAGAAAAGAATGGAAAAGAAGAAAAAGGAAGCATCAAATAGCCAAATTACCTATCGCATCACAGTAAATATAATAAAAAAACATGTATAAAAAAATGGAGATAGTAATAACAATATGAAATAATCATCTGAATAAAGATCCATAAAGTTATACAACACAATAATAGAGTTTATACAGTGGGAAAGTAAACTGAGCCGGTACACTGTCTCATAATAGTAAATCAACACTGGTAAGGCTCCATAGTGTCACACAGCGGAAATATAATAACAAATGCACATATAAGTATAGATAATCGTCACCTCTTGTCGGTTCACCTGTAGAACTCCACAATCATCCACCTGCTCTCAATCTACTCATTTAAGAGTACCCAAGATAATAGGAAGTAAAGCATAAAACTTTAGGTCAGATAATAGTCTGGTGTGAGCGATATCAAATCTAAATATACTATAAAAGTCGATAATATATGGAACAGAGGGTATATAAACCATACCTGACCTGTCCCTGCAACCACATAGTCAGCACATAAACATAAGTGATATGCTATTCTATAACATCGTAAAAAGGGTATACCATACTGAGTATCTATCAGGATGCCTAGGTATCTCCACGTATAATCCCTACTCCAAACTAAGTAAACTTCAGGTATCTAGGTATCTCCATCCATACCTACTCCACACTAAGTCAAGTCATGGTATCCAGGTATCCCTACCACAATACCTACCTAATGTGACATCCCTAGGGTGACAGGTGACTAGTGAGCAAACATAACAAACATAACAACCATCAAACATAATAACCGTCACCCAATGTGCTAGATATATGATGAATCATATAACCCTCGGAGACTATCAAGGACTGGTGGAAATCTCGTTTCTCAATTGTGCTCACCATACTCACCAGTTAGAAAACCCCGCACGGTTGTCTCTTGTGATACCTCTATACCACCTGACCTAGACCCTACCGGTCCATGGTACAGACGGGCACTACCAGCCCTCGGGTGCCTCCACATATATTACCCCTGCTTTGAACACAACCAGAGCACTCTGAGTGATCAATGATCCCTTGGCATAAACATATCCATCGAGCCCTACTCACTCGATACAGATCTAAACCCTACTGGTTCACTATAGTTTTTTGGGCACGAGCCCTAACACTCACCCCAGTCCACTATCTACAGCATCACTCCAATTCGTGAAGCCATCCTCAATCTTGCTCACTGCCTAAGCTCTTGATCGAAGAACCCTACTATCATTCCATCTAAAACCTGAGATCTAGCATGTTCCATATAATCCTGATACTATCATCCCGTAGCCTACTCCATACATCATCGAGTCACTATCCACAGTATCAGACCACCAGGTTGAAGCTCCATATCCCTGCCTCACCATCAAAATCACTAGGTCGAAGCACCACATCCCTGCCTCACCATCAATATCACTTGTCGTAGAGTAATAACATCAGTAATAGATCTAATTTAATAATTCCCTAACTATGGCACAACGATGGAAAATATGAGACATTCTTTAGAAATCATTCAAAAATAATTATATATTCTTTTATAAAAATATAGCAGCTGTGTATGTATGTATGTATATATATATATATATATATCACGTTTAAAACCAAAAATCATTCCCGAGCGTCAATATAACAATAAACAATCAACCATAGTAAAGTGAAAGACAATATCACTCACCTCAGCCAAATCTGTCCAAACCAGCGCCAAAATGATAGATCTTGCCAATACGATCCCAATGCAAGAAACTGCATCCAAAAGGGACATCATATGCAAAAGATATAAAGAAAATAAGAATAGTCATTAGCCAAATAACTAATAATTAATTAAATGGACTAATTACCGTAATTTACGCGCTAATCCTTCTTCTTCTCATTCTAGGTCGCTTTTACGCTTTGCATATCCGAATCTTCGTGCCTTGATTTCTTCACGAATACTCAACGATTTCATGATCTACTTTCACCAAATGGTTCCTCTTCACATCCTCCGCAATTCGCACCTAACAAATACTCGACCGCCTTCCTTTATCAAAAAGTGATTCAACGCCGTAGCATTGCCTAGGCTTTCGACAAAGAAAAGTGGCGATGGTCAAATGATGACCAAAGGTGGTCAAATTTTGGAAAGAGGTGTGTTTCAATACAAGAAATGCAATGGTTATCTCCGATTTGTGATCCGTCCCTCCAAGATCGAGCAAAGTCAAGCCCCATCTCGCAGCCAATATACAGATCCCGACTAATCGTCACAAAATCCTAGATCTAGAGTATAGATCGAAGCTACCTTTGATACGATCTCATTGGAATTTATTTCGTGATTTTTGGTTGAGTGGATAAGGAGAATTGAATTTTTGAATAGCAAGATAGTGGGTTCGGCCATGAAATGTAGCTTTAGATTGCTACAGTGAAAACGAAATTAGAAATGCAGGGAGAATCAATTTGGGTCTTATTTATATTATTATTATATTCCATTTATTTAAATCTTCAAATAATTGGTCACGCGTTTCGAGCCCGTACGATCACATGACGCGTCCGATCGTCACGAAACTCGTATGCGTACATCAACTCATTTTTTCGGATCCAATGGCATTAACCACGTCTCCATCTAAGACTGCGCTCGAAAGGCTAATTTGCTATTTCGAGATCGTCTGGGACATCGGATTGTCTAATCTCGAAATATGGCAATCGTCATACTCATTTTAATTTGCAACATCAGTTAGAACTCAATGGATTTGGTCTCGAGTCCTGATTCGACCGTATGCGAAAAATCACATTTTTAGGCCTTCATTTAATTAACAGTTAAATATGTAAATAAACTATTTGGATATCCGATCGTTAAAAATACGGGTCGTTACATTCTCCCCTCCTTAAAGAATTTCTTCCCCGAAATCTCAAAGCAAAGAGAATGCCTCCTAACCCATCGGCCCTCAAAAAAACTATTAGATTCCGGAAAAATTCGGTAGAATCTCCTTTGGATGACTAAGTCCAAATAACTCTACTACAACAAAGAAATGTATACAGCTCATATCTTCAACTATCCTAGATTATCTATAGCACTCATTAAACAAGAATGCTACACCAAACAATAACTATCATGCATGCCTAATAACCATACAAACATAAACTATCATCTCAAATGCTAACAGTCAAATCAAACATGCATTTACAAGATCTAACATCCAAAAATAATATCCATACCTATCCTAGCATGCATAATACTAAACCATCTAGTACAAACTCCCAATATGATATCCATAATGAAAGCTGACTATACAAACAAAATCCCATCATCTAAAGAGCTTTGGACAAGCTGTCCTCATGCTCCCTATGGTCTACCTTACCCTATCGCCTTCGCTTTCATTCCACTAAACCCAACTAATCCTTCGACCTCCTCCAAACCTGATTCGTATCACATCTATCGGTACAAATAGGCTTATGAGGTCTCCAAGTCTATGGTTCAGTCTCGATATCATCTAATCCATTTAGTGCCAAATATCCAAACGCCTCTTGTAAGTTCTCCCAAAACCCACTAACGAACAACTGGTTTCGGCTACTTACAATGCTCTTGGCACACAATGGAATCACCCTATCCATCCCATATACAACTCAACAAAAAGGGATATCGTACTACTGGACTTAAGGAATACAAATCTGGCATCATATGTCAACCAATCAGTTGTGACTCAAATGCTATCTCTCTATCCTTAATCATCGGTAATCCTTTGATGCAGTCCTAAAACATTTGTTCCCACTACTCGAGAACAAATAATCTCTACGGAACCAATAGTCTCTGTCGGGTCCACACTGCATCACCTCATTAGACACTACTCACCCTTCTAATTTAGTCACGATCTCCACCAATCTAGCTTAACGCCTCTTACTAGTTCTAATCTTCTAAATCAAAATAGGTCTGACGGTCAAACTAGCCATCACACCCGGCTAAAACTCATCAAGTCCTGGTGTCGTAACCAGTGATAAGCTCGGGCAATACCCACTCTAAGAATATCGCTCCCAATCTAACATGTCTCCCACTAGAAACACCAACCACTACATTTCCCTTCCAAACGTCTAGGAAATGTCAAATCCAAAGGAGGCTAAGAACTCCAACCATTTCTACTAAAGAAGGTAAAGATCCTTCTCGGAGAAGAGATACTACAATGATAAGGGATCACTAAACAACTCAAACTCCTCTCCTAGCAGACAGTGCCTCCAAATTCCAAAAGTGAACACTATTGCCTCCAACTCCGAATCAAGAGTTGGATATTACCTCTCGACATCACTACCATATCTAGTTAAGTATCACAGGCAAGTGCATATTATCGTCTCCTCATTCCCGCTCGGAATGAGTAACATCAATGTAATCATCAACCTCTCGATCAGACTCACCAACATGTGTCTACACCTTACGTCTCAAACAAAAGTCTGATCCTCACCCGTACAATAGGTCAATGATACTGCTATCTTGGGTCTATCTAGATTCTGGACTGCCGTAACTAAAGGATCTACATCGATATCTTGATCTGAAACAACATGACCGAAGCGTCTCACTCCCCTCCTTCAGGAGTGATGCCCCTAGAATCTAACCACCAATTGGTGTCTTGTGCTCCTCTTTGATCCATGGGCAGACGAAAGTATCATCACCGAACACAAGCACAACCCACTCAAGCAACCTCACCAAACATGGTCCATGAGATCCACAACATATGCCAATATATTGGTTAGCCTGAATGGCATAACAAACCTAAAATTAAGGTAGTGTGTGGAACACTATAATCGGCACACTCACCCAAAATACCCTTAGTTGGTGAAACCACACTACAAGGTCCAACTAAGAGAACATCCTCATGCTATAGAGCTGATCGAACAAGTCATCAACAAACAGGAGTAGAACTTGTTCGTCATCTCACTCAGCTCACAACAACCAACAAACAACTCCAAAGAGCCATTTGTCCTACTAACGAACACAACAGGTGCATCCTACCCAAAATATAGACCCATGGATAAACCATCACCTAAATAGGCTATCCGCTCGCACCTCTAATCTCCTAAGCTCTTTGGACACTCTATGCCTTAAAGGCATAACTACTGGTCCAATCCCTCCGACCAGATCGATACGGAACTCTATCCTTATATGGTGGTAATCCGGTACCTCGTCCAGTATGTCCGCACACTCTCGAACTACATCCACAAATGACATCCTATCATGTGGAATATCGAATGAATATATAAGGCTCCCCTGCCGGCAGCCAATCACTACCATCCGCTCCTCCACAACCCTGATCGTCATCTACGGCCTGTCACAGTCCACCACTATTCCGTGTCCCCTTCAGCTATTCCATTCATAAACTAAAATGCCAACCCAACTAAACCCCAAACAATCAATGTCTAACAAACAAACAACCATGACTCGATAGGGAAAAATCTCGACAAACCACATATAGGCTAGCTGAGCCCCTAACTAGGTCGGTCATGATCAAAGATCGATAATTATCTCAATTCTCTATCCCAATATCCGACCGTCGGATTTAGATATGAAGGAACATGAAACCTCGACGACAAATAAAACACGTATGGAACCACCATATGCAGAAAGAATATATCAAATGGTGATGCCCTTTCCCTTATATTTCTTCAATGGAGCAATCGATGAAACCGAAAAGGCAATCAATATATATGCTTCCCGATCTATCCCTACTCTATGGGATAACTCTTCAATACTGGGTACTTCTTGATAATCCTCTCGAAGCCCTCGTCAATGTGACGAATCAATCGACCCCTAAGATGATCTCTCTACCCAATGATAAACTTCAATCATTTATGTGTGGAGTATCAACTGGAACAGATGGTACTTTGATATCATATCGAATCCGACACACACTCCAACACAGACATATCACCATACTTCAAATCGGCGAACTCTCTAACCATCCTCGACTTCAGAAAATTCGAGACAAATCTTCTTCGAAGCGATCCATGAATTAGACCCAAGGAAATCGGTCCTTGAGAATCAAAGCTATAGAAACGCTCCAGTAGTTCATCGTTCATCCTTGGAGTCATCCAAAGGTTAACTTCTATCTCATGCATCATCTAACTCCAAGCCGTCGAAGATCCTTGCAAACAACCAACCAACTTGCCTCCTAATAGTCGAATCTGTTCCAAGGAACGGTCTACTTCCTTGATTCTCATAGTCTATATATAGCTCAACAAAGTCGATTATAACCATTTGCACTTGAGCACCATAACCATCCAAAACAAACCGGGCATCCAAGAAATGATCCACACTAACTCTACGAACATATCTTATCAATCAAGGATAGTAACCCTAATCCTGCCCAGTATTTTACTCTAAAGATAGAGTCGATAGCAATTTTTCTTCCATGCCAAATTATCCCTATTACATAATCAGGATGATCCGTCTCTCACAAAGAAAACCGCATCGATAGTGCTCATATGTACACCCAACTCATACTATATATACTACTACATAGTTTTGAAAACCAAAACATATAACAAATGCAAACTCTCTAATATATATACACTCTCTAGATCCAGTCTAAGGCAATAACCCCTACCCTATATCTACTAAATCATGGTATCAACTAAGTTTAATCAGGTAACCTTTGCTCTGATAACAAATATAATGACTGCCCTACACCTATGGTGCAGAACAGTAGTTAAAGGAAAGAAAAAGAAATAAGATAAAGAAATAGAAGAGAAAATAATGGAAAAGAAGAAAAAGGAAGCATCAAATAACCAAATTACCTGTCGCATATCTCACATTGCATCAGAGTAAATACAATAAACAAAACAAGTATAAAACAATGGAGAGAGTAATAACAATGTGAAATAATCATTTGAATAAAGATCCACAAAGTTATACAACACCATAATAGAGTTTATATAGTGGGAAAGTAAACTCAACTGGTACACTGTCTTATAATAGTAAATCAACACTATCAAGGCTCCACAGTTTCACATAGCGGAAATATAATAACAAATGCACATATAAGTATAGATAACTATCACCTCCCGTCGGTCCACCTGTAGAGCTCCACAATCATCCATCTGCTCCCAAACTACTCATTTAAGAGTACCCGAGATAATATAAAGCAAATCATAAAACCTCGAGTCAGACAACAATCTGGTACGAGTGATATCAAATCTCAAAATACTATAAAAGTCGATAATATATGGAATAGAGGGTATATAAACCATACCTGACATGTCCCTGCAACCACAGAGTCAGCAAATAAACATAAGTAATAGGCTACTCTATAACATCGTAAAAAGGGTATACCATACTCAGTATCTGTCACGGTGCTTAGGTATCTCCACCTACAATCCCTACTCCATACTAAGTAAACTTCAGGTATCTAGGTATCTCCATCCATACCTACTCCACACTAAGTCAAGTTAGGGTATCCAGGTATCCCTACACAATACCTACCTAGTGTGACATCTCTAGGGCGACAGGTGCAACCATAACAAAAATAACAACCATCATACAATAATAACTACCACCCAATGTGTTAGATATATGATGACTCATATGACCCTTGAAGACTGTCAAGGACTAGTGGAAACCTCGGTTCTCAATTGTGTTCACTGTACTAACTGGTTAGAAAACCCCGCACGGTGGTCTCTTGTGATACCTTTGTACCATATGACCCGGACCTTACTGGTCCAGGGTACAGATTGGCGCTACCGGCCCTCGGGTGCCTCTGCATATAGTACCCCCGCTTTGAACACAACCAGAACACTCTGAGTTATCAACAATCCCTAGGCACAAACATATCCATTGAGCCCTACTAACTCGATATGAATTTGAACCCTACTGCTTCACTATGGTTTTCTGGGCACGAGCCCTAACACTCACCCCAATCCACTATCTACATCATCACTCTAATTCGACCTGCCATCCTCAATCCCGCTCACTACCTGAACTCTTGATCGAAGAATCCTACTATTATGTCATCCAAAGCCCGAGATCTAGCATGATCCATATAGTCCTGATACTGTCATCTCGGAGCTTACTCTATACATCATTGAGTCACTATCCATAGTATCAGACCACTAGGTCGAAGATCCATATTCCTTCCTCACCATCAAAATCACTAGGTCGAAGTACCACATCCCTTCCTTACCATTAATATCACTTGTCGTAGAGTAATAACATCAATAATAGATCTAATCTAATAATACCCTAACTATGGCACGATAATGGAAAATATGTGATATTCTTTATAAATCATTTAAAAATAATTATATATTCTTTTATAAAAATATAGCTGCTATATATATATAATAATATCACGTTTAAAACCAAAAATCATTCCCGAGCGTCAATATAACAATAAACAATCAACCATAGTAAAGTGAGAGACAATATCACTCACTTCAGCCAAATATTTCCAAACCAACGCCAAAATGATAGATCTCACCAATACAATCCCAACGCAAGAAACTACACCTAAAATGGACATCATATGCAAAATATATAAAGAAAATAAGAATAGTCATTAGCCAAATAACTAATAATTAATTAAATGGACTAATTACCGTAATTTACGCGCTAATCCTTCTTCTTCTCATTCTAAGCTGCGTGCACGCTTTGCATATTCGAATCTTCGCGCCTTGATTTCTTCACGAATACTCAACGATTTCATGATCCACTTTTGCCAAACGGTTCCTCCTCATGTCCTCTACAATTCGCACCTAACCAATACTCAACCGCCTTTCATTATCAAAAAGTGATTCAATGCCGTAGCATTGCCCAGGCTTCGGACAAAGAAAAGCCGCGATGCTCAAAAGATGACCGGAGGATGTCAAATTTTGGCGAGAGGTGTGTTTTATCACAAGAAATGCAATGGTGATCTCCGATTTATGATACGTCCCTCCAAGATCAAGCAAAGTAAAGCCCTGTCTCACGGCTAACATACAAATCTCGACCAATCATAACGAAATCCTAGATCTAGGTTATATAATCAAAGCTCTCAAAAATACGATCTTATTGGAATTTATTTCGTGATTTTTGGTTGAGTGGATAAGGAGAAATGAATTTTTGAATTGCAAGATCGTGGGTGCGGCCATGAAATGTAGCTTCAGATTGTTACAATGAAAATGAAATTAGAAAATGGAGGCAGAATCAATTTGGGTCTTATTTATATTATTATTATATTCAATTTATTTAAATCTTCAAATAAATGGTCACGCATTTCGAGCCCGGACGATCACACGACGCGTCTGATTGTCACAAAACTCGTCTGCATACATCACCTCATTTTTCTAGATCCAATGGCACTAATCGCATCTCCGTCTGAGACTGCACCTCGGAAGGCTAATTTCGCGTATTTCGAGATCGTTTCGGACATCGGATTGTCCGATCTCAAAATAGAGCGATCCTTATACTCATATAATTCGCAATGTCAATCCGAACTCAACAGAAGTGGCCTCGAGTTTTGATTCGGCCGTATGCGAAAAATCACATTTTGGGCCTTTATTTAATTAACGATTAAATATGTAAATAAACTATTTAAATATATGATCACTAAAAATATGGGTTGCTACAGTATTCCATTATAAAACAACTTCACCACTTAAAATTATCGAACGTTGGTTTGGAGAGACTGGGAACGGATATTAGTTGTTATCCAAAAAACATTTCGAACTAACGTAAACATTCAAATTGGAAATAGTAAAGGCAAGGTCCAAGATGAAAATTTTGAAGTGCAAGGGCGATTTGATACTAATCATGAGGGTGATTCCAAAACGGGTATAGTGGAAATAGTGCTTTCGATTTGTTTATCTCCTAAACGACTTGCATGGATGGGTGCTGACATTGTGTCAACATATGGAAGGCAATGTTAGCATTCCAAGTGGCATTGCTATAATAAAGGTAAACGTAGCCTCGGGCCTCATCAACTGGGAATGACTAAAATAGGGGAGATGCAGCAAGGCTAGGTGGGTCGCTTCCATGAGGGTAAGGTCATCCCTATATAGAGTCCCTACTTTAACTTATTTAGGCTTCGATTCGGTTTCTGATCCCGACCGAGGGGTGATCTTATTCGATACTATCTAGTAAATGGTAGGCCGGTCTTGTGTTGGCAAGGGTCGATAGGTTTGACCTCAATGTTATTTCATGTAGAGATGCACCGTGACGGGCGGTACCCCAGTAGCCCTATCATTGTATGAAATCCATTCTCCAATAAGTGTCGTATGGATTTAGTTGTACCCAAGTATGTTATAATGTGAGATGCTAGCATTTCAGCTAATTTTACTTGAAAACCCTTGGCATTATCGAAATATCACTGGATTTCTATATAAAGTGTTTTGGTTATCGTAAGGTAAAAACCCATCTTGTTTATATGCGCCGAGGTCTTACGAGGTAGCTTTGATTTTCAAAGTTTTTTATAAAAGTAAAAAATTAAGTTGTTGAGTTTACTCACACCAGACCCATGTTTGACCCGGAGTTTTATTTTCTTTTCCTAAAACTCTTGGTACTCAAATTTGTATGAGTAGCCAAGTGATCTTGGTTTCTGACGGAAGAATTTTGTAGGAGCTGGAGCCGGTGGCTTCATCTTTAACCGATAACTATCTTATTCTGCTGTGGTTATGTATGATCTATGTATTTTGTACGGGTAGGAGTTATAACTGTCCGGTTGAAAGTTGTAATGTAATGACTCTGATGTATTATTATTGTGGAAATGGTAATGTAATATCCTATGTTATCTATTATATGTTGTTCTGATTCGTGGTGAGATCCTATGATTGTGTAGTTTTCTTCTTATCTTTCTTTTTCTTCTACCCATAATGGCTCGTCTTTCGGTGCAAGAAAGGAGGTCGTTACAATTCTGGTATCAGAGCTTAGGTTAAACGAACACCTAGGATTTGGGTTGAGGTCAACTTCAAGAGTGCGTATTTGTTATTTTTATTCGTTTATATATATATATACACATATATCTACTAGGTAGATCGGCTTGATGGATTTCATTAATACCCTTCTTTCAAGATTTATCTCGTCCAAATATTCTATGATTATCTTACTATGTCCAGGTAGTAAGACATGAGTAACAGAGGTAGACAAGTTAGGGGAGCTGGTAGCACTACAACTACAAATGGTCGAACCCCAAATCCTGGAGGAGTTTGAATTGCCAAAGAGGCAACGCCGGAGCAACCAAGAGTAAATTTTGCAATCTTATGCAAGGATTACACCAATCTTGCTGGGAAACCGTTTAAAGGGACCGAGTTTATCATGGAAGTGCAAGCTTAGTTGCAATCTTGCAAAAAGATTTTTAAAGGTTTTGGTTTATCCGATGAACATAAAAGTTTCTTAGCAGCATGGCAACTACAAGAAGGAGCAGCAGCATAGTGGGGCTCCCTTACTGTTAAAGTTCCAGAAGAAGAGTTTTCGTGGGCCCAATTTAAAGAAGTTTTGAGGACTAATTCTTGCCAACAGTAGGAAGGACCAGGATGTATAGGATCATCATGGACTTGAAGCAAGGGGATCTATCTGTAGTGGAGTATGAGACGAAATTCAATGAGTTATCTTGTTTTGGACAAGAATTGATCAACATCCCGTTAAAGAAAAATGAGATGTTTGTTTTGAGTATAAGGGAAGAGTACCATGAGAAAATGACTGCCCATATTAAAGGTACTTTTGTCGATTTAGTTAATATGGCTTTGAGGTATGAGGCTATGGAAAAGAAGAAGCCTACTCCAGTAGAACCAACCGGTGGGAATGTGAGTGGAAACAATTCAAATAAAAGGAAGCTCAATCTAGTAAAGAATAAAGGGAAAAGGTTCAAGAATATTAGTTGTTACCTTTGCAAGTAGAAAGGTCATATTTCAAGGTCCTGTCTAAACCATGAAGCTCTGAAGCAGCAAAGTGGACCCATCTATCCAATGGTCCTGAAGTCGCTCTTTTCAATTGTCATCAACCGAGCCATATGATTAAAGACCGCCCACTCATGAAGAAGGTGCAGCAGCCCAAGGGGTATGCCATTAAGGATGAACCATCTACTTCAAAGGATGTGAAGGGAAAAGGCGTCCTTAAAGGTATCTTACGAATTAATGGTATTTTTGTTCGGGCATTATTTGATACTGGTGCCTCTCATAGTTTTATTTCTTGTGAATTAGTAGGTAAATTTCATCTTATTCCTTGTATCTTAGAAAACCCTATGTGTGTGTCTAATCCCATAGGTGGTGTAACCCATTTGAATATTTTTTGTGAAGATGTGCCAATTACCTACCTTTCTCATTACTTTTCTTGCAACTTGTATGCCTTAGACTTTAAAGGATTTGATATTATTCTGGTATGAATTGGTTATCGAAATATGGAGCTATTTTAGGTTGTGCCGAATGGACTGTATCATTAGAAACTAAGTTGGGAAGAATTGTTGAAGTATCCTGTAAGAATCCTTGTATTAATATGTGTAGTTTTTTGTATGTCCTGGAGTCATCCCATGCAACGCAGAAGTCAATAGCTTGCCCCCGCACCTAGAGATAGAGTTTCGCATTGATTTGGTCCCCGATGGAACGCTTGTGGTTTAACCCAAGAGAAGGATGGATTCGAAAGAGTAGAATGAATTAGAAAAGCAAACCAATGACCTGTTAAGAAGAGGGTTGATTAGACCCAGTCATTCAAGTTGGGGATCAGCTGTGGTATTTGCGGCTAAGTCCAATGGATCTTTAAGGTTGTGCGTGGATTATAGGAAGTTGAATAAGCTAACCATTAGGAACAAGTATCCCTTACCCCGCATCGATGATCTTTTTGACCAACTACATGGAGTTACGGTATTTTCTCAGATGGATCTAGCTACTGGATTCCATCAATTGAGGATTGCTGAAGATAGTATACCTCTAACTACATTTAGAGGTCCTGACTGTTTATTTGAGTGGTTGGTTATGCCTTTCGGGCTAACCAATGCACCGGCATATTTGGTAGATCTCATGAACCGTGTTTTCTGAGATGTTCTTAACAAGTTTATGTTAGTTTTCATCAATGACTTCCTTGTCTACTCCAAATCGGAGGAGGAGCATAAACATCATTTGGAAGTGGTGTTGAAGACATTGAGGGACATTTCTTGAAGATGAAATTTTCTAAGTGCCATTTTTGGAAATCAGAGGTAAGATTCTTAGGACACGTTGTGGCGGGAGAAGGTATTTCAGTGGATCCAGTGAAAGTGGAAGCTGTTCAGGAATGGAAGCGGCCGTGGACTCCTACCGAAGTTCGCAGTTTCTTAAAGTTGGCTAGATACTATAGGAGGTTTATTCAAGATTATTCTAAGATTTCCTCCCATTTGACTAAGCCGAGTAAGAAGGAGGAGAAGTTTATATGGACTCCAAAGTGTGAAGAAGCATCTCTGGAATTGAAGAAAAGATTAACACCAGTTTTGGCTGTTCCAGATGGAAATAGTGGATTCGCGGTTTACATAGAAGCTTGTGGAGTGGGACTAAGTGTTGTTTTGATGCAACATGGTAGAGTGATTGCGCATGCAAGCAGGCAGTTGAAGCCTTACGAGAAGAATTCTGGTACGCATGACCAGGAGTTGCTAGCTGTTGTCTTTGCATTGAAAATGTGGAGCCACTACTTGCTGGGTAAGGATCCTTCTTGTCCTCTTAGTTTCTTTCTAATCTTTAGAGATTTCAGGAGTAAGTTTTCTTTCTTTAATTAGGTTAAAAATTCGAGGTCTTCATGGATCATAAATCCTTGAAGTATCTTTTTATTCAATAGGATCTGAATCTGAGGCAATAGAGGTGATTAGAGTTTTAAGCGGCTTATGACTTGGATATTATTTATATGCCAGGAAAGCTAATGTGGTGGCGGATGCCTTAAGCAGGAATGCTGTTTTGACTCTTTTGGATGTATCCCTCACACTTTAGAAAAGGATTATGAGAAATCAAGGGAATGATGAAATACTGGAAGGATTAATTCATGGAGTCAAAGGAGGTAGATGTTCAAATTTTGAGATGGATAGTCAAGGTACTTTATATATGAACGAATGATTGTGTGTTCTAGATGTGGATGGGCTGGGGCGGGAAGTTTTGTCTAAATGCCACAAATCTAGATTAAGTATTCATCCAGGAGTTCATAAGATGTATAAAGAGATGAAAAGAGTATTTTGGTGGCCGGGAATGAAGAAGGATATTTCAGTCTATGTTAACATATGTTTATGCTATCAACAAATCAAAGGTGATCATCAGAAGACAGCTGGATTATTACAACCTTTGGAAATATCCAATTGGAAATAGGAACGGATATTAATGGATTTTATCGATGGTTTACCCAGAACCAGAAAAGGAAATGAAGAGTACGAGTTATCGTGGATCGGCTAACGAAGAGCGCACATTTTATTCTGGTGAAACCAACAAGGACCGCTGCTTCTTTAGCTCAAAGTTTTATAAAAGAGATAGTTAGGTTGCATGGAGTTCATGTGAGTATAGTAAGTGATCGAGACCCCATATTTACTCACCAATTTTGGGAAGCATTGCAGAAAACTCTAGGAACAAAGTTGAGCTTAAGCACAGCATATCACCCTTAAACAGATGGAGAGATGGAGCGAGTGAATCGAATTCTTGAGGATCTCTTGAGGGTATGTATTCTGGATTTTGGTGGATTATGGGAGGACCATTTGAACTTAGTTGAGTTCTCCTACAACAATAGTTTCCATGCAAGCATTGGAATGGCACCGTATGAAGCCCTATATGGAAGGCCGTGCAAGTCACCAACATGTTGGGTTGAGAGGGGAGATAGATTAGCTCTTGGACTGAACATGATCCGAGAGGCTACATAAAATGTTGCAGTGATTAAGAAAAGAATGAAGGAGGCTCATGATCGCCAAAAGAGTTATGCTGATAAAAGGAGAAGAGATTTGGAATTTGTGGTTGGAGATTTGGTGTTCGTAAAGATTTCACTAATAAGAGGAGCTATTAGATTTAGGAAAGCTGGGAAGTTAGCTCCAAGGTATGTTGGACCCTTTCGTATTCTTGAGAGGATCGGATCGCTTGCTTATATGGTCGAGTTGCCAAAGAGACTGGCGGCAGTTCATAATGTATTCCACGTGTCTCATCTGAGGAAGTATGTTCATGATACATCTTTGATTATGGAGCCATCGGTTCAAGAGGAATTGGAAATAGAAGCGAACCTGACAGTGGTTAGACATCTAGTTTATGTTGTGTATCAGGATGAAAAGAGGTTGTGTAACAAGGTGGTGCGACTAGTCAAGATTCAGTGGATTGAGGATCCAACAGATTGCACTTGGGAGATAGTGGATTGTATAAAAGAAGCCTATCCCGAGTTGATGTTAAGATAGCTAGTCGTAGCTTGAATGTATAGTGTATGTTTGTTTGCTATGGATGCTTAGTGCATGCCTTTGTATGTGTTTATGATACGAATATATACCTTTTTGTGTGGTCTTGATTATCTCCTTGATTGCTAATTTCGGGTTGAAATTCTTTTAAGGGGGGAGAGTGTAACGACCCAGAATGTAATTGTTATTTAAATGAATATTTGATTGTATTTTAAATAATTAATAAATGAAATTTTATTAACAAATAAAACTATTTTAAATAATAGCTAATGATAATAAAATCGTTTTCAAAATTTGTTTACTAATACATATAGTTGGTAGGAAAATAAAAAATGTGACCGAAAATTATTTTTCGAAATATCGATTTTTCATTAGTTAAAAGTTAACTAAAATGTCATAACACTATTTTAAACACATATGCACACACTACAAACTATTTATACATTATAAATACATGTGTGTATGTGCATGTATATGCCTCTCTTTAAAATGTGTATATTTATAAGGATAAAAGAAAATGTTTTATAAAGAAAAGTGTATATATATACATATAAAACTCTCTTTTTCAACATATGGTACAAGTGCATGGCTTGAGTAATGCAAGGAGATGGGGGCTGGGGGGTACAAGTGCGGACAAAATTAGGGAGGGGGAGGAGTATGGTAATACATGCATTCATATATTTTAGTATAAACACTTATATAATTTTTAATTAATTTCCTAAGCCTATAAACACCACTAATATTTCATGTTTCTCATTTTACAACCCTCCTCTTCATTTTAAAATTCCTAAGAGCTTGGGTAAACAAATCCATGGATTCTCTTCATATTCTCTAGTTTGAGAAAAAATCACTTATTTCCGCTTAAAACACTACCAACTCTTGCTAAACCACTTCTACATATACTACGACACCTTCTCTTCCAAACTACAAGCAACTATCCACCTTACAACCCCATGGTCGTGCCCTACAAGCCCTAGGCTGAGCCCAAAGCCACTTGGCCGAGCCTATTTTGAGTGTTCGAGCAACCAAATTTTCAATTTTTGCAAGTTTCTAAAGTGTTTTCAAGTTTTGGCAAAAATTCGTCGTGGATTTAAAAAGTTTCGATGAGTAAAAAAAAATTTTTGGAAAAGAAAATACTTGTTTTTGATGAACTATTTGTGGTGAAAATTTAGTGGTTGTTGTGTTGAATTACCATGTTGTGTTAATGGTATATGATTATATGTTCATGGTTGAGCTTGGATTTGTGATTTAGTTGTTAAATAATATGATTGGATATGGATATGTGATTGGCTAGTTATGATATGATAGTACTATGTTTATGAAAATAAACCAAGTGTATGTGATGAAATTTTTGTGAAGTTAGCACCTTGAAAAGTCGCAAAGGACTCGAGATCCGATTTGAAAGCAAAAGCTCGTTTTCTAGCTTTGGATTTTGGAAATGTTTTTCGAAGTTTTCACCTTTTGTTTAAGTTTTCAAAACCTTTCCATTTGTGTTTTCAAACATGTAGTAGCAAGTGTTAAAGTGAAGTTTTCACCTAGAAATCATTTCTAGCGAACTGAGCTCAAAGCGATAGTAGCTATGGATGCAGTTCGAAAAATTTCACGATTTCAAGTTTTAAGGTGTTTTCTTTTGTGTTGTTATTAAAAACTCATTTCAAATAAATTAAGTAAGTCAAAAATTCTATGTTTCAATTATTTAATTATTTAATTAATTAATTTATTCATTAAGGTAATTATTATTAATTAATTAAGTAATTAGGGTAAGTAATTAGGGTTTAAGAAATTATTAACCAAGTAATTATTTTTAATTAAGTAAGTTTTAAATAATGATTAACTAAGATAAAAGGAAATTAATTTTTATTTAATCAAGTTTGATTACTTTAATTAATTATTTAATTAGAGTTAGTTATTTAATTAATTATTGTTTAATTAAAGGTTAATTATCCACTTATATTGGGTTTAAATTCTTAAATGGATGTTATTTAATTAAAGTTTATTTTAAGTTAATTATAAATAAATTCTTAATTAATTAAGGTTTGAAGTATGATTTTTTAATTAATTAAGGTTAACTAAAATTAATTAAGTTTTAAACTTATGATTTAATTAAGGTATATTTATTTTAAAGTTCTTTTAAAACTCTATCAGTTATTTATTTTTAACCAACTTTCTTGTTTAAGTAAACTGTTTTTAAAACCAAAGGGTCTCTTGTCCACGATATTAAGTAGCCAAATGAATTAAAATAGTTGAAATAAAACATTGACACGTTTTATTGAAAGTAAGTCGACTTGTACTCATCACAAATACCGCACTTCGAGAACATGATGAATACAAAGGTGTTAATTTCGATAAGCGGGTCATGATAATCTAAGCATATGGAACATAAGTTCATATGTAAATGTTACACCTTGATAATGGAGTAGTCCACTATAAAACAACTTGATCCCTTAAAATTATCAAACGTTGGTTTGGAGAAACCGGGATCCGATATTAGTCATCGAACTAACGTAAATGTTCGAATTGGATGTAGTAAAGGAAAGGTCCAAGATGAAGACTTTGAAGTGCAAGGGCTATTTGTTACTAACCCTCCAAAAAGGTGTAGTGGAAATAGTGCCTTCGGTTCGTTCATCTCCTGAACAACTTGTATGGATGGGTGCTGAAATTGTGTCAACATATGCAAGTGGCAATGCTATAATAAAGGTAAACATAGCCTCAGGCCTCATCAACTAGGAATGACTAAAATAAGGGAGATGCGGCAAGGCTAGTTGGGTCACTCCCATGAGGCTAATGATGCAGGCCAAGTACTAAGTCGTGACCGACTTAACGAGCTCGTAACTCGGGACCGACCTAACGAAGCTTTTAAGTCACCCCAACGACTTAATGAAGACCTGCGAGTTAACAAGCAAAAGCTTACCGAGTTATGCAGCGAAAATGTCGTCCCAACTGGTGAAGTGATAGGTCGTACACGACCTAACGGGTCCTTTAAGTCTCATCAACGACCTAGTGTAACTCGGCAACGACTTAGTGAAGACTCGCGAGTTAACGAGTCCCTTAAGTCGCCTGAACGACCTATCGAGTCACGCAGTAAAAAGGCAGAGCAAATTGGTGAAGTGTTAGGTCGTGAACGACCTAACGAGTCAAGAGATAAGTCGTTGAAGATAAAGGCCGTGGATCTTTTCTGCCGACTTAATCCCTGCCGTTGATTTCTTAGACCGTTCACCGCTGCTGTTTTTTTTTTTGAGTCGCAAGAACTGGTTAAGTCGTAGGACGAAGCTGCTAATAAGTCGTTACCGATTTAAACTAAGTCGTAGGTCGCATCGTTTATGAGTCGTAAGTCGTTTGTATTATAGGTCGTTACACTGTCTGTTTTAGGTCGCTTGTACGTTGTAGTTGTTATCTTGTAATGCTGTTAAGTCGTTTGTATGGTTAGGTCGTTGCCGACCTTAGTTAGGTCGTAAGTCGTAGTTGTTAGGTCGGAAACGACTTAAGAGTTGTTCAGATTTGTGTTGTGATTTGTAACTTCTATAAATAGGCCGGTGGTGCCATTTGTAATAGTTTAGTTGATTTGAAATAAAACTCTTGTTTTGTTAGCTTTGTGCTTTCACCAAATTGGTAGTTGAGTGTAATCTCCTATCTCCTCTTTCGGTTAATCGAGTGCGCTCGATTCAATGACTGCAGAAGCCGATTCACGGAATCTAGTACGCTAGATCAACGTGTGAAGAATCACAGATCTTGGAACCCGGTATCGTGCGCGATCAACGAGTTCGGGATAGTTAGAATTCGGTATCTTCGGATCAACGAATTTAGGCATTACAGTATTCATCAATCCACCGATTGCTACTTTCATCGATCTACATTGTTTTTGTATAATCCGTTGCGTCAGTTTTGGTATCAGAGCCTGTTTTAGCCAATCATAGCTAAATCGAGTCCTTGGAACCAAGTCATTTTGAAGAACTTGAAGAAATCAAGTCAAGGCCGAAGTAGTTGAAGTTGTTCGCATTTGTATTGAAGTTTGGAGATCGGATTTGTGTTTTGAGGAGTTTGGTGTTCCTCGTGTTCATCGCAAATTGCAACAAAGTGGGAGTTTTCGATCCGTTTCATTTTGGATCTAAGTTCGAAAGGTGTTTGAAATTTGGAGTGGAGCCGAAAGTCAAAGTATTTGAGAAGTTTGTATCATGCCGCCAAGAAGAGCTAATCGTCATCAAAACGTAGAAGCTTTTTATCGAAGAGAAGAAGCTGATGAGATGGAGCAAAGAATCAGTGAAAACTTTAATGAAAAGCTTAACGAAGGAATTGGTCGGTTAGAGAAGATGATGTTAGAGATAAATCAGAATCGGAGAAGGGTTTCACCTGAATCTAACCATGGGGGAAGTAGAGTCTCACCATATTCCAATCGGGAGAGAAGTGTTGAAAATGATCATAGAAGTGTGAGTCGAGATCGCTATAGAAATGATGATGATCGAAGGCGTGATAGGAATATGAATAATCGAGAACGGAGGAATGTCGATAGAAGGGATGTTGGAGGAAGACTTGATGGTAGTAGAGATGTTGGTAGTCAGGATCGACATCGATATACATCTGATTCTGAAGAGGAGTATGACGGTGGAAGTGTTCATGGACAAGGACGTGGACAAGGAAGAAATCAGTCGGAGTATGATCACAAGTGGGAATCTGGTATGAAGACTAAAATTCCAGAATTCAAAGGTGGTATGCAAGCTGAGGAGTTTTTGGACTGGTTGTCTAATGTGGAGGAGATTTTTGATTTCAAAGAAGTTCCAGAGAATCGCAAAGTAAAGTTGGTTGCTACAAGGTTGAGGGGTAGAGCTTTGGCGTGGTGGCAGCAAACCAAACTTACATGCGAAAGGATGGGGAAGTCAAAGGTTGAATCATGGTAAAAGATGAGGAAAATGATGAAAGCTACATTCTTACCTTATAATTATCAATCGCTTATGTATCAGAGGCTGCAAAACTTGAGACAGGGAACGAAGTCTGTTAACGACTATGCTGATGAATTTTATCAACTCATTGCTAGAAATGATATTATGGAGACGGAGGAACAATTGACAGCTAGATTTGTTGGGGGGTTGCGAATGCAGATTCAGGATATGGTTAACATGTTTGATCCCAGATCTGTAGCGAAAGCACACTAGAAGGCGTTGGCTTGGGAGAAACAGGGAAGACGAGGAGGTGGTGTGTTTACTAATTCCAACAATCAAGTGAAGAGTGTTAGTGGAAGTTCTAATGTTTCTAAACCTATCAGTAAGCCAATGGTGAAGGAGGTTGAGAAGGCAAAGGTTAACAACGGTTTCAAATGTTACAATTGTCAGGAATTGGGACATAAAAGTAATGAGTGTCCAAAGCCAAAGAAGAGAACCATGATTGCGGGAGTTGAAGATGAGGATGGTGATGGAGAATATTCTAGTCCAGTTGAGGAGGATGAACAGGATATTGCGTCAGGAGATGAAGGTTGTAATCTAATGCTGAGGAGATCGTGTTTGACACCGAAGCAGGAAGAAGCTAGTTGGTTGAGGAGTAATATCTTTCAGTCGACATGCACTATACTGGGGAAGGTGTGTAAATTTGTGATTGACGCCGGAAGCTGTGACAATATCATTTCAACCGAGGCTGTAACAAAGTTGAAGTTGAAGACAGAGAAGCATCCGAATCCATACAAGTTAGCATGGTTGAGAAAAGGAGGAGAGGTGAAAGTGGATAAACGAGTTCGTGTTCCATTCTCTATTGGGAAGAAATACAAAGACGAGATCTGGTGTAATGTAGTAGAAATGGATGTTTCTCACTTACTTTTGGGAAGACCATGGCAGTATGATCGAGCAGTACAGCATGACGGTCGGACCAATAGCTACAGTTTTATGTTTGAAGGTACGAAGATTATCTTAGTTCCAAAGAAGAGACAACAAGGAGAAAGTAAGTCGGAAGAGATTGAAGAGCTGAAAACTTTATTATCTTTGAAGGAGTTTGTTAAGGAGGTTGAGGAAGAGCCTGATGTGTACTTGTTGATTGGGCGAGAGAGTCAAGAAGTGGTTGAAATACCAGAAGAAGTGAAACCAGTATTGAAAGAATTTGAGAATGTATTCCCAGAGGAGTTACCCAAGGAGTTACCGCCACTGAGAGACATTCAACATCAAATTGATCTGGTTCCGAGAGCAATGTTGCCACATAGACCACATTATCGAATGAGTCCGAAGGAACATGAAGAATTGATGAGGCAAGTGGAAGAATTGCTTGAACAGGGGCGTGTGCAGGAAAGCTTGAGTCCGTGTGCTGTGCCAGCTTTGTTAGTACCAAAGAAGGACGGGACATGGAGAATGTGCACTGACAGTCGAGCATTGAATAAGATTACTGTGAGATATAGATGTCCAATGCCGAGGTTGGATGACTTGCTAGATCAATTGAGCGGAGCTACTATCTTTTCGAAGATTGATTTGAAGAGCGGATATCATCAAATTCGTATCAGGCCAGGTGATGAGTGGAAGACTGCTTTTAAAACCAAGGAGGGACTATACGAATGGTTGGTAATGGCATTTGGTTTATCAAATGCGCCAAGTACATTCATGCGGGTGATGAATCGGATTTTTAGACCATTCATTGGGAAGTTTGTGGTGGTGTATTTTGATGATATTCTGATATATAGTGGAAGTCCAGAGGAACATTTGAATCATCTGAGAGAAGTGCTGATGGTACTGCAACAAGAACAGTTTTATGCTGCAATGAAGAAATGCGTGTTCATGACGCATAGTGTTTTATTTCTGGGGTATGTTGTATCAGAGGAAGGGATACAGGTGGATCGGAGTAAAGTGGAGGCGATTAGAGATTGGCCACAACCCAAGACGATAACGGAAGTCCGTAGTTTTCATGGGTTGGCTTCATTTTACAGAAGATTTATTCCACACTTTAGTAGTGTGATGGCACCTGTTACGGATTGCATGAAGGGTAAACAGTTTGCATGGACAGAGGAAGCAGAGGATGCTTTTGGGAAGATCAAGGAGTTGCTGACGTCTGCACCAATTCTAGTATTACCAGATTTTCAGTTGTTGTTTGAGCTACACACTGATGCGTCAAAGGTTGGGATTGGAGGAGTGTTGAGTCAGAGGGGACGTCCGATTGCATATTTCAGTGAAAAGTTATTAGGAGCGAAGATGAGATATAGTACATATGACGTGGAATTTTATGCTGTTGTGCAAGCTATTAAACACTGGAGACATTATCTATTTCAGAAAGAGTTTGTTCTGTATACTGATCATGAGGCATTGAAGCATTTACAAGGGCAAGACAAGATTTCAACGAGACATGCATCATGGATTGCATATCTGCAACAGTTTACTTTTGTTGTTAAACACAAGTCAGGAGTGACGAATCGTGTGGCTGATGCATTGAGCAGAAGGAATCATTTGTTAACTACAATGAAGGTTGAAGTGACGGGGTTTGATATGTTGCCAGAATTATTTGTCGATGATCCTTACTTTGCAAAGTTTGTTGATAAAGTCAAGGAAGGAGAGACGGATGAGTTTATAATGGTAGACGGTTTTCTGTTCAAGGGAAATCGATTATGTATACCGGATTGCAGTCTACGGTTGAAGATTGTGAAAGAATTACATGAGGAAGGTCACGTGGGTAGAGACCGTACATTACAGTTGATTTCTCAATCTTATTTTTGGTCATCGATGAGGAAAGAAGTGGAAAGATTTGTGGAACGATGTCATATCTGTCGAGTGTCAAAGGGAACTGCTACAAACGCAGGATTATATATGCCGTTACCTGTGCCTACTAAACCATGGGTTGATGTGAGTATGGACTTTGTGTTAGGATTGCCGAGAACGCAGCGTGGTAATGATTCCATTTATGTGGCGGTGGACCGATTTTCGAAAATGGCACATTTTATTGCTTGTAAGAAGACGGCGGATGCTGTTCATGTTGCTCAATTATTTTTCAAAGAAATCTATCGACTTTATGGATTGCCAGAATCTATTGTGTCGGATAGGGATACTCGTTTTCTAAGTCATTTTTGGCTAAGTTTGTGGAAGATGGTGGGAACGAAGTTGAACTTTAGCAGCGCTTATCATCCGCAAACGGATGGACAGACCGAGGTCGTGAACAGATCGTTGGGAAATTTGTTGAGGTGTCTTGTGCAAGATAATCTGAAGAGTTGGGATATAAAACTATGTCAAGCAGAATTTGCTCATAATCATGCTGTAAACCGTAGTACGAGTTTTAGTCCATTTCAGATAGTGTATTCAAGCTTACCGAAGGGACCATTGGATTTAACGGTAGTGCCACAATCAAAGAAGATAGTTAAAAAGGCTGCTGGATTTGTTGATGAGTTGACTGAATGTCATAGAATCGTTCAAGAACGATTGGAAAAGGCAAATGAGAAGTACAAACGATCAGCAGATTTGAAGCGAAGGAGTGTTGAATTTAATGAAGGTGATTGGGTTTATGCATTGTTAACAAAGGACTGTTTTCCGGTGGGATCATACAATAAATTGAAAGCACGGAAGATTGGTCCAGTAAAATTTTTGAAGAAGATCAATGAAAACGCTTATAAATTGAGGCTGCCAGAGGATGTGTATACTTCCGATGTGTTCAATGTTAAACATCTCATACCATATCATGGGGATGAACTTATGGTGGAAGAGGATGGCGCAAATTCGAGGACGAATTTTTCTCAACCAGGGAAGGATGATACATGCCAAGTACTAAGTCGTGACCGACTTAACGAGCTCGTAACTCGGGACCGACCTAACGAAGCTTTTAAGTCACCCCAACGACTTAATGAAGACCTGCGAGTTAACAAGCAAAAGCTTACTGAGTTATGCAGCGAAAATGTCATCCCAACTGGTGAAGTGATAGGTCGTACACGACCTAACGGGTCCTTTAAGTCTCATCAACGACCTAGTGTAACTCAGCAACGACTTAGTGAAGACTTGCGAGTTAACGAGTCCCTTAAGTCGCCTGAACGACCTATCGAGTCACGCAGTAAAAAGGCAGAGCAAATTGGTGAAGTGTTAGGTCGTGAACGACCTAACGAGTCAAGAGATAAGTCGTTGAAGATAGAGGCCGTGGATCTTTTCTGCCGACTTAATCCCTGTCGTTGATTTCTTAGACCGTTCACCGCTGTTTTTTTTTTTTTGAGTCGCAAGTACTGGTTAAGTCGTAGGACGAAGCTGCTGATAAGTCGTTACCGACTTAGACTAAGTCGTAGGTCGCATCGTTTATGAGTCGTAAGTCGTTTGTATTATAGGTCGTTACACTGTTGTTTTAGGTCGGTTGTACGTTGTAGTTGTTATCTTGTAATACTGTTAAGTCGTTTGTATGGTTAGGTCGTTGCCGACCTTAGTTAGGTCGTAAGTCGTAGTTGTTAGGTCGGAAACGACTTAAGAGTTGTTCAGATTTGTGTTGTGATTTGTAACTTCTATAAATAGGCCGGTGGTGCCATTTGTAATAGTTTAGTTGATTTGAAATAAAACTCTTGTTTTGTTAGCTTTGTGCTTTCACCAAATTGGTAGTTGAGTGTAATCTACTATCTCCTCTTTCGGTTAATCGAGTGCGCTCGATTCAACGACTGCAGAAGCCGATTCACGGAATCTAGTGCGCTAGATCAACGTGTGAAGAATCGCAGATCTTGGAACCCGGTATCGTGCGCGATCAACGAGTTCGGGATAGCTAGAATTCGGTATCTTCGGATCAACGAATTTGGGCATTACAGTATTCATCAATCCACCGATTGCTACTTTCATCGATCTACATTGTTTTTGTATAATCCGCTGCGTCAGGTAAGGTCATCCATATCTAGAGTCCCTACTATAACTCATTTATGCTTCGGTATGGTTGCTGATCCCAACCGATGGGTGATCTTATTCTGTACTATCAAGTAAAGGGTAGGCCGGTCTTGTGTTGGCATGGGTCGGTAGGTTCGACCTCGGTGTTATTTTATCTAGAGATGCACCATGAGGAACGGTACCCCAGTAGCCCAGTCAATGTATGGAATCCATTCTCCAATAAATGCTGTATGGATTTAGTTGTACCCAAGTATGTTGGAATGTGAGTTGCATGCATTTCAGCTATGTTCTATTTTACTTGAAAACCCTAGACATTATTGTAATATCACTGGATTTCTATATAAATTGTTTTGGTTATCGTAGGGTAAAAACCCGTCTATGCTTATGTGTGGCGTGCTCTTACGAGATACCTTTGATTTTCAAAGTGTTTTATAAAAGTAAAAATTTAGTTGTTGAGTTTACTCACACCAGACCCATGTCTGACCCAGATTTTTATTTTTTTTCCTAAAATCTTGAGTACTCAAATTTGTATGCGTACCCAAGTGATCCAGGTTTCTTACGGAAGCATTTTGAAGGAGCTGGAGCAGGTAGCTTCACCATTAGCTAGTTATTTCTTATTCCGCTATGTTTATGCATGATCTATGTATTTTTATATGGGCAGGGGTCATTACTGACTGGTTGAAAGTTGTAATGTAATGACTCTGATGTATTATTATTATTATGGAAATGGTAATGTAATATCCAATGTTATCTATTATATGTTGTTCTGATTCGTGGTGAGATTTTGTGATTGTGTAGTTTTCTTCTGATCTTTCATTTTTTTCTACCCTTAATGGCTCGCTTTTCGGTGCAAGAAAGGCGGTCGTTACATTGTTTGTTTGGATTGTTGAGTGTATAGGCATTCAATGTTGGTTGATTGTGTTGGTTGGAAATGTTGACTTACAAACGAAACTCTATTCGTTTGCATTGTAAATTATGTCTCAAATGTTTTGAGATTATATTATGGTTTGAGTTATAAATATATTGGATTCAATATATATATATAATAAATAATAGTGTTTTAATCTTTATTCTTAGTAATTATATAATTATGGTAAACTTATTTGATATCAAAGTTTTACCATATTTTATTATTTTAGAAATATAAAATTTATTGAAGAAAAGTTCTATTCAAAATTTTTAATTTGTTGAAAATATTCTATAGTTTATTTAAATAGTTAATTAAAAAAATTATATAGTTTCTGGAAATAAGAAATATTTTATGATAAATATCTTAGATATTTTAAAGTTTATTTTCGCAAATAATGTGATTACTTATAAATTAATAAAGTATGCCTTTTATATGTAGATATTTGATTTAATTATTTACAGAAAGATTTTGCTGGAATTTACTATTATTTCATTTCTAAATCGATCTAGAATTTTTATATATGAATTCTATATTTCAGATCTCTCATAATCTTATACTGATTTCAATACCATAAATGATTCACCGTTGATATTCGTTTGAATTATATATTTTAAGATGATACGGTGATGACATCCTCCTATTTGATTATGAGATTTAATGTCTATGCAATGAGAAATTTGAATAAATGGATTAGTGATACCGTCTAGTATTCATTTCTAGCTATTCATCAGACTTGTCATATAGACATATCTAAAGTGGATCGAGTGTAGTTTATGACTATTGAATAATTGTACGAATAACATGCGGTGGTATGGGACGCCGTTATGTTTTTTAGATTATTCATTATAAGTAATCTTACTCAAACGGGGATTACACTCATTTATATATGTGATACTAGGTTAGGGGTATCGTATTGTTAGATGTTGGCTTATGAGAGCCGTGTATCATCCTACTATGCATAGCTATAGGGTATGAGTACTATATAACCATCCACATTATGTCTAGCTTTCTTTATTTTCTGGAGTGAACCAGATTGGCCAGTATCCACCCTAGCGGCTTAATCATGGGGTCGCATCCAAGATCTGCAACACCGTAGTTATATGTCCCTTTGATGTGCATTGCAGTATTGTAGTGGTAGATGGGTTGTTACCCATAGCCCTTATGTCACATAGGCCAGTAGTTTGTTACCATTAGAGGCAAAGTAGGATCGTGACCAAAGCTATGTGTAGACAAGCCACTGGTGGATGGGGTCACGATGTCCGTCGAGGTAACTAAAGACTGCAGGAATATACGGTTACTTTGCAGTAGGCGAGTATACCTAGGTTCTTGGAGCAGGCTTGCGGTAGGCGGCTGTTAGTCTCCCTATCTGGTTCATGGTATGTGAGTGTTGTAAATTGGCATATACTATGAAGACTATAGGAATCGACAGTTAATCTACGGTGGGCGAGTAGACCTGGGTTCCTAGAGCAAGATTGTGATAGGTAGCCATCAGTCTCCCGTTTGGTTCAGAGTATATGTGTGTCATGGATTGGCATATATGTCTCATTCCTTTAATGAGTTGACTAGACTAGAGATTGATTGAGTCTAAAGTGTAGTCAATCCCATATATCCATACTCTTTGATGATTTGGTATTTTTGAGATAGCCTCGCTTTATTGTTGATGATTTGGTTTAAGGATGATTTATATTTATGGTTCGAGTGATGTTGGATATGGTTCGAATGATTTGATAGGCTATCTCACATTATATATATATATTGATTTTGATGATGAGTTTTCAATATGGATGATTCACCCGTTTGATGTTGATTTCGAGATTTCTGAGCGGTATTCTTTAAATAAGTGATGACACTTTATTATGTGAATTGTAGTGGTTGTTATCTTGAGATATTTGAACTTGTTAGTGTCACTGTTATTATTAATTTTAAACCTTTCATTGATTTTACATATTTCATTTCACCCATCATTATAGATATAGCCTGACCCATGTGTTATTTATAATACTCGGGTTAGTCCGAGACATTTCAGGTACAGGGACTATGAGACAAGCATTTATTTTTTTGGGCTTAGAGGAGACTAGATATTCAGCATTTTAGTATATTATTTTGTATTGTATTGACTCATGTATGTATTTGACATTGTGATGTATTTTTTACCTTGTATATTTTATATATTATATTTTATCTCTACGACCTCTGACATTTTCTGTATATTTTGTATTGTTCTATCCTGAAGGCATACGTGTTTACTGCTTTGTACCTATATAGTGTATGTAAAAGTGAGATATGTATGTGATGTTTTAATACGAACAAGTGTTAATCCAAGAGAATATTCACGTGTATACCTTATATCGCCTTATTCTCCGTATTGTCCGACGATATTACTTTGTAATACTCCTGAATAGTATGGATATAAAGGTAGGGGCATTATAGTTGGTACCAGAGCAGGTTTAGAACAACACATTATATATAAGAGACATGAATTTTGACCTTAGATGAGGCTTAGAGTCCCTATTCCTTTAGGTATCTTGGGTAGTTACCCTGTATTAAATAGATAGTAGGAGTATATGATGATTACCGGAGTAATCATCTGGGGACGTACTTGTTATTTTTTTCTATTATATATACAACATTATTTTATGCCTATCTTTTCGGCGTTTTTGTCTCAAGTGTAGAATTTAAGTTGTTGATGGAGATAGTGAAATAAGGAGTGGTTAGCCCGATAAGTAGTGTTGGTATTGGTAATGGTGGATAAAACTCGGTGTGGCTAGAATATGAATGAAGTAATCCAGTAGTCATCAGAGTTGCACAGCGGAAACTGATAAATAGTTTTCTACTGAAGGCATTTTTTTGTTTGTTTGAAATTGTGTGTATTATTGTGTTGATGTTTGTTTGATTTTGTGGATGATATGTTATAATTTTCATTATTGTTGATTGATAAATTGGATGTATGTATGGATTTCAAAAAAATAAACATTTAATTCGAACAAGCAAATGATTTGATAAAATATGAATTTGAATTTTATAATGTGATTGAAAATATTTTAGTAATTTATAATTTTGTTAATTTGTCTAATTGGTGCATTAAGAATTTTGATCAATGCGCGTGGCCAACATTATAGATATGGATCCTAAACACTAGGATGAGACATTTTGACACAATCTTTAGAAAGACAATGATATTTTAGAATAAGTACAATAATTTGGAAAAGAATATAATGTTCTTCAAAGGATACGATGTTTTGAAAGAACACTATATTTTGAGAAAGAAAATAATAATAAAATAAAATAAATAATATACTATGTTTTGAAAAGAGTGTAATATTTTGACAATGTTTTAGTGATTATTTGTTGGATATTTTCACGTTTTCCCTTGTTTTTGTTTTCATGAAGAGAGAAGAAAGGAAGAGAGAAGAAAAGCAAAGTCCCACATCTTGGGATATTGGGAACCATACTTGTTTAAGTATGAGTTTCTCATGAGGGAGTTTGGGCCTTCGAGCTCCCAAATGTGTGCCTTGTTGAGAGGAGGGAAGTCATGCATAACCACCACATGCGTGCGCCGCCGTCATTCATCCAACCGACCAAACCGAACCGGGCTGGGTACGGGTATCGGCCAAATGATAATAATTTTTGGAAATAGAAATGGGTCGGATTTCAGCCCGTTATGGACCTAAAATTTAAACAAGGTGGGACGTTGGAAAGGGCGCGACCGTTGTTAACGGTTCTGAGCCGAACGGATTTTAAATGGACGCGACTATTGTTAACGGTTCTGAACCGAACGGATGCAACCATTAATGAACAGACACCTCTTCATCCCTATATAAAGGATGGACAGAACCATTCCAAAAAAATCAGTCTTAAAAAAATTCTCCTTCTTCTTCCTATAGTAATCCACAACGCCATTAAAGTGTTAAAAAGCACTTTCGTCTCAGACTAATTTGTGTTGTGGGCATTTTCGCCCACTACATGGTGAATATGAGGAGTCAGCAGCAAAAGCGTCATTGTTCTAGAACAGACTCAAACTAGTTTGAAGGTATTCTCGAGATCAAGATATGGACATAGGTCGAAATCGCATCTCAATCCGAGCTACGGATTGAGAGATATGATCATCTTAAGATTTGTCCACCATCATCTCGTGGGGCCGATATCGAGACACTCTATCGCCATTCAAGGTCGACAATCCAACAGCAAGTCAGCATCCCCGGTCCGATGATAGAACCAAGATTTGGTTCAGCGCTTTCTTGGAGTCGGGGCTTGAAAATCTCGAGTCTTCTTGGAGTCGGTGCGATGACCGAACCAAAACTTTGGTTCGGCGCTTGCTTGGAGTCGGGCCTTGAAAATCTGGAGTCTGCTTGGAGTTGGTTGGATTACCGAACCAAATCTTTGGTTCGGCGCTTGCTTGGAGTCGGGGCTTGGAAATCTCAATACTGCTTGGAGTCGGCCCGATGACCGAACCAAAACCTTGGTTCGGCGCTTCCTTAGAGTCGGGCCTTGAAAATCTGGAGTCTGCTTGGAGTCAGTTGGATTACCGAATCAAAACTTTGGTTCGGCGCTTGCTTGGAGTCGGGGCTTGAAAATCTCGAATCTTCTTGGAGTTGGCGCGATGACCGAACCAAAACTTTGGTTTGGCGCTTGCTTCGAGTCGGGCCTTGAAAATCTAGAGTTTGCTTGGAGTCGGTTGGATTATCGAACCAAATCTTTGGTTTGGCGCTTAATTGGAGTCGAAGATTGAAAATCTCGAGTCTGCTTGGAGTCGGCCCGATGGTCGAACCAAAACTTTGGTTCGGCGCTTCCTTAGAGCCAGGCCTTAAAAATTTGGAGTCTGCTTGAAGTCGGTTGGATTACTGAACCAAAACTTTGGTTCGGTGCTCGCTTGGAGTCGGGGCTTGAAAATCTCGAATCTGCTTGGAGTTGGCGCAATAACCGAACCAAAACTTTGGTTCGGCGCTTGCTTGGAGTCGGGCCTTGAAAATCTGGAGTCTGGTTGGAGTTGGTTGGATTACCGAGCCAAAACTTTGGTTCGGCGCTTGCTTGGAGTCGGGGCTTGAAAATCTTGAGTCTACTTGGAGTCGGGGCGATGACCGAACCAAAACATTGGTTCGGCGCTTGCTTGGAGTCGAGCCTTGAAAATCTGAAGTCTGCCTGGGGTCGGTCCATTGACCGAACCAAAACTTTTATTCAGCGGTTGCTTGAAGTCAAGCATGAGAAATTTAAGGGTTTACTTGGAGTCAGCTGGGAGTAATGCTGCTTGCAGTCGGGTGAAAGTTTGCTCTGGGCTCAACCCGGGTATAACTGAGCTAAAAAAATGTTGGAAATTTTCTTCATGGCACGACGATTCTTCGGGGATTTCTTCATGACCCGTTCCGGGGTTCTTGGAGGTGTATGGCGATCCTCACAAGTGGAATAGCTTGACAATCATGTAAGTAAGGTTGAACCAAATCTTGGAGGAAAGAAGGTTGAACCAAATTCCAAATACTACATACTCAACTGCCTCTCCTCATATCTTCATTCTATAAATACCAAACACATGGCATCATAAAAAAAGAGGAGACCGAAGAGCGAAGCTTTCAGCAACAATGGCAGACAACTTCGAGAGGGAAAAATATTAGTTCTAATAGCATGTTTACTCGTATTCAAAGTTTGTACTTGTAATCAGAAATGAAAGGGATAATAAAAGAGGAACAGTGGATGTAGGCACATTCAGGCCGAACCACTATAAATTCTGTGTCTTTTTACATTTAAGTCCTTTGCATATTCTTTATTGCAAATTACTGGTTTTCTACCTTAAACATCTGCAACTAATTTTCATCAAACAATAGCTATATACTACAAACAATATTTACAGCTCTACAACAACAATTTGAGTGTTTGCCCATTTTTTGAGCAAACATTTTGGTGCTTTCATTGAGAGCTGAACTTTCCTTTTTCAAAAGGAAATTCTCTCTTTCTTACTTTTCCTTTTATTTTGAAACCTACTATTTCCAATCTTCCGACTTGAGATTGTCGTTTCTTCTCTTAAGAAACTCTCTCCCCTTTTCTAAGATCTGAAATCTATGTTTCTTTTCAGATCTACCATGACTATTTTACATTAAACAAAAAATCTTCCTTTTCTCTTCAGATCTGAACGTCCATTTTACTACATAGAGAAATTGTCTTGTCCACTTTTTAGATCTTACTTTTACTATCCACGGACACTGTTTATTAGCAAAGAAAAATGTCATCGCTTAGATTTGAAATCCTTAGATATTCCTTTAGCTATTTCGGATCCACAAACACATATCCCTTAACCAAAAAGAAACATGTACTCATTCTTTGGATCTGAAATCAAATCACCTCTCTTTTCTCATTTGGAATCCAAAAACATGGTTTCTTAGCATAAGAAACCCCTTTTTCCCTCTGTTTAGATCTGGATCATTATTTTCTTTCACAAAAGAAAACTTGTTCCTAGTTTTAAGATCTGAAATTGCATTTTTAATAGAATCTATAGCTTTTTCTTTTTAGATCTAAAGTCACTGTCTCCTTGGCATGAGAGATTCTCTTTTTCTCTCTTTCCCAGTTTGAGATCACTGTTTCTTGGATTAAAATACTCTATATCTCCCAGATCTAAATCAGTTACTTTAGGAAAATCTATTTCTTTTTTTAGAATCTGCAATCACTATTCCTTGGAGATAAAAAATATATTCTGTCTTTCTTTTCTCTTATTTTAGATCTACAAATGCTTTTCCTTAACCAACAAGAAACATGTATTCACTTCTTAGATCTGAAATTACCGTATCTCCTTTTAGATCCGCAAATACCATTTCTTAAGCAAAAAGAAACATGTATTCATTTCTTAGATCTGAAATCGTTATATCTTCTTTTTCTCATTTCAGATAAAAAAAACATTGTTTTTGACCAAAAGAAACACTTAGTCATTTTTTAGATCTAAAATCATTATAGATCTTACTCTCTTTCCATCCAAAAGCATTGCTTCTTTAACATAAGAAAACTATCTTCCTCTTTTGTATAAGAGGAATCTATTCCCCTAGTAAAATATAAAATTACGGTTCTTAGCAAATCCTTTTCTCCCTCCAAACTTGAAATCCTTTCTCCTGATCTAAAGTCATTGTCTCTTTGAAATTAGAGTTTTTCTCTTTTTATTTTTTCAAGTTTGTAATCACCATTTCTCGAATTGAGAAGCTATACCTCCTATCTCAAGATTCTCTCTTTATTTTAAGAGTTGGACCATCAACCCTTCGAAGCTACAAAACCTCCCAATAATTTTCGAAAATTGAATATCTCCTTCAAAAATTACAAACTATCAAGGAAGGAAAGGAGAACAACTTCCCGATATGCCGCCTAAAGTGAGAGAACTCTGCTGCAAAGAATGCAACAGCTATCCAGATGTGAAAAAGCAGGAAGACTAGTCTAATAACCTCCCGGTGCTAAAAATTATTGGACATAAATTCGACATGGTTGTGATTGAAATCAGTAAACACTTCACTACTTAACATAAAGCTTTGGTGGATAAACTCTTGACACGCTTAGGGCAGACAGAAGTATTTGACCTCAACGTCATAATACAAGGAAAGTCCCAGCCTAGAGAACACAGAGGGCATTCCACATAACCAAATGAACCCCAAGCACGACCCTTTTTCCATCCAGCATCAAATCAAAGTACTACAATTGAGATCCCACTGATGGATCGAAATATCACAACTTGAAGGCCGAAGTCATAATGATTGAATACCCAAAGTCTAGATATGACAAGCACGATACTTCGTCACTCCTATCATGCAATAAGGCATCACCAATCCAATGCGTACCGGACATGATTCAAAAAATGCCAATAGCTCTCCTTACCTAGGGATATGTTAAATAAATATGAAAAGAGAAGGAGATAAGACCAAAAGTTACTAGTCCACCCTCCAGGAAAACAAAAAACTTTTGAGTGCCCACTGCAAACCTTTAGAAGGGGCTAACCCGGCCCCTTAGACACTTGCCAAGATCTCCACACTTGCTGATAAACAAAGGGCACAAAGGAGGTACTATATAATTACTTTTCTTTCATTCTAATCAATCTTAAGCTATTGCAGGGCTCTACCATCTACTCTTGGATCTCCATCCTTGGAAAAAGGTGAAGGAAGGATTCGTAAATCCATTGCATGTGCTGATCGACCGAGGGTCCTTACACGCTACACGATGTAAAGACAAAAAATCAAACTAGCCCCTACAACTATGCATGACCTCTCCTTTGGCTCAGCAGGGCACATAAAGATGAGAAAACATCACCGTCAGGAGTTCAGATAGATGGTCACCCAGGGACGCTAGCACAGCTTGCAGCGCAAATGCTATAGCAAAATGGAAGAGATACAACTCTCTGCCTCTGGAGCTCGAATGATCAATGATCAAAGAGAAGCCGTCCATTTGAGTATGGTGTTGCCTCAAAGGGTAAGGAAGAGGACGCGATGGAAATGACATTTGCTGAGAACCTGGACAACATAATAGTTTATACAGAAAGGCTTTAAAGACGGAGCTCCAACAATTCCAACATATTTGGCCCAGAGCAAAAGGGCGAGAGATATCCAGAACCATCACCACTACTCCTCATATCACAATTTAACATGAATCAGCAATATATATAGTAAACCGCTAGGACATTGCAGTCACCAATCAAGATACTAGCTTCACCACTCCATCATGATCCAATAATTAAAAATCACAATTCAAATTGATTAATAACTAAGGATAGCAGGATGCACACTAGGGACATCCACTATAAGTCCACCAAACTAGCCGGAGTCAACTTGATAAAATGACTATACCAATGACTGCTAGGAGGCAGCACTAAAATGCCAAACAAGAATTTTGGCCCAGTAAAACCCCCGTTATCAAATAGAGTACTTGCAGAAAATGCTTATGAGGAGCTCTTTGAACACACAGTATGCTCGCATAAACATGTCATATGCATGACAATGGATGGTCCTACAAAGGAGGTACCATAACAAATGTCTTCTTTCATTTTTATCTAACTCGGTTGTTGTCATTTCAAGACAATGCCATCGGCTCCTAGGTTCCACAAAGTCTTACAAAAAAACCAAGTGAGACTTCCTATTTAAGACAACATCTTAAACCAGGCATACTACACAACCTAGTACTTTGCGCTTCTTTCGAAGCGGCAGGTTTGGTCTAAACTACTCTTTCCCTTTGACCGGGACAAGAGACTAATGCATTCACTTAACACATATGTAGTTATATTCACTTAACACCTACGTTGTTATAACCACTACTTCTTTTGTGATCTACAACCCATATCACAAGCTTGTGTTGGCAACAGTGAAAATAAGATAGCCATGACTAAGGGCGCTAGCCTGGGAAGTTCACTGCTGACGATCGCCCCTGTCCTTGGCAATGACATACCAGTCGGGCATCCGGGCACAAATCTAGCTTGATTAACTCAAAGAATAAATGCATTCGAATCCTAGCATGGATTGGCTCATGACAGGAGTTTCCCCAGGCCAATGTGCAGGTTGAAGCTATCAACAAAGTCTTGTAAACACTAATTAAGGAAAAACTAAATAAATCTAAAGGAATGTGAGTAGACGAACTACCCACGACACTGTGGGCCTACCAAGCCTCCTACAAAATAGCAACAGGTTATATTCTATTTGCTCTAAGCATGCGGGGCTAAGGCCATGCTTCTGGTCGAAACAGTTGTCCCTTCACATCGTAGGACACATTATAATCCAGAAGAAAATGAGGAGCTTCTCAACATGTTCTTAGACCTGATTGAAGAAAGAAGGAATAACAATGCTCTCAAGACCACCGCACACAGACGGAAAGTGGCAAAATAATACAAATCTATAGTGAAGCCCCAAGAGTTACAAGAGGGAGATATTGTTCTCAAGCAAGTCTTTCCCCGTCCAGGCGCACTAGATCCAGTTTAGGAAGGACCATTTATTGTTCATAAGGATCTCCACAATGAAGCTTACATTCTGTCAACAGTTGATGGAAAAGGTGTTTGGGAAAGGAAGGAATCTCCAGCATCTCCGCCATTACTTCTCTCAACTTTTAAAAAGCATGTATCACTTGAAGCAATAAAAGAAAGACAGTGGACGTAGGCATATTCTGGCCAAACCACTGTAAAAATTGATGTTTTGCTCGATTGTTTGTTTAATATTTTTCCTATTGTGATCAATCGCAAGCTCTCGCCAGCAGTAGTGAAAGAAAGATAACCATGACTAAGGGCATGAAAATAACCTGGGTAGTTCCCTGCTGACGATCGACCCCCCGAGCCAGCAATGATAAATCGACTATAAGCCACGGATTAGGTACGATTATAGCTTAGGCAATTTACCATTGGCACTCGGCTTGCCAGCAACTGCGAACCGATAATAAATCCCATGATTAAGGCATGAGCTGCAGCCAGGGATAGTTCGTAGTTGAAGATTGGAACCCACGCTAGTCGGGCCACAATAAATCGAATATTACTTACGATACAGGCCATGATGGCCCGCGTAGTTACTATGTGTGAATCCCGGCTCTAAATCTTAAGTACGCAGTCGCAAAAGTTACACTCCCTTGGAACATAGGTTGGGCTGACAAACCATATGTCACCAAAATCCACAATTAGGGCAAGTAATGTACGTGCCACGAATCTTAAGTTTAGAATGACTATCTTGATGGAGAATATAGTTCGTTGTACTTAAACTAGAAGCTTCTAACAATTTCTTTTAGTCTTGTGGCATTACATACAGATTGTAGAAATATGAATTCCACTCTGCCAACCACAGTAGGATATTCATTTGTTTCCACTCCACCAGAGGAAACAGAGCATTGACTCAACTCCATCAGAGATAGCAGAACATCAATCCAACATTGCCACAAGAATAAGAATATCCCTTCCAGCCAACTTTGCTTAGGAAACTGTAAGGATTCTCCCAAAGCTGAGCACACTTATGGAACCTGAGAAAAACTCAGTGCAAAGGTATGACTAACTTTTGTAAGATAAGCTAAATTCGATAAAAAAATACTTGGGGGCATAGCACCACCTAACCCCTTGATTATACACATGCACTACCACTCAGCTTGGTAATAGCACATTGGAATCATGACCTTAAGTTCGCAAGTTTAAAACCTATTCATGATACAAGGCAGCATGTTGTAAGAAGCAACCAAGTGCACTATACTGGGGCAAACCCAGACAAATAATGAGCACTCCCGACCGACTTTTAACAACGTCGCTAGAGGGTGCTCTAAAGGATGTGATGAGTATTTGAGGACTGCCATGTCCCCAAAATTACTCTCTAAACCTTAGTAACAGGGAATCACTTTGAATGATAAGGAACCCTTTAAACAGAAGTGATTCGATCTCTAACCTTCCGAATGTAATTAATTCTTATCAAATTCTATTTTAACACAAATAGCTTGATACCTTTACCTAATAAATCAATCCCGAGGACACACGGGATGACTCTAACACATATCTATGGTAAGATTCCAAATAATAATGTATTAATAGTCTATAAATAATTTTAAGGCAATGATGAAAGTCCTTGACCACACTAGGCCCGAAAGGACCCTAAACTTGTAGGTAAAGTCAACAGAATAGGATGATCCTGTACCGAAAAAGCCAACAGGACATTTGAATTAAAAGATTGATTCTACCTGATCAATAGGAAATAATAAACCGATACTAATCAAGGTTTCCAATGTCCAAAGATTATTCCATCTAAACACCATATACTGGAGGCATCCAACTTCAGCACTTGGTATAACTCAAACCAGCAATAATGAATCACTCTTACCCACGAGAATAATGAAGTACTCCTAGTATGGACAATTCCTCATAGACCCTAGAAAGAAAAGCCGATGTCGCTCTCTCAAAGTTTGGTTTAGTTATAGTCTTGTGTTAGTGCCATACCAGAATTTTGACTCAGTCACAATCGCTGGACACCAAACACAAGCTTACGATTGGCACAGGCATTGCACCAGATCATTGTTTCGACCTTGGACCATGCAACCTACCAACACTTTCGTCCGACCCCGTTTTGCACCTCGGCCCGACCTCTTTTCATGTACCAGCTCAAGTGGTTCAGCTATCATCTTCCACTCTCGAAAAAATAGTTTCAGTCCAATAAACTCCACCAACCAAATTTCGTGGTCCGACTATCCTTGCTTCTTCACCAAGCTTCTAAATAATCCAACACTTATCCATCAAAACTTACCAGCAATCTAGTCTGTACAAGTACACTGAGGATTATCAAACCAAGCTATTGAAGAATTTAGTAAAACTAATCATCACTTTACCAGACTATATGCCGCAAAAACCAATTACACCTTATCGGATTCATCAATGGTTGATCTTGTCAAAGCATACACAAGAGTGGAGAAAGGATTAGTAGAGAAATACACAAACTTGGCGATCACATGAGATGGTTAAGATAGCTTGACCCAACCACACAATGAACATAACCAGAGTACCACATCACAGATCCAAAGTCGATAATGCAAAGTATACATTAGTTGGTCTGCATACTGCATGAAGCCTCAACGTATGAAACTGAAAGTCTAAGAAAAACGGCATCCTATCGGATGAAGAGTAATCAACGAAGACATTAAAAATTTAGCAAGTCCTCCTCAGAATGAACAAAGTCCCACATCAAACTAGCAAAAGGAGGCTCATCGAAAAATCAGAGGCGAAGATGAGATATAGATATTCAGACAATATAACCATTGCAAGATTAAGAAGACGGTCTTGGATTAAACAAAGCACACTTTGTATTCACGAAAGTATGCTTTGGGGGGCAAATGTTGTGGGCATTTTCGCCCACTACATGATGAATATGAGGAGTCAGGGGCAAAATCGTCATTGTTCTGGAAAAGACTCAAACTAGTTTGGAGGTATTATCGAGATCAAGATATGGACATAGGTCAAAATCGCGTCTCAATCCGAGCTACGGATTGAGAGATATGATCATCTTAAGATTTGTCCACCACCGTCTCGTGGGGCCGATACCGAGACGCTCTACCGCTATTCAAGGTCGACAATCCAACAACAAGCCAGGATCCCCGGTCCAATGCCCGAACCAAAATTTTGTTCGGCGCTTGCTTGGAGTCGGGGCTTGAAAATCTCGAGTCTACTTGGAGTCGGCACGCTGACCGAACCAAAACTTTGGTTCGGCGCTTGGTTGGAGTCGGGCCTTGAAAATCTGGAGTCTGCTTGGAGTTGGTTGGATTACCGAACCCAATCTTTGGTTCGGCGCTTGCTTGGAGTCGGGGCTTGAAAATCTCGATTCTGTTTGGAGTCGGCCCGATGACCGAACCAAAACTTTGGTTCGGTGCTTCCATTCAGTCGGTCCTTTAAAATCTGGAGTTTGCTTGGAGTCGGTTGGATTACCAAACCAAAACTTTGGTTCAGCGCTTGCTTGGAGTCGGGGCTTGAAAATCTCGAATCTGCTTGGAGTCGGCGCGATGATCGAACCAAAACTTTGGTTCGGCGCTTGCTTAGAGTCGGGCCTTGAAATTTTGGTGTCTGCATGGAGTTAGTTGGATTACCAAACCAAATCCTTAGTTTGACGCTTGCTTGGAGTTGGGGCTTGAAAATCTCGAATATGCTTGGAATCGGCCTGATGATCGAACCAAAACTTTGGTTCGGCGCTTCCTTAGAGTCGGACCTTGAAAATCTGGAGTCTGCTTGGAGTCGGTTGGATTACCGAACCAAAACATTGGTTCGGTGCTCGCTTGGAGTCGGGGTTTGAAATCTCGAATCTTCTTGGAGTCGGCGCAATGACCGAACCAAAACTTTGGTTTGGCGCTTGCTTGGAGTCGGGCCTTGAAAATCTGGAGTCTGCTTAGAGTCGGTTGGATTACCGACCCAAAACTTTGGTTCGGCGCTCTCTTGGAGTCGGGGATTGAAAATCTTGAGTCTTCTTGGAGTCGGGGCGATGGCCGAACCAAAACATTGGTTCGGCGCTTGCTTGGAGTCGAGCCTTGAAAATCTGGAGTCTGCTTGGAGTCGGTCCGTTGACCGAACCAAAACTTTTGTTCGACGGTTGCTTGGAGTCGGGCATGAGAAATTTATAGGTTTACTTGGAGTCGGCTGGAAGTAATGCTGCTTGGAGTTGGGTAAAGGTTTGCTTAGGGCTCAACCCGGGCATAACTGATCTAAAAAAATTTGGAAATTTTCGTCATGGCACAGCGATACTTCGGGGATTTCTTCATGACGCGTTCCAGGGTTCTTGGAGGTGTATGGCAGTCGTCACAAGTGGAATAGCTTGACAATCATGTATGTAAGGTTGAACCAAATCTTGGAGGAAAGAAGGTTGAACCAAATTCCATATACTACATAATCAGCTGCCTCTCCTCATATCTTCATTCTATAAATACAAGCACATGGCATCATAAAAAAGAGGAGGCTGAAGAGCGAAGCTTTCAGCAATAATGGCAAACAACTTCAAGAGGGAAAAATCTTAGTTCTAATAGCATGTTTACTCGTATTCAAAGTTTGTACTTGTTATCAGAAATGAAAGGGATAATAAAAGAGGAACAGTGGACTTAGGCACATTCAAGCCGAACCACTATAAATTTTATGTCATTTTACATTTAAGTCCTTTGAATATTCTTTATTGCAAATTACTGGTTTCCTACTTTAAACATCCGCAACTAATTTTCATCAAACAATAGCTATATACTACAAATGATATTTATAGCTCTACAACAACGGTTTGAGTGTTTGCCCATTTTTTGTGCAAACAATTTGTAACGCCTACAAGGTGTTTCAAATTAAGTAAAAATTGTCACGCCTGTACGGCGTTGCAGATTTCTATTTTTCTCTTCTTCAATCTATCTGCCTCGGAATTTTGCACCATTAGATATAAAACAAAGTGTTCTTGGCTAGATCAAAATCGTACAAATTTTGAATCTGATTACGCTATTCCAAGGCTTCATTGAATCCTAAAAGTCGATAGTTCGATAATTCGTTTGTACCTGGTGGGTTGAACTATTGTCTGAAAGAATTTATTCCATAGATCCTTGAAGTAAGAGGTATGGCACTATATTCGTCCCATTCGGCTCGAACCGCAAATTTCCCAACAAATTTCAGACAATGTCTTTCAACCATTGAAGGTTCGAGCGCTCTGCAAGTCATGAATCAACATTTAACTCGATTGGAGCGGTTTGATGGAGACAATTTTACTCGTTGGCAAGAGACAATGAAATTCTTCCTGATCACCGTCAAATTGTTCTATATTTTGGAAGATGGCTTGGAAGTAATACCCGACGAAACTGACAAAGATGACGATGCTCTAAAGGCGAAACGTGCAAAGCGCAAAGAGGATTGATTTTCTATGTAGAGGGCACATTCTGAATGCATTGTCTACTCCTGTCAACAACGCTCATAGGACCTTGGAAACTGCAAAGGCACTTTGGACTACACTGGAAAGCAAATACCACATATCCGAGGCAAGTAACAAAAAATTCCTTATTTGCAATTTTATGGATTTCAATATGGTCGCCAATAAGTCCATAGTTGGACAAGTAAGCGAAATCTTACTGTTGGTGAATCAATGATGTGCACGTAAATGTGCATATATTTACATCCATATTTTATCTATTTTTATTTAAATAAATACCATATTTGGGTATTTTAACATGTTTAAAACCAAAATTCAATTATTTTCAAATCATCGTATATTCATCTACATACAGGGGCAAAATAGTCATTTTGTGCATGTGTTAATTTGGGACTTTTTACTTGGACATTTTTAATAATTTTTATAGAAATTTGGATGCATATGGAAGAGGGTTTCATGAAGATATATGCATGCACAAGGGAATACAAAGGAATGAAGAGGAAACAATTCAAGCTCATGATCATGGAGGACCCCACCCACTTACTAAATTTACAATTAGAAGCTAATGGACAACTAAGTGGAGGTTAAAGCTTTATGCACATTTAATGATGGATTAATTAGTGGCTAATGGTTACTTGGTGGCCACACTTCCTAAAGAGCATTTTGGGAAGCACCCTAAAAATTGAATTAGGGTTTTATGCATGTATAAATAGCCCTCTTATGTACATGTAAATATCTTCCTACTCTCTCATTTTACTTAGGAAATTAGCAAGTTGTAAACACAAATCAAAGTGAAATAAAAATGGCTTCCTAAGCCTTCTGTTTTCTACGTGCTTCTCTTTACTTTTATGCTCATTTTTATTTTTATGCTCTCTTTCATTTCATGTTCATAGCTTAGATTTACATTTATGAACTTAGTTTAGTTCATTTCCTTCTAGTAGTTAATCTTCTTTTTCTTTGTCTATTTTCTACTTTATTTTATTTTCAATGTTGAAATCTATATGTGTTGAAATGGTAACACATATGAAAGGCTAAATCCCTACAATTTAGGGGTAATGAAGCTTTCTTTTATCATGTAGATTCAACATAATTTTCTTTGTATGATCTCTTTTGTGCTTCATGAGAAAATGGATGTTTATGTTTGTTTGTGTTTTATGTTGAATTTTATAGCCTACTTTGTTCATAACAAATAGGCTATGCTTATCTCATTAATCACAAATTGCCTCTTCATCTAAAATATGATCATGGCAATGAAGTGAAGTTTTAATCAAAATTTGATGATCTATGTTACTAATTAATAGTAAATAGTTCATGCTTAAACTAGATTTTGGTTTCATTTTCTATGCCTTGTTTCATGAGATTTGGAAAAGTAGGACTAGATTTGTATTATAGTTTGATGGTTTGATTTGTGTTAATTAATAACTCAAATAGGCCATGCTTATGATAAATACATAACTAATCCTACTTAGATTAAAAAGAGATCATCATTTGATTCTATGTTGATTTATGTGAAAAATATAAGAAAGTGGATTTTCCTCTAAATTGAATTTTAATCACATAGTTTTCAATCTCAATATTTGCTTAGTTTTCTAGTTTTCAAAACAATCTCCACTTTTGGTTTAATTTGACTGATTAGAAAATTTTAAAATCTTAAAAATTCCCTGTGGATCGACCAGTACACGTCACGTACTAATATTGTATGTCGTGCGCTTGTGGTAATTTTAATTCAAAATTTATCGACGATTTTCTACTCGATAGAAAATTCACCGTTAAACAAGTTTTTGGCGACATTGTCGGGGAATTGATTTGATTTTGAGTTCTATTCTTCGAATTTTTTTTATTTGATTTTATTGTGTGTTTGTTTTGTGTGTAAATCTACATTTTAAAAAAAATTATTCTTGTGTGTTTTGTGTGATTTTTGTGCGATTTTTTTGTTTTCATTTATTGCTTTTCCATTTCCATTTGCATATTTTAAAAAAAACAAATAACAATCTTCTTTATAAAAAAAACATTGCATTTCATCTTTAATTTTTGTTTACAATTCATTGCCTGTTACTGCTCAACATACAGTTACTTCACATTTGCTTCACAATTCCATTCCTCCACATTTGACAGTTGTGTTCAATTACATTTCATTTCCTATACAACTCTTACATTTCAACCACACCAACACACAGTTACAACTGACCAATCATTCCACCCATCTGTCTACACCAAACCAGTTACTCCCCAACACTACAACTGCTTCTAACCCCGACCCCTACAGCAGGCAACTACCACTTGCATTTATTTCACTCCTCTGTCTCACTTCAACTCCTCAATCTTAATTCAATTTCATACTCCTCTCTGAATCCTACCTTCAACTGTACAAACTTCCTTTCACATTGCCAGCTGAACTCATCCTCCTCTCAAATATTGCCATTTCATTCAACTCCATCCATACTTGCCTTCTTCAATAACCTGTCCTATGCCATCAATTCACAGTCACACAAACAACCTCATCATTTCAACAACAATAGTATATCATACACATCATAACAAAAAGCACTTCACACTTCTGCACCTACCCACGTCTTCTTTCTACTGCACACACTACCCTGCCTCACTTGCCCCAATTGCTTGTCAACGGCCTGTCAACTGCCTGTACAACAACACATTGCTGCTACCTGAACAACTACAACCAACACATACCTTACCACCCACTAGTAAACCTACAACAAGCATTGCCAACGGCCCACTCCCCCATACATATACAACTGCCCTTACCTGCCTCTATATAAACGATCACAGCCATTCCAGTCAAACACTGCAACATCATTCCACCCCATCAAACTAACCAAACTGCCCATCACAACCTTGCAAAATCACTGTCACTTATCTGACCCAAACTGTCACTGCCTGTATCAAACAACAATTCCACTTAAATCAACAATTCATTTACCCCCACACTTGAAGCTCTCAACGCAACAGCCAACTTCACCACAACCATCACCGCAATTTGATGACATCAACCACGCGCCTCAACATCAAAATGACCCACCTCCAATCGCGAACCAATCTAACTCGCGCATCCCAACGCCTCCCATGCTAATCCCATCGCCTCCGCCAAAATCAAATCGCGACTTCTACCAATCGCGAGCACACCGACCATACGGCTTGACAAAGATGAACGAATTTAAAACGAATAGGTAATTTCTGAAAGTTTACGTGTAGTACTAAGGATCGTGTAATATGGTATATAAATGCGGAAACTGATAATAGCAGTAAAATAAAAATTAAAGTAAGCACACCAGGAATTTTTATACTGGTTGGTTCGAACTTCCCGTTCTACGTCCAGTCCCAGAATACCCTCTGGATTTAAACTAAACCCCTCACTTAACCCGGAGGGATAGGTATATAACACCTGAGCAGCCGAACAGGAATTTTTCCGCCTCAACAGCCGAAGAGGACTTCAACTTAATACAAATAACTTGTTGACGAATGTGTTCTGAATAACACGGATTGTCTTTTGATAGTACAATTCTCCTATAATCAAATCCTCAAGAATATATAGTGTGTGAAGATTTAGAAGGAGGATAAACGCGTAGAATCAAAGTATATGAATTATTTCAGGGATTCTAGCGATATTGAATGAGAATGAATGCTTTTATTTGCAGAAATAAAAAGAGAATAGATTTCAGAATTATAAACAAGAATTGGTTATTGTAGAAGTGAATTAAACATGTTTATATAGTTGTAGAATAGTTACAATCTTTCATGAAGAGTTTCAATCAAAAGTTGTGACCATATCTCTTGGATTGAAGGTGATTCCTCTTCACGAACGATCGCAACTCTTCAGAAAAATAACCGTTATTTCCAGGTCGGTTGACTGAAAATTCTGGCCGGTCAGCTGAGTTTAAAATCGTGTACAAAACAGTGCATATCTGTGCACCAACACAGGTTCGGTCAGCTGAGTATACTGGTCGGTCGACCGACCTGCTGTTATGTGCACAGATCACATTTTTTCAAGTATAAAACAATATACAACTATTTGTATGTGTGTGTGACTACTTGAGGAATGATTTTAACAATATTCTAAGACTCAATATAATAAAATATTCATACTAATCTCTGGATTGTAGTCTTGTCTCCTTTGTAGTGCACAATATACGTTTATTCTCTTTTTGTCGCCTTTGTATAGTATTCTCTTTGTAGTTCGTCTTATGATCTCTGAAGCTTGTGTCATAAATCAAAACCCATGAATCAACATTCTCCCCCTTTTTGATAGATGACAATACTTATGTGACGAAGTAGTATATACATTTATATTGTAATTCTCCCCCTGAATATATGGCGACTTTTCTGCAAAAACTTGTTAGCTTTCATATATTTCTCCCCCTTTGTCATCGACAAAAAGGAATACTTATGATACATAAAATGTAAAAAACAATACGGAACATGTATCAAATTTAGGAACATAGAATTAAATTTACATACCGAAACAAAATAAAATGTTAATGATACCATCACTTAAAACGTCATAACATAGAAATATTGTTCACAATAAAAACAGAATACTTGAAATAATTCAATAAAAAACAACAAGATCACTCCTGACCCTCATCAGTATCCCAATATTCTGGATGAATATTTTCATCAGGAGGAGCATGTTCTTTACCATGGCGCTGAGTATGAGAAGTATGAGTTCCTGATGTTCCGGAACATGTATTCTCCGAAGTTGACCAAGAGAAATTAGGTGCTGGTCTTTTTCCGAGAGCAAGATGAGAGGCAACGGCTTCAGAAGTGCATGACAAAGCATCCCAAAGATTAACAAAGAAGCCTTTGATTTTCTTGAATCTTCCATCTATTTTCCGTAGACGGGCATCTAAAGCTAATTGATTTCGAGCCAAAAGATCAATAGCCGCTTCCGTACCAAGTCCGGGAGTTAGTCTTTGAATTGTGGACTGGCGAGTTAAGCATTCCATAGAATGAGTGGTTGGTTGTGGTGTGGAATGGCTACGGCGTAGTTGATCTCTAGGAGTAGCACGCCATTGGTCAAATTTTATAAATCTTGGTGGAGCATCAGGCAACTTCATTAATTTAATGGTCCTTGAATCAAAATGATGAACTTTGGTAGTTTCGGATTCTGGAGCATGTACGACTAAGTCATTGATTAATCTCATTATATATTCTCCATAGTAAATATGAAGCATCTTGCCTTGGTTAAATGAGAGAAACTCATCCATAAGTAATTGTGCCCAATTGACTCAAACATTCCCACATATAGCATATAATGCTCTAAAATTTTTAGGATACACTAAGTGATAAGAGCTGCCTCTTGGAACAATGGATTTCATCATGAATCGATGAAAAAGTCTAGCTTTTGGTCGAAGAGATGATGTTTGTCTGAAGTCTATAGCATCATCTTCGAAAAAGAGATGGATTATTTGGTCGCGTCTCATTACATTGCAATCCACATCATGTAACGATATTCCACCCAGTCGAGCATTCAAGGTATGATTTATTCTATCTAGTGAAAGGAAAATTTCCGTACCACATACCGACGTCCAAACACAATTTTCAGTGTTTCTAGGAGGATTAACAATGTTTAGGTTAGCAAGAAATAATTTAACCATAATGTGGTTAATTTTCAAATTGTTCTTTCTATGGTCAAGAAAAGTGTCAAGCCCACTTTCAATTGCGGCATGTTCAATACCGTAAGAAGAGAAATCGGGGTAACTTACGAAGGATTCCTCGAAGATCTTGGCATCTTGAAGCTTTATCCATCTTTCGAGTGCTTTATCACCCACAAGCCATGAGGCTATTTGAGAATCCACTGGAGTTGATGAAGAAGCGGCGGTAGTTTTAGTTTTCTTTCTAGGAGCCATTGATTTTGAGGAAAAATATAAAATTGGAGAAAATTTTAATGGAGTTTGGGGTAAAAATCTGAAATTTGGAAAGGTAAAATGAAGAGGTAGTTGTAAAAAGTGAATAGGTAGGTTAAATATTTGAAGAGGCATCAACATATTTATGTCGTTCGGTTGACCGAAATGTCTGGTCGGCTGACCGACTTTGTTAAGCGAAACATATGAATCTTTCGGGAAGGGATTCGGCTGACCGACTCAGTATTTCGGTCGACCGACCCTATTGTTTTGCTGTTTCTGTTAAAAAATTGTATAAAGATAAATTTTATTTATTTTTGCATGATATTAATACAACTTATAGAAAATCAGCAACATATATATATATTAAAAAATGCTTAGCCACCGGTTGTTAATATCGCCGTTCCTAAGAATTTGGAGATGGGACATTCTCTATAGGTGACCACGTAGGAGCTACTGGAGATTGAGCAGGATTTGAGGAGGTTGAGGGTCTAGATGTGGGTTTAACAACGTCTTCCTTTTTCGACGAACAAATTTTTATGGCCATCCGTTCTAGAAAGCTCAAACGTCTTGCCGTAATTTTTTGTTCATAGTATAACTCCTTTTGTAGATCCAATTGTTGCTTTTAATAGTGGTGTATCTCATCTATTTTCTGTTTAGTTGAAGGAGATATGACCATAGCATTCTTGCCTTTCTTCTTTTCCGGTGTATAACTGGTATGAGTGTTCTCCCATGGTTTCCAGCCATGTCGGGGGTCTTTATCCGGGGAAGGAGAGAATTTAAGGACACAATTAGGTAAGGGAAAAATAGGATAGGATCCATTTTCAGGAATACGATCGGAATCATCGTCCGGAGATGTATACGATAAACGAGAGTTTTCAGAATTGTAAAAATCATTGTTGGATGACATTTTCCAATAATTTTGAATATAAACTTTCTTAGTATTTGTTTGAAAACTAAACATAGTTTATATAAGAATTTGTTTTAAAAAAAATAAGTGGATAAGAATTATTATTTAATTCTCATCACAGGTAATTAATAGCAAAACAGTTTGTACATGGATGATTACAAATTTTAAAACTAAAAATAGATTTCTGAAAATAAAATTTAAACTAAAAAGGAGATTGAGAGAAGAAACAACTATAGCTCAAGTGGCTATAATACACCATTTAACAAGCAAGTAAAAAAAATTTGTTTTAAACATTTCGCATATTTTTAGTTATAACTCTTTTAGAGACATTATTCCTAAATCTCGTCTAAGTTTGATAAAAATATTTTCATTTAATGGTTTAGTAAAAATGTCAGGAATCTGATTTTCAGTATTAATAAACTCTAAATTTATCAATCCTTTTTCCAAACAATTACGAAGAAAATGATGACGAATATCTATGTGTTTTGTTCGTGAGTGATTGACAGGATTTTTAGAAAGATTTATTGCACTAGTATTATCACAATAAATTATAGACTTTTCAAGATGACAATTAAAATCTTGAAGTGTTTGTTGCATGTAAATGACTTGTGCACATGCCAAAGCAGCAGATATATATTTTGCTTCACATGTCGATAAAGAAACACAGTTTTGATTCTTACTAAACCAAGAGACTAAGGAATGTCCAATGAAGTGACATGTTCCGCTAGTGCTTTTTCTATCCGTCCGACTTCCTCCAAAATCAGCATCGCTATAGGAAACTAATTCGAATGGACATTCTTTTGGATAAAATAGTCCGAAATATTTTGTTTTAGTTAGATAACGAATAATGCGTTTAACTGCTCGCATATGTGATTCTTTGGGATTTGCTTGAAATCTAGCACGTAAATAAACACTCATCATTATATCAGGTCGACTAGCTGTTAAATATAATAAAGATCCAATCATACTACGATATAGTTTTTGATCAACACTTTTGCCCTCCTCGTCTCTATCGAGATGAATTGTTGTGCTCATAGGAGGTGGTTTGGCAGAAGTGTTTTCCAGACCAAATCGTTTAATTAAATTATAACAATATTTTTCTTGATTAATAAAAATTCCATTTTCAACTTGTTTAATTTGTAATCCAAGAAAATATGACAATTCTCCCATATGAGACATTTCAAATTCATTTGTCATTATAGTCGAAAATTCCTGACATAACTTTTCATTTGTCGATCCAAAAATAATATCATCAACATAAATTTGAATTATCTTCTTAGTTTTCTTAATAAACAGAGTTTGATCTACTTTACCAATTTCAAAACCAGATTCTAATAAATAGCTTTTAAGACGATCATACCAAGCACGTGGTGCTTGTTTTAAACCGTATAAAGCCTTTTTGAGTTTATAAACATGATCCGGAAATTTTTCATGATAAAAAAGAGGTGGTTGTTTAACAAAAACATTTTCTTTTATGTAACCATTTAAAAATGCACTTTGAACATCCATTTGATAAAGTTTAAAATTATGAAAACATGCAAACGCCAATAAGATTCGTATTGCTTCAAGTCGGGCGACTGGAGCAAACGTTTCTTCATAGTCAATTCACTCTTCTTGATTATATCCTTGTGCAACTAATCTAGCTTTATTCCTAGTTATATTTCCTAGTTCATCTGCTTTATTTTTGAAGACCCATTTAGTACCAATGACTGATTGATCACTTGGTCTAGGAACAAGTTCCCAAACTTCGTTTCGTTCGAATTGATTTAGTTCGTCTTGCATGGCAAGAATCCAGTAGTCATCAGTTGAGGCTTCTTTTATATTCTTAGGTTCTATGTTAGAGAGAAAAGCTACATGACCAACTTGATTTAATTGATGTCTGGTTTTAACATTCGTATTTACTTCTCCAATTATATTTTGTACAGGATGATCCCGTAAAATTCTAGGTGGAGATTTTATTATATTAGTAGTAATGTTTTCGGTAAGTTCATGATTATTATCAAAATTTTCACTAGTATTACTGTTTTTATTCTGAATAGTTTCATCATCAGAATCGATAGTAATATTTGGATTTATATTTTTAAAATTTTCGTCAAATGAAACATGTAAACTTTCTTCAACAATTTGAGTTCTTTTATTAAAAATTCGATAAGCTTTACTTCATTCCGAATATCCTACGAATATTCCTTCATCGGATTTTGGATCGAATTTGCCTAGTTGATCTTTAGTATTCAAAATAAAACATTTAGAACCAAAAACTTTAAGATATGAAATATTTGGTTTTCTTCCATTTAGAAGTTCATATGGAAACACGATTCAATACATAACAAGTAGTAGCTACAGCTTCTGCCCAAAAATGTTTTGATAAAGTGGTTCCATTTAATAAAGTTCTTGCACATTCTTGTAACGTTCTATTTTTTCTTTCTACAACGCCATTTTGTTGTGGTGTTCTAGGAAATGAAAAATTATGGTTAATACATTTCTTGTTACAAAATTGTTCAAAAACTTCATTTTCAAATTCTCCTCCATGATCACTTCTGATATTTTTAATTTTCAAACTTTTAACATTTTGTATTCTTTTAACAAAAACTTTAAAATTATCAAAAGTATCACTTTTATTTTTCAAAAAGAAAGTCCAAGTGTATCTAGAAAAATCATCTACAATAACAAACACATATCTATTATGATTAATAGACTAAACTTGAGTTTGACCAAAAAGATCCATGTGTAAAAGTTCAAGTGGTTGTTCTGTAGACATTACCTTTTTAGATTTAAAAGAAGATTTTGTTAATTTTCCTAATTTACATGCATCACAAAATATATTAGTTTTGAATCTCATGTCAGGTAATCCTTTAACTATTTTATTTTTAACTAATTTGTTGTTGGTATTAAAATTGATGTGACAAAATCTTTTGTACCAAAGACAGGAATCATTTTCCTTAGCCACTAAACACAAATTTAAATCATTATTAACGTTCATATTTAAAATATAAATGTTTTTATCTCTTATTCCTTCAAAAATGGTGTTATGATTTTTATCGAAAATATTACATTTATTTCCTGAAAAAGTTATATTAAAACCTTTATCACATAGATGACTAATACTCAATAAATTATGTTTTAAATTTTTAACTAATAAAACATCAATAATGAGAGGTAAATTAGTGGTGCCGTTGCTGCTGACATCGCCTTTACCGATGATATATCCTTTAGAGTTATCTCCAAAAGTGACTGATCCTCCATTTGTGTAGATAACATTTGTCTACATTTCTTTGTTTCTAGTCATGTGTTTTGAGCAACCGCTATCTAAAATCCATTTTCCTCTCCTTATATGTGGTACCTGCAAAAATTTATAAAAAGTTGGTACCCATTTCTTTTTAGGGTCCTAAGAGTTAGATCTTAGGAAGCCAAACCCATACGGGTTCAGAATTCCCTTTATAAACATAGTTTTTATTATTATGAACAGTTTCCATGAACATTTTGATATGTTTATTCCTTATCAAAACATTATTTGATTTTGGAATCCATATCTTAATGGTTTTAGTGTTTGAACAAACTGTTTTCTTGATATTCTTTTTAATATTATTATTAATCCTAATTTTAGCAAAATTATTTTGTTTCTTAAATCCTAGTCCATATTTATTGTTAGTGGATTGAGAATTTTCAAGTATTTTAGAAAGATTCTCTCTTCCTTTATTGAAATTAGAGACATTTTTAGAGATGTCATCAAGTTTTATTTTTAGACTAGATTTTTCTAAATTTAAATCTTTAATTTTAGAATTTAAACTATTATTTTCCAAAAATAAAACATCATTTTTATTTTTCTGAATTTCTAGTTCTTCAAATATTGAAGAAATTTGAGAAGATAAGTTAGAATTTGATTGTTGAGAAATTTCAAATTCTTCTTCTAATATTTTATTCTCATCTTTCAGCATATCTACTTCTAAGAATGTCCTATCTAATTTTCTTTGTAAATCTTTAATTTTCTTTTTAAGTTGCTTTGCTAAGTCTACTAATTCAGAATTAATTTCAATTAAATCTTCAAAACTAAGGTCACTTACATCGTTTGACGAAGCCATGAAGCACACATTTGCTTGTTCATTTTCATTGTCACTTTCACTCTCTAATGAGGATGATGAGTCTGTGTCGTCCCAAGTGACTGAAAAATCTCTTCGTTTGGTTCTGTCCTTCTTAAAATTGCTCTTTTTACGTTCTGGACAATCCTTCTTCATGTGACCTTTCTTGTGACATTCATAACATTCCATTGCTGAAGATGATGGTTTGCTACTATTGGTATTGTTGTTGGAATTATTTTTGTTTCCCCTGAATTTATTTCTTTTGAATTTTAGAAACTTTTTGAAATTTTTAGCAATCATTGCCATATTTTCATTCTCTGAGTCGGAGTCATCTTTTTCTGCTTGAAATGCCACATTCTTCTTTTCTTGTGCTCCATTTCTCTTTGCCTACAAATTTACTTCGTAGGACATTAAATTACCTATCAATTCTTTTGGTTTTAATGTTGACAAATCATTTGCTTCTTCAATGGCTAGGACTTTTCTTTCCCATTCGTCCGTAAAGGAATTTAAGATTTTTGTGACAACATCAAAATTAGTAAATGTTTGTTCTAATGATAGTAGAGCATGATAAATATCCTGGAATCTAGAGTACATATCATTTATAGATTCATTTGGCCTCATTTTGAAATTTTCAAATTTATTTTTCAACATAGAGATTTTGCTTAATTTAACTTTGTTCGTTCCTTCATGTGTTACCTTAAGTGTTCTCCAAATTTCATAACCAGAAGTGCACATGCTAACTCTATTGAATTCATTTCTATCTAATGCAAAAAATAAAATATTCATAGCCTTTGCATTTGATGTAGCATCTAGTTTTTGTGTGTTATTCCAAGTTGAGTATTCTCCAGTAGGAGTTGTGTACTCTCTTTGTATAACATTCCACATATCGAATCCACTAGATTGCATATAGATTCTCATTCTAGTTGACCAATAATTATATTTTATACCATTAAAAAGTGGAGGTCGTGAAGTTGATTGACCCTCTGTGTAACTAGTATTAGTGTTAGTGCCAAAATCGTTAGTTTGTGTCGTTGCCATATTACTAGAAATAGATATCAAATAACTTTATGACGGTTATAGGATAACCTTGCTCTGATACCAAATGAAAGTGTATGTGTAGTACTAAGGATCGTGTAATATGGTATATAAATGCGGAAACTGATAATAGCAGTAAAATAAAAATTAAAGTAAGCACACTAGGAATTTTTATACTGGTTCGAACTTCCCGTTCTACGTCCAGTCCCAGAATACCCTCCGAATTTAAACTAAACCCCTCACTTAACCCGGAGGAATAGGTATATAACACCTGAGCAGCCGAACAGGAATTTTTCCGCCTCAACAGCCGAAGAGGACTTCAACTTAATACAAATAACTTGTTGACGAATGTGTTATGAATAACACGGATTGTCTTTTGATAGTACAATTCTCCTATAATCAAATCCTCAAGAATATATAGTGTGTGTGAAGATTTAGAAGGAGGATAATCGCGTAGAATCAAAGTATATGAATTATTTCAGCGATTCTAGCGATATTGAATGAGAATGAATGCTTTTATTTGCAGAACTAAAAATAGAATAGATTTCAGAATTATAAACAAGAATTGGTTATTGTAGAAGTGAATTAAACATGTTTATATAGTTGTAGAATAGTTACAATCTTTCATGAAGAGTTTCAATCAAAAGTTGTGACCATATCTCTTGGATTGAAGGTGATTCCTCTTCACGAACGATCGCAACTCTTCAGAAAAATAGCCGTTATTTCCAGGTTGGTTGACCGAAAATTCTGGCCGGTCAGCTGAGTTTAAAATCATGTACAAAACAGTGCATATCTGTGTACTAACATAGGTTCGGTCAGCCGAATTTACTGGTCGGTCGACCGACCTGCTGTTATGTGCACAGATCACATTTTTTCAAGTATAAAACAATATACAACTATTTGTATGTATGTGTGACTACTTGAGGAATGATTTTAACAATATTCTAAGACTCAATATAATAAAATATTCATACTAATCTCTGGATTGTAGTCTTGTCTCCTTTGTAGTGCACAATATACGTTTATTCTCTTTTTGTCGCCTTTGTATAGTATTCTCTTTGTAGTTCGTCTTATGATCTCTGAAGCTTGTGTCATAAATCAAAACCCATGAATCAACAATTTCGAGGCTATTAATTTGGGGAATGAAGAACGAATTGTAATAAGATTGAAGTGAAGTAGGAAGGAGAAGCATGTTTGAGCAGGAAGCATTGAAAAAAAAGAAATTTTGGTCTTCTAGTTTGATTTGGGCCTGGCCCATGTGTAGTTAACAAAAGAAAACATATATTTGGTTAATTTATTTATTCGTTTGAAAGTTTTCTTTAAAAAAACAAGATTCACTTTGTTTAAATTTTCATTTTTCATTCTTTTTCACTTGTTTTAGTTTTACTTGTTTTAGTTTTCATTTATTTTATTTTCATTTGTTTTGTTTTTCACTTGTTTTATTTTTCACTTGTTTTGTTTTCTTTTTTGATAAACATATATAAAAAAAACTAAAAAAATTGTATATATCTTGTTTCTAAATTTCAGGTTGCCAAAGCAGTTTGGAAGAATTGCTTGATTCGCTTAGCTTGCCAAAAAAAGCGTGTTTGCTTGTTTTTTTTCAAAAAAAAAATTGCCGCTTTAAAATAAAATTGCTAAATAATCTACACGCTCTGGTATTGTGCTTTCATCTCTTGTTTTTTATTTGAATTGCATTGTTGGTTGCTTGCATTTGCATTTATATAAAAAACAATTTCAAAATCCAAAAACAAAAACAAACTTCATTTTAGTTGCATTGTAAATTCACGTTTAATTTTTGTTTTGCATTCATCCCATCTTATTTTCTTTTTTAAGGGCAATACACCAATTCACATAAGGTGAGAGATTTCATCACCCTTTCCTTAGCCCACAAATCGCATTTCTTCGTAGAATTTGACTAATAATAAAGGTTAGACATTCGACTTAAGGGTGTCACGAGCTCATCTAGGTCTTAATTGTATCTTCACAATTGTTTTCTTTGAACAATTTTATTTCTTAGTGTCTAGGCTACGGCTGAGTAATAACCATTTATAAATATTACGGTGATTCATAAATATTATAGTGGTTGTTTCTTTGAAGGTACTTAAACCTTTGGTTGCATTGCTACGATGATTCGTGGTGCACCGATAACTCCTGCCCATTACCTGGCTAAGAAATAATTTTGTTGATTTAAGACAAAGTGTGATTATACAATTTTGGGTTAGGAGCTACTAAGGACAGAAAATTGTAATTAAGTCCTTTGCATTCATTTAGTCGCATTAGTTCATGCATATTTAAAAAAAATCAAAAATCCAAAATCCAAAAGAAAAATTTGTAAATTTTACTTAACTTAGTTTTTAATCCCAAGAAAAAAATCCTTTCTCCTTTCCTTTGAAAATTTTCAATCAAAAAGAAAAAAAAATTGAAAAACATATAAAATCTTTTCAAAAAGAAAAAAAATTAAAAAAGAAAAAAAAAATATAAAATTTTTCTTTTGAAAAGACAAAAAAAGTTCAAACTTCTCTTTTGAAAATAAATTTCACTTGGTAAATATTTTTCTTCCTTAAGAAAAAAAAACAAAATTTTCACTTCGTTTTTCAAATCTACTTTCATTCTCTAAACTCGATTCTAACTTCTTTCTCTTCTCGACTTTCACTTGTGCATGAGTACTTGGACTCGTGACACAATAACAAATCATTGGACTCTCGACTCAACAACTAATTGTTTAACTCGAACAAACGATCCTCCCGAAATGGCGAACGAGAACGCCCCTCAAACTCTTATGGATAGAATCTTTACCATTAGAGTTTCTATTCCATCCTGCATCATGTTACCCGCCCCTACGGGTAACCATTTTGAAATTCACTCAAACCATATTACACGCTTCCAAAATTTGGCAATTTTGAACACAATGATCCATACATCTTTTTGACGAAATTCGAACAAGTTTGCGCAACCATTAAACTCCAACAACTTTTCGACGACGGAATCAAACTTCGATTAATCCCATTTGCTCTTACGGATTACGCTGAAAAATGGTTGTACAGCTTACCATCGAACTCGATTAAAACTTGGGAAGAATTCGTAAAAGCTTTCTTAAAATAGTTCTACCCCTTGGAAAATACGAGTAGAATTCGAAACGAAATTGTAAATTTTCATCAATTCAAGGGAGAACCATTCAAAAAATATTTTGAAAGATTCAAAGAGCTTTTGATAAAATGTCCACACCATAACTTCGAAAAATGGACGATTTGCCAAATCTTATACGATGGACTCGAAAACAGTTCACGAACCATGATCGAATCAATGTACCAAGGCAACTCTCTTACCCAACATCACGATGATGCTTGGCAATTTCTTGAAAACCTCGCCGAAAAATCTTCCTAATGGGAACGTTCGAACGAAAAATCAATTTCTCACGATCGAGTGCACACTCGATAAGATCTTCTTTTGCTTTGGAAGCTAAGATCGATGCAATGATTAAAAAATTCGACAACGTTTTCTCATCGAATCAAATGAACCAAGCTTCCCAACCGATGTGTTATAAATGCAACGATCCTAATCATATAGCCGATCAGTGCTCTAATTCTGTCGAACAAATCAATGCTTTCAATAAAGCCAAAAATGACCCGTTTTCTCCAACGTACAATCCTGGTTGGAGAAATCATCCGAATTTTGCTTGGAACCAAAACAACCCCAACACGAATACGGTTTGTCCTAATTTTCAAGCATTCCCGAATAATGCATCGAATCCTCTCTTTCAGCCCAACAATTTTCAACCAAATTTTGCGGGTCCATCTCATAATCAATCGCAACAATCAAATTTTCAACCTAATTCTGCTCACCCTTCCCAAGACGATAAACGTTTAAGTTCGCTTGAGAAAACTCTTGAAGCGTGGCTAAAGCAAATACTCAAAGCCTTCAATCAAACAACAATTTGAAAAATTTATTGACCTCATACATGTAAAACACAAACCAATCGATTGCAAAACTTAAAATGCAAATGAGTCAATTAGCCACGTCTACAAGTGAACGTGAATGAGGAACATTCCCAAGCTAGCCCATTCCAAATCCCATAAATCAAAACAAAAATTCAAATCAAGCCCATGTTGTTCAAGATAGTAACGTCACCCAATTGAATGCTATCACAACTTTACGTTCCGGTAAACAAATCGATAATCAAGTTGTTAACCCAAACAATTTACCGGAAACCTCTCTCGACACTTCTAAAACGACGAACGAATCTGAACAGAACGGGGAGCCAATTGTCGAATCGAATGCCAATCAAAATTCTTCTTCTTTTACTCGAGTAGACCCGCCTACCGAGTACCGTGTTCCACTTCCACATCGTCTTCGACCAAAGAAACACTTGGACCAAATGGAAAAGATGTTGGAAATTTTTAAACAAGTCAAAGTTAACATTCCGCTTCTTGACATTGTTCAGCAAGTCCCAACGTACGCGAAATTTCTTAAGGACTTGTGTGCCCAAAAGTGACACACTCAAGTGCCTAAAAAAGTCTTCTTAGCCGCTAGTTTGAGTGAAGTCTTGTCCCAATCAATGCCGTCAAATACAATGATCCTGGCTGCCATACGATTTCGTATATAATTGGAGACAAGACGATTAATAAATATTTGAGTGACTTAAGCGCGAGTGCCAACTTGATTCCATACTCCATGTATGAACAATTAGCTTAGGTGAGCTCAAACCCACAAAAGTCACGCTTCAATTTGCTGACCGCTTGATTAAGAAGCCCGTAGGAGAAATCAAGGACGTGCTTATTTGAGTAGGGCAATTCATATTCCCCGTTGATTTGATCGTTCTCGAAACACAACCCATGACAAATCCTGCGAGTCAAATTCCATTGATTTTAGGTAGACCATTCTTAGCCACTTCAAATGCCTTAATCAATTGTCGTAACGGTTCGATGAAAATCTTTTTTGGAAACATGACTTTGGATCTCAACATTTTCAATCTTGAAAGCCAATCAAATGAACCTCGCGAGCAAACATTAGAAGTTAGTGCCATTCACAAAAATTTTGAAAACGAGACACTTGACCTTAACGACGAACGCGAAGCTGAATACGAAAAATTGTTTCACAAAATCCCCAACAAGATTGAATATACTCTTCCCTTTGAATCGCTTCCAATTGAGTCCGAATCTCAACCCAATTCTTTGGTCGAGCAACTCCCTAAGTTGGACCTCAAACCACTTCCCGATCACCTTAAGTACGCATAATTAGGTGAAAATGAAACTTGTCCTATCATCATTCTAACGATCTTTCTCTTGACCAAGAAGCTTCTCTTCTCTCTATTCTTTCGAAAAATAGAGAAGCAATTGGGTGGTCCATTACCGATATTAAGGGAATTAGCCCTGCTATTGTCCAACATCACATTCACTTAATTGACGAAGCCAAACCCACTTGTGATGCACAACGGAGGCTTAACCCAAAAATGAAAGATGCGGTTCGTGACGAAATTCTTAAGCTCCTCGATAATGGTATCATATACCCCATCTCCGATAGCCCATGGGTTAGCCTAATTCATGTCGTGCCTAAAAAGTCCAGACTTACCGTAATAACAAACGACGCTAACGAACTCATTCCTACTCGAACTCAAACTGGTTGGTGTATTTGCATTGATTATCAAAAATTAAATGTTGCAACACGAAAATATCACTTCCCTCTTCCTTTCATTGACCAAATGCTCGAACGTTTAGCCGGCCTTGAATTTTACGGCTTCCTTGATGCTTATTCTAGTTATAACCAAATTCCAATCGCTCCCGAAGGTCAAGAGAAAACGACTTTCATGTGTCCATTCGGTACCTTTGCTTATCGACGTATGCCATTCGGACTTTGTAACGCTTCTGCTACTTTCCAATGATGCATGGTTGGCATCTTTTCTGACATAATCGAACACTTTCTAGAAGTTTTTATGGACGATTTCTCTGTCTTTGGTGATTCTTTTTTGCAATGTTTACATTATCTCGAGTTGGTTTTAAATCGATGTAAAGAAAAACATTTGACTTTGAATTGGGAAAAATGCCACTTTATGGTCAAACAAGGCACAGTCCTTGGACATATCATCTCAAATAAAAGCATTGAGGTAGATAAAGCAAAGTCGACGTAATTGCAAATCTACCCATTCCCAAATCTGTTAAGGACATTCGATCATTTCTAGGACACGCTGGCTTTTATCGACGCTTTGTGAAAGACCTTAGCAAAATTGCTCGTCCTTTGACAACCCTTCTTGGAAAAGACATTCCTTTCGATTTTAACTCTGATTGTATCACTTTTTTCGAACGTCTCAAAAATGAACTCATTTCTGCTATAATCATTTGCGCACCCAATTGGGATCTCCCATTTGAAATAATGTGTGACGCTTCTAACTTTGCGGTTGGTGTTGTCTTAGGACAACGCATCAACAAAATCCTTCATGTCATTTACTACGCAAGTATGACTTTGAACGACGCTCAACTCAACTACACAACAGCCGAAAAAGAGCTTCTAGCTATCTTTTTTGCACTCGAAAAGTTTCAACCTTACTTAATAGGTTCACACATCATGGTCTACACTGACCATACTACTCTTCGATACCTTTTTGCCAAAAAGGATGCTAAATCCCATTTGATTCGTTGGATCCTTTTACTTCAAGAATTTTACCTTACAATCAAAGACAAAAAAGGATCCGATAATGTCATAGTCGATCACTTGTCTCGTCTTCCAAACGCACCATATTCTTTGCCAATCAATGAAAACTTCCCCGATGAACAACTTCTTTCAATTTCTATCGATCCATGGTACGCTGATATAGTGAACTACTTAGTCACTAAAGAAACTCCCTCATCTTGGTCCAAACAAGACAAATGCAAATTCATGACCTAAGTGAAATATTTCTATTGGGACGATCCATACTGGTTCAATTATTGTCCCGACCAAATCATCTGACGTTGCATTCCGGATAATGAGATCAAGAGTGTTCTTTCGTTTCGCCACGATCAAGCGTGCGGTGGACATTTCGGTCCTCGAAAAACTGCGGCAAAGGTGCTTCAGTGTGGTTTCTATTGGCCTTCTCTTTTCAAAGACTCGTTTGAATTTTGTAAAACTTGTGATCGATGTCAAATGCTTGGATGAATTTATCGACGAAATATGATGCCTCTAAACCCCATTCTTACTATCAAAATCTTTGATGTTTGGGGTATCGAATTTATGGGACCTTTTCCCAATTCTTTTGGAAACTTGTATATCCTTCTCGCTGTCGATTACGTTCAAAATGGGTCGAAGCCGTTCTTTGCAAAACCAACGACCATAGAATTGTTGTGAAATTTCTCAAAGAAAACATATTTTTGAGGTTCAGCACGCCTCGCATAATAATCAGTGGTAACGGAACTCATTTTTGCAACCGTTCTTTTGAAACATTAATGAAAAAATACTCGATAACCCATAAGTTATCCACTCCGTATCATCCATAGACTTGTGGCCAAGTTGAAGTTTCAAATCGACAAATAAAACAAATCTTGGAGAAAACTATTAACAAAAATCGAAAAGATTGGTCTCAGAAATTGACCGACGCGCTTTGGGCTTACCGTAGTGCTTTTAAAGTTAACCTTGGGATGTCCCCATTTCGTTTAGTTTATGGTAAAGCTTGCCATTTACCCATTGAAATCGAACACAAAGCGTTGTGGGCAATAAAGAACTTAAACTTTGATCTTGAGAAAGCTGGCGAAAACGGAAAACTACAACTCAACGAACTAGAAGAACTTAGGAACGATGCGTATGAAAATGAGAAAATTTACGAAGAAAGAACAAAAGTTTTTCATGACAACTCAATCCTAAGGAAAACGTTTTCGCCTAACCAGAAAGTTCTTTTATATGACTCAAGACTTCATTTATTCCCTGGGAAACTTAAATCGGGATAGACCGGACCATTTGTGGTACGAACTGTTTTTCCACATGGTGCCATAGAAATAGAAAAACCTAGGGATGGATCGATTTTCAAAGTCAACCGTCATCGTTTGACACCTTTCTTCGAATTGCCAAGTAACCAAGAGGAGGAGCTCATGATTCTTCATGAGCCAAGGTACGTCTAGTAAGAATGTTAACCCTCTTTTGTAAATATGTACATATTTTTCCCCGTTACACTCATTATATCGTGCATTGACTGTGGGGACACAGTCAAAATTAAGTGTGGGGGGGAGTCTCATTTTCATTTTTTTAAGTTTCATGGTATTTTTGAATTTTCATTTTTCTTTTAACTTAAAAAAAATCTTAAAATTTCTAAATTTCAAAAGCATTTTCGTTTTAGAATTTTGATTTATTTTTGAAGAAACACTATGGGATAAGTATAAGTTTTGGTTAATAAATTGAAATTTTTGAAAATTTATTTGTCTTAACAAAAATAAAAATGAAGTTTGATTACAAATAACAATGGTTTAACTAGTATATAGGAAGGGTTATATGTGTTAATTATGAAATATGTTCTAATTGAAAATCTTTGTTTAAAAAAGTGGTAAATTTAAAGTAAAGGATATAACATTTTTTATCTTCTAAGTTAAATGGTGCTAAGATGACTTTGCAAAACTCTCTCTTTCTAAAAAAATAGAAAAAAAAACAACACGAAAAAATATATAAGTAAAAAAAACATTTGGGTATATGTATATATTTTTAACACCTAGAGTCATATGTTCACACTCGTGTGTTCACTCGCCATGCTCTGTACTCTTCTCATGTAAGACCGAAAGGCAGTGCACGATCGGTATATCTGGCCTCAGTTTATCTGAGTTAGGCGTATGTATATAAAAAAAAATTAATAACCCCTACAGTCGGTAAGTGTTCACACTTGTGTGTTCACTTGCCACGCTCTGTATTCCCCTCACATCAGTCCGCAAGGCAGTGCATGGGTAATATATCTGGCCTCAGTTTACCTGAATTAGGCATATGTAAATATTGTTAATATTAATAAAATTTTCAAATAAGAGAGAGTAAGCAATTGAAATCTAAACACTATTTTTACTTGTTTGATTTAACTTGTTATTGAAAAAAGAAATGAAGATACTACTTTGATGAACTTTGATATTCGATAAGGATCCATTTCATAGTTACATGGTGTTAGCGATCGAAACAACGAGTTAAACTATAGTCTACTTGTTATGATAACTTAACTTTTGTTGGAAATTTTGACATGTAAAAGGACTTAAATTTCTTGATAATGACCAAAACTTATATTTAACTTATTCGTGTCAATTTGAAAGTAAATCCTTCATTTGTAAATACTTTCAAAAACTTGCATTCATCCCATTGTAAATAAATCTTGCATTTTGTAAATATTTTCACTTTGCATTTGGATTTTGTGGGTAGTATCCGCTAAAAACCCTCACGAGACAACACTCGTCCTACTGAGGACACCCAGAGGTTTAACGGCTTATTGCATATGCTCAATGCAATCGTGCGTCCTACGAAACAGATTTATCTTAGTTTTCCATCATTCGAGGACGAATAAAAAGATAAGTGTATCAACTTAAAGATGCTGGAATAAATCTCACTGAATATTTTGTTGTTGGAGTTATAATTTCTAGACTTCCTAATTCTTGGAATGATTATAAGAAAAAATTAAAGCATGTAGAAACAGATTATGATTTAGACGGTTTACAGCGTCATCTTCGTATTGAAGAGGACTCTCGTAAACGAGAACTAGATGATAATCCGCAAACCGAATCTCATTCTAAGGCAAATAATGTTCAAATTACTGACAAGCTAAAGCTTAAGAATGAGACACGGTTTAAGAAGAAAAATTCCGACAACAAAAAGAAAGGTGCTTGTTACTACTATAACAAGCCCGACCACTATGCCCGAGACTGCCGTCAACGGAAGAAACAACAAAAAGTGAATGCGGTCGAAGACTCACTTGTGGCTGTAGTGCAAGAGGCGAACTCCGTTAGTGAAACTGATAATGATTGATGGTTTGATACTGGAGCAACCATTCACATTTGCAAAGACCGTAATCTGTTTAAGACTTACGAAGATAATAATGGAGAAGTCGACAAAGTTACTGGAGCAAATAAGGTTCCAAGCAAAGTTTTAGGAAAAGGCACTATACAACTTACATTCACTTATGGGAAAGTTCTTACAATAGTTAATGTATTTTATGTACCTGATATGTGTAAGAACTTGGTCGTTGGATACCTTCTTAACAAAGGAGGATTCAAGATGGTGTATGAGTCTGATAAGTTAGTGTTGTCCAAGAACGGCAAATTCATTGGATAGGGATACTCTTCTAATGGCATGGTTCAGTTGAATCTAATAAAGAAAGCTTCTGTTTATGTTGTTGACTCTGTTATTTTATGGCATGGTAGATTAGGACATGTTAATTATAATTCTCTTAAAAATATTCATAAATTAGGATTAATTTCTGATGGTGATTTCGAAACTATCTCTAAATATGAAATATGTGTTCAAGCAAAAATACACCGAAAATCCTTTAAATCTGTAGAAAGGAAAACTGGCTTGCTTGATTTGGTATATAGTGATGTGGGTGACTTAAAAAGTCATATCACCTATGGTGGTAACCAATACTATATAACATTTATTGATGATTATACTAGATGTGCATATGTGTATCTAATGAAGACTAAAGATGAGACCTTTGATAAATTTAAAATTTACAAAGTAGAGGTCGAAACACAATTAGGAGTTAAATTAAAAGTATTGCAGTCAGACCGTGGTGGTGAATATTTCTCAAATAAATTCACCTTATTTTGTAAACAACATGGTTTAGTTCACCAATGCACTGCCCCATATACACCACAACAAAATGGAGTTGCTGAAAGGAAAAATAAAACTTTAGAAGAAATGGTTAATGCCATGCTCATAAGTCCAAACTTACCTTATAACCTATTGGGTGATGCTATGTTATCTGCATGTTATAGCTTAAATAGAGTACCACTTAAAAAGAATAATGTTTCCCCTTATGAATTATGGTTTAACAGGAACCAGACCCTAAATGACCAAAGATAGGAAATAGGGCATTTAAATGTGTCTTCATAGGATATTCACTTAATAGTATAACTTATAGGTTCCTAATTCTTGACACCTTAGAAGTTATAGAATTATTTGAAAATCAAACTGTTGAGGTTCCATTGAGATCATCTAGTCTAGAACCTAATACGATTGATGATATCAATGATGATGACTATGCTCCTGCTCAAAACAACAAGGAAGTATCAGTACTAGATAATAGTACTGAACAAAGGAGGAGCAAGAATAGAGAAGGACTATGGTCCTGACTTCATTACATATCTTATAGAACGCAGTAAGGACGAAGTCCTTAATGTGACTAGATATGTCATGAACGTCGATGATGACCCCAAAACTTATTCTAAGGCTATGAGTTCCAGAGATTCAATATTTTGGAAAGAAGCTATCAATGATGAAATGAATTCCATACTGTTAAACCAAACTTGGGTTTTAACTGATTTACCTCCCGATGCTAAACCTATATGATGTAAATGGATATATAAGAAAAAGTCGAATACAAATGGATCCATTGATAAGTTTAAAGCCAGATTAGTTGCTAAGGGATATAAGCAAAGACATGAAGTAGATTATTTTGATACATATGCTCCAGTTGCTCGCATATCTTCTATATGTTGTTTAATAGCACTTGCATCAATTCATAAATTAGTTGTACATTAAATGGATGTAAAGACTGCTTTTCTAAATGGAGATTTAGAAGAAGAGATATATATATGGAACAACCTGAAGGTTTCAAAACCCCAGGCCAAGAAAAGAAAGTTTGCAAATTAGTAAAGTCTCTTTATGGCCTGAAGCAAGCTCCCATGCAATGGCATGAAAAGTTTGATAAAAATAGCATTGTCATATGGATTTATTATTAATGATGCTGATAAATGTATTTATAGCAAATCAGACAACAAGGATTATGTTATAATATGTTTATACGTTGATGACATGCTAATATTTGGTTCCAATATATCTTGTGTGAATGAAACTAAGAAGTTTCTATCTTCTAAGTTTGATATGAAAGATCTAGGAGAAGCTGACGTAATTCTGGGAATTAAAATTATTAGGAAAGAGGGGGAGTTGTTACTAACACAATCTCATTACATTGAGAAGTTCCTCCGAAAGTATGGTCATTATAATGACAAACCAGCACCAACTCCTTTAGATCCTAGTATTAAATTAGAAAAGAACATTGGACGTACTATTTCTCAACTTGAGTATTCCAGTATTATTGGGAGTCTTATGTATGTTATGCATTGCACTAGACTAGACATAGCACATGCTATAAGCATGTTATGTCGATTTACGAGTAATCCAGGTTTCGAACAATGGAAAGCTATTTCCAAAGTTTTAGCTTATTTGAAAGGAACCATTACCTATGGTTTATCTTATAAAGGATATCCTGCTGTAATAGAAAGATATAGTGATGCAACCTGGAACAATGTAGAATCCAAATCCAAGTCTACAACTGGATGGATCTTTACATTAGGAGGTGCTGCTATGTCTTGGGTTTCCTAGAAACAGACCTGTATATCTGACTCAATAATGTTTTCAGAGTTGATTGCATTAGCAGATGCATGTAAGGAAGCGGAATGGCTTAGGAATTTATTAATAGAAATCCCACTATTGAAGAAGCCATCACCAACAGTCTTGATTAACTATGATAATCAAGTTACAATATACAATGTCTCTTCCAAGACATATAATGGGAAGTCTAGACATTTGAGTCTAAGACATCAAATGATAAGACAGTTACTCAAAAGTGGAGTAATAGTTGTTGATTACATAGAAACAAAGAAAAACTTGGCTGACCCACTCACAAAGAGTCTTCCAAAGGCAATGGTTTCTATAAAATCAAAAGAAATGGGACTAAGGTCTATGAATGAAGATTGATCATCCTTAACAGAAACTCAACTTATGTTTTGAAAAGGATAGACAAAGTTCAATGGGTACCAACAAGTTAAGAGAATGATTATGGAACACTAAATCAATAATCCCATAAAATTTAGTGTTGGATTCTGCAAGAACAAAGGATGGATAATATATCCTTAATAAGTCTAGTTACCTTTAAAAGGTGTATCGCATAAACACCTTAAGAGACTTACCTATATGAGTATGGAAATCAGGCAATTTCCTAAGAAAGTAAGACCACTTTCTGATGTAGACTCATGAACCCAGGATTAAAGCACATGGTCATTAACATGCTGAGCAATACATAACACTTTACCTAAGAAAATCAACATGTGTGATTGTTTCAGTTTTATCATAAGGGTTACTTGGTACAAGATTTGTTCACCATAGAATCTCGATAAGGCTTTGAATGGATTACACTAAGTAAAGGTTCAAATCCAAAAGATACCTTTTATTTATGTGTTGGTTTTCACGATGATGCAATTCTTGATCTTTGAACTACGTTTGGCTTGATCCCACTTGGGTATGTAGGCAATCACTCAAGTGATGCAGCTATTCCTGTTTTAAACTTAAAATGTATTTTAAATTATCCAAAATTAAAAATAGGGGGAGAATGTTGGATAGTTTCAAGTTTTCCCTTGTTTTTGTTTTCATGAAGAGAGAAGAAAGGAAGAGGGAAGAATGAAGAAAAGCAAAGTCGCAAATCTTGGAATATTGGGAACCATACTTGTTTAAGTATGGGTTTCTCATGAGTGAGTTGGGGCCTTGGGGCTCCCAAATGTATGCTTTGTTGAGGGGAGGGAAGTCATGCATAACCACCACACAAGCGCGCGCCGTCGCCGTCCATCCGACCGACCGAACCGAACAGGGCCGGACTGGGTACGAGTCAAATGATAATAATTTTTGGAAACAAAAATGGGCCGGATTTCAACCCATTATGGACCCAGAATTTAAACAAGGCGGGACGTTGGAAAGGGCGCGACCATTGTTAACGGTTCTGAACCGAACGGATTTTAAATGGACGGGACCATTGTTAATGGTTCTGAACCGAACGGGCGCAACCGTTAATGAACAGACACCTCTTCATCCCCATATAAAGGAGGGCCAGAACTATTCCAAAAAAATCAGCCTTGAAAAAAATTCTCTTCTTCCTCCTACAGTAATCCAACGCCATTAAAGTGTTACAAAGCACTTTCGTCTCAGACTAATTTGTAACGCCTACAAGGTGTTGCAAATTAAGTAACGCCTGTACGGCGTTGCAGATTTCTAGTTTTCTCTTCTTCAATCTATCTGCCTCCGAATTTTGCACCATCAGAAATAAAACAAAGTGTTTTTGGCCAGATCAAAACCGTACAAATTTTGAATCTAGTTACGTTGTTCCAAGGCTTCATCGAATCCTGAAAGTCGATAGTTCGATAACTCGTTTGTACTTGGGGTTGAACTATTGTCTGAAAGAATCTATTCCATAAATCCTTGAAGTCAGAAGTACGGCATTATATTCGTCTCATTCGGCTCGAACCGCAAATTTCCTAACAATATTGTGAATTTAAAAGGATAAACAAGTTGGGATTAGTAGATGTGATTCGAATAAATGATATAAGTATATATATATATATATATGTGTGTGTGTGTGTGTGAATTTATAATGAAAAGTGTGTGTGTGTGTGTGTGAATTTATAATGAAAAATGTGTGTGTATGTTATTATGTTTTATGTTTTAGTGGACGAAAAAAAACTCGAGATGTATGTATGTGCATGTTAGCATATATCATAGATGACGATAATCCAACTTACAATTACAAATAAATTCTGTTTATATTTACGTGTAGATGTGCATTTTTCTATGGTTAGGGAACTAAATGGGGTGTTAAAAATTGGTACCATGATTCAAAAGATGTTAATCGCTTTCCCTTGCGATAATAGTCTTTCATTGTGGAAGTTATTTACTATTGAATACACTATTTTTTTTAATAGTCAAATATGATCGGAAAGTGTTTCAAATTCAGTACTTAACTTTTAAAGGTTAGCAACATTAATAAATGACTGAAGTTCAAAAACATCTTCATATGCAGTGTATCTTATTCGCACTGCATTCTTATTCATTTAGTTGATTTAGTCGATAATATCAATGAATATCCATTTGACTAATCTTTAGTAGATTAAAATACCAACAATTTTGATAGCGTATTTTTAATGAAAAAATGGTTTCGAATTTATTCTCAACACTCAGACTTTCTTAAGTCTTCTTTCTCCTCATGTCTATATTCTTCGAGTATATGTTCCCTTCTTGCTAGCTTTATTCACACATGGTTGTATTTGGTTTTGTGGGGTTTTAGGTTTTTTAGTCTAGTTTCAGAGCTCGATGCTCCAATAATAGGATAAGACTGTCCAGTTTGCCTACTCCATATCCGCTCAATTTGATGCCTTATGCTGATTTCCTCTTCTATATCCTTATTTCTTAATTTTTTTTTTGGGCTTCTAAGTGAAGATTAGTCTGATATAAGAGAAGAATACACTATGCAGTATTTTACTAGTATTAAATGACATTAGGATATTCATCATAAATAGATGTTTACTTTGTTATACAAGATACGCTCCTAAATTTGTGTCAAGTGTTAAGCTACGCTAACTATTGTGACTAGAAGGCTGCAGCCACTACCACTAATTTTGAGTATCCATGGACCCTTTGCATGTATGCAGACATCAAATTTGTTGCTCTTATTTTTTTTCTGTATTACCATGCTGAGCTAGTTTTACAATGTTATTATTTTCAAGTGACAACTTTGTTATTATACATTTGATGTTATTTGACTGAAGATAAATGCAAAATAATAAATTAAAAAAAGGGCATGGCTGCTGCTGTTGGCAGTAGCATGGTAGCAGCAGCCTTGAAGATCACCCCTCTCACCATGTTCTGTTCCTGCACCATGAAAATTTAAGACTTAAGGACATTTTGTTTGCCTCATCAGGAATCATTTAGCAGTAAGACATTTTTTGCTTCATCTTATTTTCATGCACCTATCATTAGATAGACACCCTATGCCAACAGGTACAATTTATTTTATTTTATTTAGACTTGAATGAATTTTTAACACAAGTAATTGAAAAAAAAACCCTTGATTTGTTTTGACCATAAATATCAAATTATCGATCCGATTTCGATGATTTTAGTTTTGTTTAAGACATAAGTTATCAGAGTGCAAATTTGATTTGAAATATAATGCAAAATTTTGAAGTTGGCTATGATTTGAACATGAATTAAAAATGATGAAAGTTGCTATTCGGAAATTGTAAACTCCACCAAACAAAGCAGTATTTATTAGATCATATCTTTTAAACGGTTTGTTCGATTTCGACGATTTTTCCCATTCTAGAAAGCTATGAACATAGGTAACAACTTTTGTTTTGAGTGTGTTTGTAAAATTTTAGTATTTTCTAGGCTAAATATGCATTTGAGTTAGGCTAAATATGCGTGTTTAAGTAGTGGACCTGCATTTAAAATCACATTTCAAAATTTGATAATTTGGGAAAAAATACCGTAACTTGAATTGTATTTTATATTTTTGCAATTTGGAAATAATAATTTGGAAGAGCTATTTGATTACGCTACAACTTTACTTTTAACAGCGTCAAATAATTTTGCGTTTTAACCCCTTTATCTTAAATAGGAAGTTTCATAAGAAGAAATGCAATGTTGCTCTGCAATGATACTTAATACCATATGTATGATCTCAATAAATATTTGACTAGATTATAGGTCCAGGAAGAAGGTTATTAAGGTTGAGTTTGCCACAATCTCGCTTATGCTTGCACAAAAAGTAAGGTATGCTTGCTTGATAAATGCTAGAAACAATGTATGTTTTATTTAAAGTTATATATATATAGTGTGAATTTTTATGTCGTGTGACAATTTTTGATATATAAATTGTTTCCGACTATGTTTTAGTCGATGTATATCTTATTTATCATATTGTCATATTTCAAAAGTCTCTTCATACAAAGAATACTGCCGAAATTTTTCAAAAATTTCAGGAGTTAGAAAATTTTCAAATGAATATATCGTATGCGAAAAATAGAAGATGTTAAAGGAATCAACTTAAATTCTTAGCACATGACAAGATGAGTTAGAATGTAAGAGCCACATGGAGGATTGAATAGTTGAGATCAATAGCAGAGCATTGATGACGAAGAAAGTCAGGGTGTGAGTTGTGCATGTTGAGTTCTCTTAGGATATTGTGAGGATGCGATTTTCTTAAGGGGGAAGTCTGTGATAACTCAGCTTTTTGCGTCGAATAAATAAATAAATTTAATTTAGATAAAATGTTCGAATTCGATTTTTGATAATTATTACTTTGAAAATAAATTTTTCGCTTAATTGAAGTCTATTTAATAAAGGATTTTGTTTGAATAAATCAAATTAATTGGTAAATTCCTTTTAGAAGATATATTGCACTTGAATAAAATATTTACAATGAATATAAAATATATTTTGTATTGCAAATGATTTTTCTTTGGTTGAAGTAGATAAAAGAAATTTTACTTGATATTAATAAAATGAATAATAATCGTTGAATTTAATGGTTTGTATATTTTATCAAACCATAATTTAAAACGTATAGTGGATCAATTTTAATTGAAAATGCAATTATAAATAAATTATAGGGACTGAGATTTTGAATTTGAATTTTAAGCTAATTAATCAAAATTAAAATGAATATAGACCATTTCTCTTCTCTTTATCACTCTAAATTAATCATTCTACAACCCTCTTAAACCCAAGTCTAAGCCCACAAATTTACGCACTAAATCCCTAACCTGGAAAACAAGTTTTGATCCCCGACTTGTAAAACCTTCTCCTTCGATAATTTTCTTGAAATCTCCCATCCAGATAATCGCGACTTCAATTAAAAAAAGAATATGTGATTGAGGAAACACTCGGTCTTGACAACGACGACGGATGGATGTAGCGATGAGGTGATGAAGGTCCCGATTTATTTAGGCTAGCTGCGATGAGGGAGGTTGTGCACGAGGACGAGGTAACGCGAAGCTTAAACTGTTGGAGCATAGATGTGGGGACGATGAGGTAGGGTTGAGATCTGGAGTAGAATGCCTAGCTATGACAATTTAGGTGGAAGAGGTCGCGATTGGAGCAGTTGCGGTCATGGCCAACAGATGGAGAGAATCATGTGCATTGGTGGATGTGGAGATGATCTGAGTTGAAAGGTGAGCTTGAGCATGAGGCTGATGGAGGTGGCGATGTTGTTGCTGGTTGGTGTTGGCGATAAAGCGAACAAAGGTTTGGGCAGAAATTGTTTGGATACCAGTTGCTTAAGGTGAGTTTTCCCACTCAATACTATGTCTACATCATTTTATTATTTATGCAAAATCACCTATATATCTGCCTATTTAGTTTAGTTGGATGGATTATTAGTTGAAACTGATTGCTTGTTGTTAAACTAGATGATAAATTGGTTGAATTGATTGTTTGTGATCATCTATGTTAGTTTGGATTACTGAGTATATTGGTGTTGGATGTTGGTTGATTGTGTTGGTTGGAAATGTTGATTTACAAATGGAACTCTATTCGTTTGCATTTAAAATTATGTAATCTATTTATATTTGAATGTTTTGAGATTATATTATGATTTGAATTATAAATATTTTTGATTCAAAATGTACGTTTAAAGTAAATAATAGCGTATTAATCTTTATTCTTAGTAATTATGTATATAAGGTAAACTTATTTGATATCAAGGTTTTACCATATTTTATTATTTAAGAAATATAAAATTTATTGAAGAAAAGTTCTATTCAAAATTATTAATTTATTGAAAATAATCTATTGTTTATTTTGAATAGTTATTTAAAAAGTTTATATAGTTTTCGGAAATAAGAAATATTTTCTGAATAATATTCTAGATATTTTAAAGTTTATTTTCGCAAATAATATGATTACTTATAAATTAATAAAGTATGCTTTGTAAATTTAGATATTTGAGTTAATTTTTTACAGAAAGATTTTGTTGAAATTTACTATTATTTCATTTCTGAATCGAATTGGAATTTTTTATGTATGAATTCTAAATTTTTGATTTCTCATAATCCTATACTAAATTCAATATCATGAATGATTCATCGTTGATATTGATTTGAGTTATATATTTTAAGTTGATACGGTGATGACATCCTCCTATTTGAATATGAGATTACATTTCTGTGCGACGAGAAATTTGAATGCACGGATTAATGATACCGTATAGTATGGAACTTTTGGTAACGCTTTTCAAATTATTCATTGGACTTGTCATATAGAGATTTGTAGTGTGAATCATTTGTTGCGTATGAACATTGAGTAATTGTCCGAATGACATGTGATGATATGGGACGCTGTTATGTTATTTGCTTGATTATTCGTTGTAAGTAAATCTCACTCAAACGGGGATTACACTCATTTGTATATGTGATACTCAACGAGGAGTATCGTATTGTTAGATGTTGGCTTCTGAGAGCCCTGTATCGTCCTACTATTAGAGGTATGCATTGCTATAGGATGTGAGTACTATATGACCATCCACATTGTGTCCAGCTTTCTATACTTTTAGGAGTGAACCAGATTGGCCAGTATCCACCCTAGTGGTCTGATCGTGGGGTCGCGTCCCAGATCCACGACGCCACAGTTATATGTCCCTTTGAATCATGATGTGCACAAAAAAGTGCATATTATTACTCCTATATTTAATATACTTTTATTTAAATAAATGAGAATATTAGGGTATTTTATATGCTTAAACTAAAATTTAAATTGTTTCAAATCATCATTTATTTATCTTCATTTGGGGGGAAATCGTAATTTTGTGCATAATTTAATTTGAGAAAATTTATTTGTACATTTTTACTTTTTTTGTAGGAAATGAAGTGCAAATATGAAGAGGGTTCATGGATGAGTACATGCACATATGTTGAAGGCAAATGAAGAATGAAAATAAATGAATTCATGCAACATGGAGGAGCCCACAAACCCACTACCATATGGTCCATAATTAAAAGCACATGCACATTTTAATGGAGGCTTAAAGGCATGTTAGTGGGGATTAATTAATTCCCTAATGAATCCTTGGAGGTTACACTTTCTCAAGGGTATTTTAGGTAGCCCCCTAAAGTATGAATTAAGGTTTTAAGCATGAATAAATACCTCTTATGTCTCATGTAATTATCTTCTTTTTTCATGCAAGTTGTAGCCACAAAATCAAAGATAAATAAAAGTTTCTTTCATGGCTTCTTAGCCTTGTTTTTACTTTCATACAATTTTTATTTATGCTTTCTTTTATGCTCATTTATTATCTTATGCTCCCTTTTGATTCATCAATTAGTTTAGATTTATTTTATTCAAGTAGTTAGTTCTCTCTTTTTTTAATTAGCACTTCTCTTCATTTATGTTTATGTTGAAATCACTTTATGTTAATATGTTTTCAAATGTGAGTAGCTAAACCCATTCAATTTAGGGATAATGACGCTCTCATGAAACATACTAAATTAACATAATGATTTCATTTGTGATCTCTCTTATATGGTTAATGAAGTTATAAATAATTGGCGGTTTATGTTTATTTCTTTTGTTTATTTTGATAGCTTATGTTGATATCTCAAATAGGCTATGCTTAAATCCTCTTTAAACATAAACTATTTGATCATTTGTCTAAGTGATTTTGATAATAAAAGTCAAACTAGAATCAAAATTTGATGGTCTATGTAACTAATTAATAGTAAATAGATCATACTTAAAATAGATTTTATTTTAAATTTTAATGTCATTTTCATGAGTTTTGATAGGTGAGTTTGAAAGTTGTGTTAGATTTTGATGATTTAAGTTGTGCTAATTAATAGCACAAATAAATCATACTTATAATAAGCACATCTATCATTTTCTACTTAATATTTTAATGAGAGATTACAAGTGAATATTGTTGTTGGTTTATATGAATGATTGGCAGTGGATTTGCCTCTAAATTGCTCTTTATTATCATAGTTCATTCACTTTTGGTTTAGCTAATTTTTTACAATTTTTCTTAGTTTAAAACCACTTCAAAAACATTGGGCTAATTTGATTGAGTATTATTGAAATTTAATTCATTCCATGCGGATCGACCCGTACTCGCATACGTACTAAAACTGTACGCCGTGCGCTTGTGGTTTTTAACGATAATATTTTTCGGCGACTTTTTAATCGATAAGAAAGTTCGTCTTCTAACAAATTTTTGGCGCCGTTGCCGGGGAGTTGCAATTTATTTTTAATTTTACTCTTCGAATTATTTTTGTAACGACCCGCTATTTTGGACCATTCAAATCGACAATAAATCCACACATGTCTGACTTGAATAATTCAAAAATACCAGATTGTTAATTTAAATTTGGCAAAACTGAGCATATGCAGTAAATAAATCAATCACAGAATCACAGACACAGAGTAATACAATAATACGCAGCGGAATAGATAAAATAGTAGTTCATGAAGCTACTATATAAACATCAGAGTTAAAAATATAATACAACAAAATATCTCAAATACAGTGAAGTCTTCGGTACTAATAGATGACCTCTCTGAACAAATCAACTGGAAAGCAGAAAGCTGAATCGATGGTTGGATCTCCAAATGAAGCTCCAAACTCCAAGGTGAGTCTCAATTGCTGTATCACTCGGTCTGACTCGAGCGTAAAGCAAAACACAAAACACTCGAGTCAGGATTAACATTCTTATATCAATAAATCCAACTCAAGTGAAATATCAACTGAAATAAAAGTAACTTAAAGGATGTTTGGGATAACCATCCTCTAAGGATCTTCAGAACTATCTACAAGGTGGAAATATACATTATAACACCGTGGTCATTTCAATCTAATTTATACTTCAAAACCCAAATATTATTTCATTTCAAATATAACTATTTTCCAAGATAGTATATATATTAATTAATTTATAAAGTAAAGCATTTAATTTTCTCACGTCTCGCAAATCGATTCAAATCAACTTCAAATTTCAAATTCAAATTTATTCAAGCTCCATTCATCAATTCAATTCAGTTCTAAATATACCATTTAAATTTTCAATATATTTCAAGGCTTTAATATTCACATTTCAAAGTTAAATTTAACAGTTTCATATAACTCTTGATTTAACTTCATTATTATTTAATCAGGGAATATTCACTTAATAGATTCAATATCATTTAACTAGCCCTAAATTTCAATTTTACTAAATACTTCCTTAAATTTATTTAAACAAGAAATATTCATCCAATTATTTAAATCAAACCCAAGTTATAAATCATATCATACATCTCAATTTCAATAAATTTCAATTCGGTTTAATTAAATAAAATTCTTTAATGAATACAATTTCAACTAAATTCAAATTATCTTCCCAACCTTAATTTGTTCAAATTATTACCAAAATCTATTTTGAAATATAAATTTTCTTTCAACTCCATAGAATTTATTTTCAAAATATTTAAATATATGGACCAACGATGTTTGTATATATATTTCTATCATATGGTTAAGTGATACGGATATTTATCATTTCAATCCGTAATTTAAATATATACGGGTAGATATCATTTCAACCCGTAATCCCAATTTCAATTCAAATGAAAATCGCTTCGGTCTATCATTTCAACCCATAACGATTTTCTCCTATTCTAAAGTCCGTTCGGGTATGTATCATTTCAACCCATACTGAATTCTATACTAACAGGGAACTTGTAGAGTGAAAACATATAATATAAAATATAACAACAGGCATATATCATCAATAACAATATAACATAAACAATAGGATATGGTGTCATATCCCACAGGTGAACAGTTACAGATAATAACATATATAACAATTTAAATAACTACAGCAGCATTTTTCAATTTATCGTTTCAATTGAAATCAAATTTAATCAATATAAGAATTTAATCGTGAGTGATTGCTCACCTTTCGAGGTTAGACAGATAGACAATGCAGTTGAGTTATGAAATGCAAGCACGACTTCCAAAGCAAAGTTAGATGGTACAATTTCGACGGAAAAGCTGATAGATAGAAATTGATGAGAACGGATCAAATTAGCTTGATAAAATTGAAACGAAGATTATATGATTAATTTATTACTTTCTTTCAAAATGAACGTTAAATCAAAACACGCATTTTAAAAATGAAATATATATATATATGCACACCCATGAAAACCATATAACTTTAAAACACTTCCATTTCATATTAATGTTAAATAACAAATATATAATTATTCAAAATGTCACATATATAGTATATTCATTTATGGTTGTCGTTTCCATGTAATAAATATTCATTTTAAACAAATATTAAAATAATATATATGTATAGTTAAAAAAATCAATGTTCTAACATAAAACACATATATTAAAGATCAACACACATATATATAATATCTTTTGAAATGAATACTTATGTATATATATAATTATTATAGTTTATTACTTTCCTTTTCAAAATATCCAGCAGGAAATCAAACAAACTTATGCACATATATGTGCAGATAAACAATATTCTTTATAATACATTGTTAACTTACTCCTTTTTTTCTCTTTTTTTTATTAAACCTTTATATATAACAAAATATATGTATAAAATAAAATATTTGTATATATAAAAATCAAAACGTTTCAAACATATATTCAAAAACTGGATCATATAAATAACAATGTATTTAGTTAACGCATAGTATAAAATTCATTTATATAACACTCTTATATATATATAAATCTTGTATAAGTAAACCTTTATAGCTTCATAACTTATTTACTTTCACATATAACAAGATCTGTACAAAAGAATGCAAATTTTTCTCAAATCCTTTTGAACGTTTATAAGAAAAATTTTAAACAATAAATATACCTTCTTATTTAGGAAAGGAAGTAAGCATGCACTTGTAGGAGAAACGTGAGTGGAGGTTGAGGGTTGTAGGCGGTGGAAAGGGAAGAGGGGCGGAGATAGCTTCAGGCGATGGGTATATACGTCGCGCAAATTTTTTTTTCTTTTATTTTCTTTTTTTTTATCTGGCGTAGGCCATGGAAAAATTTGGGAGGAGGAAAAGTAAGCAATGGTGGGGAGTGGATCTCGAAAATGAAGAAGGAGCAGGCAACAATGAAATATATGAAGAGAGAGGTAGTGGAAAGCTACAGAGAAAAATATAATATAAAAGGTAATAATAAATGAAAATCAACGTTCATGCGTTGATTCAGCAGAGAAGTTAAAGCAAATAAGAAGAGAATAGATTGATTTAAAGGAAAGGCAATGAATGGTTTAGAAATAAATAAAATATAAAACGTATACGTTTTAATTTCAAAAAGGAAAGAAATAAATACGGGGATGGCAACAGTCAAAATGCACGTTTAGGCTAATAATAGAATATAAAAGTAAGAAACTCAAAAGGATAGGCATAGAGATGTGAAATCAGGGAGACAAGGGAAGCAAGTGATCTTTCAAATTTATAACGTTGGCAATAAATATAGAATAAATGAAAATGAAGAGGAGAAGAAATAAACTATTTATGGGCGATGAATTTATAAAAGGAACCATGATGTGTACAATAATTGAAATGAAAATATACACAAATAAATGAATATGGTACAAATGAAGATGAAGGGGGAAAGAAATAAACTATTTATGGGCGATGAATTTATAAAAGGAACCATGATGTGTACAATAATTGAAATGAAAATATACACAAATAAATGAATATGGTACAAATGAAGATGAAGGGGGAAAGAAATAAACTATTTATGGGCGATGAATTTATAAAAGGAACCATGATGTGTACAATAATTGAAATGAAAACGTACACAAATAAATGATTACCAGTGAAGTTAAAAAGGCAATAATAGTGTAAATGTGAATCGTTGCCACATAAACAAATAAAACGTATACAAATCTTTTATCGGTTATGTGATGGCAACGGTCACCCTTAATTGAGCTGAATAATAAAAGCCAATGCTTTGAACGTATGCCATAAATTAAGTAACAGACACTGATTTCTAAATTTATTAGTAGCTAGGAATAGCAACGTTTGAACATGAATTGGAAAGCAATTAATACTGTGGTCCAGCCTGTACGTTTCAAATTTTGAAAACGAAGAAAATAGAAATGGAACAGGTTGCAAAAGGAAAGCCACACATATAAATGGAATAAAACATTAACAATGAAACGTGCCACATTCAATGGAAAGAAACTGAAATGATAACGTCAAGCACGGGAATTAAGGACAATAAAGTAGAAAGTATGAGAAACGTAAAAGTGAACAAACGAATGAATGCAAGCTATAGATATATATATATATAAATGATGTAAAATATTATGTTTCTACTAGAGAAAAGAGAAAATGTTTGAAATGGAATAAATAGGGAAGGAACAAACTCGAAATGAAATAGCAACGGATAGAAAATTAAAGAGCTACAGCATGAATACAGGGAGTAATAAAGGTATGGTATTGATTGGATTGTAACTGATGTAAAACTTGAATGGACAGGGAAGAAATAAAATTTATGGTAATAGTCGATTCCCTTGATTTCATGCAAATTTATTTTCAACAATTCTTAACCGATTTGAATTTAATAGAATTACATAATAAATAAACTTTCATATAATTAATTGAAAATTTACCATTGGCTATATTTAATTATATGTAATCCAAATAAATTTTTTTTTCAAAATTTTATTATTAATAATTTCTCAAAAATCCAATTCAATACGTTATAAACCAATTAAAAATTGCTAAACTTTTATGGGTCGTTACACTCTCCCCCACTCAAAACTTTTCGTCCCCGAAAAGGAACAAAGTAGGAGAACTAAAGCAACCAGAAAGAAAATAGATTGAAAGACAAGATAAACAATAAATTTAAAACTATACAAATTTTACTTGAAATATTCATTTAAAAACATCATTTGAAATTTAATTTTCTTTAATACTTTAATACTTTTCAAAACTCCTTTGAAAACAATTATTTACATTATTACTTATATTTACAAAGAAGCTATTGAAAATTTTTAACCCAAAATTTATAAAAAAAAAACTTTTTTATTTATCTCAAGATACTTCCAACATTATAATAAATTAATAATCATTCACTTTAAATATGTTATAATTAATAGCTTCTAAAATATTTATAACACTAAATTTTTCTATTAAACCATAGTATATAAATAAACAATATTTAAAAAGGATATAGTCAACAAGGAAAGGAGGTGGATTCAGAAAATAGGATAAAGGTGAATAAATAAAGCTGAACGGATAAGGTAGATTTAAAAGAATAGAATCGGGCACGAATAATTAATTTAGAACCATAAGAATTTCAATTCCAAATATTAATATAGAATTTCTTTGTTGAAAATACTTTTATAATAAAATACTTTTATAACTCGATGTTTCAACAAGTTTATCCTTGTTCCTGTAGACTCTGGTAGTGCGTTGATCAAGCGCAAAACTAGAATTCTCCAGGTACTTAGTAGACTTGTTTTAACACCTAATGAAAATACTGGAAAAACTTTTTTTAAAAACAGATATGGAAAGTACAATCCAAACAAAAACAAACAAAACCTTTGTCTAACCATGGTTCACAGATACACAATGGTTACGCCTGGATCCCCCAGGAAACAATCCATATCCGTAAGCTTTCTCAGCCCTGCGAGTTACGCCATGATGACTAGTAGAATGCAGGATACACAATGGTTACGCCTGGATCCCCCAGGAAACAATCCGTACCCCCTGGCAAGACTCAGCCAAGCATTTGCGCTACTATTCGCGACCTGCACAGATTGCAGGATACACAATGGTTACGCCTGGATCCCCTAGGAAACAATCCGTACCCCTAGGCAAGACTCAGCCAGGCAGTTGCGCTATGTAGTCACGAGAGAAAAATAAGACCATGGGTAACGCCATGGAATTCGAAGGACACTCGAGTATCATATCCGGAAAACCAAAATCAGAGAGAATAATATCGATAGAATGAATCCAAGATGTGGCCACAAATCAGATATCAAGCAGAAGGCACTTTCCATATCTTTACTTCGAAAATATGTATCATATAGTACCTTTTCAAATCACTTTCAAATATCGTACTTATATAAAATCCATTATATATAAGATTTAATTTTCAAATCAAATACTTTTCCAAAATCAAAAGTATATCAGATCACACTTATATAGACTTTAATTATATAAGATTTCACTTTTCAAATTTGAGTACCCTTTTCAAATCCATAGTTTTCGAATCAATTTCATACTCATACAAATCAATTTTATATAAGTTCGACAACTCCCAAATCAAGTATTTAGTAACACAAGGTTCTCAAATTTCAATTTGTTTCAATATCAGTTCAATTTCAAATCATATACAATTTCACCAAATTATTTCTTCTCAAATTAAATATCTTTAGTTTCAAAGCTTCCAAAATAATAGATTTAGAAAATAAATCCAAATTTCCAAATCAATATAATTTAAGTCAACCAATTCATTTCCAAAATCAAATGTTTTCAAAATCATCTTATACTTACGTAAGGTCCATCTTATATAAGGATCAAATTTTTCAAAATAAATTTCGCTGTATGAAGAGCCATATGGGATTGAATATCTTTGCTTTTATGGGTTATATATTTTAATTTGGAAATTTTTCTTTTAGTAATCAAAGATATTCTAACCCGACAGCTTTCAATTTCAGCGTCAAAATATATCACTGATTTTAGAATATAAGATGTACATACGTCATCATTTCGCAAAATCACATTTGATCGCTCGCTCGATCACACAAGTTCGCTTTCGAACTAGTATTGTCCATTCGACTTCCCTAATGCGGATTTCGATATGGTTTCTCGACTAGAAGCCATCAGTCTCCTTGCATAGCCATATACTATGATAGAGAATTCTAGAATCAAGCCCAAAATCCATATCAAATATTCGCCATCCAGAATCAAATGAAAAATCCTAACACGAAATGGTGTAATTCACCTCGAACTTGTGTACTCAAACTTGGATCAAATTATTTATGCGAATAAAATAGCATACGTACAACTTATGTATTTATTCCAACTTGTTAAATATATAGTTTCATGAAGATGTTACCAAGTTAAAACATTTAAACTAAATTTTTTTTTTATTCAAAATATTTTGAAGACCAAATTCTTTTCAAAACATTTCAAATCTAAATTTCATATCAGAAAAATTCAAAATATCCTTATTCATTTACTTAACAAAATAGTTTCAACTTATTAAATCATATTACTACGTACTTTAACATCCAAACCAAACTTATATACTTTATACTTTTCAAAATTTCTTAGCTTTGAAATGTTATCCTTGATTTGGAAGTGCTCGAACCTTCAAAATAGTTGAAGAAATCATTTTCAAATTCAAGAGTTGGAAATCAGCAACAAATCAGTAAATCAATTTTAATAGATATGGTTATATCAAATCCAAAACTCGAGGACTGAACACCGGCTCATTTCAAATCGTTTCAAATACATATACATATATCTTTCGAATATCAAATCATACTTCAAAATTTGAAATCAAAATTGGTTTCGCAAAATCACTCACGTAGCAATGCTACTAAAGTGGCCTTTCCCTCACTCTGAAACTCGAAAATCAATGTCGATGATGCGTGCACTCATCACCGAAATTATTTTCCAGCGACATAAGTGAGTTCTGGACTTCTATTTACTCAAACTTCTTTTGAAATTTCTTCGAAACTCATTAAAATCATTTGAAACATTTCTTATTCGAAAAATATTTTTAAATCATATTATTATTATATTTTTCAAAATCTTAAAACCAATTTCAAAATACCAGAGTTCAATTCTCGAATTTCAAATTTAAAATCCTTTAGTCATAAATCATTTTTTTTAGATGAATCAAATTTGTTATATAATTTTTCAAAATTACAAATCCTTTCGAAACCTCAAATTCTCATTTTAAAAAGGGTTTATAATCTTTATCGAAAACATTTCACTTTTATATATAGAATATAATAATTTCGATATATAAAACAATTTCTAAATACGAATAAACCCGATTTTTCAAAAGGATGATTCAAAAATGGATTTCAAAACAAAGATAGAGATTCAAATTAGAGGAACTCTTAATCAAATAGAATTATGATTCGAAGATAAGCTCGAACGAAGATGAGATAATTAAATTTCAAAATAGAAGATGAATATACTGATATAAATCGCGGATGACCCTAGGGTCAACCGTGACTTCAGGAACAAGATCGATGCAGAATTCCAAGAAAAATCAACATTCGATCGCAAGAGATAGCGGCATCTAAACCAAAGATATAGAAATCTCCGGTGAATCAATGCCAATTGTGAAGGAGTTTCACCCCTTCACAAATCATTCAAAGATTGGTGGGATCCTATTCTTATAGAGATCATTCGAAGTGGAGTTATGGGATACTCCATAATCAAAAGAATACCAATAGAAAGAGACAAGAATGAATTTTGGAACCGTAGGGAACGTTCCAAAGTTCAAAGGAAATCGAGTCAAAAGGAAGAGATTAAACTCAAACGAAAGTGATTCTGTAAATAAATTTACTATATATGCTAAGTTTTGCCTAGAGCCAAAGCTCTGATACCAACTGTAACGACCCGCTATTTTGGACCATTCAAATCGACAATAAATCCACACATGTCTGACTTGAATAATTCAAAAATACCAGATTGTTAATTTAAATTTGGCAAAACTGAGCATATGCAGTAAATAAATCGATCACAGAATCACAGACACAGAGTAATACAATAATACGCAGCGGAATAGATAAAATAGTAGTTCATGAAGCTACTATATAAACATCAGAGTTAAAAATATAATACAACAGAATATCTCAAATACAGTGAAGTCTTCGGTACTAATAGATGACCTCTCTGAACAAATCAACTGGAAAGCAGAAAGCTGAATCGATGGTTGGATCTCCAAATGAAGCTCCAAACTTCAAGGTGAGTCTCAATTGCTGTATCACTCGGTCTGACCCGAGCGTAAAGCAAAACACAATACACTCGAGTCAGGATTAACATTCTTATATCAATAAATCCAACTCAAGTGAAATATCAACTGAAATAAAAGTAACTTAAAGGATGTTTGGGATAACCATCCTCTAAGGATCTTCAGAACTATCTACAAGGTGGAAATATACATTATAACACCATGGTCATTTCAATCTAATTTATACTTCAAAACCCAAATATTATTTCATTTCAAATATAACTATTTTCCAAGATAGTATATATATTAATTAATTTATAAAGTAAAGCATTTAATTTTCTCACGTCTCGCAAATCGATTCAAATCAACTTCAAATTTCAAATTCAAATTTATTCAAGCTCCATTCATCAATTCAATTCAGTTCTAAATATACCATTTAAATTTTCAATATATTTCAAGGCATTAATATTCATATTTCAAAGTTAAATTTAACAGTTTCATATAGCTCTTGATTTAACTTCATTATTATTTAATCAGGGAATATTCACTTAATAGATTCAATATCATTTAACTAGCCCTAAATTTCAATTTTACTAAATACTTCCTTAAATTTATTTAAACAAGAAATATTCATCAAATTATTTAAATCAAACCCAAGTTATAAATCATATCATACATCTCAATTTCAATAAATTTCAAATCGGTTTAATTAAATAAAATTCTTTAATGAATACAATTTCAACTAAATTCAAATTATCTTCCCAACCTTAATTTGTTCAAATTATTACCAAAATCTATTTTGAAATATAAATTTTCTTTCAACTCCATAGAATTTATTTTCAAAATATTTAAATATATGGACCAACGATGTTTGTATATATATTTCTATCATATGGTTAAGTGATACGGATATTTATCATTTCAATCCGTAATTTAAATATATACGGGTAGATATCATTTCAACCCGTAATCCCCATTTCAATTCAAATGAAAATCGCTTCGGTCTATCATTTCAACCCATAACGATTTTCTTCTATTCTAAAGTCCGTTCGGGTATGTATCATTTCAACCCATACTGAATTCTATACTAACAGGGAACTTGTAGAGTGAAAACATATAATATAAAATATAACAACAGGCATATATCATCAATAACAATATAACATAAACAATAGGATATGGTGTCATATCCCACAGGTGAACAGTTACAGATAATAACATATATAACAATTTAAATAACTACAGCAGCATTTTTCAATTTATCGTTTCAATTGAAATCAAATTTAATCAATATAAGAACGTTAATCATGAGTGATTGCACACCTTTCGAGGTTAGACAGATAGACAATGCAGTTGAGTTATGAAATGCAAGCACGACTTCCAAAGCAAAGTTAGATGGTACAATTTCGACGGAAAAGCTGATAGATAGAAATTGATGAGAACGGATCAAATTAGCTTGATAAAATTGAAACGAAGATTATATGATTAATTTATTACTTTCTTTCAAAATGAACGTTAAATCAAAACACGCATTTTAAAAATGAAATATATATATATATGCACACCCATGAAAACCATATAACTTTAAAACACTTCCATTTCATATTAATGTTAAATAACAAATATATAATTATTCAAAATGTCACATATATAGTATATTCATTTTATGGTTGTCGTTTCCATGTAATAAATATTCATTTTAAACAAATATTAAAATAATATATATGTATAGTTAAAAAAATCAATGTTCTAACATAAAACACATATATTAAAGATCAACACACATATATATAATATCTTTTGAAATGAATACTTATGTATATATATAATTATTATAGTTTATTACTTTCCTTTTCAAAATATCCAGCAGGAAATCAAACAAACTTATGCACATATATGTGCAGATAAACAATATTCTTTATAATACATTGTTAACTTACTCCTTTTTTTCTCTTTTTTTTATTAAACCTTTATATATAACAAAATATATGTATAAAATAAAATATTTGTATATATAAAAATCAAAACGTTTCAAACATATATTCAAAAACTGGATCATATAAATAACAATGTATTTAGTTAACGCATAGTATAAAATTCATTTATATAACACTCTTATATATATATATATATATATATATATAAATCTTGTATAAGTAAACCTTTATAGCTTCATAACTTATTTACTTTCACATATAACAAGATCTGTACAAAAGAATGCAAATTTTTCTCAAATCCTTTTGAACGTTTATAAGAAAAATTTTAAACAATAAATATACCTTCTTATTTAGGAAAGGAAGTAAGCATGCACTTGTAGGAGAAACGTGAGTGGAGGTTGAGGGTTGTAGGCGGTGGAAAGGGAAGAGGGGCGGAGATAGCTTTAGGCGATGGGTATATACGTCGCGCAAATTTTTTTTCTTTTCTTTTCTTTTTTTTATCTGGCGTAGGCCATGGAAAAATTTGGGAGGAGGAAAAGTAAGCAATGGTGGGGAGTGGATCTCGAAAATGAAGAAGGAGCAGGCAACAATGAAATATATGAAAAGAGAGGTAGTGGAAAGCTATAGAGAAAAATATAATATAAAAGGTAATAATAAATGAAAATCAACGTTCATGCGTTGATTCAGCAGAGAAGTTAAAGCAAATAAGAAGAGAATGGATTGATTTAAAGGAAAGGCAATGAATGGTTTAGAAATAAATAAAATATAAAACGTATACGTTTTAATTTCAAAAAGGAAAGAAATAAATACGGGTATGGCAACAGTCAAAATGCACGTTTAGGCTAATAATAGAATATAAAAGTAAGAAACTCAAAAGGATAGGCATAGAGATGTGAAATCAGGGAGACAAGGGAAGCAAGTGATCTTTCAAATTTATAACGTTGGCAATAAATATAGAATAAATGAAAATGAAGAGGAGAAGAAATAAACTATTTATGGGCGATGAATTTATAAAAGGAACCATGATGTGTACAATAATTGAAATGAAAATATACACAAATAAATGAATATGGTACAAATGAAGATGAAGGGGGAAAGAAATAAACTATTTATGGGCGATGAATTTATAAAAGGAACCATGATGTGTACAATAATTGAAATGAAAACGTACACAAATAAATGATTACCAGTGAAGTTAAAAAGGCAATAATAGTGTAAATGTGAATCGTTGCCACATAAACAAATAAAACGTATACAAATCTTTTACCGGTTATGTGATGGCAACGGTCACCCTTAATTGAGCTGAATAATAAAAGCCAATGCTTTGAAAGTATGCCATAAATTAAGTAACAGACACTGATTTCTAAATTTATTAGTAGCTAGGAATAGCAACGTTTGAACATGAATTGGAAAGCAATTAATACTTTGGTCCAGCCTGTACGTTTCAAATTTTGAAAACGAAGAAAATAGAAATGGAATAGGTTGCAAAAGGAAAGCCACACATATAAATGGAATAAAACATTAACAATGAAACGTGCCACATTCAATGGAAAGAAACTGAAATGATAACGTCAAGCACGGGAATTAAGGACAATAAAGTAGAAAGTATGAGAAACGTAAAAGTGAACAAACGAATGAATGCAAGCTACAGATATATATATATATATATATATAAATGATGTAAAATATTATGTTTCTACTAGAGAAAAGAGAAAATGTTTGAAATGGAATAAATAGGGAAGGAACAAACCCGAAATGAAATAGCAACGGATAGAAAATTAAAGAGCTACAGCATGAATACAGGGAGTAATAAAGGTATGGTATTGATTGGATTGTAACTGATGTAAAACTTGAATGGACAGGGAAGAAATAAAATTTATGGTAATAGTCGATTCCCTTGATTTCATGCAAATTTATTTTCAACAATTCTTAACTGATTTGAATTTAATAGAATTACATAATAAATAAACTTTCATATAATTAATTGAAAATTTACCATTTGCTATATTTAATTATATGTAATCCAAATAATTTTTTTTTCAAAATTTTATTATTAATAATTTCTCAAAAATCCAATTCAATACGTTATAAACCAATTAAAAATTGCTAAACTTTTATGGGTCGTTACAATTTTTGTCTTATTTTATTTTATTTTCATTTAGTGTGTTGAGTTGCATTTATTAAAATATATATATATATGTATATATATATATATTCATTGCATTTGTTTTCATCTTTGTATTACATTTTATTGTGTTAGTTTTGTTTTGCTTTGTTTCTTTTGTTTTGTGTTAGGTTTTAGTTTTCATTTGAATTCTTTTACATTCTTCAGTCTTTTCAAAATTTTCACTACAAGTTGCTCTATAATTTACATTCTCTATTCAGATATACTCAAATATTTGAAAAAAGGAAAAAAAATTGCATTGCAATTTTGTTTGTACATTCAATTCTCTGATTACATTCTCTTCTCTAGCCTATTGATTTCTTCTTTGATTGCATATCTCCTCCTTCAACCCGAAACTTCCATTCACATATTAGCATCACTACTCTAGCTTACAACTTCCTCCCTCCATTACTATACATACTCCCTGCACCATTCAATTGCCACAATAGTGCACATCACTCCAACCATACTTCATCCACTACCTATCATCAACATTCCTTTGTCATCACATAACACTTCACCACACTCCCCTGTCATCAACACTTCCAAATTCCTTTGTCAAATTTCTAACCAACCATCTGCTCTTCCAAATTCCTCTGTCATTATCCACCATAGTGGCTAGTATCCACCCAAGTGGCCTGATTGTGGGGTCGCACCCCAGATCCACGACACCATAGTTATATGTCCTTTGAAGCACATCGTAGTATTGGTAGTAGCAGATGGGTTGTTTTCCACAGTCCCTTGGGTCACTTAGGCCAGTAGTCTGTTACCATTAGGGGCAAAGTAAGGTCGTGACCAGGGCTACACATAGGCAAGGCATTGGTGGATAGGGTTACGATGATCGTCGAGGTAACCAAAGACTGTAGGAATAGATGGTTACTCTACGATAGGCGAGTAGAGGTTCCTAGAGCAGGCTTGCGGTAGGTGGTTGTCTACCACACTATCTGGTTTAGGGTATATGAATGTAGTAAATTGGCATATGCCATGAAGACTGTAGGAATATATGGTTACTCAATGGTGGACGAGTGGACCTGGGTTCCTGAAGCAGGTTTGCGAGCGACCATCGGTCTCCCCTCTAGTTCAGGGTATGTGTGTGTAGTAGATTGGCACATATATCTCATTCCTATAATGAGTTGACTAAACTAGAGACTGGTTAAGTCTAAAGTGTAAGTGTTATTATTAATATTAAACCTCTCATTGATTTTACATATTTCATATCACCAATCATTATAGACATAGTCTTACCCATGTGTTATATATAATACTCGGGTTAGTCTGAGACATTTTAGGTACAAAGACTATGAGACTAGCATATATTTTTCTAAGCTTAGAGGAGACTATATATTCATCGTTGTAGTATACTATTTTGTATTACATTAACTCGTGTATGTATTTGACATTGTGATGTATATTATACCTTGTATATTTTATATATTATATATTATATCTTATCTCTGATATTTACTATATATTGTGTATTGTTCTATCCTGTAGGTACACGTGTTTATTGCTTTGTACCGATACTATGTATGTATAGGTGAGATATGTATTTGATATTTTAATATGTACCAGTTTAGTCTAAGAGAATATTCACATGCGTACCCTATATCGCCTTATTCTCCTATTATCCGACAGTATTACTTTGTAAACTCTTAGATAGTATGGGTATAGAGGTGGGGGTATTACAAGAAATCTGTGATAAAGATCAAAATCTATTATCAGGAACTTTAACAATTTGTTCTAATGACTCATACTAAACACTAGAGTCTTTTATCTCTAAACTCATGAGTCTTGATCATCATTTGTATATCTTAATTCTTGGTCTTTATACTGATCGGTCTTCAAGTTTAATTATTTTGTACCTACGTAATATTCTACGATACACACACACACACAAACACACACACACACGACTTGACAAAACATTAGTATCCATATTTATATGGTTATTGTCATCAAAATCAATATCTGAGGTATTAATTATCTCCCCTTTTTTATGATGACAACCATGCTAATATTTTTGCATATAAAATATAATAAAACTCCCCTAGAGTTAATTAACTCCCTCTTAATATATGCATGTGTTATATTTTATATTTTTCTTTCCCTTTTTCATCAACAAAAATGGGTGAAAACCAATACTCCCACTAAATGTGATATACTTATGAATGAAGGAGTCAAACTCAATATTCAAATACTAAATTTCAGAGACATTTTAATAAGAAAAAACAAATTTTATTAATAAATCAAAATATTATACAATTTCAAATAATCACTAGCAAACAAATTCAATACATACAAACCAATCAATCTAAACTTTACTATATATATATATATATAAATAAACAAACCAAATCAATCAAATCGCATATAATCTGTAATGACCCATAAATTTTAAATAATTTTTATTTGTTTATTTAATATATTTAATTGAAATTTGTGAAATTCTAAACTATAAAATTTTGAGATAAAAATTTGATATTTGAAATACGTCTAATTAAACATAGCAACTGATAAATTTTCATCGAATAATATGGAAGTTTATTTTCTAGTGTAATTTTATTTCAACTTATATCAGTTAAAATTTGATGATAATAAAAGTGTTCCGAAACCTAAATATGTCAACATGAGAAAATTTATTTAGAACGGTTTGAATAAGACTGCATAATTCGTTTCGCAAATTTTGGACGTTTCTAGCTCCGTTTGGATTTTTCCGTACGGAATAGCAGCGTTTCCAATACCGATTATCGACTTTTGATAGGATGGTCATACCACTGATATTTGTATACCATTTTGATCGTCTCGTCGTGCTGATCTTTGCGGTATATTCAATTCTGTATTTTGAAGTTCGGTACACAGCGGAACACGTCAAACGGATGACCATATCGGTACCCATTTTGGAGCTTTTATTTTTCTGTGACAATTCAATTTTCAAACGGCTCAAATGAATAGTCACCGTTTTTATTATTTTCAGAATTGTCACTTCACCTTCATTTCTCCCATTAGTTTACAATTGTACGTTTCCTCTGCCTTTTCCTTTCACTTTTCCAATTTTTTTTTTTGAGATCAAACTTGCTCTTCTTCCCTGTTCATCTCCTCTTCTATTATTGTTGCTTTATTACCATCCACCCAGCACCTCCTTTCGGCCTCTCACTCCACCTTATCCACGTGATTTCTCCATTGCCCCCTCCTCCGTTCTTCACCGCACCTCGCCTCCATCTCTCGTGCCACAAATCACAACCCTTCCATCAACCGCTACGGCCGAGACCGAGCAACCCGAACCTAGATCCGCTTCTTCCTCCGACCTGAAGCCATGGCCGCACCTCCTGGAACCCGATCCATTGATCTTGCCACCTTCCCTTCCTTCCCTTGCTCTGCCCCAGCCTGCTAACCACCTCGGCCTGTGATCCTTCACCATCCTTTGCAACCGAGATGCCGGACACAAGCTGCGCCCTTCCATCTTCCTCCGCGTGTGAGTGGTCGCAATCTCCCTCCTTTCTTCCATCTTTCATCGTTCCTGTTGCATATTCATATCTGTAAGTTATATATATATATATATCATAGCCATTATATACATATAAACACATGTTATGTTACGTATCTAGTTTGATAATTTATATTTTTGTTACGGTATGTATATCTGTGTTTATAAAGGTCTGCTGCATTTTATTTTATACGTTAGTTTTAAACTTATATATATTAGTATGTATATTTTATAGCTTATATATATATAGTTCATATCTAGGTATACATTTATGTTATATGTATAGGTTAGTTTTATAATACATATAGTATGGTTTTATATGCTATTATAATGTTGTTTATATATATATATATATTGCTGTATATTAGTATGTATATATGTTTTGAAATGTTTGTTTATAGTATTATAAAGTATATATATCAATCAATATTATAATATATATATATATGCTGTTGTTTGTATATAGGTTATATAAACTTATACATATAATTGGTTGCAGATGTATCACTAAAGCAAGTGTAATTATATATTAGTTTATATATAGTTAAATTATATATATTACATTTGTTTCATTTTTCATTGCAGCTGTTATATAATTTTAGCAAGACTGGTTTAAAAAGACAATGTATATATTGCTTTTATTATAAAGGTTTCTGGCGTGTATATCTAGTCTGCAGCTCTTTGCTTCTGTTGGTTTATTTGTATATGTAAAGTAAGAAGTGATATATATCATAGGTATGTATATAAAATGTTTCCCTGTAGTATGGTTATACGTGTAATTGTATATGTGTTAGTATACATATGTTTTGGCTTGAAGAAATGATTTGCGTATTGTATATTATTTTTGAAGTATATAAAGCTAGTTCGTATATATATAATATTGGACTTTTATAGTTATTATTATAAAGCAAGTTGCAGTGATTTTTTTTGAATTTTTAATGTATATGTTTGGTTCTTCTTAAAGCTGTTTTATAAAGTATATATTTATATATGTATATATATATATATTTAGTCTGTAGGTATATATATATATATGTTAGAACTATATTATAGATTTCAGAATGTCCTATATTATATTATATTTTTAAGTGTACTTGAGTCTGGGTTTCAAATTTTATATTTAAAAAAAATGATTTCAAAGTTTTGGAAAGGGAAATATATGGTTTAATGCGACAGCCTATATATGTTATAGTTGGGTTTGTTAGTTGTTATAAGTATTGTTGCTAATATATATATTTCATATAAAGGTACAGTATTATATGTTTGTTCTTCTTTTATAGATAAGTTTGTACACTAGTTATATTAGATTTTAAATTGTATACGACTTTGTTTATATGAACAGGCTTATGATTTCATTATATTATCTATTGTAAATCTTATTGGATATGTATGTGCAAGCCTACATTAGTATGTATATTTTATGTTGTATACAATTTCAGTATTATATATATATTTATAGTTTATACAGTCTGCTACATGAATGTTAAAGGAGTTGTTATAGACATTTAATTGCTGTTTGTACATTTATACAAATATTTTATTACATATACACTAGTTCACCTAAGTTTGGATTTTAAATATGTATATTGATTTTGTTTATTGGGGTTAAAAGTTAACTTAGTAATTTGAAATATACATATATATATATATATATCTTATTTTGAATTCGAATATATGTTTAAAATGTGGTTTTAGAGAAGATTATAACATGTATTTTGTTTCAAATCTATATCAAGTTGGTTCTGATTCATTTTTCGTCAATTCCCTATTATCAGCGTCGTTCGTCGATTCGAGTTCTATCTTACTTTGCTTTGAGATTTATGCCTGGATTTCGTAACTCAATCTCATCGTCTATTTCTCTAGCCTCGAAAGGTGAGCAATCACTCATGATTAACGTTCTTATATTTATTAAATTTGATTTCAATAGAAACGTCAATTGAAATATGCTGCTGTTAGTTATTTACATTGCTATATATGTCATTTCTATATCTGTTCACCTGTGACACCGACACCGTTATCTGTTATTTATACTGATGATATATGCCTGTTACTGTTGTTATATTATTATCATATCTGTTATCACTCTGCAAGTTCCCTGTTAGTATAGAATTCACTATGGGTTGAAATGATACATACCCGAACGATCTGTAGAATAGGAGAAAATCGTTATGGGTTGAAATGATAAACCCAAGCGATTTTCAATTGAATTGAATTTGGGACTTCGGGTTGAAAAGATATATACCCGAATATGTTTTAAATTGCGGATTGAAATGATAAATATCTGTATCACTTGACCATAGGATAGAAAATTATATACAGACACCGTTGGTCTATTTATATATATTTTTGAAAATGATTTCTATAGTTTTGAAAAGAAATATATGGTTTTGATAAATATTGATTTTAAAGATTTGCCGAAGTTGATGTAATAAAGTTGATATATATGATATGTTTAAGTATTTATTTAATATATATATTTTCAAATATAGAGTTTATAATGATTCATATTTGAAAAAGATAAATTTGAAATTGATTTGATATTTATTTAAGAATTTTACTTAAATAAGTTTGGTTTGAAATTGTTAAATTTGAGATTTTAAAGATATGAGTTTATAACTTGATTTTGATTTAAAGTGATTTAGATGCATATTTTAAATAAATTGAAGGAAATATTTAGTTTATTGTAATTTGGGGTTTGTTTCAAATGATATTGGATTTATTAAGTAAATATTTCAAAACTAAATAATAGTAAAGTGAATTTGATATATAGAAATTATCGAATTTGGTTTTGAAATGGAAATGATATTTTGGTTTTGAAGTATAAACTATTTTGAAATGACCACGGTGTTATAATAACGATTGGTTGTTAAAGAGACCGGGATCAGATATGGACATACTCTCTGTCGATACCGAAAACCACTTTGACAACTGTGTACGCGGTGGAGTTTCCATAATGAAGTAGGACGGCGGCGACGATCCTAAGGTATATACGTGGACCCAACTCCCGTGAGTTGGCATAAGGTGGCTAAAACATGAGCGATCTCGGACCAGTGAGGTAGCACCTCTTATCGGACGCACTTCTTCGATACCATTCTAATACTTTGTGATTGTTTGGGTGCACCCCTTGATTTGGGAGTGTTGTTCGAGGTGGAGCGGTAGTGGCTGCTATGTGTTTCCATCTGTCCGTGTGCGTAATTGGTATATCTACCCTGGCATTGCCTTGTGTAACGATTCGGGTTTTGCCCGCTCGAAAATCAACATCCGTACTTCACATTGTACTAGAATGCCGCAGATTCGACCGTTCAAATCCGATTCGCCGGAGCTATAACACAATTAAGTAAATAACACAGCGGAAGAAAAGAATAATACATTGATATACAATATCTGATACAACAGAGTGATACAATGAATATCAATATACATCAGAGATATGATACAAGAAATAGCAGCGGAAAAGAAAAGATAACAACAGCAGCGGAACAATATCAATAGAAGTGATAACTCCAAAATGATCTTCAGACAAGAATGAATCCACAACTCCAAGATAAGCAACTCCGATGAATGAACTAGCTCCAGATAATCTACTAAACCTGAATATCTGAAAAGAAACCCAACTCTAGACTGCTCGTGTGGAAAATTATGAGCACCCAGAGTTTAGGAAGGGAACAATAAACTCCGGATCAGTCATGGGACTGGTGTGAGCAACAAAAACAGTTTATCTTTAAACAACAACAAAAGGATTTAAACATTGAAATCCGCAATGCTTTTGGAAAATGAAACTACCATAAGACCTCCCGCCACACACACAATGCAAACGCAGAATTGGAGGAGATTTCTTCTTATGATAGTCAAAGATGCTTACTACGCAAAATCAATTGGATATTATTATTAGTGCATAGTGAAGAAAACATTTCGAAAGTATAATATTAATCTTAGCCAGCATAGACATTCTGAACTATGCCTACTATAGCTACCATTTAAACAGTGGGGCGCCACTATAAGTAAATGGAAGGTTCTACAACAAATACCGTACAAGGCTCGTATTGTTTCTTTGGATTTTCCAACAAATGGTCAGGCTAAGGAACTTCCTTCCGCCGCATGGGATCGCCTCTGGCGGGACGTCCCGAGAGACAAATTGCTCTCTGCCAACAAGGCCGGGTTACCCCTGTAACAGGTAACTCACGAATATGTCACCTCCCGGTCCTTTGGGACCTTTATCCGAGCGCTCGATAACCAACATCACACATAATAAATACGTGTATCCACATGAGTAAGTATCAGGGCTCCATACCATAATACCACCCCTTTCCAGAAGGAAATGAAATACCTTAAAGGGCGCGACCCTCATAACCTTGCCGCAACATTCCTGTTTCGACCATTTCCGAGTTGTGAGGCCCTGACGAAGTTTCGTCCACAAAGCTACGCTTTTTCAAAAAGCCACGCTTTGGGTCAACAGATGATCAACCTATGATCACAAAGATAAATGATCAAACAAATGATCATATCGCAAATGATCAAACACTGATCTTCACACAGCAACACTCAGCATGCCACATTACCAAATTGGGAATATATCGCTGATAAATTTCAACTACATAACCTCTGAGCTCGTACGTCTCAGAGAAGGGTGTTAAGCTAAGAGAATAAATTCTCCGCCACCAAACAGAAATGTATTTGAAAGAAATATGCTTTATATCTCAAAGTGTAACGTCAGACACACAATCCATACAAGTCTGTTCCGGGTTCGAACAGAACCGAAGGCACTTCTCACGAAGCCCTTGCAAATCCGGATAATTTCCAATCACGTCCGGACTTCCCGTCACTAAGGATGATAAAACCTCTATATCGGGGATCAGCCGATGCAGAGTAACTCGACGGTAATCCTTCCGTTTTCAAAAATATCCGGTCTTCAACACCGGTCTTCAAATGCTATCCATATACGACGTATCACATATTCGGAATGGGTTATACGACCCAAAGGTCCTCTCCCGGCTAAACCGAATAGTGAGCGTAATATTTAAAAACATATGGATATGGGATTTCAATTAAGTCACAACTTAATAATTCAACTTCTTTTTAAATGGTTTCAATCGATTACCATTTCAAATCTTTTAAACAAAAAGATTTATTTTAAACAACCTTCAACGGTTTAAACAATTTCCATATTTTAAGTCTTTTAAATAAAAGATTCATTCACAGATTTTCTAAATCAATTAATCTCCATTTCAGTTTAACTCGTTAAATCTTTAAAACAAAGATTTAACTTATAGCTTTCAAAACAATCCCATTTCAAATGATTTAAACAAATCATCGTTTTAAATCTGTTGAAAATAAACAGATTCAATTCATAGCTTTCAAAAAGAAGAATTCATTCATAACTTGGAAAACCATTTTTCAATTCAATCTTGAAATTCCTTTAACTAAATTAGAATTTCATTTCTTATATGAAAGCTTTTATCATTTAAAAACAAACAGTTTCATTTCAGAAAATCTGATTCATTCATACGAGTGGAAATCCTTGGGTTAAATCCAAATTCTCAAAATTATACTTTTAAATGGTTTAACTTTATATAAACACATTTATATCATCTTTAATCCCTAGTTTCAAATCATAGAATTCAATTTCAAACTTGAATTCAAATTTAAATCAAATTATTTAAATTTTCAAAACTCGATTAAGTTATTCAAAATAACTTTTATCTTTGAAATTCTATTTCAAAAACTTTTCACTTTAAACCCAAATTTCCAATTTCAAAATCAATTGAAATTAAAATTTCAATTTCAAAAACATTGAATTTACATTATCTATGACTTAACTGATTTCCACGTGAAATCCATATTTGTGTGTGTAAAAGTGTAGTCCAGGGGTTGAACACAATAGTGCAACACGATGAATTATCACATATCAAAATACAGAGATATAGTTGATAAGCGATATAAACTATAACGCTCATCTTTATTCACAGATCACAGATATATATCACAGATAAGTAAATTACAAATCACAACATAAATCAGGGTATATCACAAAGCATCGTATATCAGGGATATCAAACAATCAAGTCATTCAATAGAATCCAAACATTCATAAGTAAGATAATTTAATTATCTGATAAATTTAAATCGGATGTATCAATTACTAATCCGGGTAATTATCATAATTTAATTACAAATTATTTGAAAATCTTTCTTTCAAATTTATTAGTTAACCCTTAATTATTAACTAATCACTTCTTAAATCAATGAATCAATTAATCTTTAATTATTAAATTAATCTTAATTAATTGTCATTATTAATCAATCCTTTGATTAATTAACGAATAATTAATTCACATTTTAAATTTTTATTTAATTAATTACATTCCGTAATTATTTATTCATTACTTCTCTAAGTAATTTTTATTTTCCAAATCGTCAAGTGATTATTAATTTAAACTTTAAATCACTTTATAAACTAACTTTTAAAACTTTAAATTACAAATTAAAACAATACTTAGTTATGAAGGGGTTTAAATCGAATTTACTTAATTTAAATCTCTTTAAATTTGTTTAAAGTGTTTAAATTAAAACTTTATTTTATTTCAAAAGTCTGGAAATTTTAAACACTTAATTTTACTCAATTTAACATCGGTTTTAAATTTTAAAACCCACACTTTAAAAACTGTTTAAAATCTGGTTCAGTTTAAACTTGAAACAAATGACCCGAGTTCCCCACCAAATTACTTCGAGAAAAATGCAAGTTTCCCCGAGCCAAATAATAATCTACCCGAGCAAATTCGAGTTATACTTAGCTACTGTAAAAAACTAAGGAAACAGACCTACCCGAGTTTCCCATGTTTTACTTCGAGAAAACCCCTTAAAAGCACGAGTAACTCCCGAGCCAAACAATAATCTACCCGAGTTCAATTCCTTCCCACCCAAGACAAAAACTGTCACCAGAACACATTCGACCGTACACGTGCACGCCATCAGCCACCACTTCCGGTCATCCACGACCATCTCCACATCTCAACGATCACCTCGACATCCTCTCTCAGACCTCAGATCATCCACTCAGGCACTCGATCGATATCGAGTTCGACTTCACACCTGGAACCCAAACCAGAACTTCATCGATCCCTGGAAAGCTCGTCGTACTTCCATCTCCGATCACCAGAGGCCACCGAACTCCAGCCTTAGCCTCGTCTACCTCCCCTGTATCCAACCCCAACAGCTCGTAACACTCGACCAATTCGTGGCTTCGAACGAGACAAATCACCAGAGCTTTACAAAACTAGGTCTACGAGAATAAATTCAACGCCATCGTCACCACGTTCACCAGTACACCATTCCACCATTTTTCCCAAACTTCCCCATAACTCCTCCACCTCCAGACCCAAACTCGACATTTCTAGTTGTCGAGATCGCCTATGGCAGCTCGAAAGGCTTAAAACCGTGCATCTAAAACTGCTCTTCAACCCAAGCTCTAAAAATTCTAAATCTTGCTTTAAAAATCCTATTTTAGTATTTATTTTCACTCTATACTCTTGAATACTTAAACAAGAAATTTTGTTTTAAACATATTTAAAGTTAAACTCAGTTTTCTTGAGTTACCAGAAGTAGTCATAGGTTATTTTAGCTTTAACATATTTTTAACACTTAGATGACAACCAAACCAACAGTTTTTATTTACATCTTAAGTTCAAACAGAGGTTAGATCATGAGATGGAGGTTTGTTTCATATCTTCAAAAACATAACACAAATACAGGGTATCACAGAAACAGATACACATAGATTCAATTCATATATATACAAGATATATATATTATCACAGAGAAAAGCATGCCATATTAACTTAAGTTATACATTTTAAAATAAAGTGTTACTCGCCAAGATTTTTGTGAAAGATCAGAACACCCTGTTTGAAAACAGTTTTGAAACTGGAAAATGTTTTTTGTTTGATCTTCCTGCCCATCATCTTGCTTTTGTTTAATTGTAGTTGCTGGTTGTTGTTGAATGTTTGTTTAGGTTTCTAAAAGAAGTTGTATCTTACTTTTTATTTAGCTCGAGACAGAAATGAAAGATAATATGGAGAAAGTTGCTTATAGGTTGATATATACAATGAGTTACAGGGTATATTATTTTTGTACAAACACCAGAGATATTTCTCTATGGTTGGTGGCTGAAAGGAATTTGTATACAACTGTATAGATTTTGTTGGCTGCCAAGAATAATAGCATTTAATGTTGTTTGTACTTGATGTTTCATCCTATACTTATCTATATTTTCTTATACTTGCCCAAGTCTTGTTTAACAAGTTACAACATGTGGTATTTTACTTTGTGTTTGATTCTTTTAGTTCTTAGGTCTGTATGCCTGTTCGAACACTTATTTATGCTTGCTTACTTCTTAAATTTTTCTTTTCTTTTCATAGCTTAAGTATTAATTGTTATTACTTTATAAAATAAGCGAACTTGTATTTTTATTTCACTTTCGTAGTCTACTCTATTTGTTTAAGCTGAGATGAAAGTTGTAGAAGTGATATTTTTATTTTACTGATATATTTATTTTTATTTTTAAACCATTTATTTACAATTTAAATTCAAGTCAAAATATATATATATATATATTCACATACATACAATATTTTAAATTTAAATGATTTATTCCAATTCAAATTTTAGTTCGGGGAAACTCGCTTCAATTTATCAATTTAACTTTACAATTTTTATTCAAAAATTTAATAAATTATCGATTTAAATAAATTTAAATCTGGGGTCGTTACAAACTTCCCCCCTTAAAAGAATTTCGTCCTCGAAATTCGCAGGCACGAAAACAAAGACAGATGAAGAATGTTTCATCTAATCAAACTGAACATTTATTCTGTATTTGGCTTACCAAATCAGAATATCAAAATCAGATACGAGAACGAATCTGTTTAACAATCAACAAAATACTCGGGTTATCCAGATCTACGAAATATACGGTGGCATCGGTTAGTCCGAAGGGATAACTAACCACTCGTAGAACATATCGGGACCCAAAGAATAGATAGATATGTGGATACAATTTCAAAACTTTTAGTTTAGAAACTAAGCATATCTATCAACCATAGCAAACAAAGCAACCAATTCATCCAAACAAACAATTTTGGTCTATCCGAAGTTTATGTCCCATTTTATATATCGAATTTATTCCTGGATCTACCAGAAATTATCGAAGAATTGAGAAGAGATATTTGAACAAAAAAGATTAATAGAGAAAAGATGGCTTCCTCGTTGTTACAGAGTATTGACTATTTACAGTCGTATTTCTCTTTCCCAAATCTCATCCTCTTCTTGCACTCATACTCACTATCGCTGAATAGTAAGAGAATTTACTGAGGCATACGGACAGATATCTTAAGGATTACTCATTCTAGAGTTTACTTCACTCTATCTCTAATGAGCTACTTAATGTGTTATACTCCTGAGCTAAAGTTCAACCTTAGCTCTGATACCACATGTAACGATTCGGGTTTTGCCCGCTCGAAAATCAACATCCGTACTTCACATTGTACTAGAATGCCGCAGATTTGACCGTTCAAATCCGATTCGCCGGAGCTATAACACAATTAAGTAAATAACACAGCGGAAGAAAAGAATAATACATTGATATACAATATCTGATACAACAGAGTGATACAAGGAATATCAATATACATCAGAGATATGATACAAGAAATAGCAGCGGAAAAGAAAAGATAACAACAGCAGCGGAACAATATCAATAGAAGTGATAACTCCAAAATGATCTTCAGACAAGAATGAATCCACAACTCCAAGATAAGCAACTCCGATGAATGAACTAGCTCCAGATAATCTACTAAACCTGAATATCTGAAAAGAAACCCAATTCTAGACTGCTCGTGTGGAAAATTATGAGCACCCAGAGTTTAGAAAGGGAACAATAAACTCCGGATCAGTCATGGGACTGGTGTGAGCAACAAAAATAGTTTATCTTTAAACAACAACAAAAGGATTTAAACATTGAAATCCGCAATGCTTTTGGAAAATGAAACTACCATAAGACCTCCCGCCACACACACAATGCAAACGCAGAATTGGAGGAGATTTCTTCTTATGATAGTCAAAGATGCTTACTACGCAAAATCAATTGGATATTATTATTAGTGCATAGTGAAGAAAACATTTCGAAAGTATAATATTAATCTTAGCCAGCATAGACATTCCGAACTATGCCTACTATAGCTACCATTTAAACAGTGGGGCGCCACTATAAGTAAATGGCAGGTTCTACAACTAATACCGTACAAGGCTCGTATTGTTTCTTTAGATTTTCCAACAAATGGTCAGGCTAAGGAACTTCCTTCCGCCGCATGGGATCGCCTCTGGCGGGACGTCCCGAGAGACAAACTGCTCTCTGCCAACAAGGTCGGGTTACCCCTGTAACAGGTAACTCACGAATATGTCACCTCCCGGTCCTTTGGGACCTTTATCCGAGCGCTCGATAACCAACATCACACATAATAAATACGTGTATCCACATGAGTAAGTATCAGGGCTCCATACCATAATACCACACCTTTCCAGAAGGAAATGACATACCCTAAAGGGCGCGACCCTCATAACCTTGCTGCAACATTCCTGTTTCGACCATTTCCGAGTTGTGAGGCCCTGACGAAGTTTCGTCCACAAAGCTACGCTTTTTCAAAAAGCCACGCTTTGGGTCAACAGATGATAAACCTATGATCATAAAGATAAATGATCAAACAAATGATCATATCGCAAATGATCAAACACTGATCATCACACAGCAACACTCAGCATGCCACATTACCAAATTGGGAATATATCGCTGATAAATTTCAACTACATAACCTCTGAGCTCGTACGTCTCAGAGAAGGGTATTAAGCTAAGAGAATAAATTCTCCGCCACCAAACAGAAATGTATTTGAAAGAAATCTGCTTTATATCTCAAAGTGTAACGTCAGACACACAATCCATATAAGTCTGTTCCGGGTTCGAACAGAACCGAAGGCACTTCTCACGAAGCCCTTGCAAATCCGGATAATTTCCAATCACGTCCGGACTTCCCGTCACTAAGGATGATAAAACCTCTATATCGGGGATCAGCCGATGCAGAGTAACTCGACGGTAATCCTTCCGTTTTCAAAAATATCCGGTCTTCAACACCGGTCTTCAAATGCTATCCATATACGACGTATCACATATTCGGAATGGGTTATACGACCCAAAGGTCCTCTCCCGGCTAAACCGAATAGTGAGCGTAATATTTAAAAACATATGGATATGGGATTTCAATTAAGTCACAACTTAATAATTCAACTTCTTTTTAAATGGTTTCAATCGATTACCATTTCAAATCTTTTAAACAAAAAGATTTATTTTAAACAACCTTCAACGGTTTAAACAATTTCCATATTTTAAATCTTTTAAATAAAAGATTCATTCACAGATTTTCTAAATCAATTAATCTCCATTTCAGTTTAACTCGTTAAATCTTTAAAACAAAGATTTAACTTATAGCTTTCAAAACAATCCCATTTCAAATGATTTAAACAAATCATCGTTTTAAATCTGTTGAAAATAAACAGATTCAATTCATAGCTTTCAAAAAGAAGAATTCATTCATAACTTGGAAAACCATTTTTCAATTCAATCTTGAAATTCCTTTAACTAAATTAGAATTTCATTTCTTATATGAAAGCTTTTATCATTTAAAAACAAACAGTTTCATTTCAGAAAATCTGATTCATTCATACGAGTGGAAATCCTTGGGTTAAATCCAAATTCTCAAAATTATACTTTTAAATGGTTTAACTTTATATAAACACATTTATATCATCTTTAATCCCTAGTTTCAAATCATAGAATTCAATTTCAAACTTGAATTCAAATTTAAATCAAATTATTTAAATTTTCAAAACTCGATTAAGTTATTCAAAATAACTTTTATCTTTGAAATTCTATTTCAAAAACTTTTCACTTTAAACCCAAATTTCCAATTTCAAAATCAATTGAAATTAAAATTTCAATTTCAAAAACATTGAATTTACATTATCTGTGACTTAACTGATTTCCACGTGAAATCCATATTTGTGTGTGTAAAAGTGTAGTCCAAGGGTTGAACACAATAGTGCAACACGATGAATTATCACATATCAAAATACAGAGATATAGTTGATAAGCGATATAAACTATAACGCTCATCTTTATTCACAGATCACAGATTTATATCACAGATAAGTAAATTACAAATCACAACATAAATCAGGGTATATCACAAAGCATCGTATATCAGGAATATCAAACAATTAAGTCATTCAATAGAATCCAAACATTCATAAGTAAGATAATTTAATTATCTGATAAATTTAAATCGGATGTATCAATTACTAATCCGGGTAATTATCATAATTTAATTACAAATTATTTGAAAATCTTTCTTTCAAATTTATTATTTAACCCTTAATTATTAACTAATCACTTCTTAAATCAATGAATCAATTAATCTTTAATTATTAAATTAATCTTAATTAATTGTTATTATTAATTAATCCTTTGATTAATTAACGAATAATTAATTCACATTTTAAATTATCATTTAATTAATTACATTCCGTAATTATTTATTCATTACTTCTCTAAGTAATTTTTATTTTCCAAATCGTCAAGTGATTATTAATTTAAACTTTAAATCACTTTATAAACTAACTTTTAAAACTTTAAATTACAAATTAAAACAATACTTAGTTATGAAGGGGTTTAAATCGAATTTACTTAATTTAAATCTCTTTAAATTTGTTTAAAGTGTTTAAATTAAAACTTTATTTTATTTCAAAAGTCTGGAAATTTTAAACACTTAATTTTACTCAATTTAACATCGGTTTTAAATTTTAAAACCCACACTTTAAAAACTGTTTAAAATCTGGTTCAGTTTAAACTTGAAACAAATGACCCGAGTTCCCCACCAAATTACTTCGAGAAAAATGCAAGTTTCCCCGAGCCAAATAATAATCTACCAGAGCAAATTCGAGTTATACTTAGCTACTGTAAAAAACTAAGGAAACAGACCTACCCGAGTTTCCCATGTTTTACTTCGAGAAAACCCCTAAAAGCACGAGTAACTCCCGAGCCAAACAATAATCTACCCGAGTTCACTTCCTTCCCACCCAAGACAAAAACTGTCACCAGAACACATTCGACCGTACACGTGCACGCCCTCAGCCACCACTTCCGGTCATCCACGACCATCTCCACATCTCAACGATCACCTTGACATCCTCTCTCAGGCCTCAGATCATCCACTCAGGCACTCGATCGAAATCGAGTTCGATTTCACACCTGGAACCCAAACCAGAACTTCATCGATCCCTGGAAAGCTCGTCGTACTTCCTTTTCCGATCACCAGAGGCCACCGAACTCCAGCCTTAGCCTCGTCTACCTCCCCTGTATCCAACCCCAGCAGCTCGTAACACTCGACTAATTCGTGGCTTCGAACGAGACAAATCACCAGAGCTTTACAAAACTAGGTCTACGAGAATAAATTCAACGCCATCGTCACCACGTTCACCAGTACACCATTCCACCATTTTTCCCAAACTTCCCCATAACTCCTCCACCTCCAGACCCAAACTCGACATTTCTAGTTGTCGAGATCGCCTATGGCAGCTCGAAAGGCTTAAAACCGTGCATCTAAAACTGCTCTTCAACCCAAGCTCTAAAAATTCTAAATCTTGCTTTAAAAATCCTATTTTAGTATTTATTTTCACTCTATACTCCTGAATACTTAAACAAGAAATTTTGTTTTAAACATATTTAAAGTTAAACTCAGTTTTCTTGAGTTACCATAAGTAGTTATAGGTTATTTTAGCTTTAACATATTTTTAACACTTAGATGACAACCAAACCAACAATTTTTATTTACATCTTAAGTTCAAACAGAGGTTAGATCATGAGATGGAGGTTTGTTTCATATCTTCAAAAACATAACACAAATACAGGGTATCACAGAAACAGATACACATAGATTCAATTCATATATATACAAGATATATATATTATCACAGAGAAAAGCATGCCATATTAACTTAAGTTATACATTTTAAAATAAAGTGTTACTCACCAGGATTTTTGTGAAAGATCAGAACACCCTGTTTGAAAACAGTTTTGAAACTGGAAAATGTTTTTTCTTTGATCTTCCTGCCCATCATCTTGCTTTTGTTTAATTGTAGTTGCTGGTTGTTGTTGAATGTTTGTTTAGGTTTCTAAAAGAAGTTGTATCTTACTTTTTATTTAGCTCGAGACAGAAATGAAAGATAATATGGAGAAAGTTGCTTATAGGTTGATATATACAATGAGTTACAGGGTATATTATTTTTGTACAAACACCAGAGATATTTCTCTATGGTTGGTGGCTGAAAGGAATTTGTATACAACCGTATAGATTTTGTTGGCTGCCAAGAATAATAGCATTTAATGTTGTTTGTACTTGATGTTTCATCCTATACTTATCTATATTTTCTTATACTTGCCCAAGTCTTGTTTAACAAGTTACAACATGTGGTATTTTACTTTATGTTTGATTCTTTTAATTCTTAGGTCTGTATGCCTGTTCGAACACTTATTTATGCTTGCTTACTTCTTAAATTTTTCTTTTCTTTTCATAGCTTAAGTATTATTGTTATTACTTTATAAAATAAGCGAACTTGTATTTTTATTTCACTTTTGTAGTCTACTCTATTTGTTTAAGCTGAGATGAAAGTTGTAGAAGTGATATTTTTATTTTACTGATATATTTATTTTTATTTTTAAACCATTTATTTACAATTTAAATTCAAGTCAAAATATATATATATTCACATACATACAATATTTTAAATTTAAATGATTTATTCCAATTCAAATTTTAGTTCGGGGAAACTCGCTTCAATTTATCAATTTAATTTTACAATTTTTATTCAAAAATTTAATAAATTATCGATTTAAATAAATTTAAATCTGGGGTCGTTACACCTTGTGTGCCGTGTCACCTACCATACCGAGCTTTACTACGAGTTTCTATTTGTGTCGTACCTATGGAGTATCTTCTCGTAGCCTCTCGAGGTATGCAGGTACTGTATAGACAATTGGCACTATTTTGTGTTAAGGGCTATATGGGTAACCCCTTAACGCTATTAAAAAGTAAGTTTATTTTATTATTAGACATTATTATAATAACGTATATTACTACATAGTAGATAGTTTAACGGATCCTTAGAGGATGGTTATCCCAAACATTCTTTGAGTTACTTGTATTTTTGTTGATATTTCACTTGAGTTGGATTTATTTATATAAGAATGTTAATCCTGACTCGAGTGTTTTGTGTTTTGCTTTACGCTCGGGTCAGACTGAGTGATACAGTATTCGAGACTCACCTTTGGAGTTGGAGCTTTGCTTGGAGATCCAGCTATCTATCCTGCTTTCAGTTGTTCAGTTGATTCCTATGATGTATCCCGATCTTGTCTTTGATTATTGTATTGAGACATCTATGTATTCGAGACTTCTGTTGTATCTTGTTTAACTCTGTTATATATATATATATATATAGTAGCTTCATGAACTACTATCCTTTTGTTTCCGCTGCATTATTGTTATAATACTCTGTGTCTGTGATTCTGTGATTATTTATTTACTGTATATGCTGAGTTTTGCCAAATTTTATTTACAATCTATTGTTTTGAATTATTCAAGTCCGACATGTGTGGATTTATTGTCGATTTGAATGGTCCAAAATAGTGGGTCGTTACATAATCCAATGTTTCTTTTTTATTATTGGAGACTTATGGACAGAGCAATTCGGATAATGGAGGTAGAAATTTACTTTTTGTTCAATGAGATTTCCATTATAGTCAAAGTTAACTTCCTTTACACATTAAACCTCGTCGCCTTCTATTTCATCGTCTTCCACCTCTTTCTCCTCTTCTTGATCATTCATTGGATTATGAATGACAAGATTGGGGGTATCTTCCTCAATCACTATTGGAATAGCCTCGTTATCCAATAGATGATTTTGAATGTTTCGAAGAATTTTACCTTATTTCTCTTGCACTTTCAAGAGACAAATTTGGACAACCTCAATTTTAGAAAGAATATTAAGGACATGCTTTAGGCCATCTTCAATTTTAGCGACTTTGGCTAAGGCGGTGTTTTGAAATAGTCCTAAACTAGAGACATTGAAGTTTCGGGTAGATTCCTCTTTTAGCCTTTTGGAGTTTGAAGGATCCATGATTTTATTTTTTTTATTTTGAGTTTTTAGAAGGAAGAAGATAGGGAAACGATAGTAAATTCGAAATTTGGTAGTTATAGAAACAGATTTAAAATTTTTACTTAAAGAGGGCAATGTAGTTTTTAAAAAATCGTCAGGTATGTAATCATACATAGGAAGCATATGTCGACATATGCACCTAAAATATTATTTTTTATTTTATTTTTGTTTTAATTAATAAAAAACTATTATATCGAGATTTCTGGGAAAGGACATATTCCTAGCACTCTTCTTAGTCTAATGAAGGCAGTTTGTGCTAACGGTTTTGTTAAGATACTGGCTATTTGATTTTAGTATTTATAAACTTGAGTGAAATGGCTCCTTTATTTACGTTGTCTCTTAGAAAATGACGTCTTATGTCTATATATTTGGTCTAGCATGATATGTTGGTTCTTAGATAGATTTATTGCATTAGTATTAGCATAGTATATTGGTGACTATTTACAATTTAAACCAATTTTTTTTTATGTTTGTTGCACATAGGTAACTTATGAACATGCTAATGCAGCTAAGTTGTAACATCCCACCTTTTTGTATGCTTAAGCAGACACACATGCCAACTTAAACCATACAGAAGGTTGGATTGTTATGGGGTAAATAAGAAAAAGTGGAGAAATAAAAGAACAAAATAGAATCTTGCAGCGGAACGATAAAATATAATAATCAAATAACAGTTCATGAAGCTGTTTTACAAAACATTTGATTATACTTATACAATACATATCAGAGTTACACATACCAGAGAATGATAATAAATGCAACGGAATACAATGATGTAGTGGAATATAATAAATAGTAGTAATAAAATCTTCGTCTTCGTCCTCCAGAAATAGAGCCTTCAAATCCTGAAATGCTCAGGCAGACCTGAGTGAATTGAAAAGACAAAACACTCGAGTCAGAACTAAAAGATCTTATGTAAGTTAAATCAATGAAATAAATATGAGTGTAAACGGCATCAGAGATGTTTACGGGGTTTGACATCTCCTATCCAGTGTCTAACGTGAGTGCAGTAACTTAAGAAATGTTCGGGATTCACATCTCTTAAGGATCCGTTAAACTATCTACTATGTAGTAATATTCACTATATACAGTAGTGTCTAATAAGTAAAGTATAATCATATAGAAAATAGCGTTAAGGGGATGGAGAACCTTAACACGGTCGGATCTTAAAATCATAATCGTAGTAAAGCTCGATATGGTAGGTGACACGGCACACAAGGCAATGCCAGGGTAGATATACCAATTACGCACACGGACTGATGGAGCGGATAGCAGCCACTACCGTCCACCTCGAACAACACTCCCAAAATCGGAGGATGGCCATCTAGTCAAATCACAAGTAAGAGTATAATATCGAAGAAATGTGTCCGAGAAGAAGTGCTACCTCACTGGTCCGAGATCGCTCCTGTTTTAGCCACCTTATGCCAACTCACGGGAGTTGGGTCCACGTAACATACCTTAAGAATGTCGCCACCATCCTACTTCATTCTGGAATCTCCACCGCGTACACGGTTGTCAAAGTGGTTTTCGGTATCGACAGAGAGTATGTCCATATCCGATCTCGGTCTCTTTAACAACCAATCGTTATTATAACACCGTGGTCATTTTAAAAAATATATATACTTTTAAAAACACAATCATTGCCCTTTCAAAACATATTCTTTATTTCAAAATAGTATATACATCAAAAACCAAAATATTATTGCCATTTCAAACCATATCCTTTACTTCAAAATAGTATATACTTTAAAACCAAATTATTATTGCTATTTCAAAACATATCATTTACTTCAAAATAGTATATACTTAAAAACCAAATTCAATAATATATCATTTAAATAAAATCCAAATTTTCAATCACTATTCTTACTTTTAATTATAAAACTTGAAATATTCTTTAAAACCATCTTAAGCCCAAATCACATAATGTAGTCATATTCTTAAACTCAAAATTTCAATCGGTTTCAAATCAATATATTTAAAGATAATTCTTAAATAAATTCTATTTCAAATAAATTCATTTTCAAACCATATTACTTTCAAAGTTATAACAATTTCGAAAACAAATACTTTGAAAAACAATAATACCTTAATTTCAATAAAACATTTCAATTTTGATATATTTCAAATCTTTAAATATTCCAAAATTCCCAACCAAATATGATAATCTTATATACACCTTAATTCAATTTACTATTATTTAGTTTAGAAATATTTATTTAATAAATTCAATATCACTTAAATAAAGCTCAAACTTGAAATATTCGTAAATCAAACTTAAAACATCATCAAGTCATACATAGCTTAAATTTTAGAATTTAACCATATATAAAATAATATTTATATAATATCAAAATTTAATATTTATTAAACCGTATATTTCTTTCCAAACCATAGAAAATCCCTTAAAATATTTTATATATAGACCACGGTGCCTATATATAATTTTCTATCCTATGGTCAAGTGATACGGATATTTATCATTTCAATCCGCAATTTAAAATAAAATTACGGTTATATATCATTTCAAACTGCAATCCCGAATAAAATAAAAATGCATAATAATTTGCAGTTTATACAATATAAAATATAACATCCATTCATCCAAATATCAATAAACAACCATTTATTACAATCATCATCCAATTTAAACAAAACATCAATATAAAGCATATAAAATATAACAGGCATCAACAAATAGTTTATATTCAATAAAATTTAATAACTGTTCAACTGGCAGTTTATATGCAATAATAAATAAATTTAACTCGCAAATTTTATGCAATAATAAAATTAAATAACAATTAAATTTAACTAAATGTTATCTAACTGAGATGATGATTAAATATATGCCCAAACAATCATAGAAAATTTTAAATCACATCAAAATTTAATTTAACAAACATAAGAAATCTTAGAAGTTGTGAGTGGGTTAAAACACTCACCTTTTGAATTTAAATTCAATTTAAACCCAAAAATTGGACCGTCTCAGAATTCGTCCAAACCAGCGTCAAAGTGTCCGGAATTTCGATACGATCCTAACAAAAGAAACCGCGTCCAAATCCGAGTCCGTATGCAAAAGTTATGAAAATTTGATGATTGGAAAATTCTGGTGCTGAGTCGACTTCGAGTTCAACCGGTCCACCGCCTCAAATACCCGATGCTTGCTTGGAGTTTTTGCGAAAACGACCCGATGACTCGAGTAGTTTTCTTCCCGACTCGAAGTAGCTCCAGGGTTTTTCCCCTTGAAACCCCAAGCGCGAACCGAAGCGCGTAAATCTCGAATTTTTTTTTTTGAAATTAGATTTTGGAATTTGGGAATTAGGTTTTGTCTGCCATTGGAATGAAGAGCTAAGAAGAATATGAATTGTACGTACAGACAAATGAAGATTAGGGAGGCTAGGGTTTATAACAGGAAATATATAGGTAGGGTTCACATTTGAATGGATGGATAAGATAGATTTACGCGCTAATGCCAAAGTGGTCCAAAAAGCCCGTTCTGTCTCCGGAACGAAATTGGGTAAACCCATATATCAAAATAGGTGTTTTAAAATATTTTAAATGCAATGGAAAAGGTTTCAAGTCCAAATTCCATCGTATGAAGAAGTTATGCAAAAATCAAAAATTTCAAATTGATTTCAATTGATTACAATTGCATTTATTTCAAGGCGTTTCGAGTCCGTACGATCAAATGACAAATCCGATTGTTACGAAACTTGAAACACTATTATAATTCACCGTTACAGATCTGATGAAACTTATTTCATCGAAATCCGAGTCAGTGGCCAAAATGACTATTTTTCCATCAATTAAATAAATAAATAAATAAAAATTTAATAAAATCCAACTTTTAATTTAAATCTTAAAATTTACCAATTTTAACTCTTTTATATTTCTCAGTAAATTACAATGTTTTAACCAAATTAAAAGTAAATGTAAAAATTGATAAATTTACCAATTTCAGTGTTTATCTCAAATTCATTGAATTTAGAAATTGTAAATTAAATTTTCAAAATTTCATTTAATTACCTTTCATTCTATTATTCGGTCTATTATTATCAAAAAGAGGCAATTTACATTGGCTCACTATTGTTTACATTTATTTTCTTAGATTTCCTCTATACTTCCTTCAACGTTAACATTTAACTGTTATATTTCATTTATTCACAATAATTTCAAAGAAAGTAATTAAATTTTCCAATTAAATAAATAAATATAGCTTCCTATTCTGTAGATTAGCCAACTGTCATAATCTAAATAGGGTTAGTATTAATTTCATCTTATAAAATTTACTAATTAATTTGTAATTCTTTAAACAAATTCCCGTCTCAGTTTAAAGTAGCTTAATTCTCTCATTAAAGAATTTATTTCGATTTCTTAAAATAAACCCTCATTATAAATTGAATCCCATTTTATCCTAATAAGTTTCAAATTAAATGGATAAGTTCCAAATTCAACCTTTATCTTACACTTAAGTTTAGGTAAAATCAATTTATAACATATTTCCCTTTTAGTTATTACTTTACCTTCTTCTAGTATTAATTTCTCAATTAATCCACATTATTAAAGTAACGCTTTTAATAAATATGACCCTATGATTACTCAACATTTAATGAACGTTATTTCATTTCCCATTAGTGTAACCTTCATTTATTTTATTATCACTTATTACAAATTATAATTCCATTAACAAATAAGCAGGTAATTTAAAATATATGTTACAAATTTTGAATTAGTCACTATTCATTATTATTGACTTTAATTTAGCATCACTTACCTTGCATTAATGCTGTTACTTAACAATCCCTACCCAATTGCAATTTTATATTCAAATGAATACATTTACTCTTTCCGTTATGGCATTAATTATCAATAAGGCACATCTAATTATCATTATTGATTTTACACAATTTCCATTAACTGTACATTCAATTACTATTCAATGTATATTTATTCATTAATCAATTCGATATATACGTTTGTTTCCTTCTATTTGATTTATAACCTAGTGTACATTTACCTAAATTCTATTTCAATTACATTCATTAATGGGTGTTGCATTGAAATCTAATTTATTAGCTTATATCACATTCTTACCATTAATTACAATTGGTTTACCAATTTTTATTCAATACCATAAATAAATAACATATTATTCAATACTTACTCTTATTTCTCATATTCTATTTAAAAATCAAATCATAACATTTACATTATTTTATTGAATTGGAATTTCATTTTAAATATATATATATATATATATATATATATATATATATATTGTTAACTTTTAATTTCAATTGCTACATCTAATTCCTAACATTCACTTTACTATAAATTATGGAAATTATGACAAACTTAGTTAACGAAATTCACGGGTCGTTACACTCTCCCCCACTCAAAACTTTTCGTCCCCGAAAAGGAAAAAGAAGGGAGAAGGAAGAATTAGATAAACAATACAACTTAGTCAAAATATTAACTTATAAACACTAATTTACAAAATTTATTACTTTATATAAAATTTACCCATTTTAATCATTATATCTTTTTATACTTAAATGAATAAAGTTTGGAAAACCATTTCAAAATAATTTTCTAAGTCCCAAAAATTTCGAAAAATTTCGGCAGAGTCTCCTTTGTACGGAGAGGCTCGGGAGAAAATATAATATTAAATATAACAAAATATCACTTATAATATCCAAAATATTATATCCCAACACGGGAAAATATATATAAATAGCGTTATAAATCGTAATCCGAAACGTACCTATTTGTCGGGCAATTTACGTTTAATTTATGGAACCAAAAACAGTAGCAATTACTTCCATAACCTGCATTTCACTTATTAAATCCAAAGGGTTAACAATTTATATAAAGTGAAATATTTAAGTGGTTTCAATCACTAACAACAAATCAATACAACAACCATCAATTTCACAAACAGCATACACACACAAATACAAACAACCATTCAATCAACAAACAAATAGTTGTTCGGTTTCAGAACTTTTAAATTGTACGGAATGAAGAATAAACCATCAAATGCATCATTTACTCAACAGTCTTAGATTAAACACAATGGATTTTTCATCCATCCCAACAAATTAAAGTTTCCTTACCCAACAACCACAACCACGACAAACAACAATTTCAGCAATAGTTTTAGTCTATTCTTATTCATTCCATTCATACATTTGTTGTTTGATTCTTTTTATTCATATAATGGTTTATCTTTTTATTTTCATTGTATTTCTTCCAACTTTTATTTAGAAATTACTTTAACCCTTTCAGTTTACAATTTCTCTTATTTATATTACATTCATTTATAATTGTATGACCTCATCTATTTGTCATACTTACCTTTAATTATATTTACTTGGTAAAATTTAAATTATACTTAAGCTTATAACATTAAATTCTCATTTAATAGCAATTTCATTGAATACTTTCATTATTTCAAATTTCTACTTGTATAATATTCTATTACAATTTAAACACTTGCAATAAGACATACAACCATAAAATCAATCATTCATTCATATCAAACAAAAGAAATAGTTGTTCAGGTTCATAACTTTAAATTGTACAGAATGAAGAATAAACTACTAAGTGTACCCTTCACTCGGCATTCTTAGGTGAAACTAAATAGATTATTCCTACATCCAAACAATATTAAAGTATCCTTGCCCAAACAACCATAAACCAAACAAATAACAAATTCAACAATAGATCAAGTTCATTATTATTAATTTCATTCCATATATTGTTGTTTGATTTCCTCTTTATTCATCATTTATTTTTATCCATTCAACCAATTCCTTGGTAGGTAAATTTATTACTTAAGTTTTACAGTCATTTTCCCAGTATTCATCTTTTATTCTAAGGTAACTTCAACCTATTACTTAAGTTTATTATTATTCATATATAACATTTAAGTCCATAACAACTAGAACATCAATACTTATTAATTTCATTTATTCATTTTTAAATTAATTTACTTTGCATATTTATTCATTTACTTGATTTTATTTATTCATTTATTAATAATATTCATGTTCAATTTTAGTTACTTGGCATAACAGTTATACTTTAATTCTTATTAATAAAAGAATTTACTGAATTTTTCATTACATAAGTCTACTTGTACAATTTTCTATACATTTTCTTATTAAACATTTTCAACTTTTATAAATTTTTGGTAAGTTATATTTATGCTTTTAAAGACTGAAATTGAAAGTTGTACAAGTTTTCTCATTTCTTTTAATTATTTTAATGTTCAATAATTATTTCCTTTATTTCATAGGTTACAATTTCAACTTTCATTTAATACCATTTATATCCTACATTAAATCTCTTATTTCCTTTAGAGGTTTCAATTTATTAATTACCTACATTCCAATTCACTTCAGTAATTAGGACTATTTATTAATGGAAACTTAAGAATTAAATACCGGGTTTTATTCAAAAATCATTTTAAAATAATAGATAATATATACTTATAATTTATATATCCAATTATATTTAAAACAATTTAAAATAAAATAATCTTGTAGTAAAACTACTACAGTGGCCTTCCCACTTTGAAACTCGAAAATGAATGTCGATGATGCGGCCGCCATCACCGAAATTATTTTCCAGCGACAAAAAGGGGAGTACAACTTATTTCTTTGCGGAATTTCTTTTAAAACATTTCTTTCAAATTCTATTGAAATATTTATATCAGAAAATACTTCTAATAATATTATTATTATATTCCAAAATCAATTGAATGAAATCTTCAAAAACCCCGGAACTTAAGCTCTAAATTTCCAGTTTTCATTTATTTTATTTTTTGCTTAGTTTCAACTATTATTTATATTTTCATTACCTAACACCCAATCTATAGCAACCAAATATATATATCTATATAAAATATTTTACTTTATATACAGAAAATATAATAGGCAAAATTATTTCATTCACCTATATTAAAACAAATATTATGTCGGTCTGTCCTATTAAGTGTTTAGAAATCCCTATTGATGTCATAGCGTCCCATGCACCAACCAGAATTTATAAATACAAAAAGGAACAGATTAACACAATATTAAAACCTTTTTATAACACTAACAAATACGCTCTCTCATATACTTACACTCAGCGACTCCCATAGGGTATTACTACCCTATTAGTAAAGAGTCAAACCCCATAAGGCTAAGGTTTTTCGCTAAACCAAAGCTCTGATACCAACTGTAACATCCCACCTTTTTGTATTCTTAAGCAGACACACATGCCAACTTAAACCATACAGAAGGGTGGATTGTTATGGGGTAAATAAGAAAAAGTGGAGAAATAAAAGAACAAAATAGAATCTTGCAGCGGAACGATAAAATATAATAATCAAATAACAGTTCATGAAGCTGTTTTACAAAACATTTGATTATACTTATACAATACATATCAGAGTTACACATACCAGAGAATGATAATAAATGCAGCGAAATACAATGATGTAGTGGAATATAATAAATAGTAGTAATAAAATCTTCGTCTTCGTCCTCCAGAAATAGAGCCTTCAAATCCTGAAATGCTCAGGCTGACCCGAGCGAATTGAAAAGACAAAACACTCGAGTCAGAACTAAAAGATCTTATGTAAGTTAAATCAATGAAATAAATATGAGTGTAAATGGCGTCAGAGATGTTTACGGGGTTTGACATCTCCTATCCAGTGTCTAACGTGAGTGCAGTAACTTAAGAAATGTTCGGGATTCACATCTCTTAAGGATCCGTTAAACTATCTACTATGTAGTAATATTCGCTATATACAGTAGTGTCTAATAAGTAAAGTATAATCATATAGAAAATAGAGTTAAGGGGATGGAGAACCTTAACGCGGTCGGATCTTAAAATCATAATCGTAGTAAAGCTCGATATGGTAGGTGACACGGCACACAAGGCAATGCCAGGGTAGATATACCAATTACGCACACGGACTGATGGAGCGGATAGCAGCCACTACCGTCCACCTCGAACAACACTCCCAAATCGGAGGATGGCCATCTAGTCAAATCACAAGTAAGAGTATAATATCGAAGAAATGTGTCCGAGAAGAGGTGCTACCTCACTGGTCCGAGATCGCTCCTGTTTTAGCCACCTTATGCCAACTCACGGGAGTTGGGTCCACGTAACATACCTTAAGAACGTCGCCACCATCCTACTTCATTCTGGAATCTCCACCGCGTACACGGTTGTCAAAGTGGTTTTCGGTATCGACAGAAAGTATGTCCATATCCGATCCCGGTCTCTTTAACAACCAATCGTTATTATAACACCGTGGTCATTTAAAAAAAAATATACTTTTAAAAACACAATCATTGCTTTTTCAAAACATATTCTTTATTTCAAAATAGTATATACATCAAAAACCAAAATATTATTGCCATTTCAAACCATATCCTTTACTTCAAAATAGTATATACTTTAAAACCAAATTATTATTGCTATTTCAAAACATATCATTTACTTCAAAATAGTATATACTTAAAAACCAAATTCAATAATATATCATTTAAATAAAATCCAAATTTGCAATCACTATTCTTACTTTTAATTATAAAACTTGAAATATTCTTTAAAACCATCTTAAGCCCAAATCACATAATGTAGTCATATTCTTAAACTCAAAATTTCAATCGGTTTCAAATCAATATATTTAAAGATAATTCTTAAATAAATTCTATTTCAAATAAATTCATTTTCAAACCATATTACTTTCAAAGTTATAACAATTTCGAAAACAAATACTTTGAAAAACAATAATACCTTAATTTCAATAAAACATTTCAATTTTGATATATTTCAAATCTTTAAATATTCCAAAATTCCCAACCAAATATGATAATCTTATATATACCTTAATTCAATTTACTATTATTTAGTTTAAAAATATTTATTTAATAAATTCAATATCACTTAAATAAAGCTCAAACTTGAAATATTCGTAAATCAAACTTAAAACATCATCAAGTCATACATAGCTTAAATTTTAGAATTTAACCATATATAAAATAATATTTATATAATATCAAAATTTAATATTTATTAAACCGTATATTTCTTTCCAAACCATAGAAAATCCCTTAAAAAAATTTATATATAGACCACGGTGCCTGTATATAATTTTCTATCCTATGGTCAAGTGATACGGATATTTATCATTTCAATCCGCAATTTAAAATAAAATTACGGTTATATATCATTTCAAACCGCAATCCCGAATTAAAATAAAAACGCATAATAACTTGCAGTTTATACAATATAAAATATAGCATCCATTCATCCAAATATCAATAAACAACCATTTATTACAATCATCATCCAATTTAAACAAAACATCAATATAAAGCATATAAAATAAAACAGGCATCAACAAATAGTTTATATTCAATAAAATTTAATAACTGTTCAACTGGCAGTTTATATGCAATAATAAATAAATTTAACTCGCATATTGTATGCAATAATAAAATTAAATAACAATTAAATTTAACTAAATGTTATCTAACTGAGATGATGATTAAATATATGCCCAAACAATCATAGAAAATTTTAAATCACATCAAAAATTAATTTAACAAACATAAGAAATCTTAGAAGTTGTGAGTGGGTTAAAACACTCACCTTTTGAATTTAAATTGAATTTAAATTCAATTTAAACCCAAAAATTTGACCGTCTCAGAATTCGTCCAAACTAGCGTCAAAGTGTCCGGAATTTCGATACGATCCTAACAAAAGAAACCGCGTCCAAATCCAAGTCCGTATGCAAAAGTTATGAAAATTTGAAGATTGGAAAATTCTGGTGCTGAGTCGACTTCGAGTTCAACCCGGTCCGCCGCCTCAAATACCCGATGCTTGCTTGGAGTTTTTGCGAAAACGACCCGATGACCCGAGTAGTTTTCTTCCCGACTCGAAGTAGCTCCAGGGTTTTTCCCCTTGAAACCCGAAGCGCGACCCGAAGCGCGTAAATCTCGAATTTTTTTTTTTGAAATTAGATTTTGGAATTTGGGAATTAGGTTTTGTCTGCCATTGGAATGAGGAGCTAAGAAGAAGATGAATTGTACGTACAGACAAATGAAGATTAGGGAGGCTAGGGTTTATAATAGGAAATATATAGGCAGGGTTGACATTTGAATGGATGGATAAGATAGATTTACGCGCTAACGCCAAAGTGGTCCAAAAAGCCCGTTCTGTCTCCGGAACGAAATTTGGTAAACCCATATATCAAAATAGGTGTTTTAAAATATTTTAAATGCAATGGAAAAGGTTTCAAGTCCAAATTCCATCGTATGAAGAAGTTATGCTAAAATCAAAAATTTCAAATTGATTTCAATTGATTACAATTGCATTTATTTCAAGGCGTTTCGAGTCCGTACAATCAAATGACAAATCCGATTGTTACGAAACTTGAAATACTATTATAATTCACCGTTACGGATCTGATGAAACTTATTTCATCGAAATCCGAGTCAGTGGCCAAAATGACTATTTTTCCATCAATTAAATAAATAAATAAATAAAAATTTAATAAAATCCAACTTTTAATTTAAATCTTAAAATTTACCAATTTTAACCCTTTTATATTTCTCAGTAAATTACAATATTTTAACCAAATTAAAAGTAAATGTAAAAATTGATAAATTTATCAATTTCAGTGTTTATCTCAAATTCATTGAATTTAGAAATTGTAAATTAAATTTTCAAAATTTCATTTAATTACCTTTCATTCTATTATTCAGTCTATTATTATCAAAAAGAGGCAATTTACATTGGCTCACTATTGTTTACATTTATTTTCTTAGATTTCCTCTATACTTCTTTCAACGTTAACATTTAACTGTTATATTTCATTTATTCACAATAATTTCAAAGAAAGTAATTAAATTTTCCAATTAAATAAATAAATATAGCTTCCTATTCTGTAGATTAGCCAACTGTCATAATCTAAATAGGGTTAGTATTAATTTCATCTTATAAAATTTACTAATTAATTTGTAATTCTTTAAACAAATTCTCGTCTCAGTTTAAAGTAGCTTAATTCTCTCATTAAAGAATTTATTTCGATTTCTTAAAATAAACCCTCATTATAAATTGAATCCCATTTTATCCTAATAAGTTTCAAATTAAATGGATAAGTTCCAAATTCAACCTTTATCTTACACTTAAGTTTAGGTAAAATCAATTTATAACATATTTCCCTTTTAGTTATTACTTTACCTTCTTCTAGTATTAATTTCTCAATTAATCCACATTATTAAAGTAACGCTTTTAATAAATATGACCCTATGATTACTCAACATTTAATGAACATTATTTCATTTCCCATTAGTGTAACCTTCATTTATTTTATTATCACTTATTACAAATTATAATTCCATTAACAAATAAGCAGGTAATTTAAAATATATGTTACAAATTTTGAATTATTCACTATTCATTATTATTGACTTTAATTTAGCATCACTTACCTTGCATTAACGCTGTTACTTAACAATCCCTACCCAATTGCAATTTTATATTCAAATGAATACATTTACTCTTTCCGTTATGGCATTAATTATCAATAAGGCACATCTAATTATCATTATTGATTTTACACAATTTCCATTAACTGTACATTCAATTACTATTCAATGTATATTTATTCATTAATCAATTCGATATATACGTTTGTTTCCTTCTATTTGATTTATAACCTAGTGTACATTTACCTAAATTCTATTTCAATTACATTCATTAATGGGTGTTGCATTGAAATCTAATTTATTAGCTTATATCACATTATTACCATTAATTACAATTGGTTTACCAATTTTTATTCAATACCATAAATAAATAACATATTATTCAATACTTACTCTTGTTTCTCATATTCTATTTAAAAATCAAATCATAACATTTACATTATTTTATTGAATTGGAATTTCATTTTAAATATATATATATATATATATATATATATATATTGTTAACTTTTAATTTCAATTGCTACATCTAATTCCTAACATTCACTTTACTATAAATTATGACAAACTTAGTTAACGAAATTCACGGGTCGTTACATAAGTTATATTCTACCTCTATTAAATATGTGGAATTTTTCTTTTTGATAAACCAGAAAACAAGAGAATGTCCTAAAAATGACAAGTTTCACTTGTACTTTTTCGATCTGATTTGCATTCAGTAAAGTCAGCATCACTATATGATATTAAATTATAAGGAATCTTAGTTTGGGTAGAAGAGTCCATAGTCTAGTGTGTTTTTTTACATATCATAGAATATGTTTTATGGCTTTTAGATGAGTTTCCTTAGGTTGAGATTAATATCTTGCACAAAGACATACACTACACATTATATCAGGTTTATTAGAAGTTATATAAAACAAAGATCCTATCATACCTCTATATAGTTTTTGATCTACATCAATCGAATTTTCTTTCTTATTTAGTTTTTCATTAGTTGACATGGGGATTGGTTTTCCACTAGCATTGGGCATACCAAATTTTTTATTACTTTCTTAGCATATCTTTCTTTACCTATATATATCATTATTTAATTGTCCTATTTGTAGTCCTAAAAAGAAAGTTAATTCTTACATATGATACATTTCAAATTCCATAGTCGTTATATTAGAAAATTCTTTATTTAGATGTTCATTTGTTGACCCAAAAATAATATCATCTACATATATTTGTATAAGTTTAATACCATTATTATTCCTTTCAATAAATAGTGTATTATCTACTTTTTCTATTTCAAAGTTAGATAGGATTGAATAAGATTTAAGTCGTTCATACTAGGCTCTAGGAGCTTGTTTTAATCTATATAAGGCTTTCTTTAATTTATAAACGTGATTTGAAAGTTTTTCATCTTCGAAAAGTAGGGGTTGTTCCACATAAACATCCTCGTTAATAAAACCGTTTAAAAAGGCAATTATGACATCCATTTGAAATAATTTAAAATTATTATTATTTACAAAAGAAAGTAAAATTCTAATGGCCTCTAATCTAGCTATATTGACAAAGGTTTCATCAAAATATATTTCGTCTTCCTGACTATAGCCTTATGTAACCAAACGTGCTTTATTTCAATTGACTTCTCCTTTTTCATTCAGTTTATTTCTATAGACCCATTCAATTCCTATTACAGTTTTATTCTCCGGTCTTGGGATGTAACAACTTTGGTTTAGATTACCTTAAGTTAAATTAGGAGAATAATTTAATTTAGTGATAATTAAATAATTAAGAGATTTGGGAATTTTTAGTGTTAATTAAATTGGAGTTTGGAGAATCTATTTGTACGGAGTTCATGTAAATGAATTTTATACTAAGAATGGGTATTTTAGAAATATTAGTAATAATGGAAATAATTTCAACATATGAAATATGATTTATCCATAAATAGATTATTTTGGTAAAACTATGAAGAATAATTTTTATTCTAAAAGTTATATTAAATTTTGGACACAGACGGTGTATTTTTACAACGTTAATAATAACAATATATTTTATTATGTAAAATATGGTTTAATTAAATTTAAACATGTTGTAAATTATAAAATGAATATTTTATCTTATAGGGCTCGTTAAAAGTTGATTGGTTGAATTTATAAAAAAAATACACAAGTTTCTTTAAATATATAGTAAAGTGTTTTATAATTCAAAGTTGTAATTAGCAATACCTTATGATAAAAGAATTTAGCAACACTCCATATTGGATATCTACCCATTATCTTAAATCCCATTAGCACTTAAACAAATGAGAATATGTTCATCACATTTCAGTCTCTCTCAAACCATCAAACACAAATCATCTCTACCTTCTGCTCAAACCAAATCAAAGAGCAAACTTCATGTTCTCAAAATTTCACAAAATCCCAACTTCTTCAAAAATCATAAAAAATCAAATAAATTTCCAAAAATCCTAAATTTTGTATATATTGTTGCTAACATGTTCTAGCATCTGTGCTCCTAATTTCGTGGCATTTGGTTTAGTTTTGATGGGTCAAAGTTCTTCTTTTCTCAAGTGGTTTACGGGTAGATCTGGGCTAAAAAATGAAGGTCAGTAGAAAATTCATAACTAATTGTATAAAAATAATAAATATCTGAAATTTGGAAATGTTGTTCTCAACTCTTAAATACACCTTATGTAAAAATTGAGTAGGAAAAAACTAGTTTTGCTATGTTAAATCGTTGCTGCACTAAGGGTCAAATTCTGGAAATTTTGGTTTTTTGGGTTGAAACAAAATGCAAGCAATTTGAAGCCTTAAGCATGATTGAGGTAAGTAACCCTCACACTTCTAGTCTAGATCCATTTGCATGTGGTTTAATGGTGAAAATACTAGTTTTATTAATCTTTGTTTGGTGATTACTATCAGTGTTTTCTAGATCTACTCCTTGTTTGCTCACTGCCAGTTTATTGCTTTCTAAATGTTGAAATTAGACTTTGCTCTATCCTTTTAATTGCGCTATCTGGTATTATTAGGTGCATGCAATAGTTTCAGTAAAATGCTAAAGTAGTAAAAAATATTTGATTTAACAAAATTTAGGTACCAACGACCAGTCATGCTGCTTGGAGCTTGCTCCAAGCAGTTGTCTGTTCCCTAGTTGCCTTCCTCTTTGTCACTTGTTCGCCAATCGTTTTAAGTTGCATTGCTCTAATTTTTAATGTTGTTTTCTGATGATTTTCCGATATGAATTTTTAGTTTTGAGTCAATGGAAAATAATTGCATTTTGATGCTTTTGTATTCTATGAAAGAAATTCCATTTTTGATGCCTTTGTGTTCTATGGAAGAAATTTCATTTTTGATGCCTTTGTGTTCTATGGAAGAAATTCCATTTTTGATGTATTTAATTACTGTTGAATTTCAGTGTTTTAATTCGTACTTTGATTATATGAATATTTATGAATTTTTTTTGATAAGTTGGTTTCAAATAAATGGTAATTTTGATTGAAAAATAAATATATAGATTTCAAGTGATTTATGAAGTGATTTTGGAGTAATTCAATTATATTGCATAAATGTTTCTTACTCCTATTTTTAGTAAAACACCTTGATACTATTTATAAACATTTAAAAATCTTATTTATGGAGCTTTGGCTCATTATCGTCATTGATTCACTATCCACTTATGGGCCCCTTGACCATTTATGATAACATGTGTTCGATGAGTTTTATGCTTCCATTTATGATAGGCCTCCCCTTTTAGGTTTCTTGATTTCTAATGATTGGTTTCTGGATTTTATGAAATTTTTGTTTTAGCAAATATTTTGTGAGATTTTCATTTATAAGCTAATAATGGTTTTGTGATTTGGTGAATAATTTTAAGAAGGATAATATTCCTTTTTGTTTAACTCTATGTGTGTTTCATGTTAACTCTATGCGAGTTTTTATGTTCCTATTATGGCTCGTAAACTATGATCTCTTTTATCTCATATTGATTCGAATTAGATTAGATTGACCGTTTATTATCTTTATGTAATACTCGGGTTAGACCGAGATATTTCAGGTTCTTCAGCATGATGATCTTAGAGTTGGATTAGTTTGAGGCTTCTTCATATGCTTTAGTAGACTTGTAGTCTAATTATGTTGTAGTCCTTCTTGTATGTTGAAATAGAGATTCAATTTGATGTATATTCATTTATGTTGTCTTAGATATCTCATATATATATCATGGATCTTTTATGACCACCTTTTATAGTTCACATCATGTATCATATACATGTCCACATCCGCTTTATGAGAAATGTTTATATTTCTTTGTTGCATTTTGTGATACTATGTTCTGTATATTTTATATTGTTCTGAATTATATTAAGCCACTATGTTGTTGTTTTGTGCCTCGATGAATACATTGAATCCTCTTATAAAAGAAAAATATTTTCACTCAATTCGACATATCGATACTTGTCCAAAGTAATAATAAGATAGTCGCTCCTAACAAGCCTTATTCTCCCCATTAACAGACGATATTACATTGTAATGTTCTTTGTTAATGAGGGCATAAAGGTATGGCATTACCACTTGGTATCAAAGCCAGGTTCGAAACAATATACGATATTAAAGATGAGAATCTTCTTCTAGATGTGTCCTAAGACCGTTTCTTAGACATTTTTGGGTCTTTACTAGGATTTCTTCCTTTAGAGACTCATATCTTAGAAATTTTTAGGATGCATCGTGCCTATTTTCTGCACACACTAATTCGTATCTTGAAGTAATTCCTCCTTCGAACAAATGTTTGGCTTCAACTTTAGCGGACTTTAAATTGAATTGTGTGCCTTTGTCCTTAGTAATCCGAGTTGCGCGGTAGGGGCAGGTGAACTGTTTTCCACAAGGCACCTCAAATTTAAGTCCTTTATAATTTGTTGTTAATATTAAATGCTTACTTGTTTAAAAGTAAAACTTAGTAACCATCAAAGATTAACATTGAGTAGAATTTACCATTTGAGAATTTAAAAAACCTACTCGATATTATGTGGACCTTTTGGTGTATAGATTTTGACTCACTACCGCATGACCTAATTGAATTTGGTTTAATAATTAATTTATCCTATGGATAATTAAATTAAAAATTAAGATGAATTTTAAAATGGATAATTGATTAAAGAAAGCATTGATAAAAGGAAATATCATTAAATTGATTTTAATGGAGTATCAATTATAAAGTATGTAAAGGCATTGAAAGAAATTTAATAAAAAGAAATCTTTGGAAAATCTATTTTGTGTGACAAGTTGTCCATTAGATGCTTTAAGAATCCTGGTCGAAGCGTTTGGCCAATGTTTTTAAATAGAGGTTCCTAAAAATTTGATCGAGACAATAAGACACCAAAATTTGAGTTCAAATGTTTTAAAATATTAAATGTTTAAAATTTTTTAAATAATATTTAGATGAGGAAATAAAACTATTTGGAAGTTGAAATATTATTTGGAATTGAATGATCATTTGAGAAAAGGTGTATATATACAATTATAATGTTTTTAAAAAGAAAAAAAAGTTCAATTGTAAAACAATTGCTGTAGATAAATCTCACATGAAGATTTTTTTAAAGGGTTCGTCTTGACTGTGGTTTTCGTTAGAAAATATCACTCAAGTTCGTGTCTCATACGAGTTTGGGTGATTCAAACCCAACGATATCTTTAGTTGCGAAATTCTAGTGAGAAAATCCTCTCATAAATCTTGTTTTAATTTGATTGTATTTTAGTTTTTAATATGGATTTATAGTAAAAAAAATAGTTGTTTGCAAAGTTGAATTGAAAACCTAGAATAAAAGTATAGTTTTTGTGACAAACACACTTTAATCACTATATCACTGTTTGCATGTGTTAGTAAATTAACCATATCGTTTTCATTTCTAATCGAATTTTGATAATTTTTTATGTTTCAAAAAGCATACTTGGTGTGTGACAACTTTTATGTTGAACACTTTTACAAATTGAGCACGGATTGATCAAAATCTGTTGCAAACTCTCAGCTCTGTCCCTTTGAATTTTATATTCTCTAAGCTAAACACTGTTAGTTAATTGACAATATCTTTGTCATTTCTTGTCGGATTTTGATAATTTTTAATGTTCCGGAAAGCAGAATTCATGTATGACAACTTTTATGTTGAACATTTTTATAAATTTTGATCATAGTTCAATCGTAAACCTGTTGCAAACTCTTAGCTCTGTCCCTTTGAAATTTATTTTCTTTTAGCTAAACACAATTAGTAAATTGATCATATCGTTTTCATTTCTGCTCGGATTTTGATAATTTTTTATTTTCCGAAAAGCTGACTTCGTATGTGACAACTTTTATGTTGAACATTTTACACTTAGCTGTAGAGAAAATCTGTTCCAAAACAGAGTCATTCGCTGTCCCGAATTTAAACTAAGTTAAAGCTCTAATCTTTGTTTCTTTATTGTTTTTGCTTGCACTTTCTTTTTCTTACTTTCTTACCTGGTTGCTGCATTTTAAATCATGTGTTATATTTAAAAAAATTACTCTTAGCTAATAATAATGCATTTGATGGTAAGTGTTCATTTAATTTGATGTTTAGTTCTATTCAAAATTGTGTAATCTTAAGATAAGTGGATAATAGTATAATTCCTTTCAAATTATTGTTTATTTTATTGACTTATATATTGTGCTGAAATATTAATATTTATGGGCCATTGGTAATTTTTAACACAATACCGAACTTATTATTTCAATTTTTATCAAAATAACTATGATATTTGTTAGCACCAAAATTGGTCACTAACACCCGAAGAAAGGTTTGTGTAGAGAGATTAATGAAGAAGGTAAATTAAAACTGATGAATAACACAGTTGAATGCAGTAATAACTGTAAAAAAACAAGAACACCAAGTTTATAGTGGTTCGGCGCAACTGCCTACATCCACTTTGAGTTTTAATCTTTATTGCTTTTCAGAATAATTGAATACAGATACAATCCGTAGACAAACCACTTGAATACAAGTTTGAATCGAAAATAAGAGAGTATAAAAAATGGCAGAGTTTCCCTAGAGTTCTCCCCAAAAGAAGGTCCCTTCAACTGTGCCACTGCCCATCTATTTATAGACGAAGATAGGCTGGACTCCCTAAGTAAGCCCAAGAACAAGGTACGTCGGCCAAAAGCAAGCAACTTGCGTTCACCGAGCCGTGCATACATGCTGAACCATATCAATTGCATCAAACCCTTATATCTCCAGTCTCTTCTTGGCCAGAATCTTGTCTAGTGCTAACTATAACTTCTGCAACTGTCGCTTTGTAGCCGGGCCAAGTAGCCGGTTAACATTTGCCCCCCAAAGTACGTCTTGTTGCATACATGACGTGCTTTGAATCGAAGCAAGTTAGAGTCTCCAGAAAGAAATCAATCATGTTTCCTGAATAGTCATTATCCTTCAATTTTATCCTCCCAAAGTGTCGTATCCTTCTTCGATCGCCATGACGCTTGGTTGATTCCCAATAGTATAAATTCAGGATTGTAGTTCATCAGTGGTCATCTGTATCCGATTCTACAGGACTAGTAGGCTTCGGCTATCTAATCCAGTCTTTTCTTAATAACCTTAAGTGAAAATTCAATTTCTGTTGATTTCAAGAAGTCGAATTTTTTTTTGAATATACACGTGCATGTTCAGGTACAAGTTCTTGCCATTGGCTCCCAGATGTGTTTTATATGTTTGTGAGTCATCACCAATTCCTTCTAGTTTAATTGGAATTCGATTGCAATTCCTTGTTTATATATATATATATTGAAATATTGGTTGTAATTAGCCACTCGATGAGAGGGGACTTCAAGTTCTATGTAGATGATGGCCTCGGAGCCGTAAGTAGGGCCAATGGAGCATGGCCAGTCGCGAACTCTCGGGTAGTTCTGCAATCCCATAAAGCTATTGGGAGCTCATTCACCCATTTACTTATAGCCTTTTCAAAACCTCTTTTCAGAATAGACTTTATGATTTTGTTCACAGCTTTAACTTATCCATTTGCTTGAGGGCGAGCAAATACCGCAAATCTCTTTTCAAAATGATGCCGACGGTAGAATTTTTCAAATTTAGCGTTGTTGAATTGAGCTTCATGATCGGTTATAATGGTTTATGGAAGGTCATAATGACAGATGACGTACTGTATAGTGAAGTTGATTATTTTCTAAGTCTTGGTATTGGTTAAAAATTCTGCATCTGCCCATTTGGTGAAGTAATCAACCACTACGATGATGTATTTCGCACCACCTTTAGGATTGGTAAGAAGATGACGATGTCAATGCCTCTAAGTGCCAAATGGCTATGGATTAGCCATTTGAGTAATTTCTATTAGTGGGGCTCTCGAAATTTTTGCAAACATCTTGCACTCGTCAAATTGTCTAGCATGATCAGTTGCATCTCGATTGACATTTGGACAGTAATACCCATAACGGAGTATTTTCTTTGTCAGGGTTTGCCCTTTGGTGTGATCGCTGCATTTTTCTTCATGAACTTCTCTGAAGACTAGTCTGATTTCATCATTGGTGATACATCGAGGCATAGGAATGGATAAACTCCTTTCTACACATGACTTCTTCTGGGATGATTTGGAGTGAAGCTTTGAGGAGGATCTGTCATTTTCCATTCCTTCGTTCAGTAAGAACTCCTCATTGTAGATAGTCTTTGATAGGAGTCGACCGTGACCCCTTTTCTGGCTCTGTCTCCAAGATCTAATCGATCTCCATCCGTCAATACTTGAAATATTAAGTATTTCAACCGGAACAAAGTATGTCCGTTGCATGTCCCTGAAACTGGCCAACCTGGCCAGTGACTTGACTCTTTTCATTTCGTTCGCTGAGGATGTGTGTAATGATGTAATATGTGAAGTTGGCTAGTAGCTCTCGGAATTGACCGAGATAAGGAGCAAGACAATGCCCCCTCGCAAGATTAACTTCCTAACTTTGCAGGCTACCAATTAGGAATCACAAAAGATATGTAAAGTTTCCACTCCAAGTTCTCTAGCAAATTTGCTGGCGGTCGAGGCTTCATACTAAGCATCGTTGTTTGTTACACGGGAACCGAGCTTTAGGACGTAGCAAATCGATCGTTCCTCAGGAGTCATTAACACGACTCCTGTGCCAATAACACTGATCACTGGATGCTCCATCCGCGTACATTTTCCATCCATTGGTTGGTTCTCCACTACTCTTCGAGTAGTCATCTGATGTAGTGAATACAGATATGAGGTCTACTGATTTCCATCCTTGGATAGCCCTTCAAGAGAAATAAGTGATATCGAATTGGCTTAGTTCGATATTCTATTTAAGTAGTCTTTCAGACGTCTCAGGTCATTGTACGATGCTAGCTTTTGTAGCTTCTGGTCGATATTCAACGCATGGCTCGCGATAGTCGGTGAAATCACAAATGCATGTCAGAATGGGTCCAAGGGAACATATCATCATTTATTCTGAGAAATCCAACTAATTCTTTTACAATCATTGCAATGAGCTGTGATCCGATATTCAACACCCGGAAAGGGTTGCCATGGCTGGCTGTAATGTTGATTGTCAGCTTAGCAGGTGCAATCTCGGATTCTTTGAGTTCAGACATAACTATTTTACGTAACATTCAAAGTGAAATATGGTTATGATGGTCAATGTTGATGGTTACTTTGGTCGAATCCTAGAGTCTTGTCATAAGTTATTAAGTCTGATAGTGAAGGACTCTGAATGCTCTGATCGATTATGTGCAAATAGCCAAAGATCAGGCTTAGAAGCACGTTGAAGAAAATGTCGAGTAGGGGTCATCCTTGAGTTGCGTGAAGCTACATGGTTTGATCTTGCTTTGAGTTTAGAGTTTCTTGTATATTCGAGTAACGCTCTTTCCATTGAACGCATTCATGACCTTTTATTCGTCCTTCGGGTCGATAATCGGTTGCCAACGAGCTTAGGCATCGATTTAATGATTCTATCGCTAGGCATCCTTTCGGTCGTAGCCTTGAATAGTTGTAAACACTATATATAAGTTTCAATATTGAGCTATCGCAGCCATTCTTTGGGTGATCACGCTTCTGCTCCCAATCTCGGGTCGATAAATGTACTGTGTGGACGGTTGAGTCTCGTCCTAGCTACATTTATACTCCCACCTAAACTCCAAAGACATAGAGTTGATCGGTGAATAATCGGTTCACACTCATTCTCCTTCTCGCTCATGCCCCCAAGTCCGGGGCATATACCGATAAGTAGCAAGGCCAGCCATGCCCACTTTAGCTGTACTCTCTTTCCCGTTGAATCGTGGGAGCAGGTCAGTTGATGGGAGGCTGAGTCTTGCCTATCCTGGATTGTATAATGGTTTTTCATTCCGAGGGGAGTACTTCGATGCCTAGTCAGTTTATGGGCGTAAGTTGGGTACTGGACGGTCAGCTACGTTCACTTTGGTTCATGTTCTATAGCCAAATCTTGGGGTAAAGTTGGCTCAAGTTCAGTCGGGTTATGCTCATCCAGTTTCATATTCCTCATGACGGATCGAAGGAGGGTGCTGAAGAATTAATGACCAAGTCTTCGTGGTTTACTCTCCTTTCCACACTCTGGTGGTCATAGTTTTTCAAGGGACATTCGGGTCACATTTGTATGTGCTTGGTGCAGATTGATATTGACCCTCGATTTGAGGTATGATATAGTCGGTCGCTCGTAGCTTTAGATGTCATTTTGATTGGTTCTGTATTGAGGCCTCCTTGCAGCCATTGCCTTAAGTTGTAAAGAACTCCAAGCTAGAGCTATAATGAGCTGTCGTATTTAGCTTTCAGTGATCTGTACTCCTGCCCCAACATTGATTTGGCCAAACCACAAGTCGGATGGTCGAACTATATCCTTAGCGAGTTAATATTCCTCCCGTCGATTTCCGGCCGAAGTTTGCGGAATAGAGAACGGTTGAAATCCACTCATCTATTTATCGGTGTTTATACGCCACTTTGCATTCTAGTGACTTAGAGTTATTCTTCCCCCGGTCGACTCGCGCCCAATTTGTGTTCATGCATTTGTCCACGCTCTAGGGACTTAGATATTTGTCAAATGGTTTATGCTCTAGTCCATAGTTTGGGACGTAGAGATTTTCATCAAATCATTTATACTATAGTCCGCGCTCCGGGGACTCAGAGTACTCTAGTCCGCTTCAGGGACATAGAGATTTTTAGCAAGTTGTTTATAATCTAGTCCGCGCTCTGGGGACTCAAAGTACTCTAGTCTGCTTTAGGGACTTAGAGATTTTTCTCAAATCGTTTATACTCTAGTACGCGCTCTGGGGACTCAGAGTACTCTAGTCCGCTTCAGGAACTTAGAGATTTTTGTCAAGTCGTTTATACTCTAGTCCGCGCTCTGGGGACTCTGAGTACCCTAGTCCGCTTCAGGGACCTAGAAATTTTTCTGAAGTCGTATATACTCTAGTCCACGCTCTGGGGACTCAGAGTACTCTAGTCCGCTTCAGGGACATAGAGATTTTTCTCAAGTCGTTTATACTCTAGTCCGCGCTCTGGGGACTCAAAGTACTCTAGTCCGCTTTAGGGACTTAGAGATTTTTCTGAAGTCGTTTATGCTCTAGTCTGCGCTCTGGGGACTCAGAGTACTCTAGTCTGCTTCAGGGACACAGAGATTTTTCTCAAGTCGTTTATACTCTAGTCCGCGCTCTGGGGACTCAGAGTACTCTAGTCCGCTTCAGGGACATAGAGATTTTTCTCAAGTCGTTTATACTCTAGTCCGCGCTCTGGGGACTCAGAGTACCCTAGTCCGCTTCAGGGACTTAGAGATTTTTGTGAAGTCGTTTATACTCTAGTCCACGCTCTAGGGACTTAGAGTACTCTAGTCCGCTTCAGGGACATAGAGACTTTTCTCAAGTCGTTTATACTCTAGTCCGCGCTCTGGGGACTCAGAGTACTCTAGTCCGCTTCAGGGACTTAGAGATCGGTATACAGTGCATGGATCGATCGGCATACTCCCGCTCGGCATACACTGGCTCGCTCGGCATAGTCCCGCTCGGCATACACTAGGTCGTTTGGCATACTCCCGCTCGGCATACACTGGGTCGCTCGGCATACTCCCGCTCGCATACACTGGGTCGCTTGGAATGGTCCCGCTCGACGTACACTGGGTCGCACGGCATAGTCCCGCTCGGCATAGTCCCGCTTGGCATACACTGGATCATTAGGCATACTCCCGCTCGGCATACACTGGGTCGGTCGGCGTACAGAGGTTTTGGAGCGATCGGTATATGTATGCTTGCCTTGGTGAGGGTTCGGCCATATGAGAGAACGGCTGAATTGCCTTAAGAGGGGTGTGGGTCGGCATTCATTCAACTTGAGTGCAAACCTCAACATCTAATCCCCAAATCTTGCGTACATCAGTGAATCCAACCCTTTCACATGAGCATAAGCACTTGCTTAACTCTAAACAAGAAACTTAGCATAATCAAATCTTCCAAAAATAGGGGGCAGTAGACTTAGTTTCTCTGACTATGGCTATCAACTTCCTTTAGATTTCTTACAAATCTTAGTAGATTAGGATGTTTGCTGGTAAACAACTGGATCTATCTCGCGAATAGGGAAATCCACTAGTAGACGATGAGATCCAATCAAGCTGAGAATTCAATTCTCAGTGAAAGCACCTAAATGTTAGCACCAAAATTGGTCACTAACACCCGAAGAAAGGTTTGTGTAGAGAGATTAATGAAGAAGGTAAATTAAAACTGATGAATAACATAGTTGAATGAAGTAATAACTGTAAAAAAAACAAGAACACCAAGTTTATAGTGGTTCGGCGCAACTGCCTACATCCACTTTGAGTTTTAATCTTTATTGCTTTTCAGAATAATTGAATACAGATACAATCCGTAGACAAACCACTTGAATACAAGTTTGAATCGAAAATAGGAGAGTATAAAAAATGGCAGAGTTTCCGTAGAGTTCTCCCCAAAAGAAGGTCCCTTCAACTGTGCCACTGCCCATCTATTTATAGACGAAGATAGGCTGGACTACCTACGTAAGCCCAAGAACAAGGTACGTCGGCCCAAAGCAAGCAACTTGCGTTCACCGAGCCGTGCATACATGTTGAACCATATCAATTGCATCAAACCCTTATATCTCCAGTCTCTTCTTGGCCAGAATCTTGTCTAGTGCTAACTATAACTTCTGCAACTGTTGCTTTGTAGCCGGGCCAAGTAGTCAGGTAACAATATTATTATTAAAAAAGATTTTGGCAATGAAGGAATAAATTTAACCAGGTGATCTAGTATCCATTCCACTAGCTGGCTGATTTATCGGAATCATGGCAACTAGCACTTAACGTAACAGTCAACAACCAGCCGCATGAGTAGTGTTAATTAATATTAACACAAACGATGTTTATATCTATCATTGATAATTTCTTTTATCATTGTTTAAGGCTGTGTTTCGAAAGCACAGTATCATATTTCGCAGGTTTGGACGTGTATTCATCATAACGGGTGGCGATACCGCGAGACCTTATTTTTCATGGGTGGTAGATTGTAACGACCCGCTATTTTCAACCATTCGCATCTGCACATGTCGGACTTGAATTGCTCAAAATATCATATTATTAATTTAAATTTGGCAAAAATCATCATATACAGTAAATAAAACAATCACAGAATAACAGATACAGAGTAATATAACAATAATGCAGCGGAATAGATAAATAGTAGTTCATGAAGCTACTATATAAACATCATAGTTAGAAATAAAAATACAATAGAATATCTCAAATCAGTGAAGTCTCTAGTACAAACAGATGAACTCCCTGAACAAATCAACTGGAAAGCTGAAAGCTGAATCGATGGTTGGATCTCCAAACGAAGCTCCAAACTCCAAAGGTGAATCTCAAATGCTGTATCACTCAGTCTGACCTGAGCGTAAAGCAAAACACAAAACACTCCAGTCAGGATTAACATTCTTATATCAATAAATCCAACTCAAGTGAAATAGCAACTGAAATACAAGTAACTTAAAGGATGTTTGGGATAACCATCCTCTAAGGATCCGTGGAACTATCTACAATGTAGAAATATACACTATAACACCGTGGTTATTCCAAATTAATTTATACTTCAAAACCAAAATATCATTTCATATCAAATATATCTATTTTCCAAAATAGTATATATAGGTTAAATAATTTAAAAAGTAAAGTATTTATAATTTCCTCAAGTCTCACAAATCGATTCAAATCAACTTCAAATTCCAAATTCAAATTTATTCAAAGCTCAATTCATCAATTCAATTCAGTTCTAAATATACCATTTAAATTTTCAATATATTTCAAAGATTTAATATTCAACATTTTCAAAGTTAAATTTAACAGTTTCATATAGCTCTTGATTTAACTTCATTATTATTTAATCAGGGAATATTCACTTAATAAATTCAATATCGTTTAACTAGCCTTAAATTACATTTTTACTAAATATTTCCTCAAATTTATTTAAACAAGAAATATTCATTAAATTACTTAAATCAAACCCAAGTTATAAATCATATCTTAAATCTCAATTTCAATAAGTTTCAAATCGTTTTAATTAAATAAAATTATCTTCCCAACCTTAACTTATTCAAATTATTACCAAAATCTATTTTGAAATATAAATTTAAATACTTAACCATATTATATGTATTAACTCAATCTTAATTAAATTAAATATTATTATTAAATCTATATACATCATTACCATTTATATATAATTATTTAAGAATCAACATTTATTAAAACCATATATTTCTTTCCAAAACCATAAAAATTATTTTCAAAATATTTATATATGGACCAACGGTGTCTGTATATAATATCCTATCCTATGGTCAAGTGGTACAGATATTTATCATTTCAATCCGTAATTTAAATACATACGGGTAGATATCATTTCGACCCGCAATCCCAAATTCACTTCAAATGAAAATCGCTTGGGTTTATCATTTCAACCCATAACGAAATTCTCCTATTCTAAAGTCCGTTCGGGTATGTATCATTTCAACCTATGGTGAATTCTAAACAACAAGGAACTTGCAGATTGATAACAGATAATAATATAATAGCATATATCATCAATAACAATATAATATAAACAACAAGATATGGTGTCATATCCCACAGGTGAACAATTACAGATAATAGCATATATAACAATTTAAACAACTAACAGCATCATATTTCAATTGTCGTTTTAATTGAAATCAAATTTAATAAATATAAGAACGTTAGATCGTGAGTGATTGCTCACCTTTCGAGGCTAGAGAAATTTGACAATAGAATGAGTTACGGATCCAAGCACGAATTTCAAAGCAGAGCAAGATTGGTATGAATTCGACGACCAAGCTGATGGATAAGAATTGATGAGAAAAATCAAATTGGCTTAATAAAGACGGGACGAAACATATACAGTATATATTACTTTGAATCAATATAAAATTTGAAACATCAACTTACTTTAAATCTGTATATAAATTTAAAATCAATAAATGACTTTCAAGATCTATCTATATATTTATATTTCGAATCAACAGTTAAATCCCAAATGTACTATATCCCAAAAATTTTTGAAAACCAAGTTCACACATAACATAACCAAATGCAAATACACATATACACGAACTTATACACGTGTTCAAACTTAAAATTTAATATTGTTTAACATACCTTTAAAACTATACTACAATAACATAAACTAAATATTGTAATTTATATACATGCGGCACTAAATAAGCTTTATTAAATGAACATTACATGCAACCATACGTTAAGATATGTTACTATAGACACTTGTATACTAAAACGAACAACAAGGGTATAAACTAAGATATAATATATATATATATATATAATTATATAATATACTATAAAGTATCAGGCAAACCGAGGTTATGCAGACTTGACTTGTAATATATATACTAACATATAGATGAGTATGCTACAGATAAGACGAAAAATAAAGATTAATAAGCTTAGTTTATAAAATATATATATCTAAACTTATAAATGTAAGGCTAAACTGATCACATATATATACAGACTACCATTTTGGAAATAAAAGTATACATGGATATAGAATATATATATAACATACCGATATACCATATATTATTTCAAACCCAATACTATTTTTTTTAAAATAACATGTATATGTATACTTAGTAAATGCAAAGTAATAAGGATATTATCATCAGTTATGCAACAAAAACGCAAATAGAACAAGGGACAACAGCAGCTTTAGAAATGAAATATACGTTCTGCCATAATAAGACTTAGATATAAAACTATATATATACAAACCTACTGTAAAACAGAGTTTATACAATACATACATACCCTTATAAATTATTATACTATATATATACCTCAAAAATCAAAGGTAGGCCGAGCAGCAATAAAGAAGGACGGGTAGGCACGCGGGGAGGAAGCAGATGCGGTGGTTGGCTCGGTGGTGGAGGTGGAAGGTACGGCAGGGCTGTGGGCATGTGGTGGTGTTCATCGCGGTGGTGTAGGTCGGAATGAAGGGGAGGAGCATTTGCGTGCGTGGTGAGGAACAAAATAGTAGAGGCTAATATATATTATTATTTGAAGAATGAGAAGGGAGAGGGTAGGGGAAGTTGATGGGTTTCATTTGTTGAGGAGGTTTGGAAACATAAAAAAATTACAAAAGAAAGATGAGGAAAGAACAATTGCGTGCTCTATGTAACACTATATATATATATGTCTCTCAAACAGTGAAAAGTGTGAACAGAGATATGAAACAAAGAGGAAGAGCAAACGTACCAATATTGATGTAGATGTAACAGCTGATAATTTACTAAGCAAAAGGTTATTAAAGCAATTAATTGTTGCTTGGCAGTCACGGTAAAGATTTGAAAATGATTGGGAAGTTAAAGGTCACCATTTCGATACCGGTATGACGCACAGTTTAATTGTTTCCGTCGCGTACCGGACCTCAAAACACAGAATTGAATATACCGCATGGATCAGCACGACGAGACGATCAAAACGGTATACAGATATTAGTGGCACGATCATCCTATCAAAAGTCGATATCGGACACTGATATACGTTGCTATTCCGTACGGAAAAATCCAAACGGCGCTAGAAACGTTCAAAATTTGCGAAACGAATTACGCAGTCTTATTCAGAGTGTTCTAAATAAATTTTCTCATGTTGACATATTTAGGTTTCGGAATACTTTTCAATTCAACTATTACTAACCGATTTAAATTGGAATAAAATTTAACAATAAAATAAACTTCAATATTATCAGATAAAAATTTACCAGTTGCTATGTTTAAATAGACGTATTCCAAATAATAAATTTATATTTTCAAATTTTATTGTTTAAACTTTCACAAAATTTCAATTAATTTAATAAATAAAATCACTAAAAGTTTTGGGTCGTTACACTCTCCCCCACTCAAAACTTTTCGTCCCCGAAAAGGAAAGAGGTAGGAGAATAGAACAACCAGACATAAAAGTAGATTTGAAAGACAAGGATAAACAATTAATTTAAAACTATATAAATTTTACTTGAAATATTCATTCGAAAACTTCATTTGCAATTCAATTATCTTTAATACTTTAATATTTTTTTCAAACCCATTTGTAAAATTTCTTGCTTCCTTTATAAATACCATTTATATGTTTAAATAACACCTTTATAAATATATGAAAACTATTTGAAAACAATTATCTACATCATTACTTATATTTACAAAGAAGCTATTTGAAAACATTAAATCCATAATTCACAAATCTATTAATTTATCTCAAGATACTTTTCAAATATTATTAATAAATCAATAATCATTTACTTTAAATATGTTTTATTTAATTAATAACTTGTAAAATGTTTATAACACTAAAAATTTCTATTAAACCATGTAGTATATAAATATACAATATTTTAAAAAGGATATAGTCAACAAGGAAAAGAAGTAGGATTTGGAAAAACTGAATATAGGTGAATAAATAAAGCTGAGCAGATAAGGTCGATTCAAAAGAATAGTATCGGGCATGAATAATTAATTCAAACCATAAGATTTCAATTTCAAATATCAATACAAAATTTCTTTGTTGGAAATACTTTTAAAATAAAATACCTTTATAATAAAATACTTTTATAACTCGATGTTTCAACAAGTTTATCCTTGTTCCTGCAGACTCTGGCAGTGCGTTGATCAGGCGCAAAGCTAGAATTCTTCAGGTACATAGTAGACCTGTTTCAACACCTAGTGAAAATACTGGAAAACTTAAGAAAAACAGATATGGAAAGTAAAATCCAAACAAAAAAACCAAAACATGTCGATCATGGATCGCGGATACGCTATGGTTACACCTGGATCCCCCAGGAAACATCTGTACCCGTAGGCCCCCCAGCCCTACGATTACGCCATGAAGACTGGTAGTACTGCAGATACACAATGGTTACGCCTGGATCCCCTAGGAAACATTCGTACCCTAGGCTCTCGCAACCCCTGCTGATTACGCTACCAAGCGACCCAATAGATCGCAGATACACAATGGTTACGCCTGGATCTCCCATGAAACATCCGTACCCTAGGCTCTCGCAGCCCCTGCGAATTACGATATGCAGCCGCGCTCGTAAGACCATGGAGATTGCCATGGAATTCGATGGAAACTCGAGTATCATATCCGAAAAACCAAATCAGAGAAATAATATCGATAGAATGAATCCACAATGTGGCCACAAAGCAGATATCAAGCAGAGGGCACTTTCCATATCTTTACTTCGAAAATATGTATCGTATAGTACCTTTTCTAATCACTTTCAAATATCGTACTTACATAAAGTCCATTATATATAAGATTTTATTTTCAAATCAAATACCTTTCCAAAATCAAAAGTATATCAAATCACACTTATATAGACTTCAATTATATAAGATTTCACTTTTCAAATTGAGTACCTTTCCAAATCAATAGTTTTTGAATCAATTGCATACTTATACAAACCGATTTTTATATAAGTTCGATAACTCCCAAATCAAGTATTTAAATAAGGTTCTCAATTCAGTTCGTTTCAATATCCATACAATTTTCAAAATCATATACACTTTCACCAAATTGTTCTTCCAAATCAAATATTTTCAGTTCCAAATTTTCCAAAATAATAAATTTAGAAAATAAATCCAAATTTCCAAATCAATATAATTTAAGTCAACCAATTCATTTCCAAAATCACATGTTTTCAAAATCATCTTATATTTACATAAAGTCCATCTTATATTAGGGTCAAAATTTACAAAAATAAATTTCGCTGCATGAAGAGCCATATGGGATTGAATACCTTTGCTTACTAAAAGGTTTTGAATTTAGAATAGTTTTGTATATAAAATAGTTTTGTATAAAAAAAATAGTTTTGTAAATAAAATAGTTTGAAAAAAAATAGTTTTGTAAATAGAATAGTTGGTAAAATAGTTTTGTATATAAAATAGTTTTGTAGAATAGTTGGTTTAAGAAAAATAAAAGAAAATAGTTTGGAAAATGGTTTTAAATCGATAGTAGTTTTGCATAAAAGAAAAATTCCAATTAAATTACAAAGATATCCCACCCAACAACTTCAAATTTCAGCGTCAAGTATATCAATGATATTAGAACATAAGATGTACATACGTCATCATTTCGCAAAATCACATTCGATCGCTCGCTCGATCACACAAGTTCGCTTTCGAACTAGTATTGTCCATTCGACTTCCCTAATGCAGACTTCGATATGGTTTCTCGAATAGAAGCCATCACTCTCCTTGCATAGCCATATACAATGATAGAGAAATCTAGAATCAAGCTCAAAATCCATATTAAATATTCGCCATTAAGAATCAAATGAAAAATCCTAATACAAAATGGTGTAATTCACCTCGAACTTGCGTACTCAAACTTGGATCAAATTATTTATGCGAATAAAACAACATACGCACAACTTATATATCTATTCTAACTTGTTAAATATATAGTTTCATAAAGATGTTACTAAGTCAAAACATTTAAACTAAATTTTATTCAAAATATTTTGAAGACCAAATCCTTTTCAAAACATTTCAAATCTAAATTTCATATTAGAAAAAATTAAAAATAGCCTTATTCATATACTTAACAAAACAGTTTCAACTTATTTAAATAATATTACTACATACTTTAAACATACATACCAAACTTATATACTTTATACTTTTCGAAATTACTTAGCTTTGAAAAGTTAACCTTGATTTGGAAGTGCTCGAACCTTCAAAATAGTCGAAGAAATCATATTTCAATCCAAGAGTTGGAAATCACCAAAAAATCAGTAAATCAATTCCAAAAGATAGGGTTATATCAAATCAAATCCAAAACTCAAGGACTGAACACCGGCTCATTTCAAATTGTTCAAATATATAAACATATATCTTTCGAATATCACATCATACTTCGGAATTAGAAATCAAAATTGGTTTCGCGAAATCACTCGCGTAGCAATGCTACTAAAGTGGCCTCTCCCCCACTCTGAAACTCGAAAATCAATGTCGATGATGCGTGCACTCATCACCGAAATTATTCTCCAGTGACATAAGTGAGTTCTGGACTTCTATTTTCTTGAAAACTTCTTTAAATTTCTTTGAAATCATAAGAACTCATTTGAAGTCTTTTGAAACATTTCTTATTCAGAAAATACTTTTAAATCGTATTATTATATATTTTCCAAAATCTTAAAAACCAATTCCAAAACACTGAAATTCAATCTCTCGAGTTTCAAATTAAAACCCTTCAGTTATAAATTATTTTTTTATAAATCAATTTCTTATATAATTTTCAAAATTTCAAATCCTTTTGAAACTTCAAATTCTCGTTTTTAAAAGGGATATAATTCTTATCGAAAACATTTTCACTTTTATATATAGAATAAAATCATACTTATCAAAATAATAATTTCGATATATAAAAAAAATTCTAAAATACAAACAAACCCGATTTTTCAAAGAATGATTCAAGAATGGATTTCAAAACAAAGATAGAGATTCAAATTAAAGGAACTCAAATCAAATAGAATTTTGATTCGAAGATAGGCTCGATCGAAGATGAGATAATTATATTTCAAAATAGAAGATGGATATACTTATATGAATCGCGGGCGACCATAACCGGGTCAACCGTGACTTCAGGAATATAATCGATGTGGGTTTCTAAGGCGAATCGTCATTCGATCGCCAGAGGTAGAATTCGGCATAGTAAGAGGTAGTAGCATCTAAAACGAAGGTATAGAAATCTCCGGTGAATCAATGCCAACTATAAAGGAGTTTCACCCCTTTACAAATCATTCAAATATCGGCGGGATCGCCGATCTTTATAGAGATCATTCGAAGTGGAGTTATGGGATACTCTAGGATCAAAAGAAAATATTGAGACAAGAATGGATTTCAGAACACGTGGGAGTGTTCCAAAATTCAAAGGAAACCGAATCAAAAAAGGAAGAGATTCAAGCTCGAACGAAAGTAATTCTATGATTAAATCTACTACATATGATGAGGTTTGCCTAAAACCTGGCTCTGATACCAACTGTAACGACCCGCTATTTTTCAACCATTCGCATCTGCACATGTCGGACTTGAATTGCTCAAAATATCAGATTGTTAATTTAAATTTGGCAAAACTCATCATATACAGTAAATAAAACAATCACAGAATCACAGATACAGAGTAATATAACAATAATGCAGCGGAATAGATAAATAGTAGTTCATGAAGCTATTATATAAACATCAGAGTTAGAAATAAAAATACAATAGAATATCTCAAATCAGTGAAGTCTCCAGTACAAACAGATGACCTCCCTGAACAAATCAACTGGAAAGCTGAAACCAGAATCGATGGTTGGATCTCCAAACAAAGCTCCAAACTCCAAATGTGAGTCTCAAATGCTGTATCACTCAGTCTGACCCGAGCGTAAAGCAAAACAAAAAACACTGGAGTCAGGATTAATATTCTTATATCAATAAATCTAACTCAAGTGAAATATCAACTGAAATACAAGTAACTTAAAGGATGTTTGGGATAACCATCCTCTAAGGATCCGTGGAACTATCTACAATGTAGAAATATACACTATAACACCGTGGTCATTCCAAATTAATTTATACTTCAAAACCAAAATATCATTTCATTTCAGATATATCTATTTTCCAAAATAGTATATATAGGTTAAATAATTTAAAAAGTAAAGTATTTATAATTTCCTCAAGTCTCACAAATCGATTCAAATCAACTTCAAATTCCAAATTCAAATTTATTCAAAGCTCAATTCATCAATTCAATTCAGTTCTAAATATACCATTTAAATTTTCAATATATTTCAAAGCTTTAATATTCAACATTTTCAAAGTTAAATTTAACAATTTCATATAGCTCTTGATTTAACTTCATTATTATTTAATCAGGGAATATTCACTTAATAAATTCAATATCATTTAACTAGCCTTAAATTACATTTTTACTAAATATTTCCTTAAATTTATTTAAACAAGAAATATTCATTAAATTACTTAAATCAAACCCAAGTTATAAATCATATCTTAAATCTCAATTTCAATAAGTTTCAAATCGGCTTAATTAAATAAAATTATCTTCCCAACCTTAACTTATTCAAATTATTACCAAAATCTATTTTGAAATATAAATTTAAATACTTAACCATATTATATGTATTAACTCAATCTTAATTAAATTAAATATTATTATTAAATCTATATACATCATTACCATTTATATATAATTATTTAAGAATCAACATTTATTAAAACCATATATTTCTTTCCAAAACCATAGAAATTATTTTCAAAATATTTCTATACGGACCAACGGTGTCTGTATATAATTTCCTATCCTATGGTCAAGTGGTACGGATATTTATCATTTCAATCCATAATTTAAATACTTACGGGTAGATATCATTTCGACCCGCAATCCCAAATTCACTTCAAATGAAAATCGCTTGGGTTTATCATTTCAACCCATAATGAAATTCTCCTATTCTAAAGTCCGTTCGGGTATGTATCATTTCAACCCATGGTGAATTCTAAACTACAGGGAACTTGTAGAGTGATAACAGATAATAATATAATAGCATATATCATCAATAACAATCTAATATAAACAACAGGATATGGTGTCATATCCCACAGGTGAAGTTACAGATAATAGCATATATAACAATTTAAACAACTAACAGCAGCATATTTCAATTGTCGTTTCAATTAAAATCAAAATTAATAAATATAAGAACGTTAAATCTTGAGTGATTGCTCACCTTTTGAGGCTAGAGAAATTTGACAATAGAATGAGTTACGGATCCAAGCACGAATTTCAAAGCAGAGCAAGATTGGTATGAATTCGACGGCCAAGCTGATGGATAAGAATTGATGAGAAAAATCAAATTGGCTTGATAAAAACGGAACGAAACATATATAGTATATATTACTTTAAATCAATATAAAATTTGAAACATTAACTTATTTTAAATCTGTATATAAATTTAAAATCAATAAATGACTTTCAAGGTCTATCTATATATTTATATTTCAATCCCAAACGTACTATATCCCAAAAAATTTTGAAAACCAAGTTCACACATAACATAACCAAATGCAAATACACATATACACAAACTTATACACGTGTTCAAACTTAAAATTTAATATTGTTTAACATACCTTTAAAACTATACTACAATAACATAAACTAAATATTGTAATTTATATACATGCAGCACTAAATAAGCTTTATTAAATGAACATTACATGCAACCATACGTTTAGATATGTTACTATAGACACTTGTATACTAAAACGAACAACAGGAGTATAAACTAAGATATATAATATATATAAAATTATATAATATACTATAAAGTATCAAGCAAACTGAGGTTATGCAGACTTGACTTGTAATAAATATACTAACATATAGATGAGTATGCTACAGATAAGACGAAAAATAAAGATTAATAAGCTTAGTTTATAAAATATATATATCTAAACTTATAAATGTAAGGCTAAACAGATCACATATATACACAGACTACCATTTTGAAAATAAAAGTATACATGGATATAGAATATATATATAACATACCGATATACCATATATTATTTCAAACCCAATACTGTTTTTTTAAAATAACATGTATATGTATACTTATTAAATGCAAAGTAATAAGGATATTATCATTAGTTATGCAACAAAAACGCAAATAGAACAAGGGATAACAGCAGCCTTAGAAATGAAATATACGTTCTGCCATAATAAGACTTAGATATAAAACTATATATATACAAACTTACTGTAAAACAGAGTTTATACAATACATACATACCCTTATAAATTATTATACTATATATATATATATATACCTCGAAAATCAAAGGTAGGCCGAGCAGCAACAAAGAAGGATGGGTAGGCACGCGGGGAGGAAGTGGATGCGGTGGTTGGCTCGGTGGTGGAGGTGGAAGGTACGGTAGGGCTGCGGGCATGTGGTGGTGTTCGTCGCGGTGGTGTAGGTCGGAATGAAGGGGAGGAGCATTTGCGTGCGTGGTGAGGAACAAAATAGCATAGACTAATATATATTATTATTTGAAGAATGAGAAGAGAGAGGGTAGGGGAAGTTGATGGGTTTCATTTGTTGAGGAGGTTTGGAAAAATAAATAAAATTACAAAAGAAAGATGAGGAAAGAATAGTTGCGTGCTCTATGTAACACTATATATATATTAGACGCCTTCGGCATCCAGGGGTCACGGACCGACCATAGACCCTGTTCAATAAGTGGAACGCATTAGCTGTCCACTCTCCGGTTGGGCAGTAAGGGTCGGAGAAGGGCAATCACTCGTTCTTAAAATAAAACCAGCATTCTTAAGACCAAAGAGTCGAGCGGAAAAAGGGAGAGAGCTCTCTGTTCCTGGTTCTCCTGTAGCTGGATTCTCCGGAACCACAAGAATCCTTAGAATGAATGGGATTCCAACGTGTTCTTCCCGATCTCTACGCATTTCACCGCTCCACCGGAAATTCCCTCTTCCCCTACCGTACTCCAGCTTGGTAGTTTCCACCGCCTGTCCAGGGTTGAGCCCTGGGATTTGACGGCGGACTTGAAAAGCCACTTACAGACGCTTTACGCCCAATCATTCCGGATAACGCTTGCATCCTCTGTCTTACCGCGGCTGCTGGCACAGAGTTAGCCGATGCTTATTCCTCAGATACCGTCATTGCTTCTTCTCTGAGAAAAGAAGTTCATGACCCGTGGGCCTTCTACCTCCACGCGGCATTGCTCCGTCAGGCTTTCGCCCATTGCGGTATAGAATAGCACCTTTTGATGAGAGATACGAGCAAGAGGCCTCGAGAAAACTAGTGTTTTCCGAATTATATGAAGCCAGTAAGCAAACAAAAAACCCATGGGTATTTGAACCCGAGTTTCCGGGAAAAAGCAGAATATTTGATGGAAGAACAGGAGATCCTTTTGAACAACCTGTTCTAATAGGCAAGTCCTATATCCTAAAATTAATTCATCAAGTTGATGATAAAATCCATGGACGTTCGAGTGGGCATTACGCATAAAAAATACAAAAATTTATGGGTTCAGTGCGAAAATTGTTATGGATTAAATTATAAAAAAAAATTAGATCAAAAATGAATATTTGTGAGCAGTGTGGATATCATTTGAAAATGAGCAGTTCAGATAGAATCGAACTTTTGATTGACCCGAGCACTTGGGATCCATACTTGAATTAGCATATTTGTGTTTTACTCCCCGTAACTCTTCCTCTGCCAGGCTTGGGCAGAATAGCAGAGCAAGTACAAGTATTAGTAGCATAGCAAAAATGCATTCCTCGTCATTAATATGTTTGCTCGCGTTAATTGTGGTCTATCGGGAGAATCGATGACTGCATCTTTGATGCACGATATTATAAGTTTCTTCCTCTTGACCGAATCTATAACCTTCATTAGCAGACTCATTTTCAGTAGTTTCCCTGATTAAACTAGAGGTTACCAAGGAACCATGCATAGCACTAAATAGGGAGCCGCCGAATACACCAGCTACGCCTAACATGTGAAATGGATGCATAAGGATGTTGTGCTCTGCCTGGAATACAATCATAAAATTGAAAGTACCAGAAATTCCCCAAATGAAGGGGAAATTGATCCATGGTCGATTCCGTAACAGCTAAATAGGAATTGCTAGTTATACCTCGTGAAAAAAAAGATTTTTTAGTGGAATGCGCCATTCCATTTCTTCTAGAGAGAGGTTCCGTTAAAGCAAGTAAATATGACATGGTTACAGAAGTCTATTTATCGCATATATGCTTCAAGGGGCATAATGACATAGCCGTCGAGGTAAGTAGGGACCTAACTTTTTATTTGATTGATAATTATATGAAGCAGAAGATATTTTAGCCATTTGCATCAAGCTCAAACTTCCTTCTTGCATACGTGCTCCTCCGGAAGCACACACAATAATAACAGGTAGAGATCGATTAGTAATCTCAAGTAGTTGTAGTAAAACCTGGCCTGTTGACCCTTTAGCTTTTCCAGCGATATGCACATATCTAAGTAATTGTCGCTCTGTCAGACCATAATGAAAACGCAATTTCTGGAGACAAGCAATTGAGGCGAATCTAGCTCTTAGACGAGCTCGGACACGAGTAGAGGCTGTTAAGGTTATTTCCTACTAGTAAAAAAAACACACATAAAAATAAGAAAAAGAAGTTCTTTAGAGGTTCTTTATTATATACCATATTTTGATTCTGCCAATTGAATACAATCAATTCTAGATGATACAACAATAAAAAGAAGATGGCTAGAAAAACTTATTAGATACCAGAGTTGAAAAGTTTCAAAAAAAAAACAAGATGGGTCATCAAAATAATTCTATTTATGGACCTAATAATGAAAGAACTTGAAAAAGTAAAACCCATATTAAAATCGAGTAGGGTTAAAATATATGAACCGACTAAAAATAAAACCACGCCCCTATTGCCACAGCGGTAGATATAGGTCTTTTGAGAATACGTCTCAACGACCAATGGTTAACGGTAGCCTTGATGGGTGGTTTCGCTAGAATAAGTAATAATGAGATCACCATTTTAGGAAATGATGCGGAGATGAGTACTGACATTGATCCGCAAAAGGCTCAAAAAGTGAATAGTGTGAACAGAGATATGAAACAAAGAGGTAGAGCAAACGTACCAATATTGATGTAGATGTAACAGCTGACAATTTACTTAGCAAAAGGTTATTAAAGCAATTAATTGTTGCTTGGTAGTCACGGTAAAGATTTGAAAATGATTGGGAAGTTAAAGGCCACCATTTCGATACCGGTACGACGCACAGTTTAATTGTTTCCGTCGCGTACCGGACCTCAAAACACAGAATTGAATATACCACAGGGATCAACACGACGAGACGATCAAAATGGTATACAGATATTAGTGGCATGATCATCCTATCAAAAGTCGATATCAGACACTGATATACGTTGCTATTCCGTACGGAAAAATCCAAATGGAGCTAGAAACGTTCGAAATTTGCGAAACGAATTACGCAGTCTTATTCAGAGTGTTCTAAATAAATTTTCTCATGTTGACATATTTAGGTTTCGGAATACTTTTAAATAGACGTATTCCAAATAATAAATTTATATTTTCAAAATTTATTGTTTAAACTTTCACAAAATTTCAATTAATTTAATAAATAAAATTACTAAAAGTTTTGGGTCGTTACATAGATGGTTGTGTGGAGACGTCCACTTTGGTTGTGATAATTATACGTCGTGGCGACGACTCTTGACATAAGCCAAACATCGTCGACACAGTGTTATAAAATCACATGATCCTGGTTATTTCATGGTTACTTTTCGTACTCTAAAAAGTTTAAGTAATTTCATTTACTAAAGGAATGGTTGGAATAATCTTAGCGTGGTGTCAGCGACCTTGTCACGGATGAAACTGCTTAGCGAGGTGTCAACGACCTTGTCACGACGGAACTGCTTAGCGTGGTGTTATCGACATTGTCATGGACAAAACTGATTGGGAAGGTGTTAGTGACCTTGTCATTGCATTTGAGATCCATTTCTTTTTTGAATTTGGAGATGTTAAATTGTTATCACCATATTTTTAATGATAGTCAAATTGAGACTTGATATGGACTTATGAAATTGTGATTTGATTAATATGCCTTATTATGTCTATGGGTTCAGGCATATTTTATTATGGCTTATTTGTATTGTCATATGTTTATAATTATGTGTTTATTGATTTAAACATTGTGATTTGAGATTTAGTTGGGATTTCACCATAAGTTAGTTTTGCCTATGGAAGGTTATATTTGTGTATCTCACGATTTATTGAAATATGACATGAGTTGTCATTTACTTTCTTCTGACTATTTCTAGATTTTGGAATCATTCACTATGAGTAATTACTATAGTTAATGAGGTTAATTACTATATTTTATAAATTTCATGTTTGAGTTTTGTGAAATTCCGAGATTTAATCGGTTTAAGTAGCACATCTTTGTCGCTGTCCTGAGATTGATCGACAACGATATTGAATTTTGAACTAGCACTTATTTAAATCATAACTTTTGAACCATTGATCCGATTTCAGTAAACTTATGCTTTATGAAAGGCTATGATAGTAAGGAAATTTTTTTTATAATTTTTGTCAAATTATGCTTTATATTATTTGTTAAACAACTATTTGTTTAAAACATAGTTTGATAAGAAGTTATATTTGTTGTTTATAAAATTTTGAATAATTATGCATTGTTAGTTGTTTTGAAAATTTTACATATCCAATGGCTTTAGTGCATATTAAATGAATTCTGTGTAGTAGTTTGGAAATAATGTAAACTTTAGTATAGTTGAAATGAAGATAAAAATTATTATTCGAATAAAGTATGAAGTGTAAAAAGTTAGTTAAAGTGATTTTATTAGTTGATTTGATTTTGAAAGTTGGTTGAATAGGATAAATTCCAAAATTTTGAAGTCTTAAACTTTCCGAAAGATAGATCATGTAATGAATGATATAGCGTAAAGATTTCTTTGAAAAATACATGGTTTTGGATTTTGAAATGGTTAAAAAAAAAAATTTAAAATGGCCTTAGTATTGAAATTTTGATTAAAAATGCGCTGTATTAAAACAACCATATCTTGAGAATTATAGCTCCAAATGGAGTCAATATTTTTGTAAAAGAAAGTACTTACAGTAAGCTAAAAGTTTTCTCTTACCATTTTCTAAAATTTTGAAATTTTTTTGGTCTAAAATGAGTTTGAAAATTAATGGGCAGCTCTGTCCTATTAGTAATTTATAAGACAAAAGGCTGAAAGTATTTTGGATGTAACTTTTAAATGACAAATTTGAATTTGACGATTTTTATATCGCCTGAAATCTTAGACTGAGTAGAACAACTTTCATTTTAAGAGTTTTGGCAAATTTTGATATTTTCTAGATGAAAATTTGGATTTTATACAGCAGCCTAAAAAATTAAATAAGGAAATTTTATGAACATGGAGTTTGAACAATTTAAGATTTAAACTTTTGGTATAAATTATATGTTAACCTTTGATGACATATGAGAATAGGTACCATTGGAGTATATTTGGATTAATTAGCGAATTTGGTTTGCATTTTCTTACAATAAGCTAAATAGCTTGCTCATAATGCAAAAATAAGGTATGCTTACGGAATATTTTTTTTGAAATGGTACTTAGATACAACATGTCACTTGGACAACATAACACAAATCACATATCAATATATGTTCGAATCACGCTATGCAAGTTTTGAACTTGTGACCTCTCGCACCAAAGTCGAATCACTTAACCACTGGGACAATGGTGTTTGTCTACGGATTAAAATATTAGAATGCTAAAATTTTGATATATATAACTTATTTCCGACCATGTTTTGGTTGATGTATATCTAAATTATTATATTGTTATTGTTCGGATGGTTCTCCTTACAAAGAAGACTTTGTCAAAAAAAATTAATTTTCGACATTTAAAATATCTCATTAAATTTTGTACGTTTTAAAAATAAAGTGAATAGTGTTTTGAATTGGTGATCTAATTACGAGAACTTGATTTCTCAAGCCTTTAATTGTAGAATCTAAATTGGTTTAATTGTTAAATAAAAGAGGACGTTGGAAAACAAAATTTTAAAATGTTACATTAAAATAAGCTTAAAAAAGGGAAAATAATTTTAGTGATTGTAAACTGTAAAGTTTAAAGACATAACCTGAAATACTTATAAATTATATAAATTTTTGGGTAGGAAACTTAGTTTCCATTCGTATTCTTCTTTTTGGGGGTGTTATGTATTACAATTACGGAACGCATCATCCCAATTGCTTATCGAGTCACTTTTCCAGTTAATTTGCCGCTATGCTTGATGTCTTCTTTGTATCTCATTTTCTTTAAGAGATTCCAATTTGTGTTCTTGAGCCTAGAGCTCTTCGAGATTTTTAGATCTCATTCGATTTGACTTAGGAGTATAATCCTAGTCGTGTTGTTGCTTCGAAAGTTAAACGCATTCTGTATTATCCTCTACTGCTCATTAGTGATGCTTCCTTCATTTAAAGATCTTTTATCGATAGCTTATTTATCTTTTGAAAGATGTATTCGTTTGAGAATTGTTATTTACTTTTTCCTATAGAGAATTGTGGGGATGCAATTTTCGTAAGGAAAGAGTCTGTAACAACTCTGGTTTAGATTACCTGAAATTATAGGAGAATAATTTAATTTAGTGATAATTAAATAATTAAGAGATTTGGGAATTTTTAGTGTTAATTAAATTGGAGTTTGGAGAATCTATTTGTACAAGGTTCATGTAAATGAATTTTGTATTAAAAATGGGTATTTTAGTAATAATGGAAGTAATTTCAACATTTGAAATATGATCTTTCCATGAATAAATTATTTTGGTAAAACTATGAAGAATAATTTTTATTCTAAAAGTTGTATTAAATTTTGGACATAAACGGTGTATCTTTACAACGTTAATAATAATAATATATTTTATTATGGAAAATATGGTTTAATTAAATTTAGACATGTAATTTATAAAATGAAGATTTTATCTTATAGAGATCACTAAAAGTAGAGTGGTTTATAAAAAAAATATACAAGTTTGTTTAAATATAAAGTAAAGTGTTTTATAATTCAAAGTTCTAATTAGTAACACCTTGTGATAAGAGAATTTTGCAACACTCCTTATTGGATATCTACCCATTATCCTAAAGCTCATTAGCACTTAAACAAATGAGAATACATTCATCACATTTTATCTCTCTCAAACCAGTAAACACAAATAATCTCCACCTTCTTCTCAAACCAAATCAAAGAGCAAACTCCATTTTCTCAAAATTTTCACAAAACCCTAGCTGCTCCAAAAATCATAACAAATCAAATAACATCTCAAAAATTCTATGTTTAGGATATGTTGTTGCTAACATGTTCCATCACCTCGGCTTCAAATTTCGTGGCATTTGGTTTAGGTTTGATGGGTCAAAGGTCATCTTTTCTAAAGTGGTTTTCGAGTAGATCTGGGCTGAAAAACGAAATTCAGTAGCAAATTCATAACTAATTCTATTAAAATCATAAAAATATGAAATTTGGATATGTTGTTCACAGTTCATAAATACACCTTTTGTATAAATTTCATAGGAAATTATATTGTTTTCTATGTCAAATCGTTGCTGCACTAAGAGTCAAATTCTGGAAATTTTGGTTGTTTGGGTTGAAACAAAATGCAAGCAATTTGAAGCCTTAAGCATGATTGAGGTGAGTAACCCTCACACTTCTAGTCTAGATTCATTTGTATGTGATTGAATGGTGAAAATACTAGTTTTATTGATCTTTGTTTGGTGATTACTATCAGTGTTTTTTAAATTTACTCATTGTTTGCTCACTGTCAGTTTACTATTTTCTGAATATTTAAATTAGACTTTGCTCTTTCCTTTTAATTGCGCTATCCAGTATTGTTAAGTTCATGCAATAGTTTTAACAAAATACTAAAGTAGTAAACAATATTTGATCTAACAAAATTCAGGTACCAACAACCGGTCGTACTGCCTGGAGCTTGCTCCAGGTAGTTGTCCGTTCCGCGGTTATCTTCCTCTTTTTCGCTTGTTCGCCGATCGTTTTAAGTTGCATTGCTCTAATTTTTGATGTTGTTTTCCGATAATTTTCCGATTTGAATTTTGAGTTCTGAGTTTTGAATCAATGGAAAATAATTGCATTTGATGTTTTTGTGTTCTATGGAAAATTCCATTTTTGATGCCTTTGTGTTATATGGAAGATATTCCATTTTTGATGTAATCAATTACTGTTGAATTTCAGTATTTTAATTCATACTTTGATGATATGAATATTTATGAGTTATTTTGATAAGTTGGTTTTCAAATAAATAGTAATTTTGATTGAAAAATAAACATATATATATTTCAGGTGATTTATAAAGTGATTTTGGTGTAATTCAATTATATTGCATAAAGGTTTCTAACTCTTATTTTTATTAAAACACCTTGATACTATTTATAAACATTTAAAAATCTCATTTATGGAGTTTGGACTTATTATAGTTATGGATTAACTATCCATTTTATGGTCCCTTGACCATTTATGATAACACGTATTCGGTGAGTTTTATGCTTCCATTTATGATAGGCCTCCCCCTTTAGGTTTCTGGATTTCTAACGATTGATTTCTGGATTTTATGAAATTTGTGTTTCATCAAATATTTTCTGAGATTTGATTTTATTAGCTAATAATGGCTTTGTGATTTGGTGAATAATTTTTCAGAAGAATAATATTCCTTTTTGTTTAACTCTATGTGAGTTTCATGTTAACTCTATGCGAGTTTTTATGTTCCTACTATGGCTTGTAAACTATCATCTCTTTTATCTCACATTGATTCGAATTAGACTAGACTGATTCGTTTATTATCCTTTTGTAATGCTCAAGTCAGACCAATATATTTCAGGTTCTTCAGCATGATGATGTTAGAGGTTGATTAGTTTGACGCTTCTTCGTATGCTTTAGTAGAGTTGTAGTCTAATTATATTCAGTCCTTCTAGTATGTCGAAATAGAGATTCATTTTGATGTATATTCATTTATGTTGTCTTAGATATCTCATATGTATATCATGGATCTTTTATGACCACCTTTTGTAGTTCACATCATGTATCATATACATGTTCACATCCACTTTATGAGAAATGTTTATATATCTTTTTCGCATTATGTGATTCTATGTTCTGTTATATTTTATATTGTTCTGAATTATATTAAACCACTGTGTTGTTGTTTGGTGCCTGTATCAGATATGTTGAATCCTCTTACAAAAGAAAAATATTTTCACTCAATTCGACGTATTGATACTCGTCCAAAGTAATAATACAAAAGGTCGCTCCTAACAAGCCTTATTCTCCACATTAACAGACGATATTACATTGTAATGTTCTTTATTAATGAGGGCATAAAGATGGGGCATCACATGGGACTAATTCCCAGACATCAATTTTGGTAAACTAATTCGGTTCTTGCATAACAAGAACTCATGAATCATCTGATGATGCTTATTTTGGATTTTTAGGTTCATTGGTTGAGATAAAAGCTACATTACTTATTTTGTTCTATTGATCTCTTGTTTTTAGACTCTTTGTATTTCTTAGAATATTTTCTATAGTATGATCTTTTAGATATTTTGTTCTTTTATTTGGATATGAATTTTCAGAGTTATCATTATTTTCATTATTAGTGATTTCATTATTAGTAATTTTATTATTTTCATTCTGATTAATATTTTCCTCTTCATCAATATTGGTATTATTTTATTTAAAATATTCATCAAATGAAACGAGTAATGTTTCTTTAAAAGTGTTTGTTCTGGTGTAAAAAACACTAGCTTAACTTCTATTGGAGTATTAAATAAAAATTCCTTTATTTGATTTAGCATCAAATTTATCTAAATTATCTTTTGTATTTAATATAAAACGTTTACTACCAGTAAATCTAAAATAAGATACTTTAGGCTTTTTATCATAAAATAATTCATAAGAAGTTGTTAAAGGTCTGATTAAAATTCTAGTTAAAATATAGCATGTTGTAGCAAAAGCTTCAGCCCAAAAACTTTTAAGTAAATCGCTATCATTTAGCAAAGTCCTAGCACATTCTTGTATAGTTCTGTTTTTATGTTCTACTACTCCATTTTGTTGGGGTGTTCAAGGAAATGAAAAGTTATGTATAATTTCTTTCTTATTAGAAATATTTTCAAAATATTCGTTTTTAAATTCTCCTCCATGATCGCTTCATATTGTTTTAATTTCGATTGACTTTTGGTTTTGAATTCTCATGGTGAATTTTTTTAATATTTCAAAATGCATCACTTTTATGTTTAAGGAATATTGTCAAGTATATCTTGAAAAATCATCTACTATGAAAAAAAAATATCCATTATGATTTATTGATTGAACTTGTTATGGTCCAAAAAGATCTATGTAAAGGAGTTCTAAGGGTTGAATCATGTCTTTTGATTAAAAAGACCTTTCATGAAGCTTTCCTAGTTGGCAAGCATCAAATAAGTTGTTGACATTAAAACTCATTATAGGGAGTCCATTAACAAGTTCATATCTAGCAACTTTAGATAAGTGATTAAAATTTAAAAGACCAAATCATTTGTGCTAAATCCAAGTTTCACTAGATTCAGCCAAAAGACAAAGATTGTGACACTTTCATACTTGAGATGTAAATATTTCGTTTTCTAACACCTTCAAAGATAATTTAAGGCTCACTATCCTCGGTGTAGCAAATATCATTTTCTAACTTAATTTCAAGACCCTTATCACATAATTGACAAATACTAAGCAGGTTATGTTTCAAATTCCTAACTAGCAAAGCATTAGAAATAATAGGAGTTTTAGTGTTACTAACATTACTAATGCCATCACATATCCTTTTGGGTTGTCTCCGAAGTTAACTGATCTTCCATCTTTGTAAACTATATCCTTTAAGATATCCAGATTTCTAGTCATGTTTCTTGAGCATCAATTGTCTAGTTGTTAATCGGGTTTTAACCAAGCAGATTTCAACCGAAAGTTAGAACGTTAAAATGAAGTTAAAATGATTCAAGAACTTGAAAACATACTCAGAAGAATAAGAAGATGGAACCCAAAAATTTCCAAGTCCAAAGGAGCAAAGGAGACCTCTCGGTACCGAGAAGTCCTGTCGGTACCAAGAGATTTCTGTTGTAGTTTAGACCCCATCTTCCTCTGTGCTACAAGTACTACTTCAAGCAGTTGTCATCAAGTGCTTTTCTCAGAGAATAGACGAGCAATTCCAAGGCTTTATGAGAAGAAAGCAGAATAATACAAGTGTTATCAAAGGAATCATTTGTGCGACTCAACCTTTATGGAAAAGAGTTTGGAATACATCGAATCAAAGATAGAAGGTCAAAGCAAGTAAGAAGTGGAAGTCTGCAACAGAACAAACCTCTCAGCACCAAGAGGAAACTCTCAATACTGAGAGGTCTCTCTTAGTAATTGGGCCAAGTGCTCCTCTATATACTTCCATCCTTGCATTCGGACCTCGTTCAACTCGACCCTATAGACCTACAAAGCGGTTTCTCTATAAATACTGGCCTTATAACAACCAAACAAGGATCTTTTTTCTTGGCTCCATACTCTAGTTCTTCTTCATCTCCTATCTCTCTACACACAATAGTCACATAGGAAGATACTTTGGTAGTTCTATGCTTAAGAACCTATCAATCACTTGTACTAGTGACTCTAAGTCTCTCTCAAACCCACAGTCAATAAAAAAGTAAAGTAGATGTAGGCCAAAGGCTGTTGAACCACTATAAAAATCTTGTGCATCCCTAGTTTTCTACAATTTTTTGCACTTTTCCATTATTTCTACTATATCTAATCCTACAATAGGTCATACTTGGATGTTGTTGCCACTTTAGCATCGATATTTTAGTGCTTTCATTAAGAGATCCAACTTAGGGTTAGATCTAGCTTGCTATTTTAGATTTGAAGAGGTCCAGTGGTTAGGTGTAGATTGTTTTGAAGAATTTGAAAGCTTGCTGAAAGAAATTCAAATGCACTTAGAAGATCCAATGGATCTACAAGAGCAGTAGCTAGTGGTGATGAAGGAATGCTCACCAAGTTGAAGTTAGTAACCAATATTCAGTACCCAGATCATCTGCTCGACAGAAAGTGGTTACTAGAGGAGAGGTTAATAAGGTGTTACAGGAATTGAATCAGAAGATGGTGAATAGTCAGAAAGTTTCGATGGACAAGATGGATGCTTTACTAACCCTAAAAACCACATAGAACTTGGAGAACTAAAAGGGAAACATCACCTAGGCTAGAATAGGAAAACTCCTCTGTTTCTATCCAAAATAGAAGGGATGGAAAGCAAAAGCAGAAGAAAGTAGTTGCAGGAATTACAGAAGAAGTTGCAAGAAGAAGTAGATGTGCTCTCCTTATAAGAAAACAACTCGGTACCGAGAGGATTTCTCTCAGTACCGAGAGGAATTTGGGAGACTTGGAGGGGGGGTTAGGAAGCTAATGCAATGGATGTTTCTAATGAGGAAGAAGACTTGCAGCTTGACGATGATGATTTTGAGTCGGATGTTGGTGCCAATGGAGACGTAGTTCAAGCAGCCGCAGTTGAACCAAACTCATGCTCGTGGGATACAAAAGCAGTGGTTCTCTAAAGTCTGAAGGACCTAGGCATCAACCGGCAAATGAGACCATTTGCGTAGTCAAACACTAGGTGTACCCCTTGATAGTCGACCTTCGGAGTGCCATGCTAGGGAGGAATATACAACTGACATGGTTAAGCGGTTGGTTAAAGAAAGTAAAGGCATGAAGAATGAGAATTGGGTTTTTGCACCAAGTAGGACTCCATTCTTGGGGAATATTCCAAGAGAAGAATATCATAAGAAGTTTACAATGCTAACTATGCCATCGTACAATGAAACTACCGATCCTAGACAACATTTACTTAAGTCTGAATGTCACATGGATGGTGTTAGGGCGACGGATGTTGTTCGGTATAGGTGCTTTCCCATTTTTTTGGAAGGAGTTGCATCGATTTGGTTTATTATGCTCGTGCTAATGTCCATATCAACTTTAAATGAACTAGCTAAAAATTCCTAGAGTAGTTATGACTACATGCTATACGACCCAAGGACGTGATGTCCTTATCGAGCCAATCTCAAGGCCTAAGGAGTCATTGAAACAGTTCTTGAACCGGTTTAATGGTGCTATTATCAAAGTTAGTAATCCAAAGGAAGATCTTGTATTCATGGCTTTGGTCCGGGGCATCTACCCAGACATGGACTTTGGAAGAAGGAAGAAGTTGAAGGAACCTACGACCATAGAGGAGTTCCATCGGAAAGCTATTCGGTTTCTACGCTTTAAAGAAGCAAGTTTAGCTTTATTGAATGCCGATGATAGACAGTCAAAGGAGGTTATCCAGAGAAATGTGGCAGTAAAGCAATCTAGGGATAACTTTAATAATGTGGAAACTAATGTTGGAAATTCTCGAAACCAAAAGAAATGGAATCAAGGCAATGATGGTACGCGTAACGACAATAATAAACATTCAAAAAATTTGAAACCGGATGGTTACACTTCTCTGAATGACACATTGGAAAACATATACCTAGCTACTCAAGGAATGGCACAATATAAGAAACCGCTAAGGAGGGAGGAAACCGAGTAGGAAAGGCTCTTTGGAAATTTCTATCGTTTCCATGAAACTCATGGAAACAACACAAATGAGTAATGGAATTTGAGGGATCTCATTGAAGAACTGAAGGGGAAAATTAGCTCCAACAGTATGACAAGCAACTGTAGGAAGATTCTAAAATCCCAAGACTCTTGGGGCCACTTTCCCAAGGAAATCAATCTTGACCAAGTGGAGAAGGGCCCAAACGGAATGATGGAAAATTGGTTATCAATACCATAGCCGTAGGACCTTATCCGGCTGAGAAAAGATGGAGGGAAATGGAACGGTATGCGAGCTCGTTGAAGCATGTACCATAGGAAGGCTACTTCATTGTTAAAGATGAAGCTCCGACTAAGCAGCTGTTATCCCGCCTTTATGCAAGGCCGTGATACCATAGATTTAGCTAAAACGGGTGGTTACCAACCTTGAGAATCAATGATATACAAGTCTATGGAGGATAGTCGAGCTGATTCAGACTTGGCCCTGATCAAGGTGCAATCAACATGAAGTGATAAGGAAGGCCTTATGAGGCTAAATTCAAATTTCAAGTCAATCGGAGTTCATACGCTCGAGTTATGGAAAAATGAAGAATTTATATGGATCGATCTAGAACGATCCATAAAACAGGGTAAATCGACGAAGATCGATCAATATATTAAGATCTACAACTTCATTACCCACGAAAGTTTCAAAGCATCAATATATTGAAGAGCAGAGCCCACAAAAATGATCGTAGGTCAAAACTCTAAGGCTGAAGAAATGTCGATCGTTTTATGCCGATCATTCCGAACAATCGGTATAATTTAGCAAGCAACCCAAATGCGACCAAGATTGATCTATATCTCACAATTTACAAATCAGAATGAATTCATATTTTAGGAGCAAGGTCTAGAGGCATGTAGGACCCCCCACAAATGATCGTATGGCAATCAAAGACAAAAATAACGATACCGATCTGTTATCCCGCCTTTTGGCAAGGCCGTAACACCAAGGAATTGACTAGTAACCAGTGATGGCCCGTCCCAGAGATCGGTTATATACGGGCTCACTACGAATATCGATGAATTTTGTCCGAGTCCGGATCGGGCTAAAATTGGTAGGACATGACAAGCTAAGCCATGGGAGCCAACGTTTCAAATCTCAAGTCAATCCGACTTTGTATGCTCGAGTTATGAGCGATACAAGATTGGATGAAAATCAATTGCCGATCAACTCGCTCCTTCGACTCGCTTCGCAGCACTCAAGAGAAGCCAACTTCGACTCACTCCACGTCACTCAGAGCTGCTCTCTTCGATCGCTCCACGCCCCTCATAGCTGCTCTCTTTGACTCGCTCCAGTTTGAAACTATCCAAAGCAGCCACTTCGACTCGCTCTCCCAGTGCTAGCTTCGACTCGCTCTCCCAGTGCTAGCTTCGACTCGCTCTCCCCGTGCTAGCTTCGACTCACTCTCTAAAGCTTGCTTCGACTCGCTCAACCAAGTACTTACTTCGACTCGCTCGAAACAACATCCAGGACAAAGTAAGAATCAAGTGCCACGTCATCGAGTCGAACCGAAGCGAGTCGAAATAGGAAGCGAGTCGAAGGAAACAGCCTGCTGAAAATTCCATTTTGTATCGATCATATCTCCCAATCTACAAGTCCAAATGCTATGAAATTCTCACAGAAGACCACGTGCATGCTAAAGAATGTCCACGCGAAATTTCGACTCCATTGGATCAAATCTTGAGCGAGTCGAAATCAGCTCGTGTCGATCACGGATCGGACCGAAACTTCACGGGCTTGGGCGTACGGGCCTGGTCACGTGCCATAGAGGATCTCCCGAGATCTGAGCGAAATATCTACCACCTACACCTATAAATAGAACCCCAAAGCCAACAGAAAAGGGGTTCTTCTTCCTCTTTGAGATCTCCAACGCCCGGACTCCGCCAGATCCAGATCTGAACTCTCTTGCTACTGCTACCAACAAGATTCACTGCTGCAAATCATAGTTACCTCTTGTAATTCATTGCATTCACTTGTAAACATCAAAGGAAGATCAATAAAACAAACTATTTCATAGTGGACGTAGGCTATACGCCGAACCACTCTAAACTCTTGTGTCTCCCTCACTTTAATTATTCTCATTTCTGAAATTTGGAGTTTTTGTTAGATAATTCCTCTTTTTTCATTTAATTTCTTCACTTTATCTCTTCAAAGACTTCCGAAGAGTGTTGTGCCCAATTTTGGTACAAACACTTTGGTGCTTTCACTGAGAAAAACCCAATTTTTCTCCCACTCTTTGGATCTCCTATCTATATTGGATTGGACAAATCTAAGAAGAAGATCCAAATCTAGAACTTTGAAGCCTTTCCATTCTATTCAGATTTGCAATCAGATCTAGGAAAGGACTTCGCCAATTCATTATGGTGAGCACACGTACCACCTCTGCAGCTGCTGATCAAGGAGCACGGGACCGACAAAACCCCGTGAAATCACCTCCATCCAACCAAAATGCTGCAGGACCTTCAGATCTATCAGGTCCAATCACTAGGCAAGAATTCCAGACATTGCTTCAAGAGTTGACCCAAAGTCAACAGCAGCTAGCGGAACAACTACGCGCCAACACAGAGTTGACTAACCAGCTAAATCGCCAAAAGCGAAGAAGATCTAGAAGAGACCAGGGTTCTCGCTCCTCCACAGAAAGTTCAGCCTCCTCCGTTGGTCAAACTAGATCCACACGTCCACGGTTAGGTGGAAGCTACACCCAGGCCACGGGACACCAACCTGCTTCGAACCTTGGGCAACCTAGAGCTGGACCATCCATTAGTCTTCGCACAGAACCTTCTACTCGGGGAGGAGCTGCTCCTTATCATGTTACCGGCAACATTGCTACTACCACCACTGCCGGACGGGGAGGTGACGCTAGAAACCAAGCTGATCCTCAACGTAGCCAACGAGAGCAGACTCCTGAACCTTATGTCCTTGAGGATGTTGAACCAAGGAGGCGAAACATGGACCGTCGACCGCGTCCGGTCCAGACTCGCGCTGTGGAGCCCGACCACACCTTGGCACAACATGCTCCAAGTGTCCGAACACCAGATATACCGGCGATGATCCGCCAAATGATCCGTGAAAGTCAGGGTCTCTCAAATGACGACAGGGGAATCTCCCGAATTCATACCCCTTTCACCGATGATGTTTTATATACTGAACCACCTCGGCACTTCAGGATGCCAGCTTTGCCAGTTTATGAAGGAAGTTCTGATCCTAATCAACATGTCCTGAAATACGAATGGCTGATGAATGCTGCTAGAGCTGATGATGTAGTAAATTGTCGTAGTTTCCCCATTTCCTTAGGGGGCATCGCTACCATGTGGTTCACTCGTTTGCCACCGCGATCCATCTCTAACTTTGACCAGATGGCCACCAAGTTTGTCGAACAATTCCGTATGCATGTGGCAAGGCCAAAGGACATTAATACTCTGTCTAGTGTTACGCAAGCTCCCGTAGAAACCCTTAGACGTTACTTGGAGCGATTCCGCGCTGTGTGTGCAGAAATAAGCAATCCCAACGATAACTCTATCCTGATGGCTCTGACTAAGGGGATTGATGCTGATTCCAAGTTTGGAAGTTGGTTAGCTGGGAAACCACCTACGTCATTGGACCGTTTCTATTCCAAGGCAGCCCAATTCCTGAGAAGGGAGGATGCGAAACAGTCTAGGAAGCAGGATGACGCAGGGCCCAACATTGAAGGTATCCAGAGTAACGTCGTTGTTAAACAGTCCGGTGATAGTTCTGGAAAAATTCAGTTGAACGTCCAAAATAAACAGAATCAGCACAGGGACAATAGAAACCAGAACAAAAAACGCGATCAGGATCGTGGACCACGGCGTAGAGCTTCCATGTATGATAATTACACTCCGTTGAACACGTCATTGGAGAATGTATATTTGCAAACCTGCAATACCATGCAGTATAAGAAACCTGCCCCAAAACCACCAACTGAAAGACAAATCCAAACAGGAAAGTTCTGTAGATTCCATGAGAGTTATGGCCACAACACCAATGAGTGTCGTCACTTACACGACCTCATTGAAAAACTGATACGAGAGCGGAAGTTGGATCAGTATGTACGGGCGCCGCAATCCGGTGGTGCGGGCCCATCAAATCAAAATCATGCACCGAACCAGGAAAGACAGGAAGAACCCGCTCCTGCGGACGGGAGGTTGGTCATCAATACAATAAGTGGTGGTCCTCACCTAGCGGATCGAAGCTGGAAGGAAATGGTGTCGTATGCCAGTTCTATCAGGCATGCGGACTTCGAGTGTTGCAGTATCTTTGATGAGGGGGCTCCGGCCAAGCAACATAAAACAATGACGGATGACATCGTGTTCAGAAGCAGAGACGCAGATACAATCGAAGCTCCCACTATCGACCCACTGGTCATCTCAGCACAAGTAGGTCCCGCTTGGATAAAAAGGATCTTAGTTGACAGTGGAAGCTCTGTGAATATCTTGTTCAAGCGAGCTTATGATCAAATGAAGATGGAAGCCGCATACTTGAAGCCTTGTCAATCTCGAGTTCATGGTTTCAACGGAAGTGTCACAATCTCTACTGGGATGGTGGAACTGCCAGTAGAGTTGGGAGTTGGAGAGCGTCGGAGAGTACGGATGTTGCAGTTCATCGTTTTTGACATAGACTCCCCTTACAATGCTTTCTTGGGCCGACCGGCCCTCGTTGAATTCAGAATAGCCATCGCCCCATGGTGTTTGACTTTAAAGTTTCCCACTGATCATGGAATAGGAATCATTCATGGAGATCAGGCCACTGCCAGGGCCTGTTATGTTGCTGAGCTGTAGGAGGCGTAGCGAAGGGAGAAGGGAAAGGGCGTAGAGGAATCTCTCTGCGTCCGTTTCGCCGATAATTGACAATTAACGCCCGGGCCCAGGCCCGGGCACCCCAGCCAATTCCTCAAGGATCTTGACCCGAGAGAAACTGAAGATGAAGGAGAATCTAAAGAGTGTCAAGCATCCCCGGCCGAACTGACGATTGATGTCCCAATTGACAATAACGATGATTCAAAAATGATAAAGATTGGATCTCAGCTAAGCCAGAAAACTCAAGAGGAATTGGTTGAATTTCTGCGGGAAAATCTTGACGTATTTGCCTGGACACATTCTGATATGTGTGTGATCTCGCCGGACATCGCGAGCCACACTCTGAACATTGACCCGCGGCATGTCCCGGTCAAACAAAAAAGGAGCGGTATGGATCCAGAGAGATCTGCCGCCCTTAAAGAGGAAGTAGAAAAGCTTGAAGCAAACGGATTCATTCGGGATGCACTATATCCTGAATGGGTGTCAAACCCCGTGCTCGTCCGAAAGCCAAATGGGAAGTGGAGAACATGTGTCGACTATTCTGATCTGAATAAAGCGTGCCCCAAAGACAGTTTCCCGCTTCCTTGAATTGATCAGCTAGTGGATTCAACGGCTGGACAAGAACTCTTATCCTTCATGGACGCGTATTCAGGCTACAATCAAATACCAATGCATTTACCCGATCAAGAGCATACCAGCTTCGTAACCAATCTGGGACTTTACTGTTACAAGGTTATGCCGTTCGGACTCAAGAACGTCGGGGCTACTTACCAACGGTTGGTCAATCGAATGTTCGCTAATCAAATCGGGAAGACAATGGAAGTATATGTAGACGACATGCTTGTGAAGTCACGACTCTCCACCGACCATGTAAAAGACCTGGAAACTATGTTCAACATACTTCGGGAGTGCAAGATGAAGCTCAACCCACTGAAATGTGACTTTGGAGTTGCATCCGAAAAGTTCCTTAGGTTCATCGTTAACGCCTGGGGAATCGAAGCCAATCCCGAAAAGATTTGGGCAATCGGAAATCTTGAAACTCCCAAAACTATAAAGCAAGTCCAGAGTCTCAATGGAAAGGTAGCAGTCAGCAGATTCATTTCAAAGTCCACTGACAAATGCATTCCCTTCTTCGATCTGATTCGAAAAGGGAAACAAAACTTTGAATGGACCACGGAATGCAAGGGCGCTTTCCAAGCATTAGTTCAACATCTGTCCACACCACCAATACTGTCAAAGCCTATCGATCATGAAAAGTTGTTCGTATATTTGGCGATATCAGAAAACGCTATTAGCGCTGCATTAATCCGAGAAGAAGACAAGATATAGAGGCCAGTATACTATGTCAGCAAATGATTGACTGGGGCTGGAAGAAATTATCCGAAGCTGGAAAAGTTGGCTTACTTCCTTGTCATTGCATCAAGAAAACTCTGACCATACTTCCAGGCACATTCCATTATTGTTTACACCGACCAGCCGTTACGACAGGTCTTTTCGCGGCCTGAGACGTCTGGTAGGTTACTCAAATGGAACATCGAACTGAGCCAGTTTGACCTTACTTACGCTCCGAGACGGGCCATACAAGGACAAGTCCTAGCCGATTTCATAGCTGAATTTACCATCCTAGAGGACTTTCCCAAAGCCAGTGGGTCCCTCGAATACGTCTGGAAACTTTATACTGACGGAGCATCGAACGACCGGTGTTCAGGCACCGGTATTATGCTTGAAACTCCCGAGGGTCGGTCCATATGTTATGCCTTAAAGTTCGATTTCCATGCGACTAATAATGAAGCTGAGTATGAAGCCCTCCTAGCTGGCTTGAAGCTTGCTAAAGATTTGAGAATTATCGCAGTGGAAATTTATTATGATTCACAATTAGTTGTGTGTCAGGTACGAGGAGAGTATCAAGCGAGAGATCGAAGGTTGGCTGCTTACTTAGCTCGAGTTAAGGAAGTACTAGACCATTTCGATTACTACGCTATCTACAGTATACCTCGAGAACGCAACCAAAAGGCCGATTCGTTGGCAAAGCTAGCCAGCACGGGCGAAGCTCAACAAATGGGACTCGTTCCCGTAGAAACACTATCTTCCCCAAGTATCGACCGGGCGGAATTGAACCGGGTATGCGAAACCGTCCCCGAAAAGGATTCATGGATGACTCCACTTAGAAATTACATGGAGCACGGAACCCTACCGGAGCGTAGGAGTGATAAAAGACAGGTCCTTCGAAAGGCCTCAAGATTTACCATCCAGAATGGACTCATGTACAGAAGGGGATACTCAGTTCCCTTACTCCGATGTGTCGCTCACGATGAAATTAAACAGGTGTTATGCGATGTGCATGAGGGAGAATGTGGCGATCACACTGGGGGCAAGTACTTGCCAAGAAAATACTTCGCTACGGATATTACTGGCCTACTGTGAATTGCGATGCGTTGGACTATGCAAAGAAATGTGATAGGTGCCAGAAATATGCCCGAATCCCTAGGGCTCCTCCTACTGAGATAACGCAAATGGTCAGCCCATGGCCATTCGCAATGTGGGGCATCGACATCATCAGCGCCCTACCTCTGGCAAAAGGTGGTGCGAAGTACGCCATCGTCGCGGTTGATTACTTTACGAAGTGGGCTGAAGCCGATGCTCTCGCTACCATTACAACGAAGAAAGTAATCAACTTTGTAGTTCGTAACATCATCTGTCGATTCGGTCTCCCACACTCCATTATTACGGACAACGGAACCCAATTCGACAGTGCTGAATTCAAATATTTCTACGAATGATTTCACATCCAAAAGAAGTTCTCCGCAGTTGCACACCCTCAAGCAAACAGACAGGTCGAAGCAGCTAATAAAGTCATAAAGTCCATCCTGAAGAAACGACTAGAAAAGGTCAGGGGCAAGTGGGTCGATGAACTTCCTATGGCTCTATGGGTTTACCGAACAACCCACAAGACCGCGACCGGCCACACTCCGTTCTCTCTTTCTTACGGTTCAGAAGCCTTTATTCCAGTCGAGCTAGAAATACCTTCTCATCGTGTGACATACTATGATCCAAAGACAAATGCTATATTACTTGCTGAATCTCTTGATCTACTGGATGAGAAGCGTGAGGAGGCTGATTTAAGGGCAGCTGCGCATCGAAGTCGCGTCGCCCGATTGTACAATGCCAAGGTCTGTCCGTGAACCTTCGAACTAGGTGATCTCGTCTTAAAAAGAATCTATCCGGTTCCTTCACATATGAAGCCAACATGGGAAGGACCGTATGTTATTGAACGAAGGCTCGGAGATGGCACATTCAAGTTATCGACCGTCGACGGTCTTACCCTGCCAAGAGCTTGGAATAGCGAGAGCCTTCGCCGCTATTACACTTGATAGGCTATCTTTATCCATTTAGTTTACTTTCCTTTTCTGCAATTTGTTTATGCATTTCGAAATTAGAACTTGTAATAAGGCAACTGACTTTGCCATACTTTCTTATTTCAGCAATAAAATGCAACCTCTTCGAGCCAGAGCTGTGATTTACTTGAAATACTTCATATGACCATCACTATGCACGGAGAGCTAAGTCTCATCATACAGTGGGATTTATTCAAATAGAGAGTGACTGCGGTGCAACCAATCACTCACTAAGTGAAATTCCGAGCTCGGGGGCAAGCCATCACATAAAAGTCAAGAAAGGATTGATACACGAAAATCCTTCATCAACTCCGTATTCCCAGAGGGCGAAGCAGAGTATAAACATTCAACTTTGTATTCCTAGAGTGCGAAGCGGAGTATAAACATCCGACTCCGAATTCCCAGAGCGCGAACCGGAGTACAAACATTCAACTTCGAATTCCCAGAGCGCGAACCGGAGTATAAACATTCAACTCCGTACTCCCACAGTGCGAAGCGGAGTATAAACATCCAACTCCGAATTCCCAGAGCGCGAACCGGAGTATAAACATTCAACTCTGTACTCCCAGAGTGCGAAGCAGAGTATAAACATCAAACTTCGAATTCCCAGAGCACGAACCAGAGTATAAACATCCAACTCCGAATTCCCAGAGCGCGAACCAGAGTATAAACATTCAACTCCGTATTCCCAGAGTGCGAAGCGGAGTATAAACATCCAACTCCGAATTCCCAAAGCACGAACCGGAGTATAAACATTCAACTCCAAATTCCCAGAGCACGAACCGGAGTATAAACATTCAACTCCGTATTCCCAAAGTGCGAAGCGGAGTATAAACATCCAACTCCGAATTCCCAGAGCGCGAAGCGGAGTATAAACATCCAACTCCGAATTCCCAGAGCGCGAAGCGGAGTATAAACATTCAACTCCGCGTTTCCAGAATGCGAAGCGAAGTATAAACATCAACCCCGGACTCCCAGAGTGCAAGTGTCGATTCCAAGTCTCCCGATCGTAGACATATGATCGAAACTTAAGCCGGCGTAACCAGCCACTGATGAATGAATGGGAATCCCCGGAGTACGAAAATGATTGTCGACAATCAAACAAGCATGAACGCATTACTCAATCTCCGCTTGCTTCAGACATCCGTTCGGTGGCGCAAGACTCGACATGTTACAAGTAAGAAGCGATCGTCGGCTGACGGTTTACAACTCATCCCCAAGCCTGGGGGGGCAGGACTTAGGCATCAACCACTGATTGAAGCAATGCGATGTCAAAATTCAACTCGTTTCCCGGTCTCAAGCCATGTCCACAGTTCCCGAACTTGGCAAACCAAAACAAACTTGATTTGGAAACTGAAACTTCACAAGTGCATTTCAGACACTGAAACACTTAGACAAATACACAATGACAAAAAAGAAAAGTTTCATTTCTATGGATTATAGAAGACGTACGTGTACAAGTTTCCAAAAAATTCCTACTAGCAGTGGCCGAACCCGCGTCTATACATGGCTAACAAAATGCAAAATCAAAATACGTAAGATGATCATGCCTAATCTCTCTTCTTCCTTGGCTTCCTCTTTAGTGCGGACCCGCTGGAGCCATCACCAATCTTCCTCTTCAAGCCTGTGCCTTTCGGCGGTTGGCCTTCAGGCGATGGCATTATGTCGACGTCCTCCTCCGAACTCGTGTGAATAATAATGCTCCCTACGGGCGGAGTCAGAGGGACGGGATCAAGTACAGAAGGTTGAATGGGCAAGCTGGTGAGAAAGACAGGACCACCAGGAGACATCATTCCGAGCGGGGCAGGTCCCGATGTTGCCATCCCACCTCCAAAGCTGCCGCCATGACCCGCTGCTGCCAGTTCAGCATCAATCTGAGCAAACATCTCCTCTTCGGTTACTGCTTGAGCCCCGCTGGAAGCATCAGCAGTTGGCATTGAAGAGCTTGCAGCAGGATCAGTTCCGCTCATAACAGATGACAAGTCAGCATGAGGGTCGCCGTGGCGGCGGAAGAGTTCATCCATCAGCTGCACGTCGAATGCAATCGTACCTCCCTGCAGATCGTCAAGCGGGGCAGCTGTACTCATGGTGGTTGCCTCGGTCACGATAGCCTCCTGCATTTGATATGATTCTTGAATGGCAGGAGGCATGGCCGGTGCAGCATCGATCACTGGACAAAGAATAAAAGAATTGTTAGAACTCAAACTCGATCGAAGACTTCGACTCATGAAAGACATGTGGAATGTTCGGAGTACCTTCCTTAGTTTGGCTTGTAAGCGACGGGGCAGCTTCAGTCACTTGCGCTGTAGTCGGAGGCATCTGCGGCTGATCCGGGTTATAGGCAGGAACAGCTTGAGGATCAACCGCAGGCAAAGATTCAGGCTGAGTTGACACCGGAAGATCAAGACTTGCATCATGATGTCCAACCCCGGAGCCTTCTCCTACTTCCAGGTGCTGTGTGCCAAGCCTCTCCTTCACATAAGAGATCATTGAATCATAGAGAATCTTCTTTTCGTCATCAGTTAACAGACGATTCTCAAGCTCGAATTCATCCACAGGCTCACCATGGCGTGCTTCTTTCTCTTCCTCAACCAGTCGGCCCCAAGCACTGTGAAGATGCGTCGAATAGTCATCGAGCCAGGCCAGACCCCTGTGCCTCAGCACGTTAGCGTTATAGACAACGAGGAGGTCTTCAATGTCGGCCTCTAGCCTGGACTCGGCCAACTTCACCCTCTCCTCGACCTCAGTCTCCACTTTCTGGACTTTGGCCACCGCCGCATCCCGTTCTCCCCTGAGCAGAACAGCCTGATCGCACGCCTCCTGGGCTGCGTTGTTCGCGTCATCTTTTTCTTTGACCAAGCTGGCGAATTTGGCTTTTAGTTCATTAAGCTCCTTGACCGCCGCATCCCGCTCGGCGACGACTTTGGTATTCCGGTGGCCCATCTCCTCCACCAGGGCAACGTGTGTCTGCCCCAACCTCTCCATCTCCGCCTTCGTTTCATCAGCCTTCTTAATGGCCTCAATCTCATATTTCCGAGAAGACTCGGACTCAACAGAGAGTACCTGAATAATACGATCCCTTTTCACGAGCTTGGTCTCCATCTTCTCAATCTCTTTAGCCCACTCGAAGGCCACTTTAGAAGCTTTCTCAGCAGCCTTTGCCCACTCTCGATATTGGGTATAGATGTCGTGGACAAAGTCATGCATCGTACCCTCTACCCCTGATGGAATTCTCTTCAAATGGGGAGGGAAAACATAACCTTCGAAGCAAATATTAGGAAAATCCTTCTTCATTTGAGCCAACTTAAGGGCCCCTTCTCTAGTGGGATCAACGGGGACCTGCTCTGTAACCATGGAAGATGTAGTCTCGACTCTCTGGATATGAGTCTCAGATCTGGAAGTGTGAGAAAAAGGCCTGTGACGAGGAGGCTCTGGTGGATATGAAGTTTGAACATGAGGAGGAGACGGAAGTCTAGGAGGAGGAGAGCGTGATCCGGATCGATGTCTATACTCCCGGTCACGCCCGTACCTATCCTGGTTAGAATAATCGCGATCACGATCTCTGTCCGAATCCCTCCTACGGGAATCATAGTAGCCAGGAGATTTTTGAGCAGAACGAAGATTACCGAGCATAGATCCCCTTCCGGACATAGTACCTGAAAATGAGAAATGAAGAAAGAGTTAGCAACTTCCTATGTCGGATGAAGTACAGTTGTGAATCATGTAGTGTAGTAAAGTGTATGCATGTGCAATCCCCCGACCAACCGGAAATGTCGGCCGCACTCGTAGCAAGCGACCCGCTCGGTTCAAAAGCACTATCAAGCCCTTCCATCCCGGCGTCGTGTGGAGACGACACGAAATCCGTGATCGGGATATCATCAAGCCCTGCGAAAGGACTCTCCACCTGCGGGGGAGGAGCCTATGAAATTCTAATCCCCTGGGAAGGTAAAGACACGACCACGGATTTAAATCTCTTAGATTTAGGGCGTTTGTAAGCAGCGGCCTTGCTTTTTCTTTTTCCTCCGGAATCCTGAACATCGGAAGGAGGCACGGCTGGGAGCTCGGTATCGGTGGGTGTTCTATCTGGATCAACTTCTTCGGTGATCACAACTGCGGGCGCTTTGCGCTTCACGCGTTTCTTCGGGGCCACCCTATGTATCACATCCAGGTGTATGCTCTGTCTTCGTTCTATCAGCCAGACAGCCCTCAAATTCCTATCGGTCGGGACTAAGTCTATGTGCCTCTCTTCGCCCGGAAATGCTTGAAGAATCCGAACAAGCTCCCTGAAGTACGCGCCATCGGGGCGAGAGATTGTAGCTATAAGAAAGGAAAAGTATGTCAGTTTTTGAAGTCGGTTACTAACATCTCGCTAATTCAAAAGCGGATGGCGACACTTACGTCTATCTAACCACCGCCTAGCAAATCCAGGGAGGCACCGAACGTAGAACCATTTGGATTTGTAATAACTTAGCCTCCCCCAGGAGCCCAGCACAATGTGGCAGTTTCTGACTGCCTCCAAGAAGGTGAAGGAAGGGCTATCTCCACGGCTTTTGACATTGAATAGATATCTGATTTCGATCGGCTTCGGCGGTCGAAATAGGATCTCCATAAACAAGACGAAGGTGCTGTTTAGCAAGGCATATCCATTCGGATGTAGTTGAGACGAGGCTATGCCAAGAAACGATAAGATCTCCTTGATATAGTCATTGAAGGGAGGAAGTGTCCCCGCCGTGCAAGCGTAACGGTTGAAAGCAGTAAATCCTTCCGGAGGATAACGTGGCCTATCCTTCGGCCCAGGAAGTAGCACGTCGTCAGGCGACAAACCGTGCCTTAAGAAAATTCGGCCTAACATGTCTTTGGAAATACCCGACGGCACCGAATCCGATGGAGTACAAATAAACCGATCCCCTCGACGCTCGTCCGGAGCTATCTCAATAACTTTGGCTTCTATAACCAGTATCTCAATAGTTGAAGGAACAGAACTTGGAAATTCCGACTACTGAGAACTTGAAGGATCCATAACCAGCTAGCTTATAAAAAATCATTGTTAAACTGACTAATAACACCCGTGCATCCCCCAGTGAAAAGTGTATGATTGTGTTGTGCAGTGCGGTACTGTATATTATTTGAGGTGATCAACCGGATTAAGGAAAGCATATAAACGACGAGACTTCGGAATTCAGTCAGAAGGACCGTCATCACTGACCGTCACAACCATGCCATCCAATTATTAACTATCACTCTAAATCAAAGTTTGGTGTCATTTTTATAAGTTACAGTTTCATCGACGAGCTTCGATAGGAAGTCAAGTATGTAGTGAAATGGTTAAGTCCAAGTATGCCAATTTGAAGCTCCTCGGAGGCAGTTGTTCGAATGTGTGAGAAGTTTAAAGTTCTTTGATGATCAAATTTGTGTTGCTCACAAGAGCCAAGTTCGCATCAATGAATTATAGTCGTGTGCGTTTGGGTTAGACTCGGTCAAAAGGATGGAGTGCAAATTCAACTCGTTCCAGAGCCATCCACTTCGACTCCATCCAAAAGTCACGCATTTCGACTCGGTCCGAAGCAACCACTTCGACTCGCTCCGAAGTCGCGCATTTCGACTCGGTCCGAAGTAACCACTTCGACTCGCTCCGAAGTCACGCGTTTCGACTCGCTCCGAAGCAACCACTTCGACTCGCTCCGAAGTCGCGCGTTTCGACTCGGTCCGAAGCAACCACTTCGACTCGCTCCAAAGTCGCGCGTTTCGACTCGATCCAAAGCAGCCACTTCGATTCGATCCAAGACAGCTGCTTCGACTCGATCGAAAGCCACCGTTTCGAATCGATCAGACACAGCCCCTTCGTATCGATCAACGGAATCAAAGCGTTCGACTCGAAGCGAAGCTCCACCATCAATCGATACGAGGACTAGGGCTGTCAATTTCCTACACGACCCGAAACACGACCCGAAACCCGCACGGAAATTAGCGGGTTAACCCGACCCGTTAATTTGGCGGGTCAATTTCGGGTCAACCCGAATTTGACCCGTTTATAAACGGGTGGGTTTCGGGTTGACCCGCTAACCCGAAATTGACCCGTTAACAACCCGTTTATACTTATATAGGTTGACCCGACCCGTTTACGACCCGACCCGACCCGTTTATGACCCGTTTGTACCTTATACGGGTTATACGGGTTGACCCGACCCGTTTACGACCCGTTCTGACCCGTTTACAACCCAATTATACCTTATACGGGTTGACCTGACCCGTTTATGACCCATTTACGACCCGTTTAACCCTTATACGGGTTGACCCAACCCATTTACGACCCGACCCGACCCGACCCGACCCGTTTATAATCGGGTTACATGGGTCGGGTCGGGACAACCCGTTTATAAATGGGTCGGGTTCGGGTTGAGCTTTTTCTGACCCGTTTAATAAACGGGTTGACCCGACCCATTTAAAATCAACCCGAACCCGACTTGACCCGACCCGAACCCGACCCGACCCATTGACAGCCCTAACGAGGACCTTTGCCTCATCATCTCGAAACCCATACTCCATCGACACGAAGCGGAGGCTAGAAAGCCTTCGATCGACTACAACTTTGATTGGTTTGATAAGAGAACCCGAGCCTCATCGTTTACGCATGGATTCGTTTATTGATTACCTAGATCTGACAGTTAGTTCAAGTGGTTAAAGATAGGAATCGATTCGAAGGCAAAGTTTTTTCTCGTAAAATGCTCTGGAATGATACGAAGGCAAGGCAGATAAGGATGAAAGGTAAAAAGTGAAAAAGCGGCTAGGTGCCAGATATTTATATGGAGTCGAAAGCAAGGGGAATAACCGATTCGACTTCCAGTAGGGTCGAGCACGTGCTTCGACTCCCTCTTCAATGCACTAATGCGGAGCTCCTTTTCGTATCGCTCCTTCGACTCCATCCCCGTGACTGGTTCGACACCCTCATGCAGCCATAAAGGACATCACTTCGACTTGCTCAATCAGTGAATGTCTCGACTCGCTCCTCTGCCTCATGTGTGTTTCAACTCCGACTCCTCTGCAATTCGAACCCAAGACCGAGTCGAACATCCTGTTCGAACCCATCAGGGAGTCCATATCGACTCGCTCCACTTCGACTCACTCAGTTCGAGTCCGTCATCAAAACCGAGTTGAACAATCAGTTCGAATCCATGAAATCATGACTTCCAGAGATCAACTCCATCAACTCGACATACTTACTTTACGTCCGTAAATCTAATGAAAATCATCTTCAATGATTTCAACCCTTCACATCGATTCAGGAGAGGATCGTTACGGAGGAACATTCAAAAGTAACCGTCAAGCGTTGTTGCAACAAGTTTCACATCGGTTCAGGAGAGGATCGATACAGAATTCAAAAACAATAAACCGACAACGACTTGAGAACGTACAAACGTCAGCGGGAGTCAGATTAACAAATATGCATGAATGACGGATTAATATCCAACATTCCAGATTTTCAGGAATAAGAAATTCATCTAATAACGACTACAACAGCAAATGGGTAACTACTAACATACAGCAATTGGTTGCAACAATACATGGTACAGCAGTCAACGGTTTACATTATCAAGAAGAACGGTCAAAGATTATAGTTTTCATCAACGAAAAAATAACTATTCAGAGTAGATACGGTAGTATTTCAAAGCATGTCATGTTCCCACAAGACGTACTTTGGGGGGCAAATGTTATCCCGCCTTTTGGCAAGGCCGTAACACCAAGGAATTGACTAGTAACCAGTGACGGCCCATCCCAGAGATCGGTTATATACGGGCTCACTACGGATATCGATGAATTTTGTCCGAGTCCGGATCGGGCCAAAATTGGTAGGACAATGACAAGCTAAGCCATGGGAGCCAACATTTCAAATCTCAAGTCAATCCGAGTTCGTATGCTCGAGTTATGAGCGATACAAGATTGGACGAAAATCAATTGCCGATCGACTCGCTCCTTCGACTCGCTTCGCAGCACTCAAGAGAAGCCAACTTCGACTCGCTCCACATCACTCAGAGCTGCTCTCTTTGACTCGCTCCACGCCCCTCAGAGCTGCTCTCTTCGACTCGCTCCAGTTTGAAACTATCCAAAGCAGCCACTTCGACTCGCTCTCCCAGTGCTAGCTTCGACTCGCTCTCCCAGTGCTAGCTTCGACTCGCTCTCCCCGTGCTAGCTTCGACTCACTCTCCAAAGCTTGCTTCGACTCGCTCAACCAAGTACTTACTTCGACTCGCCTGAAACAACATCCAGGACAAAGTAAGAATAAAGTGCCACATCATCGAGTCGAACGGAAGCGAGTCGAAACATGAAGCGAGTCGAAGGAAACAGGCTGCTGAAAACTCCATTTCGTATCGATCATATCTCCCAATCTACAAGTCCAAATGCTATGAAATTTTCACAGAAGACCCCGTGCATGCTAAAGAATGTCCACGCCAATTTTCGACTCCATTGGATCAAATCTTGAGCGAGTCGAAATCAGCTCGTGTCGATCACGGATCGGACTGAAACTTCATGGGCTTGGGCATACGGGCCTGGTCACGTGCCAGAGAGGATCTCCCGAGATTTGAGCAAAATATCAGCCTCCTACACCTATAAATAGACCCCCAAAGCCAATAGAAAAGGAGTTCTTCTTCCTCTTTGAGATCTCCAACGCCCGGACTCCACCAGATCCAGATCTGAACTCTCTTGCTGCTGCTACCAACAAGATTCACTGCTGCAAATCATAGTTACCTCTTGTAATTCATTGCATTCACTTGTAAACATCAAAGGAAGATCAATAAAACAAACTATTTCATAGTGGACGTAGGCTATACGCCAAACCACTCTAAACTCTTGTGTCTCCCTGCACTTTAATTATTCTCATTTCTGAAATTTGGATTTTTTGTTAGATAATTCCTCTTTTTCCATTTAATTTCTTCACTTTATCTCTTCAAAGACTTCCGAAGAGTGTTGTGCCCAATTTTGCTACAAACACGATCGTTCCAAAACAACAAGTTATGTCCACCGATCGTTATGGCAGGCCCTACGGATCTAGAGATTCTTCTGGCGAATTTTCAGCCCGATTCGTGCACATCTTCCCTTATAAATACAACTACCATTCTCCATAAAGAGGATCCTTCTTTCTGCTGCCTAGGCTCTGCCATTTTTATTTTTTGCTCCTGTACTAATGTATCCTGGCCGATCCATACATTCTTGTAATCATAATCAAGCCCAAGATTAATAAAAATATGAAGTGGACGTAGGCCAAGTTTGCCGAACCACAATAAAAATCTATGTGTTCATTTACTTTTTCTGCTATGTTTTAATTTCATTCATCGTTTAATCTCTATGAGATTTTATTAGGTGTTGATGCCCATTTTTTTCGTCAACATTTTGGTGCTTTCATCGAGAAAAGAATTCTTAGCTTGATTGGATCTCATCTTCTACTTGTGGATTTTCATGTTCGCGAGATAGATCCAGCTTTCGACCGATAAGTTTCCTATTCTACTCAGATTTGAAAGAGAATCTCCAAGGAAACTATCAGCCATGGTCAGAGGAGTTAAGTCTACTTCTCTTGTAGAAGAAGGAAATCACGATGCTAGTGTTTGGTCGGTCATGTGTTTGGTCAATATGCATACATTTTCAAGTTCTAAAGCATCTATGAATGATCAGACATCGGCCATCTCCACACAAATGATCGTTCCATCATTTCCTCCATAAAACCTTCTGACCGGTCCATTTCAAAGAAGAAGAGAGAAGAAAAGTTAAAGGACTTAATTGGATCGGATACGATCCAAGTCTTAAGGATTTACACCGATCGTTTTTATATGATCATTCCCACCCGATCGTTCCCTATAGATCCATACACCGATCGTTTCCAAACTCTACAGATTTACGCCGATCATTTCCACACACTACAGATTTACACCGATCATTTTCCTAGTCGATCGTTCTATCCACTACCAATCGTTCCCACCGATCGTTTCCACTCGATCGTTCTTTCATCGATCGTTCCCATAGGATCGTTACCACTGATTGTTCCAACATTGCTTCCACTAATCTTTCCAAGATTGCTGCCACCGCTCATTCCAAGATCGCTAACACCGATCGTTCTAGGTTACCTTTTGTACCGATCGTTCAAACTGCCTTGATATTCTAACTAGTCGTTACTACAACCGATCGTTCCATCACTTTGGCATTCCAACCAATTGTTTTCAACCAATCATTGTTTCAACCAATCGTATTCATTAAACCGATCGTTTTTCCAAAAAAAAAATTTGGGTACAATCCAAATTTTAAGAAAAAGGCTCTAAAAAAACCTAACCCATGCCGTAGTGTAGTGCCCCCACATTCTGCATTCGGAACTCAACTTAAAGGGCGGTGCTTTCTATCCACTTCCCTTGCATCCTGTGACTGGCCGAGGCACATGGGATCAAGTGGCGGCTTCTGAATTGCAACCAAGGAATGGACGAGGAGCTGCTACTCAAACGGAACTCCCAAAGGCAGAAGAACCAAGTTGATATGACAAAAACTAGGATCGATTACTGGATCAAACTTCTTGGGTGGGTTGCGACTGCCCACGATTGATCAGCTTCCAAGTGCCTGAATTGACGCTATGGTCGTCGAAAAGCTCACTTCATGGTCGACCCAAAGTAATCACCCACCTGACTCGAAGCAAACCTAAGAAACTTTGGCCCCAGAGCCAAACTCAGGTAAAAACAAGATTTTCCCCAAGCAAACGCCAGTATGACTCCAAGCACCGTTCTTCACTGACCTAGCACTTCAAATTTTGTGACTCCAAGAAAATTATGTGCTGACTCCAAGAAAATAGCATATTTTCTCGGGTTGGACTCCAAGTAAATTAACACTACCGGTCCATCTTGCTTTGCTCATATCTCACGGACTCCAAATGACTTGAAATTTGGTGTGAAACCTCAAGAAGCCTTCCTTACTACTTTTTATTGATTGCGCCCCATTTGGATGAAAGTTTGGGGATCATCACCAATCAACGACCCCATCCTAACTGATTCGCTATTCGACTGACATTCTCAACCATTAAAATGTTCGAAAATCATGCATACAACATTCACAAGTGTTAAATATGCTAGTATATGATTTTGTTTGATGATAATAAACAAATATATATATTCATTTAAATGTATTTGTTAATTGTACTATTTTATTTTCACATAATTAAATAAATATTTGTTGAATAAAATAAATAACATAGAATTTAAAATTCAACCAGATATTTTATTCAAACGAATAATTTATTACAATTTTGAATAGTACAAATTTGAGCTCTCACTATATACACAATTTTCAAACAATACAATTTCAAATTACAACACAATTTTTCACTATACAATTATCATTTACATTTGCACCTCCCTACATATCACTCATTCACTCGTATTTTATCTTCGACTTTGCTCCAATCTGAATCCAACATTTGAGTTATCTGAAAAATAGACACTGACACGGTAAAATTGAAAAGAAAAAAATTTGCAGTGTAAAATAAAATGTGTATTTTGAAAATGTTATTTGCCTCAGTTATTTGGGTTGTTCGTCATCATTATTTTGAATTCATCATACACGAACAACTTGAGACATGCACAGTGTATCACTGTACATGCCACAAGGCCATGCACACCGATATACACTTGATAAAACTGTAGGGACACGTGAGCACAAGGTCAAACCCGAGCCGAAGTTGGATTCAACTCAGGTGCAACACAAAAACATTACAAAATTGTCAAGTACAAGTGAAAATGCTCGATCAAAGCAATCAAGCAACACATCCTCAACAGTCAAAGTGTACACATGAACCAGAACTGTTCAGTTAAAGTAATGCTCAAAGCACATAGTAGTACACTTGAAGAAGCAAATACAAGACAGAAACACAAATGACAGCAACCTTCAATGACCACGTACAATATATGAAGCCTCAACCAAAACAGCTACACATGAAGACCCACTTGAACAACAACTTAACAAGCAATCAGAATTGAGTCCAGACACATATACAAAATATACATTGGTGACAGCAGTTTCAAACAGGCTCAGAGGCAATAGAGGTGACATCAAAATACATGAAGCTCAACTGAATGCAAGAACATGACTACACAGACCAAGTTAATGAACATAGCAGTTCAAACTAGACCATGCTAACAAGTGCATATACAAAAAGCTTCAGATGCAACAAGCACATGAAAACAGGTCTGGCCACAACAAATAACATATGTATACATATACATATGGTCGGATACAAGGAAATATCGAAGTCTGAAAACAATGCAAGCTTAAATCGAAGCATGCACAAAGCAGCAGCAAGCATATGGAAATACAAGTAAATCATCACAAATCAAATACACATGACTCGATGTAACCAGACTGCAATGCAAGTCAGACTGCAATGTCAAGTGAGGAGCAACATGTATATATAGCTACAGCAATAAGCAGTCGAGAAATACCATGTCAAAAAAACTTCGAATGAATACAAAACTCAAACCAAACAAGAAACCAGACAAGACTCTAATGTACAACTTCAAGTCCACAGCAGGCCAGTACAACATGAAACAGAGTGTATAGAAAAATCAGAATAGTAGCAATTCGAATATATGTATCAAATAGAACGGGTCAAAGCCAGCAAGAACGGAACACAAGTTCAAACAAGTCAAGGTTAAATGCCAGAGTCAAAGCCAAGTGATAACACGAGTTGAACAAGTCAGAGTAAAAGCCAGGTGATAACAAGAATCGAACAAGTACAGATTATCACAATTTTAATTACCAAAGGCAGAGCCGTGATGACCAAGGAAGAATCGAACAAGTCAGAATCAAAGCCATGGTAATCAAGCATAGCACATTAGAAAATATTCCAATTGAACTAGTCTAAAGAAATCACAAGCATTCAAGCATAATCATACGACCGAGTTAAATTAACAAACGAATTCAAATGAAAATATTTGAACGTTAATTTAGGGTTTTCAACCCTATAAAACCATTAACATCATCGGCTTTCAAAAGTATTCGAATGAAAAACAAATACCAGAGCTAGCTAAGTCATGAACAATCATATAACTCGAATCAAAGTCGAGAAAATTCAAATCGAACAAGAAAATCACATACCAAATCACAACATCGATCTCGACTTAATTGAAGCAGCCGTGAACAAATTAATTGATCAAAGAAAGCATTCGAAGCATCAGCTATCAGTTCAAGCGGCGGCCACATCAGCCAAGCCCTAATTTTTGAAAGAGAAACAATTGTTCTCGAGCAAAAGAAAACGAGGCAGAGGATACGGGCCGAAGATATACAAGAGGATAAAAAGAAAAGGGGATTTCTTTTAATTTTTTTTTGGGCTGGTTTTCTCTATTTGGGCTTAGTATAGTATATAGGTTTTGTGTTTTTAAATTGTTTTTTTAATTTGTAATTTTCTTTTCAACTTCTGTATAATTCTAGTCGTGTGACTAGGGGACGAACTACAGTGGTGTAGTTCAAGAATTCGCAACTCAGTGGCTGAGTTGTGGCAGGGTTTTGAGCGTAGAGTTAGGTTAGTCGATAGCGGGTGTCACAATTTTATGTGTGTAAGCATCTGACTACTTAATTTTTAGTAGAAACCTTGGGGGCAGCACGTAGGCAGTGTTAGTCCTTGAGATGATGGTTTTGATGACAACAAACTTAGAATAGATTATAAAATATAAATACTAACATTACAAGTTTAGATATATATGTATTTGCAGGATCTAACCATGTAGGTATCAAGAATGAAGGCTGTACAGTATAGTGATTCAAGATATAGAGATAGAAGACTCATGAGTATCAAGATTATCAAGAGTTCAAGGTTAAGTCTGTTTTATTAGGAATATTTGTTAAAACTCGTAGAAAAGCACTGGCATGTTAATATCCAATTTATTCGTGGAATGGAATCCACTTCGAGATCGTTAAAGGGATGGAACCCTAAGTAGGATGGAACCTATGAAAATCTAGTGGGACATTGTTTTGTATCCACTAATTTTAATTCAAATGATTTTACAAAATTATCTTGTTTTCAAAATGATTTCAAAACTTTCCTTTTAAAAGATTCAAAACTCTCTATCCTGATTTTAAATAATTTTAGCCTCAAAACATCTTTAATTTCAAAGTCAAAATACTCTTGTTTTTTAAATCTCTTTTCAAATAATATATTTAACTTTTAATATTTATACTTAGATTTAAATATAAAATTATAGTTAAATTATGTATTTATTGTTCTTTATATTTACTTATGAATTTCAACTATATTCAAGTATATTTATAAAGTTTTAAATAGTTTTTATATAAGATAAATATTGTTTTTATAGAAATTCAAATTATCATTTTTGGCTGAGGGATGTCGACATGCCCCTAGGTAGTATGTCGACATAGTGACAGTTGAAGTTCAAATTCAAATTTCAAAAGAAGTGTCTATTCGCCATAACTCTTCATGAATGGTCATGGCTGTTGGTTTTCTATAAATAGGGGTCAGTTTCAACGAATTTTCAATCATATTTTTCTGATTTTCACTCCTCTTCATCTTCCACATTTCTTATTACAAAATCATACCATTACTCTACCGAAATCAACATCGAATCATACTCGATTACTTCTAGTTTGATTCTACATCACTATCTCTACAAGGTTCTCAGTGCTATTCAGAGTTATAGACTTCTTTGTAATATATTAGCGAGAAAAGGTGTGATTGTAGCCTTTGAAATCAATCAAGCGAGAAAATGTGTGATTGTAGCCTTGGAAATCAATTGGGTGAACTTGTTGCCACGGAAATCAAGTATCTCTACCCAGAGGATTGGTATTCTAGAGGGTGTACCTCGTAGCCTTGAAATCGAGGGTTGTAATTGTTGAATTGCTTTTGAAAGGAAATCCGTACTTAGTTGTACAGACTGGATGTAGGGTAACTCTGAACCAGTATAAAATTCGGTGCGTTCTTTCCTTTACTGCTTTTACTTTATATTTGCATTTGTGTTTGATTCTGTGTTCATATCTGTGTCTAATTAGTGTATACATTGTTAATAAAGTTAGATAAACTCAAAAAGATTAACAAATTTCTTAAAGCACTATTCACCCCCCCTCTAGTGTTAATTCTAGCCTTAAGATCCTTAATCCGCATTTCTCACATTTGGTATCAGAGCTTTGTTTTCAAAAGTTTCATTATCTGAATTTTGAAAAATTTCAAAATGGCTACTAACACTAGTACTGCTATAACCACCAACACTAGTTCATTTGTAGAAGGTCATTCTACTGCCAGACCACCACTTTTTAATGGCAGTAACTATGCATATTGGGCATGTAGGATGAGAATATATTTACAATCTGTAGGATTAGATACTTGGAATATCACACAAACTGAATATTCTGAACCCACAACTAATTTTGCACAGTGGACCACTTAGCAAAAGACTGTTGCACAAAATAACTCTAAGACAATGAATATTCTGTTTTGTTCACTTGAAAGAAATGAATTTAATAGAGTGTCAGTTTGTAAGTCTGCATATGAAATCTGGAAAACTTTGCAAGTAACTCACGAAGGAACAAGCAAAGTTAAACAGACCAAAATTTCCATGCTCACAAATCAGTTTCAGTTATTTAAAATGAATACTAATGAGTCTATTTCAGATATGTATAGTCGATTTCAAGATATTGTGCATTCTTTAATATCTTTGGGAAAGGAATTTTCGAAAGAAGATCAAGTCAGAAAATTTTTAAATTCTCTCTCTCCAGAATGGGATCAAAAGACACTTGCAATTGAAGAGGCAAATGACATCAGTACTTTAAAGATAAAAGAATTGATTGGAAGTCTAATGTCATTTGAAGTTCAAATGATCGAAAGAAGAGAAAGCAAAGCATCTGAAAAGAAATCAATGGCATTCAATGCATTGACCGATGGATCAGACTCAAACAATGACAATGATGAAGAGATAACATTTATGACCAAAAATTTTAGGAAATTTCTAAAGTACAGAAAATTGAATAGTTCCAAGAGAAACAACTTTAAGAATTCCGGTATTCAGACTACAGTACCAAACTTTATCAATTGTTCTAATTGTGAAGAACCAGGTCATATAAAAAAGAACTGTCCATATCCAAAAAGGCAGAATCCTCCTATGAACAATGAACCAGCAAAGAAACAGAAGCATGCATTTACTGCTACTCTAGATGACTCAGACTTGTCCTCAAGTGATGATGATCAGAAGACGGATAACTCGAATTTGTGTTTCACTGCAATTCACGACTCCGACGAGTTCAAAGAAACGGACTCAGAAAAAGGTACACGTTTACAATATAATTGGTTGAAATTGCTTGCATAGAATTAGTTGCTTGATTGTTTGATTGATTGATTTTAAATTGATATGCTGTTTGAATTTTAAAAATTTATTTTCTATTTTTACTATTATCTTATTATTTTATTATTATTTTTATTATTTTTGACACATTCTGAAATATATTATAAGTAAAATAATATTTCAGAAATATAGACATTAATAATAATACTTATATATATGTATATTAGATATCTTAGGAAAATCATATCATGAAAATTCACAGGCACATGTCGACATGGCCCCTACCACGATGTCGACATGCCTACCTGAATTTGAATTTCAAATTTTGAATTCAAATGTTTGAATTTCCCTCCACCTTTTCACTTCATTTATTTCTCTGAAAAGATACCTTTTGACCAGAGAATATGTCCTTTGAAAGTCTATTTATCCACTATCTTTTATCATATCTTTGCACTTTCATTTTCAAATTCAAACTCTCTCTTCATATCTTCAAGCACTCTATTCTTTACTCTAATGGCTTCTTCAAGTAACCCCTCAACCATGAGAATTTCCAGAAAAATCAAAGAGCAATTATTCAATGTTCCGGAGGCAATTAAAGCATACATCAATTATGCTAATTATGCCAAAGTCCATCCCGAAAAATTTGCTATTTTTCAAGATTTTTCTTCTTATGAAATTGATTCTCTTTTTGCAAACAATGGTGTTTTAAGTCTTATTGACACTTCTCAAAACGATTTTGTTTGCTATCCTAATCTTGTCAAAATCTTTTATGCTAATCTAAACCGTGCTTTTTATAATGGAAATGAGAATGAGATTTGGAGTAGTGTCAAAGGGACTCAAATTATTTTGAATTGTGATCTCTTGGGTACCATTCTTAATTGTAAAAGCACGGGAATGGATCTTTCTAGTTTTAAAATCGATGAACATGAACGTGAGACATTTCATCATATTTTTGAAGGAGATGAAAATTTTGAATTTAAAAACCGAAACTTTCATCCTAAAGCAAGGATTGTCAATCTTCTTTTACAACATACTTTGACCCCAAGATCGGGTAATTTTAACAATCCTACTTCAAAAGTGTGCAAAGCACTTTTTGGTATTTTCGGAAATTATGACATCAATTGGGCGCAAGTTATTTTGGATGAACTTCATCCTAAAAATTTTGAAATGGGAGAAAACACTTTATATCATGGAATTTACCTTACTCGGATTTTTAACTATTTTGGAGTGGATTTCAAAGGTGAAGAATTTGTCTCTAGAAAAGTTTTTAATATCTCAAACATTTCTCTCATGAAAATCCCATATGTTTTTCAACCTTATGAGACTCTTACCAAAAAGGAAGAGCATTTGGCTCATGAAGAAATGAAAGAGGAAGAAGAAGAAGAAAGGGATGAAATGGAAATAGAAGAAGAAGAAGAAGGTGAAACATCCTTAGAAAGTATTGAATATCCTTCCAATCCATCCAACAAAACCCTTCTCAAAAACCAAAAGAATCAACGGATTTTAAAACGATCCGTTAGTAAGAAGTTGGATAACATGTCTTCGAAGATGAACAAGTTCTTTTCAAAAGTCAGCAAGAAACTTGGACTATCTTCATCATCTTCATCTTCTAACTAGTTTTATCTTTTAGTATCTTATTGTATTTGTTTTAGTTTGTTTCGAATGTTCTTGTAGTTCCTTATGTTTAATCATTGTATTATCCAATTATGCAATGAAATTGAATTTCCTTCCTGTCATCTAGCTTTTTTTATATCTAGAATAAATGTTAGTATATTATAGAAATATATACACATCATTATTCACAAAATAAAATTATCATCAATTTTCACTGAAGTATTTCGACATACCCCCCTTGACCATGTCGACATGTACTGGTCAGAAGTGACTATTGATTTTGAATTTGAAATTTGAATAACTACCAAATGTCTATTCATTTCAAATGAATTTCTACACCTATATATACCTTTGTCTTCCAGAAATCTTCACTGAAATTTATTTCTCATTATCTATATCCTTCATTTCTTTCTCTAATTCAATTATGGCCAATCCTATTCATAATCTATCTGAAAATCTTGAAGAAACACTCAATTCATTCAAGAATATTCTCTCTATCATCCTCCGTAATTAGCGTCACTTAGAATTAAGTCAAATGCAGATGATCAAGGAACAAGAGAGACACTTCGATGCAATTCGATGGATGATCTCCTCCCTGCACAAGGATGATAACGAAGCACATCCTCCCGTTTCTCTATCTGTTGATAATGAAAATTGGGATGCCATCAAACAAAACCCTATCTTTGGAGAAGAAGGATGGGTTGATGTTCCTCGTAACGTTTAATTTTCTTTCTTTGATTGATTTGTTTGAATTAATTTGTTTGATTTGATTTGGTTTGGATTGATACTTTGTGTGGATTGATTTCATTTGGTTTGAAGTTTGTTGTGTGAAACATGTATATATATACATTAAAATGAATATAGTCTTTAGTTAAGTTATTATGCTCATAAGTATAATTATTTCTTAATCTATATATTATATATTCCGTTGTATAGTTTATCAATGCAGGTACTAAAGTCCAAGAGTAAGGGGGAGTAAATTTTTGTTGATGACAAAGGGGGAGAAGTATAAAATAGGGTAGTTAGGTATAGATTAAGGGGGAGTTGTTAGTTTTAGGGGTAGTTATTAGGATAGAAGGAATATTTTATAAACAAAGGTTGTCATCATCAAAAAAGGGGGAGATTGTTAGTCCTTGAGATGATGGTTTTGATGACAACAAACTTAGAATAGATTATAAAATATAATACTAACATTACAAGTTTAGATATATATGTATTTGCAGGATCTAACCATGCAGGTATCAAGAATGAAGGCTGTACAGTATAGAGATTCAAGATATAGAGATAGAAGACTCATGAGTATCAAGATTATCAAGAGTTCAAGGTTAAGTCTGTTTTATTAGGAATATTTGTTAAAACTCGTAGAAAAGCACTGGCATGTTAATATCCAATTTATTCGTGGAATGGAATCCACTTCTAGATCGTTAAAAAGATGGAACCCTAAGTAGGATGGAACCGACGAAAATCTAGTGGGACATTGTTTTGTATCCACTAATTTTAGTTTAAATGATTTTATAAAATTATCTTGTTTTCAAAATGATTTCAAAACTTTCCTTTTAAAAGATTCAAAACTCTCTATCCTGATTTTAAATAATTTTAGCCTCAAAACATCTTTAATTTCAAAGTCAAAATACTCTTGTTTTTTAAATGTCTTTTCAAATAATATATTTAACTTTTAATATTTATACTTAGATTTAAATATAAAATTATAGTTAAATTATGTATTTATTGTTCTTTATATTTACTTATGAATTTCAACTATATTCAAGTATATTTATAAAGTTTTAAATAGTTTTTATATAAGATAAATATTGTTTTTATAGAAATTCAAATTATCATTTTTGGCTAAGGGATGTCGACATACCCCTAGGTAGTATGTCGACATAGTGACAGTTGAAGTTCAAATTCAAATTTCAAAAGAAGTGTCTATTCGCCATAACTCTTCATGAATGGTCATGGCTGTTGGTTTTCTATAAATAGGGGTCAGTTTCAACGAATTTTCAATCATATTTTTCTGATTTTCACTCCTCTTCATCTTCCACATTTCTTATTACAAAATCATACCATTACTCTGCCGAAATCAACATCGAATCATACTCGATTACTTCTAGTTTAATTCTACATCACTATCTCTACAAGGTTCTCAGTGCTATTCAGAGTTATAGACTTCTTTGTAATATATTAGCGAGAAAAGGTGTGATTTTAGCCTTTGAAATCAATCAAGCGAGAAAAGGTGTGATTGTAGCCTTGGAAATCAATTGGGTGAACTTGTTGCCCCGGAAATCAAGTATCTCCACCCAGAGGATTGGTATTCTGGAGGGTGTACCTCATAGCCTTGAAATCGAGGGTTGTAATTGTTGAATTGCTTTTGAAAGGAAATCCATACTTAGTTGTACGGGACTGGATGTAGGGTAACTCTGAACCAGTATAAAATCCGGTGCGTTCTTTCCTTTACTGCTTTTACTTTATATTTGCATCTGTGTTTGATTCTGTGTTCATATCTGTGTCTAATTAGTGTATACATTGTTAATAAAGTTAGATAAACTCAAAAAGATTAACAAATTTCTTAAAACACTATTCACCCCCCCTCTAGTGATAATTCTAGCCTTAAGATCCTTAATCCGCATTTCTCACAGGCAGGGTTTTGCCCAAGCTGGGTAAATCTGTGTTGTTCTATTTATGCTTTTTATTGTTCTGCTATTATATGTGCTGCAATTATTTTATAAATTTACGCATTAAATTTTTATAATTATTAGTATCACCCTATTCACCCCCCTCTAGGGTCAAATCGATCCAACAACAAGCATTACAAGCAGCTATAACCTGAAATCGGACCGGACTGACGATGACTAGAGCACCTCCCCTAGTCGAAACCTATTAATTGAAGCTGTTTAGCATGCAGAATATCCATGGAGATTCAATGTACCAATCATATCGATTTACTCAGGGAAAACTGACCCTGGACTACAGCTCATGAAATTCGAGTGGTATATGAATTTCGTCAGAGCGGTAGATGCCATCGAATGTAGATGCTTTCCTGTATTCCTCGAAGATGTAGTGATCATACAGTTTACACGATTATCGCCCAAATCCATCTCCTCATTCAATCATTCGGCTAAGAAGTTTGACGAGCAATTCAAAATGCATGTGAATCGCCCCAAGAATGTGATGTCATTATCCAACTTTTTCCAAGCGACAGGCGAGCCACTCAAGGACTCCTTGTAGAGATTCAACACCTTTGTCAATGAAGTGAGCAATCCTAGTTAGCGTATCACACTGATAGCGTTGATAAGGGGAATCAACCCCAAGGCAGACTTTGGAGACTGGTAAGATGGAGAGCCTCCTATGACCTTGGATATTTTTCTGTTACAAAGTGAATCAGAAACTAAAAAAGGAGGAGGTAGAGCAGACTAGGAGAAAGATCAATTTAGGCCCGTTAGTTGTAGGTATTCAGAGCGAGGGTAGCATTGAGGCCTTAGATGGGGACTCAAATTCTAGGAGATGACCCAGAATTTCAAAATTTGACTCATATACTCCTTTGAATGGTTCAATCAAAAAAATTTACTTAAAGACTCATGATTCAGAGCAGTGAAGGAAACCAGCCCCGAGAGAGTCCACCGAAACCAAGGAGAAGTCTGGGAAGTATTGCATACTTCATGATACAAACGGTCGTAACACTAGCAATTGTAGACACCCCTGAGATATGATCGGAAAGCTGATCCAGAAAGGAAAGCTTCAACAATATGTGCTAGCGCCGTAGAATGGCGGGCAAGGAACATCCGATCAATAAAGAACTTTGATTATCAATTGGACCGCCTAGATCGACTCCTAGTTGAGAAAGGCTGGGGCGAAGCAGAATAGCAAGCATACGACGTTGCCTCACTTATCAATAAGATTTATTTAAATTTCAATTTCAATTATGTTGTGAACTATGACCCATTTGAACTAAACTACTTCTAAACTATGCAGGTGACCAAGTACTTAGAGTTAGGCGCCAACCAATCTCCACGGACCATGATTGGACCTTTGGAGTTTCATCATGACGAGTGTGATTCAACTGCTCATCAGCTACCATATGCCCCTGACTTAGGGGCAACGACTTGAAATGGAAGTTGGGTGTGACTTGACCATCCACTTCCTGCTCCATGCTTCAATTCTGATAGAACATCTATGCCTTACTCAAAGCCCCACAAGGTCAGAATCCAGTACAAAGTGGACACGACTGACCGTCCACTCATCAACTTCCACGCTTGACTTGAAGTTCGCCAAAGTACTTATGCCTCTCCCGAAGCTCAACAAGACCAAGGCCCAACTAAGGTGGATATGGTTTGACCATCTACACTTAACTCATGCCCTTGACACAGGAAGCAGTCTGGGAGCTCGACTAAATGTAGGCGTGACCGACTGTCTACACATCAATCACCACCCCCGACACGAGGTTACGACTGCAACTTGAGGTGCATGCAACTTGACCTTTCACCCAGTAACTCTCTACCTTGACTTGCCAGGAAGAGTACGAAGCAAATTAGACAAGACCAGACTGTCCAACCCAAGCATGGATGTGATCCGACCATCCATCGCTTACTCCTTTCCTTGACATGACAAGAGGAGCTAAATCGCCAAGTGGATGTGAATCGACCATCTTACTTTCCAAGTTCTATCCTCGATGCTGGGGGCAGAATTCCATTCCACGAATGAACGTGATTGGACCGTGTAATGACCCTAATTTTTAACATTTTTAGGACATTTAATTAGTTAAATTAAATGTAATAATGTAAATGGTTAAGGGATTGAGATTTGTGTGATTGGTAGGTAGTGTGCCTAACAATAAATGAACTAAAAAGGGATTAAAATGAAATAAATAAGGGAAATAGATAAGGCAAAGTAGGAATAAGTTGTATTCTAATACCCTAAACCCTCATGCACTTTCATTCTTATATCCATAAGAAAAAATTAAATACAAGGAGAGGCCGGCCACCACTAAGAAGAGAAGCTAAAATCAAAAGAAGGAAGCTTATCCAACTTAATCCAAGATCAAATCTTAACTCCTTAATAACAAGCTAATGGTGAATAATCGGTTACATCTCATATTTTTATTGTTTTTGGTTTTAGTTGAGATCCGAAATTGTTTTGCAAATGATTTGGCACGTTAGATTGTTTAAATGGATATATATATATATATATATATATATATGCTTGTTGATGATATATGCTTTTTCATATAGATTTTTATGATAAGGTCTAACTTGAAAACCAATTAAATGACATCAAAATGCCTTGCGATTTTGAGATAAGGTCAGAAATAATATTTTAGAGATGGATTTCAAATTTCATAATTTTCTGAATTAATGTGGATTTATTATGAATTTTCTAGTAATGAAAATGGGTAATTGGGTTTAAAATTAATTACGGCTATTTTATATTAGCTTTGGTTCAGAAATTTATATATGTTAGAAAAAATATTAAAAGTAATTTATGGGAATTTTTGTAGAATTTTACTAAGTGTTTTAATAAGTATATAAAATTATTTAAGGTATGAGACTTAAATGTTTTATATGTTTCTAAAAGGAGAAGGGGAAATTTGCAAATGTTTTAAGTTATTTACTTCTGAAATTCGGCAGCAGTTTTAGAAAAGATTTTGGAAAAGAAATTAACAACCAATCATATGTTGACAAACAAAGCAGGTTAGTTGAAAAGAAATTACTTTTTAAAGTTAAAAATCAGTTTTGCAAAGGTTTTGTTGTTTCGCTACTTTTGGCAGCTACCTTTCGATTTCATACTTCCACCTCCAACCTAGTCGAAACTAGTACACTGGGTATCAAAATCCTTGGTACGTAGTGGATTGGAGATATGCGAAAGGTATAGAGTCGAAACAGTGGTCCTAGAGGGTTTGAAACCTTGTTTTGCTTTTAAAAGGCAATGCGCCTGCTTTGTTTTCGAAAAGTATGCTTTCGAATAAGATAGCTTGCGACTTAGTCAAATGTTTTAAAGAAAGGTTTCAAAAGAGGTTGCGCCTCTGTTTTATAAAGAAGCTTCGAAGGGGTCGAAACCCCTAGCTGCCGCATCTAACCTTTCGAAGAAATGCCTTCGAAAGGGTTCCTTTGTATTAAAATTATACCCGCTTCTCCAATGCTTTCAAAGTGATAGGTTTCGACACCTTCCACTTATTTACTTAGGAAATTGCTTTTGAAAGTGTTGCTTTCGACTTAGTTGTTTTAAGAACCTTTTGAGATTTTGAAAGCTAAACCAAAAGGTTTCGAAAGTAATGGTTTTGAAAGGTTATTTCACATGTTTTTACTTGAACCGAATGCTTTCAAAAGGTTTGATTTATGTAAAGGACTTAATGCTTTCGAACGGTATATGTTAAAGGTTTCGAAGAGGTGGTTCCCCAATGTTTTGAAATGTTTACCTTAGTGTTTAAATGAAGGGTTTCCAATGTTTTCGAAAGGCGTGTTTAAAGTGTTTTAAAAGAGGATGTCTAAGGTTTTATAAAGCTTTCGAAAGAGATGTTTTCAATGTTTTCTAAAGATCTATTGTAAAGGGTTTCGAATGGTATGTTTTGGCCCTTTGGCCTAAGGTTATAAAGTAAAGTAGTTTACTTGTATCGAAAGGGGTGCTTTCAATGGTTTCGAAAGGGGTGCTTTCAATGGTTTCGAAAGTGGTGCTTTCAGTGGTTTCAAAAGGGGCTGTTTAAAGGTTTCGATCAAAGGTTTCGAATGTGTTCATCAACAATCTTTTGTGTAAAATATATATATATAACATGGCAAAGTGATTTGAGTAAAGCATAGAGTATATTTTCCTTGTTAAAGTATGATTTCAAGGGTTAAATCAATTTGAAAGAAATGTTTTCAAGGAAAATTTGATGGGGTAGTTGACCCTAAGTAAATGACTCAGATATTAGAATACCAGATGGGACTGGTATGGGGTCGCGCCTTATACTTTAGCTAGTAGCCCCTAGCTAATATAAGTCCAAAATTACAGTGTGTAGGGCTTTGTCATAGGTAAGACTAAAAGGATATTACACACATAGAGGAATATATAGAGTAGAGATAGGTTATTGGTGAACCCGCAAAACCATTAGGATCAGTTGACCCTGGGAGAAGTTACTTAGGGACAGACCGTCCAGAAAATTATCTAACAGAAGTTAGGTTATTTGTTTATTTTGTCTAGTAGGCCCGAGTCAGCCAAAGGTTAGTAGTTAGCCAAACAAAACTATAGTATTCGGACAGATAGTCCACTTATTACCTGATTTGTATGCATACACGATATTGCTATTATTGTTTTAACTAGTTTGGTTGAAGGATTTTGATTAGCAAAACATATGTTTTAGAACGGGATATTGGTGAGGGGAAACCACTCATCTAAGCGGCGTGGTCTCACTTAATATCAGTAAACCGAGATGTATAGTATTATTCACACCAGGCTTTATGTCCGATTCGAAGTTTATGTTTTTCCCTTTAAACTCTTTAGTGCTCAAAATTGATTTGAGTAGGTTGAGAGTTGAGGATTTACAGGTTTTAGTAGGTGGATGAATAAAACTTCTGGAGACGAGCAGGAGGCTGATGTTAGCTATTTAGGAGTTATTATGTTTTATTTCCAATGTAATGTATTAAGACAGCTTTTGTCTATTTAGTACTCTGATCATCCAAGGGGGCATCTTCATATGTAGCTCTTGGTGTATTTTGTAATAATTATATTTGATCAATGCTTAGGAAACGTTTGGGATTATGTAATTGCATATGAAACATGATTTTGTGAAATGTAATCAAAAAAGTTGTTTTTGAAATCCGTGATTTTGTTTCATATTCATGTGCTTCTGATATTATGGATACCATTAGCATTACCATATGTTGTCGCCGGAAGTTAATAATATAGATGACTGCAGCATCTGTAGCGATTAGCTTTGGGCCTCAAGAAAGGGGATGTTACAACTTGGTATCAGAGCATAGGTTTATAAAAAACTTTAAACTTAAAATGATTTTGAAAACATAATCCTAAGGAATCAGAGAAAAGATCGGGGTCTGGGTTAACGCTATAGTAATGTACTTGTATTTGCTATATATAAGTATATGCCATATCTCTATTCTCCCATCTCTATTAGGCTATTCTTTTGTATCTTACGAAGACTAAAATGCGGATATGGATGCTAGAAGTGGAAGAGTTAACCTTGGTGGGGGAGCACCACAACTAATGGAAATGCCAGACCAAATACTAGGAGGAACCCAGGTTAGGCACAAGCTGCAAATGTGGGTGCTAGAGTCCCACAAGTAGACATGGGAGCGATGTATCAGTTCTTTGTAAACATGATGCAAGCGGGAGTTGCTGTTGGAGGAGGAAATTAAGAAGATTCGGTGGTGAATAACTATGCTGCTTTGAGTAGAGATTATGCCCGGTTGGGAGGAAAGTCGTTTATTGGTATTGAAGACGCAATTGAAGTAGATAATTGGTTACTTCATTGCGAGAGGATTTTAACTGATTTGGGGCTCAATGATGAACAAAAGAAGAGACTTGCTTCTAGACAGCTACAAGGAGTGGAATAGTGTTACTGCTAGAGTTAATGAGGAGACAATGACTTGGGCGGAGTTAAAAAGGAGATTTGAGGAGAGGTTTATGTCGGAGATTGCAAAGTCTACTCTACTTAGGAAGTTTGCTGAGTTAGAGCAGGGAGATATGACTGTGGTTGAGTATGCAACTAGATTTGAAGAGCTAGCAAGGTATGGATATGCTACGGTTGATACTGTGAATAAGAGAAATGAGAAGTTCATTCGAGGATTGAAGCTTGAGCTTGCAAAGGCCACATTACCGCATATTAGGGGTCTATGTGATGTTGTTGTGGAGATGGCCTTGAGGCATGAAAATATGCTTTCTTTTCTTGAAAGAAATTAGGTAAAGGAAGCTCAAGGAGTGCAAAGTCAGAAAAGAAAGTTTCTCCACAAGAAAGGAGCTTAGAAGGGTGGAGCTGCTAAGAAAGGAAAGGCAGAGGTTGTCTGCTATAAATGTGACAAGAAAGGGCATTTCACAAATGAATGTCGCTTAGGAGATGGTAAGACGGTGATCAGGAAGAAGAATAATAGATGCTTCAACTATGATCAAATTGGACATTATAAGAACCAGTACAAGGAGCCAGCCAATGATGGAAAGGGAAAAGTGTTTGCATTGGAGCCAGTTACCTCGAGGCCAACAACAGAGTAAAAGGGAAAAGCTGTATTAGGAGGTATGCTTATGATTCATGGTATGTCAATTAGCATTTTATTTGATACTGGTGCATCGCATTCTTTAATATCTTATTGTTTGTAGATAAGCTTAACCTAGAACTCTCATACCTAGTTACTTCCTTAAGGGTTGCAAATCCGATAGGAAGGTATGCGACTCTTGGGATGAGATGTGACCACTTAGAGTTTGAATTGTTAGGTCATAACTTTGTTTGCAGTTTGCATGCATTTGATTTCGTAGGATTAGGATTTATTTTGGGTATGGATTGGTTAAGTAAATACGATGCTAGGATATTTTCCCATGATAGGAAAATATCATGCAGACACCCTGATTATAGTGATCAGATAGTATAGTCCGTAGAAAACCCTAGTTTTGAGGTAAACGCTTTGTTGGGTGTTGTGGAGGCGGAAGACGAGTTGAGTCGAGTTTTCGTTGTTAGAGAATTTGCAGATGTCTTTGAAACTATAGTAGGATTGCCATCGAAGCGGGGTATTGAGTTACAAATAGATTTAGTGCTGGGAGCAAAACCAATGAGTAGACCATCAAGTAGAATGACACCTACCGAGATGAGGGAGCTAAAGGTGCAGTTGGTGGATTTGGAAGGCAAGATTTTTATCAGACCAAGCAGTTTGCCTAGGGGAGCAGCCGCAGTATTTGCCAAGAAACCAGATGGATCATTAAGGTTATGTATCGATTATCGTAAGTTGAATGAGAAGACGATAAAGAATAGATATCTGTTACCTAGAATTAACTATTTGTTCGACCAGTTAAGTGGAGCCAAAGTATTTTCCCAGTTGGATTTAGCAACAGGATTCCATCAGCTTAAAGTGACAGAGGATAGTATTCCTTTGACGACGTTTAGAACCAAATATGGATCGTACGAAGGGTTAGTAATGCCGTTCGGACTAACTAATGCGCCAGCATTCTTTGTAGATTTGATGAACCGAGTTTTCCAAGAACACTTGGTTAGGTTCATGTTGGTATTCATAGATGATATTTTGATACACTCTAAGGATGAAAGAGAGCATGAAGTTCATCTTAGAGTGGTGCTTGAGACGTTGAGGCAGCATCAGCTGAAAGAGAAATTTTTGAAGTGTCATTTCTAGATGAAGGAAGTGAAGTTTCTTGGTCATGTAGTCTCAGAGAAAGGGTTATATGTAGATCCGGCTAAGATCGAAGCGGTGAATAATTGGAAGACACCGGAGACGGTGACTGAGATAAAGAGTTTTCTTGGATTAGCTGGGTATTATTGGAGATTCATTAAGGATTTTTCACGGATAGCGGCACCGATGACTAAGCTAACGCGAAAGGATGTGAAGTACGTTTGGACCGATAAGTGTGAGGAGGCATTCCAGAAGCTGAAACACTTAATGACTAAGCACCTGTGTTAATTATTCCAGAAGGTAATCAAGATTTAGTAATGTATACAGGTGCATGTGGAACAGGATTAGGAGCTGTGTTAATGCTAAGAGGTAAAGTGATTGCCTATGCTTCTCGACAGCTTGGACCGCATGAGGTTAGATATCCAACACATGATTTGGAATTAGCAACAGTAATTTTTGCGTTGAACGTGTGGAGACATTACCATTTAGGGGAGAGATTTGGGTTGTATACGGATCAAAAGTCGTTGAAGTATTTATTCTCTCAAAAGGAGCTGAATATGAGATAGCAGAGGTGGTTAGAGTTTTTGGCCGCTTATGATTTTGGTATTGAGTACACACCAGGAAAAGGCAAAAAGGTTGCTGATGCACTTAGCAACAAACATCAAAATGCAGTGTTGGCAATGATAGCAGAGTTGAAAGATTTAGAAGCGTTGATGACATGCAGAGTAAAGTGAAGATCTGAAGCTAGGTATAGTAAGGAAATTTCTATGTTGTCATGTTCAGAAGTTCGACCAGCGATAATCGAAAATATTGCTTCTAAGAAGAAGAAGGATCCATTACTGGTTGAATGGATCGGAAAGATAAAGGATGGAACAGAGAGCGATGAATTGAAAGATTTTAGTCTTGACCAGAATGGGTGGTTGAGGAAGAAAGGAAAGTTATTTGCTCCGAATGTAGGAAGCATTAGGAAGGAATTTCTTGAGGAATGCCATCGTTCGAAGTTCACCATTCATCCAGGAGGAACTAAGATGTATTATGACATGAAGAGGAGGTTTTTCTGGGAAGGTATGAAGAGAGATGTAGGCTTATGGGTGAAGCAGTGCTTGACTGTCAACAGGTAAAAGCTGAACATTGGAAACCAAGTGGGTTACTTCAGCCTTTAGATATTCCAGTATGGAAGTGGGATTCTATCTCGATGGATTTTATAGACGGATTGCCATGGTCAAATCGAGGAAATGAAACTATATGGGTTGTAGTGGACATGTTGACCAAGGGTGCCCATTTCATACCAATCAAGTCAACTTGAACGACACCTGTTTTGCCTAAGTTATTCTTGAAGAATATAGTTTGACTGCATGGATTTCCTTGTAGTATAGTAAGCGATAGAGATTCCTTATTCACTAGCGAGTTCTAGAAGAGTCTATAGGATATTTTAGGTACCAAGCTCAAGATGAGTACCGCTTACCATCCGAAGACAGATAGGCAAACGGAAAGAGTTAACAAAGTCTTAGAAGATTTGTTACGAGCTTTTGTGCTAGGTTTTGATGGAACATGGGAAGACCATCTACACATAGTTGAGTTTTCGTATAACAATAGTTATCAGGCTTGTATGGGGATGGCACCGTTTGAAGCTTTGTATGGAAGGCCATGCAAATCTCTAGTTTGTTGGTTGGGAACCGAGGATATGTTGGTTCTTGGTCTGGATTTAGTTAAAGAAGCTGCAGAGAAGATTGAGTTAATTAGAGCTAGAATGAAGGAAGCTCGGTCTAGGCAGAAGAGTTATGCTGATAGAAGATGGAAGGACATAGATTTTTCAGTTGGAGATCATGTTTTCGTCAAGGTATCATTAATGAAGCATGTAATTAGATTCAAGAAATCGGGAAAGTAGGCAGTGAGATTCGTTGGATCATTTCCTATTATAGAAAGGATCGGGAAATCGCATATAAAGTAGAGTTACCGAAAAGTTTGGCAAGAGTCCACAATGTTTTTCATATTTCTCATCTGAGGAAGTGTATTCGAGATCCGGAGACTACTATAGCACCGACTGTGTTAGAGTACTTTATAGTGAAACTGAATTTGACTATAGTGAGGAAGCCAGTTCGTATAGTGGCGAGAGATGAGAAGAGGCTAATGAACAAGACAGTCAGATTAGTTAAGGTGCAGTGGAGCAACGATGAGAGAGACTGTACTTGGGAAACTGATAATAGGATTAGAGAGACTTATCCTGACTTGTTTCATGGAACATTTTACTTTTTTGATTGATTTTGATGGGTACGTTTTCGTAATTCGAGGACGAAATTCTTTAAGGAGGGGAGTCTGTAACGACCCTAATTTTAATTAACATTATTTAGGACATTTAATTAGTTAAATTAAATGAAATAATGTAAATGGTTAAGGGATAGAGAATTGTGTGATTAGTAGGTAGCTGTGCCTAATAATAAATGAACTAAAAGGGGATTAAAATGAAATATATAAGGGTAATAAATAAGGGAAAAGTAGGAATAAGTTGTATTCTAATAACCTAAACCCTCATGCACTTTTATTCGCACGTTCGTAAGCAAAAATTAAATACAAGGAGAGGCCGGCCACCATTAGGGGAAAGCAAGAAGAAGAGAAGCTAAATTCAAAAGAAGGAAGCTTAATCAACTTAAGCCAAAATCAAATCTCAACTCCTTAACAACAAGCTAAAGGTGAATAATATGTTACATCTCATATTTTTATTGTATTTGGTTTTAGTTGAGATCTGAAATTGTTTTGCAAATTATTTGCCATGTTTGATTGTCTAAATGGATATATATATGTATATATATATATATGTATATATATATGCTTGTTGATGAAATATGCTTTTTCGTACAGATTTTTATGATAAGGTTTAACTTGAAAAACCAATTAAATGACATCCAAATGTCTTCGATTTGGAGATAAGGTCAGAAATAATATTTTAGAGATGGGTTTCAAATTTCATAATTTTTTGAATTAATGTGGATTTATTATGAATTTTCTAGTAAATAACATGGTTAATTGGGTTTAAAATAAATTACGACTATGTTATATTAGCTTTGGGTCAGAAATTTATATATGTTAGAAAACATATTAAAAGTGATTTATGGGAATTTTTGTAGAATTTTCCTGAGTGTTTTAAAAAGTATATAAAATTATTTAAGATATGTGACTTAAATGTTTTATTTGTTTATAGAAGGAGAAGGGGCAATTTGCAAATGTTTTAAATTATTTACTTCTGAAATTCGGTAGCACTTTTAGAAAAGATTTTGGAAAAGAAATTAGCAACCAATCATATGTTGACAAACAAAGTAGGTTACTTGAAAAGAAATTACTTTTAAAGTTAAAAATCAGTTTTACAAAGGTTTTTCTGTTTTGCTACTTTCGGCAGCTACCTTTCGATTTCATACTTCCGCCTCCATCCTAGTCGATACAAATACACATGGTATCAAAATCCTTGGTACGTAGTGGATTGGAGATAGGAGAAAGGTATAGAGTCGAAACAGTGGTCCCGGAGGGGTCGAAACCATGTTTTGCTTTTAAAGGAAATGCGCCTGCTTTGCTTTCGAAAAGAATGCTTTCGAATAAGATAGCTTTCGACTTAGTCAAATGTTTCAAAGAAATGTTTCGTAAGAGGTTGCAGCTCTGTTTCATAAAGATGCTTCGAAGGGGTCGAAACATGTGGCGCCCCACCTCTATACTCACGCTAGCTGTTGGGCGAGATTCTACGGAACCAACCTTCATTCATCCCTGCCGAACCAACTCGAAGTAGCACCACCGAATCACCTAGCACCTACCGAACCAACCTATACCGGACCAACCTACCCACCCATGCCGAACCAAAATACCACCGGTCCACCATTCTCCTACCACCGAACAAAAGTACACGAGCTCCACCGATCCACCATGCTCCTACCACCGAACCAAAGTAAAACCGGACCAACTCCACCAGGCCAGATTACATCAGCCCAGGCCCGCCAGCTGCTGTATACATCCGAGACCCCTGCCCCCAACCTCACTCTATAAATAGAGGGGCAGGGGTACAACAAAAAGGACAAGTTTGAGAGCTCAAGCACGGAGAGAACTTTCAAACAACTTTCAGATACTAGTATCAAAACTTTGTACTTGTAATCTAAACAAGAAAAGAGAAATAATATATAAAGTGGACGTAGGCACATTCTGGCTGAACCACTATAAATCTGCGTGTCTTTTACAGTTTAGTCCCTGCTTTTCATATATTTGCATAAATCACCCAAATCACTAAGAACAATGTAAAATCAATTAAATCATACGACTTTGAGGTGTTTGTCCATTTTTTGTGCAAACATTTTTGGTGCTTTCACTGAGAACTATAAGCTCGAAGCTTCAGCTTCTTCCACTTAACCTTTTTCCTGACAACATCGTTCATCGCTTGGAAAACATGCCTCCCAAGTAGAAAAAAGATGTTAACAAAGGAAAAAACATCGCAACCAGCAGTCTTCCAGATCCAGCGGTCACAGATCAAGTAAATCGTCCTCCTCCAACAGTAGTACCAAATGAAGGACAGGCTAATCCGACCACTCCTACCGCAGAACAGCCTGCAGCAATTACTAGGGCAGATCTAGACAGGGTTGTGGTTGAAGTAACTAACCGCTTCACGTCCCAGCAGGAAGCCTTGGTGGACCATCTCATGTCACGCTTAAGGGATGCTGAAGAGTCCAACCGCAACACTGAATCATGGGGTGAGTCCCAGTCTGGAGGATCTCAGAGACAACAAAGATCTTCCTTCTTCGAAGGAGCTAACGGCAGAAGCAGCCATGGTAGGAGCCGAGATCGAGCACAACCCGAAGTTAGGCCTGAGGAAACGCTTGGAACCGAACCAAACGGGGGAGGTACCGGGCGGAGGTCAACTGTAGCTAAGCCGGTTGTACTGCCTAACCACGGAAACGCCAGCGGAAGGGGCCGAGCTAGAGTCCACCCCAAAGTTGGACCCGAGGAAGTGCTTAGATCAGAACCCAACAGGGAAAGATCAAGGCAAGGGCCAACTGTAGCTGACCCTAGTATGCTCCCAGAAGACCAAAGGCAGCCACTGGAAAATATGAGGAATGATAGACGATACCATCCCTACAGGTCATCTGGACGGAATCAATCCCACAGAACAGAACCGAACTCGTTTCTATCTGCACCAAATTCTGATGAAAGGATGGCATGCTTATTCAGAGAGTGCGTCCAACGGGAGCAAAGAGATCGAGGGATAGGCGTTAGGGTAACCAGCCCTTTTGCCCGCAATATCGAAATTGCTATCACCCCCCGAGAATGGAAGATGCCAACAATGGAACCTTACAAAGGAACCTCCGACCCCATTGTACACTTACAGAGATACACACAGCATATGCTCATGAGTGGAGCAACAGAGGGAGTACTGTGCAAATGCTTTCCACTATTCTTAGCAGATCTAGCTACCTCCTGGTTATGTCATTTACCCTAGGGATCCATTAGCTCGTGGGAAATGTTGAAAGAAAAGTTTATCAGTCAGTTCCGCATTCATGTGGAACAACCCAAGGACGCTTATTCCTTATCCAGCATCAAACAGAAACCTGGAGAGAAACTGCAGCAATACGTAACCCGATTCAATGCCGCAACGGCCGCAGTCCAAGATGCCGATGAGAAGCTTATCCTAATGGCCCTCTGTAGTGGTGTGCATCCGGATACTAAATTTGCTAGAAGGTTGACAAAAGAAGAACCAGCTACTTTACCTGATTTCTTCCATGAAGCCGGGAAATATATGTGGCTTGAAGATGCTGTCACTGAAGGGCAGTCAGGGCAACAAAACAAGGTGGCTCACGGCAACACGCCCGCTACAGCGAAGGACGTTCGAAGAAATGATTCTAGAGACAACGCCGGGGCAAGAAAGGAGAAAAGCGCCTATATCGGTGAGGACCAAGGTTCGACACTTACACTCTTTTGAACGAAACCATTGAAAACATCTTCCTTGCCACCTAGGACGAAGTTAGATACAAACATCCACCATACAAGAAGGAATCAGATAACGCGTAGAAATCTGGAAAGTTCTGCCGCTTCCACGAATCTCATGGGCATGATACCAATGAATGCCATCATCTCCGGGACTTGATTGAGGAACACATCAGAAGGAAAAGACTGGAACGCTATGTAAGAGGTCAGAACAGGACTCCAGCTCCTGCTAATGAGAACCCAAGGCTACCCTCACCAGAGATAGGCAGAGGAAATCGCAACACTAGCGGCTCTAGTCAAGAGAAGATAGTGGTCCATACCATCTCGGGAGGACCGCACATCGCCGACAGAAGCTGGAAAGAGATGGAAAGATATGGAAAGTCGCTTAGAAACAATGAAGACTATGTTAATTCTGTTATAGAAGAGCGCCACCTGAAGCGGAAAGAGAATCATGGCATCACATTCGGTAGGCGTGACCTAGAAGGAAGGCAATACCCTCACATGGATCCCATGGTTATCTCTGCCCGGCTCGGTCCCGTCGAAGTTTTCCGAATTCTAGTAGACACTGGAAGCTCAGTAAATATCCTGTTCAAACATGCATTCGACAAAATGAAACTATCAATGAAGGATGTATCTCCCTGCAATAAACCACTACACGGTTTCACCGGAGATGCGAAGATGCCCCTCGGGCAACTGGATCTCTTTGTTGAAAGTAGAAGCCATCCCCGCTCCGTTGTACGGAAACAGACGTTTGTGCTGATAGAAAACCACTCGGCCTACAACGCCTTCTTAGGAAGGCCAGCCTTGTCGGACTTCCAAATTGTCCTATCCCCATGGTTCCTAAAGATGAAATTTCCAACGGACAATGGAGTAGGGGAAGTAGAAGGAGACCAGGACGTCGCTCGAGACTGCTAGGTGACTGAACTTCGCAACAACCACAGGAAGGATAAAGGGAAAAATGTAGAGGTTTCCCTCTGCACAAAAAGTTTGGAAGCATAGCAACTAAAGAAAGCCCCTCCTCTTCGATATACCAGCGACCCTTTCAATGAATTAGACCCCAGGGACAAAGAGGAGGAGGCCATCGCCGAGCCTGCAGAGGCTATGTAATTTGTATCTGTAGACAAGCATGACTCGAGTAAACTATTTAAAATCGGGTCCCAACTAAAAGCTGAGTTGAAGGAGCAACTCATTGACTTTCTCCGCCACAACTTGGATGTATTCGCATGGTCACATGCTGACATGACCGGAATCTCCCCTGACATAGCATGCCACGTACTAAACATTGATCCTACCAAGGCGCCCGAAAAACAGAGAAAGAGAAGTATGGGGGCAGAACGATCAGCAGCCCTCGACGAAGAAGTAAAGAATCTACTTGCCAATGACTTCATACGAGAGGCCATCTACCCAGAGTGGATCGCTAACCCGGTGCTGGTAAAGAAGGCTAATGGGAAGTGGCGAACATGCATTGACTTCTCCAACTTAAATGACGCCTGCCCGAAAGATTGCTTCCCACTTCCCCGAATCGACCAACTTGTAGACAGCACAGCCGGACACGAACTCTTATCCTTTATAGGCGCATACTCAGGATATAACCAAATTCCTATGCATACTCCCGATCAAGACCACACTAGTTTCATCACTGACTGGGGTATGTACTGCTATAAGGTAATGCCTTTCGAACTTAAAAACGCATGAGCCACCTACCAGCGCCTCGTCAACAAGATGTTTGCAGGGCTAATAGGACAAACTATGGAAGTATATGTGGATGACATGCTGGTAAAGTCAAGGAAAGCCGACGATCACGTAAGCCACCTGGGCGAGATGTTTCAAGTACTTCGCCAGTATGAAATGAAACTTAATCCTCTAAAATGCTCCTTCGGAGTATCAGTAGGAAAGTTCTTGGGATTCATCGTCCATGCCAGAGGGATTGAAGCAAACCCTGAACAAGTGCGAGCTCTAAAAGATATCAAGATACCTTCCACTCGAAAGGAAATGCAAAGCCTGAATGGGAAAGTGGCCGCCCTAAGCCGATTCATCTCCAAAGCAACGGACAAGTGCGTCCCCTTCTTCGAAGCTCTAAAGAAAGACAAAGGAAAGTTCGAATCGACTGACGAATGCTTAACCGCTTTCCTTAACTTAATCGAACACCTCCAGAAACCACCGGTACTCTCGACTCCAAGCGAAGGCGAAGAGTTATACCTATACCTTGCTGTGTCATTTCACGCCCTAAGCGCTGCTTTGGTAAGGGAAGACAACCGCATGCAGCGGCCAGTTTACTTTGTAAGTAAGAGGTTTATGGGGGCAGAAGTCAGATATCCTAAACTTGAGAAGCTAGCATACTGTTTATTGATCACGTCACGGAAACCGTGTCACTACTTCCAGTCCCATTCCATCAAAGTTCTGACCGATCAACCACTGAGGCAGGTACGCCATCGTCCCGACACTTCTGGGCGACTACTTAAATGGTGCATTGAACTGAGTCAGTATGATATCACCTATCACCCTCTCCCCGCCATCAAGGGACAAGCCATGACCGATTTCATTGCAGAATTCACTACCCAACGGGCGTAACGAAGTCAAGAAAATCTTGAGGAAAGCTTCCCGCTACACAATACAAGAGGACATCCCCTATCGGCGCAGATTCTCTAACCCCTTATTAAGGTGTGTCGCTGGAAGGGAAGCCAAGGAAATCTTATCCAACATTCATCAAGGAAGCTGCGGAGATCACACCGAAGGGCAAACTTTAGCAAAAAAGATACTCCGATATGGATATTTCTGGCCCACCTTAAGCAAGGACGCCTTAGATTTCGTCAAAAAATGTGACAGATGCCAGAAGTTTGCTAAGATTCCACGGCTACCAACAACTGAGATTACTCAAATGACCAGCCCTTGGCCCTTCGTAGTATGGGGAATTGACTTAATCGGCGAACTACCAATGGGCCGAGGCGGGGCCAAATATGCTATAGTGGCAGTCGACTATTTCACCAAATGGGTGGAAGCAGAACCTCTGAATAAAGTATCTTCAGCAAAAGTTATTAACTTCTTGATCAAAAATGTTCTGTGCAGGTACGGAGTCCCATTCAAAATCATATCAGACAATGGACTTCAGTTTGACAGCGAGGAATTTGCCAACTGGTGCCGAGAGCACGGAATTCACAAAAGCTTCTCATCCGTAGCGTATCCCCAGGCAAACGGACAAGTCGAAGCCGTCAACAAAATTCTGAAAACTCTAATAAAAAAGAAACTCGAAAAGTCAAAGGGCGCTTGGGTGGATGAACTCCCTACGGCACTGTGGGCCTATCGCACATCTTTCAGAACATCAACAGGGCATACTCCTTTCTCTTTGGCATACGGATCGGAGGCTATGCTTCCAGTTGAAACCATCGTGCCTTCCGACCGTAGGATCCACTATAACCTAGAAGAGAACGAAGAACTCGTTCACATGTCTTTGGATCTAATTGAGGAGAGAAGAAATGATGCAGTCCTCAAAGCAGCAGCCCACAAGCAAAAAGTGGCAGCACAATACAACTCCAAAGTCAAGCATCGTACCTTACAAGAAGGGGATCTTGTCCTCAAGCGAATCTTCCCTTGCCCCGGAGCGCTAGATCCAATCTGGGATGGACCATATGTAATTTATAAAGATCTCCACAATGGAGCTTATATTTTGTCAACAGTGGACGGAGAGGTGTTCCAGAGGGCATGGAACATCCAACACCTCCGTCGATACTTTTCTTAACTTGTACTGCCCATATGAAGTGAATTAACAAAGAGAATCAGTGGACGTAGGCATTTTCGTGCCGAACCACTTTAAAAAACCTTGTCTCTTTTTTAACTTGTCCCTTTATATCTTGGCTGCTTGTTAACTTTATCCTTTTCTGTTGAACAAAATCCTATGCATGTAGCATTTCCATTCAAAGCACTCCATAGCGCAACTTCACCTGGACAAGACCTAACAGGTACTATGTGAATCTATGCCCTCGCCAATGAGACACTTTTGCTCCGGCATCCCTCTGCTGCGGGTTAACTCATTGCTCGCAACGGCCCTCAAAGCCAACTGTAATGAGCCGATTATAAGCCACCGAGAAGGCCGACTATAGCCGAGGCAGCTCATTACGGCATTCGGCTCGCCGGCAACTGTGAACCGACTATAAGCCCCAACATAAGGTGTGGCCAGCCAGGGGCAGTTCACGGTTGACAATCGCCACCCACGCTAGCCGGCCACAGTAAATCGAATAATACCCACGATTACGGGCCATAATGGCCCGGGTAGTTACTGTGCGCGATCTCAACTCTGATGTGTCTTAAGTGCGGCTGTGGTAAAAAAGAATTAACTCCCCGCGGAGGAGTAAGATGGGTGACAAATGTCTCCAAGACCCACAGCTAGGGAAAGTGACTACAAAGCCCGTTTGCCACGAACTTAAGCACATCGAAGGCCTTCCGTGATTGGAAGTTTTACTATTTCACATATTTCAATTTTATTTAAGAAACTTTTCTCCTATCCTCTGTAACAATCCCTGAAGTACAGGACACAGAACAAGAGACATTCGCTAATGGAAGCAGATACTCACAGCAAGATACTGGACCGCATTCCATACTCGGTCACACAAGACGTTCAAAGCTGCCATCTACAAGCAAAATATAAAGGGCGGTATTTCCTTCTTTCATGTGAAAACACGTGACTATAATTTATTCACACCTCACGCTAACATTGCAAGTCATGAAATTATGTTTTAAACAAGAACTGACATCAAACACAATTTAATTACAAGAATATGCATAGCTATATTTCTCATACAACATGTCAAAATAGCAAAAACATTCAAAAGACGACAGAATCAGCTTAAGTTAAAGAATTACACGTCAAGAATAGTGCTATTTATTACAAGTAGCATAATTACAACCTAAGAGTTACGTTACTGTTTTAAGACTAACATATACAATAATGTCAAGCCCACAAAAAGATTTCCAGGTCCAATCAAGGAGCCGGCTGCGTCGAAGTCTTATCCTTGTCCTGTTGCCCACCTGTCCAGTCAGAGAAAGAATTCATTAGTGATAAGCAACCAAGTTAACGGAAAGACTAGAAAGAAAGACTTACCAGCATCTGCTCCTTGATCATCTTGATCATTATCCTCCACTTCCACACCTGCCTCCTTAGCTGCAAGCAACCGCATGCCCTCCTTCACCGCCACCTTCTCCCCCTTGGTAAACTGGGCGGTAACCACATCCATCCTGAAGACCACACCACCCTCCTTATCTGCCTCAGCCTTGGCCTCCTCTAGAGCCTTGAGATAGATCCTAGCCATAACCCGGGGGTAGTCATCCATCCAGGACAAGTTACCCTGCCTCCAAGTACGAAAGTACATTTCCTGGAGCATCCCATCCATCATCCCCTCGTTCTCTTCAAACTCCTTCATTCGGACCTCAGAAGCCCGCAGCTTTGCAACAACAGCATCCCTCTCCGATCGATACTGTAAACGGTCGGCCTGGAGGGACCTCCTCATCGCCTCCATCTCCTCCTTCGACTTGGCCTGAGCAAGCTCCGCAGCCTCAAGTCTCCCTGATAGTTCCTCTACCCGCTCGAGGTCCGCTTGCCGAACCTCATCCACCGTGGCAATGGCCATGTCAATCCGCTCCTTACAGACGGCCTCCATCCTCCGCAACTCCGCACTACTGGCCTCTTCAATAGTCTTCCTCAAATGTCGGGATGCAGCCTCATGCTGGGAGATTTGGATGGCTTGGTCGGCAAGTTGTTTAGCCTGGTCGGAAACCATCAACCGCAGCCGAATGTTGGCGCTTCCTATCTCTTCCCCAGCCTTGACCAATCGAGCATGGTGCCCCATCAATTTCCTGGTCTCCTTAGCAACCAGGTCAATATTTGCCTTAGCCTCGTCTCCCATAGTTACAACCTGGGTAGTAAGCAGATCAAGGTTCAGGGACTTGGATTCGTCAAGCACCCGTACCATAGGGTTACGATGAAGGAGATTCTCACCAGTAACCTCATCGAAGAAGATGTCGTGAGATGCCGGGTCCAGGTCCGGATGACCCGCAAACGGATTACGAACTGAGCGAGGATGATCTATCAGGATGACGGTTGGGTTCTCAGACGGGTGGGGGGAAGGTATTAACTCGGTGTCCTCCTCCTCAATATCATGAATAGGCTGGAGTGGGGCCGGAGGACCAGGAAGAGATTCAAATGTAGACCGACACCTCTTCTTCTTTTGTATATCTTCTTCAATAACTCCAAGAAGAGGACGATAACCGACTACGTCTCTAGGACGGTTAGTAGGAGGCTTCGGCTTGGCGGAAGCTTTGAAGAGTTTGTATTGTTCAAGCCTGTGCCGAAGATCTGAGGTCTTGGCCATTTTGCCCGCTCCTGATATGAAAACCAAGTGTCACCAACATGTATTGAGCCATCATTCAAGAACTAAAAAGAGTAAAGAGAAATTCACCTTGAACCGCCGAAGTTGCTTCAATAGAGACGCTCCCGGAAGATAAATCGACGCCGGTCCCAACTTTCTCAGCTTTCCTGGACTTCTCCGTTCCCTCCAAACCTTCGAAGGCTTGGCGGAAAGCGTCGTCCGTCCACTCTTGCATCTCGCCTACTTGCCCAGAAGACAAAGCCCCGACACCGTCGCCACCTCCAGCGCCTTCTCCTCCATCTCCGCCTTGCTCCTCCTCCACATCTCCCTCCTCCGTGATATCTGGACATGTGCTGGGAGAGGGACCGTCAGACTTTTTGAGCTTCTTCCCCCCAGCAACCGGATGTTTCGGAAAGGGCCTCCTTTTGCTGCTCTTCGACTCAACCCCTTCTTTAGCTTGGGCAGCCCTCTCTTTGGCCGTGTCCCTCTACTTAACCATGGACTGCTGTGGAAGGATCAAGTTGTGCTCCAAAAGTGTAGCGTTCCTGATCAGGTAAGCAGCCGACCTGTCTCTTCTAGTAATAGCTTCTATTTCTGCTGCCGTCTGAACTAGGCGATCATTCTCCACGACCGCAAAACCACCTGTTGCTAGCAAGAAATAAAAACACATAAGAAGAAGCATTGCAACTAGAGCGGAAATTGTAAATAAGCTTTGACTTACATCCGGAGGTGAAGCGACGGATAGAAACGGAGTCGTCCCTGACAAAAAACCATTCCCTTTTAAACATGCTATACTTCGAGTACAAGTCCAGGACTGGCTTGATGGATACGGCCGATTCCAAGCTGATGTATGGAGATCCCTTCTTATAGCCTCTCAAGTTGTACAAATACCGAATCTCCCGGTTGGAAGGAGGACGCCCGTATCTCCTCTGGAAGATAACAAAAAGGCTCACCAGAATGGCATAGGAGTTAGGCTGAAGCTGAAGTGGAGCCACCTTCAGGTATGTGACGAAGCTAACTATCCAGGCATTGAGAGGCGGGATGGCACCACACATACAGTGATACCTGCTGTAAGCAAAGTAGCCTTCAGGGGGGTCATACGGCATCACTCCTTCCCCCGGCAATAGCATGCGTGCTCTGTCAATCCCAAAGGAGCGAGAAATAACATCAAGTTTCTCCTCTTTAAGTGAGCTAGGGAAGCAGTCAAAAGGTGAGTTCAAAAGCTCCTGAGAACCGTATCCATCTACCAATGATCTCGGGGTGGGCCCATAACGTCCCGGTCCTGACTGGGGTAGGGGCACGGCGGGAGGCCCTTCTCTGTCCTGAGATCTCTTCTTCTCTGATCGGGTTTCCACTCTTTGAGACATTTATCTGCAGACACAAGAAAGTATATCTTTGAGACACATAAACTATGTAATCTAGAGTTTCACTGGTGATTCAGGTACAAAAGTCCATCCGGTAAAGGGTTCATTCAACACTCGGAATCCCCGAATTCATTCAGTAAGGCTCAACCAAGGGTTCGTTCGGCATTCTCAGTATGAGATTCGTTCGGCATTCTCAGTATAAGATTCATTCAGCTTCCTCAGTATAAGGTCCATTCGGTATTAAAATTTATGTTCATTCGGTAAGACAAAGAAAATCAAAAAAGGCCATCCGGCAATCACCTGATTCGGCAACACATCTAATTCGGCGATATGACTGATTTGGCAAGAAGAACTGATTCGGTTGTCTCGTTCGGTAGGAAGTAACGGAAGCCCTAGGCCCTTACTTATAGGCGAAGGTGAACCACCGACCAACTGGTCCGGCACTAGGAACCGGATGGGAATGACAAAATCGGATAACCTAAAACAAAGCATGACATGTGCATGCACATGCCCTACTTTGGGGGGCAAGTGTTGGGCGAGATTCTACCGAACCAACCTTCATTCATCCCTGCCGAACCAACTCGAAGTAGCACCACCGAATCACCTAGCGCCTACCGAACCAACCTATACCGGACCAACCTACCCACCCATGCCGAATCGAAGAACCACCGGTCCACCATTCTCCTACCACCGAACCAAAGTACACGAGCTCCACCGATCCACCATGCTCCTACCACCGAACCAAAGTAAAACCGGACCAACTCCACCAGGCCAGATTACATCAGCCCAGGCCCGCCAGCTGCTGTATACATCCGAGACCCCTGCCCCCAACCTCACTCTATAAATAGAGGGGCACGGGTACAACAAAAAGGACAAGTTTGAGAGCTCAAGCACGGAGAGAACTTTCAAACAACTTTCAAATACTAGTATCAAAACTTTGTACTTGTAATCTAAACAAGAAAAGAGAAATAATATATAAAGTGGACGTAGGCACATTCTGGCTGAACCACTATAAATCTGCGTGTCTTTTATAGTTTAGTCCCTGCTTTTCATATATTTTCATAAATCACCCAAATCACTAAGAACAACGTAAAATCAATTAAATCATACGACTTTGAGGTGTTTGTCCATTTTTTGTGCAAACACTAGCCAAGGACACTACTAAGTAATGCCGTCGACTAGCGGGAAGAATAAGGCTGTTGAGGAGCGACCATCTGTGTAATTGCTTTGTGCGAGTACCGATATGTCAGATGATATAACTTACATTTCATTTCAAGAGGAAACCCGGCATATCTAATACAAACTCAAAGTTACCACACAGTGGCTAAATAGTCTTCGGAAACAAATATAGAAATAAACATAACACAAATCAGTCACAGATATTCATATCACAAAGGCAGAAACAGATATGAATATAACACATAAAAGTGTACATCAAAATAGTGGTCAAACAAGATCCACTACATCACAAGAGAATAGATACAAGTGCTAGGCAAAAGAATAATTATACATCAAGGAGTCCATATCTCAAATGTATAATAACAAAAACTACTAATCTAAAGTAGTTAGCCAAAAGAATCAGATGATAATCCCTGATAAGAAGTCAAGCAGGAGCACCTGAAATACCTCGGTCTGACCCGAGTATTATTTAAGAAGAAAATAATAAACGGATCAGTCTAGCTATAAATATCAGATAAAATGATATAGGATAAGAGATATGATCAAAAACGTATGATAACATAAATGTCATACTGTGTCAAGTATACATCAAATAACAACAGAAATCATACAATATCTCAAATCAACTCGAAGCACCAAAATGAATCGCATTATTTAAATAATTCACCAAAACACAAATATTGACAAAACATATCAATGCCAATCCACGAAAATTGGTGAAACACAAATTCTAGAAATTACAACGAGAAATCCAAAAATCACAAAAGGGGGAAGGCTTATCACAAACGGGAGCATGAAAACTCACCAACACGTGTATCACAAATAAGCCGGAGCTCCTCCAAACAGGGTATAGTCCCCCATTATGGACTTTGAGCCGAAGCTCCTCCAAATGAGCCGAAGCTCCTCTAAACAGGGTACAGTCCCCCATTGCGGACTTTGAGTCGAAACTCCTCCAAACAGGGTACAGTCCCCCATTGCCGACTTTGAGTCGAAACTCCTCCAAATGAGCCGAAGCTCCATAAATCGGGGTACAGTCCCCCACGTGGACAAAGAGACATCGCAAATCGCTAGTTTAAACCATAAAATGATCATCATCGTTCATCAAGAAGTGTCGATTACACTAAGCTAGTAAATATAAGAGTTTAGCTTCATGTCCCATAACCACTAGCTTAACTTAAATATTTACGAACAAATTGTAGATTTCCACTCTAAAATTGTCATAAGGGTTCAATCGAACAAGTCCAAGAATTAACCGATGAAGTAAACGCAAGCGTTTCATACCAATTGTTTTACTAAGTCGTTTAATTAGATTTCTCATACGAATGAGGTAAAGGTTTGAATATACTAATAGATTGGAAAATGGTTTTATAAACGAGCTTTGTATTAAAAATAGAGTTGAAATCATCTTGTGAAAGAGTTTGATTATTTACTACTAGTATAGGAAACCTTTATATTTTAAAGTGACAAATCACAGAAATGATTGTAGAAACAATCAATCACCAAAATCCACATTCGAAGACGTGAATCAAATCCAAAGAAATCGATACCGAATCCATCAAAATGGATATTCTCAAAAGTCCCGAAAAAGAAGTCATCAAAGTTGATATAAAAGATAACAACAAATCGGATCAACACGAATCGATTAAAATTGGAAACCCACATAAGATAGGCAAATTGGGCCGAGACAAGCAGATTCAGACGTCTGAAATGAATAATTCAGACGTCTAAACCTGAAGCTCTGGGCAATATTTTGCCTAGGCCAATGATGGCCAAATCATATCGGAAGCGATCGGATGAGTGACAATTGCTAGGGGTTGACGCCAAACGACTACCCAACCCTAAAGACTCACTAATACTCTCCGACCAACATGTCCAAATGTCATATAAGGATTGTCATAGATTTTGATTTCAAAACACCAAAATTGGAATATTCATTAAACCAATTCAATTCAAAAGCAAATGGACAAGAAATAGATGTTAGGAATTAATACCTAACACTACCAAAGATATAGACATAGATGTGAGTTCAAAAACTCAACTTTTAACCCAAAAACTCAAGAGAGAAGCTATATAGCAAGGCAAGAACAATCACTCTTCAATTATAACCCAAGGAGCTTCAATCTAAGCTCAAGAACAAATATTTCCTAAGTTAGGGTTTAGGAAATTTCAGAAATCGAAGAGGAATTGAGATGAAGAAGAAGAAGATGATGCTTACCTTAGCTTCTCTTTGAATTTGGAGCAAGAATTTGCATTTGCAAAGGAAACTAGGGTTTTGAATTTTAATTTCCCATTATTCTCCCCATTTTTATTGAAGCTTGAATGTTAGGAAAATAAGAATGAAGTGAAGAGGAGAGGTGGACTGAGCTAGGGTGTTAAGATGGGTTAGTGGGCTGAAACCCAAACCCAAGCCCTTGTAGAAAAATAGCAAATTCTACTCAACTCCAAACATATCGATGATTATACTCAAAAAAGTCGCAAACACCATTTTGAAATCAATGGAAGTGGTCTCGATTCCAAATTGTTGATTCTCAACTTCATTCTTCATTCAGTCGTCTGTAATATCCAATTCAGACATCTGAATATGGAAAAACAGATGTTGTCTAGTACAATATTTAGACGTCTGAATCATCCATTTCAAACGTCTGAAAATGGCAATTTTAGCCTATTTCCTTTCTGCATTGACTCGAACAATTTCAGACGTCTGAATCCCTGTAAGACATTTTTTCTCAATTTGACACCTCCGTATCTCGATCCACATAGACTTTTCACTATTCGACTGTTCTTTTATGAATAGTGACTTTCTCGGACTAAAATCCGACTAACGATGCTATATTTAAATTAAACATTTAAATATAAGAATCGTAAAATAGGCGGGTTGTTACAAAACCCCTAGTTACCGCATCTAATCTTTCGAAGTAATGCTTCGAAAGGGTTCCTTTGTTTTAAAATTAGAGCCACTTCTCCAATGCTTTCGAAGGGATAGGTTTCGACACCATCCACTTCTTTGCTTAGGAAATTGCTTCGAAAGTGTTGCTTTCTACGTGTTTTAAGACACTTTTGAGAGTTTGAAAGATATATCCAGAAATTTGGAAAGAAATGGTTTTGAATGGTTTCGAAAGGTTGTTCCACATGTTTTTACTCTAACCCAATTCTTTCGAAAGGTTTGATTTATGTAAAGGACTTAATGCTTTCGAATGGTATATGTTAAAGGTTTCGAAGAGGTGGTTCCCCAATGTTTTCGAAAGGTTTACCTTACTGTTTATATGAAGGGTTTACAATGTTTTCGAAAGACGTGTTTGAAGTGTTTTAAAAGAGGATGTCTAAGGTTTTATAAAGTAAAGTAGTTTACTTGTATAGAAAGGGGTGCTTTCAGTGGTTTCGAAAGGGGTTGTTTAAAGGTTTTAAACAAAGATTTCGAATGTGTTCATCAACAATGTTTTGTGTAAAGTATATATATAACATGGCAAAGTGATTTTAGTAAATCATAGAGTATATTTTCCTTGTTTAAGTATGATTTAAATGGTTAAATAAATTTAAAAGAAATGTTTTCAAGGAAAATTTAATGGGGTAGTTGACCTTAAGTAAATGACTCAGATATTCGAATACCAGATGGGGTCATGCCCTATACTTTAGCTAGTAGCCCCTAGCTAATATAAGTCCAAAATTCCAGTGTGTGTGGCTTTGTCACAGGTAAGACTAAAAGGATGTTACACACAGAAAGGAATATACATAGTAGAGATAGGTTATTGGTGAGCGTGAAAAACCATTAGGATCAGTTGACCCTTGGAGAAGTAAGTTAGGGACAGACCGTCCAGAAGGGCAATTAACAGAAGTTAGGTTATTTGTTTATTTTGTCTGGTAGGCCCGAGTCAGCCAAAGGTTAGTAGTTAGCCAAACAAAACTATAGTGTTTGGACAGATAGTCCATTTATTACCTGATTTTTATGCATATATGGTATTGCTATTATTGTTTTAACCAGTTTGGTTGCAGGATTTTGATTTGCAAAAGATATATTCTAAAAAGGGATATTAGTGAGGGGAAACCTGTTCTGCTAAGCGGCCTGGTCTCACTTAATATCGGTAAACCGAGATGTACAGTATTATTCACATCAGGTTTTTTGTCTGACTCGAAGTTAATGTTTTTCCCCTTAAACTCTCGGGTGCTTAAAATTGATTTGAGTAGGTTGAGATTTGAGGATTTATGGGTTTTATTAGGTGGACAAATAAAGCTTCTGAAGACAAGCAGGAGGCTGATGTTAGCTATTTAGGAGTTGTCATGTTTTATTTCTGCTGTGATGTATTAAGACAGCTTTTATCTATTTAGTACTCTGATCATCCAAGTGGGCATCTTCATATGTCGCTCTTGGTGTATTTTGTAATAATTATATTTGATCAATGCTTGGGAAACGTTTGGGATTATATAATTAGATATGAAACATAATTTTGTGAAATGTAATCAGAAAAGTTGTTTTTGAAATTTGTGATTTTGTTTCATATTCATGTGCTTCTCATATTATGGATACCATTAACAGTACCGTATTTTGTCGCCGTAAGTTAATACTATAGATGACAGCAGCATCTGTGGTGATTAGCTTTAGGCCCTAAGATAGGGGATGTTAATCACCCTTCATTCGACAACTCTTACCTTGACATGACAGGTGGAGAATAAACCAAAAATAGGTGCGACTGACCAACCATCATATAACTCTAGTTCCCAAAGTGCAGACTGGAGTATAAATACAAAATGATGGGTGCGGTCCAACCATCCATTGATTAACTCTAGTTCCCAAAGTGCGGACTGAAGTATAAATACACAAAAATGGACACGGCCCGACCGTCCATCGATCAACTCTTGTTCCTAGAGTGCAGACTGGAGTATAAACAGAAAAAGATGGACATAGTCCGACCGTCCATCGATCAACTCTAGTTCCAATAGTGCGGACTGGAGTATAAACACAAATATATGGACGCGATTCGACCGTCCACCAACCAACTCCAACTCTTCCCCCTTGCTTGGGGACAAAGACACAACTCAAAGTGGATGCGGTCCGACCATCCACTCCACTGCTCGGGCACAAAATTCGCCAAAACACTTATCTTACTCTCAAGGTTCAGTAGATGCAAGATCTAAATGAATGTAGATGCGGTATCACTACAAGAAAAATTGCTTTTAACGGCAATGGAGAACAGCGTTTATACATTGATTGCTGTTGTGCAACCTTTTATAGGTAGGAAAATCTGAAGACAATGTAGGAAAACGCTGAGATTTTTTTCAGAAAATTGCGAAATGTCGTTCCCTCTGAAAATTTCATTGCCGCGTATAATTAATTTCCCTCTTCTGCCAAAAATAAGCAACCCTAAATCACCAATGCCTCCAAATCTTAATCGCTTCCTCTCTGCAAAATTTTTTAAATGACTCCTCTCCAAATCTTAATTTCCTCTGCTCAACAAATTCTTTAAAACTACTCCTCTCTATCATGACCGTTGCTCACAAAGTCGTGGCTGCTTGGCTATGCTTGTATCGGAGAGAAATCATTCATTAAGTCAGCCAATCACATCGCTTGGAGCTTAGTCGCGTCGCACTCGCCACCCTATACCCTTCATCGCTGCCATCGGTAAGCAGAGAACTGCAAATTCGAGCTCGAAATTAAATTAGTTCAAATTTGATTGAATATTGAATTCAAACTTTGATTTTCTTTATTTAATTGTTAAATCTAATATTTTATTGCACTTGCTATTGAACCGAATAGCTAATATTTGAGAAAAACTGAAATCGCTATGTTGGTGTGTGTTTCATTTATCTTTCTACTGCTAAAGTGTTTTATTCATGTTGTCTTGTAATGAGTATTATTACATAGACATTTGAAGAATTAAAACGCTTCATTTGATTACTAAATAAATCTTTCAAATCGGATGTTTGTGTTGCATTGACACCTGATCAAAGTCTAGATTTTAATTTTGGTGGATTAGCAAAGGCATGCTGCAAACATATATTTGATGTATAACTTCTTGATGTATAACTTCTAACTGAGAGTGGAGTCTTAAATTATGTAAGAATTGAGCAATATTGTTCAAGATGCAAATGAAAAGCCTCTCTGATTAAAAATTATTGGAAATTTGAGAGCCATAAATCGCATCATGTCTATTCTCTCCATTTATGCGAGGTTCATAAGAGACTTTTTTAAAAACGTATTGTATACCATCACATCCATTTGAGGAAATGCATCACTAATAAACCACATTGTCTATCCTAATACCCACCAGTGAAAATGATTTCTGCACAATATCATTTATTAAAATAAAAAATGCAATTGTCAGTTATCTAATTCAGTTATCAAAATGATTTCTACATAATACGTGATTCATTTTTTTGATATATTTGTCAGTTATAAAGTAATCATTTTGCATAATGCTTCCTAAAAGTTCAACCAATTGTTAAAAATATAAAATTTCTTAGAATGCATCAATTCTGATAATATTTTACTCTAAAATCTGATGTTAATATTAATGATTAAAATGTTGAATTTTGATTTCTTTAGGTGGTCACTTGGGGCTATCATGTATGAAATGCTTATTGGTTTTCCTCTATTCCATTCCAATGATGCTCTCGCAACATGTAGAAAAGAAAACTGAAAACTGAAGCTAAATCATACCTTGGAATATTTTTAAAATTATTTTACCTTCAGGTTTAAAATCAAGTTCGAACAAGATATTATGGAATAGAGTACATGTTGTTGAGCCCTTTATATAAACTTTTTTTTAAACATTGTCAAGAAATGCATATGGCCACATGCCAATACTAGCGACTGTAAGGATAGATTTTTGTATGATTCTTAAAGAGAAATGGCCTAACCTGGAGTATGTGAAGAGAAAAAAATAAGTAGTCATCACTGTACAACGTAGCTTTGTTAATTAAGGTGAAATCATAATTTTGATTTGATATCATATACTTCAAAATTAATTATTGAATATTTCAAACAATATGCAGGTCAGGGTATGTTGGGAAAAGTCAACTATAATTATTTGATATCATATTCTTCTATTGTATCCTTCGTTTTGCTTATCAACCTCTATAATTTGGTTGAAAACTTCCTAACATAATTTTGATCTATGATGATGTTACCTATAGTTAAACTCATTACTCATGAAAATTCTTGAATGTATTGGCAGACACTTTGTGCTATATCTTTATCTTTTTTGCACATAAAATAAATTAAGGGTGTCGGATAAATGAAGGAAAAAGTTAGTAAAGTGGTTCAACTATGCTAGAAATTACACTTATAAAATTTCAACATTGAGATTTTAATCCTCTCTAATACACATGCAACATGGAACTCCAATATTCATTGACATCTCTATCAAAGGTTTAACAGCAACAATTATCAGCGTTTATTAAACAAATGCAGTTAAACATTATTTTAAACGAACTAGTTTTCGTCAAAACGCTGACATAACGTTAAGTTCAAAACATTTCTCACTGCCTCTCTCATTATTACACTTTGTGAAAAAAATTGCTTTCCCTCTTCTTATTCCCTCTTCTTTTCATTTCCCTCATTCCTCAATTTCATCCTGCCCTAATTCCCTTCCATTCAATTTTCATCGTTCTCTATTTCCCTTATTTTTCAATTTCATAGTGCTCTAATTCTCTCGTTCAGGTACGTTGACCGATTCAGTTCAAATTTGTCTTGTTTTCTCTGATGTTTGTATCCATTGATCGTATACTAATTTAGTTTTTGTTAGAAGGTTAATTCCAGAAGTCTTCAGTTTTGATTCAAACTTCGATTCATATTTTGATCCTGACATGGATTTTTAGGTTTTGATTCAGACTTTGATCTCACTCAGGTACGGTAAGTTGAACTGCTTTTCATATACATTTTTGTTAAGTCCTATGCTGATTATTGAAAGAAGCCTGGTTCCTCTTAAATTTATACTTATATAAGCTTTGCAGTAGGTCAGAATTTAAAATTTACAAAAATGAAAAATTCTTAAAACATTATTATTGAAACTGCTGTGTGGCTTAAAAGATTCACTGCTCACCAGTTTGGTTATTGATTTTGCACGTTTTGATTATAGCCTGTGTTATTTAACTAATACGCCCGAGTCTAATTTCATTTGAATGTTTGATACTATTTTTTCTTTTGAGTTAAGGAATGATGAATGTTGATGTTTGTATTAGTGTGGTATAAAAAGAATTATTCTTGGATGAATATCATTAGTTTTTGGTAATGATGAGTTTCCTAATCCGCTTCTAATGAACTGACTTAGACTATTAATTTTTTTCTCTTTGTGAATTGGTTAGAATGATTGGATTTTGATTATGTTGATGGGCAATGTTTTTTTCAAAGAGTATATATTTTGAAATATTTCTTGTTCTGGTTACCATATGACATGCAATTGAAGTATACGTCGGACCTTAGAGTTAGAATATCATACACAAAATTAAATCATGATTGTTTGAAACAAAAGCATGTCTTAACTCAGTGTGTAATATCTGAGCTAGAGACAATTTTATTGAATCACTTTTGTGTGTATTGTTTTGTAATATTTTAATCAAGCATTTTATAACAAAAACTTGAGAACATGGTTCATGGTTAAGGATCATAGATGAAACACAAGATTTTGTCTTCCTATACAGGGTCTGAGTTTGTATCTCAGTAACACAATTGATATTTCAAAAATACCATGAGTATAATAACCTTTACAGACTTTTACTATATTTAATAACTTTTGTCCAATTTATCCAACCCAAGAAAATTATAAAATGAGTCAAACATCAAAATGGTCTATGAATTGAGTTAACTAATAACATTTTTTCCACTAAGTCACTAATCATATTAGCATAGGCTTATGAAGATGAATTCACTAATCAAATAGTACAAGCTTGATCTTTATATAGTCATATGACCTATCGGCCACATATTAAATTGAAGTATTATTACTTGGAGTTCCCAGTCTCATTGAGATATAATTAAGATACAAAATAATGAAATTTCTTAAACACATAGCCTTAATTTTTGGAGAAAACGGCCAGGTAAATTTAGTTTTTATGCCAATTTCCTTTCAGTGCAACTTAGATACATCATGTTATTTTTTAGAAGAGTTAGGCTACTTGAGAAGCCATTGAATGTTTCACATTGCTTTGTACTCTACTAACATGCAGCTTTGGATATTTTGCAATACCATTTCTTAATCGATAGGATTTATCTTTATATCCCAATGTTTCATTGGTATACTTGATTATAACGCAGTCACCATGCATCAGGCCTATTGAGAAAATTATTGTTTGAATTAGTTGAATGAAGTACATTTTTTTATTGTATTTGATGTGGTTGCAGAACCTGAAGACTTCATTACATATTCATTTGGTAGAAAGTTATGAACTTATTTTACTTTCCATTGGAAAGACTTTAGCTGAATATCTTTTGATGATGTGAATTACTTATGTATTTCATTATAAATGTCTTTGACTCTTGGTAAGGTTCCCTTAATGAAACCAAACCAACGAATGTATAATAGTAGCACACAATTTATTTATTCTACTTTTCATCGTATGAGTGCATCTATAAACCATGCTTGCATCCACTCTGTATATGTTTTCTCCATTTAAATGTTTGAAGAAAGTGAAAGGCAACGATCTGTATGCTCTCAAGCTTTCTTAACCACTTGCTTATTTTGACGTTCATTTAGTGAAAAAATCTTATTATCTTGTTTGAATGGTATATGCTTAGCCTTTTTAAGCCCAATATTTGCTTTCTATTGTTATAAACTTTTAATCTGTACCATAGTACTAGATTTAATCTCTCAATTTCTTTTTGAAACTATGGTAAACTTATATGCAATCTTTAGTTGACAGTTTTGAGCATGTTATCACAAGGCTATGAAGGGAAAGTACATGGTTTATATCCATTGTTCTCGAACAAAGTTTGTGCACGATAGTCCATTATTTGTTGGTTGAGCCATCACAACCACGTGGTATTTCTTCTTAATTTGGATTCAGTTTTCTTTTTGTTTTTTGTCATTGTTTTGTAATTTTGAAAATGGAAAGTACGGTTGAAATTTGTGCAATCTTCAGTAACCTACAAGTGTCATTTTGATTGGTTGTATGCAGTATGTCTGTCTTTTACATTATTTTTATGTTTCTCGCTGGCATTATATATTTGCTACCAAGTTTTAAATTCGACTTTTCTTAAATAATGGCGATTGCTTATATTTGTTTGTTACCTGTATATATACTTAGATGATTCTCCTTTGTACGTTTAGAAAGTCAGTGCAATTCAAAGAGGAAGCAAAGTTTATATTTACAGTAAGTTTAAAAGTATTTACAATAACAGTTGTAGTTATAGTGTCCAGATTTGTTTTCGTACTCACACATATTGTTTTCTTACTCACGTACTGTGTTAGGCTTCAAATGACTGCTAAATCAAAGGCATCAATGCATTGTATGAACCGGCGTTTCTAAAGAGGTAACAACAAAATGAATGATTTCAATATTCTTATTTGTATCTTTCAGATAAGAAACAAGGAACATAAGGGAATTAAGTTTTATGTATGACGTTTTATAACATCCTATATGTTTAATTCTCAAGGTTTTTATTTGAAAATTATACATTCTTGGTTAAGACATACTATAAAAATGTATATAGGCATTTGAGTTCTAGCGAAAACCTTGTTGCTGTATATTTTTAAAATATGTGTATGATCTAGAAAAACCTTTGGTACATAGTTTTAGCTAAATGTGCTTTTAAATTTATATTTTGATGAGTTTGAACAGTGTAGAAAATTATTTTTACTATGCATTCGTTTGAACTTAAATATTACTGTGTTTTGTGTGCCTACTTGATTAATTAGGGACGATTTTCAAATGGTGCATAGTTTATACCAAATCTAGTTCCACTTTTTGGTAATGTTGTACACATTCGGTTGTCTCTGGTGATTAAATAATTTTGTGTGCTCTTGTTATCGACTTCCAAATGTTTCAAAATGGTTCAAATGATCTCACATTCTTTTGTTTCCGATGCCATGAGAAGTGGCGACTTTTTTATTTGATTAAAGTGGTTTCAAAATGCTTATCTACTTAGTGCTGATCATTGGAAGTGCTTGACATATGCAAGTCCTGAAGCCATCTAGGTTCATTCTTAATGAATTTTCTATAAAGCCTGTTAGTATATTCTCAATAAATATGACATTTTAACACTATACTTGCTTCTACAGTGAACAGAAGTATATGAATATTCCAAAGTGCTTGGAAATTTGCTAAAATCCTCAGTTGAAAAGATGGTGTCTGCCTCTCATATACATAGATGTTTTAATGGTTAAGAAGTGCAAATAGTAGCAGAAGGAACCGTATCTTCAACTGATCCAAATGCTTTGGTACATTCTGTTCCACTGGGACCAAATGCGATAAGAGTTTGGGTGGATGTTGTAAAAGTCCCAAACGCACCTCTATGGCGGCCTACATCCTTCATGGAATGCTTATCGGATGCTATTGGCTCGACTGTAGCATTGCCTGTTGCGAATGTTAGAATGGGCTCAACTTCCATGTAAGTTTCACAACATCTTGTTTATATGCATTCTTGTTCGCAGTTGAAAAATTAACAACTATTTTGCAATATCCGAACACACAATAGTGCAGTCTAGTTAATAATTGAAGCATTTTTATGTGCATATTATGTCCGTATTGAATTTTGTGTTAAACCTTTGGTCATAAGGTAATATTTGGATTATTGTGTTTTTGTTTTGGTCATAAGGTAATTTTTCAACTACGACTGTTGCCCTAAATGAGAGCGTGTGTGATTACTGAATTGTCATAAGGATAAGGAGGGTGTTCGGATGGAGGTTTTGTTGCTTGAACTTGGTAGTGGTCGAGGAAGGCAGTGACTGGTTGTAGATGCTGCAGAAGGAAGGTGAAGATTGTTCATAGGTAGTGGGTGGACATCAATGAAAGGGGGTTGAAGATGAATGTGCAGGTTGAACTGGACAGTTTGGTGTATGTGATGGAAGTGGAGGAGTAGGGGACTGGTAGTGTTGGAATGGATTGAAGTTGTGATGCTTTAAGTGGTTGAATGAGGTGTTGGACTGTAGTGGCAGTTTAGGCGAATGGGATAAATTTCCGATGGACAGGAAGTGGATGTAAGTGCAGTAAGAAGCTAAGGTTGTAGGTTGGTGTTCGCAACTAGTCTGGTGATGTAGCTATGAAGGAGTTAATTGTTTAGCAAGAGATGGAGGGTGGCTGTACATTCAAGGGTTGAGTGTTGTGAACTTTGTAGGTGATCTGGTTGATTTGCTGATGAACTTTGTGAAATTTGAGTGTTGAGGGTGGCTTTCCCATGTAATTGGTCTACTGTGTTTTTTTTGTTTATGGATATTATTGAAACTTGACTTATAGATGTTTTTTGTATATTAATATTGTTTTAGCTAGTTTATTTAACAGATTATTATTCATTAGAACATGTTATATATACTGGTTGCTAGATTATACTCAAAATGTAGTTCTGGAATATGCAAATATAGTGGAATGTTAATGCTGTAAATATCATATAAATAGAAGACAACATTTATTTTAATGCTGTCAATGAAGAAACAACAGCGTTTAATTCGTGTTGTAATTATCATTAAATAGTGAGTAACAGCGTTTATTAAACGCTGTTGTAAACTGTAGTAAAACATCATCCCAACTGTAAAAACATAACACAGCACGCATTAAACGCTGTAATAAAAATATTAACAGCCTAAATAAAACACTGTCAAAAGAATAATTTCCACAGCGTTTAAAATTAAGCTGTTGTAAGTTCTCTTTATACGATAGCTTGTCGTTATACAACGTTTGTTCTAACGCTGTTATGTCATATAACAGCATTTAATAAACGCTGTGTATCAAATTTTTTACAGCGTTTTCTATTTTGTTGTTAAAACTTTTGCATCTACGACAGCATGTCGTTATACAGCGTTTATAATAACGCTGTCGTATCATATAACAGCGTTTTTGAAACGCTGTCAAAAGCTGTTTCTGGTGTAGTGTATGACCGTCCATGCATCGACTCCTACTCTGGACGCAAGGGGCTATTTAAGAGCCTAAGTTTAAATCGGGTAAAGGAAGATCAGGGAGTGCAAAGTCAGAAGAGAAAGTTTTTCCATAAGAAAGGAGCTCAGAAGGGTGGAGTAGCTAAGAAAGGAAAGGCAGAGGTTGTCTGCTATAAATGTGACAAGAAAGGGCATTTCGCAAATGAATGTCGCTTGGGATATGGTAAGAAGGTGATCGAGAAGAATAATATTAGATGTTTCAACTGTGATCAAATTGGACAATATAATAACCAGTACAAGGAGCCAGCCAACGATGGAAAGGGCAAAGTGTTTTCATTGGAGCCAACTACCTCGAGGCCAACAGCAGAGTAAAAGGGAAAAGCTGTATTGGGAGGTATGCTTATGATTCATGGTATGTATGTTAGAATTCTATTTGATACTGGTGCATCGCATTTTTTTATATCTCATTGTTTGGTTGATAAGCTTAACCTAGAACTCTCATACCTAGTTACTTCCTTAAGGGTTGCAAATCCGATAGGAGCGTATGCGACTCTTGGGATGAGATGTGACCACTTAGAGTTTGAATTGTTAGGTCATACCTTTGTTTGCAATTTGCATGTATTTGATTTCGTAGGGTTATAAATTATTTTGGGTATTGATTGGTTAAGTAAATACGATGCTAGGATATTTTACCATGATAGGAAAATATCATGCAGACACCCTGATTATAGTGGTCGGATAGTATACTCCGTAGAAAACCCTAGTTTTGAGGTTAACGCTTTGTTGGGCGTTGTGGAGGCGGAAGACGAGTTGAGTCGAGTTTTCGTTGTTAGAGAATTTGCAGATGTCTTGTACATGTATTAGGATTGCCACCGAAGCGGGCTATTGAGGTACGGATAGATTTAGTGCCGAGAGCAAAACCAGTGAGCAGACCGTCAAGTAGAATGACACATACCGAGATGCGGGAGTTAAAGGTGCAGTTGGTGGATTTGGAAGGCAAGATTTTTATCAGACCAAGAAGTTTGCCTAGGGGAGCAGCCGCAGTATTTGCCAAGAAACCGGACGGATCATTAAGGTTATGCATCGATTATCGTAAGTTGAATGAGAAGACGATAAAGAATATATATCCGTTACCTAGAATTGACGATTTGTTCGACCAGTTGAGTGGAGCCAAAGTATTTTCCCTGTTGGATTTAGCAAAAGGATTCCATCAACTTAGAGTGGCAGAGGATAGTATTCCTTTGATGACGTTTAGAACCAAATATGGATCGTGCGAATGGTTAGTAAAGCCGTTTGGACTAACTAATGCGCCAGCATTCTTTGTAGATTTGATGAATCGAGTTTTCCAAGAACACTTGGATAGGTTCGTGTTGGTATTCATAGATGATATTTTGATATACTCTAAGGATGAAAGAGAGCATGAAGTTCACCTTAGGTTGGTGCTTGAGACGTTGTGGCAGCATCAGCTGAAAGAGAAATTTTTGAAGTGTCATTTCTGGTAGAAGGAAGTGAAGTTTCTTGGTCATGTAGTCTAAGAGAAAGGGTTATCTATAGATCCGGCTAAGATCGAAGCTATGAATAATTGGAAGAGACCCGAGACAGTGATTGAAATAAAGAGTTTTCTTGGATTAGTTGGGTATTATTGGAGATTCATTAAGGATTTTTCACGGATAGCGGCACCGATGACCAGGCTAACGCGAAAGGATGTGAAGTTCGTTCGAACGGATAAGTGTGAGGAGGCATTCTAGAAGCTGAAACACTTATTTACTAAGCACCTGTGTTAGTTATTCCAGAAGGTAATCAAGATTTGGTAATGTATACAAATGCATGTGGAGTAGGATTAGGAGCTGTGTTAATGCAAAGAGGTAAAGTGATTGCCTATGCTTCTCGACAGCTTAGACCGCATGATGTCATATATCCAACACATGATTTGGAATTAGAAACAGTAATTTTTGCATTGAACGTGTGGAGACATTACCTTTTAGAGGAGAGATTTGAGTTGTATACGGATCACAAGTCGCTGAAGTATTTATTCTCTCAAAAGGAGCTGAATATGAGACAACAGAGGTGGTTAGAGTTTTTCGCCGCTTATGATTTTGGTATTGAGTACACACCATGGAAAGGCAACAAGCTTGCTGATGCACTTAGCAACAAACATCAGAATGCAGTGTTGGCAATGATAGCTGAGTGGAAAGATTTAGAAGCATTGACGACATGTAGAGTACAATGGAGATCTGAAGCTTGGTCTAGTAAGGAAATTTCTCTATTGTCATTTTTAGAAGTTCGACCGGTGATGATCGAAAATATTGCTTTTAAGAAGAAGAAGGATCCATTAATAGTTGAATGGATCGGAAAGTTAAGGGATGGAACAGAGAGCGATGACTTGAAAGATTTTAGTCTTGACTAGAATGGGTGGTTGAGGAAGAAAGGAAGGTTATGTGCTTCGAATGTAGGAAGCATTATGAAGCAATTTCTTGAGGAATGCCGTCGTTCGAAGTTCACTATTTTGATCCAGGAGGAACTAAGATGTATTAGGACATGAAGACGAGTTTCTTCTAGGAAGGTATGAAGAGAGATGTAGGCTTACGGGTGAAGCAGTGCTTGACTGTCAACAGGCCGTAAAAGGTGAACATCAGAAACCAAGTGGATTATTTCAGCCTTTAGATATTCCAATATGGAAGTTGGATTCTATCTCGATGGATTTTATAGACGGATTGCCAAGGTCAAATCGTGAAAATGAAAGTATATGGGTTGTAGTGGACAGGTTGACCAAGGGTGCCCATTTCATACCAGTCAAGTCAACTAGAACGACACCTGTTTTGCCTAAGTTATTCATGAAGAATATAGTTAGACTGCATGGAATTCCTAGTAGTATAGTAAGCGATAAAGATTCCTTATTCACTAGCGAGTTCTAGAAGAGTCTACAGGATACTTTAGGTACCAAGCTCAAGATGTGTACCGCTTACCATTCACAGACAGATAGGTAAACAGAAAGAGTTAACAAAGTCTTAAAAGATTTGTTACGAGCTTCTGTGCTAGATTTTGATGGAACATGGGAAGACCATCCACACTTAGTTGAGTTTTCGTGTAACAATAGTTATCAGGCTTGTTTAGGGATGGCACCGTTTGAAGCTTTGTATGGAAGGCCATGCAAATCTCCAGTTTGTTGGTTGGAAACTGGGGATATGTTGTTTCTTGGTCTGGATTTAGTTAGAGAAGCTGCAGAGAAGATTGAGTTAATTAGAGCTAGAATGAAGGAAGCTCGGTCTAGGCAGAAGCGTTATGCTGATAGAAGACGGAAGGACGTAGATTTTTCAGTTGGAGGTCATGTTTTCGTCAACGTATCACCAATGAAGCATGTAATTAGATACAAGAAATCAGGAAAGTAGGCACCGAGATTCGTTGGATCATTTCCTATTATAGAAAGGATCGGGAAATCACATATAAAGTAGAGTTAACGAAAAGTTTTGCAGGAGTCCACGATGTTTTCATATTTCTCATCTGAGGAAGTGTATTTGAGATTCGGAGACTACTATAGCACCGACTGTGTTAGGGGACTTAGTAGTGGAACCAAACTTAACTATAGTGAGGAAGCCAGTTCGTATAGTCGCTAGAGATAAGAAGAGGCTAATGAACAAGACAGTCAGATTAGTTAAGGTCCAGTGGAGCAAAAACGAGAGAGACTGTACTTAGGAAACTGATAATAGGATTAGAGACACTTATCCTGACTTGTTTTATGGTATGTTTTACTTTTTTGATTTATTTTGATGGGTACCTTATCGTAATTTCGAGGACGAAATTCTTTAAGGAGGGGAGTCTGTAACGACCCTAATTTTAATTAACATTATTTAGGACATTTAATTAGTTAAATTAAATGAAATAATGTAAATGGTTAAGGGATTGAGTATTGTGTGATTAGTATTTAGCCGTGCCTAATAATGAATGAACTAAAAAGGGATTAAAATGAAATAGATAAGGGTAATAAATAAGGGCAAAGTAGGAATAAGTTGTATTCTAATAACCTAAACCCTCATGAACTTTCATTCTCACGTTCGTAAGCAAAAATTAAATACAAGGAGAGCTAGGCCACCATTAGGGGTAAGCAAGAAGAAGAGAAGCTAAAATCAAAAGAAGGAAGCTTAATGAACTTAATTAAAAATAAATCTCAACACCTTAACAATAAGCTAAAGGTGAATAATATGTTACATCTCATATTTTTATTGTTTTTGGTTTCAGTTGAGATCCGAAATTGTTTTGCAAATGATTTGCCATGTTTGATTGTCTAAATGGATATATATATATATATATACACACACATATATACACACACACATATACATATGTGTATATATATATATGCTTGTTGGTGATATATGCTTTTTCAAATAGATTTTTATGATAAGGTTTAACTTGAAAAACAAATTAAATGACATCCAAATGCTTTGCGATTTTGAGATAAGTTCAGAAATAATATTTTAGAGATGGGTTCCAAATTTCATTATTTTTTGAATTAATGTGGATTTATTATGAATTATCTATTAAATAAAATGGTTAATTGGGTTTAAAATTAATTACGACTATTTTATATTAGCTTTGGGTTAGAAATTTATATATGTTAGAAAACATATTAAAAGTGATTTATGGGAATTTTTGTAGAATTTTCCTAAGTGTTTTAGTAAGTATATAAAATATTTTAAGGTATGTGACTTAAATGTTTTATTTGTTTATAGAAGGAGAAGGGGCAATTTGCAAATGTTTTAAATTATTTTCTTCTGAAATTCGGCAGCACGGTTTGAAAATATTTTGGAAAAGAAATTAGCAACCAATCATATGTTGACAAACAAAGCAGGTTAGTTGAAAAGAAATAACTTTAAAGTTAAAAATCAGTTTTACAAAGGTTTTCTATTTCGCTACTTTCGGCAGCTACCTTTCGATTTCATACTTCCGCCTCTATCCTACTCGATACCAATACTCATGGTATCAAAAGCCTTGGTACGTAGTGGATTGGAGATAGGAGAAAGGAATAGAGTCGAAACAGTGGTCCCGGAGGGGTCGAAACCTTGTTTTTCTTTTAAAAGGAAATGCGCCTGCTTTGCTTTCGAAAAGAATGCTTTGGAATAAGATAGCTTTCGACTTAGTCAAATGTTTCAAAGAAAGTTTTTGTAAGAGGTTGCGCCTCTGCTTTATAAAGAAGGTTCGAAGGGGTCGAAACCCCTAGCAGCCAAATCTAACCATTCGAAGCAATGCTTCGAAAGGGTTCCATTGTTTTAAAATTAGAGCCACTTCTCCAATGCTTTCGAAGGGATAGGTTTCGACACCATCCACTTCTTTACTTAGGAAATTGCTTCGAAAGTGTTGCTTTCGATGAAGATGTTTTAAGACCCTTTTGAGAGTTTGAAAGATAAACCTAGAGGTTTCGAAAGGAATGGTTTTGAATGGTTTCAAAAGGTTGTTCCTCATGTTTTTACTCTAACCCAATTCTTTCGAAAGTTTTGATTTATGTAAAGGACTTAATGCTTTCGAAAGGTATATGTTAAAGGTTTCGAAGAGGTGGTCCCCATTGTTTTTGAAAGGTTTACCTTAGTGTTTAAATGAAGGGTTTCCAATGTTTTCGAAAGGCATGTTTAAAATGTTTTAAAAGAGGATGTCTAAGTTTTATAAAGTAAAGTAGTTTACATGTCTCGAAATGGGTGCTTTCAATGGTTTCGAAAGGGGTTATTTAAAGGTTTTAAACAAAGGTTTTGAATGTGTTCATCAATAATGTTTTGTGTAAAGTATATATATATATATAACATGGCAAAGTGATTTGAGTAAATCATAGAGTATATTTTCCTTGTTTAAGTACGATTTGAATGGTTAAATAAATTTGAAAAAATGTTTTCATGGAAAATTTAATAGGGTAGTTGACCTTAAGTAAATGACTCAGATATTCGAATACCAGATGGGACTGGTATGGGGTCGCGAACTATACTTTAGCTAGTAGCCCCTAGCTAATATAAGTCCAAAATTCCAGTGTGTGTGGCTTTGTCACAGGTAAGACTAAAAGGATGTTACACACAGAAAGGAATATACAGAGTAGAGTTAGGTTATTGGTGAGCGCGAAAAACCATTAGGATCAGTTGACCCTTGGAGAAGTAAGTTAGGGACAGACTGTCTAGAAGGGTATTTAACAGAAGTTAGGTTATTTGTTTATTTTGTTTGGTAAGCCCGAGTCAGCCAAAGGTTAGTAGTTAGCCAAACAAAACTATAGTGTTTGGACAGATAGTCCATTTGTTACCTGATTTGTATGCATATATGATATTGCTATTATTGTTTTAACCAGTTTGGTTGTAGGATTTTGATTTGCCAAAGATATGTTCTAAAAAGGGTATTAGTGAGGGGAAACCCGTTCCGCTAAGCGGCGTGGTCTCTCTTAATATCGGTAAACCGAGATGTATAGTATTGTTCACATCAGGCTTTATGTCCGACTCGAAGTTTATGTTTTTCCCTTTAAACTCTCGGGTCTCAAAATTGATTTGAGTAGGTTGAGATTTAAGGATTTATAGGTTTTAGTGGGTGGACAAATAAAGCTTCCGGATACAAGCAAGTGGATGATGTTAGCTATTTAGGAGTTGTCATGTTTTATTTACACTGTGATGTATTAAGACAGCTTTTGTCTATTTAGTACTCTGATCAGCCAAGTGGGCATCTTCATATATCGCTCTTGGTGTATTTTGTAATAATTATATTTGATCAATGCCTGGGAAACGTTTGGGATTATATAATTGGATATGAAACATATTTTGTGAAATGTAATCAGAAAAGTTGTTTTTGAAATTTTTAATTTTGTTTCATATTCATGTGCTTCTGATATTATGGATACCATTAACATTACCGTATTTTGTCACCGGAAGTTAATACTATAGATGACAGCAGCATCTGTAGCGATTAACTTTGGGCCTCAAGATAGGGGATGTTAATCACCCTTCATTCGACAACTCTTACCTTGACATGACAGGTGGAGAATAAATCAAAAACAGGTGCGGCTGACCACCCATCATATAACACTAGTTCCCAAAGTGCGGACTGGAGTATAAATACAAAAATATGGGTGCGGTTAAACCATCCATTGATTAACTCTAGTTCCCATAGTGTAGACTGGAGTATAAACAGAAAAAAATGGACGCGTTCCGACCATCCATCGATTAACTCTTGTTCCCAAAGTACGGACTGGAGTATAAACACAAAAAGATGGACACAGTCCGGCCGTCCATCAATCAACTCTAGTACCCATAGTGCGGACTGGAGTATAAACACAAAAAGATGGACGCGGTTCGACCGTCCACCAACCCACTCCAGTCTTCAGAGCATGATCAGGAGCATAAATACCATAAGAAAGTGGACGTGGTTCGACGGTCCACTTTCCAACTCTTCCCCCTTGCTTGGGGACAAAGACACAACTCATAGTGGATGCGGTCCGATCATCCGCTTCCCTGCTCGGGCACGGAATTCACTAAAACACTTATCTTACTCCCAAGGTTCAGTAGAAGCAAGATCTATATGAATGTAGATGTGGTACGATTGTCCATGCATCGACTCCTACCCCGGATGCAAGGGGCTATTTAAGAGCCTAATTTTAAATCGGATACAACCCGACCATCTGCAAATCGGCTCCTTCCCTCGATTCGATGTGAAGAACTCCAAGTAAGAGTGAATGTGATACGACCGACCACTCTTCGACTTCCGCCCCTCACTTAAGGGCAGAATAAATGACTAAGGAAATTGTCGTTCGATCATTTTCTGAAATAACTCTAATTCCCAGAGTGTGGACAAGAGTATAGACACAATTGGGTGCGATTCGACCAACCGCCAACAAACTCTTATCCCCAGAGTGCAAATATGAGTATAAATAAATGGATAAGTGTGGTTCGACCACTCACTATTCCATAAACTCTGACTTGAACTCAACAAGAGGAGTATGAACTCACTATGGATGGAATTCAAGCATCTATGAACTAACTCTTGTAACCCAAGACTGGGGGTAGGAGTACAAATTACTGAAAGATGAATACGACAGCTCACTATAGCTCCAGGTTGGTATTCTTTACGACTCAAGGCAATGACTGCATGGAGGCCTTGGCACAAAACCAATCAGAACGACATCCGTAGTTATGGGTGACTGACTATATCGTACCATTGGATCGAGGGTCAATATTGATCTGCACCAACCATAAATGGATGTGACGCGAACGTCCATCGAATAAATCTGGTCACCAGATCATGGATAGGAGAATAAACCACAAATGAGTGCGACTTGACCATTCATTCTCCATCGCCTTCCTTTGATCCGACAGGAGGAGTACGAAACCAGATAAGCATGACTCGACCACTCCTGAGCTAACTCTGTCCCTAGATCTGATGGGATAATATGAACCAAAATGGGCGTTACTGAATGTCCAGCTACGAATAAATGCGACGCAACCGTCCATTCATTGACTCTTACCATGATTCGACTAAAAGAGAGATACGAAATGGAAGTGACTCGACTGTCCATACACTGATCTTTGCCCTTGGTCCGATTGGGAGAGCATCAATCACTAATTAGATGTGACTTGACCATCTATTCTTTCATCCCGCCTAGAGTATGGAATCATCTGCACCAAAATTGGACATGATTGACAGTCCAATACTTAATTTATGCTCGAAATTCGATGAAGCGTCGAGGTCTTACCTCTGAGAAGAAAAACCACAATATAAATCAAGAATAGGTGCAACTCATCCATCCATCAAATAACTCGATCCCATGATTCAATGGGAAAGAGTATAAAGCTAAAGTGGACATAACTTGCCTTCCTACTTATTAACATCTGCCCCAAACTTGTGAGGTATGAGGGAGAATTAAGATCAATGTAATTCGGCCATTCATCATTCAACTCTCAGTCTTTGGAGTTTAGGCAGGAGAATAAACATAATTGGACGAGACTTGACCGTCCATGCAGAACATCTATTGACCTAAGACTGGGGGCAGAAGTGTGGTCATCTAAAAGCTAACTGTGAGAGCTCAATAATGTGACTCATACCTGGTGTTTACAATGACTCGAGGCTATGACCAAAAGGATGCCTAGAGATAGAATCGTCGAATCAATGCCTAAGCTCATTGGCAACCGACCATTACTCCAACCCGAACGACGAGTAACGGATCACGAATACATTGAATGGAAAGCACGTCACTCGAATATACAAGCATATTCAAAGTCAAAGCAAGAGCCAACTATGCAGTTGCACGCAACACGAGGTTGAACCCTACTCGACATTTAATTCAATGTGCTTATAAGCCTGATCTCCGGCCATTTGTAGATAATTGTTCAAAGCATTTAGAGCCTTCACTATCAGACTTAATAACTCATGAGAAGACTCTGGGATTCGACTGGAGTAATTGTCATCATTGATCATCCCAACCGAATTTCACATTGATTGTTATGTGAAATAGTTATGTTTGAACTCAAGGAATTCAAGGCTGCACCCGTTGAGCTAATGATCGACAGTACAGTCAGCTCGGGCGACCCATCACAGGTACTGAAGATCAGATCACAGCTTAGTGCAACGATGATGAAGGAATTACATGGCTTTCTCCAAACGAATCTTGATGTGTTTGCATGGAACCATTCTGACATGTGTGTGATCTCACCGATTATCGCGAGCCAAGCATTGAATATCGACCTGTGGTATGTCCCAGTGAAACAAAAGCGACACGGCAAAAGCAACGTGGCATGGATCTGGAGAGATCTGCTGCACTTAAAGTGGAAGTGGATAAACTCGAAAACAATAGGTTTACCCACAACACCCTCTAACCGAAATGGGTATCCAATCCGGTTCTTATGAGAAAATCTAATGGAAAGTAGCGGACATGCATCGACTACTCTTACTTAAATAAAGCATGCTCGAAAGATAGCTTTCCACTTTCAAGGATCGACCAGCTGGTAGAATCAACCGTTGGATATGAAACGCTTTCATTTATGGGTATGTACTCCGGATACAACCATATCTTGATGCACGTCCTCGACTAGGAGCACACCAACTTCTTTACCGATCTAGGGCTATATCGTTATGTTGTGATGCAGTTTGAACTAAATAATGCTAAAGCTACTTACCAGAGACTAGTCAACAGGATGCTCAAAGACCAGATGGGGCGATCGACGAAAGTATATGTGGAAGATATGCTCGTGAAGTTTAACGGCCCTAATTTTGACTAACATTATTTAGGACATTTAATTAGGTAAATTAAATGAAATAATGTAAATGGTTAAGGGGTTGAGATTTGTATAATTAGAAGGTAGTTGTGCCTAATTAACTAATGAACTAAACGGAAATAAAATGAAATAGACAAGGGTAATAAGATTAGGGCAAAATAGGAATATGTTATATTCTTATACCCTAAACCCTCATGCCACTTTCATTTCGACGTTCATAAACAAAAATTAAACCAAGCTTGACCGGCCACCATTAAAAGAAGATAAAGGGGAGGATAAACAAGAATTAATAGGAAGAAGCTTAATCAAAGTCATTGAAGAGCAAATATCAAACTCCTTAACAACAAGCTAAGGTGAATAGTAGATTTCATCTCATATTTTTATTTTCGGTTCAAGACCAGATCGGAGTATGTTTTGCAAAGTATTATGCCATGTTTTGAATGTTAAATAGATGTATATGCTTGTTGATGAATTTTGTTGGTTCATATAGATTTTATGATAAGTTATGATTTGAAAAACCTACCAAATGATATCAAAATGCCTTGCGATTCTGATATAAAGTCAGAAATACTATTTTATAGATGGGTTTCAAGTTTCATAATTTTCCGAATTAATTTGGATTTATTATGAATTTTCTAGTGAAGAAAATGGTTAAATTGGGTTTAAAATTAATTACGGCTATTATAGGTCAGAAATTTAAATATGTTAGAAAACATATCAAAAACGATTTATGGGAGTTTTTTGTAGAATTTTCCTAAGTATTTTATTAAAGATATAAAATTATTTAAGGTATGAGACTTAAATGTTTTATATGTTTATGAAAGGAAAAGGGGCTATATGAAAATGGTTTAATTTGTTAATTTCTGAAATTTGGTAGCACTTTTAGAAAAGATTTTGAAAAAAAAGAATTGGCAACTAATCATATGTTGACAAATAAAGCAAGTAGTTGGAAAGAAATTGCTTTAAAAAATTAAAATTCAGTTTTATAAGATTTTACTGCTTCGCCACTTATAGCAGCTACCTTTCGACCTCATATTGCTGCCTGCATCCAAGTCAAAACCAATACACATGGTATCAGCCTCGGTACATAGTGGATTGGAGTTACGCGAAAGGTATAGAGTCGAAACAGGCTTTCGAAGGGGTTGAAGTAGCTTTGGCAAACTTAGAACTATTTTGGTTACAAATGAAGATTACGAAGGAGATAGCTTTCAACTTGGTCAATTGTTTTAGAAAAAAGGCTTTCGAAAGAGGTTGCCACCATTGTTTTAAAAAGAAGCTTTCGAAGGGGTCGAAATCCTTGTTACCACATTCAACCTTTCGAAGCAATGCTTTCAAAGGGGTTCTTATGCTTTAAACTTAGAAGCCGCTTCTCCAATGCCTTCGAAGGGGGTTGGTTTTGACAGCATCCACATTATTTTATTTATGAAAATGCTTTCGAAAGAGATGCTTTCGACCCTATTCTTTTAAGACGCTTTGTTCTATTGAAAGATAAACCCAAAAGGTTTCGAAAGGAAGGCTTTAAATGGTTTCGAAGCTATGTTCCACAAGCGTTTACTTGAACCCAATACTTTCGAAAGGTTTGTTTTAAGTAAAGGAATTTAAAGCTTTTGAAAGGTAACGAATAAAGGTTTCGAAGGGATGATTCCCCAATGTTTTTGAAAGGTTCGCCTTTAGTGTTTGAATGGAAGGTTTCCAATGTTTTCGAAAGGCAAGTTTGAAATGTTTTGATAAGAAGATGTCTATGATTTAATAAAGCTTTTGAAAGGACACTTTCAATAGTTTCGAAAGGTTTACTATAAATGATTTCAAAAGGTATGTTTTGGCCTTTTGGTCTAGAGCTCAAGGTAAAGTAGTTAAATGGTTTCGAAATGGGTACTCTCAAAGGTTTCGAAAGAGATTGTTTAAAGCTTTTAAACAAAGGTTTCAAAGGTTTTCATCAACAACGTTTTGTGTAAACCATATATCATGGCAAAGAGATTTGAGTAACGGAAAAAGTATATTTCCCTTGTTTAAGTATGATTTAAAAGGTTAAAACAATTTGAAAGAAATGTTTTCAAGGAAAATTTGAAGGGTAGTTAAACCCAAGTAAATGACTCAGATATTTGAATACCAAATGGGACTGGTATGGGTCGCGCCCAACACATTAGCTATAGGCCCTAGCTAATTTGGTCCAAAATTCTAGTGCGTAGGGCTTAGTCATAGGTAAGACTTAAATGATGTTACACACAAAAAGGAATATACAGAGAAGAAGGATAGGTTATGGTGAGCCCGCAAAACCATTAGGATCAGTTGACCCGGGAGAAGTAAGTTAAAGACAGACCGTCCAGAAGTGTATCTAACGGTTGTTAGATTATTTATTTTGTCTGGTAGGCCCGAGTCATCCGATGGTTAGTAGTTAGCCAAACAAAACTGTATTGTTCGGACAAATAGTTCATCTATTACCTGATGTATGAACTGTTCGTACCAAAATTGGGCACAACACTCTTCGGAAGTCTTTGAAGAGATAAAGTGAAGAAATTAAATGGAAAAAGAAGAATTATCTAACAAAAACTCCAAATTTCATAAATGTGAATAATTAAAGTGCAAGGAGACATAAGAATTTAGAGTGGTTCGGTGTATCGCCTACGTCCACTATGAAGTAGTTTGCTTTATTGATCTTTCTTTTGTGTTTACAAGTGAATTCAATGATTTACAGTGGGCAATTATGATTTGCAGCAATGAATTTCGTTGGTAGCTGCAACAATTGAGTTCAGATCTGGATTTGGAGGAGTCCGGGCGTTGGAGATCTCAAAGAGGAAGAAGAACCCCTTTTCTGTTGGCTTGGGGGGTCTATTTATAGGTGTAGGAGGCTGATATTTCACTCAGATTTCGGGAGACCCTCTCTGGCACGTGACCAGGCCCGCATGCCCAAGCCCGTGAAGTTTCGGTCCGATCCGTGATCGACACGAACAGATTTCGACTCGGTCAAGTTTTCATCCAATGGAGTCGAAATTTGGCGTGGACATTCTTTAGCATGCACGTAGTCTTCTGTGAAAATTTCATAGCATTTGGAGTTGTAGATTGGGAGATATAATCGATACGAAATGGGGTTTCCGATAGGCTGTTTCCTTCAACTCGCTTCTGTTCCCTTCGACTCGCTTCTGTTTCGACTCGGTGACGTGGCGCTTGAATCTCACTCTCCCCTTGATGTTGTTTCGAGCGAGTCGAAGTACGCACTGGTCGAGCGAGTCGAAGTAAGCACTGGTCGAGCGAGTCAAAGCATGCCCAGGTTGAGCGAGTCGAAGTACGCACTGGTCGAGCAAGTCGAAATGGAGTGTCCTGAAAGGTTTGAGCAGTGGCTTCGCCAATGGAGTCGAAGTTGATGGAGTTGATCAGTGGTTCGAATGGAGCGAGTCAAAGAAGGCCTCTGAGTGAAGCGAGTCGAAGTTGATGTCCGAGGGATATGGAGCGAGTCGAGGGGAGCGAGTCGAAGGAGCGAGTCGAACGGTAATTAATTTTCGTCCAATCTTATATCCTTCATAACTTGAGCATACGAACTCGGATTGACTTGAGATTTGGAACGTTGGCTCTCATGGCTTAGCTTGTCATGTCCTACCAATTTTGGCTCGATTCGGACTCGGAAAAAATTCGTCGATATCCATTGTGAGCCCGTGTATAACTGATCTCTAGGATGGGTCGTCATTGATTACAAGTCAATTCCTTGGTGTCACGGCCTTGCCAAAAGGCGGGGTAACATTTGCCCCCCAAAGTACGTCTTGTGAAAACATGATGTGCTTTGAAGTGCTGCAATCTTTATTCTGAATAGTCATCGTCTTTTCGATGAAAGCTGTAATCTACGACTGTTTCTTCTCGATAATGTAAGCTGTTGACCATCAACGGGTGTACCCTGTATTGTTGCGACTGATTGTTGTATGCCAGGGGTTACCCGTTTGTTGTTGTGATCGTTATTGGATGAGTTTCTGATTTTGGAAAATCTGGAATATTGAATATTAATCCGACATTCAGGCCTATGTGTTAACCTGAATCCCATTTACGTTTGTACGCCCACGAGTCGTTGTCAATTTATTTCATTTTTGAATCACACATCGATCTTCCCCTGAACCGACGTGAAATTCGCTGCAACAACGCTCGATGGTTGCTTTTGAATGTTCCTTCGTAACGATCCTCTCCTGAATCGATGTGAAGGGTTGAAACAACGAAGATGATTTTCATTGGATTTATGGATGCGAAGTAAGTATGTTGAGTCGATGGAGTTGACCTCTGGAAGTCATGGTTCTATGGATTCGAACTGGTTGTTCGACTCGGTTTTGGTTCGAACTACTTTGTTCGACTCGGTCTTGGATTCGAACTGCATAGGAGCCGGAGTCGAAACGCCCCGGGGACGGAGTCGAAGGGAAGCGAGTCGAAATGCGCAAGAGACGGAAGAGCAAGTCGAAGTGCACAGGAGATGGAGGAGCGAGTCAAAGTGATGGCTTGTAATGCTGTATCGGAGAGGGAGTCGAAGTCAAGCGATACGAAGGGGAGCTTCGCATTGGTGCACTGGAAACGGAGTCGAAGCGCGTGTTCGAATCCACTGGGATGCGAATCGTCTATTCCTTTCGTTTTCAAGTCCATATAAATAGTGTGTACTTAGCCATTTTTTCACTTTTTACTTTTCGTTCTCCTTCCTTGTCTTCGTATCGCTCTGAGACTCCAGAAAACAAAGAAGAAAATCACTCTCTCCTTCGAACTGATTCACATCTTCAATTACTTGAACCAATTAACAAATTTAGGTAATCCATTGAGCGAAACCATCACGTAAACGAGGAGATCGGATTCTTAACACCAAATCCAATAGAGTCGTGGTCGATCAAAAATTCCATGGCCCCAGCTTCGTGTCGATCTGGAGTAGGGGTTTCGAGATGATGAGGCGGAGGCCTTCGTATCGATCGATGGTGGAGCTTTGCATTGAGTCGAATGCTTTGAATCTGTGGATCGATACGAAGGGGCTGTGTCTGATCAATTCGAAATGGTGGCTTCCGATCGAGTCAAAGTGGATGGCCTTGGGAGCGAGTCGAAGTCGAGGCTTCGAAGCGAGTCGAAGCGTGTGGCTTCAGACCGAGTCGAAGGACGTGGTCTTGGACCGAGTCGAAGGACGTGGTCTTGGACCGAATCGAACTGTATAACCCTGAACAATCGATTCGAACTCGAGCCCGATTTGAACTTGAACCTGAGTGATTGTCTTGAACTTGACCTTTTGATGATTGACCATTGATTTAATTTTGATGATACCGAAAATTCTAGTGCCTTTAACCACTTAACTCCGACGAGCTTCAGACTTTCTTAACCGGACTTAATTGTTTCACCGCACACCTAATTGCCTATTGAAGTTTGTCGATGAAACTAGAACATACTAAAATAATAACATATTTTAACTTGGACTGATAGCTAATGGCACGGTTGTGACGGTCAGTGATGATGGTCCTTTCGACTGAATTCCGAAGTCCCGTCGTTTACATGCTTCCCTTAATCCTGTAGATCTTCTCCAAATGATATACAGTACTGCACCGCACAGCACACACTCACACACTTTACACTGGGGGATGCACGAGTGTTATTTGTCAGTTTAACAATGATTTTTTATTAGCTAGTCATGGACCCTTCAAGTTCTCAGCAGCCGGAACTCCCAAGTTCTATTCCTCCAATCATAGAGATACCGGTTATCGAAGCCGAAGTTATAGAGCCAGCTCTGGACGAGCGTCCGGGTGCTCGGTTTATTCTCAATCCAACAGATTCTGTGTTGTCGGGTATCTCTGAAGATATGCTAGGACGGATTTGCTTAAGGCATGGTTTGTCGCTTGACGACGTGCTACTTCCTGGTCCAACTGACAGGCCACACGATCCCCCGAAGGGGTTTACTGCTTTCAACCGTCACGCTTGCACAGCGGGGACACTTCCTCCCTTCAATGAATATATAAGGGAGATGTTATCGTTTCTTGGCATAGCTCCATCTCAGCTACATCCCAATGGGTATGCCTTGTTGAACAGCACCTTTGTCCAGTTTATGGAGATCCTCTTTCGACCGCCGAAGCCGATCAAAATCAGATATTTATCAATGTCAAGAGCCGTGGAGACAGTCCTTCTTTCACCTTCCTAGAGGCGGTCAGAAGCTGCCACATTGTACTGGGCTCCTGGGGAAGGCTAAGTTACTATAAAACTGAATGGTTCTACGTTCGGTGCCCCCCTGGATTCGCTGGGCGGTGGTTGGACAGACGTAAGTGTTGCCATTTCTGTCTTGAATCGTTGAGATACTAGTAACTGACTTCAAAACTGACATACTTTTCCTTTCTTATAGCTGCAATCTCTCGTCCCGATGGCGCATACTTCAGAGAGCTTGTTCGGATCCTTCAAGCGTTTCCGGCCGAAGAGAGGCACACAGACTTAGTCCTGACCGACAGGAATTTGAGGGCTGTCGGGCTGATAGAACGGAGACAGAGCATACATCTGGAAGGGATACATAGAGTGGTCCCGAAGAAACGGGTGAAGCGCAAAGTGCCCGCAGTCGTGATCGTCGAAGAAATTGATCCGGAAAGAACGCCCACTGATACCGAGCTCCCAGTTGGGCCTTCTGATGATGTCCTGGATTCGGGAGGAAGAAGAAAAGGCAAGGCCGCTGCTCACAAACGCCCTAAATCCAAGAGATTTAAATCCATGGTCGTGTCTTTACATTTCCAGGGGATTAGAATTTCGGAGGCTCCTCCTCCGCAAGTGGAGAGTCCTTTTGCAGGGCTTGCTGATATTCCAATCCCGGATTTTGTGTCATCTCCACACGACGTCAGGACGGAGGGGCTTGATAGTGCTTTCGAACTGAGCGGGTCGCTTGCTACGAGTGCGGCCGACATTTCCGGTTGATCGGGGGATTGCACATGCATACACTTCACTACACTACATGATTCACAGCTGTATTTCGTCCAACTTAGGGAGTCACTAACTCTTTTTCGTTTCTCATTTTCAGGTACAATGTCTGGAAGAGAATCGATGCTCGGCAGTCTCCGTTCAGCTCGAAAATCTTCTTCTTATTATGACTCCTGCAAGAGGGACTCGGATAGAGATCGCGACCGCGAGTACTCCCACCAAGGTAGGTACGGGCGTGATAGGGATAGGGAGTATAGACATCGGTCTAGATCGCGCTCTCCTCCTCCTAGACTTCCATCTCCACCCCCTGTTTTCATTCCACACCCGCCAGAGCCTCCTCGTCAAAAGCCAACTTCCCATACTTTTAGATCTGAGACTCATCTTCAGAGAGTCGAGACTACGGCCTCTATAATTACAAAGCAGGTCCCCACCGAGCCCACAGGAGAAGGGGCCCTTAAACTGGCTCAGATGCGGAAGGAATTCCTGAACATCTGCTTCGATGGCTATGTCTTCCCACCACACTTGAAAAGAATTCCGTCTGGAGTGGAAAACACGATGCATGAGTACATTCTTTACATCTACACCCAGTACAAAGAGTGGGTAAAGGCTGCGGAGAAGGCTTCTAAGGTGGCTGTTGAGCGAGCCAAAGTGCTCGAGAAGATAGAGACCGAGCTCGGAAAAAGGGATCAGATTATTCAGGTACTCTCCGCTGTGTCCGAGTCTTCTCGAAAATATGAGATTGAGGCCGTTAAAAGGGCTGATGAAGCGAAGGCGGAGATGGAGAGGTTGGGACAGACTCACGTTGCCCTGGTGGAGGAGATGGGCCACCGGAACACCAAAGTCATTGCTGAGTGGGACGCGGTGGTCAAGGAGCTTAATGAACTCAAGGCCAAATTTGCTGATATGGCCAAGGAGAAAGATGACGCAAACAACGCAGCCCAGGAGGCGTGCGAACAAGCTGTCCTGCTCAGGGATGAACGGGATGCGGCCGTTGCTAAAGTCCAGAAAGTGGAGACTGAGGTCGAGGAGAGGGTGAAGTTGGCCGAGTCTAGGTTAGAGGCTGACATCGAAGACCTTCTTGTTGTCTACAACGCTAACGTGCTGAGGCACAGGGGTCTAGCCTGGCTCGATGATTTTCCGACGCATCTCTATAATGCTTGGGGCCGACTGGTTGAGGAGGAGAAAGAGGCGCATCAGGGCGAGTCCGTGGATGAATTCGAACTCGAGAATCGCATTCTGACTGATGATGAAAAGAGGATTCTCCATGAGTCGATGATTCTGTGCGAGAAGGAAAAACTTGGCGCCCAACACTTTGAAGTGGGAGAGGGTTCTGGAGTTGACCACCATGAAGCAAGTCTCGAAGTTCCCGCGTCAACCCAGCCCGAATCCTCGTCTGCGACTGATCCCCAGGCCGTCCCTGCTTATAATCCAGACCAACCGCAGATGTCTTCGGCTGTAGCGCAAGTTACCGATGCCGCTCCGCCGCATACGAATCAAACTGAGGAAGGTATTCTGAACATTCCACATATCTTTCTTAAGTCGAAATCTTCGATCGAGTTAAGTTCTAACAGTTTTCTCATTCTTTGTCCAGTGATTGATGCCGCACCGGCCATGCCTCCTACTACTCAAGAGTTATATCAAACGCAGGAAGCTATTGCGACCGAAGCAACCACCATGAGTACAACTGCTCCGCTTGACAATCTGGAGGGAGGTACAATTATGTTTGACGAGCAGCTAATGGACGAACTCTTTCGTCGTCACGGTGATCCTCTTGCTGACCTGCCATCTGTCATGAGTGGAACTGATCCTGCTGCAAGTTCATCAATGCTGACCGCTGATGCTCTCAGCGGGGCTCGAGCAGTAACTGAAGAGCAAATGTTCGCTCAAATTGACGCTGAAATGGCAGCAGCGGCTCGTGGCGGTAGCTTTGGAGGTGGGATGGCAGCATTGGGACCTGCCCCGCTCAGAATGATGTCTCCTAGTGGTACTGTCTTCCTTACCAGCCTGCCCATTCCACCTTCTATAATTGATCCCGTTCCTCCGACTTCGCCCGTAGGGAGCATTATTATTCACACGATTTCGGAGGAGGACATCGAGATAATGCCCTCGCCTGAAGACCAACCGCCGAAAAGCAAGGGCTCGAAGAGGAAGATTGGCGATGGCTCCAGCGGGTTCACACCAAGGAGGAAGCCAAGGAAGAAGAAAGATTAGGCATGCTCTTCCGGTGTATTTTGATTTGCATTTTGTTAGCCGTGTATAGATGCGGGTTCGGCCCCTGCTAGTAGGAATTTTTTGGAAACTTGTACACGAACTTCTTCTATAATCAATGGAAATGAAACTTTTCTTTTTTGTCATTGTGTATTTGTCTAAGTGTTTCAGTGTTTGAAATGCACTTGTGAAGTTTCAGTTTCCGAATGAAGTTTGTTTCTGTTCGCCAAGTTCGGGTATTGTGGACATGGTTTGCGACCGGGAAACGAGTCGAATTTTGACGTCGCATTGCTTCAGTCGATGGTCGATGCTTAAGTTTTGCCCTCCAGTCTTGGCGGTATGTTGTAAAACATAAGTCAGCGATTGCCCCTTTTCTTATAGCATGCCGAGTCTAACGCCGCTGGATGGGCGTTTGAGACAAACGGGGATTGAGTGGTTTATTCACGCTTGTCCGATCGTCGATGATCATATCCGCACTCCGAGGATCCTCATTTGTTTATTGGCGGTTGGTCACGTTGGCTTGAGTTTCAATCATATGTCTGCTACCTGGGGACTTGGAATTGGCACTTGTACTCCGACTCGCGCTCCGGGAGTTTGGAGTTGATAATTATACTTCGGTTTGCGCTCTGGGAACTCAGAGTTGATGTTTATACTCCGGTTCGCGCTCTGGGAACTCGGAGTTGGATGTTTATACTCCGCTTCGCACTTTGGGAATACAGAGTTGATGTTTATACTCCGGTTCGCGCTCTGGGAACTTGGAGTTGAATGTTTATACTCCGCTTCGCACTCTGGGAATACAGAGTTGAATGTTTATACTCCGCTTCGCACTCTGGGAATATGGAGTTGATGTTTATACTCCGGTTCGTGCTCTGGGAACTCGGAGTTGATGTTTATACTCCGGTTCACGCTCTGGGAACTCGGAGTTGAATGTTTATACTCCACTTCGCACTCTGGGATGTTTATACTCCGGTTCTCTCTTTGGGAACTCGGAGTTGAATGTTTATACTCCGCTTCGCACTCTGGGAATACCGAGTTGATGTTTATACTCCGACTCGCGCTCTGGGAGTTCGGGTTGATGTTTATACTCCGCTTCGCACTCTGGGAATACGGAGTTGATGAAGGATTGTCTTGTGTCAATCCTTTTTTGACTTTGATGTGATGGCTTGCCCCCGAGCTCGGGTTTCACTTAGCGAGTGATTGGTTGCATCGCAGTCACTCTCTATTTGAATAAATCCCACCGTATGGTGAAACTTAGCTCTCCGTGCATAGTGATGGTCATATGAAGTATTTCAAGTAAATCACAGCTCTGGCTTGAAGAGGTTGCATTTTATTGCTAAAATAAGAAAGTATGGCAAAGTCAGTTGCCTTATTACAAGTTCTAATTTCAAAATGCATAAACAAATTGCAGAAAAGGAAAGTAAACTAAATGGATAAAAATAGCCTGTCAGGTGTAATAGCGGCGAAGGCTCTCGCTATTCCAAGCTCTTGGCAGGGTAAGACCGTCGACGATCGATAACTTGAATGTGCCATCTCCGAGCCTCCGTTCAATAACATACGGTCCTTCCCATGTCGGCTTCATATGTGAAGGAACCAGATAGATTCTTTTTAAGACGAGATCGCCTAGTTCGAAGGTTTGCGGACGGACCTTGGCATTGTACCATCGGGCGACTCGACTTCGATGCGCAGCTGCCCTCAAATCAGCTTCTTCACGCTTCTCATCTAGTAGATCGAGAGATTCAGCAAGTAATATAGCATTTTTCTTTGGATCATAGTATGTCACATGATGAGAAGGTACTTCTAGCTCGACTGGAATAACGGCCTCTGAGCCGTAAGAAAGAGAGAATGGAGTGTGCCCGGTCGCGGTCTTGTGGGTTGTTCGGTAAGCCCATAGAGCCATAGGAAGTTCATCGACCCACTTGCCCCCGACCTTCTCCAGTCGTTTTTTCAAGATGGATTTTATAACTTTATTAACTGCTTCGACCTGCCCGTTTGCCTGAGGGTGTGCAACTGCGGAGAATTTCTTTTGGATGTGAAATCGTTTGCAGAAATCTTTGAATTCAGCACTGTCGAATTGGGTTCCGTTGTCCGTAATAATGGTGTGTGGGAGACCGAATCGACGGATGATGTTACGAACCACAAAGTTGATTACTTTCTTCGTTGTAATGGTAGCGAGAGCTTCGGCTTCAGCCCACTTTGTAAAGTAATCAACTGCGACGATGGCGTACTTCGCACCACCTTTTGCCAGAGGTAGAGCACCGATGATGTCGATGCCCCACATTGCGAACGGCCACGGGCTGACCATTTGCGTTATCTCGGTAGGAGGAGCTCTAAGAATTCGGGCATATTTCTGGAACCTATCACATCTCTTTGCATAGTCCAACGCATCACGATTCACGGTAGGCCAGTAGTATCCATAGCAAAGTATTTTCTTGGCAAGTGCTTGTCCTCCGGTGTTATCGCCACACTCTCCTTCGTGCACATCACGCAATACTTGTTTAATTTCATCGTGAACGATACACCGGAGTAGGGGAACTGAGTACCCTCTTCTATACATGAGTCCATTCTGGATGGTAAATCGTGAGGCCTTCCGAAGGACTTGTCTTTTTTCACTCCTGCGCTCCGGCAGGGTTCCGTGCTCAATGTAATTTCTAAGTGGAGTCATCCATGAATCCTTTTGGGGAACGGTTTCGCATACCCGGTTTATTTTTGTCCGTTCGATACTTGGGGAAGATAGCGTTTCTACGGGAACGAGTCCCATTTGCTGAGCTTCACCTGTGCTGGCTAGCTTTGCCAATGAATCGGCCTTTTGGTTGCGCTCCCGAGGTATACAATAGATGTTGTAGTAATCGAATTGATTCAGTGCTTCCTGAACTCGAGCTAAGTAAGTAGCCAACCTTCGATCTCTTGCCTGATACTCTCCCCGTACTTGACACGCAACCAATTGTGAATCACAATAAATTTCCAACGCGATAATTTTCAGATCTCTGGCGAGTTTCAAGCCAGCTAAGAGGGCTTCGTATTCAGCTTCATTATTGATTGCATGAAAGTCAAACTTCAATGTGTAGCATATAGATCGACCTTCGGGGGTTTCAAGCACAACACCATCAGTATACAGCTTCCAGACATATTCGGGGGATTCACTGGTTTCGGGCAAATCCTCTGGAACGGTGAATTCAGCTATGAAATCAACGAGGACTTGTCCTTGTATTGCTCGTCTTGGAGTGTAAGTAATATCAAACTGACTCAGTTCGATGTTCCACTTGAGTAACCTACCAGACGTCTCAGGCCGCGAAAGGACCTGTCGTAACGGCTGGTCGGTGTAAACAACAATGGGGTGTGCTTGGAAATATGGCCGGAGTTTTCTTGATGCGATTACAAGGCAATAAGCCAACTTTTCTTGCTTCGGATAGTTCCTTTCAGCCCTAGTCAATCGTTTGCTGACATAGTACACTGGCTTCTGTATCCCGTCCTCTTCTCGAACCAAGGCAGCGCTGATAGCGTTTTCTGATATTGCCAAGTATGCATACAACTTCTCATGGTCAATAGGCTTTGACAGTATTGGTGGTGTGGATAGATGTCGAACTAGTGCTTGGAAAGCGCCTTCACACTCCGTGGTCCATTCAAAGTTTCGTTTCCCTTTTCGGATCAGATCGAAGAAGGGAATGCATTTGTCAGTGGACTTTGAAATGAACCTGCTCAATGCTGCTACTTTTCCGTTGAGACTCTGGACTTGCTTTATAGTTTTGGGAGTTTCAAGATTTATGATTGCCCAAATCTATTCGGGATTGGCTTCGATTCCCCGGGCGTTAACGATGAACCCAAGGAACTTTCGGGATGCAACTCCAAAGTGACATTTCAGTGGGTTGAGCTTCATCTTGTATTCCCGAAGTATGTTGAACATAGTTTCCAAGTCTTTTACATGGTCGTTGGAGAGTCGTGACTTCACAAGCATGTCATCTACATATACTTCCATTGTTTTCCCGATTTGATTAGCAAACATCTGATTGACCAATCTTTGGTAAGTAGCCCCGACGTTCTTGAGTCCGAACGGCATAACCTTGTAACATTAAAGTCCCAGATTGGTTACGAAGCTAGTATGTTCTTGATCGGGTAAGTGCATCGGTATCTGATTGTAGCCAGAATACGCGTCCATGAAAAATAAGAGTTCATGCCCAGCTATCGAATCTACTAGCTGATCAATTCTGGGAAGTGGGAAGCTGTCTTTGGGACATGCTTTATTCAGATCGGAATAATCGACACACGTTCTCTACTTCCCGTTCGGCTTTCGGATGAGCACGGGATTCGACACCCATTCAGGATATAGCGCATCTCGAATGAATCCGTTTGCTTCAAGCTTTTCTACTTCTTCTTTAAGGGCGGCAGATCTCTCTTGATCCATACCGCGCCTTTTTTGCTTGACCGGGACATGCCGCGGGTCAATGTTCAGAGTGTGGCTCGCGATGTCCGGCGAGATCCCATACATGTCAGAATGTGTCCAGGCAAATACGTCAAGATTTGCCCATAGAAATTCAACCAATTCCTCATGAGTTTGCTGGCTTAGCTGAGATCCAATCTTTATCATTTTTGAATCATCGTTATTGTCAATTGGGACATCAATCGTCAGTTCGGTCGGGGATGCTTGACTCTCTTTAGATTCTCCTTCGTCTTCAGTTTCTCTTGGGTCAAGATCCTTGAGGAATTGGCTGGGGAGCCCGGGCCTGGGCCCGGGCGTTAATTGTCAATTATCGGTTGAACGGACGTAGAGAGATTTCTCCATGCCCTTTCCTTTTTCCTTTCGCTGCGCCTCCCGCAGCTCAACAACATAGCAGGCTCTGGCAGCAGCCTGATCTCCATGAATGATTCCTATTCCATGATCAGTGGGAAACTTTAAAGTCAAACACCATGGGGCGATGGCTACCCTGAATTCAGCGAGGGCTGGTCGGCCCAAGAAAGCATTATAAGGGGAGTCTATGTCCAAAACAATGAACTGCAACATCTGTACTCTCCGACGTTCTCCAACTCCCAACTCTACTGGCAGTTCCACCATTCCTGTGGGTATAGTTGCACTTCCGTTGAAACCATGGACTCGGGATTGACAAGGCTTCAAGTCCGTGGCTTCCATTTTCATTTGATTATAAGCTCGTTTGAACAAAATATTCACAAAGCTCCCACTATCAATTAAGATCCTCTTTATCCAAGCGGGACCTACTTGTGCTGAGATGACCAGTGGATCAATAGTGGGGGCTTCGACTTTATCAGCGTCTCTGTTCCTGAACACGATTTCATCTCTCATCGTCTTCTGTTGCTTGGCCAAAGCTCCTTCATCAAGGTTCCTGCAACACTCGAAGTCCGCATGCCTGATAGAACTGGCATACGACTCCATTTCCTTCCAGCTTCGATCGGCTGGGTGAGGGCACCACTTATCGTATTGATAACAAACCTCCCGCTTGTACGAGCGGGTTCCTCCTATCTTTCCTGATTCGGCGCACGGTTCTGATTTGATGGGCCCACACCACAAGACTATGGCGCCCGCACATACTGATCCAGCTTCCGCTCACGTATCAGTTTTTCAGTGAGGTCTTGTAGGTGATGACACTCATTGGTGTTGTGGCCATAACTCTCATGGAATCTACAGAACTTTCCTGTTTGGATTTGTCTCTCAGTTGGCGGTTTTGGGGCAGGTTTCTTGTACTGCATGGTATTGCAGGTCTGCAAATACACATTTTCCAATGACATGTTCAATGGAGTGTAATTATCGTACATGGAAGCCCTACGCCATGGACCACGATTCTGATCGCGTTTTTTGTTCTGATTTCCATTGTCTCTCTGCTGATTCTGTTTATTTTGTACGTTCAACTGAATTTTCCCAGAATTATCTCCGGATTGTTTGACAACGATGTTACTTTGTATTCCTTCGATGTTGGGCCCTGCGTCATCCTACTTCCGAGACTGTTTCGCATCCTTCCTTTTCAGGAATTGGGCTGCCTTTGAATAGAAACGATCCAATGACGCAGGTGGTTTTCCAGCTAGCCAATTTCCGAACTCGGAATCAGCATCAATCCCATTAGTCAGTGCCATTAGGATAGAGTTATCATTGGGATTGCTTATTTCTGCACACGCAGCATGGAATCGCTCCAAGTAACGTCTAAGTGTTTCTCCGGGAGCTTGCGTAACACTAGACGGAGTGTTAACATCCTTAGGCCTCGCCACGTGCATACGGAATTGTTCGACAAACTTGGTGGCCATCTGGTCAAAGTTAGAGATGGATCGCGGTGGCAAACGAGTGAACCACATGGTAGCGATGCCCCTAGGGAAATGGGGAAGCTACGGCACTTTACTGCGTCATCAGCTCTAGCAGCATTCATCAGCCATTCGTATTTCAGGACGTGTTGATTGGGATCAGAACTCCCTTCGTAAACTGGCAAAGCTGGCATCCTGAAGTGCCGAGGTGGTTCAGCATACAACACGTCATCGGTGAAAGGGTATGACTTCGAGAGATTCCCCAATCGTCATTAGAGAGACCCTGACTTTCACGGATCATTTGGTGGATCATTGCTGGTATATCCGGCGTTCGGATACTTGGAGCATGTTGTGCCAAGGTGTGGTCGGGTTCCACAGCGCGAGTCTGGACCGAACGTGGTCGACGGTCCGTGCCTCGCCTCCTTGGTTCAACATCCTCAGGGACATAAGGCTCAGGAGTCTGCTCTCGTCGACTACGTTGAGGATCAGCTTGGTTTCTAGCATCAACTCCCCGTTCGGCAGTGGTGGTAGTAGCAATGTTGCCGGTAACATGATAAGGAGCAGCTCCTCCTCGAGTTGAAGGTTCTGTGCGGAGGCTAGCAGATGGTCTAGCTCTAGGTTGCCCAAGGTTCGAAGCAGGTTGGTGTCCCGTGGCTTGGGTGTAGCTTACACCTAGCCGTGGACGTGTGGATCTAGTTTGGCCATCGGATGAGGCTGAACTTTCTATGGAAGAGTGAGAACCTTGGTCTCTTCTGGATCTTCTTCGCCTTTGGCGATTTAGCTGGTTAGTCAACTCCGTGTTGGCGCGTAGTTGTTCCGCTAGCTGCTGTCGACTTTGGGTCAACTCTTGAAGCAATGTCTGGAATTCTTGCCTAGTGATTGGACCTGACGGATCTGGAGGTCCTGCAGCATTTTGGTTGAATGGAGGTGATTGCACGGGATTTTGTCAGTCCCGTGCTCCTTGATCAGCAGCTGTAGAAGTGGTACGTGTGCTCACCATGGTGAGTAGATGAAAGTCCTTTCCTAGATCTGATGCAAATCTGAATAGAATGGAAGGGCTTCAAAGTTCTAGATCTGGATCTTCTTCTTAGATTTATGCAATCCAATATAGATAGGAGATCCAAAGTGCAGGAGAAAAATTGGTTGTTCTCAGTGAAAGCACCAAAGTGTTTGTACCAAAATTGGGCACAACACTCATCGGAAGTCTTTGAAGAGATAAAGTGAAGAAATTAAATGGAAAAAGAAGAATTATCTAACAAAAACTCCAAATGTCAGAAATGAGAATAATTAAAGTGCAAGGAGACACAATAATTTAGAGTGGTTCGGCGTATCGCCTACGTCCACTATGAAGTAGCTTTATTGATCTTTCTTTTGTGTTTACAAGTGAATTCAATGATTTACAGCGGGCAATTATGATTTGCAGCAATGATGTTCGTTGGTAGCACTAGCAATTGAGTTCAAATCTGGATCTGGCGGAGTCCAGGCGTTAGAGATCTCAAAGAGGAAGAAGAACCCCTTTTCTGTTGGCTTTGGGGGTCTATTTATAGGTGTAGGAGGCTGATATTTCGCTCAGATTTTAGGAGACCCTCTCTGGCACGTGACCAGGCCCACACGCCCAAGCCCGTGAAGTTTCGGTCCGATCCGTGATCGAGACGAACATATTTCAACTCGGTCAAGATTTCATCCAATGGAGTCGAAATTTGGCGTGGACATTCTTTAGCATGCACGTAGTCTTCTATGAAAATTTCATAGCATTTGGAGTTGTAGATCAGGAGATATGATCGATACGAAATGGGGTTTCCGGTAGGTTGTTTCCTTCGACTCGCTTCTGTTTCGACTCGGTGATGTGGCGCTTGAATCTCACTCTCCCCTTGATGTTGTTTCGAGCGATTCAAAGTACGCACTGGTCGAGCGAGTCGAAGTATGCACTGGTCGAGCGAGTCGAAGCGTGCCCAGGTTGAGCGAGTCGAAGTATGCACTGGTCGAGCGAGTCGAAATGGAGTGTCCTGAAAGGTTTGAGCAGTGGCTTCGCCAATGGAGTCGAAGTTGATGGGGTCGATCAGTGGTTCGAATGGAGCGAGTTGAAGAAGGCCTCTGAACGAAGTGAGTCGAAGTTGATGTCCGAGGGATATGGAGCGAGTCGAGGGGAGCGAGTCGAAGGAGCGAGTCGAACGGTAATTGATTTTCGTCCAATCTTGTATCCTTCATAACTTGAGCATACGAACTCGGATTGACTTGAGATTTGTAACGTTGGCTCTCATGGCTTAGCTTGTCATGTCCTACCAATTTTGGCTCGATCCGGACTCGGACAAAATTCGTTGATATCCATTGTGAGCCCGTGTATAACTGATCTCTAAGATGGGTCGTCATCGATTACAAGTCAATTCCTTGGTGTCACGGCCTTGCCAAAAGGCGGGATAACATGAACATATATGATATTGCTATGATTGTTTTAATCAGTTTGATTGCAGGACTCTGATTTGCAAAAAGATATCTTTTAAAGGTATATTAGTGAGGTGAAACCTATTCCGCTAAGCGACATAGTCTCACTTAATGTTAGAAATCCGAGATGTAGTAGTATTATTCACACCAGGCTTTTTGTCCGACTCGAAGTTTATAATTTTCCCCTTAAACTCTCGGGTGACCAAAACTATAGACATCCTCTCTTTAGAATCTTTAAAAATAGCCTTTCGAAACCATTGGAAAAACCATTCCTTTAGACCTTTCAAAACCATTGGGGAACCACCCCTTAGAAACCTTCCTTAAAAACCTTTCGAAAGCATGAAAACGTTAAACCTTTCGAAAGCATTTAGGTTCAATTTTAAAACATGTGGAAACACCTTTCGAAATCATTCAAAACCATCTCTTTCGAAACCTTTGGGTTAATCTTTAAAAATCTCAAAGGGTCACAAACAACAAGGTCGAAAGCAACTCTTTCGAAAGCCAAAACCTAAGTACAGAAGTGATGGTATTGAAACCATCCTTCCAAAAGCATTGGAGAAGCGGTAGGGTTTTAATAAAACAAAATCAACCCTTTCGAAGGCATTGCTTCGAAAGGTAGAAAGCGGCAGCTAAGGCTTCGACCTAGTCGAAAGCGATTATTTAGAAACAAAGGCGCAACCTCTTAAAACCATTTCCTTAAACTATTTGACCCAGTCAGAAGCCAACCATGTTGAAAGCAATATAGTCGAAAGGAAAGCAGACGCATTTTCAATTTAAAGCAAAGTAATACTTAGACCTCCTTCGGAAGTATGGATTGGTTAAGTAAATATCATGCTAGGATATTTTGCCATGATAGGAAAATATCACATAGACACCCTGATTCTAGTAATTGGATTATATACTCCACAGAAAACCCTAGTTTTGAGGTTAATGCTTTGTTAGGTGTTGTGGAAGCAGAAGACGAGTTGAATCGAGTTTCATTGTTAAAGAATTCACAGATGTTTTTGAAACCGTAGTAGAACTGCCGCTAAAACGAGCCATTGAATTTCAGATAGATTTAGTACTAGGAGAAAAACCGATGAGTAGATCGCCAAGCAGAATGACACCTACCGAGATGAGGAAGCTAAAGGTGTAGTTGGTGGATTTGGTAGGTAAGAATTTTATCAGACCAAGTAGTTCGCCTTAGGGAGCAGCCGTAGTGTTTGTAAATAAACCGGACGGATCGTTAAGGTTATTTATCTATTATCCTAAGTTGAATGAGAAGACAATAAAGAATCGATATCCATTACCCAGAATTGACGATTTGTTCGACCAGTTGAGTGGAGCCAAAGTATTTTCCCAGTTGGATTTAGCAACAGGGTTCCATCATCTTAGAGTGGCAGAGGATAGTATTCCTTTGACGGTGTTTAGAACTAGATATGGATCGTACGAATGGTTAGTAATGTCATTCGGATTAACTAATGCAGCAACATTCTTTGTAGATTTGATGAACCGAGTTTTCCGAGAGAATTTAGACAGGTTCGTGTTGGTTTTCATAGATGATATTTTCATATACTCTAAAGATGAAATAGAGCATGAGGTTAATCCTAGAGTGGTGCTTGAGACGTTGAGGCAGCACCAACTGAAAGCAAAATTTTCGAAGTGTCATTTCTAGAAGAAGGAAGTAAAGTTTCTCGGTCATGTAGTCTCAGAGAAAGGGTTGTTTGTAGATCCGAATAAGATCAAGGCGGTGAATAATTAGAAGAGACCCAAGACAGTGACTGAGATAAAGAATTTTCTTGGATTATGTGGGTATTATCGGAGATTCGTTAAGGATTTTTCATGGATAGCGACACCGATGACTAAGCTAATGCGAAAGGATGTGAAGTTCGTTTGGACTGATAAGTGCGGGGAAGCAATCTAGAGATTGAAACACTTATTGACCAATGCACCTGTGTTAGTTGTTCCAGAGGAGAATCAAGACTTAATGGTGTATATGGATGCATGTGGAATAGGATTAGGAGCGGTGTTAATGCAAAGGGAAAAAGTGATCGCCTATGCATCTCGACAACTTAGACCGCATGAAATTAGATATCCAACACATGGTTTGGAATTAGCTGCAGTAATTTTTCATTGAAGGTGTGGAGACAATACCTATTGGGAGAAAGATTCGAGCTGTATACGGATCATAAGTCTCTGAGGTATTTATTCTCTCAAAAGGATTTAAATACGAGACAGTAGAGGTAGTTAGAGTTTTTAGCCGTTTATTACTTTGGTATTAAGTACACACCAGGAAAAGGCAACAAGGTTGCAGATGCACTTAGCAGAAAAATTAGAATGCATTATTGGCAATGATAACTGAGTGGAAAGATTTAGAGGCGTTGACTACATGCAGAGTGCAGTGGAGATCTAAGAGTAGTTCTAGTACAGAAACTGCTATGTTGTTATGTTTAAAAGTTCAACCAGTGATGATTGAAAGGATTGCTTCTAAGCAAGGAGAGGATCCATAGTTAGTTGAGCGGATCAGAAAGTTAAGGGATGGAACGGAGAGCAATAACTTGAAAGATTTCAGCCTTGACCAAAATGGATGGTTGAGGAAGAAAGGACGACCATGTGTTCCAAATGTGGGAAACATTAGGAGGGAAGTTCTTGAAGAATTCCATCATTCGATGTTCACCATTCATCCGGGAGGAGCGAAGATGTATTAGGACATAAAGAGAAGTTTATTTTGGGAAGGTATGAAGAGGGATGTAGGCTTATGGGTGAAGTAGTGTTTGAACTGCCAACAGGTTAAAGCCGAATATCAGAAACCAAGTGTGTTACTTCAGCCTTTAGATATTCTAGTATGGAAATGGGATTCTACCTCAATGGATTTTATTGACGGGTTCCCTAGGTCAAATCGAGGAAATGAAAGTATATGGGTCATAGTGGACATTTTGACCAAGGCTGCCCATTTCATTCCAGTTAAATCAACCAGGGCAGCACCTATTTTGGCTAAGTTATTCATGAAGAATATAATTGGACTGCATGGAATTCCTAGTAGTATATTAAGTGATAGAGATTCCTTATACTTTAGGTGCCAAGCTCAAAATGAGTACCGCTTACCATTCGCAGACAAATGAACAAACGGAAAGAGTTAACAAAGTCTTAAAGGATTTATTAAGAGCTTGTGTGCTAGACTTTGGGGGATCATGGGAAGACCACCTACACTTAGTTGAGTTTTCACATAACAACAGTTATCAGACTAGTATGGGGGTGGCACCGTTTGAAGCATTATATGGAAGGCCATGCAAATCCCCCGTTTTTTGGTTAGAGACCGAGGTTAGGTTAGTTCTTGGTCCTGATTTGGTTAGGGAAGCTGTAGAAAAGATTGAGTTAATTCAAGCTAGAATGAAGGAAGCTCAGTCTAGGTAGAAGAGTTATGCTGATAAGAGATGGAAAGACTTAGAGTTCTCAGTTGGAGATCATGTTTTCATCAAGATATCACCGATGAAAGGTGTAATCAGTTTGGAAAATCAAGAAAATTGGCGCCGAGGTTCGTTGGACCATTTCCTATTGTAGAAAGGATCGAAACTCGCATATAGAGTTGAGTTAATGAACAGTTTAGCAGACGTCCATAATGTTTTTCATATTTCTCATCTAAGGAAGTGTATTCGAGATCCAGAAACGACTATTGCACCGATTGGGTTAGATGACTTAGTAGTGGAACTGGATATGACTATAGGTAGAAAACCAGTTCGTATAGTCACGAGAGATGAGAAGAGACTAAGGAACAAGACAGTCAAATTAGTCAAAGTCCGTTGGAGTGACGACGAGAGAGACTGTACTTGGGAAACTGAGAGCAGGATTCGAGATACTTATCCTGACTTGTTTCATGGTATGTTTTACCTTTATGATTGATTTCGATTAGTACCTTATCGTAATTTCGAGGATGAAATTCTTTAAGGAGGGGAGTCTGTAACGACCTTAATTTTGACTAACATTATTTAGGACATTTAATTAGGTAAATTAAATGGAATAACGTAAATGGTTAAGGGATTGAGATTTTTATAATTAGAAGGTAGCTGTGCCTAATTAACTATTGAACTAAAGGGAAATAAAATGAAATAGATAAGTGTAATTAGATAAGGGAAAAATAGGAATATGTTATATTCTTATACCCTAAACCTCATGCCACTTTCGTTTCCACGTTCATAAACAAAAATTAAACCAAGCTTGGCCGACCACCATTAAAAGAAGATAAAGAGGAGGATAAACAAGAATCAAAAGGAAGAAGCTTAATCAAATTCATTCAAGAGAAAATCTAAAACTCCTTAACAACAAGCTAAGGTGAATATTAGATTACATCTTGTTTGCGCCAAAATTGGTCACGAACCCCGAATGTTGTGAAAGCACCAGTGTATGAATATAAATCAATAATATTCACACACAAATCTCAAATCTAAACAAACAGAGTATCACAATTCAGAAATAATGAACATAAACACGAGATTTATAGTGGTTCGGCGATCTTGCCTACGTCCACTCTGAAGTTGATGATTTTATTGATGTTCACTTGAAGATTACAATTTCTTGTAATGTAGTACAACTGATTTTCTGAGCTAAGTCTGAATCTAAGGAAGCAGTGGTGATTCTGAGTAAATCTGGCAGAGTCTGGGCGCTCTTTAGCTCTCAAAATTGTCTCACCCCCTTTTCTGAATGACCAGGGGCTCTATTTATAGGTGTAGGAGGTTGATATTTCACCTAAATTGAAGGGAGACCAGTTCTGGTACATCAGGGGGCCAACATGCCCGCTTTCTGGAAGTCCGGGCCCACTTTGGGATCGATTCGAAGCTATGTTCGAATCGATCAAGAAATTGTCCAATCGAGCTGAAATTTGGTGTGAACATTCTTCAACATGTGCTCAAGCTTCTGTCAAAATTTCATAGCATTTGGACTTGTAGATCTCGAGTTATGATCGATTCAAGATTGCATTTCTGGCTGACTAGCTTGTTTCGACTCGATCCCTTCGAATCGATAGGGTCGACTTGATGGTTTCGCGCATGGCAAGGTTGACGTGGCACGCTTTCTTCGTATCGATCCTACTTTCACTCCGAGTTGACTGGGTCGAATCCATGGTTCTAGCAGCCTTGACTTAGTGGATTCGAGATGTTGGATTCAAAGGTTCGCTCCCTTTGAATCGAGGGAACCAGTATTCGTTCGAATCGATCTAGACGTGCTACTGTGGATCGATTCGGAGTTGTCTCATCATGTTGTATTCGAAGGCAATGGAGTCGAAGTATAGCTTGTTCCATGGACTCGAAGTACTTCCCCTTGATGGATTCGAAGCGAGGCAATTCTGTGAACTTGAAGTACTTCCCCCTGATGGATTCGAAGTTCACCTACCTGAGGGATACGAAGTGGGAAAACTCTATGGATTCGAACAAGGGCAAACTTGACGGATTCGAACTAAGGGAGGCTTTGGATGGACTCGAATGTTGAGGCTGCATTGATGGATTCGAACTTTAGCATCACTGGTGGATTCGAATAACTATTCGCTGACGGGTTTGAAGTAGTATTGACACGGGGTATGTTGATGGATACGAATAGCATTGATTCGAAGTGTGCAGTTATGTTCCTTCCTGAGCGATACGAACTGCATCGAGTCGAAACTCACCTGGCCTCCCTATCTGATCGATACGAAGACGTTGCTCGAATCCATGCTGATCGATACGAACGCATTGTTCGAATCGATCGATTATCTTGAGCAAACGAACTCCGTTTGTCCTGAGATTTGAAACGTAGTATCTCCTAGCTTTGATCACCATTCCCAATCGATCCCTTCATGATCGAAGCTCGGCCAAATTTTGACGAAATCGATCGAAGCCTCGTCTCCAAACGATTTCCAATCGTGATATCCGTCATTTTCCAACTAGTTTGTTGATATTCCAGCCTTGACCAAAAGGTGGGATAACATTTGCCCCCCAAAACATGCCTTGTGATAAGAAGGTGTGTTTTGTAATGCCATAAGCTGGATGTTCATATCCAGTTGATGACCTGCAAAGAAATTGATAGTTTTATCTGACCACGAATGACGATCGTTCGCGACCGTATGTCATTTGAGGTAATATGGGACCGTTCGAGGTCAGACGCCGTTTGCGGTAAATAAAGAAATGGGACCGTTCGCGGTCGGATGTCGTTCTAGACGAGTTGTGACCGTTCGCGGTCGGGTGGTGCACGAGATAAAAGGTGATCGTTTGCGATCGGATGCCGCACGAGGCAGAATGTGATCGTTCACGATCAAATGTCGTACGAGGGAAAATATGATCGTTTGCGATCGGGTGCCGCACGAGGCAATATGTGATCGTTCGCGATCGAATGTTATTAAATGAATTGTGACCGTTCGTAGTCGGGTGCCTGTTCGAGGCAAATGATGACCGTTCGTGGTCGGATGTCGTTCTAGACGGATTGTGACTTGTTCGAAGTCGGATGTCGTTCTAGATGGATTGTGATCGTTCGCGATCGATTGTTATACTAGATGAAGTGCGACCGTTCGCGGTCGGGTGCCGTTCGAGGCAAATGGTGACCGTTCGAGGTCGGGTGCCATTCGAGGCGAATGAGTGTGTCCGGGGGGACTTAGTATTATCGATGCCAGACTCACGTTCGGGTGAATTTCTGAATCAGCGATCGTGGCGGTTCGTCACCACTCAAGGTGTGCTTGTGGACCGTTCGCGATCCAAAGCATACGCAAGTAACTTCTTCTACATGATTGCAAATATCAAATCAACGTTCACAAAAATATCCAAACAAGCAAAGTCTAAATGTCCAAATTAACATGAAACAAAAGCAAAGCAAGGATGTCAAAGTGTAAATTCTCAATACGAGACGGTCAATAACCATTCAGAGCATGCCTGTGGATCGTTCGCGATCTCATATATGTGTAAATGGTTTGATGTTGTTAGTGAGAAGTTTACGACTCGTTCTTCGTTATTCAAATCAATTGATAACCAAACGGTGTCTTGGTTCAGGATCACCCCTAGCTGATGTAGATGGTGGTCGCTCTGGTTCCACCGTTGGTGCTCGCCTCCTCACATATCGGAAGTATCCTACCGTTCCTGATATGCCCTTCTACCTCATCCTTCAGGTGTCTACAGTCATTTGTGCTATGACCATTCAGCTCGTGGAATAAGCAATATTTGTCTGACTTTCTCTCGTCGGTAGTCGGATCCCGTCGTATTGGTTTACGATAGGCAACTTGCTCTCGGGTGTCTTGGTAGATTTGCTCCAAACCCTCGTTCAGTCTTGAATAGGTGGTAAATCGCGGCTCCCTCCGTTGTCGCTTTGACCTGTCATCATTTTCTTCAGCCTTTCGCTTCCCTTTACCAGTCTCCGCACCTTTTCCAGGTGAATTACCGCCTCTAACTATGTATACATCGATTTCTTCTTCTCTCTCCATACGAGCATCCTCTAATCGCAAAAAATTTTCGGCTTCATGATAAAACTCTCCCAGGTCCGTAGGTGGATCCTTAGTTAGTGAATTCTTGAACTCCGTGCCATCAAATATTCCAGATACAGTTGCCATCATGACCATAGATGGATCTGGTCGATCCACTGATGCTGCTGCTGCATTGAACCGCGTCAGAAAATTCCTCAAAGACTCTCCAGCTTTCTGCTTTAGCGTTGCCAAACTCATCACATTCTTGGGTCTTGCAATGTGGACCCTAAATTGCTCCATGAATCGTTCAGTTAAATCTGCCCATGTTCTTATGGAGCCATTCTCCAACTGCCTAAACCATAATGCTGCGATATCTTTTAAATACAATGGAAAGCACCAGGCCATGACTTCCTGTGATGCCCCCAGTACCTCCATATGCCTCATATACTTCATCAGATGGACCGTAGGGTCCGTCCTCCCATCGTACATCTCCACTGATGGTAACTTGAATTCTGGTGGGTTCCTAGCCATCCTAATCGCAAGAGAAAAGGGACTCCTGTTCACGTCTTCAAGATCTCTGTTTACAAATCCGCCTCTCATGGCTCGCCTGACCATCTTTGCCAGTCTATCATTGTCTCCAAGCTATAGTCCTTGCTCACTACCTCCGATCTGCCCCCCGAGTCCGTGTGAGCTTTCAGGTGTCTGCCCCCCTGGCTGAGTGTTCATCCCTCTATCGCTGCCAGGTTGCTCGGATGTCCTTGTCTCTCTTCCCAGGTTCGGATCAACATGTCCTAAGTGTGGGCCCCCCAGCTCCGGCACTGCGCTAGATGGTCCTGCTCCGTTCTGGACTCTGGTTGCTCCTTGATTTTGCGCTCCAAGTTGTCCAATCTGTTGAAGCAAATTATGGATCATTTCTTCTTGTCTTCTCATCATTGCCTCCATCTCATCCCTAGTGATGAAGGCTGAAGCTTGGTTTGCTCCTGAGGAAGCCTCTTGACTTCCCTCGTGCTGACTTCTCTCAGCTCTTTGCCTTCTACTTGTTTGTCGGGTCATTGTCTTTCAAATCTTCAAGCTTTCAGATCTGAACTTCAAATCTTGTGTAGCGGGTGCTAGTCTTTCTCAGTGAAAGCACCAAAGTGTTTGCGCCAAAATTGGTCACAAACCCCGAATGTTGTGAAAGCACTAGTGTATGAATATAAATCAATAATATTCACACACAAATCTCAAATCTAAACAAACTGAGTATCACAATTCAGAAATAATGAACATAAACACGAGATTTATAGTGGTTCGGCGATCTTGCCTACGTCCACTCTGAAGTTGATGATTTTATTGATGTTCACTTGAAGATTACAATTTCTTGTAATGTAGTACAACTGATTTTCTGAGCTAAGTCTGAATCTAGGGAAGCAGTGGTGATTCTGAGTAAATCTGGTAGAGTCTGGGCGCTCTTTATCTCTCAAAATTGTCTCACCCCCTTTTCTGAATGACCAGGGGCTCTATTTATAGGTGTAGGAGGCTGATATTTTGCCTAAATTGAAGGGAGACCAGTTCTGGTACGTCAGGGGGCCCACATGCCCGCTTTCTGGAAGTCCGGGCCCACTTTGGGATTGATTCGAAGCTATGTTCGAATCGATCAAGAAATTGTCCAATCGAGCTGAAATTTGGTGTGAACATTCTTCAACATGTGCTCAAGCTTCTGTGAAAATTTCATAGCATTTGGACTTGTAGATCTCGAGTTATGATCGATTCAAGATTGCATTTCTGGCTGACTAGCTTGGTTCGACTCGATCCCTTCGAATCGATAGGGTCGACTCGATGGTTTCACGCGTGGCAAGGTTGACGTAGCGTGCTTTCTTCGTATCGATCCTACTTTCACTCCGAGTTGACTGGGTCGAATCCATGGTTCTAGCAGCCTTGACTTAGTGGATTCGAGATGTTGGATTCGAAGGTTCGCTCCCTTTGAATCGAGGGAACCAGTATTCGTTCGAATCGATCTAGACGTGCTACTGTGGATCGATTCGGAGTTGTCTCATCATGTTTTATTCGAAGGCAATGGAGTCGAAGTATAGCTTGTTCCATGGACTCGAAGTACTTCCCCTTGATGGATTCGAAGCGAGGCAGTTCTGTGAACTTGAAGTACTTCCCCCTGATGGATTCGAAGGTCACCCACCTAAGGGATACGAAGTGGGAAAACTCTATGGATTCGAACAAGGGCAAACTTGACGGATTCGAACTAAGGGAGGCTTTGGATGGACTCGAACGTTGAGGCTGCATTGATGGATTCGAACTTTAGCATCACTGGTGGATTCGAATAACTATTCGCTGACGGGTTTGAAGTAGTGTTGACACAAGGTATGTTGATGGATACAAATAGCATCGATTCAAAGTGTGCAGCTATGTTCCTTCCTGAGCGATATGAACTGCATCGAGTCGAAACTCACCTGGCCTCCCTATCTGATCGATACGAAGACGTTGCTCGAATCCATGTTGATCGATACGAACGCATTGTTCGAATCGATCGATTATCTTGAGCAAATGAACTCCGTTTGTCCTGAGATTTGAAACGTAGTATCTCCTAGCTTTGATCACCATTCCCAATCGATCCCGTCATGATCGAAGCTCGGCCAAATTTTGACGAAATCGATCGAAGCCTCGTCTCCAAACGATTTCCAATCCTGATATCCGTCATTTTCCAACTAGTTTGTTGATATTCCAGCCTTGACCAAAAGGTGGGATAACACATCTCATTTTTTTGTCGGTTCTAGATCAGATCCGAGTATGTTTTGCAAAGTATTATGCCATGTTTTGAATGTTAAATATATATATATATATATATGCTTGTTGACGAATTTTGTTGGTTCATATAGATTTAATGATAAGTTATGATTTGAAAAACCTACCAAATGACATCCAAATACCCTTGCGATTTTGATATAAGGTCAGAAATACTATTTTATAGATGGGTTTCAAGTTTGATAATTTTCTGAATTAATGTGGATTTATTACAAATTTTCTAGTGAAGAAAATGGTTAAATTGGGTTTAAGATTAATTACGACAATTATATGTTAGCTATGGGTCAGAAATTTAAATATGTTAGAAAACATATCAAAAGTGATTTATGGGAATTTTTTGTAGAATTTTCCTAAGTATTTTATTAAAGATATAAAATTATTTAAGGTATGGGACTTAAATGTTTTATATGTTTATAAAAGGAGAAGGGGCTATTTGCAAATGTTTTAATTTGTTAATTTCTGAAATTCGGTAGCACTTAGAAAAGATTCTGAAAAAAAAAGAAATGGCAACCAATCATATGTTGATAAATAAAGCAAGTTAGTTGGAAAGAAATTGCTTTAAAAAGTAAAGTTCAGTTTTATAAGATTTTACTGCTTCGCCACTTATAGCAGCCACCTTTCAACCTCGTACTACCGCCTCCATCTAAGTCGAAATCAGTACACATGGTATCAGCCTCGGTACGTAGTGGATTGGGGTTAGGCGAAAGGTATGGATTCGAATTAGGCTTTCGATGGGGTTGAAGTAGCTTTGGAAAACTTAGAACTATTTTGGTTACAAATGAAGCTTTCGAAGGAGATAACTTTCAAATTGGTCAATTGTTTTAGAAAATGGGCTATTGAAAGAGGTTGCCGCCTTTGTTTTAAAAAGAAGCTTTCGAAGGAGTTGAAACCCCTACTGCCACATTCAACCTTTCGAAGCAATGCTTTCGAAGGGGTTCTTGTGCTTTAAACTTATAAGCCGCTTCTCCAATGCTTTCAAAGGGGATTGTTTTTGACACCATCCACTTTCTTTTATTTAGGAAAATGCTTTCAAAAGAGATGCTTTCGACCCCGTTCTTTTAAGACCCTTTGTTCTATTAAAAGATAAACCCAAAAGGTTTTGAAAGGAAGGCTTTAAATGGTTTCGAAGCTATGTTCCACAAACTTTTACATGAACCCAATGCTTTTGAAAGGTTTGTTTTAAGTAAAGGACTTTAAAGCTTTCGAAAGGTAACCAATAAAGGTTTTGAAGGGGTGATTCCTCGATATTTTTGAAAGGTTTGCCTTTAGTGTTTGAATGGAAGGTTTCCAATGTTTTCGAAAGGCAAGTTTGAAATGTATTAAGAAGAGGATGTCTAAGGTTTTATAAAGCTTTCGAAAGGACACTTTCAATAGTTTTGAAAGGTCTATTATAAATGATTTCGAAAGGTATGTTTTGTCCTTTAGGCCTAGAGCTCAAGGTAAAGTAGGTAAATGGTTTGAAACGGGTACTCTCAAAGGTTTCGAAAGAGATTGTTTAAAGCTTTTAAACAATGGTTTCAAAGGTTTTCATCAACAACGTTTTGTGTAAAGCATATATCATGGCAAAGAGATTTGAGCAAAGAAAAAAGTATATTTTCCGTGTTTAAGTATGATTTAAAAGGTTAAATCAATTTGAAAGAAATGTTATAAAGGAAAATTTGAAGGGTAGTTAACCCTAAGTAAATGACTTAGATATTTGAATATCAAATGGGACTGGTGTAGGATCGCGCCCTATACATTAGCTATAGCCCCTAGTCCAAAATTCCAATGTGTATGGATTAGTCACAGGTAAGACTTAAATGATGTTACACACAGAAAGGAATATACAGAGAAGGAGGATAGGTTATTGGTGAGCCCGCAAAACCATTAGGATCAGTTGACCCTAGGAGAAGTAAGTTAAGGACAGACCGTCTAGAAGTGTATCTAACAAATGTTAGATTATTTATTTTGTCTGGTAGGCCTGAGTCAGCCAATGGTTAGTAGTTAGCCAAACAAAACTATACTATTCGGACAAATAGTCCATTTTTTACCTGATGTATGAGCATGTATGATATTGCTATTATTGTTTTAATTAGTTTGATTGCAAGATTCTGATTTGCAAAATATATGTTTTATAGGGATATTAGTGAGGGGAAACCCGTTCCGCTAAGCGGCGTGGTCTCACTTAATATCAGAAATCCGAGATGTAATAGTATTATTCACACCAGGCTTTATGTCCGACTCGAAGTTTATGTTTTTCCCCTTAAACTTTCGGGTGATCAAAATTCAATTTGAGTAGATTGAGAGTTAAGGTTTTTCAGGTTTATTAGGTTGGACGAGTAAAGCTTCCGAAGATGTGCAGGAGGCAAAGCTAGCTATATAGGAGCTATTAAGTTTTATTTCTGTTGTGTTGTATTAAGACTGATATGTCTATCTAGTACTCTTGTAACACCCCATATTTTTAGTAACATTATTTAGGATATTTAATTAGCTAAATAAAATAAACTAATGTAATGATTAGGAGATTGAGGTTTGATATTAATTAAGGGTAGCCGTGCCATATAAATGAATGAATTAAGATAAAATGAGTTAGGGAAATAGGTAAGGGCAAAATAGGAAAATGAAAATTTTAATACCCTAAACCATTAGCCGTGTATTCCATTACACATTAATTTCATTTGCATAAAATTAAAACAAAGTATAGAGGCCGGCAACCATTTTAAAGAGCAAGAGGAAGAAAGCTAAGGAAGAAGCAAAAATCAAATCCATTCAAATCTCAAACTCTTTAATCTCAAAAGCTAAGGTGAATAATGACTACATCTCATATTTCTAATTGTTTTTGGTTTTAAGGATAATCCGAAGTATTTTCCATGATTATGCCATGTTTTTGAATGATCAAATGTTTATACATGCTTGTTGATGATTTATGTTTGTTCATATAGATTTTGTGATATGTTTCAGTGTGAAAACCCTATTTAATGACATCCAAATGCCTTGCGAATTTAGATTTAGATCAACAATGATTTTTAGATACGAGTTTCAATTTTCATAATTTTTTGAATTAATGTGGATTTTATATTAATTATCTAGTGAACAAAATTATTTATTTGGTTTAAAATAATTTACTTTTAAATTATATATAATTTGGGTCTGAAATTTATATATGTTAGAAAACATATTAAAAATGATTTTCTGGAATTTTCGTACAATTTTCCTAAGTCTTTTCATGAATATATAAAAATTATTTAAGGTATGCGATTTAAATGTTTTATATATTTATAAAAGGAGAAGGGGTAGTTTGTAAATGATTTAAATTGTTTATTTCTGAAATATTGGCAGCACTTTTAGAAAAGATAAATTAGCAACCAATAAGATTTTGACAAACAAGGCAGGTTAGTTAAAAAGATTACTTAAAATGGTTAAAAATCAGTTTTACATGTAAATGGCATGTTTCGCCACTTTCGGCACATGGGTTCCGACAAAGTACTGCCGCCTCAATACCATCGAAACTAATGCACATAGTATCAATAAATTGGTACAGAGTGAATTAGACTAAGGCGGAAGGTACTGGGTCGAGACCATGGGTTCCGATGGGGTTGAAGTGTGACTTTGTTTTAAATAAAAATGCGCCTGCTTTGCTTTTGACTGTATAACTTTCGACTTAGTTTGCTTTCGACTGGGTCAATGGTTTTAAAAGAATGGTTTCGAATGGTTTGCGCCTTTTATTTTAAGTAAATGCTTTTGTCGGGGTCGAAAACCCTAGCTACCGCCTTTCTCCTTTTTGACGGCAATGGTTTCACAAGGTATACCTTGTTTTTTAAACTTAGCCGCTTCTCCAATGCTTTCAGAAGGTTGGTTTCGACACCATCACTTCTTGTCTTGGGAAATGCTTTCGAAAGAGTGCTTTCGACTTAAAGGTTTTATGACCCATTTGCTCTGTTGAAGGTAGAACTCAAATGGTTTCAGAGGAGTTAATTTTTGATGGTTTCGAAAGGTGTTTCCACATGTTTTAAATTGAACCCAAATGTTTTTGAAAGGTTTGTCGTTCACAAAAGGTTTAATCCTTTCGAAAGGTTTTAAGTGAAGGTTTCGAATGGGTGGTTCCCCAATGGTTTTGAAAGGTTTGAAAGGAAGGTTTCCAAAGGTTTCGAAAGGTTTGAAATAAAAGGTTTTCCAATGTTTTCGGAAGGCAAAGTTTAAGTGTTTTAAAGGTAAGATGTCTAAGGTTTTTAAAGCTTTCAAAGGGATTGTTTTTCAATGGTTTTGAAAGGATGATTGAATGGTTACAAAAGGAATGTTTTAGCCTTTCGACCTAGGTGAAAGAAGGGTTTTACTTGGTTTCGAAAGGGGCACTTTCAATGGATTAGAAAGGGGTACTTTCAAAGGTTTAAATGTTTTCATCAACAAAGATTTGAGTAAAGTATATATAGCATGGCAAGGTGATTTTGAGTAAAGCATAGAGTATATATTTTCCTTGTTTAAGTTTGGTTTAATGGTTATAAATCAATTTTAGATAAAAAGGTTTTCAAGGAAAATTTAAGGGAAGATTACTCTAAGTAAAATGACTCGGATATTATAATACTAGATGGGACCGGTATAGGGTCGCACCCTATACATTAGCTATTAGCCCTATAGGATTCCCACAAGTGGATATGGGAGCCATGTATCAGTTTTTCGTGAATACGATGCAAGTTGGAATTGTTGCTGGTATGGTTGGAGGAAATGCTAGGGTAGGAGTTCAGGAAGCTTCGGTGGTCAACCATTATGCTACCTTGAGCAGAGATTATGCTAGGCTTGGAAAGAAGCCCTTTATTGGAACTGAGGATGCTATAGAAGTGGAGAACTGGTTGCTGCATTGTGAGAGGACCTTTACAGACATGGGGCTCAATGATGAGAAGAAGAGGAGGCTTACTTTGAGACAGCTTCAGTGAGCAGCTTTATTCTGGTGGAATAGTGTGACGGTTAGAATAAATGAAGAGGATATGACATGGGCTGAGTTTAGGAGAAGGTTTCAGGAGAGGTTCATGTCTGTGATGGCGCATTCTGCTTTGCTCGGAAAGTTTGCTGAGTTGGAGCAGGGGGAGATGTCTGTTTTGGAGTATGCTAAAATATTTGAAGAGTTGGCTATATGTGGTTATGCTACTGTGGACACTGTGTTGAAGAGAAATGAGAAATTTATCAAGAGGTTGAAGGCTGAGTTAGCAAGGGCTACATTATCTCCTATCAGGGACCTTTGTGAAGTGGTTGTAGAGATGGCTTTGAGACACGAGGAGATGCTTGCTTGTCTAGAGAAGAGTAAGGCAAGGAGGCTAGGTTGGGCAAGGCCAGAAGAGGAAGTTTTTTCATAAGAAGGGTGCTTAAAAAGGTGGAGCAGCAAAGAAGGGAAAGTCTGAAGTTGTGTGCTAGAAGTGCGACAAGAATGGGCATTTTGCGAATGAGTGTCGTACTGGAAAGGTGAAGGAAGTGATCGAGAAGAAGAACATCAGATGTTTTAACTTCGATCAGATTGGCTACTATAACAATCAATGGAAAGAGCCCGCTAAGGACGGAAGGGGCAAGGTGTATGCATTGTAGGCTGCTACTTCGAAGTCAATGGCGAAGGAGAAAGGAAAGGTAGTGTTGGGAGGTACGATTCAGATCCATGGTATGTCTGTCAGCATTCTGTTTGATACGGGTGCATTGCGTTCTTTTATATCTCGTTGTTTGGTAGATAAGCTTAACTTAGAACTCACATACTTAGTTACTTCCTTAAGGGTTGCAAATCTGATAGAAGGGTATGCGAGACTTGGGATGAAGTGTGACAACTTAAAGTTTGATTTGTTAGGTCATACCTTTTTTGCAGTTTGCATATGTTTGACTCCGTAGGATTCAGAATTATTTTGTGTATGGACTGGTTAAGTAAGTACGATGCTAGGATATTTGCCATGATATGAAAATATCGCTTAGACACCCTGACTGTAGTGATCGGATTGTATATACCATAGAAAGCCCTAATTGTGAGGTGAATGCTTTATTGGGTGTATTGGAGTTGGAAGATGAGTTGAATCTCGTTTTTGCAGTTAGAGAATTCGCGGATGTCTTCAAGCCTGTAGTAGGATTGCCACCGAAATGAGCCATTGAGTTTCGAATAGATTTGGTGCCTGGAGTAGAACTGGTGAGTAGACCGCCAAGTAGGATGACACCTACCGAGATGATGGAATTGAAAGTGCAGTTAGTGGATTTGGAAGGCAAGAGCTTTATTAGGCCAAGTAGTTCACCTTGGGGAGCAGCTGCAGTGTTTCCTAAAAAGCCAGACAGATCGTTGAGGTTATGTATCGATTATCGTAAGTTGAATGAGAAAACGATAAAGAATATATATCCATTTCCTAGAATTGATGATTTGTTCGATCAGTTGAGTGGAGCCAAGGTATTTTATCAATTGGATTTGGAAACAGGTTTTCATCAGCTTAGAGTAGCAGAGGATAGCATTTCTTTGATGTCGTTTAGGACAAGGTATGGATCGTACGATGGGTTAGTGATGCCGTTCAGACTAACTAATGCACCGACATTCTTTGTGAATTTGATGAATCGAATTTTTCGAGAGCACTTGGATAGGTTTTTATTGGTGTTCATAGATGATATTTTGATATACTCTAAAGTTGAAAGGGAGCATGAAGTTCATCTCAGAATTGTGCTTAAGACGCTGAGGCAGCATCAGCTAAAGGCGAAGTTTTCGAAGTGTCATTTCTGGAAGGAGGAAGTGAAGTTTCTTGGTCACGTGGTTTCAGAGAAGGGATTTTCAATCGATCCAGATAAGATCGAAGCTATTAATAATTGGAAGAGACCAGAGATGGTGATTGAGGTAAAGATTTTTCTCGGATTGGCTGGATATTATCGGAGATTCATAAAGGATTTTTCATGGATAGCAGCACCGATGACTAAGTTAACGCGAAAGGATATGAAGTTTGTGTGGACCGATAAGTATGAGGAAGCATTCCACAGGTTGAAACACTTATTGACCCATGCACCTATGTTAGTTGTTCCGGAAGGGAATCCAGATTTGGTAGTTTATACGGATGCGTGTGGAACTGGATTAGAAGCCGCGTTGATGCAGAGAGGTAAAGTGATTGCCTATGCCTCTCGACAGCTTAGACCGCATGAGGTTAGATATCCAATGCATGATTTGGAATTAGCTGCAGTGATTTTTTCTTTGAAGGTGTGGAGACATTACCTTTTGGGAGAGAGGTTTGAGCTGTATATGGATCATATGTCGTTGAAGTACTTGTTCTCTCAAAAGGAGCTGAACATGAGACAACAAAGATGGTTAGAGTTTATTGCTGCTTATGATTTCGAAATTGAATACACACCAGGGAAAGGTAATAAGGTTGCAGATGCATTTAGTAGGAAGCATCAGAATGCAATGTTAGCAATGATAGCTGAGTGGAAAGATTTGGAAGCATCGTCGACTTGTAGAGTTCAGTGGAGATATGAGGCCGGATCTAGTGAAGGAACTGCTGTGTTATCTTGTTTGGAAGTTCGACCAGTTATGATCGAAAAGATTGCTTCTAAACAGGAGGATGATCAAGTGTTAGTTGAATTGATTAGGAAGTTAGAGGAAGGAATGGAGAGCGATGACTTGAAAGATTTTAGTCTTGACCAGAATGAATGGTTGAGAAAGAAAGGAAGGTTGTGTGTCCGAATGTGGGAGACATTAGGAAGGTATTTTGGAGGAATGCCATCGTTCGAATTTCACAATTCATCCAGGAGGAACTAAGATGTATCAGGATATGAAGTGAAGTTTCTTCTAGGAAGGTACTAAGAGGGATGTAGGTTTATGGGTGAAGCAGTGTTTGAATTGTCAATAGGTAAAGGCCGAACATCAGAAGCCAAGTGGTTTGCTTCAGCCATTGGATATTCCGGTGTGGAAGTGGGATTCTATTTCTATGGATTTTATTGACAGGTTGCCAAGATGTAGAAGAGGAAATGAAAGTATATGGGTCATAGTGGATAGATTAACCAAGAGTGCCCATTTCATCCTAGTTAAGTCAACTAGGACGACACCTGTTTTGGCTAAGTTATTCATGAAGAATTTAGTTAGACTTCATGGAATTCCTAGTAGTATGGTGAGTGATAGAGTGATGTGCACGTAAATGTGCATATATATACATCCATATTTTATCTCTTTTTATTTGAATAAATATCATATTTGGGCATTTTAACATGTTTAAAACCAAAATTCAATTAATTTCAAATCATCATATATTCACCTTCATTCAGGAGCAAAACGGTCATTTTTGTGCATGTGTCATTTGAGAATTTTTACTTGGACAATTTTTATTATTTTTATAGGATATTTTGATTCATATGGAAGAGGGATTCATGATGATATATGCATGCACAAGGAAATACAAAGGAATGAAGAGGAAATAATTCAAGTTCGAGATTATGGAGGACCTCACCCACTTACCTAAATGTACAATTAGAAGCTAATGGACAACTAGGTGGAGGTTAAAGCTTCATGCACTTTTAATGAGGGATTAATCGATGGTTAATGGTTACTTGGTGGCCACACTTCCTACATTTTGGGAAGCACCCTAAAAATGGAATTAGGGTTTTGTGCATGTTTAAATAGCCCTCTTATGTACATGTAATTATGATCTACTCTTTCATATTAGTTAGGAAATGAAAAATACAAGTTGTAATGGCAATGTTCTATGAAATAAAAATGGCTTCCAAGCCTCTTTCTTCTCTCTTTTCTACATGCTTTTCTTTGTTTTTATGTTAATGCTTATTTCTATGCTCTCTTCCTCTTAATGTTCATAGCTTAGATTTACATTTATGCACTAGTCTAATCAATTTTCTTCTAGTAGTTAATCTTCTTTTTCTTTGTTTATTGTCTACTTTCTTTCATTTTCAATGTTGAAACTTACATGTGTTGATTTGATAACACAAATGAGTAGCTAAACCCCTTCAATTTAGGGGTAATGAAGCTCTCAAATATTATGTAATTTCAACATTTTTTATGATTTATGATCTATTTGTTTGTGCTTCATGAAAGTCAATTTTGATGCAAGTTTATACAAGTGAGTTTGATAGCTTATATTGCTTATGCAAATGAGCTATTCTTATTCAACATAAACACAATTTGCATCATCATTTGCTAATCCATTTTTGATTGTGAAATTAAAGTAAAATTAAAATTTGATGATCTATATTACTAGTTACAATAGTAAATAGATCATACTTAAAATAGCTTTTGCTTTGGCTTCATTTTCATGAGAATTATAAGTGATTTATTTGTTGTATTATAGTTTGATGGTTTGAGTAATGTTAATTAATATCATAAACAAACCATACTTATGATAAATACAACAATATTTCACTTAATATCAAAGCTAGAGATCACAAATTGTTTGTTTGTTGATTTACAAAAATATGAGAGTGGATTTGCCTCTAAATTGTTCTCTAGTTAAATAGTTTTTAAATCAAATTTCAATTCTAGTTTTAGCTTCATTTTATTTCTAGTTAACAATTTCTCCTCCATTTGGTCTAGTTTGATTGAATAGATTTTTAAACTCTAACAATTTCCTGTGGATCGACCCATACTCGCCACGTACTACAAGTGTACTCCGTGCGCTTGCGGTTATATTTTTAATTTAAATTCGTTCGACGGTTTTCTAAACCGATAGAATTTCCATCGATTAACAAGTTTTTGGCGCCATTGCCGGGGATTTGCTTTGGTTTTAGTTTTCTATTCTTCGGATTATTTTTGTTTGATTTTATTGTGCGTGTATTTTGTGTGTTTGTTTACATTTAAAAAAAAAGATTTGTTTGATTTTTGCTTGCATTTTCATTGTGTGTGTGTGGTTGTTCTATTTCCATTTGAAATTGCATTTCATATTTTTTAAAAAACATATACACCATTTCATTTTAAAAGAAAAAAAAATTCATTGCATTCCTCAATTTACATTTCAATTTTCAATTACAAATTTGATTTCCAAATCTGTTCTGTGCATTCCCCTTCTCTGTTCACTGTCTATTGCTGAAGCTCTTCACTTCTCTGCGAACATATACAATAGTTCATCAACCACCTTCACAATTCAACAACTATCCCATTGTTACCAAACTTCTTCCCTTACTCCATCCACCATAGTTCTACACTGTCATCATCAACTTGCTTCCATCAAACAACCTTCACAAATTCCTTAACCAGCAAACCACTCCACAATCAAAAAAACTTCACCCCTACAAACTTCTGTTGTGCCTTGCACACTTCTATATACACTCCTGCCTCCTCTAAACATCCATCTACTCCACTTCTCTGGGCATACTACTTCTCTGTTCATCACATATCTCTGTCACCTATAAACCAAGCTTCTGCCTAACCCTGCACATCAACCATCTCTGGTCACATTCAACCAACATATACAAACAACAACTGTTGTTCACATACCCCTACCCACTTCTGCAATTGCTTGCTCTTCACTACTGCCCTCCATCAGACCACATATCCACTACCAGTCACCATTTATCTTCCTCCTCCTACCACTGATTGTATAAACATTTACATCACCATTGCCATATCATTCAGACTTCCTCTTGCATACCAAAACTATTCATCAAATTCCAACCGTGGACTTCAAAGCACATCACTGCCATTAACATCGCCACAAAACCAAACCACTTCACCAAGCAACATCAACTTCTCTACCTTTCATTACCCCTACCACAACCACCAACATCATTTGATTCTTCGTCTACAAAATCACTCACCATACATTCTCTGTCATCATTCCAGTCATCACCAAACCACCCTCTGCTATTTATTTCCCAAACCACCCAGTTCACCGCAAATTTCTCAAAGCTCCTCAAAACAGAACCAACCACCACCAAGACAATCATCAACAACCACGAGAAACCACCTCTATGCACTGCGGCCTGACACGACAATCGAGCAACTCCAATCGCAATTTCCACTAACCACTGCAACCCGCGACTGCAGTCGCCACCAGAGAACTCCTTCTACCAATTCGACTCGAATAACCAGAGCAGCAACACGCGACTTCCACGAACCACACACTGACTACCCAACTCTATCTCCACCTCGCAGGCATCCACACCCAAACTCCAGTCGACAGCCTTGCCTCGAACAAATACTGGCGACTTCCTTCAGACTGCTCACTGCCTCACTCACCTCACAAACACCAGCAATTCACTTCGCTTGCCACCTCATCCGCATCAACCAAAACCGCAAATTCACTTCGAAACCCAGATATTTCCGCGACCTTCATCGAATCCCCGAACAGCTTAACTCGAATCCACCGCCTCAAATCAATCGCCACCAATTTTCGATTCTGATATTTCAATTTGTGATTGTCGATTTTTGTTTTTTTTTTTAAGTTTGGGATTTTGCAAAGTCTCTGATTTTCGATTCTGCGGCATAGAAAGAAATAATAAATTTGGCCTGAGTACATTTGATTTATGTGGACCGGATATTTGGGCTCGAGTAAATTTTATTTTTTTATATATTTTTTTTCTTCTTTCTTATGTTTTTTATTTTTATTTTGTTCGAGTCTTCCTTCTCTCTTCTAAAAAAATAATAATAAAAAAAAATTATTTCTCACTTGGGCTTGGGTAATGGTTATTGGTTGAGGTTGTTATAAATAAAAATCATTTTTCTTTATTTTTATTTACCCCTTGTTTGCCTCTAAAATAAGGGGGGTTTGTTTTCTTTTTGTTTTGTTTTATCCAAATATATATATATATATATAAATGTTGTATATATCTTGTTTGATTCCTTTTCAGGTTGCCAGAGCAGAAAACTGCAAAGAAGAACTGCTTAGCTTGCTTGCCAAAAAATAATCGCCGCTTAAAAATAATTGCTAAATAAAATTTGCATGCTCTGGTATCGTGCCCATTTTCCCTTGTTTTTATTTGAATTGGATTGTTGGTTGCTTGCATTTGCATTAAAAAAATATTTCAAAATCCAAAAACAAAAACAAACTTCATTTTAGTTGCATTGTAAATTCACGTTTAATTTCTTGTTTTGCATTCATCTCATCTTATTTTCTTTTCTAAGGGCAATACCCCAATTCACATAAGGTGAGGGATTTCATCACCCTTTCCTTAGCCCACAAACGCATTTCATCGTAGAATTTGACTAATAATAAAGGTTAGACATTCGACTTAAGGGTGTCGCGAGCTTATCTAGGGCTTAATTCTATCTTCATAATTGTTTTCTTTGAACAATTTTATTTCTTGGTGTCTAGGCTACGGCAGAGTAATAACCATTTATAAATATTACTGTGATTCGTAAATATTATAGTGGTTGTTCCTCTGAAAGTACGTAAACCTTCGGTTGCATTGCTACGGTGATTCGTGGTGCATTGATAACTCTTGCCCGTTACCTGGCTGAGAAATATTTTTGTTGATTTTAGACAAAGTGTGATTATACAATTTTGGGTTAGGAGCTACTAAGGACAGGAAATTGTAATTAAGTCCTTTGCATTCATTTAGCTGCATTAGTTCATGCATATATAAAAAAAAATTCAAAAATCCAAAATCCAAAAAAAATTGTAAATTTTTCTTAACTTAGTTTTTAATTCCAAAAAAAAAATTCCTTTTTTTCCTATCCTTTGAAAATTTTCAGTCAAAAACAAAAATCCAAAAAGAATATAAATTCCTTTAAAAATTCAAAAACAAAAACCAAATTTCATTTTTTTTAAAAAACAATATTTTGAAAAAATCGTTTTGGTAAATATTTGAAAATTCAAAAACAAAAAAAAATTTGAAAAAAAATCCAAAAACAAAACAACAATCAAACTTCTCTTTTGAAAATAAATTTCACTTGGTAAATAGGTTTCTTCCTTTTTTAAAAAAAAACAACAAAAACAAAAATAATTTTTCACTTCGTTTTTCAAATCCTCTTTTATTCTCTAAACTTGATTCTAACTTCTTTCTCTTCTCGAATTTCATTTGTGCATGAGTACTTGGACTCGTAACACAACAACAAATCGTTGGACTCGCGACTCGACAACTAACCGTTTAACTCGAACAGACGATCCTCCTAAAAATGGCGAACGAGAACGCCCCTCGAACTCTTATGGATAGAATCTTTCTCGATAGAGTTTCTATTCCATCTTCCATTACGTTACCCGCCCCTACGGGTAACCATTTCGAAATTCACTCGAACCATATTGCCACGCTTCCGAAATTTGGCAATTTCGAGCACGATGATCCATACATCTTTTTGACTAAATTCGAACAAGTTTGCGCAACCATTAAACTCCAATGACGGAATCAAACTTCGATTAATCCCATTCGCTCTTACGGATTACGTTGAAAAATGGTTGTACAGCTTACCATCGAACTCGATTAAAACGTGGGAAGAATTCGTAAAAGCTTTCTTGAAAAAATTCTACCCCTTGGAAAAAACGAGTAGAATCCGAAACGAAATTGTAAATTTTCATCAATTCAAGGGAGAACCATTCGGAAAATATTTTGAAAAATTCAAAGAGCTTTTGATAAAATGTCCACACCATAACTTTGAAAAATGGATGCTTTGCCGAATCTTATACGATGGACTCGAAAACAGCTCACGAACCATGCTCGAATCAATGTGCCAAGGCAACTTTCTTGCCCAACATCACGACGATGCTTGGCAATTTCTTAAAAACCTAGCCGAAAAATAATCCCAATGGAAACGTTCGAACGAAAAATCAATTTACTCACGATCAAGTGCACACTCGATAGGATCTTCTGTTGCTTTGGAAGCTAAGATTGACGCAATGATTAAAATATTCGATAATGTTTTCTCATCGAATCAAATGAACCAAGCTTCTCAACCGATGTGTTATAAATGCAACGATCCTAATCATATAGTCGATCAGTGTCCCAATTTTGTCTAACAAATCAATGCTTTCAATAAAGCCAAAAATGACCCATTTTCTCCAACGTACAACCCTGGTTGGAGAAATCATCCGAATTTTGAGTGGAACCAAAACAATCCCAACACGAATACGATTCGTCCCAATTTTCAAACATTCCCAAATAATGCTTCGAATCCTCCCTTTCAACCAAAATTTGTGGGTCCGTCTCATAATCAACCGCAATAATCTAATTTTCAACCAAATTCGGCTCATCCTCCTCAAGACGATAAACGTTTAACTTCTCTTGAGAAAACTCTTGAAACATTGACTAAAGCAACTACTCAAAGCCTTCAATCAAACAAAAATTTTCAAAATTTATTGACTTCATATATGCAAAACACAAACCAATCAATTGCAAAACTCGAAATGCAAATGAGTCAATTAGCCACGTCTGTAAGTGAACGCGAACGAGGAACATTTCCAAGCCAGCCCATTCCAAATCCCAGAAATCAAAACGCAAATTCAAACCAAGCCCATGTTGTTCAAGATAGCAATGTCACCGAATTGAATGCTATCACAACTCTCCGTTTCGGTAAACAAATCGATAATCAAGTCGTTAATCCAAATGATTTACCAGAAACTTCTCCCGACACTTCTAAAACAACAAACGAATCTAAACAAAACATGGAGCCAAACGTCGAATCGAATGCCAATCAAAATTCTTCTTATTCTACTCGAGTAGACCCGCCTACCGAGTATCGTGTTCCATTTCCACATCGTCTTCGACCAAAGAAACACTTGGACCAAATGGAAAAGATGTTGGAAATTTTTAAACAAGTCAAAGTTAACATTCCGCTTCTTGACATTGTTCAACAAGTCCCCACTTACGTGAAATTTCTTAACGACTTGTGCATCCAAAAACGACACACTCAAGTGCCCAAAAAATTCTCCTTAGCCGCCAGTTTGAGTGAAGTCTTGTCCCAATCCTTGCCCGTCAAATACAAAGATCCTGGCTGCCCTACATTTCATGTAAAATTGGAGACAAAACAATTAACAAATATTTGATAAACTTAGGTGCGAGTGTCAACTTGATTCCATACTCCGTGTATGAACAATTAGGCTTAGGTGAGCTTAAACCCACAAAAGTAACGCTTCAATTCGCCGATCGTTCCATTAAGAAGCCCATGGGAGAAATTGAGGACGTGCTCATTCGAGTAGGGCAATTCATATTCCCCGTTGATTTTATCGTTCTCGAAACACAACCCGTGACGAACTCCTCGAGTCAAATTCCATTGATTTTAGACCGACCATTCTTAGCTACCTCGAACGCCTTAATCAATTGTCGTAACGGATCGATGAAAATCTCTTTTGGAAACATGACTTTGGATCTCAACATTTTCAATCTTGAAAGCTAATCGAATGAACCTCGTGACCAAACGTTGGAAGTTAGTGCCATTCATGAAAACTTAGAAAACGAGACACTTGATCTTAACGATGAACGCGACGCCGAGTACGAAAAATTGTTTCATGAAATTCCCGACGAGATTGAATACACTCTTCCTTTTGAATCACTTCCAGTTGAGTCTGAATCTCAACCTAACTCTTCAATCGAAAAACTCCAAAAGTTGGACCTCAAACCACTTCCCGATCACCTTAAGTACGCATACTTAGGTGATAACGAAACGTTACCCGTCATAATTTCCGCAACTCTCTCTCTTGATCAAGAAACTTCCTTACTTTCTATTCTTTTGGAAAACAAGGAAGCGATGGGATGGTCGATCTCCGATATAAATGGAATTAGCCCTACTATTGTTCAACATCGCATCCATTTAATCGACGATGCCAAGCCTGTTCATGACGCGCAACGAAGGCTTAATCCAAAAATGAAAGATGCGGTGCGTGATGAAATTCTTAAACTTCTTGACAACGGAATCATTTACCTAATCTCCGATAGTTCATGGGTTAGCCTAATTCACGTTGTATGGAAAAAGTCTGGGCTAACCGTTGTCAAGAACGATTCAAACGAACATATTCCAACTCGTACTCAAACGGGTTGGCGCGTTTGCATTGACTACCGAAAACTAAATGCCGCAACACGAAAAGGTCACTTCCCTCTTCCTTTCATTGACCAAATGCTCGAACGTTTAGTTGGCCACTAATTTTACTGCTTCCTTGATGGTTATTCCGGCTATAACCAAATTCCCATCGCTCCTGAAGATCAAGAGAAAACGACTTTCACGTGTCGATTTGGTACCTTTGCTTATCGACGTATGCCATTCTGACTTTGTAACGCTCCTGTGACTTTCCAACGATGCATGGTTGGAATCTTTTCCGACATGATTGAATGCTTTCTAGAAGATTTTATGGATGATTTCTCAATCTTTGGCGATTATTTTTCCCAATGTTTACATCATCTTGAATTGGTTCTAAATCAATGTAAAGAAAAACATTTGAATTTGAATTGAGAAAAATGCCACTTTATGGTCAAACAAGGCATAGTCCTTGGACATATCATCTTAAATAAAGGGATTGAGGTAGATAAAGCGAAAATCAATGTCATTGCAAATCTACCCATTCCCAAAACTGTTAAGGATATTCGATCATTTCTTGGACACGTTGGCTTTTACAGACGCTTTGTGAAAGAGTTTATTAAAATCACTCGTCCATTGACTACTCTTTTTGGAAAAGACGTTCCTTTCGATTTTAACTTTGATTGTATCTCTTCTTTTGAACGTCTTAAGAATGAACTCATTTCTGCTCCAATCATTTGTGCGCCCAATTGGGATCTTCCTTTCGAAGTAATGTGTGATGCTTCGAACTTTGCAGTTGGTGCTGTCTTAGGACAATGCATCAACAAGATCCTTCACGTCATTTACTATGCGAGTATGACTTTGAACGACGCTCAACTCAACTACACAACAACCGAAAAAGAGCTTCTAGCCGTCGTTTTTGCTCTAGAAAAATTCCGACAATACTTGATAGGTTCACACATTGCTATGTACACAGACCACTCTGCGCTTTGATATCTCTTCGCTAAAAAGGATGCTAAATCCCATTTGATTCATTGGATCCTTTTACTTCAAGAGTTTGATCTTACAATCAAAGACAAAAAAGGATCCGATAACGTCATAGCCGATCACTTGTCTCGTCTTCCGGACGCACCATCTTCTTTGCCAATCAATGAAAACTTCCTCGATGAACAACTTCTTTCAATTTCGATCGATCCATGGTATGCTGATACAGTGAACTACTTAGTCACTAAAGAAACTCCCTCATCATGGTCCAAACAGGATAAATACAAATTCATGTCCCAAGTGAAGTATTTCTATTGGGATGATCCATACTTGTTAAAATATTGTCCCGACCAAATCATCAGACGTTGCATTCTGGATAATGAGATCAGGAGTGTTCTTTAGTTTTTCCACGATCAAGCGTGCGGTGGACATTTCGGTCCTCGGAAAACTGCGGAAAAGGTGCTACAGTGTGGTTTCTATTGGCATTCTCTTTTCAAAAACTCATTCGAATTTTGCAAAACTTGCGATCGATGTCAAATGCTTGGACGAATTTCTCGACGAGATATGATGCCTCTAAACCCCATTCTTACAATCGAAATCTTTGATGTTTGGGGTATCGACTTTATGGGACCTTTTTCCAATTCTTTTGGAAACTAGTATATCCTTCTCGCTGTCGATTACGTTTCAAAATGGGTCGAAGCCGTTCCTTGCAAAACCGACGACCATAAAATTGTTGTGAAATTTCTAAAAGAAAACATCTTTTCGAGGTTTGGCACACCTCGCACAATAATAAGTGATAGATGGACTCATTTTTCAACCGTTCTTTTGAAACTTTAATGAAAATACTCGATAACCCACAAGTTATCCACTCTGTATCATCCTCAGACTTGTGGCCAAGTTGAAGTTTCAAATCGACAAATAAAACAAATCTTGGAGAAAACTGTCAATAAAAATCGAAAAGATTGGTCTCAGAAATTGACCGACGCGCTTTGGGCTTACCGTACTGCTTTTAAAACTAACCTTGGGATGTCCCAATTTCGTTTAGTTTACGGTAAAGCTTGCCATTTACCTATTGAAATCGAAAACAAAGCGTTGTGGGCAATAAAGAACTTAAACTTTGATCTTGAGAAAGCTGGCGAAAACTGAAAACTACAACTCAACGAACTAGAAGAACTTAGGAACGATGCGTATGAAAACGAGAAAATTTACAAAGAAAGAACCAAAGTTTTTCATGACAAGTCAATCCTAAGGAAAACGTTTTCGCATAACCAAAAAGTTCTTTTATATGACTCAAGACTTCATTTATTCCCTGGGAAACTTAAATCGAGATGGACCGGACCATTTGTGGTACGAACTGTTTTTCCACATGGTGCCGTAGAAATAGAAAACCCCAAGGATGGATCAGTTTTCAAAGTCAACGGTCATCGTCTGAAACCTTTCTTGGAATTGCCAAATAACCAAGAGGAGGAGCTCATGATCCTTCATGAGCCAAGCTACGTCTAGTAAGAATGTTAACCCTCTTTTGTAAATATGTACATAGTTTTTCCCGTTACACACATTATATCATGCATTGACTGTGGGGCCATAATCAAAATCAAGTGTGGGGGGGAGTATCATTTTCATTTTTTTAGTTTGATGGCATTTTTGAATTTTCATTTTTCTTTTAACTTAAAAAAAATCTCAAAATTTCAAAATCTCAAAAACATTTTCATTTTAGCATTTTGATTTATTTTTGAAGAAACAATATAGGATAAGTATAAGTTTTGGTTAATAAATTGAAATTTTTGAAAATATATTTGTCTTAACAAAAATAAAAATGATGTTTGATTACAAATAACAATGGTTTAACTAGTATATAGGAAGGTTCATATGTGTTAATTATGAAGTATATTCTAATTGAAAATCTTTGTTTAAAAAAAGTGGTAAATTTAAAGTAAAAGATATAACATTTTTATCTTCTAAGTTAAATGGTGCTAAGATGATTTTGCAAAACTCTCTCTTTCTAAAAATTGAAAAAAAAGCAAAAACAAAAAAAACATATAAAAAACAAAACATTTGTATATATGTAAATATTTTCTATTAACACCTACGGTCGACAAGTGTTCACACTTGTGTGTACACTCGCCATATTCTGTACCTTTCTCACATAAGCCCGAAAGGCGATGCATGATCGGTATATTTGGCCTTAGTTCATCTGAGCTAGGTGTATGTTATAAAAATTCTTTTATTAATAATGCCTATAGTTGATAAGTGTTCACACTTATGTGTTCACTCACCACGCTCTGTATTCCCCTCACATCAGTCAGCAAGGCAGTGCATGGGTAATATATCTGGCCTCGGTTTACCTGAGTTAGGCATATGTAAATATTGTTAATATCAATGAAATTTTCTAGTAAGAGAGAGTAAGCAATTGAAATCCAAGCAACATTTTAACTTGGTTGAATTAACTTGTTATTGAAAAGAAATGAGAATACCACTTTGACAAACTTTGATAATCTACTAAGGAATTATTTCATAGTTACACTTTGTTATCAACCGAAACAACGAGTTAAACTATTGTTTATTTGCTATGATAACTTGATTTTTGTTGGAAATTTTGACGAGTAAATGACTTAAATTTTCAATATTATGACCAAAACCTATATTTAACTTAAGAGTGTCGATTTAAAAGTAAATCCTTCATTGTAAATATTTTCAAAATCTTGCATTCATCCCATTGTAAATAAATCTTGCACTTTGTAAATATTTTCACATTGCATTTGGATTTTGTGGGTAGTATCCGCTGAAAACCCTCACGAGACAACACTCGTCCTACTAGGGACACCCATAGGTTTAACGGCTTGTTGCATACGCTCAATGCAATCGTGCTCCCTACGAAAACGGATTTATCTTAGTTTTCCTTTATTCGAGGACGAATAAAAAGATAAGTGTGGGGATATTTGATGTGCACGTAAATGTGCATATATATACATCCATATTTTATCTCTTTTATTTAAATAAATATCATATTTGGGCATTTTAACATGTTTTAAATCAAAATTCAATTTATTTCAAATCATCATATATTTACCTTCATTCAGGGGCAAAACGGTCATTTTTGTGCATGTGTCATTTGAGAATTTTTACGTGGACAATTTTTATTATTTTTATAGGACATTTTGATGCATATGGAAGAGGGATTCATGATGATATATGCATGAACAAGGAAATACAAAGGAATGAAGAGGAAATAATTCAAGTTCAAGATCATGGAAGACCCCACCCACTTACCTAAATGTACAATTAGAAGCTAATGGACAACTAAGTGGAGGTTAAAGCTTCATGCACTTTTAATGAGGGATTAATTAGTGGCTAATGGTCACTTGGTGGCCACACTTCCTAAAGGGCACTTTGGGAAGCACCCTAAAAATGGAATTAGGATTTTGTGCATGTTTAAATAGCCCTCTTATGTACATGTAATGATGATCTACTCTTTCATATTAGTTAGGAAATGAAAAATACAAGTTGTAATGGCAATGTTCTATGAAATAAAAATGGCTTCCAAGCCTCTTTCTTCTCTCTTTTCTACATGTTTTTCCTTGTTTTTATGTTAATGCTTATTTCTATGCTCTCTTCCTCTTAATGTTCATAGCTTAGATTTGCATTTATGCACTAGTCTAATCAATTTTCTTCTAGTAGTTAATCTACTTTTTCTTTGTTTATTCTCTACTTTCTTTCATTTTCAATGTTGAAACTTACATGTGTTGATTTGATAACACAAATGAGTAGCTAAACCCCTTCAATTTAGGGGTAATGAAGGTCTCAAATATTATGTAATTTCAACATTTTTTATGATTTATGATCTCTTTGTTTGTGCTTCATGAAAGTCAATTTTGATGCAAGTTTATACAAGTGAGTTTGATAGCTTATATTGCTTATGCAAATGAGCTATTCTAATTCAACATAAACACAATTTTCATCATCATTTGCTAATCCATTTTTGATTGTGAAATTAAAGTAAAAATGAAATTTGATGATCTATATTACTAGTACAATAGTAAATAGATCGTACTTAAAATAGCTTTTGCTTTGGCTTCATTTTCATGAGAATTATAAGTGGTTTATTTGTCGTATTATAGTTTGATGGTTTGAGTTATGTTAATTAATAACATAAACAAACCATACTTATGATAAATACAACAATATTTCACTTAATATCAAAGCTAGAGATCACAAATTGTTTGTTTGTTGATTTACAAAAATATGAGAGTGGATTTGCCTCTAAATTATTCTCTAGTTAAATAGTTTTTAAATCAAACTTCAATTCTAATTGTAGCTTCATTTTATTTCTAGTTAACAATTTCTCCTCCATTTGGTCTAGTTTGATTGAATAGATTTTTAAACTCTAACAATTCCTTGTGGATCAAACCGTACTCGCCACGTACTACAAGTGTACGCCGTGCGCTTGCGGTTATATTTTTAATTTAAATTCGTTCGATGGTTTTCTAAACCGATAGAATTTCTGTCAACGAACATAGAGATTCCTTGTTCACTAGCGAGTTCTAAAATAGTCTAAAGGATATTTTAGGAACCAATCTCAAGATGAGTACCGCTTACCATCCACAGACCAATGGGCAAACGGAAAGGGTTAACAAAGCCTTGGAGGATTTGTTAAGAGCTTGTGTGTTAGATTTTGGAGGATCATTGGAAGACCATCTACACTTAGTCGAGTTTTCGTATAACAATAGTTATTAGAATAGTATAGGGATGGCAACGTTTGAAGCTTTGTATGGAAGGCCATGCAAATCACCAGTTTGTTGGTTAGAGAGCAAGGAAAGGTTAGTTCTTGGTCCGAATTTGGTTAGAGAAGCTGTAGAGAAGATTGAGTTGATTCGAGCTAGGATGAAGGAAGCTCAGTCTGGGCATAGGAATTATGCAAATAGAAGAAGGAAAGATTTAGAGTTCTCTGTTGGAGAACATGTTTTTATTAAGGTGTCACTGATGAAGGGTTTGATTAGATTCGGGAAATCAGGGAAGTTGGCACCGAGATTAGTAGGACCATTTCCTATTGTAGAGAGTATCGGGAAACTCGAATATAGAGTAGAGTTACCGAGCAGTTTGGCAAGAGTCCATGATGTTTTCTATGTTTCTCATCCAAGAAAGTGTGTTAGAGACCCAGAGACTACTATTGCACCGACTGTGTTAGATGACATAGTAGTAGAACCAGACTTGACAATAGTTAGAAAGCCGATCCGTATAGTCACGAGAGATGAGAAGAGGCTAAGGAACAAGGCAGTCAGATTAGTGAAAGTTCAGTAGAGCGATGATGAGAGAGACTGTACTTGGGTGACTGAGAGCATGATTAGAGATGCTGATCCTGATTTGTTTGATGGTATGTTTTACCTTTATGTTTGATTTATTGTGTACCTTATCGTAATTTCGAGGATGCAATTCTTTAAGGAGGGGAGATTGTAACTCCCCATATTTTTAGTAACATTATTTAGTATATTTAATTAGCTAAATAAAATAAAATAATGTAATGATTAGGAGATTGAGATTTGATATTAATTAAGGGTAGCCGTGCCATATAAATGAATGAATTAAGATAAAATGAGTTAGGGAAATAGGTAAGGGCAAAATAGGAAAATGAACATTTTAATACCCTAAACCCTTAGTCGTGTATTCCATTACACGTTCATTTCATTTTCAAAAAACTAAAACAAAGTATAGAGGTCAGCCACCATTTTAAAGAGCAAGAGGAAGAAAGCTAAGGAAGAAGCAAAAATCAAATCAAATCCATTCAAATCTCAAACTCTTTAATCTCAAAAGCTAAGGTGAATAATGACTACATCTCATATTTCTAATTGTTTTCAGTTTTAAGGATAATCCGAAGTATTTTCCATGATTATTCCATATTTTTGAATGATCCAATTTTTATATATGCTTGCTGATGATTTATGCTTGTTCATATAGATTTTATGATATGTTTTAATCTGAAAAACCTATTTAATGACATCCAAATGCCTTATGAATTTAGATTTCGATCAGAAATGATATTTTAGAGATGGGTTTCAATTTTCATAATTTTCTGAATTAATGTGGAATTTATAATAATTTTTTAGTGAAGAAAACGATTTATTGGGTTTAAAATAATTTACTGTTAAATTTTATATAATTTGGGTCTGAAATTTATATATGTTAGAAAATACATTAAAAATGATTTTCTGGAATTTTTGTAGAATTTTTTAAAGTGTTTTCATGAATATATAAAAATTATTTAAGGTATGGGCCTTAAATGTTTTATATATTTATAAAGTAGAAGGGGTATTTTGTAAATGATTTAAATTGTTTATTTCTGAAATATTGGCAGCACTTTTAGAAAATAAAAATTAGCTACCAATAAGATTTTGAAAAACAAGGCAGGTTAGTTAAAAAGGTTAAAAATCAGTTTTACATGTAAATGGCATGTTTCGCCACTTTCGGCACAGGGGTTCCAACCAAGTTATGCCACCTCCATACCATCGAAACCAATGCACATAGTATCAATAGCTTGGTCAAAGTGAATTGGACTAAGGCGGAAGGTACTGGGTCGAGACCATGGGTTTCGATGGGGTTGAAGCGTGACTTTGTTTTAAATAAAAATGCGCCTGCTTTGCTTTCGACGGTATAGCTTTCGACTTGGTTTGCTTTCGACTGGTCAATGGTTTTAAAATAATGGTTTCGAATGGGTTGTGCCTATTGTTTTAAGTAAATGCTTTTATCGGGGTCGAAACCCCTAACTGCCGCCTTTCTACCTTTCGACGCTAATGGTTTCGGAAGGTATACTTTGTTTTAAAACTTAGCCGCTTCTCCAATGCTTTTGGAAGGTTGGTTTCGACACCATTACTTCTTTGATTAGGAAATGATTTCGAAAGAGTGCTTTCAACTTAAAGGTTTTATGACCCTTTTGCTCTGTTGAAGGTAGAACCCAAATGGTTTCGAAGGAGTTAATTTTTAATGGTTTCGAAAGGTGTTTTCACATGTTTTAAATTGAACCCAAATTCTTTCGAAAGGTTTGTCATTCACAAAAGGTTTAATGCTTTCGAAAGGTTTTAAGTGAAGGTTTCGAAGTGGTGGTTCCCCAATGGTTTCGAAAGGTTTGAAAGGAAGGTTTCCAAAGGTTTCCAAAGGTTTGAAAGGAAGGTTTTCCAATGTTTTTGGAAGGCAAAGTTTAAGTGTTTTAAAGATAAGATGTCTAAGGTTTTTAAAGCTTTCGAAGGGATTGTTTTTCAATGGTTTCGTAAGGAAGATTGAATGGTTACGAAAGGAATATTTTGGCCTTTCGGCCTAGGTGAAAGAAGGCTTTTACTTGGTTTCAAAAGGGGTACTTTCAATGGATTTGAAAGGGGTGCTTTCAAAGGTTTAAATGTTTTCATCAACAAAGATTTGAGTAAAGTATATATAACATGGCAAGGTGATTTTGAGTAAAGCATAGAGCATATAGTTTCCTTGTTTAAGTTTGGTTTAAAGATTTTCAATTAATTCGAGATGAAAAGGTTTTCAAGGAAAATTTAAGGGAAGATTACCCTAAGTAAAATGACTCAGATATTAGAATACCAGATGGGACTGGTATAGGGTCGCGCCCTATACATTAGCTATTAGCCCCAGCTAATTTAGTTCAAAATTCCAATGTGCAGGGCTTTATCACAGGTAAGACTAAAATTATGATTACACATAGAATGGAATATATATTTGTATACAGATAGGTTATTGGTGAGCCCACAAAACCATTAGGATCAGGTGACCCTGGGAGATGTTAAGTTTGGGACAGACCGTCCAAAAGAGGAGCATTTAATAGATAGTTAAGGACAGACTGCCAAGAAGATGGATATTTAACAGATAGTTAAGGACAGACCGTTCAGAAGAGGAGTGTCTAACAAGCGTTAGATTAATTTGTTTATATTGTCTAATAGGCTAGAGTTAGCCAAAGGTTAGTAGTTAGCCAAACAAAACTATAGTGTTCAGACAGATAGTTCATTTGTTACCTGATATGTATGTTTACATAATAATGCTTTACAGTTTTAACCAGTTTTAGTTGCAGGATAAAGGTTTGCAAAAGATATGTTTTAAAAGGATATTAGTGAGGAGAAACACGTTCCGCTAAGCGGCATGGTCTCACTTAATATCAAATAACTGAGATTTATAGTATTATTCACACCTGAATTTATGTCTGACTCGAAGTTTATGTTTTCCCCTTAAACTCTCGTGTGCTCAAAATTAATTTGAGTAGGCTGAGGATTCAGGTTTTATAGGATTTAGTAGGTTGACGAATAAAGCTTCCAGAGACAAGCAGGTGGCTGATGGATAACTATTTAGGAGTTGCTGTTTTGCTTTGTTCCGTTGTTTTGTATTTAAGACAGTTATGTCTATATATTACTCTGGTCAACCAAGGGGGCATCTTCATATGTCGCTCTTGTCATTTTTTGTAATAATTATATTTTATTTGAACCTGGGGAACGATAATTGGATTATGTGATTTGAATATGAAATTTTGTTTTGAAATACAATCAAAAAAATGTTTTAATCTGTGATGTTTTTATTTCATATTCAAGTGCTTCTGATATTATGAATTTCATTAACATTACTGTATTTGGTCGCCGGAAGTTAATACTATGGATGATTGCAGCATCTGTAGCGCTTAGCTTCGGGCCTCTAGTTGGGGGATGTTACAACTCTGGTCATTTGAGGGGGCATCTTCACATGTCGCTCTTGGCATAATTTGTAATAATTATATTTGATCAAAACCTAGGAATAGTTTGGGATTATGTAATGGAATATGAAACATGGTTTTACAACATAATCAATAAAGTTGTTTTTTTAAATATGTGATTTTGTTTCATATTCATGTGCTTCTGATATTATGGATACCATTAACATCACCCTATTCCTTCATCTGAAGTTAATACTATAGATGACTTCATCATTTGTAATGCTTAGCTTCGGTCCTCAAGATAGGGGATGTTACATGAAGTCACGAAGATCAAACGACCACATCGATGACTTAGCGGAGATGTTTAGTGTTCTACGAAAATATGGAATGAAACTAAATCCATTGAAATGCTCTTTTGACATTGCGTCAGGGAAATTTGGGGTTTCATCATAAACTCTCATGGAATCGAAGCCAATCCTAAGAAGATTTAGGCAATCAGAGACATCCGAGTATTGAAGACAATTAAGCCGATACGGAGTCTAAATGGGAAGATCACCACCTTAAGTCGATTCATCTCCAGGCCCATCGACTAGTGGATTCTCTTCTTCGACCTAATCAGGAGAGGGAAGAGAAATTTTGAATGGATGCAAGACTGCGTTGACGCGTTTCAAGCTCTGATAGATCACTTAGAGCGACCTCCCTTCCTATCCAAGCCACTAGATTGTGAAGACTTATACATCTATCTAGCGGTGTCGGTACACACCATAAGCGCCACACTGTTACACGAAGAGAATTAGATCCAAAGACTGGCATATTATGTAAACAAGCGGTTAGCAGTTGCTGAGAGAAACTAACCGAAGATGGAAAAGCTCATGTACTGCCTGTTAATTGCATCACAAAAGCTTCGCCCTTATTTGCAGGCTTACCTCATTGACATTTACAATGACCAGCCATTACGATAGGTCCTACAGCGACCTAAGATGTCTGGAAGGTTGCTCAAATGGAATATCGAGCTGAGCCAATTCAATATTATCGATCTCCCTCGGAGAGCCCTCCAAGGACAGGAACTGGTAGACTTTATAGCTGAATTCACTGCACCAAACGACTCTCCAAAGAGCAGTGGAGAACCAACCAACCGATGGAAAATGTACACAGATGGAGCATCCAACGATCGGTGTTCTGGTGCCAGAGTCATGTTAGTGACTCTTGAGGGAACAATCGATTAGCTACACCTTGAATCTCAACTTCCCTGCAATAAATAATGAAGCTGAGTACGAAGCCTTGATCGCCGGGCTCAAAGTTGCCAGAGAACTAGGAGCGATTAATTACAAATCTTTTGTGATCCCCGGTTAGTAGTATTCCAACTCAGGGGAGATTATCAGGCTAGGGGGCAGCGACTTTCTCCTTATCTTAGCTGGGTCTAAGAGCTACTCGCCGACTTCAAGTATTACACCATTACACACACCCCCAGAGATCAAAATGAGAAAGCCGACTCACTGGCTAAACTAGCCAGTTCCAGGAATGCGCAGTAGATAGACTTTTTCCCGATTAAAGTACTAGATGCTCCGAGCATCGATAGGATGGAGATTGGTTGGGTTTTAGAGACCGACCCGGGAAGGGAGACTTGGGTGACTTTTATAAAAGGTTATCTGCAACGAGGGATCCTTCTCGGATGGAAGAATGAAAAATGATAGATCTTCCACAAAGCTTCACGCTACATCATCCAAGAAGGGTTCATGTATAGAAAAGGTTTCTACATTCCCCTACTTTGGTGTATTGCCCATGAAGAAATAAAACGAGTCTCGAGAGAAATTCATGAAGGAGAATGCGGAGATCACACTAGGGGGCAAACTCTAGCAAAGAAAATACTCTATTATGGGTATTATTGGCCGACCATTAATCGAGATGATGCCGATTATGTAAGGCGATGTGACAAGTGCCAGATATATGCAAAAGTTCCAAGAGTTCCGCCCACCGAAATTACACAAATGTCAACCTATGGTCGTTTGCCACTTGGGGCATTAATAGTATCGGTTCCCTACCGATCTATAAAGATGAAGTGAAGTATGCCATCATAGCAATGGATTACTTCACCAAATGGGCTGAAGCTGGACCTTTATCCACGATCACGATGAAGAAAGTAATGAACTTCATTGTTCGAAACATCATCTATCATTTTGGCCTTCCACGAACCATTGTAACTGATAATGGAACCCAATTAGACAAGCACTGAAGTCGAAGACTTCTACCAACGGCATCATATTGAAATTAGATTTGCGGCAGTTGCTCACCCTTAAGCAAACGGACAAGTTGAGGCTGTGAACAAAATCATAAAGTCCATTCTGAAGAAACATTTAGAAAAGGCTGGAGGCAAGTGGGTGGATGAACTCTCAATGGCATTATGGGCTTACAGAACCACCCACAAACCCATGACTGGCCATACTCCATTCGCCTTTGTTTATGGCTCTGAGGCCGTCATCCCTGTAGAACTTGAAGTCCCTTCCCATCAAGTGACTTATTACGACCCCTATTTCATTATGTATATATAAAATATAAACAAGTAATTGCAATCGAATTGCAATTAAACTATAAGGAATTGGTGACATCTCATGAGCGTACAAAAGCATCTGGGAGCCAATGACAAGAACGTGTACTTGAACGTGCATATGTATATTCTAAAAATTTGATTTCTTGGAACAAAAAGATATTGAATTTTTACATGGAGTTATTAGAGAAAAGACTGGATCAGATAGCCAAAGCTTACTAGCCATGTAGAAACGGAAACATATAGCAACTAATAGAATACAGTCCTAAATTTATACTATTGGAAATCGACCAATAATCATGACGAACAGAAAGAAATGCAGCCATTAGTAAAAGCGACTGAATGGAAGGATAGCGACCATTCAATAAGCTGAATGGAATCCTTTTTGACGATTGAAGCTTATGGTGATTCAAAGCACGTCATGTTGGAACAAGACATACTTTGGGTGGAAAATGTTATCCTGCCTTTTGGAAAGGCCGTGATACCGTAGATTTGGCAAAAACGGATGGTTACCAACCTTGAGAATCAATGATATACAAGACTATGGACAAATGTCGAGCAAATTCAGATCGGGTCCCAATCAAGGTGAAATTAATATGAAGTGATAAGGAAGGCCCCGTAAGGCTACATTTCAAATTTCAAGTCAATCGGAGTTCGTACGCTCGAGTTATGGACGAATGAAGAATTTATATGGATCGATCTAGAACGATCCATAAAACATCATAAATCGACGAAGATCGATCAATATCTTAAAATTTACAAAGCCAATGCACTTGAAACTTTCAGAGCATCAATATATTGAAGAGTGGAGCCCACAAAAAATGATCGCAGGTCAAAACTCTGAGGTTCAAGGAATATCGATTGTTTTATGTCGATCGTTCCTAATGATCGGTATAATTCAGCAAGAAACCCAAATGCAACCAAGATTGATACATATCTCACAATTTACAACTCATAATGACTTCATATTTTAGAAGCAAGGTCTAGCTAAAGGCATGTAGGACACCCCAGAAATGATCATATGGTAATCGGAGGCAAAAATAACGATCGGTATAATTTAAACCGATCATTCCAAAACAACAAGTTATGTCCACCGATCGTTATGGCGGGCCTCTACGGATCTAGAGATTCTGCTGGTGAATTTTCAGCCCGATCCATGCACATCTTCCCCTATAAATGCAGCTATCATTCTCCATAAACAAGATCCTTCTTTTTGCTGCCAAGGCTCTGCCATTTTTATTCTTCACTCTTGTACTAGTGGATCCTAGCCAATCCAAACATTGTTATAATCATAATCAAGCGCAAGATCAATAAAAATATGAAGTGGACGTAGGCCAAGATTACCGAACCACTATAAAAATCTGTGTGTTCACGTACTTTTTCTGCTATGTTTTAATTTCATTCATCATTTAATCTCTACGAGATTCTACTGGGTGTTGACGGCCATTTTTGGAGTCAACAATATCTATGCCCCATACGAAAAACGGCCATGAGCTAACCATTTGTGTGATTTCCGTCGACGGAGCACTAAGAACTTCCGCATATATTTGGCACTTTGTCGCATAGCCTTGCATAATTAGCAGCATCTCGATTGACAATCGGAAAAAAATACCCATAACGGATTATTTTCTTTGCTAGGGTTTGCCCTAGTGTGATCGCCACATTCCCTTCATGAACTTCCTATAGGACTTGTTTTATTTCACCATGAGCGACACACCGGAGCAAGGGGATGGAAAAAATCTTTCTATACATAACTCTTTGCTTAATGATATATCATGAAGCTTTGCGAAGGACTTGTCGTTTTTCATTCCTCCATTTAGGAAGAACTCCCTGTAGCAAATAGTCTTTAATCAGAGTCATCCACAACTCCTTCTCAGGCTCCGTCTCTAGCACATGGCCGATTTCCATCAGGTTTATACTTTGAGCGTTTAATACTCGACTGAGACCAAGCCATTTGTTGTGCATCCCCGGTGCTAGCAAACTTTGCTAATAAGTCGGCCTTTTTGTTTTAATCTCGAGGAATGTGCATAATATCATAGTACTCAAAGTTAGTCCATAGCTCTTGAACTCGGGTAAGGTACAAAGCAAGACGTTGTCCTTTAGCCAGTTAATCTCCCTGACTTGGTATACTTTCAATTATGAGTCGTAAAACATTTCAAGAGATTTTATCCCCAATTCTCTGGCAAGGTTAAGTCCAGCAATCAAAGCTTAATACTCAACTTCATTGTTTATTGTAGGGAAATCAAGCTTTAAAGCATAGCAAATTGACCGATCTTCTAGAGTTACTAGCATAATTCCAACTCCAGAACAACGATCATTGGATGCACCATCTGTATACAACTTCCACCGTATGGGAGGGGTTCTACTACTTTATGGGAAATCATTCTTTGCGGTAAATTCTGTTATAAAGTCCACCTGTGCCTGTCCCTGAATATCCCTCTGAGGAAGATAAGTGATGTCAAATTGGCTCAGTTCGATACTCCACTTGAGCAAGCTTCTAGAGTCTTAGGTCGCTGTAGGACCTGTCGTGATGGATGGTCGGTGGAAACATTGATAGGATGAGCCTTAAAGTAAGGGCGGAGCTTTCGTGAGATAATTAACAAGCAATATGCTAATATTTCTATCTTCGGATAGTTCCTTTCAGCTCCTATCAATCGCTTGCTAACATAATAAACCAGCCTTTAGATTCGATTCTCTTCGCAAACAATGTCGCACTTATAGCATGTATTGACACGGCCAAGTAGATATACAAGTCTTCATGATCTACCGGTTTTGACAAGATGGGAGGTCTCTCTAAGTGGTTCACCATATCCTGGAATGCGTCTTTACAATCCTACGTCCATTCAAAATTCCTTTTCCCTTTTCTAGTCAAGTCAAAGAAAGGAATGCATTTATCGGTAGCTCTAGAAATAAATCGACCTAGGGCGGCAACCTTCCCATTCAGGCGCTGTACTTGTTTGATGGCCTTTTGCGCTTGGATGTTGCTAATAGCTTGGATCTTCTCGGGATTAGCTTCGATTCCACAGGCATTAACGAGGAAACTCAAGAACTTTTCTGATGCAATACCAAAAGAACACGTTAGATGATTGATCTTCATTTTGTAATATTAGAGGATATCGAACATTTCTGCCAAGTCTCTAATGTGGTCGCTAGATCGTCGTGACTTCACGAGCATATCATCCAGGTACACCTCCATCATCTTTCCGATCTGATCTTTAAACATTCTATTAACCAGACATTGATAGCTCGCTCTAGCATTCTTTAATCCAAATGGTATTACCACATAACAATATAATCCAACGTCAGTAATAAAGCCGGTGTGCTCTTGATCAGGAATGTGCATTGGGATTTGGTTATATCCTAAGTACACATCCATAAAAGATAGCAATTCATGTTCCGCGGTTGAGTCTACCAGTTGGTCGATACTTGGAAGGGGAAAATAGTCTTTCAGGCACGCCTTGTTCAAATCCGAGTAATCAACGCATGTCCACCATTTCCCATTTTTCTTTTTTATAAGTACATGATTCGATACCCATTTAGGGTAGAGGGCATCGGGAATAAACCCATTGTCTTTGAGCCTATCCACCTCCTCTTTAAAAGCGGCAGATCTCTTCGGATCCATGCCATGCCTTTTTTTTCAACGGGACATTCCTTGTGTCGATATTCAATGCATGGCTCGTGATGGCATATGAGATCCCACACATGTCAGAGTGATTACAAGCAAACAGGTCGAGATTCGCTCGGTGAAATCCCGCAAGTTCTTTCAACAACAGGAGGGGCGGAGGTGGGAGGTGAGCTGTGATCCGATCTTTAGGACCCGTGAGGGTTGTCGTGGCTGACCGTGATGTCAATCGTCAGCTCAGCCAGTGCAGCTTAGGTCTGTTTGGGCTCCTCCTCATCATCTCTTAGATCTATGTCCCTATAGAACTGACTGTGGTGCCCAAGCCAAGGCTCAGGTGGCATTTTTCAGTGGCTTGGATGGGGAAAGACTTATCCCCACCCTTACCTTTCTCCTTCCATTGAGCATCTTTTAATTTAGCTACATAGTAGGCACGTCCGGTCGCCTAATCACCATGAACAACTCCAACACCATTATCTATTGGGAACTTCAAAGTCAAACACCATGGAGCAAGAGCTGCCCGAAACTCAGCTAGGGCCGGTCAGCCCAGAAAAGCATTGTTTGGAGATTCGACATCCAAAACAACAAATGGCAAAAACCGCACTCTCCTGCGATAATCTTCTCCCAACTCCACGGGCAATTCAACATAACTAACAGCTTCGGTTGTTGCACCGTTAAAGCCCTGAATGGAGGCTTTAGACGGTTTCAAGTCCTTGGCTTCCATCCTCATCTGATTATAAGCTTTTTTGGAAATTATATTTACAGAGCTTCCATAATCAACCAAAATCCTCCTCACTAAGGCGGGGCTGAGCATGGCCGAAATGACCATTGGGTCGATCGTCGGTGTCTCCACCTTATCTGAATCTTTGTTTCTGAACACAATGCATCAATCATTGTACGCTGCTTTTTTGCTGGAGCTCCATCTTTTGTATTTGAACAACATTCAAAATTCACATGTTTGATCATGCTAGAATAGCGCTCCATCTCATGCCAACTCTTATCAGCTAGATGCGGCCCTTCGACTACTGTATTGATTAATAGTCTTCCACCAGTCTGCATAGGCTCCTCAGCCCTTTGCAGTGCTTGTCCTCGGTTGGGGTCGGATGTCCCCTGCCCACCATCCTGCAGGGCTTTTACAAACTGTTGTAACTTTCTCTCGAATCAATTTTTCGATAATATCATGGAGATGCCTCCACTTATTTGTGTTATGACCATAACATTCGTGGAACCGACAATATTTTCCAAATTGTTTCTACTTTTCTATTGATTCTTTCAGAGGCGGCTTCCTGTACTGCATGGTATTGCAAGTAGAAAAATAGACGTCCTCTAGAGATATATTCAGTGTTGTGTAGGTATCATACATCGGAATCCTAGGCTTTCCTCTTCCAGAATCCCACTTTCGTTCTTGGCTCCTATCTCCACCTTTCTTTTGCATATTTGGTTTATTTTCGACATTCAGTTGAACTTTTCCAGAACTATCACCAGATTTCTTCACTTTAATGTTATTCTACACTGCTTCTCCACTTGATCCCACAAAATTCTTCTTCCTAGAGCATCCGTCTTCTTCTTTTCTCAAATACTGTGTCGCCTTTGCATAGAAGCGTTCCAATGTTGCGGGTGGCTTGCCAGCTAACCAATCGCCAAAATCAGATTCTGGATCAATCTCACTTTTTATCGCCATCAATATTGTAGGGTCATTCGGATTACTGATTCCTGTGACAGCTATATGGCGTCTCTCCAAATAATCTTTCATTGATTCTCCTAGATTATGGATCATGCCGGATAGGGACATTACATCTTTGGGGCGAGTTGCGTGCATACGGAACTGCTCCACAAATTTTGTTGCTAAATCATCAAATCTGGAGATCGATCGTGGGTGTAATCTTGTGAACCACATCGCTGCTATTCCAGAGAGAGTAATAGGAAACATCTACACTTGGTTGCATCATCTACTCGTGCAGAATCTGTCAGCCATTCATATCTCATGATATGCTGCCTAGTGTCGATATTTCCCTCATAGGCAGGCATTGACGACATACTAAACCACCTTGGATACTCGACATGTAAGATATTATCAATGAAAGGGATGTGGATCCTTGAGATCCACCAATCATCATTGGTCAATCCTTGGCTCTCTCTCTCTCACTAGCTGTCTAACCATAGCCGACAAGTTCTGCGTTTCGATAGTTGGAGCCAAGCGGTGGTTGTGTTCCACCTCACATGAATGGTCTACTCGACGTCTACGGGTCGTTCCATGCCTTCTTGGTTCAACATCCTCTCAATGTATATCATGTACATTCACTTCATCATCATTACGGGGAAGTAACTAGTCAGCATCCATCTGAACTCTAGCATCCACATCAGTCGCAGCAGCTCCAGCTTAGGCTCTAGCATGGAATGGTAGGTTTCGTCGTCTGGAGGAGGGATCGGTACCGATCCCTATAAAGGGATTGGCACCGATCGATCATGGAAGACAAGGTAAATTTGCATGTTGATGCCCCGATGCTTCTGCACGATAGTCAATCCTACGATGCCAGCGCCTGTGATAATCATCTGATGAACTATAACTCTCTGATGTCGAATAAGGGGTAGGGTCCCTCCCAGCTTTCCCACGCTTTTGCTAACTGAGTTGGTTCATTAGGTCGATTTTGGCTTCAATTTGCTGATTCAATTATCGATGGCTATCCACTAGCTCTTTCATCAGATTCTGCTATTCATCTCTTGTAATGGAATCGATTAGATTCTAGAAATTAACTGGATTGGTAGCATTCACATCCACTGACTGATTACATGGATCTCCTTGTTGGATGCTAGCGTTCTCGTTTCCTTCTGCATTCTGAGAAGTAGATCTGGTGATCCCAACCATTGTTGATCTCTTTTGTAACAACCCGTAAAATTTCAATAAATTAAAAATGTTAATTTAATAAGATTTCATGGTTTAATGTTGGAAGAATTAAAAATTTGAAAGTTATGTATGGTAATAATAACTAGAATGAATTGCAGCAAATTTCATCTAAGTTAATTTTTTTATGAATTGAGTGAAATCCCAAATCAATTGAAATAATATGTAGTCAACGGTAATGGAATGAATTTGTATTGTATAGGTAATGGTGACACTTGTTTGTAAATAATAAACTTATAAGTGTAATTAAAAGTTAATGGTGATAATTAGTTAAGTTACCTATTCATTTAGTTAGTCAAATTGAATTTGGGAACCAATTGCAATTGAAATGAAATTTTATATATTAGTTGAGTGCATTATCTCTAACTGAAGTTAAATAATAATGTGGAATTCATTTGATGTAATAAAGTAATCGACTGATAACGAAAATTTATTTAAAAATCTAATAATGAAATCCGTCAAATATTGAACAATTAAATTGTTTAAATATAATATTTGGAATTTATTGAATAATTGAATAATGGGAATTGAATAACCGTATAATGGAAATGGTTGTTCCATAATTTTAATTCATTTCAAAAGTTAATTTTATAAGTTCTTATTTGAATATCTCAAAAGAAAGTGATTCAAGAATAATAAAATTTGTTTAAATTTAATATTACAGATATTTGAATAATTAAATTTCGAATTTGATATGATTAATTTGATATTGAAATTTAATATATGAAAATAGAGTGAATAACTGCAATTTTATTTAATATGATTCAAATTGGTTTCCAAGTGAATGTAAGTTATATTTGGATTATAATAGAGTTAATAAGATTTTAAAATTGGAATTTTAGCGATTCTGTAAATTTATGGAAGTCGTCGATTTAATCGACGAGTTAAAATAGCCTTCCGGGGCGTAGTCTTGGAATTCGACGAAACTAGTTCTATTAGATCCGTAATAGTTTATTATTATCTGGTTTCAATTTCCATAGCAATCGGAGTGGTCGTTCACCGTGGCAGCTCAAAACGCTTAGAAATTAATTTAATCGATCTAATTTAAAATTGATCGTTTATTTCTGTAACTCGCACATACGATCGAATTAGGACTTGAAACCTTTTCCATTGTGTCCAGAATAGGGGTATAACATTACAAATGCCTAGTGGCACGCCTCGATAGGGTTTTAAGATTTTGATTACGTAATCAAGACGGTTTGAAAATTTTAATTAATATATATAAATTTGATTTGACCCTACCCTTCACATCTGTCTGTTTCTTCTTATCAACCGACACCCTAGTACCTATTTCCTATTTCCTGTTCATACACGCATACTCTCCTTCTTCTTTATTTGCACGCAAGCTTCAGGCAGTAAGAAAATATTATATCAAACTTCAAAAATTTCTTTCTCTTCCAATACTCGATTATAAATCACGAAACCAATTTTAAAAATCAAATTTCATCATGAGCTTCGAGATGGTGTGCTAATTTAAGGGTGCGGCCATAGTTCTAGAAGTCGACAGGGAGGGTCGAGCACCGTTTAGAGCTAGGGTTTGGGTTTTGGGGGTGATGTAGGCATCGATTTGATGGAACGACATCAGATTTGGACTCGGCATTGGAAATAGCACCTAGGGCAAAAATCCGATGGTGTGCGATCACGATGTAGGGCGTGCGACATTCCATGTCGTGCATGCAGGAGGCCATTGGTCGCGACTTCCAGGGAGAGGTCGAGCTCGAAGTTGGTGGTATGGGGAGGTGGAGATTCAAGAGAGAAGATCGATGGCATTATCGGTTTGTTGAACGGAGTTGTCTAGCTTCGTATCAGTGAAGGAGGCATGTACGGCCATGGGGTTTGTGCACAGGAAATGGCTACAGGGAGTTTTGGGGAAGAAGCTTTAGTGGGCTGGGCTTCTTTTTTCTTTGGGTATGAATTAATTTAAATATAATATAGATTGTTTTATGAATTGAAATGTTGATAACTTAAAAACCCTATATCTCCTTCGTACGAGATCGGAATCGGATGAAACAAGCGGCGATGGGATCGTGGTGACAAGCACTATGCTCTGGGACAGATTTGGAGACGTTTTGAGCCAGTTAAAATTTTGGGTCAAATTGAACGTCGTTCGATTTGCTTTGAAATTGAAATTCAAGGTGAGTGTTTTATAACGCTCACAACGTACTGAATATCTTTATGGTAGTTAAATTTGATATTATGAAGTGATATGAATTTTATTTGTCGTTGTTTGATAAAATTTAATTGTCATATAGATTGTCATTTGAATTCACCGTTGAAAATTAAATTGACAGTCAAATTGAAATTAAAATTTAATTGCGATTAAATTACCCTATATTGATAACTATGAAATTGCCGTGAATTGTATTGTCTATTGGATGATGTATTTTGATGGATGCTATTGGTTGATATTTAAATGTTTGGATGTTTATTTGCTTATATATATCCTGTTATGCATACATATGACACTGTGATTTGGTTTAAGTGATATATATTCATCCCTGACATTTAATTGAAATAACTAATCACTTGGCCAAAGGTTAGAAAACTATATACGGACACCGGATTGGTTAATTTAATAATTTTTAAAATAGTTGGTTTGAAATTTATTTAAATGTTTTGATTTAAAAGTTATAAATAAAATCAATGTATAGAAATCGAATTTATCGCAAATTGAGTTTGAATGTTGAAATAAATTTTGGGTTAAAAGAAATTGTTAAATAATTTAAGTTGAGACTTTGAAATTTAAAATTGGGATATGATTGAATTTCGAAAATTTATTTGCTTTAAAGATTGAACATTATTTCGAGCTTTGAGTATTACTAAGTAAAAGTGAGATAAAAATGATATTTCGAAATTGAGCTTGAAATTGAATCATATTTGAATTTTGATTTAAAATTGAATATTGAAGGATAAATTTTGTTAAGTGTTATAAATTGATATTTTGAAAAATCAAGCACCAAATCGATATAAATTGAAATTGAATTAATTGAAGGTGAATGTAGAATTGAATTAATTTGAAGTCAAAGTTGACATTCATTTTAATTGAAATCGAAATTGAATCGGTAGAATAGAAATTGAAATTGATTTGAATTGGGAAGTTATAATTGAAATGGTTTGGTTTTGAAGCTGTTTCATTTTGTTTTCCAAATTACTCTGTTATATATACCATTTTTAAATACTTAAACTATTTTAACCTATATTAACTATATTAAATTAATTTATCTATTTGAAATCCATTTAAAGATTTTAAGTATTTTAACTATTTTAATTATTTAAAACTACTTTTAAACTACTTAAAACTATTTTCTACAATTTCAAGCTGGTCAATAAGGTGAAATGTTATGTTTAAATCTTGAATTTAAATACGAATTGGGTTAAATGAAGTTTCAACCTAAATTGAAATTCGAAATGATTTTGAAATCGAAATGAGATATTGAGGCGAAAAATGATTTTTGAAACGGAATCTTACATTTTGAATAGATACGATGATATTTGAAATGGATTTGATTTTTGAAGCGAATATGATATTTTGATATCAATTATGAATTGATTTGAAATGTAAAAGAGCCATCGGTGTAATAATACGTAGTTATAAAAGAGACCGGTATCAGATATGGACATACTTTCTATCGATACCGAAAACCACTTTAATAACTATTATACGCGGAGTGTTGATCCAGAATGAAGTGGATGGTTTGGTGAACGCGTTGACTGAAGAAAGAGAACGATATTGGATGACCCTGACATGACTAAAACAGGAGCCGCGCCAGGCCATTAAGGTTCGCCACCTCTAGCGGACGCACTTCTTCGATACCATATCTATTACCTTTGTGATTCGATTTGGGTGCACCCCTTGATTTGGGAGTGTTGTTTCGTGGTGTTGAGGTAGTAGCTGCTATTCTCAACATCAGTCTGGATCACGCAACTACTAGTATCCTAGTTGGTATCGCCTCATGTACCTTGTCATACTGATTATCCTATCCGCGACCACTACGTTTTGGTTTGTACCTTTAGTATATGGATTGCCCTCTGGTGACTTTCGGTTTTGGGGAAACTACGGTCTTGTATATGCTCTTGGGAATAAAAATGTGTTAAGGGGGATTATGGTAACGCCTTAACGCTATTTTAATACTTTTACTTTAATGTAGACATATTATAATAGCGTATTGTACTACATAGTAGATAGTTTAACGGATCCTTGAGAGATGGAAAATCCCGTAACATCTCTTAAGTTATTGCACTCACATTGACACTGGATAGGAGATGTCAAACCCCGTAAACATCTCTGACGCCGTTGCATTCATATTTATTTATGATTGATTAACTTACCTAAGGATGTTTTAGTCCTGACTCGAGTGTTTTGTTTTTTCATTACGCTCGAGTCAGTCCTGAGTTTTTCAGCTTATTGAAGATCTATTCTGGAGGACGAAGACGAAGATTTGGTATATTATTACTATTATTATCCTTGCATCATGCTGTCTGCTGTATTATTTTATTTGTTCTGTTGTATATGTATAACTCTGATAAATGATGTATAAATGATAATCAAAAGTATATTAAACAGCTTCATGAACTGTTTATTTGATTATTATATTTTATCCTTCCGCTGCGAGATTCTGTGATTGTTTCTTGTTCCTTTTCTCTTCTTTTCTTATTTACCCCATTAACAATCCTCCCTTTTGAATGGTTTGAGTTCACATGTGTGTTTGATTTGTCGATTTAAACTGTCCAAAAAGGCGGGTCGTCACAGTTGGTATCAGAGCTTTGGTTTAGAGATAACCTTAGCTTTGTGGGGTCTGACTCTTTATGAATAGGGTAGTAATACCCTACGATGAGTCGCTGAGTGTATGTATGAGAGAGCGTATTTGTTAGTGACATAAAATTATTTTATATTGTGTTGGTTGATTTGTTGAGTGGCTTATGGATTCTGGTCAATACGAGTAATTAACGTCATTGATAGGGGTCTCTAAACACTTGAACAGAACAAATTCGACATAGTATTGTTTTGAAATTGGGTAAATGAAATAATTTTGCCCTAATTATATTTTATATATAAAGAAATAATTTTTAGAAATTATTATGATTCATCCAGTTTGTTTGGTTGTTAGAAAGGATAATATGGATGGTCATCATAAATGGGATATTGTGTTTTAATAAATAAAGTTTATTACAAAATAAATAATGATAAAACAATTTATAGAATGTTTTAAGAAAGTAAAATTTTGTAAGAATAATTTATAAATGTGACTTATAAATCAAGATAGATTTAAATTGAGAAATATTGAGTTTAAGACCCGGAGATTTTGAAAATGGTTTTCAAAACTTTGAAGAAAAATATGTAGTGATGTTAGTTGAAAAATATTTATGGGAAATATTTTGAAAGGAGTTTTTTTTATAAATTCAGTACTCCTCTCTTATGTCGCTGGAAAATAATTTCGATGATGACTGCGCAGCATCATCGACGTTCATTTTCGAGTCTCAAAGTGTAGGAGACTTATGCGAAGCTTTGCTTTGCTTCGAAACTATTTTGAAAAATGCATTTTGGTTTAAACTCCAAAAGTATGATTTGATATATATAAGATATAAATGCATATATTTATTTCAAATGATTTGAGATGAACCGGGCATTTAAATTTCTAAGTTCTGTTAACTAATATTTTTCAAAATATTTGAATGAAATGTGAATAATCAGAACTTATATAATAAGAAAAAAAAACTCTAAGCTAAATGTTTTGAGAAACTTTAGAGTTGAAGTGTAACTCTTAAAATCGGAAAGTATTGAAAGGTAAAGAAAATATAGACAAGTTAAAAAATTGTGAACATTCTAATTTAGTAAAATGAATTCTAAATTTGTATAATACCACATTGCATTCTAATAACATATAATATGACTTACCAAACGTTAAAAAGTTAAAAGAATGATTTAGAGATGTAATGAGATATTATACAAGTAAGCAAAACCTAAAAGTAATTGAAATATACAAGTAAGCAAAACTTAAAAGTAATTAAAATGTATATAAATGGAAATTTGGTTGTGATAAAAATGTTATATACTTAAGTATAATATGAAATGATGAATGGCTAAATGGAATAAGTAAGTAGAATTTAAGGAAGCAGACCAATGAACTAAATAATATCTTTGTAAATTTGTTATAGAATTGAATATAAATTTGCAAAGAAATTGTGAAATTTAAATTTGTAGCTTTTGAGGTAATTATAAACTTAGATAAAGTCCAACTTCTTATATATGACTTTTATAGGATGGCTAATAAACTAAAGTGTTGGTTAATAAAATGTTCCACAAATAAATCTGTTATTAACTGAAATTATGAAAATGAAGTACATTATTAACTGAAATTATGAAATGAAGTAAATGTAAACAAAGGATTTCGTATAGCTAAGAATCAATTGGAAAATGAAATTGAATTTAATTAAATTATATAGAATGTTTAAAATGAACTTGAGTAGGCAAATTCTATGATATGATGTTTAAGAAAAGATAATGTTAAAGAATATGCTATGTAGAGAAATGAATATACTAACTGAATAATGGATTGTGAATAATTAATTGTAAATAAAAGTAGAAGTCAATAAAATAATTTAGTATAGATAAATTGGATAGAAATCCATTGGAAGGTAATACGTGAGATTGTACATATATTATTTTATTCGCATAACGATTTGATCCAAATTCGAGCACAAAATTTCGAGATAATTTATATCGATCCAAGTTAGGATTTTTCACTCGATTCTCGACGGCGAACCCTGGATATGGATTTTTGATTTGATTCTGGAATTCTCTATCATAGTATATGGCTATGCAAGGAGAGTAACAATTTCCAATCAAGGAACCAAATATGAGTCCGCACTAGAGAGTCGTGTGAACGATACTAGTTGGAAGTGAAATTGTGTGATCGAATAAGTGATTAGATTTGATATTGCTCACGGATGATATATTTACGGCTTACGAACTTAATTAAAGTTAATATTGGAAATTTAAGATGCCAAATGTAAAATGATTCTTTTAAAATTATATGATTGGTTATCAATGGTAAATAAGATGCAGGTATTTAAAATCAAGGAAATTTGGATTGCCCGACAAAAGGTACATGTTTATTTTGTCATTGGATTTGGTGATTTTTGATGAGCCACTTGGCTTTTGATTTTCTTTTGTTGGTTTGGGGCCCGTAGAGGCATTTTGTAGTTGTACCGATCGAGCCGCGCAAAGGAGACTCTGCCGAAATTTTTCGTAAATCCGGGTGTCAGAAAATTTTTCAAGTTTTAAAATTTATAACTTGTTTTGATAACTAATTTTAAATTTAGAAAGCCGTTCAGAGTAACTTAGTGGAAGCGTAGTTATGACTTTATAAATGGAATTTCATTGTTTTATAAGTTGGTAACTTTGAATAAAATATATCTAATGTTGAAATCTATACTTAGTTCCTTTTCCCTTCTTTTTCCTTTTCGAGGACGAAAAGTTTTGAGTGGGGGAGAGTGTAACGACCCGTAAAATTTTGATAATTTAAAAATGTTAATTTAATAAGATTTCATGGTTTAATGTTGGAAGAATTAAAAATTTGAAAGTTATGTATGGTAATAATAACTAGAATGAATTGCAGCAAATTTCATCTAAGTTAATTTTTTTATGAATTGAATGAAATCCCAAATCAATTGAAATAATATGTAGTCAACGGTAATGGAATGAATTTTTATTGTATAGGTAATGGTGACACTTGTTTGTAAATAATAAACTTATAAGTGTAATTAAAAGTTAATGGTGATAATTAGTTAAGTTACCTATTCATTTAGTTAGTCAAATTGAATTTGGGAACCAATTGCAATTGAAATGAAATTTTATATATTAGTTGAGTGCATTATCTCTAACTGAAGTTAAATAATAATGTGGAATTCATTTGATGTAATAAAGTAATCGACTGATAACGAAAATTTATTTAAAAATCTAATATTGAAATCCATCAAATATTGAACAATTAAATTGTTTAAATATAATATTTGGAATTTATTGAATAATTGAATAATGGGAATTGAATAATGATGCAGCACAGGCTAAAGTTGAAGCAGTGCGAACTACGAGAGTTGAAGCAGGGCAAGCTACGAGTTACCCAGGCTTAGGTCGTCCACGACCTAAGGATGGAAGTTTAGGTCGGTCACGACCTAAGGAAAGGATTTTGGGACGTCTACGACCTAACAGGCTAGGAGGAAAAGGGCTACGACTTAACAAAGGCTTAAGTCGCTCGGAACTGATAAGTCGTCCCCGACTTATCGAAAATAAAGACTTAAGTCGCCTACGACCTAAGGAAAATAAAGGGTTAAGATGTCTACGACCTAACAAAGAAGAACTGGGACGAGATACGACCTATGGAAAGTCGCGAAGTTGAGTTACAACCTAAGCTAGGTCGCAGGAAGGAGTTCTGAAGCCAGGTCTTAAGTCGCTGCCGACCTATATGTTAGGTCGTTAATTGATAAGTCGTCTGGTTCTTATGTCGTAACTCGCATGTTTTCGGTCGTTCTGTTTATAAGTCGTAGAGCGCATCTTTTAAGTCGTATGTGTTGTGTAACATGTTGGTAAGTCGTTGAATGATGTAACTAGGTCGTTACCGACCTAAGTTGAGTCGTCATGTACTAAGTCGTGTACTTTGTAAATAAGGAGTATTGTATTTTTTTTAGGTCGTACCAGGTTAGGTCGGCCATGTTTGTTGAGTCGTTGTAAGGTATTGTAATTGTTTTTGTCTTAAGTCGTCTACTCTTAAGTCGTAAGTCGTGTGAGTTAAGTCGGAGGCTATAAGTCGGAACCGACCTAAGAGTTGTGCAGAATTGTAATGTTGAAATAAACGCCTATAAATAGGCATGTGTGGTCATTTGTAATAGTTTAGTTGATTTGAAATAAAACTCTTGTTTTGTTAGCTTTGTGCTTTCACCAAATTGGTAGTCGAGTGTAATCTCCTATCTTCTCTTTCGGATAATCAAGTGCGCTCGATTCAACGACTACAGAAGCCGATTCACGGAATCTAGTGCGCTAGATCAACGTGTGAAGAATCGTAGATCTTTGAACCCGGTATCGTGCGCGATCAACGAGTTCGGGATAGCTAGAATTCGGTATCTTCGGATCAACGAATTCGGGCATTTCAGTATCTTCCAATCCATCGATTGCTACTCTCATCGATCGACATTGTTTTTGATTAATCCGCTGCGTCAGTTTTGGTATCAAAGCTTGTTTAGCCAATCATAGCTAAATCGAGTCTTGGAGCCAATCATCTTGAAGAAGTTTGAATCGAAGTAAAAGATTTGAGGTTATTAATCACGGCCGAGAGCAAGAAAGGAAGTTGTTCGACTTTGTACTGAAGTTTGAAGGACGGATCTATCTTGTTTAGGAGTTTGGTTGTTCATCGTGTTCATCACAATTTGCAACACGTGTGAAGATTTCGATCCATTTCATTTTGGATCAAAGTTCGAAAGGTGTTTGAATTTTGAAGTGTTGAAGAGTTTGTAAAGTTTCAAATCATGCCGCCGAGAAGAACTAATCGTCACCAAAACGTAGAAGCTTTGTATCAAAGAGAAGAAGCTGATGAGATGGAGCAAAGAATCAATGAAAACTTTAGTGAAAAGCTTAACGAAGGAATTGGACGGTTAGAGAAGATGATGTTAGAGATGAATCAAAATCGGAGAAGGGTTTCACCTGAATCTAATCATGGGGGAAGTAGAGTCTCGCCACATTCCAATCGAGACAGAAGTGTTGATGATGATCGAAGTCGAGATAGAAACGTGAATGATCGTAATCGGAGGAATGTAGATAGAGGGGATGTTGATGGAAGACGTGATGGTAGTAGAGATGTGGGTGGACGAGATAGGCAACGATATACATCTGATTTTGAAGAGGAGTATGATGGTGGTAGTGTTCGAGGACAAGGACGAGGACAAGGAAGAAATCACTCTGAGTATGATCACAAGTGGGAGTTGGGAATGAAGACTGAAATTCCTGAATTCAAAGGTGGTATGCAAGCAGAGGAGTTTCTAGATTGGGTGGCTAATGTCGAGGAGATTTTTGACTTCAAAGAAGTTCCAGAACATCGTAGGGTGAAGTTGGTTGCTACAAGGTTGAGGGGTAGAGCTTTGGCGTGGTGGCATCAAACCAAACTTACACGTGAATGGATGGGGAAGTCAAAAGTTGAATCTTGGGAGAAGATGAAGAAATTGATGAAAGCAACGTTCTTACCTTACAATTATCAATCTTTGATGTATCAACGTTTGCAGAATTTGCGGCAGGGCACAAAGAATGTTAATGATTACGCGGATGAATTTTATCAGCTTATTGCGAGGAATGATATTATGGAAACGGAAGAGCAGCTGACATCTACATTCATTGGGGGATTGCGAATGTAGATTCAGGATATGGTTAACATGTTTGATCCCAGATCTGTAGCGGAAGCACATCAGAAAGCGTTGGCTTGGGAGAAACAGGGACGACGAGGAGGTGGTGTGTTTACAAATTCCAATAATCAAGTGAAGGGTGTTAGTGGAAGTTCTAATGTTTCAAAAGTTGTTGCAAAACCAGTTGTGAATGAGGTTGGGAAGGCGAAAGTCAATAATGGTTTCAAGTGTTATAATTGCCAAGAAATGGGCCACAAAAGTAGCGAATGTCCAAAGCCGAAGAAGAGAGCTATGATAGCGGAGGTTGAGGATGAGGATGAAGAAGCTAAATGTTCCAATTCACCACCTGATGAGGAGGAAGTAGAAGTGTCGGGAGACGAAGGTTATAATCTAATGATGAAGAGGTCCCGTTTAACACCAAAGCAAGAGGAGGATTGTAGTTGGTTAAGGAGCAATATTTTTCAGTCAACATGTACCATTCTGGGGAAAGTTTGCAAATTTGTTATTGATGCTGGAAGCTGTGATAATATAATTTCTTCAGAAGTTGTGAGGAAGTTGGCATTGAAGACTGAGAAACATCCGAAACCGTACAAGCTAGCTTGGTTGAGGAAAGGCGGGGAGGTGAAGGTTGGACGAAGGGCTTGTGTGAAGTTTTCAATTGGAAAGAAATACAAGGATGAAATCTGGTGCGATGTGGTAGATATGGATGTCTGTCATTTGTTGCTGGGGAGACCGGGCAGTATGATAGGGCGGTGCAACATGATGGGCGTACCAACAGTTACAGTTTCATGTTTGAAGGCACAAAGATTACTCTAGTTCCAAAGAAGCGACAACAGGAGGAAAACAAGTTGGAGGAGATTGAAGAGCTTAAAACTTTGTTATCCTTAAAGGAGTTTGTGAAGGAAGTAGAGGAGGAGCCTGAAGTGTTTTTGTTGATTGGGCGAGAGAGCAGTAAAGAGGTTGAAATTCCGGAAGAAGCAAAGCCAGTTTTGAAAGAATTTGACGATGTATTTCTAGAGGAGTTACCAACGGAGTTGCCACCGTTGAGGGATATACAACATCAGATAGATCTTGTTCCAGGTGTTGTGTTGCCACACAGACCACATTATCGAATGAGTCCAAAGGAACATGAAGAGCTGAGGAGGCAAGTGGAAGAATTGCTTGAACAGGGGCGTGTGCAGGAGAGTTTAAGTCCTTGTGTTGTACCAGCTTTATTGGTACCAAAAAAGGATGGAACGTGGAGGATGTGCATAGATAGTAGAGCCTTGAATAAGATCACAGTCAGATACAGATTTCCAATGCCGAGGCTTGATGATCTATTGGATCAAATCAGTGGGTCCGTAATCTTTTCTAAGATTGACTTGAAGAGCGGTTATCATCAGATTCGCATTAGACCAGGGGACGAATGGAAGACAACATTCAAGACGAGGGAAGGATTGTATGAATGGCTGGTAATGTCGTTTGGTCTATCGAATGCACCGAGTACCTTCATGAGGGTGATGAACCAAATTTTCAGACCATACATTGGGAAATTTGTGGTGGTTTACTTTGATGATATTCTGATCTACAGTGCTAGTACAGAAGAGCATGTTTAGCATTTGAAGAAAGTGTTAATTATTCTTCGTGAGGAACAATTCTATGCTGCTACAAAGAAGTGTGTTTTTATGGCAAGAAGTGTTTTATTTCTGGCGTATGTTGTGTCGGAAGAAGGAATACAGGTTCACCAAAGTAAAGTCGAAGCTATCAGAGATTGGCCGCAACCCAAGACGATAACGGAAGTTCGTAGTTTTCACGGGTTGGCTTCATTTTATCGAAGGTTTATTCCACACTTTAGTAGTGTGATGGCGCCTGTGACTGATTGTATGAAGGGTAAACAGTTTGCATGGACGGAGGAAGCCGGGGTTGCTTTTGATCGAATCAAAGAACTCTTGACGTCTGCACCAATTCTAATATTACCAGATTTTCAGCTAGTGTTTGAACTACATACTAATGCATCCAAGGTTGGGATTGGAGGAGTGTTGAGTCAGAGGGGACGTCCGATTGCATACTTTAGCGAGAAGTTATCAGGAGCAAAGATGAGATACAGTACATATGATGTGGAATTCTATGTTGTTGTGCAATCTATTAAACACTGGAGACACTATCTATTTCAGAAAGAGTTTGTTCTTTACACTGATCATGAGGCATTGAAGCATTTACAAGGGCAAGACAAGATTTCAGCGAGACATGCATCGTGGATTGCATATCTACAACAGTTTACTTTTGTTGTTAAACACAAGTCAGGGGTGACGAATCGTGTGGCTGATGCTTTGAGCAGGAGGAGTCATTTGTTGACTACACTGAAAGTTGAAGTAACAGGGTTTGATATGTTGACAGAATTATTTGTTGAAGATCCATACTTTGCAAAGTTTGTTGAGAAAGTCAAGGAAGGAGAGACGGATGAGTTCGTGATGGCAGACGGTTTTCTGTTCAAGGGAAATCGATTGTGCATACCTGATTGTAGTTTAAGATTGAAGATTGTAAAAGAACTACATGAAGAAGGACATGTTGGGAGAGACCGTACCTTACAGTTGATTTCACAGTCTTACTTTTGGTCATCGATGAGGAAAGAAGTGGGAAGGTTTGTGGAGAGATGTCATGTTTGCCAAGTTTCTAAGGGAACAGCGACAAATGCGGGACTGTATATGCCGTTACCCGTGCCTGTAAAACCATGGGTGGATATCAGTATGGATTTTGTTTTGGGTTTGCCTAGAACTCAAAGGGGGAATGATTATTCGTTGTGGTGGACAGATTTTCCAAGATGGCACATTTCATCGCTTGTAGGAAGACAGCTGATGCCGTCCGGGTTGCTGAGTTATTCTTCAAAGAGATATATCGTTTACATGGTTTGCCGGAATCCATTGTTTCTAATCGGGATACTAGATTTCTAAGTCATTTTTGGCTAAGTTTGTGGAAGATGGTGGGAACGAAATTGAAATTTAGTAGTGCTTATCACCCGCAGACGGATGGACAGACCGAGGTTGTGAACAGATCATTGGGAAATTTATTACGATGTCTGGTGCAAGACAATCTGAAGAGTTGGGATGTGAAGTTATGTCAAGCAGAGTTTGCTCATAATCATGCTGTGAACCGTAGTACGGGTTTCAGTCCATTTCAGATAGTATACTCAAGCTTACCGAGGGGACCGTTGGATTTAACGGTAGTACCACAACAAAAGGGGACGGTTAAACGAGCTGTTGATTTTGTTGAGGGGTTGACGGAATGTCATAAAGTCGTTAAGGAACGATTGAAGGAAGCAAATGAGAAGTACAAACGATCTGCAGATCTGAAGCGAAGGAGTGTTGAATTTAATGAAGGTGATTGGGTTTATGCTGTGTTAACGAAGGATCGTTTTAAAGTAGGCGCTTATAACAAGTTGAAAGCCAGAAAAATTGGTCCTATAGAAATCATGAAACGGATTAATAAAAACGCTTATAAGTTGAAGCTGCCGGAGGATGTATACACTTCTGACGTATTCAATGTTAAGCATCTAGTGCCATATTATGAGATTGAATAGTCTGATGAGGAAGAATTTACAAATTCGAGGTCGAATTTTTCTCAACCTTGGGAGGATGATGCAGCACAGGCTAAAGTCGAAGCAGTGCGAACTACGAGAGTTGAAGTAGGGCAAGCTACGAGTTATCCAGGCTTAGGTCGTCCACGACCTAAGGATGGAAGTTTAGGTCGGTCACGACCTAAGGAAAGGATTTTGGGACGTCTATGACCTAACAGGCTAGGAGGAAAAGGGCTACGACTTAACAAAGGCTTAAGTCGCTCGGAACTGATAAGTCGTCCCCGACTTATCGAAAATAAAGACTTAAGTCGCCTACGACCTAAGGAAAATGAAGGGTTAAGTCGTCTACGACCTAACAAAGAAGAACTGGGACGAGATACGACCTATGGAAAGTCGCGAAGTGGAGTTACGACCTAAGCTAGGTCGCAGGAAGGAGTTCTGAAGCCAGGTCTTAAGTCGCTGCCGACCTATATGTTAGGTCATTAATTGATAAGTCGTCTGGTTCTTATGTCGTTACTCGCATGTTTTAGGTCGTTCTGTTTATAAGTCGTAGAGCGCATCTTTTAAGTCGTATGTGTTGTGTAACATGTTGGTAAGTCATTGAATGATGTAACTAGGTCGTTACCGACCTAAGTTGAGTCGTCATGTACTATCGTGTACTTTGTAAATAAGGAGTATTGTATTTTTTTTAGGTCGTACCAGGTTAGGTCGGCCATGTTTGTTGAGTCGTTGTAAGGTATTGTAACTGTTTTTGTCTTAAGTCGTCTACTCTTAAGTCGTAAGTCGTGTGAGTTAAGTCGGAGGCTATAAGTCGGAACCGACCTAAGAGTTGTGCAGAATTTTAATGTTGAAATAAACACCTATAAATAGGCATGTGTGGTCATTTGTAATAGTTTAGTTGATTTGAAATAAAACTCTTGTTTTGTTAGCTTTGTGATTTCACCAAATTGGTAGTCGAGTGTAATCTCCTATCTCCTCTTTCGGATAATCGAGTGCGCTCGATTCAACGACTGCAGAAGCCAATTCACGGAATCTAGTGCGCTAGATCAACGTGTGAAGAATCGCAGATCTTTGAACCCGGTATCATGCGCGATCAACGAGTTCGGGATAGCTAGAATTCGGTATCTTCGGATCAACGAATTCGGGCATTTCAGTATCTTCCAATCCATCGATCGCTACTCTCATCGATCGACATTGTTTTTGATTAATCCGCTGCGTCAAATAACCGTATAATGGAAATGGTTGTTCTATAATTTTAATTCATTTCAAAAGTTAATTTTATAAGTTCTTATTTGAATATCTCAAAAGATAGTGATTCAAGAATAATCAAATTTGTTTAAATTTAATATTACAGATATTTGAATAATTAAATTTCGAATTTGATATGATTAATTTGATATTGAAATTTAATATATGAAAATAGAGTGAATAACTGCAATATGATTTAATATGATTCAAATTGGTTTCCAAGTGAATGTAAGTTATATTTGGATTATAATAGAGTTAATAAGATTTTAAAATTGGAATTTTAGCAATTCTGTAAATTTATGGAAGTCGTCGATTTAATCGACGAGTTAAAAGAGCCTTCCGGGGCGCAGTCTCGGAATTCGACGAAACTAGATCTATTAGATCCGTAATAGTTTATTATTATCGGGTTTCAATTTACATAGCAATAAGAGTGGTCGTTGACCGTGGCAGCTCAAAACGCTTAGAAATTAATTTAATCGATCTAATTTAAAATTGATCGTTTATTTCCGTAACTCGCACATACGATCGAATTTGGACTTGAAACCTTTTCCATTGTGTCCGGAATAGGGGTATAACATTACGAATGCCTAGCGGCACGCCTCAATAGGGTTTTAAGATTTTGATTACGTAATCAAGACGGTTTGAAAATTTTAATTAATATATATAAATTTGATTTGACCCTACCCTTCACATCTGTCTGTTTCTTCTTATCAGTCGACACCCTAGTACCTATTTCCTATTTCCTGTTCATACACGCATACTTTCCTTCTTCTTTATTTGCACGCAAGCTTCAGGCAGTAAGAAAATATTAAATCAAACTTCAAAAATTTCTTTCTCTTCCAATACTCGATTATAAATCACGAAACCAATTTTAAAAATCAAATTTCATCATGAGCTTCGAGATGGTGTGCTCATTTAAGGGTGCGGCCGTAGTTCTGGAAGTCGACAGGGAGGGTCGAGCACCGTTTAGAGCTAGGGTTTGGGTTTTGGGGGTGATGTAGGCATCGATTTGATGGAACGACATCAGATTTGGACTCGGCATTGGAAATAGCACCTAGGGCAAAAATCCGATGGTGTGCGATCACGATGTGGGGCGTGCGACATTCCATGTCGTGCATGCAGGAGGTCATTGGTCGCGACTTCCAGGGAGAGGTCGAGCTCGAAGTTGGTGGTACGGGGAGGTGGAGATTCAGGAGAGAAGATCGATGGCATTATCGGTTCGTTGAACGGAGTTGTCTAGCTTCGTATCAGTGAAGGAGGCATGTACGGCCATGGGGTTTGTGCACAGGAAATGGCTACAGGGAGTTTTGGGGAAGAAGCTTGAGTGGGCTGGGCTTCTTTTTTCTTTGGGTATGAATTAATTTAAATATAATATAGATTGTTTTATGAATTGAAATGTTGATAACTTAAAAACCCTATATCTCCTTCGTACAAGATCGGAATCGGATGAAACAAGCGGCGATGGGATCGTGGTGACAAGCACTATGCTCTGGGATAGATTTGGAGATGTTTTGAGCCAGTTAAAATTTTGGGTCAAATTGAACGTCGTTCGATTTGCTTTGAAATTGAAATTCAATGTGAGTGTTTTATAACGCTCACAACGTACTGAATATCTTTATGGTAGTTAAATTTGATATTATGAAGTGATATGAATTTTATTTGTCGTTGTTTGATAAAATTTAATTGTCATATAGATTGTCATTTGAATTCACATGATAAAATTTATTTGCTTATAATTGCGATTAAATTACCTGATATTGATAACTATGAAATTGCCGTGAATTGTATTGTCTATTGGATGATGTATTTCGATGGATGCTATTGGTTGATATTTAAATGTTTGGATGTTTATTTGCTTATATATATATCCTGTTATGCATACATATGACACTGTGATTTGGTTTAAGTGATATATATTCATCCCTGACATTTAATTGAAATAACTAATCACTTGGCCATAGGGTAGAAAACTATATACGGACACCGGATTGGTTAATTTAATAATTTTTAAAATAGTTGGTTTGAAATTTATTTAAATGTTTTGATTTAAAAGTTATAAATAAAATCAATGCATAGAAATCGAATTTATCGCAAATTGAGTTTGAATGTTGAAATAAATTTTGGGTTAAAAGAAATTGTTAAATAATTTAAGTTGAGACTTTGAAATTTAAAATTGGGATATGATTGAATTTCGAAAATTTATTTGCTTTAAAGATTGAACATTATTTCGAGCTTTGAGTATTACTAAGTAAAAGTGAGATAAAAATGATATTTTGAAATTGAGCTTGAAATTGAATCATATTTGAATTTGGATTTAAAATTGAATATTGAAGGATAAATTTTGTTAAGTGTTATAAATTGATATTTTGAAAAATCAAGCTCCAAATCGATATAAATTGAAATTGAATTAATTGAAGGTGAATGTAGAATTGAATTAATTTGAAGTCAAAGTTAACATTCATTTGAATTGAAATCGAAATTGAATCGGTAGAATAGAAATTGAAATTGATTTGAATTGGGAAGTTATAATTGAAATGGTTTGGTTTTGAAGCTGTTTCATTTTGTTTTCCAAATTACTCTGTTATATAAACCATTTTTAAATACTTAAACTATTTTAACCTATATTAGCTATATTAAATTAATTTATCTATTTCAAATCCATTTAAAGATTTTAAGTATTTTAACTATTTTAATTATTTAAAACTACTTTTAAACTACTTAAAACTATTTTCTAAAATTTCAAGCTGGTCAATAAGGTGAAATGTTATGTTTAAATCTTGAATTTAAATACGAATTGGGTTAAATGAAGTTGCAACCTAAATTGAAATTCGAAATGATTTTGAAATCGAAATGAGATATTGAGGCGAAAAATGATTTTTGAAACGGAATCTTACATTTTGAATAGATATGATGATATTTGAAATGGGTTTGATTTTTTAAGCGAATATGATATTTTGATATCAATTATGAATTGATTTGAAATGTAAAAGAGCCATCGGTGTAATAATACGTAGTTATTAAAGAGACTGGGATCGGATATGGACATACTCTCTGTCGATATCGAAAACCACTTTAATAACTATTATACGCGGAGTGTTGATCCAGAATGAAGTGGATGGTTTGGTGAACGCGTTGACTGAAGAAAGAGAACGATATTGGATGACCCCTTACATGACTAAAACAGGAGCCGCGCCGGGCCATTGTGGTTCGCCACCTCTAGCGGACACACTTCTTCGATACCATATCTATTACCTTTGTGATTCGATTTGGGTGCACCCCTTGATTTGGGAGTGTTGTTCGCGGTGTTGAGGTAGTAGCTGCTATGCTCAACATCAGTCCGGATCACGCAACTACTAGTATCCTAGTTGGTATCGCCTCATGTACCTTGTCATACCGATTATCCTATCCGCGACCACTACGTTTTGGTTTGTACCTTTAGTATATGGATTGCCCTCTGGTGACTTCCGGTTTTGGGGAAACTACGGTCTTGTATATGCTCTTGGGAATAAAAATGTGTTAAGGGGGATTATGGTAATGCCTTAACGCTATTTTAATACTTTTACTTTAATGTAGACATATTATAATAGCGTATTGTACTACATAGTAGATAGTTTAACGGATCCTTGAGAGATGGAAAATCCCGTAACATCTCTTAAGTTATTGCACTCACGTTGACACTGGATAGGAGATGTCAAACCCCGTAAACATCTCTGACGCCGTTGCATTCATATTTATTTACGATTGATTAACTTACCTAAGGATGTTTTAGTCCTGACTCGAGTGTTTTGTCTTTTCATTACGCTCGGGTCAGTCCTGAGTTTTTCAGCTTATTGAAGATCTATTCTGGAGGACGAAGACGAAGATTTGGTATATTATTACTATTATTATCCTTGCATCATGCTGTCTGCTGCATTATTTTATTTGTTCTGTTGTATATGTATAACTCTGATAAATGATGTATAAATGATAATCAAAAGTATATTAAACAGCTTCATGAACTGTTTATTTGATTATTATATTTTATCTTTCCGCTGCGAGATTCTGTGATTGTTTCTTGTTCCTTTTCTCTTCTTTTCTTATTTACCCCATTAATAATCCTCCCTTTTGAATGGTTTGAGTTGACATGTGTGTTTGATTTGTCGATTTAAACTGTCCAAAAAGGCGGGTCGTCACAGCTTTACTTAGACTTTTTGGAAATCTGAATAGAACAAGCAAGTTTCTTGAAGATAATTATGGATCTCCTTCAGGGATTAATCCAGTAGCAACAAAGGGATCCAAATAAGCTGAGAATCAAGTTCTTAATAAAACCACCAAATGTTTACCCCAAAAATTTGCACAAACATCCAGTAGAAGTTTTAAAGAGAAATAAAGAAAGAATATCGAATGAAAATAGAGGAAAAAAGTATTGAAATAGCTGCAAATCAAAGCAATAACACAAACACAACGATTTATAGTGGTTCGGCGTTATTTGCCTACGTCCACTTTTAATAGAAAACTTTATTAATCACTTTGTAGTCTGAATACAATAGGGATTGCATGAAAATCCTTAGTTACAATAGAGTATCAAGTAACCAGTAGTGTAAAAAGTTCCCAAAATGAACAACCAAGCCTGTATTTATAGATGAAGATGATGAAATATCTCCCTGAAAATTCGGTAGAAGGATCTCCAAAACCATATGGACCCGTAAGTAGGATCGCATAGCCCAAATCCCAAAGAGTAGGGATCGGTACCGATACCTCTTTTAGGCGAATTTGGTGGTGCAATCCCAATGATAGCTTCCCCATGTTGAAATATGCTCAGCCTCCAAGTTTCATGCCAATTGGATAAGTATAACTTGAGTTATTGCTTAATCTTTGCATCAATGTGGATTGTCTTTTGTTTTTAGTCGATCCCTATTGAGGGAAGATGGCCGATCTCTCTATTTTTATCTTTTTGAGGTGCAATCCCTAAGGTAGGCTCTTTAGAGTCCCTACTTCTTAAAAAATTTCATATGCATTGAACCTATGGATCTTGAGATGTTGATTGTTTTCTATTTAATTGCACTAGCTTCCTGAAACATATCGGTCCCTATGTTGGAAGCTGATTATAGTCGATCCCTCCTATATGTTGAACCATATTCCACACTACGCACATTCTGCATTGCATATCTCTCAATTCCATTCGATTACGACTTCATATTACCATTGTACTTGACTTCTAGACCCTACAATCATCGCCCTAGACTAACTGGCCTTGACATTAGTCAAATCTAACCTGTCCAATCAATTCGAATATAGCAGGCAGTCGGCACATTGCTTCACTCAAAAGCTTACATCTCTTTTCATACCTTCCCAGAAGAAACTCCTCTTCATATCCTGATACATCTTGGTTGCTCCAGGATGAATAGTAAACTTTGATCGACTTCTTTCCTTAGGTCACCAACATCTGGAACACATAACTGTCCCTAACCATCCCCTCTAGTCAAGACTAAAATCTTTTAAGTCGACAATCTCAGTTCCACCTTTCAAACTTCTAATCCATTTAGATAACCACGGATCATGGCTTAGAAGAAATCCTTTCGATCAGTACTGGTCGAACTTCCATGCAAGAGAATATGAGAGTATCTTGACTAGAACTAGTAGTCGATCTTAACTGCACACTGCAAGTAGTTAATGCCTTTAAATCCTTCCATTCTGCCAACATAGCTAACACCACATCCTGATGTTTTCTGCTAAGTGCATTTTCCACTTTATTTCCTTTCCCTGGCATATACCCAATACTAAAATCAAAAGATGTAGAAAACTCCAGCCACCTTTGCTGTCTCATATTCAACTCTTTCTGAGAGAATAAATACCTTAAGGACTTATGATCCGTATACACCTCGAATCTTTCTCCTAAGAGGTAGTGTCTCCATACTTTTAATGCAAAAATCAGCACTTCCGACTCTAAATCATGAGTTTGATATCGAACTTCATGTGGTCTGAGCTGTCGAGAAGCATAGGCAATTACTTTACCCTTTTGCATCAAAATAGCTCCTAATCCTGTTCCGCAAGCATCTGTATTCACCACTAACTCCTGATTACCATTTGGCACAACTAACATGGGTGCATTGGTCAATAAATGCTTTAATTTAAGGAACGTTTCCTCATATTTATCGGACTAAATAAACTTTATGTCCTTCTTAGTTGGTATAGTCAAGGGTGCTGCTATCGCGAGAGATATTTAATAAATCTCCGATAATAGCCAGCTAATCCAAGAAAATTTCTTATATCGATCACTATCTCGGGTGTCTTCTAACCATTTACAGCTTCGATATTAGCTGGATCCACTAACAACTTTTTTATGAAACTACATGACCAAGATACTTCACTTCTCATTTCCAGAAATGATACTTCGAAAACTTATCTTTTAGTTGATGATGCCTCAAGCACTATTCTAAGGGAAAGCAGGCACACTAGTCAATTTGAATGGCATCACTAATCACTCGTATGAACCATATCTTGTTCGAAATGCTGTCAAAGGGATACTGTCCTCCGCTACCCTTAATTGATGGAACCCTATCGCCAAATCCAACTGAGAAAATACTTTGGCTCCACTCAATTGATCAAAACAAATCATTGATTCTTGTCAAAGGATACCCATTCTTTATCGTCTTCTCATTGAGATTACAATAATCAATATACAATCTTAATGACCCATCCTTTTTCTTCACGAATACTGCGGCGGCTACTCAAGGCGAACTGCTTGGTCTAATAAAACTCTTTCCCTCTAAGTCCACCATCGCACGTTTAATTTCTTCATCTCGGTAGATATCATCCTGCTAGGTGGTCCACTAAAGGGTTCAACTCTAGGTACAAGATCTATTCAAAACTCAATAGCTCATTTCGTTCGTAGTTCTATAAGAGGTAATTCAAAAACATGTACAAACTCTTTTACAACATAAATCTGATTTAACTCATCTGCCACTAATGTGGCACCCAGTAAAGCACAAACTTCAAAACTCAAATTCTCAACTGAGTATATAATTTGGTCTCTACTATTAGGGTGTCTCGATGATATTTTCCTATCTTGGCAAAATATCCTAGCATCATATCAGCTCACCAATCCATATCTAAAATAATCTCGAAACACACAAAATCAAACACAAAGAAATTGAAGGTAAAAGTGTAACCTAGCAACTCAAAATCTAGATAGTCACATCTCATCCCTAGAGTTGCATACCATCTAATTGGCCTTTAAGGAAGTAACTGTTAGTTCCCTAGTTGATGGTTTTGATGACAACAACCTTAGGACTTGTTATAAAATATAAATACTAATACTCTTGTCTAGATATATATGTATATGCAGGATATATATGCAGGTACTAAAGAATGAAGACTGTACAATATAGAGATTCAAGACTGACGAATTCAAGACTGAAGAAATCAAGACTGAAGACTCATGAGCATAAGAGTTCAAGATTTCAAGAGTTCAAGAGTTCAAGATTTCAAGATAAGTAATAGTGTCTAGATTTATGTTAAAACTTCATAATAGCACTAATATCTTTATTCGGATTTTAATTATGGAATGGAATCCGCCTTCTTGCTTTAATAGTGGGATGGAACCCACGACCTTCTCTAGTGGAATGGAATCCATGAAATTTTCAAAATGATTTATTTTAAATATTTTTCCAAAAACTTTTTAAAAGTCGTCTCTCTCAGTTTAAATATTTTAACCTTAAACTATTTTTATTATCTTTTATATTTTGATTTCAAAATCATCTCTTGTTTTTAAACTATCTCATGGTTTTAATATTATATGCTTTAAATCTCAAAAATATATTCTATACTTAGTTTTTAATATTACTTTTGTATTATATATTATATATTTTTAAGATTACTTTTTAAATCTCTTTTATAAGTTTAAACTATATTCAAAATGGTTTATAAACTTCAGAAATTGTTTTGATAAGTTTTAGAAAGAAAATCTTTTTTAAAAACAAAAATCAATTTTCAAAATTTACTAGAGCATGTAGACATACTCCATCCCCCCATGTCGACATGGTAGCCGTAGAATTTAATATTCCAATTTTCAAATGAAGTGTCTATTCGTCATAACCTTTCCCAAATGGACATGACTGTTGTTCTTCTATAAATACAAGTTGTTTTCAACGAATTTTAAGTTATTTTTTCTTCATTTCTTCACTCCTTCTTCTCCACTCAAGTATTCTCTTATATTTCAAATGCTTTAACAAAATTCTACCGAAATTCTAAGTGAATCAAACTTGATCATCTCTAGTTTGATTCTCTGCCACTCTCTTTCAAAGATCTCAGTGCTATTTAGAGTTATAGGATCATTTGTAATCAAAGAAGTGTATCGAGTCTCTCTATCTATCAAAGTGATATTGGAAACGGTGTGATTGTAGCCCGTAAATCAATTGGGTGTGATTGTAGCCCATAAATCAATTAGGTGATCTTGTAGTGTGGTTAATCAAGAGAGTTTGCCCTAGACTCGAAGACAGGAGGGTGTATCTCATGGTCTTGAAATCGAGGTTGTAATATCGACATTATATTTGAAAAGAAATCTGCACAAGAAATTGTGTGGGACTGGATGTTGGGTAACTCCGAGCCAGTATAAAATTCCGGTGTGTTCTTTCCTTTACTGCTTTTTATTTACTATTTGCATCTGTGTCTGATTCTGTGATTGTCTCTGTGTTTGTGAATTGCATCTGTTTGTGTTTAATTTCAAAATATTTCAAAATTCCACAAAATCCATTAAACACTATTCACTCCCCTCTAGTGTTAATCCAGCTTTAAGATCCGTAAACTGCATTTCCAACATTTGGTATCAGAGCATTAGTTTTCAAATTTTTCATAATCTGATTTTTGAAAAGTTTTTCATATGGCTGCCAACACTGGTAATGTCAACACTTTCACTAGTTCATTTGTAGAAGGTCAGTCTACTACCAAACCACCACTTTTTAATCGCAGTAACTATGCATATTGGGCATGTAGGATGAAAATATATTTACAATCAATAGGATTAGACACTTGGAATACCACACAAACTGAGTACATTGAACCCACAACAAATTTTGCACAATGGACCGCTGAGCAAAAGACTGTTGCACAAAACAATTCCAAAGCCATGAATATTCTATTCTGTTCACTTGATAGGAATGAGTTTAGTAGAGTGTCTGTCTGTAAGTCTGCATATGAGATCTGGAAAACTTTGCAAGTTACTCATGAAGGAACAAGCAAAGTCAAACAGACCAAAATATCCATCTTGACCAATCAGTTTCAATTATTCAAGATGAATCCAAATAAGTCCATTTCAAACATGTACAGTAGGTTTCAAGACATTGTGCACTCATTAATTGCATTAGGAAAGAACTTTTCCGAAGAAGATTAAGTTAAAAAAAATTCCGAATTCACTTACTCCAGAATGGGATCAGAAGACTCTAGCAATTGAAGAGGCTAGTGATAGCAGTACGTTGAAAATTGAAGAATTAATTGGGAATTTGATGTCGTTTGAAGTACAAATGCAAGGGAGAAGAGAAAGTAAGGCCTCAGAAAAGAAGTCAATAGCGTTTAATGCAATAACAGATGGTCCAGACTCAAACAGTGACGACGATGAAGAAATAGCCTTGTTGACAAGAAATTCTAGAAAGTTTCTGAAATACAGAAAGATGAACAACCACAAGAGAAATGATCACAAGAATTCTGGAAATAATAATGAGACTCTCAACAACGTCAGATGCTACAATTGTGATGAGCCGGGGCACTTAAAAAGAGATTGTCCGCATCCGGATAAGCAAAAATTTCTTCCAAGTAATGATTCATCAAAGAGAAGGAAGAAAGCGTATACTGCTACACTAGCCGATTCAGACTCATCCTCCAGTGATGAAGATCAAGAGACAGAAAATTCAAATATATGCTTTACATCTATTCATGAATCTGATGATCTAAGGAATATGGATCTAAAAATAGGTACGCTTTTAAATTATATTCGTTGAAATTGTTTGTTTGAATGTTTGATTTTTTATATGCTTTGAAATTGCTTGCTGTTTGAATTTAAAATTTTGATTTTCAAAATAATATTATTTTAATAATATTTTTAATATTAAAATATTAATATTAAATTGTTATTATATTTATAATATTTCAGATAAAATATAAATTAGATTATAGGATATATATATATATATATTAAACAAATTAGAAAAAATTAGTCACATGTATTATAGGACCCATGTCGACATGGCCCTACCCCCTATGTCGACATCCCTACCAGAATTTTGAAATTCAAATTTGGATTCAAAACTTTGAATTTCCCTCCACCTTTTCACCAACTCCAAAGCTCTGAAAAGGTGTCTTTTGACCAGATAACATAACTATTGAATATCTATTTATCTCCTTAACTTTATCCTATCTTTTCACTATCATTTCAAAATTCAAACTCTCTTTCAAACTCTCAATCTCTCTACTCTCTTCAAAAATGGCTTCCTCAAGCACCCCATCCACCATTAAGCTATCCAAAGCCATCAAAGAATTCCTCTACAATAACCCTGAAGCTATCAAAGCTTACATAAGCTATGTAAACTTTGGAAAAGTCCATACAGGAAAATTTGCAATCTTTAATGATTTTCTTTCTTATGAACTCAATATTTTTTTTGAAGAGAATCAAATTCTTAGATTAATTGATGATTCTCAAAATGATTTCGTTTGTATCCTAATCTTGTTAAAATGTTTTATGCAAATTTGAATCGTGGTTTTTATGATGGTAATGAAAGGGAAGTTTGGAGTAGTGTTAAAGGAACACGAATTGTTTTAAATAGTGAGATTTTGGGAAATATTTTGGGATGTAAGTGTACAGAAATGAATCTTTCGGATTTTCAAATTGATGAACAAGATCGTGAGACATTTCATCACATTTTTGAAGGAGATGATAACTTTGAATGTATAAATCGAAATTTCCATCCTAAAGCAAGAATTGTTAACCTTCTTTTGCAACATACCATAACTCCAAGATCGGGAAATTTCAATCACCCGACCATAAAAGTTTGTAAGGCACTTTTTGTTATTTATGGGCACTATGACATTAATTGGGCACAAGTAATTTTGGATGAACTTCGTCCCAAAAATTTTACTTTAGGAGAAAACACTTTGTATCATGAAATTTATCTTACTATGATTTTTAACTATTTTGGAGTTGATTATAAGAGAGAGGAGTTTATTTCTCGAAAAGTGTTTAACCTTGCAAATATCTCTCATATGAAAATCCCACTTGTGTTTCAACCATATGAAACACTTACCGAAAAATATGAAAGGTTGGCTCATGAAGAAATGGAAGAAGAAGACGAGGAGGAGGAAGAAGGGAAGGAGATGGAGATTGAAGAAGAAGGAGAGGAGGAGGAGGAAGAGACGTCATTGGAAAGTATTGAATATCCTATCACTCCCAATAATCCATCCAATAAGACACTTCTCAAAAACCAAAAGATAATAGTGGAAAACCAACGGATTCTCAAAAGGTCCATTAGTAAAAAGTTGGACAAAATTTCCACCAAAATGAACAATTTCTTTTGGAAGGTGAGTCGCAAATTTGGATTATCATCATCTTCATCATCCTTTATTGAATTCTAGTTTTCATTTCATATTGTATTAGTTTGTATCTTTCGATTAGTTAATGTTACGTATTGTTTATGTAATGTTAACTAAAATTTATCAATGAAAATCTTTTATTTCTGTTCATTAGCTCTAAAATATCTCTGGAATGCTTGCCTTTATATTATATAAGTTTATATATATAGACTTGTACATAATATAAAGAAACAAAGCTTATTTCCAAAATCAACAGAGGCATGTCGACACCGCCCTACCCCTTATGTCGACATGTAACGGCCAGAAAGTGGTTTTTGTTTTGAAATTGAAATTGACATAACTACCTTGTGTCTATTCATTTCAAACGACTTTCTAACCCTATAAATACCTATTTCTTCTAGAAAAGTGCATACTTTCGAACTCTCCTTATTTTCTATTGAATTTCTTCATATTTTATTAAATAATGGCCTCTCTTATTCATAATCGAAGTAAGAATCTTACAGAAACTCTCAAATCTTTCAAGAACATACTTACTTTTATCCTTCGCAATCAACGACACTTAGAATTAAGCCAAATGCAGATGATAAAGGAACAAGAAAGGCACTTCGATGCATTCGATGTATGATTTCAGCCCTCAACAAAGAAGAACTCAAAGCGAATCTAGAAGGAACTCTAAACAAGGATAATGAAGAATGGGATGCTATAAGGGCAGATCCTATCTTCGGTGAAGAAGGATGGGTTGAAGTTCCAAGAAATGTTTGATTTGACTTGTATGGTTTGATTTACTTTGATTTGATTTGAATTGTTTGATTTGGTTGGAATTGTTTGTTTTTGTTTGATTTGATTTGAACTGTTTGGATTTATATTTATACGGTGTGTAATTGAACATGGTGTGGTATAATAAGAACTATAATGTATATACTGATTGATGATGTTTGAAATTTTTATATCTCTCACATTTACTTTAATTACTATCTGTCCCATTTATATTCTACTACTGTATTACTATCCTATACAGTGCTATAGTATAAGATTTAGGGAGAGTTATGTAGTTTAGGCTTAGTTTTTGTTGATGACAAAGGGGGGAATTATAAAATAGGATAGGATAGTTAGGCTGTTAGTTAGGCTTAGATTAAGAGGGAGTTAGTAGATTAAGGGGGAGTTGTTGGAATAAGAGGGAGTCAGAGTAGAATCAAAGTTAGGTGGAGTAAGTTTTATAAACATAGGTTATCATCGTCAAAAAGGGGGAGATTGTTAGTTCCTGAGATGATGGTTTTGATGACAACAACCTTAGGACTTGTTATAAAATATAAATATTAATATTCTTGTCTAGATATATATGTATATATAGGATATCTATGCAGGTACTGAAGAATGAAGACCGTATAGTATAGAGATTCAAGACTGACGAATTCAAGATTGAAGAAATCAAGACCGAAGACTCATGAGTATCAAGAGTTCAAGATTTAAAGAGTTCAAGATAAGTAATAGTGTCTAGATTTATGTTAAAACTTCATAATAGCGCTAAAATCTTTATTCGGATTTTAATTGTGGGGATGTAACCCACGACCTTCTCTAGTGGAATGGAATCCACAAAATTTTCAAAATGATTTATTTTAAATATTTTTCCAAAAACTTATTAAAAGTCATCTCTCTCAGTTTAAATATTTTAGCCTTAAACTATTTTTATTATCTTTTATATTTTTATTTCAAAATCATCTCTTGTTATTAAACTATCTCCTGGTTTTAATATTATAAGCTTTAAATCTCAAAAATATATTCTATACTTAGTTTTTAATATTACTTTTATATTATAGATTATATATTTTTAAGATTACTTTTTAAATCTCTTTTATAAGTTGAAACTATATTCAAAATGGTTTATAAACTTCAGAAATTGTTTTGATAAGTTTTATAAAGAAAATCTCTTTTTAAAATAAAAATCAATTTTCAAAATTTACCAGGGCATGTCGACATACCCCATCCCCCCATGTCGACATGGTAGTGGTAGAATTTAAAATACAAATTTTCAAATAAAGTGTGTATTCGTCATAAATTTTCACGAATGGACATGACTGTTGTTATTCTATAAATACAAGTTGTTTTTAACAAATTTTATGTTAGTTTTTCTTCATTTCTTCACTCCTTCTCCACTCAAGTATTCTCTTATATTTCAAATGCTTTAACAAAATTCTACCGAAATTCTAAGTGAATCAAACTTGATCATCTCTAGTTTGATTCTCTGCCACACTCTCTCAAAGACCTCAGTGCTATTCAGAGTTTTAGGACCATTTGTGATCAAAGAAGTGTATCGAGTCTCTCTATCTATCAAAATGATATTGGAAACAGTGTGATTGTGGCCCGTAAATCAATTGGATGTGATTGTAGCCCGTAAATCAATTAGGTGATCTTGTAGCCTGGTTAAATCAAGAGAGTTTGCCCTGGACTCGAAGACAGGAGGGTGTATCTCGTGGCCTTGAAATCGAGGTTGTAATATCGACATTATATTTGAAAACAAATCTGCACAAGAAACTGTGTGGGACTGGATGTAGGGTAACTCCGAACCAGTATAAAATTCTGTTGTGTTCTTTCCTTTATTGCTTTTTATTTACTATTTGCATCTGTGTCTGATTCAGTGATTGTCTCTGTGTTTGTGAATTCATCTCTCTGTGTTTAATTTCAAAAGATTACAAAAATTCCATAAAATCCGTTAAACACTATTCACAACCCTCTAGTGTTAATCCAGCCTTAAGGTCCATAATCCGCATTTCCAACAGTAACAAGTTATGATGGTTCTAAATCTAACTTATCTATTAAACAGTGAGAGATAAATGAATGCGATGCTCTAGTATCAAACAATACCCTAACTGGTATGCTATGAATAAAAAGTGTACCTTCCATCACAGACTTTCTTTCTCAATAGCAGTTGGTCTCGATGTAGACGGCTCCAAAGCAAACACCTTTCGTTTATTAACCTTGACTTCTTCTGGACATTTGTTCTTGTAATGCCTCACTTGATCGCACAACACTTCACATTCCGCCTTCCCACAATCGTCTTGCCATCGCCAAATTGACACTCATTAGCATAGTACCCCTTCTTGTCACACTTATAATAAACAATATATGTTTTCCCTTTCTTGGCAGCTTTACCTTTCTGAGCTCCCTTCTTCTTAAAGAATATCCTCTTCTTATTATGAGAACTCTGGGTTCCTTTTGAATTTTCTTTCCCAAAAGTCGAAACCATCTCCTCATTCCTTATAGCCATTTCCACCACTACATTATGCTAGTACCTCAGATATTAATTTTGATGATAATAACCTTGGTAACAAATATACATTCATATAAAATTTATGATACTAATGATTTTGCCAAGTTATAAATTATATAGTGCAAGATATTGTACAAGTTTTGAATCGAAAACTGTACGGTATAAAGACTCAAAAACTGGACATGAAGACTCATGAGTATAAAGATCAGGATATGAAGATTTCAAGACTATGGTATAGTGTATAGAGTCATATAATATTGTTAAAGCCTCTGATAGCAATCTTTGATCTCAATTTCTCATTTTATTATCATTTATTTTTAAATCAAAATATATTTTTAAAATATATTTAAAAATAATTTATAAAAGTTTTTATTATCCAGCATTTTTACTCGGCTATATCCGAACTGACTGGACAAGTTAGACTCAACAGTCATCAAGGCCAGTATCCCAGAGCGATGATTGTAAGGTCCAAAAATAAAGTGCAGACAATGACATGAAGCAATGATCAATAGAGACTAAGTGATAGACTCTCTAGAATATTCTTACATATTAGTACCTCTCCTAGGCAAGGGATCGGTGCATATCCCTTCCCCTAGGGGATCGGTACATATACTCAATTTTTGTCCCAAACTGGATGAGATCAATGTAGAATTACAAGGAAGGCCCCACGACGTTACATTTGAAATCTCAAGTCGTTTGGAGTTGGTATGATCAAGTTATAGGAAAATTACTTCACCTAAGAAAGGGATTATATAAAAGGGATCATATCAAAGGGATCGGATCATATCCAGCCCAGTAATGCAACTCAATAGAAAACGATCGATATCTCAAAATCCTGAAGTCCAATACAATTGAAACATTATGAATAAGAAGAAGAGAACCTAGGGTGTCCACCTTAGGGATTGCGTCCCAAGGTGAAGAAGTAAAAGGGATTGGGTCTCTTCCCTCTAGAGGGATCTTCCTAAATCGGATGACACAACACATTGCAACAAAGATCGATCAATAACTCAACATCTACTGATCTAATTGGCATGAAACTTGGAGGATAAGTGTATTTCAACATGAAGATCTCCTCATATGGATCATAGCCCCTAAATCCACTAAAATACGGGTCGGCCTCGATCCATATTCTTTAGGATTTGGGCCATGCGATCCGTCCTATAGGCCCTCTGTATCTGAAGAGCCTTCTGCCAAATTTTCAGGGAGATATTTCATCGTCTTCCCATATAAATATAGACCCGACTGTTCAATTTTGGGACTTTTACGCTACTTGTTGCTTTTTATTCTTTTGTAACTAAGGATTCTCATTTAATATCACTTGTACTTAGTTTACAAAGTGATTAATAAAGCTATCTTTTCAAAGTGAACGTAGACAAACAACGCTGAACCACTATAAATTGTCGTGTCTCTAATATTTGCTTGTTTCCTATTGTTTTATTGCTATATTCTCTATGATACATTTATTATCCTTCATTTATTCTTCTACAAAATATCTATTGGGTGTTTGTGCAAATTTTTGGTACAAACATTTTGGTGCTTTCATCGAGAATTGAATTCTCAGCTTGATTGGATCTCATCATCTACTTGTGGATTCTCGTATTCACGAGATAGACCCGGCTTTCTACTGACAAGTTTCCTATTCTTCTTAGATTTGAAAGAGATCTATAGGGAGACTATCAGCCATGGTTGGAGCAACCAGCTCTACTTCCCGTGTTGTTAAAGGAAATGATGATGCTAGTGTTCTTTTTTGAAGTTGTTCATGTGTTTATGTTCATTTGGTAGGGATCGGGTTCACTTATATGCAAGTCCATAGGATCAGACGCTGAAGTTCACAGTCAAGTTAGTAGAGCCAAAAATGGCCAAGTATGCCTAGATGAAGGGATCACATTCAATCCTTCACCAAGGCAATTCAGCCTTGTGGGGGTCCCATCACTTTGTCACATGTCAACCGATCTGATCCCTCTACCTGGATCATTCGATCGTTCCCTATACCACCGATCCCCTGCAACAGAACCCTAGCCGATCCCTTTATATCAACATAGCTGATACCTCTCCATACTCCATCATGACCGATCCCTCCTTTTTGGGGTCTAGAACTGATCCCTTCATGACCGATCCCTCCACACCTATCAACACTGATTCATGAATGACTGATCCCTCCTTCTTGGGGTCTTGAACCAATCCCTTCATGACTGATCCCTCAAAACCTATCAACACCGATACCATGAATGACCGATCCATCTATTCCATGTTCACTCCGAACCCTCCGCTCACTACAACTGATCCCTATACCCATTCAACGACTAATCCCTAAGCCAATACCGATTGGTTATAAGGGATGAGCGACTAAATAAACATGTAAAGAAGGAAGGGATCGGTTAATTTTAAAAAAAAAGCTCTAAAAAATTTAAAAAGTCGAACCCATGCCGTAGCGCAGTGCCCCTGCATTCTGGATTTGGAATTCAACTTAAAGATAGTGCATTATATCGACTTCATTGACATCCTATGACTGACCGGGGAATAGTGGATCAAGTAGCGGCTGCTGAATTGCAGCCAAGGAATGGACAAGGAACTGCTACTCAAACGGTACTCCTAAAAGCTGAAGAACCAAGGTGATATGACATGAACTGTGATCGGTTACCGGATCAAGCTTTTAGGGTAGATTACGACTGCTCTCAGCTGACCAACTTCCTAACGGCTAATTTGGCAGCTATGGTATGATGGCTTATGTGACGTCCGCCCTACACTGCTTATTTTGCCATTCGAAGTATAGCTATTCTTCATCAAAGTCAGTATAGGACCTCCATCATCGAGTCACGAGTGGTAGTCATCAAAAGCCATCAAAGATCGTCGAAATATTTGTCGAAAAACTCCCTTTAAGGCTAACTTGAAGTCGGACCCAAAGTAATCACTTATATGACTCGAGTCAGATTCTATATGTTCCGACCTGAAGTCGAACTCGGGCAATCACCCATTTGACCCGAAGCAAACCCAAAAAATTCTGATCCAAGATCAAACTCATGTAAAACCAACCCAACACTTCAAATTCAGCAATTCCAAGCGAACTAGGAGGCGACTCCAAGCAAATAGCAAATTTTCTCAAGCCGGACTCCATGTAAATTATCACCAATCCATTAACACCGGTCCATCTTGTTTTGGTTATAACTCGGGCATACCGACTCCAAATGACTTGAAACTTGGTGTGCAACCTCAAAAGGCCTTCCTTACTGGTTGATATAGATCGCACCCCAGTTGGGTGAAAGTTTGAGGGTCATTACCGATCCGCAACCCCATCCTGACCGATTTGCCATTCGATTGGCATTCCAAAACAATCAAACATTGGACAATCATGCATGCAACATTCACAAGGGTTACAACCAGCCGTAACTTGAAAACGGACCGAACTGACGACAATTGGAGAATCTCCCCCAGTCGAAACCTATTCATCGAAGCCGTTTAGCATGTAGAATATCCAAGGAAATTTAATGTGTCAACTATGCCAGTGTATTCACAGAATATAGACCAGTGACAACATCTTGTGAAGTACGAGTGACACATGGATCCCACCAGAGAGATGGATGCCATCGAATGCAGATGTTTTCCCATGTTCCTCGAAGGAATAATGACTATGCGGTTTATGCAGTTACCACCCAGGTCCATCTCTTCATCCGATTAACCGGATCAGAAGTTTGGCGAGCAATTTAGGATGCATGCGTCTCACACAAAGGATGTGATGTTATTATCCAATTTATTCCAAGTGCCAGGCGATCAACTCAAAGACTTCCTATAATGATTCAACACCGTCATCACTAAAGTGAACAATCCTAGCAAGAATATCATAATGATGGCGTTGATAAGGGGAATCGTCCCCAAGGCAGACTTTGGCGACTGGTAAGTTGGAAAGCCTCCTACGACCTAGGATCGTTTCTGTTACAAAGTGAACCAGAACCAAAGCAAGGAGGAGGTAGAGCAGATTAGGAGAAAGAACATGCAGGGCCATTGGCTGAAGGAATTCAAAGTGAGGGCAACATTGATACCTTAGATGAGGACTCAGGTTCTAGGAGACGAACCAGAATCCCGAAATTCGACTCATATACTCCTCTGAACGATTCTATCGAAAATATCTACTTTGAGACTATTGACTCGGAGGTCTACTGGAAACCAGCCTCGAGAGAGTCCACCGAAATCCAGAAGAAATTCGGGAAATGCTGTACATTTCAAGATACATAGGGTCATAACACCGACGATTGCAGACACCTCCAAGACGTGATCGAAAAGATGATCTGAAAAGGGAACTTTCAACAATATGTGCAAGCCCCATAGAATGGCGGGTTGGGAACATTCGACCCCTATCAATAAGGAACTTTGATTATCAATTGGACCACCTATGGTCAATTTCCAACCGAGATGGGCTGGGGTGAAGTTGAATAGTGTAACATCCCCTACTTTGAGGCCCAAAGCTAAGAGGTATAGTTGCTTTAGTCATCTATAGTATTAACTTCCGATGACAAAATATGGTAATGTTAATGGTATCCAAATATTAGAAGCACATGAATATGAAATAAAATCAATACAGATTTCAAAAAAATAGCTTTTATGATTACATTTCAAATTAATATTTCATATTCAATTACATAATCCCCAAAACAATTCCTTGGTTTTGATCAAATATAATTATTAGTGACATATGAAGCTGCCCCTTTGGATGATCAAAGTACTAGACAGATAGACATATCAGTCATAAATACATCACAACGAAAATAATACTAAATAACTCCTACATAGCTGACTTTGCCTCCTGCACGTCTTTGGAAGCTTAGTCGTCCAACATACTAAACCCGAAAGTCCTTAACTCTTAATCTACTCAAATATTTTTTGAGCATCTGAGAGTTTAAGGGGAAAACATAAACTTCGAGTCAGGCATAAAGCCTGGTGTGAATAATTCTATTACATTTCGGTTTACTAATATTAAGTGAGACCATGCCGCTTAGCAGAACGGTTTCCCCTCACTAATATCCTTTTAAAATCATATCTTTTGCAAATCAAAATCCTACAGTCGAATTGATTATAAAAACAATAACAATAACGTATATGTATATAAATCAGGTAATCAATGGACTATCTGTCCGAACAATATAGTTTTATCAGGCTGACTATTAACCACTGGTTGACTCGGGCCTACCACATATAATAAATATTCTAACTTCTGTTAGATACAATACTGGACGATCTGTCCTTAACTTACTTCTCCTAGGGTCAACTGATCCTAATGGCTTTGCAGGCTCAACAATAACCTACCTCTACTCTATGTATTCCTTTCTATGTGTAACATCACTTTAGTCTTACCAGTGACAAAGCCTTACTCACTAGAATTTTGGACTTATATTAGCTAGGGGTTACTAGCTAAAGTATAGGACGCGACCCCACACCAATCCCATCCGGTCTTCTAATATTTGAGTCATATATTTAGGGTTTACTACCAGATTCAATTTTCCTTGAAAACATTTCTTGCAAATTAATTTAAGCTTTTTAAATCATACTTAAACAAGGAAAATATACTCTTTGCTTTACTCAAAATACCTATGCCATGATGTATGCTTTTTACATAAACAATGTTGATGAAAACTTAAAATCAGTAGGGTTATCTATCCCTTCGAAAAAAGATAAATACTTTAACCTTGAAAACATTAGGCCAAAAGGCCAAAATCTTCCTTTCGAATGTATTGGAAATAGTTTCAAAATCATTACGTAAAATCTTAGACATCCTCTTTCGAAGTCATTAATCATATCTTTCGAAACACTTAAAACAAACCTTTCGAAGACGCTTAAAACATACCTTTCAAAACACTTAAAACATATCTTTTGAATCACTTAAAACAAACCTTTCAAAACACTTAGGGTGACGATGACATACTTCCGCATGTATACTTGGATTTAAACAAGCACTTCAACCATGTCGAAAGGTATGGAGCGACACCCGCCCTTTCGCATGTATAAGTTAAAAGAAAGTAGCTTCAATGGTTGCGGAAGGATATCTATTTGAAACCCTACCCTCAGTACTAATTGATTTAAAGAGTTATAAAAGCGACTTCTTACTAAAACGAAGGGTATAAATGCTGCAGCTACGGTATCGAAGGGGTTCAAAAGCGATAACCCTTTCATAAGCATACTTTAAGAACAAGGACGAGTCAATGGGTTCGAAAGAAAATAAAAGCGGCTTCAACCCTTTCGCAAGCATGCCTTCAACACCATCCTTTCTTTCCGCCTTTCTCCAGTACACTATGTACCAAATGCTTGATACCATGTGCATAGGTTTCGAACGGGTGCGAAAGGTTTATTGAGTATGGTGACGGAAGCAAGCAAATGTAAGTGACGAAGTTGTAATTCAATATAAAATTGATTTTATGCCTTTTAAAGTAATTCTCTTTCACCTAACTTATATAATTTGCCAAAATATGATTGGTTGCTAATGCTTTACCAAATTTCTCTCTAAAAAGCTGCCGAACTCAACATTGAACAATTGAAAACATTTTAGCAAATAACCCATTCTTCTTCTTAAATAATTAAAACATTTAAGCCCTTCAACTTAAATAATTTATTGACCATAATTAAGCACTTAGGAAAAATCCCCAAAAATCATAATAATTCACATTAAATATGTATTCTAACATATATAAATTTCAAACTCGAAGGCATTATTTAATTGCCATAAATAATTTTAACCCAAAATTAACTATTTTCTCTTACAAAAAATTTATAATAAATCCATATTCACTTGGAAAATTATGATACTTGAAAACCACTTCTAAAATATATTTTTGACCATATATCAAAAACGCAACTCATTTGGATGTAATATGATATGTTTCTTAATCTAAACATATCATAAAATACTTATTAAATCTCCATAAATCATCAACTTAAAACATATAATCATTTAATCACTATAACATGACATATACTTGCAAAATAAAATAGGTTTACCATTAAACTGAAATCATTCATCGGAAACAAAGATGTAAACTGATTATTCACCTTGGCTTTGTGTTAAGAAGGTTGTATTTGCCTTTAGATTGATTTTCTTAAGCTTTCTACTTGAATCCTAGCTTTTCTTCTCCTTGAATCCTCTTAATGGTGGTCGGCCGAGTTCTTTAGGGTTTTAGTTTTTTTGTGAAAGTTAAAATGAATGAGGAATGAAGAATAAAAGGGTTTAGGGTATAGGAACAAAGGCTATTTGCATTTTACCCCTACCATATTCCTCCTACTTACTTAATTTTAATTCTCTTTTACTAATACATTTATTAAGGCACGGGTCCTTCTTAATTAACAAATCTCAATCCCTTAACAATCTATATTATTTCAATTAATTTACCCAATTAAATGTTCTAAATATTGTAAAACAAAATTAGGGTCTTTACAAATAGCGAGCATGCGACGCTGCTTCACTTATCAATAAGATTTATTTCAATCTCAATTATGTTGTGAACTAGACTAACTTGAACTAAACTACTTCCAAATGATGCAGGTGACCAAGTACTTAGAATTGAACGCTAACTGACCTCTATGGACGATGATCAGACCTTTTGAGGATCATCAAGACGAGCGTGATTCAACGTCTCATCGGCTACTATATTCCCCTGACTTGGGGGCAAGGACTTGAAATGGAAATTGGGTGTGACTCGACCATCCACTTCCTACTCCGTGCTTCAAGTCTGACAAAACATCTATGCCTTACTCATAGCCTAACAAGGTCAGAATCCAATACAAAGTGGACAGGACTTGTAACACCCCAATTTTTATTGACATTATTCAGGAGATTTAATTAGAACAAATTAAATAGAATAATGTAGATAAGGTGACTGAGGTTGATTAATAAATTAGGTAGCCGTGCTTATTTAATCTAATGAACTTATATAAATGGTTAGGAAATTAAACATAAGTGTATTAGGATAAATAGTTGTCCACACTTCCCACCCTTATACTATTCTCTTTAGGGCATTCATGTTCATTTTACTCCAAACAAAAATTATAACCGTAAGAAGTGAAAGCAAGGCCGGCCATTAGAAAGAAAGTGCAACGACCCGTAAATTTTAACTGTTTTAATAACGTAATTAGTTGAAATTTTGTGAAATTTTAAACGATAAAATTTTGAAATAAAAATTTGATATTTGGAATGCGTCCAATTAATCATAGCAACTGGTAAATTTTCATCAGATAATTTGGAAGTTTATTTTTTAGTGTAATTTTATTCAAATTTATATCAGTTAAAATTGATGATAATAAAATGTTTTCCAAACCTGAATATTTTTACATAGAAAAATTCTAAATCATCTTCTGACTAAGACGTCATTTTTCGTTTTTCCAAATTCGAACTTCTATAGCTCCATCGATCTTATTTTCTGCATTTTTGCTGCATTTTCCACTGTAGAAAATTCGAATTTTTATAATTAAATCGTACCACTGATAATCCGTATACCGTTTTGATCGTCTCGTCGTGCTGATCTCTACGGTATATTCGTTTGTGCATTTTAGAGTTCGATGTGCGACGAAATCTAAGGAACGATTTCCATATCGGTTCCGCAATTGGACTGTTTAGCTTCCCATACTTTTCATATTCCACCGTTTAAATTTAAACAGCCATTGGCTTTTGTAATTCCCAAATTTACAGCTGTTTGTATTTATATCTCCAAAATTATCGTGCTTACCTTTTGTATTCCAATGGTTCCAATACATTCTCTGGTTCATTCTCCAAACAATCGTATTTTCCCAAGCCTGCTCCCTCCATTTCTTGTGAACCCAGCATGAACGAAAGCCTTTTCCTTGGCCATCTCCATTTTTTTGTGTTGCCTAGAAGGCTAACTTCCTTCACCACCAAGCCTTCACGCCCACACATCCCTTCCTCCATTTCCCGACCACCAACCTCGCCCCGCCTCCACTCTTGTCCATGCACGCAACCTCAACAAACGAGCCACGTCAGCCATGCCGACTACCTCCCGAGTCATCATCGCTAGCCTGCAATTCCTCTCCGCGTGACCCAGCCTTGCCATGAAGCCACCTCGCCTGAACCAACATTTCTTCGCCATTTGCAAAGCTTCGCCTTCTCCTTCTCTCCCCGCCTCACGAGAACAGCTCCGATCATCCCGACCCCACAGATACTCCAGACTTTCGACCACTTGCTCCACTCCGATCCTCCTCTTCTCCATCTCCTTAGTCACGTGAAAACCCAAGGCCGAAGCCTACCACCAGGAAGCATCTTGCAGCCTTTGCACTGACCATCTTCATCCTCTTCTCCACTAATCTTCGGCATCTTCCACTTCTGCCCCTCTCCATCTCGAGCTCGCCAACCCATCCCACGAAAACCTTACCTAGATCTGCCATAAAACCCAGTTGAGCAATGCACCGTAGCCGTGCCTCTCGCGTGCTCCGCTCTGCCATGCAAATTCCTCCTCATCTTCCCATCACCACCGACCCGCTCAACTCACCTCTCATCAACCGGTCCTTCACATAGCTTGCAGCATACAGGGATATATGTGTGTATGCGTATTCTTGTGTACATTTAAACTCTAGAGGTAAATATTTTTATATATATTGGTTTTGCTGTATATATATATATATGTTGTTTTGGCTAAAAAAAATATTCCTTTAGATAAACATATATGTTTATAGTATAGTGTATATGTTATATATTATATAAAGGAGCAATATTACATATTATATTACAAAGTTGTTGATAGGTATATTGGTTAATATAGCCTCTGTTTTGTTTGGTACAACAGTAATATAGTATGTGTAAAGTATTATTTATATTCAGTTATATTATGGGTTAGTGTATAAATATACTTATACCATTGTTTATATACAAGCTAATAAGTTTCTACTTATTTTTATTTTAACATTGGTTTTATATAAAATTGAAGTTGTCCAACTGTACAGTCAAGTGTATATGTTACATACATATTTTCTTTGCACTATTTTTAAAGTCTGCAATATATAGTTGTATTAGTATATATATGTCAGGTTTTATATTTTGTTTTCGCATATTGTATTTGTTTGAAGGCTGCAGCTCCTTTCAGGTACAAGTTTTATTTTAAAATATATATATATATATATATATTATAATAAGTAGGCATATATATATATATATTCATTTGATAAGTATATGTTTTTAAGCTGTTTGCGTATACTAGTTTTGTAGTATCTGTTAGTTTATGTATAAGGGTTGTTTATATATATCTACATATAGTTGTATACTGTTTATATGTAGAGTTTAACTATTTATGGGTATGCATATTTTGCAAGGTATATCTTAATAACATATATTTCTAAGCATATAAAATAAAGTGTAATGTATTTGAATGAAAAGTGAGCCATGAATATAACCTGTTTATAGTATATATAGGATTGGACTGGGTTCTATTATATATATAAGTTAAGTCGGTATAACTATTGCAGAGACATATATTTGTCTGTGTGTTTGATGTTTAATTTGTATAAATATAAGTAAGTATTGACATACTGATTTTGCTATTATATATATATATATATAAATATATTAAGTGGTTTTGGCTGTATAGTTTTGTGTCTTAAAGTTGTGATAAACGTATGTATATATATATAAAAACTTGGTTAAATGTGTACAGTTTGTTTATATGGTAAGTTTATACATTCTGTATTCCTTCTAGTTGCATGCTTTTATGATATATTTATATAAATATGGAACTTTTTTTTTTGTTTGAAATAAATTTTGATTTGAAATATATGTATTAAAATTTATTTATTTTGAAACAAATATATATATATATATACTTTATATATCAATTTGATTCTGATGGTTCTCAGCGATTTCCATTTATCAGCTCTCTTTGTCAAATTCGAGTTCAATCTTGATTTTTCTTTGGAATTCGTGCCTGGATTCATAACCCATCTCATTCTCATTCACCTCTAGCCTCGAAAGGTGAGCAATCACTCACGATTAATGTTCTTATATTTATTAAATTTGATTTCAATTGAAACGACAATTGAAATATGCTGCTGTTAGTTATTTACATTTGCTATATATATGCCATTATCTGTATCTGTTCACCTGTGACATCTGACACCATTATCTGTTGTTTATATTGCTATATATATGCCATCGTCTGTATCTGTTCACCTGTGACATCTGACACCATTATCTGTTATTTATATTGCTATATATATGCCATTATCTGTATCTGTTCACATGTGACACCTAACACCATTATCTGTTATTTATATTGATGATATATGTCTGTTATATTATTTTCATATCTGTTATCACTCTGCAAGTTCCCTGTTAGTATAGAATTCACTATGGGTTTAAATGATACATACCCGAACGATCTATAGAATAGGAGAAAATCGTTATAGGTTGAAATGATAAACCCAACCGATTTTCATTGAATTAAATTTTGGATTACGGGTTGAAAAGATATATACCCGTATATAATTTAAATTACGGATTGAAATGATAAATATCCGTATCACCTGACCATAGGGTAGAAAATTTTATACAGACATCGTTGGTCTATATATATAAATATTTTGAAAAATGATTTCTATGGTTTTGAAGGAAATATACGGTTTTAATAAATATTGATTTTAAAGATTTATTAAAGTTGAATTAACAAAGTTGATTTGAATCAATATAAAATATGTTTAAGTATTTATGTAAAATTTAAATTTTCAAATTTAGAGTTTATAATGTTTCAGGTTGAAAGATAAATTTGAATTGATTTGGAATTCTTAATTATTTAAGGATCATACTTAAATAAGTTTGATTTGAAATCTATTAAATTTGAAATTTTAAGACATGTTTTATAACTTGAATTTGATTAAAAAGTGGCTTAAATGAATATTTCAAACTTATATAAATTTAAATGGGATATTTTGTTTATATAAATTTGTAAATTGAAGTTGTATTTAGATGTATTGAAATGATTAAAGAAATATCTCAGAAACTAAATGTAATGAAATTAAATTGAGATATAAATGGAATTATCAAATTTAGTTTTTGAAATGTGGAATATTTAAAGCTTTGAAATATATTGAAATTTAATGGTTTATTTTGTGTTTCAAATCTGTGCTTGAAATCATTATAATTCGAAATGATTTATTAAGAAATTGAATTGAGTTGAAATTTATGAATTGAGAATGAATTAAGTTAAATTTGGAAGTCGAGTTAATTTGAATCGATTTGTGAATTTGTGGAAGCTATTTTATTTTATAAAGTATTTTTAAACTATATCTACAACTATTTATATTTTACTTTATAAATTATTTTAATATAAACTATTTTATACAAATCATTTCCAATATATATTATTTTATTATAAACTATTTTAACTTATAACTATTTTATATAAACTATTTTTATTTTATAAAATATTTTATTATATACACTAATTTTAATATCTAAACTATTTAAGAGGAAAGTGTTGTGAATTCCAAAATGTTATGATTTCAAACTATAGTTTCAAAGTGTTATGAATTTCAAGGTTTTGATTTCCAAAGTGTTTTGATTTTTAAAGAATTACGATTTCGAAAGCGATATAACTTTGGAAAGTGATATGATTTTGGAAATGGATTTATTTGAAGTGAAATTGATATCGTATTGATATGGTTTTGAAATGGCAATGATATTTCGGTTTTGAAATATAAACTATTTTTGAAGTTTATTAAATGACCAATCGGTGTAATAATTACGTAGTTATTGAAGAGTCCGGGATCGGTTAGGGACATACTCTCTGTCCAAACCGAAAACCACTTTAATAACTATTATACGCGGAGTGTGATCCAGAATGAAGTGGTTGGAATGATGACGTTGCTGGATTTGAAGAAAGAGAACGATAATGGATGACCTTGACACTTGTGTCAAATTGGAAATGACTTAAACAAGAGCCGTGCCGGGCCAGTGAGGTTAGCTACCTCTAGCGGACACACTTCTTCATAAACTACTCATTACTTGTTTTTGATTGGTGCGCACCCTTGAATTGGGAGTTTTGTTTCACGGTGTTGCGATCATTGCGGTGATGCGTTCTCACCAGTCCTGATCAGGCAAACCGTAGTTTCACTACCTTGGGTATTGCCTCATGTGCCTTGTCATACTCGTATCCCTATGCGCGACCACTACGATTTGTTTCGTGTTATACCTATGGAGTACTCCCTGATAGCCCACTAGTTTACGGTGGAGTTTACAGTGCTGTATAGACTATGACGCTTATATAAAATGTGTTAAGGGGGATAATGGTAACGCCTTAACGCTATTTTGATACTTTATATTACTGATATGCATTATCTACTTAGCGTACACTACTATATATAGATAGTTTAACGGATCCTTAGAGGATGGTTATCCCAAACATCCTTTGAGTTACTTGTATTTTCAGTTGTTATTTCGCTTGAGTTGGGTTTATTGATATAAGAATGTTAATCCTGACTCGAGTGTTTTGTGTTTTTCTTTATGCTCGGGTCAGACTGAGTGTACCAGTATTCAAGACTCACCTTTAGAGTTGGTGCTTCGCTTGGAGATCCAGCTGTCTATCCAGCTTTCAGATCTTCAGTTGATTCCAGTGATGTATTTTGATCTTGTATTTGACTATTGTATTCGAGACTTCTGTTGTATCTTGTTTAACTCTGTTATATATATATATATAGTAGCTTTATGAACTACTATTCTTTTGCTTCCGCTGCATTATTGTTATATTACTCTGTGTTTGTGATCTGTGATTATTTTATTTACTGTATATGCTGAGTTTTGCCAATTTAAATTAACAATCTGATATTTTGAGCAATTCAAATCCGACATGTATGGATGCGAATGGTTGAAAATATCGGGTCGTTACAGTTGGTATCAGAGCTTTGGCTCTAGGCAAAACTTAGCTTATATGGTAATTTATTTACTGAATCACGTTCGTTCGAGCTTGAATTCCTTCTTCTTTGACTCGGTTTCTTTGAATTTTGGAACGTTCCCTTCGGTTCCAAAGTCCATTTGTGTCTCCCCTATTCGTGTCTTTTTAATTCTGGAGTATCCCATAACCCGACTTCGAATGATCTCTATAATAAATCGGCGGTCTCGCCAATATCTGAATAATTTGTAAAAGAGTGAAACTCCTGTACAACCAGCATTGATTCACCGAAGATTTTTGTATCCTCGGTTTACGATGTTGTTATCTTTTGCTATACCCGAATTCTATCTCTGGCGATTGAATGTCGATTTGTCGCGGAATTCTACATCGAATTTATTCTTGGAATCACGGTTGACCCGGTTAAGGTTACCCGCGATTTATATAAGTTTGTCCATCTTCTGTTCGAAAACTCAATTATCTTATCTCCCTATCGAGTCTACCTTTTAGTTGAATTCTTTTAGTTAGAGTTTCTCTAATCTGAATCTCTATCTTTGTTTTGAAATCCATTCGAGGATATCCGAGTGAGGGAGTGTATTTGTAATTAATATAAAATATTTTATGTTTATAGTGTGTTGTTTGAGTTGTTGATGTTGGTTTGGATTTTCGATCGATTCGCCTGATCAACGCTATCGATAGGATTTCCAAAACACTTGAACAGAGCAAACTGACACAATATTGATTTCAAATTTGGTAAATGAAATAATTTTGTATGATTATATTATAAATATATAAGTAAAATTTTCTGGAATAGAATAAAAGAGGTTAATTAATTGGTTGTTTGAAATGATAATATTTGATTATCATTTATTGTTCTAAATGAATTTATAAACATGGTTTATAAATTGATTTGGAATTTAAATAAATTTAAATCAGGAATTTGAGAATTTAATTTCCAATGATTCCAAACTCTGGTTTTAAAATTTTAAATGTATATTATATAAAGTATTTTCGAATATCAATGATTTTCAAAGAATTTTAATGTTTAAATCAGTACTCTTCTCTTTGTCGCTGGAAAATAATTTCGGTAATGGCGGCCGCATCATCGACATTCATTTTCGAGTTTCGAAGTGAAGAGACCATTCTGTAGCTTTGCTACTCTTTGTTTGGAAATTTAATTTGATTTGAATTTCTGTGGTATGACCTGATTTATTATAAATATAAAGATTTAATTTTGATCTGATATATACTATATATATTTATCTTAAATTTTTTTGAAGTAAATCGGAGATTTAAATTCTTAAGTTATTGATTTAAAGATGATTTCAATTATAAACTGAAGTCAAAAATTTTGGATAAATATTTAAACTTGAAATAATGAATTTGAAAATTTTATTTGTATAGTACTAAATTGCATTTCAATATAACTTACCTAAATTATCCAGAAGTTAAAATGTAATTGGATAATATACAATATAAAATGATTTTATAAATAAAATTTGAGTGTTTATAATAAATGTTATACACTTAGATTTTAATTATAAAAAAATGCTAATAAAGATGATAGAATAATAAGTTAATTGAATAAGATGAATATAATAAATTTTGTTCTGAAAGAATTAACAAATTGAAATTAGATCAACTTATGGAAATACCTTAAATTTAAACCAATTATTGAATATTAATTAATTTAAATCGAAATTTATATGGTTTAAATTAATTTTTACGGTTTAAATATATGTAATAAGATATATTAAGTGGAATAAACTTAATAATAATTTGGAATAAAAGAATTAAATTTGTTGAATAAAATATGAGTACAATAAATGATTATACAAATTGATGATTTAGAAATTGTTAATCGAGGATGACTAGATAATAAGATAATGAATTTAGAAATAGATAGATTGATTTAACTTAAGTGAATGCGTTCGCGCACATGGCGCAGTTGGCAAGAGCAACGGCCTCCCTCGTATGAGGTGAGGAGTTCGATTCCTGGCAACTGCTTCAAGTATACCGAAAGGTCTGGTCTAAATGGGGGCACGGTTGTGGCGGGCCAGTTGTGTTTCCCCAGGTTTACTGTTCAGGAGTCGCAATGTCGGCGGTGATTGAACAGGTTTCCCTGGTTGCCAAAAAAAACAATTTAAGTGAACTCAAAGGGATTTAACCAAATTGTTAAATATTAATTAATTTAAATTGAAATTTATATGGTTTAAATTAATTGTTTTACTTGTATTCCAATCTATATTCTTTCTGGTTGTTCTATTCTCCTACCTCCTACCTTTTCGGGGACGAAAAGTTTTGAGTGGGGGAGAGTGTAACGACCCGTAAATTTTAACTGTTTTAATAACGTAATTAGTTGAAATTTTGTGAAATTTTAAACGATAAAATTTTGAAATAAAAATTTGATATTTGGAATGCGTCCAATTAATCATAGCAACTGGTAAATTTTCATCAGATAATTTGGAAGTTTATTTTTTAGTGTAATTTTATTCAAATTTATATCAGTTAAAATTGATGATAATAAAATGTTTTCCAAACCTGAATATTTTCACATAGAAAAATTCTAGATCATCTTCTGACTAAGACGTCATTTTTCGTTTTTCCAAATTCGGATTTCTATAGCTTCGTCGATCTTATTTTCTGCGTTTTTGCTGCATTTTCCGCTAGTAGAAAATTCGAATTTTTATAATTAAATCATACCACTGATAATCCGTATACCGTTTTGATCGTCTCGTCGTGTTGATCCTTACGGTATATTCATTTGTGCATTTTGGAGTCCGATGTGCGACCAAATCTAAGGAATGATTTCCATATCGGTTCCGCAATTGGACTTTTTAGCTTCCCATACTTTTCATATTCCACCATTTAAATTTGAATAGCCATTGGCTTTTGTAATTCCCAAAATTACAGCTGTTTGGATTTATATCTCCAAAATTATCGTGCTTACCTTTTGTATTCCACTGGTTCCAATACATTCTCTGGTTCATTCTCCAAACAATCGTATTTTCCCAAGCCTGCTGCCTCCATTTCTTGTGAACCCAGCATGAACCAAAGCCTTTTCCTTTGCCATCTCCATTTTTTTGTGTTGCTTGGAAGGCTAACTTCCTTCACCACCAAGCCTTCATGCCCACACATCCCTTCCTCCTTCATTTCGCGACCACCAACCTCGTCCCGTCTCCACTCCTGTCCATGCATGCAACCTCAACAAACGAGCCACGTCAGCCATGCCGACTACCTCCCGAGTCATCACCGCTAGCCTGCACTTCCTCTCCGCGTAACCCAGCCTTGCCATAAAGCCACCTCGCCTGAACCAACATTTCTTCGCCATTTGCAAAGCTTCACCTTCTCCTTCTCTCCCCGCCTCACGAGAACAGCTTCGATCATCCCGACCCCGTAGATACTCCAGACTTTCGACCACTTGCTCCCCTCCGATCCTCCTCTTCCCCATCTCCTTAGTCACGTGAAAACCCAAGGCCGAAGCCTACCACCACGAAGCATCTTGCAGCCACTGCACTGACCATCTTCATCATCTTCTACACTAATCTTCGGCATCTGCCACTTCCGCCCCTCTCCATCTCGAGCTCGCCAACCCATCCCACGAAAACTTTACCTAGCTCCGCCATAAAACCCAGTTGAGCAATGCACCGTAGCCGTGCCTCTCGCGTGCTCCGCTCTGCCATGCAAATTCCTCCTCATCTTCCCATCACCGCCGACCCGCTCAGCTCACCTCTCATCAACCGGTCCTTCATCATATCTTGCAACATACAGGGATATATGCGTGTATGTGTATTCTTGTGTACATTTAAACTCTAGAGGTAAATATTGTTATATATATTGGTTTTCCTGTATATATATATAAATATATATGTTGTTTGGGCTAAAAAAAATATATTCCTTTAGATAAACATCTATGTTTATAGTATAGTGTATATGTTATATATTATATAAAGGAGCAAAATTACATATTATATTACAAAGTTGTTGATAGGTATATTGGTTAATATAGCCTCTGTTTTGTTTGATACAGCAGTAATATAGTATGTGTAAAGTATTATTTATATTCAGTTATATTATGGGTTAGTGTATAAATATACTTATACCTTTGTTTATATACAAGCTAATAAGTTTCTACTTATTTTTATTTTACCATTGGTTTTATATAAAATTGAAGTTGTCCACCTGTACAGTCAAGTGTATATGTTACATACATATTTTCTTTGCACTATTTTTAAAGTCTGCAATATATAGTTGTGTTAGTATATATGTGTCAGGTTTCATATTTTGTTTTCGCATATTGTATTTGTTTGAAGGCTGCAGCTCCTTTCAGGTACAAGTTTTATTTTAAAAAAATATATATATTATAATAAGTAGGCATATATATATTCATTTGATAAGTATATGTTTTTAAGCTGTTTGTGTATACTAGTTTTGTAGTATCTGTTAGTTTATGTATAAGGGTTGTTTATATATATCTACATATAGTTGTATACTGTTTATATGTAGAGTTTAACTATTTATGGGTATGCATATTTTGATCAGGTTCAGCTATTTTGCAAGGTATATCTTAATAACATATATTTCTAAGCATATAAAATAAAGTGTAATGTATTTGAATGAAAAGCGAGCCATGAATATAACCTGTTTATAGTATATATAGGATTGGATTGGGTTCTATTATATATACAAGTTAAGTCAGTATAACTATTGCAGAGACATATATTTGTCTGTGTGTTTGATGTTTAATTTGTATAAATATAAGTAAGTATTGATATACTGATTTTGCTGTTATATATATATAAATATATTAAGTGGTTTCGGCAGTATAGTTTTGTGTCTTAAAGTTGTGATAAACGTATGTATATATATATATATACTTGGTTAAATGGGTACAGTTTGTTTATATGGTAAGTTTATACATTCTGTATTCCTTCTAGTTGCATGCTTTTATGATATATTTATATAAATATGGAACTTTTATTTATTTTTTATTATTATTATTTTTTTGTTGTTGTTTGAAATAAATTTTGATTTGAAATATATGTATTAAAATTTATTTATTTTGATATATATATATATGAATATATATATATATATTCTTTATATATCAATTTGATTCTGATGGTTCTCATCAATTTCCATTTATCAGCTCTGTTCATCAAATTCGAGTTCAATCTTGATTTTTCTTTGGAATTCGTGCCTGGATTCATAACCCATCTCATTCTCGTTCACCTCTAGCCTCGAAAGGTGAGCAATCACTCACAATTAATGTTCTTATATTTATTAAATTTGATTTCAATTGAAACGACAATTGAAATATGCTGCTGTTAGTTATTTACATTTGCTATATATATGCCATTATCTGTATCTGTTCACCTATGACATCTGACACCATTATCTATTATTTATATTGCTATATATATGCCATCATCTGTATATGTTCATCTGTGACATCTGACACCATTATCTGTTATTTATATTGCTATATATATGCCATTATCTGTATCTATTCACCTATGACACCTGACACCATTATCTGTTATTTATATTGATGATATATGTCTGTTATATTATTTTCATATCTGTTATCACTCTGCAAGTTCCCTGTTAGTATAGAATTCACTATGGGTTGAAATGATACATACCCGAACGATCTGTAGAATAGGTGAAAATCGTTATGGGTTGAAATGATAAACCCAAGTGATTTTCATTGAATTAAATTTGGGATTACGGGTTGAAAAGATATATACCCGTATATAATTTAAATTACGGATTGAAATGATAAATATCTGTATCACCTGACCATAGGGTAGAAAATTTTATACAGACACCGTAGGTCTATATATATAAATATTTTGAAAAATGATTTCTATGGTTTTGAAGGAAATATATGGTTTTAATAAATATTGATTTTAAAGATTTACTAAAGTTGATTTAATAAAGTTGATTTGAATCAATATAAAATATGTTTAAGTATTTATGTAAAATTTATATTTTCAAATTTAGAGTTTATAATGTTTCAGGTTGAAAGATAAATTTGAATTGATTTGGAATTCTTAATTATTTAAGAATCATACTTAAATAAGTTTGATTTGAAATCTATTAAATTTGAAATTTTAAGATATGTTTTATAACTTGAATTTGATTAAAACGTGGCTTAAATGAATATTTCAAACTTATATAAATTTAAATGGGATATTTTGTTTATATAAATTTGTAAATTGAAGTTGTATTTAGATGTATTGAAATGATTAAAGAAATATCTCAAAAACTAAATGTAATAAAATTAAATTGAGATATAAATGGAATTATCAAATTTAGTTTTTGAAATGTGGAATATTTAAAGCTTTGAAATATATTGAAATTTAATGGTTTATTTTTTGTTTCAAATCTGTACTTGAAATCGTTATAAATCGAAATGATTTATTGAGAAATTGAATTGAGTTGAAATTTATGAATTGAGAATGAATTAAGTTGAATTTGGAAGTCGAGTTAATTTGAATCGATTTGTGAATTTGTGGAAGCTATTTTATTTTATAAAGTATTTTTAAACTATATCTACAACTATTTATATTTTACTTTATAAATTATTTTAATATAAACTATTTTATACAAATCATTTTCAATATATATTATTTTATTATAAACTATTTTATATAAACTATTTTTATTTTATAAACTATTTTATTATATACACTAATTTTAATATCTAAACTGTTTAAGAGGAAAGTGTTGTGAATTCCAAAATGTTATGATTTCAAACTATAGTTTCAAAGTGTTATGAATTTCAAGGTTTTGATTTCCAAAGTGTTTTGATTTTTAAAGACTTACGATTTCAAAAGCGATATAACTTTGGAAAGTGATATGATTTTGGAAATGGATTTATTTGAAGTGAAATTGATATCGTATTGAAATGGTTTTGAAATGACAATGATATTTCGGTTTTGAAATATAAACTATTTTGGAAGTTTATTAAATGACCAATCGGTGTAATAATTACGTAGTTATTGAAGAGTCCGGGATCGGTTAGGGACATACTCTCTGTCCAAACCGAAAACCACTTTAATAACTATTATACGCGGAGTGTGATCCAAAATGAAGTGGTTGGAATGATGACGTTGCTGGATTTGAAGAAAGAGAACAATAATGGATGACCTTGACACTTGTGTCAAATTGAAAATGACTTAAACAGGAGCCGTGCCGGGCCAGTGAGGTTAGCTACCTCTAGCGGACACACTTCTTCGTAAACTACTCATTACTTGTTTTTGATTGGTGCGCACCCTTGAATTGGGAGTGTTGTTTCTCGGTGTTGCGATCGTTGCGGCGACGCGTTCTCACCAGTCCGGATCAGGCAAATGGTAGTTTCACTACCTTGGGTATTGCCTCATGTGCCTTGTCATACTCGTATCCCTATGCGCGACCACTACGATTTGTTTCGTGTTATACCTATAGAGTACTCCCTGATAGCCCACTAGTTTACGGTGGAGTTTACAGTGCTGTATAGACTATGACACTTATATATAATGTGTTAAGGGGATAATGGTAACGCCTTAATGTTATTTTGATACTTTATATTACTGATAGGTATTATCTACTTAGCGTACACTACTATATATAGATAGTTTAACGGATCCTTAGAGGATGGTTATCCCAAACATCCTTTGAGTTACTTGTATTTTCAGTTGTTATTTCGCTTGAGTTGGGTTTATTGATATAAGAATGTTAATCCTGACTCGAGTGTTTTGTGTTTTGTGTTTTGCTTTACGCTCGGTTCAGACTGAGTGTACCAGTATTCAAGACTCACCTTTGGAGTTGGAGCTTCGCTTGGAGATCCAACGATCTATCCAGCTTTCAGATCTTCAGTTGATTCCAGTGATGTATTCTGATCTTGTATTTGACTATTGTATTCGAGACTTCTGTTGTATCTTGTTTAACTCTGTTATATATATATAGTAGCTTCATGAACTACTATTCTTTTGCTTCCGCTGCATTATTGTTATATTACTCTGTGTCTGTGATCTGTGATTATTTTATTTACTGTATATGCTGAGTTTTGCCAATTTAAATTAACAATCTGATATTTTGAGCAATTCAAATCCGACATGTATGGATGCGAATGGTTGAAAATATCGGGTCGTTACAGAAAGAAGAGAAGATAAACACCAACTAAAAGCTTATGGTTCAAGTTAGAGAAATCAATCTCAATCAAACTTCAATTTCCTTATCCAATCTAAGGTGAATAATAGTTTATATATCTCTATTTTTATTTTTATATCAAATGGTTTCAAATTTAATGATAAATCTATTTTTATGATATTGAATGATGATATGCTTGATTTATGATTTATATGGAATAAACAAGGTTATTTAAAAAGGTAGATATAAATGGTTTTAGGGTAAAATCGAGATGAAATGATTTTTTAATGTCAAGGGAAAATTTTATGTTATAGGAAACATGATTTTGGATATGAGTTTCAATTTTCATAATTTTTTGAGTTTATATGGATTTTGTATGAATTTTCTAGTGAACAAAATGATTTATTGGGTTATAAATTAATTACGGTTAAAATATTGATTATTTGGGTTTGAAATTTTTATATGTTGGAAAAATAATAAAATAGATTTTTTGGAATTTTTCTAGATTTTTCCTAAGTGTTTTGATGAATATATAAAATTATTTAAGGTATGGGATTTAAATGTTTTATATATTTAATTAAGGAAAAGGAGCATTTTATAAAATGATATTATTATTTAAATCTGAAAATAGTGGCAGCATTTTTCTGAAAAGAAATTGTTACCAATGAGAATTTGACAAACAAAGGCAGGTTAGTTGAAAAGTTATCAATTTTAAGTTAAAAACAAAGAAATCATACTTTTAGCATGTTTCAGCCTTTTACGGAAGTAAACCTTTCGACCCAGACCTTTCGACAAGGTCAAGAGGTTCAAAGCTTTCGACAAGGTCAAACCAATGCATATGGTATCAAGTTACTTGGTATGTAATGAATTGGACAAGGTCGAAGGGTTCTTAGTCGAAAGGTTGATGACCAAAGGGGTTGGGGTATGTTTGTTCTATAAACTAAAGCTTTCACCTGCTTTGCTTTCGAATTAGAGCTTTCGACTTGGTTGCTTTCAACCAGGTCAAAATGTTTAAAAGGAAGGTTTTAAACCTTTCGACAAAGTCGAAAGGTTATTGCTGCTTTACCACTATTTTGTTTTGAAACCTTTCGACAGAGTCGAAAGGTTACTCCCACTTATCATTGTTTTGGTTTGAACCTTCCGACACAGTTGAAAGGTTACAGCCACTTTTTCCAACCTTTCGAAGTCGTTGCTTTCGACAAAGACGAAAGGTTTACGTATTTTAAAAACCAGTCGCTTCTCCCATTGCTTTCGAAAGGTATCAAAGCCTTCAACTTAGATGATTTTCCTTTGTTTTATAATTGAAGTATAACCCAAGCTTTTGAAGGAGTTGCTTTAAAAGGTGGATGCTTATTGTTTTAAATGAAATGTTTTAAAGCTTTCGAAGCAGACCTTCCGACGAGGTCGAAAGGTTCTTCCATTGTAGTAGAAAGGTTTTAAAAGAGGACCTTCCGCATGTTTTAACTTGAACCCGGTAAGTTTTCAAAAGATAAGATCCAATGGTTTCGAAAGGTTTATATCATAAGAGTTCAATGCTTTTGAAAGGTTTAAAGTGTTGAATGTTTTCAATAGTTTCGAAAGGTTAGGATTCAAATGGTTGTTTTGAAGATCTTTCGACAAGGTTGAAAGGTTTGGTTTTAAAAGGTTTGAAAACCCATACTCTAAATTTTTAAAGGAGTTTTGTACTGACTTTAAGTATGTGATTTTGAAGAAGTATGACCTTGATAAAAAATACAAGTTAAGCATGTTAACCATGTGTTATAAAATGTTTTCAAGGACTTTATACCCACAGGAGTGGTATTGTTAAATTGTTGTTTGCTTCTTCAAATATGAATATATTCACATGTTACCCATAACTGTATTTTGGAAAAAGGGCAGGAGAACCAGTAGGTTAACTCAATAGTGAATATAAATTGCTTACTCCCGAATGATTATAATTGCATCCATGCAGTCAGGATGACCAAAAACATAGGATGCTTAAACTTTGTAGTTATTGGAGGTAAACCAAAAGGTTCGTAGTAAACCCATGAAAACTATGATAAGATAGTTATTGGTGCATACCAAGAGGTTCATAGTAAACCCATGAAAACTATGATAAGGTATTTATTGGTGCATACAAAAAGCTTCATAGTTAACCCATGAAAACTATCCATAAGGACAGTTGGCAAGGGCTAATTGGTTTGTAGTGAACCCTTGAAAATATATCCAGATTAAGAATTGACATCAGTCAATAGGTTCCTAGCTAGTAAACCCATGAAAACTATGATAAGTAAGTGGCTAATGGAAGTATCAGTAGGTTCCTAGTCAACCCATGAAAACTAGGATGTGCAGTGAGTTACTAGATAAGTCCATAGGCTCCTAGTCAACCCATGAAAACTAGGATAACGCGATTAGTTATTATAATGACCGATAGGTTCTGGAGGACCCATGAATTAATTAAGTTAACTGGCACGAGCCTATAGGTTCTTAGTGATCCCATGAAAAATATGAATATGACAGGGTGTCTATGATAACCCGGATTTTGGGACATTTGATAATTGGATAATTAACTGTTTTAATCAATTGAACAGATAAAATCCTGATAATAAAAGATATCCGGATATGTAAATGAATTTGGAAATATAATAAAAATTAAATTATAAATATCTGGATAAATATTTTATAATCTCCTAATATAATTATTTAAAATTGGCAAATTATTCTTTTAAAATAAATAATAATGTGTTGTTATGAGTAGATTTTACATAGAATTGGATTGGAAATTCAAGAATAAATATATATGATTATTATTTGTATAAAATTAAGATTTTAAAATCATTCTCTTTTAAAAGTTATATATGTATAAATACTAGAAAATTATGAATATAAATATAAAACATAAAATATGTATGCATATATAAGTTTAATCTTTAAAGAAAACATGTGTAAACATGTTAATTATCTTAGTAACACATGTAAGAAAATTAAATCTTATAGTGACAAGTGTAAATTCTTGAGAACAAGTGGCCTTCATTCATTTATTTGAAAATTTAAAACATATAAGAAAATTTGTTTTCTCTTTCAATTCCAAACCTTTTCTTCCTCTCATTTCTTTTCGTCCTTGTTTCAAAATTAACTCAAACCAGAAAACTATTTTTCTAAAACTGGAATTGAAAACTAAAAGCAAATCAAAACCTGAAACTTGATATTCAAATTGCAAATCAACCTGCAACTAAAATGAAGTTCGACTGCAATTCAAAAGGGATCAAGACCAACTCAGCAGTTTCAATCTGAAGCAAAGGTAACATCAACCTGAAACAAATTCAAGTTGAAAACAAATTCAAGATTAGTTTCAAGCCAAAGATTCAACTTTCAGATTTAAGCTATTCAAGTTTTCAAAAATCTCGACTGTTTCATGTTACTCTGCTTAAACAAAACAGGTGAGTAAACTTTCCTATTAAAAACAGTTTTAATCTATGATTTTATGAATGCATGTGATAAATTTGTATAGAAATGTTGTATTATAGTTTGCATGATTGTTTTTATCTGGAATGTATTTTGAACTACTCTGTTTGTATGTGTGCATGTCTGATTATAGACTGGTCTCTGTTTTTCCCAGACCCAAGAATTACTTTCAAAAATTCATATCTCAATATGCAAGCAATTTTTGAGTTAAAAATCTTTAAAGGAAAATTGTTAAAATAGTCAGATTCAAGTCTTAAAAATAATTTTTATTAAAGTTAACTAGTAGAATTTCTGGAATCTAGAAATATCAGTGATAATCAACATAAGGCAGAAAATCGAATGATGTAATTTCGAGTTTTAATTATATTAACTGTTTTGAATTTGCAAATGGTGATTTTTGATCATGATTTTTAAGTATGTGGATGTCGAGTTATCTCGAGTTGATTGTTTTTGGAGATTCATCGAATACCGATGATCGACGAGGTGTTGGTTGTTGGGGTCGAAGTTGGAGGAAGCTTGGATGGTGGAGATCATGGGAAAAATAGCCAGAGATTTTCTGGTTCATCGTGGTGGATGAACGACGTGGATCTAGGGTTTAGTCCTGCATTTGGTTAGTGGCAATTCGCGTGGCATTTGCGTCGTTGTCACCACGATTCAATCGATCGCGACTGGGGGATGGGTTCGTGAGTGGTCGGAGTGTTTTTGGCTGGAGGCACGTGAGCTCCGGTGGACGAGGTAGTTGTCGGCGAAGGAGGTTGATCGTTCAAGTGGTTCCAGGAATTTATCGAGTTACCTCGATTTCGATATTGGATTTGTTTGGGTGGTTGGGTTGTCGGAATCAGATAGGTTGGCGATCGTCGAGGTGCGAGGGTGGTCAGAGATGGTTGGAGCATCGCCGGTGGTCTGTGCATGTGCACATGTGTTGGGGTGTGTCAGTAGTTGTATTCGAGAGGAAGGAGAGGATTTTCTCGGTAGAAGCTCGGGAAGAAGAAGGATTGGCTCGAAGAAGCTCTCGCGATTTTGGAAGAAGGACTCGAGGAGGGACTCGGGTTTGTGAGTGTATTTGCGTACAGTTTTTAAAACTTAAAAATTTATATAAGTTTGTTTGTAAAAAAGGGTAAGAAGAAGGGAAAACTCGGGTTAGACCCGAGTGATCTTCGGGTTTGACCCGAAGCAGGTTTAAACTAGTTTTAAACAGGGTTTTAAAAATAAGATTTTGAAATTTAAGTATAAAATTAGTTTAAACTTTCATATATAAATTAATAATTGTTTTCTTGAAACGTTGGTTATGAAGTTTTAAATTTTGTCTAATTTAAATGTTGTAAAGTAAAGTTATTTAAAGGTTTTTATATAAGCAAGGTTTTAAATTTAAATTGAAATTAGTTTAAACTTATTACTTGATAAATGTTTAAGTTATTGATTGAAAGAAGTTATGATTTGGTAATTTTAATTTATCAAGTTAAACGAGTATTTTAAGACTAAATTAATGTTTTAATTAAATAAAGTCAATTAAGATAAAATGGTTAAATGTTAATATTAATTAAGGTATTTTTAAGATAATGGTTTTATCTTAAGATAATTAAGGTTTAATAAGTGAGATTAATTAAATTAATTAAATAAATTTGATTATAATTAATTAATTTAAGGATAATTGTAATTAAGTATTATTAATTAAGTGATTAGAGATTGATTAATTAATGATTAGTGATTAAAGTATTTGTAATTAGAGATTAATTAATTAAGTAATTAAAGGTAAATTACTTAAAGGAAGAAATTAAGGTTTAATTACTTGGTGTAATTAATGAAAGGGTTGATTAAATAATTAAGAAAATTTATTAAGGGTTAGTAAATTAATAAATGTGATTAATGTGAATGGGTAAAGAATAATTAATTTGTGTGATTAATTAAGAGTTAATTACTTATTGTAATTAAGAGATAATTAATCAAAAATGATTAATTAAGATGAATAATTAAAGATAATAAATCAATTGGTTTGTGATTAATTAATGTTAAGTAAGGATAATCTAAGTGATTAAAGATTAGTAATTAATTTAATTAGAGACAAATTGAATTAATTTTTGGAAGTGATTAATCTTGCTTATGAATGATTGATTAATGATTAAATACCTTGAATTGATTGACATTTCTGATATAAAGTGTTATGTGATATAATATGTTTGGGTTAAAACAGTGACATCCTGTATTTAAGTTTGAATTGTATTTCACTTGGATAACTTGGGTTATGATAACATTTGATTCGAAGAGACCGGGGTCGGGTATCAGTAAATACCCGAAACCACTTCGATTTGTAATCTACAATAATCCTTTATAGATTTGGTATGTGAAATCAATAGGCCGGTTTGGAATAATGTGGACTATTTAAACTAAGTTGGATACTTAGATATTGTTTTGTGAAATAAGTACTGACTATATAAGTTGTTTACTTGTGGTAAAGTACGAGTTACCCCGGGTTAAAGAAGTTCTATAGATTGAAATTTCATGTTAGATGAGTTTACTCACGCTGGTTTCCAGCCTGACCCGGGTGTTACTTTGATGTAATGCTCGGGTCAGACCGAGTATTACAGAATTTCAGGTAAGGACGTTCTGGAGCTCAGGAGTCGAGCTGGATGGCAGGAACGTATGAAGTGTTTCTATTGTGTTATATAAATGTATATCTGAGACTTGATAATTGTGTATATCCAGTGTCTGTATAAATGTGTAACTCTGATGTATTAAAATGTAATCGACAGATATAATATTGTTTTGTAAACTGTTATTATTATTATTATATTTTATCCGCTGCGAATGTGAGATGTTGATGTTTCTGTTCTTCTTCTTCTATCTCTTTCCTTTTCTTTTCCTTAACAATTCGGAAATTTCGGGTTCGAAATTTCCGGGTCGTTACATTTGGTATCAGAGCCAGGTTAAGCGAGAACCTTGGCTCTGTTGGGATTGCTCGTTAAGGATAGGGTCAATGGTACCCTAGAACGAGTTGAGTGTATATATATATATATATATATATATATATATGAGAGCGTAATTGTTATTTTCTTATATAAGGATTTTAAATGATTTTATATAAGAATATATTTTGATATATAAAATAATATTTCTTTCTAATAAATATTAAGGTAATTGGTTGTTAAAATAATGAGAATTAAGGGGTAATAGTAATACAACCAAATTGAAATTGAATGAAGATAAGTTTGAAATGGATCCAAACTGAAATTAAAAATCCAATTGGAATTGAAGATAATTTAAAATTGTGAAATTTTAAATCTAAATCCAGAAAACTTGAAAATTGTTTTAAAGAAGTTTGTTTTGAATTAAAACCAAAGGTGGTTTAAAAATTTAAAGTATAACTTAGTGTGTAAAGAAAATGTATATATGAGGAATATACATAATACTAATGATGATTTGAAATTTAAGTGGATTCAATTTGAAATTAGTTTGAATAATTTGAAATTGTAATTAAAGTGAATATGTTTAAAATCAAATGGAATTTGATTTGAATTTGGAAAGGAATTAAGATTAATTCAACTTGAATTGGGATTGAATTTAATTCAATGAAAATTGAAGTATTGAGTCAATTTAAATGGAAGTGGAAATTTAAATTGAATTAATGGGAAATTAATTGGAAATGGAGATTGGGAAATTAAACAGTTTGGCTCTGGATTATTTTCAGATTGTTTTAATACAAGTATATTTTTCCAAACTATTTACTATACAATCTTTCTTCTTAAACCCCAAACTATCTTATACAATTATTTTGGAACTATTTAACTATTTTGAAACTGTCTTATAAACTAATTACTATTTTTTTCAGTTACTTATATCTAATTGCTATTTTAAAAACTATTTTACAATTATCTAACTATTTTATACCTACTTAACTATTTAACAGCTATTTTACAAACTAATAACTATTTTTCAACTACTTATCTATTTTAAACTTTTCCAAGCTATTTTTAAAATTTAAATTGGTCAGAGTTCAAACTGTTGGTAATTAAAGTAATAACTCAATTAGAAATGGAAGCAATTGAGAATAAATGAATGGAATTAAAGGAAATGTGAATAGGAAAGAGAATTGATTTGGCTAATAACCAATAAAGATAAATACGTAGGATATACGTATATTATTCTATTCGCATAATAATTTGATCCAGATTCGAACACAGAATTTTGAGATAATATTATCGATCCGAGTTGGGATTTTTCGCTCGATTTTCGACGGCGAACCTGGATATGGATTTTTGATTGGTTCTGGATATTCTCTATCATAGTTGTGACTATGCAAGGAGAATGACGGTTTCTAATCAAGAAACCAGATCTGAGTCCGCACTAGGAAGTCGGGTGGACGATACTAGTTCGGAAGTGAAATTGTGTGATCGATTGAGCGATCAGATTGATATTGTGTACGGATGATATCTGTACATCGTACGGATTTGAATGAAATTGATATTGAAGATTTGTGGATAAGAACTGTAAATTGGTTTTTGAAAAGAAATATGGTTAATAACTTTATAAAAGATTTATCAAATGTGAATATTTGATTTAGAATAAAATAAAGATATATATCCTTGTTATATAAGGTAAATCTTCCCTTGTTGAATCAATTGCTAAAAGAAAATGGTTTTGAAATATTTGAAGTATAAAAGAGGTTTTATACAAAGTTTGAAATGATCCAAAGATTTTCAAAGTTATATATATCTATATCTATATATATATAAAGGATCTTATGAGAATGATTTTGAAAAAGGTTTTGGGAACCAATGGATTTTGGAAAGGGCTTTTGATTTTTGGGAAAATCAATTTTGGAATTTGGAAAGCCTAGTTTGAGAATTATCGATTTTGGTAATCGATTTTGTGTAAAGGAGATTTTGATAAATCATAAAGGGTATGATTTGAAGATACTATAAGTATATAGTATAAAGTGTTTTGAGAATAGCTCTGGGGAAAAAGGCGCTCCCTTGAAATGAACTTCTCAGGAGTGCCACTGGGTGGTACTGCCTTGAGCCCCAAGGGGGGTTTCTAAAGTTGATCCTGTGAGGAGTCCGGACAAAACTAGTTCCTGAGGATTATTTGTGTAGCGAAAGTCGAGGGGCTGGTGCCCACAGAGGCATTTGAGTTATGTTGTGACAACAATTTAACTCGATGTCACTGCGATCTACTACAGACCATAGCGGAAGTCATGTGTGCCGCTGAGAGCCAACTGTCTACGTTTGATTTTATATCGGTAGACTGTGACACTATGGTAACATAGCGAAAGTCGTTTGAGCCGCTGAGAGCCAACACTCTGCGTTTGATTTTATATCGGTAGACTGCGACCTATGTGGAGGAGTTTCATTTTGACAGCGAAATCGTGTGTGCCGCTGAGAGCCAACAGTTACATGGACTTTTGCTGCGACGGCAACGTAACCCTGGAATGTAACTGCGATCTGTTGTGGGTTCCATGCTGTTATCAGTTACATGGACTTTTGCTGCGATAGCAACGTAACCCGTGATGTAACTGTGACCATGGATGGGGGTGATGATTTCCAGAGCATTCTCACATAAGATATTTCCTCTATTTTCAAAACTGTTTCTATATTTTCATAAATTATTTTCCAATTATTTTCACTGGGTGTTGAAAACGGGTTTACCAAGTACTGATAGATTTTCAGTCTTACGCCTGATCAACGTATGACCGAATTTCTGTAAGAACGAGGATGAACTTGTTAAAACATCGAGTTATAAAAGTATTTTTATAAAAAACTATTTTTGTAATACTATATAGATTTTAAAGTGTTTTAAAAATAATAAAAAGATAACTTATCTGATTTTAAGTATTAAGTAAATTCTGGCTTCATTCCTTTTCGAGGACGAAAAGATTCTAAGGGGGAAGGAATGTGATAACCCGGATTTTGGGACATTTGATAATTGGATAATTAACTGTTTTAATCAATTGAACAGATAAAATCCTGATAATAAAAGATATCCGGATATGTAAATGAATTTGGAAATATAATAAAAATTAAATTATAAATATCTGGATAAATATTTTATAATCTCCTAATATAATTATTTAAAATTGGCAAATTATTCTTTTAAAATAAATAATAATGTGTTGTTATGAGTAGATTTTACATAGAATTGGATTGGAAATTCAAGAATAAATATATATGATTATTATTTGTATAAAATTAAGATTTTAAAATCATTCTCTTTTAAAAGTTATATATGTATAAATACTAGAAAATTATGAATATAAATATAAAACATAAAATATGTATGCATATATAAGTTTAATCTTTAAAGAAAACATGTGTAAACATGTTAATTATCTTAGTAACACATGTAAGAAAATTAAATCTTATAGTGACAAGTGTAAATTCTTGAGAACAAGTGGCCTTCATTCATTTATTTGAAAATTTAAAACATATAAGAAAATTTGTTTTCTCTTTCAATTCCAAACCTTTTCTTCCTCTCATTTCTTTTCGTCCTTGTTTCAAAATTAACTCAAACCAGAAAACTATTTTTCTAAAACTGGAATTGAAAACTAAAAGCAAATCAAAACCTGAAACTTGATATTCAAATTGCAAATCAACCTGCAACTAAAATGAAGTTCGACTGCAATTCAAAAGGGATCAAGACCAACTCAGCAGTTTCAATCTGAAGCAAAGGTAACATCAACCTGAAACAAATTCAAGTTGAAAACAAATTCAAGATTAGTTTCAAGCCAAAGATTCAACTTTCAGATTTAAGCTATTCAAGTTTTCAAAAATCTCGACTGTTTCATGTTACTCTGCTTAAACAAAACAGGTGAGTAAACTTTCCTATTAAAAACAGTTTTAATCTATGATTTTATGAATGCATGTGATAAATTTGTATAGAAATGTTGTATTATAGTTTGCATGATTGTTTTTATCTGGAATGTATTTTGAACTACTCTGTTTGTATGTGTGCATGTCTGATTATAGACTGGTCTCTGTTTTTCCCAGACCCAAGAATTACTTTCAAAAATTCATATCTCAATATGCAAGCAATTTTTGAGTTAAAAATCTTTAAAGGAAAATTGTTAAAATAGTCAGATTCAAGTCTTAAAAATAATTTTTATTAAAGTTAACTAGTAGAATTTCTGGAATCTAGAAATATCAGTGATAATCAACATAAGGCAGAAAATCGAATGATGTAATTTCGAGTTTTAATTATATTAACTGTTTTGAATTTGCAAATGGTGATTTTTGATCATGATTTTTAAGTATGTGGATGTCGAGTTATCTCGAGTTGATTGTTTTTGGAGATTCATCGAATACCGATGATCGACGAGGTGTTGGTTGTTGGGGTCGAAGTTGGAGGAAGCTTGGATGGTGGAGATCATGGGAAAAATAGCCAGAGATTTTCTGGTTCATCGTGGTGGATGAACGACGTGGATCTAGGGTTTAGTCCTGCATTTGGTTAGTGGCAATTCGCGTGGCATTTGCGTCGTTGTCACCACGATTCAATCGATCGCGACTGGGGGATGGGTTCGTGAGTGGTCGGAGTGTTTTTGGCTGGAGGCACGTGAGCTCCGGTGGACGAGGTAGTTGTCGGCGAAGGAGGTTGATCGTTCAAGTGGTTCCAGGAATTTATCGAGTTACCTCGATTTCGATATTGGATTTGTTTGGGTGGTTGGGTTGTCGGAATCAGATAGGTTGGCGATCGTCGAGGTGCGAGGGTGGTCAGAGATGGTTGGAGTATCGCCGGTGGTCTGTGCATGTGCACATGTGTTGGGGTGTGTCAGTAGTTGTATTCGAGAGGAAGGAGAGGATTTTCTCGGTAGAAGCTCGGGAAGAAGAAGGATTGGCTCGAAGAAGCTCTCGCGATTTTGGAAGAAGGACTCGAGGAGGGACTCGGGTTTGTGAGTGTATTTGCGTACAGTTTTTAAAACTTAAAAATTTATATAAGTTTGTTTGTAAAAAAGGGTAAGAAGAAGGGAAAACTCGGGTTAGACCCGAGTGATCTTCGGGTTTGACCCGAAGCAGGTTTAAACTAGTTTTAAACAGGGTTTTAAAAATAAGATTTTGAAATTTAAGTATAAAATTAGTTTAAACTTTCATATATAAATTAATAATTGTTTTCTTGAAACGTTGGTTATGAAGTTTTAAATTTTGTCTAATTTAAATGTTGTAAAGTAAAGTTATTTAAAGGTTTTTATATAAGCAAGGTTTTAAATTTAAATTGAAATTAGTTTAAACTTATTACTTGATAAATGTTTAAGTTATTGATTGAAAGAAGTTATGATTTGGTAATTTTAATTTATCAAGTTAAACGAGTATTTTAAGACTAAATTAATGTTTTAATTAAATAAAGTCAATTAAGATAAAATGGTTAAATGTTAATATTAATTAAGGTATTTTTAAGATAATGGTTTTATCTTAAGATAATTAAGGTTTAATAAGTGAGATTAATTAAATTAATTAAATAAATTTGATTATAATTAATTAATTTAAGGATAATTGTAATTAAGTATTATTAATTAAGTGATTAGAGATTGATTAATTAATGATTAGTGATTAAAGTATTTGTAATTAGAGATTAATTAATTAAGTAATTAAAGGTAAATTACTTAAAGGAAGAAATTAAGGTTTAATTACTTGGTGTAATTAATGAAAGGGTTGATTAAATAATTAAGAAAATTTATTAAGGGTTAGTAAATTAATAAATGTGATTAATGTGAATGGGTAAAGAATAATTAATTTGTGTGATTAATTAAGAGTTAATTACTTATTGTAATTAAGAGATAATTAATCAAAAATGATTAATTAAGATGAATAATTAAAGATAATAAATCAATTGGTTTGTGATTAATTAATGTTAAGTAAGGATAATCTAAGTGATTAAAGATTAGTAATTAATTTAATTAGAGATAAATTGAATTAATTTTTGGAAGTGATTAATCTTGCTTATGAATGATTGATTAATGATTAAATACCTTGAATTGATTGACATTTCTGATATAAAGTGTTATGTGATATAATATGTTTGGGTTAAAACAGTGACATCCTGTATTTAAGTTTGAATTGTATTTCACTTGGATAACTTGGGTTATGATAACATTTGATTCGAAGAGACCGGGGTCGGGTATCAGTAAATACCCGAAACCACTTCGATTTGTAATCTACAATAATCCTTTATAGATTTGGTATGTGAAATCAATAGGCCGGTTTGGAATAATGTGGACTATTTAAACTAAGTTGGATACTTAGATATTGTTTTGTGAAATAAGTACTGACTATATAAGTTGTTTACTTGTGGTAAAGTACGAGTTACCCCGGGTTAAATAAGTTCTATAGATTGAAATTTCATGTTAGATGAGTTTACTCACGCTGGTTTCCAGCCTGACCCGGGTGTTACTTTGATGTAATGCTCGGGTCAGACCGAGTATTACAGAATTTCAGGTAAGGACGTTCTGGAGCTCAGGAGTCGAGCTGGATGGCAGGAACGTATGAAGTGTTTCTATTGTGTTATATAAATGTATATCTGAGACTTGATAATTGTGTATATCCAGTGTCTGTATAAATGTGTAACTCTGATGTATTAAAATGTAATCGATAGATATAATATTGTTTTGTAAACTGTTATTATTATTATTATATTTTATCCGCTGCGAATGTGAGATGTTGATGTTTCTGTTCTTCTTCTTCTATCTCTTTCTTTTTCTTTTCCTTAACAATTCGGAAATTTCGGGTTCGAAATTTCCGGGTCGTTACAGTGTCTATTAATTATAACAAGGTTATTAGTAAACCCATGTGTTATCCCGCCTTTTGGCAAGGCCGTGACACCAAGGAATTGACTTGTAATCGATGATGACCCGTCCTAAAGATCAGTTATACACGGGCTCACAATGGTTATCAATGAATTTTGTCCGAGTCCGGATCGAGCCAAAATTGGTAGGACATGATGAGCTAAGCCATAAGAGCCAGCGTTCCAAATCTCAAGTCAATTCGAGTTTGTATGCTCAAGTTATGAAGGATACAAGATTGGACGAAAATCAATTACCGTTTGACTCGCTCCTACGACTCGCTCCCCTCGACTCGATCCATATCTGTTTGACGACGGACTTTCTATCGGTTAAGAAAACCGTCGAACGAATTTAGAAATAAAATATAACCGCAAGCGGACGGCGTACACTTGTAGTACGTGGCGAATACAGGTCGATCCGCAGGGAATTGATGATTTTAAATCTCTATTCAATCAAATTAACCAAAGTTGAAAGTGTGATTAGCTAAAAATGTAAGAAACTAACAAAAAGTAGCAAAATAAAAATAGATAAAAATATGAGAGTTGAATGAAAATTTAGAGATAAATCCACTCTCTAGATCATATAATTCAACAATTAATGAAATTATGATCTCTTTTTTGGTCATAAGTGAGTTTAAATGATGTGTTTATCATAAGTATGGCTCATTTGTGCTATTAATTAGCTCAACATAAGCCATCAAACTATAACACAACCTTTAAACCACTTACTAACTCTCATGAAAATGACAACAAAGTTAAAAATGAAATCTATTTTAAGTATGGCCTATTAACTATTAATTAGAAATATAGACCATCAAATTTGAATTTCAAATCACTTTCTTATGCCATAATCATATTTTGATGAAGATGCATTTGTGTTAGTGATTGTTTAAGCATAGCCTATTTGGTGTCAACAATATAGGCTATCAAATTCAAAACAAAAACAACAAATTAAACCACTTCAAGCATTGTCATTAAGCACAAAAAGAGAGCTATAATTATCAAAATGTTGAAGCTACATGATTAGAGGCTTCATTACCCCTAAATTGAAGGGATTAGCCTCTCATATTTGTTATCAAAACAACAAATGTAGCTAGCAACATGAAAGCAAAAGAAAAGGAAAATAAAAGCTAATGGAAAAGAGAACTACTATTCTACTTGCATGAAAAACAAAAGAAATCTACACTACAACATGAAAGGAAATAAACAAGAAAAGAAGAAAAGAGCATGTATTTAAAGTTGCATAATAAGAAATTACATGAAATAAAAATGGCTAAGTAGCCATGAAAAGAAAAGAGAAGCTTTCTTTTATTTTGAGCATAAACTAATCTAAAGAGAGACTAAGGGAGACACTAAGGGAGAGGGGCGGGTTACATGAAACATAAGGGGTATATATACATGTGTTAAACCCTAATTCATATTTTTGGGGAATGCCCAAAATACCCTCTTAGGAAGTGTGGAGGCCAAGTAATCATTAGCTTCAAATAATCCTCATTTAAGTGTACATGAAGCCATGAATTCCATAAGCATGTGCATTAGCCTCTAATTTGTACATTAAGGTAGGTGGGGTCCTCCATTATCTTCACTTTGAATTATTTCCATCTTCATTTGTTCTCTTCACTCTTGTGCATACATATATCATCATGTAACCACTTGTATATGAAGCCAAATTCCTATAAAAAATATAGAAATTTCTAATTAAATTTTCTCAAATTAATATATGCACAAAAATGACCATTTTGCCCTTGGATGAAGATGAATATGTGACGATTTGAAAATAATATGAATTTTGGTTTAAACAAGTTAAAATACCCAATATGATCATTTATTTAATTTAAATAGATTAAATATGGTGGTAAAAATATACACATTTACGTGCACATCAAATACCCCCACACTTATCTTTTTATTCGTCCTCGAATAAAGGAAAAAATACTAAGATAAATCCGTTTTCGTAGGGAGCACGATTGCATTGAGCGTATGCAACAATCCGTTAAACCTCTGGGTGTCCCCAGTAGGACGAGTGTTGTCTCGTGAGGGTTTTTAGCAGATACTACCCACAAAATCCAAATGCAGAATGAAAGTATTTACACAATGCAAGATTTATTTACAAGGAGATGAATGCAAGTTTTTGAAAATATTTACAATGAAGGATTTATTTTTTAAATTAACACAAATAAGTTAAATATAGGTTTTGGTTATTATCTTGAAAATTTAAGTCATTTTACTTGTCAAAATTTCCAATAAAAATCAAGTTATCAAAGCAAATAAACTATAGTTTAACTCATTGTTTCGGTTAATTACGTAGTGTAACTATGAAATGGATTCTTATCGATTATCAAAGTTCATCAAAGTGGTATTTTTCATTTCTTTTCAATAACAAGTCAAATCAAATAAGTTAAAACAGTGTTTGGATTTCAATTGCTTACTCTCTCCATTTTTTTTCTTTTGAAAATTTTGTTGATATTAACAATATTTACATATGCCTAACTCAGATAAACTTAAGCCAGATAGATTACCCATGCACTTCCTTGCGGACTGATGTGAGGGAAATACAGAGCGTGGCGAGTGAACACACAAGTGTGAACACCTATTGACAGTAGGCGTTATTAAAAAGAATTTTTATATATATACACCTAACTCAAATAAACTGAGGCCAGATATACCGATCGTGCACTGCCTTTCGGGCTTACGTGAGAAGGGTACATAGCATGGCGAGTGAACACATGTGTAATAACCCAATATTTAATAATACTTCTAATTCTTTTATTTATAACTATGGGGTTTTATTTTAAGAAAGTTGAAATTCTAAACTTAAAATTTTAATGATCACCAAATTTTTATTTATATTTTGTAAAAGAATTTAACCTTATTCGTTTACAATTTGTTTCTTAGTTAATAATTTATAAATAAAGTGTTAGATTGAATAGTATAGATAGTGGATAAATAAGCTTATAAAAGGCACGTTTTAAATCTACGTTTATACCCGTTTTATTGGGGGTGAGAACTTGTACGTATGTAATAAAATACTCTTTAAACGTACGAGTAGCAAATAAGTAAATGTGAAAATATAAAATGCAGGAGTACGTTTAGGGTGCGCATTCTTAATTAGTAAATAAATTAACTATAGCCATTAAATTTTAGTACCCTGAATTCCACAAATTAGCGTTACTTTTTCCCATAATATTCATTTGTTTTAAATTTGGGTATAAAATCTTTATCCACGAATCGTTCCAAATCTTGCCAATAATTTTATTTTCTTTGTCGTTACCTTTCATAATTCGCTCAACCTATTTAAATTTCAAAACACGCAACCTTTTAATAATGCAATGCAGTGTAATCATTCTCTACCTTTTACGTTCTAAATTTAAAGAGTCTTACCGTTCTTTTATCAATCAATGCAAATAATTATTTTCTTGCCTATAACTTCTCATCTCTCATGCAATTCTAGAAAGAAAATTAATACATCAAGTTATTCGTTTATACCCTCTTTCTTTCTTACCTTTTTTTTGCCTAGTCTCTTTATTATTTTCCTATGTCTATCTCTTGACATTTATTTCTTTATTTGTTTGTCTAGGCCTTATTTTATCTATTAAATATTTCTTATGTGTTTAATAGCTTGGAAAAAAAATTTCAATTGTATACACGTTACTTTGTTTTTATTACGCATACGCTAAATTGTTTATTTCTTCCCTTTTATTTACCGATCTATTTAATTACCATACTTTAGTTATGTATTACTCTTCCTAATCACTCCAAAATCTTCTCCTTATCTCATTCCTTTTTCATTTGCATATAAGATTAAATATATATGTTTCTTTTACCTTAACTCATGACCTTTTCAATTCTAGCTTCTTTATTTCTTTTGCCATTCCTTATCAAATCAATGTACGTTACTTTTGGATATGTGGTCCAAGATACCACAGCAAAAAAATTAATTATTTGATTTAAATATTATTTGCCTTATAAACGCAATAATTGAACATCACATATCAAAACAAAAATATTTGCCTGCCTTTTTGTTCCCATTTGATTTGCACACGTTACTTTTCCTTGAGTGTAAAGCTTCTGCCTATAAATACAAACCTCATATCACATTTCCTCACCTCAAAATTATCTGCATCTCCATTTGATTCTTTCTTTTTCGTGAGCAGGAAAATCAGGTAATGGTTTTATTCATTTTTTTTCCTTCCTTCTTCTTTTTGTTTGTTATATTTTGTCGTCCACTTCATGCTCATCTACACCCTCCCTTCCTCTCTCCTTCTAGTGAAGTGGTCAAGTCAAAATTTGATTCCATTCGTTCAGTTTATTTCAAAATTTTGTGTTAAATTTTACTTAGTTTTGATGTTGAATTTATTCGTTTCCTTTTCAAGAATAAAAATCTGGTCGCAGCCTTCGCAACTATTTGATCATGCTTCTGTGCATTCTCTTTTAAAAGTGTTACCATTATTCTTGAATCAAAATCTTCGACGGCAATAAGGTGAGTTATTCTCACCAGACAATATGTACCTATATAACTAGTAAATTGATAGCCTGTGAATCTGTAGAAATATATTATCATGTTATACTTGACTATGTTATGATCATATGATAATTATACACCTATTATATCATATGTTACTGTTATTTAATGTTATTCTATTATTTATATCAGTTATCACCATTGCAAGTTCCCTGTAGACTAGAATCACTATGGGTTGAAATGATACATACCCGAACGGACTTTAGAATAGGGAAAAATCGTTATGGGATGAAATGATAGGCCTGAATGGTTTTTATTTAATTTATTTTAACTTGGGATTGCTGGTTTGAAATGATAGAACCCGGATTTTTCTTTTTAAACTACGAATTGAAATTATACATATCCGTATCACTTGACCTAGGCTAGAAAACTATATACAGGCCCGTGGTTATTTTATAAAGTGTTTTGAATATTTTTAAGTATTTTAAAAATATAAATTTATGGAATTTGATTTAAATGTATTTTGAAATGTTTTAAAATAAAGAAATTATGATTTTTCTATGTGTTAAAAATGTAATTAATGAATGGTTTAACTGGATTTTTGAAATATAACTTAAGTTTGGAAATTTGGAATTTTGGTTAAAAATGATATTTAAGTTATATAAATAAAATGAAAATTTAATTATATTTGGAAAATGGTAAATATGATAATTTGATTAAATTTGAATTTAAACGATTTATTAAAGTATTATTGATTTTTCTATGAGTTTAAGTGGTTAAATAAATGAATGTTTAAAAGTGATCTTTTAAAATATAACTTGACTTGGAAATGTGAAATTTGGTTTTAATTAAAATTTTAAGTTAATTAAATAAAATTGGAAATTTAGTTAAATTTGTGAAATGGTAATTTAAATTTGACGTGTTAAGTTTATTTGTTGAAATGTGAAGAATTGGACACTTTTACACTAAAATTTATTAAGTAAATTGTTGAAAATTGGATTTGATTATAAGAAATTTATTGTGAAAAGATATATGTTAAATGATTTGTAAATGAACATTTTAAATGTTAAAATATGATTTTAAAAATGTTTATGTGTTTTAAATTAAAGTTATTTAATTACTGGAAATACACTAACACCTGAAATTAACTTTTAATAGCATTCAGAAATGCTATAGATTCTGTTTTGAACTAAAATTGTGTAAAAAGGAGCTATTACAGCATTTCTGGAATGCTGTAGTTGCTGTAGTTGAACTTATAGGCTAATATTGAACTCAGTCCTATTATAGCATTCTCTGGAAATGCTATAATGGTCTGTAGTCTATGTTGAAACCAAATTTAACCCTTGTTTTGAAATCTGAACTACCGCAGCACTTCTGAAATGCTGTCTTTTCTGTTTTGAACTATAATTCAACTAAAACTGAGTTTTAACAGCAGTTTTAAGTGTTGTCTTTGCTGAATTAAAAATGTTTTCAAATATAACTTATAGCAGTTGTTTTTAAATGCTGTGAAATGCTGAAATTTTAATAATTAGGGTTTTTGACTTAGCAAACGAACTCAGAATGGTTTGAAACTTTGGAAATTGAATACTTGATTTGAAAATATAATAATTACACTTTTAAAAGGTTTAAATGAATTATTTGATTGGAATATAAACTATTTAAAGGGTGACTTGAAATGATAATAAATGAAGTATATCTTTAAATTTAAAAGGTATTTAAAGTTGAATATTTAGATTTGAACTCAAATGATATTTGGAATATTAAAATGATTTGAAATGAAGTTTTGAAATGTTATGATATTTTAAAAATATGGAAATGGTTTGGAATTGATTTAATCTTTATTTTGATAAAGATTTGGATTTGAAATGATATTCTATTTTGAAGTATAAACTGTTTTTAAAAGTTATAACCACGGGTTATAATAACGATTGGTTGGCAAAGAGATCGGGATCGGATATGGACATACTCTCTGTCAATACCGAAAACCACTTTGACAACCGTGTACGCGGTGGAGATTCCAGAATGAAGTAGGATGGTGGCGACGTTCTTAAGGTATGTTACGTGGACCCAACTCCCGTGAGTTGGCATAAGGTGGCTAAAACAGCAGCGATCTCGGACCAGTGAGGTAGCACCTCTTCTCGGACACATTTCTTCGATATTATACTCTTACTTGTGATTGATTAGATGGCCATCCTCCGATTTGGGAGTGTTGTTCGAGGTGGACGATAGTGGCTGCTATGCGCTCCATCAGTCCGTGTGCGTAATTGGTATATCTACCCTGGCATTGCCTAGTTGTGCCGTGTCACCTACCATATCGAGCTTTACTACGATTTGTGATTTCTTCCGTAGCCTGTGGAGTATCGAGGGTAGCCCCCATTTTGGGAGTATGCTAATACTGGATAGACTACTGGGACTATTACGTGTTAAGGTGGAAAATGTAAAGCCTTAATGCTATTTAAAAGTATGTTTATTTTATATTAGACATTATTATAATATCGAATATTACTACATAGTAGATAGTTTAACGGATCCTTAGAGGATAGGCGGTCCCAAGCATCTTCTAAGTTACTTGTACCTTTATTACAGTTCACTTGAGTTGGTTTACATTATATAAGTATATATTGTCCTGACTCGAGTGTTTTGTGTTTTGCTTTACGCTCGGGTCAGCCTGAGTTATTCACAGATTTGGATTTCCACTCTCTTGGAGATTTGAATCGCTGGAGATTATCTGCTTGTCATGTCCTATCTATTTCAATTCCGTTGTTCTACTCAGCTTGTACTTGGTTATTATATTGAGACTTTTGTTGTATTCTATTTCTTTTGTTATATCTCATGTAACTCTGATATATTTATATAGTAGCTTCATGAACTACTATTTCTTTTACTTCCGCTGCATTATTTTACTATGTCTCTGTGATCTGTGATTATATAATAACCTTATAAAAGTATAGATAGTGGATAAATAAGCTTATAAAAGGCACGTTTTAAATTTACGTTTATACCCGTTTTATTGGGGGTGAGAACTTGTACGTATGTAATAAAATACTCTTTAAACGTACGAGTAGCAAATAAGTAAATGTGAAAATATAAAATGCAGGAGTACGTTTAGGGTGCGCATTCTTAATTAGTAAATAAATTAACTATAGCCATTAAATTTTAGTACCCTGAATTCCACGAATTAGCGTTACTTTTTTCCATAATATTCATTTGTTTTAAATTTGGGTATAAAATCTTTATCCACGAATCGTTCCAAATCTTGCCAATAATTTTATTTTCTTTGTCGTTACCTTTCATAATTCGCTCAACCTATTTAAATTTCAAAACACGCAACCTTTTAATAATGCAATGTAGTGTAATCATTCTCTACCTTTTACGTTCTAAATTTAAAGAGTCTTACCGTTCTTTTATCAATCAATGCAAATAATTATTTTCTTGCCTATAACTTCTCATCTCTCATGCAATTCTAGAAAGAAAATTAATACATCAAGTTATTCGTTTATACCCTCTTTCTTTCTTACCTTTTTTTTGCCTAGTCTCTTTATTATTTTCCTATGTCTATCTCTTGACATTTATTTCTTTATTTGTTTGTCTAGGCCTTATTTTATCTATTAAATATTTCTTATGTGTTTAATAGCTTGGAAAAAAAATTTCAATTGTATACACGTTACTTTGTTTTTATTACGCATACGCTAAATTGTTTATTTCTTCCCTTTTATTTACCGATCTATTTAATTACCATACTTTAGTTATGTATTACTCTTCCTAATCACTCCAAAATCTTCTCCTTATCTCATTCCTTTTTCATTTGCATATAAGATTAAATATATATGTTTCTTTTACCTTAACTCATGACCTTTTCAATTCTAGCTTCTTTATTTCTTTTGCCATTCCTTATCAAATCAATGTACGTTACTTTTGGATATGTGGTCCAAGATACCACAGCAAAAAAATTAATTATTTGATTTAAATATTATTTGCCTTATAAACGCAATAATTGAACATCACATATCAAAACAAAAATATTTGCCTGCCTTTTTGTTCCCATTTGATTTGCACACGTTACTTTTCCTTGAGTGTAAAGCTTCTGCCTATAAATACAAACCTCATATCACATTTCCTCACCTCAAAATTATCTGCATCTCCATTTGATTCTTTCTTTTTCGTGAGCAGGAAAATCAGGTAATGGTTTTATTCATTTTTTTTCCTTCCTTCTTCTTTTTGTTTGTTATATTTTGTCGTCCACTTCATGCTCATCTACACCCTCCCTTCCTCTCTCCTTCTAGTGAAGTGGTCAAGTCAAAATTTGATTCCATTCGTTCAGTTTATTTCAAAATTTTGTGTTAAATTTTACTTAGTTTTGATGTTGAATTTATTCGTTTCCTTTTCAAGAATAAAAATCTGGTCGCAGCCTTCGCAACTATTTGATCATGCTTCTGTGCATTCTCTTTTAAAAGTGTTACCATTATTCTTGAATCAAAATCTTCGACGGCAATAAGGTGAGTTATTCTCACCAGACAATATGTACCTATATAACTAGTAAATTGACAGTCTGTGAATCTGTAGAAATATATTATCATGTTATACTTGACTATGTTATGATCATATGATAATTATACACCTGTTATATCATATGTTACTGTTATTTAATGTTATTCTGTTATTTATATCAGTTATCACCATTGCAAGTTCCCTGTAGACTAGAATCACTATGGGTTGAAATGATACATACCCGAACGGACTTTAGAATAGGGAAAAATCGTTATGGGCTGAAATGATAGGCCTGAATGGTTTTTATTTAATTTATTTTAACTTGGGATTGCGGGTTTGAAATGATAGAACCCGGATGTTTCTTTTTAAACTACGGATTGAAATGATACATATCCGTATCACTTGACTTAGGCTAGAAAACTATATACAGGCCCGTGGTTATTTTATAAAGTGTTTTGAATATTTTTAAGTATTTTAAAAATATAAATTTATGGAATTTGATTTAAATGGATTTTGAAATGTTTTAAAATAAAGAAATTATGATTTTTCTATGTGTTAAAAATGTAATTAATGAATGGTTTAACTGGATTTTTGAAATATAATTTAAGTTTGGAAATTTGGAATTTTGGTTAAAAAAGATATTTATGTTATATAAATAAAATGAAAATTTAATTATATTTGGAAAATGGTAAATATGATAATTTGATTAAATTTGAATTTAAGCGATTTATTAAAGTATTATTGATTTTTCTATGAGTTTAAGTGGTTAAATAAATGAATGTTTAAAAGTGATCTTTTAAAATATAACCTGACTTGGAAATGTGAAATTTGGTTTTAATTAAAAGTTTAAGTTAATTAAATAAAATTGGAAATTTAGTTAAATTTGTGAAATGGTAATTTAAATTTGAAGTGTTAAGTTTATTTGTTGAAATGTGAAGAATTGGACACTTTTGCACTAAAATTTATTAAGTAAATTATTGAAAATTGGATTTGATATAAGAAATTTATTGTGAAAAGATATATGTTAAATGATATGTAAATGAACATTTTAAATGTTAAAATATGATTTTAAAAATGTTTATGTGTTTTAAATTAAAGTTATTTAATTGCTAGAAACACACTAACACCTGAAATTAACTTTTAATAGCATTCAGAAATGCTATAGATTCTGTTTTGAACTAAAATTGTGTAAAAAGGAGCTATTACAGCATTTCTGGAATGCTGTAGTTGCTGTAGTTGAACTTATAGGCTAATATTGAACTCAGGCCTGTTATAGCATTCTCTGGAAATGCTATAATGGTCTGCAGTCTATGTTGAAACCAAATTTAACCCTTGTTTTTGAAATCTGAACTACCGCAGCACTTCTGAAATGCTGTCTTTTCTGCTTTGAACTATAATTCAACTAAAACTGAGTTTTAACAGCAGTTTTAAGTGCTGTCTTTGCTGAATTAAAATGTTTTCAAATATAACTTATAGCAGTTGTTTTTAAATGCTGTGAAATGCTGAAATTTTAATAATTAGGGTTTTTGACTTAGTAAACGAACTCAGAATGGTTTGAAACTTTGGAAATTGAATACTTGATTTGAAAATATAATAATTACACTTTTAAAAGGTTTAAATGAATTATTTGATTGGAATATAAACTATTTAAAGGGTGAATTGAAATGATAATAAATGAAGTATATCTTTAAATTTAAAAGGTATTTAAAGTTGAATATTTAGATTTGAACTCAAATGATATTTGGAATATTAAAATGATTTGAAATGAAGTTTTGAAATGATATGATATTTTAAAAATATGGAAATGGTTTGGAATTGATTTAATCTTTATTTTGATAAAGATTTTGATTTGAAATGATATTCTATTTTGAAGTATAAACTGTTTTTAAAAGTTATAACCACGGGTTATAATAACGATTGGTTGGCAAAGAGACCGGGATCGGATATGGACATACTCTCTGTCGATACCGAAAACCACTTTGACAACCGTGTATGCGGTGGAGATTCCAGAATGAAGTAGGATGGTGGCGATGTTCTTAAGGTATGTTACGTGGACCCAACTCCCGTGAGTTGGCATAAGGTGGCTAAAACAGGAGCGATTTCGGACAAGTGAGGTAGCACCTCTTCTCGGACACATTTCTTCGATATTATACTCTTACTTGTGATTGATTAGATGGCCATCCTCCGATTTGGGATTGTTGTTCGAGGTGGACGATAGTGGCTGCTATGCGCTCCATCAGTCCGTGTGCGTAATTGGTATATCTACCCTGGCATTGCCTAGTTGTGCCGTGTCACCTACCATATCGAGCTTTACTACGATTTGTGATTTCTCCTGTAGCCTGTGGAGTATCGAGGGTAGCCCCCATTTTGGGAGTATGCTAATACTGGATAGACTACTTGGACTATTACGTGTTAAGGTGGAAAATGTAAAGCCTTAATGCTATTTAAAAGTATGTTTATTTTATATTAGACATTATTATAATATCGAATATTACTACATAGTAGATAGTTTAACGGATCCTTAGAGGATGGGCGGTCCCAAGCATCTTCTAAGTTACTTGTACCTTTATTATAGTTCACTTGAGTTGGTTTACATTATATAAGTATATATTGTCCTGACTCGAGTGTTTTGTGTTTTGCTTTACGCTCGGGTCAACCTGAGTTATTCACAGATTTGGATTTCCACTCTCTTGGAGATTTGAATCGCTGGAGATTATCTGCTTGTCATGTCCTATCTATTTCAATTCCGTTGTTCTACTCATCTTGTACTTGGTTATTATATTGAGACTTTTGTTGTATTCTATTTCTTCTGTTATATCTCATGTAACTCTGATATATTTATATAGTAGCTTCATGAACTACTATTTCTTTTACTTCCGCTGCATTATTTTACTCTGTCTCTGTGATCTGTGATTATATTTATTTACTATATATTCTGAGATTTGCCAAATTTTATTTACAACGCGGTATTTTTGAGCAATTCAACTCCGGCATGAGTGTCTACCTATACACTTATACTGGATGCGAATGGTTGAAAATATCGGGTCGTTACAACATGAGTGTGAACACATGACTCTAGGTGTTTATTAAAAAAATATATACATATATACAAGAAATATTTTTTTGTTTTTGTGTTGTTTTTTTTTGAAAGAGAGAGTTTTGCAAAATTATCTTAGCACTATTTAACTTAGAAGACAAAAAAAATGTTATATCCTTTACTTTAAATCAACCACTTTTTAAAACAAAGATTTTCAATTAGGATATATTTCATAATTATCACCTATGAATCTCCCTATATACTAGTTAAACCATTATTATTTGTAATCAAACGTCATTTTTATTTTTGTTAAGACGAATAAATTTTCAAAAATTTCAATTTAATAAACCAAAACCATATATTTATCCTATAGTGTTTCTTTAAAAATAAATCAAAAATGCTTTAAATAAATTGTTTGTTTTTTCTGTTTTTGAGATTTTTTTTTAAATTTTGGAAAAATTGAAAATGATGGTGAGTCTCCCCCCACACTTGATTTTGACTGTGTCCCCACAGTCAACCCAAGTGGAAGGAGAAAAATAAAAATAAAAACATGACATTTATTCAAATGAAAATTAACGATATTTACACGAGATTAGAAAGTATATCGTCAAAAAGTAAATGAAACGGTCTTCCAAAAACCGATTCATTTGCCTCGTTAAGTATACGAGACACGGCTTAAGCTCAGAAAACCAAACCATACAAGATTTCGAAGTTGAATTTGGATTTGGAAAAACGAATGCTGTTTTATTAAAAATTGTACGAGTCGTTTTATTTTCAATGATTTTTAGGGTTGATAAAACGATTGATTGAAGTTCAAGTTTATTTTCACCAAATTGAAATTCAAGCTGTTCATTGAAAAATTCTTCAGAATTATTGATTTCAAAATCAAATTGGTGATTTAAATCTTCCCTATCAGAGTTTAACGACTCGTTTTCAAAAAGTCCATAAAACTCGTGTTTGTTAAATTCGACTTCCTTTGTTGGATTATCAACAACTTCATTGCGTATCTCAAGTTCAAAATCCAAAGTTGTTGTATTCAAATTTTCAGAAAAAGGAAGATTGAAATTTAAATCGAGTTTCTCACCCTTAAAAGAATTGAAATCCAAGTCAATCACCAAATTTTCAACAACTTCGTTAAGATCGTTATTTTCAATTTCAAAAGTTGTTATTTGAAAATTGTCGATTTGGGTAAAAGATGGATTATTGTTTGACTCGTCACACGTTGGAATTTGATTTTTTTTTTCACGTTGTTTCATATATGTTTCAAACAACGAATTCGTGTGATCATTGTAAATTTCGTTCATTTGCTCAACAAAATCCAATTTATAATTATTAACATGAGGATTTTCACTTTGAAATTGTTGAGAACAAAGATTTTCAATCGTAACGTGGTTAATATTATTCCCATTGCCAAATTTGTTTGAAAAGTTGTTTCCATTTTCATTTTGAGTTTGAAATTCATTTTGGAGTTTGAAATTGAATTGGCATGGATTATAATCGAAATCGTTTGAATTTTGAATTGAATTCAAATTTTGAAATCCTTGACTCGAGTTGTTACACAAATATGAATTACACAAATCATTTATCATTTGGTTTTGTTGTGTAGAGATTTCAAGTAGAGATGAAATGCTATTTTCGAGATTCGAGGGTTGGTCTTCATTTTGAAAACTTTGTTGTTCAAAATTCGACTTGTTTAAACAATAATTGGTGTTAAAATATCCATATGAATTTGGAGTGAAATCATTTGGATTATATTGATTTTCACAACTATTGTAAAATTCATGTGAGTGGGGAAACTCGGACATTTTCAAGAGTGTTTTTGGGTTTTTTTTATATAAAGGAAAAATATTTACAAATAGAATTTATTTTTCAAAATGGAAAATTGATTTTTGTTTTGTTTTTGATTTTTCAATTTTTTTTTATTTTTGAAAAGGTTTTATAATTTTTTTGGATTTTTGAAATTTCAAAGAAAAAGGATTTAAAAACTGAAAAGGAAAAGGAATATTTACAATATTTTTAGTTTTGGATTTTGAAAATTTTATTTTTTTTGGTTTTAAAATATGCATGAACTAATGCAACTAAATGAATGCAAGGGTTAATTACAAATGATTTATCCTATGTTTACCCAAAATTGTATGATCACACATTGTCTTAAATAAACAAGATAGTTCTCAGCCAGGTAACGGACAGGATTTATCGGTGCACCACGAATCACCGTAGCAATGCAACCGTAGGTTTAAGTACCTTCAGAGAAACAACCACTATAATATTTACGAATCACCGTAATATTTATAAATGGTTATTGCTCTGTCGTAGCCTAGACACCAAGAAATTAAATTGTTCAAAGAAGATAATTTGCCAATATAGAATTAAGTGTTATCGATGTATAACTGTTATTATTAATCAAAATGAAATGCAAAGCAGAAATTAAACGTGTATTAACAATGCAACTACGAATGGATTTTTGTTTTTGTTTTTGATTTTTTTTAATAAAATGCAAATGCAAGTAACCAACAATACAATTCAAATAAAACTAGAGATGAGGTTAAAAGCAGCAAATTTTCTTATATAAGCAAGCTAGCAATTTATTTTTGGAAAGCGGAGCGGCAGTTTTCAGCAAGCTATTCTTCCTTTATTTCCTGCTTTGGCAACCTGAAAAAAAAACAAGATATATACAATTGTTATTATTATTACTTTTTTGGTTGTTTTTTTTTCAAAGATGAAAAACAAAATAAGCGAAAAACAAAACAATTGAAAATAAAATAAATGAAAACTAAAACAAGTGAAAACAAATGAAAAATGAAAATTAAACAAAGTTGAACTTTTTTTTTTCAGATTTCTTTTAAATTTTTTTTTGGAAAGGAAACTTAAAAGTGCAGTTTTACTTAAAAAAATTAATTTTTTAATAAGCAATCAAGCAGTTATTTTTGACCGAAGTTCTTCCCCTTCTGAAATTCTGCTTTGGCCACCCGAAAATAAAAACAAGATATATACATTTGTTTTTTTATAAGGATGAGAGGAACTCACAACAAATTAAAACAAAACAAAATAATTTTTTTTTTAAAGGATGAGAGGGAAAAAAAACTAAAACTAAAACTAAAATCAAACTAAATAAAACAATGGAGCAAACTTTTTTTTTAGTTCATCCTTTACCACACAAACCAAAACCCGACCCGACTTTTCTTCTTCTTCTCTCTTTTTTTTATAGCCCACGGCCCAATATTTTCTCCTTACTAAAAAAAATTCAACGAACTCAAATTACAGACCACAATCGAATTCATTTATCGAATTCCATATTGAACAAAGTTCTATACTTCAGGAAGTCGCGAATTTAGAAATTCAAATCACAATCGAAATCCAATTGCGGGTTGGTGAGGCAATTCTCGAGTGTAAGAGGTGGGGAGATGTTCGATTTAGCGGTTGCTCGGCTGGTGATGGATGGCTTTCGAAGTGGTGATTTTCGCGGTTGTTGATCGGGTCGATTTTGGTATTGGATGTTTGCGATTCGTGTGCAGGTTTGTTCAACTAGTGATGATTACGGCTCAGTTCGATCGTAGTGGGTATTGGGGAAGTTGTTGAGGCTTGTTTCAGTGATGAAATGTTGCTGTGAGCAGGTTGTAGTATGCTTTAGTGAAATAATGCAGTAATGGAGGAGTGAATGGTTAGTGTGCATGCTTGTTCGAGTGGTGTTTGAGAGGCTATTGTAGTGGAGTTGTATGAACTGTAAGGTGGGACTATATGTGTGCTCTGGTGGATTGTACGTAATGATGATGGTGGAATTGTATTGTTGAAGAGCAGGATGATATTGTTGAGTGTAGAAGTATTGTTGCTTGACACTGGTATGAGACAGGTGATTGATAGTTGCGGTTGCTGGGTGGTTGCGAGGGGATTCAGGCGAGTGGATGAGGTTGAGTACGTGATGAGAAGTAGGAGTTCGTATGGTTTTGAGCAGTGTAGTGGTCTGTTGAGAGCAGTTTTGATGAGCACGTAAATGTTGAGGTTGGAAGGTATGATGAGTGTGATCGGGGCCTGGTGGTATGAAGTATATATTTGGCAGCAGTATTGTGGGATGGTGGCTGTAATGCAGTTATATGTAGGCAAATGGTTGTTTTGGCAGTGATATAAAGAGATGGAGATGGATGTATTTGCAGTAATGAGGTGATGAAAGGCAGTTTCGAATATTGTAGTTGTAGCTGCAGTTTGAAGGTGGAAGTTGTAGACAGAGGGAAGAGGGAATTATGCAGTGTATAATATGACAGTGTGTTGGAGGTGGTTACTAGAATGTGGAGGAATTGGTCTGGTGATGGGGGTGTTCAATTAGGGGATGCAGTAAGTTTGGATGTGAAATGGAATGGTATGTGATGTATGTATGGTTGAATGTTGTAAGGGGATAGGGGCTGTTGTGGGGTTGGATTGTTGGACTTTGAACTGCAGTGAAGTGGTTTGTATCTGACAGTGTAGTTTGATGTGAATAGGTGGGAATGCACTTTGGTCAGGCAGAGTTGGTGTGTTTGTATGCAGTTCGGTCGGAGCTGTCAACGGGAAGTGGGTGTGAAGGTGTTGATGTAAATGGAGTTTGGTGGAAGGCACTGTGAAGTGGAAGGCTCTGTGTTGATAAAAATGGTGGAGATAGATAGTGAACAGTTGCAAAGCGAATGGTGCAACAATATGCACAGTTAGACAGTTCTCAGGTGGTTGTCTGGTGTGTTTGATTGGGTTGGTTCGCAGTTGTGTGAATTCTATATGTTTGATTTTGTGAGAGGAGATTGAAGAGGTCGAAGCAGTTATGTTTTGGAGTGTTAAGGCTATGTTGAGGGTGATAGTCAGATGGCAACTGGAAGTTGCTGATGGGGTAGTAGTAGTTGTATGATCACTGCACAGTTGAGCAAGAGGAAGGGTGCACAGTTGTAACTGGTAGTAAGAAGAATGTTGCAGGCAGAAGCAAGTAGGCAGAAACATTGAATCGATGATTTATGTACAGTGATGCAAATGTACAGTGAATTGAAAATTAGTAAATGAGATGTAAAGAAAATCGAAGATGAATGCAATGTAAATCAAAACAAAAGATGTAAATGATAATGAAAGCGAATTTTTTTTTAAATTGTGTATGCTTTTTTATATATTAGAAATGCTAATGCAAATGCAACTAGAAAACAAACACACAAACAAAAGCAAACAAAAATCAAACAACAATCACACAACACTTTTTTTTTAAATGCACTCAACACACAAAATGAAAACACGCAAAAATCAAACAAAAATAATTCGAAGAATAGAAAATTAAAATCAAAACTATTCCCCGGCAACGGCGCCAAAAACTTGTTCGACGACGGACTTTATATCGGTTTAGAAAACCGTCGAACGAATTTAGAAATAAAATATAACCGCAAGTGCACGGCGTACACTTGTAGTACGTGGCGAATACGGGTCGATCCGCAAGGAATTGATGATTTTAAATCTCTATTCAATCAAATTAACCAAAGTTGAAAGTGTGATTAGCTAAAAATGTAAGAAACTAACAAGAAGTAGCAAAAGAAAAATAGATAAAAATACGAGAGTTAAATGACAATTTAGAGATAAATCCACTCTCTAGATCATATAATTCAGCAACTAATGAAATTATGATCTCTTTTTTGGTCATAAGTGAGTTTAAATGATGTGTTTATCATAAGTATGGCTCATTTGTGCTATTAATTAGCTCAACATAAGCCATCAAACTATAACACAACCTTTAAACCACTTACTAACTCTCATGAAAATGACAACAAAGTTAAAAATGAAATCTATTTTAAGTATGGCCTATTAACTATTAATTAGAAATATAGACCATCAAATTTGAATGTCAAATCACTTTCTTATGCCATAATTATATTTTGATGAAGATGCATTTGTGTTAGTGATTGTTTAAGCATAGCCTATTTGGTGTCAACAATATAGGCTATCAAATTCAAAACAAAAACAACAAATTAAACCACTTCAAGCATTGTCATTAAGCACAAAAAGAGAGCTATAATTATCAAAATGTTGAAGCTACATGATTAGAGGCTTCATTATCCCTAAATTGAAGGGATTAGCCTCTCATATTTGTTATCAAAACAACAAATGTAGCTAGCAACATGAAAGCAAAAGAAAAAGAAAATGAAAGCTAATGGAAAAGAGAACTACTATTCTACTTGCATGAAAAATAAAAGAAATCTACACTACAACATGAAAGGAAATAAACAAGAAAAGAAGAAAAGAGCATGTATTTAAAGTTGCATAATAAGAAATTACATGAAATAAAAATGGCTAAGTAGCTATAAAAAGAAAAGAGAAGCTTTCTTTTATTTTGAGCATAAACTAATCTAAAGAGAGACTAAGGGAGAGACTAAGGGAGAGGGGCGGGTTACATGAAACATAAGGGGTATATATACATGTGTTAAACCCTAATTCATATTTTTGGGGAATGCCCAGAATACCCTCTTAGGAAGTGTGGAGGCCAAGTAATCATTAGCTTCAAATAATCTTCATTTAAAGGTACATGAAGCCATGAATTCCATAAGCATGTGCATTAGCCTCTAATTTGTACATTAAGGTAGGTGGGTAGGTGGGGTCCTCCATTATCTTCACTTTGAATTATTTCCATCTTCATTTGTTCTCTTCACTCTTGTGCATGCATATATCATCATGTAACCACTTGTATATGAAACCAAATTCCTATAAAAAATATAGAAATTTCTAATTAAATTTTCTCAAATTAATATATGCACAAAAATGACCATTTTGCCCTTGGATGAAGATGAATATGTGACGATTTGAAAATAATATGAATTTTGGTTTAAACAAGTTAAAATACCCAATATGATCATTTATTTAATTTAAATAGATTAAATATGGTGGTAAAAATATACACATTTACGTGCACATCAATATCCCTCAAACATCAACTTCGACTCGCTTCGCTCAGAGGCCTTCTTCAACTCGCTCCATTCGAACCACTGATCGACTCCATTAACTTCGACTCCATTGGCGAAGCCACTGCTCAAACCTTTCAGGACGCTCCATTTCGACTCGCTCGACCAGTGCGTACTTCGACTCGCTCGACCTGGGCATACTTCGACTCGCTCGACCAGTGCGTACTTCGACTCGCTCGATCTGGGCATACTTCGACTCGCTCGACCAGTGCGTACTTCGACTCGCTCGAAACAACATCAAGGTGAGAGTGAGATTCAAGCGCCACGTCATCGAGTCGAAACAGAAGCGAGTCGAAGGAAACAGCCTACCGGAAACCCCATTTCGTATCGATCATATCTCCCAATCTACATCTCCAAATGCTATGAAATTTTCACAGAAGACTACATGCATGCTAAAGGATGTCCACGCCAAATTTCGAGTCCATTGGATGAAATCTTGACCGAGTCGAAATCTATTCGTGTCGATTACGGATCGGACCGAAACTTCACGGGCTTGGGTGTGCGAGCCTGGTCATGTGCCAGAGAGGGTCTCCGAAGATCTGAGCGAAATATCAGCCTCCTACACCTATAAATAGACCCCCAAAGCCAACAGAAAAGGGGTTCTTCTTCCTCTTTGAGATCTCCAACGCCCGGACTACGCCAGATCCAGATCTGAACTCAATTGCTGCTGCTACCAACGAAATTCATTGCTGCAAATCATAATTGCCCACTGTAAATCATTGAATTCACTTATAAACACAAAAGAAAGATCAATAAAGCAAACTACTTCATAGTGGACGTAGGCGATACGCCGAACCACTCTAAATTCTTGTGTCTCCTTGCACTTTAATTATTCTCATTTCTGAAATTTGGAGTTTTTTGTTAGATAATTCTTCTTTTTCCATTTAATTTCTTCACTTTATCTCTTTAAAGCTTCCGAAGAGTGTTGTGCCCAATTTTGGTACAAACACTTTGGTGCTTTCACTGAGAAAAAACCCAATTTTCTCCTACTCTTTGGATCTCCTATCTATATTGGATTGCATAAATCTAAGAAGAAGATCCAGATCTAGAACTTTGAAGCCCTTCCATTCTATTCAGATTTGCAATCAGATCTAGGAAAGGACTTCATCAATTCATTATGGTAAGCACACGTACCACTTCTGCAGCTGCTGATCAAGGAGCACGAGATCGACAGAATCCCGCGCAATCACCTCCATCCAACCAAAATGCTGCAGGACCTTCAGATCCATCAAGTCCTATCACTAGACAAGAATTCCAGATATTGCTTCAGGAGTTGACCCAAAGTCGACAACAGCTAACTGAACAATTACGTGCCAACACGGAGTTGACTAACCAGCTAAATCGCCAAAGGCGAAGAAGTTCCAGAAGAGACCAAGGTTCTCACTCTTCCATAGAAAGTTCAGCCTCCTCCGATGGCCAAACCAGATCCACACGTCCATGGCTAGGTGTAAGCTACACCCAAGCCACGGGACACCAACCTGCTTCGAACCTTGGGCAACCTAGAGCTGGACCATCCACTAGTCTCCGCACGGAACCTTCAACTCGAGGAGGAGCTGCTCCTTATCATGTGACCGGCAACATTTCTACCACGACTGTCGAACGGGGAGGTGATGCTAGAAACCAAGCTGATCCTCAACGTAGCCAACGAGAGCAGACTCTTGAGCCTTATGTCCCTGAGGATGTTGAACCAAGGAGGCGAGGCACGGACCGTCGACCGCATCCGATCTAGACTCGCGCTGTGGAACCCGACCACACCTTGGCACAACATGCCCTAAGTACCCGAACGCCAGATATACCAGCGATGATCCACCAAATGATCCGTGAAAGTCAGGGTCTCTCTAATGACGACTGGGGAATCTCCCGAAGTCATACCCCTTTCACCGATGACGTTTTATATGCTGAACCACCTTGGCACTTCAGGATGCCAGCTTTGCCAGTTTATGAGGGAAGTTCTGATCCCAATCAACACGTCCTGAAATACGAATGGCTGATGAACGCTGCTAGAGCTGATGACGTGGTAAAGTGTCGTAGTTTCCCCATTTCCCTAAGGGGCATTGCTACCATGTGGTTCACTTGTTTGCCACCGCGATCCATCTCTAACTTTGACCAGATGGCCACCAAGTTTGTCGAACAATTTCGTATGAACGTGGCGAGGCCTAAGGACGTTAACACTCTGTCTAGTGTTACGCAAGCTCCCGGAGAAACACTTAGACGTTACTTGGAGCGATTCCATGCTGCATGTGCAGAAATAAGCAATCCCAACGATAAATCTATCCTGATGGCACTGAATAAGGGGATTGATGCCGATTCCGAGTTCGGAAATTGGTTAGCTGGAAAACCACCTGCGTCATTGGACCGTTTCTATTCCAAGGCAGCCCAATTCCTGAGAAGGGAGGATGCGAAACAGTCTAGGAAGCAGGATGACGTAGGGCCCTACATCGAAGGAATACAAAGTAACATCGCTGTTAAACAATCCGGAGATAATTCTGGGAAAATTCAGTTGAATGTACAAAATAAACAGAATCAACAGAGAGACAATGGAAATCAGAACAAAAAACGCGATCAGAATCATTGTCCACGGCGTAGAGCTTCCATGTATGATAATTACACTCCACTGAACATGTCATTGGAAAATGTGTATTTGCAAACCTGCAATACCATGCAGTACAAGAAACCTGCCCCAAAACCGCCAACTGAGAGACAAATCCAAACAGGAAAATTCTGTATATTCCATGAGAGTTATGGCCGCAACACCAATGAGTGTCGTCACCTACAGGACCTCATTGAAAAACTGATACATGAGCGGAAGCTGGATCAGTATGTGCGGGCGCTGCAGTTTGGTGGTGCGAGCCCATCAAATCAGAATCGTGCGCCGAATTAGGAAAGACAGGAGGAAACCGCTCGTGCAAGCGGGAGGTTAGTTATCAATACGATAAGTGGTGGTCCTCACCCAGCAGATCGAAGCTGGAAGGAAATGGAGTCGTATGCCAGCTCTATCAGGCTTGCGGACTTCGAGTGTTGCAGTAACTTTGATGAAGGAGCTCCGGCCAAGCAACAGAAGACGATGACAGATGGCATCGTGTTCAGGAACAGAGACGCTGATAAAGTCGAAGCCCCCACTATTGACCCACTGGTCATCTCAGCACAAGTAAGTCCCACTTGGATGAAGAGGATCTTAGTTGACAGTGGGAGCTCTGTGAATATTTTGTTCAAACGAGCTTATGATCAAATGAAAATGGAAGCCACGGACTTGAAGCCTTGTCAATCCCGAGTCCATGGTTTGAACGGAAGTGCCACAATACCCACTGGAATTGTGGAACTGCTAGAGTTGGGAGTTGGAGAACGTCGGAGAGTACGAATGTTGCAGTTTATTGTTTTGGACATAAACTCCCCTTACAATGCTTTCTTGGGCCGACCGGCCCTCGCTGAATTCAGGGTAGCCATTGCCCCATGGTGTTTGACCTTAAAATTTCCCACTGATCATGGAATAGGAATCATTCAGGGAGATCAGGCTACTGCCAGAGCCTGTTATGTTGCTGAGCTGCGGGAGGCGCAGCGAAAGGAGAAAGGAAAGGGCGTAGAGGAATCTCTCTGCGTCCGTTTCACCGATAATTGACAATTAACGCCCGGCCCAGGCCCAGGCACCCCAGCCAATTCCTCAAGGATCTTGACCCAATAGAAACTGAAGACGAAGGAGAATCTAAAGAAAGTCAAGCATCCCCGGCCGAACTGACGATTGATGTCCCAATTGACAGTAACGATGATTCAAGAATGATAAAGATTGGATCTCAGCTAAACCAGCAAACTCAGGAGGAATTGGTTGAATTTCTACGGGCGAATCTTGACGTATTTTCCTGGACACATTCTGGTATGTGTGGGATCTCGCCGGACATCGCGAGCCACACTCTGAACATTGACCCGCGGCACATCCCGGTCAAACAAAAAAGGCGCGGTATGGATCCAGAGAGATCTGCCGCCCTTAAAGAAGAAGTAGAAAAGCTTGAAGCAAACAGGTTCATTCGAGATGCGCTATATCCTGAATGGGTGTCGAATCCTGTGCTCGTCCGAAAGCCAAACGGGAAGTGGAGAACATGTGTCGATTATTCCAATCTGAATAAAGCGTGCCCCAAAGATAGTTTCCCGCTTCCTAGAATTGATCAGCTAGTGGATTCGACGGCTAGACATGAACTCTTATCCTTCATGGACGCATATTCAAGCTACAATCAGATACCGATGCATTTACCCGATCAAGAACATACCAGCTTTGTAACCAATCTGGGACTTTACTGTTACAAGGTTATGCCGTTCGGACTCAACAACGCCAGGGCTACTTACCAACGATTGGTCAATCGGATGTTTGCTAATCAAATCGGGAAAACAATGGAAGTATTTGTAGACGACATGCTTGTGAAGTCACGACTCTCCACCGACCATGTAAAAGACCTGGAAACTATGTTCAACATACTTCGGGAATACAAGATGAAGCTCAACCCACTGAAATGTCACTTTGGAGTTGCATCCGGAAAGTTCCTTGGGTTCATCGTTAACGCCCGGGGAATCGAAGCCAATCCCGAAAAGATTTAGGCAATAAGAAATCTTGAAACTCCCAAAACTATAAAGCAAGTCCAGAGTCTCAATGGAAAGGTAGCGGCATTGAGCAGGTTCATTTCAAAGTCCACTGACAAATGCATTCCCTTCTTCGATCTGATCCGAAAAGGGAAACGAAACTTTGAATGGGCCACGGAGTGTGAAGGCGCTTTCCAAGCACTAATTCAACATCTATCCACACCACCAATACTGTCAAAGCCTATTGATCATGAGAAGTTGTATGCATATTTGGCGATATCAGAAAATGCTATCAGCGCTGCCTTGGTTCGAGAAGAAGACGGGATACAGAAGCCAGTGTACTACGTCAGCAAACGATTGACTGGGGCTGAAAGGAACTATCCAAAGCTAGAAAAGTTGGCTTATTGCCTTGTAATCGCATCAAGAAAACTCCGACCGTATTTCCAAAAACATCCCATTGTTGTTTACACCGACCAGCCGTTACGACAGGTCCTTTCGCGACCTGAGACGTCTGGTAGGTTACTCAAGTGGAACATCGAACTGAGTCAGTTTGATATTGCTTACACTCTAGGACGAGCAATCCAAGGACAAGTCCTCGTTGATTTCATAGTTGAATTTACCATTCCAGAAGACTTGCCCGGAACCATTAAATCCCCCGAATACGTCTGGAAGCTGTATACTGATGGTGCATCGAACGACCGGTGTTCGGGCGCTGGTGTTGTGCTCGAAACCCCCGAAGGTCGATCTATATTCTACGCTTTCAAGTTTGACTTTCATGCAACCAATAATGAAGCTGAATACGAAGCCCTCTTAGCTGGCTTGAAACTCGCCAGAGATCTGAAAGTTATCGCTGTGGAAATTTATTGTGATTCACAATTGGTTGTGTGTAAGGTACGGCAAGAGTATCAGGCAAGAGATCGAAGGTTGGCTGCTTACTTAGCTTGAGTTCAGGAAACGCTGAATCAATTCGATTACTACGCCACGCAACCAAAACGCCGATTCATTGGCAAAGCTAGCCAGCACAGGTGAAGCTCAGCAAATGGGACTTGTTCCCGTAGGAACGCTATCTTCCCCAAGTATCGATCGGACAGAAATAAACTGGGTATGCGAAGCCGTTCCCGAAAAGGATTCATGGATGACTCCACTCAGAAATTACATTGAGCACGGAACCCTGCCGGAGCGCAGGAGTGAAAAAAGACAAGTCCTTCGGAAGGCCTCACGATTTACCATCCAGAATGGACTCATGTACAGAAGAGGGTACTCAGTTCCCCTACTTCGGTGTATCGCTCATGATGAAATTAAACAAGTATTGTGCGATGTGCACGAAGGAGAGTGTGGTGATCACACCGGAGGACAAGCACTTGCCAAGAAAATACTTCGTTTCGGATACTACTGGCCTATCGTGAATCGTTATGCGTTGGACTATGCAAAGAAATGTGAAAGGTGCCAGAAATATGCCCGAATTCCTAGAGCTCCTCCTACCAAGATAACACAAATGGTCAGCCCGTGGCCGCTCGCAATGTGGGGCATCGACGTTATCGGTGCTCTACCTCTGGCAAAAGGTGGTGCGAAGTACGCCATCGTCGCGGTTGGTTACTTTACAAAGTGGGCTGAAACCGAAGCTCTCGCTACCATTACAACGAAGAAAATAATCAACTTTGTGGTTCGTAACATCATCTGTCGATTCAGTCTCCCACACACCATTATTACGGACAACGGAACCTAATTCGACAGTGCTGAATTCAAAGATTTCTGCAAACGATTTCACATCCAAAAGAAATTCTCCGTAGTTGCACACCCTTAGGCAAACGGGCAGGTCGAAGCAGTTAATAAAGTTATAAAATCCATCTTGAAAAAACGACTGGAGAAGGTCAGGGGCAAGTGGGTCGATGAACTTCCTATGGCCCTATGGGCTTACCGAACAACCCACAAGACCGCGACCGGCCACACTCCATTCTCTCTTTCTTACGGCTCAGAGGCCGTTATTCCAGTCGAGCTAGAAGTACCTTTTCATCGTGTGACAAACTTTGATCCAAAGACAAATGCTATATTACTTGCTGAATCTCTCGATCTACTAGATGAGAAGCGTGAAGAAGCTGATTTGAGGGCAGCTGCGCATCGAAGTCGTGTCGCCCGATTGTACAACGCCAAGGTCTGTCCACGAACCTTCGAACTAGGCGATCTCGTCTTAAAAAGCATCTATCCGGTTCCTTCGCATATGAAGCCGACATGGGAAGGACCGTATGTTATTGAACGGAGGCTCGGAGATGGCACATTCAAGTTATCGACCGTCGACGGTCTTACCCTACCAAGAGCTTGGAATAGCGAAAGCCTTCGCCGCTATTACACCTGATAGGCTATTTTTATCCATTTAGTTTACTTTCATTTTCTACAATTTGTTTATGCATTTCGAAATTAGAACTTGTAATAAGGCAACTGACTTTGCCGTACTTTCTTATTTCAGCAATAAAATGCAACCTCTTCGAGCCAGAGCTGTGATTTACTTGAAATACTTCATATGACCATCACTATGCACGGAGAGCTAAGTTTCACCATACGGTGGGATTTATTCAAATAGAGAGTGACTGCGATGCAACCAATCACTCGCTAAGTGAAACCCGAGCTCGGGGGCAAGCCATCACATTAAAGTCAAAAAAGGATTGACACACGACAATCCTTCATCAACTCCGTATTCCCAGAGTGCGAAGCGGAGTATAAACATCAACTCCGAGTTCCCAGAGTGCGAAGCGAAGTATAAACATCGACTCTGAACTCCCAGAGCGTGAGTCGGAGTATAAACATCAACTCCGTATTCCCAGAGTGCGAAGCGGAGTATAAACATCCAACTCCGAGTTCCCAGAGCACGAACCAGAGTATAAACATCAACTCCGTATTCCCAGAGTGCGAAGCGGAGTATAAACATCCAACTCCGAGTTCCCAGAGCGCGAACCGGAGTATAAACATCAACTCCGTATTCCCAGAGTGCGAAGTGGAGTATAAACATCCAACTCCGAGTTCCTAGAGCGCGAACCAGAGTATAAACATCAACTCCGTATTCCCGGAGTGCGAAGCGGAGTATAAACATCCAACTCCGAGTTCCCAAAGCGCGAACTGGAGTATAAACATCAACTCCGTATTCCCAGAGTGCGAAGCGGAGTATAAACATCCAACTCCGAGTTCCCACAGCGCGAACTGGAGTATAAACATCAACTCTGTATTCCCAGAGTTCGAAGCGGAGTATAAACATCTAACTCCGTATTCCCAGAGCGAGAAGCGGAGTACAAACATCAACTCCGAATTCCCAGAGCGCGAACCGGAGTATAAACATCAACTCCGAACTCCCAGAGCGCGAGTCGGAGTATAAACATCAACTCTGTATCCCCAGAATGCGAAACGGAGCGTAAACACCAACTTCAAATTCCCGAAGCATGGATCGAAGTATAGTTATCAACTCCAAGTTCCCGAAGCGCGAGTCGAAGTACAAATGCCAATTCCAAGTCCCCAGATAGCAGACATATGATTGAAACTCAAGCCAGCGTGACCAACCGCCAATAAACAAATGAGGATCCCCGGAGTGCGGATATGATCATAGACGATCGGACAAGCATGAATAAACCGCTTAATCCCCGTTTGTCTCAAACACCCATCCAGCGGCACTAGACTCGGCATGCTATAAGAAAATGGCAATCGCTAACTAATGTTTTACAACATACCACCAAGACTGGGGGGCAAGACCTAAGCGTCAACCATCAACTGAAGCAATGCGACGTCAAAATTCGACTTGTTTCCCGGTCACAAACCATGTCCACAATACCCGAACTTGGCGAACAGAAACAAACTTCATTCAGAAACTGAAACTTCACAAGTGCATTTCAGACACTGAAACACTTAGACAAATACACAATGACAAAGAAGAAGTCAAAAAAGAAAAGTTTCATTTCTATTGATTATAGAAGAAGTTCGTGTACAAGTTTCCAAAAAATTCCTACTAGCAGGGGCTGAACCCGCATCTATACACAGCTAACAAAATGCAAATCAAAATGCATCGGAAGAGCATGCCTAATCTTTCTTCTTTCTTGGCTTCCTCCTCGGTATGGACCCGCTGGAGCCATCGCCAATCTTCCACTTCGAGCCTTTGATTTTCGGCGGCTGGTCTTCAGGTGAGGGCATTATGTCGACGTCCTCCTCCGAACTCGTGTGAATAATAATGCTCCCTACGGGCGGAGTCGGAGGAATGGGGTCAATTACAGAAGGGGGAATGGGCAGGCTGGTGAGGAAGACAGTACCACCAAGAGACATCATTCCGAGCGGGACAGGTCCCGATGCTGCCATCCCACCTCCAAAGCTACCGCCATGAGCCGCTGTTGCCATTTCAGCAAGAGGATCGCCATGACGACGAAAGAGTTCATCCATTAGCTGCTCGTCAAACATAATTGTACCTCCCTGCAGATCGTCAAGCGGAGCAGTTGTACTCATGGTGATTGCTTCGGTCGCAATAGCCTCCTGCCTTTGATACAACCCTTGAGTAGCAGGAGGCATGGCCGGTACGGCATCAATCACTGGACAAAAGAATGAAAAAACTGTTAGAACTTAACTCGATCAAAGATTTCGACTTAAGAAAGTTATGTGGAATGTTCAGAATACCTTCCTCAGTTTGACTCGTATGCGGCGGAGCGGCATCAGTGACTTGCGCTGCAGCCAAAGACATCTGCGGTTGATCCGGATTATAAGCAGGGACGGCCTGGGGATCAGCCGTAGATGAGGATTCGGGCTGAGTTGACGCGGGAACTTCAAGACTTGCTTCATGGTGGTCAACTCCAGAGCCCTCTCCCACTTCAAAGTGCTGGGCGCAAAGTTTTTCCTTCTCATGCAGAATCATCGACTAATGGAGAATCCTCTTTTCATCATCAGTCAGAATGCGATTCATGAGTTCGAATTCATCCACGGACTCGCCCTGATGTGCCTCTTTCTCCTCCTCGACCAGTCGGCCCCAAGCATTATAGAGATGCGTCGGAAAATCATCGAGCCAGGCTAGACCCCTGTGCCTCAGCACGTTAGCGTTGTAGACAACAAGAAGGTCTTCGATGTCAGCCTCTAACCTGGACTCGGCCAACTTCACCCTCTCCTCGACCTCAGTCTCCATCTTCTGGACTTTAGCCACGGCCGCATCACGTTCGTCCCTGAACAGGACAGCTTGTTCGCACGCCTCCTGGGCTGCGTTGTTTGCGTCATCTTTCTCCTTGGCCATATTATCAAATTTGGCATTGAGTTCATTAAGCTCCTTGACTGCCGCGTCCCGCTCAGCAATGACTTTGGTGTTCTGGTGGCCCATCTCCTCCACCAGGGCAACGTGAGTCTGTCCCAACCTCTCCATCTCCGCCTTCGCTTCGTCAGCCCTTTTAACGGCCTCAATCTCAGATTTCCAAGAAGACACGGACTCAGCGGAGAGTACCTGAATAATCCGATCCCTTTTTGCGAGCTCGGTCTCCATCTTCTCGAGCGCTTTGGCTCGCTCAGCAGCCACCATAGAAGCCTTCTCCGCAGCCTTTACCCACTCTTTGTACTGGGTGTAGATGTCATGAATGTACTCATGCATCGTGTTTTCCACTCCAGACAGAATTCTTTTCAAGTGTGGTGGGAAGACATAGCCATCGAAGCAGATGTTCGGGAATTCCTTCCGCATCTGAGCCAGTTTAAGGGCCCCTTCTCCTGTGGGCTCGGTGGGGACCTGCTCTATAATTATAGAGGTCGTAGTCTCGACTCTCTGAAGATGAGTCTCAGATCTAGAAGTATGGGAAGTTGGCTTGTGACGAGGAGGCTCTGGCGGGTGTGGAACGAAAACAGGGGGTGGAGATGGAAGTCTAGGAGGAGGAGAGCGCGATCTAGACCGATGTCTATACTCCCTATCCCTATCACGCCCGTACCTATCTTGGTGGGAGTACTCGCGGTCGCGATCTCTATCAGAGTCCCTCCTGCGGGAGTCATAATAAGAAGAAGATTTTCGGGCCGAACGGAGACTGTCGAGCATCGATCCTCTTCCAAACATAGTACCTAAAAATGAGAAACGAAGAAAGAGTTAGTGACTTCCTAAGTTGGATGAAGTATAGTTGTGAATCATGTAGTGTAGTGAAGTGTATGCATGTGCAATCCCCCGACCAACCGAAAATGTCAGCCGCACTTGTAGCAAGAGACCCGCTCGGTTCAAAAGCACTATTAAGCCCCTCTATCCCGGCGTCGTGTGGAGACGACACAAAATCCGAGATCGGAATATCAGCAAGCCCTGCAAAAGGACTCTCCACTTGCGGAGGAGGTGCCTCCAAAATTCTAATCCCTTGGAAAGGTAAAGACACGACCACGGATTTAAATCTCTTGGATTTAGGGCGTTTGTGAGCAGCGGCCTTGCCTTTTCTTCTTCCTCCCGAATCCAGGACATCATCAGAAGGCCCAGCTGGGAGCTCAGTATCAGTGGGCGTTCTTTCCGGATCAATTTCTTCGGCGATCACGACTGCGGGCGCTTCGCGCTTCACCCGTTTCTTCGGGACCACTCTATGTATCCCTTCCAGATGTATGCTCTGTCTCCGTTCTATCAGCCCGACAGCCCTCAAATTCCTGTCGGTCAGGACTAAGTCTATGTGCCACTCTTCACCCGGAAATGCTTGAAGGATCCGAACAATCTCTCTGAAGTATGCGCCATCGAGACGAGAGATTGCAGCTATAAGAAAGGAAAAGTATGTCAGTTTTGAAGTCGGTTACTAGTAACTCAGCGATTCAAGAGAGAAATGGCAACACTTACGTCTGTCCAACCACCGCCCAGTGAATCCAGGGGGGCACCGAACGTAGAACCATTCAGTTTTATAGTAACTTAGCCTTCCCCAGGAGCCCAGTACAATGTGGCAGATTCTGACCGCCTCCAAGAAGGTGAAAGAAGGACTATCTCCAAGGCCCTTGACATTGAATAAATATCTGATTTCGATCGGCTTCGGCGGTCGAAAGAGGATCTCCATAAACAGGACAAAGGTGCTGTTCAACAAGGCATACCCATTGGGATGTAGCTGAGATGGAGCTATGCCAAGAAACGATAACATCTCCCTTATATATTCATTGAAGGGAGGAAGTGTCCCCGCTGTGCAAGCATGACGGTTGAAAGCAGTAAACCCCTCCGGGGGATCGTGTGGCCTGTTAGTTAGCCCAGAAAGTAGCACGTCGTCAAGCGACAAACCATGACTTAAGCAAATCCGTCCTAGCATATCTTCAGAGATACCCAACGGCACAGAATCTGTTGGATTGAGAATAAACCGAGCACCCGGACGCTCGTCCGGAGCTGGCACTATACTTCGGCTTCGATAACCGGTATCTCTATGGTTAAAGGAATAGAACTTGGGAGTTCCGGCTGCTGAGAACTTGAAGGGTCCATGACTAGTTAGCTTATAAAAAATCATTGTTAAACTGACAAATAACACTCGTGCATCCCCCAGTATAAAGTGTGTGAGTGTGTGCTGTGCGGTGCAGTACTGTATATCATTTGGAGAAGATCTACATGATTAAGGGAAGCATGTAAATGACGAGACTTCGGAATTCAGTCGGAAGGACCGTCATCGCTGACCGTCACAACCGTGCCATTAACTATCAGTCCGAGTTAAAATGTGTTATTATTTTAGTATGTTCCAGTTTCATCGACGAACTTCAATAGGCAATTAGGTGTGCGGTGAAATAATTAAGTCCGTTTAAGCAAGTCTAAAGCTCGTCGGAGTTAAGTGGTCAAAGGCACTAGAATTTTCGGTATCATCAAAATTAAATCAATGGTCAATCATCAAAAGTTCAAGTTCAAGACAATCACTCAGGTTCAAGTTCGAATCAAGCTCGAGTTCGAATCGATTGTTCAGGGTTATGCAGTTCGACTTGGTCCAAGACCACGTCCTTCGACTCGGTCCAAGACCACGTCCTTCGACTCGGTCCGAAGCCACACGCTTCAACTCGCTTCGAAGCCTCGACTTCGACTCGCTCCCAAGGCCACACGCTTTGACTCGATCCAAAGCAGCCACTTCGACTCGATCCAAGACAGCTGCTTCGAGTCAACCCAAGGCCATCCACTTTGACTCGATCGAAAGCCACCATTTCGAATCGATCAGACACAGCCCCTTCGTATCGATCCACAGATTCAAAGCGTTCGACTCAATGCAAAGCTCCACCATCGATCGATACGAAGGCCTCTGCCTCATCATCTCGAAACCCCTACTCTAGATCGACACGAAGCTGAGGCCAAGGAATTTTCGATCGACCACGACTCTGTTTGGTTTGGCGTTAAGAATCCGATCTCCTCGTTTACGTGATGGTTTTGCTTAATGGATTACCTAAATTTGTTGATTGGTTCGAGTAATTGAAGATGTGAATCAGTTCTAAGGCGAGAGTGCTTTTGTTCTTTGTTTTCTCGAGTCTCAGAGTGATACGAAGGCAAGGCAGGAGAACGAAAAGTAAAAAGTGAAAAAATGGCTAAGTACACACTATTTATATGGACTCGAAAACAAAAGCAATAGACGATTCGCATCCCGGTGGATTCGAACGCGCGCTTCGACTCTGTTTCCAATGCACCGATGCGAAGCTCCCCTTCGTATCGCTTGACTACGACTCCCTCTCCGATACAGCATTACAAGCCATCACTTCGATTCGCTCCTCCATCTCTTGCGCATTTTGACTCGCTCCCCTTCGACTCCGTCTCCGGTGCGTTTCGACTCCGGCTCCTATGCAGTTCGAATCCAAGATCGAGTCGAACAAAGCAGTTCGAACCAAAACCGAGTCGAACAACCAGTTTGAATCCATAGAACCATTACTTCCAGAGGCCAACTCCATCGACTCGACATACTTACTTCGCATCCATAAATCCAATGAAAATCATCTTCGTTGTTTCAACCCTTCACATCGATTCAGGAGAGGGTCGTTATAAAGGAACATTCAAAAGAAATCATCGAGCGTTGTTGCAGCGAATTTCACATCGGTTCAGGAAAGGATCGATATGTAATTCAAAAAGTAAAATAAACTGACAACGACCCGTGGGCGTACGAACGTCAACGAGGGTCATGTTAACATATATGCATGAATGTCGGACTAGTATTCAATACTCCAGATTTTCAAGAATCAGAAACTCATCCAATAACGATTACAACAGCAAACGGCTAATCACTAGCATACAGCAATCAGTTTCAACAGTACAGGGTACAGCAATTGATAGTCAACAGTTTACATTATCGAGAAAAATCAGTCAAAGATTACAGCTTTCATCGAAAAAAGCGATAGTTATCCAGACTAAAGATTGCAACGTTTCAAAGCACATCATGTTTCCACAAGACGTACTTTGGGGGGCAAATGTTATCCCGCCTTTTGGCAAGGCCGTGACACCAAGGAATTGACTTGTAATCGATGACGACCCGTCCTAGAGATCAGTTATACATGGGCTCGCAATGGATATCGACGAATTTTGTCCGAGTCCGGATCGAGCCAAAATTGGTAGGACATGACGAGCTAAGCCATGAGAGCCAGCGTTCCAAATCTCAAGTCAAACCGAGTTCGTATTCTCAAGTTATGAAGGATACAAGATTGGACGAAAATCAATTACCGTTCGACTCGCTCCCCTCGACTCGATCCATATCCCTCAGACATCAACTTCAACTCGCTTCGCTCAGAAGCCTTCTTCAACTTGCTCCATTCGAACCACTGATCGACTCCATCAACTTCGACTCCATTGGCGAAGCCACTGCTCAAACCTTTCAGGACGCTCCATTTCGACTCGCTCGACCAGTGCGTACTTCGACTCGCTCGACCTGGGCATACTTCGACTCGCTCGACCAGTGCGTACTTCGACTCGCTCGATCTGGGCATACTTTGACTCGCTCGACCAGTGCGTACTTCGACTCGCTCGAAACAACATCAAGGGGAGAGTGAGATTCAAGTGCCACGTCACCGAGTCGAAACAGAAGCGAGTCGAAGGGAACAGAAGCGAGTCGAAGGAAACAGCCTACCGGAAACCCCATTTCGTATTGATCATATCTCCCAATCTACAACTCCAAATGCTATGAAATTTTCACAGAAGACTATGCGCATGCTAAAGGATGTCCACGCCAAATTTCGACTCCATTGGATGAAATCTTGACCGAGTCGAAATCTGTTCATCTCGATCACGGATCGGACCGAAACTTCACGGGCTTGGGTATGCGGGCCTGGTCACATGCCAGAGAGGGTCTCCCGAGATCTGAGCGAAATATCAGCCTCCTACACCTATAAATAGACCCCTAAAGCCAACAGAAAAGGGGTTCTTCTTCCTCTTTGAGATCTCCAACGCCCGGACTCCGCCTGATCCAGATCTGAACTCAATTGCTGCTGCTACCAATGAAATTCATTGCTGCAAATCATAATTGCCCGCTGTAAATCATTGAATTCACTTGTAAACACAAAAGAAAGATCAATAAAGCAAACTACTTCATAGTGGACGTAGGCGATATGCCGAACCACTCTAAATTCTTGTGTCTCCTTGCACTTTAATTATTCTCATTTCTGAAATTTGGAGTTTTTTGTTAGACAATTCTTCTTTTTCCATTTAATTTCTTCACTTTAACTCTTCAAAGACTTCCGAAGAGTGTTGTGCCCAATTTTGGTACAAACACCATGAAAACTAAAAAGGTTAATAGTGAACCTAGAAATTATAATTATGATAGGGTGTCGGATTAAACTAGGAATGGGGAAATATTATTTATTTTCAAGTATGCATATCGTCGTAATGTTTTGAATTGTATGTTTTAACCATTGTGGATGCAGTTGCACAGAATGTGGTTTTAAAAAGGTTTTAGGATAATAGTGAGGGGAAAACCCATTCTGCTAAGCAGCGTGGTCTCACTAGATATCTAAAAGGATTGAGATGTTAGATTATTATTCATACCAGGCTTTATGTATGTCTCGAAGTTTTGTTTTTCCCCTTAAACTCTCAAGTACTCAATTAATTTTGAGTAGTTTGAGAATTAAGGTTCTCAGGTTTTCTTCCTTGATGAATAAAGCTTTCGGAGGCGTGCATGAGGCAAATACTTATTTAGAGTTTTTCTTTTTGCTGTTGGTTTTGTTTGTAAAGACATATTTATTAGCCTTACTATATTCTCTGATAAACCAAGGGGGCATCTTCATATCTCGCTCTTGGCGTATTTGTAATAATTATATATTGCTGAATGTGGTTAACGTAATTTATGGATTATGTAATGAACAAAAAATGTTTTGGATTGAATGTGGAAATATTTTTTTAATTGTTAAAACTTTTACATATTTCTGTGATTTGTATATCAATGTATCAAACACCGCCGTATTTGGTCGACGAAGATTAATGACTATGGATGACTGCAGCATCCGTAGCCATTAGTTTTGGGCCTCCAAGTAGGGGGATGTTACAAGTTGGTACCAGAGCATAGGTTTATGAAACGTTAAAAGAAAAGATAACCTAAAAGCTTTTTCAAACATAATCCAAGGAATTTAAAATTTTGATCGGGGTTTGGGTTAACGCTATATTAACGTACTTGTATTTGGTATATAGGTATATATCTAAGTACGTATTCCCCTCTCTCTTAGACCGTTCTTCTATATCTTACTAAGGCTCGTATATAGATATACGAGAAAGAGGATATGGTGGCTGGAAACAGAAGAGGAAATCTGGGTGGAGGAAGCACCAATACTAATGGAAATGCTCGACCTAATACTCGGAGAAACCAAGGTCAACAGGCTAACGCTAACCAAAATGCTGAGGCCAATGTAGATGCTGGAAATCTGCCAATAGATGCGGGGATGGTGTATCAGTTGTTGGCTAATCTGTTGCAAGCAGGAGCTGCTGGGAATGTTGGTGGAGCTAATCCTATAGTTCTGGTTGGATATAACCATGCTAAGCTGAGTAGAGACCATGTCAGTCTAGAAGGAAACCGTTTTTTGGAACGGAAGATGCTATTGATGTGGAGAATTGGCTATTGAACTGTGAAAGGATCTTTGCAGACTTAGGCTTGAATGATGGAGAGAAGAGAAGGCTAGCCTCTAGACAGTTGCAAGGGTTAAGCACTTCATTGGTGGAACAGTGTGACGGCAGGAGTGCTGGAGAAAGAGTTGACATGGGCTGACTTCGGGAGGAGGTTTGAGTAGAGGTTCTTGTCTGAGGTTGCCAAGTCGGCATTGATGAGGAAGTTTGTGGATCTTGTTCAAGGACAGATGTCTATGATCGAGTATGCTGCTAAGTTTGATGAGCCATCTCGATATGGTTATGCTTTGGTTGACACTGATGTCAGGAGGAATGAGTGATTCATTAGGGGATTGAGGCCAGAGCTAGGCAGAATGGCTATGACTCATATTAGAGAACCTTATCATGTGATGGTGGAGACTACCGTCCGCCATGAGGAGATGCTTTCTGTTTCAGCTAGGGAGAAGCCAGTTGAGTCTCAAGGAAGAAGAAGGGAGCCCGGAAAGGGGATGCCGCTAAGAAGGCAAAGGTTGATTTGGTGTGTTATAAGTGTGATAAGAAGGGCCATTATGCCCACGATTGCAGAACTGGTAAAGTAAAGAAGCTTGCAGAGAAGAAGAATGTGAAATGCTTCAACTGTGACCAAGTTGGGCATTTTAAGAATCAGTGTCCAGAGGCAGTCACGGCGGACAGAGAGAAAGTGTTTGCTATTGGACCACCGTCTTCTTCTAGACCTACTACGGCACAGAATAGAAAGACTGTGATGGAAGGTACGCTTTTGATATAGAGTATACCAGTTAGGGTACGTTTCGATACCGGTGCATCACATTCTTTTATATCACAGTATTTGGTCGATAGGTTAGGTATAGAACCCACATACCTTGTTAGTTCCTTAAGGGTTGCGAATCCAATAGGAGGGTATGCAACTCTTGGGATGAGATGTGACCTGTTAAAACTTGGTTTGTTAGGTCATACGTTTGCATGTAGTTTGTATGTTTTTGATTTCATAGATTTCGGGATCATCTTAGGTATGGATTGGTTGGGGCAGTATGAGGCTAGGATATTTTGCCAGGATCGGGAATATCATTAAGACACCAGATAGTCATAACCGAATCATTTTCTCAATGGAGAATTCTAGTAAGAATGTTTGTGCTTTATTGAGTGCCATGTAGGTTGGAGAAGAGCTTAGTCTGGTTTGTGTGGCTCGAGAGTTTGCAGATGTATTTGAGCCAGTTAATGGATTACCCCCGAAACGAGCTGTTGAGTTTTGGATGACCTTGTACCAGGAGCTGAACTTGTCAGTAGACCACCCAGCAGGATGGCACCAACAAAGATGAAGGAATTGAAGGTGCAGTTGGTGGAGCTTGGGGGAAGAAATTTTATTAGACAGGGAAGTTTGCCTTGGGGAGCAGCTGCGGTATTTGTGAAGAAACCAAATGAGTCGTTAAGGATGTGCATCGACTATCGTAATTTAAACGAAAGGATGATTAAGAATAGGTATCCTATGCCGAGGATAGATGATCCGTTTGATCAGTTGAGTGGAGCCAGAATATTTTCCCAACTGGATTTGGCAACGGGGTTCCATCAGTTGAGAGTGGTGGAGGATAGCATTTCTTTGACTACATTTCGGACTAGGTACGGTTCGTATGAGTGGTTGGTAATGCCATTTAGATTGACGAATGCGCCCGCTTTCTTCGTTGATTTGATGAACCAGTTTTTTCGAGGGCATTTGGATAGGTTTGTGTTGGTGTTCATAAATGACATTTTGGTGTACTCTAAAGATGAAAGAGAGCATAAGATTCATCTTAGAGTGGTATTGGAGACATTGAGGCAGAATCAGCTAAAGGCGAAATTTTCAGAGTGTCATTTCTGGAAGAGAGAAATTAAGTTTCTTGGTCATGTGGTTTTTGAGGAAGGATTGTCAGTCGATCCAGTTAAGATTGAGGCAGTCAATAAATGGGAGAGACCAGAGACAGTAATCGAGATCAGGAGTTTTCTTGGACTTGTCGGCTATTACCGAAGATTCATCAAAGATTTCTCACAGATAGCAGCACCTTTGACTAAGTTGACCAGGAAGGAAGTGAAGTTTGTTTGGTCCGATAAATGTGAGGAAGCATTCCTTAAGTTAAAGAATTTGTTAACCAATGCTCTAATGTTAGTAGTTTCGGATGGTAACCAAGGGTTGGTAGTATACACTGATTCATGTGGTACTGGATTGGGAGCAGTGTTGATGCAGAAAGGCAAAGTTATTGCTTACGCATCTAGGCAGCTTAGACCGCACAAAGTTAGATATCCTACTCACGACTTAGAGTTGTCTGTGGTGATATTTGCCTTGAAGATTTGGAGGCATTATCTTTTGGGAGAGAGATTTGGGTTATTTACCGATCATATGTCATTAAAGTATTTATTCTCTCAAAAGGAGTTGAATATGAGGCAACAGAGGTTGCTGGAGTTTTTGGCTGCTTCTGATTTCGGTATAGAGTATACTGCGGGGAAAGGAAATAAGGTAGCTGATGCTCTTAGTAGAAAACATTAGAATGTGGTGTTAGCGATGTTGGCAGAATGGAAAGATCTAGAAGCTTTAGACAGTTGTAGTGTGCAGTTGAGATCTACTACAAGTTCTAGTTAGGGTACTGCCATGTTATCTTATTTAGAAGTGCGACCAGTGCTGATTGTGAAGATAGCTTCTAAGAAGAAAAAAGATCCAGTTTTAGCTGAGAGGATTAGAAGGCTTGAGGAAGGATCAGAGATTGATGACCTAAAAGATTTTAATCTTGACCAACGAGGATGGTTGAGAAAGAAGGGATGGTTATGTGTTCCAGATGTAGAGAACTTAAAGAGAGAAGTTCTTGAGGAGTGTCATCGATCGAAGTTTACGATTTATCCTGGAGGAACCAAGATGTATCAAGATATGAAGAGGATCTTTTATTGGGAAGGCATGAAGAGGGATGTTGGCTTGTGGGTTTGGTAGTGTATTAACTGTCAACAAGTGAAAGCCGAACATCAGAAGCCAAGTAGGTTACTTCAGCCTTTAGATATTTCAGTTTGGAAGTGGTATTCGATATCGATGGATTTTATAGACGGGTTGCCAAGGTCAAATAGAGGAAATGAAAGTGTATGGTTTATTGTGGATAGGTTGACCAAGAGTGCCCATTTCATTTCGGTAAAGTCTATCAGAACGACACCTGTTTTAGCAAAGTTGTTCATAAAGAACATAGTTAGACTTCATGGGATTCCTAGTAGCATAGTCAGCAACAGGGATGCATTATTCACTAACGAATTTTGGAGGAGTCTACAAGAGGTATTAGGTACCAAGCTCAAGATGAGTACATCTTATCACCCACAGACGCATTGGCAAACAGAGAGTGTTAACAAGGTACTCAAGGATTTATTGAGAGCTTATGTATTGGACTTTGGTGGATCTTTGGAAGATCACCTACATTTGATTGAGTTTTCCTATAATAATAGTCATTAGACTAGTTTAGGAATGGCACCTTTTGAAGCTTTGTATGGAAGGCCATGCAGATCGCCAGCATGTTGGTTAGAGACTGGAGACATATTGGTCTTAGGTCCGGAATTGGTTAGAGGGGATCGAAAAAGATTGAGTTAATCCGAGGACGAATGAGGGAAGCTCAATCCAGGCAGAAGAGTTACGCAGATAAGAGGCGTAAAGAATTAGAGTTCTCAGTGGGAGACAAGGTTTTCATTAAGGTATCACCGATGAAGGGTATGGTACGGTTTGGAAAGTCAGGGAAGTTGGACCCGAGGTATGTTGGTCCATTCCAGATTATAGAAAAGGTTGGAAAGCTCGAATACAGAGTAGAGTTGTCGAGCAGTTTGGTAGGGGTCGATAATATATTCCATGTGTCTCATATTCGTAAGTATGTGCATGATCCAGAACCTACTCTTCCCCAGACAGAGTTGGAGGACTTGGTAGTAGAGCCTGATTTGACTTTTGTTAGACAACCAGTTCGAGTTGTAGTGAGAGATGAGAAAAAATTGAGTACCAAGCTAGTCAAGTTGGTGAAGGTTCAGTGGAGCGACAACGAGAAAGACTGTACTTGGGAGATGGAGGACAGGATTCGAGAGGCTTATCCTGATCTATTTTGATGGTATGTCTATAGTAGATTTACATAGATTGGTTGCTAGGAAATGTTACAAATGATTGCTATGTTTACTAGTTAGTCCTTACTGAATTTCGAGGACGAAATTCTTTAAGGAGTGGAGCCTGTAACACCCTTATTTTTATTGACATTATTCAGGAGATTTAATTAGAATAAATTAAATAAAATAATGTAGATAAAGGAGATTGAGGTTGATTAATAAATTAGGTGGCCGTGCTTATTTAATCTAATGAACTTATATAAATGGTTAGGAAATTAAACATAAGGGCATTAGGGTAAATAGCCGCCCTCACTTCCCACCCTTATTCTATTCTCATTAGGGCATACACGTTCATTTTACTCCAAACAAAAATTATAACCGTAAGAAGTGAAAGCAAGGCCGACCATTAGAAAGAAAGAAGAGAATATAAACACCAACTAAAGCTTAGGATTCAAGCTAGAGAAATCAATCTCAATCAAACTTCAATTTCCTTATCAAATATAAGGTGAATAATAGTTTGTACATCTCTATTTTGATTTTTACATCAAATGGTTTCTGATTTAATGATAAATCTGTTTTTATGATATTGAATGATGATATGCATGATTTATGATTTATATGGATTAAACAAGGTTGTTCAAAAAGGTAGATATACATGGTTTTAGGGTAAAACCGAGATGAAATGATTTTTAAATGCCATGGGAAAATTTAATGTTATAGAAAACATGATTTTGGAGATGGGTTTCAATTTTCGTAATTTTCTGAGTTTATATGGATTTTGTATGAATTTTCTAGTAAAAAAATGATTTATTGGGTTATAAATTATTTACGGTTAAAATATTGATTATTTGGGTTTGAAATTTTTATATGTTGGAAAACATAATAAAATAGATTTTTTGAAATTTTTTCTAAGTGTTTTGATGAATATATGAAATTATTTAAGGTATGGGACTTAAATGTTTTATATATTTAATTAAGGAGAAGGGGCATTTTATAAAATAAAATTATTATTTAAATATGAAAATAGTGGCAGCATTTTTCTGAAAAGAAATTGTTAACCAATGAGAATTTGACAAATAAAGGTAGGCTAGTTGAAAAGTTATCCTTTTTAAGTTAAAAACAAAGAAATCATACTTTTAGCATGTTTCAGCCTTTTATGGTAGTAAACCTTTCGACCCAGACCTTTTGACAAGGTCGAGAGGTTCAAAGCTTTCGACAAGGTCAAATCAATGCATATGGTATCAAGTTACTTAGTACGTAATGAATTGGACAAGGTTGAATGGTTTTTAGTCGAAAGTTTGATGACCAAAGGGGTTGGGGTATGTTTGTTTTATGAACTAAAGCTTTCACCTAGTTTGCTTTCAAATTAGAGCTTTCGACTTCGTTGCTTTCAACCAGGTCAAAATGTTTAAAAGGAAGGTTTTAAACCTTTCGACAAAGTCGAAAGGTTATTGCTGCTTTACCATTGATTTTTTTTGAAAACTTTCAACACAGTCGAAAGGTTACTCCCACTTATCATTGTTTTGTTTTGAACCTTCCAACACAGTCGAAAGGTTATAGCCACTTTTTCCAACCTTTCGAAGTCGTTGCTTTCGACAAAGACAAAAGGTTTACTTGTTTAAAAAACCAGTCGCTTCTTCCATTGCTTTCAAAAGGTATCAAAGCCTTCGACTTAGATGATTTTCCTTTGTTTTATAATTGAAGTATAACCCAAGCTTTCGAAGGAGTTGCTTTAAAAGGCGGATGCCTATTGTTTTAAATGAAATGTTTTAAAGCTTTCGAAGTAGACCTTCCGACAAGGTTGAAAGGTTGCTTCCATTGTAGTCGAAAGGTTTTAAATGAGGACCTTCCGCATGTTTTAACTTGAACCCAGTAAGTATTCAAAAGATAAGATCTAATGGTTTCGAAAGGTTTATATCATAAGAGTTCAATGCTTTCTAAAGGTTTAAAGTGTTGAATGTTTTCAATAGTTTCAAAGGTTTAGGATTCAAATGGTTGTTTTGAAAACCTTTCGACAAGGTCGAAAGGTTTGGTTTTAAAAGGTTTGAATACCCATACTCTAAATTTTTAAAGGAAATCCCACGGCTTATATAAAGGAGTTTTGTACTGACTTTAAGTATGTGATTTTGAAGAAGTATGACCTTGATAAAAAATACAAGTTAAGCATGTTAACTATGTGTTATAAAATGTTTTCAAGGACTTTATACCCACAGGAGTGGTATTGTTAAACTGTTGTTTGCTTCTTCAAATATAAATATATTCACATGTTACCCATAACTGTATTTTGGAAAAGGGGCAGAAGAACCAGTAGGTTAACTCAATAGTGAATATAAATTGCTTAAACTCCTAAATGAGTAGAGTTGCATCCATGGAGTCAAGGTGACCAAAAATATAGGATGCCTAAACTTTGTATTTATTGAAGGTAAACCAAAAGGTTCATATTAAACCCATGAAAACTATGATAAGGTAGTTATTGGTGCATACCAAGAGGTTCATAGTAAACCCATGAAAACTATGATAAGGTATTTATTGGTGCATACCAAAAGGTTCATAGTTAACCCATGAAAACTATGCATAAGGAGAGTTGGAAAGGGCTAATTGTTTTGTAGTGAACCCTTGAAAACTATATCCGGATTAAGAATTGACATCAGTCAATAGGTTCCTAGCTAGTAAACCCATGAAAACTAGGATAAGTAAGTGGCTAATGGAAGTATTAGTAGGCTCCTAGTCAACCCATGAAAACTAGGATGTGTAGTGAGTTACTGGATAAGTCCATAGGTTCCTAGTCAACCCATGAAAACTAGGATAACGCAATTAGTTATTGTAGTGACTGATAGGTTCAGGAGGACCCATTAATTAGTTAAGTTAACCGGCAGGAGCCTATAGGTTCTTAGTGATCCCATGAAAACTATGAATAGGATAGGGTGTCTATTAAATATAACAAGGTTATTAGTAAACCCATGTAAACTAAAACGGTTAATAGTGACCCTAGAAACTATAATTATGATAGGGTGTTGGATTAAACTCGGAATGGGGAAATCTTATTTGTTTTCAAGTATGCATATCATCATAATGTTTTGAAATGTATGTTTTAACCATTGTGGATGCAAGATCACAGAATATGGTTTTAAAAAGGTTTTAGGATACTAGTGAGGTGTAATCTTGTTCCGCTAAGTGGCGTGGTTTTCTTCCTTAAACTAGGCTCTATGTCTGACTCGACGTTTTTGTAGCGTTAACGTCTTTAGCTGATCAGCTAAAAACGTCGAGTCAGACATAGAGCATAAGCTTTAAAGTGGCGATAGTTTAAGTGGCGTGGTTTTAGTATTCATACTAGGCTCTATGTCTGACTAGACGATTTTGTTTTCCCCTTAAACTCTCGAATACTCAATTGATTTTGATTTGTTTGAGATTTAAGATTCTCGGGTTTTCTTCCTTGACCTTTAAAGCTTCCGGAGGCATGCAGGAGGCAGATAGTTATTTAGAGTTTTTCTTTCCGCTGTGTGTTTTGTTTGTAAAGGCAGATTTATTAGCCTTACTGTATTCTCTGATCAACCAAGGGGGCATCTTCATATGTCGCTCTTGGCATATTTGTAATAATTATATATTATTGAACGTGGTTAACGTAATTTGGGGATTATGTAATGAACAAGAAATGTTTTGGATTGAATGTGGAATTATATTTTTGAATTGTTAAAAATTTTACATATTTCTGTGATCTGTGTATCAATGTATCTAACATCGCCGTATTTGGTCGCCTAAGATTAATAACTATGAATGATTGCAGCATCTGTAGCCGTTATTTTTTTGCCTCCAAGTAGGGGGATGTTACAAGACTGACCGTCCACTCATCAACCTTCGTGCTTGACTTAAAGACCGATGAAACACTTGGAGTGGACGCAACCAGACCATCCACTCCCTAGCTCTTACTTGAAGTTCGCCAAAATACTTATGCCTTTCCCAAAGTACAGCAAGACCGAGGTCCAATCAAAGTGGACATGATTTGACCATCCAAACATTAACTCCTGCCCTAGACACAAGAGGCAGTTTGGGAGCTCGACTTAAAGTAGGCGTGATTAACTGTCTACTCATCAACCGCAGCCTTTGACACAAGGACACGACTGCAACGTGAGGTGGATGTGACTCGATCGTCCACCCAACAACTCTCCCTTGACTTGTCAGGAGGAGTACAAAGCAAATTGGACGGGATCTGCCGTCCAACCCAAGCATGGACCATTGATGTGGTCCGACCATCCATCGCCTAATCACCAAGTGAACGTGAATCAACCGTCCACTCACCAACTTTTGTCCTCAACAATGGGCACATAATTCCTTCCCACGAATGAACATGACTCGACTGTCCATTTGACAACTCTTACCTTGACCTGACAGGTGGAGTATAAATAAAAAACAGGTGTTGTTAACCAAAAAATTCATTCAAGAATAAAGGTATGAAAGAAGGCTCATAAAAAGTGCTGAGCTCCACAAGAATTGAAGACATGGGTTTCGCCAAAGTTCAAAAGCGGTATTTCGAAAATATTGAGATAGATTTCTAAGGAGTTAGGATGGAGTCGCAAGCACTTAGTGCACTTACAAATGTCAGGCGAAATAAGAGCTTTTGAAAGGGTAGGAAAGAAAGCAAAGTTACCCTTTCGCCTCATCTAGACCTTTCGACGCAGTTGAATCCACATATATGAGAGAGCCTAGTATGGGTTTGAAACACCTTTCGAAGGTGTTGGATAAAAGACTAATACACAAGAACCAATTCCTTTAAGAAAGTGGGTTTCGTCGTTGTCAACTTATTACTTGAAGACATATTTCTAGTGCACGCCTTTCGAAAGCAAGAACAAGCCTTTCAAAACGGTTAGTAGCTTTTGGTAGCATAATGGAAACTCCACAATAAAGCCGAGTGGCCTTTCATCCTTTCGAAACTACATGAAAGCTTACTTCTTCTCTTACTTCATAGCAATGCAAGGTGGAGAGCGCACCTACCCCTTTCGATGAAGTCAAAAGCAATCAAGTTCCTTTTTAAAAGCAAACAAGAAGGGCACACAGACTTTAGCGGCAGCGGAAGGTCGTAAAGATAATCCTTTCGACTAGGTTGAAAGGTCTGATCCGAAAAGGTGAAGGTGAAAGAATGAATGAGAAAGGTTAGGGTGAAGGCCTTTCGACCGCATTGAAAGGATGCACGCAAAAGTTTGGAGGAAGACCTTTCGACCGTGTCAAAAGGATGAAAGTGGAAGGTGGTCAACCTGCATCTATAAATACGACCCTAGGGGTCCGAGTTTGTGGACCGAATTTTGGAATTCTAAATTCTCACTCTCATTTCATAGAAAATCAAATCTTTGTAACCCTAAATAAATTTGGGGAAAAGACTCTCTTACTTGTAACTCAATTTGGATAAATGCAAAGAGTGGAAGTGCATGGATTCAATATAGATTTTGAATATGAGAAAGATCATTTCGGCCATTAGCTTGACTAATGACCAATTGCACATGATGCTTACTTATTTTCTTAACTCTTATTTGACTTATGCGATGCAATAGGATCAACTTAGACAATGTGTATTCGAATCATATTATCATCATGTTTCAAGATATCAAACATTACATTAAGATGATGATGATAATGTTTCGATATTAATAATTTCATGGAACTTATATTGTCCAAGATGTTATTCCACTGCATATTGAATATAGAACTTTTATATTGTACATCGAGTCCACTTTGAAAGAGTAAACACCCTTTTGATTTGATCGAAAGGGACGTTTTGAAAGGGATAGCTTGAATACTAAGTTATACTGGCTAGTTCGATATTTTCAAAAGGAGTACATATATTTCAAAACATATAATCCTTTCGAAGGAGTTCTTTCCATAATAAAAGAAATAATACCATTGAAAGTAAAATTTTCTTTTAGGGGGCGGAAGACCTTTCGACTCTATCGAAAGGATAAATGAACAATGTCTTTCTTCCCACTTAAAAGGAGATGCAAAGGACACATTCGACTCACTCAAAGGGGTCATGAAGGAGGTGATCTCTCCTTAACCTTCATTTCAAAGGGTTGATTGGGCTTCTTAACTACAATTAGCATTTTGATAAGGTTACCCTCAAAGGCAATCCGTCCTAATCAACTCATTCGAAAGGGCTTTCAAAGAGATTGGTCACTTCTAAAAACTTTCTTTTGAGGTGTTAACAACATTTCTTGTTAACAACTTAGCTTTAGGATGTTGACAAGTTTTCTAGTTAACATTTTTAGCGCTAGAAGGAGGGGCCTGAACCTCCGGCCTTGTGGTTCTCATATAGACTAATTATGGACTATTTAACTTGATGTAGGAAAATGAAATCTAAAAGGCTAAGTCGAATGGATGAAGAAGCAATACACACCACAACTTTGGAATAAAACATTGCTCCAACTGTTGACTTGGATGGAGTTGTGTGAGGGCAACCTTCAATCCCAGCACAACCGGACGACAATGCAATCAAGATAAAGCAATTATAGAAACAACTACAGGAAATGCAAGAGCTTCTCAAAGCAGCATTGTCTCAAAAGTCTTCCACAACAACAAAACCAACAAATGAAGATAAGGTTATCTCCTCAAAAAGAAATTTAAAAGCTTATACCGATGAGGGCAAGAGAAAAATAGATCCGACATCATTAAAGAATATGGAGCATCATATGATTAAAGTTGATCATCAAGGAAGGATACTGGATAAATCTCTCAAGCAATTTGGAAGCTCGACCTCAAAAGAATACGACCAAAATCGAAAAGGCTATCACAACACTGAAGCTTATTTGAAAGATGTAGCAGAAAAGGCAGTCAAAGATATGGTAAAAGCAAAAGGAAAGAGAACACTGGATGAACGAGCGAATGATAATGAACGAGTAGCTCCATTCACAGATGAGATCATGTCAGCGGTTATCCCATCTTATGTCAAGATCCCAACCACGAAATATCATGGTACTACTGATCCTGATGATCACTTGATGGCATTTGATAGCCAAATGGATTTGTATAATACCTCTAGGGCAGTTCGGTGCAGATTATTCCTGGTAAAACTTTATGGAGAAAATTCAAAGTGGTACCATCAATATCGCGAGAGGACTACCTATTCATGGAAATAGTTTTCTTACGAATTTTTCGCCCAGTTCTGTATACGTAAGGATCCAACCATTGATTACATTGTTCTAGCAAACATTAAGCAGAGACAGGGGGAGCCACTTGGCGATTACCTCAGAAGATTCAATGCGGAAGCATCGAAAGCCAAAGATATGCATGACAAGGATAAGCCTATAGTAATGCATTACGGGCTGATAGAGAATACACCATTCTGGAAGGAACTCCGTTAGCACCAAAATTGGTCACTAACACCCAAAGGAAGATTTGTGTAGAGAGATTAATGAAGATAGAAAATTAAAATACAGGAAGGTATACAAAATTAACTACAAAAACTTGAACACCAGATTTATAGTGGTTCGGCGTAATTGCCCACGTCCACTTTGAGTTTAATCTTTATTGCTTTCCTTTTGTACTCGAATACAAATACAATCCGTAGACAAATATCTTGAATACAAGTCCTTATTAGAAGGAAGTTAACGTAGAAAAATGGCAGAGTGTCCCCCAAGCTCTTGAAAAAAAGGCCCCGTTTCACTGCGCCCCTACCCCTCTATTTATAGGCGAAGATAGGCTGGACTTCCCTCATGGGCCCAGGAATAAGGTATCTTGGCCCACAATAGGTGACTTCTGCGCACCGAGCCAGGCATGCCGAACGAGTCATGCCGAATGAGAAATGCTGACCGAGAAATTTCGGCGGAGAAATGTCTGGCCGATTATCAAGTGACTCGAAGTAAACATTCAGGAGCCCCGAAGCAAATAGCAGGTTGACTCGAAGCGAAGTCATGCCGGTTGCTTCACTTTGTTGTATGCCTGACAACCTACCAACTTCTCTATAATGCACCAAGCGATGTATGCCGAGCCTTCCACACCGAGCGTCATGCGCCGATCGTCTAAGCCGAGCGACATGTGTCCGCGCTTCCTTGACCGAACCACCCATGCCGAGCCGTATTGGCCGAACGAGGGTTGCGGAACAATGTTGGCCGAACGAAGCTTGCCGGGCGACGTTTGACCAAGTGAGGCTTTGCCAAACAGTGCTTGCCGAACTGTATTGACCGAACAAGGCGTGTTCCAAGTGAAGTTGGTCGAACGGTAGACTTTGTTGTATGGCTTTACTCCCTCGACCGAGCGATGCGTTCTAGAATACTCTATCATGTTCATTTGGGTCGAACCCTTTTGTGCCGAGCGGCATGCACTGTGCTCCTTCAGCCTCTTTCCTTTAGCCGAGTGATGATGGTCGAACAAAGGATGTCGAGCGATGGCGTTTGAAGGAAGGATGCCGAGCGACGCACTTAGGCCGAACGACACTTGCATTCCGGACGGCACTCAACAGTTTGCCTCTCGTAGCCGGGCCAAGCAACCGGGTAACATTTGCCCCCCAAAGTGCGTCGTGTGAACCAACATGACGCGCTTTGAATTAGCGGTTATCTTTGCTTTTCAGGCTTACACATGTACACATGTGAATTCATATAAGTATATCTGCTACTTCACTGGTTCGCTACTGTTTCAAGATAAAAGGTCGTTCGACATACCGATCCACATAGTCGTTTTGAACTTCACCCGCCTTCTTTGTCCTATTCTGATACGTTGACCGGTTCTATCGGTTAAGGCCTATTGGCCTTCCTCACTCCCTATATATAAAAAAATCGGGCCTCTGCTTAACTCTCTTCTTCTTACCTTCGTTCCTCTTTCACAAACCAACGAACCCCTTCTCTTCCGGCTATCATCTGGTAGTTAATCCCTCCACCTCTTTTCCAAACCTAGTTCTCTAACATCAAAGTTCCCGCAGCTGATCAATTCGGACAACTTCCAACTCTTAGCCCTACAACTGCTACGAGTTTCAAGTTTTTCTCATAGGTATGAATCCTTCATCCAATCCACTTCTCTAGGTCTAGAGCCTCGTTCCGAGTTCGAATCTACAAGTTTGGTAGGAGATGGCGAAGAGGAAAGGACTACAGTGGAGGTCATGTTCTAGGACTAGAGTTCATTTAAGGGTCATTGAGAGAAATAGTGTAGCCTTAAGCTTGAGGTCGAAGACGTGGAGTGTTAGGGAGCAGAAACGATAGGCCTTTGGCACAGGGCTAGGTCGGAGAACCGGACAATGGTTGGTACTTCCAAGGGGGGCTAGTTTTTGTGTTGAGAGAAAATGAGCGGCTCGGTCACATTGAGGGTGTGAAATTGTGGTTAGGTGAGGTTGTGCGTCGCTATGGGTTGGTCAAGGTCTGGTGGAGTGGGTTGGTATTTTGAATGAGGGAGTCATTCGGTGCTGAGGGAGAGAGTGACGTTTATGAAATGAGTGGCTCGGTGTGTCGGTTTAGGAGGCCGTTTGGTTGTTAGAGAGAGATAGGAAGTGTATGGGCCGGCCGGTATGAATGGTTTCTAAAGTCAGGGACAGTGGCCCGGTGTTGTTCGGTGTTGGGGGAGAGAGTATAGTTTAACCGCTTGAGGATAGTGTTACGGTCCGGTTAGAGACCACGAAGTGGGTTCGGTATACCGAGCGAGTGTGGTTCGGTATACCCCCGTAGACTGTTCGGTCGTTAATGGTCGAGGTTCGGTATAGTTAGGAAGAGAGGGAGGTATGGATGTTCCGTCACTCCATAGGACAGCTAATTAGCATTCATAATTAGGACTATTCCAATTTAAACATAACATTTGTGTGTCCAATACACCCCTACAACCAAGCACTGAATAACGATCGATGACAAGTCACAGAGCACATTAACTCCAGAACTTAACTTAACTACCTACCCCTTGACTTGAACATTATTTAATGCAACCTCAACTGATCAAATACAGACAGTAGTATCCATGCTCTGTGATGCCATCGTTCGATTTCCAAACCATTACAGTTAAATCATAAAATAAGCTCTCGGAGACGGTCAGCAATGACGGTCTTCGAAGATGGCGGTTTAATGCTCAATTACACTTCATCAGTCTTTAAATCTTTAATTCTTTCACACTTATACTTAAACGATTGCACTAGTCCACACACCACACGGGGGGAGTTCTTTTGTCATTATATCTAATATGCATTGTCTTTCAAGTATAGTTCAAACAGGTGTTTACTCAAATTCGGCATTTGTTGAGGATGTCTAGAAAATCGAGCTCCGCCACAGTTTCAGATAAACCCGGGCCGAGTTCACGACAGGAAGTAGTGGAAACTTCGAATCAATCGATGATTCCTCCACAAAATATCCCGAGTCTAATGACTGCGATTATTGACTTGGCTCCTGATACCATAGATGCAGCAATTATTCTAGACAATCCAGTCGATTCTCAAGCTTCAAGAATCAATGAAAATGCTCTTCGCCGACTATGCTCAATCCATGGAATCCCTTTTGATGACGTGTCAGTTCCATTAGGACAAGATCGTCCTTATCTGCCCCCAGTTGGGTATACGGCTTGCAACAAATTTATGTGCTGGGTCGGTAGCGTGCCACCTTTCAGCTCCTTCCTTCGTGATGTGCTGTAGTATATGGAGATCGCCCCAACACAGTTACATCCCAACAGTCACGCGTTCATCTATGGCACGTGTATTATTTTCAAGAGTGTTCTGTTCAGACTACCCACTCCCGGTGATATCCGATATATCTATCATTTCAAGAGACGGTCCGACAACCCATCCTTCCTATTCCTTGAGCCATATTCCAAGTGCCAAATCTTAACAGGGGCATGGAGCAAATTTGCCCTATATAAACAGGAACGGTTTTACATGCACTGCCCCCCTGGTTTTGCGAGGAGATGGCTGGAAGGGAGTAAGTTCCTTTTCTAGATCAATAGTTGTATGTGGCAGGATGTGCATCCTTTCTAAACCTTTTCTCGATTTTTACAGGTATTAGCCCACGTCTCGAAGGCTCCGGGTACTCTGAGGCTGTCAAAGCTATTCGAGCTGTTCCCGCAGGAGATCGAGACATCAAATCCATCATCTCCAACGAATCTATAATAGTCCACTTTTCCGTACCCCTTGAATAGAAACTAATCTCCATCGATTAACTCAAGATGAACGGAAAACCGAACCATTAGGGTTTAAGAAGAAGAGGTAGAAGAAAACAGAAGAAAAAGAAAGAAGAAACAACAGAAAAACACAGAAACAGAACCAATATCAGAATCTCACATTCGTAGCGGAACAACATATAATAGATAAATGAATAATCTTTAAATCAAAGAACTATATCATTTTATACATTACATCATCATCAAAGTGTACAACAACAATATACAACACAACTGGACAGTTATATGAACTTGTCCACATACAGAATACACAGCGGAATAATACATAGTATAGATGATACATCTCGCCATCCAGCTCGCCACTGAGCTCCATAGCATCTCCTGAATCCAGAATGACCTAATAACCTAACTCTAGACTGCCCGTGTGGAAAATGATGGGCACCCAGAGTTTAGGAAGGAAACAATAAACTCCGAGTCAGTCATGGTGACTGGTGTGAGAACTAAAACAGTTTATCTTTCAAACACACAACAAAAGAATTTTAACATTGAAACACGCAATGCTTTTGGAAAATGAAACTACCATAATACCTCTCGCCACACACACAATGCAAACGCAGAATTGGAGGAGATTTCTTCTTATGATAATCAAAGATGCTTACTATGCAAAATCATTTGATTTTATTATTATTAGTGCATAGTGAAGAAAATATTTCAAAAGTATAATATTAATCTTAGCCAGCATAGACATTTCGAACTATGCCTACTATAGCTACCATCCAAACAGTGGGGCGCCACCATAAGTGAATGATAGGTTCTACAACTAAAACCGTACAAGGTTCGTATTGGAAAATGGTTTTGCCAACAAATGGTCAGGCTAAGGAACTTTCTATGCCACGAAAGAAACGCCTCTGGCTGGACGCTCCGAGAGACAAACTGCTCTCTGCCAAACAAGGTCGGGTTACCCCTATAACAGGTAACTCACGAATATGTCATCACCCGGTCCTTTGGGACCTTTATCCGAGCGCTCGGTAGCATCATCACACATAATAAATAAGGTGTGTCCACATGAGTAAGTATCTGGGCTCCATACCATGATACCACCCCTTTCCAGAAGGAAATGACATACCCTAAAGGGCGCGACCCTCATAACCTTGCCGCAACATTCCTGTTTCGACCATTTCCGGGTTGTTGAGGCCCTGACGAAGTCTCGTCCTCAAAGCTACGCTTTATACAAAAGCTATGCTTTGGGTCAAACAAATGATCAAAGTAATGATCACAAAGATAAATGATCAAACAAATGATCATATCACAAATGATCAGACAATGATCATTTCACAGCAACACTCAACATGTCACATTACCAAATTGGGATATATCGCTGATAAATTTCAACTACATAGCCTCTGAGCTCGTACGTCTCAGAGAAGGGTGTTAAGCTAAGAGAATAAATTCTCCGCCACCAACAGAAATTTATTTGAAAGAAATCAGCTTTACATCTCAAAATGTAATATCAGACACGTAACCATACAAGTCTGTTCCGGGTTCGAACAGAACCGAAGGCACTTCCAAAGAAGCCCTTGCAATCCGGGTATTCACAATCCCGATAAAACTTCCCATCACAAAGGAAATCTCAATACCGTAGCTAACGGTGCAGAGACAATCGATAGGTCATCCTATCGTTTTCATAAACATCCGGTCTTCACCACCGGCCTTCAATACGATCCATATCGTCGTATCACAAATTCGGAATGGGTTATATGACACAAAGGTCCTTTCCCGGCTAACCCGAATAGTGAGCGCTTATTCAAAAATAAGTGTGGCATTCAAATTCAAGTAAATCACAACAAATACCCATTCAAGGTAATTATTGATAGTCGGTTATTTAACTATCAATAAAGATGTGCAACATCATCAGATTCCAAATAATTTTCCAAATTATTTAATTTCCAGAAATATCTTTACAAGATATATTATTTCCACACTTAACCATTTGAAACAATTTCAAATCAATTTCCACATTTCAATTTATTTCCAAAAGATAAAATTTCAAACCCTTCATTTCATATTGGAAAAGCATTTCCATACTTATTTAATAATAAGTAATTCACAAATCATTTATTTTCAACACTTGGAAAATATTCGATATACTTAAATCATAATTAAGTATATATTTCAATCTTTAAGGAAATCATTCTCTTTCACAAATTTTTATTTGAGTCAAAACGAATGGTACGTAAAACATCGTTACGACAACTCAAAATCACTAGTATAGGGATTCGAAATTTAGATAGATATATAAATCCCAATACTACACAAAATATTTCCTTTTGGAAACCATTTACTATAACAACAGTGTTATAGTCCACCATTTCCTTATTTCTCGAAACGTCTATTTCAACAATAAATGTTGAAATCTATGTTTTCGATACTTAACACGTTTTAAACATCTTTTAAAACAATTACTTCTTTTCGTAATATCACTACGTATCCATTTTATCTAATAATATATTCACTGTCCAAAATCGTGAATATACTTTCTTTAATAAGCTATATAAATTTAACTTATCAAAATAAGTCGTTTCTCATATTTACAAATCTATTTATAAATTCCATTTGTATTTTATAACAACTTTAACTTATAAAAGCACTTTATTAACCAAATCAATTTATAACTCAATTATACATCAAAAAAAATCCATATTATAAGTTAAATACTTATAATTCATTTATTTGCAAAAAATCATTCTTTTCAAACTTCACAAGGTATAAATCTTATTACTTATAAGATTTTATTTATAACCTTATTTTCAACATTAACAGAACTCCTTTTTAAAATTCCATTACTTCGATTTTTTACACTTATAAAAACTCGTTTTATAATTCCAGTATTCTTAATTTATAAAATATCACTTTATAAATCTTTTATATAAATCATTTATAATAATTCAAAAATCCCAATTAAGAATCAAAATTGTTATTTTTAAACTTCAAAAATGGATCTGATGATGCAACAACACCAAATGGTCAATCACAACATCTAAACATCATATATCATCATATGATAACAGAATATACAACAATATATGTAAATAAATCACTACGGTGAGGAATCTAGTCGGATCCCTCCAACCTGTTTCCCTGCATCCACAGATGTTAGCACAACACCAATTCCGCTCCAGTACGGAATTATCGCGGTATATGGGTTTAATAAATATTATCCGCTTACTAACGGCGCAATAGGGTCTCATCCGCTATACAATGCGGGAAATCAACTCCAATATATACATATTCCAATATATATATTGCTATATACATATATAATAACAATTCCACTTCAATGTGAAATTATCGCGGTATATGTTTTTAATAATTAACATCCGCTTAATAACGGCGTATAATGTCTATTTAACACAATAAATAGCAATCATCATTCAATTCATCACAATCAACACTATCAACAATTTAAAATCTCAACTATTTAAAATATAAATCGAAACAAAACATTCGATTGAGTAAGGAGTTCTCACCTTGATTTCAATTCAGTTTCCGCGTTTTTTTCGAATAAAATTAAATACGCGTTTAATTTTTACCCGAAATTTTCACTGACTCCAATTGCTTCCAATCCAGTTTCATAGCGAAGTGCTCGACAAAACGAAGCCAACGCAAAAAATCTCGTCCGAAACGGACCTCGTATCAAAAAGTTATACACGTTTAAAGTTTGTACAATTTAATATAATTCAATTTTTTTACAATATCTTTTATTGTTTTAACCTCCAACTCATCTGAGCCCTTCATCACTCTAGCATTAGATCTGGGCCGTGCTTGTTTGCTTCTCCTCCATCACGCATGCTCCAGGCCATTCACGTTGAAACCAAACCCAACACACGTTGAAACCCTAGATCGCCGCCGCCTCTTCGCTACACGAAACCCCATCATACTACCCTCAAATCGAAGCTAGTAGCCTCCCCTACCCACGCCTGCCACCATGACCAGCTCGGCCAACCCATGGCCTGGGAAAACGTGCCCAACCCGACCCCAAACGCAGCCCCCTAGAGATCACTACGAAGCTCCAATCCCGATCTCCACCGTTGATCTGCTAGCTCTCATCGAGCTCTACATTTTTCTAGTTGATGACTTCGGCCAAATGTTTACGGATTGAGGGATAATTGAGGAAGAAGAAGGCACATTTCTGGCCATTGAAAGAGCAAGTGGTGGCTGGCTTTGAATTAGGGTTAGGTTTTTAATTTTGTGAAAAAAAATGAAAATAGAAGGGCTTTTATAGAAAAATACGCGACACTATTCACCCGAAATTTTCCGAACTCCAAACGAAGCGCGTCGGCTGGCGTTTCAACGGTTTACCCCACGTTCCGAATGCAATGGAACATATTTCGGAGGCTAATTCGGTCGTCTGTGCGAGATACGGAGAAAAACGATCAATTTTAAATTAAACCGATTCAAACTGATTTCGATGCGTTTTGGCTTGCCCCTGACAAACGGTAAATCCAATTGACACGAAATTTGAAACCTTACAATAATATAACATTACGGATCTGATGAAACTAGGTTCGTCGAAATCCGACACTTTTTGAAAAATGACTATTTTAACTCGTCAATTTAATATTAAAACAATTTCGATGCGTTTGGAGCTGCCACGGTCAAACGACAACTCCGATTGCTATGAAAATTGAAATCCGATAATAACAAACTATTACGGATACAATGGAACAAGTTTCATTCAATTCTGAGACTGTTCCAAAAATGGCTAATTTCACTAGTTGATTAAATATTAAAATATTCAATTTTCACAGATTTACTTTAAATTCAATTTTAAAAGTTCTATAACATCACTATAACTTCAACATGATTTAATATAACTTTATAAATCATTTTCAATCACATTTAATCCAGATTTCAATTATTTCTGGAATTTCAACTATTAATTATCGATTTAATTATCCAATTAAATCCAAATATTCGAATTTTAAATCATTCGACTTATTAATTCCACTTATTAATTTTTAAAATCAATTAAATATTCAAATTTTAATTAATATAAATTCTGGGTCGTTACAAACTTCCCCCTCTTAAAAGAATTTCGTCCTCGAAATTACCAAGTAAGAAAAAGATACAAAATCCATTAATTTTCCAAAACAAACCGTTCAAATTAGATTTACAAATCTCTTAAGTGTTTAACTTTCTCCAAAATCCAGAGTTAAACTTCTTTCAACAACTTTACTAAGTTTTCCAAATCATACTTAGTTTTCAAAATTTTCAAATTTTCTCAAAAATATTCTAACGCCTTAAATTTTTGAAAAAATTCGCCATAGCCTCCTTTGCGTGACTCGATCCGAAAAAAAAATGACAGTGTATATATATCACAAATATACATCTCATCAAGTGATGAGGTATCCCGTAGGGAAAAAAGTGTAAAAGTACGATATTTAATCCGAGATATGTACCTTATATATTTTTAGCGAGCGTATACGGCTAATATAGCGCGAAAGCGAGCTCCAAATGCGAAGCAAACGCCATCCGCACCTACTAAACACTCAATCAAACAAATGAGAACATGTATATAGAAAATAATATCGATATACATTATATAGCAACATATCAACTACATATGTGTCAATATAGCAAATGCAACAAACAACAAATGCAACCATCATCCAATAAACATTCAACAACTTTATAACCAAATCAATATACATTCACTTTTCATTAATATTCAATGAATTGGTTCCCAATTTAATCACATTTGATTCGTTTATCATTGGATTTTTCTAACATCCATTTTCAATTCAGCTAATTTACATTCACATTAGTTTACTTACAAATCAAATTCAATTCTATTTAAGATTCACTTAACTTCCAATTTGATTTCAATTACTTTAGCTTTCAATTTGTCAATTCAATTTCATTAACACTTAATAAATTATATACAATCAACTAACATCCATATAACAACCAATGTACATCCATTACAACCAAATTATTAATTTTACATTCGATTTGGTTCAACACTTTTAATTTCAATTGGTTGATATTAAATTGACTTCCATTCAATTTATTCAATTTCTCAACTTCATTAGCTTCTAATGAATTAACACCTATATTCATTGTTTCATACCAATTATTTACATTCAATTGATTAACATTCAATCCATTTATTAATTCAATTGCTAATTCATTTTAACAAATAAAATTGAATTTCATTTATATAACTCAAGTTCACATTCATTTAATAAATTCACTTTATTAGTTTACTTTGATATCAAAATCAATTTCATTCAACATCACTTAAGTTATTTTCCATTTCAAACATCATTTGTTTAACTTAACTTAAGTTTCCACTTATAAATCCAATTCAGATTTTGTTTTTCTTAACAAAATTCATTTAACCTTTTACAAAAAAATCAAATTTCATCAATCATTCAAATTTATATCCCATTTGACTTAACAAAATTGTTTAATCACTTTATCATTTGGTTTTGCTTACATTTACTCATTTTATAAGTTATACAACTTATTTATTTAAATTTCCAAATCATATTATAAGTATAAAACTCATTTCACTTATATTTATCAATTTAAATTTGGACTTTAATTTCAAATTTGTTTATCACTACAAAACTTCAATTTTTTTTATTTATTATTGTAGCAAATCAATCACAAAGAAACCCGAAAATGATACCGATGATGCTGCAGTCATCAACGTACTATTTCCCAGCAACAATAGTGAATTCAGTGCTTAAATTTGTTTTTTTTTGCCTAGAGCTACCAAAGCTCTGATACCAAATGTAATAGTCCACTTTTCCATACCCCTTGAATAGAAACTAATCTCCATCGATTAACTCAAGATGAACGGAAAACCGAACCGTTAGGGTTTAAGAAGAAGAGGTAGAAGAAAATAGGAGAGAAAGAAAGAAGAAACAACAGAAAAACACAGAAACAGAACCAATATCAGAATCTCACATTCATAGTGGAACAACATATAATAGATAAATGAATAATCTTTAAATCAAAGAACTATATCATTTTATACATTACATCATCATCAGAGTGTACAACAACAATATACAACACAACTGGACAGTTATATGAACTTGTCCACATACAGAATACACAGCGGAATAATAAATAGTATAGATGATACGTCTCGCCATCCAGCTCTCCACTGAGCTCCACAGCATCTCCTGAATCCAGAATGACCTAATAACCTAACTCTAGACTGCCGTGTGGAAAATGATGGGCACCCAGAGTTTAGGAAGGAAACAATAAACTCCAAGTCAGTCATGGTGACTGGTGTGAGAACTAAAACAGTTTATCTTTCAAACACACAACAAAAGAATTTTAACATTGAAACACGCAATGCTTTTGGAAAATGAAACTACCATAAGACCTCCCGCCACACACACAATGCAAACGCAGAATTGGAGGAGATTTCTTCTTATGATAATCAAAGATGCTTACTACGCAAAATCATTTGATTTTATTATTATTAGTGCATAGTGAAGAAAATATTTCGAAAGTATAATATTAATCTTAGCCAGCATAGACATTTCGAACTATGCCTACTATAGCTACCATCCAAACAATGGGGCGCCACCATAAGTGAATGATAGGTTCTACAACTAAAACCGTACAAGGTTCGTATTGGAAAATGGATTTGCCAACAAATGGTCAGGCTAAGGAACTTCCTATGCCACGAAAGAAACGCCTCTGGCTGGACGCTCCGAGAGACAAACTGCTCTCTGCCAAACAAGGCCGGGTTACCCCTATAACAGGTAACTCACGAATATGTCATCACCCGGTCCTTTGGGACCTTTATCCGAGCGCTCGGTAGCATCATCACACATAATAAATAAGGTGTGTCCACATGAGTAAGTATCTGGGCTCCATACCATGATACCACCCCTTTCCAGAAGGAAATGACATACCCTAAAGGGCGCGACCCTCATAACCTTGCCGCAACATTCCTATTTCGACCATTTCCGGGTTGTTGAGGCCCTGACGAAGTCTCGTCCACAAAGCTACGCTTTATACAAAAGCTATGCTTTGGGTCAAACAAATGATCAAAGTAATGATCACAAAGATAAATGATCAAACAAATGATCATATCACAAATGATCAGACAATGATCATTTCACAGCAACACTCAACATGTCACATTACCAAATTGGGATATATCGCTGATAAATTTCAACTACATAACCTCTGAGCTCGTACGTCTCAAAGAAGGGTGTTAAGCTAAGAGAATAAATTCTCCGCCACCAACAGAAATGTATTTGAAAGAAATCAGCTTTACATCTCAAAATGTAATATCAGACACGTAACCATACAAGTCTGTTCCGGGTACGAACAGAACCGAAGGCACTTCCAAAGAAGCCCTTGCAATCCGGATATTCACAATCCCGATAAAACTTCCCATCACAAAGGAAATCTCAATACCGTAGCTAACGGTGCAGAGACAATCGATAGGTCATCCTATCGTTTTCATAAACATCCGGTCTTCACCACCGGCCTTCAATACGATCCATATCGTCGTATCACAAATTCGGAATGGGTTATATGACACAAAGGTCCTTTCCCGGCTAACCCGAATAGTGAGCGCTTATTCAAAAATAAGTGTGGCATTCAAATTCAAGTAAATCACAACAAATACCCATTCAAGGTAATTATTGATAGTCGGTTATTTAACTATCAATAAAGATGTGCAACATCATCAGATTCCAAATAATTTTCCAAATTATTTAATTTCCAGAAATATCTTTACAAGATATATTATTTCCACACTTAACCATTTGAAACAATTTCAAATCAATTTCCACATTTCAATTTATTTCCAAAAGATAAAATTTCAAACCCTTCATTTCATATTGGAAAAGCATTTCCATACTTATTTAATAATAAGTAATTCACAAATCATTTATTTTCAACACTTGGAAAATATTCGATATACTTAAATCATAATTAAGTATATATTTCAATCTTTAAGGAAATCATTCTCTTTCACAAATTTTTATTTGAGTCAAAACGAATGTTACGTAAAACATCGTTACGACAACTCAAAATCACTAGTATAGGGATTCGAAATTTAGATAGATATATAAATCCCAATACTACACAAAATATTTCCTTTTGGAAACCATTTACTATAACAACAGTGTTATAGTCCACCATTTCCTTATTTCTTGAAATGTCTATTTCAACAATAAATGTTGAAATCTATGTTTTCGATACTTAACACGTTTTAAACATCTTTTAAAACAATTACTTCTTTTCGTAATATCACTTCTCCAAAACGTATCCATTTTATCTAATAATATATTCACTGTCCAAAATCGTGAATATACTTTCTTTAATAAGCTATATAAATTTAACTTATCAAAATAAGTCGTTTCTCAGATTTACAAATCTCTTTATAAATTCCATTTGTATTTTATAACAACTTTAACTTATAAAAGCACTTTATTAACCAAATCAATTTATAACTCAATTATACATCAAAAAAAATCCATATTATAAGTTAAATACTTATAATTCATTTATTTGCAAAAAATCATTCTTTTCAAACTTCACAAGGTATAAATCTTATTACTTATAAGATTTTATTTATAACCTTATTTTCAACATTAACAGAACTCCTTTTTAAAATTCCATTACTTCAATTTTTTACACTTATAAAAACTCGTTTTATAATTCCAGTATTCTTAATTTATAAAATATCACTTTATAAATCTTTTATATAAATCATTTATAATAATTCAAAAATCCCAATTAAGAATCAAAATTGTTATTTTTAAACTTCAAAAATGGATCTGATGATGCAACAGCACCAAATGGTCAATCACAACATCTAAACATCATATATCATCATATGATAACAGAATATACAACAATATCTGTAAATAAATCACTACGGTGAGGAATCCAGTCGGATCCCTCCAACCTGTTTCCCTGCATCCATAGATGTTAGCACAACACCAATTCCGCTCCAGTACGGAATTATCGCGGTATATGGGTTTAATAAATACTATCCGCTTACTAACGGCGCAATAGGGTCTCATCCGCTATACAATGCGGGAAATCAACTCCAATATATACATATTCCAATATATATATTGCTATATACATATATAATACCAATTCCACTTCAATGTGAAATTATCGCGGTATATGTTTTTAATAATTAACATCCGCTTAATAACGGCGTATAATGTCTATTTAACACAATAAATAGCAATCATCATTCAATTCATCACAATCAACACTATCAACAATTTTAAATCTCAACTATTTAAAATATAAATCGAAACAAAACATTCGATTGAGTAAGGAGTTCTCACCTTGATTTCAATTCAGTTTCCGCGTTTTTTTCGAATAAAATTAAACACGCGTTTAATTTTTACCCGAAATTTTCACTGACTCCAATTGCTTCCAATCCAGTTTCATAGCGAAGTGCTCGACAAAACGAAGCCAACGCAAAAAATCTCGTCCGAAACGGATCTCGTATCAAAAAGTTATACACGTTTAAAGTTTGTACAATTTAATATAATTCAATTTTTTTACAATATCTTTTATTGTTTTAACCTCCAACTCATCTGAGCCCTTCATCACTCTAGCATTAGATCTGGGCCGTGCTTGTTTGCTTCTCCTCCATCACGCATGCTCCAGGCCATTCACGTTGAAACCAAACCCAACACACGTTGAAACCCTAGATCGCCGCCGCCTCTTCGCTACACGAAACCCCATCATACTACCCTCAAATCGAAGCTAGTAGCCTCCCCTACCCACGCCTGCCACCATGACCAGCTCGGCCAACCCATGGCCTGGGAAAACGTGCCCAACCCGACCCCAAACGCAGCCCCCTAGAGATCACTACGAAGCTCCAATCCCGATCTCCACCGTTGATCTGCTAGCTCTCATCGAGCTCTACATTTTTCTAGTTGATGACTTCGGCCAAATGTTTACGGATTGAGGGATAATTGAGGAAGAAGAAGGCACATTTCTGGCCATTGAAAGAGCAAGTGGCGGCTGGCTTTGAATTAGGGTTAGGTTTTTAATTTTGTGAAAAAAATGAAAATAGAAGGGCTTTTATAGAAAAATACGCGACACTATTCACCCGAAATTTTCCGAACTCCAAACGAAGCGTGCCGGCTGGCGTTCCAATGGTTTACCCCACGTTCCGAACGCAATGGAACATGTTTTGGAGGCTAATTCGGTCGTCTGTGCGAGATACGGAGAAAAACGATCAATTTTAAATTAAACCGATTCAAACCGATTTCGATGCGTTTTGGCTTGCCCTGGACAAACGGTAAATCCAATTGACACGAAATTTGAAACCTTACAATAATATAACATTACGGATCCGATGAAACTAGTTTTGTCGAAATCCGACATTTTTTGAAAAATGACTATTTTAACTCGTCAATTTAATATTAAAACAATTTCGATGCGTTTGGAGCTGCCACGGTCAAACGACAACTCAGATTGCTATGAAAATTGAAATCCGATAATAACAAACTATTACGGATACAATGGAACTAGTTTCATTCAATTCTGAGACTGTCCCAAAAATGGCTAATTTCACTAGTTGATTAAATATTAAAATATTCAATTTTCACAGATTTACTTTAAATTCAATTTTAAAAGTTCTATAACATCACTATAACTTCAACATGATTTAATATAACTTTATAAATCATTTTCAATCACATTTAATCCAGATTTCAATTATTTCTGGAATTTCAACTATTAATTATCGATTTAATTATCCAATTAAATTCAAATATTCGAATTTTAAATCACTCGACTTATTAATTCCACTTATTAATATTTAAAATCAATTAAATATTCAAATTTTAATTAATATAAATTCTGGGTCGTTACAGAATCTCTTTCAAAATTTAGGTTGTTGGCAGAAGATCACCGAATAAGTCTCCCCCACAGCGTCACTACAACCGGGCCTGCCCTGGACAAAGGCAAAATGCAAGCTGGGCCTTTGGTGCCTTCGACAAGAGAGACCCCCGATGTATCCAAGGAAGATGAAATAAAGGGGGCCGAAGCACCGGTGAGAATGTAAGTCCCGCTTCGGAACCAGTGGTTGAGGCACATGGCATTGATGAACCACCTCCCCTTTCAAAGGGAACAAAGAAACTAGCTTACAAGTTGAGGAAAAAGACAGTGGGCGGAGCTTCGAAAGTGACAATTACTCCAATGGAGAAAGAGCCGTCCCCACAACACTTAGAGGGTTCATTGAAGGGCTTGTCTGACCTTTCTATTCCTGATGACTTGCTCAACTACGGCTTCGACGATCCAGAATCCCTAAAGATTCATTTGCCCGCGAGAGGCGACGAAGGCACTTAAGCCCATCACCAAGGAGAAAAAACTTTGATAAGTAAAGCTAAGGAAACTGGTCCGTCGGGGGGAAACACTAGGACACACATGAACACTCACACTTCACCTTGCACTTAAACTTCAGCCATCATGCCATTTTTTTCTAACTCGTCATCACTTAATTTCTACGCAGGTGATATGGGACGCTCACATGGATTCGACCGCCTTCGCCGCTCTTCTATTTTCCATCATTCTGGCCAAGACTCTGGATATGGTAAACGCTGAGATAGAGATGACGACAACGATAGAGATTATCACCCCCGAGATTTATCTTCTCGAAGGAAAATTCACAATCACTCATCGTACTCCAACGATCCTCCTCCTCCACCTGAATATGGCGGGGAGAAATCAGGTCAAAGGGGATCACAATCTGAAACTCCTCGCGACCAATACTCGGGTTCCTCAATTACTAGGAAATCTCGGGAGGATCAAAAGAAGTCCGTGGTTTTGACTAAACAAACTTCCTCTACTCCTACACATGATCCGTCGATAGCGGAGAAACTAGCCGAGCTTAAAGCCACATTCCCAAAAATATGCTTTGACGGACTAAAATTTCTTCCAGCCATCCATCCTATTCTGGGGCATGTTAAACAGAGTGCCATTGCTTGCAACAATTATGTTTACGTCCAACATGACGCATTCGTTCACTTGGTAGAAAAAGTTTCTGAAGTTTCTATGGAATGCCAACATGAAATCGATTGTCTGAAGCTTGAGGCCATCCGTGACAAGGACATTATTAGAGCCCAATATGAAGAGCTTTCGACGTATAAATTTCAACTTGAGGCCGCCTAAAAGAACGTTAAAGATACTGCTGAGGCAGTCAGTCGCCTGGAGGCCACACACAAAAAGGAGATCGATGAAGTTGTCTAATGCTGTGTCACTTTACCTTTAGAGAAAGACTCCATTCAAAAGGAGAGAGATACGTTCACTCAACGAGTCAAAGAGTTGGAAGAGCTACTTCTCAAAGAGAAGGAAGAAAATATTGCTGCTCAGGAGGAGTCGCAACGACATTATGACGAAATTCTTGCTACGCGACTCCTGAAAAGAAAGCTCGATGAAGAACTCTCCAAGGTCGAAGCGCTAAAGGATGAAGCCTGTGAGGTGGGTAAAAGAATAGCGCTCTCAGGGATTGATTCTCACCTTGAGGCGGCTACTGAGGCTGGTAGGGAGGAAATCAAGTGCATGTTTGATCTGCTCATAGCCGAATATAATGCTCGAGTTCTCATGCATCGCGACTTAACATTTCTTGGCGAGGGTTACCTCGAATCTTTGGCCGAAGCATGGGACACTTTAATCAAAATCAAAAAGGTTGAGTTGGGAACGGAAGAGGTTGATGAAGAAGCTTTAGTAAGGGAATTTCTTCAGGGGAACGAGCCTTCGGACTTGTCTGCGGCGAAGGCTCTTTACAGCAGAGACTCCCCCTTATCAAAAGGAAAAGATGTCATTGCCGGTCCGTCTGGAACCGATTCTCCGGTTCCTCCCCCTACTTAGCCGTCTAGTCGCCCATCACTTGACCCCTTCGAGCAACATATTGGCTATGACCCAGAGGACCCAGGACTTAATATTCACGTTCTATCTCCTATTCCTGAAGGCAAAACTCCCCGAACAGTTGAGAGTCAGTCAGAGACTGGTACATAACTTTTCCTCCAAAGTTCAAAGGGTTCTCATTTTCAGCGAGTGATAAATGTATTCTAACATTTTTTTCTTATGAATTTGTGTAGGCCATCCTGATCCCGAACCTACTCCAAGGAGCGATGTCGCCACAGAGAGAGAGGAGAAAATGGGAGAGGCTATTCAAACCGAAGAGACTCATGGACATGGCGCTCAAGTGATCGAGGCGCTCGATGAAGACAAATCTGAAAACCCTTCTCCTTCAGAAGAACATTATGAAGTTGAAATTACAGGCGCCTCCAAACATACTTCAAAGCTGAGCATGGAGGAACAGATCATCGAAGAGGGGAAAAAGAAAACCAAAATTAAGGCTGAGCCTCAAGTGGTAGAACTCGATGACCCACTGAACAGGCCTTTAAAGGTTATTCTTCCAGGTGGGACCAGGTCGTTAGAAGTTTATCCTCCTTCCTCTAACACACCTTCTCTAGCGAGCAAAATATCCAAGAGAAAACGCGTGGGGGAGGAGTCGTCTGGGAAACCGAAGAAGGAGAAGAAGCCAAAGAAGTAGCTGTCGTGCTCGTTCAACAAGAATCAGTCTGGATTATGTAATTATCTCTATTTATTTTCATAGTCGTTTAGGTAGACTTTTTGCCCCGAGTTCGGGAGAAGTTGTAGTGGAACTTCATTTTGGATTAATGAATAAAACTTTATTATTTGTCTTTCAAATGACTTTTGTTGTTCAACTTACTCTATAACTTGTAGTCGAAATCAAAAATCTTGCGAGTTACCTAAGCCTAGTTCACTCCCATATGACTCGGAGATTTTTTTTTTGCAATCGTAGTTCCTCTATTCCATGCCTCGAGTACTTAGAATATTCTTAAACCGCACTCTGGGGACTCAAGGATTTTTTGGATCGCTTATACTTTGATCCACACCCCGGGGAATCGGAGTACTCCAGTCCGCACTCTGGGGACTTGGAGATTTTTAAGACGTTTAGACTCTAGTCCGCACTCTGGGGACTCAGAGTACTCTAGTCCGCATTCTAGGGACTTGGAGATTTTTTCAAGTCGTTTATACTCTAGTCCGCACTCTGGGGACTCAGAGCACTCTAGTCCGCACTCTGGGGACTTAGAGATTTTTTCAAGTCGTTTATACTCTAGTCCGCACTCTGGGGACTCAGAGTACTCTAGTCTGCACTCTGGGGACTTAGAGATTTTTTCAAGTTGTTTATACTCTAGTCTGCACTCTGGAGACTTAAAGAATTTTAGTCTGTGGATGCGTTCATACACCGTACAGAACAATGTAGTTTAATTCTTGTTACAGAGTTGTAGCATACTGAAACATCAATAGTTCATAGAAAAGATGGCTTCAAGCCTTTATTGATCATAACAAATGAAAACAAACTAAATTGTCTTATTACATGCCGAAAACTAAAAACAACGAAAGGAACATACACTGGAAATAATTGCCACTAAAATGCAAAAGAAAAATACTAGGTGTAATAACGATGCAAATGCTCGCTATTCCATGCGTGGGGAAGTGTCATGCCATCTACGGTCGCTAGCTTGAAAGTTCCTTCTCCAAGCCTCCGTTCGATGACATACAGACCTTCCCATGTGGGATTCAGATGTGATGGGACCGGAAAGACTCGCTTCAAAACAAGATCTCCCACATCAAAACTTCTTGGTCGGACTTTTTTGTTATAATATCGAGCAACTCTGTGCCTATGTGCAGCCGCTCTTAAATCAGCTTCTTCACGCATTTCATCAACAAAGTCCAGCGACTCTAGTAAGAGATTCTAATTTGTCTTCGGGTCATAATAGGTTACCCGATGAGAGGGAACTTCAAGTTCCACAGGTATCACGGCTTCAGTGCCGTATGCCAAAGTAAATGGAGTGTGGCCAGTCGCGGACTTGTGGGTGGTCCTGTAAGCCCAGAATGTTGTTGAAAGCTCATCCACCCACTTGCCTCTAGCTTTCTCCAAACGTTTCTTTAATATTGATTTAATTATTTTATTTACGGCTTCAATTTGTCCATTCGTTTTTGGGTGAGCAACTGCCGCAAACCTTTTCTCAATGTGATACTTTTGGCAAAATTCTTTGAACTCCCTACTTTCAAATTTGGTTCCATTATCCATAATGATAGTTCGTGGGAGGCCAAAGCGGCATATGATGTTTCGTACAATGAAATTAATTACTTTTTTAGTGGTGATCGTAGCTAAAGGCTCTGCTTCTGCCTACTTAGTAAAGTAATCAACCGCAACAATTGCATACTTTGCACCACCTCTGGAAATCAGTAAGAAACCGATTATGTCGATCCCCTAAATCGTAAATGGCCAGGGGCTAACCATTTGTGTGAGTTCCATTGGTGGAGCTCTTGGGATTCTTGCAAATTTTTTGCATTTGTCGCACTTTCTTACGTAGTCTGCAGCATCCCGATTTACAGTTGGCTAATAGTATCCATAGCGGAGGATCTTTTTTGCTAGTGTCTGCCCCCTAGTATGGTCGCTACATTCGCCCTCATGAACTTCTTTCAAGACCCGTTTTATCTCGTCGTGGGCGATGCAATGAAGTAATGGAACAGAGAACCCTTTTCGATACATTATTCCGTCCTGCATCACATATCTCGAAGCTTTGCGAATGACTTGTCGTCTTTCGTTCTTCTGTTCAGGCAAAGCTCTATGTAACAGGTACTGCTTGAATGGGGTTATCCATGACTCCTTTTCAACTTATGTTTCTAGCACAGGGTCTACATCCATCTCGTCTATACTCGGAGCATTTAATATTTCGACGGGAACCAAGCCCAACTGCTGTGCCTCACCATTGCTCACGAATTTTTCCAACGAGTCGGCTTTACCATTCTGTTCGCGCGGAATATGTGAAATATCGTAATATTCAAGGCCTGCCAAGAGCACTTGAACTCGTGCAAGGTATGGGGCGAGTCTCTGCCCCTTTGCTTGATAGTCTCCACGAACTTGGTACACCACTAATTGTGAGTCACAAAAGATCTCGACCTATTTTATTCCAAGTTCTCTAGTGAGTTTTAAGCTGGCAATCAACGTTTCATACTCGGCTTCTTTGTTTGTGGCCGGAAAATTGAGCTTCAAAGCATAACAAATCGATCGGTTTTTGGGAGTCACAAGAATAACTCCGGCTCCGGAACAACGACCATTTGACGCCCCATCGGTGTATAACTTCCATCGAATGGGGGGAATAATGTCTTCATTACTTTGCTCGACAGGTATTGTGAATTCTGCAATAAAGTCTGCTAACGCCTGTCCTTGGATAGCCCTCTGCGGCAGGTAGGTGATATCGAATTGACTTAACTCGATGTTCCACTTTAGCAACCTTCCAGAGGTTTCTGGTCGTTGGAGTACCTGTTATAGAGGTTGATCGGTATAAACACTGATCGGGTGTGCCTGGAAGTATGGATGAAGCTTGTGTGATGCAATCACCAAGCAGTAGGCCAGCTTCTCGATTTTAGGATAGTTCCTTTCTGCCCCCGTTAGACATTTACTGACATAGTACATCGGCTTTTGAACTTGGTCCTCATCGCGAACCAAAGCTGTACTGATGGCATGTTGAGATACGGCCAAGTATACATACAACACTTCATGATTTATAGGCTTTGACAGCACCGGTGGACTTTACAGATGCCTTACCAGAGCTCGAAATGCATCCTCACAGTCGGGCGTCCAATAAAAGTTTCTCTTCCTTTTCTTTATCACATCAAAGAAGGGAATACACTTGTCTATCGCTCTGGATATGAATCAGATCAATGCGGCCACTTTTCCGTTCAGACTCTGCACTTGCTTTATAGTTCTTGGTACTTGTATGTCTCGAATAGGTTGAATCTTTTCCGGGTTAGCTTCAATTCCTCGTGCATTGACAATAAAAACCAAAAACTTTCCCGATACGACACCAAAGGAACACTTCAGTGGGTTAATTTTCATTCCATAATACCTAAGTATATCGAACATTTCCGCCAAGTCTCGAATGTGGTCTTTTGAATATCGTGATTTCACAAGCATGTCATCCACATAGACTTCCATTGTTCTACCGATTTGGTCTTTAAACATCCGATTCACCAAGCGCTGATAAGTCGCTCCTGCGTTCTTCAGCCCAAAAGGCATCACCACATAACAATACAGTCCGACATCCGTGACAAAGCTAGTGTGCTCCTGATCTGGAATGTGCATTGGGATTTGATTGTATCACGAGTACGCGTCCATAAATGACAATAACTCATGCCCGACAGTTGAATCGACCAGCTGGTCGATTCTAGGTAAAGGGAAACTATCTTTAGGGCAAGCCTTGTTCAAGTCTGAGTAATCAACACAGGTTTCCATTTCCCATTCGTTTTTCTCACTAGCACGGGGTTAGATACCCATTCAGGGTAGAGGGCGTCGCGGACGAACCCATTGGCTTTGAGTTTGTTCACCTCCTCTCTGAGAGCGGCGGACCTCTCCGGGTCCATCCCTCTCCTTTTTTGCTTTATTGGCACGTATTTTGGGTCTATGTTCAACATATGACTCGCAATGGCGGGAGAAATCCCGCACATATCAGAATGTGTCCAAGCAAAAACATCCAGATTTGCTCTGAGGAAATCAGTTAAGTCCTCAATCATCGACGGAGTGAGTTGTGATCTAATTTTAAGTACCCTTGATGGGTCATCATGGCGGACTGAAATGTCAATTGTCAGTTCAGCCGGTGCAGCCTTAGACCCCTTAGTCTCTTCATCGCCGTCTCTCGGATCTATGTCTCTGTAGATTCGATCGTGCTGCCCGAGCCAAGGCTCGGGCGCTACTTGTCAATTTTGCTCTACCAGGATGTGGACAGTGTTGTCCATAACCTTTCCCTTCTCTCTTCGCCGGGCCTCTCTCAGCACAGCCACATAACATGCATGACCTGTCGCCTGATCGCCATGTACCACACTGACTCTTCTATTTGTCAGAAACTTCAAAGTCAAACACCACGTGGCCAAAGCTGCCCGAAACTCCGCCAGGGCCGGTCGGCCCAGAAAAACATTGTATGGGGAATCGACATCCAAAACTATGAATGGTAGGATCCAGACCCTCCTACGTTCACCTTTCCCAAGTTCAACCGGCAATTCAACAAAGCCCACCGCATCGGTAGCCGCACCGTTAAAGTCATGTATACGGGCTTTGGATGGTTTTAGGTTCTTTGTCTCCATCTTCATTTGATCATATGCCTTTTTGAAGATGATATTAACAGAACTTCCACAGTCAATCAGTATCCTTCTCACAAATGCTGGCCCGATCGTAGCCGAGATGACCATCGGGTCGATAGTAGGTGCCTCCACCCGATCAGCATCTTTGCTCCTAAACACTATATCATCCGTCATCATGCGCTGTTGTTTGGCTGGGGTACCATCTTCCGTGTTTGACAACAGTCAAAATCTGCATGCCTTAGGGAACTAGCATAACGCTCCATCTCTTGCCAACTCTTGGCTGCCGGGTGAGGCCATTCGACTATCGTGTTTATGATTAGTCTTCCTACGGTCCGAGCCGGTTCCTCAGGATGGCGTGGAGCTTGCCCGCGATCGGGGTCTGATGTTCCTTGTCCACCCTCCAACGGATTCTTGACAAACTCCTGCAACTTCTTCTGTCGAATCAGCTTTTTTATAGCGTCGTGGAGGTGCCTACACTCCTCGGTATTATGCCCGTAAGTCTCGTGGAAGCGGCAATACTTCCCAGTCCTCTTTTGCTCCTCGGTGGACTCTTTTGGTTGTGGCTTTCGATATTGGAAATTATTACAAGTCGACAGGTAAATATTCTCCAGAGATGCGTTCAAAAGAGTGTATTTGTTGTAAGTTGGCATCCTTGGTTTCCACTTTCCAGCTTCCCTTTTCTTTCTGGGATTTCCCCCACCAGATCCTTTAGATTGTTCAGGCTTGTTTTGAACATTGACTTGTACTTTTCCAGAGTTGTCACCGGATTGTTTTACAGCAATGTTGCTCTGCACAGTCTCCTTGCCAGGTATAGGTGCATTGTCTCGCCTCGTCCACCTAGCTTCCTCCCTTCTTATAAATTGGTGTGCCTTTGAATAAAAACGTTCCAGTGCAGTCGGAGGCTTTCCCACTAGCCAATCGCCAAACTCCGAATCCGGATATACTCCTCGCATCACGACCATTAAAATAGCATGGTCGTTGGGGTTGCTAACTTCAGTTGTGGCAATGTGGAATCTTTGTAAGTACTCTTTTAACGACTCCCCGGGAGCCTGAATCACACTGGACAAGGACATCACGTCCTTGGGACGGGTGGCATGAATCCTGAACTGTTTCAGAAACTTCATCGCTAACTCATCAAAGTTGGAGATAGTCCGCGGAGGAAGTCGGGTGAACCACATGGCAGCGATACCAGATAAAGTTATTGGGAAGCATCTACACTTAGTTGCGTCGTTTGCTCTAGCTGAGTCCAACATCCATTCATATTCATCACATGCCGTCGGGGATCAGTCTTTCCTTCGTAGGCCGGAATAGTCGGCATGTTAAACTTCCTGGGGTACTCGGCCTATAAGATAGCATCTGTGAATGGAGTGTGACTCCTGGATATCCCCCAATCATCATTTGATAAGCCTTGATTCTCTCTCATCAGCTGTCTGACCATAGCTGATAGGTCTGGGGTTTGTATGGAAGATGGCAGATTGGTGTCTGTCCTGTGAGACCGTTCTGGTTGGTGTTTCCTCTGTTGGCGATCTACCAAGTGTGTATCCTAGGGATCAGCATAATTACGACCTTGATGAGCCGGCCGTCCAGCTTCCACTCGTACTCCAGGTCCTAAGTTTCTCGTTCCAGCTTGGGTGTGATTTTCTTGGTGTAAGTGAGGGGCCATTGCTCCAGGTAGGGAACCGGACCATCCCTGGTTGATCGATAAGCAACACCTGCTTGCGTTGTTTCTGTTCTACGACGTCTATGCCTGGGAGGTTCATCGGACGAAGAAGTGCTGTCGAATGAGGAGTAAGGAGCGGGGCTTCCTCCAGCATTCTGATGTTGTTGCTGAGTAAGCTGAGCCATAAGGTTAGTGTTAGCTTGAATCTGTTCGCTAAGTTGTCTCCTGCTTTCCATGAGTTTTCTCATCAGCTCGTTGAACTCTGTCCTAGTGACAGTTTCCATTTGGTTTTGGGCGGTGACAGTCCCTGCGCCCGGATTAGCCCGTTGATTGCTGGGTCCTATTCCCTGGACGTTGGCAGTATCGTTTACGTTCACGTTGTGTGAGGCTGACCTAGTACGTGGTCTTCCCATTGTAGAATTATTGGTAGAAACTCTTAGCAGAATCAACGGACTTCCTATGAATGACTTGGATCTCCTTCGGGGGATTTCTTCAATCCAGTAGCTATAAGTAGATCCTAATAACCTAAGAATGCGAGTTCTCAGTGAAAGCACCAAAATGTTAGCACCAAAATTGGTCACTAACACCCAAAGAAAGATTTGTGTAGAGAGATTAATGAGGATAGAAAATTAAAATAGAGGAAAGTATGCAAAATTAACTGCAAAAACTTGAACACCAGATTTATAGTGGTTCGGCGTAATTGCCTACGTCCACTTTGAGTTTAATCTTTATTGCTTTCGGTTTGTACTCGAATACAAATACAATCCGTAGACAAATAGCTTGAATACAAGTCCTTATTAGAAGGAAGTTAACGTAGAAAAATGGCAGAGTGTCCCCCAAGCTCTCGAAAAAAAAGGTCCCTTTTCACTGCTACCCTGCCCCTTTACTTATTAGCGAAGATAGGCTGGACTTCCCTCACGGGCCCAGGAACAAGGTATCTCGGCCCACAGTAGGTGACTTCTGCACACCGAGCCAGGCATGCCGAACGAGTCATGCCGAAGGAGAAATGCCGGCCGAGAAATGCCGGCCGAGAAATGTCTGGCCGATTATCAAGTGACTCGAAGTAAACCTTCAGGAGCCCCGAAGCAAATAGCAGGTTGACTCGAAGCGAAGTCACGTCAGTTTCTTCACTTTGTTGTATGCCTGACAACCTACCAACTTCTCTAGAATGCAACGAGCGATGTATGCCGAGCTTTCCACACCGAGCGACATGCGACGATCGTCTAAGCCGAGCGACATGTGTCCGCGCTTCCTTGATCGAACCACCAATGCCGAGCCGTATTGGCCGAACGAGGGTTGCTGAATAATGTTGGCCGAACGAAGCTTGCCGGGTGACTTTGACCGAGCGAGGCTTTGCCAAACGGTGCTTGCCGAACTGTATTGACCGAACAAGGCATGTTCCAAGTGAAGTTGGTCGAACAGTAGACTTTGTTGTATGGATTTACTCCCTCGACCGAGCGATGCGTTCTAGAATACTCTGTCATGTTCATTTGGGCCGAACCCTTCTGTGTCGAGCAGCATGCACTGTGATCCTTTAGCCTCTTTCCTTTAGCCGAGTGATGATGGTCGAACAAAGGATGCCAAGCGATGGCATTTGAAGGAAGGATGCCGAGCGACACACTTATGCCGAACGACACTTGCATTCCGGACGACACTCAACAGTTTGCCTCTCGTAGCCGGGCCAAGCAACCAGGTAACAAACTCTTTGTACATGGATGTAAAGATTTACAAGATTTCCACTTCTAAGCCAATAAATTCATTTGAATGGATTAATTATATTATGCTAAAAAGAAGGCTATCCTAGGAAGGAGGGTGGAAGATTTGGGTCAAATCGGGAACACAAAAGAACAAGGTGGGAGGAGCTCAATACTAATTCAATCTCTTTAAACAAACCATTGTCTTATGTATATGCTATGACCAAGGAGAAGGTTAACTTCCCAACTTCGTTTAAGGCCCAAAATTACCCTGAATGGAGAAAAAGGGATGACTACTACGCTTATCACAAACCAAATGGCCATAAAACTGATGAATGTCTGGTGTTGGCCAGAATCATTCAGAAACTAATCTGTGAAGGGCATTTGAAGGACTTCATCCAAGACAAGCAAAAGGCACCATGGACTGGTGATAGTCCATAAAAATTTCCTAGTAATGCTGTCAACATTTTGGAAGAAGAAGATCCATTAAGATTGAGTCCGCCAATGAATAGGATTGATGTAATCCACAAGGGGCCACACCTAGCAGGGACTAGCAAGGGAGCCATAAAAAGATACATTAAAGAAGCTAAGGATTGGGTGTTCTCCATTCAAGAGGAACCCCGCTTAATAGTCCATGACTCAATGTACCGATGCTAAATCTTGTTGTTACTCTCCAAGAGCTGAAGAAAGGGATCCATCACCCTCATAATGACCCCCTCATGATCACAGCCCAAATTGGATTGTCTATAGTGTCCAAGATTCTTGTAGACACTGGAAGCACGATCAATATTATTTTCAAACATGCATTCTCTATTTTCTTCTCTTTTTAATATTGAAAGTTACTTGTGTTGCTTCAATGCCACAAATGAGTAGCTAAACCCCTTCAATTTAGGGGTAATGAAGCTCTCAAATATTATGTAATTTCAACATTTTATGATTTATGATCTCATTTGGTTTATGCTTCATGAAGTGAGTTTTGATGCAAATTTATACAAGTGGGTTTGATAGCTTATATTGTTTATGCAAATGAGCTATTCTTATTCAACATAAACACAATTTGCATCATCATTTGCTAATCCATTTTTGATTGTGAAATTAAAGTAAAAATGAAATTTGATGATCTATATTACTAGTTACAATAGTAAATAGATCATACTTAAAATAGTTTTTGCTTTGGCTTCATTTTCATGAGAATTATAAGTGGTTTATTTGTTGTATTATAGTTTGATGGTTTGAGTTATGTTAATTAATAATATAAACAAACCATACTTATGATAAATACAACAATATTTCACTTAATATCAAAGCTAGAGATCACAAATTGTTTGTTTGTTGATTTACAAAATATGAGAGTGGATTTGCCTCTAAATTGTTCTCTAGTTCAATAGTTTTTAAATCACATTTTAATTCCAGCTTTAGCTTCTTTTTCTAGCTTAACTTTCACTCGACTTTGGTTTAATTTGATTGAATAGATTTTTAAAATCATCAATTCCCTGCGGATCGACCCGTATTCGCCACGTACTACAAGTGTACGCTGTGCACTTGCGGTTATATTTTAATTTCTAAATTCGTTTGGCTACTTTCTAACTTGATAGACATTTAGCCGTCCGAACAAGTTTTTGGCACCGTTGCCGAGGAATTGTTTTTATTTTAATTTTCTAGTCTTCGAATTATTTTCGTTTAATTTTTTTTTTTGTTTAATTTTGTGTGTTTGTTTGCAATTAAAAAAAAAAGAATTTTGTTGTGTGTTTGTAGCTTGCATTTGCTTGTGTGATTGTTGTTTTCTATTTGTTTTGCATTTGCATTTCTATTAATAAAAAATATACACAATTTCAAAAAAGAAAAAAAAATTTATTATTTGCACTTGCATTTTACAATTTTGTCTTTTTACATTTCCATTTTCTTTTATACTACATTTTCTGTTTTACTGCCTCTCATTTTCACTCTCTCTGTTTACAAACTAGACCCACCCCTCTGCCATATAAGCAACATCACATTTTGCCTCCCATTGATACATCCCTTGCTACCTCAAACATCCACCACAAATCCTTCAAACTTCCTCTCAGTCAACTATAAGTACATCAGGCTACAACATCATCACAAATTCCCACCTTCACAACAAACATTTTGACCACAGTCTCCTACTACTACATAACTCTGCTGCTACCATTCAAGATACACATTCCAACATACATCCTTGAACCAGTCACACTACTGTTTGCAAACCACACTACATCACCATTCCATACCACCACAGCATATCAATTGCAACCACTGCCACCCAACTTCTGATCACTGCCAAGACCATACATCACCCACAATACATCCCACAATCAATCATCTCACAACTCAAACAAACAATTCGTCACGGCTAACTTCACTTCCTGACATTAAACTACCTCTAACAACACTGTCAAACACCTCCTGCAACCATACCACCATAACAGCACTGCCTCTAACAACACTGTCACCACCATAACAAAAATCACTGCCACCACTACAGTACTCCCCCCTCAAAACCATCACCTTCTCAACATTCCCACTACTCCTAACATCACCGAACACAGACCACAGCAGTGCAACCCCTCTCTGCTATCTCCAAAAAAAAAAAAAATATTCACCTGCTCCTTCAAATCATCCACCACTGCACATCAACTTCACAGAGCATCATCAACCAGTGTACCACTGTAGCACTACAACCTTCTACCTGCTGCCATCAAGATAATCAGACCACTCACCAGTGATACTGCACCAACTCTTTCCGCTACCACCTTTTCCAAACTGCCTTTACATTTACAAACTGCTACTCCTCCTTAACTGTGCAACAATCTCCTCCATCGAAACTGCAGCATCTACCACCCGCTCTTCTCTTCTTCAACACTTCACCATTCAACTTCCAACTTCAATCACATACTCCTTCAACATACATACATTCGAAACTGTTGTTCCTCCTGCATTCGAACCATCAACAGCAACGAATTCCCCCTTCAACTACTTCAACCTAAGCAACTGCCTCTTCCAACCTTCGTCTCCCTCAATCTGTTCGAACAACCCACCCCCAAACACCGACGAATCGAACAGGCAATCGAACTTCTCGACAATCACCTCACCAATCACCAACCTCCATCACGCATCCGCAATCAGTCATCAGCGACTCCAGTCCTGTCAATCGCATCAACTCCCCGACCTCGAGAACACCCCACGCAACCAGAAACGTACATTAATATCCAATCATTCGACCAGAAGACCCAAATCCTCTTCGGCAAAACTTCCGCAAACCTCCTCGCAAACCCAACCTGCAACTTCGATCGTTTTCTTTTGAGTCTGAGCATTTTTTTTATTTGATTTGCGAATTTTTGGAATCGCTCTGAAATTGGAAATTGAACGAGAGTTTTTTCTTGTTTTGGGAATTAAGAATTGAACGAAAGTAAAGCTTTCTACGTGTTTGGGCTGGGCTGTTAGGCTTGTATTCAATTTTTTTTAGTCTACTTTTTTTTTTAATTGTTTAGTTTTTATTGTTATAATAAAAAGGTTTGTTTAGTTTTTCCATTTTTTTAGTTTTCATTTGTCATATTTTTCTTTGTTAAAAAAAAGAAAAAGAAAAGGAAAAAGAGTTTATTTTGGTTTTCCTTCATTTTTACAATTGGTTTAGTTTTCGTTTTCCTTTGTTTTAGGTCTTCTTTTGTTGTTATTTTTTTATAAAAAAAAAGAAAAAAGAAAAAACAACAAGTGTTTGAAATGGTTTTAGTTTGAATTGTTTTGTTATTAATTTGTTTTTAGTTTCTTCATTTGATATATAAAAGAAATAAAAAACCCTCTAAAAAAATACTTTTTTTTAAGTAAAACTACAATTTTAAGTTTTCTCTCCAAAAAAAAAATTGAAAAATCCAAAAAAAAACAAGTCCAACTTTGTTTAATTTTCATTTTTCATTTGTTTTCACTTGTTTTAGTTTTCATTTATTTTATTTTCAATTGTTTTGTTGTTCGCTTATTTTGTTTTTCATCTTTGATGAACATCCTAAAAAATAATAATAATAAAAATTGTTGAATATATCTTGTTTTTCATTTCAGGTTGCCAAAGCAGATTAAAAGGAAGAACTGCTTGCCGAAAAATAATTGCTACTTGCTTATAAAAAAAATTTGTCACCTAAAAAAAATTAATTGCTAATAATCTGCACGCTCTGGTATTGTGCTTTCATCTCTAGTGCATTGTTGGTTGCTTGCATTTGCATTTATATATACCAAAAAAAATAAAAAAATTTCAAAATCCAAAAACAAAAACAAACTTCATTTTAGTTGCATTGTAAATTCACGTTTAATTTTTGTTTTGCATCCATCTCATCTTATTTTCTTTTCTAAGGCCAATACCCCAATTCACATAAGGTGAGGGATTTCATCACCCTTTTCTTAGCCCACAAACGAATTTCATCGTAGAATTTGACTAATAATAAAGGTTAAACATTCGACTTAAGGGTGTCGCAGCTCATCTAGGGCTTAATTGTATCTTCACAATTGTTTTCTTTGAACAATTTTATTTCTTGGTGTCTAGGCTACGGCAGAGTAATAACCAGTTATAAAAATTACGGTGATACGTAAATATTATACTGGTTGTTCCTCTGAAGGTACTTAAACCTTCGGCTGCATTGCTACGGTGATTCGTGGTGCACCGATAACCCCTGCCCGTTACCTGGCTGAGAAATATTTTTGTTGATTTAAGACAAAGTGTGATTATACAATTTTGGGTTAGGAGCTACTAAGGACAGAAAACTGTAATTAAGTCTTTTGCACTCATTTAGTTGCATTAGTTCATGCATATTTAAAAAAAAATATTCCAAAATCCAAAAAAAAAAACATTTAGTAAATTTTTATTAACTTAGTTTTTAATTCCAACAAAAAAAATCTTCTTTTTTCTTTCCTTTGAAAATTTTCAATCAAAAACAAAAATCCAAAAAAAATTTAATATAAAACCTTTTCAAAAAGAAAAAAAATTTAAAATTCAAAAACAAAAAATAAATTCAAAATTCAAAAAAGGAAAAAAATTACAAAAACAAAAACATATAAAAAAATTTGAAAAACCAAAAACAATCCTCTAAAAAAGAAGAAAACAAATTTTCACTTCGTTTTTCAAATCTTCTTTCTCTTCTCAACTTTCACTTGTGCATGAGTACTTGGACTCGTGACACAACAACAAATCGTTGGAATCGCGACCCTTCTACTAATCGTTTAACTTGAACAGATGATCCTCCCGAAATGGCGAACGAAAACGCCCCTCAAACTCTTATGGATAGAATCTTTCCCGCTAGAGTTTCTATTCCATCTTGCATCACGTTACCCGCCCTTACGGGTAACCATTTCGAAATTCACTCAAACCATATTGCCACTCTTCCGAAATTTGACAATTTCGAACATGATGATCAATACATCTTCTTGACTAAATTCGAACAAGTTTGTGCAACCATTAAACTCCAACAACTTTCTGATGACGGAATCAAACTTCGATTAATCCCATTCGCTCTTACGGATTACGCTAAAAAATGGTTGTACAGCTTACCATCGAACTCGATTAAAACGTGGGAAGAATTCGTAAAAGCTTTCTTAAAAAAGTTCTACCCTTTGGAAAAAACAATTAGAATCGAAAAGAAATTGTAAACTTTCGTCAATTCAAGGGAGAACCATTCGGAAAATATTTTGAAAGATTCAAAGAGCTTTTGATAAAATGTCCACACCATAATTTCGAAAAATGGACGATTTGCCAAATTTTATACGATGGACTCAAAAATAGCTCACGTACCATGCTCAAATCAATGTGCCAAGGCAACATTCTTGCCCAACATCACGACGATGCTTGGCAATTTCTTGAAAACCTCACCGAAAAATCACCCCAATGGAAACGATCGAACGAAAAATCAATTTACTCACGATCGAGTGCACACTCGATAGGATCTTCTGTTACTTTGGAAGCTAAGATCGAAGGAATGATTAAAAAATTCGATAACGTTTTCTCATCGAATCAAATGAACCAAATGTTTGCACCAAAATTGGGCACAACACTCTTCGGAAGTCTTTGAAGAGATAAAGTGAAGAAATTAAATGAAAAAAGAGGAATTATCTAACAAAAACTCTAAATTTCAAAAATGAGAATAATTAAAGTGCAAGGAGACACAAGAATTTAGAGTGGTTCGGCATATAGCCTACGTCCAATATGAAGAAGTTTGCTTTATTGATCTTTCTTTTGCGTTTACAAGTGAATTCAATGATTTACAGCAGTCAATTGTGATTTGCAGTACTGAATTTCGTTTGTGGCAGCAGCAATTGAGTTCAGATCTGGATCTGGTGGAGTCCGGGCGTTGGAAATCTCAAAGAGGAAGAAGAACCCCTTTTCTGTTGGCTTTGGGGGTCTATTTATAGGTGTAGGAGGCTGATATTTCGCTCAGATCTCGGGAGACCCTCTCTGGCATGTGACCAGGCCCGCATGCCCAAGCCCGTGAAGTTTCGGTCCGATCCGTGATCGATACAGACAAATTTTGACTCGATCAAGATTTCATCCAATGGAGTCGAAATTTGGTGTGGACATTCTTTAGCATGCACATACTCTTCTGTGAAAATTTCATAGCATTTGGACTTGTAGATTGGGAGATATGATCGATACGAAATGGAGTTTTCGGTAGGCTGTTTCCTTCGACTCGCTTCCGTTTCGACTCGCTTCCATTCGACTCGATGACGTGGCGCTTCCTGGATCGCTCCGTCTTTGACGCTGCTTTGAGCGAGTCGAAGCGCACACTGATTTGAGCGACTCGAAGTGTACAATGGTTGATCGAGTCGAAGTGCATGGTTCGATCGCTTCGAGTAGTGACTTTGCCGACCGGAGCTGAATTCGATGGAGTCGAATAGCTGTTTGAGGAGAGCGAGTCGAAGCATGCACTTTCGATGGTTCCAAACTGGAGCGAGTCGAAGAGGGCCGTTCTGGGAGGTTTGGGCAATGGAGTCGAAGTTGATGGAGTCGCTCAGTGGTTCGAGGGGAGCGAGTCGAAGAAGGCCTCTGAGCGAAGCGAGTCGAAGCAGGTACTTTAGATGGCTGTGAAGCGAGTCGAACAGGAACGAGTCGAAGTTGGCATCTGAGGGATATGGAGCGAGTCGAAGGAGCGAGTCGAAGGAGCGAATCGAAGGAGCGAGTCGAACGGTAATTGTTTTTCGTCCAATTTTGTATCCTTCATAACTTGAGCATACAGACTCGGATTGACTTGAGATTTGGATCGTTGGCTCTCATGGCTTAGCTTGTCATGTCCTACTAATTTTGGCTCGATCCGGACTCGGACAAAATTCATCGATATCCGTAGCGAGCCCGTATATAACTGATCTTTGGGACGGGCCGTCACTGGTTACTAGTCAATTCCTTGGTGTTATGGCCTTGCCAAAAGGCGGGATAACATTTGCCCCCCAAAGTACGTCTTGTGAAAACATGATGTGCTTTGAAGTGCTGCAGTCTTTACTCTGAATAGTTATCGTCTTTTCGATGAAAGTTGTAACCTTTGACCGTTCTTCTTGACAATGTAAACTGTTGACTGTCGGTTGCTGTACCCTGTATTGTTGCAACTGATTGTTGTATGCTAGTGGTTACCCGTTTGCTGTTGTAATCGTCATTAGATGAATTTCCGATTCCTGAAAATCTGGAATATTGAATATTAGTCCGACATTCATGCATATATGTTAATCTGACTCCCGTTGACGCTTGTACGTTCTCGAGTCGTTGTCAGTTTATTGTTTTTGAATTTCGTATCGATCCTCTCCTGAACCGATGTGAAATTCGCTGCAACAATGCCCGATGGTTGCTTTTGGATGTTCCCTCGTAACGATCCTCTCCTGAATCGTTGTGAAAGGTCGAAACATCAAAAGGTGATTTTTATTGGTTTTATGGATGCGAAGCAGACATGTCGAGTTGATGGAGTTGGCCTCTGGAAGCCATGGTTCGATGGATACGAAGTGTTCATTCGACTCGATGATGGACATGAACTGAGCGAGTCGAAATGGAGCGAGTCGAAATGCGCTTCCCTGATGGATTCGAACTGCTTGTTTCGCTGCACCGGAGAGGGAGTCGATGGAAACAATACGAAGGAGAGCTTCGTTTTGACGCGTTGGAGAGGGAGTCGAAACATACGTTCAAATCCATCGGGATACGAAGCGTTTTTTCCCTTTGTTTCCAAATCCATATAAATACTTTTTACTTAGCCATTTTTTCACTTTTTACCTTTCATCTTTATCTGCCTTCGTAACGCTCAGAAACTCGAGCAGAAAGAACAAACATCCTTGCCTTGGAATCGACTCATACCTTCGATTACTCGAACCAGTTGACAAATTTAGGTAATCCCTTAAGCGAAAATATTGCGTAACCGAGGAGACTCGATTCTTAACACCAAATCTAACAGAGTCGTGGTCGATCGAAAATCCCTTGGTCTTAGCTTCGTGTCGATCTGGAGTAGGGGTTTCGAGATGATGAGTTGGAGGCCTTCGTATCGATCGAGGGTGGAGCTTCGCCTTGAGTCGAACGCTTTGATTCTGTTGATCGATACGAAGGGGCTGTGTCTGATTGATTCGAAATGGTGGCTTTCGATCGAGTCGAAGTGGATGGCCTTGGGTTGAGTCGAAGTAGCTGTCTTGGATCGAGTCGAAGCGCGTGGCTCTGGATCGAGTTGAAGTGGCTGCTTCAGATCGAGTCGAAACGCGTGACTTTGGGGCGAGTCGAAGTGGTTGCTTCGGACCGAGTCGAAACGCGTGACTTCGGGGTGATTCGAAGTGCTTGCTTCGGACCGAGTCGAAATGCGTAGCTTTTGGATTGAGTCAAAGTAGATGGCTCTGGAATCGAGTCGAACTTGCACTCCATCCTTTTGACCGAGTCTTACCCAAACGCACACGAGTATAATTCCTCGATGCGAACATGGCCCTCGTGAGCAATACAAATTTGATCATCAAAAAATTTGAAACTTCTCACACACTCGAATAACTGCCTCTGACGAGCTTCAAATTGGCATACTTGGACTTAATCGTTTCACTGCATATCTGACTTCCTATCGAAGCTCGTCGATGAAATTGCAACTTATAAAAATGACACCAAACTTCGATTTGGAGTAATAGTCAATAACTGGATAACACGGTTGTGACGGTCAGCGATGACGGTCCTTCTGACTGAATTCCGAAGTCTCGTCATTTACATGCTTTTCTTAATCCGGTTGATCACCTCAAATAATATACAGTACTGCACTGCACAACACACTCACACACTTTACACTGGGGATGCACGGGTGTTATTTGTTAGTTTAACAATGATTTTTTATAAGCTAGCTAGTCATGGACCCTTCAAGTTCTCAGCAGCCGGAACTCCCAAGTTCTATTCCTCCATCCATAGAGATACCGGTTATCGAAGCCGAAGTTATAGAGCCAGCTCCGGACGAGCGTCCGGGTGCTCGGTTTATTCTCAATCCATCAGATTCCGTGCCGTCGGGTATCTCCAAAGATATGTTACGACGGATTTGCTTAAGGCATGGTTTGTCGCTGGACGACGTGCTACTTCCTGGGCCAACTAACAGGCCACAGAATCCCCCGGAGGTGTTTACTGCTTTCAACCGTCACGCTTGCACAGCGGGAACACTTCCTCCCTTCAATGATTATATAAGGGAGATGTTATCGTTTCTTGGCATAGCTCCATCCCAGTTACATCCCAATGGATATGCCTTATTGAACAGCGTCTTTGTTCTCTTTATGGAAATCCTCTTTCGACCGCCGAAGCCGATCGAGATCCGATATTTATTCAATGTCAAAAGCCGTGGAGACAACCCCTCTTTCACCTTCCTGGAAGCGGTCAGGAGCTGCCACATTGTACAGGGCTCCTGGGGAAGGCCGAGTTATTATAATACCGAATGGTTCTACGTTCGGTGCCCCCCGGGATTTGCTGGGCGGTGGCTGGATAGACGTAAGTGTTGCCACTTCTCTCTTGAATCATTGAGATACTAGTAACTGACTTCAAAACTAACATACTTTTCCTTTCCTGTAGCCGCAATCTCTTGTCCCGATGGCGGATACTTCAGAGAGCTTGTTCGGATTCTTCAAGCGTTTACGGCCGAAAAGAGGCACATAGACTTTGTCCTAACCGACAGGAATTTGTGGGCTGTCGGGCTGATAGAACGAAGACAGAGCATACACCTGGATGTGATACATAGAGTGCCCCGAAGAAACGCGTGAAGCGCAAAGCGCCCGTAGTTGTGATCACCGGAGAAGTTGATCCAGAAAGAACGCCCACTGATACTGAGCTCCCGGCTGGGCCTCCTTCCGATGTTCAGGATTCTGGAGGAAAAAGACAAGGCAAGGCTGCTGCTTACAAGCGCTCTAAATCTAGGAGATTTAAATCCGTGGTCGTGTCTTTGCCCGTCCCGGGGATTAGAATTGCGGAGGCTTCTCCCCCGCCGGTTGGGAATCTTTTTGAGGGACTTGCCGATGTTCCGATTCCGGACTTTGTGTCGTCTCAACACGACGTCGGGATGGAGGAGCTCGATAGTGTTCATGAACCGAGCGGGTCGCTTGCTACGAGTGCGGCCGACATTTCCGGTTGGTCGGGGGATTGCACATGCATACACTTCACTACACCACATGATTCTCAACTGTACTTCGCCAACTTAAGAAGTTACTAACTCTTTCTTTGTTTATCATTTTCAGGTGCTATGTCCGGAAGAGGATCGATGCTCGGCAGTCTTCGTTCGGCCTGAAAATATTCTTCTTATTATGACTCCCGCAGGAGGGACTCAGATAAAGATCGCGACCGCGAGTACTCCCACCAAGATAGGTACGGGCGTGATAGTGATAGGGAGTACAGACATCGGTCTAGATTGCGCTCTCCTCCTCCTAGACTTCCATCTCCTCCTCCTGTTCAAACTTCAAATCCACCAGATCCTCCTCGCCACAGGCCGTCTTCTCACGCTTCTAGGTCCGAAACTCATCTTCAAAGAATCGAGACTATAGCCTCGTTAAGTACAGAGCAGGTCCCTACCGAGCCCACAGGAGAGGGGCCCCTTAAACTGGCTCAGATGCCGAAGGAATTTCCGAACATCTGCTTCGATGGCTATGTCTTCCCACCACACTTGAAGAGAATTCCGTCTGGAGTGGAAAACACGATGCATGAGTACATTCATGACATCTACACTCAGTACAAAGAGTGGGTAAAGGCTGCGGAGAAGGCTTCTAAGGTGGCTGCTGAGCGAGCCAAAGCACTCGAGAAAATGGAATCCGACCTTGCTCAAAAGGACCGGATTATTCAGGTGTTGACTGCTGAGTCCGAGTCTTCTCGGAAGTCTGAGATTGAGGCCACCAAAAAAGATGATGAAGCGAATGTGGCCATGGAGAGATTAAGGCAGACGCATGTTGCCTTGGTGGAGGAGATGGGCCACTGGAACACTACAGTTACCGTCGAGCGGGATGCAGCGGTCAAGGAGCTTAATGAACTCAAGGCCAAATTTGCTGATATGGCCTAGGAGAAAGATGATGCAAACAACGCAGCCCAGGAGGCGTGCGAACAAACTGTCCTGCTCAGGGGCGAACGTGATGCGGCCGTGGCTAAAGTCTAGAAGGTGGAGACTGAGGTCGAGGAGAGGGTGAAGCTGGCCGAGTCCAGGCTAGAGGCCGACATCGAGGACCTCCTTGTTGTTTACAATGCTAATGTGCTGAGGCACAGGGGCCTAGCCTGGCTCGATGACTTTTCGACTCATCTCCACAATGCTTGGAGCCGACTGGTTGAGGAAGAGAAAGAGGCGCATCAGGGCAAGTCCGTAGATGAATTCGAACTTGAGAATCGCATCCTGATTGATGATGAAAAGAAGGTTCTCCATGAGTCGATGATTCTACGTGAGAAGGAAAAACTTGGCGCCCAGTACTTTGAAGTAGGAGAGGGTTCTGGAGTTGACCATCACGAAGCAAGTCTCGAAGTTCCCGTGTCAACCCAGCCCGAATCTTCGTCTGCGGTCGATCCGCAGGCTGTTCCTGCTTACAATCCGGATCAGCAGCAGATGTCTTCGGCTGCTGCGCAAGTTACTGATGTCGCCCTGCCGCCTACAAGTCGAACTGAGGAAGGTATTCTGAACATTCCACTTCTCTAAAATCGGAATCTTCGATCGAGTTAAGTCCTAACATTTCTTTTATTCTTTGTCCAGTGATCGATGCCGCACCGGCCAAGCCTCCTGCCACTCAAGAATCATATCAAATGCAGGAGGATATCGTGACTGAGGCAACCACCATGAGTACAGCTGCCCTGCTTGACGATCTACAGGGAGGTACGATCGTGTTCGACGTGCAGCTGATGGATGAACTCTTCCGCCGCCACGGCGATCCTCGTGCTGACTTGTCATCTATTATGAGCGGAACTGATCATGCTGCAAGCTCTTCAATGCCGACTGCTGATGCCCCCAGCGGGGCTCAAGCAGTAACCGAAGAGCAGATGTTTGCTCAGATTGACGCTGAACTAGCAGCAGCGGGTTATGGCGGCAGCTTTGGAGGTGGGATGGCAGCATCGGGACCTGCCCCGCTCGGAATGATGTCTCCTGGTGGTTCTGTCTTTCTCACCAGCCTACCCATTCCACCTTCTGTAATTGATCCCGTTCCTCCGACTCCGCCTGTATTCACACGAGTTCGGAGGAGGACGTCGACATAATGCCCTCGCCTGAAGATCAACCGCCGAAAAGCAAAGGCTTGAAGAGGAAGACTGGCGATGGCTCCAGCGGGTCCACATCGAGGAGGAAGCTAAGGAAAAAGAAAGATTAGGCTTGCTCACCCGGTGTATTTTGATTTGCATTTTGTTAGCCGTGTATAGATGCGGGTTCGGCCCCTGCTAGTAGGAATTTTTTGGAAACTTGTACACGTACTTCTTCTATAATCAATAGAAATGAAACTTTTCTTTTTTGACTTCTTTTCCGTTATTGTGTATTTGTCTAAGTGCGTCAGTGTCTGGAATGTACTTGTGAAGTTCCAGTTTCTGAATGAAGTTTGTTTCTGTTCGCCGAGTTCGGGTATTGTGAACATGGTTTTCGATCGGGAAACGAGTCGAATTTGGATGTCGCATTGCTTCGGTCGGTGGTTGATGCTTAAGTCTTTCCCCCCAGTCTTGGTGGCATGTTGTAAAGCATTAGTCAGCGATTGCCCTTTTCTCCCAGCATGCCGAGTCTAGTGCCGTTGGATGGGCGTTTGAGACAAATGGGGATTGAGTGGTTTATTCATGCTTGTTCGATCGTCGACGATCATATCCGCACTCCGAGGGTCCTCATTTGTTTATTGGCGGTTGGTCACGCTGGCTTGAGTTTCAATCATATGCCCGCTGTCTGGGGACTTGGAATTGACATTAGTACTCCAACTCGTGCTGTAGGAGTTTGGAGTTGATAATTATATTTTGATCCATGCTTCGGGAACTTGAAGTTGGTGTTTAGGCTCCGTTCTGCATTCTGGGGATCCGGAGTCGACGTCGACTTGCACTCTGGAAATTCGGAGCTGATGTTTATACTCCAGCTCGCGCTCCGGGAGCTAGGAGTTGATGTTTATACTCCGCTTCACACTCTGGGAATACCGAGTTGGATGTTTATACTCCGACTCGCGCTCTGGGAGTTCGGAGTTGGATTTTTATACTCCGCTTCGCACTCTGGGAATACAGAGTTGAATGTTTATACTCCGCTTTGCACTCTGGGAATACGGAGTTGGATGTTTATACTCCGCTTCGCGCTCTGGGAGTTCGAAGATGAATGTTTATACTCCGCTTCGCACTCTGGGAATACGAAGTCAGATGTTTATACTCCGCTTCGCACTCTGGGATTACGGAGTTGGATGTTTATACTCCGCTTCGCACTCTGGGAATACGGAGTTGGATGTTTATACCCCGACTCGCGCTTTGGGAGTTCGGAGTTGAATGTTTATACTCCGCTTCGCACTCTGGGAATACGGAGTTGGATGTTTATACTCCGACGCGTGCTCTGGGAGTTTGGAGTTGAATGTTTATACTCCACTTCGCACTCAGGGAATACAGAGTTGGATGTTTATACTCCGACTCGCGCTCTTGGAGTTCGGAGTTGAATGTTTATACTCCGCTTCACACTCTGGGAATACGGAGTTGGATGTTTATACTCCGATTCGTGCTCTGGGAGTTCAGAGTTGGATTTTTATACTCCGACTCGCACTCTAGGAGTTCGGAGTTGGAGAAGGATTGTCGTGTATCAATCCCTTTTTTGACTTTGATGTGATGGCCTGCCCCCGAGCTCGGGTTTCAATTAGGGAGTGATTGGTTGTATTGCAGCCACTCTTTATTTGAATAAATCCCACCGTATGATGAGAGTTAGCTCTTTGTGCATAGTGATGGTCATATGAAGTATTTCAAGTAAATCACAGCTCTGGCTCGAAGAGGTTGCATTTTATTGCTGAAATAAGAAAGTATGGCAAAGTCAGTTGCCTTATTACAAGTTCTAATTTTGAAATGCATAAACAAATTGTAGAAAAGGAAAGTAAACTAAATGGATAAAGATAGCCTGTCAGGTGTAATAGCGGCGAAGGCTCTCGCTATTCCAAGCTCTTGGCAGGGTAAGACCGTCGACGGTCGATAACTTGAATGTGCCATCTCCGAGCCTTCGTTCAATAACATACAGTCCTTCCCATGTCAGTTTCATATGTGAAGGAACCAGATAGATTCTTTTTAAGACGAGATCGCCTAGTTCGAAGGTTCGCAGACGGACCTTGGCGTTGTACAATCGGGCGACTCGACTTTGATGCGCAGCTGCCCTCAAATTAGCCTCTTCACGCTTCTCATCCAATCGATCAAGAGATTCAGCAAGTAATATAGCATTCATCTTTGGATCATAGTATGTCACACGATGAGAAGGTACTTCTAGCTCGACTGGAATAACGGCCTCTGAACCGTAAGAAAGAGAGAACGGAGTGTGGCCGATCGTGGTCTTGTGGGTTGTTCGGTAAGCCCATAGAGCCATAGGAAGTTCATCGACCCACTTGCCCCCGACCTTTTCCAGTCGTTTCTTTAGGATGGACTTTATGACCTTATTAACTGCTTCGACCTGTCCTTTTGCTTGAGGGTGTGCAACTGCGGAGAATTTCTTTTGGATGTGAAATCATTTGCAGAAATCTTTGAATTCAGCACTGTCGAATTTGGTTCCGTTGTCCGTAATAATGGTGTATGGGAGACCGAATCGACAGATGATGTTACGAACCACAAAGTTGATTACTTTCTTCGTTGTAATGGTAGCGAGAGCTTCGGCTTCAGCCCACTTTGTAAAGTAATCAACCACGATGATGGCGTACTTCGCACCACCTTTTGCCAGAGGTAGAGCACCAATGATGTCGATGCCCCCACATTGCGAACGGCCATGGGCTGACCATTTGCGTTATCTCAGTAGGAGGAGCCCTAGGGATTCGGGCATATTTCTGGCACCTATCACATTTCTTTGCATAGTCCAACGCATCGCGATTCACGGTAGGCCAGTAATATCTATAGCAAAGTATTTTCTTGGCAAGTGCTTGCCCTCCGGTGTGATCGCCACACTCTCCTTCGTGCACATCGCGCAACACTTGTTTAATTTCATCGTGAGCGATACACTGGAGTAGGGGAACTGAGTACCCTCTTCTGTACATGAGTCCATTCTGGATGGTAAATCGTGAGGCCTTCCGAAGTACTTGTCTTTTTTCACTCCTGTGCTCCGGTAGGGTTCCGTGCTCATTGTATTTTCTGAGTGGAGTCATCCATGAATCCTTTTCGGGAACGGTTTCGCATACCCAGTTTATTTCTGTCCGGACGATACTTGGGGAAGATAGCGTTTCTACGGGAATGAGTCCCATTTGCTGAGCTTCACCTGTGCTGGCTAGCTTTGCCAATGAATCGGCCTTTTGGTTGCGCTCCCGAGGTATACAGTAAATGGCGTAGTAATCGAATTGATTCAGCGTTTCCTGAACTCGAGCTCAATAAGCAGCCAACCTTCGATCTCTTGCCTAATACTCTCCCCGTACTTGACACAAAACTAATTGTGAATCACAATAAATTTCCACAGCGATAATTTTCAGATCTCTGGCGAGTTTCAAGCTAGCTAAGAGGGCTTCGTATTCAGCTTCATTATTGGTTGCATGAAAGTCAAACTTCAAAGCGTAGCATATAGATCGACCTTCGGGGGTTTCGAGCACGACACCAGCGCCTGAACACCGGTCGTTTGATGCTCCGTCAGTATAAAGTTTCCAGACGTATTCGGGGGATTCACTGGCTTCGGGCAAGTCCTCTGGAATGGTAAATTCAGCTATGAAATTGGCTAGGAATTGTCCTTGTATGGCCCGTCTAGGAGCGTATGTAAGGTCAAACTGGCTCAGTTCGATGTTCCACTTGAGTAACCTTCCAGACGTCTCAGGCCGCGAAAGGATTTGTCGTAACGGCTGGTCGGTGTAAAGAATAATGGAATGTGCCTGGAAGTATGGTCGGAGTTTTCTTGATGCAATGAAAAGGCAGTAAGCTAACTTTTCCAGCTTTGGGTAATTTCTTTCAGCCCTAGTCAATCGTTTGCTGACATAGTATACTGGCCTCTGTATCTTGTCTTCTTCTCGGATTAAGGCAGCGCTGATGGCGTTTTCTGATATCGCCAAATATACGAACAACTTTTCATGATCGATAGGCTTTGACAGTATTGGTGGTGTGGACTGATGTTGAACTAGTGCTTGGAAAGCGCCCTCGCATTCCGTGGTCCATTCAAAGTTTCGTTTCCCTTTTCGAATCAGATCGAAGAAGGGAATGCATTTGTCAGTGGACTTTGAAATGAACCTGCTCAATGCTGCTACCTTTCCATTGAGACTCTGGACTAGCTTTATAGTTTTGGGAGTTTCAAGATTTCTGATTTCCCAAATCTTTTCGGGATTGGCTTTGATTCCCCGGGCGTTAACGATGAACCCAAGGAACTTTCCGGATGCCACTCCAAAGTGACATTTTAGTGGGTGGAGCTTCATCTTGTACTCCCAAAGTATGTTGAACATAGTTTCCAGGTCTTTTACATGGTCGGTGGAGAGTCGTGACTTCACAAGCATGTCGTCTACATATACTTCCATTGTCTTCCCAATTTGATTAGCGAACATCTGATTGACCAACCGTTGGTAAGTAGCCCCGGCGTTCTTGAGTCCGAATGGCATAACCTTGTAACAGTAAAGTCCCAGATTGGTCATGAAGCTAGTATGTTCTTGATCGGGTAAATGCATCGGTATCTGATTGTAGCCTGAATACGCGTCCATGAAGGATAAGAGTTCATGTCCAGCCGTCGAATCCACTAGCTGATCAATTCTAGGAAGCGGGAAACTGTCTTTGGGGCACGCTTTATTTAGATCGGAATAGTTGACACATGTTCTCCACTTCCCGTTTGGCTTTCGGACGAGCACAGGGTTTGACACCCATTCAGGATATAGCGCATCCCGAATGAATCCGTTCGCTTCAAGCTTTTCTACTTCCTCTTTAAGGGCGACAGATCTCTCTGGATCCATACCGCGCCTTTTTTGTTTGACCGGGACATGCTGCGGGTCAATGTTCAGAGTGTGGCTCGCGATGTCCAACGAGATCCCACACATATCAGAATGTGTCCAGGCAAATACGTCAAGATTTGCCCGCAGAAATTCAACCAATTCCTCTTGAGTTTTCTGACTTAGCTGAGATCCAATCTTTATCATTTTTGAATCATCACTATTGTCAATTGGGACATCAATCGTCAGCTCGGCCGGAGATGCTTGAATTTCTTTAGATTCTCCTTCGTCTTTAGTTTCTCTCGGGTCAAGATCCTTGAGGAATTGGCTGGGGTGCCCGGGCTTGGGCCCGGGCGTTAATTGTCAATTATTGGCGAAACGGATGCAGAGAGATTCCTCTACGCCCTTTCCCTTCTCCTTTCGCTGCGCCTCTCGCAGCTCAGCAACATAACAGGCTCTGGCAATGGCCTGATCTCCCTGAACGATTCCTATTCCATGATCAGTGGGAAATTTTAAGGTCAAACACCATGGGGCAATGGCCATTCTGAATTCATCGAGGGCCGGTCGGCCCAAGAAAGCATTGTAAGGGGAGTCTATGTCCAAAACGATGAATTGTAACATTCGTACTCTCCGACGTTCTCCAACTCCCAACTCTACCGGCAGTACCACCATCCCAGTGGGGATTGTGGCACTTCCGTTGAAACCATGGACTCGAGATTGACAGGGCTTCAAGTCTGCGGCTTCCATCTTCATTTGATCATAAGCTCGCTTGAACAAAATATTCACAGAGCTTCCACTGTCAACTAAGATCCTTTTTATTCAAGCGGGACCTACTTGTGCTGAGATGACCAGTGGATCGATAGTGGGAGCTTCGATTTTATCTGCGTCTCTACTCCTGAACACGATGTCATCCGTCATCGTTTTCTGTTGCTTGGCCGGAGCCCCCTCATCAAAACTACTACAACACTCGAAGTCCGCATGCCTGATAGAACTGGCATACGACTCCATTTCCTTCCAGCTTCGATCTGCTGGGTGAGGACCACCACTTATTGTATTGATGACCAACCTCCCGTCCGCACGAGCGGGTTCTTCCTGTCTTTCCTGGCTCGGTGCACGATTCTGATTTGATGGGCCCGCACCACCGGATTGCGGCGCCCGTATATACTGATCCAACTTCCACTCTCGTATCAGTTTTTCAGTGAGGTCTTGTAAGTGATGACACTCATTGGTGTTGTGGCCATAACTCTTATGGAGTCTACAGAACTTTCATGTTTGGATTTGTCTTTCAGTTGGTGGTTTTGGGGCAGGCTTCTTATACTGCATGGTATTGCAGGTTTGCAAATATACATTCTCCAATGACGTGTTCAATGGAGTGTAATTATCGTACATGGAAGCTCTACGCCGTGGTCCACGATCCTGATCGCATTTTTTGTTCTGGTTTCTATTGTCCCTCTGCTGATTCTGTTTATTTTGGACGTTCAACTGAATTTTTCCAGAACTATCCTCGGACTGTTTAACAGCGACGTTACTCTGGATACCTTCAATGTTGGGCCCTGCGTCATCCTGCTTCCTAGACTGTTTCGCATCCTCCCATCTTAGGAATTGGGCTGCCTTGGAATAGAAACGGTCCAATGACGCAAGTGGTTTCCCAGCTAACCAACTTCCAAACTCGGAATCAGCATCAATCCCCTTAGTCAGAGCCATCAGGATAGAGTTATCGTTGGGATTGCTTATTTCTGCACACGCAACGTGGAATCGCTCGAAGTAACGTCTAAGTGTTTCTTCGGGAGCTTGCGCAACACTAGACAGAGTGTTAATGTCCTTTGGCCACGCCACATGCATACAGAATTGTTCGACAAACTTGGTGGCCATCTGGTCAAAGTTAGAGATGGATCGCGGTGGAAAACGAGTGAACCACATGGTAGCGATGCCCCCTAAGGAAATGGGGAAACTATGGCACTTTACTGCGTCATCAGCTCTAGCAGCATTCATCAGCCATTCGTATTTCAGGACATGTTGATTAGGATCAGAACTTCCTTTATAAACTGGAAAAGCTGGCATCCTGAAGTGCCAAGGTGGTTCAGCATATAAAACATCATCAGTGAAAGGGGTATGACTTCGGGAGATTCCCCAGTCGTCATTAGAGAGACCCTGACTTTCACGGATCATTTGGCGGATCATCGCCGGTATATCTAGTGTTCGGACACTTGGAGCATGTTGTGCCAAGGTGTGGTCGGGTTCCACAGCGCGAGTCTGGACCGGACGCGATCGACGGTCCGTGTTTCGCCTCCTTGGTTCAACATCCTCAGGGACATAAGGCTCAGGAGTCTGCTCTCGTTGGCTATGTTGAGGATCAGCTTAGTTTCTAGCGTCACCTCCCCGTCCGACAGTGGTGGTAGTAGCAATGTTGCCGGTAACATGATAAGGAGCAGCTCCTCCTCGAGTTGAAGGTTCTGTGCGGAGACTAGCGGATGGTCCAGCTCTAGGTTGCCCAAGGTTCGAAGTAGGTGGGAGTCCCGTGGCTTGGGTGTAGCTTACACCTAGCCGTGGACGTGTGGATCTAGTTTGGCCATCGGAGGAGGATAAACTTTCTATGGAGGAGTGAGAACCTTGGTCTCTTCTAGATCTTCTTCGCCTTTGGCGATTTAGCTGGTTAGTCAACTCCGCATTGGCGCGTAGTTGTTCCGCTAGCTGCTGTCGACTTTGGGTCAACTCTTGAAGCAATGTCTGGAATTCTTGTCTATTGATTGGACCTGATGGATCTGAAGGTCCTGCAGCATTTTGGTTGGATGGAGGTGATTGCACGGGATTTTGTCGGTCCCGTGCTCCCTGATCAGCAGCTGTAGAGGTGGTACGTGTGCTCACCATAATGAATTGACGAAGTCCTTTCCTAGATCTGATTGCAAATCTGAATAGAATGGAAGGGCTTCAAAGTTCTAGATCTGGATCTTCTTCTTAGATTTATGAAATCCAATATAGATAGGAGATCCAAAGAGTGGGAGAAAAATTGGGTTTTTCTCAGTGAAAGCACAAAAGTGTTTGCACCAAAATTGGGCACAACACTCTTCGGAAGTCTTTGAAGAGATAAAGTGAAGAAATTAAATGAAAAAAGAGGAATTATCTAACAAAAACTCCAAATTTGAGGAATGAGAATAATTAAAGTGCAAGGAGACATAAGAATTTAGAGTGGTTCGGTGTATAGCCTACGTCCACTATGAAGTAGTTTGCTTTATTGATCTTTCTTTTGCGTTTACAAGTGAATTCAATGATTTACAGCAGTCAATTGTGATTTGCAGTAGTGAATTTCGTTTGTGGCAGCAGAAATTGAGTTCGGATCTGGATCTGGCGGAGTCCGGGCGTTGGAAATCTCAAAGAGGAAGAAGAACCCCTTTTCTGTTGGCTTTGGGGGTCTATTTATTTAGTGTAGGAGGTTGATATTTCGCTCAGATCTCGGGAGACCCTCTCTGGCACGTGACCAGGCCCGCATGCCCAAGCCCGTGAAGTTTCGGTCCGATCCGTGATCGATACGGACAGATTTCGACTCGATCAAGATTTCATCCAATGGAGTCGAAATTTTGCATGGACATTCTTTAGCATTCATGTAGTCTTCTGTGAAAATTTCATAGCATTTGGACTTGTAGATTGGGAGATATGATCGATACGAAATGGAGTTTTCGGTAGGTTGCTTCCTTCGACTCGCTTCCGTTTCGACTCGCTTCCATTTGACTCGATGACGTGGCGCTTCCTGGATCGCTCCGTCTTTGACGCTGCTTTGAGCGAGTCGAAGCGCACACTGATTTGAGCGAGTCAAAGTGTACAATGGTTGATCGAGTCGAAGTGCATGGTTCGATCGCTTCGAGTAGTGACTTTGCCGACCGGAGCTAAATTCGATGGAGTCGAATAGCTGTTTGAGGAGAGCGAGTCGAAGCGTGCACTTTCGATGGTTCCAAACTACAGCGAGTCGAAGAGGGCCATTCTGGGAGGTTTGAGCAATGGAGTCGAAGTTGATGGAGTCGCTCAATGGTTCGAGGGGAGCGAGTCGAAGAAGGCCTCTGAGCGAAGCGAGTCGAAGCAGGTACTTCAGATGGCTGTGAAGCGGGTCGAACAGGAATGAGTCAAAGTTGGCATCTGAGGGATATGGAGCGAGTCGAAGGGAGCGAGTCGAAGGAGCGAGTCAAAGGAGCGAGTCGAACGGTAATTGTTTTTCGTCCAATTTTGTATCCTTCATAACTTGAGCATACGGACTGGGACTGACTTGAGATTTGGAACGTTGGCTCTCATGGCTTAGCTTGTCATGTCCTACCAATTTTGGCTCGATCCGGACTCGAACAAAATTCATCGATATCCGTAGCGAGCCCGTATATAACTGATCTCTGGGATGGGCCGTCACTGGTTACTAGTCAATTCCTCGGTGTTATGGCCTTGACAAAAGGTGGGATAACACCAAACATCCCAACCGATGTGTTATAAATGCAACGATCCTAATCATATAGCCGATCAGTGTCCCAATTCCGTCGAACAAATCAATGCTTTCAACAAAGCCAAAAATGACCCGTTTTCTCCAACGTACAACCCTGGTTGGAGAAACCATCCAAATTTTGCGTGGAACCAAAACAATCCCAACATGAATACGATTCGTCTTAATTTGCAAGCATTTTCGAATAATGCTTCGAATCCTTCCTTTCAACCCAACAATTTTCAACCAAACTTTGCGGGTCCATCTCATAATCAGTCGCAACAATCAAATTTTCAACCAAATTCGGCTCATCCTCCCCAAGATGATAAACGTTTATCTTCTCTTGAGAAAACTCTTGAAATGTTGGCTAAAGCAACTACTCAAAGCCTTCAATCAAACAACAATTTGCAAAATTTATTGACTTCATATATGCAAAACACAAACCAATCGATTGCAAAACTCGAAATGCAAATGAGTCCATTAGCCACATCTGTAAGTGAACGCGAACGAGGAACATTCCCAAGCCAGCCCCTTCCAAATCCTAGAAATCAAAACGCAAATTCAAATCAAGCCTATGTTGTTCAAGATAGCAATGTCACCCAATTGAATGCTATCACAACTCTTCGTTCCGGGAAACAAATCGATAATCAAGTCATTAATCCAAACGATTTAACGAAAACTTCTCTCGATGCTTCTAAAACAACGAATGAATCTGAACAGAACGTGGAGCCAAACGTTGAATTGAATGCCAATCAAAACTCTTCTTCTTCTACTCGAGTAGACCCGCCTACTGAGTATCGTGTCCCATTTCCACATCGTCTTCGACCAAAGAAACACTCGAACCAAATGGAAAAGATGTTGGAAATTTTTAAACAAGTCAAAGTTAACATTCCGCTTCTTGACATCATTCAGCAAGTCCTAACTTACGTGAAATTCCTTAAGGACTTGTGTACCAAAAAGCGACACACTCAAGTGCCCAAAAAAGTCTTCTTAGCCGCCAGTCTGAGTGAAGTCTTGTCCCAATCCATGCCCGTAAAATACAAAGATCCTGGCTGCCCTACGATTTCGTGTACAATTGGTGATAAGACGATTAACAAATGTTTGATAGACTTAGGCGCGCGTGTCAACTTGATTACATGTTCTGTGTACGAACAATTAGGCTTAGGTGAGCTCAAACCCACAAAAGTCACGCTTCAATTTGCCGATCGTTCCATTAAGAAGCCCGTGGGAGAAATCGAAGACGTGCTCATTCAAGTAGGGCAATTCATATTCTCCATTGATTTTATTATTCCCGAAACACAACACATGACAAATCCTGCAAGTCAAATTCCATTGATTCTAGGCCGACCATTTTTAGCCACCTCAAATGCCTTAATCAATTGTCGTAACGGATCGATGAAAATCTCTTTTGGAAACATGACTTTGGATCTTAACATTTTCAATCTTGAAAGCCAATCGAACGAACCTCGTGACGAAACGTTGGAAGTTAGTGCCATTCACGAAAACTTTGAAAATGAAACACTTGATTTTAATGATGAACACAAGGCCGAGTACGAAAAATTGTTTCATGAAATTCCCAACGAGATTGAATACACTCTTCCCATTGAATCGCTTCAAGTTGAGTCCAAATCTCAATCAAACTCTTTGATCGAAAAACTCCCAAAGTTGGACCTCAAACCACTTCCCGGTCACCTTAAGTACGCATACTTAGGTGATAACGGAACGTTGCCCGTCATAATTTCCGCAACTCTCTCTCCCTTGATCAAGAAGCTTCTCTTCTCTCTATTCTTTCGAAAAACAAGGAAGCGATTGGATGGTCGATCTCCGATATAAATGGAATTAGTCCCGCTCTTGTCCAACATGTCATTCATTTAATCGATGATGCCAAGCCTGTTCGTGATGCGCAACGAAGGCTTAACCCAAAAATGAAAGATGCGGCGCATGATGAAATTCTTAAACTTCTTGACAACGGAATCATTTACCCAATCTCCGATAGTTCATGGGTTAGCCCAATTCACGTTGTACCGAAAAAGTCTGGGCTAACCATTGTCAAGAACGATTCAAACGAACTTATTCCAACTCATACTCAAATGGGTTGGCGTGTTTGCATTGACTACCGAAAACTAAATGCTGCAACACGAAAAGATCACTTCCCCCTTCCTTTTATCGACCAAATGCTCAAACGTTTAGCCGGCCATGAATTTTACTGCTTCCTTGATGGTTATTCTGGCTATAACCAAATTCCCATCGCTCCCGAAGATCAAGAGAAACGACTTTCAGATGTCCATTTGGTACCTTTGCTTATCGACGTATGCCACTCGGACTTTGTAACGCTCCTGCGACTTTCCAACGATGCATGGTTGGAATCTTTTCCGACATGATTGAACGCTTTCTAGAAGTTTTTATGGACGATTTCTCAATCTTTGGTGATTCTTTTTCCCAATGTTTACATCATCTCGAATTGTCTCTAAATCGATGTAAAGAAAAACATTTGACTTTGAATTGGGAAAAATTCCACTTTATGGTCAAACAAGGCATAATCCTTGGACATATCATCTCAAATAAAGGCATTGAGGTAGATAAAGCGAAAATGATGTTATTGCAAATCTACCATTCCCAAAACTGTTAAGGACATGCGATCATTTCTTGGACACGCTGGCTCTTACCGACGCTTTGTGAAAGACTTTAGCAAAATTGCTCGTCCTTTGACGACTCTTCTTGGTAAAGACGTTCCTTTCGATTTTAACTCTGATTGTATCTCTTCTTTTGAACGTCTTAAGAATGAACTCATTTCTGCTCCAATCATTTGTGCGCCCAATTAGGATCTTCCTTTCGAAATAATGTGTGATGCTTCGAACTTTGTCGTTGGTGCTGTCTTAGGACAACGCATCAACAAGATCCTTCACATGATTTACTATGCGAGTATGACTTTGAACGATGCTCAACTCAACTACACAACAACCGAAAAAGAGCTTCTAGCTGTCGTGTTTGCTCTCGAAAAATTCCGACAATACTTGATAGGGTCACACGTTACTGTGTACACAGACCACTCTGCGCTTCGATATCTCTTCGCTAAAAAGGATGCCAAATCCCGCTTGATTCGTTGGATCCTTTTACTTCAAGAATTTGACCTTACAATTAAAGACAAAAAAGGATCTGATAACGTCATAGCCGATCACTTGTCTCGTCTTCCGAACGCACCATCTTCTTTGCCAATCAATGAAAACTTTCTCGATGAACAACTCCTTTCAATTTCTATCGACCCATCGTACGCTGATATAGTGAACTACTTAGTCACTAAACAAACTCCCTCATCATGGTCCAAACAAGACAAATGCAAATTCATGTCCCAAGTAAAGTATTTCTATTGGGACGATCCATACTTGTTCAAATATTGTCCCGACCAAATCATCTGACGTTGCATTCCGGATAATGAGATTAGGATTGTTCTTTCATTTTGCCACGATCAAGCGTGTGGTGGACATTTCGGTCCTCGAAAAACTGCATAAAAAGTGCTTCAGTGTGGTTTCTATTGGCCTTCTCTTTTCAAAGACTCATTTGAATTTTGTAAAACTTGTGATCGATGTCAAATGCTTGGACGAATTTCTCGACGAGATATGATGCCTCTAAACCCCATTCTTACGATTGAAATCTTTGATGTATGGGGTATAGACTTTACGGGACCTTTTCCCAATTCTTTTGGAAACTTGTATATCCTTCTCGCTGTCGATTACGTTTCAAAATGGGTCGAAGCCATTCCTTGCAAAACCACGACCATAAAATTGTTGTGAAATTTCTCAAAGAAAACATCTTTTCAAGGTTCGGCACACCTCGCACAATAATCAATGATAACGGAACCCGTTTTTGTAACCGTTCTTTTGAAACTTTAATGAAAAAATACTCGATAACCCACAAGTTATCCACTCTGTATCATCCTCAGACTTGTGGCCAAGTTGAAGTTTCAAATCGACAAATAAAACAAATCTTAGAGAAAACTGTCAATAAAAATCGAAAAGATTGGTCTCAGAAATTGGCCGACGCGCTTTGGGCTTACCGTACTGCTTTTAAAACTAACCTTGGGATGTCCCTATTTCGTTTAGTTTACGGTAAAGCTTGCCATTTACCCGTTGAAATTGAACACAAAGCGCTATGGGTAATTAAGAACTTAAACTTTGATCTTGAGAAAGCTGGCAAAAACTGAAAACTACAACTCAATGAACTAGAAGAACTTAGGAACAACGCGTATGAAAACGAGAAAATTTACAAAGAAAGAACCAAAATTTTTCATGACAAGGCAATCCTAAAGAAAACGTTTTCGCCTAACCAAAAAGTTCTTTTATATGACTCAAGACTTCATTTATTCCCTGGGAAACTTAAATCGAGATGGACCGGACCATTTGTGGTACGAACTGTTTTTCCACATGGTGCCATAGAAATAGAAAACCCCAGGGATGGATCGGTTTTCAAAGTCAATGGTCATCGTCTGAAACCTTTCTTGGAATTGCCAAATAACCAAGAGGAGGAGCTCGTGATCCTTCATGAGCCAAGCTACGTCTAGTAAGAATGTTAACCCTTTTTTGTAAATATGTACATAGTTTTCCCCGTTACACTCATTATATCATGCATTGACTGTGGGGACACAGTCAAAATTAAGTTTGGGGGGAGTCTCATTATCATTTTTTAGTTTCATGGCATTTTTGAAATTTTCTTTTAACTTTAAAAAAAAATCTAAAAATTTCAAAAACTCAAAAAAAATTTCTTTTAGCATTTTGATTTATTTTTGACGAAACACTATGGAATAAGTATAAGTTTTGGTTAATAAATTGTTTTGAAAATTTATTTGTCTTAACAAAAATAAAAATGAAGTTTGATTACAATTAACAATTGTTTAACTAGTATATAGGAAGGTTCATAAGTGTTAATTATGAAGTATGTTCTAATTGAATATCTTTGTTTAAAAAAGTGGTAAATTTAAAGTAAAGGATATAAAAATTTTATCTTCTAAGTTAAATGGTGCTAAGATGATTTTGCAAAACTCTCTCTCTTTAAAAAAACATTTTTCTATATATATATATATTTTTAACACCTAGAGTCATGTGTTCACACTCATGTGTTCACTCGCCATGCTCTGTACCCTTCTCACGTAAGCTCGAAAGGCACTGCATGATCAGTATATCTGGCCTCAGTTTATCTGAGTTAGGTGTATATATATATAAATTCTTTTTAAGAACGCTTATGGTCGATAAGTGTTCACACTTGTGGGTTCACTCACCATGCTCTATATTCCCCTCACATCAGTCCGCAAGGCAGTGCATGGGTAATATATCTGGCCTCAGTTTACCTGAGTTAGGCATATGTAAATATTGTTAATATCAATGAAATTTTCATGTAAGAGAGAGTAAGCATTTGAAATCTGTTAACCGGCACCTTGGCCCGGCTACAAGACGACAGTTGAAGAAATTATCGTTAGCACTAGACAAGATTCTGACCAAGAAGAGCCTGAGGATATACAGGTTTGATGCAGTCGACATGTTTTGGCATTTAGGTACGGTTCGGCAAGAATAGACCAACTAGCTTGAGATCGCCCTATATGGGCCAAGTCACCTTGGCCTTGAGCCCGTGAAGGAAGTCCAACCCATCTTCTTCTATAAATAGAAGGGCAGGGGTATAATGAAATTGACCTTTTTTGGGAGAACACTGGGGAGACTCTGCCATTTTTTATACTCTCCTCTTTTTAATTCAAACTTGTATTCAAGTCATCAATATATGGATTATATCTGTATTCAACTACTTGTGAAAGAAATAAAGATCAAAACTCAAAGTGGATGTAGGCAATTACGCTGAACCACTATAAATCCGGTGTTCTTACTTTCTGCATTTAAATTAGCATATTCTTCCTTGTTTAATTTAACTTCATCACTTACATCTCTACACAATCTTTCTCAACGAGGTTAGTGACCAATTTTGGTTCTAACACTTTGGTGCTTTCACTGAGAATTGAATTCTCAGCTTGGTTGGATCTCATTGTCTACTAGTGGATTTCCATATTCGCGAGATAGATCCAGTTGTTTACTAGAAAACTTCATATTCTACTCAGATTGAAAGAAATCTAAAGGAAGCTGATAGCCGTAGATTGGATTCACTAATGTACGCAAGATCTGGGGATTGGACGTTGAAGTTTGCACTCAAGTTGAATGAAGGCCGACCCTCCTCTAAAGGCAATTCAGCCGATCGCCCCAGAAAAGGCGTATGCCGACCACCCTAGAAAAGGCGTATGCCGACCACTCCAGAAAAGGCGTATGCCGAGCGGTATCCAGGCCGATCCATACCTCCAGGCCGAGCGACATCCGAATGCTGATCCATACCTCCAGGCCGAACAATGTGGATGCCAAACAGTGTGAATGCCGAATAGTGCGAATGCCGAACACGTGTGGAATGCCGAACACTGTGGATGCCGAACAGTGTGAATGCCGAACAGTGTAGAATGCCGAACAGTGTGGATGCCGAACAGTGTGGATGCCGAACAGTGTGAATGCCGAACATGTGTTGAATGCCGAACACGTGTGGAATGCCGAACACTATGGATGCCGAACAGTGTGGATGCCGAACACTGTGCATGCCGAACAGTGTGGAATGCCGAACAGTGTGGAATGCCGAACAGTGTGGATGCCGAACAGTGTGGATGGTGTGCATGCCGAACACGTGTGCAATGCCGAACAGTGTGGATGCCGAACAGTGTGAATGCCGAACAGTCTTGTATGCCGAGCAACTTCGTCATGCCGAACGACCCTCAATGCCGATCGAAACTTAAGTTACACCGGTCTCTTATACGACCCCTATTTACAAAAAAAATCTTTTTCGGGTACGACCCAAATTTTCGAAAATGAGGCTAAAAAAAAATTCGGGGGGAAACCCCCCCCCCCCGGACCCTAGCCGCAGCGCAGTGCCTCCGGATAGTGAATTCAAAACTCAACTTAATAAAGGAACATTCTATCCACTTCCCTGACATCCCATGATCGACCAGGGCATAAAAGATCTAGCGGCAGCTTATGAACGACATCAAGGGAACGGACAAGCAACCGCTATTCAAACGGTACTCCCAAAGGTTGGAGAACATAGATGATGTGACTCTAGCAAACGCCAAGATGACTCCAAGCACCATTCTTCACTGATCCAGCACTTCGAATTTAGTGACTCCAAGCAAACCAATGTTTGGCTCTAAGCAATTTATTCCAAATACTAACAAGGGTATCATAATGATCGCGTTTGAGGAAAGTCGACCTCCAGATATATTTTGGCAGCTAGTTAGCTAAAGAGCCTCCTACGACTATGGATCGTTTCTTTTACAAAATGAATCAGAACTAAAGTGAGGTGGAGTGGAGCATACTAAGAAAAATAACAATGAAGGTCCGTTGGCTAAGGATGTAGATCCCAGTAGCCGAAACAAGACTTCAGAATTCAGCTCATATGCTCTTTGAAAGGTTCAATTGACAACCTCTACTTGAAGACTCACGACTCGGAGTGGTACTGGAAACCAACCTCAAGAGAGTACACCAAAGTCTAAAGAAAATCAGGGGAATGTTGTATATTCCTAAATGCTCACTGATCCTAACACGGACGATTACAAACACCTCCGAGGTATGATCAAAAAGATGACCTGAAAAGGAAAGCTTCAATAGTATGTACAAGTCCTGCAGTATGGCGGGCAGCGAATATCCGATGCCTATTAATAAAGGGCTATGATTATCAATTGGACGGTTGACGGCCGACATCCCTTTGAAAGGATCCAGGGGCGGAGTCGAATAGCGAGCACACGATGCTGCTTCACATATCAATGAGATTTACCATAATCTTCTTTGAATTATTTCCATTTCCATCTCTATTTCAATTGTTCTATGAACTACGACTAGCTTGAACTAAACTACTTTCAAAACGATGCAGGTGACCAGGTACTCAGATTTGGTTGCCAACCAATCTACGCAGACCATGATCGAACGTGTGGAGTTACATCTGGACGAGCATAATTCAATCGCTCATCATCAACCATATGCCTTTGATTTGGGGCTATGGACTAAATATTGAAAAGTTCATCACGATCAGAGCCCAATACAAAGTCAACATGACCAACCATCCATTCATCGACCTCCACGTTTGACTCGGAGACCTAAGCAAGGCTTGGAATGGGTATGGCCTGATCATCCACTCAAATCGAGTCATAGAAAAAAGTTCGACAAAATACAGATGCCCCTCTTGAAACTCAGTGACGCCAGAATCTATCTAGAGTGGACATGATTTGTTCATCTACACATCAAATCCTACCTCAAACACAAAAGGTTATTCGAAAGCCCGACTTGAAGTAGTTGTGGTGGACTGCCTACTCATTGACCATCGCTCTCAATACATGGACACGACTGCACCTTGGAACATATGCAACTTACTTTATCTACTCAACAATCTATTATCCTTATTTTCTAGAAGGAGATACGGAGCAAATTGTAAGAGATTTGGCTATCTAACCCAACATGGATGTGATCCAACCATCTGTTATATACCTCCTTCCTTGACTTGAATGGAAGAGCTATAATCACCAAGCGGACGAGAATCGATCGTCCATTTTTCAAATTCCGTCCCTTATCCTGGGGGTAGAATCTCATTCCGTGAGCAAATGTGGTTCGATTTTTCATTCGACGACATTAGCCTCGATACAGTAGATGAATACAAATTAAAGAGTGGAAATACGACCGCTCTCAACTTAAACCTCCAAGTCTCCAGATTGCGGACTGGAGTACTCTAAGTCCCCAGAGCGCGGACTAGAGTATAAACGACTAAAACCTCCAAGTCTCCAGATTGCAGACTGGAGTACTCTAAGTCCCCAGAGCGCGAACTAGAGTATAAACGACTAAAACCTCCAAGTCCCCAGAGTGCGAACTGGAGTACTCTAAGTCCCCAGAGCGCGGACTAGAGTATAAACGACTTAAACCTCCAAGTCCCCAGAGTGCGGACTGGAGTACTCTAAGTCCCCAGAGCGCGGACTAGAGTATAAACAACTAAAACCTCGAAGTCCCCAGAGTGCGGACTGGAGTACTCTAAGTCCCCAGAGCGCGGACTAGAGTATAAACGACTTAAACCTCCAAGTCCCCAGAGTGCGGACTGGAGTACTCTAAGTCCCCAAAGCGTGGACTAGAGTATAAACGACTTAAACCTCCAAGTCCCCAGAGTGCGGACTAGAGTACTCTAAGTCCCCAGAGCGCGGACTAGAGTATAAACGACTTAAACCTCCAAGTCCCCAAAGTGCGGACTGGAGTACTCTAAGTCCCCAGAGCGTGGACTAGAGTATAAACGACTTAAACCTCCAAGTCCCCAGAGCGCGGACTGGAGTACTCTAAGTCCCCAGAGCGCGGACTGGAGTATAAACGACTTAAACCTCCAAGTCCCCAGAGTGCGGACTGGAGTACTCTAAGTCCCCAGAGCGCAGACTAGAGTATAAAGGACTTAAACCTCCAAGTCCCCAGAGTGCGGACAGGAGTACTCTAAGTCCCCAGAGCGCAGACTAGAGTATAAACGACTTAAACCTCCAAGTCCTAAGAGCGCGGACAGGAGTACTCTAAGTCCCCAAAGCGTGGACTAGAGTATAAATGACTTAAAACTCCAAGTCCCCAGAGCGCGGACTGGAGTACTCTAAGTCCCCAGAGCGCGGACTAGAGTATAAACGACTTAAACCTCCAAGTCCCTAGAGTGCGGACTGGAGTACTCTAAGTCCCCAGAGCGCGGACTAGAGTATAAACAACTTAAACCTCCAAGTCCCCAGAGCACAGACTAGAGTACTCTGAGTTCCCAGAGCGTGAACTAGAGTATAAATGACTTAAACCTCCAAGTCCCCAGAGCGCGGACTAGAGTACTCTAAGTCCCCAGAGCGCAGACTAGAGTATAAATGACTTAAACCTCCAACTCCCCAGAGTGCGGACTCGAATATAAGCGAATCGGATCTCCAAGTTCCCTGGATATGAACTATGACACAAATGACTTGAATTTGTCAAATCTCTAACATACGGGCTAGAAAGTATTCTAGGTGCTCGAAGCACAGAATGGAAGTTCAACGACTCCCGAAGAGTTTCCGAGTTATATGAAGATGGACTAAGAAGTCTATGTTACTCATAACTGCTTGGATTAAAATCACAATCACAAAGAAAACTGAACAATAAGAGTCTTTTGTAAGACAGAAAAAGGAACTAAACCATATTCAGAAATGAGTTTCTATTACAACCCCTCCAAAGTTCGGGGTCGACATTCTATTTACAAGGACTAAGGAAATAGATGAAAATAATTACATGACTTAAACTAACTCTCATTGAACGAGGATAGTAATCACTTCTTGTGCTTCTTCAACTTCTTTCTAGACGGCTCCTCTCTAGAGCATTTACCCTTGGTACTCTTCTTTGATAGAGGGGTAGCAACTGAAGGAGTACGGGGGCCTTCCATGGGCTTGGACCCACCAGGAAGGATGACCTTCAACGGCTTGTTCAAAGGATCGTCCAAGTCCACAACTCGAGGCTCTACTATGACCTTGACCGTCTCCTCCTTCTCTTTCTCGAGCCGCTCCTCCATACTCAATTTGGATGTGTGCTCAGAGGCGCCTGTAATTTCTACTTCATAACCCCCGTCGGTAGGAGAGGAGGTTTCAGACTTGTCTTCATCAAGCTCTCTAATCACCTGAGTGTCTGGACCAGAAGCCTCCCATGCGTGAGTGGCTTCAGTTGTTTTCTCCCCCACTTCCTTGGTGACATCGCTCCCCGTAGTGGGCTCGGGGTCAGAACGGCCTGCACAAAATCGTGGAAAACAAGCATTAGAATGCAATAGTCCTACATAAAGAATAACGACTTTCGAAATCTTAAAGAGAATCTTAAAGAGAAGGATTATCTACCAGGTTTAGGCAAACTCTCAGCCATCCGGGGGGTCTCACCCTCTGGAACGGGAGACAGAATGCGGACTAAAGTACTCTCTAAGTCCCTGAGTGCGGACTAGAGTATAAATGACTCAAAAACCTCTACGTCCCCAGAGTGCGGACTACAGTACTCTCAGTCCCCAGAGCATGGACTAGATTATAGACGACTTCAGAAAAATCCCTAAATCACATAAGTGGACCAGATTACTCTAAGTTCCCAGAGTGCAAACTAGAGTATAAACGAGTTAACGAAAATCTCTGCGTCTCGAACTGTGGACTAAAGCATAAACCATTCGACAAATCTCTAAGTCCCCGGAGCGTGGACCGAAGCATGAACACAAATTGGGCGCGAGTCAACCAGGGGAACAATAACACTAAGTCACCAGAATGCAGAGTGGTGTATAAACATCGATAAATAGACGAGTGGATTCCGACCATTTTCTATTCCGCAAACTTCGGCCTGGAATCGACAGGAGGATTATTAACCCGCTGAGGATGGAGTTCGACCATCCAACTAGTAACTAGTGACCTGGCCAAATCAATGCTGGGGGCAGGGGTACAAAACACTAAAAAGCCGAATACGACAGCTTACTATAGCTCTAGCGTGGCATTCTTTATAACTTGAGGCAGCGACTGCAGGGAGGCCTCAATACAGAACCAATCGAAACGGCATCCAAAGCTACAAGCAACCTACTATATCATACCTCAGACCAAGGGTCAATGCCGATCCGCACCAAGCACATACGAATGTGACTCGGATGTTTTTTGAAAAACTATGACTCCCAGAATATGGAAAGGAGGGTAAACCACGAATACTTGGTCAAAAATTCTCCAGCATCCTCGTTCGATTCGTCGGGAGGAGTATGAAACTGGATGAGCATAACCCGAATGCATTCGTAGCCAACTTTACCCCGAGATCTAATTACAGAGCATGAACCAAAGTGGACGTGGATGACCATCCACTATCCAAATTACGCCATGAAACTTACGCGGCATCGAAGTATTCCTCTTGGAATTAAAAACCACGATAAAATCCAAGATAGCCGAGACCTAGTCTCCCATCGACTAACATGATCCCACAATCCAACGGGAAAGAGAGTAAAGCTAAAGTGGGCGTGGCTGGCCTTCCTACTTATCGGTATATGCCCCAGACCTGGGGGCACGAGCGAGAAGCAAGATGAATGTGAACCGACTATTCACCAATCACCTCTATGTCTTTGGAGTTTAGGTGAAAACATAAACATAGCTAGGATGATACTAAACCGTCCATGCACTATATTTATCAACCCGAGACTGGGAGAAGACGCATGGTCATCCAAAAACTGGCTACGATAGCTCAGTATTAAAACTTATATATAGTGCTTACAGCTACTCAAGGCAACGACTGAAAGGATGCCTAGAGATAGAATCGTTAAATCAATGCCAAAGCTTGTGGGCAACTGACTGTCACTCCAACCCGAAGGGCGAGTGAAGGATCATGAATGCATTGAATAGAAAATGCATTACTCGAATATACAAGCAAATTCAAACTCAAAGCAAGATCCAACTATGCAGTTGCACGCAACTCGAGGCTGGCCACTACTCGACATTTCCTTCAACGTGCTTTTAAGCCTGATCTTTGGCCATTTGCAGATAATCAATTAGAGCATTCAGAGCCCTTCATTATTTGACTTAACAACTCATGACAATACTCTAGGATTCGACCAGAGTAACCATCAACATTGACCATCCTAACCATATTTCACATTGAATGTTATGCGAAATAGTTACATCTTTACTCAAAGAATCTGGGATGGCACCTGCTAAGCTGATGGTCGACATTACAGCTAGCCATTGCGAACCTTTCCGGGTGCTGAATATCGGATCACAGCTCAGTGCAGTGATGATAAAAGAATTAGTTGGATTTTTCTGAATAAATGATGATATGTTCCCTTGGATATCAACCCGAAGCTACAAAAGCTAGCACAATCTCTATTGATTTCAACATGAAAGCTCCACTCTTACTTTTAGGCTCACCCCATCAACGTCTATGCCTACCAGCCGTTGCGACAGGGCATACAATGACCTAAGACGTCTGAAAGACTACTTAAATAGAATATCGAACTAAGCTAATTCGATATCACTTATTTCCCACGAAGGGCTATCCAAGGACGGAAATTAGCAGACCTCACACCCAAATTCACTACCTCAGATGACTACTCGAAGAGTAGCAGAGAACCAACCATAAGATGGAAAATGTACACGGATGGAGCATCCAATGATCAGTGTTATGGCATAGGAGTCATGATAATGACTCCTGAGGAACGATCAATCTGCTACGTCCTAAAACTCGATTTACCTGTAACAAACAACGATGCTTAGTATGAAGCCTTGACTGCCAGCCTCAAACTTGCTAGAGGATTTGAAGTGAAAACTTTACATATCTTTTGTGATTCTTGATTGGTAGTATACAAATTTAAGGAAGTTGATCTTGCTAGGGGGCATTGTCTTGCTCCTTATCTCGGCCAAGTCCAAGAGCTACTAACCGACTTCACATATTACATCATTACACACGTACTCAGCGAACAAAATGAAAAGGTGTCATGGTTGACTCCTATCAAAGGCTATCTACAATGAGGAATTCTAACTGAACGGAGGAATGGAAAACGACAGATCCTCCTCAAAGCTTCACGCCAAATCATCTAAGAATAAGTCGTGTGTCAAAAGGAGTTTATCCATCCCCATGCTTCGGCATATCGCCCATGATGATACCTTGAGCAAAGTCTATGAAGAAGAATGCGGTAATAACATCAGGAGGAAAACCATGATAAAGAAGATACTCTGCTACAGGTATTACTGGCCAACTATCAACCCAGAAGCGGTTGATCATGCTAGATAATATGACGAGTGCAAGATGTTTGCAAAAAATTCGGGAACCCCGCCGATGGAAATTATTCAAATGGCTAGTTCATAGCCGTTTGCCACTTCGGGGCACTGAAATCATCTTCTTGTCGATCCTAAAGGTGGTGCGAAATACACCATCATAGCAGTTGATTACGTCACCAAATGGGCAGATGAAGAACTCTTAACCACGACCAAGATGAAGAAAATAATCAACTTCTTTATCCGTAACGTCATCTGTCCTTATGACCTTCCATGATCCATTATAACTGCAAATGGACATGTTGAAGCTGTGAATAAAATCATAGAGTTTGTACTGAAGAGAGGTTTGGAAAACTCCTCAAGTGGCTGATTGCAACCCTTATTTCATAGAAAAATACAAACAAGGAATCGCGATTGAATTGCAATTAAACTAGATGGAGTTGGCAATGACTTATGAGCATATAAAACGCATCCGAGAGCCAATGGCAAGAACATGTACCCGAACGTGCATGTGTACATCCGAAAAAGTTCGACTTCTTGAAATCAACAGAAATTGAATTCTCACTAAGGGTTATTAAGAGAAGGCTAGAATCAGATAGCCGAAGCTTATTAGCTCTGCAGAACCAGACACGGATGGCCACTGATGAACTACAACCCTGGATTTATAATATTGGGAATCGACCAAGCATCACGATGACCAAAGAAGGATACAACACCTTGGGAGGATAAATTGGAGGATAATGACTATTCAAGAAACATGGTGGATTTCTTTCTGAAGACAAGGAATACTCGCTGATTCAAAGCGTGTTGTGTTGCTTCACACAACGACAATTGAAGAAATTATCGTTAGCACTAGACAAGATTCTGACCAAGAAGAGCTTGAGGATATACAGGTTTGATGCAGTCGACATGTTTTGGCATTTAGGTACGGTTCGGCAAGAATAGACCAACTAGCTTGAGATCGCCCTATATGGGCCAAGTCACCTTGGCCTTGAGCCCGTGAAGGAAGTCCAACCCATCTTCTTCTATAAATAGAAGGGCAGGGGCACAATGAAATGGACCTTTTTTGGGAGAACACTGGGGAGACTCTGCCATTTTTTATACTCTCCTCTTTTTAATTCAAACTTGTATTCAAGTCATCAATATATGGATTGTATCTGTATTCAACTACTTGTGAAAGAAATAAAGATCAAAACTCAAAGTGGATGTAGGCAATTACGCTAAACCACTATAAATCCAGTGTTCTTACTTTCTACATTTAAATTAGCATATTCTTCCTTGTTTAATTTAACTTCATCACTTACATCTCTACACAATCTTTCTCAACGAGGTTAGTGACCAATTTTGGTGCTAACAAAATCCAAGCACCATTTTAACTTGTTTGATTTAACTTGTTATTGAAAAGAAGTAAGAATACCACTTTGACAAACTTTGATAATCAACTAAGAATCCATTTCATAGTTACACTTTTTTATCAACCGAAACAATGAGTTAAACTATTGTCTATTTGCTATGATAACTTGATTTTTGTTGGAAATTTTGACGAGTAAATGACATAGAATTTTCAAGACAAGGACCAAAACCTATATTTAACTTATGGGTGTCGAATTGAAAGTGGATCTGTCACATACCAAAATTTTCGACTTTCGAAAATTCGACATCGATACTCACTTTATCGACGGTCGAGCAATCGAGTGCCGGAAACTCCAATAGTGAGGGTTTTAAGAAAAAGAAAAAGGCAGAAGAAGAAGAAGATAGAAGAAAAAGAGAACAACATCAGATACATAAAACAATATTAGAATCTTACACATCGCAGCGGAACAATATATAATAAATAAACACTAGTCTTTTAAAACAAAGAGCTATATCAGTTTATACATACATCAATCATCAGAGTCAATATACAACAATGGACAGTTATATAACTTGTCCTCATACAGAATACACAGTGGAATAAATACTATCAGATACAAATACTACGTCTCGTCATCCAGCTTATCTCCAAAGCTCCAGAATATCCAGAATATCCTGATAACCTAACTCTAGACTGCCCGTGTGGAAATTGGTGGGCACCCAGAGTTTAGAAGGGAAACAATAAACTCCGAGTCAGTCATGGTGACTGGTGTGAGATCGTAAAACAGTTATTCTTTAAAATAATCAACAGAAAAATTTTAAAGTAAATTCGCAATGCTTTTTGGAAAATGAGACTACCATAAGACCTCCCACCACACACACAATGCAAACGCAGACTTGGAGGAGATTTCTTCTTATGATAATCAAAGATGCTTGATACGCAAAATCAGATCATTTTTGATATTATTATTAGTGCATAGTGTAGAAAACATTTCGAAAGTATAATATTAATCTTAGCCAGCATAGGCATTCCGCACTTATGCCTACTATAGCTACCATCCAAACAGTGGTGACCACCATAAGTGAATGATAGGTTCTACAACTAAAACCGTACAAGGCTCGTATTGTTTCTTTGGATTTCCAACAAATGGTCAGGCTAAGGAACTTCCTATCCACGATGGGTACGTCCCTGGAATAGACGACCCGAGAACCTAACCGGATCTCTGCCAACACAAGGCCGGGTTACCTCTGCAAAAATAGGTAACTACTGACACGCGTATGCCATCCCCCGATCGTCACCGATCTTCCCGAGGATCCCCGATTCGCAACAACCACAAAATAATAAATTTGCAGCAACCACAGAGGTTAAGTATCTGGGCTCCATACCATGATACCACCTTTATCCAGAAGGAATGACATACACTAAGGGGCGCTACTCCCTAGAACCTTACCGCATTCTTCCTGTTTTGACCATTTCCGGGGTGTGAGGCTCGACGAAGTCTCGTCCACAAAGCTATGCTTTCTACAAAGCCATGCTTCGGGTCAAACAAAATGATCAACCTATGATCACAAAGATATAAGATCAAACAAATGATCATATCACAAATGATCAACCACTGATCATTTCACAGCAACACTCAGTATGCCACGTTACCAAATTGGGAGTATATCGCTGATAAATTTCAACTACATAACCTCTCAGCTCGTACATCTCAGAGAAGGGTGTTAAGCTAAGAGAATAAATTCTCCGCCACCAACATATATGTATTTGAAAGAAATCAGCTTTATATCTCAAATTGTAACGTCAGACACACAATCCATACAAGTCTGTTCCGGGATCGAACAGAACCGAAGGCACTTCTCACGAAGCCCTTGCAATTCCGGATAATTTTCAATCACGTCAGGACTTCCCGTCACTAAGGGTGATAAAACCTCTAAACCGGAGATCAGCCGATGTAGAATAACTCGACGGTAATACTTCCGTTTTCAAAAATATCCGGTCTTCAACACCGGTCTTCGAATGCAATTCATAACGACGTATCACATATTCGGAATGGGTTATACGACCCCATGGTCCTTTCCCGGCTAACCCGAATAGTGAGCGAAATATTCAAAAATAAGTGTGGCATTCAATTTCATCCAATTTACAACAAATACCATTCAAGGTAATTATTGATAGTCGGTTATTTAACTATCAATAAAGATGCGCAACATCATCAGATTCCAAATAATTTTCCAAATTATTTCATCTTCAAAAATATCTTTACTAGATATAAAATTCCCACACTTTCAAAAATAAATCAATATTTATTTTTAAACAACTTCCCTTTTCTTTTATAGATTCCATAGTGAATTTATATTTCAAAATATCTACTGATACACGATTTTCAAATCGATTCCAATATTCATTTTCAATTTATCTTTAAGAAGATAAATTCTCAAAACATTTCATTTCGTTTTGGAAAACATTTCCATACTTATTTAAAAATAAGTGGTTCACAAATCTATTTATTTTCAACATTTGAAAATCTTCGATATACTTAAATCAAAGTTTAAGTATATAGTTCATTCTTTAAGGAAATCATTTACTATAACATCTATTCGAGTCAAAACGAATGCTACGTAAACAAGGTTTCAAATCTCGGATTTTGGCCAATATCTCGGGCAAATATCTCGGCTGTCTCGGGCGATATTTAAAAGACTTATAACTAACCAAGCTGCCAAATCTCGGATTTTGGCTAATATCTCGGATTTTCATCTCGGCTGATCTTGGGGAGATTTAAAACCTTGTACGTAAAACATCGTTACGACGACTCAAAATCACTAGTATAGGGATTCGAAAATTAAGATAGATATGTAAATCCCAATACTATATAAAATATTTCCTTTCGGAAATCATTTACTATAACAACAGTGTTATAGTCCACCATTTCCTTCTTTCTCGAAAACATCTATTTCAACAATGAACGTTGAAATCTATGCTTTCGATTCATAATACATTTTGAAACATCTTTAAAACAATTAACTTCATTTTTAATATCCCTTTTCCAAAACATAACCATTTTACTTAATAATATATTCACTGTCCAAAATCGTGAATATAATTCACTTAACTATATTTCAATATTTTCTACACATTTTATTTCAAGAATTACCCACTAACCAAAATCGTGGATAAAATTCCCTTAATCACTTTCTATATTAAATTTATCAAATTTGATTGATTTCGAATTTATAAAACAACGTTTATAAATTCTATTTCTATTGTCTAACAACTTCAATTTAATAAATCTCCTTTATTAACAATTCGATTCATAACTCAAATCTTATACCAACAATCCATATTATAAGTTAAATACTTATAATTCCTTTATTTTACAAAATCATTTCCATTAATAAGTTCACAATTTATAAATTTCATTTATTTATAAATTCTAAAAAATTCATTTTAACGCTTTTAAAAACTCGTTTTACAATACCAACATTTTAAAGTTATAAATATCAATCTTGTACATCTTTTACATACATCGTTTTAATAATTCAAAAATTCCAATTAAAACCATTTTATAAATTTCTTAACTATTTATTTCAAAAATCACCTCTCGGTTATATTTCACCAAAATCTTAACCTTTATAACTTTAATAATTTTAACGTTTGTAAATTAATTCAAAAATTTAATGAAACGTATACTTTCCAAAAATCACTTTTAAAAATCTCTTTTAAAATCAACATCGTTATTTTTAAACTTTCAAAATTGGATCCGATGATGCAACGCACCAATTAGTCAATCATAACATTCAATATCATATATTAATATGATGACAGAATATACATCACAATATCTGTAAATAAATGAATACTGGTGAGGAATCCAGTTGGATCCCTCCAACCTCTTTCCCTGCATCCAAAGATGTTAGCACAATACCAATTCCATTTCGAGGTGGAATATCGCGGTATATGGGTTTTATAAAAATAATCCGCTTACTAACGGCGCAATAGGGTCTCATCCGCTATACGAGGCGGGAAATCAATCAATCCAATATATACATATGCCAATATGTATATATTGCTATATATATAGATATATCCTACTATATCTAATATCACATCCAAGCATCAAACAATAACTGCAATTCAAATTTAAATCTGAGTGAGAAGATCTCACCTTTGATTTATTTTGCAATCCAATCCAATCCTTCTTTTGTTTTCTCGACTATAACCTTGTATAAATAATTTATAAACCTATTAATATTCGAATTAAATCGAATAATAAATTTTCATTTGATAACTTCAATTCATCGGTGATTTCGTTTTAAACAGTTAATTTTAAATTTTAACTGATTTCCTTTTGAAATAAACTTAGGTATATCTCTATTTAAAAATCTATAGATTTACAAATCTAATTTATATAACTCCCAACATTTAAATCTTTTTGTTATATATATATGAATATATTTTCCTTTGAAACCATATATATATATATACTTATAAAAATAAACTATATGGGTTTTGATCTTATATAACTACTTTAACATTTAAAATTTCTATGTTTAATTTATCAAAATATCATATTATTATTATTATTTTTTCCTTTTTTAAAACTTCAGTTTCTTTTCACTGTAAATTTAGATTTCATTTTCACATATTTATATATTCGCATATATGTATACATTGAATTTTTAAAAAGAAAATAAATTATACCTTGCTGAAAATCGAAATTCTATGTTCCAGCTTTGCCCTAGTCTCTGATGTCGACGCTGCCCTCAGACATCCCAAGCCACGATCGTGAAATCGAATCGAAGCACTCGTTGAAATCGCCTGCGCCACGACCTCGAACGCCCCTGCTGCCATCGCGACGCGGCGAGTAGGCCACCGCCATCAAATTCGAACTCGGGTTCGAGTCCCCTAGTCGCCATCGCACGCGAGCGCCCTGACCGCGAGCTCCACGTCACTGCCGTTGCTTCGACCCACTCCTCCTTCTCGCGTACGCCATCGCCTCACTTGATTCGACCAAGGATCGAGAGTTGATCGCGATACATTGGAGATGCTCAGTCCCCTACTCCCCTTTTTTTTCGATTTCTAAATAACGTTGTTCTGCCATTTTTTTTATATGAACGAGCGATTCTCGTTTTGATTTCAACTGGAAGAAAGAGTAAAGGAGGCACGATTTGTTTCGTGATACTAGGCGTGAATTCAGGCATATTTTTAGGGGGCTACAGTGTTCTGAATTGACCAAATTCAAATTTAAAAACAAATTGAATTCGATTTAATTTTCAACGCGTTTACCTATCGTGTGCTCACATATCAACTCCGAAAAATACAACAATTGAAATCCGGTAATAATACTATATTACGGACCCAATGGAACTGGTTTCGTCGAATTCCGAGACTTTTTGAAAAATGACTATTTTTAAATATCGATTCGAATAATAAAATTCAAAACTGAGCAAAACAGTTTAAAATTCAATTCTGAAAGTTCGATTATCTTCGGTATTATCTATACGAATTTTAAAAGCTTTTGAAATATTTTTCTTCAGCTAAATATTGAAGATTCAAATTTTTATTCAACTTACAATAGATTAAATTTTATAATTTAATCGCCAATTTACCCCGATAATTTGAAATTCAAGTCAAACCATCATTCAAATATTTAAAATAAATTAAATATTTTCATTTTAATTTGTTCGAAATTCTGGGTCGTTACAAACTTCCCTCCTTAAAAGAATTTCGTCCTGAAATTACAAGTTAGGAAAAAAGGTCCTTAACTCGTTTATTATTTTTAATATCCAATAGTTTTATCAATTTATCAAAACAAATCTTTCTACTAAAGATTCGTTATCATTCAACTAACTTTCCAATTTCAATTATAAATTTTAAACAACATTGTTTACTTCAAAATTCAAATTTAAGTTTAAATTCAAATTTTAACTTTCAAAATTTCTCAAAAATTTTCTAACACCCGAAATTTCCGAAAAATTTCGCCAGCGTCTCCTTTGCGCGGCTAATACGGTACGACTACAAAACGTCCGTATGGACTCTCAGATTTCAAAAAGAAAAGAAAAAGCCAAGCGGCTAGAGAAATAAGTCATCAAATCTCATATTCAAATTTAAACACATACCTTTTTCGAGCAATTCAAATTATCTTCGAAATCAAAATTCCAATTCCTTTTATAACACCTGTATGTCCTACTAGCCATAATATCTAGTTACACATTCAAACCATTTTGCACATTTTATTACAAAATTTTCAATATAACTGCTTATATCATTTTTACTTCACTATTGAAGTTATACATATTCATATCCATTCAATTTTACATTTCTAATCTCATTTGAATTCAATTCACAATTTTAATTCTATTGGAATTCAGTTTTGTCTTCTATTCTGAATATTGAATTTTTTTATCGATTATCTTTAGTTCACTTCATTTGCAATTGATTCCATTCAATTTATTCATTCACCTATTCATGTACTTGCAATTGCAAATTGATTCATTCATTCACAATTTTATTTTCATAATTCAATACACAATTCCAGAGTCTTTTCAATCTTTCCAAAACCATTTTTGAAAACAATTCAAATTTATCTTTTGAATTTTCTAAAACAAAACACAATTTTCCAAACAACTTCCATTTAAAACAATTTAGCAGCAATTCCTCTTTTGGAAACCCGAAAATGAACACCGATAGTGTCGCGATCACCAATCGGAATTATTTTCCAGCGACCGAAAAGAGTTTAGAGCTTTTATCTTTTCAAAACATTTTTCAAAACCTTTGAAATTCATTTTCAAATCAAAAAGAAATTAAACTTTCCAAATCTCCAAAATTTTCAGAATTCTTTTCAAAACATTTCCAAAAACTTCTCTGGAATTCCGTTTCCAATTATAAGTCACATTTATAATTTACATTCTTAAATTTCATTTGTATATGGATTTATTTCCTGGTTCTTTGTTTTAATTCCAATTTCATATACAATTTCCACATATATATTAATGAGGATAATTAACATCATTACTTCCCAACAACCATGCATCCATATATCATAATAATTTACAGAAAATTATTTCTTTTCTATACAAAAATAGTTTTGGGTAAAATTATTTCATTCACCCTATTTAAAACAATACTGTGTCAGTTTATCTTGTTTAGAGTTTAGAAACCCCTATCGATTACAGTTAGCTAGACTGCACCGACCAGAATCCATAAACAATCAACCGATAAGTCAACACAATACAAAACAATTTTATATTCACTAACAAATACGCGCTCATATCTATTATTACACTCAAACTCATTCTAGAGTACTACTGACTCTATCTCTAATGAGTAACACCCAACAGAGCAGGGTTGTCGCTTAACCATATGCTCTGATACCAGATGTCACATACCGAAATTTTTGACTTTCGAAAATTCGACATCGATACTCACTTTATCGACTGTCGAGCAATCGAGTGCCGAAAACTCCAATAGTGAGGGTTTTAAGAAAAAGAAAAAGGCAGAAGAAGAAGAAGAAGATAGAAGAAAAAGAGAACAACATCAGATACAGAAAACAATATCAGAATCTTACACATCGCAGCGGAACAATATATAATAAATAAACACTAGTCTTTTAAAACAAAGAGCTATATCAGTTTATACATACATCAATCATCAGAGTCAATATACAACAATGGACAGTTATATAACTTGTCCTCATACAGAATACACAGCGGAATAAATACTATCAGATACAAATACTACGTCTCATCATCTAGCTTATCTCCAAAGCTCCAGAATATCCAGAATATCCTGATAACCTAACTCTAGACTGCCCGTGTGGAAATTGGTGGGCACCCAGAGTTTAGAAGGGAAACAATAAACTATGAGTCAGTCATGGTGACTGGTGTGAGATCGTAAAACAGTTATTCTTTAAAATAATCAACAGAAAATTTTTAAAGTAAATTCGCAATGCTTTTTGGAAAATGAGACTACCATAAGACCTCCCACCACACACACAATGCAAACGCAGACTTGGAGGAGATTTCTTCTTATGATAATCAAAGATGCTTGATACGCAAAATCAAATCATTTTTGATATTATTATTAGTGCATAGTGTAGAAAACATTTCGAAAGTATAATATTAATCTTAGCCAGCATAGGCATTCCGCACTTATGCCTACTATAGCTACCATCCAAACAGTGGTGACCACCATAAGTGAATGATAGGTTCTACAACTAAAACCGTACAAGGCTCGTATTGTTTCTTTGGATTTCCAACAAATGGTCAGGCTAAGGAACTTCCTATCCACGATGGGTACGTCCCTGGAATAGACGACCCGAGAACCTAACCGGATCTCTGCCAACACAAGGCCGGGTTACCTCTGCAAAAATAGGTAACTACTGACACGCGTATGCCATCCCCCGATCGTCACCGATCTTTCCGAGGATCCCCGATTCGCAACAACCACAAAGTAATAAATTTGCAGCAACCACAGAGGTTAAGTATCTGGGCTCCATACCATGATACCACCTTTATCCAGAAGGAATGACATACACTAAGGGGCGCTACTCCCTAGAACCTTACCGCATTCTTCCTGTTTTGACCATTTCCGGGGTGTGAGGCTCGACGAAGTCTCGTCCACAAAGCTACGCTTTCTACAAAGCCATGCTTCGGGTCAAACAAAATGATCAACCTATGATCACAAAGATATAAGAACAAACAAATGATCATATCACAAATGATCAACCACTGATCATTTCACAGCAACACTCAGTATGCCACGTTACCAAATTGGGAGTATATCGCTGATAAATTTCAACTACATAACCTCTGAGCTCGTATGTCTCAGAGAAGGGTGTTAAGCTAAGAGAATAAATTCTCCGCCACCAACAGATATGTATTTGAAAGAAATCAGCTTTATATCTCAAATTGTAACGTCAGACACACAATCCATACAAGTCTGTTCCGGGATCGAACAGAACCGAAGGCACTTCTCACGAAGCCCTTGCAATTCCGGATAATTTTCAATCACGTCAGGACTTCCCGTCACTAAGGGTGATAAAACCTCTAAACCGGAGATCAGCCGATGTAGAGTAACTCGACGGTAATCCTTCCGTTTTCAAAAATATCCGGTCTTCAACACCGGTCTTCGAATGCAATTCATAATGACGTATCACATATTCGGAATGGGTTATACGACCCCATGGTCCTTTCCCGGCTAACCCGAATAGTGAGCGAAATATTCAAAAATAAGTGTGGCATTCAATTTCATCCAATTTACAACAAATACCATTCAAGGTAATTATTGATAGTCGGTTATTTAACTATCAATAAAGATGCGCAACATCATCAGATTCCAAATAATTTTCCAAATTATTTCATCTTCAAAAATATCTTTACTAGATATAAAATTCCCACACTTTCAAAAATAAATCAATATTTATTTTTAAACAACTTCCCTTTTCTTTTATAGATTCCATAGTGAATTTATATTTCAAAATATCTACTGATACACGATTTTCAAATCGATTCCAATATTCATTTTCAATTTATCTTTAAAAAGATAAATTCTCAAAACATTTCATTTCGTTTTGGAAAACATTTCCATACTTATTTAATAATAAGTGGTTCACAAATCTATTTATTTTCAACATTTGAAAATCTTCGATATACTTAAATCAAAGTTTAAGTATATAGTTCATTCTTTAAGGAAATCATTTACTATAACATCTATTCGAGTCAAAACGAATGCTACGTAAAACATCGTTACGACGACTCAAAATCACTAGTATAGGGATTCGAAAATTAAGATAGATATGTAAATCCCAATACTATATAAAATATTTCCTTTCGGAAATCATTTACTATAACAACAGTGTTATAGTCCACCATTTCCTTCTTTCTCGAAAACATCTATTTCAACAATGAACGTTGAAATCTATGCTTTCGATTCATAATACATTTTGAAACATCTTTAAAACAATTAACTTCATTTTTAATATCCCTTTTCCAAAACATAACCATTTTACTTAATAATATATTCACTGTCCAAAATCATGAATATAATTCACTTAACTATATTTCAATATTTTCTACACATTTTATTTCAAGAATTACCCACTAACCAAAATCGTGGATAAAATTCCCTTAATCACTTTCTATATTAAATTTATCAAATTTGATTGATTTCGAATTTATAAAACAACGTTTATAAATTCTATTTCTATTGTCTAACAACTTCAATTTAATAAATCTCCTTTATTAACAATTCGATTCATAACTCAAATCTTATACCAACAATCCATATTATAAGTTAAATACTTATAATTCCTTTATTTTACAAAATCATTTCCATTAATAAGTTCACAATTTATAAATTTCATTTATTTATAAATTCTAAAAAATTCATTTTAACGCTTTTAAAAACTCGTTTTACAATACCAACATTTTAAAGTTATAAATATCAATCTTGTACATCTTTTACATACATCGTTTTAATAATTCAAAAATTCCAATTAAAACCATTTTATAAATTTCTTAACTATTTATTTCAAAAATCACCTCTCGGTTATATTTCACCAAAATCTTAACCTTTATAACTTTAATAATTTTAACGTTTGTAAATTAATTCAAAAATTTAATAAAACGTATACTTTCCAAAAATCACTTTTAAAAATCTCTTTTAAAATCAACATCGTTATTTTTAAACTTTCAAAATTGGATCCGATGATGCAACGCACCAATTAGTCAATCATAACATTCAATATCATATATCAATATGATGACAGAATATACATCACAATATCTGTAAATAAATGAATACTGGTGAGGAATCCAGTTGGATCCCTCCAACCTGTTTCCCTGCATCCAAAGATGTTAGCACAATACCAATTCCACTTCGAGGTGGAATATCGCGGTATATGGGTTTTATAAAAATAATCCGCTTACTAACGGCGCAATAGGGTCTCATCCGCTATACGAGGCGGGAAATCAATCAATCCAATATATACATATGCCAATATGTATATATTGCTATATATATAGATATATCCTACTATATCTAATATCACATCCAAGCATCAAACAATAACTGCAATTCAAATTTAAATCTGAGTGAGAAGATCTCACCTTTGATTTATTTTGCAATCCAATCCAATCCTTCTTTTGTTTTCTCGACTATAACCTTGTATAAATAATTTATAAACCTATTAATATTCGAATTAAATCGAATAATAAATTTTCATTTGATAACTTCAATTCATCGGTGATTTCGTTTTAAATAGTTAATTTTAAATTTTAACTGATTTCCTTTTGAAATAAACTTAGGTATATCTCTATTTAAAAATCTATAGATTTACAAATCTAATTTATATAACTCCCAACATTTAAATCTTTCTGTTATATATATATGAATATATTTTCCTTTGAAACCATATATATATATACTTATAAAAATAAACTATATGGGTTTTGATCTTATATAACTACTTTAACATTTAAAATTTCTATGTTTAATTTATTAAAATATCATATTATTATTATTATTATTTTTTCCTTTTTTAAAACTTCAGTTTCTTTTCACTGTAAATTTAGATTTCATTTTCACATATTTATATATTCGCATATATGTATACATTGAATTTTGAAAAAGAAAATAAATTACACCTTGCTGAAAATCGAAATTCTATGTTCCAGCTTTGCCCTAGTCTCTGATGTCGACGCTGCCCTCAGACATCCCAAGCCACGATCGTGAAATCGAATCGAAGCACTCATCGAAATCGCCTGCGCCACGACCTCGAACGCCCCTGCTGCCATCGCGACGCGGCGAGTAGGCCACCGCCATCAAATTCGAACTCGGGTTCGAGTCCCCTAGTCGCCATCGCACGCGAGCGCCCTGGCCGCGAGCTCCACGTCACTGCCGTTGCTTCGACCCGCTCCTCCTTCTCGCGTACGCCATCGCCTCACTTGATTCGACCAAGGATCGAGAGTTGATCGCGATACGTTGGAGATGCTCAGTCCCCTACTCCCCTTTTTTCGATTTCTAAATAACGTTGTTCTGCCATTTTTTTTATATGAACGAGCGATTCTCGTTTTGATTTCAACTGGAAGAAAGAGTAAAGGAGGCACGATTTGTTTCGTGATACTAGGCATGAATTCTGGCATATTTTTAGGGGGCTACAATGTTCTGAATTGACCAAATTCAAATTTAAAAACAAATTGAATTCGATTTAATTTTCAACGCGTTTACCTACCGTGTGCTCACATATCAACTCCGAAAAATACGAAAATTGAAATCCGGTAATAATACTATATTACGGACCCAATGGAACTGGTTTCGTCGAATTCCGAGACTGTTTGAAAATGACTATTTTTAAATATCGATTCGAACAATAAAATTCAAAACTGAGCAAAACAGTTTAAAATTCAATTCTGAAAGTTCGATTATCTTCGGTATTATCTATACGAATTTTAAAAGCTTTTGAAATATTTTTCTTCAGCTAAATATTGAAGATTCAAATTTTTATTCAACTTACAATAGATTAAATTTTATAATTTAATCGCCAATTTACCCCGATAATTTGAAATTCAAGTCAAACCATCATTCAAATATTTAAAATAAATTAAATATTTTCATTTTAATTTGTTCGAAATTCTGGGTCGTTACAGGATCCTTATTTGTAAATATTTTCAAAAACTTGCATTCATCCCATTGTGAATAAATCTTGCATTTTGTAAATATTTTCACTTTTACATTTGGATTTTGTGGGTAGTATCCGCTGAAAACCCTCACGAGACAACACTCGTCCTACTAGGGACACCCAGAGGTTTAACGGCTTGCTGCAAACGCTCAATGCAATTGTGCTCCCTACGAAAACGGATTTATCTTAGTTTTCCTTTATTCGAGGACGAATAAAAAGATAAGTGTGGGGGTATTTGATGTGCACGTAAATGTGCATATATATACATCCATATTTTATCTCTTTTTATTTAAATAAATATCATATTTGGGCATTTTTACATGTTAAAACCAAAATTCAATTATTTTCAAACCATCATATTTCCATCTTCATTCAGGGGCAAAATGGTCATTTGTGTGCATGTGTTAATTTAAGAATTTTTACTTGGACAATTTTTATGATTTTTATAGGATACTTTGGTGCATATGGAAGTGGGATTCATAATGATATATGCATGCACAAGGAAATACAAAGGAATGAAGAGGAAATAATTCAAGTTCAAGATCATGGAGGACCCCACCCACTTACCTACATGTATAATTAGGAGCTAATGGACCACTAAGTGGAGGTTAAAGCTTCATGCACATCAAATGATGGATTAATTAGAGGCTAATGATTACTTGGTGGCCACACTTCCTAAAGGGCATTTTGGGAAGCCCCCTAAAAATAGAATTAGGGTTTTATGCATGTATAAATAACCCTCTTATGTACATGAAACTATCTTCTACTCTTTCATTTTACTTAGGAAATTAAGACATCAAATTGTAAGCTCAATGTTCTATGAAATAAAAATGGCTTACAAGCCTCTTTCTTCTCCTTTTTCAACATGCTTTTCTTTGTTTTTATGATAATTCTTTTATTTATGTTCTTTCTTTTCTTTGTTAGTAGAATAGTTTTACATTCATGCAAGTAGTGTAGCTTAATTTCTTTGGTTGTAAGTAGTTTAATTACATTCTCTTCTTTGCTTATTCTCTATTTTCTTCTCTTTTTAATGTTTAAAGTTACTTGTGTTGCTTCAATGCCACAAATTAGTAGCTAAACCCCTTCAATTTAGGGGCAATGAAGCTCTCAAATATTATGTAATTTCAACATTTTATGATTTATGATCTCATTTGGTTTATGCTTCATGAAGTGAGTTTTGATGCAAGTTTATACAAGTGGGTTTGATAGCTTATATTGTTTATGAAAATGAGCTATTCTTATTCAACATAAACACAATTTGCATCATCATTTGCTAATCCATTTTTGATTGTGAAATTAAAGTAAAAATGAAATTTGATGATATATATTACTAGTTACAATAGTAAATAGATCATACTTAAAATATCTTTTGCTTTGGCTTCATTTTCATGAGAATTATAAGTGGTTTATTTGTTGTATTATTGTTTGATGGTTTGAGTTATGTTAATTAATAATATAAACAAACCGTACTTATGATAAATACAACAATATTTCACTTAATATCAAAGCTAGAGATCACAAATTGTTTGTTTGTTGATTTACAAAAATATGAGAGTGGATTTGGCTCTAAATTGTTCTCTAGTTCAATAGTTTTTAAATCATATTTTAATTCTAGCTTTAGCTTCTTTTTCTAGCTTAACTTTCACTCGACTTTGGTTTAATTTGATTGAATAGATTTTTAAAATCATCAATTCCCTGTGGATCGACCCGTATTCGCCACGTACTACAAGTGTACGTCGTGCGCTTGCGGTTATATTTTAATTTCTAAATTCGTTCGGCTATTTTCTAACTCGTTAGACATTTAGCCGTCCGAACACCCATGTTTAAACTAGATGAAGAACATACGAGTTTCATTACCGATTGGGGAATTTTTTGCTACAAAGTAATGCCTTTTGGATTAAAGAATGCAGAAGCTACCTATTAAAGATTAGTCAACATAATGTTCAAAGAATAGATCGGTCGAAATATAGAAGTTTATATTGATGATATGCTAGTAAAATCTTATGAAGCTAAGAGTCACCTTGAAGACCTAAAAGAGATGTTTGAAGTATTACAGAAATATCAAATGAAACTGAATCCCCAGAAATGCTCTTTCGGGGTTCATTCTTGAATGTTTTTATGTTATATTATGAGCTTTCAAGGAATTGAGGCCAGTCCAGACCAGATTCAAGCTACCAAAGACATGACTAAGCTCAAAACTAGCAAAGATGTGATGAGTTTAAACGGTAGGGTAGCCGCTCTAAGCAGGTTCATTTCCAAAGCAACTGATAGGTGCATTCCCTTTTTCAATGTGATCAAGAATAAGAAAAACTTTAAATGGGGTGAAGACTGTAAGAAAGCCTTTCAAGAGTTGAAAAATCATTTGGAAAGACCACCAATACTATCCAACCTTGATTATGAGGAAATCTTGTACTTATACACGGCAGTTTCAGAACATGCGATTAGTTCAGTTTTAATTAGAGAGGAAAATGGGACTCAACTTCCTGTTTATTATGCGAGCAGACGATTAAAAGATGCAAAGGTTCGATACCGGGTGATAGAAAAATTAGCTTACTGCTTAATACTTATAGCACGCAAACTTAGAGCATACTTTCAAGCGCATCCAATCAGAGTATTGACTAACTTTCTGCCCAAACAAGTTTTCAGTAAGCCTGAAACTTCGGGTAGGCTAGTAAAGTGGGGAATTGAGCTTAGCCAGTATGATATTGAATTTCAACCACGGGTAGCTATCAAAGGGCAAGCATTAGCAGACTATATTAAAGAGTGTACAAACTTCATTAAAGAACAATAAGAGAAAGAAAAGGATCAAAAACCCATATGATAGTTATTTGTGGATGGCACATCAAATTAACAAGGAGCCGGAGCAGGATATGTCATAATAACACTAGATGGGCACCGCCTACACTACGCAATGAACTTAGGGTTTCCCGCAACAAATAATGTAGCCGAATATGAATCAATGGTAGCAGGATTGACTCTAGACTTAGAGCTCAAAATCCCACGAATTCAAGTCTTCAGTGATTCTCAACGAATGGTAAACTAGATAAAGCAAGTGTATCGGACTAAGGATGCCAAACTATCTTTATATGTAAAGATAGTATTGAAAATGCTCGCCTTATTTAAAGATTTTTCTATACGTTAAGTTCCAAAGGGAGAAAAATCTTAGGCAAATTCGTTAGCAAAGTTGGCAAGTTCAAGAGGAGCCCCAGATACCCGAATCATACTAGTAGGGTACCAACCAAATCCTAGTATTGAAGAGGGAATACCCGAGAAAGGGAAGGAATTGTTAGTTTTAACTAGATCCCAAGCCATGGCACAAGAAAGAGAAGAAAGGGAAATTAATTAAGAAATCCCAAATAAGAGGACTAATCATCCAAGGACAGATGATTGTTATAGTGACACATGGATGTCGTCTATGGTTAAATATCATTCCAAAGGGATATTACCATCTAACAAAGTGGAAGCAAGGAAAATCAGGCAAAAAGCTTCGACTTTCACAATGATGGATGGAGTTCTTTACAAGAAAGGATATGCTTTACTTAATCAACATGTGTGAGTCTAGAAGATGGGATGAAATTGTTGGTGGAAGCAAATGAAGGATTTTACCGAGACCATTCCAACGGGGCAAAGTTGGCAAAGAAAACTAATGAGACATGGTTTTTATTAGCCTCGAATGGCTAGTCAAGCTATTGTTTATGTAAAGAAATGTGAATGATGCCAGAAATACTCAAAGATTCCTCGATTGCCACCAAGTCAATTAACATCGATTTCAAGTCCATGCCCCTTCGATATATAGGGAAACGACTTAATCAGGCCATTGCCAATTTCTAAAGGAGGAGCAAGATATGCTATAGTCGTCATTGACTACTTTACTAAGTGGATAGAAGCAGAATCACTCCCCAAAATTACCTCTGGGAAAGTGCTTAGATTCGTCATTAAAAACATTATTACTAGATTTGGGATCCCTTATAAGATTATATCTGATAATGGAACACAATTTGAAACTGAAGAGTTTTCTTGATTTTGCCATAAGAACGGGATTATCAAAAGCTTTTTTTCTGTGGCACATCCAAAGGCTAATGGAGCCGTTGAAGTGGCAAATAAGACTATCTTGGAAAAGCGGTTGAATAAGGCCAAAGGAAATTGGGTAGAAGAATTGCTACTTGTACGATGGGCCTATCAAACATCCACTAGAACTGCAATGGGACATATCCCTTATTCTTTAACTTATAGGTGTGAAGCGATGTTGCCAATTGAAATTGAGATACCCTCACATCGAAGAATCACATATGCATTTGATCCAAACTAGTAATTGAAGAAAGAATCATTAGATTTAATACATGAAGTAAGAGATGAAGCAGCTATCTAAACAATAGAATATCATAGAATAATCTCAAAATACTACAACTCAAAAGTGAAGATAAGATCATTTTCAAAAGAGATACTTAGTACTCTGAAGAGTGATGACAAACATAAGAAATCATGCGGATGGACCGCTAGGACCAAACTGAGAAGGTCCCTTAATTATATGTAAAGTAATTCCCCCTGGAGCTTACAAGTTATGTCGACCAAATGGCAATATGGTTCCTAGAACGTGGAATGTAGAACACTTGCGACCATATTCTCTTACAATGAATTAATAAAGCACCTCTTCCTTAAAAAAAAATTCTACATGTTTGGGAGCAGAGTTCTCCTTGCACTTGGAAATTACCTTAAACAGTCAAAGCCTTTGTCCGAGTCGAATTGGCCAGGTCAAAGCGCCTCCTTGAGGGAGGTCAGAGTAAGCCTTTAAACGCGCAACGCTATGGCCAGGTTAAAGCATCGACAAGCCCTTGACCGTGCCACACTATGTCCAGGTCAAGCTGCCTCCTACAGGGAGGTTAGAGTAAGCCTTTATCCATGCCACGCGATGGCCAGGTTAAAGCATCGATAAGCCATTGACCGGGCAATGCTATGGCCAGGTCAAGGCACCTCCTGGAGGGAGGACCGAGTAAGCGCTTAGTCCCGCCATGCTATGGCCTGGCCAAGGCACTGAACAAGCCTTCAGTCCCGCCTATAAGGCCTGGCTGGAGCGCCTCCTGGAGGGAGGTTAGGTAAGTCCTTGGGTCCTGCTTGTGGATAAGCTAACCAAGCACACCAGACTACAACAGAGTAAGACGCCCAAGCCCAAGAAGCGGTATATCAAACAACGAACTAAGACGTCCAAGCTCGACAAGTGGCATATCTGTAACATCCCCCTACTTGGAGGCCCAAAATTAACGGCTATGGATGCTGTAGTCATCCATAGTTATTAATCTTCGGTGACTAAATGCGGTGGTACTAGATACATTGATACACAGATCACAAGAATATGGAAAAAAATTTAAACAATTCAAAAACATATTTCCCCATTCAAATCAAACATTTCTTGTTCATTACATAATCCCAAAACGTTAACCACGTTCAACAAAAATATAATTATCACAAATACTCCAAGAGTGACATACGAAGATGCCCCCTTAGTTGATCAGAGTATATAGTAAGGCTAATAAATCTTCCTTTACATCCAAATACACAACGGAAAAGAAAACTTTAAATAACTATCTGCCTCCTACATGCCTTCAGAAGCTTTATTCGTCTAAGAAAATCCTGAAAACCCTAAATCTCAAACTAGTCAAAATCAATTTAGTACCCGAGAGTTTAAGGGGAAAACAAAAACTTCGAGGCAGACATAAAGCCTGGTATGAATAATAGTATATCATCTCAAACCAAATAGATATCTAGTGAGACCATGCTGCATAGCGGAACGGGTTTTCCCCTCACCAGTATCCTAAAACGTTTATAAAACCATATATTGTGCTCCTGCATCCACAATGGTTAAAAACATAGTATTTCAAAACATTATGATGATATGCAAAATAAGCAAATCAAATCTGGATTACCCATCCTCATTCATTCTACCATCTGTCTCAATTATAGTTTCTAGGATTACTATTAACCTATTAGTTTTCATAGGCTAACTAATAACCGGTTAAACATTTGAGGACTCCCTGTCCAATTATATAGTTTTCATGGGCTTACTATGAACCTGTCTATCTGTCATCTTCATTTACACATAGTTTTCATGGGCTAACTATGAACATGTCTATTTGACATGCTCTTTTATACATAGTTTTCATAGGCTAACTATTAACCTATTGGCCCCTGCCAATATCATACAGTTTTCATAGTATTACTGAAAACATATTGGCCCCTACCAATATCTTTCCTTTAAATTTTAGCATCCTATATTCTAGTCTTCATGACCTCCTGGATGCAATTCTTCTCATTCAGGAGTTTATTCAATTTATATTCAATATTGGGTTAACCTAACCGGTTCTCGTACCATTTTTCCCCAAAATGCAGTTACGGGTCCATTATAAAGTGAATATATTCATTTTATAAGAAGCAATATATCAACATAGCAATACCACTCCCATGGGTTTAATTTATCAAAGATAGATTCTTATTAAACCATTATAAAAACTCCTTTTAATATTGCCATGGGTTTTCCTTTAAAAATAAAGTTTCGGTCATAAAACCTTTCGATACTTTCGAAACCTAGCTTTCGACTTCATAGGATAACCTCCTTCGAAAGCTCTTAAAAACATTAGGCTCATGCCTTATAATACTTTAAATTCTACATTTTGAAGTATAAAACTTGGTCAAAAGAAAACAATTTAAAATCCTTTCGAAAATATCCCCTTCGAAGGCAAAGAAAACCAAGCAAACATGTTCGAAAGCAAAGAAATCAACTGCTTTGGAAATATAAAACTTTGTTTTAGCTATAACTTTTTATAGGTGTAGAATTAAGCACTCTAACCTATTCCATGGTGTTCAAAAGATGGTTTCCCTTTCCATAGAGTGGTCACAACAGAAAACGGGCTTACGGTTAGAAAACTATGCCTATTTGTAGTTTGCAAACAAAGCTGGAGAAAACTGCTACAAAAGAGCTTCCGCAACGTTTACAGCTGCTGTTGAAAGGTAGCTTTCGACTAAGTCGAAAGGTTTCTTAGTCGAAAGGTATCTAAGTCGAAAGGTCCATCAAAAATGCTGCAGAAAGGTCCAGAAGTGCTGCAGAAGGTTCTAAGTCGAAAGGTTACTTAGTCGGAAGATAGTAAGTCGAAAGGTCCATCAAAAATGCTGCCGAAAGGTCCAGAAGTGTTGCAGAAGGTTCTAAGTCGAAAGGTTACTTAGTCGGAAGGTTACTAAGTCGAAAGGTCCAGCAAAAATGCTGCAGAAAGATCCAGAAGTGCTGCAGAAGGTTCTAGGTCGAAAGGTTCAATGGCAGAGTCGTAAATAACTTGAAAACTGTTATTTTGCTAATTAAAGTATATTTTTTTCACCAACTCCTATTCTTTGTCAAATTCCTATTGGTTAATGATATACTTTAACAATTTATTTACAAAAAATCTGCTATAGATTAGATTTATTATTTCAAAAATTATTTTCAAAATAATTAATTAAATTAATATTTTAATATAATTATTAAGCCTTTTTGGCTTTGAAAATTCATAATAAATCGAAATCACTTGGGAAAAATCTCAAAAATTAACAATAAATCTGAAATAACATTTTCTTCATCGTATAAAAATTTCGGGGTAGAATTCATTATTTTTTATTTTTAATAATTAAAACACGAAATAAATGCCTTTTTCACCTTAGGAAATTCATAAAATATTCCTATTAACTCCGAAAATTATGAAATTAAAAATTCATCTCCAAAATTACGTTTTACACAACATATCCAAAAATCAAGTCGTTTGAAGGTCGTTTACTAAGGTTTTTACTTTAAAATACATCATTTTAAAAATTCCAATAAATCACCATAAATCATTATTCTATCCAAACAATGATTATTAGATCCAAACATGATCAACACAACAAAATACATTCGGTTACTATCCATAAACGATCCAAAACAAGGGAAAATGAGATGATTTACACTATTATTCAACTTGATTAAGTTGTTGGAGTTTGAGATTTGCCTTAGCTTTAATCTTCTAGCTTTCTCTCTTGGATCTTCCAAGTTTGCTGGTCTCTTTAGGTGTTTTAATGGCTGGCTATATCTTCTCTTTTATGTGTATTTTGATTTATGAAATGGTAGGTGTGAATAAGGGAGGGTTTAAGGTTATATGGGTGTGGCTATTCCCATATTGCCCTCCTCTTATTTTCCTAACTTATAAATTATAAACCATACTTATACATTCATTAGTTTATCCATGGCAAAGTTAATTGACAATTAAATCTCAACTCCTTAATCAACCATATTATTCTATTTAATTTATCTAATTAAATGTCCTGAATAATGTTAAACAAAAATTAGGGGTGTTACAGGCTCCCCCTTTAAAGAATTTCGTCCTCGAAATTTACTAAGCACTATAAACAAGCATAACAACCATGCAAACAAAAGCTAGTATGTCCTACCAGCTAATAAGTCTATAGAAAAAAAATATAGAACATACCTTCAAAGTAGATCAGGATACACATCTCGGAACCTGTCATTTGTCTCCCAAGTACAATCCTTCTCGTTGTCGCTCCACTGAACTTTTACCAACCTGATTGTCTTGGTCCTCAATCTTTTCTCATCTCTCACTACAACCCGAATTGGTTTTCTAACAAAATTCAAATCAGACTCTACTACTAAGTCCTCCAGCTCTGTTTGAGGAGTAGTAGCCTCTGGATCATGCACATACTTGTGAAGGTGAGACACATGGAATACATTATGGACACCTGCCATACTGCTCGACAACTCTACTCTGTAAGCGAGATATCCAATCCTTTCTAAAATCTGGAATGGTCCAACATATCTCGGGGCCAACTTTCCTGACTTTTCAAACCATACCACACCCTTCATTGGTGATACTTTAATGAAAACCCTGTCTCCCACTGAGAACTCTAGGTCTTTACGTCATTTATCTGCGTAACTCTTCTGCTTGGATTGAGCTTCCTTCATCCGTCCTCGGATTAACTCAATCTTTTCTGATGCCTCTCTAACCAAATCTGGGCCTAAGACCAATCTGTCTCTAGTCTCTAACCAACATGCTGGCGATTTGCATGGTTTTCCATACAAAACTTCAAAAGGCATCATTCCTATACTGGTCTAATAGCTATTATTATAGGAAAACTCAATCATATGTAGGTGGTCCTCCCAAGATCCAACCAAGTCTAATATACAAGCTCTTAGCAAGTCCTCAAGTACCTATTATTGACTCTCTTTGTCTGCACATCTGTCCGTGGGTGATAAGCTGTACTCATCTTGAGCTTGGTACCTAATACCTCTTGTAGACTCCTCCAAAATTCGTTAGAAAATAATGCATCCATGTCGCTGACTATGCTACTAAGAATCCCATAGAAGTCTAACTATGTTCTTCATGAACAACTTTGCTAAAATAGATGCCGGTCTGGTCGAATTTACTGGAATGAAATGTGCACTCTTGGTCAACCTGTCCACAATAACCCATATACTCTCATTTCCTCCCCTTGACCTTGGCAACCCATCAATAAAATCCATGGATATCGAATCCCATTTCCAAACTAGAATATCTAGAGACTGATGTAACCCACTCGGCTTCTGATGTTCGGCATTCACTTATTGACTATTTACACACTGCCTAACCCACAAGCCAACATCCCTCTTCATGCCTTCCTAATCGAAGCTCCTCTTCATATCTTGATACATCTTGGTCCCTCTAGGATGAATCATAAACTTGGATCAATGACATTCCTCAAGAACTTCTCTTCTCTAGTTCTCCACTTCTGGAACACATAACTGTCCCTTCTTTCTCAACCATCCTCTCTGGTCAAGACAAAAATCTTTCAAACCATCGACCTCGGTTCCAACCTCAAGCCTTCTGGTCCTCTCAGCTAGTAATAGATCCTCCTTCTGTTTAGAAGCAATTCTCTTAATCAATACTGGTCGAACTTCCAAACAGGACAACATGGTAGTACTCTGACTAGAACTAGCAGCCGATTTTAATTGCACACCACAACTGGTCAAAGCTTCCAGATCATTCCACTCCGCCAACATAGCCAACACCACATTCTGATGCCTTCTGGTGAGAGCATCCGCTACTTTTTTACCTTTCCCTGGGGTATATTCTATACCAAAATCATAAGTAGCCAAAAACTCCAGCCACCTCTGCTATCGCATATTCAACTCCTTCTGAGAGAATAGGTATCTCAAAGACTTATGATCGGTATACAATTCAAATCTCACCCCAAGAGATAATGCCTCCAAATCTTCAAGAAAAAAATTACCGCTGCCAACTCCAAGTCATGAGTAGGATATCTTACTTCTTGCAGTATAAGCTGCCTAGATGCGTAAGCAATAACTTTGGCCTTCTGCATCAATATTGCTCCAAATCCAGACCCACACACATGCGTGTATACTACCAACCCTTGGTTACCATCTGGAACTACTAATACTGGAGCATTGGTCAACAAATGCATTAACATAAGGAATGCTTCCTCACATTTGTCGGACCAAACAAACTTCACTTCCTTCCTGGTAATCTTATTCAAAGGTGCTGTTATCCGTGAGAAATCCTTGTTGAATCTCCAGTAATAGCCAGCAAGTCAAAGAAAACTTCTGATCTCGGTCACCGTTTCGGGTCTCTTCCAATTGTTCACAGCTTCGATCTTATTTAGATTGACTGACAATCCCTTCTCTGAAACCACATGACCAGAGAACTTATCTTCTTTCTTCCAAAAATGACACTTGGAAAATTTTGCCTTTAGCTGATTCAGCCTCAGCGTCTCCAACACCACTTTAAGATGAATCTCATGCTCTCTTTCATCTTTTGAGTATACTAAAATGTCATATATGAATACCAACAAGAACCTATCCAAGTGCTCTCGGGAAACCCATTTCATCAAATCAAAAAAGAAAGCAGGTGCATTTGTCAATCCGAATTGTATTACTAACCATTCATATGATCCATATTTGGTTCGAAACGCCGTCAATGGGATACTGTCCTCTACCACTCTTAGCTGTGGAAACCTGTCGTTAAGTCCAATTTGGAAAACACTCTAGCTCCACTCAACTAATCAAATAAGTCATCGATTCTCAGCAAAGGATAGTTATTCTTGATCGTCCTCTCGTTTAGCTTACAGTAGTCGATACACATCCTTAACGACCCATCTGGTTTCTTTACAAACACCGCAGCCACTCCCCAAGGCGAACTGCTTGGTCTAATAAAATTCCTTCCCTCAAGATCCACTAGCTGCACCTTCAATTCCTTCATCTCTATCGGTGACATTCTGCTAGGTGGTCTAGTGACAGGTTCAGCTCCCGTTACAAGGTCTATCTGAAACTCTACAGCTCGTTTCGTTGGTAATCCAGTGACCGGCTCAAACACATCTGCAATTCTCTTGCTACATGAACCTGACTGAGGTCATCTCCTACCTCTAAGGCACTTAACAAAGCACAAACACTCTTACTTGAATTCTCCACTAGGAAAATGATTCGATTATGACTATCTGGGTGCCTCAACGATAATTCCCGATCTTGGCAAAATACCATAGCCTCATACTTGCCCAGCCAATCCATACCCAAAATGATCCTGAAATATATGAAATCAAAAACATACAAACTGCATGCAAACTTATGACCTAACAAATCAAGTTCTAACTGGTCACATCTCATCCCAAGAGTTGCATGCCCTCCTATTGGATTTGCAACCCTTAAGGAAGTAACAAGGTATGTGGGTTCTATACATACCTATCAACAAAATACTGCGATATAAATGAGTGTGATGCACCGGTATCAAAAAGTACTCTAACTGGTATACTTTGAATCAAAAGCGTACCTTCCATCATAGTTTTCCCTTTCTCTACCACAGTAGGTCTAGAAGATGACGACGGTCCAATAGCAAACACCTTCCCTTTGTCCGCCCGAACTGGCTCTGGACATTAGCACTTATAATGCCCAACTCGGTCACAATTAAAGCATTTCACATTCCTCTTCTCTATAGGCTTATTTCCTTTACCAGTTCTGCACTCGTTGGCATAATGGCGGTTCTTATCACACTTATAACACACTAAATCAGCCTTCGCCTTCTTGGCAGCATCCCCTTTCTAGGCTCCTTTCCTCTTGAAGAATTTCCTTTTCTTTCCCTAAGGGCCCTGGGACTCAAATGGTTTCTCTCTAACAGACACAGCAAGCATCTCCTCATGGGGAATGGCCATCTCCACCACTACATGACAAGGCTCTCTAATATGAGTCATGGTCATTTTACCTATTTCTGGCTACAAACCTCGAATGAATCTCTCATTCCTTCTGACATTAGTGTCAACCAATGCATAACCATATCGAGACAGCTCATCAAACTTAGCAGCATACTCGATCACTGACATATCTCCTTGTACAAGATCCATGAACTTCCTTATCAATGCCGACTTGGCAACCTCGGATAAGAACCTCCGCTAAAACCTTCTTCTAAAATAAGCCCATGTCAGCTCTTCCTCCAGAACTTCGACCGTCACACTGTTCCACCAGTGAAGCGCTAACACTTGCAACTGTCTAGAGGCTAGCCTTCTCTTCTCTCCATTATCCAAGCCTAAATCTGTAAAGATCCTTTCACAGCTTAAAATCTAGTTCTTAACTTCAACAGCATCCTCTGTTCCAAGAAAAGGCTTCCCTCCCAGACTGGTATAATCCCTGCTTAGCTTGGCATAATTATTGCCAACTGGGGCCACGGGATTAGCTCCTCCAGCATTCACAGCATTACCTCCAGCTACCCCTACACCTGCTCCAACTTGCATCAAGTTGACGAAGAACTGATACATCATCCCCATATCTACTGGTGGGGTTCCAACACTCACATTGGCAGTTGCATCTTGGTTAGCATCTGCCGATTGACCTGCTCATCTCCTTGTATTGGGTCGAGCATTTCCGTTAGTTGTGGTGCTTCCTCCACCTAGATTCACTCTTCCGTTTCCTACTTCCATACCTTTCTTTCTCGTAATCTGAATATGAGCTTTAGTAAGATACATAAGAACGGTCTAAGAGGTAGGGGAATACGTACTTATATATAGCAAATACAAATACGTTACTATAACGTTAACCCAAACCCCAATCTTATTCTTTAATTCATTAGGATTATGTTTGAAAACGTTTGGTTTATTTTATGTTTTATCATAAAACTATGCTCTGGTACCAACTAGTAACATCCCCCTACTTGAAGGCCTAAAACAAACGGCTACGGATGCTGTAGTCATCCATAATTATTAATCTTCGGCAACCAAATACGGCGGTGCTAGATACATTAATACACAGATCACAAGAATATGGGAAATTTTTTAACAATTCAAAAAAATATTTCCACATTCAAATCAAAACATTTCATGTTCATTACATAATCCCAAAACGTTAACCATGTTCAGCAAAATTATAATTATCACAAATACTCCAAGAGCGACATATGAAGATGCCCCCTTAGTTGATCAGAGTATATAGTAAGGCTAATAAATCTGTCTTTACATCCAAATACATAGCGGAAAAGAAAACTCTAAATAACTATCTGCCTCCTGCACGTCTTTGGAAGCTTTATTCGCCTAAGAAAAACCTGAAAACTCTAAACCTCAAACTACTTAAAATCAATTGAGTACCCGAGAGTTTAAGGGGAAAACAAAAACTTTGAGTCAGACATAAAGCGTGGTATGAATAATAGTCTATCATTTCAAACCAAATTGATATCTAGTGTGACCACGCCGCATAGCGCAACGGGTTTTCCCCTCACTAGTATCCTAAAACTTTTATAAAACCATATACCGTGCTCCTGCATCCACAATGGTTAAAAACATAGTATTTCAAAACATTATGATGATATGCAAAAAAGCAAATCAAATCTGGATTACCCATCCCCATTCATTCTGACTATCTCTCTCAATTATAATTTCTAGGATTACTATTAACCTATTAGTTTTCATGGGCTAACTAATAACCAGTTAAACATTTAAGGACTCCCTGTCCAATTACATATTTTTATGGGCTTATTATGAACCTGTCTATCTGACATCTTCATTTACACATAGATTTCATGGGCTAACTATGAACCTGTCTATCTGACATCCTCTTTTATACATAGTTTTCATGGGCTAACTATTAACCTATTGGCCCCTGCCAATATCATAAAGTTTTCATGGGCTTACTGGAAACCTATTGGCCCCTGCCAATACCTTTCCTTTAAATTTTAGCATCCTATATTCTGGTCTTCCTGACCTCCTGGATGCAATTCTTCTCATTCAGGAGTTTACTCAATTTATATTCACTATTGGGTTAACCTAACTAGTTCTCGTGCCATTTTTCCCTAAAATGCAGTTATGGGTCCATTATAAAATGAATATATTCATTTTAGAAGAAGCAATATAACAACATAGCAATACCACTCCCGTGGGTTTAGTTTAACAAAGATAGATTCTTCTTAAACCATTATAAAAACTACTTTTAATATATCCATGGGTTTTTCCTTTAAAAATAGAGTTTCAGTCATAAAACCTTTCGATACCTTTGAAACCTAGCTTTTGACTTCATAGGATAACCTCCTTCGAAAACTCTTAAAAACATTAGGCTCATGCCTTATAATACTTTAAATTCTACCTTTCGAAAGTATAAAACTTGGTCAAAAGAAAACAATTTTACAACCCCTTCGAAAGTATCCACTTTGAAGGCAAAGAAAACAAAGCAAACGTGTTCGAAAGCAAAGAAATCAACTCCTTCAGAAATATTAAATTTTATTTCAGCTATAACTTTATATAAGTGTAGAATTAAGGTCACTAACCTATTCCATGGTGTTCAAAAGATGGTTTCCTTATCCGTAGAGTGGTCACATTAGAAAAACGGGCTTACGGCTAGAAAACTTTGCCTATTTGAAGTTTGCAAATAAAGCTGGAGAAAACTGCTACAAAAGGGCTTCCGCACATTTGCGACTGCTATCAAAAGGTAGCTTCGACTAAGTCGAGAGGTAGCTTCGACTAAGTCGAAAGGTATCTAAGTCGAAAGGTTCATAAAAAAATGTTGCAGAAAGGTCCAGAAGTGCTGCAGAAGGTTCTAAGTCGAAATGTTTCTTAGTCGGAAGGTTAGTAAGTCGAAAGGTTCATCACAAATGCTGTAGAAAGGTACAGAAATGCTACAGAAGGTTCTAAGTCGAAAGGTTACTTAGTCGGAAGGTTAATAAGTCGAAAGATTCATTAAAAATACTGTAGAAAGATCCAAAAGTGTTGCAGAAGGTTCTAAGTCGAAAGGTTACTTTGTCGGAAGGTTACTAAGTCGAAAGGTCCATAAAAAATGCTGCAGAAAGGTCTAGAAGTGCGGCAGAATGTTCTAAGTCAAAAGGTTCAATGGCAGAGTCGTAAATAACTTGAAAAATGTTATTTTGCTAATTAAAGTATATTCTTTTCAACAACTCCTATTCTTTGTCAAATTCCTATTGGTTAATGACATACTTTAACAATTTCTTTGCAAAAAATCTGCTATAGGTCAGATTTATTATTTCAGAAATTATTTTCAAAATAATTAATTATATTAATATTTTAATATAATTATTAAGCCTTTTTGGCTTAGAAAATTCATAATAAATCGAAATCAGTTGGGAAAATCTCAAAAATTCACCAAAAATCTAAAATAACATTTTCTTCATCATATAAAAAAATTGAGGCAGAATTCATTATTTTGTTATTTTTAATAATTAAAACCCTAAATAAATGCCTTTTTCATCTTAGGAAATTCATAAAAATTCCTATTAACTCCAAAAATTATGAAATTAAGAACCATCTCCAAAATTACGTTTTACACAACATATCTAAAAATCAAGTTGTTTGGAGGTCGTTTACTAAGGTTTTACTTTAAAACCCATCATTTTAATTCCATAAAAATTCCAATAAATCACCATAAATCATTATTCTATCCAAACAATGATTATTAGATCCAAACATGATCAACACAGCAAAATACATTCAGTTACTACCCATAATTGATCCAAAACAAGGGAAAATGTGATGATTTACACTATTATTTACCTTGATTAAATTGTTGGAGTTTGAGATTTGCCTTATCTTTAATCTTCTAGCTTTCTCTCTTGGATCTTCCAAGTTTGCTGATCTCCTTAGTTGTTTTAATGGCTGGCTATATCTTCTCTTTTATGTATATTTTGATTTATGAAATGGTAGGTGAGACTAAAGGAGGGTTTAAGGGTATATGGGTGTGGCTATTCCCATATTTCCCTCCTCTTATTTTCCTAACTTATAAATTATAAACCATACTTATACATTCATTAGTTTATCCATGGCCAAGTTAATCGATAATTAAATCTCAACTCCTTAATCAACCATATTATTCTATTTAATTTATCTAATTAAATGTCCTGAATAATGTTAAACTAAAATTAGGGGTGTTACAATATCAAACAATGGACTAAGACGTCCAAGCCCGAGAAGCGGCATATCAAACAATGGACTAAGACGTCTAAGCCCAAGAAGCGGCATATCAAAAAATGGACTAAGACGTCTGAGTCCAAGAAGTGGCATGTCAAATAATGACAACACATAAGGCCTAAAGGGTGGCGACTGGCAAAAGAATCAAAAACCAAAGAGCGGTGCAGAACATGGGGCTTGAATAAGAATCTACAGCCTCCGACTTATTCTCAAGAAGAGAATTTTAGATCTTCGCTTATTAAAACCCGAATCTGGGTTCTGGTTCTTTTACTATTAATCTTTGGTCTTCACCATACCCGAATCTGGGTTTCAGGGCTATTACTATTAATTTCTAACTTCACTCATTAATGCCCGAATTTGGGCTCTATACTTTTATTATGGAGACCGTTATTATGGATTTCGGGTTATCATCTACTAATACCTGAATCTGGGCTTCGGGAATTTTACTATCGACTTCAGAACTTCACTTATAAAAACCTGAATCTGGGTTTTGGGTCTCTTACTATTGACTTCTGAACTTCATTATTAATACCAGAATCTGGGTTTCAGATCTCTAGTCTTCATAATACCCAATTTGGGTTTCGGGTCTTTTACTATCAATTTTTGGACTTCATTTGCTAATGCACGAATCTGGGTTCCAGGGCAGGTAGTATTGAGATCTCAATGGACTTCTGGTCTACAATTAAAATTCTGAGTTTGTCTTATTAATACTCGAATCAGGGCACTAGTTTACTACCACTAACTTTCGAACAACATTTATCAACATCTGAATATCAGTTTCATGATTATTATATTTCTAATAGGGGTTTCTAAATACTTATTATTTATCCCCAAATAAGGATGTGTGGTTTTCAATGACCTATTTCCAGATGATAGTTCATGGCTTTTTTATTACCAAACATTTGTAATTACCAGCAGAAAACTCCTGGATTTCAATTATTAAAGTTAAATTTAGGTTATACGCCTGGTTCTCTATTATTACAATGGGAGTTCAAATTATGAACTTCTTTTGTACTTACCAAAGTTGGATGGTGGGACTTCTATTATTGCCAGATAGGAGTTTTAGTTTTCAATCATTTATAACAATAGATTTCTTATCACTTATTAACTCTAGATGATGGCCAGCTAATTTTTATTACTTTCGGACTTAGAGTTTAGGAACTCTACTATACTAATATCAACTTCAATTATATGGCAAACAAGTTATTGAGCATGATTTTATATAAGTCTTGATCTAATAATAGAGGATGTTATTTACTTTGAACTTTGTAGGGAAATGAGATCATTAAGAATGAAGTAGTTGTCATATTTTTTGTCTTAAAGAACAAAAGCTTCTTTCATACGGAGGGGGGGGGGGTAAAATGTTAACCATAAAATTCATTTAAGAATAAAGGTATGAAAGAAGGCTCATAAAAAATGTTGGGCTCCACAAGAATTGAAGACATGGGTTTCGCCAAAGTTTAAAAGCAGTGTTTTGAAAGTATTGAGATTGCTTTCGAAGGAGTTAGGATGGAGTCGCAAGCGCCTATTGCACTTACAAATGTCAAGCGAAACAAGAGCTTTCGAAAGGTTAGGAAAGAAAGCAAAGTTACCCTTCCGCCTCATCTAGACCTTTCGACGCAGTTGAATCCACATATATGAGAGAGCCAAGTATGGGTTCAAAACACCTTCCAAAGGTGTTGGGTAACAGACTCATACACAAGAAGCAATTCCTTCAAGACAGTGGGTTTCGCCATTGTCAACTTAATAATTGAAGACATATTTCCAGTGTGCGCCTTTCGAAAGCAAGAACAAGCCTTTCGAAACGGTTGGAACCTTTCGAAAGCATAATGGAAACTCCATATTAAAGCCAAGTGGCCTTTCATCCTTTCAAAACTATCTGTAAGCTCACTTCTTCTCTTATTTCATAGTAATGCAAGGTGGAGAGCGCACCTACCCCTTTCGATGAAGTTGAAAGCAATCAAGTTCCTTTCGAAAAGCAAAGAAGATGAGCACCCAGACTTTAGCGGCAGCAAAATGTCGTCAAGATAATCCTTTCGACTAGGTCGAAAGATTTGATCCGAAAAGGTGAAGGCGAAAGAACAAATGAGAAAGGTTAGGGTGAAGGACTTTCGACCGCATCGAAAGGATGCGCGCAAAAGTTTGGAGGAAGGCCTTTCGACCGTGTCGAAAGGATGAAGGCGTAAAGTGGTCAACCTACATATATAAATACGACCCTAGGGGTCCGAGTTTGTGGACTGGATTTTGGAATTCTAAATTCTCTCTCTCATTTCATAGCAAATCAAATCTTTGTAACCCTAAATCAATTAGGGAAAAAACTTTCTTACTTGTAACTCAATTTGGATAGATGCAAAGAGAGGAAGTGCATGGATTCAATATAGATTTTGAATATGAGAAAGATCATTTCGGCTATTATCTTGACTAATGACCAATTGCACATGATGATTACTTATTTTCTTAACTCCTATTTGACTTATGTGTTGCAATGGGTCAACTTTGACAATGTGTATTCTAATCATATTATCATCATGTTTCATGATTTCAAACGTTAAATTAATACGATGATAATGTTTTGATATTAATAAGTTCATGGAACTTATATTGTCCGAGATGTTATTCCATTGCATATTGAATATAGAACTTGTATATTGTACTTCGAGTCCACTTTGAAACAGTAAACACCCTTTCGACCTGATCGAAAGGGACATTTCGAAAGGGACTCGATGCATGAATATTAAGTTATACTAGCAGGTTGGATATTTTCGAATGGAGTACTCATATTTCAAAACGTATAATCCTTCCGAAGGAGTTCTTTCCATAATAGCAAAAGTAATAACGTTGAAAGTAAATTCCTCTTTTAGGGGCAGAATAGACCTTTCGACACAATCGAAAGTGATAAATGACCAAAGTCTTTCTTCCCACATAAAAGGAGATGCAAATGACTCCTTCGACTCACTCGAAAGGGGTCATGAAGGAGATGTTCTCTCTTTAACCTTCATTTCAAAGGGTTGATTGGGCTTCTTAACTACAATTAACATTTTCATAAGGTTATCCTACGAAGGCAATCCGTCCTAATCAACTCATTCGAAAGGGGTTTCGAAGAGATTGGTCACTTCTAAAAACTTTCTTTTGAGGTGTTAACAACATTTCTTGTTAACAACTTAGCTTTGGGATGTTGACAAGTTTTCTTGTTAACATGTGTGACTGACCACCCATCATAAAACTCTAGTCCCAGAGCATGGACCGAAGTATAAACACAAAATAATGTATGTGGTTCGACCGTTCATCGACTAACTCTAGTCCCAGAGCGCATAATGGAGTATACACATCAAACCGGTGTGATTGACCACCCATCGAATAACTCTGGCCCTTTTGTGCGAACCGGAGTATAAACAAAAAGAATAGATGGATGCAATTTGACTGTCCATCGATCAACTTTGGTCCCTCAGCGCGGACTGGAGTATAAATACCAAAATTGATGCGATCCGACCAGCCGCTAATAAACTCCTTCCCACGATTCGACGTGAAGAACTCCAAGTAAGAGTGAATGTGATACGACCAACCACTCTTTGACTTCCGTCCCTGACGTGGGGGTCGAAGAAATGACTAAGGAAAACATGGTTCGATCATTTTCTGGAATAACTCTAAGTCTCCAAAGTGTGGATTGGAGTATAAACACAATTTGGGTATGATTCGTTTACCCACCTCCAAATTCTTATCCCAGAGTGTGAATATGAGTAAACAAACAAATGAGCATGGTTCGACCACTCGCTATTCCTTAAACTCTGACATGAACTCAACAAGTGGTTTATAAACTCACTACAGATGGAATTCGACCATCCACGAACTAATTTCGCTAACTGAAGATGGGGAGCAGGAGTATAAACTACTAAAATCTGAATATGACAGCTCATTATAGCTCCAGCTTAGTGTTCTTTACAACTTAAGGCACTGACTTCAAGGATGCCTTAAAACAAAACCAATTGAAATGACCTCTGAAGTTACGGACAACCGACTATATCGTACCACTGAGTTAATAGGCAATGTCGACCCAAGCTTTCTATATCATGCCACTGGGTCGACGGCCAATATCAATCCACACCAAACACAAATGGATATGACCCGGATGCCCTCCAAAAAACTATGATCATTGGATTGCGGATAGGAGAATAAACCATGAATGAGTGTGACTTGATCATTAATTCTCCAGCACCCTCCTTGGATCTGTTAGGGGGAGTATGAAACCAGATGAGCGTGACTCGACCGCTACTGAGCTAAATCTATCCCTTGATCCAATAGGGAGATAATCAATCACTGATTGGATGTGACTTGACCATCTATTCTTTAGGTCCTTGCCCAGAGTATGATGACATTTGCGCCAAAAGTGGACATGATTTTCCTTCCTCCTTATCGACGTATGCCCCAGACTTGGGGGCACGAGCGAGAAACAAGATGAATGTGAACCGACCATTCATCGATCAACTATAACTCTTCGGAGCTTAGGTGGGAGTATAAACACGATTAGGACAAGACTCGACCATCCATGCAATACATTTATCAACCTGAGACAGGGGTAGAAGTGTGATCATCCAAAGATTTACTATGATAGCTTAATATTGTGACTCATTCCTAGTGTTTACAACAACTCGAGGCTACGACCGAAAGGATGCCTAGAGTAGAATCATTGAATCGATGCCCAAGCTCATGGCTAGAGATAGAATCATTGATTCGACGTGCTTCTAAGCCTAATCTTCAACCATTTGCAAATAATCGCTCAAAGTATCTAGAGCCCATCACTATTGAACTCATTAGCTCATGTCGAGATTCAGAAGTTCGATCGGAGCAACCATCATCACATGCCGTCCTGACCGGCTTTTATACCAATGACTGTGCATTAGAGAAATGCTTGAACATAGGGATTGACACGAAATCCGACTGTGTTTCTCCATGCCTACGTACACACCAAAGTGATGAAGTTACATGACTTGCCTAGGAAAGGGACTGGCACTGATCCCATCGCCTAGGTGACTTTGCAAACTCAATTCAGACGTCACTTGTGCTAAGTATTGTTCAGTGCGGTGTTGTGTAGTGTAATATAGTTCAATACTACATTACAATTATGGCAAAACTCAGAAGCTCGATCGGAGTGACCTTCATCGCTAATCGTTCTAACTGTATTTCACGTTGATGGTTACACGAAAAAGTTATGTTCAATTTCAGGGATCGACTATCGACGTATAAGAACCCGACATTCCTATTCAAGTTCATTTAGGGCACGTGTTACAACAAGTACAAATATGCTAATCTATTTTAGTCTGAAGCGGTAAACATCTGATTCAAGGCCATATACTAGTTCAAGTATGCAAGTCATATATGGCATATCCCATTATTCGATTTCAAGATCATATTGTCTATATGTTCACATCAAAACAAAAACTGATTAATTCGCACTAATACATGGGATCAGAACCGATCCAACTGCTTAGGCAAATCCACTTAAGCATTTTTTAGCTCACAACATAAGGCCAATATCAAGCAGCAACACCACGGTCGGTCTATAAAAATATAGACCTGGGAGATGAAGAAGAGGACCCCAAAGAATCCAAGGTCGCACCCGTTGAGCTAACGATCGACATTACGGTCAACCACGACGACCCATCATGGGTCCTAAAGATCGGATCATAGCTCAGCGTGACGATGATGAAGGAATTAGCTAGCTTTCTCTGAGCGATTCTTGATGTGTTTGCTTGGACCCATTTTGACATGTGTGTGATCCCACCGACTATTGCAAGCCATATATTGAGCATCGACCCGAGGTATGTCCCGATGAAGCAAAAGCGACGCGGAATGGATCAGGAGAAATCTACTGCACTTAAAGAGGAGGTGGATAAACTCAAATACAATGGGTTTATCTGCAATGCCCTCTACTCGAAATGGGTATCCAATCTAGTTTTTGTGAGAAAATCTAATGGAAAGTGGCGGACATGCATCGACTACTCAGACCTGAACAAGGCGTGCTCGAAAAACAGCTTTCCACTTCTGGGGATCGACCAGATGGTATACTCAAACGCTGGATATGTACGACTTTCATTTATGGATGCGTACTTTGGATACAACCAAATCCCAATGCACGTCCCCGATTAGAGCAGACTAGCTTCATTACCGATCTATGGCTATATTGTTATGTTATGATGCCATTTGGACTAAAGAAAGCTGAGCTACTTACCATAGACTATTCAACATTATGTTCAAAAACCAGATCAGGCGATCGATGAAAGTATATGTGGATGATATGCTCGTGAAGTCACGATGATCAAACTACCACATCAATGACTTTGCGGAGATGTTCAATGTTTCCTAAGGGAAATTCCTGGGTTTCATCATTAACTCTCATGGAATTAAAGCTAATCTCGAGAAGATTCAGTCAATTCGAAGCATCTACGTACAGAAGAGGATTAAGCAGGTACAAATCTTAAATAGGAAGGTTGCTACCCTAAGCCACTTCATCTCTAGGGCCATTGATAAGTATATTTTTTCTTCGACTTGATCAGGGAAGGAAATGGAACTTTGAATGGATGCAGGATTGCATATATTCGTTTCAAGCTCTGGTAGATCACTTAGAGAGATCTCCCATCCTATCCAAGCTAATGGATCAAGAAAACTTATACATCTATTTAGTGGTGTCGGTACATGCCATAAGTGTCGTACTATTAGGCGAAGAGGATCGGATCTAAAGTCAAATATATTATGTTAGCCAGCGATTGACAAGTGTTGAAAGAAACTACCCAAAGCTGGAAAACCTTACGTACTGCCTACTGATTGCATCACGAAAACTTCGCCCTTACTTCTAGGCTTACCCCATCAACGTTTACACCGACCAGCCGTTGAGATGGGTCCTATAGTGACTTAAGACGTTTGGAAGGTTGCTCAAATGGAATATCGAACTGAGCCAATTCGATATCACTTATCTCCCTCGAAGAGATATCCAAGGACAAATATTGGCAGAATTTATAGCTGAATTCACTACACCAGATGACTCTCCGATGAGTAGTGGTGAACCGACCAACCGATGGAGAGTATGAAGCCTTGATCGCCGGACTCAAACTTGCTAGAGAACTGGGAGCGAAAACTTTACAAATCTTTTGTGATTCTCGGTTAGTAGTATGCCAAGTCAGGGGAGATTATAAAGGCTAGGGGCAGAAAATTGTTCTTTATCTCGGCCAGGTGCAAGAGCTACTGGTAGACTTCGAGTATTACACCATTACACACACCCCCAGAGAACAAAATGAGAAAGCCAACTCACTGGCCAAGTTGGCCAGTTCTAGGGATGTGCAACAAATGGGCTTGGTCCCACTTTAAGTACTAAAGGCTCTAAGCATCAACCAGATTGAGATTGATTTGGTTCCGGAGACAGAGCAGGAAAGGGAGTCATGGATGACTCCTATCAAAGGTTGTCTACAACGAGGGATCCTTTCTGGACGGATGAATTAAAAACGGCAGATCCTACTCAAAGCTTCACGCTGCATCATCACAGAAGGCATCATTTATAGAAAGGGTTTCTTCCTTCCCCTACTTCGGTGTATCGTCCATGATGAGCTTAAACAAGTCTTGAGAGAAGTCCATGAAGGTGCATGTGGCGATCACACCGGGGGGCAAACCCTGACAAGAAAATACTCCGCTATAGGTATTACTAGCTAACTGTCAATCAAGATGCAACTGATTAAGCTAGACAATGCAACGAGTCCTAGATGTTTGCAAAAAATTTGAGAGCCATGCTGATGGAAATTACTCAAATGGTCAGTCCATAGCCGTTTGCCACTTGGGGAATTGACTTCATCAGCTCCTTATCGATTTCTAAAGGTGGTGCGAAATACGCCATCGTAACAGTTGATTACTTCACCAAATAGGCTGAAGCTGAACCTTTATCCGCAATCACAATGAAAAAGGTAACAAACTTTGTTGTCCAAAACATCAACTATTGTTTTGGTCTTCCCTGAACAATCGTAACTAATAGCGGAATACAACTCAACAATGCTGAATTCAAAGATTTCTTCCGTGGGCATTATGTTGAGAAAAGATTCACGGCATTTTCTCACCCTCAAGCTAATGGGCAAGTCGAAGCTGTTAACAAAATCATAACGGCCATTCAGAAGAAATGTTTGGAAAAGGCTAAAGGCAAGTGGGTCGATGAACTCTCATCAACATTATGGGCATACAGAACCACCCACAAGTTCGCAACTAGCCATACTCAATTCGCCCTTGCTTACAGCTACGAGGCCGTCATCCCTGTAGAACTTGAAGTCCCTTCTCATTAAGTGACTTATTATGACACCTATTTCATTATAAAAAATATAAACAAGGAATTACAATCAAATTGTAGTTAAACTATAAAGAATTGGCGATAACCCGTGAGCGTACAAACCCATCTGAGAGCCAATGACAAAGATATATTCTAAAAATTCAAATTTTCAAATCGGTAGAAATTGAATTCTGACCTAAAGCTTTCAAAAATGAAACTGAATCAGATAGCCAAAGCTTATTATCCCTATAGAACCGGACATAGATAGCAACTGATGGAATACAATCCTGAATTTTTACTATTGAAAATCGACCAAGCATCATGATAATCAAAGAGAAATACGACACTTTAGGGAAATAATTCAATGGAAGGAGCAACTATTCAGAAAACTAAATAGATTTCTTTTCGGTGACTCTAACTTGCTTCGATTCAAAGCACGTCATGTTCGACACAAGACGTACTTTGGGGGGCAAGTGTTATCCATCATTTTGACCCGGCTATATCTGAATTGACTGGACAAGTTAGACTCGAATGTCATCAAGGGCAGTAGCCCAGATCAATGATTTTGAGGTCCACAAATCAAGTGCATGCGATGATTTGGAGCAAAGAACAACTGAGACCAAGAGATAGGCTCTCTAGAATATTCTAAGTATGGAATAGTACCTCCCCTAAGCAGGAGATCGGTGCCTATCTCTTCCCCTAGGGGATCGGTACATATCCTCAATTTTTGTCCCAAACTAGGTAAGATCGATATAGAGTGACAAGGAAGGGCCCACGAGGCTACATTTCAAATCTCAAGTCGTTTGGAGTTGTATGCTCAATTTATGGGCAAATTACTTCATCTAAGAAATGGATCATATAAAAGGGATTGTATAAAAGGGATCGTATCAAAGGGGTCGTATCATATCTAGGCCAATAATGCAACTCAATGGAAAACAATCGATATCTCAAAACATAGAAGTCCAATACGCTTGAAACTTTAGGAATAAGAAGAGAGGACCCTAGGGAGTCCACCCTAGGGATCGCACCCCAAGATGAAAAAGTAAGAGGGATCGACCCTCTTCCCTCTACAGGGATCGGTCTAAATCAGACGATACAACACATTACAACAAAGATCGATCGATAACTCAACAACTACAGATCCAATTGGCATGAAACTTGGAGGACAAGTTTATTTCAACATGAATAACACCTCATAGGCATCGCAACCCCTGAGTCCACAAAAATAGGGATCGACCCTGATCCCTATTCCTTGGGGTTTATGTCATGCGATACCTCTCGCGGGCCCCAATGTATCTTGAGCGCCTTCTGCCAATCTTCGTGGAGATATTTCGCCATCTTCCCCTATAAATACAGACTTGATTGTTCATTTTCGGGACATTTAAGCTGCTTGTTGCTTTTTACTCTTTTGTAACTAAAGATTTTTATTTGATCCCTCTTATACTCAGTTTACAAAGTGATTAATAAAGCTATCTCTTCAAAGTGGACGTAGGCAAACAATGCCGAACCACTATAAACTGCTATGTCTTTGATTTTTGCTTGTTTTTTATTGCATTATTGCTATATTTTCCCTATTTACATTTATTATTCTTCACTTATTCCTCTATAAAGTCTCTATAGGTTGTTTGTGCCATTTTTTGGTGCAAACAGTTGTCTAAAGTTTAAAATGTTTATAAACAATGCTTAAAATATTTTACAAAGTACCAAAATATTTTACAAAGGATTAGATTTTCAAAACATTTCAAAATAAACAAGTTTTCAAAATATACTAGGATATGTCGACATATAGTTAGATTGTAAGTGGACATACATGCCACAGTTTTCAAAATTCAAAATTCAAATGTAGTGTCTATTCATCGTAACTCTTCGCGAATGGACATGTCTGTTTGTTCTCTATATATAGGGGGTTTCTAAATGAATTTTTATTAACTACTTTCTTATTATCTTCTCTCCTCCGACTTTGCCAAAATTTCTATTGAAAATATATTAAAATTTTCTCAAATTCAAATTAGAATTAATTCAATTTTCATTATATTGATTCTCTACTATTTATTCTCTGATTTCAATTATCTCTCTCACTCAATCAAGGATCAAAATGTTGTCTAAGAGGCCATGGTTCCCAAAGATCGAACATTGTCTTTGGAAAAACCATTAAAACTCTAGTTATAGTTGATTGTGTCCCGGTTCAAATCAATTGGGTGTGCTTGGTGTCCCAGAAATCCAAATGAGTGTGCTTGTGTCGAGAGTTAACTCAAGTGAGTGAACCCAGAGCTCGAAAAATCTAGAGGGTGTGTCTCGTAGCCTTGAAATCGAGACTGTATCTGGTTTGCCTTCTTGCCGTTGAAAGATTGGCATTTGATAAGAAATCTGTACAAGCAATTGTACAAGACTAGATGTAGGGTAACTCCAAACCAGTATAAAATCCTTGATGTGATCTCTTTGATATTCTACTTATACTTTACTGCATTTATATTTATCTATGTTTGAATCTATGATTGTTTATTCTGTGTTAATTAAGTATAATCTCAAAAGAATTAAAAAAGAAATTCATTAAAGTTAGAAAACACTATTCACCCCTCTAGTTTTGAGTTAAGCCTTATGATCTGTAATTCCACCACTAAAACATTACTCGGATCCCGAAGATGTGGCATTATTGTTTTAGTAATCTTCGGCCTCAACCCTCGGATGAACTTCTCATGCCGCTCAATCACAGTGTCGATGGTAGCATATCCATACCTAGACAACTCATTAAACTTCATAGAATATTCTAACGCCGACATTTCCACTTGCTGCAATTCCATAAATTTCCTAAGCAAGGTTGACTTGGTTACTTCAAATAAATCTCTCCTCAAATCTCCTTCGAAATTCAGCCCAAGTCAATTCCTCTTTTGGTACACCTACGGTCAGCCCATTCCACCATTACAGTGTTGCACCTTGCAATTGCCTAGAAGCCAATCTCCTTTTCTGCTTGTCATTCAAACCCAAATTAGCAAAGATTCTCTCATAGTGCAGCAACCAGTTCTCTACTTCAATGGCATCTCCAGTTCCAAGAAAAGGCTTTCCTCCAAGATTATTATAATCTTAGTTTAGTTTGGCATAGTTGTTACCAACCAGAGACATGGGATTAACTCAACATTTCCTCCTGCCAAAATAGAAGCTGCTCGAACTTGCACCATGTTGACAAAGAACTGATACATAGTCTCCATATCCACGGATGGGGTTCCAGCACCCACATTAGCATTTGCATTTTGATTAGTGTTTGTCTGTCGACCTTGGTTCCTTCGGGTATTGGATCGAGCATTTCCATTGGTTGTAGTGCTTCCTCAACTAGGATTTACTCTTCCATTTCCTACTTCCATATCTTGCTTTCTCATAATATGCATAAGAGCCTCAATAAGATACAGAAGAATGGTCTAAGAGAGCAGGGAGAATACATACTTATATATAGCAAATACAAGTACGTTACTATAGCGTTATCTCAAACCCCAAATCTTATTCTTTGATTCATTAGGATTATGTTTTCATAAATCTTTTAATCATTCAAGTTTTATATAAACCAATGCTCTAATACCAACTGATAACATCCCCCACTTTAAGGCATGCAATTAAGTGCAACGGACGCTGCAGTCATCCATAGTATTAATTTTCAGTGACAAAATGTGGCTATGTTAATCATATCAATAATCAGAAGCACATGAATATAAAAAATTTCAAACATAATTTTATAACAAACTTTTACATTTCATTTCATAAATAATATTTCATGTTCACTACATAACCTCATTTGCAACCCAGTTCATAGAAAATATAATTATTTCAACATACTCCAAGAGAGACATATGAAGATGCCCCTCGGTTATCGGAGTCTAATACTTGGAACTTATACGACTTTCCATTACATCCATTCAAACAAAATCAAACAACATAGTAGATTAGATAAGAAATCCTAAATAGCTAGATTGCCTCATGCACGTCTCCAAAATCTTATTCGTCTTACTGGAAACGTAGAAGTCCTTACTCCCCACCTACTCAAATGAACATCGAGAGTTTAAGGGGGAACAAAACTTAGGGTCAGACAAACAGTCTTGTGTGAATAATAACCTACCATCTCGAACCAAAAATAGATATCTAGTGAGACCACGACGCTGGGCAGAATGGGTTTTCACCTCACTAGTGTCTTAACCAAAATATATCACCATATATTGTGCTCCTGCATCTTCCATGGTTAAAGCGTATAAAATAAGCACTTGCTGTCATGCAACATATACTGGACTACCCATCCCAATTTATTAGACTATTCGTCTTAATTTCATTGGGCTATCCGTCTTATATTTACGTGGACTACCCATCTCACACGAAAGTATTATTTGGATTTTTTCATCCCTTACCAAATGGACTACCCATCCCACAGGCTTCCATTATCAAAATTATGGGGACTATTCATCTCCCATATTTCATTTGACTAAAATGATGTGGACTATCCATCACACATCACAATGTTTTCCTAGGATCACTATGAACACTTCTTTAACCATATAGAGACTATCCATCTCAAGCTTGTTGTGGACTATCAATCACACATCCCATAGTTTTCCTAGGATAACTATGAACCCATCACGAATCAATTTAATTCGTATTTAACCCAAATGTTCAACCTATGTCTATTGGTGTCCCAAATTAGGTTGTATACCCCTTAACTTATAACATCTCAAATGATATACATTAGTATCCCCAATGATCTATGTCGAGATATTAAAATCAAACAGATTTGTGTCCCCAATGATTAATGTTGATTTATAAAAACAATGGTGTCAATATGATATACATTGGTATCCCCAATGAAAAATGTCAAATTTCTAAAGCATATAGCATGTTAAAGTTAATCTATATTGGTATCCCCAATGAACAATGTCAAATAAAACTTTCGGCTCACCGTCGTTGATACAAAAAATATGCAGCATTCATGCCGCACCACACAATGTCGAACCCCTATCCATTGTTAAAAAACAAAAACTTGATTTTATAAATCACATGGCTAACTGTTGAAATTATAAGATTATCAACCTTCTTAAACATAGGCTATCTCACCTCTTTAAAACATACTTTTAGTTAGCATAAAACAAGCCTCGTCGGCATTGAAATAAAAAGTAGCGGCATCAATGCCGCATGGCATTATCGTCGAAATCAGTCACTTGTGGCATTGATGCTATAATGTCGAAAAACATAGTACTTCGGCTATATGCCAGAAAACATAGGGTGTCGGCATTGACAACTAACGATATAAATTTCCTTTACATCAAAATCGAGTAATATCAGCATCATCGCTACAAAACAATTAATCATCAAAAATAATGCTTGCGGCATCACTGTCTTAAGCCTTGACATTGATATAGAAAACATGTGGCATCGCCGCCTTAATATAGTTGATATCCAAACAGTGGTACGCAATGTCATTTAAAGTTATGGGAAAAACTTGGGTCATTTCCATGCGACATTGATATACGACATTAAGACAGGCGGCATCATTGACACCGAAGGCATGAATGGCGACCTTACTTATACTTCTCACTTCAACCAAGTGGATTCATTCCATACCAACCGTGGTTGATATCATATGCATCCACTATAGCTAACATCGAAAAGCATAGATGTGGCATAGATGATTGTGGCATCAATCATGATGACGACGACGATAATCCCTAATTAATAGGATTTTTTTTATTTCTATTAAAAGCATTCTCTTTTCACCAAATCTTATTCTTTGTCAAATTTCTATTGGACAACAATATACTTTTGTCCAAAACTTTTCAAAAAACTACCACAACTAGTTTTACTTTCCAAAAACATATATCAATTTTAATTAATTAGTTTCCTTAATTAATTATTAACTTAAATGCTTATCTAGCATAATAAGTTCGTAACAATTCATAAAATCTAGGGAAAATCCACAAAAATCAGAGAAATTTAGAATTAACATATTCTTTCATCTATCAAAATTTCGAGACAAAAATAGTTATTTAATTATTTTTAATAATTAAAACCCAAAACAAAAGCTATTTCCTCTTTAGGAAATTCATAAAATATTCAGTTTAACTTGGAAAATTATGAAATTAAAAATCCATCTCCAAACTAATGTTTTGCCAACATATTAGAAAATCAAATTGATTGGAGATTAAAAACTTAGGTCTTACCCTTAAAACCAATTCAAATAATTTCATAAAAATTCCATAATTCATTGTTCAATCCAATCAATGATCGTGCAACCAAAACATGACATAAATTACCAAAATAATTCAGGTATTACATATAGCCGAATTCCAAAAGAATAATAGAGATGACTCACTTATTATTCTCCTTAAAATGAATGATGGAGTTGTGATTTGATGAAGCTTTTGAATCCTTTGGTTTCCCCTTTGATTCCGTTCCCTTCTTCCCCTTAGAAACAGCCAGCCCCTAGGTTTTACTTTTGATTATTTATGACTGTAAGTGAGAATGTAAGAGAGGGTGAGGGTTTAAGGGATAAAAGATGGATCTATTCCTATTTTTCCCGTCCTCGTATATTCTTTTGTATGTTAAGTTTTAAAATAATCTTATTAGTTAATTAGTTAAGGCCTAACCTAACTAATTATCAAATCTCTTCCGCATGTCCCACTATATTATTCTATTTAATTTATCTAATTAAATTTCTTGAATAATGTTAAACTACTATTAGGGGTGTTACAGGCTCCTCTCCTTAAAGAGTTTTTTCCTCGAAATTCAGTAAGGAATTCATAACGAGCATATCAAGCATGCAAACAACGCTAGCATATCAAGTATGTTGGTGATTTGCATGGCCTTCGATACAAAGCTTCCAAAGGCACCATTCATATACTAGTTTAATAACTATTTTATAGGAAAACTCAACTAGGTGCAAATGGTCTTACCATAACCCACCAAAATCTAGTACATAAGCTCTCAACAAATCCTCAAGTACCTTTTCGATTCTATCTGTCTACCCATCCATCTATGGGTGATAAGCAGTACTCATCTTAAGCTTGGTACCTAATACTACCTGCAAACTATTCCAGAATTCACTAGTGAACAAGGCATCTCTACTATACTACTAGGAATCACATACAGACTAATATTTTTCTTCATAAACAACTTAGCCAATACAGGTGCCGTCCTGGTTGATTTAATGGGAATGAAATGTGCACTCTTGGTCAGTCTATCCACTATGACCCAAATACTTTCATTTCCCATATTCAACCTTGGTAGCCCATCAATGAAATCCACAGATATTGAATCCCACTTCCAAACTGGTATATTCAAGGGCAGAAGCAATCTGCTCGGCTTCTGATGCTTGGCTTTTACTTGCTGGCAATTTGCACATTGCTTCACCCATAAGCCTACATCCCTTTTCATACCTTCCTAGAAGAAACTCCTCTTCATATATTGATATTTCTTGATTCCTCCAGGATGAGTAGTAAACTTTGATCGATGACATTCTCTGAGAACTACCTTCCTTAAGTCCCCAACATCTAAAAACACAATCGTTCCTTCTTCCTTAACCATCCCCTCTAGTCAAGACTAAATGTTTTTCAAATCATCAATCTCAGTTCCACCTTCTAACCTTCTAATCCATTCAGCTAACAAAAGATCATCTATTTGCTTAGAAGCAATCCTTTTGATCAATACACGTCGAACTTCCATGCAGGACTAAGTGAGAGTATTTTGACTGCAACTAGCAGTCGATCTTAACTGCACACTACAAGTAGTCAATGCCTCTAAATCCTTCCATTCTATCAACATAGCTAACACCACATCCTAATGTTTTCTGCTAAGTGCATTTGCCACTTTATTTTCTTTCGCTGGCATATACTTAATACAAAAATCATAAGCTGCTATAAACTCCAACCACCACAGTTGTCTCATATTCTACCCTTTTTGAGAGAATAAATACCACAAAGGCTTATGATTCGTATACAACTTGAATCTTTCTTCAAAGAGGTAGTGTCTCTATACTTTTAATGAAAAAATCACCGTTGCCAACTCCAAATCATAAGTTGGATATCTACCTTCATGTGGTCTGAGCTGTCATGAAGCATGGGCAATTACTTTATCCCTCTGCATCAACATAGGTCCTAACCCTGTTCCGCATGCATCTGTATACACCACTAAGTCCTGAATACCATCTGGCACTACTAACATGGGCGCATTGTTCAACAAATGCTTTAACTTAAGAAAAGCTTCCTCACATTTATCAGACCAAATAAAATTTACGTCCTTCCTGGTTAGTTTAGTTAGGGGGGAATTGCCAAGCATCATTGATATACGACATTAAGACATGCGCATCATTGACACCAAAGTCATGAATGCCGACCTTACTCATACTTCTCACTTCGACCAAGTTGATTCATTCCATACCAACCGTGGTTGGTATCGCAAGCTTCCACTATAGCTAACATCAAAAAGCATAGATGCGGCATAGATGATTGTAAAATCAATGACGACGATGATGATGGCAATCCTTTATGAATATAAAAAATGTTTTATTTCTTTTAATAGCACTCTCTTTTCACCAAATCTTATTCTTTGTTAAATTTCTATTGGATAACAATATACGTTTGTCCAAATCTTTTCAGAAAACTGCCCCAACCAGTTTAACTTTCCCAAAATATATATCAACTTTAATTAATTAATTTCCTTAATTGATTATCAGTTTCAATTCTTATCTAGCATAATAAATTCATAAACACTTGGAAAAATCCCCAAAAATCAGAGAAATTTGGAATTAACATATTCTTTCATCTATCAAAATTTTGGGACCAAAATAATTATTTAATTTTTTGAATAATTAAAACTCAAAATTAAAGCTATTTCCTCCTTAGGAAATCCATAAAATATTCAATTTAACTAGGAAAATTATGAAATTAAAAATCCATCTCCAAAATAACGTTTTACTTAGCACATCAGAAAATCAAATCGATTGGAAATTAAAAATTTAGACTTTACCAATGAAATCCATCAAAATAATTTCATAAAAATTTCATAATTCATTATTCTATCCGAACATACAGCCAAAACATGGCATAAATTATCAAAATAATTCTGGTATTACCCATAGCCGAATTCGAAAATAGCAATATAGATGGTTCACTTATTACTCACCTTAAAATCAACGATCGAGTTGAGATTTGATGAAGCTTTTGAATCCCTTGGTTCCCCTTTGTTTTTGTTTCCTTCTTCCCATTAGAAATGGTTAGCCCCTAAGTTTTTCTTTTGATTATTTATGAGTATAAGTGATAATATAAGAGATGGTAAGGGTTTAAGGGATAAATATAGATCTATTCCTATTTTTCCCTCCTCATATATTTTATTATATGTTAAGTTTTAAAATAATCTTATTTGTTTTATTTGTTAATTAGTTAAGGCCTAACCCAATTAATTACCAAATCTCTTCCACATGCCCCACTACATTATTCCATTTAATCTATCCAATCGAATTTCCTGAATAATGTTTAACTAAAATTAAGGGTGTTACAACCATTGTGCAGTACTGTGGGGATTTGCCAGTGCTTGTAATACTTAGAGATAGTTATAGAATTAATTTTGGAGATTGGGATATATAAACCCAATTATTTTGCTTTGTATAATTGTAATGAACCGATGTACTATGCTTGTTCTAGTTCACTTAGTTATATTCTGTCTCGCCTGTTTTACATCTATTTCATTATTATATATTGTCTATGCGCAATTTCCGATAGGTTCTATATTTGGATTTTCTATCCTTTACACCCTTGGCTATCGTCCTGCATCGACCGAGCACCTCCACAGCGCACTATACCAGTATATTGGTTACTAGTGTTCTAGGGTGGTCGACACATCTAGTATCAGAGCCTAGGTTATGCGATTAACATAAGTTGATACAGTGATCTTGTAACAACCCATACCTCAATAGGCCTAAATTTTGACAAAAATTGAAATCTAATTCCATCAAAGCATAGATCGTTGGATTCGGTACCTACAAATAAGCATGACCATTATCAAAAATTGAAAGAAATCTAAACTCACGGCGGAAACAATAATAGGATCAGAATACTGATTATGACTACTACCTTAGAATTAATGGTATTCCTTGGATAACAAGTTGACACATCAGCATCGAGCATGAGAGAAAAGAAGACTTCTCCAACAACTAAACACATCCAGCTCTAGTGACCGATTCCTCTAAATCTATCCTGTGGGTTATAATGAGAAGAGGTTCAGAACAACATTCTGGTGACTGAAAAATCTATATGTTGTCCATAACATAAATTTATACCGATTGGCTTCCATTTAATTGTTATGTCAATTAAGGTTAGTAATTCGAATCTAACCTTGCACATCACACACGATTGCTTACCTACTACTTCTCAAGATAGAAAATATCGACGAAGCCTCATCAACCACCCAATAGTTCAAAGTCCACTAGCCACTTAATACTTCTAAATATGAAATGGGCTTCTATAATCACCACATAATAGTTTTAATAGAGAAAAAGGAAGACTCTGCCTTTTTTAGACCTCAATCAAGGTAGACCCCCATCATTTAAGACCTATTCCCAAGGTGGTTTCCTAACAATGTTGTCAATGGTCAATGGGTCTTAGCTACAAAGACCTCTAACCACTATTTAAGGCTTCCAACATTTAATGTCTAACTATTTCCTCATCTATCTCCAATAAAATCGTATCCATGCTAGAGACGGTACCCAAGCCACTTAATACCTTTAAAAGGACTAGGCGGACTTCCAACCATTTAATACCTATATGCTGGGCAGGTCCTACATCATATAATACATATCCCAAGCGGACTCCTTAATGGTACTATCGCTATTACGCCTTAGCAATGTGAAAGACTGTACCTAAGCCACTTAATACCTCATTAATAAGGACTAGGCAGACCCCTGACCATTTAACACCTATTTATAGGTAGGCTGTAACAACCTGCATATTTTTATGATTATATATTTAAATGTTTTATTTAAATATAGCATCGATAGTTGAATTAAAGTTTGAAATGTGACTTTTTGTAAATAGTTGAATCCGAAATCGAGACCATTTTCGTTGAGTTCAAATCGACATTTACAACTTTTTTTAGTATAAACATTGTTGTGTTTGGAGTTGATTAGGATTTTGGTATTTTCATTTGGGCTTTGGGTTGTGTTCTAGCCCATTAACCCAATAAGGTAACCCAAACCTTTCTATTAAATACCCTAACTCCTCTCCTCTTCATTCATTCCACTCATAATTTCCTAACACTCAAGCAAAAAGAAAAATGGGGGAAAAGAGAGGAAATCAAAATTCCTAAGCCCTAGATTCTTAGGAAATTCAAATTCAAGTTATAAAATCAAAGAGAAGCTAGGTAAGCATCATCTTCATCTTCTCCATCTCAATTCCTCTTCTATTCTTGATTTTTCCTATAACCTAACTTAGGAAAATCTTTGCGTGTAACAATAGATTGGAGATTCTAGAGGTGAAGTAGAAGAGGAATTGATCTTAGCTTGTTTTAGAGCTTCTCATTTCTATTTTTGGGATTAAAGGTGAGTTCTTGAACTCACATCTATGTTGTTAGCACCAAAATTGGTCACTAGCACCCAAGAAAAGATTTTTGTAGAGAGATTAATGAAGATGGTAAATTAAAACAGAGGAAAATATGCAAAACTAACTGCAAAAACAAGAGCACCAAAATTATAGTGGTTCGGCGTAACTGCCTACGTCCAGTGTTAATGTAATCTTTATTGCTTTTCTCAAAGACTTGAATACAGATGCAATCCGTGAACAAATAACTCGTATACAAGTTTGAACTGTAAGAAGGAGAGCACCCAAAAATGGTAGAGTATCCCCGGAGTTCTCGAAAAAAGGTCCCCTCAACTATACCCCTACCCCTCTATTTATAGACAAAGATAGGCTAGATGCTCTATGCAGGCCCATGGATGCTAATCTCGAGTCGGTCGGCCCAAAGCATTTCGAACGACTATCGGCCGATCGAGGAATATCGAACCATCATGGCCGACCGGTGGTCATTTAGCAAGTGACTCAAAGTAAGACCTCAAAGGACTCGGAGCAACTCGTAATGGATCGTGAAGTGAAGCAATGCCGTCCTCCTCACCTCGATGTTGACTTCCAAGAATAAGCTAACTCCTTCATCTTGCATCGAACTAGATAGACCGAACACTTGTGTCGAACCACCCTCGACCGAACGATAATGGCTTCCCAACCGCGACTGAACGATGTCTGCTACCTCGCCTAGGCCGAACGACATCTACTGGACCTTCCAGACCGAACTGCTTTGTCTCTCTCTCTCTCTCTCTATACTGGTCGATCCATAAAATGCCGAGCCATCCTTCCCCGAGCATCCAGACCAAACCGTCCCGCCTTTGTCTTCAATTGCCGAGCGATCCATGTTGGCCATCTCGACCGAGCCATGCGTGACCTTCGTTCTTGACCGAGCGGCGTCTGCTGACCAAACTAGACCGAGCCATGCATGCCGACCCATACCTGCCGAGCCATGCACACAGGCCAAGCTACCCAAAATGGATCAATCCCATAATTACGTCTTTAATCTCTAACTAACTCGAATCTTATCCAGACTCAATCGAAGCCTTTATAGATATCACCTCTGCAACTATCGTTTTGTAGCCGGCCCATAGTGCCGGGTAACATTTGCCCCCAAAGTGTGTCGTGTGAAGCAACACGACACGTTTTGAATCAGTAATCAGTTCCTGTTTTCAAAAACCGAACGTATACGATCTCACGAAGGCCGAGATATGGCGGACCTTCCTAGTACCTTGTACATTTTTTATTTTATTTTGTTTTCTTCCACTTTTTTTAAGGACAAGGGGCAGGTCGACATACGAAGGCCGACCCACATGGTCGGTTTACTTGAGTTGTGGTGCGCATGTCTAATAACCGACTTCCCAAAGCACTACGACCGGGTCTACAGGAGATAGCCTGTTCACCTGCCCTCTCCCATATATAAGTTCCGGCCTTCACTTCTTCTCCTTTTTCTCACTTCTACTCTACTTTCGCAAAGTCATCAGTTCACCCCTCCTTGAGCTTTCCTTGCCACTTAGCCTTCCTCGTGACTCTAATTGGTCACTAACACGAATGAATCCTCAGCCCAACACCTCGAAGCCACCGCATACCTCGAGCTCTCTCCTTAGGTATGAATTTCTTTCCAAATCCAGAGTCATATAGAGTTTCAGTGCTCGAGTGGATAGTCCCCCCTCTTCTTTTGTTATAAGAATAGATAGAAGATGATTTTAGAGGAGGGAAAGAGATGGATTAGGAATAAGAGTGGACTCTAGGTTAGGGCCTCAGCCTGACTTTGATGGATGTTGGTATCCATCGCCCAGAGGGAGTAGTCATTGTCTCTTAACTTGGATATCGGGACTTAAGAGGAGGATGGAGGTTGTCGCTTAGTGAAGAAAGATAAGGAGAAGAGGGGTTCGGCAATTCAAGAGCGAGTGCGGGTCGGTCAGAATCCTGAAGAGCAGGTCGGTATCTCGACCAAGGGGGTCGTTCGGCCTCAAGGGAGAGCACGAGACGGTAAGAAATTAGGAAGGTGGGTTGGTATAGACCCATTGGGTCGTTAAGTGGTTAAGGAGTGAGTGAGGAGAACTAATGTAGTGAATGCGGACAGGCATCTAGTGAGTCACCCAGAATTGGCATGTGTCTAGGGTAGTGGGTCGGTCGAAGTCCGAGTGAGGCCGTTCGATCGTTAGGGATAGAGGTTCGGTATAGTTTAAGGAAGTTGGTTCGGTAGTTAGGAAGAGAGGGAGGATTGGATGGTTCCGTCATCCCATAGGACAGTCGATCAGCATTTATAACCAAGACTATTCTAATCCAAACATAACATTCATGTGTACAATTCACCTCCACAACCAAGCACTGAATAACGGACAATGACTAGTAACAAAGCATAATAGCTCGGGGACTCAATTTAAACTTACTACCCCACAATCTTGAATAATATTCAATGCAAACTCAACTCATCAAATGTAGACAAATAGTCTTCACACTCTATGATGTCGATGCTTGATTCCAGAACTTCTAATGCCAATCATATAATAAACAGCAAGAGATGGTCAGCGATGACGGTCTCTGAGGACAACCACTCAAAACTCTATCACACCATACTTGTGTTTAAAATTTTTAACTTTTCCGGCACTCACGTTTAAGTCGTAACACTAGTTCACACACAACACGGGGGGATGTATTAACATTGTTGTATCTAATATCGATTGTCTTTCAAGTATAGTTCAAACATGTATCTACCTATATCTGACGCTCCTTGAAGATGTCCAAAAGATCGAGCTCTACCACAGTTTCAAATAAGCCTGGGGCAAGTTCTCAGCAGGAGGTAGTAGGAACTTCGAGTCCATCGACAACTCCTACGCAGGGTATTACGGATCCATCAGCTGCAGCTATTGGCCCGGCTCCTGACGTTATAGACGGGGCAGTCATTCTGGACAATCCTATTGATTCACAAGCTTAAAAAATCGACGAAACCACTCTTCGTCGGTTGTGTACAATTCATGGGATCCCTTTCGACCATGTTTTAGTTTCATAGGGGCAAGATCGGCCTCACTTGCCCCTAGCTGGATATACAGCGTGCAATAAATTCATGTGCTGGGTTGGTAGCATGCCACCTTTCAACTCCTTTCTCCGTGAAGTGTTACAGTATATCGGGATCGCCCCGGCATAGCTACATCCCAATAGTCATGCGTTCATCTATAGCACTTGTATTCTCTTCATGAGCATCTTATTCAGGCTCCCCACTCCCGGTGATATCCGCTACATTTATCGCTTCAAAAGACGGTCTGACAGTCCATCCTTCATATTCCTTGAGCCATACTCCAAATGTCAGATCCTAACGGGGGCATGGAATAAATTATCCCAAGTCGTAGCCTCTCACAACCTTCATTACAAAATTGTGCATGTCGGTGCATACTTGCATACTTGAACAGTAGCATACCTCATTACAAAACTGTCACCAGCTTCTACAAACTCCTCCCATTCCTCCCCAATCAAATACAATAGCAGCGAATTCCATCAGCCTCTTCAACAGAATCATCTCTATTCCACAACCATCTTCTTCCACTACAATCGCGACAGTTACCCAATAACTCGAAATCGAAGTCGTGTGAAACTCCATCGAACCAAATACCAATATTGTTTAAACTTCACCAAACACACAAGCAGCATCGAACAACCCCAATCACCAAACTCCATCACGAATTCCTCCTCAACCCACAAATCGCCTGCAATTTGAACTCGCACCCTTTTTTTTAAACTGAACGTTTTTTTTGTTTAAGCTGCCTTTTGTTTTTACGATAGAAAGAGGATTTTGGTTATTAAATTTTCTCCCGAGTGATTTTGTTATGAGAGAATGGGTTTGGGCCTTTATTTGCGGGCCCTGAGCTGTATTGATTTAAAAAAAAATGTTGGGCCGGGTTGGTTCATGGGCATTGGTGTAGGCAGTTGATTTGTGTTGTGTTTAGTTAGTTTTTTTTTCTTTTCTCTTTGTTTTTTTGTTTTGTTTAGTCTGCTTTAGTGTTTTATTTAAATCCTTTATTTTATTTTGAGTAGAATCTTTTGTTTCAATTTTTTTTGAGTGTTAAGTATTTTGTTTTTTTTTCTGAAAAAAAAAGAAAAAAAACTTTATATATCTTGTTCTCATTTTCAGGTTACCAAAGCAGAATTTCAGAAGGAGAAAAACTGCTGCCAAAAATAATTGCTTCGCTTTGCTTGCCAAAATAAAATAAACTGCTTCCTTGCTATATCTATTGTTTTTATTTGCCTTGCATTGTTGTTTGCTTGCATTTTAGAAAAAAAAAGAAATTCAAAAGAAAAAAAAAATCCATTCGTAGTTGCATTGTTAATACACGTTAAATTCCTGCTTTGCATTTCATCCTAGAATTTTGATTAGTAATAACGGTTAGACATCGATAACACTTAATTGTATATTGACAATTTGTCTTATTTGAACAATTTAATTTCTTGGTGTCTAGGATACGGCAGAGCAATAATCAGTTATAAATATTACGGTGATTCATAAATATTATACTAAATTGTTTCTCTCAAGGTACTTAAACCTTCGGCTACATTGCTACGGTGATTTGTGGTGCACCGATAACCCATGCCTGTTACCTGGCTGAGAACTATCTTATTGATTTAAGACAATTTGTAATTATACAATTTTGGGTTAACTTAGGATAAATCATTTGTAATTAACCCTTGCATTCATTTAGTTACATTAGTTCATGCATATTTAAAGAAAAACAAAAAAATATTTCAAAATCCAAGACAAGTTTTTTTTAAAATATTCCTTAATTGTGTTTTTAGATCCTTTCTTTTGAATTATTTTTTCAAAAATCCAAAAAAAAATATAAAATATTTTCAAAAACAAAAAAAATATGAAAAAACAAAACAAAAATCAATTTCCCTTTTGAAAAATAAATGCTATTTGTAAATATTTTTCCTTTATAAAAAAAACCAAAAACAATCTTGAAAATGTCTGAATTTCCATATTCACTTGAATTTTAAAATAGTTGTGAAAATCAATATAATCCATATAATTTCACACCAAATTCATATGGATATTTCAACAACAACTATTGTTTAAACAACTCAAGTTTTGAACCACAAAATTTTCAAAATGATGACGAACCCTCGAATCTCGAAAAAAACATTTCATCTCTACTTGAAATCTCTACACAACAAAGTCAAATGATAAATGATTTGTGTAATTCATATTTGTGTAACAACTCGAGTCAAGGATTTCAAAATTTGAATTCAATTCAAAATTCAAACGACTTGGATTATAACCCATGCCAATTCAATTTCGAGCTCCAAAATGAATTTCAAACTCAAAATGAAAATGGAAACAACTTTTCAAACGAATTTGGCAATGGGGATAATCTTAACCACGTTACAATTGAAAATCTTTGTTCTCAACAAATCCAAATCGAAAATTCTCAAGTTAATAACTATAAATTAGATTTTGTTGAACAAATGAATGAAATTTACGATGATCACACAGATTCGTTGTTTGAAACTTATATGAAACAACGTGAAAAACAAAATCAAATTCCATTGTGTGATGAGTTAAGTAATAACCTATATGTTACCCAAATCACTGATTTTCAAATAATAACTTTTGAAATTGAAAATAACGATCTTAATGAAGTTGTTCAGAACACGGTAATTGACTTGGATTTCAATTCTTTCGAGGGTGTAGAACCAAATTTAAAATTCGACCTTCCTTTTCTCGATTCCGAAAATTTGAATACAACAACTTTAGATTTTGAACTTGAGATATGCAATGAAGTTGTTGATAATCCAATAAAGGAAGAGGAATTTAATGAACACGATTTCTTTGGACTTTTCGAAAAAGAGTGGTCAAATTCTGAAGGGGAAGGTTTAAATCACCATTTTGATTTTGAAATCAATAATTTTGAAGAAGTTTTCAATGATAAATTTGAATTTCAATATGGTGAAAATGAACTTGAATTTCAATCAATTATTTTATCGACCCCAAAAATCATTGAAAATTAAACAACTCGTACGATTTTTAATAAAAAGGAATTCGTTTTTCCAAATCCAACTTCGAAATCTGGTATGGTTTGGTTTTTTGAGCTTAAGCTGTGTCTCGCATACTTGACAAGACAAATGAATCAGTCTTTAGAAGACCGTTTCATTTACTTTTTGACGATATACTTTCTGAACTCTTGTAAATAATAATCTTTTCATTTTCATGTAAATATAGGTCATCTTTTTATTTTTGTTTTATTTTTCTCCTTTCACTTGGGTTGACTGTGGGGACATAGTCAAAATCCAGTGTGGGGGGGGGAGACTCATCTTTATTTTTTAATTTTCATGGTTTATTTTTTCTTTTTCTTTTAAAAAAACTCAAAAAAAAAATCCCAAAAACAAATTTTCTTTTGATTTATTTTTAAAGAAACACTATAGGATAAATATATGGTTTTGGTTTATTAAATTGAAATTTTTGAAAACTTATTCGTCCGAACAAAAATAAAAATGAAGTTTGATTACAAATAACAATGGTTTAACTAGTATATAGGAAGATCCATACATGTTAATTTTGAAATATCCTAATTGAAGATCTTTGTTTTAAAAAGTGGTGAATTCAAATAAAGGGATATAACATTTTTTTGTCTTCTAAGTTAAATAGTGCTAAGATGATTTTGCGAAACTCTCTCTTCTAAAAAAACAAAAACAAAAAAAAAACAAAAAAAAACAAAAAAAACATTTCTTGTATATATATTTTTAATAAACACCTAGAGTCATGTGTTCACACACGTGTGTTCACTCGCCATTTTCTGTACTCTTCTCACGTAAGCCCGAAAGGCAGTGCACGATCGGTATATCTGGCCTCAGTTTATCTGAGTTAGGTGTATATATATTAAAATTCTTTTACTAATAACGCCTACAATCAATAAGTGTTCACACTTGTGTGTTCACTCGCCACGCTCTGTATTCCCCTCACATCAGTTCGCAAGGCAGTGCATGGGTAATATATCTGGCCTCAGTTTATTTGAGTTAGGCATATGTAAATATTGTTAATATCAATAAAATTTTCAAAAGAAAAAATGGAGAGAGTAAGCAAATGAAATCCAAGCACTATTTTAACTTATTTGATTTGACTTGTAATTGAAAAGAAATGAAAATACCACTTTGATAAACTTTGATAATCGACTAAGGATTTATTTCATAGTTACATTGTGTTATCAACCGAAACAACAAGTTAAACTATAGTATAGTTGCTTTGATAACTTCATTTTTGTTGGAAATTTTGACGAGTAAATGACTTAAATTTTCAAGATAATAACCAAACCTATATTTAACTTATTTGTGTTAATTTAAAAGTAAATCCTTCATTCATAAATATTTTCAAAAACTTACATTCACATCTTTGTAAATAAATCTTGCATTTTGTAAATATTTTCATCCTGCATTTGGATTTTGTGGGTAGTATCTGCTGAAAACCCTCACGAGACAACACTCATCCTACCGGGGACACCTAGAGGTTTAACGGTTTGTTGCATACACTCAATGCAATCGTGCTCCCTATGAAAACGGATTTATCTTAGTTTTTCTTTATTCGAGGACGAATAAAAAGATATGTGTGGGAGTATTTGATGTGCACGTAAATGTGCATATATTTACCACTATACTTAATCTATTTAAATTAAATAAATAATCATATTGGGTATTTTAACTTGTTTAAACCAAAATTCAAATTATTTCAAATTGTCACATATTCATCTTTATCCAAGGGCAAAATTGTCATTTTTGTGCATATATCAATTTTCTAAAATTTAATTGAAAGTTTCTATATTATTTTGTAGGAACTTAAATTAATATACAAGTGGTTTCATGAAGATATATGCATGCACAAGAGTGAAGATAAAGGAATGAAGATGGAAATAATTCAAAGGCATGATAATGGAGGACCCCACCTACCCACCTACCTTAATGTACAAATTAGAGGCTAATGCACATGCTTATTGTTTGCACAAAAAATGGACAAACACCTCAAAGTTGTATGATTTAGTAGATCTTATGTTGTTCTTAGTGATTTGGGTGACTTATGCAAATATATGAAAAGCAGGGGCTAAACTGTAAAAAGACACACAGATTTATAGTGGTTCGGCCAGAACGTGCCTACGTCCACTTTATATGTTATTTCTCCTTTAGATCTCAGATTACAAGTACAAAGCTTTGGTACAAGTATCTAAAAGTGTTTGAAAGTTCCTTCCGTGCTTGAGCTCTCAAACTTGTCCCCTATTGTTGTACCCCTGCCACTCTATTTATAGAGTGAGGTTGGGGGCAGGGGTCTTGGATGTATATAGCTGCTGGTGGGCCTGGGCTGAAGTGATCTGGCCTGGCAGTCTGGTTCGGCATCCTCTTGGTTCGGTTATGAGGTGGTTCGGTGATAGGTGGAGAGGCTTTGGTCCGGTTGTATTTGGTTCGGGGGTAGCTTGGTTCGGTGAGGCCTTGGACCGGTGGTGGATGGCAGGTGAGTTGGTTCGGTAGCGAGGGAAATGGTTTGGTTCGGTGTTGAATGGAAGAAGGGTCGGTCCGGTGTTGGGTTGATTCGGTGGTGGGTTGGCCTCTGGTTCGGTAGATAGGAGGTATACTTGTTTCGGCTAGGAAATGGAGAAGCCGTGGTTCGGCTAGGCTTCATTCGGCATGGGAGTGGTGTGATGGTTCGATCGTGGAGGAAACGCACCCATCACTGATATTCCAGTTTTGACCAGAAAATGGGATAACACTTTGCCCCCCAAAACATGACTTGCGGTAGGAAGACGTGTTTTGTAATGCCATGAGCTGGACGTTCGTAACCTGTCAACAACCTGTAAAGAGCTTGATAGTTTTATATGGCCCCAAATGACGACCGTTTGAGATAGAGCTACTTGGGATGAAGCGCGGCCGTTCATGGTCAAGCGCCTAACTTCAAATGACGATCGTTCGCGATCGAGTCATTTGAGGTGAAGTGCGACCGTTCGCGGTCAAGCGTCTAAATCCATGCGACGATCGTTCGAGATCGAGTCATTTGTGGTGGAATGTGATCGTTCACGGTCAAGTGCTTTACTTCAAATGACGACCGTTCGGGGTCGAGTCATTCGAGGTAAAGTGCGACCAAGCCCGGTCAGAGGGTGGACCTCAAATGGCGACCGTTCGTGATCGAGCCACTTGTGGCGAGATGAGTTGTGCCGTTCGAGGCGAGTTTGTGACCGTTCGAGGTCGGGTGCCGTTCGCGGCGAGTTGTGACCGTTCGAGGTCGGGTGCCGTTCGCGGCGAATTGTGACCGTTCGCGGTCGGGGTGCCGTTCGAGGCGAGTTGATGTGTGCCCGGGGGGGACTTAATACCATCCAAACCAGATTCACGTTCGGGTGAGTTTCTGGATTGTCTGTTGTGGCGGTTTATCACTATCTCAGAGCATGCCTAGGGATCGTTCGCGATCCCGTACATGTGTAAGTAGCTTAGCCATTTTAGAATTATCAAAACCAAATATCCATTCAACTGATGAAATTTAAAATAGAAATGTTCAGCAAAGTCAAATCCAAATTTAAGAAATAAAGAACAAAAGTAAAGCAGTGACGTCGGAGTGCAAACGCCTATATCGACGTGGTTTATAGTTGTATCAGAGCATGCCCTAGGATCGTTCGTGGTCCTGTACATGTGTAAACAACTTAACCGTATCAGTGTGGAGTTTGCTGCTCGTTCGTCGTTATCTCGATCAACGGATAATAAGATGACGTCTCGATCCTGAGCCGTCTTCAGTTGGTGTGGGCGGTGGTCGTTCTTGTCCCACCGTTGTGGCCCTCCTTCTCACATATTGTGATAGCAAACCATTCCGAATATGCCCCTCCACCTCATCTTTCAGATGCCTGCAATCGTTGGTATGATGACCATTCAGGTCGTGGAACAAGCAGTATCTGTCTGATTTCCTTTCGTTATCCCTTCGCATTGGCCTATGGTAGGGAACTTGCTCTCTTGTATCTTGATAGATTCGCTCCAAACTCTCATTCAGCTCGGAGTAAGTGGTGAATCGCGACCCTTTCCGTGGCCGCTTTGACCTGTCATCATTATCCTCAGCCTTTCTCTTTCCTTTACCAGTCTCCGTACCCCTTCCAGGTGGGTTTCCGCTCTTGATTGCGTAAATGTCAACTTCTTCCTCCCTTTCTGCACTAGCATCTTCCAAACGCAGAAACTTTTCAGCCTCATGATAGAACTTTCCCAGATTCATAGGCGGATCTTTAGTTAATGAATTCTTGAACTCCGTACTATCAGCTATTCTAGATACAGCCGCCATCATGACCATAGATGGATCTGGTCGATCCACTGATGCTGCTGCCGCATTAAATCGTGTTAGAAAACTCCTCAAAGTCTCTCCAGTTTTCTGCTTCAAGGTTGCCAAAGTCATCACATTCTTGGGTCTTGCAATATGAACCCTGAATTGCCTCATGAATCTCTCAGTTAAATCTGCCCACGTTCCTATGGAGCCGCTTTCCAGTTGTCTGAACCACAACGCCGCAATATCTGCCAAGTACAATGGAAAGCACCGGGCCATAACCTCCTCTGATGCCCCCAGCACTTCCATATGCCTTATATATTTTGTCAGATGAACCGTGGGGTCTGTCCTTCCATTATACATATCCAATGATGGTAGCTTAAAATCTGGTGGGTTCCTAGCTCGCCTGATTGTTGTGGTAAAAGGACTCCTATTCACATCCTCCAGGTCCCTATTCACTAGTCCGCCTCTCATGGCCCGTCTGACCATCTCCGCCAGTCTGTCACTATCTCCAAGTTGTAGTCCTCGTTCACTGCCTTCGACCTACCCCTTGAGTCCGCGGGAGCTTTCAGGTGTATGCCCCTCTGGCGGAGCGTTCATTCTTCTATTGTTACCAGGTTGTTCGGATGCCCCCGTCTCTCTTGTCGGGATTGGATCAACATGTTCTGCGTGTGTGCTCCCTAGCTCTGGTGCTACGCCAGATGGTCCTGCTCCGTTCTGAACTCCAGTTGCGCCTTGGTTCCGTGCTCCAAGTTGCCCAATCTGTTGAAGCAAGTTCTGGATCATCTCTTCTTGTCTTCTCATCATGGCCTCCATCTCATCCCTGGTGATGAAGACTGAAGCTTGGTTTGCTCCTGAGGAAGCCTCTTGACTCCCTTCCTGTTGACTTTGCTCTGGCCTCGGCCTTCTGCTTGATTGTCTTGCCATGATTCTCCCAACCTGAATCTTTAGACTTTCAAATTCAGCTTCCAAGCGGTAGAATCCTTGAGTTCAACTCTCAATGAAAGCACCAAAAATGTTTGCACAAAAAATGGACAAACACCTCAAAGTTGTATGATTTAGTAGATCTTATGTTGTTCTTAGTGATTTGGGTGACTTATGCAAATATATGAAAAGCAGGGGCTAAAATGTAAAAAGACACACAGATTTATAGTGGTTCGGCCAGAACGTGCCTACGTCCACTTTATATGTTATTTCTCCTTTAGATCTCAGATTACAAGTACAAAGCTTTGGTACAAGTATCTAAAAGTGTTTGAAAGTTCCTTCCGTGCTTGAGCTCTCAAACTTGTCCCCCATTGTTGTACCCCTGCCACTCTATTTATAGAGTGAGGTTGGGGGCAGGGGTCTTGGATGTATATAGCTGCTGGTGGGCCTGGGCTGAAGTGATCTGGCCTGGCAGTCTGGTTCGGCATCCTCTTGGTTCGGTTATGAGGTGGTTCGGTGATAGGTGGAGAGGCTTTGGTCCGGTTGTATTTGGTTCGGGGGTAGCTTGGTTCGGTGAGGCCTTGGACCGGTGGTGGATGGCAGGTGAGTTGGTTCGGTAGCGAGGGAAATGGTTTGGTTCGGTGTTGAATGGAAGAAGGGTCGGTCCGGTGTTGGGTTGATTCGGTGGTGGGTTGGCCTCTGGTTCGGTAGATAGGAGGTATACTTGTTTCGGCTAGGAAATGGAGAAGCCGTGGTTCGGCTAGGCTTCATTCGGCATGGGAGTGGTGTGATGGTTCGATCGTGGAGGAAACGCACCCATCACTGAGATTCCAGTTTTGACCAGAAAATGGGATAACACTTATGGAATTAATGGCTTCATGTACACTTAAATGATGATTAGTAGAAGCTAATGATTACTTGGCCTCCACACTTTCTCAAGGGTATTTTGGGCATTCCCCAAAAATATGAATTAGGGTTTCATAAATGTATAAAGACCCCTTATGTTTCATGTAACCCTTTCCTTTCTTAGTTCCTCTTAGTTTTAGTTTAGGCTCAAAATAAAAAGACAAGCTCTTTTTTTTTATGGCTACTTAGCCATTTTTATTTTCATGTAATTTCCTTTCTTTTTCTTATGCAATTTAATTACTTGTTCATTTTACTTTCCTTATTCATTTACTTTAATGTTGGTAGTGTAGATTTACATTCATGCAAAGTAGATTAGTTTTAATTCTTGTTAATTAGCTTCTCTTTTCCATTAGCTTTCATTTTCCTTTCCTTTTGCTTTCATGTTGCTAGCTACATTTGTTAATCAAATGACAAATATGAGAGGCTAAACCCCTTCTATTTAGAGGTAATGAAGCTCTCTAATTATGTAGCTTCAACTATTTGTTAATTCATGCTCTCTTTTTGTTCTTAATGATGATTAATGAAGTGTTTTATTTGTTGTTCTTGCTTTGAATTTGATTGCCTATATTGTTGACACCAAATAGGCTATGCTTAAACAATCACTAACAAAAATGCCTCTTCATCAAAATATGATTATGGCATAAGAAATTGATTTGAAATTAAAATTTGATGGTCTATATTTCTAATCAATAGTTAATAGGCCATACTTAAAATAGATTTCATTTTCATTTTTATTGTCAAGTTTCATGAAAGTTGGTAAGTGGTTTAAGGGGTGTGTCAAAGTTTGATGGCTTATGTTGGCTAACTAATACAACAAATATGCCATACTTATGATAGGCACATCAAGCACTAATGACCATAAAAAAGATCATGATTTCATATGTGTTGAACTACATGATCTAGAGAGTGGATTTATTCTGTAAATTGTCACTTAACTCTTATATTTGCTTCTCTTTTCTTTTAGTTAGTTAGTTAATTCTCTAATTCTCTAGCTTAACTTTCACTTGAAATTGGTATAATTTGATTGAATTGAATATTTAAAATCAACAATTCCCTGCGGATCGACCCGTACTCGCCACGTACTAACTATTGTACGCCGTGCGCTTGCAGTAAATTTTATTTCAAAATTCGTTCGACGGTTTTCCAATTCGATAAAAATTCCATCGTCGAACAATAAGCAGGAATGGTTTTATGTACGATGCCCCCCTGGCTTTACGAGAAGATTGCTGGAAGGGAGTAAGTTCCATTTCCTGACCAATATTTGTCTATGGCACGAAGTGCATTCTTTCTAAACTTCTTTCGACTTTTACAGGTATCAGCCCATGTCCCGAAGGTACTGGGTATTCTGAGGCCATCGAGGCCATCCGAGCTATTCCCGTGGAAGACCGAGAGATCAAGTCTGTTATTTCCAATGAATCGCTTTCAAATTTTGGATTGTTAGCGGAAGGTCGTCAAACTAGTCTCCCAACTGGCGTCGCTACAACCGGACCCGCCACAGAAAAAGGCAAAGGGAAAGCTGGGCCTTCGATGCCCTCTATAGGAGGAACCCCCGATATATCCGAGGAAGGTGAAATAAAGGAGGTCGAGGTGCCAAAAACGACCGATGAGAACTTAGGCTCCGATATTGCACCAATAATGGACACGCATGGCATCACCAAATCGCTTCGCCCTTCGAAGAGGCAAAAAAGCTTAGCCTATAAATTGAAAATGAAAACAGTAGGCGGAACTTCTAAAGTTACAATCACTCCGGTTGAGAAAAAGTCGTCTCCCTAACATCTAGAGGGTTCATTGAAAGGTCTTTCAGACCTGACCATCCCTGATGACATACTGAATTACGGTTTCAACGACCCAGGGGATATGGGACTTAATTCGCCCGCGAGAGGCGATGGAGGCGATCAAATTCATCATTAGGGAGAAAAAACTCCAATAAGTAAAGCAAAAGAAACAGGTCCGTCGGGGGGAAACACTAGGACACACACGAACACTAACACTTCACCCTGCACTTAAATTTTAGCCATCATATTATTCTCGCTAACTCGCCCTCACTTGATTTCTGTGTAGGTGATATGGGGCGCACTCACGGATTTGACCGCCTTCGCGGGTCCTCTATCTTCCACCACTCCAGTCGGGATTCGAGGTCAGGTAGACGCCGAGAAAGAGATGACAATGGCTATAGGAACTACCGTCCTAGAGACTCGTCGTCTTCGCGAAGAAAAACATACGTCCATTCTTCATACTCTAACGATCCTCCCCCTCACTCTGAGCACAGTAAGGAAAAATTCGCTCAGAAGGGATCTCAATCTGAAGCTCCCCACGACCAACACTCTGGCTCGTCCAGCACAAAGCAATCTCATGAGCCTCATAAAAAGTCTTTGGTTCCGGCCAGGCATACTCCTCCAACTTCTACACATGACCCATCGATTGCCGAAAGATTAGCCGAGCTTAAAGCCATATTTCCGAAGATATGCTTCGACGGACTGAAATTTCTTCCTGCGATTCACCTAATTCCAGGGCATGTCAAACAAAGCGCCATCGCCTGCAATAACGATGTCAATGTCCAACACGATGCGTTTGTTCATTTGGCAGAAAAAGTTTTAGAAGTTTCTATGGAACGTCAGCATGAAATCGATTGCCTGAAACTTAAAGCCATTTATGATAAAGAGATTATTAAAGTCTAGGACGAAGAGCTTTCCTCGTACAAATCTCAACTTGAGGCCGCTCGACAAAACGCCAAAGATACAACTGAGGCAGTCAGCCGTCTGGAAGCCACTCACAAAAAGGAAATTGATGAGGCGGTTCAACGTAGCGATGCTCTAGCCTTAGAAAAAGACTCCATCCAGAAAGAAAAGGATGTCCTCGCTCGACAAGTTAAAGAACTGGAGGAGCTACTGCTTAAAGAAAAAGAAGAGAAAACCGCTGCACAGGAAGAGTTGCAATGATATTGTGAGGAAATCGTCGCAACACGGCGCTTAAAAACAAAGCTCGACGAGGAACTTTCTAAAGCCGAAGCATTAAAAGATGCGGCCTATGAAGAGGGCAAAAGAGTGGCATCGACAGAGATTGATTCTCGCCTTAAGGAAGCTACTGAAGCCGGGAGAGAAGAAATTAAATGCTTATTCGACCCGCTTATTGCTGAATACAATGCTCAAGTTCTCATGCATCGAGATATATCATTTTTGGGCGAGGGTTATCTCGAATCGTTAGCCGAAGCATAGGATACTCTAATAAAAATTAAGCGAGTGGAGCTGGGCACCGAAGAGATTGATGAGGATTCTCTTGTGAACGAAGTGCTTCGAGGGAACGAGCCTTCCCACTTATCCACGGCCAAAGCCCTCTACGGAAAGGATTCCTCCTCATCAAAAGGGAAAGATGACGCTACTGGCCCATCCGAGACTGAGTCCCCAGTTCCTCCTATCGCCCAGCCAGCTGGTTGCTCATCACTCGATTCTTTCGAGCAGCATGTCGGCTATGACCCAGAGAAACCTGGGCTTGATGTCCACGTTCTTTCCCCTATTCCAGAGGGCGAGACTCCTAAAACAGCTGAGAGTCAACCGGAAACCGGTATGCAATTTTTCTTTCCGGGGTTGAAAGGACCGTCGCTTTTGATGAAAAGTAGATGTATTCCAACACTTATCCTTTTTTATTCCATGTAGGTCATTCTAATCCCGAACCAACTCCAAGAAGCAATGTCGCCACGGAGAAGGAAGAAAAAATAGTGGAAGAGCTTCACACTGGGGATACTCCCGGACCCGATACCCAAGTAATCGGAGCGCTCGATGAGGACAAGACCGAGGATCCCTCGCCTGCGGACGAACATGGCGAGGTTGAAATCATGGGCTCTTCCGAACCTACTTCAAAACTTAGTATGGGGGAATGAATCGCGGAGGAGGACAAAAGGAAAGTCGAAATTAAGATTGTGCCTCAGGTGATGGAACTCGATAATCCTTTAAATAGGCCCTTGAAGATAATCCTCCCCGGGCGGAACACACCTCTGGATGTCCCTCTTTCTACCCCGGATACTGCCTCGCTAGGAACAGAGGGTCCAAGAAGAAGCGCTTGGCTGAGAAGCCTTCGGAGAAACCGAAGAAAGAGAAGAAGTCAAAGAAGTAATTATCTTCTCGCCATACCTCGCTATGCCTAAGTCATGTAGTTGTTTCTATTTATTTTTATAGTCGTTGTGAGTAGACTTTTTGCTCCGAGTTTAGGAGAAGTTGTAATGGAATTGAATCTTCGATTAGTAAATAAATAAAATTTTGTTTCTTTGTTTTCGATGATTTTCGCTATTCATCTTATCATCCAACCAGTACTTGACATTCAAAGTCTTATGGGCCATGTAAGCACATGTTCACTTCCACTTGACTTGGAGTTTTTCGAATTGCTTATACTTTAGTCCACGCTTCGGGGACTTAGAGATTTTATGAATCGTTTGTACGCTAGTCTAAACTCCGGGGACTCAGAGTACTCTAGTCCGCGCTCTGGGGATTTAGACATTTTTAAGTCGTTTATACTCTAGTCCGCACTCCGGGGACTCAGAGTACTCTAATCCACGCTTCGGGGACTTAGAGATTGTTGAATCGTTTATACTCTAGTCCGCACTCCGGGACTCAGAATACTCTAGTCCGCGCTTCGGGGACTTAGAGATTTTTAAGTCGTTTATACTCTAGTCCGCACTCCGGGGACTCAGAGTACTCTAATCCACGCTCCGGGGACTTAGAGATTTTTGAATCGTTTGTACTCTAGTCCGCACTCTAGGGACTCAGAGTACTCTAGTATGCGCTCTGGGGACTTAGAGAATTTTAAGTTGTTTATACTCTAGTCCGCACTCTGGGGACTCAAAGTACTCTAATCCGCGCTCCGAGGATTTAGAGATTTTTATTTTATCAATTGACTTTTAATTTTGTGTGTGCATTCATATGCCGGATAGAATGATGTAATTTAATTTTTTGCCTGGAATTATAACACACGGAACATCAACGGTTCATAGAAAAACAGCTTCAAGCCTTTATTGATCATAACAAATAGGAACAAACTGAATTGTCTTATTACATGCTGTTATCCCACCTTTTGGTCAAAGCCGAAATATCAAAAGATTATCTGGAAAGGACGGATATCAGGATTGGAGATCGATTGGGAATGATGATCAAGGCTAGGAGAGGCTATGTTTCAAATTTCAGGCCAATCGGAGTTCGTATGCTCAAGACATGATCGATGCAAAATTGAATATAGTTCTCGTTCGTATCCATCGGTTTGGCGCATTTCGTATCCATCAAGCTTTGGATATTCGTATCCATCAAAGAGCCGTAGTTTGAACGGATTGGTTCAAAACCTTCTGGGACTACACATTTCGTATCCATCAGAGGAATGTGCCTCGTCCGTATCGATTATTCGACTCCATCATCCGACATCTTCATTTCGAATCGATCGCCAGTTGTCTTGTTCGTATCCACCGAAGGTGGCCTTCTTCGTATCCCTCATCATCGTATCGGTCCAAACGACCGTACTAAGTATCCATTGTCATCAACTAGTTCGTATCCATAGAAGGGTTATCGCTTCGTATCGATCGCTTCGTTCACTTCGAATCGATCAGTCTATACATGTTCTTCGTATCGATAGGCCATTGATCGATACGAAGGACACACTACTGATCGCTGCGAGTGTCGACTTATTGATCGATGTGGAACGACTATCAGTAATCGATACGAAAAGAAGACTGCACGATCGATATGCACTGATGAACTTCCATCGATACGAACTAGGCAAAAATATAGGGACGACATGGTCAACTCGGCATAAAGGACGGATCAATTCGAAAGTCGCATGCCACGTCAACACCTGGGCACGTGCCAAAAGAGCGATAAGAACAGGTGGATACAAAAGTTATCGATTCGAACACGACAGCCTATGCAAAACCCAAGTTTGCATCGATCATATCTCATAATCCACATGTCCAAATGCTATGAAACTTTCACAGGAGCTTACGTACAAGCTGAGGAATGTTCACGCCAAGTTTCGACTCCATTGGACAAATTCTTGATCGATACGAAATTGGTTCGTATCGATCACAGATCGAGTCGAAATTGCATGGGATCGATCGCGTGGGCCCGTTCACGTGCCAGAAGAAGTCTCCCGAAGTTTGAGCGAGATATCAGCCTCCTACGCCTATAAATAGAGCCCCAAAGCATACAGAAGAAGGATCTTTTTGGCTCCTTGACGTCCAGATTCTGTCGAATCCAATTTTGCACTCTATTGCTGTTGTGGTACTCGAATTTCAACACTTTTATTTGCTGTAATCCATTGAAATCAGTTGTAACCTGCAAGTGAATATCAATAAAGTCATCAAGCTTCAAAGTGGACGTAGGCCGGATTGCCGAACCACTATAAATCATGTGTCCTTCATTGCTTTCATCTAAATTTTCTGAATGTTCTCCATTTTTAATTCTCTACATACTCGTTATCTGTAATTTGTGATAGTGAATTGGTGCTTTCATCGACAATTGGGTGTTTGTGACCAATTTTGGCGCAAACACATGCCGACAACAAAGAACAACAAAAGAAAAAAATACTGGAAATAATTACTACTAAAATGCGAAAGAAATGGGCTAAGTGTAATAACGGCGCAAATGCTCGCTATTCCATGCTCGGGGGAGAATCACGCCATCGACGGTCGCTAGCTTGAAAGTTCCTTCTCCCAGCTTCCGTTCAATGACGTATGGACCTTGCCATGTGGGATTCATATGTGATGGGATTGGAAAAACTCACTTCAAAACGAGATCGCCCACATCAAAGATTCTCGGTCGAACTATTTCATTGTAATATCGAGCGACTCGGTGCGTATATGCGATCGCCCTTAAATCATCTTCATCATGTTTTTCGTCCACAAAGTCTAGCGATTCCAGTAAAAGATCCCGATTCGTCTTAGGATCATAGTGAGTCACCCGGTGAGAAGGAACTTCAAGTTCCACGGGTATAACAGCTTCAGTGCCATATGCCAATGTGAATGGAGTATGGCCAGTCACAGACTTGTGGGTGGTCCGGTAAGCCCAGAGTGCTGTTGGAAGCTCATCCACCCACTTGCCTCTAGCCTTCTCCAAACATTTTTTCAATATGGATTTGATTATTTTGTTTACGGCTTCAAGTTGTCCATTGGCTTTTGGGTGAGCGACTGCCGCAAACCTTTTCTCAATGCAATATTTTTGGCAGAATTTTTTGAACTCCCTACTCTCAAACCGAGTTCCGTTATCCGTAATGATAGTTCGTGGGAGGGCAAACAACATATGATGTTTCGCACAATGAAATTAATGACCTTTTTGGTGGTGATCGTAGCTAAGGGTTCTGCCTCTGCCCACTTGGTAAAGTAATCGACCGCAACAATTGCGTATTTTGCACCACATTTGGAGATTGGCAAGGAGCCGATTATATCGATCCCCTATATTGCGAATGGCCAGAGACTAACCATTTGTGTGAGTTCCGTCGGCGGAGCTCTCGGAATCTTCGCATACTTTTGACATTTGTCGCATCTCCTCACATAGTCTGTGGCGTCTCAATTAACGGTTGGCCAATAGTATCCATAGCGGAGGATCTTTTTGGCCAACGTCTGCCCCCCAGTATGTCACTACAGTCTCCTTCATGAACTTCTTTCAAGACCCGCTTTATCTCATCGTGGGAGATGCACCGAAGTAAAGGAACCGAGAATCCTTTCTGATACATTACTCCATCCTGCATTATATATCATGAGGCTTTGCGAATGACTTGTCGTCTTTTGTTCTTTCTTTCGGGCAAAGTCCCGTGTAGCAGGTATTGCTTGAACGGGGTTATCCATTACTCCCTCTCAATTGCTGTTTTTAACACAGAGTCTACTTCCATCTCGTTTATACATGGGGAATGTAAGATTTCAACAAGAACCAAACCCATCTGCTGTGCATCACCAGTACTTGCGAATTTTGCCAATGAATCGGCTTCCCCATTTTGCTCACGCGGGATTTGCGAGATATTGTAATATTCAAGGTCTGCCAACAGTTCTTGAACCCGAGCAAGGTAGGGGGCAAGTCTCTGCCCCTTTGCTTGATAGTTTCCCCGCACTTGGTACACAACTAATTGTGAGTCGTAAAAAATTTCAACCGATTTTACTCCGAGTTCCCTGGTAAGTTTTAAGCCAGCAATCAATGCTTCATAATCGGCTGCGTTATTCGTAGCTGGAAAATTGAGCTTCAAAGCATAACAAATTGATCGGTTTTCGGGAGTCACAAGAATAACACCAGCCCCAGAACAATGGTCGTTGGATGCCCCATCAGTGTATAATTTCCATCGAATGAAGGGAATCACATCACCACTACTCGGCTCATCTGATATGGTGAACTCTACGATGAAGTCTGCTAGCACATGTCCTTGGATAGCCCTCTATGGCAGGTAGGTGATATCTAATTGACTCAACTCAATATTCCATTTCAGCAGCCTTCCAAAGGTTTCTGGTCGTTGGAGTACCTGTTGTAGAGGCTGATCAGAATAAATACTAATTGGATGTGCCTGAAAATATGGACGAAGCTTGCGTGATGCAACCACCAAGCAGTAGGCTAGCTTCTCAATTTTAGGATAATTCCTTTCTGCCCCCGTTAAACGTTTGATAACATAATACACTAGCTTTTGAATTCGATCCGCCTCACGAACCAAGGCCGTACTGATGGCATGCTGAGACACGGCCAAGTATACATATAACACTTCATGGTCTACAGGCTTTGACAGGACCGAGGGACTCTCCAAGTGTCTCACCAAAGCTCGTAACGCATCTTCACAATCCGACGTCCATTCAAAGTTCCTCTTCCCTTTCCTTATCACATCGAAGAAAGGAATGCATTTTTCAGTTGCTCTGGATATGAGTCGAATCAGCACGGCGACTTTTCCATTCAGGCTTTGCACTTGCTTCATAGTTCTGGGTGCTTGTATGTCTTGGATGGCCTGAATCTTTTCTGGGTTAGCCTCGATTCCCCATGAATTAACAATAAAACCCAAAAACTTTCCCGACGCAACACCAAAGGAACACTTTGGATTGATTTTCATTCCGTAGTATCTAAGTATATCAAACATCTCCGCCAAGTCTCGAATGTGGTCATTTGACTGCCGTGACTTCACGAGCATGTCATCCACATAGACTTCCATTGTTCTACCAATTTGGTCATTAAACATTCGATTTACCAAGCGTTGATAAGTCGCTCCTACGTTCTTTAACCCAAAAGGCATCACCACATAACAATACAGTCCAATGTCCGTGACAAAACTAGTGTGTTCCTGATCTGGGATGTGCATCAGGATTTGATTGTATCCCGAATATGCATCCATGAATGACAATAATTCATGTCCTGCTGTTGAGTCGACCAGCTAGTCAATTCTGGGTAAAGGGAAAATATCCTTAGGGCATGCCTTGTTTAGGTCTGAGTAATCAACATAAGTCCTCCATTTCCCATTTGCTTTTCTCACTAGTACGGGGTAAGAAACCCATTCAGGGTAAAGGGCGTCGCGGACGAACCCATTGGCTTTGAGTTTGTCCACCTCCTCTCTGAGAGCAGCAGACCTCTCTAGGCCCATACCTCTCCTTTTCTGTTTAACTGGTACATATTTTGGGTCAATGTTCAACATATGACTTGCGATGGTGGGAGAAATCCCACACATATCAGAGTGGGTCCAAGCGAAAACATCCAGGTTCGCTCGGAGGAAATCAGTTAGATCCTCAGTCAACGAGGGAGTGAGTTGTGATCCAATCCTAAGCACCCGTGATGGGTCATCATGGCTGATCGAAATGTCAATCATCAGTTTAGCCGGTGCAGCTTTAGACTCCTTAGGTTCTTCATCATCGTCTCTCGGATCTGTGTCTCTGTAGATCCGACCCTGCTGCCCGAGCCAAGGCTCGGGCACTACTTGTCAATTTTGCGCTACCTGGATGCGGATAGAGCTATCCACAACCTTTCCCTTCTCTCTTCGTTGGGCCTCTCTCAGCTAAGCCACATAACATGCACGACCAGTCGCTTGATCGCCACGTACTACACCAACTCCTCTATCGGTCGGAAATTTCAAAGTCAAACACCACGGGGCCAACGCTGCCCTAAACTCCGCCAGGGCCAGTCGACCCAGAAAAACATTATACGGGGAATCAACATCCAAAACAATGAATGGTAGGATCCGTACCCTCCTACGTTCACCTTCTACTAACTCAACCAGTAATTTAACAAAACCTATCGCATCAGTTGCTGCACCATTAAAACCATGAATGTGGGCTTTAGATGGCTTAAAATCCTTTGCCTCCATCTTCATTTGGTCGTACGCCTTTTTGAAAATAATGTTCACAGAACTCCCGCAATCAATCAGTATCCTTCTCACAAACACCGGCCCAATCGTTGCCGAGATGACCATTAGGTCTATGGTAGGTGCCTCCACCTTATCGGCATCTATGCCCCTGAACACTATATCATCCATCATCATTCGCTGCTGTTACGCTGGGGTCCCATCTTCTATGTTTGAACAACATTCAAAATCTGCATGCTTTAGGGAATTAGCATAATGCTCCATTTCTTGCCAATCATTGTTTGCCGGGTGGGGCCCACTAACTATCGTGTGTTTTATCAATCTACCTATGGTCCGAGCGGGTTCCTCCGGTCGATGTGGAGACTGCCCGTAATTGGGGCAGGATGTCCCATGTCCGCCTTTCTGCGGATTCTTAACAAATTGCTATAACTTCTTTTACCGAATCAATTTTTCTATAGCATCATGGAGGTGTCTACATTCCTCAGAGTTGTGCCCGTAGGTCTCGTGGAACCGGCAGTACTTCCTGGTCTATTTTTTTCCTCAGTGGATTCCTTTGGGCGCGGCTTTCGATATTGGAATGTATTACAAGTCGACAAATAAATATTCTCCAGAGATGCGTTCAGAGGAGTGTATTCGTTGTATGTCGGGATTCTTGGTTTCCACTTTCCTGCCTCCCTCTTCTTACTGGAATTTCCTCCTCCAGATCCTTTAGACTGCTCGGGCTTGTTTTGAACATTAACCTGGACCTTTCCTGAATTATCGCCAGATTGCTTTACCGCAATATGGCTTTGCACCGTCTCCTTGCCAGGCCTTGGCGCACTACCACGCCTCGTTCACCTGGCTTCCTCCGTTCTCATGAATTGGTGCGCCTTTGAATAAAAACGCTCCAAGGTAGCCGGAGGTTTTCCTACAAGCCAATCACCAAACTCGAAGTCCGGATCTACTCCCCGCATCACGGCCATGAGAATAGTGTGGTCATTCGGGTTGCTAACTTCGGTAGCAGCAAAATGGAATCTTTGCAAATACTCCTTTAACGACTCCCCTGGAGCCTGGATCACACTGGATAAAGACATCACGTCCTTTGGGCGAGTGGTATGAATTCTGAACTATTCCACAAATTTCGTCGCTAACTCATCAAACCTGGAGATCGATCGCGGAGGAAGTCTGGTAAACCACGTGGTGGCGATTCCGGATAAGGTTATTAGGAAACACCTACATTTAGTTGTATCATTTGCCCTAGCCAAGTCCATCATCCACTCGTATCTCATTACATGCTGTCTGGGATCAGTCTTCCCCTCATAGGCTGGAATAGTCGGCATGCTGAACTTCCGGGGGTACTCAGCTCGTAGGATAGCATCTGTGAATGGAGTATGACTCCTAGTTGTACCCCAATCATCGTTAGTTAAGTCCTGATTTTCTCTTATCAGCTGTCTGACCATTGCTGATAAATCCGGGGTCTGAATGGGAGGTGACAGGTTGGACTCCGTCCTGCGTGACCGTTTCGGCCGGTGCCTCCTTGGTAAGTGATCTCCCAAATGCATGTCCTGGCGACCCGCTTCGCTACGACCCTAGCGTGGTGGTGCACCTGATTCCACCTGTGCTCCAGATCTTAAGTTTCCCACTCCAGTTTGAGTGCGATTTTCCCGGAGCAAGTGAAGGGCCGTGGTTCCAGGTAGAGTGCCTAGACCAGTTCTATTGGATTGTTCTGCTACAGCTGTTTATGCCGCTTCAATTCTATGGCGTCTACGCCTGTGATGCTCATCCGACGAAGAGGAGCTGTCAGATGATGAGTAGGACACGGGGCTTCCTCCAGCATTCTGATGTTGTTGCTGAGCAATCTGGGTCATGAGATTGGCGTTAGCTTGAATTTGGTCATTAAGATGTCTCCTGCTTTCTATGAGTTGTCTCATCAGCTCGTTAAACTCTGTCCTGGTGACAACTTCTGCTTGGTTTAGGATGGTGGAAGTCCCTGCACCTGGATTAGCTTGTTGATTGCTAGGTCCCACTTGTTAGACGTTGGCGGTCTCGTTAACATCGGCGTTGTGGGAGGCTAATCTAGTACGCGGTCTTCCCATCTTAGAGTTATCTGTGTGAAACTCTGAGTAGATTCTATGAACTTCTTGTGGATGAACTTGGATCTTCTTTGGGGGATTTCTTCAATCCAATAGCGGCAAAGTAGATCCTAACAGCCTGAGAATGCCCTTCTCAGTGAAAGCACCAAAATTGGTCACTAACACCCAAGAAAAGATTTGTGTAGAGAGATTAATGAAGATGGTAAATTAAAATAGAGGAAAATATGCAAAACTAACTGCAAAAAAAAGAGCACCAAATTTATAGTGGTTCGACGTAACTGCCTACATCCACTATTAATGTAATCTTTATTGCTTTTCTCAAAGAATTGAATACAGATGCAATCCGTGAACAAATAACTCGTATACAAGTTTGAACTGAAAGAAGGAGAGCACCCAAAAATGGCAGAGTATCCCTGGAGTTCTCGAAAAAAGGTCCCCTCAACTATACTCCTACCCTTCTATTTATAGACGAAGATAGGCTAGATGCTATATGCAGGCCCAAGACCAATGCAGCCGGCCCATGGATGGTAATCTCGAGTCGGTCTGCCCAAAGCATTCCGAATGACTATCGGCCGATCGAGGAATATCGAACCATTATGGCCAACCAGTGGTCATTTAGCAACTGACTCGAAGTAAGACCTCAAAGGACTCGGAGCAACTCGTAATGGATCTCGACGTGAAGCAATGCTGACCTCCTCACCTCGATGTTGACTTCCAAGAATAAGCTAACTCCTTCATTTTGCACCGAACCAGATAGACCGAACACTTATGCCGAACCACCCCCGACCGAACGACAATGGCTTCCCAACCGCGACTGAACGATGTCTGCTACCTCGCCTAGGCCGAACGACATCTGCTGGACCTTTCCGCCTGAACTGCTTTGTCTCTCTATACTGGCCGATCCATAAAATGCCGAGCCATCCTTCCACGAGCATCCAGACTGAACTTTCCCGCCTTTGTCTTCATTGGCCGAGCGATCCATGTTGGCCATCTCGACCGAGCCATGCGTGGCCTTCGTTCTTGACCGAGCAGCGTCTGCTGACCAGACTAGACCGAGCCATGCATGCCGACCCATACCTGCCGAGCTATGCACACATGCCAAGCTACCCAAAATGGATCAATCCCTTACGTCTTTAATCTCTAACTAACTCAAATCTTATCCAGACTCAATCGAAGACTTTATAAATATCACCTCTGCAACTATCGTTTTGTAGCCAGCCCAAAGTGCCGAGTAACATATGTCTATAGCTTTGATTGTTGTTAGGTATGAATTCCTAACATCTATTTCTTATTAAATTACTTTGGAATTGAATTTGTTTAGTGAATTTTCCTAATTTTGGTATTTTTGAAGTCAAAATTTATGAAAACCCTAGAATGGGTGTTTAGACATGTTGTTTGGGGTGAATTGAATAGCCTTTAAGGCTGGGTTGTCGCTTGGCATAAATCCCTTGTCGCCGTTGCTCATTCAATCACTCCGAATCCGAGAAGTTGTGCAGGTTTGCCCATTTAAGGGCTTTGCAAATTCTGTCCTGCTACAGGCGATAGACGTCTGTGGATTATCCACAGATGTCTGCGGCTTCAGGGTAAATATTTCCCGAAACAAGGGACAGATGTCTGTGGATTTCCCACAGACGTCTGTGGTTGTTGATTTCTGGAAATTAGCCTATTTTTATGTGGATTTCCAGATTTATCGATTTTTGATTTTCCATATAGTTATTGTCAATTAATATCAACTTTGATGATTTCTTTTCTGGATTTTTGCTGTTCCCATTTGATGGATTTGATATCGATTTCCATTGTTTAATTCATGTTATAGAAATGTGGATTTTTGTGATATATTGTTTTTATAATCGTTTTTGTGATTTGTCGCTTTTAAATACAAAGGTTTTATACTAATAGTAAATACTAAAACTCTTTCACAAAAAATGATTTCAACACTACTTTTAATACAAAGCTCTTTTTAAAACCGTTTACCAATCTATTAGTATATACAAACCTTTACCTCATTCGGATGAGAAATCCATTTGAATGACTTAGCAAAACAAGTGGTATGAAATGCTTGCATTTACTTCGTCGGTTAATTCTTAGACTTGTTCGATTGAAATCTTGTGATAATTTTCGAGTGGAAATCTACAATTTGTTCGTAAATATTTAAGTTAAGCTAGTGGTTATGGGACATAAAGATAAACTCATTTATTTACTAGCTTAGTGTAATTTACACTTATTGATCAATGATGATAATTTTGTGATTTAGACTTGCGCTGTGCAATGTCTCTTTGTCCGCATAGGGGACTATACCCTATTTTGTGGAGCTTCGGCTCAATTTGGTGGGGTAGCGACCCATGGTCTTTGGGCCGTTTATGGAGCTTTGGCTCAAATTTTATGGGTTAGCGACCCATGTGATAGCGTCCCGTTTGTGATACACGTGTTGGTGAGTTTTCATGTTCGTGTTTGTGATAGGCCTCCCCCCTTTTGTGCTTTCTGGATTTCTAAATATTTATTTCTGGAATTTGTGTTTCACCGATTTTGGTGAGTTGCATTGATAAGCTTTATCAATATTTGTGATTTGGTGAATAAAATTAAGGAATATCATATTCTTTTTGGGTGTTTGAGAAAACTTGAGTTATTGTATGATTTTTATTGTTATCATATATATTTGTCATATCTCTTATCCTATCTCATCTTACATGATAATTATAGCTAGACCGATCCATTTATTATTTTTATTCTTAAATAATACTCGGGTCAGACTGAGGTGTTTCAGGTGCTCCCGCTTGACTTCTTAGTAGAGGCTAACTTCTGACTTTTGGCTAACTACTTTAGCTTAGTAGTTTTTGTCTTTCATGTATACGAGATAGAGACTCTTTGATGTATACCTATTCTTTTGTGTAGTAAATGTACCTATTCTTTTGTGATGTAGTGGATCTTGTATGACCAATAATATGATGTTCACTTCTATGTATTATATCCATATCTGTTTCCGCCTTAGTGATATGAATATCTATGCCTGATTTTATGTTATGATTATTTTATATTGTTTCCGAAGGGCATTTAGCCACTGTGTAGTAGCTTTGAGTTTGTATTGAATATGCCAGATTTCCTCTTGAAATGAAATGCGTGATATACTATCCGACATATCGGTACTCGCTCAAAGCAATTATACAGTTGGTCGCTCCTCAACAGCCTTATTCTTCACGTTAATCGACAGCATTACCCAGTAGTGTCCTTGGTTAGTGAAAGTATAGAGGTGGGGCATCACATAGGCCTTTGTCATTTAATACCTAACCCCAAGGCAGACTCCTCACTTTTATTATCTAGTTAACATCGCTTGGAATCTCACTAAGTTACTTAATACTTCTTTTTAGGAGAGAGGTGAACCCTAGATTAGTCACTTGATACCTCAAACCCAAAGTGAACCCTTCCTGAGATATCCACTATCACTCTTAATTATTAATTTGGAACCTCACTAGGTAACTTCTTTTGGTAAGGAGGCAGGCCCTAAAATAGCCACTTAATACCTCAACACTGAAGTAAACACTTTTAGAGACATCCTTATTTATTCGGAATCTCACTAGGTTACTTAACACTTCCTTTTAGAAGAGAGGCGAACCCTACAGCCACTTAATACCTTACACCAGAATCATACCTCTATGGAGATATCCCTCACCGCTCCTAATTTCAAAATTTGGACCATATAGTACTTCTTAATTGGGAAAGAAGGGGGCCCTCAAACAACAACTTAACATCTCTGACCCTAAAGCAAGTCCAATCTCTCGCAAAGACACTGGTCATAGGATTAGTGATATCTCACATTAGTAGTAAGTGCACCCGACTGCTGATAGCCTTAAAGTGAAGGGCAGTCTTCCATCGAGTGATTCTACCGACCTCGCATCACTAACCTACTACGTCAAATTAACTATCTTTACTTACACTATCTTAGGGAGACATTGGACTTAGCTTACTAACTCCTTTTTTATTTAAGCCAATAAGATTTACCTTAAATGCTTATCTACCCACCAATCTGCTTTTAATGCTCATAAATGTCGATTTTTCCATAAAATACAAATGGATATTTCCTAAGACATTTATGTATGATTACTAATTTCAAATTAGTAACCTTTTTATATCTATTTCATTTTTATCAATCCCATTAATCCACTTGTCCCTAATTTTTATTAATTGTAATTTTAACTTGTTTCCATTAATTTCTCATTAATTGGACTTACAATTTTCAACTAACTAATTAGAACCCCTATCTAATCCTATCCATTATTTTCCATTAATTTCCCATTAATTGGGGTTGCAATATTTTATTTTCTATTAGTTATTGGCAATTACTAATTTATTGCCCATTAATATGAATTACTTCATTTTCTAATTCTACCGATTCACTTCCCTAAATATAATAATAACTAACGAACGTTATGCATAAATAATGCATGAATAAACGCTGTTTTTCATTATTAACACAATAGATACGTATAAACTGTCTAATAAAACTACTTATTCATAACCAAATATATTCTAGTCATAAATATGTAACTAGAATATACTTTCCATATTTAATTTGCTAGAATTAAATTCCTTAGGAAGATTTTCCGCTATGATTTCCATAAATTAGTTTAACATAATAACGAAAGATTTACTACATTTGAAATTACAAGGAATAGATAATTTCTTTTTATTTGAAATAAACAATGTAAACTACGAAGAATAAATCTGTACTTTACACATCTCTTCCCTTTTTATTTTATTCCTTGTTAAATCAAGCGTAGCCTTTTTGAATCAAAAGTGGAAAAAGTAAAAAAATTTATAAAAATCAAACGGATGTTTTTCCCACAAATTAAACTATGGAAAATCTACAACTTAGCACAAATTTGGGCAATAATCCAAAAGTCCTATTTTACACCCAAGTGCAGATCTGGAATAAAAATATACAACATTCAAATTCTAAAATCTTTATGACTGATTTCCAGATCTTGGTGTAAACATATTTCAGGTTAGATCTAAAACAAGAATATGTAGGGAATACATTTCTACACTAATTTAAGCCAACAACTCACAAATAAAATTGATTTAGGCATAAAAATCAAAGTATTCCAATGGAACAGATTTAAAATCATAAATAATATATAAAATTTCCCACTCACCTTTTAAAAGAGATCCAAATCTTCATATCTGAAGTAGAACATTAAATTCATCTCCAAATCCTGTTTAGTCTAAGAAATATGTATAAAAGGGTATATACATACATTAGAATTACAGATCTAAGAAGAGATTTGGGATTGTGAGAGAAAATAGGTACAAATATATAAATATTTAAATTTTCTCAAATACGCGTATAGTTGATTCTCTTCTCTTCTCTTTTTTATTAGATTTCTATTCTTCTCCAATTCATATGAATAGAGATAAAAATATCTTGCTTTTACCATTTAGAAAAAAAGTGGAGAAGAAGAAATGGAAAAGTTTTGCTACTTCCACCAGAAAAATATAAGAAGAGAAGGGAGGGTCAAGCCTAAATGTATAGGCGCTAGAATTAACCAGAACCATTAGATCAAAATATATTAAATCCGGACCGTTGGGCCTAGGCTAACCTAGCCGCCACACACGAAGCAGTTGACCACCCTCTTCTTAGGAGTCGACCGCCCCTGTTTGACCATTCCTATATGCAGGTTGACTTGTTGGCCCTAGATAATTAATATATAAACGCTAAATTTTCTTATTCGAATTATTTTCGTTCCGAATTCATTTTTCGTCCGTAACTTCTTCGTTTGGACTTCAATTAAAATTTTCCAAATATGAAAGTTGCTCAGAATTTCGTCATGAATACAATGGTACAGGTTTCATGGTCAAATTCTATCATTTGCATAAATTCCATTTTTGAAGCCTAATTAGTTAACCAACTAGCTAATAAATAACTAACGTCAAATTACAGGGTGTTATATTCTTCCCCCCTTAAAAAGAATTTCATCCTCGAAAATTAACCAAAGACTAAGTCATGGTTTTGGCTCCCAATTATCCTAAACTACACAACCAATGAGTATACAACCAATTTTGCAACCAAACATGCACAAGTGCATAGGGTATTACTATATCACCACATACAAAATATGTATGCATAATGATTCTAAATTGGATCCTCCGATATGAATGCATTTCTTTTGAAAATATTTTTGGAAAAATATGATGCAAACAACCTATATATACACATACAGATATATATATATATATATACTGGAAGTTTTACATTTATGCAGCATTCTGAAAAATCTTTTTAACAAACCCTCATATTCCTATGAATAGAAATATGAAGCAACCAATTTTGCATCCACTTTTCTACCATCCAATAATCTAGCACATCGGAAAATCGTTTTCTAAACTTTACACCTATGTCGGAAAAAGGAATTTAGGTGGAAAATTTAACATTCTTATCACCTATAATCTTCCTATTCTCGTAGTAGAGTGGAAATTTCCGCACTGCCCCGAATTTACTTCAATTTTTCCACCAATAAAACGCATAAGGAGGCTTATGTCAAGCTATAAAATGTAATTTAGTCTAAAAATAGACTCACGTGCGTTGTCGACAAGACATGGAAATAGACACTCCAAGGCTAAAACGGCTTTTCCCTTATTATTGCTTGCATTTATCGCATCGTCGACCCTAATTCACAGCTAAATTCGCAAAGTCTAACTCTGTTTTCCTTCCCTATGCCTAACATGTGCCTTCAAAATCAAAGATTTCACAGAAACCTTTCCCACTTTTCAAATTCGTACGTCAAAATAAGATCATGAGATATTTAGATGCACATTTTCCTTAAAATAAATTTTGAATAAAAACTCTAAAAATAATTTAAGTGTCACTAAAATTTTCAAATAAAGGGGAAAGTTTTCAAAATATTTTCCTTCTCAAAAATTTTTATAAACCAAGCCATAATTTCTACGTAATCGGAAGTCGGTTATGCGCTAAACGCATAAACCAAATTCTAAAACCTACAGCTAACGTTTACCCATAAAACATGATATTTTGTTTAAAAATGTCATCATGTCTAGTCACCCAAAAATTTTAGCTTTTAAGGAACATGAGCAATCACCCAGGATACCAAAACAACTTTATCATGTCCTTCGCTAAAAATTTCAACTATTCTAAACTTCCATTCTTATATTGCATTTACTGTTAGTCAAGTGCCTTTATGAGATTCCTATATTTATACTGCTTCTTTATATGCATATATAGGAGCGGGTCGCATGTCTAGAAACAATAACACAGTAAATAAATAGAAACTCATAATATTGTGTGTGCCTTTTATAAGAGACAACTAACAGTTAGAACCCAAACAACCTAAAAGAAAAGTACAAATGCTGGAATGGAAAAGACAACAACACCATAAATACTAAATTAATGCCTATAGAATATGAGATGCCTTGCTCCGCGGTTGGAGCTCTTGACTATGACCCTTGAATGGTCGTAGCATGGTGGCTATATACCCAATCTCGTGCCTCTAGAGCTACTGGTGTTGCTGACGGCTTCAGAATTGCCATCTTCCCGAGGAAGGATCTAATGATGGCAGAAGGAACCTTCTACTAAACTGCCTCTCCATGGAGGTTAACCCATATTACCTAAAGACAGGAGTGGATAGGTGAAAATACGGAAAGTAGCTTTGTGGAGTGCTAATCCTTGATCAACAAATTGCATCATAAGGGTGGGAATCTAATTAATGGTGATGCTGCCAATACTAGCATAGGTGGTCTCCTGCACTAAAGGGTAAATCAGGTCATAAGCTCCCATCTTAGGGATGATGCTGTGCTGAATGATGCACATAATCAGACAGGTGTTGGGACGTAGATTATCAATCTTCCAAACATCGATAACCTAGGAAAAGATCTTGCTGAAAAATCTTTGAGTCGGTCACTTCAATACCATCCAAGTCCGCGTCCTTTGCGGAGGCCTCCAAAATCTCAATGAGATCATTATTAGTCAGCTCAATCAAGACAACCTTCACCTCCGAACGAATCAAACTACTACCTCTATTGAAATTCTACACCAATAGGACATCGAAAAGGAAAATGCAGCACGGGTAACTTTCCGCTTAAGTAGAGGATCGGTGTAGATTCTACCACGACGAATAGCTCTTCTAGCCCAAAAGCGGTGAAACCTTCTTATCCATTCCATTCCATCCAAGTGGCTTCTTGAGGGTTGAGACCATAATGGTGTGAGGAACAACAGACAGTGCGAAAAGGTGCCTTGGGTAAGTAGTGGTCGAAGGGAGAGAATAGGTTTTAGATCTGGAGTGGTGGTGGGGCGAGATTTAACGTGCAAAACCATCACGAGGGGGAGGCGAGGCTACTACTCCTAGGGAAAAATAGCGTTGCCTAAGGGAAAAATGAAAGAGAGAGGCTGATACTTAGAGGAGGAGGAGGAGGATGGAGATTGGGTTCGGCCTGTTGAGGAAAGAGGAACAAAAGAAGGCAACGGGGGAAATTCGGACGTGACTTTTATAGTCCCGTTCCAAGTTCAAATCATGCCAAAACTCGTTAACTGGTAGACCACAATAGGCTTACCGCTAGGTGGTCAATCGCTAGACAGGCTTTGGGCGTTTATTGAACCTAGACCTGACTAGGGTCGGATTAAATAATAATAATCGCTTCGTGCCTTCTCTTTCGATTCAACAAGATCCGAAAAATTCCTATCCTCAACACATTGGTGTCAAAGCCTATCGCCTAGTTTCGAACCATGCCATCAATTCACATTAGTCTCAACAAAACTGGTGTGACCAACAATAATTCCAAAAACCCAAAAATATTCCAACAACTATTTCCTGCCTACTTTATAGGGAAATATTTCTTCCAATAGATGGTGGTGCAACAACAGTTCAACTATACACCCTAATAAAATTGAATGTCATTCTTATTTTTGTCCACGCCTTAAAGAGGGAAAATCTAAAAACCTCGATTTTGTAAACCAAAAAATCACTGAGCTAACTATATGCTCCTTTATACTTCTTTCAAAATAATAGAAATCATTTCATACCAAAACTTCTCTTAAAAATCAAATTTATATTTGCCAAAAATCAAAATCAAGCCTTTATCTATATATATAAATATTTAAGGATTTTTCCAAGATATAAGCCATTTCCAAAATATACTTTATAAAAATTCTCTTAGAGGTTTTAGACTAAGGAATTGACATTAATTATCCAAATAAAAATCCGGTTTGCCATCAAAGAGGTGATCAATGAAGCACCCTAGCAAAAACTTACCTCCGGACAATTGCGACATACAGACTCTAATTTCTCGCCCATTGGAATAAATGCGTGTCTCTGACTGGAACTCATCATCAAAATTCAATATCACAAGGCAGCTAGAATCTCAACCATCAAGTCGAACATCTCCAGTCTCCTGGATCTGCCATATGTCGTACTCATGCTTTTTTTCAACAGCGCCTTATGCATCGCTAGCACACCTTGGGGTACTTCAGAGTCAATGTGAAAATCTTAACTCTAAGATATTAACCCATAGTTGCTTTGCCCATTCCCTCATAGTCGAACTACAACTACTTCTATAATCAGAACTTTTAGAATCTAGCGTAAAAATATAATATTACTAGATAGTAAAGTACGAATACGTTCTTCCAATTTACCCCAATTCCTTTGATTTACTAACATAGGCTCTGATACCAAATGTAACAACCCATACCTCAATGGGCCTAAATTTCGACAAAAATCGAACCCCAAGTCCATCAAAGCATAGATCATTGGATTTGGTACCTACAAATAAGCATGAGCATTATCAAAGATTGATAGAAATCTAAACTCACAGTGGAAACAATAATAGGATAAGAATACTGATTATGACTACTGCCTTTGAATTAATGGCATTCCTTGGATAATAGGCTATCACATCGGCATCGAACATGAGAGAAAAGTAGACTTCTTCAACAACTAAACACGTCCAGCTCCAGTGACATGTTCCTCTAAATCTATCATGTAGGTTGTAATAAGGAGGGGGTCAGAACAATGTTCCGGTGATGGGAAAATCTATAAAATATCCATAACATAAATTAATACCGATTTGTTTCTAATTCATTATTATGGCTATTAAGGTTAGCAATTCTAATCTAAACTTGCATTGCACACATGATTACTTACCTACCCCTAACCAAGGTACAAAATACTGATGAAGCCTTATTAAGTACCTAATACTTCCAAGTCCACTTGTCGGTTAATACTTCTAAATATGAAATGGGCTTTTATAATCACCACATAATACTTTTAAAAGAGAAACATGAAGAATTTGTCATTTAAGACCTCAATCAAGGTAGAACCTCTCATTTAGGACCCTATTCCCAAGGTGGTTTCCTAATAATGTTGTCAAAGGTCGGTGGGTCTTAGCTACAAAGACTTTTAACCACTATTTAAGGCTTCCAATATTTAATGTCCAACTTTTCTGCATCTATCGCCAATAAAATCATAGCCATGTAAGAAACGGTACCTAAGCCACTTAATACAATTAAAAGGACTAGGCAAACTTCTAACGTTTTAATAATTATATTCTAGGCAGGTCCTTATCACTTAATACCTATCCCCAGAAAGACACCTCACTGGTACTATCGTTATTACGGCCTTAGCAATGTGAGAGACTGTAACCAAGTCACTTAATACCTCATTAATAAGGACTAGGCAGACCCCTGACCATTAAACACCTATTATAGGTAGGCATTTGTCATTTAATACCTAACCCCAAGACGGACTCCTCACTGGTACTATCTAGCTGAAATCGCTTGGAATCTCACTAGGTTACTTAATACTTCTTTTTAAGAGAGAAGCGAATCCTAGATTAGTCACCTAATACCTCAAACCCGAAGCAAACTCTTCCTGAGATATCCACTACCACTCTTACTTATTAATTTGGAACCATGGAAGGTTACTTCTTTCGGTAGGGAGGTGGGCCCTAAAATAGCTACTTAATACCTCAACGTTGAAGTAAACCCTTTAGGGACATCCTTATTTATTTGGAATCTCGCTAGGTTAGTTAATACTTCCTTTTCGGAGAGAGGCGGACCCTACATCCACTTAATACCTCACACCAAAAGTGAACCCCTATGGAGATATCCATGACCACTCCTAATTCCAAATTTGGACCATTTAATACTTCTTAATTAGGAAAGAGGCGGGTCTTCAAACAACCACTTGATACCTCTAACCCTAAAGCAGGTCCTATCTCTCGCAGTGTCATGGGTGATAGGATTAGTGGCATCTCACATCAGTAGTAAGTGCACCCAACTGCTAGTAGCCTCAAAGTGAAGGGCGGTTTTCCGTCCAATGACTCTACTGACCTCGCATCACTAACCTACTAAGTCAAATTAATTATCCTAAGTCTTTACTTATACTATCTTCGATTGACATTAGACTTAGCTTATTAACTCCCTTTTTATTTAAGGCAATAAGATTAACTTAAATGCTTATCTACCCATGAATATGCTTTTAATGCTCATAAATGTCAATTTGTCCATAAAATCCTAACGGACATTTTCTAAGCCATTTATGTATGATTACTAATTTCAAATTAGTAACATTATTATGTTTATTACATTTTTATCAGTCCCGTTAATCCACTTGTCCCTATTAATTGCAACTCCTAACTCATTTTCATTAATTGCTCATTAATTGGAGTTACAATCTTTAACTAATCAATTTTAACCTCTAATCTAATCTTGTCCATTATTTCCCATTAATTTCACATTAATTGGGGTTACAATATTTTATTTCCTATTAATTATTGGCAATTGCTAGTTTATTGCCCATTATTACGAATTACATCATTTCCTAATTCTATCAATTTTCTTCCCTAAATATAACAATAAGTAACGAACGTTACGCATAAATAACACAAGAATAAACACTGTTTTTCTTTCTTAAAGTAATAAATACATATAAACTGCCTAGTAAAACTACCTATTTATAACCAAATATAATATAGTCATAAATATGTAACTATAATATACTTTTCTTATTTAATTTTCTAGAATTAAATTCCTTAGGAAGATTTTCCGCTATGATTTCCATAAATTATTTTAACATAAAAAGGATAGATTTACTACGTTCGAAATTACAAGGAATAGATAATTTTTTTTTGGAATAAATAGTGTAAACTACGAAGAATAAATCTGTACTTTACACATCTCTTCCCTTTTTGTTTTATTCCTTGTTAAATCAAAAGTGAAAAAAGTAAACAAATTTATAAAAATCAAACGGATGTTCGTCCTATAATTTAAACAATGAAAAACATACAACTTAGCAAAAAATTTGGGCAATAATCTAAAAATCCTACTTTACACTCAATTACAAATCTAGAATAAAAATATGCAACATTCAAATTCTAAAATCTTTAGGACTGATTTCTAGATCTAGGTTTAAACATATTTCAAATTAGATCTAAAACATGAATATGTAGGAAATAGTTTTCTACACTAATTTAAGCCTACAATTCACAAATAAAATTGATTTAGGCATAAAAAACAAACATATGCTTATGGAATAGATTTAAAATCATAAATAATGCATAAAATTTCACTCACCTTATAAAAGCGATCCAGATCTCCAGATCTGAAGTAAAACCTTAAAAAAAATCATAAATAGCACATTAGAATTATAAATCTGAGAATAGTTAGGATTAGAAGAGAAAATAGATACAAATATATAAATTACCTTAAATACGTGTATAGTTGATTCCCTTCTCTTCCCCTTTTTATTAGAATTTTTTTCCTCTCCAACTTGTATGAATATAAGTACAAATATCTTGTTTTTATAATTTAGAAAGAAAGTAGAGAAGAAGAAATGGCAGAGCTTTTCTACTGCCTCCAGAAAAATATGAGAAGAGAAGGGAGGGTTAGGCCTGAATTTATAGGCGCTTGAATAAACTAGAACCGTTAGATCAAAGTATATTAAATCCGGCCAATGTGCCTAGGCTAACCCTAGCTGCCACACGAAGAGGCCGACCACCTCCTTCCTAGGGGTCGACCGCCCCTAGTCGACCTCTCCTATATATGGGTCGTTAATTTTCTTATTCGAATTATTTTCGTTCTGAATTCGTTTATCATCCGTAACTTCTTCGTTTGGACACCGATTGCAAAAATCCGAATATTAAAGTTGCTCAGAATTTCACCATGAACTCAAATTCTGTCATTTGCACAAATTCCATCTTTAAATCCTAATTAATTGACCAACTAACTAATTAAATAACTAACGTCAAATTACGAGGTGTTATAGATCTAGTAGAGATCGGGTAGGAGTTATCACCCTAAACTGAATCGAGTGTACATATATACGAGAAGGAATGTGTGTGTTATATATTTTGATTTTCAAAACTATATAGTAATATGTATATAGAGTATATAAGTCACATTGCATTTACGGAAACTACTTAATCCTTTTATAGAAACTGGTCATTCTTATTATAGCTTGTAAGAATGAGCTGGCTAACGAGGAATGCTGCTAGGAGCTCCATTTCTGGAGTTGATGAGGAGGCAGGATCGAGGGCTGCTAACACTAACTTGCAGAACGTGTTCACTAAGATGATGCGAAACATAGTTCATAATGCCCAAGTTGCTCTTGTTGTGGCTGCTAGTGGCACTGCTCCAGTGCAAGCACCGAGGGTTAATGTTGCCAAACTGAACAAGGATTATTCTACTCTGGGAGGCAAACCTTTTCTTGGAATAGATTCAGCCATCAAAGTGCGAGATTGGGAGGATACCTATGAAATTATCTTTCTGGATATGGAGTTAGAGGATGTGATGAAGTGGAAGCAGGCCTCTAAACAGTGTAAGGGACGAGCTTTGGGGTGGTGGAACTCCATCAAGATTACTACTCCCGAGGACCAGATTACTTAGGAGATGTTCAAGGCGAGATTTGAGGAGAATGATATATCAATTACTCAAAAGTCAGTGTTCTTTCGGAAGTTTGCTGATTTGAGATGGTGGGAGATGTTTGTGTCAGAGTATGTGCCCGGGTTTGACATTTTGTCAAATTATGGTCTATCTTTTATTGATACTCTGCTCAAGAAGAATGAGAAGTTTATTATGGGCTTAGATGATTAACTTAGAGAAAAGCTAGTAGGACATATTGATGAGTCATTTGAGAGGCCAGTGGAGATGGCTCTTCGACATGAGAGTATATATCCTAAGCCTAAGCTGGTTGTTGTAACACCCCGTAATTTTTACAATAATTAATTCAAAAAGAAATTGATTAACAAAACTAATGTCGAGAAATAGAGTTTTCACAAACGTCAGAATTTGGCTATGGAACTTGCACCATTGGGTTCATGGCGATTTCTGATCAATTTTCATATATAAAGCATTTCGATCTAAGTTCAAATAGAAAAATTATTAATATTTGAAGGTTTCGAATCAAAAATAACTATATATGTAATTAAGGTAATAAAAATAATTAACTAACGTTAATTACTGTCAGATAGAGTTTACTGATAGTTAACGTTACTTAAACGTTAAGTTAGTTAATAGTGGAAGCAAATTGTATCGACTGGGTTAATAAGGAAGTAAGTTAAACAAAGCAAATATCGATGAGTTAAGGACCGGTCAACACCTGATGTTGGTCGCTCAACCGCTAAGGGTCGACATGTAGGCAGCGGTGATCAACCAATTGTGACGTCAATTTGGGAATTTGGCGTGGTCGGACTGTCCGGATTTGAAATAATTTAATCTAATGACTGGTATTGATTTGAACCCCTATAAATATGGACTTAACCCCCCAGTTTTCTTCTTATATTTTATAAGCGACGTCGGAGCTCTGTCGTTTTATCTTCTCCACAAAATTCCAAATTCTTAAAAATAGTCATAGTTTATACATATATATAAGCGGAGAATAGCAGAAGATGATAGAGAAGAAGAATAGGGTTGAATCAAATCATTAAAGCCATAGTAAATTGTAAATTTGGATGTAGAATTTATATTAAACCCAAATCTCTTCTCTGATCAAGATTTCTAATAGGTATATGTATGCTTGCGGTGTATGAATTCATATACGAAGACCAACTAAATTACAGGGATTAGATCTGGAGATTTGAAAAGCGAAAATGGTGAGTGGTTAATTATATAAATTTTCACATAATATTGGATTAATATAATTATGAATCTATTCCTATATGCTTAAAATATAAATTGGAGTTATAGGGTAAAATTGTATATGTGTAGTTAATTTATAAACTCTGTCTACATATTTTGTGATTGAAACTTGAATTATATATTGCATGTTTGTGAATTTAGAAAATATTGGGTGGTAGTAGTCTCAGAATTTAGGATTGGTTAGTAGTATTCCCTAAAACTTATAAATTATGTGATAGTTTCATATTTGTAGATTTAAATGATGTGTGCAAATAAAATGTAAATTAAGTTATCACAATAAAATCTTGGGATTGAAGTAGTATTTTAATTCATTGGAATGTAGATTGTTGCAATGTAAATTCCTATAGATTATTAAGTTCAGATTTATAAATAAAAGTGAACCGTTTGAAATGACAAGGAATATACCAAAAAGAATGAGATATATAAAATAGGGATATTTACCGTATTTCTACTATCTATTTCAATAACTACGAAAAAGTTAATTCCATGTAATTCGAAATGCAGCATAAATTCTCCTTTTAGATAAAAGATAGAAATTTACAGTGTTAACCTTGCCTTCAAGGAGATGTGGTTCCAATGCATTAAAATGCAGAAATCTCTAAGGATCAATTAAAGAATTGTAGATGTGATAATAATAATGGTATAAGAGAAGAATTAATATATATATATATATATATGCAAATAAGCAAGACAAAAATAAAATAATAAAATGTAGGCAAGTAGTAATTTGAAAATAAAAAGAGTATGGAAAGTTCATTAAACATAAGAGGGTAGTAAATGTTAAAAGGGAATAGAAGGAAAAGTCCAATAAAAAGAAAGGGAAGTAAATAGGAAAAGTTATTTAGAATCTTTTAAAAGGAAGCGGTAAATGACATTGAATAAAAAAGTAAGCACATTAAAAAGTAAGAATAGTTATTAACAGTTCAACATTGGAGGTGTAATAATCAAACAAGTAAGAATGAATACACAAACACACATACAAATATACAAGTGGCCACACGTATGCATTTATGATGGGTGTGAGTTATTAAAATTAGTAAATAACTTAGATGGATAATAATGGCGTAGTCATTAGAATGGAATTATATACGCTTGCGTATAGGTGGAGGAATACCCTTATAGGGTCTGCTTTAACGTTTAAGAGGGTGTATTTCCTTGGTTGCATTAGACAATATAAATGGGACGATGAACAATGATCGACGCTATATCAGTTTGTTGGTACCATATTAGGGAGTAGGAGCTGTACAAGTGTAACAACCCTGTATTTTGTGATTATTTTAATTATATATATATTAATTTCTTTAATTTAATTTCCTGATTTAAAAACTTTATTTTATTTATTAAAATGAATAAATTTTGTTATTTTAAATATAAATTTTGATTTTGATGTGAATTAGAATTCCAAACATGACTAAAAAGAATATTTTCCAGAAAAGTGAATTTTGGTCAATATAGTCAAACTTTGACTTTTAATTTAGAAATTTGAAAGTTTGAAAATTTGAATTTTATCTTTTATTATGAAAGTAAATAAAATTTTAAGAATAATGCTTTTCGTTTCGTTGAAATCTGATTTATAATGTGAATGTTATGCCTTTTTCAATATTGTGTGTAATTTGCTGTATTTAACAAATTGTTTATTTTAAATTGTATAAATAATATTTTATTTGGTCATGTAATGTTCTAATTTATATTTGTATGGGTAAAATAACATGTTATGCATATATTTTGGTTTTAAAACATTTTTAAAAGTATAATTGACATTTTCCCGTGTCAGTTGTATTTTGCTTACAATTTCTAATTTCCAGTTTCAATTAATTAAAGTAATTCTTTATTTATTTTTCTATTTTTTTTCTTAAAATCTTATTTTATTCTCATTCCCACTTTATTTTGTTCCTCATTTATTTTATTTATTTGACCTTTTATTTGTTTTAAAGTGAAATAGAAATTTTCTAAAACTAGTGATATTCTATTTGTAAATTTTAAGTCCTGTTTTGAATTTTTAAACAATTTCTTTAGTTATTTTTCTAATTTCTCTAAATTTAATTAATTATTTCATTTTTAAAATATAAATGAATTATTTTACTTCACATTTTTTTTAAAATATTTTTAAAATGAAGTTTTTAATTTTCCAAAGTCAATAGTGATTTATTTGTAATTTCTAGACCCTATTTTCAATTTTTAAGCAATTTCTTATATTCTTTTTCCATTTTCTTTAAAATTAATTAATTATTTTTATTTTATATTATTTTGTTTCGGTTTTAAAGTCAATTTACTGATTTTATTTTTGTTTTATTTGAATTTAAAGAAAAAGAAATATGAAGAGTTTTAAAAGCTTATTTACCTTAAGTCCTTTCATCTCCTTTGTCCTTTCATTTGCCATAACTCCTCAATTACTATCTTGGCTGTGCATTTTTGGTTTGTAGCCGTGATTTTTCAGCCTCCATTCACCCAAAAACATTTTACCTTCTCATTCATTCATGGCTTCAAGAAAAATCTATGGGTAATGGCTACTTTTTTTACACTTTTCTTCTCATTTTTCATGTATTTTGCCATGTTTTCTTTGCTTCTTTGAATGGCCTCCACTCCATATCCACGGCCACCACCCCCTACATCTCTTCCCTGCCATCACCACCAGCTACTCCTCTAGTCTTGACCAAGGCCGAGCCACCATGATGCCAAAACTCCACAAAAATTGCAACACAAGCCATAAAAACATGTTGTTTGACCACTATTTGTTCACCACTTCATTTTCCACCACCACCACCACCTTAGGCCGCCTCCACCACCTCTGGCCAGACCACCACACACCTTTCCTTCCACTGACCTGATCCATTCCTCTCTGACCTGACCACACAAGCCCATGGCCGAGCCATTTTTTGTGAACAAAACCCACCAATTTTGCCTTAAACTCTTCATATTCCTTTGTATAAACTTTCTCCTCATATTCTACTACCTAGGCCATGCATACACATGACCAAACCTGAGCCAAACTTGTTCAAACCAGAGCCAAAAACATCCCTAGGCCATGACAAAAGAATAGAGAAAGTAAGGCAAAAGATTTGGCATTCGTATCTCTTTTTATTTAAAAGTTATGTCATTTCTAGTGTATTGAAATTTATGGTTTGCTTTGATTTTTGTTTGGGTTGTAACACAAGATCTATATCATTGGATTTGCTCTCCACACTCAAATTGTATTAGAGTTGTCATGCCTTCATAATCTTTGTGTTGTGAGCTTTGTTGGCAAATCTCCAGCTTAGCAGGTGAGTTATTCTCACCAGACAATATGTACATATATAACTAGTGAATTGACCCCTTTTGAATCTGTAAAATGCATTATCATGTTACACTTGCTATGTTATGATTTTATGATGTTCACCCATGCTTAAACACCTATTATATTATATGTTACTGTTATATTATGCTGTTCTATTATTTTTATCAGTTTATCACACTGCAAGTTCCCTTTAGATTAGAATCACTATGGGTTGAAATGATACATACCCGAACGGACTTTAGAATAGGAGAAAATCATTATGGGCTGAAATGATAGGCCTGAATGATTTTCAATTATTTTTCATTTCCTTGGGATTGCGGGTTTGAAATGATCAAACCCGGGTTTTCTTTGTAAATTACGGGTTGAAATGATATATTACCCGTATCACTTTACCTAGACTAGAAATGAAATACAGACCCGTTGTTAAAATATGTTTTTATAAAAATCTTAAAAATATTTTTGAAATGTAAATATTATAATATTGATTTAAACTAAATAAAAAAATGATTTATGTAAGCATTATTGATTTTTTGAAAATTTATAAGTGAAATAAATTATTGGTAAAACTAGAAAATTTGAAATATAAGTTATTTAGGGAAATTTTAATTGGGTGATAATTGGAATTTAAATTAAATATGAAATGTGATAACTTCATGATAATTTGGATTAAAGTGAATTTAAATGATTTTTATATTATATTAATGATTTTGACTTAAGTTAAAATGTGAAATGAATGAATATTTAAGTTGAAATTTTGAAATATAACTAAAATTGGAATTTGTGAATTTGGCATAAGAGTGAATTTTAAGTTAAGTAAATAAAAATGGAATTAAGTTATATTTGAAAATTTAAAATTAAGTGTTAAGTTAATTTAATTTAATGAATTTATAATTTAAAATTGGAATTTAATAAGTGAATTATTATTAAATTTTGATTTTTGAATGGAGGTTTAACTTTATAAAATCATGAATATAAGGGTATTTGAATGATTATATATGATTTTATAAGTTAAAAATGATTTATATAAAAATATAATTGTTTGTGAAATTATACTGAATATTTGAAGTTAATTAACTGCATCTCTGAAATGCTATTAATTCTAATGTAAATGATAATACAACATTTGTAAATGCTGTAGTTGATAATAATGAACCAAATGGCTAAATTTAATTAAAGGCTATTATAGCATTTTTGTAATGTTATAATGGTTGAATTTAACTAAGTTTATTTGAAACTAATGTAACCCTATTACAGCATTTTAAATGCTGTCTTTTGTTAAATTGAACTGTTTTAAATGTGACTTTCCGTAGCATTTTCTAAATGCTGCAAAAGTTGAATTTTCATTGTTTTAATTAATTTAAGTGAACGAATGAAAGATTAAAATTTTGGAAATTTAATAATTTAATTATTAATAATAACTTTATTTTTATGATTTAAAATAAAGTAATTTGTTTCGAAATATAAACTATTTTGAAATATGATATTTTGATATTTTGAAATGGATTTTTGAATGATATTGAATTTTGAAATGATATTTGATTTCGAAGTATAAAATACCATTTTGAAATTCACGGGGTGTATTTAATTTATAGTTTAACTGATCCTTGAAGGATGGGCGATCCCAAGCATCCTTTGAGTTATTGTGCATTTCTACTACAGTTCACTTGAGTTGGTTTACATTATATAAGTATATATTGTCCTGACTCGAGTGTTTTGTGTTTTACTTTACGCTCGGGTCAGCCTGAGTATTTACAGCTTAGCTTTGGATCTCATTCTGGAGCTAGGAATCGCTGGAGATTCTGCTTGTCTAGTTATCTGTTCCTTTCAGTTCAGTTGTTCTATTCTAGTTCTGGTATTTATAAACTTCTATGTATTTGGGATTTCTATTGTATATGTTTTCAGAATGATATTATGTATTATGTTTTGAGAGTTTGTATATAGTAGCTTCATGAACTACTATGGTATTTTATTTCCGCTGTGAGTTATTCTGATATGTTCTGTGTCTGTGATTCTGTGTATTTGATTTCATTTGCTCCAAATTTATTTACAATCTGTTATTTTGAATTATTCAAGTTAGACATGTGTGGATTATTGTCGATTTGAATGGTCCAAAATAGTGGGTCGTTACAGTTGGTATCAGAGCTTTGGTTTTAGGCAAACCTTAGCCTACGAAGCAAAAACTCATTAGAGATAGGGTAGAAATACCCTAGTATAAGTGAAATCAATCTCAGAATCATTTCTTTGTGAGAGAACGTATTTTCGAAGTATAAAATTATTTTCAAATGATTTTTAAAGAATTTTCAAAGATTATTTTGATATAAATTTCCTTGCTTTGAAAGTAAAATATTTCTTAAACTTCATTCCTTTCGTATCCACCTTGTTAGTAATTTCTTTGATTAGGATCCTCTAAAATTTTGAACTTCTCTCTTGATTGATCTAGATCCATTGTTGATAGGAATCTATTTTGAGTATGGCAAAATCAGTAGTTTGTTAAGTTGTTTTGAGTAAACTCTGTTGTATCTTTTGCTTAGCTAAAGTTGTCCAACTAAAGATATTTATGCTTCTATTTTCGTATGTTATGAATTCGAGTCTTTCCAAATTTTTATGGGAATTTTTCTGTATCGATATAGGTTATATATCTCTAATCTTCATTTGGATTCTTATCGAATAAGATTCCTTTGAATTTTGGAACGCTCCCACTTGTTCTGAAATCCATTCCTGTCTCCCCTAATTGTATTCTTTTGATTTTGGAGCATTGCATCACTCCACTTTGTATGACCTTTATAGGGTGGCGATTCCGCCAATCTTTGAATGATTATAATTGGCATTGATTCATCGGAGATTTCTGTATCCTCGGTTTACGATGTTTTCTATCTTCTGCTATATTTAGATTCTATCTCTGGCAATCGAAGGTCGATTTGCCTTAGATTTTCGCATCGATTATATTCCTGAAGTCACGGTTGACCAGTTAAGGTCGCCCGTGATTCATATAGGCTTATCCATCTTCTATTTGGTAATTTAATTATCTTATCTTCGTTTGAGCATATCTTTGAATTAGAATTCTATTTGATTAGAGTCCTTCTAAATTTGAATCTCTGTTTTGCTTTGAAATCCATCCTTGAATCGTCCCTTGGAAAGTTTATGGTTGATTGTCTTTTGAAAATTGTGTATTTATCGTAGTTTTATTTTGATAAGGATGGCCAAATTTTTATATAAAGATGAAATGTTTTTGATAAGGATTATGTACCTTTTAAAAAAAATGAGAATTTGAAGTTTTGAAAGGATTTGAAATTTTGAAAATTTTATAAGAAATGTTTTCATATAAAATGATTTATAACTGAAGGTTTTGAATCTGAATTTAAGTGATTGAACTCTGGCATTTTGGAACTGGTTTTAAGATTTTGAAATAATAACTAATATGATTTGAAATTATTTTTCCGAATAAGTAATGTTTCAATGATTTTAATGGGTTTTAATGATTTTGAAGGAATTTCAAAGAAGTTTTCAAAGTAAATGGAAGTCCAGAACCACTTGTGTCGCTGGAAAATAATTTCGGTGATGAGTGCACGCATCATCGACATTGATTTTCGAGTTTCTGAGTGAGGGAGAGGCCACTTCGGTAACTTTGCTATGCGATTGATTTGTGAAACCAATTCTGATTTCAAATTCCGAAGCGTGATGTGATATTCGAAAGATATATGTATATATATTGAACAATTTGAAATGAGCCGGTGTTCAGTCCTTGAGTTTTGGATTTGATTTGATATAACCCTATTTTGGAATTGATTTACTGATTTAATTATGATTTCCAACTCTTGGATTGAAATATGATTTCTTCGACTATTTTGAAGGTTCGAGCACTTCCAAATCAAGGTTAACTTTTCAAAGCTAATTTTTTTGAAAAGTATGAATTATTTGATAAAGTATATAAATTTGTTTTGAATGTTTAAGTATGAAGTAATATGATTTAAATAAGTTGAAACTATTTTGTTAAGTAAATGAATAAGGCAATTTTAAAATTTTCTAATATGAAATTTAGATTTGAAATGCTTTGAAAAGAATTTGGTCTTCAAAATATTTTTAATAAAATTTAGTTTAAATGTTTTAACTTAGTAACATCTTTATGAAACTATATATTTAACAAGTTGGAATAAATATATAAGTTGTACGTATGGTGTTTTATTCGCATAATTAATTTGATCCAAGTTTGAGTACACAAGTTCAAGGTGGATTACACCATTTCGTGTTAGGATTTTCATTCGATTCTTGATAGCGAATATTTGATATGGATTTTGGGCTTGATTCTAGAATTATCTATCGTAGTATATGGCTATGCAAGGAGACTGATGCCTTCTAGTCGAGAAACCATATCGAAATCCGCATTAGGGAAGTCGAATGGACAATACTAGTTCGAAAGCGAACTTGTGTGATCAAGCGAGCGATCAAATGTAGTTTTGCGAAATGATGACGTATGTACATCTTATATCCTAATATCATTTATATATTTTGACGCTGAAATTGAAAGCTGTCGAGTTAGAATATCTTTGCTTACTAAAAGAAAATTCCAATTTAAATTACAAAGATATATAACCCATAAAAGCAAAGATATTCAAATCCCATATGGCTCTTCATACAGCGAAATTTATTTTGAAAAATTTGATCCTTATATAAGATGGACCTTACATAAGCATAAGATGATTTTGAAAACATTTGATTTTGGAAATGAATTGGTTGACTTAAATTATTGATTTGGAAATTTGGATTTATTTTCTAAATCTATTATTCTGGAAACGTTGAAACTAAAGATAATTAATTTGAGAAGAAATAATTCGGTGAAATTGTATATGATTTTGAAATTGAACTAATATTGAAACAAATTGAAATTTGAGAACCTTATGTTACTAAACACTTGGTTTGGAAGTTGTCGAACTTATATAAAATTGATTTGTATGAGTATGAAATTGATTCGAAAACTATAGATTTGAAAAGGTACTCAATTTGAAAGTGAAATCTTATATATAATGGATATTATATAAGTACGATATTTGAAAGTGATTTGAAAAGGTACTATATGATACATATTTTCGAAGTAAAGATATGGAAAGTGCCTTCTGCTTGATATCCGATTTGTGGCCACATCTTGGATTCATTCTATCGATATTATTCTCTCTGATTTTTGGTTTTCCGGATATGATACTCGAGTGTCCTTCGAATTCCATGGCGTTACCCATGGTCTTACAAACTCGACTGCATAGCGTAATTCGTAAGGCAGTGATTGCTTAAAAGGTACGGATGTTTCCTGGGGGATCCAGGCGTAACCATTGTGTATCTGCGATCTATGGTCGTGTTAGTGGCGTAATCCGCAAGGCAGAGATTGCTTAAGGGGTATGGATGTTTCCTGGGGGATCCAGGCGTAACCATTTTTATGTATCCTGCGGTGCACCGGTTTGTTGCATGGCGAAATTCGCAAGGCAGTGAATGCTTAAAAGGTACGGATGTTTCCTGGGGGATCCAGGCGTAACCATTGTGTATCTGCGATCCATGATTTGATTCGTTTTTTGTTTGGATTGTACTTTCCATATCTGTTTTTAAAGGTTTTCCCAGTATTTTCACTAGGTGTTGAAACAGGTCTACTAAGTACCTGGAGAATTCCAGTTTTGCGCCTGATCAACGCACTACCAGAGTCTACAGGAACAAGGATAAACTTGTTGAAACATCGAGTTATAAAAGTATTTTGATAAAATATTATATAAAGGATATTTTGATCAGTTATTTTCCTTTCTAAAGGATTTTAAAGTGATTTAAATATTTTACCTCTTTAACCAATAATTTTAATTAATGGCTCATCCTTGTCTTTCAACCCATTTTTCCTCCTAGATATCCCTATTCCCCTACCTTCTTTCCGAGGATGTCTTCCAACCTATTGTTCTGCCTAGTCGTTTCTCCGAAATTTTTTCCTTTTTGAGGACGAAAAGATTTGAGTGGGGGAGAGTGTAACAACCCTGTATTTTGTGATTATTTTAATTATATATATATATTAATTTCTTTAATTTAATTTCCTGATTTAAAAACTTTATTTTATTTATTAAAATGAATAAATTTTTTTATTTTAAATATAAATTTTGATTTTGATGTGAATTAGAATTCCAAACATGACTAAAAAGAATATTTTCCAGAAAAGTGAATTTTGGTCAATATAGTCAAACTTTGACTTTTAATTTAGAAATTTGAAAGTTTGAAAATTTGAATTTTATCTTTTATTATGAAAGTAAATAAAATTTTAAGAATAATGCTTTTCGTTTCGTTGAAATCTGATTTATAATGTGAATGTTATGCCTTTTTCAATATTGTGTGTAATTTGCTGTATTTAACAAATTGTTTATTTTAAATTGTATAAATAATATTTTATTTGGTCATGTAATGTTCTAATTTATATTTGTATGGGTAAAATAACATGTTATGCATATATTTTGGTTTTAAAACATTTTTAAAAGTATAATTGACATTTTCCCGTGTCAGTTGTATTTTGCTTACAATTTCTAATTTCCAGTTTCAATTAATTAAAGTAATTCTTTATTTATTTTTCTATTTTTTTTCTTAAAATCTTATTTTATTCTCATTCCCACTTTATTTTGTTCCTCATTTATTTTATTTATTTGACCTTTTATTTGTTTTAAAGTGAAATAGAAATTTTCTAAAACTAGTGATATTCTATTTGTAAATTTTAAGTCCTGTTTTGAATTTTTAAACAATTTCTTTAGTTATTTTTCTAATTTCTCTAAATTTAATTAATTATTTCATTTTTAAAATATAAATGAATTATTTTACTTCACATTTTTTTTAAAATATTTTTAAAACGAAGTTTTTAATTTTCCAAAGTCAATAGTGATTTATTTGTAATTTCTGGACCCTGTTTTCAATTTTTAAGCAATTTCTTATATTCTTTTTCCATTTTCTTTAAAATTAATTAATTATTTTTATTTTATATTACTTTGTTTCGGTTTTAAAGTCAATTTACTGATTTTATTTTTGTTTTATTTGAATTTAAAGAAAAAGAAATATGAAGAGTTTTAAAAGCTTATTTATCTTAAGTCCTTTCATCTCCTTTGTCCTTTCATTTGCCATAACTCCTCAATTACTATCTTGGCTGTGCATTTTTGGTTTGTAGCCATGATTTTTCAGCCTCCATTCACCCAAAAACATTTTACCTTCTCATTCATTCATGGCTTCAAGAAAAATCTATGGGTAATGGCTACTTTTTTTACACTTTTCTTCTCATTTTTCATGTATTTTGCCTTGTTTTCTTTGCTTCTTTGAATGGCCTCCACTCCATATCCACGGCCACCACCCCCTACATCTCTTCCCTGCCATCACCACCAGCTACTCCTCTAGTCTTGACCAAGGTCGAGCCACCCTGATGCCAAAACTCCACAAAAATTGCAACACAAGCCATAAAAACATGTTGTTTGACCACTATTTGTTCACCACTTCATTTTCCACCACCACCACCACCTTAGGCCGCCTCCACCACCTCTGGCCAGACCACCACACACCTTTCCTTCCACTGACCTGATCCATACTTCTCTGACCTGACCACACAAGCCCATGGCCGAGCCATTTTTTGTGAACAAAACCCACCAATTTTGCCTTAAACTCTTCATATTCCTTTGTATAAACTTTCTCCTCATATTGTACTACCTAGGCCATGCATAAACATGACCAAACCTGAGACAAACTTGTTCAAACCAGAGCCAAAAACATCCCTAGGCCATGACAAAAGAATAGAGAAAGCAAGGCAAAAGATTTGGCATTCGTATCTCTTTTTATTTAAAAGTTATGTCATTTCTAGTGTATTGAAATTTATGGTTTGCTTTGATTTTTGTTTGGGTTGTAACACAAGATCTATATCATTGGATTTGCTCTCCACACTCAAATTGTATTAGAGTTGTCGTGCCTTCATAATCTTTGTGTTGTGAGCTTTGTTGGCAAATCTCCAGCTTAGCAGGTGAGTTATTCTCACCAGACAATATGTACATATATAACTAGTGAATTGACCCCTTTTGAATCTGTAAAATGCATTATCATGTTACACTTGCTATGTTATGATTTTATGATGTTCACCCATGATTAAACACCTATTATATTATATGTTACTGTTATATTATGCTGTTCTATTATTTTTATCAGTTTATCACACTGCAAGTTCCCTTTAGATTAGAATCACTATGGGTTGAAATGATACATACCCGAATGGACTTTAGAATAGGAGAAAATCATTATGGGCTGAAATGATAGGCCTGAATGATTTTCAATTATTTTTCATTTCCTTGGGATTGCGGGTTTGAAATGATCAAACCCGGGTTTTCTTTGTAAATTACGGGTTGAAATGATATATTACCCGTATCACTTTACCTAGACTAGAAATGAAATACAGACCCGTTGTTAAAATATGTTTTTATAAAAATCTTAAAAATATTTTTGAAATGTAAATATTATAATATTGATTTAAACTAAATTAAAAAATGATTTATGTAAGCATTATTGATTTTTTGAAAATTTATAAGTGAAATAAATTATTGGTAAAACTAGAAAATTTGAAATGTAAGTTATTTTGGGAAATTTTAATTGGGTGATAATTGGAATTTAAATTAAATATGAAATGTGATAACTTCATGATAATTTGGATTAAAGTGAATTTAAATGATTTTTATATTATATTAATGATTTTGACTAAAGTTAAAATGTGAAATGAATGAATATTTAAGTTGAAATTTTGAAATATAACTAAAATTGGAAATTTGTGAATTTGGCTTAAGAGTGAATTTTAAGTTAAGTAAATAAAAATGGAATTAAGTTATATTTGAAAATTTAAAATTAAGTGTTAAGTTAATTTAATTTAATGAATTTATAATTTAAAATTGGAATTTAATAAGTGAATTATTATTAAATTTTGATTTTTGAATGGAGGTTTAACTTTATAAAATTATGAATATAAGGGTATTTGAATGATTATATATGATTTTATAAGTTAAAAATGATTTATATAAAAATATAATTGTTTGTGAAATTATACTGAATATTTGAAGTTAATTAACTGCATCTCTGAAATGCTATTAATTCTAATGTAAATGATAATACAACATTTGTAAATGCTGTAGTTGATAATAATGAACCAAATGGCTAAATTTAATTAAAGGCTATTATAGCATTTTTGTAATGTTATAATGGTTGAATTTAACTAAGTTTATTTGAAACTAATGTAACCCTATTACAGCATTTTAAATGCTGTCTTTTGTTAAATTGAACTGTTTTAAATGTGACTTTCCGTAGCATTTTCTAAATGCTGCAAAAGTTGAATTTTTATTGTTTTAATTAATTTAAGTGAACGAATGAAAGATTAAAATTTTGGAAATTTAATAATTTAATTATTAATAATAACTTTATTTTTATGATTTAAAATAAAGTAATTTGTTTCGAAATATAAACTATTTTGAAATATGATATTTTGATATTTTGAAATGGATTTTTGAAGGATATTGAATTTTGAAATGATATTTGATTTCGAAGTATAAAATACCATTTTGAAATATTAACCACGGGGTGTATTTAATTTATAGTTTAACTGATCCTTGAAGGATGGGCGATCCCAAGCATCCTTTGAGTTATTGTGCATTTCTACTACAGTTCACTTGAGTTGGTTTACATTATATAAGTATATATTGTCCTGACTCGAGTGTTTTGTGTTTTACTTTACGCTCGGGTCAGCCTGAGTATTTACAGCTTAGCTTTGGATCTCATTCTGGAGCTAGGAATCGCTGGAGATTCTACTTGTCTAGTTATCTGTTCCTTTCAGTTCAGTTGTTCTATTCTAGTTCTGGTATTTATAAACTTCTATGTATTTGGGATTTCTATTGTATATGTTTTCAGAATGATATTATGTATTATGTTTTGAGAGTTTGTATATAGTAGCTTCATGAACTACTATGGTATTTTATTTCCGCTGTGAGTTATTCTGATATTTTCTGTGTCTGTGATTCTGTGTATTTGATTTCATTTTCTCCAAATTTATTTACAATCTGTTATTTTGAATTATTCAAGTTAGACATGTGTGGATTATTTTCGATTTGAATGGTCCAAAATAGTGGGTCGTTACAACAAAGGTTGACAACATCATCGATCCTAAGTGGTCAGTGAGAAAGATGAGGTTTACACCTAAACAGGCTACACCTCCTCCAAGTATAGGTCATGTTAGGTCATGCACTGCCATAGTTGTTTGCTAGTTTGTTTGTTACGGGCAAGGCTAGATAACTCTTAAGAGATGTCTGTTAAAACAAATGAGGTATTTCATGGAGTTGAGTCCATAATAGTCCAAGGAGCCGTGTCTATACTCCTTAGCGTTGAGTCAATAATAGTCCGAGGAGCTGAGTCCTCTATAGTTTGTGGATCTGAGTCCATAATAGGAAGCAGACAAGTAGAAAATCCCTAAGATAAGATTGAATATGGATAAACTATTGTGACGCCATTATTAAGCACTGTAGGAGTCCCTTGGTATGCACAGCGACGAGGACGTGATATGGAGTTGGTGATGGATCTTGACGGATGTTAGGTTATAAATACTAGACGGGATAGTGTCTTGGTCCAAAAGGGGGCATAGTACTCATATACTATATATATTATCCTACCTTTTGACCAGCCAGTATACGGACAAACTTGATGAGTTAAACTTCGAAGATATCAAGGCAAGATGCCTAGAGAGACAACTGCAAAGCCCAAAAACCAAGTACGACCAAGAATTTACAATGCGTACTTTAGAGGGGAGGTGTTATGGTCGAATTTGCCGTAGTCTTCGAACAGACTTAAAAAATTGAATCGGATAAGCGAACGATGGAGAAATGACCCAAGGACTTTATGAATATCATAAAAAGGTAAGAAAAAATAAATATAAAAAATAAGCGAAAAAAGTTGAAAAATTGGACGTTTAAGTTTTTGGAAGAGCCGATTTGAAGCAAACCCACAAAATCCTAAGGTCTGACTAGAAGCATAATAGTCTTGGAAAAACTCCAAGCACGATCTGAAGCAAACCAAGTAGAAACACTAAGTCTGACTCGAAGTTGGTTTGATACCGACCCAAGTGGTTGGATCGGTATCGACCCATGAAAACTTAGGTCGGACACATAAAATTCTCAGGCTGACTCCAAGCAAATGAAAGAAAACTCAGAGCGCAAAAATCTCATAAATTCTTCAAGTCGAGCCCTAAGCAAACACTCAAATTTCTCATGTCGGACTCTAAGTTAATAGAGACCAAGCCAACTCAAGCCAAAAGAATCATCGATCCACCAAAGTGGTGGATCAGTACTGACCCAACTCTATGGTTCGGTACTGACCCAGCTTTCCTCCACTGATGGGTCCCATCTTCTGCCTATACACTCTACTCAATGTTAGAAGCCTACTCAAAGTATTTTTTTGTTGGTTCAATGCAATTCTCTATCGATATCCATGTCAGCAACTCTGTTCTTCCATGACTCCGTCACTGGGACTCCGAAACAAGCTAACATTGGTTCAAACAACTATGGAATCACGAAGCTAACCTCAAGATAAGCCAAAGTGAAGAGTTCAAGATGACCAGATTGGCAATCTTATGGAGTCGGACTGACCCAAGCCCTTGGAATCGTTCTAACCCATGTAAGTTGACGAGGTGGCATCCAACTGTTTTGGAGAAATGGTCTAAGGCATGGAAAACTATATGGAGGTCTTCTAGGCGAGATTCTAAGCTTCCTACCTCTTTAAATAGAAGGGTAAGGCTCATTTTTCAGGATCTTTATGCTCTTCTCTCCTTTCTCTAATTTCTTGTAATCTCTATCGGAGTTGTACCACCGGTAAGAACTTCTGCCTCCAAGTTAGAATATAAGAAATAAAATCATTAAGTGGACGTAGGTCAAGATCAGCCGAACCACTATAAACTATTATATGCTCTTTTTTCTCGTTTTTCATTTATTTGCTTTACTTTTTATTCTCTACTAAATCTATTATGTGTTTATGCCATTTTTTGTTCATACATTTTGGTGCTTTCACTAAGAAATCACTAGAATTCATTGATTTGGGATTTGAAAAAGATTCAGAATGACTAGATAATCAACTAGAAGGAATGTTGTTGGAGGAAACTAGCAAGGAGGCAGCCAAGAAACTTCCTTAGGAGCTAACCCCCTATCCGTTTGCATAACCAGGGATGAGATGAAAACCATGATGAATGGTTTGCAAGATAGGATGATTGCTCACCAGGAAGAGATGATGGAGAATTTCTTCAGGAGAATGGACAAATGGGAATAGCTGGATTTGCTGCAAATCAATATCAAAGACCAGAAACCGGAGTGCAAGTAACTAGAAGCGGAGTAAAATGACCCATGACAAAGCTCGAGAAAAACATACGGGTCGGTAGTGACCAACAAGCACGTGTCGGTACCGACCCACAAGGACTTGGGGGCATGGTTCATCCTAACCTAGAAAGGAATGTTGTGCATGCTGGAGATGGTGCGGAGCGTATGAATGCGAATCAGAATGCAGAAGCACGACCAGAGGAGTATGTACCATAATTCTCTCACAGATCGGCGGGCAGGTTGAGAATTCCAATTTGAGAATTCCTTTGAGTGACGAATGACTGACTTGCTAAGATGGTGAGACGAGCTATGAGGGGCGGATTTCCTAACCAGAGAATGAAAGAAGTGAACATAAGTCCATTCACACCGAGTATTCGGTATGCTAGGAATCTGCCTAATTCAAGTTACCTACGTTGGATGAAGATTGATCTAATGGTTCATTTGATGAGGTACATCTGATATATAGAGGTGTTGGGTGTGTCTGAAGAGGTTATGGGATGGTGTTTCCCTTTATATTTGATAGGTTTGGTGGCGTTATGGTTTAGACAGCTGGAGAGTGGTTCCATCAACACATGGACCGAGTTGGTGAACAGATTCGTGAAGTAGTTCCGAGTCCATATTTAACGACCATAAAATTTAAATACGTTAGAAAGTATGAAGAAGAGGGACGAAGAGACCCTTAGGGGTTTTCTAATAAGGTTCAATGGCGGCAATTGTGGTCGATAAGCCAAACCCTTCAATGGTTTTGATGGTGTCGTTCTCAGGAATAGCCATAAAGATGGATTTTAAGGTTGCGTTGGAATGGAATCCAACAAGGGAGCATGTAGAGTTTTATTACAAAGATGAAAGGTTTTTACGCCAAGAGGATGCTGAAGCCGATGAGGAAGAGGTTAATGATTTAGATGGCGGAGGATCGCTTGAAGTAGGAGCTAACAAAGATAAAGGAAAACAGAAGTTTGATGATGGCTATGAAGGATTGAAGCGGCAAAGAAGGGAACCGAAATTCTCTTCTTACACAGATTTAAATTAAACCCCGGAGAAGATTTATCTGGATACTAGGGGACAGATCCCCTATCGGAAGCATGCAAGAAGAGAACCCATATAGTGTGAAAGGGCATCTAGAAAATACTGCCTATTCCATTAGCTGGATGGACATAACACAAATAATTGCAAGCACCTATAGGATTTGATCGAGGAAAAAGTCAGAGATAACTGATTTCAACAATATGTGAGAAGTCAAGCTATAGTGGTGGAAAAAGAGCAGTCATCAACTGTAGCAAATAGAAATGGCCTTGGATCAAGGTCAAGGATAGTCATCGCTTGATCGGGATGGTAGAGAATCAGGTTTGGTTCTCGCACTCTATTTCCCTATTTCAACAAACTATGCAATAATATAGTCAAGTCATATACTCGTGTATAGGATCCCGAACGGTCCCTAGGCACACACTGAGCTGGATGATAGACTATAATGCCTGACGAGGTAGTTATCTTGACGTTAGACTTTATGTTGTTTTTTATATTTGAATTTGATTATGGAAATCCACATTGAATGTGATGATCGATATTAATCGCTTTAAAGTCCCGTCTGAAAACATGGGATCAGAGTGCAAGGTGCAAGTCCCCTCACCGAAGAGTGAGCATATGGACTTTTATGATATTACTTGCTTTAAGTCCCATTTCAAAAGATGGGACCAGAGTGCAAGAAGTAAGTTACTACGTCGGAGCGTGAGCGGATGAGCACGCTTGTCGTTGAATCCCTTCGCTGAAGAGCTAACGGATTGGGCTCGGCAAGGGTTCGGAGAGAGCAAGGATTTGATTAAATGAGCAAAAGGGATCGCGGATTTGATTATCGGCCTCGAACTACCATGAATTTGATAATCGGCCTCGAACACCCATATATTTGATTAACGGTTTGGAGAGACCATGGATTTGATTATCGGCCCCAAACGGCCATGGATTTAACTAATTGTTGGGAGAGACCATGGATTTGACTATCGGCTTCGAACGGGCACAACATTAATCAATGGTCCAAAGAGACCCTATATTTAACTATCGATCCTGAATGGCCATGAATTTGATTACGATCTAGGGAGATCACTCATTAAATTGAATATAAAACAATCTCGAAAGATCGAGCCTAAAAATGAAAACAGATAACATTTTGATGAAAGGATTTGAATGCTTTATAATTGGAACATAATTGACAAATCCTGGGTGAACACGAGACGGTTTTGATACGTAATTTGATAACTCTAAATGAAAACAGAATGATAATGATATAAATCACAGGTGAACATGGAACAATTTTGATATGTTATGTAATAACTCCAAGTGAAATCAGAATTGTGATGATGTATAGACAACGCTTGGGCAAAGTCTAGAGTCTTAGGCAATGATGGGTCTGCAATAACCCGTAATTGACAAGCGAATCCAAAGGAAAAAGATGATTCGTAATGGCTTGATCGGCCGATAACCAGGAAATTCAAGTGCTAACATCTCATCGACGCCAACATTTGTTCTTGAGCAAAGCATACCTTTCATTCGCAAGGAATGCTTGGGCAAGTGTTAGCCCGCTTTTTGACCAAACAGTATACAGACAAACTTGACAAGTCAAACTTCAAAGTTATCAAGGCAAGACGCACGAAGAGACAACTGAGAAGCCCGCAAACCAAGTACGACCAAGAATTCACAAGCCGTACTTTGGAGGGTAGGCATTACGGTCGAATTTGTCATAGTATTCGAATAGACTTAAACGATAAAATCGGACGAGCGACCGATGAGGAAATGACACAAGGACTTTTGAAATAACACAAAATGGCAAGAAAAAAGAAATATTAAAAATGAGTGAAAACGGTTGAAAATTTGGAAGTTCAAGTTTTCGAAAGAGCGGACTTAGAGCAAACCCACAAAATCCTCAGGTCTGACTCGAAGCAGAACAGTCTTGGAAAAACTCCAAGCGCGACCCAAATCAATCCACACAAAAACCATAAGGGCGACCCGAAGTTGGTTCGGTACCGACCCAAGTGGTTAGATCGGTATGGACCCATGAAATCTCGGGTCGGACGTACAAAATTCTCAAGTCTAAATCCACGCAAATGAAGGAAAACTCGGAGCACAAAAATCTCTGAAACTCTTTAGGTTGAGCCCCAAGCACACACTCAAATTTCACACATCGGACTCCAAGTTAGTTCAAGTTAACAAAGACCAAGCTAACTAAAGCCAAAAGAATCATCGATCCACCAAAGTGGTGGATCGGTACCGACCCGGCTCTATGGTTCGGTACCGATCCAACGTTCCTCCACTAATGGGTCTCATCTTCTGCCTATGCACTTTACTCGATACAAGAAGCCTAATCCAAGTGTTGTTTTGTTGGTCCAATGCAATTCTCTATCGATCTCCATGAACTCTTGAATCATCCTCTCTGTTCTTCCACAACTCCATCATTTGGACTTCGAAACAAGCTAACATTGGTGCAAACACCTATGTAATCACGAAGCTAACCACAAGATGATCCAAAGTGAAAGTTCAAGATGACCAGATTGGCAATATTATGGGGTCGTACCGACCCAAGCCCTTTGAGTCATACCGACCCGTATAAGTGATGAGGTGGCATCCTACTTTTTTTTTGTAGAAACAGTCTAAGGCATGGAAAACTATATGGAGATCTTCTAGGCAATATTCTAGGCTTTTTACCTCTATAAATAGAGTGGTATGGCTTATCTTTAAGGATCTTTTGGCTCTTGCTGCTCTTTCTTTAATTTCTTGTAATCTCTGTTGGAGTTATACTCAATCGTAAGTACTTCTACCTCCAAGTCAGAATATATGCAATAAAATCAATAAGTGGACATAGGCCAGGATTAGTTGAACCACTGTAAACCATTGTGTGCTCTTATCTTCTCATTTTTAATTTATTTTCTTCACTTTTTATTCTCTACTAAATCTATTGGGTGTTTGCGCCATTTTTGGTTCAAACAATATACGTATGTAGTTATGGTCAACTTCGGGTAGATGAGGCGTATCGTACGCTTACGTGTTGTTGAGACGACTAAGTAAATAAAAAGACATAACATGTGACAAAAGGCAATCGACAAAAAATAGTGTTATGTGTAAAATGTATAATTTACCAAGCAATGGAACATTGTTCTAATCCCTTCCTCATTACAACCCACTAGATAGCTTTAGAGCGATAGGTACTGGTGCAAAGCGGGAATAGCGGAAGGACAGGTTTCCTTATGTATGCTCGACACTAACAAGGACATTAGGCATTGGAAGTGTCAATCTTAATCAGTAATTATATTATTATTATATTTTGCTATGCCGTTGTAAGTTATATCGACAGTGCTCTCATATGTATTTATTTCTTTATTTGCAGAATACCAAACTAATGATCTGTACTTTGGTGGACTTGGGTTTTTGATTTAGCAAAAATTTAGGCCCACTTGGGTGTGGGTTGTCACAGCTTTTGCTCTTCAAGGATGAGCCAAAGCCACAAGCTAGTGGAGGAGGCAAGAAGAAGTGGAACAACAGCACCAACAATAAGAGGAAGCAACTGCAGATAAAAGGGGACCAGAAAAAGGACAAGTGGGAGCCTACTTCCTATAATTGTAAGGAGAAGGGCCATCTTATCAGTGATTGTAAGGCGGAAGGCAAGAAGTGCTACAACTGCTACACGCTATGGCATATAAATAAGGATAGTCTAGAACCGCCAAGGAAGAAGCAGGTTATATCTGCTTACGATTTGAACGTTCTTTCGGCATCGTCGAATGCTCCATTAGCGAAGGTGAAAGGGAGGAGCATCGTTATACAGGGTATGCTTTCTATTTTCGGTAGACCTATAAGTGTCTTACTCTATGCTGGGCTTTACATTCCTTCATATCTAATGATTTGGTGATAGATTGGGATTGAAATCATAGATAGTCGACTGACCTTTGATTGTGACCAACCCTGTTGGAGGATTAACTAGCCTTTGCATGGTTTGTCGAGGCTTAGCCTTAATGAGTTATGGATGTTTGTTTGATGGCAATTTCTTTGTTTTACGTTTTGTGGGGTTTGGTATTATTCTAGGGATGGACAGGCTATAAAAGTAGGGAGTAGTGGCGGGTTGTGAGAGGCCATAGGTTACGATAGGGATGAATGATGGGCGTAGGATGAAGATAGGCTATCTCCCTAACAATGAGGTGATGGTTATCTTTCTATACTTGCTCGAGATCCTACATGATGATTTTTCATCTATGCTTATAGCGAGGGAGTATCCGGACATATTTGAGGAGGTGACTGGATTACCACCACATAGAGAGATCGAGTTCTGTATAGATTGGGTGAAGGATGTCAGACCGACTGTTATACCATTGAGGTGTATGGTGCCAAAAGAGAAGTAGGAACTAGAGGTCCATGTGAATGCCTATTGCAACGAGGGTTCATTCGTCGTAGATATCTAAGTAGGGAGCACTTGTAGTGTTCACCACTAAGGTGGGTGGCTCTGTGAGATTTTATGTGGATTACCGTATGCTGAATAAGGTGATGAAGACGAATAATCATCCACCTCCACGAATTCATGACTTGTTCGATTGGTGTGCTAGGGTGTTCTCTCGGTTGGACCTTGTGATAGGGTTTCATCAACTGAGAGTGACAAAGGAGAGTGTGCTGATCATGGTGTTTTGTATGCTATCCAGATTAAACGAGTGGTTGATTATACCATTCGAGCTAACCAATGCAGCATCATACTTTATTAATCTTATGAATCGGGTTTTCAAGGATAGTCTAAATAAGTTTGTACTTGTGGTCATGGATGATATCCTTATTTATTTGAGGTCATAGGAACAACTCATAGAGCATTAGAGGATTGTTCTCGAGGTATTGAAGAAGCACCGATTGAAGGTAATGTTTTCAAAGTGACAATTCTAGAGGATGGAAATGTGAATTTTTGGTTACGTTGTTTCTAAGCAGGGCATTGTTTAGATCCTGTGAAGCTGGAAGCAGTACTGGACTGGGATCGACCAAAGCCTGCTATAGATGAGATGTTTCCTTAAATTGGTAGGATACTATAGACGTTCCATTAAGGACTACTCTAAGGTAGCAGCATTGTTAACCAACTTGACAAAAAAGAATCAGACTTTTATTTAGGTTGCGAGGTGCGAGCATGCGTTCATATATTTGAAGGAGAGGATGATGAGCGCACATGTATTAGTCATTCTGACTGGGAATAAGGAGCTTACAGTATACACAAACGCCTATGGTACTAGACTAGGTGCGGTGTTGATGTAGAGAGGAGAGATTGTCGCATATGCTAGTCTATAGCTAAAACCGTACAAGAAGAAGTGTCCGACTCATGATTTGAAGTTATAGACCATGATATTTTCTTTAAAGATATGGAGGCATTATTTTCTTGGGGAAAAGTTCGAGTTGTATAAGTACCATAAATCGTTGAAGTATCTTTTCTCCCAGAAGGATCATAACATTTGCCGGCAACGATGGTTATAGTTCTTGGTCTCCTATGAGTTTCGCATTTCCTAGCCCAGTAAGAGAAATGCGGTCACTAATATTTTGGGTAGGAGATATGCCTTCTTGGGAGTGATGTATCGAGAGTGGAAGCAGTTCGAGTTTATCGCTAGCTCTGACTTTAGACCTTAATGTGAGCTAGAGTCAAAAGTGTTGGCTAGCTTGGCGACCAGACCTACTTTAATTGACTGGATTGGTACTAGTTAGACGTGATATGCTAGACTAGCGGAGATCATGGAAAAAATAGAGGAGGGAGTAGAGTCTTAGGAGATGAAGTAGTAAGCGCTCGACCGTGATAGTTGGCTCCGTAAGGATGGAAGATTGGTTGTTCCTAATGTCGATTGGTTAAAGGATTAGGTGCTATGAGAGTGCCATCATTCCAGATTGACTATACATCCCCGATGGCAATAAAATGTACCGTGGTATGAGGCAGACATTTTATTGGGAAGGGACGATGAAGGGTATTAGGGCATTCATCTTAAAGTGCACGAACTATTAGTTGACAAAGGCGGAGCAGAAAAAGCCAAGTGGTTTCTACAACCGGTCGAGATTCCCAAGTCGAAACCGAAACAAGATTTGATGGACTTCATCGATGGATTTCTAAGGACGGGGGAGGGTATGATATCATCTGGGTCATGGTCAATCGAGTGATGAAGAGTGCTAGATTTATACCTGTAAAGTCCAGTAGAACATCATCCGAATTGGCCGAGTTATACATGAAGTGGGTTTTGTGATTCTGTGGTGTGCCAAAGAGCATTATAAGCGACCGAGACCCTTTGTTCACTAGCGGGTTTTGGAAAAGCTTACAAGAGTTGTTGTAATAGAGCTGCATTTTAGTATAACTTATCATCCACAAACTGATGGACAGACCGAGAGGGTAAATTTTATATTAGAGGATCTCTTATGATCTTGCATTCTTGATTTCAATGGCTCGTGGGACAATAATTTGCACTTAGTAGAGTTCACATACAACAATAGCTATCGGTCTAGCATCGGACTGATACATGGGCTTGATATGATTTGAGAGACTTCGGAGAGGATCAAGATCATTTGTCAATGAATGAAAGTGGCTCAAGATAGACAAAAGTGCTATGTTGATTAGAGAAGATGCGACTTCGACTTCTCCAATGGCAATATGGGTTCGTCAAGATCTCTCCACTGAAGAATGTTGTTCAATTCATTGCTAAGGGGAAGTTGGCACCAAGATTCTCTAGTCCTTTTCTGATACTTGAGAGTATTGGGAATCTTCCATATAGAATCGACTTACCTTAGAAGGTGGCGGGCATGCACAACATGTTCCACATCTCTCACTTACGAAAGTTTGTGCACAGCTCAGACGTAATAGTTGAATCGAATTGGCTTGACAATGTCGAGATTGAACCAGAAACTCGAGACGTCATAGACCCGTTCGTATTGTTGGACATGATATAAAGCAGCTTAGGAGGAAGATAGTGGAGCTTGCGAACATTCGGTAGAGTGAGAGCGAATGTGGTTGTATCTGGGAGATCGAAGAGAGCATGAAGACCACTTATCTGGAGCTCTTTACTTTGTAGGACATTATGTTTATCGCATTTCCTCCAAAAAATATCCTGCATGCTAGAATAGGCGTAGATATCATTTCCTACTTCTGTGTGCATGTTTGGTCGTAGATGTTAGGTATGCAGGGTAGTTATCTTTGATTTTACCTTGTTCATGTTGTGGATGTCAGAGGCGAAATTCCTAAAGGGGGGAAAGTGTAACGGCCTGTATTTTACGTATCGAAGGGTCTTAAAAAATTATTTTTAAATTTGTATTGGGTTGTATGACACTATAACTTTGGAGGACGTTGAGAAGTGATATTTTTACCTCGAGAAATTTTATCGGACGATTTTACCCCAAAAAACTTGTAACGTGTAACGACCCGATATTTTGGACCATTCGCATCCATTATAAGTGTATAGGTAGACACTCATGCCGGAGTTGAATTGCTCAAAATACCGCGTTTTTAATTTAAATTGGCAAAACTGAACATATGCAATAAATAAATAATCACAGATCACAGACACAGAGTAATAAGTGCAGCGGAAATAAAAGAGATAGTAGTTCATGAAGCTACTATATGAATATATAAGATACATCAGAGTTTACAACAGAAGAGTAATACGATACATCAGATACAAATCAGAATACATCACTGGAATCATCGAATACTGAAAGCAGAATAGATGGCTGGATCTTCAAGCAAGCTCCAACTTCAAAGGTGAGTCTCGAATACTGGTACACTCAGTCTGACCCGAGCGTAAAACAAAATACAAAACACTCGAGTCAGGATTAACATTCTTATATCAATAAACCCAACTCAAGTGAAATAGCAATTGAAATACAAGTAACTCAAAGGATGTTTGGAATAACCATCCTTTAAGGATCCGTTAAACTATCTACTAGGTAATAATATACGCTAAGTAGATAATGTCTATCAGTAATAATAAGATATCAAAATAGTGTTAAGTCATGGCCCATTCCACCCTTAACACATTTTTATTCCCAAAAGCATATACAAGACCGTAGTTTCCCCAAAACCGGAAGTCACCAGAGGGCAATCCATATACTAAAGGTACAAAACAAATTCGTAGTGGTCGCGAATAAAGGGATACAAGTATGACAAGGCACATGAGGCAATACCCAAGGTAGTGATACTACCGTTTGCCTGATCCGGACTGGTGAGAATGCAACGCCGCAGCGCCCGCAACACCGTGAAACAACACTCCCAAAATCAAGGGTGCACCAATCGACAACAAGTAATGAGTAGTTCGAAGAAGTGTGTCCACTTGAGGTAGCTAATCCTCCATTGGCCCGGCACGGCTCTTGTTTTAGTCATTTCCAATTTGACACAAGTGTCAAGACTATCCATTATCATTCTCTTTCTTCAGTCATCACGTACATCATTCCAACCACTTCATTCTGGATCAACACTCCGCGAATGTTAGTTATTAAAGTGGTTTTCGGTATCGACAGAGAGTATGTCCATATCTGATCCCGGTCTCTTTAATAACTTCCGTAATTATTTCACCGATTGGTCGTTTATATATTTCCAAACCAAATCAAATTCAATTTCAATTAGAATTTGTAAATCAACATTTCATTTGTCTTTCTAAAACAATTTCCCCAATTTTTACGTTTCAAAACTTCCAAATTCACAATTTCAAAATCTTATAATTCAATTTCAATTTCTATTTAAAACAATTCAAATATGATTCAAATTCGTATATAAGTTTCATCCCAAAAATTATTTAAATTAATTTAATTTACCATTCAAATCAACTTAAACTCATTTATCGATTTCATTCAATATTCGTTAAGGTACTTTATCATTCAAAACAATTTCTATAAAATTTCCAATTCATCAAATCAATTTCTTAAGTTCAACTTCATTAAATCAAAACTTACAATTTTAAATTAAATTAAATTCGTCAAATCAATTCTTTCAATTATAAGTCTTACATTAATTCCAAAATATCACATTTTCATTTCTTGTTAAAGAAATTCCATTCCACTTATTTACTTTCTTAAATAATTTTCCCAAAACTTAATTTATAAAGAAACTCAATTTCAATTATTTACGAAGTAAAATTCACTTATTCAAAAATTCAATTTTACTTATTAAAGAGTTCAATTCAATTTAATCATTAAATAATTCAATCTTATTTAATTATTAAATAATTTAAAACTTAATTATTAAATAATTTCAAAGTTTAATAATTTCAAACTTAATTCAATTTCAAACTTAATTATTAAATCATTTCAAACTTAATTCAATCATTTCTCAAATTAAACAACATTCTTTCATTGATTACATTGTTAATCTTTTGTTTCAGATTATTAAATATTAACATTTTCCTTTCATCAAAAATTCAAATTTCAACTTCATTTCAAAACCATATTCTTTATTCAAATAAAATCTTCGTTTATTTTCAAATCAAATTATTGACCAATCGGGTTTTTATTTAATTCTCTATCCTAGGTCAAAGTTCAATTTGGGTATTTATCATTTCAACCCGATTCCAATTCAATTCAAAATCAAAACATAGCAAAGGGAACTTGCAGTGTGATAACTGGGATGGTGTCAAAGTAAATAAACAAGCAATAACAACAATCAATATCAATCCAATAATCAATCCAAATAATCCCGAAATAACCGTATTAATTCGCATTGTTGTTTGTGCGAATTAATATAATTATTTCTAGAATCTACACTAACATTTCATGTAGATTAAAGATTATTACACTAATATTTATACGGTTCTTCAATTGTCATTCGATTTCAATTTTAACACTACAACAATTAATCAAATATACGTTCAATGGTTCAAAGTGTAATTATCACTATTCTACATGTCAATTAATTTAACAATTAAAAGGGGTCATATTATACAAATGTCAGTTAATCAAATTTAACATTTAATTATCCTATATCAAGTTCAATTTCATACTGTTTATCATTTTAACATTAACAATTTAACGTCCAATATAAACATCAACAATCAATCAATTATCAGCCAAACTGTATTATCATCGCATAAATAATTAACAGATAATGGTGTCAGATGTCACAGGTGAACTGATACAGGCAATAGCATATATAACAGTGTAATTAACTAACAACAGCATATCTCAATTGTCGTTTCAATTGAAATCAGATTTAATAAATAAAAGAACGTTAATCGTGAGTGATTGCTCACCTTTCGAGGCTAGAAGAGATTTGACAAATGAAACGAGCTACAAATCCAAGCACAAATTCTGAAGCAAAGTAAGATTGGCACGAATTCGACAGATAGAGCTGGTAAATAGGAATTGATGAGAACAAGATATATTACAAATATTTAAATTTTCAAAGATCAACATTCAACTGAAATACCAATCAAAATAAAATCTATATTTATACATATATTATATCCATATATATCTTTCTCTAATAATTAATATAAAATTTTAAACTCATATTAAAATAATAAATATATTTCTAAAGAGAAGATCCAAATATCAATATTTATTATAAAATTGACATAAACAATTTATTTTGAAAATATACATATAACCTATATAAATATGTATACTAATGTTTTATATCCTTATGCAGACAAAACATACTACATAAACTTTCTATATGAAACCACTTATACAGTTTCTTTTCCAAACTATATACATATTCAAAACCAAATTCATGTATATATAAACTGATATACATACATACATGTATAACTATCCTACGTGTAAAGCCCTGAAAAGTTCATATTCCAATACAACAGATTATACCTTCGTTTAATAGATCTTATATAACTATATATATCTCTTGAAATCAACAACACACATATATATATTCCAAGTCAAACATATATATATATATATATATATATATATATATATAAATTATCACTTTAAATATATACTTACATATAACTAATCAAACAGGCCATTTATAAACTTGTATACAACAAAACAATTTACATATCACTTATATAACTAATATACATAATAATAGATTATATCTAAACCTGTCTAACTATATATACATAACATTGTATACATTATTATAAAACTGTTTCAAGATATTGCATAACTTAAGTAAATAGTTTCACATAATATATATATATATAAAGAAAATCAGATCATAACATATATTTTTCTTTTATAAAACAAGTGGAAACCATTATCCATATATATATATATATATATATACCGACTGCTTTATAACTCATATAACTGACAGGTTATAACTTACACAAGCACATATTCTTTATATTGAAACGTATGTATATGTATAACACTCAGCAAATATTTTTAGAAATTTATGTATAAACTCGCGTTACCAATAACAATCCAAAACTGTAACTATATATAACTGGCACGGCATAACTATCAAGTATGTACTACTAGCATGCACTCTATCTACCAAAATATATATAAGCAATCACTTTAACTCTGTTACACTCCGATATATAAATATATACATATAAATTACTATAAAAATACATATTGTATTTTACAAACATTATTTAAAATAAACATTATTCATATATATTATAAACACTTTATTGTAACATGTACCAACAGATCATATAACTTATAGAGATATATATATATCCAGTTAAAAGAAAAATTCAACAGACAAATAAATTACCCAAGTTGCATGGATGTACTCGTGGATTCGAAGGCTATCGAGGCAAGGAGAATCTGAGCAGTGGACAAAAGCGTTTATGGCTGTAAGGGTCGGCAATGGGGTCGGTGAGGTGGAGATGTCGAAGGAGGTTAGAGGGGAGGGGTCGCTGGGATTTTGCAGTGACGGGTTCGGCAGAGATTGGTGGAACTGGGCTCATGAGTGTGGGCTGTGGTAGTGATGCTCGGTGCAGGCGGGATGTCAAGGCCAAGCTGGTGGCAAGGGGAGAGGACAGACGAGTTGCTTTGCGTGGTGGTTGATGTGTAGGCGGTTGCCATGGGAGTGGGGTTGCGTGCTGTCAGAGGCTACAATGGAGTTTGGGTTGTGCGTGGGAAGTGAAACAGCTGTGGGACGAGGAGGCTATTGGTCGGAGGGAAAACTGCTTGGTGGCAAAGTCGAGGGGAATGGAGGCTGTTGGTTCATAGCAAGGTGGATGGGGTAATAAACGTGATCGAAGGGAGGAAAAAGGCTATTTGGCACCAGAAGGGAGATAAGCAAGCTACAGACAAAATGTTATTTGATATTACTTCCTTCAGATCCAACAAAGAAGAGAGAACGTTAGAAAATGGAATGAAATGAAATGGAACCAACCAAAAATTATATTGAATACTGGGAATAGTAAAGGTATGGGATTAAATTTCTGGGAATACTAAAGGCTGGTGGCCATTGGTTTTCGGTTGGGCAATTGAAAGGGCATAAGTAAAACCAAAAGATATAAAACAAGTACCGATACGATTAATTGTTCCGCAGATTTCATCACGTACCGAATTTCCGAAATACACAAATGAATACATTGTTGCGATCAGCACGACGAGACGATCGAAACAGTATATAGATATTGGCGGTACGATTTATTTATAAAAAAAATCGAATTTTCTAATAGCGGAAAATGCAAGAAAATGCTGAAAAAATAAGATCGACGGAGCCAAAGATGTCCGAATTTGGAAAAACGACAAACTGATATCTTGCTCAGAAGATGGTTTAGAATTTTTCTATGTAAAAATATTTAGGTTTCAGAAACATTTTATTTTCATCGCTTTTTAACTGATTAAATTGAAGTAAATTTACGTGCGAAATAAACTTTCATATTTTCGGACGAAAATTTACCAGTTGCTATGTTTAACTAGACGTATTCTAAATATCAAATTTATATTTCAAAATTTTATCGTTTAAAATTTCATAAATTTTAACTAATTACGTTATTAAAACAGTTGAAATTTACGGGTCGTTACATAACGGCTATAACTTTTGATAAAAGCCAAATTAGCATCAAAGATCACTTCCATTGGAAAAATATAATGGTTTCCCATTCTAAAGAGTGGTCATAATATCGATTTGGACTTTCTGACTAGGAAATATGATAGCTTGAAGTTTGGTAGTTTTTGTAACAACCCGCACCACATTGGGCTTGAATTTTCGTTAAATTGAAAACCCAAGTCCACCAAGATCATTGGTTTGGTATCCTGCAAATATATAAATAAATGCATATCAGAGCACTAACAATATAACTTACAGGGGAATAATAAAATATAATAAGTCATATAGTCACTGACCAAGATTTGAGACTACCAATGTCTATTGTCCTTGCCAGTATCGAGCATGGATAGGGAACATGACCTTTCATAATTCCCGCCTTTGTGCCAGTACATGTCCGTCTAAGCTATCCTTTGGGTTATAATGAGGAGGGGTTCATAACAACGTTCTACTAATGGGTAAATTATACACTTCATAAACACTAGTTTATGCCGATTGTCTTTTATTTAATGTTATGACTTTTAGCTTTATTTAGTCGCTTCAACTCCAAGTAAGTGCACAATATATTCCATCTACCCATAGTAGATTATAACTATGTACATATATATAAATATAGTACCATGGTGCCCCGTTGGACCTAGATATTATCACCACTAGTATCTTTACATCGACACCGTATAAGGATCCATCACCATCGCCGTATCACGATCTCATCGTCGTGCATACCGAGGAACTCCTGTAGTAGTAGCTTTACAATAACTTAGTCGTTCTTTATGTTCCATTTTTAGGGATTTTCGTGTCTGCTTCCCGGTTGTAGACTCAGCTCTACGGACTATAAATATGGTGGATTCAGCCCCACCCGCTGTGGACTCGGCTCCACGGACTACCCTATGCACATTTTGAAATTATTTTAATAATAAGGAAAATTTTCCAATAAATTGCTTTCAAAATGTTTTCGGAAAATTGTTTTATAATCCCGTTTTCTCAAGTAAATTATTTTATAAATAATATACACTATTTTATACTCTTCGGACATATAAGAAAGTGAATTAAACGATTTAGTACTATATAATAGGGTTAACTAGCATTGCCTCCTAATAAACAAACTAGCGAACAACATGGCAAGGCATGACCCAACGTGGTTCATACACTAGTAGGCAGTGTACGCCCATTAGGTGTAACCTTGTCTTTCCTGTTGATCGCTAAGGATTGATGACGTTCTCGACCTATGCATAGCCCTACTCCTTTATTTGTTACCAATTCAGCTGACATGCTATCATGGTGTCATTCTTCGCTCGTCATCCAATTTAGATTGCCTATTGCAATCGAGGCAATGCCCCTTTTTTCTATTTTATTAAAGCAGACTATCTTTTCTATTGGAGTATTCCTTTATCTATACGCAAGCGTATACACTCCACGAATCCTACGGTTGGACATGTCTTACATTAGTATAATGTATACGCAACTGCTGGTAGCTCCTTGCGGTGGGCAAACTTCTATTGTGTAACACCACTGACCTCGCCTTCATATATATTCTAATGACTATGTCATTCTATTCATTTAATCATATGTTAACTTTCTTAGTTCACACCTATCATAAATGCATACATGAGGCTATGTGTGTGTGTGTGTTTTAGTTATATGTAAATCTTTTTTCATTCTTGTTTACTTGCTTTGCCTCTACTATTCACTGTTGACAACCTTCCTTTACTTTTCTATGCATTTACTTCTTATTTAACTTAAAGTCATTTATCATTTTCTTTTAAATATTATTTCTTATTTCTATTCCTTTTGTTTAAAATCATTGGGTGAAATCCCTTATTTCCTTTTTAACTAATATTTCTCTTTAATTGCCTACTTAGACTTATTACTTCCATATCCATTTAATTCCATCTTCTTTATTTACCATTTTTTTTCTACACCATTTTAAATTACATACTTTAGGTTTCCTTTTTTTAACTATTGTTCTTAGTCCTATTTACTTCAATTTTTATTATACCTAAGGATCTTATACTTTAATGCATTAGAAATACTTTCCCCTTTCACAAGGAATTGTTAACGCTATAATTCTCTATAAATTACTTAAAAGAGGAATTTTTGTTTTGTACAAAATTACAAGGAATTATATTTTATTTTATGATTGAAATAGACACTAAAAAATACGGTATTTTCCATATTTTATACATATCTCCCTTTACATTTACATTCATTGTTATTTCAAATGATACACATTTATTTGTAACTTGGATTATTCATATAGACTTATATTGTTACCCATTTTCATTCCAATAGATTAAAATATATCAAATCCTAGCCTAATTAAAATAAATCCCAAAATAGTCAAATCAAATCTTTTCCATAAACGCGTATATAATTCATTATCCAATTCATTAGTCATGTTAATTCATTACGCGTATACAACAAATTATCCAAACTGAGATTTATATCTAATCATTACGTACTTACAACTAAATATCCAAATCGATTATAAAAAGGCATAAATGAAATAAACATCAACGATATAAATCTAACCTTATTACAAAACATGTAATTTTCCTACTTACCTTGCTTTTAACTTTCCCATTCTCTAGATCTAGACATGTTCCCTTTTTATTTGACTCCCTCTTACTTCAAATCTATGTAATTCAGTTATTAAAATTACAGATATGGGGAAGGGTTGAATTAAATTTGAATTAGAGTTTTAAATTTATGAATTTACCTTTGTCACCATTCTAAATTACTTCTACTCTTCACTTCTCTTATTTCTCGCTTTTCTCCACTTATATACATATATATAATATAATATTTTTCTTTTAGAAATTCTAGAATTTGTGGAGAAAAGAGAATGGCAAAGCTCCGCTCTATGACCTAGAAAATATGAGAAGAGAAGTGAGAAGCTAGGCTCGTATTTATATGGGTTTGAAGTTAACATGGGGCGTCAGATTTATCTTAGGAAATCTGTATTTTAATCAGAGATGCCCCTTAACTACTTCACACCCATGTAAAATATTATAGTGCATCACGTTCATTCAATCCACCATTAAAATTCATAATCTTAGTCAGACAACGGTGGACCGCTATTAGCCTTGGGTCGACCATTGGTTATGCTGGGTCGACTGTTTCCCTATTTAATCATTGATAAATTTGCTTGTGAGATTTTGTAAATTTTTATTCTTGTTTTGAATGATTGAGTTTGTTTGGTCTCTTTTAAATCTGATTGCAATCATTTGTTTCCACTTATACATATTCACTTAGATTTCAATTTTAACAATTCTTAGACTCTAAGTTTCCATTATCATTACTAATTAGCGTTAACTTACTTTTATTACCATAATTACATTTACAATTATTTTTGATGCTAAAACTTCAAACGTTAATAAATTTTTTGTTTGAACTCCGATCGAAAAACTTTATATATGAAAATTGATCAGAAAATCACCATGAACCGAACGATATAAGTTTCATAGCCAATTTTTGACATTTGTAAAAATACTATTTTTTGGTGTTTACTATTTACTAATTAACATCCTATAAATTAATTATCATAAAAATTACATGGTGTTACGATTTTGGCGCAGCTTAGTGGGTAATTAATGAGATTGGGGAGAGGGCCAATAAGCCATTTTGGATTTCAAGGTTATATTGGCTAAAACATACATCTCCAAATTATCTCTACCATCTCCCAAATAGATCTAAGCCTCCATTAACCATTATTCATCCAAAACCTTCTCTTTTCTCCTCCAAATGAATTCTAAATCATAGGTTAAGGGTAGACTAGCAAGGGAATGAATTAAATCTTCATATCTACATTTTTAGAGATGAAAAATTAGGCCTTTGCTATTCATTTTCAGAATTGTCTCGATTTGTGTGCTAAACCTAGATTTTAGAGGGATTAGTGAGTGATTTATCATCACTCACCTTATTACATATGTATTTATAGTTTTTAACATGTTTTGGACCCATTTTAAAGTCAAAATCATGTTTTAAGGAATGTTTTAAAATAAAACCTAAAGCAATAACAAATTTAAAATGTTCTAATCATGTTAGTTTGATGTTTGGTTTCCTTAACATGTGTTAGGTTGTATTAAAGATACATTTAAAATGACATGCAATTACTTGTTAGGTCTCGGGATGTTGAATGATGCGTGTATGGTATTTGTGTATATGCCTGAGTAGTTGAAAACACTCATCGGAGCGAATTAGAGGTAGAAACCATCAAAACCAGACTTCGACGGATAGGCTCAAGGATGTTAATAGCTATATCAATGTATACTGTATGCACAAGGCTTGAGGAATGAAGTGTGGTAGTAAAATCGATGTAATACTAGAGTTTGGAGAAATTACAATATTTATATTCGATGACGTTTTTTCAAAGATAGTTAGCTTGGGCTAGACTTTGGACTCGTAGGCTGACTAACTCAGAGTATGCTCTGGTTCAGCTATGGGGTAGGACAAGATAGCAAATGCTATCCGATGATGTTGTCATGAGGTATTATGATTTGGGGGCCGGTCAAAGATTTGGGTTTGGCTTCAGGACAAGGGGCACTGGCTTCGGCGCCGAACAAGGATTTTGGCGAGCAAGTACTGGAGTGGGGAATTTTTTGAGTTGCTTCAGGTTAAGAAAGAGTTGGCTATGGTCATTTGTTAAGAATACTTCGAGCTAGGCCATAGACTTACCCGGATAAAGACTTATGGTTGGCATTTCAGTCATGGGGGGGGGGGGGCGATGCTTCAGGGCTTCTTCGTGATTTGTTCCAAAGGTCATGTGAGTGAAATAGACTGAGGTAGACTGCTCCAATGACATGGATGACCTTGGATTTTTTGTAGTGGTTGGTGAAGTGATGGGACGATCTATGATTTATGATGGGTGTATAGAGGCATTCCAAAGATGATGACTTAACGATGAGACTTATGACGGTGGTCCATAAGGGCAAGTTCAAGGATGAGAGCTTATGACTAGAATTTACGACTGTGTTCTTCTACGGAGATAGCTAGGGTGGAATGATGATTGGGTTCCATTATGGAGACACATGCAAAGGAATTGTTGATAACTCGGAGGTTTCAACTGTGCTCCTATAGAAGGGATTTCTGGGGATGCACACCAAGATTTATAATCATAACTAGATCTTGCTATAGTAGATTGCCCTAGGTTTTTGCGATTGTGAGCCCAATTCCTTACCTTACAAAATGGCATGGATTCGAGCACCAAAGAAGTTAGTATTTGATTGAGTCATTGGTTTGCAATTGTTCCATATGGGTTATCGTATATCCAATGGACATGAGTGATAGTGAGGATTGTTGGATGGATTCTATGTTTGCTATGGTTGTTTATCACTATAATGTGTCACACAATGTTGGTATTTTCGATTGTATACCTAAACATTGGACATTTTACTTTATTTGTAGTATGCTTATATAGAAATGATAATAGATTATCATATATCGACTAATATGTGCTAACTGTTTGGATATAGGGACTGGTCAGGTTTGATACTTCATACCCTATGCCTATATTTACTATATACGATTTTTATAGTATTTCTCAGATAATGCATCACCCACAGTAGATGTTGTCTGATTTGAGGTTTTATGATTATCTTCTTATTATCTTCGGTACTATTAAATGAGTAGATTAGGGATAACATGTATGGATACTGCATGGAACTATATGAAGTGGGACGAGGAAGCTACGCTTTCATATATCATACTTTGAAGTATTCTATCACTTATATTCTGATGTGCAGCACTGTGGAGAATTGCCAGTACTTGTACTGCTTGGAGATAGTTATATAATTTATTTTGGAGATTGAGATGGATAAACTCTATTATTTTGCTTTATATAACTATAATAATGTACTCTGATTGTTCTGGTTCATCTATTTATATTATGTCTCTTTTATTTTACATCTATTTGATTATTATACTTTGTCTATACGCTGTGAGATGTTAAATAGATTCTATGTATGGATTTTCTTTACTTTACACCCTTGGCTGCTATCCTGCATCAGTCGGGTACCTATATATCGCACTATATAGGTATATTAGGTACTGATGGTGTAGGGTGGTCGCCACACTTTGGTTTAAGCGTCCTTATACTTTTAGATCTACCTATTTCAAACATGGTTTCCTTAGCTCCTCGAGCTTGTTGATATACCTTTTCCAACTACTATTGCTGGAACCAGCCACATTTGGGCCTACAAAATTACAGTAACAAATTTTCAAGATGCAGACAGTGATCTCAACACTTGTCTTATTTGCTACATGGTTTCAGGTGCTACAGAGGGTATCCACCCCTACACACTTACGGTCCTTGAAAAACCATCATGCTTTCCTACTTTCATAAGTTTATTGATAAAAGTTTACAAAAATCTGCAATCCTCTATTCGATGGCCATTTTGCATATAATAAGTGCAGTATTTTCTCCATCGTTTGGGCTCTTCTTGATTTTTTTTTCTTGCCTATTGATATGGTGTTATGTCATGTGTCAGTGCATAGATTTAGATATTTGAAAGAGTTAGCGAGAGAATTTCCACAGCTTGAAACTCTTACCTCGATTTCTTTTTTAGGACAAACTTCTAGCTTTCGTTTATCCATTCTTGACTTTTACCTAAATCCATTATTGACTCCATAATTTGAATCTCTCCCTCAGCTCTACTAAAGAAATCGTTTAGGGATGTGCATTCTTGTTAGCCTAGGTCTTGCCAAAATGGAGTATTCCTCCACAACCCAAAAATAATGGCTATCAACTTCAGTTCATCTAATATGCCCTTAACTTTAGCACAATGTCATTAAACCTTCAACAGTAATCCTTTAAGGATTCTCCCTTACCTTGACGAATGTCAACTAGCAAACCAACATCGCATGGGTCTCTCGAAGCGAAAAATTGAGTGATAAACTCAGTAGTTAATTGATCACAAGAATGGATTGAGTTTGGGTAGTAATTAAGAAACCACTTCAGTGTCAATCCAGTAAAAGTAGTTGATAGGAATCTACACTTAATTTAGTCTGATGCTCAAATGGCCTGCATATTGATTTCGTATAAACAATGTGGTCTTTAGGGTCCATAGACCCATTATAAGGTAACTTCAAGATTCTAAATCACATTGGTAGTGTGACCTCATAATGTCATCTGAAAAAAGTTTAATATTCTTGACTTTTGGTTCCATAAAAGAACTAGATTTCTCTTCTTAAAGCCTCTGTACTTATTCAGACAACTTCTACAACAATTTTTCCACACTTTGATCCCCATTGAGAATTAGATGTTTAATAGGTTTAATTTTGACGTTTATGCTTTTAGGTCAAACCTTAGTAAGGTTTTTAAAGCTTATCGTTTCAAAGCTTGGTGTGGGGACCTTTCTGGGTTATCCCTCTTGAATACCCAAGGGATTTCTACCCAAGATTTTATAGCGGTGTTTCTAATGAACTCAACTCCAAGCTCTTCCTTGGTCATTTGTCATTTGCCAAGGTTTCGACCAACCCTTGGGGCTGACATTCCTCATCAACGAAATTCGTTCTATTCTTTCCATACTTTTAGTTACCATCCTCGTCTTGGCTTGGCACTCATCCAAGTGCTTCATAGTGTTTTCAACAAATGCAAGCATCATTTGTTGGAATTTCTCATTGCCAGAAATTGAAAGGGCAGATCACGGTAGCATTCTAGTTTATCATTCTAGCTGGTGTTTCAATAATGTCTGCTCAACTGTTGGAGATTGTGGGTTCTTTCAGTAAAAAGATTTAGCTTTCATTTTTAAGTGGAAGATTGATGGGAAGCCAGGTACAAGAAGTGGTATGCGAAAATGGAACTTGGAAGGCCCTCCTTCTAGCGCCAAAAGCGTTGGATTAATTTTTAGTCAAAGTCCAAAGTTCCAAATGTGAGCTCCTAAAGTAGTAGATTTAAAGAGAGAAATATGACCAAAGGCTGAAAGTCTGGACCGAAGGTAACAGAAGCATAATGCAGTAAAGGGAAGACACAAAGGTTTATAGTGTTTCAGGAGTTAATCCTTTGTCCATTGTGGAGAAGTCTCTTTGTTACTTTGTTGATTGAGCCATGAATAACCTTACAAAGTCTAGTTAGCACTATCCTCAATTAATGATCTTTATGAAAAGAGCTTAGGTCTTAAAAGATTGAACTGTTTGTCAAATGATTATGGCAATATTTTGTCAGTCTTTCAAAGTTTGAATCCTCTTTATAGGAATCTGTGCTTTATATTTGTAAGAAACTTGCATCTCTACCATTGGTGTTGAGCTTCCCTCTTAGATTTTTGACTTGGACTGCTTGTAGGGCATAGATTTGGACATGTATCGTCACTTGGTTGCTTGTAGGTTAACGTGGATTGATAATGTGGCTTTATATAGCTTTGGGTATGTTTACCCGCTTATTTTGTATAAGCTTTAGGATATTTGAGCCTTTGATGTAGATGGAGGCCATCTTAGCTGTTTACCTTATTTTGGTTTTGTTTGAGGCGCTTTACGCCTTGATAGAGATAGCTTCGGCTTTGTATGTTATACAAGGTGCTTTTGGCATGTACTCTCGGTTATGGCTACCTAGGGTTGTTTCTTTAAGCAATGACCTTTGTAGGGTCTCAATACATGATTTGAAGGCATTATTTAGCCTTAGGACTATAGCATGCCTTGATGCTCTTAGTCCTTCGGTATGAAGTTGATCTTGTACTTATTCTTTCGGTTGAAGGCTACATGGAGGTCTATGCTTTTGATTTAAGGTCAGCTAGGTGACCATTGTCTTTAGTATGAGTAACCAAGTAGTTTTTACTTTTCCTTGCATTATGGGTCATTCTTTGTGTCTTAACATATTGCTTGATATCTACCCTTCGGATATTTGTATATGCCTCGGTATGGGAGCTTAGCCTTTGGGCTGATATACCAAAGAGAGCTATACGAAGTCATATACAAAGTTCTTATTGATATTTCATAATTATGGGAAGCTAAATAAAGAGTAGAGCATTCGACCTTACTTTGAAGGTTTACTTTGATATTCATATGCAACGAATACTTTAGAATTTCCCACTTGAATTTGGCTTTTATAGATAGATAAGAATTGAATATAAATGAGTGAAAATTATGGTATAAAAAGCTTAACAATTATGACTGCTTTAATATTTGAGCTTGAGCCAATTATTTAGGCAGATTTTACTCCAAAACCCAAAAACTTATGGCCCGATGTATTCAGGGTTTTGAGCTTCTTAATACATCCCTAAACCTCCACTAATTATTTTCATTTAAAATATATTTTTTTAAAGAAAAATCGATAAAATAAGAAGTAGAAGCGTTGGTAGAGAGATAACTAAATCAGTCTTTTAGATGAGATTTGTGTGCGGATTGTATTGCTTATATCGGATTTTCATTGATTTGGATCATCCAAAGTGATTTAACCATCGTTTGGTGAGTATTTTACTCATATTTATTGTAATATATGCTTTCAAAATATTTTGGATCCACTTTTCAACCTAAACCTTATTTTGATTGTGGTCCAGACTAAAAATAATCTTTTATTGATTTGAAGTTGAAATATGTGTTAGGATCATATATGCATATATGTATAATTAGGTGTATGTTAAAATGTTTGAAAGATGTTTAATTTTATCGTACACTTGATTCACATTTTGTTTGTTGTATAATATTTGCATGTATGCTTTAACTACTGGTTCACTGCATTTGAGAATTGAGGCATGAATTTTTATTCTATGAAGAGAGAACTCTTGCATGTGAATGGAGTGAAATACAATGAAACATGAATACACAAGGGGATGTAGTTTGGATCATAAAGCAACATGATGTATTAGCTTTGGAACTTAGGGCTAATCGAAGTAATTCAAGAGTTTACACATGAAGTAGAGTAAAGCGATAAAAGTGGACCATCTCAAAAAAAGGAAATTATGATTTTCCAATCCAGTTAATAATTAGGGGCATGAAATAGCAGTAGGGAAAGAAAGCTTAGGAATTGTCCTAAGTACTATCGATCGATCATGGATCGGTACTGATCCTTAAATCCTTGTACTGGGTATCAATAGGTACTAATCAATATTAATCAATACATATCGATAGTCAAACGGTATTAGAGGCTAAACCAAGGAGATTCAAGATTGAAGCAAAAGAATAAAGCAATTCTACAAAATACTAAGCGAAAAAGATAAAATAATCAGCTAGTACGTAGTGGTCTTGATACTGATTGTAACATCCCTCATTTGGAGGCTCGAAAATAGATACTATTAATGTTGCAGTCATCCTTAGCATTATTTTTCTATGACCTAATAAGATCCATTATTGAATCATTAACACCAAGAGCACTAGAATTTACAATTTTTTAACAAAAAATTTCCATTCACTAATTTGTAGTTTCATTACATTTCATTTAAATTACCCTACAAATACATTGTTCAAATAAAATATAATGATTACATATAATTCCAAGAGGGACATATGAAGATGCCCCCTTGTCGGATCAGAGTCTTAACTACCTAGATGGTTATAGTACATGTCATTACATACATTCAACCAAAAAGCAATTAAACTACTTCACAACAGAAATATATAATCTTCTGTATTGTAGCTTGCATCTTGCATGTCTCCGGAAGTTTATTCGTCTAAACCTGAAAATGCCCTACCATCAGTCTACTTAATTCCATACCAAGCACTCGAGAGTTATGGTGAAATCAAAAACTTCAGGTCAGACAAAAAGTCTGGTGTGAATAATATTATACCGTCTTGAACCAAAATGTATAAATAATGAGACCACGTCGTTGAGTAGAACGAGTTTTCCCCTCATTAGTACCATTAAAACCATATCATACCTATCACCAAAATGACTAGAACATAATCATAATATAATCAAGCGATAATGGATAAAATGGATAGTTCCGCATTCATTAAGGTAAAAGGGTCACACATTCCCTTAATTATCCAATCCCAAAATAGTCAGTGGCATAGTTTTCCCAGGGTCACTATGAACCTATATTAATTTTCTCAAGCTGACTAAAAACCTATATTAGTTTTGTAGGCTAGCTAGAAACCTATATTAGTTTTGTAGGCTAGCTAGAAACCTATATTAGTTTTGTAGGCTGACTAGAAACCTTTCAGGCTGACTCAGGCCAAAATCATAAATAGATAATCCAAAATCTCTCATCCAATGAGAGGAAATAACCTCAGCTTCTGTCCAACAGAAAAATAAAATAGTGAGCGTAGTTGCTACGAGTTGCTTGCTTTGCATAATCTCAATTTCGCTTGTCCTTCGACTAGACCATACGCAACGAAATCACGGACCTGACCAACCGTGGGATAAGAGGTTGGAGGATAGGATGCGACCCTGTACCAGTGTCCATCCTTAAATCTTAAATCTAGTTTTCAAAATGTCAATGAGTCATATCTTTTAATCAGTTCGGGCATCCTAACACAATTTTAATCTTCATGATCTCCTGGATGCAATTCTACTCACTTGAGAGTTTTAGTCTGACCATACCCACTATTGGAACAACTCTAACTGGTCATCTGTTCCACAAATCCCCAAGGTCACAATGTCAGGTGTTATCATATAATATATAAGTGAGCATGTCGAAAATTAAATATATGCAATAATAATTGATCAAGATATAAGGATAAACATATAGCATACCAACAATCAAGTAAATATATGTTCAATATAGTAGTCAATTTATATAAAAAATACTTTTCCAAAGTAATATCTTCCTCCTTTAAAATTCTTTAAAAAATTGGCAATATATTTTTTCCTCCCTTTTGAAATCTCATAAAAATACTTAACAGAACTATTTTTTGTTTAAGTTAAATTTAACCCTAAAATAGAGTGAAAATCTTTCAACTGTTATAAAATAGCTATCCCCCACTTTTACAACCATAGGATATCGCGCCTTAAAAAGTTGCTTATTTTCATGCGTTAAAATATAGGCTACCACATCATAAAATTCACTTACTTTCGTGCATTATGTTTGCACAAAAAATGGACAAACACCTCAAAGTCGTTTGATTTAATTGATTTTATGTTGTTCTTAGTGATTTGGGTGATCTATGCAAATATATGAAAAGCAGGGACTAAACTGTAAAAGACACGGAGATTTATAGTGGTTCAGCCAGAATGTGCCTACGTCCACTTTATATATTATTTCCCTTTTCTAGTTCAGATTACAAGTACAAAGCTTAGATACAAGTATCTGAAAGTTGTTTGAAAGTTCTCTCCATGCTTGAGCTCTCAAAACTTGTCCCCTGTTGTTGTACCCCTGCCCCTCTATTTATAGAGTGAGGCTGGGGGTAGGGGTCTTGGATATGCATATCTGCTGGTGGGCCTGGGCTGATCTGATCTGGCCTGGCACGTCTTGGTCCGGTAGCACTCTGGTTCGGCTATGCATGGAAGTGGGGTTTGAACCGGTAGTGAGGTTGGATCAGTGAGGTTGGTTCGGTGGTGAGGTTGGTCCGGTAGTGGTAGGGAGTAGGTTGGTTCGGTAGTGAGATGGAGTAGGTTGGTCCGGCAGTGGTAGGGAGTAGGTTGGTTTGGTAGTGAGATAGAGTGGGTTGGTCCGGCAGTGGTAGGGAGTAGGTTGGTTCGGTAGTGAGATAGAGTGGGTTGGTCCGGCAGTGGTAGGGAGCAGGTTGGTTCGGTAGTGAGATAGAGTGGACCGGAGCTTTGATTCGGTGGTTCTGGTGGAAGAGTTGGTTTGCTTTAATTTGGAGGGTGGCTGGTCCGGTTATTCTGGTCCGGTGGTGAGAATTCGCCCAACATTTGCCCCCCAAAGTGGGGCGTATGTTGGCATACGGCTTACTTTGTTTCTTGGTCATCTTCATTCGGTCCCTGAGTGCCGGTCCAGTTGGTCCGGTGTCCTTTATTTGCCTATAAGTAGAGGTGTTATGCCTTCGCCATTCCTTATCGAGTGAGATAGCCGAACCAACTAAGTGCAGAATCAAGCTTGACCGAATCAACTGAGCACCGAGTCCTACTTAACTGCCGATCCAGGTGAGTTTGCCTCTGCCGAACGAACTTTTAGGGCTGGAATACCGAATGAATTCGGGGCGTTTTAAGCACCGAACAAACTCGGAGCCTTTGGGCCACCGAATGACCGAATGAATTTTCATACTTGTAATGCCGAATGAGCTTCTATATTTGGAATGCCGAATGAGCTTTCACATTTGGAATGCCGAATGAGCTTCTATATTTGGAATGTCGAATGAGCTTTCATATTTGGAATGCCGAATGAGCTTTCATATTTGGAATGCCGAATGTGCTTCTATATTTGGAATGCCGAATGAGCTCTTGGTTGGGCCTTACTTGAACGAATTCGGGGATTCCGAGTGTTGAATGAACCTTCTACCGGATGGAATTTTATACCTGAATCACTAGTGAAACTCTAGATTACATAGTTTATGTGTCTTAACGATATACTTTCTTGTGTCTGCAAATAAATGTCTCACAAAGTGGAAACCCGATCAGAGAAAAAGAGATCTCATGACAGAGAAGAGCCTTCCGCCGTGCCCCTAGCTCAGCCAGGACCTGTCCGTCACGGGCCCTCCTCAAGATCATTAGTGGATGGATATGGTCCTCAGGAACTTAACTTGCCTCCTGATTGCTTCCCTAGCTTACTCAAGGGCGAGCAACTTTATGTTATATCCCGCTCCTTCGGGATCGACCGAGCACGCATGTTATTGCCGGATGCGAGAGTGATGCCGTATGATCCTCCCGAAGGATATTTTGCCTACAGCAGATACCATTGCATGTGCGGTGCCATCCCGCCTCTCAACGCCTGGGTAGTCAGCTTTCTCACATATCTAAAGGTAGCTCCATTCCAGCTTCAGCCCAACTCTTATGCCATTCTGGTGAGTCTCTTTGTCATCTTCTAGAGGAGATATGGGCGTCCTCCTTCCAACCGGGAGATTCGGTATTTGTACAACTTGAGAGGTTACAAGAAGGGGTCTCCCTACATCAGCTTGGAATCGGCCGTAACTTTTAAGCCGGTCCTGGATTTATACTCCAAGTACAGCATGTTCAAGAAGGAATGGTTCTTTGTCAGGGATGACTCCGTTTCTATTCGGCGCTTCACCTCCGGATGTAAGTCAAAGCTTTATTTTTAATTCCCGTTCTGGTTGCAATACTCTTTCTTATGTGTTTTTATTTTTTGCTAGTGACAGGTGGTTTTGCGGTCGTGGAGAATGACCGTCTGGTTCAGACGGCAGCAGAAATAGAAGCTATTACTGGGAGAGATAGGTCGGCTGCCTAACTGATCAGGAATGCTACACTCTTGGAGTACAGCTTGATCCTTCCACAGCAGTCCGTGGTCAAGCAGAGGGACACGGCTGAAGAGAAGGCTGCCCAATCTAAAGAAGGGGCCGAGTCGAAGAGCAGTAAAAGGAGGCCCTTTCCAAAACATCCGGTTGCCGGGGGGAAGAAGCTCAAAAAGTCTGACGGTCCCTCTCCCAGCACATGTCCAGATATCCCAGAGGAGGGAGACGTGGAGGAAGAGCAAGGCGAAGATGGAGGAGAAGGCGCCGGAGGCGGCGACGGTGTCGGGGCTTTGTCTTCTGGGCAAGTAGGCGAGATGCAAGAGTGGATGGATGACGCTTTCCGCCAAGCCTTCGAAGGTCTGGAGGAGACGGAGAAATCTAAGAGAGCCGATAAAGTTGGGACCGGCGTTGATTTATCTTCCGGGAGCGCCTCTAATGAAGCAACTTCGGCGGTTCAAGGTGAATTTCACTTTACTCTTTTAATTCTTGAATGATGGCTCAATACATGTTGGTGACACTTGGTTTTCATATCAGGAGCAGGTAAAACGGCCAAGACCTCAGATCTTCGGCACAGGCTTGAACAATACAAGCTCTCCAAAGCTTCCGCCAAGCCGAAGCCTCCGACCCACCGTTCTGGGGATGTAGTCGGCTACCGTCCTCTTCTCGAGGTTATTGGAGAGGATATTCAAAAGAGAAAGAGGAGTCGCTCCCTATCCGAGCCTTCACCTGGTCCTCAGCCCCCAATTCAGCCTCTCCATGATATCACGGAGGAGGATACTGAGTTCACACTCTCTCCGCACCCGTCTGAAAATCCTACCGTTACTCAGATTGATCGTCCTAGCTTGGCTCGTAATCCATTTGCGGGTCATCCTGATCTAGATCCAAGTTCTCATGATATTTCCTTCAACAAGGTTATCGGTGAGCACCTTCTTCCTCGCAACCCTATGGTAAAGGTGCTTGATGAGGCCAAATCCCTGGACCTTGATTTGCTTACTACTCGGGTTGTCGCTATGGGGAATGAAGCTAAAGCAAATATCGACCGGGTTGCTGAGGAGACCAGGAAGTTGATGGGGCATCATGCCCGATTGGTCAAGGCTAGGGAGGAAATTGGGAGTGCCAACATAAGACTGCGGTTAGTGGTTTCCGACCAGGCCAAGCAACACGCTGATCAGGCCATCCATATCTCTCAGCACGAGGCCGCCTCCGGACGTCTAAAGAAAACTATGGAAGAGGCCAGCTGGGCCGAACTGCGGAAAATGGAGGCTACTTGCAAGGAATGGATCGATATGGCCATTGCCACGGTGGACGAGGTTCGGAAAGCGGATCTTGAGCAGATAGAGGAGTTATCTGGGAAGCTTGAGGCTGCAGAGCTTGCTCAAGCCAAGTTGAGGGAGGAGATGGAGGCGATGCGGAAATCCCTTCAGGCTGACTGCTCGAGATACCAATTGGAGAGAGATGCCGCCGTCACAAGGTTGTCGGATTCCGAGGCCCGGGCGAGGGAGTTTGAAGAGAACGAGGGGCTGATGGAGGGGATGCTCCAGGATATGTACTTCCGTACTTGGAGGCAGGGTAACTTGTCCTGGATGGATGATTACCCTTGGGTTATGGCTAGGATCTATCTCAGGGCTCTAGAGGAGGCCCAGGATGAGGCAGATAAGGAGGGTGGCGTGGCCTTTAGGATGGATGCTGTTACCGCCCAGTTTACCAAGGAGGAGAAGGTGGCGGTGAAGGAGGGCATGCGGTTGCTTGCAGATGAGGAGACAGGTGTGCAAGCAGAGAATGATGATCAAGTTGATCAAGGAGCAGATGCTGGTAAGTATTCCTTTCTAGTCTTTCCGTTAACTTGGTTGCTTATCACTAACGAATTCTTTTTCTGACCGGACAGGTGGGCAACAGGACAAGGATAAGACTCCGACGCAGCCAGCTCCCTGATTAGACCTGAAAAATTCTTTTTGTGGACTTGACATGGTTGTATATGTTAGTCGTAAAACAGTAAAGTAACTCTTAGGTTGTAATTTTTGCTACTTGTAATAAATAGCTCTATTCTTGACGTGTAATTCTTTAACTTAAGCTGATTTTGTCGTCTTTTGAATGTTTTTTTGCTATTTTGACATGTTGTATGAGAAATATAGCTATGCATATTCTTGTAATCAAATTGTGTTTGATGTCAGGTTCTTGTTTAAAACATAATATCATGACTTGCAACGTTAGCGTGAGGTGTGAATAAATTATAGTCATGTGTTTACATATGAAAGAAGGAAATACCGCCCTTTATATTTTGCTTGTAGATGGCAGCTTTGAATATCCTGTGTGACTGAGTAAGGGATGCGGTCCAGTATCTTGCTGTGAGTATCCGCTTCTATTAGTGAGTGTCTCCTGTTCTGTGTCTTGTACTTCAGGGATTGTTACAGAGGATATGAGAAAAGTTTCTTAAGTAAAATTGAAATATGTGAAAAAGTAAAACTTCCAATCACGGAAGGCCGTTGATGTGCTTAAGTTCGTGGCAAACGGGCTTTGTAGTCACTTTCCCTAGCTGTGGGTCTTGGAGACATTTGTCACCCATCTTACGCCTCCGCGGGGAGTTAATTCTTTTTTACCATAGCCGCACTTAAGACACATCGGAGCCGAGATCGCGCACAGTAACTACCCGGGCCATTATGGCCCATAATCGTGGGTATTATTCGATTTACTGTGGCCGGCTAGCGTGGGTGCCGATCGTCAACCGTGAACTGCCCCTGGCTGGCCACACCTTATGTTGGGGCTTATAGTCGGTTCACAGTTGCCGGTAAGACGAACGCCGTAATGAGCTGCCTCGGCTATAGTCGGCCTTCTCGGTGGCTTATAATTGGCTCATTACAGTTGGCTTTAAGGGCCGTCGCGAGCAATGAGTTAGCCTGTAGTAGAGGGATGCCGGAGCAAAAAGTGTCTCATTGGCGAGGGCATAGATTCGCATAGTACCTGTTAGGTCTTGTCCAGGTGAAGTTGTGCTGTGGAGTGCTTTGAGTGGAAATGCTATGCGCATAGGATTTTGTTCAACAGAAAAGGATAAAGTTAACAAGCAGCCAAGATATAAAGGAACAAGTTAAAAAAGAGACAAGGTTTTTTTAAAGTGGTTCGGCACGAAAAGGCCTACGTCCACTGATTCTCTTTATTAATTCACTTCATATGGGCAATACAAGTTAAGAAAAGTATCGACGGAGGTGTTGGATGTTCCATGCCCTCTGGAACACCTCTCCGTCCACTGTTGACAAAATATAAGCTCCATTGTGGAGATCTTTATGAATTACATATGGTCCATCCCAAATTGGATCTAGTGCTCTGAGGCGAGGGAAGATTCGCTTGAGGACAAGATCCCCTTCTCGTAAGGTACGGTGCTTGACTTTGGAGTTGTATTGTGCTGCCACTTTTTGCTTGTGGGCCGCTGCTTTAAGGAATGCATCATTTCTTCTCTCCTCAACTAGATCCAAAGACATGTGAAGGAGTTCTTCGTTCTCTTCCGGGTTATAGTGGATCCTACGGTGGGAAGGCACGATGGTTTCAACTGGGAGCATAGCCTCCGATCCGTATGCCAAAGAGAAAGGAGTATGCCCTGTTGAAGTTCTGAAAGATGTGCGATAGGCCCACAGTGCCGTAGGGAGTTCATCCACCCAAGCGCCCTTTGACTTTTCGAGTTTCTTTTTTATTAGAGTTTTCAGAATTTTGTTGACAGCTTCGACTTGTCCGTTTGCCTGGGGATACGCTACGGATGAGAAGCTTTTGTGAATTCCGTGCTCTCGGCACCAGTTGGCGAATTCCTCGCTGTCAAACTGAAGTCCATTGTCTGATATGATTTTGAGTGGGACTCCGTACCTGCATAGAACATTTTTGATCAAGAAGTTAATAACTTTTGCTGAAGATACTTTATTCAAAGGTTCTGCTTCCACCCATTTGGTGAAATAGTCGATTGCCACTATAGCATATTTGGCCCCGCCTCGGCCCATTGGTAGTTCGCCGGTTAAGTCAATTCCCCATACTGCAAAGGGACAAGGGCTGGTCATTTGTGTAATCTTAGTTGTTGGTAGCCGTGGAATCTTAGCAAACTTCTGGCATCTGTCACATTTTTTGACGAAATCTAAGGCGTCCTTGCTTAAGGTAGGCCAGAAATATCCATATGGGAGTATCTTTTCTGCTAAAGTTTGCCCTCCGGTGTGATCTCCGCAGCTTCCTTGATGAATGTTGGATAAGATTTCCTTGGCTTCCCTCCCAGCGACACACCTTAATAACGGGTTAGAGAATCCACGCCGATAGAGGATGTCTTCTTGTATTGTGTAGCGGGAAGCTTTCCTCAAGATTTTCTTGACTTTGTTACGCCCGTTGGGTAGTGTGCCACTTTGTAAGTAGTCTCGGATGGGAGTCATCCAATTTGCTTCTTCGGTTGCAGCTATCAGATTCACTTGCTCAAAACTTGGGGTCAGTTGCTTTGAGATGGTTACTGCTCCGAAGATGGCGCTGTCTCTCACACTTGCTTGCTTTGCCAATTCGTCGGCCTCTTGGTTCTCTTCCCGAGGGATGTGTTTGACTAAGTAGTGGTCCAATCGGCTGAGAAGTAACTTGGTCTTCTTTAAATATGCTATGAGTCGTTCTTCTCGAGCTTGGAATTCTCCTAGTATTTGATTAACAATAAGTTGAGAATCGCTATGAAGACACAAAGAATTGGCCCCGATCTCTAAGGCAAGTTCTAATCCAGCTATCACTGCTTTATACTCTACATCGTTGTTGGTGGCAGCGAACTCCAACCTTATAGCATAGTGCAGCTTATTTCCCCTGGGAGTGATTATTACCACACCTGCCCCCGAGCCTTGTTCGTTTGATGCACCATCCACAAAGAGATTCCACTTGATGTCTTCTGCTATTTCCAATTGCTCCTTATCTTCGTTGGTAGTGAATTCTGCAATGAAATCAGCCATGGCTTGTCCCTTGATGGTGGTGCGAGGGTGATAGGTGATATCATACTGACTTAGTTCAATGCACCATTTAAGTAGTCGCCCAGAAGTGTCGGGACGATGGAGTACCTGCCTCAATGGTTGATCGGTCAGAACTTTGATGGAATGGGACTAGAAGTAGTGACGCAGTTTCCGCGATGTGATTAGTAAACAGTATGCTAGCTTCTCAAGTTTAGGATATCTGACTTCTGCCCCCGTAAACCTCTTACTTACGAAGTAAACTGGCCGCTGCGTGCGGTTGTCTTCCCTTACCAAGGCAGCACTTAGGGCGTGAGATGACACAGCAAGGTATTTGTATAACTCTTCGCCTTCGCTTGGAGTCGAGAGTACCAGTGGTTTCTGGAGGTGTTCGATTAAGTTAAGAAAAGCGGTTAAGCATTCGTCAGTCCATTCGAACTTTCCTTTGTCTTTCTTTAGAGCTACGAAAAAGAGGACGCACTTGTCCGTTGCTTTGGAGATGAATCGGCTTAGGGCGGCCACTTTTCCATTCAGGCTTTGCATTTCCTTTCGAGTGGAAGGTATCTTGATATCCCTTAGCGCTCGGACTTGTTCGGGTTTGCTTCAATCCCTCTGGCATGGACGATGAATCCTAAGAACTTTCCTGATGATACTCCAAAGGAGCATTTTAGAGGATTCAACTTCATTCCATATTGGCAAAGTACCTGAAACATCTCGCCTAGGTGTCTTACGTGATCGTCGGCTTTCCTTGACTTTACCAGCATGTCATCCACGTATACTTCCATAGTTTGCCCTATTAGCCTTGCAAACATCTTGTTGACGAGGCGCTGGTAGGTGGCTCCTGCATTTTTAAGTCTGAAAGGCATTACCTTATAGCAGTATAAACCCCGGTCAGTGATGAAACTAGTGTGGTCTTGATCGGGAGCATGCATAGGAATTTGGTTATATCCTGAGTATGCGTCCATAAAAGATAAGAGCTCGTGCCCGGCTGTGCTGTCTACAAGTTGGTCGATCCGGGGAAGTGGGAAGCAATCCTTTGGGCAGGCGTCGTTTAGGTTGGAGAAGTCAATGCATGTTCGCCACTTCCCATTAGCCTTCTTTACCAGCACCGGGTTAGCGATCCATTCCGGGTAGATGGCTTCTCGTATGAAGTCATTGGCGAGTAGATTCTTTACTTCTTCATCGAGGGCTGCTGATCGCTCTGCCCCCATACTTCTCTTTCTTTGTTTTACGGGCGCCTTGGTAGGATCAATGTTTAGTACGTGGCATGCTACATCGGGGGAGATTCTGGTCATGTCAGCGTTTGACCATGCGAATACATCCAAGTTGTGGCGGAGAAAGTCGATGAGTTGCTCCTTCAACTCTGCTTTTAGTTAGGACCCAATTTTCAACAGTCTACTCAAGTTATGCTTGTCTACAGATACAAACTCCATAGCCTCTACAGGCTCGGCGGTAGCCTCCTCCTCTTTGTCCCTGGGGTCTAATTCATTGAAAGGGTCGCTGGTATACCGAAGAGGAGGGGCTTTCTTTAGTTGCTATGCTTCTAGACTTTTCGTGCAGAGGGCAACCTCTACACCCTTCCCTTTATCCTTCATGTGGTTGTTGCGAAGTTCAGTCACATAGCAGTCTCGAGCAACGTCCTGGTCTCCTTCTACTTCCCCTACTCCATTGTCCGTTGGAAATTTCATCTTTAGGCACCATGGGGCTAGGACAATTTGGAAGTCAGACAAGGCTGGCCTTCCTAAGAAGGCGTTGTAGGGCGAGTGGTTTTCTATTAGCACAAACGTCTATCTCCGTACAACGAAGTGGGGATGGCTTCCAATTTCAACAAAGAGGTCCAGTTGCCTGAGGGGCATCTTCGCATCTCCAGTGAAACCATGTAGTGGTTTATCGTAGGGAGATACATCCTTCATTGATAGTTTCATTTTGTCGAATGCATGTTTGAACAGGATATTTATTGAGCTTCGAGTGTCTACTAGAATTCGGTAAACATCGGCGGGACCGAGCCGGGCAGAGATAACCATGGGATCCATGTGAGGGTATTGCCTTCCTTCTAGGTCACGCTTACCGAATGTGATGTCATCACTTTCTTTCCGCTTCGGGTGGCGCTCTTCTATAACCGAATTGACACAGTCTTTATTGTCTCTAAGCGACTTTCCATATCTTTCCATCTCTTTCCAGCTTCTGTCTGCGATGTGCGGTCCTCCCGAGATGGTATGGACCACTATCTTCTCTTGACCAGAGCCGCTAGTGTTGCGGTTTCCTCTGCCGGTCTCCGGTGAGGGTAGCCTTGGGTTCTCATTGGCAGGAGCTGGAGTCCTGTCCTGACCTTTTACATAGCGTTCCAGTTTCTTCCTTCTGATGTGTTCCTCAATCAAGTCCCGGAGATGATGGCATTCATTGGTATCATGCCCATGAGATTCGTGGAAGCGGCAGAACTTTCCAGACTTCTACGCGTTATCTGATTCCTTCTTGTATGGTGGGCGTTTGTATCTAACTTCACCTTGGGTGGCAAGGAAGATATTTTCGACGGTCTCATTCAAAGGAGTGTAAGTGTCGAATCTCGGTCCTGGCCGATATAGGCGCTTTTCTCCCTTCTTGCCCCCAGCATTGTCTCTGGAATCATTTCTTCGAACGTCCCTTGCCACAGCAGGGGCGTTGCTGTGAGTTGCCTTATTTTGTTGTCCTGACTGCCCCTCAACGGCAGCATCCTCAAGCCTCATATATTTCCCGGCTTCATGGAAGAAATCGGGTAAAGTAGCTGGTTTTTCTTTTGTCAACCTTCTAGCAAATTTAGTGTCCGGATGCACACCAATACACAGGGCCATTAGCATAAGCTTCTCATCGGCATCTTGAACTACGACCGTTGCGGCATTGAATCGAGTTAGGTATTGCTGCAGTTTCTCTCCGGGTTTCTGTTTGATGCTGGATAAGGAATAAGCATCCTTAGGTTGTTCCATATGAATGCGGAACCGACTGATAAACTTTTCTTTCAACATTTCCCACGAGCTGATGGATCCCTGGGGTAAATGACAGAACCAGGAGGTAGCGAGATCTGCTAAGAATAGTGGAAAGCATTTGCACAGTACTCCCTCTGTTGCTCCACTCATGAGCATATGTTGTGTGTATCTCTGTAAGTGTACAACGGGGTCGGAGGTTCCTTTGTAAGGTTCCATTGTTGGCATCTTCCATTCTCGGGGGGTGATAGCAATTTCGATATTGCGGGCGAAAGGGCTAGTTACTCTAGCGCCTATCCCTCGATCCCTTTGCTCCCGTTGGACGCACTCTCTGAATAAGCGTGCCATCCTTTCATCAGAATTTGGAGCAGATAGAAACGAGTTTGGTTCTGTTCTGTGGGATTGATTCCGTCCAGATAACCTGTAGGGATGGTATCGTCTATCATTCCTCATATTTTCCAGTGGCTGCCTTTGGTCTTCTGGGAGCATGCTAGGGTCAGCTACAGTTGGCCCTTGCCTTGATCTTCCCCTGCTCGGTTCTAATCTAAGCACTTCCTCGGGTCCAACTTCGGGCTGGACTCTAGCTCGGCCCCGTTCACTGGCGTTTCCGTGGTTAGGTAGTATGACAGGCTCAGCCACAGTTGACCTTCGCCCGGTACCTCCCACATTGGGTTCGGTTCCAAACGTTTCCTCAGGCCTAACTTCGGGCTGTGCTCGATCTCGGCTCCTACCATGGCTGCTTCTGCCGTTAGCTCCTTCGAAGAAGGAAGATCATTGTTGTCTCTGAGATCCTCCAAACTGGGACTCGCCCCATGATTCAGTGTTGCGGTTGGACTCTTCAGCATCCCTTAAGCGTGACATGAGATGATCCACCAAGGCTTCCTGCTGGGACGTGAAGCGGTTAGTAAATTCAACCACAACCCTGTCTAAATCTGCCCTAGTAATTGCTGCGGGCTGTTCTGTGGCAGGAGTGGTCGGATTAGCCTGTCCTTCATTTGGTACTGCTGCTAGTGGAGGACGATTTACTTGATCCGTGACAGCTGGATCTGGAAGACTGCTGGATGCGATGTTTTTTCCTTTGTTAACATCTTTTTTCTGCTTGGGAGGCATGTTTTCCAAGCGGCGAACGATGCTGTTAGGAAAAATGTTAAGTGGATGAAGCTGAAGCTTCGAGCTTCTAGTTCTCAGTGAAAGCACCAAAAATGTTTGCACAAAAATTGGACAAACACCTCAAAGTCGTTTGATTTAATTGATTTTATATTGTTCTTAGTGATTTGGGTGATCTATGCAAATATATGAAAAGCTGGGACTAAACTGTAAAAGACATGCAGATTTATAGTGGTTCAGCCAGAATGTGCCTACGTCCACTTTATATATTATTTCCCTTTTCTAGTTCAGATTACAAGTGCAAAGCTTAGATACAAGTATCTGAAAGTTGTTTGAAAGTTCTCTCCGTGCTTGAGCTCTCAAAACTTGTCCCCTGTTGTTGTACCCCTGCCCCTCTATTTATAGAGTGAGGCTGGGGGTAGGGGTCTTGGATATGCATAGCTGCTGGTGGGCCTGGGCTGATCTGATCTGGCTTGGCACGTCTTGGTCCGGTAGCACTCTGGTTTGGCTATGCATGGAAGTGGGGTTTGAACCGGTAGTGAGGTTGGATCAGTGAGGTTTGTTCGGTGGTGAGGTTGGTCCGGCAGTGGTAGGGAGTAGGTTGGTTCGGTAGTGAGATGGAGTAGGTTGGTCCGGCAGTGGTAGGGAGGAGGTTGGTTCTGTAGTGAGATAGAGTGGGTTGGTCCGGCAGTGGTAGGGAGCAGGTTGGTTCGGTAGTGAGAGAGTGGATCGGTGGAGCTTTGATTCGGTGGTTCTGGTGGAAGAGTTGGTTTGCTTTAATTTGGAGGGTGGCTGGTCCGGTTATTCTGGTCCGGTGGTGAGAATTCGCCCAACACATTAAAATATAGGTCATTATGCCTTAAAAATTTCACAGTCATCTCCTTCTAAAAATAAAGGTCATCGCGTTCAAACTTTCCCAGAGTCTTCGCATGCTATTACATTTGCAAACATCACATCATATTTTCAATGAGTGCTTTTGTGTGCAATTATTTACTGCCCACGTCTTTGTGCATGAAGGAACTAGCATGCTATCATGAATAGTTTATTATACACTTGAGCAATCACCTTTAATTCTTTTAAAAATTTAAAGTTGTCTACAACTAAGCTTTCAAATGAAATCTATTTATATGCCTTTATGTATATTTGTTTCCATATACTTGCTTATTGCACTGCCTTCGCGTGTTAATATAAGGGTCATTGCGTTCATTCATTTATTCCCTGACTATACACGTTTCATATATTTTTTTCGAACGCAATATTATCGAGTCATGTTCCCACTGCGTCTCTAGGCTATCATATGCTTGAATTCTATGCGTCATCATTGACTATAACCCAAACTTGTCACACGCTGTCTTTGAGGCCATCGCATGCTTTCATTTCTAATGCCATCGTGTCCTATTTGCATGCACATATTTAGTGTCTTCTTGTTCAATAATAAATATGAACTTTCGTGTGTTGGCATTAGACTTCTGCTACAGTGTGTATATATATAATCTAGCCTTCGTGTCTTGTTTTACTGGCTTTCGTGCCTTGTTTTCTTTCTAGTCTTTGCTTGTAATTATTTCTGCATGCATTAGGGTCATCGTATATTATACAAATAGGTCATCGTGATATATCATATAGGGTACTCGAGAGTAATAAGGAGCCTTCACAAATTAAAATATTGGGTCCCGTTGTGGTGTCCACTTTTATATTCTAGTTTTCAGGTATATTTTTCTTGACCCAATGTAACATTTAGCTTTAGATGGTTACTTTTACTTGGTCACAATGGAAGTTTTGTAATTAAATTAAAAATTGATTTATTACCTTCTTAAACAACTTCTTTTCTACCAAACCCAATTTGGTGTTAAATTTCTATTGGTCAATCTTATCCTTTTCAGTTCACTTTCCAGAAAATTTTAACCCCGAAAATTAACATAATTAATTTTATCCGTAATTAATTAGCATTTTCTTTCACTAAGTAATTCATATAAAATGGAAAATTGATCGGAAAATTCAAAAAATTCATCAAGAAACTATTTTATCATTTTCTACCTCTTGTAAAAATTTCAAACCAAAACAATTATTTTTCATAGTTTTAATAATTAATTTCTGAATTTTAGCTATTTTCTCACTTAGAAATTTTATAATAAATTCATATAAATTTCAAAAATTATGAAATTTGAAATCCGTCTCCAAAATAATAATTCGAACATTGTATCAAAAATTTAGATTATTTGGTGATCTAAAACATAGTTTATTCACATTAATACCCTTTGGAAAATTCCAAAAAAGTTACATAGTTAATATCAAAACATCCTTAAATCCATATTCATGATTATTCAATCCAAATGCAAGATATAAACACCCAAAATTATAGATTTATAGGAAATCAAATTTAAAACGCACAGAAACAATGAGATGTGTAACGACCCACCTTTTTGGACGGTTTAAATAGACAATAAACCACACAAGTCAACTCAAACCATTCTAAACGAACCCTTAAACCCTACACCTCCCTCCACCGATCACCACGATGATCAGAAAAATCGTTGTTCATTTTTCCCGAGCTCTTTGACCTTCATGCTACCTTCATCGATGATCACAATGATCAATTCACAACTGATCGCCAGAAAATGCCGCAAAACCCAAATTCATTTATTTCCCAAATACGCATTCATCTTAGCACTAAAAATTATGATTTTTGTTTTAAAAATCTCATTTTTCAAAGATGATTCGAGCTACATACTTGGATCATTACAGTTTAACACTTGATTTTATCATAAATTAAAAGATTTCTACTGTAATTACCAAATTTAGCATAGTCTGAAACTTAATTTACTTGAATCTATTTTTGAGTCCTATATCATGTTTAAACTAAACTGTTTGGTTTAGATTGTAAAATCTAACAGAGAACACAAGCAAGATTTGGATTATTGATTCATTTTTAAAACCCCTGTAATCCCAAGAAACAGAGAGGCACAATCTTCAGGCATGCATATTCAAACATATCCCTACACACAGGTTTTATACTCCTATATACACATGCATCCATTTCCAATTCAAGTTTCCAGGCAAACAACATTATTTATTCAGATATCACAGTGAAATCCAGGTTTAAACTGTTAAAAAGAAAATGAGTTTACTCACAATCTGAATGTTGAACAGAGAGTTAAAATGGCTTTGATTTAAAACAGAGAAGCTTACACATATCAGACATGCAAACTTAAATCCATCCATAACCAAACATTTAAATTATCACAGGCATCACACAGGCATCAGAAATCAAACAAACGGGTTTAAAAAATGAAGTTTGCTCACCTCGAATTTAAGAACAGAGAGCAGCATTTGTTTTGGAAACTTGTAGTTTTAAATCTGCCTTTGAATCCTGTTGCTTACTTTGTTGAATTGAATGATGATGCTTATATACTTCAGTTTTAAGTTTGAACTTTTATGCTTGATCAGGTTGCAGGTTTTGAAACTGTTTTGATTTTCTTAGTTGTTGTTTAAGATGGAGAGGAGATATGTATAAATATAAAGAAGAGATTTTGTAAGAGGTAGGTTTTATCTGGGTTTGCATTTTTGGCTGGTACAAAAACTTCTTTTTATAAATGTTGGTCAGAGAGTTTTGTTGATCAATTGAGGCTGAAATGATTATATTTTTTGTCTATATTCTTTTGCTTAGTTCTTACTTCTTGCCTTGCTTTTCGGCTGAGATGATATATATTGGCTTGCATTTATTACTAAGTACTTTATGTTCTTGCACTTGCCTGCATATTTTATCCTTTTGCTTTTCTTTATGTTGTCTGTTTTCTTTTGCAGGCCCTTTACTTTGAAATATGATTGAAGTTCCATAGTTTATTTACCCCTAGAATTATCTAAGTGTTCATGTTATAGTTTACATAACAATAGATTTTATTAAAAATATTATTTGTCGCTAATGTAAATACTCATTTAATTTCTTTTACAGGTTGTTAACCATCACCTTTAATTTCTTATTTATGATTTATTTTTACACTTATGTTAACTTTATAGTTTTCCATGACACAAATTTTATTTTCTTTTAAAGTTTAACTATCTAACATTTTATTTACTTATCTATTATTATTATTTATTTATTTTTTTACTTATATTATAAATTCAAATTATCTTTAAACCATTTACTTAAAACTTAAAGTCGAATCCAATGTATATATATATAAATAACTTCAATTAATTATCAATTTAAATTTATATAAAATTCGGGGTCGTTACAGACTTCCCCCCTTAAAAGAATTTCGTCCTCGAAATTGCCAAGGAGACGCAAAGATAGATGAAGAACATTTCATCAAATCAAACTTAATATCTATTCTGCATTTGGCATACCAAATCAGAATATCAATAACAGATACGAGAATGAATCTGTTTTAACACTTCACAAATACTCGGGTTATCCAGATTTACGAAATATACAATGACATTGATTAGTTCAAAGGGATAACTAACCACACATAGAACATATCGGACCCAAAGAATAGATAGATATATGGATATAATTTCAAAACTTTCAGTTTAAAACTAAAGTATACCTATCAACCATAGCAATCAATGCAACCAATACATCCATACAAGCAATTTTGGTCTATCCGGAGTTTACGTTCCATATTAATATATCGAATCTCTTCCTGGATCTACCAGAAATTATCGAAGAATTGAGAAAAAGATGATGAACAAAAGAGATTGATAGAGAAAAGATTGCTTCCTTATTGTTACAGAATATTGACCATTTATAGTCGTATTTCCCTATCCCCTATCTCATCCTCTTCTTGCACTTACACTCACTATCAGTGTATAGTAAGAGAATTTACTGAGGCATACAGATAGATATCTTAGAGATTACTCATTCTAGGGTATACTTCACCCTATCTCTAATGAGCTACTTAATGTATTATACTCCTGAGCTAAAGTTTAACCCTCAGCTCTGATACCAAATGTGAAGATCCCGGACTCGGCCTTCGAAAATCGGCACCCGTACTTCACTTGTACTCAAAATGCCGTAGATTCAAACGCCGAATCTGGTTCTCCGGAGCTTATAACAACATTAAGTATAACAACACAGCGGAGGAAAATGAATATATCAATATATATATAACATTGATACAATGACAGATACAAAATCTGATACAATATGATACAACATAATGATACAACAGAAATCATTATACATCAGAGATATGATACAAGAAATAGCAGCGGAAAGAAAATAGATAACACCAGCAACAGATAGAATATCTCCAATAGAATGCTCCAATCCATAGCTAGCGAAAAGCAAGGTCAGTCGTCCAAGGACTGACTAGCTCCAGATAATCTACTCAACCTAAATATTTGAGAAACCCAACTCTAGACTACCCGTGTGGAAAATGGTGGGCACCAAGAGTTTAGGAAGGGAACAATAAACTCCGGATCAGTCATGGGACTGGTGTGAGCAGCAAAAACAGATTATCTTTAAACAAACCACAAAAGAATTTTTAAACATTGAAACCCGCAATGCTTTTGGAAAATGAAACTACCATAAGACCTCCCACCACACACACAATGCAATCGCAGACTTGGAGGAGATTTCTTCTTATGTTAGTCAAATATGCTTACTACGCAAAAGAAATTCTTTTGATATTATTAATAGTGCATAGTGGAAAATATTTCGAAAATACAATATTAATCTTAGCCAGCATAGGTACCATGATATTATGCCTGCTATAGCTGCCGCCTGAGGAGACAGGTTATACAATTTCAATCGTAAAGGTTCGTATTGTTTCTTTGGATTTTCCAACAAATGGTCAGGCTAAGGAACTTCCTATGCCACGTAGGAAATGCCTCTGGATGGATGCTCCGAGAGACAAACTGCTCTCTGCCAACAAAGTCGGGTTACCCCTGTAACTAGGTAACTCATGAATATGCCATCCCTCGGTCCTTTGGGACCTTTATCCGAGCGCTCGGTAACCAACATCACACATAATAAATAAGGTGTGTCCACATGAGTAAGTATCTGGGCTCCATACCATGACACCACCCCTTTCCAAAAGGAAATGACATAACCTAAAGGGCGCGACCCTCATAACCTTGCCGCAACATTCTTGTTTCGACCATTTCCGGGTTGTGAGGCCCTGACGAAGTCTTGTCCACAAAGCTACGCTTTGGCACAAAGCCATGCTTTGGGTCAACAGATGATCAAAGTAATGATCACAAAGATAAATGATCAAACAAATGATCATATCACAAATGATCAAACAATGATCATCACACAGCAACACTCAGCATGTCACATTACCAAATTGGGAGTATATCGCTGATAACCTTCAACTACATAACCTCTGAGCTCGAACGTCTCAGAGAAGGGTGTTAAGCTAAGAGAATAAATTCTCCGCCACCAATAGAAATGTATTTGAAAGAAATCTGCTTTATATCTCAAAGCGTAATGTCAGACATGTAACCATACAAGTCTGTTCCGGGTTCGAACAGAACCGAAGGCACTTCCGAAGAAGCCCTTGCAATCTGGGTATTCACAATCTCGATCGGACTTCCCATCACTTAGGAAATCTCTATACCGGAGCAACTCAGTGCAGAGACAATCGATAGGTTATCCTATCGTTTTCGCAAATACTCGGTCTTCAACACCGGCCTTCAAATGCGATCCATATACGACGTATCACTTATTCGGAATGGGTTATATGACACAAAGGTCCTCTCCCGGCTAAACCGATTAGTGAGTGCAATATTTAAAAACATATGGATATTGGGATTTCAATTAAGTCACAACTTAAACCCAAACTTTCTTTCAAATGGTTTAACAAATTACCATTTTCAAATCTTTAAACAAAAAGATTCATTTTAACAACCTTCAACGGTTTAAACAATTTCCACACTTTAATCTTTTAAACAAAATATTCATTCATCGATTTTCCAAATTAATCCCCATTTCAATTGGATTAACTCATTTAAATCTTTAAAACAAAGATTTAACTGATAGCCTTTCAAAACAATTCCATTTCGAATGGTTTAAACAAATCATCATTTTAAATCTGTTAAAAATAAACAGATTCAATTCATAGCTTTCAAAAAGATTTCATTTTAACATGGAAAACCATTTTTCAATTCTATCTTGAAATTCCTTTAATTAAATTAGGATTTCATTTCTTATATGAAAGCTTTTATCATTTGAAAACAAACAGTTTCATTTCGGAAAATCTGATTCATTTACACAAGTTAAAGCCTTTGGGTTAAATTCAAATTCCCAAACCAATATTTTAAAATGGTTCAAATTCATATAAACACATTTATAACATCTTTAACCATAATTTCCAATTACGAAATTCAATTCCAACTCTTGAATTTAAATTCAAATTAAATTTCAAAACTAAATCAAGTTATTCAAAAATAACTTAAATCTTTGAAAATACCTTTTTCAAAAGATTTAATATTTAATCCAAATTCATTTCCAAAATTAATTGAAATTAAAATTTCAATTTCAAAAAACATTAAATTTAAATTATCCGTGACTTAACCGATTTCCACGTGAAATCCATATTTGTGTGTGTATGGTGTAGTCCAGGGGTTTCACACACAATAGTGCAACATCATACAATCATCATAGATTAGAATACAAAATATAGTTGATAAGCGATATAAACTATAACGCTCATCTTCATTCACAGATCACAGATATATATCACAGATAAGTAAATTACAGATCACAACATAAATCAGGATGTATCACAAAGCATCACATATCAGGGATATCAAACAATTCACATTCAGTAGAATCCAAACATCCATAAGTAAGATCAATTAATATCTGATTATATTAAATCAGATTTATTACTTATGAATAAATCACTAATCCTGGTTAATTAACATTAATTAATTACAAATCATTCTGATTAATTATTCTTTAATCATTTCTTAATTAACCATTAATAATATATTAATAAATCTTAAATTATATTTCATCAACCTTTAAAAATTAAATAATTAACCTTTAATTATTTAATTATCCTTTAATTAATTATCTTTAATTAATTACATTAATTAATTAACCCTTAATCAATTTCATTAACAAATTTTACATCAAATCATAAATTAATTAACTTTTAATTATTAATTAATTGTCCTTTAATTACTATCATTAAGTAATCCAAATCTTGATTAATTAGAAAGATTTATCCTTTATCTTAACTCCCTTATTTAATAGACCATGAAATCAAATTATCATAAATTTGTAAATTAACAAATGTCTTTAAGTTAAATTAATTATAAAACACTTCATCTTTTTTTATTTCTACTTAATTACGTTATTAACTAAGTTTAAATAACTTAAGATTTAACTTAATCGAAGTTAAAATAAATTTCATATCCTTTATTTAACCAAGCTTTAAAATAAATAACTATTATTTGAAAGAATAGTTCAAGTAATTAATTTTAAACTTGATTTAACCTTATTCACATCTAGCTTACAAATTCATTTAATTTTTTTTTTTTAAATTTCAAACTGCAGACAGTTTTGAACAAAACTGTAACCCAGTTTAACCAAACCCGAGGCAACTCAAATTTGCTTCGAGTCACTCCCCTACATGCTTCGAGTCCAGCACCCAAAAACTTCGAGTCACTCACGTATACTTCTTCTTCCCAAACACTTCAACAGCCCAGATTCAGGTGCACACACGTGCACTTGCACCCACGACGCGACCTTCTCCGACCACCCTTGATGGCCACTTCGTGTCGCCAATCAACCTCGCAAGCCTTTCCACCACGCAGATCATCAAATTTGACGAGGAATCAGAATTTAGCATTTCAATTGAACTGGAACCAACTTCCTCAACGAAAATTGCCTCGCACCAATGATTCCCATCACCGGAATTCACGCGCGATCTAAGCCTCGACGCTCACTCGTGATCCTCCTCCCCTTGGTCCGCTCCCCTGAAGCCTTTCGACGACGTCGCGGCAATCGCGTCATTGCCATTATTCTAGACGAACCCTAAAACCCTACCCCTCCCTCCACCGATCACCACGATGATCAAAAAAATCGTTGTTCAATTTTCCCGAGCTCCTTGACCTTGATACTACCTTCATCGATAATCACAATGATCAATTCATCACTGATCGCCAGAAAATGCCGCAAAACCAAAATTCATTTATTTCCCAAATACACATTCATCTCAGCACTAAAAATTATGATTTTTGTTTTAAAAATCTCATTTTTCAAAGATGATTCGAGCTACATACTTGGATCATTACAGTTTAACACTTGATTTTATCATAAATTAAAAGATTTCTACTGTAATTACCAAATTTAGCATAGTTTAAAACTTAATTTACTTGAATCTATTTTTGAGTCCTAGATCATGTTTAAACTAAACTGTTTGGTTTAGATTGCAAAATCTAATAGATAACACAAGCAAGATTTGGATTATTGATTCATTTTTAAAACCCCTGTAATCCCAAGAAACAGAGAGGCACAATCTTCAGGCATGCATATTCAAACATATCCCTACACACAGGTTTTATACTCCTATATACACATGCATCCATTTCCAATTCAAGTTTCCAGGCAAACAACATTATTTATTCAGATATCACAGTGAAATCCAGGTTTAAACTGTTAAAAAGAAAATGAGTTTACTCACAATCTGAATGTTGAACAGAGAGTTAAAATGGCTTTGATTTAAAACAGAGAAGCTTAGACATATCAGACATGCAAACATAAATCCATCCATAACCAAACATTTCAATTATCACAGGCATCACACAAGCATCAGAAATCAAACAAATGGGTTTAAAAAATGAAGTTTGCTCACCTCGAATTTAAGAACAAAGAGCAGCATTTGGTTTGGAAACTTGTAGTTTTAAATTTGCCTTTGAATCCCGTTGCTTACTTTGTTGAATTGAATGATAATGCTTATATACATCAGTTTTAAGTTTGAACTTTTATGCTTGATCAGGTTGTAGGTTTTGAAACTGTTTTGATTTTCTTAGTTGTTGTTTAAGATGGAGAGGAGATATGTATAAAAAAAAGAGATTTTGTAAGAGGTATGTTTTATCTGGGTTTGCATTTTTGCCTGGTACACAAACTTCTTTTTATAAATATTGGTCAGAGATTTTTGTTGATCAATGGAGGCTGAAATGATTATATTTTTTGTTTATATTCTTTTGCTTAGTTCTTACTTCTTGCCTTGCTTTTCGGCTGAGATGATATATATTGTCTTGCATTTATTACTAACTACTTTATGTTCTTGCACTTGCCTGCATATTTCATCCTTTTGCTTTTCTTTATGTTGTCTGTTTTCTTTTTCAGGCCCTTTACTTTGAAATATGAGTGAAGTTCCATAGTTTATTTACCCCTAGAATTATCTAAGTGTTCATGTTATAGTTTACATAACAATAGATTTTATTAAAAATATTATTTGTTGCTAATGTAAATACTCATTTAATTTCTTTTACAGGTTGTTAACCATCACCTTTAATTTCTTATTTATGATTTATTTTTACACTTATGTTAACTTTATAGTTTTCCATGACACAAATTTTATTTTCTTTTAAAGTTTAACTATCTAACATTTTATTTACTTATCTATTATTATTATTTATTTATTTTCCTACTTATATTATAAATTCAAATTATCTTTAAACCATTTACTTAAAATTTAAAGTCGAATCCATTATATATATATAAATAACTTCAATTAATTATCAATTTAAATTTATATAAAATTCGGGGTCGTTACAGACTTCCCCCCTTAAAAGAATTTCGTCCTCAAAATTGCCAAGGAGACGCAAAGATAGATGAAGAACATTTCATCAAATCAAACTGAATATCTATTCTGCATTTGGCATACCAAATCATAATATGAATAACAGATACGAGAACGAATCTGTTTTAACACTTCACAAATACTCGAGTTATCCAGATCTACGAAATATACAATGGCATTGATTAGTTCAAAGGGATAACTAACCACTCGTAGAACATATCGGACCCAAAGAATAGATAGATATATGGATACAATTTCAAAACTTTCAGTTTAAAACTAAAGTATACCTATCAACCATAGCAATCAATGCAACCAATACATCCATACAAGCAATTTTGGTCTATCCGGAGTTTACGTTCCATATTAATATATCGAATCTCTTCCTGGATCTACCAGAAATTATCGAAGAATTGAGAAAAAGATGATGAACAAAAGAGATTGATAGAGAAAAGATTGCTTCCTTATTGTTACAGAATATTGACCATTTATAGTCGTATTTCCCTGTCCCTTATCTCATCCTCTTCTTGCACTCACACTCACTATCAGTGGATAGTAAGAGAATTTACCGAGGCATACGGACATATATCTTAGAGATTACTCATTCTAGGGTATACTTCACCCTATCTCTAATGAGCTACTTAATGTATTATACTCCTGAGCTAATGTTTAACCCTCAGCTCTGATACCAAATGTGAAGATCCCGGACTCGGCCTTCGAAAATCGGCACCTGTACTTCGCTTGTACTCAAAATGACATAGATTCAAACGCCGAATCTGGTTCTCCGGAGCTTATAACAACATTAAGTATAACAACACAGCGGAGGAAAAAGAATATATCAATATATATATAACATTGATACAATGACAGATACAAAATCTGATACAATATGATACAACAGAATGATACAACAGATATCATTATACATCAGAGATATGATACAAGAAATAGCAGCGGAAAGAAAATAGATAACACCAGCAGCAGATAGAATATCTCCAATAGAATGCTCCAATCCATAGCTAGCGAAAAGCAAGGTTAGTCGTCCAAGGACTGACTAGCTCCAGATAATCTACTCAACCTGAATATCTGAGAAACCCAACTCTAAACTGCCCGTGTGGAAAATGGTGGGCACCTACAGTTTAGGAAGGGAACAATAAACTCCGGATCAGTCATGGGACTGGTGTGAGCAGCAAAAACAGTTTATCTTTAAACAAACCACAAAAGAATTTTTAAACATTGAAACCCGCAATGCTTTTGGAAAATGAAACTACCATAAGACCTCCTACCACACACACAATGCAATCGCAGACTTGGAGGAGATTTCTTCTTATGTTAGTCAAATATGCTTACTACGCAAAAGAAATTCTTTTGATATTATTAATAGTGCATAGTGGAAAATATTTCGAAAATACAATATTAATCTTAGCCAGCATAGGTACCATGATATTATGCCTGCTATAGCTGCCGCCTGAGGAGACAGGTTATATAATTTCAATCGTAAAGGTTCGTATTGTTTCTTTGGATTTTCCAACAAATGGTCAGGCTAAGGAACTTTCTATGCCACGTAGGAAACTCCTCTGGCTGGACGCTCCGAGAGACAAACTGCTCTCTGCCAACAAAGCCGGGTTACCCCTGTAACTAGGTAACTCACGAATATGCCACCCCCCGGTCTTTTGGGACCTTTATCCGAGCGCTCGGTAACCAACATCACACATAATAAATAAGGTGTGTCCACATGAGTAAGTATCTGGGCTCCATACCATGACACCACCCCTTTCCAAAAGGAAATGACATAACCTAAAGGGCGCGACCCTCATAACCTTGCCGCAACATTCTTGTTTCGACCATTTCCGGGTTGTGAGGCCCTGACGAAGTCTTGTCCACAAAGCCACGCTTTGGCACAAAGCCACGCTTTGGCACAAAGCCACGCTTTGGCACAAAGCCACGCTTTGGGTCAACAGATGATCAAAGTAATGATCACAAAGATAAATGATCAAACAAATGATCATATCACAAATGATCAAACAATGATCATCACACAGCAACACTCAGCATGTCACATTACCAAATTGGGAGTATATCGCTGATAACCTTCAACTACATAACCTCTGAGCTCGTACGTCTTAGAGAAGGGTGTTAAGCTATGAGAATAAATTCTCCGCCACCAACAGAAATGTATTTGAAAGAAATCTGCTTTATATATCAAAGCGTAATGTCAGACATGTAACCATACAAGTCTGTTCCGGGTTCGAACAGAACCGAAGGCACTTCCGAAGAAGCCCTTGCAATCCGGGTATTCACAATCTCGATCGGACTTCCCATCACTTAGGAAATCTCTATACCGGAGCAACTCAGTGCAGAGACAATCGATAGGTTATCTTATCGTTTTCGCAAATACCCGGTCTTCAACACCGGTCTTCAAATGTGATCCATATACGACGTATCACTTATTCGGAATGGGTTATATGACACAAAGGTCCTCTCCCGGCAAAATCGAATAGTGAGTGCAATATTTAAAAACATATGAATATTGGGATTTCAATTAAGTCACAACTTAAACCCAAACTTTCTTTCAAATGGTTTAACAAATTACCATTTTCAAATCTTTAAACAAAAAGATTCATTTTAACAACCTTCAACGGTTTAAACAATTTCCACACTTTAATCTTTTAAACAAAAGATTCATTCACCGGTTTTCCAAATTAATCCCTATTTCAATTGGATTAACTCATTTAAATCTTTAAAACAAAGATTTAACTAATAGCCTTTCAAAACAATTCCATTTCGAATGGTTTAAATAAATCATCATTTTAAATCTGTTAAAAATAAACAGATTCAATTCATAGCTTTCAAAAAGATTTCATTTTAACATGGAAAACCATTTTTCAATTCTATCTTGAAATTCCTTTAATTAAATTGGGATTTCATTTCTTATATGAAAGCTTTTATCATTTGAAAACAAACAGTTTCATTTTGGAAAATCTGATTCATTTACACAAGTTAAAGCCTTTGGGTTAAATTCAAATTCCCAAACCAATATTTTAAAATGGTTCAAATTTATATAAACACATTTATAACATCTTTAACCATAATTTCCAATTATGAAATTCAATTCCAACTCTTGAATTTAAATTCAAATTGAATTTCAAAACTAAATCAAGTTATTCAAAAATAACTTAAATCTTTGAAAATACCTTTTTCAAAAGCTTTAATATTTAATCCAAATTCATTTCCAAAATTAATTGAAATTAAAATTTCAATTTCAAAAAACATTAAATTTAAATTATCTGTGACTTAACCGATTTCCACGTGAAATCCATATTTGTGTGTGTATGGTGTAGTCCAGGGGTTTCACACACAATAGTGCAACATCATACAATCATCACAGATCAGAATACAGAAATATAGTTGATAAGCGATATAAACTATAACGCTCATCTTCATTCACAGATCACAGATATATATCACAGATAAGTAAATTACAGATCACAACATAAATCAGGATGTATCACAAAGCATCACATATCAGGGATATCAAACAATTCACATTCAATAGAATCCAAACATCCATAAGTAAGATCAATTAATATCTGATTATATTAAATCAGATTTATTACTTATGAATAAATCACTAATCCTGGTTAATTAACATTAATTAATTACAAATCATTCTGATTAATTATTCTTTAATCATTTCTTAATTAACCATTAATAATATATTAATAAATCTTAAATTATAATTCATCAACCTTTAAAAATTAAATAATTAACCTTTAATTATTTAATTATTCTTTAATTAATTATCTTTAATTAATTACATTAATTAATTAACCCTTAATCAATTTCATTAATTAATTAACCCTTAATCAATTTCATTAACAAATTTTCCATCAAATCATAAATTAATTAACTTTTAATTATTAATTAATTGTCCTTTAATTACTATCATTAAGTAATCCAAATCTTGATTAATTAGAAAGATTTATCATTTATCTTAACTCCCTTATTTAATAGACCTTGAAAACAAATTATCATAAATTTGTAAATTAACAAAAGTCTTTAAGTTAAATTAATGATAAAACACTTCATCTTTTTTTATTTCTACTTAATTACGTTATTAACTAAGTTTAAATAACTTAAGATTTAACTTAATCGAAGTTAAAATAAATTTCATATCCTTTATTTAACCAAGCTTTAAAATAAATAACTATTATTTGACAGAATAGTTCAAGTAATTAGTTTTAAAACTTGATTTAACCTTATTCACATCTAGCTTACAAATTCATTTAAATTTTGTTTAAAAATTTCAAACTGCAGTCAGTTTTGAACAAAACTGTAACCCTGTTTAACCAAACCCGAGGCAACTCAAATTTGCTTCGAGTCACTCCCCTACATGCTTCGAGTCCAGCACCCAAAAACTTCGAGTCACTCACGTATACTTCTTCTTCCCAAACACTTCAATAGCCCAGATTCAGGTGCACACGCGTGCACATGCACCCACGACGCGGCCTTCTCCGACCACCCTTGATGGCCTCTTCGTGTCGCCAATCAACCTCGCAAGCCTTTCCACCACCCAGATCATCAAATTTGACGAGGAATCGGAATTTAGCATTTCAATCGAACTGGAACCAACTTCCTCAACGAAAATCGCCTCGCACCAATGATTCCCATCACCGGAATTCACTCGAACTCGACCTAAGCCTCGATGCTCACTCGCGATCCTCCTCCCCTTGGTCCGATCCCCTGAAGCCTTTCGACGACGTCGTGGCAATCGCATCATTGCCATTATTCTAGACGAACCCTTAAACCCTACACCTCCTTCCACCGATCACCACGATGATCAGAAAAATCGTTGTTCAATTTTCCCGAGCTCCTTGACCTTCATGCTACCTTCATCGATGATCACAATGATCAATTCGTCACTGATCGCCAGAAAATGCAGCAAAACCCAAATTCATTTATTTCCCAAATACACATTCATCTCAGCACTAAAAATTATGATTTTTGTTTTAAAAATCTCATTTTTCAAAGATGATTCGAGCTACATACTTGGATCATTACAGTTTAACACTTGATTTTATCATAAATTAAAAGATTTCTACTGTAATTACCAAATTTAGCATAGTTTAAAACTTAATTTACTTGAATCTATTTTTGAGTCCTAGATCATTTTTAAACTAAATTGTTTGGTTTAGATTGCAAAATCTAACAGAGAACACAAGCAAGATTTGGATTATTGATTCATTTTTAAAACACCTGTAATCAGAAACAGAGAGGCACAATCTTCCGGCATGCATATTCAAACATATCCCTACACACAGGTTTTATACTCCTGTATACACATGCATCCATTTCCAATTCAAGTTTCCAGGCAAACAACATTATTTATTCAGATATCACAGTGAAATCCAGGTTTAAACTGTTAAAAAGAAAATGAGTTTACTCACAATCTGAATGTTGAACAGAGAGTTAAAATGGCTTTGATTTAAAATAGAGAAGCTTAGACATATCAGACATGCAAACTTAAATCCATCCATAACCAAACATTTCAATTATCACAGGCATCACAAATGCATCAGAAATCAAACAAATGGGTTTAAAAAATGAAGTTTGCTCACCTCGAATTTAAGAACAGAGAGCAGCATTTGTTTTGGAAACTTGTAGTTTTAAATCTGCCTTTAAATCCTGTTGGTTACTTTGTTGAATTGAATGATGATGCTTATATACTTCAGTTTTAAGTTTAACTTTTATGCTTGATCAGGTTGCAGGTTTTGACACTGTTTTGATTTTCTTAGTTGTTGTTTAAGATGGAGAGGAGATATGTATAAATAAAAAGAAGAGATTTTGTAAGAGGTAGGTTTTATCTGGGTTTGCATTTTTGCCTGGTACCCAAACTTCTTTTTATAAATATTGGTCAGAGATTTTTGTTGATCAATGGAGGCTGAAATGATTATATTTTTTGTTTATATTCTTTTGCTTAGTTCTTACTTCTTGCCTTGCTTTTCGGTTGAGATGATATATATTGGCTTGCATTTATTACTAAGTACTTTGTGGTCTTGCACTTGCCTGCATATTTTATCTTTTTGCTTTTCTTTATGTTGTCTGTTTTCTTTTGCAGGCCCTTTACTTTGAAATATGAGTGAAGTTCCATAGTTTATTTACCCCTAGAATTATCTAAGTGCTCATGTTATAGTTTACATAACAATAGATTTTATTAAAAATATTATTTGTTGCTAATGTAAATACTCATTTAATTTCTTTTACAGGTTGTTAACCATCACCTTTAATTTCTTATTTATGATTTATGTTTACACTTATGTTAACTTTATAGTTTTCCATGACACAAATTTTATTTTCTTTTAAAGTTTAACTATCTAACATTTTATTTACTTATCTATTAATATTATTTATTTATTTTCCTACTTATATTATAAATTCAAATTATCTTTAAACCATTTACTTAAAATTTAAAGTCGAATCCAATATATATATATATAATTTACTTCAATTAATTATCAATTTAAATTTATATAAAATTCGAGGTCGTTACAAAAATGCAACAGAACAACATGATAAAGTAGAATAATACTAGTAATATAATACCAAACATTGTCTTCGTCCTCCAGAAATAAGGTCTTCAACACTGAAATGCTCACGCTGACCCGAGCGTAAATAAAAGACAAAACACTCGAGTCAGAACTAAAAGATCTTATGTAAGTTAAATCAAAATAAGTAAATATGAGTGTAACGACCTCGGAGATGTTTATGGGATTTTACTTATCCTATGCAGTGTCCAACGTGCACGCAATAACTTAAGAGATGTTCGGGATTCCATCTCCTAAGGATCCGTTAAACTATCTACATACATAATACAATACGCTATTATAATACGTCTACAATAAAGTAAAGTATTAAAATAGCGTTAAGGCTTTACCCATATCCCCCTTAACCATTTTATAAATGTCATAGTCTATACAATACTGTAAACTCCACCAAACCGGTGGGCAATCAGGGAGCACTCCATAGGTACGGCACAAACCAAAGTTGTAGTGGACTCGATCAGGATAAAGATGACAAGGTAATGCCCACCTCGAGACACAATCCCATAATCAAATCGAGGGGTGGCCCCCAAACCAATCATAAAGTAATAAATATGGTATCGAAGAAATGTGCCAGATACGGGGAGCGACCCCACTTGGCCCGGCATGGCTCATGTTTTAATCATTTTAATTATGACTCAAAGGTCAAGGCTATCCATCATCGTTCTCTTACTTCATTCCAGTAGTGTTCGTCAAACCATCTGTAACGACCCGATATTTTCAACCATTCGCATCCATTATAAGTGTATAGGTAGACACTCATGCCGGAGTTGAATTGCTCAAAATACCGCGTTGTAAATAAAATTTGGCAAATCTCAGACTATACAGTAAATAAATATAATCACAGATCACAGACATAGAGTAAAATAATGCAGCGGAAGTAAAAGAAATAGTAGTTCATGAAGCTAGTATCTAAATATGTCAGAGTTACATAAGATACAACAGAAGAAATAGAGTACAACAAAAGTCTCAATAAAATAACCAAGTACAAGCTGAGTAGAACAACGGAATTGAAATAGATAGGACATGACAAGCAGATAATCTCCAGCGATTCAAATCTCCAAGAGAGTGGAAATCCAAATCTGTGAATAACTCAGGCTGACACGAGCGTAAAGCAAAACACAAAACACTCGAGTCAGGACAATATATACTTATATAATGTAAACCAACTCAAGTGAACTGTAATAAAGGTACAAGTAACTTAGAAGATGCTTGGGACCGCCCATCCTCTAAGGATCCGTTAAAATATCTACTATGTAGTAATATTCGCTATTATAATAGTGTATAAATAAGTAAAGTATAATCATATAGAAAATAGCGTTAAGGGGATGGAGAACCTTAATTCGGTCGGATCTTAAAATCATAATCGTAGTAAAGCTCGATATGGTAGGTGACACGGAACAACTAGGCAATGCCAGGGTAGATATACCAATTACGCATCCGGACTAGTGGTGACGCATAGCAGCCACTACCGCCCACCTCGACCAACACTCCCAAATCAAGGGTGGCCACCAAATCAATCACAAGTAAAAGAATGGTATCGAAGAAGTGTGTCCGATAAGAGGTGCTACCTCATTGGTCCGTCAATTGCTCCTGTTTTAGCCACCTTATGCCAACTCACGGGAGTTGGGTCCACGTATATACCTTAGGATCGTCGCCATCATCCTACTTCATTCTGGAAACTCCACCGCGTACACAGTTGTCAAAGTGGTTTTCGGTATCGACAGAGAGTATGTCCATATCCGATCCCGGTCTCTTTAACAACCAATCGTTATTATAACCCGTAGTTATAATTTAGAAATAGTTTATACTTCAAAATAGAATATCATTTCAAATCCAAATCTTTATCAAAATAAAGATTAAATCAATTCCAAACCATTTCAATATATTTAAAATATCATATCTTTTCAAAACTTCATTTCAATATATCAAAATATCGTATCTTTACAAAACTTCATTTCAAATCATTTTAATATATCAAAATATCAAATCTTTCCAAAACTTCATTTTCAAACCATTTTTATATAATAAAATATCATATCAGTTCAAATCCAAATATTCAACTTTAAATACCTTTTAAATTCAAAGATATCATTCATTTACTATCATTTCAAATCACCTTTAAATAGTTTATATTCCAATCAAAATAATATCAATCTTTACCAGGCCAGGAAAATGAAGAATTTCAAAAAGAAAAATGGAAATAAAAATTTCGACATGATTTCCAAATGAATTTAAACCTTTTAAAAGTGTAATTATTATATTTTCAAATCAAGTATTCAATTTCCAAAGTTTCAAACCATTCTGAGTTCGTTTACTAAGTCAAAAACCCTAATTATTAAGATTTCAGCATTTCACAGCATTTAAAAACAACTGCTATAAGTTATATTTGAAAACATTTTTATTCAGCAAAGACAGCACTTAAAACTGCTGTTAAAACTCAATTTTAGTTGAATTATAGTTTAAAATAGAAAAGACAGCATTTCAGAAGTGCTGCGGTAGTTCAGATTTCAAAAGAAGGGTTAAATTTGATTTCAACATAGACTGCAGATCATTATAGCATTTCCAGAGAATGCTATAATAGGCCTGAGTTCAATATTAGCCTACAAGTTCAACTACAGCATTTCAGAAATGCTGTAATAGCTTTTTTTACACAATTTTAGTTCAAAACAGAATCTATAGCATTTCTGAATGCTATTAAAAGTTAATTTCAGGTGTTAGTGTATTTCTAGCAATTAAATAACTTTAATTTAAAACACATAAACATTTTAAAAATCATATTTTAACATTTAAAATGTTCATTTACATATCCTTTAACATATATCTTTTTTTCACAATAAATTTCTTATAATTAAATCCAATTTTCAACAATTTACTTAATAAGTTTAAGTGTAAAAGTTCCAATTCTTCACATTTCAACAAATAGACTTAACACTTCAAATTTAAATTACCACTTCACAATTTAACAAAATTTCCAATTTTATTTAATTAACTTAAACCTTTAATTAAAACCAAATTTCACATTTCCTAGTCAAGTTATATTTTAAAAGATCACTTTTAAACATTCATTTATTTAACCACTTAAATTCATAGAAAAATCAATAATACTTTAATAAATCACTTAAATTCAAATTTAAACAAATTATCATATTTACCATTTTACAAATATAATTAAATTTTTATTTTTATTTATATAGCTTAAATATCATTTTAACCAAAATTCCAAATTTCCAACTTAGGTTATATTTCAAAAATCCAGTTAAACCATTCATTAATTACATTTTTAACACATAGAAAAAAAATCATACTTTCTTTATTTTAAAACATTTCAAAATCTATTTAAATCAAATTCCATAAATTTATAATTTTTAAAAATACTTAAAAATATCCAAAACACTTTATAAAATAACCACGGGCCTGTATAAAATTTTCTAACTTAGGTCAAGTGATACGGATATGTATCATTTCAATCCGCAGTTAAAAAGAAAAATCCGGGTTCTATCATTTCAAACCCGTAATCCCAAGTTAAAATAATTTAAATAAAAATCGTTCAGGCCTATCATTTCAGCCCATAACAATTTTTCCCTATTCTAAAGTCCGTTCGGGTATGTATCATTTCAACCCATAGTGATTCTAATCTACAGGGAACTTGCAGTGTGATAACAGATATAAATAACAGAATAACATTAAATAACAGTAACATATGATATAACAGGTGGAATAACAGGTGTGAACATCATATGATAATAAGATAAGCATATATAACATGATAATATATTTCTACAGATTCACAGGGTGTCAATTTACTAGTTATATAGGTACATATTGTCTGGTGAGAATAACTCACCTGTTTGTGCTGGAGATATCAAAACCAATGACACAATAGAACAAAAGCACGATGACAAGACTACGGACTTGAGTGGAGAGCAAGATCCAAAGCTACAACTCTTTTATTACAACCCAAAACATACATCAAAACAAACATAATTTCAACGCACTTGAAATGGAATAACTTTTAAACAAAAAGAGATTTGAATGTCAAATCTTATGCCTTGCTTCCTCTATTTTTTTTTTGCATGGTCAAGGGTTGGTTTTGGCTCTGATTTGAACAGGGAATGGCTTAGGTATGGGCATAAGAATGCATGGCCAAAGTGGTGAAGCATGGAGAAGAAGTTGCAAAGCATGAAGGTGAAGGGGCTTATGCAACATAGCATGGTTTTGGTTCACCAAAAGGGCTCGGCCATAGGAGTTTGGGCTTGGCCATTCAAGTCCAGATCTGGACAGAGGTTGGAGTGGTGTGTAAGGGTCTGGTCAGAGATGGTGGTGGTGGCCAAAGGTGGTGGTGGTGGTGGAAAATGAAGTGGTGAAGCAAATAGTGGTCAACAACATTGCTTTTAAGGCTTAGGTTGCATTTTTGTGGAGTTTGGTCACCATGGTGGGTTCGGCCATGTCAATTTCATATCTGTACAGAGGCTAAGATGATGTATAGTGGTGGTAGCAAGGTGGTGGTGGTGGCTAGAGGTGGTGGCCGTGGTGTATAATGAAGGGGAGGAGGTGATAAGGTGATGGCTTGCATAGTTAAGGGTTTTCAAGGCATGTTGCATAGTTTTTATAGAGTTGTTCATCATGGAGTGGTGTGGTCTGGTCAAATCAGAGGGGTAGGTGGGTGATGGTGACAAGGAGGAGGTAGTGGAGGTGGTGGCCATGGCAAGCAAGTGGTGGCCGAGCAAACAAGCTAGAGAATCAAGGCAAAACCATAGGAAAACAATGGAAAAAGAAGAGAAAAAGAAGAAAAAGAAGGAGAGGCCATTACCTATTTTTGGATGTAGCCATGAGAAATGAGGAGCTGATTTATTTTCACGTGAAAAGATGAGAAACAAACAGTGGCGGCTACACTAGGGTTTTAGATGGCTAAGGCAAAATTTGAGGAGTTAAAGAAAATGAAGGGTTTGGACAAAAAAAGGCTTAAGTTTCAAAGTGTTTTACAACCTTTCATATTTCTTTTCTTTTTAATCTTTATATAAACAAAAATATTCAGAAAAATACTTTACAAACCGAAATCAATTATAAATATGAGAAAACAAATAATAAATTTTGGAAAAATATAAAAAGAATGAAGAAAATTACTTAAAAATACCAAACAGTGTTCAAAAATTATAAATAAATCACTGTCAGTCTTGACAAACTATACACTTCATTATAAAAATATTATGAAGTGAAAATTTGAATTAAAATAATTTATTTATCATTTTCAAAGTAAAATAGATAATTAAATTGGAGAAAATAGAAAAAGGATTAAAGAAAAATGTTTAAAATTTACAAACAGGGCATGGAAATTTGCAAGAAAAATACTACTAACTCTGGAAAAATTCCTACCTTACTTTAAAAATATTTAAAAGACAAAATATATTTTATATAACATTAATGTACAAATTAGAATAAAATATATCAAATAAAAATGTCATTTATATAATTTTAAAATAAAGAATATTGCTGAATAACCCAATATACACACAATATTTAAAATAGTATAACTTTTGCAATTTAAATCCGTTTTCAACGAAACGAAAAGCATTATTCAAGTTATTAAATCTATTTTTATAATAAAAGATAAAATTCATAAATTTCAAACTTTTAAATTTTCAAGTTAAAAGTCGAAGTTTGACTATTTGACCAAAATTCACATTTTCTGGAAATATTAAATTTAGTCATATTTGGAATTCAAATCCACATACAAAATCAAAGTTTTTATATTTACCATAACAAAATTTATTCTTTTCATAAATAAAGCTTTTAAATCTGGAAAAATCAATTTAAAATTAATTGTAAAATACACGGTTGTTACACTCTCCCCCACTCAAAACTTTTCGTCCCCGAAAAGGAACGAGGTACGGGAAAGCACCTAAAAAGATAGAATGAATAGAATTAAGACAAGATGATAAGAATATTGGAATTACACCTGATAACTATTGTTATAGGCAAGTTTAACAAGTTGGAGGTGATCAAATCAAGAAACACAAACATGAAAAAGATTCTCTAGAGTCTGAATCACCCTTTTCACTTGGGCGACGGTCCATGGATGGAAAACAGTGTTCAGATTCCAAAATGAGTAACAAAGATTTCAAAGATTATAAAAAGATTTCTAAACAGACTGGTATAAGCAATAGCCTTCCCATTCTGTAACAAGATAAGAGAAATAAGGACAACCAAAAGATAGTTTGAAAAAAAAACAAAATAAGATAATAAATTTGAAACAATAATGCTTTGAAATCATAACAATTTAGGGATGTTTATCATTTGGAAATCATACTACTAAAAATCATAACACTTTTTAAAAATAATCTTCATTTAAACCATTTTAATCCAAGATCAAACAATATTCATTTTAAAGTTGTAACATTTTTAAGTTCATTCAATTTTAAAAATTTCCAAAACACTGTATTTTCAAAACAGCATCACTTATAAAATGCTACAGTAGGTATATTAGTACTTCAAATCAGTTTAATTCCAGAAATATTCATTTGGATATCATTTAACTTATGACTTATTAAAACAAACTTTTATGAATGGAATATCCAAATTAAACTATACTTCGTTTATTAAGTCAAAAGCTCACAATTTTACTTAGCTCTAAATTTAACACATACCCTAACACTTTATTTAAAATACCCATTTCATAAATAGATATTCCTTTAATAAGTTACACTTAAAATTTCCATTTGAAAACCAAATTCTCAATTATCAAGTTTTAATGATGTTAAAATACATTTTAACTATTTAAATCATAATTATTCATTTTTCAAGACATATCTATTTCATAAATAAAATATTTATATAGCAAATATAACAATCAAATTTCTTTACACATTTATTCATTTAGACACCAATTAAACTATGAATTCAAGTTAAATAAACTTTATTACCAAAAGTCCAATTCCAATGTATTTTATTTTATCTATTCAAAGATACATTATTTATTATACAACATATTCATTTTAGGAAATAACCTTTATTAAAATTCCTAGGTTAGACTTAAGGTTCCATAGTAAATCAAATTTGATTATTAAGTTATTTCAATAAAATCTCTTTAAATTCCTTTTTCACTATTTGCCTCTGTTAATCTTTTATAACTAAAATTTAAGTGTATAACATGTATTATAACCACTTAAATTTTATTTATAAATCCTTTCTATATTGTATATTATCCAATTTCATATTCAACTTCTATGTAATTTAGGTAAGTTATATTGGAATGAAATTGTGTGTTATACAAATAAAACTTTCCAATTCAATTATCTCAAGTTTGAATCATTTATTAAAAATTTTGATTTTCTTCTTATAACTGAAGTTATTTTTTTTTAAATAAAATTTAAGAATTAAACTTCTGATTCCTTTCAAACCATTTAGAGATAAGTAATTATATATACATAATATGTCAAATCAAATTTAAATCATATATCTATATATATTATAATCCAGTCATATTTAGAAATTCAAATCAATTAGATTTTCCAAAACAAGGCTGTAGCAAGACAACAGAACGGTCTCTTCACTTCGAAACTCGAAAATGAACGTCGATGATGCTGCAGTCATCACCGAAATTATTTTCCAGCGATAAAGAGAAGAGCACTAAATTTTAAACCTTTTAAAATTCTTTGAAAACAAAATTTCTATTCGAAATACTTTAAATAATATATCCTTTTAAAACTTGAAAACACAAGGTTTGAAACCATCGGAAACTTGAATTCTCAAATTCTTGATTCAAATTCATTTCAGTTCCCAAATAAATTTATAAACAACTATTTATAAATTCATTTGTAGAATAATAAATGATAAATCAAGTATTATCATTTCAAATTATCAATTTAAATCAATTTATTAAGTTCCATAAATTTACTTATATATCAAAATTTTATTTCATTAACCAAATTTAAAATAATATTGTGTCAGTTTGTTCTGTCAAAGTGTTTTAGAAATCCTATCGATAGCGTTGATCAGACGAATCGATCGGAAACCCAAATCAACATCAACAATTCAAACAACACAATATAAAACAAAACATTAATTTACTAGTACAGTTCAAAATGTTTGGAAGATAGATTGGAACAAAAGACAAGATGATTAAACAGAGTAGAGAGATGGGTAAGCTTAGATAAATCGCGGGCAACCTTAACCGGGTCAACCGTGACTTAATGGATAAGATCAAATGTGGATTTTCTGGGGTAAATCTACCTTCGATCTCAAGAGATAGAGTTTGGAATAATAAAAGATATTAGCATCTAACCAAGGATAAATATAAATCTCTGGTGAATCGATGCTGATTATAAAGGATTTTCACCCTTTTACAAGAAAATTAGAATATTGGCGAGACCGCCAATTCACTATAAAGATCATTGGAAGTGGAGTCATGGGATACTCCAGAATCAAAAGAACATGAATAGTGAGGGACAAGAATGAATTTTGGAACTGCAGGGAACGTTCCAAAAATTCAAAGGAAATTCGAATCAAGAGGAAAAGATTCAAACTCGAACGAAAGTGATTCTGTAAATAAATCTACTCCATATGCTAAGTTTTGCCTCAAAGCCAAAGCTCTGATACCAACTGTAACGACCCGATATTTTCAACCATTCGCATCCATTATAAGTGTATAGGTAGACACTCATGCCGGAGTTGAATTGCTCAAAATACCGCGTTGTAAATAAAATTTGGCAAATCTCAGACTATACAGTAAATAAATATAATCACAGATCACAGACATAGAGTAAAATAATGCAGCGGAAGTAAAAGAAATAGTAGTTCATGAAGCTACTATCTAAATAAGTCAGAGTTACATAAGATACAACAGAAGAAATAGAGTACAACAAAAGTCTCAATAAAATAACCAAGTACAAGCTGAGTAGAACAACAGAATTGAAATAGATAGGACATGAAAAGCAGATAATCTCCAGCGATTCAAATCTCCAAGAGAGTGGAAATCCAAATCTGTGAATAACTCAGGCTGACCCGAGCGTAAAGCAAAACACAAAACACTCGAGTCAGGACAATATATACTTATATAATGTAAACCAACTCAAGTGAACTGTAATAAAGGTACAAGTAACTTAGAAGATGCTTGGGACCGCCCATCCTCTAAGGATCCGTTAAAATATCTACTATGTAGTAATATTCGCTATTATAATAGTGTCTAAATAAGTAAAGTAAAATCATATAGAAAATAGCGTTAAGGGGATGGAGAACCTTAACGCGGTCGGATCTTAAAATCATAATCGTAGGAAAGCTCGATATGGTAGGTGACACGGCACAACTAGGCAATGCCAGGGTAGATATACCAATTACGCATCCGGACTAGTGGTGACGCATAGCAGCCACTACCGCCCACCTCGAACAACACTCCCAAATCAAGTGTGGCCACCAAATCAATCACAAGTAATAGAATGGTATCGAAGAAGTGTGTCCGATAAGAGGTGCTACCTCATTGGTCCGTCAATCGCTCCTGTTTTAGCCACCTTATGCCAACTCACGGGAGTTGGGTCCACGTATATACCTTAGGATCGTCGCCATCATCCTACTTGTAACGACCCGCAAAATTTAATGGTTTTAAAAGTATATTTAACTGGAAATTTGTGAAATTTTAAACAATAAATTTTGAAATTAAAAATTTATTATTTGGAATACGTCTATTTTAATATAGCAACTGGTAAATTTTCATCTGATAATATTGAAGTTTATTTTCCTGTGAAATTTCATTTCAAGTCAAACCGGTTAATAACAGTGAATTAAAAAGTTTTCCGAAACCAAAATATGTCAACAGGAGAAAATTTGTTCAGATCATTCTGAATCAGACTGCGAAATTCGTTTCGCGAAATTCAGACGTTTCTAGCTCCGTTTGGATTTTCCCGTATGAAATAGCAGCATTTTCGGTACCGATTATCGACTTTTGGTCGGATGATCGTACCACTAATATCTGTATACCGTTTTGATTCTATCGTCGTACCGATCTCAATGGTATATTTATATCTGTATTTTAAGGTCCCGTACGCGACGGAAGTGATAAACGGTTCGTTGTAACGGTACCATAACTTCTGACTTTACTCCTTCCTTCAGTTTCTAACGTGCTCTCCAAACCTTAATTAATTGCTTTAATTAATTTCGCTGAATCAATGGACAACCGTTCCTATTCAAATTCCTTTTGGTCTGATTTGTTGCTTACGTTGTTTTGAAATAAATTTATTTAGATCTGAAGAGCTTGCTCTGTCTCGTGCCTAAAATCGTGCCACTCATGTTTCATATTCTCCTAAAATTTATCATGCCCATTCTTCCTCTTCTCCCACCTTTATATTTTTCCTTCTCGAGATCTGTTCTTTCCTCTTTCCCATTTTTTCTCTCATAAAAAAAAAACGTGACCCCTCACCTATTCTTCCTCTTTAGCCGTACGTCCATTCAACCACCAGCCCCACCATTCGTCCTCCCTACCTCGTGCTTCCAGTTGCCGACCATCCTCCCACATCAACCGAGTCTCTATCATAGATCTGTCCCTTTATCGATTCACTTTCATCGACCTCTTCCATCTTCCTCCACGTTACCCTCCGCCACGATGACAGGCAGCCAATCCCTCCTCCATGACAGTCGCCTTTCCTCTCCTCACCTTGCATCATCTCCACGCATCTCCCCAACCACGCATCAGCCCACGCACACCACTCGGCAGCCTTCACCATACTCCACTCTCTCCTCTTTGCACTGCCTCGTCGGATAGCCTCCCCACCTTCTAGGCGCCCTCTTCGACCAACCACTGACCCGCAGTCCACCTTCCTATCACCACTTCCCAAACTCGGCAGCCAACCACCAATCCACTCAGCCTGCCCTCGGCCTGCTGCCAAGCTCGGCTTCGCACCCCAAACGTTCTCCTTCCTTCTCCCCTCCGGCCACAAACGGCAGCTCTAAGCCTCTACATCTCCACCCAGGCAACAAACACCCACGCAGCAGTCTGCAGCCCGACCAAACCCGCTTTCCATCACCCGACAACGCCGAACAACACCTCACCATAGCAGCTCCTCACTCCTTTGCTTCGTTCGCATGTATAAATATCGGCAAGTTTTACTATGTTTTTCTATGCTTATATTTTGTTTACTGTAATATATAATCTATTTGTATATGGTACAGAGCATAAGTTTTTTTTTGTGATCTATTAGTTGAAAATATAGGCTGTAACAAGCTAGTTATGATTTGTTTAAAAGATGAGATATATTTGTTTACATATGTTCAGTTAATATACGAATTATTTTATAATATTAGTTATATAATAAGTTAGTGAATATATTTTCAAACAAAAATATATATTATCATAAAGCATGTTGTCTGAATATGTTGTAGTCTGCATTTTTGTGATAGTTTGCATACATTATAATAGGTTGCTGTGGGGATAGTTTATAAATTAAGTTATATAAACTGACCTGTTTATAAGCTGTTTTGTTTAAGATTGTCTGTATATATATATATACTTTTAAGTAGTATAGGCATATTTGAATCTGAGCAATGACCCTTTGATTTATGGAAGTTGTTACAGATGTCAGTGAGTATATACGTATATAGCTATTATAATAGTATTGATTTTATTATCATAAGTATGTAAGTTATAGATACGTTTATATACATTGGCTACATAAGTGAATGTGAATTTGTTTTCAAATATATATGGATATTTTATACATTGGTATTTAATGTAATATATACTTTATTTTAAAATATGTTTAAGTTGATTTTGAAATTCATATATATGTAATATATCCTGTTTCACTGATCTCGTGCCACTTTGACTGACATTCGCAATATCAAATTTATCTCAGCAAAATCCCAACTTGTCGTCGTTCCGCTCGCTTGACTTGTATGCTTGTCCTTGTCTATTCGCTTCCATTCCCGTGCATATCTCCTGCCTTGAAAGGTGAGCAATCACTCACGATTAACGTCCTTTTATTTATTAAATTCAATTTCAATTGAAACGACAATTGAAATATTTTTACTGTTAGTTAATTTCATTGCTGTATATATGCTATTATCTGTATATGTTCACCTGTGACATCTGACACCAGTATATAATATTTATATGCCTGTTATTACTATTATTTATATCTGTTCACCTGTGACATCTGACACCAGTATCTGTTATTTATACTGATGATATATGCCTGCTGTTATATATTTTTTTAGTATCTGTTATCACTCTGCAAGTTCCCTATTAGTTTAGAATTCACTATGGGTTGAAATGATACATACCCGAACGGACTTTAGAATAGGAGAATTTCGTTATGGGTTGAAATGATAAACCCAAGCGATTTTCATTTGAATTGAAATTGGGATTACGGGTCGAAATGATATCTACCCGTATGTATTTAAATTTCGGATTGAAATGATAAATGTCCGTATCACTTAACCATATGATAAATATATATACAGACACCATTGGTCCATATATATAAATATTTTGAAATTGAATTCTATGGTTTTGGAAAGAAATATATGGTTTTAACAAATGCTGATTCTTAGAATTTTATATATAAATGGTAATGATATATATAGATTTAATAATGATATTTAATTTAATTAAGATGGATTTAATACATATAATATGTTAAGTATAAAATTTATATTTCAAAATAGATTTTGGTAAAAATTTGAATAAGTTAAGGTTGGGATGATAATTTGAATTTAGTAAAGAATTTTATTTAATTAAACCAATATAAAGCTTATTGAAATTGGAATTTAAGATATGATTTATAACTTGAGTTTGATTTAAATAATTTAATGAATATTTCTTGTTTAAATAAATTTAAGGAAATATTTAGTAAAAATGAAATTTAAGGCTAGTTAAATGATATCGAATTTATTAAGTGAATATTCCCTGATTAAATAATAAATGAAGTTAAATCAAGAGCTATTTGAAACTGTTAAATTTAACTTTGAAATTGTTGAATATTAAAGCTTTGAAATATATTGAAAATTTAAATGATCTGTTTAGAAATGAATTAAATTGATGAATTGAACTTTGAATAAATTTGAATTTGGAAATTGAGTTGATTTGAACCGATTTGTGGAACTTAAGGAAATTATAAATACTTTACTTTATAAATTATTTAACCTATATATACTATTTTGGAAAATAGTTATATTTGAAATGAAATGATATTTGGGGTTTTGAAGTATAAATTAAATTGAAATGACCACGGTGTTATAATGTATATTTCCACCTTGTAGATAGTTCTGAAGATCCTTAGTGGATGGTTATCCCAAACATCCTTTAAGTTACTTGTATTTCAATTGATATTTCACTTGAGTTGGATTTATTAGTATAAGAATGTTAATCCTGACTCGAGTGTTTTGTGTTTTGCTTTACACTCGGGTCAGACCGAGTGATACAGCATTTGAGACTCATCTTTGGAGTTTGGAGCTTCCTTTGGAGATCCAAATATTGCCTCAGCTTTCAGCTCTTCTAGTTGATTTGTTCAGAGAAGTCATCTGTTGTACTGGAGACTTCACTGCATTTGAGATATTCTGCTGTATTTTATTTCTAACTCTGATGTTTATATAGTAGCTTCATGAACTACTATTTTATCTATTCCGCTGCGTATTATTGTATTACTCTGTGTCTGTGATTCTGTGATTGATTTATTTACTGCATATGCTGAGTTTTGCCAAATTTAAATAACAATCTGATATTTTGAATTATTCAAGTCCGACATGTGTGGATTTATTGTCGATTTGAATGGTCCAAAATAGCGGGTCGTTACAGTTGGTATCAGAGCTTTGGCTCTAGGCAAAGCCTAACATATATAGTAAATTTATTTACAGAATCACTTTCGTTCGAGTTTGAATCTCTTCTGTTTGGCTCGATTTCCTTTGAACTTTGGAACGTTTCTTACGGTTCCAAAATTCAGTCTTGTCTCTCCCTATTTGTATTCTTTTGATTCTGGACTATCCCATAACTTCACTTCGAATGATCTCTATGAGAATAGGATCCCACCAATCTTTGAATGATTTGTGAAGGGGTGAAACTCTTTCACAATTGGCATTGATTCACCGGAGATTTCTATATCTTTGGTTTAGATGCCGCTATCTCTTGCGATCGAATGCTGGTTTTTCTTGGAATTCTGCATCGATCTTGTTCCTGAAGTCACGGTTGACCCGGTTAAGGTCGCCCGCGACTTGTATGAGTATATCCATCTTCTATTTTGTAATTAATTATCTCATTTTCGTTCGAACTTATTTTCGAATCAAAATCCTATTTGATTAGAGTCCCTCTAATTTGAATTTCTATCTTTGTTTAAAATCCATTCTTGAATCATCCTTTGAAAATCGGGTTTGTTTATATTTTAGAAATTGTTCCTAAACCGAAAGTATTATCTTGATAAATATGATTTTATTCTATATATAAAAGTGAAATGTTTTCGATAAAGATTATATACCCTTTTTAAAAATAAGAATTTGAATTTTGAAAGGATTTGAAATTTTGAAGTTATATAAGAAATTGATTTATATAAAAATAATTTATAACTAAAGGATTTAAAATTTGAAATTCGAGAATTGAACTCCGGTGTGTTGAAATTGGTTTTAAGATTTTGAAATATAGAATAATAATATGATTTAAAAGTATTTTCCGAATAAGAAATGTTTCAAATGATTTTAATGAGTTTCGAATGATTTCGAAGAAATTTTAAAAGAAGTTTGAGAAAATAGAAGTCCAGAACTCACTTATGTCGCTGGAAAATAATTTCGGTGATGAGTGCACGCATCATCGACATTGATTTTCGAGTTTCTGAGTGAGGGATAGGCCACTTCAGTAGCTTTGCTATGCAAGTGATTTTGTGAAACCATTTTGATTTCAAATTCCAATGTAATATTTGATATTCAAAAGATATAGGTATATATATTTGAAATGATTTGAAGTAAGCCGGTGTTCAGTCCTTTAGTTTCGGATTTGAAACCTATCTTTTGAAATTGATTTACTGATTGGTTGATTTCCAACTCTTGAATTTGAAAATGATTCTTCAACTATTTTGAAGGTTCGAGCACTTCCAAATCAAGGTTAACTTTTCAAAGCTAAGAAATTTTGAAAAAAAAATGAATTATTTGATAAAGTATATAAATTTGTTTCGAATGTCTAAGTATGAAGTAAAATGATTTAAATAAGTTGAAACTGTTTTGTTAAGTATATGAATAAGGCAAAATTTTAAATTTTTCTAATATGAAATTTAGATTTGAAATGTTTTGAAAGAATTGGTCTTCAATATATTTTGAAAATTTAGTTAAATGATTTAATTTAGTAACATCTTTATGAAACTATATATTTAACAAGTTGGAATAAATATATAAGTTGTACGTATGTTGTTTTATTCGCATAATTAATTTGATCCAAGTTTGAGTACACAAGTTCGAGGTGAATTACACCATTTCGTGTTAGGATTTTTCATTGGATTCTTGATGGCGAATATTTGATATGGATTTTGGGCTTGATTCTAGAATTCTCTATCATAGTATATGGCTATGCAAGGAGACTGATGGCTTCTAGTCGAGAAACCATATCGAAATCCGCATTAGGGAAGTCGAATGGACAATAGTAGTTCGAAAGCGAACTTGTGTGATCGAGCGAGCGATCAAATGTGATTTTGCGAAATGATGACGTATGTACATCTTATATCCTAATATCATTGATATATTTTGACGTTGAAATTGAAAGCTGTCGAGTTAGAATATCTTTGCTTACTAAAAGAAAATTCCAATTTAAATTACAAAGATATATAACCCATAAAAGCAAAGATATTCAATCCCATATGGCTCTTCATACAGCGGAATTTATTTTGAAAAATTTGATCCTTATATAAGATAGACCTTACATAAGTATAAGATGATTTTGAAAATATTTGATTTTGGAAATGGATTGGTTGACTTAAATTATTGATTTGGAAATTTGGATTTATTTTCTAAATCTATTACTTTGGAAACTTTGAAACTAAAAGATAATTAATTCGAGAAGGAATAATTTGGTGAAACGGTATATGATTTTGAAATTGAACTGACATTGAAACAAATTAAAATTTGAGAACCTTATGTTACTAAACACTTGATTTGGGAGTTGTCGAACTTATATAAAATTGATTTGTATGAGTATGAAATTGATTCGAAAACTATAGATTTGAAAAGGTACTCAATTTGAAAGTGAAATCTTATATAATTGAAGTCTATATAAGTATGATTTGATATACTATTGATTTTGGAAGGCATTTGATTTGAAAATTAAATCTTATATATAATGGATTTTATATAAGTACGATATTTGAAAGTGATTTGAAAAGGTACTATATGATACATATTTTCGAAGTAAAGATATGGAAAGTGCCTTCTGCTTGATATCCGATTTGTGGCCACATCTTGGATTCATTCTATCGATATTATTCTCTCTGATTGTTGGTTTTCCGGATATGATACTCGAGTGTCCTTCGAATTCCATGGCGTTACCCATGGTCTTATGTTTCTCTCGTGACTGCATAGCGCAACTGCCTGGCTGAGTCTTGCCTAGGGGTACGGATTGTTTCCTGGGGGATCCAGGCGTAACCATTGTGTATCCTGCAATCTGTGTAGGTCGCGAATAGTAGCGCAAATGCTTGGCTGAGTCTTGCCTGGGGGTACAGATTGTTTCCTAGGGGATCCAGGCGTAACCATTGTGTATCATGCATTCTACTAGTCATCATGGCGTAACTCGCAGGGCTGAGAAAGCCTACGGATATGGATTGTTTCCTGGGGGAACCAGGCATAACCATTGTGTATCTGCGAACCATGGTTAGACAAAGGTTTTGTTCGTTTTAATTGGATTGTACTTTCCATATCTGTTTTTAAAAGTTTTTCCAGTATTTTCACTAGGTGTTGAAACAGGTCTACTAAGTACCTGGAGAATTCTAGTTTTGCGCCTGATCAATGCACTACCAGAGTCTACAGGAACAAGGATAAACTTGTCGAAACATCGAGTTATAAAAGTATTTTCGAAATGAAATTTGTTTCGTTATAAAAAAAATATTTTATTATAAAAGTATTTCTAACAAAGAAATTCTATATTAATATTTGAAATTAAAACCCTTATGGTTCTAAATTAATTATTCGTGCCTGATGCTATTCTTTTGAATCTGCCTTATCTGCTCAGCTTTATTTATTCACCTATATTTTGTTTTTCAAAATCCTCCTTCTTTTCCTTGTTGACTATTTTTTTTAAATATTGTTTAATTTTATACTACTTGGTTTAATAGAAATTTTAGTGTTAAATATTTTAGAAGTTATTAATTAAATATAACATATTTAAAGAAAATGATTATTGATTTATTAATAATGTTTGAAAGCATCTTGAGATAAATTAATAAATTTATGAATTATGGATTTAATAGCTTCTTTGTAAATATAAGTAATAATGAAAATAATTGTTTTCAAATGGTTTTCATACATTTATAAAGGTGTCATTTAAACATATAAATGGTAATTGTAAAGGAAGCAAGAAATTTTGCAAATGGGTCCTGAAAAAGTTTTAAAGTATATAAGACAATTGAATTGCAAATGAAGTTTTAAAATTTAAGTAAAATTTATATTGTTCAAATTAATTGTTTAATCTTGACTTTCAATCTACTTTTATTTCTGGTTATTCTATTCTCCTACCTCCTTCCTTTTCGGGGACGAAAAGTTTTGAGTGGGGGGGAGTGTAACGACCCGCAAAATTTAATGGTTTTAAAAGTATATTTAACTGGAAATTTGTGAAATTTTAAACAATAAATTTTGAAATTAAAAATTTATTATTTGGAATACGTCTATTTTAATATAGCAACTGGTAAATTTTCATTTGATAATATTGAAGTTTATTTTCCTGTGAAATTTCATTTCAAATCAAACCGGTTAATAACAGTGAATTTAAAAGTTTTCCGAAACCAAAATATGTCAACAGGAGAAAATTTGTTCAGATCATTCTGAATCAGACTGCGAAATTTGTTTCGCGAAATTCGGAAGTTTCTAGCTCCGTTTGGATTTTCCCGTACGAAATAGCAGCATTTTCGGTACCGATTATCGACTTTTGGTCGGATGATCGTACCACTAATATCTGTATACCGTTTTGATTCTATCGTCGTACCGATCTCAATGGTATATTTATCTCTGTATTTTAAGGTCTGGTACGCGACGGAAGTGATAAACGGTTCGTTGTAACGGTACCATAACTTCTGACTTTACTCCTTCCTTCAGTTCAAATTTCTAACGTGCTCTCCAAACCTTAATTAATTGCTTTAATTAATTTCGCTGAATCAATGGACAACCGTTCCTATTCAAATTCCTTTTGGTCTGATTTGTTGCTTACGTTGTTTTGAAATAAATTTATTTAGATCTGAAGAGCTTGCTCTGTCTCGTGCCTAAAATCGTGCCACTCATGTTTCATATTCTCCTAAAATTTATCATGCCCATTCTTCCTCTTCTCCTACCTTTATATTTTTCCTTCTCGAGATCTGTTCTTTCCTCTTTCCCATTTTTTCTCTCATAAAAAAAAAACGTGACCCCTCACCTATTCTTCCTCTTTAGCCGTACGTCCATTCAACCACCAGCCCCACCATTCGTCCTCCCTACCTCGTGCTTCCAGTTGCCGACCATCCTCCCACATCAACCGAGTCTCTATCATAGATCTGTCCCTTTATCGATTCACTTTCATCGACCTCTTCCATCTTCCTCCACGTTACCCTCCGCCACGATGACAGGCAGCCAATCCCTCCTCCATGACAGTCGCCTTTCCTCACCTCACCTTGCATCATCTCCACGCATCTCCCCAACCACGCATCAGTCCACGCACACCACTCGGCAGCCTTCACCATACTCCACTCTCTCCTCTTTGCACTGCCTCGTCGGATAGCCTCCCCACCTTCTAGGCGCCCTCTTCGACCAACCACTGACCCGCAGTCCACCTTCCTATCACCACTTCCCAAACTCGGCAGCCAACCACCAATCCACTCAGCCTGCCCTCGGCCTGGTGCCATGCTCGGCTTCGCACCCCAAACGTTCTCCTTCCATCTCCCCTCCGGCCACAAACGGCAGCTCTAAGCCTCTACATCTCCACCCAGGCAACAAACACCCACGCAGTAGTCTGCAGCCCGACCAAACCCGCTTTCCATCACCTGACAACACCGAACAACACCTCACCATAGCAGCTCCTCACTCCTTTGCTTCGTTCGCATGTATAAATATCGGCAAGTTTTACTATGTTTTTCTGTGCTTATATTTTGTTTACTGTAATATATAATCTATTTGTATATGGTACAGACCATAAGTTTTTTTTGTGATCTATTAGTTGAAAATATAGGCTGTAACAAGCTAGTTATGATTTGTTTAAAAGATGAGATATATTTGTTTACATATGTTCAGTTAATATACGAATAATTTTATAATATTAGTTATATAATAAGTTAGTGAACATATTTTCAAACAAAAATATATATTATCATAAAGCATGTTGTCTGAATATGTTGTAGTCTGCATTTTTGTGATAGTTTGCATACATTATAATAGGTTGCTGTGGGGATAGTTTATAAATTAAGTTATATAAACTGACCTGTTTATAAGCTGTTTTGTTTAAGATTGTCTGTATATATATATATATACTTTTAAATAGTATAGGCATATTTGAATCTGAGCAACGACCCTTTGATTTTTGGAAGTTGTTACAGATGTCAGTGAGTATATACGTATATAGCTATTATAATAGTATTGATTTTATTATCATAAGTATGTAAGTTATAGATACGTTTATATACATTGGCTACATAAGTGAATGTGAATTTGTTTTCAAATATATATGGATATTTTATACGTTGGTATTTAATGTAATATATACTTTATTTTAAAATATGTTTAAGTTGATTTTGAAATTCATATATATGTAATATACCCGGTTTCACTGATCTCGTGCCACTTTGACTGACATTCGCAATATCAAATTTATCTCAGCAAAATCCCAACTTGTCGTCGTTCCGCTCGCTTGACTTGTATGCTTGTCCTTGTCTATTCGCTTCCATTCCCGTGCATATCTCCTGCCTTGAAAGGTGAGCAATCACTCACGATTAACGTCCTTTTATTTATTAAATTTAATTTCAATTGAAACGACAATTGAAATATTTTTACTGTTAGTTAATTTCATTGCTGTATATATGCTATTATCTGTATATGTTCACCTGTGACATCCGACACCAGTATATAATATTTATATGCCTGTTATTACTATTATTTATATCTGTTCACCTGTGACATCTGACACCCGTATCTGTTATTTATACTGATGATATATGCCTGCTGTTATATATTTTTTTAGTATCTGTTATCACTCTGCAAGTTCCCTGTTAGTTTAGAATTCACTATGGGTTGAAATGATACATACCCGAACGGACTTTAGAATAGGAGAATTTCGTTATGGGTTGAAATGATAAACCCAAGCGATTTTCATTTGAATTGAAATTGGGATTACGGGTCGAAATGATATCTACCCGTATATATTTTAATTTCGGATTGAAATGATAAATATCTGTATCACTTAACCATATGATAAATATATATACAGACACCGTTGGTCCATATATATAAATATTTTGAAATTGAATTCTATGGTTTTGGAAAGAAATATATGGTTTTAACAAATGCTGATTCTTAGAATTTTATATATAAATGGTAATGATATATATAGATTTAATAATGATATTTAATTTAATTAAGATGGATTTAATACATATAATATGTTAAGTATAAAATTTATATTTCAAAATAGATTTTTGTAAAAATTTGAATAAGTTAAGGTTGGGATGATAATTTGAATTTAGTAAAGAATTTTATTTAATTAAACCAATATAAAGCTTATTGAAATTGGAATTTAAGATATGATTTATAACTTGAGTTTGATTTAAATAATTTAATGAATATTTCTTGTTTAAATAAATTTAAGGAAATATTTAGTAAAAATGAAATTTAAGGCTAGTTAAATGATATCGAATTTATTAAGTGAATATTCCCTGATTAAATAATAAATGAAGTTAAATCAAGAGCTATTTGAAACTGTTAAATTTAACTTTGAAATTGTTGAATATTAAAGCTTTGAAATATATTGAAAATTTAAACGATCTGTTTAGAAATGAATTAAATTGATGAATTGAACTTTGAATAAATTTGAATTTGGAAATTGAGTTGATTTGAACCGATTTGTGGAACTTAAGGAAATTATAAATACTTTACTTTATAAATTATTTAACCTATATATACTATTTTGGAAAATAGTTATATTTGAAATGAAATGATATTTGGGGTTTTGAAGTATAAATTAAATTGAAATGACCACGGTGTTATAATGTATATTTCCACCTTGTAGATAGTTCTGAAGATCCTTAGAGGATGGTTATCCCAAACATCCTTTAAGTTACTTGTATTTCAATTGATATTTCACTTGAGTTGGATTTATTAGTATAAGAATGTTAATCCTGACTCGAGTGTTTTGTGTTTTGCTTTACGCTCGGGTCAGACCGAGTGATACAGCATTTGAGACTCACCTTTGGAGTTTGGAGCTTCCTTTGGAGATCCAACTATCGCCTCAGCTTTCAGCTCTTCTAGTTGATTTGTTCAGAGAAGTCATCTGTTGTACTGAAGACTTCACTAAATTTGAGATATTCTGTTGTATTTTATTTCTAACTCTGATGTTTATATAGTAGCTTCATGAACTACTATTTTATCTATTCCGCTGCGTATTATTGTATTACTTTGTGTCTGTGATTGATTTATTTACTGCATATGCTGAGTTTTGCCAAATTTAAATAACAATATGATATTTTGAATTATTCAAGTCCGACATGTGTGGATTTATTGTCGATTTGAATGGTCCAAAATAGCGGGTCGTTACACTACTTCATTCTGGAAACTCCACCGCGTACACAGTTGTCAAAGTGGTTTTCGGTATCGACAGAGAGTATGTCCATATCCGATCCCGGTCTCTTTAACAACCAATCGTTATTATAACCCGTAGTTATAATTTAGAAATAGTTTATACTTCAAAATAGAATATCATTTCAAATCCAAATCTTTATCAAAATAAAGATTAAATCAATTCCAAACCATTTCAATATATTTAAAATATCATATCTTTTCAAAACTTCATTTCAATATATCAAAATATCGTATCTTTACAAAACTTCATTTCAAATCATTTTAATATATCAAAATATCAAATCTTTCCAAAACTTCATTTTCAAACCATTTTTATATAATAAAATATCATATCAGTTCAAATCCAAATATTCAACTTTAAATACCTTTTAAATTCAAAGATATCATTCATTTACTATCATTTCAAATCACCTTTAAATAGTTTATATTCCAATCAAAATAATTCATTTAAACCTTTTAAAAGTGTAATTATTATATTTTCAAATCAAGTATTCAATTTCCAAAGTTTCAAACCATTCTGAGTTCGTTTACTAAGTCAAAAACCCTAATTATTAAGATTTCAGCATTTCACAGCATTTAAAAACAACTGCTATAAGTTATATTTGAAAACATTTTTATTCAGCAAAGACAGCACTTAAAACTGCTGTTAAAACTCAATTTTAGTTGAATTATAGTTTAAAATAGAAAAGACAGCATTTCAGAAGTGCTGCGGTAGTTCAGATTTCAAAATAAGGGTTAAATTTGATTTCAACATAGACTGCAGATCATTATAGCATTTCCAGAGAATGCTATAATAGGCCTGAGTTCAATATTAGCCTACAAGTTCAACTACAGCATTTCAGAAATGCTGTAATAGCTTTTTTTACACAATTTTAGTTCAAAACAGAATCTATAGCATTTCTGAATGCTATTAAAAGTTAATTTCAGGTGTTAGTGTATTTCTAGCAATTAAATAACTTTAATTTAAAACACATAAACATTTTAAAAATCATATTTTAACATTTAAAATGTTCATTTACATATCCTTTAACATATATCTTTTTTTCACAATAAATTTCTTATAATTAAATCCAATTTTCAACAATTTACTTAATAAGTTTAAGTGTAAAAGTTCCAATTCTTCACATTTCAACAAATAGACTTAACACTTCAAATTTAAATTACCACTTCACAATTTAACAAAATTTCCAATTTTATTTAATTAACTTAAACCTTTAATTAAAACCAAATTTCACATTTCCTAGTCAAGTTATATTTTAAAAGATCACTTTTAAACATTCATTTATTTAACCACTTAAATTCATAGAAAAATCAATAATACTTTAATAAATCACTTAAATTCAAATTTAATCAAATTATCATATTTACCATTTTACAAATATAATTAAATTTTTATTTTTATTTATATAGCTTAAATATCATTTTAACCAAAATTCCAAATTTCCAACTTAGGTTATATTTCAAAAATCCAGTTAAACCATTCATTAATTACATTTTTAACACATAGAAAAATAATCATACTTTCTTTATTTTAAAACATTTCAAAATCTATATAAATCAAATTCCATAAATTTATAATTTTTAAAAATACTTAAAAATATTCAAAACACTTTATAAAATAACCACGAGCCTGTATAAAATTTTCTAACTTAGGTCAAGTGATACGGATATGTATCATTTCAATCCGTAGTTAAAAAGAAAAATCTGGGTTCTATCATTTCAAACCCGTAATCCCAAGTTAAAATAATTTAAATAAAAATCGTTCAGGCCTATCATTTCAGCCCATAACAATTTTTCCCTATTCTAAAGTCCGTTCGGGTATGTATCATTTCAACCCATAGTGATTCTAATCTACATGGAACTTGCAGTGTGATAACAGATATAAATAACAGAATAACATTAAATAACAGTAACATATGATATAACAGGTGTAATAACAGGTGTGAACATCATATGATAATAATATAAGCATATATAACATGATAATATATTTCTACAGATTCGCAGGGTGTCAATTTACTAGTTATATAGGTACATATTGTCTGGTGAGAATAACTCACCTGTTTGTGCTGGAGATATCAAAACCAATGACACAATGGAACAAAAGCACGATGACAAGACTACGGACTTGAGTGGAGAGCAAGATCCAAAGCTACAACTCTTGTATTACAACCCAAAACATACATCAAAACAAACATAATTTCAACGCACTTGAAATGGAATAACTTTTAAACAAAAAGAGATTTGAATGTCAAATCTTTTGCCTTGCTTCCTCTATTTTTTTTTTCATGGTCAAGGGTTGGTTTTGGCTCTGATTTGAACAGGGAATGGCTTAGGTATGGGCATAAGAATGCATGGCCAAAGTGGTGAATCATGGAGAAGAAGTTGCAAAGCATGAAGGTGAAGGGGCTTATGCAACATAGCATGGTTTTGGTTCACCAAAAGGGCTCGGCCATAGGAGTTTGGGCTTGGCCATTCAAGTCCAGATCTGGACAGAGGTTGGAGTGGTGTGTAAGGGTCTGGTCAGAGATGGTGGTGGTGGCCAAAGGTGGTGGTGGTGGTGGTGGAAAATGAAGTGGTGAAGCAAATAGTGGTCAACAACATTGCTTTTAAGGCTTAGGTTGCATTTTTGTGGAGTTTGGTCACCATGGTGGTTTCGGCCATGTCAATTTCAGATCTGTACAGAGGCTAAGATGATGTATAGTGGTGGTAGCAAGGTGGTGGTGGTGGCTAGAGGTGGTGGCCGTGGTGTATAATGAAGGGGAGGAGGTGATAAGGTGATGGCTTGCATAGTTAAGGGTTTTCAAGGCATGTTGCATAGTTTTTATAGAGTTGTTCATCATGGAGTGGTGTGGTCTAGTCAAATCAGAGGGGTAGGTGGGTGATGGTGACAAGGAGGAGGTAGTGGAGGTGGTGGCCATGGCAAGCAAGTGGTGGCCGAGCAAACAAGCTAGAGAATCATGGCAAAACCATAGGAAAACAATGGAAAAAGAAGAGAAAAAGAAGAAAAAGAAGGAGAGGTCATTACCTATTTTTGGATGAAGCCATGAGAAATGAGGAGCTGATTTGTTTTCACGTGAAAAGATGAGAAACAAACAGTGGCGGCTACACTAGGGTTTTAGATGGCTAGGGCAAAATTTGAGGAGTTAAAGAAAATGAAGGGTTTGGACAAAAAAGGGCTTAAGTTTCAAAGTGTTTTACAACCTTTCATATTTCTTTTCTTTTTAATCTTTATATAAACAAAAATATTCAGAAAAATACTTTACAAACCGAAATCAATTATAAATATGAGAAAACAAATAATAAATTTTGGAAAAATATAAAAAGAATCAAGAAAATTACTTAAAAATACCAAACAGTGTTCAAAAATTATAAATAAATCACTATCAGTCTTGAAAAACTATACACTTCATTATAAAAATATTATGAAGTGAAAATTTGAATTAAAATAATTTATTTATCATTTTCAAAGTAAAATAGATAATTAAATTGGAGAAAATAGAAAAAGGATTAAAGAAAAATGTTTAAAATTTACAAACAGGGCATGGAAATTTGCAAGAAAAATACTACTAACTCTGGAAAAATTCCTACCTTACTTTAAAAATATTTAAAAGCCAAAATATATTTTATATAACATAAATGTACAAATTAGAATAAAATATATCAAATAAAAATGTCATTTATATAATTTTAAAATAAAGAATATTGCTGAATAACCCAATATACACACAATATTGAAAACAGTATAACCTTTGCAATTTAAATCTATTTTCAATGAAACAAAAAGCATTATTCAAGTTATTAAATCTATTTTTATAATAAAAGATAAAATTCATAAATTTCAAACTTTTAAATTTTCAAGTTAAAAGTCGAAGTTTGACTATTTGACCAAAATTCACATTTTCTGGAAATATTAAATTTAGTCATATTTGGAATTCAAATCCACATACAAAATCAAAGTTTTTATATTTACCATAACAAAATTTATTCTTTTCATAAATAAAGCTTTTAAATCTGGAAAAATCAATTTAAAATTAATTGTAAAATACACGGTTGTTACACCATCCTACTTCATTCTGGATTCTCCACTATGTGCACAGTTGTTAAAGTGGTTTTTGTATTGGCGGAGAGCATGACAATATCTGATCCCAGTCTCTTTAATAACCAAACGCTTATTTCACACCAGTTGATTCTTATAGATTTCCAAAACCGATTCATAATTGATATCAAAATATCATATTCAATCCAAAATATTCCTCATTTCAAAACCATCATATTTACTCAAAATATGTCATTTCACTAGAAAATATCATCTCAAATTCCAACATAGGTTATAACATCATTTAACCATATTCGCCTTTAAAACAAGGATTTAAATATAAATAATTCAACCTTGCACAGTTTGAATTTTAGAAAATAGCTTGGATAGTCCTAAATAGTTCAAAATAGTTTTAAATAGTTTAAAATAGTTTTAATAGTTTAAAATAGTTTAATAGTTTAAAATAGTTTAATAGTTTAAAATAGTTTTAATAGTTTAAATTAGTTTTAATAGTTTTAACAGTTTTAATAGTTTTAATAGTTTTAATAGCATAAATTAGTTTAAGGATTTTAAAACAGTTAAAATAGTTTAATATAAAATGGTTTGATTATTGGAAATTGTCTATATAGTAAATAGTTTTGAAAATCTAAATAATCAAGATTTTTAAAATAATAGATTTTTAAACAGTTTATACTAAAATAAATTTTGTTTTTGAAAATAGTATCAAGTCAAACTGTTTCTTCCATTTCAACAAATCTGGACCATATCCAGATTTCACTTCAACAAAACTCAATTTTAATCTTCAATTCAAATGACTCAATTTCGATTTAGTTCCAAATCAATGTGATTTCAGTTTCAATTCGAAATAACTTCAAATTCCAAAACATTTATTTTTAACTTCAATTTCGATTCAACAATTCATATCAATGAAAATTCAATTCCATGCTTATATAAAACCATTTCAATTCATATCAATTTCAAGCCCAATTTCAATTTACTTATTTAAACCACTTAAATCAAATTTAACTTCATTGTTAAATTTTAAGGTCCAAATCTTCAAAATAATTCTAATTTCGGAATTAAAGTCATATATCGATTTTAAATTTACATTTCCCAATTTAAATTTTTTAACAATTTCTTTTTAACCATTTCAATTTCAACTTTCAAAGCTTGAATTAGAAAAATAATTAAATTCATATAAATTTATAATTTATTTCCTTTAAAACAATAACGTTTAATCAAAATCCAAGTTCGAGATTTTAAACCATTTTAAATTTAACCAATCCGGTGTCCGTATATAATTTTCTATCCTATGGTCAAGTGATACAGATATATATCATTTGAACCCGGAATAAATTTAAATTTCTGGATATATATCATTTCAACCCATATCCCGAATCATAATTTTCCAAATCCATAAAATCGCTCGGTTTTATCATTTCAACCCATAACGATTTTTCCCTAATCTATAAGATCGTTCGGGTATGTATCATTTCAACCCATAGTTAATTTCCTAACAATAACTAAGGGAACTTGCAGTGTGATAACAACATATAAAATAAACATAACATCGAATCATCCAAAGTGTCAACAATTAAGCATCCATCACAATCATCATTCAAATCAACCAATAAATCACAACAATTAACTGGTTATCGTCATCATGTATTTAACTAGCAATTCAGTTCCAATATTAATTCAAATGGCAATTAATTTCACTATAATTCAAATTAAACTTAAATGACAATTTAAATATACCAAACAACAATCAATCAATTTCTAATTACATCATAAATTTAATTTAACTAACATAAGATGATTTAGCATTTGTGAGTGGGTTAAAACACTTACCTTTAATTGGTCGTCGATTTAAAATCCAATAAAGCCCAAAAGCCCAACAGTCTCAGTATTTAGCCAAACCAGTTTCATATTGTCCGGAATTTCGATACGATTGCAACGGAAGAAACCGCATTCAAATCCGAGTTCGTATGAACAAATTATGAATTACTAAACATTATGGATTTTAATTTATTTAATATAACAGCTTAATTAATTAACCATATGTTAATTACCCTCTAAAAGATCTGATTAGTCGCTAACCATCTTCCACTTAACTTGTTTCCAGGCACGAGAAAACCGACCCCGCTCATCCGTCATTTGCCGTTCACCGCGCCCCCACAGCACGCCGGACGCCGCCGCATCCCAGCCGGGGATGCCCCGCTCCCTGCTCTTCCTTCCAAAGCCGGCCATGACCCCCCTAGCTCCTTTATTCGAGAGAAAATGGGCCAAAACTGCGGCAACTTTAGATGACCAGTGCTCCGATGAAGATCAAAGCCGTTGATCGAGTCCATCTTGCCAAGCTCTCCAACTTTGCAGTTGATGATGAAGTCTGAAAGTGACTGGAGCGGTGTCGATCGATGAGGGACGTCGGATCTCTAGGGTGTGGGTATTGAAACAACAGCTGGGTTTATTCGTTTAGGGTTTGGAGAGTTTGAAATTTTAGTTTGATTTGTAATTGAAATTAGGTTTTTGGGATTTCTGACATTAGAGAAGAGGAACCGAGGGGATAGAAATTTGTACGTATAGAGAAATGAAAAGCTGCTAGGGTTTTAAGAAAAAAAATCTATTTACATGGACAAAGATAGATAAGAATTAATGGACAGATCGAATTGGTCGAAACGATTACGCGAACCCGAAAAGCCCGTTTCTTTTCCGAAATGAAAGTAGGTCATCCCATATATCATAATATAGGTTTTCGATATTTTTAAACTCAATTGAACTAGTTTCAAGCCCTAATTCCACTGTATACAGAAGTTAGCTTTCAAAATCAGATTCTATCCATTTAAATTATATTAATTAATTTCTACGCGTTTTGAGCTCGCACGATCAAATGATAAGTCCGATCACGATGACACTTGAAATCTTACAATAATTTACTGTTACGGATTCGATGAAATTGGTTTCGTCGAAATATGAGACAGTGGCCAAAATGGCTATTTTTACACGTTAATCAATTAAATTATTATTAAATGGATTTAATCACCTTTAAATTCAAGTTTAAAAGTTAACCATTTAACATTCTTGATATCATTGAAATTTAATAACCATGTCAACGTTCAATTGCAATTGTAATAAAATTCCAGGTAATTATATTTTAAATTCCAATAAATTCTTTTATTTCGATTTCACTCTTATTATTAAATCAACTATTACCTTATGAATATAATTAACATTAGTTTACATTTTGTTACATTCATATTCTTCAGTTATCATCTTATTTCAAATTAACTGTAATATTAAATTACATTAATTCCGACAATTATTTTATTCCTAATTAACAATTATAACCAAATTAACTTTACAATTATTTCAATTTATTGAAATTACATTAAAATAATTGTCAATAACATTCAAATAATATTATTAAATCATAATCTAATTATTTTTCTCATTAATAAATCAGAAATTTTATTTCTTACAATATTAAATTTCCAAAATTTTATTTAATTTAATATTTTTAATTATCAGAAAAATACAGATCGTTACACTCTCCCCCACTTAAAACTTTTCGTCCTTGAAAAGGAATAAGAAGGAATTAAGAAACTAATATATTTTATTTCAAATAATCAATTTATAGACACTTTAAACTTACATAATTAAGTATTTTAAATGAAATATATCAATTTATAAATAATTAAATCTTTCATATTCAAGTTAATACAAGTTTGAAAATATTTTCACTTTCACAAAAAATTTCTATGTCTTAAATTCACGAAAAACAATTTCGGCAGAGTCTCCTTTGTACGGATAGGTCCGAAAAAATAATAATATCAATAATTACAATATATATATCATATTTCAATAATAAAACATCCCAAACCATGGGAAAAACAATAAAATAACGTTACTAAAACCGTAATCTGAAAACGTACCTATTTGTCGGGCAAACAAACTTTATTTATGGAATCAAAAGCAGTAGCTATTGTTTCCATAAACCTGTATTTCACTTATATAATCCAAAATAGTGAGAATTATGTACAAGAGAAATATTTAGTTGTTTTAATTAGTAACAAAAGCAAATCAACGCAAAACATATGCAAACAAAACAGTACAAACATTATATGCAACAAAAGAATCCATTATACATCTATAGCAACAAAAACTGATGGTTTGTTCAAGTTCAGAAACTTTTTATCGTACAAGGATGATAAATAACTACCAAGTGTACCTTCCGCTCAACAGCCTTAGATAATTACTTGATAGATTATTCAGACAACCTTAAACAATTTAACATATCATTCCCCAAACATCCCATAAGCCAAACACATAGGATTTTAAATATTATTATTTAAGTTTATGCCATCGGTTTCTTTTTCCATCATTTACTTTTCATTTATTTTCATTCATTCATACAATGTCATTTCTTCATTCATTTAGTTACATAAAAAAATTTTCATTCAATTGTTTAGAACATTCATGAATATATTTTAAAGTATTACATAAGTTTCTTGCAGTTTAATTTCCTGTTTATTATTATATAACTTGATTTCAATTTAATATTAATTTTCAGTAATGAATAATTTCAGTCATTTTCTTAAGTTTATAATCATTTTCTTAGATAACATTCACTTTTTACCATTCAATCTAATTATAAATCACTTGAAAACATAAACCTAAGTTTATAATATTCTTGTAACATCTTAATTCTTTTATTTATAAACATATGTTCATTTTGAAGCATTTTTTGTTATTCAGCTTTTTCCTTGTATAATATTCTATTACATATTCATATTTAACATTTCAACTTTTTAAACATTTCTGGTAAGTTTTATATATGTTTTTAGAATGTAATTGAGTGTTATACAAGTTTATCTTATTCATTTTAGTTAACAAAAATGTTCAATAGTTTACATCTTATTAATTTCCATTATCTTTTAATTTACATGTGACAAATCTCCAATTTCTTTCAGTTTCATTAAACACTTAGGCCCCGTTTGGCTTGTCGTTTTTAGTTTTGTGTTTTCGTCTATACAAAAACGCGTCGGTTATATGTATAGTTGGAAAACAAACAATTTTGAAAAATGAAATTAACATATAAAATAGAAAACAAGTTTATTTTATTTTTCGTGTTTCGAGAGATAATAAAAGCATGGAGAACAATCAAACTCTTTCGTTGTCCGTTGGTCGTCCCAACGGCTAAGAATTATAAATCTTCTCTCTTATTTCTTGCTATTTCTTAGTGCAAGTTGAAAACACAAAACTCAAAATACAAAATGAAAACAAACGGGCCCTTAGCTTCTAATTTCTTATTTCTCAATTTAGAAGTTTCCAACTATTAAAATAGTTAAGAATTCATTTCATTACAATAATTGAAATCCCTAATTTATAAAAAAGTTAAGAACTAAATTCCGGGTTTCATTTCAAATCATTTTGAAATTATTTATACTTATATATTTTGTATATCAAATCATACTTAAGAAATTTAAATCAAAATTTGTTTATCAAAAGAATGTGTAGCAAAGCTACTACAGTGGTCTTCCCACTTTGAAACTCGAAAATGAATGTCGATGATGTCGCAGTCATCACCGAAATTATTTTCCAGCGACAGAAGAGGGGAGTACAGAACTTATTTCCTTTTAAAATTCATTTAAAACATTTCTTTCAAATCACATTGAAAATGTTTATATCCGAAAATACTTCCAAATAATACTAATATTATATTCCAAAATCTTTGAAAACTAAATTCAATACTCCTGAACTTAAGTTCTCAAATTTCCATTTCATATTCACTTTATTTGTAAATCCTACTTTGCAACCAATATTTATAAAATTTCACTTCCTAACAAACAAACATATCACATACAACTATATCCAATTATAAAAATTATTCTTTTATATACAAAATATAATACTAGGTAAAATTATTTCATTTACCTATATTTCAAAAACAATATTGTGTCGGACTGCCCTATTAAGTGTTTAGAGATCCCTATTGATGTCGTAGCGTCCTATGTACCGACCAGAATTCATAAATACTAAACAGAACAAATTAACACAATACAAAATATTTTTATAACACTAACAAGTACGCTCTCATATATATACTCAGACTCATTCTAGGGTATTAATAACCTTATCTCTAATGAGTTAACCCCAAACAAGCTAAGGTATCTATAAACCTAGCTCTGATACCAACTGTAACGACCCACCTTTTTGGACGGTTTAAATCGACAATAAACCACACATGTCAACTCAAACCATTCAAAAGGGAGGATTGTTAATGGGGTAAATAGAAAATAAGAGAAAATAATGAAAAAACAAAACACAGAATCTCACAGTGGAATGACAAAATATAATAATCAAATAAACAGTTCATGAAGCTGTTTTACAAATAACATTTGGTTACACTTTTACAATATAGATCAGAGTTATACATACAATAGGTATAATAGGAAAATGTAGCAGAACAACATGATGAAGTGGAATAATACTAGTAATATAATACCAAACTCCATCTTCGTCCTCCAGAAATAAGGTCTTCAACACTGAAATGCTCAGGCTGACCTGAGCATAATGAAAAGACAAAACACTCTAATCAGAACTAAAAGATCTTATGTAAGTTAAATCGAAATAAGTAAATATGAGTGTAACCGCTTCAGAGATGTTTACGGGATTTTACATCTTCTATCCCATGTCTAACGTGCATGTAATAACTTAAGAGATGTTCGGGATTCCATCTCCTAAGGATCCGTTAAACTATCTACATATATAATACAATACGCTATTATAATATGTCTATAGTAAAGTAAAGTATTAAAATAGCATTAAGGTGTTACCCATATCCCACTTAACACATTTTATAAATGCCGTAGTCTATAAAGTACTGTAAACTCCAACAAACCGGTGGGCTATTAAGGAGCACTCCATAGGTATGACACAAACCAAAGTTGTAGTAGGCTCGATCAGGATAAATATGACAAGGCATGCGAGGCAATGCCCAGGGTAGGATACTACCATTTTGCGGATCCAGACTGGTGGTAATGCATAGTAGCTACTACCGCCCACCTCGAGACATGCTCCTATAATCAAATCGAGGGGTGACCCCCAAATCAATCATAAAGTAATAAACATAGTATTGAAGGAATGTGCCCGATAGAAGGAGCGACCCCACTTGGCCCGGCATGGCTCCTGTTTTAGTCATTTTAATTAGGACCCGAAGGTCAAGGCTATCCATCATCGTTCTCTTACTTCATTCCATTAGCGTTCGCCAAACCATCCAACTTCATTCTGGATTGTCCACCACGTGCACAGTTTTTAAAGTGGTTTTCGGTATTGGCAGAGAGTATGACAATATTCGATCCCGGTCTCTTTAACAACCAAACACTTATTTCACACCGGTTGGTTCTATTACATTTCCAAAACCGATTCATAATTGATATCAAAATATCATATTCAATCCAAAATGTCCCTCATTTCAAAACCATCATATTTACTCAAAATATGTCATTTCACTAGAAAATATCATTTCAAATTCCAACGTAGGTTATAACATCATTTAACCATATTCGCCTTTAAATCAAGGATTTAAATATAAATAATTCAACCTTGCACAGTTTGAATTTTTGAAAATAGTTTGGATAGTCCTAAATAGTTTAAATAGTTTATAATAGTTTTAATAGTTTTAATAGTTTAAAATAGCTTAATAGTTTAAAATAGCTTAATAGTTTAAAATAGTTTTAATAGTTTAAAATAGTTTAATAGTTTAAAATAGTATTAATAGTTAAAATTAGTTGTAATAGTTTAAATTGTTTAAATAGTTTAAATTATTTTTATTAGTTTAAATAGTTTTAATAGTTTAAATTATATTTAATGGTTTAAATAGTTTTAATAGTTTAAATTAGTTTAAGGATTTAAAAACAGTTAAAATAGTTTAATATAAAATGGTTTGATTATTGGAAATTGTTTATATAGTAAATAGTTTTGAAAATCTAAATAATCTGAATTTTTAAATAATAGATTTTTAAACAGTTTATATGAAAATAAATTTTATTTTTGAAAATAGTATCAAGTTAAACTATTTCTTTCATTTCAACAAATCTGGACCATATCCAGATTTCACTTCAACAAAACTATATTTTATTCTTTCAATTCAAATGACTCAATTTCGATTTAGTTCCAAATCAATGTGATTTCACTTTCAATTCGAAATAACTTCAATTTTCGAAACATTCATTTTTAACTTCAATTTCGATTCAACAATTCAAATCAATAATTTAAATTCAATTCCATGCTTATTTAAAACCATTTCAATTCATATCAATTTCAAGCCCAATTTCAATTTACTTATTTAAACCACTTAAATCAAATTTAACTTCATTGTTAAATTTTAAGATCCAAATCTTTAAAATAATTTAAATTTCCGAATTAAAATCATATATCGATTTTTAATTTACATTTCCCAATTTAATTTTTTTTAACAATTTTTTTTTAACCAGTTCAATTTCAACTTTCAAAGCTTGAATTAGAAAATTAATTAAATTCATATAAATTTATAATTTATTTCCTTTAAAACAATAACGTTTAATCAAAATCTAAATTCAAGATTTTAACTATTTTAAATTTAACTAATCTGATGTCCGTATATAATTTTCTATCCTATGGTCAACTGATACGGATATATAACATGTCAACCCGCAATAAATTTAAATTTTCGGATATATATCATTTCAACCCGTTTCCCGATCATAATTTTCCAAATCCATAAAATCGCTAGGGTTTATCATTTCAACCCATAATGATTTTTCCCTAATCTATAAGATCGTTCGGGTATGTATCATTTCAACCCATAGTGAATTTCCTAACAATAACTAAGGGAACTCGCGGACATATAAAATAAACATAACATCGAATCATCCAAAGTGTCAACAATTAAGCATCCATCACAATCATCATTCAAATCAACCAATAAATCACAACAATTAACTGGTTATCGTCATCAGGTATTTAACTAGCAATTCAGTTCCAATATTAATTCAAATGGCAATTAATTTCACAATAATTAAAATTAAACTTAAATGACAATTTAAATATACCAAACAACAATGATCACATCATAAATTTAATTTAACCAACATAAGATGATTTAGCATTTATGAGTGGGTTAATACACTCACCTTTGATTTGTCGTCGATTTAAAATCCAAATAAAGCCCAAAAACCCAACAGTCTCAGAATTCAGCCAAACTAGTTTCAGATTGTCCGGAATTCCGATACGATTGCAATGGAAGAAACCGCGTCCAAATCGGAGTTCGTATGAACAAATTATGAATTAGTAAACATTATGGATTTTAATTTATTTAATATAACAGCTTAATTAACTAACCATATGTTAATTACCCTCTTAAAGATCTGATTAGCCGCTAACCATCTTCCACTTAACTTGTTTCCAAGCACGAGAAAACCGACCCCGCTCTTCCATCATTTGCCGTTCATCGTGCCACCACGGCACGCCGGACGCCACCGCATCCCAGCCGGGGAAGCACCTCCCCTTGCTCTTCCTTCCAACGCCAGCCACGACCCCCCTAGCTCCTTCGTTCGAGAGAAAATGGGCCAAAACTGCCGCAACTTCAAATTACCATAGCCGACACTGTGGTGCTCCGATGAATATCATAGTCGTTGACCGAGTCTATCTTGCCGAGCTCTCCAACTTTGCAGTTGATGATGAAGTCTGAAAGTGACCGGAGTGGTGTCGATCATTGAGGGACATCGGATCTCTAGGGTTTGGGTGTTGAAACGGCGGTTGGGTTTATTCGTTTAGGGTTTGGAGAGTTTGAAATTTTTGTTTGATTTGTAGTTGAAATTAGGTTTTTGGGATTTCTATCATTAAAGAAGAGGAATAGAGGGGATGGAAATTTATACGTACAGAGAAATGAAAAGCTGCTAGGTTTTTCAGAAAAAAATCTATTTATATGGACAAAGATAGATAAGAATGAATGGACAGATCGAATTGGTCGAAACGATTACGCGAACCCTAAAAGCCCGTTTCTTAATTTCTTGAAACGAAAGTAGGTCATCCTATGTATCAAAATATAGGTTTTTGATATTTTTAAACTCAATTGAACTTGTTTCAAACCCAAATTTTATTTTATACAGAAGTTAACTTTCAAAATCAGATTATATTTATTTAAATTATATTAATAAATTTCTATGCGTTTCGAGCTCGCACGAGTAAACGATAAGTTTGATCGCTACGAAACTTGAAATCCTACAATAATTCACTATTACGGATCCGATGAAACTGGTTTCATCGAAATCCAAGACAGTTACTAAAATGGCTATTTTTACACGTTAATCAATTAAATTATTATTAAATGGATTTAATCACCTTTAAATTCAAGTTTAAAAGTTAACCATTTATCATTCTTGATTTCATAGAAATTTAATAATCTTTTAAATAAAATTCCCATGTTAAATTCAACATTTAAACATTGCACTAATGTCAGCGTTTAATTGCAATTGTAATAAAATTCTGGTTAATTAATAAATTCTTTTATTTCGATTTCACTCTTATTATTAAATAAACTATTACCTTATGAATATAATTAACATTAGTTTACTTTTTGTTACATTCATATTCTTCAGTTATCATCTTATTTCAAATTAACTATAATTTTAAATTACATTAATTTTGATAATTATTTTATTCCTAATTAACAATTATAACCAAATTAACTTTACAATTATTTCAATTGATTCAAATTACATTAAAATATTTGTCAATAACATTCAAACAACATTATTAAATCATTATCTAATTATTTTTCTCATTAATAAATCATAAATTTTATTTTTACAATATTAAATTTCCAAAATTTTATTTAATTTAATATTTTTAATTATCGAAAAAATACGGGTCGTTACAAGATGGATGCATATTATTCACCTTAACCCCTATTGACATGATGGAATTCGCCTAAAGCTTTCTTTCCTTCTTCTTTTCCTCTTGAATTCTCTTTTTCTTCCATGGTTTAGTTATTGCTGGCCTCCCTTTCTTTGTTTTGTTTTTTAGAATGAAAAATGAAAGTGAATGAGGGAGACGAGAGAGTGGTATGTTAATCGCTTTTCCTCGTTTACCCTTCCTTATTCATGTTTATTAATTTCTTTAAACCAATCTCTTTATTATAATTACTAAGGCCAACCTAGACTAATTAATTAATTAGTTGATTATAGCGAATCCTATAATTTCGTCTTTCCATTTAATCATCCCATGATTAAATATTTAAATTATGTGCTATATAAAAATTATAGGTCATATAGTGGTCGATGAGTAATGTGCAAGGATCTAATGTACAGAGCATTTGGGTTTGATCGAGCAAGAGAGTTCTCTTTGGAGGTGACTCATGGGGTGGAACAAAAGGAGTTCTACTTTCAAGATATGCACTATAAGGAGGATTGATGGTAGGTCTTTGGATGCATACCATGGGGAGACCTTTACCAAGTGATGACGTTCATAAGGAAAACATAGGAATCATGATTATCTTTGTTGATGGTTGGTAGTTTACACTGAGATGGAATAATGTACCTTCACTCATTATGTGGTTTATCGTATAAATTATATGTGCTAATTTTTTGGATGTAGGAAGAGGTGATGTATGATTTATTACTCCATATAGCTCTTATCTTGTGATATATGTACATGTACATGTATGTTAATCGTAAATTTACATTGAGCTCATCCACTCACTCTCCGACAAGGGGACTTAGCTTTTAAGGCAAATCCATCCGCTCACATTCCAGTAAAGGGACTTCTATCTTATATAAGTTAATCCACTCACTCTTCTGGTGAGGTGACTTGTATTTAAAGCTTTATCGCCCTATCTCTCCAATCATGGGAACTGTGACATATTGGTTTACATGTTAAATACGGAGGATAATTTAATTTTGTTAATATACATAGCAACTTAGATTCAAATTAATACAATATATCATATCTTAAGGATTCCACAGCCAATGAATGTAGAATTATGTCAATCATCGAATTGTTCATACAACCTTATTGCATTTAAATCAAATTTCATCAAGGGGAAACAAAAACTAATAGTTCAATCAAGGGTTTCCCCTGGCTTATACTCAAAGCATGCATAGCGAGATTATATGCATGTGTAAGTAGGTAAACCTTTATAGTTTATTTAGAGTAAAAGAAAAGTGGAATGAAGAAATAAACCTAACTTCCATCCATTCTAATCATGGGATTATAATTCATGTTCATGTCCCTCATTACCACACCAGTTGTTCGTTAAATTGGGTTGCTTTGTCTGTAGAATCACGATATTTTGTTCCTTAATTAACAGATTCCTCACATATAGTTGCAATAAGTTCCTCCAAACTTGTTTCTCTATCAAATCTCACAAGCATCTGCACTCATTCGCATGTGTTCATCCAGCACATGGAATAAACGAAATTTCTCATTCCTCCTCACCCATTCTATGGATTGTCCTCTAGGAGTTTTTCTATGTTGGACATGTCTTTTGGTTTCTATGCAAACCCACTCTAAGTTCTCAGTTAAGTCGGTGTATAAAGAAAATTTCACCTGTCTCCTTGGACGCTTGGAGCTCAAGAGCCATCATCGTCTTTTCTCTTTCCTTTATTCTTTTTGAAATCATCCTTCGATGGTCCTCCATCCTCAACATATTGGTTCGAATCTTTCACCATCTGCATCTTCCAAACATTAACATTTTTTTATCTTGGTAATATAAATTTGTCAGATCAATTGTTGGATCCCTTTTCTATTTCTTTACAAACTTATTTTGATAATCAACTTCTATGACAATTTCCACAAGGACTATCGACGTATTTAGTTTATGGACAACGACATCTATTGTGTTAATCTTGGTTAAGTAACTTCGCAATGATTTCTTCTCTCTCCGTTTCACATGAGATAGCAACATCACACTCCTTAGTTAAACAATATAAAATGTGAACTGCTATAAAACTTCTTAACTAGCTCATTCCATGTGCTAACGGCTCAGTTATCAAGTTGTTGGAACTATATAGCTGGCAACAGTTAAGTAAAATAGACATTAATGCTCATCGCCTCCTTGATAGCTCCTAACACTCCCATACGTTGGAAGTAACCTATTAGATGCACTATAGGACTAGCTCTCCCATCTTTTGGCTCCAACATTGGTAGTTCGAAATCAAATAAGTTCCTAGCATATCGAATGTTAAGGGTGAATGGGCTTTATTTCACATCCTCCAAACTTCAATCTGGGCCACCTCTATGAAGTTCCCTTCATATTATCCCAGTTATGTGATCTTCTTATCCAGTTGAAATCCTTAGGATTCAACATATCATTAATTATAGGATCATTGTGCCTATCCAAGACGGACTACGTAAGGGCCTCATTATGGCTCGTCCTCATGCGACCGTTGGTTTGGGTCTAAATTCGGGTTCCTAGTTCCTAAGTCATGCTCTTGATGTAATCTCTTTAGGTCAAGCCCCATTCAAGACTTTGTAACTTCCTAGATGGGTTAGTATCGATCTCAAAAGGACGATCTATACCAATCGACTAGTAATGTTAAAGTCCCCATCTCATGCCACCGGGACCCTTATTCATCGTTTTTTAGTTTCTATCCTCTTTTGACCTTGGTCTCTAGTAGCTCTACTAGCCTTTTTTCTCTATTCATTAGAAAAGTCTATTCATCATTTCCTCTTTTTAGGCTAAAAACATATTTTGCATGTTCATCATCATTGCTTGAACTTCATCTCTTATAACAACATTTGAAGGTTGGTCTAAACTAAAGGAATCTTCTTGACTACCGCACTCTTAGATTGGTTCATTATAGTTGTAGTTTGCCTAGTAGTTGGCTTTTGAGCAAGAGGATTCATTTTAATTTTCAATGGATTAGATCGGAGTTACTTTCACTGAATGCACCAAAATGTTGGTCCAAAAAATATCCTAACACCTTAGAGTTCGTTTCTAGAGGAACCCAAGTCACTGTATGTGAGTTTGTACATGCGTTCTCATGGATGTGCAAAGCATTCGTATGGCTGTATCAAATATCCTTCTTCGTACAACAAAGGTCTATGGGAGTTCAATCAAGTATATAATGAATTACTGATTTATCATAAGATACGAACGCGATAATCGATCTCATAAACGTTCAACATCGTATCACAAGAAAACCAAATCAAAGATACATGGAAAAGTAAGAAAACGCCGAACTTTTTAGTTGTTTGGAAAATATTTTGCCTACGTCCACTTTAATCTTTTATTATAAGTCATATTACAATAATAAGAGATACAATGACATTCAGATCTGGTTTGTTGATTTTCTGTGGAATTTGGTGGAAAATTAGAGTTTTAAGGGACTATATTATTGTTTGTACCAAAATTGGGCACAATACTCTTTGGAAGTGTTTGAAGAGATAAAATGAAGAAAGTAAATGTAAAAATAGGATTATCTAACAAACACTCCAGAAAATAATTAGAAAAACAGCAAAGAACACAGAGATTTAGAGTGGTTCGGCGTGTTACCTACGTCCACTATGAAATGATTGATCTTTATTAACTTTTTCTTGCTGGTTGCAGCTGATCACAACAGTAAATCTCGAGTACAACAGTGAAATTCGAGTACAATGGTGAATTCGGCAGAGTCTGGACGTCAGAGAGCCAAAAAGATCCCTTTTCTATAGGCTCTGAGATGCTATTTATAGGCGTTGGCTGCAAATATCTCGCTCAGATCTCGGGAGACCTCTTCTGGCATGTGGATGGGCCCACGTGATTGATCCCACGTGATTTGCACTCGGTCCGTAATCGATACGAACGAATTTCGTATCGATCAAGATTTGATCCAATCAAGTCGAAATTGAGCATGAACATTCTTTAAGTTGTACGTAAGCTCCTGTGAAAATTTCATAGCATTTGTACTTGCAGATTGCGAGTTATGATCGATACGAGTGTGGGTTTTTCGACCGCTATCCTCTTCGCATCGATGTTGCTCGTATCGATCAGTTCGCATCGATCCAAGCACGTGCCAGCATGTTGACGTGGCGCTAACTCCTCGGATCGATCTACTCTTTATGCCGAGTGACTAAGTCTTTCATTAGGACGCATCTTGTTCGTATCGATCTAATTGAGTCTTGTTCATATCGATCGAAACTGTCTTGTTCGTATCGATTGTCAACCCTCCCTTCGTATCGATCTATCATTGCTTTGTTCGTATCCATTGGTTGCATCTCACCTCGTATCACTTTTGTGCACTCCACTTCGTCTCGATAGAAATCCTCGAGTTCGTATCGTTCCCCTAAGCTGACCGATACGAAATGGGTAGAAAGGGATCGATATGAAAATGGCAACAATTGACCAAGTGGATTAGGAATGATGTTATTGGTTGATGGATACGAAGAGAGCGGTTGTCTAATGGATACGAAACATTATCGATTGATGGATACGAATAGTCGAGGCTTGATGGATTCGAACAAGGCCTTTCATCTGATGGATACAAACCAGACGTGCGCTTGATCGGTACGAACGAAGCCTTTCTGAATGGATGCGAATCAGATTATTGCTTGAGTTGCATCGATCACATCCTTAGCTTACGACTTCCGATTGACTTGAAATTTGGAATGATTGCTTTATAGCTTTGCTTGTCGTGTCATATCAATTGTAGCTCGATCTGGACTTGGATAAAATTTATCAACATCCATAGTAAACCTGTGTATAATCGATCTTCGGGATGAACTGTCCTTGGTTTTAGTCACTTCTTTGGTGTCACAGCCTTACCAAAAGGCGGGATAACAATTATGGAAAAATCAATCCCTTTATTTGGTGATGTTTCCCCTTATTTAAAGGCATAGAGGGAGCACTTTGGGCCTTGTTTCGATATGAATATCCCCAGAACTTCATCTAAGAAATGTCTAGTAAGATACATAAAAATAATCTGATATATAGCTAAAAGTTGACTTAGCCAGTATGTCGAGTTCTTATCATCGGTACCAATCTATACCTTATCGGTTGGTATTGATCCATGCATTATCAGTCGGTACCAATCCATGCCTTATAAGTTAGTATAGATCCATGCCCTATTGATTGTTATTAAATCATGCGTTTTTGATTGGTAGTAATCCAATATAATTGATTATGGAGAAAAAGGACGATCGTCACATAACTCCTTCATCTTAGGTCGGATTCGCTTGAGATTAAACCATCCGTCTTGTATTATTATATAGAACACTCTAGCTCTTTATGTTATTTCATTATTAGAGCATTTGAGGTACTTTTCCATGGTGGTGTTTATATCGATAATGGTTAATTAATAGAAATAGTCTAGGGAAAAAAGGATGATCGATCCACAACTCCTTCATTCTAAGTCGGAATCACCTCTGGTTTGAATCATTCAACTTGTCTCAATATGTGGAACATCTTAGCAAGCTCCATTTCTTCACATTGAATATTTCATAATCTTCTCCAATGTAGCATTCCAATCAATATAGGTTGATCGATAATAATGGTTTAGCGAGAAAAAAGACGATCGATCCATAACTCCTTCGTTCTTAGTCCGAATCACTCATGGTTTAAATAATGCATCTTATAAAATTTTGTAACATCCTGGCACACTCTATTGCCACAATTCCTGAATACTAAAGTATTTTTCCAAGGTAGGCCTAATTGGAAAAAAAATGGAGGATCCATCTTCAAATTGCGATATCACCATCAAGTAACTCAGACTTGGATGTGGTTTTAATCGGCATTCATTATTTTCCTTACTGACATTTTGCAACCGGTTTAAGTCAATTCTAAAAATATCTAGAAATTTACTAGAAAAAGATGGTTTTGAGATCAAGTGCTTACCTACACATGAAGCAATAAGGCCTGTGAATATCCGTTCACTTGGAGAGGGAGAAAAAGCATCTTGGCATTAGTTAGGCTTTTTATTTTCATCCTTCTACTTGTTTTTAGAGTAGAGTTTAGAAAAAAATTTGTTTTCCCCCTTTTGTACTCTTTTATTTTAATGCAAAAATTTATTGAGAAAGTAGGATATGCACTTGGGGCAACTATTTAATTTGTTACATACAATTAACTCCATAACAATCTCGTTCACAATAAAGATGTTTGATTTCTATAATATATTTTGTTATATTGTGATATAATTAATCAAGTAATTAATTTAAAGTATATTAAATAAAATATCCTTAAATGATATGTTGTGTGATAGTAATTACAATGTGTTGTAATCATGAGAAATTAATCACAATAAAATAGTATATTATTTTACACACTAATATTCAAGATGTTTCGAGAAAGGATATTGATTGATCTGTTGAGACTAAAGTACCTAGTGCTCTCCAAAAGTTGGGTAGTATATTACTCATGGTTGTTAGGGGGCAACAGGAATTAAGTACTGATATTATTGGAATACTGTGGAACGTCAGAAACCGAGCTAATATGAACAAGATAGGAATTAAACAAAATAAGCAGAATATATATATATATATATAAGGCAGGTCGACCGACTGGTCGACCTGGGCACCAAGGCGGTCGATCGCCCGGTCGACCGGTCTCTGCTAATTACGAACGTTCGTTCATTCAAACGTTCTAAAGGTTATTGATGACGTGTTTTGCATTCTTCCGACCAATCCGGTCCATCTATTTCTGCATCCGATGGCATTCAGCCTATGACGTGGTTGCATCCTATTCATTATAGGTTTTCTCTAATTGGGTTCACCTTTCTAGGAAGGACCCTAAACGGAATAATTTTTCCAAGGGGAAAATCATTATCAATTAAATTATTTTACAACTCCAAGTGGATCCGGGAAGACCGAAGGAAGAGCTTAGGACTGGAGGTGAGTGATTGTATTTATTTTAAGATTTCTTTAGGTAATTTAAAATAATAGGGTTTCCAATAGTTGTAGTTTTACTACGATTTTGGAGTAGCCTTTTTATCAGTTTTAGATCTATTTTTCAGTCTATTCCCTTTTAGTTATTCTTTATCAGTTAATTATAATTTATTACTATTAAGCATAGATTTTTATTTATTTATAATTTATTTACAGTATTTAAGTTTATTTACTATTATTTATTTCTTATTTACATCATTTTCAACATTTTGGATTTTATGCAAGCGTCTATTCTCTTCTTCCTCTTTTTCTTCGCGTATGGATTAGAATAAACTAAACGTGAATATGGATTATATAAGTAAGAATATTGAATGAAGAAAATAAAATGTAAATTATAAAGAATGTAATAAATAATGGAATTGGACTGAAATTATGCCTAATTATGATTAGAATAGGACTAATTAATTGGCTTAGTTATAACGTAGAATTATAACTAAAAAAAGAGTAAAATGAAAGAAGCTTATTTTCACACTTAGACCTAGGGTTAAAAAATAAGCATGATTATAACGTAGGTTATAATAAGAAAAAGAGTAGAGTGAGGCTTATTTGAAGACTTGGGATAAATTAATAAGCGTAGAAAGTAAAGATGATAATAAAGGCTTAATTAAATAATTTATCTAAGTTAATAAGCAAAGATGAAAGTATAACCTATACCATATAACATTCCTTATTAGACAAAACGGTGTCTCACATTAGCCTGAAGAGAGATGAGGGCACGCTTATGCTAAGAATGGTAGTAATTGGTCAAATAGAAGTCTAAATCATGGGGGATTTGGATAAGGGGTGCAACTAGATATTTTTTGGATGACGAGCCACTACCAACGACATTTCCCCTATAGTTTCTATGGACACACGGTGATCTCACATTAGCCTGAAGTAAGATGAGGGGCACGCTTATGCCAGAGTTTGAGGTAATAAGAAGACCCAATAGGTGGAGCAAAAGGTAGCATGGGCATGGTGGCAGTTACGCGTGCGACTTCCATTCTGGTGCTCAGTAAACGCTATAAGTTCCAAGCGCTTATTATGGGTGTCTTTCGTAGATACCATTTCCTTCTGTGTAGGGAGCTGTATATGTTGTCCGAATCCACAGTGGGTGCTTTGTGCATCTTTCATAGATACCAATGGCTGCTGTGTAGGGAGTTATATATCATCTGGTCTGCAGTAAGGTCTATGGGGTAGCAGACCGATCAAAAAGGGTAGAATTAGGGTTACATCCTAATTACAAGATTAGGAATTCAGCATAATCAAAGCAGAAATCAAGGACAAGTGCAAGCAATCAAAATTAACCTATCTTATAAATTGAGCAGTATTTAATCGTATTTATTTTCAGTTTATCTCTTTTCGATTTCCTATTGTTTCCCTTATTTATGCTAGAACTGTTGTAGAGAGTATTGTTTTTATCTTGCTTAAAGACTTTATTAATTACTATCATTCACCAGACTTTTTGTCTGACCCACTCCTCTATTTTTCCCCCTTTCCCCCCATAGGTAATCAAGGGAGAGGGCAGTAGATTGCTTGGCATTTTTGTGGAGGAGTCCTCTACTATGTATTTCTTTTATTTCAGCTTTAGTTCTTTTTGTGTACTGGCTTATTTTGAGGGATATTATATACTCTGATTTTGAGACTATGAGTTTTTATTCCATAAGACATGATGGGTTTTGAGATTTGGATGTTGTATTTGGTATTTGACTTATTTATGAAGCAATTATGAAGTTTTATTTTAAATAAGTTATTATTTTAGTTTCCGCTATTTTTACCTATTTTGTCTTGTGAATCTTAGTCTCTGTTAGTTTTAGTTATACCTACAACGGACCACGCCTTTTAATGTGTCCTTTTGGGTATATTAAGGGGTGTGGGGTGTTTCAAAAGTTTTCAATTATTGCTTTAAAACTAAATTCCTCTCCATTCATTCATTTGATTTCCTCCTGACAATTCATTTCCCCCCGCTCTTCTCTCTCTTCATGCTCGAATTTCCATGGCCTCACGAAAGAAAGAAGATTCCTAAAACAAATCAAACAAAACCAAATAAAATACAATGCAAAAGTGGTGCTTCATATTGTTGCAATTTATGAGGTGATTCAGTGGGATCTGGGAGTTTTTTCATTCCAAGTATAATTTTTAGCTTCATCTCATGGTAACTTTCTAATTTTATTTGGTTATGTAATACATGGTGGTAATACAGTTTTGACCCTCATATGCTACTTATTTTGATTCCATGTGCATCTTGTATGTATAGTTTGGATCCTAAACTTTATACAATGAATTTATATATTCATGGGTTGTTCAAATAATTTTGTTATTAAATTGTAAAAATAAATTAGATTTGGAAACTGATTTTAATTAATTGATATACTTTTATAACATATTAACATAGAAACATAAGTTAGCTCATGTTTTGATTACTTAAAATCATTTTGAAAATTGAATATATATTTTATGTGTTTGTTAGTTTTGTGTATGAATTCATTTGGTTGTTTTTTTATATATTTTTAAAGGTTGTTTCAATTCAAAATTTATAAGTGGACTTTTGTAAAAAAAAATCATAAACCTATTTTGAATCCTTCATAAGTTAAGGCTAGCTTTATATATTCTAAATTTAAGTTTTAAAACATATAAAATTGCAAATTATAGAAATTTTAAATTCTCTAAATTTAAATCATCGTTTGTAATTATTTATACAAGTATACATATATGTGTGCTTTTTCAATTTAAAATTTATAAAAGGAACTTTTGTGGAAAATCATAAGTTTAATTTTAAATCCTTCCTAAGTTAAAACTAGACTTAAAATGTTATTTCAAGAATTCAAAACATTTAAAATGGCCAAAACAACATTTTAATATATATATATATATATACATATATATATATTAATGTGTGTGCACGTGTATGTACGCATGTATCTAATTATTGTTATATGTAATTTTTACAATTGTTATTTTATGTAATTAAAAAAACTTTTGACAACAAAAGCATATATAAAGGGACAAATTTTTTCGTTGCGGTGTAAATTCGAACATTTATATACGGTCACTTTAACAATGTACAGTTCATATTTGTTGAATGTGCACTATACACATATAAGTATATTTGATACACTTATTATTTAAAACTCAGAAAAAGTAAATAAACCCTCTTATAAATAAGTTAAATATAATAAAGATTTTATTAAAATATTTAAGATTGAATTTATAATCAATATAGACTTTGTTTGCGCCAAAATTGGTCACAAACCCCAAATGTCGTGAAAGCACCAGTGTATGAACACAAATCAGCAATATATGATCACAGATCTCAGATCTAAGTACTATAGAGGATAAAAAGTGAAGAATAATAAGTTTAAAATGGAAAGAGATAGACAAAGACAAAAGTTAATCTTTTATTCATGTTCTTCGCTGATTGCAGCGGATTACAGCAGATTATAGTGATAAAATTTGAGTACAACAACAGCTATGGAGTACAAAGTTGAATCGGGCAGAGTCTGGACGTTGAGAAGCCAAAGATCCTTTTTCTGTTGGCTCTGGGGTATATTTATAGGTGTAGGAGACTGATATCTCGCTCAGATCTCGGGAGATTTCTTCTGGCACGTGAGTGGGGCCACACGCCCGAGCCCGTGAAGTTTCGGCCCGATCCGTGATCGATACGAACGAATTTCGTATCGATCAAGATTGCGTCCAATGTAGTCGAAATTTGGTGTGGACATTCTATAGCATGCGCGTAAGCTCCTGTGAAAATTTCATGGCATTTGGACGTGTAAATCTTGAGTTATGATCGATACGAAATGGGGATTTTTGGCAGTTCATCTGGTTCGAATCGGTCTATTCGACTCGATTGTGTTCGAATCGATCTATTCGACTCGATCGTGTTCGAATCGATGCCCTTCACGTGCACGTTGGTGACGTTGTGCTACTTCCAAGGCTCGATCCTAACTTCGTGCCGAGTTGAATGCTTCTTCCTTGGATCGTGTCCATCAATTCACATCCATCATCTGCTAATGCCCTTGGTCTCCTTCGAATCGATGCATGAGTGTGCCCTTCGTATCGATCGAAATCGATCGATACGAAATGCCTGTCCAAATCTCCACGACCAATGTTCCATCCTTCATATTGATTCCAAACCCGATCGATACGAAATGCACCGTCATGCCTCACCATCCCATCGATGCGAACAACATCGATACGAAAACCGTAGCCTAAATCCATCCAATCGATGCGAACGCGTCAACCCAAAACAAGTGACTGAATCCATCTTCATCGATACGAAATGTATCGATACGAAATGCATTGAGGTGAAACCTTCGAGTTGATCAAACCATCTTGCGCCCCTTTATTCAACCTGGGTCAAATGCTATCGAGTCGAAACCCATCTGGCCTTCCTACTGATCGATACGAAGGTGCTGTTCGTATCCATGCTGATCGATATGAACGCCTTGTTCGAATCGATTAATTATCTTGAGCAAGTGAACTCCTTTTGACCTGGAATTTGAAACGTAGTCTCTCCTAGCCTTGATCATCATTTCCTATCGATCCTGCCTTGATTGGAGCTCAGCGAAATTTTTAACGACATCGATCGTAGCCTTGTTTTCAATCGATTTTCAATCCTGATATCCATTCTTTCTTGCCAATTTGTTGATATTCCAGCCTTGACCAAAAGGTGGGATAACATTTGCCCCTCAAAACATGCCTTGTGATAAGAAGGTGTGTTTTGAATGGTTCAGAATTCGATATCCAAAGTCCATAGCCATACCATTCGATTCATAATCCAATCCATTACCAAGCCATCCCATCCAAGCTCATCGTTCTTGACTGCTCCGAGTCGATGTCTGATTCCAAATCCAGTAACCAAAGCCTTAGCCAATTCCATATCCATCCGAACCCGATAATCGAGTCCTAATCCATCCTCATCCAATAACCGAATCCAGGACCTCTCCGGGTCGATATCCAAATCTGTAACCTCTCCGGGTTCTTGCCAAGCGCGATCCACACTTGATGACCGTGGCCCAGTGTCCCAGGGCTTTAAATAATTGCCATGGCTTAAGTCCTAAGCCGATTCCTGGTCGCTCCGGACCCTTGTCGAGCATAGTCCATACTCGATGACCTAAAATAGTAACCGATAATATAGGGCCTAAGTCCTAGGCCGAAACCTGGTCGCTCCAGACCCTTGCCGAGTATAGTCCATACTCGACGACCATTTATCAAAAACTAGATAAAAATCCAATCAAAATCCAATCCAAAATCCAAATCAAATCAGAAAACCAAAAATCCTCATCCGAAATCAAAACCAATATCCAAACATGAAAACAATCACCCAAATGAAAGTCCAAACCAGAAAACAAACAAAACCAGGAGTTCAAACCAAACTCCAAAACCGAACCAGAAAAAGTAAATGTCCAAACCAAAAGAAAAAGCAGATTTCGCTAACCATAGCATCGCGGTTTATCATCATTCAAAGCATGCCTAGGGGCCATCTCTGTCCCCGTACATGAGTAAATGATTTGGCCGTTAGCCAATAGTTTGCTAATTATTTCATATCATTCCTATCAATTGATAACCAATCGACCATCATTCCTGGGCCTTGCGCCATCATCGTTTGAGGTAGACGGTGGTCGTTCCTGCTCCACCGCTGCATTCCGAGCCCCGATATATTGTCGCGGCTGTCCATTCCTTACATGCTCCTCAGTAATGTCCTTTAGATGCCTGCAGCTGTTGGTATCAGGTCCGTCCAGATCGTGAAAGAGGCAATGTCTTCCTGATGCCCTTTCACGTTCTGAGGGTTCCCTCCTAGCTGGCCTTCAGTAGGGAAGGCAATTCCGAGTTTCCATGAATATCCGTTCCAATGTTTCGTTTAACCCTGTGTAAGTGGAAAACTTTGGCTCCCTCCACCGCTTCCTAGCTTTTCCCGATTCGTCATCCAGCTTCCTTTTTGCTTTTTCTTTATCCGAGCCTCCGCTGGATGGCCCACCATCCTCAGCTGCATTCACCTCCTTAAACTTCATATCCGAGCATGCATCTTCCTGCCGAAGGAATCTCTCGGCTTCGTGAAAGAATTCCCCGAGATCCATTGGTGGGTCTCGTATTAGAGATACTTTGAAATCTGAATCCTCTTTGACTCCTGAAACTGCTGCCATTAAAACCATCGATGGATCTGGCTGATCCACCGAAGCAACCGCTGCATTGAACCGAGTTAAGAAAGCTTTGAGCGATTCATCTGTCCTTTGCTTTACTGACGTTAACGTCATCACGTTCTTCGGTCTTTTAATATGAACCCGAAACTGCTTCAGAAATCTGTCCACCAATTCCGTCCATGTCCTAATAGATCCTTCTTCCAGCTGCCTGAACCACATAGCAGCTATATCCGTCAAGTATAGAGGGAAACATCTGGCCATTACTTCCTCCGACGCCCCCAGCACTTCCATATGTCTTGTAAATCTCATCAAGTGATATGTCGGATCAGCCTTGCCATTGTACGCCTCTAGCATGGGTAGCGTGAACTCTGGTGGGTTCCGAGCCATTCTGATTTCACGAGTAAATGGACTCTTGTTTACTCCTTCCAGATCCCTATTCGTCAAACCTCCGCGCATAGTTTGCCTGATAACCTCAGCCAATCCTGCTTTATCTGCCAATGGTTGCCCCCCGAGTCGCCGAGGGAATTCTGGTACGTACTCCTCATCCCGCACTCCTAAATTTCTACCAGCATCCTGTTGTGTGGTGTTAACTGGACTTCCTCCATGAGCTGGTCCATTGCCACCGGGTGGTGTGCCCCCATGTCCGGATCCATCCAGATTAGCAGTAGTGTGCTGATCAGGGGTTGTGCCTTGTTGAGCTGCTCCATTCAATTGCTTGTTTGGGCCTTCTACTCCTGTTCTGTGAATCTGATCTCCTGAAGCTCCAGGTATTCCGGCTGTTCTCATCTGATCAAAGAAGTTTTGCATCATTTCTTGCTGACTCTTCAACAACCTTTCATGAATTGAATCCGCCAAGCCTCCATTTCTTCCCTGGTGATGTAGATCGAAGCTTGTCCTTCTCCAGCTCTAGAGGATGCCTCTTGACTTCCCCCTTGTTGGCTTCTCTCTGCTCTTTGTCTTCTACTTGATTGCCTTGTCATAGCTCTTTAGATATGAACTCCAAATTTGGTATAGCGGGCCTGAGTTCAGCTCTCAGTGAAAGCACCAAAGTGTTTGCGCCAAAATTGGTCACAAACCCCAAATGTCGTGAAAGCACCAGTGTATGAACACAAATCAGCAATATATGATCACAGATATCAGATTTAAGTACAGTAGAGGATAAAAAGTGAAGAATAATAAGTTTAAAATGGAAAGAGATAGACAGAGACACAAGATTTATAGTGGTTCACTTATCTCCGGCCTACGTCCACTCCAAAAGTTAATCTTTTATTCATTTTCTTCGCAGATTGCAGCGGATTACAGCAGATTATAGTGATAAAATTTGAGTACAACCGCAGCTATGGAGTACAAAGTTGAATCAGGCAGGGTCTGGACGTTGAGAAGCTAAAGATCCTTTTTATGTTGGCTCTAGGGTCTATTTATAGGTGTAGGAGGCTGATATCTCACTCAGATCTCAGGAGACGTCTTCTGGCACGTGAGTGGGGCCACGCGCCCGAGCCCGTGAAGTTTCGGCCCGATCCGTGATCGATACAAAAGAATTTCGTATCGATCAAGATTGCGTCCAATGGAGTCGACATTTGGTGTGGACATTCTTTTGGTGTGGACATTCTTAAGCATGCGCGTAAGCTCCTGTGAAAATTTCATAGCATTTGGACTTGTAAATCTTGAGTTATGATCGATACGAAATGGGGATTTTTTGGTAGTTCGTCTGGTTCGAATCAGTCTATTCGACTCGATCGTGTTCGAATCGATCTATTCGACTCGATCGTGTTCGAATCGATCTATTCGACTCGATCGTGTTCGAATCGATGCCCTTCACGTGCGCGTTGGTGACGTGGCGCTACTTCCAAGGCTTGATCCTAACTTCGTGCCGAGTTGAATGCTTCTTCCTTGGATCGTGTCCATCAATTTGCGTCCATCATCTGCTAATGCCCTTGGTCTCCTTCGAATCAATGCATGAGTGTTCCCTTCGTATCGATCGAAATCGATCGATACGAAATGCATGTCCAAATCTCCACGACCAATGTTCCATCCTTCATATTGATTCCAGCCCTGATCGATACGAAATGCACCGTCATGCCTCACCATCCCATCGATGCGAACAACATCGATACGAAAACTGTAGCCTAAATCCATCCAATCGATGCGAACGCGTCGACCCAAAACAAGTGACTGAATCCATCTTCATCGATACGAAATTTATCGATACGAAATGCATCGAGGTAAAACCTTCGAGTCGATCAAACCATCTTGCGCCCCTCTATTCAACCCGGGTCCACTGCTATCGAGTCGAAACCCATCTGGCCTTCCTACTGATCGATACGAAGGCGCTGTTTGTATCCATGCTGATCGATATGAACGCCTTGTTCGAATCGATCAATTACCTTGAGCAAGTGAACTCCTTTTGACCTGGAATTTGAAACGTAGTCTCTCCTAGCCTTGATCATCATTTCCTATCGATCTTGCCTTGATTGGAGCTCGGTGAAATTTTTAACGACATCGATCGTAGTCTTGTTTCCAATCGATGTTCAATCCTGATATCCATTCTTTCTTGCCAATTTGTTGATATTCCAGCCTTGACAAAAAGGTGGGATAACAGACTTCGTAGGCCTAATAAAGTTCCAAAATGGATTTCTTTTGAAATTCACTCATTTAAACCGCTTCCAACTAGCCCGGTTCCTTCATTTTATTCAACAATAAAATCTTGTTTATTTTATTTCAGTATTTTGTTTTGTTTTAGATTCATACAGTAGTTAATGGAATTTTTGTTTCACTCATTCCAATGCATTTCTATTAAATTTTCAATTCTACTTAATAATCAACATTTATTCTGAGATCTATTGGCTTCCCAAAAGGGTGGTAGATTTCCTTCATTGCTCGTTTTGTACTATTTTAGATTCATAGAACTCCTTAATTTTTATTAATTGTTTCCTTTAACTTTCCTTTCGTCGTAATTCATTGTTTGCTCTTTAATTAAGTTTAGGTAAATTCCTAAATTCTCAAAAATCGTCTAACTCGGCTGGAACTTAGGTTAATACTAATAAACCAATGGATTTCTTGATGATTTTGTAAGCCATTTTTTTTCTTGTTTAACTTGTCAAAAATTGAAGAGTACTGATATTTCCTAAGTATATGACAATCCCTCTTTGAGTGAGCAGTTTTCTCACATTTGGAACATTTGATAACTTATATGTTAGAAGCATAGTTGCCAGTCTTTCTTGATTTATTCATTGCTTCAAGAATTTCTTGAAATTTCTTTTCATAAAAGTGATTTTCTCATTATCATTAGAATCATTTTCTTCATTTGTAGCAGTGAAAGCAAGTGATTATTTTCTCTTGAGCATGATTTTCTTTCGTTAACTGCAATTAACTTCAGGTGACATAAGATTTCCTATTAGTTCTTCTACTTTCATTTAACTAGTGTAAATGGTTTTTTCTATTGCTAATGTATTTTTGTCTCATTCCTAGTTAAAAATTTTAATATCCCCATAGCCTTATTTGATAGAAATGGTTATGATATATGTCCAGCACCACCGTCCTAGTGGATAGGCACTCTGGCTTTGGTCTATGAGGTCACATGTTTGAATCTTATGCAGCGCGTGATTCGAACCACTGGACATACGTTGACTTGTAGTATGCTATATACTACATAAGACTTGTGGTACATCTTTGTACCACCACCTAAGTAACCAATTTAAAAAAACGGTTATGATACGCTCGAGGTGTGAAAAAAAACTACCTTGGGTAACTCACACAGTTTTCATATTATAAACAATAAAATGCAAAATGGTTACTAAGTTTAAACACAACGTTTCAACATGACATGCAGCACACCCAAGAGCATAACACATGCTACCAAGCCCATATAGGAGATTACAAAACATAAAATATAGATCTTTCATACACAATCAGATAATAGTCATACCCAAACCAAAAGACTACCAACCAACAGCAAAGTAAGTCAAAAGCCTAGGGAGAGAAATATAAGAGACTACTAGCTCAAGCTGTACCAAATCAACATGCTTCCACCTCTTAATACCTACCAATAAGTACATAACTTTTAGGACCAAAAATGGAATAGATTTTGGACTTCTACAAATGTTAGTGAAACATCTATTGTTTCTCCATGCTAAAGTAACAAACCAAAAGCTAAATTAAGCACCTCAAAAGGAAGTAACTTATTTATCAACCACCAACACTCTACCACAGTTCCAAACAAAAACTAGTTTCTTTGAATTCACTCCATTTAAAATCAATCCCAAGATGAACCACTCTATACATAGAAGCTAAAATCATAGTCCATGAAAGATATTCACAATCCTCTATGTTAAACCAATTTTTGGCCCAACATCAAAATAATTTAAAAGAAAAAAAATTCAATTAAAATTCCAAATATGCTCATAATCAAAATAATGTAAATAGAAAATGTCCAGGGTTTAAGTCATTCTTCCCTCATAAGCAAATGATACGAAATTCGAGTACACATGCAATATTCATTGTCCAATAGTCAATGTGCAAAAAATACAAGTCATCTCTTTTGTTCTAGCCCAAAATCAAGGATGAAGTCAATGAGAAAATTCCTATTTCTAATGGTCCTTATGTTCAAATTTTCAAACCATCCTCATCTTTGTTGGCTATTAGAAGAGGTTTCAAGCTTCCAAGGGAGCATAGAAATGTCGAGTCCTAAATAATGATTTGTGCTAAGAGAGAGAAGGAAGAGAGAAGCCTCTTCTCATATTAATGTGGGTCTCTATTTGTAGTGGTTGGAAAGTGGCATGGCTTGTCGGGATTGGTCGATTGAAGTTGATGTGAATTATTGACTTGGCACGATGGACGGTACTAGTGGTGCCATGTATCAACCAAGGTGGCATAGTTGTATAGGAGTGCTTTGAAGCTTTATTATAAAGAATTTCCTTTACATTAATATACTACCTCTTCAAATGGCTCATTGTTATCCCTTGATGTTGAATATTGCCCACATATTCCTTTTTGTTTGTCTTTGAATTGATTATGTTTAATATGGAAACACCACTGCACTTTAATAAATATTCCTTATTGTGGCGTTCTTAACCCGCGATGGATTATATTATCGACTTGTGATGGGTTATAGTATCAACCTGTGATAGCCCTAATCCCCAATATGTGGTGGTTTGCTTTAAACATTTGATATCCTTCATTCCTCAATGTGAAATAGTTCCAAGGTGCGATAGCTTAAAAGTGCGATGTTTGACGGTAAATTTTCTATTAAATTAGAAAACCGTCGTAAAATATTATGATAAAAATAACTGCAAGCGCACGTCATACAATTTTAGTACGTGGCGAGTACGGGTCGATCCATAAGGAATTGAATTGATTTAAAAAATTCAACTCAATCAAATTAACCCAAATTTGCAAGTTTGTTTAAACTAAGAAAATCGGAAAAAGTTAAATTAGAACAAAAGTGATTAAAAATATGGGATTAGAATAAAATTTGCAGGGTGATGATGAAGTTATGGTTGGAGGTTGAAGGCAAGTTGTATGAAGACAAATGATGTGGTGATGTATGAAGGCACTGGGTAGTGTTTAAGTTGTGAAGTGATGAATTTATGAAGCAGCAGTTTGAAATAGGGTTGAAGGCAGTTAAGGATGCATATGCATATATGCACAGTGAGGTGCACAGGTGGTTTGATGGATGGTATATGATCTTTTTGATGTGGTTTTCAGTGGGTATTAGTGCAATGAACTTGTAGGCAGTGGAGTCGTAGAAGGAAGGGTTTGCAAGTGTTGTGGCTGTAGAGGAAGAGTGCAGAAGTAAGGCAGTGTGGTTGGGGTGGGGTTGGAAGCAGTGAAAACTTGTGAAAATGACAGAGGGGCACATGAAAGAGCAAGCAATTGCAAAAGAGAAAACTTGTAAAAAAAATGAAATGTAAATTGTAAAGGAAATAATATTTTTTTGTTTTGATTTGTAATGCAATGTTTTTTTAACTAGATATGCAAAAGCAACTAGACAAGCAACAAGCACACAATCAAAATGTAAACAAAAGTAAACACATAACAATAATATTTTTTTTTAAATACACTCAACACACAAAATGAAAACACAATAAAATCAAACGAAAATTAATTCGAAGAGTAAAACTAAAATCAAATCTATTCCCCGACAACGACGCCAAAAACTTGTTTGACAGCAAATTTTCTATCGAATTAGAAAACCACCGTAAAATATTGCGATAAAAATAACCGCAAGCGCACAACGTACAATTTTAGTACGTGGCGAGTACGGCTCAATCTGCAGGAAATTGAATTGATTTAAAATTCTACTGAATCAAATTAACCCAAATTTGCAAGTTTGTTTAAACTAAGAAAATTAGCAAAAGTTAAATTAGAACAAAATTGATTAATAATATGGGATTAGAAGACAATTTAGAGGCAAATCCACTCTCATATTTTACATAAATCAACACAAAAATAATCTATGATCTCTCTATTTTTGATCATTTGTGAATTTAGTTGATGTATATATCATAAGTATGGTCTATTTATGTCATTAATTAAAATAACGTAAACCATCAAACTTTGATATAACAACTAAAACCACTTATCAATTGTAATGAAAATGAATAAGAAGTCAAAGGAAAAACTATTTTAAGTATGACCTATTTACTATTTTATTTCGTAACATAGATCATCGAATTTTGTTTCTCCTTTAATTCCATGACCAAAATCACTTAGTTAGATGATGATGTAAATTGTGTTTATGTTGGAATAAGCATAGCCCATTTGTGATTATAACATAGGCTATCAAATTCCCTTTATATCTTACATCAAAATCCAACTCTTCGTGGAGCATTAAAGAGATCATAGATGACAAAATATGTTGAATTTACATAATTTAAGAGAGCTTCATTACCCCTAAATTGAAGGGGTTTAGCTACTCATTTGTTTTATCATTTCAACACATGTAAATTTCAACATAAAGCAAACAAAAGAAAGTGCAAGCTAATTAAAATAAAATGAGAGCTAAACTACTTACATAAATTAAATTTAAGCTACTAACATGAAAGGAAAGAGAGCACGTAAATAGAAATGAGCATAATTAAAAGCATATAGAAAAAAGAAGAAGAGGCTTAGAAAGCCATTTTATTTCTCATTAGTTTTGTGGCTACAACTTGCATAATATGATAAGAAGATTATAAACTTCATTACATGAACATAAGAGGGTTATTTATAAATGCCTAAAACCGTAATCCCTATTTTAGGGGACTACCCAAAATGCCCCTTAGGAAGTGTTGCCACCAAGTTATCATTAGCATGTAATTAATCCTCCATTACATGTGTATGCGCTTTTAACCTCCACTAACATGTGCATTAGCTGTTAATTGTAGATCATGGTAAGTGGGAAGGTGGGGTCCTCCATGAATACATGAATTCTTTTATTTCTTCATCTTCATTTGCCTTCTAACTCTTATGCATGCATATTTCCCATGAAGTTTTCTTCATATTTCCATCCAAATTCCTACAAACAAAACTAAAATGAGGAAGTGAATTTTCTCAAAATTAATACATGCGCAAAATTACCATTTTGCCCCTAAATGAAGATGAATGAGTGATGATTTGATAACATTTGTATTTTGGTAAAAACATGTAAAAATACCCAATTATGACATTTATTTAAATAAAAGTAGATTAAATATGGAAGTAAAAATATGCACTTTTATGTGCACATCAAATACCCCCACACTTATCTTTTTATTCGTCCTCGAATAAACTAAAACTAAGATAAATCCACTTTCGTATGGAGCACGATTGCATTGAGCGTATGCAACAAGCCGTTAAACCTCTAGGTGTCCCTAGTAGGACGAGTGTTGTCTCATAAGGGTTCTCAGTGGATATTACCCACAAAATCCAAATGCAACATGAAAAATTCCTAAATGCAAGATTTATTTACAAAGAGATGAATGCAAGTTTTTGAAAATATTTACAAATGAAGAATTTACTTTTAAATTGACATGAATAAGTTAAATATAAGTTCTGATCATTAACAAGAAATTTAAGTCCTTTTACTCATTAATACTTTCACCAAAAATTAAGTTATCATCACAATTAGACTCGAGTTTGGCTAGTTGTTTCGGTTGATAACATAGTGCAACTATGAAATGGATCCTTAATTGATAATCAAAGTTTTTCAAAGTGGTATTTTTATTTCTTTTGAATAACAAATCGAATCAACTAAGTGAAAATAGTGCACGGATTTCAATTGCTTGCTCTCTTTATTTTGAAAAGTATTAACATTATTATTATTTACACACCTAACTCAGATAAACTAAGGCCATATATACTGATCATGCACCGCCTTTCGAACTTACATGCGAAGGGTACAGAGCATGGCGTGTGCACACACTTGCGTATGAACACGTGACTCTAGGTGGTAATTTTTATTAGAAATTTATATACATACACCTAACTCGTATAAATTGAGGCCAAATATATCGATCCTGCACTGCCTTTCGGGCTTATATGGGAAGGGTATAGAGCATGGCGAATGTACACACTTGCGTGTGAACACATGACTTTAGGTGTTTCTTATTTCCACAAAAACCATTCTTTTTATGTTTTTTATGAAGAGAGAGTTTTGCAAAATCATCTTAGCACCACTTATTTTAGAAGATAAAAAACGTTATCGCCTTTACTTTAAAGCAACCACTATTTTAAACAAAGATTTACAATTAGGATATACTTTATAATTATCACCCATGAACCTTCCTATATACTAGTTACACCATAGTTACTTGTAATCAAACTTTATTTTTATTTTTATTGAGACAAATTAATTTCAAAAATTTCAATTCAATAACTAAAAACATATACTTATCCTACAGTGTTTCTTCTAAAGTAAATCAACATGCTAAAAAGAAAATATGTTTTGGGATTTTTTTTGTATTTTTATGTTTTGAGTTTTCGAAAGAAAAGGCAAAAAATAAAAAATGAAGATGAGACGCTCCCCTACACTTAATTTTGACTATGTCCCCATAGTCAATGCATGATATAATGAGTGTACGGGGAAAAATATGTACATATTTACAAAAGAGGGTTAACATTTCTTACTAGATGTAGTATGGCTCATGAAGAATCATGAGCTCCTCCTCTAGGTCACTTGGCAATTCCAAGTAAGGCTTTAAATGATGACCATTGACTTTGAAAATTGTTCCATCCCTGCGGTTTTGTATTTCTATGGCACCGTGTGGAAAAACAATTTGTACTACAAATGGTCCAGTCCATCTTGATTTTAATTTCCCAAGGAATAAGTGAAGTCTAGAGTCATATAAAAAAACCTTTTTATTTGGCGAAAACGTTTTTCTTAGGATAGACTTGTCATGAAAAACTTTTGTTCTTTATTTGTAACATTTTTTCGTTTTCATACGCGTCATTCCTAATCTCTTCTAATTCGTTGATTTGCAATTTTCTATTTTCGCCAGCTTTTCAAGATCAAAGTTTAAGTTCTTCACTGCCCACAACGCTATGTATTCAATTTCAACTGGTAAATGGCACGCTTTCATGTAAACTAAACGAAATGGGGATATCCCAAGGTAAGTTTTAAAACAGATACAAAGCGCGTCAGTCAATTTTTGAGACTAATCTTTTTTTTATTAACAGTTTTCTCCAAAATTTGTTTTATTTGTCGATTTGAAACTTCAACTTGACCACAAGTTTGCAGATGATACGAAGTGGATAACTTGTGGGTTATTGAGTATTTCTTCATTAGAGTTTTAAAGGATCGATTGCAAAAATGTGTTCATTTATCGCTTATTATTGTGCGAGGTGTTCCAAACCTTGAAAAGATGTTTTCCTTAAGGAATTTCACAACAATTCTATGGTCGTTGGTTTTACACGGAATAGCTTCGACCCATTTGGATACGTAATCGATAGCAAGGAGAATGTACAGATTTCCCAAAGAGTTTGGGAATGGTCCCATAAAGTCAATACCCCAAACGTCAAAGATTTCGATCATAAGAATGGGGTTCAAAGGCATCATGTTTCATTGAGAGATTCTTCTTATCATTTGGCAGCGATCGCAAGTTTTACAAAATTCGAATGAGTCTTTGAAAAGAGTAGGCCAATAAAAACCACATTGAAGCACCTTTTCCGCGGTTTTCTTTGGACCGAAGTGACCACCACAAGCTTGGTTATGACAAAACAAAAGAACACTTTTGATTTCACAATCTGGGATGCAACGTCGAATGATTTGGTCGGAACTGTATTTAAACAAGTATGGATCATCCCAATAGAAGTACTTGACTTGGGAAAGAAATTTATATTTATCTTGTTTCGACCAAAATGAAGGGGTTTCCTTAGTGACTAGATAGTTCACTATGTCGGCATACAATGGATCGACAGAAACGGAAATGAGTTGTCTGTCGGGAAAGTTCTTGTTGAGCGGTAAAGAAGATGGTGCGTTTGGAAGATGAGACAAATGATCAGCAATGACGTTATCAGATACTTTTTTGTCTTTGATCGTAAGGTCAAATTCTTGGAGTAACATGATCCAACGGATCAAACGAGACATAGCATCCTTTTTAGCAAAAGGGTACATAAGAGCGGAGTTGTCATTGTAAACGGTGACGTCTAAGCCAATCAAATAAGATCAGAATTTTTCGAGCGCAAAGACTACTGCTAGAAGCTCATTTTCAGTGGTTGTGTAATTGAGTTGAGCATCGTTAAGAGTCATACTATTATAGTAGATTACATGAAAAAATTTGTTGATGCGTTGTCCTAAGTTAGCACCAACGACAACGTTAGAAGCATCACACATTATTTCAAATGGAATATCCCAATTGAGTGAGCAAATGATGGGAGCAGAAATGAGTTCGTTTTTGAGACGTTCAAAAGCGGAAACACAATCAGAATTGAAATCAAATGGAATGCCTTTTCCAAGAAGAGTCGTTATAGGTCTAGCGATTTTACTGAAGTCTTTCACAAAGCGTTGATAAATGCCAACATGTCAAAGAAATGAATGAATGTCTTTGACAGATTTGTGAATGGGTAGATTCGCAAATACATTAACTTTCGCTTTATCTACCTCAGTGCCTTTGTTTGAAATGACATGCTCAAGGACAATGCCGTATTTGACCATAAAATGGCATTTTTCCCAATTTAACATTAAGTGTTTGTCCTTGCATCGTTCAAGAACCAACTCAAGATGGTGTAAGCACTTGGAAAAAGAGTTTCCAAAGATAGAAAAATCGTCCATAAACACTTCAAGAAAACGTTCGATCATATCGGAAAAAATGCTGACCATGCATCTTTGACACGTAGCAGGGGCATTGCAAAGGCCAAAGGGAATACGTCGATAAGCAAAAGTACCAAAGGGACACATGAAAGTTATTTTCTCTTAATCTTCGGGAGAAATTGGAATTTTGTTATAGCCGGAATATCCATCAAGAAAGCAATAGAATTCGTGGCCGACTAAACGTTCAAGCATTTGGTGGATGAAAGGAAGAGGGAAATAATCCTTGCGTGTTGCACCATTTAGTTTTCGATAATCAATGCAAACACACCAACCCGTTTGAATACGAGTTGGAATGAGTTTGTTAGAGATGTTCTTAATAATAGTAAGTCCAGACTTTTTAGGCACGACATGAATTAGGGTAACCCACAAACTATTAGAAATGGGGTATATAATTCCATTATCGAGAAGTTTAATAATTTCATCACGAACTGCATCCTTCATTTTTGGGTTAAGCCTTCATTGCGCATCACGAACAGGCTTGGCATCGTCTGTTGGGCTATTTCTCACCACCGAGCCAAGCCCACACCGAACTGGCCTCATCACCGGACGAAGACCACAGAACCAACTTTACCACAAAACCATCTCATTGCTGATCCAAGCTTAATCACCGGACGGAGACCCTTCCCAATTCTCACCGAACCACCTCCTACCGAACCAACTCCTCTTCCACACCTCACCGGACCAACCTTCCTCCACCGAACCAGACCCTTCCCAATTCTCACCGAACCACCTCCTGCCGAACCAACTCCTCTTCCACACCTCACCGGACCAACCTCAACATCCTACCACCGGTCCAAGCAACTACCGGTCCATTCTACACTCCAACCACCTCCGAACCAAGCAATGACGAACCAAGACGTACCAGGCCAGATCACATCAGCCCAGGCCCATCAGCAACTATACACATCTTGGACCCCTACCCCTAGCCTCACTCTATAAATAGAGGGGCAGGGGTACAACAATGGGGACAAGTTTGAGAGCTCAAACACGGAAGGAACTTTCAAACAACTTTCTTTTACTTGTATCAAAGCTTTGTACTTGTAATCAAAACAAGAAAAGAGAAATAACATATAAAGTGGACGTAGGCACATTCAGGCTGAACCACTATAAATTGGTGTGTCTTTTTACAGTTTAGCCCCTGCTTTTCATATATTTGCATAAATCACCCAAATCGCTAAGAACAACATAAGATCTACTAAATCACACAACTTTGAGGTGTTTGTCCATTTTTTGTGCAAACATTTTTGGTGCTTTCACTGAGAACTAGAAGCTCGAAGCTTTAGCTTCATCCGCTTAACAAGTTTTCCTAACAGCATCGTCTGCCACTTGGAAAACATGCCTCCCAAACAGAGAAAAGATGTTAACAAAGGAAAAAACATCGCATCCAGCAGTCTTCCAGATCCAGCTGTCACGAATCAAGTAAATCGTCCTCCTCCAGCAACAGTAACAAATGAAGAACATGCTAACCCAACCACTCCTGCCACAGAACAGCCTGCAGCAATTACTAGAGCAGATCTGGACAGAGTTGTGGTTGAAGTAACTAACCGCTTCATGTCCCAGCAGGAAGCCTTGGTGGACCATCTCATGTCACGCTTAAGGGACGCTGAAGAATCCAACCGCAACACTGAATCATGGGGCGAGTCCCAGTATGGAGGATCTCAGAGACAACAAAGATCTTCCTTCTTCGAAGGAGCTAACGGCAGAAGTAGCCATGGTAGGAGCCGAGACCGAGCACAGCCCGAAGTTAGGCTTGAGGAAACGTTTGGTACCGAACCCAACGGGGGAGGTACCGGGCAAAGGTCAACTGTAGCTGAGCCTGTCATGCTGCCTAACCATAGAAACGCCAGTGAACGGGGCCGAGCTAGAGTCCAGCCCGAAGTTGGACCCGAGGAAGTGCTTAGGTCAGAACCCAACAGGGGGAGATCAAGGCAAGGGCCAACTGTAGCTGACCCGAGCATGCTCCCAGAAGATCAAAGGCAGCCACTAGAAAATATGAGGAATGATAGACGATACCATCCCTACAGGTCATCTGGACGGAATCAATCCCACAGAACAGAACCAAACTCATTTCTATCTGCTCCAAGTTCTGATGAAAGGATGGCACGCTTATTCAGAGAGTGTGTCCAACGGGAGCAAAGAGATCGAGGGATAGGCGCTAGGGTAACCAGCCCTTTCGCCCGCAGTATCGAAATTGCTATCACCCCCCGAGAATGGAAGATGCCAACAATGGAACCCTACAAAGGAACCTCCGATCCCGTTGTACACTTACAGAGGTACACGCAGCATATGCTCATGAGTGGGGCGATAGAGGGAGTACTGTGCAAATGCTTTCCGCTCTTCTTAGCAGATCTTGCTACCTCTTGGTTCTGTCATCTACCCCAGGGATCCATCAGCTCGTGGGAGATGTTGAAAGAAAAATTTATCAGTCAGTTCCGCATTCATGTGGAGCAACCTAAGGACGCTTATTCCTTATCCAGCGTCAAACAGAAACCTGGAGAGAAGCTGCAGCAATACCTAACCAGATTCAACGCCGCAGCAGCCGCAGTCCAAGATGCCGATGAGAAGCTTATCCTAATGGCCCTCTGCAGTGGTGTGCATCCGGACACCAAATTCGCTAGAAGGTTGACAAAAGAAAAACCAGCTACTTTACCCGATTTCTTCCATGAAGCCGGGAAATACATGAGGCTTGAGGATGCTGCCGTTGAGGGGTAGTCAGGACAGCAAAATAAGACGACCATGGCAACGCCCCTGCTGTGGCAAGGGACGTTCGAAGAAATGATTCCAGAGACAATGCTAGGGGCAAGAAGGGAGAAAAGCGCCTATATCGGCCAGGACCAAGATTCGACACTTACACCCCTTTGAACGAGACCGTCGAAAATATCTTCCTTGCCACCCAAGGCGAAGTTAGATACAAACGCCCACCATACAAGAAAGAATCAGATAACGCACAGAAGTCTGGAAAATTCTGCCGCTTCCACGAATCTCACGGGCATGATACCAACGAATGCCATCATCTCCGAGATCTGATTGAGGAACACATCAGAAGAAAGAAACTGGAACGTTATGTAAAAGGTCAGGACAGGACCCCAGCTCCTGCCAATGAAAACCCAAGGCTACCCTCACCGGGGGCCGACAGAGGAAACCGCAACGCTAGCAGCTCTAGCCAAGAAAAGATAGTGGTCCATACCATCTCAGGAGGGCCACACATCGCAGACAGAAGCTGGAAAGAGATGGAAAGATATGGAAAGTCGCTTAGAGACAATAAAGACTATGTCAATTCGATTATAGAAGAGCGCCACCCGAAGCGGAAAGAAAGTAATGACATCACGTTCGGTAAGCGTGACCTAGAAGGAAGGCAGTACCCTCACATGGATCCCATGGTCATCTCTGCCCGACTTGGTCCCGCCGAAGTATACCGAATCCTGGTAGACACTGGAAGCTCGGTAAACATCCTGTTCAAACACGCATTCGACAAAATGAAGCTATCAATGAAGGATGTATCCCCCTGCGATAAACCACTACATGGCTTCACTGGAGATGCGAAGATGCCCCTCGGGCAACTGGATCTTTTTGTTGAAATTGGAAGCCATCCCCGCTCTGCTGTACGGAAACAAACGTTTGTGCTAATAGAAAACCAGTCGGCCTACAACGCCTTCTTAGGAAGGCCATCCTTGTCTGACTTCCAAATTGTCTTAGCCCCATGGTGCCTAAAGATGAAATTCCCAACAGACAATGGAGTAGGGGAAGTGGAAGGAGACCAGGACGTTGCTCGAGACTGCTATGTAACTGAACTTCGCAACAACCACAGGAAGGATAAAGGGAAGGGTGTAGAGATTGCCCTCTGCACAAAAAGCCTAGAAGCATAGCAATTAAAGAAAGCCCCTCCTCTTCGATATACCAGCGACCCTTTCAATGAATTAGACCCTAGGGACAAAGAGGAGGAGGCCACCGCCGAGCCTGCAGAGGCTATGGAGTTTATATCTGTAGACAAGCATGACTCAAGTAGACTATTGAAAATTGGGTCCCAACTAAAAGCCGAATTGAAGGAACAACTCATCGATTTTCTCCGCCAGAACTTGGATGTATTCGCTTGGTCACACGCTGACATGACCGGAATCTCCCCCGACATAGCATGCCACGTATTAAACATTGATCCTACCAAGGCGCCTGTAAAACAAAGAAAGAGAAGTATGGGGGCAGAGCGATCAGCAGCCCTCGATGAAGAATTAAAAAACCTACTCGCCAATGACTTCATACGAGAAGCTATCTACCCCGAATGGATCGCCAACCCAGTGCTGGTAAAAAAGGCTAATGGGAAGTGGCAAACCTGCATTGACTTTTCCAACCTAAACGACGCCTGCCCAAAGGATTGCTTCCCACTTCCCAGAATCGACCAACTTGTAGACAGCACAGCCGGGCACGAACTCCTATCTTTTATGGATGCATACTCAGGATATAACCAAATTCCTATGCATGCTCCCGACCAAGACCACACTAGTTTCATCACCGATCGAGGTTTATACTGCTATAAGGTAATGCCTTTCGGACTTAAAAATGCAGGAGCCACCTACCAGCGCCTCGTCAACAAGATGTTTGCGGGGCTAATAGGAGAAACTATGGAAGTATATGTGGATGACATGCTGGTAAAGTCAAGGAAAGCCAAAGATCACGTAAGCCACCTAGGCAGGATGTTTCAAGTACTTCGACAATATGGAATGAAGTTGAATCCACTAAAATGCTCCTTCGGGGTGTCATCAGGAAAGTTCTTAGGATTCATCGTTCATGCCAGAGGGATAGAAGCAAACCCTGAACAAGTCCGAGCGCTAAGGGATATCAAGATACCTTCCACTCGGAAGGAAATGCAAAGTTTGAACGGAAAAGTGGCCGCTCTAAGCCGATTCATCTCCAAGGCGACGGACAAGTGCGTCCCCTTTTTTGAAGCCCTAAAGAAAGACAAGGGAAAGTTCGAATGGACTAGCGAATGCCTGACCGCTTTCCTTCACTTAATCGAACACCTCCAGAAACCACCGGTACTCTCAACTCCAAGCGAAGGAGAAGAATTATACCTATACCTCGCTGTGTCATCTCACGCCCTAAGCGCTGCCTTGGTAAGGGAAGACAACCGCACGCAACGACCAGTTTACTTCGTCAGCAAAAGGTTTACTGGGGCAGAAGTTAGGTATCCTAAACTTGAGAAGTTAGCATACTGTTTACTAATCACTTCACGAAAACTACGTCACTACTTCCAATCCCATTCCATCAAAGTTCTGACCGATCAACCACTGAGGCAGGTACTCCATCGTCCCGACACTTCTGGACGATTACTCAAATGGTGCATTGAACTGAGTCAGTATGATATCACCTATCACCCTCGCACCGCCATCTAGGGACAGGCCATGGCCGATTTCATTGCAGAGTTCACTACCAATGAAGATCAGGAGCAATTGGAAATAACAGAAGATATCAAGTGGAATCTCTTTGTGGATGGTGCATCAAACGAACAAGGCTCAGGGGCAGGTGTGGTAATAATCACTCCCAGGGGAAACAAACTGCACTATGCTATAAGGTTGGAGTTCGCTGCCACCAACAACGATGCAGAATACGAAGCAATGAGAGCTGGACTAGAAATTGCCATAGAAATCGGGGCCAATTCTTTGTGTCTTCACAGCGATTCTCAACTTATTGTTAATCAAATACTAGGAGAATTCCAAGCTCGAGAAGAACGACTCATAGCATATCTAAAGAAGACCAGGTTACTTCTCAGCCGATTGGACCACTACTTAGTCAAACACATCCCTCGGGAGGAGAACCGAGAGGCCGACGAATTAGCAAAGCAAGCAAGTGTGAGAGACATCACCATCTTCGGGGCAGTAACCATCTCAAAGCAACTGGCCCCAAGTTTTAAGCAAGTGAATCTGATAGCTTCAACCGAAGAAGCAACTTGGATGACTCCCATCCGAGACTACCTACGAAGTGGCACTCTACCCAACGGGCGTAACGAAGTCAAGAAAATCTTGAGGAAAGCATCCCGCTACACAATACAAGAAGACATCCTCTATCGGCGCGGATTCTCTAACCCGTTATTAAGGTGTGTCGCTGGGAGAGAAGCCAAGGAAATCTTGTCCAACATACATCAGGGAAGCTGCGGAGATCACACCGGAGGGCAAACATTAGCAAAAAAGATACTCCGATACGGATATTTCTGGCCCACCTTAAGCAAGGACGCCTTAGATTTTGTCAAGAAGTGTGACAAATGCCAAAAATTTGCTAAGATTCCTCGGCTACCAACAACCGAGATTACTCAGATGACCAGCCCCTGGCCCTTCGCAATATGGGGAATTGACTTAACCGGCGAACTACCAATGGGCCGAGGCGGGGCCAAATATGCTATAGTGGCAATCGACTATTTCACCAAATGGGTGGAAGCAGAACCTTTGAATAAAGTATCTTCAGCAAAAGTTATTAACTTCTTGATCAAAAATGTTCTATGCAGGTACGGAGTCCCACTCAAAATCATATCAGACAATGGACTTCAGTTTGACAGCGAGGAATTCGCCAACTGGTGCCAAGAACACGGAATTCATAAAAGCTTCTCATCTATAGCATATCCCCAGGCAAACGGACAAGTCGAAGCAGTCAACAAAATTCTGAAAACTCTGATAAAAAAGAAGCTCGAAAAGTGAAAGGGCGCTTGGGTGGATGAACTCCCTACGGCACTGTGGGCCTATCGCACATCTTTCAGAACATCAACGGGGCACACTCCTTTCTCTTTGGCATACGGATCGGAGGCTATGCTCCCAGTTGAAACCATTGTGCCTTCCCACCGTAGGATCCACTATAACCCGGAAGAGAATGAAGAGCTCCTCCACATGTCTTTGGATCTAGTTGAGGAGAGAAGAAATGATGCAGTCCTTAAAGCAGCAGCCCACAAGCAGAAAGTGGCAGCACAATACAACTCCAAAGTCAAGCATCGTACCTTACAAGAAGGAGATCTTGTCCTCAAGCGAATCTTCCCTCGCCCCGGAGCACTAGACCCAATCTGGGATGGACCATATGTAATTCATAAAGATCTCCACAATGGAGCTTATATTTTGTCAACAGTGGACGGAGAGGTGTTCCAGAGGGCATGGAACATCCAACACCTCCGTCGATACTTTTCTTAACTTGTACTGCCCATATGAAGTGAATTAACAAAGAGAATCAGTGGACGTAGGCCTTTTCATGCCGAACCACTTTAAAAAACTTTGTCTCTTTTTTAACTTGTTCCTTTATATCTTGGCTACTTGTTAAATTTATCCTTTTCTGTTGAACAAAATCCTATGCGTATAGCATCTCCACTCAAAGCACTCCACGGCGCAACTTCACCTGGGCAAAACCTAATAGGTACTATGCGAATCTATGCCCTCGCCAATGATACACTTTTGCTCCAGCATCCCTTTGCTACGGGTTAACTCATTGCTCGCGACGGCCCTTAAAGCCAACTGTAATGAGCCGATTATAAGCCACCGAGAAGGCCGACTATAGCCGAGGCAGCTCATTACGGCGTTAGGCTCGCCGGCAACTGTGAACCGACTATAAGCCCCAACATAAGGTGTGGCCAGCCAGGGGCAGTTCACAGTTGACGATCGGCACCCATGCTAGCCGGCCACAGTAAGTCGAATAATACCCATGATTACGGGCCATAATGGCCCGGGTAGTTACTGTGCGCGATCTCGGCTCCGATGTGTCTTAAGTGCGGCTGTGGTAAAAAAGAATTAACTCCCCGCGGAGGCGTAAGATGGGTGACAAATGTCTCCAAGACCCACAGCTAGGGAAAGTGACTACAAAACCCGTTTGCCACGAACTTAAGCACATCGAAGGCCTTCCGTGATTGGAAGTTTTACTATTTCACATATTTCAATTTTACTTAAAAAGCTTTCCTCCTATCCTCTATAACAATCCATAAAGTACAGGATACAGAGTAGGAGATACTCGCCAATGGATGCAGAGATTCACAATCGGATGGCAGGGCATTCAATTGCTTTCCATGCTCGGTCATACAAGATATTCGAAACTGCCATCTACAAACAGAACATGAAAGGCGGTATTTTCTTCCTTTATGTGCAAATGCATGACTATAATTTGTTCACACCACACACTAACATTACAAGTCATGGAATTATGTCTTAAACCAGAACCCGACATCAAACACAATTTAATTACAAGAATATACATAGCTATATTTCTCATACGACATGCCAAAATAACAGCAAACATTCAAAATACGACAAAATTAGCTTAAGTTAAAGAATTACACGTCAAAAATAAGACTATTTATTACAAGTGGCAAAATATTACAACCTAAAGGCTACTTTACTATTTTTCGACTAACATATACAACACTGTCGAATCCACAAAAAAGAGTTTCTCCAGGTATAATCAAGGGGTCGGCTGCAGTGGAGCTTTATCCTTGTCCTGTTGACCCCCTGTCCAGTCAGAAAAAGGATTCATTAGCAATAAGCAACCAAGTTGATGGAGAAACTAAAAAGGGAAACTTACCAGCGCCTGCTTCATGACTATCCTGATCGTCATCCTTTACCTGCACGCCTACCTCCTCAGCGGCAAGCAACCGCATACCTTCCTTCACCGCCACCTTCTCCTCCTTGGCAAACTGAGCAGTGACCGCATCCATGCTGAAGACCACGCCACCATCTTTATCCGCATCGGCCTTAGCCTCCTCCAAAGCCCGAAGATAGATCTTAGCCATGACCCTAGGATAATCATCCATCCAAGATAGGTTGCCCTGCTTCCAAGTTCGGAAGTACATGTCCTGAAGCATTTCATCCATCATCCCCTCATTCTCCTCAAACTCCCTCATCCGAGCCTCGGAAGCCGACAACCTTTCAACGGCGGCATCTCTCTCCAATCGGTATCTCGAGCAGTCAGCCTGAAGGGACCTCCGCATCACCTCCATCTCCTCCTTCAGCCTAACTTGAGCAAGCTCTGCGGCTTCAAGCTTCCCCGACATCTCCTCTACCCGCTCGAGATCCGCCCTCCGAACCTCATCCACTGTCGAGATGGCCATATTTATCTGCTCCTTACAGACAGCCTCCATCTTCCGCAACTCCGCCTTACTAGCCTCCTCCATAGCCTTCCTCAGCCGCCCAGAGGCAGCCTCATGCTGGGAAATCTGAATAGCTTGATCATCAAGCTGTTTTGCCTGGTCCGAAACCATCAACCGTAATCGGATGTTGGCACTCCCAATTTCCTCTCGAGCCTTAACCAGCCGGGCATGATGCCCCATCAGCTTCCTAGTCCCCTCCGCCACCCGATCAATATTAGCCTTAGCCTCGTCTCCCATGGTAACTATCCGAGTAGTAAGTAGATCGAGATCTAAAGACTTAGCCTCATCAAGCACCCGTACCATGGGATTGCGGGGAAGAAGGTGCTCGCCAGTAACCTCGTCAAAAGTAACATCATGGGAACTTGGATCCAGATCAGGATGACCCGCGAATGGATTACGAGCCAAGTTAGGACGATCAATCTGAATAACGGTCGGGTTTCCAGACAGGTGCGGAGAGAGTGCGAACTCAGTACCCTCCTCTGTGATATCATGAACGGGCTGAATTGGGGGCTGGGGACCGAGTGAAGGTTCGGATAAGGGATGACTCCTCTTTCTCTTCTGAATACCCTCTTCAATAACCCCAAGAAGAGGACGGTAGTCGACTACATCCCCAGAACGGTGAGTCGGAGTCTTCGGCTTGGCGGAAGCTTTGGAGAGCTTGTACTGTTCAAGCCTGTGCCGAAGATCTAAGGCCTTGGCCGTTTTACCTGCTCCTGATATGAAGAAAAAGTGTCACAAGCATACATTGATCTATCATTCGAGAAAACACGCAAATTAAAAGATAAAAAGAAAGGAAACACATCTGTGGTTGTACAAACCCTGGGGAGGAGTAGGATACTGCAATAAGTCCTGGATTTCATTCCAGGACGGGAGCGGGTCATAAAATATTCCTAAGTCCCTATCATAAATGGAGCCCGCAGGAATCAAAAGTTCACCTTGAGTCGTCGGAGCCATCTTGACTGGAATAGTCTGAAGAGGCTCGCTTGCGCCAGTTCCAGCCTTGTCAGCTTTCCCAATTTTCTCTATCAAAGCCGGTTCCCCGTCCAGCCCCTCAAAAGCTTGGTGGAATACATCATCCGTCCACTCCTGAATCTCGCCCGCTTGCCCAGGAAGCAAGGCCCCGATGCCATCACCACCTTCCCGGTGACCTCCACTCTCGCCTCTTTCCTCCTCTATGTCTTTCTCCTCTTGGGTAAGTGGACAATTGCTGGGGGAGGGACCGTCCGACTTCTTAAGTTTCTTACCACCGACGGCTGGAGGTTTTGTGAAAGGTTTCCTCTTGCTACTCTCTACCGTGACACCTCCCTTAGCCTGAGCAGCCGCCCTCTCCTCCGCCGTTTCCCTCAGCTTGACTACTGACTGCTGTGGAAGGATTAAGTTATACTCCAGAAGGGTTGCGTTTCTGATCAGGTAGGCAGATGATCTATATTTTCCCGAGAATAGCTTCTATCTCAGCCGCTGTCTGAACCAGGCGATCAGTCTCCACAACTGCAAAGCCACCTGTCGCTAGCAAAAATGAAAATGTATGAGGAGAAGCATCGCAACCAGAATGGAAATTATAGATAAAGCGTCGACTTACATCCAGAAGTAAAACGCCGAATAGAAACAGAGTCGTCCCTGACGAAGAACCACTCCTTCTTGAACATGCTGAATTTGGAATACAGATCCAAGACTGGCTTAAAGGTCACAGCTGACTCCAAGCTGATGTATAGGGACCCCTTCTTATAGCCCCTCAGATTATACAAGTACCGGATCTCCCGGTTAGAAGGAGCACGACCATACTTCCTCCGAAAGATGACGAAGAGGCTCACCAGTATAGCATAAGAGTTGGGTTGAAACTGGAATGGGGCCACCTTTAGATATGTGAGGAAGCTGGCTACCCAAGCGTTAAGAGGGGGAATGGCACCACACATGCAGTGGTATCTGCTGTAGGCAAAGTACCCTTCAGGAGGGTCGTACGGCATAACTTCTCTCCCTGGCAACAACATTCGAGCCCTGTCAATCCTGAAAGAACGGGAGATGACATCAAGTTGCTCTTCCTTAAGGGAGCTAGGAAAGCAATCGGGCGGGGAGTTCAGAAGCTCCTGAGGGCCGTACCCGTCCACTAGTGATCTCGGGGTAGATCCATGACGTTCCGGACCTGGCTGAACAGGGGGCACTGAGGAAGTTTCTCCTTTGCCCTGGGACTTCTTTTTATCCGAGCAAGTTTCTGCTTTTCGAGACATTTATCTGCAAACACAAAGAAGAACATCGTTAGAACAGAGGATGTAAACAAGTATGTGTGTAATATGAAATTTCACTCATAAAATCAAAATGCTCAGACTCCCATTGACATTCGGTAAAGTAAATGTAAAATTTCATTCAACATCCCCATCTAGAAATCCCATTCGGCAATCTCAACTAAATCCCATTCGGCAATCGTACTCCACCATTCATTCGGTGCTTGGAAACCCGAAGCTCATTCGGTAGTGCAGTATACAAGTTCATCCGGCAGTAAAAGGGTCTCACCTGGTTCGGCTAACACAGCTGATTCGGCAAAGGGTAGGAATTTTAATTCGGCAATCAGTTAGGTTCGGCTATCTCACTTGGTAGGAAATAACGAAACCATGATGCCCCTACTTATAAGCAAACAAAAGCGACCGGACCAACTGACTCGGCACGCGGACCAGATAAGAATGACCGAGCTAAAACAAAGCGTGGCATACGCTGGCATATGCCCCGCTTTGGGGGGCAAATGTTGGGCTATTTCTCACCACCGAGCCAAGCCCACACCGAACTGGCCTCATCACCGGACGAAGACCACAGAACCAACTTTACCACAAAACCATCTCATTGCCGATCCAAGCTTAATCACCGGACGGAGACCCTTCCCAATTCTAACCGAACCACCTCCTGTCGAACCAACTCCTCTTCCACACCTCACCGGACCAACCTTCCTCCACCGAACCAGACCCTTCCCAATTCTCACCGAACCACCTCCTGCCGAACCAACTCCTCTTCCACACCTCACCGGACCAACCTCACCATCCTACCACCGGTCCAAGCAACTACCGGTCCATTCTACACTCCAACCACCTCCGAACCAAGCAATGACGAACCAAGACGTACCGGGCCAGATCACATCAGCCCAGGCCCATCAGCAACTATACACATCTTGGACCCCTACCCCTAGCCTCACTCTATAAATAGAGAGGCAGGGGTACAACAATGGGGACAAGTTTGAGAGCTCAAACACGGAAGGAACTTTCAAACAACTTTCTTTTACTTGTATCAAAGCTTTGTACTTGTAATCAAAACAAGAAAAGAGAAATAACATATAAAGTGGACGTAGGCACATTTAGGCTAAACCACTATAAATTGGTGTGTCTTTTTACAGTTTAGCCCCTGCTTTTCATATATTTGCATAAATCACCCAAATCGCTAAGAACAACATAAGATCTACTAAATCACACAACTTTGAGGTGTTTGTCCATTTTTTGTGCAAACATCGTCGACTAAAATGGATGCAATGTTGAACAAGAGCGGGACTAATTCCCTTTATATTGGTTATCAATCATCCAATTGCTTCTTTTTTTTCGACGGAACTGAAAGAAGGGAAGCTTCTTGATCAAGAGAGAGAGAGAGTTGAAGAGATTATTATGGGAAACATTTCGTTGTCACCTAAGTATGCGTACTGAAGGTGAGAGGGAAAAGATTTGAGTTCTAACTTTGGAGGCAGCACAATCAAAGAATTCGATCGAGATTTGGACTCAACTTGAAGCGGTTCAAATGGAAGAGCATTTTCAATTTTGTTAGGCTCGTCTTGAAACAGTTGTTCATATTCGATCTTGCATTCGTGGTTTAGGTCAACTGTTTCATTATCGAAATTTTCTTGAATGGAGCTAACTTCCAGCATTTTATCCTATGGTTCGTTCAGTTGATTTTCAAGATTAAAAATGTTAAGATCCAAAGTCATGTTTCCAAAAGAAATTTATTGCACCATTTCAACAATTGATTAGAGAATTTGAAGTGGCCAAGAAAGGTTGGCCTAAAATCAATGGAATTTGACTCATTGGATTATTCATGGGTCGAGTCTCCAAAACGATGAAATCGACGGGGAATATGAATTGACCGGTTTTATTGAGTATGTCCTCGATTTCTCCCATGGGTTTCTTTATCGAACGATTCAAAAATTAAAGAGTTACTTTTGTCGGTTTTAGTTCACCCAAGCCAAGTTGTTGGTAAACTGAATAAGCAATCAAATTGACACTCGCACCCAAATCGTGTAAGCACTTGTTGATCGTTTTGTCTCCTATCATGCATGAGATCATCGGACATCCAGGATCTTTCTATTTGACGGGAATCGATTGGCACAAGACTTCGCTAAGTCCGGCGGCTAAGAAAACTTTCTTGGGTACATAAGTGTGTCATTTTTTGGTACACAAGTCCTTAAGAAACTCAGCATAAATTGGGACTTGTTGAACGATATTAAGAAGCGGGATGTTAACTTTGACTTGTTTAAAAATTTCCAACATCTTTTCCATTTGGTCGGAATGTTACTTGGGTCGAAGACGATGTGGAAATGGAATGCGATACTCAGTAGGTATGTCTACTTGAGTAGAAGAAGAATTTGGATTGGAGTTGGATTCGATGTTTGGCTCAATATTTTGTTCAGATTCGTTTGTTGTTTTAGAAGTGTCAAGAGGGTTTTCGGGTAAACCGTTTGGATTAACGACTTGGTTATCGATTTGTTTACTGAAACACAAAGTTGTGATAGCATTTATTTGGGTTACGTTGCTATCTTGAACAACATGGGCTTGATTCGAATTCATGTTTTGGTTTCTGGGATTCGGGACTGCCTGACTTGGGAATGTGCCTCATTCACGTCCACTTACAGACGTGGCTAATTGACTCATTTGCATTCCAAGTTTAGCAATCGATTGACTCGTATTCTGCATGTACGAGGTTAACAAATTTTGCAAATTAATGTTTGATTGGAGGCTCTGAGTCGTTGCTTTAGTCAAAGTTTCAAGAATTTTCTCAAGCGAATTTAATCGTTTATCGCCTTGGGGAGCAAAAGATTGTTGCAGTTGATTTTGAGACAGACCTGCAAAATTTTGTTGAAAATGATTAGGTTGAAAGGGAGAATTCGAAGCATTATTCGAAAATGCTTGAAAATTGGGACGAACCAAATTCATGTTGGGATTATTTTGGTTCCAAGCAAAGTTCAGATGATTTCTCCAACTGGGATTGTATGTTAGAGAAAACGGGTCGTTCTTAACTTTATTGAAAGCATTGAGTTGTTCAATTGAATTAGGGCACTGATCAGCTATGTGATTCGGATCGTTACATTTATAACACATGGGTTAGGAAACTTGGTTCATTTGGTTGGATGTGAAAACGTTGTCAAATTTATTAATCATTGCCTCGATCTTAGCTTCCAAAGCCAAAGATGATCCTATCGAGTGTGTGCTTGATCGTGAGTAAGTGGATTTTTCGTTAGAACGTTCCTATTGGGATAACTTTTCGACTAGGTTTTCAAGAAATTGCCAAGCATCGTCATGATGTTGGGCGAGAAAGTTGCTTTGGCACATCGATTCAAGCATGGTTCATGAGCTATTTTCAAGACCATCGTATAAGATTTGGCAAAGGGTCCATTTTTCGAAATTATGGTGCGGACATTTTATCTAAAGCTCTTTAAATCTTTCAAAATATTTTCCGAATGGTTCAACCCCGAATTGATGAAAATTCACAATTTCGTTTCAGGTTTTAATTGTTTTTTCCAATGGGTAGAACTTTTTTAAGAAAACTTTAATGAATTCTTCCCAAGTTTTGATTGAGTTTTAAGGTAAGCTGTACAACCATTTTTCAACGTAATCAGTAAGAGCAAATGGAATTAATCAAAGTTTGATTCCGTCATCACAAAGTTGTTGGAGATTATTGGTTGTGCAAACTTGTGCGAATTTCGTTAAGAAAATGTATGGGTCATCATGATCAAAACTGCCAAATTTCGAAAGCATGGCAATATGATTTGAATGAATTTCGAAGTGATTACCCGTTGGTGTGGGTAACATGTTACAAGAAGGAATATAAACTCTATAGGGAAAGGTTCTATCCATGAGAGTTTGAGGGGCTTTTTCATTTGCCATTGTTGGAGGATCGTTTGTTCGAGTTAAACGATTTGCAGAAGGGTCACGAGTCCAAGTATTCGTAGAAGTGGCACGAGTCCAAGTACTCATGCACAAGAAAAGTCAAGAAGAGAAAGAAGTGATAATTGAATTTAAGAGAAAGAAGCATGGTTTAGAAAATGAAATGAAAAATTGTTTTTTTCTATATTTTTTTAAAAGGAAAAATATTTACCAAAAAGGGTATATTTTTCTAAAGAGAGATTTGAATTTTGTTTTGTTTTTTGTTTTTTTTTTCAAAATTTTTTTTATATGTTTTGTTTTTTTGTTTTTGTTCGTTTTGTTTTTGAAAAGATTATATTTTTTGGATTTTTGTTTTGCTAAAATAAAACTAACTCAAAATTTTTTGGATTTTTTATTTTGATTGAAAAATTTCAAAGGAAAAGATTTAAATTTATTTTATCTTTTTGGGATTTTAAAAAAAGAACCAAGTCAAGTCAAATTTATAATTTTTTTGGTTTTGGATTTTGAATTTTTTTTTTAAATATGCATAAACTAATGCAACTAAATGAATGCAAGGACTTAATTACAAATTTTCCATCCTTAGTAGCTCCTAATGCAAAATTGTATAATCACACTTTTTCTTAATCCAACAAGATGTTTCTTAGCCAGCTAACGGAAAGGAGTTATCGGTGCACCATGAATCATCATAGCAATGCAGCCGAAGGTTTACGTACCTTCGGAGAAACAATCACTATAATATTTACGAATCACTGTAATATTTATAAATGATTATTGCTCTGCCATAACCTAGACACCAAGAAAATAAATTGTTCAAAGAAGACAACTTGTCAAGATACAATTAAGGCCTAAGTGGGCTTGTGACTCTCTTAAGTTAAATGTCTAACCGTTATTATTAGCAAATTCTAAGATGAAATGCAATTTGTGGGCCAAGGAAGCAGTGATGAAATTCCCCTCCTTATGTGGATTGGGGTGTTGCCCTTAGGAAATAAAAACAAGATGAGATGTATGCAAAAGAGAAAATAAACTGAAATAACGATGCAACTACAAATGAAATTTGATTCTGTTTTTGAAATTTTTTAAAAAAAAAATACAAGCAACCAACAATGCAATAAAAATAAAAGAAGAGATGAGAGCACAATACCAGAGCGTGCAGAATTATTAGCTATTTTATTTTAAAGCAGCAAATTTTTTTTATAAAGCAAGCAAGTAGAGCAATTATTTTTTTAGTAAGCACTTCTTCTCCTTCTACTTTTGCAACCTAAAATTTGTTGCACAAGATTTATATATATATATATATATATATATATCTAAACAAAACACAATTTTTTTTCTTTTTTTAATTAAGAGATGAAAGGACAAAAAGAAAAAAATGGACTAAAAAATGGACTAAAAAATGGAAAAATAAACAAAATGAAATAAAAAAAACAAGAAACTCCACCCGACCCGGTAAAAAAAAGTTCTAATACACACGGTTCTTCACAAAACACACACACACCACACAATTTCACAAAACACGGTTCTCTTATCAAAATTTCACAATTTCACAAAACTCAATTTCACACAACGCAATTTCACACAATTCTATAATTAAAATTGGTCACGGTTACGTTTGATGATTGGGATGGTTGCGTTGTTGTGTGAAAGCGAAGGCGGGTGAAGGTTTATTTGGGGATTTATGGATGGTTGTTTGAAGGTTTGTGGAAGGATTCGTGAATTGCGGTGGTCGATTTGGGTAGGAGGAGTGAGGTGAAGTTCGATTAAAGGTTATGGGTTTGATCATTTGGCAGTGAAGTGATGAATGAAGGATGGTTAGATGGTGAATGATGACGAAGCAAGGGGAGTGTTGCAGTGAAGACGGTGGTCGAATGTTGATGGCACGCAGGGTGATATTATATGGTTAACTAAAGGAGATGCACTGAGTGATAGAAGTGGATGTTGAAGATGTTGTTGTGGTGGAAAGTGGACTTACAGGTTGATAGTGGAGGCAGTAAGGCAGCAGTGACAGTTGTTGAAGTGAATGTTCAGGCAACAGTGGTTTGAGTTGATAAACTGATGGCAGTTGGTGGATGGTTGGTTGAAATATTGCTAGATAATTGGTGGAAGTGGCAGTGAAGAGTTTGACATGCAAGTGGAAGTTTGCGATAGTGATTGGTAGAGGAGGTAGCTGGTGGAAGCAGGAGTTTGGGAAGGTTGTTTAAGTTTTCAGGTGGGCGAAAGGCAGGTTTTGGAGATGACAGAGGAGATGGGTGAGTGATAGTGGCTGGGAATTGAATAGTGGGGTTTTGGTATTTGGCTCAGGTAGTGGATGATGAAGCAGTGGAGTTGGCTGTGTATAGGGGAATTGTTGGTGGATGAGCAGTAGCAGATGGAAGTTTGGTTGTTTGGTGAGGAGTTGATGCAGAGGTTGGATGTTGAATGTGATGGAAGTGATGGTGTGTTTGGATTAGGCAATGAGCTTGTATGGAAGGTTGTAGGCAGGTGAAGTGTTTTGGGTGGATTGTTTATAAATGCAGTGTGACAGAATGTAAGGCAGTTTGCACAAAGATGAGATGTGCAGGGGTGTAGTTGATGGAGGAGGTTGTTGGCTTGGAGGAAGTGTGTTGGTTGGTGATATATATGAAGTATGTGATTGGAAGTGAAGTATGAAGTTGAAGACTTGGAAGGAAGAAGTAGTTGGCAGGGGAAGTAGTTGCAAGTTAATGGCAGTTGCAAGTTGATGGCAGTTGCAGTTAAGGTTGTAAGAAGAAATGTGCAGGTGGAAATGTGATATGGTGAGTGGTTTTGCAGGGTGATGATGAAGTTATGGTTGGAGATTGAAGGCAAGTTGTATGAAGGCAAATGATGTGGTGATGTATGAAGGCACTGCGTAGTGTTTAAGTTGTGAAGTGATGAATTTATGAAGCAGCAGTTTGAAATAGGGTTGAAGGCAGTTAAGGATGTATGTGCATATATGCACAATGAGGTGCACAGGTGGTTTGATGGCTATTATATGATGTTTTTGATGTGGTTTTCAGTGGGTATTAGTGCAATGAACTTGTAGGCAGTGAAGTGGTAGAAGGAAGGGGTTGCAAGTGTTGTGGCTGTAGTGGAAGAGTGCAGAAGTAAGGCAGTGTGGTTGGGGTGGGGTTGGAAGCAGTGAAAACTTGTGAAAATGGTAGAGGGGCAGATGAAAGAGCAAGCAATTGCAAAAGAGAAAACTTGTAAAAAAAATGAAATGTAAATTGTAAAGGAAATAATTTTTTTTTGTTTTGATTTGTAATGCAATGTTTTTTTTAACTAGATATGCAAAAGCAACTAGAAAAGCAACAAGCACACAATCAAAATGTAAACAAAAGTAAACACATAACAATAATATTTTTTTTAAATACACTCAACACACAAAATGAAAACACAATAAAATCAAACGAAAAATAATTCGAAGAGTAAAACTAAAATCAAATCTATTCCACGGCAACGACGCCAAAAATTTGTTTGATAACAAACTTTCTATCGAATTAGAAAACCATCGTAAAATATTGTGATAAAAATAACCGCAAGCGCACAATGTACAATTTTAGTACGTGGCGAGTACGGCTCGATCTGCAGGGAATTGAATTGATTTAAAATTCTACTGAATCAAAATAATCCAAATTTGCAAGTTTGTTTAAACTAAGAAAATTAGCAAAAGTTAAATTAGAACAAAATTGATTAATAATATGGGATTAGAAGACAATTTAGAGGCAAATCCACTCTCATATTTTTACATAAATCAACACAAAAATAATCTATGATCTCTCTATTTTTGATCATTTGTGAATTTAGTTGATGTATATATCATAAGTATGGTCTATTTATGTCATTAATTAAAATAACGTAAACCCTCAAACTTTGATATAACAACTAAAACCACTTATTAATTGTAATGAAATGAACAAGAAGTCAAAGGAAAAACTATTTTAAGTATGACCTATTTACTATTTTATTTCGTAACATAGATCATCCAATTTTGTTTCTCCTTTAATTCCATGACCAAAATCACTTAGTTAGATGATGATGTAAATTATGTTTATGTTGGATTAAGCATAGCCCGTTTGTGATTACAACATAGGCTATCAAATTCCCTTTATAAACTTACATCAAAATCCAACTCTTCATGAAGCATTAAAGAGATCATAGATGACAAAATATGTTGAATTTACATAATTTAAGAGAGCTTCATTACCCCTAAATTGAAGGGGTTTAGCTACTCATTTACGTTATCATTTTAACACATGTAAATTTCAACATAAAACAAACAAGAGAAAGTGCAAGTTAATTAAAATAAAAAGGGAGCTAAACCACTTGCATAAATTAAATCTAAGCTACTAACATGAAAGGAAAGAGAGCATGTAAATAGAAATGAGCATAAAATAAAATAAAAGCATATAGAAAAAAAAAGAGGCTTAGGAAGCCATTTTATTTCTCATTAGTTTTTTGGCTACAACTTGCATAATATGATAAGAAGATTACAAACTTCATTACATGAACATAAGAGGGTTATTTATACATGCCTAAAACCCTAATTCATATTTTAGGGGATTACCCAAAATGCCCCTTAGGAAGTGTGGCCACCAAGTTATCATTAGCATGTAATTAATCCTCCATTAAATGTGCATGTGCTTTTAATCTCCACTAACATGTGCATTAGCTCCTAATTGTAGATCATGGTATGTGGGAAGGTGGGGTCCTCCATGATTACCTGAATTCATTTATTTCCATCTTCATTTGCCTTCTAACTCTTATGCATTCATATCTTCATGAAGGCTTCATCCATTTTCCATCCAAAGTCCTATAAATAAAAATAAAACATGCAAGTTATTTTCTCAATTTCAATAATACATAAAATTTACCATTTTACCCCCATGTAGATGCGTGAATGATGACTTGAAAGCATTTTTGAAATTTTGTTTTAAGCATGTAAAAACAGCCAATTATGACATTTATTTAAAATAAAAGTAGATTAAATATGGAAGTAAAAATATGCACTTTTACGTGCACAGCATGAGACAGCTAACTAAACTCAACCTTCAGTAACTCAGCTAATCAACATGCGATAGCTTTGAAAAATCAACCTTAAATATATTTATTCATCAACCTTTGAGAGCTTTAGTTATCAACCTTCGATGGCTTATATTCATCAACCTTCAATATCTCAATTTATCAACCTTCGATTTCTTGATTAATCATCATGCCATAGCCTTGAAAAATATCACCTATCAATAGCTTAATTCCTCAACATGCGATAGCCTTAGAAATTGTTATCCCTCGATAGCTTGATTAGTCATCATGCGATGGTTATGTAAACTTCAACATGCGATAGTTCTTATAGTTCAACATCCGTTTCAACCGTCAATGGTTCATGAATATCACCTTCCGATGGCTTATTCCTTTAACTTGTAATAGTTCTTATTTTCAACATTTGATAATCAACTTATGATATCTCCTCTATTCACAACTTAAGATGGTTCATCTTTCAATGGCTCTTTTATTCTTGACATTCGATGGTGTTTTATTATCAACATGTGATAGGTTATAGCATCAATTATGATGTCTCTACTTCCTAATATGCGATAGCATGTTTTCAACATTAGATTGCCTTTGACGCACGATAGCTCTAAAGTGAGATAGCGTTCAAAATGCAATAGCTTTAAAGTGTGATGGCTTTCAAAATGCGAAATCTTCGAAGTGCGATAACTCTATACAACCAATTTTGATTGTTTCAAACTCTATCCATTTTTGGGAATTTTGGGTGTAACACTTGCCTTCTTATTCTTTAGCTTAAGTGAACTTCTTCTCGAGCTATTATTCTTTGTTGTTGGATTTCTCATCATTGATTGTTTGTGCTTCTTGACATACGGTAACTTTTGGTTTTAAAAACCATGACTTTCATGCAAACTGTTTTATTGAAAATGTTTTCTAAAACACGTAGATTTTTGTAATTTTTTGAATATATTTTATTTGCAACGATTGTTTACGTTGAAAATATTCTTTTCTGATGAAGATTTTCCGTAAATTGTTCGAAGATACTTTTTGAAATATGGAAGACTTTCATAAATGCATTTAGAAATAATTTGATGCAAAGACTGAATATGTATATCTAATAAAAATAGATTTTTGAAAGTAAGGAAATCCTCTTGAAACATTTTTAAAATAGTTTTTATCATAATTAGTTGAAGTTACCACTAGGTGGGAATTTTCTCATAGTCTTGAGGGAATATTCATTATTCTTGCTTATTTTGAGTCTGGTTGTTCGTCGAATCAAGAGTTCAGTCGATCATCCTTCTTTAGACGGTTGCTTTCATAGACCTTATTTGATAATCATTGTTTCCATTGACCATCTTCCTTGGATGGGTACTTTGGCCAGGCCTTGCAGCGGGACTAAAGGATTAATTGACCATCACTTGTTGGATGGTTGCTTCGGCCAGACCTTGCGACTAGACCAAAGGCTTTTCGTCCATCTTCCTTGAATTGGTGCTTTGCCAGGCCCGACGGTAGGGTCGAAGGCATAATTGACCATCACTCATTGGATATTTTCTTTGGCTAGGCCTTGTAGTGGGATCGAAGGCTTCTCGTCCATATCCCTTGGATAGATGCTTTAACAAGGCCTAATGGTGGGATCAAAGACCTAGTTGACTACCACTGTTTGGATGATTGTTTCGACCAGGCCTTGCGGTGGGACCGAAGGCTTCTCGTTCATCTCTCATGGATGGGTGCTTTGACTAGGCCTGGCGGTGGTAACAAATGCTTAATTGACCATCACCCTTTGGATGGTTGCTTCGGCCAGGCCATGTGGCGGGACTAAAGGTTTCTCATCCATCTTCTTTGGATGGGTGCTTTGGCTAGGCATGCTGGCGGAACCAAAGGCTTGGTTGTCCTCTTCTGGGTATGAGGTGTGCTTCTGCTTAACAAATCTCAATGACCTTGTTAAGTTGGGAGCTAAGTCAAACATATCGCATATAACTCCAGAGGATATTTCTTAAAATAACTCTTTCAAAATCCTTTATCCATTTTTTCAAATTATTTAGATTCAATATCCTTATTATTGGATTTCCATTTTGCTTTACTAACTAATGTTTAGGAGTAAAGATCCTTCTTGATTTGAACTTTGGAAGTCATTTGCCTTGCATTTTATACTTGTCACTCCCTTTTTGAATACTAAACTATTTTTCGAGTAAAGTTTTTTGAATTGTGATATTTGAAGACTATTCATTGATACTCATGGTTTATAACATAGCTTTGGCTAAAGCCAAAGATTCCTTTGTTGATTCTTAGTTTAATACATAGGCTTATGCGATTTATTGACACATGGAACCTTTACTTTGTTTAGTAACCATTGCTTCAAATACTTACGTTGATGAAAAGTGGTAATGGGTGCTCTTTCTCGAGTTTTATATGACCACAAGATTAGGGATAGTTCCTTCACTCAATCTCCTAGCCAAATTGATTTTTGGGGTACTCTTGACCATCTAATTTGTAACTTTTGTTGCCTATGAATTTCAATGCCTTTTCTGCAGGTAATGTTTCGGCTTCTTCTTATTCGGTGAAATTGTTAATCGTAACAACTCTGCTTTCTATGCCATAACAATAAATAAATTTAATCGAATAAAATGTTTGACTTCGATTTTAATAACTAATATTTTCAAAAATAATTTTTACTTAATTAAATTCTATTTAATAAAAGATTTTGTTTTAATAAATTGAATAAATTAATAAATCCTTTTTGAATAATATATTAGAATCGAATAAAATGTTTTAATTAATTATAAAAATTTTATAGTAAATAATTTTTATATAATTGAAATAGTTGGAAAATAAATTTATTTTTTAATAATGCGATAAATGATTAAATAAGAATAAATAAGTATTAAATTAAAAGAAATTGTGTGGTTAACGAATTATATTGCGTAAAATGAAGTATAAATCAACTTAAACTATATTGGAATACTTTTGTAAACAAATGGCAAGAACTAAAATTAAAATTTGAGTGGAAAAGAAATAAATTAAACCAAAGTGGATTGGAACTATAAGGCCCAAGCCCATTATCTTTCCTTCTTGTTCTAGAACTCTACCTACTTCTTTATTTGCAAGCCCAAATCAGAAGATTAAGGTCAATTATAAAAAAATGTAAATGAAATCACACATGGACGATTGCCCTTGGTTTTATCGTCGATGTCTTGAAGGAGGAAGTAGCCGCGATGCAGTGGGGGCCAGTGGCTGAAGTGACATTGCAATTTGGAGGAAGCATGGGCATTCGCGACGAGATCATTGGGTTGATGGCATTGACTAAGTGCATGTCGACGAATGCTAGAGAGTGTCGTGACGTGGTCAATGACAACAATGATGGTGGTGTGCATGGGCAGTCCTGAGGGCAGTTGCGCATTTGCGTATGTGGATGAACGACGTGAGGTCGCTGTCAACGGCAGGCAAAGCAACGACGGCAAATGGCAACATTTAGAGTGAGTTGCAAACAACGAAAAAGACACATCTTTTTTAGAGGTGGAGGCAGTAAGGATTTCGATAGGAATTTCAATGAGTTTCTAAACTCACAATTATATTTATTTCTTATTTCTTGATAATTAATTATCCCATATGTCGGTTGAATTGCTTGGTTGAAATGATTGATTTGAGATTTTGTGTGTGTTGGACTGTTAAAATGCAAAAGAGATGCCCTACATTTTCATTTTGATCTATGTAGTTTATTTACTTGTTTTATATGCATTGTTTGGATGGTCGAAATTTTATGTAATTCGATTGGGGCCACGTGATATAATTTATATTGATAATTGAGGATTTTGGTGAATTTTGCTCCATAATTTATTAATCTAGATGACTTATTTATTGTTTTGTTTTAAAATATTTTTAAAAAACATTGGAAAATTAATTTAAGAGTTTTAAATTTTGTTAAAAATATTTTACGAATAATTTACCAAAATTTTTACCTAATTTAGCTAGATTCATATTTAAATTTATCTATAGATATAATTTTCTTTTGGTTATAAAATGCTGTAAAAATCACTATTATAATTATATTATAAATTTGAAATCGTTTTAAAGGAACAAATTAAAATATATTATCATATTATAAATATATTAATAAATTAATTACCTTTTCAAGTATTTTGATTATAAATGCAATTTAAATATTTTCAGATGAGATGTTAAGCTTTTGAAGTATTCATATTTTTAGAAATAATTATAAGGATTTGGGTATGTTTGGAATAAATAAAATCCATTTTCTAGAATATAAACTTATTCGAAAATATTTTGTAAATTAGAAAAATTACCAAATTACTTTAAATGTTGTTAAGTGATTTTAAATAGTTATTAATAAATTTGAATATGGAAGTGATATTTTAAATTACATTGTATATTATTTTGAATAAAAAAAAAGAAATTAATTATAAAGATTAAAGAAGGACATTTATAAATTATCTTTTAACCTGTAATATCATTTTTGAAGCAAATTTTCAAGAAATCAGTTTTTAATATGATATTATATATACAAGGTAAATAGTATTCTTATCATATAAACACTTTAAATATGTATGTATGTATGTATGTATATTTGAATATATCATGTATATTGTTTTTTATATTTGAAAATATTTGATTTATGAAGTATTATATAATTTCATTTATTAATTTGAATTAAATCCCTATATTGGAATAATTAAAAATTTGATTGATGATTTTAATTTTATGTGTTGAGGAATTTGAATAAATGGCGTTACAATACTGTTTGGTATAGGATTTCGATAATAATTCTCCGGTTATTCATTGGACTCATTATATAGAGTACTATGGGTTTGGGTGTAATTTATTAGCAGTGAATAAACAGTAGAGTATCACGTGATGGTGTGTGACACCGTTATGATATTTATTCGGTTATTCATTATAAGTAGTTAACACTCACGTGACAAGAATAATACGATGAGATTGTACTTTGTGAGGTGATGCTCTTAGGTGTGAGCAGGGTACATAACAACCCGCCTTTTTGACCTATGGAAGTCGACACTAATACATCAACGGTATTCACGTGCCGAGCATCCAAGTGCCGGAAAGATATATTATTGGGGAAAAAGAAGAAAAAACAGATAGAGCAAAATCTCACATCGTGACGAGTAATATATAATATACAACAGATGTTTATACAAAGGAAACTATAATATACATACATCAATCAAAGTACACTAAACAAACCATCAGCCTAGACAGTTATAACAACCTATCCTCATAAATGCTGTTAAATACAAAATCAAAAAATGTAGTAGAAATAAAATATACGTGAATACGATTTGGAGGAATCGAGCTCGTCTCCTGAAGCTCTAAGTATACACACTGAATCTGTATATATGCTCGGTTGACCTGAGCATTATAATAAAATAACACCCGGATCAGTCTCGTAAACTAGCGTGAGAAAACTCGATCAAAGCATATTGATTTCTATTTTTATAAAACCCTTTCAAAATAAAGGTATCTCGTAAGACCACGCCACATATAAACACAGACGAGTTTTTACCTTACGATAACCAAACCATTTATATTAGAAAATCCAATAATATTATAATAATGACTAAGGGCAAAAATATCAATTATCAAGTAACTATGATGCTCGTGAGTGTACATCACATCAATAATAGGAATAAAATCAAAAACCGCTAAGGTGCTTTCGCTAATTGTGTAGGATTCTATGGAGGTGCCCTCGGTACTTTGAGAATTGTCCTCCTGCACAAGGATTAGATTTATCTTTCTGAAGCAACAACACATCCCTAATGATGTACAATAGGAAATACATAGATAGCCCTACAGGCCGAATGCATCACTCCATGCATGCATATCAACTGTAGGTAACCCTAGGAAGGAGATAACTTCACCCTTATGGGTTAGCTAAACCTCTGGCTATGCATCCTATCACTGGTTTTGGTCATTACCGCTAGTGAGGCTACATCAGGCATTCTAGCACACGAGTCTCTACTCGAACAGATTTCGGAACCACATATGGATCATATACCTCAACAGGTCTCGGAATCACACATGGATTCCCACATCTCAACAAAGATGTTGGAATCACACATGTATTCCCATACCCCACCTGGTCTCGTAATCACACACGGATTCCCATACCCCAACGGGTCTCCGAATCATACATGGATTCCAACATCTCGGACAAAAACTCGAATTTCCTCCAAGCATAGAACCTGTATATGACTTTGGAGTGGTTACCGTTTCGAGTCATCTCCAAGGTTTTAAATATCGGATTTCGGTCACGTTTCGTCTCCGAATTTTTACACAAGTTATCTCGTATCGGGGGAGATCTCGGACGAGATGAGTACATATCGGGTGTACATCTCGGATTGACATCTCGGGTCTTATTATGCATCTCAGGAATATCTCAGATGTACTTATGTGTCTAAAATTGATGTGTCAAAATTTTATTTAACGGTTATAGCTTTCTTACTAAAAATAAAAATGCTAATATACTTGATTTACATGGAAAAAGGAATATAGAAGAGTAGTAGCTTGATTAGCTTAATTGATTTGGTAATAATTGAATAATATCCTTTTATTTGAACATAATAAAGAAGTGAAACCTTTTGCTATGACTCATTAAGATAAAAAGTAAAGAATACGTTCAAGAAGTTGGTAAATTATAATTGGATTGAGTAGTTTCTTTTGAATCAATGTGAAAATAATAAATATTATGCAAAATAAGAAAAATGCATAATTTCGGGTGAGATCTTGGATTGAGATTTTGATCCATATTTCGGGTGAGATTTGAATATCTCGGACGAAATGAGTGTCGAGGGAGATATGGGGGAGATTTGATGTCTCGTCTCGTTTAAGTGTGAAAAGGAGATCTCGGAGGAGATCTCGGGCAATATATAGGAGATTTAAAACCATGGCCATCTCATATAAGTACACTCCCCCGCTTACCGGGTATTCCAAAACCAAACGATCGATTTTCAGAATACTCAATATTGATTCTTTTCGAAATAATCATACAGTACATAAGAGCGGAAATCACCTGCTAACCGTTTAAGCAGATGAATTGCCTTATCATTTGTCCTAAGAGAACAAATGGAGTTTATACGTACAGTATAGCACCACCGATGGTAACTTTTAACCCAAAAAATAATCAACATCGTGGATTGAGTGTGAAAGCACCAGCCATGTTTATCAAGGCAAATAAAATAGAAAAAGCAATAGTAAATCGTAGAAAAAGTAAAGAGACGAGACATTTTTATAGTGGTTCGGCTGTTAACGAAGCCTGCGTTCACTTTATAGCTTTTATTAATCAAATCATCGCTTGACCACCGAGAACGAGGTGAAAAACCCCGATGACGTTCATATCGAGATCGCGGCCGCCTTGCCACCATCCAAGGCTATTCCTGCATCCAAAGTCTTCATCTCACCCAACCGAACATTTTTGTAGTTGACATTGTTGCCTGAAACGGCCTTTGGTGGCTCCGTTGAATGGTGGTCATGGGAACAAGATGGCTAGGGTTCTGAGTTTGGGATTTGGGGAAAATAAGAGAGGTGTTGAGGTCCTTATATAGAAAATCAATGTGACACTATTCACACCCAAAAATCATGAACTCCAAACGAGGCATGCCCACTAGCGTTCCTAGCCAATTATTCTGAAATCAATATAACTAGTTTCAGGACCTAATTTCATCGTATACAGAAGTTAACTTATTTATCGCACGATATTACTAATCGAACCCAACCTTCTGACTACCAATCATTCAGTTGGAATCTATCAATTCTTATACTCATTTTGGCTCACTAGGACCATCCGAACCAGATGAAAATAATCCTGAGTCCTAAAAAGTCAGTCTGCGAGTTTTCGGCTCATCGATAAAATAAAACAATTAAATATTTAAATATCGAAAATTTAAATATTCAAAACACCCTAAAAATATGGGTTATTACACTCTCTCCCTTTCAAAAGATTTCATTCTCGAAATCCTAAAAGACTAAGCAACAAACCCAAACGCCCAAGCATATATGATGATATAAAAATCATCTTCAACTTATGCCAAATCAGCAAACTTCACACTATTCTATCCTACACACTATCCTACCTACCATGCACATGTCAACTAACAAAGCACTCACATCCGAAAACACTCAAAACGAATAAGTAACAACAACTGCATCTATATTGAAAACTTTCCATATTGTCACTAAAATTCCGAAGTCACTCAGGGCTTATTCCAATAACCTCCGTTACTGATTCTTACGACTATCAATCATATCAAAAAAAATCTTTACGCTAACCTTCCATTCACTTTTTCTTAAGCTTTCCGGAAACTTTGACAACAACTCATTTACAAGGTTAGATCTAAAAAACTACAACTTGCCAAAAATGGCCCCAAACCAACAAAAGAAAACAAAGCCCAAAAGTAGCCTCCCATATCTGGGGGATAAAACACCAATCAATTGCCAAAATTTAAAACTACTATATACCAATTTTTCTGGTAACAACCCTTCACATGAAACCAAAAGCAGCAAGCTAGCTTTTGCTTCCATGTACCTGAAACTCACTTACATAACCCAAAAGAGAGTTAAATATGACAAATGAAACAATACTACAACTCAAACAATATAAATAACCTGAATCTAAGCATGCCAAACCACAAATACAATTATCCCAAACCCATATGCCATATCAAATCATGTAACCCACATTTCTAATGTTAAAAGCATAAAATTGCATTAAATCCCGTACAATGTACATAAGTCATCCGTACATAATATCAGATCCGATAACCCACTCGATCACACAATTTTCACTTTCGAACTAGTATCGCCTACTTGATTTTTCTCGTGCGGAATCAGATCCAGTTCCTTGATTAGAAACTGATGTTCGCCTTGCATAGCCATATACTATGATAGATGTAACAACCCTGTATTTTGTGATTATTTTAATTATACATATATATTAATTTCTTTAATTTAATTTCCTGATTTAAAAACTTTATTTTATTTATTAAAATGAATAAATTTTGTTATTTTAAATATAAATTTTGATTTTGATGTGAATTAGAATTCCAAACATGACTAAAAAGAATATTTTCCAGAAAAGTGAATTTTGGTCAATATAGTCAAACTTTGACTTTTAATTTAGAAATTTGAAAGTTTGAAAATTTGAATATTATCTTTTATTATGAAAGTAAATAAAATTTTAAGAATAATGCTTTTCGTTTCGTTGAAATCTGATTTATAATGTGAATGTTATGCCTTTTTCAATATTGTGTGTAATTTGCTGTATTTAACAAATTGTTTATTTTAAATTGTATAAATAATATTTTATTTGGTCATGTAATGTTCTAAGTTATATTTATATGGGTAAAATAACATGTTATGCATATATTTTGGTTTTAAAACATTTTTAAAAGTATAATTGACATTTTCCAGTGTCAGTTGTATTTTGCTTACAATTTCTAATTTCCAGTTTCAATTAATTAAAGTAATTCTTTATTTATTTTTCTATTTTTTTTCTTAAAATCTTATTTTATTCTCATTCCCACTTTATTTTGTTCCTCATTTATTTTATTTATTTGACCTTTTATTTGTTTTAAAGTGAAATAGAAATTTTCTAAAACTAGTGATATTCTATTTGTAAATTTTAAGTCCTGTTTTGAATTTTTAAACAATTTCTTTAGTTCTTTTTCTAATTTCTCTAAATTTAATTAATTATTTCATTTTTAAAATATAAATGAATTATTTTACTTCACATTTTTTTTAAAAATATTTTTAAAATGAAGTTTTTAATTTTCCAAAGTCAATAGTTATTTATTTGTAATTTCTGGACCCTGTTTTCAATTTTTAAGCAATTTCTTATATTCTTTTTCCATTTTCTTTAAAATTAATTAATTATTTTTATTTTATATTACTTTGTTTCGGTTTTAAAGTCAATTTATTGATTTTATTTTTGTTTTATTTGAATTTAAAGAAAAAGAAATATGAAGAGTTTTAAAAGCTTATTTACCTTAAGTCCTTTCATCTCCTTTGTCCTTTCATTTGCCATAACTCCTCAATTACTATCTTGGCTGTGCATTTTTGGTTTGTAGCCGTGATTTTTCAGCCTCCATTCACCCAAAAACATTTTACCTTCTCATTCATTCATGGCTTCAAGAAAAATCTATGGGTAATGGCTACTTTTTTTACACTTTTCTTCTCATTTTTCATGTATTTTGCCTTGTTTTCTTTGCTTCTTTGAATGGCCTCCACTCCATATCCACGGCCACCACCCCCTACATCTCTTCCCTGCCATCACCACCAGCTACTCCTCTAGTCTTGACCAAGGCCGAGCCACCATGATGCCAAAACTCCACAAAAATTGCAACACAAGCCATAAAAACATGTTGTTTGACCACTATTTGTTCACCACTTCATTTTCCACCACCACCACCACCTTAGGCCGCCTCCACCACCTCTGGCCAGACCACCACACACCTTTCCTTCCACTGACCTGATCCATACCTCTCTGACCTGACCACACAAGCCCATGGCCGAGCCATTTTTTGTGAACAAAACCCACCAATTTTGCCTTAAACTCTTCATATTCCTTTGTATAAACTTTCTCCTCATATTCTACTACCTAGGCCATGCATACACATGACCAAACCTGAGCCAAACTTGTTCAAACCAGAGCCAAAAACATCCCTAGGCCATGACAAAAGAATAGAGAAAGCAAGGCAAAAGATTTGGCATTCGTATCTCTTTTTATTTAAAAGTTATGTCATTTCTAGTGTATTGAAATTTATGGTTTGCTTTGATTTTTGTTTGGGTTGTAACACAAGATCTATATCATTGGATTTGCTCTCCACACTCAAATTGTATTAGAGTTGTCGTGCCTTCATAATCTTTGTGTTGTGAGCTTTGTTGGCAAATCTCCAGCTTAACAGGTGAGTTATTCTCACCAGACAATATGTACATATATAACTAGTGAATTGACCCCTTTTGAATCTGTAAAATGCATTATCATGTTACACTTGCTATGTTATGATTTTATGATGTTCACCCATGCTTAAACACCTATTATATTATATGTTACTGTTATATTATGCTGTTCTATTATTTTTATCAGTTTATCACACTGCAAGTTCCCTTTAGATTAGAATCACTATGGGTTGAAATGATACATACCCGAACGGACTTTAGAATAGGAGAAAATCATTATGGGCTGAAATGATAGGCCTAAATGATTTTCAATTATTTTTCATTTCCTTGGGATTGCGGGTTTGAAATGATCAAACCCGGGTTTTCTTTGTAAATTACGGGTTGAAATGATATATTACCCGTATCACTTTACCTAGACTAGAAATGAAATACAGACCCGTTGTTAAAATATGTTTTTATAAAAATCTTAAAAATATTTTTGAAATGTAAATATTATAATATTTGATTTAAACTAAATAAAAAAATGATTTATGTAAGCATTATTGATTTTTTGAAAATTTATAAGTGAAATAAATTATTGGTAAAACTAGAAAATTTGAAATGTAAGTTATTTTGGGAAATTTTAATTGGGTGATAATTGGAATTTAAATTAAATATGAAATGTGATAACTTCATGATAATTTGGATTAAAGTGAATTTAAATGATTTTTATATTATATTAATGATTTTGAATAAAGTTAAAATGTGAAATGAATGAATATTTAAGTTGAAATTTTGGAATATAACTAAAATTGGAAATTTGTGAATTTGGCTTAAGAGTGAATTTTAAGTTAAGTAAATAAAAATGGAATTAAGTTATATTTGAAAATTTAAAATTAAGTGTTATGTTAATTTAATTTAATGAATTTATAATTTAAAATTGGAATTTAATAAGTGAATTATTATTAAATTTTGATTTTTGAATGGAGGTTTAACTTTATAAAATCATGAATATAAGGGTATTTGAATGATTATATATGATTTTATAAGTTAAAAATGATTTATATAAAAATATAATTGTTTGTGAAATTATACTGAATATTTGAAGTTAAAGTATCTCTGAAATGCTATTAATTCTAATGTAAATGATAATACAACATTTGTAAATGTTGTAGTTGATAATAATGAACCAAATGGCTAAATTTAATTAAAGGCTATTATAATATTTTTGTAATGTTATAATGGTTGAATTTAACTAAGTTTATTTGAAACTAATGTAACCCTATTACAGCATTTTAAATGCTGTCTTTTGTTAAATTGAACTGTTTTAAATGTGACTTTCCGTAGCATTTTCTAAATGCTGCAAAAGTTGAATTTTCATTGTTTTAATTAATTTAAGTGAATGAATGAAAGATTAAAATTTTGGAAATTTAATAATTTAATTATTAATAATAACTTTATTTTTATGATTTAAAATAAAGTAATTTGTTTCGAAATATAAACTATTTTGAAATATGATATTTTGAAATGGATTTTTGAAGGATATTGAATTTTGAAATGATATTTGATTTCGAAGTATAAAATACCATTTTGAAATTTTAACCACGGGGTGTATTTAATTTATAGTTTAACTGATCCTTGAAGGATGGGCGATCCCAAGCATCCTTTGAGTTATTGTGCATTTCTACTACAGTTCACTTGAGTTGGTTTACATTATATAAGTATATATTGTCCTGACTCGAGTGTTTTGTGTTTTACTTTACGCTCGGGTCAGCCTGAGTATTTACAGCTTAGCTTTGGATCTCATTCTGGAGCTAGGAATCGCTTGAGATTCTGCTTGTCTAGTTATCTGTTCCTTTCAGTTCAGTTGTTCTATTCTAGTTCTGGTATTTATAAACTTCTATGTATTTGGGATTTCTATTGTATATGTTTTCAGAATGATATTATGTATTATGTTTTGAGAGTTTGTATATAGTAGCTTCATGAACTACTATGGTATTTTATTTCCGCTGTGAGTTATTCTGATATGTTCTGTGTCTGTGATTCTGTGTATTTGATTTCATTTGCTCCAAATTTATTTACAATCTGTTATTTTGAATTATTCAAGTCAGACATGTGTGGATTATTGTCGATTTGAATGGTCCAAAATAGTGGGTCGTTATAGTTGGTATCAGAGCTTTGGTTTTAGGCAAACCTTAGCCTACGGAGCAAAAACTCATTAGAGATAGGGTAGAAATACCCTAGTATAAGTGAAATCAATCTCAGAATCATTTCTTTGTGAGAGAACGTATTTTCGAAGTATAAAATGATTTTCAAATGATTTTTAAAGAATTTTCAAAGATTATTTTGATATAAATTTCCTTGCTTTGAAAGTAAAATATTTCTTAAACTTCATTCCTTTCGTATCCACCTTGTTAGTAATTTCTTTGATTAGGATCCTCTAAAATTTTGAACTTCTCTCTTGATTGATCTAGATCCATTGTTGATAGGAATCTATTTTGAGTATGGCAAAATCAGTAGTTTGTTAAGTTGTTTTGAGTAAACTCTGTTGTATCTTTTGCTTAGCTAAAGTTGTCCAACTAAATATATTTATGCTTCTGTTTTCGTATGTTATGAATTCGAGTCTTTCCAAATTTTTATGGGAATTTTTCTGTATCGATATAGGTTATATATCTCTAATCTTCGTTTGGATTCTTATCGAAAAAGATTCCTTTGAATTTTGGAACGCTCCCACTTGTTCTGAAATCCATTCCTGTCTCCCCTAATTGTATTCTTTTGATTTTGGAGCATTGCATCACTCCACTTTGTATGACCTTTATAGGGTGGCGATTCCGCCAATCTTTGAATGATTATAATTGGCATTGATTCATCGAAGATTTCTGTATCCTCGGTTTACGATGTTTTCTATCTTCTGCTATATTTAGATTCTATCTCTGGCAATCGAAGGTCGATTTGCCTTAGATTTTCGCATCGATTATATTCCTGAAGTCACGGTTGACCAGTTAAGGTCGCCCGCGATTCATATAGGCTTATCCATCTTCTATTTGGTAATTTAATTATCTTATCTTCGTTTGAGCCTATCTTTGAATTAGAATTCTATTTGATTAGAGTCCTTCTAAATTTGAATCTCTGTTTTGCTTTGAAATCCATCCTTGAATCGTCCCTTGGAAAGTTTGTGGTTGATTGTCTTTTGAAAATTGTGTATTCATCGTAGTTTTTATTTTGATAAGGATGGCCATATTTTTATATAAAGATGAAATGTTTTTGGTAAGGATTATGTACCTTTTAAAAAAAATGAGAATTTGAAGTTTTGAAAATTTTATAAGAAATGTTTTCATATAAAATGATTTATAACTGAAGGTTTTGAATCTGAATTTAAGTGATTGAACTCTGGCATTTTGGAACTGGTTTTAAGATTTTGAAATAATAAATAATATAATTTGAAATTATTTTTCCGAATAAGTAATGTTTCAATGATTTTAATGGGTTTTAATGATTTTGAAGGAATTTCAAAGAAGTTTTCAAAGTAAATGGAAGTCCAGAACCACTTGTGTCGCTGGAAAATAATTTCGGTGATGAGTGCATGCATCATCGACATTGATTTTCGAGTTTCTGAGTGAGGGAGAGGCCACTTTGGTAACTTTGTTATGCGATTGATTTGTGAAACCAATTCTGATTTCAAATTCCGAAGCGTGATGTGATATTCGAAAGATATATGTATATATATTGAACAATTTGAAATGAGCCGGTGTTCAGTCCTTGAGTTTTGGATTTGATTTGATATAACCCTATTTTGGAATTGATTTACTGATTTAATTATGATTTCCAACTCTTGGATTGAAATATGATTTCTTCGACTATTTTGAAGGTTCGAGCACTTCCAAATCAAGGTTAACTTTTCAAAGCTAAAATTTTTGAAAAGTATGAATTATTTGATAAAGTATATAAATTTGTTTTGAATGTTTAAGTATGAAGTAATATGATTTAAATAAGTTGAAACTGTTTTGTTAAGTAAATGAATAAGGCAATTTTAAAATTTTCTAATATGAAATTTAGATTCGAAATGCTTTGAAAAGAATTTGGTCTTCAAAATATTTTGAATAAAATTTAGTTTAAATGTTTTAACTTAGTAACATCTTTATGAAACTATATATTTAACAAGTTGGAATAAATATATAAGTTGTACGTATGGTGTTTTATTCGCATAATTAATTTGATCCAAGTTTGAGTACACAAGTTCGAGGTGGATTACACCATTTCGTGTTAGGATTTTCATTCGATTCTTGATGGCGAATATTTGATATGGATTTTGGGCTTGATTCTAGAATTCTCTATCGTAGTATATGGCTATGCAAGGAGACTGATGGCTTCTAGTCGAGAAACCATATCGAAATCCGCATTAGGGAAGTCGAATGGACAATACTAGTTCGAAAGCGAACTTGTGTGATCAAGCGAGTGATCAAATGTAGTTTTGCGAAATGATGACGTATGTACATCTTATATCCTAATATCATTTATATATTTTGACGCTGAAATTGAAAGCTGTCGAGTTAGAATATCTTTGCTTACTAAAAGAAAATTCCAATTTAAATTACAAAGATATATAACCCATAAAAGCAAAGATATTCAAATCCCATATGGCTCTTCATACAGCGAAATTTATTTTGAAAAATTTGATCCTTATATAAGATGGACCTTACATAAGTATAAGATGATTTTGAAAACATTTGATTTTGGAAATGAATTGGTTGACTTAAATTATTGATTTGGAAATTTGGATTTATTTTCTAAATCTATTATTCTGGAAACGTTGAAACTAAAGATAATTAATTTGAGAAGAAATAATTCGGTGAAATTGTATATGATTTTGATATTGAACTGATATTGAAAAAAATTGAAATTTGAGAACCTTATGTTACTAAACACTTGATTTGGAAGTTGTCGAACTTATATAAAATTGATTTGTATGAGTATGAAATTGATTCGAAAACTATAGATTTGAAAAGGTACTCAATTTGAAAGTGAAATCTTATATATAATGGATATTATATAAGTACGATATTTGAAAGTGATTTGAAAAGGTACTATATGATACATATTTTCGAAGTAAAGATATGGAAAGTGCCTTCTGCTTGATATCCGATTTGTGGCCACATCTTGGATTCATTCTATCGATATTATTCTCTCTGATTTTTGGTTTTCCGGATATGATACTCGAGTGTCCTTCGAATTCCATGGCGTTACCCATGGTCTTACGAACTCGACTGCATAGCGTAATTCGTAAGGCAGTGATTGCTTAAAAGGTACGGATGTTTCCTGGGGGATCCAGGCGTAACCATTGTGTATCTGCGATCTATGGTCGTGTTAGTGGCGTAATCCGCAAGGCAGAGATTGCTTAAGGGGTATGGATGTTTCCTGGGGGATCCAGGCGTAACCATTTTTATGTATCCTGCGGTCCACCGGTTTGTTGCATGGCGAAATTCGCAAGGCAGTGAATGCTTAAAAGGTACGGATGTTTCCTGGGGGATCCAGGCGTAACCATTGTGTATCTGCGATCCATGATTTGATTCGTTTTTTGTTTGGATTGTACTTTCCATATCTGTTTTTAAAGGTTTTCCCAGTATTTTCACTAGGTGTTGAAACAGGTCTACTAAGTACCTGGAGAATTCCAGTTTTGCGCCTGATCAACGCACTACCAGAGTCTACAGGAACAAGGATAAACTTGTTGAAACATCGAGTTATAAAAGTATTTTGATAAAATATTATATAAAGGATATTTTGATCAGTTATTTTCCTTCCTAAAGGATTTTAAAGTGTTTTAAATATTTTACCTCTTTAACCAACAATTTTAATTAATGGCTCATCCTTGTCTTTCAACCCATTTTCCCTCCTAGATATCCCTATTCCCCTACCTTCTTTTCGGGGATGTCTTCCAACCTATTGTTCTGCCTAGTTGTTTCTCCGAAATTTTTTCCTTTTCGAGGACGAAAAGATTTGAGTGGGGGAGAGTGTAACAACCCTGTATTTTGTGATTATTTTAATTATATATATATATATATATATTAATTTCTTTAATTTAATTTCCTGATTTAAAAACTTTATTTTATTTATTAAAATGAATAAATTTTGTTATTTTAAATATAAATTTTGATTTTGATGTGAATTAGAATTCCAAACATGACTAAAAAGAATATTTTCCAGAAAAGTGAATTTTGGTCAATATAGTCAAACTTTGACTTTTAATTTAGAAATTTGAAAGTTTGAAAATTTGAATTTTATCTTTTATTATGAAAGTAAATAAAATTTTAAGAATAATGCTTTTCGTTTCGTTGAAATCTGATTTATAATGTGAATGTTATGCCTTTTTCAATATTGTGTGTAATTTGCTGTATTTAACAAATTGTTTATTTTAAATTGTATAAATAATATTTTATTTGGTCATGTAATGTTCTAATTTATATTTATATGGGTAAAATAACATGTTATGCATATATTTTGGTTTTAAAACATTTTTAAAAGTATAATTGACATTTTCCAGTGTCAGTTGTATTTTGCTTACAATTTCTAATTTCCAGTTTCAATTAATTAAAGTAATTCTTTATTTATTTTTCTATTTTTTTTCTTAAAATCTTATTTTATTCTCATTCCCACTTTATTTTGTTCCTCATTTATTTTATTTATTTGACCTTTTATTTGTTTTAAAGTGAAATAGAAATTTTCTAAAACTAGTGATATTCTATTTGTAAATTTTAAGTCCTGTTTTGAATTTTTAAACAATTTCTTTAGTTCTTTTTCTAATTTCTCTAAATTTAATTAATTATTTCATTTTTAAAATATAAATGAATTATTTTACTTCACATTTTTTTTAAAAATATTTTTAAAATGAAGTTTTTAATTTTCCAAAGTCAATAGTTATTTATTTGTAATTTCTGGACCCTGTTTTCAATTTTTAAGCAATTTCTTATATTCTTTTTCCATTTTATTTAAAATTAATTAATTATTTTTATTTTATATTACTTTGTTTCGGTTTTAAAGTCAATTTATTGATTTTATTTTTGTTTTATTTGAATTTAAAGAAAAAGAAATATGAAGAGTTTTAAAAGCTTATTTACCTTAAGTCCTTTCATCTCCTTTGTCCTTTCATTTGCCATAACTCCTCAATTACTATCTTGGCTGTGCATTTTTGGTTTGTAGCCGTGATTTTTCAGCCTCCATTCACCCAAAAACATTTTACCTTCTCATTCATTCATGGCTTCAAGAAAAATCTATGGGTAATGGCTACTTTTTTTACACTTTTCTTCTCATTTTTCATGTATTTTGCCTTGTTTTCTTTGCTTCTTTGAATGGCCTCCACTCCATATCCACGGCCACCACCCCCTACATCTCTTCCCTGCCATCACCACCAGCTACTCCTCTAGTCTTGACCAAGGCCGAGCCACCATGATGCCAAAACTCCACAAAAATTGCAACACAAGCCATAAAAACATGTTGTTTGACCACTATTTGTTCACCACTTCATTTTCCACCACCACCACCACCTTAGGCCGCCTCCACCACCTCTGGCCAGACCACCACACACCTTTCCTTCCACTGACCTGATCCATACCTCTCTGACCTGACCACACAAGCCCATGGCCGAGCCATTTTTTGTGAACAAAACCCACCAATTTTGCCTTAAACTCTTCATATTCCTTTGTATAAACTTTCTCCTCATATTCTACTACCTAGGCCATGCATACACATGACCAAACCTGAGCCAAACTTGTTCAAACCAGAGCCAAAAACATCCCTAGGCCATGACAAAAGAATAGAGAAAGCAAGGCAAAAGATTTGGCATTCGTATCTCTTTTTATTTAAAAGTTATGTCATTTCTAGTGTATTGAAATTTATGGTTTGCTTTGATTTTTGTTTGGGTTGTAACACAAGATCTATATCATTGGATTTGCTCTCCACACTCAAATTGTATTAGAGTTGTCGTGCCTTCATAATCTTTGTGTTGTGAGCTTTGTTGGCAAATCTCCAGCTTAACAGGTGAGTTATTCTCACCAGACAATATGTACATATATAACTAGTGAATTGACCCCTTTTGAATCTGTAAAATGCATTATCATGTTACACTTGCTATGTTATGATTTTATGATGTTCACCCATGCTTAAACACCTATTATATTATATGTTACTGTTATATTATGCTGTTCTATTATTTTTATCAGTTTATCACACTGCAAGTTCCCTTTAGATTAGAATCACTATGGGTTGAAATGATACATACCCGAACGGACTTTAGAATAGGAGAAAATCATTATGGGCTGAAATGATAGGCCTAAATGATTTTCAATTATTTTTCATTTCCTTGGGATTGCGGGTTTGAAATGATCAAACCCGGGTTTTCTTTGTAAATTACGGGTTGAAATGATATATTACCCGTATCACTTTACCTAGACTAGAAATGAAATACAGACCCGTTGTTAAAATATGTTTTTATAAAAATCTTAAAAATATTTTTGAAATGTAAATATTATAATATTTGATTTAAACTAAATAAAAAATGATTTATGTAAGCATTATTGATTTTTTGAAAATTTATAAGTGAAATAAATTATTGGTAAAACTAGAAATTTTGAAATGTAAGTTATTTTGGGAAATTTTAATTGGGTGATAATTGGAATTTAAATTAAATATGAAATGTGATAACTTCATGATAATTTGGATTAAAGTGAATTTAAATGATTTTTATATTATATTAATGATTTTGAATAAAGTTAAAATGTGAAATGAATGAATATTTAAGTTGAAATTTTGGAATATAACTAAAATTGGAAATTTGTGAATTTGGCTTAAGAGTGAATTTTAAGTTAAGTAAATAAAAATGGAATTAAGTTATATTTGAAAATTTAAAATTAAGTGTTAAGTTAATTTAATTTAATGAATTTATAATTTAAAATTGGAATTTAATAAGTGAATTATTATTAAATTTTGATTTTTGAATGGAGGTTTAACTTTATAAAATCATGAATATAAGGGTATTTGAATGATTATATATGATTTTATAAGTTAAAAATGATTTATATAAAAATATAATTGTTTGTGAAATTATACAGAATATTTGAAGTTAAAGCATCTCTGAAATGCTATTAATTCTAATGTAAATGATAATACAACATTTGTAAATGTTGTAGTTGATAATAATGAACCAAATGGCTAAATTTAATTAAAGGCTATTATAGCATTTTTGTAATGTTATAATGGTTGAATTTAACTAAGTTTATTTGAAACTAATGTAACCCTATTACAGCATTTTAAATGCTGTCTTTTGTTAAATTGAACTGTTTTAAATGTGACTTTCCGTAGCATTTTCTAAATGCTGCAAAAGTTGAATTTTCATTGTTTTAATTAATTTAAGTGAATGAATGAAAGATTAAAATTTTGGAAATTTAATAATTTAATTATTAATAATAACTTTATTTTTATGATTTAAAATAAAGTAATTTGTTTCGAAATATAAACTATTTTGAAATATGATATTTTGAAATGGATTTTTGAAGGATATTGAATTTTGAAATGATATTTGATTTCGAAGTATAAAATACCATTTTGAAATTTTAACCACGGGGTGTATTTAATTTATAGTTTAACTGATCCTTGAAGGATGGGCGATCCCAAGCATCCTTTGAGTTATTGTGCATTTCTACTACAGTTCACTTGAGTTGGTTTACATTATATAAGTATATATTGTCCTGACTCGAGTGTTTTGTGTTTTACTTTACGCTCGGGTCAGCCTGAGTATTTACAGCTTAGCTTTGGATCTCATTCTGGAGCTAGGAATCGCTGGAGATTCTGCTTGTCTAGTTATCTGTTCCTTTCAGTTCAGTTGTTCTATTCTAGTTCTGGTATTTATAAACTTCTATGTATTTGGGATTTCTATTGTATATGTTTTCAGAATGATATTATGTATTATGTTTTGAGAGTTTGTATATAGTAGCTTCATGAACTACTATGGTATTTTATTTCTGCTGTGAGTTATTCTGATATGTTCTGTGTTTGTGATTCTGTGTATTTGATTTCATTTGCTCCAAATTTATTTACAATCTGTTATTTTGAATTATTCAAGTCAGACATGTGTGGATTATTGTCGATTTGAATGGTCCAAAATAGTGGGTCGTTACAATAGAGAACTTCGGGATCATATCAAAATTTTGTATCAAGTGTTTGTCATCAAGAATCAAGTGAAAAATCCTTCTCCAAACCAATGTAAATCACCTCAAAATCATGCGTTCGAATCTGGATAAATATCAGTTATGCGAATAAAATGATCTACGTACATCTTATAGATTTATTTCATTTGGTTTTTAAATACACCTATTACTTTTCTTTCACATTCATCTCAAATCACATTTAACTACACCCATCGCATTTCATTTAATACTAAAATCATTTATGAACCATTTCATAAAACTTTTCTTAAGTTTATAAACATTTCATAAAGACTTACCTTTATCTAAAACCATTCCATAACACATGAACTTAAGTTTATATTTGTATAAAACTCTTCTACCTCCTATGAGTATGTATATAAATTTCAGAATTATTCTACTTAAACAGAATGTTCAGCAAATTTAAAACTTGTTTTTAGCTTACTATCCCCACTATTGAATAATTATAAAAACTCAAACTTTTTATTTCCTAACTAAACTTAGCTTCTATTTCTCAACTAACTCGGAACTTTCGACTGTCCAAAATCCTCGTAAATTCCATTTTATTTCAATAAATGAAAAACTACCAAACAACACATCAAAATGAGATGCAAAACTAAATTACCCTAATGTAAAGGAAAAATGCATCGATATAATAACTTAATCGGAAACTTTAGAATTTAAACACCCGAGTTTTATTTGAAACATTTTGAAATAATAATAGTATACATACCTCCTTTTGTATATGAAATCTTACTTCTGAATTTAAATCAAAACAACTCTAAACAAATTACCATGGTAGCATTTCCCACCTAGAAACTCAAAAATGAACAACGATGATGCTGCAGTCATCACCGATTTTATTTTCCAACGACGGAGGTGAGTTTAGTGCTTTCTATCTCCTTTAAAATCATTTAAAAATATTTATATTCTGAAATACTTCCAAATAATACTATTATTATTTTCCTCCAAAATTTTGAGGAAAAAGTTTTCAAAACACCGGGATTTATGTTCTCAAATTCTCATCTTAAATCCTTTCTATCTATAACCCACATGTATAAATCAGATTTATAATATTTCACTTTCTTATATAAAATCATTTCACAATTGTTACTTTGTTTAAATTATAATAAACAACTTTTATTAAATTTAAATTTTATCCCAATGTTATCACCGAACACCTTATATTCAAACTTTGAAACTAAATCCTTAATAGCCAATGCCTATAAACTGGTCGGGCACAACTACTCAATCATCAAACCATAGCCAATGCTCCTAAGTGGGTGAGCATTGTTAACCAAATAATAAATGATAATAATTATATTTTATCATTTCCTAACAAACAAACACACCATTAACAATAAGACTTATTTTATGAAAATTATTCCTTTATATACAAAATATAAAATCTTGGTAAAATTATTTCATTTCCCAATTTTCAAAAGCAACACTGTGTTGATTTGCTTGGTTTAAGGGTTTAGAAACCCCCTAGCGATACGTGGCATCCAACATCTCGACCAAAATTCATAAACCACTCAATAGATAAATCAACACAATATAAATCATTGTATAATCACTAATAAATATGCGTTCTTATATATAATACACTCAACTCATTATAGGATGTTACTAACCCTATCTCCAACGAGTTACTCATTCAAGGGCATTACTAACCCTGTCTATAATGAGTTTCACCCACCAAGGCCTAGGTATTCGCTTAACCTAAGCTCCGATACCAATTGTAACTACCCACCTTTTTGACCTTCGAAAGTCGACACCAATACATCCACTATATTCACGCGTTGAGCATTCAAGTGCCGGAAACACAGATTGTTAGGGAAAAAGAAAAAAAAACTAAACAGAATCTCACATCGTGACAAGTAATAGACAATATACAACATATCTTTACACAAAGAAACCTTTAATATATATACATCAATCAGAGTACACTAAACAAATCATCAGCCTAGACAGTAATACAACCTGTGCTCACAAATGTTGTTAAATACAAAAAAATGTAGTGGAATTAAAATATACGTGAATACGACTTGGAGGCATCTAGATCATCTCATGAAACTCCAAGCATCCAAACTAAGTCTATAAATATTATCGATCTGACCGGAGCATTATAATAAAATAACACCTGGATCAGTCTGGTAAACCAGTGTGAGAAAACTCAATCAAAGCATATTGATTTCTATTTTTATAAAACCCTGTCAAAATTAAAGGTATCTCATAAGATCATGCCGCATATAAACACGGATGGATTTTTACCTTACGATAACCAAACCATTTATATTAGAAAATCCAGTGATATTATAATAATGTCTAAGGGTGAAAATATCGATAACCAAGTAGTTGTGATGCACGTGAGTATAATCACAACAATAATAGGTATATAATCGGAAACCGTTAAGGTGCATTCGCTAATTATGTAGGATTCAACGGAGGTGCCCTCGGTATTTCATGAACGATCCTCCTACACAAGGATTAGATTTATCCTTCCAAAGCAACAATACATCCATAGTGATGTACAATAGGAAATACATAGCTGGCCCCGCAGGACGAATGCTTCGCTCCATGCATGCATAACAACTGTAGGTAACTCCAAGAAGGAGATGACTACACCAATGTGGGTTACCTAAATCCCTGGCTATGCATCCTATCTCTAGTTTTGGTCATTATCGCTGGTGAGGCTTTGTTCGGCATTCCCATACATGAGTCTCCACTCGAACTGATCTCTGAACCACACATGGAATCCCACACCTCAACAGGTCTCGGAATCACACATAGATTCCCACATCTCAACAAAGATCTCAGAATCACACATGAATTCCCATACCCCAATTGGTCTTAGAATCACAAATGGATTCCCACAACTCAATATAGATCTTGGAATCACACAAGGATTCCAATACCCCAACGGGTCTCAAAATCACACATGGATTCTTACGTCTCAAAAAAATACTCGAATCTCCTCCATGCATAGAACCTGTATATGGTTTTGGAGTGGTTACGACTTCGAGTCATCTCATATAAGCACATTCCCTTGCTTACTGGGTGTTCCAAAACCAATCGATCGGTTTCTGAAATACTCCGTACTGGTTCTTCTAGAATTAATCAGATAATACATAAGAGCGGATATCGCCTCCTAACCGCTTAAGTGGACAGATTTCCTTATAATTTGTCCTAGGAGAACAAAATGAGTTTATATTCACAGTATAGCTCCACCGACGGTAACCGTACCATACAATCCCCGTGTTTCCCCTAGATATCCATAGTGTAAGTCCTTCGGTGTTAAGTAGGGAAAGAATATTTTTGTACCACCAAAATTAAGAAGGATTACATATTTAGGCTAAGATTTGATAGTCGGTTATTTAACTATCAAATAAACAAACATTCCAAACATAGATTACATTTCCCATGGAAACCACAAAGCCTCTTAGATTAATCTTTCATTAGTTAAATCCCTTTCCAAAATATATTAAAGTATTCATATACTTATATCGTTGGGATAAGTATATTCACAAACCAATCCTTTCAAAACTTGGACAACCCTTTTCACATACTTATAAAATGGTTTAAGTATATTCACTAAACACTTAGAAAGATTTTCTATTTCAAAATCATATTAAAATGGTCAAACCCATATGTCATTAATACGGAGATATAAATAACCTAAAATAGCATTCCTTTTATAAACAATTTATAATTTATTATTTAAGTATAATGAGTAAAACCTTTAACATCATAAAAATAAACTTTCAACATTTTTAATAATATAATAATAATAATTTAAAAGCATTATAAAAAATATAATAATAAAACCTTTTTAAAAACATTTAAATAATAAAATCATTAACTTTTAAAACATTTTAAATAGTATAATAAAAGAACTTTAATCAACTTTTGAAAACGTAATTACTTAACTTTTAAACAATATTACTAATAAAATAATTAACTAGCTTTAAACAATCATTAATAAAAAAAATTATTGTCTTTAAACAACCTTAATAAATGATTAATTATCTTTAACCGACACTAATAAAATAGTTAACTCTAAATTGTTAAAATATAATAATTAACTTTAAGACATTTTAAATAACATAATAATTAATTTTACTACAGAAATAATTATATAAAACACGTTGTTAAAATATTAATTAAATACACATTTTACTTCAAAATTATAAAATCGAAGTTAATTTAACTCCATAACTTACCATACTCGGAAAGAGGCTTAGTGACCCCAACGGTACTTAAACAAGCTACCTTTTTGTTCAATTGAACATTCCAAATTAAATTACTGGTATTTACATAAGCAGGCATATATGTATACCAAATCCATAATTAACAATTAATTATTAACATATCACATATCTAGTATTAATCAACTGACACTTAAGTAAATGTCCAAAATAATATAATAGCAGAACGAGGATTTATTCTTTAAACAGATGTCATTTAATATAAACTCTTCCGTTTATTATTAGACAGTGTTTATTTGGCCAAATAGATAACACCAAAGAAGTATGCTTAAATTAACTACGTTATTATTTAAACAACATAATTATATTAAATCAATATTATTTTATCACCTTATACATTATCCATTTTCAAAAATGATAATTTATACAAACCCAACAATCAAATAAATAAAAAATCCAAGCATACAACCAATAATTTTATCTACTATATAACATACCGATTAAACAAAAAGCTGAGTTTAACTCACCAAAATTCCAGTTATCGCCGAAGCGTTTCAGTTCGGTTTAAAATCACAACAATAATAGGTATATAATCTGAAACCGTTAAGGTGCATTCGCTAATTATGTAGGATTCAACGGAGGTTCCCTCGGTATTTCATGAACGATCCTCCTACACAAGGATTAGATTTATCCTTCAAAAGCAACAATACATCCCTAGTGATGTACAATAGGAAATACATAGCTGGCCCCGCAGGAAGAATGCTTCGCTCCATGCATGCATAACAACTGTAGGTAACTCCAGGAAGGAGATGACTACACCCATGTGGGTTACCTAAATCCCTGGCTATGCATCATATCTCTAGTTTTGGTCATTATCGCTGGTGAGGCTTTGTTCGACATTCCCATACATGAGTCTCCACTCGAACTGATCTCTGAACCACACATGGAATCCCACACCTCAACAGGTCTCGGAATCACACATAGATTCCCACATCTCAACAAAGATCTCAGAATCACACATGAATTCCCATACCCCAATTGGTCTTAGAATCACAAATCGATTCCCACAACTCAATATAGATCTTCGAATCACACAAGGATTCCAATACCCCAACGGGTCTCAGAATCACACATGGATTCTTACATCTCAAAAAAATACTCAAATCTCCTCCACGCATAGAACCTTTATATGGTTTTGGAGTGGTTACGACTTCGAGTCATCTCATATAAGCACATTCCCTCGCTTACTGGGTGTTCCAAAACCAATCGATCGGTTTCTGAAATACTCAGTACCGGTTCTTTTAGAAATAATCAAACAATACATAAGAGCGGATATCGCCGCCTAACCGCTTAAGTGGACGGATTTCCTTATAATTTGTCCTAGGAGAATAAAATGAGTTTATATTTACAGTATAGCTCCACCGACGGTAACCGTACCATACAATCCCCGTGTTTCCCCTAGATATCCATAGTGTAAGTCCTTTGGTGTTAAGTAGTGAAAGAATATTTTTGTACCACCAAAATTAAGAAGGATTACATATTTGGCTAAGATTTGATAGTCGATTATTTAACTATCAAATAAACAAACATTCCAAACATAGATTACATTTCCTATGGAAACCACAAAGCCATTTAGATAAATCTTTCATTAGTTAAATCCCTTTCCAAAATATATTAAATTATTCATATACTTATATTGTTGGGATAAGTATATTCACAAACCAATCCTTTCAAAACTTAGACAACCCTTTTCACATACTTATAAAATGGTTTAAGTATATTCACTAAACACTTAGAAAGATTTTCTATTTCAAAATCATATTAAAATGGTCAAACCCATATGTCATTAATACGGAGATATAAATAACCTAAAACAGCATTCCTTTTATAAACAATTTATAATTTATTATTTAAGTATAATGAGTAAAAACTTTAACATCATAAAAATAAACTTTCAACATTTTTAATAATATAATAATAATACTTTAAAAGCATTATAAAAAATATAATAATAAAACTTTTTTAAAAACATTTAAATAATAAAATCATTAACTTTTAAAACATTTTAAATAGTATAATAAAAGAACTTTAATCAACTTTTGAAAACGTAATTACTTAACTTTTAAACAATATTACTAATAAAATAATTAACTAGCTTTAAACAATCATTAATAAAAAAATTTATTGTCTTTAAACAACCTTAATAAATGATTAATTATCTTTAACTGACACTAATAAAATAGTTAACTCTAAATTGTTAAAATATAATAATTAACTTTAAGACATTTTAAATAACATAATAATTAATTTTACTACAGAAATAATTATATAAAACACGTTGTTAAAATAATAATTAAATACTCATTTTACTTCAAAATTATAAAATCGAAGTTAATTTAACTCCATAACTTTCCATACTCGGAAAGAGGCTCAGTGACCCCAACGGTACTTAAACAAGCTACCTTTTTGTTCAATTGAACATTCCAAATTAAATTACTGGTATTTACATAAGCAGGCATATATGTATACCAAATCCATAATTAACAATTAATTATTAACATATCACATATCTAGTATTAATCAACTGACACTTGAGTAAATGTCCAAAATAATATAATAGCAGAACGAGGATTTATTCTGTTAAACAGATGTCATTCAATATAAACTCTTCCGTTTATTATTAGACAGTGTTTATTTGGCCAAATAGATAACACCAAAGAAGTATGCTTAAATTAACTACGTTATTATTTAAACAAAATAATTATATTAAATCAATATTATTTTATCACCTTATACATTATCCATTTTCAAAAATGATAATTTATACAAACCCAACAATCAAATAAATAAAAAATCCAAGCATACAACCAATAATTTTATCTACTATATAACATACCGATTAAACAAAAAGCTGAGTTTAACTCACCAAAATTCCAGTTATCGCCGAAGCGTTTCAGTTCGGTTTAAAATCAAATGCTGTTTGATTTTTTACTTGAAATTCTATAAGCTTCATTCTCTCTAATCCAATTCCAAAATGTAGATAATGATTCCATAAGTCCTACGCTGCTGACCGAGTCCGAATCCGACCACATATTAAATAGTTATTGAGTTTACAAGATTTTGAATTAATTAATTAAATCCATAATTACATAAATAAACTAATTACCCATTCACTAATCTCGATTAAACCCTAATCCTCTTCATCCAACCCAACCGCATTTGAATTTTCATCGGTTACCGCTATTGCGGGCCACCACCGGTCGTTGCATCATCACCGAAGCTAGCCCTTGTCGAGACCTACCCAATGCCACCACCATTACCACCTATCATCGCCTAACCATCGAAAACAAGGTGAAAATCCCAACTCCGTTCATCTCGAGATCTAGGCCACCTCGCCACCATCCACAACGATCCTACTATTCAAAGTCTTTATCTCACCCAGTCAAACAATTTTGTAGCTGACGCCTTTGCCTGAAATAGCCTTTGTTGGTGCTATTGAATGGTGGCCATGGGATCAAGATGGTTAGGGTTCTGAGTTTGGAAGTTGGGGAAAATAAGAGAGGGGTTGAGGTTCTTATATAGAAAATCAATCTAACACTAGTCATGCCCAAAAATCATGAACTCCAAACGAGGCATGCTTACTAGCATTCCTAGCCAAATATCCCTATTTTGAACTTAATGAAACTAATTTTGAGACCAATTCCATCGTATAAAGAAGTCAACTTTTTGGTCGCATTATATTACTAATCGAACTCGATCATCTATCTACCAATCGTTCACTCGAATCTATCGATGCTTATACTCATTATGGCTCGCTCGAACCATCCGGATCTAATGGAAATAGTCCTGAGTCCTAAAAAGTCTATCTGCAAAAATCGAGTTTTCAACTCATCGATAAAATAAAACAATTAGATATTTAAATATCCTAAATTTTATTATTCAGAGAACACTAAAAATACGGGTTGTTACAGGGTAGGTGCCCTTATATTTATCCATATTATGTGCACTATCCAGATGTACTCTTGTTATTAGCATTAGAGCGAAGCAGATGGCTAGAATCCAGCATGGTGGCTTGTTCTTAGGGTCGCGTCCCAGTTCCATGACACCTTTATATGATATTATATTCGATGTGCATCATAGAATTTGGGTTAGGTGACTCATAGGGAAGGTGCCTTATAGCCCCTTGTGTCTCATAGGTCAGTAGTTTATTATTTATAGGGGCAAAGTAGGGTCGCGACTGAGGCTATGTATAGATAAGCCAATGGTGGATATGTGTCATGATGTCCGTCGAGGTAACTGAAGATCATAGGAGCAGATCCGGTTAGGTGACCTGGGCTCTTGGAGCGGGCATACGGCCATCAGTCTCCCTTCTGGTTCTAACGGAGTGGTAGATTGGCATATACTATTTATACACCTCACTTAACTATAGATATAAGTTAGGAAATCCAGGGTTAGGTGACCCACATGTTGATGTATAGATGACTCTGCTTGGGACTTTGTGTTTGTTGTACAATCAATCCCCATCATGATATATTCCGATTATTTATGTATAAGGAAATGAGATTATATCTGGATAGGTGTCCAGAGTATAGTAGATTCTCATATCTTTTATTGTATATGATTTCTTTGACAAGCGGCCTGTATTTATATTTATATTGATGTTAGTATTCTATTACTCAAGACTGAGAGATATACTTGGGCAATGCTGTGAGCTGCCTAACTATACTTGATGATATCTCATTATTGATGATTTCTGGACTCGATGATGATTCTAGATAAGGATGATTCACCCATTTGATATTGTTTCGATTAGATAATATTTGGTGTGATTTTATATGGGTGATGACATCTTTATACTTGATTTCATGGTTGTAGTTGTTTCGTTATATTATGTTTTATATGTCATGACTTTTATACTATATTTTATATTTATATATGTGTTGACCTCTATATTTAGATATAGTCTGGCCCATTTGTTATTTATATAATACTCGTGTTAGTTTAAGACATTTCAGGTATAGGGACGATGACACTAGCTTGTATTATCTGGGCTTAGAGGAGGCTAATATATAGTATTGTTGTATATCATTTTGGTTTTATACAGTCTCATGTATGTAGATCCGTATGTTGTATATTGGATATGTCTTGTATATATATTTAGTATTATTTATTGTTGTTGTGATTCTGACTCCATTGTCTCTGGTATTTACTTAATATTGTGTATTGTTTTATCTTGGAGACACACGTGTTTATTGCTTTGCGTTGATACTGTGTACATTTTGAGGTGAGTTATATCCGCTGTTAAAATACTTACCAGTGTTAGCCCAAGGGAATATTCACGTGTATGCCCCATATAGCCTTATTCTCAATATTATATGATAGTATTACTTAGTAGTACTCTTAGATAGTATGGGTATAGCGGTGGGGTGTTTCATTTGGTATTGGAGCAGGTTCAGAACAATACATCATATATAAGAGACACGATTCAAGATCTTAGATGAAACTTAGAATCCATGTCCTCTTGGGTGTCTTGGATAGTCACACTATATTAAAAGAATATTAGGAGTATATGATGATTATTAGGGTAACCATCAGGGGATGTACTTGTAATTTTTCATGTGTATATATATATATATATAATCTCTATCATTATTGTGTATTCATCTTAGTGTTTATTAAAATTTTGAGGAAGGTAGTGAAGTAAGAAGTGGTTAGCCCAACAAGTAGTGTTGGCATTGATGATGGTGAATAAACATCCGTGTGGCTTTGAATAAAGTAGCCTGATCCGGTAGAGATCAGAGTGTGCAGCAGATGCTGGTAGATAGGTTTATGCTGAAGGCATTCATTTTTTGTTTGATTGATCTGTTTATAATTATATAAATAGTTGTTTTATTTTTTATTTATTTGAGTTTACTCTAGAATGTATAAATTGAGTAGGGGTTATTGCTCAAATATTTACTGACCACTAGAATTTGAATAAAGCCAAATATTAATAGAAGCCAGCGGTTTTCCAGACTAAAATTGCTATGGGATAAAAAATCTGTTAAAGAAATGATGATGATTATAATAATATATAACTAAAATTTGGAACGAAAAAATAAATTAAATTTATTGAATGCATGATAGATATTATTGATGTGTGATGATTTGTATTGTTATTAATGATTGTTGGAATGAATGTATATACGAATTTTGAAATTTAATATTTTATTTAAAAAAGCGTATGATTTAATAAAATAGGAGTAATATTTTATATAGTGATTGAAGGTATTATAGTATTTTATTTTAGTGTTAGTTTGTCCGTCGAGCGCTTTAAGAATTTCAGTCGATGCGTTTGGCCAACGTTATCGATGGAGATTCCTAAATGTTAAGACGAGACACTTGGGTACGAAAGTTTGTAAAAGAAGTAATAAAGAATTTGTGCTGTGTTCTATGATTTTTATAGATAATGAATTGAAAAAAAAACTTTTCAGTTTTCATATATTTTGAGATTTTTGATTTGAATATTTCAATTCTCGAATTTGGCTTTAATTCTGGCTATTGATTTTGATCGATCTATGGTCGATGGTTTTATGATTGTTGACTTGTTCGTTCCTGAGGTATGATGGCTTCAGCTTAACAATGTTGACTTGTTCATTATTGAAGTAATTAGCTTTCTCTGCTTGAAATTGTTGACAAGTTCAACTTTGAAATTTTGCATATATATTTCTTTACATGAATTTTTTGTTCTTTGTCTGATTGCATGTGCTTAAGCTTGTCGGTTTATGCATATTGCGGTGTTTTTGAATTTGTGCTTATGAAATCTTAGTCCTGACTTGATTTTGCAAATTTTACTTTGATAAGTTTTGCATTGCCTTTAATTTATTTATTGTTTGTGTGTGTGTTGTTGGACATGGTTGTGTTGCACCTGACCTTGTGTATGCTGAGCTGCACCTGACTATATACTTGATGTGTGTTTGTTATGCTTCCCTTTGTGCATCTCTGAATTGTGAACTTCTTGTGTGTGTATGGCGTTGATTTCGTGTAGGTGTATTGTGTGCTTCCTTGTGAGATTGCCTTATGTACTTTCCTGGGTGTATGCTGAGTATGCATGCTTGGTTCTGGTATGTGTCTTGTACATACTACATTGATGCATGTCTGGTTTGGTGTGCTTGTGAGAATTTGTACCTGAGATGGTTTGTTGTTGTGCACGACCTTACTGCCATGTGTTTCTAATTTCGAGCTTGCCTTTGAGTGCATGAATCTGTTCTTTGTGCATGCCTCATGTGCTTGCCTTGTGCTTTCCTTGTGTGCACTTGCACTTTCTCCTTCACTTTGAACCTGAACTAATTTCTGGTCAAAAAATGGTGTTGTGTTCGATTAGGCATAACACTCTAACGGTTTGTTCGAATTCAACGATGTTTTACTTTCTGGAAATCTACTAACTTATGCAACAACTTTTATTTTAAGTTTTTTATAAAATTTTAAAGTTTTCTAGGCTAAATACAAATTACTAAAGTGGACCTGCATATTTATCATAAAATCTGAATTGATTCGTTTTAGAAAATCCACCATAACTCGAGTTCCAATCCATATTTTTGCAATCCGAAAGTTGTTTTGGAAAAATAATTCACTATGTAATAATTTATTCTTGGAAAAAATTACGTAATCTAGTCATTTTGACCTTTAAAATATTGATAGAAAGTGGTTTAAATATAAAAGTGATGTTGTTTCTACATTTAATGAATGCATTCTTCTTATATATCTTTAAATATGACTAATATTTGAACTTAAGATTGAGAATAGGTATTTATGAAGTGTTAACCCACATTTTAGCAAAGCAGATTTCAACATGACTTAGAAGATCCAAACGAGGATGAAATGACTTGAAAATTGGTAAGCACTCTTAGATGGAGGAAAGAAACATCTCAGAAAAAATTAAACCAAAAATAGGCTAACCACACTTGTCGGTACCGACATGAAGAGAGGTAAACCGACATGTTTTTATCAACTCCGTAGATGTTGCAACTTCTTAGGATACCTAAATATGAGATTAGAAGAGTGCTGCAAAAGAGTACAAGTCATTTTGAGCTAATGAAAAAAGTCACTACCGACCTTTTAGGAAAAAGGCCGATACCTTATTGTTTTATTTGAAGTAGGAATCGACTTGTTTTACACCACCAACGATCAATGGAAATAGCATGGGCTGTAACACCCCTAATTTTTGATAACTTTATTCAGGAGATTTAATTAGATAAATTAAATAGAATAATGTTACTAATTAGAGTGATAAAGGGATTGAGATTTGAAAATAGTACTAAGGGCCGAGCTTAATTAAATAAATGGGTTTAAGAATGGTTTGTAAGCTAATTAAATTACACAAGGGCATATTGGGAAATAGCCACCCTATTCCATCACCCTTATATATTCTGGTTCCTTATACCATTCACGTTCATTTTTTCATTTTCACAAAACGTAAAAACGTAAGAAAAAAAGAGCTTAGAGTCGGCCATTACTAGGAGAAGAGAAAATTCAAATCAAGATAAGAATTAAAAGAAGGGGAATAAATCTCATTCTCAATCAAATCTCCTTATCCTAATCAAGCTGAATAATAATTTATACCATCTCTATTTTGTTTATAATCATTTGTTTTTGGGTTTAAGATTATATTCGTTTTAATGATGATTTGGATGATGATATGCTTGGATTTATAACATGTTTGATTTAAATCAAATTGTTCATATGGATTTATTCGGTTTTTAGGGTAAAATCGATTGTAAATGATTTCGAATGCCATGAAAAAAATTTATGTAATGTAAATCATGATTTTGGAGTTGGGTTTTAATTTTTATAATTTTCCAAGCTATGGAAAGATTACTATGAATTTTCAAAGGAAAATATGGTTAATTGGGTTTAGAAATTTATTTCAGAAATTATATTAAGAATTTGGGTCTGAAATTTAGATATGTTAGAAACATACTAAAAGTGAATTTCTATAATTTTTGGGGTTTTTTCCAAAGTGATTTATTGTGAGAATTAAATTATTTTGAAAGGAGGACCTAAATGATTTAATTGTTTTGCTTAATGGAAGGGCTTATTTGTTAAATTAATCTTGGTCTAGATCTGAAATTATGCGATAGTTATTTTTGTAAAGGATTTGAAAAGTTGAGGCAACCAATCATATGCTTACAAGTAGGCAGTTTAGTTAGAAAGTGTTTGCTTTAATTGGCATTAAATCAGATTTTACACAGAAAAGTGGGTTCCGCCTATATTAGAAGCATCTTTCAACCTTATGCTTCCGCCTTCAATCAAGTCGAAACCCACAAAGTCAAAACCAATACACAAGGTATCAACATGGGTACGTAGTGGATTGGAGGAAGGCGGAAGGCATGGTGTCGAAACCATGCTTTCAATGGGAACGAAACCTTTGCTTTGCTTTTAAAGGTTAAGCGCCTGCCTTTGTTTTGCTAAAGCTTTCGAAAGAGTCGAAACATAAGCTATCGAAAGGGGTTTTCTAAATAGCTTTCGAAGAAGGTTGCCATCTTTCATTTTAAGTACGAAATTTCGAATGAGTCCCTTGTTTATAAAAAAATGCTTTCGAAAATGGTGGTTCCGACCTAGTTGAAACCCTACTGCCATTCTTTTGCCTTTCGAATGTATTGAAGTCATCAATGCTTTCGAAGGGTAGCCTTTGTTATAAACTTATGCTAAGCCACTTCCTAAATGTGTTCGAAAGGGTTCAAGGGTTTCAAAGGCAATGGCTTCGAAAGGGGATTTCGATGCTAACCTTCAATGATTTACTTAAATGTTTTGAAGCTTTCGAAAGGATGGTGCCGACACCATCAGACTTTCCCCAAATAATTTTATATGAAGAATAAAGGTTTCGAAAGAGATATTTTCATATATATTCACTTTGACCCGAAAGATGTTTTAAAGCAAAACCCAATGGTTTCGAAAGGGGTACTTTCATTGGTTTCAAAGCTATGTTTCTAAGGATTATTGAGAAATGTTTTGATACTTTCGAAAGGTATATTTTGGTTTTGAAAGAGATAATTTAAAGAACTTCGAAAGGTTTATATGTAATATTTTGAAAAGTAGTTTTCTACGCTTTCGAAGGAGGTTATCTAGGGGTTTCAAAAGTAATGTTTTAAGGTTTCGAAATCCTTAGTTTTTCAAAACAAATAACCTGTTATCCCGCCTTTTGGCAAGGCCGTAACACCAAGGAATTGACTGATAACCAATGACGGCCCATCCTAGAAATCATCTATATACCGGCTCACTACGGATATCGGCGAATTTTGCCCGAGTCCGAATCGAGCCAAAATTGGTAGGACATGACAAGCTAAGCCATGGGAGCCAACGTTCAAAATCTCAAGTCAATCCGAGTTCGTATGCTTAAGTTATGAAGGCTGCAAAATTGGATGAAAACCAGATATCGTTCGACTCGCACCTTCGACTCGCTCCTTCGACTCGCTCCGGTTCCCTCAGATACCAACTTCGACTCGCTCTTGTTCGACTCGCTTTAGTGCCATCTGAAGTACCTATTTGGACTCGCTTCGCTCAGCTACCTTCTTCGACTCGCTCACTTCAAACCACTGGTCAACTCCATCAACTTCGACTCGCTCCTCTCAAACAGCTATTCGACTCCATCGAAGTCAGCTCCGGTTGGCAAAGTCACTATTCGAAGCGATTGAACCATGCGCTTCGACTCGATCAACCATTGTACACTTCGACTCGCTCAAATCAGTGTGCGCTTCGACTCGCACAAAGCAGCGTCAAAGGCGGAGCGATCCAGGAAGCGCCACGTCATCGAGTCGAAGGGAAGCGATTCGAAACAGGAGCGAGTCGAAGGAAACAGCCTACCGAGAACTCCATTTCGTATCGATCATATCTCCCAATCTACAAGTCCAAATGCTATGAAATTTTCACAGAGTACGTGCATGCTAAAGAATGTCCATGCCAAATTTCGACTCCATTGGATGAAATCTTGATCGAGTCGAAATCTGTTCGCGTCGATCACGGATCGGACCGAAACTTCATGGGCTTGAGCGTGCGGGCCTGGTCACGTGCCAGAGAGGGTCTCCCGAGATCTGAGCGAGATACCAGCCTACTACACCTATAAATAGACCTCCAAAGCCAACAAAAAAGGGGTTCTTCTTCCTCTTTGAGCTCTCCAACGCTCGGACTCTGCCAGATCCAGATCTGAACTCAACTGCTGCTGCCATAAACAAAATTCACTGCTGCAAATCTCAATTGACTGTTGTAAACCATTGAATTCACTTGTAAACAAAAAGGAAAAATCAATAAAGCAAACTATTTCATAGTGGACGTAGGCTATACGCCGAACCACTCTAAATTCTCGTGTCTCCTTTCACTTTAATTATTCTCATTTCTGAAATTTGGAGTTTTTGTTAGATAATTCTTCCTTTTCCATTTAATTTCTTCACTTGATCTCTTCAAAAACTTCCGAAGAGTGTTGTGCCCAATTTTGGTACAAACACTTTGGTGCTTTCACTGAGAAAAACCAATTTTTCTCCTGCTCTTTGGATCTCCTATCTATATTGGATTGCATAAATCTAAGAAGAAGATCCAGATCTAGAACTTTGAAGCCCTTCCATTGTATTCAGATTTGCAATCAGACCTAGGAAAGGACTTCGTCAATTCATTATGGTGAGCACACGTACCACCTCTACAGCTGCTGATCAAGGAGCACGGGACCGACAAAATCCCGCGCAATCACCTCCATCCAACCAAAATGCTGCAGGACCTTCAGATCCATCAGGTCCAATCACTAGACAAGAATTCCAAACACTGCTTCAAGAGTTGACCCAAAGTCGACAACAGCTAGCGGAACAACTACGTGCCAACACGGAGTTGACTAACCAACTAAATCGCCAAAGGCGAAGAAGATCCAGGAGAGACCAAGGTTCTCACTCTTCCACAGAAAGTTCAGCCTCCTCCGATGGCCAAACTAGATCCATACGTCCACGGCTAGGTGTAAGCTACACCCAAGCCACGGGACTCCAACCTGCTTTGAACCTTGGGCAACCTAGAGCTGGACCATCTGCTAGTCTCCGCACAGAACCTTCATCTCGAGGAGGAGCTGCTCCTTATCATGTTACCGGCAACATTGCTACTACCACCACTGCCGGATGGGGAGGTGATGCTAGAAACCAAGCTGATTCTCAACGTAGCCAACGAGAGCAGAATCCTGAGCCTTATGTCCCTAAGGATGTTGAACCAAGGAGGCGAAACACGGACCGTCGACCGCGTCCCGTCCAGACTCACGCTGTGGAGCCCGACCACACCTTGGCATAACATGCTCCAAGTGTCCAAACACCAGATATACCGGCGATGATCCGCCAAATGATCCGTGAAAGTCAGGGTCTCTCTAATGACGACTGGGGAATCTCCCGAAGTCATACCCCTTTCACCGATGATGTTTTATATGCTGAACCACCTCGGCACTTCAGGATTCCAGCTTTGCCAGTTTATGAAGGAAGTTCTGATCCTAATCAACATGTCCTGAAATAAGAATGGCTGATGAATGCTGCTAGAGCTGCTGACGCACTAAAGTGCCGTAGTTTCCCCATTTCCTTAGGGGGCATCGCTACCATGTGGTTCACTCGTTTGCCACCTCGATCCATCTCTAACTTTGACCAGATGGCTACCAAGTTTGTCGAACAATTCCGTATGCATGTGGCGAGGCCAAAGGACGTTAACACTCTATCTAGTGTTACGCAAGCTCCCGGAGAAACACTTAGACGTTACTTGGAGCAATTCCACGCTGCATGTGCAGAAATAAGCAATCCCAACGATAACTCTATCCTGATGACTCTGACTATAGGGATTGATGTTGATTCCGAGTTCGGAAGTTGGTTAGTTGGGAAACCACCTGCGTCATTGGACCGTTTCTATTCCAAGGCAGCCCAATTCCTGAAAAGGAAGGATGCGAAACAGTCTAGGAAGCAGGATGACGCAGGACCCAACATCGAAGGTATCCAGAGTAACGTCGTTGTTAAACAGTCCGGAGATAGTTCTGGAAAAGTTCAGTTGAACGTCCAAAATAAACAGAATCAGCAGAGGGACAATAGAAATCTGAACAAAAAACGCGATCAGGATCGTGGACCACGGCGTAGAGCTTCCATGTACGAAAACTACACTCCATTGAACACGTCATTGGAGAATGTGTATTTGCAGACCTGCAATACCATGCAATATAAGAAGCCTGCCCCAAAACCACCGACTGAAAGACAAATCCAAACAGGAAAGTTCTGTAGATTCCATGAGAGTTATGGCCACAACACCAATGAGTATCATCACTTACAAGACCTCATTGAAAAACTGATATGTGAGCGGAAGTTGGATCAGTATGTATGGACGCCGCAATCCGGTGGTGCGGGCCCATCAAATCAGAATCGTGCACCGAACCAGGAAAGACAGGAAGAACCTGCTCGTGCGGACGGGAGGTTGGTCATCAATACAATAAGTGGTGGTCCTCACCCAGCAGATCGAAGCTGGAAGGAAATGGAGTCATATGCCAGTTCTATCAGGCATGCGGACTTCGAGTGTTGCAGTAGTTTTGATGAGGGGGCTCCGGCCAAGCAACAGAAAACGATGACGGATGACATCGTGTTCAGGAGTAGAGACGCAGATAAAATCGAAGCTCCCACTATCAATCCACTGGTCATCTCAGCACAAGTAGGTCCCGCTTGGATAAAAAGGATCTTGGTTGACAGTGGAAGCTCTGTGAATATTTTGTTCAAGCGAGCTTATGATCAAATGAAGATGGAAGCCGCAGACTTGAAGCCCTGTCAAGCTCGAGTCCATGGTTTCAACGGAAGTGCCACAATCCCTACTGGGATGGTGGAACTGCCAGTAGAGTTGGGAGTTGGAGAATGTCGGAGAGTACGGATGTTGCAGTTCATCGTTTTGGACATAGATACCCCTTACAATGCTTTCTTGGGCCGACCGGCCCTCGCTGAATTCAGAATAGCCATTGCCCCATGGTGTTTGACCTTAAAATTTCCCACCGATCATGGAATAGGAATCGTTCAGGGAGATCAGGCCACTGCCAGGGCCTGTTATGTAGCTGAGCTGTGGGAGGCGCAGCGAAAGGAGAAGGGAAAGGGCATAGAGGAATCCCTCTGCGTCAGTTTCGCCGATAATTGACAATTAATGCCTGGGCCCAGGCCCGGGCACCCTAGCCAATTCCTCAAGGACCTTGACCCAAGGGAAACTGAAGACGAAGGAGAATCTAAAGAAATTCAAGCATCCCCGGCCGAACTGACGATTGATGTCCCAATTGACAATAACGATGATTCAAAAATAATAAAGATTGGATCTCAGCTAAGTCAACAAACTCAAGAGGAATTGGTTGAATTTCTGCGGGCAAACCTTGACGTATTTCCCTGGACACACTCTGATATGTGCGGGATCTCGCCGGACAACGCAAGCCACACTCTGAACATTGACCCGCGGCATTTCCCGGTCAAACAAAAAAGGCGCGGTATGGACCCAGAGAGATCTGCCGCCCTTAAAGAGGAAGTAGAAAAGCTGGAGGCGAACAGATTCATTTGAGATGCGCTATATCCTGAATGGGTGTCAAATCCCGTGCTCGTCCAAAAGCCAAACGGGAAGTGGAGAACATGTGTCGACTATTCCGATCTGAATAAAGTGTGCCCCAAAGACAGTTTCCCGCTTCCTAGAATTGATCAGCTGGTGGATTCGAAGGTTGGAGATGAACTCTTATCCTTCATGGACGCGTATTCAGGCTACAATCAGATACCGATGCATTTACCCGATCAAGAACATACCAGCTTCGTAACCAATTTAGGACATTACTGTTACAAGGTTTTGCCGTTCGGACTCAAGAACGCCGGGGCTACTTACCAACGGTTGGTCAATCGGATGTTCGCTAATCAAATCGGGAAGACAATGGAAGTATATGTAGACGACATGCTTGTGAAATCACGACTCTCCACCGACCATGTAAAAGACCTGGAAACTATGTTCGACATACTTCGGGAGTACAAGATGAAGCTCAACCCACTGAAGTGTCACTTTGGAGTTGCATCTGGAAAGTTCCTTGGGTTCATCGTTAACGCCCGGGGAATCGAAGCCAATCCCGAAAAGATTTGGGCAATCAGAAATCTTGAAACTCCCAAAACTATAAAGCAAGTCCAGAGTCTCAATGGAAAGGTAGCAGCATTGAGCATGTTCATTTCAAAGTCCACTGACAAATGCATTCCCTTCTTCGATCTGATTCAAAAAGGGAAACGAAACTTCGAATGGACCACGGAATGCGAGGGTGCTTTCCAAGCACTAGTTCAACATCTATCCACACCACCAATACTGTCAAAGCCTATCGATCATGAAAAGTTGTTCGTGTATTTGGCGATATCAGAAAACGCTATTCGCGCTGCATTAATCCGAGAAGAAGACAAGATACAGAGGCCAGTATACTATGTCAGCAAACGATTGACTGGGGCTGAGAGAAATTATCCGAAGCTGGAAAAGTTGGCTTACTGCCTTGTCATTGCATCAAGAAAACTCCGACCATACTTCCAAGTACATTCCATTATTGTTTACACCGACCAGCCGTTACGACAGGTCCTTTCGCGGCCTGAGACGTCTGGTAGGCTACTCAAGTGGAACATCGAACTGAGCCAGTTTGACCTTACTTACGCTCCGAGACGGGCCATACAAGGAAAAGTCCTAGCCGATTTCATAGCTGAATTTACCATCCCCGAGGACTTGCCCGAAGCCAATGAATCCCCTGAATACGTCTGGAAACTTTATACCGACGGAGCATCAAACGACCGGTGTTCAGGCCCTGGTATTGTGCTTGAAACTCCCGAAGGTCGATCCATATGTTATGCCTTAAAGTTCGATTTCCATGCGACTAATAATGAAGCTGAATATGAAGCCCTCCTAGCTGGCTTGAAACTTGCTAAAGATTTGAGAATTATCGCAGTGGAAATTTATTGTGATTCACAATTAGTTGTGTGTCAGGTACGAGGAGAGTATCAAGCAAGAGATCGAAGGTTGGCCGCTTACTTAGCTCGAGTTAAGGAAGTACTAGACCATTTCGATTACTACGCCATCTACAGTATACCTCGAGAACGCAACCAAAAGGCCGATTCGTTGGCAAAGCTAGCCAGCACAGGCGAAGCTCAACAAATGGGACTCGTTCTCGTAGAAACGCTATCTTCCCCAAGTATCGACCGGGCGGAAATAAACTGGGTATGCGAAACTGTCCCCGAAAAGGATTCATGGATGACTCCACTCAGAAATTACATTGAGCACGGAACCCTACCGGAACGTAGGAGTGAAAAAAGACAGGTCCTTCGAAAGGCCTCAATATTTACCATCCAGAATGGACTCATGTACAGAAGGGGGTACTTAGTTCCCCTACTCCGATGTGTTGCTCATGATGAAATTAAACAAGTGTTACGCGATGTGCATGAGGGAGAATGTGGCGATCACACTGGGGGGCAAGCACTTGCCAAGAAAATACTTCGCTACGGATATTACTGACCTACTGTGAATCGCGATGCGTTGGACTATGGAAAGAAATGTGATAAATGCCAGAAATATGCCCGAATCTTTAGGGCTCCTCCTACTGAGATAACGCAAATGGTCAGCCCATGGCCGTTCGCAATGTGGGGCATCGACATCATCGGTGCTCTACCTCTGGCAAAAGGTGGTGCAAAGTACGCCATCATTGCGGTTGATTACTTTACAAAGTGGGCTGATGCCGAAGCTCTCGCTACCATTACAACGAAGAAAGTAATCAACTTTGTGGTTCGTAACATCATCTGCCGATTCGGTCTCCCCCACACCATTATTACGGACAACGGAACCCAATTCGATAGTGCTAAATTCAAAGATTTCTGCAAACGATTCCACATCCAAAAGAAATTCTCCGCAGTGGCACACCCTCAGGCAAACGGACAGGTCAAAGCAGTTAATAAAGTCATAAAATCCATCTTGAAAAAACGGCTGGAGAAGGTCGGGGGCAAGTGGGTCGATGAACTTCCTATGGCTCTGTGGGCTTACCGAACAACCCACAAGACCGCGACCGGCCACACTCCGTTCTCTCTTTCTTACGGTTCAGAGGCCGTTATTCCAGTCGAGCTAGAAGTACCTTCTCATCGTGTGACATACTATGATCCAAAGACAAATGCTATATTACTGGCTGAATCTCTTGATCTACTGGATGAGAAGCGTGAAGAGGCTGATTTGAGGGCAGATGCGCATCGAAGTCGAGTCGCCAGATTGTACAACGCCAAGGTCTGTCCACGAACCTTCAAACTAGGCGATCTCGTCTTAAAAAGAATCTATCCGGTTCGTTCACATATGAGGCCAACATGGGAAGAACCGTATGTTATTGAGCGAAGGCTCGGAGATGGCACGTTCAAGTTATCGACCGTCGACGGTCTTACCCTGCCAAGAGCTTGGAATAGCAAGAGCCTTCGCCGCTATTACACCTGACAGCTATCTTTATCCATTTAGTTTACTTTCCTTTTCTGTAATTTGTTTATGCATTTCGGAATTAGAACTTGTAATAAGGCAACTGACTTTGCCATACTTTCTTATTTCAGCAATAAAATGCAACCTCTTCGAGCCAGAGCTGTGATTTACTTGAAATACTTCATATGATCATCACTATGCACGGAGAGCTAAGTCTCATCATACGGTGGGATTTATTCAAATAGAGAGTGGCTGCGATGCAACCAATCACTCCCTAAGTGAAACCCGAGCTCGGGGGCAAGCCATCACATCAAAGTCAAAAAAGGGATTGATACACGCCAATCCTTCATCAACTCCGAACTCCCAGAGCGCGAGTCGGAGTATAAACCTCCAACTCTGTATTCCCAGAGTGCGAAGCGGAGTATAAACATTCAACTCCGAACTCCCAGAGCACGAGTCGGAGTATAAACATCTAACTCCGAACTCCCAGAGCGCGAGTCGGAGTATAAACACTCAACTCCGTATACCCAGAGTGCAAAGAGGAGTATAAACATTCAACTCCAAACTCCCAGAGCGCGAGTCGGAGTATAAACATCCAACTCCGAACTCTCAGAGCGCGAGTCGGAGTATAAACATTCAACTCCGTATACCCAGAGTGTGAAGCGGAGTATAAACATTCAACTCCGAACTCCCAGAGCGCGAGTCAGAGTATAAACATCCAACTCCGAACTCCCAGAGCGCGAGTCGGAGTATAAACATTCAACTCTGAATACCCAGAGTGCGAAGCGGAGTATAAACATTCAACTTCGTATACCCAGAGTGCGAAGCGGAGTATAAACATTCAACTCCGTATACCCAGAGTGCGAAGCGGAGTTTAAACATTCAACTCCGAACTCCTAGGGAGCGAGTCGGAGTATAAACATTCAACTCCGTATACCTAGAGTGCGAAGCGGAGTATAAACATTCAACTCCGTGTACCCAGAGTGCGAAGCGGAGTATAAACATTTAACTCCGTATACCCAGAGTGCGAAGCGGAGTATAAACATTCAACTCCGAACTCCCAGAGCGCGAGTCGGAGTATAAACATTCAATTCCGTATACCTAGAGTGTGAAACGGAGTATAAACATCAACTCCTAGCTCCTGGAGCGCGAGCCGGAGTATAAACATCAGCTCCGAATTTCCAGAGTGCAAGTCGGAGCATAGACATCGACTCCGGATTCCCAGAATGCAGAACGGAGCCTAAACACCAAACTTCGAGTTCCCGAAGCATGGATCGAAATATAATTATCAACTCCAAACTCCCAGAGCGCGATTCGGAGTACGAATGCCAATTCCAAGTCCCCAGACAGCGGGCATATGATTGAAACTCAAGCCAGCGTGACCAACCTCCAGTAAACAAATAAGGATCCCCGGAGTACGGATATGATCGTCAACGATTGGACAAGCGCGAATAAACCGCTCAATCCCCGTCTTCCTTAAAACGCCCATCCAACGGCACTAGACTCGGCATGTTGGGAGAAAAGGGCAATCGCTGACTGATGCTTTACAACATGCCACCAAGACTGGGGGAAAGACTTAAGAATCAGCCATCGACCGAAGCAATGCGACGTCAAAATTCGACTCGTTTTCCGGTCGCAAACCATGTCCACAATACTCGAATTTGGCGAACAGAAACAAACTTCATTCGGAAACTGAAACTTCACAAGTGCATTTCCGACACTGAAACACTTAGACAAATACACAATGAAAAAAAGAAGTCAAAAAAGGAAAAGTTTCATTTCTATTGATTATAGAAGAAGTTCGTGTACAAGTCTCCAAAAAATTCCTACTAGTAGGGGCCGAACCCGCATCTATACACGGCTAACAAAATGCAAATCAAAATACACCGCAAGAGCATGCCTAATCTTTCTTCTTCCTTGGCTTCCTCCTCGGTGTGGACCCGCTGGAACCATCGCCAATATTCCTCTTCGAGCCTTTGCTTTTCGGCGGTCGGTCTTCAGGCAAGGGCATTATGTCGACGTCCTCCTCCGAACTCGTGTGAATAATAATGCTCCCTACGGGCGGAGTCGGAGGAACGGGATCAAGTACAGAAGGTGGAATGGGCAAGCTGGTGAGGAAGACAGAACCACCAGGAGACATCATTCCGAGCGGGGCAGGTCCCGATGTTGCCATCCCACCTCCAAAGCTGCCGCCATAACCCGCTGCTGCCAGTTCAGCGTCAATCTGAGCAAACATCTCCTCTTCGGTTACTGCTTGAGCCGCACTGGGGGCATCAGCAGTCGGCATTGAAGAGCTTGCAGCAGGATCAGTCACGCTCATAACAGATGACAAGTTAGCACGAGGGTCGCTATGGCGGCGGAAGAGTTCATCAATCAGCTGCACGTCGAATGCAATCGTACCTCCCTGCAGATCGTCAAGCGGGGCAGCTGTACTCATGGTGGTTGCCTCGGTCACGATAGCCTCCTGCATTTGATATGATTCTTGAGTGGTAGGAGGCATGGCCGATGCAGCATCGATCACTGGACAAAGAATAAAAGAATTGTTAGAACTCAAACTCGATCGAAGACTTCAACTCATGAAAGACATGTGGAATGTTCGGAGTACCTTCCTCAGTTTGACTTGTAAGGGACGGGGCGGCTTCAGTCGCTTGCGCTGTAGTCGGAGGCATCTGTGGCTGATCCGGGTTATAGGCAGGAATAGCTTGAGGATCAACCGCATGCAAAGATTCAGGCTGAGTTGACACTGGAAGATCAAGACTTGCATCATGATGTCCAACCCCGGAGCCTTCTCCTACTTCCAGGTGCTGGGTGCCAAGCCTCTCCTTCTCATAAGAGATCATTGAATCATGGAGAATCTTCTTTTCGTCATCAATTAACAGACGATTCTCAAGCTCGAATTCATCCACAGGCTCACCCTAGCACGCTTCTTTCTCTTCCTCAGCCAGTCGGCCCCAAGCACTGTGGGGATGCGTCGAATAGTCATCGAGCCAGGCCAGACCCCTGTGCCTCAGCACGTTAGCGTTATAGACAACGAGGAGGTCTTCAATGTCGACCTCTAGCCTGGACTCGGCCAACTTCACCCTCTCCTCGACCTCAGTCTCCACCTTTTGGACTTTAGCCACCACCGCATCCCGTTCACCCCTAAGTATAACAGACTGTTCGTACGCCTCCTGGGCTGCGTTGTTCGCGTCGTCTTTTTCCTTGGCCATATCGGCGAATTTGGCCTTAAGTTCGTTCAGTTCCTTGACTGCCGCATCCCGCTCGGCAGTAACCGTAGTATTCCGGTGGCCCATCTCCTCCACCAAGGCAACATGCGTCTGCCTCAACCTCTCCATGGCCACATTTTCTTCATCAGCCTTCTTAATGGCCTCGATCTCAGATTTCTGAGAAGACTCGGACTCAGCAGAGAGTACCTGAATAATCCGATCCCTTTTTGTGAGCTCGGTCTCAATCTTCTCGATCTATTTGGCTCGCACGAAGGCCACTTTGGAAGCTTTTTCAGCAGCTTTTGTCCACTCCCGGTATTGGGTGTAGATGTCGTGGACATAATCATGCATCGTGCCTTCTACCCCTGATGGGATTCTCTTCAAATGGGGAGGGAAGACGTAACCGTCGAAGCAGTTATTTGGAAAATCCTTCTTCATTTGAGCCAACTTAAGGGCCCCTTCTCCAGTGGGATCAGCAGGGACCTGCTCTGTGATCATGGAAGATGTAGTTTTGACTCTCTGAAGATGAGTCTCAGATCTGGAAGTGTGAGAAGACGGCCTATGACGAGGAGGGTCTGGTGGATTTGAAGTTTGAACAGGAGGAGGAGATGGAAGTCTAGGAGGAGGAGAGCACAACCTAGACCGATGTGTACACTCCCTATCCCTATCACGCCCGAATCTATCCTGGTGGGAGTACTCGCGGTCGCGATCTCGGTCTGAGTCTCTCCTGCGGGAATCATAGTAACCAGAAGCCTTTCGGGCTGAGCGAAGGTTACCGAGCATGGATCCTCTCCCAGACATAGTACCTGAAAATGATAAACGAAGAAAGAGTTAGTAACTTCCTAAGGCTGGCGAAGCACAGTTGTGAATCATGTAGTGTAGTGAAGTGTATGCATGTGCAATCCCCCGACCAACCGGAAATGTCGGCCGCACTCGTAGCAAGCGACCCACTCGGTTCATGAACACTATCGAGCTCCTCCATCCCGGCATTGTATTGAGACGACACAAAGTCCGGAATCGGAACATCGGCAAGTCCCTCAAAAAGATTCCCAACCGGCGGGGGAGAAGCTTCCCCAATTCTAATCCCCGGGACGGGCAAAGACACGACCACAGATTTAAATCTCCCGGATTTAGAGCGCTTGTGAGCAACAGCCTTGCCTTGTCTTTTTCCTCAGGAATCCTGAACATCGGAAGGGGGCCCGGCTGGGAGCTCAGTATTGGTGGGCGTTCTTTCTGGATCAACTTCTTCGGTGATCACAACTGCGGGCGCTTTGCGCTTCACGCGTTTCTTTGGGGCCACTCTATGTACCACATCCAGGTGTATGCTCTATCTTCGTTCTATCAGCCCGACAGCCCTCAAATTCATGTCGGTAAGGACTAAGTCTATGTGCCTCTCTTCACCCAGAAACGCTTGAAGAATCCAAATGAGGTCTCTGAAGTATGCGCACTCGGGGCGAGAGATTGCAGCTGTGAGAAAGGAAAAGTGTGTCAGTTTTGAAGTCAGTTACTAGTGTCTCCTAGATTCAAGAGAGAAATGACAGTACTTACGTCTATCCAACCACCGACCAGCGAACCCAGGGGGGCACCGAACGTAGAACCATTCGGTTTTATAATAACTTAACCTTCCCCAGGAGCCCTGTACAATATGGCAGCTCCTGACCGCTTCCAAGAAGGTGAAAGAGGGGCTGTCTCCACGGCTCTTGACATTGAATAGATATCGGATCTCGATCGGCTTTAGCAGTCGAAAGAGGATCTCCATAAAGAGAACAAAGATGTTGTTCAATAAGGCATACACTTGGGGTGTAGCTGGGATGGAGCTATGCCAAGAAACGAAAACACCTCCCTTATATAATCATTGAAGGGAGGAAGTGTCCCCGCTGTGCAAGTGTGACGGTTGAAAGCAGTAAACCACTCCGGGGGATTGTGTGGCCTGTCAGTTGGCCCGGGGAGTAGCACGTCGTCAAGCGACAAACCGTGCCTTAAGCAAATCCGTCCAAGCATATCTTCGGAGATACCCGATGGCACTGAATCTGGCGGACTACAAATAAACCGAGCACCCAAACGCTCATCCGGAGCTGGCTCTATAACCTCGGCTTCGATAACCGGTATCTCTATGGTTGGAGGAATAGAACTTGGTAGTTCCGGCTGCTGAGAACTTGAAGGATCCATGACTAGCTAGCTTACAAAAAATCATTGTTAAACTGACAAATAACACCCGTGCATCCCCCAGTGTAAAGTGTGTGAATGTGTTGTGCAGTGTAGTACTGTATATTACTTGAGGTGATCAACCGGATTAAGGAAAGCATGTAAACAACGAGACTTCGGAATTCAGTCAGAAGGATCGTCATCGCTGACCGTCACAACCGTGCCATCCAGTTATTAACTATCACTCCAAATCAAAGTTTGGTGTCATTTTTATAAGTTGCAATTTCATCGACGAGCTTCGATAGGAAGTCAGATATGCAGTGAAACGGTTAAGTCCAAGTATGCCAGTTTGAAGCTCATCGGAGGCAGTTGTTCGAGTGTGTGAGAAGTTTCAAATTTTTTGATGATCAAATTTGTATTTCTCACGAGAGCCATGTTTGCATCGATGAATTATAAGTCGTGTGCGTTTGAGTTAGACTCAGTCAGAAGGATGGAGTGCAAATTCGACTCATTCTAGAGCCATCTATTTCGACTCGATCCAGAGCTACGCACTTCGACTCGCCCCAAAGTCACACGTTTCGACTCGGTCCGAAGCAACCACTTCAACTCGATCTGAAGTCACGCGTTTCGACTTGATCCGAAGCAGCCGCTTCAACTCGATCCAGAACCACGCACTTCGACTCGATCCAAAACAACTGCTTCGACTCAACCCAAGGCCATCCACTTCGACTCGCTCCTGAAACCACACAGTTCGACTCGCTCTCAAGACTGCACACTTCGACTCGATGAAAAACCAACCTTTTCGACTCGATCCAGGGGCATCGTTTCGAGTCCATCAGGCGTGACCCCTTCATATCGATCCATGGATTCAAAGCATTTGATTCGACGCGAAGCTCCACCATCGATCAATATGAAGACCTTTGCCTCATCCTCTCGAAACCCATACTCCATTGAGACAAAGCTGAGGCCAGAGAGCTTCCGATCGATCACAACTCCGATCGATTTGGTGTTAAGAATCAAGTCTCCTCGTTTACGTGATGGTTTCGTTCAATGGATTACCTAAGGTTTGTCAGTTAGTTCAAATGGTTGAAGATAGGAATCGATTCGAAGGCAAAGTTTTTTCTTTTGAAAAGCTCTGGAGCGACACGAAAGCAAGGAAGATAAAGATGAAAGGTAAAAAGTGAAAAAATGGCTAAGTATGAAGTATTTATATGGACTTGAAAGCAAGGGAAATAAAAGATTCAAATCCCAGTGGAGTCGAACACGTGCTTCGACTCCCTCTTCAGTGCGTTGACGCGGAGCTCCCATTCGTATCGCTTGTCTTCGACTCCCTCTCCGGTGCAGCTAAACGAGCAGTTCGAATCCATCAAGGAAGCACATTTCGACTCGCTCCATTTCGACTCGCTCAGTTTATAGCCATCAGGGAAGCCCATTTCGACTCACTCAACCAATTCTTACTTCGACTCGCTCGACCAGTGCTTTGCCTCGACTCACTCGACCAAGTTCTTACTTCGACTCGCTCGATATGGGCACACTTCGACTCGCCTAGTTCATGGCTATCAGGGAAATTCATTTCGACTCGCTCCGTTTCGACTCACTCAGTTCACATCCTTCATCGAGTCAAACGAGCACTTCGTATCCATCGAATCGTGGCTTCCATAGGCTAACTCCATCAACTCGACATGTCTGCTTCGCATCCATAAATCCAATAAAAATTATCTTTGATGTTTCAATCCTTCACATCGATTCTGGAGAGGATCGTTACGAAGGAGCATTCAAAAACAACCGTCAAGCGTTGTTGCAACGAATTTCACATCGGTTTAGGAGAGGATTGATATGGAATTCAGAAAATAATAAACTGATAATGACTCGAGAACGTAAAAATGTCAGCGGGAGTCAGATTAACATATATGCATGAATGTCGGACTAATATTCAATATTCCAGATTTTCAGAAATCAGAAATTCGTTTAATAATGATTACAACGGCAAATGGGCAACCACTAGCATACAGTAATCAGTGGCAACAATACATTGTACAGTAGTCAACAGTTCACAATATCAAGAAGAACGGTCAAAGATTACAGCTTTCATCGACGAGACAATAACTATTCAAAGTAGAGATGGCAGTATTTCAAAGCACGTCATGTTCCCACAAGAGTACTTTGGGGGGCAAATGTTATCCCTCCTTTTGGCAAGGCCGTAACACGAAGGAATTGACTGATAACCAATGATGGCCCATCCTAGAAATCATCTATATACGGGCTCACTACGGATATCGGCGAATTTTTCCCGAGTCCGGATCGAGCCATAATTGGTAGGACATGACAAGCTAAGCCATGGGAGCCAACGTTCAAAATCTCAAGTCAATCCGAGTTCGTATGCTCAAGTTATGAAGGATGCAAAATTGGATAAAAACCAAATACCGTTCGACTCGCTCCTTCGACTCGCTCCTTTTCCCTCAGATACCAACTTCGACTCGCTCCTGTTCGACTTGCTTCACTGCCATCTGAAGTACCTATTTTGACTCGCTTCGCTCAGCTACCTTCTTTGACTCGCTCACTTCAAACCACTGGTCAACTCCATTAACTTCGACTCGCTCCTCTCAAATAGCTATTTGACTCCATCGAAGTCAGCTCTGGTTGGCAAAGTCACTACTCGAAGCGATCGAACCATGCGCTTCGACTCGATCAACCATTGTACACTTTGACTCGCTCAAATCAGTGTGTGCTTCGACTTGCTCAAAGCAGCGTCAAAGGCGGAGCGATCCAGGAAGCGCCTCGTCATCGAGTCGAAGGGAAGCGATTCGAAACAGGAGCGAGTCGAAGGAAACAGCCTACCGAGAACTCCATTTCGTATCGATCATATCTCCCAATCTACAAGTCCAAATGCTATGAAATTTTCACAAAAGACTACGTGCTTGCTAAAGAATGTCCACGCCAAATTTCGACTCCATTGGATGAAATCTTGATCGAGTCGAAATCTGTTCGCGTCGATCACGGATCGGACCGAAACTTCACGGGCTTGGGCGTGCGGGCCTGGTCACATGCCAGAGAGGGTCTCCCGAGATCTGAGCAAGATACGAGCCTCCTACACCTATAAATAGACCCCCAAAGCCAACAAAAAAGGGGTTCTTCTTCCTCTTTGAGCTCCCTAACGCCCGGACTCCGCCAGATCCAGATCTGAACTCAACTACTGTTGCCATAAACAAAATTCACTGCTGCAAATCTCAATTGACTGTTGTAAACCATTGAATTCACTTGTAAACACAAAGGAAAAATCAATAAAGCAAACTATTTCATAGTGGACGTAGGCTATACGCCGAACCACTCTAAATTCTCGTGTCTCCTTGCACTTTAATTATTCTCATTTCTAAAATTTGGATTTTTTCTTAGATAATTCTTCTTTTTCCATTTAATTTCTTCACTTGATCTCTTCAAAAACTTCCGAAGAGTGTTGTGCCCAATTTTGGTACAAACATAACCCAATCTCATTTTAAAGGAAAACCATGGCGTAAATAAAGAGTTTTGAAATGATTTAAGTATGGAATTTTTGAAGAAGTTTTCCTTGATTAATTGGTTAAAAGGATTAACCAAGTTATTATGTTTGCTTCTTCATATATGTAGATATTCACATTGTAATGGACCCATAACTGTATTTTAGGAAAGGGCAAAATAACCAGCTAGGCTGACCCAGTAGTGAATATAAATTAAGTTAACTCCTAAATGAGTAGAATTGCATCCAGGAGGTCAGAAAGACCAGAGTATAGGATGCTAAAATATTGATTAAAGAAATTGTCAGGGAGACAAGTTCATAGTAAACCCATGAAAACTATGTATAGAAGAAGCTGTCAGGGAGACATGTTCATAGTAAACCCATGAAAACTATGATTAGAAAGAGTTATTGGCAGGGGCCAATAGGTTTGTAGTGAACCCATGAAAACTATATCCGGATTCAGTTATTGATGAATGTCAATAGGTTCCTAGTCAACTCATGAAAACTAGGATAAGAGGGAAGTTATTGGAGTTACCACTAGGTTCAGGGAGAACCCATGAAATAATGATGTTATTGGCAGGGGCCAATAGGTTCTTAGTGATCCCATGAAATCTATGAAATAAGATAGGGAGTGCGTAAATTTAAACAGGTTAATAGTAAGCCCATGAAAACTATGAAACTAGACAGGGAGTCCATAAACCTTAAACAGGTTATTAGTTAGTCCATGAAAACTAATAGGTTAATAGTGACCCTAGAAACTATAAATATGACAGGTAGTCAATTAAACAGGGGATGGGAAATTCAGAATGTTTTAACTTGTATGCATATCATCATAATATTTTGAAATGTTATATTTTTAACCATTGTGGATGTAGGAGCACAATATATGGTTTTATAAAGTTTTAAAATACTAGTGAGGGAAAACCTGTTCCACCATGAGGTGTGGTCTCACTAGATATCTAAATGGTTTGAGATGGTAGATTATTATTCATATCAGGCTTTATGTTTGACTCGAAGTTTATGTTTTCCCCTATAACTCTTGGGTACTCAATTGATTTTGAGTAGTTTGAGAGTTGAGGTTTTCAAGTACCACTTTAGACGAATAAGCTTCCGGAGACGTGCATGAGGCATGATAGCTATCTAGAGTTCTCTTTTATTTTGATTTCGCTGTGTTGTGGTTGTAAAGTAAAAGTTGTTAAATTGCTTATATATACTCTGATCATCCAAGGGGGCATCTTCTTATGTCGCTCTTGGCGTATGTTGTAATAAGTATATTTTCTCTGAACGTGGTTCTCGTATTGGGATTATGTAATGAATTTGAGATGATTTAAAATGGAATGTGAAAGTTGTTTTATGATTTTAAATTTTTTACATATCCATTTGTTTCTGTTATATCAATCTATCGAACATTACCATATTTGGTCACCGAGGATTAATAAGTATGGATGACTGCAGCATCCGTAGCCGTTAGTTTTGGGCCTCCAAGTAATGGATGTTACAAGTTGGTATCAGAGCATAGGTTTATGAAACTTAAAAGAAATTTAAACCTAAACGATTTTTCAAAACATAATCCAATGAATCAGAAAATAAGATCGGGGTTAGGGATAACGCTATAGTAACGTACTTGTATTTGATATATAGATATAAGTACGTATTCCCCTCTCTCTTAGACCGTTTGTTATCCAGCCTTTTGGCTCAGCTATATTCAGACTGACTAGACAAGTTAGAATAGACGATCATCGAGGAAGACAGCTTGGAGAGATGATTATTAGGCTCAAAGATCAAGCATAGGCAATGGTATAAAGCGATGATCAATCGAGGCCAAGAGATAGACTCTACATAATATTCTAAGTATGGAATAATGCCTCCCCTAGGCGAGGGATCAGTACCTATCCCTTTCCCTAGGGGATCGGTATATATCATCAATTTTTATCCCAAACTTGGTAAGATCGATATAGAGTGCCAAGGAAGGCCCCATGAGGCTACATTTCAAGTTTCAAGTCATTTAGAGTTCGTATGCTCAAGTTATGGGAAAATTGCTTCACCTATCAAAAGGGATCAGTATAAAAGGGATCGGTATAAAAAGGATCGTCCTTATTCAGCTTTCACTACATATTGTAACAATGATCGGCCAATAACTAAAAATCTACATATGCTATTAACATGAAACTTGGAGTATAAGCTAATTAAGATGTGTGCAACACACCATAAGGATCGCATGGCATTTGGAGCAAGTTGGAGGGATCTGTACCTATCCCTCTAGAGGTATGGGCAGAAGTCAGAATTAAAGCAACGTAACTTCATGGAAAATGCGATATCTCGCAAACCATACGTTGGAATTGCATGAAATTTGGGGAGCAGGAATCGGGGAAAGTATACAAAAAAGATAGTTCTTTTCTATTATATTAGTATTAGTTAGTGATCTCGGCTCGGTGGATCCCTTTCTCCATGATGAACTATTGGCACAAGTCCCAGCTGATCCAAACATTCTTGTAATGATAATCAAGTGGAAGATCAATAAAAATATAAAGTGGACATAGGCCAAGATTGCCGAACCACTATAAAAATCTATGTGTTCATTTTTGATATTTATTCTATTTTAATTTCATTCTTTATTTAATCTCTACTAGATTATATTGGTTGTTGATGCCCATTTTTGGCTTCAACATCGTTCTTTTGTATCTTACTAAAGCTCGTATGTAGATTTATGAAAAAGAGGATATGGAAGTAGGAAACGGAAGAGGAAATCTTGGTGGAGGAAGCACCACAACCAATGGAAATGCTCGACCCACGAGGAGGAACCCGGGTCAACAGGCTAATGCTAACCAAAATGTTGATGCCAATGTGGGTGTTGGAAATCCACCAGTTGATATGGGGGCGATGTATCAGTTTTTCGTCAATATGATGCAAGCTCGAGTTGCTGGAAATGTTGGAGGAGCTAATCATGTGGCTCCAGTTGGGAATAATTATGCTAAGCTGAGGAGAGATTACACCAGTCTTAGTGGAAAGTCATTTATAGGGACAGAGAATGCCATAGAGGTAGAGAATTGGTTGTTGCATTGTGAGAAGATATTTGTTGATCTAGGTTTAGATGATGAGCAAAAGAGAAGGTTGGCCTTTAGGCAGTTACAAGGGTTGGCACTTCATTGGTGGAACAGTGTTACTATCAGAGTTCCGAAGGAGGAATTGACTTTGGTTGATTTTTGAAGGAGATTTGAACAAAGGTTTATATCTGAGGTTGCTAAGTCAGCACCGCTAAGGAAGTTTTTGGATCTGGAGCAGGGAGATATGTCGGTTGTTGAGTATGATGCTAAGTTTGATGAGTTGTCCCATTATGGATATATATACTATAGACAACGTCATCAGGAGAAATGAGAGGTTCATTCGGGGATTGAGACCTGAGCTTGCTAGAGCAACACTGACACATATCCATGATCCTAGTAATGTAGTGGTGGAGATGGCAATCCGCCATGAAGAGATGTTTACTGGTTATGCTAGAGAGAAGCTAGTTGAAACCCTGGGTTCTCAGGGAAAGAAGAGAAAAAAAATTTAAGAAGAAGGGAGCCCATGTGGGGGAGGCTACAAAGAAGGCAAAGGCTGATTTAGTTTGCTTCAAGTGTGAAAAGAAGGGTCATTATGCTCATGAGTGTTGCTTAGGCAAGGGAAAGAAGACTGCAGATAAGAAGAATGTAAAGTGCTTCAACTGCGATCAGGTTGGAAATTATAAGAACTGGTGTGTAGAGCCAGTTAGGGCGGACAAGGGAAAGGTTTTTGCTGTTGGACCATCATCTGCTAAGCCAACTGCAGCTGAAAAATGGAAGACTGTGATGGAAGGTATGTTTTTGATTCAGAATATACCAATCAGGATACTATTTCATACCGGTGCATCACATTCATTTATATCCCAATGTTTGGTTGATAGGTTATGTTTAGAACCCACATACCATGTTACTTCCTTAAGGGTTGCGAATCCAATAAGAGGGTATGCAACTCTGGGGATGAGATGTGACTAGTTAGAACTTGATTTTTTAGGTCATAAGTTTGCATGCAGTATGTATGTTTTTGATTTCGTAGATTTTGGAATCATCTTGGGTATGGATTGGTTGAGCAAGTATGAGGCTAGGATATTTTGCTGGGATGGGGAGATATCACTAAGACACCCTGATAGTCATGGCCAAATAATATTCTCAGTGGAGAGTTCTGACCGGAGTAGTTGTGCTTTATTAAGTGTTATGGAAGTGAGAGAAGAGTTAAGTCTGGTCCGAGTATGAAGAGAGGTTACAGATTTCTTTGAGTCGATTACGGGATTACCACCGAAACGAGCTGTTGAGTTATGGATAGATCTTATGCAAGGAGTTGAACCTGTAAGTAGACCACCTAGCAGGATGACACCAACCGAGATGAAAGAATTGAAGGTGCAACTAGTAGATCTAAAAGGAAGGAATTTTATTAGACCAAGCAGTTCGCCTTGGGGAGCGGCCGCGGTGTTCGTGAAGAAACCAGATGGTTCGTTGAGGATGTGCATCGACTATCGTAAGTTGAATGAGAGGTAAATCAAGAATAAGTACCCTTTGCCGAGAATACATGATCTATTTGATCAGTTGTGTGGAGCCAGAGTGTTTTCCTAGATGGATCTGGCGACATGTTTCCATCAGTTAAGAGTGCCAGAGGACAGTATTCCTTTGGCAGTATTTTGGACTAGGTATGGTTCGTACGAGTGGTTAGTAATGACATTCGGGTTAATGAGTGCACCTGCTTTCTTCGTGGATTTGATGAACCGAGTTTTCTAAGAGCACTTGGATAGGTTTATGCTGGTGTTTATAGATGACATTTTAGTAAACTCTGAAGATGAAAAAGAGCACGAGGATCATCTTAGAGTTGTTCTTGAGACGCTGAGGCAGCATCAGCTGAAGGCAAAGTTTTTCAAGTGTCATTTTTGGAAGAAAGAGGTTAAGTTTCTTGGTCATGTGGTTCTAGAGAAGGGCCCGTCAGTCGATCCGGATAAGATTGAAGCTGTTAATAATTGGAAGATACCAGGGACGGTGACTGAGATTAGAAGCTTTCTTGGACTTGCTGGTTATTACCGGAGATCCATCAAGGATTTCTCATGGATAGCAGTGCCTTTGACTAAGCTAACTAGGAAGGATGTGGAGTATGTCTGGTTCGACAAATGTGAGGAAGCATTCCTTAACTTAAACCACTTGTTGACCAATGCACTTGTGTTAGTAGTTCTAGACGAAAACCAAGGGTTGGTGGTGTATACTGATGCATGTGGGACTGGATTAGGAGCTGTGTTAATGAAAAAGGGTAAAGTTATTGCCTACGCTTTATGACAGCTTAGACCGCATGAAGTGAGATATCATACTCATGATTTGGAGTTAGCAGTGGTGATCTTCACATTGAAGATTTGGAGGCATTATCTCTTAGAGGAAAGATTTGAGCTATACACTGATCATAAGACTTTAAGATACTTATTCTCTCAAAAGGAGCTGAATATGAGACATCAGAGGTGGTTAGAGTTTTAGGCAGCTTATGATTTCGGTATAGAGTATACACCAGGAAAAGGTAATAAAGTAGCTGATGCTCTTATTAGAAGACATCAGAATGAGGTGTTAGCTATGTCGGCAGAGTGGAAATATTTTGAAGCTTTGACTACTTGTAGTGTGCGGTTACGATCGACTACTAGTTTTAGTCAGAGTACTGCCATGTTGTCCTGTTTAGTAGTTCGATTAGTGTTGATCGAGAGGATTGCTTCTATGTAGAAAGTGGATCCAGTATTAGTCGAGAAGATCAGAAGGCTGGAGTTTGGAACTGAGATAGATCATCTAAAAGATTTTAGTTTTGACTAGAGAGGATGGTTTAGGAAGAAGGGACGGTTGTGTATTCCGAATATAAAGGACTTAAGGAAAGAAGTTCTTGGAGAATGTCATCAATCCAATTTTACGATTCATCCTGGAGGGACCAAGTGTATCAAGATATGAAGAGGAGGTTCTATTGTGAAGGTATGAAGAGGGATGTTGGCTTGTGGGTTAGGCAGTGTGCAAACTGTCAACAAGTGAATGCTGAACATCATAAGCCGAGTGGATTGCTTCAACCTCTAGAGATTCTAGTTTGGAGATGGGATTCAATATCCATGGAAGACGGGTTGTCAAGGTCAAATAGGGGAAATAGAAGTATATGGGTTATAGTGGACATGTTGACCAAGAGTGCCCATTTCATTCCAGTAAAGTCAACCAGGACGGCACCTGTTTTGGATAAGTTTTTTATGAATAACATAGTTAGACTTCATGGAGTTCCTAGTAGCATAGTCAGTGACAGAGATGCTTTTTTCACTAGCGAATTCTGAAAGAGTCTATAGGATGTGTTAGGAACTAAGCTCAAGATGAGTACTGCATATCACCCTCAGATGGATGGGAAGACAGGGGGAGCCAATAAGGTACTCGAGGATTTGTATAGAGCTTGTGTATTGGACTTTGGTGGATCTTGGGAAGATCACCTACATTTAGTCAAGTTTTCCTACTATTATATTTATCAGACTAGTATAGGAATGGCATTGAAGCTTTGTATGGAAGGCCATGCTAATCACCAGCATGTTGGTTGGAGACTGGAGACAGATTAGTCTTATGTCCAGATCTGGTTAGAGAGGCGACATAGAAGATTGAGTTGATCCGAGAAAGGATGAAGGAAGGTCAATCCAGACAGAAAAGTTACGCAGATAAGAGGCGTAAGGACCTAGAATTCTTAGTTGGAGATAAGGTTTTCATTAAAGTATCACCGATGAAGGGTGTAGTACGATTTGGAGAGTCAGGGAAACTGACATCGAGATATGTTGGTTCATTCGAGATTATAGAGAGGATTGGAAAGCTTGCATACAGAGTAGAGTTGTCGAGCAGTATGGTAGGTGTTCAAAATGTATTTCATGTGTCTCATCTTCGCAAGTATGTGCATGATCCAGAGACTACTATTCCTCCGACAGGGTTGGAAGATTTGATAGTAGAGCCTAATTTTACTTTTGTTAGACAATCAATGCGGGTTATAGGGAGAGATGAGAAAAGGTTGAGGAACAAGACAGTCAAGTTAATGAAAGTTTAGTGGAGCGATAACGAGAAGGACTGTACTTGGGAAACAGAAGACGGGATTAGAGATACTTATCCTGATCTGCTATGAGGTTATGTCCACTTTATATAGATAGTTGCTAGTCAGGTAGACCAGTATGGTTGTTAGGAGTGGTTACAAGGGATTGCTATGTTTAGTATTTAGTCCATATTGAATTTCGAGGATGAAATTCTTTAAAGATGGAAACCTGTAACACCCCTAATTTTTGATAACATGATTCCGGAGATTTAATTAGAGAGTGATAAGGGGATTGAGATTTGAAAATAAAACTAAGGGCCAAGCTCAATTAAATAAATAGGTTTAAGAATGGTTTGTAATCTAAGTAAATTACATAAGGCATATTGGGAAATAACCGCACCCTATTCTATAACCCTTATATATTCTCATTCCTTATACCATTCACGTTCATTTTCTCATTTTCACAAAACATAAAAACGTAAGAAAAGAAGAGCTTAGAGCCAGCCATTGCTAGGAGAAGAGAAAATTCAAATCAAGCTAAGAATTAAAGCAAGAGGAATAAATATCAATCTCAATCCAATCTCCTTATCCTAATCAAGGTGACAATAATTTATAGCATCTCTATTTTGTTTATAATCATTTGTTTTCGGGTTTAAGATTAAATTCGTTTTAATGATGATTTGGATGATGACATGCTTGGATTTATAACATGTTTGATTTAAATCAAATTGTTCGTATATGGATTTATTCGGTTTTTAGGGTAAAACCGATTGTAAATGACTTCGAATGCCATGAAAAAAAATTATGTTATGTAAAACATGACTTTGGAGTTGGGTTTTAATTTTGATAATTTTCCAACCTATGGAATAATTATTATGAATTTTCAAAGGAAAATATGGTTAACTGGATTTTGAAATTTATTTTAGAAATTATATTGGGAATTTGGGTCTAAAATTTAGATATGTTAGATAACATATTAAAAGTGAATTTCTATAATTTTTGGGGATTTTTCCTAAGTGATTTACTGTGAGAATTAAATTATCTTGAAAGGAGGACCTAAATGATTTAATTGTTTTTCTTAATGAAAGGGCTTATTTGTTAAATTAATCTTGGTTTAGATCTGAAATTATGTGACAGTTATTTTTGTAAAGTATTTGAAAAGTTGAGGCAACCAATCATATGCTTACAAGTAGGCTGGTTAGTTAGAAAGTGTTTGCTTTAACTGGCATTAAATCAGATTTTACCCAGAAAAGTGGGTTCCGCCTCTATTAGAAGCACCTTTCGACCCTTTGCTTCCTCCTACAATTAAGTCAAAACCCCATATAGCTGAAACCAATACACAAGGTATCAACATGGGACGTAGTGGATTGGAGGAAGGCGGAAGGCAAGTTGTCGAAAGAATTGAATTGGAAGGAATTGTATGATTTTCGAAATATATTGTGTAAAATGAAGTATTAATCAATCTAAACTAGATTGAAATATTTTTACAAACAAATGGCAAGAATTAAAATTAAATTTGAGTGTAAAGGAAATAAACTAAACCAAAGTGGATTGGAATTATAAGGCCTAATCCCATTATCTTTCCTCCTTGTTCTAGAACTCTCCTACTTTTTTAATCAAGCCCAATTTCCATTATCTTCAAAAGAAATTGCCCTAAAAGCCTAAATCAGAAAATCATGATCAACTTAAAAAAATGAAAATGAAATCACACATAAGGCGATTGCCTTTAGCATCGTCGATGCAGCGAACGCCAACGTAGTTTTGCAATTTGAAGGATGTGTGGGCGTTCACGAGGGCATCATCGGGTTAATGATATTGACAGAGTATGTGTCGATAGATGTTGAAGAGTGCCGCAACGTGGTCAATAACAACAATCATGGTGGTGCGGGCATTCCTGAGGGCAGTCGCCCATGTGTGTATTTGGATGAATGACATGGGGTCACTATTAGTGGCAGGCAAATCGACGATGACAAATGGTGACATTTGGAGTGAGACGCAAACAACGGAGAAGAAACATCTTTTTTAGAGCTGGAGGCAGTGATGGATTTCGTTGGGAATCTCGATGATTTTATAAACTGACAACAATATTTGTTTCCTATTGCTTGATAATTAATTCTTCCAAATATCGGTTGAATTGCTTGGTTGAAGTGAATGACTGTGAAATTTTATGTATGTTGGATTTGTTAAAATGCAAAGGAGATGCATTCTATTTGCATTTTGATTTGTGTAGTTTATTTATGTGTTGTCTGCGCATTATATGGAAGGTTGGAATTCGATGTAATTTGACTCGGGCCACGCGATATAATCTATATTAATAATCAATGATTTTAGAGAATTTTGCTCCATGATGTCTAAATCTAGATAATTTATTTATTTTCTTGTTTTAAAAGACTTAAAACATATTGCAAAATTAATCTATGATTTTTCAATCTTATTAAAAATATTTTACAAATGATTTACCAAAATTTTACCTAACTTATATATTTTCATATTTAAATTTCTATTTTTATTATGTATATAAACATATAATTTTCTTTCGGTTACAAAATCTTGTAAAAATCACTATTATAATTATATTATAAATTTAAAATCGTTTTAAAGCCAAGAATTATAATATATTATCACACTATAACTGTATAGGGTATTTTTTTAAGGACGCATTTTAGAAAAAAATTAGATCCAAAGACAACTAACTTTAATAGTTAGATCAAGGATGAAGACCCAATTAAATTATATTAATCTCAAATTAATTTTAATTACTCATCTTTATTGAATCAATAAAAAACAAAGAATGGCACTAGAATTGCAAGAAATAAAGTGATTTCAAAAATGTACTAGTCAATTAATGTTATCATAAAAATATAGACGTAAATAGCTTGGAAAGCTAAATGAATATGGATTTATAACTTAAAAATAACATTATTTTATATCATTGAAAATATAGAACTAAGCAATTTAAAAGCTAGTTCGATTTAGCATTTTCAAAATGTTAGTAGTAAATAACAAAGCTAAATACATTTAGCTTTCAATCCTCTTTTTCCTATATTCTTTTCTTCCACATACACAAGAAAATAATTTTTCTATAATTAATTATTACTATTTTTTATAAAAAAATTCTCAAATTCACAAAAAAATGTTTCCATAATTAATTTTATTATTTTTGAAAGGTCAATGTGTGTCCTTAATTTAAAATATTTGGATTTTATCCAATTAAAACTTGAATGTTGTACTTGATGTGAATAACAAATGTTGGATGTCCCTTGAAATAAAAAGGAAAATAATTTCGTCCTTGGAACAAATATCCACTATTTATAGTAATAAAGTAATTACCTCATTTCAAGTATTTTGATTATAAATGTTATTTAAATATTTCAGATGAGTTTTCAAGCTTTTGAAGTATATAATTTTTTAGAAATAATTATAAAGGATTTGGGTATGTTTTGAATAAATAATAATTTATTTCTAGATTATAAATTTATTGGAAAATATTTTGCAAATTAGGAAAATTATGAAATGACTTTTAAATGTTATTAAGTGATTTTAATATAGTTATTAATAAATTTGAATATGGAAATGGGGTTTTAAATGATATTTGTTATCCCGCCTTTTGGCAAGGCCGTGACACCAAGAACTTGACTAGAAACCAATGATAGTTCGTCTTGGAGATCGGTTATACGCAGGCTCACTATGGATATTGATGAATTTTTTTGAGTCCGGATCGAGCTAAAATTGATATGACACGACAAGCAAAGCTATGAGAGCCAACATTCCGAATTTCAAGTCAATCGGAGTTCATATGCTCAAGATATTGATCGATCCTGGTTGAGAAATCCAAAATTGCATCGATCATAACTCGAGATCTACAAACCCAAATGCCACCAAATTTTCAAAGGAGCTTAAATATGACCTAAGGAATGTTCCAGCCAAATTTCGACTCGATCGAAGCAAGTCTTGACCGAGTCGAAATCCGTTCGTATCAATCGCGCATGGAAAAACTCCAACTTGCATCGATCATATCTCGAGATCTGAAAGTCCAAATGCTATGAAATTTTCACAGAAGCTTAAGTACAACATGAAGAATGTTCCTGCCAAATTTCAACTCGATCGGAGCAATTTTTGACCGAGTTGAAATTCGTTCGTATCTATCGCGGATGGAAAAACTCCAACTTGCATCGATCATATCTCGAGATCTACAAGTCCAAATGCTATGAAATTTTTATAGCAGCTTAAGTACAACATGAAGAATGTTCTTGCCAAATTTCGACTCGATCGGATAAAGTCTTGACCGAGTCGAAATTCGTTCGTATCGATCGCGGATGGAAAAACTCCAACTTGCATCGATCGTATCTCGAGATCTACAAGTCCAAATGCTATGAAATTTTCACAGCAGCTTAAGTACAACATGAAGTATGTTTCTGCCAAATTTCGACTCGATTGGAGCAAGTCTTGACCGAGTCAAAATTCGTTCGTATCGATCGCGGATGGAAAAACTCCAACTTGCATCGATCATATCTCGAGATCTACAAGTCCAAATGCTATGAAATTTTCACAGCAGCTTAAGTACAACATGAAGAATGTTCCTGCCAAATTTCGACTCGATCGGAGCAAGTCTTGACCGAGTCAAAATCTGTTCGTATCGATCACGGATCAGACCAAAACTTCACGGGCTTGGGCGCGCGGGCCTGGTCACGTGCCAGAGAGGGTCTCCCAAGATCTGAGCGAAATACCAGCCACCTACACCTATAAATAGATCCCCAAAGCCAACAGAAAAGGGGTTCTTTTTCCTCTTTGAGATCTCCAATGCCCGGACTCCACCAGATCCAGATCTGAACTCCATTGCTGCTGCTACCAGCGAATTTCACTGCTGCAAATCATTGTTATTCACTGTAATTTGCTGAAATCAATTGTAAACATAAAAGGAAGATCAATAAAGCAAACTACTTCATAGTGGACGTGGGCAATACGCCGAACCACTCTAAATTCTTGTGTCTCCCTACATTTTAATTATTCTCGTTTCTGAAATTTGGAGTTTTTGTTAGATAAATCCTCTTTTCACATTTAATTTCTTCACTTTATCTCTTCAAAGACTTTCGAAGAGTGTTTCGCCCAATTTTGGTACAAACAATATTATATTATTTTTTTGAATAAAAAAAGAAATAAGTTATAAAGATTGAAGAAAGACATTTATAAATTATATTTTGACATGTAAAATGATTATTGAACTAAATTTTCTATAAATCAATTTTTAATACTATATTATATATATAAGGTAAATAGTATTCTTATCATATATATATACTTTGAATATATTTTTGAATATATTATGTATATTGTTTTGTTATGTTTGAAAATATTTGATTTATGAAGTATTATTTTAGTTCATTTATTATATTGAATTAAATCTCTATTTGGAATTATTAAAAAATTAATTAATGATTTTAATTGCATGAGACGAAGAATTTGAATAAATGAAGTTATAATACCATTTGGTATGGGACTTTCGGTAATACATCTTTAATTATTCATTGGACTCATTATATAGAGTATTGCAGGGTTTGAGTGTAACTTATGGGCAGTGAATAAACGGTTGAGTATCACATGGTCGTATAAGATATCGTTGTTATATTTATTCATTATAAGTAGATGGCACTCACGTGATGGGAAGAGTATGATAAGATTATACTTATGTGAGGTGATGCTCATGGTGTAAGCTGGGTTGATGCCCTTATATTTATTGATATTGTGTGCCACTACCATGATCTACTCCAGTTATTGGCGTTGGAGAGAACCAGATGGCTAGAATCCAACCTAATGGCCGGATCTTGGGGTCGCGTTCTAGATTCACGATACCTTTATTGCGCATCATGGAATTTGGGTTAGGTGACCCATTGGATAGGTGCCCTATAGCACATTGTGTCGCATAGGCCTATAGTCTGTTATCTATAAGGGAAAAGTTGGGTCGTGATTGAGGCTATATGTAGACAAGCCATTGGTGGATATGTGTCATGATGTCCGTCGAGGTAACCGAAGACTGTAGGTGCAGATCCTGTTTGATGACCCTAGGCTCCTGGAGAAGGCATACGGCCATCGGCCTCCCTTCTAGTTCTAACGGAGTGGTAGATGGCATATACTATTGATATAGCTCACTTAAGTATAGATATGGGTAAGAGGACCCAGGATTAGGTGACCGACATATTGATGTATAGATGATTCTACTTAAGACTTCATGTTTGTTGTAGAGTCATTCCTCACCACGATATATTCATATTATTTATATGTGAGGAGATGAGATTATAACTGGATAGGTGTCCAAAGTGTAATGGATTCTCATAAGTTTTATTGTATATGATTTCTTTGATAGACGACCTATATTTGTATTTATATTGATGTTGGTATTCTATATCTCGAGATTGTATACTTAGGCAATGCTACGAGCTAGCGTAACTATACTTGATGATATCTCATTATTGATGATTTTTGGACTTTGATGATGATTCTAGATATGGATGATTCAACCATTTGTTAATGTTTCGATTGAATAATATTTGGTGTGATTTTATATTGGTGAGGACATCTGTTACTACAAATACATATATCGAACATCCAGAGAGGTGTCGAGCATAAAGAGAGAGAAATAATTAGGTATTTAATAAAGGATAGTGAGCCTTAAGCAATCTCAAGACGCTATCGAACCTCAATAACCGAGGGGTGTCGAATGCTTAAGTATAGAAAGAATGCCAAGCTTTTGGGAGATCGAATTCAAAGCAGTTGAAAAGCATGAGAGATATCAAACATAAATACAACATAAAGGGGTATCGAACCAGAAGAAAACCAAGTCAAAAGACAATCAACATTTAACAAGAAAAAGATATCGATTTTTCCAAAGATGTCGAATGCAATCAATAAGTAGAGAAGAAATGCCAAATCTTTTAAAGGCATCGAGTTTCTACAACCAACAAGTGTTATCGAACATTTAAAGCAAATAGAGGGTGTCAAACATTAACAATGGAAGAGCATAACGAGTGCCTAGCAGTAAGAAGGTATCGAATTTCTAAAAAGGCAATAGAGGTATTGTATCAGTAAGTATTTAAGGGTATCGATTTTTTACAACATGAAGGATTTTCGAATCTAAAAAAATCAAGGGTGTCGAACCTCTATAACACAAAGTGTTATAGAGTTTATGATAGAAGGAGGATGCCACACCACTTAAGAATGCCGAAAGTCTAACTGCAAATGGAGGATAATGAGTCCCTCTGAATAACAAGCCTATGATACATCAACTGTTATTAAGCCTCTATACCAGTAACTGTTGTGGAGCATCAGATAAGAATGGATGTCGAGCTTCAATGCTAGTAAGGGGTTTTGAGATTTTGTAGATAGCAAGGGATACTAAAGCTTATACAAGTAAGGGGTGCCGAATCTCTATAAGGAGATGTCGTTGATCATCAAGCTTATATAAGTAGAAGGTGTTGAATCTCAACAATAAGATGCCGACATTTATCAAGATAGAGCTATCAGAACAATTGGATTCATTATTATGTCATGTGTCAATCATCACGCATAAGAGCACTCCTAAATAGACCCACTTGGCCATTCAAATGGGGGCGAATTTCTCTTTCCTTACTTCTTACATTTTCAACGTTGTAACCCTAAATTGAATTGGGGATTTGAGAGCCGATTGTACATTTTTAACTATTTGCATATAAGGACTTAGACAATAAACTTTGCGTAGCATACTTCAATTGAATAAAGATATTTGGCTGTTTAATGAACTTATGATATGCATATGACTTCTTATACTTGAGCCGGACTATCGACATGCATATTTCAATCTTTTGGACTTGGACTTGCGTACTTCTCTCAAGCTTTGCATAAGGCCATTCAAGCTCTTATCTAAACTAGACTTGCCTTATCTTGCATATTTGGGTTAACAAAGAAATTTGTTAACATTTTGGCGCTAGAAGAAAGGCTTGAACCTCAGTTTCCCTACATATCCCTATATAGGACTTCCCCTAGGCCTGCGTATAAAGGATATAGAAGACTTTCCCAACCTACGTATTCCCTTAAAGAACTGTCCAAACCTTGCATAACCCAACATGAATGGTGTAATGACTATTTCAAAACAAGGATCCTCTAAGCCTCACTTGGCCAAACCAGCTTATTAAGTCACTTATAGTTTGTGATTCCATGAGGAACAAGTGTGAGGTTGTTGGCACTAAAAATTATACAAGAAAAGTGACAAGTGACCCAGTAAAATCCGAATGAGTGAAGTATAAATCCATTCCATGTTGGCTCTACCCCAATCCATAGCTATTATTCTAATCCAAGAGAGGAATACATAAAAAAGATGGCTTGTTCTTAAGAATGAGGAAGGCCATACAACTCTAATCTAATGGAACTATTATTTAAAGAGAAATAAGAAAAGACTTCAACAAGTTTGCCCAAAAGTTGGAAGGAATAGTGGGTCACTCTTCTACACCAGTTGAAACTCAAGATTCTTTAAAAATAAATTTACAAACAATGCTAATGCGCCAATCCAATGTTACAAAAAGTCAAGAGGGAGCAAAAAGCATAATACACTTGAAATTCTCGATCCACTATGATTCATTTAGATATCTATCTCCTAATTAAAGAGAGATCGAACTATTGGCCTTCAAAGAAGAAGCGACCAGGAAATGAAAGAAATCTCGTGGGTTCTTATTGCGAATATCATTGAAGGAATGGACACGAAACCAATCATTGTCGAGCTCTTAAAGGAATGATTTATAATTTCTTGGGGAAAGGAAAGTTTAATAATTTGTTAACAAGAATTAAGTAAAATTCAAATTTATCTACAAAGATCAAGTGATCAATAAAGATAAATGTTTCATAAAATGGATTTATGAAATAAAGGAAGAAGCCTTTGATCCCGCCAAGATGGCCTGATCAAAGCACCTCCTAGAGAGAGGTCAGAGCAAGCTTTCGGTCATGCCTATGTGGCTTCGCCAGAGCACTACAAGTGTTCGGTCCCGCCAACATGGAGTGGCCGGAGTGCCTCCTAGAGGAAGGACGGAGTAAGCCTTTGGTCCCACCTAAGTTTGCCGGGCCAAAGCACCGACCAGCCTCCGGTTCCGTCTATAAGGCTTTAGAGGAGCACCTCCTAAAGGGAAGACAAGTAAGACTTTGGTTCGGCATAAGATGGCTAACTAAACGCACTGACCAGCCTAAATCATTACCTACAAGGTAATAAAGGGCTCAAGCCTAAATTATCACATATAAGGTGATAAGGGGCAAAAGTTAATCAAAGCCTAAATCATCACCCAAAGAGTTATAAGGGGAAAAAGAGAATTGAAGCCTAAATCATCACCCAAGGAGTGATAAGGGGCAAAAGAAATTAATAAAGCGAGTTAAAATCTACCATAAAGGTGGGTCAAAGCAATCTTCTAGAGAAAGAATAGTCAAACACATTTAATTCTGCACCAAGCCAAAGTTAAAGTACCCTTCCAAGGAAGGATCAAGAACTATTTCTTATATAGAACCAAAGGTTTCAATGTCAAGTATGGACATCTGAAAATTTCTAAATCTTCTCATTGAATTATTATTCTAGTCTAGGGCTACATTCTTTGAAATATTGATTTGGCTCTTGATCCTTGATTTCAAAATTCGAACACAAATTGTCAAATGATGGGAATTTAATAGTCGGATTTCAAGTTTTCCTACCAAATGCAATTTTGGATTTATTATCGAAAGGTTTCTGATGGATTTCTGATCTTCTTATCAATTAAACTTATGGTTTTCTTACCAAACGAATTTCCGATCTTTTATCAAACTGACTAGTAACTATTTATGCTCATATGACAATGAAAATTTATTGAATATACATTTACTCCAAAAGGCCTACTAGGATAATAGTGTTTAAAGCAACCATGATTTTCCTAAAATCGAAAGATGAGAAAGCAAATCGATCTAACTTGTATGGAGTTTTTGCTGAAGTAAAGAAGGGAGTCTCATAAAAAGTGAAAGCCAGAAATTTTGTCTAAAGCATTCTATAAAGAAATAAAGAACAATCAAATCTATGCCTAATCAAAGATTACAGATCATATGAAATCAGATTAAAGCACTACGAAAAATTACAAATCCAAACAACTTGGCGAGTTCAAATGTAAGATAAAAATAAGGAAAGAAAAAACAGGGTCAATTTAGAGTATCAATCATTCAGGTATGGATTTATTTATCATTTACATTTGACAGATCACATACAAAAGGTACAGATATCAAGGATAGTTAATTAGTATGATAATCTAGTCAAAAGTTTCCAAGCAATGCCACTTCGGTTATTATGCATTAAGAATCAAGGTCTTGCACTTTTTCCATTATGTCCTTAACAGTCGGGAAAGATTCGGCTATATGACTAATCGCCACATCCAAAAATTCCCTGAATTTCTTCTCCTTCTTCCGGATAATATATATGTGTGTGTGTGTGTGTATGTACCGTCAATAGAGCTAATTTGAACGTTTAATGCACGATCGAGCATTTTATTGGTTCCTTTGAGAGTCTTGACCTTGCTTTGTAATTCTTTAAATTTCAGCTTAAGAGCATGTTTTTCAAGTCCTAGCTCCTGAAGGTGACTTTGATACTTGTTGAGATATTTTGAGACTTTTTCATCTCACTTTCCTTTTAAAAATTAGATGCATTCATACCGAACCCTTGGGAAACATCTAGAGATTTCTCCACGATCTAAACTTCGGAGGTAGGTTTAACAAGGAAGGGAATGCCTCTTTACCAGCTAGAGATTAGGACCCAGTTGTTCTCACAGGAGTAGAAGTAGGAAGGCTGGATTCGCCTCCAATTGCAATAAGTTCCATAAATTGACATGATACCTAGCTTTTCAGTAGCTCAACTTCAAGATTCTCAATTCTCTGAAATAGACGAGCAATTACTGCATCATTTTCGATTCCTCGGTCTTGGGGTATGAACTGAACTATTGACCCTATATTCTTTCTTAGCACTTTAATCTCTTTATCTTTTTCTTTGATTTTCTCTTCTAAACTCGTGGACATTTCGTTTACATTGCTTAATCTGGATCTTAACTTATAGTATTTGTTATACCATTTCCAAGCTTCTAGGTTATCCGGAAATGGTGTAGCTGAAGCATCTTGAGAGGAGCGGTTTCTAATATCTAATATCAATCTGGCCTTAAGTCTATCCAATAGGGAAGGGAGGTCGAGGTCATTAAGTGTGAGTTGGCATTTCTAGTAAGAATAGATAAAAGAAAATTCAACATGTGGTGAAAATATATTCTTTTATTAATGACAACAAGGCTTACAAGCATGAACAAGTTCAAATTAATTAGCAATTCAAGTTTTATACATTCAATCCTTAAATTTGGAAGCATCAATTTTAGCCTTTTTGAGTGAGCCTATGGACATAAAGAAAATAGAGTCAAAGGAGACATTAAACTCAGGAGGAGTAATAGCTAGGGGAAACTGATGATAATCTCATCGCTCAGCGGGTGGACTAGAATAACCACAAAAAAGTTTAGTATAATTAGAATTGACTTCCATAAGTAAACTATCCTTTTCATCGCCTAAGAAATCAAAACACAAGTGGGAAATTTTTATGTAGACTTCCTTAAGATCCCTAAGAAAGAAGTATTTTGTTAGTCGAGAGGTTTTGAGGGTTAAAATTTTCTCCTTAAAATCCCTTTTTAGCTTTACAAATTTACTCAAGAGTTCTTTTGAAATGGGAGTGCCCGATGATTTCTTAACTTTTGTATTTTAGGAAAAAAATAAACTAAGCTATAAGGAAATGAGAATTTCAATACTTGTGAAGATTGTTTGGATTACATAATACACCAACAAGATCGGTCGAGTTCATATAATATAGACCTTATGCAAAATTCAATGATAAATTTCGCTTTACTAAACTTGTTTTCAGGAGGAATAGTGTGTAAGTTAAGTGTAATGACCTCAACCTTAGGAAGGTTCCAGCATTCCCCAAGGTGAGGATCACACCCATGTTCATTCAGATATATGTTATGTAAACGCCTAAGTAACCTCCCGCTCTTTTCCTAGAAAAAATGTATTAGTAAAGAGTTTCTAGAATAAACTTTATGAAGAAATTCTACTAAAGTGTCCTTATCCTTGATAACCATCCAAAAGAGTGTAGTTAACTCTGCACTCTCCTTTAGAACTCTTTCTTAATGAAGGTGGGATCTTTTCAAAAGCTAAGCTGGCTGGTTTTCTTTGAAATTTTTTAGTCGATTGGCATAAATACGAAGACGCTTATATTTTCAGACAAGTTATTATGATCTTCAATCAACTTCTTAATTTTTCAGTTCAATCACAAAACTTCCTTCTCACTCTTCTCATGCAAAATCTCAGAGTGATATTTGTTTCTTTTTCTTAACTAAAATAATAAATTTATTAACTAAAGCTAACAATACCTATGAGTGCTTAAAAATAACAAACTATATACATGTACCATGGGAGCTTGGGAAGCAGAAACCTGGTTTTCCTCCTTATTTGATTCTTTTTTAGCAGTTGTAGCATCCTTTGCTGGGTGTCTTCGTGATAAGCATCACGAGGTCCGAGAAGATCAAGGAGATCCGTATCATAAACAGATAGACTTAAGTCGTGATCACTAGATCCACAACCACCATTTCCCGATCCTTCGAAATCCTTATTGCCATCACCCCCATCTTCGTCGTCACTGTCGTCATTGTCATCATCGTTATTTTTGTCCTTGTCATCATCCTTCCTTTCATCATTATCCTCATCTTCGTCAAGCGGAGGGTCATCAAATGATAATAGCTTTTGAGGATTAATTGGATCCACTTCTGGGAATTCATCTTGAAGTGACCCAAAAACCATTCCTAGTTTGGGGTCAAACTTCCTTTTAAATTTATCATTTAAATCTGAGAGTGAAGGAAAGTCTAACTCTGAGCATTTCCCTATGTTATCATCATACACAATCACGAGGTATCCTCATAGCATCATTCCCTAATTTTGGGGAGAGCTTGATTGATAAAGTTAGAACCTTTCTTTTTAACATCTTTAACAATGTTGTTTGCATAGACATGGGTAGCATCTTTGCTTTCCAACTGATTAGCTATTTGAGCCTTTTCTTTTCTGGCTTACTCAAGCTCTGTCTCCAGGGCCTTTAACCTCTGCTCGGCCACAAGCCTAATTTTTCTCTCCTCATCCAAGTTGAAGGAAAACTTATCCTTTTCTGAGATCGTGCTATTTTTCTCCGATACAACATCAAATACCTAACCAATGAATACTTGATTAACTGAAAACTATTCAGTTCGTAGAAGCAAAATGCCAAAACCATGACTAACTATCGAAATTACAGCAACTTGATAATATACTAAGTAGTCCATGGATAGATGTCGAACCTATAACAAGATGTCGAATTCGTAGCTACTTAGAACCTTCATAGTTAATCAAAAACTTGTTTATAATTATTGATTTTGTAGCAAAATGTTAAATTCGTAACTATCCATTGGGACCATAACAAAGAATCAAATTTACAACATGTTATTGAGTTTACAATGGGGTGCCAAATTCATGGTTAGTTATCTCGTCCGTGGCAAGGTATCAATCCCATAAATCATTAATGAGTTCAAGGTTGTTTCAAGGCACTTAACTAATTATCGAGTTTAATGTTGAATGTCTAAATAACCGATGTTTGCACAAAATATGGACAAACACCTCAAAGTCGTATGATTTAATGGATTTTATGTTGTTCTTAGTGATTTGGGTGATTTATGCAAATATATGAAAAGCAGGGGCTAAGCTGTAAAAGACACGCAGATTTATAGTGGTTCAGCCAGAATGTGCCTACGTCCACTTTATATGTTATTTCTCTTTTCTTGTTTAGATTACAAGTACAAAGCTTTGATACAAGTAAAAGAAAGTTGTTTGAAAGTTCTCTCCGTGCTTGAGCTCTCAAACTTGTCCCCTATTGATGTACCCCTGCCCCTCTATTTATAGAGTGAGGCTGGAGGCAGGGGTCTTGGAGGTATATAGCTGCTGGTGGGCCTGGGCTGGCGTGGTCAGTCCTGGTAGCATTGGTTCGGCATTGATTTGGCTCGGCAGTCCTTTGATTCGGCGGTAGGTGGTAGACGCTTTGGTTCGGTAGCGAGATATGGTATGTTGGTCCGGTGTGTCTGGTCCGGCAGGCTCCTGGATCGGTGGAGCTCATGCACCTTGGTTCGGTGGTAGGGAGTAGGTTGGTCCGGTGGAGCTCATGCACCTTGGTTCGGTGGTAGGGAGTAGGTTGGTCCGGTATAGATTGTGCACCTTGATTCGGCATGGGGAGTAGGTTGGTCCGGTATAGATTGTGCACCTTGATTCAATGGTAGGGAGTAGGTTGGTCCGGTATCGATTGGTTCGGTAGAATCTCGCCCAACACTTTCCCCCCAAAGTAGGGCATGTGCATGCACGTGTCTTGCTTTGTTTTGGGTTATCTGATTTTGTCATTCCCATCCGGCTCCCAGTGCCGAACCAGTTGGTCGGTGGTTCACCTTCGCCTATAAGTAAGGTTCTAGGGCTTCCGTTACCTTCTACCGAACGAGATAGCCGAATCAGTTCTTCTTGCTAAATCAGTCATATCGCCGAACCAGACATGTTGCCGAATCAGGTGATTGTCGGATGGCCTCTTCCCTTTTTTTTTGTCTTACCGAATGAACATGAAGTTTTATTACCGAATGGACCCTATCCTGAGGAAGCCGAATGAATTTGATACCTAGAATGCCGAATGAATCTTTACTGAGAAATGCCGAATGAATCTTTAGTTGAGAATGCCAAATGAATTCGGGGATTCCGAGTGTTGAATGAACCTTTTACCGGATGGACTTTTGTACCTGAGTCACCAGTGAAACTCTAGATTACATAGTTTATGTGTCTTAACAATATACTTTCTTGTGTCTGCAGATAAATGTCTCAAAGAGTGGAAACCCGATCAGAGAAGAAGAGATCTCAGGATAGAGAATAGCCTTTCCCAGTGCCCCTGGCTCAACCAGGACCTGCCCGTCATGGGCCCACCCCGAGATCATTGGTGGATGGATACGGTCCTCAGGAACTTCTTAACTTGCCTCCTGATTGCTTCCCTAGCTTACTCAAGGGCGAGCAACTTGATGTTATATCTCGCTCTTTCGGGATCGACCGAGCACGCATGTTATTGCCGGATGCGGGAGTGATGCCGTATGATCCTCCCGAAGGATATTTTGCCTACAGCAGATACCATTGCATGTGTGGTGCCATCCCGCCTCTCAACGCCTGGGTAGTCAGCTTTCTCACATATCTAAAGGTAGCTCCATTCCAGCTCCAGCCCAACTCTTATGCCATTCTGGTGAGTCTCTTCATCATCTTCCAGAGGAGATATGGGCGTCCTCCTTCCAACCGGGAGATCCGGTATTTGTACAACTTGACAGGCTACAAGAAGGGGTCTCCCTACATCAGCTTGGAATCGGCCGTATCCTTTAAGCCGGTCCTGGATTTATACTCCAAGTACAGCATGTTCAAGAAGGAATGGTTTTTTGTCAGGGATGATTCCGTTTCTATTCGGCGGTTCACCTCCGGATGTAAGTCAAAGCTTTATTTTTAATTCCCGTTCTGGTTGCAATACTCTTTCTTATGTGTTTTTATTTTTTGCTAGTGGCAGGTGGTTTTGCGGTCGTGGAGAATGATCGCCTGGTTCAGACGGCAGCAGAAATAGAAGCTATTACTGGGAGAGATAGATCGGCTGCCTACCTGATCAGGAACGCTACACTCTTGGAGTACAACTTGATCCTTCCACAGCAGTCCGTGGTCAAGCAGAGGGACACGGCTGAAGAGAAGGCTGCCCAAGCTAAAGAAGGGGCCGAGTCGAAGAGCAGTAAAAGGAGGCCCTTTTCGAAACACCCGGTTGCCGGGGGGAAGAAGCTCAAAAAGTCTGACGGTCCCTCTCCCAGCACATGTCCAGATATCCCGGAGGAGGGAGAGGTGGAGGAGGAGCAGGGTGAAGATGGAGGAGAAGGCGCTGGAGGTGGCGACGGTGTCGGGGCTTTGTCTTCTGGGCAAGTAGGCGAGATGCAAGAGTGGACGGATGACGCTTTCCGCCAAGCCTTCGAAGGTCTGGAGGGGACGGAGAAGTCCAAGAGAGCCGATAAAGTTGGGACCGGCGTTGATTTATCTTCCGGGAGCGCCTCTACTGAAGCAACTTCGGCGGTTCAAGGTGAATTTCTCTTTACTCTTTTAATTCTTGAATGATGGCTTAATACATATTGGTGACACTTGGTTTTCATATCAGGAGCTGGTAAAACGGCCAAGACCTCAGATCTTCGGCACAGGCTTGAACAATACAAGCTCACCAAAGCTTCCGCCAAGCCGAAGCCTTCTACTAACCGCCCGGGAGACACAGTCGGCTATCGTCCTCTTCTCGGAGTTATCGAAGAAGATATACAGAAGAGGAAGAGGAGTCGATCTTCGTCTGAACCTCTTCTTGAACCCTCGGCCCCATTCCAGCCTATTCACGACATTACAGAGGAGGATACCGAGCTTATGCCCTCTCCCCATCCGTCTGAGAACCCAACCGTCATCCCAATAGATCATCCTGGCTTAGCACGCAATCCGTTTGCCGGACCTGGACCCGGCATCTCATGACATCTCTTTTGATGAGGTTACTAGCGAGCACCTTCTTCCTCGCAATCCTATGGTAAGGGTGCTTGATGAGGCTAAGTCCCTGGACCTTGATTTGCTTACTACTCGGGTTGTCGCTAAGGGGAACGAAGCTAAGGCAAATATCGATCGGGTTGCTGAGGAGACCAGGAAGTTGATATGGCATCATGCCCGACTGGTCAAGGCTGGGGAGGAAATTGGGAGTGCCAACATAAGACTGCGGTTAGTGGTTTCCGACCAGGCCAAGCAACTCGCTGATCAGGCCATCCAGATCTCTCAGCATGAGGCCGCCTCCGGACGTCTAAAGAAAACTATGGAAGAGGCCAGCCAGGCCGAACTGCGGAAAATGGAGGCTACTTGCAAGGAACGGATCAATATGGCCATTGCCACGGTGGACGAGGTTCGGAAAGCGGATCTTGAGCAGATAGAGGAGTTCTCTGGGAAGCTTGAGGCTGCAGAGCTTGCTCAAGCCAAGTTAAGGGAGGAGTTGGAGGCGATGTGGAAATCCCTTCAGGCTGACTGCTCGAGATACCAATTGGAGAGAGATGCCGCCGTCGTAAGGTGTCGGATTCCGCGGCCCGGACGAGGGAGTTTGAAGAGAACGAGGGGCTGATGGAGGGGATGCTCCAGGATATGTACTTCCGTACTTGGAGGCAGGGTAACTTGTCCTGGATGGATGATTACCCCCGGGTTATGGCTAGGATCTATCTCAGGGCTCTAGAGGAGGTCCAGGCTGAGGCAGATAAGGAGGGTGGTGTGGCCTTTAGGATGGATGCTGTTACTGCCCAGTTTACCAAGGAGGATAAGGTGGCGGTGAAGGAGGGCATGCGGCTGCTTGCAGCTGAGGAGGCAGGTGTGCAAGTGGAGGATGATGATCAAGTTGATCAAGGAGCAGATGCTGGTAAGTCTTCCTTTCTAGTCTTTCCGTTAACTTGGTTGCTTATCACTAATGAATTCTTTCTCTGACCGGACAGGTGGGCAACAGGACAAGGATAAGACTCCGATGCAGCCGGCTCCTTGATTCGACCTGGAAAGTTTTTTTTTGTGTGGACTTGACATGGTTGTATATGTTAGTCTTAAAACAGTAAAGTAACTCTTAGGTTGTAATTTTTTTTGCTACTTGTAATACATAGCTCTATTCTTGACGTGTAATTCTTTAACTTAAGCTGATTCTGTTGTCTTTTGAATGTTTTTGCTATTTTGACATGTTGTATGAGAAATATAGCTATGCATATTCTTGTAATTAAATTGTGTTTGATGTCAGGTTCTTGTTTAAAACATAATTTCATGACTTGCAATGTTAGCGTGAGGTGTGAATAAATTATAGTCATGTGTTTACACATGAAAGAAGGAAATACCGCCCTTTATATTTTGCTTGTGGATGGCAGCTTTGAATATCCTGTGTGACCGAGTAAGGGATGCGGTCCAGTATCTTGCTGTGAGTATCTGCTCTTATTAGTGAATGTCTCATGTTCTGTGTCCTGTACTTTAGGGATTGTTACAGAGGATAGGAGAAAAATTTCTTAAGTAAAATTGAAATATGTGAAAAAGTAAAACTTCCAATCACGGAAGGCCTTCGATGTGCTTAAGTTCGTGGCAAACGGGCTTTGTAGTCACTTTCCCTAGCCGTGGGTCTTGGAGACATTCGTCACCCATCTTACGCCTCCACGGGGAGTTAATTCTTTTTTACCACAGCCGCACTTAAGACACATCGGAGCCGAGATCGCGCGCAGTAACTACCCGGGCCGTTATGGCCCGTAACCATGGGTATTATTCGATTTACTGTGGCCGGCTAGCGTGGGTGCCGATCGTCAACCGTGAACCGCCCCTGGCTGGCCACACCTTATGTTGGGGCTTATAGTCGGTTCACAGTTGTCGGCGAGCCGAACGCCGTAATGAGCTACCTCGGCTATAGTCGGCCTTCTCGGTGGCTTATAATCGGCTCATTACAGTTGGCTTTAAGGGCCGTCGCGAGCAATGAGTTAACCCGCAGCAGAGGGATGTCGGAGCAAAAGTGTCTCATTGGCGAGGAAATAGATTCGCATAGTACCTGTTAGGTCTTGTCCAGGTGAAGTTGCGCTGTGGAGTGCTTTGAGTGGAAATGCTATAGGATTTTGTTCAACAGAAAAGGATAAAGTTAACAAGCAGCCAAGATATAAAGGAACAAGTTAAAAAAGAGACAAGGTTTTTTAAAGTGGTCCGGCACGAAAAGGCCTATGTCCACTGATTCTCTTTGTTAATTCACTTCATATGGGCAGTCCAAGTTAAGAAAAGTATCGACGGAGGTGTTGGATGTTCCATGCCCTCTGGAACACCTCTCCGTCCACTGTTGACAAAATATAAGCTCCATTGTGGAGATCTTTATGAATTACATATGGTCCATCCCAGATTGGATCTAGTGCTCCGGGGCGAGGGAAAATTCGTTTGAGGACAAGATCCCCTTCTTGTAAGTTACGATGCTTGACTTTGGAGTTGTATTGTGCTGCCACTTTTTGCTTGTGGGCCGCTGCTTTAAGGACTGCATCATTTCTTCTCTCCTCAACTAGATCCAAAGACATGTGAAGGAGTTCTTCGTTCTCTTCTGGGTTATAGTGGATCCTACGGTGGGAAGGCACAATGGTTTCAACTGGGAGCATAGCCTCCGATCCATATGCCAAAGAGAAAGGAGTATGCCCCGTTGATGTTCCGAAGGATGTGCGATAGGCCCACAGTGCCGTAGGGAGTTCATCCACCCAAGCGCCCTTTGAATTTTCGAGTTTCTTTTTTATTAGAGTTTTCAGAATTTTGTTGACGGCTTCGACTTGTCCGTTTGCCTGGGGATACGCTACGGATGAGAAGCTTTTGTGAATTCCGTGCTCTCGGCACCAGTTGGCGAATTCCTCGCTGTCAAACTGAAGTCCATTGTCTGATATGATTTTGAGTGGGACTCCGTACCTGCACATAACATTTTTGATCAAGAAGTTAATAACTTTTGCTGAAGATACTTTATTCAGAGGTTCTGCTTCCACCCATTTGGTGAAATAGTCGACTGCCACTATAGCATATTTGGCCCCGCCTCGGCCCATTGGTAGCTCACCGATTAAGTCAATTCCCCATATTGCGAAGGGCCAAGTGCTGGTCATTTGAGTAATCTCAGTTGTTGGTAGCCGTGGAATCTTAGCAAACTTCTGGCATCTGTCACACTTTTTGACGAAATCTAAGGCGTCCTTGCTTAAGGTGGGCCAGAAATATCCATATCGGAGTATCTTTTTTGCTAATGTTTGCCCTCCGGTGTGATCTCCGCAGCTTCCCTGATGAATGTTGGATAAGATTTCCTTGGCTTCCCTCCCAGCGACACACCTTAATAATGGGTTAGAGAATCCGCGCCGATAGAGGATGTCTTCTTGTATTGTGTAGCGGGAAGCTTTCCTCAAGATTTTCTTGACTTTGTTATGCCCGTTGGGTAGTGTGCCGCTTTGTAGGTAGTCTCGGATGGGAGTCATCCAAGTTGCTTCTTCGATTGCAGCTATCAGATTCACTTGCTCAAAGCTTGGGGTCAGTTGCTTTGAGATGGTTACTGCTCCGAAGATGGCGCTATCTCTCACACTTGCTTGCTTTGCCAATTCGTCGGCCTCTTGGTTCTCTTCCCGAGGGATGTGTTTGACTAAGTAGTGGTCCAATCGGCTGAGAAGTAACTTGGTCTTCTTTAAATATGCTATGAGTCGTTCTTCTCGAGCTTGGAATTCTCCTAGTATTTGATTAACAATAAGTTGAGAATCGCTATGAAGACACAAAGAATTGGCTCCGATTTCTATGGCAATTTCTAATCCAACTATCACTGCTTCATATTCTGCATCGTTGTTAGTGGCAGCGAACTCCAACCTTATAGCATAGTGCAGCTTATTTCCCCTGGGAGTGATTATTACCACACCTGCCCCCGAGCCTTCTTCGTTTGATGCACCATCCACAAAGAGATTCCACTTGATGTCTTTTGCTATTTCCAATTGCTCCTTATCTTCGTTGGTAGTGAATTCTGCAATGAAATCATCCATGGCTTGTCCCTTGATGGCGGTGCGAGGGTGATAGGTGATATCATACTGACTTAGTTCAATGCACCATTTAAGTAGTCGCCCAGAAGTGTCGGGACGATGGAGTACCTGCCTCAGTGGTTGATCGGTCAGAACTTTGATGGAATGGGACTGGAAGTAGTGACGCAGTTTTCGTGATGTGATTAGTAAACAGTATGCTAGCTTCTCAAGTTTAGGATATCTGACTTCTGCCCCCGTAAACCTCTTACTTACGAAGTAAACTGGCCGCTGCGTGCGGTTGTCTTCCCTTACCAAGGTAGCGCTTAGGGCATGAGATGACACAGCAAGTTATAGGTATAACTCTTCGCCTTCGCTTGGAGTCGAGAGTACCGGTGGTTTCTGGAGGTGTTCGATTAAGTTAAGGAAAGCGGTTAAGCATTCGTTAGTCCATTCGAACTTTCCTTTGTCTTTCTTTAGAGCTTCGAAAAAGGGGACGCACTTGTCCGTTGCTTTGGAGATGAATCGACTTAGGGCGGCCACTTTTCCATTCAGGCTTTGCATTTCCTTTCGAGTGGAAGGTATCTTGATATCCCTTAGCGCTCGGACTTGTTCAGGGTTTTCTTCAATCCCTCTGGCATGGATGATGAATCCTAAGAACTTTCATGATGATACTCCGAAGGAGCATTTTAGAGGATTCAACTTCATTCCATACTGGCGAAGTACTTCAAATATCTCGCCTAGGTGGCTTACGTGATCTTTGGCTTTCCTTGACTTTACCAGCATGTCGTCCATGTATACTTCCATAGTTTGCCCTATTAGCCCTGCAAACATCTTGTTGACGAGGCGCTGGTAGGTGGCTCCTGCATTTTTAAGTCCGAAAGGCATTACCTTATAGTAGTATAAACCCCGGTCAGTGATGAAACTAGTGTGGTCTTGATCGGGAGCATGCATAGGAATTTGGTTATATCTTGAGTATGCGTCCATAAAAGGTAAGAGCTCGTGCCCGGCTGTGCTGTCTACAAGTTGGTCGATTCGGGGAAGTGGGAAGCAATCCTTTGGGCAGGCGTCGTTTAGGTTGGAGAAGTCAATGCATGTTCGCCACTTCCCATTAGCCTTCTTTACCAGCACCGGGTTAGCGATCCATTCCGGGTAGATGGCTTCTCGTATGAAGTCATTGGCGAGTAGATTCTTTACTTCTTCATCGAGGGCTGCTGATCGCTCTGCCCCCATACTTCTCTTTCTTTGTTTTACAGGCGCCTTGGTAGGATCAATGTTTAGTACGTGGCATGCTACGTCGGGGGAGATTCCGGTCATGTCAGCGTGTGACCATGCGAATACATCCAAGTTGTGGCGGAGAAAGTCGATGAGTTGCTCCTTCATCTCTGCTTTTAGTCGGGACCCAATTTTCAATAGTCTACCCGAGTCGTGCTTGTCTACAGATACAAACTCCATAGCCTCTGCAGGCTCGGCGGTGGCCTCCTCCTCTTTGTCCCTGGGGTCTAATTCATTGAAAGGGTCGCTGGTATATCGAAGAGGAGGGGCTTTCTTTAGTTGCTACGCTTCTACACTTTTCATGCAGAGGGCAACCTCTACACCCTTCCCTTTATCCTTCCTAAGGTTGTTGCGAAGTTCAGTCACATAGCAGTCTCGAGCAACGTCCTGGTCTCCTTCTACTTCCCCTACTCCATTGTCCGTTGGAAATTTCATCTTTAGGCACCATGGGGCTAGGACAATTTGGAAGTCAGACAAGGCTGTCCTTCCTAAGAAGGCGTTGTAGGCCAAGTGGTTTTCTATTAGCACAAACGTCTGTTTTCGTACAACGGAGCGGGGATGGCTTCCAATTTCAACAAAGAGGTCCAGTTGCCCGAGGGGCATCTTCGCATCTCCAGTGAAACCGTGTAGTGGTTTATTGCAGGGAGATACATCCTTCATTGATAGTTTCATTTTGTCAAATGCATGTTTGAACAGGATATTCACTGAGCTTCCAGTGTCTACTAGAATTCGGTAAACTTCGGCGGGACCGAGCCGGGCAGAGATAACCATGGGATCCATGTGAGGGTATCGCCTTCCTTCTAGGTCACGCTTACCGAATGTGATGTCATCACTTTCTTTCCGCTTCGGGTGGCGCTCTTCTATAACCGAATTGACACAGTCTTTATTGTCTCTAAGCGACTTCCATACCTTTCCATCTCCTTCCAGCTTCTGTCTGCGATGTGCGGTCCTCCTGAGATGGTATGGACCACTATTTTCTCTTGACTAGAGCCGCTAGTGTTGCGGTTTCCTCTGCCGATCTCCGGTGAGGGTAGCCTTGGGTTCTCATTGGCAGGAGCTGGAGTCATGTCTTGACCTTTTACATAGCGTTCCAGTTTCTTCCTTCTGATGTGTTCTTCAATCAAGTCCCGGAGATGATGGCACTCATTGGTATCATGCCCATGAGATTCGTGGAAGCGGCAGAACTTTCCGGACTTCTGCGCGTTATCTAATTCCTTCTTGTATGATGGGCGTTTGTATCTAACTTCGCCTTGGGTGGCAAGGAAGATGTTTTCGGCGGTTTCGTTCAAAGGAGTGTAAGTGTCGAATCTCGGTCCTGGCCGATATAGGCGCTTTTCTCCTTTCTTGCCCCCAGCATTGTCTCTGGAATCATTTCTTCGATGTCCCTTGCCACAACAGGTGTGTTGCTGTGAGTTGCCTTATTTTGCTGTCCTGACTGCCCCTCAACGGCAGCATCCTCAAGCCTCATATATTACCCGGCTTCATGGAAGAAATCGGGTAAAGTAGCTGGTTTTTCTTTTGTCAACCTTCTAGCAAATTTAGTGTCCGGATGCACACCACTACAGAGGGCCATTAGGATAAGCTTCTCATCGGCATCTTGGACTGCGGCCGCTGCGGCATTGAATCGGGTTAGGTATTACTGCAGTTTCTCTCCAGGTTTCTGTTTGACGCTGGATAAGGAATAAGCATCCTTAGGTTGTTCCACATGAATGCGGAACTGACTGATAAACTTTTCTTTCAACATTTCCCACGAGCTGATGGATCCCTGGGGTAGATGACAGAACCAGGAGGTAACGAGATCTGCTAAGAATAGTGGAAAGCATTTACACAGTACTCCCTCTGTCGCTCCACTCATGAGCATATGTTGTGTGTATCTCTGTAAGTGTACAACGGGGTCGGAGGTTCCTTTGTAAGGTTCCATTGTTGGCATCTTCCATTCTCGGGGGTGATAGCAATTTCGATATTGCGGGCGAAAGGGCTGGTTACCCTAGCGCCTATCCCTCAATCTCTTTGCTCCTGTTGGACGCACTCTCTGAATAAGCGTGCCATCCTTTCATCAGAATTTGGAGCAGATAGAAACGAGTTTGTTTCTATTCTGTGGGATTGATTCCGTCCAGATGACCTGTAGGGATGGTATCGTCTATCATTCCTCATATTTTCCAGTGGCTGCCTTTGGTCTTCTGGGAGCATGCTAGGGTCAGCTACAGTTGGCCCTTGCCTTGATCTTCCCCTGCTGGGTTCTGATCTAAGCACTTCCTCGGGTCCAACTTCGGGCTGGATCCCAGCTCGGCCCCGTTCACTAGCGTTTCCGTGGTTAGGCAGTATGATAGGCTCAGCTACAGTTGACCTCCGCCCGGTACCTCCCCCGTTGGGTTCGGTTCCAAACGTTTCCTCAGGCCTAACTTCGGGCTGTGCTCGATCTCGGCTCCTACCATGGCTGCTTCTGTCGTTAGCTCCTTCGAAGAAGGAAGATCTTTGTTGTCTCTGAGATCCTCCAGACTGGGACTCGCCCCATGATTCAGTGTTATGGTTGGACTCTTCAGCATCCCTTAAGCGTGACATGAGATGGTCCACCAAGGCTTCCTGCTGGGACGTGAAGCGGTTAGTTACTTTAACCACAACCCTGTCTAAATCTGCCCTAGTAATTGCTGCGGGCTGTTCTGTGGCAGGAGTGGTCGGATTAGCATGTCCTTCATTTGGTACTGCTGCTAGAGGAGGACGATTTACTTGATCCATGACCGCTGGATCTGGAAGACAGCTGGATGCGATGTTTTTTCCTTTGTTAACATCTTTTTTCTGCTTGGGAGGCATGTTTTCCAAACGATGAATGATGCTGTTAGGAAAAAGGTTAAGTGGAAGAAGCTGAAGCTTCGAGCTTCTAGCTCTCAGTGAAAGCACCAAAAATGTTTGCACAAAAAATGGACAAACACCTCAAAGTCGTATGATTTAATGGATTTTATGTTGTTCTTAGTGATTTGGGTGATTTATGCAAATATATGAAAAGCAGGGGCTAAGCTGTAAAAGACACGCAGATTTATAGTGGTTCAGCCAGAATGTGCCTACGTCCACTTTATATGTTATTTCTCTTTTCTTGTTTAGATTACAAGTACAAAGCTTTGATACAAGTAAAAGAAAGTTGTTTGAAAGTTCTCTCCGTGCTTAAGCTCTCAAACTTGTCCCCTATTGCTGTACCCCTGCCCCTCTATTTATAGAGTGAGGCTGGAGGCAGGGGTCTTGGATGTATATAGCTGCTGGTGGGCCTTGGCTAGCGTGGTCAGGCTTGGTAGCGTTGGTTCGGCATTGCTTTGGCTCGGAAGTCCTTTGATTCGGCGGTAGGTGGTAGACGCTTTGGTTCGGTAGCGAGATATGGTATGTTGGTCCGATGTGTCTGGTCCGGCAGGCTCCTGGATCGGTGGAGCTCATGCACCTTGGTTCGGTGGTAGGGAGTAGGTTGGTCCGGTGGAGCTCATGCACCTTGGTTCGGTGGTAGGGAGTAGGTTGGTCTGGTATAGATTGTGCACCTTGATTCGGCATGGGGAGTAGGTTGGTCCGGTATAGATTGTGCACCTTGATTCGGTGGTAGGGAGTAGGTTGGTTCGGTATCTATTGGTTCGGTAGAATCTCGCCCAACAGCCGATGAATTCATAACTAATTAGAAATGTTATAATTGCATGCCGAAACCATAGTGAGATATCAAACTTATACAAAATATCGGATTTGTATCTATATGACAACCCATTAAGTAATTGCAAACTTTATATGCTTGTTGAGTTTATAACTAAAATAACAATCCTTCAAACAATTGTCATGTTCATAACTGGTTATCAAATTTCTAAATAGCTATTGAACCTCTAACAGATTGTCGAGTCTATAACTGGTAAATGAGACCTTAAAAACGTATCGAATTTCAAATTAGTTGTAAAAAATTAATAAATTCAAAAGTAAGAGATTAATTAGCGAAGAGTTATCAAATTTTAAAGAGGATATCGAATATTTCACAAGTAACTAAATTCTTAATTAAATGTCGATTTTTAAATATGTATCGGTCTTATAAACATCAGAACTCCAGGAAATTATCGAATTTAACAAAAGTTTTCAAATTCACAGTGGCTACCAGATTATCAAGCTTCTCGCAACTAATAGAGAAACACACTACAATCAACGTCTAAATCTACACATCAAAATTCTCGAAATTACAAAAACATTCAATCGGTTTAACCCTAATTTCAAAATTAAAAACCCTCGCTTTAATCTTTCGTCTAAATCAATTAGAAATAGAAGCTACACCTTGAAATTGAGATTTGAATGCTGTGAAATTCGAGAGTTTTTTATTAAAAATGTGGAAATTAAAATTACCGATTAGCTTCCAGGTAAAAGTATTGAGAAGAAGAAGAAGAAACAGTATTATAGGAACAAAGGAAAACGATGTGGGGCGTTGATTTCAATTTGAAGAACGAATGAGATTAAAGCGGAATAATAACGGGGGTAGTGTTAACAATGAAAAATGACAAGATCAAGTTCGAGGCGGTAACATCAATATCAAAGCGGCAACTTGAAGGGTTGTACTATACTAAAGTATAATAAGCTTCTTCTATACAAAGGGGTAAATGTTACTACAAATATAGGTATTGAGCATCTAGAGAGGATGTCAAGCATAAAGAAGGAGAAGTAATTAGCCATCTAATAAAGGACAGCGAGCCTTAAGCAATCCCTAGAAGGTGTTGAACCTCGATAGCCAAGGGGTGCTGAATGCCCAAGTGTGAAATGAATGTCGTGCTTTTTGCGATCTCGAAATCCAAGCAGTTGACAAGCACGAGAGATATCGAAAACAAACACAAAGGTGTATTGAAATAGAAGAAAACCAAGTCAATGGACAATAAACAGTTAACGTAGACAAGATATCGAACTTCAAAAGAAGTCGAAAGCAATCAATAAGTAGAGAAGAAATGCCAAATATTTGAAAGGCATCGAATTTCTACATCCAGCAAGTGTCATCGAACCTTTAAAGAAAACAGACGATGTTGAACATTAACAATGAAAGAGGGTAACGATTGCCTAGCAGTAAGAAGGTATGGAATTTCTAAAAAGGCAATAGAGATACCATGCCAATAAGTATTTACGAGTATCGATTTAACTCACATATTCTAGCAAAACAAAGCTTCAATTGCCAAAAAATCATTGAAAAATAGCATTTTTTTGTTAATGTTTTAGTTTTCTGTGAAATTGAGTCTGGGTGCTATTTTGCATGCCTTTTTCTCTCAATTCCGGCAACGAAATGCTATCGGATTTTCTTCTATTGATAGTTCATGTTTCTACAACATGAAGGATTGCCGAATCTAATGATATCAGAAATATCAAACCTCTACAACACAAAGTGTTATAGAGTATATAATAGAAGGAGGATGCCATACCACTAAAGGATGCCGAAAATCTAATTGCAAATGGAGTATAATGAGTCCCTATGAGTAACAAGCATATGATGCATCAACCGTTACTAATCCTCTATAACAGTATCTGTTGTGGAGCTTCAAATAACAAAGGATGTCGAGCTTCAATGCTAGTAAAGGGTTTTGAGCTTTTATAGATAGCAAGAGATACCGAAGCTTATACAAGTAAGAGGTGCCGAATCTCTATAAAGAGATGCCGAAGTTCATGAAGCTTATACAAGTAGAAGGTTCTGAATCTCTACAATAAGATACCAAGATTTATCAAGACATAGCTATCGGAACCATTGGATCCATGGTTGTGCCACGTGTTAATCATTCTGCATAGGAGCACCCTATTAAATAGACCCCCTTGGCCATTCAAATGGGTGAGAATTTCTCTTTCCTCATTTCTTACAATTTCAAAGTTGTAACCTTAAATTGAATTTGGGATTTTAGAGCCGATTGTCAATTTTTGGCATTTTGCACATAAGGACTTGGACAATAAACTTTGCATAGCATACTTCGATTGAATAAATATATTTGACCATTTACTGAACTTATGATATGCATATCACTTCTTATACCAACTCAAACTATGGACATGCATATTTCAGTCTTTTGGACTTGGATTTGCATACTTCTCTCAACCTTTGCATAAGGCCATTCAATATCTAAACTGGACTTGACTTATCTTACATATTTGGGTTAGTAAAGAAATATTTGAATAACATCTTTATACTTGATTTCAAGGTTGTAGCTATTTTTATAGTATTGTTTTGTATGTCATCACTATTTTACTATGCATATTCTATATTTATATATGTGTTGACCTCTATATTTAGATATAGTCTGACCTATGTGTTATTTATATAATACTCGGGTTAGTCCAAGACATTTCAGGTGCAGGGACAATGAGACCGTCCTATATTATCTGGGCTTAGAGGAGGCTAATATATAGTATTGTCGTATACCATTTTGGTTTTATATAGTCTAATGTGTGCAGATCCTTGCATTGTATATTGGGTATGTCTTATATATATATATTATATATTATCGCTATGATTCTAACTCTATGGTTTTTAATATTTATTGTATATTGAGTATTATTCTATCCTGGAGGCACACTTGTTTATTGCTTTGTGCCGATACTATGTGTGTGTTTTGAGGTGATTTATATCTGATATTTAAATTCGTAGCAGTTTTAGCCCAAGTGAATATTCACGTGTGTACCCCATGTAACCTCATTCTTCGTATGATCTGACAGTGTTACTTAGTAGTACTCTTGGATAGTATGGGTATGGAGGTAGGGAGTTTCATTAATTGCCGATGTTTGCAAGTCAGACATCTATTTTTGGGTAGATAAAGTTCTTATCAAACCGATTCTTTATAAATGGAAAAGGCCAAGTGTTAATGGTGAACGTAAAATTAACTAGGGTAACTAATGTCTTCATCCTATTGCTTTTTTGTAACCTTTATATTATCAGAATACTCTCTATGAAATCTTTCGTTGAGTCCTAATTAATAGTTATATTCACTTCTTTCAACTTACTCCTATTAAATATGGGATCGACTAACCATTTCCTATAGTGCTTTGTCAATCATTAGAGGAGTTTTACGGACCAAATAATAAGAACTAGGAAACCAGAAGTCCAATAAGAAATCCATTATTGCTTAATAGAAAACCTGAACCCATACACGGGAATTGAAGATCTTTGAACTACATTCTTATCCCAAAAATCATGTTGATCGCGATGAAATGAACATATTCCAATAATAGGAGTTTTACAGTCCATATATAATAATGAGAAAACCAAAAGTCCATATGGTAAAGAAATCCATCATTATGTAGAAGAGAGTTCGAATCCATGCTTTAATTAATTAAAGTTTCTCATTTGGTAATGAGAACAAGAGTATTGCGAATTTCCTTTGATAATAAGACTCATTTTCCGGGGTAGTATATTATCTTTTCCTTTCCTCTGAATTTTCTTCAAAATCAAAGGTCTACTCAATTATAATAAAGAGGGCCAGGAAACTATTTAATAAAGAAATCCACCATTACTTAGCAAGAGACCTGAATCCATAATAGATGGAGAATCTTCAGCTTTATTATTTGTGTTTGATAAGAAAATCCGGTATTTCATAGCTTCCATCCTTGCTTTTTCCTACAAACAAACTTGAATCCGTAATTATCGAACCAACGAAATTTTTAACATAAATGACCAACATATATTCTTAGATTACAATACAAGAGGAATTGTGATTCGATAATAACGCTTACTTTGCAGCTTTATAATTTCATAAATTTTATAGAATTTATTAGTTAGTTATCCCAACACCACTTTGGCCGAAGTTGTTTTATTATGATATCATTTGTATTACTTTCTCAAAGCGACAATGTATGTATGTATGTATTTATATATATATATATATATATATATATATATATGTATGTGTGTATGTATATTCACTTCTCAAAATTCATTTCTTTTCCTCACTTCCTTTTATATTTCAATTAGTGTTTACGTGCATTGAATTTTTTTATTAAAATGTTCGAATTTTCGAATTTCAAAATCGATCATTACTTGATTTTCCAAAATTTAACTAGCAATTTCCCTCACATGCGAATAGATTTGAGAGAATGGTCTCTTCCATTGCTTATATTTTTCCGAGATCATTTTAGCAATACCAATTTTGTCAAAGGCTGCCCTTACCTAGAATTTCTTGAATAGATATGGCCATCCTTAGTCGTTGATTTTCAACTTTCAACCTGTTAACCCATTCATCAAAATGATCTTATGAGTTTGTAGATCTTGGCGAGTACATCACATCCATAGTAGTCGATTTCCCTAATTCATCCTAAACAGATGGGAATTTGAATCGAAATGTCAAAATTTAGGCCTTGTTTATCGAATTTTCCTAGCACCGTTGCTAGCTTATGGGATATCACGTCATCATCGTGAGGTAGAGTGGAGTCTGGGCAATTTTATGATGGTGTTCAATAATATTTTAAGGTGGAAGGGATCGAGAATTTTGCTTCCGGTCATGGGATAATTTTCTGATGAAAGCCCTAGGGTACTTTGCTTTTCCGTGATGGTTGGAGGTTGCAACCGATGGTTAAAGGTAGGGGATTGTAACATCCCATACTTTAATGGGTCCGAATTTCAACTAAATCAAAATCCAAGTCCATTAAGATATGGATCGTTGGTTTTGGTAACCTATAATAAACATAAGTATATTAGAGAGATATCTTAATAAACTCATAGCGGAATAGAAAAATACAATAGAACATATATGCTGGCCAAGGCTACGACCTTGGAATCAATATTATTCCTTTAGTATTTGATTGCCTTGCCAGCACCAAGCATGAATAAGAAGACTTCACTGTCTATAGCTCATATCTTGTACCAATAGCCTATTCCTCTAAATCTATCATGTGGGTTGTAATGAGGAGGGGTCAGAATAACGTTCTGGTGACCGAAAAATTGTATACTTTATCCATGACACTAATTTATGCCGATTGATTTTCATTTAAGTGTTATGTTATGGCTAATATGTTTAATCTTATGTGCGCGTATGATATGTCCAACCTTCCCCGAGGTATAACTATATTTATGCCTATATACATATATCTAAATGATGTACTACCCAAAATAAAACCCCGACTACTTCTTAAATAGGGAGAAGGCATACCCAACGGCCATTAGTACCCTAACCCCAAAGCGGGCTCTCTATTATGTAATCGCCAGTCAATCGGCTTTAGCTATAGAGATCGTTGATACGGCTTAATGATTTAATTATCGTACTACTAACGCATCTCAAAGACTCATCCAAGGGTTAACTAGCCCACCTCTAACAAACAAACAACTAACTAATTAAACTTTGATGTCTGTGTGTAACCCATACGGATTCTACACTAATAGGAAGTGAAATCCATCAAGGCATCATAATCCAAGTCTTTGCAACCGACCGCTCAGAACCACTGGTGGTCATAGCCTATATGCCCGCCCTACTACTAAGTACTAGTTCAACAACAATACTTAAATAGCTCGCCAACCTCCCACGGCTGAAATATCATTTAAACTAACATAATGTAAGACAAGAAAATTTCCCATTCCAGTTACTTAATATCTCTTATCAGAAATGAAGCGGACCCCATTTTCCTTAAAAGTATTGGGCCATTTAATACTTCAAATCTGAGGCGAACCCTTGGTATATTTTCCTCTACCTATATGCAACCGCATATCCTTTTCACACAGGTCCTATGGTTGAAGATGTTCCATATCAGTAATAATTAAACACAACTAATGGCGGCCTGTAGGTAAAAGGTATACTTCTATTTTGTAACTCTACCGATCTTGCATCCCAACCCACTAAACCAAACCAATCTCCTATGCCTAAATGTTGGGCTAGGCCCACTAATTCACGCTCATTCTAAACGTATGATTAAGGCTGTATAATTTCCCAATATGAAAATTATACTGCTTTCTAGCATTTAATTCCTACCATAGATGCTTATTTACTATAGTCCATAAATGATGGATTGTCCATAATAAATGGTCGTTATTATTCTATTTGGAAAATCTCTAATAACATTAATTTATTCTAATTCAACCTATTATGTCTATTTCATTTCCTCATAAATGCCATTTTAATCCTTTAACCAGTCCTATTAAACACAATTATGTCTTCATATAATTCCTGTAACTCCTTATAAACTTCACATTTATTGCCCTAATAATTTTGGAGTTGCTATCCATAACAACCTGTATTTTATATATCATAGGATCGTAAAATATTATTTTAAAATTAATATGAGGTTGTATGAATTTATAACTTTGGGAAATGCCTACTAACAACATTTCCTATCTTTAGAATATTTCTGGATGATTTTACCCCCGAAAATTTGTAATGGCTATAATTTTTTATAGAAGCCGAATTACCATCCAGGACTACTTCCAATGGAAAGATATGATGGTTTCCCTTTTTGTAGAGTGGTCATAATAGCGATTTAGACTTCTTGGCTAGGATATATGGTTGTTTGAAGATTGGTAGTTTTTGGAGCAGCTTTGTGGGTAATTAGAGAGTTTGGGGGCAAGCCTACTAACCCATTTCTGATTTAGAGGCCATATTAGGTTGAACCATCATCCCCAATTCACTTTTACCTCTTCTAATATAGAACTAAGCTCCCATTAACCCATTCTCCACCCAAAACCTTCTCTTTCTCCCTTAAATGAAGTATAAATTTATATATTAGGGGTAGATTAGTAGGGGGGTCATTGGAGATCTTTAAAACTACATTTTTTGGAAAGGAAAATTAAACCTTTGTTGTTCATTTTAGGATTTTCCGAAATTTATCAAGATAGAGCTATCGAAACCATGGATTCATGGCCGTGCCACGTGTCAATCATCCCGCACAAGAGCATTCCAACAAATAGGCCCCCTTAGCCATTCAAATGGGTGAAAATTTCTCTTTCCTCATTTCTTACACTTTCAAAGTTGTGACCTTATGTTGAATTGGGATTTTAGAGCCAATTGTACATTTTTAACTTTTTGCACATAAGGACTTGGACAATAAACTTTGCATAGCAAACTTCAATTGAATAAAGATATTTAACCGTTTACCGAATTTATGACATGCATATGACTTCTTATACCGACTCTGACTATAGACTTGCATATTTCAGTCTTTTGGACTTGAACTTGCATAATTCTCTTAAGCATTGCATAAGGCCATTAAAGCCCTTATCTAAACTGGACTTGCCTTATCTTACATATTTGGGTTAACAAAGAAATTTATTAACAACATCTTTATAATTGATTTCATGTTGTATATGTTTTGTTATAATATTGTTTTTAATGTCATCACTATTATACTATGCGTATTCTATATCTATATATGTGCTGACCTATATATTTAGAAATAGTCTGACCCATGTGTTATTTATATATTACTAGGTCAGTCCGAGACATTTCAATTATAGGGGCGATGAGACTGGGTTGTATTATTTGGGCTTAGAGGAGGCTAGTATATAGTATTGTTGTATATCATTTTGGTTCTGTATAGTCTCATGTATGTAGATCCTTGCATTTTATATTGGATAAGTCTTATATATATTTAGTATTATATATTATCATTGTGATTCTGACTCCGTGGTCTCTGATATTTATTGTATATTATGCATCATTCTATCTTGGAGGCACATGTGTTTATTGCTTTATGCTGATACTGTGTGTTTGGAAGTGAGTTATATCTGGTGTTTAAATACGCCGCAGTTTTAGCCCAAGGGAATATTCACGTGTGTATCATATATAGCCTCATTTTTGTATTATCTGATGGTATTACTTAGAAGTAATCTTGGACTGTATGGGTATGTCGGTAGGGTGTATCATTAATTTCAGCTGTTTGCAAGTTTGACATCTAATTTAGGGTAGACAATGTTCTTATCAAACCGATTGTTTATCAATCGAAAAGGCCATGTGTTAGTGGTGAAAGTTATTAACTAAGGTAACTAATGTCTTCATCCTATTTATTTTTTGTAACCTTTATATTATCAGAATACTCTCTATGAAATCCTTCGTTGAGTTCTAATTAATAGTCATATTCACTTCTTTCAGACTTACTCCTCTTAAATATGGGACCGACTAACCCTTTCCTATAATGATTTATCGATCATAGTAGGAGTTTTACCGACCAAATAATAAGAACGGGGAAACCAAAAGTCCAATAAGAAATCCATTGCCGCTTAATAGAAAACCTAAACCCATACACGAGAATTGAAGATCTTAAACATACAATCTTATACCAAAAATTATGTTAATCATGATGATGAACATATCCCAATTATATGAGTTTTATAGTCTACATGATAATAATGAGAAAACTAGAAGTCCATGTGGTAAAGAAATCCCTCATTATATAGAAGAGAGTTTGAATCCATGAATTAATTAAATAAAGATTCTCGTTTGGTAATGAGAACAAGAATATTATGAATTTTCGTTGATAATAAGACTAGTTGTCCAAGGTAATATATTATCTTTGCCTTTCTCTTCCCATGGATTTTCTTTAAAAATAAATGTCTATTCAATTATAATAAAGAAGGTCAGGAAACCATTTAATAAAGAAATCCACCATTAATTAGAAAGAGATCTGAATCCATAAAAGATGGAAATTTTTAGCTTTATTATTTGTGCTTCATAAGAAAATATGATATTTCATAGCTTCACATCCTTGCTTTTTCCTACAAAGAAAACTTAATCCCTGATTAGCGAACTAATGAAATTCTTAGTATAAATACAGACATATATTTTTAGATTGTAATACAAGAGGAATTTTGATTCAATAATAAAGCTTACTTGGTACCTTTATAATTTCGTAAGTTTATAGTTTTTATAAGTAGTTATCACAACACCACTTTGGCCGAAGTTGTTTTATTACGATATCATTTGTATTACTTTTTCAAAGCGACAAGCTAGCCTTGATATATATGTATGTGTGTGCGCATTTATATATGTATGTATGCATGTACGTATGTATATTCACTTCTCGAAATTCATTTTTTTTCCTCACTTCATTTTACATTTCAATTCACATTTACATGTATTGAAAAAAAATTATTAACACGTTCGAATTTTTTAATTTCAAAATCAATCGTTACTTGATTTTCTAAAATTTAACTAGCGATTTCTCTCACATATAAATAGATACGAGCGAACGGTCTTTGCCATTTCTTATGTTTTTCCAAGATCATTTCAACAATACCAATTTTGTCAAAGGCTACCCCTACCTAGAATTTCACGAATAGATATGGCCAGCCTTGTTCGTTGATTTGCAACTTTCAATCCGTTAACCTATTCATCAAAATGACCTTATAGGTTTGTAGATCTTGGCTTGTACATCAAATCCATAGTGGTAGATTTCCCTAATTCATCCTATGCTGATAGTAATTTGAATAGAAATGTCAAAATTTAGGCCTTGTTTATCGAATTTTCCTGGCGTTGTCGCGAGCTTATGGGTTATCACGTCATCATCGCAGATAGAGTTGGGTCTTGGCTATTTTATGACGGTGTTCAACGGTATTTCAAGGTGGCAAGGGTCGAGGATTTTACTTTCAATCATAGGATAATTTTTCGATGAAAGCCCTAGAATGCTTTGCTTTTTCGTGACGGCTAGAGGTTGCAACCGATGGTCGAAGGAAAAGGATTATAACATCCCATACCTTAATGGGTCCGAATTTTGACTAAATCGATCCAAGTCCATTAGGATACAAATTGTTGGTTTTGGTAACCTGTAATAAACATATGTATATCTAAGTGATATCTACATAAACTCACAGTGGAATAGTAAAATATAATAGAACGTATATGCTGAATAAGGCTATTACGTTGGAATCATTATTATTCCTTTAGTATTTGATTGCCTTGCCATCACCGAGCATGAATGAGAAGACTTCACCATCTGCAGTTTATGTCTTGCACAAGTAGACTATCCCTCTAAAACTATCATATGGTTTGTAATGAGAAGAGAGTCAGAATAATGTTCTACTGACAGGAAAATTACATACCTTATCCATAACACTAATTTATGCTGATTGATTTTCATTTGTTATGCATATTATTTATGGCTAATATGTTCAATCCTATGTGCATGTATGATATATCCAACCTTTCCCGAGGTATAACTCTATTTATGCATATATATACATATATATCTAAATGATATACTACCCAAAATAAAACCCTGACCACTTAATACTTCTTAAATAGGGAGGAGCCAGACCCAACGGCCATCTAATACCCCAACCCTGAAGCGGGCTCTCTGTTACGTAAGCATTGGTCAATCGGCTCTATAGAGACAGTTGACCCCTAGATACGGCTTAATGATTTAATTATAATACTACTAACGCATCTCAAAGACTCGTCTAAGGGTTAACTAGCCTACCTTTGACAAACAAATAACCAACTAATTAAACTTTGAGGTCTGTGCGTATCCCATATGAATTCTACACTAGTAAGGAGCGTAATCCATCAGGGTATAACCAGAGTCTTTGCTACTGACTGCTTGGGACCGCTCGTGGTCATAGCCTATATGCCAGCCCTACCTACTAAATACTAGCTCAACAACAATACTGAAATACTCCACTAAACATCCATGGCTGAAATCTCATTTAGACTAACCTAATGTAAGTCAAGGAAATTACCCATTCTGGTTACTTAATACCTCTTATCAAAAATGATGCGGATCCCATTTTCTTTAGAAGTATTAGGCCATTTAATACTTCAAATCTGAGATGAACCCTTAGTATATTTTCCTCTACATATAGGCAACCGCATATCCCTTTTCCACGGGTCCTATGGTTGAAGATGTTCCACATCAGTAGTGATTACACACAATTGCATGTAGCCTCTAAGTGAAGGGAGGACTTATATTCTATAACTTTATTGACCTTGCATCCTAACCCACTAAACCAAACCAATCATCCTAAGCAGAAATGTTGGCCAGACCCACTAAGTCACGCTCATTCTAAACATATGATTAAGGCTGTATAATTTCCTACTATGAAAATTTTACTTCTTTCCAGCATTTAATTCCTATCTTAGATGCTTATTTAGTGTATTCAATAAATGTTTGTTATCCATAATAAATGGTCGTTATTGTTCTATTTGGAAAATCTCCAATAACATTTATTTATTTATTTTAATTCAACATATTATGTCCATTTCATTTCCCTATAAATACCATATTAAATCCTTTAACCAATCCCATTAAACACATTTATTTCTCTTTATAATTCCTGCAACTCCCTATAAACTTCACATTTATTGCCCTATTAATATTGATGTCACTATCTATAATGTTCCGTATTTTATGTATCGGAGGATCTTAAAATATTATTTTTAAATTCACATGAGGTTATATGACTTTATAACTTTGGAAAATGCCTACTAGTCACATTTCCTATCTTTAGAATTTTTCTGGACGATTTTACCTCTAAAAATTGTGACGGCTATAATTTTTGATAGAAGACGAGTCCAAGACCACTTTAATTGGAAGGATATGATGGTTTCCCTTTTCGTTGAATGGTCATAATAGCGATTTAGACTTTCTGGCTTGGAGATACGGCTATTTGAATATTGGCAGTTTTTGGAGCAGCTTAATGGGTAATTAGAGAGATTTGAGGCAAACCCACTAACCCATTTCTAGTTTGGAGGCTGTATTAGGCTCCTATTAACCCATTTTCCACCCTTAACCTTGTAACGAACTGGGTTTTCGACCCTCGAAGGTCGACACTAATACGTCCATTATATCACATACCGAGCAATCGAATCCTGTAAGACCCGATTGTTAGGGAAAGAAAGAAGGAAGAAGATAAGAAGAAAACTAAACAACACAGAATATCACAGAAGAATGAATAATTTATAATATACCATAAATCTTTACACAAAAACAAAACTGTAACATATGTATATACAGACATCAATCTGAGTATACTAACCTATTTCAGCATGGACAGTTATAACAGCCTGTCCTCACAATTGCTGAAAAACTCAACAGTGAATACAACGGAAAATAACGGTCTACGTGAATATGTCTCTGGGCCTCCAACTCGTATCCTGAAGCTCCAAAGCATCCAAACTAATCTGTAATATGCTCGGTCTGACCCGAGCATTGAAATTGAAGAACGCCCGGATAGTCTAGTAAACCAGCATGAGAAAACACATCTCAACCGAATTTTAAAGTTATAAAACTTTCCTTTATAAAAACAAAGGTATCTCGTAAGACCACGCCCACACATAAACACGGACGGGTTTTTTCCTTATGATAACCAAAACATTTCATATCAAATTTTGTTATATTATAATAGTGTCTATTATACAAATAATATCAATCATAGGCGAAATTGTTACATTATTAAACTCTAGCATACTAGCCACAAAGTGGTTTCTACAAACAAAATATTAGGCACGTATTGGAGTTTGAATTTCCATACAATGGCAGGTAAGGGACTACCTTCCGTGCATTAAATTTCCAGAGGAATGTACCGAGGATCGACATCTTCGAAACCTCTGCACCTGGCAAGACCGGCCGACCCACAAACCCATCTGGTGGTGGATAGAACCGAATATGACATCACCCCGGTCGTAATCGACCTATCCGTGGCCACAGGCATACACAACATAAACTTAAAACCCGACATCATAACGGGAATAAATACATCTAGAAGGGTGATGACCATACCCTAATGGGAGCGACCCACTTAGCCTTCCGGCATGCCCTATTTAAGCCACTAACAGTTGATGAGGCTTAAGGTAACGTTTACCTTTCACATAGCACATTCCACTTTGAATGCCACATTGCCATTTCCAGCAACACACTAATTGATTTTCACAAAAGTACAACCTCAGAACTCGTACGTCTCAGAGAGGGGTGTTAAGTGTAAGAGAGTTACTTCCTACACCACCAACATATGTACGTTTGTAAAAACTAATGTATATGGTTCATAGAAATGCAATGTCAGACATTCGTCCATACAAGTTGTCCAGGAACAGGACAAACCGAAGGAACTCTCCTACCACATCCTGTCGGGCATTACCCATAGAATTAGTAGCGAGCAGTCCTTGCATCGAAGATTTTCATGACAGAGCACTACTGCCACCATAAGTATATGATATGGTAATTTTCCTGAGGGTCTAGTGGCAAGCAGCCCTACATCATGAAGATCTCTGTCTTCAACCATCATCGACATAAACCTGCAATTTCGGATGCATACATTGGTCCGAAGTGGTTCTCGGATAAATCCGATCCCGGTCTCTCCGGACCAGCAACGATAAAGAGGCCAAATTTTATAGTCGGTTATTTAACTATCGAAGCAACAAACAATATCTAGCACCAAGCAATCACTAGGCCTATTTAATTAATCTTTTATTAATTAAATCACTTTCCAAATATTTACTTCAAATTATCTTTAAAATAGATACATTCACAAAACCATTTCAATCTTTCGATACTGGAAAGCATTTCCATATACTTATATCAACATTATAAGCATATTCACAAGTCATTTCATTTTTAACACTTAGAAAATATCTCCATATACTTAAACAAAAAATAAGTGTATATATACAAATCTTGAGGAAAGTATTCTTCAAAACGCACTTTATTTGGGTCAAAATGAATGTTGTGTAAAACATCGTTACGACAACCTAAAACATTTAGCATAGGGATTTAATTAATTATATATATATATATAATCGCATATACTATGTAAAACATTTCCTTTCGGAAATCATTTACTATAACAACAGTGTTATAGTCCATGCCTTCCTTACTTCTCCGAAAACGTCTATTACAATAATAAATGTTGAAACCTATTTTTTTTCAATACATATCTCATTTTAAAACATTTTTCAATACCATTAAATTACATTGGAATTATTATTTCCCAAAATATTACTTTAAAATGATAAGTTACATTTCAAAGCCATTAACTTCATCAAAAACAATATTTCTTTCAACGTTCCTTTAAATAAAAATACATATTTTATATCTCAACATAAATCATTTCCTTATTTATAAATTATGTTTATATATCTCCTTCTTATTTTATTAAATCACTTCTTTATAAAATTCTATTTATAAGTCATTCTTTTATAAAAACTCATTTACTATCAAAAATCCATTTCTATATCCATTTCTTTATAAATCTAATTTATTTATAAAAGTCCATTTATAAATCCATATTTTATAAATCTATATTATTTATAAAAAATCCATATTTATAAATTCCAATTAATCCATATTTATAAATTCCAATTAATCTATATCTTTATTTATAAAATATCCTTTTTAAAAATCCTTCATAAAATATTCAAAAATATCTATATAAAAATATTTCACCAAAACCATATTTTTATAACATCAAAAATCATACCTTTATTCATTTAAAACAAATTCATTCTTTTTTTTAATAATATAAAAATTATTAAAACATATACTTCTCTGAAATCACTTGAAAATCGTTTAAATTCAAAATCAATATTTTATAGCATTTCAAAATACTAAAAATATGGCCTAGTGCTACCATAACACTAAATAAGAAAAACAAATTTCATGTCATCAAATATCGCATCCATCACATCATATATATGAAAATAAAATCAACAGCGTGAGGAATCCTATTGGATCCCTCCAAGTTGTCCCCCTACATCACAGACATGATATAATTATAAAAATATAAATCAACCACTTCGAGGCGGGATTCGTATACAAGGGTCATCCGCTCTTACACGGGAATGTAATAGGGTCTCATCCGCTCCAAGGGCGGGAATGTATCCAAACTAATTAATAAATATAATAATTCATCCAAACAATCATTCAACAATTTTTATCAACTATATATCATACTAGTTAACCAAAAAGGTGAGTTTAACTCACCAAAATTTTCTGTTGTCGCCGAGGCATTCCGGTTTGGAACTAAAACCGAACGACTTTCGATTTTAGCCCAATTTTCAACCGTCTCCAAATTCGTCCAAACCAGTTTTATATCGTAGATCACATCAATATGATCCTAACGCAAAAATCCACGTTCAAATCCAACCTAGTATGAACGAGTTCTGCATTATATAAGAACTTGATTTTATAATATAAATAATTTTATGCTTAACGTAAATAATTACCCTGCATAGTAATCCTAATCACCTTTTAACTTCATCCCTTCCCTCTCTCAAATTCGTTCGTGTTTCTATCCCATGCCGCGAATATAAAATTTTGACCGCTCCTCTCCTCCGCCTCCGGCCAACAACGCCGGCCACCCTGACGGCGAAGCTCACCCCATCCACCATGTCTCCAGCGCCTCCTACCACAACACCCAGAACCACCTGCAGCCCATCGAAAGCAAACCCAAACCAACGCCGATCAACTCTAAAATTCCAGTGCCCCTGCCACTTCCACACCACCGCTTGATCACAGAAGCACCATCTCCATGCCGTCGTCCCAACGCCATAGGACATGACCCCTAATTCGACTCCACCACCTCGGACGAGCTCCAGGTTCAATTTTCGTTCAAACCCCACTAACTCCGCCGTCGATCATCTAAAGGCCACCAAACTCCACCACGATGTAGCCTCGACCTCCCTCTCCACCTTCCCTTCAGAGCTCACCAACCGAAACTCGACGTCGACGATAGAATCGACCAAAAAACGAAGCATCTGCCTTCCCATTCGCGGCCTGATTTCCCTCACCTCCGACCACAACAGCCCATCTCCACCGTTGATCTTAATCAGCTTGATGCCGCTGGCAAGTTCCTATTTAGGGTCAGGGCTTAAATATGTCTCAAATGGTTCCTTTGACTCACGACCCTAGGATTGGAGAGGGAAAAAAATGAACTGGGAAGAAGAATAACGTACGTGTTTATATAAGGGAAGGCAGCATGGTTGAACGTGGGAGGGATATGGCTGATGTGAATAGACATGGCTTGTATGGTCAAGTCAATATATATTTATATACTATTTAAATCAAAATATATAGCTATATAATTCGGACCCCAATCGAGATGTGCCGCCTGGCGTTCTATATGTTATACCCCTATTCCGAACGCAATGGAACTAGTTCTGAGGCCTAATTCAATCGTATGCAGAATATAGGTTTTTGAACCCAATTATTATATTAAATTTTCAATATTAAATTCTACGCGTTTCGATCTTCGACGACCAAATCGTTCATCTGACTGCCACGAAATTTGATGGCGTAAAATAATTCATTATTACGGACCCTGTTTGCGCCAAAATTGGTCACAAACACCCAATTGCCGATGAAAGTACCCGTTTACAGTCACAGATCACTGATGGCAGATGTGTAGAGAAAATAAATATGAAGAACACTCAAAATTTAAAAGGAATGCAGTAAAGACACAAGGTTTACAGTGGTTCGGCTATCTCCGGCCTACGTTCAATTATCTCCATTCAAGATTCAATAGTCTACCCTGCTGCTAAATGGAGCACTGTGCTTTGGAACAATGATTCCCTGCCGAGAGAAAATCTAATGTTCTGGAAGGTTGTTAGCAATGCACTCCTTACTAGACATGTTTTAAACAGGTATGGTATAAGTAGTATCCCTGAATGTGTTTTTTGTGAGCAACATGATGAAACAGTTGAACATATTTTCTTCGAATGCCCAAGATTAAATGACCTGCTCGTAATGATTGTGAGCTGTCTTCAGAGAACTGTTGCTGTTCCCTTCTCATCAATTGATTGGAATATTATTCTGATGGCTACAAAGTGGAAGAATAGTGCTAGCAGAGTTTTGTTCATATGCATTAAAATTTATATGGATGTGATATGGAAGGAGAGAAACTCTATAGTCTTTGAAAATAAAAGGAAAAGCAGTAGTTCGCTAGGGTCTGAAGTGAAGAATAGAATTTACATGCATCTGAAAAGAAAGGAGTGCCATATCCCTGGCATCATGATTGAATGCTGGAAGTAATTTTTGTTTCTGTTCCATGTAACTTTGTTGTTTTCTTTGTTTTTCCCTGTACTTTCTTTTTTGGACTCAAAGTATGTTTTGAGTCTTTTTATTGTATTTGCAATAAACTGGTAGGGGACCAGTTAACCCCGCTGGCTTTGCCAAAAACAATTAAATTATCAAATAAATCGCTATATTTGAAATTTAAATTATTTAATCTATAAAATTAACTTTTCAATATTTAAAATTAATTAAATATTCTAATTTCAAATAACTAAAATTCTGGGTCGTTACAAACCTTCTCTTTCTCCCCAAGTCAAGTCAAGATCATATATTAAGGGTATATTAGCAAGAGGATTCATTAGATATCTTCAAAACAATATTTTTAGGGGAAAGGTTACATCTTTGCTGTTCATTTTTGGATTCGCATCAATTTGCATGGAAAAATTAGTTTTTAGAGGTTTTGGTGAGTGATTTATCATCTCTCACCTTACTGTGTGTGTGTGTGTATCTATAGGTTTTGACATGTTTTAAACCCCTTTTAAAGTCAAAATTATGTTTTGGAACTGTTTAAATTGAAACCTAAAGTAAACACGAATTTAAAATATATTAAAGTGTTCTAATCGTGTTAATTTGATATGTGGTTGTCTTTATGTGTGTTAGGCTAGGTTAAAGACATTATAGGATGATATTCCATGAATTGTTGTATGTTTCATGTTTGAATGTTGTTTGGTGCATGTGTGGTGTTTGCTCATATGCTTGTATGTTTGCAAATGCTCATCGAGGTGACTTGGAGTTAGGAATCGTGAAACCGAATTTTAATGAGTGAGCTCAAAAAATTTAGGAGTTGTATCGATGCATACGGAAGGCATATAGGTTGAAGAATGGACCGTAGCGATGGAATCGATGCGAAATTAACTACCGAAGGTGTAGGACGGTTATCACATTTAGTGCCATAGCTTAGGTTATATAGACAACCTAAGTTGATACTTGGATCCATTAGAGATAAGGAAGGAGCCATCACCTTAGAATGGATTGAGCCAAAAATGAGAGAGCGTATTATTATATTTTGGATTTCAAAATTATAGTAGTATATGATAGTAAATTGCATTGCATATATGAGTACCATTGAAGCGGTTTTCCTTTATGAGAGGCCGAACATTCTTATTATAGTTTGTAAGAATGGACAGGAATACTAGGAATTCTGCACCAAAAGCTAAGGATGGAAGAATCGCCGGGATAGCTAATGACCCGAAAGTGCAGGCAGCATTCAACTGTATGATGGTGAGCATATTGCAAGCAGCCTAAAGAGGAGCTACAAGAATAGTGGATAGTGGCGCACAAATGGAAGCGCAATAGGTTGTTGTTCCTCAAGAAGAAGTTAAACCGCAAGTAGGCAGAAATTGCAAGAGAACGAGGTATAACGAAGGTGGGAAACAGTCCCAGAATAAAGGTGACCAAAAGAAAGAAAATTAGGTACCGGAGGTGCAGGGCCGTCATCACACTATCTCTTTTCCATCTACACCTCCTTATACTATAATTTACTACGCTATTTATAACTTGACATCCTAATTCTAAATAATGCAAATATCGACGTATATTACGCTATATATATATACACATATATATATTCATATTTCAAACTATTAATCCATAAACCAGAACATTCCTATCCAAGGTTTAATTTATTAGAGCTATCCTTCTAAAATGGATTACCGTTATAACTTTCCATAGATTACCAAAAGTGAGACCTTTACTTCATTTGAAATTACAAAGAAATATCTCTTTCCTTTTATTTAAGTAGACAGTGCAAACTACAGGGAAGAACACACGTACTTTACATAACATTTTCATTTGTGGTATAGCCCTTATTCTTTCAAACGACGCACTTTTTATACATTTGTGGAATTAGATAATTTATGGAAATTACATGGAAATAGATATAATTAAATTATACCTACAATGCTCCCAATAAATTAAATCATAGAAGTTCACATTCCAAGTCAAATTAGGGAAACGTAAATTAATGTTAACAAATTAGATCTAGTTATTCTAAATCTAGGATAAATCTTACAATCTTATCAACATTTCACTTCAACAAATTTAGGGAGTAATATCCAAACTTCTAGATTATGGTGTAAATAGCGTTCATATCTTAATTACCTATCTTACAGAATATGTAGGTGATATTGCTATACATTCGTTTTAGGCTTATAACTCCTCAGATCTTATATAGGCATAACAATTAAATAAATTTCAGTGATATAAATTTCAGTGTTGTAAATAAATCATATAAGTTCCTACTCATCTTTCACGCTTTCTAAATTTCTCAAATCTAAATTCTCACTTTAATTGACTCATTTTCCATTCTAATTCAAAAGAATATGTACAACAAGATATATACATTTAGAATTACAGATCTAAGAAGAGGTTTGGGGTTATGGGGGATATAGATTTATAATTATGAAATTACTTTTTTCTTTCGCAACGATGATTCACTTCTTCTCTTATTCTCTTTAATTTTTCGCCCTTCTTCGCTTTGAATATATAAAATATTTTATAATTCTAGAAATAGTGGAGAAGGGAAAATGGTAGAGCTTTGCAGCAGTGACTAGAGAATATTAGCAAAATTTGAAGGGCTAGGCCTCTATTTATAGGCACTCGAATGGAGCGTATCCATTAGATTTAAACAATTAAATTTTGGTCGTTCGGCCAAAGTTCAGCCTTAGTCGCCACCTTGACGATCGGTCGACCGCTCCCTTATAAGAGGTCGACCGACCTAAGGAAGGGGACGACCGGTGGGGTCCCGCATTTATTATTATTTATTTTCTATTTGCCGGTTTTAATTATTTTTGTTTCGAAAACTTCAAACGCTAATAACTTCTTCGTTTGAACTCTGATTGCAAAAATCCAAAAATGAAAGTTGCTAAGAAAATCGCCAGAACGCAGCTGTGCAAGTTTCATGGTCAAATAATGATATTTGCTCAAATTTCATTTTTCAGTCTTAACAATTATCTATTAATTACCATAAATTTTATTGAGTGTTACATTCTCCACCTTTAAAAGAATTTCGTCCCCAAAATTCCTCAAGGGTTGAATCATGTGACATAGCGTGTAACCGTTCTAAACTATCTATCCAATTTTGCAACTAAATGTGTATAAGTGCACGGTGTATCACAATATATATGCTATGTATGCTGAATAATTATAAATTGATGCCTTCTATATGAATGCATTCTTTTGAAAACATTTTGAAAATATGATGCAAACAACCTATATATACTGGCAGTTCTATATGTATGCAAGTTTTCAAAAACCAAAAATTCTTTTTAACACAACAATTTCCACACTCCTACGAATAGGAATATGGTTCAACCAATTTTGTATCCAATTCCTACCGTCTAATACCTAACACACTTTCTGACATCCAAAATTTTGAAAATCCAATTTTCTAGATCTATATTTCTATGCCAAAAAAGGAATTTATATAGAGAATTTTACATTTCCATCCTTCTTTTGGGTACCTATTATGTTGTACTTGGACCTTTTACTTTTACCCCCAAAATATTTTTAACTTTTCCAAGTACAATTTGTATAAGGAGTTTTATTTTTGGATGTTAAAACAGAATTATTCTAAACTGAATTTTTTTTCACTATTAACAAGGTATATATATAAATAGAAATTCCAAAGCTAAAGCTACTTTTTCTCTTGTTATTCCCTATATTTTGTATACTATCACCCTGGTTGAATAGTAAAATTTATATTTACTAACAGGTCAAACCTCCCTATACTAAGAATGTGGCATTAGAAAATTGAAAATTTTCATTTTCCATCAAAAACCTTGTTAGCGCCAAAATTGGTCACTAACACCCCAATCCAGATGAAAGCACCAAATCATAGTCACAGATCACAGATAGAATGTATGTAGAGAGTATAAATATGAAGAACAGTTAAAGTTAAAAAGAAAGCAGTAATAATAGAGGATTTATAGTGGTTCGGCTGACTCTGGCCTACGTCCACTCTAGAAATTTCCTTTTTATTGATATCAGAATCAAGTACAATTACAATCCGGAGTTTTCAAAACAATAATAGCAGAGTAGCCTTAGTGGAGAAGTGGAAGGGGAACACAATTAAGATCCCTTATTCCAAAGCCCCACATGCTGTATTTATAGGCAAAACCTAAGTTACCGGGCTTCCTGAGGGATCCAGGCCCATCAATTCCATAGCCGATCCACAATCCCTCACTACAACCGACCCTGATTCAGGGTATGCTAACCTGTGTTTTCCTAGGTAATGACCCGAAGCAGCCTTATGCTTGACTCGAAGCAAACTGTGTCACGACTCGGAGCAACACATTACCGACCCATGCTATTTCCTCTATGTCGATCCACCCCCTTTTCCACAACTGGCCCGAAGAAACTCATACCACGACCTGAAGTAGCTGACCACTCCAAATATGTCGATCCCCATGTGTTGCTGACCCACTCCCTTGGACCGACCCAGATATGCCGATACAAGCTTGTGATGATGCCGACCCGGGGTGATCTAAAACATGCCGACCCACAATCCATCTCTATAGCCGACCCGGGGATTTCCATACACCGATCCGGGTCCATCTGGAAGCCATGCAAGCACCGGCCCATCCAAATGCCGAACCACCTTCAATGCCGACCCACTCCCTTGGACCGACCCAGAGATGCCGATCCAAGCTTGTGATGATGTCGACCCGGGGTGATCTAAAACATGCTGACCCACAATCCATCTCTATAGCCGACCCGGGGATTTCCATACACCGACCCAGGTCCATCTCGGAGCCAAGCAAGCACCGAACCATCCAAATGTCGAACCACCTTCAATGCCGACCCACTCCAATCACTGATCTCCACCACTACCGATCCATACCACTACCGACCCACTTCATCATGACCGAACCACCTTCCTACCAACCCAAAACCTTCACAACACCGACCCACTCGTGAACTCCTACTGACCCAGAGCAACTCGAAACACAACTCAATGTGACCCGAAGCAAACTCCGTGAAAACTCGAAGCAAACCTAGGAACGACTCGAAGTAAACCCTGGGTGGCTCGCGACAACTCATCTTTTGTCGAAACCCATATTTCGAGTATCCCGTGACTTTTGTCCATCGACTATGTCGAACCTCGGCTTCATAATCATGATTATCATCCATGGTTGATTGTCTATCCATCCAGTTAACTAAAACCATCGTATTCCGGTCTCGACAAATGAGCAGTCGATTTATTTAAATCTGCATGTCTACGACCTTGCTAAAAGGCGGGTTAACACTTGCCCCCCAAAACATGCCTTGCTATTGGATGGTGTGTTTAGAATAGCCTCAAATCCAATATCTAAAGTCCATGTTCCGTTCATTATCAAGCAATTCCATCCAAACCTGATAGTATACTCCACGACTATTCCGAGTCGTTATTCAATTCCGAATCCATTATCCGAATCCACGATTTCTCCGGATCATTTTATCCGAGTCTGGGACCTCTTCGGGTCCAGTAATCAAAATCGAGGACCTTGCTGGGTCCAAATCTGTAACACCCCGCATTTTTATATAATTAAATAAAATCAATTGAATTAAAATAATTGCGAAATAGAATAAAATGTCAAATATATGCATTTAAGAATTAAGAGGTTACACAGGTTTATGCAAGCAACGAGTGTGTGATTAATTGACGCATCAATCAATGAAAAGGGGAATTAATTAAGAGACATAGAGGCGTCAATTAGTCAGAGAATATGTCACTTTTATAACATTAATTAATTAAGTGATCTTCTAATAAAGGGAAATGTATGTGGGGAATAAATTAAATGACAACATATATATATATTAATTTATAATTGACGCAATCAATTAATTAAGAAATTAATTAAAGACATTAAGTAAGCGTCAATTAATAAAAGAGGGAAACTTATATGTCAATTAATTTGGTAATGAATTGGCGGTTTAAATATATACAACTAATAAATGTGTGATTGAGTGACGCATAGGAATTAATTTGGATATCGATTAAAATGGGAAAACATGTCAATTAATTAATTGGCAATTAGTTGAGCGTTTTAAAAAGAGTGTCAATTAATCAAAGAATATGCCCTTGTTACAGTAGCTAATAATGTAAATTAATTAGCTAGAAGAAAACGCCAGTTATAGGATTATTTGTTTCCAAGTTAAAAAGAAAAAAAAGAATTGGAATGCGTACAAAAATCAAACGGAGTAATTAAGTTTATGATGAAGGTAAATTAATAAAAATAAATTAAAAAGTATAATTTTATATGCAATAAATTAATAGAGGCATTAATTGACGTGTTCAAATAGGTAAGAAATTATAATGTATAAGAATCAATTAATATTGGATATATATATATATATATATGTATGTATGTATGTATGATCTAATTAATTGGCTAATTAATGGGAGAATCTTATTTAGAAGGAAATGTGAATTAATAGGGTCATATAACAAAGGAATAAATGAATAACATTGGAGAATTCTATGTTATAAGCTAACGTAAATAAATCAATAAATGATGGCGAGGATTGTTTTTAGGGTTAATCGGATGGTTCATAGTTGTTCACTACATCTATAAATTGAATGTAACTTAACCCTGGCCCACACTATTTTCTCTGAATCAGCTGCTATCATTTACAGCAAACTCCTCTTCTCTTCTCCCTGTTCCTTTCTCCTCTATCAATCAAATCTTTTCTTAAACAAAAATAAAATTAATCTAGGATATACATACAAGAAAATCAGAGAATTGCGCAAAAAAATCAGGGAATTTACAGTGAATTAAAAAGGGGGAAAAGCAGAGGAAAGCGTAGCAAATTAAAAGGGATAGAGATTGAAGCTAATGACGACATGTGAGTGGATTTATTTATATATCTTTTAAGTTTAAGATAAATTATCGTTAAATTCCCGTTTAGATAATTTTATTCAATTATTAAACCTATCAATTTAGTTATGCTGAACTATAAGGAATTTATCGTTTATTTACAGTATTAGTATTTATTTACATCTATTTCTACGTTTTGGATTTCTATTTAAGCATCAGTCTTCTTCTATTTTATCCTCTTTCTTCGCGTATGGATTAGAATAGATTAAACATGAATATGGATTAAATAATTAAGAATACTGAAATCGAGGAAATAAGATGTAAAGTAATAAAAGTTTGAGGAATGGAATTACTGTAATAAATTACGTTAAAATGAGAAAAATTAATTAATCTAATAACTGGATTTAGGAGTAACTAAAAGGTTAATTGGTTGGTTTAGAAAATAGGATACATTTCTATAATTTATTATTTAAAAGACAACAATGAACGTAATTGCTAGAATAAAAGAAAGAAAAAGAGAATTAGTGTAAAATAGAGAAACCACTGTATTTTACACTATTCCAAAATAGTAAAAGAAATATCTAGCAGTTACGGATTATTGTTTATAGTATTATTTAATATTAAAATATGGAAATGGATTTATTTTTCATAACCAACGAAATAAAATATAATTACTTCCTAGAATAGAAGATAATAAAGTAAAGTATGACATGAATCAAGTAAATTATTAGATAAGAACTTGACGCTATAAACGATAATGAACCTAGGTCTGCATTCACTGTGCAGACTATTTAAGAAGATAGTTATTATGATAAGTGAATTATACAATATTAGAGAATAAAATAATATTCTATAACATAATAAAAAAAGGCAGATTAGAACAGAAAGGAAATGCTGGAGTTATTTACGGACTATAAAAGAAGAGAAAATGACAATTACAGGTAGAATTATAACATAGGTTATAATTAAGTAATAAGAACGGAAAAACTTATTTTGAGACTTTGAATAAATTAATGAGCAATAATAATGGTCGAAGCTTATTTAAATAATTTATATTAAGTCAATAAGAAAATAAAGCAAGAATGTTAAAAGAGGCTTATTTTAATGAACTTAAGATTTATATTAAATTAAATAAGCAAGATAATGAATGTGGCTCATACCAACAACATTCCCTATTAAATAAATGGATATCTCACAATAGATAGAGGTGAGACAAGGGCAAGAATATGCTAATTAGGGTAAATAAGTAGCCAACATAATAAGAAAGTAAACTAAATGCAAATTAAAAGATTAGACTTGGGGCTTAATAAAAGAATTGAGGTGCGTTTGGAGCAGCCCTAAGGATGAAGCGTCTAATGAAGTAGTTCATCACGGATTTCAGAAATGGAGAAGCACGTCCAACTAAGTATTTTTGGGCTTCAAGGAAGTACGAGTCAACGGGACATGAGGATACTCTAGGATGGCCCTCTGGGTAGGCCTAACGAAGCTGAGCCCCCAGATGCAGGTCTGTAGGTGTTCCATCAAGAGAGTATGCCTTGACTACATTAGCATTATAAGCTTAATGAAGCAGACCTTTATAGGCAGTCAGAAGGGCTTGGTGTTCGGAGTAGGGTATTCATATGTCCAGTACTTGCAAGTAAGTTTAAGGATAGTCGCATGGGGATATCGGCCAGCATAAAGACCAAGAGCAATTTCGGGAAAGACTAGAGTTAAACCATCAGACCAATGATTGTTTCACTATCAAGACATTGGATAAGGGGCACCACCATTTGGATGTTAGATTGTTTGCAGTAGGGCATGGCCACTTGACTCTTTAGAAGTCTTTCGGTTAATTGAGGGGTGGCTGTGTGGGGCCATAGCCACGATGAAAATGAGACAGACCAACTAGAATATCTGTATTGTAGGCCTAATGAAGTAGTCCTTTACAGATATAGAAAATCCCCAACTGAATTCCGTACAAGGTAGAGCGTGTTGGCGAGATTCAGATAGTAGACCGAACGATTACGTAGTCCTCAATGTACGCACTGGGTGGTACATTGTGGATGTATGAGCACTGGCATAGACTAGTGCAGACGCGATTTATGTTTTCATAGTATGTAGTGGAGCATCTGTGTTGTAGGCCTTACGAAGCAGTCCTTTACAGATGTAGCTACGGAACGCTCGCGGAGCAAGACGATGGAGTATCTGTATTGTTGGCCTTACAAAGCAGTCCTTTATAGATATAGCTACGGAGCAAGATGATGGAGCATTTGTATTGTAGGCCTTACGAAGCAGTCCTTTACAGATGTAGTAACAGAATGCTCTCGAAGCAAGACGATGGAGCCCTTTTCGAGGAGGATATGGAAGGTACCATGGGTGGTACCTAGGACCAATACGGTCATTGGGCATATAGCTACATATATGTATATATTAGTTATTAGGTTTTAATCTACTATGGAGTAGATGGTCTACTATGGAGTAGATGGGCACGGTTCATGAACAGAGGCGAGAGTATTGTAACCTAATGAACTTAATATAAGAGTAAATGGAAATAAAACAATATATGTAGAATTAAGCCTAGAAGTATATAATTTATTCATTCACCAGAACTTTAGTTCTGACCCCCTCCTCATAACATCCTACAGGTAAGGTAGATGGCAGAGACTTCCCTGCTTTAAGACACATGTTTAGAAAGTGTTATTATATCGGTGAGTATTTACTTACTATTATATTTTAGTCAATTCCGCTGTGAGATATTTAATTGAGCTCTGATATATTTGTCTTTGCCTATTTGCAGGATACCAGATTCCCAACTTGGGTTTCAGTGGGCTTGGGTTTTAGCAATTTTGCAAAAAATCTGGACCCACTGGGATTCGGGTTGTTACAAAATCCAAAGTCGGGACCTCGTCGGGTACTAAGATCCATATCCGGGACCTCACCGAGTCCAAATCCAAATCCTTAGATGTTCATAGCCAATATCCAAATTCGTAACCCCTCCGGGTTTTTGCCAACCGCAACCTGCACCCGACGACCTATGTTAAGTAATACCATGGCGTTCCTGGTTCAGTGTCCCTGAACGCTGAGTAATGCCATGGCTTAAGTGCTAAGCTGAATCCTGGTCGCTCCGGAGCCTTGTCGAGCATAGTCCATACTCGATGACTTGTAATAGTAACCAATAGATGATATATGGCCTAAGTCCTAGGCCGAATCCTGGTCTCTCCGGATCCCTGCCAAGCATATTCCATGCACGACGACCTTTTAGCCAAAATCCACACAAAAAGTCAATCAAAATCCAATCCGAAATCCAGATTCAAACCAGAAAACCAGAAATCCATATCAAAAGTCCAAACCAAAAGGAAAACGTCCAAAACAGAATCCAAATCAGAAAACAAACAAAACCAGGAGTTCAAACCAAACCCCAAAACCAAACTAGAAAAAGCAAGTGTCCAAGCCAAAGGAAAAAACAGATTTCACAAACAAGAGCATCACGGTTTATCATCATCTCAGAGCATGCCTAGCGATTGTCCCTGTCCCCGTACATGAGTAAGTGACTTAGCCGTTTGCCTAGAGTTTGCTACTTATTCCAAACCATCACGATTAGTTGATGACCAACTGACCACCATTCCTGGGCCTTGTGCCATTGTCATTCAAGGTAGGCGGTGGCTGCTCCTGTTCCATCGCCGCATTCCGAGTTTCGACATACTACTGCAACTGACCATTCCTTACATGCTCCTCGATTATATCCTTTAGATGCCTGCAGCTGTTAGTACCATGCACGTCTAGGTAATGAAAGAGATAGTGCCTTCCCAATGCCCTTTCGCGTTCTGAGGGTTCCCTCCTTCCCAGCCTTCAATAAGGAAGGCGATCCCGAGTATCCAAGTATATCCGCTCCAACGTCCCATTCAGTCCTGTGTAAGTGGAGAATTTTGGTTCTCCCCAGCACTTCCACTTCCCTTTATCATTGTCTTTACCCGAGCTTTCACCGGACGGTTCTCCATCCTTAACCACGTCTACTTCCTTTGACTTCATATCCAAACATGCATCCTCTTGTAGAAGAAACCTCTCAGCTTCGTGAAAGAATTCCCCAAGATCCATTGGTGGATCCCGTATTAACAATACTGAGAAATCTGAATTATCCCTGACTCCTGCTACTACTGCCATCATAACCATTAATGGTTATGGCCGATCCACCGAAGCAACTACTGCATTAAACCGAGTTAAAAAAGTCCTAAGCGATACTCCCATTTTCTGCTTCACCGACGTCAGTGCCATCACATTCTTCGACCTTTTGATGTGAACTCAAAACTGTTTCAAAAACCTGTCCACAAATTTTGTCCATGTTCCAATAGATCCATCTTCTAGCTGTCTGAACCACATAGCAGCTATATCGATCAAGTACAAGGGGGAACACCGGGCCTTAACCTCCTCTACTGCCCCCAGCACTTTCATATGCCTTGTGTACCTCATCAAGTGGTCAGTGGGGTCCGTCTTACCGTTGTATACTTCCAGAGCGGGCAGCTTGAAATCGGGTGGATTCCTAGCCATCCTTATGTTATGGGTAAACGGAATTTTGTTTACTCCTTCCAAATCCCTATTTTTTAGACTTCCACGAATAGTTCGCCTGATGATGTCTGCTAATCCAGTGTTACCTGCCAAGGGTTGCCCCCATCTACATTTCCTAACTTCCCTCCAAGTCCACGAGGAAATTCTGGCACATACTACTCGTCACGTACTCCTATATTCCTGTTGGTGCCGGGCTACGCAGCGTCATCTAGTATCCCTCCATGGATTGGTCTAGCATTACCCGGTGGTGTGCCCCCGAGTCTAGGTCCATCCAGATTGACAGTTGTTTTCTGATTAGGGGCTGCCCCCTGCTGAACCACTCCATCTGCTTGCTTATTGATTCCATCTAATCCAACTCCATGGATTCGAGCTCCTACAGCTCCTGCTGTTCCTGCCTGTCTAAATTGCCTAAGAAGGTCTACATCATTTCCTCTTGCCTTTTCATCGGCTGCTCCTATATGGAATCCATCATGATCTGCATCTCGTCCCTAGTGATGTAGATGGATGCCCAACTTGTTCCAGCTCTAGAAGAGGCCTCCTGACTTCCCTCTTGATTGCTCCTTTCTGTCACTTGTCTCCTTGTCGATGGCCTAACCATTGCTTTCCAGAATTAGGGTTCCAAAACCTTTAAATCCAAAATCCAAGCTTTAGAATCCCTAAGTGCTAGCTTTCTCAGTGAAAGCACCAAAATGTTAGCGCCAAAATTGGTCACTAACACCCCAATCCAGATGAAAGCACCAAATCACAGTCACAGATCATAGATAGAATGTATGTAGAGAGTATAAATATGAAGAACAGTTAAATTTAAAAAGAAAGCAGTAATAACAAATGATTTATAGTGGTTCGGCTGACTCGGGCCTACGTCCACTCCAGAAATTTCCTTTTTATTAATATCAAAATCAAGTACAATTACAATCTGGAGTTTTCAAAACAATAATGGCAGAGTAGCCTTAGTGGAGAAGTTGAAGAGGAACAGAATCAAGATCCCCTTTTTCGAAGCCCCACATGTTGTATTTATAGGCAAAACCTGAGTTACTGGGCTTCCTGAGTGATCTAGGCCCTTCAATTCCATAGCCGGTCCATAATCCCTCACTACGACCGACCCTGATTCAGGGTATGCCAACCTGAGTTTTCCTAGGTAATGACCCGAAGCAGCCTTATGCTTGACTCGAAGCAAACTGTGTCACGACTCGGAGAAAAACATTGCCGACCCATGCTATTTCCTCTATGCTGATCCACCCACTTTTCCATAGCTGGCCCGAAGAAACTCATACCACGACCCGAAGTAGCCGACCACTCCAAATATGCTGATCCCCATGTGTTGCCGACCCACTCCCTTGGACCGAACCAGAGATGCCGATCCAAGCTTGTGATGATGCCGACCCGGGGTGATCTAAAACATGCCGACCCACAATCCATCTCTATAGCCGACCCAGGGATTTCCATACACAGACCCGTGTCTATTCGGAGCCAAGTAAGCACCGACCCATCCAAATGCTGAACCACCTTCAATGCCGACCCACTCCCTTGGACCGACCTAGAGATGTCGATCCAAGCTTGTGATGATGCCGACCCGGGGTGATCTAAAACATGCTGACCCACAATCCATCTCTATAGTCGACCCGGGGATTTCGATACACCAACCCGGGTCCATCTCGGAGTCAAGCAAGCACCGACCCATCCAAATGCCGAACCACCTTCAATGCCGACCCATTCCAATCACCGATCCACTCCAATCACCGATACCCACCACTACCGATCCATACCACTACCGACCTACTTCATCCTAACCGAACCACCTTCCTACTGACCCAAAACCTTCACAACACCGACCCAGTCGTGAACTCCTACTGACCCAGAGCAACTCGAAGCATAACTCAATGTGACCCAAAGTAAACTCCATGAAAACTCGAAGCAGACCTAGGAACGACTCGAAGTAAACCCCGAGTGACTCGCAACAACTCGACTTTTGTTGAAACCCATATTTCTAGTATCCCGTGACTTTTGTCCATCGACTATGCCGAACCCCGGCTTCATAATCATTATTATCATCCGTGATTGACCGTCTATCCATCCAGTTGACTAAAACCATCATATTCCAATCTCAACAAATGAGTAGTCGATTAGTTAAATCCGCCTGTCTACGGCCTTGCCAAAAGGCGGGTTAACAAACCCTTTCCCCTTTTCAATCAAACTTACAAAATAGTTTAAAAATCAAATTCCCACAAGCATTTGAACACCAATTTTTTCAAAAGCACTTCAATAAAATTTTCCAAAAGCATTTAAGCCAACTTCTCAAAAGAATTTAACAAAAAATTTCAAAAGCTTTCGAACATAATTTTTCAAAACATTTGTCGCTCTATCCTTAAAAACAAACCAAGCCACATCTTAATGTAATCTGGACTTAGTTAATGAGTTAATGCTTATGATTGACCTTAACATAGTACAATTAGTCTTGGATGTGGGGAACCTTTCCTTTTACTCGAAATAATAACACACAAACATAATTATAAACTTTAGCTTTTAAGGCATAGGGATAATATCCCATGACTTCGCAACAACCTTTCCCTGTCTTTCTCTTGCTAAAATTTATTTTTTCCAAAATTCTAAATTTTTTAGGACTAAAGCATTCTGGTTGCTAATTTAATTTCCTAACCTATTTCATAAACTTCCTGCTTTACTATATTTTATTACTAGCTAAGCGTTCTTATGAGATCTCCTCATTTACATTGTTTCACAATATATAGATAGCGGTCAAAGCTCATCCAAAAAATCAACACTATGATTGAATAGGAACATATCTCATAACATATCATATGCTTTTCCAATATTCAAAGGGAGATAACTAGCAATTACAACCCAAATAACCTAAAAGAAACAATTGCTGGAAGCTGCCCTCCAACATCAACTGGTATTAATATTGTTGTGGCCCTATCACTACTAACCCAATTAACTAGTATGTCATTCAACTATAGCCCACCTGTGCTAACTTACCTTTTGGCTTCTAATAAATAAGTTCCATCCATCACTTCAATCATCAAACCCAATTATGGGATAAATCATGCATTCCAACTCACTATAGTGGATAAGAAATATAAACTATGAACATTTAGAATAACTCATCGGAAAATTGGCTTGGTGGAATAACTTTCCTACCACCTATCTTCCTACCTTAACCTTGAGTCAACCAACATCCTCTATGTGTGTTTGCAATCTCATTACTCCATTCTCCAATCATACTACTATCTTCCTTCACCTAGAATCTCTTGATAGTATTCTCAAATTTTTGGTATTTACAATCCATATCCTTAGTCTATCATGCGAGTATATCATAGGACTCGCAAAAGTGTACTTTTATATCATATCTCATTCCATTGAGGGTTCTTCTTATCGCTTTCACACATGTCTAATCAAACATTCCTAGGTTCATACCAATATTCCTTATATTCAATGAGGATTCCTTATTGCTACCCTATGAGCATTCATAGTTATTATATTTATAGCCTTGACCTTTACCCCGTCTTACCTAGGCAATCATCTCAATCTACTCCATATTAAAATTTGGTTTTTATTTTCAAAACTCTTTAAAAAAAATTCATAGTCATGAAGTACTTAATCCGAAACTTTTATCTTTGAAAATATAAACTTAGAAACTTTTTTTAGAAATAGCTTGATTTCCAAAAGGAGCCATGAAAATTTTCCTATTCTAACTAACTTTCCATTTTAAAAGGCTTTCTACAATAGAGATGTACCACTTCAAAAATAGGATTTTTAAACTTAAAACAATTATTACGCTTACATTCTAAAACTCAACTGGTATACCAATTTTTATAAACACCTTATATAACTTTAAAAAAATGAAAGCATGAGAAGACATGGAAAACGTTCATCTTACTATTTTCCTACTGCTCATGCTATTTCCGCTTTCAACCTTAGCGGAGATTTGAATAGCATATAAGGAGGACTTCTAAAAGATATGAGCAATTATTGTACGTATTTATGGAAATTATCTATTCTTCCTACACTTTGCATCTAATTCTCTATATCGTTCCTAACTAGATTAATTACACTATTATAATATAAATTCGTAACGCCATTCCTATTTAAATTTCCTAATAATGCTACTACTGAAATTTCTCTTACCAAAATTGCCTTTAAGTGGCTTCTCCTTCCATAGCTCTTTTCCTCTTTTATTGTTCTCTTCATTGACTCATTGCAGTGCGTTCGCCTAATGCTTTAGTCATTGGACTTTTTGTAACACCCTTAATTTTGATTAATATTATTTATGACGTTTAATTATATAAATTAATTAAAATAATGTAAGAGCATAAGAAGATTGAGATTCGGTAATTATAACATGGATCGAGCCTTAACTAATGAAATAATAAGGTTCATTAGTATATTAACAAGGAGGAGGATTTATGAGAAGGGCAAAATAGGAAAAGGCTACATTTCCAGAACATACACCCTTCCATTCTCAATTCTCCACCACATTCATTCATATAAATTAAAAAAGAACCAAGGTTGGCTATTGTTAGAGAACTAAGAGGATGAAAAGCTAGGAAATTGAAGAGAAATCTGAAGGAAACCAAATAAACACTCAAATCTCAAGTCTCGTTATCTAATCAAGGTGAATATTGATTATCTATCTCAAGTTTGCTTATTTAATTTTGGTTTTACTATTAAATCTGAATCCTATGTTATTGTTATGTCATGTTTTGAATGATTGGTTGTTTATATGCTTGAATGATGAATTATTGGATTTATTACGAAATTATTTAATAGGTTTTAAGAGAGATAACCTAGTTTATGACATCCAATTGACTTGAAATTTTGAAACGATGTTAGAAACATTATTTTAGAGGTATGTTTTTAATTTCATAATTTTCCAAGCAAGTCTGAATATTTCGTGAATTTTCTAAATGGGAAAATTGATTTATTTCGGGTTTTAATTATTAAAAATAATTAAATAATTCTTTTGGCCTCAAAAATTTTATTTGTTAAAGAATATGATAAATCTAATTTATTGTGATTTTAGGGGATTTTTCCCAAGTGTATGATTTATTATGAATTTATTAGGCTAGTATAGCTTAATGATTACACTGAAATATTAATACAAAATTATTGGTTTGCAAGTTATTTTGGGAATGAGAAATCTACTTGTAACATCCCCCACTTGGAGGCCCAAAACTAACGGCTACGGATGCTGTAGTCATCCATAGTTATTAATCCTCAACGACCAAATATGGTAATGTTAGATACATTGATATAACAGAAACACATGGATGTGGAAGATTTTTAAAATCATTAAACAACTTTCAATATTCCATTTCAAATCATTTCAAATTCATTACATAATCCCAATATGAGAACCATATTCAGAGAAAATATAATTATTACAACATACGCCAAGAGCGACATATGAAGATGCCCCTTGGATGATCAGAGTATATATAACTAGGAAATTAAACAACTTTGCCTTTACAACAAGACACAGTAGAATCAAAATAGAAAAGAACTCCTACTAGCTAGCTTGCCTCCTGCACGTTTCCGGAAGATTATTCGTCTAAAGAGGTACCTGAAATCCTTAACTCTCAAACTACTCAAAATCAATTGAGCACCCGAGAGTTTAAGGGGAAAACATAAACTTCGAGTCAGACATAAAGACTGGTATAAATAATAATCTACCATCTCAAACCATTTTAGGTATCAAGTGAGACCACACCGCTTAGCGGAATGGGTTTTCCCCTCACTGGTATCCTCCAAAAATTAATAATAACCTTATACCATGCTTCTGCATCCACAATGTTAAAACATAGCAATTTAAAATATTATGATGATATGCAAAGTAAATCAATTATAGATTTCCCATCCCCATTCATTTTGACTAGTTGTCTCAGTTATAATTTCTAGGGTCACTATTAACCTATTAGTTTTCATGGGCTGACTAATAACCTGTTTAAAGCTTATAGACTCCCTATTCGGATGCATAGTTTTCAAAGGATCACTAAGAACCTAATGGACCCTGCCAATAACTTCATTACTCATGGGTTCTCCCTGAACCAATTGGTATCTCCAATAACTTCAATCTTATCATAGTTTTCACTGGTTGACTAGGAACTTACTGACTTCTGTCAGTAACTTAATCCGGATATAGTTTTTATGGGTTCACTACAAACCTATTGGTCCCTGCCAATAACTCTTTCTAATCATAGTTTTCATGGGTTTACTGTGAACCTATCTATATGACAACTTCTTTAATCAGTATTTAGGCATCATATATTTTGGTCTTCCTGAATTCTACTTATACAGGAGTTGACTCAATCTATATTCACTACTGGGTCAACCTAGCTAGTTATTCCGCCCTTTCTACCCAAAATACAGTTATGGGTCAATTTTATAGTGATTATGTATATTAGAAGAAGCAAACATTATAACATAATAACACCAATATCTATGGTTTAATATCCTTGAAATCATTTTCATTTGAAACATGGTTAATCCCTTTAACCTATTACTTTATCAAGGAAAGCTTCTTCAAAAACTCCATGCTTAAAAGCCATTTCAAAACTCATTTAGTTTTGCCATGGTTTTTTCCTTAAAAATGAGATTGGGTTCTTTGTTTTGAAAACTAAGGCTTTCGAAACCTTAAACCTTTACTTTCGACACCATTGGATAACCTCCTTCAAAAGCATTCAAATCTTCTTTTCAAAACACTAAGCATATTCCTTTCGAAACACTTTAAAACATCTCTTTCAAAACCATCAAAGCCTCACTTGTTAACTCATAAAAGTATAGCTTCAAAACCGTTTGAAAGTACCACTTTCGAAACCATTAAAGCCTTACTTGTTAACTCATAGAAGCATAACTTCGAAATTGTTTGAAAGTACCCCTTTTGAAACCATTGGGTTTATCTTTAAAAATATCCTTTGGGTCAAAGTGAATATAAACGAAAGAATCCCTTTCGAAAACATTAGCCTTTAAATAAAAGTGATTGGGGAAAAACTGATGGCTTCAGAACCATCCTTTCGAAAGCATTGATCAATTAAGCAAAACATTTGGAAGGATATTTTCGATACCCCTTTCGAAGCAATTGCCTTCGAAACCATTAAACCCTTTCGAAAGCTATAGGAAGTGACTTATTATATTATAAAACAAAAGCTACCTTTCGAAAGCATTGATGACTTCAATCAATTCGAAAGGCATAAGGTCGACAGCAAGGTTTCGACTGGGTTCAAACTACCCTTTCGAAAGCATTGATTTAAAAATAAGGCAACTTATTCGAAAGCTATCTTTTCGAAACAAAAAGGCAGTGACTTCTTCGAAAGCTATAGTAAACCCTTTCAAAAGCATTGTTTTGGAAACAGGGTAAGCGCATTTCTTTGGATAGTAAAACAAAAGCTTCGACCCCTTTGAAAGCTAGGTTTCGACTCCATACCTTCCGCCTTCCTCCAATCCACTATGTACCAACTTATTGATACCTCGTGTATTGGTTTTGACTTGGTTGGGTTTGACTTGGTTGAGGCAGAAGTTTAAGGTCGAAAGCTAGCGTCTGAAAGAGGTGACACATAATTTTTGGGTAAAGACTGTTTTAATGCCTTTTTAAGTAATTGCTTCCTAACTAACCTACCTATTTGTAAGCATTTAATTGGTTGCCATAAACTTTTCAAATTCTTTCCACAATAAAACTGCCGTAATTATTTCAGATCTAATTAAAACAATTTAGCAAATAAGCCCTTCCTTAAGCAAAACAAATAAATATTTAAGTCCTTCTTTTAAAATAATTTAATTTCCATAATAAATTACTTAGGAAAAATCCCCAAAAATAATATAAATTCACTTTTAATACGTTATCTAACAAATATATATTTCAAACCCAAATTCCTTCATATAATAGCCGAAATAATTTTTAACCCATTTTATTCATATTATTCTTTGAAAATTCATAATAAATTTTCTATAGCTTGGAACTTTATGAAAATTAAAACCCATCTCCAAAATAATGTTTTACATAACATATAAATTCCTCATGGCATTCGAAAAATAATAATAACAATTTTAGCCTTAAAACCGTATATAACATTTATCAGACTTATTTGAATATAACATATCATGGAATCCAAGCATATCATCATCAAAAATCATCATAATGGATTTAAACTTAAACCCGAAATCAAATGATCATTAAAAACCAAAATAGAGATGGTTTTGATTATTATTCACTTGATTAGGATAAGGTAGTTGAGATTTGATCATTGACTAATTCCTCTTGCTTGATTGCTTAGCTTAAATTTGATTTTCCCCTTTTTCTTCCTTAGGTAATGGTCGGCTTTGAGCTTTTGATTTACGTTTTTGAGTTTTGAAAATGAACGTGCAAAGTAAAGGAAACGAGATCTTTAAGGGTAATGGGATTATGGTGCGGCAATTACCTATTAAGCCCTTGCGTTAATTGTTTTCTTATTAATTAACATATGAAACCTTTCATAGCCCATTCTTTGTATTTAACTAAGCACGACCTTTAATTTAGATTTTCAAATTTCAATCCCCTTATCACTCTAATATTTACATTATTCTATTTAATTTATCTAATCAAATCTCCTGAATAATGTTATTAAAAATTAAGGGTGTTGGCTCCCCTCCTTAAAGAATTTCGTCCTCAAAATTCAGTAAGGACTAAATACTAAACATAGAAATCATCTGTAACAGCTCCTAACTACCATACTAGCCTACCTGACTAGCAATAGTCTATATAAAGCTAATATAGAACATACCCTCACAGCAGATCATGATAAGTATCTCTAATCATGTCTTCCGTCTCCTAAGTACAGTCCTTCTCGTTATCGCTCCACTGAACTTTCACCAATTTGACTGTCTTGTTCCTTAACTTTTTCTCATCTCTCGATATGACCTAAACTATTTGTCTAACAAAATTCAAATTCAGCTCTATAATCAACTCTTCCAACTCCGTCGGAGCAATAGTAGTCTCTGGATCATGCACATACTTGCAAAGATGAGACACATGAAATACATTATGGACACCTTCCATATGCTCGGCAACTCTACTCTGTATGCGAGCTTCCAGATCCTTTCTATGACTTGGAACAGACCAACATATCTCAATGCTAGTTTCCCTAACTTTCCAAATCGCACCACCCCCTTCATCGGTGATACCTTAATGAAAACTCTATCTCTAACTGAGAATTCTAGATCTTTACGCTTCTTATCTGCGTAACTCTTCTGTCTAGACTGGGCTTCCTTCATTCTTCTCGGATCAACTCAATCTTCTATGTTGCCTCTCTTACCATATCTGGACCCAAGACTAATCTGTCTCCAGTCTCCAACCAACATGCTGGTGATTTGCATGGCCTTCCATACAAAGATTTAAAAGGCGCCATTCCTATACTAGTCTGATAACTGTTATTATAGGAAAACCACACTAAGTGTAGGTGATCTTCCCAAGATCCACCAAAGTCTAGCACAGAAGCTCTTAACAAATCCTCAAGTACCTTATTGACTCTCTTTGTCTGCCCATCCATCCAAGTGTGATATGCAGTACTCATCTTAAACTTGGTACCAATACATCCTGTAGACTCTTCCAGAATTCACGAGTAAACAAAGCATCTATGTCACTGACTATACTACTAGGAATTCAATACAGTTTAACTATGATCTTCATGAAAAACTTAGCTAAAATAGGTGTCATCATGGTTGATATAACTATAATAAAATGGGCACTCCTGGTCAACCTATCCACTATGACCCATATACTTTCATTTCCTCTATTTGACCTTGGCAACCCATCTATAAAATCTATAAATATAGAATTCCATTTCCAAACCGGTACCTCCAAAGGTTGAAGCAACCCACTCGGCTTCTGATGTTCGGCCTTTATTTGTTGACCGTTTACACACTGCCTAACCTACAAGCCAACATCCCTCTTCATACCTTCCTAATAGAAGCTCTTCATCATATCTTGATACATCTTCGTCCCTCCAGGATGAATCGTAAATTTGGATCGATGACATTCCTCGAGAAATTCTTTCCTTAAGTCCTCAACATTTGGAACACACAACTGTCCCTTCTTTCTCAACCATCCTCTCTGGTCAAGAATAAAATCTCTTAGATCATCGATCTCAGTTCTAACCTTAATTCTTCTAATCCTTTCGGTTAATACTAGATCCACTTTCTGTTTAGGAGCAATCCTTTCGATCAACATTTGTAGAACTTCCAAACAGGACAACATGGCGGTGCTCTGAGTAGAACTAGTAGTCGATCTTAACTGCACACTATAAGTAGTAAAAGCTTCTAAATCTTTCCATTCTGCCAACATAGCCAACACCACATTCAGATGTCTTCTGCTAAGAGCATCTGCTGCCTTATTTCCTTTGGGTGTATACTCTATACCAAAATCATAAGCTGCTAAAAACTCCAGCCACCTCTACTGCCTCATATTCAACTCCTTCTGAGAGAATAAGTACCTTTAAGACTTATGATCTGTGTATAGCTAAAATCTCTCCCTTAAGAGATAATGTCTCTGTATCTTCAATGCGAAGATCGTCGCGGCTAACTCCAAATCATGAGTAGGATATCTCACTTCATGTGGTCTAAGTTGCCGTGAAGCGTAGGCAATGACTTTACCCTTTTGCATCAACTCAGCTCTTAATCCAGTCCCACATGCATCGGTATACACCACCAATCCTTGGTTTTCGTTTGGAACTACTAACACATATGTGTTGGTCAACAAATGCTTTAACTTAAGGAATGCTTCCTCATATTTGTCGGACCAGACAAACTTCACATCCTTCCTGGTTAACTTAGTCAAAGGCATTGCTATCCATGAGAAATCCTTGATGAATCTCCAGTAATAGCCAGCAAGTCCAAGAAAACTTCTAATCTCAGTCACCGTTTTTGATCTCTTCCAATTATTAACAGCTTTGATCTTATCTAGATCGACTTACAAGCCTTTCTCTGAAACCACGTGACTAAGAAACTTAACTTCTTTCTTCCAAAAATAACACATAGAAAACTTCGCTTTCAGCTGATGCTGCGTCGGCATCTCAAGCACCACTCTAAGATGATCTTCATGCACTCTTTCATCCTTAGAGCATACTAAAATGTCATCTATAAACACCAACACAAACTTATCCAAGTACTCTCGGAAAATTCGGTTCATCAAGTCCACGAAGAAAGCAGATGCATTCGTTAACCCAAATGGCATTGCTAACCACTCATATGAACCATAGCTAGTCCAAAATGCCATCAATGGAATATTATCCTCTGCCACTCTTAACTGATGGAAACCTATCGCCAAATCCAACTGGGAAAATACTATGGCTCCTCACAACTGGTCAAATAGATCATCTGTTCTCGGCAAAAGACAATTATTCTTAATCGTCCTCTTGTTCAACTTACGATAGTCGATACACATCCTCAACGACCCGTCGGGTTTCTTCACGAACACTATGGCCGCTCCCCAAGGAAAACTGCTTGGTCTAATAAAATTCCTCCCTTCTAGATCCACTAGCTATACCTTCAAATCCTTCATCTCGGTCAGTGTCATCCTGCTCGGTGGTCTACTGACAGGTTCAGCTCCTGGCACAAGATCTATCTGAAACTCAACAGCTCATTTCGGTGGTAGTCCTGTAAATAGCTCAAAAACATCTGCAAACTATCTTGCTACATGAACCTGACTTAACTCTTCTCTCACTTCCATAGCACTTAACAAAGCACAACCACTCAGGTCAGAATTCTCCACTGAGAATATGATTCGGTTATAACTATCAAGGTGTCTTAGTGAAATTCTATCCTGGCAAAATATCCTAGCTTCATACTTGCCCAACCAATCCATACCCAAAATGATTCCGAAATCTATGAAATTGAAAACATACAGACTGCATGCAAACTTATGACCTAATAAATTAAATTCTGATTGGTCACATCTCATCCCTATAGTTGCATACCCTCCTATCGGATTTGCAACCCTTAAGGAAGTAATAAGGTATGGTGGTTCTAAGCATAACCTATCAACAAAATTCTGAGATATAAATGAAAGTGATGCACCGATATCAAATAGTATCCTAACTGGTATACTTTGAATCAAAAGCATACCTTCCATCGTAGTCTTCCCATTTTCAGCCGCAGTTGGCCTAGCAGATGATGGTCCAAGAACAAAGACCTTTCCTCTGTCCGCCCTGACTTGTTCTGGATACTGATTCCTATAATGCCCAACCTGGTCAAGTCGAAGCACTTCACATTCTGCTTTTCTGCAGGCTTCTTCCCCTTACCTGTCCAGCATTCATGAGCATAGTGACCTTTCTTATCACACTTGAAGCAAACTAAATCAGCCTTTTCCTTCTTGGCAGCCTCTCCCTTCTGGGCTCCCTTCTTCTTAAAGAACTTTCTCTTCTTTCCCTGAGAACCCTGGGTTTCAACCGGCTTTTCTTTCCCACAAATAGCAAGCATTTCCTCATGTCGGATTGACATCTCCACAACTACATTACAAGGATCAAGAAGATGTGACAGGTTTGCCATAGAAATCTTGGGTCTCAATCCCCGAATAAATTTCTCATTCCTCTTGATGACGGTGTCTATGGTAGCATACCCATATGAAGATGCCACCTTGGATGATTAGAGTCTATACATAGGCGATTAAAAAACTTTACCTTTACAACCAAAACACAATGGAATCAAATAAAAAAGAACTCCTATTAGCTAGCTTGCCTCCTGCATGTCTTTGGAAGCTTATTCGTCTATAGGAGAACCTGAAAACCTCAACTCTCACACTACTCAAAATCAATCGAGCACCCAAGAGTTTAAGGGGAAAACATAAACTTCGAGTCAGACATAAAGCCTGGCATGAATAATAACCTACCATCTTAGACCATTTTAGATATCTTGTGAGACCACGCCTCTTAGCGGAACGGGTTTTCACCTCACTAGTATCCTACAAAAATTTATAATACCACATACAATGCTCTTGCATCCACAATGGTTAAAACATAGAAATTCAAAATATTATGATGATATGCTAACAAGTAAATCAATTCTGGATTTCCTTTCCTTATTTATTTTGACTAGCTGTCTCGGTTATAATTTCTAGGGTCACTATTAACCTATTAGTTTTCATGGGCTGACTAATAACCTGTTAAAAGCTTATGGACTCCTTGTCCGGACTCATACTTTTCATGGGATCACTAAGAACCTATTGGCCCCTATCAATAACTTTATTTATTCATGGGTTCTCCCTGAACCTATTGGTATCTCCAATAACTTCAATCTTATCATAGTTTTCATGGGTTGACTAGGAACCTATTGACTTCTGTCAATAACTTAATTTAGATACAGTTTTCATGGTTTCACTACAAACCTATTGGCCTCTACCAATAACTCTTTGTAATCATAGTTTTCATGGGTTAATTATGAACCTGTCTATCTAACAACTTCTTTAATCAGTATTTAGGCATCCTATATTTTGGTCTTCCTGACCTCCTGGATGCAATTCTACTCATATAGGAGTTAACTCAATCTATATTCACTACTGGATCAACCTAGCTGGTCATTCTGCCCTTTCACCCCAAAATACAGTTTTGGGTCCATTTTATAGTGACTATGTATATTAGAAGAAGCAAACATTATAACATAATAACACCAATATCTATGGTTTAATATCCTTGAAATCATTTTCATATGAAACATGATTAATCCCTTTAAACTATTACTTTATCAAGGAAAGCTTCTTCAAAAACTCTATGCTTAAAAGCCATTTCAAAACTCATTTATTTTTGCCATGGATTTTTCCCTGAAAAATGAGATAGGGTTCTTTGTTTTGAAAACTAAGGCTTTCGAAACCTTAAACCTTTACTTTCAACACCATTGGATAACCTCCTTCAAAAGCATACAAATCTTCTTTTCAAAACACTAAGCATATGCCTTTCGAAACACTTTAAAACATCTCATTTGAAACCATAAAAACATGCCTTTTGAAAGTATTAAAGCCTCACTTGTTAACTCATAGAAGCATAGCTTCGAAACCATTTGAAAGTGCCCCTTTCGAAACTATTGGGTTTATCTTTAAAATAATCATTTGGGTCAAAGTGAATATAAACGAAAGTACCCCTTTCGAAACCATTAACCTTTAAATAAAAGTGATTGGGAAAAACTTATGGCTGCGAAACCATCCTTTCGAAAGCATTGACCAATTAAGCAAAAAAATTGGAAGGATAGCTTCGATACCCCTTTCGAAGCCATTGCCTGCCGAACCATTAAACCCTTTCGAAAGCTTTAGGAAGTGGCTTATTATATTTACAAAACAAAAGCTACCATTCGAAAGCATTATTGACTTCAGTGCATTCGAAAGGCTTAAGGTCGAAAGCATGGTTTTGACTAGGTTCAAACTACCCTTTCGAAAGCATTGGTTTAAAAACAAGGCAACTCATTCGAAAGCTATCTTTTCGAAACAAAAAGGCGGTGACTTCTTTGAAAGCTATAGTAAACCCTTTCAAAAGCATTGTTTTGGAAACAGGGTAAGCGCATTTCTTTGGATAGTAAAACAAAAGCTTCGACCGCTTCGAAAGCTAGTTTTCGACTCCATACCTTCCGCCTTCCTACAATCCACTATGTACCAACTTATTGATACCCTATGTATTGGTTTCGACTTGGTTTGTTTTGACTTTGTTGAGGCAGAAGTATAAGGTCGAAAGGTAGCGTCTAAAAGAGGCGAAACATAATTTCTAGGTAAAGACTGTTTTAATGCCTTTTTAAGTAATTGCTTTCTAACTAACCTGCCTATTTGTAAACATTTAATTGGTTGCCATAAACTTTTCAAATTCTTTCCAAAATAAAACTACCGCAATTATTTCAGATCTAATTAATTTTTTTTAGCAAATAAGCCCTTTCTTAAGCAAAACAAACAAAACATTTAAGTCCTCCATCTAAAATAATTTAATTTCCATAATAAATTACTTAGGAAAAATCCCCAAAAATCATATAAATTCAATTTTAATATATTATCTAACATATATAAATTTCAGACCCAAATTCCTTCATATAATAGCCGAAATAATTTTTAACCCAATTTATTCATGTTCTCCTTTGAAAATTCATAATAAATTTTCCATAGCTTGGAAAATTATGATAATTAAATCCCATTTTCAAAATAATGTTTTACATAACATATAAATTCCTCATGGCATTCGAAACAAAATAATGACGATTTAGCATTAAAACTGTATACAACATTTATTAAACTTGTTTGAATATAACATATCATGAAATCCAAGCATATCATCATAAAAAATCATCATAATGGATTTAAACTTATATTTGAAATCAAATGATCATTAAAAACAAAAATAGAGATGGTTTTGATTATTATTCACCTTGATTAAGATAAGGAAGTTGAGATTTGATCCTTGATTAATTCCCCTTGCTTAATTGCTTAGCTTAAATTTGATTTTCACCTTTTTCTTCCCTAGGTAATGGCCGGCTTTGAGCTTTTTATTTACGTTTTTGAATTTTGAAAATGAAAGTGCAAAGTAAAGGAAATGAGATCTTTAAGGGTAATGGGATTATGGTGCAGCAATTACTCATTAAGCCCTTGCGTTAATTGTTTTCTTATTAATTAACATATGAAACCTTTCATAGCCCATTCTTTGTATTTAATTAAGCACGACCTCTAATTTAGATTTTCAAATCTTAATCCCCTTATCACTCTAATATTTACAATATTCTATTTAATTTATCCAATTAAATCTCCTGAATAATATTATTAAAAATTATGGGTGCTACACTAATCTATTGTAGTTCGTAAAAAAAATTATTTTATGTAGAAAATTTCCAGTTTTTATAGTTGTTACAGGAATAAACATTGCCATTATCATTGATGTTGCAACCCATCTATGTCGTACCTACGGTTTTTGATGTCATCTAATGGAGATACATACGATACCAACCCAGGTTGGTATGCAATGAATCAACATTGGTAGAAGTAGAAAGAATAGCTTCGATGTCAACATTGATGTTTGCGACATTCGCTATCCTGCATGTTTCAATGTCGCATATCAGTGCTGCATATTAATGCCTCATGCAACTTACCAATGTCGGCATTAATAATGCCACCGATTTTCAATATCATCTCCTAATGATTTTGACATCACATGTTTCCTATGATGCTAGTTTATCTTTTCAACATTGACTACACTATGGCTACAATGCCACTATTATTACTTTTGACATTGGTTTTATATGGTAACGATGGCACTAATTTCTATACCGCAGTGTTTTGACCATAGTGCCACTATAAGCTATTTTTGACATTGATTATACTACGGCAATGATGTCGCCTAACCTAAATTTTGACATTCCCATACTTTCAAGTTTTAAATTTTTATACTATGCAAACCTATAACCATGCCGCTTATAGTCGACAATTCATTTTTGATATGCGATATAATTTGTTTTGGACTTTGTCCTTATGCTTTATAAATCAGATGTTTTAACATGATTTCGATAGAGGGATGCGACAATCCCATAGCGGCTATATCAGTGCAGCACTTTATCAATTCAATGGTTTTATTTTATATGGCTTCATAGCCTATGGTTTTGAGGTGCGATGACCTCTAAATGACTTCAAAATTCATCAATGCTATTTTATAAAAGCATATATATTAGCCTAATATTTTGAATAAAGTAAAGGGCAATAGTTTCCTTGTTTTATGTATGATTTCAAAGGTCAAATCAGTTATAAAGATTTATGTTTTCAAGGAAATAAAGATGATATTTAGCCCAGAATTTTACTAGTAAACTTATTGTTCTTATCACCAATAGATAAATTGTGATAGGATAAACTGACTAAAGAATAATAGAATAGGAAACCAAGTAATGGGACTGGTGTAAGGTAGCGTCATGTACTTCAACTGTTAGCTCCTAGTTGATTTAGTCCACAATTCTAGTGCGTAGGGCTTAGTTAAGGGTAATACTAAAAGTAGGTTTATGCACATAAAGTAAAATATCTTAGGAAGGTTATTGGTTGGCCTGTAAAATCACTAGGTTCATAGTGAGCCTAGCAAAACTATGAGATTGACGACAGTCAGGTAAACATTCAGATGGAGTTCGGATGGATAGTCCAGTTTTCTTCTAACAGTAAGTTTGAGAATTTTGGTATATCTAGTAGGCCCGAGTCAGTCATCTAGAGTTGTTGTAACCCTGGGAAAAATATGAAGTAGAGACAGATAGTCAGTTAAGTGAGAAAAATTAGTCAGGATTACCCATGTAGCATGCATTCATTTAATTATCTTATGTTTATGTAACCATTGTTATTGCATGAGCATGATTGTGATAGACATATTATTTGAGGGTACTAGTGAGGGTAAAACCTGTTCTTCTTAGCGGCGTGGTCTCACTAGATATTTATTTTTGGTTCGAGATGGTAGGTTATAATTCACATCAGACTATTTGTCTGACCCGAATTTTTTATTGTTCCCCTTTAACTCTTTGGGACTCAATTGAGTAGTTCGAAAGTAAGGTTTCCAGGTTATTTAGGTTTGGCGAATAAAGCTTTCGAAGACGTGCATGAGGCAGAGCTAGCTATATAAGAGTCTACTTATGTCTGTTGTGTTATCGTTTGTTTAAATGTATGTAATGGCAGAAGACATGCGTTCATTGGACTTTTTTGTAAGACCCATAATTTTGATTAGTATTATTTAGGACATTTAATTAGATAAATTAAATTAAATAATGTAAGAGAATATGTAGATTGAGATTTGGTAGTTATAATATGGGTCGAGCCTTAATTAATGAACTAATAAGATTGATTAGAACATTAACAAGAAAGAGGATTTATGAGAAGGGAAAAATAGGAAAAGGCTACATTTGCATAAAATATAACCTTCCAATCTCATTTCCTCCCTCACATTCGTTCATACAAATTAAAAAGGAACCAAGGCTGACCATTGTTAGAGAACTAAGAGGAAGAAAAGCTAGGAAATTGAAGAAAATATTAAGGAAACCAAATCAACACTCAAGCCTCAAGTCTCATTATCTAATTAAGGTGAATAATGATTATCCATCTCAAGTTTGTTTTTTTAATTTTGGTTTTATGATTAATCTTGAATCTTATGTTGTTGTTATGCCATATTTTGAGCGATTGATTGATTATATGCTTGATTGATGAATTATTGGATTTATTATGAAATTATTTAATAGGTTTTAAGAGTGAAAACCTAGTTTTTGATATCCGAAAGACTTGAAATTCTTATATGATGTTAGAAACATTATTCTAGAAATGGGTTTTTAATTTCATAATTTTCCAAGCAAGACTGAACATTTCGTTAATTTTCTAACTGAGAAAATTGATTTATTTCGGGTTTTAATTATTAAAAATAATTAAATAATGTTTTTGGCCACGATATTTTTAAACGTTAAGGAATATGATAAATCCGATTACTGTGATTTTTGGAGATTTTTCCCAAGTGTTTATAATTTATTATGAAGTTAATAGGTTAGAAAAGCTTAATAATTATATTAAAATATTAATAAAAAATTATTGGTTTGCAAATTATTTTGGGAATGGGAAATCTAATCCATTGCAGTTTTTCTAAAAAGAATTGGTAAAGAAAGTTATTATCCAATAACAATTTGACAAAAATAGGAGTTGGTAAAAATAATTATTTTATATAAATTTTTTATAGTTTTTATAATTATTACGGGAATTGCCATTATTGTTATCATTGTTGTCGCAACCATCTATGCCACACCTATGCTTTTCAACGTCATGTAGTGGAGATACATACAATATCAACCCAGGTTGGTATGCAATATATCAACGTTGGTTGAAGTGGAAAGAATAGCTTCGATATCGACATTGATGCTTGCGACATTGCCTATCCCACAAGTTTCAATGCCGCATATTAATGTTGCATGCCACCAATATCAACATTAATGATTTCGCCAGCTTTCAATATCAACTCCTTATGATTTTAATTCTGCATGCTTCCTATGTCGCTAGTTTATCTTTTCAACATTTACTACACTATGGCTGCAATGCCGCTATTATTACTTTCGACATTGGTTTTATATGGCAACGATGCTGCTGGCGCCTTTTGACCATAATGCCATTATAAGATATTTTCAACGTTGATTATATTACTGCAATGATGCCAACCAACCTAAATTTCAACATTCCCACACTTCCAAGTTTTAAAGTTTTGTACAATGCAAACCCACAACTATGCCGCTTATAGTCGGCAACCTATATTCATTTATGATGTGCAACATAAATGGTTTGGGTCTTATGGCCTTATGCTTTATAAATACGATGTTTTAACATGATTTCAATATAGAGGGATGCGATAATCCCATAGCGACTATATCAGTGCCGCACTCTATCAATTCCGTGGTTTAATTATATATGGCTTCATAGCCTATGGTTTTGAGGTGCGATAACCTCTAAATGACTTCGAAATTCATCAGCGTTGTTTTATAAAAGCATACATATTGGCATAATATTTTGGATAAAGTAACGGGTTATAGTTTCCTTATTTTAAGTATGATTTCAAAGGTCAAATCAATTATAAAGATTTATGTTTTCAAGGGAATAAAAAGTGTATTTAGCTCAGAATTTTACTAGTAAAATTATTATTCTTATCACCATTAGATAAATTGTGACGTGATAAATTGACTCAAGGATTATAGAATAGAAAACTAGATAATGGTACTGTTGTAGGATAGCGCCTTAAACTTCAACTGTTGGCCCCTAGTTGATATTAGTCCACAGTTCCAATGTGTAGGGCCTTGTTAAGGTAAAACTAAAAGTGGGTTTACGCATAGAAAGGAATACAACTTAGGTTATTGATTGGCCTACAAAATCATTAGGTTCATAGTGAGCCTAGCAAAACTATGGGATTGGCAGATAGTCAGGTAAACACTGAGATGGTGTTTGGACCGACAGTCTAGTTTCCTTCTAACAGAAAGTTAGGGAATTTTGGTGTATCTGGTAGGCCTGAGTCAATAGTGTAGGGTTGTAGTAACCCTATGAAAACTTTGAAGTAGAGATAAACAGTCGGTTAATTAAGAAAGATTAGTCAGGATTATCCATGTAGCAAGCATGCATTTAATAATCTTGTATCTATTTAACCATTGTGATTGCAGGAGCATGATTATGGTAGACATATTATCAGGTGATGCTAATGAGGGGAAAACGCGTTCCACTTAGCAATGTGATCTCATTATATATCTATTTTTGTTTCGAGATGGTAGGTTATTATTCAAACCAGACTGTTTGTCGGGCCTGAAGGTTTTGTTTTTCCCCTTAACTCTTGGGTACTCAATTGAGTAATTCAAGAGTAAGGTTTCCAGGTTATTTAGGCTTGGCAAACAAAGCTCCTGAAGGTGTGCAGGAGGCAGAGCTAGCAATATAAGAGTCTATTTATGTCCATTGTGTTATCATTTTATTTAAATGTATGTAATGGTAGAATTTGTATCTGTCTAGTAGTTAACTCTGATCTACCAAGAGGGAATCTTCATATATCGATCTTGGAGTATTTTATAATAATTAAATTTTATCAGAACCTGGGCGACGTTTGGGATTATGTAATGAATATGGAAGTTTATTAATGAAATGGAAAAGTTCGCATTTAAAACCATGTTTGAAAATTTTCATATTCATGTGCTTCTGATGTTAATGATACTATTAACTGATCTTATTTTTTTTTGAAGAATGGTAAATTTTATTGATGCCTCATATAGACCAATACAAACTCACAAAGTCAAAAACACAGAAAAGACAAAAACACGAAGCCAAACCGGCATAGTAAAACATATATTCCTCAACAAAGCTAAAGTATTAGCTCCTATTAGAAAGCTCTGAGAAGAAAAGTCATGGCGGATCCACTTTCCAATCTCGAAGGATACTGCTCTCCAGCTCTGTCGCACAGGTAAAAAACTTGCTTTTAATTCTTTTCACTAGTATCTTGACATCCTGTTCAATAGCAATCTGAATTTGGTGATGATTCTTTGCAGTTTTCTGGAAGACTCTTCGATTCCTTTCTTTCCAGAGATGGAAAACTGTAGTGGTGAGGCAAATAAGCTGCAGTTGGGTCAACAAATCTTCTTTCTTGCGGGAACTCAGGTAAAGTAATTCATTTTCAAGGGTAGAAATTGCATGCATGTCTTGATTTTTACTCTTAACATGACTTAACACACGAGTAGAATATTCACATTCAAAAAATAGATGATTGTGTGATTCTAGGTGGGAATTACATAACTTACAGTTAAGATTGACTTCCATACCCCATCTAGCAAGTCTGTCAGCCGTAGGTAGTCTTAAATTAATGGCTTTGAAAGTCGTGAATGCCATCTTAGGGTTGTTTGATCGAGACCAGATAGGAGCTGCCCAAAATCTGTTAGAATGCTTAGTACGTAGAGCTTCCCAAGCACTATTGGTAGTAAAGATACCATCTTTAGTGTAGTTCCAAGTCCAAGTATCATTAGGTTCAGAGGAATAGATAGGAACAAACTTGACATCCTCAGCAATGACATGGAGTCCTTTCTGGTCAGGAATCCAATCACCATGTTGGATAATGGATGCTACTAAATCATCATACTCTCCAATACATGAAATCATACCCCAGCCATATTTGGCAGCAAGGGAATGCCCATTAATCCAAGGATCCCTCCAAAGATAAGTATCTCTACCATTAGCAACTGATCTTATTTTGCTATTGAAGAATAATACTATCGATGACTACAGCATCAGTAACACTTAATTTCGGGCCTCAACGTAGGGGATGTTACACGCTGTTATCTGAGCAAAGGTTTATGTAAAACTAAAAGAATTTCAAATTTAAAGAGTTTGAAAACATAATCCTAATGAATCAAAGAATGAGATTTGGGTATGGGATAACACAATAGTAATTTACTTGTATATGCTATATATAAGTATATATATCTTATCTATATTCTTCCCTCTCTCTTAGACCGTTCTTTCGTATTTTACTAAGGTTCAAATGCGGATTTAAGGAAAGTAAGTTATGGAGGAAGGAAATGGAAGAGTTAATCTTGATGGAGGAAGTACCGCAACTAATGGAAATGTCTGGCCCAATACTGGGAGGAATCCAGGTCAACAAACAACTACTAATGTGGGTGATGGAACAACATCGATGGATATAGGAGCTATGTATCAGTTCGTTGTCAACATGATGCAAGCTAGAGATGCAGCTGAATTAGTTGGTAGTAATGCTGGAGGAGCAAATCATGAAGTTTATGTTGTCAGCAACCATGCTATTTTGAGTCGGGATTATGCAAGACTTGTAGGAAAGCCATTTATTGGAACGGATGATGCTATCGAAGTGGAGAATTGGCTGCTTCATTATGAAAGGATATTCACTAATTTAGGTCTAAATAACGAGCAAAAGAGGATATTGGCATCCTGGCAATTGCAAGGGGCTGCCTTATACTGGTGGAACAGTAAACTGTGGGAGTACTGGAAGTGAACTTGACTTGGACGGAGTTTAGAAGGAGATTTGAGGAGAGATTCATATCTAAGATAGCCAAGTCGACTTTGCTTAGAAAGTTTGCTAAGTTGGAACAAGGTGACATATCTGTGCTTGAGTATGCAATAAGGTTTAAGGAGTTATCCATGTATGGGTATGCACATAGTGATTAAGAGAAATGAAAAGTTCAATCGTGGATTAAGACCAAAGCTTGCAAGGGCAACGTTGCCGCATCTCAAGGATCCATGTGACGTGGTAGTGGAGATGGCTTTGATAAATGAAGATATGCTTGCTTTCTTTGGCGAAAAAAAGTAGTGGAGACTAAGAGTGGGAAGAGTCAGAAAAGGAACTCATAAGGGTGGAGCTGTCCAGAAAGGAAAAGCAGATGTTGTGTGCTACAAGTGTAACAAGAAGGGGAACTTTGTAAATGAGTGTCGTTTCGGGGATGGAAAGAAAGTCATTGGGAGGAAGAACATCAAGTGCTTCAATTGTGACCAGATTGGGCATTACAAGAATCAGTGCAAAGAACCAGCTAAGGTTGATAAAGGAAGAGTTTTTGCTTTGAAACCGTGTGCCTCAAGACCAACAGCGGATGAAAAAGGAATGTCTGTGATGGGAGGTACGCTTTTGATCATGGCATACCTGTTACAGTATTGTTTGATACTGGTGCATCACATTCTTTTATATCTCATTGCTTGGTAGATAAGCTAAATTTAGAACCATCATACCTAGTTACTTCCTTAAGGGTTGCGAATCTGATAGGAGGGTATGCAACTTTAGGGATGTGTGACCATTTAGAGTTTGAGTTATTAGATCATATATTTGCTTGCAGTTTGCATATGTTTGGTTTTATGGGCTTTGGAATTATATTGGATATAGATTGGTTGAGCAGATATGATGCTAGCATATTTTGCTAAGATAGGAAAATATCACTGAGACACCCTAATAGTAGTAACCGAATTATATACTCAGTTGAGAATTGGAGTCCAGAAGTTTGTGCTTTATTGGGTGCCATAGAAGTGGATGATGGATTAAATCGGGTTTGTGTTTTAAAAGAATTTGCAGGTGTTTTTGAGCCTGTTATAGGACTACCATCGGTACGAGCTATTGAGTTCCATATAGATTATTTACCTGGAGCTAAACCTGTAAGTAGACACCAAGCAGGATGATGCCCACTAAGATGAAAGAGGTAAAGGAATAGCTAGTGGATTTGGAAGGAAATAGTTTTATTAGACTAAGCAGTTTGCCTTGGGGAGCGGCTATGGTGTTCGTAAAGAAACCGGATGGGTCGTTAAGATAGTGTATCGATTATCGTAAGCTGAATGAGAAGACGATAAAGAATAGATATCCTTTGCCATGAATCTATGATTTGTTCGATGAGTTATGGAGCCAAAGTATTTTCTTAGTTGGATCTGGCGACAGGGTTCCATCAATTGACGGTGGTAGAGGACATTATTCCTTTGACGGCATTTCGAACGAGATATGATTCATGAGAGTGGTTAGTGATGCCATTTGGATTGACTAATGCGCCTGCTTTGTTTGTGGACTTGATGAACCGGATTTTCTAAGAGCACTTGGATAGGTTCATGTCGGTGTTCATTAATGACATTTTGATGTATTCTAAAGATGAAAGAGATCATGAGATTCATCTTAGAATAGTGCTTGAGATATTGAGAGAGGATCAACTAAAATCGAAGTTTTTGAAATGTCATTTTTGGAAGAAAGAAGTGAACTTCCTTGGTTATGTAGTCCGAGAAAATGGGTTATCAGTGGGCACGGCTAAGATATAAGTTGTTAATAATTGGAAGAGACTCGAGACGGTGACTGAGATAAAGATTTTTCTTGGATTACCTGGATATTACCATTAAGGATTTCTCTCGTATAGTAGCACTGATGACTAAACTAAAAGGAAGGACATAAACTAAGTTTGGACCGATAAATGTGAGGACACATTCCTGAAGCTAAACCATTTATTGACCAATGCACCTGTGTTAGTTGTTCTGGATGGGAATCGAGATCTGGTGGTGTATATTGATGCTTGCAGAACATGATTAGGAGTTTTTGATGCAAAGGGGTAAAGTGATTTCCTACGCATCTCGACAGCTTAGACCGCATGAAGTTAGTTATCTGACTCGCGATTTGGAGTTGGTAGCTGTAATCTTTGCTTTGGATGTGTGGAGACACTATCTTTTGTGAGAAAGGTTCGAGTTTTTCATGGATCACTAGTCTTTAAGATATTTATTCTCTTAAAAGGAGTTGAATATGAGATAATAGATATAGCTAGAGTTTTTAGCGGCTTATGATTTTGGTATTGAGTATATGCCAGGGAAAGGGAACAAGGTGGCGGATGCACTTAGCAGAAAACAATAGAACATGGTGTTAGCAATGTTGGCAGAATGGAAGGATTTAGAGGCGTTGACTACTTGTAGTGTGCATTTAAGATCGACTATTAGTTCTAGTCAAAGTATTATCATGTTATCTTGCTTGGAAGTTCAAGCAGCATTGATCAAATGGATTGCTTCTAAGCAAAGAGATGATCATTATTAGCCGAAAGGATTAGAAGATTGAGAAAGTGGAACTGAGATTGATGATCTAAAATATCTAGTCTTGACCAGAGAGGATGGTTAAGGAAGAAGGGACGATTATGTGTTCCAAATGTTGGTGACCTAAGGAAGAAAATTCTTAGGGAGTGTCATCGGCCGAGTTTACTATACATCATGGAGGAACTAAGATGTATCATGATTTGAAAAGAAGTTTCTTCTGGGATGGTATGAAAAGGGATGTAGGCTTATGGGTGAAGCAATGTTTGAATTACCAGCAAGTGAAAGCCAAGCATCAAAGGCCGAATGGTTTTCTCCAACCTTTGGAGATACCAATGTGGAGATGAGATTCTCTATCCATGAATTTTATTGACGAGCTGCCAAGCTCGAATAAGGGAAATGAGATTGTTTGGGTTATAATGGATAGACTGACTAAGATTCCACATTTCATTCTCGTTAAGTCGACAAGGACAGAACATGTATTAGCTTAGTTATTTATGCAGAATATTATTAGACTGCGTGGGATTCCTAGTAGTATAATCAGTGACAGAGATACCTTATCCAGTAGCAAATTCTGAAAGAGTCTACAAGAGGTTTTGGGCACCAAGCTTAAGATGAGTACCACTTACCATCCATGGAAAGATGGGAAAATGGAAAGAGTTAAGAAAATATTGGAAGCTTTGTTAAGAGCTTGTGTGTTCGATTTTGGAGGATCGTGGGAAGACCATCTACACTTACTCGATTTTTCCTATAATAATAGTTATCAGACTAGTATAAGGATAGCACCTTTTGAGGCTTTATATGGAGGGCCCTTTAAATCACTCGTATGTTGGTTAGAGACCAAAGATATATTGATTCTTGGTCTATATTTAGTGATAGAAGTCAATAGAAAGGTTGAGTTGATATGAGTTAGGATGAAAGAAGCTCAGTCTAGACAGAAAAGTTATGTAGATGAGAGACGGAAAGACTTAGAATTCTCAATGGGAGATCTTCTCTTTGTCAAAGTATCGCCGATAAAGGGTGTAATAAGATTCTAAAAGTCAGAGAAATTGGCACCCAGATTTGTTCGACCATTTCCTAGTACAGAGATGATTGGAAAACTCGCTTATATGAAAGAGTTACCAAGCAATTTGATAGAATTCCACAAGGTTTTTCATTTTTCTTATATCAAGAAGTGTGTTCACAATCCAGAGGCTACTTTCACTTCGACTGCATTCAATGATTTAGTAGTGGAACTGGACATGACTATTATTAGGCAACCAGTTTGTATCGTGGCTAGGGATGAGAAGAAGCTAAAGAACAAGACAGTCAGATTAGTTAAAGTCCAGAGGAGTGACGACATAAGTGATCATACTTAGGAGACAGACGATAGGATTAGAGATACTTATCCTGATTTGTTCTGATAGTATGTTTTATCTCTATGTTATATGTTGCTAAGTACCTTATCATAATTTCGAGATCGAAATTCTTTTAAGGAGGGGAGTCTATAACAAGCCTAATTTTGATTAATATTATTTAGGATATTTAATTAGATAAATTAAATAAAATAAAGTAAGAGGATAAGGAGATTGAGATTTGACAATTATATTATGGGTCGAGCCTTAATTAATAAACTAATAAGATAGACTAAAACATTAACAAGAAGGAGGATTTATGAGAAGGGCAAAATAAGAAAATGCTACATTTCCTTAACATACACGCTTTCATTCTCATTTCCTCCTACGCGTTCATTCATAAAAATTAAAAAAGAACCAAGGTCGGCCATTTTTAGAGAACTAAGAGGAAGAAAAGCTAGGAAATTTAAAATGAAGGTTAAGGAAACCAAATATAACACTCAAGTCTCAAGTCTCGTTATCTAATCAAGGTGAATAATGATTACCCATCTCAAGTTTGTTTTTTTAGTTTCGGTTTTATGATTAAACCTGAATCTTATGTTGTTGTTATGCCATGTTTTGAATGATTAGTTGATTATATGCTTGATTGATGAATTATTGGATCTATTATGAAATTATTTAATAGGTTTTAAGAGTGAAAACCTAGTTTATGACACCCAAATGGCTTGAAATTTAGATATGATGTTATAAACTTAATTTTAGAAATGATTTTTTAATTTCATAATGTTTCAAGCAAGTCCGAATATTTCGTTAATTTTCTAAGTGATAAAATTGATTTATTTCAGGTTTTAATTATTAAAAATAATTAAATAATGTTTTTGGCCTCTAAATTTTGAGATCTTAAAGAATATGATAACTCGGATTTACTGTGATTTTTGGGTATTTTTCCCAAGTGTTTATGGTTTATTATGAAGTTATTTGGCTAGAAAAGCTTAATAATTATATGAAAATATTAATATAAAATTATTGGTTTTCAAATTATTTTGGGAGTGAGAAATCCAATCCATTGTAGTTTTTCTGAAAAGAATTGGTAAAGAAAGTTATTATCCAATAACAATTTGACAAAAATAGGAGTGGGTAAAAAGAATTATTTTATACCGAAAATTTCCAGTTCTTATCATTATTGCGGGAATTACAATTGTCGTTATCATTGATGCTGCAACCCATCTCTGTCGCACCTATGCCTTTCGACGTCATGCAATGGAGATACATGCGATATCAACCTAGGTTGGAATGCATGAATCAAGGTTGGTTGAAGTGTGTTGGGTGAGATTCGACCGGACCAAGCCCTCACCGAACAGGCCTACTGCCGAACCAACCCATCTCCTCACCAATGCCGAACCAACTTTCCTCCAAGCACTGCTAGACCAAACTCCCTCTCCAAGCAATACCAAACTAGCCCACTACCGGTCCAAGTACTACCGGACCAAACCCAACTTCTTCACCGAATCAACTATCACTGCCGGACCACTCCCTTGCCAAACCAAATCCCCTCTCCTCCATTACCGAACCAAACCCTCACCGGACCAGCTCCACCAACTCCACAACCGAACCAATCCACTGCCGAACCAAGACCTCATCTCCACCCATCTACTACCAAACCAAGGCGATGCCGAACCAAATTTGCCAGGCCAGATTGTATCAGCCCGGGCCCATCAGCAGCTGTATACATCCAAGACCCTACCCCCAGCCTCACTCTATAAATAGAGGGGCAGGGGTACAACAATAGGGGACAAGTTTGAGAGCTCAAGCACGGAGAGAACTTTCAAACAACTTTCTTTTACTTGTATCAAAGCTTTGTACTTGTAATCAAAACAAGAGAAGAGAAATAACATATAAAGTGGACGTAGGCACATTCTGGCTGAACCACTATAAATTTGCGTGTCTTTTTACAGTTTAGCCCCTGCTTTTCATATATTTGCATAAATCACTCAAATCACTAAGAACAACATAAGATCTACTAAATCATACAACTTTGAGGTGTTTGTCCATTTTTTGTGCAAACATTTTTGGTGCTTTCACTGAGAGCTAGAAGCTCGAAGCTTCAGCTTCATCCACTTAATAGTTTTCCTAACAGCATCGTTCGCTACTTGGAAAACATGCCTCCCAAACAGAGAAAAGATGTTAACAAAGGAAAAAACATCGCATCCAGCAGTCTTCCAGATCCAGCTATCACGAATCAAGTAAATCGTCCTCCTCCGGCAGCAGTAACAAATGAAGGACAAACTAACCCAACCACTCCTGCCACAGAATAGCTTGCAGCAATTACTAGGGCAGATTTGGACAGAGTTGTGGTTGAAGTAACTAACCGCTTCACGTCCCAGCAGGAAGCCTTGGTGGACCATCTCATGTCATGCTTAAGGGATGCTGAAGAATCCAACCGCAACACTAAATCATGGGGTGAGTCCCAGTCTGAAGAATCTCAGAGACAACAAAGATCTTCCTTCTTCGAAGGAGCTAACGGCAGAAGTAGCCATGGTAGGAGCCGAGACCGAGCACAGCCCGAAGTTAGGCCTGAGGAAACATTTGGCACCGAACCCAACGGGGGAGGTACCGGACGGAGGTCAACTGTAGCTGAGCCTGTCATACTACCTAACCACGGAAATGCCAGTGAACGGGGCCGAGCTAGAGTCCAGCCCGAAGTTGGACCCGAGGAAGTGCTTAGATCAGAACCCGGTAGGGGAAGATCAAGGCAAGGGCCAACTGTAGCTGACCCTAGCATGCTCCCAGAAGATCAAAGGCAGCCACTGGAAAATATGAGGAATGATAGACGATACCATCCCTACAGGTCATTTGGACAGAATCAATCCCACAGGACAGAACCAAACTCATTTCTATCTGCTCCAAATTCCGATGAAAGGATGACACGCTTATTCAGAGAGTGTGTCCAACGGGAGCAAAGAGATCGAGGGATAGGCGCTAGGGTAACCAGCCCTTTCGCCTGCAATATCGAAATTGCTATCACCCCCCGAGAATGGAAGATGCCAACAATGGAACCCTACAAAGGAACCTCCGACCCCGTTGTACACTTACAGAGGTACACGCAAGATATGCTCATGAGTGGGGCGACAGAGGGAGTACTGTGCAAATGCTTTCCGCTCTTCTTAGCAGATCTTGCTACGTCCTGGTTCTGTCATCTACCCCAGGGATCCATCAGCTCGTGGGAAATGTTGAAAGAAAAATTTATCAGTCAGTTCCGCATTCATGTGGAGCAACCTAAGGACGCTTATTCCTTATCCAGCGTCAAACAGAAACCTGGAGAGAAGCTGCAACAATACCTAACCAGATTCAACGCCGCAGCAGTCGCAGTCCAAGATGCTGATGAGAAGCTTATCCTAATGGCCCTCTATAGTGGTGTGCATCCGGACACTAAATTTGCTAGAAGGTTGACAAAAGAAAAACCAGCTACTTTACCCGATTTCTTCCATGAAGCCGGGAAATACATGAGGCTTGAGGATGCTGCCGTTGAGGGGCAGTCAGGACAGCAAAATAAGATAACCCATAGCAACCCCCCTGCTGTGGCAAGGGACGTTCGAAGAAATGATTCCAGAGACAATGCTGGGGGCAAGAAGGGAGAAAAGCGCCTATATTGGCCAGGACCGAGATTCGACACTTACACTCCTTTGAACGAGACCGTCGAAAATATCTTCCTTGCCACCCAAGGCGAAGTTAGATACAAACGCCCACCATACAAGAAGGAATCAGATAACGCCTAAAAGTCTGGAAACTTCTGCCGCTTCCACGAATCTCACGGGCATGATACCAACGAATGCCATCATCTCCGAGATCTGATTGAGGAACACATCAGAAGGAAGAAACTGGAACGTTATGTAAAAGGTCAGGACAGGACCCCAGCTCCTGCCAATGAAAACCCAAGGCTACCCTCACCGGGGGCCGATAGAGGAAACCGCAACGCTAGCAGCTCTAGTCAAGAGAAGATAGTGGTCCATACCATCTCAGGAGGGCCGCACATTGTAGACAGAAGCTGGAAAGAGATGGAAAGATACGGAAAGTCGCTTAGAGACAATAAAGACTATGTCAATTCGGTTATAGAAGAGCGCCACCCGAAGCGGAAAGAAAGTGATGACATCACATTCGGGAAGCGTGACCTAGAAGGAAGGCAGTACCCTCACATGGATCCCATGGTAATCTCTGCCCGACTCGGTCCCGCCGAAGTTTACCGAATCCTGGTAGACACTGGAAGCTCAGTAAACATCCTGTTCAAACACGCATTCGACAAAATGAAGCTATCAATGAAGGATGTATCTCCCTGCGATAAGCCACTGCACGGTTTCACTGGAGATGCGAAGATGCCCCTTGGGCAATTGGACCTCTTTGTTGAGATTGGAAGCCATCCCCACTCCATTGTACGGAAACAGACGTTTGTGCTAATAGAAAACCATTCGGCCTACAACGCCTTCCTAGGAAGGCCAGCCTTGTCTGACTTCCAAATCGTCCTAGCCCCATGGTGCCTGAAGATGAAATTTCCAACGGACAATGGAGTAGGGGAAGTAGAAGGAAACCAGGATGTTGCTCGAGACTGCTATGTGACTGAACTTCGCAACAACCACAGGAAGGATAAAGGGAAGGGTGTAGAGATTGCCCTCTGCACAAAAAGTCTGGAAGCATAGCAACTAAAGAAAGCCCCTCCTCTTCGATATACCAGCGACCCTTTCAATGAATTAGACCCTAAGGACAAAGAGGAGGAGGCCACCGCCGAGCCTACAGAGGCTATGGAGTTTATATCTGTAGACAAGCACGACTCAAGTTGACTATTAAAAATTGGGTCCCAACTAAAAGCAAAATTGAAGGAACAACTCATCGATTTTCTCCACCACAACTTGGATGTATTCGCTTGGTCACACGCTGACATGACCGGAATCTCCCCCGACATAGCATGCCACGTATTAAACATTGATCCTACCAAGGCGCCTGTAAAACAAAGAAAGAGAAGTATGGGGGCAGAGCGATCAGCAGCCCTCGATGAAGAAGTAAAGAATCTACTTGCCAATGACTTCATACGAGAAGCTATCTACCCGGAATGGATCGCCAACCCGGTGCTGGTAAAAAAGGCTAATGGGATGTGGAGAACCTGCATTGACTTTTCCAACCTAAACGATGCCTGCCCAAAGGATTGCTTCCCACTTCCCAGAATCGACCAACTTGTAGACAGCACAGCCGGGCACGAGCTCCTATCTTTTATGGACGCATACTCAGGATATAACCAAATTCCTATGCATGCTCCCGACCAAGACCACACTAGTTTCATCACCGACCGGTGTTTATACTGCTATAAGGTAATGCCTTTCGGACTTAAAAATGCAAGAGCCACCTACCAGCGCCTCGTCAACAAGATGTTTGCAGGGCTAATAGGACAAACTATGGAAGTATATGTGGATGACATGCTGGTAAAGTCAAGGAAAGCCAAAGATCACGTAAGCCACCTAGGCAAGATGTTTCAAGTACTTCGACAGTATAGAATGAAGTTGAATCCAGTAAAATGCTCCTTCGGAGTGTCATCAGGAAAGTTCTTAGGATTCATCGTTCATGCCAGAGGGATAGAAGCAAACCCTGAACAAGTCCGAGCGCTAAGGGATATCAAGATACCTTCCACTCGGAAGGAAATGCAAAGTTTGAATGGAAAAGTGGCCGCCCTAAGCCGATTCATCTCCAAGGCGACGGACAAGTGCATCCCCTTTTTCGAAGCCCTAAAGAAAGACAAGGGAAAGTTCGAATGGACTGACGAATGCTTAACCGCTTTCCTTAACCTAATCGAACACCTCCAGAAACCACCGGTACTCTCGACTCCAAGTGAAGGCGAAGAATTATACCTATACCTTGCTGTGTCATCTCACGCCCTAAGCGCAGCCTTGGTAAGGGAAGACAACCGCACGCAGCGGCCAGTTTACTTCGTCAGCAAAAGGTTTACTGGGGCAGAAGTCAGATATCCTAAACTTGAGAAGCAATCATACTGTTTACTAATCACATCAGGAAAGCTGCGTCACTACTTCCAGTCCCATTCCATCAAAGTTCTGACTGATCAACCACTGAGGCAGGTACTCCATCGTCCCGACACTTCTGGGCGACTACTTAAATGATGCATTGAACTAAGTCAGTATGATATCACCTATCACCCTCGCACCACCATCAAGGGACAAGCCATGGCTGATTTCATTGCAGAATTCACTACCAACGAAGATAAGGAGAAATTGGAAATAGCAGAAGATATCAAGTGGAATCTCTTTGTGGATGGTGCATCAAACGAATAAGGCTCGGGGGCAGGTGTGGTAATAATCACTCCCAGGGGAAACAAACTGCACTATGTTATAAGGTTGGAGTTCGCTGCTACTAACAACGATGCAGAAAATGAAGCAGTGATAGCCGGACTAGAACTTGCCATAGACATCGGAGCCAATTCTTTGTGTCTTCACAGCGATTCTCAACTTATTGTTAATCAAATACTAGGAGAATTCCAAGCTCGAGAAGAACGACTCATGGAATATTTAAAGAAGACCAAGTCACTTCTCAGCCGATTGGACCACTACTTAGTCAAACACATCCCTCGAGAAGAAAACCAAGAGGCTGACGAATTGGCAAAGCAAGCAAGTATGAGAGACATCGCCATCTTCGGGGCAGTAACCATCTCAAAGCAACTGACCCCAAGTTTTGAGCAAGTGAATCTGATAGCTGCAACCGAAGAAGCAACTTGGATGACTCCCATCCGAGACTACCTACAAAGTGGCACACTACCCCACGGGCGTAACGAAGTCAAGAAAATCTTAAGGAAAGCGTCCCGCTACACAATACAAGAAGACATCCTCTATCGGCGCGGATTCTCTAACCCATTATTAAGGTGTGTCGCCGGGAGGGAAGCCAAGGAAATCTTGTCCAACATCCATCAGGGGAGCTGCGGAGATCACACTGGAGGGCAAACATTAGCAAAAAAGATACTCCGATATGGATATTTCTGGCCCACCTTAAGCAAGGACGCCCTAGATTTCGTCAAAAAGTGTGACAGATGCCAGAAGTTTGCTAAGATTCCGCGGCTACCAACAACTGAGATTACTCAAATGACCAGCCCTTGGCCCTTCGCAATATGGGGAATTGACTTAATCGGCGAGCTACCAATGGGCCGAGGCGGGGCCAAATATGCTATAGTGGCAGTCGACTATTTCACCAAATGGGTGAAGCGGAACCCCTGAATAAAGTATCTTCAGCAAAAGTTATTAACTTCTTGATCAAAAATGTCCTGTGCAGGTACGGAGTCCCACTCAAAATCATATCAGACAATGGGCTTCAGTTTGACAGCGAGGAATTCGCCAACTGGTGCCAAGAGCACGGAATTCACAAAAGCTTCTCATCCGTAGCGTATCCCCAGGCCAACGGACAAGTTGAAGCCATCAACAAATTTCTAAAAACTCTAATAAAAAAGAAGCTCGAAAAGTCAAACGGCGCTTGGGTGGATGAACTCCCTACGGCACTGTGGGCCTATCGCACATCCTTCGGAACATCAACGGGGCACACTCCTTTCTCTTTGGCATACAGATCAGAGGCTATGCTCCCAGTTGAAACCATTGTGCCTTCCCACCGGAGGATCCATTATAACCCAGAAGAGAATGAAGAACTCCTCCACATGTCTTTGGATCTAGTTGAGGAGAGAAGAAATGATGCAGTCCTTAAAGCAGCAGCCCACAAACAGAAACTGGCTACACAATACAACTCCAAAGTCAAGCATCGTACCTTACAAGAAGGGGATCTTGTCCTCAAGCGAATCTTCCCTCGCCCTGGAGCACTAGACCCAATCTGGGATGGGCCATATGTAATTCATAAAGATCTCCACAACGGAGCTTATATTTTGTCAATAGTGGACGGAGAGGTGTTCCAGAGGGCATGGAACATCCAGCACCTCCGTCGATACTTTTCTTAACTTGTACTGCCCATATGAAGTGAATTAACAAAGAGAATCAGTGGACGTAGGCCTTTTCATGCCGAACCACTTTAAAAAACCTTGTCTCTTTTTTAACTAGTTCCTTTATATCTTGGCTGCTTGTTAACATTATCCTTTTCTGTTGAACAAAATCCTATGCATGTAACATTTTCACTCGATGCACTCCACAGCGCAACTTCACCTGGACAAGACCTAACAGGTACTACGCGAATCTATGCCCTCGCCAATGAGACACTTTTTCTCCGTCATCCCTCTGCTGCGGGTTAACTCGTTGCTCGCGACGGCCCTTAAAGCCAACTGTAATGAGCCGATTATAAGCCACCGAGAAGGCCGACTATAGCCGAGGCAGCTCATTACGGCGTTCGGCTCGCCGGCAACTGTGAACCGACTATAAGCCCCAACGTAAGGTGTGGCCAGCCAGGGGCAGTTCACAGTTGACGATCGGCACCCACGCTAGCCGGCCATAGTAAATCGAATAATACCCACGATTACGGGCCATAATGGCCCGGGTAGTTACTGTGCGCGATCTCGGCTCCGATGTGTCTTAAGTGCGGCTGTGGTAAAAAAGAATTAACTCCCCGCGGAGGCGTAAGATGGGTGACAAATGTCTCCAGGACCCACAACTAGGGAAAGTGACTACAAAGCCCGTTTGCCATAAACTTAAGCACATCGAAGGTCTTCCGTGATTGGAAGTTTTACTATTTCACATATTTCAATTTTACTTAAAAAGCTTTCCTCCTATCCTCTATAACAGTCCCTAAAGTACAGGATACAGAGTAGGAGATACTCGCCAATGGATGTAGGGACTCACAATTGGATGGCAGGGCATTCGACTGCGTTCCATGCTCGGTCATACAAGATATTCAAAACTGCCATCTACGATTAGAACATGAAAGGCGGTATTTTCTTCTTTTGTGTACAGATACATGTCTATAATTTGTTCACACCACACGCTAATATTGCAAGTCATGAAATTATGTTTTAAAACCAGAACCTGACATCAAACACAATTCAATTACAAGAATTCAATTACAAGAATATACATAGCTATATTTCTCATACGACATGTCAAAATAGCAACAAACATTCAGAAGATGACAAAATCAGCTTAAGTTAAAGAATTACACGTCAAGAATAGAGCTATTTATTACAAGTAGCAAAATAATACAACCTAAAAGCTACTTTACTATTTTAAGACTAACATCTACAACCCTGTCAAGTCCACAAAAAGAGTTTTTCCAGGTATAATCAAGGGGCCGGCTGCATTGGAGTTTTTTCCTTGTCCTGTTGCCCACCTGTCCAGACAGAGAAAGGATTCATTAGTGAGAAGCAACCAAGTTAATGGGGAAACTAAAAAGGAAGACTTACCAACACCTGTTTCTTGGCCATCCTGGTTGTCATCCTCTACTTGCACACCTGCCTCCTCAGCCGCCGTCTGAACCAGGCGATCAGTCTCCACATCCGCAAAGCCACCTGTCGCTAGCAAAAATGAAAACGTATGAGAAGAAGCATCGCCATCAGAATGGAGATTATAAATAAAGCATCGACTTACATCCAGAAGTAAAACGCCGAATAGAAACAGAGTCGTCCCTGACGAAGAACCACTCCTTCTTGAACATGCTGAATTTGGAATACAGATCCAAGACCGGCTTGAAGGTTACAGCTGACTCCAAGCTGATGTATGGGGACCCCTTCTTATAGCCCCTCAGATTATATAAGTACCGGATCTCCCGGTTGGAAGGAGCACGACCATACTTCCTCTGGAAGATGACGAAGAGGCTCACCAGTATAGCATAGGAGTTGGGTTGAAGATGGAATGGGGCCACCTTTAGATATGTAAGGAAGCTGGATACCCAAGCATTAAGAGGCGGAATGGCACCACACATGCAGTGGTATCTACTGTAGGCAAAGTACCCTTCGGGAGGGTCATATGGCATAACGTCTCTCCCTGGCAACCGCATGCGTGCCCTATCAATTCCGAAAGAACGAGAGATGACATCGAGCTGCTCCTCCTTGAGGGAGCTGGGAAAGCAATCGGGTGGGGAGTTCAGAAGCTCCTGAGGACCGTACCCGTCCACTAGTGATCTCGGGGCAGGTCCGTGACGTTTTGGTCCTGACTGAGGCGGGGGCACTGCGGAAGATTCTCCTTCGCCCTGGGATTTCTTTTTTTCTGATATAGTTTCTGCTTTTCGAGACATTTATCTTCAAACACAAAAAGTACATCGTTAGAGCAGAAGAAGTAAACAAGCATCCGTGTGAAGACTAGAATTGCATTTATGAGTTGAGACATAAAATCTCATTCGGCCTTATACCCCCAGTCTCGTTCAGTACTAATGATTTTCGAGTCCATTCGGTGTTGAAAAGTTTTTAGTTCATTCGGTACAGAGAGTCTTTATGCTCATTCGGTAGAACAAAGAAACCTCATTCGGCAAAAGAAACGCACCTGATTCGGCGCTAAGATGATTCGGCACTTGACCGATTCGGTGTTTATCTGGTTCGGCTATCTCAAATGATGGAGGTTGAACGAAGGCCTGAATCCCATACTTATAAGCAATTACGAACGACCGGACCAGTTGGTTCGGCATACGGGGCCGAAAGAAGATGTCCTAGCTAAAACAAAGCATGCCATGTGCATACACATGCCCTACTTTGGGGGGCAAGTGTTGGGTGAGATTCGACCGGACCAAGCCCTCACCGAACAGGCCTACTGCCGAACCAACCCATCTCACCAATGCCGAACCAACTTTCCTACAAGCACTGCCAGACCAAACTCCCTCTCCAAGCAATACCAAACCAGTCCACTACCGGTCCAAGTACTACCGGACCAAACTCAACTTCTTCATCGAATCAACTATCACTGCCGGACCACTCCCCTGCCGAACCAAATCCCCTCTCCTCCATTACCGAACCAAACCCTCACCGGACCAACTCCACCAACTCCACAACCGAACCAATCCACTGCCGAACCAAGACCTCATCTCCACCCATCTACTACCGAACCAAGGCGATGCCGAACCAAATTTGCCAGGCCAGATTGTATCAGCCCGGGCCCATCAGCAGCTGTATACATCCAAGACCCCTACCCCCAGCCTCACTCTATAAATAGAGGGGCAGGGGTACAACAATAGGGGACAAGTTTGAGAGCTCAAGCACGGAGAGAACTTTCAAACAACTTTCTTTTACTTGTATCAAAGCTTTGTACTTGTAATCAAAACAAGAGAAGAGAAATAACATATAAAGTGGACGTAGGCACATTCTGGCTGAACCACTATAAATTTGCGTGTCTTTTTACAGTTTAGCCCCTGCTTTTCATATATTTGCATAAATCACTCAAATCACTAAGAACAACATAAGATCTACTAAATCATACAACTTTGAGGTGTTTGTCCATTTTTTGTGCAAACAAAGTGGAAAGAATAACTTTGATATCGACATTGATGCTTACGACGTTGGCTATCCTGCAAGTTTTAATGCCGCATATCGATGCCGCATATTAATGCCATATGCCATGTACCAATGTCGGCATTATTAATGCCGCCGGTTTTCAATATCAACTCCTTATGATTTTGATGCAGCGTGTTTTCTATGCCGCTAGTTCATCTTTTCAACACTGACTACACTATGGCTGCAATGCAGCTATTATTACTTTCGACATTGGGTTTATATGGCAACGATGCTGCTAGTCCATTTTGGCCATAGTGTCGCTATAGGCTATTTTCAACATTGATTATATTAAGGCAATGATGCCACCTAACCTAAATTTTGACATTCCCATACTTCCAAATTTTAAAGTTTTGTATTATGCAAACCAATAACAATGTCGCTTATAGTCGGAAACCTATATTCATTTATTATATGCGACATAAATGGTTTTGGTCTTATGGTCTTGTTCTTTATAGATACGATGTTTTAACACGATTTTGATATAGAGGGATGTGACAATCCCATAACGGCTATATCAATGCCGCACTCTATCAATTTAGTGGTTTTATTATATATGGCTTCATAGCTTATGGTTTTGAGGTGCGATAACCTCTAAATAACTTTGAAATTCACCAATGCTATTTTATAAAAGCATATTGGCATAATATTTTGGATAAAGTAAAGGGTTATGGTTTCCTTGTTTAAAGTATGATTTCAAAGGTCAAATCAATTATAAAGATTTTTGTTTTCAAGGAAATAAAGAGTGTATTTAGCTTAGAATTTTACTAGTAAAATTATTATTATTATCAACATTAGATAAATTATGATAGGATAAATTGACTCAAGGATTATAGAATAGAAAATTAGGTAATGGTACTGGTGTAGGATAGCGCCCTAAACTTCAACTGTTGGCCCCTAGTTGATATTGGTCCACAATTCCAATGTGTAGGGCTTTGTTAAGGGTAAAACTAAAAGTGGGTTTATGCATAGAAAGGAATACAACTTAGGTTATTGGTTGGCATGTGTTGACCCAAAAAGTGGACCAACACCCTGATTTAGATTTGAAAGCACCAGCTCTATTTTCACAGAGTAATATAACAGATCACAAAAATATGAGAAAGCAATAAAGGAAAAGAGACAGAAGACTTTTATAGTGGTTCGGCTGTTAACCAAGCCTACGTCCACTTTATACTTATAAGCTGACTGCTATTACATTTAGCTAATCCTAAGTTGAATTGGATCTCCAGAGCTAGAATCCACCGAGGAATCACGGTGTATTCCTTCTAAGATCGTTGCGTGGAAGATTGGAGGTGAAGAAGAGTTCCAGCCCAGCTTCAGTAGTCAGTTTTCAGAACCCTTTTATATTGCAGGGGGCAAGCTATTTATAGAGGTTGGAGGGCTCCTGGGCTAGGCCCATCATTTTTAGGTCTCAGGTAAGGTGCTGGCGACCCATGGAGTTTATCAATTTTCAACTGCTGAGTCATCTTGGGTTGCCTGCACCTTACCTGAGACCTGAAAATGATGGGCCTAGCCCAGGAGCCCTCCAACCTCTATAAATAGCTTGCCTCCTACAACATAAAGGGGTCCTGAAAAACTGACTGTTGAAGCCAGGCTGGAACTCTTCTTCACCTCCAATCTTCCATGCAACGACCTTAGAAGGAATACACCGTAATTCACCGGTGGATTCTAACTCTGGAGATCCAATTCAACTTAGGATTAGCTAAAGCCTTGAAATCAAACAACTTCTGTAATAGCAGTCATCTTATAATAAAAGAATAAAGCTCACGTAGGCTTAGTAAACAGCCGAACCACTATAAAAGTCTTCTGTCTCTTTTCCTTTATTGCTTTCTCCTATTTATGTGATCTATTATATTGCTCTGTGAAAACAGAGCTGGTGCTTTCAAATCTAAACCAGGGTGTTGGTCCACTTTTTGGGTCAACATTTTGGTGCTTTCACTGAGAACTGCAACCCAGGACTTGGATCTATCTATCTACTTTGGATTGCATAGGTCTAGAAGATAGATCACCACTTTCAACCCAAAATCCAGATCTAGCTATCTACTTTGGATTGCATAGATCCAGAAGTCGGATCTCCAATCTCTTCTTAACGGACCAGTTGTCTTACAAAGTTAAATGGCTCCCAGAAGTAAAAGGACTGCCTCAGGAAGATCCATAGGAGCAGCCATAGCAGTGGAAGGTGTTAGTATCCAACAGGCTGAAGTAAATGCTACCAGCTTATGGAATCAAGTACCGGGGTCGTCTGCTCAGCATAAAGTTGTCATTAGAGATGAGTTAAACAAGATGGCTGAAGAAATTAACTAAAGAATGGAGGATAGTCAAAAGGCTCTAATGAAGAAACTCAACGCCCTGATAACTCTTCAATCAAATCCCATTCAGAGAACCTTCCCTGAACCGGCTACTACCGTGGAGCAAGAAAACTCCTCTGTCTTCGGTTTACACAGGAGAAATGGGAAACAACCATGGAGGAGAATGACAATGGGGCAAAACTTGGAAGAGAATGAAAAAACTCCACTTGACCCGAGACAACCAAATCTAAATTTGAATCAGGGGGCTAAGACCCCACTAGAGGATGTGGCTTTGAACCTCTCTGACTCAGAAGGCGGAGAGCAGGGTGATCATGTAGAGGAGGATACTAATGCCTGTGAAAGCATTAAAAACATCCAGACCGCCCCGGTTAGGCCAAACACGAGCCAACGGGGTCTCGTGGGAATGGCCCTCCCGAAGACAGGAGAGCCTATGCATCAGCCGACGAGCCAAGTTCGTTTGTTGAACCAAACACTTGGTGTAGTGACTGACTGCCGCCCCCAGGACCACTGGGAATCAGAGGCATATATAGCAGACATGGTCAAGCGACTAATGGATGAGAGTAAAAATCAAAAGGACGATGAGTGGGGATCTGCCCCAAGTCGAACTCCTTTTACCGACAAAATCCTGAATGAAAGATACCCAGACAAGTTTACCATGCCAACCATCCCTTCCTACGACGGGACTAAGGACTTGAACCCCCACTTGCACAAATATAGTTGGTACATGGATGGAGCCAATGCTCCGGAAGCTGTACGCTGCCGATGTCTTCCCATCTTCATAGAAAGCGTTGCATCCATGTGGTTCAACACGGCAGTAACAGAAGTGAGTAATCCAAATAAAGACATGGTTTTTATGGCCCTAGTCCGTGTTATTCATCTGGAAACGGAGTTCGGGAAATGGATTAAAATGAAGCAGCCCACCAACAGGAAAGGTTTCAACCGTAAAGCAAGCCAATACTTGAGGTTGGAAGAAGCGCAAGAGCTAGAAAGAAAGGTTGCGGGAATACAACAGACAAACAGCGAAAAGAATGGTGCGACGGCTGATCAAAGCACACGCAGCCCAAGGAATAGCCAAGGAGCCGCAGGGAAGAATAGAAACTAGAAAATAGGAGACCGGAACTCTGAAAAGAAAAATGGTAGTGGCCGCAACAAAAATTTAAAGAATTTGGACCAAGAGATTATACCCCCCTGAATGACACCCCAGAGAATATCTATCTCGCAATGCAAGAAACTCAAGAGTATAGAAAACCCCCCAAGAAGGAAGCAATGGAACAGGTGAAATGGTCAGGGAAATTTTGTCGCTTCCATGAGACACACGGGCACAACACAAATGAATGCCGCCACCTCAAGGACCTCAGTGAAGGACTGATCTGCGACAACAAGCTTTAGAAATACGTTAAAGGGCTGCGAAAACCCAGCCAGGAGATAGTCCCTCAACCACCTAGGGAACAAGGAGATCAGGCTGGAACTAGTGACCAAGGGTTAAAACGAACTGACCAAAGGCTCATTATCGGAACTATATCCAGTGGACTGCATCCTGCACAAAGAAGACATGGGGAGATGGAGAGATACGCAAGTTCGTTAAAGCATGTCCCAAAATGGGCATCTTTGATAATAGATAGTGAACCCCCGATCAAGTAGCAAAAAGCGCTAAGCAATGATATAGTATTTTGCGACCGCGATACCGAAGGAATTAAGGCTCCAACTCTTGATCTGATGGTGATAACAGTGGGAATCGGACCCGCAGTTGTCCGTCGAGTATTGGTTGACAGCGGCAGCTCGGTTAAGATACTTTTCAAGCGCACTTTTGATCAGATGAAGATAGGTATGAAGAGTGTATCTGCTGCCAAACGAAGATCCAAGGATTTACCGGAGAACCTAAGCAGCCAGTAGGAACCATTGACCTACCTGTAGAAATTGGAGAAGGAGAACAACACCCTCATTCAAACTTTTGTGATTGTAGGCGAGATGTCGGCATATAATGCATTTCTTGGAAGGCCTGCGTTAGCTGAATTTAAGATAGCACTGGCTTAATGGTGACTCACTATGAAATTCCCGACCGAGCAGGGAGTCGGAATTGTGAAAGGAGACCAAAGCGTTGCTCGAGAATGTTACATCACATAATTGCGTGAATCTAGAAGAAAGGAGAAGAGAAAGGATGTGAGGACATCTCTCCACATCCGGGAACCCTTTAAATAGAAATTATAGAACCGCCCCTGGCTTAGGGACCATAGCCGATTCGATAAGGCTTTGGACCCTAGGAAGAAGAGCTCAGGGGAGGATAGGGCGGCACCAGCTGAACTAACATTGTCAGTCCCAGTATGTATGGATGACCCTACGCGGGTCCTGAGAATCGGATCGCAGCTTGGAAACAAGATGCGATCAGAGTTAACCAAATTTCTTCGAGCCAACTTAGATGTATTTTCCTGGCTGCATGCCGATATGTGCGGAGTATCACCCAAAATTGCTTGTCATGCCCTTAATGTTGACTCCAAATTCCCTCCAGTAAAGCAAAAAAGGTGTAGTTTGGGCCCTGAGCGGTCAAAGGCATTGAGAGAAGAGGTGGATAAACTAATGGCCTATGGTTTCATCCGGGATGCAACCTACCCCGAATGGGTATCGAATCCGGTATTGGTCAAAAAATCTAATGGAAAATGGCGAACTTGCATTGACTTTTTAGACCTCAACAAAGCTTGTCCGAAGAATAGCTTCCGCTCCCCAGAATTGATCAACTAGTGGATGGAACAGCGGGACACGAATTATTGTCATTTATGGATGCGTACTTGGGCTATAACCAGATCCTAATGCATGAAATGGATCAATAAAATACCAGTTTCATCACTGACTTAGGATTATACTGCTATAGAGTAATGTCATTTTGTCTAAAGAATGCAGGAGCCACATATCAAAGACTAGTGAATACAATGTTCAAGAGCCAGATTGGGAAAACTGTGGAATTTATGTGGATGACTTGTTCGTCAAATCCCGAGTAGCTGCTAACCACCTAGATAATCTTGCTGAGATGTTTGAGATACTCCATAAATATGGAATGAAGCTTAACCCACATAAGTGCCACTTCGAGGTGGCTTCCGGGAAATTCTTGGGATTCATAGTGAGTGCCCGGGGCATCGAAGCAAATCCGGAACAGATAACGACACTACGAGAAGTCCAAGCCCTTAAAAATAAGAGAGAGCTGTAGAGTTTGAATGGAAAAGTCGCAACATTAAGCCATTTTATTTAAAAAGCTACATGCAAGTGCATACCATTCTTCGACGCATTAAAGAAGGGAAAGAAAAACTTTGAGTGGAGCAAAGCATGTCAAACAGCCTATGAGGAATTGCTGCGACACATGGAAACTCCTCGGGTCTTATCAAAACCATTCGATAGAGAAGACTTATTCATTTACTTAGCAATTTCCCCGCACGCTTTGAGCACAGCTCTCGTATGGGAAGAAGCAAGGATCCAACGACCCGTGTATTATATTATGAAATGATTCACCGGAGCCGAAAGGAACTACCCGAGATTAGAAAAGTTGGGCTATTGCCTTTTGATCGCATCCCAAAAATTGCTTCCGTATTTTTAGGATCATCTAATCAAAGTGCTAATCGACCAAGCATTGAAACAAGTTTTATACCGGCCAGAGACATCCGGGCGATTACTTAAGTGGAACATAGAATTGAGTCAATATGATATTACTTACCACCCAAGGAAGGCAATCAAGGGGCAAGTGTTGGCCGATTTAATCGTTGAGTTCGCAGTAAGGGATGACGAAGAGGAATTTTAGTCGCAAGTAGACACGCAGTGGAAGCTTTTCATTGATGGAGCATCGAACAACTCCTGCTCGGTCATAGGGGTTGTCCTTGAAACCCTCGAAGGACGGGCCATTAGTTACACTCCACGATTGGAATTCCTAGCCACAAAAAACGAGGCGGAGTATGAAGCACTAATCGCAGGGATGAAGGGTGTAAAGGAACACAAGATAACATCCGTTCATATATATAGTGACTCTCAGCTGGTTGTGTGTCAAGTGAAATGAGAGTATCAGGAGTGAGGCGAAAATCTGGCTCCATATCTCTCCAATGTGCAAGAGCCACTGAGCGACATCGAGCACTATACCATAACCCACATACCACGGGAGAAAAACACCAAGGCGGACTTTTTGGCAAAGTTGGCAAGCTCCAGAGAAGCATAGTCATTGGGAGTCGTCCCAGTCGAAACCCTAACCCATCCAAGCATTAACGAAATGGATGTGGATGGATTCTCGAGACTACTGTGGAACCGATATGTGGATGACACCAATAAAAGATTATCTTCTGGCAGGAACTCTTCCGGCAGATCGAAACCAGTGAAAGAAATTACTCGAGAAGGCGCCGCGGTTCATGGTACAGGATGGAATACTCTATCGAAGGGGATTCTCCACCCCTCTTCTCAGGTGTGTGACCGAAGATGAAGCGCACCAGATCCTAGAAGAAGTGCACGAAGGCAAGTGCGGAGACCACACTGGGGGGCAGACGCTAGCAAAGAAAATTCTTCGGTACAGGTACTTCTGGCCGATAGTAAACCGCGATGCCGTGGACCATGCTAAGAGATGTGATCGCTGTCAGAGATTTAGCAAGACTAAGAGAACTCTATCAATAAGGATAACGCAAATGGTCAGCCCATGGCCATTTGCGATATGGAGCATCGATTTCATTGGCGTCCTTCCAATGGAAGGAGAAGCCAAATATGCGATAGTGGCCGTAGATTATTTCACAAAGTGGGCCGAAGTGGAACCACTGGTCACCATAACCACTAAGAAAGTTATTAACTTTGTTACTAAAAATATCATTTGCAGGTTTGGCGTGCCACAGAAAATCATCACTGACAATGGAATGTAGTTCGAAAGTGTCGAGTTCAAAGACTTTTGTAAGCGCTTCCGAATTAAGAAAAGCTTTTCCGCAGTGGATCACCTATTGGCAAACGGGCAAGTGGAGGCAATAAATAAGATCATCAGGTCCACCATCAAAAAGAGATTGACAAAAGCAAAGGGAAACTGGGTTGATGAGCTCCCACTCTCACTATGGGCTTACAGAACAACACACAAAGCTGCCACCGGCCACACTACTTTCGCATTAGTGTATGGTTTAGAGGCGATGATCCTTGTCGAACTAGAAGTACCCTCTCACCGAAGGCTGAATTTCAACCAAAAACAAAACCAGCAACTGTAATGACCCTAAAAGAAAAAAAAATGAAAGTTACATTTATTTTAAGAATTTTTGAAATTATAAAATATATAATGCATTAAAACAGAAAAAGCTTGTTAATAAATAAAATGTGCATAGGAGTTTCTGTTTGATAAAATGCAAGGAGTTAAGGTGATTAAAAATTGGGACTCAAAACAAATATAGTTCCATGTCCAAAGAATTATATAAATACATATATTTAATATATTGGGTGTTTTCTGTTTTATTTAAAGACAGAATAAAATGAAGTTTAATATAAGGTTTAAATGTCTTATATATTTATGCTAGAAATAATTAGCATGATATATGTGATTTTTTTATCACATAAAGGTGTATGAGGAGTTTCTGTTTTAACTAAAGGCAGAATAAAAAAAATATAGGATCAAATATGAATTTTATATCTTATATTTATTTCAAGAAAATAACATAGTGTGAATGATTTTTACATCATATGATTATGTATGATAGTTTGCATGATTGAATGGAGATGGTAGTTAGGTAGAAAACACAAGGGGGTTTGCAGTTTCTTTAAACTTAGAAGAAATAAAAGTAAACAAGGGGTCACATGCATATGGCATGAGTAAAATAGAGTCATGAAAATGGCATGAAGTGTTTAAAATGCTTGATTCCCGAAATAACTAATTGAGGTAACCAGAAGTGTGCATTCCCAATTAAGGACCACACAGGGAAATGATTTGTGCATGAATATCTAAGGGCATCAAGGGAATTACCCATTTTTCTTAAACCCTAGAATGGTTTTATAATACCTGCACATAACCATATCCACCATTCTCTCGGGATCAAAACAAAATAAAATAAAATAGGAGAAACATTAGCTTGAAACTTTGGAGGATTTGATGTTCAAGGGATTAAGGCAGTAAAAGGAGAACACTATGTGAGTATTTATCCCTTTGTATGCAATGGCATTAAGTCCTCTTGTAGGCAGCCTAAAATGTTATAAATCATTTAAAATCTCTGAAATGGTTTGTTATGGGTGAGATGGATGTTTGTTTGTGCATTCTTGTTTGGGGTTTTAATCTGTATGTGGGTTTTCAAAGTTAAAATGGTTTGAGCATTTTTGTTCTATTTTATTATTATGAAGTATGGATCTAAATTATTTAGGAAATAAGCAGCAAGACAGTGATCTAGCTCATGTTTATTTCTTAGATAATGAAGCATGAAACTAAATATTCATATCATAAATCAGAGGAGAATTTCTGGGTTTTTGAGCGATTTCCTTAATAAAACCCTTATTCATATATTCACAATAATATAGAAGAAAGATAATAGGATCATGATGCTTAAATTATTTTTAGGAAAAACCATAGGTATGTTGGGGTATTTTCTGTAATAAGGAAAATAAATGGAGAACATGGGGTTGAACCAGAAAGTATAAAAGTAGATAAGCCTTTCTGAAACATGAATGAATTGGGAGTTTTTATGATTGAATTCATAAATAGAAGCTTAATAAAATAAGCAGAAACTGGAGGGGGTTTATTAAAGAAAAATTAAATTGGTCATTTGGGAGTTAGTCAATGATCTGCTTGCTTCAGGTGGGAGTAAGTATATGCATGGTGCAATTGCACCCTGAGGCCTTTGTGTGTTGGAATAAATTAAGTAACCTAGGAGTTTCCTTCACAATGCATACATGGTGTTCATTTGACAGGGAGTTAAAGACCATAAAATAAATGGAAAATGGGGTTTAAAAATATGGATTATAAATATCCAGATATGGAGTTAAATCAATCAAGTTTAAGTATTGTGCTTTGACTAATTGTTGGGTGAAATTGGGAGTATATAATCTGAGTTTACTTATTCAGAAATGGAGAAAAATGAATCAAGAATTATATATATTTATTTTGATTGTTTGATGGGTATTGTTTGAATGAATGTGTCTTTGTATCATTTGGTATTAACCAATAATATGCTAAGTATGAAATCTGCTAAATTAGGTAGACATTGCAAGTTCACCAAAAATTATGAAAGAAACAAACCTGGAAGTAATTGTATTTTAGTGTCAATAGACTTATTTAGGCAGAAAGTCTAGAAACCATGGAAAAATGCACTGTGCATTGCAATATTATACACATAAGTATTATAATTGCTAAGAATCTATCTCTTGCAGTAGAACAAAATTAGGGAAGAAATAAATGGTTATGTCGACATATATGGTATTTTGTTGCCTATTTGATTCAAATTCTCTTTGCAAATTTGTTAGCTCTGAAAGGCAAGGGAAACAATTATATATCATCAAATATATAATTGTCTTAATATGCTTTGTGCACTGATATAATTATATTGGTAATCCAGGGTCTTGGGGAAAAATTATTTGGAAATTATGTAAATATTCAAATATAGTAGAAATGGGGTTTAGTGGTGAATTCCTTTGGTATGTTTTTTTTAAAAAAAATCTATGTGTTTGAGAGTAGGGTCACCACAGTTGGTATCAGAGCTATGTTTTAAATAACATAGTAAATATTATTGTATGCATATGGATGTTTGAATGCATTATTTGAATTATTGGTGTTGGATGCTTTTGTTTTATGTCTGAATAAAAAAAATGTGTGCATGTGATACATGCACAATGTGCACAGAAATAAAATAAACAAAGTAAAGACACCAAGAATGATGGGGTAAACAAACTAACATAAAAATCATATTTATAGCAATATGGTAGGAACAAGACATCACACAGGTGCAGGACCATCACATGAGCCACCTGTGATAAACATGGAGGATTTTGTGAGAGTTTTGAGAGATGGAATAGCACCAAGGCATGACAACCCTCATTAGGAGCTCTCCAAACTGCTTAAGACATGCACCAATTTGGGAGGAAAGGATTTTGAAGGCACTGAAGGAGCTATGGGTGTTCAAACTTGGATAAGAACTATGGAGAGGGTCTTTGCAGATATGCAAGTCAATGACCAAAGGAAGAGACAGATAGCTTCAAGGAGGTTGAAGGGGGTTGCACTGGATTGGTGGGAGGTTGTGATAGCAGGAAGGCAAGAGAATAACATCACTTCGGATGAATTCAAAGTCATGCTTGAGGCTAGGTTTGTCCCAGCTTCTGCCAAGGCCACACTGCTAGAAGACTTTATTAGATTAAGGCAAGGAGGCATGAGTGTGAATGAGTACACTCAGAAATTTGAAGGATTGTCTAAGTATGGAATGGTGTTAATAGGGAATGAAGAAGCAAAGAATGCAAGGTACATTCAAGGCTTGAACCCTAGTCTGTCAAGGGCAATGTTGCCATACAAGGATAAAACCTTTGATCAAGTAATTGATCTAACTCTCTCATTTGAGCAACATGACACCACTAGAGAGAAATTCAGGAACATGAAGTTCAACAAGAAGAAGGGAGGTCAGAACAAGGTGCAACCTTATGACAAGAAAAAGGCAAACAAAAGAGTTAAGAAGGGAAGGAGCAGTAGCACCTGAAAGCAAGAAACTCACTCATTGTTTTAATTGTGGAAAAGCTGGACATTATAGTAACCAATGCCCTGACCCTAACATACCTAGAGGAGGCTGCTATAATTGTGGAAGGATGGGTCATCTAAAGAAGGATTGCCCAGAGACTAATAAAAGAACATCAAGGATAGGAGCTTTGGCAGCAAACAACACTGGAAATGTTGGGCAACTTGAAGGTATAATTTTAATTCATACCCAACCAATATCAGTAATATATGACACTGGTGCCTCACATTCACTAATATCTCTGGAAATTACAAAGAAGTTAGCACTTGCTTGTGTTTCTATTGATCAACCCTTAACTGTACACAGCCCCATAGGGAGTTATTGTATGTTAGGGATGAAGTGTATGGGTCTGAAATTAATTATAGGGGGTTATGAATTTAATTCAGATCTATATACTTTTAATTATCCTGGTATTGGGGTTATTTTGGAGGTGGAATGGTTAATGAAAAACAAAGCAATTTTAAATTTGGAAAATCTTACTATTTCTTTGGAGACAAATGAAGGCAAAAGAATTACAATTCTAAGTGAAATAGCAAAGAATACATGTTTTAATAAAATCTGGAGTATTAACGAAGTTCAAAAGGAATTAAAAATAGAGGAAATTCTAGTAGCCAATGAATATATAGATGTGTTTGGAGAAGTGAGGGGAATTCCTCAAAACAGGCCAGTTGAATTCAAAATAAAATTAATGTCAGGAACTAGCCCAATCATTAAGAAGCCTTATAGAATGGGTCCAAAAGAGTTAGTGGAATTAAAACACCAACTAGAAGAGAAGGGGTTCATAAGATCAAGCAGTTCTAGTTGGGGTTCCCCAGTGCTCTTTGTTAAGAAGCATGATGGAACAATGAGGATGTGTGTGGATATAGGGATTTAAATAAGGTGACCATCAAGAATAGGTATCCACTGCCTAGAATAGATGATCTATTTGATCAATTGCATGAAGCTAAAATATTTTCAAGGCTAGACTTAGCCTTTGGATTTCACCAAATGAAGGTTGCAGAGGAAAGCATTGAGTACACAGCCTTTAACACAAGATATGGCCTTTATGAATTTCTAGTAATGCCATTTGGTTTAACCAATGCTCCCTCCTATTTTGTAGATTTGATGAATAAAAATTTTAGAGACTTTTTGGATAAATTTGTTTTGGTATTTATAGATGACATATTAATTTATTCAAAGTCAGAAAATGATCATGCTATGCATCTACATTTAGTATTATCCAGGCTTAGAGAACATGAATTAAAAGCCAAGTATTCAAAGTGTATATTTTGGCAACATGAAGTGAAATTCTTAGGACACATGGTGTCACAGCAAGGGGTGAGTGTGGATCCAAGCAAGGTCATTGCAGTTCAATCATGGAGTAGACCCAAAACAGTGACTGAGGTGAGATCATTCTTAGGTTTGGCAGGGTACTATAGGAGGTTCATCAAGGATTTTTCAAGAATAGCCACACCAATGACCAAGCTAACAAAGAAGAACCAACCATATGTGTGGACTGAACAGTGTGATCAAGCCTTTGAAAAATTGAAGCAAGCATTGGTGGAGGCTCCTGTCTTGCAAATCCCAGAGGTAAATGAAGGAATGGTTGTATACACTGATGCTAGTGGGTCTGGGTTAGGTGCAGTGCTCATGCAACATGGCAAGGTGGTGGCATATGCATCAAGACAGCTTAAACCCAATGAGACCAAATATGCAACTCATGATTTAGAATTAGCTGCAATAGTGTTTGCATTAAAACTTTGGAGGCATTATTTGCTTGGGGAAAAATTTGAATTATTCACAGATCATCAAGCATTGAAGTATTTATTTTCTCAAAAAGATTTGAATATGAGGCAAGCAAGGTGGATGGAGTTTCTAGCTGCATATGATCTAGATATTTTGTACACCCCTGGAAAAGCTAATAGAGTGGCAGATGCTTTGAGTAGAAATCATATTAGATTAGCAAGTTTGATGATTGATGAATTTAAAGACCTTGCAGTGCTTGGGGAGGCAGGTATATATAGCAAGGATGGAGTGAATTTTAAAGAGCATGGTGATATGGTGGAGTATAGTACACTGGGATTAATCACGGTGAAATCTAACCTAGTGGAGAAAATTGGTGGCATGCAAGATCAAGATCAAAATTTAAAGGAGAAGAAAGAAATGTTATTAAATAACATTGAGTCAGAGAATTTTAAAATAGATCCCAAGGGATATTTGAGGAAAAATGAAAAGCTTTGTGTACCAGACTTTGCAGAATTAAAGGAAGAAATCATGAATGAGCATCACAAAACCAAGTACACCATACACCCTGGTGGCACTAAAATGTATCATGATTTGAAAAGGAGCTACTGGTGGCCAGGAATGAAACAAGCAGTGGAAAAATATATGGCAAAGTGTTTAACCTGTCAGCAAATCAAGGCAGACTATCAAAAGCCCTCTGGCATGTTGCAACCTTTGGAGGTACCTCAGTGGAAATGGGAAAGTATTTCCATGGATTTTTTGGATGGTTTGCCTAGAACTAAGAAAGGTAATGATAGTATATGGGTAATTGTTGATAGACTCACCAAGTCTGCTCACTTTGTCCTTGTCAGGTCAGACAGAAATGCACATAGGCTTGCACAATTATTTATTAAGGAAGTTGTGAGATTGCATGGCATACCAAAGACCATTGTAAGTGATAGAGACACTTTGTTCACCTCAAGATTTTGGGAGAGCTTCCAAGAAGCAATGGGAACTCAACTTTGTTTAAGCACTGCCTACCATCCTCAAAGTGATGGGCAGACAGAGATAGTGAATAAAATATTGGAAGATTTACTTAGAGCATGTGTGCTTGATTTTGGGGGTAATTGGGAGGATCATATCCACTTGGCAGAATTCACTTACAATAATAGCTATCAGTCAACAATAGGAATGGCTCCCTTTGAAGCCTTGTATGGGAGACACTGCATGTCTCCTGCATGTTGGTTGGATGTGGGAGAGGGTGTAATATTGGGGCCAAATCATGTTAAAGAAACTTCCAACATGATTGAGTTAGTTAGGCATAGGATGAAGGCAGCACAATCAAGACAAAAGTCTTATGCAGATAGAAAGAGGAAGCCAATGGAGTTTGAAGTAGGAGAGTATATTTTTCTGAAGGTATCACCAATGAAGAAGGTGTTCAGGTTTGGGAAATCTGGTAAGCTCTCACCAAGATTTGTAGGACCATATGAAGTCATACAGAGAATTGGTGCCATGGCCTATAAGCTTAAGTTACCAGAAGAATTGAGTGGTGTACATCCAGTATTTCATGTTTCTCAATTGAGAAAGTGGGTACATGATGAAGGAGCAATTTTAGAGTCACCTACTCAAATTCAAATTCATAAGAACTTGGTCTATGCAAATGAGCCAGTGGGGATTGTTGCTAAGGAGGAAAAGAGGCTGAGAAACAAGGTGATCAAACTGGTGAAAATTCAATGGAGCTTGGACACAGATGATTGTACATGGGAGGTTGAAGACAAAATGAGGGCTAAATACCCCAATTTGTTTTCTGATGGAGAGGTATGTTTAAGTAGCTTTATGATAGCTTTTTGAATATTTTTATATATTGCTTGCTTTCATAAAATGTGAGTATGGGGTTATGGATTTAAACAGACTATGGATTAGTGCTTTTATTTGGAGAATTAGAAGGAATTGTGGGGACATAATTCCTTTAAGGGGAGGGTATGTAATGACCCTAAAAGAAAAAAAAATGAAAGTTACATTTATTTTAAGAATTTCTGAAATTATAAAATATATAATGCATTAAAACAGAAAAAGCTTGTTAATAAATAAAATGTGCATAGGAGTTTCTGTTTGATAAAATGCAAGGAGTTAAGGTGATTAAAAATTGGGACTCAAAACAAATATAGTTCCATGTCCAAAGAATTATATAAATACATATATTTAATATATGGGGTGTTTTCTGTTTTATTTAAAGACAGAATAAAATGAAGTTTAATATAAGGTTTAAATGTCTTATATATTTATGCTTGAAATAATTAGCATGATATATGTGATTTATTTTATCACATAAAGGTGTATGAGGAGTTGCTATTTTAACTAAAGGCAGAATAAAAAAAATATAGGATCAAATATGAATTTTATATCTTATATTTATTTCAAGCAAATAACATAGTGTGGATGATTTTTACATCACATGATTATGTATGATAGTATGCATGATTGAATGGAGATGGTAGTTAGGTAGAAAACACAAGGGGGTTTGCAGTTTCTTTAAACTTAGAAGAAATAAAAATAAACAAAGGGTCACATGCATATGGCATGAGTAAAATAGAGTCATGAAAATGGCATGAAGTGTTTAAAATGATTGATTCCCGAAATAACTAATTGAGGTAACCAGAAGTGTGCATTCCCAATTAAGGACCACACAGGGAAATGATTTGTGCATGAATATCTAAGGGCATCAAGGGAATTACCCATTTTTCTTAAACCCTAGAATGGTTTTATAATACCTGCACATAACCATATCCACCATTCTCTCGGGATCAAAACAAAATAAAATAAATTAGGAGAAACATTAGATTGAAACTTTGGAGGATTTGATGTTCAGGGGATTAAGGCAGTAAAAGGAGAACACTATGTGAGTATTTATACCTTTGTATGCAATGGCATTAAGTCCTCTTGTAGGCATCCTAAAATGTTATAAATCATTTAAAATCTCTGAAATGGTTTGTTATGGGTGAGATGGATGTTTGTTTGTGCATTCTTGTTTGGGGTTTTAATCTGTATGTGGGTTTTCAAAGTTAAAATGGTTTGAGCATTTTTGTTCTATTTTATTATTATGAAGTATGGATCTAAATTATTTAGGAAATAGGCAGTAAGACAGTGATCTAGCTCATGTTTATTTCTTAGATAATGAAGCATGAAACTAAATATTCATATCATAAGTCAGAGGAGAATTTCTGGGTTTTTGAGCGATTTCCTTAATAAAACCCTTATTCATATATTCACAATAATATAGAAGAAAGATAATAGGATCATGATGCTTAAATTTTTTTTAGGAAAAACCATAGGTATGTTGGGGTATTTTCTGTAATAAGGAAAATAAATGGAGAACATGGGGTTGAACCAGAAAGTATAAAAGTAGATAAGCCTTTCTGAAACATGAATGAATTGGGAGTTTTTATGATTGAATTCATAAATAGAAGCTTAATAAAATAAGCAGAAACTGGAGGGGGATTTATTAAAGAAAAATTAAATTGGTCATTTGGGAGTTAGTCAATGATCTGCTTGCTTCATGTGGGAGTAAGTATATGCATGGTGCAATTGCACCCTGAGGCCTTTGTGTGTTGGAATAAATTAAATAACCTGGGAGTTTCCTTCACAATGCATACATGGTGTTCATTTGACAGGGAGTTAAAGACCATAAAATAAATGGAAAATGGGGTTTAAAAATCTGGATTATAAATATCCAGATATGGAGTTAAATCAATCAAGTTTAAATATTGTGCTTTGATTAATTGCTGGGTGAAATTGGGAGTATAAAATCTGAGTTTACTTATTCAGAAATGGAGAAAATGAATCAAGAATTATATATATTTATTTTGATTGTTTGTTGGGTATTGTTTGAATGAATGAATGTGTCTTTGTATCATTTGGTATTAACCAATAATATGCTAAGTATGAAATCTGCTAAATTAGGTAGACATTGCAAGTTCACCAAAAATTATGAATATGTGTATAAATTTAATAAATGCTCATACCAGTGAAAACTTACCCGTTTGGTTGCCCTTGCAGTCATCTGGGTGTCTCATTAAAATTGGGGCAGCTCAGTGAATTGCTTGCAGGAAATTGAAGTTGGCTTGATGCATGAAGAAAGCATTAGCTGTTAGTATAAATAAAAGAAACCAGTTTTAAATTTGCAGTTGTTTTGTAATGAATTTATTGGTCAGATTTCATGTTGTAGTTGAAGTTAATTGTAGGGAGTTTTCTATGTATTTGGACTAAAATATGTACTTAAGTAAACCTGTTTTGAATGACTATTGATGATGTTTGGTTAATTGTTGATTTCATGAATGTCTGATTTAGAGAAACAAGGTGATGAACATATCATATAAATATGATATGTGTATGTGATAATCTCTGATTTTTATTGCCTGAATTTATATTATGATTTATGAAAATTAAAGAGCTAAGGTGGTTGATTTAAAAATGAGCTCACAAGATTTGAATAGGGGTATTCAAGAGAAATGAATTTGTGCATGGCAGGTAAGTGATACAGGCTTGTGCATGAATTCTGGAGTAAGAATCAATCATAACATGCATTTGTGTATTCGATTTCTAAAAAAAAAATCTATATGTTTGAGAGTAGGGTCACCATAGCAACTCCTACTCTAATCACTTGACATGGTCGATGAAAAGAGAGAGGAAGCAAAACTAAGGATCGCCGCCCACCAGAAAAGGGTTGCACGATACTTCAACTCTAAAGTTCACAGTCAAACCTTCGAAATAGGTGACCTTGTGCTCAAACGAGTTTACCCGATTCTGGGAGCCTTCGGGCCGAATTGGGAAGGACCATTTGTTATTCATCAAAAACTTGGAGATGGGACGTTCAAGTTGACAACGGTCGACGGGATCGCAATTCCCAAAGCTTGGAATAGCGAATCGCTCCGCTGATATTTCGTTTAAAAGCAACTTTATGTATTTTTCTAATTTTCAGCAAATAAGCCATTACGGGAATACCGGTGGCATTGTAAATAGGCAAAGAATCTTCCATGTTTTTCTTAATAAATTTTGCTTTTTGAATCATTCAAATTGTGTACATAAGAATTTCCTGATGATCCGGCGTGGGAAAACCGACTCGAACCGCTAGATCAACGGAATCTGATACTAGCCCTCTGAAAGATGATGCCACCCCGGCCACATCAAGAGGGCCATAAGCTCAAGTCTTTCACGTCCCTCAGAAACGGGCGACGCCAAAAACTACAGATCAAGTTTCTCGCATCACCTAGAGATAGGCGACGCCGAGGAATTCTAAACGCAAGCTTCTCGTGTTGCCCGGAGATAGACAACATCGAGTAGCCCTAGATTCAAGTTTCTCGCACCGCCCGAAGATAGGCGACGTCGAGGAACTCTTGATGCAAGCTTCTCGTGTTGCCCGAAGATAGGCAACACCGAGGAGCCCCAGATTAAAGTTTCTCGCAATGCCTGGAGATAAGCGACGTCGAGGAACTCACGACGCAAGCTTCTCGCATTGCCCGGAGATAGGCAACGCTAAGGAGCCCCAGATTCAAGTTTCTCACATATCCCGGAGATAAGCGACGCCGAGGAACTCTCAACGCAAGCATCTCACGTTGCCCGGAGATAGGCGACGCAGAGTAGCCCCAGATTAAAGTTTCTCGCACCACCCGAAGATAGGCGACGTCGAGGAACTCTCGACATAAGCTTCTCGCGTTGCCCAGAGATAGGCAACGCCGAGGAGCCCCAGATTAAAGTTTCTCGCATTGCCCGAAGATAGGCGACGACGAGGAACTCACAACGCAAGCTTCTCGCGTTGCCCGGAGATAGGCAATGCCGAGGATCTCCAAATTCACGTTTCTCGCATCTCCCGGAGATAGGTGACGCCGAGGAACTCTCTACGCAAGCTTCTCGCATTGCCCGGAGATAGGCAATGCCGAGGAGCCCTAAATTAAAGTTTCTCGCATTGTCTGGAGATAGGCGACGTGAAGGAACTCATGAGGTAAGCTTATCGCGTTGCCCGGAGATAGGCAACGTCGAGTAGGCCCAGAGTCAACTTTCTCGCGTTGCCCGAAGATAGGCGACGCCGAAGAACTCTCGACGTAAGCTTCTTGCGTTGCCCGGAGACATGCAACGTTGAGTAGCCCAGATTCAAGTTTCTCGCGTTGCCAGGAGACAGGCAACGTTGAGGAGCCCAGACTCAAACCTTTCCCATCGCCCAGAGATAGGTGACGTCGAGAAACTCAAGACAATAATTTTTTTGGAATTTTGAATTTCCAGCTTCTTGTGTTGCTTGGAGACTTCGGACACTTGGAACTTGTTTGGAATGAACATCCCTGTGAATTGGGGGGCATATGCCTGCATAAAGATAAAATCACCTGAATGCAAAGAGTCCACGAGTCCTCTTACTCCAAACTACTACAAACTCACAAGTTTTATCTCGAATGTGAACAGAGATCCTGAGCGAGAGTTAACTCCCTATGGAAAATTTGAAAATCCTCCAAGTTTTATGTCAAAAGTGAACAGGATTAAGCGATTCAGGAAAAGTATGAAATGAAACGTATGTGTGCACACAGAATACGTGTGAAAAGATAGGCAAAGTGACAAGTCAAAATATCGTTGCATTGTTTGTAATTTTATGAACACAGAATCAAAACGTGGGGGTCGTACCCACACAACAGCGGCAAACAAAGAAAGAATTCTACTACAGACTCCGCAATCAAGACCCAAAGTACAGACACTTGGGCATAAAGTCAAAAGAGCACACAACAAGTCAAGTCGCCCATAAGCCATACAATAGAATACAGTCCCTCCTCGAATGGACCAATCATCGCATTTTACCACTGCTCCCTTTCCCTCCTCTAGTGGGCAACTTCGACTTCTTTTCTGGAGAAGTATCGCTGCCGGTAATGTCGACATGGAATTCTTCAGCTATCTCCTCCTCCTCCTAGTGCTTCCCAGTAGTGCTTCCCGAACCTTTGTACTTTCTCCGCTTTCGGGAATGAAACCATGGGAACTTTAGAAACAAGCAAAGAATTAGATGAATATACAGAATATAAGAGTGATCCTAATGTGTCGTGCCGTGTATTCCTAAAAACAAGCCTAAGATGTCGTCACAAACCGGAGCGAACGATTGAAGGTGTAGGAATGGGGCTGACTACAGTTGTCATAGGTAGAGCCAGAATGATAGATGGCGCGATACCACCAGAACAGGATGGCACCTCAAAGTTGAAATCATCTTTCATGAGGGCATCAAAATCGACGAATACATCACTAATGTCCCCAAAATCTACCCCAGCAGCCTTACCGGGAGAATCTTGACGATTGTCGGCCTATGGAGCCTTATCCTTACCCTCAGCATCGAAAGGGGATGAGTCTGGAGGGACAGGACTCATCCCCGGCGTCTCGTCACATGATTCTGAATCCTCGCCTTCAGACTCTGACAAGTAATAGTCACTGGCTGTGGGTTCATCACTGCTGCTTTCAAATTCTCCTTCCTTTTTCTCCGAGTCTATCACGGCTTTACCATCTCTCTACACAGGCTCGATCTCCGATTCCTCCTGAATCGGGGACATTCTAGTAGAACCACTTAGGCCAGCTGCGATTCCTTCTTCATGGGTCTCTTCGAATGGACTTTCAGATGGACTGCCTACTTCACGGCCCTCCTCGGACTGCTGTGAAGAGGAAGAAGGTCTTGTGTGAATCCTAGCTTGGCCTGGGGAGGGAGCTTCAGCTTGAGCAGCTGATCTTCCCGGAGCTAATAAGCTGAATTGACCTAAGTTCTCGTCAATGAGCAAGACTCTTGTGCTCCGCTCCTCGACATCAATAGCTTTAAGAGTTTGACAAAACTAAGAGTTGTGTCTCTGTTTGGCCTTGGGATAACTGCAAAAGGAGCAATCAATTAGAAACTCTATCACACTACTTCAAAGCTCGATGAATGGGGAATAAGAAAACTTACACCCTTTCATCCAGCGACGATTAAATCCCTCGGGGCACCTAACGAAGAAGTATCGTGTCTTGAATTGGAATAAGTTGCTTTGTAGACGCAAAATGATCTTCTGGTTTCGTTGGGCCTCGATTATGATTAGGGAAGGGCAATCGTCTCTTCTCTTGAAAGCTAAGAAGTATCGCAACTCATCGAAACTCAAAGCGCGATGAAATGTCTGCATAAAGAGGATGTGCAGGCACGTGAGGATGGCATAACCGTTTGGGTGAGCGTTTCACGAAGAAAATGGTTGAAGGGGGGCACGGCTTCATTCAAACACATGAACCGATGGCAAGATGTAAATCCAGAGGGACGCATATGAGCAAACTCATCCTTCTTCGGAAGGTGCACGTCCTCTTCAGGGATTTCATGCTGTATGCAGATGTTATGGTGAACCTTGGCAGAAATCACCGACGAGCCTTTTTCAGGCGGTTTGAGTAAGACTCGAAAATTGGGTAGCGCGCGATCCACGATCGGCCCAACCGAAACTAGTTGACCGAACTCGGCCTGTGAAGTGGAAGACGACTCAGCCTCAGAGAGCACTGGACTTCGCCCACTCGGCTTGCGGCGTGTAGACGGCTGCTTCATTCTATATAACAGAACTCACATTCAAAAACAGTCAAGTAAATCTATCCTAATTTCATGAGTCTTCCCTATCATACTTGAATTCCAAGGGAACTTTTAACTGGTAATCAACACCCCGAACTTCAAATACGAACTCGGGTAAGTGCAGTGTGTTGTCTATATGGGATGAACTCGGTGCTCAACGCACTGCAAACACTCTATCCCATATGGATAGTTCGCTCGCAGTAGAGAAGAAAGAAGAACATCCCGTGTCAATTCATTTTCTATTTTTCCTTTTTGCCTCTTGTACACCCACCCGTTATCGGGTCGATGATCGATAACGGATCCATTGTCCAAAGCGACGCGGAAGGCTCTTCTTGTTGCAAGAACACCGAATATGGAATAATTAATCGGGATAAGCCCGGATTCTTTGAATTGTCCGATGAAATGTCGAACGGTGGTGTTTGTGAAACTCGGCACAAGTCAATTCTGGTATAATGGACAAAGATAGTGAGACGTGTTAAGCATTGGGTCAGAACCCAAACGTCGTTCTGGGAAACAACACAACACTCGATTCACTATCTTCCTCCATATAACCTAAATTAATTCAGACTTCTCACAATTAGCATCGAAGATGGGCACTAGTCGCCAAATCATCGCACAAATGCAGTAATTAACCAACCCACTAAGTAAACCCACCTCACAATCAATTTGGTGGAACAAGAGGAGTCACGAATTGAACTTGGCGAGCTATGAACTAAGTCGAGGGCGAGATAGTAAAGGGTTGGCTCGTGTACAACACAATAATGGATCGGCTCGTGTATAGCAAGGAGATGGATCGGCTACACCTTAAACCCGAGCAGAGTGGGTCGGCTAGGGTTAGGCTCGAATGAACTGGTGTATCGACGGCGATGAATGGACCGAACAAAGCAGCTGAATTACTGAAGAAATCGAGTCGAATCGATAGCTAGAATCCTAGGATACTCGATTGCTTGAAGAAATGATCGTCGGAAGGAATGAGAATGAATCGGGTTGAATGAAGAAATGAAGGCAAGGTCAGGTATAAGTAGACAAATTCAGAGGAAAAATTTCACTAAGTGTTTAGGTCACACACGACCCGACCCTCCATGGGTCGCGAGTGACCCGACCCTGAGTGGTTGTCGAGTTAGGTCACTAGTGACCTACCCCCATAGGGTCGCTAGCAACCCATCATAAAAAAATGTGTAAATATATAGAAATTTGCATACCTTGTATGTTTGTGTACCCAAAAATGAAAGCTCTGTCCAGCTACTTCAGAATCAGTCAATTGCAACTGTCCGTCATTCCAAGACATGCTGGGAAACTACGAGTGAAAGCACGATGAGTTAAGGCAGGCAACAGTAGATAGAACCAAAGAAAAATAATCGATGACGTTAGGCTATTATATGCATAGAGCTCTGATACAACCACTTGAAGGTTAACGAATGGATACGGAAGACGATAACTTCCATAGCATGCCTTGTTTACAACGAAGGCATACTCTAGAGGGAAAATGTTATCCGGGTTTTTAACCCAGTAGATACCGGCAGTGAGCAAGGTAGCCTTAAGCCATAGGATGTTCAAGAGTTAATCGGAGATGTTACGATTAGAGTTCAACAAGGACCGAGCTACACGGTTAGGATAATAACCTGAGTCAACGAAGCCAGAAAACCAGTCTCCTTGCGCTGCAACAAGGGTTTAAGAATAAACATCCAGCGACTTGCCATCAGCATGCGATTACAACGACAAATACATAAGAAGACATCTCCAGTGCTGGAGTCCAGGAACGACCACTGTGGCCTTAACGACAGCAATCAATGCACTCCCTGAAGACCACGAACAAACGAACTACGAAATACGACTAAAGGGAGAGGAATTCAGCGGGCGAAAATCGACTAAGCCCATGGGTTGCCAGCAACCCATGGAGTTTATCAATTTTCGACTGTTTAGTCATCTTGGGTCGCCTGCACCTTATCTGAGACCTGAAAATGATCGGCCTAGCCCAGGAGCCCTCCAACCCCTATAAATAGCTTGCTCCCTGCAACATAAAGGGGGTTCTGAAAACTGACTGCTGAAGCTGGGCTGGAACTCTTCTTCACCTCCAATCTTCCACGCAACGATCTTAGATGGAATACACTGTGATTCTCCGGTGGATTCTAACTCTGGAGATCCAATTCAACTTAGGATTAGCTAAAGCCTTGTAATCAAACAACTTCTGTAATAGTAGTCGGCTTATAATAAAAGTATAAAGTGGACGTAGGCTTAGTTAATAGCCGAATCACTATAAAAGTATTCTGTCTTTTTTCCTTTATTGTCTTCTCCTATTTCTGTGATCTTTTATATTGCTCTGTGAAAACAGAGCTGGTGCTTTCAAATCTAAACCAGGGTGTTGGTCCACTTTTTGGGTCAATAGCCTACATAATCATTAGGTTCATAGTGAGCCTAGCAAAACTATGGGATTGACAAACAGTCAAATAAACACTTAGATGGTGTTCGGATGGACAGTCCAATTTCCTTCTAATGGAAAGTTAAAGAATTTTGGTATATCTAGTAGTCCCGAGTAGCCATTTAGGGTTGTAGTAACCCTAGGAAAACTAAGAAGGAGAGACAGACAGTCAGTTAACTAAGAAAGATTAATCAGGATTATCCATGTAGCATGCGTGCATTTAATTATCTTTTGCCTATGTAACCATTGGGATTGCAGGAGCGTGATTTTGGTAGACATATTATCAGGGGATACTAGTAAAGGTAAAACCCATTCCACTTAGTGGTGTGGTCTCACTAGATATCTATTTTTGGTTCAAGATGGTAGGTTATTATTCACACCAGATTGTTTGTCGAGCCCGAAGGTTTTGTTTTTTCCCTTAACTCTCGGGTACTCAACTGTGTAGTTCAAGAGTAAGGTTTCCAGGTTATTTAGGCTTGGCAAACAAAGCTTCCGAAAACATGCAGGAGGCAGAGCTAACAATATAAGAGTCTATTTATGTCTGATGTGTTATCATTTTGTTTAAATACATGTAATGGTAGAACTTGTATATGTCTAGTACTAACTCTGATCAATCAAGGGGGCATCTTCATATGTCACTCTTAGAGTATTTTGTAATAATTATATTTTATCCGAACCTAGGCAACATTCTGTAATGAATATGGAAATTAATATAATAAATGGAAAAGTTTGCCTTTAAAACTATGTTTGACAATTTTCATATTCCAGTGCTTCTGATGTTAATGATACTATTAACTGATCTCATTTTATCACCGAAGAATAATACTATTGATTTTTTAACCATTAGTAGCACTTAGTTTCAGGACTCAAAGTGGGGGATGTTACACTTTTCTTTAGTAACATGAAAAGAGATTGGTATAAATTTATTTCACCTATCTTGCTTTGTAATTTACTTATATGGGAATATTCCTCCAATCTTCATTATCGGTTATTCTTACATTTCTATTCTCTTTACTATTTCAATCAAGTACCAATTCCATTTGCCCACAACATGGAAAGAATTTTAAAAATGAAATTCCAAATTTACAAAAATATGAAAAAGAATCGAGACAAACATACGCTTTCTTTTTGTTCATTTCAAAAATGAAAAACCCCTTTACCAAAAACCTTTAAATCGAAACATCTGACCCATCAAACTTTAAACTTCACTATAAATCTCAAATAGCTACCTAAATTTCCTTGCTTCTTCAAAATAACAAATTTCCAAAATAAATCCTTTGAAAAACCATTCAAAACATTTCAAGGAATCACCAAAATCTTTTTCTCAAATTCTTCCACATGGAGTCTGACTCGGAAATGGACTCTTCTTCTTTTCAGTGTACTTTTTACCTTTTCTTAAAAAGAGTATATATTAATCCAAAAAATGGATCTACACCCTGATATGATTGTGTAGGCACCAACCCTGTTTATCTGGACAAATAAATTGGAGCAATACACTCTCCAAATTGCAGAAAAGAAAGAATAAAGTAGAGAAATACAAGATTTTTATAGTGGTTCGGCTGTTAACGAAGCGTACGTCCACTTTATATATTTTATTGATGGATTGATTGTTAATCATAAGTACAAGTTGTTTACAATTCTAATAATTGAACGAAGAAAGATTAGACCACCATTTATGGAGACAAAAGGAAGGATCTCAATTGTCCCATAGCAGCCATTGTGAGGAGGAGGAAGGTTTAAGAATCTTAGTAGTAGAGTTTCCCCAGTGATCAGAGCAGCCCGCCCCCACTTTTGTTGAAGATGGGATGGTACTTGTAGGTTTTATATAGCACTTGGATCGAAACCAGAGTACCAGAAGCCTGTTGTTATCCATAAAAGAGGCATGTAAAATTTGGGGTAATTTGGAACAAACTTTTTGGATTAGTACCGATCCAAAATGTTGTGCAATTTTTGCACAACTCCTACTTCATTGGCTTCCTTTCTTGCATGCGAGGTTCCCCATGTGATTTCATAGCTTTTTGACTTGTTTGACGAAGGTTCACCTGTAAATTAGATTGAACTGTAATCCAAATCGGAAAATTCTTGACTTCTTCAACTCCGATGCTCGAAATGTAATCAAATTTTGTAGATAAGTTTAGGAGAGATATAGGAACATAACGCATCTGGATTGGAGAATCCATAAGTCAATATTTTGGATCGGTACCGATCCAATTGGATTGGATCGGTGCCGATCCAAATACTTGGCGTATTTTTGGTTCAAACTCCCAGAGTTTCTTTGTCATGTACTTTTAGGTCTTCCGATCAAGTTTTGAGTCGTTCTAGCTTAGTTTGAATGTTCTAACTCCTTCTAAATTCTACTGGGTTAAAATCTCGGTGAACATTTCCCCCTCAGAGCATGCTTTCATTGGAAACAAGGTATGCTCTGGAATTATTTATCTTCCATTTTCCGTTTCATGGAGCTTTATCGGTCGTATCTAGCTTCCTTGAGCAACTACCTATGATGTTTCGGCTAACTATCCATTCTTTAATGGAAATCTTCATTAGTCGTAATTACAGAGTGATCTTGACTTGATAACTTTCAGAATGAATACGACCATCGAGTTGGGCAAGCAATGAAAGTTTGAGGTCATTTAGGGGAAATAAATTGGATCAGTATTGATCTAATTGGATCGGATCAGCACTGATCCAATTGGATAGGATTAGCATCGATCCAAGTACTTGAGAATATTTTCTTCCTTTCTCTTTTCTCTTTTTCTTTTTTTTATAAGTGGGATCGAATCTCCATTCTCTCATTTTATATTTTCAAGCCGAGTCGATCCAAAGGAAACCGAACCTTCGTTGATCCACCTTCTTCCATCACCGGAGCGCCGCTGTCGTCGATCCTCACTTCTAGCGCCACCTACTGCCGTGATTTTGCCTTCCTTGAGGCACTACCGATCCAAAGCACCCTTATTCGAGCCATCTTGAATTGAAGACCTCATCGCTTTTCTCAATTTCGAAGGTCGGTAAAGTGGATTTGACATGATTTTACATCATCGATCGATGGTGAGGTTATGTTGATGATGGATGCAGTGGAAGATTCGAGCTAATTGTGATATTGTAGAAGAAGATAGTAAATCGAGTATGAAGTTCTTCACAGAACGAAAGCATGGTTTTGCCCCGATGTTTGACATGTTTTGCCATCTTCATCCACAGAATCAAAATTAACCAGTACCATGTTTCACGGTCGATTCCCGCATGACATCTTGCGGATTTCGGATTGATTTTTGTTTTTCTAGGAGGTGATAGTAACTTAGGATAGCGTCTTACATACAGCTTAGGTTGTTATCACTTTCCAGGAAAGTGAATTCAACTTATGCTGATAATTTTCTTCCTGATTCGGACTCATCGGTCTATAGTTGCTTGCATTAGTATGGTCTTGCCATTGCACAGTCGGTGTACTTGGAATAAGAAGAGCTTTCTATGTCGCTTCGGATAACGGATCTGTTATCGATTGTTGATCGATAACGATAAGTGTAGAAGAAAAGACATTAACAGTTGATATGGATCGTTTTTTCCAGTGTGAGTGAGCATCTACAAGGAATGGTCTGTTAATAGCGTTCAGGATGCCGAGCCCTTTCTCACATAAATTACACATCACACACACTCACAGTTAATATTTGGAATCTGATCGGTGATTGGTACACGTCAATTACCTTTCAAATTCCAAGTATTAGCTATGTTAGGTGTTTATAGTTTAAGGATTTGGCGCATCTCACTATTTTGAATACAAGCTTTCTTATATAGAATGACTCGCAAATCCTTTTGGCACAAGTCAGTTGATGGAAGCTCACCTATTTCTGAAGTGGAATCTTTGTCGATCCCGGCTGTACCTGCTACTACCATAGCTTCGGGGCAATATGGCCATCTGTTCCCAGTTGGCCCCGTCGTCGACCACACTCCCCCCAACTTAAGGGTTTGCTTGATCCTCTGGAGAAAGCCTCTTGGATCCTTACACACAGGGCGATGTGAAGCATTTGCTCGCAATACGACATCCCATAGGATGATGTGCTTCTGCTATCAAGAGGGGAATTCGCTCATAGGCCACCTTCCGGATACGCGGCTTGCCATCGCGACATGTGTATGTATGGTGCGGTGCCCCCGTTTAATCACTTTCTTATGGCGAATCTTCAAAACATGGGATTGGCTCCATTCCAAATCCTCCTGAATGGTCACGCCATGCTAACTTGCTTGTATGTTCTGTTCATGCGAACACTTAACCGCGCCCCAAGCTTTGCCGAGCTGTGGTATATCCTATTGTTTAAAAAGAGGGCGGCTAACCCATCACTCGTTTATATTAAGGCACAATGCAGCCGAAAGCTTATACTTGATCTTCATAGCAACATTCCCTCATTCAAAAATCAGTTCTTTTTGGCCAAGTGTCCAGAGGGATTCACCCGTCTGTGGACCATGAGGTTGAGTGTTAACCCAAAAAATGGATCAACGCCCTAATATGATTGTGAAAACAACAGCCCTATTTATCAGGACAAATAAAGTAGGGCAAAAACTCTCTAAATTGCAAAAAAGATAGAATAAAGAAGAGAAATACAAGATTTTTATAGTGGTTCGGCTGTTAACGAAGCCTATGTCCACTTTATAGATTTTATTGATGGATTGACTATCGATCGCAAGTATAAGTTGTTTACAATTATAATAATTGAACGAAGAAAGATCATACCACCATTGATGGAGACAAAAGGAAGGATCTCAATTGTCCTATGGTAGCTATTGTGAGGAGGAAGAAAGTTGAAGAATCTTAGTAGAAGAGTTTCCCTAGTGATCGGAGCAGCCAGCCCCCGTTCCGTTGAAGGTAGGATGGTATTTATAGGATTTAGATAACACTTGGATTGGAACCAGAGTACCAGAATCCTATAGTTATCCATAGGAGGAGGCACGTAAAATTTGGGATAATTTTGATCTAACTTTTTGGATCGAATCGGTACCGATCCAAAATGTTATGCAATTTTTGCACAACTCCTACTTCATTGGCTTCCTTTCTTGCATGTGAGCCTCCCTATGTGATTTCATAGCTTGTTGACGTGTTTTGATGATGGTTAATCGGTAAATTAGATTGAACTTCAATCCGAATTGGATAAGTCTTGACTTCTTCAACTCGGATGCTCAGAATGCTATCAAACTTGGTAGATAAGTTTAGGAGAGACGTGGGAACATAATGCATGTGGATTGGAGAATCCACAAATCAATATTTTGGATCGGATCGGTGTCGATCCAAATATTTTGTTTCAAACTCCTATGGTTTCTTTGTCATGTACTTTTAGGTCTTCCGGTCAAGTTTCGAGTCGTTCTAGCTCAGTTTGAATGTTCTAACTCCTTCTAGATTCTACTGGGTTAAGAGCCCGGTTAACAGTAAGTTTTTTTCACCATGCATGGAATTTACTTTTTCTGCTAGAAATTCTTTTGAACGATCGTCTATTCTTTTTTACAGTTCTCCCGATGATTAACAAAGATCCGACGCTCGACTCTGTTCTCAGCACCCTGAAAGCAGTTGTTGCTCGAGAGCGCATGATCCGGTTTCTACTTACAGTTGAAAATCTTCACCGATGTGGGCTCTTACATCTCAAGGGTTCTGTTTGATTCGTTAGTGCCTCTTCTCGCTCCAAAATTTGGACTTGCTCAGTTTCCTCTTCCCATGACTCTGGTGAAGGTGACGATGACGATGAGGAGGAGGAAGAAAGTGATTCGTCCAGCGGGTCAGAGAAAACTTTGGAAGAGCCCTATGTTCAATTTGGTGTTGACAATCTGCCCAAGATGCCTTTGATCCCAGAAGTGAAAGAAGAAGAGTTTGTTTATCGGACGGGCATAGCTCCGTTGATTGAGGGAAAGTAGAAAGGATAGATCGGTGAGGGGCTCCCTTTAATAGAAGAAGAAATAGATCGAGATACAGATACCGACGAAGGTGATGTCAATTTAGGTGACAAGGCCTTGGAGCTGAGTCCTGAACATACTCCTTCACCGCCTTCGAAAGAATATTTTTAAGAATCTCCTTCCAAGAACGAACCCGTTCCTAGCCCTTTGCCGAAGGGCATCTATTTTTACTTGGGAGATGCGAGCGACATTTTTGTAGATATGGGTGACCTGATGGGTGACTTCACTTTGGAAGGGTTGCCTTCCTAGCCTACCAAAATCATTCCTACATAAATGAAAGTCTAGACGTTTGTTGGCGATTAATCCAGTTTGTGTATTCTATTGGGGTCGTTAAACTATAGCACATGCTTCACTAGGATCACACATTCCATTGTTATTTTCTTATGTTATTTTAATCCATCAAATGCATTTTTTCTAAAGCCGTTTTGTTATTTGCTGCGGGGATCATGTCTCGTGGCTTCTACAGCGATCTTAACCGAGTACTTGAGTCTTAGAATTTGCAAAGGTATTTATCCAGATACTACGCCTCTCGTGAAACTGACGAAGAGAGGAGGAGAAAAGATAGGGAGGCAGAAGAGCGCCGCCGAGCTGAGAAGGATCAAGACCGTGACAAAGGAAGCGGCCGTGAGAAATGGAAAAGCCAGATTGAATGGGAAGGACCATCAAAGAAGATGAAGAGAGATCAAGAACATGTACCTGCCATATAGCTTCCTGCTTCTACAGGGAGCGCCGTTCCCGCTTTCGGGGTCGTGACCTCCTCCACTCACGCTGCTGTGGCCACTTCTCTCCTAATTTCAAGGAGAGCCCCTTACATTCTCCCTGCTGGTCAGCTGCTCTACTGCTTCTGTAGGCTGCATTTTCCAACTTGTTCTTAAGGGGGGTTGTTTTCGATAAACCCAACTTGAAGTCGGTTCGTGCAAGGTCTTATTCAACACATATCCATGCGACTCAAAGTGGCTTGGAGCAAGCCGAAGGGTGGGAGAAATTGTGCATGCAGCTTTCTACCGTTAATCGAAATAATTACCAGGAGATTCTCTCATTCAAGTCCGAAAAAGATGAATACGAGAAGCAACTTCTGAACCATGACTCGAAGATTGAGAGATTGAAGGAGTGGGATGATGACCTAAAGAGAGAAAGTATAGGTGCTCCTTTATTCAAGGAGCTGACGGAGTCTACCGACCGAGCCGCACTCATATTTAGAGATGAAATAAAGAAGTGCAACACCGATGAGGCAGCCCTGAAGGAAAAACTAAAGGCAAGCGAGACGATGGTCTAGGCGGAGAGGAAAGTTGTCACCGAACAATCCCAAGAAATTGCCTCTCTACGTGGGCAAATTTTGACTTTTGATCCCGAGAAAAATCAATTGGCATTAGAGAATGCTAGCACAGAGGCCAGCTTTTCGGAGCTCCAAGATACTTTCGCAAAGAAAATGGAAGGCTTGGATGCTACTATTTTAGGCTTCTATGTTAATTCCATGCTTCATCGGGGTAGCCTCGGTTACTTGGGTTCATTGTTCCCTCGCACGCTTGCTATAGTTTAGGAAAAAGTTCTGGTTCGGCTTCGAGGCATGGGCGGTGGTTACACCAAAGAGGAGCTAGTTCAGGCCTACCTGAACAAAGAATCCCGCCTAGCTATAGTGGAAGGCCAGAAAATCTTAAAGCTGGAGAGGGAGCATGAAACCATCGATGTCTCGGCCACAACCGAGGCTGCTATTGAACATTTTCCTTCGGGCCCGGGTGAGCTATCTTCGCATCTTCATACCGGTGAGGGAATCATTGCGACTTTTCCTGTACTTGTGCAGCCGTTGAAGGAAGGCAAGGACAAAGGCTTTTGAAGTCGTTGCACATGAACAAACCCCCGCAGTAGGTAAATTTCTTATCTCACCCGTGCTTGAAGATTTTCAATTCACGCCTGATGAGATTACCGAGATAACCGCCATTTATTCTGATAATGTAGTTCAACCTTCTCTTCCCCCTGAATTGCCTTCTCATCACGATGTCGGGTCCACCGCTATTTTAACTTCATCAACCGCTGTCTCCGCTTCTAGCTCGTAGCCCGGCTCGCATTCTGAGCAAATTGCGGCACTGCATGGTTTAAACGGCCCCTTTGTTTCTCAAGAGGAGGGCTTAGCAGCTGTGATACACAAGTGCAAGCAGATCGTGGTAGCCAACCAGACAGAGCAGAGGCCGAGCAGCCGAACACCGAGCAACAGATGATCGAGGTGAAAAAGTAGAAGGTTGAAGCATAGAAGAGGTCATCGAAGAGCTCTCATCGATCTTGTAACCATAATAGGAAAGGAGGGTCTACTAGCGGCCATGCTTCGGAGAGTGAGATTGCCCCGGGAAAGGATAAGCCTGAGAAATTGCAAATTAGAGGCAGGAAAGGCGACCGGGGAAGCGGTGAGAAGACGTCTTGATTTGTCTTTTCCTCCTTTTGTTGTTTTTTGATCACCTTTTGTACAAGGGCAGAGTCTGCACTTAGCATTTTGCTTCTTGTTGTCACAATGATATTTTGTATTTTTCTATTTTTTGGCCGATATTGTGCGGGCATGACACCCACTGTTTGTTATTGTACATTGAAAACGTTATAAGTAATATAATGTTGACATTTGGTGTTAACCCAAAAAATGGATCAACACCCTGGTTTTAATATCAAAGCACCAACCCTCTTTTGATAGAGTAATAATATAGATAATAGGTATAGGAAGAATAGTACAAGAAAGAATTCAAGAAGATTTTTATAGTGGTTCGGCTATTAACAAAACCTACGTCCACTTTATAGTTTTTATTATAGACTGATTGTTGTCACAAGTAGTGTTTGATTACAAGGCTTTTGATTATCCTTAGCTAGATTGAATCCCCAGAGTTGGAATCCACTAGAGAATCATAGTGAATCCCTTTGGAGATTGTTGTGAGAGAGGTGAAGAGTGAAAAAAGTTTCCAGCAGAGCTTCAGCCACCAATCCGGAGAAGATCCAATTTATGTTGCAGGTAGGATGGTATTTATAGAGATCAGAGAGCTTTTAGGCCAGGCCAGTTTACCAATTGCTTGCAGATGAATGTAGGCAGATCTATAGGAGTTTAGCTAGCGACCTGAGCCAAAACCATGGGTCGCTAGCGATCCATGGTGTATGAATCGCAAGCGATCCATGGTGTATGAACCGCAAGCGATTAATAGATTTAGCTCGCCCTTGAGCTAATGACTTAGCTCCTATCTCCATTGTTCCCCCATGCTAGATCGCGAGAATTTTATTGTTTCATATGGATCGCTAGCGATCCATGGTGTATGAATCACTGGCAATCCATACACTTAGTGTTTTTTTGCACCTGTTCTCTTAGCCCTCTTTGCTCCTGCGTGCCTTAGCGAATCATGATTGTTGTATGGATCGCTGGCAATCCATAGAGTATGGATCACTAGCGATCCAAGCACTTGGGTTTATTTCTGGAGTTTGAAGCCTAGGATGCTTTCATGGCCTTGTATCGACGTTGTTCGTGTAGTCTCGTTGCACGTTGCTCCGTTTTGATGACGATCTATTAGCTGGTTGTATTTAGCTGCTGATGGGACTGAATGAACGTTGGTTGCTTGGCTTAGTCAAATTTAATCGTTGCTTTAGTAATATGACTTGGCTCTCCTTAACTTACTGCTTTAGCCCCTTTTGGTTAAGTTCTTTGCTATTCTGACATCATGAAATTGTTCTGTCTTCCATTAGATCCTGCTGGGTTAAAAACTCAGATACCATATTCCCCCCATAATACGTCTTCGTTGGAAATAAGGCGTGCTCTGGAAGTTATCAATTGTAGTACCTGCTTGTCGAATTCCAAGCGATGGTGTTTGGGCTCCGCGGATACGTAGCAGGTTACGCGACTGATCACTTAGTTTTGGTCTTGACCGCTACTACTTGTCATAACAAATTGAATCTCTCTCCATAGCTTCCTGGTATACTTTGAAATAATGGGTAGATGTCACAGCGAGTTTGGGAAAATTTTCCTTCAACCTTATGGGTCGCTAGCGATCCATGGACGATGGATCGCTAGAGACCTGAATACTTGAGAGAGAAAAATTCCTTCAAGAGTATGGGTTGCTAGCGATCCATAAATGATGGATCGCAGACGACCAAATTACTTAGCAAATTTTCTGCTTCCTTCATTTTTATTTGCCTATATATGGGCTATTCGAGCCGATCTATCCTTCTATTCTAGCCGAGCCAATTTCTTCGTGCGATCCATTCATCTTTCTCATGCGATCTATACCTAAGGCGATCTGATCCCTCCAACGACTCGATTATTCCACCATGATTTCAATTTGCACCACCATCTTTGGAGCATTGCCACTGATTTCTCAAGTCACCTTCGATCCAAACCCTAGTTCGAAACCCTAATTCACCATTACCTTAGATCGCCACCGACCCAATTACAAATCGCTGATTCCAAGTCTTCGACTATTCCTATGTTTTAGAGTTCAATCTGAGGTGCGTTTGCTAATTATAGTGTTTGTTTAACAATTTGACAGCGAATTTGCATTTGCGATGTTGATCGTGAGAAGTTTGAGTTGATTGCGGCTTAATAGAGGAAGATAGTAAATCGAGTCTTGAGTTTCTCTCAGAATGACATTCGGGCCTTGTCCCGGTGCTTGACACGTTTTGCTATCTTCGACCATTAAGCCAGAATTGACTTGTGCCAAGTTCCATAGCTAATATTGCACGACACACTGAGGATTGGTCCTGGCTTTTCCAAAGAATTTAGACTTGCCTTAGTTGCTTTTTGCATGCTCGGTGTCCCTGTAATGAAAAGAATCTTTCGCGTCACTTCGGACAACGGATCCATTATCGACCGTTGATCGATAATGGGTAAGTTTAGAGGAAGTAAAAACCAATGGAAACGATATGGGAAGTCCTTTTCCTTTTCCACTACGAGCAAACTATCTACACGGGATAGAGCGTTGTAGTGTTTCAGGCACCGAGTTTATCCCATATAGACAGCACACTGCACTTGCCACAGTTCATGCTTGAAATTCGATGTGCCAACACAAATCAATGTCTCTCCGGAATTCAAGTGTGGTAGGGGAAAATATTAGTTTAAGATAGAATTACCTGACCGTTTTGGGGGTGAGTTTTGTTGTTCAAAATGAAGTATCCATCTTCAAACCATAAGTCAAGCGGAGGAAGCCCAGCACTTTTAGTACCCGAGTCATCATCCGTCGCCCTTTCTCCTTCCACTTCGCAAGCTGAATATGGCCAGTTGGTCCCGGTTGGTCCGGTCTTAAACCGAACTCCTTCTAATTTTAGGGTTCTGCTCAACCCACCAGAGAGAGCTTCTTCGGTGGTTTCGCTAAAGTTTTGCACAATATTTGCACGCAACACGGTATACAACAGGAGGACGTACGTCTACCAGAGAAGAACGAGTTTGCCCACATGCCTCCTTTGGGATATACCGCTTGCCATCGGTAAATTTGCCTGAATGGAGTTGTGCCTCCTTTTAACGACTTTCTACGCAAGACTCTTACAAACTTAGGCATTGCCTCATTCCAGATTCATCCCAACGACTATGTCATCTTGACTTGCTTGAATGTTCTTTTCATGCAGACGTTCAACCGTGCTCCAAGCTTTGACGAGTTGCGGTACTTTCTATCATTCAAAAGGAGGGATGAATGTCCATCCTTGATCGTAATCGAAGCTCAAAGGAATCGAAAAATCATTTTGCATCTGCATAGCAACTTGTCCCAGTTCAAGACGCAGTATTTCTTCGTTAGGTACCCTGAGGGGTTTAACCATCTTTAGACGAAAGGGGGTAAGTTCCTTTCCCTACTTATCAAATTCTGACGCATTGCTATGGAGTTTTTAACAAGCCATATACTTCTTGCAGTTATCCTAAGGCCAAATAGGGACGTGTCTCTTGATGAAGTTTTTCGAACCCTAAAGGCTATTGATGTTGAGGAAACATCCGTCAAAGATTTGTTGACCGATGAGAACTTTCTCTGATATAGATTACTGCATCCAGGGAGATCCACTATTCAAGTTGAGGTCCCCTCTCCTGATCGATCCAGGGTCCGCATACGATCTACTTCTTCTTCTCGCGGTTCTGAAGAAGGCGCTTCTCAAGAGAGAGAGGGCTTATCCGAAGAATCGGCTAAAGAGGCCCATGAAGGAAGCGATGTTACCACAACTGGAGTCAGTGGTCCAGTTCGAATGCCTCCGATCCCGAAAGAAGGAAAAGAGTAGTTCAAATAGAGGGAAGACAAGGCCATAATGGACTTAGAAAAAGAGGAGGGGGAACTCGAGAGTAGTAGCGATGAGTCCACTTTTAGTGATGACTTCTACGTAGAATATGATGATGGGGATTCAGGATCGTGCGATGAGACTCCGGGCATGAGTCCCATCCTTCCGAGCTCACCTCCTCCAGATGCGAGCGATAAAGACAATGCCCCAGAAATCAGAGAGCATCGGGGTTCTCCGAGTAAAGATGTTGGCATGGAGTTTGGCGATTTGAGCGATGTTTACGTCGTTTCGACTCGCTTATGAGGGAGGATTTCAAATTTGAGGAGGTTCCCCCTCATTCGAGCGGTATTGCGCCTAAAGTTAGCCCAATTCCACCTATGACGGCCGCCCGATCCGGTTCGTGACGACGCTTTAGGCCTTCCCCCGAAACGCACTACACAGTTCGCTAGGGTTACACTTGCTTTCGCACATCTAACTTATTTTCATCCCCTATTACTGAGATTTTTTATTTTTTCTTCATGTCAGGTATGACGAGAGGACCTGGCCTTTGTGATGACTTCGAGGAATTTACTGACTCCTAGCGCTGGTCTAAGCGTCCTTCCGGCCGTTATTAGCCCCGAGAAACGGAGGAAGAGTACATGAGAAGAAAGGATCTGGAGGACGAAACCCATCGCCAAAATGAAAGACAGCGGGGCCGATCATAAAAAGGCAGGTATGAGAAGAGGAGGTCTTTTGATGAGAGGGAGGAGCCACCGAAGAGATCAAATTTCAACCACCATTCGCATTTTTCGGAACAACGGGCTTTCGCTCTGACGCACTCCTCAATTGTTCAAGAAATCTCTGTTACTTCTGCCCCTGTTCCGCCTTCAACTAGCATCCCACCATCTTCCGTTGTGCTTGCCCCCGGCATTTCACATCCCCACCGGAGACCTGCCTATATTCTTCCGTATGGTCCTCCCAAGCTTGAGGCAGCGCTACTCGGGTGGTTTTTGAGGGGAGTTAAGTTCGATCGCGATCTCCGTCCAGTCCGTAGAGATTCTTACATGCCACATCTTCAGACTATTCAAAATGATTTAGACTAGGCTGAAGGGTGGGAAAAATTGTATAGGTAGCTGGAAGATACCAATCGCAACAACTACCAGGAAATCATCTCTTTTGAGTCTGAAAAGGGAGATTTTGAAAGAGCGTTGTCAGAACGCGATGCCAGGATTAAATGGCTGGAGGAGGAGAAAGAAGCGGTGCTGCAAGAGAGCAAAAGGAACGCTGACTTGCTGAAAGAAGTGAAAAAGGCTCGCGAAAGAATTGAGATCATCTATAAGGACAAGATAAAAAAAGGCTCATGCCGAAGAGGAAAAATTAAAAGAAAAAGTGGTTGCTTGTAGCGCAACGATCGAAGCCCGGAAGAAAACTATCTCTGACCATGACCTTATCATTGAGGGGCATAACAAGACTATCTTGATCAGGCTGCGATGATTGCCCGATTATAGGACTAAGTTGCGCAGCTTAGCGTTGATAAGTCTCGCGTTGAGGTCGAAAATGCCACCGTTACGGCGAATTATCTAGAGCTTCAAAGCGCTTTCGAGAGGAAGATGGAAAAAATGGCAAGACCATCATTAATTTCTTTGTCAATTCTCTACTTCATCAGGGGAGCCTTTGCTGCTTGGGCCCGAAATTTCCACGCACCCTCGCCGTGGTATGGGAGGAAATCTTGACCCGCTTTCGCGACAGCGGTGATGCTTACACGGAGCGCGAGTTATAAAATGTCTACATTAACAAAGAATCAAAGAAGGTGTTGCTGGAGGGTCAGGAGATATTGCGGATTGAGAGGGAGAAAGAGATCGTCGATGCCTCCATGGCTGCTGCTACCGGAGCACTTACAGAGCCATTCATTTCTGGCGCCGGAGAGACATCATAACAGCCCCACAATCTGCCAACAAGTTCTGGGCCTGGGGCTTCCCCTCAGGTAATAGAACCGTCTAAGGAGGGTGAAGGAGGTGAATATGAAGTTGACGTCCTTGGCCACTCCTCTGGTGCAGGTAAACCTCTCGTTCTCCCGAGTTGGGAGCTTTCAGCTTATGCCACAAGAGTAGGAAGAATTTAATGCTTTCATTTTTGATCTTATAGGTCTGTCTAACCTTCCTGTTGATGTGCCAGCTTCCTCGGCACCCGCACCTGGTGCTATTTCCACAGCCTCCGTGCTCGTTTCCGTTCCTGTTCCAGTTTCCACGTCCGTATCTGGCTTGCATCCAGGGCAGGAGTGCGAAATGATAGCCGGGCTTCATTGCTTCGATGACCTTCTGTATCTTTGGAAGGTGACGTAACAGTGGCGGAAGTTAAGAAGCATGAAGTTCAAATGGAGTAGCCTCGTAAGACTCAACATGAATCGGTCGCTATCAAGAAGGAGAAGGTTGAAGCGATCAAAGCCTCGAAGAGCTCCCGCAAATCATGGAAGCACAAAGCGAAGGGAGAATCTTTTGAGAAGGTTGTGGAGAAAGAGGAGGACGTTGACATTACTAGCAGTGACACCACTCCCAAGACGAGGCAGAAACTGCAAACAAAGGGCGGAAAGGGGAGTGGTGGAAGGAAGCGTCGAGGAGCTTGTTTTAGTCCTTTTTGAGTCGTCTTGTTCAAGTGCAGAGTCTGCAATTCGTGTTTTTGTTATGCAGTCTGTATTTTCCTTTTGTTAGCCGGTATTGTGTGGGTGCGGCTCCTACGCTTTGACCATGTATAAAGAAAATTATAAGCAATACATTGATATTTTCACTGTACCCTTATTTGTCGGTTCATATGTATCATGTACACTTGTGCTTGTTTTATTTACACTTATCCATTTCTTGTGATTACTGCCGAAATTATTTACGTGGAGTAACCATTCTTTGTTTAGAGTAACAAAACTTGTGAACTTATTGGTTTCAAGTGTCTGTACTTAAGTGTCGGTGTATGACCCCAATTCACAAGGCAGTTTACTTCAAACAACAAACAAATGACCGATAACTTAGGGTATAGTCTGCACGTTAACACTTGAAATTTGACTAAATCACAAACCGATTTTTCATTTTTCAGAAGTTTTATGACTTGAACACGTAGTCTGAGTTTTTGTGATATTTCGGTGAGTATGCAACATATGTATGTCTGAGATGTGCACACTGTATGAGTTGACTGTGGGCAGGAACACGTCGTCAATGTTTAATGTAATAATCTGTCGTACTTTGGTTTGGTTGGAGTCATCCCCACTATTTTAGACAGTTGGAGTAGCTTGATTATGGGTATTCCTTTATGGATAAGTTCCTTGGCATTGTCGGGGCAATTTTGGGACTTGAAAGTGCGCACGACTTACGGGATGTGTGGATTTTAGGATTAATATGTCTCGTCGATCGTAACAGTTTTGGGCCTCCTCGATGTTGCCTATCTTCGGGCAACGTGAGGAGTTTATGCTTTAGAAGCTTGATTTCATAGCTGCGGGAATTAACGCGCGGCTTATGAAATGCGCGACTTTTGGGACTGATATGACCCGTCAGTCCAGAACGGTTTTAATGCTCCCCGATGCTGCCTATCTTCGGGCAACATTAGGAGTTTAAGTTTTAAGAGTCAGTGTGTGGCTTTTCATGGTCCTTGGTGTTTCCTATCTTCGAGAAAAGTGAGGAGTTGGTATTTTGAAATTTGGTGCACGGCTTATTAAGTGCGCGGCTTTTCGTACTCCTCGATGTTGCCAATCTCCGGGCAACGTAAGGAGTGTAATTTTGAAGTTTAGTGCACGGCTAATGAAGTGTGTGGATTTTTTTATTCCTCGATGTTGCCTATCTTCGGGCAATGTAAGGAGTGTAATTTTGAAATTTAGTGCACGGCTTATGAAGTGCGTGGCTTTTCGTACTCCTCGGTGTTGCCTATCTTCGGGCAACGTGAGGAGTGTAATTTTGAAGTTTAGTGCACGGCGTATGAAGTGCGTGGCTTTTCGTACTCCTCTATGTTGCCTATCTTCGGGAAGCTTAAGGTGTTGGTATTTTAGCCTTCCCGGTGTTGCCAGAGCTACACCAGTTTTTAGAAGGCAAAGATCGGGTTCCGCTAATCCAACGGTTTGAGTCGATTAGCATCCATCGACCCTGCAGGTAGTTATTGTGAACATAGTTTTGTTGGTTCAAAAAGCGAATCAAATTTTATTAAGGAAAGTAGGGCAGATTTTTGCCTATTTACAATGCCCCTGGCATTCCGGGATGTCTTATTTGCTGAAAAATAGAGAATACATAAAGTAGTTTTCAAATGAAGTAACGGTGGAGTGACTCGCTATTCCATGCCCTAGGAATTTGGATTCCGTCAATGGTTGTCAGCTTGAAAGTTCCGTCGTTTAGCTTCTGGTTGATGACATACGGTCCTACCCAGTTCAGTCCGAAGGCCCTCGGAATGGGGTAGACTCGCTTGAGCACAAATTCTCCCACTTTGAAGGTTTGGTTGTGAACTTTGGAGTTGAAGTACCGTGCGACTCTTTTTTGGTGGGCGGCGATTCTCAACTCGGCTTCCTCTCTTCTTTCATTGGTCATATCTAACGATTCGAGTAGGAGCTGCTCGTTTTGCTTTTGATTAAAGTTTGCCTTCGGTTCTAGTGGACCTCTAATTCAAAAGGAATCATTGCTTCTGAGCCATATGCCAGAGCGAATAGAGTGTGGCTGGTTGCCGCTTTGTGGGTAGTTCTGTAAGCCCATAGTGCGAGTGGAAGTTCATCAACCCAGTTTCCTTTAGCTTTAGTCGGTTGCTTTTTGATGGTAGAGTTGATGATCTTGTTTATTGCTCCACTTGCCCATTTGCTTGCAGATGAGCTACTGTTGAGAAGATTTTCTCAATTCGAAAGCGTTTGCAGAAGTCTTTGAACTTGGTGCTTTCGAATTGATCAGTGATGATTTTTTATGGCACGCCAAACGTGCAAATAATGTTTTTAGTAACAAAATTAATGACTTTCTTTGTGGTTATGGTGGCTAGCAGTTCCGCTTCAGCCCATTTCGTGAAATAATCAACAGCAACTATAACATATTTGGCCCCTCCTTTTGCTATCAACAGGACGCTAATCAAATCGATCCCCTATATTGCAAATAGCCATGGACTAACCATCTGCGTTAGCTCTGTTGAAGGAGTTCTTTTAATTTTGCTGAATCTTGGGCAGCGATTGTATTTTGTGGTGTAGTCTGCAGCGTCACGGTTTATTGTTGGCCAGAAGTATTCGTACCATAGGACTTTCTTCACAAGGGTTTGCTGGTGTGGTCTCCGCATTCGCCTTCATGTGCTTCCTTTAAGATTCATCGGGCTTCGTCGTCGGACACACATCTAAGAAGGAGTGTTGAGAATCCTCTTCGATAGAGTACTCCATCTTGTATCATAAATCATGGTGCCTTTAGTAGAAGCCTTTTCCGTTGATTCTAGTCTGTCGGAAGAGTCCCTGCAAGTAAATATTCCTTTATCGGTGTCAACCGCGTATCTGGTTCGACAGTGATCTCGAGGATCCAGTCGACGTCCATTTCGTCAATGCTTGGGTTGGTTAGAGTCTCAACTGGGACTAGCCCCAATGATGGAGCTTCTTCGAAACTCGCCAGTTTAGCCAAGTAATCTGCCTTGGTGTTCTACTCCGTGGAATGTGATTTATGGTGTAGTGTTCAATGTCACTTAGCATTTCTTGCACTTTAGACAGGTACGGGGCAAGATTCTCCCCACGAGCCCAGTATTCCCCTTTTACTTGACAGACGACCAGTTGGGAATCGCTGTATATGTGAATAGATTTTATCTTGAGCTCTTTCACAACTTTCAGTCTTGCAATCAGTGCTTCGTATTCCACTTCGTTGTTTGTAGCAGGAAATTCCAAGCATAGAGCATAGCTAATGGCTCGTCCTTTGGGGGTCTCAAGCACTACTCCTGCCCCTCGAACAGAGGTTGTTGGATGCATCGTCGACAAAGAGCTTCCATTGCGTGTCTACTTCCAACTGAACTTCTTCCTCGTCATCTCGTACAGTAAATTCGGCGATGAAGTGTTCTAACGCTTGCCCATTGATGGCTTTCCTTGGGGGTATGTGATAACATATTGACTCGGTTCTATATTCCACTTGAGAAGTCGTACGAAAGTTTCAGGTTGATATAACACTTGCTTCAAGGGCTGGTCAGTCAACACTTTAATCGGATGAGCCTGAAAGTAGGGCCGTAACTTCCTGGATGCGATCAAGAGGCAATACGCTAGTTTTTCTGGTTTCGGGTAGTTTTTCTCTACTCCAGTGAACTGCTTGCTAATGTAATACATGGGTCATTGGATTTTTTCTTCTTCATGCACGAGAGCGGCGCTCAGTGCATGGGGTGAGATTGCTAGGTAAATGAATAGGTCTTCTCCGTCCACGGGCTACGATAGGATCGACGGAGCCTCCATGTGCCATACCAATTCTTCGAATACTGTTTGACAGGCTTCACACCATTCGAAGTTCTTCCTTCCTTTCTTTAGCGCATCGAAGAATGGTATACACTTGTCGGTAGCTTTCAAGATAAATCGACTTAGTGTTGTGATTTTTCCATTCAAGCTTTGTAGTTCCTTCTTATTCTTTGGAGCATGGACTTCTCGTAGTGCCGTTATTTGTTCTGGATTTGCCTCGATGCCTTGGTGCTTACCATGAACACTAAGAATTTTTTGGAGGCTACTCCGAAGTGACATTTAAGTGGATTGAGTTTCATTCCGTACTTTCGGAGTATTTAAAATATTTCAGCGAGGTTATCCAGGTGATTAACGGCTGCTCATGATTTAACCAACATGTCGTCCATATACACTTCCATTGTTTTCCTGATTTTATGCTTGAACATGGTATTTACCAACCTTTGTTAAGTTGCCCCTGCGTTCTTCAAACCAAATGGCATTACTCTGTAGCAGTATAGGCCCAGGTTGGTGATGAGGCTAGTGTTTTCTTGATCGGGTTCATGCATCAGGATTTGGTTGTACCCTGAGTATGCGTCCATGAATGTTAGCAGCTCGTGTCCTGCCGTTCCGTCCATAAGTTGGTCTATTCTAGGGAGAGGGAAGCTGTCTTTTGGGCAATCTTTGTTTAAGTCCGAATAATCGATACAGGTTCAACACTTCCCATTGGACTATTTGACTAAGACCGGATTAGATACCCACTCTGGATAAGTTGCATCACGGATGAAACCGTTGGCCATTAACTTGTCCACCTCTTCTCTTAGCGCCTTGGACCGTTCTGGACCTAGGCTGCGCCTCTTTTGCTTTACTGGTGTGAACTTGGGGTCAATGTTGAGCGCGTGACATGTGATTTCTGGAGACACCCCACACCTATCGAAATGCGTCCATGCGAACACATCCAAGTTGGCGCAAAGAAATTTAGTAAGCTTCATACGCACCTTGTTTCCAAGGTGTGATCCAATTTTTAAAACTTTTGTTGGGTCGTCCATGTCGACCGGGATGGACACCATCAATTCTGCCGACGTCGCCCGTTCCTCCCTTGAGCTCTTCTTTCTAGGGTCCAAAGCCTTGTTGAATCGGCTATGGTTCCTAAGCCAGGGGTGGCTCAGTAGTTGCTATTCGGAGGGTTCGCGGATGTGGAGAGTTCTCCCCACGTCCTTCCCACTTTTCTTTCATCTGGATTCGCATAATTCTGCAATGTAACATTCTCTGGCAGCACACTGATCTCCTTTAACCACTCTGATTCCATTTGCAGTAGGGAACTTCATGGTTAGGCACCATTGGGTCAGAGCTATTCTGAAATCTGCTAGAGCGGGCCCCCCAAGAAGGTGTAATATGCTGACATTTCATCCACAATTACTAAAGTCTGAATGAGGGTGATTCTTTGATCACCCTCTCCAAGCTCCACTGGCAGGTTGATTGTTCCCACAGGTTGCTTGGGCTCGCCAGTGAAATCTTAAATCTTTGTTTGGCATGCAGACATTCTTTTCATGCCGATTTTCATCTGGTCAAAAGTACGTTTAAAAAGAATATTAACAGAGCTACCACTATCAACCAACACTTGTCGAACAACAGCGGGACTGATTCCCACTGTTACCACCATTGGATCGAGAGTTGGGGTTTCGATCCCTTCAGTGTCCCGATTTCGAAACACTATGTCATCACTCAATACTCTATGCAGCTTGACTGGGGTTTCGTCTTCTAGTGCGAGACATGATTCCTTTAGAGCATGCTTCAACGAATTTGCATATCACTCCATCTCTCCCCAACTTCTTTGCGCAGGGTGTGGTCCCCTAGATATTGTTCCAATAATGAGTCTTTGGTCAGTTCGTTTAGACCCTTCCTCACTAGTTCCGGCTTGATTCCTTCGTTCCCTAGGGGGCTGAGAAGCCATGGGTTGATCAGGATTCTGTGGTTTTCTCACGTACTGTTGGAGCTTGTTTTCCCGAATCAACTCTTTAATGAGATTCTTCAGCTGGCGGCATTCGTTTGTGTTATGTCCATGAGTCTCATGGAAACGACAGAACTTTCCCGAGCATTTTTGCTGCTCGGTTGCTTCCTTATTAGGGGGTTTCTTGTATTCTTCAGTCCCATGTGTTGCAAGATAAATATTCTTCGGAGTGTCGTTTAGAGGGGTATAATCTTCCTGCCTGAACCCTTTAAGCCTTTTATTGCTGCCATTGCCATTTCTTTTATTAGAGTTTTGATTTTTCCTCTTTTGATTCCCATCTTTCCCTGTGACTCCCTGGACAGTTCCAAAATCATGCGCGTTTTGATTTATTGCTACATAGCTTCATTCGATTTCATCGGTTGTGCACTAGTAGACTTTCTTTACAGCTCCTGCACTTCCTCCAATCGTAAGTATGACTCGCTTTATGATTGAAGTCTTTCCTTGTGGTAGGCTGCTTCATTTTAATCCATTTCCCGAATTCATTCTCCAGGTGAATGGCACGGACTAACGCCACAAAAACCACGTCCTCATTGGGGTTGCTTACTTCCGTCACCGCGGTATTGAACCGAGTCATGAAAGATTTCAGCGATTCGTTGCGTCCCTGGAACAATCCGGATAAGGATATGACATCTTTTGATTACGCGGTATGGAGCCTGAATTAGTCAAGGAATCTTGTTGCTAATTGGTCGAAGGTAGAGATAGATCTTGGGGGAAGTTTGGTGATCCACATAGATGCAACTCCTTCTCGAAAGATAGGGAAACATCTGCAGCGAATAGCCTCTGAAGCGTTGGCTTCGTCCATACACCAGCTATACTTGTATAAATAAGCTTTTGGGTCCTTCATCCCATCGTAGGATGGGATAGTTGGTATTGTGAATTTGTTTGGATACTTTTCATTCAAGATTTCATCGTTAAAGGGAGTCCGACTTGGAGCAGATCCCCATTCATCATCTCTTCGCTTTTTACTCTCGTCCATCAATCGTTTAACCATGTCTGCTATGTATGCCTCTGGAGTTCGGTAATCCTGGGGACGGCAATCAATCACTATGCCAAGTTTTTGGCTTTGAAAACGATCTTGGCGCGTGGGCTGAAGCCTTGGCTCTCCTGTCTTCGGGAGAGCTACTCCCGTAGGACCTGTTGGCTTGTAGTTGGCCTGATTGGGGCAGTTTGGATGTTCCTAGCATCACCGAACGCGTTAACATTTTCTTCCAACTGGTTATCTTGCCCTCTATCTTCTAAATCGGAGAGGTCCATAGCTATATCTTCTTGCGGGGTCTTGGCCCCCTAATTTAAGTTCAGACTTGGTTGCCTTGCGGCATGTGGAGTATTCGTATTTCCTTCCATATTGTGTCCTATGGTTCCCGTTGTTACTCTTTTTTGCGGCTGTTTTCCGTTTCTTCTGTTTAGACCAGAAACTGAAGAATTTTCTAGTTCTATAGCAGTCTCGAGCTCAGGCATAGTTCTTGGAGTAGGATTTGACTGTAGGGTTAAGAGAGCATTAAGCTTTTCCATCAGAGCCTTCTGGCTACTTTCCATCCTTTGGTTGATTTCATCAACCATCTTATTCAACTCATCCCTAGTAACAACTTCATGCTGACTGGAGGATGCTGGGGCCTGATTTCCTAAGTTAGCGCCATTTACTTCAGTATGTTGAGGATTAACATCTTCTCCCGCTATCACTGCTCCTATGGATCTCCGAGAGGCAGTTCTTCTTCTTCCGGGAGCCATGGATTCCAAGTGGTAGATTCTTTAGGCAAAGATTGGGGATCTAACTTCTGGACCTGGGATCCAAAGTAGATAGCTAGATCTGAATCCTGAGTTGGATTTCTAATTGGAAGCACCAAAATGTTAACCCAAAAAATGGATCAACACCCTAATTTTAATATCAAAGCACTAGCCCTGTTATGACAGAGAAATAATATAGATAATAGGTATAGGAAAGAATAGTACAAGAAAGAAGATAAGAAGATTTTTATAATGGTTCGGCTTTTAACGAAGCCTACTTTCACTTTATAGTTTTTATTATAGACTGATTGCTATTACAAGTATGTTTGATTACAAGGCTTTTGACTATCCTTAGCTAGATTGAATCCCCCAGAGTTGGAATCCATAGGTAAATCACACTTAATCCCTTTGGAGATTGTTGTGAGGGAGGTGAAGAGTGAAGAAAGTTTCCAGCAGAGCTTCAGCCACCAGTCCGAAGATGATCCAGTTTATGTTGCAGGTAGGATGGTATTTATAGAGATCGAAGAGATTCTAGGCCAGGCCTGTTCGCCACTTGCTCGTAAATGAATGTAGGCAGATCTATAGGAGTTTAGCTCGTGACCCGAGCCAAAATCCTGGATCACCAGCGATCCATGGTCTATGGATCACTAGCGATCCATAGATTTAGCTCGCGCATGAGCTAATGATTTAGTTACTATCTCCATTGTTCCCTCATGCAAGATCGCGAGAATTTTATTGTTTCATATGGATCGCTAGCGATCCATGGTGTATGGATCGCTGGCGATCCATACACTTAGTGTTTTGTGCACTTGTTCCCTTAGCCCTCTTTGCTCCTGTGCGCCTTAGCAAATCATGATTGTTGTATGGATTGCTGGTGATCCATAGAGTATGGATCACTAGCGATCCAAGCACTTGGGTTATTTCTGAAGTTTAAAGCCTAGGATGCTTTCATGGCCTTGTATCGACGTTGTTTGTGTAGTCTCGTTACACGTTGCACCGTTTTGATGATGATCTAATAGCTGGTTGTATTTAGCTGCTGATTGGACTGAACGAACGCTGGTTTCTTGGTTTAATTAAATTTAATCATTGCTTTCGTAATATGACTTGGCTCTCATCAACTTGCTGCTTTAGCCCCTTTTGTTTGAGTTATGTGCTATTCTGACATCATGAAATTGTTCCGTCTTCTGTTGGATCCTATTGGGTTAAAAACCTGGATAACATTTGGATTGTAACTTTATTTGTCTACTTATCTATGTTTCATGCACATATTCCAATTTTATTTATCACTATTTTATTTAGTCCTATAATCACCGCCAAAATTTTTTGTTTGCGGTGTATGAATTCCTTGTCTTTGGATGTAATTTTGCGGATCCAAGTAGTAGTGTGCGGCTTATGAAATGCACATAGTGAGATCGAGGCTTGCATGGTCACAGTTTCGCAAACCACAAAGTGATGCATGGCTTATGAGATGCGCGGGTTAGGTAATTGTGCTTGCTTGGATGTGATTCCACAATCCAAGAAGTGTTATGCGGCTTACGAAATGCGCACCTTTGATTTGTGCCTTCCCGGTGTCGTCGGAGCAACACCGGTTCTTATAAGGCAAGGATCGGGTTCCACCGATCCACGGTTTGAGTCGATTTGCTTCCGTTGACCCGGTGGGTTGGTAGGGCGTATTTGAGCATGGTTCCACTATCTCAAGCAGCAATTGGATGGTTTTGAGTTGATTTGACCCTGTCAACTCAGCAGGTTACTTTTATGAACATGGATTTATTAGTTCAGAAAGCAAAGCGATTCAAAAGTTAGGCAAGTTCTGCCTATTTACAATGCCTCTGGTACTCCGGGATGGCTTATTTTTGCAAGAAATAGGAAATACATAAGATAGTCTTAGATAAAGTAATGACACAGCGATTCAATGTTCCATGCTCGGAGAATTTGGGCTCCACCAACGGTTGTTAACTTGAATGTGCCATCCCCTAGCTTCTAACTGATCACATAGGGTCCTTCCCAGTTTGGTCCGAATGCTCCTGGTACAGGGTAGACCCTCTTAAGGACAAGATTTCCCACTTTGACAGTGCGGTTATGAACTTTAGAGTTTAAGTGTCGTGCGACCCTTTTCTGGTGAGCGGCAGTCCTTAATTCGGCTTCTTCCCTCTACGTATCGACCATATCAAGCGACTCGAGTAGGAGCTGCTCGTTCTGCCTTTGATCGAAGTTTTACCTTCGATGAGAGGGAACTTCTAGCTAAACTAGGATCATTGCTTCTAAACCATATGCCAATGCGAATGAAGAGTTCCCGGTTGCAGATTTGTGCATTGTCCTGTAAGCCCAAAGTGCGAATGGTAGTTCATCGACTCAATTTCCTTTCGCTTTAGTTAGCCACTTTTTGATAGTGGACTTGATGATCTTATTTACCGCTTCCACTTGCCCGTTTGCTTGCGAATGGGTGACAGCGAAAAAGCTTTTCACGATTCGAAAGCATTTGCAAAAGTCTTTGAAATTGGCGCTTTCGAATTGAGTCCTGTTATCCGTGATGATTTCCTATGGCACACCAAACCTACAAATAATTTTTTTAGTAACAAAGTTAATAACCTTCTTTGTGGTAATAGTGGCCAACGGTTCTACTTCGGCCCATTTGGTGAAATAATCAACAACAACGATAGCATTTTTGGCTCCTCCTTTAGCCATTGGTAATACACTAATTAGGTTGATTCCCCAGATTGCGAATGGCCATGGGCTGACCATCTGTGTTAGCTACGTCGAAGGAGTTCTTTTGATTTTGCTAATTTTTGCCATTTGTCGCACCGTCTGGCGAAATCTGCTACATCACGGTTTACTGTTGGCCAAAAGTACCCATACCGGAAAACTTTCTTTACAAGCGTTTGCCCTCTGGTATGATCTCCATAGTCACCTTCATGAACTTCTCTTAGAATCCTTCAAGCTTCATCATTGGTCACACATCTGAGCAAAAGGGTAAAGAATCCCCTTCGGTAGAGTATACCATCCTATATTGCAAATTGTACTGCCTTTCGGAGAAGCTTTTTCCGCTGATTCCTGTCTGCAGGGAGAGTTCCTATGAGCAGGTAGTCCTTGATTGGCTTCATCCATGTTTCTGGTTCTTTGGTTGTCTCAAAAATCCAATCGATATCCATTTTGCTTATGCTTGGAGTAGTCAGGATTTCAACCGGGACTAGCCCCAATGGCTGAGCTTCTCCGAAACTGGCCAGTTTGGCTACATAATCCACCTTCGTGTTATGTTCCCTTGGGATATGAGTTATGGTGTTATGCTCGATCTCGTTCAACATATTCCTGCACTTTAGATAGGTATGGGGAAAGGTTCTCCCCCAGAGCTTGGTATTCGCCTTTCACCTAACAAACGACTAGTTAAGAGTCGCTATAAATGTGTACGGATTTTATCTCAAGTTCCTTCACAATCTTTAGCCTAGCTATCAATGCTTCGTATTCTTCTTCGTTATTTATGGCAGGAATTCCAAGCGTAAGGCATAGCAAATGGATCGTCCTTCTGTAGTCTCAAACACTACCCTTACTCTTGAGCAAAAGTTGTTAGAGGCACCATTGATGTTCTTCTAGCGTGTTTCCACTTCCAGTGTAATTTCTTCTTCATTATCCCGTATAGTAAATTCGGCAATGAAATCTGCTAATGCATGCCCATTGTCTACCTTCGAGGATGGTTAGTGATTTCATATTGACTCAATTCGATGTTCCATTTGATAAGCTGTCAGGAGGTCTTGGGGCGGTACAGTACCTGCTCCAAGTGTTGATCTGTTAGTACATTAATCGGGTGTGCCTGGAAGTATGGTCGTAATTTTCTAGATGTGATCAAGAGGCAATATGCTAGTGTTTGTACCAAAATTGGGCACAACACTCTCTGGAATTTTTTGAAGAGATAAAGTGAAGAAATTAAATGGAAAAAGAGGATTATCTAACAAAAACTCCAAATTTCAGATATGAAAATAATTAAAATGCAAGAAGACACAAGGATTTAGAGTGGTTCGGCGTATCGCCTACGTCCACTATGAAGTTGATAGCTTTATTGATCTTTCTTTGAAGGTGACAAGTGAATTCAGTGAATTACAACATATAATTATGATTTGCAGCAGTCAATTTCGTTGTTAGCAGCAGTGATGGAGTTCAGATCTGGATCCGGTAGAGTCTGGGCGTTGGAGAATTCAAAGAAGAAGAAGCTCCTTTTCTGTATGCCATGGGGCTCTATTTATAGGTGTAGGAGGCTAGTATTTTGCTCAGATCTCGGGAGCCCTCTCTGGCACGTGACCAGGCCCGCGCGCCCAAGCCCGTGAAGTTTCGGCCCGATCCGTGATCGATACGAACGGATTTCATATCGATCAAGATTGCGTCCGATGGAGTCAAAATTTGGTGTGGACATCGTTTATGTTGTACATAAGCATCTGTGAAAATTTCATAGCATTTGGACTTGTAGATCATGAGATATGATCGATGGAAGTTGGAGTTTTTCCATCCGCGATCGATACAAACGAATTTCGACTCGGTCAAGACTTGCTCCGATCGAGTCGAAATTTGGCAGGAACATTCATCATGTTGTACTTAAGCTGCTGTGAAAATTTGGTGGCATCTGGACTTGTTGATCTCGAGATACGATCGATGCAAGTTGCAGTTTTTCCATCCGCGATCGATACGAACGAATTTCAACTCGGTCAAGACTTGCTCCGATCGAGTCGAAATTTGGCAGGAATATTCTTCAAGTTGTACTTAAGCTGCTGTGAAAATTTGGTGGCATTTGGACTTGTAGATCTCGAGATACGATTGATGCAAGTTGGAGTTTTTCCATCCGCGATCGATACGAACGAATTTCGACTCGGTCAAGACTTGCTCCGATCGAGTCAAAATTTGGCAGGAACATTCTTCATGTTGTACTTAAGCTGTTGTGAAAATTTGGTGGCATTTGGACTTGTAGATCTCGAGATACGATTGATGCAAGTTGGAGTTTTTCCATCCGCGATCGATACGAACGAATTTCGACTCGGTCAAGACTTGCTCCGATCGAGTCGAAATTTGGCAGGAACATTCTTCATGTTGTACTTAAGCTTCTGTGAAAATTTGGTGGCATTTGGACTTGTAGATCTCGAGATACGATCGATGCAAGTTAGAGTTTTTCCATCCGCGATCGATACAAACGAATTTCGACTCGGTCAAAACTTAATCCGATCGAGTCGAAATTTGGCAGGAACATTCTACATGTCATTTGTAAGCTGCTGTGAAAATTTCATAGCATTTGGACTTGTAGATCAAGAGATATGATCGACGCAAGTTTGGATTTCTCAACCGTGATCGATCACTATCTTGAGCATACGAACTCCGATTGACTTGAAATTTGGAACGTTGGCTCTTACAGCTTTGCTTGTCATGTCATATCAATTTTAGCTCGATCCGGGCTCGAAAAAAATTCGTCGACATCCATAGTGAGCCTGCGTACAACCGATCTCCAGGATGAACTGCCCTTGGTTTTTAGTCAAGTTCTTGGTGTCACGGCCTTGCCAGAAGGGGGGATAACATTTGCCCTCCAAAGTACGTCTTGTGTGAACATGACGTGCTTTGAAATGCCGCATCCTTCATTCTGAAAAAGTTCTATCTGATTCGTTGCGTAGTTGCTATCTTTTCGTCAAAAGATGTAACCTTCGATTGATTTCCAGTAATATAAATGTTGATTTGTTGACTGCCAATGATTATGTAGTGCATTGTTGTAACTGAGTGTCGAGTGCTAGCGATTTGTTGTTCACTGTTGTAATTGTCATCAGGTAAGCATTCAACTCCTGTAAATTTTTAAAATTGAATGTTAGTCTGTCATACATGTACGTATGTTAACCTGGCTCCCGTTAACGTTTGCACGTTCACGAGTCGTTGTCAAGTTCTTTAGTTTTTGTTTGGATCGAGTTTGTATCGATCCTCTCCTGGATCGAAGTGAAATTCAAGTTGTAACAACCAAGGTTTCAAATCTCGGATTTTGGCCAATATCTCGGGCAAATATCTCGGCTGTCTCGGGCGATATTTAAAAGACTTATAACTAACCAAGCTGCCAAATCTCGGATTTTGGCTAATATCTCGGATTTTCATCTCGGCTGATCTCGGGGAGATTTAAAACCTTGGTAACAACGTTCGATGGTTGTTTTGAGTCCTTCCTTTGTATCGATCCTCTCCTGGATCGATCTGAGATGTTGGAATGTATGCTCCATATCGATGGATACGTCATATTGGGTCTCGGATTGGTGGATACAGGAGTAATGCTTTGTGTCGACGGAGTTGAACGATTTAGACGTAATCATGCAGTGAGGCTTCACAGAGGATATGCCATTTCTCATTCCTTCATTCAAGAAGAATCCCCGATTATGGATAATCTTCGATATGAGTCATCCATGACTCCTTTCCTAGATCCATCTCCAAGATCTAGTTGATCTTCATATGTTAATGCCTAGAATAATAAGCATTTCAACTGGGACAAAGTCTATTTGTCGTGCATCCCCAGAACTAGCTAGCTTGGCGTTTGATTCGGCCTTTTCGTTTAGTTCTCTGAGGATTTGTGTAGTGGTGTAATAGTCGAAGCCAGCTAGTAGCTTTTGGTCCCAGTTGAGATAAGGAGCAAGACAATGCACCCTAGTCAGATAATCTTCCCTGACTTGGCGTACTACTAACCAATAATCACATAAGACATGTAAAGTTTCCACTCGTCGTTTTCTTGCAAGTTTGAGCGCCAAGACTTCATACTTAGCTTCGTTATTTGTTGCAGGGAAGTTGAGTTTCAGGGCGTAGCAGATCGTTCGTTCCTTAGGAATCATTAACGCAACTTCGATGTTAGAAAGCCGATTATTGGAAGTTCCATCGGTGTACGTTTTCCATCGGTTGGACGGTTCTCCACTGCTCTTCGGATAGTCGTCTGATGTGGTGGATTCAGATATGAAGTATAATAATGTTTGACCATGGAGAGCTCTCCGAGGGAGATAAGTGATATCAAATTGGCTTAGCTTGATATTCCATTTGAGTAACTTTCAGACATCTAAGGTTTCTATTGGACCTATCGTAATGGTTGGTCGATATGGACGTTAACGAGGTGAGCTTGTCAATTGCCAGCCTTCATCATATACTGGTCTTTGGATTCGTTTCTTTTCACATAGCATTGCGACGCTTATGGCGCATGTTGACACGGCCCAATTGATGTATAAATCTTCGCGATCCAAAGGTTTGGGTAAAATGGAAGGTCTCTTTAAGCGATCTATCAGAGCTGCTTGGTTGTCCTTGGTACATGGGTGTCTCTAACAGTCGGAATTTTATAGAAATTAGTCTTGATTTGATAAGAATTGATGATGAAAACAAAGAATCTTTCTGATGTAATGGTGAAAGAGCATTTCAAAGAATCGAGTTTGATCCTGCATTTTCTGGAGAGCACTGAATATCTCTGCCAAGTCATCGATGTGGTCGTTTGATAGTCATGATCTCACGAGCATATTAACCACATCTACCTTTACCAATCGGTCGATCTAATTTTTGAATGATCTGTTAATCGTCCTTTTGTAAGTAGCACAAGTGTCCTTAAGTTTGAATCTATAGATTGCAGCATAGCACTATAGGCCCAGGTTAGTAGCGAAACAGTTGTATTCATGGTCTACGACATGCTTCGGTATCTGATTGTATCTGGAGTTTGCATCCATGGATGTGAGTAATTCATGTCTGATGGTCGGGTCCATCAGTTGGTTGATCATTGGAAGTGGAAATCTGTGCTTTGTCATACCCCATGCAAATCTGAGTAGTTGACGTATGTCCTCCACTCCCTGTTTGTTTTTCTTATAAGTAAAGGATTGGATACTCACTTTGGTTGGAGGGCATCATGGATAAACCCACTGGTTTTGAGCAGATCCACCTCCTCTTTAAGTGCAACAGATCTCTCCGGATCCATGTTGCATTGTTTTTGTTCACCGAGACATGCCTCGGGTCGACATTTAATGTAGGGTTCTTCATGGCTAGTGAGAGTCCATATGTATATACAATGTTGAGTCCAAGCGAACACATCAAGATTCAGCCAGAGCAACGCAGTTTACTCTTTCGTCATCATTGTGCAGAGTTGTGATCTGATCTACAATACTCGTGATGGGTTATAGGCGCTTCATGTGTTTATTTGCAATGGTAAATGATCAGGCTTATAAGAATGTTGAATCAAAGGATTAGTAGAATTTAGCCTTGTACTGCATGCTGCTACATAGCTGGCTCCAGCTTTGAGATTGAATTTACTTGTGTTTCTGAATGATGCGCTTTTCATTCAATGTACCTGCGATCCATTGCTCATCGGAAGGGTCGGAATGATGATCAGTCGCCCATAAGTCCTAGTATTGATCTGATGACTCTATCTCTAGGCATCCTTTCGGTCGCAACCTAGAGTTGGTATGAATATCAGGCATGGGTCATAGGTTCAAGTTGTCATAGTCAACTCTCGGATAATTACTCTTTTGCCCCCAGTCTCGGGTTTGCGGATGCAATACGCGGACGATCTAGTCTCGTCCTAGCTGTGTCTATACTGTAGTTCAAGCTTTAGAACCAGAGTTGACTGATGAATGGTTGAATCATATTATCTTATCTTCTTGTTCGTGCCCCCAAGTCTGGGGAATATCTTGATAAGTGGTAGGGTAGATAATGTCCGCTTCAATTTTGTATTCTATCCCATTGAACCATGGGATCGAGTTAACCGATGGAAGGCTGAGTCATGCCTATACTGTATTATGTTCTAGTTCTTTCCTCTTAGCGGAATATATTGTTACTTTGCCAACATTCAGACATAAGCTAGATTCTGGACGGTCAATGACATTCACTTCACTGCTTATGTCGTCGTACTTTGGGCAAAGACTGAAGAGTGAATCGTCCAATCAGATCCAATGCAGGATTGATGCTTCCCTTGTCGAATTCAGGGTAAGAATCAGTGTGCAGATGTTTAGGTTGCACTTGTTTTGAATTGCTCTTTTAGTTGGATCATGGTAGGAGTCAATGAATGAATGGTCGCGTTGCATTCATTTGGAGTTGGGTGATCAACCATGTCCATTTCGATTTACGTTCTCCCGTCAGATCTAGGGATAAAGTCAGCTCAAATGCAGTCATGTCATGCTCATTTGGTCTCATGCTCTTCCTGATGGATCGAAGGAAGGCGACGGAGGACGAATGGTCAAGTCACACTCATTCGTGGTTTATTCTTCTATCTGTGCTCTGTTGGTCAAAGGTATTCGATGGACGTTCGGGTCACATCGATTTGTAGTCGAAGAGGATCGATATTGACCGTCGATTCAACGGCACGATGTAGAATGCTCGGACCTCATTTCCTATCGATCCAATGGTATGATATGAAAGGTGCAGATCGATATTGCCCGTCGATCCGGCGGTAAAATATAATTGGTTGCCCAGAGCTTCGGGCATCATTCTGATTGGTTAGCATTAAGGTCTCCTTATAGTCATTTCCTTAAGTTGTAAAGGACGCTAAGCTTGAGATGTAGCGAGTCACCTTTCTCTTCTTTCGGTGATTTGCACTTCTGCCCCCAGTCTTGGGTTAGCAGAGTTAGTTTGTGGATGGTCTAATTGCACCTGTAGTGAGTTTACACTCCTCACGTCGAGTTCAGGTCAGAGTTGGTGAATGAATGGTCGAATCTCATTCATTCGTTTGTCTATTCTTGTAGCCACGCTTTGGGGATTAGAGTCAGTTGAAGGGCCATTCATCACACCTATTTGATGTTTATACCCCTGTCCACACTCTGGGGACTAAGAGTTTTAGTAGAAAAGTGTCGGACCGCATTTTCCTCAATTAATCCCTCTAGCACTAGTCAATGGCGAAAGTCGAAGTGTGGTCGATCACATTACAACAACTTTAATTTGATGCTTCTCCCACTGAACTGTAGGAATGAATCGATTGGCAGATGGTTAGGTCACATCCGTCCATGTTGCATGAATAGCCCGTTGGATCATAGGGGAGAGTTAGCGGATGAATGGTCGTGCCATGTTCGTTTGTAGTAGAATGGGTAGTCACATCCATTTAGAATAGGACATTCAGCTAGGTTCGTTTTGCGAATCTGCGTCTCCCTGTCGAATCAAGGAAGAAATTTTGTCTTGTGGGGTTGGAGTGCATCCCTATAAAATTATGTTATGGGTCCTGTGCCGGGTACAAGAGGTTATGCATAGATGGTTGGGTCACACCCGCTTAGTGCTGGATGGTCTGATCGCATCCAACTTTGTGTGTTAAGTGTGACCCCGTGTCAGGGGAAGATTGGAAAGCAGACGGTCGAACCACATCCACTTTTTGTATTACAGAACTTGATGAGGAACCATAGCCGATAGATGGATAGTCGAATCACATCCCTTTTGGTATTCATATTCCAAACCATGCTTTAAGGACTGGAGTTGGTTGATGGATTGTTAGTCACACCCATTTGGTGTTTATACTCTAGCATGCGCTCTTGGTACCGAAGTAAGTTGATGGGTGGTCATTCACGCCCAGTTGGTGTTTATACTCTAGTCCACACTCTGGGGACTTAGAGTTAGTTTATGTTTATACTCCAGTTCACACTCTGGGAATCTGGAGTTAGTTGATGTTTATACTCTAGTTCGCACTCTGGGAATCTGGAGTTAGTGTTTATACTCCAGTTCGCACTGAGTTGTTGATGTTTATACTCCAGTTCGCACTATGGGAATCTGTAGTTGATGTTAATACTCCGAATCGCACTTTGGGAGTTCGGAATTGATGTTTATACTCCGTTTCTCACTTTGGGAATCCGAAGTTGATGTTTATACTCCAGTTCGCACTCTGGGAATCTGGAGTTGATGTTTATACTCTGACTCGCACTCTGGGAGTTCGGAGTTGATGTTTATACTCCGTTTCGCACTCTAGGAATCCAGAGTTGATGTTTATACCTCAGTTCGCACTCTGGGAATCTGGAGTTAATGTTTATACTCCGACTCGCACTCTGGGAGTTCGGAGTTGATGTTTATACTCCATTTCGCAATCTGGGAATCTGGAGTTGATGTTTATACTCCAGTTCGCACTCTGGGAATCTGGAGTTAATGTTTATACTCCGACTCGCACTCTGGGAGTTCGGAGTTGATGTTTATACTCCGTTTCGCACTCTGGAAATCCGGAGTTGATGTTTATACTCCAGTTCGCACTCTGGGAATCTGGAGTTAGTTGATCAGGTACGTGGACGGTTGTATCATATCCACCCTGAGTAGGCAAGCGAAGTCGTTAGATGGACGGATCCATCCTCCTCGAGCTTGTAAATATGGAAGGCAAGGTCGTTAGATGTACTGATCCATCCTCCTCGCGTTTAGGTTGAACACGGGCGAAGTCGTTAGATGGACGGATCCATCCTCCTCGAGCCCATGTCCGTAAGTTTATACTCCAGCTCACACTTTGGGAGCCGGAGTTAGTTAGAGGATTGTCGTGTATCAATCCCTTATTGTCGTAGTCTGATGGCTTGTCCCTGAGCTTGGGGTTTCACTTAGCGAGTGATCGGTTGGATCCCGATTAACTTCCACTTATAGGCCCCTCAACGAAGGATGAGATTTAGTCTATGGATGGTTGGATCACGTCCATGTTCGTTTGGATTCCACTTTTGCTAAGCCTAAGGAGTAAGATTAGTGTTCTGGCAAGCTTTGTGCTCGAGCATAGGAAGGGATGGTCGAACTACCTCCACTCTGAGTTGTGTATTTTTCCTTAAGTCGGTTGCAAGAATTGGAGAGTAGACTGTCAAGTCACGTCCCATTTATACTTTGCATTCTCTCGATCGAGCTAAGGAAGAGAGTTGAAATGATAGCTCGTGACGGTTAGCGAGTAGGCAGTCAGTCGTTGATGACTTTAAATTGAGGGTTGGCCTCTGATGAAGTCGGTTTAAGGCATGATTGTTTTGCCGAATCACGGACACAAACTAGGAAGTGAACGGTCAAATCATATCCACTTTAAACATGTGTTCTCAAATAACCCCAAGTGTCTAATGTAGGATTGGATGCATGGATGGTGACGATGCATCCACCCTTGGTGTGATTCCGATTTTATCGGGCATCAGAAGAAGCGTAAGTATTTTGGCGAGCTTCAAGTACGAGATGGAGAGTACATTGTTGGGATATATCACCCCAAGTCTTTCCCAGATCTCCAATTAAATTGCATAGGCGGATGAGTGGATGGTCGGTTGCATCTACTTTGTACTAGAGTCTTGACCTTGTCGGTGTCTTCCGCTTTGATGCCTTGCCCCCAGTCAGGGGCATATAGTAGCCGATGAGTGGTTGAATCATGCTCGTCACAATGATACCTCAATGGTTTGATCATAGTCCCGGAGGTTGTTTTGCACCCAATCTTAAGTACTCGATTACCTGCATCATTTGCAAGTAGTTTAATTCAAGTAGGTCCTATTTTGCAATGTAAATGAAATTGAATTAGAAATAATTCAAAAGAGATCAGATCAAATCTCATTTATAAGTGAGGCAGCATCGCATGCCCGCTATTGCACTTCAGTCCAGCTCTTCTTAGTTGGAAGTCTAACGCAAATGATTCAATTTGATCAAAGTCCTTTATCGATAGGGGTCGGATGTTCCCGGTCCTTTGTTTTATGGGGCTTGCACTTATTGTCGGAGCTATCCTTCCCGGAGCAGCCTTATGGCGTTGGCGTTAACGGTAGCCATTTAGAGAAGAGGAGTTTTCCGATCTAGAGTATGGAGCAGGTCCCCTCCTTATCTTGCTATGTTGATCCTTCACCTGATTCATCAACTCAAAATTGGAATATACATGTTGGTGTAGTTGTCGGCGGTGGTCCACCAGTTCTCTTGTTAAAATCTAGAAATAAGCGCTGGTGATCAATTCATTTATGGGTATCGGCAGCAACTGGCTGTGGGCTTTTGAAGATGGTTCAGCGGTGACCAGCTATGTTTTGAGTTGGCAGAGTAGACATTGTACGGCAGCCGTCATATTAGCCATCGTACCATAGTTGTCAATTCAGGAGTTTAAAAGCTGGTCAATTGGAGGAAGTTGCATTCCACATTAAAAGCATGATATATTAATCAACTCCGGTTCTTGGCATATTAGCTAGGTTCTCCTGCCTCTGGGAGTACGGTTGAGTAGTATTTCTTTACCCATTCCTTGATTGCAACTCAACATTTGTTGTTGTGATCTCCTATGTCTTGTTCAGTCATGGAACAATTAGAAGCACGGATGGAATGCCCCTTCACTAAATTGGTGATTGAAATCACTATGCGGCTTATGAAATGCACATAGTGAGATCGGGGCTTGCATGGTCACAGTTTCGCAAACCACGAAGTGATGCATGGCTTATGAGATGCGCGGGTTAGGTAATTGTGCTTGCTTGGATGTGATTCCACAATCCAAGAAGTGTTGTGCGGCTTACGAAATGCGCACCTTTGATTTGTGCCTTCCCGGTGTCGTCGGAGCAACACCGGTTCTTATAAGGCAAGGATCGAGTTCCGCCGATCCACGGTTTGAGTTGATTTACTTCCGTTGACCCGGTGGGTTGGTAGGACGTATTTGAGCATGGTTCCACTATCTCAAGAAGCAATTGGATGGTTTTGAGTTGATTTGACCATGTCGACTCAGCAGGTTACTTTTATGGACATGGATTTATTAGTTCAGAAAGCAAAGCGATTCAAAAGTTAGGCAAGTTCTGCCTATTTACAATGCCTCTGGTACTCCGAGATGGCTTATTTTTGCAAGAAATAGGAAATACATAAGATAGTCTTAGATAAAGTAATGACACAGCGATTCAATGTTCCATGCTCGGAGAATTTGGGCTCCACCAACGGTTGTTAACTTGAATGTGCCATCCCCTAGCTTCTAACTGATCACATAGGGTCCTTCCTAGTTTGGTCCGAATGCTCCTGGTACAGGGTAGACCCTCTTGAGACAAGATTTCCCACTTTGACAGTGCGGTTATGAACTTTGGAGTTTAAGTGTCATGCGACCCTTTTCTGGTGAGCGGCAGTCCTTAATTCGGCTTATTCCCTCTACGTATCGACCATATCAAGCAACTCGAGTAGGAGCTGCTCGTTCTGCCTTTGATCGAAGTTTTACCTTCGATGAGAGGGAACTTCTAGCTAAACTAGGATCATTGCTTCTAAACCATATGCCAAGGCGAATGAAGAGTGCCCAGTTGCAGATTTGTGCATTGTCTTGTAAGCCCATAGTGCGAATGGAAGTTCATCGACTCAATTTCCTTTCGCTTTAGTTAGCCGCTTTTTGATAGTGGACTTGATGATCTTATTTACCGCTTCCACTTGCCCGTTTGCTTGCGAATGTGTGACGGCGAAAAAGCTTTTCACGATTCGAAAGCATTTGCAAAAGTCTTTGAAATCGTCTCTTTCGAATTGAGTCCTGTTATCCGTGATGATTTACTATGGCACACCAAACCTACAAATAATTTTTTTAGTAACAAAGTTAATAACCTTCTTTGTGGTAATAGTGGCCTGCTATTCTGCTTCGGCCCATTTAGTGAAATAATCAACAACAACGATAGCATTTTTGGCTCCTCCTTTAGCCATTGGTAATACACTAATTAGGTTGATTCCCCATATAGCGAATGGCCATGGGCTGACCATCTGTGTTAGCTACGTCGAAGGAGTTCTTTCGATTTTGCTAAATTTTTGGCATTTGTCGCACGGTCTAGCGAAATCTGCTACATCACGGTTTACTGTTGGCCAAAAGTACCCATACCGGAAAACTTTCTTTACAAGGGTTTGCCCTCTGGTATGATCTCTATAGTCGCCTTCATGAACTTCTCTTAGGATCTTTCAAGCTTCATCGTTGGTCACACATCTGAGCAAGGGGGTAAAGAATCCCCTTCGGTAGTGTATACCATCCTGTATTGCAAATTGTACTGCCTTTCGAAGAAGCTTTTTCCGCTGATTCCTGTCTGCAGGGAGAGTTCCTGTAAGCAGGTAGTCCTTGATTGGCTTCATCCATGTTTCTGGTTCTTTGGTTGTCTCAAAAATCCAGTCGATATCCATTTTGCTTATGCTTGGAGTAGTCAGGATTTCAACCGGGACTAGCCCCAATGGCTGAGCTTCTCCGAAACTGGCCAATTTGGCTACATAATCCACCTTCGTGTTATGTTCCCTTGGGATATGAGTTATGGTGTAATTCTCGATCTCGTTCAACACATTCCTGCAATTAAGATAGGTATGGGGAAAGGTTCTCCCCCAGAGCTTGGTATTCGCCTTTCACCTAACAAACGACTAGTTAAGAGTCGATATAAATGTGTACGGATTTTATCTCAAGTTCCTTCACAATCTTTAGCCTAGCTATCAATGCTTCGTATTCTGCTTCGTTATTTATGGCAGGGAATTCCAAGCGTAAGGCATAGCAAATGGATAGTCCTTCGGGAGTCTCAAACACTACCCTTACTCTTGAGCAGAAGTTGTTAGAGGCACCATTGATGAACACCTTCCAGCATGTTTCCACTTCCAGCGTAATTTCTTCTTCATTATCTCGTATAGTAAATTCGGCAATGAAATATGCCAATGCATGCCCATTGTCTACCTTCGAGGATGGTTAGTGATTTCATATTGACTCAATTCGATGTTCCATTTGATAAGCCGTCAGGAGTCTTGGGGCGGTACAATACCTGTTCCAAGTGTTGATCTGTTAGTACATTAATCGGGTGCGCCTGGAAGTATGGTCGTAATTTTCTAGATGTGATCAAGAGGCAATATGCTAGTGTTTGTACCAAAATTTGGCACAACACTCTTCGGAAGTTTTTGAAGAGATAAAGTGAAGAAATTAAATGGAAAAAGAGGATTATCTAACAAAAACTCCAAATTTCAGATATGAAAATAATTAAAATGCAAGAAGACACAAGGATTTAGAGTGGTTCGGCGTATCGCCTACGTCCACTATGAAGTTGATAGCTTTATTGATCTTTCTTTGAAGGTTACAAGTGAATTCAGGGAATTACATATAATTATGATTTGCAGCAGTCAATTTTGTTGTTAGCAGCAGCGATGGAGTTTAGATCTGGATCCGGCAGAGTTTGGGCGTTGGAGAATTCAAAGAAGAAGAAGCCCCTTTTCTGTATGCCCTAGGGCTCTACTTATAGGTGTAGGAGGCTGGTATTTCGCTCAGATCTCGGGAGACCCTCTCTGGCACGAGACCAGGCCCGCGCGCCCAAGCCCGTGAAGTTTCGGCCCGATCCATGATCGATACGAACGAATTTCATATCGATCAAGATTGCGTCCGATGGAATCAAAATTTGGCCTGGACATTCTTTATGTTGTACATAAGCTTCTGTGAAAATTTCATAGCATTTGGACTTGTAGATCATGAGATATGATCGATGCAAGTAGGAGTTTTTCCATCCACGATCGATATGAACGAATTTCGACTCGGTCAAGACTTGCTCCGATCGAGTCGAAATTTGGCAGGAACATTCTTCATGTTGTACTTAAGCTACTGTGAAAATTTGGTGGCATTTGGACTTGTAGATCTCGAGATATGATCGATGCAAATTGGAGTTTTTCCATCCGCGATCGATACGAACGAATTTCGACTCGGTCAAGACTTGCTCCGATCGAGTCGAAATTTGGCAGGAACATTCTTCATGGTGTACTTAAGCTGCTGTGAAAATTTGGTGGCATTTGGACATGTAGATCTCGAGATATGATCGATGCAAGTTGGAGTTTTTCCATCCGCGATCGATACGAACGAATTTCGACTCGGTCAAGACTTGCTCCGATCGAGTCGAAATTCGGCAGGAACATTCTTCATGTTGTACTTAAGCTGCTGTGAAAATTTGGTGGCGTTTGGACTTGTAGATCTCAAGATACGATCGATGCAAGTTGGAGTTTTTCCATCCGCGATTGATACGAACGAATTTCGACTCAGTCAAGACTTGCTCCGATTGAGTCGAAATTTGGTATGAACATTCTTCATTTTGTACTTAAGCTGCTGTGAAAATTTGGTGGCATTTGGACTTGTAGATCTCGAGATACGTTCGATGCAAGTTGGAGTTTTTCCATCCGCGATCGATACGAACGAATGTCGACTCATTCAAGACTTGCTCTGATCGAGTCGAAATTTGGTAGGAACATTTTTCATGTTGTACTTAAGCTGCTGTGAAAATTTGGTGGCATTTGGACTTGTAGATCTCGAGATACGTTCGATGCAAGTTGGAGTTTTTCCATCCGCGATCGATACGAACGAATGTCGACTCGGTCAAGACTTTCTCCGATTGAGTCGAAATTTGGCAGGAACATTCTTCATGTTGTAATTAAGCTGCTGTGAAAATTTGGTGGCATTTGGACTTGTAGATCTCGAGATACATTCGATGCAAGTTGGAGTTTTTCCATCCGCGATCGATACGAACGAATTTCGACTCGGTCAAGACTTGCTCTGATCGAGTCGAAATTTGGCAGGAACATTCTTCATGTCATTTGTAAGCTGCTGTGAAAATTTCATAGCATTTTGACTTGTAGATCAAGAGATATGATCGACGCAAGTTTGGATTTCTCAACCGTGATCGATCAATATCATGAGCATACGAACTCCGATTGACTTGAAATTTGGAACGTTGGCTCTCACAGCTTTGCTTGTCATGTCATATCAATTTTAGCTCGATCCGGGCTCGAAAAATATTCATCGACATCCATAGTGAGCCTGCGTACAACCGATCTCCAGGATGAACTGCCCTTGGTTTTTAGTCAAGTTCTTGGTGTCACGGCTTTGCCAAAAGGCGGGATAACAGCTAGCTTTTCCAATTTTGGAGAGTTCTTCTCAACTCTAATGAACCGTTTACATATGTAGTATACGGGTCGCTTGATCCTAGCTTCTTCATGTACAACCGCGACACTTAATGCGTGAGGTAAGACTGCTAAGTAGATGAACAAGTCTTCTTCGTCCACCGGCTTGGATAGGATTTGTAGGGTTCCCATATGTCGCAGTAACTTTTCGAATGCACTTTGATAAGCCTGATTCCATTCGAAGTTCTCCTTTACCTTCTTTTATGCGTCAAAGAACGGTATAAAATTGTCGGTTGCTTTTGACATGAACCGGCTTAATGCTGCAACTTTTCCGTTCAAGCTTTGTAACTCCTTCTTGTTCTTTGGGGCCTCGACTTCTCGTAGGGCAGTAATTTATTCGGGATTTGCTTCGATGCCTCTGGCACTTACAATGAATCCCAAGAAATTTCAAGAGACTACTCCGAAGTGACATTTAAGTGAATTGAGTTTCACTCCATATTTGCGTAGTATCCAAACATTTCAGCGAGATTATCCAAGCAATTTATGGCTATACGTGATTTAACCAACATGTCATCTATATAAACTTCTATAGTTTTCCCGATCTAAGGATTGAACATGGCGTTCACTAGTCGTTGGTAGGTTGCCCCAACATTCTTTAAGCCGAATGGGATCACTTTATAACAGTATAACCCCATATCGGTAATGATACTGGTGTTTTCCTGATCGGGTTCGTGCATCATGATCTGGTTGTACCTTGAGTATGCGTCCATAAACGATAGCAATTCATGTCCAACCGTCCCGTCCACAAGCTAATCGATTTTGGGCAGAGGAAAGGTGTCTTCGGGTAAGCTTTGTTTAGATCCGAGTAGTCGATACAGGTTCGTCATTTCCCATTGGACTTCTTGACCAAGACCGAGTTAGATACCCATTTGGGGTAGGTTGCATCGCAGATAAAACCATTTGCCATCAGCTTGTCTACTTCTTCTCTTAGCGCTTTGAACCGTTCGGATCCTAGGCTGCTCCTCTTCTGCTTTACCCGTTTATACTTGGGATCGATGTTGAGTGTGTAGCATGCAATCTTCGGCAAAAACCAGCACATATCGAAATGCTTCCAAGCGAATACATCTAGGTTGGCATGAAGAAATTTGAAGAGTTCCAATCGCGTATTGTTTCCAAGGTGTGATCCAATTTTCGGGACTCGTGTCGGTTCATCCATATCGACAGGGACAGACACCATCAATTCTGCCGGTGATGCCCGATCCTTCACTAAACTCTTCTCTCTAGGATCCAAAGCCCTGTCGAATCGGCTATGATCCCTAAGCCAGGGGGCTATGTAGTTGCTATTCGGCGGGCTCACGAATGTAGAGAGTTCTCTTCCACATTCTTCCCCTTTTCCCTTCTTTTATATCGCGTAATTCTGTGACATAACATTCTCCAGTGGCACTTTGGTCTTCTTTGATCACCCCGACTCTATTCTCTATTGGAAATTTCATAGTTAGACTCCACTGAGCTAAAGCAATTCTGAAATTTGCCAAGGCAGGTCATCCTAGGAAGGCATTGAAGGCGGAAATTTCATCCACAATCACAAGGGTTTGGATGAGGGTGACTCTTCGATCGCCTTCCCCGAGTTCTATGGATAAATCAATTGTTCCGGGAGGCTGTTTAGGTTCACTGGTGAATCCCTGGATCTTTGTTCGACAAGCGGATACATCTTTCATATTGATCTTCATCTGATCAATGGTGCATTCGAAAAGGATATTCACAGAACTGCCACTGTCTACCAATACTCGTTTTACCATCGTGGGTCTGGTTCCTACTGTCGCTGCCATGGGTTTGAGAGTTGGGGCTTCTATTCCTTCAGTATCTCGATTCTGGAATACTGTCATCGTTTAGGGTTCTCTGCTTCTTGGCAGGGGTTCATCTTTGATCGCAAAGCATGAATCTTTCGGAGCGTTCTTTAATGAGCTTGCATACCACTCCATTTCTTCCCAACTCTTTTGCGCAGGATGGGATCCTCTAGATATTGTTCCAATGGTGAGTCTCTGGTCAGTCTATTTGGGTCACTCTTCGCTGGTTCCAGCTTGATTCCCTCGATCTCTAGGAGCTTGGGACACTATGGGTTGGTCAGGATTCTGTGGTTTCCTCACATACTGCTGGAGCTTGTTTTCCCGAATTAGCTCCTCAATCAAGTTTTTCAGGTGACGACACTCATTCTTGTTGTGGCCATGTGTTTCATGAAAGTGGCAGTACTTTCCAAAACGCTTTTTATGTTCAATTGCTTCCTTTTTAGGTGGCTTTTTGTACTCTTCAATCCCATGTGTCGCGAGATTTTTAATTTCTATGCCTCTCCAATCTCAAATATTGGCTCGCCTTTCAGTTGAAGTCCTTCCTAGTGGTAGATTGTTTCATTTTGTTCCATTTTTTGAATTCTGTTTCGGGGTGGATAGCACGGACCAAGGCCATGAAAACCATATCCTCGTTTGGATAACTTACTTCAGTCACCGCGATGTTAAACCGATTCATAAAGGATTTCAAAGATTCATTTCGTCCTCGGAATAGGTCGGATAAGGACATCGCATCCTTTGGTTGTGTCGTGTGATGCCTAAATTGATCAAGGAATTTTGTTGCGAGTTGATTGAAGGTGGAGATGGATCTTGGCGGAAGCCTGGTGAACCACATGGAAGCAATTCCCTCCAAGAAAATCGGAAAACATCTACATCGAACGGCATTCGAAGAATTTGCTACGTCGATGTACCACCTATACTTATACAAGCGGGGTTTTGGGTCTCTCATTCCATCATCAGATGGAATAGTTGGCATAGTGAACTTTTAGGGTACCGCTCATTTAGAATTTCATCAGTGAAGGGAGTTCTACATAGAGCGGATCCTCATTCATCATCCTTTCTATCCTTACTTTCATCCATTAGTCGCTTGACCATGTCCGCGATATATGCCTTGGATGTCCAGTAATCTATGGGTTGGCTATCAGTGACTGCAGCAAGTGTTTAATTTTGCAAACGATCGTGGTAAGTGGACTAAAGCCTAGGCTCTCCTGTCTTCGGAAGAGCCACTCCCTCATAGTTATGTTGGCTTGCGGTTGGTCAGGTAAGGGCAGTTTGGATCTCCCTAGCGTTATTGAATGCATTGGTATTTCATTCTGACTTGTCGTCGTCAAGTCACCCACCATCTTCTGAGTCGGAGAGATCCATTGTTATATCTTCTCATAGGGTTTTCAACCCTAGATTCAAGTTTGTAGCTGGTTGCCTCGTAGTTGGTGGAGTGCTTGCGTTTCCTTCAATGTTAATTCCTACGGTTCCACCTATCACTCATTTCTGTTGTCGCTTTCCATTTCTCCTGTTTAGGCCAGAGACGGAAGAATTTTCTTGTTCCATGGCAGCCACGGGCTCTGTCATGGTTCTTGGAGCAACATGTGACTATAAAGTCAATGGGGCATTCAATTTATCCATAAGAGCTCTTTGGTTGTTTTCCACCTTTTGATTAATTTCATCAACAATTTTATTTAATTCATCTCTGGTGACAACTTCACGCTGAATAAAGGTTCTCGGCCCCTGATCTCCTATGTTGGCGCCATTGTCTTCAATTTGCTGAGGATTGATCTCTTCTCCAACAATTACAGCTCTTATGGATCTTCCGGAAGCAGTTCTCCATCTTCCTAGTGCCATTGATTCTCAGCAGTAGATCTTCTGAGTAGAAGTTGAGGATCTAACTTCTGAACCTATCTGATCCAAAGTAGATAGCTAGATCTAAGCCTGGATTCAGTGTTCTCAGTGAAAGCTCCAAAATGTTAACCCAAAAAATGGATCAACACCCTGATATGATTGTGAAAGCACCGGTCCTATTTATCAGGACAAAAAAGTAGAGCAAAACACTTTCCATATTAAAGAAAAGACAGAATAAAGTAGAGAAACACAAGATTTTTATAGTGGTTTGGCTGTTAACGAAGCCTACGTACACTTTACAGATTTTATTGATGGATTGACTGTTGATCACAAGTATAAGTTGTTTACAATTCTAATAATTGAACGAACAAAGATCAGACCACCATTGATGATGGCAAAAGGAAGGATCTCAATTGTCCTATGGCAACCATTGTGAGGAGGAAGAAGGTTGAAGAATCTTAGTAGTAGAGTTTCCCCAGTGATTAGAGCAGCCCTCCCCAGCTTTTGTTGAAGATAGGATGGTATTTATAGGATTTAGATAGCACTTGGATCAGAACCAGAGTACCAGAAGCCTGTAGTTAGGAGGCGCGTAAAATTTGGGGTAATTTGGAACAAACTTTTCGGATCGGTATCGATCTGATTGGACCGATCAGTATTGATCCAAAATCTTGTGCAATTTTTGCATAACTCCTACTTCGTTGGCTTCCTTTCTTGCATGCGAGGTTCCACATGTGATTTCATAGCTTTTTGACTTGTTTTTACTATGGTTCACCTGTAAATTAGATTGAACTATAATCTGAATTGGATAAGTCTTGACTTCTTCAACTCGGATGCTTGGAATGTTATCAAACTTGGTAGATAAGTTTAGGAGAGATGTAGGAATATAATGCATGTGGATTAGAGAATCCACAAGTCAATATTTTGGATCGGTGTCAATCCAATTGGATCGTAGTGGTGCCGATTCAAATACTTGGCATATTTTTGGTTCAAACTCCAGGGGTTTCTTTGTCATGTACTTTTAGGTCTTCCGGTCAAGTTTCGAGTCGTTCTGGCTCAGTTTGAATGTTCTAACTCCTTCTGAATTTGCTGGGTTAAAAACCCGATTAACAGTATATATTAAACATTCGGTTATCCTCTTATGGTGATTAATGCACACCTTATTGTGGAAACTTACTCAATCCTTTTTCACATCTTTCTTCGGATGCTTGCAATATATAGATTCTTCCTTCCCATTTGTTTGGATGAAATGAACATCTTTACTGGACGATCCATCGAAATCCATAGACAAAAGGCAATAGGTGCAACAAAGGAGTCAAGTACCATCAAACCTTCGGGTCCTTTTACATACACTCATGCTCTTCTCGGTCCACGCCTTATGGTATGGCCTCCAACCAACGGGGCAGTCTTGGTAGGGCATAATATTAACTCTGTTTATTGTTCCAATTCATAGTTTCCTCATGCACCTTTTCAGGATAGGGTCGCAACTACTTCTATAGCCGGAATTCAAAGAGTTTAGGGTAATACACACACACACACATATATATATATAATTATAGTAAAAATAAAAATATGTTCTCTCAGCGTACCCTAATTCCTATGATCGACTAACCTAAGCTCTGATACTAAATGTAACAACATGTACATTAATAGGTCCGAATTTTGACTAAATCAAAATCCAAGTCCACTAGGATACGGATCGTTGGTTTTGGTAACATGTAATAAACATAATTATATTAAAGAGTTATCTAAATAAACTCACATCGGAATAGAAATATATATATATAATATATATGTTGACCAAGGCTACTATCTTGGAATCAATATTATTCCTTTAGTTTCTGATTGTCTTATCAGCGTCGAGCATGAATGTGAAGACTTTACCATCTGCAGTTCCCATCTTACACCAATAGTCTGTCCCTTTAAATCTATCCCGTGGATTGTAATGAGGAGGGGGTTAGAACATCATTTCGGTAATAGGAAAATTACAAGCTTTATCCATAGCACTAATTTATGCCGTCGATTTCCATTTAAGCATTATGTCTATTATTTATGGCTAATCTGTTCAATCCTATGTGCGCGTACGGTATGCCCAACCTTTCCTAAGGGGTGTGTGTGTATCCTACATATATATATATATATATATATATATCTAAACGATGTACTACACAAAAGAAAACCCCTGCCACTTAATACTTCTTAAATAGGGAGGACGCAGACCCAACGGCCATTTAATACCCCAACACCGAAGCGGGCCCTCCATAACGTAATCGTTGGTCAATCGACTCTAGCTACAGGGACCGTTGACCCCTAGATACGGCTTTATGATTTAACTGTCGTACTACTAATAATAAAACCCCACCTATATGCCCATACTATCCAAGAGTATTACAGAGTAATAATGTCGGATAATACAGAGAATGAAGCTATATGAGGTACACATGTGAATCTTCTCTTGGAATAGCAATGGTACATATTAAAACATAAAATAAATAACTCATCTATACTTACACATTATCAGTACAAAATAATAAACACGTATGCCTCCAAAATAGAACAATACACACTACAACAAAACAGCCTTTTTACAACGGGCAATGCCTGTTGTAATATGTTTTTCGCAATGGGCATGCGCCCGTCGTATTAGGCCTCGTTATAATAGGTCCACTGTATTTTACAACGGGAAATAAATGTTGTAAAGAACAGTTGTAATACACCTTTTTACAACGGTCATCGGTCCTTGCAATAGACTCTTTGACAACATGCATTGACCGTTGTGAAATCCCTTTTGACAACATGCATGGACCGTTGTAAAAAGCTCGTATAACAACTTGCTCTGACCGTTGTAAAAAGGTTGTATAACAATATGCTCTGACCGTTGCAAAATAAATGCAAATTTAAAAAAAACAGCATCCACGCAGTATATCCATACCAATAATGAATAATTTAACTAGTAATAAATATTATCATAAAACAACCAAAATCATATACAAAAAGACTAAATAAAGCTAGAGTCATAAAATCCAACATATTCCAAAAAGTTAGATAAGTTTACATTGACATAGTTCTAACATACACATGACAACTAGTTATGTAACAGCCAAATACATAAAGCATTAACACATAACAGCCAGCTACAAATATCATGTTCTAAGTACTATCGTACTAGACCATAGTTCTTTTGTTCCTTGTAATCAAGATTCTAATTATCTCTTCACTACCATAGTTCTTTTGTTTAACGGCTTCATGAAGAATCTTTGCTTCTGCCTTTGCTAAGCTGATGTTAACTTCTGGTCCATCATATCGATATGTGCTCACAAGTTGAAACAAAAGTTGATGCAGAAGAACAAAACAACATTAGGTTGATACTACAAACCTCCCTACCTGAGTATGGTTCTAGATGTAATAATAATATGACTATAAGAAATGAATTTGCTATGTCAACATTTCTCCCCAAAACATTTACTACAAGCGCAATTCATGTTGAAAAAAAATAACAATATTTGTTATGATTGTACCAGACTTTTTAATAATTCAACTATATTTGTTATAATTATTATTTGTTATAAATGTTATTTGAACTTTTTAGCACAACTCGTCAGTTGTTACTCATTACACTGCACCATTTCTAACAAATGATGTAAATCTTAAACTCATCGCTGTTGTTGGGAGGGACCAACACCAAAACGAAAATGAAAATATACTGTTACTACTTTATTCTGTTTCATTGTTCTCTCTAACAATATTATCCCATCATGTATTTTTGTAAATTACTATATGGTTCTATATGTCTTAGCTATACACATGATTACTGCTCTTTTAATTCCTCAATTAACAATTTGAGTTATTAGTAATCTTTTTATATACTCGTATGTATTATTTTGAGTGTTTTACTTTGGTGCAGGTATGAAGTGCTACAGCCACCTTTGCAATGACATTCTCTGCATCAATGTCTATAATAGAATATTACCTGTTAGGCCGATTTCCTGTTCCATATGGTAATATAAAATTCACATATTTATCTTAATCAATTTAAAGTGATTACTGGCTCTATAAGCTAAGTGTTGTCTTTGACCTGTAGCTCTATACTTCGTATGTGTTGCAACAATTTGATACGGTACTAATTTAGAGAAGGAGATAATTGATGAAGAAGGAGGAGAAAGTAGACATTGACAGAGAAAAAAAAAGAGAAATTGATTTAGCTCATTCCCCCCTTTCATTACTGAGATGTTATATTATATAGCAAGGATTACATCAATTTGCTAACAAACTTTGCCTAGCTGTCAGCCTAACATTGGTTGAGCAATCATAGCCACATATTTAATAACAGAAATAATAAAACAGGGATAAAAGTTGTTATGCCCACTTGCTCTACATATTTTGTTAACCTTTGTAACGGCTAGGCAGCCTTGTGGTCCTCTTAGGCCTTGCATTTGCATATTGTTGCATGTGTAACCGTATCATAATTGCTGCGTTCATTGGGCAGCATGTTGTGAGAAGAATAATCATTGTAATGGGTAGAGCTTCTCTCATCATCTTCATATTGGCTTTCACCATCATTGTTAGCACCGTTTCACTTGGTAAAGCTCCTGATCTCTTATATATGTCACATTAATTACTTGTTTAGTCATCTATTTTGCAACAGTTAAAATGACGGTTCACTTAGTAGTTAAACTATTCTAAAAATATGCGACAATAGTTCACTGAAGAAATATATATGTTATTTCTATAGAAAATGTGTACCTTAATCAGACTATTTAAATGATGTTTTTTGTTGTGTGAATGGACAGGTGGGGTTGGCATATCAAACATTTTCAAAAAGATCGAGCACCATGAGTACATGGGTTTTGAGAACCTCTGTAGATACAAAGTGTAGCGGACGTCTTCACATTTGTAAATGTTTTAAAGTTTGTCCAGATTTGATAATTCATCTAAAAATAAAATAAGTAGCACTAAGGATATCCAAATTGGACATACCTCATTGATCAAATTTTTCCGTACCACATGTACATAACATTTACAGGAGCACTTAGTTCCTACCGATGCATCATTTTCAACACATATGTTGTACTCAATTCGAGCTGCACACTACATTAAATATCATGTCGTTACAGTAAATCAAATAATTAATTTTATTTTTCCCCATACAATATTTTTTTCGTCAAACGTATTACTAACGTAGTTTTCATACCCCTGACAGAATAACACCTACCTAGTCATGTACTACTTCTATCTTCTCACAGTTACAAAATTGCCAAAATTATTCATTTCATCATATTTTGTACCCGCCTAAGCTCATAAATTGTGTCAATCCTACCACTTTGTTAAAAATGTATTTGACTTTTGTTGGCCAATTTTCTAGTAAAATAATATTTTAAATTTTTTTATGCTCTTGAAAATAGTGTTCATATTTATGGTGCTGCTGATGTGTACAGTTTTTTAACTGTCAGTAACTAATGATACGAGTTTGTTTAAAAATAAGTGGACGAAGGCGGCTGTTTTTACAGTAAGTTAAAAAAATTAAGTAAACGGTGTATCGCTATTTTACAAAGCTGGAAAACAACGGAGACACGTAGGCAATTGGTGGTTCCTGTTTTTTATTTTAAGTAATAGAGAGATGTGCGTGTGTGTAATTTGCTTGAGTGAAATGTCATCTGAACACATTTCCAAGCTAATTTGCAAATATATCATGCATTACAAGGAAAGCATACCTAAATGAAACATGCATTAGCATTTCGTCGAATGTGAAACAAAAACAAGGATTGCCAGAAAATCAATAATGTAATCTAAACATACATGCCTAGATGGAACATACATGGTTATGACATTGATAGAACTCACAGACCTATACATACTTCTACATATAGACACTTTAACCGTTAATGATCACTTGATAAATAACATGTTTTCTCAAGTGAAATGTCTAAGTAAACAGTGACGACACAACAAATTTCGGAGTTTTTATCATCCTTCTTCTCCACCTGATGTCAATTCTACACAATTGACTTTTCAAGTTTCAACACTTCTAATCATTTTGCCTCATCCTAATTCCTACATACTCCGGGGTGAAACAAAACAAGAAATGCCTAAAACTCAACGACATCATCTAAACATACATACCAATATTGGATTTGGAAGAGATAGATACCTGGATGAGACACAATAGCAATGACAATGATAAAACTCACTGGCCTATATCCCACATCTTAAAATCACGCTCCACAATCGCTGCCCCTTCCTCATCACCCAACCTCCTCAGCCCCCTCACAACAAACCCAAACAGATACTCATCCAACTCACATCCCCCCATCTTCATCATCCCATACACCCTCCTCACCCCATCCGCACTCTTCCCCATTACCAAGCTCTTCATCAACCTCGCCGGCCCTCTCAGCCCACCCTCCTTCCCAATCCCACATGTTTCCTCCAACTCCTGCATCAATCGGTCGGTCAAATTGGCCAACTGGTCGAGATGATTGTTTTTGTGGAGCGATTTGATTAGCTGGGAGTGGAGGACGAGGTTGCGTTTGTAGTTGGGTTCGAAGCGAAGGAGGGTGAGGATGTCCTAGAAATAATGAGTATGTCACAGTAACATATTGCATTAGTGTTGGATTGCCATGGAAATGAGGTCGACGAATCTAGGGATTCCAGATCTTGGTATGGAACGTTTGATTTGGGATTTAGGGTTAGCAAAAAATAAAGTTTTAGCAGCGAGGGAAAGAAAGCAAACGGATGGCGTGCTTTAAAATTTAAGTTTTACCACCACACATTTTGTTTTTTTATCAATTATCATTTGTAAATTAGTATTAAAAAATTATTAATAGTAATTTACTAATTATAAAACATATATTATTAAATATAATTTTTTATTTATAAATTATTAATTATAAACCATTAATTATAATAAACAATAAATCATAAATTATTAATATTTATTATTAATTATAAATTATTATATATTTACTATTAATTACTCGATATTACTTACTAATAACTGGAAAGTAAAATTAAGGCTATTGGAATACTGATTATATATAATAGTTAGTAATTAGTGATTATTTATTAATAATCATTAATTATTATAAGTTATAAATGGTTAATATAATATTATTAATGATTAATTATTAAATATTAATAAATAATATAATATTATTAATGATTAGTAATTAGTAATTAGTAATATAATATTATAATTAGTAATTAGTAACATATGATTAATATAATATTATTAATGATTAATTATTAAATATTAATAAATAATAAATATTAATTTTAAGAAAGCACTGTAATTATTAATTATTGATTATCGAAAATTGGCAACAGACATTTATTACAACGGGCATTTTATGATCGTTGTAAAATTAGCATCGGTTAAAACGGGCATTTTATGACCGTTGTAAAATTGGTATCTATTACAACGGGCATTTTTGGCCCGTTGTCATATTGGCACCTATTACAACGGGCGTTATGAGCATTGTAAAATTGGCACCTCTTACAATGGGCATTTTGTGACCGTTGTAAAATTGGCATCTATTACAAAGGGCATTTTGTGAACGTTGTAAAATTGGCATCTATTACAACGGGCACGAAAGGACAGTTGTAATAGCATTCTATTACAATGAGCAGTCATTGCCCGTTGTAAAAATGGCGTTGTATAGGGCATCTATTACAATGGGCCTGTATGGACCGTTGTAATAGCTTTCTATTACAACGGCTAGCCAATACCCGTTGTAAAAAGGGCGTTGTAATAGGGTAATTTTGTTGTAGTGACATAATATACATTGAATAACGGAAAACACAGAATCAATCGCAACGATACCATATAATATATAACATAAAGGTCTGTACAAATAAAAAATATCTCAAATGATATCTATCTCACTATAATGTAATAAACTAACAATATACAACTCAATATCATATATATACAATGAATCAATGTCAAACAAATATCATACAACATCCTAATATATATCTCCTCTAAGCCCAATAAAATAAATGCTGGTCTGTCCATATACTTGAAATGTCTCGGACTGACCAGGGTATTATAAAATAATACACAGGCCAAACTATGTCAAATCAAGTATCTATAATAATGGTAACAGTGTAAACAAAGAATGATAATTTGAGAACTCAACCAGAAATACTCAAATCATTAAACTATATGTCAGTGCATATATATAAATACAAAAGGGATGCGTAGAGCATCCATATAATACCGTAAATAATTATTAAGGCATCACATCTCATAAATAACTCAAAACTATATACAAACACATCAAATCAAGAATCACTGAATCAACACAAATGGGTGAATCATACATATCCAGAAATTGTAATCAAATCCAAAAACATCAATAGATGAGATACCACCAAGTATAATAAGGCTAGCCTGAAGCATTGCCCAAATATATCTATTAATCTCAATAAAATCATCAATACATATAAAATAGGATAGGTTGCCTATCAAATACTAAAAATCCACTATACATTGGATATATATCACAGTTATAACTCATCTCCTCGTATAATGTCTATCTATAAAAATCATGATGGGAAATGACTATTCCGTAGACACGATGTCCCAAGTGGAGACTGTAACGACCCGCATTTTTCCGATAAATTAAAATATGAAATTTAATAAGATTTTGTAATTTAATATTGGAAGAAAGTAAACTTTGTGATTTATTAATGAGAATAATAACTAGAATGAAATTTAATGATGTTAATTTAAGGTAACTGATAACTATTTTAATGCAATTTCAATTAATTAAAATGATTGTAAATTTAAAATTGGTTATAAATTGTAAATAAGTAAATAATTCAAATGTTGTATTTAATGGTAAAATTGTATGAGATTAACTGAAATTGGTTAATATAAAATAATTAATCAGTATGTGAATTCATTTGCTTTTTTTGTCAATAGACTTGGAAATGTGTTTGAATTATTAATGAATAATAATTGCTTTAATTATCATTCTGTATTTAATCTGTTGAAATTAAATTGGAAATCAATTGCAATTATCTACTTAAATATTGCAGTTAATGTGAATTAAAATGATAACTGTAGCAGAGGCAAACTTATTAGCACAGGCATGTTTGTGGACATTAATTGTCTCTTTTGTGGATCGAATCCTGAAATGCTTGATCATATATTTTTTGATTGTCCTGAGATATTTGGTCTATGGATGAAGGTACTGGCTTCAGTAACGAACATTAAAGTTGATCCTAATGGAGGTGTGTGGGAACAAATGCTAGGACATTCAGTAGGAAAAGAGGAGAAGGCACACACTGTTATTTTTAGTCTCAAGAAATTCGTTCATTCCATTTGGAATGAAAGAAATACAAGGATATTTCATAATGCGGAGGCTAGAAATTATGCTGTAATAAGTTTTTACTTGATTCATGAAATTAGATCTGGGTTGCAACTGTCGAATTTTAGTTTTGACCCAGGGTGATTGTCAACCTTTTGACTCCTACCCATTGTTTGTAACAACCCAAAAAATTTGTAAATATTTTTAAATTTATTTTTATTTGGAAACTTTGATTTTTAAATCATTTTAAATTGAAAGTTGAAATTTTTCCAATGTATTTGGATTTTTGTTTCCATTTTTATTTCCTAGTATAATTAAAATAAACAACTTCTGAAAATTTATATTTTTGTCAAACTTTGACTTTTATTTGAAAATTTTGAAATTTAAATTTTTATAATTCTAATCTTTTTATTTGAAGCTGTATATAATTCTAATATCCGTTATGCTTTTCGTTTCATTAAATTCTAATTTATACTTTCTAAATTGGATAACATACAGCGTTTTAAAAGCAATTAATTTCTGCGTTTTATTTTATATGTTTCTATATCCATCTCCTTATTTTATTTTTCTATTTTGTTTGTATAAACTTTATTTTTATTAATTGAATGTTTCTTTGTATATATATCTTATAATTAATGGCTAGGAAACAAATTTATTAGACGTATGTTACTTTGATTTAATTTGGCACAGGTTACATTTGGTTTATTTCTTGCTTTATTTGCTTGTCCTCTTTAAATTCCTACCATAGCCGTTCCTAAATTGTAGCGGTTCATACCCTATCAATTCACGTGAACAAAAAAGAGTATCTCATCTCATTTTTTTCCATTTGTTTCTTTTTATTAAATAGGAAATAAAGCTCTTCAATTCCCTAGCCGTTTAAAACATTGATTGCATGTCGTTTCTTTCTACTTGATTAGCCGTGAAAAAAACTCCTCTAATAATTATCATTTCACGAACAAATAATTCTCCAACATCTCATTCCTCATTTGTCTAGCCTGATTGAGAGGAAATTTCAGTAAGTTTCAATGGCTCCTTCCTTTTTTTTCAATTTTTCCTCTTCTGTTTTCTTTAGTTCTTCTCTTTGTTTCAAGGAATAGGCTCGGCCACCATGAATTGCCCACCACCACCACATTCCACGGCCAACAACTCCTACTCATCATCCCATGACCATGCCGTGACCATAGATGAAGATCTCATCACCAAACAATAATAATAAGCCCTAACCGAGCCTATGGATGCAAACCCCTTCTTTGTGGCCTTGAAACCCTAGCCTATCTCCACCACCTTACCTTGGCCGTGACCATCCCCATCTCCTAGCCATAATCCAGATCTGACTTGACCAAATATATAGGTCGAGCCACCTTAGACATAGGTCGAGCCACCTTAGACATAGGCCGAGCCCAAACTCCACTAGATCCATACCTTTTGCCTATACTTTCCTTGCCTTCCCCTTTTCCATGTCTTAGCCGTGCCTTGTGATCCCATGTCCTAGCCTAGCTTGCATCTAAACACCATGGCCGAGCCTTTGGGTGATGAGGCCGAGCCTATAGAGGATGTGGTCAAGCCCACTTGTAGTTAAAACCCATATTTGTTTCAAATCTATTCATGTCTTTCATTATTGAATTCATATCTTGTTTTGTTAAGCCATACTTATATTTGTTTTATTTATTTGATTACAAGATTTGAATTTGGTTGTTACTTCTTCTCAAATCTTATCGTGCCTTCTCGTGCTTTGCGGTGTGTGGATATTTTTGTTTTGAATTGATCTCTATCTTCAAAAAGGTGAGTTTATCACTCTCGACATTTGTACTTATATAAATGGTGAAACGATGACAAGTGAATGTGTAATAATTGATATATTATGTTCATATATGCCTGTGATCTGATTATATGATTTATAACCTGATTTTATACTTGTTACATCACCTGATCTGATATTATATGCTATACAGTTATTTTAATTATTGTTTCTCACACTGCAAGTTCCCTATATAATAGAATCACTATGGGTTGAAATGATACATACCCGAACGGACATTAGAATAAGGAAAAATCATTATGAGCCGAATTGATAGGCTCAAGCGATTTTTATTTCATTTTGTATTTGACTTGGGATTGCGGGTTTGAAATGATAGAACTCAGATTTTTTTTAAATTACGGATTGAAATGATATATTATTTGTATCACTTGACCTAGGTTAGAAAATATTATACAGACTCGTGGTTATTTTATATATTTTCTAAAATTTATTAAGTATTATTAAATGTAAAATATGATATTTTAACTTAAATTTGGATTTAAATGATTTAAATAAAGTTTTAGTGATTTTATATGAGTTAAAATGTATAAGTGAATAAATGGGAAAATGTATTTTGAAAATACGACTTAACTTGATAAGTTGAGATATATGGCTTTTAAAAGGAAAATTTTAAGCTAAGTAAATAAAATGGAAACTTAGTTTTATTACATGAAATGGTATTTTAAATTGAAGTATTAAGTTAATTGTTAAAAATAAAAGTTGAGAAAATAATTCACTTTTGACTTAATGAATGAATTATTGTTTTAATTGGATATTTACTTATTAAGTGTATATTTTATTGAATCATAAGTTAAGATATCCGAATGAATAATTTTGAAGCGAAAAATATGATTTTATAAGATTAATGGCTAAAAATTGAAGTTTTAATGTTTGTGGAATTTTTAATAAATCTGGAATTAGTATTGGTAGCACTTCAGAAATGCTTTAGTATTAAGACTGCATTTACTAAGTGCCATAGTTTCTAAAATATAACTAAGTTTGAAATAAATTAAGGGCTACTGCAGCACTTGGTAAGTGTTGTTGTTGCTGAAGCTAACTAAAATATGAAGTAATAAAACTACTACAGCACTTGGTAAGTGCTGTAGTTACTAAAAGTAAACTATATTCCAAAATAACTAAAGGGCTACAGTAGCACTTGGTAAGTGCTATTGTTGCTGAACTGAACTGTTTTGAAACTAATATACCTACTGTAGCACTTTATAATTGTTTCTGATTTTGACGATGTTTTTGAAATACTACTATATCTACCGTAACACTTTATAAGTGCTGCTGTTCTGAAAATGCAATGTTTTGAAATTGTTGTAATTAAATGAATGAACTTAGAAATGTTAAAAATTCTAGAAATTGAATATTTGATTTGAATAGATAATGACTTCATATTTAAATGATTCAAATGAATATATATATATTTTGAAATAGAAATGATATCGTTTTCATTTGGGTTTTGAAATGGTGGTTTTTGAAATGGAAATGATATTTTGATTTTTGGAATATAAACCATTTTGAAATTTATAACCACGGGTTATAATAACGATTGTTTGTTAAAGAGACCGGGATCGGATATGGACATACTCTATGTCGATACCGAAAACCACTTTAACAACTATGTACGGGGTGGAGATTCCAGAATGAAGTAGGATGGTGGCGACGATCCTATTGAGGTATGTACGTGGACCCGACTCCCGTGAGTTGGCATAAGGTGGCTAAAATAGGAGCGATTGACGGGCCAATGAGGTAGCACCTCTGATCGGACACACTTCTTCGATACCATTCTATTACTTTTGTGATTGATTGGGTGCACCCCTTCGATTTTGGGAGTGTGGCTCGAGGTGGGCAGTAGTGGCTGCTATGCGTTTCCACCAGCCCGGATGTGTAATTGGTATATCTACCCTGGCATTGCCTAGTTGTGCCGTGTCACCTACACTAGCGATCTTTACTACGAGTTTGGTTTTGTGTTGTAGCCTGTGGAGTATTGAGGGTAGCTCCCAATCTTGGGGTACGCTGATACTGGATAGACTACTGGGACTATTATGTGTTAAGGGGAATATTGGGTCACTCCTTAATGCTATTTTAAAGTAAGCTTATTTTACTATTAGACATTATTATAATAGTGAATATTACTACATAGTAAATAGTTTAACGGATCCTTAAAGAATGGGTGATCCCAAGCATTATTTTTACTTGTGCATTTCTATTACAGTTCACTTGAGTTGGTTTACATTGTATAAGTATGTATGTCCTGACTCGAGTGTTTGTGTTTTATTTACGCTCGGGTCAGCCTGAGCATTACAGCTTTGGAGTCACCTTCTGGTGCTAGAGATTTCTGGAGTTTATCAATCTATCTAGTTGTCTTTCCATTTTAGTTATTTCATTCAGCTTTGCTTATGTATTGTGAACTTATGTATTCAGACTTCTGTTGTATCTGTTTTTCAGACTATGTATTTTGAATCTGTTTTGAGACTATGTATTGTAGTGGCTTCATGAACCACTATTTATTTTATTTTCCGCTGCGAGTTATTCTGATATTCTGTGTCTGTGATTATGTGATTGGTTTTATTTGCTCCAAATTTATTTACAATCTATTGTTTTGTATTATTCAAGTCCGACATGTGTGGTTTTATTGTCGATTTGAATGGTCCAAAATAGTGGGTCGTTACATTTGGTATCAGAGCCAGGTTTTAGGAAAACCTTAGCCGATGGAGCAAAAACTCATTAGAGATAAGGTAGAAATATCCTAGAATGAGTGAAATCAATCTTAGAATCATTTCTTTGTGAGAGAACGTATTTTTAAGTAAAAATGACTTTCAAATGATTTTAAAAGATTTTAAAAGATTATTTTGGATATAAAATTCTTTTGTTTTAAAATCTCATTTTCTTAACTTCATTCCTTTCGAATCCATCTTGTTTATTTGAATTCGTTGATTAGGGTTTCCATTCTAGTTGAATCTTATCTTTGTCTTTCTGTTTTACCTTTGTCCTAAAATTCATTCTTGATTTTTTAGGATGAATCGTAGGAATGCCAGAGGTAGGGGTCGTGGTATCGCCCCTGTTCCTGAGCCTGTTGCACCCATCAGGTTCACTACTCTTTGCAAGGAATTCACTCAACTTGGTGGCACCAAGTTTACTGGATCTAAGAGCATCATAGAGGCTCAACAATGGTTGAGGAGTCTTAAGAGGATTTTTACTGGTTTGGAGATTACTGATGCGCAGAAGCGTCAGTTGGCAGCTTGGCAATTGAAGGAAGCAGCATTGGATTGGTGAGAGTCTATCACAGCTCAGACTTTGGAGGCAGACATTTCTTGGGATTAGTTTAGGTATCTTCTGGTGTTGTCTTGTGTTCTGTTCAGCTTTTCTCTTTAAAATCTATCTTAAGCTTATCTATCTCTTTTCCAGGGAGGCTTTTGTGGAAAAATGGATGCCCGAAGCCGGGAAATCTCAGCTTTATCGTGAGTTTATGGATCCCAAGCAGGGGACCATGTCCATTTCTGAGTATGAGCGGAAGTTCAATGAACTTTCCAAGTTTCGTCCTAGCCTTATTGACACCCAACTTAAGAAGAATGAGAAGTTCATAGCTGGAGCTCGCCCAGAGTTCTATGATCGTCTCATTTCTCATGTTCATGGCACTTTCATCGAGCTTATGGCTATGGCTATTCGTTATGAGAACCCTACTTCTAAGGGTCCTACTGTTGCTAGTGCTCCTTCATCTCAGTCTTCCTCTGCTAACTCTAAGAAGAGAAAGCCAAATTTCCATCAGCAGAAGAAGAATTGGCTCAAGCATCCAGGATTGGGATCTTCATCTTCTCCTTCTCATAGGCAGCCTATCGACCTATCTTCCATTACCTGTTTCAAGTGTGATCAGAAGGGACACTATGCTAATAGTTGCCCTAATTCGGTTGGTGCTGCTGTTCCTCCACCTCAGAATACCAGGAACAACCTCTGTCATGTCTGTCTGCAGCCTGGTCATTTCAAGAATGATTGTCCTTTGTATCAAAAGGGCAAGCCGTCTGGTATTTTTGTTGTTACCTCTGCTTCTTCACCTGCTCCACCTATTCCTGCTCCTAGTGATGACCAAGGTACTCTCCAAGGCAACTTTTCTTTATTTAATCATCATGTTCGTGTTTTATTTGATACTGGAGCTTCGCATAGTTTTATTTCTGTGGATCTTTGTGATAAGTTTGAGCATCTCCTTTCTCCTATGTATGTTGTTGAATCTTTGTGTGTTAAAAATCCTATTGGTGGTCCCGCGAACCTTAATAGGATTTGTAAACAAGTGAGACTCTTCTTTTCTGGCCATAAATTTTCTGGTGATTTCTATGTTCTTGGTTTCGACGCTTTTGATTTGTTGCTTGGAGGTGATTGGCTTAAGAGACATGATGCCTTTATCTCTTGCAAAACCCAGATTATTTCTCTTGTTGATGATCGGGGTAATCCTTTGGTTATTCAGTGTCGTATGCCCCATGATTTTGCTGGCAGCTTTATTTATTCACTAGATTCTTCTCTTGTTGATCTTCAGTCGACCCATGCGGTCAAACTCTATCCTGATGTATTTGGTGAAGTCACTGCATTACCTCCTAAGCAGGAAATTGATTTTTGTATTGATCTTATTCCTGGAGCTCGACCTGTAGTTCTTCCTCCCAGAAGAATGGCATCCCGTGAGAAGGTTGAGTTGAGGAAACAAATTGAGGACTTGTTCTCCAAGGGTCTGATCAGACCTAGCCACTCCGAATAGGGAGCAGCGGTGGTTTTCGTCACCAAGTCCGATGGATCTTTGAGGATGTGTGTTGATTATAGGGAGCTGAACAAGCTCACTATGAAAAACAGATATCCAATGCCTCGCATCAATGATATGTTCGATTAGCTTTATGGTGCCACTGTTTTCTCTCAACTTGATCTTGCCACAGGTTTCCACCAGCTCAGAGTTGTTGAGGAAAGTATTCCCAAGACTGTTTTCCATACTGAGAATGGTTAGTCATGCCTCTCGGTTCGACTAATGCACCTGCTTTCTTTGTTGATTTGATGAATTGTGTCTTTTGTGATGTGCTTAACAAATTTGTTCTAGTCTTTGTTGATGATATTCTTGTTTTCTCTAAGTCTATGGAAGAACATGAGTCGCATTTGAAATCTGTTCTTGAGACTCTTAGAAATCATCAGTTGAAGGCTAAATTTTCTAAATGCCATTTCTGGAAGGATGAAGTCCGATTTCTTGGACATATTGTTTCTAGTAATGGAGTTTCTGTTGATCCAGTTAAGATCGCTGCGATCAATGTAAGTCTTTCTTTCTATCTCTTTCCTTGTTTCATTCAATTATTCTATCTTTTCTGTTGTCCTTATTTATCCCTATTCTATGCAAGATTGGGAAACTCCTAGGACTCCAATTGATATCCGTAGTTTTCTGGGCCTTGCCGGTTATTATCAAAGATTCATTGAGAATTTTGCTCGGATTGCTGCACCTCTCACCGCTTTGACTCGAAAGAATGCTAAGTTTATTTGGAGTGATGAGTGTAAGGCTGCATTCAGTGAGTTAAAGCACAAGCTTACTTCCGCACCCGTTCTTACCGTTCCAAATGGAAATGAGGGATTAACGGTATACACTGTTGCTTGTCGTGAAGGTTTGGGTGCTATTTTGATGCAGGATGGGAAGGTCATTGCTTATGCCAGTCGTCAGTTGAAGACCCATGAAGTCAATTATGTTGCTCATGATTTGGAATTGCTTGCTGTGGTTTTTTCTTTGAAGCTTTGGAGGCATCATCTTTTGGGAGCTAAGTTTGAGCTTTTTACGTATCATCAGTCTTTGAAGTATATTTTCACCCAGAGAGATTTGAATCAGAGACAGGTTAGGTGGTTAGAGTTCCTTGCTTCTTATGACGTTGACATCAACTATACCCCTAGGAAGGCTAATGTTGTGGCAGATGCTTTGAGTCGGAAGAAGGCTATGTTGTGTCAGCTGGTTGTTTCTTCTCCTCTTTTGGATCGTATCATGGCTAAGCAGGATGAGGATGAGATGCTTAGATTGATGAAGGAGAATGTTCGTAGTAGGGTTCGTAGTAGTAGTCCTGATGGCAGTGGTGCTCGGATCGATGATAGAGGTATTTTGAGGATTAATAATAGGATTTGTGTCCCGAATGTTGATGGATTGACGCAGGAGTTACTTCAGGAAAATCATCGATCCAGACTTTCTATTCATCCAGGTGTGACGAAGATGTATCAGGATATGAAGAAGTTGTATTGGTGGAGAGGTATGAGGCGAGATATCTCCATTTTTGTTAGTAGGTGTGCGACTTGTCAGGAAGTCAAGGCAGATCATCAGAAGACCCCTGGTTTGTTGTAGCCCCTTGAGATTCCCAATTGGAAATGGGAACAAGTTTCTATGGATTTTATTGATGGATTACCAAGGACTAGGAGGGATAATGAGAGTATCTGGGTTATAGTGGATAGATTGACCAAGTCAGCTCATTTCATTCCGGTCAAGTCTACCCGTTCTGCTTCTAGTTTGTCTGAGATCTATATGAGAGAGATTGTTCGTCTCCATGGTGTCCCTCTCAATATTGTTTGTGATCGTGATCCTATCTTTACTAGTCAGTTTTGGAAAGCTTTTCAGGAATCTTTGGGTACTCATCTGAATCTGAGCACTGCTTACCATCCACAGACCAACGGTGAAACGGAAAGGGTGAATCGGATTCTAGACGATCTTCTTCGTGCTTGTGTGCTTGAGTATGGAGGATCTTGGGAAGATCATCTCCATCTTGTCGAATTTACCTATAACAATAGTTATCAGGTATAATCTCAATCTTTTATGTTGAATCTTGTCTTAATCTTTTATCTATCTCATTTCTATCTTTGAATTCAGGCTAGTATTAAAATGTCTCTGTTTGCTGCTCTTTACGGACGACCTTGTAGATCCCCATCTTGCTGGATTGAATCCGGTAATCATTTAGTTCTTGGTCCTGATATGATTTTGGAAGCTTCGGAGAAGGTTGAGGAGATTAAGAGGAAGATGAGGATTGCTCAGGATAGGCAGAGGAAGTACACTGATAGGTGTAGGAGGACTTTGGAGTTTTCTGTTGGTGATTCGGTTTTCCTTAAGGTCTCTCCCTTAACGAATGTGATTCGGTTTGGTCGTAGAGGGAAGCTTGCTCCTAGGTTGGTTGGGCCTTTCCGTATCTTGGAAAGGATTGGTTCTTTAGCTTATCGTCTGGATTTGCCTGAGAAGTTTTCTGGAGTGCATAATGTATTTCATGTTTCGCATCTTCGTCGGTATCTTCATGATCCATCTCTTTTTGTCCAGCCTTCTACCCTCGAGAGTTTGGATATTCAGCCTAATCTGATTGTCGAGAGGAAGCCACTTCGTATTGTCGATCGAGGTACGAAGCAGCTAAGAAGGAAATCTGTCAATTTGGTCAAAGTGCAGTGGAGTACTGATGACCGGGATTGTACCTGGGAAACGGAGGAGAGCATGTGTGCTTCGAATACGGAATTGTTTATTTCAGGTACTTTTGCTTTTCTACCTGATCTTTCCTTTGTTTTCCTTGTTTCTGTGAGGAATGCAGATTACGGATCTTAAGGCTAGAAATAACACTAGAGGGGGGGTGAATAGTGTTTATAAGAAATTACTAAATCTTTTTAAGTTATTGTTGATTTGTACACAAATGTATGCAATATTCAAACACAGATATAATCACAGATGCAGAAATAAAGTAAACGCAGTAAAGGAAAGAACACACCGGATTTTGTACTGGTTCGGAGTTACCCTACATACAGTCCCGCACAACTAAGTACGGATTTCCTTTCAAAAGCAATTCAACAATTACAACCCTCGGTTTCAAGGCTACGAAGTACACCCTCCAGAATCACAATCCTCTGGGTAGAGATACTTGATTTCCGGGGCAACAAGTTCACCCAATTGATTTCCAAGGCTACAATCACACCTTTTCTCGCTTGATTGATTTCCAAGGCTACAATCACACCTTTTATCGCTAGATAGATTACAAAGAAGCCTATAACTCGGAATAGCACTTGGATCTTGTTGAGATAGTGATAGAGAATCGAACCAGAGATTATCTAGTTAGATTCAATGTTGATTTCGGCAGAGTAATGATAGGATTTTGAATAAGAAAATGTGGAAGAAGAAGAGAAGTGAAAAACCAGAAAATCTGATATATAATTCGTTGAAACTAACCCCTATTTATAGAAGAACAACAGTCGTGTCCATTCGTGAAAGGTTATGGCGAATAGACACTTCTTTTGAAATTCAAATTTTTGGTCCTAACTGACACTATGTCGACATGGGGTACTAGGGCATGTTGACATCCCAAAGGAAATTTTGATGTTTTGTTTTTCTTTGAAAATAACCTTTATCTTATATTAAAACTATTTTAAACTTTATAAATATACTTGACTATAGATAAAATACATAGATAAATATAGAGAATAATATATATATAATTTTACTATAATTTTATATTTAAATCTAAGTATAAAGATGGTTTAAAACAAACAAAGTTTAAAAACACGAGTTTATTAAAATAAAAAACGAAGAATATTTTATGGCTAAAACATCTTTTAGAAAATCATTTGAAAAGATAATTTTTAAGGCTAAAACATTTTGAAAAGCAATTTTGAAAATCATTCTGAAGTAGTTTTGAAAATCATTTTGAAGTATTTTTGCAAGCTTCTTCCTGCAGAATATCTCATCATATCAGGACTCGAGAACTTGTACAAAACCAGGATGTTCGTGGGTTTGTAAGCCACTTGTCGTAGGTTTGTAAGCTACGTGTCGTGGGTTTGTAAGCCACTAAAAAGGTAGAAATGGGTTCCATCCCAAAAGAAAAATGGAGTGAAGATTTCAGTGCTATTATGAAATTTTAACATAATTCTAGACGCAATACTTATCTTGAAATCTTGAACTCTTGATATTCTTGATACTCATGAGTCTTCAATCTTGATATCTTGAATCTCTATACTGTACAGCCTTCATTCTTTGTACCTGCATGGTTAAATCCTGCATATACATATATATCTAAACTATAATGTTAGTATTTATATTTTATAATCTTATTCTAAGGTTGTTGTCATCAAAACCATCAACTCATGGACTAACAATCTCCCCCTTTTTGATGATGACAACCTTTGTTTATAAAATATTACTTCTATCCTAATAACTCCCCCTAAATCTAATAACTCCCCCTTAATCTATGCCTAACTCTCCTATTTTATATTTCTCCCCCTTTGTCATCAACAAAAACAAACTAACTCTAAACTATATAACTCCCCCTCATTCTTATACTCAAGTACCTGGATTAATAAACTATATAATAGAGTATATGAAGAAATAACTATACTTATAGACATGATATTCAATCAACGATTATAAATATATCAATGTATATTTATACAATCATCAAACCACACCAAGTGTTAATCAAATCAATCAAAACAACCAATTTCAGTCAAAGCAATCAATTCAAACAAAGTAATTAAATAAGGCAATCAAATTAAACGTTACGAGGAACTTCCACCCATCCTTCTTCTCCGAAAATAGGGTCTACTTTGATGGCATCCCAATTTTCATTGTCATTTGTGAGAGAGACAGGAGGATGTGCTTCGTTATCATCCTTGTGCAGGGAAGAAATCATCCATCGAATTGCCTCGAAATGCCTTTCTTGTTCCTTGATCATCTGCATTTGACTCAATTCTAAGTGTCGCTGGTTACAAAGAATGAACGAGAGAATATTCTTGAATGAACTAAGAGTTTCTTCAAGATTCTCGGATAAGTTATGAATTGGATTAGCCATTTTTGAAATTGTGAGAAGAATGAGAGATAGAATAGATAAGAAATAATATTTAGTAATGAATTCTGGAAGAAATGGGTATATATAGGTGTAGAAATTCGTTTGAAATGAATAGACATATGGTAGTTATTCAAATTTCAAATTCAAAATGAAGTGTCATTTCTGACCAGTACATGTCGACATGGTCAAATGGGGAATGTCGACATGGTCTAGTGAATTTTGATGACCTTTTTGATTTTGTGAATAATTGTGTGTATATATATATAATATACTAACATTTATTCATGAGATAAGATAAGCTAGATAATAGAAAAGGAAATCAATTTCATTGCATAATAGGATAATACAATGATTAACCATAAAGAACTACATAAACACTCAAATTAAAACAAACTTAAACTAATTCGACATGATATGAAAATATAGAACTAGTTAGAGGATGATGAAGATGAAGATAATCCAAGTTTCTTGCTAACTTTGGAGAAAAACTTGTTCATCTTGGATGATATTTTGTCCAACTTCTTACCAACGGATCTTTTAAGAACCCATTGATTCTCAACAATAATCTTTTGGTTTTTGAGAAGGGTTTTATTGGTAGGATTGGAGGGATATTCAATACTTTCTAGGGATGTTTCTCCTTCTTCTTCTTCTATTTCCATTTCATCCCTTTCTTCTTCTTCTTCCTCTTCCTCCTCTTCCATTTCTTCATGAGCCAAACGCTCTTCCTTTTCGGCAAGAGTCTCATAAGGTTGAAAAACATATGGGATTTTCATGAGAGGAATGTTTGAGATATTAAAAACTTTTCTTGAAATAAATTCTTCTCCTTTGAAATTTACTCCAAAATAGTTGAAAATCTGAGTAAGGTGAATTCCATGATATAAAGTGTTTTCTCCCATTTCAAAATTTTTAGGACGAAGTTCATCCAAAATAACTAGCGCCCAATTGATATCATAATTTCCGAAAATAGCAAAAAGTGATTTGCACAGTTTTGAAGTAGGATTGTTAAAATTTCCCGATCTTAGGGTCAAAGTATGTTGTAAAAGAAGATTGACAATTCTTGCTTTAGGACGAAAGTTTCTGTTTTTAAATTCAAAGTTTTCATCTCCTTCAAAAATATGATGAAATGTCTCACGATCATGTTCATTGATTTGAAAACTAGAAAGATCCATTCCCGTGCTTTTGCAATTGAGAATGGTACCCAAAAGATCACAATTCAAAACAATTTTAGTGCCTTTAACACTACTCCAAATTTCATTATCATTTCCTTCATAAAATTCTCGATTGAGATTTGCATAGAAAATTTTTACAAGATTTGGGTAACAAACAAAATCATTTTGAGAAGAATCAACAAGACTAAGAATTTGATTGTTTGTAAAAAGAGTATCAATTTCATAAGAAGCAAAATCTTGAAAAATAGCAAACTTTCCGGGATGGACTTTTCCATAATTAGCATAATTGATGTATGCTTTTATTGCCTCTAGATTATTGATGAGTTGCTCTTTCAAGTTTCTGGAGAGTCTCATGGTGGAGGGGTTGCTTGAAGAAGCCATTAAAGTAGAGAATAGAGAGCTTGGAGTTTGGAAGAGAGAGTTTGAATTTGAAAATGAAAGTGAAAAGGTAGAGGGAAATTCAACCATTTGAATTCAAATTTTGAATTTCAAATTCTTGTACCTATGTCGACATCAGGGTAGAGACCATGTTGACATATGCCTATGAATTTCTATGATTTATTTTTCCTAAGTATTCTAATATATATATATATATATATATATATATATTATTTTAATGTCTATATATATATATATATCTAGAATATTATAAGAATTATAGTACATTCCACAAAATATTATTATATTATTAAAAAATAATAATAAAAAAATAATAAATAAATTTAAAAATCAATCAACACACCAATTCAAAAACAATCAATTTAATAATTCTAAGCATGCAATTTCAATCAATTGTATTGTAAATGTGTACCTTTTTCTGAGTCCGTTTCCTTGAATTTGTTGAAGTCGTGAACTGCCGTGAAACACAAATTTGAGTTATCTGTCTTCTGATCATCATCGCTTGAGGACGAGTCTGAGTCGTCTAGAGTAGCAGTAAATGCACGCTTCCGTTTCTTTACTAAATCATTGTTTATAGGAGGATTCTGCCTTTCTGGATACGGATAGTCTCTTTTGATATGGCATGGTTCATCACAGTTGAAACATTTGACATTGTTTGGCACTACATTCTGATTTCCAGAATTCTTATAGTTGCTTCTCTTGAGATTATTCATCTTTCTGTATTTTAGGAATTTCCAAAAATTCCTGGTCATAAATGCTATCTCTTCATCATTATCACTGTTTGAGTATGATCCGTTGGTTAATGCATTGAATACCATTGATTTCTTTTCAGATGCTTTGCTTTCTCTTCTCCCGATCATTTGGACTTCAAACGACATTAGATTTCCAATCAATTCTTCTATCTTTAAAGTACTGATGTCATTTGCCTCTTCAATTGCAAGTGTCTTTTGATCCCATTCTGGAGTGAGAGAATTAAAAAAATTTCTGACTTGATCATTTTCCGAAAATTCCTTTCCCAAGGATATTAAAGAATGCACAATATCCTGAAATCGACTATACATATCTGAAATAGACTCATTAGTATTCATTTTAAATAACTGAAACTGATTTGTGAGCATGGAAATTTTGGTCTGTTTAACTTTGCTTGTTCCTTCGTGAGTCACTTGCAAAGTTCTCCAGATTTCATATGCAGACTTACAAACTGACACTCTATTAAATTCATTCCTATCAAGTGAACAAAACAGAATATTCATTGCTTTAGAATTATATTGTGCAACAATCTTTTGCTCAGTGGTCACTGTGTAAAATTAGTTGTGGGTTCAGAATATTCAGTTTGTGTGATATTCCAAGCATCTAATCCTACAGATTGTAAATATATTTTCATCCTACATGCCCAATATGCATAGTTACGGCCATTAAAAAGTGGTAGTCTGGCAGTAGACTGGCCTTCTACAAATGAACTAGTGTTAGAAACAGTACCCGTGTTGGTAGCCATTTAGAAAACTTTTCAAAATTTAGATTATGAAACTTTTGAAAACCTTGCTCTGATACCAAATGTGAGGAATGCGGATTACGGATCTTAAGGCTAGAAATAACACTAGAGGGGGGTGAATAGTGTTTATAAGAAATAACTAAATCTTTTTGAGTTATTGTTGATTTGTACACAAATGTATGCAATATTCAGACACAGATATAATCACAGAAGCAGAAATAAAGTAAATGCAGTAAAGGAAGGAACACACCGGATTTTATACTGGTTCGGAGTTACCCTACATCCAGTCCCGCACAACTAAGTACGGATTTCCTTTCAAAAGCAATTCAACAATTACAACCCTCGGTTTCAAGGCTACGAGGTACACCCTCCAGAATCACAATCCTCTGGGTAGATATACTTGATTTCCGGGGCAACAAGTTCACCCAATTGATTTCCAAGGCTACAATCACACCTTTTCTCGCTTGATTGATTTCCAAGGCTACAATCACACCTTTTCTCGCTAGATAGATTACAAAGAAGCCTATAACTCTGAATAGCACTTGGATCTTGTTGAGATAGTGATAGAGAATCAAACCAGAGATTATCTAGTTAGATTCAATGTTGATTTCGGCAGAGTAATGAAAGGATTTTGAATAAGAAAATGTGGAAGAAGAAGAGATGTGAAAAACCAGAAAATCTGATATATAATTCGTTGAAACTAACCCCTATTTATAGAAGAACAACAGTCATGTCCATTCGTGAAAGGTTATGGCGAATAGACACTTCTTTTGAAATTCAAATTTTTGGTCCTAACTGACACTTTGTCGACATGGGGTACTAGGGCATGTCGACATCCCAAAGGAAATTTTGATGTTTTGTTTTTCTTTGAAAATAACCTTTATCTTATATTAAAACTATTTTAAACTTTATAAATATACTTGACTATAGATAAAATACATAGATAAATATAGAGAATAATATATATATAATTTTACAATAATTTTATATTTAAATCTATGTATAAAGATGGTTTAAAACAAACGAAGTTTAAAAACACGAGTTTATTAAAATAAAAAACAAAGAATATTTTAAGGCTAAAACATCTTTTTGAAAATCATTTGAAAAGATAATTTTTAAGGCTAAAACATTTTGAAACGCAATTTTGAAAATCATTCTGAAGTAGTTTTGAAAATCATTTTGAAGTAGTTTTGCAAGCTTCTTCCTGTATAATATCTCATCATATCAGGACTCGAGAACTTGTACAAAACCAGGATGTTCGTGGGTTTGTAAGCCACTTGTCGTAGGTTTGTAAGCTACTTGTCGTGGGTTTGTAAGCCACTAAAAAGGTAGAAATGGGTTCCATCCTAAAAGAAAAATGGAGTGAAGATTTCAGTGCTATTATGAAGTTTTAACATAATTCTAGACTCAATACTTATCTTGAAATCTTGAACTCTTGATAATCTTGATATTCTTGATACTCATGAGTCTTAAATCTTGATATCTTGAATCTCTATATTGTACAGTCTTCATTCTTTGTACCTGCATGGTTAAATCCTGCATATACATATATATCTAAACTATAATGTTAGTATTTATATTTTATAATCTTATTCTAAGGTTGTTGTCATCAAAACCATCAATTCATGGACTAACAATCTCCCCCTTTTTGATGATGACAACCTTTGTTTATAAAATATTACTTCTATCCTAATAACTCTCCCCTAAATCTAATAACTCCCCCTTAATCTATGCCTAACTCTCCTATTTTATATTTCTCCCTCTTTGTCATCAACAAAAACAAACTAACTCTAAACTATATAACTCCCCCTCATTCTTATACACAAGTACCTGCATTAATAAACTATATAATAGAGTATATTAAGAAATAACAATACTTATAGACATGATATTCAATCAACGATTATAAATATATCAATGTATATTTATACAATCATCAAACCACACCAAGTGTTAATCAAATCAATCAAAACAACCAATTTCAATCAAAGCAATCAATTCAAACAAAGTAATTAAATAAGGCAATCAAATTAAACGTTACGAGGAACTTCCACCCATCCTTCTTCTCCGAAAATAGGGTCTGCTTTGATGGCATCCCAATTTTCATTATCATTTGTGAGAGAGACAGCAGGATGTGCTTCGTTATCATCCTTGTGCAGGGAAGAAATCATCCATTGAATTGCCTTGTAATGCCTTTCTTGTTCCTTGATCATCTGCATTTGACTCAATTCTAAGTGTCGCTGGTTACAAAGAATGAACGAGAGAATATTCTTGAATGAATTAAGAGTTTCTTCAAGATTCTCGGATAAGTTATGAATTGGATTAGCCATTTTTGAAATTGTGAGAAGAATGAGAGATAGAATAGATAAGAAATAATATTCAGTAATGAATTCTGGAAGAAATGGGTATATATAGGTGTAGAAATTCGTTTGAAATGAATAGACATGTGGTAGTTATTCAAATTTCAAATTCAAAATGAAGTGTCATTTCTGACCAGTACATGTCGACATGGTCAAATGTGGAATGTCGACATGGTCTAGTGAATTTTGATGACCTTTTTGATTTTGTGAATAATTGTGTGTATATATATATAATATACTAACATTTATTCATGAGATAAAATAAGCTAGATAATAGAAAAGGAAATCAATTTCATTGCATAATAGGATAATACAATGATTAACCATAAAGAACTACATAAACACTCAAATTAAAACAAACTTAAACTAATTCGACATGATATGAAAATATAGAACTAGTTAGAGGATGATGAAGATGAATATAATCCAAGTTTCTTGCTAACTTTGGAGAAAAACTTGTTCATCTTGGATGATATTTTGTCCAACTTCTTACTAACGGATCTTTTAAGAACCCGTTGATTCTCAACAATAATCTTTTGGTTTTTGAGAAGGGTTTTGTTGGTAGGATTGGAGGGATATTCAATACTTTCTAGGGATATTTCTCCTTCTTCTTCTTCTTCTATTTCCATTTCATCCCTTTCTTCTTCTTCTTCCTCTTCCTCCTCTTCCATTTCTTCATGAGCCAAACGCTCTTCCTTTTCGGTAAGAGTCTCATAAGGTTGAAAAACATATGGAATTTTCATGAGAGAAATGTTTGAGATATTAAAAACTTTTCTTGAAATAAATTATTCTCCTTTGAAATATACTCCAAAATAGTTGAAAATCCGAGTAAGGTAAATTCCATGATATAAAGTGTTTTCTCCCATTTCAAAATTTTTAGGACGAAGTTCATCCAAAATAACTAGCGCCCAATTGATATCATAATTTCCGAAAATAGCAAAAAGTGCTTTGCACACATTTGAAGTAGGATTGTTAAAATTTCCCGATCTTGGGATCAAAGTATGTTGTAAAAGAAGATTGACAATTCTTGCTTTAGAATGAAAGTTTCAGTTTTTAAATTCAAAGTTTTCATCTCCTTCAAAAATATGATGAAATGTCTCACGATCATGTTCATTGATTTGAAAACTAGAAAGATCCATTCCCGTGCTTTTGCAATTGAGAATGGTACCCAAAAGATCACAATTCAAAACAATTTTAGTGCCTTTGACACTACTCCAAATTTCATTATCATTTCCTTCATAAAATTCTCGATTGAGATTTGCATAGAAAATTTTAACAAGATTTGGGTAACAAACAAAATCATTTTGAGAAGAATCAACAAGACTAAGAATTTGATTGTTTGTAAAAAGAGTATCAATTTCATAAGAAGAAAAATCTTGAAAAATAGCAAACTTTTCGGGATGGACTTTTCCATAATTAGCATAATTGATGTATGCTTTTATTGCCTCCAGATTATTGATGAGTTGCTCTTTCAAGTTTCTGGAAAGTCTCATGGTGGAGGGGTTGCTTGAAGAAGCCACTAAAGTAGAGAATAGAGAGCTTGGAGTTTTGAAGAGAGAGTTTGAATTTGAAAATGAAAGTGAAAAGGTGGAGGGAAATTCAACCATTTGAATTAAAATTTTGAATTTCAAATTATGGTACCTATGTCGACATCAGGGTAGAGACGATGTCGACATATGCCTATGAATTTCTATGATTTATTTTTCCTAAGTATTCTAATATATATATATATATATATAATTTTAATGTCTATATATATATATAGAATATTATTAGAATTATAGTACATTCCAGAAAATATTATTATATTATTAAAAAATAATAAAAATAAAATAATAATAATAAAATTATAATAAAATTATAATAATAATAAAATAATAAAAAATAAATTTAAAAATCAATCAACACACCTATTCAAAATCAATCAATCATCTAATTCTAAGCATGCAATTTCAATCAATTGTATTGTAAATGTGTACCTTTTTCTAAGTCCGTTTCCTTGAATTTGTTGAAGTCGTGAACTGCCGTGAAACACAAATTTGAGTTATCTGTCTTCTGATCATCATCGCTTGAGGACGAGTTTGAGTCGTCTAGAGCAGCAGTAAATGCACACTTTCGTTTTTTTACTAAATCATTGTTTATAGGAGGATTCTGCCTTTTTGGATACGGACAGTCTCTTTTGATATGGCCTGGTTCATCACAGTTGAAACATTTGACATTGTTTGGCACTACATTCTGATTTCCAGAATTCTTATAGTTGCTTCTCTTGAGATTATTCATCTTTCTGTATTTCAGGAATTTCCAAAAATTCCTGGTCATAAATGCTATCTCTTCATCATTATCACTGTTTGAGTCTGATCCGTCGGTTAATGCATTGAATGCCATTGATTTCTTTTTAGATGCTTTGCTTTCTCTTCTCCCGATCATTTGGACTTCAAACGACATTAGATTTCCAATCAATTCTTCTATCTTTAAAGTACTGATGTCATTTGCCTCTTCAATTGCAAGTGTCTTTTGATCCCATTCTGGAGTGAGAGAATTTAAAAAATTTCTGACTTGATCTTCTTCTGAAAATTCCTTTCCCAAGGATATTAAAGAATGCACAATATCCTGAAATCGACTATACATATCTGAAATAGACTCATTAGTATTCATTTTAAATAACTGAAAGTGATTTGTAAGCATGGAAATTTTGGTCTGTTTAACTTTGCTTGTTCCTTCGTGAGTCACTTGCAAAGTTTTCTAGATTTCATATGCGGACTTACAAACTGACACTCTATTAAATTCATTCCTATCAAGTGAACAAAACAGAATATTCATTGCTTTAGAATTATATTGTGCAACAGTCTTTTGCTCAGTGGTCCACTAGGCAAAATTAGTTGTGGGTTCAGAATATTCAGTTTGTGTGATATTCCAAGCATCTAATCCTACAGATTGTAAATATATTTTCATCCTACATGCCCAATATGCATAGTTACTGCCATTAAAAAGTGGTAGTCTGGCAGTAGACTGGCCTTCTACAAATGAACTAGTGTTAGAAACAGTACCAGTGTTGGTAACCATTTAGAAAACTTTTCAAAATTTAGATTATGAAACTTTTGAAAACCTTGCTCTGATACCAAATGTGAGGAATGCAGATTACGGATCTTAAGGCTAGAAATAACACAAGAGGGGGTGAATAGTGTTTATAAGAAATAACTAAATCTTTTTGAGTTATTGTTGATTTGTACACAAATGTATGCAATATTCAGACACAGATATAATCACAGAAGCAGAAATAAAGTAAATGCAGTAAAGGAAAGAACACACCGGATTTTATACTGGTTCGGAGTTACCCTACATCCAGACCCGCACAACTAAGTACGGATTTCCTTTCAAAAGCAATTCAACAATTACAACCCTCGGTTTCAAGGCTACGAGGTACACCCTCCAGAATCACAATCCTCTGGGTAGATATACTTGATTTCCGGGGCAACAAGTTCACCCAATTGATTTCCAAGGCTACAATCACACCTTTTCTCGCTTGATTGATTTCCAAGGCTACAATCACACCTTTTCTCGCTAGATAGATTACAAAGAAGCCTATAACTCTGAATAGCACTTGGATCTTGTTGAGATAGTGATAGAGAATCAAACCAGAGATTATCTAGTTAGATTAAATGTTGATTTCGGCAAAGTAATGATAGGATTTTGAATAAGAAAATGTGGAAGAAGAAGAGAAGTGAAAAACCAGAAAATCTGATATATAATTCGTTGAAACTAACCCCTATTTATAGAAGAACAACAGTCATGTCCATTCGTGAAAGGTTATGGCGAATAGACACTTCTTTTGAAATTCAAATTTTTGGTCCTAACTGACACTATGTCGACATGGGGTACTAGGGCATGTCGACATCCCAAAGGAAATTTTGATGTTTTGTTTTTCTTTGAAAATAACCTTTATCTTATATTAAAACTATTTTAAACTTTATAAATATACTTGACTACAGATAAAATACATAGATAAATATAGAGAATAATATATATATAATTTTACTATAATTTTATATTTAAATCTAAGTATAAAGATGGTTTAAAACAAACGAAGTTTAAAAACACGAGTTTATTAAAATAAAAAACAAAGAATATTTTAAGGCTAAAACACCTTTTTGAAAATCATTTGAAAAGATAATTTTTAAGGCTAAAACATTTTGTAAAGCAATTTTGAAAATCATTCTGAAGTAGTTTTGAAAATCATTTTGAAGTAGTTTTGCAAGCTTCTTCCTGCAGAATATCTCATCATATCAGGACTCGAGAACTTGTACAAAACCAGGATGTTCGTGGGTTTGTAAGCCACTTGTCGTAGGTTTGTAAGCTATTTGTCGTGGGTTTGTAAGCCATTAAAAAGGTAGAAATGGGTTCCATCCCAAAAGAAAAATGGAGTGAAGGTTTCAGTGCTATTATGAAGTTTTAACATAATTCTAGACTCAATACTTATCTTGAAATCTTGAACTCTTGATAACTTGATATTCTTGATACTCATGAGTCTTCAATCTTGATATCTTGAATCTCTATACTGTACAGTCTTCATTCTTTGTACCTGCATGGTTAAATCCTGCATATACATATATATTTAAACTATAATGTTAGTATTTATATTTTATAATCTTATTCTAAGGTTGTTGTCATCAAAACCATCAACTCATGGACTAACAGTTTCGTTCCTTTTCGAGGACGAAAAGTTTTGAGTGGGGGAGAGTGTAACAACCCAAAAATTTTTGTAAATATTTTTAAATTTATTTTTATTTGGAAACTTTGATTTTTAAATCATTTTAAATTGAAAGTTGAAATTTTTCCAATGTATTTGGATTTTTGTTTCCATTTTTATTTCCAAGTATAATTAAAATAAACAATTTTTTAAAATTTAAATTTTTGTCAAACTTTGACTTTTATTTGAAAATTTTGAAATTTAAATTTTTATAATTCTAATCTTTTTATTTGAAGCTGTATATAATTCTAATATCTGTTATTTTTTTCGTTTCATTAAATTCTGATTTATACTTTGTAAATTGGATAACATACAGCGTTTTAAAAGCAATTAATTTTTGCATTTTATTTTATATGTTTCTATATCCATCTCCTTATGTTTGCACAAAAAATGGACAAACACCTCAAAGTCGTATGATTTGGTAGATCTTATGTTGTTTTTAGTGATTTGGGTGATTTATGCAAATATATGAAAAGCAGGGGCTAAGCTATAAAAGACACGCAGATTTATAGTGGTTCAGCCAGAATGTGCCTACGTCCACTTTATATGTTATTTCTCTTTTCTTGTTTAGATTACAAGTACAAAGCTTTGATACAAGTATCTGAAAGTTGTTTGAAAGTTCTCTCCATGCTTGAGCTCTCCAACTTGTCCCCCATTGTTGTACCCCTGCCCCTCTATTTATAGAGTGAGGCTAGGGACAGGGGTCTTGGATATATGTAGCTGCTGGCGGGCCTGGGCTGGTGTGATCTGTTCTGACAGAGTTGGTCTGGTAGCACTCTGGTTCGGTATTGCTTGGAAGTGCAGTTTTGGACCGGCATTGGTGAAGGGATGGGCTGGCTCGGCAACGAGGAGAAAGTTGGTTGGAAAAGCTCTGGTCCGGTTGTTAAATGGTTCGGCAGTGGGATGGTCCAGTGATGAGAGCTGGGTTCGATCCGGTAGTGCTTGGACCGGTGGTGGGATGGTGGTGAGTTGGTTCGGTGGTTAGCCCGGACGTAAATGGTTCGGTGGTTAGCCCGGACGTAAATGGTTCGGTGGTTGGAGAAAGTGTTTTCTTGGTTTTGGTCCGGTATCAGGTGGGTTGGATGTCATGCTTGTCCGGCTTTGGCTCTTCCTTGCTTGGCTCGGTGATGCCCTGTTTGCTCCCGTTGAACGCACTCTCTGAATAAGCGTGCCATCCTTTCATCAGAATTTGGAGCAGATAGAAACGAGTTTGGTTCTGTTCTATGGGATTGATTCCGTCCAGATGACCTGTAGGGATGGTATCGTCTGTCATTCCTCATATTTTCCAGTGCATGCCTTTGGTCTTCTGGGAGCATGCTAGGGTCAGCCATAGTTGGCCCTTGCCTTGATCTTCCCCTGCTGGGTTCTGATCTAAGCATTTCCTCGGGTCCAACTTCGGGCTGGACTCTAGCTCGGCCCCGTTCACTGGCGTTTCCGTGGTTAGGCAGCATGACAGGCTCAGCTACAGTTGACCTCAGCCCGGTACCTCCCCCGTGGGGTTCGGTTCCAAGCGTTTCTTCAGGCCTAACTTCGGGCTGTGCTCGATCTCGGCTCCTACCATGGCTGCTTTTTCCGTTAGCTCCTTCGAAAAAGGAAGATCTTTGTTGTCTCCGAGATCCTCCAGACTGGGACTCGCCCCATGATTCAGTGTTGCGGTTGGACTCTTCAGCATCCCTTAAGCGTGATATGAGATGGTCCACCAAGGCTTCCTGCTGGGACGTGAAGCGGTTAGTTACTTCAAACACAACTCTGTCTAGATCTTCCCTAGTAATTGTTGTGGGCTGTTCTGCGGTAGGAGTGGTCAGATTAGCATGTCCTTCATTTGGTACTGCTGCTGGAGGAGGACGATTTACTTGATTCGTGACAGCTGAATCTGGAAGACGGCTGGATGCGATGTTTTTTCCTTTGTTAACATCTTTTTTTTGTTTGGGAGGCATGTTTTCCAAGTGGCGAACGATGCTGTTAGGAAAAATGTTAAGTGGATGAAGCTGAAGCTTCGAGCTTCTAGTCTCTCGATGAAAGCACCAAAAATGTTTGCACAAAAAATGGACAAACACCTCAAAGTCGTATGATTTGGTAGATCTTATGTTGTTCTTAGTGATTTTGGTGATTTATGCAAATATATGAAAAGCAGGGGCTAAGCTGTAAATGACACGCAGATTTATAGTGGTTCAGCCAGAATGTGCCTACGTCCACTTTATATGTTATTTCTCTTTTCTTGTTTAGATTACAAGTACAAAGCTTTGATACAAGTATCTGAAAGTTGTTTGAAAGTTCTCTCCGTGCTTGAGCTCTCCAACTTGTCCCCCATTGTTGTACCCCTGCCCCTCTATTTATAGAGTGAGGCTGGGGACAGGGGTCTTGGATATATGTAGTTGCTGGCGGGCCTGGGCTGGTGTGATCTGTTCTGATAGAGTTGGTCCGGTAGCACTCTGGTTCGGTATTGCTTGGAAGTGCAGTTTTGGACCGGCATTGGTGAAGGGATGGGCTGGCTCGGCAACGAGGAGAAAGTTGGTTGGAAAAGCTCTGGTCCGGTTGTTAAATGGTTCGGCAGTGGGATGGTCCGGTGATGAGAGCTAGGTTCGATCCGGTAGTGCTTGGACCGGTGGTGGGATGGTGGTGAGTTGGTTCGGTGGTTAGCCCGGACGTAAATGGTTCGGTGGTTAGCCCGGACGTAAATGGTTCGGTGGTTGGAGAAAGTGTTTTCTTGGTTTTGGTCCGGTATCAGGTGGGTTGGATGTCGTGTTGGTCCGGCTTTGGCTCTTCCTTGCTTGGCTCGGTGATGCCCTGTTTGCTGTTGATGAAACGCCCCCAACACCTTATTTTATTTTTCTATTGTGTTTGTATAAACATTATTTTAATTTATTGAATGTTTCTTTGTATATATATCTTGTAATTAATGGCTAGGAAACAAATTTATTAGACGTATGTTACTTTGATTTAATTTGTCATAGGTTACATTTGGTTTATTTCTTGCTTTATTTGCTTGTCCTCTTTAAATTCCTACCATAGCCGTTCCTAAATTGTAGCGGTTCATACCCTATCAATTCACGTGAACAAAAAAGAGTATCTCATCTCATTTTTTTCCATTCGTTTCTTTTTATTAAATAGGAAATAAAGCTCTTCAATTCTCTAGCCGTTTAAAACATTGATTACATGTCGTTTCTTTCTACTTGATTAGCCGTGAAAAAAACTCCTCTAATAATTATCATTTCACGAACAAATAATTCTCCACCACCACCACATTCCATGGCCAACAACTCCTACTCATCATCCCATGACCATGCCGTGACCATAGATGAAGATCTCATCACCAAACAATAATAATAAGCCCTAACCGAGCCTATGGATGCAAACCCCTTCTTTGTTGCCTTGAAACCCTAGCCTATCTCCACCACCTTACCTTGGCCGTGACCATCTCCATACCATAATCCAGATCTGACTTGACTAAATTAGCACATAGGCCGAGCCACCTTAGACATAGGCCGACCCTAAACTCCACTAGATCCATGCCTTTTCCCTCTACTTACCGTGCGTTCCCCTTTTCCATGCCTTAGCCGTGCCTTGTGATCCCATGTCCTAGCCTAGCTTGCATCTAAACACCATGGCCGAGCCTTTGGGTGATGAGGCCGAGTCTATAGAGGATGTGGTCAAGCCCACTTGTGGTTAAAACCCTTATTCGTTTCAAATCAATTCATGTCTTTCATTGTTGAATTCGTATCTTGTTTTGTTAAGCCATACTTATATTTGTTTTATTTATTTGATTACAAGATTTGAATTTGGTTGTTACTTCTCAAATCTTATCGTGCCTTCTCGTGCTTTGCGGTGTGTGGATATTTTTGTTTTGAATTGATCTCTAGCTTCAAAAAGGTGAGTTTATCACTCTCGACATTCGTACTTATATAAATGGTGAAACGATGACAAGTGAATGTGTAATAATTGATATACTATGTTCATATATGCATGTGATCTGATTATATGATTTATAACCTGATTTTATACCTGTTACATCACCTGATCTGATATTATATGCTATACAGTTATTTTAATTATTGTTTCTCACACTGCAAGTTCCCTGTAGAATAGAATCACTATGGGTTGAAATGATACATACCCGAACGGACATTAGAATAAGGAAAAATCGTTATGAGCTGAAATGATAGGCTCAAGCGAATTTTATGTCATTTTGTATTTGACTTGGGATTGCGGGTTTGAAATGATATAACCCGGATTTTTTTTAAATTACGGATTGAAATGATATATTATCTGTATCACTAGACCTAGGTTAGAAAATATTATACAGACCCGTGGTTATTTTATATATTTTCTGAAATTTATTAAGTATTATTAAATGTAAAATATGATATTTTAACTTAAATTTGGATTTAAATGATTTAAGTAAAGTTTTAGTGATTTTATATGAGTTAAAATGTATAAGTGAATAAATGGGAAAATGCATTTTGAAAATACGACATAACTTGATAAGTTGGGATATTTGGCTTTTAAAAGGAAAATTTTAAGTTAAGTAAATAAAATGGAAACTTAGTTTTATTACATGAAATGGTATTTTAAATTAAAGTATTAAGTTAATTGTTAAAAATAAAAGTTGAGAAAATAATTCACTTTTGACTTAATGAATGAATTATTGTTTTAATTGGATATTTACTTATTAAGTGTTTATTTTATTGAATCATAAGTTAAGATATCTGAATGAATAATTTTGAAGCAAAAAATATGATTTTATAAGATTAATGGCTAAAAATTGAAGTTTTAATGTTTCTGGAATTTTTAATAAATCTGGAATTAGTATTGGTAGCACTTCAGAAATGCTTTAGTATTAAGACTGCATTTACTAAGTGCCATAGTTTCTGAAATATAACTAAGTTTGAAATAAATTAAGGGCTACTGCAGCACTTGGTAAGTTTTGTTGTTGCTGAAGCTAACTAAAATCTGAAGTAATAAAACTACTGCAGCACTTGGTAAGTGCTGTGGTTACTTAAAGTAAACTATATTCTGAAATAACTAAAGGGTTACAGTAGCACTAGGTAAGTGCTGTTGTTGCTGAACTGGACTGTTTTAAAACTAATATACCTACTGTAGCACTTTGTAAGTGCTGCTATTTTTGATTTTGACAATGTGTTTGAAATACTACTATATCTACCTTAACACTTTATAAGTGCTGCTGTTCTGAAAATGCAATGTTTTGAAATTGTTGTAATTAAATGAATGAACTTAGAAATGTTTAAAATTATGGAAATTGAATATTTGATTTGAATAGATAATGACTTCATATTTAAATGATTCAAATGAATATATATATATATATATATATATATATTGAAATAAAAATGATATCGTTTTGATTTGGGTTTTGAAATGGTGGTTTTTGAAATGGAAATGATATTTTGATTTTTGGAATATAAACCATTTTGAAATTTATAACCACGGGTTATAATAACGATTGGTTGTTAACGAGACCGGGATCTGATATGGACATACTCTCTGTCGATACCGAAAACCACTTTAACAACTGTGTACGCGGTGGAGATTCCAGAATGAAGTAGGATGGTGGCGACGATCCTATTGAGGTATATACGTGGACCCGACTCCCGTGAGTTGGCATAAGGTGGCTAAAACAGGAGCGATTGACAGGCCAATGAGGTAGCACCTCTGATCGGACACACTTCTTCGATACCATTCTATTACTTTTGTGATTGATTGGGTGCACCCCTTCGATTTTGGGAGTGTGGCTCGAGGTGGGCGGTAGTGGCTGCTATGCGTTTCCACCAGCCCGGATGCGTAATTGGTATATCTACCCTGGCATTGCCTAGTTGTGCCGTGTCACCTACCCTAGCGAGCTTTACTACGAGTTTGGTTTCGTGTCGTAGCCTGTAGAGTATTGAGGGTAGCTCCCGATCTGGGGGTACGCTGATACTGGATAGACTACTGGGACTATTATGTGTTAAGGGGAATATTGGGTCACTCCTTAATGCTATTTTAAAGTAAGCTTATTTTACTATTAGACTTTATTATAATTGCGAGTATTACTACATAGTAAATAGTTTAACGGATCTTTAAAGAATAGGCGATCCCAAGCATTCTTTAAGTTACTTGTGCATTTCTATTACAGTTCACTTGAGTTGGTTTACATTGTATAAGTATGTATGTCCTGACTCGAGTGTTTGTGTTTTATTTACGCTCGAGTCAGCCTGAGCATTATAGCTTTTGAGTCACCTTCTGGAGCTAGAGATTTCTAGAATTTATCAATCTATCTAGTTGTCTTTCCATTTCAGTTATTTCATTCAGCTTTGCTTATGTATTGTGAACATATGTATTCAGACTTCTGTTGTATCTGTTTTTCAGACTATGTATTTTGAATCTATTTTGAGACTATGTGTTGTAGTGGCTTCATGAACCACTATTTATTTTATTTTCTGTTGCGAGTTATTCTGATATTCTGTGTCTGTGATTCTGTGATTGGTTTTATTTGCTCCAAATTTATTTACAATCTATTGTTTTGTATTATTCAAGTATGACATGTGTGGTTTTATTGTCGATTTGAATGGTCCAAAATAGTGGGTCGTTACAATGTTTTTTGTTTTTTTAATTTTCAGTTTGTGTTCTGTTTCTTTCTCTAGTGATTGATACACTGTGTTCCTCCATGATCTTTTTTTGTATTTTATTTTTTCCCTTGGTGCATCAATAAAATGGTAGGGGTCCATTCAACCCCATCGGCTATGCCAAAAAAATGATTATTGTAGAATATTGATGTAATAAGACATAAACCAATGTTAATTATATCTATTGGATAAAAATTGATTGAATATAAGATATAAATCAAAATAAATGGATTTATTTGAATTTAAATTATAATTAATGATTTTATTTCAATTGAAATTTGAACTCTATAATTTGTGCAATATTTAACATTGGATTTGACATGGAAATTTATTTTAAAAGATTATAAATAATGAGGTAATCAAAATGATAAAAATGGTTAATTAAAATTTGAATTTGAAAAGTGATTTAATCAATTTAATAATAATTTATTTAATTAACGTGAAAATAGCCATTTTGGCCACTGTCTCAGATTTCAACGAAACAAGTTTCATCGGATCCGTAATGGTGAATTATTGTAAGATTTCAAGTTTCGTAACGATCAGACTTGTCATTTGATCGTGCAGGCTCAAAACGCGTAGAAATCAATTTAATGAATTCAATTTAAAATAAGCTGATTTTAAAAGCTAACATTTGTATACAATGGAATTTGGATTTGAAACCTGTTCCATCGAGTTTAGAAATATCGAAAACATCTATTTTGATATATGCGATGACCCACTTTCAATTCAGAAATGAAACGGGCTTTTCGGGTCGTTATTGTTGTTTCGAACCAATTCGATATGTTCATTCTTTCTTACCGGGCCTTGTTTATATAAATAGTTTTTCAAAACCCTAGCAGCCTTTTTATTCCCTATTACTGTACGTATCTGTCTATTCAACCATTAGCTTCTTCCTTTTTCTAATGGCTGCAGATTCCAAACCCTAAATCCAATTTCAAATCCAAATCGAAAATCAAACTCCTCAAAACTATGTCATATTATATATCGTTGGAAAGCACTCGACGAGCATAATCTACTGTAGCAATTAGTTTTCCGATTGGGTGCATCATTTGGCCAGAAATCGATGATTATCCCCGGCCGTTCATATTATGTTTTCGGATTTGACAGTGGATCATCGATTTCGGAACGATCAGCGGGTACTGCTGCGTAAAGGAGGACTTATGCTTTCGATCCGTACGGTTACTTGGTGTCAAAGCTTGCCAGATTCGCCACGATCGGCTTTAGAGTGGAATGGCGGTGGTTGAGCTTGGAGGAGCCGTAGGCTTCGGCGCTGGTATGGGGGAGGTCGGCTCGGAGAAGGGGAGACATTGGCGTTGGTCAATCGAGGTGGAAACTTTTATGGACGGTGCATTTTCACGATGAAGGTGGCGGCGTTTATTGTTTTCAGCATGGTCGCGTTGTGTAGCAGGCTAGGGCGTTGTACGAGAGCAGGTGATGACGTGGTACGTTTTATATTTTTTAATTTAATTTAAATTCAAACTTTAATCGTTCTAACTTCAATAACTTGTGCATAAGAGCTCGGATTCACGCGCGGTTTTCTCCGTTGCGATCATATCGCAATTTCGATCGTCATGGAACTATTTGGTCAAATTTTGAGACTGTTAGATTTTGGGCCTTTATTTGGATTTTAAATCGTCGAAAAATCAAAGGTGTGTGTTTTAACCCACTCACAACTGCTAAATTATTTTATGTTAGTTAAATTAAATTTATGATCTGATTTGAAATTGATTAGTTGATGTTTGGTATATTTAAATCGTCATTCCAGTTAAATTGACTTTTATTGAATTTAATCGCCGTTTAATTTAATATTAAATTTTGAATTGTCAATTAAATACCTATTGATGATAATCAGTTAATGGATGTTATTTATTGGTTGATTTGAATGATGATTGTGATGGATGTTTAATTGTTGATATTTTGTATGATTGGATGTATGTTTAAATTATATGTTGTTATCACACTACAAGTTCCCTTAGTTTATTGTTAGTAAATCACTATGGGTTGAAATGATACATACTCGAACGATCTATAGATTAGGGAAAAATTGTTATGGGTTGAAAAGCTAGACTCGAGCGATTTTATGGATTTGGAATTTTAACTCGGGATTGCGGGTTGAAATGATATATATACCCGTAAATTTGAAATTATTGCGGGTTGAAATGATATATATCTGTCTCACTTGAAGGGTAGAAAATTATATACGGACACTGGGTTGGTTAAATTAAATGATTTTTAATCCTCAAAATTTTGAATCAGTTAAATGATATTTTTAAATGGAAGTTGACTTATATAAACTGAATTATTTTCAAGATCTAAGCTTTAAAATTATAAAATGGAAATGTGTTTAAGGGAATTGTTAAAGGAATTTAAATTGAAATTTCAAAGTTGAATTGTGGAATATAAATGAAATTTATCAAAATTGAGTTATTGAAATGTTTGAATATTTAAACTTTGAAATCTATGAATTTGAAGTGCTTTAAAATTGTAGTTCAAACATGAATTTGAAATTGATATAAATTGAAATGAATTTTGGGAATTTGTATTGAAAGAAAATTTAGTTTTGTTGAAATCTAGATATGGTCCAAATTTGTTGAAATGGAAGAAATAGTTTAATTTGGTATTAATTTCAAGTTAATTATTTTAATGTATACTGTTTAAAGATATATTATTTTAAATTTAGATTTATTTGGATTTTCAAACTATTTACTATATAAACCATTTCCAATAATCAAACTATTTTATATTAAACTATTAAAACTATATTAAATATATTTTTAAACTATTCTAATCTGTTTTAAACTATTTAACTATTTTAATCTATTTTTAAACTATTTAACCTACTTTAAACTATTTAACTATTTTAATCTATATTTAAACTAATTTAATCTATTTTAAACTATTTTAAACTATTTAAAATATTTTAAACTATTTTAACTATTTTAATCTATTTTAAACTATTTTAAACCATTTAAACTATTTTTAAAGTATTTTAACTATTTTAAACTATTTTAAACCTATTTAAACTATTTATGACTATTTTAAATCTATTTTAAACTATTTTAAACCATTTAAACTATGTTAAACTATTTTAAAATATTTTAAACTATTTTAACTATTTTAAACTATTTTAAACCATTTAAACTATTTTTAAAGTATTTTAACTATTTTAAACTATTTTAAACCTATTTAAACTATTTATGACTATCTAAACTAATTTCAGACTGTGTAAAGTTGAAGGGTTTATATTTAAATCCATGATTTAAAAGCGAATATGGTTAAATGATGTTATAACCTACGTTGGAATTTGAAATGATATTTCTAGTGAAATGACATATTTTGGGTCAATATGATGATTTTGAAATGAGAGTTTAACTTACTTGTGAATATGATTTCAAAAGTGAATATGATTTCGAAAGTGAATATGATTTCGAAAGTGATATGGTTTTGAGAATATGATATTTTGATGTCAATTATGGATTGATTTTTTTTGAAATGTAAAAGAACCATCTGGTGTGAAATAAGCGGTTGGTTGTTAAAGAGACCGGGATCCGATATTGTCATACTCTCTGCCAATACCGAAAACCACTTTAACAACCGTGTACGTGGTGGAGAATCCAGAATGAAGTAGGATGGTTTGGCGAACAATTCTGTATGAGGTATTATCGTAGCACTGACTCCCTCGAGTCAGCTTGATGTGACTAAAACAAGAGCCACGTCGGGCCAAGTGAGGTCACACCTCCGATCGGACATGCATCTTCGATACCATATTATGACTTTATGATTGATTTGGTGGCCAACCCTAGATTTCATTATGGGAGTGTGTTCCGAGGTGGGCGGTAGTTGCTGTTATGCGTTACCACCAGTCCGGATCCACAAAACGGTAGTATCCTACCCTAGGCATTGCCTCGCGTGCCTTGTCACATGCCTTATCGCGCCCATTACGAGTTTGGTTTGTGTCGTACCTATAGAGTGCTCCCTGATAGCCCACCAGTTTACGGTGGAGTTTACAGTACTGTATAGACTACGACATTTATAGAAAATGTGTTAAGTGGGATATGGGTAACGCCTTAACGCTATTTTAATACTTTACTTTACTATAGATACTATTATAATAGCGTATTGTATTATGTATGTAGATCGTTTAAAGGATCCTTAGGAGATGGAAATCCCGAACATCTCTTAATTTATTGCACTAACGTTAGACACTGGATAGGAGATGTAAAACCCCGTAAACATCTCTAAAGATGTTACACTCATATTTATTTACTGCTGATTTAACTTACATAAGATCTTATAGTTCTAACTCGAGTGTTTTGTCTTTTCATTACGCTCGAGTCAGTCTGAGCTTTTCAGTGTACTGAAGACCATTTCATCTTTGGAGGACAAAGATGAAGATTTGTATACAATATTATTTCATATATGTTCCACTGCATCATGTTGTTTCGCTGCATTATTTATTTTTTTCTGCTGTATGTAACTCTGATCTATATTGTAAAAGTGTAATCAAATGTTATTTGTAAAACAGCTTCATGAACTGTTTATTTGACTATTATATTTTGTCATTCCACTGTGAGATTCTGTGTTTTTTTTCTTTTTTTCTCTTCTTTTTCTTATTTACCCCATAACAATCCACCCTTTTGAATGGTTTGAGTTTGACATGTGTGGTTTATTGTCGATTTAAACCATCCAAAAAGGTGGGTTGTTACAGAGACATATACACGAACTAATATGCGGCACTCGGCCCACATCAATGCTACATGAGGTGTATCAATTATATATGCCAATCTACCACTCCATCGGTACCGGAAAGGAGACTAATAATACTATGCAAGCTCCAGATACACTAAGTCTTTACAGCCTTTAGTTACAACATAGTTATCGTGACACGTATCCACCGGTGCGCTCGTCGACATGAGGACTTTAAGTCATGACACTACAAATGCCCCTATAGGTAACAAACTGTTGGCCTAGGTGACCTAAGGGTGATCGCACAAAGCGAAAGCATAATGCTATAAGAACTATGCAATAATATAGGCAAAAAGCCATGTATGGTGTCACGGATCCTGGGTGCGACCTCATGCTATCCACTTTATTCCCATCACGTGAGTGTCATCTATTTACAATGAATAACCAAATAAATATCACAATAGCGTTCCATACAACTACGTGATACTCAAACATTTACTCACTGCTTAAGAATTACACTCATCTCTCTAATATTTATGTAACGAGTCCAAAGAATAACCGGAGAAATATTACCGAATGCCCATCCCAAATGGTATTATAACTCCATTCAGATTTCTTGTCACATATAATTATATCACAAAACCATACAGAAGGATGTTATCACCGTATCATACCAAATCACTAACACCTCAACATCAACGGTGAATCATTCATATAATCGAATTCAATGTACATAAGAAAATGGTTAGAAAGATATTATAAAAATAGATTATTCAGATAAATAAACATAATAGCCAAAACTCAATATTTAGTTGTGAATCATTTATAACATAAATAAATTTTTAGAAATAGATATCGAATTTATATTAAATAATATATATATATATATATGTATATATATATATATATCTCCCAAACTTTCTAAATCGCTTTGCACCTCAAAAATAATTGTACAAACTATTTCAAAATTTTCTATAACAAAAGAATAATGCCTTAAAATAAATTTCAAAATAATAATTTTCATTTCAAACAATAATTTATGAAATAAAACCTTCGCTTTATATTACAATGATAAGAAATAAATTATTTTTAAAACAACTTTTGTATCCCAAATAATTCCTAAGGAATTATTTTACTGTTTTATTTATTTATAAATATACTTCGATCTAATTTATAAAATACCAAAATAATTAATTGAAGCTTTTAAAAATATTTTAAAAATAGAAAATCAATCGAACGTCTAAAAATAGGAATTATGGAGTAAAATCATTCAAAATCTTCAAGAGTCAATATAAATTTTTACCGTGTGGCCTAGTCGAATTACATCGAATTTTGGCTATCAATACACTGCACACACAATAAAAATAAATTACACAAATTGAAATGCAAATTGACAACATCTCTTTTGCATTTCAGACATCCAAGAAATACAAAAACTATACTATCAATCCAAATTATATCCAAATTCACACAAACAATCCAATAACAATCAGTATCAAATAATAATCCGTCCAACCAAGCCAAACTAGTAGATATACATGTGAAAATGCATAAATAAAATGATATAGACATAGTGCGAGTGAGATACTCGCCGAAAGAACGCTTGAATTTTCGAATCAGCTACTGCCCTTAACCAAACAACTATTGCATCGAAATCATCATCACTAGATCGTAGATCGTAGCCAGAACACGCACACCTCCTCTGCTTCCATGCTTTCATACCGGGTTACCATCGTCCTTTGCCTTGAACTAAATCAGCCACCACACCATCATCGACGGCCCTATCGCCTGCCAGCACTTGCTTGAAGACGATTGCATCCCCACCCATAAATGCCAAACACATCGCGATATTCTCATGTTTGCACAAACCAGGTCGCGACATCTGTTCTCACCATCTTGCCTCGCCTGTTGCGCCATCACCAGCCTCGCGCCTCCTCCAGGACATTGCCTCTACGTCATCACCATCGCTTGGAGTCGCGTTCTTCTTCTTTTTTCGATTGAATCTAGGGTTCAAATCCTTTTAGGGAACACGGGCCTTTGGAAGAAAAAGAAGCATGGGTTTTTGAACGTATGTGTGGAGGAAGGGAGAAATTTCCAAAAGTATATAAAGTGGTCTTTGGGCTTGGATTATTAATTTTAGGCCTGATTCCAATTTAATTAAGTTCTCTTTGCATTTGAATTTAAATCTTTAATTCTTGAAATAAATTTCTAAAAATTGATTCACATACCATTCAACAAATTATACTTCAATTAAAACAAATTATTCAATTACAATAAATTATTATCTGAAAAGAGTTTATTAATTTAATTTATTAACTCTAAATCGTTTGTTAAATATAATTTAATTAACAGTTATTTTCAAATTATTAATTATCAAATATCAAATTCAAACATTTTTTATTTTAATTAAATTTATTTATTTACGGTGTAGAAAGTAGCACTATTACAACTAACACATCTCAAAGACTTGTCTAAGGGTTAACTAGCCCGCCTCTCATGAACAAATAGCTAACTAATTAAACTTTGAGGTCTGTGTGTATATGGATTCTACACTAAAAGGAAGCAAAATCCGTCAGGCCATAAACTGAGTCTTTGCTACCGACCGCTCGGGACTGAAGACGGTCCTAGCCTATATGTCAGCCTACTACTAAATACCGGTTCAACTACATTACTGACATAGCCCACTGACCTCCCACAGCCGAAATCCCGTTCAGACTAATTTAATGTAAGTCAAGGAAAATGCTCATTTCAATTACTTAATACCTCTTATCAGAAATTAAGCATACCTCGTTTCCTTAAAAATTACTGGGTCATTTAATACTTCAAATCCGAGGCAAACCCTTGGTATATATTCCCTTACCTATATGCAACCGCATAACCCTTTCCCACAGGTCCTGTGGTTGGAGATGTCCCACATCAGTAGTAAGTACACACAACTGATGGTAGCCTTTAGGTGAAGGGCTGTGGTGACCCTCACTCTAAAACACATAGATTTTTTTTTACATTCAAGAGGAATTCACCACTAAACCCCAATTTTTTTATATTTGAATTTTTATATAGTTTCCAAATATTTTTCCCAAGACCCTGATTTTTACCAATATAATCATATCAGTGTACAAACAAATTAAGACAATTATATATTTGATGATATACAATTGTTTCTTTATTATTATTATTATTATTATTATTTTATTTTATTTTTATCAAAGGGGATTTAAATCAAATTTAAAACAAAATACCATACAAGCTATTGACAAGCCACTTATTTCCTTTCTAAATTTTGTTCTACTGCCAGAGGTATATTTTTAGCAAATTATAACACTTATACTTTTATTTGACTATATATATATCAATCTGCCTAAATAGTTCTATTAACACTAAAATGGTATTTCCTTGATCTCATGATAGTTATCAAGTGTATGCATGAAATTACTTACAAATTTTACTAGCAGGCATGGATATTGGACTTAATTTCCATTTATCATTTCAGGTTGATCAGATGAGGATTTTTAGCATTTTTAAATTTAACATGATGCAGACTTACATACTTGGTGATTTGTGGGATATGCTTGGTGTTATCCATGGGCTGCTTGGTGTTTTCTTTGATTTGTCCCGGAAGCACTTTACACTTCACTGATTGAAATGAAGTGGTTCCAGGCTCCAAAGGTTTGACCCATGGCCATCTAGACCAGCCATAGTCCCTCTTTTACCACTTGCAAACCCATATCCCTCATTTTAACAAGCTTCTACAAATTCCTACTCCTAATCCCCAGCATGTTGGTGTCTAGTTTTTTTTTTTGAAATGCTTTCTTATATGTATTCATTCAATTATTCAAAATTCAGTATCTTCCAAGTCTACTGCTCTCATAGTGCTATTTGAAATTTAAATATTCAAATACATACAAACTTCCAGAATTCATGCACATGCCAGTATCATTTACCTGCCATGCACAAATTCATTTCACTTGAATATTCTACTAAAATCTTGAGAGTTCATTTCAATAATCAATCCCCTTAACTGTTTAATTTCCATAAGGCAAAATATAGGCAATAAAAATCAGAGATCAAATATTTATGCACATATCATATGTATATGATATGTCTATCTCCTTATTTTCTCCAAATCAATCATTCATAAAATAAATTAGTAGTTAACCAGACATCATCAATGATCACTCACAACAGGTTTTGCTTAAGTACATATTTTCAACCCCAAATACTTAGAAAGTTTCCTATAAGTAACTTCAATTACAGAAAATTGAATTTGTCTAGTAATTTCATTACAATGCAACTGCAAATTTTAAAACAAGTCTCTCTTATTTATACTAGCAGCCAATGCCTTCTTTACTCATCAAGCCAACTTCAATTTCCTGCAAGCAAATCATTTAGCTGCCCCAAAGAATTTTTGAGACACCCAGATGATTGCAAGGGCAACCAAAAGGGTCAGTTTACACTGGTATGAGCATTTATCAATTTTTGTATACTTACACATAATTTTAGTAATCTTGCAGTGCCTTCTTAGTTTAACAGGTTTTATACTTAGCATGTTTTGGTTCATTCAAAGAGATACAAAGTCACATTCAACAAATTAAACAATACACAGCAAACAGTTGAAATAATCATGTGTACAATTCTTAATTCATCCACACCAAATCTTAGATAAGTAAACTCAGGTTTCATACTCCAAATTTCACCCAGCAATTAATCAATGAACAATGTTTATTTTGATTAAATCTAACACCATATCAGAATATTTATAACCCAGATTTTTAGACCCCTGTCCCCATTTGTTTTATGGTCTTTAACTCCTTGTCAAATGAACACTATGTATGCATTGTGAAGGAAACTCCCAGGTTACTTAATTTATTCCAACACACAAAGGCCTCAGGATGCAGTTGCACCATGCATATGCTTGCTCCCACCTAGAGTAACCAGATCATTGACTATCTCCCAAGTGACCAATCTAGTTTTTCTTTCATTCATATTTCAGAGAGATATGACTACTTGTATATTTTCTGGTTCAACCCCATGTTCCCCTGTTTAATCTATGTCCATGTTTAAAAATAGAACAAGAATGCTCAAATCATGTTAACTCTAAAAACCCACTTACAGATTAATGCTCCAAACAAAAATGCACAAACAAACATCCATATCACCCATAACAATTTATTTCAGAGATTCAAATGACTCGTAATATTTTTTAGGCTGCCTGCAATAGGACTTAATGTCATTGCATACAAAGGATAAATACTCACCTAAGGTTTTTCCTTTTACTGCCTTAATCCTTTGAACAGCAAATTCCCCAAAGCCTCAAGCTGGTGTTTCTCCTAGTTTATTCTTTTATTTTTGTTTTGATCCCGAGAGAATGATGGATTTGGCTATGTGCAGTTATTTATAAATCCATTCTAGGGTTTAAGAAAATGGGTAATTCCCCTGATACCCTTAGATGTTTATGTACATATCATATTCCTGTGTGATCATAAATTGGAAATGCACACATTTAGGTTACTTTAATTAGCTATTTCGGGGATCATGCATTTTTAAACACTCAATACTATTTTCATGACTCTTTTCTACTCATGCAATAAGCATGTGACCCTCAGTTCATTATTTCTTTTTACAAGTTTAAGGAATCTGAAAATTTCCTTTGTATTTATTTTTTTCTACCTATCTGTTATTTCCCTTCAATCATGCATACTATCATACCTTATTATGTGATGTAAAATCATTTACCCAAATTATTTGCTTGGAGTAAATATGGTATGGAAATTTTTATTTGATTCTTATATGTGTGTGTATATATATATATATATTTCTGCCTCTTTGTCAAATCAGTAACTCCTTCCATATTTAAATAAAAATCACATATATTATGCTAATTAATTTTTGGCATAATTATAAGACATATAAACCTTTTTATTAAACTTCATTTTATTTTATCTTCATATAAAACAGAAAATACCCCATATATATTAAATGTATATATATATATATTTACATAATTCTTTGAACATAAAGCTATATTTATTTTGAGTTCCAATTTTTCTTCTAATCACCTTAATTCCTTGCATTTTATCAAACAGAAGCTCCCATGCAATTTTATTTATTGCTAAATTCTTTTCTGTTTTAATGCAATATATATATATTTTATATATCTCAGAATTTCCTAATATAAATATTTATTTATTTTTTCATTTCATTTTTAGGGTCATTACATACCCTCCCCCTTAAAGGAATTATGTCCCCATAATTTCACCTAATTTTTTTTCCAATTAAGAGCTCTAATCTATAGCCTGTTGTAACTCCATAACCCCATACTCATCATTTTTTTTATGAAAACAAACAATATATAAATATATTTAGAAAAATCATCATAGGCTGCTTAAACATACCTCTCCATCAGTAAACAAATTGGGGTATTTAGCCCTCATTTTACCTTCAACCTCCCATGTACAATCATTAGTGTCCAAGCTCCATTGGATTTTCACCAGTTTGATCACCTTGTTCCTCAACTTTTTCTCTTCCTTGGCAACTATCCCTACTGGTTCATTTGTATAAACCAAATTCTTCTGGACTTGAACTCGAGTAGGTGACTCCAGAATTGCTCCTTCATCATGCACCCATTTTCTCAATTGAGAAACATGAAATACAGGATGCACACCACTCAACTCCTCAGGTAACTTAAGTCTGTAGGCCATAGCACCAATTCTCTGCATAATTTCATATGGTCCTACAAATCTTGGTGATAACTTACCAGATTTTCCAAACCTGAACACTTTCTTCATTGGTGATACTTTCAGAAAAACATGCTCTCCTACTTCAAACTCCATTGGCTTTCTCTTTCTATCTGCATAAGACTTTTGTCTTGATTGTGCTGCCTTCATTCTATGCCTAACCAATTCAATCATGTTGGTGGTTTCTTTAACATGATCTGGCCCCAATATTACACCCTCTCCTGCTTCCAACCAACAGGCAGGAGACATGCAGGGTCTCCCATACAAGGCTTCAAAGGGAGCCATTCCTATGGTTGATTGATAGCTATTGTTGTAGGTGAATTCTGCCAAATGAATATGATCCTCCCAATTACCCCCAAAATCAAGCACACATGCTCTAAGTAAATCTTCTAATATTTTATTCACTATCTCTGTTTGCCCATCACTTTGAGGATGGTAGGCAGTGCTTAAACAAAGTTGTGTTCCCATTGCTACTTGGAAGCTTTCCCAAAATCTTGAGGTGAACAAAGTGTCTCTATCACTCACAATAGTCTTGGGTATACCATGTAGCCTCACCACCTCTTTAATAAATAATTGTGCAAGCTTAGATGCATTCCTATCTGACCTGACAGGAACAAAGTGAGCTGATTTGGTTAGTCTATCAACAATTACCCATATACTATTATTGCCTTTCTTAGTTCTAGGCAAACCATCCACAAAATCCATGGAAATACTTTCCCATTTCCACTGAGGTATCTCCAAAGGTTGCAACATGCCAGAAGGCTTTTGGTGGTCTGCTTTAATTTGTTGACATATGGAACACTTTGCCACATATCTTGCCACTGCTTGCTTCATTCCTGGCCACCAGTAGATTCTTTTTAAATCATGATACATTTTAGTACCACCAGGGTGTATGGTGTACCTGGTCTTGTGATGCTCATTCATGATTTCTTCCTTCAACTCTGCAATGTTTGGTACACAAAGCTTATCATTTTTCCTCAAATAACCTTGGGAATCTATTTTAAAATTCTCTGACTCAATGTTATTTAATAACATTTCTTTCTTCTCCTTTAGACTTTGATCTTGATCTTGCATGCTACCAACTTTCTCCACCAGATTAGACTTCACTGTGATTATTCCCAGTGTACCATACTCCACCATATCACCATGTTCTTTAAAATTCACTGCATCCTTGCTGTATATATCTGCCTCCCCAAGCACTGCAAGGTTTTTAAACTCATCAATCATCAAACTGGCTAATCTTACATGATTTCTGCTCAAAGCATCTGCCACTCTATTAGCTTTTCCAGGAGTGTACAAAATATCTAAATCATATGCAGCTAGAAACTCCAACCACCTTGCTTGCCTCATATTTAAATCTTTTTGAGAAAATAAATATTTCAATGCTTGATGATCTGTGAATAATTCAAATTTTGCCCCAAGCAAATAATGCCTCCATAGTTTTAGTGCAAACACTATTGCAGCTAATTCTAGATCATGAGTTGCATATTTGGTTTCATTGGGTTTAAGCTGTCTTGATGCATATGCCACCACCTTGCCATGTTGCATAAGCACTACACCTAACCCAGACCCACTAGCATCAGTGTATACAATCATTCCTTCATTTGCTTCTGGGATTTGTAGGACAAGAGCTTCCACCAATGCTTGCTTCAATTTCTCAAAAGCTTGTTCACACTACTCAGTCCACACATATGGTTGGTTCTTCTTGGTTAGTTTGGTCATTGGTGCGGCTATTCTTGAAAAATCCTTGATGAACCTTCTATAGTACCCTGCCAAACCTAAGAATGACCTCACCTCAGTCACTGTTTTGGGTCTACTCCATGATTGAACTGCAATGACCTTGCTTGGATCTACACTTACTCCCTGCTTTGACACTATGTGTCCTAAGAATTTTACTTCATGTTTCCAAAATGTACACTTTGAATACTTGGCTTTTAATTCATGCTCTCTAAGTCTGGATAATACTAAATGTAGGTGCATGGCATGATCATTTTCTGTCTTTGAATAAATTAATATGTCATCTATAAATACCAAGACAAACTTATCCAAAAAGTCTCTAAAAATTCTATTCATCAAGTCTACAAAATAGGAGGGAGCATTGGTCAAGCCAAATGGCATTACTAGAAATTCATATAGGCCATACCTTGTATTGATGGCTGTGTACTCAATGCTTTCCTCTGCAACTTTCATTTGGTGAAATCCAGAGGCTAAGTCTAGCCTTGAAAATATTTTAGCTCCATGCAATTGATCAAATAGATCATCTATTCTAGGCAGTGGGTACTTATTCTTGATAGTTACCTTGTTTAAATCCCTGTAGTCTACACACAACCTCATTGTGCCATCATGTTTTTTGACAAATAGCACTGGGGAACCCCAAGTGGAACTACTTGATCTTATGAATCCTTTCTCTTCTAATTCTTCTAGTTGATGTTTTAATTCTACCAACTCTTTTGGACCCATTCTATAAGGCTTCTTAATGATTGGATTTGTTCCTGGGATTAATTTTATTTTAAATTCAACTGGTCTGTTTTGAGGAATTCCCTTCACTTCTCCAAACACATCTATATATTCATTGACTACTGGGATTTCCTCTATTTTTAATTCCTTTTGAACTTCATTAATGCTCCAGATTTTATTAAAACATGTATTCTTTGCTATTTCACTTAAGATGGTAATTCTTTTGCCTTCATTTGTTTCCAAAGAAATAGTAAGGTTTCTAAATTTAAAATTGCTTTATTTCTCATTAACCAATCTACTCCCAAAATAATCCTAATACCAGGACAATTTAAGGTATATAAGTCTGAATTAAATTCTTAACCTCCTATCATTAATTTCAGACCCATACACTTCATCCCTAACATACAATGACTCCCTATGGGACTGTGTACAATTAAGGGTTGATCAATAGAAACACATGCAAGTGCTAATTTCTTTGTAATTTCCAGAGATATTAGTGAATGTGAGGCACCAGTGTCATATATTACTGATATTGGTTGGGTATGAATAAAAATTATTCCTTCAAGTTGCCCAACATTCCCAGTGTTACTTGCTGCCAAAGCTCCTACCCTTGCTGTTCCCCTATTGGTTTCTGGGCAATCCTTCTTGAGATGACCCATCTTTCCACAATTATAGCAGCCTCCTCTGGGTATCTTGGGGTCAGGGCATTGGTTACTATAATGTCCAGCTTTTCCACAATTAAAACAATGAGTGAATTTCTTGCTTTCAGGTGTTGTTGCTCCTTCCCCTTTCTTAGCTCCTTTACTTGCATTTCTCTTGTCATAAGGTTGCACTTTGTTCTGACCACCCTTCTTCTTATTGAGCTTCATATTCCTGAATTTCTCTCTTGCAGTGTCATGTTGCTCAAATGAGAGAGTTAGATCAATTACTTGATCGAAGGTTTTGTCCTTGTATGGCAACATTGCCCTTGACAGACTAGGGTTCAAGCGTTGAATGTACCTTGCATTCTTTGCTTCTGCATTCCCTATTAACACCAGTCCATACTTGGATAATGCTTCAAACTTCTAAGTGTATTCATTCACACTCATGCTTCCTTGCCTTAATCTAATAAAGTCTTCAAGCAGTGTGGCCTTGGCAGATGCTGGGATAAATCTGGCCTCAAGCATATCCTTGAAATTATTCCAAGTGATGGTATTCTCTTGTCTTCCTGCTGTCACAACTTCCCACCAATCCAGTGCAGCCCCCTTCAATTTCCTTGAAGCTATCTGTCTCTTCCTTTGGTCATTGATTTGCATATCTGTGAAGACCCTCTCCATAGTTTTTATCCAAGTTTGAACACCTATAGCTCCTTCAGTACCTTCAAAATCCTTTCCTCCCAAAGTGGTACATGTCTTAAACAATTTGGAGAGTTCCTCATGAGGATTGTCTTGCCTTGGTGCCATTCCATCCCTTAAACCTCTCACAAAATCCTCCATGCTCATCACAGGTGGCTCACGTGATGATCCTGCACCTGTGTGATGCCTTGGTCCTACCATAATGCTATAAATATGATTATTATGTTAGTTTATTTACCCCTATCAGTTTTTGGTGTCTTTACTTGGTTCATTTTTATTTCTGTGCACACTGTGCATGTGTCACATGTACACACATATATTTCTTGACATAAAACAAAAATATTCAACACCAATAATTCAAACAATGCAGTCAAACATCCATATACATGCAACAACATTTACTATGTTATTTAAAACATAGCTCTGATACCAACTGTGGTGACCCTCACTCTAAAACACATAGATTTTTTTTTTTCACATTCAAGAGGAATTCACCACTAAACCCCAATTTTTTTATATTTGAATTTTTATATAGTTTCCAAATATTTTTCCCAAGACCCTGATTTTTACCAATATAATCATATCAGTGTACAAACAAATTAAGACAATTATATATTTGATGATATACAATTGTTTCTTTATTATTATTATTATTATTATTATTATTATTATTATTATTTTATCAGAGGGGATTTAAATCAAATTGAAAACAAAATACCATACAAGCTATTGACAAGCCACTTATTTCCTTTCTAAATTTTGTTCTACTGCCAGAGGTATATTTTTAGCAAATTATAACACTTATACTTTTATTTGACTATATATATATCAATCTGCCTAAATAGTTCTATTAACACTAAAATGGTATTTCCTTGATCTCATGATAGTTATCAAGTGTATGCATGAAATTACTTACAAATTTTACTAGCAGGCATGGATATTGGACTTAATTTCCATTTATCATTTCAGGTTGATCAGATGAGGATTTTTAGCATTTTTAAATTTAACATGATCCAGACTTACATACTTGGTGATTTGTGGGATATGCTTGGTGTTATCCATGGGCTGCTTGGTGTTTTCTTTGATTTGTCCCGGAAGCACTTTACACTTCACTGATTGAAATGAAGTGGTTCCAGGCTCCAAAGGTTTGACCCATGGCCATCTAGACCAGCCATAGTCCCTCTTTTACCACTTGCAAACCCATATCCCTCATTTTAACAAGCTTCTACAAATTCCTACTCCTAATCCCCAGCATGTTGGTGTCTAGTTTTTTTTTTGAAATGCTTTCTTATATGTATTCATTCAATTATTCAAAATTCAGTATCTTCCAAGTCTACTGCTCTCATAGTGCTATTTGAAATTTAAATATTCAAATACATACAAACTTCCAGAATTCATGCACATGCCAGTATCATTTACCTGCCATGCACAAATTCATTTCACTTGAATATTCTACTAAAATCTTGAGAGTTCATTTCAATAATCAATCCCCTTAACTGTTTAATTTCCATAAGGCAAAATATAGGCAATAAAAATCAGAGATCAAATATTTATGCACATATCATATGTATATGATATGTCTATCTCCTTATTTTCTCCAAATCAATCATTCATAAAATAAATTAGTAGTTAACCAGACATCATCAATGATCACTCACAACAGGTTTTGCTTAAGTACATATTTTCAACCCCAAATACTTAGAAAGTTTCCTATAAGTAACTTCAATTACAGAAAATTGAATTTGTCTAGTAATTTCATTACAATGCAACTGCAAATTTTAAAACAAGTCTCTCTTATTTATACTAGCAGCCAATGCCTTCTTTACTCATCAAGCCAACTTCAATTTCTTGCAAGCAAATCATTTAGCTGCCCCAAAGAATTTTTGAGACACCCAGATGATTGCAAGGGCAACCAAAAGGGTCAGTTTACACTGGTATGAGCATTTATCAATTTTTGTATACTTACACATAATTTTAGTAATCTTGCAGTGCCTTCTTAGTTTAACAGGTTTTATACTTAGCATGTTTTGGTTCATTCAAAGAGATACAAAGTCACATTCAACAAATTAAACAATACACAGCAAACAGTTGAAATAATCATGTGTACAATTCTTAATTCATCCACACCAAATCTTAGATAAGTAAACTCAGGTTTCATACTCCAAATTTCACCCAGCAATTAATCAATGAACAATGTTTATTTTGATTAAATCTAACACCATATCAGAATATTTATAACCCAGATTTTTAGGACCCTGTCCCCATTTGTTTTATGGTCTTTAACTCCTTGTCAAATGAACACTATGTATGCATTGTGAAGGAAACTCCCAGGTTACTTAATTTATTCCAACACACAAAGGCCTCAGGATGCAGTTGCACCATGCATATGCTTGCTCCCACCTGGAGTAAGCAGATCATTGACTATCTCCCAAGTGACCAATCTAGTTTTTCTTTCATTCATATTTCAGAGAGATATGACTACTTTTATATTTTCTGGTTCAACCCCATGTTCCCCTGTTTAATCTATGTCCATGTTTAAAAATAGAACAAGAATGCTCAAATCATGTTAACTCTAAAAACCCACTTACAGATTAATGCTCCAAACAAAAATGCACAAACAAACATCCATATCACCCATAACAATTTATTTCAGAGATTCAAATGACTCATAATATTTTTTAGGCTGCCTGCAATAGGACTTAATGCCATTGCATACAAAGGATAAATACTCACCTAAGGTTTTTCCTTTTACTGCCTTAATCCTTTGAACAGCAAATTCCCCAAAGCCTCAAGCTGGTGTTACTCCTAGTTTATTCTTTTATTTTTGTTTTGATGCCGAGAGAATGATGGATTTGGCTATGTGCAGTTATTTATAAATCCATTCTAGGGTTTAAGAAAATGGGTAATTCCCCTGATACCCTTAGATGTTTATGTACACATCATATTCCTGTGTGATCATAAATTGGAAATGCACACATTTAGGTTACTTTAATTAGCTATTTCGGGGATCATGCATTTTTAAACACTCAATACTATTTTCATGACTCTTTTCTACTCATGCAATAAGCATGTGACCCTCAGTTCATTATTTCTTTTTACAAGTTTAAGGAATCTGAAAATTTCCTTTGTATTTTTTTTTCTACCTATCTGTTATTTCCCTTCAATCATGCATACTATCATACCTTATTATGTGATGTAAAATCATTTACCCAAATTATTTGCTTGGAGTAAATATGGTATGGAAATTTTTATTTGATTCTTATATATGTTTGTGTATATATATATATATATATATATATATATATATATATTTCTGCCTCTTTGTCAAATCAGTAACTCCTTCCATATTTAAATAAAAATCACATATATTATGCTAATTATTTTTTGGCATAATTATAAGACATATAAACCCTTTTTATTAAACTTCATTTTATTTTATCTTCATATAAAACAGAAAATGCCCCATATATATTAAATGTATATATATATATATATTTACATAATTCTTTGAACATAAAGCTATATTTATTTTGAGTTCCAATTTTTCTTCTAATCACCTTAATTCCTTGCATTTTATCAAATAGAAGCTCCCATGCAATTTTATTTATTGCTAAATTCTTTTCTGTTTTAATGCAATATATATATTTTATATATCTCAGAATTTCCTAATATAAATATTTATTTATTTATTTTATTTTTTTCATTTCATTTTTAGGGTCATTACTAGGGCAGACTTATGTTGTGTAACTGCACTGACCTCGCATCCCAACCTACTAAACCAAACCAATCATATTAAGCCTAAATGTTGGGCAAGACCCACTAATTCACGCTCATTCTAAACGTATAATTAAGGTTGTGTAATTTCCCACTATGAAAATTATACTGCCTTCCATTATTTAATTCCTATCTTATATGCTTATTTATTAAATTCAATAAATATCGATTGTCCATAATAAATGGTCATTATTATTCTATTTGGACAATCTCTAATAACATTTATTTATGCATTCTAATTCAACCTATTATGCCTATTTCATTTTCCCATAAATGTCATATTAAATCCTTTAACCAGTCCTATTAAGCACATTTATATAACCATTTAATTCATGTAACTCCCTATTAATTGCACATTTATTGCTTTATTAATTTTGGAGTTACTATCTCTTTTCCATTTACACCCCAATCCTATAATTTACTACAATATTTACAACTAGACATCCTAATTATAACTAATGTGAATATTCGCCTATATTACGCTATATAAATATACATTTTATTCTTTTTTGGTAGGTGCGATTGTATGTATGTATGTATATATATATATATATATTTCTAACTATTAATTCCTAAACTAGAACATTCCTTTCTACGTTTTAATTTATTAGAGCTATCGTTCCAAAAATGATTACAACTATAATTTTCCATAAATTAACCAAAAGTGATACCTTTGCTTCGTTTGAAATTACAAGGAATTGTCTCTTTTTTTTTATTGAAATAGATAGTGCAGACTATGGGGAAGAACATCTGTACTTTACATGTCTCTTTCATTTGTGCTGTATTCCTTAATATTTCAAACGACGCACTTTTTATACATTTGTGGAATTAGATAATTTATGAAATTTCACAAAAATGGATACAATTAAATTATACCCACAATGCCCCAATAAATTTAAGCATAGAAGTTCACATTCCACATCAAATTAAGGCAAGCAAAATTAATATTAACAAATTACACCCAATTATCATAAATCTGGGTATTCTTACAATCTTCTCAACATTCCACTTTAACAAATTTAGGGACCAATTTCCAAACTTCCAGATTAAGGTATTGTTTGTACAAAAATCGGGCACAACACTCTTCGGAAGTTTTTGAAGAGATAAAGTGAAGAAAATAAATGTAAAAATAGGATTATCTAACAAAAACTCCAAATCTCAGATATGAAACTAATTAAAATGCAAGGAGACACAAAAATTTAGAGTGGTTCGGCGTATCGCCTACGTCCACTATGAAGTTGATAGCTTTATTGATCTTTCTTTGAAGATTACAAGTGAATTCAATGAATTATAGGAGATGATTATGATTTGCAGCAATGTATTTCGTTATTGGCAGCAGCAAGGGAGTTTAGATCTGGATCCGGCAGAGTCTGGGCGTTCGAGCATTCAAAGAAGAAGAAGAACCCCTTTTCTGTTGGCTTTGGGGGTATATTTATAGGTGTAGGAGGCTGATATTTCACTCAGGTCTCGGGAGACCCTCTCTGGCATGTGACCAGGCCCGCGCGCCCAAGCCCGTTGTTTGTACCAAAATTGGGCACAACACTCTGCGGAAGTCTTTGAAGAGATAAAGTGAAGAAATTAAATGTAAAAAGAGGATTTATCTAACAAAAACTCCAAATTTCAGAAATGAGAATAACTAAAATGAAGGGAGACACAAGAATTTAGAGTGGTTCGGCGTATTGCCTACGTCCACTATGAAGTAGTTTGCTTTATTGATCTTTCTTTGATGTTTACAATTGATTTCAATGAATTACAGCGAATAACAATGATTTGCAGCAGTGAAATTCGCTGGTAGCAGCAGCAATGGAGTTCAGATCTGGATCTGGCAGAGTCCGGGCGTTGGAGACCTCAAAGAGGAAGAAGAACCCCTTTTCTATTGGCTTTGGGGGTCTATTTATAGGTGTAGGAGGCTGGTATTTCGCTCAGATCTCGAGAGACCGTCTCTGGCACGTGACCAGGCCCGCGCGCCCAAGCCCGTGAAGTTTCGGTCCGATCCATGATCGATACGAACAGATTTCGACTCGGTCAAGACTTTCTCCGATCGAGTCGAAATTTGGCAGGAACATTCTTCATGTTGTACTTAAGCTTCTGTGAAAATTTCATGGCATTTGGACTTGTAGATCTCGAGATATGATCGATGAAAGTTGGATTTTTTCCATCCGCGATCGATACGAACGAATGTCGACTCGGTCCAGACTTGCTCCGATCGAGTCGAAATTTGGCAGGAACATTCTTCATGTTGTACTTAAGCTGCTATGAAAATTTCATAGCATTTGGACTTGTAGATCTCGAGATATGATCGATGCAAGTTCGAGTTTTTCCATCCGCGATCGATACGAGCGAATTTCAACTCGGTCAAGACTTGCTCCGATCGAGTCGAAATTTGGCAGGAACATTCTTTATGTTGTACATAAGCTTCTGTGAAAATTTCATGGCATTTGGACTTGTAGATCTCGAGATATGATCGATGTAAGTTGGAGTTTTTCCATCCGCGATCGATACGAACGAATTTCAACTCGGTCAAGGCTTGCTCCGATCGAGTCGAAATTTGGCAGGAACATTCATCATGTTGTACTTAAGCTGCTGTGAAAATTTCATAGCATTTGGACTTGTAGATCTCGAGATATGATCGATGCAAGTTGGAGTTTTTCCATCCGCGATCGATACGAACGAATTTCGCCTCGGTCAAGACTTGCTCCGATCGAGTCGAAATTTGGCAGGAACATTCTTCAGGTCATATTGATGCTCCTATTAAAATTTGGTGGCATTTGGGTTTGTAGATCTCGAGTTATGATCGATGCAAGTTTGGATTTCTCAACCGTGATCGATAAATATCTTGAGCATATGAACTCCGATTGACTTGAAATTCGGAATGTTGGCTCTCATAGCTTTGCCTGTCGGGTCATATCAATTTTAGCTCGATTTGGACTCGGAAAAAATTCGTCGATATCCATAGTGAGCCTGCGTATAACTGATCTCCAAGACGAACTGTCATTGGTTTCTAGTCAAGTTCTTGGTGTCACGGCCTTGCCAAAAGGCGGGATAACATTTGCCCCCCAAAGTACGTCTTGTGTGAACATGACGTGCTTTGAAATGCTGCATCCTTCATTCTGAAAAAGTTCTATCTGAATCGTTGAGTAGTTGCTATCTTTTCGTCAAAAGATGTAACCTTCGATTGATTTCCAGTAATATAAATGTTGATTTGTTGACTGCCAATGATTATGTAGTGCATTGTTGTAACTAAGTGTCGAGTGCTAACGATTTGTTGTTCGCTGTTGTAATTGTCATCAGGTGAGCATTCAATTCCTGTAAAAATTTTAAAAATTGAATATTAGTTCGTCATACGTGTACGTATGTTAACCTGACTCCCGTTAACGTTTGCACGTTCATGGGTCGTTGTCAAGTTTTTTTTTATCGATTTTCGTAACGATCCTCTCCTGGATCGATGTGAAATTCGAGTTGTAACAATGTTTGATGGTTGTTTTATGTCCTTCCTTTGGATCGATCTGAGATGTTGGAATGTATGCTTCGTATCGATGGACACGTAATATTGGGTCTCAGATCGATGGATACAAAAGTAATGCTTTGTATCGATGGAGTCAAACGATCCAGACATAATCATGCAGTGATGCTTCACGGAGGATATACCATTTCTTATTCCTTTATTCAATAAGAATCCCTGATTGTGGATAATCTTTGATAGGAGTCATCCATGACTCTTTTTCTAGATCCGTCTCCAAGATCTAGTTGATCTTCATATGTCAATGCCTAGAATAATAAGCATTTCAACTGGGACAAAGTCAATTTGTCATGCATCCCCTGAACTGGCTAGCTTGGCGAGTGATTCGGCCTTTTCGTTTAGTTCTCTGAGGATTTGTGTAGTGGTGTAATAGTCGAAGCCGGCCAGTAGCTTTTGGACCCAGCTAGGATAAGGAGCAAGATGTTGCCCCTAGTCGAATAATCTTTCCTGACTCGGTATGCTACTAACCAGTAATCACATAAGATATGTAAAGTTTCCACTCGTAGTTTTCTTGCAAGTTTGAGCGCCAAGGCTTCATACTTAGCTTCGTTATTTGTTGCAGGGAAGTTGAGTTTCATGGCGTAGCAGATCGTTCGTTCCTCAGGAGTCATTAACGCAACTTCGATGTTAGAAAGCCGATTATTGGAAGTTCCATCGATGTACGTTCTCCATCGGTTGGACGATTCTCCACTGTTCTTCGGATAGTCGTCTGATGTGGTGGATTCAGATATGAAGTATGCTAATGTTTGACCATGGAGAGCTCTCCGAGGGAGATAAGTGATATCAAATTGGCTTAGCTTGATACTCCATTTGAGTAAATTTTCAGACATCTAAGGTTTCTATTGGACCTATCATAACGGCGGGTCGATATAGACATTAACGAGGTGAGCTTGTCAATAACCAGCCTTCATCATATACTAGTCTTTTGATTCGTTTATCTTCACATAGCATTGCGACGCTTATGGCGTGTGTTGACACGGCCCAATTGATGTATAAATCTTCGCGATCCAAAGGTTTGGGTAAAATGGAAGGTCTCTTTAAGCGATCTATCAGAGCTGCTTGGTTGTCCTCGGTACATGGGTGTCTCTTACTCTGTCAAGTCATCGATATGGTCGTTTGATAGTTGTGATCTCACGAGCATATTAACTACATCTACTTTCATCGATCGGCCGATATGATTTTTGAATGATCTGTTAATCGTTCTTTGGTAAGTAGCATAAGCGTTCTCAAGTTTGAATCCATGGATTTCAGCATAGCACTATAGGCCCAGGTCAATATTGAAACGGTTGTATTCCTGGTCTAGGACATGCTTCAGTATTCGATTGTATCTGGAGTTTGCATCCATGGATGTGAGTAATTCATGTCTGATGGTCAGGTCCATCAGTTGGTTGATCACTAGAAGTGGAAAGCTGTGCTTTGCCATGCCCCATGCAAATCTGAGTAGTTGACGTATGTCCTCCACTCTCTGTTCGTTTTTCTTATAAGTAAAGGATTGGATACTCATTTTGGTTGGAGGGCATCATGGATAAACTCACTGGTTTTGAGCAGATTCGCCTTCTCTTTAAGTGCAACAGATCTCTTCGGATCCATGTCGCATCGTTTTTGTTCACCGAGACATGCCTCGGGTCGACATTAAATGCATGGTTCTTCATGGCTAGCGAGAGTCCATATATATATATATATATATATATATATATGAGGTCGAGTCCAAGCGAACACATCAAGATTCACCTGAAGTAAAACAATTGACTCTTTCTTCATAATTGCGTAGGGTTGTGATCTGATCTACAATACTCGTGATGGGTTGTAGGCGCCTCATGTGTTTATTTGCAATGGTAAATGATCAGGCTTAGAAGGACGTTGAATCAAAGGATTAGTAGAACTTAGCCTTGTACTGCACGCTGCTACATAGCTGGCTCCAGCTTTGAGATTGAATTCACTTGTGTTTCTGAATGATGCGCTTTTCATTCAATGTACTCGCGATCCGTTGCTCATTGTAAGGGTTGGAATGATGATCGGTCGCCCATGAGTTCGGGTATTGATCTGATGATTCTATCTCTATGCATCCTTTCAGTCATAATCTTGAGTTGTTATGAATATCAGGCATGGGTCATAGGTTCAAATTGTCATAGTCAACTCTCGGATAATTACTCTTTTGCCCCCAGTCTCGGGTTGGCGGATGCATTACGCGGACGGTCTAGTCTCGTCCTAGCTGTGTCTATACTGTAGTTCAAGCTTTAAGAACCAGGGTTGATTGATGAATGGTTGAATCATATTAATCTTATCTTCTTGTTCGTGCCCCCAAGTCTGGGGAATATCTCGATAAGTGGCAGGGTAGATAATGTACGCTTCAATTTTGTATTCTATCCCATTGAACCATGGGATCGAGTTAACCGATGGAAGGATGAGTCGTGCCTATCTTGTATTATGTTCTAGTTCTTTCCTATTGGCGGAATACATTGTTACTTTGCTGACATTCGGACATATGCTAGATTCTGGACGGTCAATGACATTCACTTCGCTGCTTATGTCGCCATACTTTGGGCAAAAATTAAAGAGTGAATCGTCCAGTCAGATCCAATGCAGGATTAATGCTTCCCTTGTTGAATCCAAGGTAAGAATCAGTGTGCAGATGTTTAGGTTGCACTTGTTTTGAATTGCTCATTTAGTCGGATCATGGCAAGAGTCAATGAATGAATGGTCGCGTTGCATTCATTTGGAATTGGGTGATCAACCATGTCCATTTCGATTTACGTTCTCCTGTCAGATTTAGGGATAAAGTTAGCTCGAATGCGGTCATGCCATGCTCATCTAGTCTCATGCTCTTCCTGACGGATCAAAGGAAGGTAACAGAGGACGAATGGTCAAGTCACACCCATTCGTGGTTTATTCTTCTATCCATGCTCTGTTGGTCAAAGGTATTCGATGGAGTTCGGGTCACATCGACTTGTAGACGAAGAGGACCGATATTGACCGTTGATTCAATGGTACGATGTGAAAGGTGCAGATCGATATTTCCCATCGATCCGGCGGTACGATATAATTGGTTGCCCAGGACTTTGGGCATCATTCTGATTGGTTAGCATTAGGGTCTCCTTGTAGTCGTTGCCTTAAGTTTTAAAGGACGCTAAGCTGGAGATGTAGCGAGTCACCTTTCTCTTCTTTCGTTGATTTGTACTTCTACCTCCGGTCTTGAGTTAGAAGAGTTAGTTCGTGGATGGTCTAATTGCACCTATAGTGAGTTTATATTGCTCATGTCGAGTCTAGGTCAGAGTTGGTGATGAATGGTCGAATCACATTCATTCGTTTGTCTATTCTTGTAGCCACACTTTAGGGATCAGAGTCGGTTGAAGGGCCATTCATCACACCTATTTGATGTTTATACCCCTGTCCACACCCTGGGGACTAAGAGTTTTAGTAGAAAATGGTCGGACCGCATTTTCCTCAATTAATCCCTCTAGCACTAGTCAATGGTGAAAGTCGAAGTGTGGTCGATCACATTACAACAACTTTAATTTGATGCTTCTCCCACTGAACTGTAGGAAGGAATCGATTGGCAGATGGTTAGGTCACATCCGTCCATGTTGCACGAACAGCCTGTTGGATCATAGGGGAGAGTTAGCAGATGAACGGTCGTACCATGTTCGTTTGCAGTAGAACGGGTAGTTGCGTCCATTTAGAATAGGACATTCAGCTAGGTTCGTTTTGCGAATCTATGTCTCTCTGTCGAATCAAGGAAAATGGTCGAATCGCATTCATTCGTTTGCCTATTCTTGTAGCCACACTTTGGAGATCAGAGTCAGTTGAAGGGCCATTCATCACACCTATTTGATGTTTATACCCCTGTCCACACCCTAGGGACTAAGAGTTTTAGTAGAAAATGGTCGGACTGAGTTTTCCTCGGTCAATTCCTCTGCCCCCAGTCAAGGGCAAAAGTCGAAGTGTGGCCGGTCAAATTACAACAACTTTAGTTTGATGCTTCTCCCACTGAACTGTAGGAAGGAATTGATTGGAGGATGGTTAGGTCACATCCGCCCATGTTGCACGCACAACCCGTCGGTTCACTGGCGAGAGTTAGCAGATGAACGGTCATTCCATGTTCATTTGCGGTTGGATGATAGTAATATAAATTCAGAATGGGACATCCAGCTAGGTCTGTTTTTCGAATCTACGCCTCCCTGTCGAATCAAGGAAGAAATTTTGTCTTGTAGGGTTGGAGTGCATCCCTATAAATATACATTATGGGTCCCATGCCAAGGACAAGAGTTGATGCATGGGTGGTTGTGTCACACCCGCTTGGTGCTGGATGGTCGGATCGCATCCAATTTTGTGTGTTAAGTGTGACCCCGTGTCAGGGGAAGATTGGAGAGCAGACGGTCGAACCACATCCACCTTTTGTACTACAGAACTTGATGAGGAACCATAGCCGATAGATGGACAGTCGAATCACATTCCTTTTGGTATTCATATTCCAAACCATGCTTTGAGGACTGGAGTTGGTTGATGGGTTGTTAGTCACACCCATTTGGTGTTTATACTCTAGCCTGTGCTCTCGGGACCGAAGCAAGTTGATGGGTGCTCATTCGCATCCAATTGGTGTTTATACTCTAGTCCACACTCTGGGGACTTAGAGTTAGTTGAAGTTTATTCTCCGGTTCGCACTCTGGGAATCTGGATTTGCTAATGTTTATACTCCAGTTCGCACCCTGGGAACCTGGAGTAAGTTGATGTTTATACTCCAGTTTGCACTTTGGGAATCTGGAGTTGTTGATGTTTATACTCCAGTTTGCACTCTGGGAATCTGGAGTTAGTTGATGTTTATACTCCAGTTCGCACTCTGGGAATCTGGAGTTAGTTGATGTTTATACTCCAGTTCGCACTCTGGGAATCTGGAGTTAATGTTTATACTCCAACTCGCACTCTGGGAGTTCGGAGTTGATGTTTACACTCTGTTTCGCACTCTGGTAATCCGGAGTTGATGTTTATACTCCAGTTCGCACTCTGGGAATCTGGAGTTAGTTGATGTTTATACTCCAGTTCGCACTCTGGGAATCTGGAGTTAGTTGATGTTTATACTCCGACTCGCACTCTGGGAGTTCGAAGTTGGTTGATGTTTATACTCCGACTCGCACTCTGGGAGTTCGGAGTTGATGTTTATACTCCGTTTCGCACTCAGGGAATCAGGAGTTGATGTTTATACTCCAGTTCGCACTCTGGGAATCTGGAGTTAATGTTTATACTCCGACTCGCACTCTGGTAGTTCGGAGTTGATGTTTATACTCTGTTTCGCACTCTGGGAATCCGGAGTTGATGTTTATACTCCAGTTCGCACTCTGGGAATCTGGAGTTAATGTTTATACTCCGACTCGCACTCTGGTAGTTCGGAGTTGATGTTTATACTCCGTTTCGCACTCTGGGAATCCGGAGTTGATGTTTATACTCCAGTTCGCAATTTGTGAATCTGGACCGGACGCGGTCGACGGTCCGTGCCTCGCCTCCTTGGTTCAACATCCTCAGGGACATTAGGCTCAGGAGTCTGCTCTTGTTGGTTACGTTGAGGATCAGCTTGGTTTCTAGCATCACCTCTTCGTTCGGTAGTGGTGGTAGTAGCAATGTTGCCTGTGACATGATAAGGAGTAGCACCTCCTCAGGATGAAGGTCCTGTATGATGACTAGTGGAGGGTCCAGTTCTGGGTTGTCCAAATTTCGTATCGATCAAGATTTCATCCAATGGAGTCGAAATTTGGCGTGGACATTCTTTAGCATGCACGTAGTCTTCTGTGAAAATTTCATAGCATTTGGACTTGTAAATTAGGAGATATGATTGATAAGAAATGGAATTCTCGGTTGGCTGTTTCGTTCGACTCCCTTATTTCGACTCGCTCTTGTTCGACTCGCTCTCGTTCGCGTCGCTGTTCGATTCGGTCTTGCTCGAGTTGCTGCTCGACTCGATGATGTGGCGTTCGAACCTTTGGATCACTCCACCTTTGATGCCGCTTTGATCGAGTCGTTCTTGGACCTTGCCTTGTTCGTATCGATAGAACCTCAACTCCGGTCGATTGATTCGAATATGGCAACTCAATGGATTCGATCAGAAGATCCACGATGGATACGAACTACATAGGAGACAGAGTTGAAGGTGATCGATACGAACTGTGGTTTCGTATCGATGGAGTCAAACTGTTATTTTCTGAGGGATGCGGAGCGAGTCGAACAGAGGCTCTGAGATGGAGTCGAAGCGGAGCGAGTCGAATAGTGGTTCTCTAATGGACGCGAAGTGGAGCGAGTCGAAATAGGCACTCCTGATGGATTCGAACTGAGCGAGTCGAACGCGAGGCTGTTTTTATTCAATTTTGCATCGGTCGTAACTTGAGCATACGAACTCGGATTGATTTGAGATTTGGAACATTGGATCTCATAGCCTTGCTTGTTGTGTCATATCAATTTAAGCTCGATCCGGACTCGGACAAAATTTGTCGATATCCATAGTGGGCCTGCGTATAACCGATTCTCTTAGACGAACTGTCTTTGGTTTCTAGTCTAGTTCTTGGTGTCACGGCCTTGCCAAAAGGCGGGATAACATGTATAAAAACTGTTTCTATGCCAATTACTTATCTTACAGAATATGTAGGCAATATTCCTATACGCTTGTTTTAAGCCTACAGCTCATTTATCTTATATAGCATAATAATTAAATAAAATTAAACGATATAAATTTCACTTTTGTTAATGAATCATATAATTTTCCGCTCACCTTTCAAGCTTTCCAAATCTCCCAAGTCTAAATACATTTTCATAAATAAATTGTATAAATTCACCAAAAAGCATATAACCCTTCAAACTATCATAACATGGCATAATATAAGCAAAAGATTCGGATATATACTTAAAACCAAAAATAACATCTAAAACATGAGATGCATAACTATTATTCACCTCGAATGGATTAAGAAGGTTGAGATTTGTGTTGTTGATTTGAATCCCCTAAGCTTTTACTTGATTCCTAGCTTTATCTTCTTCCTAGACTCTTATTAATGGTCGGCCTTGCTGTACTCTTTTAATTTGTGAAAGTGTAAATAAAATGAAGGAAAAGAAATGTAAGGGTGTATGTTTAGGAAATGCAACCTTTATCCATTTTTCCCTTAGCCTATTTTCTTCTTCTTATTTAAAGTTTGATCCTTCTAACTAATTCATTCATTAAGCACGACCCCTTATTATAATCAGATCTCAATCTTCTTATCATTTAACATTATTTTATTTTAATTACCAAATTAAATGTCCTAAATAATGTTAGTTAAAATTAGGGTTGTTACAACCTCCCCTCCATAAGGAATTTCATCTTTCAAATTACGATAACGTACACACATCCAACATAAAAGTATAGATGTAAAACATACCATCAAACAAGTTAGGATAAGTTCCCCTAATCCTGCTCTCCGTTTCCCAAGTACAGTCTCTCTCATCGTCACTCCACTGGACTTCTACTAATTTGACTGTCTTGTTACTTAGCTTTTTCTCATCCTTAGCCACAATACAAATTGGATGTCTAACTATACCCATATTCGGACTAAGTACTAATCTATCACCGGTCTCTAACCAACACACTGGAGATTTACACAACCTTTCGTATAAAGCTTCAAAGGTGCCACCCTATACTAGCCTGATAACTATTGTTATGCAAGAACTCGATTAAGTGTAGATGGTCTTCCCATGAGCCTCCAAAATCTAGCACACAAGCTCTTAACAAATCATCCATGACTTTTTTTACTCTTTCTGTCTGCCCATCTGTCTTGGATGGTAAGTGGTACTCATCTTGAGCTTGGTACCTAAAACCTCTTGTAGACTCTTCCAGAATTCACCAGTGAACAAAGCATCTCTGTCATCGACTATTCTACTAGGAATCCTATGCAGTCTAACAATATTCTTCATAAACAACTTAGCCAATACATTCGTCCCAGTTGACTTAACGGGAATGAAATGTGTACTCTTGGTCAGTCTATCCACTATGACCTATATACTTCCATTTCCCCTGTTTGACCTTGGCAACCTATCAATAAAACCCATGGATATCATATCCTATTTCCAAACTGGTATATCTAAAGGATGAAGCAATTCACTAGGCTTCTATGTTCGGCTTTCACTTGCTGGCAATTCAGACATACCCATAAGCCTACATCTCTTTTCATAACCTCGTAGAACAAATTTCTCTTCATATCTTGATACATCTTAGTTCCTCTAGGATTAATAGTAAACTTTGATCGATGATACTCCATAAGAACATCTTTCCTTATGTCACCAACATTTGGAACACACAGTCGTCCCTTCTTCCTCATCATCCATGCTGGTCAAGATGAAAATCCTTCAAGTCATCAATCTCAGTTCCACCGTCAAATTGTCTAATTCATTCAGCTAAGACTAGATCATCTCCATATTTATGTTAACTGGGTTTTTAACCCAGCAAAATTCAAAAGGAGTTGGAACATTCAGATTAATCCAGAACAACTCAAAACTTGATCGGAAGGCCTAAAAGTACAAAATAAAGGACCCCAAGAAGTTTGGGCCATTTTTAGGCTAACATTTCGGATCAGTGCCGATCCAAAATATTGCTTTATTAGATCTCCGTTCCACTTGTCTTACACTCCTAGGTCTCCACAAAGCTTATTTATAGAGGTGATCACATTCCAAGCATCTGAGTTCAACAAGTGAAGACTTATCTGATTCAGATTACAATTCAATCTAACCGATAGGTGAATCATCATCAAAACAAGTCAACATGCTACGAAACTACATAGAGAGAATCGTAACCAGGCAAGAAAGACAACTAAGTAGTCAAAGCATCAAAAATGCTTAAATATTTGGATCGGTATCGATCCAATTGGATCGGATCGGTACCAATCCAAATACTTTGCTCCGATGACCTTCAATCTTTTTAGATTTCCTCTGTGTGATGAATGCAGGCTTCCGGTAAAGCGGCTCTAGCCCAAGTGCTCTCCAACTCCTATAAATACCATACCATTTGCAACAGAAAAAAGGATCTGCTCTGATCTCTACGGACACTCTGCCATTTTTTCTTCACTCTTCTTCTCCCTCACAATAGCCATTAAAGGGGCAACCGAGATCCTTCTGATTGTCTCTAATGATGGTGACTTGATCTAACTTAGGAAAGAAGAATCATATTGTAATCCAAACTCATTTGTAAAAGCAGTTGATCAGTAAAAGCTATAAAGTGGACATATGCTTCACCAACAGCCGAACACTATAAAAATCTCTTGTCTATTTACTTTTTATGCAATTTACTATTGCTTTTTCTATTTTATTTGCCTTGATAAACCGGGCTGGTGCTTTCACACTCAATCCAGGGTGTTGATCCATTTTTGGGTTAATGGTTTAGAAGCAATTCTTTCGATTAATACTGGTCGAACTTCCAAACAAGATAACATTACAGTACTCTGACTAGAACTAGTAGTCGTCTTAACTTCACACTACAATTAGTCAATGCTTCCAAGTCTTTCCATTCAGCCAACACCACATTCTGATGTTTCCTGCTTAGTGCATCTATAAATTTGTTTCCTTTCCTCGGTATGTACTCAATTCCAAAATCATGTGTAGCTAAAAACTCTAACCCAAAAAAATTCTTATCACGGTCATTGACTCGAGTCTTTTCCGGTTATTAATAGCTTCAATTTTTGATGGATCTATGGATAACTTATTTTCTAAAACTACATGACCAAGAAACTTTATCTCTTTCTTCCAAAAATGACACTTCGAAAACTTCGCTTTTAGCCAATGTTGCTTCAGCGTCTCAAGCACTATTCAAAGATGAATCTCATGATCTATTTCACTCTTAGAATATATCAAAATGTCGTCTATGAATACTAATACAAATCTATCCAAGTGCTCTCAGAAAATCCAGTTCATTAATTCTACGAAGAAAGAAGGCGCATTAGTCAACCCAAATGGCATCACTAACCACTCATATGAACCATATCTTGTTCGAAATGTCGTCAAAGGAATGTTGTCCTCTGTTACTCTTAATTGATGGAAACTGTTTCCAAATCCAACTAGGAAAATATTTTGGCTCCACTCAATTAATCAAACAAGTCATCTAACTTCGGCAATGGATATCGATTCTTTATCGTCTTCTCATTCAACTTACGATAGTCGATGCACAACCTCAATGACCCGTCTGGTTTCTTAACGAACACCGCGAACTACTCCCTAAGGCAAACTACTTGGTCTAACAAAACTCTTTCCTTCTAAATCCACTAGCTGCATCTTTAACTCCTTCATCTCGATAGGTGTCATCTCGATAGGTGGTCTACTTACCGGTTCAGCTTCTAGTATAAGATCTATTCAAAACTCAATAGCTCGTTTCAGCGGTAGTCGTGTAACAGGCTCAAAGACATCTGCAAATAATCTAACTATGAGAACTCAATTTAACTCAACTTCCTCCTCTATTGCACCCAATAATGCACAAACGTCAAAACTTGGATTTTCCACTGAGTATACAATTCAGTCACTAATATTGGTTGTCTTAGTGATATTTTCCTATCGTGGCCAAATATCCTAGCATCATATTTACTTAACTAGTCCATACCCAAAATAATTCCAAAGCCCACGAAATCAAACACATGCAAACTGCAGGCAAATACATGACCTAATAATGCAAAATCTAAATGGGCACATCTCATCCCTAGAGTTGCATACCCTCCTATCGGATTCGCAACCCTTAAGGAAGTAACTAGGTATATGGGTTCTAGGTTAAGATTATCTACCAAACAACAAGAAACAAAAGAATGTGATGCACCGGTATCAAATAATACTCTAACAGGTATACCATGAATCAAAAGCATACCTCCCATCACAACTTTCCCTTTCTCCTCGGATGTTGGTCTCGAGGTAGCCGGTTCCAAAGCAAATACTTTTCCTTTTTCTGCCTTGCTACTTCATGACATTTGTTCTTATAATGTCCCACATGTTCGCAATTAAGGCACATGATGTTCTTCTTTCCAATGACTTCCTTTCCCTTGCCAGTTCGGCATTCGTGAGCATAATGTCCCTCCTTGTCACACTTGTAACATACAACCTCAGACATTACTTCCTTGGTAGCTCCACCTTCTGAGCTCCCCTTTTAGGTAAAACTTCCTCTTTTGATTCTATCCATCCTGACTCTCTGTTGGCTTGTTATTACTTAACAAAGCAAACATCTCTTCATTTCTCAAATCCATCTCCATAACTACATCGCATGGATCCCTGAGGTGTGGTAAAGTTGCCATAGATAGCTTAGGTCTGAGTCTGCGAATGAACTTCTTATTCCTTTTGATAATTGTGCCAATGGTAGCACACTCATATCTTGACAACTCCTCAAATCTGGTTGCATACTCCAACACGGTCATATCACCTTGCACTAATTCAGCAAACTTTCTCAACAGAGTTGACTTAGCGATCTCAAACATAAATCTTTCTTCAAACCTCCTTCTGAATTCAGCCCAAGTCAAAGTCTCCTTTACTACCCGACAGTCACATTATTCCACCAGTACAACGCAGCTCCTTGCAATTGCTTGGATTCCAATCTCTTCTTCTGTTCATCATTTAAACGAAGATCAACAAAATTCCTTTCACAATGAAGAAACCAATTCTCCACTTCAATTGCATCCTCCGTTCCAATAAATGGTTTCCCTCCAAGTCTTGCATAGTCTTCACTTAACACAGCATAATTGTTAACAATCGGAACTTCCTGATTAGCTACTCCAGCATTTCCACCAACTAACCCAGCAGCACTCCTAATTTCATCATGTTGACAAAGAACTGATACATTGCCCACATATCAACAGGCGGTGTTCCTGCACCTACGTTAGAAGCGGTCTTTTGACTCGGATTTCCCTTAGTGTTAGGCCTGACATTTCCATTAGTAGTGGTGCTTCCTCCACCGAGATTCACTCTTCCGTTTCTTGCATCCATATCTTACTTTCCCTTATATCTGCCTTCAAACCTAGTAAGATACAAAAGAACAGTCTAAGTGAGATGGGAGAATAGAGACAAAGTATATACTTATATATGGCGAATACAAGTATGTTACTGTAGCATTATCCCATACCCTAATCTTATTCTCTAATTCATTTGGATTATTTTTTCAAAAACTCTTTTTAAAGTTCAAAATTCTTTAGTTTTACATAAACTTATGCTCTGATACCAAGTTGTAGCATCCCTCATTTTGAGGCCTGAAACTAAACGCTACAGATGCTATAATCATCTATAGCATCAACTTCCGATGACAAAATGCAGTCATGTTAATGGTATATATCAAAAGCACAAGAATACGAAATAATTTAAACATAATTTCGTAAATAACTTTTTTCATTACATTTCAAATCAGTATTTCATATTTGTTACGTAATCCCAAAATGTTGCCCAAGTTCAGATAATATATAATTAGTACAAATTACGCCAAGAGCGACATATGAAGATGCCCCATTGGATGATCGAGTTACTAAATAGGCAGACATGTCTACTATCAATACATTCATATAATAATTCACATAACACAATGGATAATAAATATAGATAGACTCCTACATAGTTAGCTTCTGCCTCCTGCACATCTTCGGAAGCTTTATTCACGAAACCTACTTAACCTGAAAGACCCCTACTCCTGATCTACTCAAATCAAAATTTGAGCATCCGAGAGGTTAAGAGGAAACATAAACTTCGAGTTAGACAAAAAGCATGTAGTGAATAATATGCCATCTCGGTTTATAGATATTAAGTGAGACCACGCCATTAAGAAGAATGAGTTTTCCCCTCACAAATATCCTTTAAAATATATCTTTTCCAAATCAAAGTCTAGTAACCAAACTGGTTAAAATAACAGTATAGCAATATAACAACAACAGGTATGCATGCAACCTGGGTAATCTTGACTATCCGTCAAATCAGTGGACTATCCATCCTAATGTTTAGTTTTCACGGGGTAATTACCAACCTACATGGCTGACTCAGGCCTACCAGATATACCAAATTTTCTAACCGACTGTTAGAAGAAAACTGGACGGTCTGTCCAAATGCACGTATCCAAGTGTTTACCTATCTATCAATCTCATAGTTTTGCTAGGCTTACTATGAACCTAAAGGTTTTACAGGCCAACCTATAACATATTTTATCTTTATGTGTTCCTTTATGTGGGTAAACCTACTTTTTGTCTTACCCTTAATAAAGCCCTAAGCACTAGAATTTTGGGCTAATATCAACTAGGGGCTAACAGCTGAAGTATAGGGCAATATCCTACACCAGTCCCATCTGGTTTTCTAATATCTGAGTCAATTTTATACTATCACAATCTATCCAAAAGTGATAAGAACAATAATCTCTTTAGTAAAATTTTGGGCATAACACCCTATTTATTTCCTTGAAAACATACTTCTTTACAAACAATTTACCCCTTGAAATCATACTTTCAAAACAAGAAAAATCATAGCCCTTTACTTTACACAAGATAATTATGACATGATATATGCTTTAATAAAACAATGTTGGTGAAGTTAGAAATCCTTTGAGGTCATCGCGTCTCAAAATAATAGGCCATAAAGCCAAAACTATGTAAAACCTTTAATGATAAAGCTCGGCGACATCATCACCAATAAGGGTCTTTGCTCTTCTTTAGTATGAATAAGTTAAACCATAAACATTTAGAACCCGAGGCCATAAAGCCAAATCACTTCGCACTTCATATAGTGTTGAAGTCAAAGAGCATAAACTTGGTTGGTATAATTTAAAATCTTTTAAAAGAACAAAGTCGGAGTAGTTAGACTCGGCGTCACTACCATAAAGAAAATAGCGGCTTCATTAGAGCCGTAGACATCATGGGTGGCACCATAGCCATCTCCAAAAGAACACATCAATGTTTAAAGTCGAGGTCATTATAAAAATAGGCGGCATTGTTAACGCTGTTATAAACCACTTCAAAAGCATTAGGTTCGATGACGTTATAAAATATGCAGCCTCAAGCCTCTTATATAAAACACGGTACTTTAGTCATGCGGCAAGACTACGTCGAAGACCATCTCTTTGGGGATGCTACGTCTCCAACTTCAACTGTTTGTACCAAAATTGGGCACAACACTCTTCGGAAGTCTTTGAAGAGATAAAGTGAAGAAATTAAATGAAAAAGAAGAATTATCTAACAAAAACTCCAAATTTCAGAAATGAGAATAATTAAAATGCAGAGAGACACAAGAATTTAGAGTGGTTCGGCGTATTGCCTACGTCCACTATAAAGTAGTTTGCTTTATTGATCTTTCTTTGATGTTTACAATTGATTTCGGCAAATTACAGCGAATAACAATGGTTTGCAGCAGTGAAATTCGTTGGTAGCAGCATGAGTGGAATTCAGATCTGGATCTGGCGGAGTCCGGGCGTTGGAGATCTCAAAGAGGAAGAAGAACCCCTTTTCTGTTGGATTTGGGGGTCTATTTATAGGTGTAGGAGGCTGATATTTCGCTCAGATCTCAGGAGACCCTCTCTGGCTCATGACCAGGCCCGCGCGCCCAAGCTCGTGAAGTTTTGGTCTGATCCGTGATCGATACGAACAGATTTCATATCGATCAAGATTTCATCCAATGGAGTCGAAATTTGGCATGGACATTCGTTAGCATGCACATAGTCTTCTGTGAAAATTTCATAGCATTTGGACTTGTAGATTAGGAGATATGATCGATACGAAATGGGATTCCCAGTAGGCTGTTTGGTTCGACTCGCTGTGTTCGACTCGGTGACGTGGCGCTAACCTGCATTGACTGCTGTGCTTTGCTCCTCATCGATGGACATAAAGTAGACGCCTTCAGATGGATGCGAAGTCATCGAAGTGGAGGGAGTCGAAGTATGGCTTGAGGCGGAGCGAGTCGAAGTGAGCATTGATCGAGCGAGTTGAAGTGTGTGTTGGTTGAGCGAGTTGAAGAAGGCATCTGTTGGAGGCGAAGCGGAGCGACTCTAAGTAGTCGCTTCTGAGTGTTGCGAAGCGAGTCGAAGTAGTCGCTTCTGAGTGTTGCGAAGCGAGTCGAAGAAGTCGCTATTGATGGTTGCGAAGCGAGTTGAAGGGAGCGAGTCGAAGGCGCCGCTTCTGATGGTTGTGAATGGAATGAGTCGAAGAATGGCTCGAAGAGGAGCGAGTCGAAATGTGCACTTCTTACGGATTCGAACTGGAGCGAGCCGAAGAAGGCTGTTCTCGTCCAATTTTGTATCGTTCACAACTTGAGCATACGAACTCGGATTGACTTGAGATTTGGAACGTTGACTCTCATGGCTTAGCTTGTCATGTCCTACCAATTTTGGCTCGATCCGAACTCGGAAAAAATTCGTCGATATCTATAGTGAGCCTGTGTATGACTGATCTCTAGGATGGACAGTCATCGGTTACTAGTCAATTCCTTGGTGTCACGGCCTTGCCAAAAGGCGGGATAACATTTTACCCCAAAGTATGTCTTGTGAAAACATGATGTGCTTTGAAGTGCTGCAGTTTTCATTCTGAATAGTTATGGTCTTTTCGATGAAAGCTGTAATCTTCGACTGTTTTTCATGACAATGTAAACAGTTGACTGTTAACTATTGTACCATGTATTGTTGTAATTAACTGCTGTAGGCTAGCGATTAGCTATTCGCTGTTGTAATCGTTATCAGACGAGTTTTGTTTCCTGTAAATCTGTAATATTGAATATTTGTCCGACATACATGCATATATGTTAACCTGACTCTCGTTGACGTTTGTACGTTCATGAATCGTTGTCAGTTTATTTTATACGGAATTCTGTATCGATCCTCTCCTGAACCGACGTGAAATTCGCTGTAACAACGTTCGATGGTTGTTTTTTGAATGTCCCTTCGTAACGATCCTCTCCTGAATCGATGTGAAGGGTTGAAGCATTGAGGATGTCTTTCATTGAATTTGTGGATGTGAAGTGAGTATTTCGACTCGATGGAGTTGGCCTCTGGAAGTCATGGTTTTATGGATTCGAACTGGTTGTTCGACTCGGTCTTGGTTCGAACTTCTCTGTTCGACTCGGTCTTGGATTCGAACTGCATAGGAGTCGGAGTCGAAACGTACAAGAGACGGAGTCGAAGGGGAGCGAGTCGAAATGCGCAGGAGACGGAGGTGCGAGTCGAAGTGCACAGGAGACGGAGGAGCGAGTCGAAATGATGGCTTGTATTGCTGCATCGGAGATAGAGTCGAAGACAAGCGATACGAAGGGGAGCTTCGCATCAATGCACTGGAGAGGGAGTCGAAACATGTGTTCGAATCTACCGGGATACGAATCGTTTATTCCCTTCGTTTTCAAGTCCATATAAATACTTTGTACTTAGCCATTTTTCCACTTTTCACCTTTCGCTCTCCTTCCTTGCCTTCGTAACGCTCAGAAACTCGAGAAGAAAGAATAAACATCCTTTCCTTCGAACCGATTCATACCTTCAATTATTTGAACCATTTGACAAATTTAGGTAATCCATTGAACGAAACCATCGCGTAAACGAGGAGACTCGATTCTTAACACCAAATCAAACAGAGTCATGGTCGATCGAAAATTCCTTGGCCTCAGCTTCGTGTCGATTTGGAGTAGGGGTTTCGAGATGATGAGGCGGAGGCCTTCGTATTAATCGATGGTGGAGCTTTGCATCGAGTCGAATGCTTTGAATCTATGGATCGATACGAAGGGGCTGTGTCTGATCGATTTGAAATGGCGGCCTTCGATCGAGTCGAAGTGGATGGCCTTAGGTTGAGTCGAAGCAGCGGTCTTGGATCGAGTCGAAGCGCGTGGCTTTGGATCGAGTCGAAGTGCGTAGCCTTAGATCGAGTCGAAGCGGTTGCTTTGGATCGAGTCAAAGCGCGTGGCTTTGGATCGAGTCGAAGTGCGTAGCCTTGGATCGAGTCGAAGCGGCTGCTTTGGATCGAGTCGAAGCGCGTAGCCTTGGGAGCGAGTCGAACTGGAGGCTTTGGGATCGAGTCAGAGCGTGTAGCCTTGGGAGCGAGTCGAACTGGAGGCTTTGGGATCGAGTCAGAGTGTTGCGCTCCGATCAATTCGAAATCCTTAGCCCCTTGATCGAGTCGAACTTGCATTCCACCCTTTTGACCGAGTCTGACTCATACACACACGACCATAACTGATTGATGCGAACACGGCTCTCGTGAGTAATACGAATTGAACACTTAAAAAATCTGAAATTTTTTGCACATTTGAACAACTGACTCCGACGAGCTTCAAACTTGCATAACTGGACTTAATAGTTTCACCGCATATCTGATTGCCTATCGAAGCTCGTCGATGAAACTGGAACTTATCGAACTAATAAAAAATTTTAACTTGGAGTGATAGTTAACAACTGGATGGCACGGTTGCAAGAGTCGGCGATGACGGTCCTTCCGACTGAATTCTGAAGACTCGTCGTTTTCATGTTTTCCTCAATCCCGTAGATCTCTTCAAATGATATACAATACTGCACTTCACATCACATACTCATGCACTTTACACTGGGGGATGCACGAGCGTTATTGCTTGTTTAACAATGATTTTTCATGAGCTAGCTATTCATGGAACCCTCAAGTTCACAGCAGCAGGAACTCCCGAGTTCTATTCCTCCATCCATCGAGATACCGGTTATTGAAGCCGAAGTTATAGATCCGGCCCTGGACGATCGTCTAGGGGCCCGGTTTATTTGTAATCCGCAAGATTCTGTGCCGTCGGGTATCTCTGAAGATATGTTAGGACGGATTTGTTTAAGTCATGGGTTATCGCTCGATGACGTGCTACTTCCTGGGCCAAATGACAGGCCGCATGATCCCCCGGAGGGGTTTACTGCTTTCAACCGTCACGCTTGCACAGCGGGGACACTCCCTCCCTTCAATCAATATATAAGGGAGATGTTATCGTTTCTTGGCATAGCTCCATCTCAGCTACATCCCAACGGGTATGCCTTGTTGAACAGCACCTTTGTCATGTTTATGGAGATCCTCTTTCGACCGTCGAAGCCGATCGAAATCAGATATTTATTCAACGTCAAGAGCCGTGGAGACAGCCCTTCTTTCACCTTCTTGGAAGCGGTCAGAAATTGCCACATTGTACTGGGCTCCTGGGGAAGGCTAAGTTATTATAAAACCGAATGGTTCTATGTTCGGTGCCCCCCTGGATTTGCTAGGCGATGGTTGGATAGATGTAAGTGTTGCCATTTCTCTCTTCAATCATTGAGATATTTGTAACTGACTTCAAAACTGACATACTTTTCCTTTTTTATAGATGCAATCTCTCGTCCTGACGGCGCATACTTCAGAGAGCTTGTTCGGATTCTTTAAGCCTTTCCAGGCGAAGAGAGGCATATCGACTTGGTTATGTCTGATAGAAATTTGAGGACTGTCGGGCTGATAGAACGGAGGCAGAGCATACTTCTGGAAGGGACACATAGAGTGGTCCCGAAGAGACGGGTGAAGCGCAAAGCGCCCACGGTCGTGATAACCGAGGAAGTTGATCTGGAGAGAACGCCTACCGATACCGAGCTCCCGGCCGGGCCTTCTTCCGATGTTCAAGATTCCGGAGGAAAAAGAAAAGGCAAGGCTGTTGCTCACAAACGCTCTAAATCTGAGAGATTTAAATCTTTGGTCGTGTCTTTGCCCGTCCCGGGGATTAGAATTACGGAGGCTTCTCCCCCGCCGGTAGAGAATCTTTTTGAAGGGCTTGCCGATGTTCCGATTCCGGATTTTGTGTCGTCTCAACACGACGCCGGGATGGGGGAGCTTGATAGCGCTCTTGAACTGAGCGGGTCGCTTGCTACGAGTGCGGCCGACATTTCCGGTTGGTCGGGGGATTGCACATGCATACACTTCACTACACTACATGATTCACGACTGTAAATCGACCAACTCAAGAAGTCGCTAACTCTTTCTTCGTTTCTTATTCTCAGGTACTATGTTTGGAAGAGGATCGATGCTCGGGAATCTTCGCTCAGCCCAAAAAGCTTCCGGTTACTATGATTCCCGCAGGAGGGATTCAGATAGGGATCGCGATCACGAATACTCTAACCAGGACAGGTATAGGCGTGATAGAGAGTATAGACATCGATCCAGATCACGCTCTCCTCCTCCTAGACTTCCGTCTCCTCCTCCTATTCAAACTTCAAATCCACCAGAGCCTCCTCGTCACAGGCCGTCTTCTCATGCTTCTAGGTCTGAAACTCATCTTCAGAGAGTCAAGACCACGGCCTCCATGATTACAAAGCAGGTCCCAGCTAACCCCACAGGAGAAAGGGCCCTTAAATTGGCTCAGATGAGGAAGGATTTTCCGAATATCTACTTCGATGGCTATGTCTTCCCTCCTCACTTAAAAAGAATTCCATCAGGGGTAGAAGGCACGATGCATGATTATGTCCATGACATTTACACCCAATACCGAGCGTGGGCAAAGGCTGCTGAAAAGCTTCCAAAGTGGCCTTTGTGCAAGCCAAAGCGCTCGAGAAGATGGAGACCGAGCTCGCAAAAAGGGATTATTCAGGTACTCACCGCTGAGTCCGAGTCTTCTCGAAAATATGAGATTGAGGCCATTAAAAAGGCTGACGAAGCGAAGGCGGCAATGGAGAGGTTGGGACAGACTCACGTTGCCTTGGTGGAGGAGATGGGCCACTGGAATACTACAGTTACCGCTAAGCGGGATGCAGCGGTCAAGGAACTTAATGAACTTAAGGCCGAATTCTCCGACATGGCCAAGGAAAAAGATGATGCGAATAACGCAGCCCAAGAGGTGTGCGAACAAGCTGTCTTGCTCAGGGACGAACGGGATGCGGCCGTGGTTAAAGTCCACAAGGTGGAGGCTGAGGTGGAGGAAAAAGTGAAGTTGGCCGAGTCCAGGCTAGAGGCTGACATCGAAGACCTTCTTGTTGTTTACAACGCTAACGTGCTGAGGCACATGGGTCTAGCCTGGCTCGATGATTTTCCGACGCATCTCTATAATGCTTGGGGCCGACTTGTCGAGGAGGAGAAGGAGGCGCATCTGGGCGAGTCTGAGGATGAATTCGAACTCGAGAATCACATTCTGATTGAGGATGAAAAGAAGATTCTCCATGAGTCGATGATTCTGCGTGAGAAGGAAAGACTTGGTGCCCAGCACTTTGAAGTGGGGGAGGGTTCTGGAGTTGACCACCATGAAGCAAGTCTTGAAGTTCCCGCGTCAACCCAGCCTGAATCCTCGTCTGCGGTTGATCCCCAGGCCGTCCTTGCTTATAATCCAGATCAACCGCAGATGTCTTCGACTGTAGTGCAAGTCACTGATACCGCTCTGCCGCCTACGAGTCAAACTGAGGAAGGTACTCTGAACATTCCATATATCTTTCTTAAGTCGACATCTTCGATCGAGTTAAGTTCTAACAGTTTTCTCATTCTTTGTCCATTGATCGATGCCGCACCGGCCATGCCTCCTACTACTCAAGAGCCATATCAAACGCAGGAGGCTATTGTGACCGAAGCAATCACGATGAGTACAGCTGCCCCGCTTGACGATCTACAGGGAGGTACAATTATGTTTGACGAGCAGCTAATGGATGAACTCTTTCGTCGTCACGGCGATCCTCTTGCTGACATGCCATCTGTCATGAGTGGAACTGATCTTGCTGCAAGTTCATCGATGCCGACCGCTGATGCTCTCAGCGGGGCTCGAGCAGTAACTGAAGAGGAGATGTTCGCTCAAATCGACGCTGAAATGGCAGCAGCGGCTCATGGTGGCAGTTTCGGAGGTGGGATGGCAGCACCGGGACCTGCTCCTCTTAGCATGATATCTCCCAATGGTACTGTTTTCCTCACCAGCGTGCCCCTTCCATCTTCTGTAATTGATCATGTTCCTCCAACTCCGCCCACAGGGAGCATTCTTATTCACACGAGTTCGGAGGAGGACGTTGACATAATGCCCTCGCCTGAAGACCAACCACCGAAAAGCAAAGGCTCGAAGAGGAAGATTAGCGGTGGCTCCAGTGGGTCTACACCGAGGAGGAAGCCAAGGAAGAAGAAAGATTAAACATGCTTCCCCGGTGTATTTTGACTTTCATTTTGTTGGTCGTGTATAGATGCGGGTTCGGCCCCTGCTAGTAGGAATTTTGGAAACTTGTACACGAACTTCTTTTATAAACGATAGAAATGAAACTTCTCTTTTTTGGATTCTTTTCTGTCATTGTGTATTTGTCCAAGTGTTTCAATATCTGAAGCGTACTTGTGAAGTTTTAGCTTTTGAATCAAGTTTGTTTTTGTTTGCCAAGTTCGGAAACTGTGGACATGGTTTGCGACCGGGAAGCAAGTTGAATTTTGACTTCGCATTGCTTCAGTCGATGGTCGATGCTTAAGTCTTGCCCCCCAGTCTTGGTGGTGAGTTGTAGATCATCAGTTGACGATCATTTCTTACATATAACATGTTAAGTCTAGTGCCACCGAACGGATGTCTGAGGCAAGCGAAGATTGAATAGTTCATCCATGCTCATTTGATTGTCGATGATCATATCCACACTCCGGGGATTCCCATTCGTTTACCGGCGGTTGGTTACGCCGGCTTAAGTTTCAATCATATGTCCGCGATCTAGGGACTTGGAATTGGCATTTGTACTCCGACTCGTGCTCCGGGAGTTTGGAGCTGACTTCGATTCACGCTTCGGGAACTTGGAGTTGGTGTTTACGCTCCGTTTCGCACTCTGGGAATCTGGAGTCGATGTTTGTACTCCGGCTCGCGCTCTGGTACCTCGGATTTGATGCTTATACTCAAATTCGCGCTCTGGGAATTTGGAGTTGATGTTTATACTCCGGCTCGCACTCTGGGAGTTCGGAGTTGATGTTTATACTCCGGTTCGTGCTCTAGGAATTCGAAGTTGATGTTTATACTCCAATTCACGCTCTGGGAATTTGGAGGTGATGTTTATACTCCGACTCGCACTCTGGGAGTTCGGAGTTGATGTTTATACTCCGCTTCGCACTCTGGGAATACGGAGTTGATGTTTATACTCCAGTTCGCGCTCTTGGAACTCGGAGTTGATGTTTATACTCCAATTCGCGCTCTGGGAATTTTGAGTTGATGTTTATACTCCGACTCACACTTTGGGATTTCGGAGTTGATGTTTATACTCTGCTTCGCACTTTGGGAATACGGAGTTGATGTTTATACTCCGCTTCGCACTCTGGGAATACGGAGTTGATGTTTATACTCCAATTCGCGCTCTGGGAATTTGGAGTTGATGTTTATACTCCGACTCGCACTCTGGGAGTTCGGAGTTGATGTTTATACTCCGACTCGCACTCTGGGAGTTCGGAGTTGATGTTTATACTCCCCTTCACACTCTGGGAATACGGAGTTGATGTTTATACTCCGCTTCGCATTTTGGGAATACGGAGTTGGTGTTTATACTCCGGTTCGCACTCTGGGAACTCGGAGTTGATGTTTATACTCCGACTCGCACTTTGGGAGTACGGAGTTGAATGTTTATACTCTGGTTCGCACTCTGGGAACTCGGAGTTGACGAAGGATTGTCATGTATCAATCCTTTTTTGACTTTGATGTGATGGCTTGTCCCCGAGCTCGGGTTTCACTTAGCGAGTGATTGGTTGCATCGCAGTCACTCTCTATTTGAATAAATTCCACCGTATGGTGAAACTTAGCTCTCCGTGCATAGTGATGGTCATATGAAGCATTTCAAGTAAATAACAGCTCTGGCTCGAAGAGATTGCATTTTATTGCTGAAACAAGAAAGTATGGCAAAGTCAGTTGCCTTATTACAAGTTCTAATTTCGAAATGCAGAAACAAATTGCAAAAAAGGAAAGTAAACTAAATTGATAAAGATAGCCTGTCATGTGTAATAGCGGCGAAGGCTCTCGCTATTCCAAGCTCTTGGCAGAGTAAGACCGTCGACGGTTGATAACTTGAATGTGCCATCTCCGAGCCTTCGTTCAATAACATACGGTCCTTCCCATGTCGGCTTCATATGCGAAGGAACCGGATAGATTCTTTTTAAGACGAGATCGCCCAGTTCAAAGGTTTGCGGACGGACCTTGGCGTTGTACAATCGGGCAACTCGACTTCGATGCGCAGCTGCCCTCAAATCAGCTTCTTCACGCTTCTCATCTAGTAGATCGAGAGATTCAGCAAGTAATATAGCATTTGTCTTTGGATCGTAGTATGTCACACGATGAGAAGGTACTTCTAGCTCGACTGGAATAACGGCTTCTGAACCGTAAGAAAGAGAGAATGGAGTGTGACCGGTCGCAGTCTTGTGGTTTGTTTGGTAAGCCCATAAAGCCATAGGAAGTTCATCGACCCACTTGCCCCCGACCTTTTCCAGTCATTTTTTCAGGATGGATTTTATAACTTTATTAACTGCCTCGACCTGTCCATTTGCCTGAGGGTGTGCAACCGCAGAGAATTTCTTTTGGATGTGAAATCGTTTGCAGAAATCTTTAAATTCAGCACACAAAGTTGATTACTTTCTTCGTTGTAATGGTAGCGAGAGCTTCGGCTTCAGCCCACTTTGTAAAGTAATCAACTGCGACGATGGCGTACTTCACACCACCTTTTGCCAAGGGTAGAGCCCCGATGATGTCGATGCCCTACATTGCGAACGACCATGGGCTGACCATTTGCGTTATCTCGGTGGGAGGAGCTTTAGGAATTCGGGCATATTTCTGGCACCTATCACATTTCTTTGCATAGTCAAACGCATCACGATTCATGGTAGGCCAGTAATATTCGTAGCGAAGTATTTTCTTGGTAAGTGCTTGCCCCCCGGTGTGATCGCCACATTCTCCCTCGTGCACATCGCGCAATACTTGTTTAATTTCATCATGAGCGATACACCGGAGTAGGGGGACTGAGTACCCCCTTCTGTACATGAGTCCATTCTGGGTGGTAAATCGTGAGGCCTTCCGAAGGACTTGTCTCTTTTCACTCCTACGCTCCGGTAGGGCTCCGTGCTCAATGTAATTTCTGAGTGGGGTCATCCATGAATCCTTTTCGGGAACGGTTTCGCATACCCAGTTCATTTCTGTCCGGTCGATGCTTGGGGAAGATAGCATTTCTACGGGAACTGACTCAGTTCGATGTTCCACTTGAGTAGTCTACCAGACGTCTCAGGCCGCGAAAGGACCTGTCGTAACAGCTAGTCGGTGTAAACAACTATGGGATGTGCTTGGAAATATGGTCGGAGTTTTCTTGATGCGATTACAAGGCAATAAGCCAACTTTTCTAGCTTTGGATAGTTCCTTTCAGCCCCAGTCAATCGTTTGCTGACGTAGTACACTGGCTTTTGTATCTCGTCTTCTTCTCGAACCAAGGCAGTGCTAATAGCATTTTCTGATATCGCCAAGTATGCATACAACTTCTCATGATCAATAGGCTTTGACAGTATTGGCGGTGTGGATAGATGTTGAACTAGTGCTTGGAAAGCGCCCTCACACTCCGTGGTCCATTCAAAGTTTCGCTTCCCTTTTCGGATCAGATCGAAGAAGGGAATGCATTTGTCAATGGACTTTGAAATGAACCTGCTCAATGCTGCTACCTTTCCATTGAGACTCTGGACTTGCTTTATAGTCTTGGGAGTTTCAAGATTTCTAATTGCCCAAATCTTTCCAGGATTAGCTTCGATTCCTCGGGCGTTAACGATGAACCCAATGAACTTTCCGGATGCAACTCCAAAGTGACATTTCAGTGGGTTGAGCTTCATTTTGTATTCTCGAAGTATGTTGAACATAGTTTCCAGGTCTTTTACATGGTCGGTGGAGAGTTGTGACTTCACAAGCATGTCGTCTACATATACTTCCATTGTTTTCCCGATTTGATTGGCAAACATCCGATTGACCAATCGTTGATAAGTAGCCCCGGCGTTCTTGAGTCCGAACCGCATAACCTTGTAATAGTAAAGTCCTAGATTGGTTACGAAGCTGGTATGTTCTTGATCAGGTAAATGCATCGGTATCTGATTGTAGCCAGAATATGCGTCCAAGAAGGATAAGAGTTCATGCCCAACCGTCGAATCTACTAGCTGATCAACTCTGGGAAGCGGGAAACTGTCTTTGGGACACGCTTTATTCAGATCGGAATAATCGACACATGTTCTCCACTTCCCGTTTGGCTTTCGGACGAGCACGGGATTTGACACCCATTCGGGATATAGAGCGTCCCAAATGAACCCGTTCGCTTTAAGCTTTTCTACTTCTTCTTTAAGGGCAGTAGATCTCTCTGGATCCATACCACGCCTTTTTTGTTTGACCGGGACATGACGCGGGTCAATGTTCAGGGTGTGGCTCGCGATGTCCGGCGAGATCCCATACATATCAGAATGTGTCCAAGCAAATACGTCAAGATTTGCCCGCAGAAATTCAACCAATTCCTCTTGAGTTTGCTGGCTTAGCTGAGATCCAATCTTTATCATTTTCGAATCATCATTATTTTCAACTGGGACATCGATCGTCAGTTCGGCCGGGGATGCTTGACTTTCTTTAGATTCTCCTTCGTCTTCAGTTTCTCTCGGGTCAAGATCCTTGAGGAATTGGCTGGGGTGCCCGAGCCTGGGCCCGGGCGTTAATTGTCAATTATCGGTAAAACGGACGCAGAGAGATTCCTCTCCGCCCTTTCCTTTTTCCTTTAGCTGCGCCTCCCGCAGCTCAGCAACATAGCAGGCTCTGGAAGCAGCCTGATCTCCATGAATGATTCCTGTTCCATGATCAATAGGAAACTTTAAAGTCAAACACCACAGGGTGATGGCTACCCTGAATTCAGCGAGGGCCGGTCGGCCCAAGAAAGCATTGTAAGGGGAGTCTATGTCCAAAACAATGAACTGTAACATTTGTACTCTCCGACGTTGTCCAACTCCCAATTCTACGGGCAGTTCCACCATTCCGGTGGGTATAGTAGCACTTCCGTTGAAACCATGGACTCGAGATTGACAAGGTTTCAAGTCCGTGGCTTCCATTTTCATTTGATCATAAGCTCGCTTGAACAAAATATTCATAGAGCTCCCACTGTCAACTAAGATCCTCTTCATCCAAGCGGGACCTACTTATGCTGAGATGACCAGTGGATCGATAATGGGGGCTTCGACTTTATCAGCGTCTCTGTTCCTGAACACGATGTCATCTGTCATCGTCTTCTGTTGCTTGCCCGGAGCTCCTTCATCAAAGTTACTGCAACACTCGAAGTCTGCATGCCTGATAGAACTGGCATACAACTCCATTTCCTTCCAGCTTCGATCTGCTGGGTGAGGACCACCACTTATCGTATTGATAATTAACCTCCCGCCTGTACGAGCGGGTTCCTCCTGTCTTTCCTGATTCGGCGCACGATTCTGATTTGATGGGCCCGCACCACCAGACTGCGGCGCCCGCACATACTGATCCAGCTTTCGCTCACGTATCAGTTTTTCAATGATGTCTTGTAAGTGACGACACTCATTGGTGTTGTGGCCATAACTCTCATGGAATCTACAGAATTTTCCTGTTTGGATTTGTCTCTCAATTGGCGGTTTTAGGGCAGGTTTCTTGTATTGCATGGTATTGCAGGTCTGCAAATACACATTTTCCAACGACGTGTTCAATGGAGTGTAATTATCGTACATGGAAGCTCTCCACCGTGGACCACGATTCTGATCGTGTTTTTTGTTCTGATTCCCATTGTCCCTTTGTTGATTCTGTTTATTTTGTACGTTCAACTGAATTTTTCCAGAACTATCCCCGGATTGTTTAACAACGATGTTACTTTGTATTCCTACGATGTTGGGCCCTGCATCATCCTGCTTCCTAGACTATTTCGCATCCTCCCTTCTTAGGAATTGGGCTGCCTTGGAATAGAAACGGTCCAATGACACAGGTGGTTTTCCAGCTAACTAATTTCCAAACTCGGAATCAGCATCAATCCCCTTAGTCAATGCCATCAGGATAGAGTTATCATTGGATTTCTTATTTCTGCACACGCAGCATGGAATCGCTCCAAGTAACGTCTAAGTGTTTCTCCGGGAGCTTGCGTAACAATAGACAGAGTGTTAACGTCCTTAAGCCTCGCCACGTGCATACGGAATTGTTCGAAAAACTTGGTGGCCATCTAGTCAAAGTTAGAGATGGATCGCGGTGGCAAACGAGTGAACCACATGGTAGCGATGCCCCTAGAGAAATGGGGAAACTATGGCACTTTACTGCGTCATCAGCTCTAGCAGCATTCATCAGCCATTCGTATTTCAGGATGTGTTGATTGGGATTAGAACTTCCTTCATAAACTGGCAAAGCTGGCATCCTGAAGTGCCGAGGTGGTTCAGAATATAAAATGTCACCGGTGAAAGGGGTATGACTTTGGGAGATTCCCCAGTTGTCATTTGAGAGACCCTGACTTTCACGAATCATTTGGCAGATCATCTCTGGTATATCCGGCGTTTGGATACTTGGAGCATGTTGTGCCAAGGTGTGGTCGGGTTCCACAGCGCGAGTCTGGACCAGACGCGGTCGACGGTCCGTGCCTCGCCTCCTTGGTTCAACATCCTCATGGACATAAGGCTCAGGAGTCTGCTCCCGTTGGTTACGTTGAGGATCATCTTGGCTTCTAGCATCACCTCCCCGTCCGCTAGTGGTGGTAGTAGCAATGTTGTCGGTAACATGGTAAGGAGCAGCTCCTCCTCGAGTTGAAGGTTCTGTACGGAGACTAGCGGATGGTCCAGCTCTAGGTTGCCCAAGGTTCGAAGCAGGTTGGTGTCCCGTGGCTTGGGTGTAGCTTACACCTAGCCGTGGACGTGTGGATCTGGTTTGGCCATCGGAGGAGGCTGAACTCTCCGTGGAAGAATAAGAACCTTGGTCTCTTCTGGATCTTCTTCGCCTTTGGCGATTTAGCTGGTTAGTCAACTCTGTGTTGGCGCGTAGTTGTTCAGTTAGCTGTTGTCGACTTTGGGTCAACACTTGAAGCAATGTCTGGAATTCTTGCCTAGTGATTGGACCTGATGGATCTGAAGGTCCTGCAGCATTTTGGTTGGATGGAGGTGATTGCATGGGATTTTGTCGGTCCCGTGCTCCTTGATCAGCAGCTGTAGAAGTGGTATGTGTGCTCACCATAATGAATTGATGAAGTCCTTTCCTAGATCTGATTGCAAATCTGAATATAATGGAAGGGCTTCAAAGTTCTAGATCTGGATCTTCTTCTTAGATTTATGCAATCCAATATAGACAGGAGATCCAAAGAGCAGGAGAAAATTTGGGTTTTTCTCAGTGAAAGCACCAAAGTGTTTGTACCAAAATTGGGCACAACACTCTTCGGAAGTCTTTGAAGAGATAAAGTGAAGAAATTAAATGGAAAAAGTGGAATTATCTAACAAAAACTCCAAATTTCAGAAATGAGAATAATTAAAATGTAGAGAGACACAAGAATTTAGAGTGGTTTGGCGTATTGCCTACGTCCACTATGAAGTAGTTTGCTTTATTGATCTTTCTTTGATGTTTACAATTGATTTCAGCAAATTACAGCGAATAACAATGGTTTGTATAGTGAAATTCGTTGGTAGCAGCAGGAGTGGAATTCAGATCTGGATCTGGCGGAGTCCGGGCGTTGGAGATCTCAAAGAGGAAGAAGAACCCCTTTTCTGTTGGCTTTAGGGGTCTATTTATAGGTGTAGGAGGCTGATATTTCGCTCAGATCTTAGGAGACCCTCTTTGGCATGTGACCAGGCCCGTGAAGTTTTAGTCCGATCCGTGATTGATACGAACAGATTTTGTATCGATCAAGATTTCATCTAATGGAGTCGAAATTTGACGTGGACATTCGTTAGCATGCACGTAGTCTTCTATGAAGATTTCATAGCATTTGGACTTGTAGATTAGGAGATATGATCGATACAAAATGGGATTCCCGGTAGGTTGTTTGGTTCGACTCGCTCTGTCTGACTCGCTCTGTTCGACTCGGTGACGTGGCGCTAACCTGTATTGACTGCTGTGCTTTGCTCCTCATCGATGGACACGAAGTAGACGCCTTCAGATGGATGTGAAGTCGTCAAAGTGGAGCGAGTCGAAGTATGGCTTGAGACGGAGTGAGTCGAAGTGAGCATTGATCGAGTGAGTCGAAGTGTGTGTTGGTTGAGCGAGTCGAAGAAGGCATCTGTTGGAGGCAAAGCGGAGCGAGTCGAAGTAGTCGCTTCTGAGTGTTGCGAAGCGAGTAGAAGTAGTCGCTTCTGGTGTTGCGAAGCGAGTCGAAGAAGTCGCTGTTGATGGTTGCGAAGCAAGTCGAAGGCGCTGCTTCTGATGGTTATGAACGGAGCGAGTTGAAGAATGGCTTGAAGAGGAGCGAGTCGAAAAGTGCACTTCCTACGGATTCGAACTGGAGCGAGTCGAAGAAGGCTGTTCTCGTCCAATTTTGTATCGTTCACAACTTGAGCATCCGAACTCGGATTGACTTGAGATTTGGAACGTTGACTCTCATGGCTTAGCTTGTCATGTCCTACCAATTTTGGCTCGATTCGGACTCGGAAAAAATTCGTCGATATCTATAGTGAGCCTGTGTATGACTGATCTCTAGGACGGACCATCATCAGTTACTAGTCAATTCCTTGGTGTCACGGCCTTGCCAAAAGGCGGGATAACATCAACCAAGACTAATCTGTTCCATGCCAACATGCGTTGATATCATACATGTCATTCTGGTTAACGTCGAAGACGATACAAGCGGCAAGATAGAGGGCGATGTGATCCTTGTCGGCATGGCAAAACAGTAATTAACATTAAATTGCATTTTTAATAATAAAAGCAATTTCTTTCCACCTACTCCATATATTTGTCAAACTCTTATTGGTTGATAAAACTTTATCAATTTCTTTTCCAGAAAATTCTGTTGCACTCATATTTTCTAAACCCCAAACATTTGCAAACAATATATTTTTGTATTAATATTTTAAATACTAATTAAGCCCTTCTAGCTCAAACAAATTATTAATTATACTTAAACACTTGGGAAAAATCCCTAAAAATTCATAGTAAATCAAATTAACCATATTCTTCAACATATAAAAATATCAAGGCCAAAACTCAATTTAATTATTTTTAATAATCAAAACCCGAAATAACATGTTTTCTACACTTAGAAAATTCATACTTGCTCGAAAAATTATGAAATTAAAAACCCACAGCTGAAATAATGTTTCTAACATTATACTAAAATTTCAAGTCATTTAGGTGTTATATGATAGGTTTTCCAACTCAAACATATCACTAAATTTCATAAATAAATTGTATAAATTCACCAAAAAGCATATAACCCTTCAAACTATCATAACATGGGATAATATTAGCAAAATATTCGGATATATACTTAAAACCTAAAATAACATCTAAAACATGAGATGCATACTATTATTCACCTCGAATGGATTAAGAAGGTTGAGATTTGTGCTATTGATTATAATCCGCTAAGATTTTACTTTATTCTAAGCTTTGTCTTCTTTCTAGATCTCTTGTGAATGGCCGACCTTGATTTACTCTTTTAATTTTTGAAAGTTAAACAAAATGAAGGAAAAGAATTGTAAGGGTATATGTTTAGGCAATGCAATTTTTCCCATATTTCCCTTAGCCTGTTTTCTTCTTCTTATTTAAAGTTTGATCCTTCTTACTAATTCATTCATTAGGCACGACCCCTTTCTTTAATCAAATCTCGATCTCCTTATCATCTAACATTATTTTATTTTATTTACCCAATTGCATGTCCTAAATAATGTTAGTCAAAATTAGAGTTATCACAGAAAGTGCATAGAAAATTTCCATAAACGCAATGGTTCAAGTACCGTGGTCAAATTTGACATTTTTTCAAATTCCATTTTTGAGCCTTAATAATTATCTATTAATTACCATAAATTTTATGAGGTGTTACAGGGATCAAGTTCATCATTGCCTTATACTTCTTCCATAAATTTTCTAGCATCTACATCGTCCTATTTCGCCGGCATTCAAAGTTGTTTGAATGTTCACCTACGGTGAACTCCTATTTTTCATTATATTTTCTTTGTACTATCGTAGTTTGATGTCCAGACTCTCAATCTAACTATCATAGTTGGACATCCATGCTCCCGATCTACCAATCATATGTTGAAGATTGACAAAAGATATCATAAGCTGAGGTTGAGCTATCGGAGGTTGAAGGTGGTGAAAGTTGTCGCCAGTTGAGATGGATGCTTCAAAAACTATCGCGAGTTGAGATTGGCGTTTACTAAGCCTTCACAAGTTGAGAGAAGGTGGAATAAAAGTTGCTATCAAGGGTCAAGGAGCTATATTAGGTCAAGGAGCTATATTAGGTCAAGGAGCTATCGAGGGTTGATCATTATGCGATAGCTTGTTCCTTGCCTTATCATTAACCTGCAACAGTTAAGCTACGGCAGTTAATTTTTAAACTTTAAAATCTAAAAACTTTAACAATTCATATCTTTTTCAACAATACTCGGATTTTAAAAATTCTTCAACCATCGCATTCACAAAAATATGTTATATTTTTTAAAATTATTTTAATTTTTTAATTTTTTTTGAAATCAACAGTATTTTGGTTATTTTTTAAAAACAAGCCTTGAGTTCAATTCTCAATGAAAGTATCAAAATATTAAACTAATTTTTTCCCAACATTAAAATATTTTAAAAGAAATAAAATTCAACTAAAATTCCAAATATGCTCATTATCAAAATAATATAAATCTGAAATGTCCAAAATGCCTAAAATGTCCAAGGTTCAACTCATTCTTCTCTCATATACAAATGATATGAAATTCGAGTACACATGTAATATTCATTATCCAATGGTTAACATGCAAAAAAAATATGAGTTATATCCTTTGTTATAGTCCAAATATCAAGGATGAAGTCAATATGCAATTTCCTATTTCTAAAGGTCCTTGTGTTTAAAATTTCCAATCATCTTCTTCGTCGGTCAAAGAGGAGGTTTCAAGCTCTCAAGGGAGTATAGAAATGTCAAGTCCCAAATAATGAGTTATGCTGAAAAAGAGAAAGAAGAAAGCAGCCCCTTCTCATATGGAGGTTAGTCCCTATTTATAGTGGATGGAAAGTGGCATGGCTTGTTGGGATTGGCCGATTGAAGTTGGCGTAGATTGCTAACTTAGCAAAATGGACAGTCTTGGTGGTACAATTTGTCATCATCTCAGGACTATAGTAGTTCATATAGATCGCTAACTTAGCCATGGTATAAACAAAGGTGGTATGGTTGTATAGGAATGCTTTGAAGCTTTAATACATAGAATTTCCTTCACATTAATATACTGCCTCTTCACATTACTCATTGTTATCCCTTGATGTTGAATGTTGCCTATATCTTCTTTTTTGTATATCTTTGAATTGATTATGTTTAATGTGGAAACACTACTTCACTTCAACGAATATCCTTATTGTGACGCCCTTAACCTGCGATAGCTTATAATATCAACTTGCGATGGGTTATAGTATCAACCTGTGATAGTCCTAACCTTAATATGTTGTGGTTTGTTTTCAACATTTGATGGCCTTCATTCCTCAATGTGCAACAATTCCAAGGTGCAATAGCTTCAAAGTGTGATAGCTAAGTAAACTCAACCTTCGATAGCTCAAACTGTCAGCATGTTGTAGCTTTGAAACATCAACCTTTGAATAGCTTTATTCATCAACATTCGATAGATTTATTTGTCAACCTTCAATAACTTATATTCATCAACCTTCGATGTCTTTGTTAGTCAACCTTCTATAGCTTGATTAATCATCGTGCAATAATTTTGGAAATATTATCCCTCGACGACTGATTTCTCACCATGTGATAGCCTTGGAAAATTTCATCCCTTGATAGCTTGATTAGTGTAATACCCCACCTTTATACCCATACTAACAAATAATATTACAAAGTAATATTGTTTGCTAATACAGAGGAAAAGGCAGGATAGAAGCGACCATATGTGAATATTCCCTTGTGATAACACCAACACGTTTTGCTTTTACCTCATGAATCATATATGACATGTACGGTATTAGCATAAAGTAATATCATGTTGGCTAGAAGATCGGGACAACATATAGTATATCATACAAAACACGGAATCACAGAACATGGTAGAATATATAATATAGATATGAAGATAAATACATAAGTGAATCTACAAAAAGTGAATACTAGATCCACATAATATGAATGATAAAGCACAAGACTACTGCCAAAAGAATATATACATCATGGCTCATTATCTCAACAAAAAGATGTACATAACCCAAAGTCTAGGACGAAAAAAGATATAATATCATAGATATAACTATCTCCCAAGCTAAGCCGGCATCTACGGTCAATGGGTTCCAATAGCTGAAAATCTCGGTCTAACCCAAGTATTAAGAAATAATAAACAGGTCAGGCTAATTCTAATACAATCAAAGTGAGAATAATGAGTTAACATATATTATCTCAATAGTAACATAAATTAATACTACTCTTTTAATTTGATGATAATAGCAGGTATACAGCAAATTACCATGTCATAAATCCTCATTTTTCTTTTCATAAGCAAATTTTAAAATATAGCAAATTCAAATCACACAAAGCAAATCATAAACAAAAGGACATGCCAAAAGCGAGTCATCATAACACGAGCCTGAAAACACGCCGAACACGCTCGAAAGAAAGTTGTCATAAGGCAAGTTTGAAAACACGCCAGACACGCCTGAAAGCGAGTCATCACAAGACGAGCCTGAAAACACATCGAACCCACCTGAAAACGAGTTATCGAAATACGATCTTGAAAGCGTGCCGAGGTGTCATTGAAGAACGAAGTGTTAAATACTTTCGATTAGTAATCAAACGAGTGCACCCAATGTCCCATAACCACTCAGCGATACTCGTATATTTATTAAAATATTGTAGATTTCACTCAACTAAAATATTCCATCAAATGAGTCCAAGAATTAATCGATAAAGTGATACAAAGGTTCCATACCAATTATACTACAAAATCATTTAATTAGATTTCTCATTTAGTTGAAGTAATAATTTTATACTGAAATTACTTCATTTAAAATTATTTAAATATTAGTCTAACGTCTATAAAATTGATAGATTTATAAGTATGATTTTATTTACTTAATTTAAACTCTTAATTTTGAGGATAGTACTACAAATATAATTTATATTTACTTTATCAAAGTGATTTTTAAACTATTTCTCTATTATATAATATTTTCCAAGAAATTATTCTTTATAAAAATAATTCTTTATTAAATATATATATTCATATGTATGTGTGTGATTCATAGTTTTATAGAATAAAAATCCGGAGATGTCTAGAAATAAAAGAGTCAAGAAATCAAAATAAGAAAGGAAATCAAGGAGAGAACAAAACATAGGAAAACACAGGGAATAAATCGCCTGGAGCACAGGCTCCGGATTACTACCGGTCGACCCACTAGTTGACCGCTAACGGTCGACTAGTTAAGAAAGTTCAATAAAGCTATCAACTTCATAGTGGACGTAGGCGATACGCCGAACCACTCTAAATTCTTGTGTCTCCTTGCATTTTAATTATTTTCATATATGAAATTTGGAGTTTTTGTTAGATAATTCCTCTCTTTCCATTTAATTTCTTCATTTTATCTCTTCAAAAACTTCCGAAGAGTGTTTGTACCAAAATTGGGCACACCACTCTTCGGAAGTTTTTGAAGAGATAAAATGAAGAAATTAAATGGAAAGAGAGGAATTATCTAACAAAAACTCCAAATTTCAGATATGAAAATAATTAAAATGCAAGGAGACACAAGAATTTAGAGTGGTTCGGCGTATCGCCTACGTCCACTATGAAGTTGATAGCTTTATTAAACTTTCTTTGAAGATTACAAGTGAATTCAATGAGTTACAGCAGATGATTATGATTTTGCAGCAGTAATTTTGGTTATTAGCAGCAGCAATGGAGTTTAGATCTGGGTGTTTGTACCAAAATAGGGCACAACACTCTTCGGAAGTTTTTGAAGAGATAAAATGAAGAAATTAAATGGAAAGAGAGGAATTATCTAACAAAAACTCCAAATTTCAGATATGAAAATAATTAAAATGCAAGGAGACACAAGAATTTAGAGTGGTTCGGCGTATCGCCTACGTCCACTATGAAGTTGATAGCTTTATTGAACTTTCTTTGAAGATTACAAGTGAATTCAATGAGTTGCAGCAGATGATTATGATTTTGCAGTAGTAATTTTGGTTATTAGCAGCAGCAATGGAGTTTAGATCTGGATCCGGCAGATTCTGGGCGTTGGAAAGTTCAAGGAGGAAGAAGCCCTTTTCTGTTGGCTTTGGGGTCTATTTATAGGTGTAGGAGGCTGATATTTTGCTCAGATCTCGGGAGACCCTCTCTGGCACGTGACCAGGCCCGCACGCCCAAGCCCGTGAAGTTTCGGCCCGATCCGTGATCGATACGAACGGATTTCGTATCGATCAAGATTGTGTCCGATGGAGTCAAAATTTGGCGTGGACATTTTTTATGTTGTACATAAGCTTCTGTGAAAATTTCATAACATTTGGACTTGTAGATCATGAGATATGATCGATGCAAGTTGGATTTTTTCCATCCGTGATCGATACGAACGAATTTCGACTCGGTCAAGACTTGCTCTGATCGAGTCGAAATTTGGCAGGAACATTCTTCATGTTGTAGTTAAGCTGCTGTGAAAATTTCATAGCATTTGGACTTATAGATCTCGAGATATGATCGATGCAAGTTGGAGTTTTTCCATCCGCGATCGATACGAACGAATTTCGACTCGGTCAAGACTTGCTCCAATCGAGTTGAAATTTGGCAGGAACATTCTTCATGTTGTACTTAAGCTGCAATGAAATTTTCATAGCATTTGGACTTGTAGATCTTGAGATATGATTGATGCAAGTTGGAGTTTTTCCATCCGCGATCGATACGAATGAATTTCGACCCGGTCAAGACTTGCTCCGATCGAGTCGAAATTTGGCAGGAACATTCTTCATGTTGTAGTTAAGCTGCTGTGAAACTTTCATAGCATTTGGACTTGTAGATCTCAAGTTATGATCGATGCAACTTTGGATTTCTCAACCGTGATCGATCAATATCTTGAGCATATGAACTCCGATTGACTTGAAATTCGGAATGTTGGCTCTCATAGCTTTGCTTGTCGTGTCATATCAATTTTAGCTCGATCCGGACTCGGAAAAAATTCGTCGATATCCATAGTGAGCCTGCGTATAACCGATCTCCAAGACGAACTACCATTGGTTTCTAGTCAAGTTCTTGGTGTCATGGCCTTGCCAAATGGCGGGATAACAGATGCCTAAAGCGTGAAAGCTCCAAGCATCATCTTTAGCGACGAAGGGTTGCATTTCAGCTACTGAAATTTGAAATTATAAAGCTACAAACCACTACTAAATGAGCACATAATCCTCTATACTTCAATGATTCATATAAGAGATGAAATGAGAATTACAGTAGAAATTTATGAGTTTCAGATACTCGTTTTACTGTGTATTTTCAGACAGATAGTATATCATCAAGTAATCATCCAATAATCACAAACAACCAATTAATATCAACATGCAATTCAGTTAGAAATAGGTGTGAGGATTACTTACCTTTCTTCCTTAATTTAGCAACTAAAGACAATCACTACAGCTAATCCTTCTTAACCAGCAAACCCTAGCAATACTCAACTAAAATAGCTAAAGAAACCCAATTCACCAAACTATAAAAACTGAAGAAAAAAATCCTAATATGATGTATACAGGTTTGAGATTTCCACCTGAAATTATAAGCTTCTAAAGATGATTAATTAGAAATAATTTGGAGAGATTGAAACCATGGTTTTAGGTTTCAAAAGAGGAAAGAAGTCATGTTGTTATTTTCTTTTCTGAAGTTATGAGATAGCGTGCAGACTTAAGTATTAATAATATCTTTCTTTGGTTAAATTCTTTTGGGCTTTGGTTTTAATTCTCAACTCAATAAGAATTATAATTTACTTATAATAATTTATTTTAAAAAATGGGCTCATAAACATAAATTTTTAAGCGTCCTAAGTATCAATCCAACCTTCCCAAAATTGAGAATTACCCATTATTATTTTAAATCAAAAAACCTGTTATTTTTAAAAGGTTTAATTTCTTTCAAATTTTTACTTTTAATTTAAATAAAAGATTAAACTTAATTAATGTTTCCTTTCAAACTTAAATCCTAAAATTTTCAATTAAATTCTTCGAAAAGTTCTGTCTTTCAATAATAATATAAAACCCCAATTTCTTTTTAATTTGAGAAAGAAAAAATTAAAAGTCCCAAAATCTTATTTAAAAATTAATTTAAATGTATTTTATTCCTTATTTTAGATATATCTCAAACCAGGGTCGTTACAAACTCCCTCATAAGAAAATTGCTCCCTGCGATTCTCCTCAACGGAAAGTCTATAATGTGCTTATACTTCTAGCAATTTATCTTTCAAAGATTGAATACTAACATGATTAAGATACAAAACAAGAAAAAACAAGGGATTTACCAAGCTAATGAGCTTTAGACAATAATTCTAGATAAGTTCGCTAGATATGTTCTCTCGTCTCCAAGGAGCAATCTTTAGGATTATCGGACAATTAGACTTTGACAAGCAGAACGTCTTTATTACGAAGACGTTTAATCTCAGAAGCAATAAAACGAATCGGATTCTGCTCAAAAGTCAAATCTGGTAAAATCTCAAGTTCTTCGATATGCTTGGGCTCTAGCACAGACTTAGGATTTCTCAAGCACTTCCAGAGTTGAGAGATATGAAAAACATTATGTATTCTGAAAATTTGTGCTGGTAGTGAAATACGGTATGCCACATTTCCAATACGTTCAATGAATGGGTAAGGTCTAATATAACGAGGTACCACTTTCCTAGAAGGACTAAAATGACTTACCCTTTCAAAGGAGAAACACAAGTAAAAATCAAGCTACCTATGAAAAACTCCAAATCCTTTCTTCTTCTATCTGCATAGGACATATATCTTCTTTTGGCTTCTTTCATTCTTTGTCTAATAAGATCAATCTTTTTTGAAGCTTCTCGAACTGAATAAGGCCCCAAAACAAACTTCTCACCGGTTTCCAGCCACAAGAAGGTGATCGACATGGCCTTCCGTAAAGAGCTTCGAAAGGAGCTATACCGATACTAGTTGGAAGCTATTATTGTAACCGAACTCCACAAGATAAAAATGACCTTCCCAACTACCTCCAAAATGCAGAATACACGCACGGAGTAAGTCTTCTAAGACTTTATTAACTTGCTCCATCTGACTACGGATGATAAGTTGTGCTTAGGTTAAGTTTTGTACCCAATGCTGCTTGAAGACTCTTCCAGAATCCACTTGTAAATATCAGATCCTGGTCACTGACAATGGCACTAGGAATGCCATGCAACCGAACAATCTCTTTGATATAAATCTTTACTAACTTAGGAGCTATCCAATTAGACTTTACAGGAATAAAGTTGGTTGATTTCTTTAATCTATCAACAATCACCCACAAACTATCATGATCGGATCTAGAATGAGGAACACCATCAATGAAATCAATGGATACCTGTAAAGAGTTACAGATATGATCATTACTAAATCAATTTATTACGAAGAATGTAAATGTGAACTTCTTATTTTCCTTACGTCCACATTTACCTGATCCTACTTCCACAATGGGATGTCTAAAGGTTGTAAAAACCCATTGAGTCTTTGATACTCTACCTCAACAAGCTGTCAAGTTATACAATTCTTCATATAATTAGCTATGTCCCACTTCATTCCTTCTCGATAGTAAAGTCGCTTCATGTCTGCATAAATTTTACAACTATTGGGATGGATAGTGAATTTTGTGCGATGACATTCATTTAAAATGTCTCCTCTGAGATTTCCAACATTATGCACTATAACTCTACCCCTTCTCTACACACAACCTCGAGTATCAACTTTGAATTCCTTCATCTCGACTCATCCATTATCACTCATACAACTCAGACCGAGGTTTACAAGATTAGGGTCTTACCTTTGAGCCTCAGTTATTCGATCTAAAATAGTTGGTCGAGCTTCTAAAATGGCTAATATCATAGATGGAATAAAATTCGGAATTTAATCTGTAATCTCACAAGAAGATAGAACCACAACATCATTCCATTCCATCAACATTAAAGAAATAACAGCCTGGTGCCTATGGCTAAACACATCAGCTACTTGATTGCCCTTACCTGGAGTGTATTGGATTTCAAAATCATAGACCGCGAGAAATTCAAGCCACCTCTGCTGCCGCATATTAAGTTCTTTCTGAGAAAATAAGTACTTTAAATATCTGTGATCAGTATAAAGAATAAACTTCTTTCCTAGAAGATAATGACGCCAAATTTTTAAAGCAAAGACAATAGCTGCAAGTTCGAGATCATGCATGCCATATCTGACCTGAAAATTATTCCCGAACTTCTATGCGACAATTTTAGCCCTGAAAATCTTGTTTGGGCTATAACTTTTGATAGGAGTCAAATAAGGGTCTCAAACTAGTTATATTGCTTTAGGATGATGGTTTTCCATTCCATAAAGTAGTCAAAATAGAAAAACGGACTTACGGTTAGAAAGTTATGCCTATTTTAAGTTTTTAAAACTGTTGGTCAGGATTAATATGTAACTAATTAAGCCCATTAGTGAGCCCATTAGTCTAATTAGAGAACACTATAGATAGAGGGCAGAAGAGTCAAATTAAATCTTTTTCCTCTTATTCTAAATCAGGTATAACCCTAATTAGCCCAAGATCCATCCTAATTTCATCCAAAATCACCCAAATTGCTCTCTAAATTAAACTAGATTGCGAATAAGAGATTAGATCCTCAATTAGAAGCTAGAGATCATCAATTTGCCTGATTTGAAGTGCATTTCTTCACTGTCCGAATTAGATCTACACATGAATTTGTTGGATTTGGTAATCGGTGACTGGTTTATGCCTTCTCAATATGCTATACATGTTTATATGGTAGAATTATAGGATTTAACGTGTTTTAAATTTATTTTAGCCATAAAAACCTTTTCTAACTTTAATGACAAGTTAATCATGCATATGATATAGGTTGATTAGAAATCACCTTGATTTATGTTCATATATTCATGTTATACGTAGATCTATGTTAGAAATTGCCTTGTTTATCTTATTTGATGGATTGCAAGTTTGATTGGATGAAATTTCTTGTAATTCTATGTTTGTATGATATGATTGATGTTGTTTGCTAGTGTTGTGATCGCATAGAAAGTTAGGTCAGAGAATTGAGAAAATCGGAGGGAAAGTTGGTCGGAATTGGACGAACTTGGCAGATAGGCTCTAGAGTATAGCAGTAGGCTATTAGATAACTAGCACCTCGATTGGACGCAAAGTGATAGGTCAACACTGAGTTAAGGAGATGGGTCAAACCTGACTTATGGTGGTAGCTCATGAGTGATGGTCGACTTGATGGCTTGAAAGGATATGGCTAACAGAGGTTGTCTATGTCAAGGTTCTAGAAGATTAGCTAAATGCTTAAGTTTATGATGAATTATCAAGTTAAGTTGGCAACGAGTTATGCCTATAACTCGGCACCGAGTTATGGGGAAGGAAGCTATGACTCGGTGGTTGACATGGATGGATAGAGCTTGGCTAGATGAGGTATTCCATAGTAAGATGCAGGGTTTTGGCTAAGGATTGGATGCTACAATGAGTTATCTCTAGAACTTAGAAGTGAAGCTTTGGATTAGGGGACGAGTTACCAATGTTGGATGAGTCGGGGTGCAAGGCACTGGAAGGTGAGCACTAGAGACATGAAAGAGGAATTATCCATTAGTTGGCTAAGTGTATAACTTGGCACCGAGTTATACCTATAACTCGTCACCGAGTTGTCATGGTGCATGATACGGATGTGAAACTTTCACGGGCGGGAAGGGGATGCTTTGTAGATCGTGATGGAGGTGTTGGCCCGTTAATATCAGGTTGGATGACTATATAACAACAAGATGAAAAGCTATGGTTTTCAGACGTTGGCTCATGTTGGGAATGAGTTCCAAAGATGGCGGCTCATAAAAGAGGGAGTTATCTGATTGGGGAATGTAGAAGGGTTCCTCATGAATAATCGAAATTGGATTGGACAAGAAGGGCTCGGTATCCAAATGGTGCAAAGGTGGGCCTGGGTATATGTGCTAAGGAATCATTGATGCTCGGAAAGTTTTCAATTTTACTCAAAGAAGGGGTATTGTAAGTGGGGACGCCCATGGGTCAATCGAGGGACCTGTGTACCATAGACCCATGGCTTTGGGTCTAGTATCCAGCTTTAGGTTATGGGGCACATATCCATCTTTGGGCTACAAGATACGAGAGTATAATACAGAACTGGGATTCCATTAGCCCCTGGCTTGGAGGTCATACGAGTTATCATATATTCAGAGCATAAGGAGTGATGGTTAGGATTATTGATCGATGCTATGGATGCTTTGGTTGTTTTCTTCAGTAGGCTATCACTCATAGGTATCACGGGAAGTAGGCATTGGAGATAAGATTACCTAGAAGATTGATATCCTTTATTTGGTTTGTGTTATATCTTTATGATATTGTAGAGTAGCATATTATAGTGTTATATGCTAACTCTTTGGTTGTAAGGACAGGTCGGTATGGTTCGTATACTCATATTCCTTACTGTATTTACCTATATAGAATTTTGAGACTCATTTACCGCTCACACCAAACTGTTGTCTGACCCAAGGTTATATTCTTTGTTTCTTATTATCTTGGGTACTCTTAAATGAGTAGACTAGATAATAGGTCTTGGTGGCATAGTAAATGTTCGAAGGATGAGCTGGATGGAGATATCTTATATTATATACATATATGGATTCCTATGTTTTTCCGCTAGGTAACACTGTGGAGCCCATGACAGTGCTTGCTTATTTCTATTTGTTGAGACAGTTTATTTGAGTTTGCTTTTGTTGTATAAACTCTATTAAATTTGATGTATAACTCTATGGATCTATTGCTTTGATGATGATTTGTTCACGTAGTTATTACAGTCTCTTCTGTTATATCTGTGATATTATATTTTGTCCATGCGCTATGAGATATGACAGGTTATATGATATATTGGTTTATTCCAACCCTGATGATCATCCTATATCAGTCGGGCATGGGCAGCGCACTATTTATATACTATTGGTGTCGGTGATATAGGGCAGTTGTCACATTTGGTATCAAAGCTTTGGTTACACGATTACCTAGAGTTAGTACCATGATCCAGTAGAGATAGGGAAGGTATTATTGCCTTAGACTAGATCGAGAGCATATATAAACATGAGTGAGTGCATATTTGTTATAAGTTTGGTTTTCAAAGCTATATAATAATATTTTATATAGTATGAGTCGCATGCACATGACACCGTGGACATAGTTTTCTTTATGAGAGGCTGATCATTCTTGTTATAGATAAGAATGAGCCAGGATACAAGGAATACCGTGAGATCTATTTTAGGAGTTGAAGATGGAGCAGGTTCAGGAGCTGCTACGCTTGATTTTCAAGCTATGTTCAATGTTATAATGGTGACGATGATGAGGAATGCTTCTGGTATAGCTGTTGGCAGAGGTACTCCCATGCAAGTGCCTGGTGCTGATTTTGCTAAATTGAGCAAAGATTACTCTACTTTGGGATGAAAGCCATTTTGTGGAACGGAATCAGTCACAAAAGTGCAAGATTGGATTGATACTTGCGAACGCATCTTCAGTGATATGGAAGTGGATGATGCTATGAAGAGAATGTTGGCTTCTAGGAAACTCCAAAGGTAGGCCATGAATTGTAGGAACACCATGACTATTGCTATGCCTCAAGATTAGTGCAGTTGGGAATGGTTTAAGGCAAGTTTGAAGAAGGATTGCCTGGAACCAATGAAGAATAAACAAGTTGTGAGGGTGTATGCTTTGGACGCAGTCCTGACTTCGTCGAGTGCTCCTTTGGCGAAGGAGAAGGGAATCAATATTCAAGTGACCTGGTAGACATATTGGGATTGAGACCTGAGATAGTAGACCTACCCCTAATCGTGACAAACCCTGTTAGAGGATTTATTAATCTTTGCATGGTTTGTCGTGGCCTAGTTTTATCGAGTCATGGATGTTCTTTGACTTGTGATTGTTTTTCTTTGAACTTTGTTGGGTTTAGGATTATCTTGGGTATGGACTGGCTTAGGAAGTATGTGGCATAGTGGATTGTGAGAAGCTGTTGGTGACAATTGAAGATGTGGATGGATGAACGGTAGTGATTAGCTTCTTACTAGAGGATGGGGTGATGGTTAGCTTTCTATATTCGCTTGAGGTTCCATAGGAGGGATTCTCATCAGTGCCTATCACTAGAGAGTATTTAAATGTCTTTGAACAAGTGACTGGATTGCCACTACATAGAGAGATTGAGTTTTGGATACACTTGGTGAATGAAGCCAGACCGATAGTTATGCCTTTGAGGTGTGTGGCTCCCAGAGAGCGGAAGGAATTGGAGGTGCAAGTGAATGACCTATTAAGGAGGGTCATTCGAAGGAACATATCTGATTTAGGTGTACAAGTAGTATTTACAACGAGGGCAGATGGAACTTTGAGGTAGTGTGTGGATTATCGTGAGCTAAATAAAGTGACAAAGAAAAATAGTACCCACTCCCATGTATCGATGACTTGTTGGATCGGCTACACGGTGCAAAGGTGTTCTCCCAACTGAATTTGGCGACATGGTTTCACTAGTTGAGAGTAGCAAAGGAAAGTGTGCCAATTACTTTGTTTCATACACCGTCGGTTTCTATGAATGGTTGGTGATGCCATTTGGATTGACAAATGCTCCGGCATACTTTGTGGACCTCATGAATCGATTTTTCAAAGGCCAGTTGAATAAGTTCATGCTTGTATTCGTGGATGATATTCTGATCTACTCTAGAACTAAAAAGGAGCACAAGATGCACTTAAAGATTATTCTATAGATATTGAGGAAGCACAAGTTGAGAGCGAAGTTCTCTAAATGTCACTTCTGGAGAGAGGAAGTGAGATTCTTGGGTCAAGTCGTTTCAGGACAGAGTATAGCTGTGGATCTTACGAAAGTGGCAGTGGTCCAAGATTGGAATCAGCCCAATTATACTACGGATGTGAGTAGTTTTCTAGCATTGGTGGGATGCTACAGATGCTTCATAAAGGACTTCTCGAAGATAGCAGTACAATTGAACAATTTGAATCATACTTTTGTATGGGATGCGAAGTTAAGCATGCATTTGTGAGTCTGAAAGAGAGGTTGACGAGTGCAGCAGTGTTTACCATTCCAAGTGGAAATGAAGAGTTGACAGTATACACCGATGCTTGTGGTACTGGATCAGGTGCGATGTTGATGCAGAAAGGAAAAGTTGTTACATATGCTAGTCGACGGTTGAAACCGCACGAAAGGAATTTTTTGACTCATGATTTGGAACTAGCGGCAATTGTTTTTCCTTTGAAGATGTGGAGGCACTATTTGTTGAGAGAAAGGTTTGAGCTGTTTACGGACCATAAATCCTTGAAGTACCTTTTCTATCAGAAGGATCTCAACCTTTGACAACAACGGTGGTTAGAGTTCTTGGCCTCTTATGATTTCAGTATTTCCTACACAATAGGAAAAGGGAATCTAATTGTTGATTCATTGAGCAGAAGACATGCTGGGTTGGAGGAAATGTTCATGGAATGGAAGGAAACAGAATATATTACTGGAATTGATTTTAGGCATCACTGCGAACCAAAATCTGAAATGTTGGCAAGCTTATCGATTAGACCTACTCTGATTGAAAGGATCGATAGTAGTCAGAAGCAAGATGCTAGGCTAGCAGAGATCATAGCAAGGATAGGAGAAGGAAAAGAATCTAAAGACCTGAAGCAATATGAACTCGACCGAGGGGGTTGGCTTCGTAAAGATGGGAGATTGTTTGCTCCCAATGTTCATGGATTATGAGATAAAGTGCTAAGAGAGTGTCACCATTCTAGGTTGACCAATCATCCTAGTGGTAACAAGATATATCAAGATATGAAACGAACTTACTACTGGGAAGGTACGAAGTGGGATGTTGAGGCACTCATCTCCAAGTGTATGAACTGCCAGTTGGTAAAAGAGGAGTAGAAAAAAAATTAGTGGATTGTTGCAACCATAGAGATTCATGAATGGAAATGGAAGCAAGTATCGAAAGATTTTATTGATGGATTGCCGAGGACTCGAGAAGGGTATGACGACATTTGGGTCATGGTTGATCAGTTGACCAAGAGTGCATGATTTATACCTATCAAATAAAGTAGGAGGGAATCTAAGCTAGCAGAGTTGTATGTAAAGTAGATAGTACAATTTCATGGTGTGCTAAGAGCATTGTGAGCGACTCAGACCCGTTGTTCACTAGTGGGTTTTGGAAGACTTACAAGAGGCTTTAGGGATGGAACCGTATCTTAGTACAGCTTATCACCCCCCAAACAGATGAGAAGTCCGAAAGAGTTAATCGTATATTGGAAGATCTCGTGCAAGCATGCATTACAGACTTTGGTGGATCATGGGATGATCATTTGCATTTGGTGGAGTTTGCATACAACAACACCGAAAGAGTTAATCGTATATTGGAAGATCTCGTGCAAGCATGCATTACAGACTTTGGTGGATCATGGGATGATCATTTGCATTTGGTGGAGTTTGCATACAACAACAGTTATTAGTCAAATATAGGTATATCTCTGTGTGAAGCATTGTGTGGTCGACCATGTAACGCTCCTTCGTGTTGGTGCGAAGTAGGAAAGAAACTGATACTTGGGCCAGATAAGATTAGAGAGACTTCGGAGAAGATTGAGGTCATTCTGCAACGAATGAAAGCTGCTCAGGATCGATAGAAAAACTACATGGATTAGAGATGAAGAGATTTAGGGTTTTATATTGTAGATATAGTATTTGTAAAGGGTTCTCCTGTAAAGAATGTAGTTCGATTCGGTGGAAAAGGGAAGTTGGCACCGAGATTCATATGTCTTTTTCTGATAGTTGAAAGAATCGTGAAGCTAACATATAAAGTCGACTTACCTCAGAAGATAGCAAGCATGCACAACGTTTTTCATCTCTCTTATCTATTAAAGTTTGTGCACAACTCAATCGTGATGATTACACTGGATTGGCTAGAAGATGTAGAGGTAGGACATATGTTTTTGGATCTTGTAGGCCGCTTCGTATTGTTGGGAACGATACGGAATAGCTTAGGAGAAAGACGGTGAAACGAGTTAAGGTACAACGGAGTGAAAGTGATGACGATTGTACGTGGGAGACGGTGGAGAGCATGAGGACTAGGTATTCGAAGCTCTTTGAATGGTAATACCAAACGTTTATCATATCTACTTTCAGCATTGTATATTATATTCGATAAGTTAGTATTTCGCATGCTAGGATAACTTCACTATACTATTGGTTGAATTGCTGCCTATTTGATATATGTGATGGTTGCTTATGATTGGTTGGCATGCAGGATGACCACGGTTGCTTATACTTTGGCATATTTGGGAATTCGGAGGCAAAATTCCTAAAAGGGGGAGAATGTGGCGACCTATATTTTACATATCGAAAGATCGTAAAATATATTTATTTTATCCATATTAGGTCGTATGATTCTATAATTTGGGATATGACTATTAGGGATATTTTACACACTTATGATTTTTCCTGTTTGTACCAAAATTGGGAACAACACTCTTCCGAAGGGTTTGAATAGATAAAATGAAGAAGTTAAATGAAAAAAGTGGATTATCTAACAAACACTTCAAAAACAAACAATAAAATACGCAGAAACACAGGGATTTAGAGTGGTTCGGCGTGTTGCCTACGTCCACTATGAAATGATTGACTTTTATTACTTTTGCTTGCTGGTTACAGCGAATTATAGCAGTAAATCTCGAGTACACAAGTACAATGGTGAATTCGACAGAGTCTGGATGTCAAAGAGCCAAAAGATCCCTTTCTGTAGGTTCTGGGATGCTATTTATAGGCGTAAGCTGCAAATATCTCACTCAGATCTCGGGAGACCTCTTCTGGCATGTGAGTGGGCCCACGCGATCGACCTCACGTGATTTGCACGTGGTCCGTGATCGATACGAACGAATTTCATATCGATCAAGATTTGACCCAATCGAGTCGAAATTTAGCATGAACATTCTTTTGGTTGTACGCAAGCTCCTATGAAAATTTGGTGACATTTCGACTTGTAGATTGTGAGTTATGATCGATGCAACCTTGGGTTTAATGTAGGCTGTCTCGTTCGAATCGATACCTTCGTATCGATCAATTCGAATCGCTTTTGAGCACGTGCATGCAAGTTGACGTGGCGCTAACTCCTCGTATCGATCCACTTTTCCTGCCGTGTTGACTGCTTCCTTATTCGTATCCAATATCGATGCCTTTTTTGTATCGATCATCTTCAGCCTTGTTCGTATCGATGTTAGCTATTCTGTTCGTATCGATCTTATTTGGTCATGTTCGTATCGATCGATTGATCTATTATATTCGTACAAAATCGAGTGCTTGGTTTTGTTCGTGTCGATGGGAAGTGTCTATTTCGTATCGATATGTGGTTGATTGATACGAAGTATGTATGATGTTTGATCGACACGAACTAGACACTTGTATTGCAGTCGATGGATACGAAATGGGTAATAGCTGATCGATTCGAAGTGGGCCTGCCATCCGATGGATACGAAGAAGGCCATCCTTGATGGATACGAACAAGACAACTGCTGATCGATACGAAGTGGAGTTGTTTGCTGATGGAGTCGAATAGATCGATACGAATAAAGCATATTCCCCTGTTGGATATGAAGTAATGCGTTTTGATGGATACGAAATGATGGACGCAAATTGATGGAGACGGCCTAACCGATACGAAATGATGGATGCGATTGAGATGATTTCTTTGGCTTGCATCGATCATATCTTGAGCATACGAACTCAGATTGACTTGAAATTTGGAACGTTGGCTACCACAGCTTTGCTTGTCATGTCTTGTCAATTGTAGCTTGATCCGGACTCGGACAAAAATTCATCGATATCCATAGTGAGCCTGCGTATAACCGATCTTCGAGATGGACTGTCTTCGGTTTCCAGTTAAGTTCTTGGTATCACGGCCTTGCCAAAAGGCGGGATAACATTTGCCCCCCAAAGTACATCTTGTGAGAACACGACGTGCTTTGAAAAGCTGCAATTTTCATTCTGAAAAGTTCCATCTGACTTGTTAAACGGTTGTTATTTTCTCGTCGAAAGTTGTAATCTTTGATTGATCTATAGAAACATAAATTATGAACCGTAGACTGCCCATCATTGTACTGTGTACTATTGTAATTAATCAATGTATGATAGTAATTTATCGCTTGTTGTTGTAATTGTCACCAGACATGTATTCAATTCCTACGAATGTTAAAGATTGGATGTTAGTTCATTATTCATGAATGTATGTTAGCCTGACTCCCGTTAACGTTCATACGTTCATGAGACGTTGTCAGGTTTTCAGTTTTTTGTATCGACTTTCGCATCGATCCTCTCCTAAATCAATGTGAAATTCAAGTTGTAACAACGCTTGATGGTTATGTTCGTGTATCTCTTTGTATGATCCTCTCCTAGATCGATTTTAGAAGTTGGAATGCATTCTTCATATCGATGGCTATGAACTTCTTGAAATTTTCTAAATGATGGATACAAAGTTGCAGTTCGTATCGATAGACTAATGAAGGATGCGAACAGAGCGACTGGTCCCCTATGCACTATACATACCGATGAATATAGGCCTTCATGGATTGTATCTTGATGGATACGAACAGTACAGTTCGTATCGATGCATTTCTAATGGGTTCGAACAGTCCAAACAAGCTTTGGCATCGTGCTTCGTATCGTTCATTGGATGGATACGAATTGCTTCGTATTTAACATTGCATACGAATTCGTTTTCGTATCGATTGTGTTATGGACCGCTTCAACCGGTCGTAATAACTGGGAGACCAATAGACTCACTCCCTAGTATATAATTCTTTTGTACTTGTCATTTTTCCCACTTGTTCATTTGCATATCCAGCCTTCATATCGCTCAGTTGTTTGGGAAAAGAGATCTCTCTCCTTCGGATCCAATCAACCCCTTAATTCCGCGAATCACTTGCTCGAACTAGGCAACTAATCGATAAAAATCCAACATAGAATGATGAGACTTGAATTTTCACGCCATTTTATACGCATTCGCGAACGATTATGGTAAGGTTGCTGCCGTGGATGGCCGGAGTGAGGTTGAGGATGGAAGAGCCAGTTCCCTTGAAGCTTTTGGAGAAGATAGAGTTTAGGATACGAAGGACTCGTGTAGGAATGGCTTGGCCTTCGCGTCATGTCGATGGAGGAGGAAGGTTGGATCGTATCAACCCGGAAGAGGAGCGTTCGAATCGATCTGGGTAATGAGATTTCGTAACGAAGAAGTGGAGATCTTCGTATCGATTGATGGTAGGGCTTCGCGTCGATTCGAGGTGATCGATACGAACGTTTCTTTGATGAATACGAAAATCCCCCCTTGACCGATACGAATTGGAGCCTTGGTGATCGATATGAGTTGAATCTTGATGAACTCGAAGCCCCTTGTACATTTGAACACATGACTCCGATGAGCTTCCACCTTGCATAATTTGACTTAACCATTCCACTGCATATTTGACCACCTTTCGAAGCTCGTCGATGGAACCGTAACTTAACAAAATTTTAACGAACTTTAACTCGTATCGGTCTTCAAAGTCTGAATGGCACGGCTGTGACGGTCAGCGATGACGGTCACTCTGGCTGAAGTTCGAAGTCTTGTCATTTTAACATCTTTTAATCTCGTAGAATCTTTCAAGTATTATGTAGCACTGCACTACACAACACATTCACACACTTCACACCGGGGAACACACGGGCTTATTATCGTCTAATGATGGTTTTTAGTAAGTTGATTAGCTTGGAATCCACGAGTTCACAACAGCAAGAGCTTCAGGATTCGCCTCCTTTTGTCCTAGAGATTCCAGCCATCGCGGCCGAAGTTATTGACCCAGCTCCGGACGAGCTGCCTGATGCCACATTTATCATGAATCCACAGGATTCCGTGCCATCTAACGTTTTCGAAGACATGTTGGGTCGTATATGCCTAAGGCACGGTTTGTCATTGGACGATGTTCTATTACCGGGACCGAATGATAGACCGCATGCTCCCCCAGAGGGGTTTACAGCCTTTAATCACCATGCATGTACAGCGGGAACACTTCCTCCGTTTAACCAATACATAAGGGAAGTGTTGTCTTTCCTCAAAATTGCCCCATCACAGTTACATCCGAATGGATACGCTCTGCTCAACAGTCTGTTCATTGTATTTATGGAGCATCTTTTCCGACCACCGATCCCGATCGAGATTATATATTTATTTAATGTCAAGAGCCGGGGAGATAGTCCCTCGTTCACTTTCCTAGAGGCAGTCAGAAATTGTCAAGTCGTGACTAGCTTCTGGACCAAACTGAGTTATTTTAAAACCAAATGGTTCTATGTCTGATGCCCTCCAGGATATGCTAGCCGATGGTTAGCCAGACGTAAGCACTTCGTCTTTTCTGCTAGTCGACAAAATAATTGCAACTGATATTGGGACTAATACTCTCTTTCTTTTGCAGCCACAATTCCACAACCTGAGGGTGTGCGTTTTGAAGAAATTGTGTTGGTCCTTCAAGAAGTGCCAAGCGAGATGAGGGACGTAGACTCGGTGCTAACAGACCGAAACTTGGGAATCGTTGGGCTTATTGAGCGAAACCAGAGCATAAGGCTTGAAGGAACGCTAAGAGTGGCCCCGACGAAGCGGGTAAAATGCAATGTGCCTGGGGTCGTAATTGCTGAGGAAGGTGATGGAGAGAGAACGCCCATGGATGATGAACTTGTTGCTGGGCCTTCTGCCGGATTTCAAGCGACGGAAGGAAGGAGAAAAGGCAAGGCCGCTGCTCACAAACGCCCTAAGTCTCCGAGGTCGAAATCGGTTGTGGTTTCTTTGCCGATCCCCGAAATTAAAATCTTAGAGGCTCCTCCCTCGCCAACAGAGAGTCCTCTTGAAGGGCTTGCCGATATTCCGATTTCGAACTTTGTGTCTCTTCCACATGATACCGGATTGGAGGAGCTTCAAAATGCTCTAGATTTAAGCGAGTCACTAACCATCAGTGCGGCCGACATTACCGGTTGGTCGGGGGGTTGCACACACATTCACACTTCATGGCACTACACGGTTTCCAGCTTTAAGTTGCCCGTTTCAAGAATTCACTAACTCTGTTTTCCTTCTACTTTACAGATACGATGAACAGACGAGATTCTATGCTCAGCAGTCTTCGTTCGGCACGCCAATCATCAGGCTCGTATTATGAGTCCCGCCGGAGGAAGGATGACAGAAACCGCGATCGCGGTTATTCTAGTCAGGAACGCTACGAGAGGGATAGAGATAGGGATTACAGAGAACAGGGATATCGATCCCGATCGCGCTCTCCACCACCTCGACTCCCCACACAACCTTCGGGCCAGGGAAAATAGCCGGTAGAGCCCCCTCGTCACAAACCATCTTCGCATGCTTCAAGGTCCGAGTCGCAATGCCACAGAACTGAGGTTGAGCCTCCAGTCGTCGCTGAGCAAGCTATCACTGAGCCCACTGAGGAAGGGGCTATTAGAATTGCTCAGCTAAAGAAAGATTTTCCGAATATATGCTTTGACGGCTACATTTTCCCTCCTCACTTAAAGAGAATTCCCTCAGAGGCGGAGAACACAATGCAAGATTACATTCATGACATATATTCTCAGTACAAAGAGTGGGCGAAGGCTGCAGAGAAAGCGTCGAAGGTGGCCTTCGAGCGGGCTAAAATAATCGAAAAGTTAGAATCTGATCTTGCCCAGAAGGACCGCATCGTCCAAATGCTTAATAATGAAGCCGAGTCCTCTCGGAAATCAGAGATAGAGGCCACCAAAAAGGTCGATGAGGCGAACTTGGCCATGGAGAGGATGAGGCAGACACACTTTGCCTTGGTGGAGCAGATCGGCCACCGCAACACTACTGTCACAGCTGAACGGGACGCTGCTCTGAAAGAACTTGCTGAGCTTAAAGCTAAATTTTCCGAAATCATCAAAGAAAAGGATGATGCAAACAAAGCTGCCAAGGAAGCATGTGAACAGGCCGTTGTGCTTCGGGGCGAACGGGATGCGGCAACGGCTAAGGTTCGGTTGGTGGAGACTGAGGTCGAGGAGAAGATTAAATCGGCTGAGTCCAGGCTAGAGACGGATATAGAAGATCTCATGATAACTTACAACGCTAACGTGTTGAAGCACAGAAATCTAGCCTGGCTCGACAACTACCCAACACATTTATACAACGCTTGGGGCCGATTGGTTGAGGAGGAGAAGGCGGTGCATCTGGGTGAATCAATTGATGAGTTTGTGCTTAAGAATCGTATGCTAAATGAAGACGAACGAAAGATTCTCCATGAGTCGATGATTTCGCATGAAAAAGAGAGGCTCGGCACCCAACACTTGGAGGCTGGAGAAGGTTCAGGTGTTGAGCACCACGATGCAAGTCTTGAAGTTCCTGTGCCAACCCAGACTGAATCTGCACCTGTGGTTGATTCCCAATCTGTTCCTGCTTATAATCCGGATCAGCTGCAGTTATCTCCAGCTAGAGAGCAAGTTTCTGAAGCCGTTTAGCCGTCCACAAGTCAAACTGAGGAAGGTACTCTGAATATTCTCTATGCTTATCCGAAATCGGAATTGTCATCCAAAGTAGTTACTAACAGTTCTCCTTTTGTTTTTGTCTAGTGATTGATGCTACACTGGTCGTGCCTCCTGCCACTCAAGAATCACATCATATGCAGGAGGCCATTATAACGGAAGCAACCACCACAACGACCATGGCACCGACTGATGGAACGCAGGGGAGCACGCTTATTTTTGATGAGCAGATGATGGAGGAACTCCTCGGTCATCACAGTGATCCCTTCGCAGATCTGCCGTTCGTTATGGGCGGAAATGCACCGATGACAAGTTCTTCGGCTCCAACTGCGAGAGTTCCGGATGATGCACCAACGCTTCATGAGGAGGAAATCATAGCTGAAATCAATGCCGAAATGGAGGCAACCGCGCGGGGCAGTGGTTTTGGCGGTGAAATGGCTGGACCTGGTCCGACTCCTTTACGGATGATATCTCTGGGAGGAATGGTTATTGAGACGAGCGTGCCTGCCCCACCTCCTTCTGTTGATCCTATCCCTACGACTCCACCTACAGGAAGTGTTCCAATACATTTGAGTTCGGAGGAGGATGTTGATATAATGCCCCCTGCTGTAGACCGGCCGCCGAAAGGCAAAGGCTCAAAGAGAAAACTAAGCGGAAGCTCTGGCGGGTCCACACCAAAGGGGAAACCGAAGAAGAAGAAAGAATAGACATGCCTCTTTGGTGAAATTTTTGAGTAGATAGGAATTTCTTTTGTTTTTCGTTGGTCGTGTATAGATGCGTGTTCAGCCCCTGCTAGTAGAAATTTTTTGGATAAACTTGTACTTAGTTTCCTTCTACAAATAGTTGAAATGAAATTCCATTTTGTCTTTAATTTCGACTTTCGTTTATTTGCTTAAGTGTTCCAGCATTTGAATTCTTTGTTCAGTACACCTATGAAGTTTCAACTTTTGAATCATGTTTGAGTTTACTCGTCAAGTCCTGAAATCACGGCCACAAATCATGACTGGACATTAATTTGAACTCCGATGCTGTACTGCTTCAATCAGCGATTGACACTTAAGTTCTACCCCCAGTTTCTGGGATGAATTGAAAAGATCGGCTAGCGGTCGTATTTCGTCCTCAACGCATCATGCTTAACATCGTTGAATTGATGCTGAAACAAGGAGAATTCGAGTGGTCGAATCACAATCGCTCTTTTATCGATGATTGTATCCATACTCCGGGGATTGCACTTGTGCGTCGGTGGTCGGTTGCATCTAATCAAGTTTTAAGTGCAAATTCATACTCCGGGGACTTAAGTTATCTTCACGGGTGATCAGCCATGTTTGCTTGACACTTAGCCTTTCGTCCGCACTCTGGGGACTTAACAAATTCGTGGGTGCTTGGTCACACCCGACTTGAGTTTATACTCCGGTCCGCGCTCTGGGGACTTAGAGTCGATTAGCATTTTATAATCCAGTCCATGCTCCGAGGACTTGGAGTTGGTTGACGTTTACTCTCCGGTTCTCACTCTGGGAATCCGGATCATTTTGATGTCTATACTTCGGTTCGCACTCTGGGAATCCAGAGTTAGGTGATGTTTATACTCCAGTTCACACTCTGGGAACTTATAGTTAGTTGATGTTTATACTTTGGTTCGCACTCTGGGAATGAAAGGTGCATCAGGATCGTGGATGGTCGGAACACATCCACCCTGAGTTAACAAGTGAGGTTGTTAGATGGATGGGTCCATCCTCCTCAAACTTGGTTCGAATACGGGCAAAGTCGTTAGGTGGACGGATCCACCCTCTTTGAAACTGTATTTGTAAGTTTATACTCCAGTTCACACTCCGGGAATCTAGAGTTAGTTAAAGGATTGTTGTGTATCAATCCTTTTGTTGGCTTCAGTGTGATGGCTTTTCCGCGAGCTTGGGTTTCACTTAGTGAGTGACCGGTCGTATCACAGTCACTCCCTATTTGAATAAATTCCCCCATATGATGGAACTTAGCTCTCCATGCATGGTGATGGTCATATGAAGTATTTCAAGTAAATCACAGCTTTGGCTCGAAGAGATTGCATTTTATTGCTGAAATAAGAAAATATGGAAAAGTCGGTTACCTTATTACAAATTCAAATTTCGAAATGCAGAAACAAATTGCAAATGAAAAATAGACTGAATAAATAAACAGAGCCTGTTATGTGTAGTAGCGACGAAGACTCTCGTTGTTCCAGGCTCTCGGAAGAGTGAGACCATCAATGGTCGATAAGTTGAATGTTCCATCTCCGAGCTTTCGTTCAATAACATATGGCCCTTCCCAAGTTGGCTTAATATGAGAAGGGACCGGGTAAATTCTCTTGAGTACGAGATCACCAAGTTCAAAGGTTCGGGGTCGGACCTTGGCATTGTATAATCGGGTGACTCGACTTCGATATGCGGCTGCCCTCAAATCAGCCTCTTCACGCTTCTCATCCAATAAATCGAGAGATTCAGCAAGTAATATAGCATTTGTCTTTGGATCATAGTACATCACACGATAAGAAGGTACTTCTAATTCGATTGGAATAACAGCTTCTGAACCATAAGAGAGAGAGAATGGAGTGTGACCGGTCGTGGACTTGTGGGTTGTTTAGTAAGCCCATAAGGCCATAAGAAGTTCATCGACCCATTTGCCCCCGGCTTTTTCCAATCGTTTCTTCAGAATAGATTTTATAACTTTATTTACAGCTTCGACTTATCCATTCGCTTGAGGGTGTGCAACTTCGGAGAATTTCTTCTGAATGTGGAATCGTTGACAGAAATCCATAAATTCCGCACTGTCGAATTGGGTCTCGTTGTCAGTGATGATAGTACGTGGGAGACAAAATCGGCAGATGATGTTGCGCACTACAAAGTTGATCACCTTCTTCGTTGTGATTGTTGCAAGGGGTTCAGCTTCCGCCCATTTGGTAAAGTAATCAACTGCTACGATGGCGTACTTCGCACCACCTTTGGCCAGAGGTAAAGAGCCAATAATATCGATGCCCCATACCGCGAATGGCCATGGGCTGACAATCTGTGTTATCTCGGTAGGTGGGGCTCTAGGAATTCGAGCATGCTTCTGACACTTATCACATTTCTTGGCATAATCCGATGCATCACGATTTACAGTCGGCCAATATTATCCATATCGAAGTACTTTCTTGACAAGAGCTTACCCCCCGGTGTGATCGCCACATTCTCCTTCGTGTACATCATGCAATACTCATTTGATTTCATCGTGAGCAATACACCGGAGAAAAGGAACAGAGTATCCTCTTCTATACATGACTCCATTCTGAATACTGAATCGCGAAGCTTTTCGAAGAATCTGTCTCTTTTCACTCCTGCGCTCTGGCAGGGTTCCATGCTCGAGATAATTTCTGAACGGAGTCATCCATGACTCCCTCTCGGAAATGACATCAAATATCCAATCGGTTTCCATCTGATCGATGCTTGGTGAAGATAATGTCTCTATGGGAACGAGTCCTATTTGTTGTGCTTCACCTATACTGGCTAACTTTGCTAACGAGTTGGCTTTCTGGTTGTGTTCTCGTGGTATGTAATAAATGGCATAATAGTCAAACTGATTCAATGTCTCCTGAACATGAGCAAGGTAAGCGACCGGTCTTCGATCTATGGCTTGGTACTCCCCTCGAACTTGACACACGATTAATTGCGAATCACAGTAAATTTCCACCGCAATGATTCTCAAATCTCTGGCAAGTTTCAATCCAGCCAGTAGGGCTTCATACTCGGCTTCGTTATTAGTTGCACGGAAGTTGAATTTTAGAGCATAACATATAGATAGACCTTCAGGAGTTTCAAGTACAACCCCTGCACCTGAGCAACGGTCATTTGATACACCATCTGTATGCAGCTTCCAGATATACTTGGGAGATTCACTTGTTTCGAGCAAGTCCTCTAGGATGGTAAATTCAACTATGAAATCTGCTAGGACTTGTCCTTGGATGGCTCGCCTTGGAGTGTAAGTAAGGTCAAACTAACTTAACTCGACATTCCATTTGAGTAACCTACCAGACATCTCAGGACGCACAAGGACCTATCATAACGGCTGGTCGGTGTAAACGGTGATTGGGTGAGCCTGGAAATATGGACGGAGCTTCCTCGAGGCAATAACAAGACAATAAGCCAACTTTTCTAGCTTTGGATAATTTCTCTCAGCTCCGGTTAGCCGCCTTCTTATGTAGTATACCGGCTTTTGTATTCGGTCTTCCTCCCGAATTAGGGCAGCACTGATTGCATTTTCTGATACCGCCAAGTAAATGTACAATTTCTCGTGATCGATAGGCTTTGACAAAATTGGCGGTGTGGAGAGATGTTGAATTAGCGCTCGGAATGCGCCCTCACATTCCGTAGTCCATTCAAAGTTTCTTTTTCCTTTTCGGATCGGATCGAAGAAGGGAATGCATATGTCAATGGACTTTGAAATGAACCTGCTCAGTGCTGCAACTTTCCCGTTGAGACTCTGGACTTGCTTTATAGTTTTCGGAGATTCAAGATTTCTGATCGCCCAGATCTTTTTGAGATTGGCTTCGATTCCTCGAGCATTGACGATAAACCAAAGGAATTTTCCGGATGCGACCCCGAAGTGACATTTCAGCGGGTTGAGCTTCATTCTGTATTCTCGGAGGATATTAAACATCGACTCTGGGCCTCTGATGTGATCAGTGGAAAATTGCGACTTGACTACCATGTCGTCCACATACACCTCCATGGTTTTTCCAATCTGGTTAGCGAACATTCGATTAAGTAACCGTTAATAAGTTGCTCCAGCATTCTTGAGTCCAAAAGGCATAACTTTATAGCAATAGAGTCCCATATTGGTTACGAAGCTGGTATGCTCCTAGTCGGGCAAGTGCATGGGTATTTGATTATAGCCAGAGTATGCATCCATGAAGGATAAAAGTTCATGTCCAGCCGTTGAGTCCACAAGCTAATCAATTCGAGGATGTGGAAAACTGTCTTTGGGGCAAGCTTTATTCAAGTCTGAGTAGTCAACACATGTTCTCCACTTCCCATTCGGCTTTTGGACAAGTACAGGATTGGATACCCATTCCGGGTATAATGCATCTCGAATGAATCCATTTGTTTTAAGCTTATCTACCTCTTCTTTAAGGGCGGCAGATCTCTCTGGATCCATACCACGCCTTTTTTGCTTGACCGAGACGTGCCGCGGGTCAATATTTAGTGTGTGGCTTGCAATGTCCGGCGAGATCCCACACATATCAAAGTGCGTCCAGGAAAACACATCATGGTTTACCCGGAGAAATTCAACCAATTCCTCTTGCATTTGTTGGCTTAGCTGAGATCCAATCTTTATCATTCTTGAATCGTCATTATTGTCGATTGGAACATCGATCGTCAGTTCGGCCGGAGAAGCTTGACTGTCTTTACTTTCGTTTTCACTTTCGGTGTCTCCCAGGTCAAGGTCTCTTTGGAATTGGTTGGGGTGCCCGAGCCCGGGCCCAGGCACTAATTGTCAATTATCAACAAAGAGAACGTAGAGAAATTCCTCTACGCCCTTCCCTTTTTCTTTTCGCTGCGCCTCGCGCAGCTCAGCAACGTAACAGGCTCATCCTATGGCCTGATTCCCTTGAACAACTCCGACTTCATTGTCGGTAGGGAATTTAAAAGTCAAACACCATGGGGCAATGGCAGCCCTGAATTCAGCTAGGGCCGGTCGACCCAAGAAAGCATTATATGGGGAGTTTATATCCAAAACAACAAACTGCAGTATCCGAACTCTCAAGCGTTCACCAATTCCTAACTCCACTAGCAATTCCACCACTCCAGTGGGTATAGTTGCTCTCCCATTGAAGCCATGAATATGGGACTGACATGGCTTCAAGTCCTTAGTCTCCATTCTTATCTGGTCATAGGCTCGTTTAAACAAGATGTTCACAGAACTTCCGCTGTCTACCAAGATCCTCTCCATCCAAGTATGACATCTGCCATCGTTCTTTGTTGCTTGGCCGGAGCCCCATCTTTGGAATTACTACAACATTCAAAGTCTGCATGCCTGATAGAGCTGGCATACGACTCCATTTCCTTCTAGCTTTGGTCTGCTGGATAAGGACCACCACTAACAGTGTATATCACCAACCTCCCGCCAGTACGAGCGGGTTCTTCCTGTCTAGCCGTGTATATCACCAACAGTGGATGAGGACCACCACTAACAGTGTATATCACCAACCTCCAGACTGCGGCGCCCGCACAAACTGTTCTAACTTTCTCTCTCTTATCAACTTTTCGATGAGATCCTGCAAGTGACGGCATTCATTTGTGTTATGGCCGTAGCTTTCGTGGAATCTACAAAACTTCCCCGTCTGAATTTGCTTCTCAGATGACTGTTTCAGAGCAGGCTTCTTGTACTGAATGGTATTGCAGGTTTGTAGATATACATTCTCCAGCGACGTATTCAGAGGAGTATAATTATCAAACATCAGAGCTCTATGCCGTGGACCACGGTTCTGATCCCGTTTCCTATTTTGGTTGCCATTGCATTTTTGCTGATCTTGTTTATTCTGAATGTTCAATTGCACTTTTCCGGAACTCTACCCGGATTGTTTAACAGCAATATTACTATGAATTCCTTCCACACTATGCCCCGCATCATCCTTTTTCCTAGACTGTTTCGCATCCTCCCTTCTCAAGAATTGGGCTGCCTTGGAATAGAAATGGTCCAATGATGTAGGGGGTTTTCCGGCCAACCAGTTGCCGAACTCAGAATCGGGCTCAATCCCTTTAGTTAGTGCCATAAGGATAGAGTTATCATTTGGGTTGCTGATCTCAGCACATGCAGCATGAAATCTCTCTAGATAATGCCTGAGTGTCTCTCCAGGAGCTTGAGTGACACTAGATAAAGTATTAACATCCTTCGTTCTTACGACATGCATGCGAAATTGTTCAATAAACTTTGTCGCCAGCTGATCAAAACATGAGATAGATCGAGGTGGCAGTCGGGTAAACCACATAGTCGCTATGCCCCTAGAGAGATCGGGAAGCTTCGGCATTTAACTGTGTCATCAGCTCGTGCAGCATTCATCAACCATTCATATTTCAAGATATGCTGATTAGGATCTGAGTTTCCTTCATAAACGGGTAAAGTCGGCATCCTGAATCGCCGAGGTGGTTCAGCATAAAGTATCTCATCAGTAAAAGGAGTATGACTCCGCCCAGTCGTCATTAGTAAGACCTTGACTTTCACGGATCATTTGACAGATCATTATTGGCAGGTCAGGCATTTGGACATTTTGAGCATGTTGGGCCAAGTTGTGGTCGGGTTCCACAATGCGAAGAGGGGTCGGTCGCTGTAGACGGTCCATGTCTCGCCTCCTTGGTTCTATATCCTCGGGGATGTAAGGCTCAGGAGTATGGTTGCGTTGATGGTGGGTCAGATCCGTTCGGTTCCGCGCGTCAACTCCCAAATCAGTAGCTGTTGTAGTACGGTTATCAGTAATATGGTGTGGGGTAGCGCCTCCTCGGGAGGAGGGTCTTGTCTGATGGTTGGTTGATGGGCCAACTCTCAGTTGCCCAACATTAAATGTATGTTGATGCCCAATGGCCTGTGTGTAACTTCCGTCCAGTCGTGGGCGGGTGGATCTATGATGATAATCAGAAGAAGCTGAACTCTCGGTGGAGGAATAGGAAGCCTGATCCCTCCTGGATCTCCTTCGTCGTTGACGGTTCAGTTGGTTGGTTAGTTCTGCATTAGCACGGAGCTGTTGAGTGAGTTGTTGGCGACTCTGAGTCAATTCTTGCATTAACATCTGAAATTCTTCCCTGGTGACAGGGCCTTGCGGATCTGATGGTCCGGTAGCATTTTGGTCGGCTGGAAGCGGCTGTACGGGATTCTGTCTATCCCATCCTTCTGGATCTGCAGTTGTAGAAGTAGTCCTTGTGTTAACCATGATCGATGGCGAAGCTCTATCATAGACTTGTAGCAAATCTGAATAGGATGGAAGAACTTCTGAAATTGAGATCTGGATCTTCCCCTTGGATGTTCGCAATCCGATATCGGCAGTAGATCCAATGAGCAGAAGGAAAAAACTGGGTTTTTTCTCATTGAAAGCACCAAAGTGTTTGTACCAAAATTGGGCACAACACTCTTCGGAAGGGTTTGAAGAGATAAAATGAAGAAGTTAAATGAAAAAAGAGGATTATCTAATAAACACTTCAAACACAAAAAAGAAAATACGCAAAAATACAGGGATTTAGAGTGGTTCGGCGTGTTGCCTACGTCCCCTATGAAATGATTGACTTTTATTACTTTTGCTTGCTGGTTACAGCGAATTACAGCAGTAAATCTCGAGTACTACAGTGAATTTCAAGTACAATGGTGAATTCGGCAGAGTCTGGATGTCAAAGAGCCAAAAGATCCCTTTTCTCTAGGCTCTGGGATGCTATTTATAGGCGCAGGCTGCAAATATCTCGCTCAGATCTCGGGAGACCTCTTCTGGCATGTGAGTGGGCCCACGCGATCGATCCCACGTGATTTGCACATGGTCTGTGATCGATACGAACGAATTTCGTATCGATCAAGATTTGACCCAATCGAGTCAAAATTTAGCATGAACATTCTTTTGGTTGTACGCAAGCTCCTGTGAAAATTTGGTGACATTTCGACTTGTAGATTGTGAGTTATGATCGATGCAACCTTGGGTTTAATGTAGGCTATATCGTTCGAATGGATACCTTCGTATCGATCAATTCGAATCACTTTTGAGCACGTGCATGCAAGTTGACGTGGCGCTAACTCCTCGGATCGATCCACTTTTCCTACCGTGTTGACTGCTTCCTTATTCGTATCCAATATCGATGCCTTGTTCGTATCGATGTTAGCTATTCAGTTCATATCGATCGTATTTGGTCATGTTCGTATCGATCGATTGATCTATTATATTCGTACAAAATCGAGTGCTTGGTTATGTTCGTGTCGATGGGAAGTGTCTACTTCGTATCGATCTATGGTTGATCGATACGAAGTATATATGATGTTTGATCGACACAAACTAGACACTTGTATTACAGTCGATGGATACGAAATGGGCAATAGCTGATCGATTCGAAGTGGGCCTGCCTTCCGATGGATACGAAGAAGGCCATCCTTGATGGATACAAACAAGACAATTGCAGATCGATACGAAGTGGAGTTGTTTGCTGATGGAGTCAAATAGATCGATACGAATAAAGCATATTCCCCTGATGGATACGAAGTAATGTGTTTTGATGGATACGAAATGATGGACGTGAATTGATGGAGACAGCCTAACCGATACGAAATGATGGATACGATTGAGATGATTTCTTCGGCTTGCATCGATCATATCTTGAGCATATGAACTCGGATTGACTTGAAATTTGGAACGTTGTCTACCACAGCTTTGCTTGTCATGTCTTGTCAATTGTAGCTCGATCCGGACTCGGACAAAAATTCATCGATATCCATAGTGAGCCTACGTATAACCGATCTTCGGGATGGAATGTCTTCGGTTTCTAGTTAAGTTCCTGGTATCACGGCCTTGCCAAAAGGCGGGATAACATTTCCTGAATTTCTGTGTGACCAATTTGACCTTGAAAATCTTGTTTAGGCTATAACTTTTGACAAGATTCAAATTAGGGTCCCAAACCAGTTTCACTGATTCAGGATGATGGTTTCCCATTTTGTATTATGTTTAATAGAAAAATGGACTTACGATTAGAAAGTTATGTTTGTTTAAAGTTTTTAAAACTACTGGTCAGGATTAGTGTGTAATTAATTAAGCTCATTAGTGAGCCCGTTAGTCTAATTAGAGAACACTATAAATAGAGGGCTGAAGAGTCAAACTAAAACTTTTTCCTCACATTCTAAATTAGGTCTAAACCATAATTAGCCCTAGATCCATCTTAATTTCATCCAAAATCACCCACATTGCTCTCTAAATCAAACTAGAATACGGATGAGAAATTAGATTCTCAAATAGAAGCTAGAGATCATCGATTTACTTGATTAGGAGTGCTTTTCTTTGTTGTTCAGATTAAATTTACACACAAATAGGTTGGATTTGGTAATGGGTGAGTGGTTTATGCCTTCTCATTATGTTATACATGTTTATATAGTAGAATTATAGGATTCAACATGTTTTACATTGATTTTTGCCATAAAAATCTTTTCTAACTTTAGTGACGTGTTAATCCATGCATATGATATAGGTTCATTAGAAATCACCTTGATTTATGTTCATATATTCATGTTATATGTAGATCTATGTTAGATTTTTCTTGTTTATCTTATTTTGATGGATTACAAGTTTGATTGGATGAAATTGCTTGTTATCCTATATTTGGATGATATGATTTGATGTTATTTGCTAGTGTTGCAATTGGATAGAAAGTTAGGTCGGAGAATTGAGCAAATCGGTCGCAAAGTTGGTCGGAATTGGACAAAACCGGGCGGATAGGCTCTAGAGCATGGCAAGAGGCTATTGGATAACTTGCACCTCGATTGGATGCAAAGTGATAAGCAGCATCGAGTTAAGGAGATATATTGGACCCGACTTATGGTGGTAGCTCATGACTGATGGCCGACTTGATGGCTTGGAAGGCTATGGCTAATAAAGGTTGCATGTGGCAAGGTTATGGAAGATTGGCTAAGTGCTTATGTTTACAATGATTTATCAAGTTAGGTTGGCGACGAGTTATGCATATAACTCGGCATCGTGTTAAGGGGAAGGAGGCTATGACTCGGTGGTTGACATAGATGGATAGAGCTTGGCTTGATGAGGTATTCCATATAAGAAGCAAGGTATTTGGCTAAGGATTGGATGTTATACCAAGTTATCTCTAGAACTTAGAAATGGAGCTTTGAATTGGGGGCTGAGTTATCAAAGGTGGATGAGTCAGAGTCTAAGGCACTGGAAATGGGAGTACTACAGACATGGAAGAGGAATAAGCCATTAGTTAGCTAAGTGTATAAATTGGCATCGAGTTATACCCACAAATCAGCATTGAGTTATCATAGTGCATGATATGGATGTGAAACTTTTAGGGTAGGAAGGGGATGCTCTGTAGATCATGCTGGAGGTGTTAGCTCATTCATATCAGGTTGGATGACGATAAAACAGCATAATGAAAAGCTATGGTCTTTGGATGTTGGCTCGTGTTGGGAGTATGTTCCAAAGATAGTGGCTCGTAAAGGAGGGAGCCATATGATTGGGGAATTTGGAAGTGTTCCTCGTGAATAATGGAAACTAGATTGGACAAGAAGGGCTCAATATCCAAATAGAGCAAAGGTGGGCTTGGGTATATGTGCTAGGAATCGTTAATGCTCAAAGAGTTTTCAATTGTACTCGAAGCAAGGGAATTGTAAGTGGGGACATCCACAGGTCAATTGAGGGACCTATGTACCATAGACCTGTGACTTTGGGTCTAGTGTCCAGCTTTGGGCTACGAGACATGTATCCAACTTTGGGCTGCAAGATATGAGAGTACAACAGGGAATCGGGATTTTCATTAGTCCTCGCTTGGGAGTCATACGAGTTATCATATATTCAGAGCACAAGGAGTGATAGTTAGGATTGTTAATGGATGTTGTGGATGCTTTGGTTGCTCTTTTACAGTAGGCTATCACTCATAGGTATCAGGGGAAGTAGGTATTGGAGATAGGAATACCTGGAAGACTGATATCCTTTATTTGGTTTGTGGTTTATATTATAGAGTAGCATATTATAGTGTTATATGCTAATTCTCTGGTTGCAGGGATAGGTCACGTATGGTTCGTGTACTCTTGTTCCTTACCATATTTATAGGTAGAGCATTTTGAGACTCGTTTACCACTCACACTTGACTTTTGTTTGACCTAAGGTTTTATGCTTTGCTTCTTATTATTTTGAGTACTCTTAAATGAGTAGAGTAGATAACAAGTCTAGGTGAAGCCGTAGCTGTTCGAATGATGAGTTGGATGGTGCTATCTCGTATTATATAAAAGACTATAGGATCTTTATATGATGCAACCTATATATGTAAGTGTGAGAGTGTATGTTACAAATTACACTAAGCAGAGAATAATAACCGAATATAAAGATGGTAAATAATAAAAGTGATCACACCAGATATTTTATACAGGTTCGGACCACCCGTCCTACGTCCAGTCCCAAAGCTCCCCTTGGGTATTTCCTTTAACAAAACAACCCTCGCTTCGTCCAGAGGAATAGGTTAATACAAAAAGTACTTCTCTGAAAACCTTGTGTTCCAAAAAACATGGATTTTGACTAATAGTAAAATTCTTCCTATGATCTCCTTTGAGTGTGTGTGAGTACTTTGATTCGTAGGAAATGATTTAACCAAAATACTATTTTGGTTATGATAAATTGAGAATATGTAAGCAATGTATGCGCAATATGTAAATAGAGAGTAATAAGAAATCAAGAGAATCGAATGGAATCGTTAATCCAATTCTTAATCTTTGAAGTATATATATATAGGTTTGAGTAGATGCATATGAGGAGTTGTTACTGTTTAAATAAAATATATTTGTTTTAATGGCTGCAACCGTTGAAGAAGGGATGTTATTATTCAGTATGAAATGAAGCATCCTTTCAGATTGAAGCGGTTGCTATATGACATACGTCTGTGGGAAAACCTCAGACATCTGTGGCTTTAGGAATTAAATTCCAAAAGATATTCATAGATGTTTGTGGCTTTCCAACAGACATCTTTGGATGGCCAAATTTGAATATCACAGTTTTTTATATGCCAATGTTGAATTATGAATTTGTCTGTGCAAATATATGCTCAAGGAGACCTTACAATGTTTTTCTAAGACTCTTAATACAGTATTATAACCTTATTAATCCCAGTATGCTGAAGGATCTTGCTCGTATGCTACTAGCCAATTAGTTTGATCGTTATACTCCTCATTTTCTTGAATGGAAAGCCATGTAAGGTTGGTGTTGAAATTGGTGAGGGTCAGATAAAGACATATCATCACTATCTTCTTCCTCCTCTTCAGGTTGTTCTTGTTCAACGGTTTTCCCTTTGCCTTAAGAGGTTCCTTCATGATAAGTATAAGCATGGCGAATTGGTGTTTGAGTTCGAGGAGGTGGTGTAGGTGACGGAGAAGATGATGATCGAGAGGACAATCTGCCACGTACCTTTCTCGTTACTTTTCCTAAGGTGGAGATGACTTTTTCCAAAGTTTTTTCATCTTAGTCATTCATGTTGAAAAAGATCGTTCCAAGCCAGTCATTTTACTATTCAAAGCCCACTGGTTGGTCGTGATTAACTTTTGATTTTTAAGTGTTAAATCACGGATTGATTCATTTTTCATTGATTCGATACGAGCTTCTTGAATCTCCGAATCAGAATAATATTCGGTAGTATGACTAGAGGAGGTAGGTTACTAAGAAGGACGAGGTGAGTGGGTTTGTTGTTAAGGAGTAGGAGGTTGTTGAGGACCTGGATGCACTTGTTATTGTTATTGCAAGGTCCATTAGGCCAGCAAGACGATTGGAGGTGGTCGTTGGGGAAGGTGCATTAAAGATAGAAATCTTATACCGCTCTCCTTGACAGGGATTTCTTCAAAATGAGAGATATTAGAAGGTACCCCGAGGCCACTCAAGAGCCGCATAATAGATGGTGCATATATAATTGTGTGTCGGTGATGAGACCAAAAGATTTTTATTTCATCATGAATAAACTTAGCCCAATTTACTTGTATTCCACCAAATATAGCATAGAGGGTTTTATGATCATTTTCGTAAATTTGTTCATGACTTCCTAAGCGGGGAATTATTGTATTGATTATCATTCGATTTAATAACCGAGCCTTTGGTCGTAAGTAAACTGATTTCCACTATGGCATTCTATTTTCCCAAATTTGATATGTGATTTCATCACGAGGCAAATTTCTCTGGTCGGGAATTTCTTCTAAGTCGAGGCCATACGAAGAACAATCTAATACACGACCAATTGTATTTATGCTTATTTTCAAAATGCGACCATTAGCACTTATCCATAACCAACCGTCGTCATTCTCAGGGTCCAAATATCATTGCTAAATAAGTTGGCATAAAAAAGAAAAATTGCAAGTGGATCGATTTGTACCTCGTTTTCGTCAAAATTGATCAAATCTCGACAACCGGAGGCGATGGTTAATTCTTGAATTCCATATTCACCAAACTTGCATAATCTGTAGAATGGGCCAGAATGAAGCTTCTTTTGTTTTAGCTCTTCAAATCTCTTATTAGCAATCGTGCAATTTCAAAGCTACTCTTGGATGTGGGCATCGATGACTAGGAATATTTGAAAAGAAGAAGATTAACCTTTCTTAGATCTTTTGTTAACGGGAGTCATTGCCTTAGGAGCCATTTTATGGAGCAATTGGAGCTTTTAGGAACTAGGGTTTTAGTGTAGATTGGAAATAGCTTTGTGAATAATTGAAAAGGGCCAAAAATGTCAATATAAGGCTGCTGTAAATGGAACCCGAGAGCAACGACAAACATCTGTGGGGGTGCCACAGACGTCCATGGTTTTAGAAATTTTTTTGCCAAAACCTATGATAGACGTCTGTGGGTTTTCACAAACGTCTGTAGTTTCAGGAAATATTTTCTTGAAACCATTGACAGACGTTTGTGATATTGTCACAGACGTTTGTAATCTGCATTTTCCTAATTTATTTATTTAAATGCTAAAATGTTAAACATTTTATTAAAATTTTAAGAGAACTTTTATAGACAACAATATATAAAAAAATTACAATATTAGGAAAATATTTTAGAAGAAATGATATCATAATTCTAGTTTTTGTTAGAGGGGTCAGATTTTTGAATTTGTTGTACGTACCATGAATTCGGTTAAGCCTTTGTCTCATCAATTAACGGCTTTAGCGGAGACCAACTTGGGTGAGCTGGAGTGTCAATCCAGCCTTGGTTTGATGGTCCAGGCTTGCATAAATTTCTCAGAGTAATGTGATACGCTTTTATAGGAGTTTCTTGTAAACGAGGAGATTTTTGATGTATGCAATTTTTGTTGGTGAATGACCACAAATTGCTAGAATATATTTTTCAAGAAAGTTTAGATGAGATCCTTGACATCGTTGCTCATAATACATTTCTTTTTGAACTGCCACCATTTCTTGTTGATAGTGATATATTTCATCAACTTTGTTGTTGAGAGATATTGATTGTAGATCAATTGACTGTTTCGCTTTCTTTTCCATAGAATAAAAGACAGTGTGATATGTAGGTGTTATTCGATGAAGGTGAACTATAGTCGATGGTAGAATAAGTAGAGTCGTGATCGGAAGACATTTTGAATAGAAGTGGTGTAAGGTTTTGAATATAAGAATATATGTACTTAGTTCACAAAAGACTTCCTTAATACAATTGTTGTTTACTATTTTAAGAAGTTTATTTGTTAGGGTGGTAGAATTCTAACCATAGAATTTTAACAGAAGTTATTGTTGGTTATTTTTTGTATGGATAAAAAGAACACATTTGTAAACACTTTTACAGAATTTTGTGTATTTTATTTAAATTATATAAGTTTTAATTTACTAATTCATTGTTAGAACAAATTCTGACGTCTCGTCTTAGTTTTATAAAAGTTGATTCGTTCAGTGGTTTGGTAAAAATATCCGCAATTTGATTTCGGTATTCAAAATTCAGGTGATATAATTCCTTTTTCAACATTATCTCTTAAGAAATGGTGACAAATATCAATATTTTTTGTTCAAGAATGATTAATAGGATTTTTTGGTAAATTTACAGCACTAGTATTATCACAATATATAGTAGAATTTGTTATGATTTTACCGAAATTTAGAAGAGTTTCTTGCATATATATAACTTTTGCACATGCTAAAGCCACTAAGATGTATTCGGCTTCACATGTCGAGAGCGAAACACGGTTTTGTTTTTTACTAAACCAAGAAATTAAAGATTGACCAATAAAATGACATGTGCCACTTGTGCTTTTTCTATCTGTTTTGCAACCCTCGAAATCAACATCACTATATGACACGAGTTCGAACGAGATACCTTTCGGGTATAAGAGACTGCAATCTTTAGTGTTGGTTAAATATCTTAAAATTCGATTAACCGCTCGATTATGTGATTCCTTTGGTTGTGCTTGAAACCGTGCACATAAACATACACTCGTCATAATATCTGGTCTACTAGCCATTAAGTATAGCAGAGATCCTATCATACTTCAGTATAATTTTTGATCGAAATCTTTTTCATTTTCATCTTTATCTAAATGTAGATTAGTACTCATAGGAGTCGGTTTACTTGAGATATTTTCCACTCCAAAGCAATTTACTAAATCTCGACAGTATTTTTCTTGATTTATAAAAATTCCATTTTTTAGTTTTCTTATTTGCAAACCCAAAAAATAGTTTAATTCACCCATATGTTACATTTCAAATTCGTTTTTCATAATCTCAGAAAATTCATTGCATAATTTGTCGTTAGTTGAACCAATAATAATATCAACATATATTTGTACGACTAATATGTCATTGTTTTTTTTTATAAATAAAGTAGAGTCTATTTTACTAATTTGAAAACCGGAATTTTGTAAATGGGTTTTTAATCTTTCATACCAAGCATGAAGTGCTTGTTTTAATCCGTATAGAGCCTTTTTAAGTTTAGATACATGATCGGTATTTTCATGAACAAATAGCGGAGGTTGTTCAATATAAACCTTTTCTTTTATAAAGCGGTTTAGAAAAGCACTTTTTACATCCATTTGAAATTTTTAAAATTATGATGACATGCGAAAGCAAGTAATGTTCATATTGCTTCGAGACGTGCTACCGGAGAAAATGTCTTCTCATAATCAATTCCTTTTCTTGATTATATCCTTGAGCTACTAATCTTGCTTTATTTCGAACAATGTTTCCATTTTCATTTGCTTTATTAAAATCCATTTTGTTCCAGTTACAGACTGATCGTTTGGTCTTGGTATAAGTTCTCATGCGTTATTTCTTTCAAATTGGTTAAGTTCTTCTTGCATTGCAATAATCCAAAAATCATCTTTTGATGCTTCTTTATAATTTTTAGGTTCAAAATTTGATATAAATGAAACTTGAATCATTTGATTCAACTGCTTTCTTATTGATACTTTTGTATTTAAATCACCGATAATATTATTAATAGGATGGTCCTTTAATATCCTAGGAGGTGACGTTATCACAATATCATTATTATTGGAAGTATTATTATTATTTTCATGTATAGGTATATTAGTTTTATTTATAACTTCTTCTTCATCATCATTTTTATAATTTGTAAAGTTTTCATCAAATGATACATGTAGACTTTCTTCTATAATGTTTGTTCATTTATTAAAAATTCTATATGCTTTACTTCGATCCGAATAGCCAACAAAAATTCCTTCATCAGCTCTAGAATCGAATTTTCCTAGATAATCTTTTGTGTTTAAAATAAAACATTTTGATCCAAATATTCGAAATTATGATACTTTAGCTTTCGTTTTGAAAAATATTTCATATCATGTGTTTTTAGTCATTAATCTAAGTGTTACACGGTTCAATACATAACGTGCAGTAGCAACAGCTTCAGTCCAAAAACTCTTTGGTAGGTTACTACTATTTAGTAAGGTTCGTGCATATTCTTGTAAAGTTCAATTTTTCTTTTCTACATCACCATTTTGTTGAGGTGTACGTGGAAATGAAAAATTATAACTAATTCCCTTTTTGTTACAAAAATTTGTAAATAGTTCATTTTCAAATTTGCCTCCATGATCGCTTCGTATACTTTTAATTTTTAAGTTCATCAAATTTGTAATTCGTTTAGCAAAATTTTTGAACATTTCAAAAGTGTCATTTTTATGTTTTAAAAATAATGTCCAAGTATATCTTGAAAAATCATCAATAATTACAAAAACATATTTGTTATGATTTATTAAGCGTACTTGAGTCAGGCCGAATAAATCAAGATGAAGTAGTGCGAGAGATTGCTTGTGGAGATGTTCTTTTTAGATTTAAAAGAACTTTTCTTTAATTTACCTAATTGACAGGCGTCACACAAGTTTTTAACTTTGTAGTTGATCTTAGGTAATTGTTATCCCAACTTTTGGCAAAGCCGAGATACCCAAAAATTAACTGAAAATCAATGATTATTAGCCATGAACATCGATTGTGCATCGCAGGTTCACCGTGGATATCGCTGAATTTTATCCGAGTCCGGATCGGGCTGCAATTGATGAGACATGTCAACCAAGGCCAGATGAAACAACGTTCCAAGTTTCGAGTCAATCCGAGTTCGTATGCTCAAGATATCGCCAAAAGGAGATGGATGATATAGCATAGGTTCGAATCCATCCACGAGGACACAGTTCGAATCCATCAAGGTACTCTTGCCTTCGAATCCATCAAGGAGAGATCCTCCGAATCCATGAAAAGGACTATAGCTTCGACTCCATCGAGCCAGCCTCTGCCTCGAATCGATCACGACAGGCCCTGCTTCGAGCCCATCAGAATATGCTTTGCTTCGATTCCATCAAGCGAGGCCTAGTTCGAATCCATTAGGCCATCCCTTCCTTCGAATCCACAGAGTTGCAGATATTTCGAATCCACACTGTTTGAGGCAACTTCGAATCGATCAACTTTAACGCACCTAGATCGATTCGAACAGACCTTCGTTCATTCGATTCGAAGAGGGATGTCTTCGAATCTACTATCACGAATCCACCTAGTCAGAGCGGCGAAGAATATAGAGTCGACCCAGTCAATCCGGAGTGGAAAGCGGATCGATACGAAGCATACGCACACGTCACCATCTTCACGTGCAGGAGGATCGATTCGAACGACTCCAGAGTTCGAAAAACACCAACTTGAATCGATCATAACTCGAGTTCTACAAGTCCAAATGCCATAAAATTTTCACAGAAGCTTAAGCACATGATGAAGAATGTTCACACCAAATTTCAGCTCGATTGGATAATTTCTTGATCGATTCGAACCAAGGGTCGAATCGATCCCAAAGTGGGCCCGAATCTCCAGATTTCGGCCATATGGGCCCCATCACGTGCCAGAACTGGTCTCCCCTCAATTTAGGCGAAATATCAGCCTCCTACACCTATAAATAGAGCCCCTGGTCATTCGGAAAAGAGGTCGGACAATTTTGAGAGCAAAAGAGCGCCCAGATTCTGCCAGATTTACTCCAGACCACCATTGCTGCCTTAGATTCAGGTTTAGTTCAGCAAATCAGTTGTAATACAACACACGAAATTGTAATCTTCAAGCATCGAGCAATAAAATCATAAAAACCTTGAAGTGGACGTAGGCCGGAGATAGCCGAACCACTATAAATTGTGTGTCACTGTTCATTATTTCTCGATTACTACTTGTTACTTGCTTAGATCTGTGATTTGTGTGTGAATACTGTTGATTTGTATTCATACGCTGGTGCTTTCACTACACTTGGGGTTTGTGACCATTTTTGGCGCAAACAGTAATCCTCTAACAAATCCATTTTTAGCAAGTTTATTGATATTCTTAAAATTTAGGTTACAAAAACGTTTATGCCATAACCATGGATCATCATGATTTGCGGTTAAGCATAAATTAGTGTTTTTTTTACATTCATGTTTAAAACATATATGTTTCGATTTCTAAATCTTTCAAAAATTAGATTTTTATTTTGGTCAAAGATATTGCATTTGCCTTTCTCGAAATCAATTTTAAATCCTTTATAACATGTCTTTACTTATACTTAATAAGTTTTGTTTCAAATTTTCTACCAATAAAACATTAGTAATAATAGGAGAATTAGAAATACCAATATTGATGACTTCTCTAATGTCGATGACAAATCCTTTTGAATTATCTTCGAATGTCACAGTGCCACCATCGATATATGTTATATTGGATAACATATGAGCATTTCCAGTCATGTTCTTAGAATAACCACTATCAAGTATCCATTTTTCTTTACTTTTTATTTTAATTTTAGGTACCTGCAAAATAAAAATAGTTTAATTGGTACCCACATTTTTGGTTTAGGGTCCTACATGTTAGTGGAAGAAGGTAGCCATATCCATGAGGATTTGGTTCCTTTAGAAATGTAATTATTGTTATGTACAACTTTCTTCAAATATTCATCAATATACTTTTGTCTAATTAGTTTATTATTTGTTTTAAGAATCTATATTTTGACCATACTTGTGTATAAATTTTTAATCTTAGCTTCTAACTTTGGCTTTTAGAATTTGATGTGTAATATGCTATATTTCTTTGATTTTTGTTTGCCTTTAAAACCCAATCCATTTCGGTTTCCAGACGGTTTAGATATTTTAATCAAATTTTCTAAATTCTATTTTCATTTGTTGAATTTTGTCACATTATTTATTATTTTGTCCAACTTACTTTTAAGATCACAAATTTCAGTTTTGCTAGAATCTAAATTTGCATGTAATTCTAGTTTTTCTTTTTCAAGATTAACCTTTTCTAACTTATTGTTTTCTAAATCATGTAATAAGATGTCATTTTGAGATAATAACATTGCGTAATATTTTTGAGTAATTTCTAATTCTTCTTCTAAGATTATTTTTTCACTTTCTAATAATCCAATTTCTAATTCTACTCTAGTTAACTTTCCTGCATATTCCTTATTTAATTTTTTGATTCTCTATATTTATCATCTAATTCAATGCTAATTTCTACTATTTCATCATAAGTAAGTTCAGGATGTACATCATCAGTGTTAGTCATAAAACACACATTTGCTTGTTCCGAGTCGCTTTCACTATCACCATCAAATGAAGAGGATGAATCTGAGTCGTCCCATGTTACTTGAAAAGCCCTTTTCTTTTTCTTGAATTTCTCAAACTTGCTTTTCTTTTTATCATTATTGAGCTGTGGACAATCCTTCTTCATGTGGCCAAAATTTTCACACTCATAGCATTTAATCGATGTTTGATTTGAGGAGTTTGTTTTACCACCATTTTGAAATCTGGTCATCTTCTTAAACTTCTTGAATTTGTTTTAGTTTTTGGCAATAAAAACAATCTCATCTTCGTCTAAGTCTGAATCTTTGTTACTTGCTTGGAATGCAATGTTTTTCTTTTCATGATTTTGATCCATTCTAGCCTGCAAGTTAGCTTCATACGACATCAGATTTCCTATTAGCTCCTCGACTTTGAGTTAAGAAAGATCATTAGCTTCTTCGATGGATAAAACTTTTCTTTCCCATTCATTTGTCAAAGAGTTTAAAATTCATGTGACTGGATCAAAATCTGTGAATTTTACTCCAAGTGCCATGAGATTTTGTTGAATGGTTTGAAATCTAGCATGCATATCAATAATTGATTCATTTGCTTTCATTTTGAAAGATGAAAATTGGTTTTGTAAAATCGAGACTTTTGTTCGCTTGACTTTAGTTGTTCCTTCATGTGTGAATTGTAAAATGTGCCATATACCATATGCAGTAGTGCAAAGCATGACACGTGAAAACTTATTTTTTCAAGTGAGCAAAACGGTACATTCATAGCTTTGGCATTATTAGATGTCGTTGCTTTTTGCATCTGTCCAAGTGCTAATATCGATGTTAGGTGCTTCATATTTGTTTTCAATTGCTAGCCATATTTCTAACCCATTTGCTTCCATAAAGGTTCTCATATGGGTTGACCAGTAAGCATAGTTAGAACCAGCGAATAGTGGAGGTCGTGTAGTTGATTGACCTTCTTGAAAAGTATTTTCCATATTAACGATTTTTCAACTCTGTGTTAGTGTAGATTGAAATGAATGTGCTTTGATACCAGTTGAAAGACTATAAGATCTTTATATAATGCAACTTATATATATATAAGTGTGAGAGTGTATGTTGCAAATTACACTAAGTAGAGAATAATAACCGAATATAAAGAAGGTAAATAATATAAGCAATCACACCAGATATTTTATACTGGTTCGGACCACCCGTACTACGTCCAGTCCTGAAGTCCCCTTGGGTATTTCCTTTGACCAAATAATCCTTGCTTCGCCATGAGGAATAGGCTAATACAAAAAGTATTTCTCTGACAACCTTGTGTTCCAAAGAACACAGATTTTGACTAATAGTACAATTCTTCCTATGATCTCCTTTGAGTGTGTGAATGTGAGTACTTTGAGGTGTAGGAAATTATTTAACCAAAATGCTATTTTGGTTATGATAAATTGAGAATATGTAAGCAATGTATGCGCAAATATGTAAATAGAGAGTAATAAGAAATCAAGAGAATAGAATGGAATCGTTGACCCAATTCTCAATCTTTGAAGTATATATATAGGTTTGTGTAGATGCATATGAGGAGTTGTTATTATTTAAATAAAATCTATTTGTTTTAATGGCTGCAACTGTTGAAGAAGGGATGCTATTATTCAATATGAAATGAAGAATCCTTTTAGATTGGAGCAGTTGCTATATGACAAACATCTGTGGCTTCAGGAATTAAATTCCTGAAAATATTCATAGACGTTTGTGGCTTTCCCGTAGATGTTTGTGGATGGCCAAATTTGAATATCATAGTTTTTTATATGCCAATGTTGAATTATGAATCTGTGTATGCATATATATACTCAAGGAGACCTTATAATGTTTTTCTAAGACTCTTAATACAGTATTATAACCTTACTAATCATAGCATGGTCCATAAGCCTTTGTTCGTCTTTGAGCCTTGATATATTTGAGCATGACGATCTCTTATAATATATATATATATGTAATCTTGATAAGATGTAATATATGTGATTGTATAGTTGTTGTCACTAAAACCAAAGAATGGAGGTTCTAACATTATATACATATATGGATTTCTATGCTTTTCTGCTGGGCTATGATGTAGATCCCGTAACAGTGCTTGCTTATTTCTATTTGTTGAGATAGTTTATTTGAGTTTACTTATGTTGTATAAACTCTACTAAATTTGATGTATAACTCTATGGATCTATTGCTCTGATGATGATTTGTTCACATAGTTATTACTTTCTCTTCTGTTATATCGGTAATAGTATATTTTGTCCATGCACTGTAAGATATAACAGGTTATATGCTATATTGGTTTATTTCAACCCTAATAATCGTCCTGTATAAGCCGGGCATGGACAACGCGCTATTTATATATTATTGGTGTCGGTGGATAGGGTGGTCATGAGATGCAACTACTCTGTTTCTTTGCATAAGAACGGCTCCAAGATCTGATCTACAAGCATTAGTATAGATAACAAGTCTTGGTTCCCTTCTGGAACAACAAGAATAAGAGCATAAGTGAGGAGATCTTTCAATCTCTAAAAAGCTACCTCGCACTTTTCTGACCATATATACTTCATGCCTTTTCTAGTCAAGCTAGTGAGGGGTTGTATACTTTTGGAGAAGTCTTTTATGAACCAACGGTAATAACTCGCCAATCCAAGAAAACTACGAATCTCAAATACATTTTTCAGGCCTCTTCTAGTCTTTTATAGCTTCGATCTTAAAAGGATCAATGGAAATTCTAGCTTCGGAAACTACATTCCCCAAAAACTAAAACTTGCTTCTGCCAGAAATGACAAGTAGAGAATTTTTCTTTCAGTGGATTCATTTGAATTATCTCTAAACAATTGTAAGATGCCTTTCTTCAGACTTATAATAAATCAAGATGTCGTAAATAAAGAAAAGAATAATTTTATCAAGGTATTCCTGAAATACCCGATTCATTAAGTCGACAAAATAGGCAGGCACATTAGTTAACCCGAATGGCATCATAAGCCACTCAAAAGATCCATATCTGGTACGAAAAGCAGTTAAAGGAATGCTATCTTCTGCCACTTTGAGTTAATGGAACCCGGTCGCTAAATCTAATTGGAAAAGATCTTAGCGCCCCCTAAGCTAGTTAAAAATATCATCGATCTTTGCATAGACAATATATTTTTAATAGTGAGATCCTTAAGCTTTCGATAATCAATGCACAACCTAAAGGTTCCATCCGTTTTCTTTAGAAAAACAACTGCGACACCCCAAGGAGAACAAATAGACTGGATAAATTGCTTTGCTTGAAGCTCGGTTAGTTGCTTTATTAATTATGCATTATCTTTTGCCAACATAATTGTAGGAGGATGACTAGTCGGCTGAGCACTTGGAATTAAGTCAATCCTAAACTAAATTGCCCTCTTAGGAGGCAATCTAGAAATAGGCTCGATGATATCAAGAAATTCACAAATAATAGGAAGTGGGAACATTTGCCACGCATCCTTAATAACTTTCATAATTCACCAAAAATCCTTCGGATACAAAACATATAAATTTCATCCTTATTTTTAAATGCGACTTATTTTTTTCCCAAACTACCCTTATCTGTCATGCTAAAACCCTGAACAAACGCTTTTTTTATCATTCGACGTTTATTCCACATCAAAATCACATTTTCTTCTACAAAATCCGAGAAATCTATAAAATCGAACAGCAAAACAACCTAAATCAACTACAAATCTGACATATTCAAGATGAAACAAGGCAAAATGGGAAGATCAAAGGTGATATATCTCAATTTCTAGAGTAGTCGATTTATATTCCACCTTTTTCAATCGATGCATCTTAGGGTTTTTTGCAAGTGATTTAGAGACATTTTTGAGTTAGCCATGCTTATAATCGAACTTTTTAATTGTATTACACACAAAATTGAGAATGCAAACGATAAACTGCAAAACTTGCTCTAATTACTGCAATATTTGTTAAAAATTGTTCAGAAAACGGTTTGCTCTCTTCAAATTTCAAAGCAGATGTTATTAATGTGTTATTTGCACATTTTTAAGCAATTCATTCGATCAACTTCACTATTTGCCTACAATTTTTAAGCAATTCATTTGATCAACTTCACTATTTGCCTGTAATTTTTCATAATAATTACAAATCTATCAGTAAATATCATACTAATGTCAATTATTCACAATTATTGCAGACAAATATGCAACTGCGTTGAAAATGTTTGAATATCTCTACAACATTTATGTATAAACGAAAATAAGTAAACATTACTGACAATATCACATATGGCTGCAATAATTCACTTTAATTGCTTGCTTTTTAGTAATAAATGAGTTAAACAGATTAAACTTAGTTTTATGTGTAATTTTTTGAATAGTTTAATGTGAATTATTCACATTTATTGCAGATAGATATGCAACTATATTGAACACTTTTGAATATCTTTGCAACATTTATGTATAAACAGAAATAAGCATTACTGACAATATCACATATGGTTGCAACAATTAGGTTTAATTGCTTACTTTTCAGCAATAATTCATTAAACAGATTAAACTCATTTTTATGTGCTATTTTTTGAATAGTTTCATTGAAATACCAATCTACTGATGATATTTATAATTACAAATGTCGTATTTTAAAGTTTACTGTTATTCAAATTGTTGCTGAAAAATAAGCAATTAATTTTTAAAACTGCTAAGATATATGCAACTACACCATATACAATAAAAGTTGCGTATAAGTTAACAGTTTTTTCAATAGTTTCATTGGATTACCAATCTATTTGGAAAATGTGAAGAAAATTCTGGTGATATCTATAATTAGAAACAACATATTTTCCATTTCCTAGTTATTCAAATCATTGCTGAAAAATAAGCAGTTATTTTTTAAAACTGCTGAAATATATGCAACAATTCCACATACATGAAAATTTGCATATACCTTAAAATTTGCTGAAAAGACAGCAATTATTTAAGATAAGTGCATACATTTTTGTTTTTTTCTGCATATTCATTATAACAGCAAGTATTTAACATCGCCTATCATATTATTAGATTGTTCAAATTTATTTAATAATTTTTAATGTACTTTTACAGAAAAACACAAAGGAGGAAATAAAACAAGGAAAAAAAGTAATTCAGGAAACATTACTTGTTCCTGCTGAAGAACAATCAAGATCAAAGATTCTACCCAAAAAAAAAGAATCAGTGAAGAGAAAATCACTGCAAGGGAAGACAACTACAGAAACAATTTGAGGCCTTTCATCGATGTCCTTAGCAGGATTAAAAAGGAAGAATTGTTGAAAGTATCACATATGAAATATCTTCAAAATTTACGTTTCTACAAATTCATTAATATGATCTATGTTGGAATTATATCAGCAAAGGAAAACACAAAAAATTCAACAACTATAGACATAATCATCAAAGCCTACAGAAAGAACTTGAACTGCTTTCAATTTGGAGATCTGTTACTAACATTCACGGAGAATTATATAAGCCAATTATTAGCAATTCCTACAGATGGTCAGCTAATCAAAACTTCTGGCCACATGAAAAAAGAGGGCAAAAGCAATGTTCAATTTACATCATTCATCAATAGACACTTTGAAGGAGAGACAAGTGTCAACAAAAAAACATAGAAAGAGAGATATTTACAACAATAAAAGGAACATCAAAAGAAGAAAAAGCAGATACGGCAAAGCTTTCGCAACTGCATTTGGTTGCAACGTTCTTAATATCAAATCGAAACTCGACTGTGTCTTGAAATATGATTCCATATTATGTTTGTGAAGATAAAATGCAGCAGATATCTTGGCCAAAAACAATTCACAAACATTTGATAAATCAAATTGAAAAATATATTGACACACCAAGGAAAATAAATGCTTGCATTACATTGTAACTAGTATTAAATTTTTGATTAATTATATATATTTCCTATTAATTAATAATTTATTCTAATACTAATTGTCTTTTTTGCAGTGGTGGATCTGTGAAAAGACACAAATTTTGAAATCTGATAAATTGGAATACATCAACTCATATCCCTTGGCTGGAAAATGGGATATATCAAAACTCATGCCGATAATGTTAATGACCATAAAGTACAACTCAGTAAGTATAACTGCAATATAATCTACAGAATTGTTAAGTTACATTACAAAAACAGCCAGTACTCTATATTTTTGCAGACTTATCTGCAACAATTAACAATAGTTGCAGATATATCTGCAGTTATTAGCAGTATTTGAGCATTTAGATGCAATTATTCACTACAATTGCTGACTTATCTGTAGTTATAAATAGGAAAACTGCACACAAGGCTACAACTATTTACAATAATTGAAGATATATCTACAATTTTCCATAATACTTGCAGATTTTTCTGCCATTAAAAATATTTATGGACATACATGCCAATCATAATTAAAATTATACACATTTCTGCAATTATTCACAATTCTTACATAATTATATTCAAATATTCTAAAGCTTCAATTTTGATTCAATTCTTTATTTCAAGATTTTCAAGGAGAAGAACTAAAATTGCTGAAAGATGCAGTAGAAAAAGATGAAGAATATGAAGCATTGTACAAGAAAAGAGAAGAAAAATACAAAGAAGTAATAAGAAAACTTGAATTGGACGACCGAAAACTTCAAGCAGAAAATACACTGCTAAGAAAGCAACTGAGACAATATGTGGAAACATCATCATTCACACAATCTGAGAATGTGGAGCTACCAATACAAGAAATAAGTGGTAGCAAACTGAACTCCACAGATGAAAATGAAACTAAAGAAAATGAAGATAATGAAACCGAAGAGAATCCTTCATTTGGTAATACTTTGAATAATATATTGTTTTTCAACAAGAATGCAAAATTTTAAAATATTTGATGATATATCTGCAAATATTCTTACAATATGAAAAATGCATTGTTAAAGAATAAATGCAGATATTATTGCAATATTTATTAAAAAGTGCAGCATATTCTTCATTTTTTCATAATACCTTGCAACATAACACATAAAATTCATAATTATTTCAAAAACACTGAATAGTTGAATTGCAAACATATATTTCAGCTCAAAGGACAGAAGAAAAGGAAAATCAAACTGATGTTCAAACTAAAGACAAAAGTATTGAAGATGAATGTCGTCTTATGAAGAATGATAAAGATGAAGAAAAAGATGATGACAATGAGGAAAAAATAAATTTCAAAGAAAAACAGAAGGATCCAAATGATGATGAACAAACAAAAATAGTTGATGAAGATAAAGCAATCGAACAAAATCCTTCATTTGGTAATACTTTGAATAATTATAGTTTTTCAACAAGACTGCAAAAATAAACAAATTTGATGATATATTCGCAAATATTCTTACTATATCAAAAATACGCTGGTGAAGAATAATTGCGGATGTTAATGCAACAACTGTTAAAAAGTACAGCATATTCTTCATTTTTTCATTATAATTCACAAAATTACAAATAAAATTCATTATTATTTCAGAAACACTAAATATTTCAATTCAAAATATATCTTTCAGCTCCAAGCACTGAGGAAATAGAAAATCAAACTGATACTGCATATGAAAACAAAAATATTGAATAAGAATGCGGACTTACAGAAGTTGAAAAAGCTGAAGACAATCAAATCACAAAAATTGTATTTCGAAAACCAATCATGAAATATCACCAACATTCAAATTAATTTTAGGTGAAAACATTCAAAATTTCCCACAGCTATAAGGCAGACAAATAGAAGATGAAATATCTAGTTCAGCACAAAAAAACCCGAAGAAAGCAAAGAGAAAACATTGGAAATTGAAAAGCAAAAAAAAGGTATAAATCAGCTGAAAAAGTGGATTTGTAAACTCAAAAGAAATCAAAAGAGGCAAAACAGCAAGAAGAAATCGTACGAATAATAGTTGAAGAATACAAATCTAAACCTAAGTCAACTGAATTATTTACCACTACAAAGATAAATGTAAGAAAATGGTCAAATGTGTGAAGTCTATCTGAAGAAAAAATCAAGCTGTTGGAGGACTTCCTTAATAACTTCGACCTCAGGTAAAACGAAGTCCTAACTGTATATAATTCTTTAATAGCCAAGTATACCAATAATTTCTGAAATAAAAGTAATTATTTAAATTTTCTACTGACATATCAGCAAATATTTAAAAAATACAATCATAATATTGTTCATTATATCACAGCAAAAGTGCATATCTGAATGGAGATGATGACATCATTATAATTGGAACAGCACTTGGTGAACTAATAATAGGAAGATTTCTTGAAGGCCAGGTAGAACTTTACTCAACAATTCAACTTATTTGCAAATTTATCAGCAACATTTCATTGGACTTGTTGTTTTATCTGCAAAATTCCATTTATCTGCCGATTTATCAGCAACATTTCATTGAACTTAGTGTTTTTTCAGCAACATTCCATTTATCTCCAACAATTACATTTATCTGCAGATTTGTCAACAACATTTCATCAAACTTGTTGTTTTTTCTGCAAAATTCCAAAAACATATTATAGTCTTTTATCAACAAATATATTATCACTATTTCCTTATAATAATTTTTGTAGATCATTGACTGGTATTTACATGAATTGCATAAAGCTCATGCAGAAAATTTGTACTTCAAAGTTTACGATTCTGTAAGTCTTATAATCTTTTAGTGAAAAAATTATTTAAATATTCATAAATTCAATTTGCTAATATATGCTCCTACAGACATTTCTACTGAACAATTCAAAGAAGGTAACACAAGCCCTAATCGATGATGTAGTAGCTAAAAATTTTGCAAACTACAATAAAATGTTCTTCCCTATCCACCAAAAATCTCAGTTTACACTCCTGGAGTTTATTAAAGAAGATAGAATGTGGATTCACTATGATTCCATAAAACCACGGCACGAAGGAGAACATCAGAAGGCAGCAAGAAAGCTGCTATGTAAATTAAAAAATGAATAAATCAAAGGAAAATTGGTTAACAAAATCTTTTTTTTTCTTTACAGAGAGTTTATATCACAGCCTTACTAAAGAAATTGGAAAAAGAGAGCATAAACCATCAAACCAAATCACTTTTGCTAACAGCCCACAACAACGTTCTGATTCGTAAGTACACCAAAACAAAAAATGTACAAATATTTCCATATCATAGAACATTTATTCTAACAATTTCATAATATTTTTCAATTATTGCAGAGTTGACTATGGCATGTAATGAGCATTATGAAAGAAAGAAGTGAAAGTAAACAAATCAACAATGATGACCCTCAATTCACATATGAAGCTATGGATATACAAAGAGCTGAATTGGCACATCAAATTCTGTCTTGCAAACCTTATAGTTGGAGCTTAGAAGAAAGCCTGACATAAAAGTTTTTACTATCCGAAGCAAACCAAAATATTTGGTGTATCAAACTGTAATGTTTTCTCTAAGAATTCTGAAATGTATATACATATTTTGCTAAACTTATGTAGTTGGAAGACAATATCACTAGGTTAACACGTTATTAGAGTTTATTATCAAAAAATTTATATATGAATTTCTTACAATTGAATTCAGTTACTAAAATACTAAAGCGAATCACAACCATTCAGAATATTTGCAGAAATGTCAGCAATAAAAGCATATATCTGCAAATATCTCCACAAATATGTGGTTATTCAAAATAGTTGCAGAAATCAATGAACTATAGACGTATAATTACAGATATTTCCATATGTAAGTAATTATTCGAAATCTTGCACCAAATAATTGCAGAAATGTCGGCACAAACAAATAATTGCAGATACCTCCACATTTATTAACAACAATTGCACATACATATGGATATACCATATTTATTTCATGGCAAATAATGATACAAATTTCATCTTCATATAAAAAGCAGTATTCAGAAAACAGGTATACCTAGTAAGCAAAAATTCAGAAAAACTGCAGAAATATGTGCAATTAATCGTAAAATTTGCAGAAAACACTGCAATAATGGTTAGTAAAAGCATACCATGATTAATACATTAAACATCCAACCTCGGAGAAAATACCATTAAAATGAATAACAAAAGCATAAGTTAACTCCATACAGTATAACTTTCCCAAAGAAAAAAAACTACATGTGTTTCAGTGAACAAGTCCTTTTATTATGACCCAACTTCTTGCATATACTACATCTAATAGTCTTTGAAATTTCACCCGCAGATTTTATCCTCTTAAATGATGATGGTCGACCAGGCATTCTTCTACCTTTATGAGGTGCTACAACAACCTCTTCAATCAAAACATCTTCTTTCAAAAAGTTTATAACAGGATTGATTGGATGAGAATATGCCGATCGAAAATAAACAACTTTGAAATAATCTTCAATGTAATCATAAACATTCAACTTTCCACAACTCAAAATACATCTAACAGCATGAGCACAAGAAAACCATATATTTGCCACAAGTTACAAGAACAAACCCGATTATTTAAATCAATATATTGACGAACGGGAGAATGAACTTCAAACACATGTTCACTTGATTTTATAATGAACCACAAAGCTCCTTCCAAATGAATACTTTTCAATCGATTTTCATTCACTGGACATACAACACTATTCCAACTATCAGCAACTTCTCGACGATCAGAAATTAGCTTCATTAACTTAACTCTAATTTTATCCAAGCATGCAGTGATTGGTAAATGTCTTTCTTCCAAAATCCATTTATTGAAACTCTCTGAACAATTTGATGACATTTCACCATAATGACAAGTATGGAAAAAAACATTAGCAAACTTCTCAAAGGGAATTCCATTCAAAAAGTTTGCCACAGTAGAACTACCGGCATCTTTAGAATTCTTTAATGCAACATTGAAATCATCCAAATTAGAAGCATATGCAACACGTCCAAACAAATCTATCAACCATTTCTTTTTTGATTTGGAAAATTCAGATTTTAAAGCAACTTTTAAATTATTGTTCAAATGATAAAAACATGAATCATGAACTGAATTTGGAAACACTTTTGGAATAGCAACAAGATTACCAGGATGACGGTCAGAAATGAAAACAAAATTTCTACTATCATCTTTCAAAAAATCTTTAAGCTGTTCACAATACCAAATCCAATTATTTTCATCTTCACCAGACACAATCGCAACTGCTATAGGAAAAAAAACCTAATAAAACAACAAAATATAAATAACTGAACAAAGTGCATAATTCTCTGCACTTATATTAAAAAAGTGCAGACAAAACTGCAACTATTATCATATATTACTGTAGAATAATTTCTCACTGTATCAAAAATATTGCAGACTTTTTAGCAATTTTTTTGTAAAATTGCTTCGGTTTCTGCAATTTTTTCTGTTAGTAAGATATTTTTCTTTTTAATAAATACTGATATTGCAGCAATAAATAATAATTATTGCAGATATTGATGCAAGTATACATTAAACTACAAACAAACAACATACCTTCATTGCCATTTTTACCAATAGCAGCCATCAAACAACCTTGAGCTCTACCCTTTATAAAAGTAGCATCAACAAATATTAAAGGCGGACAAAATTGAAAACCATGTGCACAAGCTTCAAAACCAATAAAAACCCTCTCAAATTGACGTGTATCAGGATTACACTCCAAAACTACTTTACTACCAGGATTAGTTTCGAGGACAGCATCATAAAAAGACTTCAAATGGTGATAAGACATCATATCACTTCCATGTAAATATTCTAAAGCCAACCTCTTCCCACTATAAGAAAAATAATACTTCAAAATGATATTATACTCAGTTTGAAATACGTTAATAATGTCCTTTGTCTTCATTAATGGATTAGCTTGAATATGATCATAAACCAACAATTTAATCAATTTACTTGAAATAGGAGGATCATTTATATCATGAATTCCAGCACCACAAGTATGTTCAAGTTGAAATCTCTTTATAACAAAATAGCCAGGAAGATTAAACTTGAAAAAAGCATGAATCCTGAAAGTACATTTTGTTCGGGAGCAAACAGCCGTAACTCTTTCCTTATCATTCTTAACCAAATCAAGCTTGTAGCCAGTCTTAATACTATATATCATCAAATTGAGCCTAAATTCAGTAACACCACCTGGAAATTGTTGACCAACAACCGTAAAAACAGATTGATATGAATCATTTCTCAATAACTGACTGAATTGAATATTAAAATCACTGGTACTAACAAATGAGGAATCACTACTACAAGAAGCAGCATCTGACCTAATGTTGGTTGCTGAAAAACTAGTAGGAACAACATCAACAAAAATAACAAAGTAATCCAGACGGTTATGAGCAGCGAACAACAAAATAGATTGAAGATCGGAATTAGTTTCAATATTCCTTCTCAATCCATCTCTAACATAGTATAATTCAAATGACAATGAACTCAATTCTGTCCATTTACCACAAATAGCACTTCTCAACATAACAACCGAACTATCAAAATGAAGACGTAACGAAAAGCTATCATATCCAAACTTCAACAGCACAAGCACACCAGCATCATCAGGAACACTGTAATTTAAAAAACAAAATAGAATTACAATTACAAAAAAAATAACAAAAAAAACCAGAATATATATATATATGTTATTTGCTGATATGTAAGCAATAATTTTAAAACATTGTAGATAAATCAGCACATATTAATAATATGCTGATATATAAGCAATATTATTTGCTGATATGTAAGAAATATTTGTAAAAAATGCAGATAAATCAGCACAAATCTGAGCTTAATCAAACGCATTGAAATACCAATATTATTTGCTGATATGTAAGCAATAATTGTAAAAATTTGCAGATAAATCAGCAACTATTAGTAATTTTCATAGCATTTTCACCATACATATTCAAATTAATTGCGGACAAGTCTGTAAAATATTTACAATAATTCCAGACAAATCTGAACTTAATCAAAGTTAACAAAATATATCATTGAACATTACCCTATACACACGCATTAATTTTTCAGCTAAAATAAATAGTAAAATACTTGTAATTTCCATTTATTTTAAACAAAAAAAACAAAAGAAATAAAATAACAACATTATCAAGCAATATCGCAATATCAATGAAAAACAAACAAAATCGACTACAAATCCAACCAATATTTTACCTGGAAGAAGATAAAGCCATGAATCCAAAATAATATCTTAAAACAATGATCGAACTGAATCAAAAACTTGCAATCGAAATCGCGACCACCATTAAAATAAGCGCGAGAGGTAAACAGGGGTATTTATGGAATAAATTTAGCCGCAAATAAAAATAGGGATTGGAAATATAAGTTTTGAAACAGGAGGAGTTTACGCAGACTAAGTTTAATTATAAGGACGTGGGCCTAATTTTCACTAATAGGAATTCTGGCTATCTCTACTTCTTCATGAGACTCAAGAGCATATAAATAGATTCACGAACTAGAATCGATCTCTTGAAGAGTTACAAGATTAACTCTTTTGGATGAGAATGCTTGAGATAAATAATTCTTTCAGGACATAAGATGTGAGCCTTATATTTATTGAGCAAATCCATTCTCAAAATCATTCCAAAACCAAGAGATTGAATCACATGCAGGTCAAAAAAGAAAGAAAGATTACACGAGATAGGCTAAATGTCTCTACATAACATACTAAGAGTTTTGGACCCTCCAATAGGACTCGCAATCGTTAGTCAAGTAACTAAACAAAAAACATCCAAAGACAAAGCATCAACGAGTTATTTTGGTACGAATGAGTGAGACACACCCGTATCAAAAAGGACTCGAATAGGAAGTTTCTAAATATAATAGTACCCTATAAGACGGAAGGTGAAATACCTTTGGGCTGAGCAGAACCACCAGAAGGCTCAATCACTTTCAATTTACCTATCTTCTGCCTAAAGTGTTGCATGAAGTAATAGAATGCCCTTTCTTACAATAAAAACAAGTCTGAAGTTTGGTACAATCTTTAGCATGATGCCCTTTAACTCCACAATTGAAACACTCTCCAAGAACTGGCTGTGGATTCTTAAACTCTGCACCTTGCTTCTTTGCTTTCTTGTTAGGAAAGAAAGGTTTGGCTTTGTTAAAAGGTGGTTTCTTCTTCTAAATAAAATTGCTTTTTCCAATAAGAGCCTCATCACCGCTATCCTTCTCTGCTTCTTCTATCAAAGTGCGGTATCGACTAGTTTCTCAAAAGTAACCTCCAATTTCAGCAACAATGCTTTCTTCAGTGGCTTATCCAATCCATAGACAAAAAATTTTTTCTTTTTTAATGAGTTATTTATGTGGTCGACCTCGTATCTTGACAACGACTCAAACATCGCCACATACTCAAATACTGAAGACTTCCATTACTTAAGATCGATAAACTTCCAAGCTAATGCAGCCTTCTCAGCCTCAAGTAAGAATTTCATCTCAAACTGAGTACGGAACTGCTCCCAAATGAGTTCTGCTTTATCCACCTTAGCAATCAACAAGTCAAACCAATCCAAGGCTTGCTCTTGGAGTTGACTCGATGCAACTTCAACTCTATGCAGGTCTGAAAGGTCCATGTAAGAAAATATGCGCTCGCATGTTTTATGTTATACCTGGACCTCAATAACTCCTTCCAAAACTATGAACGGCTTCCCTCCTAAGTGGGTGTAGTCCCTGCATATGCGTTCATAATCTGTCCCATGAGTGGGAGCATCTGCTGCTGGACTAGGGGCTTGAGCATTCTTCACCAACTCCATTATTTGCTGGGCAGTCATAAATACACTGTCCTAACTCGGACCATTAGACAGTCGAGTATCGAAACGAGTAGTTCTACAACCATCCATCTCACTCCTTCCACAAGTGAGCTCCAAATTAGAATCAACCATTAGTATAATTATTAATAATAAAATCTTAAAATGCATACCAATAATTACCCATAATCATTTATATTCCTACCTCTAATAAGAAATAAATTATAATATCTACCCTACACCATAAGGGATGGGACTCTAAGTCTGCTTGGGCCAAGAATCGTGTCTTAAATATTGTGTATTATTCTAAAACTGGGCTCTGATAGCAAGCTGTAATGCCCCACCTTTATACCCATCTGATCAAGAATATTACAGAGTAATATTGTCTGCTTATACAGAGGATAACGCTGGATAGAAGCGACCACACGTGAATATTCCCTTGGGCAAACATAGACATGTTTTGTTTTTACCTCATGAATCATATATGATGTGTACGGTATCGGCACCAAACAATATCACATCGGCTAGTATGATCAGAACAATATATAATATATCACAGAAAACATAGAATCACGTAACACGGTGGAATATATAATATAGATATGAAGATACATACGTAAGTGAATCCAAAAAAAGTGGGAATAATGGATCCACATGATATACATGATAAAACACAAGACTATTGCCAAAAGAATATATATATACATCAAGAGTTACAATATAAATAAAAAGATATACATAACCCAAAGTCTAGAACAAAAAAAGATATAGATGTCATAGATATAACTATCTCCCAAGCTAAGCCAACATCTAAGGCCAATGGGTTCCGGTACCTGAAATATCCCGATATGACTGAAGTATTAACAAATAATAAAAGTTTTGGCCTAATTCTAACATAATAAAAGTGTAAATAATGAGTTACATAAACAATCCTATTATTAACATAGATTAATACTATTGGCATCAAAAATGGCCACCAACACCCAATTGAATGTGAAATCACCAATATCCAATAACAATATCCAAATAGAGATAAGAACAAAGGCTACAGAATAAATTGCACAAAAGTAAATGAACACGCAAGTTTTATAGTGGTTCAGCAAACTTTGGCCTACGTCCACTTCAATAATCTTTTATTTATACTGTAAGATTACAAGTACAGTTGTTTTTTGCCTTAGAAAGGTAATGGAGGAAGAGAAGATAGTGAAGAAGAAGAGCCAGCCGGAGAAAAAGATCCTTCAAATGAACCATGAAGTTTGTATTTATAGGGGAAGATGGCGAAATATCATTCTGAAATTTCGGCTATGGAGTCTCCAGATCCAGACGAACTATCAATTGCGGACCCCACTTCCATAAAAATAGCGATCGGAGACGATTGTTTTTCTTGCTTCTTTTCATATGCGATTGATATGGTGGGTCCACCATATAATATCTTGTTATTCCCAAAGTTTCGAGCATAGTTAACTTTTGGATTTTGAGTTACTGATCGATTATCGTTGATTTGTACTGTCAATCCAAGCGATCTTTATCCATATCAATTCACGCAGATCTATAATGAATATGTTCCATATCTGATCCATATTGGGGATGGATCATAGCTAATTCATTTTGAAGATGGATCATAGCAGATCCATAATGGAGATGTTCCATATCCGATCCATATTGGGGATGGATCATTGCCGATCCATTTTAGAGATGGGTTATAGCCGATCCGTATTGGGGATGGATCATAGTCGATCCTTTTTGGAGATGGATCATAGCTGATCCATAATCGAGATGTTTCATATCCGATCCATATTAGGGATGGATTATAGCCGATACATTTTAGAGATGGATCATAACCGATCCATAATGGAGATGGATCATTGCTGATCCATATTGGAGAAAGATCATAGTCGATCCATTGTGAAAAACGATCATGCCCAATCGTTCTTTCAGTTGAAGTGTGAAATTCATACTTAGCCAATTCCAGAATGCTATTCGCATGAATCCGTATGACTATTGTCCATAGTCTTGTCCATAATCGATCTCCAATCCTGGTAAGCATCTCTCTAGGCTTTCTGCCTTGATGATCATAAAGTCTATTGGGTTAAATCCGCTTGTACAAAAGGCGGGTTAACACTTTGCCCCCTAAAACATGCCTAGCGATAAGGAGGTGTTTTTTGATTTCCATAAATCCAAAGTCTGTAATCCATTGATTGCCATACTATCCAATCCGAATCCAATCCATTGCCAATCCAAATCCATGTTCTCTCTGGATCGTTAGTGAAATCCATGACCATTCCAAATCGATATCCAATTCTGAATCTGCGATCTCTCCATATCATTTTATATAAATCTATATCCATCTGAAGCCAAATCCATTGTCGTTCGATGCTGATATCTAAATCTTTGACCTCTCCGAGTCGTTAGCCAAATTCGGGGCCACTCCAGGCCCATATCCAAGTCCCCGACTGCTCTGGGTCAGTGTCCAAGTCCATGGCTATTTGAAGCAAATATCCGAATCAGTGACCTCCCCGGGGCCTTGTCGAGCACAATCCATACTCAACGACCGAGTAAGCCGATCCTGTCACTCTTCGACAAAGCAGCGTTACTTCCTATACTCTGGTTCAGTGTCCTAAGTCATAGGCCAATGGTGGTCTCTCCGGACCCTTATTAAGCATAATCCATACTCGATGACCCGAGTAGGCCGATCTTGTCGCTCTTCGACGAAGCGACCTACTCCTTGCCATGGATAATCCATAGCTGACGTCCTATTCTCTGGCCTCCACTCTTCGGTCGAGGACATAATCCATGTACGAGTACATTATGTTGCTCTCTGGCGAATAGACTCGCACCTTGCGGTTACCGCCCCGCCACTCCGGTCGGGATAATAATTGCATCCTGTTTTATTTATCGCGATAATGCGGATCATAAATAACCTAATAAATAAGAGTTCGAACCTCCAGAAATCAAAAAAAACTAAAAAAATCCAAAGGGTGCCTCTACGAGCACAACGGTTCACCATCATCTCAGAGCATGCCTAGGGACTATCCTCGATCACGTACATGTGTAAGTGACTTAGCCACTTTATTATAGAGTGTATTATTATTATGGTTGGAGTCCAAGTCCTGAACTCGCCCTTACCATCACAATCAGTTGATGACGATCCATGACCCCGATCCAGGGCCATTCCTATTTCTATTCGATGCGGACGGTGGCTGCTCCTGTTCCATCGCTATTGTCTGATTCCTCACGTACTGCGGCAGTCTGTTATTCTTGACGTGCTCCTTAATCATATACTTTAAATGCATGCATTCATCCGTGGTGTGCCCATTCAATTCGTGAAATATGCAGTACTTTCCAAACATGCGCTCCAGCTTTGTGGGATCCCTCCTTGCTGGTTTCCAATAAGGGAGTTGCCCCCTAGTGTCCAGAAAAATCTGTTCTTAGTTTTCCATCAAATCCGAGTAGGAGGAGAACTTCGGCTCCCGCTCTTTCCATCGCCTTTTCGTCCCATCATATCCATCATCCAGTTTCAATTTTCCTTTATCATTCTTGTTTACATCTCCTAATGATCCTCTGCTTTGCACAGCGTTCACCTCCGGTTTGTCGGCTCGTGCATCTTCCTACCATATGAACCTTTCTGCTTCATGATAAAACCCTCCGAGATCCATAAGTGGATCACGCGCCAGTGAATCCTTGAAATATGTGCCATCGGCAATTCCTGATATAGCTACCTCATGGATGGATCTGGCCAATCTGTTAATACCTAAGATATTGGTTTTGATGACAACAACTTTAGGAAATCATATAAAATATAAATATTAATGTTTTATCAAGGTATATAGTATATAGTGCAGGATATTAGACAGATAATGATTTAAGAAGACTGTACAGTATCAAGTAAAGACTGAAGAGATTCAACATGTTGATGTAGAGACTCAAGAGCTAGAGAATGAAGACTAACGAGTATTAAAGAGTTCAAGATTTCAAGATATTCGAGATAAGTTATAAAGTCATAGATTTATGTTAAAATTCTTATAGCACTTGATCTCTCTCCTCTTTCTCTCTCTCTCAATATACTTTTAAGAACAACTTTTAAATGGTTTTCAATTTCTTCTACTTATAAATATTATTTTAAGTTATTGATATTTTACTAAGTTATTTTTTCATTAAATTTTGATTTATATTGGTTTATTTTTCAAAAATCTTATCATATAATTTTACTCAAGTTTTATTATGATTTAAAAGTGTATAAATTATATTTAAGCATGTTTACAAAGTATCAAATTATTTTACAAAGCAATGCATTTTCAAAATAATATTTTAAAGTGTTTTTCAAAATTACAAAGAGTATGTTGACATACTCTACCCCTATATGTCGACATACTAGCCGTGATTTTCAAAAATCAAATTTCAAAAGAAGTGTCTGTTCGTCGTATCCCAATGAATTTTATAATCATTTTTCATTCTTCTTCTCTCCTTTTTATCCTTTTTCATTTTTTAAACCAAAATATAACCATACTGCCAAATTTCAACCAGAATCAAACTCAATCACCATTAGTTTGATTCTCTATCGTTTGCTCTTTGATTTCTGTCATCTCTCTCACTTCAATCAAGATCAAAGTGATATTCAAGAGTTATAGGATCATTTGTAATCAAAATTGAAGATTTGAATCTGTAAAACTCTAACAAATCAAACCGCTATACTTGTGGGTGAGATTGTAGCCCGTAAATCAATTGGGTGTGCTTAGTAGCCCGTAAATCTAGTAGGTGTGCTTGTAGGCTGGAAATCAAGTGACTCTACCCAGAGGTCAGAATTCTGGAGGGTGTCTTGTAGCCTTGAAATCGAGATTATATTTGCGTTTACTAGTTGAAAAGAAATCCGGACAAGGAATTGTGCGAGATTGGATGTAGGGTAACTTCGAACCAATATAAAATCCTGGTATGTTCTTTCCTTTTTCTTTTACTACATTTACTTTTATCTGTGTTTTGATTCTGTGATTGTTTCTGTGATTAATAATTGCATAATTCTAAGTATAATTTCAAAAGATTTCAAAAAGATTCATATAAGCTAGAAAACACTATTCACCCCCTCATCCCCTCTCTAGTGTTATTTAGCCTTAAGATCCTTATTCCTCAATCTTACATTAGCTATCAGAGCGATGGTTTTCAAAGTATTCATAATCTGGTTTTGAAAAGTTTTTATGGCATTCTTTAATAACATTTTTAAACACTATTTTCGAAAGGATATTGTGTAAAATCAACATTACAATGTTTCATATATTTGCATCTATTCATTATGAAAAGTCACATGATCTATTGAAAAGGAATAGATTGCAAGAACAAATGTGGTACATGGCTTTAGATGAACAAACGTCTAATAATCGGACATTACATATCAAAAAGGATAAATGGATATTGGAAAGTGGTTGTTCAAGACACATGACTAGAAATCTGGATATTTTGAAAGATACAGTTTACAAAGATGGAGGATCATTTAATTTTGGTGATAATTCTAAAGGATATGTGATTGGCATCAACAATGTCGGTAATTCTAAAACTCCTACTATTTCCAATGTTTTGATAGTTAGGAATTTAAAACATAATCTATTAAGTATTAGTCAGTTGTGTGATAAAGGTTTTAAAATTGAATTCGTAAAAGATAAATGTCACATTGAAGATAATGAGTCAAACATTATCTTTGAAGGTATTAGGAAATGAAATATTTATATATTAAGTATGAAAATCTCAAATGATAACTTATGTCTTTTGGCTAAAACAAGTGACCCTTGGATTTGGCATAAAAGATTTAGTCATTTGAATTTCAAACTTATTTCTAAAATTGCTAAAAATTATTTAGTTAAAGGTCTTCCTAAAATGAACTTTAAAGTTAATAACCTATGTGATGCATGTTAATTAGGTAAACATAGAAAAAAGTTCATTTAAATCAAAAGATATGATTTCTACTTCTCATCCCCTTGAACTTCTTCACTTAGATCTTTTTGGTCCCTCTCAAATACAATCTATAAATCATGGTAGATATGTATTTGTAATTGTAAATGACTATTCTAAGTTTACGTGGATTATTTTCTTAAAACTTAAAAGTGATGCTTTTGAAATGTTTAAGATCTTTGTTAAACGAACTCAAAATCAAGTGTCGAGAAAAATTAAAACTATTCGAAGTGATCATAGTAGATAATTTGAAAATGAAAATTTTGAGAATTTCTATAACAAGAAAGGTATAACTTATAATTTTTCATTTCCAAGAAAACCACAACAAAATGGAGTAGTAGAGCATAAAAATAGAAGCTTCAAGAGTGCGCTAGAACTATACTAAATGATAGTAATTTACCTAAGAATTTTTAGGCCGAGGCAGTTGGTACTGCATGTTATATACTGAATAGAATTTTAATAAGACCAATAAGTAAGAAAACTCCTTATGAACTATTTTATAATAAGAAACCTAAAGTATCATATTTTATAGTTTTTGGTAGTAAATGTTTTATTTTAAATACTAGAGATAATTAAGATAAATTTGATGCTAAATTAGATAAAGGAATTTTTTGGATATTCAAATAGAAGTAAAGCTTACAGAGTTTTTTATACTAGAACTAGTACTATTGAAGAGACATTACATGTCTCATTTGATGAAAATTTTAAAAGTTATAATCAAAATATTGATAACACAAAAGAAATTAGAAGTAATGAGAATACAAAAAATGAGAATAATAATAATAATTCTGAAAATTCATATTCAAATAAAAGAACTAGATACTTAAGAGATCATCCTACATAAAATATACTTGGAAACTTTGAATCTTTTGTTAAAACTAGAAATCAATTAATCATAATGAGTAATGTTGCTTTTATTTCAACTATTGAACCTAAAAATCCAAAGGAAGCATCAACTGATGATTCATGGATTCTTGATATGCAAGAGGAATTGAATCAATTCACTAGAAATGAGGTATGCGAATTGGTCCGAAGACCTGAGGATAAGTCTATAATAGGAACTAAATGGGTATATAGGAATAAAATGAATGAACAAGGAGAGGTTGTAAAAAATAAAGTTCGATTAGTTGCACAAGTTTATTGTCAAGAAGAGGTTATAGACTTTGATGAAACCTTTGCACCTTAGCAAGATTAGAGGCTATAAGAATCTTACTTGCTTTTGCTAACCATAATAATTTTAAGTTATATCAAATGGATGTTAAAAGTGCATTTCTAAATGGATTTATTAAAGAAGACGTATATGTAGAATATCCTCCACTTTTTGAAGATGAAAAATTACCTAATCATGTTTACAAATTAAAAAAGGCTTTATATGGTCTAAAACAGGCTCCCAGAGCTTGGTATGACAGACTTAAATCCTATTTATTACAGTCAAACTTTGAAATAGGCAAAGTAGATAGTACTCTGTTTAATAAAAGAAATAAAAACGATATTCAATTAATACAAATATATGTAGATGATGTTATTTTTGGATCTATCAACGAAAATTTAAATAAAGAATTTTCCGAAATAATAACTAAGGATTTTGAAATGAGTCATACGGGAGAACTAAATTATTTTTTAGGATTACTAATTGAACAACTAAGTAACGGAATTTTTATTAGCCAAGAAAAATATGCTAATGACTTAGTTAAGAAATTTGGTATGTCAAATATAAGTGGTAAACAACCTTCAATGGCAACTAATGAAAAATTAAATAAAGAAAAAAATTCAAAAGACGTAGATCAAAAACTATATAGAGGAATAATTAGATCACTGCTATATATAACTGCTAGTAGACCTGATATAATGCATAGTATTTGTCTCTATGCAAGATATCAATCCCAACCTAAAGAAACTCAATTAAAATTTGTAAAACGAATTTTAAGATATGTTAATAACACTAGACTATGGACTTTTTTATTCAAAAGATGACTCCTTTGAACTAATTTCATATAGTGATGCTTATTATCTTGGTTGTAAATTGGACCGAAAAAGTAAAAGTGGAACTTGTCACTTTTTGGGACACTTACTGGTTTCCTGGTTTAGTAAAAAGCAAAATTCTATCTCTCTATCTACGATAGAAGCAGAATATATTTCAGCAACAGTAGCATGTTCACAGGTTATTTATATGCAACAACTTTAAGAGTTTTTGGTTTAAATTTTACTAAATCACCAATATACTGCAATAATACGAGTGCGATATCTAAAAATCCAACTCATCATGCTAGAATTAAACATATTGATATAAGACATCATTTTCTAAGAGATAATGTAAATAAAGAAAAAATATCACTTGAATTTATAAATACTAAAAATCAAATAGCTAATATATTAACTAAATCATTGAATCAAACGTCCTTTACTAAGTTAAGAAGAGAATTAACATCCTTTACTAAGTTACGAAGAGAATTAGGAATTTGTTTTCTATCGAAAATTTAAAAATAATAACTTAAAATTACATAATTTACAAGAAAAATAAAATAAACAAAATTTTACATGTATGTCGACATACATGAGACCTATATGTCGTATAACGGTAAAAATCATTTTAAAAATTTTCCCTCTAAAATTTAAATTGGTGGTTATCTAAACACCATAATTCGACTTTCTTCTCTATTTTTCTGCATTTTCTCTGTTCTAAAATTCTAAATCAAATAAAATATGGCCTCCTCTTCAAATCCCAACCAAAATTCAATGTTTTCCTTCCATTCTCCTACCCCTGGACCCTTCCAACTATAGCTAACGTCATCAAATTGGAGGGAGATATGAAGAATGTTTTGGAGATGTTTATTGAAATTCAAGTCATACAACTCTGTATGTCGAAGGAACAAGAGAAACATAGTAGAATTCTATGTAATTTGCAGAAATATCCATTGGATAATCCTACGAATCCAATAGTTATCTAAGATGATTCCGCAAATTTGGCCATCCATAATCCTCTTCAGAGCAGCGAAGAAGAAGAGGAAGAGGAAGAACATATGGAGTAGACGAAGTCCAATGCATGGGAGAAGTAGGCTTCGATTGAGATGGAAATCTCGTCGAACAAAAGGGAAACTTTTGCCTTTATTATCCTCATTGTCCCATTCATAAGTCTCCTATCATTAAGAATTCTCGTTAGAATATGACTTCTCCTTCATTTAATTTAAAAATAATGTGTATTTTAACTTTTATTTGACTTTATTGTGTGTATGGAATTATTGGTTTGTAAAAGTGATAATTGAATGAATATATAGTATGGTTTAGTTATTATTAATGATCTGTGCTTCACTTATCATTCCTTATATATCATTCTTGTCATTTTGCATTTCATGATCATATCACTTATCGTTTGTATATATATTTATATCATTATGAGTATATAGTGTTTATTTAAAGGGAGTTTGAATTAATATTAAGAGTTAGGGTTAGAATTGTAGTTATAGTTAGTTATATTTGATTAATGACAAAGGAGGAGAAATATATAAAATACTAGGCATAGATTAAGGCGGAGTTTTATTTATTAGGCATTGATTAAGGGGGAGTTATATTATATTTTATATACAAAGTTGTCATCATCAAAAAGGGGGAGATTGTTAGTAGCTGAGATATTGGCTTTGATGACAACAACTTTAGAAAATAATATAAAATATAAATACTAATGTTTTATCAAGGTATATAGTGCAGGATATTAGACAGGTAATGTTTTAAGAAGACTGTACAGTATCAATTAAAGATTGAAAAGATTCAACATGTTGATATAGGACTCAAGAGCTAGAGAATGAAGATTCATCAGTATTGAAGAGTTTAGGATTTTAAGATATTCCAAATAAGTTATAGAGTCATGGATTTATGTTAAAATTCTGAAAGCATTTAATCTCTCTCTCTTTCTCTATCTTTTAATAAGTTTTTAAATATACTTTTCAAAACAACTTTTAAATAGTTTTCAATTTCTTATAGTTGTAAATATTATTTTAAGCTTTTGATATTTAACTAAGTTTTTTTTTTATTGAATTTTGATTTATATTGGTTTATTTTTTAAATATCTTATCATAAAAATTTACTCAAGTTTTATTATGATTTAAAAGTGTATAAATTATATTTAAGCATGTTTACAAAGTATCAAATTATTTTACAAAGCAATACATTTTCAAAATAATATTTTAAAGTGTTTTTCAAAATTACAAAGAGTATGTTGACATACTATACCCCTATATGTCGACATACTTGCCATGATGTTCAAAAATCAAATTTCAAACGAAGCGTTTATTGGTCGTATCTCTTCACGAACGGACATGACCGTTATTCCTCTATAAATACCTGTCTTCCCAACGAATTTAATAATCAATTTTCATTCTTCTTCTCTCCTCCTTATCCTCTTTCATTTTCAAAACAAAAATATAACCATACTCTGTCGAATTTAAGCCAGAATCAAACTCAATCACCATTAGTTTGATTCTCTATCATTTGCTCTTTGATTTTTATCATCTCTCTCACTCCAATAAAGATCATAGTGCTATTCAAAAGTTATAGGATAATTTGTAATCAAGATTGAAGATCTGAGCCTATAAAATTCTATCAAATCAAACCGCTATACTTGTGGGTGAGATTGTAGCCTGTAAATCAATTAGGTGTGCTCAGTAGGCCATAAATATAGTCTATATGCTTATAACCCAAAAATCAAGTGACTGTACCCAGAGGTAGGGATTCTAGAGGATGTGTCTCATGGCCTTGAAATCGAGATTGTATTTGCATTTACTAGTTGAAAGGAAATCCGTACAAGGAATTGTGCGGGACTGGATGTAAAGTAACTCTGAACCGGTATAAAATCCTAGTGTTGTTGACACCAAAAATAAGCATCAACACCCAATAGAATCTAGTAGAGATTAAATGAAGAATGAAATTAAAAAAAAGCAGAATCATAGCATACAGATTTTTATAGTGGTTTGGCAATCTTGGCCTACGTCCACTTCAAATTTTTATTGATCTACCATTTGATTATCATTACAAGAATGTTGGATCAGCTAGGATCCATTAGTACAAAAGTGAAGAATAAAAATGGCAGAGCCTCGACAGAGAAAGAAGGATCACTTTTCTTATGCCATGTCAGCCGTATTTATAGGGGAAGACATGCACGGATCAGACTGAAATTTTGGCAGAAGGTTCGGGAGACTAAGAGGAGGCTACCCAAAAATGTGCAGGCCCATCGGGGCCTACAATAGGGAAGCCCCATGATGTTAGCTACTTATTAATGTATCCAAATGGGCTGCAGTACCTATATGGGAAGCCCCATGATGTTAGCTACTTATTCCCCAAATTTCGTGCAATTTCGACGTACGGTTTGTGAGATATCGCATTTTCTGTGAAGTAGTGTTGCTTGAATTCTAATTTCTACCGATCCCTCTAGAGGGATAGGTACCGATCCCTCCAACTTACTCCAAATGCCATGTGATCCCTATGGGGTGTTCCACATGTTCTAACTAGCTTATACTCCAAGTTTCATGTTGATAGCATCTGTAGATTTTGAGTTATTAACCGATCATTTTTGCAATATATAGTGAAAGCTGAATATGGACGATTCCTTTTATACCAGTCCCTTTTATACCGATCCTTTTTAATTGGTGAAGTAATTTGTCCATAACTTGAGCATACGAACCCGAAATGACTTAAAACTTGAAATGCAGCCTCATCGAGCCTTCCTTGTCACTCAATAACGATCTTACCAAGTTTGGGAAAAAAATTGAGGATGTGTACCGATCCCCTAAAGAAAGGGATAGGCACTGATCCCCCGCCTAGGGAAGGCATTATTCCATACTTAGAATATTCTAAAGAGCCTATCTCTTAGTCTTGGTTGATCGTCGCTCCATATCATTGCCTGCGCTTGATCTCTGAGCCAAATAATCATCTCTCTAGGTTGTCTTCCTCGATGATCACCTAGTCTAACTTGTCCAACGGTCTGAATATAGTCGGGCCAAAAGGCCGGATAACACTTGCCTCCTAAAGTACGTTTTTTTTGCATACATCACGTGCTTTGAATTGAAGCAAGTTAGAGTCGCCGGAAAGAAATCCATTCAGTTTCCTGAATAGTTGCTATACTTCCGTTGAATTATCTTCCCAAAGTGTTGTATCCCTCTTTGATCGTCATGACGCTTGGTCGATTTCCAATAGTATAAATTCAGGATTGTATTACATTAGTTGCTATCTATGTCTGGTTCTATAGGGTTAGTAAGCTTTGGCTATCTGATCCAGTCTTTTGATTAATAACTCCGGGTGAAAATTCTATTTTTGTCAATTTCAAGAAATCGAATGTTTTGAATATACACGTGCACGTTCAGGTACACGTTCTTGTCATTGGCTCCCGGAAGCATTTTATACGCTCAGGATTCATCACTAATTCCTTCTAGTTTTATTGAAATTCGATTGCAATTCCTTGTTTTTATTTTTTGTGAAATAGTGGTTGTAATCAGCCACTCGATGAGAAGGGACTTCAAGTTCTACATGGATGACGGTCTCAGAGCCGTAAGCAAGGGTGAATGGAGTATGGCCAATCGCAGACTCGTGGGTGGTTCTGTAAGCCCATAATGCTGTTGGGAGTTCATCCACTCATTTAGCTCTAGCCTTTTCCAAACGTTTCTGCAGAATGGACTTTATGATTTTGTTCACAGCTTCAACTTGTCCATTTGCTTGAGGGCAAGCAATTGTCACAAATCTCTTTTCAATATGATGCCGACGGCAGAAGTCTTTAAAATTAGCGCTAGTAAATTAGGTTCCATTATCAGTTATAATGGTTCGTGGAAGGCCAAAACAACAGTTGATGTTTCGGACAATGAAGTTGATTATTTTCTTCATCGTGATCGTGGTTAAAAGTTCTGGTTCAGCCTATTTAGTGAAGTAATCAACTACTACGATGGCGTATTTCGCACCAACTTTAGAATCGGTAAGAAGCTGATGATGTCAATACCCAAGTGGCAAACGGCTATGGAGTGACCATTTGAGTAATTTCCATCGGCGGGGCTCTCGGAATTTTTGCAAACATCTAGCACTCATCGCATTGTCTAGCATGATCAGCTGCATCTCGATTGACAGTTGGCCACCTATGGCAGAGTATTTTCTTTGTTAGGGTTTACCCCCGGGTGTGATCGCCGCATTCTTCTTCATGGACTTCTCTCAAGACTCGTTTGATTTCACCATGGGCGATACACCGAAGCAGGGGAATGAAGGAACCCTTTCTATACATGACTCCCTCTTGGATGATGCACCATGAAGCTTTAGGGAGGATCTGTCGTTTTTCATTCCTCCATCTAGAAAGGATCCTCCATTGTAGATAGTGTTTGATAGGAGTCATCCATGACTCCTTTTCTGACTCCGTCTCTAAGATCTAGTCGATCTCCATCTGTCAATGCTTGGAATGTTAAATACTTCAACCGGGACAAAGTCTATTTGTTGCACGTCCACAGAACTGGCGAGCATGGCCAATGACTTGGCTTTTTCATTTTTTTTCTTTGAGGATGTGTGTAATGGTGAAATACTCGAAGTCGGCTAGTAGCTTTTGGAACCAACTGAGATAAGGAGCAAGACGATGCCCCCTAGTAAGATAATCTTCCCTGACTTGGTATACTATTAACCAGAAATCACAAAAGATATGTAAATTTTCCACTCCCTGCTCTCTAGAAAGTTTGAGCGTGGAGTTTAAGGCTCCATACATAGCTTCGTTATTTGTTGCGGGAAAGTCGAGTTTCAAGGCGTAGTAGATCGATCGTTCCTTAGGAGTCATTAATGCAACTCCGATGCCAGAACACCGATCATTGGACGTTCCATCTGTGTACATTTTCCATCGGTAGGTCGGTTCTCTACTGCTCTTTGGATATTCGTCTGATGTAGTGAATTCAGATATGAAGTATGCTAATGTTTGTCCATGGATAGCTCTCCGAGGGAGATAAGTGATATCGAATTGGCTTAGCTCGATATTCCATTTGAGTAACCTTCCAACCATCTAAGGTTGCTGTAGGACCTGTCATAACGGCTGGTCGGTATAGACATTAATGGGGTAAGCCTATCAATCGCTTTCATACATCATATACTGGTCTTTGGATCCGTTTCTCTTCGCATAGCATTACGATGCTTATGGCGTGTACCGGCATAGCTAAATAGATGTATAAATCTTTGTAATCCGACGGCTTGGATAGGATGAGAGGTTTCTTTAAGTGATCTACCAGAGCTTAAAATGCGTTAATGCAGCCTTGAATCCATTCAAAGTTTCTTTCCATCTCCTGATTAGGTCGAAGAAGCTAATACACTTATCGGTGGCCCTGGAGATGAATCGGCTTAGGGCGATGACCTCCCATTTAGACTCTATACCTGCTTGATTGTCTTCGGCACCTAGATATCTTTGATTACCTAAATCTACTTAGGGTTGGCTTCAATTCTGCGAGAGTTGAGCATTAAACCCAGGAACTTCCCTGACGCAACGTCGAAATAGCATTTCAAGGGACTTAGTTTCATTCCATATCTTCGGATAAAACGGAACCTCTCCGCTAAGTCATTGATGTGGTCGTTTGATCGTCGTGACTTCACAAGCGTATCATCCACATATACTTCCGTTGATCACCAAATCCGGTCTTTGAACATCCTGTTGACAAGTCTTTGGTAAGTAGCTTCAGCATTATTTAGTTTAAATGACATCACAACATAACAATATAGCCCTAAATCGGTAATGAAACTGATGTGCTTCTGGTCAAGGACGTGCATCAGGATCTGGTTGTACCCGGAGTACATATCCATAAATGAAAGCAGTTCATATCTAGTGGTTGAGTCTACCAGCTGGTTGTACCTCGAAAGTGGAAAGCTGTCTTTCGGGCATGCCTTGTTCAGGTCTAAGTAGTCAATGCATGACCACTACTTTCCATTAGCTTTTCTCACAAGAACTGGATTGGATACCCATTTCGGGTAGAGGGTGTTATGGGTAAACCTGTTGTTTTTGAGTTTATCCACTTCCAGTTTAAGTCCAGCAGACCTTTCCCCATGACGCGTTGCTTTTGTCTCACCGGGACATGCCTCGGGTCGATATTCAATGCATGGCTCGTGATAGTCGGTGAGATCACATGCATGTCAGAATGGGTCCAATCAAACACATCAAGATTCATTTAGAGAAAGCCAGCTAATTCCTTCATCATCGTTGCTCTGAGCTGTGATCCGATCTTCAGTACCCGTGATTGGTCGCCATGACTGATTGTAATGTCGATTATTAACTCAGCAAGTGCAATCATGGATTCTTGGAGTTCAAATGTAACTATTTCGTGTAACAATCAACATGGAATCTGGTTGGGACGGTCAATGATGATGGTTACTCCGGTCGAATCCCAGAGTCTTGTCATGAGTTATTAAGCATGATAGTGAAGGCTCTAAATGCTTTGAGCAATTATCTGCAAATGGCCAAAGATCAGGCTTAAAAGTACGTTGAAGCAAATGTCGAGTAGGGGTCAGCCTCGAGTTGCGTGCAACTGCATAGCTGACTCTTACTTTGAGTTTGAATCTGCTTGTGTATTCGAGTAATGTGCTTTCCATTCAATGTACTGGCGATCTATTGCTCGTCGTTTAGGTTGGAATGATTGTCAGTTTCCCATGAGCTTAGGCATCAATTCGATGATTCTGTCTCTAGGCATCCTTTCGGTCGTTGCCTTAAGTCGTTGTAAACACTATATATAAGTTACAATATTGAGCTATCGTAGACTGTCTTTGGATGATCACACTTCTGCTCCCAGTCTCGGGTTAATAAATGTACTGCATGGACAGTCGAGTCTCCTCCTAGCTATGTTTATACTCCCACCTAAGCTCCAAACACATAGAGTTGATCGATGAATGGTTGGTTCACATTCATCATGTTTCTCGCTTGTTCCCCCAAGTCTGGGGCATACATCGATAAGTAGGAAGGCAAGCCATGTCCACTTTAGCTTTACACTCTTTCTCGTTGAATCGCGGGATCAGGTTAGTTGATGGAAGGCTAAGTCTCGCCTATCCTAGATTGTATTCCAGTATTTCCTTCCAGGGGGAATACTTTGATGCTCCATCGAATTTCGAGCATGAGTTGGGTACTGGACAGTCAACCACATCCACTTTGATTCATATTCTCTAATTAGATCTAGGGGTAGAGTTGGCTCAGGTGCGGTCGGGTCATGCCCATCCGATTTCATACTCCTCCTGACGGATCGAAGCAGAGTGCTGGAGAATTAATGATCAAGTCTTCGAGGTATATTCTCCTATCCACACTCTGGTGATCATAGTTTTTCGAAGGACATTTGGGTCACATCTATTTGTGTTTAATGTGGATCGATATTGACCATCGACCCAGCAGCACAATATTGTCAGTCGCCCGTAACATCGAACGTCGTTCTGATTAGTTTTGTATTAAGGCCTCCTTGCGGTCATTGCCTTAAGTCATAAAGAACACTAATCCGGAGCTATAGTGAGCTGTCGTATTCAGCTTTTAGTGATTTGTACTCCTTCCCCCAGCATTGATTTGGCGAGGCCATAAGTTAGACGGTCGTATTCCATCCTTAGCAAGTTATACTCCTCCTATCAATTTTAGGTCGGAGTTTGTGGAATAGAGAACGGTCGAAATCCACTCATCTATTCATCCATGTTTATACTCCAGTCCGCACTCTGGGGACTTAGAGTTATTTTGCGAAAAAGAGAACGATCGAAATCGACTCATCTATTCATTCATGTTTATACTACAGTCCACACTCTGGGGACTTAGAGTTATTTTGCGGAATAGAGAATGGTCGAAATCCACTCATCTATTCATTCATGTTTATACTCCAGTCCACGCTCTGGGGACTTAGAGTTATTTTGCGAAATAGATAACGGTTGAAATCCACTCTTATATTCATTCATGTTTATACTCCAGTCCGCACTCTGGGGACTTAGAGTTGTTTTGTGGGCAGTCGTTATCCACCCAATTTATGTTTATACTCTAGTCCGCACTCTGGAGACTTAGAGTTGTTTCATGGGCAGTCAGTATCCGCCCGATTTATGTTTATACTCCAGTCCACACTATAAGGACTTAGAGTTGTTTCGTGGGCAGTCGGTGTCTGCTCGATTTGTGTTTATACTCCAGTCTGCACTCTGAGGACTTAGAGTTGTTTCGTGGGCAGTCGGTATCCGCCCGATTTATGTTTATACTCCAGTCCACACTCTAGGGACTTAGAGTTGTTTAATGGGTGGTCGATCGCACCCGTTTTTGATTTATACTCCATCTGCCAAGTCGAGGTCAAAGGTATCGAATGAACGGTCGAATCACGTTCATTCATGGAATGGAATTCTGCCCCCAGCATAAAGGACAGAACTTGGCAAGTGAGACGATCGATTCGTATCCACTTGGTGGTTGTAGATCCTCTTGTCAAGTCAAGGAAGGGAGTAGGCGATGGATTGTCAGATCACATCTATTCTTGGGTTGGACGGTCAAGTCACGTCCACCTTAAGCTATAGTCGTGTCTACGTGTTGAGGGCGGCGGTTAGTGAGTAGGCAGTCGGTCGTGCCTACTTTAAGTCGAGCTTTCGAACTGCCTCCTGTGTTTAGGGCAGGAGTTAATGTGTGAACGGTCAAATCGTGTCCACTTTAGTTGGACCTCAGTCATGCTGAGCTTCGGATAGGCATAAGTATTTTGGTGAACTTCAAGTATGAGCTGGGGAGTGGATGGTTGCGTAGCATCCACTCCAAGTCTTTCTTTGGTCTCCAAGTCAGGCACGAAAGTTGATGAGTGGACGATCAGTCGTGTCCACTTTTTGCTGGATCCTGACCTTGTCGGGTTTTTCCATTTTGAGTCCTTGGCCCTAAGTCAGGGGCATATGGTAGCTGATGAGCGGTTGAATAACGCTTATCTTGATGAAACTCCAAAGGTCCGATCATGTCCGTAGAGATTGGTTGATGCCCAACTCTAAGTACTTGGTCACCTGCATCGTTTGGAAGTTATTTAGTTCAAGTTGGTAGTAGTTCATAACACAATTAAAATTGAAATAGAAATAACTCAAAAAAGATCGGATTAAATCTCATTGATAAGTGAAGCAATGTCGTATGCTCACTATTCCACTTTGTCCAAGCCCTTCTCAGTTGGAAGTCGACCGTCAGCGGTCCAATTGATAATCAAAATTCTTTATTGATAGGCATTGGATGATCCCTGATTTCTTTTTGGTTTCAGTGGACTCTCTGGAGGTTGGTTTCCAGTACTTCTTCGAGTCGTGAGTCTCCAAGTAGATGTTTTTGATTGAATCGTTCAAAGGAGTACTTGAGTCAAATTTTGAGATTCTGGGTTGTCTTTTGGAATCTGAGTACTTAGGCAATGGGCATGTATTATTCTTTCTCCTAGTCTTCTCTACCTCCTCCTTACTTAGGTTCTGATTCATTTTTTAACAGAAACGATCCAAGGTCGTAGGAGGCTCTCCACCTAACTAGCTGCCAAAATCTATCTGGGGGTCGATTCCCCACATTAACGCCATCAGTATGATATCCTCACTGGGATTGCTTGTTGTAGTGACGATGACGACGACATTGAATCTCTATAGGAAGTCTTTGAGTGGATCACCTAGCATTTGGAATAAATTGGATAATGACATCACATCCTTGGTGTGAGTCGCATGCATTCTAAACTGCTCAACAAACTTCTGATCCGGTTGATTGAATAAGGAGATGGATTTGGGCGATAATCGCATAAACCGCATGATCGATACACCTTCGAGGAATATAGGAAAGCGTTTGCATTTGATGGCACATATCGCTCTAGCGGAATTCATATACCACTCAAATTTCATGAGATGTAGTCCAGGGTTGGTTTTCCCTGAGTAAACCGATATGATTGGTACATTGAATGTCCTCGAATATTCTGCACACTGAACGGCTTCAATGAATAAGGTTCGACCGGGGGAGATGCTTTAGTGATCGTCAATCCGGTTCGTTTTTAAGTTATAGCTACTTGTTATGCTTGTGAATGATGTATGCATGCCGAGATATGATGGACCGGTATTGATGGATGAGTTGTTAGTTAATTGGAGTTGGACCCGAGAAAATCTGCTACCTGCTTGGAGTTAGCAATTGGTTTGGTTGGAGTCACTGAATTCGAAGTGCTTGGTCAGTGAAGAACGGTGCTTGGAGTCATCTTGGCGTTTGCTTGGAGAAAATCTTAGATTTACCCGAGTTTGGCTTTGGGCCAAAGTTTCTTGGGTTTGCTTAGAGTCACGTCACCTATGTTCTCCCACCTTTAGGAGTATCGTTTAAGTAGCGATTTCTTGTCCATTCCTTGGTTGCAATTAAGAAGCTGCCGCTTGATACTCTATGTCCCGGTCAGTCACAGGACGTAAGGGAAGTGGATAGAATGCTCCATTTTTAGAGCTATTTTATAATAAAAAATGGATTGTACCCGATTATAAATTTTTTTAAAATGGATTGTACCCGATCCATTTTTTTGTATAGGGATCGGTCACATGGGCTTTTGAGAGAGGGATCGGTAGTATAGGGGTCGGTCATATGGAGTATTGAGGGATCGACATACGAAGTATGGAGGGATCGACATACGAAGTATGGAGGGATCGGCATACTGAGTATTGAGGGATCGGCATGCGAAGTATGGAGGGATCGGTATACGGAGTATTGGGAGATTGGCATACGAAGTATGGAGGGATTGGTATTGACAAAATGGAAAGGGATCGGCCATTATGGCCTTGACAGAGGGATCGGCCATCATGGCCTTGTGAGAGGGATCGGCCATCATGGCCTTGTGAGAGGGATTGTCCACCATAGCCTTGAGAGAGAGATCTTCCACCATGGCCTTGAGAGAGGGATCGACCATCATGGCCTTGTGAGAGGGATCGGCCCTTTGCTAACTTGAGTGCAAACTTCAACATCTAATCCCAAGAACTTGCATACACGAGTGAATCTGATCCTTTCCAAATAGACATGAACGCATGAACAACTTCGAACAAGAATACTAGCATCATCATTCCCATCAACTCCGCGCGAAGCTGATTTAATTCTTCTAACCATGGCTATCAGCTCCCATTAGATTTCCTTCAAATCTGAGTAGAATAGGAAGTTTGTCAGTAAATAACTGGATCTATCTCACGAATATGGGAATCCACAAGTAGATGATGAGATCCAATCAAGCTGAGAATTAAATTCTCAGTGAAAGCACCAAAATGTTGACGCTAAAAATGGGCATCAACACCCAATAGAATCTAGTAGAGATGAAATGAAGAATGAAATTAAAACAAAGCATAAATCATAAAGGAACACATAGATTTTCATAGTGGTTCAGCAATCTTGGCCAACGTCCACTTCATATTTTTATTGATCTTTTATTTGATTATCATTACAAGAATATTTGGATCAACTAGAACCATTAGTACAAAAGTGAAGAATAAAAATGGCAGAGCCTCGATAGCGAAAGCAGGATCACTTTTCTTACGCCATGCCTGCCTTATTTATAGAGGAAGACGTGCACGGATTGGACTGAAATTTTGGCAAAAAGTTCAGGAGACAAAGACGAGGCTACTCAAAAATTTGCAGGCCCACCGGGGCCCATTATAGGGATCGGTACTGATCCTATTAATACATCAAAATACACTGCAACCCCTATGTGGGATGTCCCATGATGTTAGCTACTTGCTCCCCAAATTTCGTACAATTCCGACATACAGTTTGTGAGATATCGCATTTTCCGTGAAGTAGTGTTGCTTGAATTCTGATTTCTACTGATCCCCCTAGAGGGATAGGTACCGATTCCTCCAACTTGCTCCAAATACCATGCAATCCCTATGGCATGTTCTACAAGTTCTAATTAGCTTATATTCCAAGTTTCATGTTGATAGCATCTGTAGATTTTGAGTTATTGACCGATCATTGTTGCAATATGTAGTGAAAGTTGAATATGGACGATCCCTTTTATACTGATCCCTTTTAATTGGTGAAATAATTTTCCCATAACTTGAGCATGCGAACCCCAAATGACTTGAAACTTGAAATGCAGCCTCATGAGGCCTTCCTTGTCACTCAATAACGATCTTACCAAGTTTAGGACAAAAATTGAGGATATGTGCCGATCCCCTAGGGAAAGGGATAGGTATTGTTCCCCGGCCTAGGGGAGGCATTATTCCATACTTAAAATATTCTAGAGAGCCTATCTCTTAGTCTCGGTTAATCTTTGCTTCTTATCATTGCATGGGCTTGTTCTCTGAGCCTAATAATCATCTCCCCGGTCTGTCTTCCTCGATGATCGCCTAGTCTAACTTGTCCAGTCGGTCTGAATATAGTCGGGCCAAAAGGCCGAATAACAACAGGTGTGTTCTTTCCTTTTACTGCATTTACTTTTATCTGTGTTTTGATTTTGTGATTGTTTCTATGAGTAGTAATTGCATGATTCTAAGTATACTTTTAAAAGATATCAAAATGATTCATGTAAATTAGAAAACACTATCCACCCTTCCTCTAGTGTTAATTTAGCCTTAAGATCCTTATTTCGCAATCTTACATGGTCCACTGATGTTGCCGTGGCATTAAATCATGTTAGAAAACTCCTTAGAGTCTCTCTAGTCTTCTGTTTCAGTGTTGCAGACTCATCACATTTTTGGGTCTCGAAATGTGAACCCTTAACTGCCTCATAAATCTTTTGACCAATTCTGTCCAAGTGCCAATAGAACCGCTCTCCAACTGCCTGAACCATAGTACAGCTATATCGATTAAATATAGAGGAAAGCATCGTGCCATGACTTCCTCTAAAGCCCCCAATACTTCCATGTGTCGTATATTTCCGATCGTATGCACAGTTGGGTCCGACATTCTGTCATATACTTCCAGCGTTGGTAGTTTAAACTCTGGTGGATTTCTAGTATTCCTGATATTAGAAGTGAATGGACTTCTATTTACATCCTCCAGATCCCTATTCACCAATCCTCCATGCATAGCCCGCCTGATTATCCTTGCAAATCTGTCATTGTCATCCAGCGGTAGTCTCCTATCATCATTTTCAAACAGCCCCCGAGTCCACGATGGAATTTCGAAACGTACTCCTCCGGACGAGCATCCAAATTTCGATTCGCAACAAGCACCATGGGATTGACCGTAAGTCCTCCAGCATCGTGATCGACCGGACTCGGGGACATGACCCCAAGCCTTTGGGGATCGAGGCCGATCCCTCTAAGATGGCTGAGGACTACCCCCGACTGCTCTATTCCATTCCTTTGTCCAATAGCTCCATCCCTATGGTTCTGGTTTTGATTTCCAACAACTCCTGCCACACCAACTCCTTGATCCAAGTTGCCACTAGATTCTACTACTCTATTCCCTTGGTTCTGCGCTCCAGCTAGTCCAATCTGTCGGAGTAAATTCTGCATCATCTCCTCCTGTAATTTCAGCATCCTTTCCTGCATAGCATCCATCATCGTTTCCATTTCATCCTTACTGATGTAGGTAGATGCTTGATTAGCTCTAGCTTCTGAGGAAGAATTCTGACTCCCTCTATGATGGCTCCTTTCTGGTAGCACTCTCCTTTTTGATTGTCTCACCAATGCTCCAAGATCTTTTCCAAACTCCGAATCTGAATTACAAATCCACTGGGGCTAGCTTTCTCAGTGAAAGCACCAGAATGTTAGAGTCAAAAATGGCTACCAACACCCGATTCAATGTGAAAGCACTAATATCTAATAACAATATCCAAACAGAGATAAGAACATAGATCAAAGAATAAATTGCAGAAAAGTAAATGAACACGCAAGTTCTATAGTGGTACTGCAAACTCTGGTCTACGTCCACTCAAATAATCTTGTATTTATACTGTAAGATTACAAGTATAGTTGTTTTTTGCCTTAGAAAAGTAATGGAGGGAGAGAAGATAGTGAAGAAGAAGAGCCGATCGGAAAAAAATATCCTTCAAATAAACCATGAAGCTTGTATTTATAGGGGAAGATGGCGAAATAGCTTACTGAAATTTCGACTACGGAGTCTCTAGATCCATATGAGGGTACTCTATCGATCATGGGCCCCACTTCCATCAAAATAACGACCAGAACCGATTGTTTTTCTTGCTCCTTTTCTTATGCGATCAATATGGTAGGTCCCACCATGTAATATCTTGTTATTCCCAAAGTTTCGTGCGTAGTTGACTTCTGGATTTTGTGTTATTGATTGATCATTGTTGATTTGTACTGTTAATCCAAGTGATTCGTATCCATATTGATTCACGCCAATCCACAATAAAGATGTTTCATATCTGATCCTTATTAGGGATGGATCATAGCCGATTCATTTTGAAGATGGATCATAGCCAATCCATAATGGAGATGTTCCATATCTGATCCATATTGGGGATGGATCATAGCCGATCCATTCTCGAGATGGATCATAGTCGATCCATAATGGAGATGTTCCATATCCAATCCATATAGGGGATGGATCATAGCTGATCCATGTTGGAGATGGATCATAGCTGATCCATAATGAGGTGGATCATAGCCGATCTATAATGGAGATGAATCATTGTTGATCCATATTGGAGAAGGATCACAACCGATCCATTATGAAAAATGGTCGTACCTGATCGTTTTTTCAACTGAAGTGTGAAATTCATACTTAGCCAATTCCAAATTGCTATTTGCATGAATCTGTACGACTATCGTCCATAGTCTTTTTCATAATCGATTTCCAATCCTGGTAAGCATCTCTCCGGGCTTTCTGTCTTAATGATCATGAAATCTGTCGGGTTAAATCCGCCAGTACAAAAGGCGGGTTGACAAATACTATGTTTCTAAACTGAAGTTAATAGCAAGTATGCATCAAATTACCATGTCATAAATCCGCGATTTGCTTTTTATAAGCAAATTTTCAAAATGTGGTAAATTCAAATCTCACAAAGCAATTCATAAATCAAAGGACAGGCCTGAAATCGAGTCATCATAAGACGAGACTGAAAGCACATCAAACACCCTTGAAAGCGAGTTATCATACGGCGAGTATGAAAACATGCCGGACATGCTTGAAAGTGAGTCATCAATAAGACGAGCCTGAAAACACGTCATACCCACCTAAAAACGAGTTGTCGAAAGACGAGCCTGAAAGCACCCCGAGGTGACCATTGAAGATCAAAGTGTTAAATACTTTTAATTAGTAACCAAACGAGTGTCACCCAATGTCCCATAACCACTCAGTGATACTCGTATATTTACAAAAAGATAGTATATTTCACTCAAGTAAAATATTGCATCAAATGTGCCCAAGAATTAATTGATAAAGTGATACAAATGTTCCATACCACTTGTACTACTAAATCGTTTAATTATATTTCTCATTTAATTAAAGTAATAGTTTTATATTGGAATTACTTCTTTTGAAATCATTTAGACATTAGTCTTACAACTATAAAATTGATAGATTTATACGTATAATTTTATTCACATAATTTAAACTCTTAATTTTGAGGATAGTATTGTAAATATAATTTATATTTACTTTATAAAAGTGATTTTAAACATATCTCTTTTATATAATATTTTCTAAGAAATTATTATTTATAAAAATAACTCTTTATTAAATATATGTACATATATACATACATTTATATATCATTGTTGGGCGTGTTCTCACCCAGAAGATCTCGAGACCAAGGAGCTTGATCCATCCATCCAGGTTTGCCTAAACCCATTCGGCATTCTCATCCCACAATGTCCATTCGGCAGTCTTGTCCCAAGGAACTCATTCGGCGTTCCCATCCCACAGTGCCCATCCGGCATTCTCATCCCACAATGCCCATCCGGCATTCTCATCCCACCATGTCCATTCGGCAGACTCCATAACCGGACCAACCTTCCAGACTCCATAACCGGACCAACCTTCCTAACTCCATAACCGAACCAACCTTCCTAACTCCATAACCGGACCAACCTTCCCAACTCCCACTGAACCACCGCCTGCCGAACCAACTCATTTCCAAGCCTCATCTCCAACCACCGAACCAAAGTCCTACCGAGCCAAAATCCTACCGAGCCAAAGTCCTACCGAGCCAGAGCAGTGCCAGGCCAGATTGTAGCAGCCCAGGCCCACCAGCTGCTATATACCTCCAAGACCCCTACCCCCAGCCTCGCTCTATAAATAGAGGGGCAGGGGTACAACAATGGGAGACAAGTTTGAGAGCTCAAGCACGGAAGGAACTTTCAAACAACTTTCTTTTACTTGTATCAAAGCTTTGTACTTGTAATCAAAAGAAGAGAAGAGAAATAACATATAAAGTGGACGTAGGCACATTCTGGCTGAACCACTATAAATTTGTGTGTCTTTTTACAGTTTAGCCCCTGCTTTTCATATATTTGCCTAAATCGCTCAAATAGTTAAGAACAACATAAGATCTACTAAATCATACAACTTTGAGGTGTTTGTCCATTTTTTGTGCAAACATTTTTGGTGCTTTCACTGAGAACTAGAAGCTCGAAGCTTCAGCTTCATCTACTTAACAAGTTTTCCTAACAGCATCGTCCGCCACTTGGAAAACATGCCTCCCAAACAGAGAAAAGATGTTAACAAAGGAAAAAACATCGCATCCAGCAGTCTTCCAGATCCAGCTGTCACGAATCAAGTAAATCGTCCTCCTCCAGCAACGGTAACAAATGAAGGACAGGCTAACCCAACCACTCCTGCCACAGAACAGCCTGCAGCAATTACTAGGGCAGATTTGGACAGAGTTGTTGTTGAAGTAACTAACCGCTTCACGTCCCAGCAGGAAGCCTTGGTGGACCATCTCATGTCACGCTTGAGGGACGCTGAAGAATCCAACCGCAACACTGAATCATGGGGCGAGTCCCAGTCTGGAGGATCTCAGAGACAGCAAAGATCTTCCCTCTTCGAAGGAGCTAACGGCAGAAGTAGCCGTGGTAGGAGCCGAGACCGAGCACAGCCCGAAGTTAGGCCTGAGGAAACGTTTGGTACCGAACCCAACGGGGAAGGTACCGGGCGAAGGTCAACTGTAGCTGAGCCTGTCATGCTGCCTAACCACAGAAACACCAGTGAACGGGGCCGAGCTAGAGTTCGGCCCGAAGTTGGACCCGAGGAAGTGCTTAGATCAGAACCCGACAGGGGGAGATCAAGGCAAGGGCCAACTGTAGCTGACCCAAGCGTGCTCCCAGAAGATCAAAGGCAGCCACTGGAAAATATGAGGAATGATAGACGATACCATCCCTACAGGTCGTCTGGACGAAATCAATCCCACAGAACAGAACCAAACTCATTTCTATCTGCTCCAAGTTCTGATGAAAGGATGGCATGCTTATTCAGAGAGTGTGTCCAACGGGAGCAAAGAGATCGAGGGATAGGCGCTAGGGTAACCAGCCCTTTCGCCCGCAATATCGAAATTGCTATCACCCCCCGAGAATGGAAGATGCCAACAATGGAACCCTACAAAGGAACCTCCGATCCCGTTGTACACTTACAGAGGTACACGCAGCATATGCTCATGAGTGGAGCAACAGAGGGAGTACTGTGCAAATGCTTTCCGCTCTTCTTAGCAGATCTTGCTACCTCCTGGTTCTGTCATCTACCCCAAGGATCCATCAGCTCATGGGAAATGTTGAAAGAAAAATTTATCAGTCAATTCCGCATTCATATGGAGCAACCTAAGGACGCTTATTCCTTATCCAGCGTCAAACAGAAACCTGGAGAAAAGCTGCAGCAATACCTAACCAGATTCAACGCCGCAGCAGCCGCAGTTCAAGATGTCGATGAGAAGCTTATCCTAATGGCCCTCTGCAGTGGAGTGCATCCGGACACTAAATTTGCTTGAAGATTGACAAAAGAAAAACCAGCTACTTTACTCGATTTCTTCCATGAAGCCGGGAAATACATGAGGCTTGAGGATGCTGCCATTGAGGGGCAGTCAGGACAGCAAAGTAAGACGACCCATGGCAACGCCCCTGCTGTGGCGAGGGACGTTCGAAGAAATGATTCCAGAGACAATGCTGGGGGCAAGAAGGTAGAAAAGCACCTATATCGGCCAGGACCAAGATTCGACACTTACACCCCTGTGAACGAGACCATCGAAAATATCTTCCTTGCCACCCAAGGCGAAGTTAGATAAAAACGCCCACCATACAAGAAGGAATCAGATAACGCACAGAAATATGGAAAATTCTGCCGCTTCCACGAATCTCACGGACATGATACCAACGAATGCCATCATCTCCGAGATCTGATTGAGGAACACATCAGAAGGAAGAAACTGGAACGTTATGTAAAAATTCAAGACAGGACTCCAGCTCCTGCCAATGAAAACCCAAGGCTACCCTCACCAGGGACCGACAGAGGAAACCGCAACGCTAGCAGCTCTAGTCAAGAGAAGATAGTGGTCCATACCATCTCAGGAGGTCCGCACATCGCAGACAGAAGTTGGAGAGAGATGGAAAGATATGGGAAGTCGCTTAGAGACAATAAAGACTGTGTCAATACGGTTATAGAAGAGCGCCACCCAAAGCGGAAAGAAAGTGATGACATCACATTCAGTAAACGCGACCTAGAAGGAAGACAGTACCCTCACATGGATCCCATGGTTATCTCTGCCCGACTCGGTCCCGCCGAAGTTTACCGAATCCTGGTAGACACTGGAAGCTCTGTAAATATCCTGTTCAAACACGCATTTGACAAAATGAAGCTATCAATGAAGGATGTATCTCCCTGCGATAAACCACTACACGGTTTCACTGGAGATGCGAAGATGCCCCTCGGGCAGCTGGACCTCTTTGTTGAGATTGGAAGCCATCCCCGCTCCGTTGTAAGGAAACAGACGTTTGTGCTGATAGAAAACCATTCGGCCTACAACGCCTTCTTAGGAAGACCAGCTTTATCTGACTTCCAGATTGTCCTAGCCCCATGGTGCCTGAAAATGAAATTTCCAACAGACAATGGGGTAGGGGAAGTGGAAGGAGACCAGGATATTGCACGAGACTGCTATGTAACCGAACTTCGCAACAACCACAGGAAAGATAAAGGGAAAGGTGTAGAGATTGCCCTCTGCACAAAAAGCCTTGAAGCATAGCAACTAAAGAAAGCCCCTCCTCTTCGATACACCAGCGACCCTTTCAATGAATTAGACCCTAGGGACAAAGAGGAGGAGGCCACCGCCGAGCCTGCAGAGGCTATGGAGTTTATATCTGTAGACAAACACGACTCAAGTAGGCTACTGAAAATTGGGTCCCAGCTGAAAGCTGAATTGAAGGCACAACTCATTGATTTTCTCCGCCACAACTTGGATGTATTCGCTTGGTCACACGCTGACATGACCGGAATCTCCCCCGACATAGCATGCCACGTATTAAACATTGATCCTACCAAGGCGCCTGTAAAACAAAAAAAGAGAAGTATGGGGGTAGAGCGATCAGCAGCCCTCGATGAAGAAGTAAAGAATCTACTCGCCAATGACTTCATACGAGAAGCTGTTTACCCAGAATGGATCGCCAACCCGGTACTAGTAAAGAAGGCTAATGGGAAGTGGCGGACCTGCATTGACTTCTCCAACCTAAACGACGCCTGCCCAAAGGATTGCTTCCCGCTTCCCAGAATCGACCAACTTGTAGACAGCACAGCCGGGCACGAACTCCTATCTTTTATGGATGCATACTCAGGATATAACCAAATTCCTATGCATGCTTCCGACCAAGACCACACTAGTTTCATCACCGACCGGGGTTTATACTGCTACAAAGTGATGCCCTTCGGACTTAAAAATGCAGGAGCCACCTACCAGCGCCTCGTCAACAAGATGTTTGCAGGGCTAATAGGACAAACTATGGAAGTATATGTGGACGACATGCTGGTGAAATCACGGAAAGCCAAAGATCACGTAAGCCACCTAGGAGGAATGTTCCAGGTACTTCGACAGTATGGAATGAAGTTGAATCCACTAAAGTGCTCCTTCGGAGTGTCATCGGGAAAATTCTTAGGGTTCATCGTCCATGCCCGAGGGATTGAAGCAAACCCTGAACAAGTCCGAGCATTAAGGGACATCAAGATACCTTCCACCCGAAAGGAAATGCAGAGCCTAAATGGAAAAGTGGCTGCCCTAAGCCGATTCATCTCCAAAGCAACGGACAAGTGCGTCCCCTTTTTCGAAGCTCTAAAGAAAGATAAAGGAAAGTTCGAATGGACGGACGAATGCTTAACCGCTTTCCTTAACCTAATCGAACACCTCCAGAAACCACCGGTACTCTCGACCCCAAGCGAAGGCGAAGAATTATACCTATACCTTGCTGTGTCATCTCACGCTTTAAGCGCTGCCTTGGTAAGGGAAGACAACCGCACGCAACGACCAGTTTACTTCGTCAGTAAAAGGTTTACTGGGGCAGAAGTCAGATATCCTAAACTTGAAAAGTTAGCATACTGTTTACTAATCACTTCACGAAAACTACGTCACTACTTCCAATCCCATTCCATCAAAGTTCTGACCGATCAACCACTGAGGCAGGTACTCCATCGTCCCGACACTTCCGGGCGACTACTTAAATGGTGTATTGAGCTGAGTCAATATGATATCACCTATCACCCTCGCACCGCCATCAAGGGACAAGCCATGGCTGATTTCATTGCAGAGTTCACTACCAACGAGGATAAGGAGCAACTGGAAATAACAGAAGATATCAAGTGGAATCTCTTTGTGGACGGTGCATCTAACGAACAAGGCTCGGGGGCAGGTGTGGTAATAATCACTCCCAGGGGAAATAAACTGCACTATGCTATAAGGTTGGAGTTCGCTGCCACCAACAACGACGCAGAATATGAAGCAGTGATAGCTGGACTAGAAATTGCCATAGAAATCGGAGCCAATTCTTTGTGTCTTCACAGCGATTCTCAACTTATTGTTAATCAAATACTAGGAGAATTCCAAGCTCGAGAGGAACGACTCATAGCATATCTAAAGAAGACCAAGTTGCTTCTCAGCCGATTGGATCAGTACTTAGTCAAACACATCCCTCGGGAAGAGAACCAAGAGGCCGACGAATTGGCAAAGCAAGCGAGTATGAGAGACATCGCCATCTTCGGGGCAGTAACCATCTCAAAGCAAACGGTCCCAAGTTTTGAGCAAGTGAATCTGATAGCCGCAGCCGAAGAAGCAACTTGGATGACTCCCATCCGAAGCTACCTACAAAGTGGCGCACTACCCGACAGGCGTAATGAAGTCAAGAAAATCTTGAGGAAAGCGTCCCGCTATACAATACAAGGTGACATCCTCTATCGGCGCGTTTTCTCTAACCCATTATTAAGGTGTGTCGCCGGAAGGGAAGCCAAGGAAATCTTATCCAACATCCATCAGGGGAGCTGTGGAGATCACACCGGGGGGCAAACATTAACAAGAAAGATACTCCAATACGGATATTTCTGGCCCACCCTAAGCAAGGACGCCTCAGATTTCGTCAAGAGATGTGACAGATGCCAAAAATTTGCTAAGATTCCACGGCTACCAACAACTGAGATTACTCAAATGACCAGCCCTTGGCCCTTCGCAATATGGGGAATTGACTTAATCGGCGAGCTACCGATGGGCCGAGGCGGGGCCAAATATGCTATAGTGGCAGTTGATTATTTCACCAAATGGGTGGAAGCAGAACCTCTGAATAAAGTATCTTCAGCAAAAGTTATTAACTTCTTGATCAAAAATGTTCTGTGCAGGTATGGAGTCCCACTCAAAATCATATCAGACAATGGACTTCAATTTGACAGCGAGGAATTCGCCAACTGGTTCCAAGAACACCGAATTCATAAAAGCTTCTCATCCGTAGCATATCCCCAGGCAAACGGACAAGTCGAAGCAGTCAACAAAATTCTGAAAACTCTAATCAAAAAGAAGCTCGAAAAATCAAAGGGCGCTTGGGTGGATGAACTTCCTACGGCACTATGGGCCTATCGCACATCTTTCAGAACATCGACAGGGCACACTCCTTTCTCTTTGGCATACGGATCGGAGGCTATTCTCCCAGTTGAAACTATTGTGCCTTCCCACCGTCGGATCCACTATAACCCAGAAGAGAACGAAGAACTCCTTCACATGTCTTTGGATCTAATCGAGGAGAGAAGAAACGATGCAGTCCTCAAAACAGCAGCCCACAAGCAAAAAGTGGCAACACGATACAACTCCAAAGTCAAGCATCGTACCTTACAGGAAGGGGATCTTGTCCTCAAGCGAATCTTCCCTCGCCCCGGAGCATTAGACCCAATCTGGGATGGACCATATGTAATTCATAAAGATCTCCACAACGGAGCCTATATTTTGTCAACAGTGGACGGAGAGGTGTTCCAGAGGGCATGGAACATCCAACACCTCCGTCGATACTTTTTTTAACTTGTATTGCCCATATGAAGTGAATTAACAAAGAGAATCAGTGGACGTAGGCATTTTCGTGCCGAACCACTTTAAAAAACCCTGTCTCTTTTTTAACTTGTTCCTTTGTATCTTGGCTGCTTGTTAACTTTATCCTTTTCTGTTGAACAAAATCCTGAGTATATAGCATTTCTATTCAAAGCACTCCACAACGCAACTTGACCTGGACAATACCCAACAGGTACTATGCGAATCTATGCCCTCGCCAATGAGACACTTTTGCTCCAGCATCCCTCTGCTGCGGGTTAACTTATTGCTCGCGACGGCCCTGAAAGCCAACTGTAATGAGCCGATTATAAGCCACCGAGAAGGCCGACTATAGCCGAGGCAGCTCCTTACGGCGTTAGGCTCGCCGGCAACTGTGAACCGACTATAAGCCCCAACATAAGGTGTGGCCAGCCAGGGGCAGTTCACAGTTGACGATCGGCACCCACGCTAGCCGGCCACAGTAAATCGAATAATACCCACGATTACGGGCCATAATGGCCCGGGTAGTTACTGTGCGCGATCTCGGCTCCGATGTGTCTTAAGTGCGGCTGTGGTAAAAAAGAATTAACTCCCCGCGGAGGCGTAAGATGGGTGACGAATGTCTCCAAGACCCACAGCTAGGGAAAGTGACTACAAAACCCGTTTGCCACGAACTTAAGCACATCGAAGGCCTTCCGTGATTGGAAGTTTTACCGTTTTAAATATTTCAATTTTACTTAAAAAGCTTTTTTCCTATCCCCTATAACAATCCCTAAAGTACATGATACATAGTAGGAAATACTCGCCAATGGGTGTAGGGACTCACAGTGGCAGGACATTCGACTACATTCCATGCTCGGTCCTACAAGATATTCAAGACTGCCATCTACGATTAAAACATGAAAGGCGGTATTTTCTTCTTTTATGTACAAATACATGACTATAATTTGTTCACACCACACGCTAATATTGCAAGTCGTGAAATTATGGTTTAGAACCAGAGTCTAACATCAAACACAATTTAATTACAAGAATATACATAGCTACATTTCTCATACGATATGCCAAAATAACAGCAAACATTCAAAAGACGACCAAATCAGCTTAAGTTAAAGAATTACACGTCAAGAATAATGTTGATTATTACAAGTAGCAAGAATTACAACTTAGAAGTTACTCTACTGTTTTAAGACTAACATATACAATCATGTCAAGTCTACAAAAAGAATTTTCCAGGTCTAATCAGGGAGCCGGTTGCGTCGGAGTCTTGTCCTTGCTCTGCTGCCCACCTGTCCGGTCATAAAAAGAATTCATTAGTGATAAGCAACCAAGTTAACGGAAAGACTAGAAAGGAAGGCTTACCAGCACTTGCTTCTTGACCATCCTGGTCGTCATCCTCTACCTGCACACCTGCCTCCTCAGCAGCAAGCAACCGCATACCCTCCTTTGCCGCCACTTTCTCCTCCTTGGTAAACTGGGCAGTGACCACATCCATACTGAAGACCGTTCCACCCTCTTTATCTGCATCAGCCTTAGCCTCCTCCAAAGCCCGGAGATAAATCTTAGCCATGACCCTGGGATAATCATCCATCCAGGACAGGTTGCCCTGCTTCCAGGTACGGAAGTACATATCCTGGAGCATCTCGTCCATCATCCCCTCATTCTCCTCAAACTCCCTCATCCGGGCCTCGGAAGCCGACAACCTCCCAACGGCGGCATCTCTCTCCGATCGGTATCTAGAGCAGTCAACCAGAAGGGATCCCCGCATTGCCTCCATCTCCTCCCTCAACTTGGCTTGAGCAAGCTCTGCAGCCTCAAGTTTCCCGAACAATTCCTCCACCTGCTCGAGATCCGCTTTTCGAACCTCGTCCACCGTGGCAATAGTCATGTCAATCCGTTCTTTGCAAGTAGCTTCCATTTTCCGCAATTCGGCCCGACTGGCCTCTTCCATGGTTTTCCTTAGTCGCCCAGTAGCAGCCTCATGCTGAGAAATCTGAATAGCCTGATCCGCAAGCTGTTTGGCCTGATCCGAAACCACCAATCGAAGTCTGATATTGGCGCTCCCAATCTCCTCTTCGGCCTTAACCAGCCGGGCATGATGCCCCATCAGCTTTTTAGTCTCCTCTGCCACCCGATCAATATTAGCCTTGGCCTCATCTCCCATGGTAACTATCCGAGTGGTAAGTAGATCAAGATCTAAGGACTTAGCTTCATCAAGCACCCGTACCATGGGATTGCGGGGAAGAAGGTGCTCACCAGTAACCTCATCAAAGGTAATGTCGTGGGAACTTGGATCCAGATCAGGATGACCCGCAAATGGATTACGAGCCAAGTCAGGACGGTCGATATGAGTAACGGAAGGGTTTCTGGACGGGTGCGGAGAGGGTGCAAACTCGCTACCCTCTTCAGTGATATCATGAAGAGGCTGAGCCGGAAGCTGAGGACCGGGCGAAGTTTCGGATAAAGGATGACTTCTCTTCCTCTGCTGAATACCCTCTTCGATGACCCCAAGAAGAGGACGGTAGCCGACTACATCCCCGGAGCGTTGGGTCGAGGGCTTCGGCTTAGCAGAAGTTTTGGAAAGCTTATATTGCTCAAGCCTGTGTCGAAGGTCTGAGGCTTTGGACGTCTTGCCTGCTCCTGATATAAAGAACAAGTGTCACAAACTTACATCACTATATGATTCGAGAAACGCGGTAGATTACAAGTTAAAAAAAAGGAAAAGAAACACAGCTGTGGTTGTACAAACCCTGGGGAGGAGTGGGATACTGCAATAAGTCCTGGATTTCATTCCAGGACGGGAGCGGGTCATAAAATATTCCTAAGTCCCTATCATTAATGAAGCATGCAGGAGTCAAGAGTTCACCTTGAGTCGTCGGAGCCGCCTTGGCTGGAATGGTCTGAGAAGACTCGCTTGCACCGGTCCCGGCCTTGTCCGCTTTCCCGGCTTTCTCTACCAAAGCCGGATTTTCGTCCAGCCCCTCGAAAGCCTGGTGGAACGCATCATCCGTCCACTCCTGAATCTCGCCCGCCTGCCCAGGAAGCAAGGCCCCGATGCCATCACCACCTTTATCACCTTCCCGACCATCTCCACCCTCACCTTTTTCCTCCTCTATATCTTCCTCCTCCTGGGTAAGTGGACAGTTGCTGGGGGAGGGACCATCCGACTTCTTGAGTTTCTTACCTCCGACGGCTGGAGGTTTCGTGAAAGGTTTCCGCTTGCTACTCTCTACCGTAACACCTTCCTTGGTCTGAGCAGCCGCCCTCTCCTCCGCCGTTTCCCTTAGCTTAACTACTGACTGCTGCGGAAGGATTAAGTTATGTTCCAGAAGAATCGAATTTCTGATCAAGAAGGCAGATGATCTATATTTCCCAAGAATGGCTTCTATCTCAGCCGCCGTCTGAACCAGGCGGTCAATCTCCACAATCGGAAAGCCACCTGTCGCTAGCAAAAATGAGAAAGTATGAGAAGAAGCATCGCAATCGGAATAGAAATTATAAGTAAAAGCATCAACTTACATCCAGAAGTAAAGCGCCGGATTGAAACGGAGTCGTCCCTAACAAAGAACCACTCTTTCTTGAACATGCTGAATTTAGAGTACAGATCCAAGACCGGTTTGAAGGTCACGGCTGACTCCAAGCTAATGTATGGGGACCCCTTCTTATAGCCCCTCAAATTATACAAGTACCGGATCTCCCGGTTGGAAGGAGCACGACCATACTTCCTTTGGAAAATGACGAAGAGGCTCACCAGGATAGCATAGGAGTTGGGTTGAAGCTGGAATGGGGCCACCTTGAGATATGTAAGGAAGCTGACTACCCAAGCATTAAGAGGCGGAATGGCACCACACATGCAGTGGTATCTGCTATAAGCAAAGTACCCCTCAGGGGGGTCGTATGGCATAACATCTCTCCCTGGCAAAAGCATTCGCGCCCTATCAATTCCAAAAGAACGAGAGATGGCATCTAGCTGCTCCTCCTTGAGGGAACTAGGAAAACAGTCGGGCGGGGAGTTCAGAATTTCCTGAGGGCCGTACCCGTCCACTAATGATCTCGGGGTTGGTCCGTGACGTTCGGGATTCGGCTGAGCTGGGGGCACGGCAGAGGAACCTCCTTCGCCCCCGGATTTCTTTTTGTCTGATCGAGTTTTTGCCTTTTGAGACATTTATCTGCAACATCGAAAAAACATGTTGTTAAAACGGGGGATATAAACAAGCGAGTCTATGTAAAATCCATCCAACACAAAAGTCCGTCTAGTAAAACAAGGTTCATTCGGTACTCCCGATACCGAAGTTTCGTTTGGTATTCGAGTAAAAGGTTCATTCGGCACTCTGTTGAGCCAAGCTTCGTTCGTCATACTCCATTCGGTAAAACTGAAGAAAACTCATTCGGTAGAATATTCACTCACCTGATTCGGCAAAAATCTTTGGTTCGGCTAGCACTGTGGTTCGGCAAAGGCGAGGGAATGATTCGGCTGATAAAAAAAAATGGTGACGAGAGGCTCGTACTTATAGGCGAGCATGAGGCGACCGGACCAAACGGTTGGCACTTTGGACCGAACGGGCTATCCAAATAACAAAGCATGGCACACTCTGGCGTATGCCCCACTTTGGGGGGCAAATGTTGGGCGTGTTCTCACCTAGAAGATCTCGAGACCAAGGAGCTTGATCCATCCATCCAGGTTTTCCTAAACCCATTCGGCATTCTCATCCCACAATGTCCATTCGGCAGTCTTGTCCCAAGGAACTCATCCGGCGTTCCCATCCCACAGTGCCCATCCGGCATTCTCATCCCACAATGCCCATCCGGCATTCTCATCCCACCATGTCCATTCGGCAGACTCCATAACCGGACCAACCTTCCAGACTCCATAACCGGACCAACCTTCCTAACTCCATAACCGGACCAACCTTCCTAACTCCATAACCGGACCAACCTTCCCAACTCCCACCGAACCACCGCCTGCCGAACCAACTCATTTCCAAGCCTCATCTCCAACCACCGAACCAAAGTCCTACCGAGCCAAAATCCTACCGAGCCAAAGTCCTACCGAGCCAGAGCAGTGCCAGGCCAGATTGTAGCAGCCCAGGCCCACCAGCTGCTATAAACCTCCAAGACCCCTACCCCCAGCCTCGCTCTATAAATAGAGGGGCAGGGGTACAACAATGGGGGACAAGTTTGAGAGCTCAAGCACGGAAGGAACTTTCAAACAACTTTCTTTTACTTGTATCAAAGCTTTGTACTTGTAATCAAAAGAAGAGAAGAGAAATAACATATAAAGTGGACGTAGGCACATTCTGGCTGAACCACTATAAATTTGTGTGTCTTTTTACAGTTTAGCCCCTGCTTTTCATATATTTGCCTAAATCGCTCAAATAGTTAAGAACAACATAAGATCTACTAAATCATACAACTTTGAGGTGTTTGTCCATTTTTTGTGCAAACAATCATTAATAGTTTCATAGAATAAAATTCCTATGATGTCTCAAAGTAAAAGAGTCAGGAAATAAAAATCAAAAAGGAAATCAAGGAGAGGACCAAACACAGGAAAACACAGGGAAGAAATTGCTTGAAGCACAGGCTCTAGACTACGATCGCTCGACACACCGATTGATAGGCCTGGAACATGAAAGCGGCAGGCATCGTCTCTGGCGATGAATGCTTGCATTCCTGCTACCGGAACTTGAAATTATAAAGCTACAAACCCCTACTAAATGAGCACATATTCCTCTATACTTCAATGATTCATATAAGAGATGAAATGAGAATTATAGTAAGAAATTTTCAAGGTTTCCTATACTCAGTTTACAATATATTTTCAAACAGACAATATATCATCTGGCATTGTCTCTGGCAACGAAGGCTTACATTCCTGCTACTAGAACTTGAAATTCTAATGCAACAAATCCCTACTAAATGACCACATAATCCTCTAGTAGTCAATGATTCATACAAGAGATAAAATGAGAATTATAGTAAGAAATTTACAGGGTTTCCTATACTCATTTTATTGTATATTCTCAGACAGACAATATGTCATCCGGTAATCATCCAATAATCACAAACAACCAATTAATATCAACATGCAATTTAATTAGTACTAGGTGTGAGGATTATCACCTTTCTTCCCTAATTTAGCAGCTAAAGGCGATCATTGCAGCTAATCCTTCTCAACCAGCAAACCCTAACGGTACTCAACACAAATAGCATAAGAAACCCAATTCAACAAACTGTAAAAACTAAAAACAAAGTCCTAATAAGATGCATATAGGTTCGAAATTTCTACCTGAAATTATAAGCTTCTAAAGATGACTAATTAGACCTTATTTAGAGAGATTGGAAGCATGGTTTTAGGTTTTTAAAGAGGGAAGAAGAAGAAGTTTTGTTGTTATTTTCGTTTTTGAAGTTATGAGATAACATACAGACTTAAGTTTAGATAATATTTCCCTTTGCTTAAATTCTTTTGGGCTTTCGTTTCAATTGTCAACTCAACAAGAATTATAATTTACTTCTTTTAATTTATTTCAATAAATAGGCTTCATAAACATAAATTTTTAAATGTTCGAAGTACCAATCCAAACCTTCCCAAAATTGAGAATTACTCATTATTATTTTAAATCAAAAAACCCTTTATTTTTAATAAGGTTTAATTTCTTTCAAATTTTTACTTTTATTTCAAATAAAAAATTAAACTTAACTAATGTTTCCTTTCAAACTTAAATCCTAAAATTTTCAATTAAATTCTTTGAAAAGTTCTATTAAGTTTTCTATAATAATATAAAATCCCAATTTCTTTTAATATGTGAAAGAAATAAATAAAAGTCCCAAAATCTTATTTAAAAATTAATTTAAATGTATTTTATTCTTTATTCCAGACATATCTCAAACACGGTCGTTACAATTAGTCATCATCCGATGGCTATGTGGACGTCAACATGTGATAGTTGTTATAATTCAACAGTTGTTTCAACCTTCAATGGTTCAGGAATATCACACGGCGATGGCATATTCCTTCAACTTGTGATAGTTTTTATTTCTACCTGCGACAACTCAACTTATGATAGCTCCTATGTTCTCGACTTACGATGGTTCATCTTTTGATGGCTCCTTTATTCCTAACTTTCGATAGTGTTTATATTATGAACATGCGATGGCTTATAACATCAATCTGCGATAGTTTGTAACATCAATCTACGATAACTCTACTTCCCAATATGTAATATCCATTCTCAACATTCGATAGCCTTCAAACTACAATAGCTCCAAAGTGTGATAGCCTTTAAAATGTGATATGTTCAATGTGCGATGGCCTTCAAAATGCGATAACTCCATACTGCTAACTTTTGGTAGTTTCACACTCTATCCATTTTTGGGAATTTTGGGTATAGAACTCTTCATCAACACTATAGAGGTAACAACTACTATTATCATCACATTCTTCTTCTAGAGCATGGAATCAAAACCACATATGAATATTAACCTTCATATGTACTTTCAAACTTCATAGATATTTGAATTCAGACAACTTACAACTAGAAAAATTCAACCACTTATGCATAGAGTTTTCTGAGAAACTGCATCCTTTACACACAACCAAGAAACATTATCATTAATCTTTAAAATGAAATGAATATTCTCAAGAATACCAACCAAAGTAACAAAATGAATCAAAGCAATCTCTTGGGATACCTAGAAAACAACAAGTTCTAATTGTAATCACCCGTTCATCTCCTTAACATTTCATCGATGAAGCTAACCTAACTATGATCATGTCATAAAGTTTGGCATACTCAATATCCAAAGGAACTGGAAGAATTCATCAATCATGTTTAAACATAGTTTCAGTACCATTATTTAACTTTGCATCAGAACAAAGGTTAAAAACCGAAGTCAAACTTCAAATATCCTTTGAAAACCTTGAACACTTATTCATCTTTATATAACAACTAAACTTCCATAAAAATATAATATTAAAACTCATTTTCTCCACCTAACATTTTTGTAATTTAAAATATCTCAATGCCATCTACATAACAATGTCTTATTCACATAACATCTACATAACTTCTAGAGCACTTTGAATCGTAGACATGAAAATATTTTCCTAACTTGGTCTTTTTCAGTGAATATTTTTCACATTGCATCTAAAGTAAAATTTCTTGAAATCTAGCATACATGTTAGGTATCGACACATTCGGTTTCACAGTAAAAAATTGAAACTGATTTATCAAGGTCAAAATTTTACTTTTTTTACTTCACAGTCCACATGTGTGACTTGTGAAGACTCACAATTCCATAAGCACTTTTACATCCTAACAATGTTAAACTCGTTTTTATTTGAGTCGCAATAGGATATTCATGACCTTATAATTATTGAGCAATTGTGCCTTTAGATCCAAAGTTCATTGTGTATAATCAATTTGAGGATTAATGTTTTTAATTTGTAATTTTCCATGCATCTTTCCCATTAGGCTGCAAGTATACTTTTGTTTGTATAATTTTACACAATCGGTCTAGAGTGATCAATTAGGGACTAAATGACCCGCTTATATGCACAATTATAGATTCAATAATAAAAACACAAAATTTGGCCCCAATCTTTCCTTTATTAATGAACTTGAGGAGATACAAGAGATTACAAATTAGAAGAGAAGCTCATTAATAAAAAAAATTGGTTTTTTATCACTTTATTTGTTTGATTACATTGGTTAAAGCTTATGCAGTTATATAGAAGATTGATGGCTTAGAAAGGAAGAAAATTTGAAGTTATCCACTAGAAAATATCTCTTCGAAAGTAGCATCTGACTTTGACTCGTTATCAACACTTTGATTTGATATATTATAGAGAATAATTTCAAAACTCCACCTCGACCCAATATACAAATATCTAATCTCTCTCCACCCATCTCGACTCACCAACTTAATAAATAAAGAAAAGATTTCACCGGGTCCACGCCATTAGGCGTCATTAGCTTCTAGCCAAGCTAATCAAGTTTAAGTAATGCTGAAACTTCTCTTTCGGAACTGACTTCATCATCATATCCAATGGATTGTCTTTTGTATGCACCTTTGTTGTCCTTATCTTATGATGACCCTCTTCCAACATAAGAAACAAATCACGCACATCTATATGTTTGGTGTATGCACTGTAAGCCAGATTCTCCGCCAGATGTATAGCACTTTGACATTCTACTTGAATATCCACAGTCTTCTGCGTCATATCAAGATCCTTTAGCAACTACAACAAGTACAACCCCTACTTATTCACCTCCATAATAGCAACTAACTCCACCTTGGTAGTCGATAATGCAATAATAGACCGTCGCTTTGATCTCCATAAAATGGGCCCTATGCAAGGTGTAAACACATAACCCGACATCGACTTCCGACCATCCCTATCCACCACATAATCTGAGTCAGAATATGCAGATTGAAATATCCTCACCAACTCCCCCAATTAACTAGCTGACATATGAAGTTCCTCGCAAATATCTAAGAACCCACTACACAGCTTCCAATGAACTTTTCCTGAATTGGACATAGACCGACTCTCAATACCAACAGCATAAGCCAAATCTGGTCTAGTGCATATCACGGTGTACATCAAACTCCCTATAGCACTGGCATATGGAATATCATCCATACGAAATTTCTCCTCATCCGATGTGGTAGACATATCACGAGATAAAATATACTGAAAGCCAAATGGACTAACAATCGGTTTTGCCTTCTCCATCTCATATCGAGCGAAAAATTTCTCAATATACTATGTCTGAGTGAGTTTTAATTCACTCCTCTATCTATCTCTGGCAATCTCTATCCCTAGTATTCATTGTGCATTTCTTAAATCCTTCGTATTAAACTACTTAATAAGCTCCGCCTTCAACTAAACAATGCTAGTCATACCACGTGAAGTGTAACAACCCGTATTTTATGTATCGTAGGATCATAAAATATTTTTATTTATTTCCTATGAGGTTGTACGGCTCTAAAATTTTATGAAATGACTGCTAGGGAACATTTTCCATCTGTAGAAAAAAAAATTGACATTTCGGGCCTAGAAATACTCGTAATACCCATAACTTTTGACAGGTATAGAATCAAAGTCTAAAACCACTTCCATTAGATCGAACTTATAGTTCTCTTTCCATAGATTGATCATAATAGGAAAATAGACATGTCGTTTAGGATAGGGATTAGATGAGTGATTCTTGATCTCTCACTATTCCATCTTGTCCATATAATTAAATGTAACATCCCCCTACTTGGAGGCCCAAAACTAACGGCTACGGATGTTGCAGTATCCATAGATATTAATCTCCGACGACCAAATACGGCAGTGTTAGATACATTGATACATAGATCACAGAAATATGGAAAAAATTTAACAATTCAAAAAAATAATTCCACATTCATGACAAAACATTTCTTGTTTATTACATAATCCCCAAATTACGTTAACCACATTAAGCAAAATATAATTATTACAATTATGCCAAGAGAAACATATGAAGATGCCCCCTTGGATGATCAGAGAATATAGCAAGGCTAATAAGTCGGCCATTACAAACAAACACACAGCGGAAAGGAAAAACTATAAATATCTATCTAGCTCATGCATGTCTCCGGAAGCTTTATTCGTCCGAGAAGAAAACCTGAGAACCTTAAATCTCAAACTACTCAAAAATCAATTGAGTACCCGAGAGTTTAAGGGGAAAAAAATTCGAGTCAGACATAGAGCCTAGCATGAATAATAATCTAACATCTCAATCCTTTTAGATATCTAGTGAGACCACGCCGCTTAGCGGAATAGGTTTTCCCCACACTAGTATCCTAAAACCTTTATAAATCCATATTCTGTGCTCCTGCATCCACAATGGTTAAAACAAACATTTTCAAAATATTATGATGATATGCATGCTTGCAAACATTTAGGATTTCCCCATCCCCTATTAGATTTTAATTTTCCTCAAAGAGGGACTATCCATCCCATATTCATTTTACTTAAGCAGATGTGGACTGTCCATCTCACATCTCATAGTGTTCCTAGGATGACTATAAATCCTTCATTAAACATATGGAGACTATCCATCTCCAACATGATGTTGACTATCCATCAGTCATCCCATAGTTTTCGTAGGATAACTATGAACCCTTCCTCAATCATATGGAGACTATCCATCTCCAACTTGATGTTGTCTATCCATCCAACATCCCATAGTTTCCTACGATAAATATGAACCCTTTACTTGGCCACTTAACTCATGTTATCCCCATGAATATAATTATCTCATGCTATCTACATGATTAACCTATTTCCATTAGTATCCCTAATTTAGGTTATATCCTATTTATCCCCAACTATTGTGTTGCACTCATTAAACTCACCCCAGTATTCCCAAGGTTAAACAACATTTTATAAGTTTAAAAGAAACAATTTTCCAACCCCTTCGAAAGTATCCCCTTTGAAAGCTTTGCTATCGACCCTTTCGAAAGCAACCTTTCGACCCCTTTGAAAGGTTTGCTTTCGACCCCTTCGAAAGCATAAACCATAAATTTTAAAACAATAGGCTCCGGCCTTTATAATACTTTAAAACCCCTCCTTCGAAACCTTTTGACCATGTTAAAGTATTATTATATAAGGGTAGAAGCATAGCTTCAAAATCACTTGAAAGTATCCCTTTCGAAAGCATTGAAGGTTACCCCTTCAAATCCCTTGAAAACCAAACCTTTCAAAACCATTGAAAATCAAACCTTTCGAAAGCATTGGGTTTACACTTAAAGATATTACTTTGGGTCATAGGTGAAAGTTTTCAAAACCACCCTCTCCTTTATAAAACATCGGGGGAAACATTTAAACATTTTGACTTTGTCGAGAGCTCCTGCTTTCGACCCTTTTGGAAGGTTGGGAAGCGGCTTGTATTTATAAAACCACTAAACCTTTCGACTAAGTCGAAAGCTCCTACTTTGGTTCCCCTTGGAATGTTGAATAAAATAAAGGCAACAGTTCTTTTGAAAAATACCTTTGAAACAAACTTTCAAAACCAAACCTTTCGGCCTTGTCGAAAGGTGTCTTAAATCCTTTCAAAACTTAACCTTTCGATTAAGATGAAAGGTCTTATAAAACAACTTATAAAAACCATACCTTTCGACCTTGTCGAAAGGCCTATTTAAAACAACATTTTGAAAACCAAACCTTTCGACTGTGTCGAAAGGTCTTTAGAAAACAGGCAAGTGATTTCTCAAATCAAAATAAACTAAGGACCCGTCTTTTTTGGAAGCAACCCTTCGAATGCAACCCTTCGACACCATACCTTTCGACTTAGATCAATTCACTACATACCACCTGATTGATATCATGTGCACTGCTTTCAACCTTGTTGGTAATTGAAGTCGAAAGGTCTTACTCGAGAGGTCTGAGGCGAAAGGTTTGCCAAAGAAGGCGGAACTAACTTTTTTTGGGTAAAAGCTGACTTTTCCAAAATAAGTAAACTTTTTGCAACTAACTTGCCTACTTGTAAACGTTTGATTGGCTTTCATAACTTTTTAAATATTTTGGATAATATTTGCCACAAATTTCTCAGATCTAAACAAATTAATCATTTAACAAATAAGCCCTTCCTCTCATAAAACAAATAAATCATTTAGGTCCTCCTTTCCAAATAATTTAATTTCCATACTAAATCACTTAGTAAAAATCCCCAAATTCCATAAATTTGCTTTAATCATGGTAACTAACATAATAAAATTTCAGACCCAAATTCTTAATATATTTACCCAAAATAATCTATAAACCCAAATAATCTTATTTTCCTTTGAAAATTTATAATAAATTCTCCACGGCTTGGAAAATTATAAAAATTGAAACCCAACTCCAAAATCATGTTTTCTATAACATAAAATTTTCCCATGGCATTTGAAAATCATTTCATCTCGGTTTTACCCTAAAACCGTGTGTATATCCTTTTTTTTAAACAACCTTGTTTAAACTTTTATAAATCAAAATCAAGCATATCATCATTCACATTTCATAAAACAGATTTATCCATAAATCCGAAACCGTTTTATGTAAAAATAAAAATAGAGATGTAGAAATTATTATTCACCTTACTTGAGATAAGGAGATTAGAGATAGTTTGAGATTGATTTTCCTCTAGCTTGAATCCTAAGCTTTTCTTAGATTTTCTTCTTCTCTTCTGTCTTCCTATGGTCGGCCTTGTTTGTTCTTACGGTTATATGTATTTTTGTTTTGAGAATAAAAATGAACGTGTATGGTTTGGGGGATAGTATAAGAGTGGGAAACATGGGTGGCAATTACTCTTATGCCCTTGTTTTTAAGCACTTAACCATTTTTAAGTTCATTAAGTTTGATAAGCACGGCCACTATATTTTTATTAATTAACCTCAATCTGCTTATCTACATTATTCTATTTAATTTATTCTAATTAAATCTCCTGATAATGTCAATAAAAATAGGGGTGTTACAGGCTCCCCCCCTCTAAAGAATTTCGTCCTCGAAATTCAGTAAGGACTACTAGCGAACATAGCAATCATCTGTAACATCTCCCAACAACCATACTAGCCTACCTTATTAGCAACCAATCTATATAAATCTAATATAGACATACCATCAAAGCAGATCAGGATAAGTTTCTCGAATCCTGTCCTCTGTCTCCCAAGTACAGTCTTTCTCGTTGTTGCTCCACTGAACCTTCACCAACTTGACTTTCTTGGTCCTTAGTCTCTTCTCATCTCTCGCTACAACCAGAACTGGGTGTCTAACAAAATTCAAATCTGGCTCCACTACTAAGTCCTCTAACTCTGTCTGGGGAATAGTAGACTCTGGATCATGCACATACTTACGAAGATGAGACACATGGAACACATTATGGACACCTACCAAACTGCTCGGCAATTCTACTCTATATGCGAGCTTTCCAATCCTTTCTATAATCTGAAATGGACCAACATACCTCGGGGCTAACTTTCCCGATTTTCCAAATCGTACCACACCCTTCATCAATGATACTTTAACGAAAACCCTATCTCTTACTAAGAACTCTAGATCTTTACGTCTTTTATCTGCGTAACTCTTCTGCCTGGACTGGGCTTTCTTCATCCGTTCTCGAATTAACTCAATCTTTTCTGACGCCTCTCTTACCAAATCTGGACCTAAGACCAATCTGTCTCCAAACTCTAACCAACATGGGGGCGATCTGCATGGCCTTCCATACAAAGTTTCAAAAGGCACCATTCCTATACTAGTCTGATAAATATTATTATAGGAAAACTCAATCAGTTGTAGGTGATCTTCCCAAGATCCACCAAAATCTAACATACAAGCTCTCAATAAATCCTCAAGTACCTTGTTGACTCTCTCTGTCTGCCCATCCGTCTATGGATGATAAGTTGTACTCACTTGAGCTTGGTTCCCAATACCTCTTGTAGACTCCTCCAAAATTCGCTAGTGAATAATGCAACTCGGTCGCTGACTATGCTACTAGGAATCCCATGAAGTCTAACTATGTTCTTCATGAACAACTTAGCCAAAACAGGTGTCATCCTGGTTGACTTTACGGGAATGAAATAGGCACTCTTGGTCAACCTATCCACTATAACCCATATACTTTCATTTCCTCTCCTTGACCATGGCAACCCATCTATAAAATCCATGGATATCGAATCCCATTTCCAACCTGGAATATCTAAGGCTGAAGCAATCCACTTGGCTTCTGATGTTCGGCCTTCAATTGTTGACAGTTAACACATTACCTAACCCACAAGCCAACATCCCTCTTAATGCCTTCACAATAGAAGCTCCTCTTCATATCTTGATACATCTTGGTTCCTCTCGGATGAATCGTAAACTTCGATCGATGACATTCCTCTAGAACTTCCCTCCATAAGTTCTCTACGTTTGGAACACATAATTGTCCCTTCTTTCTCAACCATCCTCTTTGGTCAAGACTAAAATCCTTTAGGTCATCAATTTCTGATCCTATCTCAAGCCTTCTAATCTTATCGGCTAAAACTGGATCCTCTCTCTGTTTAGAAGCTATCCTTTCGATTAGCATTGGTCGAACTTCAAAATAGGACAACATGGCAGTCCCCTGACTAGAACTAGCAGTAGATCTCAACTGCACACCACAACTGGCTAAAGCTTCTAGATCCTTTCATTCTGCCAACATTACTAATACCACATTCTAACATTTTCTACTGAGAGCATCAACTACCTTATTTCCTTTCCTAGGAGTATACTCTATACCGAAATCATAAGCGGCCAAAAATTCCAGCCATCTCTGCTGTCTCATATTCAACTCCTTATGAGAGAATAAATACTTTAATGACTTATAATCGGTATACAACTCAAATCTCTCTCCCAATAGATAATGCCCCCAGATCTTTAAGGTAAAGATCACTGCAGCCAACTCTAAGTCATGAGTAGAATATCAAACTTCATGCGGTTTAAGCTGCCTAGTTGCGTAAGCAATAACTTTGCCCTTCTGCATAAATACTGCTCCCAATCCAGTGTCACACGCATCAGTGTATACTACCAACCCTTGGTTACCATCTGGAACTACTAACACTGGAGCATTGGTTAACAAATGCTTTAGCTTAAGGAATGCTTCCTCACATTTGTCGGACCAAACAAACTTCACTTCCTTCCTGGTCAACTCAGTCAAAGGTGCTTCTATCCGCGAGAAATCCTTAATGAATCTCCGGTAATAGCCATCACGTCCAAGAAAATTCCTGATCACGGTTACCGTCTCTGGTCTCTTCCAATTATTGACTGCCTCGATCTTAATTGGATCAACTGGCAATCCTTCCTCTAAAACCACATGACCAAGAAACTTAACTTCTCTCTTCCAGAAATGACACTTGGAAAACTTCGCCTTCAGCTCATTCTGCCTCAGCGTCTCCAACACCACTCTAATATGAATCTCATGCTCTCTTTCATCTTTAGAGTACACCAAAATGTCACCTATGAACTCCAAAACAAACTTATCCAAGTGCTCTCTGAAAACCCGATTCATCAAATCAATGAAGAAAGCAGGCGCATCCGTCAATCCGAATGGCATCACCAACCACTCATACGAACCATACCTAGTTCGGAATGCCGTCAAAGGAATACTATCCTCTGCTACTCTCAACTGATGGAACCCCATTTCCAAATTAAATTGGGAAAATACTCTAAATCCACTCAACTGATCAAACAGATCATCTATCCTCGGTAGAGGGTACCTATTCTTGATCGTCCTTTCATTTAACTTACGATAGTCGATGCACATCCTTAACGATCCATATAGTTTCTTTACAAACACCGCGGCCTCTCCCCAAGGTGAACTGCTTGGTCTAATAAAATTCCTTCCCTCAAGATCCACTAGCTACACCTTCAATTCCTTCATCTCAGTTGGTGTCATCCTGCTAGGTGGTTTACTGATGGGTTCAGCTCCCGGTTCAAGGTCTATTCGAAACTCAACAGCTCGTTTCGGGGGTAATCCTGTAATCGGCTCAAAAACATCTGCAAACTCTCTAGCCACATGAACCTGACTAAGCTCTTCTCCAGCTTCCATGGCACTCAACAAAGCAGTAACATTCTTACTGGAATTCTCCACTGAGAAAATGATTCGGTTATGACTATCTGGGTGCCTAAATGATATTTCCTAATCTTGGCAAAATATCCTAGCCTCATACTTACCCAACCAATCTATACCCAAAATGATCTCGAAATCTACGAAATCAAAAACATACAAACTGCATGCAAACTTATGACCTAACAAATCAAGTTCTAACGGTCACATCTCATCCTAAGAGTTGCATACCCTCCTATTGGATTTGCAACCCTTAAGGAAGTAACAAGGTATGTGGGTTCTATACATAACCTATCAACCAAACTGTGATATAAATGAGTATGATGCACCGGTATCAAACAGTACCCTAACTGGTATACTTTGAATTAAAAGTGCACCTTCCATCACAGACTTTCCTTTCTCAGCAGCAGATGGTTTAGAGGATGATGGTTCCAAAGCAAAGGCCTTTCTTTTTCCTGCCTTGACAGCTTCAGGACACTTGTTCTTGTAATTCCCCCATCTGGTTGCAATTATAGCATTGCACATTCTGCTTCCCCACAATCAATCAACCTTCCATCTCCCGAACGGCACTCATTAACATAGTGTCCCTTCTTACCACACTTGTAGAAAACTATATTTTCTTTCCCTTTCTTGGCTGCTCCTCCTTTCTGAGTGCCCTTCTTCTTAAAGAACTTCCTCTTCTTCCCCTGAGGACCGTGGGATCCAAATGGCTTCTCTCTAGCTGAAATAGCAAGCATCTCCTCATGGTGGATGGCCATCTCCACCACCACATTAGAAAGATCTCGGATATGGGCCATTGTCATCCTGCCTAAATCTGGTCTCATCCCTCTAATGAATCTCTCATTCCTTCTAACATCAGTGTCAACCAAAGCATAGCCATATCGAGATAGCTCATCAAACTTAGCTGCATACTTGATCACAGACATATCTCCTTGGACAAGATCCATAAACTACCTCATCAATGCCAATTTGGCAACCTCAGACAAGAACCTCTGCTCAAACCTCCTCCTGAAGTCAGCCCATGTCAACTCTTCCTCCGGCACTCTTGCCGTCATACTGTTCCACCAATGAAGCGCTAACCCTTGCAAATGTCTAGAGGCTAGCCTTCTCTTCTCTCCATCATTCAAGCCTAAGTCTGCAAAGATCCTTTCACAGTTCAACAGCCAATTCTCTACCTATACGGCATCTTCCGTTCCAACAAACAGCTTTCCTCCCAGACTGACATAGTCTCTACTCAGCCTCGCATAGTTATACTGGAACTACAGGATTAGATCCACCAACATTCCCAGCAGCTCCTGCTTGCAAAAGGTTAGCCAACAACTGATACACCATCAACGCATCTATTGGCGGATTTCCAGCACCTACATTGGCCTCGGCATTTTGATTAGCATTGACATGTCGACCTGGGTTTGTCCGAGTATTAGGTCGAGCATTTCCATTGGTTGTGGTGCTTCCTCCATCTAGATTTCCGCTTTTGTTTCCTGCCTCCATATCTTCTTTCTCATATATCTGCATACGAGCCTTAGTAAGATACAGAAGAACGGTCTAAGAGAGAGGGGAATACGTACTTAGATATATACCTATATATCAAATACAAATACGTTACTATAGCGTTAACCCAAAACCCCGATAATATTTTAAATTCATTGGATTATGTTTTAAAAAGCTTTTAGGTTTTACTTTTCTTTTAAAGTATCATAAACCTATGCTCTAATACCAACTTGTAACATCCCCTTACTTGGAGGCCTAAAACTAACGGCTACGGATGCTGCAGTTATCCATAGATATTAATCTTCGACGACCAAATACGGCGGTGTTAGATACATTGATACACAGATCACAGAAATATGGAAAAAAATTAACAATTCAAAAACATAATTCCGCATTCATGAAAAAACATTTCTTGTTCATTACATAATCCCCAAATTACGTTAACCACGTTCTGCAAAATATAATTATTACAATTACGCCAAGAGCAACATATAAAGATGCCCCCTTGGTTGATCAAAGAATATAGTAAGGCTAATAATTCGGCCCTTACAAACAAACACACAGCGGAAAGAAAAACTCTAAATATCTATCAGCCTCCTGCTCGTCTCCGGAAGCTTTATTCGTCCGAGAAGAAAACCTGAGAACCTTAAATTTCAAACTACCCAAAAATCAATTGAGTACCCGAGAGTTTAAGAGGAAAACAAAAACTTCGAGTCAGACATAAAGCCTAGTATGAATAATAATCTAACATCTCAATCCTTTTAGATATCTAGTGAGACCACGCCGCTTAGCGGAATGGGTTTTCTCCTCACTAGTATCCTAATACCATTATAAAACCATATTCTGTGCTCCTGTATCCACAATGGTTAAAACAAACATTTTCAAAATATTATGATGATATGCATGCTTGCAAACATTTAGGATTTCCCCATCCCCTATTAGATTTTAATTTGCCTCAAAGAGGGACTATCCATCCCATATTCATTTTACTTAAGCAGATGTGGACTGTCCATCTCACATCTCATAGTTTTCCTAGGATGACTATAAACCCTTCATTAAACATATGGAGACTATCCATCCCCAACATGATGTTGACTATCCATCAGTCATCCCATAGTTTTCGTAGGATAACTATGAACCCTTCTTCAATCATATGGAGACTATCCATCTCCAACTTGATGTTGTCTATCCATCCAACATCCCATAGTTTTCCTAGGATAAATATGAACCCTTCACTTGGCCACTTAACTCATGTTATCCCCATGAATATAATTATCTCATGCTATCTACATGATTAACCTATTTCCATTACTATCCTTACTTTAGGTTATATCCTATTTATCCCCAACTATTGTGTTGCACTCATTAAACTCACCCCGGTATCACCAAGGTTAAACAACATTTTATAAGTTTAAAAGAAACAATTTCCCAACCGCTTCGAAAATATCCCCTTCGAAAGCTTTGCTTTCGAACCTTTCGAAAGCAACCTTTTGACCCTTTTGAAAGCATAAACCATAAATTTTAAAACAATAGGCTCCATCCTTTATAATACTTTAAAACCCCTCCTTCGAAACCTTTTGACCATGTTAAAGTATTATTATATAAGGGTAGAAGCATAGCTTCAAAATTACTTGAAAGTATCCCTTTCGAAAGCATTGAAGGTTACCCCTTCAAATCCCTTGAAAACCAAACCTTTTGAAACCATTGAAATCAAACCTTTCGAAAGCATTGGGTTTACACTTAAAGATATTACTTTGGTTCATAGGTGAAAGTTTTCAATACCACCCTCTGCTTTATAAAACATTGGGGAAAACATTTAAACCTTTCGACTGTGTCGAGAGCTCCTGCTTTCGAACCCTTCGGAAGGTTGGGAAGCGGCTTGAATTTATAAAACCAGTAAAGCTTTCGACTAAGTCGAAAGCTCCTGCTTTGGATCCCCTCAGAAGGTTGAATAAAATAAAGGTGGCGGTTCTTTTCAAAAATACCTTTGAAACAACCTTTCAAAACCAAACCTTTCAGCCTTGTCGAAAGGTGTCTTAAATCCTTTCAAAACCTAACCTTTCGATTAAGATGAATAGTCTTATAAAATAACTTTAAAAAACCATACCTTTCGACCTTGTCGAAAGGTCTTTTTAAAACAACCTTTTGAAAACCAAACCTTTTGACTGTGTCGAAATGTCTTTAGAAAACAGGCAAGTGATTTCTCAAATCAAAATAAACTAAGGATCCGTCTCCTTCGGAAGCAACCCTTCGAATGCAACCCTTCGACACCATACCTTTCGACTTAAATCAATTCACTACATACCACCTGAATGATATCATGTGCATTGCTTTCAACCTTGTTGGTCATTAAAGTCGAAAGGTCTTACTCGAGAGGTCTGAGGCGAAAAGTTTGCCAAAGAAGGCGGAACCAACTTTTTCTGGGTAAAAGTTGATTTTTCTAAATTAAGTAAACTTTTTGCAACTAACTTGCCTACTTGTAAACGTTTGATTGGCTTTCATAACTTTTTAAATATTTTGGATAATATTTGCTGCAATTTTCTCAGATCTAAACTAATTAATCATTTAACAAATAAGCCCTACCTCTCATAAAACAATTAAATCATTTAGGTCCTCCTTCCAAAATAATTTAATTTCCATACTAAATCACTTAGTAAAAATCCCCAAATATTCCATAAATTCGCTTTAATCATGTTAACTAACATAATAAAATTTCAGACCCAAATTCTTAATATATTTTCCCAAAATAATTTATAAACCCAAATAATCATATTTTACTTTGAAAATTTATAATAAATTCTCCACGGCTTGGAAAATTATAAAAATTGAAAACCAACTCCAAAATCATGTTTTCTATAACATAAAATTTTTCCATGGCATTTGAAAATCATTTCATCTCAGTTTTACGCTAAAACCGTGTATATATCCTTTTTTGAACAACCTTGTTTAAACTTTTATAAATCAAAATCAAGCATATCATCATTCACATTTCATAAAATAGATTTATCCATAAATCTCAAACCATTTGATGTAAAAATCAAAATAGAGATGTAGAAACTATTATTCACCTTGCTTGAGATAAGGGGATTAGAGATTGTTTGAGATTGATTTTCCTCTAGCTTGAATCCTAAGCTTTTCTTAGATTTTCTTCTTCTCTTCTATCTTCCTATGGCCGGCCTTGTTGCTTCTTACGGTTATATTTATTTTTGTTTTGAGAATAAAAATGAACGTGTATGGTTTGGGGAATAGTATAAGAGTCGGAAACATGGGTGGCAATTACTCTTATGCCCTTATTTTTAAGTACTTAACCATTATTAAGTTCATTAAGTTTAATAAGCACGGCCACTATATTTTTATTAATCAACCTCAATCTTCTTATCTACGTTATTCTATTCAATTTATTCTAATTAAATCTCCTGAATAATGTCAATAAAAATAGGGGTGTTACATTAAAATAAGGGTTTTTAATATGATTTTGAAGTAAAATGTTTTTTTAACTTTAATTACATCTTTAAAATTGATTATGGCCAAAATTAAAAGGATTGGATTTGATTTTAAATGGTTTTACAACCCTTTTTAAACATGTGCAGTTAAAGCGCTTAGCGGTTCCATGGCGGTGAAAGTACAAAAAGTTATAGCGAAGATAAAGCGGGGATATAGCGGAGGTGCAAAAAGCTTTACTAGATACAAAACCAAATATTCAAAGTTAATTTATTCTCATTCTCTCGTCATTTGTGTAGGAAAATGAAATGTTGTTTAATCTTGTATAACAAAACCTAAGAATACCATGATTTATACAGTCTAGATTTGGTGACTATAGTAGATTTCTAACTTATATTGAGCACTTATACCTTAAAATTAGGTCCTTACCCTAACTTTGTTGATTTGGTTTAAAAGAGAACTAATCAAATCAACTTTTTATATTAATGTTGCTAAAGCGTGTGCTAAAAATCCTTGATTTAGCGGATGTAGTGGAAAATAGCAAGGCTTAAAGCGGATCTACTGTTTAATAACGCTATATTGAAAAAGCATAGCGGTTAAAGAGCGCTATGTGCTATAGCGGGGATTTTGCGGGGCATTAACTGTACAATTTTGAACTGTATTGTCATGATAGTGAAAAGTTAGATGTGAACTAAAATTTGCATGTTAATCTTATTTGAATTGCATGTATATGTATGATGAATGTGTATATGAATGATATGTATGCTTGGATGAATTGTTTTGATATGGTTTGCTAGCGTTTTAGTGAAGTTAGGAAAGAGATGTCGAATTAGGGAAAAACAAAGGCAAAGCAACTCTAAATTATATGAAACTTAGAGGAGAGGCTCTGGAGGATGTAGTGAGCTTGTACTTCAAATCACATGTTGTTTAGGTGGAGGAATTCAGTTCGGTGACGATCCAAATTTTGGTTAGTGGAGTTGATTCAAGTTGGGGTCAAAGACTTCGGGTCATGCTTCGGGCTAAGGCTAGAAAAACTTAGGGTTAGCTATGGGCTCTTAGGTGTGTGCATGAGGTTCTAAAGGAAAAGCATAATCAAGTCGTGGAGGATGAAGTTCTACAGGCGGAATGGGGAGAAACATCAGGGCGAGCTTCGGGATGATGTAAGGAATTAGACTCAGAAGCCAAAGCCTAAATTTTGGCTATGTCCAGAGCTCGTGTAACACCCCTAATTTTAGTGACATTATTTACGAGATTTAATTAGAATAAATTAAATAGAATAATGTAGATAAGGAGAGTGTGGTTGATTAATAAAAATATAGTGGTCGTGCTTATTAAACTTAATGAACTTAAAAATGGTTAAGTACTTAAATATAAGGGCATAAGAGTAATTTCCACCCATATTTCCCAATCTTATACTATTCCCCTAACCATACAGGTTCATTATTATTCTCAAATAAAAACTATAAACATAAGAAGCAACAAGTCCGGCCATAGGAAGATAAAAGAGAAGAAGAAAATTTAAGAAAAGCTTAGGATTCAAGCTAGAGGAAAAATCAATCTCGAACAATCTCTAATCTCCTTATCTCAAGCAAGGTGCATAATAATTTCTACATCTCTATTTTGATTTTTACATCATACGGTTTCGGATCTAATGATAAATCTGGTTTTATGATATGTAGAATGATGATATGCTTGATTTTGATTTATGTATGTTTAAATAAGGTTGTTTAATAAGGGATATACACGGTTTTAGGGTAAAAAAGAGAGGAAATGATTTTAAATACCATGGGAAAATTATATGTTGTAGAAAACATGATTTTGGGGTTGGATTTCAATTTTTATAATTTTCCAAGCCATGGAGAATTTATTATGAATTTTCAAAGGAAATTAAGGTTATTTGGGTTTATAAATTATTTTGGAGAATATATTAAGAATTTGGGTCTAAATTTTAATATGTTAGATAACATAATTAAAGTGAATTTCTGGAATTTTTGGGGATTTTAAGTGATTATTATAGAAATTAAATTGTTTTGAAAGAAGGACCTAAATGATTTAATTGTTTTATAAGAGGAAGGGCTTATTTGCTAAATGTTAAATTGGTTTATATCTAAGAAAATTGCGGCAAATATTATCCAAAATATTTAAAAAGTTTACTTATTTTGGAAAAATCAGCTTTTACCCAGAAAAAGTTGGTTCCGCCTTCTTGGGTGAACCTTTCGTATCAGACCTCTCGAACAAGACCTTTAGACTTCAATGACCAACAAGGTTGAAAGCAATGCACATGATATCATTCAGGTGGTATGTAGTGAATTGTTCTAAGTCGAAAGGTATGGTGTCGAAAGGTTGCTTTCGTAGGGTTGCTTCCGAAGGAGATGGATCCTTAGTTTATTTTTATTTGAAAAGAGAAATCACTTGCCTGTTTTCTAAAGACATTTCGACACAGTCAAAAGGTTTGGTTTCAAAAGGTTGTTTTAAAAGAACTTTCGACAAGGTCGAAAGGTATGGTTTTTATAAATTGTTTTATAAGACCTTTCGTCTTAATTGAAAGGTTAGGTTTTGAAAGGATTTAAGAGACCTTTCGACATAGTTGAAAGGTTTGGTTTCGAAAGGTTTGGTTTCGAAAGGGATTTTTTAAAGAACTGCCGCCTTTATTTATTCAACCTTCCGAAGGGGTCGAAAGCTAGAGCTTTCGACTTAGTCGAAAGGTTTACTGGTTTTATAAATACAAGCCGCTTCCCAACCTTCCGAAGGGGTCGAAAGCAGGAGCTCTCGACATAGTCGAAAGGTTTAAATGTTTTCCCCAATGTTTTATAAAGTAGAGGGTGGTTTTGAAAACTTTCACCTATGACCCAAAGTAATATCTTTAAGTGTAAACCCAATGCTTTCGAAAGGATGAACTTTCAATGGTTTCGAAGGGTAGCCTTCATTCGTTTCGAAAGGTTTCGAAATAGGTGTTTTAAAAGGATTAAAAAGGCTGGTGCCTATTATTTTTAAATATAAGTTTTATGCTTTCGAAAGGGGTCGAAAGCAAAGCTTTCGAAGGGGTCGAAAGCAAAGCTTTCGACGTTGTCGAAAGGTTTTAAAACCCAAACTCAAATTTTTGAAGGAAAAACCCACGGCATAAATAAAGGAGTTTTGTAATGACTATAAGTATGTAATTTTGAAGAAGTATTGCCTTGATAAAATATAAGTTAAGGGAGTTAACTTTTTTATATGAATTGTATTTCAAGGACCTTAAACCCACAGGAGTGGTATTGTTAATTGTTGTGTTGCTTCTTCAAATATGAATATATTCACTATATAATGGACCCATAACTGTATTTGGGGATAAAGGGTAGAAGAACCAGCTAGGTTAACCCAGTAGTGAATGTAAATTGATTAAACTCCAGAATGAATAGAATTGCATCCAGGAGGTCAGGAAGACAAGAATATAGGATGCTAAAATATAAAGGAAGGATATTGGCAGGGGCCAATTGGTTCGCAGTAAACCCATGAAAACTGTATGATATTGGCAGGGGCCAATAGGTTCATAGTTAGCCCATGAAAACTAGGTGTAAAGGAAGATGTCAGATAGACAGGTTCATAGTAAGCCTAGGAAAACTATGATTGAATACTAGCAGGGGCCGGTAGGTTTATAGTTATCCCATGAAAACTATATCCGGATGTAATATTGACAGATGTCAATAGATTCCTAGTCAACCCATGAAAACTAGGATAAGAAAGAAGTTATTGGAATAACCAATTGGTTCAGAGAGAACCCATGAAATGATTAAGTTAATTGGCAGGGGCCAATAGGTTCTTAATGATCCCATGAAAACTATGAAACCGGACAGGGAATCCGTATGTTAAAAATAGGTTAATAGTTAGCCCATGAAAACTATGAAACTGGACAGGAGTCCACAAACATTAAGCAGGTTATTAGTAAACCCATAAAAACTAATAGGTTAATAGTGACCCTAAAACTATGATTATGACAGGGTGTCAGATTAAACTGCAGAGGGTTAATCCTAATTGTTTTAAGTATGCATATCATCATAATATTTTGAAAATGTATGTTTTAACCATTGTGGATGCAGGAGCATAGAATATGGTTTTATAAAGGTTTTAGGATACTAGTGAAGGGAAAACCCGTTCCGCTAAGCAGCGTGGTCTCACTAGATTGAGATGTTAGATTATTATTCATACTAGGATTTATGTCTGACTCAAAGTTTTTGTTTTCCACTTAAACTCTCGGGTACTCAATTAATTTTGAGTTGTTTGAGATTTAAGGTTCTCAGGTTTTCTTCTCTAACGAATAAAGCTTCCGGAGGCATGTAGGAGGCAGATAGTTATTAAGGGTTTTACTTTCCGCTGTGTATTTTGTTGTAAAGGCATATTTATTAGCCTTACTATATACTCTGATCAATCAAGGGGGCATCTTCATATGTCGCTCTTGGCGTAATTGTAATAATTATATTTTGCTGAACGCAACATGCAAGGTTTTTGTGGAAATATGTTTTTGAATTGTTAAATTTTTTTCCATATTTCTGTGATCTGTGTATCAATGTATCTGCACCGCCGTATTTGGTCGCCGAAGATTAATAAATATGGATGACTACAGCATCCGTAGCCGTTAGTTTTGGGCCTCTAAGTTGGGGGATGTTACAAGTTGGTATCAGAGCATATGTTTATGGAAAGAAAAGATAAACCTAAAAGTTTTTTCAAACACAATCCGAGTAATTTGAAAATATGATCGGGGTTTTGGGTTAACGCTATAGTAAAGTATTTGTATTTGATATATAGGTATATATCTAAGGACGTATTCCCCTCTCTCTTAGACCGTTCTTTTGTATCTTACTAAGGCTCGTATGCAGATATACGAGAAAGAAGATATTGAGGCAGGAAACGGAAGAGGAAATCTGGGTGAAGGAAGCACGACTACCAATGGAAATGCTCGACCTAATACTCGGTGAAACCCAGGTCGACAGGCCGATGCTAATCAAAATGTTGAGGCCAATGTATGTGTTGGAAATCCGCCAATAGATGCAGGGATGGTGTATTAGTTGTTGGCTAATCTTTTGCAAGCAGGGGCTGCTGGGAATGTTGGTGGAGCTAATCCTGTAGTTCCAGCTGGTTATAATTATGCTAAGCTGAGTAGAGACTATGTCAGTCTGGGAGGAAAGTCTTTTGTTGGAACGGAAGATGCTGTGGAAGTTGAAAACTAGCTGTTGAACTGTGAAAGGATCTTTACAGATTTAGGCTTGAATGATGGAGAGAAGAGAAGGCTAGCCTCTAGACTGTTGCAAGGGTTAGCGCAACATTGGTGGAACAGTGTGACGGCCGGAGTGCCTGAGGAAGGGTTGACGTGGGATGATTTCAGAAGGAGATTTAAGCAGAGGTTCTTGTTTGAGGTTGCCAAGTCGGCGTTGATGAGGAAGTTTATGGATCATGTCCAAGGATAGATGTCTGTGATCGTATACGCTGCTAAGTTTGATGAGCTATCTCGATAAGGATATGCTTTGGTTGACACGGATGTCAAGAGGAATGAGAGATTCATTAGGGGTTTGAGGCCAGTGCTAGGATGGATAGCTATGACTCATATCAGAGAACCTTAGCATGTGATGGTGGAGATGACTGTCCGACATAAGGAGATGATTGTTGTTTCAACTCGAGAAAAGCCGGTTGAGTCCCAAGGTTCTCAAGGAAGGAAAAGGAAGTTCTTTAAAAAGAAGGAAGGCCAGAAAGGGGATGCCGCTAAGAAGGCAAAGGCTGAGTTGGTGTGTTACAAGTGTGATAAGAAGGGCCATTATGCCAACGAGTGTAGAACTGGTAAAGGAAAGAAGCCTGTGGAGAAGAAGAAGGTAAAATGCTTCAATTGTGACCAAGTTGGGCATTATAAGAATCAGTGTCCAGAGCCAGTAAGGGCGGACAGAGGAAAGGTGTTTGCAATTGGACCATCGTCTTCTTCTAGACCTACTGCGGCAGAGAAAGGGAAAACTGTGATGGAAGGTACGCTTTTGATTCAGAGTATACTAGATAGGGTTCTTTTTTATACCGGTGCATCACACTCATTTATATCACAGTATTTGGTTGATAGGTTATGTATAGAACCCACATAACTTGTTATTTCCTTAAGGACTGCGAATCCAATAGAAGGGTATGTAACTCTTGGGATGAGATGTGACCAGATAGAACTTGATTTGTTAGGTCATAAGTTTGCATGCAGCTTGTATGTTTTTGATTTCATAGATTTCGGGATCATCTTAGGTATGGATTGGTTGGGTAAGTATGAGGCTAGGATATTTTGCTAAGATCGGGAAATATCATTGAGGCACCCAAATAGTCATTAACGAATCATTTTCTCGGTGGAGAATTCCAGTAAGAGTGTTTCTGCTTTGTTAAGTGCCATGGAAGCTGGAGAAGAGCTTAGTCAGGTTCGTGTGGCTAGAGAGTTTACAGATGTCTTTGAGCTAGTTACTGAATTACCACTGAAACGAGCTATTGAGTTTCGGATAGACCATGTAGCGGGAGCTAAACCCGTCAGTAGACCACCTAGCAGGATGACACCAACGGAGATGAAAGAATTGAAGGTGCAGCTAGTGGATCTTGAGGGAAGGTATTTTATTAGACCAAGCAGTTCGCCTTGGGGAGCGGCCGCGGTGTTTGTAAAGAAACCAGATGGATCGTTAAGGATGTGCATCGACTATCATAAGTTAAACGAAAGGGCGATCAAGAATAGGTACCCTTTACTGAGGATAGATGATCTGTTTGATCAGTTGAGTGGAGCCAGAGTATTTTCCCAATTGGATTTGGCAACGGGGTTCCATCAGTTGAGAGTGGCGGAGGATAGCATTCCTTTGACGGCATTCCGAACTAGGTATGGTTCGTATGATTGGTTGGTGATGCCGTTCGGATTGACATATGCGCCTACTTTCTTCGTTGATTTGATGAACCGGGTTTTCAGTAAGAACTTGGATAGGTTTGTTTTGGTGTTCATAGATGACATTTTGGTGTACTCTAAAGATGAAAGAGAGCATAAGGTTCATCTTAGAGTGGTGTTGGAGACGCTGAGGCAGAATCATCTGAAGGCGGAGTTTTCCAAGTGTCATTTCTGGAAGAGAGAAGTTAAGTTTCTTGGTCACGTGGTTTTAGAGGAAGGATTGTCAGTTGATCCAGTCAAGATCGAGGCAATCGATAATTGGAAGAGACCAGAGATGGTAACCGAGATCGGGAGTTTTCTTGGACTTGCTGGCTATTACAGGAGATTCCTCAAGGATTTCTCGCGGATAGCAGCGCCTTTGACTGAGTTGACCAGGAAGGAAGTGAAGTTTGTTTGGTCCGACAAATGTGAGAAAGCATTCCTTAAGCTAAAACATTTGTTAACCAATGCTCCAGTGTTAGTAGTTCCAGATGGTAACCAAGGGTTGGTAGTATACACTGATGCGTGTGACACTGGATTGGGAGCAGTATTGATGCAGAAGGGCAAAGTTATTGCTTACGCATCTAGGCAGCTTAGACCGCATGAAGTTAGATATTCTACTCATGACTTAGAGTTGGCTGCAGTGATCCTTGCCTTAAAGATCTGAGGGCATTATCTATTGGGAGAGAGATTTGAGTTGTATACCGATCATAAGTCATTAAAGTATTTATTCTCTCAGAAGGAGTTGAATATGAGACAGCAGAGATGGCTGGAATTTTTGGCCGCTTATGATTTCGGTATAGAGTATACTCCTACGAAAGGAAATAAGGTAGCAGATGCCCTCGGTAGAAAACATCAGAATGTGGTGTTAGCGATGTTAGGAGAATGGAAAGATCTAGAAGCTTTAGCCAGTTGTGGTGTGCAGTCGAGATTTATAGCTAGTTCTAGTCAGGGTACTGCCATGTTGTCTTGTTTAGAAGTTCGACCAGTGCTGATCGAGAGGAAAGCTTCTAAGCAGAGAGAAGATCCAGTTTTAGCCGAGAAGATTAGAAGGCTTAAGGGAGGATCAATGCTTGATGACCAAAAGGATTTTATTCTTGACCAAAGAGGATGATTGAGAAAGAAGGGACGATTATGTGTTCCAGATGTAGAGAACTTAAGGAGGGAAGTTCTAGAGGAATGTCATCGATCGAAGTTTACGATTCATCCTGGAGGAACCAAGAAGTATCAAGATATGAAGAGGAGCTTTTATTGGGAAGGCATGAAGAAGGATGTTGGCTTATGGGTTAGGCAGTGTATTAACTGTCAACAAGTGAAGGCCGAACATCAGAAGCCGAGTGGGTTACTTCAGCCTTTAGATATTCCATTTTGGAAATGGAATTCAATATCAATGGATTTTATAGATAGGTTGCCAAGTTCAAGTAGAGAAAATGAAAGTATATGGGTTATAGTGGACAGGTTAACCAAGAGTGCCCATTTCATTCCGATAAAGTCAACTCGGACGACACCAGTTTTGGCTAAGTTGTTCATGAAGAACATAGTTAGACTTCATGGGATTCCTAGTAGCATAGTCAGCAACAGAGGTGCATTATTCACTAGCGAATTTTGGAGGAGTCTACAAGAGGTATTAGGCACCAAGCTCAAGATGAGTACAGCTTATCACCCATAGACGGATGGGCAGACAGAGAGAGTCAACAAGGTACTTGAGGATTTATTGAGAGCTTGTGTGTTAGACTTTGGTGGATCTTGGGAAGATCACCTACATTGATTATGTTTTCCTATAATAATAGTTATAAGACTAGTATAAGAATGTCACCTTTTGAAGCTTTGTATGGAAGACCATGCAAATCGCCAGCGTGTTGGTTAGAGACTGGAGACAGATTTGGTCTTAGGTCCGGAAGAGGCGTCGGAAAAGATTGAGTTAATTTGAGGACGGATGAAGGAAGCTCAATACAGGCAGAAGAGTTACGCAGATAAAAGGCATAAAGACTTAGAGTTCTCAGAGGGAGACAGAGTTTTCATTAAAGTATCACCGATGAAGGGTGTGGTACGATTTGGAAAGTCGGGAAAGTTAGCCCCGAGGTATGTTGGTCCATTTCAGATTATAGAACGGATTGGAAAGCTCGTATATAGAGTAGAATTGTCGAGCAGTTTGGCAGGTGCCCATAATGTGTTCCATGTGTCTCATCTTCGTAAGTATGTGCATGATCCAGAGTCTACTATTCCCCAAATAGAGTTGGAGGACTTAGTAGTGGAGCCTGATTTGACTTTTGTTAGACAACTAGTTCGGGTTGTAGCGAGAGATGAGAAGAGATTGAGGACCAAGATAGTCAAGTTAGTGAAAGTTCAATGGAGCAACAACGAGAAAGACTGTACTTGGGAGACAGAGGACAGGATTCGAGAAGCTTACCCTGATCTGCTTTGATGGTATGTCTATATCAGATTTATATAGGTTGGTTGCTAGTCAGATAGGCTAGTATAGATGTTAGGAGATGTTACAGATGATTGATATGGTTGCTAGTTAGTCCTTACTGAATTTCGAGGACGAAATTCTTTAAGGAGGGGAGCCTGTAACACCCCAAATTTTAGTGACATTATTCAGTAGATTTAATTAGAATAAATTAAATAGAATAATGTAGATAAGAAGAGTGAGGTTGATTAATAAAAATATATTGGTCGTGCTTATTAAACTTAATGAACGTAAAAATGGTTAAGTACTTAAATATAAGGGCATAAGAGTAATTTCCACCCATATTTCCCACTTTTACACTATTTCCCTAACCATACAAGTTCATTATTGGTCTCAAACAAAAACTATAAACGTAAGAAGCAACAAGGCTGGCCATAGGAAGATAAAAGAGAAGAAGAAAATTTATGAAAAGCTTAGGATTCAACCTAGAGGAAAAAAAACAATCTCTAATCTTCTTATCTCAAGCACGGTGAATAATAATTTATACATCTCTATTTTGATTTTTACATCATATGGTATCGGATTTAATGATAAATCTGGTTTTATGATATGTAGAATGATGATATGCTTGATTTTGATTTATTTATGTTTAAACAAGGTTGTTTAATAAGGGATATACACGGTTTTAGGGTAAAACTGAGAGTAAATGATTTTAAATGACATGGGAAAATTATATGTTGTAGAAAACTTGATTTTAGAGTTGGGTTTCGATTTTTATAATTTTCCAAGCCGTGGAGAATTTATTTTTGAATTTTCAAAGAAAAATAAGCTTATTTGTGTTTATAAATTATTTTGGAGAATATATTAAGAATTTGGGTCTAAATTTTTAATAGGTTAGATAATATAATTAAAGTGAATTTCTGGAATTTTTGGGGATTTTTACTAAGTGATTTAGTATGGAAATTAAATTATTTTGAAAGGAGGACCTAAATGATTTAATTGTTTTATAAGAGGAAGGGCTTATTTGCTAAATGTTAAATTGGTTTAGATCTGAGAAAATTACGGCAAATGTTATCCAAAATATTTAAAAAGTTATGAAAGCCAATCAAACGTTTTCAAGTAGGCAAGTTAGTTGCAAAAAGTTTACTTATTTTGGAAAAACAGCTTTTACGCAAGAAAAAGTTGGTTCCACCTACTTTGGTGAACCTTTCGTATTAGACCTCACGAACAAGACCTTTCGACTTCAATGACCAACAAGGTTGAAAGAAATGCACATGATATCATTCAGGTGGTATGTAGTAAATTGATCTAAGTCGAAAGGTATGGTGTCGAAGGGTTGCTTCTGAAGGAGATGGATCCTTAGTTTATTTTTATTTGAAAAGAGAAATCACTTGCATGTCTTCTAAAGACCTTTCGATACAGTCGAAAGGTTTGGTTTCAAAAGGTTGTTTTAAAAGACCTTTCGACAAGGTCGAAAGGTGTGGTTTTTATAAGTTATTTTATAAGACCTTTCGTCTTAATCGAAAGGTCAGGTTTTAAAAGGATTTAAGAGACCTTTCGACATAGTCTAAAGGTTTGGTTTCGAAAGGTTGTTTCAAAGGGATTTTTGAAAAGAACTGCCGCCATTATTTTATTTAACCTTTCAAAGGGGTCGAAAGCATGAGCTTTCAACTTAATCGAAAGGTTTACTGGTTTTATAAATTCAAGCCGCTTCCCAACCTTCTGAAGGGGTCGAAAGCAGGAGCTTTCGACACAGTCGAAAGGTTTAAATGTTTTCCCCAATGTTTTATAAAACAGAGAGTGGTTTCGAAAACTTTCACCTATGACCCAAAGTAATATCTTTAAGTGTAAACCCAATGCTTTCGAAAGGATGAACTTTCAATGGTTTCGAAGGGTAGCCTTCATTGGTTTTGAAAGGTTTCGAAAGAAGTGTTTTGAAAGGATTAAAAAGGCTGGCGCCTATTGTTTTTGAATATAAGTTTTATACTTTCGAAGGGGGTCAAAAGCAAAGCTTTCGAAGGGGTCGAAAGCAAAGGTTTCGACGTTGTCGAAAGGTTTTAAAACCCAAACCCAAATTTTTGAAGGAAAAATCCACGGCATAAATAAAGGAGTTTTGTAATGACTATAAGTATGTAATTTTGAAGAAGTGTTGCCTTGATAAAATATAAGTTAAGGGAGTTAACTAAGTTTTATATGAATTGTATTTCAAGGACCTTAACCCACAGGAGTGGTATTGTTAATTGTTATGTTGCTTCTTCAAATATGAATATATTCACTATATAATGGACTTGTTAACCAGCTAGGTTAACCCAGTAGTGAATGTAAATTGATTAAACTCCAGAATGAATAGAATTGCATCCAGGAGGTCAGGAAGACAAGAATATAGGACGCTAAAATATAAAGGAAGGATATTGGCGGGGCCAATTGGTTCACAGTAAACCCATGAAAACTGTATGATATTGGCAGGGGCCAATAAGTTCATAGTTAGCCCATGAAACTAGGTGTAAAGGAAGATGTCAAATAGACAGGTTCATAGTAAGCCCTGGAAAACTATGATTGAATACTGGAAGGGGCTAGTAGGTTTGTAGTTATCCCATGAAAACTATATCCGGATGTAATATTGACAGATGTTAATAGGTTCCTAGTCAACCCATGAAAACTAGGATAAGAAAGGAGTTATTGGAATAACCAATAGGTTCAGAGAGAACCCATGAAATGATTAAGTTAGTTGGCAGGGGCCAATAGGTTCTTAGTGATCCCATGAAAACTATGAAACCGGACATGGAATCTATAAGTTAAAAATAGGTTAATAGTTAGCCCATGAAAACTATGAAACTGGACAGGAGTCCACAAACATTAAGCAGGTTATTAGTAAACCCATAAAAACTAATAGGTTAATAGTAACCCTAAAACTATGATTATGATAGAGTGTCAGATTAAACTGGGGAGTGGTAATCCTAATTGTTTTATGTATGCATATCATCATAATATTTCGAAAATGTATGTTTTAGCCATTGTGGATGCAGGAGCACAGAATATGGTTTTATAAAGGTTTTAGAATAATAGTAAGGGGAAAACTCATTCCACTAAGCGGCGTGGTCTAACTAGATATCTAAAAGGATTGAGATGTTAGATTATTATTCATAACAGGCTTTATGTCTAACTCGAAGTTTTTGTTTTCCCCTTAATCTCTCGGGTACTCAATTAATTTTGAGTAGTTTGAGATTTAAGATTCTCGAGTTTTCTTCTCTGACGAATAAAGCTTCCGGAGGCATGCAGGAGGCAGATAGTTATTAAGAGTTTTACTTTCCGTTGTGTATTTTGTTGTAAGGCGGATTTATTAGCCTTGCTATATACTCTGATCAACCAAGGGGGCATCTTCATATATCGTTCTTGGCGTAATCGTAATAATTATATTTTGCTAAACGTGGGTAACGTAATTTGGGATTATGTAATGAACATGCAAGGTTTTTGTGGAAATGTGTTTTTTTATTATTAAAAAAAATTCCATATTTTTGTGATCTGTGTATCAATGTATCCAGCACCGCCGTATTTGGTCGTCGAAGATTAATAACTATGGATGACTGCAGCATCCGTAGCCGTTAGTTTTGGGCCTCCAAGTAGGGGAATGTTACAACTCAGTACCAATCTCTCATATCAGTATCGACCTCTTTTCCAGGCGATAGGAAGGGCTTAGTGACTTGAAGTTTCGAGCATTGGAGGAAAGGGACTTCCTGAAGGCAGAGTGACCCAAAGTTGGTCAAATTTTCAATTTGGTGCCGACCACTGCAAGTCCGTACTGAATATTAAGGTCCAGTGGCACTGCACTTTCAAGGGAGGATACGGGGACTCTACAGGCCATGTTGAAGGTGTTCATTTATTCGTTTGAAGTTCGATGGGGATGTAGTAGCATGATGAAGGATGATAGCTTTGGGACTTTGATGATAGTAACTCGATGATGAATGGAGTTAGGTTCCGATAATGTTGGCTTGAGGTTGAAAGGAGTCATGAGAATGATTATCCACAAAGGGTAGGTTCTAAGAACGGTGACCTATGGATAGAATGTTGAATAGTTCTATCGTGGAAAGAAAGGAATGTTGAATGATTCCTTAAGTATAATGGAAATTGGATGGAGCAAGGGAAGGGCTCAGATACGTGTGCTAAGGGATTGTTAATACTCGAAGTATTTTCTAACGTACTCGAAAGTAGGGGTATTGTGAGGACGCTCATTGTGTACTTTGAATGGCTACCTAAGTCGTTGGAATGGATATGTATACCCTGGACCGGTGGAATGGGTCTAATGTCAGTTTTGGGCTATGAGCGAGTACACTGAAAACTGGGATTTATCCATTAATCCTTGGCAGAGGAATGGTCGTACAGTTATCATATATCTAGGGAACATTGAGTGATAATGAAGATTGTTTGATAAATGCTATGTTTGCTTTGGTTGTTTTCTCCTGTAGTCCATCACTTTAAGGATGTCACTTGAGATAAGTACTGTGGATAGGGATACCTGGACACCTGTCATTGTACTTAGGTTCCAGTATACCTTTATGATGTTATAGAGTAGCATATTATGTTCATTATGTGCTAACTCTTTGGTTGCAAGGACAGATTAGGTATGGTTCATATATCATTGCCCCTTACTATATCGACTTGTATAGTATTTTAAGATTCGTTTATCGCTTACAGCCGGACTGTTATCTAACTCGAGGTTTTACGCTTTACTGCTTATTACCTCAGGTACTGTTAAATGGATAGACTAGATAGCAGGTCTAGGTGATACGTTATGGCTATGCAGAGGACGAGATGGATGGAGTTTTTTCGTATTATATATAGATATAATGTTGCTTATTCCGTTGTGCAACACTGTAGAGCCTAAACAGTGTTGCTTTACTATTATGAGATAGTTTATTTCCGCTTTGTATAAACTCTTTTACTATGTTGTATAACTCTGTGGATCCGTACTCTATTATTTGGTTCACTTGGTTATTGTTGTCTCTCCTGTTTTATATCTATGGTGATTATTATATTTTATTCGATGTGCTGTGAGATATACGACAAGTTCTATGATGTTTTATTTCTTTTCTACCCTTGATAATCGTCACATCGACCAGGCACTACTGCAGCACGCCACTTATATGTATATTGGGTATGGGTAGTGTAGGGTCATCGCCAAATGAAGCAATCAATGTATCATCTACATATGACAACAAATAAATCATACCAACCTCACATCTACTAAAGTATACACATTGGTCCTTGTAGCTCTTGGAGAATCCTTATGAAAGCATAAACTTATTAAATCTTTGTACCAGCCTTGGGGATTGCTTCCGTCCGTACAAAGAGTAGTTCAACTTGCACACATACTTCAGTTTACTAGGATCAATGAACCTCTTTGGGTTAAGGATATAGATATCCTCGCAATCTCTACATCTAATTGCTCAAGATCCAATCGAAAGAAGCAACTATAGCCAATAATACACAAGTCAAAGTATGTCCCATAACTGCAAAGAATATGTCATGAAATTCCCAATTCTTCCATTGTGCATACCCCTGCACCACCATTCTTGCCTTATATCTCACATCTCCATCCCTATTGTCTTTCACTCTATAGATCCATCTACTACTAATGGATCGCTTTCCCAAAGGAAGAGACACTAAATCCCAAGTGTGATTTTTGTGCAATAACTCCATCTCCTCCTACGTAGCTAGCCTTATCTATCATAATTAGCTGACATAGTAGCATTTCTATGTTCTCTTGGCTCATCATAAATAACCCCCAAAGCATATGTAGCCATGTCATCGAAATAAACATCCACAATACTAAGCCCAACAAAATCACAAAGCCAAGTAGGCTTCCTCCTCTCTATAACTGGCCTACACTGAGACTGAGCTCCACCATGAGTCTAAACTCCCTCATCAACCATAATGCCCTCGTAACACCATCAACTACCTCTCTATGAAAGAATATGATGACTTACTCCGTGTTTGGTACTCCATTGTCCTCAAACTGTCATTGACTGATGTAGACTCCACCTTCAACATAGCCTTCTCAATAATGAAACATGCCTGCTAGTCACAATCTTCTTCGCACCAAGACATCGCATCGTGTACCCTTTTGCTCATTTACGATACCCAAAACACACTTGCTCGCCCTTGAATCCAACTTACCCTTGCTCACATAAACATAAGATGGACATCCAAATACTTTAAGGAATTGTTTACTTCGTTTGATGGGTGTTTGCATCATCGCCACCAATTGTTGCTCCTACAGATCTTCCAGACACAAATTTTCCTTTTCTTGGAGCCATTGGAATAGCAAATCTTCAATTTCTCCAAGCAAACTTTCCGGATCTAACTTTTGGATCTTATTCAACCCAAAGTAGAGAGCTAGATCAAAGCCTAGGTTCGGTTTTCTCAATGACAGCACCAAAAATGTTGACGTCAAAAATGGATCAACACCTAAGAATAGATCGTGGAGAACCAGTGAGACCTAGATTTAGCAGATAACGTTGAAATAAAAGAAAAGTAACATAAATAAAGTGGAGAGACAAGATTTTATAGTGGTTCGGCAATTTGTGGCCTACGTCTACTTTATAGCTTTATTGCTTATAGATTTGATGCAGTTTGTTTGAGATTACAAGAGGTTTGAAATAAAATAAGTCACAGTTACAAGGGTTGGATGGATTCTAAATCCTAGAATTGCTCAAAGTAGCTGCCTTGGTGACTATTGTGTAGAGAGAGAATATGAAAAGGAGGCAAAGCTTCCGCGTTGTGATGGCAGAAATCTGATCCCGTTTTGGCTGCTTTATGGTTTATATTTATAAGGTAAACAGTCATGTTGGACCAAAAGTCGAGTTGGAGCAGAGTTCGAATGTTGGCCCGAATGAGTGAAAAATCGCAGGACCCACCGAGATGTACAAACATGTCGGTACCGACTTGTTCATGTCGATGTTGACATGTTTGTGTTGCTCCAATTTGATCAGACTCTTTTGCACTCTTCTTCTTTCTCTGTTTTGAGGTGTCCCATGTCATTTTCATCAATCGTTGGTTGATCTTGGTGATCGTTCTTTCATTGTACGGTTTGCTCTGCCGTATTAGCTGTTAACTTTTCAACTCTTGCAACAGGTTGTCCAAAATCCTTGGAAATCACTTGGGCACACATGGAAGAGGTAAACAATCACTTGTGTGAAATTGGAGAGGTTGGATATGAAGCATGATAAGTCAGCATTGACATGAATACGTCGGTGTCGAGCTCTTCCCTTAGTGTATTTTTGAGTGATTTTTCTCCGAACTACTCCTTTGTTCTATTCAAGTATGCCTTTAAGATTTCAAATCGTTTCGTCTTCGTTTCAACATTCCAACTTTCATTGATTTCTGTTTGGTTAAAAACTAAACTCAGTTAACGATATGCATATGCAACTAAAGTTGGAAAAAATAGTTGTGCAAGTAAGATGGAAAAAAAAAGGAGTACATGAATAGGAACGGATAGAGGAAATATTCTTAATTCAACCCACTTTTTTAAACATATAACAAATTTGACCGCACGTTGTTTCCTACTCAAGAGTTTGTACCATTGCGATTTGTAAAACAATATAACAAGCATTTACCTTTTCAATATCATCCTAAATGGTCTTTGTTCCAAAATTGACTAAATTTATTATATATTTCAAAAAGTGTCTGAATTGACGAAATCCCCTTGGAGGAAAAGTTTAGAGCTTCTGTGAAGTATGCGGAGAAAGTGGCCCATAAATACATGGGTAGCAGGTAGTTGAACGTGAAAACGTTTCAACTGAGATGAACCATTCACTGTCTGATCATTCAAAGAGTTTTCAACTAAGAGCTCACTTATATAAATGAAAATAAAAACTCGTGGTTGCAGTTTATGGATTGATCTGTGCTGTCATTTGAGTCTTCAGGCATCTCTCTGAAAGAGAATTTTGATTTCACAGGTCAACGTGTGATCTGACGAAAGCAAAGCTTACTCAAGTTTCTTTCTCGACTGAAATTAGTATAGATTATAAATAGTATCATCAAGAATATTTTGTGTGTCTCTCTGTTTGTATATTCAGCACTATTAGTCCTTTGACTGCAGGTTTATTCTTAAATATTTGATCCATGTAACAGAAGAAAGAAAAAATAAATATAAATAGAAACGCTAAATAAAAGGATATATACACACACGTACACGCTATTTGGACGTAAAATATAGATGCAAAATGAAACAAAAGGGATCTTGACCATTATATTCTCCTTAATGCGCACCTCCCAATTTTGTATTCCATTGTCCGCACCTACGTATATATAATAGTAAAACAGAAAACTGGCCAGCTATACAGCTTAGGAGTATAATTTGCGAGTTAACTATGGAAAACAAACCCTTACAATTATCCACGTTTGCAACCTGAAATTTTGATGTCAAATACCATATCCCATTAGCACAAATAAAACCATGCAAATATTTAATAGAACAGAAGTCCCTCGGTCCACTTCAAGAATACGATTCCAAACAATTTAAGATAATAAAAAAAATATTACTAAAGTAGCTCAAACTTTGGCAAATTTGCAGGTAGTACAGAATATTGAATAACAAATCGTATTCATGCCTCAAAAAATTATCAGAAACAAAAATTGACGGTTAACTGAATGAAACGACCCAGTTGGGAAAATTTCATCGCTCCCATGATTCAATCTGTATATTTACCTTTAATCTTTAAATATTCTCTCTAATCAGGCTGAGCCAAAATTATTCATATGCTTCTAAATGAATCCCATTGCCATTTCATGTGGGAGCAGCATTACACCATCTGATACAATTCTTGCTGATATGACTTTCATACATACATACATACCTACATGCACTTACGCATACATATATACACATAATAATTATACTTTGTTTAGCTACGAGAACCAATGAAAATGAAACCAGTCTGGTGGACAATAATTTTATTCCCAGGTGAAAGATAAATTGTCATACTTCCAGTTCTGTAGCATATATGCTTAATTGCTTACAACAGAATATAGACCGCAATTTAGGAAAGAAGAGAAGAAGGTCGGTGTTCGTACTTCGTATCAAATGATCGTGCTAAGAGTATATAACATGTATATGTACATATTATAAATCATTTTCACCTTCATGTTACTTTATCAAGTTGTAGTAGGTCGAAAATTAATAAATACATTTAGTGCGATTTTTGCGTGGTAATTTTGTATTGTTGTTTTCCCTGACTCTGAAATTATCCAATTTTAAGCTAATTGTGAGCCATATTATTCCTAGTTTGGAAAACGGCTACCAATATCCATAACAGATTTAACCGATGGCAAAACCTATGATAAATTGATTATGACTGCATTATGAAAACACGATTAGATAAAAACCGCATAACAATGTTCTTATCAAAACCAATTGATAAGTATGTTTTTTTCACTGCAAATGGAGAAAGTGTGTGCTCAAGCCCAAGAATAGAGGCAATGCTTTCATATTTTACAAATGTTATATTCAATAATTCTCAATTTTTCGTAGTTACTATCTAGGGCTGGCAAATAGAACCGAGAACCGCATATCCGAACCAACGGACCCAAGATGACCCGAACCCGACGGGTCTCGGATCAGGTCTGGGTGGTGAAAAATACCATAAAGATCTGATCAAACCCGACCCGAACCAACCCGACCAAAATACATAGAAATACATGCATTTTTAATGTTATTACCCAACTAGACAATAACCGACCCGAACCGAAGCTCGGGTCAGGTCTAGGTTTTAAAATGTATAGTTTCGGCCCGATATAACCTGATCCGTCTAGAATCGAGACCTACCAGGTCGAGTCCGGGTCCATCGGATCGGATCTAATTGTCATCCCTAATTCTATCTTAAATCATATGATCGATAATTCTCCTACTATTTAAATTGACAGTAGCTTGTCTCTATTTTATCCATCATTCACTAAATTGATTGTTACCTCTCTTTCTATCTCTTCATCATCTTGTATCATTGAACCTTAATATTTAAACATGTCCTTTTTGTTAATCATTTGATCTTGTATTTTTATCAAAATAATTTCTCTATGCTGGACTAAAATTGCATGATATAAACTGCGTATATGTCCTACTAAGCTCAAGCCTTATTTATTCTAGTGCATTCCTCCATTTTGTTAGCTTTTGTTCTACCTTTCAAATTAAGGTATCAATCAACGGTATCATGGGCAAACATCATGCACCATTGTATCTCATCCTGGATTTTCTTTGTTATATCGTTCAAGACTAGCACGAATAAATATGGATTTAGAACCGATTCTTGATGTAATCCCACCTTTACTGGAAATCCAATAGTATCTTCCAATGTAGATTATACTTTCATTTGAGAGCTTTCATACATAGCTTGAATTAATTTTATCATGTTTGTTGAATTTTTTTTTTTTTTTTACTTAGCCCATCAAATTACATGTCTTACTACTCTATCATATGTTTTTCCAAATCTACAAATACCATATGCCAATCTTTTTACTTATCCCTACATTGCTCTATTAATCGTCTTATTAAGTGTATAACTTATATCGACCGAGCATAAAACTAAATTGGTTATCTTATATCTATGACTTGTTGCTTAATCGTTGTCCTATCACGCTTTCTCATGGTTTCATTGTGTGACTCGTTATTTTGTTCCCTCTATATTTACCACAGTTTAGTATGTTGCCCTTACTTTTAAAAATTAGTATTATCATAATTTTTGTCCACTCGTTTGGCACTTTTCCTTTCGTTAATATTTTATTGGATAGTTTTTCATGTCATTCAATTCTTTTACTTCCTAATGTCTTCCACGCCTTTATTGGTACATTATCTAAACTCGATGAATTAATTATCCCTATGTTACAATCTCCTTGTTCCACTTTCCGTAGGGTTTTCTAAAAATAATCTTTCAACTTATTTAGTGTGTTTTGTGTGTGTATCTTTTGCTAATATATATTATTATTAACGTCTTTAATGTATTTTATTTGTTTCAAATCATATGCTAACCTATTTCCGTTTTTAGTTAATCTACAATATTCTTTTTCCCTGCTTTTGTGCCATGTTTGTCGTATATATTTTTATAAGCATTTTGTTTGGCAACACTAACAAACTTTTTTTGCTTCGCTTTTGAATTTTTATATTTATTTGAATCTTCTTTGTCTCCTGTTATTTTCCAATATTTAAAACCTTTTTCTTTAATTCTACAACTTTATGAACTTCCCCCGCTCGCATAATTATTAATGGCACACAACGTAAAAAGACGCAAAACCTCTCCGAAATCTTGACGCACGGCAAATGGCGTGTGCCTTTTTAATTTACTGCGCACGTTTATAATTTTTATTAGAAATTTAATATATATAATAATAAATTTAAAAAGTTCAATATTTTGCTAAAAATATGCAACAAAATTTTTTAAGGCATTTTGCAAACAAAATAATCATCAAATATAATATTATAGATATAGAATTTTAAGAATAATAGCTTTCAAAACCAAAATTCAATATAATTATACATATTACTGATAAACTAGAAATCTGAATATGATTCAGCAATTATATTTTTCAAATCAATATATGCATCATCATGTTCACAAACTTCAGCATTTTCCCCATCCATCTCATTTAGATTTGTTTCTTCTTAGTGAAGATGTAAAGAAGCTGAAGCGAATGCTGAAAAACCTCTCGATGTAGATGTTCTACTCGGATATCTAGCTTCCTCCATTCCTACCGCTCTAGCAGCAACACCCCAAGTCAAGTCATCATTATCATCACCAAATACAAGCTCATCTTCAGCATTGGATGCATCATCCATATTTCTCGTTAATCATTCATTACAATCATCAATATCCTTTAAGATATTGGATTAATGGTATCACAGATGTTGTATTGTACCTTCTTTTTAATGCTCCATAATATGATAAATACTAATTTTTATATAGTTTGGATTATAAAGATGAAAAATAAATAAAAAATAATAATATAACCAACAAGCGCATCATTTTGCGTCGTGCGCCATTTGCGTCATTCGTCGCGCCTTTTCATGCGCGTCGCGCCACAAGGAAGAAAGGCGCAAATGCCACACCGCGCTGCGCTCCGCTCCATGGCGCGCTTAGTACCTTTCATACCTATGCCCACTCGTCATGTTTCCTTTTTGATAATTTTTTCACTTTAGTTTCTCCTAATATTTCTTATCCATTTCTCTGAAATCATTTGTGATATTAGTTCATAACATATTTATATCATCGCGCAAATTCCATTTTGTCTCTTCCATGTTCATAAAATTTTATCATATTGTTCTTTTAATTCTTCCATTTTAATATTTTTAGATCTTTTAATCATAATCCTTGAATTATATCTCTTGCTTAGTACGGCTAATGTTAGCCGTTGATGTTGCCTTTAAAGCATTCCCCAAGTATTACTTTACCATCTTTGTATGGTAAAAAATCTCCCATTCCATATAAGAAGTGGTCAATTTGTGTTTTATCTAATCCACTTTTGTATGGTAAATGTTCTCTCTTTTCAAGAAAAAAGTATTTATTATAATTTCAACAAATATGCAAATATAATGTTTCTCAAACAAACTCCTCTTGTTTTGATATGAATAAAGTAAACAGTGTTGGTGAGAATATTTCTCACGATTAATACAAGAAATCGAATATTTGGAGCATTCTAATTTATTGTTAAAATTATATGTTAATTTTGGATGCAAATAAAAGGTGAATAAATATGGGGTTGTTATCAAAAATTTAAAGTCTTCTCACCAACACTTTTCTAAGGAATAAATTACAATAATATACTTTTATATAAACCAATTTAGAAAATATAATTTCTTAAATAAAGAATTAGATTGAAGATTTATAATGATCCATGAATAGAACATCTACTGTTTTTTCCCTTTAGAAAAGATGCATATAAAAGATTGAAAATACATGATTATGGTTTAATTCTAAAGTTCAACCTGAGGGCCTACCGATCTATAAGTACAGAAATACGTATGTATCACATATAACTGTACAATATAAAATAGATGGTCATAATTTAATATTAACTACACAATTTTCTAAAAAGATACGATTAAGGTTAAATTAGAGTTGAACAGTTAATGTTGAAATCCAAATGTGAAGTTTGTAACATACAAAATTTATATGAGCAACTGTCTACAATTATATGTATATATCAAGCAAAATATAAATATAAACAACAAAACTAAATGCATATCGAACAAAATGCATATATTGAACAAAAACAAATTACAAAGGAATGTACAAAATGTCCGGTTATTATTATAAAAGAAATACATCCAACAATATTTTTTTTGTAAACAAAACGATTAGGATGATAAAGTGGTAATTTATATTAAAATTTGTCGCATATGAAAACAAGATCGGTTCCTACCGTAGTACTGGTATAATTTGATCCACAACTTTTGATTTATGCTCGTGAACTCATGTTTCATTCCGAAGTTGTACTACTGATACCTACCACATCAATTTGAAATTAAAAATGTCAGATTTATTGGACCACAAAAAAACTAAAATTGTACCTTATAGTTATTAGAAACAAAATTAACCACAAAGTGTACTAATTAACTTATCTTCCAAACATAGGTGGTAGAATGATGAGCTGCTAGGAATTTGTTGCCCATATTTGATGGAACAAAAGGCCATAAAACTGCTTTTATAACTAAAAAATAACAGCGTCCACAATCAAAATCAAAGGATTTAAATATTGTTAGATGGATCTCGTAAATTTATGTACTAATCCCTCTATGGCACATGATACAAACCAATAGATTGAAGAATGCAGATATTATATTGCACAAAGAAGGTAAATTTAACTTTGCTCACTCTTCTATAAAAGGAATATAATTTGATTAAAATTTTGCAAAATACGACAATTTTACAAACAAATATCATATGCAACACTTCCACCCCTCAAAAAACAAATTCACCAAATACCGCTACCATTATTTTCTGTAAAAAATTTGCAATTTTCAGTGCAAATATTTGGATTATTTTCTGCAAATATTTGCAATTTTTAGTGTAAATATTTGTAGTTTCTAAAAGGAAAAAAAAAATTTTAGAAAAAGTGAAAATATCTGCATTGAAGCCTGCAAATTTTCGCTGAAAATAATTACAGAAATGTTTCATGAAACTTATTTTTTGAAGGTGGTACAAGTGGAATAAGCTCAAAAAATAAGGATGAGTCGCTAATTTCCACTATACTTTACATGTAAATCCTATATTTCCCAAAAAAAATGTTATGTTTCATTGTTTGTTTTTTTTTTCTAGAAAAAAACTTAGTTTATGCAAATAAATCCAATAATTTTGCACCTGTCCAATATTCATATATGTTACAAAAAAGTTCGATCTGTGTGTGTGTAACCTATATTTCTTTAACAAATTCCTTCGGTTTTGCTAACAAGTATATTTAATTAGTAATGTTATTATTCTTTTCTTTCCTTTTAATATAAATTCAATGCATAAAATACATTATCTTTCTACTAAATCAAAGATTTTTTGCTAATTAAATATTATTTTAATGTTTTTTGAAAGTTATGCATAAGTGCGTTATTCATATATTTCACAAATAAATTCAACCAGTATACAAGTAAAACCCATATTTCTTTAATATATTCCATGTGTTTTGCTAACAAATATAGATTTAATTTATTATTGGTATTTTCGTTTTTCCCTTTAATATAAATTAAATGCGAAAAAACATTATCATTTAGTAGAACCACTAGATTGAAGATTATTTTTGCTAATTAAATAATATTTTTAATGTTTTTTTAAAGTTATGCATAAGTCGTATGTACAGGAAATGAAATATAAATGTGCGATCGTGATTTAATCCAAATGATAAATCTAATGTTTGATTTTTCAAACAAAAGACAAGGTATGTATTTGTCATATAAAAATGAGTGAAAAATAAATGGTCATGATTTGGATTTAGTTTTGATATCTACATCTACTGATACTGTAACGACCCGATATTTTGGACCATTCGCGTCCATTATAAGTGTATAGGTAGACACTCATGCCGGAGTTGAATTGCTCAAAATACCGCGTTGTTAATTTAAATTTGGCAAAACTGAACATATACAGTAAATAGATATAATCACAGATCACAGACACAGAGTAATAAATGCAGCGGAAATAAAAGAGATAGTAGTTCATGAAGCTACTATATGAATATATAAAATACATCAGAGTTTACAACAGAAGAGTAATACGATACATCAGATACAAATCAGAATACATCACTGGAATCATCGAATACTGAAAGCAGAATAGATGGCTGGATCTTCAAGCAAAGCTCCAACTCCAATGGTGAGTCTCGAATACTGGATCACTCAGTCTGACCCGAGCGTAAAGCAAATACACAAGACACTCGAGTCAGGATTAACATTCTTATATTAATAAATCCAACTCAAGTGAAATAGCAATTGAAATACAAGTAACTCAAAGGATGTTTGGAATAACCATCCCTTAAGGATCCGATAAACTATCTACTATGTAGTAATGTACGCTAAGTAGATAATGTCTATCAGTAATATAAGATATCAAAATAGCGTTAAGTCATGGCTCATTCCACCCTTAACACATTTTTATTCCCAAAAGCATATACAAGACCGTAGTTTCCCCAAAACCGGAAGTCACCAGAGGGCAATCCATATACTAAAGGTACAAATCAAAATCGTAGTGGTCGCGAATAGGATAATCAGTATGACAAGGTACATGAGGCGATACCAACTAGGATACTAGTAGTTGCCTGATCCGGACTGATGTTGGGCATAGCAGCTACTACCCCAACACCGCGAAACAACACTCCCAAATCGAGGGGTGCACCCAAATCGAATCACAAAAGTAATAGATATGGTATCGAAGAAGTGTGTCCGCTAGAGATGGCGATCCTCAATGGCCCGGCGCGGCTCCTGTTTTAGTCATGTCAAGGGTCATCCAAAATCGTTCTCTTTATTCAGTCAACGCGTTCATCAAAACCATTCACTTCGTTCTGGATCAACACTCCGCGTATAGTTATTAAAGTGGTTTCGGTTCAGATAGAGAGTATATCCATTACCGATCCCGGTCTCTTTAATAACTTTCGTAATTATTACACCGATTGGTCGTTTATATATTTCAAAAACCAAATCAATTTCAATTTCAAATAGAATTCGTAAATCAACATTTCATTTGTCTTTCTAAAACAATTTCCAAATTTTCGTTTCAAAACTTCCAATTTTCCGTTTCAAAATCTTATAATTCAATTTCAATTTCTATTTAAAACAATTCAAATATTGATTCAAGTTCGTATATAAGTTTCATTCCGAAATCATTTAAATAAATTCTATTTAACATTCAAATCAATTTAAACTCATTTATCGATTTCATTCAATATTCGTTAAGTTACTTTATCATTCAAAACAATTTCTATTAAATTTCCAATTCATTTAATCAATTCTTAAGTTCAACTTCATTAAAACAAAACTTACAATTTCGAATTAAACTAAATTCGTCAAATCAATTCTCCAATTACAAGTCTTACATTAATTCCAAAAATATCACATTTCATTTTTGTTAAAGAAATCCAATTTCACTTATTTACTTCCTTAAATAATTTTCCAAAACTTAATTAATAAAGAAACTCAATTTCAATTCTTTACGAAGTAAAATTCACTTATTCAAAAGTTCAATTTTTCTTATTAAAGAATTTCAATTCAATTTAATCATTTAATAATTCATTATTAAATAGTTCAAAACTTAATTATTAAATAATTTCAAAGTTTAATAATTTCAAACTTAATTATAATTTCAAACTTAATTATTAAATCATTTCAAACTTAATTCAATCATTTCTCAAATTAAACAACATTCTTTCATTGATTACATTGTTAATCTTTTGTTTCAGATTATTAAATATTATCATTTTCCTTTCATCAAAAATTCAAATTTCAACTTCATTTCAAAACCATATTTTTTATTCAAATAAAATCTTCGTTTATTCTCAAATCAAATTATTGACCAATCGGGTTTTTATTTAATTTTCTATCCTAAGTCAAAGTTCAATTTGGGTATTTATCATTTCAACCCGATTCCAATTCAATTCAAAATCAAAACATATCAAAGGGAACTTGCAGTGTGATAACTGGGATGGTGTCAAAGTAAATAAACCAGCAACAACAACAACCAATATCAATCCAATAATCAATTCAAATAATCCCGAAATAACCGTATTAATTCGCATTGTTATTTGTACGAATTAATATAATTATTTCTAGAATCTACACTATCATTTCATGTAGATTAAAGATTATTACATTACGGTTTTTCACTTGTCATCTATTTACAATTTCATACATCATCAATTTAGCAACATACATTCAGTGATTCAAAATGTAATTAAGCAAATCATACGTGTCAATGGATTTAACAGTTAAAGGGGTCATATTATACAAATGTCAGTTAATCAAATTTAACATTTAATTATCCTATATCAAGTTCAATTTCATACTATTTATCATTTTAACATTAACAATTTAACGTCCAATATAAACATCAACAATCAATCAATTATCAACCAAACTGTATTATCAACGCATAAATAATTAACAGATAATGGTGTCAGATGTCACAGGTGAACTGATACAGGCAATAGCATATATAACAGTGTAATTAACTAACAGCAGCATATTTCAATTGTCGTTTCAATTGAAATCAAATTTAATAAATAAAAGAACGTTAATCGTGAGTGATTGCTCACCTTTCGAGGCTAGAGATGCACGAGAAGATGACACGGATACGCACATTGATACGGACATAGAGATTGAGTTACGAATCCAAGCAAAACAAATCGACACGAATTCAACGATCAAAGCTGATAACAGAAATCGATGAAATCAAATCAAAACATTCAACATAGCAACAAATAAAACATGCCCTGCATCAAAGTTTAACAATATAATTCTATGTGCTACCGAGATCGAAATGGTCTGAAATTTGGTATGAATAAAGATCAAAACTTGTATTTTAAACTGCAAAAGATTCACTTGTTTTGGACAAGAGACGAGAAAAGTTACGATGTCACGAACATAGACTCAGGCCAAGTTTGCAGCAGTGTAAAATAATTTTCAAGTACAAAAGAACAGCTGCCTGAGTCTAACTTCCAGATCCTCGACCACTAATCAAACGATGTCGGATTTGGCTGAAATTTGACAGGCATAAACTAGGTAACTTTGACTCCTTTTTAAAATTAAAATCAACTCATTCCGATAAAACATGAGTGAGATATGATATCGTGAACATGCAGTCTAACTGCTGTTCAGAAAAAAAAAGAAAAAAAAAATAATAATAATAATAAACATGCAAAATACACAATAGCTCATATATAGACATACGTAGGCTTAAATATACAAACTGTACATACATATTTTAACAACTGACACATACATACAAATCCATTTTCTTTTTTTTCAAAATAAAAAAAAATCCAAGTATCTATAAACACGGCTTCTATATAAAATATATATATAAAAATCTGACAATATAGTTTTTAACACTTAATGCTATGTACCCAGGTCATATAGTTTTTAACACTATATATATAAAATGAAACTTGCAGCATACCAGAAAATGCAAGATAAACCTGACACATCATGTAACATGGTATATGTCCATGTAAATATATGTATGAATGCGGCAGACATGTATGAATTTTTTTCTTTTTTATAAATCAATACAAACCCAAACTTATTATATATGAATGCAACAGACTAAACTTATACAACTTTATATTATCAGAACCTACATACTGCAATACAAACCCACTTATATATATAAATAAACAAATATGTATATATATACTTACATATATAACTTTCCAAAGTATTAATAAAATTGTAAACGCAACATGTTATATAAATATAACCATACCAAAATTATGTATGTATATATTTACCTTACAATATACTTATCAAACAAGTGAGCATGCTCAGGTTGAGCATAGGCAGGGAGGCACGAAGGTACGGGGTTGGAGTGATGTGGGTAGGGTGAGGCTGGATCTGACAATGAAAAAGGTGGGTCGGGTTCAAGGCGGAAGAAAGGGAGGTCGGGCTTGCGTGTGGCCGAGCTTGGTGGCTGATCTGTGCACGCAAGGGAAGGAGAACGTTTGTTGAAGTGATGGGTGCTGGGATCTCGGCCAGGGTGGTTACATGAGGGAGGTTCGGAGGGACGTGTGGATGGCGATTCATGGAGGAGGCCGATGTGTGCTCGAGAGGAGGTGGCGAGGCTCGGCGATGGGTTGGAGCTCGATGGGTTCGGTGATCGGAGGGTGTCGGGGAATAGGCGGAGGCCAGCTGTGGTTGAAGGGGTGTGAAGTTCGGGTAGGCTGTTCACGTGGAGGTGGAAGCGAGTGCGTGCTCAGGTGGGCTAAAGGAATGGCATGGTAAGGAGGAAAGAGGGAAGAGGTTGGGAGGTTGGAGAATGAAAGTAGTAATAACGTGTATGAAAATGAAGAAAGAAAGAGGAGTCATGCAAGGTAATAAATTTTCATTTCCCAACCGATGGCTTCAATTCCAAGCATCAATTCAAGTGACCATTCCCATTCTAGTACGTTAGTCTACCCTTTCGTTAGAATACGAAATAAATACAAACCCAAAAACCAAAAGTCACAAATTTACGTACCGGTACGACGCACCTTTTTATCGTTTTCGCCGCGTACCGGATCTCAAAATACAGAAATAAATATACCGTACAGATCAGCATGACGAGACGATCAAAACGGTATACAGATATCCGTGGTACGATCATCTGATCAAAAGTCGATATCGGTACCGAAAATGCTGCTATTTTGCAGAAAATAAGAACGACGGAGCAATAGATGTCCGAATTTGGAAAGATGACGAACTGACATCTTGCTCAGAAGATGGTTTAGAATTTTTCTATGTAAAAATATTTTGGTTTTGAAAACGTTTTATTTGCAACGCTTTTTAACTGATTAAATTGAAGTAAATTTACGCGCGAAATAAACTTTCATATTTTCGGACGAAAATTTACCAGTTGCTATGTTTAATTAGACGTATTCCAAATATTAAATTTTTATTTCAAAATTTTATCGTTTAAATTTTCACAAAATTTCAACTAATTACGTTATTAAAACAGTTGAAATTTACGGATCGTTACAGATACATTTTTAACAAACAATAAGGATAGAATTAGAATTAGAATTAAGTGGATAAAGTTGATTGATATTGAAATGTGCTCTGTAGGTGTATATAAAAGCGTATCGGTTCTCACCATACAGCAGTAGTACTACTGGTCATATATTCATTATCCTACTGCTTAAAGTGAAACTTTGTACTTCAATGACATCATAAGCTAAACTATTACATGATACATGTGATATTCAAATTTGAAGTGGCCGTTGTTAAAAGGCGAAAGCGTACGCGAGGCGTTTTCGGGTCCGTGAGGTGAGGCGTAAGCCTCGAAACGTTGAGACGTAAGCTTTTCATGTTTAAAAAAAGGCAAAACATATTATGTAATTTGACATAAAATAACATTAAATGTCAAATATTAAACAAGAAACATAATGCATTCATAAAGCATTCGAAGCAATTCAAAAAGATAGAATCATCCATAAGCATTTAAAGTTAAATCAACATAAATTGCAAAAGATCAAATGATATTTTCCTCATCAGCCATAAGCATGTTTTCATACAAGCCCATCATCACTAGCATGAAAAAGGTCTTACGTGTGTAGTTCGGAAAAAGGATCATAACTGGAATCGATTCCAGTTACTAGAATCAACTCGATCCGGTTTATACAATTGCATTGGTATTTAATTTTTTCTGAAAAAACCTTGCATGTTTGCTTTTCTTTGCTGGTCCTTATTGGATTAGTTTTTACTGGAATGATGGAATGGGATAGGAGGTAAGGTTTTGGGTTAAATACATAGCAATTAAAGGCACATTTTTTTTTTTGCCAAAATGCTTAAAGCCTCATCAGCATGAGACGCTGAGACTTATGTTTTTTAGGCCTCAAATGGCTGAGACGTACACCTAACGGGTAAATGCCTTTCGAAATGCGCCTTGAGGCTTTTATGCCTGCGCCTCACCTTCAGCGCGCCTCAAGACAGACCCTTTAAAATATTGGAAGTGGCTGATAAGGCAAAGATGGACAAAACTAAAAGCAATATGATATAGTCGGATGATATAAAATTTTAATCTGGATAAAGGAGATGCTTGTGTTAAGATAACCAAAGTAGAAATGACCCTTCAAATTATTTCATCTGTAATACCCTTGTCAAAATCAACGACATACTAAATGTCCTTAATGTCTATAATAGCTAGTGAATCAACATAACTAAAATCAACCAGGGAAGACTATTCTAATTCAACAAAAAATTAGATGAGATAAAATGATTTCATTTCCATTGTCTTGTCACTCTTTTGCACAAATAACTTAAGATAATCATATGATAATGGTAAATATTCTAACTTACAGTTGAAACAAAATTGCCCATGTACTTGGGTCAAGGCTTTGTTTCGTTGCAAGCTGTTTTCTTTGTCAAATGAGCAGCAAGCAACTTCGAAACACCAAATCCATTGAAAGAATCAACCTGAAACAGCTCTTTAAGCTTCTCATCGCATAATATAGTCTTCCTATCAGCAGGATTCTACCACAAAGAGAAGTCGAAATATAAATATACGAATTATATACAGCCTACTAATTAAATAAATTTAATACAAGTATCAGGTGAAGTGTGTCCAATTTCCCCTAGGCTGAGTTCTACTTTTGCAACCCTGGCAAAAAATTGATTACAACCTTGGCATTTTTTAAAGCATTTAATGAATAATTTGCAGAACATACCAACTAATAGCTTGGGCAAGCACGCAAGCATGTGCACATCAATGGGTTTCATAACCAGAATATACCAACTAATAGCTTGGGCAAGCACGCAAGCATGTGCACATCAATGGGTTTCATAACCAGCTACTAGCCCTGGCATGCATGCTAGCGTGTACATTTCAAGAAGTGCGAGCAACCAATGCATCAAAATATCGACAATTCTACATATTAGTGGGTTTAAGGTTAGAACTCCTTTTTCTTTTTAATGATTAAAATTTAGATGGATATGTTAAATATGTTATACCATAAGCATTTGACAAATGATCGACTCGACTAATCCCAGAGAGGTAAACAAATAACTTATTGCCTCTCCAGTTACATCAGGGAAAATTGTTTTAGTAAGCAAAGAAAGAAAAGCAATTGTCAGGCTTCTTAAGCCTTTAATTGTCAATTTTCCGAGATAAATATGTAGTCTTAATGTATACCTAACCAACTTAGGTTGTTCAAGTTAAGGCAAAATCCATCGCATTGCAAGACTTCCATCACATTCTCGACAAGGGGTACAATCTGAATATAACAAATTCCAAGACTTTGCTCTATAGACAGAGGCGAATCCAGCAGGTTTTACCAGTGGGGGCATTATTTATAGAAATATGATAACAAAAATTAAGATCAATAAATATTGCTTTGTTATCTGGGGATATCAGTTTCATTTAAGATCTATTTGTTTGGTATTTTACATATCAAACAATATCTTAGAGATATTGATGAATTGATTTTAAATTCTTAATTCAACCAATTAAACTTGTTGCATACTAGAACATTTCAAAAATATATTATATTGGTCACAATTCATTAAACAAAAGTAAGAAAAGTAAATTTGGAGATCTTTGAAATATGCTCCAAATTAAAAATAGTACAGGAGTCTACAATTTAGTACCTTCTTACACATAAATTTAAAGTAGAAAATATTCATGAATAAGAAGAAGAAAAATAGAAACAAAGCAGGCACTACAATCTTGGGAGCATCAAACAAATCAATGGCATAAAATGTAGAAAATAGAAGCTCAAAAAAAACAAGAAAAAAAGATAGATCGGAACAATTAGATTTAGTGTGAGTAAAAAAACATATTAGTCTAGTAATTGGCATTGTTGCGGAATTAATTATAAATTTTACTTCTTAACGATGGCCGCAGAAGTACAGGATATGAATCAGAACAAGATAACAAGTTGACAAAAGATAATTGAATGTTTGCTATAAACACCCTGGACCTTTTGAGAGAAGTCTATTTGATACATTCTTTGTCCTTGTTGCCAGTTTAATAAATTTGAAGGGGGATGCAACTTACTTGAAGAAATATAGCTACCAAGCAATTCTACCTGTTCAGTGACGCATCAGCATGCATTACTGCTACAGGCAACACTTGCATTAAATGAATGTACGTCTTGAGTGGAGGTGTGAATGATCTTCAATTTCCAACTTTTTCTCACATACATCTTAGGTATTTTGTGTATGACTAATCATTCACTCGTCACTTTGGTAGGAAAAGGCTAATTTGTATATTTTGATGATAAATGCTAGTTAAATAATATTTTACCTGAAGATTATTTTCTTTGATGTACGTCCAAATTCTTTTCACGGCATCAGATCGTGTCAACTCATTTTCACCAGTGCCAATAAACTTTGCAAGAGCATCCGAAATCTGCAGGGGTGCAAGGAAACCTCCTGTTTTTGGCTTTTTCGCTTTAGGTGGAGATTCATCTGAATCTGTCGAATGAATAAATATCCACTGTTAAAATTGCAACTCTTTATTTAGATTCAGTGAACATTGCATCGAATATTAATTTCACCAACCATCATTAGTTTTTGTTGGCTTCTTCCTTTTCAACGCTGGCTTCTTTTCTTTCTGCACAGGTTCACCTGAATTAAAGAAGGTAATTATATAACTATATAACATAAATACACAAAAAATAACCTGATATAAAAACAGACAAAACATAAAAAGATTCAGGCTGACAAAAACAAAACTCCATATGTGGCACAGGAATCGATTCTAATACCATGCTCCTATGTCTTTGATCAAAAAAGCTAGAACAACCGGATATGAAGCACGAATCAACAACTGAAAGAGAAAGAGCGGTCAAGGTGAATTGAAAGATTAGATCTGACCACCCTGAATTCAACCGTATATTTTCCCGTACTTTAAAAGCGGTCGTTCTAGCAAAGCTCGCCTTTGATTAGCAACCTTCATGTCATGTTCCTTAGTCGTGCGACATTTTCTCTCTCTAAATGCTGGTTACATTATAGAAATGAAATTCCCTAAATATTTTAAAATATATAGACAATGTCACAATGAGTCTTTGGTCATGTAATAGCTATTGCACGTGTGTGGAGTTCACATATCAATACTTGTAAGCTGTAACCAGTATAATATGCACTACATGGGATGCTAGTGTTTTAAGGTCTTAAGCTGCAAAAGAAAATATGTATGTGTCCTTCAACAAGTGCAAATATTCAACAACAAAATCATTTTTAAAATATGAATGCAATACTTTAACTAATTATGATTTTATTATACGATCACGATTATTAGGATGCTGCAAAACATATATGACCACTTGGATGTTTGACTATGTTCTTGCATGATCAAAGATCAACATGAGCAGTACAATCCACTTAGGCTGCAAATTATATGCACCTGCATGGTCCACATATGTGCTTGGTCCTACAGGTGAACCACAAAACTAAAAATTACCTCGAAGTTATGTGGGCATTGGTCAAATATAGGGCTCATATGCAATCACATAATCTGCATTTAACATCAGTGTGTATTATCATGTGGCATATGCATAAATACAGTCCCGATAACCAGAACGTATTTGCAACAACTATAACATATAATCAATCATTTATAATACAGGTTTATGGATATTTAATTGATCTTGTGAAATCCAGCTTAAACAAGAGATCGTTCTCAGGAAAGAAATGCAACTATGAGTGAAGACTTGAGACTGTTTATATATGGGTCGCAGTTACACTAACTGCGGTAAATTAATTTGAACTAAAAGCAAATCACTTAAGTAAACACAATGTAAAGGATTTAAAATACCCTCTTCAGATTGTAAAGGCCATATATGCTTGCACAAAGCCTTGTTCATTTGAAACATGTCGATGCTTTTCACTTTGAAAAGATTTTGCAATTTCTCATCACATAAAATCTTTCTTCTGTTGCTTGGATCTTGGAGATTGTTCTCACGAATATAAGCCCATATTCTTTTCACTACCTAAAATCAAGCACGGGGGTCAAGAAATTATCTTCTCAGCAAATTTTGATCAAGAATCATTTAAATTAAAACCATCGAGAAATACTTCAGTTCTGGCTAACTCAGATTCTCCGATGAACTCTTCAAGTTGTGGGGAGAGACTGCATGGTTTATTAAATCCACCGACACTCCCCTTCTTAACCTCTTCAGTGTTTTTAGATGATCTACAGAACAAGAAACCATTGTACAAAATACAAGTCAGCAAAAGATTATTATTAAGATAGTACAATGTTTCTTCATGATTAAAGTTTTCCACAACTGAACTTCTAGTACATCTACGAATCAACCACCTATTACCATTCTCCTTCTGTTACCATGACCATATTCAACATATAATATAATGGACATAAACGCAAGTTAAAATGAATATATAGCTTAATAAGATTTAGACTTGAAGACTTCCTAGTATACTGAGAGACTCAGGCGCAATAAAAGCTCCCTATGGTGTTTGGTTAGGTGCCAGCCTTCATTTGTTAACTTATCTTGACATTTAGTTTTCATGTGAAGTACTTGTTTTATTATTGCTTCCTTTTACTTAATCAAACATGTCTTATTTAATTAAATCATGAATTTATAAGTCATATTTTGATGAGTTAAAATTCCTAAACTGATTTTGGAACTTCGAAGCTTGAGTTGAGTTTATAAATTAGCTTTACCAAATATGTAGACCAACTATAGTGATTCATAAAGTAAACCCTAGCCAAGCACTGTTAGTTATATTTGAGACACTTTTAACTCACCCATTGTCAAGTTTAGTCTTATCAAGATTCAAAACCATGCACCGTAAATCTTAAGCTTGAATTCGGATGTAGTATTAAATTTGCGTCGTGTATTTTATTAAAGAAAGAAGACAATCCTCAGTTCTATCTCGTCATTCAACTTAGTTTCCATTCATGCACTGAAAATGATTCTAAAGATATATGCGCACAGAAGTAACAATAATAACACACGAAATTAATACATTCAGCAAGTTGGCTTTAAATTATAATGAACATGATTGTTAACCAATAGAAGAAATTATCAAAATTATGAAACAGTACCATATATCATTAGAGGGGTACTTAAGAATCTAAATTTATTGATGGGGTTTAAGAAATTCATAAGAAAATATAATTAGTTTAGGAACATATACATGTTTAAGTAAGATGCTAACTGAGACTGATGTTTCCTCTTTAGCTTAAATAGCTTTGGCCTATTGGTGACGATAAGGATGCTTCATCCATTGCTGCTAACTTCCTATGGTACAAGTCACCAACTAGTAATGCTATATTTAGCTTGTGAGAAGCAGGTATATTATATATTTTTGTATGTTCTTGTATAAGTTCTTTAAGTTGAAAAGATGCTAATAAAAACCTAATTTAACAATCCCATCAAATTCCTTGATAATTTTCCAGTTTACATGAGAGAGAAAATGTCATAAATAAAAAGAATAATGAAAAGAGCTAATGATGAAGACAGCCATCCTCGGCTGTAGTCTTCTTTAACATGCAACCCAAATTCAAACGCATTGAATTTGAAAGTTATTATTTAGCTTCCTTCATCTGTTATCACTTCTAATATTTATCCCATGGTTTTAAAGAAGAAAACAAAGGATAGGAAAGATATGCTTCATAGGAAGGGCGGTCCTCGTCTCCTGCATTGATCTGTTTCCGACTGAACTTGTGTCAACATTTTGTGCATATTCCAGTCATCTTTTTACAAATCGTGCTCTTGGATTGAAAATGTTAGCCTTTTTAAACGCAGGTAATAAATGGAAAAATAAGAAACCAAAGAGAAAAAGAAAAAGAAAAGACGATATTTTTATAGTGGTTCGACTAAAACTCTGACCTACATCCATTTAGCTGTTTTTTTTATTAATTCTTTCTAGAATACTCAATTTAAAATAAAATCTCGAAATATCAAAGCTTAGATCTCAGATTGACCGCAAATCCCGGGAAGAAGAGGATCCCCTTTAGTTGATGAAAGTTCTATATTTATAGGCGAAACTCTCCACCATGGTTAGAAGAACGAATTTGAACGAGCAAACATCCATTCAAAGTTCCAGCAATACGAATGGGTCAAAACGCACGTTTTTCATTTTTCATCATCGTTACGCACTGACTGATGTCTTGTAATCATTCGTCTTGCTCTTTCATAAGGTCATAATCTTCAAGGTTGTAGTGGATGGATCCAAAACCTTCGGCATTGATTGATGTGACATCAAATCTTCGACATCTTTTTCCATCTTCAAGCATAGAGGTTGAGTAAAGTGGCCCTACTATGATCATAAGGTCATTCGGTAGCGACCGATCTCGATCGACACCGACAGATACGAAAACTTTCAAACTTAGTGAATGTTGTTGAATTTCCATTTTCAACATCTTTCAAACTTCCTAATTCATTTCTTCATCGTTTTCTAATCCAGTTTATCTGATTTGAGTCAATTCCAAGACTAAGAAAATTTTACCGGAAACTCTTGGCCCCCAACATATGTTTTTTGGATACAAAGCATACTTTGATTAAGAACACGTATCGATACTGACAAATTATCGGTTGTGTCTTCTGGCTATCTACCGTATCAATCGTGGAATCATTCATTTCTCTTAGATTCACCTGCAAATTAAAGGTTATTCTAGACCCATTAAGGTCAAGATTCGTTTCCTTTGCCTAAATGTCAATTATGAATCATCATCGTCCCTTGTTTTCTCGAGATTCATACATCATAAATAAATCACATATCATATGTTATCATGCAATTTTGATCGGAGCATTGCTTATAAATTGGCTAGTATCTCAAACATTCCATTACAAACAAGTTCGACCAGATCAAAGTTTCATCAAAAAGTAAACATATATCACGTATCAATGCATCAAGTTGATATATTACGCCCCTAGTTGAAGCATTATTCATTAATCGTCTAGTATCCTCAGCATTCCTGTTGACGCCGAAAATGTATCAACGTCTAAGAATGAGTTGTAAAAAACCTGTGAGACCTAGATCTAGCTGATAGTATTGAAAATAATAGAAAAAATATAGACACAATATATTTTATAATGGTTTGGCAATATCTGACCCACGTCCACTTTATAATTTTATTGATTATGGATCTGAGATAGTTTGTTTGATATTACAAAAAATTAGAGAGAGAGCAAGTCACTAGTACAGAAGTTTGTCGAGTCCTAAATCCAAGAACTGCCAAGATTAGCTGCATTGGTGACTATTGTGGGGGGAGGGTGAAGAGCAATGGAGTCCCAGATCTAGAGTGAAGAAGATGCAGCGGGGAGGAGAACATGTTTTGGTTGCTCTATGGTTTGTATTTATAAAAAACAAAGATACCGAATCAGAAGCCTGCTTGCACTGAAGTCTAGATAAAGGCCTGAAATTGTACAAAAAAAATCAGAGTCCCACGACCTAAGAAGGTAGATCGGTACCGAGCTATATAGCTTGGTACCGAGCTATATAGCTTGGTACCGAGCTATATAGCTTGGTACCGAGCTATATAGCTTGGTACCGAGCTATATAGCTTGGTACCCAGCTATAAATATTGGTGAAAATCCAACACCAACTTCTATTTTGCCCTTCTGTCTTCGTGTTGATGTGTCTCGTGCTATTTTCATTGGCTATTGGTTGATTCTAGTAATCTTCTTATTAGCACTCGGATTATCCTGCTTTTTTGGGTTTCTTCTCATCAACCTTGGAATTGGTTGTCCATACTCTAGAAAAACCACTTGATCACGAACTATTGGATACGATAAGTATGGAGTTTGGGAGGCGAATAGAGGGAGAACTATAGATCGGTACCGACCTATGGATAGCTCGATGCTGAGCTATGCACTTAGCTCTAAATTGAGTGAAACTTTCCCGAGTTGTTTACTTGCTTCGTACCATCATTTTAGATAGTTCTAACCATGTTGAAGTGAATCATGAAGGTGAGAACCATGCTGGTGAAAATCATGAGCGTCGGGTCGGGGTTGACCTGACTTAAAGTCCAACCTAAGAGTTTTGTGTGTTCGACTTAAGTTCTGCTAAGTACCGAGAGTTTGGAGTCCGACCCGAGAGTTTTGTGAGTCCGACCTGAGAAAAACTATAGCTCGGGTTTTCCTTCATTTTTCCTAGGTTCGGCTCAAGTACGACTCGGATCCGACCCCAAGCGCCAAGTTGAAAAACTCAAGTCAACATTTTACGTTCGTTTTTTGATATTTCCTTTTTGTCTTTTTATGATGTTTCCAAAGTCTTTGAATCATTTTGTCTTCGTTTTGACGTTCTAACTTCCGTTTGAAATCGACTTGGTGAAAACCCCGGTTAACACTTGCCCTTTAGAGTATGCTTTCATTGAAAACAAAGCGTGCTCTAGACACAAGTACTAATTTGCTATCCCTTGATTCTGAATAATCGTTCAGAAACTGCTTCAAAGAATTGCTTTTGTCCAGTAGACATTCCTTCAACCGTTTTGAATTGTTAGAATTATATTATTCATTCTTTGTGCTAAGGACAAGATCTACGCTCTGGAGATCGTTCCATGCCTTAGACGAGTATACTCTCTCTTTGCTATGTATTGTTTTCATTTTTTGCTTTTCTGTTGCCCCCGCTAGAGCTTTTAGCCCATGCCATCGAGTGAAATTTATCCAAAGTCGGAGGAATGGCGACGGCTATAGCGATAATAATGATGGTGGTGGTGCAGTCGAATGCTTCTTGGTGGAGATAGTCGAAGTTTAGGTTGTGTTTGACCTATGATGGATCTCAAGCTTGTCTTAGCTCGTATTCGCACCTCTTTGGAGACATGTCCGACACCGTCTTTAGCTAACTCCTATCAACGCACGGCTATTCTTATATTGCCCCTTGCATTCCAATAAGACGCTTCGCTTTAGGAACAGTCGTGTTGGATGATTCCATCGCTATGCTTTTTCTTTTGTTTCATTCTCCATGTTCCTAAAAAGAAAAGTTTCCACTTCGCTTCGGACAGCGGCTCTGTTACCGATTACTCATCGATAATGGGTAAGTTTCAACATATAGTATCATTGCACGACGTGACTCGTTTTTCTAGCATGAGCGAGTTATCTATACAGGATGGCACGTTCGTCGCATACGGGACACGGGACTCATACTGCATAGATGGACACTTCTCACTTGCCTCAGTCTATGCTTGGAACTCGACTAGTCGACATAACATCCTTTGGACTCTGGGCGTTGGTAACACGGGTATTCATTTTCAAAATAAAACATACCTGACCGAGTTGAACGCCAAGTTTTCTTATTTAGAGTGACTCGCCGATCGCCGCACTTCAAGCCCGGTGATGGTATGTCTACTTCCCCTAAAGTTGGATCCTTCATAGCTTAAGCTTCGCATTTTATCCTTGTTATGCCAAAATGATTGATCACGGCTAAATTACAAGGCTCGGTTGCTCTTACAGATCTATTGTTAAATCCGCCTCCTCCTCTAAATGAGTACATTGCCTTACAGGTCTTGGACGAAGAGGGAAGAGCAAGTAGGAATCCCCCGGAGCTTGTTGGCATGTCGGTCTTCTTTTTAGTCGTGTTTACGCGGGAGCGGCTTCCGCTATCTTGCAACTTTGTGTATATAAATAAAATCCCGGCAATTGCTTTGGTTATGTTCCTTTATTCGGCCCTGCATACAATTGACAAAGTGTTCTGCTTGGCGAAACAGGCCTGTCATTTAACCAATTTCATAGCTATTCCTGCTTGTGTTTGGTCATATGTCTTTCGACCAACTGTTAGTCATGGATAACTCTATTTTCGCGCTGCTCCGAACTGTCCCAGAAAGCAGTTGAAATGTCCATTCTCTCTTTGTATGATCTTTGCCGTGAAACTAAATCCTGTTAACGGAACTTGTTTTTCAAAATACCCGACTCTGTGCACTAGTAGTAGCTGAATGTTGTTGAGAAAATTATCCAATTGCCCCTAATTTAAGTTTGTTTTTTCTATCCTGATCCTGGATCGGGAAAACTCAACGATACCAACTTTAGATTTCTTTATGAGTATCCTTGTTTATTCTCGACCAAGCGTGTCTCGCTTAGCCGCTAGCATTATCGAAGGAGTGTAATCGATTTCTGAAAACAAGCGCATGAATTGTTCTATTCCAAGCATCCTTCTTTGACGTCACCTACCTTCGGGCAACGGTCGATTCCTGCAAGCCGGGGTCGAATAATCTCATTGATCCCTATGTGGTTATTCCTTCATGTCGTCACCTATCTTCAGATGACGACAAGTCCTTGATGAATTGGATTGAGTTTCCCTTGGCCGACTTTCATTGCAAATAGTCCAAGTTCCGCATTGCTCCCTATCGCCGGGGAACATTATTCGTAATGTTTACCCCACATTCGTATGTTTCCATTATGAACTAAGTCTTGTTCATGGAGTTTTCTGTCGCGAATCTGATTGCCCCCGGTCCGATCGTGCTTTCCCAATCATGATCTTGGATTGGGAAAGCCCGATAATACTTGTCTACAACTTTCCACGACTATCCTTATCTATCCTCGACCGAGCATGTCCCGCTTGGTCGCTAGTGCTGTCGTTGAAGTCCGGTCAGGCACTAGTTTCAATCTCTGGAAACTAGCGCAAGAATTATCCAATTTCGATTATCCTTCCTGGAAGATGTCTATTGTCGGGCAATAGCTGATATCTGTGGGTTAGAGTCGAATGATTCGATCGGCTTGAACGAGGATACTTCTTCCTACGTCACCGGTCTCCAAACAACATCAGATTCCCAAAGGTTTTACGATTATGCCTCATGGCGTCATCTATCTTTGGATGACGCCGGATCTTTGAAGAGTTGGGTTTGTACCTTTCCGATGTCACCTATCTTTGGGTATTGTTGGATTCCTGAAGGTTAGAATTCGGTCCCTTCCTGGCACTTCATGTCTTCGAGCAACGACAGATTCCTAAAGGTGGGGTTGAAGATCCGATTAAGCTCCGGCTTCTGTCTCCGAAAGCTAGTGCATCGATGGTTCCATTCTGAGGGTCCCTCTTTAGCATCACCAATCTTCGGGCAATGGTACGTTCCAGCAAATTGGGATCGAGTCATCTGATTAGTCCTTGAGTAAGTTGTCGAATCTTCTCGTCGTCGCCAATCTTTGGCTAACAATAAATTCTTGAAGACTATTGGCTTTTCTCCTTGTCATCACATATCTTCGGGCAATGGTAGATTCCTGAGGGTTAAGGTTTTTACTCCCTAACGCAGCATATCTTCGGGCAACGCCAGATTCCCAAAGGAGGTAAAGTAGTTCCTCCTCGACGTCGTCTGTCTTCAGACAACGCCGAATCCCGGAAGGTTTGGGTTCAATTTGACCTTCCCGACGCTGTTGGAGCAGCGCCGGTATTCGAAAGCTTAGTGGCCAATTTGACCCGTCGACCCTGAGGTTAAGACTTTCTCGACATCGCCAGCCTTCGAGCAATGTCGGTACTCGGAAGGTTAGGTCCTTTACAAAAGACCATATATCTTGAGCAATTCGTTCGATTGCCCCCGATCTGATTCCATATCCTTCTCTGGGGTAGGGTAAGTCTGATGGTTAGATTCATAATTTTCTGTGACTTTCATTGCTCGTATTCAACCATGCGCGTCTTGCTTGGCTGCTAGTGTTATCTCGAAAGTTTTACCTGCAATAGGGTTCGTATCTCCAAGAGCTAATACTTTTACCGTCTGATTCCAAGCATTATATTTTCGATTTTACCAATCTCAGGATGCAATCGAATTCTTCCAAGTTGATATCTTCGGCCAACATCATTTTGGATGCATGTATCATAAAGATGTGTTGTCATCTTTCGTCATAACACATTCTTCCATTGTTCAGGGTTGAGGATCCATTCGTGTTTTAGTTTCTATCATCGGAAACTAGCACACGAGCAGTTCAATTCCGTGGGTTTTTCCTTGGCATTGCCTATCTTCGAGCAACTGTCGATTCCTGCAAGTTATTAAAAAACTCAGTCAAGCACCTTCATCTGTCTTCGAAAACTAGTGCATAGACGATTTGATTTTGAAAATGCCTTCCGTCGTCGTCTATCTCTGGATGATGGCATGCTCCTACCAGCCTTAGGCGGCAAAGATTTCTTGGAAATTGGTTTCCCTTTCTAGTGTTGTCGGGGCGATCCGATTCTCAAAAGGTAGGAGATCGATGTGACCGTTGATCCGCCGGTTAAGACCTTCTCAATGTTACCAGAGCAATGTGGGTTCTCAAAAAGCAAAAGGTCAATGTGACCGTCGATCCGGCAGTTTTGATCTTCCCGACGTTGCCAGTCTTAAGGCCACGCTGGCTTTCGAAATTTGGAGGTCGATTTTCACCGTCGACCGGGCGATTTCGGGCCTTCCCAACGTTGAGTCTTGGAACAACGAAGGTTCTCAGAAGGTTGAGGATCGATACGACCCGTCGATCCGTCAGTTTAGACCTTCTCGACGTTGTCAGCCTTGGGACAACGCCGGTTCTCAGAAGGTTGGGGATCGTTACAACCCGTTGATCCGACGGTTTAGACCTTCTGATGTTGTCAGTCTTAGGACAACGTCGGTACTCAGAAGGTTAAGGATCGATACGACTTGTCGATCCGGCAATTTAGACCTTCCTGACGTTATCAGTCTTGGAACAACGTCGGTTCTTCGAAGGTTGGGATCAATACGACCCGTCGATCCAGTGGTTTTGACCTTTTCGACGCTGACGATCTTAGGACAATGCCAATTCTTAAAAGGTCGAGGATCGACACAACCTGTCGATCTGACGGATTAGACCTTCCCAACGTTACCAGTCTTGAGACAGCGCTGATTCTCAAAAGGTTGAGCATTGATGCAACCCGTCGATCCAGCAGTTTTGACCTTTCCGAGGTTAAGAATCAATACGACACATCGATCATGCGGTTTAGACCTTCCCGATGTTGCCAATATTGGGATAGCGCCAGTTCTCAGAAGGTTTGGGTCGATACGACCTGTCGATCCAGCGGTTTAGACCTTTCCGACGTTGCCAGTCTTGGTACAATGCCGGTTTTCAAAAATTTGGGGATCGATACAACCCGTCGATCCGACGGTTTAGACCTTCCCGACGCTGCCAGTCTTGGGACAACGATGGTTCTCAGAAGGTTGGCTACGACTAGTCGATCTGGCGGTTTAGACCTTTCCAATGTTGTCAGTCTTGGGACAACGCCGATTCTCAAAAGGTTAATGATCAATACGATCCATCGATCCAGCAGTTTTGACCTTTTCGACGCTGACAGTCTTGGGACAACGTCCGATCCCCAAAAGGTTGAGGATCGATACGACCCGCCGATCCGGCGGTTTAGACCTTCCCGATGTTGCCAGTCTTGGGACATCGTCGGTTCTCAGAAGGTTGAGGATCATATTCGACGCGTCGATCCAATGGTTTAGACCTTCCCAACATTGTCAATCTTGGGACAACGCCGGTTTTTAGAAGGTTGAGTATCGATACGACCCGTCGATCCGATGATTAGTGAGTCTACACTCCCCCGTCCATCATTCGAGGGTAGAAAAGCGATTTTTCGGCTGTCGGTTACGCGGCACAGAATTTTTGCTTGTAAGAACATGATTCCATGGGTTCAAAAAACAAATTTTACTAATGAGTAGGAGAAATGGCAATTCCTACCTATTTACAATGCCTCAGTGTCCCTGGAAGGCTTATTTGCGAAATGAAATTGGATAAGGACGAATGAAACAGTATTGTTTTAGGTTGCTGCTTCATTTATAGGTAATCGACTAGCTTAAAGGTTATTTAATGCCCAGTCTTTTATCAGCTCGTGTGAGCCCCTCTCCTTTGGATCCAGGCAGTTTTCTTTAAGCCGATAGACCCTGGGGTCTTGCAGTTTCTCCATCATTCCATGGCTCCCTTACATACTGTTGAAGCTTGTTTTTTCTTATCAGCTCCTCGATCAAATTCCTCGAATGTCGACATTCGTTGATGTTATGCCCGTGAGTTTCATGAAAGCGATAGTACTTCCCATAACATTTATCTTTCTCTGTCACTTTCCTCTTTGGCGGCTTCGTATGTTGCTCAATTCCTTGAGTAGCAAGATATACATTCTTCGGTGTGTCATTCAAGGACGTGCAATCTTCCAATCTGAAGTTCTTTGGACGCTTCGCATTCATATCATGCCTGTTACCGAAGATTAGACTTATTTTCTTCTCATTACCAGAGTTTCCAGTGTTTACTATAATGTTACTCTGGATTTCTTCCTTCGGTTGTTCATCAACAACCTTTCTTTCGACCAGTCCTGCTTCTTCCAACAGCAGGAACTGATTCGCCTTTCGGTGAAATTCTTCCATGGTAGTGGGTTGTTTCATCTTTAACCCAAGGTAGTTAAGGCGCTAAGGCGCAAAAAAACGCCAAGCTGGAGCCTAGGGCTTTTTTGCGCCTAGGGCTTTTTTAGGAGCCTTGAGTATGAGGCGGCGAGCAGTCTGGAAGGCTCTCGAAGTTCGAACTATGTTACGTATTTTAATTTGCTCGATTTGATTTTGAGTTGTGGCTGAGCACGAATTTGTTTTTGAGCTGGTTAATTTAACTGGGTGCGGATAAATTGAAGGAAAGTTATGTGTTTGGGCTCATATTGGACCCAAAATAAAAATCTCCAACAAAGCAGCCCAAGGCGCGCTTTTACGGCGCCTCAAAAGCCAGCGCCTTGGGGTTTTTGGGGCTTTTCCAGCGCCTCGTGCATCCATGGCGCCTCAGAAGTCAAAAAAGCCCCAGCTTGGAGCCTAGGGCTTTTTAGAGCCTAAGCGCGCCTAGGTGAGGGCTTTGATAACGCTGCTTTAACCATCTACCGAAATCCATATCCGGATGAATGCTCCAGACCAAGGCCATAAATACAAGATCCTCCTTCGGATTGCTAACTTCCATAATAGCGATTTTCAATCGAGTCAAGAAAGCTTTTAGAGACTTTTTGCATCATTGAGGCAAGCTAGATAAGGACATCACGTCCTTTGGTTGGGTAGCATGGAGTCTGAACTGCTCCAAGACTTCTTAGCTAATTCGTAAAAAGTAGAAATAGACTTCGGTGCGATCCTAGTAAACCACATGGAAGCGACTCCTTCAAGAAAGATTGGAAAACATCTACAATGAGCGACATCCGTAGCTTTCGCTCCATCCATATGTCATTCGTACTTAAACAAGTGTTGTCTAAGGTCAGTCGTCCCGTTATATGATAGCATAGTCGGCATTGTGAATTTACAGGGATACTCTTCTCTCAAGATGTTCTCAGTGAAAGGAGTTCTGCTCGGAGCGGAACCTCAATCCTCATTCTTCCTTCTTTTGCTTTCCTTAACCAGTCACTTTACCATGTGAGCTATGTATTCTTCACTGGCATGGTATTCCGTAGGACGACTGACAGGGGCTACACTAAGTGTGGCTCCGCAAACGATCTCGGTATGCCGACTGGCGCCTAGGTTCTCCGGTCTCTAGGAAAACCACTTCGGTGGAATTCCGTTGGCGTGGGGTTGATTCAGTTGCAAATGTCCTTAACCAGTCATCTTCCTAAGGAGTGTTCACCCCAAGAGTTGGGTCAGTACCAAATGTCTTGTCTTGGTACCGAGTTGTTTTCTTGTGGGGGGAGCGCTCCTACTTCCTCCTTCAACATTTCCTGCAGCTCTGACAGTTACTTCCTTTTGCTTTTACTTTCCATCTCTCATGTTTAAGGAAAAAACTGAAGAGTTCTCTTATTCTATTGAAGAAGTCTTTCTTCTAACACTTCTTGTTGTTGGTGGCTGCAAGGTTAGCAACACATCCATCTTATCCATGAGAGCTTTCTGACTATCCGTAAACTTTTGGTTAAGTTCATTGATCGTCTGATTAAGCTCTCCTCTAGTAACAACTTCCTGTTGAGTAGAGGATTCTGGTATTCCATTTCCATTATTAATTTCAGTTTGGTGAGTGTTTCCATCATCACCATTAGCAATTGCTCATGCGGATCTTTCGGAAGCAAATCTTCCTTTCCTAGGTACTATTGATCTTCAACGGCAAGTCTTCAAATCCTTCAAGTAGAGTTTTTGGATCTAACTTCTGCGTCCTTCCAATCTCAAGTAGAAAGCTAGTTCTAAGCATGGATTTAGTTTTCTCGGTGAAAGCACCCAAATGTTGATGGCAAAAATGGATCAACACTCAAGAATGGATTGTAGGAAACCTGTGAGACCTAGATCTAGCATATAGTATTGAAAATAATAGAAATAAAGTAGAGAAACAATATTTTTATAGTGGTTCGGCAATCTCTGACCTATGTCCACTTTATAGTTTTATTGATTATGGATCTGAGATAGTTTGTTTGATATTACAAAGGATTAAAGAGATAATAAATCACTAGTACAAATGTTTGACAAGTTCTAAGTCCTAGAGTTGCTAAGAGTAGATGCCTTGGTGACTATTGTGAGGGAGGAAGAGGGTGAAGAGCAATGGAGTCACTGATCTAGAGTGAAGAAGATAGAGCAGAGAGAAGATCATGTTTTGGTTGCTCTATGGTTTGTATTTATAGGAAAATAGAGGTAATGGGTCAGAAGTCTGCTTGTACTGAAATCTAGATGAAGGCTCGAAGTTGTACAAAAGAAATCAGAGTCTCACGACCTAAGGAGATAAGTTGGTACCGAGCTATAAATATTGGTGAAAACCCAACACCGACTTCTGTTGTGCCCTCTTGTTTTCATGTTGATGTGTCTCATGCTATTTTCATTGACTATTGGTTGAATTTAGTAATTTTTTTATTAGCACTCGGATTATAATGCCTTCTTGGATTTCTTCTCATTAACCTTAGAATTGGTCATCCATACTCTGTAAAAACCACTTGATCACGAACTATTAGAGATGTATACGAAAAGTATGGAGTTTGGGAGGTGAATAGGGGGGAACTATAAGTCGGTACCAACCTATGGATAGCTCGATACCGAGCTATGCACTTAGCTCCGAATTGAGTGAAACTTTTCCGAGTTGTTTCTTTGCTTCATACCTTCATTCTAGATAGTTCTAATTACGTTGGAGTGAATCATGAAGGTGAGAACCATGTCTGTGAAACCATGAGCTTTGAGTCAGGGTTGACCTGACTTGAAGTCCGACCTGAGAGTTTTATGTGTCCGACCTAAGTTCTGCTCGATAACAATTGCTTGGAATATGATCCGAGAGTTTTGCAAGTCCGACCCGAGAAAAACCTTAGCTCGATTTTTCCTTTAGTTTTCCTAGGTTCGGCCCACGTACGACTCGGGTCTGATCCCAAGCACCAAGTTGAAAAACTCAAGTCAACTTTTTTCGCTCATTTTTTTATATTTCCTTCTTCTTGCCTTTTTATGGTGTTTTCAAAGTCCTTAATCATTTTCTCGTCGTTTTGACGTTCTACCTTCCAGTTAAAATAGGCTTGGTCAAAAGCCCCGTTAACAATTCCACTATAATTAAGTCCAACCGGATTAAGCAATAATATCTATTAGTCATTTACTCGTCACAACCAAGTCATTTCGAATCAAAAAGCGTTCATACTTTGAAGTTGAATCAAAAAGCGTTCATACCTTGAAGTTGAGTTTTAATCTCTCCGGATTAGATAATTGTAAATCTATATTAAGCTCATCCACTCACTCCCTGGCTAGGGTCTCAAAAGTTTAAGGTGGGTCCACCCACTCACTCTTCAGTGGAGGGACTCGCTATCTTATACAAGCTCATTCACTCACTCTATGGCGAGAAGACATGTATTTCACGGTTCATCACCCCATCTCTCTAGTCCGAGAAACATAATCTACCAATCTATGTATTAGATTAAGGGATAGCTAAATTCCATTAATATCCCATAGCACTGTAAAAATCACATATCATTTTCAAAGGAGTTCATGACTAAATATCAATCAGTATACCGTTTATTCAATCTAAATCAAAGTGCATCAAACATAAATTCAAGCACATAATCCAATAAAGGATTACTCTCGGGCTAAAGCATATCTTGAAGACCTATAATGGTTGTGCACGTGTGTAAGTAGCCCAAGAGTGAACCTTTTAATTTAATCAAAGCAAAAGCAAAGTAAAACAGAAAAGTACACATAATTTTAATTCATTCATATCATGGGATAACCATGCTCTGTCCATATCCTCGACCGCGATCGGGGATGTCCGCACAGTTGGTCATTGCTCCTGCAGCACCACTGCGGTTTGTATTATGTTTATCGGATCGCATACTATTGTAATCGGTTGCTCCGAATACGCTCATCTATCAAATCTCTTAAGTGTCTACACTCGTTCGTCTCGTGTCCATTCAGCTCAAAGAACGGATGGAATTTCCCAGGTTTTCTCTTCTATTTCGTGGGCCCTCTCTTAGAAGGTTTCCCGTAATGAATCTGCCTCTAATATCCAGTTAAAGCATGTCCAATGTTTCGATTAAGTCAGTGTAAGAGACAAACTTTAATTCCCTTTTTGGACGCTTTGAGCTCTGAAACTATCATCAGCCTCTCTCGTTCTCTTTCCTTTGTTCTTTCCTTATCCCGCCTTGGATGGTCCTCCATCCTCTATAGCATTAACTTCAACACTCAGCTTCAGCGTCTTCTTGACACAAATATCTTTTAGTTTGATTGTAGAAATCTGCTATATCCACCAATAGATTCATTTAGAATGCCTTCTTAAACTCAGTTTTATTAGCAACTTCTGCAACCGGTCTTATAGGAACTATTGATGAGTATATTTTCTAAACTACAACGGCTGCTGCGTTAAATCTAGTTAAATAACTTCAAAGATTCCTCTCTCTGCTTCACGTTTGAAAGTGTCATCACATTCCTTGGTCGAACAATATAAACTCTGAACTGACTCATGAATCATTCGACTAATTTGTTTCACGCGCTAATGGGACCATTATCAAATTGGCCAAACCACATAACAGCCAAATCACATAGCGGCCAAACCGGTTAAGCATGGTGGAAAGCAACATCTCATACCTTCCTCCGAAGCTCCCAACACTTACATGTGTTCGATGTACCACATGAAATGAACTCTAGGATAAGTTCTTCCGTCATATGATTTCAATGCAAGTAGCTTGAAATCGAGTGAATTCCCAGCATATCGAATGTTTAGGGTGAAGAGGTTTCGATTCACATGCTCCAAACTTCAGATCTGAGGCTCCACCTCGAAGCACATGGCATACCATTTCAGCAGATCGTCTTCTTAATTCAATTGAAATGTTTAAGGCTCAGCATGCCTCTAATCCAAGGCTTCCTCGCTTCCCTCATTCCTACGAGGACCTTTTGCAACTTCGTCACGTGGCTGCAAGTTTGTATTTTGATCATGGTTCCTAGACCCAAATTTATTCCTCTATCGCATCCTCCCTTACTTGGGATCCAAGTCGACTCTACCCTTTTCTCCAAATGGATCGGTATCGACCGGTCTGGATTAATCGGTACCTACCAATTGTGAAGTGAGGGGTTGAGTTGAACTTATCTTATCTCAAGCCTCCATGCTTTTACTCCATCATCTCTATTTTTTGACCTCCTCTAGTCTTGATTCTCGGTTAGCTCCACTATTCTTCGATGCTCCATCCGTTGGAAAAAAACAATTCAACATCTTCTCTTGTCAGGCCAACATCTTTTGCATGTTTATCATCATTCCTTTCATCTCATCTCCAGTCATAAAGATTAAAGGTGGATTTGAAATAGAGGACACCTCCTAGTTATCCTTATGCTCTGGTTGACTCCTTCCGACTATAGCTTTTCTTATAGCTAAAAGCTCCATCTCCAACAAATTGGATCTGAATTGCTATCAATGAAAGCATCAAAAATGTTAGCATTTTTTCTAGGCTGACACCCCAAATTAATATAAATCGTAGCTAATAAATGGGAAAAAATAAGAAATCAAAGAGAAAATGAGAAGATAAACAATGTTTTTACAGTGGTTCGACGAAATCGCCGACTTACATCCACTTGGTTGTTTTTATTGATTAACTCTTTCTAGAATATTCAATTTACAATGGAATCTCGAAATACCAAAGCTTAGTTTTCAGGTTAGCCAAAAGTCCCAGGAAGAAGAAGAGGATCCCTTTTAGTCGATGGAAGTTCTCTATTTATAAACGATTCCCTCCGCCATGGTCGAAGAATAAATTTAAACGAGTAAACATCCAGATCTGAAGTTCCAGCTACACGAATAGGTCAAAACGCACCTTTTTCCATCTTTCATGATCGTTCGGCCGATCAATGTCTTGCCAACATTTGTCTTGCTCTTTCGCATGGTCATGGTCTTCAAAGTTGTAGTGCACGGATCCAAAATCGTTGAGAACAATATCGTTTGGCACCAATCGATGTCACTTCAAAGCTTCGACATTTTTTCATCTTCAAGCATAGAGGTTGAGTGAAGTGGTCCCACTATGATCATATGATCGTTCGGCACCGACCGATCTCGGTACGTACGACCAATACGAAAACTTCCTAACTTAGCGAATCTTCTTGAATTTCCATTCTCGACATCTTCTGAGCTTCCTACTTCATCGATTTGTAATCTAGTTTATGTGATTTGAGTCAATTCCAAGACTACGAAAAATTTGTCGAAAAGAGGAGATAGAATTAAGTGGATAAATAATGAAATGATATACATAAGGTATGTAGGCAAAAAACTCAAAACATAGAATTAGTAAAGTATAACAACTATTCACCATTTTACATGTAACCATTGATAAATATGTATAAACCGTTGTTAAACCATGAGTTATCCACTGTGAAAAAGACTGAAGTCTCCACTAAAAAGCTTTCTTAATTTAAGGGATTTGGTCATAACAATTCAATTTATGACAATCAACTTCTGCTCTACCTTTGTAGTTAGAGAGATACAGTAGTATGCTTCCAACGGAATACCATTATTCAGACGACTGAAAGACCAACTCGATTACATGACACATATGAATTTGCCCAAAGAAGTAACAAAATAAAAGAAAATGCCAACCATTACCCCAAACATTTATATGAGCGTTCACAATCGAGAAATGTCAACTGCTTTTCCAATACCAAAACAAGGAAAGTTGCAGCAATGGTCAGGCAATAAAATTTTAATTCTAAACAAAAACAAGATGATTTACATATTTATCTTCTATAAATATAGTTAAACTCAAATTAAATGTCCAAAATTTTCTTATACTTAAAATCAAATTACGTAACTTTATATCAGCAAGTATAACTATTGATGAGGGTGCTTGACAACAGCTTATAAGGACAAACATGGTTGACGTTCCTTTTTCTTATTTTGCAGTTTAAAGTGTTTGACAACAAATTATTGTTTTTTACTAAAAACAGTAAGAAAATCGATAAGTTATAAGTAAACAATTGGCAAATTATATTCCTACACCATAAATAATTGTACATACACCAAAAAAATTGTCAAAAGACCCAAAACCATATACACGACTTTTTACATAATATACATCGTCCATGTTACAAAACTACGGACACTTCAAATTAAAATAAAACATCGACCCCAATTCTCTCTTGCTTCAATCGACCAAACCCATAAACCCCGAATTTTTGAAATTTCGCAGATCCCAAATTTCAGTTTCTCAACACCTAACATATGAATATGTGTTCTCGATCATCCCAACAACCGGTGGAGTTTTTTTTTTCCTCTGCTTTTTCTTCTTCTTCTTTTATCGATTGTGGTTTTTGAATTTAGACATGAATATGATTCATTTTCAAATTATATGTGAGTTTTAGGGAGAAATGTGAAGTCAAAACTATATGTATAAGTTTCGCATTTAAATTGTTAGTTTTAAGCTATGATTTTATATGTTGAAGATGTTAAGTAGAGATAATTTTTAACTTTGACTGGAGATAAATTCTAATGTAAAAGTTTAGAGTTCAAATTAAAAACTTAGTAAAAAAATTGAATTTAAACTGTAATAATATAAAACTGTTAAATTTTAATATTAAAACCATATACACGACTTTTTACATAATATACATCGTCCATGTTACAAAACTACGGACACTTCAAATTAAAATAAAACATCGACCCCAATTCTCTCTTGCTTCAATCGACCAAACCCATAAACCCCGAATTTTTGAAATTTCGCAGATCCCAAATTTCAGTTTCTCAACACCTAACATATGAATATGTGTTCTCGATCATCCCAACAACCGGTGGAGTTTTTTTTTTCCTCTGCTTCTTCTTCTTCTTCTTTTATCGATTGTGGTTTTTGAATTTAGACATGAATCAAGGTAGTTAAGGCGCTAAGGCGCAAAAAAGCGCCAAGCTGGAGCCTAGGGCTTTTTTGCGCCTAGGGCTTTTTTGAGAGCCTTGAGCATGAGGCGGCGAGCAATCTAGACGGCTCTTGAAGTTCGAACTAGGTTATGTATTTTAATTTGATTGACTTGATTTTGAGTTGGGGCTAGGCACGAATTTGTTTTTGAGCTGGATGATTTAACTGGGTGTGGATAAATTGAAGGAAAGTTATGTGTTTGGGCTCATATTGGACCCAAAAAAAATTCTCCAACAAAGTAGTCCAAGGCGCGCTTTTACAGCGCCTCAAAAGCTGGCGTCTTGGGGCTTTTGGGGCTTTTCCGGCGCCTTCTGCATCCATGGCGCCTCAGAAGTCAAAAAAGCCCCAGCTTGGAGCCTAGGGCTTTTTGGAGCCTAAGCGCGCCTAGGCGAGGGCTTTGATAACACTGACATGAATATGGTTCATTTTCAAATTATATGTGAGTTTTAGGGAGAAATGTGAAGTCAAAACTATATGTATAAGTTTCGCATTTAAACTGTTAGTTTTAAGCTATGATTTTATATGTTGAAGATGTTAAGTAGAGATAATTTTTAACTTTGACTGGAGATAAATTCTAATGTAAAAGTTTAGAGTTCAAATTTAAAACTTAGTAAAAAAATTGAATTTAAACTGTAATAATATAAAACTATTAAATTTTAATATTAAAACCATATACACGACTTTTTACATAATATACATCGTCCATGTTACAAAACTACGGACACTTCAAATTAAAATAAAACATCGACCCCAATTCTCTCTTGCTTCAATCGACCAAACCCATAAACCCCGAATTTTTGAAATTTCGCAGATCCCAAATTTCAGTTTCTCAACACCTAACATATGAATATGTGTTCTCGATCATCCCAACAACCGGTGGAGTTTTTTTTTCCCTCTGCTTCTTCTTCTTCTTCTTTTATCGATTGTGGTTTTTGAATTTAGACATGAATATGATTCATTTTCAAATTATATTTGAGTTTTAGGGAGAAATGTGAAGTCAAAACTATATGTATAAGTTTCGCACTTAAACTGTTAGTTTTAAGCTATGATTTTATATGTTGAAGATGTTAAGTAGAGATAATTTTTAACTTTGACTAGAGATAAATTCTAATGTAAAAGTTTAGAGTTCAAATTAAAAACTTAGTAAAAAAATTGAATTTAAACTGTAATAATATAAAACTGTTAAATTTTAATATTAAAACCATATACACGACTTTTTACATAATATACATCGTCCATGTTACAAAACTACGGACACTTCAAATTAAAATAAAACATCGACCCCAATTCTCTCTTGCTTCAATCGACCAAACCCATAAACCCCGAATTTTTGAAATTTCGCAGATCCCAAATTTCAGTTTCTCAACACCTAACATATGAATATGTGTTCTCGATCATCCCAACAACTGGTGGAGTTTTTTTTTTCCTCTGCTTTTTCTTCTTCTTCTTCTTTTATTGATTGTTGTTTTTGAATTTAGACATGAATATGATTCATTTTCAAATTATATGTGAGTTTTAGGGAGAAATGTGAAGTCAAAACTATATGTATAAGTTTCGCATTTAAACTGTTAGTTTTAAGCTATGATTTTATAGGTTGAAGATGTTAAGTAGAGATAATTTTTAACTTTGACTAGAGATAAATTCTAATGTAAAAGTTTAGAGTTCAAATTAAAAACTTAGTAAAAAAATTGAATTTAAACTGTAATAATATAAAACTGTTAAATTTTAATATTAAAACCATATACACGACTTTTTACATAATATACATCGTCCATGTTACAAAACTACGGACACTTCAAATTAAAATAAAACATCGACCCCAATTCTCTCTTGCTTCAATCGACCAAACCCATAAACCCCGAATTTTTGAAATTTCGCAGATCCCAAATTTCAGTTTCTCAACACCTAACATATGAATATGTGTTCTCGATCATCCCAACAACCGGTGGAGTTTTTTTTCCCTCTGCTTCTTCTTCTTCTTCTTTTATCGATTGTGGTTTTTGAATTTAGACATGAATATGATTCATTTTCAAATTATATGTGAGTTTTAGGGAGAAATGTGAAGTCAAAACTATATGTATAAGTTTCGCATTTAAACTGTTAGTTTTAAGCTATGATTTTATATGTTGAAGATGTTAAGTAGAGATAATTTTTAACTTTGACTAGAGATAAATTCTAATGTAAAAGTTTAGAGTTCAAATTAAAAACTTAGTAAAAAAATTGAATTTAAACTGTAATAATATAAAACTGTTAAATTTTAATATTAAAACAGTTTGAATGAAATTCAAACTGTGAATTTAAAACCCTTAATGTATGAAGGTGTTTTTGTCTTAAAATTTATTCAAAAGTTAATGGCGTAGATTTGATAAAGTAATTTATGGCGTATGAATGAAATTTTCCATACCAAACACTTATTTGTGCCTTATTTCTAATTTTACAATTTCAATTTATCTACCCAAACTTTTCTTTCCTCTTTATTGCTCATGTAAAATTACTTAAAAATACTATTTGAAACCCAATAGAACTCTCAACCAATGCTCTGAAACTCAGCATGCAAAAACAAGTAGAATGAACAACCAATTTTTTACTAAAAAGTTACAACTCAAATCATTTCTACTTAGAGCCACAAAAAAGACCGAATTGAAATAATAATTCAGAGGAAGTGAGGATCAAATTAAAATGTTGAAAGAAACTAACTTTCTCTTTGTAGTCGCCTTTGTCTCCTCCACTACTTCTTCTTCCACTTCACTCTCTTCATCCTCTTCTTCTTCTTTCACTCCACTTTCTTCTTTCTCACTTTCTTCTTCCTCCTTGTTCTCATTCTCTAACTCGCTTAAATATAAGTCAATCTGATCTCGGATAAACCGCTTCTTCTCTGTCAAATCAACATCGAACTCCGATTCCAATTGCCGGCGCACAGTCGCAGTTGTAGTCGTCGTCAAATCGGCGGTTTTAAGAAATTCGCGCAGGCGATCGACTAGTTCCGAATCTGTCACCATTCTCAAATTTGATGTTTCGGTTAATTCGTTCTTTTGATGTAACTTGAGTTGCAAAATCGTGTTGCAAAAATGGTAGGTTGAAAACGGAAATGTAATTAGGGCAGGGATGCAGGAGAATATGGGGCTGGATAATTCTGTGCTGATGTGGCAAATGGTTTGATGCTGGCCGTTATAAACACGCACGGATGCACCGCAAATAGGTCGTCATTTTTATATTGCAGTAATAATTCACTTATACGCGATGATGTGTGAATAGGGAAAAAAAAATTCGAACCTGCAGTAATATTATTTTTTTGTCTCTATGCCTGGCAAAATGGAAAAAAAAATCGAACCTTCTAGCTTTTTCCTTCATTTACACAGCCAAAACATACAGGAGGAAAAAACCATGATCCGTTATGTTATCCCACCTTTTGACAAGACAATATACCACGGATTTCGTGATCATCAAGACAGAAAATTCAAAGAAATGATTATCAGGTTTGAAAATCAGTTATAAACAAAGCAATGAATGATGATCAAACGGATCTAGACGAATGATATTCCAGAATCGGCTAAGTATGGATTGGCACTTTCCTTAGACAGTGGATCGGATCGGATCACAATGGATATGGACACTTAACTCAGCAACTCAACTTAACGGAAATTGATCGATATTTACGAATTTCACTTAGGAAACTACATAAACAACTCAAGAGACCAAAAGAAGGCATGGAGGGGGACCCACCCTAGTGATCTGTAACAGCTCGCTCCTTACTCAATGAAGATATTGTTCCAACTTAGACACCTCCGCCTCACGGGTCAAGTCAAGGTGTGGGGTTTTTATTCCTCAAAAGGGATCATCGCAATTCTAAGGAGAAGGCTTTACTATATAAGCACCCAATTCACAAGCATTTTCCGCGATGCGAGACTTATTATTCTCATTCCAAGTATGGGTTGGGTACTGGCTCTGATACTAGTGTAACAGCCCGCTCCTTATTCAGGGAAGATATTGTCCCCAACTTAGACACATCTACCTCACGGGCCAAGCCAAGGTGTGAGGTTTTATTTCTCAAAAGGCCTCGTCGCAATTCTAAGGAGAAGACTTTACTATATAAGCACCCACTTTGCAGGCATTTTTCACGATATGGGACTTATTATTCTCATTCCAACTAAGGGGTGTTACAGGATCGCCGACCCCAATGCTCAAGCGTTGGGGATCGATGTTGATCCCCTATGGGGATCGAGGCCGATCCCTCAAGGAATGGGTCCCATTTTTTCTGGAGGGGTTGGGATAGTCTTGGTCTTCAGCACGCAGATTTTCAGTTGGATATTTGTCCGTCTTTCCCTATAAATACAAGGGCACGACACTCATTTCTATATCTTCTTTCAAGCTCTCTTCTTCCTCCATTATTATTTTAAAGTTATTATCCGGACTGTGATTGTAGTCTACAGCATAAATAAAAGGAAAATCTTTGAAGTGGACGTAGGCTGGAGTACGCCAAACCATTATAAAACATCTTGTGCTCATTTCTTCTTGTTTTAATTTTCTATTCTTCATAATTTGTTCTCCACTTCATTCTGTTTGGAATTGGTTATTGGATTTGTAGTGTTTTCATATTATTTGGGTGTTGGTGGCCATATTTGACACTAACATTTTAGTGCTTTCACTGAGAAAACTTGCACCTACGAATTTGAAAGCTGGGATCTTGGATTTGGAAGCTTGGATACTTGGATCTAGGAAGCAATGGATAGGCAATCAGCAAGGAGATCATTGGCAGATAGGAGTCACCATGTAGGGAGTCAGGAGGCATCCTCAGGAGCTGGAGCTAATCAAACCTATATCTACATCACTGGGAACGAGATGGAGACTATGATGGAGGCGATGCAGGAGTGGAATGAAGAGACAAGAGGAGATGATGTAGAATTTTCTCAGGAAAATCGAAGAAGCTGGAGTAGGAGCTACTGGCAATCTATATCAAGGAGTTAGAGTAGCAGGAATTACATAAAAGCAGAATCAGGAGAACGGAACGAAGTAGTCAAGGCGAACCTCGGGTAAGCAGGAGGGATTGGCATCGATCCTCCTAGAGGGATCGGCACCGATCCCCTAGGTTTGGGGAAACACCCCCAGGTCAGGCTGGATCGAATGTCAGTAGACCAATGGCCGGTGCTGTGTAGTTTGATGCGGATCGGAATGCAGATGCACATCCGAAGGAGTGTGTTCCGGAATACCCATGCGGAGTTGGAGGCAGGCTAGTAATATGGATTGGAGGCCACCAATGGATGAGAATAAAAGGATGGTTGAGCTGATACGATGGATAATGAGAGGTGAATTTCCCAACAGGAGTCTGGAAGATGTCAATCGAAGTCTGTTCATTCCGAATATCAAGCAAGCTAGGAACCCACCGGAGTTTAATTACCAATACTGGAGGTGTACGACGGACGGTCGGACTCTACAGTAAAATTGATGAGGTATATCCAGCATATGGAAGCGTTGGGAGGCATCGGAGGAAGTCATGGCAAGGTGTTTTCCACTTTGTTTGATGCAGTTAGATGCGCTCTGGCTTAGGCGGCTGGAGAATGGTTTGATAAGAACATGGAACGAGTTGGTAGATCGGTTCATGAGGCAGTTTAGGGTACACATTTCGAGACCCAAGAGCGTAACAACGTTGGTATCACTAAAGCAAAGGACAGAAGAGTCCTTAAGGAGTTTCTTGACACGGTTTAATGCGTCAGTTGCTTCGGTGAATCGATCGGATCCATCGATGGTCTTAATGGGGGCAGTATTCGGGATTGCCAATGATATGGATTTTAAGATTTCATTGAAGCAGGATCCATCAATGAATTTCAGGGAATTTTTCCACGAAGCTGAGAGGTTCGTACGGGAGGACGCACGAATTAAAAAACAGGAAGTAAATGTTGTGCGAGGTGAAGGACCATCTAGAGAAGGGTCCAAGAAGGATAAGGGAAAAAGGAAGCCGGACGATGGTCATGATGGATTAAAAAGGCAAAGAAGAGAACAGGAATCGAAGTTCTCCACTTAATCGGATTTGACAAAAAGCTTGGAACGGATTTATCTAGACACAAGGGCCAACTCCCCTATCAAAAACTGCAAAGAAGGGATCCTACGGAGCGGAAACATAGGTCTGGAAAGTATTGTCTATTCCATGAACTAGATGAGTATATTATGGATGAATGTAGGTACTTACGGGATATTGTTGAGGAACATATCAGGGATGGAAGGCTACCACAGTATGTAAGGACCCGAGCTACGGCAGTGGAATAGAAGTGGTCACCGTCCGTGTCTAATGGAAATGGCCTTGGAGCGAGGTCATAGATTGTCATCTCTTGATCGGGATGGCATGAACTAAATAAATAATAAACTTCATAATAAAATAGCTAAGTCACTTACACATGTAAGGGATCGAGGTCGGTTCCCAGGCATGCTTTGAGATGATAATAAACCATCATGCTCGGAGAGGCAATGTTTGGTTTTCCTTGTTTTCTGGTTTTATGGGTGTAAGAACTTAAATTTAATAATTTAATCTAAATTCGAATTATTGTGATGAACAAAACAATTCGTGGTCATCCCAATCGAAGAGACAGGTTAATAACCGCAAGGTGTGAGTCCCTTCGCCGAAGAGCGACGGGATGGATTCGTACGTCGTGGATTAAGCCCTCGACCCAAAGAGTTAAGACGGGAGAAAGGAAGTCAGTACGAAATTGATCTTGTATGTCCCTGACTGGAGAGTCGGGGACTGGAGTGCAAGAAGTGAGACGCTTCACCGGAGAGCGACAGGATCGACTTACTTATTGTTGTTCCCCTTTTCGTTGGAGAGTGACTAGATAAGGTCTAGCAAGGGTACGGAGAGACCATGGTCGGCCTAGGAAGGCCAGGACATCGCGTTATGTTCAAGGAAACTAAACCGGAGTGCAGTAAGTAATGCCGCTTCACTAGAGAGCGACAGTATCGGCTTACTTGTCGTTATCCCCCCTTCATCGGAGAGTGACCTGATGGGGTCCAACAAGAGCTCAAAGAGGCTATGATCGGTCCAGAAGGATCAAGAAATCACTACATTCCCCAAAAAGGGCTTAAGTGCAAGGGGTACTTCGCTTCGCCAAAGAGCGACAGGATCGTCCCACTCGTCGTTAAGTTTGGATTGGACTTAGCAAGGGTCTAGAGAGACCATCGATCGGTCCGGAGAGACTATGAACTTGGATGACGATCCGGAGAGATCGCGGATTGGCTTACTGACTTCTAGGATTTCAAAAGGTTATGGATTTGGATATTGACCTAGAGAGGTCACGGATTTGAATAATAATCCAAAGGGATCGAGGATTTGAGACAACAATCCGGTAAGATCATGGATTCGGTTACCGGCTTGGAATAGATATGAAAACGACTAAGGATTTGGAATGGATTCGGAATTGACTATCAACTCGGAATGGCCGTGGATTTCATTAACAATCTAGAGAGATTGAGGATTCAACATACAAATACTAACTCTCGAGCGAACACGGGACAACTCATGGCGATTCGGTTTGGTAAAGGAATGGATTTCAGATTAGAATATTCGGTTGTCGGTGGATTTCAGGCTTTGGACTTATGGCAATTCAAAATACACATTCCTATCTCAAGGCATGTTTTGGAAGGCAAATGTTATCCCGCCTTTTGACAAGGCAATATAACACAGATTTGGCTAAATAGATTTCGTGATCATCAAGGAAGGAAGCCTAGAGGGATGATTATCAGGTTCGGAAATCGGTTATAAACAGGGCTATGGATGATGGTCAAACGGATTCAGATGAATAACATCCCAGAATTGGCTAGGTATGGATTGGCACTTCCCCTAGGCAGGGGATCGGATCAGATCACTATGGATATAGACACTTAACTCGGCAGCTCAACTCAATGGAAGTCGATCGATATCTCCGAATTTCACTTAGGGAACTGCATAAATAACTCAAGTGACCAAAAGAAGGAATGGAGGGGAACCCACCCTAGGGATCACCAACCCTAATGCTCAAGGATTGGGGATCGATGCCGATCCCCTATAAGGATCGAGGCTGATCCCTTAGGGAGGCTCGGATGGGTCCTATTTTTCTAGAGGGGGTCGGCATGGCCTTGGTCTTCTACATGTGAATTTTCAGCTGGATATTTATCCGTCTTCCCCTATAAATACAATGAGCATGACACTCATTTCTGGATCTTCTTTATGGCACTCTTCTTATTTTAAGGCTATTATCCGGATTGTAATTGTAATCTACATCATAATAAAAGAAAAATCTTTGGAGTTGACATAGGCTGGAGTACACCGAACCACTATAAAACATCTTGTGTTCATTTCTTATTGTTTTAATTTTCTATTCTTCATAATTTATTCTCTACTTCATTCAGTTTGGAATTGGTTATTGGATTTGTGGTGCTTTCATATTATTAAGGTGTTGGCGACCATTTTTGACACTAACACGTTATGTATCAAACTTTTATAGGTAATACTTAAAATTTTGAAAATATACACCAATGCTCTACTTTAGAGTTTTTACTCTACCATTTTTGACCGATTTTGGATGGCTTTGTATTTCATGTGTTGTCATAGCTTGCTCTTCAATTCAAAGGACGGATTCAAAAGAAATACGTCTGTATATTAATTGGAGACTCCGATTAATTGGGTCCACCTAGTATAAACATTGGTCTTAGACAACTAACAAGGAAGGCGTCTAGTATTCCAAGTCAAAACTATAATATCGCCAATACATTAATTGTCGTGGGACGTTGTTCAGTTGTTGTATATTGGAGGTGGCTCTATCTAGTTATATGATAAAATCATATTTTACTTAACATTATTTTATATTTATTTATAAATAATCACATTAATTAAGTTTGAATTGATGTATGTTTTGTTTATCATATATATATATATATATATATATATTCATACCATAATAAGATAACATAATAGCATATGTCACACGTAATACTCAAACACACATGTATGTATACACACACGTGTGTGTGTATGTATCTTAGGTCGGTGATTTTTATCTTTTATTTAGTATGTGAAAGATCAAATTGTTGATTAAGAAAATAATTTGATAGATCATAAATGCGACAACTGTACAATTAATTGGGAGTTACATTTATCGCTTTTTGATATGACAAAAGTCACATGAACACATACGGTGTAAATTGTAAATGAATGACATGATTAGAGAAGACATGTAAGCATAACATAATGATTCAACTAAATAGAAGATGGTATTATATATACGTGAAGAGATATTGGGATGTATATCTATTATGCGTATATTAAGCGTGCGTGCGCACAAATACACGAGGAGCATTCAATTACATCCCTATTTTGCAGCACCCCTTGTAGCCCCCTAAGTTCCACCATACGTTCTGATTAGTATGATGAGGAAGAGTGAGCAAGTGCTGTTATTTAAATTGAAATGTGTGGTGGAAATCAAAGGGCTACAGGGTAGGTGAAAAATAGAGATGTCATTGAATGGTCTAATATATATATAGCCTTGTTAAATTATTTAATATAAATATAATACAATAATTTTAAAATTTTGATTAAGTATTGAAATTTTGGCTTTATAAGTTTCTAATTATAAACATTAAACTTTAAGTTTTCCATGTATATAACATATGATTGAAAGTTTCCACATATATTTTAAAACCTTGCATAAGCTTGACATTCAAAACTTTATACATAAGATCTTTCATATACAAATAATTTTTTAAAGTTTTCATAATTGCTTAAAACTTCCATATGTATGAATTAGATCTTGTTTGAATATAATGAATCTTTTGCTTATAGTATCTTTTTAATGTTCTCATGTATGTATCAAAACTCTTTTAAATTTAATGTGTCTAATACTTATAATATCTACTGCTGATTTAAAAAAATAATGTAACGCTAAAAATTTACGTATATTTATACAAACTGACTATATATCGTCCAATTTTAATTATGTAAATAAATATTACAGTAGTTTTAGACAATTTTGAATCAATTTCTAGTATGTAAAACACAGTACGGGGCCATAAATTTCTACCATGTTAATAACACACACACACACACACACACACATATATATATATATATATAACACCCCAGCTATCTAATTGTTTTTGTATGGTCGCCATAAATAGCCATTTATGGTGCAAAATTAACAAAATCCCTTCAAGCAATTATCTATCGTTTAATCCATGTTTAAAATTACACTAATATCGTATATCAACGTGCAAATATAACCTTTACATGTGCATCTAATAATTACAAACAACTCTCAAACATCAAATAAATCAAATACTAATTAATATTTCTTTAGTATCAATTAATTTAGTCAATTTACACCGTTTTATAAATTAATTAAATCGTATGGTTTTTCGAAAATTCACAAATGCGGTTGTGTGACTCGGAGATGTGAATTTAATCTACAGTCAATATTAAACAATTCAAATATTAATGTTCACACGTCACCTTAGCCAGAGTATGATAGTTTGACTGAATTCATCGCTTATAGACATTTTTAGTAAAATCATATTTTACAATTTCTTAAGCGGTGCCTTTTAATAACAATTATTTACACGCATTCTCTTCATCAATACCATATCACATTAGGATTTATGGAATTTGGTTTTAATCAAAATTCCAATGTCATCCTTATTTAACTTAGTTAGTCAATAAAAAAGTGTTTGGTTTAATGATAACATTTATATTAATCGTACTACTCTGGCCAAAGATTTTGTTTTTGAGTTAACTATGTTGACCATAATACTAACTTTATACAACTAAGGAGACGAATTATATATTGAATAGTGTTTCACTTCCAATGCTTCAACTCAGACCCAATTATAATCGTTCGATGTATGTCATGCCATGATTTGAATATAATCAAAATGGAGTTTCCACATTGAAGTTCAATATTATTCTCAAGTCGAGAGAACCGTGTAATATTATTACTTCGAGATTCCCCGTTTGACCGAGTTGCTATTATTTATTACTCAAGTTTCTCGCAAGCGTAGAGTGGATCAGCCCGCATCATTCAAATAGCCCATGTGACTACAACAACGCACATCTTGGCTAGTCATTTTGCTTGCATACTCCCATGACCTGGCATGTTGGCTTGCCTGCTAGATATGGCCAGCCCATGCACTTAAGTGCTCGACAACATGGTTTGCCCTCTTAGATGCTCAAGTGAACAAAGCTCCTTCAAGGAGCAGCTTGCCCGACACCAACACAGGTATTAGTTAAACATCATCCCCGCAGGCACGAGCAAGCGATGGCAGTACATGAGCTGCTCGATCTACAAAGTGCTCCTCAATAGTCAACCGACCCATCCATCCAGCAAATTGTCGGCCAAGTCATCTACTTATCTTCAACATCACATCACTTTCCCCCATCCGCTTCCATTTAGGCTTTATTGCCTTGGCACGACAGTTTTTAGCTATAGGTGCCTAACTGCCTTTGTAGAAAGAAGCTATGCATACGTTGTTCCCCAGCAAGGACTGACATAAGCAACACTGTTTATCTAACAAAAGCGCCAATGTGCAATAACAACTACATGTCCTTTACTACCACCAAAGTAACTCTGCTCAACCACTCTATGATCTCATGTCGCCTACCCATGCACCAATCATGCTCAAGATATGACCAGCCAATTGTTCTCATCTGCACCAAATAGGCAAGTTAGTATCTTAGTTGGCATGTGGATCCACCAAGACACGACCATCGATGGCCTGGAGAAATTTTTGGGCCTTAACAACGCAATCTCAAATATTTAAGCACAAATTCCAACAGCTATATATACACTAAGACATGCATTTCTATAGGGGTTGAGCCACATAAAATCTTAAGCATTGTAATTTTGTTATTATTTCTTACCATCAAATATTTTGTAAGAGAAGGAAAGTAGTAAGAAATTCCTCATAGTGGACGTATAACAATTTAGATCGAACCACTTTAAATCTTGTTCTTTTTTACTTTTTACGCATTTCACTTCCTTATTTTACATTTTTAATTAAGGCACTAGTAAGCCATCTTTGCTAATATCATCTCATGGTCATAACTATGAGGTTGACTAAATTTTTAGCCCACATTTTGACGCTAGAAGGAGGGCCTCCTTTAAAATCTCTCATCTTTCTTTACTTTTTTTTCTCTACAAACTCTTTTCACACTTTCACCACGTCAGACCCTAGCGAAAACGAGACTGATAACTCCAATGGTCACAATACCAATGGAGCTACTAGGGCAAGTATTGTCTATCTCATTCATGGGTTGAGCAACGACACGTGGCTCAGCATGATAAATGGCTTAACCAGCATTGGGCAACTTGCCCGTAGCCTGAATGAACTCAGGGCTAGGGTGGATGCTTAAACAGTGAGCTTCACCCGGGCAGTCCCTTCGACGATTGAACAAGCCCTCATTCAATATGTCGTGCTTAGTGCTTACAGCATAATGAACAATGCCAATGAGAGGGTCACGTTGGAAACCCCCGTTGGGATCCTCTGGACTACCATAAGGACATGCATGCTATCCACTAGAAAGGGTATGCCTACGATGTTCCAAAACAAGAGCATGTGTATACTAAGAGGTACAGACGGACTGTCGCTCCCCTTTCATAGAAAAACTATCTACCTTTAAATGCCTTCGTGCAGTGGATGAGGGGCGAGATCCTTGCTTTGACTGTCTCAGCAGCGACATGCGAGCAAAAAACCCTGAACTCAAAGAGCCCTTCGTTCACTCCCATTCCCAAACAGAAGCTCCTCGGCCTAGGTCACGAGAAAGAAAGGCTCGGCAACCCCCTGCCTATAGAAGCAGAACTCCTACCATGGTTCAACCTCATCATTCCCCTTCACCGTATCATTGCTACAGATCCTTTGTGCTAGTTAGAAGTGGAATCATTTCATAAAGAAATCTTAAGTAGTTACATTCACCAGAGGTATGCCTTACCTCCAACCAAGAAATATGATGGAAGCTCGGATCCATCCGACCATATCATAGCCTTCAACCCTGTATTTGGCAGATCTCCGTCTATGATAAATGCTTACTTTTCCCTACTACCCTTACTGCACCATTATCATCTGGGTTCCCTCATCTCTCTGTTGGGAGCATACACTCTTGGGCCCAGCTATGCTCTAACCTCAAAACTTGCATCTTTGCTTCTAGAACCGGAATCATGATGGCGAGCAAGCTGGGTAATATTTGATAAGATCCCAACAAGCTCAACCGCTTCAACAAAGAGTTGACCTATGCGAGGGGAGAGAACATGAACAGCTTGGTAGTCTCCCTATGTTTAGGGGTGAGGTACCAATCAATAATGTGGAAGGAGCTATAGAAACAACCAACCTCTTCATTGACAAACTTCCTCTAGAGGGAAAATGGCATAATAAGGGTTGAAGAGGTTGATCCCTCCGATAGTGATGAAGAGAGCATACATGCAACAATCAGCACAAAAATATTGTCAATTTGTGGCCGCACGTGGCTGGAAGCAACCGAGAGGCATAAGCCATGTACAGTTAAGAGCTCGCTTCGAGCAGTCATGTATACTCGGTAGACTTTAGAGTCCTCAAAGGCCCCTCGGGTTGAGGAAGACGTAGCTGGCATTGCTTTCACAATGGAAGACAAGAATGGAGTTGGTTTCCCCCACCATGACCAGTTGGTTGTATCAATCAATGTTGCTAGTGCCAGAGTGCATTGAGCTTTCATCGATGGGGGATCTTCGTTAATGTAAAGTTCAAAAAAGTTTTTGACAAAACGAAGCTTCCTACCTTTAGCCTTACTCCTAATGTCTGCTTATTTATGGATTTGGGGGTTTTGGACTTGTACCCCTCGGAAAAACTTTGTACATAGTCACATTCGGCTAAGAACCTCGTATGGCCAAGATTCAGGTAAAATTCATTGTAGTGCACTGGCCGCCTACCTATAATGCTGTAATAGGTAGGTCAGCACTGGAGGACTTGGACGCGATTATAGCCTACTAGTAGCTAACAATGAAGTTCCCAGTCATAAGAGGGATAGGGTGCGCTTGTAGCAACCAGCAAGCCACCAGGAACTGCTATAGTGTGCCTCTATAATAGGAAAAAAGGGAATACTCATGCTTCAATAGGAGCCATCAATGCTCAATGATGACACAACTAAGAAAATGCAAGAGCCAGAAATGCTTCAATTTGTGTTGGGGTCGCCTGAAGCCTCGAAGTTAAAGAACCCATAGTTGTCACGCTCAGTAGCGGCACACCCAAGAAATCGTAAGAGCCATGCAATACTCCCATTCGTGCCGGGGTCACCCGAGGCCTGGAAGTCGAAACACCCATAGTTGCCCCATTTAGCAGTGACACACCCAACAAAACAAAAGAGCCATCCAACACTCACGTTTGGGCTAGGGTTTCCAAAGGCCCAAGAGATGAAGGATCACAATAATTATAATTCTCAAGAGTACATGCGAGCTGAACAACGCACATGTTCCTACTGGAACCAAAGCGACTTGGTTGACTTGGGTCGCATTTCCCTGACCAGCCTGAATAAGATAAGAGAGCTCATTGCAATATGGAAGGACTAAGTTAACCCTCATTGACAAGCGGGCGCAAAAGATACTACCACTCCTTTCATCTCGACGTCGATAGACTCATCTATAAGAGCCGAGGGCAGCCATAGCTCTTAAGTTCATGCATAAAAGTCTATCCCAGCCAAGAATGTTGTTGAATGCATGATATATGCATTAGACCAGTGCGATCTAGGAGAAGACGCAAAGGATAGTAATGATGACCCGCTCGACCTCCATATGGGAGACCCGAACCCCAACGATGTGTCAGCAACCCCACTTGAAGCAATCTCGATTGATAACAATGTTCCTAGCAAGGTCGTCCAAATAGGCATCTAGCTAAGCCCAGAGATAAGGGATGAGCCGATCGGTTTTCTATAGAAAAACAAGGACAAGTTTGCCTAGGACATGCCAACATGACCTACAATGATCATATGATTATCCACCACGCCCTCACATCGATCTAGCAGCTTACCCTATTCGATAAAAGAGATGGCCCCTCAACCCTGAACAGCATAGGGCACTTAGAAAAGAAGTAGAAAAGCTATTTGAAAATGGGTTCATCCATGAAGCTACGTATCCAGTCTAAGTAACCAACCTGGTGCTAGACCGGAAGCCCAGTGGGGCCTGAATGACTTGTGTTAATTTCTCAGATCTCCAAATCCTTCCCTAAGGACAACTTTCCATTGCCTAGCATCATCGTCTTATGGATGCAATCAGTGGACACGAGCTGCTAACATTCATAGACGCATACTCTAGGTATAATAAAATTATCATGCACAGCCCAAATAAAAGGCACACCTGCTTCATCGCCAATAATGGGCTTTATTGCTACCGAGCCACGTCGTTTGGCCATCGTAACACGGGCACCATATTCCAATGGCACAACCGGATGTTTGCTCGGCACATTGGTCGATCAATGGAGGCTTATATAGATGAGTCATCGGTGAAATCTGTAAATGCCAGGGGCATTTGGAAAACTTGGCCGAAACTTTCGCCCTCCTCTGTAGATATAATATGAAGCTCAACTCTTCATCATTCGCTCTAGTAAGTTCCTTTGCTTTGTTGTAAGTGCAAAGGGCAGCCAACCCTAACAAAATTTGGGCAATCTGAGTCATGTAGAAGCCTCGCACAATCAGGCAAGTATATAGCCTAAATGGATTGATTATGGCACTAAGCAGCTTTGTGTCAAAAGCCACCGATCGGTGCATTACCTTCTTTAACTTGGTCAAGAAGGGCAAACCTTTTGTATGAAACAAAGGATGTACCAATGCTTTTGAAGACTTAAAAGGGCATTTTTCCACACCCCTGGTACTTTCCAAACTCGTAGACAAGAAGGATCTACATTTATACCTTATAGTAACTAACTGCTCGATCAGTGATTCCTTAGTTCATGATAAGGAGAAGGTGCAAGAGGCTAACGGGCTCGAAAACAATGTATTCCAAGTTCGAAAAGCTAGCATTCTACCTTTGATGTTGGCTAGCCGGTTACGACTGTATTTCCAAGCTCACCCAGTCAAAGTCCTCACCAACCAGCAGTTGAAGCAAGTGTTGAGCTGACTCAATGCACCGTGCCGACTCCTAAAGTGATTTATGGAGCTCAAATAACACCACATCACCTTACACCCTCAAGTCTCAGTCAAAGGCTAAGTAATGGCTGACTTCATAGTGGAGTGCTCCGGCCCGGACAATGGCAATGAAGAAGCAACAACCAATCCCCATGTATAGCAGTTATACATTGATGGAGCATCCAACGAGAAGGGGGTGGGGTAGGCATGGTCCTGGTCACGTTTGAGGGCAAATATTTGTATTTTACCATCTGCCTAAGCTTCACGACTATAAACAATGAAGCAGAATATGAATTTGCCACGGCCGGTCTCAGGATGGCTAGAGAGTTACGAGTAGAATCTTATATATGTTCAAGACTCTTTGTCGGTTGTCAACCAAACTGGGGATTGTGTTTGGATCAAGGGAAAAACATTGACCATCTATGTCGCAAAAGCCAAGAGACTCATTAACACTTTCACAGACATCAAGGTCGAACAAATCCCTTACGAGAAGAATGCCAAGGAAGACCAATGAGCCAAGGCAATGAGCAATCTAGAGGAAAGCATCCCTTTGGTCCCTATGAATGTGCGGGATGCCCCTTGCTTCAAATTAGGTGCAACTGCCATGGAAATTGACGAAGTCCAAATTGATTCCTAGATGACTCCATTGCTGAAATATCTTACGAGCGGTGAACTGCACACTGATAGTAAAGAGGCCCAGAAATTCATGTACCTGGCGCCCCACTACACCATCATGGATTGATAGCTCTATCGACGAGGGTATTCAACACCCTTCCAATGGTGCATAACGAACGAGGATGTCAACCATATACTGGAAGAACTACATAAAGGCTTCTATGGAGATCATGTCGAGAGGCAAAGCCTATCGAAAAAGGCTGCCCACCAAGGTTACTATTAGCCTATTATGATTAAGGATGTAATGAGTTATCTCAAGAAGTGCGAACAGTGTCAGTAGTTCGCCAAGATCCGGAGAGCTTCTCCTACTTTCCTAACTCTTATGACATCCCCCTAGTCGTTTGACACTTGGGAGATCGACCTGATTGAGAAGCTTCTTAAAGCCAAAGACAGATACAACCATTCCATAGTGTCCATCAACTAATTCATAAAGTGGGTTGAGGTGGAGCTCCTCACTAGGATTATGCCCAAGGTCCTAAACTTTCTAATAAAGCACATTGTTTGGCTCCTCGGCCTACTAACGAAAATCATCACTGATAATGACACTCGGCTCAAAAGCAGGCCGTTCCAAGGATTCTATAAGCGGAATGGGATAGAGAAATGCTTTTTCTTAGTCATCCACCCATAGGCAAACTGACGGGTTGAGGCAGTAAACAAGTCCATAAAAATGCTTAAGAAGCACCTCATATAGGCAAAAGGGAACTAGGTTGAAGATTTGCCACTCGTACTCTAGTCCTACCGCACCTTAAGCCACATGTCAGCTTGCACTCCCCATTCTATTTAGCCTACAAGTATGAAGCTATTCTGCTCATCAAAGTTGACAAACCATCCACATGGCATCTCTCATATGACCAAAGCAAAATGAAGAACCGCTTAAGATCGGGCTCAACTCTTTGAGCGAAAGAAGAGCCTAGGCAAAGCTTTGCATAGAGGCGTACAAAAGAAAAATAGCCAAACACTACAACACAAGAGTGAAGCTCCACTAATTCCAGGTCCGGGACTTAGTTCTTCACCGAGTCTTTGCAAACACCTAGAACCTTACTAAAGGATTATTAGGGTCGAACTAGGAAGATCCATATATGATCGGCATCACACTTACCAATGACGCCTGCCGCCTTTCATAGTTGGATGGCATTTAGGTGCCTCACGTTTAGAACTTGGAGCACCTACGAGCGTATATGTATAAGGACTTATGGGACGACGTTATAAAGCCAAAGAAATTTGCTGTAATTATAAGGCAAGAATTTTATAATGTTCTACGTATAAAATGTAAATAGGGCATTCCCATATATTCATCGCCCAAGCATCAACATGGCTATCCGGTGAGGGCGGGCCGATAGAGGCCCTCCTCCATAACTAGGGAATGCTACATCTGAGGCTATCTGATGGGGATGAGCTAAACGACACTCTCTTCCTTGTTGGGGAAAGTTGTATCCTAGGCTATCTGGAGAGGGTGGTTATCGGAGGCCCTTCTATACTACCAAGGAATGTCAAAATTTCTCTGTAAGGATGGACGAGCCACTCAATGCTCCCGTCCATGCTAGAGGAATTAATTAACTAATGGCATAACCACCGTGTCATGGTCTTGATTCGTTCACCCATGATGTTGCCTACCTTCCAATAGGGCAGGGCACTGCTGCCATGAAGGCATGGTTACCCATGTTGTAACCCAAAACCAGACATCCATAGTGTTTCTCCGTAAGGATGCACGAGCCACTCAACACTCCCATCTATGCTAGAGTCATCGATGAGCCGATGGCGCGACCACCCATGTCATGGTCCGGATTCCTTCGTCAGTGATTCTGCCCGCCCCTCCAACAGGGTAGTGCACCAGTGCCATGAAAGCATGGTTGCCCATGCTATAACCTAGAACTTGGCATCTACAGTGTTGCTCCATGAGGATGCGCAAGCCACTTAATGCCCTCATTTGTTCCAGAGGCATCGATGAACCGATAATGTAACTACCCACACTGTGTTCTCGATTCATCCGCCTGTGATGCTACCCACTCTTCCAATGGAGCAGGGACTGGTGCCAAGAGGTGCAGTCGCCCATGCTATAACCCCAAACCTGGCATATGTAGTGTTGCTTCATGATGATGCGTGAGCCATTTAACGCGCACGTCTACGCTGGAGAAATTGATAATTCGATGGTGCGACTACCTATGTTGTGGTCTCGATTTATTCGCCCATAATGTCGCTCACCCCTCAAGCAACGCAAGGGAAGTGGTGCCATGAAGGCACGGTTATCTACGTTGTAACCTCGAACCTAGTAGTCATAGTGTGATCGACTTAAACACCTTAAGTCGACCAATCAAGGAAAGCTAGATCCCTTGGCGGCCCTCAAATACGATAAAGACCGACCAACGAAGGTATCGAGTTAAGGGTTCCTTATCATTAGCTCACGTTCAACACGTAAAGCTAAGGGCAAGCAACCTCAATGAAAGATAAATTTGTTTGTTTTACTATTTTTATGTTTCCTATGTCTACTCATCTGGTACATTGTGTATAAACGGCCAAATCAATGTGTTTACTTAGCAGGATCGGGGGATTTGAGCTACCCGGCATAGAGCAAGTAAAATTCATACAATAAATAAACACAAAAGACAAATATATATGTGAAATATTAATAGAAATATAAAAGGCAAACATGGAGTATTGAAACAAACATACGAATCCATCTCAACAACTTTCACCACAAAGAGAAAGAGTTATACATATAAAAAGCAGAAGATATCATTTCACTTCACAAAACATTACAAAAACAAGTCTCGCCACTCAGTAAATTAGCAAAAGAAAAGAAAATTACAACACAAACAAAGTAGTGCCTCGGAGCTCGTAAGGGCAGGAGCTCCTTAATGATGTGACAGTCATCATCAAAAATCAACCCTTTATCCACCATGGGGGGAGGGGGTGGGGTTTCATCGATAGCTGGCTCGCTTGGGTCGTTTGTATAGGAGGCAATATACTCCTAAGTCAAGATGGTTCGGGGAGCCCTACCTTCCACCTCCTTCTCTTGTGATACCTCTCGGTGCACGTCATTGTTTTCCTCTTAGGTAAGGAAACTAACTGCTAAGGGAAGGTGTAGTTGACTGCAAAGATTAGCTTCAACATCTTTGTCAACTTTCCATTCCACTCCTCATCCTTGTCATCTCTTATCTTTGCCTGCTACTTTGGAGTGGCACAAGTCAAGTGTTATTGTAACGTGTCTCTCGTCTCGTCTGCACCCCTATGTCTGACCACTAGGTCCACCCGCACCTTCCCAAGCTCCTCCCCCAGTTTCTTTACCTCTTCCACCCGCTCCCTAATGGTGGTGTCCCTAGCCTTTTCAGCCATGTACTACGCCCCTTCTGCCTTCAAGGCCCGTCTCTCAAGCTCCTTGGCCTTCTTTTCAACCTCAAGAACCCATCTCACAAGCTCTCTTATCGTTCCCTCCGCCATTGGCAAGCCACTACTTCATCCTCAATATACTTCCTCAAGGCTCGCAATCCTATGTGAATGCGGAGGGCACGTAGTGCGGCCTACATGGTGAACATAGTATCGAGTAACAAAAAACTACCAAGTACGGGAATCCTTACTATTAGGCGTGTAATACCCCAAAAATTTAAAATATGTTATAATTAAAAATTTAAAACATGATAGTATTAAATAATTGGATTTAATTTATAAATAAAAATTATTTAAAATAAGGAGGGGAACAATGGTCATTTTTCAAATTTAGAATTTGACAACGAAACCTATGTAATTACGACCATCTCGTTTTTTTGATTTGCATAGTATATTCATTTGCCTAGTTTGGACTCCGTATGAAGAAGTTATGGGCGATTTTGTGTTGAGCTAAGTGAGTGTCGAAATTCAAATTTGAATTCTAGAGGTTGTTGCCCTTCCACTCTCTATAAAAAGGCCAAAGAGTATGTAACTTCTTTTTTCCTATTTTCAAAAACTACCATCGCTTCTTATTTTCCCTCTTTCTTCCTAAACAATAAATCACCATATCTTACTCAATTCTTAGTGGATTCACACAAAATTAGTGGCATTGCAAAGCATACGAAGAATATTATGCATCTATACCAAATTGAAGGAGAATTCAGAAGCTTAGTGGCACAACAGTTTGGACAGTGAAGTATAGAAACATTAGAGAGCAATTTGGTAAATTATCTTTGATTTCTTCCAATATAATGCATAGATAATGATATATCTATGATGTTTAACCCATATACAAGTAGATAATCGACAATAATTAGGAAATTCAGATCTAACATTGGATTGGTAGGGAAATGATGATCAGTAAACCAACATACTAAATAAATCAACCTTTTGCCTAAACTAATGCATATACGATGAAATTTAAAGAAATTTAAATGTAAAATGACTATAGAAACATAATGTAAGATGTTAGGAATGTTATTAGACGACCGAAGGCCGAATGAGGGTGATTATAGGTGAAACGAGATGGAGGAATGATCAAAATCGCGGTCGATCAATCGATCTGGTCAATTGGTGGACCAATGAACGTCATCCTAGGTCTGGTTGAACCTAGACCTAGTTGTGCCGAATCGAAATAAAACGAAGGTGCATTGTCGAGTTTTGGGAAGTTATTATTGAATCTACATGGAAGTAAATTCGGTGTGAAGGGGTTGATGAGGAATATGTTGATTTGTGATTGTGGCATGAGATTTGGTTTGAATGGTTATGTATTTGATAGTGATGTTATTCTGGCCTGGCCCTAGGCATAGGTCACCTAGGCGGTTTCCTAGGGCCCCAGTTCTCTAGAGGGCCCCAAATTTTAAAATTATTATATGTATAAATTATTTTATCTCCAGCCTTTCGAAAGTCTACATGGCTCCATGGTAAATGCAGTTGTCTCTCTCTTTAGAGACCCAGGTTCAAGTCTTATATTTGATGTTTTAGTGCGGTAGTTTTCAAATTTTATTTACATCATCCATTTTACCTTTGTACCATCGTCCCAAAATTAATTTTTGCATAGGGCCTTAAACTGTGCAAGGTCGGGCCTGATGTTATTCGTCGATAGAGACATGAATGATGCCGTAGCGTAAAGAGGCAGCCCCGACGATGATCCTGTAGCGCAAGAATGCGAGTCTAGGATATGAACTCTCTTGTAGCGTAAGTCAGGTCTAAAGAGGAGAGGATGTTAAGTGTACCTATAGCGCATGAAGGGCGGGGCCCATGACGCGATTCTATTTGTTATTGAGGCATGGACAATAAACGGTCATGTAATGATTAATGTGGGTCCAAGATGTGAGCCCATTACGTATACGAGACATGGACGTTAAGCGACTCTGTAGTAAATTTTAGCGGGTTTGGAACGTGAGTTTGGTGTATGATAGATTTGTGATGTGATAGTTGACCAGAGATGGTAGTTTATGGTTATATACATAGTAGTGTGAGTCTTGTGTGTTAGAGACATGATTGAGATGTGGAGACTGAGATGATAGACTATTATCATGTTATAGTATCATTTTTGTAGTATATGTGGAGCAAGCATGGCTCACTCACTTAAGCTTATATCCGACCCGGTCCTATTTTTCTCTTTATTTATATCTCTAGGTTGATGAAGCATGGAGTCGAGATGGTATAGGAGACAAGGACCCTATTGTACATATTGTAAATAATGGAAATATATATTATGACTTGGATTTTATTATGTATATGGATTGGGTTTGATTTGTATTGTAAAGATAAATATATCTAACGGTATATATATATATACTATGTTGTTATAGAGTGACTATGGTTATTGATATATTATACTTTGTTTCCTTCTGTTGTGAGATTATAAAAGTAATTAGTTAGAATTGTATTTGTTTCTTGTTATCATGTCCGATGACTTTTCTTTTTCAACTGTCGAGGTGTCAATGTTGATTCGAGCATTGAACCCAAGGGTCGAAAAAGGCAGGTTGTTACCTTTGGTATTAGAGCAAAAATATACCCTTAGAATAGGGACTAGGGATGCATTGAGAGAGATTATTTGCCATTTCCAGTAGATATATATACAAGTATGTTATGTAGGAGCCAAATACATTACAAACACCATTTACCATTCCAGTTTTGTTTACTATCTATTAGGGAGTTGCTCATGAATCGCATATTTACAAATAGCTGAAAATGTGTAATTCAGTCGAAACTGGAACATAAACCAACGTAGCCAATGCCAATGGGGTAGAGACCAAAGCCGGGAGAAGCACCCGAGTAGATATAATGGACATCCCTGGAGTCAGTATCCTATTATGGTTCAGATGCTATATCTAAGCAACAAGCCAAGCTAGTACCAACCCCACTTAACCCGTAGCCACCACTACCACTACTACCCAAGGTGTGATTCCAACCTAAACACCACCAACAGTTGACTTTCCTAAAATGTGTAAGGATTTCTCAAGCCTTGTGAATGGTCTAATATATATATAGCCTTGTTAAATTATTTAATATAAATATAATACAATAATTTTAAAATTTTGATTAAGTATTGAAATTTTGGCTTTATAAGTTTCTAATTATAAACATTAAACTTTAAGTTTTCCATGTATATAACATATGATTGAAAGTTTCCACATATATTTTAAAACCTTGCATAAGCTTGACATTCAAAACTTTATACATAAGATCTTTCATATACAAATAATTTTTTAAAGTTTTCATAATTGCTTAAAACTTCCATATGTATGAATTAGATCTTGTTTGAATATAATGAATCTTTTGCTTATAGTATCTTTTTAATGTTCTCATGTATGTATCAAAACTCTTTTAAATTTAATGTGTCTAATACTTATAATATCTACTGCTGATTTAAAAAAATAATGTAACGCTAAAAATTTACGTATATTTATACAAACTGACTATATATCGTCCAATTTTAATTATGTAAATAAATATTACAGTAGTTTTAGACAATTTTGAATCAATTTCTAGTATGTAAAACACAGTACGGGGCCATAAATTTCTACCATGTTAATAACACACACACACACACACATATATATATATATATAACACCCCAGCTATCTAATTGTTTTTGTATGGTCGCCATAGATAGCCATTTATGGTGCAAAATTAACAAAATCCCTTCAAGCAATTATCTATCGTTTAATCCATGTTTAAAATTACACTAATATCGTATATCAACGTGCAAATATAACCTTTACATGTGCATCTAATAATTACAAACAACTCTCAAACATCAAATAAATCAAATACTAATTAATATTTCTTTAGTATCAATTAATTTAGTCAATTTACACCGTTTTATAAATTAATTAAATCGTATGGTTTTTCGAAAAATTCACAAATGCGGTTGTGTGACTCGGAGATGTGAATTTAATCTACAGTCAATATTAAACAATTCAAATATTAATGTTCACACGTCACCTTAGCCAGAGTATGATAGTTTGACTGAATTCATCGCTTATAGACATTTTTAGTAAAATCATATTTTACAATTTCTTAAGCGGTGCCTTTTAATAACAATTATTTACACGCATTCTCTTCATCAATACCATATCACATTAGGATTTATGGAATTTGGTTTTAATCAAAATTCCAATGTCATCCTTATTTAACTTAGTTAGTCAATAAAAAAGTGTTTGGTTTAATGATAACATTTATATTAATCGTACTACTCTGGCCAAAGATTTTGTTTACGAGTTAACTATGTTGACCATAATACTAACTTTATACAACTAAGGAGACGAATTATATATTGAATAGTGTTTCACTTCCAATGCTTCAACTCAGACCTAATTATAATCGTTTGATGTATGTCATGCCATGATTTGAATATAATCAAAATGGAGTTTCCACATTGAAGTTCAATATTATTCTCAAGTCGAGAGAACCGTGTAATATTATTACTTCGAGATTCCCCGTTTGACCGAGTTGCTATTATTTATTACTCAAGTTTCTCGCAAGCGTAGAGTGGATCAGCCCGCATCATTCAAATAGCCCATGTGACTACAACAACGCACATCTTGGCTAGTCATTTTGCTTGCATACTCCCATGACCTGGCATGTTGGCTTGCCTGCTAGATATGGCCAGCCCATGCACTTAAGTGCTCGACAACATGGTTTGCCCTCTTAGATGCTCAAGTGAACAAAACTCCTTCAAGGAGTAGCTTGCCCGACACCAACACAGGTATTAGTTAAACATCATCCCCGCAGGCACGAGCAAGCGATGGCAGTACATGAGCTGCTCGATCTACAAAGTGCTCCTCAATAGTCAACCGACCCATCCATCCAGCAAATTGTCGGCCAAGTCATCTACTTATCTTCAACATCACATCACTTTCCCCCATCCGCTTCCATTTAGGCTTTATTGCCTTGGCACGACAGTTTTTAGCTATAGGTGCCTAACTGCCTTTGTAGAAAGAAGCTTTGCATACGTTGTTCCCCAGCAAGGACTGACATAAGCAACACTGTTTATCTAACAAAAGAGCCAATGTGCAATAACAACTACATGTCCTTTACTACCACCAAAGTAACTCTGCTCAACCACTCTATGATCTCATGTCGCCTACCCATGCACCAATCATGCTCAAGATATGACCAGCCAATTGTTCTCATCTGCACCAAATAGGCAAGTTAGTATCTTAGTTGGCATGTGGATCCACCAAGACACGACCATCGAGGGCCTGGAGAAATTTTTGGGCCTTAACAATGCAATCTCAACTATTTAAGCACAAATTCCAATAGCTATATATACACCAAGACATGCATTTCTATAGGGGTTGAGCTACATAAACTCTTAAGCATTGTAATTTTGTTATTATTTCTTACCATCAAATATTTTGTAAGAGAAGGAAAGTAGTAAGAAATTCCTTATAGTGGACGTATAACAATTTAGATCGAACCACTTTAAATCTTGTTCTTTTTTACTTTTTACGCATTTCACTTCCTTATTTTACATTTTTAATTAAGGCACTAGTAAGCCGTCTTTGCTAATATCATCTCATGGTCATAACTATGAGGTTGACTAAATTTTTAGCCCACATTTTGACGCTAGAAGGAGGGCCTCCTTTAAAATCTCTCATCTTTCTTTACTTTTTTTTCTCTACAAACTCTTTTCACACTTTCACCACGTCAGACCCTAGCGAAAACGAGACTGATAACTCCAATGGTCACAATACCAATGGAGCTACTAGGGCAAGTATTGTCTATCTCATTCATGGGTTGAGCAACGACACGTGGCTCAGCATGATAAATGGCTTAACCAGCATTGGGCAACTTGCCCGTAGCCTGAATGAACTCAGGGCTAGGGTGGATGCTTAAACAGTGAGCTTCACCCGGGCAGTCCCTTTGACGATTGAACAAGCCCTCATTCAATATGTCGTGCTTAGTGCTTACAGCATAATGAACAATGCCAATGAGAGGGTCACGTTGGAAACCCCCGTTGGGATCCTCTGGACTACCATAAGGACATGCATGCTATCCACTAGAAAGGGTATGCCTACGATGTTCCAAAACAAGAGCATGTGTATACTAAGAGGTACAGACGGACTGTCGCTCCCCTTTCATAGAAAAACTATCTACCTTTAAATGCCTTCGTGCAGTGGATGAGGGGCGAGATCCTTGCTTTGACTGTCTCAGCAGCGACATGCGAGCAAAAAACCCTGAACTCAAAGAGCCCTTCGTTCACTCCCATTCCCAAACAGAAGCTCCTCGGCCTAGGTCACGAGAAAGAAAGGCTCGGCAACCCCCTGCTTATAGAAGCAGAACTCCTACCATGGTTCAACCTCATCATTCCCCTTCACCGTATCATTGCTACAGATCCTTTGTGCTAGTTAGAAGTGGAATCATTTCATAAAGAAATCTTAAGTAGTTACATTCACTAGAGGTATGCCTTACCTCCAACCAAGAAATATGATGGAAGCTCGGATCCATCCGACCATATCATAGCCTTCAACCCTATATTTGGCAGATCTCCGTCTATGCTAAATGCTTACTTTCCCTTCTACCCTTACTGCACCATTATCATCTGGGTTCCCTCATCTCTCTGCTGGGAGCATACACTCTTGGGCCCAGCTATGCTCTAACCTCAAAACTTGCATCTTTGCTTCTAGAACCGGAATCATGATGGCGAGCAAGCTGGGTAATATTTGATAAGATCCCAACGAGCTCAACCGCTTCAACAAAGAGTTGACCTATGCGAGGGGAGAGAACATGAACAGCTTGGTAGTCTCCCTATGTTTAGGGGTGAGGTACCAATCAATAATGTGGAAGGAGCTATAGAAACAACCAACCTCTTCATTGACAAACTTCCTCTAGAGGGAAAATGGCATAATAAGGGTTGAAGAGGTTGATCCCTCCGATAGTGATGAAGAGAGCATACATGCAACAAGAGCGGCATCCAGGACAACAACCATCAACGAAAGAACAGTCGGTAGGAAAATAACAAGAAATGCATTAAGGATGGCTCACCCTTCAAACCCAAGTATGCCAATTATGCAACTTTACATCGTGATATGAAAACGATATATCTTGCCATGCAAAATGGCAAGTCATTTTAGTGGCCACCTTATTCTCGAATTGGGCGAAAGGAAAAGCCAGGGGTAATGGAAAGTATTATGAGTTCCGCATGTTCAATAGACACTCCACCAATGAGTGTCGACACCTTAAAGATGAAATAAAGTGGCTAATCCATGAGGGCATATTGGTCTAGTTTATGAGACAGCAGGTAGAATAATGCAACACCCGACCAAATCCACCTGCCCAACCCCAATTGGTAGACAACAACAGCATGCCCACAATCAGCACAAAAATATTGTCAATTTGTGGCCGCACGTGGCTGGAAGCAACCGAGAGGCATAAGCCATGTACAGTTAAGAGCTCGCTTCGAGCAGTCATGTATACTCGGTAGACTTTAGAGTCCTCAAAGGCCCCTCGGGTTGAGGAAGACGTAGCTGGCATTGCTTTCACAATGGAAGACAAGAATGGAGTTGGTTTCCCCCACCATGACCAGTTGGTTGTATCAATCAATGTTGCTAGTGCCAGAGTGCATTGAGCTTTCATCGATGGGGGCATCTTCGTTAATGTAAAGTTCAAAAAAGTTTTTGACAAAATGAAGCTTCCTACCTTTAGCCTTACTCCTAATGTCTGCTTATTTATGGATTTGGGGGTTTTGGACTTATACCCCTCGGAAAAACTTTGTACATAGTCACATTCGGCTAAGAACCTCGTATGGCCAAGATTCAGGTAAAATTCATTGTAGTGCACTGGCCGCCTACCTATAATGCTGTAAAAGGTAGGTCAGCACTGGAGGACTTGGACGCGATTATAGCCTACTAGTAGCTAACAATGAAGTTCCCAGTCATAAGAGGGATAGGGTGCGCTTGTAGCAACCAGCAAGCCACCAGGAACTGCTATAGTGTGCCTCTACAATAGGAAAAAAGGGAATACTCATGCTTCAATAGGAGCCAGCAATGCTCAATGATGACACAACTAAGAGAATGCAAGAGCCAGAAATGCTTCAATTTGTGTTGGGGTCGCCTGAAGCCTCGAAGTTAAAGAACCCATAGTTGTCACGCTCAGTAGCGGCACACCCAAGAAATCGTAAGAGCCATGCAATACTCCCATTCGTGCCGGGGTCACCCGAGGCCTGGAAGTCGAAACACCCATAGTTGCCCCATTTAGCAGTGACACACCCAACAGAACAAAAGAGCCATCCAACACTCACGTTTGGGCTAGGGTTTCCAAAGGCCCAAGAGATGAAGGATCACAATAATTATAATTCTCAAGAGTACATGCGAGCCGAACAACGCACATGTTCCTACTGGAACCAAAGCGACTTGGTTGACTTGGGTCGCATTTCCCTGACCAGCCTGAATAAGATAAGAGAGCTCATTGCAATATGGAAGGACTAAGTTAACCCTCATTGACAAGCAGGCGCAAAAGATACTACCACTCCTTTCATCTCGACGCCGATAGACTCATCTATAAGAGCCGAGGGCAGCCATAGCTCTTAAGTTCATGCATAAAAGTCTATCCCAGCCAAGAATGTTGTTGAATGCATGATATATGCATTAGACCAGTGCGATCTAGGAGAAGACGCAAAGGATAGTAATGATGACCCGCTCGACCTCCATATGGGAGACCCGAACCCCAACGATGTGTCAGCAACCCCACTTGAAGCAATCTCGATTGATAACAATGTTCCTAGCAAGGTCGTCCGAATAGGCATCTAGCTAAGCCCAGAGATAAGGGATGAGCCGATCGGTTTTCTATAGAAAAACAAGGACAAGTTTGCCTAGGACATGCCAACATGACCTACAATGATCATTTGATTATCTGCCACGCCCTCACATCAATCTAGCAGCTTACCCTATTCGATAAAAGAGATGGCCCCTCAACCCTGAACAGCATAGGGCACTTAGAAAAGAAGTAGAAAAGCTATTTGAAAATGGGTTCATCCATGAAGCTACGTATCCAGTCTAAGTAACCAACCTGGTGCTAGACCGGAAGCCCAGTGGGGCCTGAATGACTTGTGTTAATTTCTCAGATCTCCAAATCCTTCCCTAAGGACAACTTTCCATTGCCTAGCATCATCGGCTTATGGATGCAATCAGTGGACACGAGCTGCTAACATTCATAGACGCATACTCGAGGTATAATAAAATTGTCATGCACAACCCAAATAAAAGGCACACCTCCTTCATCGCCAATAATGGGCTTTATTGCTACCGAGCCACGTCGTTTGGCCATCGTAACACGGGCACCATATTCCAATGGCACAACCGGATGTTCGCTCGGCACATTGGTCGATCAATGGAGGCTTATATAGATGACACATCGGTGAAATCTGTAAATGCCAGGGGCATTTGGAAAACTTGGCCGAAACTTTCGCCCTCCTCTGTAGATATAATATGAAGCTCAACTCTTCATCATTCGCTCTAGTAAGTTCCTTTGCTTTGTTGTAAGTGCAAAGGGCAGCCAACCCTAACAAAATTTGGGCAATCTGAGTCATGTAGAAGCCTCGCACAATCAGGCAAGTATATAGCCTAAGTGGATTGATTATGGCACTAAGCAGCTTTGTGTCAAAAGCCACCGATCGGTGCATTACCTTCTTTAACTTGGTCAAGAAGGGCAAACCTTTTGTATGAAACAAAGGATGTACCAATGCTTTTGAAGACTTAAAAGGGCATTTTTCCACACCCCTGGTACTTTCCAAACTCGTAGACAAGAAGGATCTACATTTATACCTTATAGTAACTAACTGCTCGATCAGTGATGCCTTAGTTCATGATAAGGAGAAGGTGCAAGAGGCTAACGGGCTCGAAAACAATGTATTCCAAGTTCGAAAAGCTAGCATTCTACCTTTGATGTTGGCTAGCCGGTTACGACTGTATTTCCAAGCTCACCCAGTCAAAGTCCTCACCAACCAGCAGTTGAAGCAAGTGTTGAGCTGACTCAATGCACCGGGCCGACTCCTAAAGTGATTTATGGAGCTCAAATAACACCACATCACCTTCCACCCTCAAGTCTCAGTCAAAGGCTAAGTAATGGCTGACTTCATAGTGGAGTGCTCCGGCCCGGACAATGGCAATGAAGAAGCAACAACCAATCCCCATGTATAGCAGTTATACATTGATGGAGCATCCAACGAGAAGGGGGTGGGGTAGGCATGGTCCTGGTCATGTCTGAGGGCAAATATTTGTATTTTGCCATCTGCCTAAGCTTCACGACTATAAACAATGAAGCAGAATATGAATTTGCCACGGCCGGTCTCAGGATGGTTAGAGAGTTACGAGTAGAATCTTATATATGTTCAAGACTCTTTGTCGGTTGTCAACCAAACTGGGGATTGTGTTTGGATCAAGGGAAAAACATTGACCATCTATGTCGCAAAAGCCAAGAGACTCATTAACACCTTCACAGACATCAAGGTCGAACAAATCCCTTACGAGAAGAATGCCAAGGAAGACCAATGAGCCAAGGCAATGAGCAATCTAGAGGAAAGCATCCCTTTGGTCCCTATGAATGTGCGGGATGCCCCTTGCTTCAAATTAGGTGCAACCGCCATGGAAATTGACGAAGTCCAAATTGATTCCTAGATGACTCCATTGCTGAAATATCTTACGAGCGGTGAACTGCCCACTGATAGTAAAGAGGCCCAGAAATTCATGTACCTGGCGCCCCACTACACCATCATGGATTGATAGCTCTATCGACGAGGGTATTCAACACCCTACCAATGGTGCATAACGAACGAGGATGTCAACCATATACTGGAAGAACTACATAAAGGCTTCTATGGAGATCATGTCGAGAGGCAAAGCCTATCGAAAAAGGCTGCCCACCAAGGTTACTATTAGCCTATTATGATTAAGGATGCAATGAGTTATCTCAAGAAGTGCGAACAGTGTTAGTAGTTCGCCAAGATCCGGAGAGCTTCTCCTACTTTCCTAACTCTTATGACATCCCCCTAGTCGTTTGACACTTGGGAGATCGACCTGATTGAGAAGCTTCTTAAAGCCAAAGACAGATACAACCATTCCATAGTGTCCATCAACTACTTCATAAAGTGGGTTGAGGTGGAGCTCCTCACTAGGATCCTATGCCCAAGGTCCTAAACTTTCTAATAAAGCACATTGTTTGGCACCTCGGCCTACTAACGAAAATCATCACTGATAATGACACTCGGCTCAAAAGCAGGCCGTTCCAAGGATTCTATAAGCGGAATGGGATTGAGAAATGCTTTTTCTTAGTCATCCACCCATAGGCAAACTGACGGGTTGAGGCAGTAAACAAGTCCATAAAAATGCTTAAGAAGCACCTCATATAGGCAAAAGGGAACTAGGTTGAAGATTTGCCACTCGTACTCTAGTCCTACCGCACCTTGAGCCACATGTCAGCTTGCACTCCCCATTCTATTTAGCCTACAAGTATGAAGCTATTCTGCTCATCAAAGTTGACAAACCATCCACATGGCATCTCGTATATGACCAAAGCAAAATGAAGAACCGCTTAAGATCGGGCTCAACTCTTTGAGCGAAAGAAGAGCCTAGGCAAAGCTTTGCATAGAGGCGTACAAAAGAAAAATAGCCAAACACTACAACACAAGAGTGAAGCTCCACTAATTCCAGGTCCGGGACTTAGTTCTTCACCGAGTCTTTGCAAACACCTAGAACCTTACTAAAGGATTATTAGGGTCGAACTAGGAAGATCCATATATGATCGGCATCACACTTACCAATGACGCCTGCCGCCTTTCATAGTTGGATGGCATTTAGGTGCCTCACGTTTAGAACTTGGAGCACCTACGAGCGTATATGTATAAGGACTTATGGGACGACGTTATAAAGCCAAAGAAATTTGCTGTAATTATAAGGCAAGAATTTTATAATGTTCTACGTATAAAATGTAAATAGGGCATTCCCATATATTCATCGCCCAAGCATCAACATGGCTATCCGGTGAGGGCGGGCCGATAGAGGCCCTCCTCCATAACTAGGGAATGCTACATCTGAGGCTATCTGATGGGGATGAGCTAAACGACACTCTCTTCCTTGTTGGGGAAAGTTGTATCCTAGGCTATCTGGAGAGGGTGGTTATCGGAGGCCCTTCTATACTACCAAGGAATGTCAAAATTTCTCTGTAAGGATGGACGAGCCACTCAATGCTCCCGTCCATGCTAGAGGAATTAATTAACTAATGGCATAACCACCCGTGTCATGGTCTTGATTCGTTCACCCATGATGTTGCCTACCTTCCAATAGGGCAGGGCACTGCTGCCATGAAGGCATGGTTACCCATGTTGTAACCCAAAACCAGACATCCATAGTGTTTCTCCGTAAGGATGCACGAGCCACTCAACACTCCCATCTATGCTAGAGTCATCGATGAGCCGATGGCGCGACCACCCATGTCATGGTCCGGATTCCTTCGTCAGTGATTCTGCCCGCCCCTCCAACAGGGTAGTGCACCAGTGCCATGAAAGCATGGTTGCCCATGCTATAACCTAGAACTTGGCATCTACAGTGTTGCTCCATGAGGATGCGCAAGCCACTTAATGCCCTCATTTGTTCCAGAGGCATCGATGAACCGATAATGTAACTACCCACACTGTGTTCTCGATTCATCCGCCTGTGATGCTACCCACTCTTCCAATGGAGCAGGGACTGGTGCCAAGAGGTGCAGTCGCCCATGCTATAACCCCAAACCTGGCATATGTAGTGTTGCTTCATGATGATGCGTGAGCCATTTAACGCGCACGTCTACGCTGGAGAAATTGATAATTCGATGGTGCGACTACCTATGTTGTGGTCTCGATTTATTCGCCCATAATGTCGCTCACCCCTCAAGCAACGCAAGGGAAGTGGTGCCATGAAGGCACGGTTATCTACGTTGTAACCTCGAACCTAGTAGTCATAGTGTGATCGACTTAAACACCTTAAGTCGACCAATCAAGGAAAGCTAGATCCCTTGGCGGCCCTCAAATACGATAAAGACCGACCAACGAAGGTATCGAGTTAAGGGTTCCTTATCATTAGCTCACGTTCAACACGTAAAGCTAAGGGCAAGCAACCTCAATGAAAGATAAATTTGTTTGTTTTACTATTTTTATGTTTCCTATGTCTACTCATCTGGTACATTGTGTATAAACGGCCAAATCAATGTGTTTACTTAGCAGGATCGGGGGATTTGAGCTACCCGGCATAGAGCAAGTAAAATTCATACAATAAATAAACACAAAAGACAAATATATATGTGAAATATTAATAGAAATATAAAAGGCAAACATGGAGTATTGAAACAAACATACGAATCCATCTCAACAACTTTCACCACAAAGAGAAAGAGTTATACATATAAAAAGCAGAAGATATCATTTCACTTCACAAAAAATTACAAAAACAAGTCTCGCCACTCAGTAAATTAGCAAAAGAAAAGAAAATTACAACACAAACAAAGTAGTGCCTCGGAGCTCGTAAGGGCAGGAGCTCCTTAATGATGTGACAGTCATCATCAAAAATCAACCCTTTATCCACCATGGGGGGAGGGGGAGGGGGTGGGGTTTCATCGATAGCTGGCTCGCTTGGGTCGTTTGTAAAGGAGGCAATATACTCCTAAGTCAAGATGGTTCGGGGAGCCCTACCTTCCACCTCCTTCTCTTGTGATACCTCTCGGTGCACGTCATTGTTTTCCTCTTAGGTAAGGAAACTAACTGCTAAGGGAAGGTGCAGTTGACTGCAAAGATTAGCTTCAACATCTTTGTCAACTTTCCATTCCACTCCTCATCCTTGTCATCTCTTATCTTTGCCTGCTACTTTGGAGTGGCACAAGTCAAGTGTTATTGTAACGTGTCTCTCGTCTCGTCTGCACCCTATGTCTGACCACTAGGTCCACCCGCACCTTCCCAAGCTCCTCCCCCAGTTTCTTTACCTCTTCCACCCACTCCCTAATGGTGGTGTCCCTAGCCTTTTCAGCCATGTACTACGCCCCTTCTGCCTTCAAGGCCCGTCTCTCAAGCTCCTTGGCCTTCTTTTCAACCTCAAGAACCCATCTCACAAGCTCTCTTATCGTTCCCTCCGCCATTGGCAAGCCACTACTTCATCCTCAATATACTTCCTCAAGGCTCGCAATCCTATGTGAATGCGGAGGGCACGTAGTGCGGCCTACATGGTGAACATAGTATCGAGTAACAAAAAACTACTAAGTACGGGAATCCTTACTATTAGGCGTGTAATACCCCAAAAATTTAAAATATGTTATAATTAAAAATTTAAAACATGATAGTATTAAATAATTGGATTTAATTTATAAATAAAAATTATTTAAAATAAGGAGGGGAACAATGGTCATTTTTCAAATTTAGAATTTGACAACGAAACCTATGTAATGTGGGTCCAAGATGTGAGCCCATTACGTATACGAGACATGGACGTTAAGCGACTCTGTAGTAAATTTTAGCGGGTTTGGAACGCGAGTTTGGTGTATGATAGATTTGTGATGTGATAGTTGACCAGAGATGGTAGTTTATGGTTATATACATAGTAGTGTGAGTCTCGTGTGTTAGAGACATGATTGAGATGTGGAGACTGAGATGATAGACTATTATCATGTTATAGTATCATTTTTGTAGTATATGTGGAGCAAGCATGGCTCACTCACTTAAGCTTATATCCGACCCGATCCTATTTTTCCCTTTATTTATATCTCTAGGTTGATGAAGCATGGAGTCGAGATGGTATAGGAGACAAGGACCCTATTGTACATATTGTAAATAATGGAAATATATACTATGACTTGGATTTTATTATGTATATGGATTGGGTTTGATTTGTATTGTAAAGATAAATATATCTAACGGTATATATATATATACTATGTTGTTATAGAGTGACTATGGTTATTGATATATTATACTTTGTTTCCTTCTGTTGTGAGATTATAAAAGTAATTAGTTAGAATTGTATTTGTTTCTTGTTATCATGTCCGATGACTTTTCTTTTTCAACTGTCGAGGTGTCAATGTTGATTCGAGCATTGAACCCAAGGGTCGAAAAAGGCAGGTTGTTACCTTTGGTATTAGAGCAAAAATATACCCTTAGAATAGGGACTAGGGATGCATTGAGAGAGATTATTTGCCATTTCCAGTAGATATCTATACAAGTATGTTATGTAGGAGCCAAATACATTACAAACACCATTTACCATTCCAGATTTGTTTACTATCTATTAGGGAGTTGCTAATGAATCACATATTTACAAATAGCTAAAAATGTGTAATTCAGTCGAAATTGGAACATAAACCAACGTAGCCAATGCCAATGGGGTAGAGACCAAAGCCGGGAGAAGCACCCGAGTAGATATAATGGACATCCCTGGAGTCAGTATCCTATTATGGTTCAGATGCTATATCTAAGCAACATGCCAAGCTAGTACCAACCCCACTTAACCCGTAGCCACCACTACCACTACTACCTAAGGTGTGATTCCAACCTAAACACCACCAACTGTTGACTTTCCTAAAATGTGTAAGGATTTCTCTAGCCTCGGTAGGAAGCCTTATGTTAGGACGGAACCAAACTCGGTGACTCAGGCATGGCTTAGAACTTATGAGAAAATTTCCAACTTGTTGGGACTTATGATATTACTAGGAGACAATTAGCCTCTTAGCACTTGCTAGGTGAGGCAGCATGTTGGTAGGAGGTAGTGACCATTGAAGTGAAAGAGGATACCATTACCCAGGGAATGTTTAAGAGAAAGTTTGGGATGAAATTCATTTCTGGAGCAGACAGGGATTCACTATTGGAGAGGTTTATTCATTTGAAACAAGAAGAGACGACGATCAAAAAGTATGTTAGTCAGTTTAATGAGTTGGCTAGGTTTAGTTTTAAGTTGGTGAACATTCTAGAGAAGAGTTAGCATTGAATCAGGTTCGATATGGGGAAACATTTGAGGGGTTAGTAGAAGCAGCATTGTTGAATTCAATGGATAGAGGAACGGGTCAGGAATTAGTCATGGTAATAGAGGTGCAGCAACAGAATAAGTATAAGAGTACTGGACCTCGAGGTGGATAAAAAATAAGTTGGCTATTGTGTGCAGGAGATGTCAGAAGGTGGAACACAATGCAAAGAACTGTAAGGTGAACCTTTAGAAAGGTATATTTTATAACCGTAACTAGATGGGAAACTTGTTGAAGGATGTTGGGTGGCCCCAACACCCAACATAAGATAAAGTGCTACAACTATGATCAATTCGGCCATATGAAGTGGGATTACCCGATTTTGAAGAAGGAAGGACAGATGGTTAAGGCATATGCTATGGATGTCGTCCTAACCTCAAGCATTGCACCATCATCAGTCCAAAAGAAAAGGAAACAGATTATGATGGAATATGTGTTGACTTTATCTGGTTCTCTTGTTCATACATTATTTGACACTAGTCACTTAGTGTATCATATTCATTCATAACAACTGCATTAGTTGATAGTTTAGCCCTTAAACCTGATATTATGCATGAATTAATTATGGTGTCGAATCCTGTCAACGGTGTTGAGACTTGGTTTTGATTCATGACACAAAGCTATCACTACGACATATTGATTTGACGACTGCTATGACAAAAAGAGAATATATACTACAAGGAGACAAGACTTCAAAACTGGTGCATCAATTATATTATTTTGTTTGTGAGTCTTAGGTCAATATTGTTAAAATCTCTCCTCGATTACGTATATATTAGCTTATATATTTAATCATTCTATTCCCATACATATATAAGCATATAAAATTTATAAAAGTGTTTAAAAGTTATATATATTATTATACCTATGTAAACTGTGCATATTGCACAGATTTTACCAGGTCAGTCGACTGACCCAGAGGTTCAGTCGACTGACCCAGAAGTCTCTATGCAGCATGCATAGGTGCACAGATATACAAATATATATTTAAAAATTCGTTTGAATATTCAGTCGACTGACCCAGAAGCTCAGTTGACTGAATTTCTAAAACAGCTACTTTTTGAAAAGACACGACTATTTGTGAAGAGTTACGAACCTCTACGAAAAGATTTGGACGCAACACTTCAATCGAAACTCTTCATCAACAGTCGCTGCTTTCTAACCCTTATAAATACATACTTCAACTTGATTCCAAATAACTGAATTACAACCGAATTTTCTTATCTTTCTAACCTATCTCTCTGGAATCTATTTGGTATAATACTTTCAATTATTCTGCAATAAAGCAATATTATACCTTTCTATTCTTCATAAACTTCAAATATATATATTTATACTCGAGGAGAAGATTATAGGAAGGGTGTACTACAAGTGACAAATCCGTGTTATTAGAACACACAAAGTCAAAACAATCTTTTGTATTTGTTGAAGTCCTATTCTACTGCTCAGGCGTGTGAAGTCCTCTTCGGCTGTTGAGGCGAAATCCTGTTCCGCTGCTCAGGTCCTTGTTCGGTTGCTCAAGGGTTGTAGACCTGTTCCTCCAGGTTAAGTGAGGGTTATTGTTTTAGTGAAATTCCAGAAGGAGTCTGGGACTGGACGTAGGATGGTGCTCCGAACCAGTATAAAAATACCTGGTGTCATTTTACTTTACTGCTTTTATATTCCACACTATTTATTGTATATATATCATCACTACACTCTGTATTAGCATATATCCATATTATATGATCCATAACATAGTTTCATTTGGTATCAGAGCAAGGTCATCATATAACCGTAACACAGTTATCTGATAATCTAATAATATGGACACTAATACTAGCACTAGCACTAACACTAGCTTCATTGAAGGACAATCCACTACACGTCCACCACTATTTAATGGCATGAATTATAACTATTGGGCCACACGAATGAGAATATATATGCAAGCAAATGGTTTTGATTCATGGAATATTACTCAGAAAGAATACACTATTCCTACCGAGGAGTATTCTACTTGGTCAAATACACAGAAACTAGATGCCACAGTTAATGCAAAGCCATGAATATGTTGTTTTGTACCTTAGATAAAAATGAGTTTAACCGTGTTAGCATGTGTAATACTGCATATGAAATATGGCGTACACTCAAAGTTACACACAAAGGAACCAACAAGGTCAAACAAAGCAAAATATCCATACTCAAAAGTCAGTTTCAAAACTTTAGAATGAAAGAAAATGAATCTATAAATGATATGTATTCAAGATTTCGAGATATCTACCATTCATTAGTAGGACTAGGAGAAAAATATTCAGACTTTGATATTGTATCCAAAATTCTTAACTCTTTAACGGATGAATGGGAAAGAAAAGTTCTCGCAATTGAAGAAGCAAACGATATTTCCCAAATAACTCCGGAAGAGTTAATAGGAAATATAATGTCCTATGAAGTGAATTTGCAGGCTAAACGAATTCAAGCTCAAGATAAAAAGAATATAGCATTCCATGCAGAACAAGAAGAATCAGATTCAGACAAAGACGACCTAGCCTTTATTGCCAAAAATTTCAAGAAATTCTTGAAATATAGAAAAGGAAACAGAAATAATGGCAAAAGAAGCTCAAACAACCATAAACCACCGTCTTCATCAATAATGGAGTGTTTTAACTGTCACAAAAAGGGGCATATATAGAAGGATTGTCCAAATCAAAAGAAAGAATATCACAATAAAAGGAAGGACAAGTTCAGAAGGAAATCTTTCTCAGTTACATGGGATGATTCAGACTCCTCTTCCTCATCAGAAAGCGAGAGTAACAGTGATAATGAACAAGCCAATGTATGCTTTATGGCCAAAGATAATGAGGTTAGTGATTTTACTTTTGATGATATGATAGAAATAAACTCAGAATTATTAGACACTTTATAAAATCTCAAAATAAAATATAAAGAGGCGGTTGAAAATAAGAACAAGGCAGAATTCGAAAGAGATATGCTTAAAGACGAGAAGAAAATATTGGAAGAAGAACTTGAGAAAACTCAAGAATCACTTTCAAATGTTAATTCTCAACTTATATTATTGAGTCAAGAAATTGAAACTCAAAAAGAAAAGAATGATGGTCTTGTTTCTGAAAATCATGTTTTAAAAACTAATATGAAAATGGTTGAACTAGAAAATTCATGTCTAAAGACCAAACTAGAAGGAATCACTAAAAACGTTTCAAACTTTAATAAAGGAAGAGAAAATTTATCTGGACTTATTGAGAATTCACAACCTGTTAACAATAAAAATGGTTTAGGATATAATAAAACTAATCGTAGAAATAGCACTAGATACGCTTTTATGTATAATAAAAATTTTAGTGCTACTACTAAATTTCGAGTAAAGTCGAAATCAAATTTTCATAGAAATTCAAACACTGTTATGACCAATAATGTTTATAATTTCTCTAAAAGTACAGAATCATTGACGGAAAATATGAATTAAAATTTTCTAAGTATTAGGGTTCCTGTTAATTGGAAAAATAGAGAGAAATGCATTAACGATTATTTTGATATGGTAGTTAATAATGAACATTATATTTATAAAGATTCAACCACACCCAAATGGGTATGGTTTCCTAAAATTTAGGAAATTATAAGAACCTTGGGTATCGCATGCTTTAAATGTTCATTGTTTTCTGATACCTTACATTATAAGTAGTAGTTATTTTGTTCTATATTGTTAGCACTTATGTGGAATATAATATTTGTTATCATATAAACTCTCCTTTTCGTCGATGACAAAGGGGGAGAAAGATATTGCTCTAACACTATTTTCAGGAATAAACAATGCAAGTACAAATTAAGGGGTAAGCATAGGATGGAGTAAGTTGTTATTTTATTTTATAAAAACATTAGTCTTTATTTCGTATGGCCTTTATTAAATAGCCACTCTATTCATATTATTTCCAGACTCTTGTTAATGGTATTTTAATGTATGAATAATCGTTTCTTTCATAATATCTATCAATGCTTCATACCTTTACTTTCTTATTCCTTTTTGTCGATGACAAAGAGGGAGAAATATTATTACTAACATTAAGAATGCAGGATATAGAGTATCAAAGGTTCAGGGGGAGTAAGTATTTATATTATATATATACAGTCGAAATCTATATCTATTTACAGGTTGTCATCGATCAAAAAGGGGGAGAACGTTGAGACTTGGTTTTGATTCATGACACAAAGCTATCACTACGACATACAGATTAAAGACTGCTATGACAAAAAGAGAATATATACTACAAGGAGACAAGACTTCAAAACTGGTGCATCAATTATGTTATTTTGTTTTTGAGTCTTAGGTCAATATTGTTAAAATCTCTCCTCGATTACGTATATATTAGCTTATATATTTAATCATTCTATTCCCAAATATTTTATGCATATATAAGCATATATAATTTATAAAAGTGTTTAAAAGTTATATATATTATTATACATGTGTAAACTGTGCATATTGCACAGATTTTACCAGGTCAGTCGACTGACCCAGAAATCTCTGTGCAACATGCACAGGTGCACAAATATACAAATATATATTTAAAAATTCGTTTGAATATTCAGTCGACTGACATAGAAGCTAGTTGACTGAATTTCTACAACAACTACTTTTTGAAAAGACACGACTATTTGTGAAGAGTTACGAACCTCTACGAAAAGATTTGGACGCAACATTTCAATCGAAACTCTTCATCAATAGTCGCTGCTTTCTAACCCTTATAAATACATACTTCAACTTGATTCCAAATAACTGAATTACAACCGAATTTTCTTATCTTTCTAATCTATCTCTCTGGAATCTATTTGCTATAATACTTTCAATTATTCTGCAATAAAGCAATATTATACCTTTCTATTCTTCATAAACTTCAAATATATATATTTATACTCGAGGAGAAGATTATAGGAAGGGTGTACTACAAGTGACAAATCCATGTTATTAGAACACACAAAGTCAAAACAATCTTTTGTATTTGTTGAAGTCCTGTTCTGCTGCTCGGGAGTGTGAAGTCCTCTTCGGCTGCTGAGGGGAAATCATGTTCCGCTGCTCAGGTCCTTGTTCGGTTGCTCAAGGGTTGTATAGACCTGTTCCTCCGGGTTAAGTGAGGGTTATTGTTTTAGTGAAATTCCAGAAGGAGTCTGGGACTGGACGTAGGACGGTGCTCCAAACCAGTATAAAAATACCTGGTGTCATTTTACTTTACTGCTTTTATATTCTGCACTATTTACTATATAGATATCATCACTACACTCTGTATTAGCATATATCCATATTATACGATCCATAACATACTTTCAAACGGATCGAACCATTTATCAATATTATGTCATAGCTTAAAGTAGGTCTTACATGGTGTGGAATTCCCCAGTGACACATATGTAATAAAAATTTTGGGGTACGAGTTGATTTTGTGAATGGATTGGATGTCGCGCTACGAAGTAGTATTGGATTGTGATAGGAGGATGGTTCGATTTAGGAATGATGAAGGACTTGGTTTGATTTTATGTTATTAGCCCAATACTATTATTATGGAGACATATTTATATTCACTTAGCCTGTCATAAGAAGAGCTTTCCTCTATTCCCATAGTGAAAGATTATCCATATGTATTCGAAGAAGTTTCCCGTCTCCCACCCCAAAGAAATTGAATTTCGAATTAATCTCGAGAAAGATGCAGTGCCGGTAGTGATGCCCCTTTGGTATATGGCTCCGAAGAAGAGGAGAGAACTAATAAGAGGGTTTCAGAATTGTTGCAAAAATGATTTATTTGGAAAAATACTTCTAAATGGGCTGCGCCTATCATTTTCGTCACTAAGGCAAATGGTTCCTTAAGGTTATGCATCGACTATCGAGAGTTAAATAAGATGATGAGGAAAAATCACTATCCCTAGCCTCAAATTGATAACCGCTTTGATTAATCAGTCAAGGCAACTGTTTTCTCTCAACTTGATATGGTAACTATGTTTCATCAACTAAGAATAGTTGAAGATAATATCCCGAAGACCGCTTTTCATACACCTGATGGATTCTTTGAGTGGTTAGACATGTCGTTTGGGCCGACTAATGTCCGACTTATCTTATGATTTGTTGAGCAGGGTGCTTCGAGAGCAGTTAAACAAGTTTGTGGTGGTTTTGTGAATGACATTCTTATTTATTCTAGAAGCGAGCAGGAGCATGAAGTTCATTTGACAGAGGTAATGGATGTCTTGAGGAGAAATCGATTGAAGTCTAAGTTCTTAAAATGTTAATATAGAGGATGAGGTTCATTTCCTTGGGCATGTTGTGTTGGTAGATGGATTAGCAGTAGGGCCGGAAAAGGTAGCTGTGTAGGATCGATTTCACCCTAGAGGGGGGTGAATAGGGTGATACTAATAATAATAAAAATTAATGCGGAAATATATAAAATAATTGTAGCACAGATAATAGCAGAATAATAAAAGAAGAAATAGAACAACACAGATTTACCCAGCTTTGGCAAATCCCTGCCTACGTGCTGCCCGCAAGGTTTCTACTAGAAATTAAGTAGTCAGACGCTTACACACGTAAACTTGCGACACCCGCTATCGACTAACCTAACTATACGCTCAAAACCCTACCACAACTCAGCCACTGAGTTGCGAATTCTCAAACTACGCCCCGTAGTTTGTATCCTAGTCACATGACTAAAATAATTTAAAAAGTAATTACAAATACAATAAAGGACTAAACTAAAAAACCCTATATTTAAATTAGGCCCAATACAAAAGGAGGAACCGGCCCACTTTAAAATATAACTCAACAAAAGATATGTGTTCTCCCTTTTTTATTTGCCGCCGCCTCTTTTTCTTCGATCAGGAATTAGGGCTTTACGAATTGAAGCCGCCGCTCTATAATAAATCGGTTGAATTGAGGGATTATCTTTGCATTGCTTCTTCAATCGTCTTCTAGCTTGAGCGCATGTGCAGTTACTTCAATTATCGAGTTCGAACCTTTGAAATTGGTATGTGATTTTTTCTGTTTTAATTTATCTGTCGATTGCTTTGGTTCAAACTTGATTCGAGTTATTGATTTGAAACTTGACTCTGTGATTTTGCTTAAACTCAAATTATTTAACTGCCGATGATGATTTTGGGTTATATAGAAATCGAACACCCTATATTTACGTTCGTATATTTCCTTTTGAATTCTTCATAAATTTATCCCTTGCGTTGCTTTATGCTTGGACGATGTTGATTTATACTAACTCGTTCGTGTTGAATTTGCTTGAATATATTTTAGTCGGTTCCGTTCATTTCACCTATAACTTCGACCATTTGAAATTGTGATAATCTGGACTTGTTCATCGTATTTGTGATTTATTGTTGCTACTACCTTGGTCACCACGGCTTTGATTCATTGGCATTTAAACTTGACTTGGTTTGAAATTGATACCTTGATTCTTGTTCGAACTGCCTCACTTGATCATCTGATTGATTTTTATCTCAACCTTGACTTTGTTAAAATTGTTAAATGCTCTGTTGCTTGATTCGTGTTAGTTCTGCAAGTTGAATTCTTTTCTGTTCTGACATGTTCAGTTTGAAATTCACTGCAACGTTACTATGACTAGCAACTGTGATTACTGTAACCATATAAGCATGTATATACATACATATATGTATGCATATATGTGTATGATTTTTATGCCTATCCACTTGGTTTCACGTGAGCTTGTTGCTATGTTGTTTTGTGTTGATGTTGCACTTGGTTTCACTTGAGTCTTGTTGCAACCTTGTGTCATGTGTACATTTGTTTGCATGTTGTCATGTGGATCTTCAATGATCTGGTTCCATTTGAACTGACCATCCATGTTGTGTTGAGGTATTTGTATTTATTTATGTAGTCCTTGTTAGAACTGAGCATGTTTGTTGCTTTCTTCTGATTCTTGTGCATAACATATATATGTATACATGTGTGTATGCATATGTATGTATCTATGTATATATATGTATGTATGTATGTTTGGGTATGTTGCACCATGTAGTTTGTTGTCTTGTGCATGCCTCTGATGTCTGGCTTACTCGTTCATGACTTCAATGTACTTTGTTGACTGGTTCATTTTGTTTTGTTGCATCCATTCTGGACTGGTCAGGTGCACTGTTTGGTTTGTGTGCTTATGCACTTGATTGCCTCTGGTCTGATTTGAGTCATTACTGATTTGTACTTGATGTCCCATGGATGTTCGTTTACTTGCGCCTGCGACCTTCTTGTTGCCTTGATACTGCTTTGTTTGCATTGAGTTGTTGAGCTTCTATTTCACTGATGGTCTTCACACTCACCTCAAATGTTAAAATTGAAGTCTGCACTTGTGATGTGCATGCCCATGTCTGTTGCACTTGCCTTGATTTTGAATGGTTGAGTTGTTTTCATGTGTACACATTGAATTTTTGGTCGAGGCTTGTTTTATGTTGGTTTTGGATTCTTGTTGCATGAGAACTTGTACTCGACAATTTTGTGATGTATTTGTATTGCACCCGAGTTGAATCCAGCCTCGGCTCGGGTTTGACCTTGTGCTCACCTGTCCTTGCAGTTTTATTAAGTGTATATCGATGTGCACGGCCTTGTGGCATGTACAGTGATACACTGTGCAAATCATAGGTTGTTCGTGTAAGATGAATTCAAAATAAATGATGACGAACAATCCAAATAACCGAGGCAAATAATATTTTCAAAAACACACATTTTATTTTACACTGCAAAAATATTTCTTTTTCAATTTTACCGCGTCAGTGTTTATTTTGCAGATAATTCAGATGCTGGATACAAATTGGAATACAGTTGAAGAACAAATATGAGTGAACGAGTGATATGCAGTGAGGTGCTAATGTAACTGACAATTGTATAGTGAAAAATTGTGTTGTAATTTGAAATGTTGTATATATGTATTGAGAGCTCTAATTTGTACTATTCAAAATTGTAATAAAATATTTGTTGGAATAAAATATTTGTTTGAATTTAAATTCTGTGTTATTTATTTTATTCAGCAAATATTTATTTAATTATGTGAAAAATAAAATAGTACAATAACAAATACATTTAAATGAATATATATATATATATGTTTATTATCATCAAACAAAAATCATATACTACCATATTTTACAAGTTGTAGTCAGAGATTGGAAGACGCCAAAGAATGCTTCAATGGTTCGTAGCTTTCTGGGTTGGCTGGATTTTATCGAAAATTTATTAAGTATTTGCAAAGGTATTAGTGCCTCTGACTCGTTTGATTAGGAAGAACCCGACTTATACTTGGAGTTCGGAGTGTGAAGTGGCGTGTGTTCGATTAAAGGAGTTGTGTATGAGCACTCCAGTTTTGGTTATTCCTGATGGCACCAAACCTTTCAACGTGTGCACCGACACATGCGGTACTATTTTTGGTGTTGTCCTAATGCAAGATGGTAAGGTAGTCAACAACTTAAGAATCATGAGAGGAATTATCCGACACATGACCTTGAGTTGACTGCTATTGTGTTCACTCTAAATCCTAAAGATATTATCTGTTAGGCGATAGGTTTGTGCTATTTACAAAACAAAAATCCCTCAAGTACTTGTTTCTCTCAAAAGAATTTGAATTTGAGATAGTAACGATGGATGGAGTTCTTATCTGAAGGAACTGGTCGAGCCCGTAGTAGGTAAAATGGGTGAGTTTCAAAAAATTTTCTACCATTGGATCTTATTGAGCCTCTGAAGTCTAAATTCATTTAGTTCTTATCTAAATTTTGTTTTAAATAAATTCAATATTTTATTTTGTTTAGAATAATATTTTGGTTTGATGTACTAAGGGAATCATTTAATGTGAACATTTGTATCATATACACATGTATGTGCATGTACACGTGCAACAGTCACAGAGTTCATGGTTTGACTTGCCCGTGTATAAGTGTTGGGATTTACAGTACAACGGACAAGTTAGCCCCTCTGTATACATATGTGTTGTCCAATATGTTTATGTGTGTGTGTGTGTGTATTTGAATATGAAATATATTATTGTTTATAAAACAATATAAATTTTCATATTTTTTTATGTGTATACTAACTTATATAATTATGATATAAACTATCGGAATTTCTAACTTCCAATATAAGACTTATAGATTACAATTTTAATTTTAAATTTCACACTCTAAATAAAATAATCATGTAATAAGTTATTAATGGCAATAAATATATATTCATATATTTATGTACATATTATCATATAATTATACATATATATATTGTTTGAGACTATATAAAATAACTTTATAAATAAATAAATGTTCATATATATATATATATGTATGTATGTATGTATGTGTGTGTGTGTGCATATAAGCACATATTTGGTTGCAAACCGAAACTTTCCTTTTTTGGGCTTTTAAAATAAAATAAGTTTTTTAATATTATAATTTCTGTACGAAAATTGTACATAAAATTATTTTTAATGATATTTTTAATTTGTATTTAATATATATATATATATATGAATTTAGTTTGACATATGTCTAAACAATTAATTTTATTTTCTAATACATACATAAATATATATAATTACATTTAACTTCTACATATAAACAAAATTGTATTTTCCTTAGCTGTAAAATAATATTATGTATGAATTTTTTTTGTTAATTAATAAAACAATATAATTATACAACTACACATGTAGTGCTTGTATTAGACTAAAATTAATCTAAAAAAGTTTACTCTAAGCATTGTCAAAATTAAGACTGAAAATAAGAAGAAAGTTATTTTTGATTTCATCCAAACATACACACACACGCATCAAAATTGTAACAACTTGGAATTTCGAATACTTCATATTTAAATATTTGAGTATGGAATTTAATGTGATAAAATTTATTTAATAACCTTGTTAACCCCCTTTTAATTAATAACTAATGATGGTAAACTTGTTTTGAAATTTATTTACAAAAATAAACACCTTGAAGAAATATCGATAATGTGACCGAAAATCGTTTTATCGATAAACATCTTTTTTATTGGTAAAAGTTGTTCGAACTTATGGTGCTTTCCTAATATATTAATGTGTAATTAATTATCAAATAAAAATATTTTCATGTTTATGGCTAGCTAAATGTGAATAGTAACAAGAGATTAACAAATGATTTAAGGAGAAGATATTTTGATGAATAACATTTTAGATATTTGTTGAAGATATTTTGATGTGGTGTAAAACAAGGTGTTAGCGATTAAATTCGTTAACACCCAAAAATGTGTACAAGGTGGTGTATTCAAGGAATTTCCAAGAATGCCCCTCAGACTTGTGGTGGATTACGAATTTGTTTGAATTCAAATTCAATAATAGAATAAACAAAAATGCTTGATTCATCCTCTTTATTCACATATGACTTTATTTCAAAAGGAGTAATAAGAGAGGGAAAGAAGTTAAAGGCCCCTTTTCATGAGGGGATACATCCATATATATAGTGGTTGAAAGGAGGTTGGCTTGTCTAAGTTAGCGATGTGGGACTTTTAGTGCCATGTAGCATATAGTGAAACATGAAGGCTTTGTAGCTTTATGAAGTAAAATGCACTAAACCCTCTTGAACTATCCTTTGTAAACAATCTCATCCTTCTCTTTTTTGCACGATCTTCGTTATCTCCCATCATGGTTGTTGTGTGAAGTCGATAATCATGAAATATGGCTTCGATTGATAGATTCAGCATGTGGCATTCTTACCATGTTGACAAAGTGCAACGTCGATGTTGGAAAAGTGCAATGTAGCTACACTATGGCTTCGATGGAGATCATCCCATTTGCTTTTGTAGCCTTTAACATGGATGCTGTGCTACTTGATGATCATGCTCTATCTATGAAACTCGGCATCGTTTAATGGCTTCGACAATAGCTATGACGACTTTGATGTTATAATATGCTTGGTTTGCTTTCCGATGTTAATAGTAGAACTTTAGTGCCACCTTGGTAGTGATGATCTTTTGAAGCTCGACATTAAAAGATGGTGTCATTCTTACTAATGGAGAATGGTCATTGTATAGGCGTGATATCAATATCATCGCCGTCGACCTCAAATTGCATTGCTTTATGAACGTCGACGACATTCATCGTCGATGTTGCAGGTACAGATTAAGCTCGATATCTCATAAGGCTCGGTATTGTCCCAAGAGCGGCATGGGTAAGCTCGATAAGGAATTGATTAAAATCGACAAGGCATTGAAGAATGTCGACGTGGTTGAGAAGCGACATGATCTTATGGTCTTTGACATTGACTTATCTTTGCATCTGGAGCTTCGAACCTCGACATGAACCCCTAGTCTTGGCATTGATTCCTTGGCTCATATCTTTCGAAAATTATTAGGATAAAATTTAGCCCTCCCTAGTATAAGAGAAGCTTTTTACTCTTAGGGTATGCCATGAAGTCCTTTATATTGACCAATCCTCAATGAGATTTCCCTGCTAGTTAGTTTTCCTATAAAACATGAAGTACAAGATATTATTTTTTATCAATTCTCATTCTAGATTTAACTGAGTTGTGCTGGCATTCATCACCTATATTATCTATGTGAGTTAAAATTATAATTTTCTATAAGAGAGAGCAATAAATAACAATAAATTTTCAAATGGAAGCCCAAGAAGATTATATGGTAATATCATAGGAGGGAGCATCAGAAATCTTCTCTAGTAATGAATAGAAGTCCAGAATCTCATATGATAATAGAAGACTAGAAATTCATATCTTATAATAGAGGAAGATCAAAAATCTATCTGATAATTATATAGTGGAAGACCAGAATCTCATCTGATAATAATTAGAAGACCAGAAATCCTCATCTGGCAATGATAATAAAAGAAGTCCGATAATTCATATTAGCAGTAATAGAAGAAGAGTAAAAATCCATTTGCTAATAATAGAAGGAAGACCAGAAACCCCTATCTGGCGATAATAATAATAGAAAACAAGAAGTGCATATCTGGAAATAATAGAAGAAGACCAAAAACTCTTATCTGGTATTAGCAATAGAAGTCAGGAAATCCTTATCTGGAAATGATTATAATGGATGATCAAAACCTCTTCTGATAATAATGAGAAGACTAGAAATCCTTATCTGGAAATTATTATAATGGAAGATCAGAATCCCTTCTGATAATAACGTGAAGATCAGAAATCCTTATTTGAAAATAATAATAGAAGTCCAGAAATCATCATATGGAAATAATAATAGGAGACTAGAAATCCATATCTGGTAATAATAATAGAAGACAAGAAATCCATATCTGGTAATAATTAGAGAGGACTAGAAATCCATATCTTATAATAATTAGTGAAGACCAGAAATCCATATTTGGTAATAATTAGAGAGGACTAGAAATCCATATCTTATAATAATTAGTGAGGACCAAAAATCCATATCTCGTAATAATTAGAGAGGACCAAAAATTCATATCTGGTAATAATTAGAGAAATCCAAAAATCCATATTTGGAAATAATTAGAGAGGACATAAATCCATATTTGAAAATAATAACAGATCTTTAGAAATCTTTATCTAAAAATAATAATAGAGGTTCAGAAATCATCATCTGAAAATAATAATAGAAGTCCTTTGTTTTCCACCACCCTCTGAGCCTTGGATGCCTGAATTCTTTGCCTGTGCCACCCTATGAGCTTCAGATGTCTGAATCATTTGTTGTGCCACTCTACGGGCTTCGGGTGTTGCTAATCCTTTATTGTGCCACCCTTCGGGCTTCGGATGTTGTCAATCCTTTATTGTGCCACTCTCCGGGTTTCAGATGTTGTTAATCTTTTGTTGTAACACTCTACGGGCTTCGGACGTTTAAATCCTTCGTGTTGCACCACTCTTTGGGCTTCAGATGTTGTTAATCCTTTGTTGTGCCACCCTCCGAGCTTCGGATGTTATCAATCCTTTGTTGCACCACTCCCCGGGCTTTGGATGTTGTTAATCCTTTGTAGCGCCACTCTCTGAGCTTCGGTTGTTATTAATCCTTTGTTGTGCCACACTACGTGCTTTGGACGTCTGAATCCTTCATTTTGCGCCACTCTTCGGGCTTCAAATGTTGTTAATCCTTTATTATGCTACCCTCCGGGCTTCGGATGTTATCAATCCTTTGTTGCACCACTCTCCAAGCTTTAGATGTTGCTAATCCTTTATTGTACCACTTTCCAGGCTTAAGATGCTATTAATCCTTTTTGGTGCCACTCTTCGGGCATTAGACGTCTTAGTCCTTTCTTTTGACCCCTTACCACCATATTAGGCGATGAATTGGGTCGTCCGATGCGTTTGGTTAGCATTCATCAAGAAAGACCAAAGACTTACCTGACCATCCTCTAGGGGGCACTTCAAATAGGCCTTATAGGCGGGAGTGAAGGCTGGTTCGGTGCTTTGGTTAAGCTATTGTTAGGGGGGACCAAAGGCTTACTCCATCCTCCCTATAGAAGGCACTTCAGACAGGTCTTATAGGCGGTAATGAAGGCTGGTCGGTGCTTTAACTCGGCCGATTAAGGCGAGGTCAAAGGCTTACTCCATCCTCCCTCTAGGTGGTGCCTTGATATGGCCACGTAGGTGGTATCAAGGGCTTGCATATGCTTTAGCCATTCCATTTCTGACGGGACTAAAGGCTCACTCTGACCTCCCTCTAGGAGGCGCTTTGATCTGGCCATCTTGGCACGATCTAAGGCTTTCTACCATCTTAGGTAGTTCCATTGTTTAAGGAGAATATTACTCCCAACCATGTAGATACACTTGAGAATCTCTTCTTTATTCATCCACTATAGGAAAATAAGGTCACAAACATCCGGCGCTTCTTTTTGTTTATCACATTGCCTTCATATTGGCGTAGTTGGTAGATTCTTCGATGAGATTATTCCAAGCATGAATTTCGGAGTATCCAATCTCCTTTTAGTATAGTCTTTTCTGAATTTGCGATCATTGTATCTTGATGTTTGTACCAAAATTAGGCACAACACTCTTCGGAAGTTTTTGAAGAGATAAAATGAAGAAATTAAATGGAAAAAGAGGATTATCTAACAAAAACTCCAAAAACAGATAATGAAAATAATAAGAACGAACATAAACACAAGAATTTAGAGTGGTTCGACGTGTTGCCTACGTCCACTATGAAGTTGTTTGCTTTATTGATGATTACAATTGATTTCAGCGGGTTACATCAGATAACAATGATTTACAGCAGTGAAATTCGTTAGCAGCAGCAGCAATGGAGTTTAGAACTGGATCCGGTAGAGTCTAGGCATTGGAGAATTCAAAGAAGAAGAAGATCCCTTTTCTGTATGCCCTGGGGCTCTATATATAGGAGTAGGAGACTGATATTTCACTCAGATCTCGGGAGACTCCTTCTGGCACGTGAGTAGGCCCGCGCGACCAAGCCCGTGAAGTTTCGGCCCGATCCGTGATCGATACGAATGGATTTTGTATCGATCAAGATTGCGTCCGATGGAGTCGAAATTTGGCGTGGACATTCTTTACCATGCACGCAAGCTTCTGTGAAAATTTCATAGCATTTGGACTTATAGATTAGGAGATATGATCGATACGAAATGGTGATATTCGGCAGGCTGTTTCGTTCGTATCGATCATTTCGACTCGATGATTTCGAATCGATGGCGGCATGCGCTAGCAGGTTGACGTGGCGCGCGTCCTTCGCATCGATCTGTATCATACCCAGTTTGAATTGATGAAGACAGTCTAGTTTGAATCGATGGACGTTGGCTTATTCGCATCGATGAAGGCTCCTCAGTTCGTATCGATGGTTACGTTCTGCTCGTGTCGATAAAAGTGGTGCGGCTTGCCGATCGATACGAATGACCATTATATGATCGATAAGAACAGGGACTTCGCGATGGATACGAAGCAGCTGGGTTTGAAGGATTCGAACAGTGGTTCCTTGATGGATACGAAGTAAGGTCAACTGATGGATACAAACCACATGAGCTTGATGGATTCGAACAAAGCTCTTCAGGTGATGGATGCGAAGTGGACTCTAGTAATGGATACAAAGTGGGTTCTGATGATGGATACGAACTCGATCGAGTCGAACAGAGGCTTTCTGATGGATAGGAACGAGATCGAGTCGAACAGAGGCTTTCTGATGGATTCGAACGAGATCGAGTCGAACAATGGCCAGTCGATGGATTCGAACTCGAGGCTGTTCTTCATCCAATCTTGCATCGATCATAACTTGAGCAGATTAACTCGGATTGACTTGAAATTTGGAACGTTGGCTCTCATGGCTTCGCTTGTCGTGTCATATTAATTTTAGCTCGATCCGGACTCAGACAAAATTCATCGACATCCATAGTGAGCCTGCGTTTAACCGATCTCCAAGACGAACTGTCATTGGTTTCTGGTCAAGTTCTTGGTATCATGGCCTTGCCAAAAGGCGGGATAACATTTGCCCCCCAAAGTACGTCTTGTGAAAACATGATGTGCTTTGAAATGCTGCAATCTTCATTCTGAATATTTATCGTCTCTTCGGTGAAAGTTGTAATCTTTGACTGATTTTTTCAGTAATGTAAACCGTTGATTGTTAACTGCTGTACCCTGTATTGTTGCAATTGATTGCTGTAGGCTAGTGATTAGCCGTTTGTTGTTGTAATCGTTATCAGATAACTTTCCAATTCCTGTAAATTTGGAAAATTGAATATTAGTCCGACATATACGCATATATGTTAATCTGACTCTTGCTGACGTTTGCACGTTCACGAGTCGTTGTCAGTTTATCTCGTATCAAATTCTGTATCGATCCTCTCTTGAACCGATGTGAAATTCGAAGTGTAACAACGCTCGATGGTCGTTTTTGAATGTTCCTTCGTATCGATCCTCTCCTGAATCGATGTAAAAGGTTGGAACGTTATCTTTGTATTGATTCGCATCGCATGGATGGATATGTAATGAACATTTCGAATCGATGGATGTGTGGTTCGATGGATACGAAGCGTTCGTTCGTATCGATGGCGTTCGATGCCTTCAGAACAGCCCTTGTTGTGTATTTCGAATCGATGGATCTGGAGTCATTGGATACGAATAGACAATTCGTATCGATGGATATTGGTTTTTGGGAGCTGCGATTTGATGGATTCGAACTGATCGTTCATATCGATGCTCTGGGGAAGGAGTTGAAAATGATCGATACGAACAAGGATTTCGTATCGATGGATTGTGGATGGATACGAATAGTTCGTTCGAATCGATCCTGTGGTAGCATTTTGTAACCGGTCGAATCCGCTAGGAGGCGAATCGTTTCTTCCATACACGCTTAAGTCCATATAAATACTGTGGACTTAGTCGTTTTTTCACTTTTTTACTTTTTACTTCGTCTTCGCTTTCGTATCGCTCCAGAGACCAAGAGAAAAAACTGATCTTTTCCTTCAAATTGAATCAGATCCTTTAATCCCTTCAACCAGTTATCGAGAATAAGGTAATCGATTGAACAACCTCAATCCTAAAAAGATGAGACTCAAATTCTCATGCCATTTCATTCGAATTCATGTCCAAACGTTGTCTGGGGAAGTAGATTTTGTGCGAGATCGTGGAAGGAGAAAAAATGAAGTTTCGAATCGATCTGGGGAAGAAAGAGTGTGGAGGAGGATGGCTTGATCTTCTTTTCGTGTCAATCTGCAATGATCGATGCATGGACTCGTCTTGTACGATCGATACGAAATTCTATCTCCATAGTTTGATGCGAGAACTAGGCCAGTGATCGAGTCGAAGTCCTTGGCTTCAGATCGATTCGAAGAATACTCCTTCGATCGATACGAAATGTATCGAGTGAATGTGATCGATTTGAAGTTATTGGCTTCAGATCGATTCGAAAAATACTCCTTCGTATCGATACCAAATTCATCGAGTGGATGTGATCGATACGAAGCCGGGGCTCCCCTGGCTGATACGAACCCAATCGTCCACAATCGATTCGAAACCTCTGACCTTGATCGATACGAAACCAGACACTGACGATCGATTCGAAGCGAATTCCTGACGACTGATATGAACCCGGATCTTGATGGATACAGAACCTTGAAAAACCGATAGCATGATTTCCGCTGAGCTTCATTCTTGCATATCTGGACTTAACTATTACCCTGCATATTTAACTGCCTATCGAAGCTCATCGATGGAATTGTAACTTAACAAAACTTTAACAAACTCTGACTCGGATCGATCGCTAATAACTGGATGGCACGGTTGTGACGGTCAGCGACGACGGTCATTCCGACCGAATTTTGAAGTCTTATCGTTCACATGCTTTCTTTAAATCCGTAGAACTTGTCAAGTGATATACAACACTGCACTACACATCATATTCACACACTTCACACTGCGGGATGCACGGGTTTATTATCTGTTTAACGATGATTTTTCATGAGTTAGTTATTCATGGAACCTTCAAGTTCGCAACAGCAAGAGGTTCAAAGTTCAATCCCTCCAATAATCGAGATACCAGCCATCGAGGCCGAAGTCATAGATCCAGCACCAGACGAGTTTCCAAACGCCCGGTTCATTATGAATCCATAAGATTCTGTACCGTCCGGCATTTCTGAAGATATGCTGGGACGGATTTGTTTAAGGCATGGCTTGTCGCTTGACGACGTTTTACTGCCAGGGCCAACTGATCGACCACATGCTCCCCCGGAGGGGTTTACTGCTTTTAACCGTCACGCTTGCACAGCGGAGACACTCCCTCCTTTCAATCAATATATAAGGGAGATGTTATCATTCCTCGGAATCGCTCCATCCCAGCTTGTAACATCCCAGATTTTTATTAATTTAAATTTTGGTGATTTATTTGAATTTTTGGTAATTTAATTTGAAAAGTTAATTAAATAGAATATGTGTTGATTTAAAAGAATAAAACTCTAAATTCTTTTGAATTTAAATCACTTGGATTTAACATCTTATATATATATATCTATATTGGATATGAATTTTTAGTTAAAATAAACTATTATTAATATTAAATAAAAGAAAGATATATGGGTATAAATAAATAATTGATAGTTTAAGTTTTAAATAAGTAATGAATGAATATAACAAAACAAGAATTTGTATTAAGCAATAAAATAAAAATATGTACAAATTAAATGTTGTTAGTTAAAACTTTGAATAGGAATAAAATTTCGAATGTATGTTGTAACAAAATCATATAGTTATGGAAAGATATAGGAATACATATAGGATTGTAAACAAAAATATAAACCAGGTAACAAGGCAAACAAAGAGATAAAAGTCTTCAACATAAAAACAAACATTAGTTAACAAGGGAAAGAAGGAAAAAATCTGCCAAACCAGATAAGTAACAAGAAGAGAAAAAAAAGATAAAAGTTATATATGTATATATGAATGCACTCACACAAATCAGGCTGCACTAATAATAATTTTTTTTATATAGATATGTATATTAGCTTATAGGACAAGCCTAATTAATGCTAGCACAATCGAAATCTTTTCAGCCTCCATTTGGAAAAAATCTCTGGCCAAAACTTTAAACAACAATATTTTTAGTACATAAAATCTTGTACCTGTATACTTCAGCCTGTACAACTTTCTTTTTATATACATCACCTCTTCTTCATCTCGATTGATAAAAAGAGAGCTGAGATGAAATCATCAAAGCAAAACTTAAAAGCAACTGCAGTTTTCAAAACAAAACAAATTCCAGCAACTTCAATTCTGTTTTGAATACAAGATCCTCTCAACAACAAAATATTTCAAATCAAAGAAGCAAAGGCAATTCAGGTTTTAAAGTTTTCAAAAGCCTTTACAAAGGTGCTCTGTTCTTTATCATTTGTTTACAGGTGAGTAATCTACTACTCTGGTTAAATGCTTAAATCTGTTTATAATTTATGCTAGTGAGTAAACTTGGAAAATCTGATATATATTGAACTAGCAGTGTGATGATCTTTTAAGTGTGATCTGAATGATGTTGTGCATGTTGTTTGAAAATGATTTAAAGTATATAAATGCATGTAATATTTATATACATGACTCGAACATGAAAAGTAAGTTCTGTTCAAATTGAAAATAGTGAGTAAACCTTTCAAAACCCTGATGTTTTATCTGTTGTTTGAATGTAGGATTTAAACAAGTTAGAACATTTGTTTGCATGCACAAAAATCTGTGAGTATGTACATATTTTTGCCTGTGTATGTCAGTTCAAGTTTAAACCACCTCTGTTCCAGGTTACAGGGATTTAAACCCTGTTCAAAATTTGATTTTCCTCCCTATGGATTATTAGGCTTTTAAATTTAGATAAAGATTGTGTGTATAAGCATGATTTGAGCTTTTAAAATAAATTTAGGCAAAACAAATTCAAACTTCTTGTAACATTTGAAAAATACAGGCAATCCTTAGATATCTGAAAATTCGATTGTTACCATTTCTGATTTTAAGCATATCCATCGAAATGTTTTAAGAATTGATGATTTTTAAAAACAAAATCAGAATTTTTAATAACGTATTCAATGAGAAATTGGAAGATGAACGTGAGTCGGGTTTTAATGGAATTCCGATGATCGGCGACGAAGTGCGTCTCGCTATCATGGCAGTTGCTTGCATGGTGGTCTGGGGTCATCACAAAATTGTTGAACGAATTTCTAAAACATCGTGGTGACTGCAGATCGACAAACTAGGGTTTTAACCCTGTGTTTTGTCGATTGTTTCTCGAAGCAATGGCGGTGTCTAGGTTGCATCGGACTGGACATGGGTGATGGGTGGCGGTGCGTGGTCGTTTGGGGGAACTCAGGGCGAAAGCGCGTGGCCTCTAGTGACGATACGAGGTGGATTTGTGGGTCGAGCTTCGACCCAGATTTGAGTCAGATGACTCTTTTGCATGATCGTCGACGTGATGGGTTTCTGGGTGCTCGTGGGATACAGGTGAGTTGTCGTCGACTCGATGGAAGCTGGAGCTTCGACCAACAGTGGCGATTCCGTTTGTGCATGTGCACAGTAAGTTGGTTGGTGTCAGTGAAAAATTTGGGGAAGATGGATTCGACTCGAAGCGATCTTCGGGAGTATCGTGTATTTTCTCGAAGTTGGGCTCGAGTGAATTTTCGAATGCGCAGGGAACACTTAGAAATTTTAATGTTTTTTTAAAAAAATAAAAATTTAAGTACACGGGTAATTTTTGATGGAACTCGAAGCATATGGGAGATGGTCTCGGGGGTGACTCGAAGCAGGTCTCGAGCCTGATATATAAAACAGTTTTTACTTTAAAAATTTTCGAACTTTTAAATACCTTTAAACTATGGTTTCAAATGATGATTTGATTGAAGTTTTAAATTAATCCAGGACTTAAGTAAGATGTTTTTAAAGGAATTAAATTTTAGTTTATTTAATTTTGATACAATATTTTTATGAAGTTATTTATATTTAATAAATAATGTAATTCAAAAGGAATTAAGATAAAATATTGTTTAAACTAATCTTAACCTTTTAAGGCAACTAATGTATAAGGATAATGATTTAACAAAGTTTAAAAGGAAAATCAAAGTAATTAATTTATCTTTTGATTTATTAAATAATTGATGGTTTTGTTAATATAATTACTTAAAATTAATTACGTAATTAATTATTAATTATTTAAGATTAATTTAATAAATAATTAAGGATAATTAATGAAAGAAATTATATGATTAATTAATTAAAATTAATTAATGGTTTATAATTAATTAATGTTAAGTAAGCAGGATTAAAAGTAATTAATTAGAAATGGTATGACAAATTAATCTCGCTTATGAATGTTTGAATGATATTGTATGCCTTAGATTAGTTGATATCTCTGATATGTGATTTGTGACGGTATGTGATATGAGATGTTTGGTTTAAACCGTGATAATGTGGTTATCTATCAATGATGAATTGTTATGTAAAAAACGACATCCTGTATTTAAAATTAAATTTCACTTAAGTAACTTGGGTTAAAATGGTATTGAATTCGAAGAGACCGGGGTCGGGTATCAGTAAATACCCGAAACCACTTCGATGTGTGAATCTTCTATAAAATTCCTTATAGAGTTGATATGTGAAATAAATAGGCTGGAATGGGATGATTTAAGTAAATGGACCATTTTAACTATGTAGAGGTACATAGATATTGACGGGTGAAATAAGTGTTGACTATAATAAGTTGAGAACTCGTAGTGAAGTATGAGTTACCCCGGGTTTTAAATAAGTTTTATGCATTAGTATTTCTTGTTATATGGGTTTACTCACACTGGTTTCCAACCTGACCCGGGTGTTACTTTGATGTAATGCTCGAGTCAGACCGAGTATTACAGATTTTCAAGTAAGGACGTTCTGGAGCTCAGGAGACGAGCTGGATGGCAGGAACGTATGGAGTGTATCCCGCTGTGATATATTGTTGTATATTTGGACATGTTGATTATATATGTCTAGTTATTGTGTATATGTCTTAACTCTGATGTATTAAAGTGTAATTTAACTGATACAGTTTCTTTATATAAATGGTATTATATGATATTATATTTTGATCCGCTGCGAATGTGAGATTCTGTGACTTGTTTCTGTTTCTTCTTCTTCTATCTCTTTCTTCTTTTCCTATCTATCTGGATTTTTCGGGATCGAAAAATCCGGGTCGTTACAGTTGGTATTAGAGCGAAGGTTAAGCGAGAACTTTGGCTCTGGTGGGTGTACTCATAAGGATAGGGTCAATAGTACCCTGGAATGAGTTGAGTATGTATATATATGAGAGCGTACTTGTTATTTTCATATATAAAGATTTTAAATGATTTTATATAAGAATATATTTTGATATATATAAAGCAATATTCCTTAACCTATAAATGTTAAGGTAATTGGTTGTTAAATTATTGAAATTAAATTAAGTGGTAATAGTAATACAACCAAATTGAAATTAAATAAAGGTAAGTTTGAAATGGTTTCAAACTGAAATTTAATCATGAATTTGGGGGAAAGTTGCAGAATAAGGTAATAATAAATCAGTTTTCAGATACGATAATCTTGGTTGTTATCATAAATGATTAATAGGATGGGTATGAATGAGTAAGAAAAATGAAATGTTTTAGATAAGTATGACTTATAAATTGGAATTAAAGATAATTTAAATTGTGAAGTCTTAAATCTAAGCTAGAAAATTTGGAATTTGTTTCAAATTGATAAAGAAATAATAAATAATGTTATTTAATATATTTAAATGGAAGTGTCATGTTTCAACAAAAGTTGTTGAAAATTTGTTTTGAACCAAAAGTGGTTTAAAATTTAAAGATAACTTGGTGTGTAAAAGAAAATGTATATATGAGGAATATACATAATACCAATGATGGGTTGAAATAAACTCTAAATTATGAGTTTTAAATTTGAGATGAGATGTGATATCCAAGGTGATAAGTTTTGAACTTATTAATGTAAAGTTTAAAATTTGAAGCAGGAATTCAAATTGGGAAGGGTTGGCTGGATTAAGTAAATTGAATTTAACTTTAGGAAAGTTAAATAAGTTAACAAGCAACCTGGATTAAGTCACCGCCGAACGAGATGCGGCGGTTAAGGAACTCAACGAGCTTAAGGCCAAATTCGGTGACATGGCTAAGGAAAAGGATGATGCGAACAAAGCGGCCCAGGAGGCGTGCGAGCAGGCTGTATTGCTCCGGGGTGAGAGGGATGCGGCCGTGGCTAAAGTCCGCATGGTGGAGACTGAGGTTGAGGAGAAAGTGAAATCGGCCGAGTCCAGGCGAGAGGCTGATATCGAAGACCTTCTCGTTGTTTACAACGCTAACGTGCTGAGGCACAGGGGTCTAGCCTGGCTTGATGATTATCCGGCGCATTTATACAACGCCTGGGACCGATTAGTTGAAGAAGAGAAGGAGGCGCATCTGGGTGAGTCTGTAGATGAATTTGAACTCGAGAATCGCATTCTGAATGAAGATGAAAGGAAGATTCTTCACGAGTCAATGATTCTGCATGAAAAGAAAAAGCTCGACGCCAGCACTTCGAAGTAGGAGAGGGTTCAGGGGTTGACCACCATGAGGCGAGTCTTGAAGTTCTAGCGTCAACCCAGCCCGAGTCCTCGTCTGCGGTCGATCCTCAACCTGTCCCTGCCTACAATCCAGATCAGCCGCAGATGTCTCCGGTTACAGAGCAAGTTACCGAAGCCGTTCAGCCGCTTACAAGTCAAACCGAGGAAGGTATTCTGAACATTCCATATATCTGTCTTAAGTCGGATTCCTACTCGAATTAAGTTCTGACATTTCTCTTATTTTTTATCCAGTGATTGACGCTGCACCGGTCGTGCCTCCTGCTACTCAAGAATCATATCAGACGCATGGGGCTATCATTTCTGAAGCGACCGTCGTGACTACAACTGCGCCTCTTGACGATATGCAGGGAAGCTCACTTGTTTTTTATGAGCAGTTGATGGAGGAACTCTTTCGCCGTCATGGCGACCCTTTAGCTGACTTGCCATTTGTCATGGGCGGAGGCGTTCCTGCTACAAGATCTTCGATGCCAACTACTGACGCTCCCGGCGAGGCTCGAGCGGTTACTGAAGAGGAAATTTTGGCACAAATCGCCGCTGAAATGGATGCAGCAGCATATGGTGGCAGTTTCGGAGGTGGGATGGCGACACCTGGTCCAGCTCCGCTCAGAATGATATCGCCCGGCGGTGCATTTTCCGACACTAGTGTGCCCATTCCACCTTCTACAATTGATCCTGTTCCTCCGACTCCGCCCGTAGGAAGCATTCCTATTCATTCGAGTTCGGAGGAGGATGTCGAGATCATGCCCCCGTTTGGAGACTGACCACCAAAAGGTAAAGGCTCAAAGAGGAAAGGCAGTGGCGGCTCCAGCGGGTCTACACCGAAAAGGAAGCCGAGGAAGAAGAAAGATTAGACATGCTTCCTTGGTTTATTTTGACTTTCATTTTGTTGACCGTGTATAGATGCGGGTTCGGCCCCTGCTAGTAAGAATTTTTTGGAACAAACTTGTACACGAATTTCTTTTATAAATAGTAGAAATGAAACTTTTCTTTTTTGGCTTCTTGTGTATTTGCTTAAGTGTTTCGATGTTTGAAATGCACTTGTAAAGTTCCAGCTTCCGAGTCAAGTTTGTGTCTTTTTGCACCAAGTCTGGAAACTGTGGACATGGTTTGCGACCGGGAAGCGAGTTGAATCTCGACGTCACAACGCTTCAGTCAATGGTCGATGCTTAAGTCCTGCCCCCCAATCTTGGGGGTGAGTTGTAGAACATCAGTCAGCGATTGCTTCTCACTTATAACATGTTGAGTCTATTGCTACTGAATGGATGTCTGTGACAAGCGGAGATTGAGTGATTCATCCACACTTGTTCAATTATCAATGATTATATCCGCACTCCGGGGATTCTCCTTTGTTCACCGACGATCGGTTGCGCCGGTTTAAGTTTCAGATATACGTCCGCACTCTGGGGACTTGGAATCGACGTTTATTCTCTGACTCGCACTCTGGGAGTTCAGAGTTGGGATCTATACTCCAATTTGCACTCTGGGAATTTGGAGTTGATGTTTATACTCCATTTCGCACTCTGGGAATCCGGAATTAATGTTTATACTCTGACTCACACTCTGGGAGTTCAGAGTTGGTACTTATACTCCAATTCGCGCTCTGGGAATTTAGAGTTGGTGTTTATACTCCGTTTCGCACTCTGGGAATCCGAAGTTAATGTTTATACTCCGACTCACACTTTGGGAGTTCGGAGTTGGTACTTATACTCCAATTCTTGCTCTGGGAATTTGGAGTTGGTGTTTATACTCCGTTTTGCACTTTGGGAATCCGGAGTTAATGTTAATACTCCGACTCACACTCTGGGAGTTCGGAGTTGGTACTTATACTCCAATTCGCGCTCTGGGAATTTGGAGTTGATGTTTATACTCCGACTCGCACTCTGGGAGTTCGGAGTTGATAAGCAGACGGTCAGTCACATCTGCTGTATGTTTTTGATTTTTGTTCGCACTCTGGGAACGAATGGTGTATCAGGATCGTGGATGGTCGGATCACATCCACCCTGAGTCAACAACCGAGGTCGTTAGATGGACGGGTCCACCCTCCTCAAACTTGGTTCAGATACGGACGAGGTCGTTAGGTGGACGGATCCACCATCTTCGTAGACGTATTTTATACTCCAGTTCGCACTCTAGGAATCTGGAGTTAAGTAAAGGATTATCGTGTATCAATCCTTTTTTGGCTTTGGTGTGATGGCTTGTCCCCGAGCTCGGGTTTCACTTAGCGAGTGACCGGTTGCATCACAGTCACTCCCTATTTGAATAAATTCCACCGTATGGTGAAACTTAGCTCTCCGTGCATAGTGATGATCATATGAAGCATTTCAAGTAAATCACAGCTCTGGCTCGAAGAGATTGCATTTTATTGCTGAAATAAGAAAATATGGCAAAGTCAGTTGCCTTATTACAAATTCTAATTTCAAAATGCAGAAACAAATTGCAGAAATGGAAAATAAACTAAATGGATAAACATAGCCTGTTATGTGTAGTAGCGACGAAGACTTTCGCTGTTCTAGGCTCTTGGCAGAGTAAGACCGTCGACGGTCGATAATTTGAATTTGCCGTCTCCGAGTCTTCGTTCAATAACATATGGTCCTTCCCATGTCGGCTTCATATGCGAAGGAACCGGATAGATTCTTTTGAGGACGAGATCTCCTAGTTCAAAGGTTCGCGGGCGGACCTTGGCATTGTACAATCGGGCGACTCGACTTCGATGCGCGGCTGCCCTCAAATCAGCCTCTTCACGCTTCTCATCTAGTAAATCGAGAGATTCAGCAAGTAATATAGCATTAGTCTTCGGATCATAGTATGTCACACGATGAGAAGGTACTTCTAGCTCGACTGGAATAACGGCTTTTGAACCATAAGAAATAGAGAATGGAGTGTGACCGGTCGCGGACTTGTGGGTTGTTCGGTAAGCCCATAAAGCCATAGGAAGTTCATCGACCCAATTGCCCCCGACCTTTTCCAGTCATTCTTCAGAATGGACTTTATAACTTTATTGACCGCTTCGACCTGTCCGTTCGCTTGAGGGTGTGCAACCGCAGAGAATTTCTTTTGAATGTGAAACCGTTTGCAAAAATCTTTAAATTCTGCACTGTCGAATTGGGTTCCGTTGTCAGTAATAATGGTGTGTGGGAGACCAAATCGACAGATAATGTTGCGGACTACGAAGTTGATCACTTTCTTCGTCGTTATGGTAGCAAGAGGCTCAGCTTCAGCCCACTTTGTAAAGTAATCAACTGCGACGATGGCGTATTTCGCACCACCTTTTGCCAGAGGTAAAGTACCAATGATGTCGATGCCCTACATTGCAAACGACCATGGGCTAACCATTTGCGTTATCTCGGTAGGCGGGGCTCTAGGAATCCGAGCATGCTTCTGACATCTATCACACTTCTTCGCATAATCTGACGCATCGCGATTCACATTCGGCCAATAATATCCGTATCGAAGTATTTTCTTGGCTAGTGCTTGCCCCCCGGTGTGATCGCCACATTCTCCCTCGTGTACATTGTGCAATACTCGTTTAATTTCATCGTGAGTGATACACCGGAGTAGAGGACCAGAGTATCCTCTTCTGTACATGATTCCATTCTGGATGGTGAATCGTGAGGCCTTCCGAAGGACTTGTCTCTTTTCACTCCTGCGCTCCGGCAGGGTTCCGTGCTCAATGTAATTTTTGAGTGGAGTCATCCATGATTCCTTATCGGGAACGGTTTCGCATACCCAGTCTATTTCTGCCCGGTCGATGCTTGGGGAAGTTAACGTCTCTACGGGAACGAGTCCCATTTGTTGAGCTTTACCTGTGCTGGCTAGCTTTGCCAATGAATCGGCTTTTTGGTTGCGTTCTCGAGGTATACAATAAATGGCATAATAATCAAACTGATTAAGTACTTCCTGAACTCGAGCTAAGTAAGCAGCCAGCCTTCGATCTCTCGCTTGATATTCTCCCCGTACTTGACACACAACTAACTGCGAATCACAATAAATTTCCACAGCGATAATTTTCAAATCTCTGGCAAGTTTTAGTCCAGCTAAGAGGGCTTCGTATTCAGCTTCATTATTGGTTGCATGAAAATTGAACTTCAAAGCATAACATATAGATCGGCCTTCGGGAGTTTCAAGTACAACACCAGCGCCCGAACACCGGTCGTTTGATGCACCATCAGTGTACAGCTTCCAAACATATTCGGGAGATTCACTGGTTTCGGGTAAGTACTCTGGAACGGTAAATTCAGCTATTAAATCGGCTAGGACTTGTCCTTGAATGGCTCATCTTGGGGTGTAAGTAATATCAAACTGCCTCAGTTCGATGTTCCACTTGAGTAACCTACCAAATGTCTCAGGCCGCGTAAGGACCTGTCGTAACGGTTGGTCGGTGTAAACAATAATAGGATGTGCCTGGAAATATGGTCGGAGTTTTCTTGATGCAATAACAAGGAAATAAGCCAACTTCTCTAGTTTTGGATAATTCCTCTCAGCTCCAGTTAATCTTTTGCTGACGTAGTATACTGGCTTCTGTATCCTGTCTTCTTCTCGAACTAAGGCAGCGCTGATAGCGTTTTCTGATATCGCCAAGTATATGTACAACTTCTCATGATCAATAGGCTTTGACAGGATATGTGGTGTGGATAGATGCTGAACTAGTGCTTGGAAAGCGCCCTCACACTCCGTGGTCCATTCAAAGTTTCGTTTTCCTTTTCAGATCAGATCGAAGAAGGGAATGCACTTGTCAGTGGACTTTGAAATGAACCTGCTCAATGCTGCTACTTTCCCATTGAGACTCTGGACTTGCTTTATAGTTTTCGGAGTCTCAAGATTTCTGATTGCCCAAATCTTTTCAGGATTAGCTTCGATTCCTCGAGCATTGACGATAAACCCAAGGAATCTTCCGGATGCAACTCCAAAGTGACATTTCAGTGGATTGAACTTCATTCTGTATTTTCGAAGTATGTTGAACATAGTTTCCAGGTCTTTAATATGGTTAGTGGAAAATCATGACTTCACAAGCATGTCGTCTACATACACTTCCATTGTTTTCCCGATTTGATTGGCAAACATCCGATTGACCAATCGTTGATAAGTAGCCCCGGCATTCTTGAGTCCGAATGACATAACTTTGTAGCAATAAAGTCCCAGATTGGTTACGAAGCTGGTATGTTCTTGATCAGGTAAATGCATTGGTATCTGATTGTAGCCAGAATATGCGTCCATGAAGGATAAGAGCTCATGCCCGGCTATTGAATCTACTAGCTGACCAATTCTGGGAAGCGGGAAGCTGTCTTTGGGACAAGCTTTATTCAGATCGGAGTAATCGACACATGTTCTCCATTTTCCGTTCGGCTTTCGGACGAGCACGGGATTCGACACCCATTCAGGATATAGCGCATCTCGAATGAACCCGTTTGCTTTAAGCTTTTCTACTTCTTCTTTAAGGGCGGCAGATCTCTCTGGATCCATACCACGCCTTTTTTGTTTGACCGGGACATGTCGCGGGTCAATATTCAGAGTGTGGCTCGCGATGTCCAGCGAGATCCCACACATGTCAGAATGCGTCCAGGCGAATACGTCAAGATTCGCCCGTAGAAATTCAACCAATTCCTCTTGAGTTTGCTGGCTTAGCTGAGACCCAATCTTTATCATCCTCGAATCATCATCATTGTCAATTGGGACATCGATCGTCAGTTCGGTCGGGGATGCTTGACTTTCTTTAGATTCTCCTTTGTCTTCAGTTTCTCTTGGGTCAAGATCCCTTTGGAATTGGCTGGGGTGCCCGGGCCTAGGCCCGGGCGTTAATTGTCAATTATCAGGATAGCGGACGCAGAGAGATTCCTCTACGCCCTTTCCGTTCTCCTTTCGCTGCGCCTCCCGCAGCTCTGCGACATAACAGGCTCTTCCAGCAGCCTGATCTCCCTGAATGATTCCCACTCCGTGATCAGTGGGAAATTTTAGAGTTAAACACCACGGGGCAATGGCTGCCTTGAATTCAGCGAGGGCCGGTCGGCCCAAGAAAGCATTATAAGGGGAGTCTATGTCCAACACAATGAACTGTAACATCCGTACTCTCTGGCGTTCTCCAACTCCCAACTCCACTGGCAGTTCCACCACTCCAGTGGGTATAGTAGCACTTCCGTTGAAACCGTGGATTCGGGATTGACAAGGTTTCAAGTCTTTGGCTTCCATTTTCATTTGATCATAAGCTCGTTTAAACATGATATTCACAGAACTTCCACTGTCAACTAAGATCCTCTTCATCCAAGCAGGACCTACTTAAGCTGAGATGACCAATGGATCGATAGTGGGGGCTTCGACTTTGTCAGCGTCTCTGTTCCTGAACACGATGTCATCTGTCATTGTCTTCTGTTGCTTGGCCGGAGCCCCTTCATCAAAACTACTATAACACTCGTAGTCCGCATGCCTGACAGAGCTGGCATACGACTCCATTTCCTTCCAGCTTCGGTCTGCTGGATGAGGACCACCACTTATTGTATTGATAACCAACCTCCCGCCAGTACAAGCGGGTTCCTCCTGTCTTTCCTGATTTGGCGCACGATTCTAATTCGATGGGCCCGCACCTCCTGACTGCGGCGCCCGCACATACTGATCCAACTTTCGCTCACGTATCAACTTCTCAATGAGATCTTGTAAATGACGACACTCATTTGTATTATGGCCATAACTTTCATGGAATCTACAAAACTTTCCTGTTTGGACCTGCCTTTCTGTCGATGGCTTCGGTGCAGGTTTCTTGTACTGCATGGTATTGCAGGTTTGCGAATACACATTTTCCAGCGACGTATTCAATGGAGTATAATTGTCAAACATGGGAGCTCTACGTCGTGGACCACGGCTCTGATCTCGCTTTTTGCCTTGATTTCCACTATCCCTCTGCTGATTCTGTTTATTTTGTATGTTCAACTGAACTTTTCCAGAACTCTCTCCGAATTGTTTAACGGCGATGTTACTCTGAATCCCTTCAATGTTGGGCCCTACGTCATCCTGCTTCTTAGACTGTTTCGCATCCTCCCTTCTCAAGAATTGGGCTGCCTTGGAATAGAAACGGTCCAATGACGCAGGTGGTTTCCCAGCTAACCAATTTCCGAACTCGGAATCAGGATCAATCCCCTTAGTCAACGCCATCAGGATAGAGTTATCATTGGGATTGCTTATTTCTGCACACGCAGCATGGAATCGCTCCAAGTAACGTCTAAGTGTTTCTCCGGGAGCTTGAGTAACACTAGACAGAGTGTTAACATCTTTAGGCCTTGCTACGTGCATACAGAATTGTTCAACAAACCTGGTGGCCATCTGGTTAAAATTAGAGATGGATCGTGGTGGCAAACGAGTAAACCACATAGTTGCAATGCCCCCCAGGAAAATGGGGAAACTACGACATTTTACTGCATCATCAGCTCTCGCAGCATTCATTAGCCATTCATACTTCAGGATGTGTTGATTGGGATCGGAACTTCCTTCATAGACTGACAAAGTTGGCATCCTGAAGCGCCGAGGTGGTTCAGCATATAGTATGTCATCGGTGAAAGGGGTATGACTCCGAGAGATTCCCCAGTCGTCGTTAGTGAGACCCTGACTTTCACGGATCATCTGACGAATCATCGTCGGTATATCCGGCATTCGGATACTTGGAGCATGTTGTGCCAAGGTGTGGTCGGGTTCCACAGCGCGGGTCTGGACCGGACGCGGTCGACGGTCCGTGCCTCGCCTCCTTGGTTCAACATTTTCTAGGATATAAGGCTCTGGAGTATGATCTCGTTGGCTACGATGAGGATCATCTTGGTTTCTAGCATCAACTCCTTGTTTGGTAGTGGTGGTAGTAGCAAGGTTGCCTGTGACATGGTAAGGAGCAGCACTTCCTCGGGATGAAGGTCCGGTATGATGACTAGTGGATGGTCCAGTTCTGGGTTGTCCTAGATTCGAGGCAGGTTGGTGTCCTGTGGCCTGGGTGTAGCTTACATCCAGCCGTGGGCGTGTGGATCGATGATGACCATCAGATGAGGCGGAACTTTCTGTGGAAGAATAAGAACCTTGGTCTCTTCTGGATCTTCTTCGCCTTTGGCGATTTAGCTGGTTGGTCAACTCTGTGTTGGCGCGCAATTGTTCAGTTAGCTGTTGCCGACTCTAGGTCAATTCTTGGAGTAGCATCTGAAACTCTTGTCTGGTAACCGGGCCTGATGGTTCCGAAGGTCCGGCGGCATCTTGGTTGGATGGAGGCAATTGCACGGGATTCTGTCGGTCCCGTCCTTCTTGATCAGCAGTTGTAGAGGTAGTTCGTGTACTTACCATGATGAATTGATGAAAGTCCTTTCTAGATCTGATGTAAATCTGAATAGAATGGAAGGGCTTCAAGATCTGAGATCTGGATCTTCTTCTTGGATTTTTGCAATCCGGTATCAATAGGAGATCCAAGGAGCAGGAGAAAAATTGGGTTTTTTCTCAGTGAAAGCACCAAAGTGTTTGTACTAAAATTGGGCACAACACTCTTCAGAAGTTTTTGAAGAGATAAAATGAAGAAATTAAATGGAAAAAGAGGATTATCTAACAAAAACTCCAAAAACAGATAATGAAAATAATAAGAACGCACAGAAACACAAGAATTTAGAGTGGTTCGGCGTGTTGCCTACGTCCACTATGAAGTTGATTGCTTAATTGATGTTTCTTTGATGATTACAATTGATTTCAGCGGGTTACAGCAGATAATAATGATTTACAGCAGATAACAATTGATTTCAGTGGATACTTAGTACCGAAATTATGAGTGTTTTGGAATTTAAAGCAAGATGCAATCAAGCCATAATTCGAGATATCTTTTATCGGTTTGTGACCTTATTGTCCCTTTTTGGTTGATCTATGTAGATCGTATGAATCTCGCAGTTTGAGAATCACGATGTTCGATAGCAATTTTACTTCTGATTTCCTGGGCTTTTTCTTTGCTCTGTTTTAGTATATTGATCATCTAGTTAATGCTTTCTTATCCTTTGCTCTTTTCGACTAAGAAGATTTGCAATAATCCTTTCTTATATCTTTCTCTGATTGGAATAAGAGTAACTCCTTTTAAGATTCCTTTTACTCTTTGGATCCACTATCCGCTTGATTTGCTTGTTCCCTTTTGGCCGTTTGTGATCTAAACTCTTGATGAATTCTTCAATAGCTACTTAGAGCATTGTTATGGCTTGGATAGACGATTCTATTTTCGATGTTCATAAGAGTCCTTTATGTTACTTATGTCCTTATAAGAGAAATGTGAACTCCGAATAGGGGATTTAATGGCTGTGATTTTTGAGTTAATAGTTCTTCAATCGAAAGTAGACTTTTCTGATTAGAATGGTTATGGAGCGAATGGAACTTGGTAAAAGTGTTTAGGAAAGAATAGTTTTCAACCGTTTATACTTTTAGAGATTTTGTAAATTCCTTTTCGAAATAGATAACCATATGGAATAATCAGTATAACTCTTTTGATTTACGAAGGATATTTTTCTCAAAGACTGGTATGATTAAATTGGTTTGAGTAAGATTGTTTATCAAAATTGATACGGGTGTATATCACCCTTTTTTAAGACATAAAATTATACCTCCCGGATTTTACTTAGCAAAAGGAAATATTTTATTTATGAGTCTGAAAAATCATGATTCATGAACTGATATACTCTATAGACAAAAACATACTCTTCTATAAATATACTGGTATTAGAAAGTTTGAGTTATAGTGATACGAAATTATATTATACAGATTTATACACAGGAAATAATGTATCGAAGACCATGTCCATAAAGTTATTGGATCCTTGGAGTAGCCGACATTCTCTGACGTTATCTGATGTAGTCGAAGCTATCTGTTGCTTGCAATATTAATTCATCTTATCTTATTGATGTCACCTAGTGTTGTTTGACTCGTTCTAACATTCATGATGATTTTATTGCCTGAAACCTTTCCTATTTGAAATCTTGTAGATATCTTTCCTTCAAAAATTGGTGTTTGTTTGAAACTCAATCGTGTATGCAACCTGCACTTTGTTTGAACCTTTTCTGAATCCATACATAATTTACGAAAGCTTAGGTATTAACTTAAAATTATATATCCGAAAAACCGATGTATAATGAAGGTAGTTTATTACAAGACCGTATATACTTAAAATTCTCAAAAATTGGCATTTGCCTGAAAATTTAACTATACGTGTATTTGAAATCATTATATATACAAGACTATGCATGTATTTGAAGATATATATTTTTCGAAATTACATTTGTAAAATGAATACATTTGATACAACACACAGCTTCAGATCATAAGGTACGTGAAATCCCTCATAATTTTGTTTTTATAAAAACCCAATATGCACATATAAAAATTCGTGCAAGGTTTGTTGATAAAATCAAAAATCAAATTTTGCCTCCTCATAATTTTGATTCATCTGAAATATCCAAAGCTTGAACATATATAAAATTGGAGGTATCTTCGGAATCGATATATGACACCATATATATATTTTAGAGTTAAACTTAGAAATTCAATCATTTTTTCAAAATGTTTTTTTTTGAATAACAAGGTAAATAGGGCCCAGCCCATTAACAAAAAAGAAACGGGTAAAACCCGATACACCACTAAACATTAAACCCTAGATACACAAAGCAACTTCTCGACAATTCTTATTCCACTGTCTCTCCTTGTCCAGAGAAAAATAATGGCGATAAGCCAAAGTTCAATCTTCCCGTTCTCCCTTTTTTACTCCACTAGCCTCTCCTCTTTCCCAATACGACAACCCCTCATTAAATTTTCCCTTCATGACTTCAATCTCTTTATCGGTGAAGATATTTCTATGGTTAGGGTTAAAACTAGGAAAATCAGCGGATTTGTAGTCAATACGATTCAGATCTGTTGATTCTTTCATCTGAAGGACAACGCGATCTCGATTTGAGGCATTTTCAAAAGTGTAATCTTCAAAAATATGATTACTGGAATGATATATATATCTGTGGTCAATATATACATCTTCGATCTGTTGAGTCAGCGCTCTGGAGAGCTTCAAAAAGTTAATTACACCAATGGCTTGAATAATTTTACATAACTGAGATCCAGTGGCGTTTGAAAATAGTGTATGCAAGTCATATATATATGTATATCTATATGAAACTCAAAAATTTCGATATGTCATATTTTCATAACTATTGTTATATAAAATCATTCAAGTTATGAAACCTACCTATTTCATAAGATATGTATTTTGAAATCAGGGGTTACAACGAACTGATATAAACTTAGAAACTTATGTACATATCATATTGCATCCATATGAAATTCAAAATCCTCAAAATCCAGAAGCATGTAAAAAATCATTACCCAAAACTCACTTTACTTGAAACCTTCCGTATATCTAAAGCTCCATAGGTATACATCAATCGTACTCTGTTAAAAACTTTGATCTGCAAGGGGCTACATATTCCAAGAATAATATACATTTGAAATCCACACATGTAAACTCTGTACATTCAAATTTCAAAATAAATTCCATTTTTCTATAATATTGTCATACGTTAACTACTAGACGTGTTACACTTTAGTTACAATATACACATACGTGTGTGAAAATACATATATTAAAATCACATTTCAACTCTGAGTCATGAATTCAGGAAATCACTTACAGAGCTAAGATTCCTTTAAACTAATGCGTTTCCAAAAGTAAATATTTTGTCCAGACTTTCTTCTTTTCACAAACTCAAGATGCAAAAAACTGCCATGGACCTAAAAAACATGCATATTGTTAAATTAAGGCCTTGCATATGCTCAAAACTCATGTATATACAAAATCCGAAGAGCTTTGATCTTGACTATTCCTTGTTTGAAAATGGAAGTATCCAAAATCTATATGTACTTCTTAAGTCTTTGTAACACCATGCCGGGTGCTCTTAAAATTTCATGCCCAACTGTGTACTTTTAAAGTCAATGCACACTTAAAACTGTAGTATTTCTGAAAGCGCCAATATATATTTAAGGTAATATATATTCAAAATTTGCAAGGAAGCCTGACACTTATATTCTGTATAATAAGTTTCGTATTCAAAATCTGATATATTTAAAACCGCTGTATTAAAAAGTACTCATTTACATTAAAAACTATAAAAATATGAACTCTGTTATAAGTTCAATGCCTATTCAAAAATTTATGTCATATGATACTTACACTTGAAAACGAATATACTAAAAATCTGGATGGAAACTGTTTCCAAAACCTCAAACATATAAAATTTTCATATTTAGAAATCCATGCTTATATTCAAAGCTTTATGTGCTTGAAAATGTCATACATACATAAAATCTTAAGGATTCCAATTCTAACAGCGCCCTTCTTGAAAACAAGGGTGCTAAAAATCTGTTCATATCAAGATTGAAACCGTATGCACTTGAACCTTTACAATCCTCTATCCAACCAAAGTTATGTTTATTTGAACTTCCATATAGAATTCCCTTTCAAACTAATTTATATATAAAAATCTATATACTGGAAACTCAAGTGTATATGTTTAAAACCTTGGAGTATATGAAATTGTACTCATAAGATATCATACTTGAAATTCTAATGGTATATATATTCAAAATCAATGTGCTCGAAGTTACCACATCTGAAACTTGTATTTGAAAACTTGCATATAAAACTGATGTATGTAAAATTTGATTCTTTCAAAATCATATACGAAATCATATGCATTTGGAACTATTTGCATTTGAAATTATCACATCTGAAACCTTTATAGAACAATATGCATTTGAAAGCTTATATAAAACATTAATGTACTTGAGATCATATATTTGGAAAAATTTCAACAGCTTTATCTACAAAACTATGTATGTGCCAAACCGGCACAGTTTCAAAAAGTTGCGTGAGATACATTTCTCGAACTGCTTAAGATCAAATAAACATGGAGCTTTTGAAAACAGTGTAAAACATCAGTATATATATCCAAAACTATGTATAAATCAGTGTATATTTGAAAACTATAAACTCTTAAACCCAAATGTTTGAAGTTGCACTTATATATATACAGACTATATTCATGATATCCAAAATATGTTCAAATCCTGTATCTTTATACATTTAAAACTGTATATACATGAAAGCATTCACATCTGAAGGTTGCATTCATGTATAAAACCAATATGTACATTCAAAACTTTGTATTTTTTTAAACTTATATATACTTAAGACCATCATATCCATAACTTGACATATATGAAAATTTAATTCACCGATACTTGAGGCTTCATGTTTTCTTTTCAAAATATCACATAAAAACAGAGATATTCGAAGCTTTTGTGCTTTCAAAAATTTTCCCGTTTAAACTTGCTCACATACACCTGAAGCTTTACATTAGATAAGAGACCTTACATCCAAAAAATTTCGAAAGCTATCATTCATTCAAAAACTCAACTGTACAATCACGTTTAAAATCCCATGTTTGATGACTCAAAAGCTTAGGGCCTGTTTGGTTTCGTTTTTAGTTTTGCGTTTTGTGTTTTCAACATACAATACAAAATACAAGAAAATGAGAGAAATCCATTTACAATTCTTAGCCATTACAACGATCAACGGGAAATGGAGGATGAATTGTTTTCCGTCCTTTTGTTATATCTCAAAACACGAAAAATCAAATAAACTTGTTTTCTATTTTCTATGTTAATTTCATTTTTCAAAATTGTGTGTTTTCCAACAATGTATAAGAAATGCGCATTTTTGTTTAGACGAAAACACAAAACTAAAAATAACAAACCAAACGGGGCCTTATACTTTTAAACTCATTAAATGCGCTTGAAAATAGAAATCTGGAGCATATTATTTTATATACTCAAAGTCATGTATGTCTAAAACTATATATCATTAAATTCATATGCTTAAACTAATTTTATAGAAAGCTTCATGCTTTTTGAAACATTACATAAAACAAATATATCTGAAGCTTTTACAAAACTCAAACATTCATGTTTTCAAAACTTGGAAATCCCAGTTCTCATTTGCTGCATAAGAAAACTGGTATATCCATAGTTATATTCATTTGAAAATTCGTATATACTCAAGAGCCTTGATGTTTTCAAAATTTGCTACATGCAAAATCTTATGGTTTCGAAACTTTGTACACATATTTCCTGGAACTTAGACATTGATGAAATCTCATGTATTCCAAATACAACGTTTTTGAAAATTCTTCATCTTTGAAATCGATTGAAATCAGATATGCTTAAGGTTTGAAATCTCTTTATTTCCGAAATTGATAAATGAATCATGTATTTTTTCTAAAATCAAATCCCTTTGAAATCTAAAAATTTCAAGATGAATCCATCAACCTTAAGTAAAAAGTCCTATACCTCGAGTTAGATCAGCAGTACTGATTGTCGGAGCCTTTAAGTTATGGGCAATGATGATTACCTTTGACATTGAGACAAAGAAGCGGCATCGATTATTTCTGCAATTGGCTAATAGCGACATCACCTATGAATCTCGTCATTAGCCACAACCCAATTTCAGCAATATGGAATACCACCAATCCCGACATCATTGTTGTAGATAATTATATCATAACTTTAGTTATGATATGAATCCTTCTTTGGGTTTAAGCTCGACATTCTGACTATCAACATCAGATCCCTATAGCATCGAGTCTTCATGATGTTACTCTTTCTCATTGATGTTAACCATCATGGCATCGAGCTTTATGAAGTTTCTTTACCTCGTCGATGAAACGAGACCCCAACTCAATCCTCGTAGATGAACAAAAATCTTAATTTAACTTCGTCGAGCTTCACTAATTTCAGTGACGTGAATCTCGCCATTCTTGCTGTTAAACCTTATTGAATTCGATGCCGAAAATAAAGCTAAATTTCATCAATTTTGATGTTAAACCTCGTTGAATTTAATGCCGAATCAAAACTCCATGACTTTTGCTGCTATTCGATGAACTTCATTGACGATCATGAACTTCATTGACGATCATGAACTTCAATTTGAGTTCGGCGATTTGAATCTTCGTCGAGCACTATCAATTTCAGCAATGATCTAATGAACCTCGTCGATTTCGATGTCGATGTTAATCAAAACTCGATGACTCCGTGGTTATTCCATAAGCTTCAGCAATCCTCGACGACTCCGTAAGCTTTAGTAAATCTCATCGACAATAATATTTTTGATTAACCTCGCCGAAGATAGTACTTTTGCTATTATTAAACTCAACATCGTTACTTTCGAAATCCAATTCCATCTTCTAGATCTGATTCCTTGGTGATAGATGATAGATCTAATTTATTACTTTTGTTGACTTGTCCAAATTAATGATGTGAGGCCTTAGTGCCATGTAGCATGCAGTGAAATGTAGCATGCAGTGAAATGAGAAGGCTTTATAGCTTTACAAAGAAAAATGCATCAAATCCTCTTGCATTGGCCTTTGTAAACGATCTTCTCCTTCTTTCTTTTGCATGATCTTCTTCATCGTCCATGGTGGTTGTTGTGTGAAGTCGATAATCATGAAATATGGCTTTGATTGATAGATTTGGCATGTGGCGTTCTTATCATGTTGACAAAATGCAACGTCGATGTTGGAAAAGTGCAATGTCATTGCACTATGGCTTCGATGGAAATCATCCTATTTGCTTTGGTAGCTTTCACATGGATGTTGTGCTACTTCAATGATCATGCTCTATCTATGAAACTCGACATCGTTTGGCTTCGGCAATTGCTTTGATGACTTTGATGTTATAATATGCTTGGTTTGCTTGCCGATGTTAATAGTAGAACTTTAGTGCCACCTTGGTAGTGATGATCTTTTAAAGCTCGACATTAAAAGATGGTGTCGTTGTTAGTAATGGAGAACAGTCATTGTATAGGCGCGATATCAATATCATCGTTATCGATTTTAAATTGCATTACATTACGAACGTCAACGACATATGGACAGATTAAGCTTAACATCTCATGAGGTTCGGTATTGTCCCAGGCACGACATTGGGTAAGCTTGACAAGGAATTGATTAAACTCGATAAGGCATTGGAGAATGTTGACATGGTTGAGAAGCGGCATGATCTTATAGTCTTTGACATTGACTTATCTTAGCATTTGGAGCTTCGAACCTCGACACGAACCCCTAGTCTCGGCATTGATTCCTTGTCTCATATCCTTCGAAAATTATTGGGATAACACAAGGCGTGTAAGAGGGGATAGTTTGACCTAAAATAGGAGGTAGAAGGTGGATGGTAACCTCTTGGCCAAATCTATATATACCCCTTACGGCTTATGAAATTGGTTGCTAATTCATTTGCATAGAAAACTATATTCTTCATCCTCTTCTCTTTACACATAAACTATCTCAAATGAAGTCAAATCTTCACCAAACTCAAGCCTAGGACCTGGTGCACTATAGGAAGTTTGAAGATCAAGCCAAAGAGTGGAGGCCGTGAGCTAAATGGGTGGAGGAGCAATGGGCCGTGAGCATTTAAGGCCATTTGTGCCTTAGGCCGTGGGCAAGTGAGAGGCTAGATGTGTTTTGGTGCTTGCATGGTTGTGATAGGAAGTTTAAGCTTGTACTTGGTTGTTTACACGTTGATGGGTAAGCAGACTCACTATTTAAAAAGTATTTAAAGTGAATAATGCTTGTATTATATTATAGTATTTGTTTGACTATATTTTATTGCTTATTCTCTTGTGATTCTTGCTTTGAAAAGCAAATAACATATGTAAATGATATATTTAGACTTATATGAATTTCTATGACTTGTTGCATAGCCTTGAAATGAAGCACATAGGGTTTGAATGGAATTAGATTTGAATCGAACTTGATTTGGTTATGGTTTTATAGTGATAGTCTCTATAAATGCACTTTGAAAATGCCTTGTGTTTGGCATTTTTTTTATAGAAATTTGTAAAGATATCCTTATGGTTTCTTGTCATGGTTGTGATGTATTATGTGTATATTATTTACTGTAAAAATATTGGATGCTAAAAAGTTTGTTAGCATATCGAAAATCGATCAAACTTTATTGATATTAAACTAGCCTAGATCGCAGTCTTTTATAACAGTCATTTGCAGCACTTTCAAATTAGTAACTCTGAACCCATTTTACAGCTTTCTGTAACTGCTGCAACCACTATTTTTACTTTTAAAACTGTTTAAAATGGCACTTTGTTTTGAAAATTTTAAGGTGTTTCAGAGACTTTTTATTGCACTTTGTAACGACTTCAGTTTCTATTTTGTTAACTCTAATTGTTTTGGAAAATTTTTAAACTGTTGCAGAGTCTTTTTAAAGCATTTTGGAAATGAATCCTTTTTGTTTGAGAGTTTAAATTGCTTTGAAATTACTTTAAATTTAGATATTTCACTTCGATCTTTTTAGGGATATTTTCTAATTTATATTATAGTATTTTAAATGTGGTTTGGAATTTTCATATATTTTTAATAATTAATTATGAATTATTAAAGTTTATAAAGGAAAACATGTGTTTTTGAAGTTCTGAATAATTTATAAAATAAGTATTTTTAAGTATATATAGTTTTTTAAGAAAATTAGTTAATTATTTTGTTAAACTATTAAAAAGATTTTGTAATATAATATCTTTTAAATTCTTTTTAGAATTTTGTTAAATATCATAGCTTTATAAATAAATTAGTATACACATATATCTTTTTAAAGATTTTTAGTAAACATATAAGTTTTGGAAAAGTCAATAAGTCTTTGACAAAAGAATAATATGTAGTTTAATAAATGGCTTTGTAAAGTTAATTTAAAAGTATATTACCTTGTTTAATATGTGTAGATATACTTAGATCTTTTTTTTTTGAAATGGTACTTAGATACAACATGTCACTGGGATAACAAACCATAAATCATGTGTCAATAAATATTCGAATCACGCTACGCAAGTTTCGAACTTGTGACCTCTCGCACCAAAGCCGAATTACTTAACCACCAAGACAATGATGCTTGTCGATATACTTAGATCTTTAATTGAATGTTTTTAAAGATAACGACTAGTATGAAATGGTTTTGGGTTTGTTGTGACAATGTTAATAAAATTTATCTTTAACCCTTTTTGATTATACTTAGTAAAGTAATTAGATCTTTAAAAAGAATGTTTTGAAGAAAACTATAAGTGAAATGGATTTGGGTTTGTACTAACAATATTTTAATGACAATTGTTTTTAACCCATTAAAGTATACTTGTGCAAATGTGAAATCTTGTTTATGATTTATGAATATTCTTATACCATCTGGAAAAAGAACATGGATACATTTCTAGGTATTGAAAAGAGTAAAAATGAATAGTGAAATAGTAGTATACATGTATATATCTTTTGTGAAGGTATTTTAATTAGTGGAAATTAGGTTGAAGGGCTTCTTATTTCAAGGTAATAAGTTTTAAGGACAACAATTCTGAATAATTAGTTTTAAGGACAATTTACAGAAAAATGATAAATTAAATTTATCTTTTTAAGTTATACACGAAAAAGATAAAATTAATTTATCATTACTTTTGTATAACTAAAAATGATGGCTTCATTTATCTTTTTCCTTTAATTTGTCCTTAAAACTAATTTTTTAGAATTGCCGTCCTTAAACCTTATTACCCTACACAAAGAAGCCCTTCGAGTGAAAATCCCTTTTTAATTATATATACAAGTATTTACAAAGAGGTTTTAATTAATAAAAGGATTAATTAAATAAAAGGGATTATGAGTCACTTATGTCACTTAATCATGTCGTGTGACTTAATCGTGCTTTGTGTGACTTAATCGTGTTTTGTGTGACTTGATCTTGCTTTGTGTGTTTACTTGTTTATAGAAAGTATTTAGTCGTGTACTTAGTATTAAGTGCTGACGGAGTAGATTTATTCTATCTGTGAAAGTTAAGAATGATATTCAAGTAAGGTTTAAAAGCAATAGTGCTCTAACCTACGGCTTCACTCTTGACCGATAGACTGTGTAAGTTAAAAAGATCAAAAATGTGATAAGTACAAAAGACTTGGTTTCCATTTACGATCATCTATTTTATACTTAATAGTCGATTGGTCGACTATTGAAATCGACCAAATTAACTTAGGAAGTATCTAAAAGCTTTACGACTTCATATGATTAGAAATCCCCCAACGAGTAGTATTAGTATGAAACATCACTAACTTTAAGAACTTATATATATATATATATATATATATATATGCAATCCCCTGGGAAGGACTCCTCTTTATATAGTTCACTAACTTCTAAAAGAACCAGAATTGAGTTAACCGAAATTCATCGATTTAGTTTTAAAGAGTCCGGTATCAGTATGTATTTTACTTACCAAATACCACTTCAAAAATGATATATGGTTTCTTTATTTTGGAAGCGGTTGTGAAGTGAAATATTATAGAGTTGAACTGTCTTGTCCTAAGGTTTAGTCCAAGGGAGAGTTCAACGTTAACATTTCAAATTAATGCTATAGAGTTGAACTATCCATCTTGAGGTTAAATCCAAAGGAGAGGTCAGCGTTACCATTCATCGAAAGACTCATGCTGGGAACTTTGTAGAGATTCATAGACTGTTCGAGATGCTAGAATCCAAAGAGATTCGAGATCGGTTCGAGTTATGAAGGCTCGCGTGAGAGATATTGAATGTGACCTCGACATTGAAAATGGCTACAGACAGAGTAGGCTGCACAAACTGGGGTTTAGCTAACAAGCGATAGGGTATATCAACTCCATATCTAGAGCTATTCAGTTAAAGCGCTTAGCAGTTCTATAGCGGTGGAGGTGCAAATAGTTATAGCGGGGGTAAAGCGGGGATATAGTGGAAAATAACGAAAGTGAAAAAAATCTTTATTAAATATAAAACCAAACATTATTTATTCTCATTCTCACACTATTTTTGAAGGAAAATGAAATATTGTTTAATCCTATATAATAAAACCGAAGAATATCATGGTTTGTCGTCCATATTTGGTGACTACGTACAATAGATTTCTAACTTATATTAAGCAATTATGCCTCAAAGTTAGGTCTTTATTCTAACTTTATCGATTTGGTTTAAAAGAGAATTAATCAAATCAACCATTTTATATTAATTTTGATAAAGCGGGTGCTGAAATGTCTTAATTTAGTGGGTGTAGTGGAAAATAGTGGGGCTTAAAGCGGATCTACTGTTTAATAGCGCTAAATTGAAAAAGCGCAGCGGTCAAAGAGTGCTATGAGCTATAGTGGGGATTTTGCGGGGCTTTAGCGGGTTTTTAAGTGCACGGATCTAGAGATGCTTTCGATGTTGCTTGGGGAGTTGATGATACTTGGTTCCACGTGATTCATACCAATGTTTGTGCATGAGCTAGTTGTGTTTTCCTTATACTATATTTTATCTAGAGAGATACGAAGATCAGAAGGTAACTTCTGATTCTTGTGCATGGAGTTCGGATTTGGCTTGACCAGAGAGATCTTCGTAGAAAATCCATTATGCATGTGTACCTTAGTAGTTTTCATTGTACTTCAATATTGTTATGTCATGAGATGCAAGGGGCAGGATTATTTTCTAATTTATATTCTACGTCCTAGACATTATCTATCACATCACCTTATGTAGTTATTAGAGGGGATAACAGTTATGGTGATCTATGTGGTCTCAAAAGTGTTGTTATATGCGGCCACGTATTTCTTGAGTTTCTCACGCCAAACTTATGTCTGACTCATGGTTTTATATTTCCCTTATTTCCATGGGTGCTCTTTCGAGTAGTCTGGGAAAGGCAGGCTTTTGTTGATATTCTTTGGAGCTCGAGAAGACGAGCTAGATGGTTCACATACCGCAATATTCTTACTTCCTCTACATTGCTATCATGCATATATATATAATTGTTGAGGATAGGCTATTAAAACTGTCCAGGCAATGTCTTTTGATATTATATTTTATTGTTCCGCTATGAGATTAAGATATTGTGTTCTCCTCTTTCTAATTCTATTTCTTTTTTATTTTATTTTACCCTAACAATTTGTCTTTCGAGCACTTAAGTGCTCGACATACGAATATCATGGATGTATTAGTATCAACATTTGGGGGTCGAAAAGGCGAATCATTACAAAAATTTTAGTCAAATATATACATACATATGTTCATATTTTAACATCACATGTCAACAACACATATGTACAGGGAATCGTGATAATGAGTAATTAATTAAACAAAAGCATGTAAAAATCAATTGTAAGAGCTGTTAATAAAGATGATACCTTGCTATTGCCCAAGAGAATACCTTGAATATTGAATTTATATTACTCCTCTTGAAGTCTTAATCAACAGTTCCAAAAGGCGCAACCTGCAACGACCCGTATTTTACATATTGGAGGACCGTAAAATATTTTTAATTAATTCATATGAGGTCGTATGTCTCTAAAATTTTGGAAAATGACTCTTAGGGATATTTTTCACATCTACGATTTTTATTAAATTTCTATATGACTGTTTTAACCCTAAAAATCTTGAATGCGCTATAACTTTTGATATTAGCCAAATTAGGGCCTGAAACCGCTTCCATTACTTCACGATGATGGTTTCACATTCTGTAGAATGGTCATAGTAGTAAAACGGACTTACAATTTGAAAGTTATGGCTGTTTTTAGTTTTTGCTGGTGCTGGCCTACATTGTTGGATAATTAGACCAACGCACACTTAGGCCCACTAACCATTTCTGGATTAAAGTCTTAGGGGGACTGATGGGACTTTCCCAAATCATTCCCATCTTTCCCAAAATAGTTCTAAGCTTCCTTTAACTCTAATCTCTTATAAAATCATCTATTTTCCTTATTGATCTTAGCCAAATCATCGTTAGAAGGGTAATTAGTAAAGGAGATTGTAGATCTATCACTTTGGTGCTTAGGAATTCCTCTTTCTTTGGTGTTCACTCAGATCCATGGGTTTAAATCGATATTTTGGGTAATTGGTGAGTGGTTCTCGACCTCTCACCATCCCATGCATATTTATATAGTTAAAAATGACATTTTTAACTTGATCTTGATCCTAAAACTTTTTCCAACTTTAACCATAATTTTATATATGTTTATGGCCAAAATTTAAAGGTTTTGAAATGGTTTTTGAATGATTTTGCAACCCTTTTTGATCATATTGACATGCTAGTTTAAAAAGCTAGATCTAGAATAGGATTTGTAGGTTAACATGATTTGATGAATTCCACGAGCATATGGATGTATATGGATGATATTTCATGTTTGTATGTTGTGCTTTGATATGGTTTGCTAGTGCTTTTAGATAGCTAGGAAAGAGGTGGTTAAATTGGACAAATCGGAGGCAAAAGTGGTCAGAATTGGATGAAACTTAGAGGAGGTGCTTTAGAGCATGGGAGGAGCCACATTCATGTCGCGTCAGATTCTAATCGATGGAAAGTTGTTGCAATGAGTAGATTTTTGTCGGTGATAGAGCTTCGGGTTGGTAGAGTTCTGCTTAGAGTCACACTTAAAGTAATTAGGTGGAAGACTCGGGGTCGACTTCGTGTATGATGGAGAAAGCTTAGGGTTCAAGTGGTGGCCAAAATTTGGCTAAGTAAAGAACTCGGTACCAGCTAATCTACTTGGTACCGAGTACTTTTCTTGGGGAATGAAAAGGCCCGACCACTTGTAAGTTCGAGTATTAGAGGAATGGGACTTCATGGAAGAAGGAGCAAGATTTGTGAAGAAATCAACTCGTTACCAAGTAAATTAGGTTGGCACTGACTAGAATCTCTTGATTAGGTCGGTGTGAAACTTCTGGGAGGTAAGTACGTGGTCTCTGGGTCGTGCAGAAAGTGTTTGTTTATTCTTCATTCGATGGTAATGTAACATCACGATGAAGACTGATTATAACAACCCGCCTTTTCGACCCTCAAAAGTCAATACTAATACATCCACGGTATTCATGTGCCAAGCATCCAAGTGTCGAAAAGACAGATTATTGGGGAAAAAGAAAGAAAAAGACAGAACAAAATCTCATATCGTAATGAGTAATATATATAATATACAACAGTTCTTTACATAAAGAAAAAATGTAATATACATCAAATCAGAGTATACTAAACAAATCATCAGCGTGGATAGTTATAACAATCCGTCCTTACAAATTGCTGATAAACCTAACTTCCAATGCAGTGGAAAATAAAGAAATACGTAGATATGTCTTGGACATCCAGCTTGTCTCCTAAGCTCCAAAGAAAATCTATAAATATGCTCGGTCTGACCCGAGCATTATAATAAAATAACACCTGGATCAGTCTGGTAAACTAGCGTGAGAAACACACCTTAAATGGATTTTAATGTTATAAAAACCTTTCTAAACAAAAGTATCTCATAAGACCACGCTGCACATAAACACGGATGAGTTTTTACCTTACGATAACTAAAACCATTTATATTAGAAAATACAGTGATATTATAATAATGTCTAAGGGTGAAAATACTAATAATCAGTAGCTGTGATGCTCATGAGCGTACATCACAAAAATAATAGGTATATAGTCAAAAATCGTTAAGGGATGTTCGCTAATTGTGTAGGATTCCATGGAGGTGCCCTTAGTACTTCGAGAACGGTCCTCCTCCACAAGGATCAGAGTTATCCTTCCGAAGCAACAATACATCCCTTGTGATGTACAATAAGAAATACATAGCCGGGCCACACTAGGCCGAATGCATTGCTCCAAACATGCATAACAACTGTAGGTAACTGTAGGAAGGAGACGACTACACCCTTATGGGTTAGATAAACCCCTGTCTATGCATCCTATCTCTGATTTTACTCATTACAGTTGGTGAGGCTATGTCCGACATTCTAGCTCACGCACTACCACCTGAATAGAGCACGGAATCCCACATGGATTCTCATACCCCAACGGGTCTCGGAATCACACTTAGATTTCCACATGGATTCCCATACCCCAATGGGTCTCGGAATCGCACAAGAATGATGACACCCCTACGGGTCTCAGAATCACACATGGACTTCAACATCCAAAACATGCCTTGAATCTCCTCCAAGCATAGAACCCGTGTACAGTTTTGAAGTGGTTACGGTTTTGAGTCATCTCTTACAAGTACACTACCCCACTTACCGGATTTCTAAAACCAATCGATCGATTTTCGGAATGCTCAATACTGATTCTTTTGGAAATAATCAGACAATACATAAGAGCGGGGATCACCCCCTAACCATTTATGTGGACGGATCTCCTCATCATTTGTTCTAGAAGAACAAAGCGGGTTTATACATACAGTATAGCACCACTAACGGTAACCGGACTATATAATCCACGTATTTCTCCTAGATATTTTCAGAGTTAAAATCCTTCGGTGTTAAGTAGGGAAATATTTTCGTATCACCAAAATTAAGAAGGACTACATGTTTAGGCCTTTTGATAGTTGGTTATTTAACTATCAATAAACAAACATTCCAAACAGAGATTACATTTCCCACGAAACCACTAAGCATCTCAAAATTTATATTTCATTAATTAAATTTCTTTCTAGGAATATTTTTCGAAATATTCATATATTTATCTCACCAAGATAAGTATATTTACAAACCATTCCCTTCAGAACTTGGAAAACCTTTTTCACATACTTATAAAATAGTATAAGTATTCACCAAACACTTAGAGAGATTTTCTATTTCAAAATTATATTAAAATGATCAAACCCAAATGTCATTAAAACATAGATATAAATAAATCGAAGCACCACTCCTTTATAAATCTCCAAATCTATTTATGAAGATTCTTTATACATCTCTAATTTATTTATAAAACTTCTTTTGTAAATCTCAAAAACCCATCTATATACTTCCCTTCAAATCGCTAAACCATTTAAAACCCAACTTCTTTTCAAATTCCAAACTTCTTTCAAATTTATAAACTCCTTTAAATAAATCCTTTTATAAAAGAATCCTTTTATAAACAATTTATAATTTAATTAAAATAAATAAATTCTTTAACGTCATAAAGATAAACTTTAAATATTTTTAAATAATATAATAATAAACTTTAAAAACATTTTAAATAATATAATAGTTAATTTTTAACACATTTTAATAAATAAAATAACTTTAAACAAGTTTCAAAATATAATTAATTAACTTTCAAACAACATTAATAAAATAATTAACTAGTTTTAAATAATCAATAATAAAACAATTTATTTTCTTTAAACAACCTTGATAATTAATTAATTATCTTTAAAAAACATTAATAAAATAATTAATTTTAAAACATTGTAAATATAATAATCAACTTTACTAAAGAAATAATTTTACAAAAACTTTGTAAAAACAAAAATTTACAAAACACTTTGTTAAAATAATAATTAAATAATCACTTTATTTTAAATAATAATTAAATAAAAGTGGAAAATAGGCACAAGGACAAACTTTGAAAAAATTTAGGCCGAAGGACAATAAGTTTCATTTTTGGCTGAAGGTCAAACTTTGGAAAAAATTAGGCTAAAAAGACAATACTAAATATAACTAGAATTTTGTACAGTATAAAACGGAATATAATGCTAGTTATAACTAGCATTTTGTATTGTGTAAAAACTGAATATAATGATAGTTATAACTAGCATTGTCCTTTAGTCTAATTTTCTTTCAAAGTTTGTCCTTCAGACCAAAAATAAAACTTGGTGTCCTTCAATCTAATTTTTTTCAAAGTTTGTCCTCATGCCTAATTCCCTTTAAATAAAATATTTTACTTCAAATTATAAAATTTGAAGTTAGTTTGAATCCATAACTTTCCAAATCCAGAAAGAGGCTCAACGATCATAATGGTACTTAAACAAGCTATCATTAATTCAATTTAACTTCCTAAGTTAAATTACAGGTATTTACATAAGCAAGCATATATGTAAACCAAATTCATGATTAACAATCAACTGTTAACACATCGCTTATCCAGTATTAATCAACTAGCATTTAAATGAATATCCAAATATAAATAATAGCAGAATGGGAATTTCTTCTGTTAACAAATGTCATTCAAAATAAACTCTTTCATTTATTACATGACGGTGTTCATCTGGTCAAATAGATAACACCAAAGTAGTATGTTTAAATTAACTACGTTATTATTTAAACAACATAATTATATTAAATCGGTATTATTTTATCACTTTATATATATTATCCATTTTCAAAAATGATAATTTATCCAAACCAAACAACCAACAGATAAAATATCGAAGCAGGCAATAAATAATTTTTATCTATGATAAATCAGTACCGATTAACCAAAAAATATGAGTTTAACTCACCAAAATTCTAGTTATCGCCAAAGCGTTTTGTTTTCGTTCGTTCGATTTTAGCTTGAAATTCTACAAGCTCTAATCTCCACCAATCCAATTCCGAAAATGTAGATATCGTCATTACGAATCCAATGTGATTAATCGCGTTCGATTTGGACGTTGTATGAGAGAGTTATTCAAATTATAAGCTTTAAGGAATTTTAATATAATTAATTGTTTAACTAATTACCCAAATAAAACAAATCTCTCTCCACTAATCCTTCTCCTTCCTCAATCTTAAACTCCTTCCCGCCTAAAACTTGAAGCCATTTCCTCTTTTCCCCACCATTGTACCATAAGCTACATTCCACAATATCACGTACGACCACCACCACTTCTCTCATGGATCGAAGATGAACAGCTCCGCATCCATCTGTTCACCTCCGCACACCACCCCTGGAATGCGACATCTGCTCCTCGACCTCGACAATACCAAATGTCGCATCTAGAATTCTAGCACCACAGCTCATCGAAAATTGTCCCCCGACTCTCCTCCACTCTGCGAACACAAATACACACTCGACCAAGCTTATCATCTCCTAAATCGCATCTCAAGCTGAACCCTAAATCAAATTGCAAAATTCAAACACACTCAAACCACGACCGCAACCTCTAAAAATCCATCCACATATACATCTCGACCTAACTAACTCAAAGAAACGAGCTTTGGAATTTTTCATTGAGCATTCAATTTGTTTTTGATTTTTGAAAGGGAGTATGATCCTTTTTTTTCTTTCAGAACATAAACAAAGAAAGAGTATGGGGGAGACAAAGGATGTTGGGGTAGTGAAGTGTTGACTTATATTTATCTTCCAGTTTCCGACATCTCGTCGCCCATATTTTTGTTCGCATATTAACGACGAACGACAATACAAAAATACGGTCGCTCTCAGAACAACGACGAGATCCTAAAACAACAATAATATACACCAGTTATAGAATTCTGTAAAATCACAAAAATGTTGTCGTTTGCTAAAAAATCGTCAAATGATAATTTTAATAATTTTCAAATTAAAAATTATGGAAAAATCAAATAAATAAAATTAAAAATACATCAATAAAAATCGAGTCGTAAAAATAAAAATAAATTTTCTTATTATTTATTTGAACCATTTATTACTGCAAATAAATTACAAAATGAATCTCATTGTTACTACTTATATATTAAAAGGAGTTAAATAAGACAAATAAATCCATTAAATATATATTCAGTTCAAAATCATATATTTTAAATCACTATCCAAATATTAAGTTCCCAACTCAATTATTTTAAATAATCCCTATATTTGAATTCAAGTTTAAAACATTTAAAACAAATTATTCAATATTTAAAATTAATTATATATTTGAATCCATTGACCAAAATTTCGGGTCATTACATTCTCCCCTCTTAAAAGAATTTCATCCTCGAAATTACAAAGGTAAGAAAAATGCCTCCAAACCCTTAAACTTTTCAAAATCAATTAGTTGGAACTTGTTATCAAATTTTATAAGTCCTTAAAATTACAGAAAATTCCGGCAGCGTTTCCTTTGCGTGGTTCGATCGGAAAAACTACAAATCACCACTATGGTCCCAAACCAATCAAAAGAAAACAAAATCCAAGCGGCCTCCCATATTTGGAGCATAAAACCATCAACCAAACAACAACACAAACATGTACCTATTAGTTGGGCAACCAAACTTTACTGATGAAACCAAAAGTGTTAACTAGCCTTTGTTTCCATACCTGCATCTTATTTACAAATAATATGCAAACTCATAGCCATAATTTTTTTGCTTTCTCTAATATCAAACGTATAATTTAATAAAGCCCATGCGATGTACATATACCATCCATATGAAATATCAAATTTGATCGCTCGCTCGATCACACAAATTTCACTTTCGAACTAGTATCGCTCACTAAACCACTCTAATGCGGACTCCGATCCAGTTCCTTTATTAGAAACCTCAATTCTCCCTACATAGCCATCAACTATAATAGAAAACTTCAGAATCAAATCAAACATATGTATCCAGTGTTCGCCATCAAGAATCGAGTGAAAAATTCTAACTCGGACTGGTGTAAATCACCTCGAAATCGTGTGCCCAAATCCAGATCAAAAATTCCCATGCGAATAAAATGGTCTACGTACATCGTACGTATTCATTCCAATTGGTTCTTAGTTGTTCTAGTTCTATTTATTCACATTCATCTTTAATGAGCATATTTCCTTTAGTACTAATAACCATTTATCACTTAAGTTTATATAATACTCCACCTTTAATTAGACCAATAGTATTACATTTAATACTAAATCATTTATGAACAATTTCATAAAATCGCTACTAAAGTTTATTACATCTTATGAAACGCAACTTATGTAAACCAATCACTTTTAAAACTTAAGTCCATATTCAATTCTATTTTGGACTATCCCATAAAATTGCTTAAGGGTGTTGTTTGCACAAAAAATGGACAAACACTTCAAAGTCGTATGATTTAGTAAATCTTATGTCGTTCTTAGTGATTTGGGTGATTTATGCAAATATATGAAAAACAGGGGCTAAACTGTAAAAAGACACACAGATTTATAGTGGTTCAGCCAGAATGTGCCTACGTCCACTTTATATGTTATTTCTCTTTTCTTGTTTAGATTACAAGTACAAAGCTTCGATACAAGTAAAAGAAAGTTGTTTGAAAGTTCTCTCCGTGCTTGAGCTCTCAAAAACTTGTCTCCCCTTGTTGTACCCCTGCCCCTCTATTTATAGAGTGAGGCTGGGGGTAGGGGTCTTGGAGGTATATAGCAGTTGGCGGGCCTAGGCTGACGTAATCTGGCCTGGTGGATCTGGTCCGGTTTCCTTTGGTTCGGTGGTGAGATGAGTGGTCCGGTGGTGAGATGTGTTGCTTCGTTCGGTGGAGACTTCATTCGGTGGATAGGTTTGGACCGGTGGGGAGAGTTGGTCTGGCATAGGTTGATCTGGTGGAGATTGGTTCGGCAAGCAATGGGGTGGTAGGTTGCGAATTGGTTCGGTTGTGAGTGGGATGTGCGTTGATTTGGCAGTGAGTGGAGTGGGTGTTTGGTTCGGCAGTACCTCCTTTGCCTTTGATTCGGCTGGCATGGAAAAAAGGTTGGTGGTAGGTGGAGCAAGGGCTGGTTCGGCGGTGGCTTAGGAGAAGCTTTGGATCAGCTTTGAGGTGGAGAGGCCTGGCTCCTTTTCTTTTGGACCGGTGGTGGACAAAATACACCCACACTTGCCCCCCAAAGTGGGGCATATGCCAGCGTATGCCATGCTTTGTTATCCGGATAGCCCCATTTGGTCCAAAGTGCTGAACCGTTTGGTCCGGTCACCTCCTGCTCGTCTATAAGTACGGGCTTCACGCCACTGTTTTTCCTCATCAGCCGAACTACTCCCTTGTCTTTGCCGAATCACAGTGCTAGCCGAACCAAAGTCTTCGTCGAATCAGGTGAGGGTCTACTCTGCCGAATGTCCTTTTGTCCTTGGACTGCCGAACGAGGTTTGCTCAGTTTTACCAAATGGAACTTGGGTCTTAAATGCTGGATGAAACTCTGGTATAGGGAGTACCGAATGAACCTTAGGCTTGAATGCCGAATGAAACTCTGGTATTGGGAGTACCGAATGAACCTTGGGCTTGAATGCCTTTGAATCGCAAACGAAATCCCCGGATTGTGCGCGCTCGCTTGTCTGTATTTTTACCTTTCCTTGTTCTAATAATGTGCTTTTCTTGTGTTGCAGATAAATGTCTCGAAAAGCAGAAACTCGATCGGATAAAAAGAAGTCCCAGGGCGAAGGAGAATCTTCCGCAGTGCCCCCTGCTCAGCCAGGACCGGAACGTCACGGAACTGCCCCGAGATCGCTGGTGGACAGGTACAGCCCTCAGGAGCTTCTGAACTCCCCGCCTGATTGCTTTCCCAGCTCCCTCAAGGAGGAGCAGCTTGATGTCATCTCCCGTTCTTTCAGAATCGACAGAGCGCGCATGCTGTTGCCAGGGAGAGAAGTTATGCCATATGACCCTCCTGAAGGGTACTTTGCCTACAGCAGATACCACTGCATGTGCGGTGCCATCCCGTCTCTTAATGCTTGGGTAGTCAGCTTTCTTACATATCTAAAGGTGGCCCCATTCCAGCTTCAACCCAATTCCTATACTATACTGGTGAGCCTCTTCGTCATCTTTCAAAGGAAGTATGGGCGTGCCCCTTCCAACCGGGAGATCCGGTACTTATATAATCTGAGGGGCTATAAGAAGGGGTCCCCATACATCAGCTTGGAGTCAGCTGTAACCTTCAAGCCGGTCTTGGATCTGTATTCTAATTACAGCATGTTCAAGAAGGAGTGGTTCTTCGTCAGGGACGACTCTGTTTCTATTCGGCGTTTCACTTCTGGATGTAAGTCGACGCTTTATTTATAACTTCCATTCTGGTTGCGATGCTTTTTCTCATACGTTTTCATTTTTTGCTAGCGACAGGTGGCTTTGCGGTTGTGGAGACTGATCGCCTGGTTCAGATGGCGGCCGAGATAGAAGCAATCCCCGGGAGAGATAGATCAGCTGCTTACCTGATCAGAAATGCGACCCTTCTGGAGTATAATTTGATCCTTCCACAGCAGTCAGTAGTCAAGCAGAGGGAAACGGCGGAGGAGAGGGCGGCTGCTCAAGCTAAGGGAGGTGTCATAGTAGAGAGTGGTAAGAGGAAACCTTTCACGAAACCTCCCGTTGTCGGAGGTAAGAAACTTAAGAAGTCGGATGGTCCTTCCCCCAGCACTTGTCCAATTACTTAGGGGGAGGAAGATGTGGAGGAGGAGAGAGGTGAGGGTGGAGATGACCGGGAAGGTGGTGATGGTGGCGATGGCATCGGGGCCTTGCTTCCTGGGCAAGCAGGCGAGATTCAGGAGTGGACGGATGATGCATTCCGCCAAGCTTTCGAGGGGCTGGACGGAGAATCGGCTTCGGTAGAGAAATCCGGGAAAGTTGACAAGGCCGAGACCGGTGCAAGCGTGTCTTCCCAGACTATTCTAGCCAAGGTGGTTCCGACGACTCAAGGTAAACTTTTGACTTCTGCAGGCTCCATTCATGATAAGGACTTAGGAATATTTTATGATCCGCTCCCGTCCTGGAACGAAATCCAGGACTTATTGCAGTATCCTATTCCTCCCCAGGGTTTGTATAACAGATGTGTTTCCTTTTTTTTTCTTTTAACTTTTAATTTAACGCATTTCTTGAATTATGGATCAATGTAAGCTTGTGACACTTGTTCTTCATACCAGGAGCAGGTAAAACGACCAAGGCCTCAGAGCTTCGGCACAGGCTTGAACAATACAAGCTCTCCAAAGCTTCTGCCAAGCCGAAGCCTTCGACCCCCCATTCTGGGGATGTAGTCGGCTACCGCCCTCTTCTCGGGGTTATTGAAGAGGGTATTCAAAAGAGAAAGAGGAGTCATCCCTTATCCGAACCTTCACTTGGTCCTCAGCCCCCAGTTCAGCCTCTTCACGATATCACGGAGGAGGATACTGAGTTCGCACTCTCTCCGCACCCGTCTGAAAATCCTACCGTTACTCAGATTGATCGTCCTGGCTTGGCTCGTAATCCATTTGAGGGTCATCCTGATCTGGATCCAAGTTCCCATGATATTACCTTCGACGAGGTTACCGGTGAGCACCTTCTTCCTCGCAATCCCATGGTATGGGTGCTTGATGAGGCTAAGTCCTTAGATCTCGATTTACTTACTACTCGGATAGTTACCATAGGAGACGAGGCCAAGGCTAATATTGATCGGGTGGCGGAGGAGACTAGGAAGCTGATGGGGCATCATGCCCGGCTGGTTAAGGCTGGAGAAGAGATTGGGAGTGCCAACATCCGACTACGATTGATGGTTTCGGACCAGGCCAAACAGCTTGTTGATCAGACCATTCAGATTTCTCAGCATGAGGCTGCCTCCGGGCGGTTGAGGAAGACTATGGAGGAGGCTAGTAAGGCGGAATTACGGAAGATGGAGGCTGCCTGCAAGGAGCAGATAAATATGGCCATCTCGACAGTGGACGAGGTTCGGAGGGCGGATCTTGAGCAGGTAGAGGAGCTGTCGGGGAAGCTTGTAGCCGCAGAGCTTGCTCAAGTCAGGCTAAAGGAGGAGATGGAGGCGATGAGGAGGTCCCTTCAGGCTGACTGCTCGTGATACCGACTGGAGAGGGATGATGCCATTGCAAGGCTATCGGTTTCTGAGGCTCGTACGAGGGAGTTTGAGGAAAATGAGGGGATGATGGATGATATGCTGCAGGATATGTACTTTCGCATTTGGAAACAGGGCAGCTTATCTTGGATGGACGACTACCCCGGGTTATGGCTAGGATTTACCTCAGGGCTTTAGAGGAGGCCAAGGCTGAGGCGGATAAGGAGGGTGGAGCGGCCTTTGGGATGGATGAGGTTACCGCTCAGTTCACCAAGGAGGAGAAGATAGCGGTGAAGGAGGGGATGCGGTTGTTTGCGATTGAAGAGGCAGGTGTGGAAGTAGGGGATGACGACCAAGACGATCAAGGGGAAGTTGCTGGTAACCTCTTCTTCATTAGTTTCTTCTTTCGTTAACTCTGTTGCTTATCACTAATGATTTCTCTTCTTGCCTGATCAGGCGGTCAACACCAACAAGACAAGGGTAAAGATCCAATGCAGCCAGCTCCCTAATTTGACCTGGATGTTTCTTTTGGTTGACTCGATACTGTTACACATGTTGGTTTTAAAACAGTAACATGGCTTTCAAGTTATAATGGTGCTACTTGTAATAAGAGATTTGGTTTTCGACATGTAATTCTTAACTTATGATAATTTCGTTATATATGGATGTTTTTTGTAGTCTTAACGTGCTGAATAAGAAATATAGCTATGCGTGTACTTGTGATTCAGTGGTATTTGATGCTAAGTTCCTGCTTAAAGTATAATTTCATATCTTGTAATACTAACGTGATGTGCGAATAAACTATAGCTATGTTTTTAGGCACACAAAAATAAAATACCGTCCCTCCTGCTTTAGTTGTAGACGGCGGCTTTAGCGTGACTGAGTATGAAAATGTGGTCGAGTGCCCGGCCATCCGGTCTCATTTGCGAAAGCCTCCTATTCTGTGACCTGTGCTTTAGGGATCGTTATAGAGGATAATAGGAAAGTTTTAAAAATAGAATGGAAATATAGGAAATAGTAAAAACTTCCAATCACGGAAGGCCGTCGATGTGCTTAAGTTCGTGGCAAACGGGTTTTGTAGTCACTTTCCCTAGCTGTGGGTCTTGGAGACATTTGTCACCCATCTTACGCCTCCGCGGGGAGTTAATTCTTTTTTACCTCAGCCGTACTTAAGACACATCGGAGCCGAGATCGCGCATAGTAACTACCCGAGCCATTATGGCCCGTAATCGTGGGTATTATTCGATTTACCGTGGCCGGCTAGCGTGGGTGCCGATCGTCAACCGTGAACTGCCCCTGGCTGGCCACACCTTATGTTGGGGCTTATAGTCGGTTCACGGTTGCCGGCGAGCCGAACGCCGTAATGAGCTGCCTTGGCTATAGTCGGCCTTCTCGGTGGCTTATAATCGGCTCATTACAGTTGGCTTTAAGGGCCGTCGCGATCAATGAGTTAACCCACAACAGAGGGGTGCTGGAGCAAAAGTGTCTCATTGGCGAGGGCATAGATTCGCATAGTACCTGTCAGGTCTTGTCCAGGTGAAGTTGCGCTGTGGAGTGCTTTGAATTGAAACGCTGTATGCACAGGATTTTGTTCAACAGAAAAGGATAAAGTTAACAAGCAGCCAAGATATAAAGGAACAAGTTAAAAAAGAGACAAGGTTTTTTAAAGTGGTTCGGCACGAAAATGCCTACATCCACTGATTCTCTTTGTTAATTCACTTCGTATGGGCAGTACAAGTTAAGAAAAGTATCGACGGAGGTGTTGGATGTTCCATGCCCTCTGGAACACCTCTCCGTCCATTGTTGACAAAATATAGGCTCCGTTGTGGAGATCTTTATGAATTACATATGGTCCATCCCAGATTGGGTCTAGCGCTCCGGGGCGAGGGAAGATTCGCTTGAGGACAAGATCCCCTTCTTGTAAGGTACGATGCTTGACTTTGGAGTTGTATTGTGCCGCCACTTTTTGTTTGTGGGCTGCTGCTTTAAGGACTGCATCATTTCTTCTCTCCTCAACTAGATCCAAAGACATATGAAGGAGTTCTTCGTTCTCTTCTGGGTTATAGTGGATCCTACAGTGGGAAGGCACAATGGTTTCAACTGGGAGCATAGCCTCCGATCCGTATGCCAAAGAGAAAGGAGTGTGCCCCGTTGATGTTCTGAAAGATGTGCGATAGGCCCATAGTGCCGTAGGAAGTTCATCCACCCAAGCGCCCTTTGACTTTTCGAGCTTCTTTTTTATTAGAGCTTTCAGAATTTTGTTGACGGCTTCGACTTGTCCGTTTTCTTGGGGATACGCTACGGATGAGAAGCTTTTGTGAATTCCATGCTCTTGGCACCAGTTGGCGAATTCCTCGCTGTCAAACTGAAGTCCATTGTCTGATATGATTTTGAGTGGGACTCCGTACCTGCACAGAACATTTTTGATCAAGAAGTTAATAACTTTTGCTGAAGATACTTTATTCAGAGGTTCCGCTTCCACCCATTTGGTGAAGTAGTCGACTGCCACTATAGCGTATTTGGCCCCGCCTCGGCCCATTGGTAGTTCGCTGATTAAGTCAATTCCCCATACTGCAAAGGGCCAAGGGCTAGTCATTTGAGTAATCTCAGTCGTTGGTAGCCGCGGAATCTTAGCAAACTTCTGGCATCTGTCACACTTTTTGACGAAATCCAAGCCGTCCTTGCTTAAGGTGGGCCAGAAGTATCCATATCGGAGTGTCTTTTTTGCTAGTGTTTATCCTCCGGTGTGATCTCCGCAGCTTCCTTGATGAATGTTGGATAAGATTTCCCTGGCTTCCCTCCCAGCGACCCACCTTAATAACGGGTTAGAGAATCCACGTTGATAGAGGACGTCTTCTTGTATTGTGTAGCGGGAAGCTTTTCTCAAGATTTTCTTGACTTCGTTACGCCCGTTGGGTAGTGTGCCGTTTTGTAAGTAGTCTCGGATGGGAGTCATCCAAGTTGCCTCTTTGGTTGCAGCTATCAGATTCACTTGCTCAAAACTTGGGGTCAGTTGCTTTGAGATGGTTACTGCCCCGAAGATGGCGCTGTCTCTCACACTTGCTCGCTTTGCCAATTCGTCGGCCTCTTGGTTCTCTTCCCGAGGAATGTGTTTGACTAAGTAGTGGTCCAATCGGCTGAGAAGTAACTTGGTCTTCTTTAAATATGCTATGAGTCGTTCTTCTCGAGCTTGGAATTCTCCTAGTATTTGATTAACAATAAGTTGAGAATCGCTGTGAAGACACAAAGAATTGGCTCCGATTTCTACGGCAAGTTCTAGTCCGGCTATCACTGCTTCATATTCTGCATCGTTGTTGGTGGCAGCGAACTCCAACCTTATAGCATAGTGCAGTTTGTTTCCCCTGGGAGTGATTATTACCACACCTGCCCCCGAGCCTTGTTCGTTCGATGCACCATCCACAAAGAGATTCCACTTGATGTCTTCTGCTATTTCCAATTGCTCCTTATCTTCGTTGGTAGTGAATTCTGCAATGAAATCAGCCATGGCTTGTCCCTTGATGGCGGTGCGAGGGTGATAGGTGATATCATACTGACTTAGTTCGATGCACCATTTAAGTAGTCGCCCAGAAGTGTCGGGACGGTGGAGTACCTGCCTCAGTGGCTGATCGGTCAGAACTTTGATGGAATGGGACTGGAAGTAGTGACGCAGTTTCCGGGATGTGATTAGTAAACAGTATGCTAGCTTCTCAAGTTTAGGATATCTGACTTCTGCCCCCGTAAACCTCTTACTGACGAAGTAAACTGGCCGCTGCGTGCGGTTGTCTTCTCTTACCAAGGCAGCGCTTAGGGCGTGAGATGACACAGCAAGGTATAGGTATAATTCTTCGTCTTCGCTTGGAGTCGAGAGTACCGGTGGTTTCTGGAGGTGTTCGATTAAGTTAAGGAAAGCGGTCAGGCATTCGTCGGTCCATTCGAACTTTCCTTTGTCTTTCTTTAGAGCTTCGAAAAAGGGGACACACTTGTCCGTTGCTTTGGAGATGAATCGGCTTAGGGCGGCCACTTTTCCATTCAGGCTTTGCATTTCCTTCCGAGTGGAAGGTATCTTGATATCCCTTAGCGCTCAGACTTGTTCAGGTTTTGCTTCAATCCCTCTGGCATGGACGATGAATCCTAAGAACTTTCCTGATGACACTCCGAAGGAGAATTTTAGAGGATTCAACTTCATTCCATACTGTCGAAGTACTTGAAACATCTCGCCTAGGTGGCTTACGTGATCGTCGGCTTTCCTTGACTTTACCAGCATGTCATCCACGTACACTTCCATAGTTTGCCCTATTAGCCCCGCAAACATCTTGTTGACGAGGCGCTGGTAGGTGGCTCCTGCATTTTTAAGTCCGAAGGGCATTACCTTATAGCAGTATAAACCCCGGTCGGTGATGAAACTAGTGTGGTCTTGGTCGGGAGCATGCATAGGAATTTGGTTATACCCTGAGTATGCGTCCATAAAAGATAAGAGCTCGTGCCCGACTGTGCTGTCTACAAGTTGGTCGATTCGGGGAAGTGGGAAGCAACCCTTTGGGCAGGCGTCGTTTAGGTTGGAGAAGTCAATGCATGTTCGCCACTTCCCATTAGCCTTCTTTACCAGCACCGGGTTAGCGATCCATTCCGGGTAGACGGCTTCTCGTATGAAGTCATTGGCGAGTAGATTCTTTACTTCTTCATCGAGGGCTGCTGATCGCTCTGCCCCCATGCTTCTCTTTCTTTGTTTTACGGGCGCCTTGGTAGGATCAATGTTTAGTATGTGGCATGCCACGTCGGGGGAGATTCCGGTCATGTCAGCGTGTGACCATGCGAATACATCTAAGTTGTGGAAGAGAAAGTCGATGAGTTGCTCCTTCAACTCTGCCTTTAGTTGGGATCCAATTTTCAATAGTCTACTCGAGTCGTGCTTGTCTACAGATACAAACTCCATAGCCTCTGCAGGCTCGGCGGTGGCCTCCTCCTCTTTGTCCCTAGGGTCTAATTCATTGAAAGGGTCGCTGGTATATCGAAGAGGAGGGGCTTTCTTTAGTTGCTATGCTTCTAGACTTTTCATGCAGAGGGCAACCTCTACACCCTTCCCTTTATCTTTCCTGTGGTTGTTGCGAAGTTCGGTCACATAGCAGTCTCGAGCAATGTCCTGGTCTCCTTCTACTTCCCCTACTCCATTGTCCGTTGGGAATTTCATCTTTAGGCACTATGGGGCTAGGACAATTTGGAAGTCAGACAAGGCCGGCCTTCCTAAGAAGGCGTTGTAGGCCAAATGGTTTTCTATTAGCACAAACGTCTGTTTCCGTACAACGGAGCGGGGATGGCTTCCAATCTCAACAAAGAGGTCCAGTTGCCCGAGGGGCATCTTCGCATCTCCAGTGAAACCGTGTAGTGGTTTATCGCAGGGAGATACATCCTTCATTGATAGTTTCATTTTGTCGAAGGCATGTTTGAACAGGATGTTTACTGAGCTTCCAGTGTCTACTAGGATTCGGTAAACTTCAGCGGGACCGAGCCGGGCAGAGATAACCATGGGATCCGTGTGAGGGTATTGCCTTCCTTCTAGGTCACGCTTACCGAATGTGATGTCATTACTTTCTTTCCGCTTCGGGTGGCGCTCTTTTATAACCGAATTGACACAGTCTTTATTGTCTCTAAGCGACTTTCCATATCTTTCCATCTCTTTCCAGCTTCTGTCTGCGATGTGCGGTCCTCCCGAGATGGTATGGACCACTATCTTCTCTTGACTAGAGCTGCTAGTGTTGCGGTTTCCTCTGCCGATCTCCGGTGAGGATGGCCTTGGGTTCTCATTGGCAGGAGCTGGAGTCCTGTCCTGACCTTTTACGTAACATTCCAGTTTCTTCCTTCTGATGTGTTCCTCAATCAAGTCCCGAAGATGATGGCATTCATTGGTATCATGCCCATGAGATTCGTGGAAGTGGCAGAACTTTCCAGATTTCTACGCGTTATCTGGTTCCTTCTTGTATGGTGGGCGTTTGTATCTAACTTTGCCTTGGGTGGCAAGGAAGATATTTTCGACGGTCTCGTTCAAAGGAGTGTAAGTGTCGAATCTCGGTCCTGGCCGATATAAGCGCTTTTCTCCCTTCTTGCCCCCAGCATTGTCTCTGGGATCATTTCTTCGAACATCCCTTGCCACAGCAGGGGCGTTGCTGTGAGTTGCCTTATTTTGCTGTCCTAACTGCCCCTCAACGGCAGCATCCTCGAGCCTCATATATTTCCCATCTTCATGGAAGAAATCGGGTAAAGTAGCTGGTTTTTCTTTTGTCAACCTTCTAGCAAATTTAGTGTCCGGATGCACACCACTACAGAGGGCCATTAGGATAAGCTTCTCATTGGCATCTTGGACTGCGGCTGCTGCGGCGTTGAATCGGGTTAGGTATTGCTGCAGTTTCTCTCCAGGTTTCTGTTTGACGTTGGATAAGGAATAAGCGTCCTTAGGTTGCTCCACATGAATGCAGAACTGACTGATAAACTTCTCTTTCAACATTTCCCACAAGCTGATGGATCCCTGGGGTAGATGACAGAACCAGGAGGTAGCGAGATCTGCTAAGAAGAGCGAAAAGCATTTGCACAGTACTCCCTCTGTTTCTCCACTCATGAGCATATGTTGTGTGTATCTCTGTAAGTGTACAACGGGATCGGAGGTTCCTTTGTAAGGTTCCATTGTTGGCATCTTCCATTCTGGGGGGTTGATAGCAATTTCGATGTTGCGGGCGAAAGGGCTGGTTACCCTAGCGCCTATCCCTCGACCTCTTTGCTCCGTTGGACGCACTCTCTGAATAAGCGTGCCATCCTTTCATCAGAATTTGGAGCAGATAGAAACGAGTTTGGTTCTGTTCTATGGGATTGATTCCGTCCAGATGACCTGTAGGGATGGTATCGTCTATCACTCCTCATATTTTCTAGTGGCTGCCTTTGGTCTTCTGGGAGCATGCTAGGGTCAGCTACAGTTGGCCCTTGCCTTGATCTTCCCCTACTAGGTTCTGATCTAAGCACTTCCTCGGGTCCAACTTCGGGCTGGACTCTAGCTCGGCCCCGTTCACTGGCGTTTCCATGGTTAGGCAGTATGACAGGATCAGCTACAGTTGACCTTCGCCTGGTACCTCCCCCGTTGGGTTCGGTTCCAAATGTTTCCTCAGGCCTAACTTCGGGCTGTGCTCGATCTCGGCTCCGACCATGGTTACTTCTGCCGTTAGCTCCTTCGAAGAAGGAAGATCTTTGTTGTCTCTGAGATCCTCCAGACTGGGACTTGCCCCATGATTCGGTGTTGCGATTGGACTCTTCAGCATCCCTTAAGCGTGACATGAGATGGTCCACCAAGGCTTCCTGCTGGGACGTGAAGCGGTTAGTTACTTCAACCACAACCCTGTCTAAATCTGCACTAGTAATTGCTGCGGGCTGTTCTGTGGCAGGAGTGGTCGGATTAGCCTGTCCTTCATTTGTTACTGCTGCTGGAGGAGGACGATTTACTTGATTCGTGACAGCTGGATCTGGAAGACTGCTGGATGCGATGTTTTTTCCTTTGTTAACATCTTTTCTCTGTTTGGGAGGCATGTTTTCCAAGTGGCGAACGATGCTGTTAGGAAAACTGTTAAGTGGATGAAGCTGAAGCTTCGAGCTTCTAGCTCTCAATGAAAGCACCAAAAATGTTTGCACAAAAAATGGACAAACACTTCAAAGTCGTATGATTTAGTAAATCTTATGTCGTTCTTAGTGATTTGGGTGATTTATGCAAATATATGAAAAACAGGGGCTAAACTGTAAAAAGACATGCAGATTTATAGTGGTTCAGCCAGAATGTGCCTACGTCCACTTTATATGTTATTTCTCTTCTCTTGTTTAGATTACAAGTACAAAGCTTCGATACAAGTAAAAAAAAGTTGTTTGAAAGTTCTCTCCGTGCTTGAGCTCTCAAAAACTTGTCTCCCCTTGTTGTACCCCTACCCCTCTATTTATAGAGTGAGGCTGGGGGTAGGGGTCTTGGAGGTATATAGCAGCTGGCGGGCCTGGGCTGACGTAATCTGGCCTGGTGTATCTGGTCCGGTTTCCTTTGGTTCGGTGGTGAGATGAGTGGTCCGGTGGTGAGATGTGTTGCTTCGTTCGGTGGAGACTTCATTCGGTGGATAGGTTTGGACCGGTGGGGAGTTGATCTGGCATAGGTTGATCCGGTGGAGATTGGTTCGGCAAGCAATGGGGTGGTAGGTTGCGAATTGGTTCGGTTGTGAGTGGGATGTGCGTTGATTCGGCAGTGAGTGGAGTGGGTGTTTGGTTCGGCAGTACCTCCTTTGCCTTTGATTCGGCTGGCATGGAAAAAAGGTTGGTGGTAAGTGGAGCAAGGGCTGGTTCGGCGGTGGCTTAGGAGAAGCTTTGGATCGTCTTTGAGGTGGAGAGGCCTGGCTCCTTTTCTTTTGGACCGGTGGTGGAAAAAATACACCCACCGGTGTAAATATTTCACAACTTAAGTTTATATTCATATAACACTTTTCTACCTCCTTAAGAATATATTCACACTATTTCCTTTTTTTTACTTAACTATAATGTCTAACAAATTAAAACTTGTTTAACTTGCTAATTTCTCCAAATTTATAAGTTATAAAAACCTATTTTTCGTATATTTTTACAAAAACACTTAGCTCGAATTTCTTCATTAACTCAGAAGTTTTTCGACTATCCAAAATCGTTGAAAATATCATTTCATTTCAATAAATGAAAATTATCAAACAACATCTCAAAACGAGATGCATATACAAAGCTATCCTAACGAATAAGATACAAGAGTCTATAATATCACTTATCCGAAAATTTCAAAATTTAAACACCTAGTTTTATTTCAATTTACTTTGAAATAATAATATGTATAGCCCCTTTGTATATCAAATCATACTTTTGGGAATCTAAAACAAACTTTATTTTACCAAAACAAAATTTCTATGGTAGCAACCTCTCACTCGGAAACTCGAAAACGAACGCCGATGATGTGCAGTTATCAGCAGAATTATTTTCCAGTGATAGAAGTGAGTTCAGTGCTTTCTCTCTCTTCCAAATCCTTTTTAAAATATTTCTATTCATAAACGCTTTCAAAATAATACCATTATTATTTTCCCTAAAACAATTTCCAAAACACCGGGATTTAAGTTTCCAAATTTCCAGTTTAAATCCATTTAATTATAAATAATACTTTATAATTCACATTTTATACGATTTCACTTTCTTATATAAAACATTTCACAAATGTTTATCTTTAAAAAGGTTATAATAAATATTAAACACCTAAACAAAGATAAAAAACTTTTATTAAAATTAAATTTTAACCCAAAATTATCATTGTACGCGTTATAGTCAAATCATGAAACTAAATTCACAAGGTATTCGTTTCAATGTTCCCGTAATTACTATTTACCCAACCCATGCAGTGAAAAGGATAAAACTACTCCCAATCAACCACAATACTCAATACCCATAAACTGGACGGGCACAACTACTCAATCAACAAATAATAGCTAATGCTCCTAACTGGGTGAGCATGACTAATCAAACAATAAATGATAATAATTGAATATTATCATTTCCTAACAAGCACACACACCATTAATAACTATACTTAGTTTATGAAAATTATTATTTTTATATACAAAATATAAAATATTGGTAAAATTATTTCATTTACCAATTTTCAAAAACAATACTGTGTTGGTTTGCCTTGTTCAAGTGTTTAAAACCCCCTACCAATACCGTGGTGTCCCACGTCTCGACTAGAATTCATAAGCCACTCAATAGATAAATCAACACAATATAAAATATTTTTGTAGCACTAATATGCACTCTTATACATAATACACTCAAACTCATCCTAGGATCTCACTTACCATTTCTCGAATGAGCAATCCTCACCAAAACCTAGGTGTTCACTTAACCTAAGCTTTGATACCACATGTAACGACCCGCCTTTTTGACCCTCAAAAGTCGACACAAATACATCTACGGTATTCATGTGCCGAGCATCCAAGTGTCGAAAAGATAGATTGTTGGGGAAAAGAAAGAAATAGATAGAACATAATCTCACATCATGACGAGTAATATATATAATATACAATAGATCTTTACACAAAGAAAAACTGTAATATACATACATCAAATTAGAGCATACTAAACAAATCATCAGCCTGGGCAGTTATAACAGCCTGTCCTCACAAATTGCTAATAAACACAACTTCCAGTGCAATGGAAAATAAAGAAATATATAGATATGTCTAGGGCATCTAGCTCGTCTCCTGAACTCTAAAGCAAATTTGTAAATATGCTCGGTCTAACCTGAGCATTATAATAAAATAACACCCAGATCAGCCTAGTAAACCAGTGTGAGAAACACACCTCAAATGGATTTCAATGTTATAAAAACCTTTCTGAACAAAAGTATCTCATAAGACCACGCCGCACATAAACGCATGTGTGATTTTACCTTAAGATAAACAAAACCATTTATATTAGAAAATCCAGTGATATTATAAAAATGTCTAAGGGAAAAAATGCCAATAATCAAGTAGCTGTGATGTTCATGAGTGTACATTACAATAATAACAGGTATATAATCAAATATCATTATGGCGCATTCGCTAATTGTTTAGGATTCCACAGTGGTGCCCTTAGTACTTCGAGAACTGTCCTCCTGCACAAGGATCAGAATTATCCTTCCAAAGAAACAATACATCCTCAAGTGATGTATAATAGGAAATACATAGCTGGCTATGCAAGGCTGAATGCATCACTCTATGAATGCATAACAACTATAGGTAACTCTAGAATGGAGGCGACTACACCCTTATGAGTTAGCTAAACCCCTGGCTATGTATCCTATCTCTGGTTTTACTCATTACCACTGGTGAGGATATGCCCGACATTCCAGCTCACGCATCACCACCAGAATAGACCACGCAATCCCACATGAATTCCCATACCACAATGGGTCTCGGAATCACACATGGATTCCAACATTCAAAACAGATCTTGAAATAACACATGGATTCCAACATCACAAACAGATCTCGGAATCACACATGGATTCCTATACCCCAACGGTTCTCAGAATCAAACATGGATTCCATTATTCAAAATAGATATCAGAATCACACATGGGTTCCCATACTCCAACGCGTCTCGGAATCACACATGGATTCCAACATCCAAAACAGATCTCGAATCTCCTACAAGCATAAAACTCGTATATGGTTTTGGAGTGGTTAAGGTTTCGAGTCATCTCTTACAAGTACACTCCCTCGCTTACCGATGTTCCAAAACCAATCGATCAATTTTCGGAATGCTTAATACCGGTTCTTTTGGAAATAATCAGACAATACATAAGAGCGGGGATCACCTCCTAACCGTTTATGTGGACAAATCTCCTCATCACATGTCCTAGAAGAACAAAATGAGTTTATACGTACAATATAGCACCACTGATGGTAACTGTACCATATAATCCACGTGTTTCTCTTAGATATTTCCAAAGTTAAAATCCTTCGGTGTTAAGTAGGGAAATATTTCTGTATCGCCAAAATTAAGAAGGACTACATATTTATGAGAAGATTTGATAGTTGTTGATTTAACTATCAAATAAACAAACATTCCAAACAGAGATTACATTTCCCACAGAAACCACTAAACCTCTCAAAATTTACCTTGCATTAATTAAATCTCAATCCAAGAAAATTTATCAAAATATTCATACGCTTATCTCATCAGGATAAATATATTTACAAACTATTCCCTTCAGAACATGGAAAACCTTCTTCACTTACTTATAAAATAGTATAAGTATTCACCAAACACTTAGAGAGATTTTCTATTTCAAAATCATATTAAAATGATCAAACCAAAATGTTATTAAAACAGAGATATAAATAAGCCGAAACACCACTCCTTTCCATAAATCTTTTATTTTATAAATATCTCCTTTATAAATATCTAATCTATTTATGAAGATTCTTTATACATCTCCAATCTATTTATAAAACTTCTTTTATAAATCTCAAAAACCCATTTATAAACTTCCCTTTCAAATCGCTAAACCATTTAAAACCCAACTTATTTTCAATTTCTAAACCACTTTCAAATTTATAAACTCCTTTAAATAAATCCTTTTCTAAAAGAAATCCTTTTATAAACAATTTATTACTTAATCATAATAAATAAAAACTTTAATGTCATAAAGATAAACTTTAAACATTTTTAAATAAGATAATTATAAACTTTAAAAACATTTTAAATAATATAATAGTTAATTTTTAACACATTTTAATAAATAAAATAAAATAACATTAAACAAGTTTCAAAATATAATTAATTAACTTTAAAACAACATTAATAAAACAATTTACTAGTTTTAAATAATCAATAATAAAATAATTTATTTTCTTTAAAGAAGCTTAATAAGTAATTAATTATCCTTAAACAACATTAATAAAATAGTTAATTTGAAAACATTATAAATATAATAGTTAACTTTACTAAAGAAATAATTTTACAAACACTTTATAAGAATAAAATTAAAAAACACTTTGTTAAAATAATAATTAAATAATCATTTTACTTTAAATAATAATTAAATAAAAAACTTTACTTTAAATTATAAAATTTGAAGTTAATTTAAATCCATAACTTTCCAAATATAGAAAGAGGCACAATGATCATAATGATACTTAAACAAGCTACCATTAAATTCAATTTAACTCCCCAAGTTAAATTACAGGTATTTACATAAGCATGCATATATGTAAACAAAATTCTTAATTAACAATCAACTGTTAACACATCACTTCTCTAGTATTAATCAACTGGCATTTAAATGAATATCTAAATTTATATAGTAGCAGAACACGAATTTGTTCTTCTAACAAATGTCATTCAAAATAAACTTTTTCGTTTATTATTGGACGGTATTTATTTAGCCATATTGATAACACCAAAGCAACATGCTTAAATTAACTGCGTTAATACTTAAACAACGTAATTATATTAAATCAGTTTTATTTTATCACTTCATATATATTATCCATTTTTCAAAAATGATAAATTATCCAAACCAAACAACCAGCAGATAAAACATCCAAGTGGGAAATGAATAATTTTTATATACTATAAATCATTACTGATTAACAAAAAAAGGTAAGTTTAACTCACCAAAAGTCCAGTTATCGCCGAAGCGTTCTGTTTCCGTCTAAAATCGAACAACGTTCGATTTTAGCTTGAATTTATACAAACTCTAGTCTCCACCAATCCAATTCCAAAATGTAGATATCGTCATTATGAATCCAACATGACTGACCGTGTTCGATTTGGACCTTATATGGGAGAGCTATTCAAATTATATGCTTTGAGAAATTTTAATATAATTAATTACAATTTGTTAAACTAATTACCCAAATAAAAATCCCTTTCCACTAATCCTTCTCCTTCCCTAATCTTAAACTCCTTCCCGCCTAAAACTTGAAGCCATTTCCTCTTCTTCCCACCACCGAAGCACGAGCTACATTCCACAATATCATGTACAACCACCACCATTTCTCTCATGGATCGAAAATGAACAGCCCCGCACCCATCTTTTCACCTCCGCACACCACCCTTGGAACGCGACATCTGCTTCTCGACCTTGATAACCCCAAATGTCGCATCCAAAATTCTAGCACCGCACCTCATCAAAAATTGGCCGCCGACTCTCCTCCACTCTACGAACACAAATACACACTCGACCAAGCTTATCACCTCCTAAATCACATCTCAAGCTGAAACCTAATTCGAACTGCAAAATTCGAACACCCTCAAACCATGATCGCAACCTCTAAAAATCCATCCATATATAGATCTCAACCTAACTAACTCAAAGAAACGAGCTTCGGAATTTTTCATTGAGCATTCAACTTGTTTTTTACTTTTGAAAGGGAGTATGATCATTTTATTACTTCAGAACATAAATAAAGAGAAGGCTATGGGTGAGACCGTTAACCCGCCTTTTGGTAAAGCAGTACACATGCGGATTTAACCCAACAGACATCATGGTCATCAAGGTGGGAGGGCTAGAGAAACAGTTACCAAGCTTGGAGATCGACTATAAACGAGACTACAAAAGAATGGTCAAGCGGATTCGGATCAGAGCCCTAATTTTTTCCCTAATCAATGTGCAATTGGTATGAATGATAAGGAAGGCCTTGTGAGGCTACATTCCAAATTTTAAGTCGATCAGAGTTCATATGCTAGAGTTATGGGCAAAAGAAAAGGGATCAGATCATATTCAGCTCAAGAGCACAACTCAACGATGATCGCTCCATAACTCAACAACCACAAGGCGGATTGAGGTGAAACTTTGAAAACAAGAAGAGGGGATCCTAGGGTGTCTATCCTAGGTATAACATGGCATTTGGAGAAGTTAGAGGGATCGACATCTGTCCCTCAATAGGGATCGATATCTATCCCTCTTAGGGATCGGCTTAGCCCAACTTCATAACAAGGATCAATCAATATCTCAACATCTACACATCTAATTGACATGAAACTTGGAGGACAAGCTAACTAGAACATGTGGAACACTACATAGGTATTGCATGGCATTTGGAGCAAGTTGGAAGGATCGGTACCTATCCCTCCATAGGGATCGGCTATAATCAGCCATAACACTATATTGCAACAAAGATCAGTCAATAACTCGAATTCTACTAATCCAATTAGCATGAAACTTAGAGGCTAAGCATAATACAACATGAAGAAGCTCCCATACGGACCACATGGCATTTGGAAGAAGTTAGAGTGATTGGTACCTATCCCTCTATAGGGATCGGTAGAAGTCAGGATTGAAACAACACCACTTCACAGAAAACACGATATCCGACAAACCGTAAGTCAAAATCACACGAAATTTGGGGTCAAGTAGCTTACATCATAGGGAACCTCCCAAAAGGATCGCACCCCATTTGGACACCAAAATAGGGATTGGTACTGATCCATATTGTGGGCCACAATGGGCCCGTAAATTTTTGGGTGTCCTTGCCTTGGTCTCCCCAACCTTTCTATCGAAATTTCAGCTCGATCCGTACACGTATTCCCCTATAAATAAAACAGGCATGGCATAAAAAAAGGAATCTTCTTTCTGCTTCTCTTTATCTTCAACTTAGGCTACACTTTGTCAATTTTATTCTTGGATTTCAGATTGTAACTGTAAATAAACTTTAGTATAATAAAAAAGTATCATTTGGAAGTGGACGTAGGCTAGAGTTAGCCGAACCACTATAAATCTTGTCTACTTTTACTTGCTTTCTGATTGTTTTCATTTTGTTCTTCATTTATTTATCTTCATATTTCTGTGGTTGGATTGGATATTGGAGCTTTTGCATAATTGGGTTTTGGTGGCCAATTTTGACTCCAACGTTTTGGTGCTTTCACCGAGAAGGACTTGCACCCGAGGATTTAGAAGCTAGGATCTGAAATTTGGAAGCTTGGATACTTGGATCTAGAAAGCAATGACTAGGAAATTAACAAGGAGAGTGCTACCGGAAAGGAGCCACCATAGAGGGAGTCAGGAGGCTTCCTCAGGAGATGGAGCTAATCAAGCATCTATTCTACATCACCAGGGATGAAATGGAAACGATGATAGATGCTATGTAGGAGAGGATGCTAAAAAGACAGGAGGAGATGATGCAAAATTTGCTCCAACAAATTAGACAAGTTGGAGCACAGAATCAAGGAGTTGAAGCAACAGAAATCGCTGTAAATCAGAACCGGGAACATGAAGATGGAGCCAATAGACAAAGGAATAGAATAGAGTAGCTGGGGGCAGTCCCCTATCATCCTAGAGGGATCGACACCGATCCTTCTAGGGGGATGAGTACGAATCCCCAAAGAGATGGGAGCATGCACCCGGGTCTAGTTGCCCGTGATGCTGGAGGACCTGCGGTCGATCCCAAAGAGCTTGGTACGAATCAGAATTTGGATGCTCGTCCAGAGGAATATGTTTCAGAATTCCCTCGTAGACTCGGGGGGCAGCTTAGACATGATGATAAGAGACTACCGCTGGAAGATAGTGACAGGTTTGTAGAGATGGTCAGGCGAGCTATGCGTGGAGGATTAGTGAACAAGGATCTAGAGGATGTAAATAGAAGTCCATTCGCTCCTAATATTTGGAATGCTAGGAATCCCCCAGAATTCAAACTACCAACACTGGAAGCTTATGATGGAAAGTCGGATCCAACTATGCATATGATGAGGTATACATGGCACATGGAAATAAGGGGGGCTTCGAAAGAAGTTTTTGCACGATGATTCCCCCAGTACTTAACGGATGTAGCTGCGCTATGGTTCAGCTGTTGGAGAGCGGTTCTATTAGCACATGGATGGAATTGGTCGAAAGATTTATGAACCAGTTTTGGGTTCACATTACGAGACCCAAGAATGTGATGACATTGACATCAATAAAGTAGTGGGCAGGAGAATCATTCAAGAATTTCCTAACTAGGTTCAATTCGGCTGTTGTTTTGGTGGATCAACCGAATCCACTGATTTTTTGATGGAGGTAGTGTCAGGAGTTGCAGATAATTCAGATTTTAAGATATCACTGATACAGGATCCACCGATGGATCTCGGGGAATTCTACCATGAAGCAGAGAGGTTTCTACGACAAGAAGATGCGAAAGCTGATATAAAGGCAATGGAAGTTAATACGGTATAGGGTGGAGAACCGCCCGGTGAAAGCTCAAGAAAGGATATGGGTAAATGGAATATGGATAATAGCTTCGATGGATCGAAGTGACAAAAGGGGGAACCCAAATTCTCCACTTACACGGAATTGAATGAAACCTTAGAATGGATATATCTGGATACTCGAGTGCGCCTTCCATATCGAGGCCGGCAAGGAGGGAACCCTTCGAACGCGAACGGACATCAGGAAAGCGCTGCCTATTCCATGAGCTGGATGGGCACAATACAAATGACTGCAGGCATTTGAAGGATATCATTGAGGAACATGTGAGTAATGGTCAGTTACAACAATATGTAAGAATGATGGCTGCGACGGTGGTACAGGAGCAGCCACCGTCCACCTCGAATGAAAATGGCACTAGATCAAGGCATCATCATCAACGTGTCATCAATTGATCGGGATGGCATGAAATAAGTATCAAACTCCACAGTAAGATGGCTAAGTCACTTACATATGTATAGGATCGAGAACGGTCCCTGGACATGCTCTAAGATGATGATAAACCGTAATGCTAGGGTTTGTGAAAATTTTCCCTTTCTTCTTGTTTGCTTCAAACTCTTGCTTTTCTAGTTTTATTTGAACTTTGGTTTATTGGTTGTGCGGACTCTTATTTTATGGACATAGGAATGCTTAAATTTGGGTCAATGTAATGAATAACACAGGTCGTCAGGTATGGATTATGCCTAGCAAGGGGTAGGTCGCTTCGCTCGAACGCGATGGATCGACCTACTTAGGTTGTCGAGTATGGATTGTGCTCGACAAGGATTCGAAGAGATTAAGGTCGTCGAGTATGGAATATTCCTGGCAAGAGGTAGGTCGCTTCACTTGAATGCGATGGATCGACCTACTCAGGTCATCGAGTATGGATTGTTCTCGGCAAGGATCCGGAGAGATCAAGGTCGTTAGGTATGGACTATGCCTGACAAGGGGTAGGTCGCTTCGCTCGAATGCGATGGATCGGTCTGCTCAGGTTGTCGAGTATGGGTTGTGCTCGACAAGGATCCGGTGAGATTGAGGATTTGGATTAGGATAACAACCCATAGAGGTTATGGATTTGTAATAAGCTTCGAACAGCTATGGATTTGGATATGGGCCCAGAGCAGTTTGGGATTGGCTAACGACCTAGTGAGGTCGAGGGTTTAGATAAAACAATCTGGAGAGATCATGGATTCAGAATTGGATATTGACTCAGAATGGTCATGGATTTCACTAACGATCTGGAGAGATCAGGGATTTGGATTAGCAACGGATTGGATAATATGGCTATCGATGGATTATGGACTTTGGATTTTTGATTTATGGCAATTCAAAACAAGCCTTCCTATCGCAAGGCATGTTTTAGGGGGCAAAGTGTTTACCTAACGTTTGGCAAAGTAGTACACAGGTGGATTTAACCCAACGGTCATCATGGTCATCAAGGCGGGAGGCCCGGAGAAACGGTTACCAAGCTCAGAGATCGGCTATAAATGAGACTATGAAGGATGGTCAAGCGGATTTGGATCGAATACCTAATTTTTGTCCTAATCTAGGTGCAATTGGTACGAAGTAATAAGGAAGGCGTCATGAGGCTACATTTCAAATTTCAAGTCGATCGGAGTTCGCATGCTAGAGTTATGGGCAAAAGAAGAGGGATCAGATCATATTCAGCTTAACAACACAACTCAACGACGATCATTCCTTCTCAACAATCACAATGAGGATTGAAGTGAAACTTTGGAAACAAGAAGAGGGGATCCTAGGGAGTCTACCCTAGGGATCACATGGCATTTGGAGAAGTTTGAGGGATCGACATTTGTTCCTCAATAGGGATCGGTACTTATCCCTCTAAGGGATCGGCTAAGCCCAACTTCATAACGATGATCAATCAATATCTCAACATATACACATCCACTTGACATAAAACTTGGAAGACAAGCTAACTAGAACATATGGAACATCCATAGGGATCGCATAGCATTTGGAGCAAGTTGGAGGGATCGGTACCTATCCTTTCAAAGGGATCGGCTATAATCAGTCTTAACACCATATTGCAACAAAGATCGATCAATAACTCGAGTCCTACTAATCCAATTGGCATGAAACTTGGAGACTAAGCATAATACAACACGATGAAGCTCCCATAGGGATCACATGGCATTTGAAAGAAGTTGGAGGGATCGATACCTATCCCTCCAGAGGGATCTGCCGAAGTCAGGATTTAAACAACACAACTTCACAGAAAATGTAATATCTCACAAACCGTAAGTCGAAATGGCACGAAATTTGGAGGGCAAGTAGCTAACATCACGAGGAACCCCCCAGAGGGATTGGACCCCATTTGGACACCAAAATAGTGATTGGTACTGATCCCTATTGTGGGCCCCAATAGGCCTGGAAATTTTAGGGTGGCCTTGTCTTGGTCTCCCGAACCTTCTGTTGAAATTGCAGCTCGATCCGTGCACGTCTTCCCTTAATACAACAAGCATGGCATCAAAAAAGGGATCTTATTTCTACTTCTCTTTATCTTTAACCTAGCTACACTCTGTCAATTTTATTCTTGGATTTCAGATTGTAACTGTAAACAAATTTCAGTATAATAAAAAGGATTATTTGGAAGTGGATGTAGGCCAGAGTTAGCCGAACCACTTAAATCTTGTCTCCTTTTACTTGCTTTTTGATTGTTTTAATTTTGTTCTTCATTTATTTCTCTTCATATTTCTATGATTGGATTGAATATTGGAGCTTTTCCATAATTGGGTGTTGGTGGCCAATTTTGACTCTAACGGAGACAAAGGAAAAGAGAATTAGAAAAATGTCTTGGTAATGAAGTGTTGACTTATATTTATCTTGCAATTTCCAACATCTCATAGCCTAGATTTTTGTTCGCATATTAACGGTGAACGACAAAACAAAAATACAGTCGCTCTCAGAATAGTGACGCGGCTCCAAACCTATAATAATATACACCGGTTATAGAATTATGTAAAATTATAAAAATGTTGTCGTTTGCCGAAAGGTCGTAAAACGATAATTCAAATAATTTTCAAATTACAAATTATGGAGAAATCAAATAAATAAAATTAAAAATACATCAATAAAAATTGAGTCGTAAAAATAAAAATAATTCTTCTTATTAGTTATTTAAACCATTTATTATTGCAAATAAATTACAAAATGAATCTCAATGTTACTACTTATAAATTAAAAGGAGTTAAATAAGACCAATAAATCCATTAAATATATATTCAATTCAAAATCAGATATTTTAAATCACTATCCAAATATTAAATTCCCAATTGAATTTTTTTAAACAATCCTAATATTTGAATTCAAGTTTAAAATCCTAAAAACCAATTATTCAAATATTTAAAATTTATTAAATATTTAAATCCAGTGACCAAAATTTTGGGTCATTACACCGATGGTTAAGAAATGAAGCAAAATTGGAGTGCTTCGATATGATAGCTTCGCAACTGTAATGATGATAACTCAATAACGGACAGTTTTAGCTTCCGATGATGGTAGATCAAGGACTAGAGCAAAAGTGATGATCCAAAGGGCTGGTTCGATAAGGAGCGCTTATGATTGGAATTATGACCGTGTTTCACTATGGATATAGGTAGAATGGAATTAAGACCGTGTTCCACTATGAAGGCGTTCACAAAGGGATCGTAGACATTCAAAGGTTTCACGAGTGCTTATATAGAGGGGGTATGTGGGGACACCCATCTGGATTATGACTATGTCCAGACCTTATGACCGTGGGTCTATTTCCTAGCCTTATGAAGTGGCATGGATTGAGCATTGTGGAACCGAGATCTGATTTGATCTCTGGCTTATGATCGTGCCGTACGAGTTGTTTTATATCCAAGCACATTGAGTGATAGTGAGGGTTTTTTGATGGATGTTATGTTTGCTTTGGTTGTCTTCCCTATAGTCTATCACTCTAGGGATGTCACTTGATGTAGGTATTTAGGACATGGATACCTAGACACCCAGTAGTATTGTTCTTAGGACGTTGTACATTTTGATGATGATAGTAGAGTAGCATATTATATATGTTATTTACTAACTCTTTGGATGTAGTGACAGGTCAGGTATGGTTTCTTGTGCCTTGTTCCTTACTATATCGACTTATATAGTATTTTAAGATTCACTTATCGTTCACACTAGACTGTTGTTTGACTCGAGGTTTTATGCTTTGCTTCTTATTATCTTGGGTACTCTTAAATGAGTGGACTAGATAGCAGATCTAGGTGAGATGAAATAGTTGTACAAAGGATGAGCCGGATGGAGCTTTCTCGTATTATATATGGATATTATGCTTATTCCGTTATGCAACACTATAGAGCCTAGGCAGTGTTTGCTTTACTATTATGAGATAATTTATTTGAGTTTATTATCACTTTATATAAACTCTGTTACTATATTGTATAACTCTGCAAATCCGTTTTTTGATACTTGGTTCTCTTAGTTACCGTTCTCATGTTTTATATCTATGATGTATATTATATTTTATTCGATGCACTGTGAGATATACGACAGGTTCTGTGATTTTTTATTTTTTTTCAATGCTTGATGATTGTCCTACATCGGGCGAGCACAACAACATCCCACTATTTAGTCATATTGGGTGTCGCTGGTGTAGGGCAGTCGTCACACAATCCCTATAAGAAAGCTACACACCATTTCTCTTAATTTTAATTGAATTTGTGTTGGGGTTTTTTGCTTGACTTTTTGAGAAGGGAAGAGGCAAGATTTTGGCCATAAATAGATAGGGGAAGGTAAAGGCAAAAACCCATATACTCTTTTGGAAGCATATCTTTTCTTTCATTTCCTATACATAACGTCCTCTGCAAGTCTCTCCTCTAATATTCTAAATAAAAAACATTTCTACTTGTCAATCATTAATTCAATTAATTTATATATCTTAATTGATAAACATTTTATCAGTTATATTAATTGCATAAATTTATCAATGTAGGTTATTATAACTTTATACAACAGACATTCTTATAATATTAGAAAGGTTAAATGTTACCATTTGATTTATATAAAAAGGCTCCCACTAGTCTTTTATGTTTCTTTGAACCCTAAGACAAAACATAGAGTCTTTCGACTTCACTAATGGATGCTAGGACTCATCTGTCTTGGTATTCTGATCTTGACTTTGCTCAATAAGTCATAACCTAACAAACGATGGATAACTCCTTATCGGTTGCATCATATACAACTCCCAACCCGTGGTTCCTTGCCCTAATCTCCTTTCGACCTTCAGTTTGCACAACTAATCAAAAGAGATTATTCGCTCGTACCTACAATTTGCGATGACTTAAGTATAGTATTTGTACCTTGAATTCTTTCAACAAATACATATAACTACCTTACCTCGTCTATACTATATATTAATGATACTACACATAATGTCCCTAGCTTGAGTTTGCTTAACAACCAGAGAGTATGCAAGTAACTTATTAATATATAAATGGTAGAGGACAACACTTATACTAAAGATTCATAATCTTTAATATATTTAATTAAGTGATATCAACTTATGGATTAATGCATTTCTTATGAAATACCCTCGTGATTCAAGTGTTGGATATATCAGAAATCACGGTATACATATTATGATGTATTTATTCCTTAAGTCTATTTGGGGTTCTTATAGTTTAACTTTTGTTTTATACATTCATACTATGTAAGTTTAGTTATTATAAATTTTTTATAATTTAATTAACTTATACAATAATCTTGTGTACATTACATTAATTAAACCTAATTTAATTAATTTAATTAATTAACATTTTAGTTAATTTAATGTTATTCGATTAAACATTTTAATTGAATATGTATACCATAACATTTATGGTTAGACACACACACATATTATTTGTTAACTAACTTTTATAATTAGATGATTTATTTAATTATGAATTTCGAAAATTTCTTATGTATATACATATATACTTACATCATCTTAAACAATTCAAGGTAATGTAATATATATTGTAAATATATACTTTAATTAGTTCACTTTTTAATTGGTTTATTTAATTATTAATCTTATTAATAAATATTAAAATTTTGAAAATATGTTTATTATATTTTCAAAGCATTTTTGAAAACTGTATTATGACGTTTATAATATACATTGTTTTCAAAGCCAACTATGAAAATCATATGATGACATTTATCATGTAATTCTTATTTTAAATTTAACTTTTAAATTTAAAATCATTTTTTAATTTCAAAATACTTTTGGAATCACATTATAATATATTTCTTATTTTAAATTTAACTTTAAATTCAAATTTTTAATTTTATTTTCAAAACAATTTTAAAAATTGAAAATTAGCCCAAGGCCAATTCAAATTGGGCCTTTTCTAGTTTGGGCAAGCTTTGGGCTCAGTTCACTTTTCGGGCCAAATCGACTGCCAAGGAGGGCATGGTACTTGATTATCCAAATCCAAGCCTAGACACTTCTTTCTAGAGATCCTACTAAATTGGTAAACTTAATTGGTTAGCACTAACATGACTAATTTAGATCGGATAGACTATATAGCTTTGATATCATTGAAGGAACCGGTCGAATGTGCAACGAGTAAAATGGTTGAGTTTCAAATTTTTTTTTACCATTTGGACCTTATTGAGCCTATAAGTCTAAATTCATTTAGATCTTATCTAAATTTTATTTTAAATAAAATCAATATTTTATTTTATTTATGAATAGTGTTTTTGTTTGATGTATTAAGGGAATCATTTAATGTGAACATGTGTATCATATACACATGTGTGTGTACATGCACATACTACAGTCACAGAGTACATGGTTTGACTTTCCCGTGTATAAGTATTATGATTTACACTGCAATGGAAAAGTTAGCCCATCCGTATACGTATGTGTTGTCCAATACGTTTATATGTACACACACGCACACACACACACACATATATTTAAATATGAAATATAGTGTTGTTTATAAAATACTATAAATTTACATTTTTATTTATGTTTATACATACTTATATAATTTTAATATATAAAATGTCAAAATTTCTAACTACCAATGTAAGACTTATATATTTGATTATAATTTTAATTTTAAATTTCATACCCTAAATAAAACAATCATGTAATAAGTTATAATTGGCAATAAATATATATTCATATATTTGTACACATATAATCATATAATTACATATAGTACTTCTATTATTTAAAACTACATAAAACAACTTTATGAATAAATAAACATTCATATACATATACATACATACATGCATGCATTCATACATACATACATACATGTGTGTGTGTGTTTGTACATACAAGCACATATTTGGTTACAAAACATTTTAACAAAACTTTCCTTTTTTCGGCTTTTAGAATAAAATAAGTTTTTTACTACTATAATTTATGTATGGAAATTATACATAAAATTAGTTTTTTATGATATATATATGTGTGTGTGTGTATATATTATAGAATATAATAGTTTATGATTTTTGTTCGATGATAATAAACCTATATATATTTTTAAATGTGTTTGTTATAGTGCTATTGCAATATCATAGAATGAAATAAACAAATCAAAATTTCATTTAAACAAATTTTTTATTTAGAATTTTATCTAAACAAATATTTTATTTCATTACAATTTCAAATAGTACACATTTACAACATAGCTTCCATTATATTTTACAACCTCATATGCAACTCACTTACTCATACACTTGAATTCAATTTGTTATCTTCTTGCTTTAGCTGTCTTCTCTCCGGTCATCTACTTTGCTTGTCAAAAAAATAACGCAGTAAAAAGCTAAAAAGACAAAAAATGAAATTGCAAAAATAAGAATATAATTAAATGCGATACTGCCTCAGTTATTTTGATTGTTTGTTTTCATATTTTAAAGTGGAACCAAAAATAAATGTACATAAGCAACATTTTTCATGCACAGTGTATCACTGTACATGCCATAGGGACGAGCACATACATAAAATGTACTTGCATCAATTGAATTTTAGGGACAAAGGCAAAGGTCAAACCCAAAGGCTCAACACAGTGCAAGTAGAAGTATATAGGAGGTCAAGCCTAAGCAAGCTCGAACTCAACACAAGTGCAAATGGAAAAATGCACAAGACCAGCAAATGCACAACCTTTCTCAAGTTTACAACTCAAGTGCAACCAACAAATCAAAGTACATGTAAGTGGAACTAGACAAGTGCAACAATTCAAATAGGAGAAAACAAGATTCATACATACAAAGGTAAACCCGAAACTACAAGGCATCAGTATATACTAACTCGACTATAGATGTACACACACATATACCAGTATCAGGCCAGCATCGTTTATTAGACATAAACAAGCACATGGACACACATTCACTCAGGCATCCAAACCAACTCAGGAAACTCTCACACAACACAATCGGTACACACACTCGACTCATACACAAACCAAGACAATTAAAACAGTAAAGCAAGGAACCAGGAAACACTAGCACAGGTGATGCAGCAAATACAATGGTGCAAAAACCAAGCCAGGCACATACACACCACATCAATATCATATCATAATAGAGGCAAAGCAAACAGAGGAAGATTAACTACCGTGCATAGAATAAACAAGGAAAAACTCCAGAATCGTAGTTCATCAGAAAAAGCAAGGTTTAAACTAAATTTAACTAGTATTAAAATATATTCAGAAATTTTCGAATATATAAATATATATGTGAGTGTGTATGTATATATATATATATATATATATATATCAAGTGGTGACCCAGTCAAAATCATGGATAAAAGTTCAATAGTCCAGATTGAAAACGAATTTTGAAACAGAAAGTTCAACATACGTATATCAAAGAATACTGATCAAGTCAGAAAGCATCAAAGTTGTTCGATCAAAGATCAACAAATGAAATATAAAAAACAAAGTCAAGGCTTGAAATTTCAACTTGAAAATAAAGGATTCAATTTTAAAATCGATCCCTATATATAGCATCCAAATCATCACTGGAAATTCAAAGTCGAGTTCGAATAAAATTGAAAAGGAGCAAAATTAATACGCGTACCTAATCCGCATTACATCAAACAACTCGACCCATGAAGCAACTGAGAGGAAACACGACAAAGAAATCGATCAATCGACAAGGCAGACAAAGCAGAAATATTTCTTCGATCGATCAACTAGAGGAATCGACGGCCTCAAATTAGTGAAAGCAACCGCAACAATCAGTCGCTACTAATTTAAGAATGCAAGTATTCGAGAAGGAGTGTGATTCAAGCTACAATTTCAAGCGGTGGCTTTCAATTCAGGAAACTTTAATTTCAAATCGCAAGAGAGAAGGAGGATGAAGCCTTAAATAGAACGAATAAGCATACGGGCTCAAAATTAATATCTTCCTATTTTTTAGGCTGCATCGGTCACTTTTGTTTAGGCTTAATTTGTTTGTATTTAGGGTTTCATTTTATTTTAATTGTATTTTATTTTAAATTTTATAAACTTTAGTTTTTAACTAGATACGAACTACATGGCATAGTTCAAGGCAACCCGGGGTTTGAGTTGTGCCAGGGTTTCGAGCGTAGGGTTAGAACAATCAAGTTAGTGAGGGTCATAAGTTTATAGGGTCTATAAGCGTTGATTGTTTAGTTCCTCATATAAACCTTAGGGGCAACAGTATGCAGGTTTTGCAGAAGCTGGGTAAACTTGTGTGTCGCTTTTATTTCTGCATTTACTATATTATTATATGTTTAACAATTTCTATTATTTTGTTAATTGATTATGAACCTTATTCACCCCATTTAGGGTAAATTCAATCCTTCAAGTGGTATCAGAGCAGTTACGAGCGTAAATGTCTAACCCTAGTTGCAGATCTAGCAAGAGTCAGTCCAGTGTTAGTCCCTCTATTTTTAATGGAATGTATTTTTTAAATTGGAAATCAAAAATGGAATTTTATTTAAAATATGTTAATTTTAAATGTTGGGATATTATTGAAAATGGGTGTGATATGGTAGATAAGAAAAATATTTCGATTAATGCTCTTGCTATGCATATTCTCTATTCTCTAATTAATTGAGATGAATTTAACCATATCTCTCATCATCTAACTGCATAGGAAATATGAAGCACTCTTGATGCAATATATGGTAGAACAAACAACAACAACAGTGAAAAACTCCTCAGAATCGACTCAGCTAAATAATTGTGCTTAATGGGATATACAAAAGATAGTTTGGGTAATGATAGTAAAGAAGGCACCATCGAAGACACAATAGTTGACGAGATAAATGATTTTTCATTTAAAAATATAGTTTTCTTGTATCAAAAATTAAATAAAAATAATAATGACCCTGAGATGAAAAATAACAAGTCGAAAAGTGAAAAATCTAAATTGCATTAGAAAAATGATGATTTGGTAAATGAGCTTAAAAATATTAAGAAGATTAAAAATTCTAATTGCAAAAATTGTTTGAATTGCGAAAATGAGTTTGCTCATTTTCATGAAAATTTTCAAAAGCTAGGAAAGAAAATTCTGATTTTGACAAAAAACGAAACCGAGTTGATTTGCAAAAATGACATCTTACAAAAGGAGTTGGAAAGCTTTAAGATATCCGAAATTCAAAATGTGCAAATATTGAAAGGGAATTAAAAGGTAAAAGAAAATTTTAAAACCTTTAAAAACAAAAACGTGATTTTGAAAAATAGCAAAACTGAAATTCAACAAATAAATCACGAATTAGAAAAGGAGATCGAAAAAATCAAGGATTTTGAAAAACATGAATTCGAAAAAGTCAACTCTTCGAAACTGAAACGCTTGAATTTTAGAGCAAAATAAAAGAGCTTAAAAATGAAAATTTAGTCTTAAAAAGAAATGATTATGAAAAGGGAGAGAATATTATTAGTCGTTATTCTAAGCTACTAAACAAGAATAATCTTTTAAATCCAAAGTTAATGAACTTGGGCTGATTATTCGAAAATTTTCCACCAGAGAAAAAATATTTAAGATGCTATAACAAAATCAACTCTTCGTGAATAACAGATAAGGACTTGGATTTGAAAAAGTGTCAATATTTAAAATAATGACTAATAACATTGATAGGGGGAGAAGTGTAATACACAAATGCATAAAGTGTGGAAATATAGGACATAGTGATGATAATTATTGAAATAAAAACAAACTCAAAACCGTTAAACAAATATAGATTCCAAAAGGTACAAATATAAATTTTCCTAAATTTAAACAAGTTTGGATTCCTAACGGTACGATTGTTAAAATTAACGATTTTCCATATAAACATATTTGGGTACCAAAGATTTCGACCGAAAATGAAAGTGGTCCTACATCCTTTGTTAGGTCACTGGCTTCTTCCAAAATTTAGGTACAAAAGCGGGCTAAGGACAACTTCGATAGAGACAGATTTTGAGTTGTTATATATGGTTAATGAGAAAAAAATTCTAATGTTCCTCAGCCTAGAAATATGAGGTGGAGATCTACACATTCTGGATATCACGAAATCGAAGGTAAATAAATGTATGATCTCTAAACTCTGCTTTTTTTCTTATTGTGAATTCTGTTTTTGTTGACACTTCTATAGTATAATTGCCATATCATGAGCTCTTAAACTCCAATTTAAAAAATTCAAGGTGTTCTAGAAAATAAATGAAAAATTCTATAAATTTTACTCTATGTGTTTTTTCAAAATTTGAAGTTAAAATAGTAAAAAATCTGCAAATCTTTCGGAATATTGTTTGAAAACTATGTCAGAACTTCTTAACATAACTGTAATACTATGATCATAACTTGAACGACTTTACTCCAAATTTTAAAATTCTTGAAATTATGGAAAGCTAACTGATACATACAACTTTACTATTTTGAGTGTTTGCTAATTCATTTTGTAAAATCTTGAAAAACAACGATTATTTCAGCACATTACTTGAAAAGTTTCTCCAATTTATGCAAACAAGTTGTAGTATTTCAGATATAGCCTTTAAGCGATTCATCTTCTTGACTTGAAACCAATTTTGATGAGTAACAATTCTGAATATATAAAACTTTTATGTTTTGTGCTAAATCAAATTACAAACTTAAAACTTCCAAATAGTGGGTTCAAATGGACTGAATCTACAGAACAGTGATTTTCAATTACTTTGGTAGAACGATTAACTTTCACTTTCTTTTTCACAACTAAGAAATTAATGGTTGGAGAAATATATATGTTTTTGCTTTGATATAAATATTTTTTTGCCTTTGTCTGATATAACTGGCCTTGCTGAAAATTTTGAAAATTAATTCAAGTGATGTTGATGAGTACACGATCTGCTCTGTTAATAATATCATTTTTGGACAAATAGAGTACAAGTGGTATTAGACATCACTTCATTTGAAATAATATGTGCATTTTCATCTGACTTTGAAATTAGTAGACCTCGTTTTCATAAATCCCCTTATAGAAAATATTTTTTCATTTTTTGATTTAGAATTTTTGAAATAACTCAGAATTTTACTTTAATGGAAATACTCCTATTTATTTTGTATAGGGATTTACTTCGGAAAAGATGGTTGTTGACTGCTTGAACCTTTTGAAATTCATCAAAATATTAATTGTGTTTGAGAAAGTGATGAGTAGTGATTAAATTATACTTCACAGCTAGAAGAAGTATGTGTTAAAAATTTCGTAAAAATTAATTTTTTTATATAATATTTATAATTAGTTCATATTCCATAATCATCTGTACACTATCATTCTTCTTCCAATCCATACACCAAAATTTAATATAGTGTGCAGAAGTTGCTGCTTTGAAACAAGGAATTTTTTTTGTAATATATGATTCTATCCCAAGGTATTCACTCACACTTAAAAGTCCTTGTGGTTATGCATGGGTGGATTACTTTGATCCCTATGTATGTGCTTCCATTCTCATTTAAAAGTCCTCACAGTTATGCATGGATGAGACTCGTATATAAGAGAGGGATTGTAACGCCCGGATTTTTCGCGTTCGAAAATCGACATCCATACTTTACATCGTACTCGAATGCCGTAGATTCGACCGTTCAAATCCGATTCGCCGGAGCTTATAACACAGTTAAGTAAATAACACAGCGGAAGAAAAAGAATAATACATTGATATACAACACTGATACAATATCTGATACAACAGAGTGATACAATGAATATCAATATACATCAGAGATATGATACAAGAAATAGCAGCGGAAAAGAAAACGATAACATCAGCAGTGGATAATCTCCATCTTCAAAGCACCAATCCAGAAATAGCTTGAACTCCCAATAACGAGGCATAAAGATAAGCAAGTGTAGTCCATATCCAAAGACTGAACTAGCTCCAGAAAATCTACTAATCTGATTATCTGAAAAACCCAACTCTAGACTGCCTATGTAGAAAAATTTTGAGCACCCAGAGTTTAGGAAAGAAACAATAAACTCCGGATTAGACATGGGACTGGTGTGAGCAACAAAAACAGTTTATCTTTAAAAACAAATAGCAAGAGAATTTTAAATTCAATTCGCAATGCTTTTGGAAAATGAAACTACCATAAGACCTCCCGCCACACACACAATGCAAACGCAGACTTGGAGGAGATTTCTTCTTATGATAGTCAAAGATGCTTACTACGCAGAATCATTTGATTATTATTATTAGTGCATAGTGAGGAAAAACATTTTGAAAGTACAATATAAATCTTAGCCATCATAGGTACCATTATAGTATGCCTACTATAGCTACCATATTAGATGGCAGGTTCTACAACTAAAACCGTACAAAGTTCGTATTGTTTTGTTTGGATTTCCAACAAATGGTCAGGCCAAGGAACTTCCCATTGCCACATGGAAACGCCTCTGGAAGGACGTCCCGAGAACCTAACCGGATCTCTGCCAACACAAGGCCGGGTTACCCCTAACTGGGTAACTACTGACACGAGTATGCCATCTCCGGTTGTAACCAACCTTTAACCGGGGGCCCAGCAACAAATCACAAAGTAAGATATATATATATATATATATATATATATATATATATTTGCGACATCCACATAAGTTAAGTATCTGGGCTCCATACCATGATACCACTTCTATCCAGAAGGAAATGAACATACCCTAAGGGGCGCTACCCCAAATAACCTTGCTGCATCTTTCCTGTTTCGACCATTCCGGGGTGTGAGGTTCGACGAAGTCTTGTCCACAAAGCTACGCTTTGTCACAAAGCCATGCTTTGGGTCAACAGATGATCAAAGTAATGATCACAAAGATAAATGATCAAACAAATGATCATATCACAAATGATCAAACAATGATCATCACACAGCAACACTCAGCATGTCACATTACCAAATTGGGAATATATCGCTGATAACCTTCAACTACATAACCTCTGAGCTCGTACGTCTCAGAGAAGGGTGTTAAGCTAAGAGAATAAATTCTCCGCCACCAAACAGAAATGTATTTGAAAGAAATCGGCTTTATATCTCAAAGTGTAATGTCAGACATACAATCCATACAAGTCTGTTCTGGGTTCGAACAGAACCGAAGGCACTTCCGAAGAAGCCCTTGCAATCCAGGTATTCACAATCCCGATCGAACTTCCCATCACTTAGGGAATCTCTATACCATAGCTACTCGGTGCAGAGACAATCGATAGGTCATCCTACCGTTCTCGCAAATACCCGGTCTTTAACACCGGTCTTCAAATGCTATCCATATACGATGTATCACTATTCGGAATGGGTTATATGACACAAAGGTCTTTTCCCGGCTAACCCGAATAGTGAGCGTAATATTTAAAAATATATGGATATTGGGATTTCAATTAAGTCACAACTTATTACCCAAACTTCTCTTTTCAAATGGTTTAACAAATTACCATTTTCAAATCTTTAAACAAAAAGATTCATTTTAACAACCTACAACGGTTTAAACAATTTCCACATTTTTATCTTTTAAACAAAAGATTCATTCACAGATTTTCCAAATCAATTTCCATTTCAATTTAACTCGTTAAATCTTTAAATCAAAGATTTAACTTATAGCTTTCAAAACAATTTCATTTCGAATGGTTTAAGTAAATCATCATTTTAAATCTGTTAAAAATAAATAGATTTAATTTATAGCTTTCAAAAAGAATTCATTCATAACTTGGAAAACCATTTTTCAATTCAATCTTGAAATTCCTTTAATTAAACTGGAATTTCATTTCTTATCTGAAAGCTTTTATTCTTTTTAAAACAAACAGTTTTCATTTTGGAAATCTGATTCATCTATACGAGTTAAAGTTCTTGGGTTAAATCCAAATTCTCAAAATTATACTTTTAAAATGGTTTAACTTCATATAAACACATTTATAACATTTTTAACCGTAATTTCTAAACATGGAATTCAATTTCCAAATTTTGAATTCAAATTCAAATCAAATTATTCAAATTGAAACTTTAACAAGTTATTCAAAATAGCTTTTATCTTTGAAAGCACCTTTTCAAAAGCTTTAACATTTAACCCAAATCCATTTTCAAAATCAATTTGAAATTAAAATTTTAATTTCAAAAAAAATATTAAATTTAAATCATCCGTGACTTAACCGATTTCCACGTGAAATCCATATTTGTGTGTGTATGGTGTAGTCTAGGGGTTTCACACACAATAGTGCAACATAATTCAATCATCACAGATCAGAATACAGAAATATAGTTGATAAGCGGTATTAACTATCACGCTTATCGTTCATTCACAGATCACAGATATATATCACAGATAAGTAAGTTACAGATCACAACATAAATCAGGATGTATCAAAAAGCATCATATATCAGGGATATCAAACAATTCACATTCAATAGAATCCAAACATTCATAAGTAAGACCAGTTAATTGTCCGATTTATTCAAATCAGATTTATTTCTTATGAATTTCTAATCCTGATTAATTTACATTTAATAAATTACAAATCATTTTGATTAATTATTCTTTAATCATTTATTAATTAATCATTAATAATAAATTTACTAACCTTTAATTATTAATTAATCAACCTTTAATTATTATATAATTAACCTTTAATTATTTAATTCACCATTTAATTAATTATCTTAAATTAATTGCCTTAATTAATTATTCCTCAATTAATTATCATTCTTTAATCACCTTCATTAATTAATTGACCTTTACTTAACTAATTATTCTCAAATTAATTTATCACATTGATTAATTTCCTTTAATTAATTACAATAAGTGATTATTCTTAATTATCTTCATTAATATCAAAATCTTCAATTAGTAACCTTACAATTTATCATTATTAACACATTAATTAATTCAAGAAATCAAGGTTAATCAAGATATAAATTTATCTTAATTAATTCCCATTTCAATTTATTTTAGAATAATTAATTAATAAATAATGTCATAATTCTATTAAATTAAAACTTAATTATTTTGAAAATAACTTACTTAAATTCTTAATTTATTCAAACTTAAGTCAAAATCATAAATTTGAAAACATGTTTTAAAGTTGTTTAAAAAAAAACTGGAAAATCTTTAAAGTAAAGCCTGTTTAATATATCAGGCTCGAGACCTGCTTCGAGTCAGCCTCGGAAATTTTGCTTGTTTACTTCGGGTTATATCAAAAATCAACCCGAGCTCCAAAAATTTTTCAACTTAAAATTTTGTCCAAGTATTTTTACCCGGTACTCCATCATTCTACTCGAGTGAAAACTCGAGCCACCACATGTCCACCCCGAATCCTGCTTCGAGACAAACCCTGCTCTTTCCTCTAACCAACAACTGACACTCCATCAATTCGTTGTGCACATGCACAATCACTCCGGCCGCCACAGCTCGAATCTCTGATCATCGACACGTCCACGACGATGCTCCCGAACCTTACAAACACTCACAAATTCGAAACGATCGCGATTTCGTGTTCGACCCACCAGACCCAAATCTGGAACAAAACCAGACTACCAGAAAACACGTCGTTCTTCCACCCCTGGCCATCGAAGGCCATGGAAACTTAACTGAAGCTTCGTCTCGACCATACTCTGCTATCCCCACCGGAGGCTCGAAGTCCGATTTCCTATTGATGGCACAACACCATCATCTCTGACACGAACGAAAATGGGTTCTCAACCCTAATTTGATCTCGTATTCAAGATTTAAAGTTTTATAAATTACACTTATATTTTTCTAGCAATCTCGAACGTTGAATCTTGCTACCACAACAATCTCGAGGTCCATAACTACATAGATCACCAGAATTTGTCAAAAGTTCATTTTCTGATCAACTGCCATTTTCTCACTAAAAACTGCATAAACATTTCAGATTTTACTTTTAAAAATCATTGTTTTCTAAAGTATTTCAATTGGTATAACTGAATTCAAGGATTTTGAAAATCAATTTTTCGAACAGGTTTTGTTTTGCCTGTAAATTTGATTTTTCCAGACCACTCTTCAATTAAATTTGCTTGAAGCCATTTTAATACTTGAATTATGCCTAAACAAACCACTTTTGTTTAGATCTTAAGGTTTAATATTGATTGAGGAAGAAGAAATCAAATTTTAAATCACATTTGAGCCTGTCTACTTGGAACAGAGATAATTCAACTTTAAGATGACAGGCACAGGCAAAGATATGCACATATTTATGGATTCTATGTATACAAAAATGTTTCAACTTGTTTAAATTTTCATTCAGACTGCACATCAACAACAGAGCTTAGGAAAGTTCACTCACCTGGAAATATTTGAAAACAGAGAGCACTTTTCTTGTTTTGAAATCTGCAGTTGATCTTTCTTTTCTTTTCTTTTTTCTCTTCAGTAAATTGTTTTCAAGCTTGAATAAAAGTGATGTTTGCTTTTCTCTTTGTTTTCTGATCTTTGTTATGATTGTTTAACGTATAAACTAAGACAAATCTCATGTATATGAAGAGGACATGCAGGCTCAAGTAAAGTACAGAGTATCATTGTATTATAATTATTTTTATACAGGCTTGTACAACCCATGATTTCCTCCTTCCTTCAAGGGTGGCTGAAGAGTAAGCATTTAATGAAAGCATGTTGCTTTGTATATCTACAGCATGTCGTGTTTCATGCTTTATATTTTTATAAGTACTAAATCTTGTTTCGTTGATTTGTTTTATTTTTATATTGAGGCTTGCATACTTTATTTTCCTGGTCCTTCATTTGTTTACATTGCTAATTGAAAGAGTTTGGTTTTCTTATGTCTTCATATTAGTTTACAGCAACTTGTTTTATTTGTTTATAGGCTAAGATGATGTTGCTTTGGTTTTGTTTATATACTTGAGTATATTTATTTCTTTTGCTTTTAAAATGGTGGCTCCATTTATTATGTTTGTTAGATTCATTTTAATGTGTTCACTTAATAATTTACATAATTTATTAATATGTGGTTTGGCTTTATATTTTACTTATATATTTACTTCTATTTTTTTATTTCTAATATAAACATCAAATTCTAATTTAAATTATTTGTTTACTTACTTTTATACTTGTGTCAAATGTTTTATATTAAATTTATAAATTCAAATTATTATTAACCATCAATTGTAATATTTATTATTAAACCATTCAATTACAATTCAAATCAAATTTGTATATATATATATATATTATTTATAATCTCAAATTTACTCATATATGCTCAAATACATATATATTCACATATATACAATATATACAATATTTTTAAATTTAAATGATTTATACCAAATTTATTTGGATTCGGGGAAACTCGCTTCCATTTATAATTAATTTTGCAAATTTTTATTCAAAAATTCATTTAATTATCAATTAAATGTAATTAAAATTCGGGGTCGTTACAGGGATGAATATTAAAGTAGTTTTTAACCTCATTTAAAAGCCCTCGCGGTTATGCATGATTAGAAAATGTTTGACATTCTTTTTTTAGAACTACTACTTCATTTAAAAGTCCTAATTGTTATGCATGATTAGAAAGTGCTTAACATTTTTTAATAATATTTAAAAGGGTAATTTACAAAATTTTCCTTTATTAAAAATATCACACTGCTATCACTGTATAAATTTCCTCTAAACCATAATTCTATCATCATTCTAAAGTGAAATTTGTCTCTAGTAAATAAAATATTATAATTTTTGTTTGATTAATTAGAATTTGCAATATATATCTCTCTCGATATGATTTTAATCAAGATTCATCACTATTTCAATTATTATTATTATTCTTTATGATAAGAGAAGGTGGAGAGAGGTTAAGATTTTGGTGGTTGAGTAATAACCTTACTGACATTCGAGAGTGTTCTTATTATTCTAGTGTTATTTTTTATAGTTTTTTTTTGAAATTATTTGACAAATAAAATTTTCATTTTTAAATTGCATGCATCTGTGTAGGGGGAGTCTAGTTATAGGGGGAGAATACAAATAGGTGGAGCTTGATAACAACACATCAAACACATTTGCTAGACACATAATCTTATTGTTTGTTTGTTATCATCAAAAGGGGAAGATTGTAGAACATAACAATTTATGATTTTTGTTTGATGATAATAAACATATTTATATATATTTTAAATGTGTATTTTATAGTACTATTGCAATATCATAGAATGAAATAAACAAATCAGAATTTCATTTAAAATAATATTTTATTCAGGATTTCATTTAAACAAATATTTTATTTCATTACAATTTCTAATAGTACACATTTACAACACAACTTCCACTATATTTTACAACACACCCTTATATGCAACTCACTCACTCACACACTCGAATTCAATTTGTTAACTTCTTGCTTCAGTTGTCTTCTCTTTAGTCGTCTGCTTTGCGTGTCAAAGAAATAACGCAGTAGAAATAAAAAAAGAAATAGACTGAAATTGCAAAAATAATAATATAATTAAATGTGATATTTCCTTAGTTAATTGGGTTGTTTATTTTTCATATTTTAAACTGGAACTAAAAATAAATGTGCACGAGTAACATATGACATGCACAGCTTATCACTGTACATGCTATAGGTACAAGCGGATACACAAAACGTGTTTACATCAACTAAATTTTAAGGACAAATGCAAAGGTTAAGCCTGAAGGCTTAACACAGTGCAATTAGAAATGTCAATGAGGTCAAACCTTAAGCAAGCTCGGACTCAACACAAATGCAAATGGAAAAATGCATAAGACTAGCAAATGCATAATCATTATCAAGTTTGCAACTCAAGTGCAACCAATAAATCTACATGCAAGTAGAACCGGACAAGTGCAACAATACAAATAGGAGAAAACAAGATTCAAGCACAAAGAGGTGAACCCAAAACTACAAGGCATCGGTATACACAAACTCAACTTCGGATGTACACATAGACATACCGCTATCAGGCTGACATTGAGTATCGGACATGCACATGCACGTGGACACACATGGACATGCTTGCTTAGGCATCCAAATCAACTCAGGCAACACTCACATAACACAGTCAGTGCACACACTCAACTCATACACAAATACAAGACAATTACAACATTAAAGCAGGGTACCAGGAAACACTAACACAGGTGGTGCAACAAATACAATGGCGCAGAAACCAAGCCAGGCGCATACACACCACATCAACATCATACGACGGCGGAGGCAAGGTAAACAGAGGAAGATGATCTATTGTGCACATAATAAACTAGGCAAAACTCTAAAACGTAGTTCATCGAAAAAAGCAAAGTCGAAATTGAATTCAATCAAGGGTCAATGTATATTCAAAAATTTTTGAATACATACATACATACATACATACATATACATACATACATACATACATACATACATACATACATATATATATCAGGTAGTGACCTAGTCAGAACCATAGATCAAAATTCAATAGTCCAGATTGAAAACAAATTTTAAAACAAAAAGCTCAACATACGTATATCGGAAAATACCAATCAAGTCAAAAAGCATCAGAGTCTTTCAATTAGAGATCAACAAATGAAATATAAAAAACAAAGTCAAGGCTAAAAATTTTAACTCAAAAATAAAGGATTCAATTTTAAAATTGATCCCTATAAATAACACCCAAATCATCACTACATTTCGAAGTCGAGTTCGAATAAAATTGAAAAGTGGCAAAATTAATATGTGTACCAAATCAGCATAGCATCGAACAACTCGACCCTTAAAGCAACCGAGAGGAAGGACATGAAAGCAATTGATCGACCGAAAGGCAAACAAAGAAAAAATATTTCTTCGATTGATCAACTAGAGGAATCTATGGCTTCAAATCGATGAAAGAAACTGCCATAATCTATCGCTACTAATCAAAGAACGCAAGAATTAGAGAAGGAGTATGATTCGAACTACAATTTCAAGCGGTGGCTTTCAATTCAGGGAACCCTAATTTCAGATCGCAAGAGAGAAGGAGGATGCAGCCTTAAATAGAATGAATAAGCATACATGCTCAAAATTATTATCTTCTTATTTTTTAGGCCGCATTGGTCACTTTTGTTATGGCTTAATTTATTTTTATTTAGGGTTTCATTTTATTTTAGTTGTATTTTATTTTAAATTTTATAAACTTTTAGTTTTTAACTAGGTATAAACTACGATGCGTAGTTCGAGAAATCGCAACTCGGGGTTTGAGTTGTGGTAGGGTTGGACTAGGGTTAGAACAATCATGTTAGGAAGGGTCATGAGTTTACATGATCTATAAGCGTCGATTGTTTAATTCCTAGCAGAAATCTTGGGTGCAACATTAGACAGGTTTTGCCAAAGCTGGGTAAACTTATGTGTCACTTTTATTTCCGTCTTTACTCTGTTATTATCTATACAGCAATTTTTATTATTTTGTGAATTTATAATAAACCCTATTCACCCCCTTTTAGGGTTAAATTTGATTGTACTAGTAGTATCGGGGCAAGGTTAGTAGCATAAATGTCTAGCCCTAGTTGCAGATCTAGCGAGACTCAGTCCAGTGTTAGTTCCCTTATTTTTTATGGAGCAGATTTTTTAAATTAGAAACCAAAAATGCAATTTTATTTAAAATATTTTAATTTTAAATGTTGGGATATTGTTGAAAATGGGTGCGATGTGGTAGATAAGAAAAATATTTCGACTAATGCTCTTGCTATGCATATTCTCTATTATTTAATTAATCGAGATGAATTTTACCATATCTCTCATTATTTAACTACATAGGAAATATGGAGCACTCCCGATGCAATATATGGTAGAAAAGACATTAACAATGAGAAACTCCCCAAAATTGACTTGGTTAAAGAATTGTGCTTGACAAGATTTACGAAAGATAATTTGGATAATGATAGTAAAGAAGGCAACGAAGAAGATGCAACAGCTAACAAGATAAGCGATTTTTCATTCAAAGATATAGTTCTCTTATGTAAAAAATGAACTAAAAAAATTAATGACCTTTAGATGAAAAATAACAAGTTGAAAAGTGAAAATCTAAGTTGCGTCGAAAAAATGATCAGTAGGAAAATAAGCTTAAAAAGGTTAAAAATTCTAATTGCAAAAATTGTTTGAATTACGAAAAAGAGTTTGATCATTTTCATGAAAATTGTCAAAATCTAGAAAATTAAATTCTGTTTTTGTCGAAAAACGAAATTGAGTTGATTTGCAAAAATGACATCTTACAAAAGGAGTTGAAAAGTTTTAAGATATTTGAAAAATCAAAATGTGCAAATTTTGAAAGGGAAGTAAATGAGTAAAAGAAAATTTCATAACCCTTGAAAATGAAAATGAGATTTTGAAAAATTGTAAAACTAAAATTCTTTGAATAAACCACGAATTAAAAAAAGAGATTGAAAAGAAATCAAGGATTTTGAAAAACTTGAATTCGAAAAACGCCAACTCTTTGAAACTGTAATGCTTGATTTTGAGACCAAAATAAAAGAGCTTGAAAATGAAAATGTGGTCTTAAAAAGAATTGATTTTGAAAAGGAAAAGAATGTTATCAGTCATTGTTCTAAGCTACTAAACGAGAATAATCTTTTAAATCCAAAGTTAATGAATTCGAGTTGATTGTTCAAAAAATTTCTACTAGAAAAAAATCGTTTAATATGCTGTAGGATATCAACTCTTCGCGAGTAACAGAAAAAGACTTAGTTTTGAGAAAGTTTCAATATATAAACAAATGACTAGTAACACTACTAAGGGAAGAGTTGTGATACCCAAATGCATAAAGTGTGGAAATATAGGACATAGCGATAATAATTGTCGAAATAAAAACAAATACAAAACCGTTAAATAAACATGGATTCCAAAATGTATAAATATAAATTTTTCTAAATTTAAACAAGTTTGGATTCCTAAGGGTACGATTGTTAAAATTAATGGTTTGCCATATAAATAAATTTGGGTACCAAAGATTTCGATCGAAAATGAAAGTGGTCCTACATCCTTTGTTAGGCCACTTTCTTCTTTCAAAATTTAGGTACAAAAGCAGGCTAAGGAACAACTTCAATAGACAGAGAATTTGTAGTGTTCTACATGGTTGATGAGAAAAAAATTCTATTATTCCTTAGCTTATAAAATTGAGATGGAGATCTACACATTTTGGATATCACGACATCGAAGGTAAGTACAGGTATGATCTCTAAACTTTGTTTTATTTTCTTATTCTTAATTCTATTTTTGTTGACACTTCTATAGTATAATTGCCATATCCTGTGCTCTTTAACCCCGATTTAAAAAATTCAAGATGATTTGCTTATTAAACAAAAAATTATATAAATTTTACTCTATGTGTTTTTCTAGAATTTGAACTTAAAATAGTAAAAAAAAACTGCAAATCGTACAGAATATTGTTTGAAAACTGTTTCAGAACTTCTTAACACAACCGTAGTAATTTGATCATAACTTGAACATCTTTACTCAAAATTTTGAAGTTCTTGAAGCTACGGAAAGCTAACTAAAACCACTACAACTTTACTGTTTTGAGTTTTTGCTGATTTATTTTATAAGATCTTGAAAAACAGAAATTATTTTAGCACATCAGTTGAAAAGTTTCTCCAATTTATGTAAACAAGTTGTAATATTTTAGATACAACCTTTGAGCGATTCATTGTTTTGACTTGAAACCAATTTTGATGAGTAGCAATTTTGAATATCTAAAACTTTCGTGTTAAATGCTAAATCAAATTACTGGCTTAAAGCTTCCAAATAGTGGGTTCAAATGGAATGAATTTACAAAACAAGGATTTTCAATTGCTTTGGTAGAACGATTAACTTTCACTTTCTTTTTCACAACTAACAAATTAATGGTTGGAGAAATGTATGTGTTTTTGCTTTTTTATAATTTTTTTTCCTTTGTCTGATATAAATGCCCTTGTTGAAAATTCTGAAACCAATTCAAGTGACGTTGAGGAGTACACGGCCTGCTTAGTTAATTGTACCATTTTTGGGCAATTAGAGTACAAGTTGTATTAGACATCACTTCTTTTGAAATAATATGTGCATTTTCATCTGACTTTGAAATTAGTAGACATCATTTTCACAAAATCCCTTGTAGAAAATATTTTTTCATTTTTGGGTTTAGAATTTTTTTTGAAAAGACTTAGAATTTTATTTTGATGGAAACAATTTTGTTTATTTCGGTAAGGGATTTACTATGGGAAAGATGGTTGTTGACTACTTGAACCTTTTAAAACTCATCAAAATATTAATAGTGTTTGAGAAAGCGATGAACAGTGATTAAATTATACTTCACAGCTAAAGGAAGTATATGTTCAAAATTTCATAAAAATTAAACAAATTTTATAATATTATTAATTAGTACATATTCCATGATCATCTTTATTACTATCATTCTTCTTCCAATCCATACAAATTTAATATAGTGTGCATAAGTTGATATTTCAAAACATGGAAATAATTTTTTTGTAATATATGATTCTATCCTAAGGTATTCACTCTCATTTTAAAGTCCTCGCAGTTATGCATGAGTGAATTACTTTAATCTCTATATATGTGCTTTTATTCTCATTTAAAAGTCCTCACGGATATGCATGGATGGGACTCCTATACAAGAGAGGGATAAATATTCACGTAGTTTCTAACATCATTTAAAAGTACTCACGGTTATGCATGGTTAGAGAATACTTGACGTTCTTTATTTGAGTAACTGCTAACCTCATTTAAAAGTCCAAACGGTTTTGCATGTTTACAAAGTGTTTAACATTTTTTATAATATTTAAAAGGGTAATTTACAATATTATTAAAAATACTACGCTATTGTCACCAGGCTTTTAAATCTCCCCGAGATGGCCGAGATGAAAAATCCGAGATATCACCCAAAATCCGAGATTTGGCAGCCTATTTAGTTATAAGTGTTTTAAATATCGCCCGAGATAGCCGAGATATTTTCCCGAGATATTGGCCAAAATCCGAGATTTAAAACACTGATTGTCACTATATAAATTTCCCCTAAACCATAATCCTATCGTCACTCTAAAGTGGAATTTGTCGGTGGGATTCCAATATATTAATTCTAGTCTCGAAGGGAGAAAAGAAGGCGAGCATTAGTTAGCTTCGCCAGTATATTAAGTAATCGAGCCCCGGGATATTAATTCCCATTCTATTCCTAGTATAAACATTAGTCTTAGACAACTAGACGCATACAGATATATATATATAAATATATATCGATAATATTTTATGATTTTAATCAAAATTCATCACTATTTCAATTATTATTATTATTTTTGATGATAACAAAAGGGGGAGAGAGGTTAAGATTTTGGTAGTTGAGTAATAAACTTATTCACGTTCGAGAGTGTTCTTATTATTCAAGAGTTGTTTTTGCAATTATTTGAAAAATCAATTTTTCATTTTTAAATTGCATGCATGTATGAAGGGGGAGTCTAGTTGTAGGGGAAGTACACAAATGAGGGAGCTTGATCCCAACACATCAAACACATTTGCTAAGCACAAAATCTTAATGTATGTTTGTTATCATTAAAAGGGGAGATTGTATAAATACCAATTTAAGATTTTTGTTTGATGATAATAAACATATATATATATATATATATAGTAAATGTGTTTGTTATAGTACTGTTGCAATATCACATAATAAAATAAAAAAAAATAATTTCATTTAAACAAATATTTTATTTCATTACAATTTCAGTTAGTATATATTTACAACATAGCTTCCACGATATTTTACAACACACCCTCATATGCAACTCACTCACTCACACACTCGAATTCAATTTGTTATCTTCTTGCTTCAGCTGTCTTCTCTTCAGTCATTTGCCTTTGCCTATCAAACAAGTTACGTAGTAAAAAGAAAAAAAAGAAACAAACTGAAATTGAAAATATAGGAATATAATTAAATGTGATATTGCCTCAGTTAATTGGGTTGTTTGTTTTCATATTTTAAAATGGAACCAAAAATAAATATGCATGAGCAACATATGACATGCATAATGTATCACTGTATATGCCGTAGGAACGAGCACATACATAAAACATACTTGCATAAATTATATTTCAGCGACAAATGCAAAGGTCATGCCCGAAGGCTCAGCACATTGCAACTAGAAATGTACACAATGTCAAGCCCAAGCAAGCTTGGACTCAACACGTGCAAATGGACAAATGCACAAGACCAACAAGCACAACCATTCTCAAGTCTGACACTTAAGTGCAACCAAACAATCAGTGTACATGCAAGTAGAACCAGACAAGTGCAACAATACAAATAGGAGAAAACAAGATTTAGGCATAAAGAGGCAAACCCAAAACTACAAGGCATCAATATACACAAACTCAACTCCAGATGTACACACAAAAATACCAGTATTAGGCTGGCATCGAGTATAAGACATACACAAGCTCATAGACACGTAGGGACAGGCACACTCAAGCATCCAAACCAACTCAGGCAACATTCACACAACACAGTCAGTACACACACTCAGCTCATACACAACCACAAGACAGTTACAACAACAAAGGAAGGAAGTAGGAAACACTAACACAGATGGTGCAAGAAATACAATGGTGTAGAAACCAAGCCAGGCACATACACACCGCATCAACATCATACCATGGTAGGGGCAAGGCAAAAAGAGGAAGATCAACTATCGTACACAGAATAATCATGGAAAAACTCCAAAATGGAAGTTCATCAGAAAATGAAAGGCCGAAATTGAATTCAATCAAGGGTCAAATTATATCTAGAAATTTTTGAATATATATATATGTATAAATCAAGTGGTGACCAAGTCAGAACCATGGATCAAAATTCAACAGTCCAGATTGAAAATGAATTTTCAAACAAAAAGTTCAACATACGTATATCAGATAATACCGATCAAGTCAAAAAGCATCAAAACTGTTTAATTAGAGATCAACAAATGAAATATAAAAAACAAAGTCAAGGCTATAAATTTCTACTAAAAAATAAAGGATTCGATTTTGAAATCGATCCTTATAAATAGCACCCAAATCATCATGGGCAATTCAAAGTCGAGTTTGAATAAAATTGAAAAGGGGCAAAGTTGTTATGCGTACCAATCAACCTAGCATTAAACAACTTGCCCCTTGCAGCAACTGAGAGGAAGCACAGCAAAGCAATTGATATATCGACAAGGCAGATAAAGCAAAAATATTTCTTTGATTGATCAACAAGGTGAATCGGCGGCTTCAAATTAGTGAAAGCAACCGCAACAATCAATCGCAACTAATAGAAGAATGCAAGCATCAAAGAAGGAGGTGTGTGATTTGAACTACAATTTCAAGTGGCGACTTTCAATTCAGGGAACCATAATTTTAGATCACAAGAGATAAGGATGATGCGGCCCTAAACAGAATGAATAAGCATGCGAGCTCAAAATTATTATCTTCTTATTTTTTAGGCTGCATTAGATACTTTTGTTTAGGATTAGTTTATTTGTATTTTTGGTTTCATTTTATTTTAGTTGAATTGTATTTATTTTAAATTTTATAAACTCTAATTTTTAACTAGGTATGAACTATGGGGTATAGTTTGAGAGTTCACGACTTGGGGTTTGAGTTATGGCAGGATTTTGATCCTAGGGTTAAAACAATTAGGTTAGCAAGGGTCTTGAGTTAACAGGGTCTATAAGCATTGATTGTTTAATTCCTAGTAGAAACCTTGGGGGCAGGAGTAGGAGGATTTTTCCAAAGCTAGGTGAACTTGTGTGTCGCTTTTATTTTCACATTTACTCTGTTATTATCTGTACTGCAATTTTTGTTATTCTATGAATTTATTATGAACCCTATTCAACCCTCTTTAGGGTTAAAATTGATCCTGCATATATATATATATATATACATAATTTATATCTAATAAATATATGTATTTGAATTTAGTTTGACATATTTATAAACAATTAATTGTAATTTCTTATACATACATTAATTTATATAATTAAATTTAACATCTACATATAAACAAAATTTTAATTTCCTTTGTTATAAAATAATAATAGATATGAATTTTTTTAGTTAATTAATAAACCATACAATTATACAATTACAAATGTAAGTCTTGTATAGATTAAAGTTAATCTTAAAAGGTTTATTCTCAAGCATTGTCAAAATTAAGATTGAAAAGAAAAAAAATTTCAATTATGATTTCATCATCAAATGTACATCTCTAGACACACACACACATACATCTCATAGGGAATCATGATAATGAATAATTAATTAAACAAAAATATGCAGTAATCAATTACAAGAGTTTGTAAATAAAAATAATACCTCGCTATTATCCAAGATAATACCTTGAATATTGAATATATATTACTCCTTTTGAAGTCTTGGTCAACACTTCCAAAAGGCGCAACCCCTTTGAGAAAGCTACACATCGTCTCTTTTAATTTTAACTGAACTTTTGTTGGGTTTTTTTTCCTTGGATTTTTAAGAAGGGAAGATGGAAGATTTGGCCCGAAATAGATAGCGGAAGGTGGAGGCAAAAACGCTAGAATAACGTTGAGGAAAAGAGTGGCTAAAGTTGTTTAAATAACATAAGAAAGAAAGGGTTTAAAGATAGAAGCATATCTTTTCTTTCCTTTACAATTTAACACTCTTTTGGAATCAAATTACAAGCCTTCCTCTCCAAGTAATGGCCGTCCACATCAGCCCCTATACGGGCCTTACTTCACTTCAAGCCAGATTAGATAAATTACATTTAAATCAAATTTAAACGTACACCGATATCGTATGTCGATAAATGTATATACAACTTTTATATAAACATTATTTTTAATACTTATCAACACAATTAAAATAAAAATTTATAATTAATATTTCATAAATATTAATCAATTTAATTAATTATAACAATTAATTTAATCAACTCGAGTGGTAGATGGAGAATTCAATATTGCGATTGTGTTGACTCTCTATATGCAAATTCGATCAGCGATAAATATCAAACAATTCGAATATTAAAGTTTTACACATTACCTCAGCTAATGATATGACATTTTGGCTAAATTTATCACTTTTATAAATTTGGTAAAATCTAATTTTACAATTTTAAGCTTTATTAAGTAGTGATAGTTAATTACACCAACGCTCTTTGTCAAAACTATATCACTTAGAACTTATGGAATTTGGTAATGGTCAAAATTTCAGTACTATCCATATTCAACTTTATAGTCCAAACACAAAGTCCTTGGTTCAACCATAATAATTATTATTAACTTTACCGCTTTGGTCAGAGACTTTGACTTTGAGTTGACTTAAGTTGACCCCATGATACTAACCCCAAATAACTTAGGAGTTGAATTCTCTCTTGAATGATTTTTCACATTCAATACTTCCACTCGATCCAATTATAATCGTTCGATGGACGCCCTGCATGATTTTAACTATAATCAAAGAGGAGCTTTCATATTGAAGATTAACAGTATTTTCAAGTCAAGAGAATCGTGTAATATTTTCACATAGATATTTTCTATTTGACCTTAGTTATATTAACTAAAAACTATCGAGTGTGTCATTCCATAGCTATCTATTAACTATCAGTACATAACCCCTTTGTACCTTCAATAGTCATGAGTAATACACTGCCCAACATTTGAAGAGCAGTACATACTTTAGTCTCAATAGATGCATCGATATCCAGTCTTGATACTAGGAATATTTAAAATGATGTGTTTCATATATTGTGATGTAATACTTAGGATTACAACTATTTGTAATTACTATCATAAGAACACCATTTGTGGATTTTCTATTAAATATAATTTAATTAAACAATTAATTATTTATAACATATTATAACAACTATAGCACAGAAAGAAAACATCCTAATTATGAACAAGATTGGTTATCAAGTTAGATTTATGTAACAAATTACATAATTACCCCTAGGACATACCCATAACTCTATCATTATCACCATACAACTTTGGGATTGCTTACACTCTAGGGAAGGGAGACGTAGTTGTCGATAACTTAAGTGGTAGGCAGACTAAAGTGAATGCTATGTTATTAGAATGGAAGAATTATGAGTTTATTTCATTATTTGATTTCTGACCCCAATCGGAATATCTACTTGGTTTGTTACCAGTGATGTAGGTTAGACCTAAACTAATGGATCATATTGGGTTGAGTTAAGGAAAGGACATGTAGTTAGTTAGCATCATGGAGCAGTTAGGATGGGGCGAACAATTGAGTCATTTGGATTCGTTACTCCAAAGCCCAAAAGGGCTACATAAAGAGAGATGGAAGGTTGTGTGTAATGAAAGTTAAGGAATTGATAAAGGAAGTCTTTGGTGAGTGTCATTATTCGAGGATGGCTATTCATCTAGGAGGAGATAAGATGTACCGATATACAAAGAGTATATTCTATTGGACAGGGATGAAGAGGCATGTAGGGAAATATGTAGTGAAGTGTATGACATGTCAAAGGGTGAAAGTGGAAAGAAGAAGCAAAGCGGGCTATTGCTTCCATTAGACGTACCGTGGTGGAAGTGAAAGTGCATATCTATGTATTTATAGATGGATTAACTTGAAGTAGGAGAGGAAATGAAAGTATATGGGTTATAGTAGACTATCTCACAAAAGTGTGCGCTTTATTCCTGTAAAAGGTACGAGGATGTCGACACAGTATGTTAAGGAGGATGTCCGACTACATAGATTTCCAGAAGTATAGTAAGTGACTTGGATCCACTATTCGCAAGTGAATTCTAGAGGAATCTATAGGATGCATTAGGGATTGAGTTGAATCTGTGCATTGAATAACACCCGCAAACTAATGGACAGATTGATAGAGTAAACTAGGTGTTGGAAGATTTATTGAGGGCATGCATATTGGATTTTAGGGAATCTTTGGAGGATCATCTACCTCTAGTGGAATTTTCATAGAATAATAGCTACCAAACTAGTATAGGCATGGCACCATTCGAACCATTGTACAGAAGGTCATGTAAGTTACCTTCATGTTGGTGGGAGTCTATAGATAAGATCATATTAGGGCCATAGATTGTTAGAGACATCGCCGAGAAAGTGGAGCTTATTAGGAAGATGATGGAAGTTGCATAAGATCGGTAAAAGTCATACGTTGATAGAAGGCAGACATATTTGGAATTTGCAGTTGGAGTTTAGTCTTTGTGAAGGTTTCAACATTGAAGAGACTGTTAAGGTTTAGTAGTTCGGGGAAGTCGGTACCATGATTCATTGGTCTATTTCTGGTGTTGGGGAGGATGGGGACTTTGGCATATAGAATGGAACTTCTGGAGAAGATGGCGGGAGTCCATAATTGTAACAATCCACATCTTAATGAGCCCAAATTTTAACTAAATCGAAATCCAAGTCCATTAAGGTATAGATTGTTGGTGTTTGTAACCTGTAATAAACATAAGTACATCAAAGAGCTATCTATATAAACTCATAGTGGAATAGAAAAATATAATAGAACATATATGCTGACCAATGATACTACCTTGGAATCAATATTATTCGTTTAATATCTAATTGCCTTGCCACCACCGAGCATGAATGTGAAGACCTCACCATCTACAGTTCATGTCTTGCACGAGTAGCCAGTCCCTCTAAATAAATCCTGTGGGTTGTGATATGGAGGGATCAGAACAATGTTCTGGTGACTGAAAAATTACATACTTTATCCATATCATTAATTTATGCCTATCGATTTCAATTTAAGTGCCATGTTCATTATTCACGGATATTCCATGTAATTCCATCCACATGCATGATATGTCTAACCTTCTCGAGGTATAACTATATATACATATATATCTAAATGTTGTACTACCCAAAAGGAAATCCAATCACTTAATACTTCTTAAATAGGGAGAAGGCAGACTCATCAGCCATTTAATACCTCAACCCTGAAGCGAGCCCTCCGTAACGTAATTGCTAGTCAATCGGTTCTAGCTATAGAAATCGTATTACTAATACATGTCAAAGACTTATCTCAGTTTTAACTAGCCTACCTCCAACAAACAAACAACTAATTAAATATTGAGGCCTTTGTGTATCCCATATGGACTCTACACTAGTAGGAAGCAAAATTCATCAGTGTAACGACCCAGAATTTTTTCGTTTGATTTCGATATTTAATTAATTTTAAAACAATTGGTCGGTAAAGTTAGGGAATATTAAAATATTTGAATTGTGAATTTAATATTTGAATAGTGATTTAAATATCTGGATTGTGGATAAAATATTAATTAAATGAATTTAATGGTCTTATTTAACTCTTTTTAATTTATAAATAATAACAGTGAATTCATTTTGTAAATTTATTTGAAATAACAAATAATAAGAAAATTTATTTTAATATAATGACTCGATTTTTATTGACGTACTTTAATTTAATTTATTTGATTTTTCCATAAATTTTAATTTGGAAATTATTTAAATTATTGTTTGACAATTTTTCGGCAAACGACGATGTTTTATGATTTTACAGAATCAGATGACTAGTGTATATTATTATTGTTTTGGGATCATGTTGCATTTTTTAGTGCGATCGTATTTTTGTTTTACCATTCATGGTTTGTACGTGAACGGAAATCTATGTGGCGAGATGTCGAAAATTGCAAAGTAAATATATCCTAACACTTGAAAAAATTCAACACTTATGCACTTTTCCTCTTTCACTATTTTATTGAATTTATGGAAACAAAAATAAAAATCAACCAACTTCTTTTAAAATTCAAAATAAAATGTTATACTCAACTAAAAATTTAAAAGCTTATATCTTTGAACTTGGGTAGCCAAGATCTATAACTCTGTATGATTTGTTCATGCTCGGCAGTAGGTGGAGGGTTTTGGTAGTTAGGAAATGGGTTAGGCTAAAACTAGGGTTTGATTTTTTTGGGTGTGTGGTGACGTTTGGAAAAACTTAGATCAGATCTAGGTTATTCGTGAGGAGGAGCTTCGGTGGTGCATATATGGTCGTGTGCGGTGGAGGATTGTGGAACTCATCCTGTGTACAGATGTGAGGAAAAGGGGTGAAGTCGATTTTTGATAAGGACGGGCGGAGTCAAGGCAGTTGGGTGCAGATCGGGGAGAAGCAAGGAGGAGTTTGGAGGTGAAGTCGGTTCGAAGAATCATGGTGTGTAGCTTGAGTAAAGGCGGTACGTGTACATGGAAAAGGGTGTGTTTGTGTACTGGCATAGAAGGGTTTTGCGTTTGGGAAGAAAGATTAGGTAGGGGTTTTTAGGTAGTTAATGAATGTTCTTAGTAAATAAAGTATATTATTAATTCCAAAAACTTATATATCGAATAACTTGTTCATACGTCGTCCAAATCGAACGCGGTTAGTTGCGTTACACTTGTGGGATTATTATCTCTGCATTCGAATTAGTTTGGTTTAATTTGGAGCAAGTGAAAATTTGGACTAAAACTGAACGCCGTTTGATTTTAGTTCAAATTGGAACGTCTAAGCGTCAGTTGGAATTGCTGTGAGTTAAACTCACTTTTTTGGATAATCAATATGATATATAGTTGATAAAATTTACAGTTTGTATTTGGAAGAATTTTTGATTGATTGGAAAAGCGATTGACATTTAAATTGAAAATACAGGAATTTAGTAGAGAAATCTGGATTTCTCGACATTGTGATTTTTAATTTATAGTTATATTCCTATTGATTTTATTTCAGTTATATACCTATGATATAGATTGTCAAATGTCAAAATTTGATAGTTTGGTCATACTGGATGTGACATCTACATATGTTTTAAAAGTTGAACCTTTTAGTAGAAATACGTAGTAATAGCACTGGTTAAGTGCTACAGTAACTATTGGCCTCGTTATAGTATTTTGAAAATACTATTAATTGTTGTTTCTTTTGGAAATGGTTTCAATTTGGAAAAGTTCTTTTGGATTTTCTTAGAATATTGTATTTAAAGTTAGTCTTTCGTACTTCTCTATTTTACTTTTAACTTCTTTTATTTTTCTTTTCTAATATATGTATATTTGTAAATGTTTTGAGGTTATTTGGAAAGTATTTATTTTCATAGAAAATTCATTTTAAAAGTGACTGTTTATTTTTAAAAGAAAATAAAAGGAGTTTATCCCTTATCTTATAGTCCTTTTGTTTTTAAAAGAAGAAAGAAATATTTTGAAACAAATATTTATGCAACATTTACATAAAATGTTGTATAAAAGGATATATTTATAAATATTATTTTATAAGTAAAAGACAGTTTTATAAATAGTGTTTTATAAATAAAAGAATGGTTTTATGAATGATATTCTATAAAAAGGAAATTAATATCATTTTGATAATCTGGAATAATTAATTCCATTTCAGAATATTTGGTGATATAGGAAAAGATCGTTTTATGAAAGTATCCGCTTTTACTTTGAAAACGAAGGTTAGTGTTAAGTATATAAGATTCATAAAAGTGAGTTTTGGATCTATAAGGGATTTTTATTAAAGGAGTTTATAAACTTTATTGAGGAATTTATGAAAGGAATTTTATAAATAGAAATGAGTATTATAAAAAAGAGTAATATAAATAGAGTTGGAGTTTTATAAAAGGAGTTTTGCAGATAATATTTTATAAAAGCAGTTTATAAATGTAAAAGAGTTTTTTTAATAAAAAAAAGTTTTATAAAGGGATTTATAATAAAAGACAAAGACCCAATTTACATAAATGATCATTTTAAATTATAGAGGTATGGAAAGTATTCTTTCTATACTTAACACCAATATCTGAGGTATGAAAACTCATCTCCATCTTGAGAATTAGGTATATATATTGAGGCAAGGTTAGTTTTCTGACTTGTCCAATTTCATTTTTAATCGAGGGATAGTACTATTTAAAATCAGGAAGCGACGTTAAGTATATTTGGTATAATTTCTATACAATCTACATACACCTGAAAAAAAACTGTTTTGGGTTTATTGTTATCAATGTTTTTAAATGACATTGTTTTAACCTAATTGAGCATGGTTTTGAAAAATAAAATCTTTCTTAAGATTTGTGAACATACTTATGCCTTTGAGATAAGTATATGAGTACATTTCCTAAGTATTGAAAATGTAGTGTTTTGTGAATATACTTATACTTTTAATATATGTATATGGGAAAGTTTTTCTAAGTTTTGGATGCGAAACGTTTTTTGAGTATACTTGTACAATTGAAATAAGTATATCAATATTTTCAAATTTGGAAAGAAGCAGAGATGGTTTGTGATTATATCTTTGTAAAAGTATTTGATACAAGTATTTACAAAGTGGATTTTAATTAATGGAAAGATTAACTAAAGAGGCTTAGTGGTTGCTTCGTGCTTAGCCATGCTTGGTTAAATCTTTGGTTGAATTGTTTGTTTATTTGATAGTTAAATAACCGATTGTAAAATGTTGGCCCGTTTTTAAAACTATCATTGTTGGTTTTGAGAGACTGGGACCGGATAAACATAAGTTATCCGAAAACCACTTCGACCCGGCATAAGCATTCGAACGTGAGACATCTTGAAGGTGACAGAAGATGGAGTTCTTCGAAGTGTAAGGGCTTCTTGCTACTAATTCTGAGGGTGATTCGAAAATGGATGTAGCAGAAGTAGTGCCTTTGGTTTGTTCAAATCCCGAACAACTTATATGGATGAATGTTGGTATTGCACTATTGTTTGGAGGGCAGTGTTAACCCGAAAAATGGATCAACACCCTGGATTAAGTGTGAAAGCACCAACCATGTTCTTACAGAGCAATACTATAGAGAATAAATGTAAAAAAGAGCAGAAATAGTAAACAGACAAGAAGATTTTATAGTGGTTCGGCTGTTAATGAAGCCTACGTCCACTTTATAACTTTTTATTAACTGACCGCCGTTATAAGTTGAATCGGATTACACTATGATTGAATCTTCTAAGTTAGATCAAGTCACAAGTACAAAAGTTCACTGGAGAATCTGAGTGAACCCCTATATGACTACTGTGTGGGAGGAGAAGAGCGAAGAATAATCTCCCCAGAGTTCTAGGAGCCAGTCCAGAAGATCCTTTTTATGTTGTAGATAGGTGGGTATTTATAGAGGTTGGAGAGCTATTGGGCTAAGCCTTCTTACCAGATGCTTGCAAATGACCATAGGAAGACGCACAGCAAGTTTCATCACAAACCGAGTTAACTTGATGGATCGCTAGCGATCCATAGGCTATAGATCGCTAGTGATCCATAGCTTCTAGCTCGATGGCGATCCAACGGCTTGAGATGCTTCCCCTTACCTTTTACCTTAAAGTTCATGGCAATTTGTAGAAACGGTACGGATCGCTAACGATCCATAGTACGTGGATTGCTAGCGATCCATGTACTTAACTGATTTTGGACTTTTCTTCTAAGGTGCATTTGCTGCCTCGTGTTGGTGTCCATGTAATTTCGTAGCATATTGCCTTGTTTTGATGACGATCCGCATACTGTTGCATTAGACTGCTGATTGAGCTAGACGAATGCTTGCCTCTCGGTTTAACTAGCTCAAAATTCCATCAAACTCAGCTATTGTCCTTAGAATACCCATCGGACCATAATGCAAGTGGACTCATGAATCTATGAGCCAAGATTATGGATCGCTAGCGATCCATAGATGATGGATCGCTAGCGATCCATCACCTTTGTGTATTTTCGCTTCCTTTTCCTCTGACTTCTCTTGGTTAGTTTCTTTAGCCTTTTTGGTTGGCTCTTGAGCTATTCTGACTCGACCAAGCTGTTCCAACTTCCTTTGGATTCCCTTGGGTTAAAAACTCGAATGACATTTGCCCCTTAGAGTATGCTTTCGTTGAAAACAAGGCGTGCTCTGGAAGTAAATGCTCTCTAGTTTCTGCTTGGCAAGGTTCAAGTAATCGTGTTAGAGCCATGCGAATTTGACTTTGGTTATTCAGTTGCTCATTAAGTTTTGACCTGAACTGTGGTTGCTTGTCATAACAAACCAAGTTTGACCCATGACTTTTAGAATGCCATGAAGCAGCACGTGGATCTTGCTAGATAAATTTGAGATTGATCGAACGCAATTTGATGGATCGCTAGCGATCCATAGCCGATGGATTGCTAGCGATCCAATGACTTAGGCGTTTTTTCCCATGCAGTCTCCTATTTAACTACCCCGAGCCGATCCATCACCTCACTCCCATCTTCTTTCTGCGACCTGAGCCTATCTTTTGCAACTTAACCCGATTCTCGAACGATTCCTAAATCCAGCCGCTCCACCACCTTCGCCGATCATCTATCTCTGGAGTTTCTCGTCGTTGATCGGTTTAAGGCTCGTCGTTGCTTCGACTTCGTTCCTAGCTCTTTCTGGATCACCGCCAACCTAACCCTAACTCTATCGTCTTGTTTCTTGGATCGCCACCGACCCTTCTTACTTGGATCGCTGGGTTGAAAGCTCAGACCATCTTTTCCTTTTGACTCTTGATTCGAGGTGGGTAATGCCGATTCCAACGTTCGTTTAGCAATTTGACGACGGGGTTGTATTGGTGATGATTATAGTAGAAAATCCAAGTTGATTGCGATTTTATGGAAGAAGATAGTAAATCGAGTCTTGAGTTCTCCATGGAACAACACTCGGGCCTTACCATGGTGCCTGACATGTTTCGCTGTCTTCATCCATAAAATCAAAATTGACTTGTACTAAGTTACATTGCCAATGCAGCATGATGCATCACGAATTGGTTTTAACCCTTATAGAGGGGGATAACGGCTTAGGATAGCGTCTCGCAAGCAAGTTATGTTGTTATCTCCTTCTGGAGAATTCGGACCAGTCTTGTTTCTTGCACGCTCGATGTACATGTACTGCGAAGAGCTTTCCGTGTTGCTTCAGACAATGGATCCGTTATCGATCGTTGATCAATAACTGGTGGGTGTAGAAGGAGTAATTTCAAAAAATGATACGAAAAGCCCTTATCATTCTCTACTATGAGCGAACTATCTACACAGGATAGAGCGTTGGTAGTATTCAGGACACCGAGCTCACCCCCATAGATAATAAACTGCATTTGCCCCGATATATACTTGAAATACAACATGTCGATGTGAATCGATATTCTTTCAGAATTCAAGTGTTATAGGTGAGTTTTAGTTAAAGATAGAATTTCCTGACTGCTTTGGATGCAAGTCCTGTTGTATAGAATAAAGTATCTATCTTCTCGCCGTAAGTCCAGTGGAGGAAGTCCAACACTTTTAGAAGCCAAATCATCGTCTATCGCCTCTTCCTCTTTTGCTTTGCGGCCTGAATACGGTCAAATAGTCCCAGTTGGTTCGGTTGTGGACCGGACTCCTACGAATTTCAGAGTTCTTCTTAACCTGGTGGAGAGAGCTTCCTCCATAATCTCCACCAATGTTTTGCATAACATTTGCTTGCAACGTGGCATTTCGAAGGATGACGTTTGCCTGCCGAAGAAGAATGAATTCACCCATACGCCGCCTTCGGGATACATTGCTTACCATTGATATGTGTGCCTAAATGGAGCAGTGCCTCCCTTCAATGATTTCTTGAGAGAAACTCTATGGAATTACCCTATTCCAAATTCATCCTAATAGGTATGCGATCTTGACTTGCCTGCATGTTCTGTTTATGCGGACATTTAACCGTTCTCCGAGTTTCGACAAGTTGAGATATTTCCTCTCGTTTAAGAGGAGAGACGAGTGTCCATCCCTTGTCATCATTGAGGCCCAGAGGAATCGCAAGATCGTGCTGCAGCTTCAAAGCAATTTGTCCTAATTCAAGACTCGGTACTTCTTCGTTAGATGTCTCGAAGGGTTCAATTGCCTTTGGACAATGGGAGGTAAGTTCTCTTCTTTACTCATTGAATTTCGAAACATCGCTATGGAATTTCTAATAAGTCAAATGCTTCCTGCAGTTATTCCGAAGCCAAATAAAGACTTATCGCTTAACCAAAATTTCCATACTCTGAAGGCTGTGGATGTCGAGGAGAGATCGGTTAGGTTTTTGCTAACAGATGAAGATTTGCTCCGGTATGGGCTGTTGCATCCAGGGAGATTCGCTGTAGCGGTTGAAGTTCCATCTCCTTCCGACTCCAGAATACAAACACGCTCCACTTCTTTGTCACATGGTTTTGAAGAAGGATTTTTTCAAGAAAAGGAGGGCTTGTCTGGCGAGTCAGCTGAAGAGTCTCATTAAAGAAGAGATTTCGCGACTGAAGCTAGCTGTCCAGCCAAAATGTTCCCGATTCTAGAGGAAGGGGAAGAAGAGTTCAAGCAGCGAGAATGCAAGGCAGCAGCGGCAGAAGAAAATGAGGAGGGTGAAGTTGAGAGTAGCAGTAGCTATGATTCCTCCTCTAGTGATGATGATCTTGATGCAGTTTCTGGTGACGAAGACTCTGAATCGTGTGAAGACTGCGGGGAATTCTTCCGGATTCGCCTCACCGAGAGATCCGCAATAAAGATGCTTCGCTGGTAGCCGAGCGATGTCAGGATTCCCCAATTAAAGATGCCGGCGTAGACTTCGAGGATTTTAGCAACGTCTACGTGGATAATAACGAACATATGGGGGAAGATTTCAAATTCGAAGAGACGCCTCCTCGCCCGGGCCATGTTGTGCCCGAAATCAGTCCGATTTCGGCCGCAATGGCTACCCGATCTGGTTTGTGACGTCATTTTAGGCCCCCCAGACGTATTACACATTTCACTAGGGTCACATTCACTCACACACACATTATTCAAGCCTATTTTCTGTTACTAAAGCTCTTTATTTATTCTTTACTTCAGGTACTATGGGAGGATGTGGCTTTTATGACGATCTCGAGGAATTCACTGATTCACAACGTTGGTCGAGACGATCCACAAGCCGTCATTAGCTTCATAAGACCGAGGAGGAATGGAGAAATCGAAAGGACTTGGACACTGAAACTCTCGTTGGAATGAGAGGGAACGGGGTCGGATGTACAAAGGTGGCTAAGAGAAATGAAAAACCCTTGATGAGCGTGAGGAACCGTCTAAGAAGTTAAAGGTTGATCGCGGTTCTCATCCTTCTGCGCAATAGGCCTTTGCCCCGGCCCCAGCTTCCGTCGGTCTTGAAATCCCAGTTTCCTTCGTTCAGGCTCCATCTTCATCTCAAGTTCCATTGTCCCATGTGGCGCTCGCCTCTAGTTCTTCGTGCCCTTACCAGAAATCGGCTTACATTCTTCTGTCTGGTCCTCGTAGACTTGAAGCAACGCTCCCTGAGTGGTTTTTAAAAGGAGTTAAGTTTGATTGTAATCTTCACTCAGTCCACAAAGATTCCTATATGCCCCACCTTCAAGCGATCCAAAGTAATTTAGAGCAAGCCGAGGGATGGGAAAAACTATGCAAGCGGTTGGCTGATACGAACTGCAATAACTACCAAGAGATCCTCTCCTTTGAATCGGAGAAGGATGACTTCGAGAAGGCATTGGCAGAACGCGACACCAGAATTGAACGACTGGTACAAGAAGAGGACGCGGTGCTCTGGGAGAGTAAGAATAACGCTGACTTGCTGAAAGAGCTGAAAGAGGCCCATGCGAAAATAAATATCGTCTTCCATGATGAAATTAAGAAGGCCCATGCGGGCGACGTCAAGTTGAAAGAGGAGCTCGAAGCTCGCAACACGATTATTGAAGCCCAGAAGAAGACTATTGCTAATCATGACAAGATTGTTGAAGGGCATAACAAAACAATCATGGAGTATGAAGGGATCATGATGTCTTGTGATAAGACCCTCTCCGATCAAGCCCAAACGATTGCCCTACTCCAAGAAGGAGTTGCGCAGCTTAGCGCCGACAAAACTCGTGTTAAAGTTGAAAAGGCTGCCGTTACGGTGGATTATTTGGAGCTACAGAACACCTTTGAGAGGAAAATGGAGAAGATGGACAATACCATCTTAAACTTCTACGTCAACTCCCTGTTGCATCAAGGGAGTCTCAGTTATTTGGGACCCAAGTTCCCATGCACTCTCGCCATGGTTTGGGAGGAAATTCTAACCCATTTCCGAGATAGCGAGAATGTCTACACTGAGCTGGAGATAGAGGATGCCTACCTTAACGAGGAGTCAAAGAAAGCACTAATAGAAGGCCGAGAGATCCTACGAATTGAAAAGGAACAGGAAGCTGTCAATGTGGCCATGACTGCAACTCCCAAAACATTGCCGATGCCCCTTGTTTCTGGACCTGGCGAGTCGTCAAGATAGCCTCGCGATCAATTGGCGAGTTCTGGGCCTGAAGCTTCTCCAAAGTTTGTGCAACCATCAAAAGAAGGAGAAGGCGGTGAATATGATATCGACATTCTTGGCCACTCCTCTGATGTAGGTAACCTTCTTGTTTTCCTTGAGTTTGAGAATTTCCAGCTTACGCCGCAAGGACAAGACGAACTTAAAGCTTCCATTTTTTATCTTATAGGTCCGTTCTCCTTACCTTTTGATCCACCAGTTTCTTCGATGCCTGGACTCGTTGTTATTACAACAACCTCGGTGTTTGTCTCTGTAGCTGCTCCGACTGTTGCGTCTGTGTTTGGTTCACAACCGGGGCCGAAGTCTAAGAAGATCGCTGCATTGCATGGCTTTGATGACCCTTCTGTATCTTTGGAGGGCGACCTTACGGTAGTCGAAGCTCGAGAGCAAGAGGTCCAAATCAGGCAGCGGCGTAAATCCGAACAGCAACTGGTCGCTGCTAAGAAAGAAAAGGTTGAAGCGATAAAATCCTCGAAGAGCCCCTGCAAATCCAGGAAGTGCAAGACGAAAGGGGAGTCCTCCGAGAAAGTTGTAGAGCAGGGAAGCGATGCCGACATCGAGGAGATAGTTGATATCATCGGTAGCGATACTACCCCTGGCCGGGATCCTGAATATAAGTAAAAACTTCCAACTAAAGGCGGGAAGGGGAGCAGTGGAAAGAGGCGTTGAGATGTTCGGATGGCAGTGGAGCTGATTTTCGAGACATTTTGTTTTTTTTGTTTAAGTGTAGAGTTTGCACTTACTGCTTTTTGTTGTATCATCTGTATTTTTCTTTTGTTGGCCGATTTTGTGTGGGTACGACCCCCCACATTTTGACTTTATACACAAAACATTATAAGTAATACAAACATTTTGATCGTAATTTTACCTGTCTACTTATCTGTGTTTCATGCACTTATGTCAATTTCATTTGCTGCTATTTTATTTTATCTAGTCCTGTGATTATCGCTAAAATTCTTTGTTTGCAGTAACAGTACTATGATGTTTTGTTTTTGGGTATTTCTGTTTGAGTATAGGCATGTGTCCCCCGGTTCATGGGGCTGTTTACTTTGAACACCTGACAAATGACCAATTGATCCAAGTGTTTGTTTATTATTGTCTTTTTTATCACCAGACTTGCTTTATGGTTCCTATCCTTGGGAACTTATGATTTGAACGGCTTAATTATAGATTTATTATTGGTCAACAATTGGAATTTTCTACTGATTGGTAGCATTTTGATTTTGTTGGATTCATGCCCGTTGCTCCCGATAATGGGAGTGGGTTGGTTCTTGTTATTCCTGCAATGGGCGAGTTTTCCCGGTATCGTCGGGGCAATACCGGTATTTAAAAGTATGCGTGGCTCATGAAATGCGTGGCTTTTAGAAGTGTGCGCAGCTTATGGGATGCGTGGCTTTCGGGACCGATACGACCCGTCGATCCTGAGCGATCTCAGAACTTCTAGATGTTGCCAATCTTCGGGCAACGTAGGGAGTTTATGCTTTTAAGAGCATGATTCCATTGCTCGAAAAGGTAGTGTGCGGCTTATGGGATGCATGGCTTTGATTTGAGCCTTCTCATTGCTGTCGGAGCAACACCGGTTCTTAGAAGGCGGGGATCGGGTTCCGCCGATCCAACTGTTTGAGTCAATTTTCTTCCGTCGATCCAACGGGTAAGTGGGGCATACTTGAGCGTGATTCCACTATCTCAAGCAGTGGTTAAATGGTTTTGAGCCGATTTGACCCCGTCGACCCAACAGGTTACTTTTATGAACGCAATTTTATTGGTTCAGAAAGAAAAATAATTTTATCAAGAAAGGTTGGGCAAATTATGCCTATTTACAATGCCCCAGCATTCTGGGGCGGCTTATTTGCTGGAAAATAGAAAGTACATAAGATAGTTTCAGATAAAGTAAGGAAGTAGCGATTCGCTGTTCCATGCACGGGGAATTTGGATTCCGTCCACAGTTGTCAGCTTGAAATTTCCGTCTCCCAACTTTTGATTGATCACATATGGCCCTTGCCAGTTCGGTCCGAAGGCTCCCGGTATGGGATAGACCCTTTTGAAGGCGAGGTCTCCCACTTTGAAGGTTTGGTTGCAAACTCTAGAGTTGAAGTACCATGCGACCCTTTTTTGGTAAGCAATGGTCCTTAGTTTGGCTTCTTTCTTCTTTTCGTCAATCATGTCAAGCGATTCAAGTAGGAGCTGCTCGTTTTGCCTTTGGTGGAAATTTTGACTTCGATGGGAGGGGACTTCTAGTTCTACGGGGATAATTGCTTCTTAACCATATGCCAAAGCAAATGGGGTATGCCCGATTGCTGCTTTGTGTGTTGTTCTATAGGCCCATAGTGTGAGTGGAAGTTCATCAACCAAATTTGCTTTATCTTTAGTCAGCCGCTTTTTGATAGTGGACTTGACGATATTGTTTATTGCTTCCACTTTCTCATTTGGTTGTGGATGAGCAACTACGGAAAAGCTTTTCTCGATTCAGAAGCGTTTGCAAAAGTCTTTGAACTCGGCTCTTTCGAATTGGGTCCCATTATCAGTGATGATTTTCTATGGCATGCCAAACCTGCAAATGATGTTTTTAGTAACAAAATTAATAACTTTCTTTGTGATAATGGTGGCCAGTGGTTCCACTTCGGCCCATTTTGTGAAATAGTCAACGGCAAATATGGCATATTTAGCCCCTCCTTTAGCTAGCGGCAATACACTAATTAGGACAATTCCCCATATTATGAACAACCATGGGCTGACCATCTGCGTTAGCTCTGTTGAGGGAGTTCTTTTAATTTTGCTGAATCTTTGGCATCATCACACCATCTGGCGTAATCTGCTGCATCACGATTTACCATTGGCCAAAAATATCCGTATTAGAGGATTTTCTTTGCAAGGGTTTGCCTCCCAGTATGGTCTTCACAGTTGCCTTCGTGAACTTCCTTCAGGATTCGCCGAGCTTCGTCGTCGGTCACACATCTGAGCAAGGGGGTGGAGAACCCCCTTCGGTTGAGTATTCCATCCTGTATTATGAATTGCGGTACCTTTCGGAGAAGCTTTTTCTGCTGGTTTCTATTTGCGGGAAGGGTTCTTGTAAGCAAATAGTCTTTGATTGGCGTCATCCACGTTTAGGGTTCGATAGTGCTTTCAAAAATCAGCTGATATCTATTTCGTTTATATTTAGAGCAGTCAAGGACTCAACCGGGACTAGTCCCAATGATTGAGCTTCTCTAGAGCTGGCCAGTTTGGCTGAGTAATCAACCTTCGTTTTTTGCTCCATCGGGATGTGAGTTACGGTGTAGTGTTCGATGTCGTTTAGCAACTCTTGTACTTTAGATAGATATGGGGCAAGGTTCTCCCCTTGAGCCTAGTATTCACTTTTCACCTAGCAGACGACTAGTTGAGAGTCGCTGTAGATGTGAACGGACTTTATTCTGAGTTCCTTCACAACTTTCAGTCCTGCTATCAACGCTTCATATTCCACCTCATTATTTATCGCAGGGAATTACAAGCATAGGGCGTAGAAAATGGCTCGTTCTTCGGGGGTTTCAAGCACCACCCCTGCCCCCGAGCAGAGGTTGTTAGACAAGCCATCGACAAAGAGTTTCCATTGTGTTTCTATTTTCGACGGTATTTCTTCCTCACATCCCATATGGTAAACTCGGTGATGAAATCTACCGGCGCTTGCCCATTGATTGCCCTTCTCAGATGGTAAGTGATATCATATTTGCTCAATTTGATATTCCATTTGAAGAGTCTCTCGGAAGTTTCAGGTCGGTACATTACTTGCTTTAAAGGTTGATCAGTCTGTACTTTAATCGGGTGCGCCTAGAAATACGGTCGTAACTTCCTAGACGCGATCAAGAGGCAATACGCTAGCTTTTCCAATTTCAGATATTTTTCTCGGCTCTAGTGAACCATTTGCTAATGTAGTATACGGGTCGCTGAATCCTAGTCTCTTTATGCATAAGGGCAGCGCTCAATGTATGAGGCGAGACTGCTAAGTAGAAGAACAAATCCTCTCCGTCCACTGGCTTTGATAGGATTGGCGGGGCTTCCATGTGTCGCAGCAACTCTTTAAATGTGGTTTGACAAGCCTCATTCCATTCAAAGTTCTTCTTTCCTTTCTTTAATGCATCAAAGAATGGTATGCATTTGTCGGTGGCTTACGAGATGAACCGGCTTAGTGCTACGAATTTCCCATTCAAGCTTTGTAATTCCTTCTTGTTCCTCGGGGCTTGGACTTCTCATAAGGCAGTTATTTGCCTTGGATTTGCTTCAATGCCTCTGGCGCTCACTATGAATCCCAAGAACTTTTCGAAGGCCACTCCGGAGTGACATTTGAGTGGATTGAGTTTCATTCCATATTTAAGGAGTATTTAAAACATTCCGACGAGATTATCTAGGTGATTGGTTGCTACTCGTTATTTTACCAACATGTCATCCACATAGACCTCCATGGTTTTTCCGATCTGACACTTGAACATGGTGTTTACTAATCTCTGGTAGGTTGCCTCTGCGTTCTTTAGACCGAATGGCATTATCCTATAGCAGTATAATCCTAGGTCGGTGGTGATGCTTGTGTTTTCCTGGTCAGGCTCGTGCATCAGGATCTAATTGTAGCCCGAGTATGCGTCCATAAATGATAGCAGTTCATGCCCAGCCATTTCGTTAACAAGCTGGTCAATTCTAGGCAGTGGAAAACTATCCCTCGGGCATGCTTTGTTTAAGTCTGAGTAGTCGATGCAAGTTTGCCATTTTGCGTTGGACTTCTTGACCAAGACCGGGTTAGATACCCATTCGAGGTTGGTCGCATCACGGATAAAACCATTGGCCTTCAGTTTGTTTACTTCTTCTCTCAATGTCTTCGATCGCTCGGGGCTCAGACCGCGCCTCTTTTGCTTTACCGGTGTAAACTTGGGGTCAATGTTAAGCGCGTGGCATGCAATTTCTGGTGATACCCCACACATATCGGAATGTGTCCAAGTGAACACATCCAAGTTGGCATGAAGAAATTTGGTGAGCTCTAATCGCATCTTGTTTCCAAGATGCGATCCAATTTTCAAGACCCGTGTCGGGTCATCCATATCGATAGGAACATACACCGCCAATTCTGTCGGTGTTGCCCGATCCTCCTCTAAACTCTTCTTTCTAGGGACCAAAGCCTTGTCGAATTGGCTATGGTCCCCAAGTCAGGGCGACTTTGTAGTTGCTATTCGGTAGGTTTGTGAATGTGGAGAGTTCTCCCCACTTTTTTCCCCTTTTCTTTTCTTTTGGGTTCGCGCAGTTCTGCAATGTAACATTCTCTGGCGGCGCATTGATCTCCTTTGACCATCCCGATTCCGTTTGCCATTGGGAATTTCTTGGTAGGGCACCACTGGGCTAAAGCGATTCTGAAATCCGGCAGCGTTGGCCATCTGTAACGACCCGCTATTTTGGACCATTCACATCCATTATAAGTGTATAGGTAGACACTCATGCTGGAATTGAATTGCTCAAAATACCGCGTTGTTAATTTAAATTTGGCAAAACTGAACATATACAGTAAATAAATAATCACAGATCACAGACACAGAGTAATAAGTGCAGCAGAAATAAAAGAGATAGTAGTTCATGAAGCTACTATATAAATGTATAAGTTACATCAGAGTTAAACTAGATACAACGGAAGAGTAATATGATACATCAGATACAAATCAGAATACATCACTGGAATCATCGAATACTGAAAGCAGAATAGATGGCTGGATCTTCAAGCAAGCTCCAACTTCAAAGGTGAGTCTCGAATACTGGATCACTCAGTCTGACCCGAGCGTAAAGCAAAATACAAAACACTCGAGTCAGGATTAACATTCTTATATTTATAAATCCAACTCAAGTGAAATAGAAATTGAAATACAAGTAACTCAAAGGATGTTTGGAATAACCATCCTTTAAGGATCCGTTAAAACTATCTACTAGGTAGTAGGGTACGATAAGTAGATAATGTCTATCAGTAATATGTAAAGATATCAAAATAGCGTTAAGTCATGGCCCATTCCACCCTTAACACATTTTTATTCCCAAAAGCATATACAAGACCGTAGTTTCCCCAAAACCGGAAGTCACCAGAGGGCAATCCATATACTAAAGGTACAAATCAAAATCGTAGTGGTCGCGAATAGGGAATACAAGTATGACAAGGCACATGAGGCAATACCCAAGGTAGTGATACTACCGTTTGCCTGATCCGGACTGGTGAGAACGCAACGCCGCAGCGCCCGCAACACCGTGAAACAACACTCCCAAAATCAAGGGTGCACCAATCGACAACAAGTAATGAGTAGTTCGAAGAAGTGTGTCCACTTGAGGTAGCTAATCCTCCATTGGCCCGGCACGGCTCCTGTTTTAGTCATTTCCAATTTGACACAAATGTCAAGGCTATCCATCATCATTCTCTTTCTTCAGTCATCACGTACATCATTCCAACCACTTCATTCTGGATCATCACTCCGCGTATAGTTATTAAAGTGGTTTTCGGTTTAGATAGAGAGTATATCCATAACCGAATTCCGGTCTCTTTAATAACTTCCGTAATTATTACACCGATTGGTCGTTTACTAAATTTCAAAACCAAATCAATTTCAATTCAATTAGAATTCGTAAATCAACATTTCATTTGTCTTTCCAAATCAATTTTCATAATTTACGTTTCAAAACTTCCAAATTACCATTTCAAAATCTTATAATTCAATTTCAATCTTTATTTAAAACCATTCAAATATTGATTCAAGTTCGCATATCAGTTTCATTTCGAAATCATTTACATTTAATTTAATTTAACCTTCAAATCAATTCCAAATTCATTTATCGATTTCATTCAATATTCGTTAAGTTACTTTATCATTCAAAACAATTTCTATTAAATTTCCAATTCATTAAATCAATTCTTCAGTTCAACTTCATTAAATCAAAATTTACAATTTTGAATTAAATTAAATTCGTCAAATCAAATTCTTTCAATTACAAGTCTAACATTAATTCCAAAAATATCACATTTTCATTTCTTGTTAAAGAAATTCCATTTTACTTATTTACTTTCTTAAATAATTTTCCAAAACTTAATTAATAAAGAAAACTCAATTTCAATTATTACGATGTAAAATTCACTTATTCAAAAATTCAATTTAATTTAATCATTAAATAATTCAATCTTATTTAATTATTAAATAATTCAAAACTTAATTATTAAATAATTTCAAAGTTTAATAATTTCAAACTTAATCATAATTTCAAACTTAATTAGTAAATCATTTCAACTTAATTCAATCATTTCTCAAATTAGACAACATTCTTTCATCCATTACATTGTTAATATTTTGTTTCAGATTATTAAATACTAACGTTTTCCTTTCATTAAAATTCAAATTTCAACTTTATTTCAAAACCATATTATTTATTCAAATAAAATCTTCGTTTTATTTTAAATCAAATTTATTGACCAATTGGGTTTTATTTAATTTCCTATCCTAGGTCAAAGTTCAGTTTTGGGTATTTATCATTTCAACCTGATTCCAATTCAATTTAAAATCAAAACATAGCAAAGGGAACTTGCAGTGTGATAACTGGGATGGTGTCAAAGTAAATAAACAAGCAATAACAACAATCAATATCAATCCAATAATCAATTCAAATAATCCCGAAATAACCGTATTAATTCGCATTGTTATTTGTACGAATTAATATAATTATTTCTAGAATCTACACTATCATTTCATGTAGATTAAAGATTTTTACATTACGGTTTTCACTTGTCATCTACTTACAATTTCATACATCATCAATTTAACAACATACATTCAGTGGTTCAAAATGTAATTAAACAAATCCTACGTGTCAATAAATTCAACAGTTAAAGGGGTCATATTATACAAATGTCAGTTAATCAAATTTAACATTTAATTATCCTATATCAAGTTCAATTTCATACTGTTTATCATTTTAACATTAACAATTTAACGTCCAATATAAACATCAACAATCAATCAATTATCAGCCAAACTGTATTATCATCGCATAAATAATTAACAGATAATGGTGTCAGATGTCACAGGTGAACTAATACAGGCAATAACATATATAACAGTGTAATTAACTAACAGCAGCATATTTCAATTGTCGTTTCAATTGAAATCAGATTTAATAAATAAATGAACGTTAATCGTGAGTGAGTGCTCACCTTTCGAGGCTAGAGAAGTTGACAATAGAACAAGTTACGAATTGCAAGTACGAACCCCAAAGCAAAGGTAGATTTGCATGAATTGGATAGACAAGCTGATGATAGAAATTGATGAGAGCAGATTAAAAATCCGTTAAACATAAACTGAAACAAAATGAATTTCATATGCATATATCTCTAATGATTAATATAAATTGTAGACTCATATAATGAATATATATATATATGTTACTACAGAAAAATCAAATATCAATATTTGTTATAAAGTCAATCATAAAAAAAATTAAATAAAAATATATTTTAAAATTGTTACCAAATCTATTTCCAACCTCTCTTATTACAAGCACAATTATAACAAGGCCGTCATTGCCCTATAAATTGAAAACCATGTACTTTTTTTTAAAAAAAACTTTTACTTTCATAGATTGAATAATATATATATTCAGTACATGTACATATGTGCTGCACAAGCAATGTAAAATCAGATATATATACTTTAAAACCATCGGATACTTTCACGTATATATGAAATAGGAAATATATATAAAAATCAACATCTAAAATATGACTTGTATGCACTACATATTTTATCCAATAAATTCATGCATATAAGATTTATATGTTATAGATAGAATCATAAAATCTATGACAACATGCATACTTATAAACCTGTACATGCGGACACAAAGTAAAATTTTTAAACCCCGTGATGCACCTATACAACAGACATACATCCCTCACGTATGCTTGATATACATATATCAACATATTATAACTATAATATAAATACAACAGTCCATGCGAAAAATAAGTATATAAATGTAAGTATATTATATAAATATATAGTTTTGCAAATATTAATATAACTTTGCAATGTAAATCAAATCTTATATACAAACTTACCCGAATATAAACACGTTATACTTACATTACTTGGACACCCTTTTATATTCTATGCTATGTAAATAAAACTGGGAGTAAGAAACATAAACAAGAGGTCCCAAAGACAAAAATATGAACAACTTTACGTACAAGTTTTACTTTAAACAACATACATCATAATTAAAGTATATCCAACTGTGAGTAAACAAAACAAAAGAAAACTTAACTCACCTTTCTAAAAGTAACAGAAGAGAAAAGAGGAGGCCGAACGACACGGGAAGGGAAGGAGAAGTGTTGGAGTTTGGGATGAAGATGGAACAGTGGCTCGGCTTCGGCGCTAGAGGGAAGTGGCGGTGATGTGCTTGGGTGGTGGAAAGTGGAGAATGGAAGGCAGTGGCCGGTTCTAGTGTGGTCGAGTGAGAGAGGAGATGCGGAATTGGTGACGTGGGTGTTTGGCTGAGCTCGGGTTTCAGGGGAGAGGAGGAGTATGGGTGGAGTGCTGATGATGATGGAAGCTCGGGTGGTATGAGTTGGCTTCTTTTGCGGCACGAGGAGGAAAAGCTAAGTGCAAGAGGGAAGGTGGGAAATGGGAATCACGGAGGTTGGAAGAGATTGGGTCGAGGCTGGAGGAGTGGCGGTGGCCGACCAAGTGACGGAGGAGGGAGGCAGTGGGTTGCGTTGGCTATGGCCTGTGAAGTGCGGAATGGAATGGGATGCTGAAGCCAATTATTTATGTTCGCCTTCTTTTTTTTTCAAAGTGAAATGAGAATTTGCAGAACAAAAGAATAGAAAGAAAGAAATGAATGAGCAGCTACAATATTGGGAACAGAAGAAAAATGAAACGACACACTTTGGAAAGGTAAGAATATCAAATTTAGACATCGGTTATGGGGTAGAATAAAGCCGATGTCTATTCCCCTTACACTACGGACAAAAGAAAGATCACACGAAACCAAAAGACAGACCGTCACGGTTTAACCGTTCCGCGTTTTCATTGTGTACCGGAAATAGAAACACCCAAATGAGTATACTGCAGAGATCAATACGACAGAACGATCAAAACAGTATAAAGATATCAGCGGTACGATTTGAATTATAAAAATTCGAATTTTTCTACTGGCGGAAAATGCAAGAAAAACACTGAAAAATAAGATCGACGGAGTCAAAGATGTTCGAATTTGGAAAAACGACAAACTGACATCTTGCTCAGAAGATGTTTTAGAATTTTTCTATGTAAAAATATTTAGGTTTCGAAAAAGTTTTATTTTCATCGCTTTTTAACTAATTCAATTGAAGTAAATTTACGCGCGAAATAAACTTTCATATTTTCGGACGAAAATTTACCAGTTGCTATGTTTAACTAAACGCATTCCAAATATCAAATTTATATTTCAAAATTTTATCGTTTAAAATTTCACAAAATTTCAACTAATTACGTTATTAAAACAGTTGAAATTTACGGGTCGTTACACCATCCCAAGAAGGCATCGTATGCGGAAGTTTCACCTATAATTACGAAAGTCTGGATGAGGGTGACTCTTCGGTCGCCCACCCCAAGTTCTACTGGTAAGTCAATTGTCCTGACGGGTTGTTTGGGTTCGCCAGTGAATCCTTGGATTTTTGTTTGGCATGCAGATACATCTTTCATGCTGATCTTCATCTGCTCAAAGGTACGTTTAAAATGAATATTCACAGAACTGCCGCTATCAACCAATAGTCGTTGGACCACAACGGGCCCGATCCCTTCTGTCACTACCATGGGATCGAGAGTTGGAGCTTCGATCCCTTTGCTATCCCTATTTTGAAATACTATATCATTATTCAAAGTTTTCTTCTGCTTGGTTGGAGCTCTATCTTCGATTGTGAGGCACGAATCCTTTGGAGCATGCTTTAACGAACTTGCATACCGCTCCATTCCTCTCCAACTTCTCTATGCAGGATGTGGTCCTCCAGATATCGTTCCAATTATGAGTCTTTGGTCAGTTCGCTTAGATCCCTCTTCACTAGTTCCAGCTTGGTTTCTTCGATCCCTAGGAACTGGGGGAGCCATGAGTTGGTTAGGATTTTGTGATTTTCTCACGTATTGCCGAAGCTTGTTTTCCTGGATCAGCTCTTCAATCAAGTTCTTTAGATGACGACACTCGTTTGTGTTGTGACTATGTGTCTCGTGGAAGCGACAGAACTTCCCCGAGCGCTTTTGTTGTTTAGTTGCTTCCTTCTCAGGGGGTTTTTTATACTCCTCTATCCCCTGTGTTGCGAGATAGATGTTTTCTGGAGTATCATTGAGCAGGGTGTAATCCCTGGGTCTGATGCCTTTAACTCATTTATTGTTACCATTTCATTTATTGGAATTCTGATTTTTCCTTTTTTGGTTTCCGTCTTTCCCTGCACTTCCTTCGGTGGTCCCGGAGGCATTTATATTCTAGTTCATCACCACGTCACTCTGCTCACTGTTCACCGGTTGCAAGCTAGGAGACTTCCTTTCTAACTCCTGCTCCTCTTCCAGTCTCAAGTATTGACTCGCCTTACGGTTGTAGTCCTTCCTAGTGGTAGATTGTTTCATTTTGATCCATTTTCCGAACTTAGTTTCAAGGTGGATGACGCAGACCAAAGCCATGAAAACCACATCCTTGTTTGGATTGCTTACCTCTGTCACTGCGGTATTGAACCAATTCATGAAAGACATCAGAGATTCATTTCGTCCTTGGAATAGGCCGGACAAGGACATCACATCTTTAGGTTGCGCTGTGTGACGTCTGAACTGATCAACGAATCTTGTTGCTAGTTGGTCGAAAGTGTAGATGGATCTTGGTGAAAGCCTAGTGAACCACATGGAAGCAATTCCTTCTAGAAAAATTGGGAAACATCTACATCGAACAACGTCCGAAGCATTCGCTCTGTCCATGTACCAACTATACTTGTACAGATGAGGTTTTGGGTCTTTTTTTCTGTCATAAGATGGAATAGTTGGCATAGTGAAATTTTCTGGGTACCGCCCATTCAAAAACTCCTCAGTGAGTGGGGTCCGACTTGGAGTGGATCCCCACTCATCATCTCTTCTACTCTTATTTGCATCCATCAGTTGCTTGACCATATCCGTGATAAATGCCTCTGATGTCCGGTAGTCCAGGGGTCGGTTGTCGTCACTACACCGAGTGTTTGGCTTCGCAACCGGTTTTGGCGAGTGGGCTGAAGCCTAGGCTGTCCTATCTTCGGAAGAGCCATTCCCTCAGGATCCTATCGAATGCATTGGCATTTCCTTTCAACTTGCCGTCGTTAAATTTCTCTCCATCTTCTGAGTCGGAGAGGTCCATGGTTATATCTTCTGTGGGGTCTTCGCTCCTTGGTTCAAGTTCATAGCTGGTTGCCTTACGGTTGTTGGAGTACTTGTGTTTCCTTCTATGTTGATTCCCGTGGTTCCAGTTATCACTCCTCTTAGTGGCTGCTTTCTGTTTCTTCTGTTTAGACCAGAAACAGAAGAATTTTCTTGTTCTACGGTAGCTGCGGGTTCTGCCATAGTTCTTGGAACAGGATGTGATTGTAAGGTCAAGAGGGCATTAAGCTTATCCATAAGAGTTCTCTGACTGCTTTCCATTTTCTGATTGATTTCATCAACCATTTTATTCAATTCATCTCTTGTAATGACTTCGCGTTGATTGGAGGATCCTAGTCCCCGATCTTCTGCGTTGGCGCCATTTGCTTCAATTTGTTGATGATTCGTCTCTTCTTCGGCTATTATTGCCCATATGGATCTTCCAGAAGTAGTTCATTTTCTTCCCGGAGCCATTGATTTTAAGCAGCAGATCTTTTGAATAGAGATTAAGGATCTAACTTCTAAACCTATATGATCCAAAGTAGATAGCTAGATCTAAGCCTAAGTTGGATCTCTCAGTGGAAACACCGAATGTTAACCCAAAAAATGGATCAACACCCTAAATTGAGTGTAAAAGCACCGACCCTGTTCTTACAGAGCAATAATATAGAGAATGAATGTAAAAAGAGCAGAAATAGTAAAAAGCAAGATGATTTTTATAGTGGTTCGGTTGTTAATGAAGCCTACGTCCACTTTATAACTTTTTATTAACTGACTACCGTTACAAGTTGAATCGGATTACACTATGATTGAATCTTCTAAGTTTGATCAAGTCACAAGTACAAGAGTTCACTGGAGAATCAGAGTGAACCCCTATATGAATATTGTGTGGGAGGAGAAGAGTGACAAATATTCTTTGCAGAGTTCCAGTAGCCAGCCAGAAGATCCTTTTTATTTTGTAGATAGGTGAGTATTTATAGAGATTGGAGAGCTATTGGGCTAAGCCTTCTTGCCAGATGCTTGCAAATGACCGTAGGAAGACACACTACAAGTTTCATCACAAACCGAGCTAACTTGATGGATCGCTAGCGATCCATAGCTTCTAGCTCGATGGCGATCCAATGGCTTGAGATGCTACCCCTTACTTTCTACCTTAAAGTTAATGGCGATCTAGCGAAATGGTATGGATCACTAGCGATCCATGTACTTAACTAATTTATGGACTTTGTCTTCTGGGGTGCATTTTTTGCCTCGTGTTGGGGTCCTTCATGTAATTTCATAGTATGTTGCCTTGTTTTGATGAAGATCCGCATACTGGTTGCATTAAATCGCTGATTGAGCTAGACGAATGCTTGCCTCTCAGTTTAACTAGCTCGGAATCCCATCAAACTCAGCTATTATCCTTAGAATACACATTGGATCATGATGCTAGTGTACTCATGAATCTACGAGCCAAGATTATGGATGGCTAGCGATCCATAGATGATGGATCGCTAGCGATCCATTACCTTTGCGTATTTTCGCTTCCCTTTTCTCTGACTTCTCTCAGTTAGTTTCTCTAGTCATTTTTGTTTGCTCTTGAGCTATTCTGACTCGACCAAGCCGTTCCGACTTCTTTTGGATTCTGCTAGGTTAAAAACCCGGATAACAGGTAGTGTTGGCATTTCAAGTGGGATTTGCTAAAATGGTAAAACATAGCCTCTTTGCTCATTAATTGGGAATGACTAAAATATGGGATATGCCGCAAGACTACGTTGGTCGCACCTATTAGGGTACTGTCATCACCATTTCTAGATTATTATTTATGGATTTGGTTGGGCATGAGAGCTCTCGGGTAAAGGTTGCAAAGCAACCGAGGTGACGAAATACTCAGTACTATCCAGTATGGGGTAGGCTGGTCTTGCCATGTAGGGGGTCCATGCGAGGCCCTCGGTATATTGTATCTAGAGATGTACTGTGAAAGGCGATACCTTAGTGCCTTGTTATCGATGGAAATCCATTCTCCAATAAGTGCACTTTGGACTTAGTTGTATAGCTATTATGCTGGAATTTAATTAATGTAACAATTTTAGCTAAGATTCAATATTTATTTTAAACCTTAGACATTATTATAATATCACAAGGTTTCCTATGAAATATTTTGGTTACCATAAGGTAAAAACTCATCCGTGTTTATATGCGGTGTGGTCTTACGAGATACCCTTTATTTTGAAAGGTTTTATTACATTAAAATCCATTTGAGGCGTGTTTCTCATGCTGGTTTACCAGACTGATCTGGATGTTATTTTCTCCTAATGCTCGGGTCAGACCGAGCATATTTTTCAGATCTAGTATTGATGCTTTGGAGCTTCAGGAGATAAGCTAGTTGCCTCCAAGACGTATTTATGTATATTTTATTTTACTGCTGCATTAGTTGTTTTATTTATCAGCAATTGTGAGGACAGGTTGTAATACCTGTCCAGGCTGATGATAGATTAGTTTACTCTGATTGATGTATGTATATTACAATTTTTCTTTTGTACAGATCCGTTGTATATTATATATTACTCGTCATGATGTGAGATTCTATTCTGTCTTTTCTTTCTTTTACCTCAATAGTCTATCTTTCCGGCACTTGGATGCTTGAAACATGAATACTATGGACGTATTAGTGTCGACTTTTTGAGGGTTGAAAAGGCAGGTCGTTACAATCAACGCATAACTCAAGTCTTTTATAACGACCGCTCAGGACCACTAGTGGTCATAGCCGATATGCCAGCCCTACTACTAAATACCGGTCCAACAACAAAATTGACATAGCCTGCTGACCTCCCACAACCGATATACTGTTTAGACTAACCTAATGTAAGTTAAGGAAAATTTCCATTCTAGTTACTTAGTACCTCTTGTTAGAATTGAAGCAGACCCAATTTTCCCATTAGGTACCATCGTAGGTTATTTAAGACTTCTTAGATAGGTAGGGGGTAGATGCAATGACCATTTAATACCTTCTACCCCAAAGTAAACCCCTTGACATCCCTAAAGATACCGAGTCATTTAATACTTTAAATCCGAGGCAAACCCTTGGTATATTTTCCCCTACCTATACGTAAATGTATATCCCTTCCCCATAGGTGCTATAGTGGGAGATGTCTCACATCAGTAGTAAGCATACACAATTGCTGGTTGCTTCTAAGTAAAAGGAAGAATTCTATTGTAACTGTACTGACATCGCACCACAACCCGAACTAAACCAAACCAATCATCCGAGGTCTAAATATTGGGCTAGGCCCACTAACTGACGCTCGTCCTAAACGTCTTATTAAGGCTATATAATTTCCTACTATGAAAATTATGCTGCTTTCTAGCATTTAATTCCTATCTTATATGCTTATTACGTATATTCTATAATTTTCTCTCACGTCCCATAAATGTCAATTGTCCGTATAAAGGGTCATTATTATTCTAATTAGACAATCACTATGACATTTACTTAATTATTCGTTCTTATTCAACCTATTATGCTTATTCCATTTTCGCAGAAATGCCATATTAAATCTTTTAATCAACCCCATTAAATGCATTTATGTCCCTGTTTAATTCCTGTAACTTCCTATTAACTGCACATTTATTTCCCTAATAATTTTGGGGTTACTATCTCTTTTCCATTTCAACCTCCTAGTCCTACAGTTTACTATGCTATTAATAATTTGTCATCTTAATTACAAGTAATATAGATAGTCGTCGTATATTATGCCATATATATTTATATATTTATATTTTTAACTGGTAGGTGTGGTTATTTATGTGTGTATGTGTGTGTCTCTAACTCGGTAATTTCTACACTTAGGAATTCCAGAACATACACTATTTGTGCATTCTGTAAGGAACACTTATTTCTACATTTTAATATGTTAGAGCTACCCTTCCCAAAAAGGATTATGGTTATAACTTTTTGTAAATGACCAAAAAGTAAGACTTTTGCTCCATTTAAAATTACAAGGAATTATATCTTTTCTTTTGTTGAAATAGATAGTGAAAATTACGAAGGAGAACATCCGTACTTTACAAATCTCTTTCCTTTTTGGTATATTCTTTATTATTTAAAGCGATGCATTTTACACATAGTTGTGGAATTAGATAATTTATGAAAATTACACGGAAATAGACACAACTAAATTGTACCTACAATGCTCTCAATAAATTAATACATAGAAATTCACATTTCAGGTCAAATTAAGCCAATCTAAGTTAATACTAACAATTTACAACCCAATTATCATAAATTTGGAATAAATCTTGCAATCTTATCAACTTTTTACTATAACAAATTTAGGGACCGATTTCCAAATTTTCAGATTTGGGTGTAAATACCATCCATATTCCAATTTCCTAACTTAAAGAATATGTAGGCGAGGTTTCAATTGCATACGTTCTTCCTCAGCCTACAACTCAACAAATCTTGCATAGGCATAATAATTAAACACAACGAGATAAATTTAAATGTTATACATAAATCATATAATTTCCTACTCACCTTCCTAGCTTCCCAAATCTCCAAATCCGAATTCATCCCTTTTACTTAACTCCTTTTACTTTCCAATCCAAAAGAATATGTACAATAAGATATATACATACTATTAGAATTACAGACTCAAGAATAGAATTGGGGTTAAGAGAAATATAGATTTATAATTATGAAATTTACCTTTTTCTGTAGTATTGATTTGCTCCTTCTCTTCTTCTCTTTTATTTTCTTTCCTTCCTCGATATATATATAATATAATATTCTATATTAATAGAAATAGTGGAGAATGGAAAATGATAGAGCTTCATTAGGTTGATCAAAAAATATGAGAAGAAAAGTGAGGGGTTAGTCTTGAATTTATGGGCACTTGAATTAATCGTACCCATTAGATTTAAAACAATTAAATCTGGTTCGTTTGGCCAACGTTCAACTCTAGCTACTACGCTCACGACCGGTCTCCCAGTCATAGGCAACGGTCGACTACTAGGGGTCGACTGATCTGCCCATGGTGCTAACCGGTGGGGTACACTCAATTATATAAAATAATACTTTTTAATCCTTTTTAATTATTTTCATTTTAAAATTTCAAACGCTGATAACTTCTTTGTTTGAACTCCAATCACAAAACTCCTAATATGAAAGTTTCTCAGAAAATTGCCATGAACATTATGTTGCAAATTTCACGGCCAAATTCCGACGTTTGTACAAATTATATTTTTGAGCATTAATAATTATTTATTAATTACGTTAATTTTATAGGGTGTTACCATAATGTACTCCATGTGTCACAATTGCAAACTTTTTTACATGATCCGACCACCATAGTTGCACCTATTCAATTGGAGGAGGTAGAGTCGGAATCTGAGACAAGATTATCCCATGGTTCAGCTCACATTATCGAACATGAGGTGAAACAACTTAGGAACAAAGTGGTGATGTTGGTTAGCATGTAATGGGGGAACAACCTATTGAGAGTACTTGGGATCCCAAAGAGAAGATGAAGTCTACTCATCCTCAACTCTTTTTCAACGCGTTCCTTAATTTTGTCTTATTTCTTTAGGTTAGATTATTTTAGGATTAAGATTGGATGCTCTGGATGATTTGTCTGTTAGGATGGATATTGTTGGATTCATTCATATAAAAATATATCTTATACTAAGGTGTTATGCATCTTTTCCTAATATGCAATCTTACTGCATTCATATAAGGAACATTAGTTGCATTTCTGCATCAAAGTATAGAAACTGCAAGTTACATGGCATCATTCATATCTATAATTTTTTCATGCTATTTTGTTAGATTCGTTTAAATGTATTATACAAATTGGATTCTATGTCTATTGTAACATCCCCCTACTTGGAGGCCCAAAACTAACGGCTACGGATGCTGCAGTCATCCATAGTTATTAATCCTCGACGACCAAATACGGCGGTGTTAGATTTATTGATACACAGAAACACATGAATATGGAAAAATTTTAAACTTCAAGTAAAATCACATTTCCATATCGAAATATTTCCAATTCATTACATAATCCCAAATTTGCAAATCACGTTCAGAGAACATATATTTTTACAACATACGCCCAGAGCGAGATATGAAGATGCCCCTGGGATGTTCAGAGTATATACATGCAATACAACAACTTTGCCATTACAATCGACACAGCGGAATCAAAAGAAAAGAGAACTCTAAATATCTATTATGCCTTCTACATGTCTCCGGAAGCTTATTTGTCTTAGAGGTACCTGAAAACTTCAATTCTCAAACTACTCAAAATCAATTGAGTACCCGAGAGTTTAGGGGGAAAACATAAACTTCGAGTCAGACATAAAGCCTAGTATTAATAGTAATCTACCATCTCAAATCATTTAGATATCTAGTGAGACCACGCCACTTAGCGGAATGGGTTTCCCCTAACTAGTATCTCAAAACCTTTACAAAACCATAAACTGTGCTTCCTGCATCCACAATGGTTAAAACAATTCAAAACAGTATAATATGATGATACAAAAAAACAGATGAATCAATTTTGGATTACCCATCCCCATTCATTTTAGACTATATGTCACAGTTATAGTTTCTAGGATTACTATTAACCTAATAGTTTTCATGAGCTGAATAATAATCGGTTAAACATTTAAGGACTCCCTATCCAATTACATAATTTTCATGGGATCACTATGAACCTATTGGTAACTCCAATATTACTCTTATCCTAGTTTTCATGGGTTGACTAGGAACCTATTAGCAACCCAGATATCCTTTCTTCTTACCCTAGTTTTCATGGGTTGACTAGGAACCTATTGACATCTGTCAATATGTCATCCAGATATAGTTTTCATGGGCTAACTACAAACCTACTGGCCCTGCCAGTATCCAATCATAGTTTTCATGGGCTTACTATGAACCTATCTATCTGACATCTTCCTTAACACATAGTTTTCATGGGCTAACTATGAGCCAGTCTATCTGACATCTTCTCTTATACATAGTTTTCATGGGCTAACTATGAATCTATTGGCCCTTGCCAATATCATACAGTTTTCATGGGATTTCTATCAACCTATTGGCCCTTGCCAATATCTTTTCTTTACATTTTAACATCATATATTTTGGTCTTCCTGACCTCCTGGATGCAATTCTACTCATTCAGGAGTTAGTTCAATTTATATTCACTACTGGGTTAACCTAACTGGTTCTCTTACCCTTTATCCCCAAAATGCAGTTAAGGGTTCATTATAAAGTGAATATATTCGTATTAGAAGAAGCAATATAAAACATAACAATACCCTCTTATGGGTTTAAAATAAAACATGGTTAATTCCCTTAACCTATATCTTTATCAAAGATAGCTTCTTCTTAAAACCATTATAAAAACTCCTTTAATATTGCCATGGGTTTTTCCTTTAAAAGTAGAGCTTGGGTCATAAACCTTTCGATACCTTCGAAAGCTAGCTTTCGACTTCAGAGTATAACCTCCTTCGAAAGCTCTTAAAAAATAGGCTCCTGCCTTATAATACATTAAATTCTACCTTTCGAAACCTTTCGAATATATTAAAGTATTAACATATATAACTTTAGAAGCTTTAGCTTTGAAACTAGTTGAAAGTACCCCTATTGACACTTACAGAAATAACCCTTCCGAAACCATTGAAAGTACCCCTTTCGAAAGCATTGGTTTATACTTAAAACATAATTTGGGTCAAAGTGAATATACTCCAAAACATCTGTTTTGAAACCATCTTTAACTTTTATAAAACATTGGGGAACCATAATGGCATCAGAACCATCTCTTTCGAAAGCATAAACCATTTGGATAAAACATAAGAAGGTTGGTGTCGAAACCCCTTTCGAAACCATCACCTTCAAAATGCCTAACCCTTTCGAAAGCTTTAGGAAGTGGCTTCGACTTTATAAAACAAAGTATCTTCCAACAACATTGATTTCTTCAACACCATCGAAAGGCTATAAAACGACAGCAGGGTATCAACTAGGTCGGAACCCCTTCTTTCAAAACATTATGTTATAAGTAAGAAACCCAGCCGAAAGAAATTATAAGTTAGTGGCAACCCCGTTTTGAAACCCTTTAAAACCTCTTTCGAAACCTTATGCTTCGACCCCGTCGAAGGCTTAAAACAAAACATAGGCAGGCACTTTTCTTTTAAAAACAAACCAAGGTTTCGACACCTTCGGGAACTATGCTTTCGACACTCTACCTTCCGCCTATCTCCAATCCACTACGTACCTTCATAGTGATACCATGTGTATTGGTTTCGGCATAGTTGGTTTCGACAAGGATGAAGGCGGAAGCTACTATGTCGAAAGGCGCTTTCCTAAGTAGGCGGAACCTCTTTTCTGAGCAAAACCAGGTTTAATTCTTGTTTAAGTAAACTTTTCTCTAACTAACCTGCCACGTGTAAACACTAGATTAGTTGCCTTAAATTTTTCAAATTATTTTTCAAAAATTACTGCCGCTAATCCAGATCTAAACCATAGTTAAGTTTATCAAACCAGCCCTTCCAATTTTTGCAAAGAAGTCCCTCTTCTAAAACAATTTATTTTACATAGCAAATCACTTTGGAAAAATCCCCAAAAATTCCAAAAATTCACTTCAATCATGTTATCTAACATATCAAAATTCCAGACCAAAATTCTTAATATATTTTCCAAAATAAATTATAAACCCAAATAACCATATTTTCCTTTGAAAATTCATAATAATCTTTCCATAGCTTGGAAAATTCTCAAAATTGAAACCTAACTCAAAAATCAAGTTCCTCATAACATAAAATTTTCCCATGGCATTTAAACATCATTTAATCTCAGTTTTGATCTAAAACCGTACTAAATCCCTTTTAAACAACCTTGTTTAAATCATATAAATCATGAATCAAGCATATCATCATCCAATATATTATAAAAACGAATTTACCCTTAAATCCAAAAATATATGATTTAAAACCAAAATAGAGATGGAATTATTATTCACCTTGCTCTTAATAAGGAGATTGGATTGAGATTGATTTCCCCTATGCTTGAATCTCTAGCTTTAATTTGAATTTTCTCTTCCTCTTAATGGCGGGCCGTTCCCTATATTTTTGTTTGCGTTTTAAAATGACGTAAATGGGAAGTAAGAAGGTAGGAATGAAATATATATAAGGGTGGAAGCTTGGGGCGGCAATTCCAAATATACCCTTATGTGACTTAATTAACCCAAACCCATTCTTAAGCCCATTATTTAGTTCATTAGGCATGGCCTTAATTAATTAATTCAAGTCTCAATCCCCTTATCACATACATTTACATTATTCTATTTAATTTTTCTAATTAAATATTCTGAATAATGTTATAAAAAATTAGGGGTGTTACATGCTCCCCACCTTGAAGAATTTCATCCTCGAAATTTAGTAAGGACTAAATATCAATCATAGCAACTCCTAACAACCATACTAGTCTACCTGACTAGGAAATATCAATATAAATCTAATATAGACATATCCTCAAAGCAAATCCGGATACATATCTCGAATCTTGTCCTCTGTCCCCAAAGTACAATCCTTCTCGTTGTTGCTCCACTGAACTTTCACCAACTTGACTATCTTGTTCCTCAATCTTTTTGCATCTCTCGCAACAACCCGAACTGGTTGTCTTACAAAAGTCAAATCAAGCTCTACTACCAAGTCCTCCAATTATGTCTGAGGAATGGTGGCATCTAGATCATGCACATACTTGCGAAGATGAGACACATGAAACACATTATGGACACCTGCCATATTGCTCGGCAACTCAACTCTATACGCGAGCTTTCCAATCCTCTCTATAATCTGGAATGAACCAACATATCTCGGGGCCAACTTTTCCGATTTCCCAAACCGTACCACACCCTTCATCGATGATACCTTAATGAAAACCCTGTCTCCCACTAAGAGCTCTAGGTCTTTACGCCTCTTATATGCGTAACTCTTCTGTCTGGATTGAGTTTTATTCATCCGTTCTCGGATTAACTCAATCTACTCTGACGCCTCCCTTACCAAATCTGGACCTAAGACCAATCTGTCTCCAGTCTCCAACCAACATGCAGGGGTTTTGCTTGGCCTTCCATACAAAGCTTCAAAAGGCGCCATTCCTATAATAGTCTGGTAACTATTATTATAGGAAAACTCAACCAAATGCAGGCAATCCTCCCAAGGTCCACCAAAATCCAACACACAAGCTCCCAACAAATCCTCGAGCACCATATTGACTCTCTCTGTCTGCCCACCCGTCTGTGGGTGATATGCGATACTCATCTTGAGCTTAATACCTAACACGTCCTGTAGACTCTTCTAGAATTGGCTAGTGAATAAAGCATCTTTGTCGTCGACTATGCTACTAAGAACTCCATGAAGTCTAACTATGTTCTTCATGAACAACTTTGCCAAAATTGGTGCCGTCCTGGTCGATTTCACTTAAATGAAATTGGCACTTTTGGTCAACCTATCCACAATAACCTATATACTTTCATTTCTTCTCCTTGACCTTGGAAACCTATCAATAAAATCCATGGATAATCTCATTTCCACACTGGAATATCTAGAGGCTGAAGTAACCACTCGGCTTTTGATGTTCGGCCTTCACTTAATGACAGTTGACACACTGCCTAACCCACAAGCCAACATCCCTCTTCATGCCTTCCCAATAGAAACTCCTCTTCATATCTTGATACATCTTAGTTCCTCCAGGATGAATCATAAACTTGGATCGATGAAATTCCTCAAGAACTTCTCTCCACAAGCTCTCAACATCTGGAACACATAACCTTCCCTTCTTTCTCAACCATCCTCTCTGGTCAAGACAAAAATCTTTCAAATCATCGACCTCGGTTCGAACCTCAAGCCTTCTAACCCTCTCAGTTAATACCGGATCCTCCTTCTATTTAGAAGCAATTCTCTCGATCAACATTGGTCGAACTTCTAAACAAAAAAACATAGCAGTATTCTGACTAGAACTAGCAGTTGATCTTAACTACACACCACAACTGGCCAAAGCTTATAGATCTCTCCATTCTGCCAACATAGCTAACACAACATTCAGATGTTTTCTGCTGAGAGCATCAGCTACTTTATTACCTTTCCTTGGGGTATACTTTATACCAAAATCATAAGCAGCCAAAAATTCTAGCCACCTCTCCTGTCGCATATTTAACTCCTTCTGAGAGAATAAGTATCTTAAAGACTTATGATTGGTATATAACTCAAATCTCTCCCGTCGGAGATAATGCCTCCAAATCTTCAAGGCAAAAATCGCTGCAGCCAACTCTAAATCATGAGTATGATATCTTACTTCATGCGGTCTAAGCTACCTAGAAGTGTAAGCAATGACTTTGCCCTTTTGCTGTAACACTGCTCCCAATCCAGTCCCATATGCATCTGTGTATACTACCAATCCTTGGTTACCATCTGGAACTACTAACACTAGAGCATTGGTCAACAAATGCTTTAATTTAAGGAATGATCCCTCACATTTGTTGGACCAAACGAACTTCACTTCCTTCCTGGTAAGCTTAGTCAAAGGCGCTGCTATCCGCGAGAAATCCTTAATGAATCTTCGGTAATAGCCAGCAAGTCCAAGAAAACTTCTGATCTCGGTCACCGTCTTTGGTCTCTTCCAATTGTTCACTGCTTCGATCTTAACTGGATCGACTGACAATCCCTTCTCTGAAACCACATGACCAAGAAACTTAACCACTTTCTTCCAAAAATGACACTTGGAAAACTTCGCCTTTAGCTGATTCTGCCTCAGCGTCTCTAACACAACTCTAAGATGATCTTCATGCTCTCTCTCATCCTTAGAGTATACCAAAATGTCATCTATAAACACCAACACGAATCTATCCAAATACTCTTGGAAGACTTGATTCATCAAATCCACAAAGAAAGCATGTGCATTCATCAATCTGAATGGCATCACTAACCACTCATACGAACCATATCTAGTCCGAAATGCAGTCAAAGGAATACTGTCCTTTGCCACTCTCAACTGATGGAACCTCGTCGCCAAATCCAACTGAAAGAACACTTTGGCTCCACTCAACTTATCAAACAGATCATCAATTCTCGGCAAAGGATACTTATTCTTTATCGTCCTTTCGTTTAGCTTACGATAGTTGATACACATCCTTAGCGACCCATCTGGTTTCTTCACGAATACCGTGGCCGCTCCCCAAGGCGAACTACTTGGTCTAATAAAATTCCATCCTTTAAGATCCACTAGCTGCACCTTTAGTTCCTTCATCTCTGCCGGTGTCATCCTGTTAGGTGGTCTACTCACAGGTTCAGCTCCTGGCATAAGATCTATCCGAAACTCAACAGCTCGTTTTAGTGGTAGCCCTATGATTGGCTCAAACACATCTGCATACTCTCTTGCAATCCGAACCTTACTTAACTCTTCTCCCACTCCCATTACACTTAACAAAGCATAACTACTCTGGTCAGAATTCTATGTTGAGAATATAATTCGGTTATGACTATCCGGGTGTTTAAAGGATATCTCCCCATCCTGGTAGAATATCCTGGCCTCATACCTCCTCAACCAATCCATACCCAAAATGATTCCGAAATCTATGAAATCGCACACATACAAAATGCATGCAAACTTATGACCTAACAAATCAAGTTCTAACTGGTCACATCTTATCCCCAGAGTTGCATACTCTCCTATTGGATTTGCAACCCTTAAGGAAGTAACAAGGTATGTGGGCTCTAAGCATAACCTATCAACTAAACACTGGGATATAAATGAATGTGATGCACCGGTATCAAAAAGTATCCTAACTAGCATACTCTGAATCAAAAAAGTACCTTCCATCACAGTCTTTTCTTTATCAGCTGCAGTAGGCTTAGCTGATGATCCAACAATAATAACCTTTCCCTTGTCCGCCCTAGCAGGCTCAGGACACTGGTTCTTGTAGTGCCCCACTTGATCACAATTAAAGCACTTTACACTCTTCTTGTCTGCAGCCTTCTTTCCCTTTCCTGACCGGCACTCATTAGCATAATGACCCTTCTGGTTACATTTATAGCACACCAAATCAGCCTTTTCCTTCTTGGCAGCATCCCCTTTCTAGGCTCCCTTCTTCTTAAAGAATTTCCTCTCCTTTCCCTGAGGACCCTAGGATTCAACTGGCATCTCTCTAGCTGAAATAGCAAGCATCTCCTCATGGAAAATGGCCATCTCCACCACCATATTAGAAGGATTACGGATATGGGTCATAGTCATCCTAGCAAGCTCAGGTCTCAATCCTTGAATGAACCTTTCATTCCTCCTGACATCAGTGTCAACCAAAGCATATCCATATCGAGATAGCTCATCAAACTTAGCAGCATACTCGACCACTGACATCTCTCCCTGAACCAGATCCATAAACTTTCTCATTAATTCAGACTTAGCAACTTCAGACAGAAACCTCTGCTCTAATCTTCTCCTGAAATCAGCCCATGTCAGCTCTTCCTTCGGAACTTCGGCAGTAACACCATTCCACCAGTGAAGTGCTGCCCCTTGCAACTGTCTAGAGGCTAGCCTTCTCTTTTGCCCATCATCCAAGCATAGATCGGTACAGATCCTTTCACAACTCAATAGCGAATTCTCTTCTTCAACAACATCCTCCGTTCCAACAAACGGCTTTCCACCCAAACTGGTGTAGTCTCTGCTTAGCTTAGCATAGTTATTCCCAATTGGAGCCACATGATTAGCTGCTCCAACATTACCGGTAACTACAGCTTGCAAAAGATTGGCCAATGACTGATTTACCATTCCCGCATCTACTAGCGGATTTCCAGCACCTACATTGTCTTCAGCATTTAGATTAGCATTAGCCCGTCGACCTTGATTCCTCCTGGTATTGGGTCGAGCATTTCCGTTGGTTGTGGTGCTTCCACCACCTAGATTTCCTCTTCCGTTTCTTGCTTCCATATCTTCTTTATCGTAAATCTACATACGAGCCTTAGTAAGATACAGAAGAACGGTCTAAGAGAGGGGAACACGTACTTATATATATATATATATCAAATACAAGTATGTTACTATAATGTTAACCCAAACCCCGACCATATTTTCAAATTCATTTGATTATGTTTGAAAATCTGTTAGGCTTTACTTTTTAAAGTTTCATAAACCTATGCTCTGATACCAACTTGTAACATCCCCCTACTTGGAGGCCCAAAACTAACGGCTACAGATGCTATAGTCATCCATAGTTATTAATCCTTGGCGACCAAACACGACGGCGTTAGATTCATTGATACACAGAAACACATGAATATGGAAAAATTTAAACTTCAAACAAAATCACATTTCCATATCAAAATATTTCCAATTGATTACATAATCCCAAATTCGCAAATCACGTTCAGAGAATATATATTTATTACAACATACGCCAGAGAAATATATGAAGATGCCCCCTGGGATGATCAGAGTATATACAGGCAATATAACAACTTTGCCATTACAATCAACACAACGGAATCAAAAGAAAAGAGAACTCTAAATATCTATTATGCCTCCTGCACGTCTCTGGAAGATTATTCGTCTTAGAGGTACCTAAAAACCTCAACCCTCAAACTACTCAAAATCAATTGAGTACTCGAGAGTTTAAGGGGAAAACATAAACTTCGAGTCATGCATAAAGCCTGGTATGAATAATAATCTACCATCTAAAACCATTTAGATATCTAGTGAGACCACGCCGGTTAGCGGAATGGGTTTCCCCTCATTAGTATCTCAAAACCTTTACAAAACCATATACTGTGCTTCCTGCATCCACATTGGTTTAAAAAATTCAAAACGGTATAATACGATGATACACTAAACAAATGAACCAATTCTGGATTACCCATCCCCATTCATTTTAGACTATCTGTCTCAGTTATAGTTTCTAGGATTACTATTAACCTAATAATTTTCATGGGCTGACTAATAACCGGTTAAACATTTAAGGACTCCCTGTCCAATTACATAGTTTTCATGGGATCACTATGAAGCTATTAGTAACTCCAATATTACTCTTATCCTAGTTTTCATGGGTTGACTAGAAACCTATTAGTAAACCCAATATCCTTTCTTCTTACCCTAGTTTTCATGGGTTGACTAGGAACCTATTAACATCTGTCAATATTTCAACAGGATATAGTTTTCATGGGCTACCTACAAACCTACTAGCCCTGCCAGTATCCAATCATAGATTTCATGGGCTTACTATGAACCTGTCTAACTGACATCTTCCTTAACACATAGTTTTCATGGGCTAACTATGAACCTATTGGCCCCTGCCAATATCATACAGTTTTCATGGGCTTTCTATCAACCTATTGGCCCCTGCTAATATCTTTCCTTTATATTTTAACATCCTATAATCTGGTCTTCCTGACCTTCTGGATGCAATTCTAATCATTCAAGAGTTAGATCAATTTATATTCACTACTGGGTTAACCTTACTGGTTCTCCTACCCTTTATCCCCAAAATGCAGTTATGGGTCCATTATAAAGTGAATATATTCATATTAGAAGAAGTAATATAAAACATAGCAATACAACTCCTGTGGGTTTAGAATAAAACATGGTTAATCCCCTTAACCTATATCTTTATCAAAAATAGCTTCTTCTTAAAAGCATGATAAAAACTCCTTTAATATTTTCATGAGTTTTTCCTTTAAAATTAGAGTTTGGGTCATAAACCTTTCGATACCTTCGAAACCTAGCTTTCAACTTTAGAGGATAACCTCCTTCGAAAGCTCTTAAAAACATAGGCTCCTGCCTTATAATACTTTAAATTCTACCTTTCAAAACCTTTCGAATATATTAAAGTATTAGCATATAACTTTAGAAGCTTTAGCTTCAAAACCAGTTGAAAGTACCCCTTTTGACACTTACGGAAGTAACCCTTCCGAAAACATTGAAAGTACCCCTTTTGAAAGCATTAGGTTTATACTTAAAACATAATTTGGGTCAAAGTGAATATAGTCAAAAACATCTGTTTCGAAACCATCTTTAACTTTTATAAAACATTGGGGAACCATAATGGCATTGGAACCATCTCTTTCGAAAGCATAAACCATCTGGGTAAAACATAAGAAGGTTGGTGTCGAAAACCCTTTCGAAACCATCACCTTCGAAACCCCTAACCCCTTTCCAAAGCTTTAGGAAGCAGCTTCAACTTTATAAAACAAAGTATCTTCCAACAGCATTGATATCTTCAACACCATCGAAAGGCTATAAAACGGCAATAGGGTACCAACTAGGTCGGATCCCCTTCTTTCAAAACACCCTGTAATAAGTAAGGAACCCAGCCAAAAGCAATTATAAGTTAATGACAACCCCTTTTTGAAACCCTTTAAAACCTCTTTTGAAACCTTATGCTTCGACCCCATCGAAGGCTTAAAACAAAACATAGGCATACACTTTTCTTTTAAAAACAAACCAAGGTTTCAACCTGTTCAGGAACTATGCTTTCGACACTCTACCTTCCGCCTATCTCCAATCCACTGCGTACCATCATAGTGATATCATGTGTATTGGTTTGGGCATAGTTGGTTTTGATAAGGATGACGGTGGAAGCTACTGTGTCGAAATGCGCTTTCCCAAGTAGGTGGAACCACTTTTCTAAGCAAAACCAGGTTTAGGTCTTGTTTAAGTAAATTTTTCTCTAACTAACCTGCCACGTGTCAACATCTGATTGGTTGCCTTAACTTTTTCGAATTCTTTTTCAAAAATAACTGCCGCTAATCCAAATCTAAACCATAGTTAAGTTTATCAAACTAGCCCTTCCAATTTTTGCAAAGAAGTCCCTCTTCCAAAACAATTTATTTTGCATAGCAAATCACTTTGGAAAAATCCCTAAAAGTTTCAAAAATTCACTTTAATCATGTTATCTAACATAATACAAATCCAGACCCAAATTCTTAATATATTTTCCAAGGTAAATAATAAACCCAAATAACCATATTTTCTTTTGAAAATTCATAATAATCTTTCCATGGGTTGGAAAATTCTCAAAATTGAAACCCACTCAAAAATCATGTTCCTCATAAAATAAAATTTTCCCATGGCATTTAAACATCATTTATTCTCGGTTTTGATCTAAAACCGTACTAAATCCCTTTTAAACAACCTTATTTAAATCAAATAAATCATGAAGCAAGCATATCATCATCCAATATATCATAAAGATGAATTTATCCCTTAAATCCGAAAATATATGATTTAAAACCAAAATAGAGATGGAAATATTATTCACCTTTCTCTTGATAAGGAGATTGGATTGAGATTGATTTCCCCTCAGCTTGAATCTCTAGCTTTAATTTGAATTTTCTCTTCCTCTTAATGGCTGGCCGTTCCCTATATTTTTGTTTGCGTTTTAAAATGACGTGAATGGGAAGTAAGAAGGTGGGAACAATATATATATAAGGGTGGAAGCTTGGGGCGGCAATTCCTAACATAATCTTATGTGACTTAATTAACCAAAACCCATTCTTAAACCCATTATTTAGTTCATTAGGCAAGCCCTTAATTAATTAATTCAAGTCTAAATCCCCTTATCACTTACATTTACATTATTCTATTTAATTTATCTAATTAAATCTCTTGAATAATGTTATCAAAAATTAGGGGTGTTACATCTATTCACTTTGTCGATATATGTTTGGAAAACGATATGAGCGTTATATTACATTTTTGTTCCTTATAAATTTCGAGGACAAAATTCTTTTAAAGGAGGGAGAATGTAATACCCTAAAAATATGAAATGTATTATAATTAAAATATTAATATTATATAGCATTAAATAATTGGATTTAAATTGAAAATAAAATTTATTTGAAATAAGGATGGGCAAATGGTCATTTTTCCAACTTTGGAATTTAATGAAAAATCCTACATCAATGCGACGACCTCATTTTATTTTGATTTGTGCGTTATATTCATTTGCCTAGTTTGAGGTCCGTATGAAGAAATTATAGGCGATTTCGCGTCGAGCTTAGCGAGCGCCAATTTTTGAATTTGAATTATAGAAACTGTCGCCCTCCCCTTTATTTGTAAAAAGGATAACCAGAGTACATAACTTCCTTTTTCCTAAATTTAGAAATTACCATCGCTTCTCATTTTCCCTCTTACTTCCAAAACTTAGAATCAACATATCTTACTCAATTCTTGACAGATTTGCATGAAACCAGTAGCATCACGAAGCATAGGAGAATACTATGCATCCACACCAAATTGAAGGGGCACTTTAGAAGCCTGATGGTGCAACAGTCTAAACATCAAAGGTAGAAGCATTGGAGAGCAATTCGGTGAGCCTTTGCTTTCTTCTAATATAATGCATAGGTAATGCAATTTCTATGATTTTTAGCATATATACAAGAAGATAATCAATACGTAATTAGGAAATTTGAATCTAACAGGGTTTGGGTGGAAAATGATGACCAGTAAACCTACAGACTAAATAAATCACCCTTTTTCCCAAATTAATGCATATATAATGAAATTTAAACATAAAATGAATATAGAAATGTAGCTTAAGACAATGAATGTTATTAGACAATCAGAGGAAAAACAAGGGAGATTGGAGGTGAAATGATGTGGAGGAACGATCAAAATTGCAATGAGGAAATCATGCCAATCAACTGGTCAGGTCGGTCGATAGACCGGTGAATGCCAGCCTGGCTCTAGTTAAACCTAGATCCGACCAGGCCGAATCAAAATGAAACAAAGGCGTATTGTCGAGTTTTAAGAAGTGTATTGAAGTAATTTTGAAGGTAAATTCGATATTAAGGGGTTGACAAGGAGTACATTGATTTGTGATCATAGCATGAGATTTGGTTTGAATGACTATATATTGATAGTATGTTATTGGTCAATAGAGATGTGAGTGATACTATCATGCAAGGAGGTGGCCAAGAGGATGATCCTATGGCGTAAATAAGGGAGTCTACGATGTGAGCTCTCTTATAGTGTGTAAGGCGGGTCCAGGGAGGAGGGAATGTTAAGCATACTTATAGCATATGACGGGCATGGTCAAGGATGGAAGTCAATTTTTTATTGAGGCATAGACATTAGGCATTCTTCTAATGATTAAGATGAGTCCAAGATGTGAGTCTGTTACGTATACAAGACGTGGACGTCAAGCGTTAATGTAGAGCATTAAGGTGGGTCCAGAACATGAGTCCAGTATGTGATAGATTTGAGACGTGATAGTTGACCAGAGACTGTAGAGTATTTTTATTAGATAGTGGTGTGACCCTTATGTGTTAGAGACATGATTGATGAGATATTGAGATGATAAACACTTATCACATTATAGTGTTATCTTTGTAGTATATGTGGAGCAAGTATGGCTTACTCACTTAGGCTTATGTCTAAGCCAATCCTATTTCCCCACTTTATCTATATCTCCAGGTTGATGAAGTATGGAGTCAAGATGGTATGGGAGACAAGGACCTTATTATATATATTGTAAATAATGCAAGTTGATATTATGACTTGGATTTGACTGTGTGTATGGATAGGGTTTGATTTGTATTATAAAGATAGATATATCTTATAGTGTAAATATATGATGGTGTTATGGAGTGACTATTGTTATTGATATATAATAATTTGTTTCTTTCTACGGTGAGATCTGAAATCTATTAGTTAGAACTGTATTTGTTTTTTGTTGTCTTATTCAATGACTCGTCTTTTTCGGCTTTAGAGGCGTTAGTATCGATTCAGATGTTGAACCTGAGGGTCGAAAAAGGTGGGTTATTACCAAGTGTTTGTCAGATAGGTGTCCAACATAGCCTCCATGGAATGAGGCTCCCAGCTTGACCTGGGCCAACCCCTATAGGCCAAGGCCACCGAGGCCATCTCGATCATAGTGTGCATCAGCATCTGCAAATCGATCTCGTCGTCTTCCTCGACGGTCCTCAAAATGGTTGAACCTACAACCTCATATCAAGCCCTCAGTAGGAACCTAACAACCTCTTATCGAGCCCTCGGTAGGAACCCAACAACCTCTACTTCCTTTGAGAATTTAAAGGCCGGTCCACTCTCGAAAACATGCAGCTTGCCTATTTGGGACCTCTTCCATCGTCTGATCTTCGTCTCCACCTTAAGCCCATGATGAGCCACCTCCGCTATTGTCTCCTCATGCAATGTCAGATCATGATCAGGAAAAGACATGCAACCCTTCATGGGCCGGCTGGGAGCTAACCGACATCAACTGTTGGGCACTTATTACCGGCAGTTGTTATTAGGAGTTAATGCCAGTGCGAGGAAGCAGGCATGGCTTTGAAATGGGGTGTTCCCATGGCGATGGAATTAAGAGATGCTAAAAGGTTCAAGCAGACCACTGTAAACACAAGAAAGGAAGAAAGTAAGAAATATCCAAAGAAAACAAAGGTGACATAACGCAAGGCTCGGGTACCCTTGTCGGATTAGTCCCCCTGCCACCTTCTAACCAGAGGCGAGCAAGAGCACCCTATGTTGCTGCTGCTATATTACGCCCCTTAAGAGTTTTGTGAGCCGAGGTGCACCAAGTGAGTTTGTTGGGTTGGAAACCTATGAGCAAGAAGGACCTCGGAAGAGGATCCCTCACTAGTTGGCTTATCTGGCTCCTACGCCAGTCACCCATCCTCACCGCCTTAGGCATATCAGGCATGCTAGAATAAATGGATTGTTGAATATGCAAGTATATGATTTTTGTTTGATTATAATAAACATATATATATATATATATTCATTTAAATGTATTTTTTAATTGTACTATTTTATTTTCACATAATTAAATAAATATTTGTTGAATTAAATAAATAACACAAAATTTAAATTCAAACATATATTTTATTCAAACAAATAATTTATTACAATTTTTGAATAGTACAAAATTTGAGCTCTCACTATATATACATTTTTCAATTACAATACAATTTCAATTACATCTCAAATTTCACTTTACATTATTCACCTCACTACATATCACTCATTCACTCGTATTTTATCTTCGACTTTGCTCCAGCCTGAATCCAGCATCTATGTTATCTGCAAAATAAACACTGACGCAGTAAAATTGAAAAAGGAACATTTTTTGCAGTGTAAAATAAAATGTGTATTTTGAAAATATTATTTGCCTCGGTTATTTGGGATGTTCGTCATCATTTATTTTGAATTCATCAAACACGAACAACCTGTGACATGCACAGTGTATCACTGTACATGCCACAAGGCCGTGCACACCGATATACACTTGATAAAACTGCAGGGACAGGTGAGCACAAGGTAAAACCCAAGCCGAGGCTGGATTCAACTCAGGTGCAATACAAAAACATCACAAAACTGTCGAGTACAAGCTCTTAAGCAACACAGCCTCGACATTCAAAGGGGTCACATGTCAGCATACATGAAATAACAACACAAACCAAATCAATCTAACGCGAGGCAGGTCACTATAACTCGACAATCAGACATGCACATGATACCATATGCAATGGCCAAAACCAAACACAAGAAAGAAGGCAGTAGAGAAAGATACTACAAGCAAACAACCATGTACAAGTGTAGCCTCAACAATGAAGACTCAAATGAACTCAAATGTCAATCGCACCAGGGCAGTGCAACATACATGAAGACCAGCAAACAACAAAAGGTATACAACAATCAAGTGAAGACTCCAAGAAGAACAAGTGAAGATATCAAGTGCACCAGTACAACAAAACATATGCATATGGTCAGTAAAAATGGCAATGTATATGGTCATATGGATAGAGCAATATTGATGCACCATACATATATGCAACGGTGAAAACATGATGGGTCAAATCTACATAAGACCAGAACAATGCATATTGAAGCCTGCAAGCAGTTCAACTCGAAGCAATACTCACATGTAGACTTCAAGATGAACCAGATCAAAATCAACCAGTGATGACACATGTGCACCGCACCAGGTAAGTGAACATGAAAACAGACAACTGACAATATTTACTGAGTGAAGCCGTGTGACAACATGACTCATGGAACGAGTTCAAATAATAATTTCTAGCAGTAAAAGCAATTCACATGAAGCCGTGAGTAAATAAACAAACTCAATTTTTATCACAAGTCAGAAAATTCAAAAAGTCAATGTCGCGGGAATTCGACAACAACTATCCAATAGTCCAGACAGTTGTGGACACAATATAAGAGCCTGCACCTATACACATGTATATATATAAACAAATGATTCAAGAATTATAGTACAGACACATGAATGAGCACAAGCATACGTATATACATGCGCAAACACACATGCATACATGTATATATATATGCAGTAACAATATGGGATGCAGTGAAGCAGCTACACTTATGTATACATATACATACATACATACATATATATATATATATAGATGTAGTGTCACCAAGAATTCAACTTAAAGCACAATACAGTGAATTAATGAAGCAACACATCAACATCTAGATGGTTTTCTAAAACAAGCAAGTGACTGTTACCAAGGAAGAATCGAACAAGTCAATATTATCACAAAATCAAACTGACCGAAGTCAAACCAGAAATGTAACGGCCTCCCTTTTTGGATGCTTTAAGCAGACACACGCGTCAACTCAAACCGTACAAAGAGGCAGATGGTTATTGGGGTAAATAAGAAAAAGAGAAAGGAATAAAACAAATACAGAATCTCGCAGCGGAATGACAAAATATAATAATCAAATAACAATTCATGAAGCTGTTTTACAAATTAATTTGATTATACTTATACAATACAGAACCAGAGTTACACATGTCAGAGATAAATAAATGACACTGCAACGGAACAATATAATGCAGTAGAATAATATAGTAAATAGTAATACAATCTTCGTCTTCGTCCTTCAGAAACAAGTCTTCAAATCCTGAAACGCTCAGGCTGACCCGAGCGAATTGAAAAGACAAAACACTCGAGTCAGAACTAAAAGATCTTATGTAAGTTAAATCAACGGAAAATAAATATGAGTGGAATGGCGTCGGAGATGTTTACGGGGTTTGACATCTCCAATCAGTGTCTAACGTGAGTGCAGTAACTTAAGAGATGTTCGAGATTCACATCTCCTAAGGATCCATTAAACTATCTACTATGTAGTACAATACGCTATTATAATAGTGTCTACAATACAGTAAAGTATTAAAATAGCGTTAAGGCGTTACCCATATCCCCCTTAACACATTTTATATATTCCCATAGTTTATACAGTACCGTAACTTCCCGTAAACTGGGCTTATTAGAGGGCACTCCATAGGTATGGTACAAAACAAACTCGTAGAAGGCGCGCTAGGGCATGTGAACACGACACAACTAGGCAATGCCAGGGTAGATATACTAATTACACTTTCGGACTGGTGGTAATGCATAGCAGCTACTACCGCCCACCTCGGAACACACTCCAAAATCAAAATCGAGGGTGGCCACCAAAAATCACAAAGTCAGAATATAGTATCGAAGGAATGTTCCCGATCGGAGGAATGACCTCACTTGGCCCGTCGATTGCTCCTATTTTAGTCACATCTAAGCTGACTCACAGGAGTCAGGGTCATGTCATACCTCATACAGAAATCATCGCCACCATCCTACTTCATTCTGGAATCTCCACCACGTACACAGTTGTTAAAGTGGTTTTCGGTATTGGCAGAGAGTATGAAAATATCCGATCCCAGTCTCTTTAACAACCAATCGCTTATTACACACCGGATGGTTCTTTTACATTTCAACAGTCAATTCACAATTTATATCAAAATATCATATTCAAATTTCAAATCATATCTCTGTCGAAATCATATTCGCTTCACACCATATTCACTTTTAAATCATATCGTTTCCAAAATCATAATTTCTTCAAAATCATATTTTCAAAGTAGGTTAAATCCTCACTTCAAAATCATCATATTAAATTTATTAAGATTTAAATCCCAACTTAGATTATAACATCATTTAACCGTATTTGCTTTAAACCAGTGAATTTGAATAAAACACTTCCCTCTACTTAGTTTGAAAATTTATAAAATAGTTTAAATAATTATAAATAGTAAATAGTGATAAATAATTGAAATACTCTAAAATAGTTTAGTTATAGATTAAAGATACTGTTAAATTGACTTAAGATAGTTAAATAATTTTAAAAATAGATTAAATATAATTAAAATAAATTAAATAGCTTTAAAATAGATTAATTAGATTTAAAATAAGTTAAAATGGGTTAATTAGTTTAAAATAAATTAAATGGTTTAAGAATAGGTTAAATAGATATAATATAGTTAATATAGGTTAAGTAGTTTAATAATTTGAAAATCTTAAAATTTAGAATCTTAAAAATAATATATATTAAAACAGTTTATATTTGGAAACATGAATTTAGAATTTATACAAATTTAACTATTCATTTCATTTCAACATATCTCGACCGTTTCACATTTCCAAATCAACACCAAATTCCAACCTTTCAATTTAAAATTTGAATAAACTATTGAATTTCATATCGTTTTCAATCCATGTTCAAATATCAATTCGGATTACTCCAATTTTGAAATGTTTCAAGTTATATTTCAAACAAACTCAATAGCCCAATTCTGATAGAATTTCATTTATACACAAAAATTTAACTTTCAACTTTCAACTTAACTTATTAAAGCAATTCCTTTAAACAAATTCACATTTCAACACAAAACTTGATTTTCCAATAATACTTAAATTTATATAAATCAATTTTTATTTCAAAATATCATTTAATTAAATTCAAAATCAAAAATTTAAAATCATTTGATTTAACTAATCTGGTGTTTGTATATAATTCTCTACCCTAGGGTCAAGTGATACAGATATTTATCATTTCAATCCGCAATTTAAATTTTTACGGTTATATATCATTTCAAACCGCAATCCCGAATTTAATAATAAAATCCATAAAATTGCTCAAGTCTATCATTTCAACCCATAATGATTTTTCCCTAATCTAAAGATCATTTGGGTATGTATCATTTCAACCCATAGGGAACTTGCAGTTAGAACAATGTAAAATACAACACCCATTCATCCAAAACAAACAATCAAACATTCATCAAAATCATTATTCAAATCAATCAATAGACATCAATAGATAACAGGTTACCATTTACAGGTAATTAACTGGCAATTTAAATTCAACAATAAATTAAATGACAATTTAATTCAAAATAAATTCAAGTTAACTGGAATGATGATTTAACTATACCAAACAACCATAAATAAATTTCTAATCACATCATAAATTAATTTAACCAACATAAGAAATTTTTAGAAGTTGTGAGTGGGTTAAACACTCACCTTTTGAATTCAAATTGATTTGAAATTCAAAATAGGGCCCAAATTTGAACAGCCTTAAAATTCGTCCAAACCAGCGTCAAAATGTCCAAAATTTCGATACGATCCTAGTGGAGAAAACCGCGCGTGAATTGGAGTTCGTATGCAAAAGTTATATAGATTAGAACATTGGAAAACAATATTTAAATAAATAAAATAAAAAAAGGTACCCAATCAAATGCAGCCACGTCACTCTTCCCTACCAAACCCTAACCAGCAAAACAACGTCTGATCGCTCGAACCCTAAATGTAGCCGCCACCAAAATCAAATCACCGCGTCGCCTGGAGGCCTCTCCGCCTAGATCCAACACCAAGCCAGCGCTGCTCACCCTCGGCCGCCCCCACAGCCTCTCCACGCGACCACACGGCGAGCCCCAAACGTCCCGCCACTGTTCATGCTATTTCCCCAACTCCGACGAACCTCAACATCACTGAGATGAAATAGCGTCATGGATCGACAACTCTGATCATCCTCTACCCACCGGTCCCCTCCGATCGACTTAAAATCGAAGATTCGCCGTCAAACGACAATCCCAAACGTCGACGGTCGAAAATAAATCAATGATTTCTAGCCACCCAGAAACTCGAATCGAAAAACTAACTGAAAAATTGACTTGCGCTCGTCGAGAGCTTCAAATCGATATATAATTTGTTTGGGTTGGAGGAGTTTGAATTTTTGGATTTGAATTTGATTTGAAATTGTAGATGGGAATTAGGGTTTGTCTGCCATTGGAAAGAGAGAAGTGGACTGATAAAATTATATGTACAGACAAATGAGAATAAGAAAGCTAGGGTTTATAACGAGCTATTTATAGGCATAGCTGAAACAGAAAAGAATGGACCAGATCGATTTGGATTTAAACGATAAACGACCCGAAAAGCCCGTTTTGCCTCCAAAATGGAAATGGGTCATCCCATATATCAAAATAGATGGTTTCAATATTTTTAAACTCAATGGAACAGGTTCTAGGTCCTAATTCCATCGTATGAAGAAGTTATGTTAAAATCAGATTATTTCAAATTGATTTCAATTAAATTGCTTTCTAGGCGTTTCGAGCCCGTACGATCCAACGACAAGTCCGATCGCTACGAAACTTGAAATCCTACAATAATTCACCATTACGGATCCGATGAAACTAGTTTCGTCGAAATCCGAGTCAGTGGCCAAAATGGCTATATTTCAGTTAATTAAATAAATTAATATTATATTAATTAAATCACCTTTTTCAATTCAATAATTATTAACTAACAATTTCATCATTATTGATTACCTAGACATTTACAATGACTTAATTCAGGTTTATATGACAATTCAATGTTGGTTATTACATTAATTACAGTGTTCAATTTCACTGTAATTAAATCCCATTTATTATAATTTAATTTCAATAAATTGCTTTAATTCGGTTTCAACATTTTTATTCAACCAATTATAAATCTAATAACATAGTTGACCTTTGTTTTATATTTCATTAGGATACTCCAATTTCCATCTTTAGTTTGTATTAACTTATTATATTTCCATTTTATTGAAATTTTGTCAATCTCACACATTTATTGAAACTTAAATCCCAATAAATTTATTTATCTTGGTTTCATTCTTTTATTAATCAATTGTTACCTTATGAATAAAATTAGCATTTCTATTCAATTTGTTACATTCACAATTTCAGTTATTGTCTTAATCTTATTAATGTAACATTAAAGTTCATTTAATTCTAATTCATTTCCCATTTTAATTTAATAAACCAAATAAACAGGTAACTTATAACAATCGTTACCATAACTTTTAATTACACTTATGAATTCATTATTTACAAACAAATGTTACAATTCTTATATAATACTGATTTTATTTAATTACCATTAACTATCTATTTCATACAATAATTAAATATTTACATTTGTTTCATATATTCAATTTATAACCAAGTTATAATATTTACATTATTTCAATTACATGGAATTTCATAGAAATTGTTAATAGTTAACTTACATTAATATTGTTACAATTCATTCTAGTCATTATTTTCATTAATAAGTCACAAATTTTATTTCTTCAAATATTAAATAACAAAACTTATTAACTTAACAAATTTTTTAATTATTGAAACTTACGGGTCATTACAAGAAAAGAACGGAACAAAATGTAAAGCAAACTCATGAAGCCGTGGTGACCAAGCAACTATAACAGAAAATATATGAATTGAACCGGTCAGGATCAATCACAAGCAACCAAGCAAAATCGAACGGTAGAACAAAAGTAACAGACGAATTCAAATAAATATATTCGAACGATAATTTAGGGTTTTCAACCCTATAAAACCCAATCATCATCGGCATTATCTATCATCGAGTTCAAGCATATCAACGAAAGAAATAAAGCAAAATCATATACCAATTCAATTCGAACTCGACTCGTTGAAGCATCCATTTGCGAATCAAAGTGACAAATTGATTGATGAAGCAAACCGTAGATAGTTCATCATTCAATCAACAACTGAAGTCGACATGCTCAATTCCATAGAAGCCCTAATTTTCAGAAACGAAGAGGAACATCGAGGCAGCCGTTTTCAAAAAGGAGAGGATACGGCCGAAGCTGGGTAAATCTTTGTTGTTATATTTCTGCTTTTAATATTCTACTATTATCTGTGTTGCTATTATTCTGCTATTATCAGTGCTGCAATTATTTTATATATTTCCGCATTAAATTTTTATAATTAATAGTACCACCATATTCACCCCCTCCAGGGTGAAATCGATCCTACAAGTGGTATCAGAGCTAGGAACAAAAACTAATTTTGTTTTAAAAATTCGATTTTTTCAAAACCAATTTTTGTTTTAAAAATTTGAATTTTTAAAATGGCTTCTTTTAATAACGCTTTTGCTGAGGGTCAGTCCATAGCTAGACCACCAATGTTCAATGGTGAATATGCTTATTGGAAAAGTAGAATGAAAATTTTTCTGAAAACCATTGATGCTTGGAATATTGTTGAGACAGGATATAGGACACCAACTATAGTGGTAGATAATCAAGAAATTGAAAAACCGATGGATCAATGGACAGATCTTGAAAATAAACTGCAGAATGCCAATTCTAAAGCTATGAATTCTATTATCTATTCATTGGATCAAATTGAATTTAATCGTGTCTCACATTGTCTAACTGAGCATGAAATCTAACACACATCTGAAGTGACTCATGAAGGAATATCACAAGTCAAGGAATCTCGCCTTGCCATGCTTAGTAGCGAATACGAGAACTTCACAATGGCCAAGGATGAGAATTTCAAAGAGATGTACGGATGACTTTCCAACCTCGTATACAAATCAAAAATTTTAGGAAAATCATACACAGAGTTGGAAATAGTCCGAAAAATCCTCAGAGTCCTTCCACGAAATTTTGAAGCCAAAGTCACTGCTATTAAAGAATCGAAAGATTTGAAACAAATCAAAGTTGAAGAACTCATTGGAAATCTCACCTCTAATGAGCTCGAAATGAAATTCAAGGAAGAGCGTGAAGGAGGTGATACACGAAAGGAAACTATGGCTCTCAAAGGAACAACCGAAAGTGAAGATGACGATGATGGAGCAGCTAAACTGGCACTGATAATAAAGAAATTCAAAAGGTGGAACAACAAATACGGAAATCCAGCTCTAAATCAACAATTGAAAAGCAGAATAGTCAAAGTACTAGACAACTCTTTGTGATTTTGATCACCCTAAGTGTGATAAGTGTCCATCATTCGAAGAAGAAATTAAAATATCAGAAATTAAAATTAAATCACTTGAAAATGAAATTCTGATTTTGAAAGAAAGTGAAAACACAAGGAGCGAAAATTCTATTAAAAAGTGCACACAATTATTGAATGAAAATGAATCTCTCAAAACACAAGTCCAACAATTGTCTACTACTTTAGGGAAAATTTTCCAAAGGAGAAAGATCGTTAAATATGTCATTAGGGAAACGAACTGTTAATGTTGTTAGATAAGGACTTGGATATAATCAATCTGAACTTGTTAGAAGTGAAATTAATCAAGTCAAATCTGAGTGCACAATTTGTAGAAAAATTGGACACAATCACAACAATTGCTGGTTTAGATCCAAACACACGAAAACCATTCCAATTTGGGTTCCAAAAGGCACGAATATAAAATCCCTTAAAGTCAAACAAATCTCGGTGCCAAAAAGAACAAATATAAATAGTTTTGGGTCTACACAAACATATTTTTCAAAATCTGTTTCCACAACCATGGACCTACAAAAACAAATAGGTCACAAAAATATTTTCTTGTGCAGGTGTGGTGGCAGGCTAAGGAACAAAAACAGTGTTACCTGGATTCTAGCTGTTCCAGGCACACAACGGGCGACAAATCAAAGTTCCTTAGCCTGGTACAAAGGTGGCAGAATCACAATGAGTAACAACGAAAAATTATCATGAAGGTAAAATAGGTAACGGTATATTAGTCTTGAACGATTTATTAAATGTGAAAATCTACATCGTAATCTAATTTAATTCAGCCAGTTATGTGGTATAGAAATGAATGTTGATTTTGATTTTGATTTATGCAGAATTGTTGGCCAATTATATTTTTATGCCGAGAACACTATAAGGACCTCTAGAGTCTATAAACTATTTCATATAGATTTGTTTAGATTAATGATGGTGTCTTATTGGTTGATGATTACTCTAGATACCCATGGATATATTTGTTGCACACTTCACGGTTTGGTCTTTAGTATTCATCCGATAACTTTGAGATAAAATGAAATTCAGATGCAGATTACACCGGTAGTCAAGTTGATAGAAAAATTATTAGTGGAAAGTGTTTTATGTCGTGACATTTATTAGCTGCATCACATTTTCAGAGAAAATATCTGCATATTTTTCATTTCAAATGAATTTCAATTAGCAGACATTTTTCTTATAAAACCCCTTCAAGAGAATAGTTTTTATTGACCTTGTTTCAGATTAGTTATTTTAGAAATTTTGATTTTATAATTATTTTTGGATTTGATCTTAAATGACTACAATAACTAATCTGACTCCCTATTGATTATCGAAAAGATAAATAGTGATTAAAAAAGTGATGAGTGTTGATATTAATCATATATTATGACTTGAGACAGTATATCTAGTAATTTTCTTTAAAAATTTAAACAATATTTATAATAATTTTTGGTAAAAAAATTCCATCACCATCTCTATTTCTATCATATTTCAAACATCCATCACTCATCAAAATCCAATATAGTATGTCAAAATATGGTATTTTAAAAAGGAAATTATTCGTTTTTTTACATCCAAAGTATTCACTCTCATTTAAAAGTCCTCACGGTTATGCATGGGTGAATCACTTGGAATATTTGTTTATATGCTTTCATGCTCATTTAAATGTCCTCACGGTTATGCATGCATGGAACACATATCAAAATTTGAGTATTAAATAGACAAGTTGATTCTAATCCCATTTAAAAGTCCTTACGGTTATGCGTGGTTAGAAGATGCTTGAATTCATTTTTTTATTTTTTAAAATTTGGGAATACTACTAATCTCATTTAAAAGTCCTAACGATTATGCATGGTTAGTAGATATTCAAATTCCTGATATAAAAATACCAGAAATAGACACAACTATATGGTTTTATATGCTGACATCATCCTATCATTCTAAAGTGGAATATGCATCAAACAAGAGTATTTATGATTTTTGTTTGATTTTTTATTGAAATTTAATATTTATACTCGATTGGGTATTAATGTTGTATTATTGTCTATCACTTTATCTCTATTTTTCTAACACTATTACTCTTTTGCTGATAACAAAAGGGGGAGAGAGAAGTTAAGATTTTGGTTGGCAAATAATTCAAGTCATATTTTTTATTTGCATATTCTCATCTAGGTTTATTTGCATATTTTTACTTATTTTCATGCATATATGAAAGGGGAGATTTGTGTAGCGGGAGCATTCAAATAGGGGGAGCAAATAGAATGATCAAATACATCTAATAAATTCAAAATCTTAAATATATGTTTGTTATCATCAAAAGGGGGAGATTGTTGAATATGCAAGTATATGATTTTTGTTTGATGATAATAAACATATATATATATATATTCATTTAAATGTATTTGTTAATTTTACTATTTTATTTTTCACATAATTAAATAAATATTTGTTGAATAAAATAAATAACACATAATTTAAATTCAAACAGATATTTTATTCAAACAAATATTTTATTACAATTTTTGAATAGTACAAAATTTGAGCACTCACTATATATACAATTTTCAATTACAATACAATTTCAATTACATCTCAAATTTCACTTTACATTATTCACCTCACTAGATATCACTCATTCACTCGTATTTTATCTTCGACTTTGCTCCAGCCCGAATCCAGCATCTATGTTATCTGCAGAATAAACACTGACGCAGTAAAATTGAAAAAGGAACATTTTTTGCAGTGTAAAATAAAATGTGTATTTTGAAAATATTATTTGCCTCAGTTATTTGGGTTGTTCGTCATCATTTATTTTGAATTCATCAAACACGAACAACCTGTGACATGCACAGTGTATCACTGTACATGCCACAAGGCCGTGCACACCGATATACACTTGATAAAACTGCAGGGACAGGTGAGCACAAAGGTCAAACCCAAGCCGAGGCTGGATTCAACTCAGGTGCAATACAAAAACATCATAAAATTGTCGAGTACAAGTTCTCAAGCAACACAGCCTCGACATTCAAAGGGGTCACAGGTCAGCATACATGAAATAACAACACAAACCAGATCAATCTAACGCGAGGCAGGTCACTATAACTCGACAATCAGACATGCACATGATACCATATGCAATGGCCAAAACCAAACACAAGAAAGAAGGCAGTAGAGAAAGATACTACATGCAAACAACCATGTACAAGTGTAGCCTCAACAATGAAGACTCAAATGAACTCGAATGTCAATGGCACCAGGGCCGTGCAACATACATGAAGACCATCAAACAACAAAAGGTATACAACAATCAAGTGAAGATTCCAAGAAGAACAAGTGAAGATATCAAGTGCACCAGTACAACAAAACATATGCATATGGTTAGTGAATATGGAAATGTATATGGTCATATGGACAGAGCAATATTGATGCACCATACATATATGCAACAATGAAAACATGATGGGTCAAATCTACATAAGACCATAACAATGCATATTGAAGCCTGCAAGCAATTCAACTCGAAGCAATACTCACATGTAGACTTCAAGATGAACTAGATCAATATCAAGCAGTGATGACACAAGTGCACCACACCAGGTTAGTGAACATGAAAACAGACCACTGACAATATGAACTGAGTGAAGCCGTGTGACAACATGACTCATGGAATGAGTTCAAATAACAATTGCTAGCAGTAAAAGCAATTCACATGAAGCCGTGAGTAAATGAACAAACTCAATTTTTATCACAAGTCAGAAAATTCAATGTCGCGGGAATTGCACTATAACTATGCAATAGTCCACACAGTGGTGAACACAATACAAGAGCCTGCATATGTACACACATGTGTGTGTGTGTGTGTATATATATAGATGCAGTGTCACCAAGAATTCAACTCAAAGCACAATACAGTGAATTAATGAAGCAACACATCAACATCCAGATGATTTTCTAAAACAAACAAGTGACTGTGACCAAGGAAGAATCGAACAAGTCAATATTATCACAAAATCAAAGTAGCCGAAGTCAAACCAGAAAAGAACGGAACAAAATCTAGAGCAAACTCATGAAGTCGTGGTTACTAAGCAACTATAACAGAAAATATACGAATTGAACTGGTCATGATCAATCAGAAGCAACCAAGAAAAATCGAACGGCAGAACAAAAGTAACAGACGAATTCAAATAAATATATTCGAACGATAATTTAGGGTTTTCAACCCTATAAAACCCAATCATCATCGGCATTATCTATCATCGATTTCAAGCATATCAACGAAAGAAATAAAGAAAAATCAATACCAATTCAATTCTAACTCGACTCGTTGAAGCAGCCGTTTGCGAATCAAAGTGACAAATTGATTGACGAAGCAAACCGTAGATTGTTCATCATTCAATCAACAACTGAAATTGCCGTGCTCAATTTCAAAGAAGCCCTAATTTTCAGAAAGGAAGAGGAACATCGAGGCAACCATTTTCAAAAAGGAGAGGATACGGCCGATAAAATAAAAAGAAAAAGGGGAATATATTTTATCACTAAGTTATTTTCTATTGGGCCGGCCTTTTCTATTGGACTTTAATATTTAAACTAGGGTTTTTAGATTTTAAGTTGTTTTTATTTTGTATTTTACTTTTAAACTTTTATAATTTTCTAGTCGTGTGACTAGGGACAAACTACGGGGCATAGTTTGAGAATTCGCAACCAGTGGCTGAGTTGTGGTAGGGTTTTGAGTGTAGAGTTAGGTTAGTCGATAACGGGTGTCGCGAGTTTACTCCTGTAAGCATCTGACTACTTAATTTCTAGTAGAAACCTTGGGGGCAGCACGTAGGAGGGATTTTGCCGAAGCTGGGTAAATCTGTGTTGTTCTATTTCTGCTTTTAATATTCTGCTATTATCTGTGCTGCTATTATTCTGCTATTATCAGTGCTGTAATTATTTTATATATTTCTGCATTAAATTTTTATAATTAATAGTACCACCCTATTCACCCCCTTCTAGTGTGAAATCGATCCTACATGGATGACTAGTCAATAACCGGATCAAAATTTGGAACTGCGATGTCCTCTAAAAGTGATAGGTCGTAAGCCTCCAACTCATCATTATCACCCTTACCATTTTGACCCGGGTTCGACGTAGTGGCCTCTTCTTCGTCCTTCCTATTCACTCTTGGCCTATCAGCGATTGTCTCCTTGTCATAACCCTATGAGCCCAGTTGTCTGCCTGCTTAGGGCTTTAGCTACATCATCACCGCATCCCATTGTCTACCCTAAGCCAAACAACCCCACCCGGCGGAGATTCACGTCGATTAAAATCATAGCCAGGTTACCAACATCATCAAGGGCCACCTTTATCTGGTGGATGTGCTCCTCATGAGTGGCAGTGCCTAGCCCAGTTCCGGGAGGAAAACTACGACAAGAGAAGAATGGATTACCAATTATTGTAAAAGTTTAAATAGAAAACATGTCAAGTAAAGTACATACCAAGCATACCAAATGCTTGTTTCATATGGTTTAGGTTGACAGTGGATGGAACAAAGAAAATTTTATCTCGATAGGCAAGCGCCTTGCTTAGAAGGCCATAAAAGAAGGGTGGTATCTCGAACCCTTGAAGGTAGTAATAGTTCATCTGGTCATTCCTTTCCCACCGGCATAGCTTGAAGTTCAGTCTGATTAGGACCAGATCGGGCTTCAGAATGCCCAGGCTGTAACGGACAACAAAGAGTCCTGCTAGGAGTTTATAGCTACTCAGGGTTAGTGTAATATCCCCTATCTTGAGGCCTGAAGCTAAGCGCTACAAATGCTGCAGTCATCCATAGTATTAACTTCCGGCGATAAAATACGGTAATGTTAATGGTATCCGTAATATCGGGAGCACATGAATATGAAATAAAACAACATAAATTAAAACAACTTTTCTGATTACATTTCAAAGCAATATTTCATATTCAAATTACATAATCCCATAATCGATTCCTAGGTTTTGATCAAATATAATGATATCAAAATATGCCAAAGCGACATATGAAGATGCCCCCTTGGATGACCAGAATAATAAATAAAAAAAAATGTCTTAATACATCATAGCAAAAATAAAAATATCAACTCCTAATTAGCTAATTTCAGCCTACTCCTCGCCTCCAGAAGCTTTATTCATCCACCTACTAAAACCTGTAAACCTTAACTCTCAGTCTACTCAAATTAATTTTGAGCACCCAAGAGTTTAAGGGGAAAAACATAAACTTCAAGTCGGAATAAAGCCTGGTGTGAATAATACTATAAAATCTCGGTTTACTGATATTAAGTCAGACCATGCCGTTTAGCGAAACGGGTTTCCCCTCATTAATATCCCTTTAAAACATATCTTTTTGCAAATCAAAATCGTGCAACCAAACTGGTTAATCAAACTGATTATATCAATAATAGCAACATCATATATGCTCAAAAACAGGTAATAAATGGACCATCTGTCCGAAAAATATAGTTTTGTTTGGCTAACAATAACCATTGGCTGACTCAGGCCTACCTGACAAAATAAACAATAATCCAAAGATTGTTAGACAAACTTTTGGACGGTCTGTCCTTAACTTACTTCCCCAAGGGTCATCTGATCCTAATGGTTTTTTGGGCTCACAAATAACCTATCCTTATCCTTTGTACATATTCCTTTCTGTGTGTAACCATCACCTAAGTCTTACTTGTAACTAAGACCTACACACTGGAATTTTGGACTAAATTAGCTTGGTGCTAAAGCTAATGTATAGGGCGCGACCCTACACTAGTCCCATCTGGTATTCAAATATTTGAGTAATTTACTTAGGGTTAAATACCCTTTAAATTTTCCTTGAAAACCTTTTCAAATTGATTTAACTCTTTAAATCATCTTAAACAAGGAAAACATACTATTTGCTTTACTCAAATCACTTTGCCATGTTATATATACTTTACATAAAATATTATTGATGAACACATTCGAAACCCTTGTTTAAAAGCTTTAAACAACCCCTTTCGAAGCCATTGAAAGTACCCCTTTCGATACAAGTAAACTTCTTTACTTTATTAGCTTAGGCCAAAGGGCCAAAACATACCTTTCGAAACTATTGACAATAGGCCTTTCGAAAGCATTGAAAATATCCTTTCGAAAGCATCATAAAACCTTAGACATCCTTCTTTCAAAGCACTTTAAACATGCCTTTCAAAAACATTGGAAACCTTTCATCTAAACATTAAGGTATACCTTTCAAAAACGTTGGGGAATCACCCGTTCGAAACCTTTATCATATAACTTTCGCAAATACTGGGGAACCTCCCCTTCCAAACCTTTATTAGTTACCTTTCGAAAGCATTAAAGTACTCTGCTTAAAACAAACCTTTCGAAAGTATTGGGTTCTAGTTAAAATATGTGGAACAACCTTTCGAAACCATCTGAAATCATTCCTTTCGAAACCTTTGGGTTTAACTTTCAAAACATCAAAAGGGTCTTAAAACAACTAAGTCGAAAGGAACTCTTTCGAAAGCAATTTCCTAAGTAAAAGAAGTGGAAGGTGTCGAAGCCAATCCCTTCGAAAGCATTAGAGAAGCGGCTCTAATTTTAAAACGAAGGAACCCTTTCGAAAGCACTGCTTTGAAAGGAATAAGGCGGCAGGTTGAGGTTTCAACTCCTTCGAAAGCAATTTCTTAAAACAAAGGCGCAATCTTTTTCGAAAAGCTCTTTCCTTTAAAAAACCATTTGACCAAGTCAAAAGCTATCTTATTCGAAAGCAAAGCAGGCACATTTCCTTTTAAAATCAAAAAAAGGTTTTGACCCCGTCCAGAACCTCTGTTTCGACTCTATACCTTTCGCCTATCTCCAATCCACTATGTACCAAGGCTTTTGATACCAAGTGTATTGGTTTCGACTAGGGTGGAGGTGGAAGTATGAAGTTGAAAGGTAGCTGCCGAAAGTAGTGAAACAACAAAACCTTTGTAAAACTAATTTTTTTAACTTTAAAAAGTAATCTCTTTTCAACTAACCTGCTTTGTTTGTCAACATATGATTGGTTGCTAATTTCTTTTCCAAATTATTTTCTAAAGTGCTGCTGAATTTTAGAAATAACAATTTAAAACATTTGCAAATTACCCCTTCTCCTTTTATAAACATATAAAACATTTAAGTCCCATACTTTAAATAATTTTATATACTTATTAAAACACTTAGGAAAATTCTCCAAAAATTCCAAAAAATCACTTTTAATATGTTTTCCAATATATATAAATTAATGACCCAAAGCAAATATAAAATAGCCGTAATTAATTTTAAACCCAATTAACCATTTTCTTCACTAGAAAATTAATAATAAATCCGTATTAATTCTGAAAATTATGAAACTTGAAACCCATTTTTAAAATATCATTTTTGACCATATATTAAAATCGCAAGGCATTTGGATGACATTTGTCAGGTTTTCCAAGTCAAAACTTTTCACAAAAATCATAGTTCATCAACAAGCATATATATCTACTTATCATTCAAAACATGGCAATAAACTTTGCAAAAACATGCAGATCTAATCTAGGACCGGAATCATCAAAATATGAGATGTAAACTATTATTCACCTTTAGCTTGTTGTCAAAGAGTTGAGATTTGCTATTGAATAAATTTGATTAAGATTCCCTCTTCTTGATTCTTGCTTATTTTCCTCTTACTTCTTCTTAATGGTGGCCGGCCTCTTCTTAGGGTTTTTTTTAATTTGTGAAAGTGTAAAATGAGTATGGCTTAAGGGTTTAGGGTATAAGAATGTAACTCATTCCTATTTTGCCCTTATCTATCTCCCTTACTCATTTCATTTTAATCCCCTTAGTTTATTAATTTAAATTGGCAAGGCTACCCTCTATTAACACAAATCTCAATCCCTTAACCATTTACATTATTTCATTTAATTTAACTAATTAAATGTCCTAAATAATGTTAATTAAAATTTGGGTCGTTACAGACTCCCCTCCTTAAAGAACTTGTCCTCGAAATTACGATAAGATACTCATCAAAATTAATCATAAATGTAAAACATACCATGCAACAAGTCAGGATAAGCGTCTCTAATCCTGCTCTTAGTATCCCAAGTACAATCCCTCTCGTCATACTCCACTGGGCTTTAACTAATCTGACTGTCTTATTCCTTAGCCTCTTCTCATCTCTTGCAATTATATGAACTGGCTTTCTAACTATAGTCAAATTCGGTTCCACTACTAAGTCATCTAACACAGTCGGTGCTATAGTAGTCTTTGGATCTCGAATGCACTTTCTTAGATGAGAAATATTAAAAACATCGTGGACTCCTACCAAAATATTCAGTAATTCTAGTTATATGCGAGTTTCCCGATCCTTTCTACAATTGGAAATGGTCCTACAAACCTCAGTGCCAATTTCCCCGATCTCCCTAACTGAATTACACCTTTCATCGGTGATACCTTGACGAAAACATGATCTCCATCTGAGAATTCTAAGTCTTTCCGTCTTCTATCGACATAGCTCTTCTGCCTAGACTGAGCTTCCTTCATCCTAGCCCGAATGAATTCAATCTTTTCTGCAGCTTCTCTAACTAAATCCAGACCAAGAACTAACCTATCCTCGGTCTCTAACCAACAAACTAGAAATTTGCATGGCCTACCATACAAAGCTTCAAACGGTGCCATCCCTATACTAGCCTGATGACTGTTGTTAAATGAAAACTCAACTAATTGTTGTAACCCTATATTTTTCAAATATTTTTAAATTGATTTTTCCAGATTCAAAAGCTTTATTTATGAAAAAGAATAAATTTTGTTATTTTAAGTATAAACTTTGATTTTGATGTGGATTTGAATTCCAAATATGACTAAATTTAATATTTCCAGAAAATGTGAATTTTGGTCAAATAGTCAAACTTTGACTTTTAAATTTAAATTTTAAATAGTTTGAAATTATAAATTTTATCTTTTATTATGAAAATAGATTTAATAACTTGAACAGTACTTTTCGTTTCATAGAAAACGGAGTTAAAATGTAAAAGTTATGTACATTTCAATTTCTTTAGTATAAACTGTTTATTTAACAATTTTGTCTATTTTAAATTGTATAAATTACTTTTTCTTTGTTATATTTTATTTTAATATGTGTCAATATGTTAATTTATGTATATTTTCATCTCTAAATATTTTCAAAAATAATAATAGAATTTTTCCAAAATTTACTATGATGATTTCCTATTTTTAAAGGCTGTTTCCCTATTTCTGCTATTTTCTTCATTAAAAATTATATGTAAATTAAATTTTAAATATTTATTTTGTGAATATATTTTTATTTTATGTTATTATTTAAGTTTAGAAATATATTACAAGCTCATATGAATTTTTCTAAAATTTATTCTATTCAATTTCAAATTTTCTAGACTAGTTTACTATTTTTAGCTATTTTCTTAATTTAACTTTATATGATTGATAAATATTTATATAAATTATTATATTTTGATAAAATTTCGAAATTTTATCTGGGATTATTATCATTTCCAGAAATATAAAGTTATAAAAAGGAATTAAAGATATATGAAGAGTTTGATACCTTTTGTGTGCTTAGTCCCTTTGAATTCTACCGTTTCTTTTTCAATCAATACATCTTTTATTTTATTTTTGCTGTTCTATTCCCCCAATCTTTTTCAGCCGACTTCCTCATTTTATTCACGAATTTTCAAATCTCCTAAACCCTAAAAAAAATCATGGCCTCCATCTTGCAAAAAAATTTGGTAAATCCCTCTCTTCTTTCTACTTTTTCTTACTTTTTCTATGCTATTTTGCCTTGTTTCTCTCTTCTATTTGCATGGCCTTTTCTCCATAGCCACGGCCACCACCTCCAACACCTTTTCCACCATCATCTGCAGCAGCTCCTCCTCCAATCCCCTCTGACCAGATCAGGCCATGGCCATCTAGATGAGCCTACACCCCAAAACAATGTCAAAAAAACTCCAAAACAATGCACTAGTCACCACTATTACTTCACCCCCTTCATCCACCACCTTGGCCACCACTATAGGCCGCCACCACCACCTTTTTCGGACCTCCCCACACCCGTCCATCTACTGTCCAGACCTAAACCATGCAAGGGCCGAGCCCTACTTGCCTTTGGATGAGCCAAAAATGCACCAAAACTCCACTTATTTTGCCTTGACCCTTTGTCTTATTCATATGTAACTCCTACCATCATCATCTCCTTGTTGCCATGCTATTTTGATGCCATAACTTGAGATTATGTCCAGCTATGGCTGAGCAAAAGATCCCCTTCGTCAAGCTCTTGAATGGTTAAAGAAAGGTCGAATCACTTTGCCCTCTGTTGCTTTTTATTTCAAGTCATTTCGATATTGTTTTGTGTTACATATTTATGTATACATTGTCTTGTTTTGTTTATATGTATACAAGGCAATTATATTTGGCTCTCCACTCTCAAATCATATTCATGTCGTCGTGCCTTCAAAAATTCTGTGTTGTGTGTTTGGTCGTCGTCTCCAGCTTAAACAAGTGAGTTATTCTCACCAGACAAAATGTACCTATATAACTAGTAAATTGACACCCTGTGAATCTGTAGAAATATATTATCATGTTATACTTGACTATATTATGATCATATGATGTTTATACACCTGTTATATCATATGTTACTGTTATTTAATGTTATTCTGTTATTTATATCAGTTATCACCATTGCAAGTTCCCTGTAGACTAGAATCACTATGGGTTGAAATGATACATACCCGAACGGACTTTAGAATAGGGAAAAATTGTTATGGACTGAAATGATAGGCCTGAATGATTTTTATTTAATTTATTTTAACTTGGGATTGCGGGTTTGAAATGATAGAACCCGGATTTTTCTTTTTTTAACTGCGGATTGAAATGATACATATCTGTATCACATGACCTAGGTTAGAAAATTATATACAGGCCCGTGGTTATTTTATAAAGTGTTTTGGATATTTTTAAGTATTTTAAAAAAATTATAAATTTATGAAATTTGATTTAAATAGATTTTGAAATGTTTTAAATTAAAGAAATTATGATTTTTTTTCCATGTGTTAAAAATGTAATTAATGAATGGTTTAACTAGATTTTTGAAATATAACTTAAGTTGGAAATTTGGAATTTTGGTTAAAAATGATATTTAAGTTATATAAATAAAATGGATATTAAATTTTATTTGGAAATGGTAAATATGATAATTTGATTAAATTTGAATTTAAGTGATTTATTAAAGTATTATTGATTTTTCTATGAGTTTAAGTGGTTAAATAAGTGAATGTTTAAAAGTGATCTTTTAAAATATAACGTGACTAGGAAATGTGAAATTTGGTTTTAATTAAAGGGTTAAGTTAATTAAATAAAATTGGAAATTTAGTTATATTTGTGAAATGGTAATTTAAATTTGAAGTGTTAAGTTATTTGTTCAAATGTGAAGAATTGGAAACTTTTACACTTAAATTTATTAAGTAAATTGTTGAAAATTGGATTTTATTATAAGAAATTTATTATGAAAAGATATATGTTAAATGATATGTAAATGAACATTTTAAATGTTAAAATATGATTTTTAAAATGTTTATGTGTTTTAAATTAAAGTTATTTAATTGCTGGAAATACACTAACACTTGAAATTAACTTTTAATAGCATTCAGAAATGCTATAGATTCTGTTTTGAACTAAAATTGTGTAAAAAGAGCTATTACAGCATTTCTGAAATGCTGTAGTTGTTGTAATTGAACTGATAGGCTAATATTGAACTCAGGTCTATTATAGCATTCTCTGGAAATGCTATAATGGTCTGCAGTCTTTGCTGAAACCAAATTTAAACCTTGTTTTGAAATCTGAACTACCGCAGCACTTCTTAAATGCTGTCTTTTCTGTTTTGAACTATAATTCAACTAAAACTGAGTTTTAACAGCAGTTTTAAGTGCTGTCTTTACTGAATTAAAAATGTTTTCAAATATAACCTATAGTTGTTTTTAAATGCTGTGAAATGCTGAAATTTTAATAATTAGGGTTTTTGACTTAGTAAACGAACTCAGAATGGTTTGAAACTTTGGAAATTGAATACTTGATTTGAAAATATAATAATTACACTTTTAAAAGGTTTAAATGAATTATTTTGATTGGAATATAAACTATTCAAAGGTGATTTGAAATGATAGTAAATGAACGATATCTTTGAATTTAAAAGGTATTTAAAGTTGAATATTTGGATTTGAACTGATAGGATATTTTATTTTATTAAAATGATTTGAAATGAAGTTTTGTAAGGATATGATATTTTATTATATTAAAATGATTTGAAATGAAGTTTTGTAAGGATATGATATTTTATTATATTAAAATGATTTGAAATGAAGTTTTGAAATGATATGAAAATTTAAATATATAGAAATGGTTTGGAATTGATTTAATCTTTATTTTGATAAAGATATGGTTTGAAATGATATTTTATTTTGAAGTAAAGTATTGTTTTTAAAAGTTATAACCACGGGTTATAATAACGATTGGTTGGCAAAGAGACCGGGATCGGATATGGACATACTCTCTGTCGATACCGAAAACCACTTTGACAACCGTGTACGCTGTGGAGATTCCAGAATGAAGTAGGATGGTGGCGACGTTCTTAAGGTATGTTACGTGGACCCAACTCCCGTGAGTTGGCATAAGGTGGCTAAAACAGGAGCGATCTCGGACCGGTGAGGTAGCACCTCTTCTCGGACACATTTCTTCGATATTATATTCTTACTTGTGATTGATTAGATGGCCATCCTCCGATTTGGGAGTGTTGTTCGAGGTGGAACGGTAGTGGCTGCTATGCGTATCCATTAGTCCGTGTGCGTAATTGGTATATCTACCCTGGCATTGCCTAGTTGTGCCGTGTCACCTACCATATCGAGCTTTACTACGATTATGATTTTAAGATCTGACCGCGTTAAGGTTCTCCATCCCCTTAACGCTATTTTCTATATGATTATACTTTACTTATTTAGACACTATTATAATAGCGAATATTACTACATAGTAAATAGTTTAACGGATCCTTAAAGAATGGGCGATCCCAAGCATTCTTTAATTTACTTGTACCTTTATTACAGTTCACTTGAGTTGGTTTACATTATATAAGTATGTATGTCCTGACTCGAGTGTTTTGTGTTTTGCTTTACACTCGGGTCAGACTGAGTGATACAGCATTAGAGACTCACCTTCAGAGCTGGAGTTTTGCTTTGAAGATCCAGATATCTATTCATTTTGTTATCCAGTTGATTCCAGTTGTACCTGATTTTCATACTGTTACTCCTGTTGTATCTTGGTATTCCTATTGTATCTTAATTAACTCTGATGTATTTATATAGTAGCTTCATGTACTACTATCTCTTTTACTTCCGCTGCATTATATTACTCTGTGTCTGTGATCTGTGATTTTTTATTTACTGTAAATGATGAGTTTGCCAAATTTTTATTTACAACACGGTATTTTGAGCAATTCAAGTCCAACATGTGTGGATGCGAATGGTTGAAAATATCAGGTCGTTACAGTTGTAGACGATCTTCCATGATCCTCCAAAATCTAGCATACAAGCTCGTAATAAATCTTCTAAGACTTTGTTAACCCTTTCCGTTTGCCTATCTGTCTATGGATGGTAAGCTGTACTCATCTTGAGCTTACCCAAAATCTCCTGTAGACGCTTCCAGAACTCACTAGTGAATAAGGAATCTCTATCACTTACTATACTATTAGGAATTCCATCCAGTCTAACTACATTCTTCATAAACAACTTAGCAAAAATAGGTGTCGTCCGGGTTGACTTAACTGAAATGAAATGGGCACTCTTGGTCAATCTGTCCACTATGACCCATATACTTTCATTTCCTCTGTTTGACTTTGGCAACCCATCTATAAAATCCATTAAGAACGAATCCAATTTCCAAACCGGAACATCTAAAGGCTGAAGTAACCCACTTGGTTTCTGATGTTCGGATTTTACCTGTTGGCAGTTCAAACGCTGCTTCACCCTTAAGCCTACATCTCTCTTCATACCTTCCCAAAAGAAACTCCTCTTCATATGCTGATACATCTTAGTTCCTCCCGGATGAATAGTGAACTTCGAACGATGGCATTCCTTAAGAACTTCCTTTCTAATGTTTCCTACATTCAGAACACACAATCTCCCTTTCTTCCTCTACCACCCATTCTAATAAAGACTGAAATCTTTCAAGTCATCGCTCTCTGTTCCATCCCATGACTTCCTGACCCACTCAGCTAATACCGGATCCTCTCCTTGCTTAGAAGCAATCCTTTTGATCATCTTTGGTCTAACTTCTAAGCATGAAAACATAGCAGTCTTTCTACTAGATCTAGTTTCTGATCTCCACTGCACTCTGCATGTCGTCAACCCTTCTAAATCTTTCCACTCAGCTACCATTGCCAACATTGCATTCTGATGTTTTCTACTAAGTGCATCAGCAACCTTGATGCCTTATCCAGGTGTGTATTCAATATCAAAATCATAAGCGGCTAAAAACTCTAACCACCTCTACTATCTCATATCCAACTCCTTCTAAGAGAATAAATATTTTAGCGACTTATGATCCGTATATAGCTCAAATCTCTCTCCCATAAGGTAATGTCTCCACACCTTCAACGCAAAAATTACCATAGCTAATTCCAAATCGTGAGTCGGGTACCTAACCTCATGCGGTCTAAGCTGTCGATATGCATAGGCAATCACTTTACCTCTTTGCATTAAGACAACCCCTAATCCTGTTCCACATGCATCTGTGTACACCACTAAGTCCTAATTCCCCTCTAGAAAAACCAACATAGGTGCATTCGTCAATAAGTGTTTCAGCTTCTGGAATGCCTCCTAACACTTATCGGTCCAGACAAACTTCACATCCTTTCGTGTTAGCTTGGTCATCGGTGCTGCTATCCATGAAAAATCCTTAATGAACCTCCGATAATAACCAACTAATCCAAGAAAACTCTTTATCTCAGTCACCGTCTCGGGTCTCTTCCAATTATTCACTGCCTTGATCTTAGTCGGATTGTAACATCCCTTATCTTGAGGCCCTAAGCTAAGCGCTACAGATGCTGCAGTCATCTATAGTATTAACTTCCGGCGACAAAATACGGTAATGTTAATGGTATCCATAATATCAGAAGCACATGAATATGAAACAAAAACACAGATTCAAAAACAACTTTTCTGTGTACATTTCACAAAACATGTTTCATACCCAATTATATAATCCCAATCGTTTTCCAGGTTCAGATCAAATATAATTATTACATATATACGCCAAGAGCGACATATGAAGATGACCCCTTGGTTTATCAGAGTACTAAATAGTCATAACAGACTTAATACAACACAGCAAAAATAAAAACACAATAGCTCCTAAATAACTAGCATCAGCCTCCTGCTCATCCCCGGAAGCTTTATTCGTCCACCTACTAAAACCTGTAAATCCTCAACTCTCAACCTACTCACACCAATTTTGAGCACCCGAGAGTTTAAGGGGAAAAGCATAATCTTCGAGTTAGACATAAAGCCTGGTGTGAATAATAATATACATCTCGGTTATCTGATATAAAGTGAGACCATGCCGCTTAGCGGAATGGGTTTCCCCTCACTAATATCCTTTTAAAAACTCATCTTTTGGAAATCAAAACCTGCAACCAAACTGGTTAAAACAATAATATCAATATCATGTAAGCATATAAATCAGGTAATCAAAATCTGTCCGAACACTATAATTTTGTTTGGCTAACTACTAACCTTTGGCTGACTCGGGCCTACCAGACAAAATAAATAAATAGTCTAACTTCTGTTAGATACTCTTCTGAACGGTTTGTCCCTAACATACTCCTCCCTGGGTCAACCGATCCTAATGGTTTTGCGGGCTCTCCAATAACCTAACTCACTATATATATTCCTTTCTGTGTGTAACATCATTTTAGTCTTACCTGTGACAAAGCCCTACATACTAGAATTTTGGACTAAATTAGCTAGGGGCTAATACCTAATGTATAGGGTGCGACCCTATACCAGTCCCATCTGGTATTCTAATATCTAAGTCATTTTACTTAGGGTCATCTACTCTTATAAATTTCCTTGAAAACCTTTTCTTTCAAAATGATTTAACCCTTTCTAAATCATACTTAAACAAGGAAAATATATTATATGCTTTACTCAAATCACTTTGCCATGTTATATATACTTTGCACAAAACATTGTTGATGAAAACATTCGAAACCTTTGAAAGTACCCCTTTCGAAACCATTGAAAGTACCTATTTCGATACAAGTAAGATACTTTACTTTATAACCTAGGCTGAAGGCCAAAACATACCTTTCGAAACCATCTACATTAACCTTTCGAAAACATTGAAATCATCTCTTTTGAAAGCTTTATAAAACCATAGACATCCTTCGTTTTAAAACAGTTTAAACATGACTTTTGAAACCATTGGAAACCTTCCAGTTAGAACCTTTCGAAAACATCGGGGAACCACCCCTTTGAAACCTTTATCTTAAGCCGAAAGCATTATGTTATTTTACATAAATGAAACCTTTCGAAAGCATTTGGGTTTAAGTAAAACATATGGAACAAACTTCCGAAACCATTTAAAAACATTCCTTTCGAAACCATTTGGGTTTAACTTTCAATAGAACAAAGGGTCTTAAAACAACTTAGTCGAAATCACTCTTTCAAAAGCAATTTCCTAAGTAAAAGAAGTGGATAGCGTCGAAACCAATCCCTTCGAAAGCATTGGAGAAGCAGCTTAGGTTTTAAAACAAAGAAACCCTTTCGAAGGCATTACTTCGAAAGGTTGAAGGCGGCAGCAGGGGGTTTCAACCCCTTCGAAAGCTTCTTTATAAAACAAAAGCGTAACCTCATTTGAAACCACTCCTTAAAACCATTTAACCAAGTCGAAAGCCATCTAAGTCAAAAGCATTCTTTTTGAAAGCAAAACAGGTGCATTTCCTTTTAAAAGCAAAGTACGGTTTCGACCCCTTCGGAACCTCTTGTTTTGACCCAATACCTTTCGCCTATGTCCAATTCACTACGTACCAAGTCTTTGATACCATGCGCATTGGTTTCGATGGAGATGGAGGTAGTAGTACTTAGTCGAAAGGTGCTGCCGAAAGTGGCGAAACAGCAAAAACATGGTAAAACTGATTTTTAACTTGAAAAAGAAATTTCTTTTTAACTAACCTGCTTTTTTTGTCAACATATGATTGGTTGCTGATTTCTTTTCCAAATTATTTTCTAAAAGTGCTTTCGAAATTTCAGAAGTAAATAATTTAAAAGATTTACAAAATTCCCCTTCTCCTTTTATAAATATATATAACATTTTAGTCCCATACCATAAATAATTTTATATACTTATTATAACACTTAGGAAAATTATATAAAATTCCTATATCACTTTTAATACATTTTCTAACATATATTAATTTCTGACCCAAAATGAATATAAATTAGCTATAATTAATTTTAAACCCAATTAACCATTTTATTCATTAGAAAATTTATAATAAATCCACATTAATTTAGAAAATTATGAAATTTAAAACCCATCTCTAAAATATTAATTCTGACATTATCTCAAAATCGCAAGGCATTTGGATGTCATCTAATAGGGTTTTCACATTAAAACTTATCATAAAATCCATATAAAATAGCATAAATCATCAACAAGCATGTATATCCATTTTAACAACAAAAAACATGGCAATATACTTTGCAAAATATTCGGATCTGATCTAGAAACCAAAAACATCAAAAGTATGAGATGTAACCCATTATTCACCATAGCTTTGTGATTAAGGAGTTGAGATTTGATCTTGGATTAAGTTGCTTAAGCTTCTTCCTCTTATCTTCTTCTTCTTTTCCCTTAATGGTGGCCGACCTCTTTAGTATTTGATTTTTGATTATGAACGTGAATAATGAACGTGAGTGAGTGAGGGTTTAGGGTATAAGAATGTTACTTATTCCTATATTGCCCTTATCAACTACAATAACTTATTCTATTTCATTTTACTTTAGTTCATTTGTTTAAATGGCACAACTACCTTCTAATTACACAAACCTCAATCCCTTAATCATTTATATTATTTCATTTAATTTAAATAATTAAATGTCCTAAATAACATTACTAAAAATTAGGGTCGTCATAGACTCCACCCTTAAAGAATTTCGCCCTCAAAATTACGATAAGTACACAACAAATCAATCATAAAGGTAAAAAATACCATGAAACAAATCAGGATAAGTGTTTCTAGTCCTGATCTCAGTTTCCCAAGTATAATCTCTCTTGTCGTCACTCCACTGGACTTTAACTAATCTGTCTGCCTTGTTCCTTAGCTTATTCTCATCCCTCGCGACTATACAAACTGATTTTCTAACTATAGTCAAATACGGTTCTACTACTAAGTACTCTAACATAGTCGGTGCTATAGTAGTCTCCAGATCTTGGATACACTTCCTTAGATGAGAAATATGAAAAATATCGTGGACTCCTGCCAAACCGTTCGATAACTCTATATGCGAGTTTCCAGATCCTCTCTACAATAGGAAGTGGTCCTACAAATCTCGATGCCAATTTTCCTGATTTCCCGAATCGATTACACCTTCCATTGGTGATACCTTGACGAAAACATGATCTCCTACTAAGAAATCTAAGTCCTTCCGTCTTCTATCAGCATAACTCTTCTTTCTAGACCGAGCTTCTTTCATTCTAGCTTGAATCAACTAAATCTTCTCTGCAGCTTCTCTAACTAAATCCAGACTAAGAACCAACCTATCCCTGGTCTCAAACCAAAAAACTAGATATTTGCATGGCCTTCCATATAAAGCTTCAAACTGTGCCATCCCTATACTAGCCTGATAACTATTGTTATACGAAAACTCGACTAGGTGTAGATGGTCTTCCCATGATCCTCCAAAGTCTAGCACATAAGCTCGTATCAAATCTTCCAAGACTTTGTTAATCTTTCTGTTTGCCCATCGGTCTATGGATGGTAAGCGATATTCATTTTGAGCTTAGTACCTGAAGTACCCTGAAGACTCTTCCAAAACTCGCTTGTGAATAAGGAATCTCTATCACTTACTATACAACTAGGAATTCCATGCAGTCTAACTATATTATTCATAAACAACTTAACCAAAACTAATGCCATCCTGGTTGACTTAACTGGAATGAAATGGGCACTCTTGGTTAACCCGTCCACTATGACCCATATCCTTTCATTTCCTCTATTATATCTTGGCAACCAGTCTATAAAATCCATCGAAATAGAATCCCATTTCCATACTGGAACATCTAAAGACTGAAGTAACCCACTTGGTTTCTGATATTCGGCTTTTACTTGTTGACAGTTCAGACACTGCTTCACCCTAAGCTTACATCCCTCTTTATACCTTCCCAGAAGAAATTCCTCTTTATATCCTGGTACATTTTAGTTCCTCCCGGATGAATAGTGAACTTTGAACGATGGCATTCTTCAAGAACTTCCTTCCTAATGCTTCCTACATTCGAAACACATAACCTTCCTTTCTTCCTAAACCACCCATTTGGGTTAAGACTAAAATCTTTAAAGTCATCGCTCTTTGTTCCATCCCTTAACCTTCTGATCTGCTCAGCTAATACTGGATCCTCTCCTTGCTTAGATGCAAACCTTTCAATCATAACTGGTCGGACTTCTAAACATGACAACATAACAGTTTCCTTACTAGATCTAGCTTTAGATCTCCACTGTACTCTACATGTCGTCAATGCTTCTAAATCTTTACACTCAGCTATCATAGCCAACACTACATTCTGATGTTTTCTACTAAGTGCACCTTCAACCTTATTGCCCTTTCCTGGTGTGTACTCAATACCAAAATCATAATCGGCTATAAACTCCAACCACCTCTGCTGTCTCATATTCAACTCCTTCTGAGAGAATAAATACTTTAGCGACTTATGATCTGTGTACAACTCGAATCTTTCTCCCAAAAGATAATGTCTCCACACCTTCAATGCAAAAATCACTACATCTAATTCCAAATCATGAGCTGGGTACTTAACCTCATGTGGTCTAAGCTGTCGAGAAGCATAGGCAATCACTTTACCCCTTTGCATTAATACAGCTCCTAACCCTGTTCCAAATGCATCTGTATATACTACTAGATCCTAGTTTCCTTTTGGAACAACCACACAGGTGCACTAATCAATAAATGTTTCAGTTTCTGAAATGCTTCCTCACAATTATCGGTCCAAACAAACTTCACATCCTTTTGCATTAGCTTGGTCATCGGTGCCGCTATCCGCGAGAAATCCTTAATGAATCTCTGATAGTATCAAGCTAATCTAAGAAAACTCTTCATCTCAGTCACTATCCCGGGTCTCTTTCAATTATTCACTGCCTCAATCTTAGTTGGATCTAAAGACAAACCTTTCTCTGAGACCACATGACCAAGAAACTTCACTTCCTTCATCCAGAAATGACATTTTGAAAATTTCGCCCTCAGCTGATGCTGCCTCAATGTCTCAAGCACCACTCTAAGATGAACTTCATGCTCTCTTTCATCCTTGGAGTATATCAAAATATCATCTATGAAAATCAACACGAATCTATCCATGTACTGTCGAAAAACTCGGTTCATCAAATCTACAAAGAATGCCGGCGCATTAGTTAATCCGAACGGCATCACTCACCATTCGTATGATCCATATCTGGTTCTAAATGCCGTCAAGAAATACTATCCTCTGCCACTCTAAGCTGATGGAACCCTGTCGCCAAATCCAACTAGGAAAATATTTTGGCTCCACTCAACTGATCGAACAAATCGTCAATTCTGGATAATGGATATCGATTCTTTATCGTCTTCTCATTCAACTTATGATAATCGATACACAACCTTAACGATCCGTCCGGCTTCTTAGCAAAAACTGCGGCTGCTCCCCAAGGCGAACTACTAGGTATGATAAAATTCTTACTTTCCAAATCCACCAACTGCACCTTTAACTCCCTCATCTCGGTAGGTGTCATCCTGCTTGGCGGTCTACTCACCGGTTCTGTTGCTGGTAACAAATCTATTCGAAACTCAATGGCTCGTTTTGGCGGTAATCCCACTACAGGTTCAAAGACATCTGTGAATTCTCTAATAACGAAAACTCGACTCAACTCGTCTTCTACCACCACAACACCCAACAGAGCGTTAACCTCACAACTAGTGTTTTCTACAGAGTATATTATCTGATCTCTATAGTCAGGATTTCTAAGTGATATTACCCTATCATGGAAAAATATCCTAGCATCATATTTACTTAACCAATCCATACCCAAAATAATTCCGAACCCTACAAAATCAAACACATGCAAACTACAAACAAAGGTGTGACCTAACAATTTAAACTCCAAACGGTCACACTTCATCCCAAGTGTTGCATACCCTCCTATCAGGTTTGCAACCCTTAAGGAAGTAACTAGGTATGCGGGTTCTGGGTTAAGCTTATCTACCAAACAATGAGATGTAAAAGAATGTGATGCACCAGTATCAAATATAACGCTAACTGACATACCATGAACCATAAGCGTACCTCCTAACACAGCCTTTCCTTTTTCCTCTGCCGTTGGCTTCAAGGTAGCTGGCTCCAATGCAAACACTTTTCCATTTCCATCCATAGATGGCTCTTTGCACTGGTTCTTATAATGTCAATTTTGATCGCAGTTGAAGCATCAGATATTCTTCTTCTCGATCACCTTCTTTCCATCACCCGAGCGACATTCATTTGCAAAATGCCCTTTCTTGTCACATTTATAGCAGACAACCTCTGCCTTCCTTTTCTTAGCAGCTCCTCCCTTCCGAGCTCCTTACTTATGGAAAAACTTTCTTTTCTGACTTTGCCCCACTTGGACTTCCTTTGTCTTATTCCTTTCCATAAAAGCAAGCATCTCCTCATGTCTCAAAGCCATTTCCACTACAACATCACATGGGTCCCTGAGATGCGGTAATGTGGCCTTGGCAAGCTCATGCTTCAACCCCCTGATGAACTTCTCATTTCTCTTAATCATAGTACCTATAATAGCATAGCCATATCTCACTAGCTCCTCAAACCTCCTTGCATACTCCAGCACAGTCATGTCTCCCTTCTCCAGCTCAGCAAACTTCTTGAGCAGAGTAGACTTAGCGATCTCCGACATAAACCTCTCCACTAATCTCCTTTTAAACTCAGTACATGTCATTGTCTCCTCATTAACTCTAATCGTAACACTGTTCCACCAGTACAACGCTGCTCCTTGTAACTGTCTAGAAGCATGCCTTCTCTTTTGCTCATCATTGAGCCCCAGATAAGCGGAAATCCTCTCGCAATGAAGCAAACAGTTCTCCACTTCGATTGCGTCTTCAGTACCAATAAACAGCTTTCCTCCCAACCGAGAATAATCTCTATTCAAAACAACATAATTGTTGACCACTGGAGCTTTCTGATTTCCTCCTCCAACTACTCCGGCGGCATCTCCTGCTTGCATCATGTTGACAAAGAATTAATACATTGCTCCCATGTCAACTTGTGGGAATCTAGCACCCTCATTTCCAGCTTGTGCCTAACCTGGGTTCCTCTTGGTATTTGATCTGGCATTTCCATTTGTTGTGGTGCACCACTTCCAAGGTTCACTCTTCCACTTCTAGCATCCATATCTACATACAAGCCTTCGTAAGATACAGAAGAATAGCGTAAGAGAGATAGGAGAATAGAGATATAGGATATACTTATATATAGCAAATATAAGTACGTTACTATAGCGTTATCCCATACCTCCATCTTTTCTCTAGTTCCTTAGGATGTTTTCAAAATCATTTTAAGTTTAAAGTTTTTCATAAACCTATGTCCTGATACCAAGTTGTAACATCCCCTATCTTGAGGCCTAAAGCTAAGCGCTATAGTTGTTACAGTCATCTATAGTATTAAGTTCCGGCAACAAAATACGGTAATGTTAATGGTATCCATAATATCATAAGCACATGAATATGAAACAAAAACACAGATTCAAAAACAACTTTTCTGTTTATATTTCACAAAACATGTTTCATATCCAATTATATAATTCCAAGCATTTCCCAGGTTCAGATCAAATATAATTATTACATAAATACGCCAAGAGCGACATATGAAGATGCCCCCTTGGTTTACCAGAGTACTAAATATTCATAACAGAATTAATACAACACAGCGGAAATAAAAAAACAACAGCTCCTAAATAACTAGCATCAGCCTCCTGCTCGTCTTTGGAAGCTTTATTCCTCCACTTACTAAAATTGTAAATCCCCAACACTCAACCTACTCAAATCAATTTTGAGCACCCGAGAGTTTAAGGGGAAAAGCATAAACTTCGAATCAGACATAAAGCCTTGCATGAATAATAATATACATCTCAGTTATCTGATATTAAATGAGACCACGCCGATTAGCGGAATGGGTTTTCCCTCACTAATACCTTTTAAAAACTTATCTTTTGCAAATCAAAACATGCAACCAAACTAGTTAAAACAATAATATCAATACCATGTAAGCATATAAATCAGATAATCAATGGACTATCTGTCAAAACACAATAGTTTTGTTTGGCTAATTACTAACCTTTGGCTAACCCGGGCCTATTAGACAAAATAAATAAATAGTCTAACTTCTGTTAGATACTCTTCTGGACGGTCTGTCCCTAACTTACTCCATCCAGGGTCAACTGATCCTAATGGTTTTGCGGGCTCAACAATAACCTATCCTCACTTTGTGTATTCCTTTCTATGTGCAACATCATTTTAGTCTTACCTATGACAAAGCCCTACAGACTTGAATTTTGGACTAAATTAGCTAGGGGCTTATAGCTGATGTATAGGGCGCGACCCTATACCAGTCCCATCTGGTATTCTAATATCTAAGTCATTTTACTTAGGGTCATCCACCCTTATAAATTTCCTTGAAAACCTTTTCTTTCAAAATGATTTAACCCTTTCTAAATCATACTAAAACAAGGAAAATATACTCCATGCTTTACTCAAATCACTTTGCCATGTTATACATACTTTACACAAAACATTGTTGATGAAAACATTCGAAACCTTTGAAAGTACCCCTTTCGAAACCATTGAAAGTACCCCTTTCGATACAAGTAAGCTACTTTACTATATAACCTAGGACGAAGGCCAAAATATACCTTTCGAAACCATTTACATTTAACTTTTCGAAAACATTGAAATCATCTCTTTCGAAAGCTTTATAAAACTATAGACATCCTCCTTTTTAAAACAGTTTAAACATGTCTTTCGAAACCATTGGAAACCTTCCATTTAGAACATTTCGAAAACATTGGGGAACCACCCTTCAAAACCTTTATCTTAAGCCTTTCGAAAGCATTAAGTTCTTTACATAAATCAAACCCTTCGAAAGCATTTGGGTTCAAGTAAAACATGTGGAACAACCTTCCGAAACCATTTAAAACCATTCCTTTCGAAATCAGTTGGGTTTAACTTTAAATAGAACAAAGGGTCTTAAAACAACTTAGTCGAAAACACTCTTTCGAAAGCAATTTCCTAAGTAAAAGATGCGGATGGTGTCGAAACCAATCCCTTCGAAAGCATTAGAGAAGCGACTTAGGTTTTAAAACAAAGAAACCCGTTCGAAGGCATTGCTTCGAAAGGTTGAAGGTGGCAGCAAGGGGTTTCGACCCCTTCGAAAGCTTCTTTAAAAAAAAGCGCAACCTCATTTGAAACCACTCCTTAAAACCATTTAACCAAGTCAAAAGCCATCTGAGTCAAAAGCATTCTATTCGAAAGCAAAACAGGTGCATTGCCTTTTAAAGGTAAAGTACGGTTTCGAACCCTGCGGAACCCCCTGTTTCGACCCAATACCTTTCGCCTATGTCCAATTCACTACGTACCAAGTCTTTGATACCATGCACATTGGTTTCGATGGAGATGGAGGTGATAGTACTTAGTCGAAAGGTGCTGCCGAAAGTGGCGAAACAGCAAAAACATGGTAAAAATGATTTTTAACTTGAAAAAGAGATTTCTTTTTAACTAACCTGCTTTGTTTGTCAACATAGGATTGGTTGCTGATTTCTTTTTCAAATTCTTTTCTAAAAGTGCTGCCGAAACTTTAGAAGTAAATAATTTAAAAGATTTACAAAATGACCCTTCTCTTTTTATAAATATATAAAACATTTAAGTCGCATACCTTAAATAATTTTATATACTTATTATAACACATAAGAAAATTCTATAAAAATTCCCATAAATCACTTTTAATATGTTTTCTAACATATATTAATTTATGACCAAAAAACAATATAAATTAGCTGTAATTAATTTTAAACCCAATTAACCATTTTCTTCACTAGAAAATCAATAATAAATCCACATTAACTCAGAAAATTATGAAATTTGAAACTCATCTTTAAAATATTATTTCTGATCTTATCTTAAAATCGCAAGGCATTTGGATGTCATCTAATATGGTTTTCACATTAAAACTTATCATAAAATCCATATAAAATAGCATAAATCATCAATAAGCATGTATATCCATTTTAACAACAAGAACATTGCAATATACTTTGCAAAATATTCGGATCTGATCTAGAAACCAAAAACATCAAAAATATGAGATGTAACCTATTATTCACCTTAGCTTTATGATTAAGGAGTTGAGATTTGATCTTGGATTATGTTGCTTAAGCTTCTTCCTCTTATCTTCTTCTTGTTTTCCCTTAATGGTGACCGGCCTCTTTAGTATTTGATTTTTGATTGTGAACGTGAATAATGAATGTAAGTGAGGGTTTAGAGTATAAGAATGTTACTTATTCTATATTGCCCTTATCAACTACCCTAACTTATTCTATTTCATTTTCCCTTAGTTCATTTGTTTAAATGGCACGGCTACCCTCTAATTACACAAACCTCAATCCCTTAATCATTTGCATTATTTCATTTACTTTAACTAATTAAATGTCCTAAATAATGTTATCAATCCTTTCTCTGAGACTACATGACCAAGAAACTTCACTTCTTTCTTCCAGAAATGACACTTCGAAATCTTCGCTTTTAGTTGATGCTGCCTCAACGTCTCAAGCACCACTCTAAGATAGACTTCATGCTCTCTCTCATCCTTAGTGTATATCAATATATCATCTATGAAAGCTAACACGAACCTATCCAAATGCTCTCGGAAAATTTGGTTCATCAAATCCACAAAGAATGCTGGCGCAGTAGTTAGTCCAAACGACATACTAACCATTCGTATGAATCATATCTGGTTCTAAACGCCGTTAAAGGAATACTATCCTCTGCCACTCTAAGTTGATGGAACCATGTCACCAAATCCAACTGGGAAAATACTTTGGCTGCACTCAACTGGTCGAACAAATCGTCAATTCTAGGCGATGGATATCGATTCTTTATCGTCTTCTCATTCAACTTACGATAATCGATGCACAACCTTAACGATCTATCCGATTTTTTGGCAAACACTGCGGCTACTCCCCAACGCGAACTACTTGGTCTAATAAAATTCTTGCCCTCCAAATCCAACAACTACGCCTTTATCTCCCTTATCTCGGTAGGTGTCATTCTGCTTGGCGGTCTACTCACCGGTTCTGCTCTTGGTACTAAATCTATTCGAAACTCAATGGCTCGTTTTGGTGGTAGTCTTACTATAGGTTCAAAGACATCTACGAATTCTCTAACAACGAAAAATTGATTCAACTCGTCTTCTACCTCCATAACACCCAACAAAGCATTAACCTCAAAACTAGGGTTTTCTACGGTATATACAATCCGATCAGTACAGTCAGGGTGTCTAAGTGATATTTTCCTATCATGGAAAAATTTCCTAGCATCATATTTACTTAACCAATCCATACCCAAAATAATTACAAACCCTACAAAGTCGAACATATGCAAACTGCAAACAAAGGTATGACCTAACAATTCAAACTCTAAGTGGTCACACTTCATCCCAAGTGTCGCATAACCTCCTACAATCCTTAAGGAAGTAACTAGGTATGATGGTTCTAGGTTAAGCTTATCTACCAAACAATGAGATATAAATGAATGCGATGCACCATATCAAATAGAACTCTAACTGATACACCATAAATCAAAAGCGTACCTCCCAACACAGCTTTTCCCCTCTCCTGTGCTGTCGGTCTCGAGGTAGCTGGTTCCCATGCAAACACTTATCCTTTCCCATCCTTGGCTGGCTCCTTGCACTGGTTCTTATGATGCTTAATCTGATCACAGTTGAAACACTTTATTCCTTTCTTCTTCGCAACTTTCTTTCCCTTGCTTGTCCAACACTCATGGGCATAGTGTCCTCTCTTGTCACTTGTAACACACCACTTCTGCCTTTCCCTTTTTAGCAGCTCCACCCTTCTGCGCACCTTTCTTGTGGAAAAACTTCATCTTTTGACTCTACCCTCCTTGAGGTACCTTGGCCCTATTTCTTTCAAGAAAAGTTTGCATCTCTTCATTCCTCAAGGTCATCTCAACAACAACATCACATGGATCCCTAATATGCGGTAACATGGCCTTAGCAACCTCAGGCTTTAACCCCCGAATGAACTTTTCATTCCTATTAATAGTATCAACCATAGCATAGCCATATCTTGCTAGCTCCTCAAACCTTGTTGCATACTCAAGTACAGTCTTATCCCCTAGCTCCAACTCAGCAAAATTTACGAGCAGAGTGGACTTAGCCATTTCTGACATAAACCTTTCTTCGAACCTTCTCCTGAACTTAGCCCATGTCATGGTCTCCTCATTAACTCCAATAGTCACACCATTCCGCCAATACATCACTGCTCCTTATAGCTGTCTAGAAGCAAGCCTTCTCTTCTGCTCATCATTGAGCGCTAAGTTAGCGAAAATCCTCTCGCAATGACAACCAATTATCCACTTTGATTGTGTCTTCAGTGCCAATAAATGGCTTTCCTCCCAGCCGAGCATAATCTCTACTCAAAAGAGCACAGTTTTTGACCACCAGAGCTTTCTGATTTCCTCCTTCAGCATTTCCTCCAACTACTCCAGCAGCAATTTCCGCTTGCATCATGTTTACAAAGAACTGATATATTGCTCCGATATCAACTTGCATGACTCCAACACCCACATTTGTAGCTTGTGCCTGACCTTGATTTCTACCAGTATTTGGTCTGGCATTTCCATTAGTTGTGGTGCTTCCCCCACCAAGGTTAACTCTTCCACTTCTAGCATCCATATCTGCATTCGAGCCTTCGAAAGTTACATAAGAATAGTCCAAGCGAGATGGGAGAATAGAGATAAAGCGTATACTTATATATATAGCAAATACAAGTACGTTACTATAGCGTTATCCCATACCCTGATATTTTCTCTAATTCCTTAGGATTATGTTTTCAAAATCATTTTTTAGTTTAAATTTTTCATAAACCTATGCTTTGATACCAAGTTGTAACATCCCCTATCTTGAGGCCCGAAGCTAGGCGCTACAGATGCTATAGTCATCCATAGTATTAAGTTCCGGTGACAAAATACGGTGATGTTAATGGTACCCGTAATATCAGGAGCATATGAATATGAAATAAAACCGCATAAATTAAAACATCTTTTTTGAATACATTTCAAAGCAATATTTCATTCAAATTACATAATCCCATAATCGATTCCTATGTTTTGATAAAATATAATTATTACAAAATACGCCAAAAGTGACATATGAAGATGCCCTCTTGGATGACCAGAGTACTAAATAGAAAAAAATGTCTTAATACATCATAACGAAAATAAAATTATCAACTCCTAATTAGCTTAATTCAGCCTCCTACTCGTCTCCGGAAGCTTTATTCGTCCACCTACTAAAACCTGTAAACCTTAACTCTCAATCTACTCAAATTAATTTTGAGCACCCAAGAGTTTAAGGGGAAAAACATAAACATTGAGTCAGACATAAAGCCTGGTGTAAATAATACTATTACATTTCCGTTTACTGATATTAAGTGAGACCACGCCGCTTAGCGGAACGGGTTTCCCCTCACTAATATCCCTTTTTTGCAAATCAAAATCCTGCAACCAAACTGGTAAATCAAACTGATTATATCAATAATAGCAATATCATATATGCTCAAAAATAGGTAATAAATAGACCATATGTCTGAAAAATATAGTTTCGTTTGGCTAACTACTAACCATTAGCTGACGCGGACCTACCAGACAAAATAAACAATAACCTAACAACTATTAGACAAACTTCTGGACAGTCTGTCCTTAACTTACTTCTCATAGGGTCACTGGATCCTAATAGTTTTTTGGGCTCACCAATAACCTATCCTTATCCTTTGTATATATTCCTTTCTATATGTAACCATCATTTAAGTCTTACCTGTGACTAAGCCCTACACACTGGAATTTTGGACTAAATTAGCTTGGGGCTAAAGCTAATGTATAGGACGCGACCCTACACCAGTCCCATTTGGTATTCAAATATCCGAGTCATTTACTAAGGATTAACTACCCTTTAAATTTTCCTTGAAAACCTTTCAACTTGATTTAACTCTTTAAATCATCTTAAATAAGGAAAACATACTATTTGCTTTACTCAAATCACTTTGCCATGTTATATATACTTTACACAAAATATTATTGACGAACACCTTCGAAACCCTTGTTTAAAAGCTTTAAACAACCCCTTTCGAAGCCATTGAAAGTACCCCTTTCGATATAAGTAAACTTCTTTACTTTATAACTTTAGTCCAAAGGGCCATACATACCTTTCGAAACTATTGACAATAGACCCTTTCGAAAACATTGAAAATATCCTTTCGAAAGCATTATAAAACCTTAGACATCCTCCTTTCAAAACACTTTAAACGTGCCTTTCAAAAACATTGAAAACCTTCCATTTAAACACTAAGGTAAACCTTTCGAAAACGTTGGAGAATCACCCCTTCGAAACCTTTGTCATATATCTTTCGAAATACCGGGGAACCTCCCCTTTGAAACCTTTATTAGTTACCTTTTGAAAGCATTAAAGTACTCTGCTTACTTTCAAAAGTATTGGGTTCTAGTTAAAATATGTGGAACAACCTTTCGAAACCATATGAAATCATTCCTTTCGAAACCTTTGGGTTTAACTTTCAAAACATCAAAAGGGTCTTAAAACAACTAAGTCGAAAGCAAATTTTTCAAAAGCAATTTCCTTCATAAAAGAAGTGGAAGATGTCGAAACCAATCCCTTCGAAAGCATTGGAGAAGCGACTTTAATTTTTATAACGAAGGAACCCTTTCGAAAGCACTACTTCAAAAGGAAAAAGGCGGTAGGTTGGGGTTTTGACCCCTTCGAAAGTAATTTCTTAAAACAAAGGCGCAATCTCTTTTGAAAGCTCTTTCCTTTAAAACCATTTGACCAAGTAGAAATCTATCTTATTCGAAAGCATCCTGTTCGAAAGCAAAGTAGGCGTATTTCCTTTTAAAAGAAAAACAAGGTTTCGACCCCCTTCAGAACCTCTGTTTCGACTCTATACCTTTCGCCTGTCTTCAATCCACTACGTACCAAGGCTATTGATACCATGTGTACGACTAGGGTGGAGGTGGTAGTATGAAGTTGAAAGGTAGCTACCGAAAGTGGTGGAAGTATGAAGTCGAAAGGTAGCTGCCAAAAGTAGTTAAACAGCAAAACCTTCAAAAACTAATTTTTAACTTTAAGAAGTAATTTCTTTCAACTAAGCTGCTTTATTTGTCAACATATGATTGGTTGCTAATTTCTTTTCCAAATTCTTTTCTAAAAGTGCTGCCGAATTTCAAAAATAACAATTTAAAACATTTGTAAATTGCCTCTTCTCCTTTTATAAACATATATAACATTTAAGTCCCATACCTTAAATAATTTTATATACTTATTAAAACACTTAGGAAAATTCTTCAAAAATTCCAATAAATCGCTTTTAATATGTTTTCCAACATATATAAATTTCTGATCCAAAGCCAATATAAAATAGCGGTAATTAATTTTAAAACCAATTAATCATTTTCTTCATTAGAAAATTAACAATAAATCCACATTAGTTCAGAAAATTATGAAACTTGAAACCCATCTCTAAAAAATCATTTTGACCATATAATAAAATCGCAAGGCATTTAGATGTCATTTGATAGGTTTTTCAAATCAAAACTTGGTATAAAAATCATAATTCATTAACAAGCATATATATCTACTTATCATTCAAAACATAACAATAAACTTTGCAAAAACATACGGATCTAATCTAGGACCGGAATCATCAAAATATGAGATGTAAACTATTATTTACCTTTAGCTTGTTGTTAAGGAGTTGAGATGTACTCTTGAATAAATCGATTAAGATTCCCTCTTCTTGATTCTTGCTTACCTTCCTCTTACTTCTTAACGGTAGTCGGCCTCTTCTTAGGTTTGTTTTAATTTGTGAACGGGTAAAATGAATATGGCTTAAGGGTTTAGGGTATAAGAATGTAACTCATTCCTATTTTGCCCTTATCTATCTCCCTTACTTATTTCATTTTAATCCCTTTAGTTTATTAATTTAAATTGGCACGGCTACGCTATATTAACACAATTCTCAATCCCTTAACCATTTACATTATTTCATTTAATTTAACTAATTAAATGTCCTAAATAATGTTAATCAAAATTAGGGTCATTACAGTTAGCTACGCAAGCGCTATATGATGGATGTTCAAGAACTTGACAAAGTAAGGATAAGAGGGGAGCGTCCCCCTAGTATTCATATAGGTAAGTGACCAGGAGAAGTAGCCTGCTAAATGCTGGCTTTCTCTATCGATGACCAAGGGATAAAGGGGTATGATGTTCATGCAACCATAGCCAGACAAGGATTGGGCTGATTGACCCAGTCGTCCAGTATCCTAGAAGCATCCACTAGGAGAGCCTATCATCCACTAGTAGAAGCACATCGGCCATCTAAATCAATAATGAGCAATCCCTAGATTATCCAACAACCTCAATCTACTAAAAAAAATAAACTCGAGGGAAAGTCCTTCCCTACTAGTACAAGCAACCCGCCACTATGCGGCAGGCCCGCTCAGGCCCTAACTTAAGGCCGATTGTGTAGCCCATGACACTATCTGCCTATCACCTAATACAACCCACAAAATCAGGCTTAGTATGTCATTTTCCTACTAAAAAACAAATATGATGGATCAGTAATATTGATGATCTTGTGTCTAGTATGGTCTGCTTGGTGCTCAACGTCAAATGATCACCGTTGATGGCACAATATGGTTGTTGTATGCCCTATAAAGTGAGGGTTCATCAGAAATTTCATTGATGCAACAACGACCTTCAAGTTATCATGACAATGATAACAAATAAAGTGCAAGAACAACATGGCAATGGGGAAATGGCAATAGCAGAATTCATAAAAATCATTTCAAAAGCAAGCAAGTAAAATACCATTTAAGTAGTAATATGAAAAATGTGACGGGACTGATAATGATTCAGGTATGTAGTTGGAAATCGAAGTTGATGATAAAGAAGAAAAGCTCTCTGAAGTGTTTTAATAGTGGAAATATTCAAAAGCTCAGTTTAGTTGGAAAAGAGAGGAGGAGAGAGATTTATAGGTAGTGGAAAACAATGCAGGCCATTGGATCAGCCGCGTGAGAAACAATATGGGTCGTCTATGTATCACTAAAGCATTTATCATATCACTATGTTGGATAAGAGCATTATCTCTGTATCGCCTAAAAAAATGAACTGCTTTCACCGATGACCCAATGCCACATGTGAGAACATTAAATGCATGGTTGTCAAGCCCGCCCCTGCATGCGAGCACGGGCTAGGGGGTAGAATGTTACTACAGTTTCTCGCAAGCATAAAGTGGGCTGACCCACATCGCTCAAATAGTTCCCATGACTACAACGACACACAACTTGGACCGTCTTTTGGTTTGCATAATTTCATGACCTAGCATGTTAGCTCGCCTGCTAGGTATGGCTAGGACATACATTTAAGCACTTGGTACCATGGCTCGTTTGCTTAGCATTGCCCTCGACTGGCCCAAGCGAGCATAGCTCCCTTGAGGAGCAACCCACCCAGCACCACCGTTGGTATCAGTCAAATGCCATCTCCACAAGCACTAGTGGGCGAGGGTGATACATGAGCAACTTGGTCTACGAATTGCTTCCCAAAAGTCTACCGGCACATCCATCCAACAAATTGCTGACTAATCCTCTACTCGTCTTTAACTTTACACCAGTTTCCCCTACCCGCCTCCACTAAGGTTTATTTCCTTGGCATCATAGTTTATGGCCATAGGTGCCTGATTGTCCCTGTAGGAAGAAGCTTCACGTGCATTATTCCCCTATAAGGACTGACATATGCAACATTGTTCATCTAACAAAAGCCCCACTGCACAGTAACCACTCCATGTCTTTTGCTGCCACCAAAGCAACTCTTCTCAACCACTCCTTGATCCCACACCGCCTGCCCCAACACCAAGCGTGCTTAAGGTACGATCCACCAATTTTTATCATATGTACCATGCAGTCCAGCTGGTATCCTAACTGGCATATGGATCACTAGACACGACTGTCAATGGCCTAAAGCAATTTCTGGATCTCGGTAGAGCAATCTCATCCATTCAAGCACCAATTTCAGCAGCTATAAATACACCAAGACATGCATTTTTACAAGGGCCAAACCATATAAACTCTCAAGCATTATTTTTTTTTATTGTCTCTTGTAATCAAATCTCTTATAAGAGAAGCAAAGTAGTAAGAAATTCCTCATAGTAGACGTAGATAATTTTAGATCGAACCACTCTATATCTTACGGTCTTTTACTTTTTACGCATTTTACCTCCTCATTTTACATTATAAATTAGGGTGTTATAGGCTACCTTTGCTAATATCACCTCATAGTCATAACTCGGAGGTTAGCTAAATTTTTATACATTATTAACCAACAGGAAACCCTTGGACGAGTCGTTCCATAATTATCCAATAACTTTCAGTACGTAACCCATTGGGTGCCTCTAGCAGCCATCAATAATATATTATCTAACATTTGAAGAGCATTGCATACTTTGGTCTCAATGGATGTATCAATATTCTTTTTTGAAATATCTTAGCCAAGAATATTTAAAGTAAAATGTCATTTTATATTGTGATTAAGTACTCATGATTGCAACTATTTACAACTACAATCACATAACTTTTCATTTAAGGTTTTTCTTATTTATCTACTTTAAATTAATTACTTAGTTAGTCATATCACTATATAACAAAGTATATAACCGAAATCAAATACCTTTATTACGAACAAGATCGGTCATAGAGTTAGAAATATGTAACAAATTACATAATTGCCCATAGGGCATACCCCTAACTCTATATATTTCCCATTTGCACATGAGGTCACTTATGGATTCTTATTCTCACTCCTCAAATCAGTTTCCTCAAAATAATCAAGCTAGCCCCTTAGTGAATGGACATGCTATATTGTTTTACTTATCTACTTTGTCAATCATCTCTCTCCGACGTTGATAAACTGCCTTATCATGTAGTACATTTTGGATCATGTTTCTCAACTTCTAGTAAGCTGTAGGTTCTTTCATTTCTTGACTTCTAGAGAGCTAGGTTCTTTAATAATCTGTATCATGATGTTATTATCTTATAATAATATTGTAGGATTTTCAATATTTGGAATCACCCTAGCTCGGTTAAGAAATTTGCGCGCATTTATATATATGCATATATTGCTTTATCGTGGTATTATTTAAGGTGATGTACATATCCTATTGGTAGAATTCACCACAAATCATGTTTAGAACATTTCCAACTTGAAGCTCCCTAACTAAGGTTGAATATAAATTTTGTCTTAACATGCTTGCTCGATATCACTTATAAAGTTCTAGTCGAGTATTCCTTCATTAAGGAGTTTGTTATTTCTATAAAAAATTCTTGAGTATTTCAAAAATATTCGAGAATACCCTTACCCACCATTTAGTTATCTTAATTTTCATTTGATACTCGCTTAATATACTAATTACATAAGCAATTAGGGATATAGTAGACATCACAACATATATGATAATTATTATTGCTAATGCATAAGGAGTCTATCCCATGCACTCCACACTAAATGTTTTAATATGGTGTCTATGTATATCTTATAGAATAGTCCCTACATCCTTGTATACTATTTATAAATGATGCCATTTTCAAATCCAATGTCGAGTATTAAACAACCAAAGTAAAATAATTATAACACAGGTACATCGTTTACAATTAAAGTTTTTTGTTTACTTATAGTTTAGAAATATTATAGTACCTTTATAGTTCTTCTTATAGACATAGGCTTCCTCTACATTTTGACTAAAATTCAAATTCTGTGATTTTTTAATATAGTTGCTCAACTTTAATGCTTGTTGAATGGTACTTTCATATCAGTTCTTCGATCCTATTTGAAACCCACAAACTTATTATTTCTTCCACTAACTTTGAGACACTTTGGTTGTTTTACACAAATAATATATTCTAAATCATTATATAGAATTTCTGTTTCAACATATATGTATCAAAACACAAAATCATATTGAGTGGTAATTTTACAGTTAAAATCAAAATTAATTTAAGCATGTTGAATAATGAATGTGTTATGTTTGTTTTAAAATTGAACTTTACCATGTTAATCTATCAACATAGCTTACTATATTCCAACTACATTATTCTTCTCGAAAACACTTTTGTAGATGATGGATCATATCCTTTTGGGTATAACTATCAAAACCATATTTTGATAATATACTTGGAATCCCTTTCAGATTTGCGCATCATGCCATATGGCAAAGTCAATACTCTTTATGGCCTATTAAAAAATAAGGAAATACATTTCTTGTCATTGATAAGAAACTCACATTGTCTCTTTAATGTGTGAGAATCCTTATTAGACATGCTAATTTGTTGTGTTCGTTTAGGCTTGGTTGATTTCATTTCATCTTACATAATCAATTTTATCTCTAGATCGTATCTAAATCTGTTTTACTACTAATAATTTCTAAAAGAAATTTCTACATCATGAGTTCGAATTTGTTGAAACAATAGATTTTTCTTATACAACGGAATAGGTACTCATAAAAATTATATGGCCTGTCTTTATATATGCATATAACGGAACAGGTACTCATAAACATCTTATTCATTTTAGGTACTTTGGAGCCCTTTCCAATACACTCACTTATTCGATCGAATCAAATTCTTTTACTTCCTTTGCATGTTATGTTTTCTACATCCATTCAATAAACATATCACAAATAGATTACTTATGTATCAAATACGCATTTTTATTTCTATGATAATTTATTTGAAAACTAAATGAAGTAATTGGATCTTTTTTGGTAATAATAAACTTTTGACTATATACATTTATAAGTATTAATCCGAAGAATTCACTAACTCTTATGTCGCTTCCACTGAATGGCTGCTTTGCCTATAATCATTTGAGATACAATTCACTAGAACTATGTGATTCATAATTATATGATTAAAGAATTATTTCTCAAAATTGTGGTTTAGTCTATAATTCCAAAATAATTGTTAAAAATTCAGATACTTCCATATTTCTAGTGCATCACTTTTGTTATGAATATCATTATCGTAAATTTATTTTATATATAATATTCATACCAAAATAAAACTACATTTATCTTTAGTCAATGCTTAAAATAGTTATTTTTTCATAAATAATTTTTGGTATATTTACAAAAATAGTTTTTTCATAGCTTGATGCGTTAACTATGAAGTGTTATATGATATGCTCCCACTATTTTAACCATTACTATAATAACCTATGGAATACAAAGCTAAATTCAACCACTTATTAGAGATTTTTATTTTATACACCGCAACTAGTTTATAGTTGAGAGATCAAATTAAATATCTTGAACTCGAAGAAATAACTTTCCTAGAAACAATTTTCTACATGGAAAATACGTTTGAAACAGAAATCACATTTCTCATTCCATATTAACTGTTAGTATTTTGTACACTATACATTTTCTTTGATACCATTAAAGGAACCAAGTTGGTCTAGAGCAGGTGAAATGGGTAGATTTTAAAAAAATTCCCTATTTGTATCATAATTGGACTATGAAATCTAATAATGTGTTTTCACTGGACCCAATCTTGTTATACAATAAAATCATATTTTATTTAACATTATTTTATTTTTATTATAGTTAATCACATAAGTTTGAATTAATCTATATTTTGAATATATCATATATATATATTCATAACATAACAAGATAACATAATGATATATACCACACTTGAATATATTATAAGTGTGATACTCATATATATACATACACACACATGCGTGCCTGTACACATGCAGATATACATATATGTATGTGTGTGTGTTTGTGTGTAACTTAGTTAGATGTTTATGTTCTATCAATTGTTATGTGAAGGGTCAAATTGTTAATTAAGGAAATGACATCATAGATCATCAAATTGACAACTGTACACTTAATTAGGAGTTACATTTATCAATTTTGGATATGAGAAAGGTCACATGAACATATACGGTGTAAATTGTAAATAAATGACATGATTAGAGAAGATATGTATGCAAAGCATAAAGATTCAACGAAATATAACATGGTGTAATATATGTTGATTCATGAGTTTTGATTCATGACATAAGCTTCAGAGATCATACGACGAGAATACTATACAAAAGCGACAAAAAGGAGAATGACCATATATTGCACACTATAAAGGAGACAAGACTACAATCCAGATATTAGTATGAATATTTTATTTTATTGAGTCTTAGAATATTGTTAAAATCATTCCTCAAGTAGTCACACATTCACACAAATTTATTTATACAAAAATAAGTATCACTGTGCAAATAACAGCAGGTCGGCCGACCGACCAGAAACTTCGGCCGACCGAATCTGTGTCCAGTGCACAGATATGCACCGTTTTATTTACGTCTGTAAACTCAGCTGACCGGCCCAGGTTTCTCGGTCAACCAACCAGAACATAACGGCTAGTTTTCTGAAGAGGTGCAATTGTTCATGAAGAGGAATGTTCTTTAATCCAACAGATATGGACACAACTCTTGATTGAAACTCTTCATGAAAGATTGTAACTATTCTACAACTATATAAACATATTCAATTCACTTCTACAATCACCGATTCTTGTTTATAATTCTTAAATCTATTCTCTAGTATTCTCTGCAAATAAAAGCAATCATTCTTATTTAATATCACTAGAATCCCTGAATTAATTCATATACTTCGATTCTACGTGATTATCTTCCTTCTAAATCTTCACACACATATATACTCTTGAGGATTTGATTATAGGAAAGCTGTACTATCAAAAGACAATCAGTGTTATTCAGAACACACTCGTCAACAAATTATTTGTATTAAGTTGAAGTCCTCTTCGGCTGTTGAGGCGGAAAAATTCCTGTTCGGCTGCTCAGGTGTCGTATACCTATTCCTCCGGGTTAAGTGAGAGGTTTAGTTTAAATCCAGAGGGTATTCTGGGACTGGACGTAGAACGGAAAGTTCGAACCAGTATAAAAATTCCTAGTGTGCTTACTTTAATTTTTATTTTACTACTATTATCAGTTTCCGCATTTATATATCATATTACACGATCCTTAGTACTGCACGTACACTTTCATTTGGTATCAGAGCAAGGAAATCCTATAACCGTCACAAAGTTATTTGATATCTATTTCTAGTAATATGGCAACAACACATACTAACGATTTTGACACTAACACTAATACTAGTTTCACAGAGGGTCAATCAACTTCATGACCTCCACTTTTTAATGGTATAAATTATAATTATTGGTCAACTAGAATGAGAATCTATATGCAATCTAGTGGATTTGATATTTGGAATATTATACAAAGTGAGTACACAACTCCTACTGGAGAATACTCAACTTGGAGTAACACACAAAAACTAGATGCTACATCTAATGCAAAGGCCATGAATATTTTATTTTGTGCATTAGATAGAAATGAATTCAATAGAGTTAGCATGTGCACTTCTGGTTATGAAATTTGGAGAACACTTAAGATAACACATGAAGGAACGAACAAAGTAAAATTAAGCAAAATCTCTATGTTGAAAAATCAATTTCAAAATTTCAAAATGAGGCCAAATGAATCTATAAATGACATGTACTCTAGATTCCAGGATATTTATCATGCTTTACTATCACTAGAACAAAAGTTTACTGATTTTGATATTGTTACAAAAATCTTAAATTCTTTAACGGACGAATGGGAAAGAAAAGTTCTAGCCATTGAAGAAGCAAGCGATTTGTCAACATTAAAACCAAAAGAATTGATAGGTAATTTAATGTCCTACGAAGTAAATTTGCAGGCAAAAAGAAATGGAGCACAAGAAAAGAAAAATGTGGCATTCCAAGTAGAAAAAGATGACTCCAACTCGGATAATGAAGATATGGCAATGATCGCTAAAAATTTCAAAAAGTTTTTGAAATTCAACAGAAACAAATTCAAGGGAAACAAAAATAATTCCAACAACAATTCCAATAGCAGCAAACCATCATCTTCAGCAATGGAATGTTATGAATGTCATAAGAAAGGACACATGAAGAAGGATTGTCCAGAGCGTAAAAAGAATAATTTCAAGAAGGACAAAACCAAACGAAAAGCTTTTTCTATCACTTGGGACGACACTGACTCATCATCCTCATTTGAGAGTGAAAGTGATAATGAACAAGCAAATGTGTGCTTCATGGCTTCATCAGACGATGTGAGTGATTTTACTTTTGAAGATTTAATTGAAATAAATTCTGAATTAGTAAATTTAGCAAAACAACTTAAAAGGAAAAATAAGGAGTTGCAAAGAAAGTTAGATAGAACTGTCTTAGAAGTAGATATGCTGAAAAATGAGAAGAAAATATTAGAAGATGAACTAGAAAGTTCTCAACAATCAAATTCTAACTTATCTTCTCAAATTTTGTCAATATCTAAAGAACTAGAAATTCAGAAAAATAAAAATGATATTTTACTTTTCGAAAATAATAGTTTAAACTCTAAGATTAAGGATTTAGAGTTAGAAAAATCTAGTCTTAAAATAAAATTTGATGATATTTCTAAAAATGTATCTAATTTCAATAAAGGAAGAGAGAATCTCTCTAGTATACTAGAAAATTCTAAATCCTCTAAAAATAAATCTGGACTAGGATTTAAGAAACAAAATAATTTTGCTAAAAGTAGGATTAATAATAATATTAAGAAAGATATTAAGAAAACAGTTTATCCAAATACTAAAACCATCAAGATATGGATTCCAAAAACAAATAATGTTTTGATAAGGAATAAACATATCAAAATGTTTATGGAAACTGTTCATAATAACAAGAATTATGTTTATAAAGGGAATTCTGAACCCGTATGGGTTTGGCTTCCTAAGATCTAACTCTTAGGACCCTAAAAAGATTGGGTACCAACTTTTTATAAACTTTTTGCAAGTACCACATAAGAAGAGAGAAAAATGGATTTTAGATAGCGGTTGCTCAAAACACATGACTGGAAACAAAGAAATGTTGTCAAACATTATATACTCAAATGGAGGAGCAGTAACCTTTGGAGATAACTCAAAGGATATATCATCGGCAAAGGCAATGTCTGTAGCAATGGTACCTCTAATTTACCTCTTATTACTGATGTTTTATTAGTTAAAAATTTAAAACACAATTTATTAAGTATTAGTCAGCTATTCGATAAAGGTTTTAATATAACCTTTTCATAAAATAAATGTAATATTTTCGATAAAAATCATAACACTATTTTCGAAGGAAAAAGAGATAAAAACATTTATATCTTAAACATGAATGTTAATAATGATTCAAATTTGTGTTTAGTAGCTAAAGAAAACGATTCCTGTCTTTGGCACAAAAGATTTTGTCACATCAATTTTAATACTATCAACAAACTAGCTAAAAACAATTAGTTAAAGGATTACCTAATATAAAATTCAAAACTAATATATTTTGTGATGCATGTAAATTAGGAAAACTAACAAAATCCTCTTTTAAATCAAAGAAAGTAATATCTACAGAAAAACCACTTGAACTGTTACACATGGATCTCTTTGGTCCAACTCAAGTGTAGTCTATTAATCATAATAGATATGTATTTGTTATTGTAGATGATTTTTCTAGATATACTTGGATTTTCTTTTTGAAAAATAAAAGTTATACTTTTGATAATTTTAAAGTTTTTGTTAAAAGAATTCAAAATATTAAAAGTTTGAAAATTAAAAATATAAGAAGTGATCATGGAGGAGAATTTGAAAATGAAGTGTTTGAACAATTTTGTAACAAGAAAGGTATTAACCATAATTTTTCGTTTCCTAGAACACCACAACAAAATGGAGTTGTAGAAAGGAAAAATAGAACGTTACAAGAATGTGCAAGAACTTTATTAAATGGAACCACTTTATCAAAACACTTTTGGGAAGAAGCTGTAGCTACTGCTTGTTATGTATTGAATCGTGTTTCTATTCGACCATTAACTAAGAATACTCCATATGAACTTCTAAATGGAAGAAAACCAAATATTTCATATCTTAAAGTTTTTGGTTCTAAATGTTTTATTTTGAATACTAAAGATCAGCCAGGCAAATTCGATCCAAAATGCGATGAAGGAATATTTGTTGGATATTCGGAACGAAGCAAGACTTATCGAATTTATAATAAACGAACTCAAATTATTGAAGAAAGCTTACATGTTTCATTTGACGAAAATTTTAAAAATATAAATCCAATTGTTACTATTGATTCTGATGATGAAACTACTCAGAATGAAAATAGTAATACAAATGAGAATTTTGATATTCATGAAACAAATGAAAATACAAACATTACTCCTAATATAATAAAATTTCCACCTAGAATTTTACGAGATCATCCTGTGCAAAATATAATTGGAGAAGTTAATACGAATGTTAAAACCAAACATCAATTAAATCAGGTTGGTCATGTAGCTTTTCTCTCTAACATAGAACCTAAGAATATAAAAGAAGCCTCAACTGATGACTACCGGATTCTTGCTATGCAAGAAGAACTAAATCAATTCGAACGAAACGAAGTTTGGGAACTCGTTCCTAGACCTAGTGATCAATCAGTCATCGGTACTAAATGGGTTTTCAAAAATAAAGCAGATGAACTAGGAAATATAACCAGGAATAAAGCTAGATTAGTTGCACAAGGATATAATCAAGAAGAAGGAATTGATTACGAAGAAACGTTTGCTCTAGTCGCCCGACTTGAAGCAATACGAATCTTATTACCTTTCACGTGCTTTCATAAGTTTAAACTTTATCAAATGGATGTTAAAAGTGCATTTTTAAATGGATACATAAAAGAAAATGTTTTTGTTGAACAACCATCTTTTTTTTATCATGAAAAATTTCCAGATCATGTTTATAAACTCAAAAAAGCATTATACGGTTTAAAACAAGCACCACGTGCTTGGTATGATCGCCTTAAAATCTATTTATTAGAATCTGGTTTTGAAATTGGTAAAGTAGATCAAACTCTTTTTATTAAGAAAACTAATAAAGATATTTTAATAATTCAAATATATGTTGATGATATTATTTTTGGATCGACAAATGAAAAACTATGTCAGGAATTTTCGACTATAATGACAAATGAATTTGAAATGTCTCATATGGGAGAATTGTCATATTTTCTTGGATTACAAATTAAACAAATTGAAAATGGAATTTTTATTAATCAAGAAAAATATTGTTATAATTTAATTAAATGATTTGGTCTGGAAAACACTTCTGCCAAGCCAACTCCAATGAGCACAACTACTCATCTTGATAGAGACGAGGAGGGCAAAAGTGTTGATCAGAAGCTATATCGTAGTATGATAGGTTCTTTACTTTATTTAATAGCGAGTCGACCCGATATAATGATGAGTGTTTGTTTATGTGCTCGATTTCAAGCAAATCCCAAAGAGTCACATATGAGAGCAATTAAACGCATTATTCGTTATCTAACTAAAACCAAAGATTTCGGACTATTTTATCCGAAAGAATGTCCTTTCAAATTAGTCTCCTATAGCGATGCTGATTTTGGAGGAAGTCGGACGGATCGAAAAAGTACGAGCGGAACGTGTCATTTCATTGGACGTTCCTTAGTCTCTTGGTTTAGTAAGAAACAAAACTGTGTTTCTTTATCGACGTGTGAAGCAGAATATATATCTGCTGCTTTGGCATGTGCACAAGTCGTATATATGCAATAAACACTACAAGAGTTTAATTGTCATCTTGAAAAATCTATAATTTATTGTGATAATACTAGTGCAATAAATCTTTCTAAAAATCCGGTCAATCACTCACGAACAAAACACATCGATATTCGTCATCACTTTCTTCGTGATTGTTTGGAAAAAGGATTAATAAATTTAGAATTTATCAATACTGAAAATCAAATTGCTGACATTTTTACTAAACCACTAAATGAAAATATTTTTATAAAACTTAGACGTGATTTAGGTATAATGTCGTTTAAAGATTTATAAATAAAAATATGCAAAAATATCGAAAAATAAAAATTGTTTTATTTCTGACCAAAGCGGAACTCGAACTCATGACCTCTGACTTGCTTGTTAGATGTTGTGTTATAGCTACTTGAGCTATGGGTGTTTCTTGTTTTAGTTCTCTTTAAAGTTTGTTTTATCTGTTTTGTTTTCAGAAAAACTATATTTAGTTCTTATCTTATAAATCATACATTTACAAACAATTTTTTTCTTAAACTTCTGTGATCATATTTAAAATTAGTTCATATCCACTAATTTTTCAACAAACGGATGTTTATATATACTATGCTTATTTTTCAAAACATATACTATGAAAATTTTAAAAACAAAACTTGAAAAATGTCTTCAAACAATGACTACTATAATTCCGAAAACTCCCATCTATCATACACATCTCCGGACGATGATGGTTCCGACCGCATCCTTGAAAATGGCCCCTATCCTAGCTTTCCAATGCCTAAACGTGTCCTAGACTTCTCTTCTCCAGATAAAGACCCCCCGACATAGGTGGAAACCATGGGAAGACTCTCATACAGGCTTTACACCTGAAAAGAAAAAAGGGAAGAATACGATGGTAATATCTCCAACCACCAAACAAAAAATTGATGAAATACATCACTACCAACAACAACAAATGGATATGCAACGGGAACTCTACTATGAACAAAAAGTCACGACAAGATGTTTAAGTTTTCTAGAAAAGATTTCCATGAAAATCTGTTCATCAAAGAAGGCTGATGTTGCTGAACCTTCTTATAGACCCTCATCCTCGTCAAATCCTGTTCAAACTCCAATAACTCCAAGATGGTCACCGATAGAAGATGTTCCGTTCCCAAACTCATGGGAACGTAGATTTTAATGAACCATGGCTATAATTTTTTTATATATATATGTTGTTGTTTTCAATAAGATGTATAAATATAAATGATATGATAATATAATTTATATCTCTATAATTCTTTGTTGAAAAACAGTAAAAATATGCATTTCTACCTGGGTCGGTCGACCGGAAAGCCTGAGTCGGTCAGCCGAACCCTTCCCGAGAATTTCAAAAATACATTTCCAACAGGGTCGGTCTACCGAAGACCCTGAGTCGGTTAGCCGAATCCTTCCCGAGAGTTTTAGCAACTTTCAGATTATCAGTTCGGTCAGCCGACCTAGTGCCTTCGGTCGACCGAACGTATATTCTGCCTGTCTTTTACTTCAGATTTATACCCCATCCTTTCACCTTTTCAACTTACCTCTTCACTTTTGCTTTCCCAAATTCAGATTTTAACCTAGCCCCCATTAAAACTTCTCAAATTTTTAATCTTTTCTTCCAAAAACAAATGGCTCCCAAGAAGAAATCAAAGACAACCGGTGGCTCATCTTCTTCTACTCCAGTGGATACTCAAATTGCTTCACGGCTAGTTAATGATATAGCTCTTCAAAGATGGATACAACTTCAAGATGCCAAAATCTTTGAAGAGTCATTTGTAAGTTATCCTGACTTTGCTTCCTACGGTATTGAAAATGCCGCTATTGAGAGTGGTCTTGATACATTCCTTGACCATAGGAAAAATAACTTGAAAATCAATCATATCATGGTCAAGTTGTTTCTAGCAAACCTCAACCTTGTCAATCCACCAAGAAACACTGAAAATTGTATTTGGACATCGGTTTGTGGTACTTCGATTTTCCTTTCCATTGATCGAATTAACCACATTTTGGATGCTAGACTGGGTGGTATCTCATTACATGATGTAGATTGTAATATATCAAGTCGTGACCAGATAAGTCATCTATTTTTCGAAGATGATGCAACGGATTTTAGACAAACATCATCACTTAGACCAAAAGCTCGACTCCTTCATCGATTCATGATGAAATCTTTAGTTCCTAGAGGTGGTTCATATCATCTCGTATATCCCGAAAATTTTAAAGCATCGTATGCTATTTGTAGGAAAATACGAGTTAATTGGTCACAACTTCTTATGGATGAATTTATCTCTTTTAACCAAAGAAAGATGCTCCATATTTATTATGGAGAATACATAATGAGATTGATCAATAGCTTCGTCATCAATGCTCCAGAATACGAAACCTCCAAAGTCCGTATTTTTGATTCACGGACCATAAAGTTAATGAAATTACCTGATGCTCCACCTCGATTTATAAGATTTGAGCAATGGAGTGATACTCCGAGAGAACAACTACGTCGTAGCTATTCTACACCTCAACCATCTACTCATGCTACGGAACGTATAACCCGCCAATCTTCAATTCAATAACCAACTCCCGGAATGAGTACGGAAGCGGCCATTGATATTTTGGCACAAAATTAACTAGCCTTGGATTCCCGACTACGAAAAATTGATGGTCGTTTCAAGAAAATTAAGGGCTTCTTCGTGAATTTATGGGATGCCTTATCATGTACTTCCAAAGCCGGTGCCTCTTTTGTTGCTCTCGGAAAAAGACCCGCACCAAATTTCTCTTGGTCTACTTCAGATAACACAAGTTCCGGTACATCGGGAACTCATGCTCCTCACACTCAAAGATGTGGTAAGGAACATGTTCCTCCGGAAGAAAATATTCGTCCAGAATTTTGGGATTCCGATGATGATGAGGAGTAATCGTATTGTTTCACAATTTAAATTCAAGAATTTCTTTATGAATAATATGTTTTTTATTAAATGTTGTGTATTAAGCAAACATCTTTAATTATTTCTATTTTGGTTTGAATATGTAATATTTAAAATTCAATGATTCGCATTTCTTTTACATATTACATCTAGTAAGTATTCCTTTTTGTCGATGACAAAGGGGGAGAAATGTATGAAAGCTAATAAATTTTTTGCAGAAAAGTCACCATATATTCAGGGGGAGAATTATAATATAGATAAATAATACTTCGTCACATAAGTATTGTCATCAATCAAAAAGGGGGAGAATGTTGATTCATGAGTTTTGATTCATGACACAAGCTTCAGAGATCATACGACGAGAATACTATACGAAAGCGACAAAAAGGAGAATAACCATATATTGCACACTACAAAGGAGACAAGACTACAATCCAGATATTATTATGAATATTTTATTTTATTGAGTCTTAGAATATTGTTAAAATCATTCCTCAAGTAGTCACACATTCACACAAATTGATTTATACAAAAATAAGTATCACTGTGCAAATAACAGCAGGTCGACCGACCGACCAGAAACTTCGGTCGACCGACTCTGTGTCCAGTGCACAGATATGCACTCTTTTATTTACGTCTGTAAACTCAGCTGACCGGCCCAGTGTGGTGACCCTCATCTTTAAAATCACTTAGATTTTTTTTTATTCAAAAGGAACTCACCACTAAACCCCAAATACTTTTATATTTAAATTTTTATATAGTTTCCAAATATTTTTCCCAAGACCCTGGAATTACTAATATAATCATATCAGTATACAAAGATTAAACCAATTATATATTTGATGATATACAATTGTTCCTTTATTATTATTTATATCAGAGTCAATTCAAATCAGTTTGAAAACAAAATATCATACAAACTATTGACAAGCCACTTATTTCCTATTTAAATCTTATTCTACTGCCAGAGGTATATTTTTAGCAAATTATAATACCTAAACTTGTTATCTGGCTATATATAAATATTAGCCTAAATAAGGCTATTTGCATTTATTTGTTCTTGTGACAGTTATTAGGCTTATGCATAAAATTATTTCAAGATCCTACTTGTAGTTAGGAACATTAAAAGTGATTTCCTAATCACTGTCTCAAATTAAACAATTGAAGTTAGATTGCATTTCTATATTTGACATGGTACAGATTTTTAGTTGCTTGGTATATCTCTAAAATTGCTTGGTGTTATATGAGGGTTGCTTGGTGTTTTGTCCCGGATGCACTCACACTTCATCAATTGAAATGAAGAGATTCCAGGCTCCAAGGGTTTGACCCATGGCCACCTAGACCAGCCATAGTTCCCCCTTTTACCACTTGCAAACCCATACCCTTCATTTTGACAAGCTTTTACAAAATTCCTACTCCTAAATTTCTAAGCCTTTTTATGCCTAGTTCAAGTTTTCTGGGAAATACTTTCTTATAGGTGTTCAACCAAATATCCAAAGTCCATTACCCTTCCAGGTCTACTATTCTCAAAGATCTTTTTTTTTTGAAATTTTAAATGCTCAAATCCATACAAATTTCCAGAATTTATGCACCTGCCAATATCATTTACTTGCCATGCACAAATTCATTTTGCTTGAATGTTCTGCTAAAATCTTTGAGAGTTCATTTCAAAAATTAAATCCCCTTAGCTGTTTAATTTCCATAAGACAAAATATAAACAATAGAAATCAGAGATTCAAATATATATATATCTCAGTATCAGTTATCTGACATGCATACATTTTATTCCACTTGAGTATTTCTTATTCAAATCTTGTCAAATCTATTATAATTTTATTTAAAGAAAATCATAGAATAAACTCAGGCAATAAAACCAGAGATCATTACATTCACATTTTATATTTATGTGTTATATCCATCCCCTTGTTTTCTCCAAATCAGATGATCATAAAATCAATAAAAATCAAACTCCATCAAATATCATTCAAAATGAATTTTACTTAAGTACAAGTTTTCATCCCCAAATACTTAGAAAGTTTCCTACAAGTACTTCAATTACAGAAAATAGAATTTGTCTAGTAATTCCATTACAAAGCAACTGCAAATTTAGAACAAGTCTCTCTTATTTATACTAGCAGCCAATGCCTTCTTTACTCATCAAGCCAACTTCAATTTCCTGCAAGCAAATCATTTAGCTGCCCCAAATAATTTTTGAGACACCCAGATGATTGCAAGGGCAACCAAAAGGGTCAGTTTACACTGGTATGAGCATTTATCAATTTTGTATACATGTACATAATTGTAGTAATCTTGCAATGCCTTCCTAGATTAACAGGTCTTATACTTAGCAAGTTTTGGTTCATGCAAGAAGACATAATATCACATTCAACAAATTATACAATGCACAACAGTCAGTTAAGATTAATCATGTGTACAATTTTAATTCATCCTCATCAAATCTTGGATAAGTAATCACTGATTCATAATCCAAACTTCCACCCAGCAATTAATCAATGAACAATATTTATCTTGATTAAATCTAACACCAAATCTGAAAGTTTTTAACCCAGATTTTTAAACCCCTACCCCCATTTGTTTTATGGTCTTTAACTCCTTGTCAAATGAACACTATGTATGCATTGTGATGGAAACTCCCAGGTTGTTTAAATTATTCCAACACACAAAGGCCTCAGGGTGCAGTTGCATCATGCACATACTTGCTTCCACCTGAAGTAAGCAGATCATTGACTACCCCCAAGTGACCAATTTAGTTTTTTTTTTCATTCATATATCAGAGAAATATGACTGCCTGCATATTTTCTGGCTCAACCCCATGTTCCCCTATTAATCTTGATCCATGTTTAATGATGATAGAACAAGAATACTTAAAACATGTTAACTCTGAAAGCCAAATTACAGATCAATGCTCCAAACAAAAATGCACAAACAAACATCCATATCACCCATAACAAATCATTTCAGAGATTCAAATAACTCATAGTATTTTTAGGCTGCCTGCAATAGGACTTAATGCCATTGCATACAAAAGATATATACTCACATAATGTTTCTCTTTTCACTGCCTTAATTTCTTAGAACAGCAAATCCCCCAAAGCCTCAAGCTAGTGTTTCTCCTTGTTTATTTTATTTTGTTTTTGATCCCGAGAGAGTGATGGTTTTGGCTATGTGCAGTTATTTATAAATCCATTCTAGGGTTTAAGAAAATGGGTAATTCCCCTGATACCCTTAGATGTTTATGTACACATCATATTTCTGTGTGATCATAAATTGGAAATGCACACTTTAATTAGCTATTTCGGGGATCATGCATTTTTAGACACTCAATACTATTTTCATGACTCTTTTCTATTCATGCAATAAGCATGTGACCCTCAGTTCATTATTTCTTTTTATAAGTTTTAAGGAAATCTGAAAATCTACTTTGTATATTTTTTTTCTACCTATCTATTACCTCCATTCAATAAGACATACTCCCATACTTTGTAATGTAAAATCATTTACCCAAATTATTTGCTTGGAATAAATATGGTATGGAAATTTTATTTGATTCTATATATGTGTATATATATATATATATATATTTCTGCCTTTATGTCAAATCAGTCAACTCCCTTTTAAATTAAAAATCACATATATTATGCTAATTATTTTCTGGTACAATTATAAGACATATAAACCTTTATATTAAACTTCATTTTATTTTATCTTCATATAAAATAGCAAACACCCTATATATATTAAATGTGTATATATATTTACATAATTCTTTGAACATAAAGCTATATTTATTTTGAGTTCCAATTTTTCTTCTAATTACCTTAATTCCTTGCATTTTATCAAACAGAAGCTCCCATTTAATTTTATTTATTGCCAAATTCTTTTCTGTTTTAATGCAATATATATATATACTTATATATATATATATATATCTCAGAATTTTCTAATATAAATATATATCATTTTATTTTTATTTTAGGGTCATTACATACCCTCCCCCTTAAAGGAATTATGTCCCCATAATTTCATCTAATCTCTCTCCAATTAAAAGCACTAATCCATAGCATGTTTTAACTCCATAACCCCATACCCATATTTTATGATAACAAACAATGTATAAATATATTTAGAAAAAAAAATCATCTTAGGCTGCTTAAACATACCTCTTCATCAGTAAACAAATTGGGGTATTTAGCCCTCATTTTATCTTCAACCTCCCATGTACAATCATTAGTGTCCAAGCTCCATTGGATTTTCACCAGTTTGATCACCTTGTTCCTCAACTGTTTCTCTTCCTTGGCAACTATCCCTACTGGTTCATTGGTATAAACCAAATTTTTCTGGACTTGAACTTGAGTAGGTGACTCCAGAATTGCTCCTTCATCATGCACCCATTTTCTCAATTGAGAAACATGAAACACAGGATGCACACCACTCAACTCCTCAGGTAACTTAAGTCTGTAGGCCATAGCACCAATTCTCTGCATAATTTCATATGGTCCTACAAATCTTGGTGATAGCTTATCAGATTTTCCAAACCTGAACACTTTCTTCATTGGTGATACTTTCAGAAAAACATGCTCTCCTACTTCAAACTCCATTGGCTTTCTCTTTCTATCTGCATAAGACTTTTGTCTTGATTGTGCTGCCTTCATCCTATGCCTAACCAATTCAATCATGTTGGAAGTTTCTTTAACATGATCTGGCCCCAACATTACACCCTCTCCTGCTTCCAACCAACAGGCAGGAGACATGCAAGGTCTCCCATACAAGGCTTCAAAGGGAGCCATTCCTATGGTTGATTGATAGCTATTGTTGTAAGTGAATTCTGCCAAGTGAATATGATCCTCCCAATTTCCCCCAAAATCAAGCACGCATGCTCTAAGTAAATCTTCCAATATTTTATTCACTATCTCTATTTGCCCATCACTTTGAGGATGGTAGGCAGTGCTTAAACAAAGTTGTGTTCCCATTGCTTCTTGGAAACTTTCCCAAAATCTTGAGGTGAACAAAGTGTCTCTATCACTTACAATAGTCTTGGGTATGCCATGTAGCCTCACCACTTCTTTAATAAACAATTGTGCAAGCCTAGATGCATTTCTATCTGACCTAACAGGAACAAAGTGAGCTGATTTGGTTAGTCTATCAACAATTACCCATATACTATCATTGCCTTTCTTAGTTCTAGGCAAACCATCCACAAAATCCATGGAAATGCTTTCCCACTTCCACTGAGGTACCTCCAAAGGTTGCAACATGCCAGAGGGCTTTTGGTGGTCTGCTTTAATTTGTTGACATGTGGAATATTTTGCCACATATCTTGCCACTGCTTGCTTCATTCCTGGCCACCAGTAGCCTCTTTTTAAATCATGATACATCTTAGTACCACCAGGGTGTATGGTGTACCTGGTCTTGTGATGCTCATTCATGATTTCTTCCTTCAATTCTGCAATGTTTGGTACACAAAGCTTATCATTTTTCCTCAAATAACCTTGGGAATCTATTTTAAAATTCTCTAACTCAATGTTGTTTAATAACATTTCTTTCTTCTCCTTCAGACTTTGATCTTGATCTTGCATGCTACCAACTTTCTCCACCAGATTAGACTTCACTGTGATTATTCCCAGTGTACCATACTCCACCATATCACCATGCTCTTTAAAATTCACTGCATCCTTGCTGTATATATCTGCCTCCCCAAGCACTGCAAGATTTTTAAACTCATCAATCATCAAACTGGCTAATCTAACATGATTTCTGCTCAAAGCATTTGCTACTCTATTAGCTTTTCCAGGAGTGTACAATATATCTAAATCATATGCAGCCAGAAACTCCAACCACCTTGCTTGCCTCATATTTAAATCTTTTTGAGAAAATAAATATTTCAATGCTTGATGATCTGTGAATAATTCAAATTTTGCCCCAAGCAAATAATGCCTCCATAGTTTTAGTGCAAACACTATTGCAGCTAATTCTAGATCATGAGTTTCATATTTGGTTTCATTGGGTTTAAGCTGTCTTGATGCATATGCCACTACCTTGCCATGTTGCATAAGCACTGCACCTAACCCAGACCCACTATCATCAGTGTATACAACCATTCCTTCATTTGCTTCTGGGATTTGTAGGATAGGAGCTCCCACCAATGCTTGCTTCAATTTCTCAAAAGCTTGTTCACACTGCTCAGTCCACACATATGGTTGGTTCTTCTTGGTTAGTTTGGTCATTGGTGCGGCTATTCTTGAAAAATCCTTGATGAACCTCCTATAATACCCTGCCAAACCAAAGAATGACCTCACCTCAGTCACTGTTTTGGGTCTACTCCATGATTGAACTGCAATGACCTTGCTTGGATCTACACTTACTCCCTGTTGTGACACTATGTGTCCTAAGAATTTTACTTCATGTTGCCAAAATGTACACTTTGAATACTTGGCTTTTAATTCATGTTCTCTATGTCTGGATAATACTAAATGTAGGTGCATGGCATGATCATTTTCTGTCTTTGAATAAATTAATATGTCATCTATAAATATCAAGACAAACTTATCCAAAAAGTCTCTAAAAATTCTATTCATCAAGTCTACAAAATAGGAGGGAGCATTGGTCAAGCCAAATGGCATTACTAGAAATTCATAAAGGCCATACCTTGTATTAAAGGCTGTGTACTCAATGCTTTCCTCTGCAACTTTCATCTGATGAAATCCAGAGGATAAGTCTAGCCTTGAAAATATTTTAGCCCCATGCAATTGATCAAATAGATCATCTATTCTAGGCAGTGGGTACTTATTTTTAATAGTCACCTTGTTTAAATCTCTGTAGTCTACACACAACCTCATTGTTCCATCATGTTTCTTGACAAATAGCACTGGGGAACCCCAACTGGAACTACTTGATCTTATGAATCCTTTCTCTTCTAATTCTTCTAGTTGATGTTTTAATTCTACCAACTCTTTTGGACCCATTCTATAAGGCTTCTTAATGATTGGATTTGTTCCAGGAATTAATTTTTTTTTTAAATTCAACTGGTCTGTTTTGAGGAATTCCTTTCACTTCTCCAAACACATCTACATATTCATTGACTAATGGGATTTCCTCTATTTTTAATTCCTTTTGAACTTCATTAATACTCCAGATTTTATTAAAACATGTATTCTTTGCTATTTCACTTAAGATGGTAATTCTTTTGCCTTCATTTGTTTCCAAAGAAATAGTAAGGTTTTCTAAATTTAAAATTGCTTTATTTCTCATTAACCAATCTACCCCTAAAATAATCCCAATACCAGGATAATTTAAGGTATATAAATCTGAATTAAATTCATAACCCCCTATAATTAATTTTAGACCCATACACTTCATCCCCAACATACAATGACTCCTTATGGGACTGTGTACAACCAAGGGCTGATCAATGGAAACACATGCAAGTGTTAACTTCTTTACAATTTCCAAAGATATTAGTGAATGTGAGGCACCAGTGTCATATATTACTGATATGGGTTGGGTATGAATAAAAATTATACCTTCAAGTTGCCCAACATTCCCAGTGTTACTTGCTGCCAAAGCTCCTACCCTTGCTGTTCCCCTATTGGTTTCTGGGCAATCCTTCTTGAGATGACCCATCTTTCCACAATTATAGCAGCCTCCTCTGGGTATCTTGGGGTCAGGGCATTGGTTACTATAATGTCCAGCTTTTCCACAATTAAAACAATGAGTGAACTTCTTGCTTTCAGGTGCTGTTGCTCCTTCCCCTTTCTTAACTCTTTACTTGCATTTCTCTTGTCATAAGGTTGCACTTTGTTCTGACCACCCTTCTTCTTATTGAGCTTCATATTCCTGAATTTCTCTCTTGCAGTGTCATGTTGCTCAAATGAGAGAGTTAGATCAATTACTTGATCAAAGGTTTTGTCCTTGTATGGCAACATTGCCCTTGACAAACTAGGGTTCAAGCCTTGAATGTACCTTGCATTCTTTGCTTCTGCATTCCCTATTAACACCAGTCCATACTTGGATAATGCTTCAAACTTCTGAGTGTATTCATTCACACTCATGCTTCCTTGCCTTAATCTAATAAAGTCTTCAAGCAGTGTGGCCTTGGCAGATGCTGGGACAAATCTGGCCTCAAGCATGTCTTTGAAATTATTCCAGGTAATGGTATCCTCTTATCTTCCTGTTGTCACAACTTCCCACCAATCCAGTGCAACCCCCTTCAATTTCCTTGAAGCTATCTGTCTCTTTCTTTGGTCATTGATCTGCATATCTGTGAAGACCCTCTCCATAGTTTTTATCCAAGTTTGAACAACTATAGCTCCTTCAGTACCTTCAAAATCCTTTCCTCCCAAAGTGGCACAAGTCTTAAGCAGTTTGGAGAGTTCCTCATGAGAATTGTCTTGCCTTGGTGCCATTCCATCCCTTAAAGCTCTCACAAAATCCTCCATGCTCATCACAGGTGGCTCACGTGATGATCCTGCACCTGTGTGATGCCTTGGTCCTACCATAATGCTATAAATATGATTTTTATGTTAGTTTATTTACCCCTATCAGTTTTTGGTGTCTTTACTTGGTTCATTTTCATTTCTGTGCACACTGTGCATGTGTCACATGTACACACATATATTTCTTGACATATAGTAAAAACATTCAACACCAACAATTCAAACAATGCATTCAAACATCCATATGCATACAACAACATTTACTATGTTATTTAAAACATAGCTCAGATACCAACTGTGGTGACCCTCATCTTTAAAATCACTTAGATTTTTTTTTTATTCAAAAGGAACTCACCACTAAACCCCAAAAACTTTTATATTTAAATTTTTATATAGTTTCCAAATATTTTTCCCAAGACCCTGGAATTACTAATATAATCATATCAGTATACAAAGATTAAACCAATTATATATTTGATGATATACAATTGTTCCTTTATTATTATTTATATCAGAGTCAATTCAAATCAGTTTGAAAAAAATATATCATACAAGCTATTGACAAGCCACTTATTTCCTATTTAAATCTTATTCTACTGCCAGAGGTATATTTTTAGCAAATTATAATACCTAAACTTGTTATCTGGCTATATATAAATATTAATCTGCCTAAATAAGGCTATTTGCATTTATTTGTTCTTGTGACAGTTATTAGGCTTATGCATAAAATTATTTCAAGATCCTACTTGTAGTTAGGAACATTAAAAGTGATTTCCTAATCACTGTCTCAAATTAAACAATTGAAGTTAGATTGCATTTCTATATTTGACATGGTACGGATTTTTAGTTGCTTGGTATATCTCTAAAATTGCTTGATGTTATATGAGGGTTGCTTGGTGTTTTTCTTGGTTTTGTCCCGGATGCACTCACACTTCATCAATTGAAATGAAGAGATTCCAGGCTCCAAGGGTTTGACCCATGGCCACCTAGACCAGCCATAGTTCCCCCTTTTACCACTTGCAAACCCATACCCTTCATTTTGACAAGCTTTTACAAAATTCCTACTCCTAAATTTCCAAGCCTTTTTATGCCTAGTTCAAGTTTTCTGGGAAATACTTTCTTATAGGTGTTCAACCAAATATCCAAAGTCCATTACCCTTCCAGGTCTACTATTCTCAAAGATCTTTTTTTTTTGAAATTTTAAATGCTCAAATCCATATAAATTTCCAGAATTTATGCACCTGCCAGTATCATTTACTTGCCATGCACAAATTCATTTTGCTTGAATGTTCTGCTAAAATCTTTGAGAGTTCATTTCAAAAATTAAATCCCCTTAGCTGTTTAATTTCCATAAGACAAAATATAAACAATAGAAATCATAGATTCAAATATATATATATCTCAGTATCAGTTATCTGACATGCATACATTTTATTCCACTTGAGTATTTCTTATTCAAATCTTGTCAAATCTATTATAATTTTATTTAAAGAAAATCATAGAATAAACTCAGGCAATAAAACCAGAGATCATTACATTCACATTTTATATTTATGTGTTATATCCATCCCCTTGTTTTCTCCAAATCAGATGATCATAAAATCAATAAAAATCAAACTCCATCAAATATCATTCAAAATGAATTTTACTTAAGTACAAGTTTTCATCCCCAAATACTTAGAAAGTTTCCTACAAGTACTTCAATTACAGAAAATAGAATTTGTCTAGTAATTCCATTACAAAGCAACTGCAAATTTAGAACAAGTCTCTCTTATTTATACTAGCAGCCAATGCCTTCTTTACTCATCAAGCCAACTTCAATTTCCTGCAAGCAAATCATTTAGCTGCCCCAAATAATTTTTGAGACACCCAGATGATTGCAAGGGCAACCAAAAGGGTCAGTTTACACTGGTATGAGCATTTATCAATTTTGTATACATGTACATAATTGTAGTAATCTTGCAATGCCTTCCTAGATTAACAGGTCTTATACTTAGCAAGTTTTGGTTCATGCAAGAAGACACAATATCACATTCAACAAATTATACAATGCACAACAGTCAGTTAAGATTAATCATGTGTACAATTTTAATTCATCCTCATCAAATCTTGGATAAGTAATCACTGATTCATAATCCAAACTTCCACCCAGCAATTAATCAATGAACAATATTTATCTTGATTAAATCTAACACCAAATCTGAAAGTTTTTAACCCAGATTTTTAAACCCCTACCCCCATTTGTTTTATGGTCTTTAACTCCCTGTCAAATGAACACTATGTATGCATTGTGATGGAAACTCCCAGGTTGTTTAAATTATTCCAACACACAAAGGCCTCAGGGTGCAGTTGCACCATGCACATACTTGCTTCCACATGAAGTAAGCAGATCATTGACTACCCCCAAGTGACCAATTTAGTTTTTTTTTTCATTCATATATCAGAGAAATATGACTGCCTGCATATTTTTTGGCTCAACCCCATGTTCCCCTATTAATCTTGATCCATGTTTAATGATGATAGAACAAGAATACTTAAAACATGTTAACTCTGAAAGCCAAATTACAGATCAATTCTCCAAACAAAAGTGCACAAACAAACATCCATATCACCCATAACAAATCATTTCAGAGATTCAAATAACTCATAGTATTTTTAGGCTGCCTGCAATAGGACTTAATGCCATTGCATACAAAAGATATATACTCACATAATGTTTCTCCTTTCACTGCCTTAATTTCTTAGAACAGCAAATCCCCCAAAGCCTCAAGCTAGTGTTTCTCCTTGTTTATTTTATTTTGTTTTTGATCCCGAGAGAGTGATGGTTTTGGCTATGTGCAGTTATTTATAAATCCATTCTAGGGTTTAAGAAAATGGGTAATTCCCCTGATACCCTTAGATGTTTATGTACACATCATATTTCTGTGTGATCATAAATTGGAAATGCACACTTTAATTAGCTATTTCGGGGATCATGCATTTTTAGACACTCAATGCTATTTTCATGACTCTTTTCTACTCATGCAATAAGCATGTGACCCTCAGTTCATTATTTCTTTTTATAAGTTTTAAGGAAATCTGAAAATCTACTTTGTATATTTTTTTTCTACCTATCTATTACCTCCATTCAATCAAACATACTCCCATACTTTGTAATGTAAAATCATTTACCCAAATTATTTGCTTGGAATAAATATGGTATGGAAATTTTATTTGATTCTATATATGTGTATATATATATATATATATATTTCTGCCTTTATGTCAAATCAGTCAACTCCCTTTTAAATTAAAAATCACATATATTATGCTAATTATTTTCTGGCACAATTATAAGACATATAAACCTTTATATTAAACTTCATTTTATTTTATCTTCATATAAAACAGCAAACACCCTATATATATTAAATGTGTATATATATTTACATAATTCTTTGAACATAAAGCTATATTTATTTTGAGTTCCAATTTTTCTTCTAATTACCTTAATTCCTTGCATTTTATCAAACAGAAGCTCCCATTTAATTTTATTTATTGCCAAATTCTTTTCTGTTTTAATGCAATATATATATATATATATACTTATATATATATATATCTCAGAATTTTCTAATATAAATATAAATCATTTTATTTTTATTTTAGGGTCATTACACCCAGGTTTCTCGGTCAACCGACCAGAACATAACGGCTAGTTTTCTGAAGAGGTGCAATTGTTCATGAAGAGGAATGTTCTTTAATCCAACAGATATGGACACAACTCTTGATTGAAACTCTTCATGAAAGATTGTAACTATTCTACAACTATATAAACATATTCAATTCACTTCTACAATCACCGATTCTTGTTTATAATTCTTAAATCTATTCTCTATTATTCTCTGCAAATAAAAGCAATCATTCTTATTTAATATCACTAGAATCCCTGAATTAATTCATATACTTCGATTCTACGTGATTATCTTCCTTCTAAATCTTCACACACATATATACTCTTGAGGATTTGATTATAGGAAAGTTGTCCTATCAAAAGACAATCAGTGTTATTCAGAACACACTCGTCAACAAATTATTTGTATTAAGTTGAAGTCCTCTTCGGCTGTTGAGGCGGAAAAATTCATGTTCGGCTGCTCAAGTGTCGTATACCTATTCCTCCGGGTTAAGTGAGGGGTTTAGTTTAAATCCAGAGGGTATTCTGGGACTGGACGTAGAACGAGAAGTTCGAACCAGTATAAAAATTCCTAGTGTGCTTACTTTAATTTTTATTTTACTGCTATTATCAGTTTCCGCATTTATATATCATATTACACGATCCTTAGTACTGCACGTACACTTTCAATATATACATGAGTAGATATTGGGATGCATATCTATTATGCATATATTTAGTGTGTGTGTGTATATTAGTAGCCATGTTAAATTATTTAAATTAAAAATAATATATAATAATTTTAAAATTTTGAGTAAGTATTATAATTTTGGCATTATAAGTTTCTGATTATAATCATTAAGCTTTAAGTTTTCCATAATATTACCTAGCCTTTTGATCGGGAAATATCCAGACAGACCTGATGAATCGAACTTCGAGTTATCAAGGCAGGAAGCCCAAAGAGATAGGCCAAGTGTTCAGAAACCAAACATGAACAGTGTCACAAGGCCAATGCCAAGCCAACCCAATGCAACATAATCCGGGAGTCCTCAAAGTTAGGGGTCGGTACCGATTCCACATTCTTCCTCCCACTATTCTCATATTCTTCCTACTAGTCCTACTTGATGTCAATAGCCTATGTCAAATGTTGTTTTGTTGATCCAATGCAATTCTCCATCAGTATGCATGAAGACTTGAAGCTGCAACTCTGTTCTTCCACAGCTCCATCATTTGGACTTGGAAACAAGCTAGTATTGGTGCAAATAACTATGGAATCACGAAGCTAACAACAAGACGAGTCAAATTGAAGACTTGGAGACAGCCAACATTGCCATTTTAGGGATTAGTACCGACCTCTAACTATAGATCAGTACTGGCCCCTACTTCCGATGATGTGGCACCTACTTTTATAGGGGAATTAGTCTAAATCTTGAGTAACGGCCTAAAGATATTTTGTAGATTTTAGGCTCTCAACCTCTATAAATAGGAAGTTAAGGCTCATTTTTCAAGATCTTTTTGGCTCTTGTTCTTCCCTACTCTATATTCTTGTAATTCTGAAAATCTAAGTGTCGGAGTTGTACCGACCCCTAAGAACTTCTGCTTCCAAGTTAGATATAAGCAATAAAATCTTAAAGTGGACGTAAGCCTTGCTTTGCCAAATCACTATAAACGATCGTGTCTTGTTTATTTCTCATTTTCATTTACATTTCTTCATATTTTATTCTCTACATAAACTTCTGGGTGTTTGTGCCATTTTTGGTTTAAACATTTTGGTGCTTTCGTTAAAAGATTCAGATTCTCAGGCTAATTGGATCCATCGTCTACTATTGGATTTCCTATATCCAAGAGATTAATCCAATTTCTCAACCTTTTAATTTTACAACTCAGATTTGCAAAGATCTATTAAAAGCTTTCTACCATAGCCCCATCAAGAAGAGACTGTTCTACCAACTCCAGAGCTACTACTGAAGCTGAGAATTAGAATCCTCAACAAGGAGATAGAGTTGTCCAACCTACTCAAACGGAGATCCAGATTCTAATCGACGTCATGACTAGAATGAAAATGGATAGAATGATCAAGGAGATGGAATATATATTCCAGGCTAGTCAGAATGAGATGAATCAGACGATGTAGTAGAACTTGAGACTGTTGAATGAGCTAACTCAAAATAGCTGTAGAAGGAGTAAACGGGATTCTAATTCTTCATCTGAAAGTTCTTCACCATCCGAGCAAAGATGGAGGGACAAGAAGCAAAAGTGGACTCAGAACGCTGCTAAAGCATCGTACCAAGGAAGAGGATGAGCCCAAGGCTCAAGCTCGACGATCAGTACCGATCCAAGGTTAGGGGTCAGTACCGACCCCTCCAATGGTAGGCCCAGAGCCCATCCTATGAAAGGTGGTGTAGACTTAGCTTCAGGACGCACTGTTGGTGGTCAGAATCTAGAGAATCATGCTGCTGCTGATGATATTGCTCATGTGAATCAAAAAGCTGGGACTGTTGGACGAATGTATCTCGCAAAGGCTGGGGAACATAGGTATTAAGCGCTAGACCGAGAGCATTCGCTGGGCCAAACACTCAGAGCAAAGCCCGATTACCACTGTTCAGTCGAACTTATTGACCCGGACTACTTGGAGGATATGGTCAGGAGATTTGCTAGTGAAAATCATTTTAGGAGTAATAATGAATGAGCTACCTCTCCCAGTCAGAACCCGTTTACAGAGAACATTCTAGGTGAAGGATACCCCTAGAGATTCGCAATGCTAACTATGCCATTGTATGGAGGAACGACGGACTCTATGCAGCACTTGATGAGATATGAATGACATATGAATTCAGCCAGAGCTTTCGATGCCATGAAATTCTATTGTTTCCTAATTTTTTTAGAAGATGTAGTTATGATGTGGTTCACTCTACTTCCGCCGAGGTCCATATCGTCTTTCACTGAGTTACCAAAGAAGTTTGTAGAACAATTTCGTTTACATACTGCACGTCCAAAGCATGTGATGTCTTTGTCAAACCTCTTCCAAGCTAATGGAGAGTCACTAAAGGATTTTTCTAATCGATTCTATATAGCCGTGATAGAAGTTATAGATCCCAGGGATGGCATAGTGGTGATGGAATTGATTAGCGGGATTCATCTTGATACGGAGTTCGGGGAATGGTTGGAAAAGAAGCCTCTATCAATGATGGAAATTTTCTATAGAAATCCTAATGAATAATTACGCTTGGAGGAAGCGAAAAAATGTCCATGGAGGACTGGTGCTGGAAATTCGAATGAAGTGATACAAAGCAACGTTGCCGTAAAGCAATCTGGAGGAAGCTCTATGAGTACGGATGTGAAAGTTGGTAATCAAAAAATAATTGAAAACAAAATGATGATGGGGCTAAGAAGAAGAAGCCAGATAATAGGAATTGTATTAGGACTCTAAAATACAATAGCTATATTGAACTGAACAACTCAATAGAAAACAGCTACCCCGCGACTCAAAACACCGAGCAGTACAGAAAGCCGACTCCAAAAGAGTCGACTGAGAAGAAAAGAAAGTCAAGCGAGTTTTGTAGATTCCATGAAGCTCATGGTCACAACACCAACGTGTGTAGACACTCGTGGGACATGATTGAGTAGTTGATTCGCAAGAAAATGTTACAATAGTATGTGAAAGCCCCGTACGATGGCGGGCAAGGAAACTCTAACGCCCTTGGGCCGTCTTCCCAACAGGGCAAGTTGAGCTTGGTGCTGATGCATTTAGGCAGCCAAAAAAAGGTTGGTAATTAATACAACTATCTATGGGCCACACCCAGTTGATAAGAGTCTAACAAGATGGACAGATATGTTGGTGCAATAAAACATGTGAAAAGTGAAAGTTGCTTCGCTATTGAAGATGAGACTCTAGCAAAATAATGCAGAAGGACAACTGACGATTTCCGAAATAGAGATGCTGATGGAGTAGAAGCTCTAACGATTGACACACTTGTAATCACAGCCACGATTGATCCTGCTATTGTTTGGAAGGTGCTTTTTAATTGTGAAAGTTCAGTCAATATCATATTTAAGAAGGCTTATTATCAGATAATGTTGGAGGAAAAGGATTTGAAACCTTGTAAGTCTCGAATACAAGGGTTCAATGGGATAACTACTGAGCCTATTGAATATGTAGCGTTACCGGTGGTACCTGGCGAGGGCGACCGTAAGTGAGTGTGAGTCATGCCTTTTTTGGTATTGGATATTTACTCAGGTTACAATGCATTTCTAGGATGATCGACCTTGGTTGACTTCAGAGCGGCTATAGAACCTTAGTGTTGACTATAAAGTTTCCTACAGAGAATGGCATAGGGATTATCCTAGGAGATCAGGTAACCGGTCGCGAATGCTACGTTGCCGAGCTTAAGGAAGCAAGGCGAACGAAGAAGGGAAAAAATGTGTAGGGGACCCTTTGCATTAAGGCATTGGATGCATAGCAACTATAGCCTGAGCCCCGGCTTGGGTGGCCCAATCTGTTTCACGATGACATGGACTGATGTAAAGAGCCAGAAGGTGGAAGAGCAGCTCCCGCCGAGTTGACGATCGTTGTTCCAGTCAGCCAGGATGATTCAAATCGGGTCCTAAAATTCGGATTGCAGCTCGACTCAAGAGTGATGAAGGAGTTGGTTGGTTTGCTTCGGGCAAACACAAGGGCAAACCTGGATGCGTTTGCTTGGACCCACTCTAATATGTGTGGGATCTCACCAGAGATTGTGAGCCATGCATTAAATAAAAATCCCAAATGTGTTCCCGTGAAATAGAAATGCCGCAGCTTAGGTCCAGAGAGATCCGCTGCACTCAAAGAAGGGGTGGATAAGCTGATGGACAATGGCTTCATCCACGACGCCTATACCTGGACTGGGTATCTAACCTCGTCTTAGTGAGGAAAGTGAACGGGAAGTGGAGGATAAGCATCAACTATTCTGATTTGAATAAGGCATGCCCGAAAGACTGCTTCCCGCTCCCAAGGATCGATTAGTTGGTGGATTTGATAGCTGGACATGAGCTACTTTAATTCATGGATGCATACTTGGATACAACCAAATTTCGATGCACATCTCAAATTAGGATCAAACTTTATTGCTACCTGGTCATTCCCTTTTGATTAAAGAATGCAGGAGCAACTTACCAGAGGCTTGTTAACCGAATGTTCAAAGACCAGATTGGATGCTCGATGGAAGTCTATTTGGATGACATGCTTATCAAGTCATGGCATTCAGTAAACCACATTGATGATCTAGTAGAGATGTTTGATGTCCTTCAAAAGTATGGAATGAAGCTTAATCCCTTGAAATGCTCTTTCGGTGTAGCGTCCGGGAAATTCCTGGGCATCATTGTGAACTCTAGTGGGATTGAAGCTAGCCCAAAAAAGATCGAGGCACTGAGAATAATCAAAGCCCAGAAGTTGATCAAGGAGGTCCAAAGCTTAAGTGGGAAGTCCGACGCCCTACATCAGTTCATTTCCAGAGCCATAGATAAATGCATCCCTTTCTTCGAGGTGATTAAGAAGGGAAAAAGAAACTTGAAATGGAATGGCGAGGGTAAAGACGCATTCTAAGCTCTGTTATATCACTTGAAAAGCCCCTCCATCATTTTGAAGCCGGTGGATGACGAGGACTTGTTTGTATACTTGGAAGTGCTGATGCAAGCTTTGAGCACTGCACTTGTATGTGAGAAATCTCGTACCCAACGACTGGTTTATTACGTCAGTAAGTGGTTGAAAGGCACAGAAAGAAATTACCCGAAGCTGGAAAAGCTCGCACTCTACCTTTTGATCGCTTCAAGAATGTTTCGCCCTTATTTCCACGCTTATCTGATCAAAGTTCTTACCGACCAGCCTTTGTGACAAGTCTTGCAATGACCTGAGACTTTTGAAAGGCAGTTGAAATGGAACGTTGAATTGAGCCAATATGACTTAACCTATCACCCTTGGAGAGCAATCTAGGGGCAAGCCTTAGTAGATTTCATAGCTGAATTCACTACACGAGATAATCCTTCGGAGAGCAGTGCTGAGAAAGAAACTGGATGGAAGATGTACACTGATGGTGCATCTGACGATCGGTGTTCCAGTGACGGAGTTGTACTAGTTACTCCTAAAGAACACCAATCTGCTACGCCCTGAAGCTCGACTTTTCAGTAGCTAACAATGAAGCAGAATACGAGGCTCTAATTGCAGGACTTAAAATTGCTAAAGAGCTGGGATTAAAGACTTTGAATATTTTCTGCGACCTCCAACGGGTGGTTTGCCAAGTTTCGGAAAGAGTTTCAAGCAAAAGGTGCAAGAGTAGCTTCTTATCTAAACCGAGTCCTTGAGCTGCTCCCCGACATTGAACAATATACAGTTACTCATATTCCTAGAGAGAAGAATGAGAAGGCCGATTCACTGGCTGAACTAGCCAGCTTTGGAGATGCACAGCTCATGGGCTTGGTTCCAATGGAAGTACTTTCTGCACCGAGCATCGACCAGATGGATGTTGATTGGATCTTGGAGACCGAGCCTGAAAGGAATTCATGGATAGCTCCGATTCGGGATTATTTGCAAAGATGAATTCTTTTAGATAAGGAATGAATGACGAAAATTCCTTCAACAAGCTTCGAGATATATCGTGCAAGAAGAATTACTGTACATAAAGGGTTTCTCTATCCCCATGCTTCAGCATTTCGCACACAGTGAGGCTAAATGAGTCCAAAGAGAGGTTCATGAAGAGGCCTGTGGCGATCACACCAAGGGGCAAACCCTAGCAAAGAAGATCATTCATTATGGATACTTCTGGCCAACTGTCCACCAAGACGTAGCCGATTACACTCGCAGTTGCGATAAGTGCTAGAGGTTTGCTAAAATACCGGGAGCCCTACCGATGGAGATTACTCAAATGGTCAACTTTGGTCGTTTGAAGTCTGCGGAATTGATATTATCATTACGTTACCGATATCTAAAGTTAGCACGAAGTATGCCATCGTTGCAGTTGATTACTTCACTAAATGGGCTGAGGTAGAGCCATTGGCCATGATCACCACAAAGAAAATAATCAACTTTGTTGTTTGAAATATCATATTTTGTTTTGGAATTCCACAGGCAATCATTACCGATAACGGGACCCAATTCGATAGTACCGAGTTCAAAGATTTCTATCAATTGCATTGCATAGCGAAGTGATTTACTACGGTCGCACATCTTCAGGCGAATGGATAGGTTGAAGCTGTGAGTAAGATTACCAAGTCTATTCTTAAGAAGCGGTTGGAATGGGCCAAGGGTAAGTGGGTCAATGAACTTCCATTAGTACTGTGGGCTTATCGAACAACTCATTAGTCAGCGACTGGCCACTCTCCATTCGCCTTAGCTTACGAGTCAGAGGCTATGATTCCGATTGACCTAGAAGTACCTTATCATAGAGTGATTCACTATAATCCATGGACTAATGAGCAACTCTTGCTAGAGTATCTTGATATGATCGATGAGAAGCACGACGCAGCTGAGTTGAGGGAAGCTGCACACCAATACCAAGTTGCATGAAATTACAATACGAAGGTTAGGAATCAGACCTTCTAAGTTAGCAACCTAGTTCTCAAACGAATCTTCCCTGGCCCTAGAAACTTAGGCCTGACCTAGGAAGGTCCGTATGCGATAGAACAAAAGCTTGGAGATGGAACTTTTAAGCTTGCGATGACAGAAGGGATTCCGCTCCTGAGGGCATGGAATAGCGAGCACTTATGACGCTATTTCACTTAGAAATAAATTCATAACTAATTGGCTAGAGCCATGCTAAGACAGATTCTATCATCTCTCGACTTTTATGCAATAAAATGGCTTTTCAAGTCCAAGTCTCTGTCTTTCCGTTACTTAAGAGTTGTGACTTGACCAACTCAAATGAATCTGCATGTGAATAATGCAGGTGTGTAGATACCCAGAGTTAGGTGCCAACCAAAATGTCAATGGTTCCTGATCGAACTCTCGAAGTTCTTCTTGGTATCTAGAGATAAATACAAGCTAACTCTTGTCCTCAGATTGGGGTCAAGAGTATAAACTTAATGGATGTGATCCGGCTTTCCATTAGCTAACTCTTGCTTCCGGTGTAGGTGCAGGAATATAAACTCAAACTGGATGTGATAGGATCGTCCGTACACTAACTCTCTCCCTTGGTGCGAGGGCAGGAATATAAACTCAAAACGAATGTGATACAAGCTCAACTCTTGTCCTCGAATATGGGGCAGAAGTATACACTAAAGTGGACATGACAAGACCGTCCGGCTCTTAACACTTTTCTCGGAGTAGGAGAAACCTAAGATCCATGCCTAGCATTAGGCAGGTCTTGCCTGTGAACTTTGAATCGATGCCCGGAGTTAGGCGCGATTAAAAGTGTACATCCTGGACGAGGATGTGCGAGCTATGATAAGTTAATTCTGATTAGTGCCCGAAGTTTGGCGCAATCGAATATTATGATCCTAGAAAAGGATACCCGAACCGCTGTTCTAAGTGGTAAACTCCAACTAATGCCCAAAGCTTGGCACTTCAACAATCACTTTACATTCGCAAGAACGATGCAAGACTGGTAAATTATAGAACGGGCTAAAGGATTTGGTCCGACAATAATAACTGAAAGAAACAGATTGCAAGTACATTGAATGGAAAGCGTATTTCTTAAATATTTAGACAAATCCGTACAAGGAATAAACGAAACAAAAACCTTTGTTATTCACATGAAATCTGGAAAGCTCTGTACAATTATTATTTGCGCTTAAAAACAAAAAGCAAAAGCGAGGGCCGAAACCGCACAAATCTCGCCAAAAACTAAATAGAGTCCATGTACACAAAACAAACAGGCACTCATTTTTTCGGTTTCGTTCTCCTTTGCTTCGTTTTTGCACCGGGAGATGCTTCGCCTGAGCTCTCACCTTCTTCTTTCATCCTTTTCCCTCACTTCCTTTGCCCTTCGATGGAGTGCTCTGCGATGATCCAACAGAACACTTTAAGCATTCCTAGGTGGAGGAATGGGGGCCGAAATGCTTTGTGAGGATCCTACGGGTATGCTTTGAGCACTATCAAGTGGAGGAATATGGACCGGAGCGAAGATAGTTTGCCCAAGCAAGCCAATGGATAGAGGAGGAGGAATAACTACAAGCTTCTCCTGCTTGATCTCTATGGCAAGGAGGACGTCTTTTCCAAGTTCATGCTCGAGCTCGTGCATGGTAGGACCCGACCGAGGTTTGGAGACCTCAGTAATAACAACATCTTCATCAATCTTAGTTCCCTGAGTCCCACCAGCTCCTTCATCCAACAAAGCGTCAATCATCTGCTCGTCAAGGCTGGAGAACCTTCAACTAGGATGGTTGGAATCATTGTTGAAGTGGTAACAGGAACTGACTCTATTACAGGCACTTATAATCCCGACTGAGAGTCTTTGTCGAGAAGTGGAGCAATGTGGGGCTGACTTGAAGCTTGAGAAACAAAGAGAGAGAGAGAGATTAGCTATGTTAATCGATGACATGTCAATTTTATGGAATACATGAGAAGTCAATGAGATACCTTCTTCGATTTGGGGTTCTTTGCGAGCTGGAGTGCCAGCGGAGTTCCCCTCAGGAATCGGGGTGAGAATGCCTGTGGATCTCAGGCCTCTTAGGATCATACCCAGGATCAGAGGATGAATTGGGAGTAGCTTGGGACCCAAGCATTTGGCTGACAATGGCATCATATGTCGTCGATCCAAAGCCTTTGCCCAAGTCTTTATGCATTGTCGAGGCAAGCTTCGGATGAAGGATAAGTTGACCATTCTTTAATACTTTGGGCTCGTCTCCTACCAAATCTTCTTTCTCTAGCTGCTCCAAATCCACGTCCCCACCTTCGAGGAAAGCTTTCTCTTCTTCAATAATATGCTCCTAAGCGAGGGCGAGGATTTTTGAATAATCATCTTTGAACCACTCCAAGTTTTGAAATTTGAGCATATTAGCGTTGTACTGGTTCAGCAATGGTTCAAACTTCTCCATCACACGCTCTTCTACCCACTGTTCCATGGCCTTAACTTCTCTTTTGATGAGTGCGTCAACATCTTTAACACACTCGAACGCTTTGACACACTAGTCAAGAGGGCATGGTCATAATGAATTTCCATCTCCGGTTGGTCGATCGGACTAGTCTTTTACTTCTAGGAACAAAATGATTCAGGGATCGGCCTATTAATATACTCTGCATCCAATAGGGAACCTAAGACTAACGACTTGTAGCCAAGATCTATGCACCTTTACTTTACACCTTCCTTTGTCTTATTGATAGAATGAAGGTATATATATAATTTGCACGGCCTTTGTGGCTCAACTAGATCAATTTTGATGGATAGTTTTTGACTCATCACAATAGGTTTGAGCTTATTGGAGCCCTTCATTTTTGTTTTGTTTTACGCTTTAGCTTGGTTTTCAGCTCAGCTGCGATTCTATTTGCGGTATCCTTCTCCATAAACAGAGCATGATTTCGGTGGAAAGCCTTCTCCATTTTGTCTCGATGCTTAATCCGCACCTCTTCGAGTGCCTTTGTGGCCTCCTTAGCTTTAGCTTGAGATTTTCCCAATTTATCGACCTTAGTATCAAGATTAGCGATGATTCTCTTATTTTTAGCTTCAATGAGTTTTTGATTGTCGATCTCTAGCTGCCCATTGTAATGACCCTAAAATAAAATAAAAAAATGAAAAATACATTTATATTAAGAAATTCTGAAATTATAAAATATATATATATATATGACGCACTAAAACAGAAAAGAAAAATTGACAAAAATAAAATTGCATGGGAGCATCTGTTTGATAAAATGCAAGGAGTTAAGATGATTAAAAGAAAATTGGAACTCAAAATAAATATAGCTCTATGTCCAAAGAATTATATAAATACATACATTTAATATATATGGGGTGTTTTCTGTTTTATTTAAAGATAGAATAAAATGAAGTTTAATAAAAAGGTTTATATGTCTTATATTTGTGCTAGAAATAATTAGCATAATATATGTGATTTTTTTTAGATATAGGAGGAGTTACTGTTTTGACAAAAAGGCAGAGATATATATAAATATATATACATACAGGATCAAATAAAAATTTCCATATTTTATATTTATTTCAAGCAAATAACATAGGTGAGTGATTTTACATTACATGATTAGGTATGATAGTATGCATGATTGAATGGAGATGATAGATAGGTAGAAAATACAAAGGAGATTTTCAGATTCCTTAAACTTATAAAAAAAAAACTAAGGGTCACATGCTTATGGCATGAGTAGAATAGAGTCATGAAAATAGTATGGAGTGTTTAAAAATGCTTGATTCCCGAAATAACTAATTAAGGAAACCAACAATGTACATTTCCAGTTAAGGACCACACAGGGAAATGACTTGTGCATAAACATCTAAGGGTATCAAGGAAATTACCCATATTTCTTAAACCCTAGAATGGTTTTATAAATAACTGCACATAACCATATCCACCATTCTCTCGGGATCAAAATAAAATAAAATAGGAAAAAGATTAGCTTGAGACATTGAAGGATTTGTTGTTCAAAGGATTAAGGCAGTAAAAGGAGAACATTATGTGAATATTTATCCTTTGTATGCAATGGCATTAAGTCCTCTTGTAGGCAGCCTAAAATATTATAAGTCATTTAAATCTCTGAAATGATTTGTTATGGGTGATATGGATGTTTGTTTGTGCATTCTTGTTTGGAGTTTTAATCTGTATGTGGGCTTTTAGAGTTAAAATGGTTTGAGCATTTTTGTTCTATCTTATCATCATTAAATATGGATATAGATTATTTAGGGAATAGGCAGCAAGACAGTGATCTAGCTCATGTTTATTTCTTGGATAATGAAGCATGAAACTAAATGTTCATATCATAAGTTGGAGGAGAAATTCTGGGTAGTAGGACAATGATGCTTAAACTATTCTTAGGAAAGAAATTTATTATAAGCAAACTGGGGTATTTTCTATAATAAGGAAAATAAATAGGGGAACATGGGGTTGAACCAGAAAGTATTAAAGAAGATAGCCTTTCTGAAACATGAATGAACTGTGAGTTTTTATGATTGAATTCATAAGTAGGAGCTTAATAAAATGAGCTGAAACTAGAGGGGGATTTATCAAAGAAGAACTAAACTGGTCATTTGGGAGTTAGTCAATGTTCTGCTTGCTTCACGTGGGAGCAAGTATATGCATGGTGCAACTACACCCTGAGGCCTTTGTGTGATGGAATAAATTAAATAACCTGGGAGTTTCCTTCACAATGCATACATGGTGTTCATTAGACAAGGAGTTAAAGACCATAAAATAAATGGGGGCTGGGGTTTTAAAATCTGGATTATAAATATCCAGATATGGTGTTAAATTAATCAAGATAAATAGTGTGCATTGATTAATTGCTGGGTGAAATTGGGAGTATAAAACCTGAGTTTACTTATCTAGAAATGGAGAAAATGAATCAAGAATTGTACATATATTTATTTTAACTATTTGCTGTGTATTGTTTAAATAAATGAATGTGTCTTTGTATCACTTGGTATGAACCAAAACATGCTAAGTATAAAAATTTGTTTAACTAGGAAGACACTGCAAGATTACCAAAAATTATGAATATGTATACAAATTTGATAAATGCTCATACCAGTGAAAACTGACCCTTTTGGTTGCCCTTGCAATCATCTGGGTGTCTCATTAAAATTGGGGCAGCTCGGTGATTTGCTTGTAGGAAGTTGAAGTTGGCTTGACGGATGAAGATGGCAATTAGCTGCTAGTATAAATAAAAGAAACCAGTTCTAAAAAAAATTTGTAGTTGCTTTGTAATGAATTTATTAGTCAAATTTTATGTTGTAACTGAAATTTCTTGTAAGGAGATTACTAAGTATTTGGATTAAAAATTATGTACTAAAGTCCACCTGCTATGAAAGACTATTGATGATGTTTGGTTAATTGCTGATTTCATGAATGTCTAATTTGAAAAAAAAGAAATATAATAAGGGATAGACATATCATATAAATATGATATGTGCATGTGATGATCTCTGACTTTTATTGCTTGAATTTATATTTTGACTTATAGAAAGTAAAGAGCTAAGGGGGTTGATTTTAGGAATGAACTCTTAAGATTTGAGTAGGGGTATTCAAAAGAAATGAATTTGTGCATGGCAGGTAAGTGATACAGGCATGTGCATGAATTCTGGAGATTTACATGTATTTGTGTATTTAAATTTCAAATAAAACTATGATAGAAGTAAACCTGGAAGATACTGTATTTTGAATAATTGATTGAATACATATAAGGATGCATTTCCAGAAAACTTAAACTAGGCATAAACATGCTTGGGATTAGGAGTAGGACTTTGTAGAAGTTTGTTAAAATGAGGGATATGGGTTTGCAAGTGGTAAAAGAGGGACTATGGCCGGCCTAGATGGCCATGGGTCAAACTCTTGGAGCCTGGAACCACTTCATTTCAATTAATGAAGTGTAAGTGCTTCCGGGACAAAACAAAAGAAAACACCAAGCAGCCCTCAAATAACACCAAGCATATCCAATAAAACACCAAGTATGTAAGTCTGCACCATGTTAAACTTAAAAATGCTAAAAGTCCTCAACTAGTCAACCTGAAATGATAAATGGAAATTAGTTCCAATATCCATGCCTGCAAGTATAATTTTTGTGGTAAATTCATACAAGTACTTGATAACTACCTTAAGGTCAATTAAATACCAGTTCTGTGTTAATAAAATTATTTAGGCAGAAAGCCTAGAAAGCTTAAGAAAAGTGCACTGTGCATTGCAATATAAAAAAAAATTAAAAGGTTATGTTGTCAACATATATGATAATTTGGTTTCCTGTTTGATTCAAACTCTCTTTGCAAACTTGTTAGCTCTGAATGGCAAAGGGAAACAATTATGTATCTTCAAATATATAATTGTCTTAATTGGTTTATGCACCGATATGATTATATTAGTAAATCCAGGGTCTTGGGAAAAATATTTGGAAATTGTATAAATATTCAAATATAAAAGAAATGGGGTTTAGTGGTGAATTCCTTTTGAATGATTAGAAAAAAAAAATCTCTGTGTTTTAAAGTGAGGGTCGCCACAGTTGGTATCAGAGCTATGTTTTAAATAACATAGTAAATGTTGTTGTATGCATATGGATGTTTGAATGCATTGTTTGAATTATTGGTGTTGAATGCTTTTGTTTTATGTCTAAAAAAAAATATGAGTGCATGTGATACATGCACAATGTGCACAGAAATAAAAATGAACAAAGTAAAGACACCAAGAATGATGGGGGTAAATAAACTAACATAGAAATCATATTTATAGCAATATGGTAGGGCCAAGACACCACACAGGTGCAGGACCATCACGTGAGCCACCTGTGATAAACATGGAGGATTTCGTGAGAGCTTTGAGAGATGGAATAGCACCAAGGCATGACAACCCTCATGAGGAGCTCTCCAAACTGCTTAAGACATGCACCAATTTGGGAGGAAAGGATTTTGAAGGCACTGAAGGAGCCATGGGTGTTCAAACTTGGATAAGGACTATGGAAAGGGTCTTTGCAGATATGCAAGTCAATAACCAAAGGAAGAGACAGATAGCTTCAAGGAGATTGAAGGGGGTTGCACTGGATTGGTGGGAAGTTGTGATAGCAAGAAGGCCAAAGAATGACATCACTTGGGATGAATTTAAGACCATGCTTGAGGCTAGGTTTGTCCCAGCATCTGCTAAAGCCACACTGCTAGAAGACTTTATTAGATTAAGGCAAGGAAGCATGAGTGTGAATGAGTACACTCATAAATTTGAAGGATTGTCTAAGTATGGAATGGTGTTGATAGGGAATGAAGAAGCAAAGAATGCAAGGTACATTCAAGGCTTGAACTCCAGTCTGTCAAGGGCAATGTTGCCATATAAGGATAAAACCTTTGATCAAGTAATTGATCTAACTCTCTCCTTTGAGCAACATGATGCCACCAGAGAGAAATTCAGGAACATGAAGTTCAACAAGAAGAAGGGAGGACATAACAAAGTACAACCTTATGACAAGAACAAGGCAAACAAAGGAGTTAAGAAGGGGGAAGGAGCAGTAGCACCTGAAAGCAAGAAACTCACTCATTGTTTTAATTGTGGAAAAGCTGGACATTATAGTAACCAATGCCCTGACCCTAGAATACCTAGAGGAGGCTGCTATAATTGTGGAAAGATGGGTCATCTAAAGAAGGATTGCCCAGAGAGTAATAAAAGAACAACAAGGATAGGAGCTTTGGCAGCCAACAACACTAGGAATGTTGGGCAACTTGAAGGTATAATTTTTATTCAAACCCAACCAATATCGGTAATATATGACACTGGTGCCTCACATTCACTAATATCTCTAGAAATTACAAAGAAATTAGCACTTGCATGTGTTTCTATTGATCAGCCCTTAATTGTACACAGTCCCATAGGGAGTCATTGTATGTTAGGGATGAAGTGTATGGGTCTGAAATTAATTATAGGGGGTTATGAATTTAATTCAGATCTGTATACTTTAAATTATCCTGGTATTGGAGTAATTTTGGGGATGGATTGGTTAATTGAAAACAAAGCAATTTTAAATTTAGAAAATCTTACTATTTCTTTGGAGACAAATGAAGGTAAAAGAATTACCATCTTAAGTGAAATAGCAAAGAATACATGTTTTAATAAAATCTGGAGTATTAATGAAGTCCAAAAGGAATTAAAAATAGAGGAAATCCCAGTAGTCAATGGATATATAGATGTGTTTGGAGAAGTGAAGGGAATTCCTCAAAACAGACCAGTTGAATTTAAAATAAAATTAATGCCAGGGACTAACCCAATCATTAAGAAGCCTTATAGAATGGGTCCAAAAGAGTTAGTAGAATTAAAACACCAACTAGAAGAGTTAGAAGAAAAGGGGTTCATAAGATCAAGCAGTTCTAGTTGGGGTTCCCCAGTGCTTTTTGTTAAGAAGCATGATGGAACAATGAGGATGTGTGTGGATTATAGGGATCTAAATAAGGTGACCATCAAGAATAAGTACCCACTGCCTAGAATAGATGATCTATTTGACCAATTGCATGAAGCTAAAATATTTTCAAGGCTAGACTTAGCCTCTGGATTTCACCAAATGAAAGTTGCAGAGGAAAACATTGAGTACACAGCCTTTAACACAAGATATGGCCTTTATGAATTTCTAGTAATGCCATTTGGTTTAACCAATGCTCCCTCCTATTTTGTAGACTTGATGAATAGAATTTTCAGAGACTTTTTGGATAAGTTTGTTTTGGTATTTATAGATGACATATTAATTTATTCAAAGTCAGAAAATGATCATGCTATGCATCTACATTTAGTATTATCCAGACTTAGAGAACATGAATTAAAAGCCAAGTATTCAAAGTGTATATTTTGGCAACATGAAGTGAAATTCTTAGGACACATAGTGTCACAGCAGGGAGTAAGTGTAGATCCAAGCAAGGTCATTGCAGTTCAATCATGGAGTAGACCCAAGATAGTGACTGAGGTGAGATCATTCTTAGGTTTGGCAGGGTACTATAGGAGGTTCATCAAGGATTTTTCAAGAATAGCCGCACCAATGACCAAACTAACCAAGAAGAACCAACCATATGTGTGGACTGAGCAATGTGATCAAGCCTTTGAAAAATTGAAACAAGCATTGGTGGAGGCTCCTGTCTTGCAAATCCCAGAGGTAAATGAAGGAATGGTTGTATACACTGATGCTAGTGGATCTGGATTAGGTGCAGTGCTCATGCAACATGGCAAGGTGGTGGCATATGCATCAAGGCAGCTTAAACCCAATGAGACCAAATATGCAACTCATGATTTAGAACTAGCTGCAATAGTGTTTGCATTAAAACTATGGAGGCATTATTTGCTTGGGGCAAAATTTGAATTATTCACATATCATCAAGCATTGAAATATTTATTTTCTCAAAAAGATTTAAATATGAGGCAAGCAAGGTGGTTGGAGTTTCTAGCTGCATATGATTTAGATATTTTGTACACTCCTGGAAAAGCTAATAGAGTGGCAGATGCTTTGAGCAGAAATCATATTAGATTAGCCAGTTTGATGATTGATGAATTTAAAAACCTTGCAGTGCTTGGGGAGGCAGATATATACAGCAAGGATGAAGTGAATTTTAAAGAACATGGTGATATGGTGGAGTATGGTACACTGGGAATAATCACAGTGAAGTCTAATCTGGTGGAGAAAATTGGTGGCATGCAAGATCAAGATCAAAGTCTAAAGGAGAAGAAAGAAATGTTATTAAATAACATTGAGTCAGAGAATTTTAAAATAGATTCCAAGGGTTATTTGAGGAAAAATGATAAGCTTTGTGTACCAGACTTTGTGGAATTAAAGGAAGAAATCATGAATGAGCATCACAAAACCAAGTACACCATACACCCTGGTGGTACCAAAATGTACCATGATTTGGAAAGGAGCTACTGGTGGCCAGGAATGAAACAAGCAGTGGCAAAATATGTGGCAAAGTGTTTAACCTGTCAGCAAGTCAAGGCAGACTATCAAAAGCCTTCTGGCATGTTACAACCTTTGGAGGTACCTCAGTGGAAATGGGAAAGTATTTCCATGGATTTCGTGGATGGTTTGCCTAGAACTAAGAAAGGTAATGACAGCATATGGGTAATTGTTGATAGACTCACCAAGTCTGCTCACTTTGTCCCTGTCAGGTCAGATAGAAATGCACATAGGCTTGCACAATCATTTATTAAGGAAGTGGTGAGATTGCATGGCATACCAAAGACCATTGTAAGTGACAGAGACACTTTGTTCACCTCAAGATTTTAGGAGTGCTTCCAAGAAGCAATGGGAACACAACTTTGTTTAAGCACTGCCTACCATCCTCAAAGTGATGGGCAAACAGAGATAGTGAATAAAATATTGGAAGATTTACTTAGAGCATATGTGCTTGATTTTGGGGGTAATTGGGAGGATCATGTCCACTTGGCAGAATTCACTTACAACAATAGCTATCAATCAACAATAGGAATGGCTCCCTTTAAAGCCTTGTATGGGAGACCCTGCATGTCTCCAGCGTGTTGGTTGGAAGCAGGAGAGGGTGTAATATTGGGGCCAGATCATGTTAAAGAAACTTCCAACATGATTGAATTAGTTAGGCATAGAATGAAGGCAGCACAATCAAGACAAAAGTCTTATGCAGATAGAAAGAGAAAGCCAATGGAGTTTGAAGTAGGAGAGCAGGTTTTTCTAAAGGTATCACCAATGAAGAAGGTGTTCAGGTTTGGGAAATCTGGTAAGCTCTCACCAAGATTTGTAGGACCATATGAAGTCATACAGAGAATTAGTACCATGGCCTATAAGCTTAAATTACCAGAAGAATTGAGTGGTGTACATCCAGTGTTTCATGTTTCTCAATTGAGAAAGTGGATACATGATGAAGGAGCAATCTTAGAGTCACCTACTCAAATTCAAATTGATAAAAACTTGGTCTATGAAAATGAGCCAGTGGGGATTGTTGCTAAGGAAGAAAAGAGGCTGAGAAACAAGGTGATTAAACTGGTAAAAATTCAATGGAGCTTGGATCCCAATGATTGTACATGGGAGGTTGAAGACAAAATGAGGGCTAAATACCCCAATTTGTTTTCTGATGGAGAGGTATGTTTTAAGTAGCTTTATGAAAGCTTTCTGAATAATTTAATATATATACTACTTACTATCATAAAAGTGTGAGTATGGAGTTAAACAGACTATGGATTAGTGCTTTTATTTGAAGAATTAGAAAGAAATTATGGGGACGTAATTCCTTTAAGGGGGAGGGTATGTAATGACCCTAAAATAAAATAAAATAAAATAAAAAAATGAAAAATACATTTATATTAAGAAATTCTGAAATTATAAAATATATATATATATATATATGATGCACTAAAACAGAAAAGAAAAATTGACAAAAATAAAATTGCATGGGAGCATCTGTTTGATAAAATGCAAGGAGTTAAGATGATTAAAAGAAAATTGGAACTCAAAATAAATATAGCTCTATGTCCAAAGAATTATATAAGTACATACATTTAATATATATGGGGTGTTTTCTGTTTTATTTAAAGATAGAATAAAATGAAGTTTAATAAAAAGGTTTATATGTCTTATATTTGTGCTAGAAATAATTAGCATAATATATGTGATTTTTTTTAGATATAGGAGGAGTTACTGTTTTGACAAAAAGGCAGAGATATATATAAATATATATACATACAGGATCAAATAAAATTTTCCATATCTTATATTTATTTCAAGAAAATAACATGGGTGAATGATTTTACATTACATGATTAGGTATGATAGTATGCATGATTGAATGGAGATGATAGATAGGTAGAAAATACAAAGGAGATTTTCAGATTCCTTAAACTTATAAAAAATAATAATAAACTAAGGGTCACATGCTTATGGCATGAGTAGAATAGAGTCATGAAAATAGTATGGAGTGTTTAAAAATGCTTGATTCCCGAAATGACTAATTAAGGAAACCAACAATGTACATTTCTAGTTAAGGACCACACAGGGAAATGACTTGTGCATAAACATCTAAGGGTATCAAGGAAATTACCCATATTTCTTAAACCCTAGAATGGTTTTATAAATAACTGCACATAACCATATCCACCATTCTCTCGGGATCAAAATAAAATAAAATAGGAAAAACATTAGCTTGAGACTTTGAAGGATTTGCTGTTCAAAGGATTAAGGCAGTAAAATGAGAACATTATGTGAATATTTATCCTTTGTATGCAATGGCATTAAGTCCTCTTGCAGGCAGCCTAAAATATTATAAGTCATTTAAATCTCTGAAATGATTTGTTATGGGTGATATGGATGTTTGTTTGTGCATTCTTGTTTGGAGTTTTAATCTGTATGTGGGCTTTTAGAGTTAAAATGGTTTGAGCATTTTTGTTCTATCTTATCATCATTAAATATGGATATAAATTATTTAGGGAATAGGCAGCAAGACAGTGATCTAGCTCATGTTTATTTCTTGGATAATGAAGCATGAAACTAAATGTTCATATCATAAGTTGGAGGAGAAATTCTGGGTAGTAGGACAATGATGCTTAAACTATTCTTAGGAAAGAAATTTATTATAAGCAAACTGGGGTATTTTCTGTAATAAGGAAAATAAATAGGGGAACATGGGGTTGAACCAGAAAGTATTAAAGAAGATAGCCTTTCTGAAACATGAATGAACTGTGAGTTTTTATGATTGAATTCATAAGTAGGAGCTTAATAAAACAAGCTGAAACTAGAGGGGGATTTATCAAAGAAGAACTAAACTGGTCATTTGGGAGTTAGTCAATGATCTGCTTGCTTCAGGTGGGAGCAAGTATATGCATGGTGCACCTGCACCCTGAGGCCTTTGTGTGATGGAATAAATTAAATAACCTGGGAGTTTCCTTCACAATGCATACATGTTGTTCATTAGACAAGGAGTTAAAAACCATAAAATAAATGGGGGCTGGGGTTTAAAAATCTGGATTATAAATATCCAGATATGGTGTTAAATTAATCAAGATAAATAGTGTGCATTGATTAATTGCTGGGTGAAATTGGGAGTATAAAACCTGAGTTTACTTATCTAGAAATGGAGAAAATGAATCAAGAATTGTACATATATTTATTTTAACTGTTTGTTGTGTATTGTTTAAATAAATGAATGTGTCTTTGTATCACTTGGTATGAACCAAAACATGCTAAGTATAAAAATCTGTTAAACTAGGAAGACACTGCAAGATTACCAAAAATTATGAATATGTATACAAATTTGATAAACCCTCATACCAGTGAAAACTGACCCTTTTGGTTGCCCTTGCAATCATCTAGGTGTCTCATTAAAATTGGGGCAACTCAGTGATTTGCTTGCAGGAAGTTGAAGTTGGCTTGATGGATGAAGATGGCAATTAGCTGCTAGTATAAATAAAAGAAACCAGTTCTAAAAAAAATTTGTAGTTGCTTTGTAATGAATTTATTAGTCAAATTTTATGTTGTAACTGAAATTTCTTGTAAGGAGATTACTAAGTATTTGGATTAAAAATTATGTACTAAAGTCAACCTGCTATGAAAGACTATTGATGATGTTTGGTTAATTGCTGATTTCATGAATGTCTAATTTGAAAAAAAAGAAATATAATAAGGGATAGACATATCATATAAATATGATATGTGCATGTGATGATCTCTGACTTTTATTGCTTGAATTTATATTTTGACTTATAGAAAGTAAAGAGCTAAGGGGGTTGATTTTAGGAATGAACTCTTAAGATTTGAGTAGGGGTATTCAAAAGAAATGAATTTGTGCATGGCAGGTAAGTGATACAGGCATGTGCATGAATTCTGGAGATTTACATGTATTTGTGTATTTAAATTTCAAATAAAACTATGATAGAAGTAAACCTGGAAGATACTGTATTTTGAATAATTGATTGAATACATATAAGGATGCATTTCCAGAAAACTTAAACTAGGCATAAACATGCTTGGGATTAGGAGTAGGACTTTGTAGAAGTTTGTTAAAATGAGGGATATGGGTTTGCAAGTGGTAAAAGAGGGACTATGGCCGGCCTAGATGGCCATGGGTCAAACTCTTGGAGCCTGAAACCACTTCATTTCAATTAATGAAGTGTAAGTGCTTCCGGGACAAAACAAAAGAAAACACCCAGCAGCCCTCAAATAACACCAAGCATATCCAATAAAACACCAAGTATGTAAGTCTGCACCATGTTAAACTTAAAAATGCTAAAAGTCCTCAACTAGTCAACCTGAAATGATAAATGGAAATTAGTTCCAATATCCATGCCTGCAAGTATAATTTTTGTGGTAAATTCATACAAGTACTTGATAACTACCTTAAGGTCAATTAAATACCAGTTCTGTGTTAATAAAATTATTTAGGCAGAAAGCCTAGAAAGCTTAAGAAAAGTGCACTGTGCATTGCAATATAAAAAAAATTAAAAGGTTATGTTGTCAACATATATGATAATTTGGTTTCCTGTTTGATTCAAACTCTCTTTGCAAACTTGTTAGCTCTGAATGGCAAAGGGAAACAATTATGTATCTTCAAATATATAATTGTCTTAATTGGTTTATGCACTGATATGATTATATTAGTAAATCCAGGGTCTTGGGAAAAATATTTGGAAATTGTATAAATATTCAAATATAAAAGAAATGGGGTTTAGTGGTGAATTCCTTTTGAATGATTAGAAAAAAAATCTCTGTGTTTTAAAGTGAGGTTCACCACACCCATCCCTCGAGACTTCGGAAATATTTTCAGCTACCTTTGTCCATTCATTATACCAGTTGTAAACGTCGATTACACAATCAATGGTCATCTTTTAAACGTCAGCATGGGTTCATTTCAAGTTAGGCACAAACATAAGACCATCAAAGTAGATGTTTGGAAATTCTTTCTTAGTTTGGCCATTCGGACATTAGCCGCAAGCTGTTCCTCTATAGTGATAGGTGGAACTATACCAGTTTCCTTGCCAGGAATATGCCAAAAAGTTTTAAAGCCACTCTTTTGATGCCTATGATCAGAGGACCGACTCAAATGAGATGGTGCTGGGGGTTGCATAGGGATAGAAGCTGGAGGTTGAATGCGAGAAGCATTACTAGGCGAGATGTCATCGCGATGACCAGGTTGCCTGTCTGGAGCTCTTGGAGGAGGTGATCATGACCTAGGACAATGCTTGGAAGCAAAATTATATGATGATCAATCTCTATCGTAACTACATCTATCTAAGTCATGTCTGTCTCGTCTAGAACGATAGCCTGACTCATAATCGCGACCGCTACCTTAACGGTACCAACTCAACTGAGGCCTTTATGCCTGGGATGCTTTCTCCTTCAAAGATCAATAAATGTATTTCCTTTTCTCCATGGTTCCTGTAAGAGAATCAAGAACAAGTTATATCCAACAAGCAAGGACACATGTCAAGTGCGAGTGTTGTGAAGTGCACTTGTGCGTGAGTGTCCTAGTGTCACCCTGATAGACCATGAGCTGAAGATTTACTCATGGGAGTAACCTCTCCATACTGGTAGGGGTAAAGTCCTTATTAAAAAGAATGGGGGAGTTGATGCCATCAATACTAATATTACCGACATCGAAAGAGCCAAACTATATAGGAATTGGCCCTATGCCGACAAATGTGACTATTGAAGGAAGAGATGGAGTTTTCTCTACATCTGTGACTAAGGGAGGCTGGGTAGAATTCCGCGCCTTAGAGATTTTCATTATCAACCTCTTTTTGGAGAAAGAAGTTGATCATCCCTAGATTTTTCAGGCTAAGAATCATGACCCGCATCGATGTTACCTTGGCTAGCCTTACCACTTTCACCAATAATTTTGCTTTCCTCGGTGTCCTTCAGTACTTGTTCAATATTTTCATCAACTCCGGCACCAGTACTTAGGTTGGGGGAAAATTTGGATCAGCCTCTCCTCCTCCAAGTGGGTTGTTATCATCGTCGTCATTGTCGTCATCACTGGAAGCTATTTGGATGATGCTAGTGCAGTGACCCTCTTCTAACAAGCCGTAAGCAAGAAGATTTTCATCTGACATGAGAGTTTTGATATCTCTATCTCCTGTCAGAACTACCATAAATGTGTTAATAGTGTTTGAAAGCGCCAAGCTACTGGGTCTCCCCGGAACATTTGGATAGTAAAGTAAGGAAATGAGCTAAGTCTACAAACTATAAGGCAAATTTGTACAATATAAACGGGTTGAGACTTACGTCCACATATGCAGCTCTGAGAAAACCCGGGTAGACAGCAAATGCAGGACAACTCACTCTTGTAGTAGCTCAACTTGTTCCAAGCCCAATAACTACGTATAGCCTCTGATCGGTTCTAAGTAAATCAGAGATGGACTATCCTTTCGACTTTTTAAGCTATAAATGTACTGGGTTTCCTCATCGTTGGGTATTCATTTCAAGTGCTCGAAGAAGACCATGTATGTACCGAGGAGGAAAGCATAGCTATTTGGTACAGCTGTATCGGAGCCAAGTGCATGAAATTCAGAACTCGTCAGATAAACTGGTTGAATGGTGGGATGCAACCCGCCAAACACATATATCTATTGCAGGCAGTGTACCCTTCTGGAGGGTTATATGGTCTTTGATGATGGGAAGGACAAAAACATCTTCAAATGGAATCTCGTGCTTGTCGCATATTCTTCGAAGTGATCCTTCATCGATTTTGGAAGCAACAGAATCAACATGATCATCTATATTATGACATCCTCAAGAGTGTCGGGTGCTGGATCTATCTCTGGCCCACCTATCGACTCTACCGGATTTTCAGGAACTTATTGCTCGACTTCAGGATTTTGTAGATTTTGATTTTCGACTTGTGGAATCTCTTGTTGTTATTCCTGCTGAGTTGGAGTTTTTTGGGCATGTGGAGTTGTAGTCGAACTCGATTCGGCATCGGATTCAATATATTTGGAAGTTGATGTACCTGTGGCTTAAGCATCAAGATGTTTGGAACGTCTCTGGTCTATTTCTATAAAAAGTACTCGACAGATAATCAATGTTAGAGCAATTACAAGCTGTACCCTCTGTGTTAAAGTGGATTCTAGTGCGGTGTCACGTAGTATCATGCAGTTCAAGTTTTTGATATTATTCAATAGTTCATTTTTAAATTCCGGATATTACTCGGCGTGACCGTCATTGCTGACCGTCTTGATAAGTTTCACATCATTGGCCATGCTTTGTAAAGGGTTCAAGATCAAGAAGAGGTCGTTAGTACACAAAGAAGGATTATCATGAGAACTAAAAAATTCAAAAATTATTCTAAGTGTTGGAGTTGTACAACTCCATACTTGAAGAAATTTCTATCTCTCCTTCTCCCATCTTCGCCGACTCCAAAGTCTCGGCCGTCCACATTCATCCACTTTCATTCTTTTAGTCCCTGAGAAGTTGGTTTTGATGACAACAACCTTAGAATAAGATTATAAAATATAAATACTAACATTCTTGTTTAGATATATATGTATATGCAGGATATATATGCAGGTACCAAAGAATGAAGACTATAGTATAGAGATTCAAGAACTGATGAACTCAATATCGAAGATATCAAGATTCAAGACTCATGAGTATCAAGATTATCAAGAGTTCAAGATTTCAAGATATGTAATTTAGTTAGGAATTTTGTTAAAACTCCTAGAAAAGCACTGACATCTTAAAATCCATTTTATTCGTGGAATGGAATCCACTTCGAGCCCATTAAAGGGATGGAACCCTAAGTAGAATGGAACCTACGAAAAATCTAGTGGAACATTGTTTTGTATCCACTAACTTTTATTCAAATGTTTTACAAAATTATATCTTGTTTTCAAAATGATTTCAAAATCTTCCTTTTTAAATCAAAAATATCTATCCTGGTTTTAAAATACTTTTAGCCTCAAAATAATCTTTATTTTCAATATCAAATTATCCTTGGTTTTAAACTATCTTTTAATTATAATATATTTAACTTTTAATATTTATACTTAGATTTAAATATAAAATTATAGTAAAATTTTATATATACCAAAATATTATTCTCTATGCTTATTTATGTATTTTAACTATAGTTAAGTATATTTATAAAGTTTAAAATATTTTTAATACAAGATAGAAGTTATTTTCAAAGAAAAACAAATTACCAAAAATAACTTAGGCCTGTCGACAACCCCAAGGAACCCTTGTCGACAAGGTGACAGTTTATTTCAAAAGTTTGAATTTCAAAAGAAGTGTCTATTCATCATATCCTTTCATGAATGGACATGGCTGTTGTTCTACTATAAATATGGGCTGTTTTAAACAAATTTATATTCATATTTTCTCTGATTTCACTCCTCTTCATCTTCCACATTTCTTTATATACATTTTTACCATTACTCTGCCGAAATCACCATTGAATCTAACTAGATCATCTCTGGTTTGATTCTCTATCACTATCTCAACAAGATCCCAGTGCTATTCAGAGTTATAGATTTCTTTGTAATCAATCGAGCGAGAAAAGGTGTGATTGTAGCCTGGAAAATCAATCGGGTAAACTTGTTGCCCGTAAAATCAAGTATCTCTACCTAGAGGATTGTGAATCTGGAGCGGTGTACCTCGTGGCCATGAAATCGAGGGTGTAATTGTAAGAATTGATTTTGAAAGGAAATCCGTACTTGTGTTGCAGGACTGGATCTAGGGTAACTCCGAACCAGTATAAAATCCGGTGTGTTCTTTCCTTTATTGCTTTTACTTTATATCTACATCTGTGTTTGATTCTGTGATCATATCCGTGTCTGAATATTGCATACATTTGTGTTCAAATTAATATAAACTCAAAAAGAATTAGTAATTCCTTAAAACACTATTCACCCCCCCTCTAGTGTTAATTCTAGCCTTAAGATCCGTAATCCGCATTTCTCACATTTGGTATCAGAGCAAGGTTTTCAAAGTTTCATAATATGAATTTTGAAAAAGCTTTTAAAATGGCTATGTTTGAAAAACTTGTTAATACTAGTTTAGAAATATTCAGATCATCACTGTCTCATAAGTCTGCATATGATCGATATTCAAATTCAAGCTGTCTACCAAAATTGTATGATGTGCAGGAAACATGTTTTATGGTGTTGAGGAATCAAACCAAAATGGACAAATTGTGCAGATCAAAAAGAATAAATGGATACTCGATAGTGGATGCTCTAGACACATGACTGGTAACCCGGATATGCTGAATGATATAATATACAAAGACGGAGGACTGGTTAACTTTGGAGATAACTCAAAAGGATACGTGATTGGCATCGACAATGTCGGTAACTCTGAAACTCCTATTATTACTAATGTTTTGCTAGTTAAGAATCTGAAACATAATCTACTAAGTATTAGTCAACTTTGCGATAAAGGATATAAAATTAAATTTGAAAAAGATAAGTGTCACATTGAAGATAATAATTCAACCATAATATTTGAGGGAATTAGGAAAAAGAATATTTATATTCTTAGTATGAAAGTTTCAAATGATAACCTGTGTCTTTTGGCAAATACAAGTGACCCTTGGATTTGGCATAAGAGATTTGGGCATTTGAATTTCAAACTCTTATCTAGACTGTCAAAACATGATCTAGTAAGAGGTCTCCCTAAAATGAATTTTAAAGTAGATAGTTTATGTGATGCATATCAATTAGGAAAACTTAGAAAAAGTTCCTTTAAATTAAAAGATATGATTTCAACTTCAGAACCTCTTGAATTACTTCATCTTGATTTATTTGGTCCATCTCAAATTCAGTCAATAAATCACAGTAAATATGTTTTTGTAATTGTAGATGATTATTCTAGATTTACATGGACAATATTTTTGAAACATAAAAGTGATACTTTTGAAAGTTTTAAGAACTTTACAAAAAGGATTCAAAATCAACTTTCTATAAAAAATTATAACCATCCGTAGTGATCACGGTGGTGAATTTGAAAATGAAAAGTTTGAGGAATTCTGCAATAAAAAGGGAATAACTCACAATTTTTCATTTCCAAGAACTCCACAACAAAACGGAGTAGTAGAACGTAAAAATAGGATGATTCAAGAGTGTGCGAGAACTATGCTTTCAGATAGTAAATTACCAAAACATTTTTGGGCAGAAGCAGTTGCTACCGCCTGTTATATTTTAAATAGAATTTTAATTAGACCTTTAACTGATAAGACATCATATGAACTTCTTCATGGAAAGAAACCTAAGGTATCTTATTTTAGAATTTTTCGAAGTAAATGATTTATTTTAAATACAAAAGATAACTTAGATAAATTTGATCATAAATCCGACAAAGGTATCTTTATCGGATATTCTAATAGAAGTAAAGCATAGAGAGTGTTTAATTTAAGAACTAACACCATCGAAGAAACAATGCATGTTTCATTCGATGAGAATCTCAAAAATTTTGAAGATACAAATGTTGAAGAGGATTTAATTACTCAAAATCAGGAGTCAACTGAAACTAATAATGAAATTAATCATCCTAATAAAAAGATTAAACTTTTAAAAGATCATCCTATAGAAAATATACTAGGAGGTATGCAATCTGTTGTTACAACTAGAAATCAACTAAGTAAAATGAGCAATGTAGCCTTTATATCAACTATGGAACCCAAAAATCCAAAAGAAGCATCAACTAATGATTCATGGATTTTGGCTATGAAAGAAGAACTAAATCAATTCACTGGAAATGATGTTTGGGAACTTGTTCCTAGACCTAAAAATAAACTATAATTGGAACTAAATGGGTTTATAAAAATAAAATTAATGAACAAGGTGAGGTTGTTAGAAATAAAGTCCGGTTAGTCGCTCAAGGTTATTGTCAAGAAGAAGGAATAGATTGTGATGAAACCTTTGCTCCCGTAGCAAGATTAGGATTCTATTTGGTTTCGCAAATCATAATAATTTCAAATTATTTCAAATGGATGTTAAAAGTGCCTTTTTAAATGGATTTGTAAAAAAGGAAGTATATGTTGAACAACCACCACTTTTTGAAGATGAAAAATTACCAAATCATGTTTACAAACTTAAGAAAGCTCTATATGGTCTAAAACAAGCTCCTAGAGCCTGGTATGATATCTTACTTATTACAATCAAACTTTGAAATTGGTAAAGTAGATAATACTCTTTTTACTAAAAGAAATAAAAATGATATTCAAATAGTACAAGTTTACGTAGATGATATCATTTTCGGATCAACTAATTTTGAAATGAATAAAGAATTTTCTGAAATAATGACAAAAGAGTTTGAGATGAGTCATATGGGTGAATTAAACTTCTTTCTAGGATTGCAAATAAAACAGTTAGATAATGGTATCTTTATTAATCAAGAAAAATATGCTAAAGACCTAGTTAGTAAATTTGGTTTGACTACTGCAAGTGGAAAACCCACTCCCATGGCAACCAATGAGTACCTAAGTAAAGAAGATCTCTCGAAAGACGTAGATCAAAAATTATATAGAGGAATGATTGGATCACTACTCTATATCACTACTAGTAGACCTGATATCATGCATAGTGTTTGTCTCTGTGCAAGATATCAATCCCAACCTAAAGAGACCCACTTAAAAGCTGTAAAACGTATCATAAGATATGTTAAACACACCTTTGATTATGGCTTATTTTATCCTAAAAATGGTTCTTTTGAATTACTATCTTACTGTGATGCTGACTATGCTGGTTGTAAATCAGACCAAAAAAGTACAAGTGGAACTTGTCACTTTTTGGGACATTCCCCGGTTTGCTGGTTTAGTAAAAAGCAAAACACAGTTTCTTTATCAACAACCGAAGTAGAGTATATTTCTGTTGCTTTGGCTTGTTCTCAAGTAATATATATGCAACAAACTTTAAAAGATTTTGGTTTAAATATCTCAAAATCACCAATTTATTGTGATAGTACTAGTGCAATAAATTTATCCAAAAATACTACTCATCATGCTCGAACTAAACATATTGATATCAGACATCATTTTCTCAAAGATAATATAAGTAAGGAAGTAATTATTCTTAATTACATCAATCCCGAGAATCAAATTGCTAATATCTTAACAACACCCTTAAATGAATCTATATTTACTAAATTAAGAAGAGAATTAGGTATTTGTTCAATAACTGAAATATAGAATATAAATATATAACAAGTATAATTAAAATTAAATTAAAATAAATCACATAGCAAAAATATAAGTACCATGTCGACAACCCTCCTTTACCCCTGTCGACTTATAACGATTTTTTTTCTTTTGAAATTTTCCCACCAAAATTCAAATAGGTGGTTATATATTCTTCTTATTTCGAAATTTTGTTCATTCTTTCTGTTCTTTCTCTGTTCTAACTTCTGAAAACATTAAATCAATGGCCTTCTCCTCCAAATCAAACAAAAATTCAACCTTTTCATTCCCTTTTCCTTCTACCGGACCATTTCAACAAACTACGCTTGCACAAGTGATGAAAATGGAGGTTTCCTTGAAGGATACACTACAACTTATGACTGAAATTCAAGTGGTACAAATCATAATGGCCAAAGAACAAGAACGGCAAGGCAAAATCCTTAGAAACTTGCAAAAATTTCTAATGGACAATCACGCCAATCCCATCTTGATCGATGAAGAATCTTCAGGTGTTCAAGTGCAAGAGGACATCGAGGAAGAAGAAGAAGAAGCCCCAATGGAAGAAGAGCACTCTGAAGATAACGACAAAGTTGTTTGTGTTGGCGAAGTGTGCTTTGACAAGGATGGAAATTTAGTCGAACAAAGTGGAAATTTTTGTTTCCACTACCCAAATTGCTCGGTTCATAGATCTCCCATTGTCAAGGATACACATTAGTTTCTTTTCTCTCTTTCTTATCGTTATTTGTATATGATCTTACTTACGTTTTCTACGCAAATGTAAATATAACATTATATAATTAATAAATGATTTGTGTTCTTATATTTGAATTCTCACATTATCATTATTATAAATATTATCATATATGGATTCTTAGTTAGGAGAGTTAGTTATTAAGGGCTAAGTTTTAGTTTCAGAATTAACTGTTGATTATTTATGGTAACACTATCATAATAATCACAGGTAATATAGTATTAGATTAAGGGGTAGTTATATAGATTTAAACTTTGTTTTTGTTGATGACAAAGGGGGAGAAGTATAAAATAGGATAGTTAGGCATATACTAAGGGGGAGTTATTAGTTTTAGGGAGAGTTATTAGTTTTAGGGGGAGTTATTAGGATAGAAGTGATATTTTATAAACAAAGGTTGTCATCATCAAAAAGGGGGAGATTGTTAGTCCCTGAGAAGTTGGTTTTGATGACAACAACCTTAGAATAAGATTATAAAATATAAATACTAACATTATTTTATAGATATATATGTATATGCAGGATATATATGCAGGTACCAAAGAATGAAGACTATACAGTATAGAGATTCAAGAACTGATGAACTCAATATCGAAGATATCAAGATTCAAGACTCATGAGTATCAAGATTATCAAGAGTTCAAGATTTCAAGATATGTAATTTAGTTAGGAATTTTGTTAAAACTCCTAGAAAAGCACTGACATCTTAAAATCCATTTTATTCGTGGAATGGAATCCACTTTGAGCCCGTTAAAGGGATGGAACCCTAAGTAGGATGGAACCTACGGAAAATCTAGTGGAACATTGTTTTGTATCCACTAACTTTTATTCAAATGTTTTACAAAATTATATCTTGTTTTTAAATTGATTTCAAAATCTTCTTTTTTAAATCAAAAACATCTATCCTGGTTTTAAAATACTTTTAGCCTCAAAATAATCTTTATTTTCAATATCAAATTATCCTTGGTTTTAAACTATCTTTTAATTATAATATATTTAACTTTTAATATTTATACTTAGATTTAAATATAAAATTATAGTAAAATTTTATATATACCAAAATATTATTCTCTATACTTATTTATGTATTTTAACTATAGTTAAGTATATTTATAAAGTTTAAAATATTTTTAATACAAGATAGAAGTTATTTTCAAAGAAAAACAAATTACCAAAAATAACTTAGGCCTGTCGACAACCCCAAGGAACCCTTGTCGACAAGGTGACAGTTTATTTCAAAAGTTTGAATTTCAAAAGAAGTGTCTATTCGTCATATCCTTTCACGAATGGACATGGCTGTTGTTCTACTATGAATAAGGGTTGTTTTAAACGAATTTATATTCATATTTTCTCTGATTTCACTCCTCTTCTTCTTCCACATTTCTTTATATACATTTTTACCATTACTCTGTCGAAATCACCATTGAATCTAACTAGATCATCTCTGGTTTGATTCACTATCACTATCTCAACAAGATCCCAGTGCTATTCAGAGTTATAGATTTCTTTGTAATCAATCGAGCGAGAAAAGGTGTGATTGTAGCCTGGAAAATCAATCGGGTGAACTTGTTGCCTGTAAAATCAAGTATCTCTACCCAGAGGATTGTGAATCTGGAGCGGTGTACCTCGTGGCCTTGAAATCGAGGGTGTAATTGTAAGAATTGATTTTGAAAGGAAATCTGTACTTGTGTTGTGGGACTGGATGTAGGGTAACTCCGAACCAGTATAAAATCCGGTGTGTTCTTTCCTTTATTGATTTTACTTTATATCTGCATCTGTGTTTGATTCTGTGATTATATCTGTGTCTGGATATTGCATACATTTGTGTTCAAATTAATATTAACTCAAAAAGAATTAGTAATTCCTTAAAACACTATTCACCCCCCCATCTAGTGTTAATTCTAGCCTTAAGATCCATAATCCGCATTTCTCACACATTCATCCATGGCCAAGTCCATCACCTACTAGTCAAAGGCAAAATGATTAGGGGCTGGGTCGAGTTCAAGTTTGAGAGCACGGATCTGTGGACTTGGGAAAGGAAAAAATCATGGCGCCGAGGCTTTTGGAAGTTGGGGGTATCGGAGGCAGATGAAGTAGGCGGTGGTCCTAGGGGTGAGTGGAGGCATGGTTTGGATTCAAAAGTTAGAAGCTTCTTAATGGAGGCTCTAAAGAGTTTTAGATTGGCAATGACAAGTGCAGAAGCAAATTAAAGAGATTGGATTTTATAACCCAGACCCGAAATCTTAGCTATGAAACTTGGGAAATATTCCAAGTCAAGAGTCGGTCCCGACAACTGAGCTATGGGTCGGTACCGAGTCTTGAGAAAAAGGAAAAAGAAAGCATATGTATGTATGAGTGTGTGTGTGTATCTCTTTGTGTATGGGGATGTATGCCTAAGAAAGTGCATGTGATTGACCATGTACAAGCACTTCTACCCACTCAAGAACATGCACATGAATGTGTGTATGTATATATATCCAGTACCCAATGAGTAGAATCAAAGGAAAGCCAAATTTGAACTTGAATGATCCATAGAGGGAATCAGTTTAAAATCGTCAAGTTCAGAATGATAGATTTTGAGGACACGTTCCTGATTTATAATCCCAGATGCTGGTAAAGCATCGCGATGGACGATAATTGACATAACCTTTCATAGCAACAATTCACAAGAAAGATAATGACCATTATGAATAAAGAGTGGAGTCTTTTGTAGCATCTCTAACTTGTCTCGATTCAAAGAATATAACATTTTAAACGAGATATACTTTGAGGGGCAAGTGTTATCCAGCCTTTTGACCGTGCAATATTCGGAAAGATCGGATGAATCAAACTTGGAGTTGTCAAGGCAGGAAGCCCAAAGAGATAGCCTAAGAGTTCAGAAACCAAACAGAAATAGAGTCACAAGGCCATTTCCAAACTAACCCAATGCAACAAGATCTGGGAGCCCTCTGTGTCAGGGGTCAGTACCGACCCATGTTTTGGGGTCGGTACTGATCCCACTTTCTTCCTCCTATGGTTTCCATCTTCTGCCTATTGGTCCTACTTGATGCCAATAACCTATGTCTAATGTCATTTAGTTGATCCAATGCAATTCTCCATCAATCTTCACGAAGTCTTGAAGCTGCAACTCTATTCTTCCATAACTCCATCATTTGGACTTGAAAACAAGCTAGTATTGGTGAAAACAACTGAGGAATCACGAAGCGAACAACAAGACAAGTCAAGATGAAGACTTGGAGGCAACCAATATGTCCATCTTAAGGATCGATACCGGTCCCTACTATGGATTGGTATTGATCCCTACTTCGTGATGATGTGGCACCTACTTTTATGGGAGAATTGGTCTAAATCTTGAGTAACGGCTTAGGGATATTTTTTCTGAGATATTAGGCTCTCTACCTCTTTAAATAGGAAGGTAGGGCTCATTTTTAGGATCCTTTTGGCTCTAGTTCTTCCCTGCTCTACATTCTTGTAATTCAGAAAATCTTAGTGTCGGAGTTGTAGCGACCCAAAAAACTTCTACCGCCAAGTCAGATATAAGCAATAATATCTTAAAGTAGACGTAGGCCTTACTTTGCCGAACCACTATAAATGATTGTGTCTTGTTTATTTTTCATTTTCATTTACATTTACATTTTTTCATATTTTATTCTCTACATAAACTTCTAGGTGTTTGTGCTATTTTCGTTCAAACACATAGGTAACCTACGATTTAAAGTTTCCACTTACATGATTAACTTCGCATTTAAAACTTTCTATACAAGGATGTTACAAATAAGACCTCTCATATACAAAATATCTTTTAAAGCTTTTATAATCGTTTAAAACTTCCAAATATATGTGTTTAAATCTCATTTAAATACAATGAATCTTTTTCTTATAGTATCCTTTTAAAGTTCCATATGTAAACATGTATTAATGTGCCTAATACTTATTATATCTATTGCTGATACAAACTAAATGTGGTAATATTAAATCTTATTTACACATTTATACAAACTAACTATACATCATCCTATTGAAATATGTAAATACAAATATTTATAGAAGTTTTAAACAATTTTTGGTTAATTTCAAGTATATAAAACATAATATATGGCCATGAACAAATTAACTTTTTTTTGTCTAGTTCAAAATTTTACATATTAACTTATGAAAAAAATTCATGGCTAGAAATAATTACATACATATGGTTTAATTTTTATTTTAAACAATTATACTTTAAGATATTGAAGACTTTTAATCAATTGTTAAATCATATTATTTCTACAAGATTATAACAAGGCAATTAAATATATGTACAAATGGTGATAATGAACATATAAAAATGTTAATAACAAAACAAAACATTCATAGCGATAATTTGGGAGGAGAGAAATGCCGTTATTTTCAATGACAGAAGGAAAACAGATATGCAAATGAAACTCAGCATCATTGGGAAAATGAAACATGGGATTGATGCCTCTAGCCATCAATTTGAACCTGGTTTTTTGTTGGCCCTCCCTTCTCTTTAACGGTCTGTTGTTTGGTGTTGTGTGTGTTTTTCTTTTTCTTCTTGTTGATATGCCTGTTTTCCTTGTTCTCTAGTTCCTCTGTTCTTCCATGCCTGCATCTGGTGGGTTTGTTTCCTTGTAGTTCTTTGATCTTGGTATATCAATAAATGGTAGGGGCCCATTCCAACCCCGCTGGCTTTGCCAAAAAAAATGTTAATAAAATAGAATAGTCGAATTTGAAAAGTCTTACCCTTTGTAACACCTTGATTTGAGATTTCTTCTCAGATCTTAAGTAGATCCACACTTATCTTTGCAAGAGAAGGGTGAACCATTTAGCTTTTATTTATTTGATGGCTTCGTTTAATTTAGAGTTAAAAATTTTGGAATTTTCTGTTCGCAATTTCAGCCATGGATAATGAGGAAAAAGTAGAAAAACGAATGAAAAAAATGAATTTGCGGATTTGTTTTAGTTGAAAGATTGAATCGTTTCCCTTTCTTTTAATTGAAACTTCTCTAATCGATTCCCTTAATTTTATCTCTCTCCAAGTCTCTAATTGTTTTTGAATCGCTGGCCATATATGGCCATTTATGGTGAAAAATTACCAAAATCTCTTCAAGCAATTATCTTTCATTTAAACTCTGTTTGAAATAACACCGATATCGTATATTGATGTGCATAAATATAACTTTTATATATGCATCAAATAATTAAAAAAAACTCCTAAACATCAAATAAATTAAAAATTAATCAATATTTCTCAAATATTAATTAATTTTCCATATTTTATAAATTAATTAAATCGTGTGGTTTTTCGAAGAATTCACAAATATGGTTGTCACAAACCGCCTTTCTTACACCTAAAGACGATGCATAATACATCCTCGGTATTCATGTATCAATCAGCTAAGTGTCTAAAAGACAGGTTATTTGGGGTGAAGAAAGAAGAAGATGGAACAAAATATCACATTATGACGAGCAATATATAATATACAAAAAATATTTACAGAAAGAAATCATCCTTATTATACACAACATAGAGTACACTAACTTATTATCAGCCTGGACAGTTATAACAGCGCATCCTTACAATTGTTGGTAATTACAGACAAGAAAAAAACAAAAAAAATAGTGAAAGAATATAAGGTATGTGGGTACATCTTGGAGGATCCATCTCGTCTCTTGAAAGCTCCAAGGAATCCAACTAAATCTAGAAAATATGCTCGAGCTGACCTGAGTATTATAAGAAAATAACGCCCGGATCAGTCTGGTAAACCAGCGTGAGAAGTCAATCATATTGATTTGTATATTTTAAAACCCTTTTTAAAATAAAAGGTATCTTGTAAGACCACGTCGCACATAAACACGGACGGTTTTTACCCTACGAGAACCAAAACATTTCCATATAAAATCCACTAATATTATCATAATGTCCAGGTTTAAAATAAATATGGAATCGGCCGAAATTGTAACATCATTAAATTCCAGCATAATAGGTATACAATCAAGTCTGTATGGTGCTTATTGGAGAATGGATTCCAATAACGACAAGGTAAGGGACTACCTTCCGTATAGTACATCACTAGATAAAATGTACCAGGTAGGAGGGTTAGACCCTATACTTAGCCTACCCCTGCCAACGTAGAACCGGCCAACCCCTGAACTTGGTGAGTACCAAATATGTCATCACCCCGGTTGTTCCTAACCTTTAAAAAGAGCTGCCATGCACAACTAAATCCATAATATGATAATCAAGAAAGGTGATGACACACACTTATGGGCGACCCACGTAGCCCTGCTCATCTACCCTGTTTTAACCATTTCCGAGGTATGAGGCTTAGGGCAACGATTTACCTTATTTTAGCACTTCCTTCTTGGAATGCTAACACCGCCCTCCATTCAGAAATGCAATGCCAAGGTTCATCCATACAAGTTCATTCTGGGTCTGAATGAAACTGAATGCACGTCTCTACTACATTCATTTGGAATCACCCTCAGGATTAGTAGCAAGTAGCCCTTGCACTTCAAAGAGATCTGTCTTCGAATATCTTGAAGATGTCTCTCCGAACCAACAACCGATAATTTCTGGTTGACTCATTCCCAGTTCTTACAGGTAAGCAGACTATACCAGAGTCCCAAAGAGATCTATAGTATATCCCTCAAAGCTAGTGTCGTCTCACCCAAATAAGTCCTCTAGAGGGAACTCAAACCATATGAACACGTGAAGCTCTTATTTACTTCCTAAATCAAAAATGGCCAAGATTTGATAATCAGTTATTTAATTATCAAACATACAGACAAATAACAATTCAGACATTTAATTACCACAGCAATCACTATGCCCCAAAATAAATCTTTCATTTATTTAAATCTCTTTCCAAAATGTTTATCAAAATTTCATACACTTTTCTCACTGGCATAAGTATATTCACAAAACACTGTGAAAGATTTCCATTTTCAAAATCATATAAAAAAGGATCAAATCAAATGCTATTTAAATTGGAGATAAAGATAACATCAACACTATTGCTCTGGTGTTAAGTGTGGAACCAATGTCCATACCACCAAAATTAAGAAGGTCAGTAAAGGAAATCCCATCTCAAATTTTTTAATAATTTACTTTTATAGATCCTTTTAATAACTTTCTTTCATTTATGAAATCTCATTCACTTAAATTCCAAATTCATTTATAAGATACTTTATAAATCTCCAAGTTTATTTATTTATTTCTTTTATAAATACCTAAAACTATTTATAAAACTTCTTTTATATATATCCAAAACCATTATTTATAAAGTTCTTTCCAAATTTCAAGATCTTTTTTCCATTTATAAAACTCCTTTTATAAACTTTCCTTATTTAAAACAAAACCGCTTTAATAAACTTTAATCAATAAAGTTCATTTGATAATAATTAATTATTTAAAACACCTTTAAATAAACAAGTTATTATTTAGACATCCTTCAATTACTTATCCTTAAATTTCATTAACAAAATAATGATTTTAAAAAAATCATTTAAAAAGTGTTAAATTAACTTCAAACATTTTAATAAAATAATTGCTTAATCACCCTTTAAATATCATATTTAAAAATAATAATAAACTTTAAACCATTTTTAAAAAGGATAAAATTTAAATATTTGACTTCACAAGTTCAAAAGAGGCTTAACAACCACAATGCTTTACATTTAATTTAGTTTTAACTTTTCAATTATAACCTAGTTGTTTCCATAACAAACATATATGTAAAGGGAATCAGCTAATAACAATCAATCAACAAATAGGTAAATATCCAAGTTACTATAATAGCAGAGGGGAATTTGTTCTGCTAAACACATGTCCAAGTTAATATAATAGCAAAATGGGTTTTTATTCTACCTAAAAGATGTCAACATAATCTCTTTGGTGAATTATGGCAGAACTATGATTTATTCTACCAAACAGATGCCAAATACAATTCAATCAGCAAAATAGTGATTTATTCTACTAAACATATGTCGTTGGGTTGCATATTCAATTGGGGTTACTTATGGGTAGTCGACAAAGAAATCCCTTAGATGTAAAAATATTCTTTTAGAAAAAGAGTTGCTTTAAAAACAAAACTGGTCTTTTAGAAATACTGTAGTTTAAAACTTTAAAACTTTTATCTAATAATTAAATAACATTTAAACTCTTTCTTTTAATAATAATTAAACTTTTAATTATTAACTAAACAATAATTAACTTTTAAATAAATAATTAAGTAATAATTATCCTTTAAATAAATAATTAGTCCTTAATTAATAATTAAACAAAAATTTAAACCTTTATTTAATACTAATTAATACTTAATTAGTTTTGATTAAATATTAATTAAACTTAACTTAATTAGAAATTAATAATTAAACCTTAATTTTGTTAGAACCTCTATCGTTGGATTTTAATGACAACAACTATACAATTATGCCAAAGAATCTCTAAGCTAATTTGCAGGTATATGAGCATCAAAAAGAGACAAACAAATACGTTCAAAATGAAGATACGTAGTACAAAAAGGATTAAAGTATGTATATGGAGATACAAGAAGAGATATACACGATAGAGACAGGACGAACGTGACAAACAAAGTATTATTAGTCATAGAGTGTCGTGTTTAGAGTTTACAAATGTTAAAATCTTCTCAAAATGGTATACACACATAGACATTCATATTTTAAATGAAAAATCAAGTTTAAAAAATTGCATGGAGCAGGGCTGGAACCCAGGTCACTAGTTTAGAAGGCAAGTGCTCTAACCAAATGAGCTATAGTAACTTTTACTTATCAACAGAATTCAGCAGACTGAATAATATCATTCAGACGGTTGAATGCTGAAACAAAGCATAATTTTTTATGCAGTTTCAGCCGGCTGAATGGTTTTATTCAGCCAGCCGAATCAGGCTAAAATTAGACTATTTCCTTGATGTCTTCGATTTAATTCAATTCAGAAGGCGGAATTAATATATTCAGCCGGCTGAATTTTTCCAACTGCTATTTTCATGAATAGGCGCTTCTCTTCATCGAAGTGTAACGTCTTCAAAATCAACGGTTGCGCCTGTTTCTTTTCAATTTAATTTTTCATCTATGGTTGCAACCATTTAAACTCTATAAATAGATTACATAATTCAACAAACAACTTACTAAAACTAATTTTAACATTCTTGAATTCTTATCTATTCTCTATTTTCAAACTGCACTCAAACTGCTTACATTCTCTGATCGTTGATCACTCTATCTTCCACAATTCTCAAGCACATTACACTACATATCATAAAGGAGAAGATTATAGGAAGATTGTACTTAATTTACTTATCAGTGCTATTCAAAGAGCATACTACAGTCAGATACTTTTGTTATTTGGAAAGAAATCATGTTCTGTTGCTCAGGCGGTAGAAGTCCTATTCGGTTGCTTAGGCGGTAGAAATCCTGTTTGGTTGCTCAGGCGGTGTAAACCTATTCCTCCGGGTTAAGTGAGGGTTGCTAGTTTAATTCCAGAAGGAGTCTGGGACTAGACGTAGAAAGGGAGTTCGAACCAGTATAAAAATCTCTGGTGTCATTTACTTTACTGCTTTTACTATTTACTTACTTATTCCGCACAAGTAGTTTATCCATATTACACGATCCTATAGCACCAATAAGTTTCATTTGGTATCAGAGCACTTTCATTTGGTATCGGAGCACCTTTATTTGGTATCAGAGCCTGGGAATCTAGAGATCGTAACAACATCCTAGAATAAATGGCTACAAAGAGATCTAGTCAAGGCAATAGGAAGAGGAAGAGCAATAAAGAAGAATCAAAGGAGAAAATAAACAAATGCTTCATGGCTAAACTAACATCACAACCGGTATGCTTAGATTCTTTATATAAAGATCTTTTGTTAGCACATGATGAATTATTAAAAGATTGTAAAACCTTGAATAAAGTTAATAGAATCGATTTAGATAAGTTAAAAGATTGTGAGCAAGAAATTTCCAGTTTAAAAGTGGAAAATAATTTTTTGATAAAACAAACTAAATGTTTTGAAAATACCGTAAAAGAACTTGTTTCACAAAAAGTTTTCCTACAAAAAGAAAATGAGCAGTTATAAGATAAAAACAATGATCTTTTGGAGGAAATCAATGTTTTGCAAAATAAAAATACTATGTTTGATAAAGAAAAAGAATTTTTTTCAAAAAAAATTATGGATTTGAAAAGACAAAATGATTTATTACAATCATCTTTAGATAATTCAGTATCCCGAATTTTTCTTCTCGAAAATGAGAACTGTACGATAAAAAGGGAGAATTCTGAATTAAACAAGCAAATTGATATTTTGAAAAACAGTAATATTTCTTTTGAAAATAATAATTTTGACTTCAAAGCTAAATTTGATAAACTTAACACTGAAGTCACAAAATTTAATAAAGGTCAAAACGATTTAAACATGATTTTATCTAGTTCTAGACCTTTACATGACAAAAGTGGTTTAGGATATAATAAAACTGATCGTAGAAATAGCACTAGATACGCTTTCATGTATAGTAACAATGTTAGTGCTAGTACTAAAATTCGAGTAAAGTCTAAATCCAATTTTTATAGAAATTCAAATACTGCTATGACCAATAATGTTTATAATTTCTCTAGAAGTACAAAATCATTGACCGAAAATATGAATAAAAATTATCTAAGTATTTGGGTTTCTGTTAATTAGAAAAATAGAGAAAAATACATTGATGATTATTTTGATATGGTAGTGAATAATGAAAATTATATTTATAAAGGTTCAACCACACCCAAATGGGTATGGTTTCCAAAGACCTAACCCCCTGGACCCTATCATAGTAAGTGGGTACCAAAAATGATTTTTATTTATTGCAGATACTCAGAGAAACAAAAGGAAAGATTTTGGAATTTTAAAGGATGTCCCATACATTTAATAAGATTACGTGCTTACAATGAAATATGGACTTTGACAAATATGGTAAAATCTATTTTATCTTTCTCCATAATTAATATTGATTGTATCCTGCTATTTACAAGATATTTTATAAAATTTATTATATTCCCTCATTCTTTTTGATAATGACAAAGGGGGAGAAATTCATATGCATATTAATAGAGGGAGATATTATAGGGAGATGTTATACTTAGGGGGAGCTTTTAAACGTATTAATATTATTTTATATATAGAATGAATATTTTTTTTTTAAATTGTATAGTTGTCATCATAAAAAATGGGGAGAATGTTAGAACCTCTATTGTTGGATTTTAATGACAAAAACTATACAATTATGCCAAAGAATCTCTAAGCTAATTTGCAGGTACATGAGCATCAAAAAGAGACAAACAAATACGTTCAAAATGAAGATACACGGTACAAAAAAGGATGAAAGTATGTATATGGAGATACAATAAGAGATATACATGATAGAGACAAGACGAAGGTGACAAACAAAGTATTATTAGTCATAGAGTGTCGTGTCTAGAGTTTACAAATGTTAAAATCTTCTCAAAATGGTATACACACGTATACATTCATATTTTAAATGAAAATCAAGTTTCAAAAATTGCATGGAGCGGGGCTCGAACCCAAGTCACTAGTTTAGAAGGCATGTGCTCTAACCAAATGAGCTATTGTAACTTTTGCTTATCAACAGAATTCAGCCGGCTGAATAATATCATTCAGACGGCTGAATGCTGAAACAAAGCATAATTTTTTATGCAGTTTCAGCCAGTTGAATGGTTTTATTCAGCTGGCTGAATTAGGCTAAAATTAGCCTATTTCCTTACTGTCTTCGATTTAATTCAATTCAGAAGGCTGAATTAATATATTCAGCCGGCTGAATTTTTCCAACTGCTATTTTCATGAATAGACGCTTCTCTTCATCGAAGTGTAACGTCTTCAAAATCAATGGTTGCGCCTGTTTCTTTTCAATTTAATTTTTCATCTATGGTTGCAACCTTTTAAACTCTATAAATAGATTACAGAATTCAACAAACAACTTACTAAAACTAATTTTAATATTCTTGAATTCTTATCTATTCTCTATTTTTAAACTGCACTCAAACTGCTTACATTCTCTGATCGTTGATCACTCTATCTTCCACAATTCTCAAGCACATTACACTACATATCATAAAGGAGAAGATTATAAGAAGATTGTACTTAATTTACTTATCAGTGTTATTCAAAGAGCATACTACAATCAGATACTTTTGTTATTTGTAAAGAAGTCCTGTTCGGTTGCTCAAGCGGTAGAAGTCCTATTCGGTTGCTTAGGCGGTAGAAGTCATGTTCGGTTGCTCAGGCGGCGTAAACCTATTCCTCCGGGTTAAGTGAGAGTTGCTAGTTTAATTACAGAAGGAGTCTAGGACTAGACGTAGAACGGAAGTTCGAACCAGTATAAAAATCTCTGGTGTCATTTACTTTACTGCTTTTACTATTTACTTACTTATTATGCACAAGTAGTTTATCCATATTACACGATCCTATAGCACCAGTTACCTTCAAATTTGATTAGTTAAACTTTATTAAACCCTTTCTTAATGATTAATTAATAGTTAATCTTACTTTAAAAGATGATTTATTAGTAACTAATCTTCACTTAATTAAATTAATAAATCTTACTTAATACTTAGTTAAGTATTTTAATTACCAAAACTTAATTAATTAATAAATACTTAATTAACTCTCTTAATACTTATTATTAAGTTTAGAAACATTTCTAAAGTATATTTAGTATAAAAACTCAAGTTCACTCATTATTAAGTTTAGAAACATTTCTTAACTATCGCTATGGATACCATAACTTGAAATTGTTTTTCTAAGTTTACTCTGAAAAATTATCACTTTTCGAAGTTCACTTACTTTCCTAAACATAAAGTAAGTGTTTGTAAAAGTAAAACAAAGTTTAAAACTTGGAAACAATTTGATTTTTGAAAACAAATTGACATAACTTCCATAAGTATTCCAAGTCACCAAACCATACAAAGGTGCTAACTTTCTTAGCATATTCTTAGATACTCTTGTCCATAGTGTACACAACATAACAACAACCACAAACAACATAAAGATCCAAACTTTATCACATATATATCACATTTAGACTTGTTCACAAGTCTAAGGCAATTTCCAAGCACAATCACATATATAATCACATACAAAGCATGTAAATAGCCAATAACTAAGGAATATCACATAATAATACTAAATATAAAACAAGATGTAATTTTCCCCAAAAAGATGCGAGTTTGACTCACTAACTTAAAAAAAATCTCTTTTAAACTTGAAATGAGACCCTAGAACTTGAAATTTGCAAACAAAACTTTATTTTTAGCCAAAAGAAGAGGTGAATATACTCGGCCTTGATGCTGTGGGCTCGGCTTAGGTTGGCTTAGGCTCGGCCATGGGTGGTGTGGAGTGTATGGCTTTGTTTAAGAAGAAGGAGGTGCTTAGAATGAAAAGGAAGTGTGTTTTTTAAGTCTTAAAAAGAAGATGGAAGCAATGGAAGTGGGAAATGGAGTTTAAGGAAGAGAATACAAAATGAAATGATGAAGTAAAAATGAAAATGGAAAATTAGAAAAAAGAAAATAGCTTTTATATAAGATGAAGCAAGGTAAATTACTCTTTTACCCTTAAGTACATACCCTCTATAAATTCCTTCCTACCTCACCATGCCTTGTCACCTCCTTGTCCCCTTTCATGAACACCTTGCCAACATTCATTAAATGCTTGTGTACTTATGTTTCCCTAAGGGTCACTTCATGATTTACACATTTGATTATATTTTCAAATTTTTGAATAAATGTCACATCTTGTCTTTACAAACTTTAGTATGTATACATATACACATATTTTTGTAAAATGTGTTAACTTATTTATAAATGAATGTGTATATTCATACTATAGCGGTCACAACATTTCCGATATTTTTAGCTGACGATAAGTCGAAAATTTATAAAACGAATTCCGGTCATATTTTTTATTTTTCTTCGAACTAAATATTTATGTAAATAAATTTCGAAAATTATTTCATCACAATTATTTATTATTTAAAAGAGTTTATGTGACGACTCACTTTTTGGAATAGTCTAAGCAGACAATCAACCACACATGATCCACTCAAATTGAACAGAAGGGCGAATAGTTAGGGAAAAGAAAGAAGAAAGAAGACAAGAAGAAACTAAAAAACACAGAATCTCACATCGGAGTGAATAATCTATAATATATAACAAATCTTTACACAAAAGCAATCTGTAATATATATATACACATACATATACACACACAGACATCAATCGGAGTATACTAACTTATTTCATCCCGGACAGTTATAACAACTTGTCCTTATAATTTGCTGATAAAAACAACAGTGAATGCAGTGGAAAAATAACCATATACGTGAATACGTCTCTGGGCCTCCAGCTCATCTAATGAAGCTCCAAAGCATCCAAACTAAATCTATAATATGCTCGGTCTGACCTGAGCGTTATAACAAAATAACACCCGAGTCAGTTTGGAAAACTAGCGTGAGAAAAACACGCCCAGTTGGATGCTTGAAGTTATCAAACTCTTTTCGAAATAAATGTATCTCGTCAGACCGCGCCACACATAAACACGGATGAGTTTTTACCTTACGATAACCAAAACCCTTATATATAAAGTCCAGTGATATTATGATAATGTCTAAGGATTCAAATACATATCAAAAATAGCTGAAATTGTTACCATATTAAATTCCAGCATACTAGGCTCTAAAATCAAAAAGTGTAAACCATGTATTGGAGATTGGATTCTATACTATGGCAAGGTAAGGAACTACCTTCTGATGGTACACCCCTAGAAAATGCACCTGGAGTTTGACAAGAACTTCTTGTAAACCTACTACACAGAGCCGGCTGCCCCTTTAACATGGTGAACTGGATTACCTCATCCCTTTTTGACATCGGGCCCTTATACTACCATGGTGTTTGCATGCAAAACAACTCAAATATGGACAATCTAGAATGGGATGGCGGCTCCTAATAGTAGCTGACCACATAGCTCTGCTGCATACCCTGTTTTTTCCATTTCCTGGTTGATGAGGCTTGAGGCTACGTCTTTAACTTTTAAATAGCTCCCATTTGGAATGCTACACTGCCCTCTAAGAATTATTGTAAATGCTAGCATTTATGCATACAAGTTCACTCTTGGACTGAATGAAACTAAAGGCACTACTTCTATTTCATCCATTACGGGGAATCCCTTCCAAGGAAAATAGAGAATAGCCCTTGCACTTCAAAACTCCATCTTCGATTCCATGCACTTTAAGATGCTTTCACTTCGAAACACTTGAGTTGGATCGAAGTGGTTTTCAGATAAAAAATCCAATCTCGGTCTCTTCGAAACAACTTTCGGTAGTTTTTGATATACTCAACCCCGGTTTTATAGGAAATAAACAGTCAAAGATAAGAGCGGAGGTCACCTCCTAACCGTTGGTAGACGGATTTCCTTATCAATTGTTCTAGAGAACGAAATGATATTTATATGCATAGTAAAACATCATCGGAGATGACTATTCCATATAACTCACTTATTTCTCCTAGATATTTCCAAAGTTACGTTTTCGGTCCAAATTCGATTGTCGGTTATTTACCATCGAATAAATAAACATTGAAATCAGGGATTTATTTCAAAAGGGAAAGCCAACATTGGTTAAACACATGAGCAACCACTAACCTCTTAAATTAATCTTTTCATTAATTAAAATAACTTTGTAAATTACTTATATAAAAATACTTTTACAAAGATATATTCACAAACCCTTATATTTTCAATACTTAGAAAATATAATATACTTATCTCAAAGGTGTAAGTATATTCACAACCACGGAGAAAAATTTCCCCTTTTTACACAATTCAAAAATCATTTATAAATCTTTAAAACCATTTATAAATTTCTCTAAATCATTATCAAATCATTTATAAACTTTTTGTAAATCCATAAAACTAATTATAAGACTCCTTTTATAAATCTATAAACCAATTTCTAAAATTCGTTTATAAATATCCAACCATTTATAAAACTTCTTTACCTTGTAAATAATCCCCCTTTAAGTCTTCAAACCATTTTATAAATCTCCTTTTATAAACCCAAGTTCGTTTATAAATCTCTATTTATAAGTCTCAAAAACGTATATAAATAAATAAAAAACATTTACTTTGGAACTATATTATATAATAATAATTATTAACGATAAACATTATAAATAAATAATAATTATTAACTTCAAAACATCTTAATAATAACAATTAATCATTTCAAAACATTATTAAATAAACAATAATAATTTATCATTACCATTATTATAAATAGTAATAATTTGTTTCCAAAAGATTATTAATAAATCATTATTATTAATTTCAAACTATATTAATTATTTAAATAATTAACTTTTTAAATATTAAAATATTGATAAATAAATTTAAAACAACATTAAATATAAATAAATAATGTTTAAAACAATATTAATCATAAATAAATAATCTTTAAAAGCATTTCCAAATGACTTAGAAAAGACAGATAACAAGGTTGGAGTAAAATAGAAATTTAATCCTTTTTAAACAAAATATTTCTGAAACTCCAAATTCAGATCTTAAATCATTCTTCATCTTAAAAATCAATCTTAATCCATACGACAATTTATAGTATTTCAAAATACTAATTTAAGGCCAATAGCTACCAAATGTTTAACCAACATCGATATTGATTTCCTATTACTACAGGGTTTAAGTTGAAAATATAACGATGTCATAATCAATATAGCCAATAATCAGGTTTAATATCCAATAATTCATATAACAGGAATATTATTAAAAACAATTCAACAATGGTGAGGAATCCCGTTGAATGCCTCCAACCTATTTTCTCCTGCATCAAAACTCATATACATATACATATACATATACATACACACACACAGATATATATATATATATATATATATATATATATATATATATATAATCAATAGTGGTGAGGAATCCTATTGGATCCTTCCAACTTGTTTCCTGCATCACAGACAGTATATAATCGTATAATATGGGTCATTCGCTACTAGGCGGGTATATATAAAAGGTCATCCGCTCCAGAGGCAGGAATAAAACAAAACTAACCGATAAAACAGTCAATCATCCAAACATTCAATCAATAATTTTTATCGACTATATAACATACTAGTTAACCAAAAAGGTGAGTTAACTCACCAAAATTCTCAATTATCGCTAAGGCATTCTGGATTCCGTCTAAATCGAATGACGCTCGATTTAGCACAAAATTCAACTAGCTCCAATCTCTACCAATTCTACTCCATAACATAGTGCTCATCAATACGAACCTAACACGACTGACGGCGTCTGATTTGGACCTAAATCGAGAGATATATTGATTTTTACAATATTATATAATTAATTAACATATAATATTACTAATTACAATCATTATCTAATAATAAACCTCAATCCTTTCTTCCTCCCGCTAATCACTTCGTTCAAAAAGAATGCGACCGCCTTCATTTTCCTGACTTCACTGCCGCCGTGAGCTCCATCTGCCGCCGCATCGCCACCGAACCTCGTCGACTTTGAGACGAACTCAGAGCACCCAAACTCGCCACCTCCAGTGCTACCATGTTGAAGAAAAAACTCACCCCCAAATCCCAAAACCGTCGCTTCGTTCATCCATTGATTGCCGCCACCACAGTCCATGCTGTGGTACCAAACTTCGCCTGAACCTTGCCAAACCATTCTCGACAATTCTTCTTCAGGGTCCATCGCCTAAAGGTCATCCAAATCACCACAATCCTGACCCCCAAGCTTCCTCCATTCATCGAGAACACGCTCCACCACCACTTCATCCAACCGTACAAAGGGTTGAGCTTCTCTTCCTCTACAACTTCCTAGTTGACAACTTCGGCTATCAACGCCTCTAGTGGCTTGGATGAATGTGGATCTTTGGATCGAGAAGAGTTGAATTTAAAAAACAAACGAACGGATTTTCTCTAATATGGCCATGTTATATAGGGGAGATGCGGTTTGGTCACAATGTGTAGTGCATGGGTATGGTATGGGGAGAACATGGGGTAGGGTATGATTTGATTGGGTGCCTATTATTTTATTCCAGAATATCTGGTAATATACACCCTAAAATTTCAAACTCCAATCAAGGCATGCCACCTGACATTCTATACTAAGTACCACTATTCCAAACCCACTAGAACTAGTTCCGAGACCTAATTCGATCATATGCAGAAGTTAGCTTTTTAGATGCAGTTATATTATATTATTTTCTGTAATTTGTTCCTAAGCGTTTTGAGCTCGCACGACTGAACGATTCGTCTGATCGACATGAAATTCGTTAACGTACAATAATACACTATTATGGATCTAATGGAACTAGTTTCGTCCAATTCCAAGACAGTGCCCTAGAAGGCTATTTTCATACGTTAGTTAAAACAATTTATTATTAAAACCATTTTAAATCACTTTTACTTTTTAAATTGAAAGTTTAGTATTATCATTTTTTATTTAAAATAATATAAATAAGATTTCCAAGTCATTTTTATTTACATTAAATCTAAGATTCAATTATTAAATATTCCAATTATTTAAATTCACTATTCAAATAAATCCCTATATTCGAAATTTTAGCTATTTGACTTATAAAAATAACCATTCAATATTTTAAATCAATTAAATATTTCAAAATCAAATGACTAAAATTCTAGGTCGTTACATTCTCCCCCTTTAAAGAATTTCGTCCTCGAAATTAGCAAGTAAGAAAAATGCCCAAAACCCATTAACTTTTCAAAATCAATTAGTTGAAATAGATTACCAAATTCTTTTAAGTCTTTAACTTTATAAAATCAATTTCTTGAAACTTTCTTATCAGCTTTTCTAAGTTTTAAAATTCATCCATGGTTACTAACTAATACCATTCCAAGTTATAACATAAACATTAAAATTTAGTTATCAAGAACTTTCCAAAATTCTCAAAAAAATTCTAAAGCCTTATATTTTCGAAAAATTTCGCCAGCGTCTCCTTTGCACAATTCGATCAGAATAACTACAAATTGTCACTATGGACCCAAACCAACAAAAGAAAACAAAAGTCAAGTGGCTATGCATAAAATCATTCAATCAAACAATAATTTAAACATGTACCTTTTAGTCGGGCAACCAAATTTTCTTATGAAATCTAAGGCATCCAACTAGCTCTTGCTTCTACATAATGGTATCTTATTTACAAGTAATATCCAACCCTATAATCTCCGACCATGTCATTTCTCATTTTGTAATGCAACATTTAATTATGATAAAGCCTGTGAGATGTGCATATACCATCCATACACAATATTAGTCTGATCGCTCGGCTGATCACACAATTTCACTTCCAAACTAGTATCGTCCTATCAACTTCTCTAGTGCGGACTCCGATCCGGTTCCTTGATTAAACCATCACCTTTCTTGCATAGCCATACACTATGATAGAGAACTCTAAAATCAATCAAAAATTCGTATTAAATATTCGCCATTAAGTATCGAGTGAAAAATCCTTGTTTGGACAACAACCATAGTGTATGGCTCAATACGAGTAATTAACGTCATTGATATGGATCTCGAAATCATGTGTCCGAATCTGGATCAAACAACCATGCAAACAAAATGATATACGTACAACCTATGTATTTTTTTCAATTGGTTTCTCATTATTCAGATTCTTTTATTTACATTCATTTATTCATAATTATTATTCACATTTATTTATACACATTTATTTATTACTTAGTATATTTCTTTCAATACTAATATCACTTAAGAACCAATCAATCTAATTTTACTTAAGTTTATTATAAACATTTTATACACATTTCTCATGTTTATTATCACTTCACAACTTAAGTTCACATTCATTTTTAAATCAAATTCAATTTTCATTTAACTCATTTCATTATTCACTTTCAATATTCAATTCTATCAAACAACATTCTACACCATACACTAATTTATTTAATTAGTTCATTTCATTAATTCATTTCAAACCACAATCAATTTCATTTCAAAAAGTATTTCATTTAACTTAACTTAAGTTAAATTTCATTTCAAATTTGCTTTTCTTAACATTCATATTCAACAATTTAAAACTTTGTTTTAACTTATTATTCCTCAATTCATAAGTTACAAAACCGATTTCTTACAATTTCAATAAAATACTTAGATAATTTTTTTTCTTCAGAATTTAAACACTCTGTTTTATTTCAACTCTATTTTGAAATAATACATAATATAATATATATCTCTTTTTTTATAGCAAATCATATTTGGGATTTAAATCAAAACTTGTTTTACCAAACAAATCTCCTATGGTAGCAATTCCTCTCTTGGAAACCTAAAAATGAACGTCGACGATGCTGTAGTCATCATCGAAATTATTTTCCAACGACTGAAGTGAGTTTAGTTCTTTCTTAACACTTTTAAATCACATTTTAAAATATTTCTTTCAAAATATTTTCCAAATAATATTATTATTATTTTCCAAAACTTTGGAAAACAATTTGCAAAATCAACGGGACTTAAATTTTCAAATTCTCAGCTTCTATTCCTTTTTATTTAGAAATCATATTTACAATTTCCCTTATATATATAATTTCACTTTGGTTATATAAAACCATTCCTTAATTGTTTATCTTTGTTTACATTATAATAATATCAACTTTTATTAGAACACAAACAACAAATGATAATAATCAAATATTATCAGTCACTAACACCCAAACACACCATATATACTATAATAATTTCTGAAAAATTACTCCTTTATATATATAAAATATAATCAAGGTTAAATTATTTCATTTACCCAATTTTAAAATAATACTATGTCGAATTGCTTTGTTCAAGTGTTTAGAGATCCATATCAATGGCGTTAATTACTCGTATTGAGCAGAATCCATAAGCCACTTAACAAATCAATCAACACAATATAAAACATTTTTATATCACTAACAAATATTTGCTCATACACACACACACACTCAAACTCATTCTAGGGTGCTACTAACCTTATCTATAACGAGTACCCCACCAATGCCAAGGTTCTCGCCTAACCTCATGCTCGGATACCAAAAATATAACAACCCACTTTTCCGAATAGTTTAAGCGGACAATCAACCACACATGATCCACTCAAATTGAACAGAATGGCGGATAGTTAGGGAAAAGAAAGAAGAAAGAAGACAAAAAGAAACTAAACAACACAGAATCTCATAGCGGAATGAATAATCTATAATATACAACAAATCTTTACACAAAAGCAAACCGTAATATATATCTACATACATACATACATACATATATACATATATATATATGTGTGTGTGTGTGTGTACAGACATCAATCAAACTATACTAACCTATTTCAGTCCAGACAGTTATAAAAACCTATCCTCACAATTTGTTGATAAATACAACAATGAATGCAGTGAAAAAGTAACCATATATGTGAATACGTCTATGAGCCTCTAGCTCATCTCTTGAAGCTCCAAAGAATCCAAACTAAATGTGTAATATGCTCGGTCTGACCTGAGAATTGTAATAAAATAACACCCGAGTCAGTCTAGAATCAGCGTGAGAAAAACACACCTAGTTGGATGCTTGAAGTTATCAAACTCTTTTCACAATAAAGGTATCTCGTAAGACCGCACCGTATAAACACGGACGGCTTTTTACCTTATGATAACCAAACCCTTGTTTATAAAGTCCAGTGATAGTATAATAATGTCTAAGGATTTAAATGCATATAAAAAATAGCTGAAATTGTTATCATTTTAAATTCCAGTATACTAGGCTCTAAAGTCAAAAACCGTAAAGGCATGTATTAGAGATTGGATTCCATACCATGGAAAGGTAATGAACTACCTTCCGATGGTACACCCTTAGAAAATGCACCTGGAGTCCGACAAGAACTTCTTATACCCCTGCTACACAGAGCCGGCTGCCCCCGACTGCCCCTTTAACATGGCGAACCGGATTACCTCGTTCCTTTTTTACACCGAGGCCTTATACTACCATGGTGTTTGCACGGAAAACAACTCGAATATGGACAATCTAGAATGGGATGGCGGCTTCTAATGGTAGCTGACCACATAGCTCTACCGCATACCATGTTTTTGCCATTTCCCAATTGTTGAGGCTTGAAGCTACGTCTTTATCTTTTAAACATCACCCACTTAGAATGCTACACTACCCTCCAAGCATTATCGCAAATGCTAGCATTCATCCGTACAAGTTCACTCTGGGACTGAACGAAACCAAAGGCACTACTTCTATTTCATCCATTATGGGGAATCCCTTCCAAGGAAAATAGAGAATATCCCTTGCACTTCAAAACTCCGTCTTCGATTCCATGCTCTTCAAGATGCTTTCACTTCGAAACACTTGAATTGGACCGAAGTGATTTTCGGATAACATATCCGATCCCGGTCTCTTCGAAACAACTTTCAATATTTTTCGGTAAACTCAACCCCGTTTCTTTAAGAAATAAACAGTCAATGATAAGAGTGGTAGTTACCTCCTAACCATTGGTGGACGTATTTCCTTATCATTTGTCCTAGGAGAACGAAACGAGATTTATACGCACAGTACAGCATCATCGGATATGACCGTGCCATATAACTCACGCGTTTCTCCTATATATTTGCAAAATTATGTTTTGGGTCCAAATTTGATAGTCGGTTATTTAACTATCGAATAAACAAACATTCAAATCAGGGATTTATTTCAAAAGGGAAAACCAACATTGGTTAAACACATGAACAACCACTAACCTCTTAAATTAATCTTTTCATTAATTAAACTCTTTGTAAATTACTTGTATAAAAATACTTTTACAAAAATATATTCACAAACCCTTATATTTTCAATACTTAGAAAATATCCATATACTTATCTCAAAGGTATAAGTATATTCACAACCATTGAGAAAATTTTCCCCTTTTTATACAATTTAAAAATCATTTATAATTCCTCTATATGTCTCTAAAATCATTTATAAACTATTTATAAATCTCTAAAATAATTTATAAATATCTCTAGATCATTCTCAAATCATTTATAAACTCTTCATATATCCATAAAACTAATTATAACTCCTCTTATAAATCTATAAACCCATTTCTAAAATTCATTTATAAATATCTAACCATTTATAAAACTCCTTTATCTTGTAAAAAATCTTCCTTTAAGTCTTCAAACCATTTTATAAATCTCCTCTTATGAACCCAAGTCCGTTTACAAATCTTTATTTATAAGCCTCGAAAACATTTATAAATAAATAAAAATCTTTTACTTCAAAACCCTATTATATAATAATAATTATTAACAATAAACATTATAAATAAATAATTTTTATTAACTTCAAAACATCTTAAAAAATAAAAAATAATAATTTCAAAACATTTTTAAATAAATAATAATAATTTATCTTTACCATTATTATAAAAAGTAATAATTTATTTCCAAAACATTATTAATATATCATTATTATAAATTTCAAAACATATTAATTATTTAAATAATTAACTTTTTAAAATATTAAAATATTGATAAACAACTTTAAAACAACATTAAATATAAACAAATAATCTTTAAAAAATATTAAATATAAATAAATAGTCTTTAAAAGCATTTCCAAATGACTTAGAAAAGACCGATAATAAGGTTGGAGTAAAATAGAAATTTAATCCTTTTTAAACAAAATATTTCCATAATTCCAAATTCAGATCTTAAATCATTCTTCGTCTCAAAAATCAGTCCCAACCTAAACGACAATTTATAGTATTTCAAAATACTAATTTAAGTCCAATAGCTACTAAACGCCTAACCAACATCGTTATTAATTTCCTATTAATACAGGGTTTAAGTTGAACATAAAACAACGTCATAATCAATAGAGCCAACAATCAGGTTTAATATCTAATAATTCATATAACAGGAATATTATTGAAAACAGTTCAACAATGGCGAGGAATCACGTTGGATCCCTCCAACCCGTTGTCCCCTGCATCATAACTCATATATAGACACACACACAAATATATATATATATATATGTAAATAAAATCAACAGTGGTGAGGAATCCTGTTGGATCCCTCCAACTTGTTTTCTGCATCACAGACAGTATATAATCATATAATATGGGTCATCCACTACTAGGCAGGTATATATAAAAGGTCATCCGCTATAAGGGTGGGAATAAAACCAAACCAACTGATAAAACAGTTAACCATCCAAATATTCAGTCAACAAATTTTACCAACTATATAACATACTGGTTAACCAAAAAGGTGAGTTTAACTCACTGAAATTCTCAGTTATCGCCGAGGCGTTCTGGATTCCTTCTAAATCGAACGACGTTCGATTTAGCATGAAATTCAACTAGCTCCAATCTCTACCAATTCAATTCCATAACGTAGCGCTCGTCAATACGAACCTAACGCGAATGACCGCGTCTAATTTGGACCTGAAATGAGAGATATTGCTTTTTACAGTATTCTATAATTAATTAACATATAATATTACTAATTACAATCATTATCTAATAAACCTTAATCCTTTCTTCCTCCCACTAATCACTTCGTTCAAATAAAATGCGACCGCCTTCATTTTCTCAACTTCACGGTCGTCGTGATTTCTACCCGCGGCCGCATCGCCACCGAACCTCGCCCACATCGAGACGAACTCAGAGCACCCAAACTCACCACCTCAAGTGCTACCATGTCGAAGAATGAACCCCCCTAAAAACCCAAAATCGTCGCTTTGTTCATCCATCAATTGCCACCACCACTGTCCACGCCACGCCACCAAACTTCGCCTGAACCTTGCCCAAACCATTCTCGACAATTCTCCTTCAGGGTCCATCGCCTAAAGATCATCCAAATTGCCACAATCCCGACCCCAAACTACCTCTGTTCATCGAGTAATCTCCGCCTCCACACTCCACCGCGACTCCATCTAACCGTACCAAAAGTCGAGCTTCTCCTCCTCTACAACTTCCTAGTTGACAACTTCGGCTATCGACGCCTCTAGTGGCTTGGATGAACGTGGATCGCTGGATCGAGGAGAGTTGAATTGAAAAACAAACAAACGGATTTTCTTTGATATGGCCATGTTATACAAGGGAGATGTGGTATGGTCACAACGTGTAGGACATGGGTTCGGTATGGGGAGAACATAGGGTAGGGTATGGGTATGATTTAATTGGGTGCCTATTATTTTACTCCAGAATATCCAGTAATGTACACCCTAATATTTTGAACTCTAATCAAGGCATGCCGCCAGGCTTCTATACTACGTACCACTATTCTGAACCCAATAGAGCTAGTTTCGGGACCTAATTCAATAATATGCAGAAGTCGGCTTTTTAGACCCAATTATATTATATTAATTTCTTTAATTTTGTTCCTAAGCGTTTCAAGCTCGCACGACCAAATGATTCGTCTGATCGCCATGAAATTCATTAACATACAATAATACACTATTACGGATCCAATGGAACTAGTTTCACCCAAATTCCGAGACAGTGCCCTGGAAGGATATTTTCACACGTTAATTAAAACAATTTATTAGTAAAACCATTTTAAATCACTTTTAGTTTCTAAACTAAAAGTTTAGTATTATCATTCTTCATTTAAAATAAATATAAATAAGATTTCCAAATCATTTTTATTTACATTAAATCTAAGATTCAATTATTAAATATTCCAATTATTTAAATTCACTATTCAAATAAATCCCTATATTTTAAATTCTAGCTATTTGACTTATAAAAATAATCATTAAATATTTAAAATCAATTAAATATTTCAAAGTCAATTGACTAAAATTCTAGGTCGTTACAGCTTATGTTAATTATAAAACTCATTATTTGAATAATTAAAATTAACTAAATATTCACAAATCAAAGTGGTGAAATTCTAAGTCGTTGTGCAATGGTTGTGTGACTCAGAGGTATGAATTCATTCAGCAACCTATATTTAACTATTCAAATATCAACGTTCACATGTCATCTTAGCAAGTGGTGTGACAGTATGGCCAAATTCATCGATAACAGATATTTTAAGTAAAAACCATATTTGTAATTTCCTAAGCAGTACCATTTAGTAACTATTATTTACACACATTCAGTTCGTCAACACTGTATCACTTTAGAATTTATGGAACTTGGTGTTGGTCAAAATTCCAATGTCATCCTTATTCAACATAATTAGTCCATAAAAAAATTCCTTAGTTTAATGATAACATTTATTATTAACCATACTACTCTGCCCAAAGATTTTGACTTTAAGTTGACCAAAGTTGACCGTGATGCTAACCTCATACAATTGAGGAGACAAATTCTCTATTGAATAGTTTTTCACTTCTAATGCTTCAACTAAAACCCAACTATAGTTGTTTGATGGATGCCATACCACAATTTGACTATAATTAAAGTAGAGTTTTCATATCAAAGTTCAATAGTATTCTTAAGTCGATAGAACTATGTAATATCGTTATTTTGAGATTTCTTATTCAACCTAGTTGTTATTTACCAATAGAAAACTCTAAGATGACTCATTCCATAGTCATTCAATAACTATCAGTACGTAACCCCTTTGTGTCCCCAATAGCCACAAGTAATATACTGCCTGCCATTTGGAGGGCCTTATCTATTCTAGTCTCAATTGATATATCGATATCCTTTCTTGAAACATCTTTACTAGAAATATTTAAAATAAAATGTTATTTATATTACGATTAATTACTCATGGTTGCAACTATTGTAGTTGTAATCATGTAACATTTTATTTAAGAATTTTCTTATTTATACACTTTAAATTAATTAATTATATCATTATATAACAAAGTATATAAGAGCAATAAAATACCTTTATTATGAACAAGATTGGTTAATGAGTTTAAGATATGTAATAAATTACACAATTTCCCCTAGGGCATACCCATAACTCTATTGGTATAGTAGAGTATTCTTCTATCCGGACCCATGATCCTATCATTGAGAACTACACATCAATGATTTAATAAAATAGATTAATTAGAGCATCAATAATTAATCCAATTTTGGAATACAAATAAAGATTGATTGACTATCGCAATAGTTATTTTTATTAATAATAATATATACCTATCTTCAATAAATTATGACAAGAATAATAAGACTAATTCATGGTTGATTATTTTGGATGTTCTAGAAAGATCTGATAGATAATGGTATTTATTAGATTGTTTACATACGATCGAATAGTGATCATTGAGATCAAGTATCAATTTCTATAATATGGACTAAAAAAAGGATGCAAATAGATTAATGAAATGAACCGGATGTGGCATCAAGGAGAAAGAAAAACAGAGTACTCAAAATAAAGGATTGCAAAGAATTTTTTTTCAAGTAAAGTCCTTGCAATAGAAAATATATGATCACTCTCATGCCAATAACTTGGATGACTTATAGGCTGTCATTATTTTGAATGGTGAAGGGAAGCGTGTTATGAAGGCAATTCAGATTCCATCCTATTTTTTAAGAACAGGTAAGTTGTTGACTGATTATTGACTTTGAATAACCAGGTTCAGTCTCATCCCGTATATAATGTAGTATGTTTTTTCTATTTTACAAGTCAAATCCATAATTCAAGTGCAGAATCTCGTACAAGACATTATGCCAGGTGGAATCAAGTTGCAAAGTTAAGAGTAAACCATGGATCATTTTAGGGATGAAGCAGCTTATGCACCAGTTGGCTTTTAGTCCTTCAGAATAGAAGTAATCAATGACTAAGATCCTCCTAAATGTTTATAATAGATTTCCTCACCCGAAAACCTATAGGCGCCTGACTCCCCCAATTGATTAGGGTCACCTCCTTTTTCACTAAAAACACAATTAGGACTCATTCCCACTCCAATTCTCTTGTAGCTCCTTAGCCAAAGACAGAACTATTCATCTAATCTTTCATGTTTAATAGTTGCTCTTTCAAATTGGTCTTTGTCTTGCTCACTAGGTAGTGAATAGGTCTCTCTCTTACCGAATTGAAGAAGGCCATATGCTTTAAACATATATTGCCGACTACCTATCTTATTACTTAAAAGAAAAATAGTTCTTATTATTCGACTCCTGCTACCCGTCTTAAGACTTCCTTGATTCCTTATTTTTACACCTCATAAGCTGCTTAACTTCCTTACCACTTAACGAACAAGCTTGGAGACTACTTGAACTAGGGCTTACTTACTAATCATTTCTACCTAAGATAGCAAACATCTCAAAAGCTACTTTTGGACGTGGGTAACACATCTACAAAACTATGGTGAGTTTTGATCTCCTAAATCAAATTGATTATTTACATAAAATAGCCGTTGTTCAGTGGAATTTCGTCCAAGAATGTCTCTTATTATGATAGCTATATGTATGAAGTGATGGAAATGAACGAAAAGAGTGAGATAAAATGAATTGATTAACAGATGGCTTGGGTACTTTAAATTGTGGATGCTATTCTTTAATCACATAATCCACCATGTGGACTAAAAGAAAGCTCCTAGTGTGACGCCCCACCTCTCACACTAGCCAAGGACACTACGGGGTAATGCCGTCGACTAGCACGAAGAATAAGGCCGTTGAGGAGTGACCATCTGTGTAATTGCTTTGTGCGAGTACCGATATGTCAGATAATAAAACTTACATTTCATTTCAAGAGGAAATCCGACATATCGAATACAAACTCAAAGCTACCACACAGTGGCTATGTGGACTTCGGAAACAAATATAGAAATAAACATAACACAAATCAGTCACATATATTCATATCACTAAGGCGGAAACAAATATGAATATAACACATAAAAGTGTACATCAAAATAGTGGTCAAACTAGATCCACTACATCACAAAAGAATAGATACAAGTGCTAGACAAAAGAATAAGTATACAACAAGGAGTCTCCATCTCAAATGTATACAAACAAAAACTACTATGCTAAGTAGTTAGCCAAAAGTCGGGTGACGGACCCTGATAAGAAGTCAAGCAGGAGCACCTGAAATACCTCGGTCTGACCCGAGTATTATTTAAGAAAAAAATAGTAAACGGATCAGTCTAGCTATAAATATCAGATAAAATGAGATAGGATAAGAGATATAACAAAAACGTATGATAACAATAATGCCATATTGTGTCAAGTATACATTTAATAACAACGAAAATCATACAATATCTCAAATTTTCTCAAACACAAAAAGAATGTAATGTTCTTTAAATTATTCACCAAAACACAAATATTGATAGAGCCCATCAATGCCTATCATCAAAATCGGTGAAACACAAATTCTAGAAATCGTCAACTAGAAATCCAAAAATCACAAAAGAGGGAGGCCTATCACAAACGGGAGCATGAAAATTCACCAACACGTGCATCACAAACGAAACGCTATTCCATGGTCGCTAACCATCAATTTTAAGCCGAAGCTCCACAAACGGCCCGAAGACCATGGGTCGCTACCCTACCAATTTTGAGATGAAACTCCACAAACGGGGTTTAACCCCCACACAAACAAAGAGACGTCGCACATCGCTAGTCTAAATCACAAAATAATCATCATCGATCAATAAAAAGTGTGAATCACACTAAGCTAGTAAATATAAGAGTTTAGCTTCATGTCCCATAACCACTGGCTTAACTTAAATATTTACGAACAAGTTGTAGATTTCCACTCGAAAATTGTCACAAAAGTTCAATCGAACAAGTCCAAGAATTAACCGACGAAGTAAACACAAGCGTTTCATACCACTTGTTTTGCTAAGCCGTTTAATTAGATTTCTCATACGAATGAGGTAAAGGTTTGTATATACTAATAGATTGGAAAACGGTTTTATAAACGAGATTTGTATTAAAAATAGAGTTAGAATCATCTTTGTGAAAGAGTTTGAATATTTACTACTAGTATAGAAACTTTTGTATTTTTAAAGTGACAAATCACAGAAATGATTGTAGAAACAATCAATCACCAAAATCCACATTCGTCGACATGAATTATAACCATAAAAATCGATACCGAATCCATCAAAATGGATATTTCCAAAAATCCCAAAAAAGAAGTCATTAAAGTTGATAAATGATAACAACAATTCAGATCATCAAAAATCGATTAAGAATCGAAAATCCACACAAAACTGACTAAAATAGGCAAAATGCTCATTTCCCAGATTCAGTCGACTGAACCAGAAGGTCAGTCGACTGATACAAGGCCAGAAACTCTCGGGTTCCTGGTTCAGTCGACTGACCTTCTGGTTCAGTCGACTGATACAAGGCCAGGAATGTTTGGTCCTCAGTTTCAGTCGACTGGACCAGAGGGTCAGTCGACTGATACAGGACCGGAGAATTTTCTGGTCCCAGATTCAGTCGACCGACCCTCTAGTTCAGTCGACTGAACTGCCAGTTGCAGTATTATCAGCCTAGCCCCCAAAAGGGGCAAAAATTCCAAACGAGAGTGGTCGGACGAGCACGGAGACTAGGGATTTATGCCAAGCGACAACCTAGCCTTATAGGCTCTTCGATACACCCCAACAACGTGTTCAAACATCAAAGATAGGATTTTTAAAGATTTGACTTCAAAACACCAAAAATTGGAATATTCATCAAACCAATTCAATTCAAAAGCAAATGAACAAGGAATAGATGTTAGGAATTACTACCTAACAACAATCAAAGGTGTAGACCTAGATGTGAGTTCAAAAACTCGCCTTTTAACCCAAAAACACAAACGAGAAGCTCAAAAGCAAAGAAAAGATCAACTACTCTTCAATTTCAACTCTAGAAGCTCCAATCTAAGATCATAAGCAATATTTCTTAAGTTACGTTATAGGAAATTTCTGAAATTGGAGAGAGATTGAGATGGAGAAGAAGAAGAGGATGCTTACCTAAGCTTCTCTTTGATGTTGGAGCTAGAATTTGTATTTCCTAATCAATCTAGGGCTTGGAATTATAATTTCCTTTCTCTTCCCCCATTTTTACTTTAGCTTGAGTGTTAGGAAATGTTATGAAGGAATGAAGAGGAGTGGAGTGGGAGTTAGGGTATTAGATGGGTTTGGTGTTAGGTTATTGGGCTGAAACTCAAACCCAAAGCCCTAAATGAAAATATCAAAATTTCACTCAACTCCAAATATATCGATGTTTATACTTAAAAAGGTCGCAAATGCCATTTTGGACACAATGGAAGTGGTCTCGAGTCCTAATTCAACTGTTTTCAAAAAGTGACATTTCGGACTTAAATCCGACTAACGATGCTATATTTAAATAAAACATTTAAATATACAATCGTAAAATATGCGGGTTGTTACAGACTCCCCTCCTTAAAGAAATTGCGTCCTCACAATACTTAAGAAAAAGAAATAAAAAGTAACAACCATACAAAGGCACAACAACACAAAAAGAAGAAATTTTGAAATGAGAAGTTCACCTTAAAGGGCACGAGAGAGTAAGTCCGGATGTGTTCGCTCGATGAATTCTCTGGATTCCCAAGAGTAATCCTTAGGATTTGTGGACCATTGAACTTTCACTATAGGAACATCTTTATTTCGAAGGCGTTTAACCTCCGTAGCAATGATACGAATAGGATGTTGCTCATAATTCAAATTAGGCGAAACTTCAATTTCTTCAATAACACCAGGCTCAAGAATAGAATTGGAATCTCGAAGGCATTTCCGTAATTGAGAGACGTGGAATATGTCATGAATAGCAGAAAACTGAGCCGGTAATAAAAGGAGATAAGCTACAGAACCAATGCGTTCGGTGATGGGAAAGGGGCCAATATATCGAGGTGCTAATTTTCCCGATCGACTGAAACACACAACACCCTTCATAGGTGAAACACGAATAAACACAAAATCTCCCACAAAAAATTCTAATTTCCTTCTACGATTATCGGCATAGGATTTTTGTCTACTTTGAGCTTCTTTCATCCTATGACAAATAAGGTCAATCTTTTCTGTGGCATCACGAATAAAATCTGGACCTAAAACCAGCTTCTCACCGATTTCAAGCCAACACGAAGGAGATCGGCATGGCCTTCCGTAGAGTGCCTCGAAAGGAGCCATACCAATACTAGATTGGAAGCTATTATTATAAGAAAACTCAACAAGAGAAATATGATCTTCCCAACTTCCACCAAAATCAAGAACACATGCGCGAAGAAGATCTTCAAGAGTTTGATTCACACGCTCGGTTTGTCCATCAGACTGAGGATGATAAGCGGTGCTAAAATTAAGCTTTGTTCCCAAAGATTTTTGAAGACCTTTCCAAAATCCACTAGTAAATAATGGATCACGATCACTAACAATAGAAGTAGGAACTCCATGTAATTAACAATTTCCTTGACATAGAGTTTAGCCAAAATAGGTACAGTTCGATTGGACCGAACGGGAATAAAATGGGTGGACTTTGTAAGTCTATCTACTATCACCCATAGGCTATCATGACCCGAACGAAAACGGGGAAGACCGTCAATAAAGTCCATGGAAATTTGATCCCACTTCCAAACGGGAATGTCCAAAGGTTGTAATAACCCACCGGGCCTTTGATGCTCGGCCTTTACGAGTTGGCAAGTCATGCAATGCTTAAAAAAGTTAGCAATATCAAATTTCATTTCGTCCTAATAATAAAGTCGCTTCATGTCCGCGTACATTTTACTACTACCGGGATGAATGGTAAATTTAGAACGATGAGAATCTTCTAAAATATCTTTACGAAGATCACAATTATTTGGCACAATAAGTCTACCAAATTTTCGAATATCGCCACGAGCATCAATATCAAAGTATTTCAAACCTTTAATATCAATTTTATCCCAACAACTTTGGCTAAGAAGAACCAATTCGGGATCATGATTTTGAGCTTCAAGAATGCGGTCAAAAAGAGAAGGATGAGCCTCAAGGCTACATAATACAAAAGACGAACATGAATTGGATTCACAATCTCGAATCTCACAAGTGGATAAAGTCGCGAGATCATTCCATTCGGATATCATCATGGAAACAACCGCGTGTTTCTTTCGGCTAAGGGCATCGACAACACGATTTCCCTTTCCAGGAGTATAAAGAATATCAAGATCATAAGATGCAAGGAACTCGAGCCAACATTGTTGACGCAAATTAAGTTCCTTTTGAGAAAATAAATACTTCAAAGATTTGTGATCGGTGTAGAGAACAAATTTCTCTCCCAAAAGATAATGATGCCAAATTCTAAGGGCGAAAACAATATCCGCGAGCTCTAAATTATGAGTGGCATATCTAGTCTCGGTAGGCTTTAATTGCCTAGAAGCATAAGCGATAACACGTTCCCTTTGCATGAGAACGACACCCAAACCAACACGACTAGCATCGGTATAAACAATAAAATCTTGGTTCCCTTCGGGAATCACAAGAATAGGAGCATCAGAAAGGAGTTCTTTTAGTTTCTGAAAAGCAGCTTCACATTTGTCTGACCAAATGTATTTAACTCCCTTCTTTGTCAATCTTGTGAGAGGCACGGAAATTTTAGAAAAGTCTTTTATGAACCGACGGTAATAGCCCGCCAATCCGAGAAAGCTACAAATTTCCGTCACATTCTCTGGTCTTTTCCAATTTTGCATCGCTTCAATCTTTGAAGGATCTGTGGAAATTCCAGATTCAGAAATAATATGCCCCAAAAATTTTACACGAGATTGCCAAAAGTGGAATTTAGAAAATTTTTCTTTCAATTGGTTGCTCCTAAGAGTTTCCAACACAATCCGAAGATGATTTTCATGCTCTTTCTCAATTTTAGAATAAATAAGAATATCATCTATAAAGATGAGAACAAATTGATCGAGGAAGTCTTTGAAAACTCGATTCATAAGGTCAACGAAATAAGCTAGAGCATTCGTTAAACCAAATGGCATAACAAGCCATTCATAAGATCCGTAATGAGTTCGGAACGATGTCAAAGGAATATTATCCTCTGCAATACGAAGCTGATGAAAACCGGTTGCTAAGTCTAACTGTGAAAAGACTTTAGCACCACAAAGTTGATCGAATAGATCATCAATCCAAGGTAAGGGATATTTATTCTTGATGGTGAGATCATTAAGCTTGCGGTAGTCAACGCAAAGCCTAAATGTACCATTAGATTTCTTCACAAAAATAGCCGAAGCTCCCCATGGAGAGGAACTAGAACGAATAAACTGTTTTCCTTCCAATTCGGATAATTGATTACGCATCTCCTCATTTTCCTTATTGGACATACGATAAGGAGGACGAATATTAGGTAGAGCTACAGGGATTAGATTAATTCTGAACTTAATTGCTCGCTTAGGTGGTAATCCTAAAATGGGCTCAAATATGTCGGGAAATTCACAAACAATGTGAATGAGAGAAATGACATCTTCCTCGTCATTATTATCGTCATCATGAGGATTTAGAGAATACAAGGATGCTACCGAATTGGAATCTGAATCTTTAAGAACAAGAGAAATCTGCTTAACAGATTGAGGATGTCGAAGATATATAGTCCGCTCAGGACATAGGATATATGCTTCATAACGGTTAAGCCAATCCATTCCCAAAATCATTCCGAAACCATGGTAATGCATAACGCATAACATTCATAACGGTTAAAGATTTGACTTCAAAACACCAAAAATTGGAATATTCATCAAACTAATTCAATTCAAAAGCAAATGAACGAGGAATATATGTTAGGAATTACTACCTAACAACAATCAAAGGTATAGACCTAGATGTGAGTTCAAAAACTCGCCTTTTAACCCAAAAACACAAACGAGAAGCTCAAAAGCAAAGAAAAGATCAACTACTCTTCAATTTCAACTCTAGAAGCTCCAATCTAAGATCATAAGCAATATTTCCTAAGTTAGGTTATAGGAAATTTCTGAAATTGGAGAGAGATTGAGATGGAGAAGAAGAAGAGGATGCTTACCTAAGCTTCTCTTTGATGTTGGAGCTAGAATTTGTATTTCCTAATCAATCTAGGGCTTGGAATTCTAATTTCCTTTCTCTTCCCCATTTTTACTTTAGCTTGAGTGTTAGGAAATTTTATGAAGGAATGAAGAGGAGTGGAGTGGGAGTTAGGGTATTAGATGGCTTGGGTGTTAGGTTATTGGGCTGAAACCCAAACTCAAAGCCCTAAATGAAAATATCAAAATTTCACTCAACTCCAAATATATCGATGTTTATACTCAAAAAGGCCGCAAACGCCATTTTGGACACAATGGAAGTGGTCTCGAGTCCTAATTCAATTGTTTGCAAAAAGTGACATTTCGGACTTAAATTCGGCTAACGATGCTATATTTAAATAAAAAAATTAAATATACAATCGTAAAATATGCGGGTTGTTACACCTAGCTAAATATGGTATGAGATACCTATATAACTAGACTTCAATATTTTGAATAGACTGATAAACACCTTCTCTGATACCATTGATGTTGTCTAGTAAGAATTACCTATACTCAGCATAATATGACACATCTTTTATCAAGGGACGATAGTCTATGAGCATGACCAACAGGAGTGGACGTTGATAAGCCTACCGCCTAGACGTCAAAGGATATAAGAGCTCAGGGTTACCATTTATTTACCATAATCCAGTCGTAGTACGTTCATCTTTGGGAAATGATAAAACTTTTCACTATGGATTATGCTTATTCATTTGTTCAAGCTTATTATTCATTTTGGTGTCCCCTCCCATGGACCTCCTAGTAACAGCTAAGTCCTAGTAACAACTAAGGTGTTCCCTTTTCTGATGTTTCTCTGCCCGGGGCGGTGGATGGGAAAAGTGGTCAAGTGTAAGAGAGAGAGAGAGGAAACAGAAACAACCATGCTAAAGTTATAATTAGCTTTGACAGTTCTTGAGCGTATCTATGTTTATCGTTATTTATTAGGTCATATGCCCCTCAGCATATTGATTTTAGTGAATTTCCAAGTAAATATGCATTCCTAAGCATAACTCGAGACATTAGGGGGAGTTCTAGTGAAACACCCCACACACCTTAGTATACCCAAAAGGACACACTAAGAGATGTGGTACGTTGTAGGTATAACTAAAGCTAGCAGAGACTAAGATTCACAAGACAATATAGATAGATAGTAACACAACGGAAGTAATTAAAAACAATAAGTGATTTTAAAAATTAATACTTCATAAATACTTCAGACAAACCACATATGTTCCAAATACCAAATACAGTTGTCTTATGAAAATAAAATCTCAGTCTCATTAAAAAAACCAGAGTACAAACACAAACTTTCCCTCAATACAGTGCCAGTACAATAAAAGACAAAAAGCTCGAAATAAAAAGAAGTGGAATTACATAGTGGAATCCTCTTCAAAGAAACCTCCAAGCAACTGCAACCTAATGTCCTCTTCCTTGATTGCCTATGGGGGGAAAGGGGAAAATGGAGGAGTGGGTCAGACTAAAAGTCTGGTGAATGATAGTAATTATTAGAATCTTTAAGCAAAGTAAAAGTAATAGACTTTACAACAGTTCTAGTAGATAAAAGGAAACAAAGGAAATAGGAAGAAGGAATAAGCTGGAAATAAATACGAATTAACTAAATTAATTAACTTTGATTGTTTGCACTTGTCTTTGATAGCTGCTTTGATTATGATGAATTCCTAATCCTATAATTAAGCTGAAATCCTAATTCTACCCTTTGATCGGCCTGCTACTCCATAGACCTTACTGCGGACTAGACGCTATATAGCTCCCTACACAGAAATGGTGTCTACGAATGACACACGAAGTATCTACTATGGACTAGACGTTATATAGCTCCATACACAGAAGGTAATGGTGCCTACGAAAGGCATACATCTAAGCGCTTGGAACTCATAACAATTACTGAGCACCTGAATGGAAGTCGCACGCGTAACCGCCACCATGCTCATGTTACCTGTTGTTCCACCTATTGGGTCTTCTTATTACCTCAAGCTCCAGCATAAGCGTGCCCCTCATCCCACTTCAGGCTAATGTGAGATCACCGTGTCCATAGAAAATAGGGGAAATGATGTTGGTACTGGCCCGTCATCCAAACAATATCTAGTTGCGCCCCTTGCCCAAATCCCCATGATTTGGACTTTTACTTATTGACCAATTACTACCATTATTAGCATAATCGTGCCCCTCGTCTCACTTCAGGATTATATGAAACACCGTGTCCATAGAAATAATAGGGGAATGCTATTTGGTACATGAACTACTTTAATTCTTGCTTATTAACTTAGATAAATTATTTAAATAAGCCTTTACTTTTGTTCTTGCTATGTGTGCTTATTAATTTATCCTAAGCTTAAAATAAGCTTCATTATGTTCTTTTTCTTATTATAACCTACATTATAATTTGGCTTATTTACTTAACCCAAAAGTCTAAGTGTAAAAAAATAAGCTCCTTTCATTTTATACTCTTTTTTAGTTATAATTCTAAGTTATAACTAGGCCAAATATCTTTAATTAGTCCAGTTCTAACATTAATATCATAATTAGGCTCAATTTCAGTCTTAATTCCATTTTTATTACAGTCTTTACAATTTACATCTTATCTTCCGTTATTTCAGTATTCTTATAATTTTAATCCTTATTCACGTTTAATCTATTCTAATCCATACACGAAGAAGAAGGAGAAATAAAAGAAAACTGAAAATAGAAGAAAATCCAAAGCATAGGAAAAAGATGTAAATAACGCATAAATAACATTAAATAAATTAAAATACTATAAATAAACTATAAATAAATGAAAAAGCTATAATTAAAAGAATTAAACTAAAATTAACTGAAAAAATAGGTAAAAGAAATAGACTGAAAATAATTCTAAAAACTGTAAATAAATTACTAAAAAGGTTATTCCAAAAATCATAGTAAAAACTACAACTATTGGAAACCCTATTATTTTAAGTTACTTAAAGAAATCTAAATAATTACAATCACTCACCTGTGGTCCTAAGCTCTTCCCTTTTGGTCTTCCCGGATCCTCTTGAGGGTATTAAAATATTTTATTTAAAATGATTCTCTCCATGGAAAATTATTCCTTTTAGGGTCTTTCCTGAAAAGGTGAACCAAAGCGGAGAAAATATAGAATGAGAAAAAGAGTTAGGCCTAGGGTCTTATTTATAGGGGTGGAAGTGGATCTCAGACCATTAGATTTGGGGATTGAATAGGATGCAACCACGTCATAGGCTGAATAGGAGCTATCGGATGGATGCACGAAGGGACCGGATTGAATAAAAGAATGAAAATCAACGTGTAAAAAGCTTGCTGAACCAATAGGAATGAAGGAAATTTCCTTCATTTCCCATTCGTAGGCGGGTCGACCTACAGATTGACTGCCCTTGAAGCCAGGTCGACCAGTCGGTCGACCTAGGCCTTGGGATGGTCGACCTCAAGGTCGACCTCCCTACATATATATATTTTTTTCGTTGATTCTTGTTTGCTTTGTATCTCGCTCCTATTACTCAAATTCTGACGTTCTATATATGGAAATTGACCAGAATATTACCATGGACACAATGGTGCAACTCCCGTGGCTCAATTCTGATAATCACAAAGTTATTTTATTATTTCATTAATTAACCAATTAATTATTATGGGTTAAATTTCGGGTTGTTACATCTTGTTTTTCATAGTTGGGCACGTCAGAAGAAAGATCCAAAAGAATGGTATACATGATTCCGATACGGATACACGACAACAATGATAAGGCACTCCTGACTGCATCCATATGAATGAGATTATGCTAGAGATCGTACTGAGCAAAAATGTAAGTATTATTTCTTTCCGACTCCTACTAGGTATAAAAACTATGAAATCACAATAGTGTAATTTTGACGGTAATTCTCAACCCATCAAATTGGGGTGTTTTGATGGTCTCTAATTTTTTTCTAATTATATCTCTAGTAATCATATTGGAAAATTAACCTTCACATTCAAAATCAAATTAGAGAATAAATTATATATATATATAATATTACTTTTATGGAAATTTTTTACAATTATGTACATTAAACTCTCAATCATGTACTAATCGGCTATAACAACACTTTATATAAACCAATTAAAACCGCTAGAATCATTGATGGTTAAAACCATATTCTCAAAACCTCTCATAATCGATACTAAAATACTCTCAAACGGAGCTAAAAGACTAAAGCAAGGATATAAAATAAATGTTCGCATGTGGCCTCAAATTTTTTATACAGATCGATATTTTAGGCACTGTGTGTCGAATTTTGATACCTCAGGGCTGTGTTAAGGTTGTGATGCAAACTGGATATGTACCTACAACCATGTATGTCTCATCATAACCACACATCACTTAATTAAATAAGTTACTTAAATCTATTGATGAAATAAATGAATGGTTAGATTTTTTTGGAAAATACGGAATAGACCTACTAGCGAAAGTCTAAACGACAAATATTCCATATAACCATCGTAAAAAACCAAATTCTAACTAAAGATCTCTTTTAAAACTAATTCTAAAAATATGCCTTTTGAGATTGAACATTTCTTATGCATTTATTAAATGCCCGAGAACTAGTGTATTTGTAATTGTAGCATGGTGTAGTTGGTAATGATTAAATGTTAATGCTTTGTTTAATTAGCTCTAGATTATGCGTTCATTTCTATTTTTTTCATATTATTTGTGGGAAACCTGACTTTTTATTATTATCATTCTTTAAAAACTTCAATAACTTTACTAATATACTTTTTATCACTTATGTACTATGTTTTTATAATAATAGATTTGTTTCATAAAAGCATTATTATATATTATCGAACTAGAGAAATATTAAAATAAATTTTTTTCATTTGGTTTAGAATTACAACAAACTTGTTTTTTATTTTTACAAAAGTTAATAATAAAATTTGACATTAATATAATTTTTCTTAATTATTAATTATGTTTTATCATCATGTTTGTAAAAAATTTAAAATGTTCATTACAATATTTTGAAAATGTAACTACTGGTTTATTATTTATTTTTAAGAACATTTCAAATTTCTTTGGGAATGTTTGTAAAAAAGAAAAATAACATCAAAATTCTAAAACAATTAAACAGTGTTTGCTATAATATTTCTCTAGCTTAGCCAACTAAAAAATTCTTTTATCACTTGATAACTATATATTTGTTATAATAATAATTTCTATAAATGCATTTTTTATTTTTATAAAAAATGACACTGTTATGAAAATTTAGTTAACAAGTGATAAAAGAATGACATTATTATAAAAGCATTCTTTATCTATGTAACACCCCACCTCTTGCCCATAAAAATCAAGAGTATTACTGAGTAATACTGTCGAGTAGCATGGAGAATGAGGTTATGTGGGTGGTACACACGTGATTATTCTTTTGGACCAACACTGAATACGTCTCATAATATAAAAACCACTCATATCGACGTTAATAATATTGATACAAAGCAATAGATAAGTGTGATTCTTGAGGATAGAACAATACACAATATAAAGGAATTCATAGCACAATTTATTAACACGGCGATATAAATATAATACATCACACAGGTTTGAGTGGGATAGAAAGAGTCAAATGCCCACTATCATCAAAATATACATAACAAATTCCATATATACATCTCAGCAACACTTTAACAAATGTAGATACAAATATACAAACTATACATAAGTACTTTATCCTTTATCTATTCCTAACTCCACAAACTGGTCAACTCATCCCTGAACTCGAATTGTCTCGGACTGACCCGAGTATTATATAAATAATAAACATGTTGGACTATGTCTAGATTGAAAAATGAGTATACAAACAATATCTTAAGGAATAATGTATACATAACATAATAAAGAAATCCAACCAAGGAATAATAAAACATCCACATCACATCGAACATTCATTGTACACATTGCACACATTACAGACTACACACATCATGCATCGCACACATCTCACACATCACACATCACACACATTACACACATCGCATATCAATCCATGCATATATATTTAGTAGTATTAGATTTATTCATTTTATTTTTTAATTTCATTTTCATGACTACTATTGCTATAGCTACTGCTATTGTTAATGCTAATACTAGAAGCCGAATCTACATCTAAGTCTCGCTACTTCTCAGATGCAAAGAAAGACCCTAGTCATAAATTTTTATGAGCATCCTCACCGGTCTTTAGCTGCACAATAAATGCACGTCACTTCCACGCTTCTGCGTACCTCACTTCCCATCATCAACCACCTTGCCTCGTTATGTATTCGTCCCGTTGGCCCATGCAGTAGAGCGTGACCATGTGATGAAGGGGCCATGTCATCATAGCTATCGAGGAGCGACCCTATAGTCGGTCAAGCTAAGATGGGGCTAGCAGAACTTCTAGCCATCACATCTACATAAGGAACTTCACACACCTCGTTCCACTCAAAAGCGAAGATAATCATATTCCCGCTTTAAAATAAAATAAGAAATAATATAATTTACCTCACATGTCATGTCAGAAATCCTAGTAATATCGATTTTGTATAATATTAAATAATTCACCGATATCCAAATATCAAATATTCGGTCCCCAATGAACTACCCAATATTATATTTGTGTTGAGTAAATAAATATACCCCACATGGACATCCCATATCACATAGTGAAACAGAAACACAACATCCTTAATTAATCAACATTGAATAAATTTCCTCTTTGCTTATTAAATCACTCGTCCTTTACATTTTACTCTAATTCATTATTCTTTATTTTCGTTACTTTATAATTCCATACAATGGGTAATTTAACTTCATCTCGTTCAAAGCAAACAAATCAATAATCATCCATACACATATCAATATTATTTAATTAGTAATTAACGAGGTGAAGGGTTTTAGTCAAATATATTTCACTTCATTTTTCCTTCTTTTTATAAAAATACTTCAATTTAATTTAACCACAAAACATCTTTTTTTCTTTTTATAAAACCACTTTAATTAATTTAACAAATACCTCTTTTATCCCGTTCCCTTTCTTTATAAAATAATAGTCCTAAAAAAACCATAATTTAAAATCCCATTTTTATTTCCAAAGAAACTTTATTCAAACCCATCAATGATTTAAAACCACCAAAATCCTTTCGTTTCAAACTTCTTCTTCAATAATAATATATTATAGAAATACTACAAAGAAGTTTATATTTTCAAATACCTCTAAAAACTTCAAAGAAAAAGAAAATTCTCAATCAATCCATAAATATTTTCGAACTCAAGTATATAATATCAACATCATTATATAAAATCCTCACTCATTTTCCAAACCTCTTTAAAAACATTATTATTCATAAATAATTCATCAAACTTAAATTCTTACTTATATACATATATATTTTCAAAATACTTCATAATCAGATACAAAACTATATTACTCATTCCCTCTTTTTCAATTTTTTTAATGGCAGCTGCACCTTTTATTCCCGCCCTGTCCCCACTCACATCGTCATGTCTTCCCTCCATTTCCACCGACCCTCCTTTAACTATTCCTCCTCCACCTCCTCCCTCTCATCCTCTTGACCCAGCCTTAACTGCTCCCACTCTTCATTCACTGCCCGTTCTTTCATCTTAAATCCAATCCTCCTAACCTACCTTATCTCCTATCCTTCCTTTTAGCTCTTCTATTTCTGCTGCTCTTCTTTCTGCTCCTCCTGATTCATCTGAACATGTGTGGACTTCCCTTTTCGAGAACTTTCCTCGTAATGCGGGAAAGAACATGCCTGTTCAATTGGATCCTACATTTAATGGTGATGCTATGGTGCCACCATCTTCTGTAATTGCTGCTGGTAAAGTAATTTGGAAAGACTATGGGGTAGGCTTCTTTCATGATAAGCCATTGTCATATACTTACGTTATTGAGCATTTGAAATGCAAATGGCGGTTAAAAGGAAGTATTAAAGTTAAGTCAGACGGATCCATCTTTCTTTTTCTCCTATCTGATGCCTCTGACAAAGATAAGATAATAAGAAGCGACCCTATAGTAATGAAGAACAAGCTGTTCATAATTAAACAATGGGATCCAACAACTAGTAATGTTTGTGGTTCGATTCTATCAATTTCTATCTGGGTGCAACTCTCGAACATAACCATTTATCTATGGTCTCCTTTGGGTATAAACTGGTTAGCTAACAGGTTGGGTAAACTTGTGTGTTTAGATGAAGCTACTGAATCACTTCAACGAATTCAACATGTTAAGTGTCTTATTGAAATATCCCCCAACCAAGAACTTTTTGCTTCCTTCCCTATCCTAAATACAGATGGAACAACACAAATTATATATGTAAATTATCTCTGGAAACCAGATATATGCACTTATTGCAATGTATTTGGACATAAAACCTTAAATTTCCAGTTTTTTCCTAATCCAGACAATCTGGGAGATAATGATGCTGAGAAAGATAAGATGCAGAGTGATAAGACAGTTGTTGCAGTTTAGAGACAACTTATCAGACCAAATATAAATGTGGTACAAAAAAGGGTTTGGCAAAAAGTAGCTACAGGAAGAAGAAAGTTTAATGCAATAAAAAGTATAAGCCCAGCTGATGACCACTCAATAGAAGTAAGTATTGATAATGTTCAAACTGAAAAGAAAAAGTACTGGAAAGGAAAAAATAATAGACTATAGACAGATTGCAAAACAAACTGTGAACGAGAATGAATGTGAAGGATATGCTCATAAGAAATAAATACATTGTCCTTGAATTGATATAGGAAGGAGAAATAAATGTGGATGATGAAAACACGAGTGATGTTATAGAAAAAGATCATGAGGGAATGGAAGATACCGTCAGTGGAAAAGAAATGAATGCAACAGAAGGAATTAAGATAAAAGAATGTGCAAAAGGAAAAAACATTGCTGTAAACAATGTGCACAACACATAAATGGTTAATTGTGCAACAATGAGCATTAATGCTAATGCACCAACCCAGCAAAATAAAGAAAAGCAACCAAAAACTGAATCCATGCATGCAATAGATATTGACTTCTCTATTCACACAGTTACAAACAATGCACACAAAACATCCCATGATGATCATCTTCCGGCATGCCCTTCTTCCACCTCTCAATCGACTCTACAATCTAAATCTACTTCAGTTGTAGTCTATATTCATCCTCATTCTCATTTACATGCTTCCCCTTCTAATTTGCCTCCCTTATTGCCTTCTCCTTCTGTACACAATCCAGCATTGTGCACATCCCCTGAACGTGCATACATGCACATGGTATCATCAGATTCCAACCTCAACTTATCCCTTCCAATTGCAATGATGAAAATAGGAAATAATTGCATCTTCTCCCCTTTATATTGTTCTAATACTTCTGAACCCAATCTCCCATTGCCCTCTGTGCTTTATAATCCCACCGTCATAGTTTCCAATCCTTCTACAAACAATTCTTCCAGCCCTAAAATCTCCAAATCCAAAAGCAAGCATAATTCTAACAAAAAGAAACCCTCCTTCATGATTGGTTCTACAAAGGATAAAAAAGGATAAAGTCATTGGACAGCATGAAGAATATCCTACCTCATATCCCTCTAACCCTTTCTCCCTTAGATTCTGATAATGATTCAGACTCTACCATGATTTTATACCCAGAAAACATCCCATCTTCAATTGGTCGAAGAACAAGAAGCTTGAACAAAAACCCTTCCAAGTATAAATAATGATGAGCAAAATTGCAGCATGGAATATAAGAGGAGCACACAAAGATGCAAAACTTGATCAAATAAAGTCTCTAATCCAAAATCACAATCTATCCCTAATCTCTATCTCTGAAACAAACCTTGATCCAAATCACTCTTCTAGAGCTGCAAAATATATTAACTCTAACTGAAAATACTTCACTAATCATTCTAATACCCCATATGGAAGACTGCTTATTCTTTATAATCCCTCCATATTTACCTTTTCTCCAATCATTTCTAACAGCTAGTTCATACACTCACATGCTTTACACTTGCCTTCAGCAACATCAATGTACTTCACTTTCATATATGCTGATAACTCTCCTCATATAAGGGAAAAAATGCATGACTACATACCTCACTTCAGTTAGTCTACTCATCCGTAGATATTGGTTGGAGATTTCAACTGCTCCTCTCTCCTTGCATAAAAGTGGTGGTAATCCATTATCTATATCTGACCTCTCCCCTTTAAACAATACCATGCATAATGCTTCCTTAATTGAAATTCCTTCCTTTGGCTCTTATTTCACATGGAACAGCAATAGTCACAACAAATCCCGAACCCTCTCAAAGATTGATCATGGTTTTATGAACTATACATCTGTTTTGAAATGGCCTTCTATACACATTCATATCCCTATGCCCCTCCTTTCAGGTCACTACCCTTTAATCCTATCATTTGGATCAACTGCCATTAACAAACATGTTAATTTTAAATTCTATGATTAATGGACTCAAAATATAAGTTTATTGTAGGTTGTCAATGATGTATGGAAAATATCAACTTTTGGAAATCCTATGCTCATCTTGCAGAAGAAATTAAAGAACACAAAAGATCCTTTAAAATCTTGGGCTAGAAGCATTTATGGTGAAGGTAAAAAACTATCTACTGATATAAAATCTCAACTTGAACAGGTCCAAAATATGATACTCAGTTCTAGCTCAGATCCACTCTTATACCAAAAAGAAACTGATCTCATCACTCAGCCTGAGCAAGCCTTGAATACAGAAGCTAGAATGGTCTTGCAAAAATACAAACAAAACTGGTCTACTTATGGAATTCCAAACTCTTCCATGCTTCTTTATAAATCAGACAAGCTAAGACAATTATACATCGGATTACTGATATGCAGGGAGTTACTCATTCATCCCCTCCTCTGATAAATGCTGATTTTCTCAACTATTACACTTCTCTACTTGGAGGTCTTCCCTCTCCTTCAGATAACTCTTTTCTTCACAACCTTCAAATTACCAAACTACCTTTAGATATGCAATCTGCTCTAACTCATCCAATCACTGATAAAGACATTAAGAATTCTATATTTACAATGAGGAAATAAGCTTATCCTACCTTGATGGTTTCACAGTACCTTCTATACACATTGCTGGTCCATTATCTCCTCTGATGTGTATAAAGCTATCCACAATTTCTTCAACAAAAACAAAATGCTATCCTCAATTAATTCTACCAACCTTGCTCTAGTTCCAAAGACAGCTAATCCTTTTGTTGTCTCTCAATTCAGACCAATAGCTTGCTGCAATGTCATCTATAAGTCCATATCCTGGATCTTAGCCTCTAGACTTAAAAATGTTCTTCAAACTTTTATCTCTCCCAACCAAGTAGCATACCTCCCCAATAGAAGCATCCTAGACAATGTCCTTTTGACTCATGAATTATTGAATGGTTACCCATCTCCATATATATCACCAAGAGCTATGCTTAAGATAGACATTAAAAATGCCTTTGATACGGTCAACTGGACAACCCTCATGTCCATACTAAACATGATGAACTTTCCTACCATTTTCTTTAATTGGATATATCAATGTATCTCGACTATGAGATATACTCTTGTGTTCAATGCTCATATTGTTGGGTATTTCAAAGGAAATAATGGTTTGAGGCAAGGAGAACCCATATAAGCTTACTTATTCATAATAATCATGGAAACTTTTACTCTAACAATTGAGAAGCAAGTTGTTCTGAATAACTTTGATCTCCATTCCAAATGTAGAAATCCCATGGTGATGACACTTGCGTTCGCTGATGACTTATTGATACTCTCCAAACCCAGTGCTAAGTCCCTTCAAACAATAATGAAAACCCTTTCCTCCTTCTACAAGTTTTCTGGTCTCCAAACTAACTCTCAAAAATCTCATATTTTAATAGCTGGCTTGCCTAGTAATCAAGTCTCTAATTGCTTAAATATCACAAATATGCTTCATTTTGAAACTGACATGGTCTACCTAGGTATACCTCTAACAATAAAGAGAATAACAATAACACAATGTGTTCCTCTATATGAAAAGATAACAGCTATTTTCAATAGATGGGAAAATAGATTTATATCTCAACTAGGGAGGCTTGTAATAATTTATGTTGTTATACTTTCTACGATAGTATATTAGAGCAGAACATTTTTATTGCCACCAAAGCTTATAATCATGATAAGATCTGCTATAATAAAATTCTTATGGACTTGATCCATACATACAAATAAACTGTCTCCAATAGCTTTCAGAAAATTAGAAATGCCAAAAAGAAAAGGAGAGTTGGGCATAAAAAAATTTAAGAATTGGAACATTGCAGCTTTGTCTAAGCACTTTCATAATCTTGTTTCCGGATCCAATTTGCTCTAGGTTCAATGGAGCATAAGAAACAACTTAAAAGATGATGAAATATGGCTTGCTTCCTCTAAACAAGCCCAGAGTTGGGTATGGAAAACAATGATAAAAATAAGGGATACTTTGCTTCCGCATACAAAACTTCTCCTTTCCTCTACTATTATGTCTAAAATTTGGACAACTCCTTGGATAAAAAAAGGCATGATTGTCCAAAGAATGCTCTCTTATGATAATATATGCCAATCTGGAATATCCTTAAATGCAAGAGCCACATCCTATATTTCCGATGGAAAAATCACTCTGCCACATACTAGTAATACCTCTATAAATGCATTATGGGTTTTATTTAATGATAAACCATATATCTATAGCCAAAATAAAGAATATAAATGGACAGATGACCTCAAAGACCATTCGACTCATATTGTCTACTCTGAATTGTGGGGGAGATATGCATCTGAACTTCTTCCCATGGTATAACAGAATTTGGAACATGAATGCAGATGAAAAGCTTAACTTTATGCTCTAGAAGGTGCTTAAAAATGCTCTTCACACACTGGGTAATTTGGCAGTGAAAGGAATATCAGTCTTGACTTCGTGTTTATTTTGTTCATCTACAGTTGAAGATATACATCATTTATTCTTTAGATGCACCTTCTCTCGATTCTTATGGTCTAAAATAAAGTTAAGAGGTTGATATGGGTCTCCTCAGATAAACAGTAAGCTTGAATAGATGAGCATATATAAAGAACCAAGATGGAAGCAGTCAACAACATATGAGATCTTAATATTTCTCAAAGTAACGGTCATAGAAATTTGGAACGAAAGGAATCAGAGAATATTCACTCAAAAGTGCAAGAATCGAATGCAGATATATTATTAGATCTGCAGAAAAATACTCTCTATGTTATCCATGTCTTCCTACCCCTTTAATGCAGATACACTAGCAAAGTGGTCCTAGCTTGTATGCTATGTCTTTCTTATCCTCCCGTTTTCTATTTTTCTTTAATTTTCTACCATCCTTGCTATCTTGTATCTTATTTATATTGTAAGTTATGCTTATTGATATAAATAAATGGTAGGGGCCATTCAATCCCGCTGGCTTTGCCAAAAAAGAGTATATTACTTCCAAAAATTCACTTAACAATACATAACAAATCCCATCATGAATAATTTCCATTCAACAAATAAATTGCCTTCAATTTTCAATTACCTTAACATATTATTTTATAAACTGTCAATCTATTAAATCCAAATAAAATTAACCCATCACTTTAAAAATATTAACTTCAAATATCATTTCATAAATATCTCCTAAATATTTTTATAAACAACGATAAATAAATAAAATATAAATCCCAAAAATTCTCTTATTTAATAAAATTCCAAAACTCATCATTTGTCAAATAATTTCTATTCATAACATCTTTAAAATTATTCCACATATTCATCTTCCCAAAATCATCCCACTTTTAGATTTTCTGTTAATCATAAATAACCTTAATATTAAATAAGAACATCATTCGAAAATTCACTATTTATTTTTAAAATAATTTACTTATTCCAAAATAATTTATTTATCTCAATCTTCATCTTTTAATTCATACACCTCATTTCTAGAAAATTTTGACTAAAGTCGACTAATGTCATCACCCAATCAACCAATACCACCTCAACATAGTCCAATTAAGATATACTACACTACTTCAACTAACAACAACCAACAACAATCAATCTTGTCCAATAACACTAATATAGCAACTCCAACCAAATAATCCATATTAACTCAAATTCATTAAATCAGCAACCAAGTAAGAGCATGTAAACAGAAGATATAGATCATAGTTGTGAGTAAATAAAATTTACTCACCGAAAAGACGAATGCAGCTCGAATTATGGAGCAACTTTTGCCTTATTCCGATTTGATTTTTCCATTATCACACTATCCTAACAACCCAGCCAACTGCCGTAACAACCACCACCAACACCAACTGCTACCATGATTGAGTCACCTTCAATCACCATACACCGCGTTAAACTCCTCAATAACAAAGTTCAAGCACCGCACCACCAAGTTGTGCTTCAAAGTCGTTAGCATAGTTCTTGGTCGTTCGCCCTTCAGCCATCCACCGTCACTTTCCCAACATCACTGTCAGGTTCACATGAATCCCCTTCTACGCCACCAGATCCCATCGACCACCTCCTCTCGCCTCCGTCAAACTATAGCACAATGTCATGACATATCTTCGTTCACGTACCAAACCGTGGCAACTACAGGTCGATCGCAACCTTCTCCCAAGTCGCCTACCACGTCGTGGCCTTATACCCCCTCACGCCAGTTGTCATTGCCAAAAGCTAACACGACTGCGTTTCCTTAAGTAACACGATTTTTGATTTTGAGAAATTAGGGTTGAATTTGGTTAAGGGGTTCAAGCTTATGAAATAGAGATTGGAGCCTTCTAGAAAAAGAGAAAAGGGTATTTCCAGAAAGATGGAGAAATGAGTAAATTAAAACGGGCTTAGACCTAAATTAGGCTCTAATCTAAGTCAAATCATTCCTCTTTTCTTTTATTTTAAATAATTCTTGTACTTATTTATAAAGAAATATCAAGCTAATTTGAATTGATTCATACCTCATTCTACAAATTATATTTCAGTAATTGGGTAACATTATTCAATTCAATGTCTGCTTACTTTTATTTAATCAATCATTGTACTATTATGAAACAAATTTATTTCTCAACTATTTCATTCACATAAAATTATTTACACTTCAAAACATTAATTACCAAAAATCAAATTCAAACACTTTTATTTTAATTAAATTTATTTATTTATACGGCATAAAAAACAGTGTTGTCACATACTTCTCTTCTTATGAAAATTACGTCCTTGAAATTTCTTATAAGGAATATACACAACACTACCCTTACTTTCTTCGTATCCAATGCTCTTTTATCAAACTTAACTACTCATCCTCTATGTGGTTCTCACACTCTAACTCATCTTACGGTATGCTATAATTTCAAGTAGATTCAAATAACGACTTTCTATTCTTCACATACGACAAATTTGTGAAAATATTCTAAGTGTCAGATTTTCCAGAAATTTTTGGCAAAGTCTCCTTTATAAGGAGAGCTTTTCAAAAATAATACACAATATATCGTAATATTTATATACATCCCAACACGGGACATCCCAAAACACGGGGAAATACGATAATATCACAATATATTCCAAAATAGCATAAAAACGAACCTTTTTATTAGCATTTTAAGCAAGTTCGCTCGTTATAGAACAAGCAAAAGAGAGCCAACATCGCCAATACGTCCAAATGTTCTTCATATGTACCTATCTCAACTCAAACAACCCATATGAGATTACATTTAAAAGCATAAAGTAACATTACATTCATATGACTAAGCAATAAAGTTGCATTTTCATTTTTATCGACTTTACACCAAGTTTAGGTATCAAAAATGCTATACTATTTAATGCTTTCAAGAGTAAAGTTATAGAGTAATGAATTTTGTTTCCAAAACATCTTTCGGATCATAAAATTATAAAACAGAACAAGAGTTATGGTGATTTATTTTGCGCTACTAATTCTGAAACGCAAATAAAAACGTAGGTCCACTGTCTAAACATGCGTTTTATCCATGAAAATATCAAAAATTTGCAAAATAGTTAAAACAAAAGTTGTTTATTAATTTATAAGCTTTCCGGAATGGGTAAAATCATCGAAATTGGACAAACCGTTCAAAAATTATGGCTAAATGAAGTCGAGGCTATTTTGAAGATTTCACACTTTCGGGACAGCGAAGCACTTACATGTTAATTTATGTTTTAACCTTACTTAAACTTAAAATTTGGCATTGCACAAAATTATTCTCTAATGACACATATTTCTAATAAAATTAAATTCATCAAAAAATGGATTAATATTTTTTTATTTAAGGTTAAATTAATCATAGGATTTCAGATCATTCTAAATTGATTTCACTTCTAAAACATTCCCAAAACTATTTATCAAACTATCATTAAATTTACAAATTTATTTCAATAATAATTATATCACTTTTAATTGTATATATCATGTTCATTCTAAAATCATCAAGTACTTTAAAACCACTTTTCAAGACTTTCATCGAACCTTTTCAAATAGTATTTATTTTGTTGCAACACAAAACAATTTAACATATTTTATTAGTACAAAAGTTCTAATATTTATTTTATTTTATTTTTTCACAATGCATCACATCATAAACATTTTAACAACATGTATCCGAGTCACTGACATCTTCCAATATGGTAGACATACAATCGTAAAACATCACAATCATACTAATTTCAAATTCAAATATATTTACCAAGGCCACGCTACGAATTTCTAGTGGTTAATTTACTTTACCAATTGGCTGCAGTGTTGATCGTACGATCGACATTGGCCTGCCATCGACTTTAGTTGTCAACTAATGCTCAATGGCCGCAATTATCACATCAAATACCTAAACAAAGAAAAATATTATTATTATTTTTCAAAACAATTCATTACCTCGCCATAATGATACACACACACACTCTCTCAAGTCAAAAAATTTCTAAAACTTCAAAATATTATAAAATTTTCATATCTCAAATTTTACAAAATCACCATCTCAAAATAATATTCCTCTTATCAAAAAATATATAATTTTTCACTTCTTAAACCTTCATCTATATTCTTTTCAAAACTCAACTCAAATACTTATTTGAAATATCGTTTTTTCCCAGAACATCTTTCTCAAAAATATTATTTATACTTTTCTTCAAATTACATACTTCTTTCAAAATAACAGTTCTTCATTCTCTAAAATATTTTTCTTGTTTCAAAATATTCTTCATATAATTCTAATCTCTTCGAAATAATTAATAAATTTTCTTTGAAATTTTATTTCAAACATTTATTTTTGATATAACTCAAAATATATTATTTCTCTTTAAAATAACGTATCGCTCTTCGAAATCTTATGTCCAAATGTCTCGTCCTAGTGTTTAGGAAATCCTATCAATAACGTTGATTAAGGCATCGATCAGAATTCTTAAACACTAAACAGACAAATTAACACAAAATCAGCTTAAAATTTTTTCCTTAAAGGTTTACTCGTAGGACAACTTCATTTTTATAAAAACATTTCCTAACTTCTAATAAAACTTCTTTTCAAACCAGATATATACACCATAACCTAAAAGGATTTTTAATCAAATGTACGCTTGCTTGTATTCAAACATATATAAATAATCTATAAGAGTACTATAAAAAAATACTCGACTTACAAAAATCCAAACATCAATAATCATCTATTTGTGTAAAAATAAATAAGCAACCTTTTATTTTCCTGTTTATTTTAATCTAGTTTTAATTTAACGTAAAATATACTATTTTATTTTATGTGAAAATAATTTCCAATATCTCTTGCGGTAACTTGATGACCGAAGACCCGGCTGGGTTCAAATCATCCAAACTGATAAAGGATACTAATTTGAGTGATAGTTTCTAACGAATACCACACTCAAGATGATCCAAAAACAAAGCATCAATAATCAATGTAATCACACAAAAGGCACCCAAGCATCAATCATCCATTCAGAACAGTTAAACAATCAAGATATTTAGCGAAAATCAATCTATATACTTTAGCTATGCCACTCAGATCACTACCAGATTTTCTCGCTCATCGTAATTTGAAATCATTAAGTATTTGATATGAAACTCAAATTAGGGTCTTATATAGCTTCCCTAACCAAACAACTCAATTTTAACTTCAGAGCCACATAGAGGTCTAACATTTACCATAAATACCGACACTGCTGGCCGGACAATATACTCCTACCTCTTCAACCTCCATCGATTTATCATACAAAGACTTACACTCGAAATAAGGTAGAAGAAAAATATTATTATATAATAAGAAAAATACAAGTATGTCCCTAGATGATTACTAGGGTAATCATCGTATACTCCTACTACCACTAAGTATAAACAATAATCTACCACAAACCCATAGTTACAGGGATTCTAAGTCTCATCTATGGTCAAGACTCGTGTCTCTTATACTCTGTATTGTTCAAAAGCAGCTTTGATACCAAAAATGTAACACCCCACCTCTATACCCATATTACCTAAGAGTATTATTGAGTAATATTGTAGAGTAACACGAAGAATGAGGTGATGTAGGTGATGCACACATGAATATTCCCTTGGACCAACAGTGAATACGTCTCATAATATTAAAACCACTCACCTCGACGTAACCAGTCCAGGTACAAAGCAAAAGACACGTGTGGTTCTCGAGGATAGAACAATGCACAACATAAAGGAATAAAGAGCATAGGGTCATCATCAAATCAATACAAATATAATACATCATGTAAGTGTGAGTGGGATACAAAAATTAAAATGCCTACTATCATTAAAATAAACATAACATATTCATATACATCCTAACAACACATGAACACATGTAGATACAAATATACAAACACTATATATAAGCACTCTATCTTCCATCTATGCCCAACATCCACAAACCGGTCAACTCATCCCTGAGCCTGAAATGTCTCGGATTGACCAGAGTACTATACAAATAATAAACGGGTCAGATTATGTCTAGATTCAAAGATGAGTACACAAACAATATCTCAAGGAATAACGTATACACAACATAATAAAGAAATCCAACCAAAGAATAATAAAATATGACAATACATCGAACATCCATCGCAGACACCACTCACATCACACACCGCACACATCACACATCGCATACAATGCACACATCACACACATTGCCACACACATCCTACACATCGCATCACAGCACGCACATCGCGCATGTCACACACATCGCATATTTATCCATTTATATTTATTTAGAAGTATTAGATTTATTCATTTTATTCTTTAATTTCATTTTCATTACTGCTGCTGCTATTGTTAAATGCTAATGCCAGAAGTTGAGTCTACATTTGAGCCTTGCTAATTCGCAAATGCAAAGGGAGACCCTACTCATAAATTTTTGTAAGCGTCCTTACCAGTCTTTAGTTGCACAATAAATGCATGTCGCTTCCTCGTACCTAGCTTCCCATCGTTAACCACCTCGCCCCATTTTGTATTCGTCCCATTGACCCGTGCAGCAGACTATGACCATGTGACAAGGGGGCTATGTCGCCATAACCATTGAGGAGTGACCCTGTAGTCGGTCAAGCTAGGATGAGGCTAGCAAAACTTCTAACCATCACATCTACGTAAGGGACTTCGCACACCTCGTTCCACTGAAAAGCAGAGATAATCATATCCCCGCTTTGAAATAAAATAAGAAATAAAATAACTTACCTCACAAGTCAAGTCAAAAATCCGAGTAATATCGATTAATATTTGTGTATAATATAGAATAATCCACCGATATCCAGATATCAAATATTCAATCTCCAATGAATTACCCAACATTATACTTGTGTTGAGTAAATAAATATACTCCCCAGGGACGTTCCATACCACCCGATGAAATACAATTATATACACACCATCCTCATTCAATCAGCATTAAATAAATTTCCACTATCTTATTAAATTGCCCGTCGTTTACTTTTTACTTCAATTCATTATTCTTTATTTAATTACTTTATAATTCCATATAATAAGTAATTTAACTTCATCCCGTTTGTAGCAACAAATCAACAATCATCCATATACACGTTGTTTGCACCAAAAATGGTCACAAACCCCAAATATCGTGAAAGCACCAGTGTATGAACACAAATCAGCAATATATAATCATAGATCTCAGAGTTAAATATTGTAGAGGATAGAAATGAAGAATAGTAAACTTAAAACAGAAAGAAGTAGACAGAGACACAAGATTTATAGTGGTTTGGCGATCTTGCCTACATCCACTCTGAAGTAGTTTGCTTTATTGATCTTTCTTTGATGTTTACAAGTGAATTCAATGAATTACAGCAGATAATTATGATTTGCAACAGTGGAATTCATTGGTAGCAGCAGCAATGGAGTTTGGATCTGAATCTGGTAGAGTCTGGACGTTGGAGATCTCCAAGAAGAAGAAGAACCCCTTTTCTGTTGGCTTTGGGGGTCTATTTATAGGTGTAGGAGGCTGATATTTCGCTCAGATCTCGGGAGACCCTCTCTGGCACGTGACCAGGCCCGTACGCCCAAGCCCGTGAAGTTTCGGTCCGATCCGTGATCGACACGAACAGATTTCGACTCGATCAAGATTCCATCCAATGGAGTCGAAATTTGGCATGTACATTCTTTAGCATGCACGTAGTCTTCTATGAAAATTTCATAGCATTTGGACTTGTAGATCATGAGATATGATCGATGCAAGTTGGAGTTTTTCCATCCGCGATCGATACGAACGAATTTCGACTCGGTCAAGACTTGCTCCGATCGAGTCGAAATTTGGCAGGAACATTCTTCATGTTGTACTTAAGCTACTGTGAAAATTTGGTGGCATTTGGACTTATAGATTGGGAGATATGATCGATACGAATTGGGATTCTCGGTAGGCTGTTTGGTTCGACTCGCTTTTGTTTCGACTCGCTTTTCATTCGACTCGGTTCTATTTGACTCGGTGACATGGCGCTAACATGTAGCGAGTCACGGCGGAGCGAGTCACGGCGGAGCTAGTCACGGCGGAGCAAGTCACGGAGGAGCGAGTCACGGAGGAGCGAGTCACGGAGGAGCGAGTCACGGAGGAGCGAGTCACGGCGGAGCGAGTTTTCACCCAAATTTTCATTGATCGTAACTTGAGCATATGTACTCGGATTGACTTGAAATTTGGAACGTTGGCTCTCGTAGCTTTGCTTGACATGTCATATCAATTGTAGCTTGATCCGGACTCAGACAAAATTCATCGATGTCCATGGCTAATCCGTGTATGACCAATCTTCGGGACGAACTGCCTCTGGTTTTAAGTCAATTTTTTGGTGTCACGGCCTTGCCAAAAGGCAGGATAACATTTGCCCCCAAAACATGCCTTGTGATAAGAAGGTGTGTTTTGTAATGCCATAAGCTGGATGTTCATATCCTGTTGATGACCTGAAAAGAAATTGATAGTTTTATTTGACCATGAATGATGATCGTTCGGGATCGTATGTCATTCGAGGTGATATGTGACCGTTCGCGGTCAGATGCAGTTCGCGGCGAATGATGACCGTTCGCAGTCGGGGTGCCGTTCGAGGCAATTTGTGATAGTTCGCGATCAGGTGCCGTTCGAGGCGAATTGTGACCATTCGCGGTCGGGTGCCGTTCGAGGCGATTTGTGACCGTTCGTGGTCGGGTGCCGTTCGCGGCGATTTGAGACCGTTCGTGGTCGGGTGCCGTTCGCGGTGATTTGTGACCGTTCGTGGTCGGGTGCCGTTCGAGGCGATTTGTGATCGTTCATGGTCGGGTGTCGTTCGTGGCGATTTGTGATCGTTCGCGGTCGGGTGCCGTTCGAGGCGATTTGTGACCGTTCGTGGTCGGGTGCCGTTCGCGGCGATTTTTGTGTGCCCGGGGTGGACTTAGTGTTAACAACGTCAGATTTCACGTTCGAGTGAGTTTCTGAGTTGTTTGTGGTGGCGGTTTATCGCCGTCTCAAAGCATGCCTGAGGACCGTTCGCGATCCCTTACATGTGTAAGTGGCTTAGCCGTCATGGTATCACAAATGGCATGCTTTTATTCAAAACGATTTTTTCAACAGAAATGTTCAGCAAAATCAGGTTCAAATATTAGAAATGGAAAATAAAAGGAAAACAAGGATGTCAAAGTGCAAACGCTCACACCGTTGCGATTAGTAGTCGTATCAGAGCATGCCTGAGGATCGTTCGCGGTCCTGTACATGTGTAAATGACTTAACCGCGTTGGTGTGGATTTTGCTACTTATTCGTCATTACCCCAATCAATTGATGACAAGATGATGCTGTGATCCTGAGCCATCCCCGGCAGGTGCAGGTGGTGGTCGCTCCCGTTCCACCGTTGTCGTTCCCCTTCTTATATACTGTGATAGCATACCATTTTGAATATGTCCCTCAACCTCATCCTTCAAGTGTCTACAGTCATTCGTGTTATGACCGTTCAGCTCGTGGAATAAGCAATATTTGTCGGATCTTCTTTCACTGTTGGTTGGATCCCTTCTCATCGGCCTTCGATAGGGAATCTACCCCATAGTATCCTGGTAGATTCTCTCCAAATTCTCATTCAACTCCGTGTGAGAGGTGAATTTTGGTTCCTTCCGTGGTCGCATCGATCCATCACTATTGTCCTCGGCCTTTCGTTTCCCTCGGTCAGTTCCTGAATCCGCGTTAGGAAGATTTTCACCCTTGATGGCGTAAACATCAACTCCTTCTCCTTCTTCTCTTTCAGCATTTGCATCCTCTAATCATAAAAATCCTTCAGCTTCATGATAAAATTCTCCTAGATCCATAGGTGGATCCCTTATTAACGAATTCTTGAATTCTATGCCATCAGCTATGCCAGATACAGCTGCCATCAAGACCATGAACGGGTCGGGTCGATCCACCGACGTCGTCGCTGCATTGAATCGCATTAGAAAGTTCCTCAAAGACTCCCCGGTTCTTTGCTTCATTGCTGCAAAACTCATCACATTCTTAGGTCTCAAAACGTGAACTCTGAATTGCCTCATAAACCTCTCAGTCAGATCGGTCCATGTTCCTATGGAGCCACTCTCCAGTTGTCTAAACCAAAGCGCTGCAATTTCTGTCAAGTACAATGGGAAGCATCGGGCCATGACCTCCTTCGATGCCCCCAATACCTCCATATGCCTCATGTATCGTGTCAGATGCACTGTAGGATATGTCCTTCCATCGTACGTCTCCAATGTTGGTAGATTGAATTCTGGTGGATTCCTAGCTTGCCTGATCGTAGGAGCAAAGGGACTCCTATTCACATCCTCCAGATCTCTATTCACTAGTCCGCCTCTCATGGCTCGTCTGACCATCTCTGCCAATCTGTCACTATCTCCAAGTCGTAGTCCTGGTTCGTCGTTTCCGATTTGCCCCCCGAGTTCACGAGGGATTCCTGGAGTTTGCTCTCCTGAACGAGCATTTGCTTCTCTATCAACGCCGCGCTGCGCAGCTCCTCTTGGTACTGCCCCTAGGATCAGGTCAACACGCTCTGGGTAAGTGCCCCCTAGTTATGGGGCTGTGCCAGATGGTCCTTCACCGTTCTGAACTCTGGTTGCTCCTTGATTTTGCGCTCCCAGTTGCCCAATTTGAAGAAGCAAGTTCTGGATCATTTCCTCTTGTCTTTTCATCATTGTCTCTATCTCATCCCTGGTGATGTAGATTGATGTCTGATTTGCACCTGAGGAAGCCTCTTAAATCCCTTCTTGCTGACCTCTCTCTAGCCTTTGTCTTCTATTTGATTGCCTTGTCATAGCTTTTCGGATCTGAATTCTCTAAACCTTCAAATTCAATTTCCAAATGATAGAATCCTGAGTTCAATTCTCAGTGAAAGCACCAAAGTGTTTGCGCCAAAAATGGTCACAAACCCCAAATATCATGAAAGCACCAGTGTATGAACACAAATCAGCAATATATAATCACAGATCTCAAAGTTAAATATTGTAGAGGATAGAAATGAAGAATAATAAACTTAAAACAGAAAGAAGTAGACAGAGACACAAGATTTATAGTGGTTCGGCGATCTTGCCTACGTCCACTCTGAAGTAGTTTGCTTTATTGATCTTTCTTTGATGTTTACAAATGAATTCAATGAATTACAGCAGACAATTATGATTTGCAGCAGTGGAATTCGTTGGTAGCAGCAGCAATGGAGTTTGGATCTGGATCTGGCAGAGTCTGTACGTTGGAGATCTCCAAGAAGAAGAATAACCCCTTTTCTGTTGGCTTTGGGGGTCTATTTATAGGTGTAGGAGGCTGAAATTTCGCTCAGATCTCGGGAAAACCTCTCTGGCACGTAACCAGGCCCGTACGCCCAAGCCCGTGAAGTTTCGGTCCGATCCGTTATCGACACGAACAGATTTAGACTCGATCAAGATTTCATCCAATGGAGTCGAAATTTGGCATGTACATTCTTTAGCATGCACGTAGTAATCTGTGAAAATTTCATAGCATTTGGACATGTAGATCATGAGATATGATCGATGCAAGTTGGAGTTTTTCCATTCGCGATCGATACGAACGAATTTCGGATCGGTCAAGACTTGCTCCGATCGAGTCGAAATTTGGCAAGAACATTCTTCATGTTGTACTTAAGCTGCTGTGAAAATTTGGTGGCATTTGGACTTGTAGATTGGGATATATGATCGATACGAATTGGGATTCTCGGTAGGCTGTTTGGTTTGACTCGCTTTTCATTCGACTCGGTTCTGTTTGACTCGGTGACGTGGCGCTAACGTGTAGCAGTCACGGTGGAGCGAGTCACGGCGGAGCTAGTCACGACGGAGCTAGTCACGGAGGAACGAGTCATGGAGGAGTGAGTCACGGAGGAGCGAGTCGAAGGAGCGAGTCATGGAGGAGCGAGTCACGACGGAGCGAGTTTTCACCCAAATTTGCATTGATCGTAACTTGAGCATACGAACTCGAATTGACTTGAAATTTGGAACATTGGCTCTCTTAGCTTTGCTTGACATGTCATATCAATTGTAGATTGATCCGGACTCGGACAAAATTCATCGATGTCCATGGCTAATCCATGTATGACCAATCTTCGGGACGAACTGCCTCTGGTTTCAAGTCAATTTTTTGGTGTCACGGCCTTGCCAAAATGCGGGATAACACACGTCAAGGTGTTATTTAATTAGTAACCAACAAGATGAAGGGTTTTATTCAAATACATTTCACTTTGTTTTTCCTTCTTTTTGTAAATATACTTTAATTTAATTTAAGCACAAAACATCTCTTTCTCTTTTTATAAAACCATTTCAATTAATTTAACAAACATCTCTTTTATCCGTTTCCCTTTCTCTATAAAATAAATAATAACCCTTAAAAAACCATAATTTAAAATCACTTTTTTATTTCCAAGAAACTTTATTCAAACCCAACAATGAATTTAAAACCATCCTTTTGTTACAAACTTCTTTTTCAATAATAATATATTATAGAAATACTACGAAGAAGTTTATATATTCAAATACCTCTAAAAAGTTCAAATCCAAAGAATATTCTCAATCCTTAAATATTTTCAAACTCAGGTATAAAATTTCAAAGTCATCATTTAAAATCCTCACTCGTTTTCCAAACCTCTATAAAACCATTATTACTGAGAAATAATTCATCAAACTTAAATTCTTACTCATATATATATATATGTATATATTCAATATACTTCCATAATCAAACATAAATATATATTACTTTTAAAAATTCACTTAACAATACACAACAAAATCTTTAAAATTATTCCACATATTCATTTTTGCAAAATCATCTCTTTTTTAGTTTTTCCATTAGTTGCAAATAATCATAATATTAAATAAGACATCATTCTAAAATTCGGTATTTATTTTTAAAATAATTTATTTATTCCAAAATAATTTATTTATCTCAAATCTTCTTCGCTTAATTCATTTACCTCATTTTGGTTAATTTTATCTAAAGTTCGACTAATGTCATCACCAAATCAACCAATACTACACTCAACATAGTCCAATCAAGATATACTACACTAATTCAACCCACAACAATCAGTCTCATCCAATAACACTAACATAACAAGGTAACCAAACAATCCATATTAACTCAAATTCATCAAATTAACAACCAAATAAGAGCATGTAAATGGACCATATAGATCATAGTTGTGAGTAAATAAAATTTACTCACCGAATCAACGAACGCCAGCCCGAATTATGCACCAGCTTTTCCGCTATTACACTGCACTAACAAACCAGCCAACTACCGCAACAACCACCAACAACGCTAGCTATTACTATGAATGAGTCATCTTCAATCATCATTCACCGCGTTAAACTCCTCAACCACCAAGTTTAGGCACCACACAACCAAGTTGCGCTTCATAGTCATCAGCACAGTTACAGGTCATTCTCCCTTCAATCATCCATCACGACTTCCTCGAGATTACTGCCAGGTTCGCACACCTTCTCTTCCATGCAACCAAATCCCATTGACCACCCCTCTTGCCTCCGTCAAACTACAGCATGAAGTTGCAACATATCTTCGGTCAACTACCAACATGTGGCAACTCCAGGTCGATCATGAACTTTTCCCAAGCCGCTAGCTACAACGCATCCTTTTACCCCCTCGCACCAGTTGCCGTTGCCACGGACGAACGGGACCGTGTTTTATTAAGTAACACAATTTTGGATTGTGAGAAATTAGGGCAGAATTTGATTAGGGGGTTCGAGTTATGAAATAGAGAAGGGGGGCCTCTAGAAAACGAGAGAAGGGTGTTTCCAGAAAGACAGAGAAATGAGTAAATTAAAACGGGCTTGGGCTTAATTTGGGCTCTAATCTAAATCAAACCATTCCTTTTTTTTCTTTGTTTCAAATAATTCTTGTATTTATTTTTAAATAAATATCAATCTAATTTAAATTCATTCATACCTCATTCTACAAATTATATTTCAATAATTGGGTAGCTTTATTCAATTCAATGGCCGTTTATTATTTAATCGTTCATTATACTATTATGAAACAAAATTATTTCTCAACTATTTCATTAACATAAAATTATTTACACTTTAAAACATTAATTATCACAAATCTAATTCGAACAATTTTATTTTAATTAAATTATTTATTTATACATTGTAGAAAGCAGGGTTGTTACAATATACTATAATATTTATCGATAAATATGAAATTAGTATCAAAAATAAATATATCAAAATAAAGTTCGTAGTTGCATTTTCAAAATATTATAAGGTATAATTTTCTTTTGTTATAATTAGGGTGATAAAATACAATTAGTAATTGAGAAAAATCATATAAATTTCAAATTCTACTGTTAAATTTTGTAGTAAAAGAAAAAAAATGTTCATTGATAATAACATTTGTTGCATAAAAATTCTAAACCAACAAAAAATATTTATTGTAATATTTCTATAGTTCGATAAAATATAATAATGATTTTATGAAACAAATCTTTTATTACAAAGATATAGTTAGTAGGCAATAAAAAGTTATTAAAAAAATTAAAGAAAGATAACAAAGAAATAAATCATGTTAGTTATATATAATACGACAAAAATAGGGATTGAGCTCATGACCTAAGGCTAATTAGACAAAGCTTTAACACTTTGCACTTACTAACTACACTACTGCTAAATTTATGAGTATTTTAGTTCTTATGCATTTCATAGATGCTTAAGAATAAATGTTGAATCAAAAAAAGACGCCTATGTTTACAATTAGTTTCAAATAAGGCTTATAGTTGAAATTAGTTTTTTTATAGGCTTATATGAAAACTTGCCCAAGTCTAACTTTTAAATTGCTGATCCCTATGACATAGTGCTTGTAGACATTAGATCTTTCATGTCTAAAACAATGTAAATAAGACTATTGTTGGTAGTGTTTTGTCTGTTTACCATGTTTTCAATTTCGTTGTATTATCAAGCAAAAAAACTTTCCTTTTTAAAGTTCTTATAATAGGAAAATTATTTTATCTTTTCCATTTGTTCAACCTCAATTCAAAGTGATCATTATATTATCTAAAATTTATCTATTTTTGGTTCAGATATCTATTTGATTCAAAATCAAATATGTCACACACAGTAGTATGAAATTAATTTTTAAATCATGATGATTAGAAGTAAAATCCTTAAAGTTTGAGTACAAATTAAGAGTACCAAGTAATCTAAATCAGAGAAGCATAGTCAATGTAAAATTAAAAAGCATATGAATAAACTGAAGGCGGAGATAACTTTTGCAGTAGTTATCAAAGATTATTCGAAACTCATCTTTCCAGAGAGGCATAAATATAACATTTCTTGCACTAATAATTTTATGCTTTAATTATTCAAGACCCAAAGACCACGTTCTTAAAATATTTTTTAGTGCTTTAACTATACCATGTTAAAATTTGTATAATTTCATAATAATTCAACTGCATTAGGGTTGTGCAATAATAATTTTTGTACAATTTTAATTATTGTATGTTTGTTAATGTATAATCCATATAATTATATAGCAATAACAATGGTATAGTTGTATTATATAATTTTTTTATGATATCAAAGTGTCATCAATAGCTATATAGTTAGGTAGTGATAGATTCATTTAATTTTCCACAATAATTTTACCGCATTAGTTTTATGGAGTTATAATATTGAATGGGTGTTAAATAATGGGGCCATGTTAAAGGAAATGGTAAATTACTATCAAAATTAAGTTTAATTTCCTTTGTAAGATGCAATTATAATTTGCTATGAAAATTAAGTTTAATTGCTTTTATAAAATGTAGTTATAATTTGCTATGAAAATTAAGTTTAATTGCTTTTGTAAAATGTAGTTATTATTTGCTATGAAAATTATGTTTAATAGCTTTTGCAAGATGTACTTATTGTTTTCTGTGAAAGTAATATTTAACTAGCTTCGTAAGATGAGGTTATAATTTGCTATGAAAATAAATAATATCTATTCATATTTTTTTAGTTGTATTTAGGTGATCTGCATGAAGTCCTCATTTATAAAATTTTAAATTAATTCTAATGCAAATATTTTGATTTATTTATTTAAATATATATATATATATATATTGTTAATGGCACCACGAGCTAGTTAATGTGGGTGGAGATGGGGTGTTTCTTGAGTGGAAACTAGGTAATCACACTTATTTTTAACTTAATACACGACCACCCTTCTCAGAAACATGTTTTACTTACCCCTAGAATTATTGTCGATGTTCTATTTTGTTTTTAAAAAAAAATCAAATCTGCACTTAATCGAGAGTTAATATGAAGAAAATCAAACTATTTTTGCAAACATGTGCGTTATTGTTGTTCAAAGTGCAAATACTTATATTTTAAACCGTAGATATTTGCACTTTCAACTACAAATATTACCTTTTGAAATTGCAAAATATTTGCAGTCTTTTTGAATATAATTGCAGGGGTGTTGTGAAGCCTGTTTCTAGGAAGGGTTAGAAGAGTATTTTGAAACTTATAGAAAGGTGTTTAACGAAAATTCCGATTTCTATATGATGTGATTGGTGATGGATATGTTCTGAACATAGCGTAATTTATTGGGTTTGTTTTCCCATTTTCTTATTAATTGTCATTATCGTATCTGAAGCCATACTCTTATTCATATCTTCTTTATATACATTTACATATTTAATTGCATTTTGGTAAGAATGGTGATCGGATTAATGGATCAGGTACATTGGCGGTGGGTTAAATGGTGGAAATTTTTTAAAAATCATTTTATTAATTTAAAATAGATCTTTTTTGTGTTTATATAAATCGAATATTTGAATTAAATCATATTTAGTGATTATTAATAAAGGAGTTTTATGTTTTAGTTATAATTTAATCAGTTTACATTAATACTTTTGTGTTTGTACATTATGATTTGTCTTTATTATGTTTACGTCAAAAGTCAGCACAAACACACAAAAGATTTATATAAGAGAATAAAGTGGAGTTAAATGAAAAAAAGAAGAAGAAAACGACACGCAACTATTATAGTGTTTTTGCTAATCACTTCCCTATGTCTGCTTAAACTTTGTTTGTGATTTGCAGAGTTTTTACATAAGTGATCTTATGTATCGTAGTTTATGGATCTGTGATGACCCATAAGATTACAATAATAGTACAAAAATTTAGAATGCAAAAAAAGGGATCTCGAAATAGTGCCTATTACCATCTATTTATAGCTAAAGATTGTTGGATTTCTCTCTACCACATTCCCCATGTTCCCATTTCTAGAAGGAGTTGCCATGAACAGATCATAGCCAGATCAGCAAGTTTTATGGATCGTTACCGAACCATGGCTATGGATCGGTACCGATCCACAAGACTGAATGTTAAACTTTATTTGACCCTATAAGGTTGTTTGGATGGCTTTCATCTTTATCTGTAGAGTTTAACTATAACAATATGAACTTGGATCATAGGAAGCTTATGGTTTAGTGGCTGGGTAAAAGCACTTTAGTTGCCTTGAAATTTGGATTTATCCATTGATCGTTTGGGTTATGAGTGGCTAGCGAACCATCTAACGTGGCGTGTATTAATTGGTGACCACTGTAACATTATGCGGCATGAGCCATGTGGAAAATTTGAGCTAGCTTTACGAAGCGGTACCAAACCATGGATGTGCATCGGTACCAATCTAAGAGTTGGTTTTATTCTTGGATGTTTGGATTTGGAACTTGGACTGGGTTGGTGTGGGTTGGTGTGTAGGCAATTTTAAAGATTTTTGGCATGATAATGGCTTCCTTCATTGATCCTACTTGATATCTGGGTTTAAAAGTTATCTTCTTGATTTCTGCTTGATTATTCTCTGGTTTAATCTGTCTGAATCATCCAATACGGCTCGATTGCTGTAATGATTCGCCTTTCTTACATCCAAAGATGATACTTAATACATCCATGTATTCATGTGCCAATCAAATAAGTGTCTAAAAGGCAAAATCGTTGGGGTAAAAAGAAAAGAAAAGATAAGAAGAAAAGGAAACACATAATTTCACAACGCAAGGCAATCATATATAATAGTAAACATAAGATAATACATAGCATTATTCCCAAATGAATATCAGAGTTACATGAATTCCAATTTCAGCTAGGGACGGTTATAATTACTTATCCCCACAATGCTGACACAAAATACACATATACATAGTGGAAAATAAGATAAATAGCTAGATAACGATAAAGCCACCCGCTCCATGCTCCTCCATAATGCATCCGTAGAATCTGGACTACTTGGTTACTCATACAAATTTGAGTACCCAAGAGTTTTAAGGAAAGAAAAAAAACTCCGGGCTAGACATGGGTCTTGTGTGAGTAAACTCCAAACGACTAAATTATTATACTTGTAAAACCCTTACTAAAAATAAAGGTATCTTATAAGACCACGTCGCATATAAACACCAATGGGTTTTTACCTTACGATAACCAAAACATTTCAAATAGAAAATATAGTGATATTATGATAATATCTAAGGTTTAAAGTAAATAAACAACACTGCTGAAATGCTTGCATCTCACATTTCAATGTTGGGCATAACTAAGACCATAAAGGCACTTATTGGAAATTGGGTTCCATCAATGACAAGGCTGTCGGGGTACCATTCACAGTATACCGCTAGAAAAATGTACCGAAGTCAACAAGAACATCTTCTACCCCTGCTACACAGCACCGGCCTAACCCTTACTGAATGGTACCGAATATTATTATCCCTCGGTTGTAGCTAACAATCGCACTATGCCTGAAGCATATATCAAAGAAATAATATTGATATAGATTAAGGATGACCATACCCTAATAAATGCGACCCATATAGCTCTGTTGCATATCTCATGTTTTAGTCATTCCTGGTTGTGAGGCTTGAGGCTGCGTTTTACCATTCTTTATAGCAATCCCCCTTGGAATGCTAACATTGCCTTCCAAGCGACAATGCAATGCTAGCACTCGTCCATAAAAGATGTTCAGGATATGAATAGACCAAAGGAACTACTTCTACTACATGCACTTTGGAATCACCCTCTAGATTAGTAGAAAGTAGCCCTTGCACTTCAAAGATCTTCACCTTCGAATCCAGATGTTTCCAATGCGAACGCTTACATTGGTTAGAAGTGGTTTTCAGATAACTCATATTATCCGATCCTAGTCTCTTCAAACCAACATTCGATAATTTTAAAAGGGTCAAGTTATTGATAGTAGACAACTTTACTATTAAGAGTGTGTATTGAAAAATTATGGCATCCTATACTTATCCCCACTTCTCGATTTCAAACAGCACTATCCCTTGATTAACAATGAAGTCGGACATGCTAGAAACTAACCTTGACTCGATGTACATTCTTACTCCTCGGAATGCAAACGAGTTTCCATACTTGGGAATTTGGTTGAAGTATGCGCTGGAATATCTTCCATATACTTAGTTTATCATGACCCACTTTATCGAAATTAACTCCTTTGTATTTACCACGTTTCCGACATTTCGACTTCTTTATCCTTCGCCTCGAAAAAAGTTTTAGATCTCATTGATAGAGGGAAGTCTACTCATTGGCTTTTAGTGCTAAATACAGGAGGACTTACTTTCAATAAAATGTGTCAATGTTTTAGTATAACTTATATATATTTTTTTAGCTATTTAATGGCATAGATAAGGAGAATCCTTTGTATTTAAACCATTCTTTGTAAAAGAAAGCTGCTTTTTAAATCAACCAAAATTTGGAAATAAAGTAACTAAAAATAAATCCTTTATTTAATAATAATTAAATGTTAGTTAAATCTTAACCTAAATCTTGCCTTAATTAATTATTAAATAATAATTAAACCCTTCTTGATTTATAATTAATTAATAATTAAACCCAAATTTAATTAACGGTTAATTTATACTTAAACCTTACTTAGATAAAAATTAATTTAATAATTAACCTTTACTTAATTAATAAATAATTAATCTTTCTTAATTAACTAATTATAATTATCTTACTTAATTGATAATTAAGATCTAATTACCTTTACTTAATGAATTAATTAAGTACTAATTACCTTTACTTAAATTAATTAATTAAATAATCATTACTGCTTACTTAATTAATAAATAATAATTTCCTTTTAATACTTATGGAATGTTTTGAAAATACTTTTCAAAAATATTTTAGATGAAACCATTTTTAGTTTAGAAAAAGTGTTCGATTCCAAGAACATCATCCATAGCGACTATCGCTATGGATACAATAATTTTAAACTAGTATTTCGTATCCAATACCCTTCAAGACTTTACCATTTTATGCTTAACTTACTTAAGACTTTGTATAAAGTTTTTGGAAACCAAAAACATAAAGTTTTGGAAACTTGTAAAACTTTTTTAGAAATTTAAATTAAGTAAAATAAGTTAAATCCAAGGGATCTCAATATCACACAAAACAAGTGCTAACTTTGCTTTAGCTTACAACATCCAAACATAAGCTCATACATTCACAACACATGCGATAACCAACATACATAAGTAAAAATCATAGCTTGAAATCATAACTTCACCTTTGACTTCATTTCCAAGATCTATACAACCATTACATATAAACATACATGCGTAAAGCACAACCATTGTAACACCCCATGAAATAAACTTTAATTAAATAAGTAAATTAAGAGAAATTCAATTAATTCGCGAAGGGATAAAAATGAAAATTTTATAAAAGTTGAAATTTGACCATGAAATTTATTCTATTGCGTTCATAGCGAAATTCTGATCTGTTTTCTTATATAATACACTGAAAACGGAGCTCAAACGAAGAAGTTATGTGCGCTTGAAGTTTTCAGATTTAAATTAAGTTAGTTTGAATTCAAATTCAAAGAGTATTTAAATCTAGGTTTTGAATTTCAAAATTTTATGGTAGGTTTAATTAGGGGTTAAGAAAATGTTAAGTTAATCAATTAACTTTAAAGTTAATTAAGGAATAAAATTAATTAATGCAACAGTTCAAAATTTCCCAAAATAAAGGGAAAGAGGTCGACCCCCTTAGCCTTAAGAGGGCGACCCCTATGGGTCGACCGCTTGAAAGGAAGAGGTCGACCGCTTGGTTATGGCGGCGGCCAGGGTCTTATGCTATTAAACGTTCCGGATTTGTCAGTTTTTCACCTAACTCGATCCAATGGATCTGGTGCATTTCAACTACTATAAATATGACCCTATCATCTCTACTTTTTATTCATAAATATTTGAAAAATACCTCGAACCTCTGCCATTTTCTCTCTTCAGATCGATTCAGAAATTCAACTAGAAATTCATGTAAGGATTCTAATCCTTTTCTAATTACTCTTTTAATCCATTTCTTCTCCTCCTACCTCTCTAAATCTAGCAAAGTTATATGTATACCTATCCTTCACTATGTATATATATCAAAAGAAGGAGATTAGGAAAAGAGTTGCTTTGGCGTTGCAAATCCATACAAGTGAAGCTAAGGATAATCTGTAAGTGGAAACCTTAGTATTTTTATTCCAGCAATTGATTAGTATATATCTATGGATTTGAATATGCCTTAAGGATTTTGGGATTGCAAAAAAAAAGATAAAATCCTCCAAAATTCCTTTTTATTTTGAAATGTAAATTGTAGATGGAGATTCTCAATTATTTATGTTAATTTGATGGAATTTATTTTGTTTCTGTAATTTTCGATAATTTCATAGTCTATTCCACTTCTCCTCCTTCTTTGATTCAAATTGTGAGTTTTCAATAATAAAATAAGGGTTTGGAGTACGAATTCTATTCGAAGTTTACACCTGTTATTCCACACGAATCATTCATTTATCTCTTTGAAAAGAGGAGTTTAATATAATATGATGTTAGAATTGCAATTCCTATTGTTTAGGATATTCCATTTAATTGATATAATAAATTGGGTTTCTATTTCTATTTAGAAGTCTATTTATTACATGTTTGGTTATGGATATTTCATCCCTGTTATGAATATTAGATTCCATTTTTTTGGATATTGAAATCTTGGAAATTTGAAGAAAATGACTTGTATTAGCATTATGATTAAAAGAATTGACATTCAACGCTTATTTAGGGCGTATGAACCGCACACTTAGAATTTATTATGCGTGAATATATATTATTTCTACTAATTTAATAAACGTATAATTATGGCATATTAGGTAGTAATTGTCGTTAAAACCCCATTGAAAAGGTAATTGATGTTTTAAGGCGTAATAAGGAAGATTCCTTATAAGGCCTTAATTATGAAGTGGTGAGATGAGTATTATATATATGGAGAGTATTTACATTATGGCTAAGTCAAAGGGATGCACGGTCAGTTAAGTTGTAGGACAGAAGTCTACCCTTCACTTTGAGGCTATCAACAGTTGTGTACACTTCCTATTGATGTAAGATATCTCCTATGATAAGTGTTTATGATGATGCAAGGTTAGTCCCAAATTCTGTAGTGTAAATCTACCCAGTTAATCTGGCTACTAGTTCCTATGAATAGCCAGAGTAATGGGAGACGTCATTACGAGTATGGGCCATGATAAGAAGGCCTACTTTAGGGTCTTGAGGTATTAAGTGGTTGTTTAAGGGCCCGCCTCTTTTACCCAAACGACCAAGGGGCTAGTTGTTAGGCACATTTGGTGGTTTCTCGATAGGGATGTGTTTCAAGATAAGGTATTTTCCTTTCCATAAAGAAGTATTAAGTGGCTTAAGAGTAGAGAAGTAGTTATGAAGCTTCAAGGTGGTGAGAGTGAAACTTGTGGCGGTTACTATCTATCCTTTTGTATTATTTTCTATTATACCAATGAAATGTATTTTTGGATGAAATGTTGTAATGGTTATTATTATGTATTACGACATTTGAAATGATTTGAAATAAATGGGTTGTTATTATATTTTATTTCTTCCGCTATGAGTTCTGAAAGAATAGATAGATAGCTCTGTATAGTTTTTCTTTTGACCAACCAACTGCCAGCTTTGGAATGGGCCTAAGTTTCGATGGGCTTCTTATGGGTTCGAATTTAGGTTATTTTGGGGCGGGTTATTACATTTGGTATCAGAGATTAGATTACCTGATCAACGGGGAAAAATATACGTATGAGTGGCGTATTTGTTATTTTTGAAATTATTTTTCAAAAACCTTACTATATATAAATGTATGTGTATATATATATATATGTACTTATTTTGAATTTACGTATGACTCTATAAATTTTGACTATAGAAGTAGTTGTTACCATATTCCAAAAGGGTGAGCAAAGCAGTTGTGAGTTGGAAAAATATATAAGTTGAATTTATACTTCTTTGTTGGACCTAGACTCCCACCTTTTTGGATGGTTTAAATCAACAATAAACCACACATGTCAACTCAAACCATTCAAAAGGGAGGAATTTCAATGGGTTAAATAAGAAAATAAGAGAAAAGAAGGAAAAACAAAATACAGAATCTCACAGTGGAATGACAAAATATAATACTCAAATAAACAGTTCATGAAGCTGTTTTATAATATACATTTGATTACACAAAATTTACAACAATCAGAGTACAATTAACAACATACCAATAATGATGCAGCGGAAATTGTCTAATAATATAATATATCAAACTCCATCTTTGTCCTCCAAAATAAAGTCTTTAACATTGAAATGCTCAGGCTGACCCGAGCGTAATGAAAAGACAAAACACTCGAGTTAGAACTAAAAGATCTTCTGTAAGTTAAATCAACAACAAATAAATACGAGTGTAATGGATTCAGAGATGTTTACGGGATTTTACATCTCCTATCCAATGTATAACGTGCGTGCAATAACGTAAGAGATGTTTTGGGATTTCCATCTCCTACGGATCCGTTAAACTATCTATATGTAGTAATATACGATATATGTATGTAGTGTCTATCGGTAAAGTAAAGTACTAAAATAGCGTTAAGCCGTTACCCATATCCCCCTTAAAACATTTTTATATAAGCATCGTAGTCTATAAAGTACTATAAGCCCCACCGTAAACTGGTTGGATACTCAAGGAGCACTCCATAGGTACGACACAACCAAAGTCGTAGTGGGCTCGATCAGGATAAATATGACAAGGCACGCGAGGCAATGCCCAGGGTAGGATTCTACCGTTTTGCACTCCCGGACTGGTGGTAACGCGTAGCAGCTACTACCACCCACCTCGAAACACACTCCCATAATCATAATCGAGGATGGCCACCAATCAATCACAAAGCAACCGATATGGTATAGAAGAAGTATGCTCGATAGGAGGAGCGACCCCACTTGGCCCGGTATAGCTCCTGTTTTAAACATTTTAATTATGGCCTGAAAGCTAAGGCTATCCATCATCGATCTCTTACTTCATTCCAGTAGCGTTCGCCAAAGCATCCTACTTCATTTTGGATTCTCCACTACGTGCACAGTGGTTAAAGTGGTTTCGGTATTGGCAGAGAGTATGACAATATCTGGCCCTGGTCTCATTAACAACCAAACGCTTATTTCACACCATGGTCATTTTATAAAATATTTTTATTGATAAATCCAGAAACAGTTTATACCTTCATATCAAGATATCCATATACTTATTCCAAAAGTATAAATATATATTCATAAATGCCGAGAAAGATTTTCTTTCAATCAATTTAGAAAATAATTTATAAATCTCTCTTAAACCATTTATAAACTATTCAAATGCTTTAGAACCATTTATAAAGCTATTTATAAATTCCAAAATAGTTTTCAACTCTTCCAACTTTCATAAATTTCTACGCAAACTTCTTTAAAGCGCTTCTGAATCCCTTTATACAAGTTCTTTTATAAAACCTTTGTGAAACCCTTTAAAACCTTTATAAACTCCTTTATAACCATTTTAAAATCCTTTATAAAATCTTTTATAAAAGTCCTTTTATAAAATCCATTATAAAAATTTCTTACAAAACTTTTATAAATTCCTTACAAAACCTTTTACAAAATTCTAAAATCTTTTACAGAAATCATTTATTTATTAGTTATTATAAAAGTCTATATTTATTATCTTAAATCAAAACTATATTTATTATACTAAATTAAATATATATATATATATATACATATATATTAAAACTATATTTAATATTTTATTAAATTAAATTTTAAACCATTTAAAAATATATTTTTAAAACTAAATAAAATTATAAGTTAAAATCTTAAATTTACATTTAAAACCATATATTAACTTATAATTTGAGACTTTTAAAACATATAAAATAAATTATTTTCCATATATAAATTTTAAATAAAATCATTAAATTAAATTTAAAAATCAAATTTATAAATAAATATACTTTACCATTTAGAAAATAATTTAAAACCGGCCAACGATGTCCGTATATAATTTTCTACCCTATGGTCAGGTGATAGGGTATATATCATTTCAACCTGAAATAGTTAAATTTTCAGAGTATATATCATTTTAACCCGTATCCCGAATCAATAATTTCCAAATCAATAAAATCGCTCGGGTATGTATCATTTCAACCTATAACGATTTTCCCTAATCTATAAGATCATTCGGGTATGTATCATTTCAACCCATAGTGATTTTCCTAACAACAGCTAAGGGAACTTGCAGTGTGATAACAACATATATAATAATCATAACATCCAATCATCCAAATGTCAGCAAATAAACATCCATCCCAATCAATATCCAAATCAGCCAATAAATCACAACAATTAACTAGTTATCACTTCAGGTACTTAACTAACAATTTAAATTCAATATTAATTTAAATGATAATTTAATTCAGAAATATTCAATTTCAATTAAAATGTCAAATTAAACTACTAAACAGCAACCAATAATATTATTATCACATCATAAATTTAATTCTACTAACATAAGAAGGTTTAGTATTGCGTGAGTGGGTTAAATCACTCATATTTGATTTCTAGTCGATTTAAAGTCCAAAAGAATGCCCAAATTTGAACTATCATAGAATGCAGCCTAACCTATTCCATGTTGTCCGCAATTTCGATACGATCCCAATTGAAGAAACCGCGTCCAAATCCGAGCTCGTATGAACAAGTTATGATAGTTAGAACGTTCGAATTTAAAAATTAATTTAAATTAAAACAAGGACAAATTTGTAAATAGGTTACCATCCCAAACCCTACTCGCGTCCAACCCAAACCCATTCACATGCTCAACCACCACACTTTCTCGACCACCGCCGCTACCACACGCCGCCTGGCCACGATCAGACACCAGCATTAGAACCCCAAGGCCGAGGCAAACCACCTCCAGGCCGTGCGGCCACTCCGGCCTCCCCCTGCATGCACCACCACCGCATGCCTATATCACTGTTTCTGGCAATTCTGGCAACCTTTGACATGAACGACCAACATGGATGAACGCTGTTAATCATTCTCCACGCGTTTGAACCCTCTGATCGACCCATCGACGAAGATCCACCGTTAAACGACAAACCCTAATATGGACGACCGAGAATAAACTACTTATTTCTGGCCAAACCAAACCTCCAATCGAAAAAATAATCTCATATCTAGATTACGTTCTTCGAGAGCTTTCCAACGGTATATAATTTGATATGGTTTGAGGAGTTTGGATTTTGAAGTTTGATTTTGAAATTTGAATTAGGGTTTGGATTGTCTACCATTGGTAAGGAGGAGATGAGAAAGAAATGTATGTACAGACAATAGAAAATAAAAGGCTGCTAGGGTTTATAATAGCCTATATATAGGCAAAGCTAAAATAGAAATGGATGGACCAGATCGATTTGGATCAAAATGATAACAACGACCCGAATAGCCCGTTTCATTCCCGAAACGAAGATGGGTCATCCAATATATTGAAATATAGGTTTTCGATATTTTTAAATTCAATGGAACAAATTTCAAATCCAAATTCCATTGTATAAGGAAGTTAGCATTTTAAATCAGATTATATTAATTAAATTCCTTTAATTGATTTCTACGCGTTTCGAGCCGGTACGATCAAACGATAAGTCCAATCGCTACGAAACTTGAAATCCTATAATAATTTACTGTTACAGATCCGATAAAACAGGTTTTATCGAAATCCGAGACAATTGCCAAAATGGTTATTTTTACTCATTAATTTTAATATAAAATTCCCAATTTCTAATTATTCACTTTTAAATCCAATTTATAATGTTGACAATCTTCCTTCTAGTTTAAATAAAATTTAAATCAACTTTCGACATCATCTTCATTAATATTAAATCCAGAATTCAATTATTTAAATAATTGCAATATTAAATTTAAACAATTTTAATTATTAAATAAATGACATTAATAAATCATAAAATTTCAATTGAATTTTACTTATCAACAATTATTCTATTTTCATCTAAATAATTCAACATTTATTATTCAAGTCCAGTTATTGATTATAAACACATTCAATATCTAAAATTTTATTTCCATAGTTGTTATTGCCAAAATCTTTGAAATTGTTTATTTCAGAATCTTATTAAAGTTCATATTCAATAAATTACATTAATACATTATTAAATTTTTTAATTTTAACCATTTTAATCCAATAATTATATCAAATGTAATAATTTAAAATAGTTTAAAATATGGGTCGTTACATAGACTTCCTTATCATTATGGACCCTATAGGCATATTAAATAATAAGGATAAGTATCATAGAAAGAAAGATTGTAACTCCAAATTTTAACAGGTAATGAATGAGCATTAAGTTAGGAGTCGCAAGAAATTAAATAGATTTATGAAACCATTAGGGTAATTATGGGAAGATAAGAAAGAAATTAAATAGGTAAAGTTGAATAGGCAAATAAATGTCTTTAGGAAACGTCTGTTAAGATAGCAACCATTTAATACAGATAAAGTGACAACTATGAGAGTAGTAAATATAAATCTTAGGTAATGGTTAGATGTTATAAGGCATAGTATTCATACGGAAGTAAGAAAATTAGTAGTCAAACAAGCTTTCATAAGAAGGTGTACATTAATCATCATAAGGAGATAACTAGATTTTTAAGATGATTGAATAAGGAGTTCAAAGGGAAGAACAATCAAAGCCCATATTTTTAGTCCTACCCCTTGAGAAAGAAAGTGGTAAAATGATTTTTTTTAAAACTCCTTGAATGTTTTGAACGAGCTTTTTTAAAAGATCATTAAGTGAAAGTCTTATGTATTGTAAGAAATTTTTGATAGAAAGTGATTTTTGACAGCTTTGGAAATATACTACCATTTGTAAAAAGTTTAGAAATAAATGGTGAAATATTTTAAAAACAAAGTGGTAGATGATTTTTAGTTACTTGAAAGGTTGAAAAAAAGAGGGAGAAGGTTCTCATTTGTTAACTTTTCAATTTAAAATTTGTTGAATTAAAAGTTTTCGACTTTTAGATTGCTCGTTTTTGGATTCCTCTATTTTTATGATTTCTTCTAATTTATAAGTTTGGAAGCTATTATTTTAAAAAGAGCAAGTAAATATGGAGATTTATAATTCATAAATTATTGAGTTAGAAAGTTCTAACTTAAAAGGATTTTGCGTTCTTAAAGTTCTTAGTTTAATTTGTCGTGCCAAAAGATTTTGATCCAAAGATTTTTAATAAGGGATTTTCTTTTGGGAAATGCATGGTTTTTCTTACCTTATAAAATTAAAGGTTCTTTTCCTACATTTCTTTTGAAAGGGTGTACAAATGGAAAAGGCACTTGATCAACATAGGATAGAAAGATTAGAAGGTTAAGAATGTCTGATAAGGTAGACAGAAGGAACATTCCCATATAAAGAAATATGGAGAATGATAGCTGAATTTATGTAGTGTTAGAATTGAGAATTTTAATCTAGTAATAAAGGATTAGAAGAGGAGTAATATGAATAATATTGGAGTTATCTTTGTCTATTCCATTTCTCCATTGTTTAAATTTATAGAAGGTGTTTTTTGCAATTTAAACGGTGGTAATAAAAAAATGAGTTGGATATTTTTGTATATGAGGAAAAGCAATTTATATAAAGATGATAATTTTATATGTACGTTTTCATATTCAAATTTAAAACCTTTTTGAATGAGAATATTATTTCAATGGATAAGAAAATGATTACAAGAGATTTTAAGAAGTTCCAAAAAGTATTTTGTCAAATAACGATATATTTTGAGTAATAAGGCAGTAGATATTAATCTATATTTTAGAATGAGATACTTTTATTTTGAAATGGTAATTGAGGAAAAACTATAATTTAAAAAGGATAATTCATGTAACTAGAAAACTCTTTGGAATAATAAAGGTATAATTTTAGAATGATAATTAAAACTTTGAATGTTTTGTGTTAAAGATCCTCTTTTAAAAGGAGTAAGTCTTTATTTTTAGTAAGTCATTGAAAAGGGAAGTTTTCCATAGTTCCCTTTTGAATACCAAGAAGTCTTTGAATTCTATGAGTTGAAAGTTTAACTTTTAAAGAGATAAATCTCTGATGAAAATTTTTAAAAAGCAAAATTATTTTTCATCTATTTGGAACTAAGAAATTTTGAATTCTTGGCAAAAGTTTCTAAGCTCATATTTTCAAAGATGGAGATTTTGAGTTTGGTACTTCATGTTTGTAAAATTTTAAGTTTTACAAGAAATGTGGTAATAAATAATGATTTTGAAATAAGTTTATTTAAAATTATTTTGTATGATTTCTAAATTTCTGGTTTTATAAAGAATAGTTTTTGGGGAGTAGATAAGGATCACAACTAGGTAGAGTAGACTAAAGTTTTTAGGATATGGATAAAATAGGAATAGAATGTATAACCTGATCAGTCCCAAACCTATATTTGAAGAAGTTGGTAAAGTTGTTAAGATATGCCAGATCTGTAATTGGGTTGTAAATTATGTTGCCTGTAAAATATGAATTTCTATATTTTAATTTTAGGCCAATTTCCGTGTAATTTTCATGAATTATCCAATTTCAAAATACGTATAAAAGTGCGTTGTTTGAAGCAACAAGGAATAAACTAAAAGAAAGAGATATGTAGGTGTTGGATATTCCTTTTCTGTATTTTATACTGCCTATTTCTATAAAAATAAAAAAAATAATTTTTTATAATTTAAAAACAAAGCAAAAAATCTCACTTGTGGTTAATTTATGAGAAATTATGATGGTAATCTGCTTGGAAGGATAACTTCAATAAATCAAAATCTGGAAATGAATATTCTAGCTATAGAGGTTAGTTTTTAGAAATATATACACGTATAGCCACGCTTAACGACTAGAATTATATAGATAACATAGGTTATGACTATATGCATATTAGTTAGTAATTAATGGATTTTGATTTATGGACATTAATTACAAATTTAACGGGCAGTAAATTTGTAATTAATGAGTGGAAAAAAATATTAAATGGGGACTGATTAAGGAAACTTGATATTGCATTTATGGAAGAAAGAAATTTGAGTAATAAATGGATTTTGGAAATTTGAAGAAGGTTAAAAGGATTGAAGAAGGATTAATTGGAAATGGTCCAATTTTGACAGTAATGATCAACTGCTATGGATATATTAATTAAGGAAGTGAGTGGACCACATTTACTAGAAACCGAAAAGGAAAATTAAGGAAATTGGGTAATGACGGAATGGCATATTATGAAATACCCATCTTAATTTAGTAAGAAGTATTAAGACCTCAACACCATTTATACCACCTGATATAAATGGCAGCTTCCAGCAAAATTTTATTTCGGAGTTTTTGGGTTGTAGACGCTAGTTGTCTCCCTCAATTATTGGAAAAGTCAATAATATAGTGTAAGATATATCCCTGTTTTATTCATGTGTGGACTTTATGAATGGGATTAAACCACTTGGTAAAAATATATATGTTAGGAAGCAAAGTAAGTAGGGAAATTTTATGGAGACAATTAACTAGCAATAAACTATAGGTAAAGCTGGAAGTTAATGAGGAAATTAGGTTAGGAGCCTAAAGTGAATAAATGTTTCAATCCCAAAACTTTGGAATTTTCGGAAAAATAAAATATAGCTCACAAACTGTCACCATTCGGGGAAAAGATGAAATATATAGGAATATGAAGAAAATTTCCTACTGATCAGGGATGAGGAAGAAGGTGGAAGAATTTTCTGTTAGAAGCAACAAAACCGCATCGTCTCCGACACAACTTCATGGAGTTGCGATTTGCATCTAGTGAGAGGGACCCTTAGTTTACCGGTAAATTTTGGAGGAGTTTGTTAGTAGCTTTAAGAACTAGCTTTAAGAACTTCGTTAAATCTGAGCATCGCTTACTTACTAACGACTGACAGACAAACTGAAGAAATGAATGGGAACTTAGAGGGTTTGTTGAGAGCTTGCATCTCGGACTTTGGAGTACGTTAGGAGCAGCACTTACCCTCAGTAGAATTCGCGTTTAGTAGTAGTCACTAATAGATGATTGTATGGCACCTTTAAAGCACTTTTCGGGGGGCCATACAAATCACCAAATTGTGGATGGGAAACCACCGACAAGTTGTACTTGGATTAGATTTGGATTGCGAGATTTTAAAAAGTCAAAGTTGGTTAGGCAGCGTGTAAAGGTCGTAAGATTTGGATAGTTGGGAAAGTTGGCACCAAGATCTATTGGGCCTTTCCCAATATAGGAAAAAATAAGAAAACTTGTAAGTTGGCTAGAGTCCATGACGTTTTTCACGTTTTGTATTTGATGAAATACCTTCACAACATAGCCATTGTAGTAAAGCCTAATCAATTAGGGCATTTTGAGATGGAGCCAGTGACGTCCCGTGCCACTACAGGCATTATGGAGCAAGGAACTAGGATGCTCTACAACAAAGAATTAGATTGGTCTGAGTACAATGGGGAGAAAATCCGGTGGATGGCATGAGAACTTCTCGTCCTAAGCTTTTCTCTAGTAAATTTTCTCTCCAAACATAGGATTTTAGTTGCATCATGGTTGCTAGATTGAATGGTAGGAGATGGTTGCTATAATTTTTCATCATCGTTTTACACTCATATAGCAGTATTATGCATGTTTAGGGTATTTGCATACATATTTGCATTGCATGATCAAACATTCACGCTAGGATTGAGCTCATTTATAGTATGTTTGTAGTACATAATCACATTGCACTTTTGTTGAGTAGATGATTATGTAGATAACCTGGTTATATAAATGGATGTTATTGCACATTACGTTGTTTGCCCCATGAAAGATTACGAGACGAAATCCTTTTTAAGGGGGAGAATGTAACATCCCGTAAAATAAACCATAATTAAATAAGTAAATTAAGAGAAATTAAATTAATTACGATACGGATAAAAATGGAAATTTTATAAAATTTGGAATTTGACTATAAAAGTTACTCTGTTGCGTTTGTGGAAAAATTCTGATCTGTTTCCATATATAATATGCTGAAGACGAAGCTCAAATGAAGAAGTTAAGAGCGTTTAAAGTTTTTAGATTTAAAATAATTTAGTTTGAATTCAAATTCAAACTAGTATTTAAATCTAGGTTTTGAATTTCAAAAATTAAAGGTAGGTTTAATTGGGGTTAGGTAAACGTTAAGTTAATCAACTAACGTTACAGTTAATAAGGGAATAAAATTAATTAAAAGCAATGGTTTATTTATTTTCGAAAATAAAGGGCAAGAGGTCGACCCCCTGGACCTTAAGAGGTTGACCCCTAGCTTGAAAGGAAGAGGTCGACCGCTTGGTCATGGCGGTGGCTAGGGTTTTATGCTATTGAACGTTCCATATTTGTTTGCTTTTCACCTACCTCAATCCTATAGTTCTGGTGCTTTTCAACTCCTATAAATAGGGCCCTATCTTCCCCACCTTTTGTTTATAAATATTTAGGAAATACCTCGAACCTCTGTCATTTTCTCTCTTTATTTAGATTCAGAAATTCAATTAGAAATTCAGGTAAGGATTCTAATCATTCTCTAATTATTATTTTAATCTATTTTCTTCTCATCCAACCTCTCTGAATCAACAAAATTATATATGTACCTATCCTTCGCTGTGTACATAGATCAAAAGAAGGAAATCTAGAAAAGAGTTGCTTTGGCGTTGCAAATCCATACAAGAGAAGCTAAGGATAATCTATGAGTGAAAACCTTAGTATTTTTCTTTTAGCAATTGAGTAATATATATCTATGGATTTGAATATCCCTTAGGGGTTTTGGGATTGCGAAAACAAAATAGATAAAATCCCTTAAAATTCATTTTCATTTCGAAATGTCAATTCTATATGGAGATTCTCAATTATTTATGTTAATTTGATGGAATTTATATTGTTTCTGCAATTTTGATAATTTCAAAGTCCATTCCACTTCTCCTCCTTCTTTGATTCAAATTGTGAGTTTTCAATAATAAAATAAGGGTTAGAGTATGGATTCTATTCATAGTTTACACTACTTATTCTACATGAATTTCTTCGTTTGTCTCTTTGAAAAGAGAAGTTGAATAAAATATGAAGTTAGAATTTCAATTCCTATTATTTAGGATATTCCATTGAATTGATGTAATAAACTGAGTTTCTATTTCTATTTAGAAGTCTATTTTTTGCAGTTTTGGTTATTGATATTTCATCCTTATTATGAATATTAGAATCCATTGTTATGGATATTGAAATCTTGGAAATTTGAAGAAAAGGACTTGTATTAGCATTATGGTTAAAAGAATTGACATTTAACTCTAGTTTAGGGTGTATGAACTACATGCTTAGAATTTATTAGGCATGAATATATATTATTTCTATTAGCGTAATAAACGTCTAATTATGGCATATAATTGCATAGTTAATTAGGTAGTACTTGTCATTAAATCCCCCTTAGGGAAGTAATTGATGTCTTAAGGCATAATAAGGAAGATTCCTTATAAGGCCTTAATTATGAAATGATGAGATGAGTATTATATATATGGAGAGTATTTAAATTATGGCTAAGTCATAGGGATGCGAGGTCTGTAGAGTTGCAGGACAGAAGTCTGCCCTTCACTTTGAGGCTACCGGCAGTTGTGTATGCTTCCTAGTGATATGAGACATCTCCTATGATAAATATTTGTGATGATGCGAGGTTAGTCTCAAATTCTATAGGGTAAATCTGCCTAGTTAATCTGGCTACTAGTTCCTACGATTGGTCGAACTAATGAGAGACGTCATTATGAGTATGAGCCATAATTAGAAGGGCCTGCTTTGGGGTCTTGAGGCATTAAGTGGTTGTTTAAGGGCCCCCCTCTTTTCCCCAAATGAAGTATAAATGGCCAAGGGGCTAGTTATTAGGCATGTTAGGTGGTATCTCAATAGAGGTCTGCTTCGGGATAAAGTATTAAGTGACTGATTAAGGGTCCTCCTTTCCATAAAGAAGTATTAAGTGGCTTAAGAGATTCCATATGATTTCAGCTAGATAGTTACCATTGAGGGGTCAGTCTTGGGAATAGGTATTAAATGATTGGGTCTGCCTCAATTAAGATCTTAAATGGCCAGAGTCTGCCTATTTTCTAATAAAAGGTATTAAGTAGGTTGGGTAATATCTCTCGCATTGTTAGATATCTATGACTTAGGGTTTGGGTTATAGGATTTAGAAATCTACTTCGGGAATGGAAGGTATTAAGTGGTTGATTATGGATCCGCTTTCTTTCCTTATAAGAAGTATTAAATGGTTTTATGTATGTAGACATATTCTTATTTTGAAATATATTTCCCAAGTACTAAAATGGTAAGACTCGAGGTTTTTATTCATGAGACACTTGTTGTTCTGACTCCCTACTTATTACAACATAGTTTAGAGAAGGAGTTAATGAAGCTTGAAGAAGGCGAGAGTGAAACTTGTGTCAGTTACTATCTATCCTTTTGTAGTATTTTCTATTGTAACCATGAATGTATTTTTGAACAAAATGTTGTATCGGTTGTTGTTCTGTATTATGACATTTGAAATGATTTGAAATAAATGGGTACTTTTATTGTTATTATATTGTATTCCTCCCGATGTGAGTTCTGAAAGAATAGATAAATCGCTCTGCATAGTTTTTCTTATTACCAACCAACAACCAACTTTGGAATTGGTCTAAGTTTCGATGGGCCTTTTCTAGGTCAGAACTTAGGTCTGTTTCGGGGAGGGTTGTTACAACCACATGATTTTCAACCAAAACAATCAACTAATTTATAACAACATATAAAGTTTAAAACCTTAAATTTAAAAAGATGAGCTTATTCATCAAATCACAAAAACAAACCAAACTTTAACCACGCTTTGAGCCGACCTTGATCTTGGATTTTCTTAAGTAAAAATTGGATTTCGGCCTAGGGAGGTGAAATTTTTAGGTCGGCTTAAAGGGTTGTAGGCTCGGCCTAGGGTAGTGGAGGGTGATGTGGGCTTGCTTTTGAAGGAGGAGGTGGTGTAGGGTAGAAAAGAGTGTTTTGAAAAGGTTTTAAAATGTTTTAAAGTAGAAAAGAAAGAGTTTTTATTTTGAAATTTTTTTTTATAACGATGCCATTAAAGAGTTTATAAGCTTAGAAAAGGAAGATGGAGTTATTTAAAATAAGAAATGAATGAAAAATGAGAGAAAAAGTAGAAATTGTTTTTATACAAAATAGATTAAGCAAATTACTAAAATGCCCTTTTAGTACATACCCTCCATTTTGTTTTTTGCCACATCACCACACTCCTCCTCCTTCCCTCTTCCACATGCAAGGAATCACAACCCACCCCTTTATCCAACATGTAAACCACTCCTTTGTACCATGATGTTACATTTCATAATGTGACCTTTCCTTTTTTTATTTTATTCAAAATTCAAATTTAAAAAGAAAAGTCAAACTACCTTTTTACTTAAGTAAATAAAATTTCACTTATTTTAACTTTAACATTTCATATGTTATATACATAAATGTGTGTTTGTATATTATAGAGTACACAACATTTTTCGACAACTTTTAGATGATGAAAAGTCAAAAATTTGGAAAATAATTTTTAGTCACATTTTCAATTTTTTTTTCGAACTAATTATTTTTGTAAACAATTTCATCATCACTAGTTATTATTTAAAAAAGTTTTATTTGAGTTATAAAATCCATCAATTAATTATTTAAAAATGTATTAAATATTCATGTTTAAAGTGATTAAATTACGATTCGTTACAATCACAAAGCTGGATAACATTTGCCCTACAAAGCACGACTTGCAAATGGAAGGTGTGCTTTTCTTAAGAACAAAAAACGAAGTCCATGAATCACTTATAATTGAATTTTTTGGCTATTAATTGATCAAACCATAGCAAATAATCCAGTTCCTTTGGATCCATCCGTAAATCAAAGGTCATTCCAAATCGTTAGAGCTAAGGACTCGAGTCTTTGCTTGAGTGTTAGTCACAGCTCATCATTATTGTATTACTTCTGGAATTATTATATCGTATACGGTAACCCACAATCGTCCCATGTTTGTCTAGGATTAGCAATCATATATCGAAATCAATGATATTCGGTGTTCACCTAGGATTTTATTATCATGAATTGAGCATGTATCGAGTAATCAAAGGGCAATAACTACATAAGTTCATTGCCACTGGTTGGAATGTTATTTATAAATCATCTAGTATCCCATTATAAGAATGCTCAATTGAATTGAAGCAATGACTTTCGTCAATCATTCAGTTATCATATGTTATTAATAAGAGTAATGTATTGCCACCAATCGGAGCATCATCTATAAATCGTCTTAAATTTCTTGTAACGACCCGCCATTTTGGACCATTCGCATCCATTATAAGTGTATAGGTAGACACTCATGCCGGAGTTGAATTGCTCAAAATACCGCGTTGTTAATTTAAATTTGGCAAAACTGAACATATACAGTAAATAAATAATCACAGAACACAGACACAGAGTAATAATTGCAGCGGAAATAAAAGAGATAGTATTTCATGAAGCTACTATATGAATATATAAATACATCAGAGTTTACAACAGAAGAGTAAAACGATACATCAAAGTTAAACCAGATACAACGGAAGAGTAATACGATACATCAGATACGAATCATAATACATCACTGGAATCATCGAATACTGAAAGCAGAATAGATGGCTGGATCTTCAAGCAAAGCTCCAACTCCAAAGGTGAGTCTCGAATACTGGTACACTCAGTCTGACCCGAGCGTAAAGCAAAAACACAAGACACTCGAGTCAGGATTAACATTCTTATATTAATAAATCCAACTCAAGTGAAATAGCAATTGAAATACAAGTAACTCAAAGGATGTTTGGAATAACCATCCTTTAAGGATCCGTTAAACTATCTACTAGGTAGTAATATACGCTAAGTAGATAATGTCTACCAGTAATATAAAAATATCAAAATAGCGTTAAGTCATGGCCCATTCCACCCTTAACACATTTTTATTCCCACAAGCATATACAAGACCGTAGTTTCCCCAAAACCGGAAGTCACCAGAGGGCAATCCATATACTCAAGGTACAAAACAAATTCGTAGTGGTCGCGCATAAATGGAATACAAGTATGACAAGGCACATGAGGCTATACCCAAGGTAGTGATACTACCGTTCGCCTGATCCGGACTGGTGAGAACGCAACGCCGCAGCGCCCGCAACACCGTGAAACACACTCCCAAAATCAAGGGTGCACCAATCGACAACAAATAATAAGTAGTTCGAAGAAGTGTGTCCACTTGAGGTATCAATCCTCCATTGGCCCGGCACAACTCCTGTTTTAGTCATTTCCAATTTGACACAAGTGTCAAGGCTATCCATTATCGTTCTCTTTCTTCAGTCATCACGAACACCATTCCAACCACTTCATTCTGGATCATCACTCCGCGTATAGTTATTAAAGTGGTTTTCGGTTTAGATAGAGAGTATATCCATAACCGAATTCCGGTCACTTTAATAACTTTCGTAATTATTACACCGATTGGTCATTTAATATATTTCAAAACCAAATCAATTTCAATTAAATTAGAATTCGCAAATCAACATTTCATTTGTCTTTCAAAACCAATTTCCATACTTTACGTTTCAAAACTTCCAAATTATCATTTCAAAATCTTATAATTCAATTTCAATCGTTATTTAAAACAATTCAAAATTGATTCAAGTTCGAATACAAGTTTAATTCCGAAATCATTTAAATTAATTTAATTTAACATTCAAATCAATTTAAATTCATTTATCGATTTCATTTAATATCGTTAAATTACTTTATCATTCAAACAATTTCTATTTAATTTCCAAATCATTCAATCAATTTCTTAAGTTCAACTTCATTAAATCAAAACTTACTATTTTGAATTAAATTCAATTCGTCAAATCAATTCTTTCAATTACAAGTCTTACAATAATTCCAAAAATATCACATTTTATTTCTTCTTAAAGAAATTCAATTTCACTTATTTACTTACTTAAATAATTTCCAAAACTTAATTAATAAAGAACTCAATTTTAATTATTTACGAAGTAAAATTCACTTATTCAAAAGTTCAATTTCACTTATAAAAAAAATTCAATTCAATTTAATCATTAAATAATTCAATCTTATTTAAGTATTAAATAATTCAAAACTTAATTATTCAATAATTTCAAACTTAATAATTTCACACTTAATTATAATTTCAAACTTTTTTATTAAATCATTTCAAAGTTTAATAATTTCAAACTTAATTATAATTTCAAACTTTATTCAATCATTTCTCAAATTAAATAACATTCTTTCATCAATTACATTGTTAATATTTGTTTCAGATTATTATATAATAAAAATTTTCTTTTATTAAAATTCACATTTTAACTTCATTTGAAAACCATATTATTTATTCAAATAAAATCTTCGTTTTATCTTTTTTAATCAAATTATTGACCAATCGGGTTTTATTTAATTTTCTATCCTAGGTCAAAGTTCAATTTGGGTATTTATCATTTCAACCCGATTCCAATTCAATTCAAAATCATAGCATAACAAAGGGAACTTGCAGTGTGATAACTGGGATGGTGTCAAAGTAAATAAACAAGCAATAACAACGAACAATAACAATCCAATAATCAATTTAAATAATCCCGAAATAACCGTATTAATTCGCATTGTTATTTGTACGAATTAATATAATTATTTCTAGAATCTACACTATCATTTCATGTAGATTAAAGATTATTACATTACGGTTTTCACTTGTCATCTATTACAATTTCATTCATCATCAATTTAACAACATACATTCAGTGGTTCAAGATGTAATTAAACAAATCCTACGTGTCAATAAATTCAACAGTTAAAGGGGTCATATTATACAATTTAACTAACCAGTTTTTCTAAACATTTAACTATTCTATATCGAGTTCAATTTCATACTATTTATCAATTTACATTAACAGTTTAACGTCCAATATAAACATCAACAATCAATCAATTATCAGCCAAACAGTATTATCATCGCATAAATAATTAACAGAAAATGGTGTCAGATGTCACAGGTGAACTGATACAGTTAATAGCATATATAACAGTGTAATTAACTAACAACAGCATATTTCAATTGTCGTTTCAATTGTAATCAAATTTAATAAATAAAAGAACGTTAATCGTGAGTGAGTGCTCACCTTTCGAGGCTAGAGAGAATAGGCAATGAAATGGGTTACGGATCCAAGCACGAATTTGGAAGCAAAGCACGATGGGCTCGGGTTCGACGAACGAAGCTGATAAATAGGAATTTATGAACACTTTGAATCAGTTAGATAGAAATAACAAATATCTATATTATTATTATTACTATTCCCATAAAATCAATTTTTAAGTTTAAGATAAATATAAAAATAATGTCTATTTCAAAATCATAAATTTCAACACGTATAAAAAAAATGAGATCTTTATATATTATATTTAAAAATCAATAGTTATTAACGAAAATATCTACATATAAAAATCCCAACCTATCTTAATTAATCAAAATGTCCATTATATTTTCTTTTCCTTCTCTACCATGCAGAACTTATAGCCTTTATTACTATTAACTATATATACACTACGTACATATATTAACATTTAAAGTTTATATACAAACTTTGTATACGAAACGATATTATATACATACTATTTATATATACAAGACAACATAAAACAATCACTATGATTCCCTTAAATTAAAATATAAATAATCAATCATATGTATTTTAAAATCAAGTGAATATGTTACATATGTATAGACAGACTTATACACCTATGCTACAGACTGTAATATGCGTTTATACATATTGGTGCTAAATTTCAAGGGGAAGCAAACAGACGGCAAAACACGTATTATACAGTTCACACTGTTAACATCAATACACACTGCATATATTAAAACACTTTTAAACAAAACAAAAGAAAACCTGGAAACCTCCTTTACTGTAACCCATTTGTACTTTTGTATGCTTTAGAAATCCAAGTTCTGTTAAAACATATATATTGACATACCAAAACTATATTATTACGCCCACTCTTTAAGCAAATCAAAACAAGCCTGCATACTCCTATATATAAAACGTATTGTCTCATCTTATAAAAGAATATGTCACATATAAACTTACTGTAACTATATAGAAAGCATATAATTAGACACGTATACTCAAACAAATATATATATATAAAATATTTATATATACCTTATATATCACAGAAGTTTCGGCCCAAACAGGGAGGGTAGCAAGGTGGGCACGGTCACATAGATGGCTACGGGAATGCAAGGAGGAAGGAGGCCTTGCGTGTTATTTCAGTCAGAGGTGCAACGTTGTTTGGTGGAGATGAACGGAGCTGCTGTTCGATGAAGCAGTGGGATGCTATGGTGGTAGTAGCATGCGGCTGCTGTTGGCGGAGAAGGAAGTGGTTGGAGGGGAGGCCGAGTGGGTGACAAGCTAGTGAGGATGATGGAGTATGGGCACGTGGGTCAGTGAAAGGCAGAGGAGGAGGAAACTGGGCTAACGACGTTCGTCTTGTGCTCGGTAGTATAGGAGGAGCTCGGTGGTGGAGGCTGTGGGAAGAGACGCGGTGTGAAGGCGACTCTCAGATCCAAAGTATCCGTTACGAACTTTAATATATACATACAAACTTGATTTATATATATATATTATTGATATTTGTTTCGGCCAGGGAAGAGAGAGAGGCTGCTCGCTAAAGTATGAATAGTATTCACGAGATGGAGAGTCATGCTGAGAACAGGAGGAAGCCTCAGATTAATACGTGCAGGAACGAAAATGAACATATTTTTTTTGTTAGCTTAAAGAAGATGAATGAATAGAATTGATAGACAAGTGAACCAGTTGGTAATACATTAAGACCAGAGAATTGAAACGTCCAATTATTAAATTTTCTAGGAATATTAAAAGGCTACTAGTGGCTATACAGTTTACACGGCTGAGGAGTTTAAAAGACAAAGGAAAATAAAAAGGCACGAAAATGGATACCGATACAGAAATTGTTTTACTGATTTTACGGCGTACCAGACCCCGAAATATATAAATGAGTATACTACGGAGACCAACACGACGAGATGATCAAAATGGCATACATATATCAGTGGTACGACCATCCTATCAAAAGTCGATATCGATAAGAAAATGCTGCTATTTCGTCGAAAATAAGATCGACGAAGCAATAGAAGTCAAAATTTGGAAAAACGACAAACTGACATTTTGCTCAGAAGATGGTTTAGAATTTTTCTATGTAAAAATATTTGGGTTTCGAAACATTTTATTTTCATCACTTTTTAACTGATTAAATTGAAGTAAATTTACGCGCGAAATAAACTTCCATATTTTTGGACGAAAATTTACCAGTTGCTATGTTTAATTAGACGTATTTCAAATATCAAATTTTTATTTCAAAATTTTATCGTTTAAAATTTCAAAAAATTTCAACTAACTACGTTATTAAAACAGTTGAAATTTACGGGTCGTTACACTCTCCCCCACTCAAAACTTTTCGTCCCCGAAAAGGAACGAGGTAGGAGAATAGAAACAACTAGAAAGAAAACAGATTTGAAATACAAAATAATAATTAATTTAAACCATATAAATTCAAATTTAAATTAATTGATATTCAAAATTTTTTTTTTCTTTTTATCCATTTGATTTCGCTAAAATCAATCTCAACTATTTCTAAATTCATTATCTTATTATCCTATTATCTTAAATTTACAATTTCTAAAACCATAAAGTTGAATAATCTTTTATCATAATCATATTTTATTTTCAACAATTTAAATTCTTCTTTATTCCAACTTATTGTTAAATTTATTCTACTTAATATATCTACTCAAATATATTTAACCCACATAATTTAATTTAAACATAAAAGTTTCGATTTAAATAAATTTATATTTACTAATTGCCTTTAAATTCAAAGTATTTTCATAAGTTGATCAAATTTCAATTTATTAATTCTTTCAAAAGAATTTTATTAATTCATTCGAAACAAATTTATTTCATTATTAACTGGGTTTACTAATTATCCTATCTAACACTATTAATTAATCAAAATTTAGTGTATAACATTTATTATAAACACTCAAATTTTATTTATAAAATTCAATTTATCTTATATATTATCCAATTACATATTCAACTTCTGAACGATTTAGGTAAGTTGTATTAGAATGCAATTGAACATTATACAAATAAAATTTTCCAAATTCAATTATTCAAGTTTAACTATTTATTCCAAATTTGGTTTTATTTATAATTAAAATCATCCTTTAACAAAATTGAAGAATTAGATTTCCGATTAACTTTAAACACTTTAGAGATATATTCAATATATTTATATCAAATCAAATTTAATTTTAAAATAAGATACTTATATATATATATATAAATCAAATTATACTGAAGAAATTCAAATCAAAAATATTTTTCAAAACAAAACTGTAGCAAAGCTACAGAATGGTTTCTTCATTTCGAAACTCGAAAATGAATGTCGATGATGCGGCCGCCATCACCGAAATTATTTTCCAGCGACAAAGAGAAGAGTACTGATTTAAACATTTAAATTCTTTGAAAATGGTTTCTATTTGAAAATACTTTAAATACTATACGCTTTAAAACTTTAAAATTAAAGTTTGAAATCACCGAAAATCAAATTCTCAAATTTCTGATTTACATTCATTTAAATTTCCAAATAAATTTACAAATCAAGTTTTATAAATTCATTTGTTTATATGTTGGTAAACCAATGGTTTACAAAACAATAAATGGAAATCAAATATTTCATTTTTGACAACAAATTCATTAACAATTTAATTTCAGAAAAATTTATACTTATATATAATATAATCATACAAAATTATTTTATTTACCAATTTGAAAACAATATTGTGCTAGTTTGTTCTGTTAAAGTGTTTTGGAAATCCTATCGATAGCGTTGATCAGACGAATCGATCGGAAACCCAAATCAGCATCAACAACTCAAACAACACAATATATATTAAACATTTTAAATATTAATTTATAAATACATTTCTTTGCTCGACGATACAGGAATGAATTTTCAAAATAAGGATAGGGATTCAAATTTTTGTTGACTCAAATCAAAGAGAGTTTTGATTTGAAAATAAGTTCGAAACAAGATATGATGATTAATAGCAAAGTATGAAGATTGATAAGTTTATATAAATCGCGGGCAACCTTAACCGAGTCGACCGTGACTTCAAGAATAAGATCGTTGTAGAATTCCAAGGTAATCGACATTCGATCTCAAGAAATAAAATTCAGGTATAGCAGGAGATAGATAGCATTTTAAACCGAGGATACAGAAGTTTCCGGTAAATCAATGCCAATTGTAAAGGAGTTTCACCACTTTACAAATCATTCGAAGATTGGCGAGACCGCCGATCTATTATAGATATCATTCAAAATGGAGTTAGGGGTGCTCCAGAATTGAAAGAAGACGAATAGTGAAGGACACGAATGAATTTCGGAACCGAGGGGAACGTTCCAAAATTCAAAGGAATTGAGTCAAGGAAGAGATTGAAACTCGAATGAGAGTGATTCTGTAAATACATTTACCCTATATGTTAAGTTTTGCCTAGAGCTAACCTGGCTCTGATACCAACTGTAACGACCCGCCATTTTGGACCATTCGCATCCATTATAAGTGTATAGGTAGACACTCATGCCGGAGTTGAATTGCTCAAAATACCGCGTTGTTAATTTAAATTTAGCAAAACTGAACATATACAGTAAATAAATAATCACAGAACACAGACACAGAGTAATAATTGCAGCGGAAATAAAAGAGATAGTAGTTCATGAAGCTACTATATGAATATATAAATACATCAGAGTTTACAACAGAAGAGTAAAACGATACATCAAAGTTAAACCAGATACAACGGAAGAGTAATACGATACATCAGATACGAATCAGAATACATCACTAGAATCATCGAATACTGAAAGCAGAATAGATGGCTGGATCTTCAAGCAAAGCTCCAACTCCAAAGGTGAGTCTCGAATACTGGTACACTCAGTCTGACCCGAGCGTAAAGCAAAAACACAAGACACTCGAGTCAGGATTAACATTCTTATATTAATAAATCCAACTCAAGTGAAATAGCAATTGAAATACAAGTAACTCAAAGGATGTTTGGAATAACCATCCTTTAAGGATCCGTTAAACTATCTACTAGGTAGTAATATACGCTAAGTAGATAATGTCTATCAGTAATATAAAAATATCAAAATAGCGTTAAGTCATGGCCCATTCCACCCTTAACACATTTTTATTCCCACAAGCATATACAAGACCGTAGTTTCCCCAAAACCGGAAGTCACTAGAGGGCAATCCATATACTCAAGGTACAAAACAAATTCGTAGTGGTCGCGCATAAATGGAATACAAGTATGACAAGGCACATGAGGCTATACCCAAGGTAGTGATACTACCGTTCGCCTGATCCGGACTGGTGAGAACGCAACGCCGCAGCGCCCGCAACACCGTGAAACACACTCCCAAAATCAAGGGTGCACCAATCGACAACAAATAATAAGTAGTTCGAAGAAGTGTGTCCACTTGAGGTATCAATCCTCCATTGGCCCGGCACAGCTCCTGTTTTAGTCATTTCCAATTTGACACAAGTGTCAAGGCTATCCATTATCGTTCTCTTTCTTCAGTCATCACGAACACCATTCCAACCACTTCATTCTGGATCATCACTCCGCGTATAGTTATTAAAGTGGTTTTCGGTTTAGATAGAGAGTATATCCATAACCGAATTCTGGTCTCTTTAATAACTTTCGTAATTATTACACCGATTGGTCATTTAATATATTTCAAAACCAAATCAATTTCAATTAAATTAGAATTCGCAAATCAACATTTCATTTGTCTTTCAAAACCAATTTCCATACTTTACGTTTCAAAACTTCCAAATTATCATTTCAAAATCTTATAATTCAATTTCAATCGTTATTTAAAACAATTCAAAATTGATTCAAGTTCGAATACAAGTTTCATTCCGAAATCATTTAAATTAATTTAATTTAACATTCAAATCAATTTAAATTCATTTATCGATTTCATTTAATATCGTTAAATTACTTTATCATTCAAACAATTTCTATTTAATTTCCAAATCATTCAATCAATTTCTTAAGTTCAACTTCATTAAATCAAAACTTACAATTTTGAATTAAATTCAATTCGTCAAATCAATTCTTTCAATTACAAGTCTTACAATAATTCCAAAAATATCACATTTTATTTCTTCTTAAAGAAATTCAATTTCACTTATTTACTTACTTAAATAATTTCCAAAACTTAATTAATAAAGAACTCAATTTTAATTATTTACGAAGTAAAATTCACTTATTCAAAAGTTCAATTTCACTTATAAAAAAAATTCAATTCAATTTAATCATTAAATAATTCAATCTTATTTAAGTATTAAATAATTCAAAACTTAATTATTCAATAATTTCAAACTTAATAATTTCACACTTAATTATAATTTCAAACTTTTTTATTAAATCATTTCAAAGTTTAATAATTTCAAACTTAATTATAATTTCAAACTTTATTCAATCATTTCTCAAATTAAATAACATTCTTTCATCAATTACATTGTTAATATTTGTTTCAGATTATTATATAATAAAAATTTTCTTTTATTAAAATTCACATTTTAACTTCATTTGAAAACCATATTATTTATTCAAATAAAATCTTCGTTTTATCTTTTTTAATCAAATTATTGACCAATCGGGTTTTATTTAATTTTCTATCCTAGGTCAAAGTTCAATTTGGGTATTTATCATTTCAACCCGATTCCAATTCAATTCAAAATCATAGCATAACAAAGGGAACTTGCAGTGTGATAACTGGGATGGTGTCAAAGTAAATAAACAAGCAATAACAACGAACAATAACAATCCAATAATCAATTTAAATAATCCCGAAATAACCGTATTAATTCGCATTGTTATTTGTACGAATTAATATAATTATTTCTAGAATCTACACTATCATTTCATGTAGATTAAAGATTATTACATTACGGTTTTCACTTGTCATCTATTACAATTTCATTCATCATCAATTTAACAACATACATTCAGTGGTTCAAGATGTAATTAAACAAATCCTACGTGTCAATAAATTCAACAGTTAAAGGGGTCATATTATACAATTTAACTAACCAGTTTTTTTAAACATTTAACTATTCTATATCGAGTTCAATTTCATACTATTTATCAATTTACATTAATAGTTTAACGTCCAATATAAACATCAACAATCAATCAATTATCAGCCAAACAGTATTATCATCGCATAAATAATTAACAGAAAATGGTGTCAGATGTCACAGGTGAACTGATACAGTTAATAGCATATATAACAGTGTAATTAACTAACAACAGCATATTTCAATTGTCGTTTCAATTGTAATCAAATTTAATAAATAAAAGAACGTTAATCGTGAGTGAGTGCTCACCTTTCGAGGCTAGAGAGAATAGGCAATGAAATGGGTTACGGATCCAAGCACGAATTTGGAAGCAAAGCACGATGGGCTCGGGTTCGACGAACGAAGCTGATAAATAGGAATTTATGAACACTTTGAATCAGTTAGATAGAAATAACAAATATCTATATTATTATTATTACTATTCCCATAAAATCAATTTTTAAGTTTTAGATAAATATAAAAATAATGTCTATTTCAAAATCATAAATTTCAACACGTATAAAAAAAATGAGATCTTTATATATTATATTTAAAAATCAATAGTTATTAACGAAAATATCTACATATAAAAATCCCAACCTATCTTAATTAATCAAAATGTCCATTATATTTTCTTTTCCTTCTCTACCATGCAGAACTTATAGCCTTTATTACTATTAACTATATATACACTACGTACATATATTAACATTTAAAGTTTATATACAAACTTTGTATACGAAACGATATTATATACATACTATTTATATATACAAGACAGCATAAAACAATCACTATGATTCCCTTAAATTAAAATATAAATAATCAATCATATGTATTTTAAAATCAAGTGAATATGTTACATATGTATAGACAGACTTATACACCTATGCTACAGACTGTAATATGCGTTTATACATATTGGTGCTAAATTTCAAGGGGAAGCAAACAGACGGCAAAACACGTATTATACAGTTCACACTGTTAACATCAATACACACTGCATATATTAAAACACTTTTAAACAAAACAAAAGAAAACCTGGAAACCACCTTTACTGTAACCCATTTGTACTTTTGTATGCTTTAGAAATCCAAGTTCTGTTAAAACATATATATTGACATACCAAAACTATATTATTACGCCCACTCTTTAAGCAAATCAAAACAAGCCTGCATACTCCTATATATAAAATGTATTGTCTCATCTTATAAAAGAATATGTCACATATAAACTTACTGTAACTATATAGAAAGCATATAATTAGACACGTATACTCAAACAAATATATATATAAAATATTTATATATACCTTATATATCACAGAAGTTTCGGCCCAAACAGGGAGGGTAGCAAGGTGGGCACGGTCACATAGATGGCTACGGGAATGCAAGGAGGAAGGAGGCCTTGCGTGTTATTTCAGTCAGAGGTGCAACGTTGTTTGGTGGAGATGAACGGAGCTGCTGTTCGATGAAGCAGTGGGATGCTATGGTGGTAGTAGCATGCGGCTGCTGTTGGCGGAGAAGGAAGTGGTTGGAGGGGAGGCCGAGTGGGTGACAAGCTAGTGAGGATGATGGAGTATGGGCACGTGGGTCAGTGAAAGGCAGAGGAGGAGGAAACTGGGCTGACGACGTTCGTCTTGTGCTCGATAGTATAGGAGGAGCTCGGTGGTGGAGGCTGTGTGAAGAGACGCGGTGTGAAGGCGACTCTCAGATCCAAAGTATCCGTTACGAACTTTAATATATACATACAAACTTGATTTATATATATATTATTGATATTTGTTTCGGCCAGGGAAGAGAGAGAGGCTGCTCGCTAAAGTATGAATAGTATTCACGAGATGGAGAGGCATGCTGAGAACAGGAGGAAGCCTCAGATTAATACGTGCAGGAACGAAAATGAACATATTTTTTTTTGTTAGCTTAAAGAAGATGAATGAATAGAATTGATAATCAAGTGAACCAGTTGGTAATACATTAAGACCAGAGAATTGAAACGTCCAATTATTAAATTTTCTAGGAATATTAAAAGGCTACTAGTGGCTATACAGTTTACACGGCTGAGGAGTTTAAAAGACAAAGGAAAATAAAAAGGCACGAAAATGGATACCGATACAGAAATTGTTTTACTGATTTTACGGCGTACCAGACCCCGAAATATATAAATGAGTATACTACGGAGACCAGCACGACGAGATGATCAAAATGGCATACATATATCAGTGGTACGACCATCCTATCAAAAGTCGATATCGATAAGAAAATGCTGCTATTTCGTCGAAAATAAGATCGACGAAGCAATAGAAGTCAAAATTTGGAAAAACGACAAACTGACATTTTGCTCAGAAGATGGTTTAGAATTTTTCTATGTAAAAATATTTGGGTTTCGAAACATTTTATTATCATCACTTTTTAACTGATTAAATTGAAGTAAATTTACGCGCGAAATAAACTTCCATATTTTTGGACGAAAATTTACCAGTTGCTATGTTTAATTAGACGTATTTCAAATATCAAATTTTTATTTCAATATTTTATCGTTTAAAATTTCACAAAATTTCAACTAACTACGTTATTAAAACAGTTGAAATTTACGGGTCGTTACATTTCTCAACATCCCATCATAAACGATCCCGATCGAATCAAGTTAACGATGTGATCTGATATTTGCTATCAAATTATTTCTAAGTCAGGTTGTGCTCAAATCCAAAGTCTAGTTTTAAATTTCTTCGGATCGCATTATCAATATCCAGGTAGCTTTCGATCTCTCTGGATCTTGCAATGACTAATTCTATTCATGATCTCTCTGAATCGTTAATTTAATCCTTGATTTCTCTAGATCGTTAGTTCAATCCTCGATCTCTCTGAATCATTAGTTCAATCCTCGATCTCTTCGGATCATTAGCTCATGTTAAGTCCATTCCGCTCGCTCTTCCATAAGGGGACCCAACGGTCGAGCAAGTCTAGACCGATTTTAAACTTCGTTTGACTCCATGAGGTTGTTTGGATGGCTTGCATCTTTGGCTGTAGAGTTTGACAGTATCCATATGAGCTTGGATCATAAGAAGTTTATGGTTCGATGGTTGGATAAAAGCACTTTAATTGCCTTGAAACTTGGATTTATCCATCGATCTTTTGGGTTATGAGTGGCTAGCGAACCATCCTATATTGTGTGTATTGACTGATGACCCCTCTAACAATATGTGGCATGAGCCATGTAGCAAATTTGAGCTAGCATTAGGGACCGTTACTAAAACATGGCTGTGGATCGGTATCGATCAAAGACTTGGTTTGATTCTTAGATTTTTCGATTTGGTACCTAGAGTAAGTTGGTGTGTAGGCAATTTTGAAGATTTTTGGCATTCTGATGGCTTCATTCGTTGATCCTACTTGATATCTAAGTTTAGAAGTCATCATTCTAGATTTTTGCTTGGTTATTCTCCGGTTTAATCAGTCCGGCTCATCCAATACGGCTCGATCACAAAGCTAGATAACATTATTAAATATATTATATCTTATTATTTTATTTTTTTCTAATATATGATTTTTTTTAATTTTAATTGACAATATGTTCTCATTCGTAATGCAAACACTATAACTATAACTAATATGGTAAAGTAACCTATGGTATGATAGAGTTAAGGGTGTGCCCTAAGGGCAATTATGTAAATAGTTATGCAAACTTAACTGTATAAACAACCTTGTTCAAAATAATAATGTTCTTTTGGTTTTATGTTCTTATATAAGTGTTGTTATATAGAGATATAAATAATGAAATAAATACATTAACTAATTCTAAGTAGAAAATCCTTAGGAGAAGTATTTTATCAATTGATGTTATGAATATTCGTAACCATGAGTATTGATTAGATATACAAGTACTTACTCTTTAAATGTTCCTAGTTAAGATGTATTGAGAAGATGATATATATATATATATATATATATATGTTGAGACTAATGCACATAATGCTCTTCATGCAATGGATCGTAAATTACTCATGAATGTTGGTGGCACTAATGGGTTACGTACCTATAGTTGTTTAGAGCAATCATAGAACAACATGATAAGAGTCTTCTATAGGTTAATAGTGAAAAAGTTAGTGGTATGCCCTTGGGAAATTATGTAATTTATTACTTATATCTAACTCTTTAGTCAATCTTGTTCGTACTAACGAAGTTTGTTTTTGTTTTATATACTTTGTTGTATTGTGATATAATTAATTAAATAAAAAAATTAAAGTATATAATAAAAAATCCTTATATAAATGTTATTTGATTATAATTGCAAATAATTGTAATTGTGAGTAGTTAATCACAAAATAAAGTGACAATTTGTTTTTAATATTCCCAGTCAAGATGTTTCGAGAAAGGATATTGATACAAATGCTAAGACCAGAGTGCATAATCGACTCCAAATGATAGGCAGTGTATTACTCATGGTTGATGGGGGCACCAAGTGGTTACATACTTATAGTTATTGGGTAACTATAGAATGACTCGTCTGAGAGTTTTCTATTGGTTAAAAACAACTAGGTCAAATAAAAAGTCTTAAGGTGACGATGTTACACAATTCCCTTGACTTAACAATATTGTGGAACTTCAATATGAATACTTCACTTTGATTATAGTTAAACCATGGCATGCCGATCCATAAGGGACTATGATTGGGTCTTAGTTGAAGAATTGGAAGTGAAATACTGTTCAGTAGAGAATTCATCTCCTAAGTTATATGAGGTTAGATCATGGTCAACTATAGTCAACTGAAAGTCAAAATCCCTGGCTAGATTAGAAAGGTTTATAATAAATGTTAATAAACCAAAGACTTTATTTATGTACCAACTGAGTAAAATAAAGATGATATTGGAATTTTGACCAAAACCAATTCCATAAATCCTAAATTGGTATAGTGTTGACAAAGGTAATGTGTAAATAGTTGTTACCAAATGGTACTGCTTAAGAAATTATAAAATATAATTTTATTAGAAAGGTCTGTAAGCCATGAATTCAGCCAAACTGTCACACCACTAGTTATGATGAATGAACATTAATATTTGTATTGTCAATATTAATTGCTAGTTGAATTCACACCTCCGAGTCACACAACCGTATTTGTGAAATCTCCAAAAAAAACACATGATTTAATTAATTATATACTTCTGTAAATTAATTAAATTAACTAGTATTTAATAAATATTAATTATTATTTAATTTATTTAATGTTTGGGAGTTGTATATAATTATTCGAACGCATATATAAAAGTTACATTTGCGCGCATTGATATATGATATCGGTGTAACTTAAACGGGTTTAAATAAAAGATAACTGCATCAAAGGATTTATGGAAATTTTATGCCATATCATGGAACTATATGCCGGCCATATCTTGTGAAGACAGAGAAGTGGAGTGAAGGATAATAAGGGAATTGATTATGGAAGTTTCAATTGGAAGAAATGGAAAAGTTTGATTCTTTCAATTAAAACAAATCTATTAATTCATTTTTCATTAATTCTTCCATTCGTTCATTTTTTCTCCACCTCTCCATAGCCTTGGCTGAAAATAAAATCATCGTCCAAAAAAAATCAACTCCAAATAAATGAAAATATTAAAAGAAATGAAATTAAGTGTTTCATCCTTCTCTTGCAAAGCTTCATGTGGACTTAATTAGAGATCCAATGAGGAATTTCAAATCAAGGTGTTACAAAGGGTAAGACTTTTCATGTTTGTCTTCTTTTTATGTATACTTATTCATGATGTTTAACCCCGACCTAATTCACACACATATATATTAAACTACTATTTGTTGAATCTATTTTAAATCTTTATGTATTGTCATTTAGATGTAAAATCCATCATGTGTATATTGATTTGTTTTGTGTATTAATATTGTTGTTGGATTTGAAATAGTTAGTTAATACAGATTTGATTTGCTATAAAATGTACTTTTGTTATCACAATTAGACTAATCAATTTGTGTTTGATTTATTTTGTGGATTGACTTTGTTTTTTTATAACAAAGTGATACAATTTCTATCATAGCACTCATTATGATGTCTCAGGGGCTCGAATCCATAACCTCTAAAACCTTTGTCTAAAGCGTCGTACCTCTAACGACTTGAGTTAGAGGTCCTTGTGGGTTGAACGTCGTGTGTTGGATTTGAGATCATTGGTTAATGTAGATCTGATTTGCTATAACAAAATTTATAGTTTTTATTACAATTTAATTCACATATAAACATGGATATAATATTTATTTTATTTAACTGTGCCTTTGTGTTCGTGTGCGTGTGTGTTTATATGCTTCAATTTCATGTTTTTAAGATTGTAAGCCAATATCAAACCAAATATTTTGGTTAGGTTAATTTGTTTTAAATTAATATATTCAAGTTTATGGTTTAGTTAAATATATGGTTTTGAAATTAAATATTAAATTACAATATACACATGTGTGTATATGCATACATGCAATGTTTCAAAACTAATTGTGTCGTTGAAGTTATACATACATACATATATATAAATACACACACACACACACACACACATATATATATATATGTATATATAATCTGTGTATATGTGTGTATGTATGTATGCGTGTGTATAATTACGATAATACTATTTTACAATTTATTTACATGTTAAATGTGTATTTTTGGATCTATAAATTTTAATGTTTGGATTTTGTGATCAAGTACAAAATTTTATAGTATGAATCATTATTAGTTATTGTTTGTAAATGAGGAAATTTAAAATAGCAACTTATTATATTTCCTCTTTATGCCGATTTGATTAGATTTAATTAGATAAAATTATTGTGAAACTTTATTTCCCTCTTCATTTCCAATCAAGCATTCTCTTACTTTGCTGCTATCTGATTTTTATTTATATTTAAAATTATTTTCATAATTTTATATATGTTTAGTATATATAAGTGGTAACAAAATATCACATATATGTATATATATATGTCTAAATTATATATGTATATATATGGTACTAAAAATATATGTATGCAAACCATATACACATATTATAATATGTTCAAACATATGTATATACTTTGGCATCTATATTCCCAATATTCATATGAAATTGTCATATGGATATGTAAGTATAATATATAAGTTATACACAATTGATAAAAATCAATATACATACATATATACATATGTATATATTCCATTATGTTATGATATGTACATGATACATTCAAAGTAAATATTTTGTTAAATTAATTAATATGATTAATTAACAAATATAAAACAATTTTAAATAAAATATGATTTTATTGAATAACTAGACTGGATCTAGTGAAATTCATTAGATTTCATAGGCCCGTTACGATCCAAATAAGGAAGAAAACTAAAATCTACCAATTTTACTCATTGTAGTTGAGCCCCCTTTAATAGTGCTAGAGCCCAAATGGCCTATGTGGTCTAAATAGCAACTTTAGGGCCAACTAATTAAGACTACCTATCCGGTAGGTGTCTAGAAAAGTAATATTTAGACTCGGCGGTGAATAATCAAGTATTCTCCCCTTCCTAACCACTAGCCTGGCCTAATGGATGGAGTAAGTCAAAAAGGTTGGCCTAATTATAAAGGCCCAAATTGTATTAGGCCTTGGGCTAATTTTTAAATTCAGTTTGAAAATTTGAAATGTATTTTAATTTAAAAGTTAAGTTTAAAATATAAAAATGAAAATTTTGTAAAGGTTATAAAATGAATTTAGAATTTTAAAAATTCTTCAAACAAATTATAAATGTTATAGTTAATTTTTTTTATCTTAAATATTTTAAAATTAATAACATAAAATTTTAGAAATTTTGTATAAAATAAATTAATTAAATACAATACAATTAATAAAATTAAAATTAATTAAATACGCTTTAATTAATATGAACTAAAATTACTTAAATATGATTTAATTAATAAGATATATATACATATTATATAAATTAATTAAATTATAAAAGTTATAAATAAATTAAAACTTGCATAACTATTATACATAAACATAAGTGGAATTATAAGAAATCCAACTTAGGTTTAAGGAATAATCACATATGTATTATATGCATGTAATTTCAGATGTGTTTAACACTTGAATCACGAGGTTATTTCATAAGAAATCATTGCTCCCTAAATCAGTATCACTAACTGCACACACGTGCGCACGTGTTTGTATATTAAAGATTATAAATCCTTAATATATAGGTTGTCCTCTACCATTTATGTATTAATAGATTACCTTCATACTCTTTAGCAAGGTTTTAAATCTCGCTCATCTCGGCCGAGATCTCGTTTTCAAGCCCGGGCGATTCGAAACAGGCTATTTCGTTTGAATCTCGTTTGACCCAAATCTCGGACGATATTTCAGTCTCGTTCGGTATTTCGGACGAGATTTAACAGCGAGATATCAGCCGAATTTTTGAATTTTGGAAAAAGTCAACTCTTTTCCGTATTGGGTTGGCTCATCCTTTACCTTAATTTAAGCCTTCTTAATTGTACTTTTTTTAACCCTTATTTCTTATATAAATCTCATTTAATCTTCGTCTCTTATTTTACGGCAGTGACGAGTGTAAGAAGATGATAAATTCTACATCGATTATGGTAAGTATTTCACTTTATGATTTTCATTTAGGTTTCTGATCCAAATTAATTTACATCTGATTTCATTTTTCTTTTTTCGACACTTTCTTGATTTTTTTTCTAACCCTATTTTTTGCGGCTATAAATTTTGGGCTTCACTTATTTAACTTTATGTTCCGAATGGATTTCCAATTTGATTTCATTTAGTCTTTGCTGCTATAATTTTTTCCCTCAAGGCTTCTTTTTAAGCAATAAAGGAATTCCCTTTCATCTATTAATTTCATTTGATGATTACATGTTCATTCGTACATCATTTTTTTGCTTTTCTTATAATATTACTAAATGTTTGAAAATTGTTTGTACTATATATGCTATTTTCTATGTTTGTTTGAAATATCAATGTTATTAGTTGCTTATTGAGATTTTGTTTGCTAATATTTAAATACTATAATCAGACATAGAATATCTTAATTCTACTTGTAGACTTTAGTATTTAAAGTTATAAAATTAAGATTTCCCTCGTAGCACTATAAATCATAAAAGGTGGACATGAGACATTATATTATGTAGGAAAGTTAAGTGAATGATCAAACAAAGTAAAGGTGCATATGTTATGGTTTGTTTCTTGTCTACTTTATCTCATATGATATTATATTGAACATTATTCATGAAATCTAGTTATTTGTTTATTTTACATGATACAAGTAGTATTTTTCCATACTAAATTACTAATGATAAGCGTGTGATATATTCAAGGTAAGTGCATAGTGTTTTCCTTAAGGTAGTGACTAGCATTGTTGTCAAAAATCTTAAAATCTTACGATTTAAATCCCGAATCAAATCGAATCCCTCCCTTTACGATTCGATTTACATTCCGATTTGAACTTTGTTAAAACCACAACGAAAAACACATCCAACTCATGCTGATATATTTAATATACTTATTTAGATTCACAATTCTCATTATAATGTTTTTAAAACAAAATAAAAATGGAATTAGAGAGAAAATTAAGTTTTTAAGTTTAATTGTAGAAGTTCAAACATCAAAATCAACTTCAAAGCGCATATAAATCTTAAAATGTGGATATTTTAAATCAACGATTTACGATTTGAATCTCGTTTTGATTAACAATTTAAACTTTTCGATTTACGATTTAAATCCCATGTTGAAAACCTTGGTGACTAGTATTATAAATTAAGGTGTATGAAAACTAATTTTCGACATGACATATACCCCGAGATAACTTCGAAATGAATTTTAGAAACCGAGATGTAAATCCGAGATAGACGACCGAGATACACTCATCTCGTTCGAGATCTCACCCGATACGAGATAAGCTATCTAAATTCTTCGAGACGAGACGTGACCGAAATCCGAGATTTAAAACCTTGCTCTTTAGTGGTTGAAATTCCCCAAGCTTGTATGTGTGGATTTTGGATGTTAGGAGATAGGTCGTTACGTTTGGTATGAGATCTTAGGTTACTCAATCACTATGAATCGGGATAAGTTGAGAGAGCGTATTTGTATTCTTTTCTACATTTATACATGTTGCATTTAGGCACTAACACCTTTTTTTCTAACTCTCGTACTATCTTAGGGGGAAGTTGCTAATAATTTCCATCTATAGATAGCTATTATAAATCATGCCACTCATGCAATGGTCGTTAGGGACAATGTCAAGGTTCTGGACCTTCAAATGCCAATATTGTTCTAGAGATACCTCTGGGCTACAGTGTAGGGGACCCCACCTCCAACGGGTGTCCTTCCTATACCCACAACAGTTAGGGTGATGCCTATTCCTTTACCGCCTCCACCCACCTTCTTGATTTTCACTAATTTTGTAGGGATTACCTTTGTATGAGAGGAAAGCATTATTTAGGGATAAAGTCATTTATTGAGACTCAAGCGTGGCTCTACATTAGTAAGTGAATCTTTGATGATATGGCGCTTGACACTTTGTAAAGACGCGACTTTTTTCTAGGCAACTTCAAAGTTTTGTGTTGATGGGATGTTGTAATTGAAGAAGTGGGTAAGCATGCTATGACTTAGGTGGAGTTCCAAAGGATGTTTGAGGCTTATTTTCTATTTATAAGGCCGAGAGGGGATTACAAGCCGAGAAGTTCTTGTATCTCTAACAAGGTGGTAAGACCATGAAGGAGTACATTAATGAATTCACACTTTTAGCTCATTTTGGGACGGACATGATCAACATCCTATTAATAAGGCCAAAAATTCGCTACGGGACTCAATCAACCTCCCAAGGAACTTGCTCTTAGAATATTATTATGGATGATATTTTTGAGAATCTTGTGGAAGTGGTCTTGCTAAACTCTATTTCTCAATGGACTTTTAAAGATAAAGAAGCTAAAGTGGAAGTCAAGCCGAAGTTCCATGGCAAGGGGAAAGGGAAGTAGAACAAGAATGACCAAGGCTAAGTGAAGAAGGAAGGGATGACCTGTTATAGGTGCCATTCGAATGGGAATGTTGCTAAAGATTATAGAGTCAACCTTAAGGAAAGAAATATTTCAATTATGATGATTTGTGACGTTTTAAGAACAATTGTCCATCTCTTTCGAAGAGTGGAAAAATGGTCAAAGCCTATACTATCCAATCAATTCCTACTTCAAGTGCTTCACCAAAGCTCGACAAAGGGAAGAACACCATCATCGAAGGTGTACTTTATTTTTTATGACTTTCCTATTCACGTTATATTTGATAGGGAGCTTCACATCCTTTTATTGCTAATCATCTTACCGATAGTTTATACCTAGTGCTACATGTTATCGATGACTCTCTAATGGCGTCGAATTCCATTGGTGGGTCAATACATCTTTCTATGATATGAAGAGACATAAATTTTCTCGAGGTTCATCCAAGTTGGTGCTTTTGTTCTCTAGTTTTCAGGCTATGGATTTATACTAGGGTTAAATTGGATGATGAAGCATGGTGTTGTCATATATTGTGATGGTCGTGCAATTTGTAGGAAGGATAGTGGTGACAAGGAGCTTAATGTTTATTATGAGCAAGGGAGCTCTATGATGTTGTGCTATTTATACTCTTTGGATCTATCTTATAATGAATTGGTGCAATTGTTAGGAATTTTGTAGACATATTTGAAGTGGTCTCGGGTTTACTTCCCTATCGAGAAATGGAATTCTATATTGATTTAGAGCGAAATGCAAAGCTGGTTGTCCTACCTATTATGAGAATGGCTTCGATAGAAAGAAGTGAACTAAAAAATCAAATTTCCAAGCTTTTGAACAAGGGTCTTATTCATAGAAGTACATCGGAGTGGGAAGCACCCATCATGATTTCCACTAAAGTGGATGGATTCTTTAGATTATGTGTCAACTATAAAGAGTTAAATAAGTTGTCAAGAAAGAACAAGTATCATCTTCCTTGTATTGATGATTATTCGACGAACTCAGGGGAGCGAATTTTTTCTCTCAACTTGATCTTGCTATGGGGTTTCATCAGCTAATGGTGGCTAAAGGTAGCGTTCAAAAATCCACCTTTAGAACTCTCGCTGCATCTTATGAATGGTTGGTAATGCCAGTCGGTCTTATGAACCCACCAACATATTTTTTGATCTCATGAGTTGTGTCATTCAACACTAACTCAACAAATTTATTGTGGTGTTTGTTAATGATAATTTAATATTTTCCAAAAATGAAAAAGAGCATAAACTGCACTTGAAAGAAGTGCTAGCAGTGTCGAGGCAAAATTTCTTGAAGGAAAAGATTTCAAAATGTCACTTTTGGAGAGGGGAAGTCTGATTTTTGGGTCATGTTATATCCGAGCATAGGATTTCCATGGATCCAAGCAATGTTTCCACGGCACAAGGTTGGAAGGTATTGAGTTCATCTATCTTGGTTGGCAAGATATTATCGGGAGTTCATTAGGGACTTTGTGAAGATTGCTACAACTTTGACCCATCTAACTAGGATGAATTAAGTCTTATTATGGGATGCATGTTGTGTGTACTCTTTTGTTAAGATGAAACAATTGTTGACCAATTCTCTAGTTCTTTTATTTCGAAAGGAGCTAAATTATTTATCATGTACATGGATTCTTATGGGATGGGACTCGATGCGATTCTTATGCAAGAAGGCAAACTGGTTGTGTATGCTATTAGGAAACTTCAAACCCACAAAGGAAAATCCAACTCATGATTTGGAGTTGGCGGCCATTGCCTTTGATTTGAATACATAGAGTAATTATTTGTTGGATGAGAAGTTTGAACTATTCACTGACCATAAATCTTTAAAGTACTTATTCTCCTAAAACGATCTTAATCTTAGGAAACAAAGGTCGATGGAATTCCTATCATTGTATGATTTTGGAATTTCCTATACCCTTAGAATGTGGAATGTTGTGGTGGATGCATTGGGTAGATGGCATGTTATGTTGGGCTCTATGTTTGTTGAATTGAAGGGTTTGGAGTTTATCGTATAGTTCGATTTCTGACCTTACTTTGATGTGTTGCCCGATTTGTTGGCAATGTTGAAAATTAGACCCATACTTGTCAATCAAAACAATTCTAGCCGAAGGCTTAATGCAAGCATTGTAAAGATCTTGCACTAGATTGGAAAGGGAGAGAGGTGTGCCCATACTAATCGATATTCCATTAACACGAAGGGTTGGCTTCATAGAGATGGTGGATTTTATGTTCCTAAGGTGGAAGGCTTGATTGATGAAGTGCTTTTAGAGTGCTATCTTTCTAGGATGAATATTTATCCTAGTGGAAACAAAATGTATAATGGTGTGAAGCACATTTATTTTTGGAAGCATATGAAAATTCATGTTTCGGAGTTCGTAGAGAAGCGCATGACCTGTCAACTAGTCAAGGCCAAACAAAAGAAGCTCGGTGATTTATCGATGCCTTTGGAAGTCCTACATTTGAAATGGGAGAAAATTTCTATGGGTTCCGTAGATGTCTTACTGCATAATCAGAGAGGGAATGAAAGAATATGGATTGTTGTAGACCGTTTGACAAAGAGTGCTTATATTATTCTAGTGAAAATTTCAAGAACCGCTTCACCTTTAGTAACATTGTATGTATGGGTGATAGTGAGGTTGCATGGTGTACCCTTTAGTATTGTAAGTAATCGAGATCCAATCTTCAAAAGTGAGTTTTGGATGAGCTTACAACATGTGTTGGGCATAAAATCGAACTTGAATATGAGATATCATCCTCAAAACTATGGCCAAACCAAAAGAGTAAACTGTGTACGCGAAGACTTATTGAGAGCTTATAGTCTTGATTTAGGGGTTCTTAGGAAGACCACTTGCTTCTTGTTGAATTTTTATACAACAATAACTTTTAAGCTAGTATCGATATGGCACCATTTGAAGTTTTCTATGAAAGACCTTGTAAGTCGCCTATTTGTTGGTGGAAGATGACCCATGTGGTGATACTTGGACCAAAGATGACCTGTGAGACTTCAGAGAATGTCGAGTTGATACGGAAAACGATGAAAGCATCTCTAGATTAGTAAAAGTCTACGGCGACAAGAGATGGAATGACTTTGAATTTGAAGTTGGCTATTTGATCTTTCTAAAAACATCACTATTGAAGAAAGTTGGGAGATTCGGTAATTCCAGAAAGCTTTCACCTAGGTTCATTAGGCCCTTTCCTAATGTGAAATGGATCAAAAAGCTTGTACATTAGGTTAATCTCACTAAGAAGATGTCCGGGTACATAACATATTTAATTTTTGACACTTGGAAAGTGTGTGCATGACATAAATGTGGTTTTTGATCCAAGTCAATTAGAGGATGTAGATGTGGAACCGGAGGTTTCTATGCCAAGAGGACCTATTCAGATTATAGAGGGTAGTGTCATGAGATTTCGAAAGAAGATTGTGAAGCTTTTTCTTGTCCAATGGGGCGAAGGTTCAAGAAATAACACTTAGGAGCCAGAAGAGAAGATACATGCTTCCAATCCGGAACTTTTTACTGGTATGACTCCATTTACTAAGTATTTTGTTTCCATTTTAAAATTGCATGCTAATATAGGACTTTTTGTGTATTTTAATGATTGGTTTGCCAGTTCTGGTTGTGCTTGTTTTGCTAAGTATGTACGATAGGGGCACGTAAGTGTTAGTGTGATATATTGATCCACTCTTGATGATTTCAAGGAAGAAATCATTTTAAGAGGGAATAATGTAACAACCTGTAAATTTCACTTAGTAATAAATTGTAATTAATCATTTAATAAAAGGCAAGTGAACTAATGACCTAAAAGAAGAATTTTTAAATATGAATGAATTAGGACTTGAAACCTATTCCATTGAGTTCATAATGTCTTTTATATATGAAATACATATTAATTTGTTAAACTTGGATAAGATTATTGAAATGGGAAGAAAAGAAAGATATAGGCAAAATGGTTATTTGGTAAGAATTATGTTATTTATTTACAAAATTAGCACTTTCCACTTCATCTTTTCATTCTCATCTTCCTCTTCATTTATTTCTGAAGTAAGAAATTATTTTTTCTTAGCTTCAGATCCACATAGCTCCTTTAAAACTTAACTACAAGTTCCAAATTAAATATCTAATTCAAGTTCGAAGACTCTACAAATCCATACCAAGTTTGTATTTTGAAAAAGATAGAGGTGGGATATCAAAAATCAATGGAGAGCTTTGAGTTTGGTTTCATTAAGCTTGAATTTCTTGAATATTTGGTGAGTGGGATCTCTTCTCTAAGCTGTAAGATCAATTGATATGTTAAAATCATGATTTAATGTTAATGTTAGTTAGGGCTTGAGTAATGAACTTGATTAGCGATTTTAGAGATGAGAAGTTTGTTAAATGAATGGTCTAAATTATAAGCTCTACAAATTATTGTGTTAGGTTGGTAAAAACTGAATGATATTTGATATAAATGTGTAGTTTGATTGTTAATTGAATTGTTGGTAGTAATGATAAGCTTGAATTAAATGGTAGTCAAAGTTGTCATTTAAATGATGGAATAAGGAGTTGGAAAGGTTGGTTAAGTAGTTAAACTCATATGGTTTGTAAAGCATTTGAGTTCCGTAATGATTCGTCGAATTACCTTCTAGTGGTATTCATCTCATGATGGACCTTCGAAGAGGTGAACCCAAGTCCAAAATGTAATGAGCAACGTAAGGTCGCAAAGTTATGAGGTTCAATATCCAGGTAAGGAAGCCAAGGTGACGGTTTAGTGAAGTTTAAATAGTGGCTTAAATTTTCTTAGAGAAATTTACACCATCTAGGTTCAACTAGCATCTCTATATGTGAACGGTTAATCGATCAATTGTCATCAGTCGACTGATCACAATGGGGTATGTAGGATGGAGTGGCCAAAAGGAAATAGGCTAAAGATAGCCTATAATAGCCGATTGTCCATATTCAATCAATCGATTGTTTAAGTAGTTAGTTGACTGGTGAAACTTGACCAGTTGATTGTTATTCTACAACCAGAATTAACTATTGCAGGTTGGTTGACTAATCACTTTAATAAATTGACCAATGGGCTGTAGTAGGTAGGGAATTTTTGGAGTTTCTCCATGATATTTGAGTGAACTTCGGGATGCTATTCGCATACCAGGTCGGATCAAGACATGGTTTGGACTAATGTTCATTATTTCTATAGGATAATGATCCATTAGGTTTTGGAGTATTTTTATTTTAAGGCCAACACGGGACACAATACAACACTAATTCCATAACCATAGACTTTGAGATAGAGCAGAATGGTGTATTGGAGATGTTGAATGATATATACGTCATAAGTGACATAGGAAAAACACTTTGATTTGTATGGTAGCTTTTATAGTGTAGTTTGATGGGTTTTTCGATGTGATGACCATGGTATTGTGATATACGATTCCATACGATATTGCACATACGTAGTAAGTCTGTTTCCTCTTGGCTTCTGCCGTGGGATTATATATTTGTTGACATTTTTTGGTCTAATATTAGTGACCATACGTAGTATTGGCCTTATATTGGTGGCCATTAAAGTATTGGTCTTATATTAGTGACCATACAAAGTATTTGTCCTACTTTGGTGAGTATACAAATTATTGGTCTTCTATTAATGACCATATGCATTGCAACATAGTACCATTGGTCTTTTATTAGTGACTAATATTGGTGGATTTTGGTCATACCGGAAGACCCATGTCCCACTGGTCCTGTAGGCAACGTTTGGTTCATGATTTGCACTAAGCTGTTGGTATGATAGTTTTAGTATATAGTGCTGCAGATAGTATAATGTGCTAGCTTGTTAGATGTAAGTGAAGATGCAGGTTGAAGTATGGTTCCAGTATCTCAAGTATTACCATTTAGCATTATTAATGATTGTTATCCGCCTTTTGGCAAAGCCATGATACCATGGATTGGCTAAATGGACTTCGTGGTCATCAAGGCAGGAAGACCGGAGAGATGATTATCAAGTTCAAAGATCAGTTATAAGCAAGGATATGGATGATAATCAAGTGGATTCAAGCAAGTAGCGTCCAAGAAATGGCTAAGTATGGATTTTCATTTCCCTTTGGAAGGGGATCAGATCGGATCAATATGGTTAGAAACGGATCGGATCGGATCACTACGACTATGGATCACCCGGATTGGCAGTTCAACTCAATGATGATCACTCAATATCTCAACAAACATCGGGAGAACTACTGAAACACGAAGCAACAGAAGAAGGGGACCCACCATAGGGATCGCCAACCCTCTATCCACTATCTTAGGGGATTAGTGTCTATCCCCTATCCACTATCTTAGGAGATGGTCCGATCCCTTTATAGCGATCGGGGTCGATCTGTCTAAGAGGTAAAGTGTAACACCCCATATTTGTAGTAACATTATTTAGGATATTATTTAGCTAAAGGGGTAGTCGTGCCATGTTAATGTGTAAATCAAAACGAGATAACATGAAATAAAATAGACAAAGGAAATAGATAAGGGCAAAGTGGGAATAAGAATATTCTTATACCCTAAAGCCTTGGGAACTCATTCATACGTTCATTTCATTATCAAAATTTTAAGTCTAACGTCGGCCACCATTAGCAAAGGGGAAGAAGATAAAACTAGGATTCAAGAGGAAGAATCAAATCTCACATCCTAAATCACAAAGCTAAGGTAAATAATTACTACACCTCTTATTTCTTAAAATTTTTTGGTTTTAAGGAAATCCGAATTTATCTTGCATAGTTTAGCCATGGTTTTGAAGGACAAAATGTTTATATATATGCTTGTTGATGATTTATACTTATTCATATAGATTTTATGATATGTTTTGATGTGAAAACCCTATTTAATGACATCCAAATACCTTGCGATTTTAGATATAGATCAGAAATGATATTTTAAAGTTGGGTTTTAATTTTCATAATTTTCTGAATTAATGTGGATTTTATATTAATTTTCTAGTGAAGAAAATGATTTATTGAGTTTTAAATAATTTACGGTTAAATTATAAATAATTTGGGTCTGAAATTTATATATGTTAGAAAACATATTAGAAAAGATTTACTAGAATTTTTGTAGAATTTTTCAAAGTGTATTGATGAATATATAAAATTATTTAAGATATGAGACTTAAATGTTTTTTATATTTACAAAAGGAGAAGGGGTATTTTGTAAATAAATTAAAGTGTTTATTTTTGAAATTTTGGCAGTGCTTTTAGAAAAGAAAATTATCAACCAATAATATTTTGACAAACAAGGAAGGTTAGTTAAAAAGATTATTAAAAGGGGGTAAAAATAGTTTTGCATGCAAATTGTATGTTTCGCCACTTTCGGTACCCGGCTCCGACTTAATGGCTTTCGACTTAGTTCCTCCACCCCCATCACCAACGAAACCAACGCACATGGCATCAAACACTTGGTGTGCAATGAATTGGAAAGAAGGCGGAAGGTATGAGGTCGAAACTAGGGGTTTTGAAGTGGTTGAAGCGCTACTTTATTTTAAATAAAAATGCGGCTGTCAACGCCAAAATTGGTCACAAACCCTAGAAGTAGTGAAAGCACCAACGTTTACACACAAATCCTCAATATCCAAACACTGATCTCAGATCCAGACGATGTAGAGAGCAGAAATGAAGAAATAAGAAAATTAAAATGTTCAAGAAAACAAAGAACACAAGTTTTATAGTGGTTCGACTATCTCCGGCCTACGTCCACTTTGAATTAATCCTTTTATTCCTTTTATACTGTGATTACAGTTACAAGCCTTTGAAATCAAAAACATAAATAGCAGAGTCTTGCCTAGAAAAGCAGAAGAAGATCCCCATTTTAGTCGCCATAGAATCGCTATTTATAGGAGTAGATCTGGAAAAATCGGCCCCAAAACTCGGAATACCTTTTCTCATTCGCAGGTGGGCCCACATGATCGATCCAAGGTGGTTTGGGATCGATCCCCGATCGATCCGTACCAATTTTGTATCGACCAGGAATCATTGCGATTAGACTGGGATCGATCATGGTGAAAGACAATAGTGCCAAGTCCTTGCTCTCCAAATTTCATGAAATTCCAGTGTGTAGTGTGTGAGATACGATCGATCCAAGTTTGAGATTGCAAGTGCAGAGATCGATCCCCGATCGATCCATATCAATTTTGTATCGATCAGGAATCGCTCCAATTAGGCTGGGATAGATCATGGTAAAAGACAATAGTGCCAAGTCCTTTCTCTCCAAATTTCATGAAATTCCAGTGTGTAGTTTGTGAGATATGATCGATCCAAGTTTGAGATTGCAAGTGCAGAGTCGATCCTTGATCGATCCATATCAATTTCATATCGATCAGGAATCACTCTGATTAGGCTAGGATAAATCATGGTGAAATATAATAGTGCCAAGTCCTTGCTCTCCAAATTTCATGAAATTCCAGTGTGTAGTTTGTGAGATATAATCGATCCAAGTTTGAGATGGTAAGTGCAGGCTGATGATTTCGTATCCATCAATTTGTATCCATCATATGGTATCCATCATTTGGTATCCATCAACTGGTATCCATCATTTCGTATCCATCAGCTGGTATCCATCATTTCGTATCCATCATCTGGTATCCATCACTTCATATCCATCAGCTGGTATCCATCATTTGGTATCCATAGTGATGGATACAAGAACATCGATACAGGCCAGTTTTTCATGAATATTGATCCATCCATAACTTGAGCATATGAACTTCGATTGACCTGAAATTCGAAGTGTAACCTCAACGACCCTTGTTTTTCATTCCTGATTGATCCTACCTTGATTGGAGCTTGGTCCAATTTTGACAGTATCGATCATAGCTTTGTTTCTAATCGATCATTCGAATATTGATCCATCCATAACTCGAGCATATGAACTCCGATTGACCTAAAATTCGAAGTGTAGCCTTACCGAACCTTGTTTATCATTTCTGATCGATCCCACCTTGATTGGAGCTTGGTCCAGTTTTGACGGTATCGATCATAGCCTTGTTTCCAATCGATCATACGAATATTGATGCATCCATAACTTGAGCATATGAACTCCGATTGACTTGAAATTCGAAGTGTAGCCTCACCGAGCCTTGTTTATCATTCTCGATCGATCCCACCTTGATTGGAGTTTGGTCCAATTTTGGCGGTATCGATCATAGCCTTGTTTCCAATCGATCTCCAATCCTGATATCCATCCTTTTTAGCCAATTTGTTGATATCCCGGCCTTGACCAAAAGGCGGGGTAACATTTGCCCCCCAAAACATGCCTTGCGGTAGGAAGGAATGTTTTGAATAGCTTCAAATCCGACATCCAAAGTCCATATTCTATCCATAGCCATTCTATCCGAGTTCCATATCCTTATCCAAATCCACGACTGCTTTGAGTCGATATCCGATTCCGAATCCAGCAACCAAATCCTTAGCCAATTTCATACCAATCCGAACCCGACAACCGAGTTCTAATCCATCCATATCCAGTGACCAATAACCAAATCCATGACCTCTCCGGGTCGATATCCAAATCCGGGACCGCTCCGGGCCCTTAGCCAAATCCTTAGCTGTTCATAGCCAATATCTGAATCCGTAACCTCTCCGGGCTCTTCCCAAGCGCAATCCACACTCGACAACCTGTGTCAAGCAACGCCTTGCTCAACAGTGATCCTGGTTCAGTGTCCCTGGACGCTAAGTAATGTTGTGGCTTAAGTCCTAAGCCGAATCCTGATCTCTCCAGACCCTTGCCGAGCATGTTCCATACTCGATGACCTAAATAAGCCGTCTCGCCATGTTCGGACGAAGCGACTTACCCCTTGCCAGGCATAATCCACACCCGATGATCATTTACCAAAAACCAGATAAAAATTCAGTCAAAATCCAATCTAAAATCCAGATTAAATCAGAAAACCAAAAATCCATACCAGAAATCCAAACTAATATCCAAACTGGAAAACAAGCATCCAAACCAAAGTTCAAACCAGAAAACAAACAAAAGCAGGAGTTCAAACCAAACTCCGAAACCAAACCAGAAAAAAGCAATTGTCCAAACCAAAAAAGAAAAAGCAGATTTCACAAACTAGAGCATCGTGATTTATCATCATCTCAGAGCATGCCTAGGGGCTATCTCCATCCCCGTACATGAGTAAGTGACTTGGCCGTTTGCCCAGAGTTTTCTACTTATTCCATATCATCCTTGTCAGTTGATAACCAATCGACCATCATTCCTGGGCCTTGCGCCATCGTCATTTGAGGTAGACGGTGGCTACTCCAGTTCCACTCCCGCATTCCGAACCCCGACATATTGCCGCAGCCGACCACTCCTTACTTGCTCCTCGATTATATCCTTTAGATGCCTGCAGCTGTTGGTATCATGCCCGTCCAGGTCATGAAAGAGACAGTGCCTTCCTGATGCCCTCTCACGTTCGGAGGGTTCTCTCCTTATCGGCCTTCGGTAGGGAAGACGATCCTGGGTTTCCATGTATATCCGCTCCAATGTTTCGTTCAATCCTGTGTAAGTGGAGAATTTTGGTTCTCTCCAGCATTTCCTTGCCCTGCCAGAATCGTTATACGACTTCCTCTTCCCTTTATCCTTATCCTTATCCTTATCCGAGCTCTCACTGGATGGTCCTCCATCCTTAACCATGTTTACTTCCTTTGATTTCATATCCGAACTTGCATCCTCCTGCCGAAGGAATCTCTCGGCCTTGTGAAAGAATTCCCTGAGATCCATTGGTGGATCCCGTATCAGTGATACCTTGAAATCTGAATTGTCCCTGACTCGTGATTCTGCCGCCATTTAAACCTTCGATGGATCTGGCCGATCCACCGAAGCAACCGCTGCATTGAACTGAGTTAAGAATGTCCTGAGCGATTCCCCTATCCTCTGCTTCACCGATGTCAATGTCATCACATTTTTTGGCCTCTTGATATGAACCCGAAACTGCTTCAAAAACCTATCCACCAATTATGTCCATGTCCTAATAGATCCATCTTCCAACTGCATGAACCACATAGAAGCTATATCCGTCAAGTACAGAGGGAAACACCAGGCCATAACTTCCTCCGATGCGCCCAACACTTCCATGTGTCTCGTGTACCTCATCAAATGATCGGTAGGATCAGCCTTGCTGTTGTATACCTCCAGAGTAGGTAGCTTGAACTCTGGTGGATTCTGAGCCATTATGATGTCACGGGTAAATGGGCTCCTGTTTACTCCTTCCAGATCTTTGTTTGCTAAACCTCCACACATAGTTTGTCTGATAATCTCAGCTAATCCAGTGTTGTCCACCAAGGGTTGCCTCCCGAGTCCCCGAGGGAATTCTGGTACATACTCTTCATCACGTACTCTTGTGCTCCTACCGGCATCCTGTTGTGTGGTGTCACCTGGAATCCCTCCATGAATTGGTCTATCATTGCATGGGGTGTGCCCCCGAGTCTGAATCCATCCAAAAAGGTAATTGGGTGCTGATTGGGGGCTGCGCCCTATTGAGCTGCTCCATCTGCTTGCCTTTTGAGTCCTTCTGGTCCAGCTCCATGGATCTGAACTCCAGCAGCTCCAGCTATTCCTACCTATCCAAACTATCTGAGAAGCTTCTGCATCATTTCCTCCTGCTTTTTCAACAATTCTTCCTATATAGCTCCCATCATCATCTCTATCTCATCTCTGGTGATGGAAACTGAGGCCTGATTTGCTCTTGAGGAAGCCTTCTGACTCCCTTCGTGCTGACTCCTTTTCGCTCTTTGTCTCCTTATTGATTGCTTTGTCATGGTTCCTTTTAGATCTGATCCTTTTGCTTTACAAATCTGAACTCCAAATCCGGTATAGCGGATGCTAGTCTTTCTCAGTGAAAGCACCAAAGTGTCTGCGCCAAAATTGGTCACAAACCCCAGAAGTAGTGAAAGCACCAATATTTACACACAAATCCTTAATATCCAAACACAGATCTCAGATCCAGAAGATGTAGAGAGCAGAAATGAAGAAATAAGAAAATTAAAATGAGCAAGAAAACAAAGAACACAAGGTTTATAGTGGTTCGGCTATCTCCGGCCTACGTCCATTTTGAATTAATCCTTTAATTCCTTTTATACTGTGATTACAGTTACAAGCCTTTGAAATCAAAAACCAAAATGGAATAGTCTCGCCTAGAAAAGCAGAAGAAGATCCCCTTTTAGTTGCCATGGAGTCGCTATTTATAGGAGTAGATCTGGAAAAATCCGCCCCAAAACTCGAAATACCTTTTCTCATTCACAGGTGGGCCCACATGATCGATCCAAGGTGGTTTGGGATCGATCGATCCATATCAATTTCGTATCGATCAGGAATCGCTCCGAATAGACTGGGATTGATCATGGTGAAAGACAATAGTGCCAAGTCCTTGCTCTCCAAATTTCATGAAATTCCAGTGTGTAGTTTGTGAGATACGATCGATCCAAGTTTGAGATTGCAAGTGCAGAGATCGATCTACGATCGATCCATATCAATTTCGTATCGATCAGGAATCGCTCCGATTAGGTTGGGATAGATCATGGTGAAATAAAATAGTGCCAAGTCCTTTCTCTCCAAATTTCATGAAATTCCAGTGTGTAGTTTGTGAGATATGATTGATCCAAGTTTGAGATTGCAAGTGTAGAGATCGATCCTCGATCGATCCATATCAATTTCGTACCGATCAGGAATTGCTCTGATTAGGTTGGGATCGATCATGGTGAAAGATAATAGTGCCAAGTCCTTTCTCTCCAAATTTCATGAAATTCCAGGGTGTAGTTTGTGAGATATGATCGATCCAAGTTTGAGATGGCAAGTAAAGGCTGATGATTTCGTACCCATCAATTTGTATCTTTCATATGGTATCCATCATTTGGTATCCATCATTTTATATCCATCATCTGGTATCCATCACTTCGTATCCATCAGCTGGTATCCATCATTTGGTATCCATCATCTGGTATCCATAGTGATGGATACGAGAACATCGATACGGGCCAGTTTTTCATGAATATTGATCCATCCATAACTTGAGCATATGAACTCCGATTGACCTGAAATTTAAAGTGTAACCTCACCTAACCTTGTTTATCATTCTTGATTGATCCCACCTTGATTGGAGCTTGGTCCAATTTTGACAGTATCGATCATAGCTTTGTTTCCAATCGACCATACGAATATTGATCCATCCATAAATCGAGCATATGAACTCCGATTGACCTGAAATTCAAAGTGTAGCCTTATCAAACCTTGTGTATCATTCCTGATCGATCCCACCTTGATTGGAGCTTGGTCCAATTTTGACGGTATCGATCATAGCCTTGTTTCCAATCGATCATACGAATATTGATCCATCCATCACTTGAGCATATGAACTCTGGTTGACTTGAAATTCGAAGTGTAGCCTCTCCGAGCCTTGTTTATCATTCTCGATCAATACTAGCTTGATTGGAGTTTGCTCCAATTTTGACGGTATCGATCATAGCCTTGTTTCCAATTGATCTCCAATCCTGGTATCCATCCTTTTTAGCCAATTTGTTGATATCCCGGCCTTGACCAAAAGGCAGGGTAACAGTAGTTTCTTTGCTTTCAACTTGGTTTGCTTTCAACTTGGTTTGCTTTCGACTAGGTCAATAGTTTTAAAAGAGTGGTTTTAAAGAGGTTGCGCCTTTGTTTTTAAGTATATGCTTTCGACTAGGTCAAAGCCCTTTTGCTGCCGCTTTCCTACCTTTCGACGCCAATGGTTTCAGAAGATATACTTGCTTTTAAAACTTAGCCACTTCTCTAATACTTTCGAAAGGATGGTTTTGACACCATCACTTCTTTACTTAGGTTTTGGCTTTGGAAAGAGTTGCTTTCGACCCTGTTGTTTGTGACCCTTAGAGATTTTTAAGGATTATCCCAAAGGTTTCGAAAGAGATGGTTTGGAATGGTTTCAAAAGGTGTTTCCACATGTTTTAAAAATTGGACCCAAATGCTTTCGAAAGGTTTAAGGTTTTGATTCTTTTGAAAGGTTTTAAGGAAGGTTTCTAAGGGGTGGTTCCCTAATGATTTCGAAAGGAAATGTTTTTCCAACGGTTTCGAAAGGATATGTTTAAAAGTTTTAAAGATAAGATGTCTAAGGTTTTAGCTTTCGAAGGAAAACGTATTTCAATGGTTTCGAAAGGTTTATGTAAATGGTTTCGAAAGGAAGGTTTTTGCCTAGATGAGAGGAAGGGTTTATTTGGTTATGAAAGGGATACTTTTAATGGTATCGAAAGGGTTACTTTCAAAGGTTTAAATGTTTTCATTAAAAAAGATTTGGGTAAAGTAAATATAGCATGGCAAGGTGATTTTAAGTAAAGCATAGAGTATATATTTTCCTTGTTTAAGTTTGGTTTAAAGGTTTTAAATCAATTTGAGATGAAAAGGTTTTCAAGGAAAATTTAAGGGAAGATTAACCTAAGTAAAATGACTCAGATATTAGAATACCAGATGGGACTGGTATAGGGTCACACCCTATACATTAGTTATTAGCCCCAACTAATTTAGTCCAAAATTCAAGTGCATAAGGCTTTGTCATAGGTAAGAATAAAATTATGATTACACACAGAAAGGAATATATATTTGTATACATATAGGTTATTGGTGAGCCCGTAAAACCATTAGGATCAGGTGACCCTGGAAGATGATAAGTTAGGGACAGACTGTCCAAAAGGGGAGTGTCTAACATTTGTTAGATCATTTTGATTATATTGTCTGGTAGGCCCGAGTCAGCCAAAGGTTAGTAGTTAGCCAAACAAAACTATAATGTTCGGACATATAGTTCGATTGTTACCTGATATGTAAATTTACATAATAATGCTTTACAGTTTTAACCAGTTTTGATTGTAGGATAAAGGTTCGCATAAGATATGTTTTAAAAGGATATTAGTGAGGGGAAACTCGTCCCGCTTAGCGGCGTGGTCTTACTTAACATCAAACAACCGAGATGTATAGTATTATTCACACCAGGCTTTATGTCTGAATCGAAGTTTATGTTTTCCCCCTTAAACTCTCGGGTGCTCAAAATTGATTTGAGTAGGTTGAGGGTTGAGGTTTGATAGGTTTTAGTAGGTTAACGAATAAAGCCTTCGGAGACGAGCAGGTGGCTGATGGATAGCTATATAGGAGTTGCTGTTTTGTTTTGTTTTATTCCACTATGTTGTATTTAAGACAATTATGTCTATATAGTACTCTGGTCAACCAAGGAGGCATCATCATATATCGCTCTTGGCGTATTTATGAAATAATTATATTTTATCTGAACTTGGGAAACGATTATAGGATTATGTAATTTGAATGTGAAACATATGTTTTGGAAATGTAATCAGTAAAATGATGTTTTTGAAATTTGTGATTTTGTTTCATATTCAAATGCTTCTGATGTTTTGGATACCATTAACATAGCCGTATTTAGTCACCAGAAGTTAATACTATGGATAACTACAGCATCTATATCGCTTAGCTTTGGGCCTCTAGATATGGGATGTTACAACTTGGTATCTGAGCATAGGTTTATGAAAAACTTTAACTAACAACGATTTTTGAAAAACAAAATCCATAGGAATTAGAGAAAAGATGAGGCATGAGGTAACGCTATAGTAACGTACTTGTATTTGCTATATATAAGTATAAGCTATATCTTTAGTTTCCTATCTCTCTTAGGCTATTCTTCTGTATCTCACGAGGCTTGAATACAGAAATGGACGCTATAAGTGGAAGAGTGAATCTTGGAGGAAGCACTACCATAAATGGAAATGCTAGACTGAATGCCAAAAGAAACCAAGGTCAGGCACAAGCAGGGAATGTTGGTGCTGGAGTCCCACAAGTGGATATGGGAGCTATGTACCAGTTTTTCATAAATACGATGCAGGCGAGTGTTGCTATTGGAATGGTTGGAGGAAATGCTGGAGTAGGAGTTCAAGAAGCTCCGGTGGTAAATCATTATGCTATCTTGAGCAGAGATTATGCTAGGCTTGGAGGGAAGCCCTTTATTGGAACTGAGGATGCTATAGAAGTGGAGGACTGGTTGTTTCATTTTAAGAGGATCTTTACAGACATGGGGCTCAATTATGAGCAGAAGAGGAGGCTTGCTTTGAGACAGCTTCAGGGAGCAGCTTTATTTTGGCGGAATAGTGTGATGGCTGGAGTAAATGAAGAGGAGATGACATGGGCTGAGTTTAGGAGAAGGTTTCAGGAGAGGTTCATGTCCGTGATGGTGCAGTCTACTTTGCTCTGGAAGTTTGTTGAATTAGAGCAAGGGGAGATGTCTGTTTTGGAGTATGCTAGAAGGTTTAAGGAGTTGGCTAGGTATGGGTATGCTACTATGGATACTGTGTTGAAGAGGAATGAGAAGTTCATAAGGGGGTTGAAGCCTGAGTTGGCGAGGGCTACATTACCTCATATCAGAGACCCTTGTGATGTGGTTGTAGAAATGGCTTGGAGACACGAGGAGATGCTTGATTTGTTGGAGAAGAGTAAGGCAAAGAAAGTCCAGGTGGGGCAGAGTTAGAAGAGAAAATTCTTTCCTAAGAAGGGTTCTCAGAAAGGTGGAGCCACGAAGAAAGGAAAGTTTGAAGTGGTTTGTTATAAGTGCGACAAAAAAGGGTACTTTGCTAATGAATGTCGCACAGGAAAGGCGAAGGAAGTGATCGGGAAGAAGAACATCAAGTGCTTCAATTGCGATCAGATTGACCACAATAAGAACAAATGCAAGGAACCAGCAAAGGAAGGGAGAGGAAAGTATTTACATTGGAACCAGCTGTGACGCCCCAACCCTAGACCCACATTAACAAAGAGAATTATTTAGTAATTCTATCTACTAACGCGGAGAATAGAGCTGGTTAAGGGCGACCATCATAGTCTTACATTAGATAAGAGCTAAGTATGTCGATATTTGTACTTTTTTTTCCATTTCATCTTGATTATTCGACATACTTAATTCCTATCCAATACACTACTATGGTGGCTACAGGATCGATTCAGAAACAAAACATAATAACTATATCAATTACAAGTCACAGAACAACAACACAGAAATGATACATATGAATACATACATCAAATGTAATACAACATTCCACTAGTGGTATACAACCACAATATATACATACATTCCCCACAAAAGAATATACAAATCACAAGTTCCCAACATAAAGACTACTACACAAAAACTATGCCATATCCAAAGTCGATGGTGAAGTCCAAAAGGTAAAGCAAGCTAAGAGTCCAAATACCTAACCCGTAACTCGGTCTGACCCGAGTAATAAATACACGGGTCAGGCTATCTAGAACTTGATATTAGTATAAGATAAGAGGAATATAAGTGCATAAGGGAATTCTTCCTTTAACTATAAAGGAAGGGTACAAGTATAGTATAATCTCAATGCATGGTATATGTTCACCCAGGGTTGTCGCATGAATAGGTTTAATTCAACATAAGAAATCCATACTTAATGGCATTCAACTCAAATGCAAGGAACCATACCAAAGTCATAAGAGAAACTCATTAAAATTCCAATATGAATCTCATGGAACTCAAGATAGAGTTAAAATCTCATAAAAACGAAATCACCCTATATAACATCTCATGTAGCATTAGGCTATCGATGTAACAAAAATATCTCAAAATGGTGGAATTGTATAAAACTCAGAAAACTTAGAAAACCCGGATTGGCCAGATCCATGATTGCAATGCCGAAGCAATGCTGCACGTGCTAAACTCTTGTCCAGTGCTATTTATAATTTAGGTACCTTACTCGTGGACCCGAAGGTCATACTCATGGTGACTGAAGTCACATAACTGGTGGTGACCGAAGTCACATAACTCATGGTGACCGAAGTCACATAACTCAGATGACCCGAAGGTCTATAGCACTGGCATACTCGTGGATGTGTCACAAACTCTCGGAAAGGAACCCGAAAAGTGTTAACGTGCGTCCCATACGGCAAGTTCATACTAAACGGTTTACTAACCGCTAGTGAACTCCACATCATAAAAATAAAATCTCAAATCTTAGAAATCTCAGAATACTCATATATCTTGCCTCGTATCATCGGCAAGTGCAAATAAATCTCATAATGGTTTCTCATAAACCATAATTCCCGAAAAGGGCAATCTCATCTCAAGACTTGCCTCGTCTCATCGGCGAGTAAAACAACATATATAAGTGGTTCTCATCGATTATTACCCCTATAATAGGAGATCTTGAACCTCTCAACTCGCCAAATATTGGCTAACACGGATAATTCCTATAATAGGAATTATAAATCTCAATTATCACCTCAAAACAATATACTCAAGAGGTTTCGATCGTACAAGTCCGGAATTAACTGAAAAGGTAAACTCACGTGTCTTATACCACATGTTTTACTAAATCGCTTAATTCTCTTTCTCATACGTCTGAAAAGTGCAAAAACGTGTATTTTTATATAGAAAAAAATATTTTAGCGAAATCGGATATGAAATAAATTTCAGAAAATATTTAAGAAATCGACTTTGAAAATCTCTTTATAATTTAGAAATATTAATTATATCAGGTTTTATTTGAAATCACTTTGTAAAATATATTTCTTATAACAATAGACAAAATATAAACACTTTTGGAAAAATAGTTTGAAAATACGTGCATGTGTGCTCAGAATCACATTGAAAACATCACAGAATTAATCATCAAAATTCATTAAAATCCCAATAACGGATTCGTGAAAATCCGTGCTTCTATATAGTAGAAGCAACCCAAAAATAATCACAAGAAGCATGGTTTATCCTTTGAATAAGATAATACAACACTCAAGATCTATATTAAAATTTATCATCAAAACCATGCCCGAAAAATCCAAGAAAATAAATGATTCAATACTAGAGCATATGTGATATAAAGCTCTCAATATTTTCACTAAAATGAGAATAAAAACCATGCTCGGAAAACACAAAAGAAAGCACCAAAAACTGGTGCAACAATTCAAGATACACAGGAAGAAACCTGGGCGTTTTGCCCAGGCATGTGTTTTTTTTGGCCGGTTTACCCCTTTTAAACACATAATTTGAGAAAATACAAAACATGAAAGTTGTAAAAGATATTCTGAGCTTTCCAAAAAATTAAAAATTATTTAATTCTGATAAGAAATGAAAATGTTATGGCTAAAACAATTCTGAGATCTGAATTTCACTACTTCTGTCATTTTGGTCTCGGGACAACGACCTTAGATTGAACTTTCGACCATGTAAATTTTAAACTTTGACAAAATCCAAAACATAAAAGTTGAAGGTGATTTTCTTAGATTGAAATCAGAAAAAGAATCACCAAAATTGGAATTACAGATCAAAAGATACGACCAAAACAATTCTTAGATCAACGATCATTATTGCTGTCGTTTTGCTCTCGGGATAGCAACAAACAAACACAGTTTTGACCAAGCTAGCTTCAAAATTTCAGAAAACTCAAAACATAAAAGTTGAATGTGATTTCTCAGCTTGAAAGAAGAAAAAGAATCACCAAAATTGGACTTACGTATCAAAAGATAAGGCCAAAACAATTCTTAGATCAACGATCATTGTTGCTGTCGTTTTGCTCTCGGGATAGCAACAAACAAACACAGTTTTGACCAAGCTAACTTCAAAATTTCAGAAAACTCAAACGTAAAAGTTTAAGTACAAAGTCTAAGCTTTCCGAAACATCTAAGATTATTGAATTTGGATAAGAAACGTGAGAGATATGGCCATTCAAAGTGGCAACTAGAAACGAGAAACTCAATAAAACAACTAACAGAAAGATATACGTAAACAGAAGTTTATACAGAGCACTTTCTTTACAAGCAACACACATTCCAGTTAGAAAATGTGAGTTCTTACTCACCTCGGTGATTTGGCAAAGAAATTGGTAGCAAGTTGCAAGCTTTTGAGGAGAATGGAGCTCTAAGACCCTGTAAAAGCTAGAAAAGAAGCATGCAGAGCGAACAAAAAAGAGTTATAGACAATTCATATCAAATTCAAGGATTTGATGAAATGATTTTTAGTATTGGTTTGGAATACCTTTTATAGTCTCTATTTTGAAGATTTTCTCTTTGAATTTGCAGTAATTTTTTGAGAGGAATTAGTTTAATTTAGCAAAGGAGGCCATGGTTCAAATTTTCTTTTTACTGTATTAGCTTTGAGAAGAAGATGGAGGATAAAACTACGTACTGTTAAGTTTTCTTCTACCAGAAGTTTCTAGAGGATGGGCTTTGGATCCCATTCCAAACCCTATTAAGCCCAAAGCCAAAAATACTTAGAAAAAATATAAAACTATAAGCACATTTTCTCCTATTTAACACTATATACACTTATTTTTTCATTTTAAAGTCATACAAAATGCATACATCTTATTTGTATGGAATAAAATTGTTATTGTAACAAAATAAAATTTATTTCAACAATTAAAGGTTATTTACCTTATTTCCAACAGTATTTTACAATTTACACAATTTTATTGTAAAAACACTATTTTTAAGCATAACTTGTACAAAAATTATATTCTTTGTCGAATAAATTACAATAAATCATTTTAACTCTTTTTAATCATCAAAATATTTTTTTGAACCATATTCCATCTTTTATATTATTAAAACACATATTATCTTCATACTTCTCATTTTAAATTCAATAAAAGATTAATATTGATAATGTTTTCCAATATTGTTGTATTTACCCAAATAAAATTGCAATTTGATTATTTTCTACTCAAAATATGAAAATAAAGTTTTTAAAACTTTATTTTCATTACTTTAGATTTATTTCAATAATTTAACGTTGAAATACATCACCTAATTAATTTATTAGCTCCAAACTAATAAATACCCAATATTTCAATTTATTTAAACCAAATACTTATCCAATCAATATTTAATCCCATATTCATACCCAGATAAACAAAATAAAGTTCTAAACTTTATTTTTCTCATTTTTATTTACAAAATTCATTGTTTATTCCAAATAAACAATTTAAAATTTCCAATTATATTTTAATTTACAATATTAAATTATAACTTCCGTTATAATTTAATATATACAGGTAATCTCCAAACCAGGGTTGTTACACCAGCTACCTCGAGGCCAACGGCACAAGAGAAAGGGAAATCAGTATTGGGAGGTACGCTTCAGATCCATGATATGTCTATTAGCATTTTGTTTGGTACTAGTGCCTCACATTCTTTTATATGTCGATGTTTGGTTGATAAGCTTAACCTAGAACCCGCATATTTAGTTACTTCCTTAAGAGTTGCAAATCCAATAGGAGGGTATGTGACTCTTGGGATGAAGTGTGACCACTTAGCATTTGACTTGCTAGGTTATACCTTTGTTTGCAGTTTGCATATATTTGACTTTGTTGGGTTCGACATTATATTGGGCATGGATTGGCTAAGTAAGTACGATGCTAGGATATTTTGCCACGATAGGAAAATATCACTTAGACTCCCTGATTGTAGTGGTCGGATTGTATATACCGTAGAAATCCCTAGTTGTGAGGTGAATGCTTTGTTGGAAGTTGTGGAGTTAGAAGACGAGTTGAATCGAGTTTTTGTGGTTAGAGAATTCACGGATGTCTTCGAGCCGGTAGTAGGATTGCCACTAAAACGAGCCATTGAGTTTCAAATAGATTTGGTGCCTGGAGCAGAACCAGTTAATAGGCCGCCAAGTAGGATGACACCTACAGAGATGAGAGAGCTGAAGGTGTAGTTAGTGGATTTGGAAGGGAAGAATTTTATCAGACCTGGTAGTTCACCTTGGGGAGCAGTCCCAGTGTTTGCTAAAAGTTCGGACGGGTCGTTAAGGTTATGTATCGATTATCATAAGCTGAATGAGAAGACGATAATGAATCGATATCCGTTGCCTAGAATTGACAATTTGTTCAATCAGTTGAGTGGAGCCAAGATATTTTCTTAGTTTGATTTTGCTACAGGTTTCCATCAGCTTAGAGTAGTAGAAGATAATATACCCTTAACGGCGTTTAGGACTAGATATGGATCATACGAATGGTTAGTTATGTTGTCCGGACTAACTAATGCGCCGACATTCTTTGTAGACCCGATGAACCGAATTTTTAGAGAGCACTTGGATAGATTCATGTTGGTGTTCATAATGATATTTTGATATACTCTAAGGATGAGAAAGAGCATGAAGTTCATCTTAGCCTGGTTCTTGAGACTTTGAGAGAACATCAGCTGAAGGCAAAGTTTTAGAAGTGTCATTTCTGAAAGAATCAGGTGAAGTTTCTTGGTCATGTAGTTTTAGAAAAAGGATTAGCAGTAGATCCAACTAAGATCGAAGCAGTGAATAGTTGGAAGAGACCAGAAACAGTGACTGAGATAAGAAGTTTTCTTCGATTGGCTAGATATTATTGAAGGTTTATAAATGATTTTTCGTGGATAGCAACGTCGTTGACCAAGCTAACGTGAAAAGATGTGAAGTTTGTTTGGACCGATAAGTGTGAGGAAGCATTCCAAAGCTTGAAACACTTTTTGACCCATGCACCTGTATTAGTTGTTCCGAAGTGGAATTAAGATTTGGTAGTTTATACTGATGCATGTGGAACTGGAATAGGAGCAACGTTAATGTAGAGAGGTAACGTGATTGCCTATGCTTCTAGACAGCTTAGACTGCATGAGGTTAGATACCCAACTCATGACTTGGAGTTAGCTGCAGTTATTTTTTCTTTGAAGGTGTGGAGACATTACCTTTTGGGAGAGAGGTTTGAGCTTTATACGGATCATAAGTCATTGAAGTACTTGTTCTCTCAGAGGGAGCTGAACATGAGATAGCAGAGATGGTTAGAGTTTATTGCTGCTTACGATTTTGGAATTAAGTACACATTAAGGAAGGCAACAAGGTTGCAGATGCACTTAGTAGGAAGTATCAGAATGCAGTGTTGGCTATGATAGCAGAATGGAAAGACTTAGAAGTGTTGTCAACTTGCAGAGTGCAGTGGAGATCCGAGGCTGGGTCTAGTGGAGAATCTACTATGTTATCTTGTTTAGAAGTCCGACCGGTATTGATTGAGAAGATTGCTTCTAAACAGGAGGAGGATCCAGTGTTGGCTGAACGGATCAAGAAGTTGAAGGAAGGAATGCAGAGTGATGATTTGAAGGATTTCAGTCTTGACCAATGTGGGTGGTTGAGAAAGAAGGGTTGATTATGTGTTCCAGATATGGGAGACGTAAGGAAGAAATTTTTGGAGGAATGCCATCGTTCGAAGTTCACTATTCATCCAAGAGGAACGAAGATGTATCAGGATATGAAGAGAAGTTTCTTCTGGGAAGGTATGAAGAGGGATGTAGTCTTATCAGTGAAACAGTGTTTGAACTGTCAGCAGGTGAAAGCCGAGCATCAGAAACCGAGTGGGTTGCTTCAGCCATTGGATATTCCGGTATGGAAATGGGATTCTATTTCTATGGATTTCATAGACGGGCTACCGAGATCTAATAGGGGAAATGAAAGTATATGGGTCATAGTGGATAGACTACCAAGAGTGCCCATTTCATTCCATTTAAGTCAACTAGGACGACACCTGTTTTAGCGAAGTTATTTATGAAGAATATAGTCAGACTTCACGAAATTCCTAGTAGTATTGTTAGTGATAGAGATTCCTTATTCACTAGAGAGTTCTAGAAGAGTCTACAGGAGAGTTTAGGAACCAAGCTTAAGATGAGTACCGCTTACCATCTGCAGACAGATGGGCAAATGGAAAGAGTTAACAAGATCTTAGAAGACTTGTTAAGTGCTTGTGTATTAAACTTCGGGGGATCATGAGAAGACCATCTACATCTAGTCAACTTTTTGTATAACAATAGTTATCAGAATAGTATAGGGATTGCACCGTTTGAAGCTTTGTATGGAAGACCATGCAAATCTCCCGCTTGTTGGTTGCTGGAGATAGACTGGTCCTTGTCCCGATTTGGTAATAGTAGCTAAGATTGAGATGATAAGGGCGAGAATGAAGGAAGCCCAATCTAGGCAGAAGAGCTATGCAAATAGAATATGGAAAGATTTAGAGTTCTCTGTTGGAGATCATGTTTTCGTCAAAGTATCACCGATGAAAGGTGTTATTAGGTTCGGGAAGACAGGGAGTTAGCATCGAGATTCATAGGACTGTTTCCTATTTTAGAGAGGATCGAGAAACTTGGTACATAGTAGAGTTACCGAGTAGTTTGGCAGGAGCCCATGATGTTTTCCACGTATCTCATATGAGGAAGTGTGTTAGGGATCCAGATACTACTATAGCACTGACTGTGTTAGAGGATTTAGTAGTGGAACCAGACTTGACTATAGTTAGGTAGCCTGTCCGAATAGTTGTAGGAGATGAGAAGAAATTGAGGAACAAGACTGTCAGATTAGTGAAGTTCCAGTGGAGTGACGATGATAGAGACTGTACTAGGGAGACTAAGAGCAGGATTAGAGACACTTATCCTGATTTGTTTGATGGTATGTTTTACCTTTGATTGTTTTGATGTGTAACTTATCGTAATTTCAAGATGAGATTCTTTAAGGAGGGGAGATAGTAACACCCTATATTTTTAGTAACATTATTTAGGATATTTAATTAGCAAAATTAAATTAAATAACATAGGTTGATTAATGGATTGAGATTTGTGATTAATATGGGTAGTCATGCCATGTTAATATGTAAATCAAAACGAGATAACATGAAATAAAATAGACAAAGGAAATAGACATGGGCAAAGTGGGAATAAGAATATTCTTATACCCTAAACCCTTGGGAACTCAATCATATGTTCATTTCATTATCAAAATTTTAAGTCTAAGGATGGCCACCATTAGCAAAGAGGAAGAAGATAAAGCTAGGATTCAAGAGGAAGAATTAAATCACTTAATTAAGATCAAATTTCACATCCTAAATCACAAAGCTAAGGTGAATAATGACTGCACCTCTTATTTCTTAAATGTTTTCGGTTTTAAGGAAACTTGAATTTATCTTGCATAATTTAGTCATAAATTTGAAGGACAAAATGTTTATATATGCTTGTTGATGATTTATGCTCATTTATATAGATTTTATAATATGTTTCGATGTGAAACCCCTATTTAATGACATCCAAATACCTTGTTATTTTAGATATAGATCAGAAATGATATTTTACAAATGGGTTTCAATCTTCAAAATTTTCTGAATTAATGTTGATTTTATATTAATTTTCTAGTGAAGAAAATGATTTATTGGGTTTTAAATAATTTACGATTAAATTATAAATTATTTGGGTCTGAAATTTATATATGTTAGAAAACATATTAGAAAGGATTTTCTGGAATTTTTGTAGAATTTTCTAAAGTGTTTTGATGAATATATAAAATTATTTAAGGTATGGGACTTAAATGTTTTGTATATTTATAAAAGGAGAAGGAGTATTTTGTAAATAAATTAAAATGTTTATTTCTAAAATTTTGGCAGTGCTTTTGGAAAAGAAAATTTTCAACCAATAAGATTTTGACAAACAAGGCAAGTTAGTTAAAAAGATTACTTAAAAATGGTAAAAATCAGTTTTACATGCAAAATGTATGTTTCGCCACTTTCGGCAACCTGCTCCGACTTAAATGGCTTTCGACTTAGTTACTCCGCCCCCATCACCATCGAAACCAATGCACATGGCATCAAAGACTTGGTGCATAGCAAATTGGAAAGAAGGCAGAAGGTATGAGGTCGAAACTTGGTGTTTCGAAGGGGTCGAAGCGCTACTTTATTTTAAATAAAAATGCACCTACTTTGATTTCAACTTGGTTTGCTTTCGACTAGGTCAATGGTTTTAAAAGAATGTATTTAAAGAGGTTGCGCCTTTGTTTTTAAGTATATGCTTTCGACTAGGTCGAAGTCCTTTTGCTACCGCCTTCCTACCTTTCGACGCCAATGGTTTCGGAAGGTATACTTGCTTTTAAAACTTAGCCGCTTCTCCAATGCTTTTGGAAGGATGGTTTCGACACGATCACTTCTTAAGGATTTTTAAGGATTAGCCCAAAGGTTTCGAAAGAGATGGTTTGGAATGGTTTCAAAAGGTGTTTCCACATGTTTTAAAAGTTGAACCCAAATGCTTTCAAAAGGTTTAAAGTTTTGATGCTTTCAAAGGTTTTAAAAAGGTTTCTAAGGGGTGGTTCCCTAATGGTTTCGAAAAGCTATGTTTAAAAGTTTTAAAGATAGGATGTCTAAAGTTTTTAGCTTTCGAAGGAAAAGGTATTTCAATGGTTTCGAAAGGTTTATGTAAATGGTTTCGAAAGGAAGGTTTTGGCCTAGATGAAAGGAATGGTTTATTAGGTTATGAAAGGGATACTTTCAATGGGATCAAAAGGGATACTTTCAAAGGTTTAATTATTTTCATCAACAAAGATTTGGGTAAAGTATATATAGCATGGCAAGGTGATTTTGAGTAAAGCATAGAGTATATATTTTCCTTGTTTAAGTTTGGTTTAAAGGTTTTAAATCAATTTGAGATGAAAAGGTTTTCAAGGAACATTTAAGGGAAGATTACCCTAAGTAAAATGACTCAGATATTAGAATACCAGATGGGACTGGTATAGGTTCGCGCCCTATACATTAGCTATTAGCCCCCGCTAATTTAGTCCAAAATTCTAATGCATAGGGCTTTGTCATAGGTAAGACTAAAATTATGATTACACACAAAAAGGAATAAATATTTGTATACAGATTGGTTATTGGTGAGCCCACAAAACCATTAGGATCAGGTGACCCTGGAAGATGATAATTTAGGGACAAACCATCCATAAGTGGAGTGTCTAACATGTGTTAGATCATTTTGATTATATTATCTGGTAGGCCCGAGTCAGCCAAAAGATAGTAGTTAGCCAAACAAAACTATAGTGTTCGGGCAGATAGTTCGATTGGTACCTGATATGTAGGTTTACAAAATAATTCTTATAGTTTTAACCAGTTTTGTTTGCAGGATAAAGGTTTGCAAAAGATATGTTTTAAAAGGATATTAGTGAGGGGAAACCCATTCTGCTAAGCGGCGTGGTCTCACTTAATATCAAACAATCAAGATGTATAGTATTATTCATACCAGGCTTTATGTTTGACTCAAAGTTTATGTTTCCCCCCTTAAACTCTCGGGTGCTCAAAATTGATTTGAGTAGGCCGAGGGTTGAGATTTTACTGGTTTTAGTAGGTTGACGAATAAAGCTTTCGGAGATGAGCAGGTGGCTGACAGATATCTATTTAGGAGTTGCGATTTTGTTTTTGTTTTATTCCATTGTGTTGTATTCAAAACAGTTATGTCTATATAGTACTCTGGTCAACCAAGGGAGCATCATCATATGTCGCTCTTGGCATATTTATGTAATAATTATATTTTATCTCAACCTGGGAAACGATTATGGGATTATGTAATTTGAATGTGAAACATATGTTTTGGAAATGTAATCAGTAAAATGATGTTTTTGAAATCTATGATTTTGTTTCATATTCAAATGCTTCTGATATTATGGATACCATTAACATAGCTGTATTTAGTCCCCCGAAGTTATTACTATGGATGACTGCAGCATCTATAGAACTTATCTTTGGTCCTCTAGATAGGGGATGTTACACCTAGATGGCCCATTTTCGGCAAGTGGATCCATCTTGGCCATGGACTTCCACACGTGGATTTTCGGCTGGATATTTCGTCATCTTCTCCTATAAATACTGGATCATTGGCTCAAGGAAAAGGATCTTCTTTTTTGGCTAGGCTGATCTTCTTTCTAGCTCTCTACTTCCTCCATTATTATTCTAAGGCTATTATCCGGATTGTAATTGTAATTAGCAATGTGAATAAAAGGGAAATTTTTGGAGTGGACGTAGGTCGGAGTATGTCGAACCACTATAAAATCTCATATTCTTTTCATTTCCTTTTGTTTTAATATATTGTTCTTGATATTTTATTCTCTACATCTATTTTGGAACTGTTGTTGGATCTGTGGTGTTATCACGTTGTTTGAGTGTTGCCGTTCATTTTTGACGTCAACATTTTGGTGCTTTCACTGAGAACGACTTGCACCCGTGGATTTGGAAGTTTGGATCTTTGATTTAGAAGCTTGGATACTTCGATCTTGGAATCAATGGTGAGGAAATTAGCAAGGAGACCATTGGCAGATAGAAGTCACCATGGAAGAATTCAAGACGCATCCTCTGGAGCTAGAACTAATCAACCCTCCATCTACATCACTGGGAATGAGATAGAAACTATAATGGATGCTATGAAGGAGAAGATGATGAGGAGGTAAGAGGAGATAATGTAGAATTTCCCTAGGCAAATTGGATAAGTTGGAGCATAAAACCAAGGATTTGGAGCAGCTGGCAATCTGGATCAAGGAATTGGAGTGGTAGGAGCTATAGGAAATCAGAACCAGGAGCATGAAGTCGAAGACAACAAACGGGAGAACTGAACGGAGTAGCCGATGGTAGTTCCTAGCCAACAAGGAGGGATCGACACCGATCCTCCATAAAGATCGGCATCGATCTCCCATGACAAGGGAGCATGCCTCTAGGTCAGGCTTGATCGGTTCACGATATTCCGGTGGTCAATACTATGCAGTTTGGTGTGGATCAGAATGTAGATTAGGGTCATAAGGAGTATGTTTTTGGATTCCCTCGCAGAGACGAGGGGCATGCTAGAAATGATGATTGGAGGCTACCTTTAGATGGTAGTGGTAGGTTTGTGGAGATGATCAGACAAGCTATGAGAGGAGGGTTGGTGAATTGGGATCTAGAAGATGTGAATAGGAGTCCATTCACTCCTAACATCAGGCATGCTAGGAATCCATCGGAGTTTAACTTACCAACACCGGGGGCATATGATGGAAAATCGGACCCTACTATTCATCGAATGAAGTACATGAGGCATATGGAGGTGCTGGGGCATCAGAGGAAGTGATGGCATGATGTTTTCCCTAGTACTTGGCGGATATAGCTGCAATATGGTTTAGGCAATTGGAGAACAGTTATATTGGTACTTGGACGGAGTTGGTTGGTAATTATGAGGCAATTTCGAGTCCACATCACGAGACTCAAGAGCATAATATCATTGGCAACACTAAAGTAAAGGGCAGGAGAGTACCTGAGGAATTTCTTAACATGGTTTAATGCAATAGTTGCTTCGGTGGGTCTCCAGATCCATCGATAGTCTTAATAGCGTTGGTATCTGGGATTTTGGACGACACAGACTTTATGATAATCATTGGAGATGGATACACCAATGGATCTTGGTGAATTTTCCCATAAAGCCGAGAGGTTCTTGTAGTAGGAATATGCTAAGGCTGGTAGAGAAGAGGCAAATGCAGTGGGGGACGGAGGACGGTCTAAGGAAGGTTCATGCAAAGACAAAGGAAAGCGAAAAGCGGATGATAGCTTCGATAGATCGAAGTAGTAAAGGAGAGAACTGAAATTCTCTTCTTATACCGATTTGAACGAGACTTTGGAATGGATTTATTTGGATACTCGAGGACGCCTTCTACACCGAATGCTAGCAAGGAGAGAGCCAACCGAGCGTGAGCGAGCATCATGAAAATATTGCATATTCCATGAGTTGGATGGGCACACAACCAATGATTGCAGGCACTTGAAGGACATGATTGAGGAACACGTCTGGGATGGCAGGCTACCATAATATATAAGGACTCGGACTGCGTTGGTGGAACAGGAGCAGCCACCATCTACATCAAATGGAAATGGCCTTGAATCGAGGTCACAGATCGTCATCTCCTGATCGAGATGGCATGAACTAAATAAATAATAAACTTTACAAAAAAAAGGCTAAGTCACTAACACATGTACGGGATCGAGGTCGGTCCTTAGGCATACTATGAGATGAAAATAAACCATCATGCCTAAAGAGACAGTATTTGGTTTTTCTTATTTTTGGTTTTTTGGTTGTATGAACTTAAATTTAATAATTTAATATATGGATTTTGGAATGCCAAAATCTACATTTAAAAGCAATAAATGAAACAGGTCAGGGTTGTCCCAACCGGAGAGATGAGGCAATAACCGCAAGGTGTGAGTCCCTTCGCCGAAGAGCGATGTGATGGACTCGTAGATGGATTAAGTCCTTGACTAGGGGATCGAGGTTGGAGAATAATACCCCCACAGATCGTGTTAGTTTCGACCAGAGAGACATAACTGGAGAAGCACGAAGTAGGCCGCTTCAACGGAGAGCGACAGGATCAGCCTGCTTATCGTTGTGCTCTTCTCGTCGGAGAGTGAGTAGGTCCAACAAGGGTCCGAAGAGACCATGATCAGCCTAGGAAGGCCAATGCATCGCTTTATGTTTAGGCCAATGCATCACACTGAAACAAAGTGACTTGAAGGCCAATCCACTTGACCATCATCCATAGCCTTGCTTCGTTGGAGAGCGACAAGATCGGCTTACTTATCATTGTTCCCCCTTTTGCAGAGAGTGACTTGATGGGGTCCAACAAGAGCTCGGAGAGCCTATGATCGGTCCAGTGAGATTATGAACCAGGCTAATGGTCTGGCGAGACCTTGGAATTGGTAAACAATCTGGTGAGATCATGGATTTGGTTACTGGATTTGGATGGATATGGACTCGGTTAAGGATTTGGAATGGTTTCGAAATTGCTATCAACTCAAAGCGATTAGGCATTTGGTTTGGAAAAAGATTGGATTATGGATTGGAAGAATCGATTATCGATGGATTATGGACTTCAGACTTAAAGCAACTCAAAATACACCTTCCTATCGCAAGGCATGTTTTAGAGGGCAAATGTTATCCCGCCTTTTGGCAAGGCTGTGATACCATGTATTTGGCTAAATGAACTTTGTGGTCATCAAAGCAGGAAGCCCTGAGAGATGATTATCAGGTTCAGAGATTAGTTATAAGCAAGGCTATGGATGATGGTCAAGTGGATTCAAGCAAGTAGCATCCAAAAATGGCTAAGTATGGATTTGCACTTCACCTATGCAGGGGATCAGATCGGATCAATATGGTTAGGAATAGATCGGATCAGATCACTATGGATAATAATTACTCAGATTAACAGTTCAACTCAACGATGATCACTCAATATCTCAACAAACACCGAGAGAACTACACAAAAAATTGCAGAAACACGGAGCAACAGAAGAGGGGGACCCACCATGGGGATCGCTGACCCTCTATCCACTATCTCAAGGGATCGGTGCCGATCCCCCAATTCGGATCAGGGCCGATCCGTATAGAAGAGCTAAACGGGCCCAATTTTTGGTGAGCGGATCCATCTTGGCCTTGGTCTTCTGTATGCAGATTTTTAGCTTGATATTTTGTGGGCTTCTCCTATAAATACCAGATCATTGGCTCAAGGAAAGAGATCTTCCTTTTCTGCTAGACTGTTCTTCTTTCTGGCACTCTTCTTCCTCCATTATTATTTTAAGGCTATTATCCGGATTGTAATTATAATCAGCAGTATTACCAAAAGGTAAATCTTTAGAGTGGACGTAGACCAGAGTACGCCGAACCACTATAAAATCTTATGTTCGTTTCATTTCTTTATGTTTTAATTTATTATTCTTCATGTCCTTTTTACATCATTCTGTTTTGGAATTTTTATTCGATTTGTGGTGCTTTCACATTATTTGAGTGTTGGCATCCATTTTTGATGTCAAAAATGATATATTAACATATTGGTAATCATGCATATCAGTGATATTTCCTTTTCACCAGAGTTTATGTTTGATCTTCTTTTTGTGTTTATTTATTATCTATTCTTTGCTCAAGTTGACCTAGAGATGAGGATCTCTACTAGTTGGAGGCAATTCATAGAACTTTAGCTATATTACTGCTATTATTACATCTATCCAGTTTTTCGTGGATTACATGTAGGCATATGTATTATTTTGAGACATGTACCCTTATGGGATTTAATGTATCATCTACTACGTGTATTATGATTTTGGATCTTATGTCTCCTAATACGATCTTATCATCTACTTTGCGTATTATGAAGTAAGCCCAAAGATTATCTCCAATATAAAGGTCCACGTTAACTTTAGGGTCGGGCTAGTTTACAAAATCTTATTGAAAATTTAAAAGATATTTGAATTTAAAAGTTAATTTTAAAATATAAAATGAAAACCTTATAAAAGTTATAAAATGAATTCAGATTAATTGTTTCAAAAAATCAAAGTAATAATTTCAAAATTTTAACATATTTAATTAAATTTAATTCTATTAAATAAGTAATTAGAATTTAGTTATATATATATATATATTGATATGTATGCAACTATAATTGTTATAGTTGTGTATTTACCTTAAATTTATTTAAGGTAAATTAAATTAAATTATTTGAATTAATTAAAATGTATAATTAAAATTTTAAATTAAATAAATGAATTTATTAAATAAAATTAATTAACTTGTATACATATATTGATATGTACACATAACAAACTATAAATGTTATAGTTAATTAACTACCATTAACAGTCTAAGATGAGCAATATAAAATTTTCGAAATTTTATATAAATTAAATTAATTAAATATGATTTAATTAATAAGAATTAAAATTGAAATATGATTTAATTAATAAGATACATGTATATATTATTTAAGTGAATTAAATTACAGAATTTATAAATAAGTTAATATTTATATTACAATATATGTATAAAATTCAGTGGAACTGGAAAGAAACCCTATTAGATCGAAGGAATAAATACATACATATAGTACATATACCATGATTTTAGTTGTGTTTGACACTTGAATCGCAAGGGTGTTTCCAAAGAAATACATTATCCCCTAAATCGATATCAATCAAATATACGTATATTGAAGATTAGAATCCTTAATATATAAGTTGTAATCTGTCATTTATATAATAGTAGATCCTTAATGTTATCCCGCCTTTTGGCAAGGCCGTGATACCAATGACTTAACTAGAAAACGGTGACAGATCGTCTCAGAAGTCGGTTACACGTAAGGATCGCTACGGATATCGATGAAATTTGTTCGAGTCCGGATCGGGCTATAATCGATAAGGCACGTCAAGTAGAGCCGTGGGAACCAACGATCCAAGTTTCAAGGCAATCCGAGTTCGTATGCTCGAGATATTGTCGACAAAGGATGGAGTAGAACTTCCTTAGTTCGAATCCATAGGCGAACTCTATGTTCGAATCCAACAGACAACACTTTACCTCGTATCCATGAAGAAGAGAGCAGTTCGAATCGATCAGAGGAGGATTGCTTCGACTCCATCAGGCGGAATCAATAGCTTCGAATCGAGTGAGGCATTCACTACGTTCGACTACATCAAGCGAGCCTTCATGTGCCTTGAGTTCGAATCCACCCTCGCCTACACCATAGTTCGAATCCATCGAAGGGAGGAACCTTCGAATCCATGCATTCGAATCCCCAGGCCAAGACAACTTCAAACCGGTCCATAGCTACGAGCCTAACTCGATTCGAACGAACATTAGTCCCATCGATTCGAAGGAAGAGGTCCTTCGAATCCATTACCTCGACTCCACCATCTTCGAATCCAAGTCGTGGATTCGACCCAGTCAATGCGGAGTGCAAAGTGGACCGATGCGAAGAAGGCGCACCACGTCACCATCTTCACGAGCAGGAGGAACGATTCGAACGAATCGATTTGAGCATATCGATTCGAACGACTCCAGGATTCGAAAAACACCAACTTGAATCGATCATAACTCGAGTTCTACAAGTCCAAATGCCATGAAATTTTCACAGAAGCTCAAGCACATGATGAAGAATGTTCACACCAAATTTCAGCTCGATTGGGCGATTTCTTGATCGATTCGAACCAAGGGTCGAATCGATCCCAAAGTGGGCCCCGATCTCCAGATTTCGGCCATGTGGGCCCCCTGACGTACCAGAACTGGTCTCCCCTCATTTTAGGCGAAATATCAGCCTCCTACACCTATAAATAGAGCCCCTGGTCATTCAGAAAAGGGGTCGGAGAATTCTAAGTACTGAAGAGCGCCCAGATTCTGCCAGATTACTCCAGAACACCGCCGCTGCTTTAGATTGACACTTAGCATTTGAATTCAGTTGTATTACATTATCAACTACTGTAATCTTCAAGTAATCGAGCAATAAAATCATCAAACTTCATAGTGGACGTAGGCAAAACGCCGAACCACTCTAAATCGCTTGTCTTTGCAATTTACTTTCTGTTATTTGGAGTTTTTGTTAGATAATCCACAGTTTTAATTTTCATTCTTCACTTTTATCTCTTCAAAAACTTCCGAAGAGTGTTGTGCCCATTTTTGGTACAAACACTTTGGTGCTTTCACTGAGAAAAAAAAAACCAGCTTTTTTCTCCTGCTCCTTGGATCTATCATCGATACCGGATTGCACAAATCCAAGAGGAAGATCCAGATCTTCGATTCACAGTCCTTCCATTCTACTCAGATTTGCATAAAATCTAGGAAAAGGATTCATCGTTCAAAATGGTTAGCACGAGAACCACTTCTACAGCTGCTGGACAAGAAGGTAGGGATGGACAGAATCCTGCTCAACAGCAGCCATCCAACCAAGACAACACTGCCCACTCAGATCCGTCTGGGGCAGTCACTAGACAAGAATTCCAAGTATTGCTTCTAGAGCTGACTCAGAGTCGGCAACAATTAGCCGAACAGTTGCGTGCCAATATCGAATTGACAAACCAACTGAACCGCCAGGGCCGTAGGAGGTCCAGAAGGGATGAAGTTTCCCGCTCATCCACTGAAAGTTCTGCTTCATCAGACTACTATCACAGATCTACCCATCCTCGATTAGACGGGAGTCATGCACAAATGACCGGATATCAACCCGCTTTAACTGTTGGACAGTTGAGGGCAGGACCGTCGACCAGCTTTCAGGCCGGGCCCTCCACACAAGAAGGCCCTACTACACAGCATACCGCGGACAATCATGCCGCAGCTGCCACAATAGAAACAAGGATTGATACCCGAAATCTTTCAGAGCCAAATAATCGGCGACGTGGGCGTACTCCTGAACCATACGTCTCAGAGGACGCTGAGCCAAGGAGGCAAAATTTGGACCGTCGACAGCGCCCGGTCCGAACTCGCGCTGTGGAACCCGACCACACCTTAGCTCGGCAAGCTCAAAATGTGGCAATGCCAGACATCTCGACTATGATACGTCAGATGATCCGCGAAAGCCAAGGCCTTACCAACGATGACTGGGGACTTTCCCGTAGTCATACTCCCTTCACAGACGAGATATTGAATGCTGAACCTCCTCGGCGATTCAGAATGCCAACCCTTCCTATATACGAAGGAAATTCTAATCCCAATCAACACATCTTAAAATATGAGTGGTCAATGAGCGCCGCAAGGGCTGATGACGCAGTAAAATGTCGAAGTTTCCCCATCTCTCTAGGTGGAATTGCAACGATGTGGTTCACAAGATTGCCACCTAGGTCCATCTCTTCATTTGATCAACTGGCCAAGAAATTTGTGGAACAATTTCGCATGCATGTCGCTAGACCCAAAGATGTCAACACCTTATCCAGTGTTACCCAAGCTCGAGGGGAAACGCTAAGGCATTACTTAGAGAGATTCCACGTGGCGTGTGTAGAGATTAGTAACCCCAACGATAACTCAATCTTAATGGCATTGACAAAGGGGATTGACCCTGATTCTGAATTTGGAAACTGGTTAGCTGGAAAACCGCCCGCATCTTTGGACCGTTTCTACTCCAAAGCCGCGCAATTCTTACGACAAGAGGACGCAAAACAGTCCAGGAAGCAAGACGATGCGGGACCCAAGAGTGAAGGGATACAGAGCAATGTAGCAATAAAACAGTCCGGTGACAATTTCGGAAAAGTTCAGTTGAACATACAGAACAAGCAAACGCAGCCAAGAGGCAGCGATGATCAGAATAAGAAAAGAGATCCAAATCGAGGTCCACGGCGTGAAGCTCCGATATTCGATAATTACACACCATTGAATACATCGTTGGAAAATGTGTACCTACAGACTTGCAATACTATGCAATACAAGAAGCCGGCTCCGAAGCGATCGTCGGAGAGGCAGATTCAAACGGGGAAGTTCTGTAGATTCCACGAAAGTTATGGCCACAACACCAATGAATGTCGGCACTTGCAGGACCTCGTTGAGAAGTTGATCAGAGAGAGGAAGTTAGATCAGTTTGTGCGGGCACCGCAGTCTGAAGGGGCGGGCCCCTCAAATCAAAATCATGTACATAATCCAGAAAGACAGGAAGAACCAGGTCGTGTCGGAGGAAGACTGGTAATTAATGTTGTAAGTGATAGTCCTCGTGCAGCGAAGCGAAGCTGGGGAGAAATGAAATCATATAACAACTTGGTTAGACGAACAGACTTTGAGCACGATGATAACTTGGACAATAAACCTTCAACCAAACGAAAGAGAGCGACAATTAACGACATCACTTTCCGAGACAACGATACTGGTTATGTCGGAAGCCCGACTACGGACCCACTCGTGATATCGGCACAAGTAGGTCCAGCTTGGATGAAGAGGATACTAATTGACTGCGGGAGCTCTGTAAATATCCTTTTTATACATGCTTATAATCAAATGAGGATGAATCCCAGAGATTTGGAACCTTGCCAAACTCACCTCCATGGATTCAACGGTAGCTCTACCGTACCTATTGGGATGGTGAAGTTACCAGTTAGGTTGGGATCTAAGGAACATAGGAGAGTTCGAACATTACAGTTCACTGTGTTGAACATAGTCTCGCCATACAACGCTTTCTTAGGACGACCTGCCCTTACTGAATTCAGAGCCGTAATTGCCCCATGGTGCTTGACCTTAAAGTTTCCCACCGTCAACGGAGTTGGAGTCGTCCAAGGCGATCAGGTTGACTTGAGAACAGTCATACACCGAAAACGAGTCGCCCGATTACGCGATGCCAAGGACCGACTGAAAACTTTGTAACGCAATAAGATTGTCATTAAAAAAGAATACCCAGCACTAATGCACATGAAACCAACATGGAAGGGATCACATGAGATTAAGCAAGAGCTCGGGGATGATGTATATGAGATGACGACCGCTGATGGTCTAGCTTCACCAAAGGCCTTGGATAGCGAAAGACTTCGTCGCTATCGCACATAACAGGCTATGTTTATCTATTTAGTTTCAATTCTGTTTTAGAATTTGTTTCTGCATTTCGAAATTAGAATTTGTAATAAGGCAACTGACTTTGCCATGTTTTCTTATTTCAGCAATAAGATGCCATCTCTTTGAGCCAGAGCTGTGATTCATTAAATACAATGTACAACATCACGATGCACGAAGAGCTAAATTCCATCACGCAATGGAATTTATTCAAATAGGGAGTGGCTATGAAGCAATCAACCACTCACCAAATGAAACCCGAGCTCGGGGGCAAGCCATCACATCAGGCCAGAAATGGGTTGATACACGACAACCTTTTCCTTAACTCCAGCTTCCGAGAGCGCGAACTGGAGTATAAACATTAACTAACTCCGTACTCCCAGAGTGCGAGGCGGAGTATAAACATTTTACAAAATCCCAGAGAACTCCGAGAGCGCGAGCTGGGTACAAAACTTTTTACTTAACTCCGTACTCCCAGAGTGCGAGGCGGAGTATAAACATTTTTCTAAATCCCAGAGTACTCCGAGAGCGCGAGCTGGGTATGAATATCAACAAACTCCAGCTTCCGAGAGCGCGAACTGGAGTATAAACATTAACTAACTCCGTACTCCCAGAGTGCGAGGCGGAGTATAAACATTTCTCCTAAATCCCAGAGTACTCCGAGAGCGCGAGCTGGGTACAAAACTTTTTAACTAGCTCCGTACTCCCAGAGTGCGAGGCGGAGTATAAACATTTTTCCTAAATCCCAGAGTACTCCGAGAGCGCGAGCTGGGTACAAAACTTTTTAACTAACTCCGTACTCCCAGAGTGCGAGGCGGAGTATAAACATTTTTCCTAAACCCCAGAGTACTCCGAGAGCGCGAGCTGGGCACAAGCTTTTTATTTAACTCCGTACTCCCAGAGTGCGAGGCAGAGTATAAACATTCATCTAACTCCGTACTCCCAGAGTGCGAGGCGGAGCATAAACATCCATTCTACTCCGTACTCCGGAGCGCGAGACGGGGTATAAACATACGTCAACTCCACACTAATCCCCAATACAGGGGGCGGAACCATAACACACAACAAGTTGGAGACAAAAGGGAATACATTCTCATTTCCACTATCAACAAAAAGAATATGATTACAAAATGGTTCAAGAAATTGCTACTAGTGGGAGCCGAATCCACATCTATACACGGCTATAGAAAAATCAACAAAATGCTACCCTACACAACAAAGATTTAGGGAAAGAGTTCAATCTTTCTTCTTCCTTATCTTCTTCTTCGGGGTAGCTCCACCCGATCCGCTGCCCGACTTCTTCCTCAATCGCTTGCTCTTTTCAGGCTTGCCCTCCGGCAGCGATATAATGTCGACATCTTCCTCAGAGCTGGAGGCGACGGAAGTCCTTCTAGGAGGACGAGCTGGAGGCATAGGAGTAGTAGCAGGAGGAGGGGCAGGAGCGGTCTCAATCATTACAGTACCGCCCGGTGAAATCACCATTAACGGGGCAGGCCCGGGCGGATTCACACCAACATTCCCTGCTGCCATCTCGGCAGCAATCTCAGCAATAACATCGTCCTCACGAGATACTTGGGCCGCATCAGATGTGCCAATAGCTGGCATAGATGAACTAACAGCCGGAGCAGCCTCACTCACAACATCGGACGGGTTGGCGGAGGGGTCGATGGGTTCATTGAGAAGCTCCTCAATCATTTGAGCGCTGAAAGAAAACATATTCGCATCTCCCTCCTCGCCAATCAAAGTGGAAGTCGTGACGGCTTCAGAAAAAACGACCCCTTGCGTTTGATGAGGAACTGATAGAGCAAGGGGCGTAGAAACAATAGCTTCAGTCACTGAAATACGACAAAACGAAGATTGTTAGCCAAGTGTGTTGCTTAAGGTTTTTCGCGACTAAACTACGAGAAGCGTTCAAATACCTTCCTTGGTCTGGACCGAAACATGGGTGGAATCATCGGCAGAAGATAATAACGGCTGGTCAGGATTATATGCAGGAACAGATTGGGGGTCTACCGCACCAGTGGTTTCGGGCAATGTTGAGAGTACAGCTCCAACACTTGCCTCGTGATGCGCGGTCCCCGAACCTTCGCCTGTCTCTAGAGATTGAACGCCAAGTTTTTCTTTCGCCATGGAGATCACCACCTCATGAAGGGTCTTCCTCTCATCGTCGGTGAGCAAACGCATCTCCAGCTCAAAGTCGTCAAATGTTTCATCTGGATGCACTGCCTTCTTCTCATTCACCAGCCGGGTCCAGGCATTGTACAAGATCATGGAGTCATCTCCCAGCCACGCTAAATTTCTGTGTTCCAGCACATTAGCGTTATACGTGACTAAGAGATCATCAAACTCAGCATCTAGTCTAGACCTCTCCTCCAAGATCTTTTCCTGAATCTCCACTTCCGTAGACTTAGCCTTGACCGCCGCCGCAGCAAGTTCGGCCCTGAGGGATACTGCTTGGTCGCAAGCCTCTTGAGCAGTAGCGTTCGCATCGTCCTTCTCCTTCACCATTTCAGCGAATTTGGCCTTGAGCTCGTTCAGCTCTTTAACGGCTAAGTCTCGCTCAGCTGCAACGGTGGTATTACGATGGCCCATCTCTTCCACTGTGGCGCAATGTTCTTGCTGCATCCTCGCTAATTTGGCCACGACACCCTCGTGTTTCTTAAGTGTTTCAAGCTCTGACTTTCGAGACGTTTCCACTTCGGATTGAAGAACTTGAATGATGCGTTTCTGCTTCGCAATGTCAACATCACGTTCAGCAATGACTTTCGCCCTGTCGAAAGCTACCCTAGAAGCCTTCACGGCTGCCTTATACCACTCCTTGTACTGAGCATAGAAGTCGTGGATGTAATTATGAGCAGTGGTCTCGGCTTCTGGAGGGATTCTTTTGAAGTTAGGAGGGAAGATATAGCCATCCATGCAAATTTCCGGGTAGTCGTTTTTCATTTGGGTGAGTTTAGCAGCTCCCTCGCTTGTCAACTCAGCCGGAACTTGTTCAATTATAGCGGCTGCCGTTGGTTCCACTCTTGGCCGTTGAGCGTCAGGCCGAGAAGATTGAGAAGGCAACTGTTGCTGATGAGATGGCCCTGGGAGGTCTACTGGAGCCCTGGGAGGCGGAGGAGAACGAGATCGGGATCGGTGCTGGTATCCCCGGTCTCTATCAGAGTAATCATAACCAGAACGGTTACGCGAGTAGTCTCTGTCTCTGTCATAACGTTCTTGACTCGAGTAACCTCGCCCATGGTCCCTATCTGTCTCTCTCCTACGGGAATCGTAAAATGGAGAAGATTGTCGCACATTCCGAAGCCTATCTAGAGTGGAGCCACGTCCTGACATCTCACCTGCGATAAGAAAGAATTAAGGATTAAAATCCCATAAAGCAATGTTTGCTATGCAGAAGTCATGAAGTGCCGTGGAAGTGTGTGTAAATGTGTAAACCCCCAAACCGACCGGAAGTGTGGACCGCACTTAAAGGAAAGGGCTCGCTCATATTTAGGACATCTTGTAATTCCTCCAACCCAGGATTATGAGAGATCGATATATAATCTGGGATAGGAATATCGTCAAGCCCTTTGAGAGAATCTCTCGAATGAGAAGGGGCGGCCTCAGAAATCATAACTCCGGAAGCAGGAAGAAACACATCTACAGATTTTCCCCCCTTTGACTTAAGTTTTTTGGAAACGGCGGCCTTGCCTTTCCGTTTTTCTCCCAATTCCTCCAAGTTTCCCGAAAGGTCAGCCATTGGCTCTGAATCCGTCTGGGTTCTTTCTTCGTCACTCGCCTCGATTATTCTGATCCCGAGTGACCTCTTCGCTTTTATCTTCTTGGGTTTCTTCTTATTTTCCTTCTTGGAGACGGACTTTGAGAATCCCTCAACAACTATGCTTTGATTAATGTCGATCAAACCCAGAACTCTTAAGTTGTAGTCGTTCAGCACCGAGTCGATATGCCTCAGCTCGCTTGGGACTTCTTGAAGACTCCGGACGGTACCCTTGAAACGCCCTCCATCGGGCCTAGAGATAATAGCTGAAAAAGGAATGAAATGTCAATTTTAACACCGAAGAGCTATTAGTCAAAGAAACAGGTTAAGGCGCTTACGTCTAGACAACCATCGCCTAGCGAAACCCGGAGGGCACCGAACGTAGAACCATTCGTTCTTGAAATAGCTCAGGCACGTCCAAGCTCCAACTACAACTTGGCAATTTCTAACTGCCTCCAAGAATGTAAACGACGGGCTATCACCCCTGCTCTTGAAGTTAAATATGTGTCTGATCTCGGAGGGCCTCGGCGGGCGAAAAAGACAGTCCATAAATATTACGAAGACACTATTCAGCAACGCGTGCCCGTTGGGATGAAGTTGTGAAGGAGCGATCCCTAAATATGATAGCATCCTTCTGATATATTGATTAAAGGGAGGAAGAGTTCCAGCCGCACAAGCATGACGGTAGAATGCTGTATATCCTTCAGGAGGATTGTGCGGTCTATCGGTGGTGCTGGGCAATAGTACGTCACCAAGAGATATGTTATGCTTTAAGCATATTCGCCCCAATAAGGATTCAGAAATGTTGGACTGAACCGAGTCAACAGGATCCTCAATAAATATCGCCTCCGGCAATTCGTCTGGAGCTGGATCGATTATATCGGCAGGGATATCGGGAATCTCCAGCACCGGAGGAGTCGAGCTCTGTACCTCTTGTTGTTGAGAGCTCGAAGATTCCATAATTAGCTAACTCATTAGAAAGCAACATTAAGTTTATGAACAAGCCCGTGCATGCCCCAGTGTAGTGTGTGTGAACGTGTCGTGCAGTGCAAGTATTATACATCACTCGAGCAAATTTAACAGAATGAAGCGAGATGTTCGTACAACATAACTTGGGAATTTGAGAAAGAAAATGACCGTCATCGCTGACCGTCATTTCCGCACCGTCCAAACGCTACGGACCAACTTCGAGTATAAATCAGTTGTATTATTGGTTAAGTCATGGTTCCATCGACGAGCTTCAAAGGAAATTCAGGTTCAAGTCTGTTGGTCAAGTTCGATTATGCAAGGCCGAAGCTCGTCGGAGTCAAGTATGCTAAAGTTCATTAAGTTCATCAGAGAATAACTTGAAACTGGTCGTAGTTCATATGATGGAGCAAGTCAAAAAGTAATGGTCTCCTAAGACGAAGATGTTCGAATCCATCGGTTCGAATCGATGCAGGACGAATCGATGAAGTTTGGTTCCAATTGCTTCGAATCCATATGGATCGATTCGATGCAACATTAGGATAGAGGAACACTTCGAATCCATGGTCTATGCCTGGCTTCGAATCGATCGAGATTGATGTTCTTCGAATCGATCAGAGTATTGCTACTTCGAATCGATTGCCACGAACTTTCTTTCCTTTTTCTTAAAACCATCGATTCGAAGCTATGCATTCAAGATCGATTCAAATGGCTCGTGCCTGGATCGATGCGAAGCAACGGGAAACGACACTCTAATCGCTGGAACCCAAAAGACATCACTCCTCGACTCCATCGAGTCGACCCACTTCATTCAGATCTTGTCACTCCTTAGAGTTTTTCTAAAGCGAGAATAGTTTGCTTTTCTCATCTCGAATCGGTCCATTGAATACCTGTTTGGATTTCGAGTAAAAGCGTGGAAGGGATCGATTGTTTTGAAGAGAGCACGTTTGTCTTGGCCTAGGAGAAATCGATTCGAAGAAGAAGCTCTCGTAACAGTAAAAAGTGAAAAGTGAGAAGTGAATAGGAGCCCGGTATATATAGGGATGATGTGGCGATTCGCCTCCCGGTATATCTGACCGGCTTCTATAGGTGAGATAATCGACTCGAATCGATTCGTTGCGGCATGTTCGAATCCATTGTAACCTTTAGTTCGAATCCATCACGACGCAGCGTCGTTCCACCAGTTCGAATCCCTCCTTTAGTTCGAATCCATCCGGTTTCGAATCCTTTGCCACATCGAATCCATTCTAGCAGCATCGAAACAAAGCAACATTGATTCGAGCACTCACAACTTCGACTCCATCAACTCAGAGAACATCGAATCCACGCAATATCGATTCAAAGAGGCACGGCTTCGAATCCATCGCCAACCACTGATGAAAATGGACGAATAGTCTCAATGTTTAAAATTGCTTGTCTACTCTTGTACCGATTCAGGAGAGGATCAGTACGAGAGGATGATCATAGATAATCATAAAAGCAGTGTTTTAACTCAAATCTCAAATCGGTCCAGGAGAGGACCAATGCAGATTTCGATAGTAAACCGAACTGACAACGACTTGCGATCACGCAACGTTAATCAAAGTCAAGATAATACACGTATGCACGTATTTCTGACTAATGTTTGATCTTTATCATTTACAGGGATCGAATGTTCATCTCGTCATGACTCAAAAAAATGACAGCCAGTCACTATTGTACGACGGTCGATTACAGCGATACAGAATGCAACTTTCGGTAAAGCATGTCATAGCTGTCCAGTGAGAGATTGCAACTTTTCAAAGCACGTCATGTTTACACAAGACGTACTTTGGGGGGCAAATGTTATCCCGCCTTTTGGCAAGGCCGTGATACCAATGACTTAACTAGAAAACGGTGACAGATCGTCTCGGAAGTCGGTTACACGTAAGGATCGCTACGGATATCGATGAAATTTGTTCGAGTCCGGATCGGGCTATAATCGATAAGGCACGTCAAGTAGAGCCGTGGGAACCAACGATCCAAGTTTCAAGGCAATCCGAGTTCGTATGCTCGAGATATTGTCGACAAAGGATGGAGTAGAACTTCCTTAGTTCGAATCCATAGGCGAACTCTATGTTCGAATCCAACAGACAACACTTTACCTCGTATCCATGAAGAAGAGAGCAGTTCGAATCGATCAGAGGAGGATTGCTTCGACTCCATCAGGCGGAATCAATAGCTTCGAATCGAGTGAGGCATTCACTACGTTCGACTACATCAAGCAAGCCTTCATGTGCCTTGAGTTCGAATCCACCCTCGCCTACACCATTGTTCGAATCCATCGAAGGGAGGAACCTTCGAATCCATGCATTCGAATCCCCATGCCAAGACAACTTCAAACCGGTCCATAGCTACGAGCCTAACTCGATTCGAACGAACATTAGTCCCATCGATTCGAAGGAAGAGGTCCTTCGAATCCATTACCTCGACTCCACCATCTTCGAATCCAAGTCGTGGATTCGACCCAGTCAATGCGGAGTGCAAAGTGGACCGATGCGAAGAAGGCGCACCACGTCACCATCTTCACGAGCAGGAGGAACGATTCGAACGAATCGATTTGAGCATATCGATTCGAACGACTCCAGGATTCGAAAAACACCAACTTGAATCGATCATAACTCGAGTTCTACAAGTCCAAATGCCATGAAATTTTCACAGAAGCTCAAGCACATGATGAAGAATGTTCACACCAAATTTCAGCTCGATTGGGCGATTTCTTGATCGATTCGAACCAAGGGTCGAATCGATCCCAAAGTGGGCCCCGATCTCCAGATTTCGGCCATGTGGGCCCCCTGACGTACCAGAACTGGTCTCCCCTCATTTTAGGCGAAATATCAGCCTCCTACACCTATAAATAGAGCCCCTGGTCATTCAGAAAAGGGGTCGGAGAATTCTAAGTACTGAAGAGCGCCCAGATTCTGCCAGATTACTCCAGAACACCGCCGCTGCTTTAGATTGACACTTAGCATTTGAATTCAGTTGTATTACATTATCAACTACTATAATCTTCAAGTAATCGAGCAATAAAATCATCAAACTTCATAGTGGACGTAGGCAAAACGCCGAACCACTCTAAATCGCTTGTCTTTGCAATTTACTTTCTGTTATTTGGAGTTTTTGTTAGATAATCCACAGTTTTAATTTTCATTCTTCACTTTTATCTCTTCAAAAACTTCCGAAGAGTGTTGTGCCCATTTTTGGTACAAACACTTAATATATAAGTTGTAATCAAATATACTTATATGTCTCAGCCCACTATCGCAGAATGCGTAAGTGACTCGCTATTGGGGAACTACATGTCTCGGTCCATTATCACAAAAACATGGACAACTCATTATCGAGGAACTCTAAGTCTCATCCCGTCATCGTCAAAATCGTAAGCGACTCGCTACTCGGGAACACAATGTCCTATCCTACTATCATTAAATCATAAGCGACTTGCTACTGAGGAATAAAATGTCTCAGCCCACTATCACCCAATCGTAAGCATCTCGCTACCGAGGAATAATTATTCTCAGCCCACTATCGTCATAAAGAAGAAAGCACAACAAATCTACTAAATAAGCACTTTCCAGAAGTATCCCAAAACACAGCAACCGATATACTAAAACGTTCCTCGTTCTTCCATGATCGCAACGCCATGAACCGCATGCGAAACGGAGGTCGTATGTGAAAGTTATAAGCATTAGAAATATAGGGGTGATTTTGTAATTTTTAGTATAATTTTTACTTATTTTATTATTCTTTTTCTGATAAGCACACAACCTCTGATTCAATAGATCTCGACCGCATTCCCCTTATTTTGCTCGTCGCCACCCATTAGGCCATCATGTCGACCATCAGACCTCGCCCGCGGCTTCACCACACCTTGCCAAATCGAATGTTGTCCCTAACCCTGCCTACAACGCCACCAATATCTCGCTACCGATTGTGATATTCGGTCAGTTTTTCTGAGATTCCACCGATCTTCGATGTCAATTGGAAAATCAAACACCATGGAGCTTATCTACTTAACATCCTCTTCTTATCTGTGGTCCCCAATCGTCGTACCATCGTTATTTCACCGTTGGATCGAAAGGGACGGTCTATGTTTAACGAACTTTCGATGCATTTTCAAATCAATCCACACACCCAGTCGATGAACGAACACCACCAGTGGATTCACATCTTGGAAAACTATAGTTTTGATATATAATATGCCTGATTTGGAACGCTTGTATATTTTGCACTTCTTAAATTTAACCGATATTAATTTTGCTAATTACAATTGATAAATGGATATGAAGAGTCCCACTCATCGATTAGCCTTGCTTCCTTTCTGATTTGATTTGAATCCATCTTTCCCTTGTTGGCTTGATGCGTTACCCTCTTGACTTGCCTTGATTTGCTTTGAAATTACTTGTTTTGAAATGTCCAATTATTGCCTTTTGATTTGATGTAGCATTTCTTTCATTTTTATTAAGAGATTATAAGATGGAGAAGATAGAGATTAAGGATAGAATGTATAGGCTGAAATATGATTAGGGGAATAGGATTTGGTTCCTATTTATAGGCTAAAATGGCTAATATTTGGGCTAAAATTTTGAAATCAATATATTACGAAAATGTCATCGAGTTTTGACTCCTTCTAATTTCCAGCCTGTTTAATCAAACTCAACAAATTACACTTGTTTTCTGATCGTGGACGACATTCTAGACGCATTGGAATAGGTCCCGATGCCTAATTCCTGCTTCTATAAAAATATGTTATTTACCGTTTACGTAAAATTATGATTTTACCCCTATAAAATTCAAAAATTTACTTGATGTTACATTCTTCCCCCTTAAAAGAATTCCGTCCTCGAAATTCAAAAGGATGGAAAATGAACTCAAAACATCCAAACATACACACAAAATTTCACATCTATATCATACATCCATATTAGCAACAAACACATATATAACGTAAGGAAATAGTCACAGTTACAAGGAGTATAAATGCCATTAAAAATGTACAAACATCACTCAAAAGCATGGTATATGTGACAGGTATGATATAATGGCAATAATGGGAAAAATGCATGATTCAACTAAATCGGAGCGTCCTATATGCATACAACCATCGTGACAACAAGCAAGTCCTAACATATGCATAGATATCTATGTGAATGTACTCAAAACAACAAGCAAACAAAAGCATGTATTATAAAAAACATCACACATAAGGTAACATTCATAGACATATACTAAACCAGCAGAGGTCAAACCAAACAAATGAATCAAACATCTCAACCAATATAGCAACTGTTATCCCGCCTTTTGGCAAGGCCGTGACACCAGGAATTGACTAGTAACCAATGGCGGTTCGTCTTAGAGATCTGTTATACACAGACTCCCTATGGATATCGACGAATTTTGTCCGAGTTCGGATCGAGCTAAAATTGATATGACACGACAAATGAAGCTATGAGAGCCAATGTTCCAAATTTCAAGTCAATCCGAGTTCGTATGCTCAAGTTACGATCGATGCAAAATGAAGGGAACAACTCAGTTTTCGTATCCATAGCTAGGCCTCTATTCGAATTCATCCCTTTCGTATTGATCAGAACAGCAGTGACCTCGCATTCATCCAAGAGCCTCAATTCGAATCGATCGAGTTCGACTCCATCGGCGAACCACTGTTCGAATCGATCGTACAATGACCACTTCGTGTCCATCACAGAGCCTTTGTTCGAATCCATCTAGGTGGAGTGCCTTTATCGATACGAACTAAGCCACACCATCGATGCGAACAGAGTATAACAATTGATGCAAACTGAGGAGCCTCCATCGATGCGAATTGTGCATCTTTTATCGATACGAACAAGGCAAAACCATCGATACAAACAGAGCGAAAGTCCTAGAACGACTCGATCAACTCGGCATCAAAGGCAGAGTGATCCAGAGATTCAAGCGCCATGTCATCGAGTCGAATAGGATCTGGTCGAAATGAAGGAGTCGAATGAAACAGCCAACCAAAGATCCTAATTCGTATCGATCATATCTCCTAATCTATAAGTCCAAATGCTATGAAATTTTCACAGAAGCTTACGTGCATGCTGAAGAATGTCCACACCAAATTTCGATTACATCGGACACAATCTTGATCGATACGAAATCCGTTCGTATCGATCACGGATCGGGCCGAAACTTCGCGGGCTTGGGCATGCGGGCCTACTCACGTGCCAGGGGGAGTCTCCTGAGATCTGAGCGAAATATCAGTCTCCTACACCTATAAATAGAGCCCCGGGGCATATAGAAAAGGGAGCTTCTTCTTCTTTGAATTCTCCAACGCCCAGACTCTGCCGGATCCAGTTCTAAACTCCATTGCTGTTGCTACTAACGAATTTCATTGCTGTAAATCATTGTTATCTATTGTAACTCGCTGAAATCAATTGTAATCATCGAAGAAACATCAATAAAGCAATCAACTTCATAGTGGACGTAGGCAACACGCCGAACCACTCTAAATTTTTGTGTCTCCGTGCATTTTAATTATTTTCATTATCTGTTTTTGGAGTTTTTGTTAGATAATCCACTTTTTCCATTTAATTTTCTTCATTTTATCTCTTCAAAAACTTCCGAAGAGTGTTGTGCCCAATTTTGGTACAAACACTTTGGTGCTTTCACTGAGAACAAACCCAATTTTTCTCCTGCTCTTTGGATCTCCTATCTATACCGGATTGCATAAATCCAAGAAGAAGATCCAGATCTCGGACTTCGAAGCCCTTCCATACTATTCAGATTTGCAATCAGATCTAGGAAAGGACTTTCATTAATTTACCATGGTAAGTACACGAACTACTTCTACAACTGCTGATCAAGGAGGACGGGAGAGATAGAATCCCGCACAGTTGCCTCCATCCAACCAAGATGCCGCCGGACCTTTAGATCCATCAGGCCCGGTCACTAGACAAGAATTCCAGATGTTGCTTCAAGAGTTGACCCAGAGTCGACAACAACTGACTGAACAACTGCGCGCCAACACAGAGTTGACCAACCAGCTGAATCGCCAAAGGCGCAGAAGACCCAGAAGAGACCAAGGTTCTTATTCTTCCACAGAGAGTTCAGCCTCATCTGATGGTCACCACCGATCCACACGCCCACGGCTGGATGTAAGCTACACCTAGGCCACAGGGCACCAACCTGCTTCAAATCTTGGACAACCTAGAACTGGACCATCCACTAGTCATCATACAGGACCTTCATTCCAAGGAGGTGCTACTCCTTATCATGTCACAGGCAACATAGCTACTACCACCACTACCGAACAAGGGTTTGATGCTAGAAACCAAGTTGATCCTCAATGTAATCAACGAGAGCAGACTCCAGAGCCTTATGTCCCGGAAAATGTTGAACCAAGGAGGCGAGGCACAGACCGTCGACCGCGTCCGGTCCAGACTCGCGCTGTGGAACCCGACCACACCTTGTCCCAGCATGCTCCAAGTATCCGAATGCCGGATATACCAACGATGATTCGTCAAATGATCCGTGAAAGTCAGGGTCTCAGTAATGACGACTGGGGAATCTCCCGGAATAATACCCCTTTCACCGATGACGTATTATATGCTGAACTACCTCGACGCTTCAGGATGCCAACTTTGCCAGTCTACGAAGGGAGTTCTGATCCCAATCAACACATCCTGAAATATGAATGGCTGATGAATGCTGCGAGAGCTGATGATGCAGTAAAATGCCGTAGTTTCCCCATTTCCCTGAGGGGGCATTGCAACTATGTGGTTTACTCGTTTGCCACCACGATCCATTTCTAATTTTGACCAAATGGCCATCCAGTTTATTGAACAATTCTGTATGCACGTAGAGAGGCCTAAAGATGTTAACACTTTGTCTAGTGTTACACAAGCTCCCGGAGAAACACTTAGACGTTACTTGGAGCGATTCCATGCCACGTGCGCAGAAATAAACAATCCCAATGACAACTCTATCCTGATGGCATTGACTAAAGGGATTGACCCTGACTCCGAGTTCGGAAATTGGTTAGCTGGGAAACCACCTGCGTCATTGGACCGTTTCTATTCCAAGGCAGCCCAATTCTTGAGAAGGGAGGATGCGAAACAGTCTAGGAAGCAGGATGACGCAGGGCCCAACATCGAAGGAATCCAGAGTAACATCGCCGTTAAACAGTCCGGAGATAGTTCTGGAAAAGTTCAGTTGAACATACAAAATAAACAGAATCAGTAGAGGGACAATGGAAATCAGGGAAAGAAGCGAGATCAGAGCCATGGTACACGACGTAGAGCTCCCATGTTTGACAATTATACTCCATTAAATACGTCGCTGGAAAATGTGTATTTGCAGACCTGCAATACCGTGCAATACAAGAAACCTACTACGAAGCCACTAACGAAAAGACAAGTCCAAACAGGAAAGTTTTGCAGATTCCACGAAAGCTATGGCCATAATACCAATGAGTGTCGTCATTTGCAAGATCTCATTGAAAAATTGATACGTGAGCGGAAGTTAGATCAATATGTCCGGGCGCCATAGTCGGGAGGTGCGGGCCCATCAAATCAGAATCGTGCGCCGAATCAGGAAATACAGGAGGAACCCGCTCGTACACGCAGGAGGTTGGTTATTAATACAATAAGTTGTGGTCCTCACCCAGCAGATCGAAGCTGGAAGGAAATGGAGTCGTATGCCAGTTCTATCAGGCATGCAGACTACGAGTGTTGTAGTAGTTTTGATGAAGGGGCTCCGGCCAAGCAACAGAAGACAATGACAGATGACATCGTGTTCAGGAATAGGGACGCTGACAAATTCGAAGCCCCCACTATCGACCCACTAGTCATCTCAACTCAAGTAGGTCCTGCTTGGATGAAGAGGATCTTAGTTGACAGTGGAAGCTCTGTGAATATCATGTTTAAACGAGCTTATGATCAAATGAGAATGGAAGCAAAGGACTTGAAACCCTGTCAATCTCGAATCCATAGTTTCAACAGAAGTGCTACTACACCCACTGGAATGGTGGAACTGCCAGTGGAGTTGGGAGTTGGAGAACGCCGGAGAGTACGGATGTTACAGTTCGTTGTGTTGGACATAGACTCCCCTTATAATGCTTTCTTGGGCCGACCGGCCCTCGCTGAATTCAGGGCAGCCATTGCCCCGTGGTGTTTGACTTTAAAATTTCCCACCGATCGTGGAGTGGGAGTCATTCAAGGAGATCAGGCCGCTGCAAGAGCCTGTTATGTTGCCGAGCTGCGAGATGCGCAGCGAAAGGAGAAAGGAAAGGGCGTAAGGGAATGTCTCTGCGTCCGCTTTGCTGATAATTCACAATTAACACCTGGGCCTAGGCCCGAGCACCCTAGCCAATTCCAAAGGGATCTTGACCAAAGATAAATTGAAGATGAAGGAGAATCTAAAGAAAGTCAAGCATCCCTGGCCGAACTGACGATCGATGTCCCAATTGACCATGATGATGATACGAAGATGATAAAGATTGGGTCTCCGCTAAGCCAACAAACTCAAGAGGAATTGGTTGAATTTCTACGGGCAAATCTTGACGTATTCTCCTGGACGCATTCTGATATATGTGGGATCTCGCCGGACATCGCGAGCCACACCCTGAATATTGACCCGCGGCATGTCCCGGTCAAGCAAAAAAGGCATGGCATAGATCGAGAGAGATCTACCGCCCTTAAAGAAGAAGTAGAAAAGCTTAAAGCAAACGAGTTCATTCGAGATGCGCTATACCCCGAATGGGTTTCGAATCCCGTGCTCGTCCGAAAGCCGAACGAAAAATGGAGAACATGTGTCGATTACTCCGACCTGAATAAAGCTTGTCCCAAAAACAGTTTCCCACTTCCCAAAATTGACCAGCTAGTAGATTTAACAGCTGGGCACGAGCTTCTATCCTTCATGGACGCGTATTCTGGCTACAATCAGATACCGATGCATTTACCCGATCAAGAACATACTAGCTTCGTAACCAATCTGGGACTTTATTGCTACAAAGTTATGCCATTCGGACTCAAGAATGCCGGGGCTACTTATCAACGATTGGTCAATCGGATGTTTGCCAACCAAATCGGGAAAACCATGGAAGTATATGTAGACGACATGCTTGTGAAGTCAGGACTCTCCCCCGACCATGTTAAAGACCTGGAAACTATGTTCAACATACTTCGAGAATACAAAATGAAGCTTAACCCACTGAAATGTCACTTTGGAGTTTCATCCGGAAAGTTCCTTGAGTTCATCGTCAACGCTCGAGGGATCGAAGCTAATCCTGAAAAGATCTAGGCTAACAGAAATCTTGAAACTCCGAAAACAATAAAGCAAGTCCAGAGTCTCAATGGGAAAGTAGCAGCATTGAGCAGGTTCATTTCAAAGTCCACTGACAAATACATTCCCTTCTTCAATCTGATCTGAAAGGGAAAGCGAAACTTTGAATGGACCACGGAGTGTGAGGGCGCTTTCCAAGCACTAGTTCAACATCTATCCACACCACCTATCCTCTCAAAGCCTATTGAACATGAGAAGTTGTTCGTATATTTGGCGATATCAAAAAATGCTATCAGCGCTGCATTAATTTGAGAAGAAGACAGGATACAGAAGCCAGTATACTACGTCAGCAAACGATTGACTGGAGCTGAAAGAAATTATCCGAAGCTAGAGAAGTTGGCTTATTGCCTTGTTATTGCATCGAGGAAGCTCCGACCATATTTCCAGGCACATCCCATTATTGTTTACACCGACCAGCCGTTACGACAGGTCCTTTCGCGGCCTGAGACGTATGGTTGGTTACTCAAGTGAAACATCAAACTGAGTCAGTTTGATATTACTTACACTCCAAGACGAGCGATCCAAGGACAAGTCCTAGCCGATTTCATAGCTGAATTTACCGTTCCAGAGGACTTGCCCGAAACCAGAAAATCCCCCGAATATGTCTGGAAGTTGTATAATGATGTTGCATCAAATGACCGGTGTTCGGGCGCTGGTGTTGTACTCGAAACCCCCGAAGGCCGATCTATATGCTATGCTTTGAAGTTTGACTTTCAAGCAACCAATAATGAAGCTGAATATGAAGCCCTCATAGCTGGACTAAAACTTGCCAGAGATCTGAAAATTATCGTTGTGGAAATTTATTGCAATTCACAATTAGTCGTGTTCGGGGAACATATCAAGCGAGAGACCGAAGACTGGCTACTTACTTAGCTCGGGTCCAAGAAACACTGAATTAGTTCGATTATTATGCTATCTATTGTATACCTCGAGAACGCAACCAAAAAGCTGATTCATTAGCAAAGTTAGCCAGTAGAGGTGAAGCTCAGCAAATGGGACTCGTTCCCGTAGAGACGTTAACTTCCCCAAGCATTGACCGAGAAGAAATAGATTGGGTATGCGAAACAATTCCCGACAAGGAGTCATGGATGACTCCATTCAGAAACTATTTTGAGCACGGAACCCTGCCAGAGCACAGGAGCGAAAAGAGACGAGTTCTTCGGAAGGCTTCACGATTCGCTATCCAGAACGGAATCATGTACAGAAAAGGGTACTCTATTCCTCTACTCCGGTGTATCGCTCACGATGAAATCAAACGAATATTACACGATGTGCACGGGGGAGAATGTGGCGATCACACCGGGGGGCAAGCACTTGCCAAGAAAATACTTCGACACGGATATTACTGGCCTACTGTGAATCGTAACGCGTCGGATTATGCAAAGAAATGTGATAGGTGTCAGAAGCATGCTCGAATTCCTAGAGCCCCGCCTAACGAGATAACGCAAATGGTCAGCCCATGGTCGTTTGCAATGTGGGGGCATCGATATCATTGGTACTTTACCTCTGGCAAAAGGTGGTGCGAAATACGCCATCGTTGTAATTGATTACTATACAAATTGGGCTGAAGCCGAAGCTCTTGCTACCATAACAACGAAGAAAGTAATCAACTTTGTAGTCCGCAACATCATCTGTCGATTCGGTCTTTCACACACCATTATTACGAACAACGGAACCCAATTCGACAGTGCTGAATTTAAAGATTTCTGCAAACGATTTCACATCCAAAAGAAATTCTCTATAGTTGCACACCCTCAGGCGAACAGACAGGTCGAAGCAGTTAATAAAGTTATAAAATCCATTCTGAAGAAACGACTGGAAAAGGTCAGGGGCAAGTGGGTCGATGAACTTCCTATGGCTTTATAAGCTTATCGAACAACCCACAAGACCGCGACCGATCACACTCCATTCTCTCTCTCTTATGGTTCAGAAGCCGTTATTCTAGTCGAACTAGAAGTACCTTCTCATCGTGTGACATACTATGATCCAAAGACAAATGCTATATTACTTGCTGAATCTCTCGATCTACTAGATGAGAAGCGTGAAGAGGCTGATTTGAGGGCAGCTGCGCATCGAAGTCGAGTCGCCCGATTGTACAACACCAAGGTCCGCCCGCGAACCTTTGAACTAGGCGATCTCGTCCTAAAAGGAATTTATCTGGTTCCTTCGCATATGAAGCAGACATGGGAAGGACCGTATGTTATTGAACGAAGGCTCGGAGATGGCACATTCAAATTATCGACTGTTGATGGTCTCACTCTGCCAAGAGCTTGGAATAGCGAGAGTCTTCGCCACTACTACACATGATAGGCTATGTTTATCCACTTAGTTTACTTTCCATTTTGCAATTTGTTTCTGCATTTCGAAATTAGAATTTGTAATAAGGCAACTGACTTTGCCATATTTTCTTATTTCAGCAATAAAATGCAATCTCTTCAAGCCAGAGCTGTGATTTACTTGAAATGCTTCATATGATCATTACTATGCACGGAGAGCTAAGTTTCACCATATGGTGGAATTTATTCAAATAGGGAGTGACTGTGATGCAACCGGTCACTCGCTAAGTGAAACCCGAGCTCAGGGACAAGCCATCACATCAAAGTCAAAAATGGATTGATACACGACAATCCCTCACTTAACTCTCGGTTCCCAGAGTGCGAACTGGAGTATTAAAATACGTCTACGAAGAGGGTGGATCCGACCGCCTAACGACTTCGTCCATATCTGAACCAAGTTTGAGGAGGATGGACCCGTCCATCTAACGACCTCACTTGTTAACTCAGGGTGGATGTGATCCGACCGTCCGTGATCCTGATACACCTTTCATTCCCAAAGTGCGAGCGAAATCCAAAAACATACAGCAGATGTGACTGACCTTCTGCTTATCAACCCTAAACTCCCAAAGTGCGAGTCGGAGGATAAACATCAACACCGGATTCCCAGAGTGCGAAACGGAGTATAAACATCAACTTTGAACTCCCAGAGTGCGAGTCGGAGGATAAACATCAACTTCGGATTCCCAGAGTGCGAAACGGAGTATAAACATCAACTCCGAAATCCCAGAGTGCGAGTCGGAGGATAAACATCAACTCCGGATTCCCAGAGTGCGAAACAGAGTATAAACATCAACTCCGAACTCCCAAAGTGCGAGTCGGAGGATAAACATCAACTCTGAATTCCCAGAGTGCGAAACGGAGTATAAACATCAACTTCGAACTCCCAAAGTGCGAGTCGGAGGATAAACATCAACTCCGGATTCCCAAAGTGCGAAATGGAGTATAAACATCAATTGCGAACTCCCAGAGTGCGAGTCGGAGGATAAACGTCAACTCCGGATTCCTAGAATGCGAAACGGAGTATAAACATCAACTCTGAACTCCCAGAGTGCGAGTCGGAGGATAAACATCAACTCCAAATCCCCAGAGCGCGAATTGGAGTATAAATATTAACTCTGAACTCCCAGAGTGCGAGTCGGAGTATAAATGTCGATTCCAAGTCCCCAAATCGCGGACATATGATTAAAACTTAAGCCGGCATGACCAACCGCCGGTAAACAAATGAGAATCCCCGGAGTGCGGATATGATCATCGACAATCAGACAAATGTGGAAAAACCGCTCGGTCTCTAATTGACTCAGACACCCGTTCAGTGGCACTAGGCTCAACATGTTGTAAGCAAGAGGCAACCGCTAACTGATACTCTACAACTCACCCGTAAGACTGGGGGGAAGAACCTAAGTGTCGACCATTGACTGTAGCAGAGCGACGTCAAAACTCAACTCACTTCCCGGTCATAAACCATGTCCGCAGTCTCCGAACTTAGCAAACCAAAACAAACTTGATTCAAAAGTTGAAACTTCACAAGTGCACTTCAAATATTGAAACACTTGAGCAAATACACAAACAATTGAAAAGAAGCCAAAAAAGAGAAGTTTCATGTCTATTGTTTGTAAAAGAAATTCACGTACAAGTTTGTTCAAAAAAGAATTCCTACTAGCAGGAGCCGAACCCGCATCTATACACGACTAACAAAATGAAAGTCAAAATAAACCAAGGAAGCATGCCTAATCTTTCTTCTTCCTCGGCTTCCTCCTCGGTGTGGACCTGCTGGAACCGCCATCACCTTTCCTCTTTGAGCCTTTGCCTCTCGGTGGTCGGTCTCCAGGCGGGGGCAAGATCTCAACATCCTCCTCCGAGCTCGTATGAATAGGAATGCTTCCTGCGGGTGGAGTCGGAGGAACAGGATCAAGTGCAGAAGGCGGAATGGGCACGCTGGTGATGAAAACTGTACCACCAGGAGATATCATTCTATGCGGAGCTGGACCGGGCGCCGCCATCCCACCTCCAAAACTACCACCGTGAGCCGCTGCTTCCATTTCAACATCGATTTGTGCGAACATCTCCTCCTTAGTAACCGCTCAAGCCTTACTGGGGGCGTCAGTAGTTGGCACTGAAGAACTTGTAGCAGGAGCGCCTCCACCCATGACGAATGGCAAGTCGGCAAGAGGGTCACCATGACGGCGAAAGAGTTCTTCCATCTGCTGCTCATCGAACACAAGCGTGCTTCCCTGCATGTCGTCAAGAGACGCGGCAGTAGTCACGACGGTCGCTTCAGTAACGATAACCCCCTGCGTCTGATACGATTCTTGAGTAGCAGGAGGCACGACCGGTGCAGCATCGATCACTGGACAAAGAATAAGAGAACTGTTAGAACTTAACTCGAGCGAAGATTTCGACTTAAGAAAGATATGTGGAATGTTCAAAATACCTTCGTCAGTTTGACTCGTAGGCGGTAGAGCGGCTTTAGTAACTTGCGCTGCAGCCGGAGACATCTGCGGCTGATCCAGATTGTAGGCAGGAACAGCTTGGGGATCGACCGCAGACGAGGATTTGGGCTGGGTTGACGCTGGAACTTCAAGACTCGCCTCATGATGATCAACCCCTAAACCCTCTCCTATTTCAAAGTGCTGGGCGCAGAGTCTTTCCTTCTCATGCAGAATCATTGACTCGTGAAGAATCTTCCTTTCATCTTCATTCAGAATGCGATTCTCGAGTTCAAACTCAACCACAGACTCACCCAGATGCGCCTCCTTCTCTTCTTCAACTAAACGGCCCCAAGCGTTGAAGAGATGCGACGGATAATCATCGAGCCAGGCTAGATCCTTGTGCCTCAGCACTTTAGCGTTGTAAACAACGAGAAGGTCTTCGATATCTGCCTCTAGCCTGGACTCGGCCGACTTCACTTTCTCCTCGACCTCAGTCTCCACCACGGGACCTTAGCCACGGCCGCATCCCTTTCACCCCGGAGAAAGATAGCCTGCTCACATGCCTACTGGGCCGCATTGCTCGCATCATCCTTTTCCTTAGCCATGTCGGAAAATTTAGCCTTGAGTTCGTTAAGTTCCTTGATCGCCGCATCAAGCTCGGTGGTAACTGTAGTATTCCGATGGCCCATCTCCTCCACCAAGGCAACATGTGTCTGCCTCAACCTCTCCATGGACACATTCGCTTCGTCGGCTTTTTTGGTGGCCGCAATTTCAGATTTCCGAGAAGACTCAACCTCAGTAGTGAGCACTTGAATTATCTGGTCCCTTTGAGTGAGTTCGGTCTCTATTTTCTCAAGCGCTTTGGCTCGCTCAAAGGCCACCTTGGAAGCTTTCTCTGCAGCCTTTACCCACTCTTTGTACTGGGTGTAGATGTCATGAACGTAATCATGCATTGTTTTTTCCACCCCTGATGGAATTCTTTTTAAGTGTGGTAGGAAGACGTAGCCATCAAAGCATATGTTCGGAAAATCCTTCCTCATCTGAGCCAATTTAAGGGCCCCTTCTCCTGTGGGCTCAACTGGGACCTGCTCCGCAATTATGGAGGCCTTGGTTTTCACTCTCTGGAGATGAGTCTCGGATCTAGAAGTATGAGAAGATGGCCTGTGACGAGGAGGCTCCGGTGGATGTGGAACAAGAACAGGAGGTGGAGATGGAAGTCTAAGAGGCGAAGAGCGATACCTAGATCGATGCCTATATTCTATGTCCCTGTCCCGCTCGTACCTCTCTTGACTAGAGTACCCACGATCGCGGTCTCTATCCGAGTCTCTCCTGCGGGAGTCATAATAGGTAGAAGACTTTCAGACCGAATGAAGGTTCCCAAGCATTGAACTCCTCCCAGACATAGTACCTGAAAGAGAGAAATGAATCAAAAGTTAGCGATCTCTTGAACTGGACGATTTACGATTATGAATTATGTAGTGCAGTGAAGTGTATGCATGTGCATCCCCCCCGACCAACCGAAAACGTCGGCCGCACTCGTAGCAAGCGACCCGCTCAGTTCAAGAGCATTATCAAGCTCCTCCATCCCGGTGTCGTGTTGAAACGACACATAATCCGGAATCGAAATGTCAGCAAGCCCTCCAAAAGGATTCTCTACTTGCGGGGGAGGAGCCTCGGAAATTCTAATCCCTTGAACCGGGAAAGACATAACCACATATTTTAGTCTCATTGATTTAGAACGCGTGTGAGCAACGGCCTTGCCTTTTCTCCTTCCTCCTGAATCCTGGACATCGGAAGAAGGCCCAGCCTGGAGCTCATTATCAGTAGGCGTTCTCTCCGCGTCAACTTCTTCAGCTATTACGACTCCGGGCGCCTTGCGTTTCAACCGCTTCTTCGAGACCGCTCTAAGCATCCCTTCCAGCCGTATGCTTTGTTTACGTTCAATCAGCCCGACGGTTCTCAAGTTTCTGTCGGTTAGAACCAGGTCAATGTGCCTTTCTTCACCCAGAACCATTTGGAGGATCCGGAATAGCTCTCTGAAGTATCCACCGTCAGGTCGAGAAATTGCGGCTGTAAAAGAAGAAAAGTATGTCAGTTTTGAGGTCGGTTATTACTATCTCAATAATTCAAGAGAAAGATTGCAACGCTTACGTCTATCCAACCATCGCCTAGCGAATCCAGGAGGGCATCAGACGTAGAACCATTTAGTCTTAAAGTAGCTCAGCCTTCCCCAGGACCCAGTTACAATTTGACAGTTCCTAACCGCTTCCAAGAAGGTAAAAGAAGGGCTGTCTCCACGACTCTTAACGATAAATAGATATCTAATCCCAATCGGCTTTGGTGGTTGAAAGAGGATCTCCATAAACAGAATGAAGGTGCTATTCAACAAAGCATATCCGTTGGGGTGTAGCTGGGATGGAGCTATTCCAAGGAATGATAACATCTCCCTTATACATTGGTTGAAAGGAGGAAGTGCTCCCGCCGTGCAAGCATGACGGTTAAAAGCAGTAAACCCCTCCGGGAAATCATGTGGCCTGTCATTTGGCCCAGGCCGTAACACGTCATCAACCGACAAGCTGTGCCTTAAACAAATCCGTCCTAGCATATCTTCAGAGATGCCGGACGGCACAGAATCTTATGGACGACAAATGAACCGGGCGCCTGGAAGCTCGTTCGGAGCTGGATTTATAACTTCGGCCTCAATGACCGGTATCTCAATGGTTGAAGGAATTGAACTTGGGAGTTCCTGCTGCTGTGAACTTGAAGGTTCCATGACTAACTAGCTTATGAAAAATCATTGTTAAATAGACAATAATGATCGTGCATCCCCCAGTGTAAAGTGTGTGAGTCTGTTGTGCAGTGCAGTACTGTATATCACTTGAGAAGTTCTACAGGATTGAAGAAAGCATGTGAACGATAAGACTTCAAATTTCAGTCGGAAGGACCATCATCGCTGACCGTCACAACCATGCTATCCAGAAATTAGCAATCAATCTAAGTTAAAGTTTGTTAAAATTTTGTTAGAATTGCAGTTCCATCGACGAGCTTAGAAGGGAAATCAAATATGCAGTTCAACGGTCAAGTCCAATTATGCCAAAATGAAGCTCGTCGGAGTTGGATGTTCAAAATGCACAAGAGTTCTCGATATCATCAAAGTTAGGTTCATTGTCAATCGTCAAAGTTCAAGTTCACACCGGTCCATGAAGTTGTACGTATCCATCAGGGATACAGGTTCAAGTTCATATCGATCATTCAGGTTCGTATCGATCGTTCGTGTTCGAGTTCGCATCGATCGTTCAGAGATAATTTCGTATCGATCCTGTGGCACGTATTTCGTATCGATCGGAAAACATCTGCTTTGTATCCATCTAATGTCGTCTACTTCGTATCGATCAATATCGTTTCGAAGCAACCGGTGCTAAATGACTGTTCCATGATCGATACAAAGCCCGAAGCAAGGCAACAATACAAGATTTACCATCAGAATCGATACGAGGCAAGACACATTCCTTCCTCGATCGATGCGAAGTCGTGGCCGAACAACTGCCTACCAACTATTTCGAATCCAATGTCTCTTCTTCCCCAGATCGATTTGAACTTCATGTTTCCTTCCTAGACCTCGCAGATGATCTGCTTCCCCGAACAATGTTCGGACACGAATTCAAATGGGGTGGCATGAGAATTTGGATCTCATCGTGTTACGACTGGATTTGTTCAATTGATTACCTGATGTCGATAAATGGTTGAAGGGATTAAAGATTTTGGTTCGATTCGTAGTTGAGCAGTTTTCCTTTCTTGGTCTCAGAAGCGATACGAAAGCAAGGCACAAAAGTAAAAAGTGAAAAGTGAAAAATGGCTAAGTCCATGGTATTTATATGGACTCGAAGTTGAAAGGAGGAAACGATTCACCTCCCAGTGGATTCGACCAGTCACCAAATGTTACCATGGGATCGATTCGAACAGACTGTTCGTATCCGTCTACAATCCATCGATACGAAATCCTTCTCCATATCGACCACTTTCGACTCCATCTCCAGTGCAGCGATATGAACTGTACAGTTCGAATTCATCGATATGAAACTATTGTTCGTATCGATCATCTTCGACTCCATCCCCAGTTTAGTGACATGAAGTGTGCAGTTCGAATCCATCGAACCACGACATCCAGAGGTCAATATTCATCAATACGAAGGCACGTTTTGTATCCATTTTAGTGGCTCGCGTCGATTCGAAAATGAATTCCACCAAAGTTCGTAACCATCGATACGAAAGTTAATTTCGTATCCATCGAATCTTAACTCCATCGATACGAACGACAGCTTCGTATCCATCGAACCCCACATCCATCGATTCGAAATGCTCATTTCATATCCATCAATGCAATGAAAATCGATGCAAAGAAAATATTTCGACCCTTCACATCGATTCAGGAGAGGATCGTTACGAAGGAACATTCAAAAACAACCATCGAGCATTGTTACAACGAATTTCACGTCGGTTCAGGAGAGGATCGATAAGGAATTCAATATAAGATAAACTGACAACGACTCGTGAACGTCAGCGAGAGTCAGATTAACATATATGCATATATGTCGGACTAATATTCAATATTCCAGATTTACAGGAATTGGAAACTCATTTGATAACGATTACAACAACAAACGACGAATCACTAGCGTACAACAATCAGTTGCCACAATATAGGGTACATCAGTTGACAGTCAACAGTTTACATTATCAAGGAAAACAGTCGAAGATTACAGCTTTCATCGAAAAGACGATAACTATTCAGAATGAAGATTGCAACACTTCAAAGCACATCATGTTTCCACAAGACGTACTTTGGGGGGCAAATGTTATCCCGCATTTTGGCAAGGCCGTGACACCAATGAATTGACTAGTAACCAATGGTGGTTCGTCTTAGAGATCGGTTATGCACAGGCTTCCTATGGATATCGACGAATTTTGTCCGATTCTGGATCGAGCTAAAATTGATATGACACGACAAGCGAAGCTATGAGAGCCAATGTTCCAAATTTCAAGTCAATCCGAGTACGTACGCTCAAGTTACGATCGATGCAAAATGAAGGGAACAACTCAGTTTTCGTATCCATAGCTAGGCCTCTATTCGAATCCATCCCTTTCGTATCGATCAGAACAGCAGCGACCTTGCATTCGTCCAAGAGCCTCAATTCGAATCGATCGAGTTCGACTCCATCGGCGAAGCCACTGTTCGAATCGATCGTACAATGACCACTTCGTGTCCATCACAGAGCCTTTGTTCGAATCCATCTAGGTGGAGCGCCTTTATCGATACGAACTAAGCCACACCATCGATGCGAACAGAGCATAACAATTGATGCGAACTGAGGAGCCTCCATCGACGCGAATTGCGCATCTTTTATCGATACGAACAAGGCAATACCATTGATACGAACAGGGCGAAAGTCCTAGAATGACTCGATCAACCCGGCATCAAAGGCGGAGTGATCCAGAGATTCAAGCGCCACGTCATCGAGTCGAATAGGATCGAGTCGAAATGAGGGAGTCGAACGAAACAGCCAACCGAAGATCCTAATTCGTATCGATCATATCTCCTAATCTACAAGTCCAAATGCTATGAAATTTTCATAGAAGCTTACGTGCATGCTGAAGAATGTCCACGCCAAATTTTGATTCCATCGGACATAATCTTGATCGATACGAAATCTGTTCGTATCGATCACGGATCGGGCCGAAACTTCGCGGGCTTGGGCGCGCGGGCCTAGTCATGTGCCAGGGGAGTCTCCCAAGATCTGAGTGAAATATCAGTCTCCTACACCTATAAATAGAGCCCCAGGTCATACAGAAAAGGGAGCTTCTTCTTCTTTGAATTCTCCAACGCCCGGACTCTGCCGGATCCAGTTCTAAACTCCATTGCTGCTGCTACTAACAAATTTCACTGCTATAAATCATTGTTATCTGTTGTAACTCGCTGAAATCAATTGTAATCATCGAAGAAACATCAATAAAGCAATCAACTTCATAGTGGACGTAGGCAACACGCCGAACCACTCTAAATTCTTGTGTCTCCGTGCATTTTAATTATTTTCATTATCTGTTTTTGGAGTTTTTTTTAGATAATCCTCCTTTTCCATTTAATTTTATTCATTTTATCTCTTCAAAAACTTCCGAAGAGTGTTGTGCCCAATTTTGGTACAAACAGCAACCATCTCTAAAATATTTAAACTAAAATAATTGACTAGAAAGGAAACGTACCGAAAAAGAGTTTGGGATGAGAAGCTCGTATTTTCTCCTTGGGCTCCCAAGTACGCTCGGCCGGGTCGTTTGCCTACTGAACTTGGACCAACTTCACCATCTTATTCCTAAGTTATTTTACACTGTGCTCCAAAATACGAATAGGCTTGTGGGATGCCAACAGTTTCGACTCTACCTCCACTTTTTGTAGTTGACTAGGCTCCACTAACACCATTGTATCATGAATGCATTTCCATAGATGCGACACATGGAACACATTGTGAATGTTCGCCAACTTTTCAAGAAGTTCTACCCTGTAGGCTAACTTCCCTACTCTCTCCAAAATCAGGAGAGGCCCTACAAATAGCGGCGCTAATCTCCCCTTACTAGTAAATCATATGACATGTCTCAATGGCGATACTTACACAAACATAATGTCACCTACTTTGAACTCCAAATTTGTCATTCTTCTATCTGCATACAACTTTTTCCTATGTTGTGCGACCTTCATTCATTTTTAGTTCAGCTCTACTTTCTCCAAAGTATCTCTAATCATTTCTGATCCAAGTATAACTCTATCCGTTGCCTCCCACCAACATGAAGGAGACTTGCATGGCCTCCCATATAAATCCTCAAAAGGTGACATGCCTATACTAGCTTGATAGATATTATTATAGGTGAACTCCCCTAGTGGTAAATGGCCTTCCCAAGCTCCACCAAAATCTAGTATGCAAGTTCTCAACAGATCCTCCAAAACCCTATTCACTTTTTCGGTCTTCCCTTCCGTCAGTGGATGGTAAGCGATGCTCAAATTCAACTTTGTACCCAATGCATGTTGAAGGCTTCTCCAAAATTCACTCGCAAAAAGTGGGTCTCGATCGCTAATGATGGTAGAAGGTATCCTGTGCAAGCGAATAATCACCTTAACGTATAGCGTAGACAACGATGTTGCTATCCTCGTAATCTTCACTCGAAGGAAATAGGCACATTTAGTAAATGGTCCACCACAACCCAAATGCTTTCATTTCCCCTCATACTCCTAGGTAGTCCATCAATAAAGTCCAAAGAAACGTGCCCTAACTTCCACCGTGGAATGTCCAACGGGAGTAATAATCCACTAGGCTTCTTTTGCTTCACATTCACCCTTTGACAAGTTAAGCACCTAACAAAGTATTTCGCCACCTACCCTTTCATCTTCGGCCAATAAAAACCCCTCTTTCTATCGTGGTACATAATATCACCACCCGGATAAATAGTCATCTTAGAATGGTGACACTCATTAAGTACCTCATATATCACCTTACCAACTGCTGGTACACAAAACCTTATGTCTCGCCTTAGCCTACCTTTGTCATCGATGGAATAACAATCCAAGTGAGTAGATCGCTCGCCTCTCTTCAATTGCTGAAAGATACTAACTAACTCCGCATCTTCCTTCTGCTAGACTCAATACGGTACATAAACGCAGGCCTAACTTCCAACACCACCAATGAATTTGGCAACCACTTGGCTGAAGGTTGAATATCGAAACTTGCAATGTGCTCCACCTACTTTCATTTCGTAAACATCGAGCCTAACATAGCATGCCTCCTACTTAAGGCATCTACCACCACATTGCCTTTCCCCAATGTATATCAAATACCAAAATCATATGAGGCTAAAAACTCCATCCACCTTTGCTGTTCCAGATTCAAATCTTTTCACAAGAATAAATATTTAAGCGACTTATGATCCGTAAATAGTTCGAACCTTTCACCAAACAAATAATGTATCCATGACTTTAATGCAAAAACAATAGCCGCCAATTCAAGATCGTGGGTTGGATAATTCCTCTCATGGACTTTCAACTACCTACTAGCGTATGCCATAACTCTTAACAGCTCCTAGTCTCGTACCACAAGCATCGGTATAGATAGTAAAAGGCTTCGTACCATTAGGATAACCAAAGCAGGTGCACTCATTAAAAGTTTCTTCATATGTACAAAGGCATGTTTACACTTCACATCCCAAGAGAAAATAAGATTTTTATTAGTAAGATGAGTTAGGGGTGCAGAAAACTTCGTAAAGTCCTTAATGAACTCTTGATAAAAACTGGCCAAACCAAGAAAGCTCCTAACTTCGATGGCATTCTTCAGTACCTTCCGGTCTTGTACCATGACAACTTTGTTTGGATCAACTGCTAATCCATACTCGGACACGACATGTCCAAGAAAACGTACCTCCTTTCTCTAAGAATGGCACTTGGAGAATTTCGCCTTCAATTGGTGCTTTTAAAAGGTATCGAGCACCTCTTCAAAATGTGCTTCGTTCTCCTCCTCCGTGTTGGAACAAATGAGGATATCATCCACAAATACCACTATAAATCGATTCAGCTATTTTCGAAAAACATGACTCATACGATCCATGAAATAGGCTGGGGCGTTGGTTAGTCCGAAAGGCATGACTAACCACTCCTAAGAACTCTCCAATGTGCAAAAGGCAGTTTTCGATATGCTTTCATTTGCCACCCTAAGCTGGTGAAAGCCTATGGCGAGGTCCAACTGCATAAATACTCTCGCTCCAACTAATTGATCAAACAAATCATCGATGCACAACAATGAGTATTTATTCTACCTCGTCAAGTTTTTTATCTCATGGTAATTGACACACAACCGTAAAGCTCCATCTGCCTTAGTGGCAAACACAACTGGCACTCCCCACTCAGACATGCTTCTTTGTATTAACCCTTTCTATAGAAGTTCGGAAACTTGTGTGTCCAACTCCTTTCTTTCTCGAGGCATCATTCACCTAATGGGCAATACAACTGGCTTCGCGCCTTCAGCCGAATCAATATAGGACTTTATTTCTCATCAAGGAGGAAGACTAGTAATCTTCGCAAATATTTCAGGAGATCTCTATATGACAGGAATGGATGCTAACTCATCGTGGAACAGATCCAACAAATATAAGTAACTCAACATCATCGACCCACTGGGATCACAGTAAACATTTAGGTTATGTCCAGTATCACTCTTCATGCGAATCACCCTCATGTCACAATCTAGTACTGCCTCATAGCGCGACATCTAATCCATCCCCAATATCAATCCATACCCTGAAAACCTAAGCTCAAAAGCATATATGTAAATTCCACACCACAAATCAACAATTTCAATTCTTGGCAAACCATAGATAAGTGGGTCAACCCCCCAAGAGGATTCGACACCACCATGGTATTAGGCACAATGTGAGTCTTTAATTCCAATCTATCAACCATACTTTTAGAAATAAAAGAACGTGATGCTCCAGTGTTAAATAGAGTACGAATTGGAAAATCAGAGATAACTAACACACCTTCCATAGTGAATGTGAAGCTACTTTTCCACTTCCTCTGGATGATGGTTTACTAGCACTGAGAACTACTTCTAGCGCATAGGCCTTTACAATCTGACTATTTATGGCACCCGATCCTCCTTTAACCAAAGCAGGGCAAGCATTCTTTATATGTCCAATCTAATTGCAGTTATAACACTTCACCTTCATAAAATCTACTCTACACTTCTTAGAAATATGACCATTCCTTTTACAACAGTTGCAAATGATACCCCGTTTCTTTCTATTGCCATGCCCATTTTTCTCGTCTCCATTCTTATAATCCCTCTTCGAAAATGCTTGTCCGCCCTCCTTCTTTAGCTCTTCTTTGACCTCTTCCTTTGTGATGGTGTTGAGCACCACCATCTCCACTAACTTCTCCTATAGCCCCCATCAAAATGTGACTCGGTGCTAGATCCTTTAGTGGTTAATTCAATCTGTTTGCAAACCTCTTGGCCTTCTTCACTGGTGTATCGATTAGCTCCATCCTAAATGCTGCAAGCTGATTGAATTGGTTCATATACTCCTTCACCATTATGTTACCTTGTTGTAGATGAATGAACTTCTCAATCTAAACTCCCTTCTCTGCCTCAGATATAAATTTGGCGCAAACATTTTCTTAACCCCAAGTGATGTCCTCCTCATTTGTCTTGGCTACTACCATCTCCCACTAGTTTAAGGCCTCTCCGTGTAGGTGCCATGCTACAAACTGTTGCCTTGTAGCATCCCCAAGACCCAAAGCTCTAAAGATACACTCACATGTACAAAGCTATGCCCTTGTATCCATAAAGAACTCGGCTCCCATGAAAGGCTTTCTACCCATGCTTGTAAAGACTTTGCACAACTTCGAGAAACTAGCAGAGGGTGGTTGATTGGGAACCAATGCAGGATTATGGGATACAGTGTGGCGAGGTTAACATGGGCTTGGCCAGTGGCTTGTAAGAACCTAAGGGACCATATGGTATGTTCATGTCAGGTACCTCTAGCACTACATACTCAGAGCCTCTCTCCAGCTTGGTTACTTATTTCGACTATCTATAAAAAAGACTATTAAAAACTATTCCTTTAATGGCAACGAACTAGACTGGAACAAATTTGATGTGTTTGTACAATTTTATATTATATATATATATATGGATATTCATAAAAATACAAGTACGCTCTCTCCATACGCCTTAGTATTGTAGCAATCGCTTAACCTAGCACTGATACTAAATGTAACAACCCGCCGTCTACAATGCTCTAACCCACGACTAAAAGTGGACCGGCATAGCTGACCTTATAGATGGTGGATCGTTTTGAAATGAATTCTAAAACAGATCACAGAGCTATCTACAATATTCTATACTTTTTGTAAACTACAATGAAAGGAACCCAATATAATACTAAAATAAAAATACTATAATCCTAGTTAAATACAATAAATTATAACTGAGAGTCTCTAGTTTCAAATATTTCTGGATGTTGAAAATAAATAAATAAATAGTTTGAATATTTGGGAAAATATAAAATATGTAGTAGATAGCTAATAAGTATATGCACATCTCCATTGTACCGCCGTGTCTATGGAATCACTACTAATACTCTCGACCTACCTGTTAGAGTAAACAAAAAGCAGAGAGGAATAGAGGGGGTCAAACATACGTCGGGTGAGTGATAGGCATCATATGAGTGTATAATATTAATAAGCTAATAAAACAACACTTATATTCGAAAATCATACCTTAACCCACGTCACCTGCACCCGACAAGTCAGCTAAATGTAATATTATAGTACCACGGTGACAACATATGATAAGATCTCACTAATCTCTGGCCCATACCTAATCATATACATTCGATCAAAACAAAAGTTCTAACTTGCATGCCAAAGACCAACTACAAAACAATCGAGCTTGAAATCCCAACTTGTTATTGCCGAAAACATATGCACTCGCTACCGAGGAACTATATGTCTTAGCCTACTACATTACATGCATAAATGACTCGCACCTGGGGATCCACATATCCCAGTCCACTATCAAAAAATCATGGAGGACTCGCTGCCGAGGAACTCTAAGTCTCAGTTGGCTATCATCAAAATCATAAGTGACTCGCTACTGGGGAACACAACGTCCTAGCCTCTATCGCCAAATCATAAGTGACTCACTGCCAAGGAACAGGATATCTCAGCCCACTATTACCCAGTCGTAAACGACTTGCTACTAAGGAACATTTTTTCTCGGCCCACTATTGCCATAATGAAAAATGCATAACAAATCTACAAAAACACAAGGAACTTTCTAGAAGTATCCCAAAACACAACAAACAACATACTAAAACATTCCTCATTCTGTTATGATTGCAACGTCGTGAATCGCATGTGAAACGAAGGTTGTATGTGAAAGTTATAAGCATTAGAAATATAGGGGCGATATCATAATTTCTAGTTTAATTTTTATTTATTTCTTCTTTTTACCACTTCCGCTACAGTAAGCACACAACCCCTGATTCAAAATATCTCGACCACATTCCCACTCACCGATTAGCATTGCTTCCTTTCTAATTTGATTAGAATCTGTCTTTCCCTTACTGGCTTGATGCGTTTCCCTCTCGACTCGCCTTGATTTGCTTTGAAATTCCTTGTTCTGAAATGTCCAATTATTACTTTTTGATTTTATGTATTATTAATTTGATTTTTATTAAGAGATTAGATGATGGAGAAGATAGAGTTTAAGGATAGAATGTTTAGGCTAAAGTATGATTAGGGAATAGGATTTGGTTCCTATTTATAGGCTAAAATGACTAATATTTGGCCTAAAATTTTGAAATCAATAGATTACAAAAATGACATCGAGTTTTGGCTCCTTTCGATTTCCAGCCCATTTAATCAAATTCAATAAATTATACTTGTTTTCTGACCGTAGATGACATTCTAGACATATTGGAATAGGTCCCGAGGCACAGTTCCTGCTTCTATAAAAATATATTACTTACCATTTATGTAAAATTATGATTTTACCCCTATAAAATTCATTATTTAATTACAAAATATACGAGATGTCACAAAACGATTTGGAGGGGTAATTTAATTTAATTGAGCGATTAAGTAAATTAATTAAATTACTTAATTCGAAAACTTATAAAATTCATACCTTCTACATACGAGGTCCAATCGAGACGTGGTCTTTTGCGTTGTGCTCGTAGGAGCGTTATCTATGCACTGGAGCTGATTTCATCAAGTTTGAAGCAAGTGGAATTTTTAACTAAAATACTATTCAAAAATGTGTAAACGTTAGCTGGATTTTTGATGACTTAACTTACCTTTAGATGAACACTATATGTTATATGGTAGATATAATTATTGTTTACATTCTTGAATGATTTATTTGTTTAGTTTGGTTGAATTCTCATTTTTGAAAAACTGGATGACATATAAAATGATATACAGGGAACTCAGGGAATTTGTAGAGGGATCTGGATTCCTCGCCAGTGTTGATTTTAATTCCGTTTATATACTTTTGTATAAATTATTGAATGCTAAAAGCTTGGTAGTTTGGCCTTATTGATATGACATTGATATGAGTTAAAAGTTGAACTTTTTTATTGATAAAGGTAGTGATTCATATACTATTATTTACTATTTTGATTTGAAAATGGTTTTGATTCGAAGAATGATTTTAAATGTGATTTTTGGAATTTGCGAAGGCATTTAATTGAGAAATGGCTTTTGGAACTTCTCTATTTTACTCCAACCTTGTTGGAAATATTTTAAAAGTATTTCGAAAGATATTTATTTTACAGAAAATTTAATATATTAATAAATGTATTTTTTTAAAAAAAGGTTTGTTTTTTAAATAAAGTGATCCTGTTTTAAAGAAGATACAAATATTTTGGAATAAATATTTGTGAAAGGTTTTATATAAAATATTGTATAGAAAGACAAATTATAAATTGGTTTTATAAATAAAAGAATAGGTTTATAAATGATTTTTTATCAAAGGGAAATGATATTAATTTGATAAATTGGAATAATAAATCACATTTGTGAATTTACAGGGATATATGAAATGATCGTTTATGGAAAGTGTAGAAGTTTTATAAATAAAAAGGAAATTCATAAAAGAAGTTTCTATAAATAAAACAGAGTTTTATAAAGATAATTTATAAAAGAAGTTTTATAAGTAAATTTAGAGTTTTTATAAAAGGAGTTTTATAAATAAATTTGGAGATTTATAAAAGGAGTTTTATAAATAAAAGGAGATTAATAAAAGAAGTTTATAAATATAAAAGAGATTGATAAAAATGAGTTTTTATAAAAGGAACGAGATTTTATTTCCATAAAAGATCCTTCTAACTTATGGTGGTATGAAAAGTATTCTTTTCATACTTAACATCAAATTCCGAGGTATGGAAACTCATCTCTATCTGTGAGAATTAAGATTGTATGTCAAGGCAATAATAGTTTTCTAACTTGTCAGACTTCATTGTTAATCGAGGGATAGCACAAGTTTGAAATCGAGAAGTGGTGGTAAGTATATTTTGTTTAATTTCCATACGACTCATTTACGTACACCAAAAGGATAGTATTTGGACTTATATTAAACAATGTTTTTAAATAACATTAGTTTTTGACCCATTTAATGTGATTTTGGAAAAAAAAGGAAATTGTAACATCCCGGAATTTTACCATTTTGATTTTTGAATATATAATTAATCTTAAATATTTAAATAATTGGCGTCTAAAAATATAAATAACTTATATTGAAATATATGGATTATGTAAATATTGGAAATGTGAAGTAATTATTTTAATTATGAATTTAATTTTTGAATATTGATTTAAATATTTAGATTTTGTATTGAATATTAGTTAAATGGATTTAATGGTCTTATTTAACTCTTAATTAATACATAAGAACGATGAATCCATTTCATAATTTTATAAAAATGATAAATAGTTTGAATAAATAATAAGAAAAATCAATTTGTCAATATAACGACTCGAATTTTATTGACGTGTTTTTAATTTAATTTATTTGATTTTTCCATAGTTTTAAATTGGAAAATATTCAAATTTTTGTTTGATGATTTTTCAGCAAATGATGGTATTTTTGCGATTTACAGAACTAGTTAACCTGTGTATATTATTATTGTTATGGGATCGTATCGCGTTTTTTAGTGCGACCATATTTTCATTTGTCAATCACGGCCCATACGCAAACAAAAATCTATGCGGTGAAATGCTGGAAATTTGGTTATAACCTAAAACAACCCTTAAAGAATTCAATGCATTTCCTTTTCTCTTTCTTCTTTTAGTCAAACAGTAAAACAAAGATTTTCCTCACCTTTAAAAGTTAAAAACAAATCGAATACTCAACCATAAAATGTAAAACAAAAATCTTTGAGTGTAAAATGGAGAGATCTACTAGCTAGATGAGTTTAGTTGTGTACGATGGAGTTTCGGGGGTGTTCGACAGTTTTAAACGTGAGAAAGGCAACTAGGGTTTTGATTCTTGAACAATTTAAGGTGAACTAGGTGAATTAAAGTTTGGTTTGGGGTTTATAGGCAATAAATGCACCTTGGGGCCAATTTTGGCAAAGCTTAGGGTAATTTTTGGTCGTGCGATTATGGGGTCGCTGTCGACATGGCCCAGATCGCGATCCAGTCGAGAGGTTCGAGCTTGACAAGGTGTTAACATGAGGGTGGAGAGTTGGGTATAGTGTGCATTGGTGAAGTCGGTGTTGTTTTTGTCGAGTGTGGTAGAAGTTTTGTTGTGCGTGCACCTGTGCAGTTAAAGCGCTCGGCAGATTCAAAGCGGTGGAGGTGTAAAAAGTCATAGCGGGGATACAGCGAGGATATAGCGGGATATAGCGGATGGCTTTAAAATAGCATATAAAACTCGTACTTAATGTTTTTACGAATATATAAATGGTAATTAAATGAAAAATTATCATTCAATTGAATTGTAACTAATACATAAATAATTTTTAAATAAAAACACGTGCGAATATACTTTAAATAAACGTAAAACTATTATATAACATAATTGAATTTAGTAGAATATTAGAGTATTTTCATTTCTGAAAATATATTAAAAATTAAATCAAATAAATTAGTTTCATAATTTTTATAATGTATAAATTGAATTTTTCAATTCATTTTATTAAAGAAGATATAGCGGGAATAGTGGAATATAGCGGAAATAACGGGATATAGCGGAAATAGCGGGGATTAAAGCGGAAAGGCTATATTGTGGGGCTATATGGAAAAATCGTAGCGGCAGAAACCCGCTATGAGATATAGCGGGGTAATAGCGGGGCATTAACTGCACAGGCGTGCACGGTAAGAAGAGTTGTTTAGGGTGCACGGATATGTACAGGCAAGGAATGGGAGAAGAAGGTTTAAAGGTTGGATTAGCTTAATTAATTGATAATTAAGTAATTAATTATATTTTAAAAATTTAGTTTCTTATAAATTAAATAACTATTCCTTGCGATGTTGGAATTGGATGCGGTCAGTTGCATTGGACTCGTACGGACGTTAGCTATGCGATGGAATTGGTAGGTCAAATTTGGAGCTAGTTGAATTTTGGACAAAAATCAAACGTCGTTCGATTTTAGACCAAACCAGAACATGAAGGCATCAATAGGAATTTTGTGTGTTTACTTACCTCTAAATAGATTATATGATATCTATGTTGCTATATAGTATTGTTCAATGCTTGAATGATAGTTTATTTTGTTGCTTGGTTGTTTGTTTAGATTTTAATTTCTCGCTTGAAAAGTGGATGACATAAATAACCATTGTGTTGCAGGTAACAAAAACAAGAGATAGTCGAAGTGTACGCAGCGATTAGGTCGTTACGGAACACTTTGAAAAACACACATTCATCTATGTATTTTACAGGAGACTTTTGTAGAGAGACCTAAAGAGGTTTCTCGCCAATATTTATTTATTTAATTCTATTCTTATGTTGCTTATATTGTTGTTTGGTTGAAAATATTTATGTCATACTGTTTGATTGTGTAAGTGTCATTATAGTGATTATCGTTGTACCGTTACTTATGAAATAACATCCCCTTTAACCCTTGTTCTGTGTTGAACTTGAGCTTGTATTTTTACAAAATAAATGTTTGGTCATGTTTTTGCACTTTGGAAATTGTTTAAACTATATTTTCAAGTATTTTGAGAATTTTGAAAATAAAGGATAAATGTTGATTAATCTTTTTTTAAAAGGGAGTTATAAATTTAATTAATTATCATTTGGGATAATTAACACTGTTTAAAATTTATAAAGAGATTATGAATTTGATTAATTATCTTTCGAGATAAGTAATGTCGATTTAAATTATAAAAGGTTATAAATTGGATTTAATTATCTTTCGGGATAATTAATGTTATTTAAATTTATAAAGGTTATTTACCTTAAATATTTTGTAAATTCTTTTCAAATGAATTTTTATGGATTGTATAATTTTTTGAAAAGACTTTGAGGGTTTACATATATTTTTAATTATTATTTAATTGCAATAAAGTTAATTAATAAATTTATTAATCATGTTTAAAGTAATTAACTGATTTAATAAAAGTGTTTAAAAGTTAATTAACTCAGATTCTCAGTATGGTTGGCAAGGTCCGGCTTAGAGGTTTCCGAGAGCCATCGTAGTTCTCAAGTATATTTTTAGAGGCATACTTTCAGTGAGGGGGTGCATACTCCTAATTATTGTTGGAAAAATTCCTTTCCTTGTTTGATTCAAATCTTTGATTTATTTTTCCTAATTGCTTCGAGCAGTGGAGCTCTTCTCGATGTTTAATTATTTGTAGTCCATTCTTTAAGTTTGGATTTTATCTTGTTCATACTCATTCTTTCAAATTGGATTTTATTCTAATTTGTTGCCATTCTTTCATCTATGGATATTGTTCTTGTGAGGTGAAAACCCATACCATGTTTGGTGGCTTGGTCTCATAGAATTATTATATGTTCACCATATTTCTTGACTTTTCTCACGCTGGTTTTTTCAGACTGATCCGGGTGTTATTTTATTATAATGCTCGGGTCAGACTGAGTATTTTTCCATTTTGTCTTTGGTGGAACATGGAGCTCATGGAGTAATGCTGGATGTTCGCCTTCATAGTATTTTAATTTCCGTTGTATTATATGGTATACCTATCAGCAATTGTAAGGTTAGGAAATTATAACTCTCCAGCTGATGAGGTTTGTTTTAAACTCCGATGTACCTTGTATCTTAGAGTGACGGTTTATATTGTCTTTGTTATATTATATATTGTCATTTCCGCTGTGAGATTCTATTTCCCCTCTTGTTCTTTTTATTTTACCTAAAAATTTTGCCTTTTCAGCGATTAGGTGTTCAGCATTTGAATACCGTGGGTGTATTGAGTGCCGACTTTCGATGGTCGAAAAGGCGGATCGTTATAGAAATCTTCCTTAAGGTTGTGAATGTGAAATGGTTTGTGAATATACGTATATTGTCGAGATAAGTACATGAATATTTTTCAAATATTGAAAAGAGGAGAGGGTTTGTGAATATATCTTTTGGAAAAAGGTAATTTAATACGAATATTTGTAAAGTGGTTTTAATTAATGAAAGGATTAATTAAAGAGGCTTAGTGGTTGTTTATGTTCTTAACTAGAGTTGGTTTCCATATGAAATTAAATCTCTGGTTTTCTTGTTTGTTTATTTGATAATTAAATAATTGATTATTAAATCTTGGCCAGTTTTGACACTATCGATTGTCGGTTTGGAGAGACTGGGATTGGAAAAGTTATCTGAAAACCACTTCGAATTGGATTCAGGTGATGAGCAGGATGCCTCAAAGATTGTTCATGTATCTTTTATTTCCGCTGCATTTGTTGTTTTGTACTTATCAGCATTTATGAGGATAGGTTAGTTTACTCTGATAGATGTATGTATATTATAGTTTTCTTTTGTAAAGATCATTTGTATATTATATATTACTCATCACGATATAAGATTATGTTCTACCTTTTCTATCTTTCACCTTAATAATCTGTCATTCTGGCACTTGGATGCTCGGCACATGAATACCGTAGATATATTAGTGTCGACTTTTGAGGGTCGAAAAGGCAGGTCATTATAATTGCTATCAGAGCTTAGGTTGAGCGAACACCTAGGCCTTAGTGGGGTAGACTCATTAGAGATAGGTTTAGTAACACCTTGGAATGAGTTTGTGTGTGTGTCTATATATGAGAGAGCATATTTGTTAGTGCTATAAAAATGTTTTATATTGTGTTGAGCGGTTTATGAATTCTGGTCGAGATGTGGGATGCCACTGTATCGGTGAGGATTTTTAAACACTTGAACAAGGCAAACTGACATAGTATTATTTTGAAAATTGGTAAATGAAATAATTTCACCTAGATTTATAGTTTATATATAAAAGAATAATTTTCAAAAAAATTGATATAGTTATGGTTGACATGTTTGTTTGTTAGAAATTGATAATATTCAATTATTGTCATTTATTGTTTCATTAGCCATGCTCGTCCGGTTAGGAGCATTGACTATTGTTTATTGATAAATATTTATGCTCGGCCAGTTTATGTTTTACCTTTTCACTGCATGGATTAGGTGGACGGTAATTGTGAGAACGGTGAAAGGAACACCTTGTGAATTAAGTTTCACAGTTTGACTATAAGGCATTCGGTGATAATGTGGGTTAAAATTTAATTTTGATAAAAGTTGTTTATTATAATCTAAACGAAGATATACATTTGTGAAATGATTTTATTTAAGAAAGTGAAATTATATAAGTATGGTATGTAAATAAAAAGGATTTAAAATTAAGAATTTGAGAACTTAAATCCTGATGATCTGAAAATGGTGTATTCTAAAGTTGGGAAAAATAATAATAGTATTATTCGAAAGTATTTGTGAATAGAAATATTTTAAAAGGATTTCAAAGGTAGTAGAAAGCATTGAACTTACTTCTATCACTGGAAAATAATTCATGTGATGTCTGTAGCATCATTGACGTTCATTTTCAAGTTTTTAAGTAGGGAATGCTACCATAGTAACTTATTGTAGAATTGTTTTGGTAAAACAGATCTTGATTTAAAAATCCCAAAAGTGTGACTTGATATACTTAATTTATAAATATAAATTATTATTTCAAATAGGGTTGAAATAAAACATGAGTGTTTAATTCTGAAGTTTTCAGTTAAGTTATTTTATGGACACATGTATCCTATGCATTAGGGTAGTTTAGTTTGTGCATCTCATTATGATTTGTTGTTTGGTAGTTTTCATTTGTTGAAATGAAATGGAATTATCGATGATTTTTGACAGTCAAAAACTTTCGAATTAGTTGAAAACTTGAAGCTAAGTGTTTGTAACAATATAAAGGTAGAGTTTTGTAACTCTAGAATGGAAAATAGTAAGTCAAAATGAGTTTTAAATTTGTTGAACATCTTGGTCAAGTAAAGCAAATTCATAATGTGTATATACTCTTAGGATGGGATGAAGTATTATACAAATATGAACTTACGTCTTGAATGTTTATAAACGTAAGTAATGTGTTATGAAATTGTTCATAAATGATTTTAATACTAAATGGAATAATATTGGTGGAAATAAATGTGATTTAAATTAAAAATAAATTGGTGTAGTTACAAACCAATAGAATAAATACGTAAGTTGTACGTAGATCATTTTTTAAGCATAATTGTTCTCGATCCAGATTCGAGTACAAGACTTTGAGGTGATTTATACTAGTTGGAGTTAGGATTTTTCACTCGATTCTTGATGGCAAACACATGATGCAGATTCTTGGAATGATTTTGAAGTTTTCTAACATAGTATATGACTATATAAGAAGAACGAAGGTTTCTAATCAAGGAACCTGATCGGAGTCTACACTAGGGAAGTCGAGTGAGCGATACTAGTTTGGAAAAGAAGTTTACGTGATCGAGAAAGTGTTCGGGTTTGATATTGTGTACGGATGACATATGTACATCCTAGGTCTTTAATAAACATATGCTTCTTACATGAGAAATGCAATTTATATAGTTTGATATATATTGATGTGAGATGATTAATATATATGATTTGGCATGCTTAGATTTAGAATATATGGTGGATGAGTTGATTTATTGTTTCAATTGTTGTGTTTAACTCTCTTTTGGGTTATGTAAGTGAAATTTAGGTACACAGAAGCAAAGGCTAACTTGTTGATTTTGGTTTCATGTGTAGAGTCTGATCGCTCACAAGTTGGTACGTGTTTATGCTTAATGGGTGTATTTGCTATGACATACATACTCTATAAGGTATATCATAAGTACATATTGTTGTTGTGTTGTCCCCGGATATGGGAGGCCCCGAAAATGGGCTTATATTGATATTTTGATTTTTTCCGGACCTAGCTGCACAAAGGAGGTACTGCCAAAATTTTATGCAATATATGGGACTTTAATAGCTTAATAACTCATTTTAATTAGAATTTTTTAAAGCCTAAGGGGGAGAAGACGTTTCCTTCCTTTAGGAATTTCGGGGATGAAATTATTTTAAGAGGGGATGAATGTTACGACTCTTAATTTTTACTGTTTCGAATGAGAATATTTAATTTATTTAAATATTCAAATTTGATTGAAATATTCAAATATGATTCAAATATTATAAATGTTATCCCGCCTTTTGGCAAGGCCGTGTGTAACGACCCGTAAATTTCAACTGTTTTAATAACGTAATTAGTTGAAATTTTGTGAAATTTTAAAACGATAAAATTTTGAAATATAAATTTGATATTTGGAATGCGTTTAGCTAAACATAGCAACTAGTAAATTTTCGTCCGAAAATATGAAAGTTTATTTCGCGCGTAAATTCACTTCAATTTAATCAGTTAAAAAAGCGGTGAAAATAAAATGTTTCCGAAACTTAAATATTTTTACATAGAAAAATTCTAAACCATCTTTTGAGCAAGATGTCAGTCTGTCGTTTTTCCAAATTCGGACATCTTTGGCTCCGTCGATCTTATTTTTCAGTGTTTTTCTTGCATTTTCCGTAGTAGAAAAATTCGAATTTTTGTAATTCAACCATACCACCGATATCTATATACTATTTTGATTGCCTCGTCATGCTGATCCATGCGGTATATTCACTTTTGGGTTTTGAAGTCCATTTCGTGGAAAAATCTAAGAGAATCGATATTCGTATCGGTTCAACATTCAACCTTTTGGGCTTCCTTTTTCTTTCGTATTCCAACACCTTTTACCAATAGCCTCTACAATGAATATTGTAACTTGTGACTGTTATCATTCCTACCTACTCTTATCCTTTAATTTTCGTTCTTGGTTTAGTTTTCCAAACGGGTTACGTTAATTTTTCTACAAAAACAAATTGGCGTCTCTTCTTCTAACAGAGAAAAAAATTAATATCAAATAAAATCTCGGCTGCCTCTCGAACCCTCCGCCACCTCCCTCTCTGCCGCCGCTTCCAACCTCTTGGCCTCGTTCAACCCGTCTCCTCACCTTTGAACCCACCTGCAGCACGCAACGCACGACCTAGTGCCCGCCTCCGACCTCACCACCTCCATTCGCGTCAGCAGCCACTTCAGCCAAGACCCAAGATCACCTCCACTCGACAATTTTTCTTCCAGCCTTCACCTCTCACGTTTCCTGTTCGCCTACTGGTCCGCATCTTCCCTTCCTCTTTTCATACATACAAGATTACAATATGTCTATATGTTTGTAGTATAAATAGATTTACATAATTTATATACAATTTATGTGATAAAGTGTTATAAAAGTTAAACTGTACAAGTTATACTAGTCTACATGTTTTATATTATTGATCTTGGTTTAGGCAGTCTGTAGATATTTTGTTAATATATGTAAATTTATATTCGTTTTATGTTGTGATATATGGGTTTTATTATTTTAGCTATGTGCTATGTCAATATAAAGGAACATGTACAATATTTTAAAGTATATATATTTGTTTATGTAAGTTGCATACTAGTTATATATTATTTTATATATAATAAGTATTTATACAAGATCTTGCTTTCCAGTTAGCGTTTGTACAGAGCCATTTTACATTTTTTATATTCGCAGTTGTTACTATATGGTATATCGCACTTTATATATCTATAGCCTATATAATATGATATAGATGTTATATATGCGTATGTATTTCAAATATAAATGTTTATATTGCAGTTATAAAGTTGCGATTTTGTATATACTTTTTCCGTCTTAAAGTTTTTAAAGGTGATAATGGATGTTGTCATAGCTATTGTATATTACATAGATATACAGTAAAGTAGAATAATATTATATGTATATTTTAGGTTGCATACATACTTCTCTTGACAGTTTTCAGAGCCGCATGTATATATAACTTTATATATTTTACTGCAGTTTATTTTGGGTTATAATAGTAATGAAGTAAGTTGTTTTGATTTTTAATAGACATTGTTGCTTTCATAACAGTTAGTATATAAGTATACTTTTGAGTCTGCACATAAAACATGATGCACGCTTATATGGTTGATCGCATGCATTGGTAGACGGTCTGCATATATTATATGAACCTTTGAAAGATAACATGTTGGTTTATTTACCATTGATTTTAAAATATATTTACATTTAATTTAGTTATATACATATTGGGCTTGCATAGTACATTTAATGTATTTACAGATGGTGTTTGTGAATTTATATTAATCTGCATAGTGCATTAAATCGATATTATATATTGTGGGTCTGCATATTTGTTTACAAATGTAGATTTATATATTATGTTTTGAAATTTATTTTAGAAACAAATTTATTTATAATGATGTATACATTTTCAGTTTATATCAAAAACTGATTCGTTTGCCCATCGATTCCATTTTATCAGCTTTATCTGTCGAAATCCGTGTCAATCCCGCCTTGCTTTGAAAATCGGCAGTTGGATTCGGTCAAATTTCGAAATTCAAAGCGTAGCTTATCGTGTCGTCTATCTTCTTGTGTTCTCCAACCTCGAAAGGTGAGCACTCACTCACGATTAACGTTCTTTTATTTATTAAATTTGATTTCAATTGAAACGACAATTGAAATATGCTATTGTTATATATGCTATTTCCTGTATCAGTTCACCTGTGACATCTGACACCATTATCTGTTAATTATTTATGCAATGATAATACAGTTTGGCTGATAATTGATTGATTGTTGATGTTTATATTGGACGTTAAATTGTTAATGTTAAAAAGATAAATAGTATGCAATTGAAATTGATATAGGATAATTAAATGTAAAAATTTGATTAACTGACATTGTATAATATGACCCATTTAACTGTTGAATTCATTGACACGTAGGATTTGTTTAATTACATTTTGAATCACTGAATGTATGTTGTTAAATTGATGATGTATGAAAATGTAAATTGAATGACAAGTGAAAACCGTAATGTAATAATCTTTAATCTACATGAAATGATAGTGTAGATTCTAGAAATAATTATATTAATTCGTACAAATAACAATGCGAATTAATACGGTTATTTCGGGATTATTTGAATTGATTATTGGATTGTTTTGTTTGATTGTATTGCTTGTTTATTTACTTTGACACCATCCCAGTTATCACACTGCAAGTTCCCTTTATGCTTTGATTTTGAATTGAATTGGAATCGGGTTGAAATGATAAATACCCAAATTGAACTTTGACCTTGGATATAGAGAATTAAATAAAACCCGATTGGTCAATAATTTGATTTAAAAAAAATAAACGAAGATTTTATTTGGATAATTAATATGGTTTTGAAATGAAGTTGAATTTTGAATTTTAATGAAAGGAAAATGTTAATGTTTAAAAATCTGAAACAAAATGTTAACAATGTAATCAATGAAAGAATGTTGTTTAATTTGAGAAATGATTGAATTAAGTTTGAAATGATTTAATAATTAAAGTTTGAAATTGAATTAAGTTTGAAGTTATAATTAAGTTTGAAATTATTAAACTTTGAAATTATTTAATAATTAAGTTTTGAAATTATTTAATAATTGAATAAGATTGAATTATTTAAATGATTAAATTGAATTGAAATTCTTTAATAAGAAAAATTGACCTTTTGAATAAGTGAATTTTACTTCGTAAATAATTGAAATTGAATTTCTTTATTAATTAAGTTTTGGAAAATTATTTAAGTAAGTAAATAAGTGAATTTTGGATTTCTTTAACAAAATAAAAATAAAAATGTGATTTATTGGAATTAATACAAGACTCGAAAGTTGAAGAATTTGATTTGATGAATTTAATTTAATTCAAACTGTAAGTTTTGATATATGGAAGTTGAATTTAAATAATGGATTTAATGAATTGGAAATTTAATAGAAATTGTTTTGAATGATAAAGTAACTTAACGAATATTGAATGAAATCGATAAATGAAATTGGAATTGATTTAAAGGTTAAATTAAATTAAATGTAAATGATTTGAAACGAAACTTATATACGAACTTGAATCAATGTTTGAATTGTTTTAAATAAAATTTGAAATTGAATTGTAAGACTTTGAAAGTGTAATTTGGAAGTTTTGAAACGTAAATTTATGGAAATGGTTTTGAAAGACAAATGAAATGTTGATTGACGAATTGAAATTGAAATTGATTTGGTTTTGAAATAAATAAACGACCAATCGGTGTAATAATTACGAAAGTTATTAAAGAGACCGGAATCGGTAATGGATATACTCTCTATCTGAACCGAAACCACTTTAATAACTATACGCGGAGTGATGATCCAGAATGAAGTGGTTGGAATGATGTACGTGATGACTGAAGAAAGTGAACGATGATGGATAGCCTTGACACTTGTGTCAAATTGGAAATGACTAAAACAGGAGCTGTGCCGGGCCAATGGAGGATTAGCTACCTCAAGTGGACACACTTCTTCGAACTACTTATTACTTGTTGTCGATTGGTGCACCCTTGATTTTGGGAGTGTTGTTTCACGGTGTTGCGGGCGCTGCGGCGTTGCGTTCTCACCAGTCCGGATCAGGCGAACGGTAGTATCACTACCTTGGGTATTGCCTCATGTGCCTTGTCATACTTGTATTCCATTTATGCGCGACCACTACGATTTTGATTTGTACCTTTAGTATATGGATTGCCCTCTGGTGACTTCCGGTTTTGGGGAAACTACGGTCTTGTATATGCTTTTGGGAATAAAAATGTGTTAAGGGTGGAATGGGCCATGACTTAACGCTATTTTGATATCTTCTTATATTACTGATAGACATTATCTACTTATCGTACATTACTACATAGTAGATAGTTTGACGGATCCTTAAAGGATGGTTATTCCAAACATCCTTTGAGTTACTTGTATTTCAATTGCTATTTCACTTGAGTTGGATTTATTGATATAAGAATGTTAATCCTGACTCGAGTGTCTTGTGTTTTGCTTTACGCTCGGGTCAGACTGAGTAGTTCAGCTTTCGAGACTCACCTTTGGAGTTGGAGCTTCGCTTGGAGATCCAGCTATCTATCCATCTTTCAGATATTCGATGATTCCAGTGATGTATTCTGATTTATATCTGATGTATCGTGTTACTCTTCCGTTGTATCTGGTTTAACTCTGATGTATCGTATTACTCTTCTGTTGTAAACTCCGATGTATTTTATATATTCATATAGTAGCTTCATGAACTACTATCTCTTTTATTTCCGCTGCACTTATTACTCTGTGTCTGTGTTCTGTGATTATTTATTTACTGTATATGTTCAGCTTTGCCAAATTTAAATTAACAACGCGGTATTTTGAGCAATTCAACTCCGGCATGAGTGTCTACCTATACACTTATAATGGACGCGAATGGTCCAAAATTCTGGGTCGTTACACCGTGACACCAAGGAATTGACTAGTAATCAATGACGGCCCGTCCTAGAGATCAATTATACACAGACTCACTATGGATATCGACGAATTTTGTCCGAGTCCGGATCGAGCCAAAATTGGTAGGACAAGACAAGCTAAGCCATGAGAGCCAACGTTCCAAATCTCAAGTCAATCCGAGTTCGTATGCTCAAGTTATGAACTATACAAAATTGGACGAAAATCAATCACCGTTCGACTCGCTCCCTTCGACTCGCTCCCTTTGACTCGCTTTGCAACACTCAGAAGCGACCACTTTGACTCGCTTCGCTCAGAGGCCAACTTCGAGTCGTTCAGGTTCGACTCGCTTCACAGCCATCAGAAGTACCTACTTCGACTCGCTTCGCTCAGATGCCCTCTTCGACTCGCTCCATTCGAACCACTGATCGACTCCATCAACTTCGACTCCATTGGTGAAGCCAATGCTCAAACCTCTCAGGATGCTCCATTTCAACTCGCTCGACCAGTGCATACTTCGACTCGCTCGATCTGGGCACACTTCGACTCGCTCAATTGGAGAACATTTCGACTCGCTCAAAACAACATCAAGGGCAGAGTGAGATTCAGGCGCCATGTCACCGAGTCGAATGGAAGCGAGTCGAAACGGAAGCGAGTCGAAGGAAACAGCCTACTGAAAACCTCATTTCGTATCAATCATATCTCCCAATCTACAAGTCCAAATGCTATGAAATTTTCACAGAAGACTATTTGCATGCTAAAGAATGTCCACGCCAAATTTCGACTCCATTGGATGAAATCTTGATCGAGTCAAAATCTGTTCGTGTCGATCACTGATCCGACCGAAGCTTCACGGGCTTGGACGTGCGGCCCTGGTCACGTGCCAGAGAGGGTCTCCCGAGATCTGAGCAAAATACCAACCTCCTAGACCTATAAATAGACCCCCAAAGCCAACAGAAAAGGGGTTCTTCTTCCTCTTTGAGATCTCCAACGCCCGGACTCCGCCAGATCCAGATCTGAACTCAATTGCTGCTGCTACCAATGAAATCCATTGCTACAAATCATAATTGTCTGTTGTAAATCATTGAATTCACTTGTAAACACAAAAGAAAGATCAATAAAGCAAACTACTTCATAGTGGACGTAGGCGATACGCCGAACCACTCTAAATTCTTGTGTCTCCTTGCACTTTAATTATTCTCATTTCTGAAATTTGGAGTTTTTGTTAGATAATCCCTCTTTTTCCATTTAATTTCTTCACTTTATCTCTTCAAAAACTTCCGAAGAGTGTTGTGCCCAATTTTGGTACAAACACTTTGGTGCTTTCACTGAGAAAAATCCAATTTTTCTCCCACTCTTTGGATCTCCTATCTATATTAGATTGCTAAATCTAAGAAGAAGATCCAGATCTAGAACTTTGAAGCCCTTCCATTCTATTCAGATTTGCAATTATATCTAGGAAAGGACTTCATAAATTCATTATGGTGAGCACACGTACCACTTCTACAGCTGCTGATCAAGGAGCACGGGATCGACAAAATCCCGTGCAATCACCTCCATCCAACCAAAATGATGCAGGACCTTCAGATTCGTCAGGTCCAATCACTAGACAAGAATTCCAGACGTTGCTTCAAGAGTTGACCCAAAGTCGGCAGCTAACTGAACAACTGCGCGCCAACACAGAGTTGACTAATCAGCTAAATCGTCAAAGGCAAAGAAGATCCAGAAGGGACCAAGGTTCTCACTCTTTCACAGAAAGTTCAGCCTCCACCGATGGCCAAACCAGATCCACACGTCCACGGCTAGGTGTAAGCTACACCCAAGCCACGGGACACCAACCTGCTTCGAACCTTGGGCAACCTAGAGCTGGACAATCCACTAGTCTCCGCACGGAACCTTCAACTCGAGGAGGATCTGCTCCTTATCATGTTGCCGGCAACATTGCTACTACCGCCACTGCCGAACGGGGAGGTGATGCTAGAAACCAAGCTGATCCTCAACGTAGCCAACGAGAGTAGACTCCTGAGCCTTATGTCCTTGAAGATGTTGAACCAAGGAGGCGAGGCACGGACCGTCGACCACGTCCGGTCCAGACTCGTGCTGTGGAACCCGACCACACCTTGGCACAACATGCTCCAAGTATCCGAACGCCGGATAAACCAGCGATGATCCGCCAAATGATCCATGAAAGCCAGGGTCTCTCTAATGACGACTGGGGAATCTCCCGAAGTCATACCCCTTTCACCGATGACGTTTTATATGCTGAACCACCTCGGCACTTCAGGATGCCATCTTTGCCAGTTTATAAAGGAAGTTCTGATCCCAATCAACATGTCCTGAAATACGAATGGCTGATGAATGTTGCTAGAGCTGATGACGCATTAAAGTGCCGTAGTTTCCCCATTTCCCTAGGGGGCATCGCTACCATGTGGTTCACTCGTTTTCCACCACGATCCATCTCTAACTTTGAGCAGATGGCCACCAAGTTTGTCGAGCAATTCCGTATGCACGTGGCGAGGCCTAAGGACATTAGCACTCTGTCTAGTGTTACACAAGCTCTCGGAGAAATAATTAGACGTTACCTGGAGCGATTCCATGCTGCATGTGCAGAAATAAGCAACCCCAATGATAACTCTATCCTGATGGCATTGACTAAGGGGATTGATTCTGATTCCGAGTTCGGAAATTGGTTAGCGGGAAAACCACCTACGTCATTGGACCGTTTCTACTCCAAGGCAGCCCAATTCCTGAGAAGGGAGGATGCGAAACAGTCTAGGAAGCAGGATGACGCAGGGCCCAACATCGAAGGTATCCAAAGTAACATCGCTGTTAAACAATCCGGAGATAGTTCTGGGAAAATTCAGTTGAACGTACAAAATAAACAGAATCAGCAGAGTGACAATGGAAATCAGAACAAAAAACGCGTTCAGAATCGTGGACCACAACGTAAAGCTTCCATGTACGATAATTACACTCCATTGAACACATCATTGGAAAATGTGTATTTGCAGACCTGCAATACCATGCAGTATAAGAAATCTGCCCCGAATCCACCAACTGAAAGACAAATCCAAACAGGAAAGTTCTATAGATTCCATGAGAGTTATGGCCACAACACCAATGAGTGTCGTCACTTACAAGACCTCATTGAAAAAATAATACGTGAGCGAAAGTTGGACCAGTATGTACGGGCACCACAATCCGGTGGTGCGGGCCCATCAAATCAGAATCGTGCGTCGAATCAGGAAAACAAGAGGAACCCGCTCGTGCAGACGGGAGGTTGGTCATCAATACAATAAGTGGTGGTCCTCACCCAGCAGATCGAAGCTGGAAGGAAATGGAGTCGTATGCCAGTTCTATTAGGCATGCAGACTTCGAGTGTTGCAGTAGTTTTGATGAGGGGGCTCCGGCCAAGCAATAAAAAACGATGACGGATGACATCGTGTTCAGGAGCAGAGACGCAGATAAAGTCGAAGCTCCCACTATCGATCCACTGGTCATCTTAGCACAAGTAGGCCTCGCTTGGATGAAAAGGATCTTAGTTGACAGTGGAAGCTCTGTGAATATTTTGTTCAAGCGAGCTTATGATCAAATGAAGATGGAAGCCGCAGACTTGAAGCCTTGTCAATCTCGAGTCCATGGTTTCAACGGAAGTGCCACAATACCCACGGGAATGGTGGAACTGCCAGTAAAGTTGGGAGTTGGAGAATGTCGGAGAGTACGAATATTGCAATTCATTGTTTTGGACATAGACTCCCCTTACAATGCTTTCTTGGGCCGACCGGCCCTCGTTGAATTCAGGATAGCCATTGCCCCATGGTGTTTGACCTTAAAGTTCCCCACTAATCATGGAATAGGAATCGTTCAGGGAGATCAAGCTACTGCCAGAGCCTGTTATGTTGCGGAGCTGCGGGAGGCACAACGAAAGGAGAAAGGAAAGGGCGTAAAGGAATCTCTCTGCGTCTGTTTCGCCGATAATTGACAGCTAACGCCCGGGCCTAGGCCCAAGCACCCCAGCCAATTCCTCAAGGACCTCGATCCAAGGGAAACTGAAGACGAAGGAGAATCTAAAGAAAATCAAGCATCACCAGCCAAACTGACGATTGATGTCCCGGTTGACTGTGACGATGATTCAAAAATGATAAAGATTGGATCTCAGCTAAGCCAGCAAGCTCAGGAGGAATTGGTTGAATTTTTGCAGGTAAATCTTGACGTATTTGCCTGGACACATTCTGATATGTATGGGATCTCGCCGGACATCGCGAGCCACACTCTGAACATTGACCCGCGACATGTCTCAGTCAAACAAAAAAGGCGTGGTATGGATCCAGAGAGATCTGCCGCCCTTGAAGAAGAAGTAGAAAAGCTTGAAGCGAACGGATTCATTCGAGATGCACTATATCCTGAATGGGTGTCGAATCTCGTGCTCATCCGAAAGCCGAATGGAAAATGGAGAACATGTGTTGATTATTCCGATCTGAATAAAGCATGTCCCAAAGACAGTTTCCCACTTCCCAGAATCGATTAGCTAGTAGATTCGACAGCTGGGCATGAACTCTTATCCTTCATGGACGCGTACTCTGGTTACAATCATATACCGATGCATTTACCCGATCGGGAACATAGCAGCTTCGTGACCAACCTGGAACTTTACTGCTACAAGGTTATGCCATTCGGACTCAAGAACGTCGGAGCTACTTACCAACGATTGGTCAATCGGATGTTTACCAAGCAAATCGGGAAAACAATGGAAGTATATGTAGACAACATGCGTGTGAAGTCACGACTCTCCACCGACCATGTTAAAGACTGGAAACTATGTTCAACATACTTCGAGAATACAAAATGAAGCTCAACCCACTGAAATGTCACTTTGGAGTTACATCCGGAAAGTTCCTTGGGTTCATCGTTAACGCCCGGGGAATCGAAGCTAATCCCGAAAAGATTTGGGCAATCAGAAATCTTGAAACTCCCAAAACTATAAAGCAAGTCCAGAGTCTCAATGGAAAGGTAGCGGCATTGAGCAGGTTCATTTCAAAGTCCACTGACAAATGCATTCCCTTCTTCGATCTGATCCGAAAAGGGAAACGAAACTTTGAATGGACCACGGAGTGTGAAGGCGCTTTCCAAGCACTAGTTCAACATCTATCCACACCTTCAATAATGTCAAAGCCTATTGATCATGAGAATTTGTATGCATACTTGGCGATATCAGAAAACGCTATCAGCGTTGCCTTGGTTCGAGAAGAAGACGGGATACAGAAGCCAGTGTACTACATCAGCAAACGATTGACTGGGGCTGAAAGGAACTATCCAAAGCTAGAAAAGTTGGCTTATTGCCTTGTAATCGCATCAAGAAAACTCCGACCGTATTTCCAAGCACATCCCATTGTTGTTTACACCGACCAGCCGTTACGACAGGTCCTTTCGCGGCCTGAGACGTCTAGTAGGTTACTCAAGTGGAACATCGAACTGAGTCAGTTTGATATTGCTTACACTCCAAGACGAGCAATCCAATGACAAGTCCTCACTGATTTCATAGTTGAATTTACCATTCTAGAGGACTTGCCCGAGACCAGTAAATCCCCTGAATACGTCTGGAAGCTGTATACTGATGGTGCATCGAACGACCGGTGTTCGGGCGCTGGTGTTGTGCTCGAAACCCCCGAAGGTCGATCTATATGCTACGCTTTGAAGTTTGACTTTCATGCAACCAATAATGAAGCTGAATACGAAGCCCTCTTAGCTGGCTTGAAACTCACCAGAGATCTGAAAATTATCGCTGTGGAAATTTATTGTGATTCACAATTGGTTGTATGTCAAGTACGGGGAGAGTATTAGGCAAGAGATCGAAGATTGGCTGCTTACTTAGCTCGAGTTCAGGAAATACTGAATCAGTTCGATTACTACGCCATCTATTGCATACCTTGGGAGCGCAACCAAAAGCTAGCCAGCACAGGTGAAGCTAAACAAATGGGACTCGTTCCCGTAGAAACGCTATCTTCCCCAAGTATCGACCGGGCAGAAATAAACCGGGTATGTGAAATCGTTCCCGAAAAGGATTCATGGATGACTCCACTCAGAAATTACATTGAGCACAGAACCCTGCCGGAGCGCAGGAGTGAAAAGAGGCAAGTTCTTCGAAAGGCCTCAAGATTCACCATCCAAAATGGACTCATGTACAAAAGGGGGTACTCAGTTCCCCTACTCTGATGTATCGCTCACGATGAAATTAAACAAGTGTTGCGCGATGTGCACGAGGGAGAATATGGCGATCACACCAGGGGGCAAGCACTTGCCAAGAAAATACTTCGCTACGGATATTACTGGCCTACCGTGAATCGTGATGCGTTGGACTATGCAAAGAAATGTCATAGGTGCCAGAAATATGCCCGAATTCCTAGAGCTCCTCCTACTGAGATAACGCAAATGGTCAACCCATGGCCGTTCGCAATGTGGGGCATCGACATCATCGGTGCTCTACCTTTGGCAAAAGGTGGTGCGAAGTACGCCATCGTCGCAGTTGATTACTTTACAAAGTGGGCTGAAGCCGAAGCTCTCGCTACCATTACAACGAAGAAAGTAATCAACTTTGTGGTTCGTAACATCGTCTGTCGATTCGGTCTCCCACACACCATTATCACGGACAACGGGACCCAATTCGACAGTGCTAAATTCAAAGATTTCTGCAAACGATTTCACATCCAAAAGAAATTCTCCACAGTTGCACACCCTCAGGCAAACAGACAGGTCGAAGCAGTTAATAAAGTTATAAAGTCCATCCTGAAGAAACGACTGGAAAAGGTCGAGGGCAAGTGGATCGATGAACTTCCTATGGCTCTATGGGCTTACCGAACAACCCACAAGACCGCGACCGGCCACACTCCATTCTCTCTTTCTTACGGTTCAGAGGTCGTTATTCCAGTCGAGCTAGAAGTACCTTCTCATTGTGTGACATACTATGATCCAAAGACAAATGCTCTATTACTTGCTGAATCTCTCGATCTACTGGATGAGAAGCGTGAAGAGGCTGATTTGAGGGCAGCTGCGCATCGAAGTCGAGTCGCCCGATTGTACAACGCCAAGGTCCGTCCGTGAACCTTCGAACTAGGCGATCTCGTCTTGAAAAGAATCTATCCGGTTCCTTCACATATGAAGCCGACATGGGAAGGACCGTATGTTATTGAATGAAGGCTCGGAGATGGCACATTCAAGTTATCGACCGTTGACGGTCTTACCCTACCAAGAGCTTGGAATAGCGAGAGCCTTCGCCGCTATTACACTTGACAGGCTATCTTTATCCATTTAGTTTACTTTCCTTTTCCACAATTTGTTTCTGCATTTCGAAATTAGAACTTGTAATAAGGCAACTGACTTTTCCATGCTTTCTTATTTCAGCAATAAAATGCAATCTCTTCGAGCCAGAGCTGTGATTTACTTGAAATGCTTCATATGACCATCACTACGCACGGAGAGCTAAGTTTCACCATACGGTGGAATTTATTCAAATAGGGAGTGACTGCGATGCAACCAATCACTCGCTAAGTGAAATCCGAGCTCGGGGGCAAGCCATCACATCAAATTCAAAAAAGGATTGATACACGATAATCCTTCATCGACTCCGAGTTCCCAGAGCGCGAACCAGAGTATAAACACCAACTTCGAATTCCCAGAGCGCGAACCGGAGTATAAACATCAACTCCGTATTCCCAGAGTGCGAAGCGGAGTATAAACATCCAACTCCGAGTTCCCAGAGCGCGAACCGGAGTATAAACATCAACTCCGAGTTCCCAAAGCGCGAACCGGGGTATAAACATCAACTCCGAGTTCCCAAAGCGCGAATCGGGGTATAAACATCAACTCCGAATTCCCAAAGCGCGAACCGGAGTATAAACATCAACTCCGTATTCCCAGAGTGCGAAGCGGAGTATAAACATCCAACTTCGAGTTCCCGAAGAGCGAACCAGAGTATAAACATCAACTCCGAGTTCCAGAGCGTGAACCGGAGTATAAACATCAACTCCGTATTCCCAGAGTGCGAAGCGGGGTATAAACATTCAACTCCGAGTTCCCAGAGCGCGAACCGGAGTATAAACATCAACTCTGAGTTCCCAGAGCGTGAACCAGAGTATAAACATCAACTCTGTATTCCCAGAGTGCGAAGCGGAGTATAAACATCCAACTTTGAGTTCCCAAAGCACGAATCGAAGTATAAACATCAACTCCGTATTCCCAGAGTGCGAAGTGGAGTATAAACATCCAGCTCCGAGTTCCCAGAGCGCGAACCGGAGTATAAACTCAACTCCGTATTCCCAGAGTGCGAAGCGGAGTATAAACATCCAACTCCGAGCTCCCAGAGCGCGAACCGGAGTATAAGCATCGACTCCAAATTCCCAGAGCGCGAATTAGAGTATAAACGACCACTCCAAACTTCCAGAGTGCAAGTCGGAGCATATACATTGACTCCGGATTCCCAGAATGCAAAATGGAGCGTAAACACCAACTTCAAGTTCCCGAAGCATGGATTGAAGTATAATTATCAACTCCAAACTCCCGGAGCGCGAGTCGGAGTACAAAGGCCAATTCCAAGTCCCCAGATAGCGGACATGTGATTGAAACTCAAGCCGGCATGACCATACGCCAGTAAACAAATGAGGATCCCCGGAGCGTGGATATGATCATCGACGATCGGACAAGCGTGAATAAACCGCTCAATCCCTTCTGTCTCAAACACCCATTCAGCGACACTAGACTCAGCATGCCATAAGAAAAGGGCAATCACTGACTGATGTTTTACAACATACCACCAAGACTGGGGGGCAAGACTTAATCACCAACCATCGACTGAAGCAATGCAACGTCAAAATTCGACTCGCTTCCCGGTCACAAACCATGTCCACAATACCCGAACTTGGCGAACAGAAACAAACTTTATGTGAAAATTGAAACTTCACAAGTGCATTTCAGACACTGAAACACTTAGACAAATACACAATGACAAAAAAAAGAGGTTAAAAAAAGAAAAGTTTCATTTCTATCGATTATAAAAGAAGTTCGTGTACAAGTTTCCAAAAATTCCTACTAGCAGGGGCCGAACCCGCATCTATACACGGCTAACAAAATGCAAATCAAAAACCAAAACGGGAAAACGTGTCTAGTATTTCTTCTTCTGCAGCTTCCTTTTCGGCACAGGCCCACCGGAGCCACCACTATCCTTCCTCTTCGAGCCTTTGCCTGTCGGTGGACGGTCTTCGGGCAAGGGCATAATTTCAACGTCTTCTTCTGAACTCGAAGGAACTGGAATGCTTCCCTCCAGAGAAATAGGAGGGATAGGATCAAGCGTGGAAGACGGAATAGCCGCACTAGTATCGAAGAATGTACCGCCAGGCGATATCGTTCTAAGTGGAGCTGGATCAAGTGCCGCCGTCCCACTCCCAAGAATTCCACCATGTGTTGCGGCATCCATTTCAGCAGCAATTTGTGCCAAGATTTCCTCTTCAGCGGCCGACCGGGCCTCCCTGGGGGCGTCAATAGTCGACATCGGAAAACTCGTGGTGGGAACGCCTTCGCCCATGACGAATGATAGATCAGCCAAAGGGTCGCCATGACGGCGAAAGAGCACCTCCATCAGTTGCTCGTCAAAAACAAGTGTGCCTCCTTGAATATCATTAAGAGGCGCTGCATTAGTCACAGTGATCGCTTCAGTGACGATAGCCTCCTGTGTCTGATAAGATTCTTAAGTAGCAGGAGGCCCGACATGTGCAGCATCGATCACTAGATGAAAAATAAGAGAACTGTTAGAACTTAGCTCGATCAAAGATTTTGACTTATGAAAGATATGAAGAATGTTCAGAATACCTTCTTCAATTTGGCTCGTAGGCGGCAGAGCGGCGTCGATAACTTGCTTTGCAGCCGGTGACATCTGCGGCTGATCTGGATTATAAGCAGGAACAGCCTGGGGATCAACCGCGGATGAGGATTCGGGCTGGGTTGACGTTGGAACTTCAAGACTTGCTTCATGATGGTCAACTCCGGAGCCCTCTCCCACTTCAAAGTGCATGGCGCCAAGTTTTTCCTTCTCGTGCAGAATCATCGACTCATGGAGAATCCTCTTTTCATCATCGGTCAGAATGCGATTCTCGAGTTCAAATTCATCCATGGACTCGCCCTGATGCGCCTCTTTCTCTTCCTCAACCAGCCGGCCCCAGGCGTTATAAAGATGTATAGGGTAATCGTCGAGCCAGGCTAGACCCCTGTGCCTCAACACATTAGCATTATAAACAACGAGAAAGTCCTCGATGTCAGCCTCTAGCCTGGACTCCGCCGACTTTACTTTCTCCTCAACCTCAGCCTCCACCTTGCGGACTTTAGCCACTGCCGCATCCCGTTCACCCCTAAGCAGAACAGCTTGGTCGCACGCCTCTTGGGTTGCACTGTTTGCGTCATCTTTCTCCTTAGCCATGTCGGCGAACTTGGCCTTGAGTTAATTTAGCTCCTTGACTGCCGCGTCCCGCTCGGCAGTAACCGTAGTGTTCCGGTGGCCCATCTCCTCTACCAGGGCAACATGTGTCTGCCCCAGCTTCACCATCGCCGCCTTCGCGTCATCAGCCTTTTTGGTGGCCACAATCTCTGATTTCCGAGAAGACTCGGCCTCAGCAGTCAGCACTTGGATGATCCGGTCCCTTTGAGCGAGATTAGTCTCCAGTTTCTCAAGTGCTTTGGCCCGCTCAAAGGCCACCTTAGAAGCTTTCTCCTCGGCCTTTACCCACTCCCTGTACTGGGTGTAGATATCATGAACGTAATCATGCATCGTGCCTTCTACCCCTGATGGAATTCTCTTCAAGTGAGGGGGGAAGACATAGCCGTCGAAGCAGATATTTGGAAAATCCTTCTTCATCTGAGCTAATTTAAGGGCCCCTTCTCCTGTGGGCTCGGCAGGGACCTGCTCTGTAATCATGGAAGCTGTAGTCTCGATTCTCTGAAGATGAGTTTCGGACTTAGAAACGTGAGAGGACGGACTGTGACGAGGAGGCTCTGGTAGGTTTGAAGTTTGGACAGAGGGTGGAGATGGAAGTCTAGGAGGAGGAGAGCGTGATCTAGACCGATGTCGGTACTCTCTATCCCTGTCACGCCCGTACCTATCCTAATTAGAATACTCGCGATCGCGATCCCTGTCCGAGTCCCTCCCGCGGGAATCATAATAAGAAGAAGTTTTTCGGATGGAGCGAAGACTCCCGAGCATCGATCCTCTTCCAGACATAGTACCTGAAAATGAGAAGCGAGGAAAGAGTTAGTTACTTCTTAAGTTGGTCGATTTACAGTCGTGAATCATGTAGTGTAGTGAAGTGTATGCATGTGCAATCCCCCGACCAACCGGAAATGTCGGCCGCACTCGTAGCAAGCGACCCGCTCGGTTCAAAAGCACTATCGAGCCCCTCCGTCCCGGCGTCGTGTGGAGACGACACGAAATCCGGGATCGGAACATCAGCAAGCCCTACAAAAGGACTCTCCACTTGCGGGGGAGGAGCCTCTGAAATCTTAATCCCCTGGAAAGGTAAAGACACGACCACGGATTTAAATCTCTTAGATTTAGGGAGTTTGTGAGCAGCGGCCTTGCCTTTTCTTCTTCCTCCTGAATCCAGAACATCGGCAGAAGGCCCAACTGGGAGCTCGGTATCGGTAAGCGTTCTTTCCGGATCAACTTCTTTGGCGATCACGACTGCGGGCGCTTTGCGCTTCACCCATTTCTTCGGGACCACTCTATGTATCCCTTCCAGATGTATGCTCTGTCTCCGTTCTATCAGCCCGACAGTCCTCAAAATCCTGTCGGTCATGACTAAGTCTATGTGCTTCTCTTCGCCCAGAAACGCTTGAAGAATCCGAACAAGCTTTCTGAAGTATGAGCCATCGGGACGAGAGATTGCAGCTATAAGAAAGGAAGAGTATGTCAATTTTGAAGCCAGTTTCTAGTATCTCAATGATTCAAGAGAGAAATGGCAACACTTACGTCTATCCAACCACCACCCAGCAAATCTAGGGGGCACCGAACGTAGAACAATTCAATTTTATAGTAACTTAGCCTTCCCTAGGAGCCCAGTACAATGTGGCAGCTTCTGACCGCCTCCAGGAAGGTGAAAGAAGGGTTGTCTCCACTACTCTTGACGTTGAATAAATATCTGATTTCGATCGGCTTCGGCAGTCGAAAGAGGATCTCCACAAACAAGACAAACGTGCTGTTCAACAAGGCATACCCGTTGGGATGTAGCTGAGATGGAGCTATGCCAAGAAACAATAACATCTCCCTTATATATTCATTGAAGGGAGGAAGTGTCCTCGTTGTGCAAGCGTGACGGTTGGAAGCAGTAAACCCCTCCGGGGGATTATGTGGCCTGTCAGTTGGCCCAGGAAGTAGCACGTCGTCAAGTGACAAACCATGCCTTAAGCAAATCCGTCCTAGCATATCTTCGGAGATACCCGACGGCACGGAATCTGTTGGATTGAGAATAAACCGAGCACCCGGACGATCATCCGGAGCTGGCTCTATGACTTCGGCTTCGATAACCGGTATCTCTATGGTTGGAGGAATAGAACTTGGGAGTTCCAGCTGCTGAGAACTTGAAGGGTCCATGACTAGCTAGCTTATAAAAAATCATTGTTAAATTGACAAATAACACTCGTGCATCCCCCAGTGTAAAGTGTGTGAGTGTGTTGTGCAGTGCAGTACTGTATATTATTTGAGAAGATTAACAGGATTGAAGGAAGCGTATAAGCGACGAGACTTCGGAATTCGGTCGGAAGGACCGTCATCGCTGACCGTCACAACCATACCGTCCAACTATTGACCATCATTTTAATTCAAAGTTTGTTGTCATTTTTATAAGTTGCAGTTTCAACGACGAGCTTCGATAGGAAATCAGATATGCAGTGAAACGGTTAAGTCCAAATATGCAAATTTGAAGCTCGTCGGAGGCAATTGTTCAAGTGTGTGAGAAGTTTCAAATTTTTTGATGATCAAATTTAAATCGCTCACGAGAGCCGTGTTCGCATCAATAAGCTATGGTCGTGTGCATATGAGTCAGACTCGGTCAAAAGGGTGGAATGCAAGTTCGACTCATTCCAGAGCCGTCTACTTCGACTCGATCCAAAATCTACGCACTTCGACTCGATCCGAAGCAGCTGCTTCGACTCGCTCCCAAGGCCACGCGCTACGACTCGATCCAAAGCAGCAACTTCGACTCGATCCAAAGCCACGCGCTTCGACTCGATCCAAGACAGCTGCTTCGACTCGACCCAAGGCCATCCACTTCGACTCGATCGAAAGCCGCCATTTCGAATCGATCAGACATAGCCCCTTCGTATCGATCCACAAATTCAAAGCGTTCGACTCGATGCAAAGCTCCACCATCGGTCAATACGAAGGCCTCCGCCTCATCATCTCGAAACCCCTACTCCAGATCAACACGAAGTTGAGGCCAAGGAATTTTCGATCGACCACGACTCAGTTTGATTTGGTGTTAAGAATCGAGTCTCCTTGTTAGTGCGATGGTTTCGCTCAATGGATTACCAAAATTTGTCGACTGGTTCAAATAATCGAAGGTATGAATCGGTTCGAAGGCAAGGATGTTTGTTCTTTCTTCTCGAGTTTCTGAGCGTTACGAAGGCAAGGAAGGAGAGCGAAAGGTGAAAAGTGGAAAAATAGCTAAGTACAAAGTATTTATATGGACTTGGAAATGAAGGAAATAAACGATTCGTATCCCGGTGGATTCGAACACGTGTTTCGACTCCCTCTCCATTATGCTGATGCGAAGCTCCCCTTCGTATCGCTTGTCTTCGACTCCGTCTCCGATGCAGCATTACAAGCCATCACTTCGACTCGCTCCTCCGTCTCCTGTGCACTTCGACTCGCTCCTCCGTCTCTTGCGCATTTCGACTCGCTCCCCTTCGACTCCGTCTCCTGTGCGTTTCGACTCCGGCTCCTATGCAGTTCGAATCCAAGACCGAGTCGAACAAAGCAGTTCGAACCAAAACCGAGTCGAACAACCAGTTCGAATCCATAGAACCATGACTTCCAAAGGCCGACTCCATCGACTCAACATACTTACTTCGCACCCATAAATCCAATGAAAATCATCTTCGTTGTTTCAACCCTTCACATTGATTCAGGAGAGGATCGTTACGAAGGAACATTCTAAAGAAACCATCAAGTGTTGTTGCAGCGAATTTCACGTCGGTTCAGGAGAGGATCGATACGTGATTCAAAAGTAAAATAAACTGACAACGACTCGTGGGCGTACAAACGTCAACGGGAGTCAGGTTAACATATATGCATGAATGTCGGACTAATATTCAATATTCCAGATTTTCAGGAATCAGAAACTCATCCAATAACGATTACAACAACAAACGGGTAACCACTGGCATACAACAATCAGTCGCAATAATACAGGGTACACCAGTTGACGGTTAACAGTTTACATCATCGAGAAAAAACAGTCGGAGATTACAACTTTCATCGAAAAGACGATGACTATTCAGAATAAAGATTGCAGCACTTCAAAGCACATCATGTTTTCACAAGACGTACTTTGGGGGGCAAATGTTATCCCGCCTTTTGGCAAGGCCGTGACACCAAGGAATTTACTAGTAATCAATGACGGCCCGTCCTAGAGATCAGTTATACACAGACTCACTATGGATATCGACGAATTTTGTCCGAGTCCGAATCGAGCCAAAATTGGTAGGACATGACAAGCTAAGCCATGGGAGCCAACATTCAAATCTCAAGTCAGTCCGAGTTCGTATGCTCAAGTTATGAACGATAAAAAATTGGATGAAAATCAATCATCGTTCGACTCACTCCCTTCGACTCGCATCGCAACACTCAGAAGCGACCACTTCGACTCGCTTCGCTCAAAGGCCAACTTCGAGTCGTTCAGGTTCGACTCGCTTCACAGCCATCAGAAGTACCTACTTTGACTCACTTCGCTCAGATGCCCACTTCGACTCGCTCCATTCGAACCACTGATCGACTCCATCAACTTCGACTCCATTGGCGAAGCCACTGCTCAAACCTCTCAGGACGCTCCATTTCGATTCGCTCGTCCAGTGCATACTTCGACTCGCTCGATCTGGGCACACTTCGACTCACTCAATCAGAGAACATTTAGACTCGCTCGAAACAACATCAAGGGCAGAGTGAGATTCAGGTGCCACATCACCGAGTCGAATGGAAGCGAGTCGAAGGAAACAGCCTACCGAAAACCTCATTTCGTATCAATCATATCTCCCAATCTACAAGTCCAAATGCTATGAAATTTTTACAGAAGACTACGTGCATGCTAAAGAATGCCCACGCCAAATTTCGACACCATTGGATGAAATCTTGATCAAGTCGAAATCTGTTCGTGTCAATCACGGATCGGACCAAAACTTCACGGGCTTGGGCGTGCGGGCCTGGTTACGTGCCAGAGAGGGTCTCCCGAGATCTGAGCGAAATACCAGCCTCCTACACCTATAAATAGACCCCCAAAGCCAACAGAAATGGGGTTCTTCTTCCTCTTTGAGATCTCCAACGCCCGGACTCCGCCAGATCCAGATCTAAACTCAATTGCTACTGCTACCAATGAAATCCATTGCTTTAAATCATAATTGTCTGTTGTAAATCATTGAATTCACTTGTAAACACAAAAGAAAGATCGATAAAGAAAACTACTTCATAGTGGACGTAGGCGATACGCCGAACCACTCTAAATTCTTGTGTCTCCTTGCACTTTAATTATTCTCATTTCTGAAATTTGGAGTTTTTGTTAGATAATCCCTCTTTTTCCATTTAATTTCTTCACTTTATCTCTTCAAAAACTCCGAAGAGTGTTGTGCCCAATTTTGGTACAAACAATAAATAATAAGAAAATCAATTGTTAATAAAATAACTTGATTTTAAGGACGTAATTTTAAATGATTTTGTAGGATTTTTCCATAAATTTTAATCTGGAAAATATTTAGATTATCGTTTGACGCATTTTAATGCAAATGTTGGTAGTTTTAAAATTTCACAGAATTAGATAACCAATTTTATTGTTGTTTTGTGATCATGTCGTATTATTATGTATGATTGTATTTTTATTTCTATCATTCGCAGTTTGTACGGGAATGTAATATTATGCAGCGAAGTACCAGAAATTATAACATAAAATAAACCCCACACATACTATTTGTTATATCACTTTTCATTTTCCTCTCTTCTTCTTTTATTTCTTTTTACTATAAACACTTTAACCAGGCCACCACCTTCAATAATCAAAATCAAGAGTTACAGGCCACTAAAATAAACAATACCAAATCCATTGAGTTTGTTTTGGTAGGGGCTTCAAATCCATGTAAGCATTGTACGTGCTTTGGTGTTTGGAGGGAGGTGATTTTTCTAAGGCTTCGGGTTTTGAGATCATGGCGGCGATTTATTCGACGATTGACGATGGCGAGTGGGGCTTGAGCTTCTCTTGAGGAGACGGGTGAGTGGTGGCGAAATGGGGTGGTGCGACTACAGGATGAGAAACATGACATTTGCTTTATCACACTCAAGCTCCAGGTCATGATTTTATTAGGGGGATCGAGCTTTAGATGGTGGTCTGGGATGCGAAGCACTTGCGAAGGGGAGCGTGTTTGCGAAGATGGTGGCCGATTTCATCGAGCATCGAGGGAGAATGGAGGAGATAGGAGGTGCTAGTGTGTGTATGTCTCTATGCATTCGTGTACAGGTAGTTGATTAAGGAAACGGGAAGAAAGGATTTGAAGGGGTAATTAAATTTAATTGAGTGATTAAGTAATTTAATTAAATTATTTAATTCGAAAACTATAAAATTTATATCTTCTACACAAGACATCTAATCGAGATGCAGTTATTTATATTGGGCTCGTAAGAGCATTATCTACGCATTGGAGCTAATTTCATCAAGTTTAGAGCAAGTGGAATTTTTGCTAAAATCGAACACTATTCGAAAACGCGTAAACATCAGCTAAAATTTTGGTGAGTTAACTAACCTTTGGATGAACACTATATGTTATTTGGTAGATATAAATTATTGTTTGCTTGCTTGAATGGTTTATTTGTTTGGTTTGGTTGAATTCCCTTTTTGGAAAAACGAATGACAAATAAAACAACATACATGAACTCAATTTGTAGAGGGATCCGGATTCCTCGCTACTTGTCTAAATTATTGAATGTTAAAAGCTTGGTAGTTTGGCCTTATTGATGGGACATCGATATGTGTTAAAAGTTGAACTTTTCTTTGATAAAGGTTGTAGTGGTATTTGTTAAGTGCTATAGTAGCTCTAAACCTCATTATAGTAATTTTGAAATACTATTATTTGCTGTTTTGGTTTGAAAATGGTTTTGATTCAAAGAATGATTTTAAATGTGATTTTGGAATTTGCTATGGCATTTTATTAGAAATAGTCTTCGGAACTTCTCTATTTTACTCCAACCTTATTGGAATGTTTTAAAAGTATTTCAAGAAGTATTTATATTACAGAAAATCCTATATAATAATAAATGTTTATTTATTTTAAAAAAGGGTTTGTCTTCTAAATAAAGTGATCCTTTTTTAAAGAAGATAGAAATATTTTAGAATAAATATCTGTTAAAGGCTTTATATAAAATGTTGTATCAAAAGATAGATCAATAAATTTTATTTTATAAATAAAAGAATAGATTTATAAATGATATTTTATAAAACGGAAATGATATTATTCTGATAAATTGGAATAATAAATCACATTTGTGAATTTATAGTGATATATGGAATGATCGTTTATGGAAAGTATAGAAGTTTAATAAATAAAAAGGAGATTTATAAAAGGAGTGTTATAAATATAAAAGGAGTTATACAAATAAAAAGGAGTTTTATAAAGAAGATTTATAACATAAGTTTTATAAGTAAATTTGGAGTTTTATAAAAGAAGTTTACAAATGATTTATAAAAGGAGTTTTATAAATAAAAGGAGATTTATAAAAGAAGTTCTATAAATATAAAAGATATTGATAAAAATGAGTTTTTATAAAAGGAACGAGATTTGATTTCCATAAATGATCTTTCTAACTTATGGTGGTATGGAAAGTACTCTTTTCATACTTAACATCAAATTCCGAGGTATGGAAACCCGTCTTTATCTGTGAGAATTAAGATTGTATGTCGAGGCAAGGATAGTTTTCTAACTTGTCATACTTCATTGTTAATCAAGGGATAACACAGCTTTGAAATCGGGAACTGGTGGTAAGTATATTTGGTTTAATTTCCATACGACCCATTTACTTACACCAAAAGGATAGTGTTTTGGGTTTATAGTAAATAATGTTTTAAATGACATTTGTTTTTGACCCATTAAATGTGATTTTGGAAAAACAAGGAAATCTTCCTTAAGATTGTGAATATTTTTATACCATTGATATAAATATATGGAGATGTTTCCGAAGTATTGAATGTGAAATGTTTTGTGAATATATTTATACTATCGAGATAAGTATATGAATATAAATCAAGTATTGAAATAGTAGAGAGGGATCGTGGATATATCTTCTGGAAAAAGGTATTTTAAAATGAATATTTGAAAAGTGGTTTTAGTTAATGAAAGCATTAATTAAAGAGGCTTAGTGGTTGCTTATGTGCTTAACCTGGTTGGTTACCATATGTAATTAAATATCTGGTTTGGTTGTTTGTTTATTTGACAGTTAAATAACCGACTATCAAATCATGGCCAGTTTTGAAACTAATCGATTATCAGTTTGGAGAGACCGGGATTAGATTGGTTATCCTAAAACCACTTCGAACCGGCATAAGCATTCGAATTTAAAGCATCTTGAATATGATCGAAGATGGAGTTCTTTGAAGTGCAAGGGCTACTTGGTACTAATCCTAAGTATGTGGTAGAAGTAGTGCCTTCGATTTTTTCATATCTTGAATAACTTGTATCGATGAATGCTGACATTGCATTATTGCTTGGAGAGCAGTGTTAGCATTCCAAGTTGGATCTGCTAAAAAGGTAAAACGCAACCCTCACATTGGTAATGACTAAAATAGGGGATATGCTTCAGAGCTATGTGATTTGCCATTAGGGTATGGTCATCACCCGATCTTGATCGATATTTATGGATTTATGTATGCTTGGGACTGGTATGGTTATTGGGTGCAACCAGGGCGATGACATATTCGGTACTATCTGTGAAGGGTTAGGCCGATCCTGATTCATAGGGAGTTAGCTAAGGCTCTCGGTACATTTTTCTAGTGGTGTAGTATAGCAAATGGTACCCAAGTAGCCTTGTCATTGATGGAATCCATTTTCCAATACGTGCCTTATGGACTTAGTGTATACCAAATATGCTAGAATGTGGGATGCAAGCATTTCAGCTATGTTATATATTTATATTAAACTCTAGACATTAGTATAATATCACTGGATTTTCTAATAAAAATGGTTTGGTTATTGTAAGGTCAAAACCTATCTGTGTTTATGTGCAGCGTGGTCTTACGAGATACCTTTATTTTTGAAATGTTTTATAACATTAAAAATCCATATGATTTGTGTTTATCACGCTGGTTTACCAGACTGATCGGGTGTTATTTTCTTATAATGCTCGGGTCAGCCCGAGCATATTTCCATATTTAGTTATGGATTCTTTGGAGCCTCAAAAGACGAGCTGGATGCCACTAAAATGTATTCATGTATCTTTTATTTCTGCTGCATTTGTTGTTTTGTATTTATCAGCATTTGTGAAGACAGGTTATTATAACTGTCCAGGCTGATGATATGTTAGTTTACTCTGATATGATGTATGTATATTACAGTTTTTCTTTTGTAAAGATCATTTATATATTATATATTATTCGTCACGATGTGAGATTGTGTTCTATTTTTTCTTTCTTCACCCCAACAATTTGTCTTTTAAGCACTTGGATGCTTGGCACGTGAATACTATGGATGTGTTAGTGTCGACTTTTGAGGGTCGAAAAGGTGGGTCGTCATAGTTAACTTTCAAATTTCCAATTTAAGAATTAATTAATTATTTGAATTTGAATTCTTTTTAAATTATTTAAAATCCATAACCTTCAAACATCCATAATTCTTCTATTTAAGCTCCGTTTTCAACATATTATATATGGAAATTGATCAGAATTCCACCATGAACACAACAACATAACTTTTATAGTCAAATTCTGAATTTTGCAAAACTTCAATTTTTAGCCTTATCTTATTTAATTAATTTATCTTATTTTATTTATCTCTTATTAAATTTTACAGAGTGTTACATTAGGTTAGTCGATTATAGGAATTAGGATATGCTGAGAAAATGTATTGGTATTTTTACCTATAATTATTTATTAATTATACGCCTAACTTTGTAAATTTCGACTAAAGAAGTAGTTGCGACCATATTCTAAAAGGGTCGACGAGGCGACTATGAGTTGGAAAAATAAATAGAATCATATTTATAATTCTACCCCGATTGCTCCATGGAGCGGAGGTCGTATCATAAGAAGTGGGCCAAGAAGATCACAAGCACGACATATAGAAGAACCCCAGAAGTTGGATGATATTTGATTCCTTTGTTGGACCTAGACTGCCTTTTGATTGTGGATTTTGATGGATTACCTATTGAGGATGAACAATTGATCTAAACAAATAGAAATTAAGCACCTATATGTAGTGAGCATCCAAAAGCAAGGTGTGAAGTGTGGAGCAAGTTCCCATAAGAAGGTGTGAACTAGTCACCACTAGAAGGTAGCTGGATATTTAATGAAGATTGAGTAGGGAAGTAGGAAATTTCAAAAGGAAGGGCAATCAAAGTCTATTTCTAAGTCCAACCCCATATGAAAGAATTTTATAAAAGGGTTTTTAAGAATTCCTTGAAATATTGTGAATGGGTTTTTCAAGGGATTTATTGGAAAGTTGTTTTGAAAAAGCAAGGAAATTTGAAAATTCATAATCTGAAAAAAATTTGAGTCAAAAGTTTTTGATTTTAATTGTTTTTGGTAAAAAGGGTTTTTCATTTTTGAAATTCTTAGTTTAAAATTGATTGAGTCAAAAAGTTTGGATTTAAAATTTTTTGATAAAGGGATATTTCATTTTTGAAATAAATGAAAATAGAGCATAGGCTGCGATCGATGGTTTTTCCTATTGTGTATATTTAGAAGCTCCGTTTTAAATTCTTTTTTTATGGATAAATGGAAATGGTACTTGATTCAAATGGTGTATAGAGAATAAAAGGTAAGGATGCCCGACAGTTTAGATAGAAAGAGCCTTAGGAATATATATATATATAGCATTAGTAATCTAGTTAGAAATAATATAGTAGAAAAATAATAGAAATATGATAGGAAGAATGGATAAATTCCATGGATATGTAGTAATTGCGCATATACTTTAGATAGACACTTAGGTAGATGTTGCAATTACGCATACGTTTTAGAAGTCCCCCTCTTGTGCTATGAAAATCTCCGTTAAGGGTGGAAGCGGAGATAACATGAGTAATAGGAAAATAATAGGATGGAAGTTATCTTTGTCTACTTCACTTTTCATTTTTAAAAGTTATGGAAGATGTTTTAAAAAAAATGGTTCGGTGTGATAATTGAGTTTTTGAATATTTTTAGTTGAAAACCCTACTTTTAAAAGAATTAAATCTCTGTTGTTGAAAGTCCTTAAAAGGGTAAAATTGGTTAGAAAAGTGAAATTTTTCATGGTTCCTTTTTGGAACCAAGTGATTTTTGAATTTAATAATCAAAAAGGTTTCTAATTTTATATTTTTAAAGAAAAAGGTTTTGGATTAGGTACTTCATGATTGTGAAGTTTTAGTTTTATAAAGAATGGTGAAAACCAAACCAGGTTTTTAATATGGAGTAGATAGGGATCACTACTTAGATAATACGAGATAAAGGTTTTAGGCTATGAATAAAATAGCAACGAATGCTCGAAGGGTAGCAATAAGGAATCCCCGTTGAATATAAGGAATGTTGGTATGAAACTCGGAATATTTTATTAGAGATGTGTGGAAGCCATGAGAAGAACCCTCAAAGGAATGGTGAAGGGTACCAAAGGTCAATTTAGTGAGTCTCATGGTATCCTCGCATTGTAACGACCGGAGCTTTTCGACCCTCGATAATTCGACACTAATACGTCCATTGTATTACATGCTAAGAAATCGAATGCCGGAAGACCCGATGTTAGGGAAAAAGAACGAAGGAAGAAGATAAGAAGAAAACTAAACAACACAGAATCTCACAGCGGAACGAATAATTTATAAAATACCACAAATCTTTACACAAAAGTCAAACTATAATATATGTATATATAGACATCAACCAGAGTATACTATCCTATTTCAGCCTGGATAGTTATAACAGCATGTCCTTACAATTGCTGATAGATACCATCAATGAATACAGCGGAAAAATAACCATCTATGTTAATACATCTCTAGGCCTCCAACTCATCTCTTGAAGCTCCAAGCATCCAAACTAATCTGTAATATGCTCAGTTTGATCCGAGCATTATAATAAAATAACACCCGAGTCGGTCTGGAAAATCAGGATTAGAAAACACACCCAACTGGATTTTTAAGTTATGTAAAATCTTTGAAATCAAAAATTATCTCGTAAGACCATGCCGCACATAAACACGAATAGGTTTTTACCTTACGATAACCGAAACCTTTTCTGTAGAAAATCCACCGATATTGTAATAATGTCTAGATACAATTACTTATTAATCTTAGCCGAAATTGTTACATTAATTAAATTCCAGCATAATAAGTATACAACAAAAACCGTAAAGACTCGTATTGGAAAATGGATTCCATATAATGAATGGGCTACTAGGCTACCGCCCGCCATGGTGCATCTCTGGATAAAATAACACCAAGGACCTCGTCTGGATCCCCTGCCAACACAAAACTGACCTACCCCTCACTGGATAGTATCGAATATGATCACACTTCCGTTATTGGGCCCAAAGCATACAAATAAGAGAAAATAGCGACTCTAGATAGATATGATCATACCTTACTTGGGAGCGACCCACTTAGCCCTGCTGCATCTCCCCTCTTTTAGTCATTCCCGGTTGATGAGGCTTGAGGCTACATTTTACCTTTATGTAGCACTTACCACTTGGAATGCTAATACTGCCTTCTAGGTAACAATGCTATACTAGCATTAATCCATACAACTTCGTTCTGGGACTGAATGAAACACTTGAGAGCTCCATCTCCAATTTCATCATCTTCAAGGGTCTTCACTTCGAAATGCATTCATTGGATCGAAGTGGTTTTCGAGTAACATACCTGATCCTGGTCTCTTCGAAACAACATTCGATAATTCCCGGTAATAGGGGATCAGGTCGGCAATGGGATGTTGGGATCAGTATTATTTTACTTTGGGTCACATGCAAGCATGCTTCGAGTCACTTGTACATCTACTTCGATTCATCCCAGGAGAACATCAGGTCGGCATAATCAAAACTCGGGGTCGACAGTGATGAAGGATTTAGGTTCGACTATGGTTTTGATGGGCCCGTATCACTCAGGAAGCCCAGTAACAAGGATTTTGTGTATAAATACAGCAGGCGGGGCTTCAAAATAGGGATCCTCATTCTGTTTCCCTTCATCTTCTACTTAAAGGCTACTCTGTCATTATTGTTTCAAAAACTCCGGATTGTAATTGTAATCAACTCTCTGATAATAAAAAAGGAAATTTCTGGAGTGGACGTAGGCCAGAGTCAGCCGAACCACAATAAACCTCGTCTTTTTACTGCTTTCGTTTTAATTTTTGTTGTTCTTCAGTTTTATATCCTCTTCATATACTCTACCTGTTATTTGTGACTGTGAATTGATGCTTTCATCTGTGATTGGGTGTTTGTGACCAATTTTCTCATATTTTCATAAAACACCTGAATGACAATTTCCAAGTTTAAACACCCTATTCTTATTTATTTCAAATCATTTTAAAATATTATACATATACAAAATACCCTTGGTATATCAAATCGTTCTTTTTGAATTTCAAATCAAAACTAGTTTTACCAAACAAAAGTCCAAATGGTAGCAATTCCTCCCTTGGAAACCCGAAAATGAACGTTGATGATGCTGCAGTCATAACCAAAATTATTTTCCAACGACCGAAGTGAGTTCAGTACTTTTTACCACTTTTAAATATTTTTAAAAATATTTCTATTCAAAATATTTCCCAAATAATATTATCATTATTTTCCAAAACTTTGAAAAATCACTTCTGAAACCAACGGGAATTAAATTCCCAAATTCCCATCTTTTAAACCCTTTTTACTTACAATCATATTTTATAATATACTTCTGAAATTTCATTTCCATCCAATTTATAAATCGCATTTATAAACCATATCTATATAATTCCAACTGGTTATACAAAATCAATTCTTAATTTTTAATCTTTGTTTCCATTATAATAACGAGTATATATGCACGCCCAGGTAGGCCTGCAAATCACAATGTGCATGCATTTATGGTTGTACCCCTGAAAGTAGATTTAACAGTATCATCGTCAGCATAAACTGAACCTAAAGCAGCATTTGAGAAGACCAAAACAACTTAAGAACAGCCATGAACCAGTTTTCTTATAATATTAAAGTTTTATCATTTGTTTCTTTTGTTTTAGTTTATTTATACTGGAAGAAATGGAAATGATACCTGTAGTTATACATCCATATGCTCTTTTAGCTAATGTGGAAACATATTATATACATCTTCACTTCACAACATGGTTTCATCTCTTTTATCTCTTCTAGTAACAGGGAGAATTCAATGCATAGATGCCACCATGACTTTATGAAATTTCAAATTTGAAAGATTATATGACTGTGTTTATATTTCGCCACTTCTTACAATCAAATTGACTACACTACTCCTCTATTATTAATATTAAGTAAATAGCAAATTACCTAAAAGTTTTTGTTAACCTAGTAAATCACTTGCGCTGCTTTTTGAGTAGATATGCGCGTCCATGTGAACTGGCATCTACTCACTTTGGGACATGTGAACTGCTTTACAAATGAATAATTTGGTTACTTATTTTCTTCGCCTAAAAACTACTTTAGAGTAGTAACCACCTAAAAAAATTATTATTTTTTCTAATTTTGAATATGAGAACAAATATTGTTGAGTGGTTAAAAAGTAGTTAAATTGAATTGCTTTCCTAGTTGAACTTTTTCAATGTGTATTACTATCGATATTTCTATTATTGAACTTGTTTCATACTGGGTAATTGTGCATTTAGCTGCCATGCGCAATTTACTGTGGACATTTCTATAAAATGGGGCATTTTGTCAAAGATTCTACAATTTTCTATAAAATTGCTTTATAATTTTTAAATTTTAAATTTAAATGCATCGTAGTAATTAGTAATGTCTTAGAATTTATAATTAAGATTGGATATCATTGAAGTTACCCATAAACTTGGGATTTGTTGTCATTTTCATTAATATGAGTATGTTGTTTTATCCACTAATTTATTATTATTATTGTGTGTACACATCAATTACTGAAAATTTCTTTACCACTTAGTAACCGACATATTGAAGCATATGATTACATGTAATCACCATCGATGCTTTTTGGGTTAGCATTCAATTGCAGGTTAATCAGAAAACGATAAAAAAAAGTTAGCGTTTCCATATTAAAGAGATTTATTATGTCAGTTGTAGTAAAAATAAGCAGAGCAACAATAACAGGTTTGAAAAGTCTGTAAATTGCTAAATTGACTCGCGGAATAAAAAAGCAAAGTACGTCAATATTATTGCCAATAAAAAAGCAAAGACAGATGAAATAAATGGTTATATGGGGCCCCTATTTGTAATACGTTCAAAGTTTGCAAGTATTGGTCTTAGCTGTTCCTAATTGGCAACCACCTACTACGCACATTGATATGGTTATAAATGTTAGCACAGTGACAAAAATATTCTTTCATGACTTACTTGAAGTATTAAATGATACAATGAGTTTGATTTAAGGATAACACAAATGACAATATTATTCTCATTCATTAAAAGTAGTATTAATATTATGCACACGCAGTTTTGAAAAAAAAATCAATTATGCTTGAATCATGGTTTTTTTATCCTTACTAGAAAGAAGTTTACATATGGTTTATGCACTTGATGGTAGCTAACTGAATTATGGCAACTTTGTAAATGTAATGTGACCATTATAATAAACTACACATAAATTGTATCAGTAGGAAGAAAACAGAGCAACCACTCAAAAAAACAATAATAGAAGAACTTGATACCGTTTATTTAAGTCCATAGGAAGAAAATAAGAGGACTACATAACATAGGAGGACTGGGAAACAAATACTCATGGAAACTTTTATATACTCGTTTCACACTGGCAGCACTGTCTATATAGTCTACATCTTGCCTCTTCGCTTCATTACTCTAGAACGGTTTTTGTCTCAATTGCATCTAGTCTTAACAACATTTCTAGGTCAGATTTTTGATTCACAGTATTGCTCTGTGTTTCAGCATTTAATATATGTTCGGATGAAAGCCCTACGCGTATACTCTACAAACTGCTTCAGTTCACCAGCTTCATGTCATCAATTTCAGCTCTTTTATCTTCAGCTTCTCTACCTTTGCCAACCGAATTGTCAATGCTTACTTCTGCTTTAGTTTCTATACAGTATTCAGATTGCAATTTTTGTATTATTGATGTGATAGCTGATGAATGAAATATGTAGATATGGAAGTACAAAACTCCATTCATCCACTACTTTTACAGGTAGTGTGCCTTCTCAGAAGGGATCAAAGCAAAACAATGCTTTTAACAACAATTACAATACATGTTATGCTCGGATGCAAGTAGAATTCATTGAGAACATCTTATAATGTAATAAAAAGTTACAAAAATTAGAGAAGCATTCAAAAATAGTCAGTATAACAGCATTTAGATATATTATACAACCATGCATATGAAAACATTAACTATAAAGATAGGAATTCAACTTGCATTATCATAAATACTAATCAAGATTAAATTTAACCATTGAAGCATATTCAAGTTCACTCCTTATCTAGTTTAAAAGGTAAAAGCATCCATTGTAGCAAAAGCATGTACAATGTTATCAGCAATACCTTTGACTTCAAAAAGACCATGCAAAGGTATCCCAAAGGAAGTCGCTCTAATATTTGCAGTAGCAGTGACAAACTCTACAGCCAACTGATCATCTTTATCAAAAGTAAGATTACCGATGTCCTGATATTGTAATAAGGAATGATAAAACAATTCGTAGCATTTTGAGACCAGCATAAATAAGTGAAATGTACAGTGTAAAACATTTCATACAAACCTTGGCTTCAAGCCATTCACTTCTTGGATGGGTATAAAATTAATGTTGATGAAAATGTTGACTTCTTGGATATGTCCAATTTTCTAGACTAAAATGGAAAGAAGTAAAAATGCCAAAATGTTACGATTTCTTATGCTTGCTTTTATATACTCGTATAGCAAAATGAAAGCTTTGCGTGGTAATAACAGGTTGAGTGGAATATACAATAAGCAACAATAATGTATACCTGGATATTAGGGACGAACCCATCATTCTTGTTATTGGGAACTTGAATTTTATTTCTAGTCTCTTTGGGCATTACGTCATTGGGTTGATACATTAGCATACAATGAATAATTTTTCTTGTGATACGTACTGAGTTGCCCTCTGTTTTCACAAAAAAATTCATGATAAAAATACCCCTTTAACTTTTTTCTTAATTTATGTTTTACTTTTTTTAAACTGTTCACCACGCAATGGCACTGCATGGTGCCCTGAAGGCACCAAGTGGTGCCACCGCGTGGTACAGTAATTTTGGATTTTTTTTCAACAAGGGGCAACTCAGCAATTGAGGGGTTTTTCGTTATTTTAAAATTCTGCTAGGCAATTCAGCAATTGGTTCCTGTTAATGAAGCTAAAACAGCAATGGCTTAAAATATATTATCTCTGTTTATATATTCTAGAAACACATGTTTAGAGGATCCAATATAAGAAGTAATTAATGTAACAACTCAAAATTTCACCCAGAATAATTAATTCGTTAATTAATTAAATAATAAAATATCTTTGTGAAATTATCAGAATTGAGCCACGGGAATTGCACCATTGTGTTCGTGGTAATTTCTTGGTCAATTTCCATATATAGAACGTCAGAAACTGAGCTAATATGACCAAGATACAAAATAAGCAGAAATAGAAGAATATATATATATATAAGGCAGGTCGACCGGCCGGTCGATCTGGGCACCAGGCGGCTGACCGCCCGGTCGACCCGCCTCCCTTAATTATGAATGAACATTCGTTCGTTCGAACGTTCCAGAGCGAATTTTTCCCACTTAAGGACGTGTTTTGCATTCTTTACCTCGATCTGGTCCTTCCATTTTTGTATCCGATGGCTCCTATTCAGCCTATGACATGGTTGCATCCCATTCAATCTTCAAAATCTTATGGTCTAAGATCCACTTCTACCCCTATAAATAGACCCCTAGATCTAACACTTTTTCTCTTTCTAGGTTTTCTCCAATTGGGTTCACCTTTCTAGGAAGGGCCCTAAATGGAATAATTTTTCCAAGGAGAAAATCATTATAAATTAAATTATTTTACAACTCCAAATGGATCCGGGAAGACCAAAGGAAGAGCTTAAGACTGGAGGTAAGTGATTGTAATTATTTTAATATTTCTTTAAGTATTTAAAATAATAGGGTTTCCAGTAGTTGTAGTTTTACTACGATTTTGTAATAGCCTTTTATCAGTTTTAGATCTATTTTTCAGTCTATTCCCTTTTAGTTATTCTTGTTCAGTGTTTGCGCCAAAATCTTTAACAAACCCCGAATGTCGTGAAAGCACCAGTGTATGAACACAGATCAACAATATTGTAAAACAAATCTCAGATCCAGGCAAAGCAGAGAATCACAAGTCAAGAATAACAAACAGAAACACAGGATTTATAGTGGTTCGGCTATCTCCGGCCTACGTCCACTTCGAATGATAATCTTTTATTGATGTTCTTTCTTGATTACAGTGGATTACAGCAGTAATTTTCGAGTACAAACAGTAAAGTTGAGTTCAATCTTGATTTTGGTAGAGTCTGGACGTTCCTGGATCCAAAAGTCCTTTTTCTGTAGGCTCTAGGGTGCTATTTATAGGCATTCCATGCAAATATCTCGCTCAAACTTCGGGAGACTCCTTCTGGCATGTGAGTGGGCCCACGCGATCGATCCCACAAAGTTTCGGCCCGATTCATGATCGATACGAACGAATTTCGTAACAATCAATATTTGATCCAATCGAGTCGAAACTTAGCATGGACCTTCCTTAGGTTGTTCGTAAGCTCCTGTGAAAATTTCATAGCATTTGGACTTGTGAATTAGGAGATATGATCGATACGAGTTGGTGTTTCGTTCGACTCGATACGTTCGTATCGATCTCATTGACTCGATCTAAAGCATGCGCGCGCAAGATGATGTGGCACGAAATTCCTGGATCGGTCCACCCTTCTCGCCAAGTTGACCGAGTCTTTTTTGCACCTCGCCTGCATCAATTGCTTCGACGCTGTTCGTATCGATCACAATGTACTGTTCGAATTGATCAATTGCGGCTCTGTTCGTATCGATCACAATGTACTGTTCGAATTGATCAATTGTGGCTCTGTTCGTATCGATCACAATGTACTGTTCGAATCGATCAATTGTGGATCTGTTCGTATCGGTGGGAGATATCGTATCGATACGAAGCGTGCGTAAGTGGTCGATACGAAATGAACAAATCAATGGATACGAACAAGACTTCCTGGATCGATCCGAACATACGGGTAAACGATGGATACAAATAGGATTTCAATCTGATCGATGCAAAATCGATGGATGCGAGGCGAAGTTACTCTAATTGATACGAACTCTCTTGACATCATGGCTCTCTGATGGATACGAACATATGGATACGAACAAGACTTCCATTGATCGATTCGAACAAGGCGTTGAGATCGATACGAACGGCGTGTTTTCCTTAACTTGTATCGATCATATCCTGAGCATACAAACTCGGATTAACTTGAAACGTCATCTTTCACAGCCTTGCTTGTCATATCTTGTCAATTGTAGCCCGATCCAGACTCGGATAAAATCCATCGATATCCATAGTGAACCTGCAATGCATAATTGATATTCGGAACGAGTAATTATTGATTTTCAGTCAATTTCTTAATATCTCGACTTTGCTAAAAAGTGGGATAACATTCAATTAATTATAATTTATTACTGTTAAGCATAGCTTTTTATTTATTTACAGTATTTAAGTTTATTTACTGTTATTTATTTCTTATTTACATCTTTTTCGACGTTTTGGAGTTTTTGCAAGCGTCTATTCTCTTTTTCCTTCTTTTCTTTGCATATGGATTAGAATAAATTAATTGCGAATATGGCTTATATAAGTAAGAATATTGAATGAAGAAAATAAGATGTAAATTATAAAGACTGTAATAAATAATGGAATTGGACTATAATATAAATGGAATTGGACTGAAATTATGCCTAATTATGATTAGAATTGGACTAATTAATTGACTTAATTATAATGTAGATTTATAACTAAAAAAGAGTAAAAGATGAAAGAAGCTTCTTTCACACTTAGACCTTGGGTTAAGTAATAAGCATGATTATAACGTAGGTTATAATAAGAAAAAGAATAGAATGAGGCTTATTTTAAGACTTGGGATAAATTAATAAGCGTAGAAAGTAAAGATGATAATAAAGGCTTATTTAAATAATTTATCTAAGTTAATAAGCAAAGATGAAAGTAGAACCTGTGGCATATAGCATTCCCCATTAGACAAAAAGGTGTCTCACATTAGCCTGAAGTGAGATGAGGGCATGCTTGTGCTAAGAATGGTAGTAATTGGTCAAATAGCAGTCCAAATCATGGGGGATTTGGATAAGGGGCGCAACTAGATATTGTTTGGATGACGGGCCAGTACCAATAGCATTTCCCCTATAGTTTCTATGGAGACACGGTGATCTTACATTAGCCTGAAGTGAGATGAGGGGCACACTTATGCTGGGGTTTGAGGTAATAAGAAGACCCAATAGGTGGAGAAAAAGGTAGCATGGGCATGGTGGTAGTTACGCGTGCGACTTCCATTCTGGTGCTCAGTAATCGCTATGAGTTCCAAGCACTTAGTATGGGTGCCTTTCGTACACACCATTGCCTTTTATGTATGGAGCTATATATGTCATTCGGATCCACAGTGGGTGCTTTGTGCATATTTCGTAGATACGATTGGTTGTTGTATAGGGAGTTATATAGCATTTGGTCCGCAGTAAGGTCTATGGAGTAGCAGACCGATCAAAAAGGGTAGAATCAGGGTTACATCCTAATTACAGGATTATGAATTCAGCCTAATCAAAGCAAAAATCAAGGACAAGTGCAAGCAATCAAAGTTAACCTATATTATAGTTAATCGTATTTATTTTGAGTTTATCTCTTTCCTATTTCCTTTGTTTCCTCTTTATATACTAGAACTGTTGTAGAGCCTATTACTTTTACTTTGTTTAAAGACTTTAGTAATTACTGTCATTCACCAGACTTTTAGTTTGACCCACTCCTCTATTTTCCCCTTTTTTCCCCCTTAGGCAATTAAGGGAGAGGATAGTAGATTGTAGTTGCTTGGAGATTTCTTAGAGGAGTTTTCTACCATGTATTTCTTTTCTTTCAGCTTTTGTTCTTTCTATGTACTAACTTATTATGAGGGATATTATGTACTCTGATTTTTGAGACTATGAGTTTTTGTTTCATGAGACATATTGGATTTTTAGACATGTATGTGGTATTAGGTATTTGACTTATTTATGAAGCAATTATGAAGTTTTGTTTTAATTAAGTTATTATTTTAAGTTTCCGCTATTTTTATCTATTTTTGTCTTGTGAATCTTAGTCTTTGTTAGCTTTAGTTATACCTACAACGCACCACGCCTTTTAATGTGTCCTTTTGGGTATATTAAGGGGTGTGGGGTGTTTCACTTGGTATCAGAGCCTAAGTTTATAGGATTCCTAAAAAATTATTTTTTAAAGTAAAGTATTTTTCAAAATAACTTGTTTTAAAAGTATTTTTCAGAAAAGAACTTTTAGAAATGATTTTAAGTATAAAAGAGTTTTCATAAAAATCCCCTCCAAGTCTAGTGCAATCATCTTTTGATTCTCTCGAGCCTAAATTCTCTTTACTTTGCATAGAATGGCTGACTGGTTTCGTAGAGCTATGGTACCAGAGGTACAAGGGCAAGTGCCCAATACAACACCAGTAGGCGGAAATCCCTTTAATCCATCTACATCAGCCCCCTTTCCGGAGCTATGAAAGGACTTTGCTAGTATAGGAGGCAGAACGTTTTCTGGCGCGGAGGGTTCCGAGGAGACGCGGGTTAGTTTTGAGAGTATGGAGCAAAGGTTAGATGGTTAGGTTTGGAGGACCGATAGAGTGTTCAGCCTACATCTTGGCAACTGAAGGGAAAGCTTAAAGAGGTTCCTATGTTAGAAAGTCCTAGGAAGTCATGGTGGAAGAACAAGGAGGATAAGGACAAGAGGAAAGAAGGCAAACTTCATAAGTGGATCAAGAAAAGCGGGAAATGTAATAACTGTGGATTGATTGGTCATTACGCAAAGGACTGTAAGAATAAAATGATGAAGGGAAGGTGTTTCAACTGTGGGCAGCCCGGTCACTTGAGTAGGAATTGTCCCCAAAGGACGAGACAGAGAGCTAGTATACCAGTCGCGCAGATTCAGGCGTTAGACGTAGCACCTTCAGGCAGCATTCCGGATAGAGGTAGGAAAGTCACAGTTGAAGGTTTGACTTCTATTTCTGATTTTCCCATTCGAACTATATTTGATTCTGGAGCATCACACTCTATTATCTCTATTTTCTTGTGGATTATTTGCACATAGACATCTCTTTAGTAGTAGACCCCATTGTTGTTTCAAACCCCATAGGAGGATCGGCACACTTGTCTATGGTTTATAGGGGTTTGAAAATTTTTATCCTAGGTATAGAATTGGACTGCGATGCCTATGTTTTGGGATTCTCGGGGTATGCAATGATCTTAGGGATGGATTGGCTATCCACATACAGAGCTATATTAGACTGCGAGAGGAGAGTCGTTAGACTTGAGACTTATAGTGGTAGGGCTCTAGAGGTATCTTGCGACCCGCAAGGGTCAGCCATGTTGAGTTTTCTCTATTCTCTCGATTCATCTTCATTAGAGTTGCATTCGGTTCCTATCATAAGATATTTTGCAGACGTCTTTGAGGAGGTTAGGGGACTGCCCCCTAAGAGAGAGATTGACTTTAGGATTTATTTAACAGAAAATGCCAAGCTATTAGCATAACCTATGAGGCACATGGCACCTAGGGAGACGAAAGAATTGAGCAAGCAGATCTGTGAGCTTTTGGAGAAAGGTTTCATAAGAAGAAGCATATCGGAGTGGGAAGCGCTAGTCGTCTTTTCTACTAAGGCAGATGGTTCTCTTCGAGTGTGTGTAGACAATAGAGAATTTAATATGCTCACGAAGAAGAACCGTTATCCACTTCCTAGGATAGATGATCTTTTTGACCAGTTAGTTGGCATTGGCTCTTCAATATTCTCTCAGCTTGATTTAGCCACTGGATTTCATCAGCATAGGTTCGCTGATTACATCGTTGATAAGACTGCATTTAGGACACCTGAGGGATTCTTTGAGTGGTTAGTCATGCCTTTTGGGCTAACCAACGCTTCAACCTATTTTGTAGATTTGATAAGCCATGTTTTTAGAGATGTCCTAAAATAAAGTTCGTGGTGGTATTCATGGTCGACATTTTGGTGTTTTCCAAGAAGTATGGGAGAGCATGTTTGTTATCTCATCTTTTGGCAAGGCCGTGACAACAAGGAATTGACTAGTAAACAAATGGCGATCCATCATAGAGATCGGTTATACACAGGCTCACTATGGATATCGACGAATTTTGTCCGAGTCCGGATCGAGCTTAAATTAATATAACATTACAAGCTAAGCTATGAGAGTCAACGTTCCAAATCTCAAGTCAATCCGAGTTCGTATGCTCAAGTTACAACCGATGCAAAGTTGGTAAAAAGAGCCTTCTTCGACTCGCTCAGTTCGCGTCCCTCAGAAATGCCCACTTCGACTCGCTCCGTTCGAATCCATATAGGAAGCCTACTTCAACTCGCTCCACTTTGACTCGCTCCGCTTCGCATCCATCAGGAGTGCCTACTTCGACACGCTCCACATCCTTTAGAAAACAACAGTTCGACTCCATCTAGTTCGACTCCTTCGCAGAGCCATAGTTCGACTCCGTCTACATCGACTCCTTCGCAAAACCATTGTTTGACTCCATCAGAGAACCCCATTTCGACTCGCTCCATTTTGCATCCATTTGGAGACTTCTACTTCGTGTCCATCAATGCGAAGCAAGGCACGGCAGTCAATACGAATAAACGCCACTTCATCAAGTCAAGCAGCGACTCGAACAAGACCGAGTCGAACGGCGATGTGAACAAGAGCGAGTCGAACAAAAGCGAGTCGAATAAGAGCGAGTCGAACGAAACAGCCAACCGAGAATCTCATTTCGTATCGATCATATCTCCTAATCTACAAGTCCAAATGCTACGAAATTTTCACAAAAGGCTACGTGCATGCTAAAGAATGTCTACGCCAAATTTCGACTCCATTGGATGAGATCTTGATCGATACGAAATCTGTTCGTATCGATCACGGATCGGACCGAAACTTCATAGGCTTGGGCGCGCAGGCCTGGTCACGTGCCAGAGAGGGTCTCCCGAGATTTGAGCGAAATACCAGCCTCCTACACCTATAAATAGACCCCCAAAGCCAACAGAAAAGGGGTTCTTTTTCTTTTTTGAGATCTCCAACGCCCAGACTCTGCCAGATCCAGATCTGAACTCCATTGCGGCTGCTACCAACGAATTTCATTGCTGCAAATCATAATTATTTGCTATAACTCACTGAATTCACTTGTAATCATCAAAGAAAGATCAATAAAGCAAACTACTTCATAGTTGACGTAGGCGATACGCCGAACCACTCTAAATTCTTGTGTCTCCTTGCATTTTACTTATTTTCATATCTGAGATTTGGAGTTTTTGTTAGATAATTCCTCTTTTTCCATTTAATTTCCTCACTTTATCTCTTCAAAAACTTCCGAAGGGTGTTGTGCCCAATTTTGGTACAAACACTTTGGTGCTTTCATTGAGAAAACCTAATTTTTCTCCTGCTCTTTGGATCTCCTATCTATATCGGATTGCATAAATCCAAGAAGAAGATCCAGATCTAGAACTTTGAAGCCCTTCCATTCTATTCAGATATGCATCAGATCTAGGAAAGGACTTTCATCACCTCACCATGGTAAGTACACGGACTACCTCTACAGCTGCTGATCAAGGAGGACGGGACAGGCAGAATCCTGTGTAATTGCCTCCATCAAACCAAGATGCCGCCGGACCTTCAGATCCAACAGGTCCGGTTACCAGACAAGAGTTCCAGACGCGGTTCCAAGAATTGACCCAAAGTCGACAACAGCTAACTGAACAACTGCGCGCCAACGCAGAGCTGACCAACCAGCTAAATCGCCAAAGGCGAAGAAGATCCAGAAGAGACCAAGGTTCCTATTCTTCCACAGAGAGTTCAGCCTCCTCCGATGGCCAAACCAGATCAACACGTCCATGGATAGGTGTCAGCTACACCCAAGCCACGGGACACCAACCTGCTTCGAATCTTGGGCAACCTAGAGCTGGACCATCTGCTAGTCTCCGTACAGAACCTTCAACTCGAGGAGGTGCTGCTCCTTACCATGTCACCGGCAACATTGCTACTACCACCACTGCCGGACGGGGAGGTGATGCTAGAAACCAAGCTGATCCTCAACGTAACCAACGAGAGCAGACTCCTGAGCCTTATGTCCCTAAGGATGTTGAACCAAGGAGGCGAGGCACGGACCGTCGACCGCGTCCGGTCCAAACTCGCGCTGTGGAACCCGACCACACCTTGGCACAACATGCTCCAAGTATCCGAATGCCGGATATACCAACGCTGATCTGCCAAATGATGCGTGAAAGTCAGGGTCTCTCTAATGACAACTAGGGAATCTCCCGGAGTCAAACCCCTTTCACCGATGACATATTGTATGTTGAACCACCTCGGCGCTTCAGGATGCCAACTTTGCCAGTTTACGAAGGGAGTTCTGATCCCAATCAACACATCCTGAAGTACAAATGGCTGATGAATGCTGTAAGAGCTGATGATGCAGTAAAATGTCATAGTTTCCCCATTTCCCTGGGGGACATTGCAACCATGTGGTTTACTCGTTTGCCACCACGATCAATTTCTAGTTTTGATCAGATGGCCACCAAGTTTGTTGAACAATTCTGTATGCACGTAGCGAGGCCTAAAGATGTCAACACTCTGTCTAGTGTTACACAAGCTCCCAGAGAAACACTTAGACGTTACTTGGAGCGATTCCATGCTGCGTGTGTAGAAATAAGCAATCCCAATGATAACTCTATCCTGATGGCATTTTACTAAGGGGATTGATGCTGATTCCGAGTTCGGAAATTGGTTAGCTGGAAAACCACCTGCGTCATTGTACCGTTTCTATTCCAAGGCAGCCCAATTCCTGAGAAGGGAGGATGCGAAACAGTCTAGGAAGCAGGATGATGCAGGGCCCAACATCGAAGGAATCCAAAGTAACATCGCTGTTAAACAGTCTGGAGATAGTTCCGGAAAAGTTCAGTTGAACGTACAAAATAAACAGAATCATCAAAGGGACAATGGAAATCAAAGCAAAAAACGCGATCAGAATCGTGGTCCACGGCGTAGAGCTTCCATGTACGATACTTACACTCCATTGAACACGACGTTGGAAAATGTGTACTTGCAGACCTGCAATACCATGCAATACAAGAAACCTGCCCCGAAACCACCGATTGAAAGACAAATCCAAACAGGAAAATTCTGTAGATTTTATGAGAGTTATGGCCACAACACCAATGAGTGTCGTCACTTACAAGACCTCATTGAAAAACTGATAAGTGAACGGAAGTTGGATCAGTATGTGCGGGCGCCGCAGTCTGGTGGTGCGGGCCCATCAAACCAGAATCATGTGCCGAATCAGGAAAGACAGGAGGAACCCGCTCGTATAGGCGGGAGGTTGGTTATCAATACAATAAGTGGTGGTCCTCACCCAGCAGATCGAATCTGGAAGGAAATGGAGTCGTATGCCAGTTCTATCAGGCATGCGGACTTCGAGTGTTGTAGTAGTTTTGATGAAGGGGCTCCAGCCAAGCAACAGAAGACGATGACGGATGACATTGTGTTCAGGAACAGAGACGCTGATAAAGTCGAAGACCCCACTATCGATCCACTAGTCATCTCAGCACAAGTAGGTCCCGCTTGGATGAAGAGAATCTTAGTTGACAGTGGAAGCTCTGTGAATATTTTTTTTCAAACGAGCTTATGATCAAATGAAAATGGAAGCCACGGACTTGAAGCCTTGTCAATCCCGAGTCCATGGTTTCAACGGAAGTGCTACTATACCCACTGGGATGGTGGAACTGCCAGTAGAGTTGGGAGTTGGAGAACGTCGGAGAGTACGGATGTTACAGTTCATTGTTTTGGACATAGACTCCCCTTACAATGCTTTCTTGGGCCGACCGGCCCTCGCTGAATTCAATGCAGCCATCGCCCCGTGGTGTTTGACTTTAAAGTTTCACACTGATCATGGAATAGGAATCATTCAGGGAGATCAGGCCGCTGCCAGAGCCTGTTATGGTACTGAGCTGCAGGAGGCGCAGCGAAAGGAGAAAGGAAAGGGCGTAAGGGAATCTCTCTGCGTCCGTTTTGCTGATAATTGACAATTAACGCCCGGGCCTAGGCCCGGGCACCCCAGCCAATTCCTCAAGGATCTTGACCCAAGAGAAATCGAAGATGAGGAGAATCTAAAGAAAGTCAAGCATCCCCGGCCGAACTGACGATTGATGTCCCAATTGACAACGACGATGACTCGAAAATGATAAAGGTTAGATCTCAGCTAAGCCAGCAAACTCAAGAGGAATTGGTTGAATTTCTGTGGGCAAATCTTGACGTATTTGCCTGGACACATTTCGATATGTGTAGGATCTCGCCGGACATCGTGAGCCACACTCTGAACATTGACCCGCGGCATGTCCCGGTCAAACAGAAAAGGCGTGGTATGGATCCAGAGAGATCTGCCGCCCTTAAATAAGAAGTAGAAAAGCTTAAAGCGAACGGGTTTATTCGAGTGGCGCTATATCCTGAATGGGTGCCGAATCCCATGCTCGTCCGAAAGTCGAACGGAAAGTGGAGAACATGTGTCGATTATTCTGATCTGAATAAAGCATGTCCCAAAGACAGTTTCCCGCTTCCCAGAATTGATCAGCTAGTAGATTCGACAGCTGGACACGAACTCTTATCCTTCATGGACGCGTATTCCGGCTACAATCAGATACCGATGCATTTACCCGATCGAGAACATACCAGCTTCGTAACCAATCTGGGACTTTACTGTTACAAGGTTATGCCATTCGGACTCAAGAATGCCAGGGCTACCTATCAACGATTGGTCAACCGGATGTTTGCCAATCAAATTGGGAAAACAATGGAAGTATATGTAAACGACATGCTTGTGAAGTCATGACTCTCCACCAACCATGTTAAAGACCTGAAAACTATGTTCAGTATACTTCGAGAATACAAAATGAAACTAAACCCACTGAAATGTCATTTTGGAGTTGCATCCGGAAAATTCCTTGGATTCATCGTCAACGCTCGAGGGATCGAAGCTAATCCTGAAAAGATCTGGGCTATCAGAAACCTTGAAACTCCAAAAACCATAAAGCACGTCCAAAGTCTCAATGGAAAGGTAGCGGCATTGAGCAGGTTCATTTCAAAGTCCACTGACAAATGCATTCCCTTCTTCGATCTGATCCGAAAAGGGAAACGAAACTTTGAATGGACCACGGAGTGTGAGGATGCTTTCCAAGCACTAATCCAACACCTATCCACACCACCTATCCCGTCGAAGCCCATTGATCATGAGAAGTTGTTCGTATATTTGGCGATATCAGAAAATGCTATCAGTGCTGCATTAATTCGAGAAGAAGACAAGATACAAAAGCCAGGATACTACGTCAGCAAACGATTGACTGGGGCCGAAAGGAATTATCCGAAATTAGAAAAGTTGGCTTTTTGCCTTGTTATTGCATCAAGAAAACTCTGACTGTATTTCCAGGCACATCCCATTGTTGTTTACACCGACCAGCCGTTATGACAAGTCCTTTCGCGGCCTGAGACGTTTGGTAGGTTACTCAAGTGAAACATCGAACTAAGCCAATTTGACATCGCTTACACTCAAAGATGGGCAATTCAAGGACAAGTTCTAGCCGATTTTATAGCTGAATTTACCATTCTAGAGGACTTGCCCGAAACCAGTAAATCCCCCGAATATATCTGGAAGCTTTATACCGATGGTGCATCAAATGACCAGTGTTCGGGCGCTAGTGTTGTACTTGAAACTCCCGAAGGCCGATCCATATGTTATGCTTTGAAGTTCAATTTTCAGGCGACTAATAATGAAGCTGAATATGAAGCCCTCTTAGCTGGATTGAAACTTGCTAAAGATTTGAGAATTATCGCTGTGGAAATTTATTGCGATTCACAGTTAGTTGTGTGTCAAGTACGGGGAGAATATCAAGCAAGAGATCGAAGGTTGGCTGCTTACTTAGCTCGAGTTCAGAAAGTACTGAATCAGTTCGATTATTACGCCATCTATTGTATACCTCGGGAGCGCAACCAAAAGGCCGATTCATTGGCAAAGCTAGCCAGCACAGGTGAAGCTCAGCAAATGGGACTCGTTCCCGTAGAAACGCTATCTTCCCCAAGCATCGACCGGACAGAAATAAACTAGGTATGCGAAACCGTTCCCGAAAAGGATTCATGGATGACCCCACTTAGAAATTACATTGAGCACGGAACCCTGCCGAAGCGCAGGAGTGAAAAGAGACAAGTCCTTCGGAAGGCCTTACGATTTACCATCCAGAATGGGCTCATGTACAAAAGGGGGTACTCAGTCCCTCTACTCCGGTGTATCACTCACGATGAAATTAAACAAGTATTGCACGATGTGCACGAGGGAGAATGTGGCGATCACACTGGGGGGCAAGTGCTTGCCAAGAAAATACTTCGCTACGGATATTACTGGCCGACCGTGAATCGCGATGCGTTGGACTATGCAAAGAAATGTGATAGGTGCCAGAAATATGCCCGAATTCCTAGAGCTCCTCCTACCGAGATAACGCAAATGGTCAGCCTATGGCCGTTCGCAATATGGGGCATCGACATCATCGGTGCCCTACCTCTGGAAAAAGGTGGTGCGAAGTACGCCATCGTCGCAGTTGATTACTTTACAAAGTGGGCTGAAGCCGAAGCTCTCGCTACCATTACAACGAAGAAAGTAATCAACTTTGTGGTTCGTAACATCATCTGTGATTCGGTCTCCCACACACCATTATTACGGACAATGGAACCCAATTAGACAGTGCTGAATTTAAAGATTTCTTCAAACGATTTCACATCCAAAAGAAATTCTCTGCAGTTGCACACCCTTAGACGAACGGACAGGTCGAAGCCGTTAATAAAGTTATAAAATCCATTCTGAAAAAACGGCTGGAAAAGGTCGGGGGCAAGTGGGTCGATGAACTTCCTATGGATTTATGGGCTTACCGAACAACCCACAAGACCGTGACCGGCCACACTCCATTCTCTCTCTCTCTTATGGTTCAGAAGCCGTTATTCCAGTCGCACTAGAAGTACCTTCTCATCGTGTGACATACTATGATCCAAAGGCAAATGCTATATTACTTGCTGAATCTTTCGATCTACTAGATGAGAAGCGTGAAGAAGCTGATTTGAGGGCAGCTGCGCATCGAAGTCGAGTCGCCCAATTGTACAACGCCAAGGTCCGTCTGCGAACCTTCGAACTAGGCGATCTCGTCTTGAAAAGAGTCTATCCAGTTTCTTCGCATATGAAGCCGACATGGGAAGGACCGTATGTTATTGAACGAAGGCTCGGAGATGGCACATTAAAATTATCGACCGTCGATGGTCTTACTCTACCAAGAGCCTGGAATAGCAAGAGCCTTCGCCGCTATTACACATGACAGGCTATCTTTATCCATTTAGTTTACTTTCCATTTTTGCAATTTGTTTCTGCATTTCGAAATTAGAACTTGTAATAAGGCAACTGACTTTGCCATATTTTCTTATTTCAGCAATAAAATACAATCTTCAAGCCAGAGCTGTGATTTACTTGAAATGCTTCATATGATCATCACTATGCACGAAGAGCTAAGTTTCACCATACGGTGGAATTTATTCAAATAGGGAGTGACTGCGATGCAACCAATCACTCGCTAAGTGAAACCCGAGCTCGGGGACCAGCCATCACATCAGAATCAAAAAAGGATTGATACACGACAATCCTTCATTCAACTCCGAGTTCCCAGAGTGCGAAATGGAGTATAAACACCAACTCCGAACTCCCAGAGTGCGAGTCGGAGTATAAACATCAACTCCGAGTTCCCAGAGTGCGAAACGGAGTATAAACACCAACTCAAAATTCCCAAAGTGCGAATTGGAGTATAAACGTCAACTCCAAACTCCCAGAGTGCGAGTCGGAGTATAAACATCAACTCCGAGTTCCCAGAGTGCGAAACGAAGTATAAACATCAACTCCGAACTCCCACAGTGAGAGTCGGAGTATAAACATCAACTCCAAACTCCCAGAGTGCGAGTCGGAGTATAAACATCAACTCCAAATTCCCAAAGTGCGAATTGGAGTATAAACATCAACTCCGAACTCCCAGAGTGCGAGTCGGAATATAAACGTCAACTCCGAACACCCAGAGTGCGAGTCGGAGTATAAACATCAACTCCGAGTTCCCAGAGTGTGAAATGGAGTATAAACACCAAATCCAAATTCCCAGAGTGCGAATTGGAGTATAAACGTCAACTACGAACTCCCAGAGTGCGAGTCGGAGTATAAACATCAACTCCGAGTTCCCAAAGTGCGAAACGGAGTATAAACATCAACTCCGAACTCCCAGAGTGTGAGTCGGAGTATAAACATCAACTCCGAACTCCTAGAGTGCGAGTCAGAGTATAAACATCAACTCTGAACTCCCAGAGTGCGAGTCGGAGTATAAACATCAACTCCGAGTTCCCAGAGTGCGAAGCGGAGTATAAACACCAACTCCAAATTCCCAGAGTGCGAATTGGAGTATAAACATCAACTCCGAACTCCCAGAGTGCGAGTCGGAGTATAAACATTAACTCCGAGTTCCTAGAGTGCGAAACGGAGTATAAACATCAACTCTGAACTCCCAGAGTGCGAGTCGGAGTATAAACATCAACTCCGAACTCCCAGAGTGCGAGTCGGAGTATAAACATCAACTCTGAACTCCCAGAGTGCGAGTCGGAGTATAAACATCAACTCCGAGTTACCAGAGTGCGAAACAAAGTATAAACATCAACTCCAAATTCCCAGAGTGCGAATTGGAGTATAAACATCAACTCCGAACTCCCAGAGGGCGAGTCGGAGTATAAACATCAACTCCGAGTTCCCAGAGCGCAAAGCGGAGTATAAACATCAACTCCAAATTCCCAGAGCGTGAATTGGAGTATAAACGACAACTCCGAACTCCCAGAGTTCAATTCGGAGTATGAACATCAACTCCGGATTCCCAAAGTGCGAAACGGAGTGCAAAAACCAACTTCAAGTTCCTGAAGCACGAATTGAAGTGTAAATATCAACTCCAAACTCCCGGAGCGCGAAGATGATCATCAATAATCAGACAAACGTGGACGAGCCGCTCGATCTCTACTTGAATCAAACATTCATTCAGTGGCACTAGACTCAGTATGATGTAAACGAGAAGCAACCGCTGATTGATGTTCAGCTACTCATCCCCGAGACTGGGGGGCAGGACTTAAGCACCGGCCATCAAGTGAAACGGTGCGACATCAAAAATTCAACTCGCTTCCCAATCACGAACCATGTCCACATTTTCCGAACTTGGCAAACGAAGACAAACTTGATTCAAAAGCTAAAACTTTATAAGTACATTTCAAACATTGAAATGCTTAAACAAAGGCACAGAGAAGCTCAAAAAGAAAAGGTTTCATTTCTACTATTCATAAGAGAAATTCGTATACAAGTTTGTTCCAAAAAATTCTTACTAGCAGGGGCCGAACCCGCATCTATACACGGCCAACAAAATACAAGACAAAATAAACCGAGAAAGCATGTCTAATCTTTCTTCTTCCTTGGCGTCCTTCTCGGTGTAGACCCGCTGGAGCCATCGCTAATCTTCCTCTTCGAGCCCTTGCTTTTCGGCGGTTGGTCTTCAGGTGAGGGCATTATATCAACATCCTCCTTCGAACTCGAGTGGATAGGAATGCTCCCTGCGAGAGAAGTCGGAGGAACAGGATCAAGTACAGAAGGTGGAATGGGCACGCTGGTGATGAAAACAGTACCACCAGGAGATATCATTCTAAGCGGAGCAGGTCCCGGTGCTGCCATCCCACCTCCAGAACTGCCACCATGAGCCACTGCTGCCATTTCAGCGTCGATTTGAGCGAACATCTCCTCTTCAGTAACTGCTCGAGCCCCGCTGGGGGCATCAGTAGTCGGCATTGAAGAACTTGTAGCAAGATCGCTTCCACTCATGACAGATGACAAGTCGGCAAGAGGATCGCCGTGACGACGAAAGAGTTCATCCATCAGCTACTCATCAAACATAATCGTACTCCCCTTCATATCGTCAAGCGGGGCAGCTGTACTCACGGTGATTGCTTCGGTCATGATAGCCTCCTGCGTTTGATATGATTCTTGAGTAGCAGGAGGCATGGCCGGTGCAGCATCAATCACTGGACAAAGAATAAGAGAACTGTTAGAACTTAACTCGATCGAAGATTTTGACTTAAGAAAAATATGTGGAATGTTCAAAATACCTTCCTCAGTTTGACTCGTATGCGGCAGAGCGGCATCAGTGACTTGCGCTGCAGCCAGAGACATCTGCGGTTGATTTGGATTGTAAGCAGGAACGGCCTGGGGATCGACCGCAGACGAGGATTCGGGCTGGGTTGATGCGAGAACTTCAAGACTTGCTTCATGGTGGTCAACTCTAGAACCCTCTCCCACTTCAAAGTGCTGGGCGCCAAGTCTTTCCTTCTCATGCAGAATCATTGACTCGTGAAGAATCTTCTTTTCATCTTCAGTCAGAATGCGATTCTCGAGTTCAAATTCATCCACAGACTCGCCCTGATGCATCTCCTTCTCTTCCTCAACCAGTCGGCTCAAAGCGAGCCAGGGTAGACCCCTGTGCCTCAGCACGTTAGCGTTGTAAACAACGAGAAGGTCTTCGATGTCAGCCTCTAGCCTGGACTCAGCCAACTTCACTTTCTCCTCGACCTCAGTCTCCACCTTGTGGACTTTAGCCACAGCCGCATCCCGGTCACCCCTGAGCAGAACAGCTTGTTCGCACGCCTCCTGGGCTGCGTTGTTCGCATCATCTTTTTCCTTGGCCATGTCGGCGAATTTGGCCTTGAGCTCATTGAGTTCCTTGACCGCCGCGTCCCGCTCGGAGGTAACTGTAGTGTTCTGGTGGCCCATCTCCTCCACCAGGGCAACATGTGTCTGCCCCAACCTCTCCATTGCCGCCTTCGCTTCGTCAGCTTTTTTGGTGGCCTCAATTTCCGATTTCCGAGAAGACTCGGCCTCAGCAGTGAGCACTTGAATGATCTGATCCCTTGTAGCGAGCTCGGTCTCCATCTTCTCAAGCGCTTTGGCTCGCTCAAAGGCCACCTTGGAAGCTTTTTCTACAGCCTTTGCCAACTCTCTATATTGAGTGTAGATGTCATGAACGTAATCATGCACTGTATTCTCCACTCCAGATGGAATTCTCTTTAAGTGAGGTGGGAAGACATAGCCATCAAAGCAAATATTCGAAAAATCCTTCTTCGTCTGGGCCAATCTAAGGGCCCCTTCTCCTATGGGCTCAGCAGGGACCCACTCTGCAATTATGGAAGCCGTGGTCTCAACTCTCCGGAGATGGGTCTCGGATCTAGAAGTATGAGAAGACGGCCTGTGATGAGGAGGCTCCGGTGGGTGTGGAACAAAAATAGGGGGTGGAGACGGAAGTCTAGGAGGAGGAGAGCGTGATCTAGACCGATGTTAGAGTACTCGCGATCGCGATCTCTATTCGAGTCTCTCCTACGGGACTCATAATAGGAAGAAGCCTTTCGGGCCGAGCGGAGATTCCCGAGCATCGATCCTTTTCCAAACATAGTACCTGAAAATGAGAAACGAAGAAAGAGTTAGTAATTTCCTAAGTTGGACGATTTACAGTTGTGAATCATGTAGTGTAGTGAAGTGTATGCATGTGCAACCCCCCGACCAACCGGAAATGTTAGCCGCACTCATGGCAAGCGACCCGCTCAGTTCAAGAGCACTATCAAGCTCCTCCATCCCGACGTCGCGTGGAGACGACACAAAATCCGGAATCGGAATATCAGCAAGCCCTGCAAAGGGATTCTCTACTTGCGGGGGAGGAGCCTCTGAAATTCTAATCCCCGGAACGGGCAAGGACACAACCACGGATTTAAATCTCTCAGACTTAGAACGTTTGTGAGCAACAACCTTGCCTTTTCTCTTTCCTCCGGAATCTTGAACATCATAAGAAGGCCCAGCTGGAAGCTCGGTATCGGTAGGGGTTCTCTCCGAATCAACTTCTTCGGTTATCACGACTGCGGGTGCTTTGTGCTTCACCCATTTCTTCAGGACCACTCTAAGTGTCCCTTCCAGCGTATGCTCTGCCTCCTTTCTATCAGTCCGACAGTCCTCAAATTTCTGTCAGACAGAACCAAGTCGATATGCCTCTCTTCGCCCGGAAATGCTTGAAGAATCCGAACTAGCTCTCTGAAGTATGCACCGTCAGGTCGAGAGATTGCAGCTATAAAAGAGGAGAAGTATGTCAGTTTTGAAGTCAATTAATAATATCTCGATGATTCTAGAGAAAAATGACAACACTTACATCTATCCAACCATCGCCTAGCAAATCCAGAGGGGCACCGAACGTAGAACCATTCAGTTTTATAGTAACTTAGCCTTTCCCAGGAGCCCAGTACAATGTGGCAGTTCCTGACCGCTTCCAAAAAGGTGAAAGAAGGGCTGTCTCCACGGCTATTGACATTAAATAAATATATGATCTTGATCGGCTTCAGTGGTCGAAAGAGGATCTCCATAAACAGGATGAAGGTGCTATTCAACAAAGCATACCCGTTGGGGTGCAGCTGAGATGGAGCTATTCCAAGGAATGATAACATCTACCTTATATATTGATTGAAGGGAGGAAGTGTCCCCGCTGTGCAAGCATGATGGTTGAAAGCAGTATACCCCTTTGGGGGATCATGTGGCCTGTCATTTGGCCCAGGCAGTAACACGTCATCAAGCGACAAACCGTGCCTTAAACAAATCCTTCCTAGCATATCCTCAGAGATACCCGACGGCATAGAATCTTGTGGACTACAAATGAACCGGGCACCTAGACGCTCGTCCGGAGCTGGCTCTATAACTTCAGCTTCAATAACCGGTATTTTGATGGTTGGAGGAATAGAACTCGGGAGTTCCTGCTGCTGTGAACTTGAAGGTTCCTTGACAAGCTAGCTTATGAAAAATCATTGTTAAACAGACAATAATGCTCGGGTATCCCCCAGTGTAAAGTGTGTGGGTGTGTTGTGCATTGCGGTACTGTATATCATTTAAGAAGTTCTGCAGAATTGAAAGAAGCATGTAAACGACGAGACTTCAAAATTCGGTCGGAAGGACCGTCATCACTAACCGTCACAACCGTGCTATCTAGTTATTAGCAATCAGTCCAAGTTAAAGTTTGTTAAAATTCTGTCGGAGTTGCAGTTCCATCGACGAGCTTCGAAGGGAAGTCAAATGTGCAGTACAACGGTCAAGTCTAATTATTCCAAAAATGAAGCTCGTCGGAGTTAGATGTTCAGATGCACAAGGCTTTTTCAATATCATCGAAGTTAGGTTCGTTGTCAATCTTCAAAGGTTCAAGTTCGTGTCGATCGCTAGGGTTCAAGTTCGAATCGCTCGCCAAGGTTCAAATTCGAATCGATCACTCAGAGACACGTTCGTATCGGTCCCAGGGCTGCACAGTTCGACTCGATTCGAAGCCCCCAGTTCGACTCGATCCGAAGCCACCCACTTCGACTCGATCCAAAGGCTACGCAGTTCGAATCGGTCCAAGGCCTCCACTTTGACTCGATCCAAGGCTGTCGCTTCGACTCGATCCAAAGCCATCTACTTCGACTCGATCGAAGGCCATCGTTTCGAATCGATCAGACGCAATCCCTTCGTATCAATCTACGTATTTAAAGCACTCGATTAGATGCAAAGCTCAACCATCGATCGATACGAAGGCCTCCGTCTCACCATCTCGAAGCCCCTACTCCAGATCGACGCGAAGCTAAGGCAAGGGAATCTCAATCGATCACTACTCTGGCTGATCTGGTGTTAAAAATCGAGTCTCATCGTTTACGCATTGCATTTGCTTAGGGGATTACCTAGAACTGGCAGTTAGTTCGAATGATTAAGAATTGGTTCGAAGGCAAGAATGTTTCTTCTTTTTTCTCGAGTCTCTGAGTGATACGAAGGCAAGGCAGGAAAGCAAAAGGTAAAAGTGAAAAAATGGCTAAGTACAGAGTATTTATATGGACTCAAAAGAAAAAGGAATAAACGATTCGCATCCCGGTGGATTCGAACAAGCTTTTCGACTCCATCTCCAATGCATCGATGCGAAGCTCCTCTTCATATCGTTTGTCTTCGACTCCATCTTCGGTGCAGCTGCACGAGCAACCAGTTCGACTCCATCGATACGAAGCCACACTTCGTATCGATCACCTTCAACTCCGTCCCCTGTCCAGTTCGAATCCATCGATACGAAACCACACTTCGTATCGATCACCTTCGACTCTGTCTCATGTGCAGATCGACTCCATCAAATCACGACTCTCAGAAGCCAACTCCATCAATACGAATTGACTGTTCGTATCCAGTGACTCCATCTATGTCGATTCGAAATGTTCATTTTGCATCCCTAAATTCAAAAGAAATTGTCTTCAATGTATCAACCCTTCGCATCGATTCAGGAGAGGATCATTACGAAGGAACATTCAAAAACAACCATCGAGCGTTGTTACAGCGAATTTCACGTCAGATCAGGAGAGGATCGATACGGAATTCAATTTAAAATAAACTGACAACGACTCGTGAACGTACAAACGTCAATGAGTCGGGTTAACATATATGCATGTATGTCGGACTAATATTCAATATTCCAGATTTACGGAATCAGAAACTCATTTAATAATGATTACAACAACAGACGGCTAATCACTAGCATACAACAATCGGTTTCAACGGTACAGGGTACAGCAGTTGACAGTCAACAGTTTACATTATCGAGAAAAACAGTCAAAGGTTACAGCTTTCATCGGAAATACGATAACTATTCATAATGAAGACTGCAGCACTTCAAAGCACATCATGTTTCCACAAGACGTACTTTGGGGGGCAAATGTTATCCCGCCTTGTGGATTGTTTGCACATAGACATCTTTTTAGTAGTAGACCCCATTGTTGTTTCAAACCCCATAGGAGGATCGGCACACTTGTCTATGGTTTATAGGGGTTTGAAATTTTTTATCCTAGGTATAGAATTTGACTGCGATGCCTATGTTTTGGAATTCTCGGGGTATGGGATGATCTTAGGGATGGATTGACTATCCACATACAGAGCTATTTTAGACTACGAGAGGAGAGTCGTTAGACTTGAGACTTATAGTGGTAGGGCTCTAGATGTATCTTGCGACCTGCAAGGGTCAGCCATGTTGAGTTTTCTCTATTCTCTCGATTCATCTTCATCAGAGTTGCATTCGGTTCCTGTCATAAGAGATTTTGCAGACGTCTTTGAGGGGGTTAGGGGACTGCCCCCTAAGAGAGAGATTGACTTCAGGATTTATTTGACCAAAAATGCCAAGCTATTAGCATAACCTGTGAGGCACATGGCACCTAGGGAGAGGAAAGAATTGAGCAAGCAGATCCGTGAGCTTTTGGAGAAAGGTTTCATAAGAAGAAGCATATCGGAGTGGGAAGCGCTAGTCGTCTTCACTACTAAGGCAGATGGTTCTCTTCGAGTGTGCGTAGACAATAGAGAATTAAATATGCTCACGAAGAAGAACCGTTATCCACTTCCTAGGATAGATGATCTTTTTGACCAGTTAGTTGGCGTTGGCTCTTCAATATTCTCTCAGCTTGATTTAGCCACTGGATTTCAACAGCATAGGGTCGCTGATGACATCATTGATAAGACCGCATTTAGGACACCTAAGGTATTCTTTGAGTGGTTAGTCATGCCTTTTGGGCTAACCAACGCTCCAACCTATTTTGTAGATTTGATGAGCTATGTTTTTAGAGATGTCCTAAAATAAAGTTCGTGGTGGTATTCGTGGTCGCCATTTTGGTGTTTTCCAAGAAGTATGAGAGAGCATGTTCATTATCCCGCCTTTTGGCAAGCCCGTGACACCAAGGAATTGACTAGTAAACAAATGGTGATCCATCCCAGAGATCGGTTATACACAGGCTCACTATGGATATCGACAAATTTTTTCCGAGTCTGGATCGAGCTTAAATTAATATAACATGACAAGCTAAGCTATGAGAGTCAACTTTCCAAATCTCAAGTCAATCCGAGTTCGTATGCTCAAGTTACAACCGATGCAAAGTTGAGTAAAAAGAGCCTTCTTCGACTCGCTCAGTTCGCGTCCCTCAGAAATGCCCACTTCGACTCGCTCCGTTCGAATCCATCTGGGAAGCCTACTTCGACTCGTTCCACTTCGACTCGCTCTGCTTCGCATCCATCAAGAGTGCCTACTTCGACTCGCTCCACATCCTTCAAAAAAATATAATTCAACTCCATCTAGTTCTACTCCTTCGTAGAGCCACAGTTCGACTCCGTCTACATCGACTCCTTCGCAAAACCATTGTTCGACTCCATCCAGTTCGACTCCATCATAGAACCCCATTTCGACTCGCTCCACTTTGCATCCATCCGGAGACTTCTACTTCGTGTCCATCAATGAGAAGCAAGGCATAGCAGTCAATACGAATAAACGCCACGTCATCAAGTCAAGCAGCGACACGAACAAGACCGAGTCGAACGGCGATGCGAACGAGAGCGAGTCGAACAAAAGCGAGTCGAACGGTGATACGAAGATGAGAGGCTTGCCAATCGATACGAACTGGGACCTTGGGTGATCGATACGAATGGAACCTCTAGCGATTGATCCATGTCTTGGCCATGATGGATACAAAAATTTTGAAAAAATGAATACCTAACTCCGAGGAGCTTCAGTTTGGCTTAATTGTACTTGATCGTTGAACATCATATTTGACTATCCTTCGAAGCTTGTCGATGGAACTGTGACTTAACAAACTTTTAACGAACGTTATCCTGCCTTTTGGTAAGGCCGTAACACCAAGGAATTGACTGATAACCAATGACGGTCCATCCTAGAAATTAGTTATACACGGGCTCACTACGGATATCGGCGAATTTTGTCCGAGTCCGGATCGAGCCAAAATTGGTAGGACATGACAAGCTAAGCCATGGGAGCCAACATTCAAAATCTCAAGTCAATCCGAGTTTATGTGCTCAAGTTATGAGGGAGGCAAAATTGGACGAAAATCAGATGCCATTCGACTCACTCCAGTTCCCTCAAATATCAACTTCGACTCGCTTCACTGCCATCTGAAGTACCAATTTCGACTCGCTTCGCTCAGCTACTTTCTTCGACTCACTCACTTCAAACCACTGGTCAACTCCATCAACTTCGACTCGCTCCTCCCAAAAGCCATTCGACTCCATCGAATTCAGCTCCGGTTGGCAAAGTCACTACTCGGAGCGATCGAACCATGCGCTTCGACTCGATCAACCATCATACACTTCGACTCGCTCAAATCAGTGTGCGCTTCGACTCGCTCAAAGCAGCGTCAAAGGCGGAGCGATCCAGGAAGCGCCACGTCATCGAGTCGAAGGGAAGCGATTCGTACCGGAGTGAGTCGAAGGAAACAGCCTACCGAAAGCTTCATTTCGTATCGATCATATCTCCCAATCTACAAGTCCAAATGCTATGAAATTGTCCCAGAAGACTACGTGCATGCGAAAGAATGTCCACGCCAAATTTCAACTCCATTGGATGAAATCTCGAGCGAGTCGAAATATGCTCGTGTCGATCACGGATCGGACCAAAACTTCACGGGCTTGGGCGTGCGGGCCTGGTCACGTTCCAGAGAGGGTCTCCCAAGATCTGGGCGAAATACCAGCCTCCTACACCTATAAATAGACCCCCTAAGCCAACAAAAAAGGGGTTCTTCTTCCTCTTTGAGATCTCCAACGCCAGGACTCCGCCAGATCCAGATCTGAACTCAATTGCTGCTGCCATAAACGAGATTCACTGCTGTAAATCACAATTGACTACTGTAAAACATTGAATTCACTTGTAAACACAAAAGAAAGATCTATAAAGCAAACTACTTCATAGTGGACGTAGTCTATACGCCGAACCACTCTAAATTCTTGTGTCTCCTTGCACTTTAATCATTCTCATTTCTGAAATTTGGATTCTTTGTTAGATAATTCCTCTTTTTTCATTTAATTTCTTCACTTTATCTCTTCAAAGACTTCCGAAGAGTGTTGTGCCCAATTTTGGTACAAACACTTTGGTGCTTTCACTAAGAAACCCAATTTTTATCCCACTCTTTGGATCTCTTATCTATATTGGATTGCGTAAATCTAAGAAGAAGATCCAGATCTAGAACTTCGAAGCCCTTCCATTCTACTCAGATTTGCAATCAGATCTAGGAAAGGACTTCATCAATTCATTATGGTGAGCACACGTACCACCTTTACAGCTGCTGATCAGGGAGTGCGGGACCGGCAAAATCCCATGCAATCACCTTCCTTCAACCAAAATGCTGCAGGACCTTCAGATCCATCAGGTCCAATCACTAGACAAGAATTCCAGACATTGCTTCAAGAGTTGACCCAAAGTCGACAGCAGCTAGCGGAGCAACTACGCGCCAACACGGAGTTGACTAACCAGCTAAATCGCCAAAGGCGAAGAAGATCTAGAAGAGATCAAGGTTCTCACTCCTCTACAGAGAGGTCAGCCTCCTCCGATGGCCAAACCAGATCCACACGACCATGGTTGGGTGGAAGCTACACCCAGGCCACGGGACACCAACCTGCTTCGAACCTTGGGCAACCTAGAGCTGGACCATCCGTTAGCCTCCGCACAGAACCCTCAACTCGGGGAGGAGCTGCTCCTTATCATGTTACCGGCAACATTGCTACTACCACCACTGCCGAACGAGGAGGTGGTGCTAGGAACCAAGCTGAGCCTCAACATAGCCGACGAGAGCAGACTCTTGAACCTTACGTCCCTGAGGATGTTGAACCAAGGAGGCGAGGCACGGACCGTCGACCGCGTCCGGTCCAGACTCGCGCTGTGGAACCCGACCACACCTTGGCACAACATGCTCCAAGTGTCCAAACGACAAATATACCAGCGATGATCCGCCAAATGATCCGTGAAAGTCAGGGTCTATCTAATGACGACTGGGGAATCTCTGAAGTCATACCCCTTTCACCGATGATGTTTTATATGCTGAACCACCTCGGCACTTCAGGATGCCAGCTTTTCCAGTTTATGAAGGGAGTTCTGACCCCAATCAACATGTCCTGAAATACGAATGGCTGATGAATGCTGCTAGAGCTGATGATGCAATAAAGTGTCGTAGTTTCCCCATTTCCCTAGGGGGCATCGCTACCATGTGGTTCACTCGTTTGCCACTGCGATCCATCTCTAACTTTGACCATATGGCCACTAAGTTTGTCGAACAGTTCCGTATGCATGTGGTGAGGCCGAAGGACGTTAACACTCTGTCTAGTGTTACGTAAGCTCCCGGAGAAACGCTTAGACGTTACTTGGAGAGATTCCATGTCGCGTGTGCGGAAATAAGCAATGCCAACAATAACTCTATCCTGATGGCTCTGACTAAGGGGATTGATGCTGATTCCAAGTTCGGAAGTTGGTTAGCTGGGAAACCACCTGCGTCATTGGACCGTTTCTATTCCAAGGCAGCCCAATTCCTAAGAAGGGAGGATGCGAAACAGTCTAGGAAGCAAGATGACGCAGGACCCAATATCGAAGGTATCCAGAGTAACGTCGCTGTTAAACAATCCGGAGATAGTTCTGGAAAAATTCAGTTGAACGTCCAAAATAAACAGAATCAGCAGAGGGACAATAGAAATCAGAACAAGAAACGCAATCAGGATCGTGTACCACGGCGTAGAGCTTCCATGTACGAAAACTACACTCCATTGAACACGTTGTTGGAAAATGTGTATTTGCAGACCTGCAATACCATGCAGTATAAGAAACCTGCCCCGAAACCACCAACTGAAAGACAAATCCAAACAGGAAAATTCTGTAGATTCCATGAGAGTTATGGCCACAACACCAATGAGTGTCGTCACCTACAAGACCTCATTGAAAAATTGATACGTGAGCGGAAGTATGTACGGGTGCCACAATCTGGTGGTGCGGGCCCATCAAATCAGAACCTGCGCCAAATCAGGAAAGACAGGAAGAACCCGCTCGTGCGGACGGGGGGTTGGTCATTAATACAATATGTGGTGGTCCTCACCCAGCAGATCGAAGCTGGAAGGAAATGGAGTCGTATGCCAGTTCTATCAGGCATGCGGACTTCGAGTGTTGAAGTAGTTTTGACGAGGGGGCTTCGGCCAAGCAATAGAAAATGATGATGGATGACATCGTGTTCAGAAGCAGAGATGCAGATAAAATCAAAGCTCCCACTATCGACCCACTGGTCATCTCTGCATAAGTAGGTCCCGCTTGGATAAAAAGGATCTTAGTTGACAGTGGAATCTCTGTGAATATTTTGTTCAAGCGAGCTTATGATCAAATGAAGATGGATAACGCAGACTTGAAGCCTTGTCAATCTCGAGTCCATGGTTTCAACGAAAGTGCCACTATTCCCACTGGAATGGTAGAACTGCCAGTGGAGTTAGGAGTAGGAGAACGTCGGAGAGTACGGATGTTGCAATTCATCGTTTTGGACATAGACTCCCCTTACAATGCTTTCTTGGGCCGACCGGTCCTCGCTGAATTTAGAGTAGCCATTGCCCTAGGGTGTTTGACCTTAACATTTCCCACTGATCATGGAATAGGAATCATTCATGGAGATCAAGCCACTACTAGAGCCTGTTATGTTGCTGAGCTACGGGAGGCGCAGCGGAAGGAGAATGGAAAGGGCGTAGAGGAATATCTCTGCGTCCGTTTAGCCGATAATTGACAATTAACGCCCGGGCCCAGGCCCGGGCACTCCAGCCAATTCCTCAAGGACCTTGACCCGAGAGAAACTGAAGACGAAGGAGAATCTAAATAAAGTCAAGCATCCCCAGCCGAACTGACGATTGATGTCCCAATTGACAATAACGATGATTCAAAACTAATACAGATTGGATCTTAGCTAAGCCAGCAAACTCAAGAAGAATTGGTTGAATTTCTGTGGGTAAATCTTAACGTATTTTCCTGGACACATTCTGATATGTGTGGGATCTCGCCGGACATTGCGAGCCACACTCTGAACATTGATCCGCGGCATTTCCCGGTCAAACAAAAAAGGCGCGGTATGGATCCAAAGAGATCTGCCACCCTTAAAGAGGAAGTAGAAAAGCTTAAAGTGAATGGATTCATTCAAGATGCACTATATCCTGAATGGGTGTCAAATCCCATGCTCATCTGAAAGCCAAACGGGAAGTGGAGAACATGTGTCGACTATTCCGACCTGAATAAAGCGTGCCCCAAAGACAGTTTCCCGCTTCCTAGAATTGATCAGCTAGTGGATTCGACGGCTGGACATGAACTCTTATCCTTCATGGACGCGTATTCAGGCTGCAATCAAATACTGATGCATTTGCCCGACCAAGAACACACCAGCTTCGTAACCAATCTGGGACTTTACTGTTACAAAGTTATGCCGTTCGGACTCAAGAATGCCGGAGCTACTTAACAAAGGTTGGTCAATCGGATGTTCGCTAATCAAATCGGGAAGACAATGGAAGTATATGTAGATGACATGCTTGTGAAGTCACGACTCTCCACCGACCATGTAAAAGACCTGGAAACTATGTTCAACATACTTCGGGAGTACAAGATGAAGCTCAACCCACTGAAATGTCACTTTGGAGTTGCATCCGGAAAGTTCCTTGGGTTCATCGTTAACGCCCGGGGAATCGAGGCCAATCCCGAGAAGATTTAGGCAATCAAAAATCTTGAAACTCCCAAAACTATAAAGCAAGTCCAGAGTCTCAATGGAAAGGTAGCAGCATTGAGCAGGTTCATTTCAAAGTCCACTGACAAATGCATTCCCTTCTTCGATCTGATTCGAAAAGGGAAACGAAACTTTGAATGGACCACAGAGTGCGAGGGCGCTTTCCAAGCACTAGTCCAACATCTGTCCACACCACCGATACTGCCAAAGCCTATTGATCATGAGAAGTTGTTCATATACCTGGCGATATCAGAAAATGCTATCAGCGCTGCATTAATCCGAGAAGAAGACAAGATACAGAGGCCCGTATACTATGTCAGCAAACGATTGACTGGGGCTGAAAGAAACTATCCGAAGCTGGAAAAGTTGGCTTACTGCCTTGTCATTGCATCAAGAAAACTCCGAGTATACTTCCAGACACATTCTATTATTGTTTACACCGACCAGCCGTTACGACAGGTCCTTTCGCGGCCTGAGACGTCTGGTAGGTTACTCAACTGGAAAATCAAACTGAGCCAGTTTGACCTTACTTACGCTCTAAGACGGGCCATACTAGGACAAGTCCTAGCCGATTTCATAGCTGAATTTACCGTCCCAGAGGACTTGCCCGAAGCCAGTGAATCCCCCGAATACATCTAGAAACTGTTGTGTCAACAGTCCTACATTCTCTGACTAGTGAATGGGAAGGAAAAGTATTAGCAATTGAAGAAGCTAATGACCTTTCCATCATGAAGCCAGATGAATTGATAGGAAATTTAATGTCCTATGAAGCAAATTTGCAGGCTAGAAAAGAACAGAAAGAAGAAAAGAAAAATGTAGCATTTCATGCTGAGAAAGATGAAAATGAATCAGATTCTGAAGATGAAGATTTGGCATTCATTGCAAAAGGATTCAAAAAATTCCTAAAATATCGAAAAGCCAGTCGTTACAACAAAAGGAAATCTGGATCAAACAAACCATCTTCATCAACTATAGAATGTTTCAACTGTCACAAAAAGGGGCACATGCAGAAGGATTGTCCAGAACAGAAGAAGAAGTCAGAAAATGATAAATTCAAACATAAGAAGGACAAGTCAAAGAAACGAGCCTTCTCAGTAACATGGGATGATTCAGACTCATCCTCATCTGAAAGTGAAAGTGATCCGGAGAATGAACAAGCTAATGTTTGTTTTATGGCAACAGAAGATGAGGTACAAATTCCTACATTTGATGAATTACTTGATATTAATTCTGAATTGATAGTCAAATATAAAGACATAAAACGTCAATTAAAAGTAGCCAAAGCAGATTTGAGTAGAGCAGAGTTTGAACGAGATATGTTAAAAGACGAGAAGAAAATATTAGAAGAAGAACTTGAAAATCTTCAAGAATCATCATCTAATGTTGACTCTCAATTATCTCTTTTGAGTCAAGAAATTGAAACTCAAAAAGAGAAAAATGATGCTCTCACTACTGAAAATCATGAGCTTAAGGAAAAAGTCAAAAATCTGGACCTAGAAAAGGCGAGCTTACAAACTAAGTTAGATGACATTACTCAAAATGTTTCTAACTTTAACAAAGGTCGAGAAAATTTGACAAAGATCATTGAAAGTTCACAATCTGTTTCAAATAAACAAGGTTTGGGATATAAGAAACAAGAAACCAAGAAACATCTTGGTAATGAAAGGAAAAAGAAAGTACAAAAGACTGAAGCTAAGAAAAATCTTAGTTTATTATATTCCAAACCAAAACCAGTTGTGAAATTTCGGAAGAAAAATGTCAAGACTATTAAAATATGGGTTCCTAAAACAAATAACAATTTGATTAGGAACAAATATATTCAGAATTTCATGAATACTGTGCATTATAATTCTAATTATGTATATAAAGGGGATACCGGACCCGTATGGTTTGGATTCCTAAGATCTAACTCTTAGGACCCCATAAAAAGTGGGTACCATGGTCTTAATTATATTTTTTGCAGGTACTACTTAAGAAAAGAGGAAAGTAGATATTCTGGTTGATACATTCCTATAATTATTCCATTATCTATTACTCCTTTTTGTCGATGACAAAGGGGGAGAAAGTGCTAACAATTATCTGCAGGAATATATATATATATAAAGAATACAGACAAAATCTCAGGGAGATCACATATTCAGGGGGAGATTCAGAACTTCAGATATATGTTGTCATCAATCAAAAAGGGGGAGAATGTTGAGTCACATAGTCCATGAAGTTTTGATTTCTGACAAAGAAATAAAGGCGATCGACAAAAAGAAGACATCTTGGCTATAAAGAGACACAAAAGAGCTACATATGGTACTCTAGATTATAGGTTGATTATTTGATGTTGTAATAGTGTTAAACTTGTTAAAATCTATCCTCAAATAATCATGCACCTCAATATAATCAATATATATACGTTTGAATGGCATTGCACATTCATTGTGCAATTTGACAGGGACCGGTCGACCGGTAGGTTTTTGGGTGGTCGACCGTTTCTGTGTAAATTGCACAAAGAACGTGCACACATGCACATAACGTCTATATATTTGAAATCCTGTCTACCGGCCATTTTTGACCTGTCGACCGTTTTCAAACAGAGAGCAACCTTTCATATAGACACTTCCTTTTCTTCAACGGTTGCTTCTCTTTCTCTTCACCAATGATCATGACCTTTGTTTGTTCCTTTTCACAAAAGGTTACAACTGTTTATTTCTTATATAAACATCATGAAATCATTATTTCAAAGAACCAATTCTATTATTCTAATCTCTATTCTATTGATCTCTGTCTTGAACTCTCAAACATTTCAATTGCTTATTGAATCATTGAAATTATTTCATATCTTTTGATTCAATTAAGTAATATACTTCCTTCAATCTTCACAAACATCATTCACATATTTTGAGGATAAGATTATAGGAAGGGTGTACTACAAGTGACAAATCCGTGTTATCAAGAGCACAAGTTGTCAACGAAAATTGTATTTATTTTTGTTGAAGTCCTCGGTGTTGTAAGAGGCACGAAATCCCGTTCGGCTGTTCGGGTGTTATAAACCTGTTCCTCCGGGTGAAGCGAGGTAGTTGGTAGTGAAATCCAGATAGAAGTCTGGGACTGGACGTAGGACGGGAGGTCCGAACCAGTATAAAAATCCCTGGTGTGATTTTTACTGTTTACTGTATTTACTATTCTATATCTGTGAATTGCTATATAGTTAGTTTATTGAATATTTACTTATATAGCAATTGTAAATAACATTCTGCATATATTAGTCCATATTACACGATCCGTAATTAGTGTGCACAAGCGTACACACTTTCAGAAACTTTATACCAACGGAGCATCAAATGACCGGTGTTCAGGCGCTGGTATTGTGCTTGAAACTCCCAAGGGTCGATCCATATGTTATGCCTTAAAGTTCGATTTCCATGCGACTAATAATGAAGCTGAATATGAAGCCCTCCTAGTTGGCTTGAAACTCGCTAAAGATTTGAGAATTATCGCAGTGGAAGTTTATTGTGACTCGCAGTTAGTTGTGTGTCAGGTACGAGGAGAGTACCAAGCAAGAGATCGAAGGTTGGCTGCCTACTTAGCTCGAGTTAAGGAAGTACTATACCATTTCAATTACTACGCCATCTACAGTATACCTCGAGAACGCAACCAAAAGACCGATTCGTTGGCGAAGCTAGCCAGCACAGGCAAAGCTCAACAAATGGGACTCGTTCCCGTGGAAACGCTATCTTCCCCAAGTATTGACCGGGCGGAAATAAACCGGGTATGCGAAACCATCCTCGAAAAAGATTCATGGATGAATCCACTCAAAAATTACATTGAGCATGGGACCCTGCCAGAGCGCAGGAGTGAAAAAAGACAGGTCCTTCGAAAGGCCTCAAGATTTACCATCCAGAATGGACTCATGTACAGAAGGGGGTACTCGGTTTCCCTACTCCGATGTATCGCTCACGATGAAATTAAACAAGTGTTACGCGATGTGCATGAAGGAGAATGTGGTGATCACACCGGGGGGCAAGCACTTGCCAAGAAAATACTTCGCTACGGATATTACTGGCCCACTGTGAATTGCGATGTGTTAGACTATGCAAAGAAATGTGATAGGTGCTAGAAATACACCCGAATCCCTAGGGCTCCTCCTACTGAGATAAAGCAAATGGTCAGCCCATGGCCGTTTGCAATGTGGGGCATCGACATCATCGGTGCTCTACCTCTGGCAAAAGGTGGTGCGAAGTACGCCATCGTCGCAGTTGATTACTTTACGAAGTGGGCTGAAGCCGAAGCTCTCGCTACCATTACAACGAAGAAAGTAATCAACTTTGTGGTTCGTAACATCATCTGTCGGTTCGGTCTCCCACGCACCATAATCACGGACAACGGAACCCAATTCGACAGTGCTGAATTCAAGGATTTCTGCAAACGATTTCACATCCAAAAGAAATTCTCTACAGTAGCACACCCTAAAGCTAACAGACAGGTCGAAGCAGTTAACAAAGTCATAAAGTCCATCCTGAAGAAACGACTAGAAAAGGTCGGGGGAAAGTGGGTCGATGAACTTCCTATGGCTCTATGGACTTACCGAACAACCCACAAGACCGCGACCGGCCACACTACGTTCTCTCTTTCTTATGGTTCAGAGGCCGTTATTCCAGTCGAGCTAGAAGTACCTTCTCATCGTGTGACATACTATGATCCAAAGACAAATGCTATATTACTTGCTGAATCTCTTGATCTACTGGATGAGAAGCGTGAAGAGGCTGATTTGATGGCAGCTGCACATCGAAGTCAAGTCGCCCGATTGTACAACGCCAAGGTCCGTCCGCAAACCTTCGAACTAGGCGATCTCGTCTTAAAAAGAATCTATCCGGTTCCTTTACACATGAAGCCGACATGGGAAGGACCGTATGTTATTGAAAGAAGGCTCGGATATGGCACATTCAAGTTATCGACCGTCAACGGTCTTACTCTGCCAAGAGCTTGGAATAGCGAGAGCCTTCGCCGCTATTACACCTGACAGGCTATCTTTATCCATTTAGTTTACTTTCCTTTTCTGCGATTTGTTTATGCATTTCGAAATTAGAACTTGTAATAAAGCAACTGACTTTGCCATACTTTCTTATTTCACCAATAAAATGCAACCTCTTCGAGCCAGAGCTGTGATTTACTTGAAATACTTCATATGACCATCACTATGCACGAAGAGCTAAGTCTCATCATACGGTGGGACTTATTCAAATAGAGAGTGGCTGCGGTGCAACCAATCACTCCCTAAGTGAAACCCGAGCTCGGGGGCAAGCCATCACATCAAAGTCAAAAAAAGGGATTGGTACACGACAATCCTTCCTCAACTCCGAACTCCCAGAGCGCAAGTCGGAGTATAAAAATTCAACTCCGAATTCCCAAAGCGTGAACCAGAGTATAAACATCAACTCCGTATTCCCAGAGTGCGAAGCGGAGTATAAACATTCAACTCTGAATTTCCAAAGTGCGAACCGGAGTATAAACATTCAACTCCATATTCCCGGAGTGCGAAGTGGAGTATAAACATCCAACTCTGAATTCCCAAAGCGCGAACCGGAGTATAAACATTCAGCTCCATATTCCCAGAGTGCGAAGCGGAGTATAAACATTCAACTCCGAATTCCCAAAGCGCGAACCGGAGTATAAACATTCAACTCCATATTCCCAGAGTGCGAAGTGGAGTATAAACATCCAATTCTGAATTCCCAAAGCGCGAACAGGAGTATAAACATTCAACTCCATATTCCCGGAGTGCGAAGTGGAGTATAAACATTCAACTCTGAATTCCCAAAGCACGAACTGGGTTATAAACATCAACTCCGTATTCCCAGAGTGCGAAGCGAAGTATAAACATTCAACTCTGAATTCCCAAAGCGTGAACCGGAGTATAAACATTCAACTCCATATTCCTGGAGTGCGAAGTGGAGTATAAACATCCAACTCTGAATTCCCAGAGTGCGAACCAGAGTATAAACATTCAGCTCCATATTCCCGGAGTGCGAAGTGGAGTATAAACATCCAACTCCGTACTCCCAGAGCGCGAGTCGGAGTATAAACATTCAACTTCGTATTCCCAGAGTGCGAAGCGGAGTATAAACATTCAACTCCATATTCCCGGAGTGCGAAGTGGAGTATAAACATCGGTTCCGAAGTTCCAGAGTACAAGTCGAAGCATAGACGTCGACTCCGGATTCCCAGGATGCAGAACAGAACCTAAACACCAACTTCAAGTTCCCGAAGCATGGATCGAAATATAATTATCGACTCCAAACTCCTGGAGCGCGAGTCGGAGTACAAAAACCAATTCCAAGTCCCTAGATAGCGGACATATGATTGAAACTCAAGCCAGCGTGATCAACCGCCAGTAAACGAATGAGGACCCCCGGAGTGCGGGTATGATCATCAACAATCGGACAAGCACAGATAAACCACTCAACCCCCATTTTCCTTAAACGCCCGTCCAACGGCACTAGACTCGGCGTACTAGGAGAAAAGGGTAATCGCTGACTGATGTTTTACAACATGCCACCAAAACTGGGGGCAAGGCTTAAGCATCAACCATCGACTGAAGCAACACGACGTCAAAATTCGACTCGTTTCCCGGTCGCAAACCATGTCCACAATACCCGAACTTGGCAAACAGGAACAAACTTTAGTCGGAAAATGAAACTTCACAAGTGCAGTACAGACACTGAAACACTTAGACAAATACACGATGACAAAAAAGAAGTCAAAAAAGAAAAGTTTCATTTCTATCGATTATGGAAGAAGTTCGTATACAAGTTTCCAAAAAATTCCTACTAGCAAGGGCCGAACCCGCATCTATACACGGCTAACAAAATGCAAATCAAAATACACCGGGAGAGCATGCCTAATCTTTCTTTTTCCTTAGCTTCCTCCTCGATGTGGACCCGCTGGAGCCATCGCCCGTCTTCCTTTTCGAGCCTTTGCTTCTTGGCGGTTGGTCTTTAGGCGAGGGCATTATGTCGACGTCCTCCTCCGAACTCGTGTGAATAAGAATGCTCCCAATGGGCGGAGTCGGAGGAACGGGATCAATTACAGAAGGTGGAATGGGAAGGCTGGTGAGAAAGATAGAACCACCAGGAGACATCATTCCGTGCGGGGCAGGTCCCGATGCTGCCATCCCACCTACAAAGCTGCCACCATAACCCGCTGCTGCCAGTTCAGCGTCGATCTGAGCAAACATCCCCTCTTCGGTTACTGCTTGAGCCCCGCTGGGGGCATCAGCAGTCGGCATTAAAGAGCTTGCAGCAGGATCAGTTCCGCTCGTAACAGGTGGAAAGTCAGCAGGGGGATCGCCATGACAGCGAAAGAGTTCATCCATCGGTTGCTCGTCAAATGCCATTGTATTCCCCTGCATATCATCAATCGGGGTAGCTGTGCTCACAGTGGTTGCTTCGGTCACGATAGCCTCCTACGTCTAATATGATTCTTGAGTAGCAGGAGGCATGTGCGGTGCAACATCAGTCACTGGACAAAGAATAAAAGAATTGTTAGAACCTAAACTCGATCGAAGACTTCGACTCGTGAAAGACATGTGGAATGTTAGGAGTACCTTCCTCGGTTTAGCTTATAAGCGACGAGGCGGCTTCAGTCGTTTGCGCTGTAATCGGAAACATCTGCGGCTGATCCGGATTATAGGTAGGAACAGCTTGAGGATCAACCGCAGACAAAGATTCGGGCTGGGTTGACACCGGAAGATCAAGACTTGCATCATGATGTCCAACCCCGGAGCCTTCTCCTACTTCCAGGTGCTGGGTGCCGAGCCTCTCCTTCTCGTAAGAGATCATTGAATCGTGGAGAATCTTCTTTCGTCGTCCGTTAACAGACAATTCTCGAGCTCGAATTCATCCACAGACTCACCCGGATGCGCCTCTTTCTCTTCCTCGATCAGTCGGCCCCAAGCGTTGCGGAGATGCGACAAATAATCATCGAGCCAGGCCATACCCCTGTGCCTCAGCACGTTAGCATTATAGACAACGAGGAGGTCTTCAATGTCGGCCTCTAGCCTGGACTCGGCCAATTTCTCCCTTTCCTTGACCTCAGTCTCCACCTTTTGGACTTTAGCCACCGCCGCATCGCATTCGCCCCTAAGTAGAACAGCCTGTTTGCACGCCTCCTGGGCTGCGTTGTTCGCGTCGTCTTTTTCCTTGGCCATACCGGCGAATTTTCCTTAAGTTCATTCAGTTCCTTGACCGCCGCATCCCGCTCGGCAGTAACCATAGTATTCCGGTGGCCCATCTCCTCCACCAAGGCAACATGCGTCTGCCTCAACCTCTCCATAGCCACCTTTGCTTCGTCAGCTTTCTTAATGGCCTCGATCTCAGATTTCCGAGAAGATTCGGACTCGGCAGAGAGTACCTGAATAATCCGATCCCTTTTCGCGAGCTCGGTCTCCATCTTCTCGATCTCTTTGGCCCGCTCGAAGGCCACTTTGGAAGCTTTTTCAGCAGCTTTTGCCCACTCTCGGTATTGGGTATAGATATCGTGGACATAATCATGCATCGTGCCTTCTACCCCTGATGGAACTCTCTTCAAGTGGGGAGGGAAGACATAACCGTCGAAGCATATATTTGGAAAATCCTTCTTCATTTGGGCCAACTTAAGGGCCCCTTCTCCAGTGGGATCAACGAGGACCTGCTCTGTAACCATGGAAGATGTAGTCTCGACTCTCTGAAGATGAGTCTTAGATCTAGAAGTGTGAGAAGAAGGCATGTGACGAGAAGGCTCTGACGGCGGTGGAACATGAGCAGGAGGTGGAGATGGAAGCCTAGGAGGAGGAGAACGTGATCTAGACCAGTGTCGGTATTCTCTATCCCTGTCACGCTCATACCTATCCTGACTAGAGTGCTCGTGATCGCGATCCCTATCAGAATCCCTCCTGCGGGAATCATAGTAACCAAAAGCCTTTCGGGCTGAACGAAGACTGTTCAGCATTGATCCTCTTCCAGACATAGTACCTGAAAATAAGAAGCGAAGAAAGAGTTAGCAACTTCCTAAGTTGGACGAAGTACAGTTGTGGATCATGTAGTGTAGTGAAGTGTATGCATGTGCAATCCCCCGACCAACCAGAAATGTCGGCTACACTCATAGCAAGCGACCCGCTCGGTTCAAAAGCACTATCAAGCCCTTCCATCCCGGCGTCGTGTGGAGACGACACGAAATCTGGGATCGGGATATCATTAAGCCCTGCAAAAGGACTCTCCATTTGCGGGGGAGGAGCTTCTGAAATTCTGATCCCCTGGAAAGGTAAAGACATGACCACGGATTTAAATCTCTTAGATTTAGGGTGTTTGTGAGCAGCGGCCTTGCCTTTTCTTCTTCCACCCGAGTCCAGGACATCGGCAGAAGGCCCAGCTGGAAGCTCGGTATCAGTGGGCGTTCTTTCTGGGTCAACTTCTTCGGTGATCACAACTGCGGGCGCTTTGCGCTTCATGCATTTCTTCGAGGTCACTCTATGTACCACCTCCAGATGTATGCTCTGTCTCCGCTCTATCAGCCCGACAGCCTTCAAATTCCTGTCGATCAGGACTAAGTCTATGTGCCTTTCTTCGCTCGGAAACGCTTGAAGAATCCGAACAAGCTCTCTGAAATATGTGCCATCGGGACGGGAGATTGCAGCTGTAAGAAAGGAAAAATGTGTCAGTTTTTGAAGTCAGTTACTAGTATCTCAATGATTCAAGGGAGAAATGGCAACACTTATGTCTATCCAACCACCGCCCAACAAACTTAGGAGGGCACCGAACGTAGAACCATTTGGTTTTATAATAACTTAGTCTTCCCCAGGAGCCCTGTACAATGTGGCAGCTCCTGACCGCTTCCAGGAAGGTGAAAGAGGGGCTGTCTCCATGGCTCTTGACATTGAATAAATACCGGATCTCGATCGGCTTCGGCGGTCGAAAAAGGATCTCCATGAAGAGAACAAATATGCTATTTAACAAGGCATATCCGTTGGGATGTAGCTGAGATGGAGCTATGCCGAGAAACGACAACATCTCCCATATATAATCATTGAAGGGAGGGAGTGTCCCCGCTGTGCGAGCGTGACGGTTAAAAGCAGTAAACCCCTCCGGGGGATTGTGTGGCCTATCAATTGGCCCAGGAAGTAGCACGTCGTCAAGTGACAAACCGTGCCTTAAGCAGATCCGGCCTAACATGTCTTCAGAAATACCCGACGGCACCGAATCGGGTGGACTACAAATAAACCGAGCCCCTAGACGCTCGTCCGGAGCTGCCTCAATAACTTCGGCTTCTATAACCGGTATCTCTATAGTAGGAGGAACTGAACTTGGGAATTCCGGCTGCTAAGAACTTGAAGGGTCCATGACTAGCTAGCTTATAAAAAATCATTGTTAAACTGGCAAATAACACCCGTGCATCCCCCAGTGTAAAGTGCGTGAGTGTGTTGTGCAGTGCGGTAATGTATGTTATTTGAGAAGATCAACAGGATTGAAGGAAGCGTATGAACGACGAGACTTCGGAATTCGGTCGAACGGACCATCATCGCTGACCGTCACAACCATACCATCCTACCATCGACTATCATTTCAAGTCAAAGTTCGTTGTCATTTTTTATAAGTTGCAGTTTCATCAACGAGCTTCGATAGGAAAATCAGATATGCAGTGAAAAAGTTAAGTCCAGTTATGCAAGTTTGAAGCTCGCCGGAGGCAATTGTTCAAGTATGTTAAAAATTTCAAATTTTTGGACGATCAAATTTGTATCGCTCGCAAGAGCCATGTTCGCATCAATAGGCTATGGTCATATGCATATAAGTCAGACTCGGTCATAAGGATGGCATGCAAAATTGGACTCGCTCCCAAGACCACACAGTTCGATTCGCTCCTTCGACTCGGTCCTAGGATCACAAGTTCGACTCGGTCCTAAGACCACGCAGTTCGACTCGCTCCCAAGGACCATCGAGTTCGACTCGCTCCCAAGGCTCTACACTTCAACTCGATCCAGAGCCATCGACTTCGACTCACTCCGAAGCTACCCACTTCGATTCGATCAAAGGCCATCGTTTCAAATTGATCAAACACAGCCCCTTCGTATCGATCCGAAGATTCAGGGCGTTCGACTCGATGCGAAGCTTCACCATCGATCGTTATGAAAGCCTCTACCTCATCCTCTCGAAATCTCCCACTCCAGATCGACTCGAAGCTAAGATCCTGAAACTTTTGATCAATCACAACTCAGGTTGATTTAGTGCTAGAAAACCGAGTCTCATCGTTCACGTGTTGGATTCGTTTAATGGGTTACCTAGATCTGTCAGATTAGTTCGAATAAGTGATGGTGTGAATCAATTCGAAGGCAAGGATTTTCGTTCTTTCTTCTCAAATCTCAGAGCGATACGAAGGCAAGGAAGATAAAGATGAAAAGTAAAAAGTGAAAAAACGGCTAAGTGCCAGGTATTTATATGGACTCGAAAGTAAGGGGAATAACCGATTCGAATTCCAGTGGGGTCGAACACGTGCTTCGACTCCCTCTTCAGCGCACTGATGCAGAGCTCCCTTTCGTGTCGCTCCTTCGACTCCATCCCCGTGACCAGTTCGACTCCCTCATGCAGCAATGAAAGACATCACTTCGAATCCGTCTTTTCTTCGACTCGCTCCCTTGTCTCCGGTGCATTTCGACTCCCTCTCTAGTGCAGCGAAACAAGTAGTTCGAATCCATCAGGGAAGCGCCTTTCAACTCACTCCATTTTGACTCGCTCCATTTCAACTCGCTCGGGTCACATCCATCATCGAGTCAAACAAGCGCTTCGAGAGGAACGTTACGAAGGAACATTCAAAACCAACCGTCAAGCGTTGTTGCAACGAATTTCACTTCGGTTCAGGAGAGGATCGATACGGAATTCAGAAAACAATAAACTGACAATGACTCGAGAATGTACAAACGTCCGTGGGAGTCAGATTAACATATATGCATGAATGTCGGACTAACATCCAATATTCCCGATTTTCAGAAATTAGAAATTCATCTAATAACGATTACAACGGCAAATGGGTAACCACTAGCATGTAGCAATCAGTTGCAACAATATATGGTACAGCAGTCAACAGTTTACATTATCAAGAAGAACGGTCAAAGATTACAGCTTTCATCGATGAGACGATAATTATTCAGAGTAGAGATGGCAATATTTCAAAGCATGTCATGTTCCCACAAGACGTACTTTGGGGGGGGGCAAATGTTATTCCGCCTTTTGGCAAGGCCGTAACACCAAGGAATTGACTGATAACCAATGACGGCCCATCCTAGAAATCAGTTATACACGGGCTCACTACAGATATCGGCGAATTTTGTCCGAGTCCGGATCGAGCCAAAATTGGTAGGACATGACAAGCTAAGCCATTGGAGCCAACGTTCAAAATCTCAAGTCAATCCGAGTTCGTGTGCTCACGTTATGAGGGAGGCAAAATTGGACGAAAATCAGATGCCATTCGACTCGCTCCTTCGACTCGCTCCAGTTCCCTCAGATATCAACTTCGACTCGCTCCTGTTCGACTCGCTTCACTGCCATCTAAAGTACCTATTTCGACTCGCTTCGCTCAGCTACCTTCTTCGACTCGCTCACTTCAAACCACTGGTCAACTCCATCAACTTCGACTCGCTCCTCCCAAACAGCCATTCGACTCCATCGAATTCAGCTCCGGTTGGCAAAGTCACTACTCGGAGCGATCGAACCATGCGCTTCGACTCGATCAACCATCATACACTTCGACTCGCTCAAATCAGTATGCGCTTTGACTCGCTCAAAGCAGCGTCAAAGGCGGAGCGATCCAGGAAGCGCCACGTCATCGAGTCGAAGGGAAGCGATTCGAACCGGAGCGAGTCGAAGGAAATAGCCTACCGAAAGCTCCATTTCGTATCGATCATATCTCCCAATCTACATATCCAAATGCTATGAAATTTTCACAGAAGACTACGTGCATGCTAAAGAATGTGCACGCCAAATTTCAACTCCATTGGATGAAATCTCGAGCGAGTCGAAATCTGCTCGTGTCGATCACGGATCGGACCGAAACTTCACGGGCTTGGGCGTGCGGGCCTGGTCACGTGCCAGAGAGGGTCTCCCAAGATCTAGGCGAAATACCAGCCTCCTACACCTATAAATAGAACCCCAAAGCCAACAAAAAAGGGGTTCTTCTTCCTATTTGAGATCTCCAATGCTCGGACTCCGCCAGATCCAGATCTGAACTCAATTGCTGCTGCGATAAACGAGATTCACTGCTGTAAATCACAATTGACTGCTGTAAAACATTGAATTCACTTGTAAACACAAAAGAAAGGTCATTAAAGCAAACTACTTCATAGTGGACGTAGGCTATACACCGAACCACTCTAAATTCTTGTGTCTCCTTGCTCTTTAATCATTCTCATTTCTGAAATTTGGAGTCTTTGTTAGATAATTCCTCTTTTTCATTTAATTTCTTCACTTTATCTCTTCAAAGACTTCCGAAGAGTGTTGTGTCCAATTTTGGTACAAACAACGAACTTTAACTTGGATCGATCTCTAACATCTGGATGGCATGGTTGTGACGGTCAGCGATGACGGTCACTCCAGTTGAATTTCGAAGTCTCATCGTTTGAATGTCTTCTTTAAATCTGTAGAAATTCTTCAAGTAATATATAGCACTTCACCGCACAACACAATCATGCACTTCACACTGGGGAACACTTGGGTTTTTATTGTCTAATGATGGTTTCAAATAAGTTGATTAGCTATGGAATCCACAAGTACACAACAGCAAGAGCTTCAGGATTCATCTCCTTTTGTCCTAGAGATTCCGGCCATCGCAGCCGAAGTTATAGACCCAGCTCCAGACGAGCTGCCTGGGGCCAGGTTTATAGGAAATCCTCATGATTCTATACCGTCTAACGTCTCCGAAGACATGTTGGGACGGATATGCTTAAGGCATGGCTTGCCATTGGACGATGTACTATTACCGGGACCAAACTATAGACCACATGCTCCCCCAGAGGGGTTTACTACCTTCAATCGCCATGCTTGCACAGCAGGAACACTTCCTCCGTTCAACCAATACATTAGGGAAGTGTTGTCTTTCCTCGGAATTGCTCCATCACAACTACACCCCAACGGATACGCTACGCTGAACAATTTATTTATTGTATTCATGGAGCATCTCTTTCGGTTAGTCAGACGTAAGTGTTGCAATCGTAAGTGTTGCAATTTATTTATTGTAACCAGGGTTTGCCAGCCGATGGTTAGTCAGATGTAAGTGTTGCAATCTTCTCCAAGAGTTATCAAGATAATTGTAGTTTATGTAAAACTAATATCTTCTTTTCTTTACAGCCGCAATCTCATGACCTGAAGGCGGGTACTTCAAAGAAATAGTAAGGGTTCTTCAAGAAGTTCTAAGTGAAATGTGGGACATCGATTCGGTTCTAACCGACAGAAACTTGAGAATTGTCGGACTGATTGAGCGGAATCAAAGCATAAGGCTTGAAGGAACACTAAGGGCGGCCCCGAAGAAGCAGTTGAAACGCAAAAAACCCGGGGTCATAATAACTGAAGGAGGTGATGAAGAGAGAACGCCCACGGACGATGAACTTGCTGCTGGGTCTTCGGCCGGATTTCAAGCGACAAAAGGAAGAAGAAAAGGCAAGGCCGCTGCTTACAAACGTCCTAAGTCTTCGAGGTGGAAATCAGTTGTGGTTTCCTTGCCGGTTCCCGGCATTAGAATCTCAGAGGCTCCTTCCTCACCAATAAAGAGTCCTTTTGAAAGGGCTTGCCGATATTCCGATTCCGGATTACATGTCACTTCAACACGACACCGGGTTGGAGGAGCTTGATAGTGCTCTTGACCTAAGCGAGTCGCTTCCTATAAGTGCGGCCAACATTTCCGGTTGGTCGGGGGGTTGCACATACATACACACTTCACGACACTACACGATTTCCAATCATAAGTTGTTCAATTCAAGAAACCACTAAGTCTGCTTCTCTTTCTTTTTACAGGTACAATGTCTGGACGAGGGTCGATGTTAGGGAGTCTTCGCTCAGTTTGCTGATCTTCTTCATATTATGAGTCACGCAGGAGAGATGAAGATAAAGACCGCGATCGTGGGTACTCTAGTCAAGAACGTCAGGAGAGAAATTGGGATAGGGAGTACAGACATCGATCCTGATCCCGCTCTCCTCCTCCTAGACTCCTTACACAACCTACGGGTCAAGGGAGATAGCCAGTAGAGCCCCCTCGTCACAAACCATCTTCGCATGTTTCTCGGTCCGAGTCGCAACGCCATAGAACTGAGGTTGAGCCTCTAGTCATCATTGAACAAGCCATCACCGAGCCCACTGGGGAAGGGGCTATTAAAATTGCTCAGCTAAAGAAAGATTTCCCAAACATATGCTTCGACGGCTACATTTTCCCCCTCACTTAAAGAGGATTCCATCGGAGGCGGAGAACACTATGCATGATTACATTCATGATATCTACTCCCAGTATAAAGAGTGGACGAAGGCTGCAGAGAAAGCGTCGAAGGTGGCCTTCGAGCAGGCTAAACTAATCGAAAAGTTAGAATCTAATCTCGCCCAGAAGGACCGCATCGTCCAAGTGCTCAATAACGAAGCCGAGTCCTCTCGGATATCAGAGATAGAGGCCACCAAAAAGGCCGATGAGGCGAATTTGGCCATGGAGAGGATGAGGCAAACACATTATGCCTTGGTGGAGCAGATGGGCCATCGCAACACCACTGTTACAGCTGAACGGGACGCCGCTCTGAAAGAACTTGCTGAACTTAAAGCTAAATTTTCCGAAATCATCAAGGAAAAGGATGATGCAAACAAAGCCGCCCAAGAAGCTTGTGAACAGGCTATTGTGCTTCGGGGTGAACGGGATGCGGCCACGGCTAAGGTCTGAGTGGTGGAGACTAAGGTCGAGGAGAAAGTCCAAATGGCTGAGTCTAGGCAAGAGGTTGATATTGAAGATCTCCTCATTGTTTATAATGCCAATGTTTTGAGGCACAGAAGTCTAGCCTGGCTCGACAACTACCCGACACATTTATATAACGCCTGGGGCTGATTGGTTGAGGAGGAGAAGGCATTGCATCTAGGTGAATCAATCGATGAGTTTGAGCTTTAGAATCGTATGTTAAATGAAGATGAACGAAAGATTCTCCATGAGTCAATGATTTTGCATAAAAAAGAAAGGCTCGGCACCTAACACTTGGAGGTCGGAGAAGGTTCCGGTGTTGAGCATCACGATGTGAGTGCTGAAGTTCCTGCATCAACCCAACCTGAATCTACACATGCGGTGGATCCCCAGCCCATTCCTGCCTATAATCTGGATCAGCCGCAACTATCTCTGGCCAGAGAACAAGTTTCCAAGGTTGTTCAACCGGCCAGAGACAAGAATCACATCATATTCATGAGGCCATAATAACTGAAGCAACCACCACAACGACCACGTCATCGACAGACGGAACGTAGGGGTGCACTCTTGTTTTCGATGAACAGATGATGGAGGAACTCCTCGGTCATCATAGCGATCCTTTTGCGGACCTACCATTTATTATGGGTGGAAGCGCACTTGCTACTGGCTCTTCAATGCCAACCACGAATGCTCCCAGTGAAGCCCAAGCAATTCGTGAAGAAGAAATATTGGCTGAAATCGACGCTGAAATGGAGGCAGCAGCTCATGGTGGTAGTTTTGGAGGTGGGATGGCGGCGCCTGGTCCGGCTCGGTTAAGGATGATATCGCCCGGTGGTACAGTTATTGATACCAGTGCGCCTATCCCGCCTCCTATAGTCGATCCAGTTCCTCCGACTCCACCTTCAAGGAACATTCTCGTGAACTTGAGCTCGGATGAGGAAGTTGAAATCATGCCCCCGACTGGAGATCGGCCGCCGAAAGGCAAAGGCTCGAAAAGAAAAATAAGTGGTAGCTCTAGTGGGTCCACACCGAAGGGGAAGCCGAAAAAGAAGAGAGAGTAGACGTGCTTCTTCGGTTTATTTTTGGTAGATGGATAGGAATTTATCTTTGTTTTTCTTTGGTAGGCCGTGTATAGATGCGGGTTCGGCCCCCGCTAGTAGAAATTTTGGGACCAACTTGTATATAATTTCTTTTCACAAATAGCTAAAATGAAACTTTATTTTTCTTTGAACTCGATGTGTGTTTATCTGCTTAAGTGTTCCAGCATTTGAATTCCTTGTTCAGTACACTTATGAAGTTTCAACGTTTGAATCTCATTTGAGTTCATCCGTCAAGTCCTAAAATCACGGCCACAAGTCACGACAGGATGTTTAGTTAAACTCCGATGTTGTTCTGCTTCGGTCAGCGATTAACACTTAAGCTCTTCCCTCAGTTTCAGGGATGAGTTGAAAAGATCGGATAGCGGTCGTACTTCGCCTTTAATGCATCATGCTCAGCATCGTTGAATCGATTGCCAAAATGCGGAGAATTCGAGTGGTTGAATCACACTCACTCTTTTATCGGTGATTATATCCACGCTCCGAGGATTTCACTTGTGCGTCGGTGGTCAGTCACGCCTGCTTGAGTTTCAAGGATGTGTCCATGCTTCGGGGACTTAAGTTATTTTTACGGACGGTCGTTCCCAATCCGGCTCATGCCCAAACTTTAATGCACTCTCTGGGGATTTTAAGTTAACGTTTATACTTCAATTCACACTTTGGGAATTTGGAGTTGGTGTTTATGTTGATACGCCGGTTCACATTCTGGGAATCCGGAGTTAAGCGATGTTTATACTCCAGCTCGCACTCTGGGAACTTAGAGTTAGTTGATGTTTATACTCCAGCTCGCACTCTGGGAACTTAGAGTCAGTTGATGTTTATACTCTGGTTCGCACTCTGGGAATCCGGAGTTGGTAAACAAATGATCAATCACATATGTTGTATGTTTTTGAATTTCGCTCACACTCTGGGAACGAAAGGTGTATCAGAATCGTGGATGGTCTGATCACATCCACCATGAGTTAACAAGTGAGGTCGTTAGATGGACGGGTCCACCCTCCTCAAACTTGGTTTGAATACGGGCGAAGTCGTTAGGTGGATGGATCCACCCTCTTCGAAACCGTATTTGTAACTTTATACTCCAGTTTGCACTCTGGGAATCTGGAGTTAGGTGAAGGATTGTCGTGTATCAATCCTTTTTTGACTTTAGTGTGATGGCTTATCCCCGAGCTCCGGTTTCATTTAGCGAGTGACCGGTCGTATCACAGTCACTCCCTATTTGAATAAATTCCACCGTATGATGGAACTTAGCTCTCCGTGAATAGTGATGGTCATATGAAGTATTTCAAGTAAATCATCGCTCTGGCTTGAAGAGATTGCACTCTATTGCTGAAATAAGAAAATACGGCAAAGTCAGTTGCCTTACTACAAATTCTAATTTCGAAATGCAGAAACAAATTGCAAATGAAAAATAGACTGAATAAATAAACAGAGCCTGTTATGTGTAGTAGTGACGAAGACTCTCGCTGTTCCAGGCTCTCGGAAGAGTGAGACCGTCAACGGTCGATAATTTGAATGTGCCATCTCTGAGCTTTCGTTCAATAACATATGGTCCTTCCCAAGTTGGTTTCATAAGCGAAGGGACCGGATAAATTCTTTGAGTACGAGATCACCAAGTTCAAAGGTTCAAGGTCGGACCTTGGCAAGGTATAATCGGGCAACTCGACTTCGATATGCGGCTGCCCTCAAATCATCCTCTTCACGCTTCCCATCCAATAAATCGAGAGATTCAGCAAGCAATATATCATTTGTCTTCGGATCGTAGTATGTCACACGATGAGAAGGTACTTCTAATTTGACTGGAATAACAGCTTCTGAACCATAAGAGAGAGAGAATGGAGTGTGACCGATCGCGGACTTGTGGGTTGTATGGTAGGCCCAGAAGGCCATAGGAAGTTCATCGACCCATTTGCCCCCGGCCTTTTCCAGTCGTTTCTTCAGAATGGATTTAATACCTTTATTTACAGCTTTGACTTGTCCATTCGCTTGAGGGTGTGCGACTGCGGAGAATTTCTTCTGAATGTGGAATCGTTGATAGAGATCCTTAAATTCGGCACTATCGAATTGGGTCCCGTTGTCAGTGATAATAGTACATTGGAGACCAAATCGGCAGATGATGTTGCGCACTACAAAGTTGATCACCTTCTTTATTGTGATTGTAGCAAGGGGTTCAGCTTCTGCCCACTTGGTAAAGTAATCAACTGCTACGATGGCATACTTCGCACCACCTTTGGCTAGAGGTAAAGAGCCAATAATATCAATGCCCCATACTGCAAACGGTCATGGGCTGACCATTTGAGTTATCTCAGTAGGTGGGGCTCTAGGAATCCGAGCATGCTTTTGACATTTATCACACTTCTTGGCATAATCTGCTGCATCTCGGTTTACAGTCGGCCAATAGTATCCATATCGGAGTACTTTCTTAGCGAGCGCTTGTCCCCCGGTGTGATCGCCACATTCTCCTTCCTGTACATCATGTAATACTTGTTTGATTTTATCGTGAGAGATACACCGGAGTAAAGGGATAGAGTATCCTCTTCTATACATAACTCCGTGTTGAATAGTAAAACACGAAGCTTTTCTAAGAATCTGTCTCTTTTCACTTCTACACTCTGGTGGGGCTCCGTGTTCGAGATAATTTCTGAATGGAGTCATCCACGAATCCCTTTCGGAAATGACATCAAATATCCAATCAGTTTCCATCTGATCAATCCTTGGTGAAGATAATATCTCTATGGGAATAAGTCCCATTTGTTGTGCTTCACCTGTACTGGCTAACTTTGCCAACGAATCAGCTTTCTGGTTGTGTTCTCGCGGTATGTAATAAATAGCATAATATTCAAACTGATTCAATGTCTCCTGAACTTGAGCAAGGTACGTGGCCAGTCTTCGATCTCTGGCTTGGTACTCCCCTCGAACTTGACACACGATTAATTGCAAATCACAGTAAATTTCCACCGCAATGATTCTTAAATCTCTGGCAAGTTTCAATCCAGCTAATAGGGCTTCATATTCAGCTTCGTTATTAGTTGCACATAAGTTGAACTTTAGAGCGTAACATATAGATCGACCTTCAGGAGTTTCAAGCACAACCCCTGCACCTGAGCAACGGTCATTTGATACACCGCCTGTATGCAGCTTCCAGATATACTTGGGAGATTCACTGGTTTCGGGCAAGTCCTATGGGATGGTAAATTCAGCAATGAAATCTGCTAGGACTTGTCCTTGAATGGCTCGCCTTGGAGTGTAAGTAAGGTCAAACTGACTTAACTCGATATTCCATTTGAGTAACCTGCCAGACGTCTCAAGACGCGTAAGGACCTGTCGTAACAGCTAGTCGGTATAAACGGTGATTGGGTGAGCCTGGAAGTATGGACGGAGCTTCCTCGAGGCAATAACAAGACAATAAGCCAATTTTTCTAGCTTCGGATAATTTCTCTCAACTTCGGTTAGCCGCTTGCTTATGTAGTAGACTGGCTTTTGTATTCGGTCTTCCTCCCGAACTAGAGCAGCACTGATTGCGTTTTCTGATACCGCCAAGTAAATGTACAATTTCTCATGATCGATGTGCTTTGACAAAATTGGCGGTGTGGAGAGATGTTGAATTAGTGCTCGGAATGCGCCTCACATTCCATAGTCCATCCAAAGTTTCATTTTCCTTTTCGGATCAGATCGAAGAAGGGAATGCATTTGTTAGTGGACTTTGAAATGAATCTGCTCAGTGCTGCTACTTTCCCGTTGAGACTCTGAACTTGCTTTATAGTTTTTGGAGTTTCAAGATTTCTGATCGCCCAGATCTTTTCGGGATTGGCTTCGATTCCTCGAGCGTTAACGATAAACCCAAGGAATTTTCCGGATGCTACCCCAAAGTGACATTTCAATGGGTTGAGCTTCATTCTGTATTCTCGAAGGATATTAAACATTGACTCCAGGTCTCTAATGTGATCGGTGGAAAATCGTGACTTGACTAGCATGTCGTCCACATATACCTCCATGGTCTTTCCGATCTGGTTAGCAAACATTTGATTAACTAACCGTTGATAAGTTGCCCCAACATTATTGAGTCCAAAAGGCATAACTTTATAGCAATAGAGTCCCATATTGGTTACAAAGCTGGTATGCTCCTGATCGGGCAAGTGCATGGGTATTTGATTATAGCCAGAGTATGCATCCATGAAGGATAAAAGCTCATGTCCAGCTGTTGAGTCTACAAGTTGATCAATTCGTGGAAGTGGAAAACTGTCTTTAGAGCAAGCTTTATTCAAATCTGAATAGTCAACACATGTTCTCCATTTCCCATTTGGCTTTCGAACAAGTACAGGATTGGACTACCATTTCGGGTATAATGCATCTCGAATGAACCCATTCGTCTTAAGCTTGTCTACCTCTTCTTTAAGGGCGACAGATCTCTCTGGATCCATACCACGCCTTTTTTGCTTGACCGGAGTACCGCGGGTCAATATTCAGTGTGTGGCTCGCGATGTCCGGTGAGATCCCACACATATCAGAGTGCGTCCAGGCAAACACATCAAGGTTTACCCGGAGAAATTCAAGCAATTCCTCTTGCATTTGTTGGCTTAGCTGAGACCCAATCTTTATCATTTTCGAGTTATCACTATCGTCGATTGGAACATCGATCGTTAGTTCGGCCGGAGAAGCTTGACTGTCTTTACTTTTGGTATCTCTCAGGTCAAGATCTCTTGGGAATTGGTTGGGGTGCCCAGGCCCGGGCCCAGGCGCTAATTGTCAATTATCAACGAAGAGGATGCAGAGAGATTCCTCTACGCCATTTCCTTTTTCTTTCCGCTGCGCCTCGCGCAGCTCAGCAATGTAACAGGCTCGCCCTGCGGCCTGATCCCCTTGAACAACTCTGACGCCATTGTCGGTAGGGAATTTCAAAGTCAAACACCATGGGGCGATGGCAGCCCTGAATTCAGCTAGGACTGGTAGTCCCAAGAAAGCATTGTATGGGGAGTTTATATCTAAAACAACAAACTGTAGTATCCGGACTCTCCGACACTCACCAATTCCCAGCTCCACTGGAAATTCCACCACTCCAGTGGGTATAGTTGCACTCCCGCTGAAACCATGAATGCGAGACCGACATGGCTTCAAGTCTTTAGTCTCCATTCTCATCTAGTCGTAAGCTCGTTTAAACAAAATATTCGCAGAGCTTCCGCTGTCTACCAAGATCCTCTTCATCCAAGCAAGACCTACTTGAGCTGATATGACTAGCGGATCAATAGTGGGGGCTTCGACCCTATCGCCATCCCGACCTCGAAATACGATGTCATCTGCCATCGTTCTTTGCTGTTTGGCCGGAGCCCCATCTTCAGAATTACTACAACATTCAAAGCCCGCATGTCTAATAGAGCTGGCATACGACTCCATTTCCTTCCAGCTTCGGTCTGCTGGATGAGGACTACCACAACAGTGTTTATCACCAACCTCCCGCCAGTACGAGCGGGTTCCTCCTGTCCAGCTGGATTTGGTACATGATTTTGATTCGATGGGCCCGCACCTCCAGACTGCGGCGCCCGCACAAACTGTTCTAACTTCCTCTCTCTTATCAACTTTTCGATGAGATCCTGCAAGTGACGGCATTCATTTGTGTTATGGCCGTAGCTTTCATGGAATCTACAAAATTTCCCTGTCTGAATTTGCTTCTCTGATGACTGTTTCGGAGCAGGCTTCTTGTACTGAATAGTATTGCAGGTTTGTAGATATACATTCTCCAGCGACGTATTCAGAGGAGTGTAATTTCAAACATTGGAGCTCTATGTCGTGGACCACGATTCTGATCCCGTTTTCTATTTTGGTTACCATTGCCTTTTTGCTGATCCTGCTTATTCTGAATATTCAATTGCACTTTTTCGGAACTTTCCCCGGATTGTTTAACAGCAATATTACTTTGAATTCCTTCCATACTAGGCCCGACATCATCCTTCTTCCTAGACTGTCTCGCATCCTCCTTTCTCAAGAAATGAGATACTTTGGAATAGAAACGGTCCAATGATGCAGGGGGTTTTCCGGCCAACCAGTTGCCGAATTCAGAATCAGGCTCAATTCCCTTAGTCAGTGCCATAAGAATAAAATTATCATTTGGATTGCTGATCTTAGCACATGCAGCATGAAACCTCTTTAAATAACGCCTGAGTGTCTCTCCAGGAGCTTGAGTGACACTGGATAAAGTATTAATATCCTTTGGTCTAGCGACATGCATACGAAATTGCTCAATAAGCTTTGTTGCCAACTGATCGAAGCATGAGATAGATCGAGGTGGCAGTCGGGTAAACCACATAGTTGCTATGCCCCCCAGTGAAATCGGTAAGTTTCGGTACTTGACTGCATCGTCAGCTCGTGCAGCGTTCATCAACCATTCATACTTCAGGATATGCTGATTAGGGTCAGAGTTCCCTTCATAAACGGGCAAAGTCGGCATCCTGAATCGCCGAGGTGGTTCCGCATAAAGTATCTCATCAGTAAAGGGGGTATGACTCCAGGAGATTCCCCAGTCGTCATTGCTAAGCCCTTGACTTTCACGGATCATTTGACGAATCATTGATGACAAGTCGGGCATTTGGACATTGTGAGCAGCTTGGGCCAAGGTGTGGTCGGGTTCCACAATGCAAGGAGGGGCCGGTCACTGTCGACGGTCCATGTCTCGCCTCCTTAGTTCTATGTCTTCGGGGACATAAGGCTCAGGATGGTAATCACGCTGGTGATGGTTCAGATCTGTTTGATTTCGGGTCTCAGCGCCCAAATCAGTAGCTGTCGCAGTACGGTTATCAGTAACATGATGCGGGGTAGCGCCTCCTCGGGAGGAAGGTCCAGTCTGGTGGCTGGTTGACGGGCCAACTCTCAGTTGCCCAACATTCAATGTGTGTTGAGGCCCAGTGGCCTGGGTGTAGCTTCCATCTAGCCGTGGGCGTGTAGATCTGTGATGATAATCAGAAGAGGCTGAACTCTCGGTGGTGGAATGGGAAGACTGATCCCTTCTGGATCTCCTTCGTCATTGACGGTTCAGTTGGTTAGCTAGTTCCGCATTGGCACAGAGCTGTTGAGTGAGCTGTTGGCGGCTCTGAGTCAATTCTTGCATCAACATCTGAAATTCTTCTCTAGTGACAGGGCCTTGCGGATCTGATGGTCCAGTAGCATTCTGATCAGTTGGAGGCAGTTGCACGGGATTATGTATGTCCCGTCCTTCAGGATCTGCAGCTGTGGAAGTAGTCCTTGTGTTAACCATGGTTGAGGATGAAGCTCTCTCCTATACTGGTAGCAAATCTGAATAGGATGGAAGAACTTCTGAAATTGAGATCTGGATCTTCTCCTTGGATGTTTGCAATCCGATATCGGCAGTAGATCCAACAAGCAGAAGGAAACAAATTGGTTTTTTCTCAGTGAAAGTACCAAAGTATTTGTACCAAAATTGGACACAACACTCTTTGAAAGGATTCGACGAGATAAAAATGAAGAAATTAAATGGAAAACGAGGATTATCTAACAAATACTTCAAAAACAAATAAGAAAGTGCGCAGAAACACAGAGAGTTAGAGTGGTTCGGCGTGTTGCCTACGTCCACTATGAAATTGATGATTTTATTGATGTTTTCTTGCTGATTACAACTGATTACAGTGGATTACAATGATGAAATTCGAGTACAATAGCAGCCTTGTAGTGCAAAAATGTTTCGACAGAGTCTGGGCGTCAAAAAGCCAAAAGATCCCTTTTTTGTAACCTCTAGGGTCCTATTTATAGGTGTAGGATGCAAATATCTCGCTCAGATCTCGGGAGACCTCTTCTGGCATGTGGGCAGGCCCACGCGATTGATCCCACGTGGTTTCGACTTGATCCATGATCGATACGAATGAATTTCGTATCGATCAAGATTTGGTCCAATTGAGTCGAAATTTGGCACGGACGTTCTTTGAGTTGTACGTAAGCTCCTGTGAAAATTTCATAGCATTTGGACTTGTCGATTGCGAGTTATGATCGATACGAATTAGAGATTCCGGTAGGCTATTCAGTTCGAATCGATGCACTTCGTATCGACCAGTTCACATCGATCCAGACACGTGCCTGAAAGTTGGCGTGGCACTAGTTTCCAGGATCGATCCACATTTCGTGCCGAATCGACCAAGTATTTCAAGGATTTTCACCTTGTTCGTATCGATAGTCGTTGCCTTGTTCGTACAGATGGAGGCGGTTCAATTCGTATCGATAGAAGTAGCTCAGTTCGTATCGATGGAAGTGGCTCTGTTCGTATCGATCCAAGTTGCTTAGCTCGTATCAATTGTGTGGCCTTGTTCGTATCGATCGATGTTGCTCCAACTTGATGGATACGAACAGATGATGATGTGATGGATACGAACAGATGGCGACTCTGCTTGGCTTGATGGATACGAACAGTGGTTTCACGATGGATACGAAGTAATGATTACTTGATGGATACGAACCAAGGTCACCTGATGGATACGAACTACAGATGTTTGATGGATTCGAACAATGCTCTTCGGCTGATGGATACGAAATGATGCGCCCTGATGGATGCGATTAAGATGATGGATACGAACAAATGGTGATATGATGGATACGAATAACGTGCTCTCTTGACTTGTATTGACTATATCTCATGCATACGAACTCCGATTGACTTGAAACTTCGAACGTTGGCTTTCACAGCTTGGCTTGTCGTGTATTGCCAATTGTAGCTTGATTCGGACTCGGACAAAATTTATCGACATCCATAGCAAACCTGCGTATAACCGATCTTCGAGACGGACTGTCCTTGGTTTCAAGTTAAGTCCCTGGTATCGCGGCCTTGCCAAAAGGCGAGATAATAGATGTAAAATAGATGTAGTTGTTAAGAAAAGGAGAAAGTCCATGTGTAGATAATTGCAGAAATTAAAATTATTTTAGATAATTGGATTTAATGGTAGTACTAAAAGACTTTAGTAAGGAAATGGGATTACCAAAATTTAGGAAGGGTACTCCTAGGGTAGTAAGTAGAAAAATCCACTTTATGTCTAGCGCAATAAAATGAAATTTTTGAAATTTAAAAAGTTGAAAAAAAAAATTGTAATTGTTGGAATTGAAAATTTTCATTGTTGATCTTTTCTTCCAAAAAATAAATATGGGATTTTTGAAGAATGGTATGAAATTTAAGTTGGTTTTTAAATAATGATAAATTGGAATTTTTTTTGAAGAATTATGGAGTATATATATATAACTCACTAGTTTCTTTGTAAGTAAACAAAGATTTCAAATATAAAAACCTAGAGTGTATCAAGTATCGAAAACGTAGATTACAACATTTATTGTTGTAATAGATGTTTTCATGAAAATAAAGGGAGCATAACCTATAACGCTACCATTATAGTTGGTGACTCCCAAAGGAAATGTTTTTACATAATATGTGAAGTTTATTAGAATTTAATTTTAATTGAATTTATACACTAGTATTTTTGGGTTGTAGTAATAGTGTTTTACGCAACATCTATTTTAAACCCAAATAAAAATATATATTTTTAAAGATAATTTCTAAGAGTAGAAATAAAAATGGTTTGTAAAGTACACTTATTATTTTTAAATAAGTATAAGAAAATGTTTTTGGTTATGGATGTATTAAAACAGTTTTGAAGATGAGTTTTTCTAAAAAGAAAAGTGTGAGTTAGATATTAGAAGATGTCTATCGTAAAAAAATATAATTTAAACATACTATAATCTATTGGAATGATAAAAAAAGGAATGGTATAATTTTCTATGAAACCTATAAAAATGTTTTGTGCAAGTTACAAGGAATACATGAAAGAGATGTACATGGTATGAGAAGTAACATATTTTGTATAGCCTATTTCGAAAAGTATAAAATAGGTTCCTTGTAGTTTCATCTAAACATGAAGTCCTCTTTTAAAAAGGTTCATAGAAGATTTTAGTGTTGATAATTTCTCATAGGAGAAAGTAGTTCCAATACATTAAGGTATGAGACTGCTAGGTATAATGTGAAGATGTTTTGGAAACACATAAAAACAGTTTAAATATATTTTAAAGAAAATGGTTTGGCGAAAAAGTAAATAAGTTTTTGGAAATGAAAAACTTAATAAAAGTAGAATTTGAAAATTCAAATTTTTATAGAAAACTGAAAAGGTCTTTAAAATAAAACGAGGAATAAGTTTTGGACTTAGAATTTGAAATTTTTTCCTCTAAGAAATAATGTTAAGTAACCAAGTATTTTTGAATTTAATAGAAACTCAAAAATAACAATTTTTAAAGACAAAGATTTTGGGATTTGATGTTTTGAAAATTTAGAAGTCTTAGTTTTTGAAACGATAAATACCCAACCAAACTCTTATAAATATAGGGTATAGAGAAATCATTTCCTAGGTGTAATGGAAAAAAAAGTGCAAAACCATGTAAGGGATAGTAGTGATTACTTTTGGAAGTAATGATAGAGTTTTCATAGAATGTATAGGACACTAGTAAGAACCTAGGAATGTCGATTCATGTGTGCAGAATAAAAAGTGAAATGAGTAAGGTAGTAAGGCACGCATGGTTGAGAATGGATATTCCTGATTTTGGAAGAACTTGAGAAAAGCATCTTTCTTTAGTGGAATTCACATAAGATAGTAGTTCTCAAGCTAGCATTAGAGTGGCACCTTTCGAAGCTCTTTACGAAGACCACGCAAGTTCCCTTCACGTTGGATAGGGTCTATAGAGGGATTGCCTTGGTTCCGACATGGTTAAGAAGGCTTTGGGGAGGATTGGTTTGATTCGGAGAAAATTCGTACTTCTTATCCACATTCCATTGATGATAAGTTTTTGAATTTCCTATTTTCCATCTCTAGTTTTGAAAAGGTTCTTTCCTTTATTATCCTTTGGGAGGGTAGAACATAGGATTTAACCTATAGATGGTAGGATTTGATGTAAACATGTTATTAGAACATGTTATGTATGATGGATGCTAGTGGATTGCAAGTGTTTGCTATTGGATGCTAATGGACGCATATACTCACACTAGGCACTATTATCTCTTAGGGTTTGGCCTAACTAGGACACTAGAGCATATGCATATGGATGTGTGTGCATTTGCATTTTTATTTAATTTTCACGGTTGCTATAAATGGATGTTTATCACATGGTTGTTGCATTTGGATGGTGATTGAAGAACGCATATAGAACTATCAGCTACCATTAGGAATTTTTGCATTCATTTGGATACATAGCACAAACATGACTACATAAAAGGAGGTCAACTAAATCAGTGGACCGCCTAATCTTTTGCATTAGATTAGGGACATCAACACTACACTAATTGCATAAGTGTCATGAATCACATTAGAAACCTTAAGGACAATGGATGAATGGTTGATGATTGAGTAATTGGTTATAGAACTTGGATGAAAATATTTAGTACATTCTTTTATCCTTAGAGATTTCGGGGACGAAATCCCTTAAGGAGGGGAGAATGTAACAAACCGAAATTTAACCCATAATAATTAATTCGTTAGTTAATTAAATAATAAAATAACTTTGTGAAATTATCAGAATTGAGCAACAAGAATTGCACCATTGTATCCGTGGTAATTTTCTGGTCAATTTCCATATATAGAATGTCAGAAACCGAGCTAATATGACCAAGATACAAAATAAGCAGAAATAGAAGAATATATATATATAAGGCAGGTCGACCGACCGGTCGACCTGGGCACCAGGCGGTTGACTGCGCAGTCGACCCGCTTCCCTTAATTGCGAATGAACGAATGTTCATTCGTTCGAACGTTCCAAAGAAAATTTTGCCGACTTAAGGACGTGTTTTGCATTCTTTACCTCGTTCTGGTCCTTCCATTTTTGCATCCGATGGCTCCTATTCAGCCAATGACATGGTTGCATCCCACTCAATCTTCAAAATCCAACGGTCTGAGATCCACTTCTACCCCTATAAATAGACCCTTAGATCTAACACTTTTTCTCATTCTAGGTTTTCTCCAATTGGGTTCACCTTTCTAGGAAGGAGCTAAATGGAATAATTTTTCCAAGGAGAAAATCGTTATAAATTAAATTATTTTACAACTCCAAATGGATCCGGGAAGACCAAAGGAAGAGCTTAGGACCAGAGGTGAGTGATTGTAATTATTTTAAGATTTCTTTAAGTAATTTAAAATAATAGGGTTTCCAATAGTTGTAGTTTTTACTACGATTTTGGAATAGCCTTTTATCAGTTTTAGATCTATTTTTCAGTCTATTCCCTTTTAGTTATTCTTATTCAGTTAGTTATAATTTATTACTGTTAAGCATAGCTTTTTATTTATTTACAGTATTTAAGTTTATTTACTATTATTTATTTCTTATTTACATCTTTTTCGACGTTTTGGATTTTATGCAGGCATCTATTCTCTTCTTCCTTCTTTTCTTCGCATATGGATTAGAATAAATTAAATGCGAATATGGATTGTATAAGTAAGAATATTGAATGAAAAAAATAAGATGTAAATTATAAAGACTGTAATAAATAATGGAATTGGACTGTAATATAAATGAAATTGGACTGAAATTATGCCTAATTATGATTAGAATTGGACTAATTAATTGGCTTAGTTATAACGTAGATTTATAACTAAAAAAGAGTAAAAGATGAAAGAAGCCTATTTTCACACTTAGACCTTGGGTTAAGTAATAAGCATGATTATAACGTAGGTTATAATAAGAAAAAGAATAGAATGAGGCTTATTTTAAGACTTGGGATAAATTAATAAGCGTAGAAAGTAAAGATGAAAATAAAGGCTTATTTAAATAATTTATCTAAGTTAATAAGCAAAGATGAAAGTAGAACCTGTACCATATAGCATTCCCTATTAGACAAAACGGTGTCTCACATTAGCCTGAAGTGGGATGAGGGCACACTTATGCTAAGAATGGTAGTAATTGGTCAAATAGCAGTCCAAATCACGAGGGATATGGATAAGGGGCGCAACTAGATATTGTTTGGATGATGGGCCAGTACCAACAGCATTTCACCTATAGTTTCTATGGACACACGGTGATCTTACATTAGCCTGAAGTGAGATGAGTGGCGCGCTAATGCTAGAGTTTGAGGTAATAAGAAGACCCAATAGGTGGAGCAAAAGGTAGCATGGGCATGGTGGCAGTTACGCATGCGACTTCCATTTTGGTGCTTAGTAATCGCTATGAGTTCCAAGCACTTAGTATAGGTGTCTTTCGTAGACACTATTGCCTTCTGTGTAGGGAGCTATATATGTCGTCCGGATCCACAGTGGTTGCTTTGTGCATCTTTCTTAGATACCATTGGCTTCTGTGTAGGGAGTTATATAGCATCTGGTCCGTAGTAAGGTCTATGGAGTAGCAGGCCGATCAAAAAGGGTTGAATTAGGGTTACATCCTAATTACAGGATTAGGAATTCAGCCAATCAAAGCAGAAATCAAGGAAAAGTGCAAGCAATCAAAGTTAACCTATCTTATAGTTAATCGTATTTATTTCCAGTTTATCTCTTTCTTATTACCTTTGTTTCCTCTTTATATACTAGAACTGTTGTAGAGTCTATTACTTTTACTTTGCTTAAAGACTATAGTAATTACTATCATTCTCTAGACTTTTAGTCTGACCCACTCCTTTATTTTCCCGTTTTTCCCCCCCTTAGGCAATCAAGGGAGAGGACGGTAGATTGCAGTTGCTTAGAGATTTCTTGGAAGAGTTTGCTACCATGTATTTCTTTTCTTTCAGCTTTTGTTCTTTCTATGTACTGACCTATTATGTAGGATATTATGTACTCTGATTTTTGAGACTATGAGTTTTTGTTTCATGAGACATATTGGATTTTTAGACATGTATGTGGTATTTGGTATTTGACTTATTTATGAAGCAACCATGAAGTTTTGTTTTAATTAAGTTATTATTTTAAGTTTCTGCTGTTTTTATCTATTTTTGTCTTGTGAATCTTAGTCTCTGTTAGCTTTAGTTATACTTACAATGCACCACGCCTTTTAATGTGTCCTTTTGGGTATATTAAGGGGTTTGGGGTGTTTCAATTAAAGATAAAATTCAATAAGGTCCCCATAATAGTATTTGAAACAATGAAGATAAAACATTTTACTATAATCATGAATGAACCTTTTACTGTAATCAGAAAGGAAAGTTGATGACATGCCCACAACTTTTCCATTGCATATAATATAGATTCAAAAGGCACAAAAAAATCCTTGAAGCCATGGAAATGTTTAAACGAAACTTCTCCATTCCATATACTATAGATTCACATGTAGGTAGCATAGCAGAAGAGTTAAATACAGCGAGGATGTACCTTGGAAAGTTGATGATGTATGTAGATGAAGGTCAAATTAAGTACCTTTATTCCTAGCTAGTCAGTAAAACATCTTTGTAGACGACATTTTTAGTGAAAGTTCCGGTTCGTCCAGCAACATGTCCCTTTTCATCCAACACCTTGGTATTGGCACTTGAAACTCCTCGTGAAAGTGGCACATATAGTTGTCCATGACCAAATACATGTTCGGGTAGAAAAATACCATTATTTTTTATCGTTTTCCCTTGTGCCTTATTTATAGTGAAAGCAAGACACAAACGAATTGGAAATTGTTTTTGTATTAACACAAATGGTAAATTCAAATTTTCAGGTGGCTTTAGTGGGATTCTTGGAATGAAAACTCTAGTACCAACATAATGTCCAGTGATGATTTCAGCATCAATGCAATTCTTATTGAGTTGTTTACATATAAGCCTCGTTCCATTGCATTATCCAATTTTTGGATTCAAATTTCTTAACAACATTATTGGTGCTCCAAGCTTCAATTTTAGACAATGTGGAGGTAACCCCCAAGAGTGATTGAGTTTAGAACTTCTTATTGGTATAAATTGTGAGCATCGTCTTCTACTGCATCATATGAATAGTAATTGATTTCATTTCCAGCAAATATATTGAGTACATGTTCATTGAGCTTGTCGACATATTCATTTAATGGTGTAATTAATACTCTATTAACTATGTACTCTTTTTCGAATGCATTTTTTGATAAGTTGGGAAAAGTTGTATCTATCAACTTTGACAGTGGCTTAACATCATTTTTTGACGTTATGACCATATTTTTGGTACTTGAATCATTTCTTCATTGGTTGAAGGTTCGGTGCCATCTCCAATTTGAATTTGAAATTTTGAATATGCTATATCATTTGCCGCTCGCATGTGTTTCTTTAAATGCAAAATTTTAAATTTTTCCCATAAAAGTGATTTAATGATGCATGCATTAATCGCTTCATTTCTTGTAGCTTTAGGCACAACCGGCAATACTTGTCAAAAATCTCCTCCCATAATAAGGATTTTACCGCCAAATGGTTCATCTACATCCATTATATCTCTCATAGTTCTATCAAATGCCTCAAAAGCATAACGATGTACCATTGTAGCTTCATCCCATATAAGAACAGTTGATTGTTTTAAAAGTTTTGCTAATTTTGACTGCTTGCTTATTATGCATGTTGATGTCGCTTTTGGTTGTAATGGGAGTTTAAATCTTGAATGTGCTGTTCTTCCACCAGGTAGTATAGTTATAGCGATACCAGATGTAGCTGTTGCAATTGCAATACCACCATCTTCCTTTTCGTTGACAAAATAGCACGGTATAAATATGTTCTTCCCATCCCTCCAGGACCATCTATAAAAAACAAACCTTTTTCTTTTTTTATAATTGCATTCATAATTGTATTGTAGGCCCTCAATTGATCCTCATTCAATTTTTCAACAGCTAGTAAATCATCCTCGGAAATAGGAATCGCTAACTCTTCTTCAATTTAGCTCTAAAATATTATCACATTCATCACAATCATATGCTCTTGAGATATTTGGAAAATCATAATCAGTTGTGCTTTTGTTGTGCTGGAGAAGTAACATGTTTAAATCTTTCAAAAGATGATTTGTTTGAAGCATTTGGTTAGTAGTACTTGAATTTCGGTAATCTTCTACCATATGATCGAAAAAGTCATCATATAACCTTCGCACACTCGTTGGATTGCAGAAAACCAAGATAGTAACAAATAATGCTCCCAAAGAAACTGGCATCTTTGTACTTGATGCTTCAGTGAAACATTCTTTAATACTATCATCGTTTTCTAAAAGCCCTCTTTTCTCAGTGGCTTCTTTAAATGTTTGACTTCTAACTTTGTCAACTATAAGTAAATCATTAAAAGAAGTCGGTCCTCTAATATGATTCAAAAGCATTCTAAAAAAACGTTCTCCTTCTATAGGTAGGACTGTGTATATTCTACCAATCACCCTTACATTAGATACTCTTCTTTTCCATTTTTTTCCATTTTTAATCCAACAATAGTGCTCTGGAAATTCATGAAATAAAAGTTGTCTTGCATGTTCATCAATTGAATTTGTATAGAAGAACTCTGTCAGCATTGTGTGTAGGTTGCTTTCATCGGCCAAAACTTAATTGATGGTTTGATCATTGGAAAAAATATCACTTTGTTTATTTGGAATATGTATTTGAAGACGTTCAACTGATGGATATATCTTGCTAAGGGAGAACCTAAAAATCTTCCATAATGCATCTGGAGCAGAAATCCACCTTGCATCTATAAATTGTTGTATCTCATCATAGTTAGGTCCCGGTCGAACTTGCATTGAAATGCGATCTAGACCTTTGTAGACATATTTGTAAAGATATTTAATGCTTTTTATACAACTACATATCTCTACATTGATGTGACAGTTATATTTACGTAGTTACCAAGGATTGTAAGGTACAACCCATATGTTATCTACCATCAACTTTTCATTTCTATCAATAGGAATAGATTTTTCCAATGTCGCATCTTCTGTAAATTGGGTATGAATCTGTGCCTTGAATAGTCACATTTGAAAATTGTTTTGGATACTCTCTTTTGCAACTACCATTTTTCATGCAAGGACAATTTCGATTTTGAGTACCACATGGTCCATGAATCATCCACTTCATTACTGCCATATGTAACTCTGATTCTTCGTTAGAATTCAGTATTTCTGCTCTAACAATTTCATCATATTCATCTGGGTTAGTCAATTTGTCTTCGTCTTTGAAGATAATTAGCATATGAACATGTGGAAAACCTCTTTTTTGAAATTCAATCACATGGACGTAAGCAGCTACTTTTCCAAGTGCTCCTTCAGTAAAAATATCTTTTTTTAATTCCTTGTATTTTGCACGAAATATCCTTGTCGTGAAATCCGATCTGTCTTGGCGGCCTTGACCGGATAGTAATTCGCTAACAATTTCATCCCAAAGTGGATTGTATGTCATTGTAATGAATAAATCGGGTTTGCCATACTTATTTACTAAAGCCATTGCATCTTGAGATCGTTGATACATATCACGTGGTAAACCAATATAAGAAGAAGGTAGTATTGTCTGTGTTCCAACACTACCTAAATAAGAGAATTTGTTAAAAACTTCATAAATATGAAATTTAATTACGTAAAGGTATAAAAATGTACTTAATATAAGAGCGGGTTTTCAAATTCACAAACTACGCACTTGCATCATTTTCCCCGGCATCTAAAGCATCTTGTAATCCTTAGTACATTTCAGCTCTGATGGTTTTTTAATTACTCCTATACCATCTTAGCCTACTGGTATCTATCTTAACATAGTTATCAACCACGTATTTTTGAAACAATCGTCCACCTCGAAGAAAAAGAGATTTATCATTTTCTTGAATCTATAAAAGAACATTAGATATTGATGAATATTAAGAAGTAAAAATATAAATATATAAAACGTGTTATATATTAAATTGTATATACCTGTAGAATATTAGCATAATACTCACGACATGAAAATTTATTGCCATTTTCATCTTGACTATTTATATCCCATCCAAAACTTTCATATGGTAATAAAAGTGGATATTGCAATGGATCATAGTAACCAGCTGTTTCAGGAACAGTTATGAGTTGTCCATAGTTTGTCTTAACTACAATATCTCTTTCATGTGTTTCTTCATTTTCAGCTCCTTCTACCCAAATTCCAGCAACTTGTGAAGAAGTTGGGAGAGTATATTGTTTTTGATTTGAAGATTGTTCATATATGACCAATTTACAATGTTGAATATTTGGTTTTTGTCCAAGTTGTCGAAATACAACTGCAAATCTATTATGTGTACTAAGAGTTTTTTGTAATTTCTCCACGATATCTCGACTCAAAGTATTATTTTCAGCCAATCGATTATCAATTTCATTTTCTATATCATAAATATAAAGTTGTAGAAATCTTGGATGATTATCAGATGTAGGTACCAAACTGCCTATTTTATTATAGATACTTCCTTGAGCACGAAATGTGTATACTCCATCTTTACCGGTAGCCAAGTTCTCGTCAACATGAACTCTCATCGATGTAAATGCAAACATGTGTTTGTAAGCTCGTGTGTTTTTTCTAAACTCTTTTCCATCATTTGATTGGTCATTGTACAAATTGAAGATCTCATTGGGTGAAGTAATTGATTGTAAAATGATTTTTCCATTTAGACAACAGAAGTTATTTGATTCTCAGTGAAAGAGTTTTGCTTGACAATGTCTGCATATTCTTGATTGTGGCAAATAGAATCTTTGAAAACTAGAATGATCTTTAAAGCTTCTTGCACAATTATGTCTTGTTGTAGCACTTCGACATGGTTGAGTAACTCTATGTATTGTGTTTCTATTGGTGTTGTCTCTTTGTTCAAAACATAGTGTATTAGTGTTCTGTTCATCTTCATTGTTCATTGACCCATCGAAATGTTGATCTACTCAAATTATTGATAATTAAAATTTATAAGTGTTTATTAACATGAAATTCAAATAAATTTCTTATTATATTTAATATATATATATATATAATAAAGAATTATAGTAAATGGTTCTCTTAGTAATACCTTGTATATTTCGAGTGCAAGGTAAAGAAAAGGAACTATCTGTGCTTGTTTGTGTTTTGTAATCATTGATATTTTTTTCACATCTTCTAGATTTTCTAATATGATAATTAGAGCAAACTTGCTTTCTTTTTGCTTCTCTTTCAGCTTCTATCATTGAATTTCTTTTCATTCTTTCATAAATGTTATGACGCTCTAATTGTTGAGCCCTTTATTCAGGATTTACTTCATATCGACGTTGTCTTTTTCTTTCTGCCTTGATTTGAGCATCTAATAATGCTAGTTTTTTAACTTTCTCAATGATTCTAGGGCTTCTATGAAGTATCAAAGATAGTGATTGGTTAGATATTCTTGCTTGACGTTGGTTTCTTTCAAGGACTCTTGGACTTCTATGGGGTTGTAACTGAGAAATGTAGTTTGATTCCATTGGGCTGCGTTGAATTCTATTGGTATTTATTGCCCTTTGTAAGTGAACAACTTCATTGGCTTCCATTACTTAAAGTTAAGCTTTTTCGAATATTCTAGGACTTCTACGTGGTTTTGATTCGGAAAGTTGATTAACTTCCATAGTTTAGCAGTGAAATGCACAGATTCTGTAACGATCCTGAACTCGACCTTAGAAAATCGGCACCCGTACTTCACTTGTACTCAAAATGCCGCAGATTCAAACGCCGAATCTGGGTCACCGGAGCTTATAACATCATTAAGTATAACAACACAGCGGAAGAAAGAAATAGATGATATCATATACAATTCCAATAAATACAATATCCAGAATGATATACAACAATGATATCAATATGATACAACAATATCAGAGACAAATAACAATGCTACAGCTGAAAACAGAAGTGATACTCCAAATGATCTGAAAAAGAGAATGAGTCCAACAACTCCAACATCAAGCTTGAACCACCATCACGTTGCACCAAGATAAGAAACGTCGGTCGCCAACTCCAAACACTGAACTAGCTCCCGATAATCTACTAAACCTGACTATCTGAAAACCCTAACTCTAGACTGCCCGTGTGGAAAATTGTGGGCACCCAGAGTTTAGGAAAGGAACAATAAACTCCGAGTCAGTCGTGGGACTGGTGTGAGTAACAAAAAAAATTGTCTTTAAACAAACAACAAAAGAATTTTAAACATTGAAATCCGCAATGCTTTTTCGAAAATGAAACTACCATAAGACCTCCCGCCACACACATAATGCAAACACGGAATTGGAGGAGATTTCTTCTTATGATAATCAAACATGCTTACTACGCAAAGAAAACTCTTTTGATATTATTACTAGTGCATAGTGTAGAAAATCATTTCGAAAATACAATATTAATCTTAGCCAGCATAGGTACCATTATATTATGCCTGTTATAGCTACCATGTTAAATGACAGGTTCTACAACTAAAATCGTACTTGGTTCGTATTGTTTGATTGGATTTTCCAACAAATGGTCAGGCTAAGGAACTTCCTATGCCACATGGAAACGCCTCTGGATGGACATCCCGAGAGACAACTTCTCTCTGCCAACACAAGGTCGGGTTACCCCTTACACTAGGTAACTACTACACGAATATGCCACCCCCCGGCCCTTTGGGACCTATATCCGAGGCCTCGATCACACAGCAACAATCACACAGGTAAATGAGATTGGAGCAACCACATAGGTTAAATATCAGGGCTCCATACCTGGTACCACCCTTTTCCAGAAGGAAATGACATACCCTAAAGGGAGCGACCCTCATAACCTTGCTGCATCTTTCCTGTTTCGACCATTTTCGGTTTGTGAGGTTCGATGAGGTCTCATCCACAAAGCTACGCTTTTTCACAAAGCCATGCTTTGATCAAAAAATGATCAGCAAATGATCAGCAACACACAGCAACACTTAGCATGCCACACTACCAAATTGGGAGTATATCACTGATAACCTTCAACTACATAACCTCTGAGCTCGTATGTCTCAGAGAAGGGTGTTAAGCTAAGAGAATAAATTCTCCGCCACCAAACAGAAATGTATTTGAAAGAAATCAGCTTTATATCTCAAAGTGTAGTGTCAGACATACAACCATACAAGTCTGTTTCGGGTTCGAACAGAACCTAAGGCACTTCCAAAGAAGCCCTTGCAATCCGGGTATTCACAATCCCGATCGAACTTCCCATCACTTAGGGAAATCTCTATACCGGCGCGACTCAGTGCAAAGACAATCGATAGGTTATCCTATCATTCTCACAAATACCCGGTCTTCAACACCGGTCTTCAAATGCAATCCATATACGACGTATCAGTTATTCGGAATGGGTTATATGACACAAAGTCCTCTCCTGGCTAAACCAAATAGTGAGCGTAATATTTAAAAACATATGGATAATGGGATTTCAATTAAGTCACAATTTATTACCCAAAACTTTTCTTCAAATGGTTTAAACACATTACCATTTAATCTTTTATACAAAAAGATTTATCTCACAAAGTTCACCCAGTTTCACAAAGATCTATTCATAGATTTTTCCAAATCAATTTCCATTTCAATTAGATTAACTCATTAAATCTTTAAATCAAGATTTAACTTATAGCTTTCAAAACAATTCCATTTCGACCTTTCCAATTTCAAAATAAAGTTCAACAATCTTTTACAAAGATTTATTCATAACTCGGAAAACCACTTTCATTTCAACTTGAAATTCCTTGACACAATTTGGAAATTCATTCCTTATATGAAAGCTTCTATTATTTGAAAACATATAGTTTTCATTTCGGAAAATCTGATTCATTTACACGAGTTAAAGTCTTTGGGTTAAATTCGAATTCTCAAAACCATACTTTTAAAATGGTTTAAATTCATATAAAAATATTTATAATAACTTTAACCATAATTTCCAAACATGGAATTCAATTCCAAATTTTGAATTCAAATTCAAATTAAATTATTTAAATTGAATACTTTACCGAGTTATTCAAAATAATTTTTATCTTAAAAACTCCTTTTCAAAAGCTTTAACATTTAACCTAAATCCATTTCCAAAATCAATTGAAATTAAAATTTCAATTTCAAAAACATTAAATTTAAATCATCTGTGACTTAAATGATTTCCTCGTGAAATCCATATTTGTGTGTGTAAAAGTGTGGTCCAGGGGTTTCACACAGTAGTGCATCATCATTCAATCATCACAGATCATAATACAGAAATATAGTTGATAAGCGGTATAAACTATAACGCTTATCTTTCATTTACAGATCACAAATCACAGATATATAAGTCACAGATAATAATTTACATTCATCCTAGATAAATAACTACAGTACAGATCACACACAAATCAAAATATATCACACAGCATCACAGATCAGGGAATATCAACAATTCATAAGTAAGGTCAAACATTCAATAATCATTTATAAGCAGGATTAATTAATTGTTTAATCCTAATTAATTCAATTTATTTCCAATTAAATTAATTACTTATGAATTAGTTATCTAATCCTGATTAATTAATTACAAAACATTTAATATAAATTAATTAATCAATTACCTTAATAAATTAAATTATTCTTAATTAATCATATTAATTAAATTAATCTCCATTTGATTAATTATCCTTAATTAATCATAATAAGTATTTATCCCTAATTACTTAATTAATCAATTATTAATTCTTAATTAAATTACTTGATTAGTTAACCACTAATCATAAGGAGTTAATTAAAATTCTTAATTACAAAATTATTAAACATTTAATCATTAATTTACCAATCTTTAATTACAGTTATAAATTAATCATTCTTAATTACTTTCCAAAATAATCAATTAATAATAAGTATTCATCTTAATTAACATTTAAAAATCTTCCTTAACTTTGAAATACAATTTATTACTACATTGAAAACTTTAATGTTCATTAACTTTAACACTTAACTTTAAGTTAACTATTTAATTAAAGTATTTATTGGATTTTAAAAACATTCCAAAGTATTAACTTAAATAATTCAATCTTATAATAAATTCTTAACTTAGATTGTTAAACATTCATTAAGTCGACAATACTTAAAAATTTGTTGAAAAATAATTTGTTTAACTTTACTTTACATTATATAACAAGTTTGAAAACTAACCTGGGTACTGTCCAGGTTTTACTCGAGTAACAACTCGAGTTTCCCACTATCTTCCCTCGCGTCTTCTTTCTTCTCCATCACATACTTTCTTCTCCCCCTCTTTTTTTCCAGTTAAATTTTAAGCTTGAAACTTAAGTTTATATTGTAATAACAGATAAGTATGCTCATGTGCTCGAGTTCCCAACCGAAGCAACCCACCATTCTCTCGAGCATCAACTCGAGTCACTCACCCCCATAGGCTACTGACATCAAACGATCTTGTGCACATGCACGACGCTTCGCCGGCACTTCGGTGAACCACGCATACTCCGGCAAGTCAAACGACATCACTACTCACGATAACGCTCAACTATTCAACGCCAACGACCCTAGATCGAAATCGAACCTCTCGTTCGAAAACTGGAAGACGTCATTGCAAAAGATCGCCTCGCACCCACGCCTCCGACCACCAGAGGTGCTCCAACTCCGGCTACATCCTTGTCAACCTCCGCACTATCATCTCCCAAAGCCATGTGCAACTCGATCGGCCAGAGAAGGATCGCAGACCCATGAACCCAGCTCGACAAAATTTGGTTTAAAATCCTAATTCGCTCCGCCGCCGTCTCCACGATGAACTGGAGCGTCTCCGCCTAGTTTTCCCAGACTCGCCATACTACTTTCCACCTCCACGCGAAACCTCGAGCTCCAACAATCCTCCGATCACCTGAATTTGCCCCAAACCCATTTCCAGTTCATTTATGAACTGCTCCTTTATCTTAGCTCTAAAAATCATGATCTTTACTTTAAAAATCATGTTACAGTGTATGAATTCAATCTACATACCTGAATTTAGGAATTAAGAAATTTGAAATTTGACTAATTTGAAGTTGGGTTTAGATTTCTTGATTTTCCAGAGATAATACCATGTTGTTTTCAACTTAAATAAATTTTAAAACTTAGTTCATAATCATACAAACAACCTTTGTTTATATTTTAAGTTCTAATAGTTATTAAATCAAAGGATATGATTTTAGTTTGCAAATCTTGGACAAGGAAAAACAAGAACAGGGACATTCAAATGATACAGGCATGCACAGATTTACAACTTCACATATATACACAGACAAATTACAACATACACACTTCCAGATATAAACTTGTAAATAATTCAGATACTTAAGTTTTAAAAAAAAGTGAATGTTACTCACAGTGGTTAAGAAATGAACAGAGTTCCATTGTTGAAACAGGCTTGTGAAAATTGCAAGCAAAAATTCCTTCTTTGATCCTCTGATCTGCATTGATTTAAACTGTTATTTTAATTGAAGTTTTGTTTGAGGTTTAGATGGTATTACTTCATATATTTTTTCCCAGCTTGATGGACGAAAATGGGATGAAGAGTTTGATGTATATATGGAAATGAAGTTAACAGGTGATAATTGGTTTTGTACAACATAATATATTATTTTTTCTCTAGTACAAATATAAGCAGAGATTTTTTTTGGTTTGGGGGCTGATAGAAAATGTTGTGATGGCTTGCATTAATTGATGTTGTACAAATATATTTATTTGCTTTTCTTCATTTCGACTGATGGATATTTGTATGGGGCTTCTCTTACAAGCTTCTCACTTTATATATTTTGTTTTTCAAGTCTACACTTACCTTTTATTTGTTCATATTTGAATGTATTCCTTTCTTTTCTTTTTCTTTAGTAATATTGCTAAATAAATTTCTATTTTAATTTGTTGTCAAATTTTATTTAATGAATATTTTTATAACTTATCTAATTTATCTCTTATTATTTTGTAATATAGATAATTTCTATTATAGACCATCAATCCCAAATTTTATCATTATAATTTATCTTTAAACCATTTAGTTAAAATTTAAATCCAAATCACATATATACATATATATACAATATTTAAATTTTAAATGATTTAATATATATTCTATTTGAATTGGGGAAACTCGCTTCAATTTATCGATTAATTTGCACAATTTTTTTATTCAAAAATTCAATTAACTATCAATTTAAATTTAATTAAAATCCGAGATCGTTACAACCTTCCCCCCTTAAGAAATTTCATCCCCGAAATTTGCCAAGGAGATACAAAGATAGATGAAAAAAGTTTCATCAAATTAACTGAACATCTATTCTGCATTTGGCTTACCAAATCAGAATATCAATAATAGATACGAGAACAAATCTGTTTTAACACTTCACAAGATACTCGGGTTATCCAGATCTACGAAGTATGCAATGGCATTGGTTAGTTCGAAGAGATAACTAACCATTCGTAGAATATATCCGGACCCAAAGAATAGATATATGGATACAATTTCAAAACTTTTAGTTTAGAACTAAAGTATACCTATCAACCATAGCAACCAATTCATCCGAACAAATAATTCTGACCTATTTGGAGTTGATGTCCCATATTAATACATCGAATCTCCTTCCTGGAACTACCAGGAACTACCAAAGAATTGAGAAAAGATGTTGAAAAAAAGAGATTGATAGAGAAAAGATTGTTTCCTTATTGTTAAGGGCATTGACCATTTATAGTCGTATTCCCATGTCCCCTATCTCATCCTCTTCTTGCACTCATACTCACTATCAGTGGATAGCAAGAGAATTTATTGAGGCATACGGACGGATATCTTAGGGATTACTCATTCTAGGGTATACTTTACCCTATCTCTAATGAGCTACTTAATGTGTTATACTCTTGAGCTAAAGTTCAACCTTAGCTCTGATACCACTTGTAACGATCCTGAACTCGGCCTTCGAAAATTGGCACCCGTACTTCACTTGTACTCAAAATGCGTAGATTCAAACGCCGAATCTGGGTCACCGGAGCTTATAACACCATTAATTATAACAACACAGCGGAAGAAAGAAATAGATGATATCATATACAATTCCAATAAATACAATATCCAGAATGATATATAACAATGATATCAATATGATACAACAATATCAGAGACAAATAACAATGCTACAGCTAAAAACAGAAGTGATACTCCAAATGATCTGAAAAAGAGAATGAGTCCAACAACTCCAACATCAAGCTTGAACCACCATCACGTTGCACCAAGATAAGCAACGTCGGTCGCCAACTCCAAACACTGAACTAGCTCCCGATAATCTACTAAACCTGACTATCTGAAAACCCCAACTCTAGACTGCCCGTGTGGAAAATTATGGGCACCCAGAGTTTAGAAAGGAACAATAAACTCTGAGTCAGTCGTGGGACTGGTGTGAGTAACAAAAACAATTTGTCTTTAAACAAACAAAAAAAGAATTTTAAACATTGAAATCTGCAATGCTTTTTTGGAAAATGAAACTACCATAAGACCTCCCGCCACACACACAATGCAAACTCAGAATTGGAGGAGATTTCTTCTTATGATAGTCAAACATGCTTACTACGCAAAGAAAACTCTTTTGATATTATTACTAGTGCATAGTGTAGAAAATCATTTCGAAAATACAATATTAATCTTAGCCAGCATAGGTACCATTATATTATGCATGTTATAGCTACCATGTTAAATGGCAGGTTCTACAACTAAAACCGTACTTGGTTCGTATTGTTTGATTGGATTTTCCAACAAATGATCAGGCTAAGGAACTTCCTATGCCACATGGAAACGCCTCTGAATGGACGTCCCGAGAGAAAACTGCTCTCTACCAACACAAGGCCGGGTTACCCCTTACACTAGGTAACAACTACACGAATAAGCCACCCCCCCCGGTCCTTTGGGACCTTTATCCGAGGCCTCGATCACTAGATACCACCCTTTTCCAGAAGGAAATGACATACCCTAAAAGGAGCGACCCTCATAACCTTGCCACATCTTTCCTGTTTTGACCATTTCCGGTTTGTGAGGTTCGATGAGGTCTCGTCCACAAAGCTACGCTTTTTCACAAAGCCATGCTTTGATCAACAAATGATCAGCAAATGATCAGCAACACACGACAACACTTAGCATGCCACACTACCAAATTGGGAGTATATCACTGATAACCTTTAACTACATAACCTCTGAGCTCGTACGTCTCAGAAAAGGGTGTTAAGCAAAGAGAATAAATTCTCCGCCACGAAACAAAAATGTATTTGAAAGAAATCAGCTTTATATCTCAAAGTGTAGTGCAAGACATACAACCATACAATTCTGTTCCGGGTTCGAACAGAATCGAAGGCACTTCCAAAGAAGCCCTTGCAATCCGGGTATTCACAATCCCGATCGAGCTTCCCATCATTTAGGGAAATCTCTATACCGGCGCGACTCAGTGCAGAGACAATCAGTAGGTTATCCTATCGTTCTCATAAATACCCGGTCTTCAAAACCGGTCTTCAAATGCAATCCATATACGACGTATCACTTATTCGGAATGGGTTATATGACACAAAGTCCTCTCGCGGCTAAACCGAATAGTGAGCGTAATATTTAAAAACATATGGATAACGGGATTTCAATTAAGTCACAATTTATTACCTAAAACTTTTCTTCAAATGGTTTAAACACATTACCATTTTAATCTTTTATACAAAAAGATTTATCTCACAACGTTCACCCAGTTTCAATTGGATTAACTCATTAAATCTTTAAATCAAGATTTAACTTATAGCTTTCAAAAAAATTCCATTTCGACCTTTCCAATTTCAAAATAAAGTTCAACAATCTTTTACAAAGATTTATTCATAACTCGGAAAACCATTTTCATTTCAACTTGAAATTCCTTGACATAATTTGGAAATTCATTCCTTATATGAAAGCTTCTATTATTTGAAAACAAATAGTTTTCATTTTGGAAAATCTAATTCATTTACACGAGTTAAAGTCTTTGGGTTAAATTCGAATTCTCAAAACCATACTTTTAAAATGGTTTAAATTCATATAAACATATTTATAACAACTTTAACCATAATTTCCAAACATGGAATTCAATTCCAAATTTTGAATTCAAATTCAAATTAAATTATTTAAATTGAATACTTTACCAAGTTATTCAAAATCATTTTTATCTTAAAAATTCCTTTTCAAAAGCTTTAACATTTAACCCAAATCCATTTCCAAAATCAATTGAAATTAAAATTTCAATTTCAAAAACATTAAATTTAAATCATCTATGACTTAACCGATTTCCTCATGAAATCCATATTTGTGTGTGTAAAAGTGTGGTCTAGGGGTTTCACATAGTAGTGCATCATCATTCAATCATCACAGATCAGAATACAGAAATATAGTTGATAAGCGGTATAAACTATAACGCTTATCTTTTATTTACAGATCACAGATCACAGATATATAAGTCACAGATAATAATTTACATTCATCCCAGATAAATAACTACAGTACAAATCACACACAAATCAGAATATATCACACAGCATCACAGATCAGGGAATATCAACAATTCACAAGTAAGGTCAAACATTCAATAATCATTTATAAGCAGGATTAATTAATTGTTTAATCCTAATTAATTCAATTTATTTCCAATTAAATTAATTACTTATGAATTAGTTATCTAATCCTGATTAATTAATTAATTACAAATCATTTGATATAAATTAATTAATCAATTACCTTAATTAGTTAAATTATTCTTAATTAATCATATTAATTAAATTAATCTCCATTTGATTAATTATCCTTAATTAATCATAATAAGTATTTATCCCTAATTACTTAATTAATCAATTATTAATTCTTAATTAAATTACTTGATTAGTTAACCACTAATCATAAATTAATTAACTTTAAGTAGTTAATTAAAATTCTTAATTACAAAATTATTAAATATTTAATCATTAATTTACCAATCTTTAATTACAGTTATAAATTAATCATTCTTAATTACTTTGCAAAATAATCAATTAATAATAAGTATTCATCTTAATTAACATTTAAAAATCTTCCATAACTTTGAAAATCAATTTATTACTACATTGAAAACTTTAATGTTAATTAACTTTAACACTTAACTTTAAGTTAACTATTTAATTAAAGTATTTATTGGATTTTAAAAACATTCCAAAGTATTAACTTAAATAATTCAATCTTATAATAAATTCTTAACTTAGATTGTTAAACATTCATTAAGTCGACAATACTTAAAAATTTGTTGAAAAATAATTTGTTTAACTTTACTTTACATTATATAGCAAGTTTGAAAACGAACCCGAGTACTGTCCAGGTTTTACTCGAGTAACAACTCGAGTTTCCCACTATCTTCCCTCGCGTCTTCTTTCTTCTCCATCACATACTTTCTTCTCCCCCTCTTTTTTTCCAATTAAATTTTAAGTTTGAAACTTAAGTTTAAATTGTAATAACATATAAGTATGCTCATGTGCCCAAGTTCCCAACCGAAGCAACCCACTATTCTCTCGAGCATCAACTCGAGTCACTCACCCCCACAGGCTACTGACATCAAACGATCTCGTGCACATGCACGGCGTTTCGCCGGCGCTTCGGTGAACCACGCATACTCCGGCAAGTCAAACGACATCACTACTCACGATAACGCTCATCTATTCAACGCCAACGACCCTAGATCAAAATCAAACCTCTCGTTCGAAAACTGGAAGATGTCATTGCAAAAGATCGCCTCGCACCCACACCTCCGACCACTAGGGGAGCTCCAACTGCGGCTACGTCCTTGTCAACCTCCGCACTATCATCTCCCAAAGCCATTTGCAACTCGATCGGCCAGAGAAGGATCGCAGACCCATGAATCCAGCTCGACAAAATTAGGTTTAAAATCCTAATTCGCTCCGCCGCCATCTCCACGATGAACTGGAGCATCTCCGCCTATTTTTCCCAGACTGGCCATACTCCTTTCCACCTCCACACGAAACCTCGATCTCCAATAATCCTCCGATCACCTGAATTTGCCCCAAACCCATTTCCAGTTCATTTATGAACTACTCCTTTATCTTAGCTCTAATAATCATGATCTTTACTTTAAAAATCATGTTACAGTGTATGAATTCAATCTACATACCTGAATTTAGGAATTAAGAAATTTGAAATTTGACTAATTTGAAGTTGGGTTCTGATTTCTTGATTTTCCAGAGATAATACCATGTTGTTTTCAACTTAAATAAATTTTAAAACTTAGTTCATAATCAGACAAACAACCTTTGTTTATATTTTAAGTTCTAATAGTTATTAAATCAAAGGATATGATTTTAGTTTGCAAATCTGGGACAGAGAAAAACAAGAACAGAGACATTCAAATGATACAGGCATGCACAGATTTACAACTTCACATATATACACAGTCAAATTATAACATACACACTTCCAGATATAAACTTGTAAATAATTCAGATACTTAAGTTTTTAAAAAAAAGTGAATGTTACTCACAGTGGTTAAGAAATGAACAGAGTTCCATTGTTGAAACAGGCTTGTGAAAATTGCAAGCAAAAATTCCTTCTTTGATCCTCTGATCTGCATTGATTTAAACTGTTATTTTAATTGAAGTTTTGTTTGAGGTTTAGATGGTATTACTTCATATATTTTTTCCCAGCTTGATGGACGAAAATGGGATGAAGAGTTTGATGTATATATGGAAATGAAGTTAACAGGTGATAATTGGTTTTGTACAACATAATATATTATTTTTTCTCTAGTACAAATATAAGCAGAGATTTTTTTTGGTTTGGGGGCTGATAGAAAATGTTGTGATGGCTTGCATTAATTGATGTTGTACAAATATATTTATTTGCTTTTCTTCATTTCGACTGATGGATATTTGTATGGGGCTTCTCTTACAAGCTTCTCACTTTATATATTTTGTTTTTCAAGTCTACACTTACCTTTTATTTGTTCATATTTGAATGTATTCCTTTCTTTTCTTTTTCTTTAGTAATATTGCTAAATAAATTTCTATTTTAATTTGTTGTCAAATTTTATTTAATGAATATTTTTATAACTTATCTAATTTATCTCTTATTATTTTGTAATATAGATAATTTCTATTATAGACCATCAATCCCAAATTTTATCATTATAATTTATCTTTAAACCATTTAGTTAAAATTTAAATCCAAATCACATATATACATATATATACAATATTTAAATTTTAAATGATTTAATATATATTCTATTTGAATTGGGGAAACTCGCTTCAATTTATCGATTAATTTGCACAATTTTTTTATTCAAAAATTCAATTAACTATCAATTTAAATTTAATTAAAATCCGAGATCGTTACAGATTCAAGATTGGAATTGTTTGACCCTAAGAATAGAACATTTACTTTGTTTAATTTATCAAAAAGTAAAGATTATAAACCATTATTAGGTAAGAAATAAGGTATGTTTTGTCTTTTTATATAAAGTATTTTTTCCAAAGTACTGTTGTGATTATATATTTATGTGAAAAATGTTTTTAAGGTAATAATCCATGCATAAGTTTGTAAATATTTTTTTTTGTTTTCAGCTACAAATAAATATCCTTTTTAACGCATATATTAGTAGATGTATCAACTGTAAGTACTATCCCAGAGTTTTTAATCCCAACTCATGTATTATATAGTCGAGTGTAAAAAAGGATGCACGTTAAAATAAGTATAGCTGTTTTCGATGAATGAAAGATATTTTGTTGTCTTGTTTGCTAATGTCCAAACACCTTTGTTAAAATGGGTACAACACCTCACTTCTGTATAAAACAAATTAAAGCCTTTTGGAACTAAATGTTTAACTTCAATAGCACTTCACTTCTTTCTCTTGTACGCATAAGTTTGCATCCAAGGGGTGTGTTGTCGTTGTATTTTCTAAAATAAATTAAAGCCTTTTGGGACTAAAGGCTTTAATTTGTTGTTATATTTTTTTAAAATAGTATTTATAGTTTATTTTCATATAAACATTATATTCATTTCTTAATTTAACCAAATGCAATTTTGTGTGTACTTTGCAATTTCTTATAACATCGTTGATTAAGGAGTGTCATCTTTTATATATATATATATATATATATATATCACTTTTACGGATTGTAATTATTTATTATTATATAGTCGACTGTAAAAAAGGATGCACGTTAAATTAAGTATAGCGGTTTTCGACGAACAAAAGATATTTGATTGCCTTGTTTGCTAATGTCCAAACACCGTTGTTAAAATGGGTACAACACCTCACTTCTGTTTAAAACAGATTAAAGCCTTTTGGGGCTAAATGATTTAATTTCAACAGCACTTCACTTCTTTCTCTTGTATGCATAACTTTGCATCCAAGAGGTGTGCTGTCGTTGTATTTTCTAAAAGAAATTAAAGCATTTTGGGACTAAGGCTTAAATTTGTTGTTATATTTTTTAAAATAGTATTTAAAGTTTATTTTCATATAAATATTATATTCATTCTTAATTTAACCAAATGCAATTTTGTGTGTACTTTGCAATTTCTTATAATATCATTGATTAAGGAGTGTCATCTTATATATATATATATATATATTTCACTTTTATGGATTGTAATTATCTATTATTATATAATCAAGTGCAAAAGAGGATGCACGTTAAAATAAGTATAGCTGTTTTCAATGAATGAAAGATATTTGGTTGCCTTGTTTGCTGATGTCCAAACACCTTTGTTAAAATGCGTACAACACCTCACTTCTATCTAAAAAAAATTAAAGCCTTTTGGGACTAAATACTTTAATTTCGACAGCATTTCACTTCTTTCTCTTATACGCATAACTTTGCATCCAAGGGGTGTGTTGTTGTTGTATTTTCTAAATAATTATAAGCCTTTTGGGACTAAAGGCTTTAATTTGTTGTTGTATTTGTTAAAATAGTATTTAAAGTTAATTTTCAAATAAAAATTATATTCATTTCTTAATTTAACCGAATGCAATTTGTGTGTTCTTTGCAATTTCTTATAATATCATCGATTAAGGAGTATCATCTTATATATATATATATATATATATATATTTCAAAAATGATATATAAATGTTAAATTCGTTTGCAATACTTATTACTAAATTAATTTCCATCTTATCTTATTTCACAAAATAAAATAATGTTAATAATGTTTTGAAATTTCAAATAATAAGATAGTAAATATGATGGTTAATCTCATGATATAAGATGATAATCAAATTTCATATATGTGTGTGTGTGTGTGTATGTATGTATGAAATATCATGCACAATATAAGTGTAGTTTTTTTTTACTTTTACAGCTTCATTATACAAATAAAATTTTGAATGCTCATATCATTGCCCCCGAAAGTTGTAAATTTATTTTTACTTATATTATATATATAGTTATCATAATTTATGTGGGCTAAACCCAATTATTACAGAAAAAGAGGTTTTAGGGACATATTTTTATTCTTCTTTTATAAAGAAGTAAAATTTGCCAAATAAAGCTCGTATTTTCTATCATAAACCTTATAGTTTTCAAAAATTCAGGACAGAAAAAAACTTGTAGTTAAAGTGCGCAATTAGCATTACTAACAGCAAGTTGATCACAAAATCATGCCATATCTCTACCATTGTTTTATATTAAAAGTACGTAGGACTACAAATTGACCTTTTGTAGACCAAAAGCCATTTCAACATCATTATTTTGTCTTGTAGTTAAGCATAATTCTTTTATTTGCAGTGATTGAATCAAATATTTTCCTTATAACATGTAATAAAATGCATAATTTATCCCATTCAAATTCATTTACACAAATAAAATATAATTCACTAAACAAATAATCACTTGCTTAGTATATCATTAAAACAACGAAAAAAGCCAACAAAATATTGAATTTAAGATATTTTAAAAAATAAATTTTACCTTGAGATAAGGGAGTAGTATGCCAACACAATTCAAAACACTTTGATTGTAGCGTTGGATCTAGTGATGTAGGAATGAGGTTATTCGCGATGCAAGCAATGGTTGTGTCGTCGTAATAAAAGGTGTTGTGAAAAGTAAAGCAATCTATAAAGGTAAATTAAAAAATTGCCCAAAGCTGTTAATACTTATCGAGAGATTAAGATCTAACCCTGAATTTAGTTATAGCACATGAATCATTAAGAAACATAGATAATACTTAAAATACGAAGGAATTAAAATAAATTAGCAAATAATTACCTGAGATTGATGTGTGATGATATCGGATTAATGATGATTGAGCTTTACTATTTATCTGCATTGAACCAACAAACTCATGTTAATTATACGGATTAAAATTATTGAATCAATTTAAGCAGTATCCAATTAAAACAACAAATGCTACCATTCTACAATCTAGTACAACATGATAACATGTGAATAATTCAAACATTGAAGAGCATCACTTGAACGAATAAGAAAAAGAGTGTTGTTATATATATATATATATATATACATATACATATATATATACACACATATATATACATACATACATACATATGTGTGTGTGTGTATGCATGCTCTTTTAGGCCTGCGTTTACCTATTTGGGTATGTACATACTATTGTTTATAATGAGCACATTCTTTTCTTCATTACAATCTATTTGATAATTTACCATGTTAATTTACAAAAACTCAATCAGTATTTCTTCTATATTTTTCCCTTAGTTTTTTACTGCTAAGTGTATGCATGTGCTTAGTGTATGTCATTAAACCGCTACTATTGGAAGGGTTGATTGTAGTGCAACAGTTCACCATCAAGCAACTAAATATTAATAATAATTTGCCTATTTTTTCCAATTATAACAATGTCAAGATAAAAATGAACACATGGCATACGTTTGTATAATGATAAAGGCTTGGAAGAATAATTCATGAAATGTCATGCATTGGTTAGCCAATTATCCTCCAGCTCAAATTAAAATGACACCTGGTTCCCTCTTTAGGAATTCCTCCTCCTTTCTGATAACGTCCCTCCAATCCCTTACTCTGCTTTTGTTGATTCATGAGTTTTGATTCATGACACAAGCTTCAGAGATCATACGACGAGAATGCTATATGAAAGCGACAAAAAGAGAATAAATGCATACCGTGCACTACAAAGAAGATAATCTTACAATTCAGAGATTAGTATGGATATTTTATTTTATTTGAGTCTTAGAACAATGTTAAAATCATTCCTCAAATAATCACACACGCACACAAAACATTTTATATCAAAAAATATGTTCACTGTGCATATAACACCAGGTCGGCCGACCGACCAGGATCCTCGGTCGACCGACCCTGTATCATATGCACAGTGACTTTCTGTTTTGTATACGTTTTTCAACTCAGCTGACCGGCCAGTTTTTCCGGTCGACCGACCAGAGAAAAACGGCTAGTTTTCTGAAGAGACGCGATCTTTTCATGAAGAGTAATGTCCTCTATTTCAAGAGGTATGGACACTACTGTTGACTAAAACTATTCATGAAAGATTACAACTCTTCTACAACTATATAAACATATTCAATTCACTTCTACAATCACCGATTCTTGTTTATATTTCTGAAATCTAATCTCTTCTCATTTCTGCAAATAAAAGCATTCACTCTTATTCAATATCACTAGAATCCTTGAATTTATTCATATACTTCGATTCTACGTGATTATCTTCCTTTTAAATCTTCACACACATACATATTCTTGAGGATTTGATTATAGGAAAGTTGTACTATCAAAAGACAATCAGTGTTATTTAGAACACATTCGTCAACAAACATTTTGTATTAAGTTGAAGTCCTCTTCGGTTGTTGAGGCGGAAAAATTCCTGTTCGGCTGCTCAGGTGTCGTATACCTATTCCTCCGGGTTAAGTGAGGGGTTTAGTTTAAATCCAGAGGGTATTCTGGGACTGGACGTAGAACGGGAAGTTCGAACCAGTATAAAAATTCCTGGTGTGCTTACTTTAATTTTTACTTTACTGTTATTACCAGTTTCCGCATTAATTTACCATATTACACGATCCTTAGTACTACACGTACACTTTCATTTGGTATCAGAGCAAGGTTATCTTATAACCATCACAAAGTTATTTGATATTTACTTATTTTAGTAATATGGCAACCACACAAATTAACGATGTTAACACTCACACTAATTCTAGTTTCACAGAAGGTCAATCGACTTCACGACCTCCACTTTTCAATGGTATAAATTATAATTATTGGTCAACTAGAATGAGAATCTATATGCAATCAAGTGGGTTTGATATCTGGAATATTATACAAAGGGAATACACAATTCCTACTGGAGAATACTCGACTTGGAGTAACACACAAAAACTAGATGCTACATCAAATGCTAAGGCTATGAATATTTTATTTTGTGCATTAGATAGAAATGAATTCAATAGAGTTAGTATGTGTACTTCCGGCTATGAAATTTGGAGAACTCTTAAAGTTTCACATGAAGGAACGAACAAAGTTAAATTGAGCAAAATTTCTATGCTGAAACATCAATTTGAAAACTTTAAAATGAGGCCAAATGAATCTATAAATGACATGTACTCTAGATTTCAGGATATTTATCATGCTCTATTGTCTCTAGAACAAAAGTTTACTGATTTTGATGTTGTTACAAAAATCTTGAATTCTTTAACGGACGAATGGGAACGAAAAGTCCTAGCTATTGAAGAAGCAACTGATTTGTCAACATTAAAACCAGAAGAATTGATAGGTAATTTAATGTCCTACGAAGTAAATTTGCAGGCAAAACGAAATGGAGCACAAGAAAAGAAAAATGTAGCATTCCAAGCAGAAAAAGATGATTCCGACTCAGATAATGAAGATATGGCAATGATCGCTAAAAATTTCAAAAAGTTTTTGAAATTCAACAGAAACAAATTCAAGGGAAACAAAAATAATTCCAACAACAATTCTAATAGCAGCAAACCATCATCTTCAACAATGGAATGTTATGAATGTCACAAGAAAGGACACATGAAGAAAGATTGTCCAGATCATAAAAAGAACAATTTCAAGAAGGACAAAAACAAACGAAAAGCTTTTTCAGTCACTTGGGACGACACTGACTCATCATCCTCATCAGAGAGTGAAAGTGATAATGAACAAGCAAATGTATGCTTCATGGCTTCGTCAGACGATGTAAGTGATTTTACTTTTGAAGATTTAATTGAAATAAATTCTGAATTAGTAAATTTAACAAAACAACTTAAAAAGAAAAATAAGGAGTTGCAAAGAAAGTTAGATAGAACAGTTTTAGAAGTAGATATGTTAAAAGATGAGAAGGTAATATTGGAAGAAGAACTTGAAATCTCTCAACAATCGAATTCTAACTTATCTTCTCAAATTACGTCAATATCTGAGGAACTAGAAATTCAGAAAAATAAAAATGATGTTTTACTTTTTGAAAATAATGATTTAATATCTAAAATTAAGGATTTAGAGTTAGAAAAATCTAGTCTTAAAATAAAATTTGATGATATTTCTAAAAATGTTTCTAATTTCAATAAAGGAAGAGAAAATCTTTCTAGTATACTAGAAAACTCTCAAACTTCCAACAATAAATCTGGACTAGGATTTAAGAAACAAAATAATTATGCTAAAAGTAAAATTAATAATAAAATTAAGACAGATATTAGGAAAACAGTTTATTCAAATACTAAAACTATTAAGATATGGATTCCAAAAACCAATAATACATTGATAAGGAATAAACATATCAAAAGTTTTATGGAAACTGTTCATAATAACAAGAATTATGTTTATAAAGGGAATTCTGAACCCGTATGGGTTTGGCTTCCTAAGATCTAACTCTTAGGACCCTAAAAAGATTGGGTACCAACTTTTTATAATTTTTGCAGGTACCACATAAAAAGAGAGGAAAATGGATTTTAGATAGTGGTTGCTCAAAACACATGACTGGAAACAAAGAAATGTTATCAAACATTATATACTCAAATGGAGGAGCAGTCACCTTTGGAGATAACTCAAAAGGGTATATCATCGGCAAAGGCAATGTCAATAGCAATGGTACATCTAATTTACCTCTCATTACTGATGTTTTATTAGTTAAAAATTTAAAACATAATTTATTAAGTATTAGTCAACTATGCGACAAAGGTTTTAATATAACTTTTTCAGAAAATAAATGTAACATTTTTGATAAAAATCACAACATTATTTTCGAAGGAAATAGAGATAAAAATATTTATATCCTAAATATGAATGTTAATAATGATTCAAATTTGTGTCTAGTAGCTAAAGAGAATGATTCTTGCCTTTGGCACAAAATATTTTGTCACATAAATTTTAATACCATCAACAAACTTGCTAAAAATAAATTAGTTAAAGGGTTACCCGATATAAAATTCAAAACTAACATATTTTGTGATGCATGTAAATTAGGAAAATTAACAAAATCTTCTTTTAAATCAAAGAAAGTAATATCTACAAAACAACCACTTGAACTTTTACACATGGATCTTTTTGGTCCAACTCAAGTGCAATCTATTAATCATAATAGATATGTTTTTGTTATTGTAGATGATTTCTCTAGATATACTTGGATTTTCTTTTTGAAAAATAAAAGTGATACTTTTGATAATTTTAAAGTTTTTGTTAAAAGAATTCAAAATATTAAAACTTTGAAAATTAAAAATATAAGAAGTGATCATGGAGGCGAATTTGAAAATGAAGTTTTTGAACAATTTTGTAACAAAAAGGGTATTAACCATAATTTCTCTTTTCCTAGAACACCACAACAAAATGGAGTTGTAGAAAGGAAAAATAGAACGTTACAAGAATGTGCAAGAACTTTACTAAATGGAACAACTTTATCGAAACAATTTTGGGCAGAAGCTGTAGCTACTGCTTGTTACGTACTGAATCGTGTTTCTATTCGACCATTAACTAAAAATACACCATATGAACTTCTAAATGGAAGAAAACCAAATATTTCATATCTAAAAGTTTTTGGTTCCAAATGTTTTATTTTATATACTAAAGATCAACTAGGCAAATTCGATCCAAAATCCGATGAAGGTATATTTGTTGGATATTCGGAACGAAGCAAGGCCTATCGAATTTATAATAAACGAACTCAAATTATTGAAGAAAGTTTACATGTTTCTTTCAACGAAAATTTTAAAAATATAAATCCGAGTGTTACTATTGATTCTGATGATGAATCTACTCAGAATATTAGTACAAATGAAAATCTTGATATTCATGAAACCAATACAAATGTAACTTCCAATTTAATAAAATCTCCACCTAGAATTTTAAAAGATCATCCTGTGCAAAATATAATTGGAGAAGTTAATACGAATGTTAAAACTAGACATCAATTAAATCAAGCTGGTCATGTTGCTTTTCTTTCTAATATAGAACCTAAGAATATAAAAGAAGCTTCAACTGATGACTACTGGATACTTGCCATGCAAGAAGAATTAAATCAATTCGAACGAAACGAAGTTTGGGAACTTGTTCCTAGACCTAGTGATCAATCAGTCATCGGTACTAAATGGGTTTTCAAAAATAAAGCAGATGAACTAGGAAATATAACAAGGAATAAAGCTAGATTAGTTGCACAAGGATATAATCAAGAAGAAGGTATTGATTACGAAGAGACGTTTGCTCCAGTCGCCCGACTTGAAGCAATACGAATATTATTAGCTTATGCATGTTTTCATAATTTTAAACTATATCAAATGGATGTTAAAAGTGCATTTTTAAATGGATTCATAAAAGAAAATGTTTTTGTTGAACAACCACCTTTGTTTAATCATGAAAAATTTCCGGATCATGTATATAAACTTAAAAAGGCGTTATACGGTTTAAAACAAGCACCACGTGCTTGGTATGATCGTCTTAGAAGTTATTTATTAGAATCTGGTTTTGAAATCGGTAAAGTAGATCAAACACTTTTTATTAAGAAAACTAATAAAGATATTTTAATAATTCAAATATATGTTGACGATATTATTTTCGGCTCGACAAATGAAAAATTATGTCAAGAATTTTCAACCATAATGACAAATGAATTTGAAATGTCTCATATGGGAGAATTGTCATATTTTCTTGGATTACAAATTAAACAAATTGAAAATGGAATTTTTATTAATCAAGAAAAATATTGTTATAATTTAATCAAACGTTTTGGTCTTGAAAATACTGCTGCCAAACCAACTCCTATGAGTACAACGGTTCATCTCGATAGAGATGAAGATGGCAAAAGTATTGATCAAAAGTTATATCGTAGTATGATAGGTTCTTTACTTTATTTAACAGCGAGTCGCCCCGATATTATGATGAGTGTCTGTTTATGTGCTCGATTTCAAGCAAATCCCAAAGAATCACATATGAAAGCAGTTAAACGCATTATTCGTTATCTAACTAAAACCAAAGATTTCGGACTATTTTATCCGAAAGAATGTCCTTTTGAATTAGTTTCCTACAGTGATGCTGATTTTGGAGGAAGTCGGACGGATCGAAAAAGTACGAGCGGAACGTGTCACTTCATTGGACGTTCTTTAGTCTCTTGGTTTAGTAAGAAACAAAATTGTGTTTCTTTATCAACATGTGAAGCAGAATATATATCTGCTGCTTTGGCATGTGCACAAGTCGTATATATGCAACAGACATTACAAGATTTTAATTGTCATCTTGAAAAATCAATAATTTATTGTGATAATACCAGTGCAATAAACCTTTCAAAAAATCCGGTCAATCATTCCCGAACAAAACACATAGATATTCGTCATCGTTTTCTTCGTGATTGTTTGGAAAAAGGATTAATAAATCTAGAATTTATCAATACTGAAAATCAAATAGCTGACATTTTTACTAAACCACTAAATGAAATTTCTTTTATAAAACTAAGACGAGATTTAGGTATAATGTCGTTTAAAGACTTATGAATAAAATAGAATTATTATAATAAAAAATATATATATATATATATAAAATGATGAAAAATATAAAATTATTTTTTTTGACCAGAGCGGTACTCGAACTCATGACTTCTGACTTTTATGTAAGATGTTGTAGTATAGCCACTTGGGCTATGGGTGTTTCTTGTTCCAGCTCTGTTTCTAATTTACATCATTGAAACTTGATTTCAGAATATACTATTTTTTAATTCTAAAGCATTGTATGTCATTCATTTGTAAACAGTTTTTGTTTAAAGAATTATGTGATTAAAACTAAAATTTGATTTTAGACCACTATTTTTTTAGAAAATATGGTTATATATATACATACATATGCTTATTGAATAGAGCATCAAATACAAAACAAAAACTTAAAACAAAAATGTCTTCTAATAATGATGTCTACAATTCTGAAAATTCTCATCTCTCTTATACTTCCCCGGACGACGACTATTCTGATCGTATCCCCGAAGGTGGTCCTTATCCTACATTTCCAATGCCAAATCGTGTTTTAGAATTTCCCTCTCCAGATAATGATCCCCGACACAGGTGGAAACCATGGGAAGACTCCCATACAGGTTATACACCTGATAAAAAGAAAGGGAAAAAGGAAATGGTAGTAACTCCATCAACCAAACAAAAGATTGATGAAATTCATCACTACCAACAACAACAGATGAATATGCAAAGGGAACTTTATTACGAACAGAAAGTCACGGCAAGACGTTTAAGCTTCCTTGAAAAGATTGCCATGAAATTTTGTTCATCTAAGAAGGATGATGTTGCTGAACCTTCTTATAGAACTCCATCTCCCTCTAACCATGTTCAATCTCCAATAGCTCCAATATGGTCACCGGTAGAAAACGTTCCATCTCCAAATTCATGGGAACGTCGATGCTAATTCATCATGGCTATATTTTAGTATATATATGTTATTTTTCATATAAGCTGTATAAATAAATATGATGTAATAATATGATTATATTTCTATAATTCTTATTTAAAAAAAAACAAACAACAACATGACATGCTTTCGGTCGACCGAAATGCCTGAACCGGTCAACTGAAGCTGTCCCGAGAAGTTTTTAAAAACAGATTTCTTCCCAGTCGGTCGACCGAAATACCTGACTCGGTCAGCCGAACGTATTTCCCGAATAACAGTAGAATATTTTTTAAACTCGGTCAACCGAATTCCCTGCACCAGTCGACCGAAGCTTTTCCCGAACGTTTCAGCACTGTTCTGAACCTAAACTCGGTCGACCGACCCAGGTCCTTCAGTCGACCGGACGTGTTATTCTGCTAAAATTGTCTTCATATTTTAACCCAACCCTTCACCTTTTTATCTCACCTCTTCACTTTACTCTTCCACAACAGATTTGAACCCTAGCCCCCATTACAACCTTTCTAAAACTTCTTCAAATTCTTCAAGAAAAATGGCTCCCAAAAAGAAATCTAAGACTACCGCTGGCCAATCTTCCTCAACTCCTGTAGATTCTCAAATTGCTTCTTGGTTAGTAAGTGAAAAATCTTTAGAAAGATGGATAAAGCTTCAAGATGCAAAAATCTTTGAGGAATCGTTTGTAAGTTATCCTGATTTTACCGCCTACGGTGTTGAAAACGCCGCTGTTGAAAGTGGTCTTGATGCTTTTCTTGACCATAGGAAAAACAACTTGAAGATTAATCATATAATGGTCAAGTTATTCTTAGCAAATCTCAATCTTGTCAATCCACCTAGAAACACTGAAAATTGTGTTTGGACTTCGGTATGTGGCACATCGATGTTTCTCTCCATTGATCGAATGAATCATATTTTAAATGCTCGACCGGGTGGAATCTCATTACATGATGTAGATTGTAATCCATCAACTCGTGACCGCCTAAGTCACTTATTCTTTGAAGATGATGCTACCGACTTAAGGCAAACTTCATCTCTCCGACCTAAAGCACGACTTTTTCATCGATTCATGATGAAGTCTATTGTTCCAAGAGGAGGGTCGTACCACTTAGTATATCCCGAAAACTTCAAGGCGTTATATGCTATGTGTGGAAACATTCGGGTAAATTGGACACAACTTCTTATGGATGAATTCCTTACATTCAACCAAGGAAAAATGCTCCATATTTACTATGGAGAATACATAATGCGGTTGATTAACAACTTTGTCACTCATGCACCGGAATCCGAAACATCCAAAGTTCGTACCTTTGACTCACGAACAATAAAATTGATGAAGTTACCCGATGCACCATCCCAAATCACAACCTTTCAGCAATGGCGTACTATTCCACGAGAACAACTACGTCGTAGCTATTCTACTCCTCAACCCTCCACTCATTCCACAGAACGTTTAACTCGTCAAACCTCTATCCAAAGACCACCTCCCGGTACTAGCACAGCGGCTGCCATAGATATTTTAGCCCAAAATCAACTAGCTTTGGATTCTCGCCTTCGAAAAATTGATGGGCGTTTCAAAAAGATCAAAGGCTTCTTCGTAAATTTATGGGATGCCCTATCATGCTCTTCTGAAGCCGGTGCTTCATTTGTTGCTCCTGGAAAAAGACCCGCACCAAATTTCTCTTGGTCTACATCCGAGAACACAAGTTCCAGCACATCGGCAACTCCCGCACCTACCACTCACAGACGGGGTAAGGAACCGGCTCCTCTCGATGAAAATCTTCATCCAGAACAGTGGGATACCGACGATGATGAGGAGTAATTGTAGTATTTTTTTAAATTTATTTTAACTTTCAAGAATCTCTTGTAGTTTATTTTGTTTCTTAATTAATTGTTATGTTATGTTCTAAGCAAACATCGTTAAATTATTTCTAATTAAGCTCAAAGAATGTACCATGTAAATTTAAATGTTTTTTTTTTGCATTACTTCAGTCTGTTATAGGTATTCCTTTTAGTCGATGACAAAGGGGGAGAAATGTATGCAAATTAACGAATTTTTGCAGAAAAGTCGCCATACATTCAGGGGGAGAACTATAATATATATGTCAATATTACTTCGTCACATAAGTATTGTCATCAATCAAAAAGGGGGAGAATGTTGATTCATGAGTTTTGATTCATGACACAAGCTTCAGAGATCATACGACGAGAATGCTATATGAAAGCGACAAAAAGAGAATAAATGCATACCGTGCACTACAAAGAAGATAATCTTACAATTCAGAGATTAGTATGGATATTTTATTTTATTTGAGTCTTAGAACAATGTTAAAATCATTCCTCAAATAATCACACACGCACACAAAACATTTTATATCAAAAAATATGTTCACTGTGCATATAACACCAAGTCGGCCGACCGACCAGGATCCTCGGTCGACCGACCCTGTATCATATGCACAGTGACTTTCTGTTTTGTATACGTTTTTCAACTCAGCTGACCGGCCAGTTTTTCCGGTCGACCGACCAGAGAAAAACGGCTAGTTTTCTGAAGAGACGCGATCTTTTCATGAAGAGTAATGTCCTCTATTTCAAGAGGTATGGACACTACTGTTGACTAAAACTATTCATGAAAGATTACAACTCTTCTACAACTATATAAACATATTCAATTCACTTCTACAATCACCGATTCTTGTTTATATTTCTGAAATCTAATCTCTTCTCATTTCTGCAAATAAAAGCTTTCACTCTTATTCAATATCACTAGAATCCTTGAATTTATTCATATACTTCGATTCTACGTGATTATCTTCCTTTTAAATCTTCACACACATACATATTCTTGAGGATTTGATTATAGGAAAGTTGTACTATCAAAAGACAATCAGTGTTATTTAGAACACATTCGTCAACAAACATTTTGTATTAAGTTGAAGTCCTCTTCGGTTGTTGAGGCGGAAAAATTCCTGTTCGGCTGCTCAGGTGTCGTATACCTATTCCTCCGGGTTAAGTGAGGGGTTTAGTTTAAATCCAGAGGGTATTCTGGGACTGGACGTAGAACGGGAAGTTCGAACCAGTATAAAAATTCCTGGTGTGCTTACTTTAATTTTTACTTTACTGTTATTACCAGTTTCCGCATTAATTTACCATATTACACGATCCTTAGTACTACACGTACACTTTCAGCTTTCACTTATGTTGATGTAATTAATACTAAATTCTGATTGAGAAGCAACAAAGGCATATGGTTAGTACTTTTCAATGGCTTGACAACGTTATTTGCATGATTCAAATCATTAATGACAAATTGATTGTTACTAATAAATCAGACACCATATATGTAGAGCACGTGATAAGTCTATGAACTTTTTAAAAGTATTTTAACTCTTCAGTAGTGCACATACATGCAAAATGGAGATAAATAGTAAAAAAGCTAAAGTTATAGAGTAGTAAATTGACCAAAGGGCAAAATTCAATCTGCTTTATCTTTAGCAAAAGAAAAAAATAAGTAACTGGTGGAACGCTTACTAATATATTGTTATAGATCTTGGTGAAAACATAGAAGGAAATGATCAGTTATGAATATCTATAGTTAGGGATTATGTGATGAAATTTGAGTCAATTACTAACGCCATTAGCCATGGCTCATCTTAATATGTAAATATTCTTGTCGCTCTAGATATATTAACTTAGTATCCCAAACAAAGTTAATAGAAGCAAGCATAAAAGGAAGTCCATTTTACAAAGCTACATGTTAAAATATGATATGAGTGATATTACTATGACATGGAACCATCATCATGTATCCTTTATTAAACTTACCTTAGCTATTATAGGACAGTCAATCTAATTATCCAATTTTCCAGGCCTTATCATAAAAGAAAATGCAACCATCAAGACAAAAGTGAGCAAATGTGACCTCCAAATAGCACAAACACCAAAATATGATACATTATATCTACAATATCAAATCCCATGCTTGGTCACAGATTTATGGTTGAGTAAAAAATTTAGCAATTGAGTGTCATACTACAACCAAGCTTAAAATTGGTGGTGAAACAACATGAATGAAATGACATCATGAAGTGTAAGAACAATTTAGCAATTTAGCAAAATAAAACTATTGTTGACCACCGGTATGAATATTTGGGACGCAGCTTTGTACATTATGACTAAAATTAGAAAATGAACTTTATTTATAGTGGTTTAAATCAGTTTTATGTATCCCAAGGAAGCCATTGCACGTGCTAGCAACTCACACATATATATATTTAAGTTTCAAGGCCGTGTGTTGCAGGTTGCCAACTTACATCAACACGTCTTACATGTATTAATTTATATCTTCACTTTACTATGAATTCGTGTTTTAATTTATGGCCTTCGGGCCTTTTAAAACCATCGCGAGAAATAAATATCATTTTACTTCTTTCTTTTTTTTGAAAACCCAGGAGAACCCGACAGGCCGAAAAACTCCTAAGGAGGGTATAGTAAAGCCGTCCGCTAATCCAAGCCCCATACCCCCTGGTAAATTTATATAGGATAGGGAAGCACATGGTAGGAATCGAAGCTGGGTCTTTTTACCAAAACCCAAGCCTACTTTCCACTGTGCCACACCCGTGGACAAATATCATTTTATTTACATGACCTGTTGTCATCACGTGCATTTTTTATTAGCAAGGCTGTTCGCGTGCATTTACAATGACTTCTGTTTGTTATAAAAATAACTATGTCGACGCTTGTATTCCAGATACATATTTTCATTTAACAAATTTTGGGTGTCTCCGTAAGCAATAAATTTTGTTCTCTGTGCTGATATATATACATTCCAATGACATGAATTCATTAAATTCCAGCATGTTGGCATGTACATTTGCATGCGACTTTCCCACCTATGTAGCTTGTGCATGCCAACCACATATTAGTCATACAAATTATAGTATGCTAGTCATCATTAATATATGTAACTTATAGCTAAAAACTAAAATCACAACAACCATCGAAAGTTATATAGAAAAATCATACTAAAAACTGAAATAGTATGCTAAAAATCAAAATCAAAATCAAAATAATTACCTATGCATTTAAATATTTTTCTCTGCATTTAGATTTAGATAAACATGTACGAAAATTCTTCCATATTTAATTTAAATGTTATGAAATTTGTTTTATCATATGAATGATTTCACTAAATGCATTTTTAGATAAATAATTTGTACCCTTCATGAATTCAAAAGATTGCATGTTAATCAAAATAAATATGTTTATAGGATTATTTTAAAACAAAATCCTTTAAAGAAAAAAAGAGCAACATGGAGCAACGAATGCTTTGATTAATTTGATCCTAAGTCGAAATTATGTCTAAAATTTTGTGTCCACCTTATCATAACATTATTGTTTATATTTTATACACTTATGCATGCATTAGAACTACTATATATATCCATTGCAAATAGTATATTGTCAAACGTTTTTCTTATATGTTTACTCTGTTCAAGCCTCTTATTAGTCAATATGTTTGGATGAAAGATTGGGCAATGTATAATGTATAATAAATACTGTTTAATCTGGAAACTAAACTAAGAGAACTACAACTATCCATATAATATAGTATTTTAACACATTAAACTAATAAGTAATGGATCTTTCAAAAATAACATGTAATGCAATTGCCATAGGAATCAACGGAATGCAACACCTAAATTAAAATCCAGAATCAACATGTAGATTAAAATTGCAGATACTAAAATAAAAGTAGAATATTATTTGAAATTTTTGTCCGGTATTAGGATCAAGCATTTGAGGAGAAGGAAAAAATGCACAGCACAATAAGAAATCAAGGCATAGTGTAAGTAAAATACCTAAATCATGGTCGATGTTGTGTAAGGAAGCAGCGGTGCCTAAAAAGATATTGTTGATGGAGACAGCCGAAGCTTGAGATCATAGATCTGGATTCGCTAGATTAGGAATCGCTGGATAACCATAGTTTGGGGCGTTTGGGTATTGGAGTGAAGTAACCTATTTTGTGTGAACAAAGGAAATGAAACCGATTTACGTAATTCTGCAACGATGAAGGAATGAGAGCTAGGGTTTTTTGTTTCGTGAAGTAGTAAACGGAGCGAGAAAGGTTCGAAGGGTATAATCGGTAGTTTAGAAAGATGCGGTCGATTTTCTATTTGTGGAGTTCTTATTAATAGTAGTAAAGATATATATAATGGTTTGTGAAAAGTTATATATAGTATATATATATATATATGTGTGTGTGTGTACTGGTTTGTGCAAAGTTACCAATCAATGTCAACATATTAGAAAACAAAAATAACCTTGAATTTAGGTACAACACATAAGTTGTTAAGAAACCCAAACAATACTCAAAATCCAAAGGAATTAAGGAAAATCAACGAACACTTACCAAAGATTGAAATTTACTGAATGTTGGATAAATGATGATTGAGCTTAATTTTTTATCTACATTGAATCAGCAAATCCATGTTACTTTTGGGCTTGGTCAAATTTTAACAATTTCAAATTATCACAAATTGAGTGGGGCATAAATCAACGATGCTATTTCATTGATATTATGTTATTTAAAAATTAGTAGCAAAATGCTATTTTGTAAACACTAGCAATATTATGTCTAATTTAAAATAGTAACTGTTTTTATTAGCAGCTAAAAGAATGTAAAAAGAGCGTGATATCACATGTGAATAGGATTTATTATCATTGTTATTAAAGTAGTAGCAAAAAATGCTATTTCATATGATATTATATCATTTAAAATTATTTTATAAACGCTAAAAATATCTATTTTTGGGTTTTGGTTGGAGTGACATATTGAACATGTAACATTTCTCTAGTGAAATGTAGACAACTTCAACGAAAACAGTAATAAACTATAAAGATTAGTCAACGTTTCAACAAGTAGTCAATCATGTAACAATGTCATGTACAAGTAATGTGCCATATAGAATATACTTTAAAAGGTGCAAGAAAGTAATTCTTATATTAATGCTTCAGCATGTACAATCTTTTTTGGACGCAGCACAATATTTATAGCATAGAAATGCTTGTTCAAATTGTTATGATTAAGCATCTGACCTGAACTCAAATTATTTCGTAAGCGCACCTTGACTACCAATTTATAAGTTATGGCAGGTGTAACGAAAAGGACATATCTATTAATGAAGACAATTTGTGTTACAAGTTTTATGAAATGCAGGAACCTTTTGAGAAATAGTTTTATTTTCATTTTCCACGACAAATTGTCTTCATTGGTAAAAACAAACACATACATAACATAAAAAAAGTGCTACATTGCAAAGATGCTTAAGAAGATTATCGAAGGTTTTTATTGGTTGGATTACCATTAACTACGAAATAGGGACTGCAATGACCTAATTTGTTGGATAATACATAGCAACTTAGCAATTTTATAGATCATCATCAGATGCAGTTTTAAACTAAGACAGTAGTATAATAAATCACCTCATATTTAAGGGTAAATAACTATTGACTAAATTTTGGATTTTGCACATCTCACTCGACTGATGACTTGCATGAGAAATGCAGGTGATTTCACAAATATAATCGGTAGACATTGAATCCAAAACCACGGAGCAGTGAACGCACCTAAGTCGATCGTTGATCAATCCGTAAGCATTAATCGTAAGGCGAAGTTGGAGAAGATGTTGGATCTGGATTCGCGGCGAAGTAACCCTGGTTTTTGCGGCTTGTTGGAGAATATGTGGAATTGCGTTCGATCTGAAATCGCCTCGAAGTGTGCTTAGTTTGAGCGGTTCGTTGGACAAATGTTGGGCGTGAAATCGCTTTGGATCTGGAATCACCTCTATTATGATTTTTTAGTCTTGGGTAAGTAGGCACATGCGAGAAAGGGGAGAAAGGGGGACCGAAAGATTGGAAGGGTAAAATGGGAATTCCAAGAAGACACGGTTGATTTTATGTTAATTGAACTATCATTATTAATAGTAGAGATGAAAACTTTTATTAGAGCACAACAATAACAACAAATGATAATAATCAACATTATTATTTTCTAACATCCAAGCACACCATATATACTATATAATTCCTGAAAATTATTCATTTATCTATAAAATATAATTAGGGTAAAATTATTTCATTTACCCAATTTCAAAAACAACACCGTGTCGAATTGCTTCGTTCAAGTGTTTAGAGATCCCTATCAATAACATTAATTACTCGTATTGACCAGAATCCATAAGCCATTCAACAGATCAACCAACATAGTATAAAACATTTTTATATCACTAACAAATGCGCGCTAATACACACACACACACACTCAAACTCATTCTAGGGTGCTACTGACCATATCTCTAATGAGTACCCCACCAATCCAAGGTTCTCGCTTAACCTTCAGCTTTGATACCAAATGTAATGACCGAAGCTTTTCGACCCTCGGAAATTCGACACTAATACGTCCACTGTATTATATACCGAGAAATTGAATGTCGGAAGACCCGATTGTTAAGTAAAAAGAAAGAAGGAAGAAGATAAGAAGAAAACTAAACAACACAGAATCTCACAGCGGAATGAATAATCTATAATATACCACAAATCTTTACACAAAAGTCAAACTGTAATATATGTATATACAGACATCAATCAGAGTAAACTATCCTATTTCAGCATAGACAATTATAACAGCCCGTCCTTACAATTGTTGATAGATACCATCAGTGAATACAGCGGAAAATAACCATCTACGTTAATATGTCTCTGGGCCTCCAACTCATCTCTTGAAGCTCCAAGCATCCAAACTAATCAGTAATATGCTCGGTCTGACCGGAGCATTATAATAAATTAACACCTGAGTCAGTCTGGAAAACCAGCGTGAGAAAACACACCCAACTGGATTTTTAAGTTATATAAAAATCTTTGAAATCAAAAAGTATCTCGTAAGACCATGCCATACATAAACATGGATGGGTTTTTACCTTACGATAACCAAAACCTTTTCTATAGGAAATCCATTGATATTATAATAATGTCTAGATACAAATTCTTATTAATCTTAGCCGAAATTGTTACATTAATCAAATCTAGCATAATAGGTATACAACTAAAACCGTAAAGGCTTGTATTGGAAAAGGGATTCCATACAATGACTGGGCTACTGGGGTACCGCCCTTCATGGTGCATCTCTAGATAAAATAACACGAAGGACCTCGCCTGGATCCCCTGCCAACAAAGAACTGGCCTACCCCTTACTCGATAGTATCGAATATGATCACCCCTCCGTTAATGGGCCTGAAGCATACAAATGAGAGATAATAGCGACTCTAGATAGGCTTGATCATACCCTACTCTAGAGCGACCCACTTAGCCCTACTACATCTCCCTTGTTATAGTCATTCTCGGTTGATAAGGCTCGAGGCTACGTTTTACCTTTATGTAGTACTTCCCACTTGGAATGCTAATACTGCCTTCTAGACAACATTGTAAATACTAGCATTAATCCATACAAGTTCATTCTGGGACTGAATGAAACACTTGAGAGCTCCATCTCCAATTCCATCATCTTCAAGGTCTTCACTTCGAAACGCATTCGTTGGATCGAAGTGGTTTTCGGGTAACATACCTGATCCCGGTCTCTTCGAAACAACATTCGATAATTTCCGATAAACTCAATCCCGGTTCTTTAGGAAATAAATAGTCAAAGATAAGATCGGAGATCACCTCCTAACCATTAGTGTATGGATTTCCTTATCATTGTCCTAGAGGAACGAAACGATATTTATATGCATAGTACATCATCATCAGAGGTGACTGTGCCATATAACTCACATGTTTCTTCTATATATTTCCAAAATTACGTTTGGGTCCAATTTCGATATTTGGTTATTTAACTATCGAATAATAAACATTTAATCGGCGATTTATTTCATAGGGAAAACCAACATTAGTTAAGCATATAAGCAATCACTAGCCTCTTTTTTCAAATCTTTCAAAAATAAAACCATTTGTAAATTACTTGTATAAGAATACTTTTACAAAGATATATCCACCAATTCCTTTATTTTCAATACTTAGAAAATATACATATACTTATCTCAGTGGTATAAGTATATTTACAAACTGAGAAAGATTCCTGTTTTATTCGATTCAAAAATCATTCATAAATTCCTTATAATTCTCTAAGACCATTTATAAACCATTTTATAAAAACTTTGGAACCATTTATAAAACTTCTTTTATACATATATAAACCCATTTCTTCAGTTCGTTTATAAATATCTAATCATTTATAAAACTCTTCACCTTGTAAATATTCTTCCTTACGTCTCCAAACCATTTTATAAGCTCCTTTATAAAAACCAAGTCTTTTAACTCTATTCATGGGTCTCAAACATATTAATAAATAATTAAAAATCTTTACTTCAAAACACCATTATAAAATATTATGAATAAATGAAAATTAAAACATCTTTAAAATAATAATTAATAATTTCAAAATATTGTTTAAGAAACAATACTAATTAATCCTTACCATTTTTATAAATAATAATAATTTATTTTTCAGAACCTTATTAATAAATCCTTATTGTTAATTTCAAACCATAGTTATTCTTAAAATAATTAACATTTCAAAATATTAGCAATTTTATAAATCCTCTAAAATAACATTAACTATAACAAATAATTTTAAAACAATACTAATATAATTAAATAATCTTAAAATAATTTTTCTATAGTTAAATAACCCTAAAATAATATTAATATAATTAGATAACTTTAAAATAATATTACTATAATTAATTAACCTTAAAATAATATAAATTTAATTAAACAACTTAAAAACAATATTAATTTAATTAAATAGATAATCCTTAAAACAAAATATTTCCAAAACCAAATTTTGGATTTAAAAATCGTTTCTTCTCTCAAAAACCAATTTCAACTTATGGCAATTTATAGTATTTTTAAAATACTAATTTTGAGGTCAATAGCCACCCAACACTTAACCAATACCGATATTGATTTTCTATCACTACTGGGTTTTATTTTCAAACATATAACGATGTAATAACCACAGTGTCCACAATCATGTTCATTATTCAATAAACCATATAAAAGAAATATTATTGAACAATTCAATAATAACGAGGAATACCATTGGATCCCTCCAACCTATTTCCCTATGCATTACAAACGTTATATAATCATAAAATATAAATCAACCTCTTCGAGGCGGAATTCATATACAAAGGGTCATCCGCTCTTACACTGAACGTAATATGGTCTCATCCGCTCCAATAGACGGGAATATTTCCAAACACGCTAATAAATATAGTAATTCATCCAAACAATCTTTCAATAATTTTTATCAATTATATATCATACTAGTTTAAAAAGGTGAGTTTAACCCACCGAAATTTTTCTGTTGTCGCAGAGGCATTCCGGTTTGGAACGCAATGCAAAAATCTGCGCCTCGATTAGACCTCGTATGAGAGAGTTATTAAATTTTTAAATTAACGAGATTTAAATAAAATTTAATTTCACTAATTTCTTTAATCAACAAATAATTACATTAACAACCTTCTTCCTTATATCATTCACGCTCTCGAAAACCATCGGGCCGCCATTTTTTTTTTAAAAACTTCGACGTTGTCGCCGCCTCCGGCCATGGCTGTCATCGCTACCCCCAGCGAGGCCCCCTACCTCCGCCGCTCCATTGGCCACCCACACGGCCTCCCTAGCTCCGCCAGCCCCCCACTCGAATGCACAGCCCCTTCCCCCCCTCCCTTCCACGAATGGGGGCAATTTCCAACCACCTCCCACCTCCATTGACTCCCAAATTTTGCCACCATGTTGCCCTACCCATCCTCTACAATCCTCCTTCAGATCTCAAAGCTCGTCGAGGCCCCTAGCTCGAGCACGAACCAAGATAACGAAGGAGCCTCATTTTAGTTCAAAACCAATTTTTGATTGTCGTAGATCACCATTGGCCAACAATTTTTGGCTGAAGCTAGCTTCCATCCCTACGAACGTTTCATCTTTACAACCCATCATCTAAAAGTCAGCGAATTCGCCGGAATTTGCAAATGAACGAATTCCATTCATCCCCAACCACGGCCACCACACGCCAAGCTACCCCCATCCAACCGTTGATTGTCATTGTCTCGATGCCGCAAACAATACCCTAGTTGGTGACTTTGCCTAAAAGTGATCGTAGTGGTCCATGATGATGGCGATTGTTGGATTAGAGGATTTTAAATTTTAAAAAAACATTCCTCCTCTGGTGCACGAATGCGATTTATAGATGAGGGGGAAGGATGGTTGAACAGAGGAGGGTATAGGCTGAAGTATGGCTGTGGTATGGGAAAAGTATGGGCATGAAGGGATGGATTACATAATATTATACATATTATTTTATTTTAAACTATTAGCAATATACAACCCCAAATCTCGAACTCCAAATGAGAAATGCCGCTTGGCATTCTATATGTTATACCCATGTTCCGAACGCAATGGAACTTGTTTCGAGGCCTAATTCGATCGAATGCAGAAGGTAGCTTTTTTCAAACCCAATTATTATATAAATTTTCTGAAATTAATTTCAACGCGTTTCGATCTCGCACGACCAAACGATACGGCTGATGGCCACGAAAATCGTCGGTATATTATAATTCACTATTGCGGATCTAATGAAACTGGTTTCGTCGAAATCCGAGACAGTGCCCCAGAAGGCTATTTTTATATGTTAATTAAAACGAGTTATATTTCAAAATCGAGTAAATCACTTTTAAATCCAATTTAAAAAATTTATTATCTTTATTCTTATTAAATAGAATTTTAAATAAGCTTTAAAATCATTTTTATTCAACTTATAACACAAAATTCAACTATATTAAACAATTTCAATTATAAAATTTAATAATTTAATTATCGAATAAATCGTTATATTTGAAATTCAAGTTATTTAATCAATAAAATTAACTTTTCAATATTTAAAATTAACTAAATATTTCAAAATCAAATGACTGAAATTCTGGGTCGTTACACGCATGAAGGATCAAGGATGTAGAGGAAGTAAATACCAATGTTTGAGGATACTATTAAGAGATTTTGATTTAGAGAAGATAGTAGTATGGTTGGAGAAGAGAGTAATGAGTGTCAAACAAACATGAAGGACGTCGGTTGGCTCAAAGCTGAAGAAGACAAGATAAGCGGTAGGAAAATTATTCCACCAAACTAATTTTCTAATGAGTTATTCTAAATGTGCATAGTTTGTATTCTTACCCACTATGATGTGGGGATGCATAATTTATCCCATAATCGGGTATAATAATCGAAGTAATGGATGGACCGTATTTATTAGAAGCCAATAAGGAAGGTTAAGAAAGGTGGGTGATAGTGGAATGACATACTAGGAATGTCCATCTTAATTTAGTAAGGAGTGTTAGGGCAATAAGATCAATAACACCAGTTGATGATGAATGGTAGCTTCCAGCAAAATTCTTTTTTATGGTCTTTGGGTTGAGTCGCTAGTTGTCTCCCTTAGATTATTAGAAAAGCTTATGATATGGTGTGAGGTATGTCCCTGCTTTATCATTGTGTTGATTGGATGTATGAGATAAGACCGCTATATAAATATAAATATATTAGAAAGAAGTGCAAATAAGATCACATAAGGAGGGCACTTAACTAGTAATAAAAATGTAGGTAAGACTTGAAGTTTATAAAATAAATTAGGAAATTAAGTTAGCAACTAGAAATTAAAATACTTAGATCTCAAAACTCTAGAATTTTGGGAAAAATAAATTTTAGCAAACAAAGGATAGAGAAAGGTTTTTGTGAAGTCACGGGTCATTGTCCCTATGCCTTAAAAGCTAAAATTTATAAATATGCTTGTAGGTAGTTTGTTGCTTTAGAATAATAGAAAAGGAAAGGTTCTCCAAATCTAGGATTAACTGCATAATACTAGGGTTAATCATATATGTTAGATCATAGACTAAGTCCCAATTACATTAAGACGTGGTCTGATTGTTTTAAGGATGGAGCGGCAAATATTTTGTAAAGTTGTGTTCGAATGCTTTCGAACATTTTTTTATATGCTTTTGAGAAGTTGGGTTCTAATATTTTTGGAAAAGTTTGGGCAAGTGCTTTTGGAAAAAAATATATACTATAATAATAATAAAATAGTGTTTAAATGCTTTTGGAAATTTGATTTTCAAACTATTTTGCAAATTTGGTTGAGAAAGAAAAATGATTTTTGATAGAAAATGAAAAAATTTCAATTTTCTAGCGTCGCATGTGTAATGTAGGGTGGGTTGACGTGTAAGTAAATATGAACTATCCGACAAGGGTGACAGTATACTAAACATAGAAAATAACAAGGGAAAAGGTTGTTTTAGTTTTGGAATTTGTATTTCCATATTTGTTGATAGTAAACAAAAACTTGCGCTAAGGATAATTACGCTTTTACATCCAAAATTAAACCTCCTTATGCAAATTGTACTTGAAAATGTTGGTAAAGTTTTGAGGGCAAAAGAGAAGGTTCCAAGGTACAGCGAAATAGGTATCCAAAATATGGGTATAATCGTAAAATTTTCCATCTGAATTCCTTTTTCAACATAGATGTATAGATTCATAAACTGGATTTTCAAAAATTTTGGATGTTAAAAATTATGTGCTAGGTTTTGAATGGTAGGGATTGGATGCAAAATTGGTTGAACCATACTCCAACTTGCAGGAGTGTGGAAATTATTGTGTGAAAAAAGATTATTGAAAACTTGCATACATAGAGAAATACCATTATATCTTGATTGTTTACATCATATTTTCGAAATGTTTTTAAAAAGCATGCATTTATATAGGAGGCGTGATTTAGAGTCATTCAGCATAAATGTTTTATATGTTATGATGCACCATGCACTTGTATACATTTTGCTGCAAAATTGGTTGTACACTAATTGGTTGGATAGCTTAGATTGGTTATGCGCTATGTTACATGATTCAACCCTTGGGGAATTTTGGAGACGAAATTCTTTTAGGGGGGTAGACTGTAACTGTAACACCCCTAATTTTTGATAACATTATTCAGGAGATTTAATTGGAATAAATTAAATAGAATAATGTAGAGTGATAAGGAGAATGAGTTTGATTAATAAACTAAGTGGCCGTGCTTATTTAAAATGAATGAGCTTATAAATAGTTAAGTGTTAACTAAATAAACCTAGGGGCGTTAGGGTAAATTGCCGCCTATATTCCCACCCTTATACTATTATCCCCTTAGCCATACATGTTCATTTTTATCATAAGCAAAAACAAAACGTAAGAATGCAAATGTCAAGGCCGGCCATTAGGAAGAAAGAAGAAAAGAGAAATCAAATCTAAAGCTTAGGATCAAGCTAGAAGAAATCAATCTCTAATTTCCTTATCCAATCTAAGGTGAATAATAATCTCTACATCTCTATTTTGGTTTCTATAATCATTTGTTTCAGATTTAAGGGTAAATTCATTTTTATGATATATTGGATGATGATATACTTGATTTATAATTTATTAGTTTAAACAAGATTGTTTAAAAGAGGAATGTGCACGGTTTTAGGGTAAAACCAAGATTTAATGATTTCTAAATGCCATGGAAAAATTATATGTTATGAGAAACATAATTTTGGAGTTGGGTTTCAGTTTTTATAATTTTCTAAGCCGTGGAGAATTAGTTATGAAATTTCAAAGGAAAATATGGTTATTTGGGTTTATAAATTTATTTTGGAAATTATATTAAGAATTTGGGTCTGAAATTTTGATATGTTAGATAACATGATTAAAGTGAATTTCTGGATTTTTTTGGGGATTTTTACTAAGTGATTTAGTATGGAAATTACATTATTTTGAAAGGAGGACCTAAATGGCTTAATTGCTTTATTACTTGGAAGGGATTATGTGTTAATTATTATTGGGTTTTAGATCTGAGAAAATGCTGTAAATATTAGCCAAATTATTTGAAAGTTTATGATAGCCAATCAAGTGTTTACGTGGGTAAGTTTGTTACAAAAAGTTTAATTTATTTAGTTAAAACAGCCTTTAGCTCAGAAAAGTGGGTTCCGCCTCCTTTGGACGGAGCTTTCGACCCAGACCTTCCGCCTCCGATGTAGTCCAAACCCTCTACCACGAAACCAATACACATGTTATCACTTAGTTGGTACGCAGTGGATTGGAGAAAGGCGGAAGGTAAGGTGTCGAAAGGTAGCTTCCGAAGGTGTCAATACCTTTGTTTTGTTTTTAAAAGAAAAGCGCTTGTCTGTTTACTAAAGGGTTTTAAAGCAGTTGAAACCATTGGTATCAAAAGGGTATTTCTAAAGAAGCTTTCGAAGGAGAGCTGTTGCCTTTTTTAAAGTAAGTAGCTTTCGAAGAAGTTACTAAGTTTTTAAAGTAATGCTTTCGGAAGGGGTAGTTTCGACCAAGTCGAAACCCTTTTGTGATTAGATGCCTTTCGATGGTGTTGAAGACATTAATGTTGTCGAAAGGTACTGTTGTTTTATAAATATAAGCCGCTCCCTACTGCTTTTGGAAAGGGGTTAGGGGTTTCGAAGGCAATGGTTTCGGAAGGGGTTTCGAAGCCAACCTTCAATTGTTTTACCTAGATATTTTAATGCTTTTGAAAGGATGGTTTCGACACCATCGAGTTTCCCTAATACTTTAATAAAATGAAGAATGGTTTCGAAAGAGATGCTTTCGCTTATGTTCACTTTGACCCAAAAATGTTATTTTAAATATAAACCCAATGGCTTCAAAAGGTATTGGTTTCGAAGGGTAACCTTCAATGGTTTCGAAAGGGGTATTTTAGAATGATTTCAAAGCTATTCTTCTATACTTATATGATATAATACTTTAACATGGTAGAAAGGTTTCGAAGTGATGTTTTAAAGTATTCGAAAGGCAGGAGCCTAATGTTTTGAATATAGATTAAAGGGATTACCTATGTTTTACCTAAAAATTATTTCAACGACCTTAAACCCACATGAGTGGTAGTGTTAAGTTGTTATGTTTGCTTCTTCAAATATGAATATATTCACGTGGTAAAGGACCCATAACTGTATTTTGGGGATAAAAGGGGGTAGAAGAACCAGTAGGTTAACCCGGTAGTGAATACAAATTGATTAAACTCCTGAATGAGTAGAATTGCATCCAGGGAGTCAGGAAAACCAAAATATTAGATGCCTAAACCTTGAATTTATTTGGGAGATAGGTTCATAGTAAACCCATGAAAACTATGTATTAGGAAGTTATTGGGGGTAACCAACAGGTTCATAGTAAAGCCATGAAAACTATGTATTAAGGATGGTTGGCAGGGGCCAATTGGTTTGTAGTGAACACATGAAAACTATATCCAGATTAAGTATTGACATCAGTCAAAAGGTTCCTAGTCAACCCATGAAAACTAGAATAAGAAAGAAGTTAAGGGAGGCATCAGTAGGTTCCTAGTCAACCCATGAAAACTAGTATAAGAAGGGAGTTACTGGAATAATCCATAGGTTCCTAGTCAACCCATGAAAACTAGGATAAAAGATGAGTTATTGGAATGACCAATAGGTTCAGGGGGACCCATGAATTAATTAAGTTAATTGCAGGGTCCTATAGGTTCTTAGTGATCCCATGAAAACTCTGAAATAGGATAGGTTGTCCATGAATTATAAAAAGGTTACTAGTAAACCCATGAAAACTAATTGGTTAATAGTGACCCTAGAAACTATAAATAGGACAGGGAGTCAATTAAACTGGGGATGGGATATCCAAAATGTTTATATATGTATATCATCATCATATTTTGAAATGCTATGTTTTAACCATTGTGGATGAGGTGCACAGTATGTGGATTTATAAAAAGAGTTTTAGGATACTAGTAAGGGGAAAACTCGTTCCGCTAAGCGGCATGGTTTCACTATATATCTAAATGGATTGAGATGTTAGATTATTATTCATACTAGGTTTTATGTCTAAATCGAAGTTTTTGTTTTCCCTTTAAACTCTCAGGTACTCATTTGACTTGAGTAGTTTGAGGTTTAGGGTTTTCAAGTTCTCTTCTTAGAGGAATAAAGCTTCCGGAGGTGTGCAGGAGGCGGTTAGTTAATTAGAGTTATCTTTTTCGCTGTGTATTTTGGATGTAAAGGCAGACTTATTAGCCTTACTATATACTCTGATCAACCAAGGGGGCATCTTCATATGTCGCTCTTGGCGTATGTGTAATAATTATATTTTTATGAACGTGGTTAACGTTTTTGGCTTTATGTAATGAACATGAAATGTTTTGAATTGAATGTGGAAATGTGTTTTTAATTTGTTAAAATTTTCCATATTCTTGTGATCTGTGTATCAATGCATCTAATATCGCCATATTTGATCGCCGAGGATTAATAAATATAGATGACTGCAGCATCCGTAGCCGTTAGTTTTGGGCCTCCAAGTAGGGGGATGTTACAAGTTGGTATCAGAGCATAGGCTTATGAAACTTTAAAAGAAAAGTAAGACTTAAAAGCTTTTTGAAACATAATCCGATAAACTAGAAATATGATCGAGGTTTGGGTTAACACTATAGTACCGTACTTGTATTTGATATATAGGTATATATCTAAGTACGTATTCCCCTCTCTCTTAGACCATTCTTCTGTATCTAACTAAGGCTCATATGCAGATTTACGAGAAAGAGGATATGGAAGTAGGAAACGGAAGAGGAAATCTAGGTGGAGGAAGCACCACAACCAACGAAAATGCTCGACCTAATACCATGAGGAACCAAGGTCGATAGGCTAATGCTAACCCAAATGCTGAAGCTAATGTAGGTGCTAAAATCCGACAGTAGATGCGGGAATAGTGTATCAGTTGTTGGCCAATCTTTTGCAACTGGAGTAGCTGGTAATGTAGGAGGAGCTAATCATGTAGCTCTAGTTGGATATAATTATGCTAAGCTGAGCAGGGACTACACCAGTCTGGGTGGAAAGTCGTTCGTAGGAACGGAGGATGCTGTTGAGGTTGAGAATTGGCTATTGAGTTGTGAGAGGATCTTTACTTATATAGGCTTAGATAATGGGGAAAAGAGAAGGCTAGCCTCTAGGCAGTTGCAAGGAGTAGCGCTTCATTGGTGGAATAGTGTGACCGCCAGAGTTCCGGATGAAGATTTGACATGGGATAATTTCAGAAGGAGATTTTAGCAGAGGTTCTTTTCCGAGGTTGCCAAGTCGGCATCGATGAGAAAGTTTATGGACCTTATTCAGGGTGATATGTCAGTACTCGAGTATGCTGCTAAGTTTGATGAGCTATCTCGATATGGATATGCTACTATAGACACTGACATTAAAAGGAATGAAAGATTAATTCGAGGACTGAAGCCGGAGCTTGCTAGAATGACCATGGCTCATTTCAAAGAGTCTTGTAATTTGGTAGTGGAGATGGCTATTCATCATGAAGAAATGCTTGTTGTTTCTGCTAGGGAGAAGCCAGTTGAACCCCAGGGTCCTCAGGGAAAGAAAAGGAAATTCTTTGAAAAGAAGGGAGCAAGAAAAGGGAGGCTACCAAGAAGGCAAAGGCTAATTTGGTGTCCTTCAAGTGTGATAAGAAGGGTCATTATGCTCATGAGTGTCGGACAGGCAAAGGGAAGAAGCCTGCAGAGAAGAAGAATGTGAAATGCTTCAACGGGGACCAAGTTGGGCATTACAAGAACCAGTGTCTAGAGCCAGTCAGGGAGGACAGAGGGAAGGTTTTTGCAATTGGATCACCATCTTCATCTAGGCCTAAGGGTAGCAGAGAAAGGAAAAACCGTGATGGAAGGTACACTTTTGATTCAGAGTATACCAATTAGGGTACTATTTGATACCGGTGCATCAGACTCATTTATATCACAGTATTTGGTTGATAGGTTATGCATAGAACCCACATACCTTGTTACTTCCTTAAGGGTTGCGAATCCAATAGGAGGGTATGCAACTTTAGGGATGAGATGTGACCAGTTACAACTTGATTTGTTAGGTCATAAGTTTGTGCATTCTGTATGTTTTTGATTTCGTAGATTTGGGATCATTTTGGGTATGGATTGGTTGGGTAAGTATGAGGCTAGGATATTTTGCAAGGATAGGGAAATATCGTTGAGACACCCAGATAGTCATAACTGAATCATCTTATCAGTGGAAAATTCCAGTAGGAGTGTTTGGGCTTTGTTAAGTGCCATGGAGGTTGGAGAAGAGTTAAGTCAAGTTCGGGTGGCAAGAGAATTTGCAGATGTCTTTGAGCTGGTTACGGGATTACCACCGAAACGAGCTGTTGAGTTTCGAATAGATCTTGTGTTAGGAGTTGATCTGCGAGTAGACCACCTAGTTGGATGACACCGACAAAGATGAAGGACTTGAAGGTGCAGCTAGTAGACCTTAAGGGAAGAAATTTTATTAGACCAAGCAGTTCTCCTTGGGGAGCGACCGCAGTATTCGTAAAAAAAGCAGATGGGTAGTTAAGGATTTGCATCGACTATCGTAAGTTAAACGAGAGAACGATTAAAAAATAGATACCCTCTGCCGAGGATAGATAATCTATTTAATCGGTTGAGTGGAGCCAAGGTGTTTTCCCAATTGGATTTGGTGACAGGGTTCCATCAGTTAAGAGTGGCGGAGGATAGCATTCCTTTAACAGCATTTTAAACTAGGTATGGTTCGTATGAGTGGTTAGTGATGCCTTTTGGATTGACAAATGCACCTGCTTTCTTTGTAGATTTGATGAACCGAGTCTTCCGAGAGTATTTGGATAGATTTGTGTTGGTGTTTATAGATGACATTTTGGTATACTCTAAGGATGAGAAGGAGCATGAAGATCACCTTAGAGTTGTACTTGAGACGCTGAGGCAGAATCAGCTAAAAGCGAAGTTTTCCAAGTGTCATTTTTGGAAGAAAGAGGTTAAGTTTCTTGGTCACATGGTTTTAGAAAAGGGTTGTCAGTCGATCCAGATAAGATCGAAGCTGTGAAAAATTGGATGAAACCGGAGATGGTAACCGGATCAGGAGTTTTCTTGGACTTGCTGGCTATTACCGAAGATTCATTAAGGATTTCTCACGGATAGCAGCGCCTTTGACTAAGTTGACCAGGAAAGATGTGAAGTTTGTTTGGTTTGACAAATGTAAGGAAGGGTTCCTTAAGTTAAAGCATTTGTTGACCAAAGCACCAGTGTTAGTAGTTCCAGGTGGAAATCAAGGGTTGGTAGTATACACCGATGCATGTGGAACAGGATTTGGAGCAGTATTGATGTAGAAGGGTAAAGTTATTGCCTACGCATCCAGACAGCTTAGACCGCACGAAGTATGATATCCTACTCATGATTTGGAGTTGGCTGCGGTGATTTTTGCCTTGAAGATTTGGAGACATTATCTCTTAGGGGAAAGATTTGAGTTGTATACTGATCATAAGTCTTTAAGATATTTATTCTCTCAGAAGGAGTTGAATATACGACAGCAGATATGGTTGGAATTTTTGGCTGCTTATGAATTTGGTATGGAATATACCCCAGAGAAAGGTAATAAGGTAGTAGATGCTCTTAGTAGAAAATATCAGAATGTGGTGTTAGCTATGTTAGCAGAATGGAAGGATTTTGAAGCGTTGGCCAGTTGCAGAGTGTAGTTAAGATCTACTGCTAGTTCTAGTTAAGGGACTGCCATATTGTACTGTTTAGAAGTTCGATCTGTGCTGATCGAGAGGATAGCTTCTATTGGGAAGGCATGAAAAGGGATGTTGGCTTGTGGTTAGGCAGTGTGTTAACTATCAACAAGTGAAGGCCAAACATCAGAAGCCAAGTGGATTGCTTCAGCCTTTAGAGATTCTAGTTTGGAAATGGCAGTCGATATCCATGGATTTTATAGATTGGTTGCCAAGGTCAAGGAGAGGAAATGAGAGTATATGGGTTATTGTGGACAGGTTGACCAAGAGTGCCCATTTCATTCCAGTCAAGTCGACCAGGACGGCACCTGTTTTGGAGAAGTTGTTCATGAAGAACATTGTTAGCTCCATGGGATTCCTAATAGCATAGTCAGCGACAGAGATGCATATTCACTAGCGAATTTTGGAAGAGTCTACAAGAGGTATTGGGTACCGAGCTCAAGATAGCTCATCACCCATATATGGATGGGTAGACAGAGAGAGTCAACAAAGTACTCGAGGATTTATTGAGAGCTTGTGTATTGGACTTTGGTGGATCTTGGGAGGATCACCTACATTTGATTGATTTTTCCTGTAATAATAGTTATCAGACTAGCATAGGAATGGCGCCTTTTGAAGCTTTGTATGGAAGGTCATGTTTCACCCGGATGTTGGTTAGAGACTAGAGACAAATTGGTTTTAGGTCCGGATTTGGTTAGAGAGGCGTCAGAAAAGATTGAGTTAATCCGAGGATGGATGAAGGAAGCTCAATCCAGACAGAAGAGTTACGCAGATAAGAGGCATAAAGACCAAGAGTTCTCAGTGGGAGATGGAGTTTTCATTAAAGTATCACCGATGAAGGGTGTGGTACAATTTGGAAAATCGGGAAAGTTGGCACCAAGTTATGTAGGTTCATTCCAGATTATAGAAAGGATTGAAAAGGTCGCGTACAGAGTTGAGTTGCCAAGCAATTTGGCAGGTATCCATAATATATTCCATGTGTCTCATCTTCCCAAGTATGTGCATGATACAGAGGCTACTATTCCTCAGACAGAGTTGGAAGACTTAGTAGTTAAGCCTGATTTGACTTTTGTTAGACAACCAGTTCGGGTTATAGCGAGAGATGAGAAAATATTGAGGACCAAGATAGTCAGGTTGGTGAAAGTTCAGTGTAGCGACAACGAGAAAGACTGTACTTGGGAGACAGAGGACGGGATTCGAGATGCTTACCCAGAACTGCTTTGAAGGTATGTCTATATTAGGTTTATATGGATTAGTTGCTTGTCAAGTAGGCTAGTATAGATGTTAGGAGTTCTTACAGATTATTGCTATGTTTGCTAGTTAGTCCTTACAGAATTTCGAGGACGAAATTCTTTAAGGAGGGAAGCCTGTAACACCCCTAATTTTTGATAACATTATTTAGGAATTTAGCTAGAATAAATTAAATAGAATAATGTAGACTAATAAGGAGATTGAGTTTGATTAATAAACTAAATGGTCGTTCTTATTTAAAATGAATGAGCTCATAAATGGTTAAGTGTTAACTAAATAAACCTAGGGGCATTAGGGTAAATTGACGCCCATATTCCCACCCTTATACTATTATCCCCTTAGCCATACATGTTCATTTTTATCATAAGAAAAAACAAAATGTAAGAAAGCAAATATCAAGGCCAACCATTAGGAAGAAAGAAGAAAAGAGAAATCAAATCTAAAGCTTAGGATCAAGCTAGAAGAAATCAATCTCTAATTTCCTTATCCAATCTAAGGTGAACAATAATCTCTACATCTCTATTTTGGTTTCTATAATCATTTGTTTCGGATTTAAGGGTAAATATGTTTTTATGATATATTGGATGATGATATACTTGATTTATAATTTATTATTTAAACAAGGTTGTTTAAAAAAGGAATATGCACGGATTTAGGGTATAAGCGAGATTTAATGATTTCTAAATGCCATGGAAAAATTATATGTTATGAGAAACATGATTTTGGAGTTGGGTTTTAATTTTTATAATTTTCCAAGCCATGGAGAATTAGTTATGAAATTTCAAAGGAAAATATGGTTATTTGGGTTTATAAATTTATTTCGGAAATTATATTAAGAATTTAGATCTGAAATTTTGATATGTTAGATAACATGATTAAATTCATCTTTTGGAATTTTTGGGGATTTTTACCAAGTGATTTAGTATGGAAATAAAATTATTTTGAAAGGAGGACCTAAATGATTTAATTGCTTTATTACTTGGAAGGGCTTATGTGTTAATTGTTATTGGGTTTTAGATTTGAGAAAATGCGACAAATATTAGCCAAATTATTTGAAAGTTTATGATAGCCAATCAAGTGTTTACAAGTGGGCAAGTTTGTTACAAAAAGTTTACTTTATTTAGTTAAAACAGCCTTTAGCTCAGAAAAGTGGGTTCCGCCTCCTTTGGAAGGAGCTTTCGACCCAGATCTTCTGCCTCTGACCTAGTCGATACCCTCTACCACGAAACTAATACCATGGTATCACTTAGTAGGTATGTAATGGATTGGAAAAAGGCAGAAGGTATGGTGTCGAAAGGTAGCTTCCGACAGTGTCGATACCTTTGTTTCATTTTTAAAAGAAAAGCGCTTGCATGTCTACTAAAAGGTTTCAAAGCAGTCAAAACCATTGGTTTTGAAAGGGTATTTCTAAAGAAGCTTTCAAAGGAGAGCTACCGCCTTCGTTTTTAAAGCAAGTAGCTTCCGAAGAAGTTACTAAGTTTTTAAAGTAATGCTTTCGGAAGGAATAGTTTCTACCAAGTCGAAACCCTTCTGTGATTGGATGCCTTTCGATGGTGTTGAAGATATTAATGTTGTCGAATGGTACTGCTGTTTTATAAATATAAGCCGCTCCCTACTGCTTTTGGAAAGGGGTTAGGGGTTTCGAAGGCAATGGTTTCGGAAGGGGTTTCGAAGCCAACCTTCAATTGTTTTACCCAGATATTTTAATGCTTTCGAAAGGATGGTTTCGACACCATCGAGTTTCCCCAATACTTTTATAAAATGAAGAATGGTTTCGAAAGAGAATCTTTCGCTTATGTTTACTTTGACCCAAAAATGTTATTTTAAATATAAACCCAATGGTTTCGAAAGGTATTGGTTTCGAAGGGTAACCTTTAATGGTTTCGAAAGGGGTATTTTTGAATGGTTTCAAAGCTATGCTTCTATACCTATATGATATAATACTTTAACATGGTCAAAAGGTTTCGAAAGTGATGTTTTAAATTATTCAAAAGGCAGAAGCCTAATGTTTTGAAGGTAGATTTTAAGGCTTACGAAGGAGGTCATCCTATGAGGTCAAAAGCAAAGTTTCGAAGGTGTCGAAAGGCTTTTTTAAACCCAAATTCATTTTTAATAGAAAAACCCATGGCAAAATAAAGGAGTTTTGAAATGACTTTAAGTATGTAAATTTGAAGAAGTATTGCCTTGAAAAAAAATATTAAAGGGATTAACTATGTTTTACCTAAAAAGTATTTCAAGGACCTTAAACCCACATGAGTGGTATTGTTAAGTTGTTATGTTTGCTTCTTCAAATATGAATATATTCACATGATAAAGGACCAATAACTGTATTTTAGGGATAAAAGGGGGTAGAAGAACCAGTAGGTTAACCCAGTAGTGAATATAAATTGATTAAACTCCTGAATGAGTAGAATTGCATCCAGGGAGTCAGGGAGACCAAAATATTGAATGCCTAAACCTTGAAGTTGTCCAGGAGATAGGTTCATAGTAAACCCATGAAAACTATGATTAGGAAGTTATTAGGGGTAACCAACAGGTTCATAGTAAACCCATGAAAACTATGTATTAAGGATGGTTGGCAGGGGCTAATTGGTTTGTAGTGAACCCATGAAAACTATATCCGGATTAAGTATTGACATCAGTCAAAAGGTTTCTAGTCAACCCATAAAAACTAGGATAAGAAAGAAGTTAAGGGAGGCATCAGTAGGTTCATAGTCAACCCATGAAAACTAGGATAAAAAGGGAGTTACTGGAATAATCCATAGGTTCCCAATCAACCCATGAAAACTAGGATAAAAGATGAGTTATTGGAATGACCAATAGGTTCAAGGGAACCCATGAATTAATTAAGTTAACCGGCAGGGGCCTATGGGTTCTTACTTGTAATGATCCAGAATTTTTCCACTCTTAAAAATGACATTATAGATTATTTTAAATATAAAATATGTAAGGTTATATGATTGAAACAATATTAGATAGGATTTGGAAAGATAAGTATATGCAAAAATAGTAACATTTGCCTATATCGACAAAAGTAACAAAATGCTGATTTCAGAAAAGTAAGCAATCGTTAAATAAATTATTTTAATTAATTTATGAGTGTTTATATTTTTATATAGCGATATACAAATTTATTTTCAAATTTGGTTTACATAAATAAATAGTTTAACTAAAACGTCAAAATGTGACCGTAAAACATTTTCTCGAAAATCAACGATTTGTCGATTAAAAGTTGTCGCAATGTTGTCGCACCCTTATTTTCTTATATTTGAACATATATTCAAATAGAATAAGTATTAATTAATTTACTGATCAAGTTTACTTTTACTAAACATACTTGGGAAATTCTAGAATACAATTAACAAAAGTAAACTAATAAAGACAAACATGTCATTTCAAAGCAAAAGGTAAAAATCAAGTCAAGTAAAACGTAATTATTATATTCCTTACTTCTTAAGTGAAATGGACATAAAGTTATGAAGTGACATTTGATATTAAGTGTTACTTTGCTTAAAATGTAAGTAAGGGTATTTTGGTCATTTTACATAATAATATTTTATTCCAAACTTTTTACTATAAATAGTCATGCATACCTCTTCCATTCTCACACAAACTATTCTCTTCTCTTCTTCTTCTTCCTTAGAGCTTTAATGGCTTCTTCTCTTTCATTTCCTTACTAACTTTTTCAAAACCATATCAAACAAAGTCAAAATCCACCAAACTTTTTCAAAGACCTTAGAATATCACCAAAACATGGTTTAGAATCTAAAAAGTTGAAGAATGATGGAGGATGGTAGAGAACCTGTTGTGGTCGAACCTTATGGATGTTGGGATGTAACGACCCGAAATTTTGGACCATTCGCATCCATTATAAGTGTATAGGTAGACACTCATGCCGAAGTTGAATTGCTCAAAATACCGCGTTGTTAATTTAAATTGGCAAAACTGAACATATACAGTAAATAAATAATCACAGATCACAGACACAGAGTAATAATTTGCAGCGGAAATAAAAGAGATAGTAGTTCATGAAGCTACTATATAAAAATATAAGTTACATCAGAGTTAAACCAGATACAACGGAAGAGTAATATGATACATCAGATACAAATCAGAATACATCACTGGAATCATCGAATGCTGAAAGCAGAATAGATGGCTGGATCTTCAAGCAAGCTCCAACTTCAAAGGTGAGTCTCGACTACTGGTACACTCAGTCTGACCCGAGCGTAAAGCAAAAACACAAGACACTCAAGTCAGGATTAACATTCTTATATCAATAAATCCAACTCAAGTGAAATAGCAATTGAAATACAAGTAACTCAAAGGATGTTGGAATAACCATCCTTTAAGGATCCGTTAAACTATCTACTAGGTAGTAGTGTACGATAAGTAGATAATGTCTATCAGTAATATAAAGATATCAAAATAGTGTTAAGTCATGGCCCATTCCACCCTTAACACATTTTTATTCCCAAAAGCATATACAAGACCGTAGTTTCCCCAAAACCGGAAGTCACCAGAGGGCAATCCATATACTAAAGGTACAAAACAGATTCGTAGTGGTCGCGAATAGGGATACAAGTATGACAAGGCACATGAGGCAATACCAAAGGTAGTGATACTACCGTTTGCCTGATCCGGACTGGTGAGAACGCAACGCCGCAGCGCCCGCAACACCGTGAAACAACACTCCCAAAATCAAGGGTGCACCAATCGACAACAAGTAATGAGTAGTTCGAAGAAGTGTGTTCACTTGAGGTAGCTAATCCTCCATTGGCCTGGCACGGCTCCTGTTTTAGTCATTTCCAATTTGACACAAGTGTCAAGGCTATCCATTATCGTTCACTTTCTTCAGTCATCGCGTACATCATTCCAACCACTTCATTCTGGATCATCACTCCGCGTATAGTTATTAAAGTGGTTTTCGGTTTAGATAGAGAGTATATCCATAACCGATTCCGGTCTCTTTAAAAACCTTCGAAATTATTTCACCGATTGGTCGTTTTATATATTTCAAAACCAAATCAATTACAATTTCAATTAGAATTCGTAAACCAACATTTCATTTCTCTTTCGAAATCATTTTCCATAATTTACGTTCAAAACTCCCAAATTCAAATTTCAAAATCTTATAATTCAAATTTCAATTTTTTTTTATTTAAAACAATTCAAATATTGATTCGAGTTCGTATATCAGTTTCATTCCGAAATCATTTAAAATGATTTAATCTACATTCAAATCAATTTAAATTCATTTATCGATTTCATTCAATATTCGCTAAATAAAATTTGTCATTCAAACAATTTCGATTAAATTTCCAATTCATTAAATCCATTTTTTAAATTCAACTTAATTATATCAAACTTACAAATTGAATTAAATTAAATTCATCAAATCACATTCTTTAAATTTCAAGTCTTACATTAATTTCAATAAATCACATTTTATTTCTTGTTAAAGAAATTCAATTTCACTTATTTACTTACTTAAATAATTTTCCAAAACTTAATTAATAAAGAAACTCAATTTCAATAATTTACGAAGTGAAATTCACTTATTCAAAAATTCAATTTCACTTATCAAAGAATTCAATTTTTATTCAATTATCAAATGATTCAATCTTATTCAATTATTAAATAATTTCAATCTTAATTATTAATAATTTCAAAACTTAATAATTTCAAACTTGATTTATAAATTCAAAATTTTTATTAAATCATTTCAAACTTAATTCAATTAATAATTACAAATTTAATTGTTAAATAATTCATTTCAGAACAACGTTCTTTCATCAGTTATTCCATTAATATTTATTTCAGATTTCAATATTGACATTTTCCTTTTATCAAATTCACGTTCCAATTTTATTTCAAAACCTTATTATTCAAATAAAATCTTTATTTTATTTCAAATCAAATTATCGACCAATCGGGTTCTATTTAATTCTCTATCCTAGATCAAAGTTCAATTTGGGTATTTATCATTTCAACCCGATTCCAATTCAATTCAAAATCAAAATATAGCAAAGGGAACTTGCAGTGTGATAACTGGGATGGTGTCAAAGTAAATAAACAAGCAATAACAACAAACAATAACAATCCAATAATCAATTTAAATAATCCCGAAATAATCGTATTAATTCGCATTGTTATTTGTACGACTTAATATAATTATTTCTAGAATCTACACTATCATTTCATGTAGATTAAAGATTATTACATTGCGGTTTTCACTTGTCATTCAATTTCAAATTCTACACTACAACAATTAATCAAATATACGTTCACTGGTTCAAAGTGTAATTATCACTATTTTACGTGTCAATTAATTTAACAGATAACAGGGGTCATATTCAACTAATCAAATTCAACATATATGGCAATTCAAATTTTTAATTATCCTACGTCAAATTTACTTGCATAATATTTATCACTTTATACATTACAATTTTAACGTCCAATTGTAAACATCAAACAATCAATCATTTAACAACCAAACTGGATTATCATTGCATATATAACAGATAATGGTGTCAGATGTCACAGGTGAACTGATACAGGTAATAATAGTGTAAATATCAAACAGCAGCATATTTCAATTGTCGTTTCAATTGAAATCAAATTTAATAAATAAAAGAACGTTAATCGTGAGTGATTGCTCACCTTCCGAGGCTAGAGAGATTGGATAATGAAGTGAGCTACAAAATCCAAAGCAACGCTGAATGAACAAGATTTGACGTAGAAAATAGGCATGACGGACCAAGCTGATAATGAGAAGTCGAAGAGAACGATTGAATCAGAATCAGTTTTGAATCAACACATTTTAAACTTAACAGTTTAACATAAACGGAAACAAAATAATATTATATCCATATATATCAAAGTAAAGTCTTGAACTAACTATATATATACAATATCTTATTACAACCAAAACCCGTACAAAATAACACATATATGTGTATCAAAACCAAAATCTATATGTATGACAATTTGACGTACTTAAAGAAATAAACTGCAAAAATATATATACGTATATAAATAAAAGACCACACATATATATAGACTTATATCATAAATGTTGTAACTATATATACCTTTTAAATAGAATATATATAACTTAAAATCAAACGTGTACATCACAGTATGAATACATTAATATATGTGTTTACAAAAACTACTGTATGATAAAATATAATACTACTTTGAAAATAATTTACTGTAGCAACTGTTAAATTTATATAAATCTGCATATAAATTACGTAAATAAATAACTAGATCAAATCTACATAAAACCAAAGGAATGCAGGCTCGAAAACAGGCAAAAGAAGAAATGTGTGCAACCGAAACCAAACATATACACGTACAGTCAAAACCCGTATTAAACATAAATATACACTTTAACAAATGCATTCAACACATATGCAGGCTTTAGGTGAAAAATATATGTAACCAATACATATTCACGCTACTCAAAATGTATGCAGGTTATATAGTAATAAATATATGTGAAAAACCCAACAGAACATATTTGTATCTTAAAATGCACTTGAACTATATGCAGGCAAAGTAAACACAAATATGCACATCTACCAAAGTATTCAAACAACAGAATATAATATATATATATATAACTAGATCTAGCTATAACTAGATATATACATATACGATACAACATGTCTAATATCAAATTATATAAAAGCATATATACTATCAGGTAAATACACACAAAAAAATAATAATGAACTAATGAGATAAATATACAACTACTTATAGTAAAAAAACACATAGGTTGTGGAGATCGAAGAGCAAAAGGGGTGGCGATCGAAGAGCTGCTCGGTGGGATGGTGCTGCGCATGCGTGCGAACTGTGGCCAGTGGTGGCGCGTGGAGGGTGAAAGTGGAGACGCGGTACTCGGTGGCTCTCGGCCAAGGGACGTGGGGAAACAAAGGGGAAGGAGATGCGGCTGGTCTCAGTGAAGGGCAGTGGGTGGCGTTTCTGGTTGCAGGCGGGTTGATGGGCTCGGGCTGCGGTTCTTTTGTGGTGGAGCGGGGCTGGTTGAGGGAAGGAGGTGGTGGTCTTCGGCAGCTTGCTTCGGCCAGAAAAGCAAGGGGAGCAGGGATGGTCGCTTAGTGGTCGGTGCACTGTTCGGATGACAGGGAGGTGTGAACGGAGGTGAAGTGGAGTGGTTGTGGTGAGGTCAGGGAGGATGCGGCGAAGGTGAAGGCAAGATCTGAGGCGGAGGGTGGTAGGCACGTCTTGGCGTTGGAGGATGAGAGGCCGGTAAGGTAAAAATGAGAAGGGAGAGGCATGCTGTTTTCTTTTTTTCTTTTTTTTAGAAACGAATGGTGGGAGAGCAGTGGAAAAGAAATTTGAAGAAAGGGAAGAAATGAGTGGATGGCTACAGGAAATGAAGAGAACAATATGTTGGGAAGATGAAGCATGGGAAAGTGGGGCAATGCATGGAAAAGTAACGTGCATGCTCATTAAATTTTCTCAAAATGTACCACTTCACATATTGAAACCGGTGAATATCAGTAACAAGCACGCGAAAAAAATATATAAATGTAACAGCTGTATCGTACTGGTTAGGTAGGTAGAAAGAGGAACAAGTGAAACCCCAAAAGGTTTTAAAACGGGTGCCGATATGGTTCCACGTTTTTAAAGATTACGCCGTGCATCCGAACTAAAAAAACAAAAAAAAATAAATATACCGTAGAGATCAGCGCGACGAGACGATCAAAATGGTATACGGATATCAGTGGTACGATTGGATTATAAAATTTCGAATTTTCTAATAGCGGAAAAATGCAAGAAAAACGCTGAAAAATAAGATCGACGGAGCCACAGATGTCTGAATTTGGAAAAACGACAAACTGACATCTTGCTCAGAAGATAGTTTAGAATTTTTCTACGTAAAAATATTTAGGTTCGGAAACATTTTATTTTCATCGCTTTTTAACTGATTAAATTGAAGTAAATTTACGCGCAAAATAAACTCTCACATTTTCGGACGAAAATTTACCAGTTGCTATGTTTAACTAAACGTATTCCAAATATTAAATTTGTATTTCAAAATTTTATCGTTTAAAATTTTATAAAATTTCAACTAATTGCGTTATTAAAACAGTTGAATTTTACGGGTCGTTACACTCTCCCCCACTCAAAACTTTTCGTCCCCGAAAAGGAACGAGGTAGGAGGATAGAAACAACCAGAAAGAAAAACAGATTTTGAAATACAAAATAACAATTAATTTGAACCATATAAATTCAAATTTAAATTAATTGATATTCAATAATTGATTTAATCCATTTGATTTCACCAAAATCAATCTCAACTATTTCTAAATTCTTTATCTTATTATCCAATTATCTTAAATTTAAAATTTCTAAAACCATAAATTTGAATAATCTTTTATTGTAATCATGTTTTATTTTCAACAATTTAAATTCCTCTTTATTCCAAATTATTGTTAAATTTATTCTACCTAATATATCTAATCACATATATTTAACCCATATAAATTAATTTAAACCATAAAAGTTTCGATTTAAATTAATTTATATTTACTAATTGCTTTCAAATTCAAGGTATTTTCATAAGTTGATCAAATTTCAATTTTATTAATTCTTTCAGAACGAAATTTATCATATTCATCTAATTCAATTAACTTATTATTCTATCATCTTTATTAGCATTTTTTTTTATATAATTAAAATCTAAGTGTATAACATTTGTTATAAACACTCAAACTTTATTTATAAAATCATTTTATATTGTATATCATCCAATTACATTTTAACTTCTAAATAATTTAGGTAAGTTATTTTGAAATGCAATTCAGTACTATACAAATAAAATTTTCAAATTCAATTATTTCAAGTTAAATATTTATTCCAAATTTTGGTTTTATTTATAATTAAAATCATCCTTTAACAAAATTTAAGAATTAGATTTCCGATTAACTTTAAACAATTTAGAGATATATCTATATATTTATATCAAATCAAATTAAATTTTAAAATTAGATACCTATATATATGTAAATCAAAATATACTGAAGAAATTCAAATCAAAAAAAAAATTCAAAACAAAACCGTAGCAAAGCTACAGAATGGTTTCTCCACTTCGAAACTCGAAAATGAATGTCGATGATGCGGCCGCCATCACCGAAATTATTTTCCAGCGACAAAGAGAAGAGCACTGATTTCAATATTTTAAAATTCTTTGAAAACGATTTATATTCGAAAATATTTTCAATACTATACACTTTAAAACTTCAAATCAAAGTTGAAATCACCGGAAATTAAATTCTCAAATTTCTGAATTAAATTCATTTCAAATTCCAAATTAATTTATAAACCGTATTTATAAATTTATTTAGAACAATAAATGATAATCAAATATTATCATTTCAAACAAACAATTTAATTAACCTATTAAATTCCAGAAAATTTTACTTATATTTTCACAATATAATCAAACAAATTTATTTCATTTACCAAATTTGAAAATAATATTGTGTCAGTTTGCTCTGTTCAAGTGTGTTGGAAATCCTATCGATTGCGTTGATCAGACGTATCGATCGAAAACCCAAATCAACATCAACAACTCAAACAACACAATATATAAAACATTTTAATATTAATTTACAAATACACTTCTTTACTTGACGATACAGGAATGAATTTTCAAAATAAGGATAGGGTTTCAAATTTGATGGACTCAAATCAAAGAGAATTTGGATTCGAAGATAAGTTCAAAACAAAGATACGATGATTAAATAACAAAGTAGGAAGATTGATAAGTTTGTATAAATCGCGGGCAACCTTAACCGGGTCGACCGTGACTTCAAGAATAAGATCGATGCAGAATTTCGAGGCAAATCTACATTCAATCTCAAGAAATAGAATTCAGGTATAGCAGGAGATAGATAGCATCGTAAACCGAGGATATAGAAATCTTCGGTAAATCAATGCCTATTATAAAGGAGTTTAATCCTTTACGAATCATTCGAAGATTGGCGAGACCGCCGATCTATTTAGATAACATTCAGAATGGAGTTATGGGGTGCTCCAGGATTGAAAGAAGACAAATAGTGAAGGACACGAATGAATTTCGGAACCGATGGGAATGTCCCAAAATTCAAAGGAATTGAGTTAAAGGAAGAGATTGAAACTCGAAATGAAAGTGATTCTGTAAATACATTTACCCTATATGCTAAGTTTTTCCTAGAGCTACCAAAGCTCTGATACCAACTGTAACGACCCGAAATTTTGGACCATTCGCATCCATTATAAGTGTATAGGTAGACACTCATGCCGAAGTTGAATTGCTCAAAATACCACGTTGTTAATTTAAATTGGCAAAACTGAACATATACAGTAAATAAATAATCACAGATCACAGACACAGAGTAATAATTTGCAGCGGAAATAAAAGAGATAGTAGTTCATGAAGCTACTATATAAAAATATAAGTTACATCAGAGTTAAACCAGATACAACGGAAGAGTAATATGATACATCAGATACAAATCAGAATACATCACTGGAATCATCGAATGCTGAAAGCAGAATAGATGGCTGGATCTTCAAGCAAGCTCCAACTTCAAAGGTGAGTCTCGACTACTGGTACACTCAGTCTGACCCGAGCGTAAAGCAAAAACACAAGACACTCGAGTCAGGATTAACATTCTTATATCAATAAATCCAACTCAAGTGAAATAGCAATTGAAATACAAGTAACTCAAAGGATGTTGGAATAATCATCCTTTAAGGATCCGTTAAACTATCTACTAGGTAGTAGTGTACGATAAGTAGATAATGTCTATCAGTAATATAAAGATATCAAAATAGTGTTAAGTCATGGCCCATTCCACCCTTAACACATTTTTATTCCCAAAAGCATATACAAGACCGTAGTTTCCCCAAAACCGGAAGTCACCAGAGGGCAATCCATATACTAAAGGTACAAAACAGATTCGTAGTGGTCGCGAATAGGGATACAAGTATGACAAGGCACATGAGGCAATACCCAAGGTAGTGATACTACCGTTTGCCTGATCCGGACTGGTGAGAACGCAACGCCGCAGCGCCCGCAACACCGTGAAACAACACTCCCAAAATCAAGGGTGCACCAATCGACAACAAGTAATGAGTAGTTCGAAGAAGTGTGTTCACTTGAGGTAGCTAATCCTCCATTGGCCTGGCACGGCTCCTGTTTTAGTCATTTCCAATTTGACACAAGTGTCAAGGCTATCCATTATCGTTCACTTTCTTTAGTCATCGCGTACATCATTCCAACCACTTCATTCTGGATCATCACTCCGCGTATAGTTATTAAAGTGGTTTTCGGTTTAGATAGAGAGTATATCCATAATCGATTCCGGTCTCTTTAATAACCTTCGAAATTATTTCACCGATTGGTCGTTTTATATATTTCAAAACCAAATCAATTACAATTTCAATTAGAATTCGTAAACCAACATTTCATTTCTCTTTCGAAATCATTTTCCATAATTTACGTTCAAAACTCCAAAATTCAAATTTCAAAATCTTATAATTCAAATTTCAATTTTTTTTTATTTAAAACAATTCAAATATTGATTCGAGTTCGTATATCAGTTTCATTCCGAAATCATTTAAAATGATTTAATCTACATTCAAATCAATTTAAATTCATTTATCGATTTCATTCAATATTCGCTAAGTAAAATTTGTCATTCAAACAATTTCGATTAAATTTCCAATTCATTAAATCCATTTTTTAAATTCAACTTAATTATATCAAACTTACAAATTGAATTAAATTAAATTCATCAAATCACTTTTTTTAAATTTCAAGTCTTACATTAATTTCAATAAATCACATTTTATTTCTTGTTAAAGAAATTCAATTTCACTTATTTACTTACTTAAATAATTTTCCAAAACTTAATTGATAAAGAAACTCAATTTCAATAATTTACGAAGTGAAATTCACTTATTCAAAAATTTAATTTCACTTATCAAAGAATTCAATTTTTATTCAATTATCAAATTATTCAATCTTATTCAATTATTAAATAATTTCAATCTTAATTATTAATAATTTCAAAACTTAATAATTTCAAACTTGATTTATAAATTCAAAATTTTTATTAAATCATTTCAAACTTAATTCAATTAATAATTACAAATTTTATTGTTAAATAATTCATTTCAGAACAACGTTCTTTCATCAGTTATTCCATTAATATTTATTTCAGATTTCAATATTGACATTTTCCTTTTATCAAATTCACGTTCCAATTTTATTTCAAAACCTTATTATTCAAATAAAATCTTTATTTTATTTCAAATCAAATTATCGACCAATCGGGTTCTATTTAATTCTCTATCCTAGGTCAAAGTTCAATTTGGGTATTTATCATTTCAACCCGATTCCAATTCAATTCAAAATCAAAATATAGCAAAGGGAACTTGCAGTGTGATAACTGGGATGGTGTCAAAGTAAATAAACAAGCAATAACAACAAACAATAACAATCCAATAATCAATTTAAATAATCCCGAAATAATCGTATTAATTCGCATTGTTATTTGTACGACTTAATATAATTATTTCTAGAATCTACACTATCATTTCATGTAGATTAAAGATTATTACATTGCGGTTTTCACTTGTCATTCAATTTCAAATTCTACACTACAACAATTAATCAAATATACGTTCACTGGTTCAAAGTGTAATTATCACTATTTTACGTGTCAATTAATTTAACAGATAACAGGGGTCATATTCAACTAATCAAATTCAACATATATGGCAATTCAAATTTTTAATTATCCTACGTCAAATTTACTTGCATAATATTTATCACTTTATACATTACAATTTTAACGTCCAATTGTAAACATCAAACAATCAATCATTTAACAACCAAACTGGATTATCATTGCATATATAACAGATAATGGTGTCAGATGTCACAGGTGAACTGATACAGGTAATAATAGTGTAAATATCAAACAGCAACATATTTCAATTGTCGTTTCAATTGAAATTAAATTTAATAAATAAAAGAACGTTAATCGTGAGTGATTGCTCACCTTCCGAGGCTAGAGAGATTGGATAATGAAGTGAGCTACAAAATCCAAAGCAACGCTGAATGAACAAGATTTGACGCAGAAAATAGGCATGACGGACCAAGCTGATAATGAGAAGTCGAAGAGAACGATTGAATCAGAATCAGTTTTGAATCAACACATTTTAAACTTAACAGTTTAACATAAACGGAAACAAAATAATATTATATCCATATATATCAAAGTAAAGTCTTGAACTAACTATATATATACAATATCTTATTACAACCAAAACCCGTACAAAATAACACATATATGTGTATCAAAACCAAAATCTATATGTATGACAATTTGACGTACTTAAAGAAATAAACTGCAAAAATATATATACGTTTATAAATAAAAGACCACACATATATATAGACTTATATCATAAATGTTGTAACTATATATACCTTTTAAATAGAATATATATAACTTAAAATCAAACGTGTACATCACAGTATGAATACATTAATATATGTGTTTACAAAAACTACTGTATGATAAAATATAATACTACTTTGAAAATAATTTACTGTAGCAACTGTTAAATTTATATAAATCTGCATATAAATTACGTAAATAAATAACTAGATCAAATCTACATAAAACCAAAGGAATGCAGGCTCGAAAACAGGCAAAAGAAGAAATGTGTGCAACCGAAACCAAACATATACACGTACAGTCAAAACCCGTATTAAACATAAATATACACTTTAACAAATGCATTCAACACATATGCAGGCTTTAGGTGAAAAATATATGTAACCAATACATATTCACGCTACTCAAAATGTATGCAGGTTATATAGTAATAAATATATGTGAAAAACCCAACAGAACATATTTGTATCTTAAAATGCACTTGAACTATATGCAGGCAAAGTAAACACAAATATGCACATCTACCAAAGTATTCAAACAACAGAATATAATATATATATATATATAACTAGATCTAGCTATAACTAGATATATACATATACGATACAACATGTCTAATATCAAATTATATAAAAGCATATATACTATCAGGTAAATACACACAAAAAAATAATAATGAACTAATGAGATAAATATACAACTACTTATAGTAAAAAAACACATAGGTTGTGGAGATCGAAGAGCAAAAGGGGAGGCGATCGAAGAGCTGCTCGGTGGGATGGTGCTGCGCATGCGTGCGAACTGTGGCCAGTGGTGGCGCGTGGAGGGTGAAAGTGGAGACGCGGTACTCGGTGGCTCTCGGCCAAGGGACGTGGGGAAACAAAGGGGAAGGAGATGCGGCTGGTCTCAGTGAAGGGCAGTGGGTGGCGTTTCTGGTTGCAGGCGGGTTGATGGGCTCGGGCTGCGGTTCTTTTGTGGTGGAGCGGGGCTGGTTGAGGGAAGGAGGTGGTGGTCTTCGGCAGCTTGCTTCGGCCAGAAAAGCAAGGGGAGCAGGGATGGTCGCTTAGTGGTCGGTGCACTGTTCGGATGACAGGGAGGTGTGAACGGAGGTGAAGTGGAGTGGTTGTGGTGAGGTCAGGGAGGATGCGGCGAAGGTGAAGGCAAGATCTGAGGCGGAGGGTGGTAGGCACGTCTTGGCGTTGGAGGATGAGAGGCCGGCAAGGTAAAAATGAGAAGGGAGAGGCATGCTGTTTTCTTTTTTTCTTTTTTTTAGAAACGAATGGTGGGAGAGCAGTGGAAAAGAAATTTGAAGAAAGGGAAGAAATGAGTGGATGGCTACAGGAAACGAAGAGAACAATATGTTGGGAAGATGAAGCATGGGAAAGTGGGGCAATGCATGGAAAAGTAACGTGCATGCTCATTAAATTTTCTCAAAATGTACCACTTCACATATTGAAACCGGTGAATATCAGTAACAAGCACGCGAAAAAAATATATAAATGTAACAGCTGTATCGTACTGGTTAGGTAGGTAGAAAGAGGAACAAGTGAAACCCCAAAAGGTTTTAAAACGGGTGCCGATATGGTTCCACGTTTTTAAAGATTTCGCCGTGCATCCGAACTAAAAAAAACAAAAAAAATAAATAAATATACCGTAGAGATCAGCGCGACGAGACGATCAAAATGGTATACGGATATCAGTGGTACGATTGGATTATAAAATTTCGAATTTTCTAATAGCGGAAAAATGCAAGAAAAATGCTGAAAAATAAGATCGACGGAGCCACAGATGTCCGAATTTGGAAAAACGACAAACTGACATCATTCTCAGAAGATGATTTAGAATTTTTCTACGTAAAAATATTTAGGTTCGGAAACATTTTATTTTCATCGCTTTTTAACTGATTAAATTGAAGTAAATTTACGCGCGAAATAAACTTTCACATTTTCGGACGAAAATTTACCAGTTGCTATGTTTAACTAAACGTATTCCAAATATTAAATTTTTATTTCAAAATTTTATCGTTTAAAATTTCATAAAATTTCAACTAATTGCGTTATTAAAACAGTTGAATTTTATGGGTCGTTACATGGGAGGTAGTGGCCGAACACTTTGAAGCATGGTGGAAGTGTTTAAGTGATGGTTTGGTGAAGTTAAGAAGATTTAGTGAAGTGTTGTTGCATATGAATGTTGGTAGGAAGAATTGGTTAAGTTAAAGGCGAGTACTCGTATTTACTAATTAATCCATAATTATTTCAAGTATAATGATTTGAAAGTTTGAATATGTTGGATGATTAAATGTTTGATAACTTGGTTGTAAATTGGTTGATTATGTGATTGTTTATATGGTTGATAACTTGGTTTGATAATGAAAAGAGAAATGATTAGTAATTAACCATAGTTAATTAAATGAGAATTAAATCCATACAAATATGTGTATGGAAATTATTTACGCTCTTAACGATTTTAAATAATCTAAAAAGGTTTAAAATGATATTATAATAATATAATATTATAAAATGAAACAAAATGGAATATGAGTTTGAAATATAAAAATATTGTTTAAAATGAGTTAGAAATGTTTTATAAACATTTAAAAGTGTTTCTAAGAAGTTTGAAAAGAAATTGAAAAACAAGTCAAAACTAGGTGCGTCGCGTAATGGTAGTTTGCGATTTCGCGCCATAAAAGTTAAATGAGTGTACAAGGTGGAATATAGCTCGGAATTCTTTGAGATAAGAATTTTCTGGTCTATTATATCCATAGTTTCCCAACGAAGAAAGAAAATCAAGATTTCATTAAGTATATTTTGTAATATGTCCAAAACAATTTTCTAAAAACATCGCGGTTTTGCAGTTCGGAATCCAAAAAAGGATTTCTTCATAAATGATATTTTTAAATGTTTTAAAAATATGAAAAAAATTCTAAAAATCTTTTAAAATGTTTTAAAAGAGATTTAAGTTGAAAAGATGGATTTCTAAATGAAATAAAAGTCGTTTTGAAGAATATAGCTTTTAAAACACTATTTGCAACACTTTTTGCAATGCTTTTAAATAACTTTTGAAATGTAGTTTTAAACTTAACAATTCTTTCCTAAATCTTTTGTGAATGATTTTTAAAGAATGATTAAGTAATTTAAAGATGATTTGGAAGTTTTAATAAGAGTTTTAATAAATGGTTAAGAGGAATTGTTTATCACACTTAAACAATAATTGAAGAATATTGAATATAATAACAAACTGAGTATGCGGAAATGACTACTATTTGTCCTGCCTGTGAGATCTGGAAAGATAAAACAAGGTGTTTAACTAAAGTTAGGAATGGAGCAACCGGTGCCCTGAACTTACCTGGCCTATATTTTCTCTTTTTAGGCGAGGGGTGGAACAGATCGAAAGGAAAGCCCGGATGCTCTAAAATGATCATATTTATGTTTTTCCAAGATAAAAGGAAACAAATTTTAGAATATTAATTAACTAATTAACATATTTTTATCGATGATTAGTATGAAGGAACCGGGATTGGATTTGGGTGATTCCTATCCGAAGAACCGGGATCGGATTTGGGTGATTCCTATCCGAAAACCTCTTCAAACTAATTTTTGAAATAAAACATATTAAATACAAAGATCTTCATGATATAGGACTGTTTGCCACTAGTACTTGGTGGTGAAAATTACCATATCTAAGGTGGCAGTAGTGCTCTGTTATGAAAATCTTCGATTTGCAAGAATATGATTTGAAGTTAAGAAAGAAATCTTTGATTAAGATTTAATGAATGATTTGGAAATATTTCCCCTAAGTTAAAAGTTATAACTTGAATATATGAAATCTTTGATTAAGATTTAATGAATGATTTGGGAATATTTTCCCTAAGTTAAAAGTTATAGCTTGAATATAAGAAATCTTTGATTAAGATTTAATGAATGATTTGGAAAGGTTTTCCTTAGTAAAAGAGAAAATGATTGGAATTATTCCAAGATCTAAAGAAGTTTAATAAATCAAAAAATTTAATAAATGAGGCTTAATGATTCCATATACTCTTGAAAAGAAAATGGAATAAATTGAAAAGAATATGTCTAAGAAAGATACTAGATTTATATAAAAGATGAAGTAATTGATTGATGATTGATAATCATATGAGGTTAACATTTTTAAATCGATATTTGGCTTCGAAGGAATCGGGTTCGGATTTGTGTGATTCCTATCCGAAAACCACTTCGAACCACTGTATACGTTCGAAAGTGAAGACATGTTGAAAATTATGATTATTGAAGACCGGAGATCTTCATAGTGAAGGGACTGCTTGTTGACATTCTCTGGGTAGCTTCCAATATAGAGACATTTATTATAGCAGTGGTCCTGTCGTACTTTGAAATCTTCGGATTACAAGGACTATTCGCTGCTAATCCTAGGGATTTCCCGATAGGATGTGGTAGAAAAGTACCTTCAGTTTGTCCTGTTCCTGGACAACTTGTATGGATGGATGTCTGACAGTGAATTTTCTGAGATTACGTACATCGGTTTTTACAAAGATACATCAGTGGTGGCGGAGAAGGCAACTTCTCTTAGCTTAACACCCTCCTTGAGACGTACGAGCTCAAGGGTTTTATTTTTGTGGAAGGCAATTGGTAGTCAACGGAAATGGCAATGCGGCATTCAAAGATGATGAAGATGTGAAAGGTATTCGATACCTCTTTTGGCCTCACATCCCAGGAAATGACTAAAACATGGTAGAAGCAGCAAGGCTAAGTGGGTCGCTCCCATTAAAAGATGTCATCATCCTTCTAGATTTACTCTACACATGTCTAAGTATGTGGTGAATGTATGACTCGGTACCCGTTAAAGGTTGGTAACGACTAGGGTGATGACATATTCGGTACTATCCAAGAAGGGGTAGGCCAGCCTTGTGTTGGTTTAGGCGGGCAGTATATGCTCCCTAGGTGCATCCCTCTAGTGGTGTACTGTACGGAAGGTAGTCCCTTACCTAGTCATTTGTATGGAATTCAATATCCACTACGCGCTTGCCATTTTGTTTGTAAACCTATTATGCTAGAATTTAACAATGTAACAATTGCAGCTATGATTAAATATTATTTGTATAATAGACATTATTATAATATAACAGAATTTGATATGAAATGATTTGGTTATTGTAAGGGAAAAACACGTCTGCGTTTATGTGTGGGCGTGGTCGTACGAAATATCCTTTGTTTTGATAAAGAAAGTTTGGTAATCCTAAAACATTTAAAATTTCGAGTATCTCACGCTGGTTTATCAAGCCTGATCCGGGTATTTTACTCGGGTCAGATCCGAGTAGTTTCAGGTTTAGCTAAAGATGCTTGGAGTTTCCAGAGGAGAGCTGGAGGTCTTCATCATCGTTTGGACGTATTCCATATCCGCTGCATCTATTGCATTTGTTTTGTTGTTTTCAGCATTTGTAAGGACAGAGGTTTATAACTGTCCAGGCTGAATCTAGGTTAGACTTTGATATTGTATTTTAAATTTTTCCGCTATAAAGATTATTATTGAAATAATATACGTTATTCCATTCGTGTGAGATTATGTTCTGTCTTTATTTTCTTTTTACCCTTAATGATCCGCTTATTCGTGCAATTTGAGTTGGACATGTGTGGTTTTTTGTCAATTCAAAGGGTATGGAAAATCGGGTCATCACTTTTGGTATCAGAGCTGAAGGTTAAGCGAGAACCTTGGCTTTGGTGGGGTAAAGACTTATCAGAGATAGGGTTAGTAATATCGTAGGATTAGTAACTCATTAGAGATATGGTTAGTAGCACCCTATAATGAGTTTGAGAGTATTATATATATGAGTGAGTATTTGTTATTGGATATAAAAATGTTTTGTGTTGATTTATCGGTTGAGCGGTTTATAACTTCTGGTTGATATGGGAAGTACAACTATATCGATAGGTATTTCTAAACTCTTAACAAGGCACATTGACACACTGTTTTAAAAGGATTATATTTTGAATATAAAGTATATATTTTGAAAAGTTATATAGTTAGAAATGAATGATCAAGGTTAGTGAAATTTAAATATGAACATCTTGTGATTAGAATTTCACAGTTTGATTATAAGATGTTTCATAAAGATAATCGATAAGTAAGAAATCTGATAAGGTAATTAAGATCTTTAATACTTATTCCAAAATAATAAATTAAGAAATGATAATGTTAAAGTTACTATCATAAATTGATCAATTGTTTGATTTAAAAGTTTAAGTACAAATACCTTGTGAATTAAGTTTCACGATTTGACTGTAAGGAGTTTGATTATAAGATTTATTTAAGGAATGGACATATAAGATAAAAATGTTATAAGATAAATAATAGAAAATGATTATGTAAAAGTAAAAAATATAAAAGGAATGAAGATTTAAATTCGAGTATTTTAAAAGAATTATGGTAATTTAAATGAAGTTAATTAATATAAGATGAATTTATAAAAATAATTTATAAAATAATTTTTATAAACAAAAGTAATCTCTAAAGGATTTTGTAAATAATAATGGTATTATTTCAAATAAAAAGAACTATTTTATGATAACTAGTTTGAGCGGCTCGAAAATAAACTAAAAATGGGCAAGAGATGTGTTCGGATGGTAAACACTTCTCTATTGGTAGTACCCAGTTCCTTGGTATTGTTTTGGAGTTACTCGATCTATATAATTTTCTTCAGTTAAAGAAATAATGTGAATCATTAACTAATAAATTGATTAGTAATCTTTATAAAAGTGTTGAAATCAAATATAAATTGGGATCGCTAATTGATAAAATAAAGCGGAATTTTCGACAATTTTGGACAGTCGAAAGTTTCCAAATCATACCTAACTCAGAGCTAAGAAATTTATGAAAACTTTTGGTAAAAATTGTGAAATATTTTGAGTAAATGAAATAAAATAAGGATAATTTATAAATCTGATTTATAAAGAAAAAAGATTTAAGAGTTAAGAGTTTGAGGATTTAAATACGGGTGGTTTTAAAAAAAATTCAAATCTAGAAAATTAATAATAGTATTAAATAATAAATAAGTTTTATAATTTATGAATTTGAGATAATAGAAAATTACAACAAAGTTTAAATCTGTTAAACAGCTTGATTTAAGTAAAACCGATTTGAAATTTGGGATTTGTATATATACTCTTAGGATGTAAAGGTGTATTATATAAATATGGATTTAAGTCATGAACTATTTATACACTTAAGTAAAATAATGGATCTTTAAAAAGGTGATTATAACTTGGAAAATGTTTTATTAATTAAGGATTTGGACTTAAGTCTTTAAAAGTGATTGATTTGCATAAATTGTAAGATGTAATAAACTTAAGTAACAGTTTGATTAATAAATAATATTAGTATTAAAGAAAATATACTAAGTAAAAATGATTGTGAATAAAGGAAAAAAAATCATTTGGTATAGTTTAGAATAGAGAAAAAAGAAATAATAAGAAAAGTTTATTATAATAAAGATAAATTATCTTTTGAGAGAAAAATGGTTCCTTTGGAATATTTTCTTTTAATAAAAATATTTGAAAATAAATAATTAATGGGATTATATAAAGAAGCACCTTTATAAAATGTTTGAACTTAAGATAATAGTTTTATGAAAAGTTTTTGAAAGTTAATAAATACATATATTATATGTAGATCATTTCGTCACACAATTTTGATCTAAGATTCGAGTACAGAACTTTGAGCAATTTACATCGGTCCGAAAAAGGATTTATCACTCAATTATTGGCGACGAACATTGATGAGGGTTTTTGGTTAAATACTTGAGTTTTCTATCATAGTTGAGCACTATGCAAGGAAAGCAAAGGTTTCTGATCTAGAAGCCTGATCAGAGTCCGCAATAGAAGATCGAGGGATCGATACTAGTTTGAAAGAAAAGTTGTGTATTCGAATAGGAGATCAAATAAGATATTTCATATAGATGATCTATGTATATTATATGGAAATAAGTTTGTTAAATAATATTTTGGCAAACTCTTTTGAGTTTTAGGTTCGAGGTAATTTCGAGGACGAATTTCTTTTAAGTAGGGGAGAATGTAACGACCCAGAATTTGACCACTCTTAAAAATGACATTTAAGATGATTTTAAATATAAAATATGTAAGGTTATATGATTGAAATAATATTAGATAGGATTTGGAAAGATAAGTATATACAAAAATAGTAACATTTGCCTATATCGACAAAAGTAACAAAATGCTGATTTCAAAAAAGTAAGTTTCAATGGTTAAATAAATTATTTTAATTAATTTATGAGTGTTTATATTTGTAAATAGAAATATAAAAATTTATTTCCAAATTTGTTTTACATAAATAAATAGTTTAACAAAAACGTCAAAATGTGACCGTAAAACATTTTCTCTAAAATCAACGTTTTGTCGATTAAAAGTTGTCGCAACGTTGTCGCATCTTTATTTTCTTATATTTGAACATATATTCAAATAATATAAGTATTAATTAATTCACTAATCAAGTTTACTTTTACTAAACATACTTAGGAAATTCTTGAATATAATTAACAAAAGTAAACTAATAAAAACAAACATGTCGTTTCAAAGCAAAAAGTAAAAATCAAATGTAGTAAAACATAATTATTATATTCTTTACTTCCTTCTTAAGTGAAATAGACATAAAGTTGTGAAGTGATATTTGATGTCAAGCGTTACTTTGCTTAAAATGTAACTAAGGGTATTTTGGTCATTTTACATAATAATATTTTATTCCAAACTTTTTTCTATAAATAGCCATGCATACCTCTTACATTTTCATGTAAACCATTCTCCTCTCTTCTTCTTCTTCCTTAGAGCTTTAATGGCTTCTTCTCTTCCATTTCCTTACAAACTTTTTCGAAACCATATCAAACAAAGTCAAAACTCCACCAAACTTTGTCAAAGACCTTAAAATATCACCAAAACATGGTTTTTAATCTAAAAAGTAAAAGAATGGTGGAGGATGGTGGAGAATCTGTTGTGGCTGAACCTTATGGATGTTGGGAGGTAGTGACCGAGCACTTTGAAGCATGGTGGAAGAGTTTAAGTGATGGTTTGGTGAAGTTAAGATGATTTAGTGAAGCGTTTTTGCATATGAATGTTGGTAGGAAGAATTGGTTAAGTTAAAGGCGAGTACTCGTATTTACTAATTAATCCATAAATTATTTCAAGTATAATGATTTGAAAGTTTAAATATGTTGGATGATTAAATGCTTGATAACTTGGTTGCAAATTGGTTGATTATGAGATTGTTTATATGATCGATAACTTGGTTTCATAATGACAAGAGAAATGATTAGTAATTAACCATAGTTAATTAAATTAGAATTAAATCGAAACAAATATGTGTAAGGAAATTATTTAGCCTTTTAACGATTTTAAATAATCTAAAACGGTTAAAAATGATATTATAATATTATAAAATGAAATAAAATGGAATATGTGTTTGAAATATAAAAATATTGTTTAAAATGAGTTAGAAATGTTTTATAAACATTTAAAAGTGTTTCCAAGAAGTTTGAAAAGAAATTGAAAAAGAAGTCAAAACTAGGCGCGTCGTGTAACGGTAGTTCGGGATTTCGCGCCATAAAAGTTAAACGAGTGTACAAATTGGAATACAGCTCGGAATTCTTCGAGATAAGAATTTTCCGATCTATTATATCCATAGTTTCCTAACGAAGAAAGAAATCAAGATTTCATTAAGCAGATTTTGTAATATGTCCAAAACAATTTTCTAAAGGACAAATTTTCAAAAGAGGCTGGTTTTTCAAACTATTGGCATAAATAGGCTAGTTTGAAAACTATTTGCAAGTTTAGGCTAGTTTTGGCCAACTCAGCGATGAGCTGGCCATTATTTTTAAAAAAAATACGGGGCGCATCTGTGAAATACGCCCCTTATAAATTACACCGGCGCATTTGCCAAATGCGCTAGTGTAATTCTGATGTCCAAATCTGGACAGCAAGCATCCGTCACCAAGCAATCCAAATCCAAATGTATAAAATCCAAATCCAAATGCACAATCTTAAATAATAGCAAACGTTTACCCACATAAAAGCCGACAAATAAAACTACCATTAAACAATTTCGACCATAACATAGTTAGAATTCGATTACATTCGCATTAAAGTAGAAGTTCTAGTTCGACTACAAAAGCAAACTAATATTAAACTAAAAATAGTAATATTCATAGTTGAGTTGGATCGTCTTGAGTAGGTGGTGGTTGAGAAGATCCAGCGGCTTGCGATTGGTGTGTATCCTGCCTTCTTTCAGTTCTTCGCTCTCTAGTCCGCATAGCTTGTTCGAAAGGGCTTGGGCGTGCTAATCGATTTCTAAAAGGAGTCTATCAATAAGTTTCTTGAAATCAAGACACCGTGGCTGGACTTCTCGTTCGGGTACTATACCATGTCTGATATCGTCCAACCCTCTTTCTACCATCTCTAGTACATCGACCTACAAGTTGTAATTATTTATTCAAAATTAGAAACATAATTCAAGTGAACGAACAATTCAAGCCAACGAACTAAAAATATCATGATAATATGAAGATTTACCACATCTCGCTCAAGCGGTGCACGAGCGGTGTATGCTCGTTCGTGAGAAGTCTGATCTGCAATAATGAATCTTCGAGTAATTGACCAATACCAAGTCATGTATCTCGAAATAGAAATGGTAGGAAACTGTTGGTGTATGATACGGTTATGTCTATCGTTCCACTGAATGATAACAAACTCTTGTGGATTAATTTTTGTAACTCTATATATACACTGTTTCTTTAAGGTCATGATAGGAGCAAAAAATTTTAACCTTTGAACCATTTTGTTTACCACCAACATACATCGGTGTATTGTTTTCTTTCATAGTCAATTTTCCATCAAAGTAGCAAATAATTGGAATGAAATCCGACATACTTCTAAAAAGGAAAACATAATTAATTTTATAACAATCAATTGCTAAACAAATACTAATGACATAATAAAGCATATAAATGAGAGACAAGATTTGTGAAAAGTAGAATATGAAAATACCTAGAAATTAAGCTAGGGTTTGAGCTTAAACTAGATTTATACATTCAAATTGATGTCAAATAGTTGATAGAAGTAATTCGACAGTAATCCTTGTATACTTTGAGATTTTGAGGAGATTTTGATGAATTTTGAGGTGAATGAAAGAATGTTAGAAAATTGGGTTTTCTAGCTCGAATTTGTTTTACTCGAATTTGTTTTAAAAAAATGACTGCTGTTTGCAATTTGTTTTCTAGCTGAAGTGAAAAAATTACACTGGCGCATTTGGCAGATGCGCCAGTGTAATTTATAAGGGGCGCATTTCACAGATGCGCCCCGTATTATTTTTTAAAAAATAATGGCCAGCTCATCGCTGAGCTGGCCAAAGCTATCCTAAACTTGCAAATAGTTTTCAAACTAGCCTATTTGCGCGAATAGTTTGAAAAACCAGCCTCTTTTGAAAATTTGTCCTTTTCTAAAAACATTGCGGTTTTGCAGTTCGAAATCCAAAACAGGATTTCTTTATAAATAATATTTTTAAATGTTTTAAACATATGAAATAAATTCTAAAAATCTTTTTAAATGTTTTAAAAGAGATTTAAGTTGAAAAGATATATTTCTAAATGATATAAAAGTCGTTTTGAAGAATATAGCTTTTAAAACACTATTTGCAACACTTTTCGAAACGCTTTTAAATAACTTTTGAAATGTAGTTTTAAACTTAACAATTCTTTCCTAAATCTTTTGTGAATGATTTTTAAAGAATAATTAAGTAATTTAAAGATGATTTGGAAGTTTTAATAAGAGTTTGAATAAATGGTTAAGAGGAATTGTTTATCACACTTAAACAATAATTGAAGAATATTGAATATAATAACAAACTGAGTATGCGGAAACGATTAGTACATTTTTCCTGCCTGTGAGATCTGGGAAGATAAAGGAATTATTTATCACACTTAAACAAGAATTGTTTATCACACTTAAACAATAATTAAGAAATGGTTTAGGAATGAAGCAACCGGTGCCTTGAACTTACCTGGCCTATATTTTCTCTTCTTAGGTGAGGGGTGGAACAGATCGAAAGGAAAGCCCGAATGCTCTAAAAAGATCATATTTAAGTTTTTCCAAGATAAAAAAAAATTATAATATTAGTGAACTAATTAACATATTTTTATCAATGATTAGTATGAAGGAACCGGGATCGGATTTGGTTGATTCCTATCCGAAGAACCGGGATCGGATTTGGGTGATTCCAATCCGAAAACCTCTTCAAACTAATTTTGAAAATAAAACATATTGAAGACAAAGATCTTCATGATGTAGGACTGTTTGCCGCTAGTATCTGGTGGTGAAATTTACCATATCTAAGGTGGCAGTAGTGTTCTGTTATGAAAATCTTCGATTTGCAAGAATATAATTTGAAGTTAAGAAAGAAATTTTTGATTAAGATTTAATGAATGATTTGGAAATATTTCCCCTAAGTTAAAAGTTATAACTTGAATATATGAAATCTTTGATTAAGATTTAATGAATGATTTGGGAATATTTTCCCTAAGTTAAAAGTTATAGCTTGAATATAAGAAATCTTTGATTAAGATTTAATGATGATTTCGGAATATTTTCCCTAAGTTAAAGGTTATAAGTTGAATATAAGAAATCATTAATTAAGATTTAATGAATGATTTGGAAAGGTTTTTCTAAGTAAAAGAGAAAATGATTGGAATTATTCCAAGATCTAAAGAAGTTTAATAAATCAAAGAATTTGATAAATGAGGCTTAATGATTCCATGTACTCTTGAAAATAAAATGGAATAAATTGAAAAGAATATATCTAAGAAAGATATTTGATTTAAATAAAAGATGAAGTAATTGATTGATGATTGATAATCATATGAGCTTAACATTTTTAAATCAATAATTGGCTTCGAAGGAACCGTGGTCGGATTTGGGTGATTCCTATCCGAAAACCACTTCGAACCAATGTATACATTCGAAAGTGAAGACATGTTGAAGATGATGATTATTGAAGATCGGAGATCTTCATAGTGAAGGGACTGCTTGTTGACATTTTCTAGGTAGCTCCCAGTATAGAGACATTTATTATAGCAGTAGTCCTGTCGTATTTTGAAGTCTTCGGATTACAAGGACTATTCGCTACTAATCCTAGGGATTTCTCGATAGGATGTGTTAGGAAAGTACCTTTGGTTTGTCCTATTTTGGACAACTTGTATGGATGGATGTCTGACAGTGCATTTTCTGAGATTATGTACATTGGTTTTTACAAACATACATCTGTTGTGGCAGAGAAGGCAACTTCTCTTAGCTTAACACCCTCCTTGAGACGTATGAGCTCAAGGGTTGTATTTTTATGGAAGGCAATTAGTGGTCAATGGAAATGACAATGTGGCATTCAAAGATGATGACAATGTGAAAGGTATTTGATACCTCTTTTGGCCTCACACCCCAGGAAATGACTAAAACAGGGAAGAAGCAGCAATGCTAAGTGAGTTGCTCCCATTAGGAGATGTCATCATCCTTCTAGATTTACTCCACACATGTCTGAGTATGTGGTGAATGTATGACTTGGGTACCCATTAAAGGTCGGTAACGACCGGGGTGATGACATATTCGGTAATATCCAGGAAGGGGTAGGCCGGTCTTGTGTTGGTTTAGGCGGCAGTATCTGCTCCCTAGGTGCATCCCTCTAGAGGTGTACTGTAGGGAAGGTAGTCCCTTACCTAGTCATTTGTATGGAATCCAATATCCACCACATGCCTGCCATTTTGTTTGTAAACCTATTGTGCTGGAATTTAATAATGTAACAATTTCAGCTATGATTAATTATTATTTGTATAATAGACACTATTATAATATAACAGAAATTGAAATGAAATGATTTAGTTATCGTAAGGAAAAAACCCGTTCGTGTTTATGTGTGGGCATGGTCTTACGAGATACCCTTTGTTTTGATAAAGAAAGTTTGGTAAACTTAAAACATTTAAAATTTCGAGTATCTTACGTTGGTTTATCAAGCCTAACCCGAGTATCTTTAATACTCGTGTCAGATCCGAGTAGTTTCAAGTTTAGCTAAAAATGCTTCGAGTTTCCAGAGGAGAGCTGGTGGTCTTCATCATCATATGGACGTATTCCATTATCCACTGCATCTATTGCATTTGTTTTGTTGTTTTTAGCATTTGTAAGGACAGAGGTTTATAACTGTCCAGGCTGAATCTAGGTTAGACTCTGATATTGTATTTTAAATTTTTCCACTATAAAGAATATTATTGAAATAATATACGTTATTCCATTCGTGTGGGATTCTGTTCTATCTTTATTTTCTTTCTACCCTTCATGATCTGCTTATTCGTGCAATTTGAGTTGGACATGTGTGGTTTATTGTCAATTCAAAGGGTATGGAAAATCGGGCCATCACATTAGTGATCCCATGGAAACTCTGAAATATGACAGGGTGTCCATGAATTATAAAAAGGTTACTAGCAAAAGCATGAAAACTAATAGGTTAATAGTGACCCTAGGAACTATAAATATGACAAGGAGTCAATTAAACTGGGGATTGAATATCCAAAATGTTTATATATGTACATCATCATCATATTTTGAAATTCTATGTTTTAACCATTGTGGATGCAGGAGCACAGTATATGGATTTATAAAAAGAGTTTTAGGATACTAGTGAGGGGAAAACCCATTCCGCTAAGCGGCGTAGTCTCACTAGATATCTAAATGGATTGAGATGTTAGATTATTATTCATACCAGGCTTTATGTCTGACTCGAATTTTTTTCCCCTTAAACTCTCGGATACTCATTTGATTTTGAGTAGTTTGAGGTTTAGGGTTTTCAAGTTCTCTTCTTAGACGAATAAAGCTTCCGGAGGCGTGCAGGGGGCAGTTAGTTAATTAAACCTATCTTTTCCACTATGTATTTTGGATGTAAAGGCGAACTTATTAGCCTTACTACATACTCTGATCAACCAAGGGGGCATCTTCATATGTCGCTCTTGGCGTTTGTGTAATAACTATATTTTTATGAACGTGGTTAACGTTTTTGGGATTATGTACTGAACATGAAATGTTTTGAATGAAATGTGGAAATGTGTTTTTAATTTGTTAAAATTTTCCATATTCTTGTGATCTGTGTATCAATGTATCTAATATCACCGTAGATTAATAACTATGGATGATTGCAGCATCCGTTGCCGTTAGTTTGGGCCTCCAAGTAGGGAGATGTTACAGTAACATCCCCTAAAATTAACGATAGTTAGTAAATAATTAATAAGGCTCCAAAAATGTAATTTGAGTAAACGAATTAGGTCATGAAATTTGCACCGTTGTGTTTGCGGCGATTTTATGAGCAAGTTTCATATTTAGAGTTTTGCGATCGGAGCTCAAACAAAAAGTTATCAACGTTTGAAGTTTCCAAAGCGAAAATACTTAAAAACGAAAAAGAAAATAAATAACAATATATATGAGACGTTACTAGTCGATCCCTACCTTGGGCCTAACCCCTCAATTCTCTTCTCATATTTTGTTATCCATGTAGCGAAGCTATGGCATTTTCTCTTCTCCAAAATTTCTAAAAATTATAAGATATTATATAAATATATAGGCGTAAAGGGGTAGAAAATAAAAGATAAGAAGAGAAGGAGTGAATCAATACTGCGAAAAAATGTAATTTTTACAGCTATAAATCTGTATTCCCCTTAGCCCCAAATCTCTACTCAAATATGTAATTCTAATAGTATGTACATGGTTTGTTATACATACTCCTTTGGATTAGAAAGAAAAAGGAATCAAGTAAAGGAATGGATTTAGATTTAGAGATTTGAAAAGCGTAAAAGGTAAGTGGGAAATTATATAATTTATTAATAACGTTGAAAGTTATATCACTGGATTTTATTTAATTATTATGCCTATATAAGATCTGATGAATTGTTGGCTTAAAACAATAGTATAGGATTATCGCCTACACATTTAATAAAATAGGTAACTGGAATAGAAATAGTATGTACAACCTAATTTGGAAATTTGAATTCAGTCCTAATTATTTATTATTGTAGAATGTTTGTTTATTCCAGATATATAATTGGGTTGTAAATTAGGTTGCCCTAGTTGACTTGAAATGTGAATTTCTATGTTTTGATTTATTTAGAGCAGGTTCCGTGCAATTTTCATAAATTATCCAATTCCAAAATATGTAAGCGAGTTGTTTGAATTAACAAGGAATATACCAAAAAGGAAAGAGATGTGTAAAGTTATGGATATTCTTTTCCGTAGTTTACACTGTCTATTTCAATAAAAGAAAGAAAAATTCCTTGTAATTTCAAACGAAGCAAAGGTCTTGCTTTTAGTTAATTTATTGAATATTATAATGGTGATCCTTTTTGGAAAAGGCGGCTCTGATAAATTAAAACGTGGAAAGGAATGTACTAGCTTAGAAATTAATAGTTAGAATTATAAATAAATATATAAACATGTATAACTTCGCTTAACATTCAAAAATAAAAATATATAAGCAGCGTAATTTATGATGATATTCATATTAGTTATGAACATCGTAGTTCTTATAGGACTATGATTTATAGACATTAATTACATATTTAATGGGCAATAAATTTGTAGTTAACTAAGAGTTAAAAAATAATTAAATAGGGACTGATTAGGGAATTTAATACGGCATTTATAGGGAAACTGAATAGGCCTAATGTAACGACTCTGATATTTTAATAATTTTATAACATAATTAGTTGAAATTTTTCTTGAAAATATACAATTAAATTTTGAATTAAAATTTTGATATTTGGAATATGTCTATTTTAACATAGCAACTGGTAAATTTTCCTCAGAGAATATGAAAGTTAGTTTTGTTGTGTAATTTCAATTTCAATTTAAATCAGTTAATAATTGATGAAAATAAATTGTTTTCGAAATCTGAATATTTTTATATAATAAAATTGTAAATCATTTTCTAAGTGAGACGACATAATTCGTTTCATCAAATTTGGACTTCTCTAGCCCCGTTTATCTTATTTTCGACGGTTTAACGGCATTTTTGGGCAACGAAATATCAACTTTTGATAGGATGATCGGATTTCTGATATCTATGTATCATTTTGTTCGTCTCGTCATGCTGATCTCCACAGTATATTCATTTGTGTGTTTCGAAGTCCGGTACGCGGTGAAATCTACGCCGTTTTAAACTTTTGAGTTCCCTATCCCTTCATTTTCTACCATGTTAAACCCAATGGCATTAGCTATTATTATTTCTGAATTCAGCGCATGGCCTTTGCTATTCCCATAGTTGAATTTATAATTTCGGTTTCCTTTCCATCGTTTCTCATTCCCTTTTCTTTACTAAATTGGAAATAGTATATATTATTAAAACCAAGTCTTCATCTGTTGCAATTCCTTTTGCTCGAATATTCTCTTGCTCCCTTCATGTTGTCGTGACCTCCTCCTTCCTCTGATTTTTGGAAAATATAAATGTATATCGTGTTCGTATTTTTCCTGAGATTTGTCTGTTCTTCGAGTTTGCATCAAATATATATGTAGCCGCATATAAACTGCATCGCATCCATCCTCATGGCCTTCCCTTTCACCATCAACCAATCAGCCTCGTGCCACTTCATTTATCGCCTCGACTTGCTCGACCTCATCACCACTTAGAAATACCCTACCGATCCACGCCCAGCCGAAGTACGCCCTGAGCCACCATCCACCGTCTTCTCTTATCTCCCCACCCGCATGCACAACCTCCACGCTAGCCCACTGGCCCACCAAACCAGTCGTTCTCTCTCCCCTTCACCCATACTGCCGAGACAACCGAACACCACCTAGCACCGCCTGCTCCGACCAATACCACTCCTTCCCCACCACCGAGCAGTGAGAGCCCTTGACCTTCACCGCCCCTCCTTTGAAACCTGACAACTCCAGCGCCTCGCCTTGCTTCCCACCTCCGACCGCGACCATTGCCTTTCACCTTGCCCGGCCTACCCAGCGCTCCAACAGTCTAGCCATCACTTTCCTAGCCGCAACTTGCCTAGCCACACCCCTTGCTTTTCCTTCCTTCCTCCTCTCTTTTGTTTGCGGTGACATTGTTTTACATTTTAAATATATATATATATAGTTCAAACATAGTTGTTTCCAACTATCTCGGCTATGATACAGGTCAGAGGCTGCTCGCTTTATTTTGTTATATTATATGTTACCGTATATATATATATATATATATATATATATAAAGTTGTTTATATTATTTATGTTTATACTAGTTTATTTATACATACATATATAAATGATCTGATATGGGTTTTTAATGTATAAGTTATGTATATATATAATCTGTTTGCATACATACGTATATAAGTTTATTTAAGTTATGAATGATCTGCGTATGTGTTCATTTTATATATGTTGTATACGAAATATAAGATCTGTTGGTTTATGCATATATATTTATATTAGTTATATACAATGTGTTCATTTGAGTATATATATATTTCTATAAGTTTATAAAGGATCTGTTGGTATATAGCTTGTAGATATAAACCTACCTATGTTTTGGTTCTAAGAATCTGCAATTTTAAAATGTTTGTTTTAAAGGTCGATTTGGAAGGTAGATATTGGTTATTAATATTGTTTTATGGTGTGTATATACATTATTATATAAAGTTGTTTATATTTATGAGACCGTACAAAACTTGTTTGTTGTATATACGAGTTTTTTTAAGTTTATATATGATCTTTGGTGTCATATATGTTTTATAATAAAGTAAGTTTGTATTGTTTCTATAATAAATATTGATTTAAAATTAGAACAGTTATGTAAGTTTATGTTTATGTATTTGTTTATATATACAAGTATATGAGTTTGGTTTCCAAAAGAAATTATAAATTTATTCCATTTATATCAAGTTCATTCTGATTCGTGTTTTCATCAAATTTGGGTAGACTTGCTTTGCTATGTCGCTGTCCCGTTGTCACTTCGTGCTTATCTGCATCAGTTCGGTGATTTGTCAATTATCCGTGTTTGTTCGTGCCCGCTTTCATATTATTCTCGTCTTTCTCTAGCCTCGAAAGGTGAGAAATCACTCACGATTAACACTCTTATATTTAGTAAATTTGATTTCACTTGAAACGACAATTGAAATATGCTGTAAAATTTAAATTGCTAGTTACTAAATTGTTAAATATGATATGCCATTATCTAAAATTGTTCACCTGTGATATATGACACCATGTCCTGTTGTGTATGTTTTATTTAATTTATCACTGATGATATATGCATGTTGTTGATATATTATATTATTATCATATTTGTTCTCACTCTGCCAGTTCCCTGATAGTTTAAAATTCCCTATAGGTTGAAATGATACATACTCGAATGATATTATAGATTAAGGAAAAATCGTTATGTGTTGAAATGATAAACCCAAGCGATTTTCATTTATTCTAAATTTTGGGATTGCGGGTTGAAATGATATATACCCATAGATATTTAAATTGCGGATTGAAATGATAAATATCCGTATCACTTGACCATAGGATAGAAAATTATATACGGACACTGTTGGTCTATATTTGAAATGATTTCCAAAGTTTGAAAGAAAATATATGGGTTTTAATAAATATTGATTTTTAAAAATATAATATATAAATGTTATTTTTATATATGTCTAAATTTTAGATTTTTAAAATTTTATGTTTTGGAAATTTTTAATTTATAAGTTAGTTTTAAGAATATAATTTTTAAAATTTTCTTATAGTTTTATTATTTTTCAAATATATAAAATTAGATTTAATATAAAATAAATTTAATAATAAGATTAATTTAATAAAATTTAATTTATTTAATTAATATATAATATGTTTAAGCATTTATTTAAATTTATATTAATATTTTAAAATAGATTTTTTTATAACATTAATTATAGAGGTTGGAAAGAATAAATTAGTGCCGACTTGGAATTTAAGTTGGGTAATAATTGTAGAATGGATTTAAACTTATTGATTTTTTGAGGTTTTGAAAGATATGATTCATAACTTGATTTGATAAAAAGTGATTAAATGAATATCCTCAACTTTAAATAAAATTGAGACTGAATATTTAATATTGATTCTAAATTTATAAATTGAGATTTTATTGTTATTAAAATGATTAAGCGAATAATTTTTTCAATTTAAATAAAATTAAAGTTAAATGTTGAAATATAAATGAAATTTATATTGTAAATGTTTAAGTATTTAAACTTGAATCTTTGAACTTTAAATTGAAATGGTTAAACTGGAATTGATTTAAATTGAATTTTGAAATTTAAGAGGATTTGAATCGATTTGCGAAATTGGAGGAAACTATTTTTATTATATAAAGTATTTTAATATATATAAACTATTTTAAATTTACAACTATTTTAATATATAAATTATTTTAATATATAAACTATTTTAATTTATAACTATTTTAATATATATACTATTTTCAATATCTAAACTATTTAAGTTGGAACTGTTATGATTACAAAAGTGCTATGATTTCAAAAGTGCTATGATTTCAAAAGTGCTATGATTTCCAAAGTGCTATGATTTCCAAAGTGTTATAATTTTTAAAGTGTTGCGATTCTGGAAATGAATATTATTTAAAGTGAATAATGATATTTAATTGATATGGTTTTTGAAATGACTATGATATTTTGATATGAAGTATAAACTATTTGAATTATAAAATGACCACGGTGTGAAATAAGTGTTTGGTTGTGAAAGAGACCGGGATCGGATATTGTCATACTCTCTGCCAATAACGAAAACCACTTTAACAACTGTGCACGTGGTGGAGATTCCAGAACGAAGTAGGATGGTTTGGCGACGATTCTGTATGGTATTTACGTAGCCCTAGCTCCCGTGAGTCAGCTTGATGCGGCTAAAACAGGAGCCACGTCGGGCCAAGTGAGCTCATTCCTCCGATCGGGCACACTTCTTCGATACCATTCTATTACTTTGTGATTTGATTGGGTGCACCTTTGATTTGGGAGTGTGTCACGAGGCGGGCGGTAGTATCTGCTATGCGTTACCACCAGTCCGGATCCGCAAATGGTATATCTACCCTGGCATTGCCTCGAGTGCCTTGTCGCATGCCCTATTGCGCCTTCTACGAGTTTGTTTTGTATCGTACCTATGTAGTGTCCTCTGGGTAAACCTCCAGTTTACGGAGGAGCGTACGGCATTGTATGGACTACGAGAATATATAAAATGTGTTAAGGGTATATGGGTAATGCCTTAACGCTATTTTAATACTTTTACTTTACTATAGACATATTATAATAGCGTATATTACTACATAGTAGATAGTTCCACGGATCCTTAGAGGATGGAAATCCCAAGCATCCTTTAAGTTACTTGTATTTCATTTGATATTTCACTTGAGTTGAATTTATTAATATAAGAATGTTAATCCTAACTCGAGTGTTTTGTGCTTTGCTTTACGCTCAGGTCAGACTGAGTGTCACAGCATTTGAGACTCACCTTTGGAGTTTGGAGCTTCGCTTAGAGATCCATCTACCTATCCAGCTTTCAGTTATTTCAGTTGTTTCCAGTGATTTCTGCTCAGTCTGGTCAGTTACTTATGTATTAGAGATTCATTTGTATTTGAGATATTCTGTTGTATTTTATTTCAGAATTTGATGTTTTATAGTAGCTTCATGAACTACTATTTATCTATTCCACTGCTTATTGTTATATTGCTCTATGTCCATGATTCTGTGATTGATTTTATTTACCGTATATGCTAAGTTTTGCCAAATATAAATTAACAATCTGTTGTTTTGAGCAATTCAAGTCCGACATGTGCGGATGCGAATGGTTCGAAATAGCGGGTCGTTACAAATAATAGATGGATTTTGAAATTGATAAATAGATTTAATGAATTAAATGAGGACTGTATAGAAATTATTCAATTTTGACATTAATGACCAATTATACGGGTAATACACATTTATTAGGCATTAGAAGGAAACCAAAGCCTTAACATATAAATTAGGAATAATTACGTAGCGAAAAATTAAATATCAAATGTTAATACTATCAAATACACATATAAGGCAATGTAATTTTTATAGTAGGAAATTATATAGCTTTAATTATACGTTTAGGATGAGCGTGAATTAGTGGGCCTAGCCCAACACTTAGGCTTTGGGTGATAGGTTTTGTTTAGTGGATTGGGATACGAGGTTAGTAGAATTACACAAAAGAAGGCTGCCCTTCACCTAGAGGCTACCGACAGTTATGAACACTTACTACTAATATGGGACATCTCCAACCGTAGGACCTGTAGGGAAGGGATATGCATTGCGGATAGGTAGGGGAAAATATACTAAGGGTTCACCTTAGATTTGAAGTATTAAATGACCCAGTACTTTTAAGGAAATGGGGTTTGCTTCATATCTAATAAGAGGTAGTAAGTAACCGAAGGGGGCATTTTTCTTGACTTACTTAGGTTAGTCTAAACAGGATGTCAGCTATGGAAGGTCGGCGGGCTATGTCAGTATTTTAGTACCGGTATTTAGCGGTAAGTCTAGCATATAGGCTATAACCACCAGTGCTCCCGAGTGAGCGGTAGCAATGACTTGGGTTATGCCCTGATGCATTTCACTTTCTACTAGTGTAGAATCCGTATGGGAGATGCACAGACCTCAAAGTAGATGCTTAGACGAAAATTAGTTTATCGGAGGTGCCTAGTTAACCCTTAGATGAGTCTTTGAGTTGCGTAAGTAGTACGTTAGTTAAATAATATATTATATTATAGGGACGTATATAGGGGTCATCGGCCTTTGTAGCAAGAACTGATTGACTAGCATTGACGAGGTAGTCAAGGGCCATTGGGTCTGCTTCCTCCCTATTTAAGAAGTATAAAGTGGCTGGGGTTTTAGGTAGTGAAATATTTAGTCGTAAATGAATATAGGCATATATTTCTATAGTTATACCTTGGAGAAGGTTAGGTTAGGCATATCGTATGCGCACACAAGATTTAATAGATTAGCCATAAATAATAGACATAACACTTAAATGGAAACCAATCAGCATAAATTAATGGGATGGTAAAATATGTAATTTTTCAATCACCGGAACGTAGTTCTGACCCCCTCTTTATGACAACCCACAGGTTAGATTTAGACAGACTGGATATTGGAGCAAGACAGGAACTACAGATGTTGAAGTCTTCAAATTCATGCTCGGCATGGACAAGACAATTTAATATACTAGGAATAGTATTACGAGGTGGTAGCCTTAGTCAATACATATGTTATATTATATTTTTCAATTCTGTTGTGAGCTTATATTGATCGCACTCTGATATACTTGTGTTATTGTAGGTTACTAAAACCAACGATCTGTACCTTAATGCACTTGGGTTTCAATTTATCAAAATTCAGGCCCATTAAGAAGTGGGTTATTACAATATTTCTCAAACTAGAGATGTTATATGCGGTACTATTAATATATTAACTAGATGAGGTAAGATACATGCATGTATTTGTTGATATTTCTCAAGATATGTGCATTATACTTAGGCAATAATAATATAGTGGGTACAAGTGAATAATCTCTTTCGATTTATTGGTATTCCCCCAGGTCGATATGAAATTAGGATAAAGACCATGGGTTAGGAATGTATTTGATGCAACCGATAAAATGTTATTTATCGCTTGTGGGCCTATGATTTGTTAATATTCCTCAAGGTCAGAATCCTAAGGCAAGCAAGTCCTAACGCCCACTAGAGAGATTGAATGATTTTTATGTTTTTCTTAGCATTTTGAGAAACATAAAAAATTAGTGGTAACCTTAATAGAAAAATGAAATGGTAACATCTAACATTTTTAATATTGTAAGAACATCTATTGTAAAAGTTAAAATAATCTACATCGATACATTTGTATGACTAATAAAATTGATAAAATGTTTACCGGTTAAGATATACAAATAAAATAAAATAAAGATTGATGAAGAAATATAAATATACACACAGTTAAATCATTAGGCATATTGTCACTTCAAGACCCATGCAAGGGCCAATTTATACAACCACTAAGACATTCATATCTCGATTGCTTAATTGTCTATTTTTCTAAAACTATGTATTGTCTTTATTAGTTTTGAACTTTAAAATAATAGAAGAATATGGATACTTGATCCATTTTCAATCATGTATAAATGTTATATGCTGAATAGTTGGGGTTCATACTGTACTAAACATCAATGAAATTAGTTCATTGGAAATATGCAAATAAACCATAATGCAAAATTGTGTATTCAATATGATTGATTATGATAAGGATCTCCTTAAAATGGTTCGACCTTTTAGGAAAGGAAAGGAAATGTAAGAGAGTTAATGTAACTTAGGTACAATTGGGATGAAGAGAGTGAATGGTTGCCTCTCCTTCATAAGCGATATCGAAAACGAGAATTGTATAAAATATTAAAAGATACTTAATATAGAATGAGAAATGTGATATATATTCCAATTATGTTTCAATATAGATTGTTTTCAATAAAGGTTATATCTATAAACATAAGATATTTGATCGAAATAGTGGGAGCATACCATATGACACTTGTAAATTGATGCATCAAGATATGAAAAGTTGTTTTCGTATATATACCGCATATTATTTATAAAATAATAAATGTTTTCAGTATTGACTGAAAAATAAGTAGTTCTATTTTGTTATGAATATTATGAATATTTATTATTAAATAAATCTATAATAACGGTATTCGCTATATTAGTGACATAATACAAAATATCTAAAGTTTTACAGTTATTTTGGAATTATGAACTAAGCGATGGTTTTGAGAAATAATTACTTAGTCGTAAGATTATGAGTCATAAGGTATAGCTTAATTATACCTCAAAAGATTAAGGGCGAAGCACCCATTCAGTAGGAGCGACATAAGAGTTAGTGAACTCTTAGGATTAATACATGTAGATATATCTAATTCAAGGTCTCATAATTCAAAAATTGTTCCATATAATTCGTTAAAATTCAACAATGAATTATCATAAAAATGAACGTGTGTGTTTAATGCACAAGTAGTATATTAATGGTAAGCTCATAGAGTTTAACACAGAAGTAGAAAACATAACATTCAAAGGTATTTGATCGAATAGGTAAGTGTGTTGGAAAGGATTCCAAAAGTACCTAAAATTGAATAAGATTTGACCCTCAAAAGTCACTCCTCCCTATGACACATAATGATGTATCGATAAGAAGTAATTCGACTTTATTGGGCAAAGTACGATTAGTGATAAGTGAAGTTGAATTAACTTCTTTCTGTAAGGTCATGTACTTATGAGTAATGCATATGGTTAAACTTAATTTCATTTAAGACAATGTTTACGAGCTCATACAAGATAAAAGTTTTTAAGAAACCGCTATATATCCTACGTCAAGGAATTGATAGGTTGAGAGTCGAGAGGCTACACATATTACTTGTACATGAGGGATCTTACGTAGGCCACTGCAAATGAGTTTGGGACCGATCAATATCAATTTTTGTTTTGAACATAAGTTCCCAAACATAAAAACTAAATCAGATTTATACATGTATAAAGGCGTTCATAAAATGTTTACAGATACTTACACCGTTGCACCGAGAAATAGTTGATGTTTCAATAAACATCAAATTCATAATGAAGGAATTTCTTTAAGAAATTATTGGTATTAGAATGGATTTAGAAACGATCCAAAGATAAACTGATAATGAAGGATGGAATGAAATTAACCGACCAAATAGCCATGACACATTAGACTGTCTAATAATAAAATTTGCATATTAAAGAGAAATATGAATTTTATTAATGTCGAGAAAAGAACTTGCTCGGTTTTAAATAAGTCGTTAAGAGTATTGACTCTACCATGTGGCACGATGCATAATCTAGAATGGATTACAAGTATATTATCAAAATATGATTTTGATACTAGTACCCGTAAAGATATGATCCACCGACTGTAAAAGTATTTTCAGGAAGAAGATCAATGCAGCTAAAATATAAGCTACGTTGATAAGAATACATCATAAATTTCAATTGTTGAAACTACGGATTTGTCATTCAACATGCTTTAGTTAATTTGGATTTTACTCACAAAATTTATCGCTCGATATAACTTTGAGTTTTGGTACATATAAGTTGAAACAGAAATTCTGAATAATGATTTGGAATTGACTATTTGCACATAACAACCAAAATGTATCGAAGTCGGTAGGAGCGATAACTGAGTTTGTGAGTATTGGATATGATCTAGGAAATAATACGAAAGTGTTATTCGATAAGCATTGGAGTTAAGAAAAAAAAAATTATAGAGGAATCAAATAGATTGAATTTTAGTCCAAATGAAGAAGAAGCATGTGTCTAGAAGAAAGAATATTAATAGGTACTAAAATATTTCTAAAAGCTCTAAGTTAACAACAAATTATAATTGTTAACGGTGTATTTATGTTAAAATAATTTCAGTTCGGTTGTCTAATTCTAGATATAGGATTTGAACAGACATCTTATAATTAGTATAAAAGGACATTTGGAATGTCCGAAAACGATATACACTGACACTATATTAAATTGTGTAACATAGAGCATGTATGATGGGCTCCCTATGCATTGGCAATAGGAATTATCATACATGCTATATTGTCTACGATATCACATTTCAGTTATATATTCGATACATAGAGCAAGTATTAAATTCGAATTAAGATCACTAAATGATAGTTTAGAGCGTTCTCTAGTATTTGCGAAATACTAGAGAATTGTATATGGAAATAACGAACTCCTTATGATGGAGTGCGTGGACTCAAACTTCATAAATGATATCAAGTATAGTATGTCAATTCTAAGTTCATGCTCAATCTTAAGTTAAGAACTTTAAGTTTGAAATGTTCCAAATAGTACATCGCCTTGACTAAGCATTGCAATAAAATAAGTATAAGTAAATACAGAAATTTTACTTGGGTTAGGGGTGATTCCAAATGTTAAGAATAACATGACATTATTATATAACAACAATGGTAATACAGTTCATAAAAGGACCTAGAGCTCACTTGAAGCCGAGAGACATACTCTAAATTGTTCTACAAATAAAGGTAGATTATTAGCATGGAAGAGAGATCATTAAAAGAGCAGTAAAATAGCATACTCATTCACTAAGGGACTGACCTGATTAGATTTTAAGAAAACTGATCGAAGAAGTTGGAATAAGATTCCATAATTGACCCCAAGTGCAAGTGGGAGATTGGTAGAGTTATGAGTGTGACCTAGGGGCAATTATATAATTTGTCACATATATCTAACTTGATAACTAATCTTGTTCATTAATAAAAGATGTTTTCTTTCTATTATATATTTGTTATATTATGATATAATTAATTAAGTAATTAATTTAAGTATATTGAATAGAAAATCCTTAAATGAACGTTATCTGATAGTAGTTACAATGTGTTGCAATCATTATAAATTTACCACACTGAAAATAACATATGATTTTAAATATTCTTAGTCAAGATGTTTTGAGACGAGATATCGATACATCCGTTGAGACTAGATTTTGTAATGATGTCGGGTAGTGTATTACTCATGGCTGCTGGGGGTACCAAGGGGTTACACTTTTATCGTTATTGGATAACTATGGATGACCCACTTCAGAGTTTTTATTAGTTAATATAACTAAGCTCAACAAGAGAATCTCGAAGTGACGATGGTACATAGTTACTTTGACTCAAAGAGTATTATGGAACTTCAATGCGGACACGCAACTTTGATTATAGTTAAATCATGGAGTGGCATCCCTTGAACAACTATAATTAGCTCCAAGTTGAAGCATTGAAAGTGAAACACTATCCAATAGAGAATTCATCTCCTCGATTATATAAGGTTACTATCATGGTCAACTATAGTCAACGCAAAGTTAAAATTTCTAGCCAGTGTAGTATGCATAATAATAAATGTTATTATTGAACCAAGAAATTTATTTATGGACTAACCAAGTTGAATGTGGATGATATTGGAATTTTGACCAAAACAAAAGTCCATAAGTCCTAATGTATAGTGTTGACGAAGAGAATTGGTGTAAATAATTGTTACTACCGGAAACTGCGTATAATTAGTAAATTAGATTTTACTGAAAAAGATATATAAGTAATAAATTTAGCCAAATTATCACACTACTAGCTAAGATGACGTGTGAATGTTAATATTCGAATTGTTCGATATTAGTTGATGACTGAATTTATATCTTTGAGTCCCACAACTATAAAGATGAATACTTCAAATAAATAACATGATTTAATTAATTTATAATTATTATAAATTAATTAAATTAATTAATATTTGTGAAATATTAATTATTAGGTTTTATTTGATGTTTGAATACCATTATTATTTAATAAATTTTGTATATATAAAAGGTTGTGTATATGCGTATTTATATAAGGTATTGATAGAACATTTATATTCGATTTAAATGGAATAAGTAACAATTGGGTTTGGAATTATTTAAGGCTCATTTCCTTCATCTTGTGGTTGGCCAAAAGTAGGAAGAGGAGGAGTTTTGAATTTGAAGTGAAAGGGCTAAGGCGTAATATAAGGAAGGAGAATCACCCTTGACTTTAATTATCTTTTATTGCCTCATTTATGGGATTTAACCGATTTAGTCTTTTCTCTCTTCCTCTTGTCAAGTTATGGCTGAAATTTCCATGGTGGTTTAAGGCTAAAAAATTCCAAAATCAAATACAATTAACTTAATTTATTAAAGGTGGTTTAACCTCTTGAAGTTTGCAACATCTAGAGGTTGATTCATGAACCTAGGAGCATCAATTCATCATTTAAGATGTTTCTTTTGCTAAGGTAATTCTCTAAATTAATTTGTTTATGTGTTTCTATTATTTAATACTTCAAATCTATATGATTTATCCAGCGTTTTAACCGTTAATCTTGCAACATGTAATTCAAACCCCTTTAATGTTCATCTCGACTAAAAGAATGTATGTTATGTTGATTTGATTCAGATCTACTTTTGCTCTTCATCTCCTTCTAATACATGTTCATTGTAATATGATTTAGATCATATATCTCCTTTGACAATGTTTTGTCATTCTCTGTATTACTTAGATCTGAATGTTCTTTTCTTGATTTAACATGTGCCTAATTTGTCCAATTCCTTTTCTTTTTTAAATTTTTTTTGTTAATGATAAAAAAGGGCTAATTTTAGTTGAGATCTATTTCAAAATTTTATAATTTTTTCACAAAAATGTAAATAAACTATGTATGTTAATTATTTTATTTTACCTTGAAAATTAATTTCTTATATTGTATGATTGATGTTTTGAATTCAAATATTTTGGATAATATTTATATAAGAATAAAAAAGTTTTTTTTCTAGAATTCAAGAATGGACTTTTGTGTAGATTCTAAATCTTTTGTCTCTTTTCTAAATTTAAAGTTTTGTGTAAAATCCATAACTTTAGTTTCCTCTCTAAACTAAAAGTTTGATTCAAATTGTTAACTTAAAATTCTAACATATTTCTGTATATATTGTAAATTACAATGTTTACATATATAAGTTGTCTTAAATCTAAAACATTAATAATAATACACACACACACATACAGAAACATATATGTATTGCTTTAGTTTAGATTTATAAGATGGATCTTGTGTAACAATGTAATACTTAGTATCAACCTTTACATTAATTGAAATCAAATTCATTATTGTTAATTTTAGATTTCAAAACATATAAAATTATCTTATATATATATGTGTATGTATGTATGTATGTTAGTATGTATGTATGTATAAAGATCTTGGAAAATAAAGGAATATGAAAAGAGGAAATGAGTCTATTGTAGTGTTAAGTCCCAATACCTACATACAGTCACAGTAACTGTGTATGCTTCTTATCTGTAGCACATTCACTTCGCACAAACAAGTATATTTGATATACTTGTAAAGTAAAACTTAAAAAGAAAAATCTTAAATATATAAATAAAATAAAGATTTATTTAAAATATTTTAGATTGGGTCTAATTTCCATTTAGGCTTCATAGACTCAACTAAGATCAAAATGGAAATTTTAGTAAAACTCACCCATTTAACCCCCTCTCGACTGGTCTGATTCCATCTGGTATGATTTAGCTATAATCAAAGTAGAGTGTCCACATTAAATTCAATGGTATTCTCAAATCGAGAGAACTTTGTAATATCGTCACATCGAGATTTTTTATTTGACCTTAGTTATTATTAACCAATAAGAAACTCTCGAATGAGTCATTCTATAGTTATCCAATAACTATCAATATGTAACCCCTTGGTGTCCCCCCCCAATAGCGAAAAGTAATACACTACCCAACATCTTAAGAGCATTACATACTCTGGTCTTAACAGATGTATCGATATACTTTCTCGAAACATCTCGACTAGGAATATTTAACACAAAATGTTATTTAAATTATGATTAATTACTCACAATTGCAGTTATTTACAACTACAAGCATATAACTTTTCATTTAAGGATTTACATATTTATATAATTTAAATTAATTGCATAATTAATTATATCACTATATGATAAAGTACATAATAGAAATCAAATACCTTTATTATGAACAAGATTGGTCATAGAATTAGATATGTGTAATAAATTATATAATTGCCCCTAGGGCATGCCCCTACTCTGTCAGTATAGATCTCCGAAATGTGTTGATGAATATAAATCCTGGACAATACACTATTTATTTAACTAGATTAGGTGATGGTGGATTTCAAAAAGTATTGGGGTAGTGTAGGTCTTGGTCACATATATGACTAAAATGGCTTGAGACACCATTAACCTATAGCACAGTATTACATTATACTCATTTATGATAATTGATGCTAGTCAGACGATATGGGTGGATAGGTGTAGGATGTGTGCTTGATGATGTTAGATATTAGTACAGTTAGTTACCTGAGACACTCTATACCTAATAGTGTAGGTCTCATCCACTTATATTATTTGATGGTTTTTTTACTGAGTAGTGGCTAGTTGAATGTAGTAGTTATATGTATTATACTATGTTATGGTATGCTAGTAATTAGTAGTGATGTTGCTTTCACTAAGAACAACTTAGATCCAGTCTATCGAAAATCAAAATGAAGCAACCTATAAAGAAATCAACTACTAGGAAAACTACAATTAGACTTAATCAATATGAGCATGGAGGGTACCAGGAGGCTTCCCCTGTTTTGGCCCAACCTTCAAGCTTTGTGACATGAGATGAAATTCAAGGAACGGTGAAAAATAAAGATGCTAACCAACTTTTTCCAAAGATTGGAGCTATAAAGGAAGACTATAAGTGTTGTATACCTTGGTTAAAGGAGGACAAAAGGTAGAAACAATGAATAAGGGGCATGTGGGCATAACACGGGCCACCAATACAACCTAACCCCCAGCTAACCTTATCGATTGGTACCGGTTGATCTCTAGGAGTCAATACTAACTTTCTAGAAGTCTCAAAGGGTTGTACAAGAGCTCGACCCAAGGTGAGTACAATAGGAGCATGACATAGGAGCTAGTTACCAAAAGTTGAACGCAAAATTAGGGCTGCATGACGATAGGACACCAGGAGGTCCCTATGTAATTTATCCAAGAGACATGGGGCATGATTAACCTTAGGATTAGAGGCATGTCAAAACATAAGGCTTTCAATTGAATCAAGAAGGTCACATGGCTGAGATGATACAGTGGGAAATTCATAGAGGAGGCCCAGATCGAAATTCAAAGGATTTGAATCAAAAATCATTTACCCCAAACATTCAATATTCTAGAAAACAACCTGATTTAAAAACAACCTATATTGGAGCGATTTGATTGGAAAACCGATCCAACGATGCGTTTGATGAGATATATTCAACATATGGGAGTGTTAGAAGCTACGGAAGACTATATTATTATATCCAAAATTTCCATAGTCTTAGAAAAAATAGAAACAGATAAAATGGACTTTAGAATGATGAAGGGATGGATCCAGAGACTTGAAGACTATTACTTAAAAAATCCACCTTCCATCTAAGTCAAAAGGTCTTTAAGAAAAGGACGAAAGGAAAGGAGTTCAAATCAGACCTTCCGAAGAAATCGAAGGGATGCAGTCGACAATATGAAGCAATTCAAGACCTTTTGGAGGGGACGAAGGGTTTCATTCCACAGTATTCAAAAAGCTCTTACCTTCCGAAGAGGGCAAAGAAGTTAGGGCAAGGGCATGTGACTCAATAGCAACCATTTCAAAAGCATAATAAGCCTTTCGGGCCGGTTGGAACACCTACTAAATACCTTTAACGGTGTCGAAAGGTTTATGATAAAGACAGCATTCAAGTAAAAAAGCAACCTTTTGACAAGGTCGAAGGGTTCACAATAGTCTAGTAAGAGAGAAACCCTCCGACATGATCGAAGGGTTTAGATATCATATAGATGACAAACCTTCCGACAAGTACAAAAGGTCCCTAAAAGAAAAAAGAAGAGTAGACCCTTCGGCAACGCTCAAAGATCCACGATGGAATGTGAAAGGAAAACCTTTCGACGAAGTCGAAGGTTAGCAAATGCATATAAAAGGGGAACCCTTCGACCCGGTCGAAGGCACAAGGTCGAAAGCATAGCCGCCGGCATCTATAAATAAGACCCAAGGGGTCTTGTTTTAGGGGGTGGATTTTCTCTCATTCTAATCTTGTAACTTCTTAATCACAGCATTGTAACCCTAATTGGGTGCTGATTTGGGAAATTTAACAAAGCGAAGTTTTTTCTTGGATAAAGAGGGAAGTCCTAAGCTTTGTGAATTACTTTACTATTTACTTAAATCTTAGTTGGCTTAACTCTTGTTTTCAGGTTTAACCCAATCGAATGGTTCTTGTCGACAGGGTCAATAATATTCCTGTACAAATAACTATTGCAACCCTCCGAAGCCTACAACTCTATGATCTGTACCCTCCGACAAGGTCGACATCTTAATTGGCTAAACGGTCACTAAAACCTTCTGAAATCATTAGCTCAATGATCTAAACCTTTCGATAAGGATTGAAGTCTACCTTTAAAGGATTTAACTCAGAGAATCTTAACCAAATCGAAAGGAAAACCTTTGTCAGAAACCACAAACAAGCTCATCAAGGTCGATAGGTTGATAAATTCAAAGACTAAACCTTTCGACGACATCGAAAGGTCTAACCCAGGCATAAACAGAAAGAGAAGCTAACTTTAAAGGCAATCCTTAAGGGTATCACATCCTTCATTCAAACAAGTCTATCCACTCTTCTTGAAATAACTTTGGGATGTTGACCATAAATTTGGTTAACAAAGACAACCTGGAATGGCAAAGGAAGAACCTTCAAGGAAGTAGAGTAAAGATAAGCTAAGAAAGAGATCGATACCAACCACTTTTCATGTCAGGACCGATATGATTTCGTGCACTTTGAGGAACTCTGAAGCTATGGTCAAGATACTATTGGTTAAAGCGATCATCTTGAGGCCCATTTCTAAAGGAGTAGGTGGGCAACTCCTAAGAGATTTGCAGGAAAGGAAAGGTACTAGATGTGTTAGAACCTCTTGGTAACAACCTAATTTCCAAGGCAAAAGTGCTTGGAACTTGACAAATTGAAGCTAGAAGGCAAGATATAAGAGAGAGAAAGGATTTGCAATTAGCAAATCAGATTGGTACCGACCTGATTCTTCTTGATACCTATATGATTTCATGGCACGGGGGACCTTGTTCTTCCTTCCTAATTTCTTGAATCTTGAGTTTGACTTGGTATTTCGCGATCCAATGACTTTGGGGGGGCAATTCTCCTATAAATAGAAGGCCTATAACAACTTAAAGAGCACTTTTTGGCATTTGGAAAACTTATCTATCTTCTTCTTCCCCAAACCTTTGTAAATTTGAGACCTACTAGATTGTGGTTGGATTGAATTGTAATCTTTGTATTCTAGAGAAAGTCGACGAAAGCTTTGAAGGACCAATGTAGCAAAGGAGGAAACTAAAATTCTCTTCATACAGTGATCTAACCGAAATCCCAACGAGGATATACTTAGATACTAGGGGCAGATCTGATATCGAAGACCAGTTAAGAGGGAGCCCACGGATTGCGAGAGAAGGTTTGGAAAGTTTTATCTTTTCCATTAGATGGATAGGCATGAAACAAATGACGTAGGCATCTGCGAGATCTGATTGAAGAGAAAGTTCAGAGTAACCCACTATAACAATACATGAGGAATCAAACTACAGTAGTGCAGTAGAAGCAGCCACCATCTATAGTGAATCCATCAGGATACGACTACGGATCAGGGTTAAGAATGATTATCCCATGATTAGGATGAATAGGGGTCAGGTTCGATTCCCTTATTTTTTTTGCTTTAGGTAAATAAGATGGAATTGCTATTAGGCTGCTTATACGTGTATGGGACCTCGATTGGTCTCTAGGCACGCTTGTAATTGGATGTTTGATAGTAATCATCGATAGTAGGAACGTTTAGGATATTTGCTTGTTGCTTTGATTTGGATTTAGTAAATGAATATTAGATTTTGAAAATCATTTGAACATGATAAGTAATATATAAACTGATTAGACACGGTATTTCAGATCGAAGAGACAGGTAATGAACCATAAGGTACAAGTCCCCTTTCCAGAGAGCGAATGGATGGACTTGTATAGAAAAGTAAGTCCCCTCACGTAGAGTGAGCAGATGGACTTGCTTGGACGTTGGGTCCCCTTGCCTGAGAGCAAGCGGATCGAACTTAACATGAATATATGATCCAAAGAGATCAATCCTAGTTGGACGTTGATAGTATGATCCGAAAAGATCAGGCCTTAGGATTTGAATACCGTATAATTAGATAATGATTACTAATTAATTAATTATTGTCATTGCCTCAATTCAGTTGGGCTTACTGATAATGGAATGCTAGGCAATTCTAAACAATTTATAAGCAATGTTCCAACCGATGGCAATGCTTTCTTACAATTAACAATGCATGATTGCATGAAAAGTAATTAATGTAAGATAGATAAATCTCGGGCGAACACGAGATGGCATAGACATTGGTTTATGATAACCTAAACCCCAGGCAAACACGAGATGACATTGAAATATGATAACTTAACCTTGGACGAATACGGGATGGCTTTGATAATGATATGTAATAACTTTGAAAGTGACTACTGTGTGTCTAGTTATCACTTAGGATCGTGTAATATGGAATATATTATAATCTAAATGTGGAAACAGATAATAACAATAAAGCAAATAAGAATAAGCACACCAGGGATTTTTATACTGGTTCGAACTTCCCGTTCTACGTCCAGTCCCAGACTTCCTTCTGGAATTTCAACTCAATAACCCCTCACTTAACCCGGAGGAATAGGTATACAACACCTGAGCAGCCGAACAGGATGTTTCCGCCTCTAACAGCCAAAAGAGGACTTTTACCGCCTGAACAACCGAACAGAACTTTTACTAGTATAAGAAAATAGTTGACAATTGTGTTTTGAATAACACTGATATGTCTTTAAGTATACAACTTTCCTATAATCAAATCCTCAAGTATGTATTGTGTGTGTGAAGATATGAAAGGAAGATATTGCTTAGAATCAAAGAATATATTGATTAGTTCTGAGATTCAAGCAATATAAAGATTGTGATTGCTTTTAGAATGCAGGAATAGAAAGTAGAGAGTATGATCAGAAAGAAAAATGAAATTTTGTGATTTGGAAAATGATTTTGAAGTGTTTATATAGTAGACAAACAGCTACAACTATTCACGAAGAGTTTTGATCAAAAGATGCAGCCATATCTCTTCAATTTGGATCATAACTCTTCGCAAATGGAAGTGTCTTTTTAGAAAAAATAGCTGTTAGAATCGTTCAGTCGACTAAGCAAAATCAACCAGTCAACTGAATATTCAAAGACTATGTAAAACAGAGTATATCTGTGCAACTAAACAGGTTCAGTCGACTGGTCATTTTTGGTCAGTCGACTGACCTGGTTGTCAGTGCACAATTTACACTATCTTTAAAGAAATTGAATCTTAAAACAACTTTGATCTTGTGTGAACTACTTGAGGATAGATTTTAACAATTTCAACCTATATCTAATGACTAAAACTTCAATAAATAAACATACTATACTTAGATTTGAAGTCTTGTCTCCTTTGTAGTTTAATAGCATATCTCATTCTTTTTTTGTCGCTTGATCGTATAGTCTCATCACTTGATTGTTTAGGCTTTTTGTCATGAATCAAAACTCATGATTCAACATTCACCTCATTTTTGATTGATGACAACTTGTTTTAGATGATACTATATTTTAAGAATTATATAACGGAAGTTATATATATCTCCCCCTGAATATTTGGCGACATATCTAACCCTGCAAAGAATTGGTTAGTCATACAAATTTCTCCCCCTTTGTCATCGACAAAAAGGAAATAACCAATAATTATATCATTGTGAACTAACAGCATAACAACCACAAACAAACAAATTGTTTCAAATTTTACCGAGCTATTTATACAAGCTCATAAAAAATAAGCAGTAGTAGAATGTGAAAGTAAAAAAATAACTTACTACCACCAATCATGAAATATCAACATCACTCATCAGAGTCTGAATCTGTTACTTCTTCCACTTGCACTGGTCCTTTGCCTCGTGAAGAACTTTCCAAATTGTCTGCCACCCCCATTTCCACTAGTGTCAGAACTTGTATGTTATTCGGATGTAGACCAAGTAAAACGAGGTGCTGGACGTTTGCCCGGATCCTGATGTGAAGTGTCCGCAGTTGTGGAGGAGGAACAAGAGATTGCATCCCATAAAATCCCGAAAAAGCTTTTGATTTTGTCAAACTTTTTGTCGATCTTCTTGTCGAGATTTTTGATGCGAGAATCCAAAATGACTTGATTACGTGCAAGTAAATCAATGGACTCCTGGGTACTTTGGGATGGGGTTGGGGTTCGAATGTTATCTCTTTGTTGCTGTGGAGTAGTAGCTTGCTGATGAGGTCTTGATTGCCAATCTTGAAAAAACATGATAGTGAGAGGTCTAGGAGGCAATTTCATCAGACTAATTGTGCGGCTATTTAGAGTTTTAGTAGCAGAGGTATCAGATTCTGGAATAGGAACTTATAGGTTCATAAGTAGCTGCATAATATACTCTCCGTAATAGATGATGTTCATTCGACCTTGGTTGAAGGACAAGAATTCGTCAAGAATAAGTTCAGGCCAATTGATTTGAACATCTCCCCAAATTGCATATAGATCCCTATAATTCTCCGGATATACAAGCTCATAAGAAACAGTACGAGGAAGAATTGTATGCATTAAGGCTCGATGCATAATTCGAGCTGTAGGGTGTAAGGCGATAGATTTTAAATCTGTCATGTCATCTTCCAAAAACCTATGACTTACTTCATCTCGTTCGCCTATTGGAACATTTAAATCTTCTAACGAAATACCATTTGTTGGTGTGTGAAGAATGTGTCCAATTCTACCTAATGATAAGAATACTTGATGACCACAAACTAAACTCCATACACAATTGTCACGATTTCGTAGATTTTGATGACCCAAATTTAAGTTGGCGTAAAAGAGTTTTACCATTGTATGATTAATTTTGAGATTGTTCTGATTGTAGTCAAGAAGTGACTCTAGACGACTTCTCCTAGCAAGCTCTTGAATTCTGTATGCAGAGAAGTCAGAAAACACAACAAAAGATCCTTCGAGAAAGCATGCTTCCTTCATTTTGTTCCATCTTTGAATAGTTGTGGCATCACAAAGCCATTGAGCTATTTGTGTGTCAATAGGCTCAGAGGAAGAGGATGAGGCTTGTCTAGATCTTTTAGGTTGTCTTGGAGCCATTTGAAATGATAATTGAGTTAAGGAATTTGAAAATTTTGAGAACTAGGGCTTTGAAATTATGATGAGGGAAAGTAAAAGTGAAAAGTTAAAAAGAAGAAGGTAGGTTAAAAGGGTAAAAAAGTAGGTGAAATAGAAGTTAGTATGTTCAGATTAGTCATTCAGTCGACTGGTCGTATATGGTCAGTCGACTAATAGATATCCCGAAACTCTCTATTTCCAGATTCAGTCGACTGACCTAGTTCGTTCAGTAAACTGAATGCTCTTTTGCAGCATTATCAGTCCAGATTCAATCAACGAAGCATACAACACAAATTAAAATAAATAATAATAATAATAACTTAGTGAGAAGAAGAAGAAGTGGATGAATGCGGAGTCTTGCAATCTTCTGGTTCAACCTTAGTGTTTTCTTTGTATGGTCTAAATGGAGACCAGTGATTTCCACGCTCCCACGAATTTGGAGACACATGAGGAGGTTGTGGTGACTGATGATAAGAAGACATTGTGGGTTGATGAACATTGGATGAAGACGATCGACAAAATTTCCAGCCAATTTGCTCCAGAAAGCTAAGTTGTTTTGAATTTAACTTTTGTTCATAGTACATTTCTCGCTGAATTGCTATTGATTCCCTTTTATAATGATGTAAATCATCAATCTTTTGTTTTGCTAATGGAGAACCAAAAAATAAAAAATGATGTGCCTTCTTTTTTTCTGGAGTGTGACCAGTATGATAGTTGGATGATCTGGTCGATTCATGATGTGGAGTAGGTGTAGGGAAATGTGAAGATCCAGAGGAAGGTGAGGAGAAATCGACAGAGGGATATGCAGGGGAGTTGTCTTGGGAGGACATTGTTGAAACAAAGAAAAAAATATATGATTAAAGCAAATGAGATGGAGAGATAAACAGACACTCTTCAAGTATATATAATGAAAAAAATAGTAATATATAGATGGAATAAAGGATAACCAGAAAAATAATTAGAGGAGGAAAAATAATTAGAATTTTCATGGTTGAGAATTATTCATGAGAAAAGTGAAATAAGTAAAGAAAAATGTATTATCAATGCAGTTGTGAAATAACAAGTAGCGAAATGGTAAAGACATGGAAATTCCAAGGTAGAGGTGTTGAGTTCAAGTACCAGCAAAAAATAAATTATTATTGAAATTTTATAATTCTTTTAAAGAAATTATACCTAGTTCTCTTCTTAGTTTTATAAAACAATTCTCATTGAGTGGTTTAGTGAAAATATCAGCTAACTGATTTTCAGAATTTACAAATTCTAAATTTACTATCTCCTTCTCAATATTATCACGAAGAAAATGATGGAGAATGTCAATATGTTTAGTTTGTGAGTGATTGACAGGATTTTTAGATAAATTTATTGCAACAATATATTATAGATTTACTTAATTTTATATTAAAATCTTGCAGTGTTTGTTGCATGTAGATTACTTGAGCACATGCTAAAGCTGCAGATATATATTCTACCTCACATGTCGATAGTGAAACGCAGTTTTGTTTCTTGCTAAACCAAGATACTAAGGATCGTCCGATGAAATGACAAGTTCCACTTGTACTTTTTCTATTTGTCTGACTTCCTCCAAAATCAGCATCACTATAGGATACTGATTCAAAAGGACATTCTTTTAGATAAAATAGTCCTAAATCGTTGGTCTTGCTAAGATAACGAATTATATGTTTTACTGCTCGCATATGTGATTCTTTAGGATTTGCTTGAAATCGAGCACATAAGCAAACACTCATCATAATATCAGGTCGACTTGCAGTTAAGTAAAGTAATGATCCAATCATGCTACGATATAGTTTCTGGTCGACACTCTTACCATTTTCATCTTTGTCGAGATGTATAGTTGTACTCATAGGAGTTGGCTTGGCAGAAGTGTGTTCCATACCAAAACATTTAATTAGATTATTACAATACTTTTCTTGATTAATAAAAATACCATTTTGCAATTGCTTGATTTGTAGACCAAGAAAATATGATAGTTCTCCCATATGTGACATTTCAAATTCACTTGTCATGATAGTCGAAAATTCCTGACATAGTTTTTCATTAGTTGAACCAAATATAATACCATCAACATATATTTGTATAATTAAAATATCTTGATTAGTTTTCTTAATAAATAAAGTTTGATCAACCTTCCTAATTTCAAAACCAGAGTCTATTAGATAGCTCTTAAGTCGGTTGTACCAAGCACGGGGTGCCTGTTTTAACCGTATAAGGCTTTCTTAAGTTTATAAACATGGTCTGGAAATTTTTCATGAGCGAAAAGAGGAGGTTGTTCAACATAGACATTTTCTTTTATATATCCATTTAAAAAAGCACTTTTAACATCCATTTGATATAATTTAAATTTATGAAAACATGCAAAGGCCAATAGAATACGTATAGCTTCTAATCTCGCGACAGGAGCAAACGTTTCTTCATAGTCTATTCCCTCTTCTTGATTATATCCTTGTGCTACTAATCTAGCTTTATTTCTAGTTATATTACCTAGTTCATCAGCTTTGTTTTTGAAAACCCATTTTGTACCAGTGACGGATTGATCACTTGGTCTAGGAACTAATTCCCAAACTTCATTTCTTTCAAATTGATTTAACTCTTCTTGCATAGCTATAATCCAATAGTCATCAGTGGAGACTTCCTTAATATTTTTAGGTTCTATATTAGAGAGAAAAGCTATATGGCCATTTGATTTAATTGATGTCTTGTTTTTACATTTGAATTTACTTCTCCAATTATATTTTGAACAGGGTGATCTCTAAGAATTCTTGGAGGAGATCTTACCAGATTTTCATTATGAACAATGTTTTCATCTTCTCTAATATTATTAATGTTATTATTTTGAAAAATAATATCATCATTTTTTGGATTATTTGTTATGATTTTATTAGAATTATTTTCCAAGTTTGTAATATTAGAAGAAATTTTGACATTTTCATCGAATGAAACATGAAGAGTTTCTTCGATTACTTTAGTTCTTATATTAAAAACTCGATAAGCTTTGCTTCTTTCCGAATATCCTATGAATATTCCTTCATCGGATTTTGGATCAAACTTGCCAAGTTGATCTTTAGTGTTAAGTATAAAACATTTTGAACCAAAAACTTTGAAATAGGATATATTAGGTTTTCTGCCATTTAAAAGTTCATATGGGGTGTGTTTTGTTAATGATCGAATGGAAACACGATTCAAAACATAACAAGCAATTGCAACAACTTCTGCCCAGAAATGCTTAGGTAGAGTGCTTCCATTTAATAAAGTTCTTGCACATTCTTGTAATGTTCTGTTTTTCCATTCTACAACTCTGTTTTGTTGTGGTGTTCTAGGAAAAGAAAAGTTATGATTAATTCCTTTCTTGTTACAAAAATTTTCAAAAGCTTCATTTTCAAATTCACCTCCATGATCACTTCTAATATTTTTAACTTTTAAATTCTTTATATTTTGAATTCTTTTTACAAAAATTTTAAAATTCTCAAAAGTATCACTTTTATGTTTCAAGAAAATAGTCCATATATATCTTGAAAAATCATCTACAATGACAAACACATATCTATTGTGATTAATAGATTGAACTTAAGTAGGTCCAAAGAGGTTCATATGTAGTAATTCAAGTGGTTGTGTTGTAGATATGATTTTCATAGATTTAAAAGAAGACTTTGTTAATTTTCGTAACTAGCATGCATCACAAATATTATCAATTTTTAATTTCATATCAGGTAGTCCTTTAACAAGTTTATTTTTAGCTATTTTATTAATAGTATTAATATTTATATGGCAAAATCTTTTGTGCCATAGCCAAGAATCATTTTCTGTAGCTACTAAACACATGTTTGTGTTATGATTTATATTCATATTTAAAATATAAATATTTCTATCTCTTATACCTTCAAAAATTAAATTTTGGTTTTTATCAGAAATATTACATTTATTTTCTGAAAAAGATATATTAAAACCTTTATCACATAATTGACTTATGCTCAATAAATTATGTTTTAAGTTTTTAACTAATAAAACATCAGAAATGAGAGGTAAGTTAGAGATACTGTTATTGCTCACATCACCTTTGCCGATGATATAACCTTTTGAATTGTCTCTAAAAGTGACCGGTCCTCCATTTGAGTAGACAATGTTAGTTAACATGTCCTTATTACCAGTCATGTGTTTCGAGCAACCGCTGTCTAAAATCCATTTTCCCCTCTTTTTAAGTGGTACCTGCAAAAAATAAAGATTAAGTTGGTACCCACTTTTTTTTAGGGTCCTAAGAGTTAGGTCTTAGGAAACCAAACCTAAGCAGGTTCAGAATTCCCTTTATAAATACTAGTGTGAACCCATGCTATGCGCATGGATTGTAAATATACGTTGATTTTATGACTATCGTTGAATCTTCATTTTTTTCCTTGCAATAATATTATTTTACTCAAACCAAAATTCTTTTTTAATAGAAAGAAAAATATATCTTAAGCACCCTAAATTTGGAAAACTTGGTAAAACATTAGACCGTTGATGCTTTCGAACCATAATTGTCAAGTTGGAAGGCTAACCCATGTATTGTTTGGTAGTAAGCGTAGATTAAACTGTGAGTTGCTATCAATATATTTGACCATTGCAAAAGAAATAGAAGATTTGGCATACTAAGGATGAAAATCTAGTTAACCCAGCGAGCAACACCACTATACTAACAATCTTTGAGCAAGCTGTTCATGTATAAACTTTCAACTGGAATTAGGAAGATAAACATAACTTTGAAATGTATAGTCATGACTCATGACTTTGAACTCTGTATAAAGTATAAACACACATTTATGGCCAAACAGGTCATCCATAGTGGCATAACCTTTGCTGCCATCAATAACATATTGAACAAATTATCCTTTTCATTCCATAACATTAATTTACATGCGGCAACAGGAAAATATTTATAAACTTACACGAAATGGGGAGAAAACATAATGACCAGAAGGAGCTGATGAGGCTGATGAGTGCATTTATGTAAAAACTAACAATTGTTGTATAATCTACCTCATATATACTGAATATGCAAAACGCTCCAAGATCGTTCACATATCTTCAGCTTTAAACAAATACACGGTCACATTACATTCATGAAAGTATGCAAAGAGAGAGTAGGAAGTATCATTGTATAATAATTAAACATCAGAAATGCCTACACATGACGTCTTAGCATAAGATAGCCCCAACCACTTAACTGTTTGAAATAGTTGAACTATACGGATCCCCAGTCTTAATGCTACCACTTGACAATGCTTGAGTTCATATTAGCCTTCATTATCCTTTAGATCCTGCATAAAGATTCAAACTCTAGTATATGTATAACTCACAAAAACAAAATAATTAACTTAAAAACGAAAAACTAACATGTGTTGCTAAAATTATATTTGATTACGTAGAAGATTGGTTCACGGTAGCAATATAAAAAAGAGGAGAGAACATATATTCAACAGTGTACTAAGACTTTCATATGTGCAGTAACAATTGTTAGTTTTACAATACAATAATAGGCTATACATGAGTTCTAAATACTAAACGTCGGATTTAATTTCTATCGCATTAACCTCTTCAATGTTAACACTTGTTCAAAACAGAAAATTTGATGCCACATAGACCTTGTTGGAATACTTAGGTTTACAGTTTTAATAAAAACATAAAATCTGATATTTTCTTTTGCAATGTCAAGAAATAGTTATCTCCACCATCTCCACCTCAACAAATCACCTCACCCAAATCCAATAGTACTCCTGCATCATAATCCCACAGAAGGAAACCAAATTCACCCCTACTGCTTCATTACTCCACCAAACAGCAAACAAACCTCAAACTTCAACAACCATGCATCTTTCTCTCACTACAACCATGCTGTGGTGACCCTCACTCTATAACACATAGTTTTTTTTTTATACAAGAGGCCTTCACCACTAAACCCCAATTCTTTTATATTTGAATATTTATATAATTTCCAAATATTTTTCCCAAGACCCTGGTTTTACCAATATAATCATATCAGTGTACAACAACTAAGTCAATTGTATATTTGATGATATACAACTATTTCTTTATTTTATTTTTTTTATTTTTTTTTTATCAGAGGGAATTTAAATCAAATAGAAATCAAAATACCATACAAGCTATTGACATAGTCACTTGTCTCTTTTCTAAGTCTTGTTCTACTACCAAAGGTATACTTTGACAAATCCTAACACTTATATATATATTTATCTTGCCTAGATAATTCTATTTAACTCTAAAATAGTATTTACTTGATCTCATGATAGTTATCAAAGTTGATAATAATTAATAACAATAAGTTGGATTGACAAAAATCGATAAACCTTGGAATTTTACTCGAAAATAGGCAAATTAGGCAAAATCAGCAGTTCAGACGTCTAAATTTTTATGACAGACGTCTAAATTGGATCTTAGACGTCTAAATTTTTATGACAGACGTCTCAGAGTGTCTAAAATTGAAACAGAGAGTAGAAAACATTTTGAACTAAATTTAGACATCTAAATTTTTTGTGACAGACGTCTAAATTCAATCTCAGACGTCTAAATTTTTATGACAGACGTCTCAGAGTGTCTAAATTTTAAACAGAGAGTAGAAAACATTTTGAACTAAATTCAGACATCTAAATCTTTTGTGACAGACGTCTAAATTCAATCTCAGACGTCTAAATTATTATGACAGACGTCTAATTTGATCTTAGACGTCTAAAATTGTTGACAGGTTTTCTTAGAGGTTAAACTTAAATACTCAATTACTTACAAATTTCCAGAATTCGTGCATATGCAAGTATCACTTACCTGCCATGCACAAATTCATCTCACTTGAATATTCTACTAAAATCTTGAGTGTTCATTAAAAATCAATCCCCTTAGCTTTTTAATTTCCATAAGGCAAAACATAAGCAATAAAAATCAGAGTTCAAATATATATATATATATATCCATATCATATGCATGTGACATGTCTAACTCCTTATTTTCTCCAATTAAAACATTCATAAAGTAAATTTAGTAGTTATCAAAACATCATCAATGATCACTCATAACAGGTTTTGATTAAGTACATATCTTCAACTCAAAATACTTAAAAAGTTTCCTAAAAGTAACTTCAATAACAGGAAATAAAATGTGTCTAGTAATTTCATTACAATGCATCTGCAAATTTTAAAAAAACAAGTCTCTCTTATTTATTCTAGCAGCCAATGCCTTCTCTACTCATCAAGCCAACTTCAATTTCCTGCAAGCAAATCATTTGGTTGCCCCAAAGAATTTTTGAGACACCCAGATGATTGCAAGGGCAACCAAAAGGGTCAGTTTTCACTGGTATGAGCATTTATCAATTTCGTATACATATTCATAATTTTAAAACATAATCTTGCAGTGCCTTCCTAGTTCAACAGATGTTCATACTTAGCATGTTTTGGTTCACACAAGGTAATACAAAAACACATTCATCTATTCAAACAAATACACAGCAAACATTAAAAATAAACATATGTATAATTCTTGATTTATTCTCCCCAAATCTAAATAAATAAATCCAGGTTTTATACTCCAAATTTTCACCCAGCAACTAATCAATGAACAAGTTTAACTTGATTAAATTAACACCATATCTGGATATTTATAACCCAGATTTTTAAACCCCTGTCCCCATTTATTTTATGGTCTTTAACTCCTTGTCAAATGAATACTATGTATGCATTGTGAAGGAAACTCCCAGGTTGTTTAAATTATTCCAACACACAAAGGCCTCAGGGTGCAGTTGCACCATGCATATACTTGCTTCCACCTGAAGTAAGCAAATCATTGACTAACTCCCAAGTGACCAATTTAGTTTTTCTTTCGTTCCTATTTCAGAAAGATATAACTGCTTGTATATTTTTCTGATTCAACCCCATGTTCCCCTGTTTAATCTATATCCATGTTTAATGATACTAAGATAGAACAAGAATGCTCCAATCATGTTAACCCCAAAAGCCCACTTACAGATTAATACTCCAGACAAACAAAAAAAAATGCACAAACAAACATCCATATCACCCATAACAAAATTAATTCAGAGATTTAAATGTCTCATAATATTTTAGGCTGCCTGCAATAGGACTTAATGCCATTGCATACAAAGGATAAATACTCACATAATGTTTTTCCTTTCACTGCTTTAATCTTTTGAACAGCAAATCCCCCAAAGCCCCAAGCTAGTGTTTCTCCTAGTTTATTTTATTTTGTTTTGATCCCGAGAGAATGATGGCTCTGGTTATGTGCAGTTATTTATAAATCATTCTAGGGTTTAAGAAAATGGGTAATTCTCCTAATACCCTTAGCTGTTCATACACATATCTCATTCCTGTGTGGTCCTAAATGGGAAATGCACACATCAGGTTACTTTAATTGGTTATTTTGGGAGTTGAACATTTTAAACACTGCATGCTATTTTCATGTTTCCATTTTACTCATGCCATATGCATGTGATCCTTGTTCTCTTTTCTTTTTTTTCTAAGTTTAGAGAATCTTAAAATCTCCTTTGTATATTTAAAAATTAAAAATCACATATATTTTGCTAATTATTTCTGGCATAATTATAAGACTTATAAACCTTTTTATTAATTTAATTTTTATTCTACCTTTATATAAAACAGAAAACACCCCATTTGTATATATTTACATAATTCTTTGGACATAAAGCTATACTTATTTTTGAGTTCCAATTCCTTTCTTAATTACCTTAATTCCTTGCATTTTATCAAACAGAAGCTCCCATGCAATTTTATTTATTGCCAAATTCTTTTCTGTTTTAAATGCAATATATATACTTATATATATATATATATATCTCAGAATTTTCTAATATAAATATATATATATATATATCATTTTATTTTATTTTATTTTAGGGTCATTACATACCCTCCCCCTTAAAGGAATTATGCCCCCATAATTTCACCTATTTTCTCCAATTAAAAGCACTAATCCATAGCCTGTTTTAACTCCATAACCCCATACTCATATTTTATGGAAACAAACAATATATAAATACATTTAGAAAAATTATCTTAGGCTGCTTAAACATACCTCTCCACCAGTAAAAAAATTGGGGTATTTAGCCCTCATTTTGTCTTCAACCTCCCATGTACAATCATTAGTGTCCAAGCTCCATTGGATTTTCACCAGTTTGATCACCTTGTTCCTCAACTTTTTCTCTTCCTTGGCAACTATCCCTACTGGTTCATTTGTATAAACCAAATTCTTCTGGACTTGAACTTGAGTAGGTGACTCCAGAATTGCTCCTTCTTCATGCACCCATTTTCTCAATTGAGAAACATGAAATACAGGATGCACACCACTCAACTCCTCAGGTAACTTAAGTCTGTAGGCCATAGCACCAATTCTCTGCATAATTTCATATGGTCCTACAAATCTTGGTGATAGTTTACCAGATTTTCCAAACCTGAACACTTTCTTCATTGGTGATACTTTCAGAAAAACATGCTCTCCTACTTCAAACTCCATTGGCTTCCTTTTTCTATCTGCATAAGACTTTTGTCTTGATTGTGCTGCCTTCATTCCATTCCTAATCAATTCAATCATGTTGGAAGTTTCTTTAACATGGTCTGGCCCCAACATTACACCCTCTCCTGCTTCCAACCAACAGGCAGGAGACATGCAAGGTCTCCCATACAAGGCTTCAAAGGGAGCCATTCCTATGGTTGATTGATAGCTATTGTTGTAAGTGAATTCTGCCAAGTGGATATGATCCTCCCAATTACCCCCAAAATCAAGCACACATGCTCTAAGTAAATCTTCCAATATTTTATTCACTATCTCTGTTTGCCCATCACTTTGAGGATCTTAAACAAAGTTGTGTTCCCATTGCTTCTTGGAAACTTTCCCAAAATCTTGAGGTGAACAAAGTGTCTCTATCACTTACAATGGTCTTGGGTATACCATGTAACCTCACCACTTCCTTAATAAACAATTGTGCAAGCTTAAATGCATTCCTATCTGACCTGACAGGGACAAAGTGAGCTGATTTGGTTAGTCTATCAACAATTACCCATATACTATCATTGCCTTTCTTAGTTCTAGGCAAACCATCCACAAAATCCATGGAAATACTTTCCCATTTCCACTGAGGTACCTCCAAAGGTTGCAACATGCCAGAAGGCTTTTGGTAGTCCGCTTTAATTTGTTGGCATGTGGAACACTTTGCCACATATCTTGCCACTGCTTGCTTCATTCCTGGCCACTAGTAGCTTCTTTTTAAATCATGATACATCTTAGTACCACCAGGGTGTATGGTGTACCTGGTCTTGTGATGCTCATTCATGATTTCTTCCTTCAATTCTGCAATGTTTGGTACACAAAGCTTATCATTTTTCCTCAAATAACCTTGGGAATCTATTTTAAAATTCTCTGACTCAATGTTATTTAATAACATTTCTTTCTTCTCCTTTAGACTTTGATCTTGATCTTGCATGCTACCAACTTTCTCCACCAGATTAGACTTCACTGTGATTATTCCCAGTGTACCATACTCCACCATATCACCATGTTCTTTAAAATTCACTGCATCCTTGCTGTATATATCTGCCTCCCCAAGCACTGCAAGATTTTTAAACTCATCAATCATCAAACTGGCTAATCTAACATGATTTCTGCTCAAAGCATCTGCTACTCTATTAGCTTTTCCAGGAGTGTACAATATATCTAAATCATATGCAGCTAGAAACTCCAACCACCTTGCTTGCCTCATATTTAAATCTTTTTGAGAAAATAAATATTTCAATGCTTGATGATCTGTGAATAATTCAAATTTTGCCCCAAGCAAATAATGCCTCCATAGTTTTAGTGCAAACACTATTGCAGCTAATTCTAGATCATGAGTTGCATATTTGGTTTCATTAGGTTTAAGCTGTCTTGATGCATATGCCACTACCTTGCCATGTTGCATAAGCACTGCACCTAACCCAGATCCACTAGCATCAGTGTATACAACCATTCATTCATTTGCTTCTGGGATTTGTAGGATAGGAGCTTCCACCAATGCTTGCTTCAATTTCTCAAAAGCTTGTTCACACTGCTCAGTCCACACATATGGTTGGTTCTTCTTGGTTAGTTTGGTCATTGGTGCGGCTATTCTTGAAAAATCCTTGATGAACCTCCTATAATACCCTGCCAAACCTAAGAATGACCTCACCTCAGTCACTGTTTTGGGTCTACTCCATGATTGAACTGCAATGACCTTGCTTGGATCTACACTTACTCCCTGCTGTGACACTATGTTTCCTAAGAACTTTACTTCTTGTTGCCAAAATGCACACTTTGAATACTTGGCTTTTAATTCATGTTCTCTAAGTCTGGATAATACTAAATGTAGGTGCATAGCATGATCATTTTCTGACTTTGAATAAATTAATATGTCATCTATAAATACCAAGACAAACTTATCCAAAAAGTCTCTAAAAATTCTATTCATCAAGTCTACAAAATAGGAGGGAGCATTGGTCAAGCCAAATGGCATTACTAGAAATTCATAAAGGCCATACCTTGTATTAAAGGCTCTGTACTCAATGCTTTCCTCTGCAACTTTCATTTGGTGAAATCCAGAGGCTAAGTCTAGCCTTGAAAATATTTTAGCTCCATGCAATTGATCAAATAGATCATCTATTCTAGGCAGTGGGTACTTATTTTTAATAGTTACCTTGTTTAAATCCCTGTAGTCTACACACAACCTCATCGTTCCATCATGTTTCTTAACAAAAAGCACTGGGGAACCCCAACTGGAACTACTTGATCTTATGAATCCTTTCTCTTCTAATTCTTCTAGTTGATGTTTTAATTCTACCAATTCTTTTGGACCCATTCTATAAGGCTTCTTAATGATTGGATTTGTTCCAGGAATTAATTTTATTTTAAATTCAACTGGTCTGTTTTGAGGAACTCCCTTTACTTCTCCAAACACATCTATATATCCATTTACTACTGGGATTTCCTCTATTTTTAATTCCTTTTGAACTTCATTAATACTCCAGATTTTATTAAAACATGCATTCTTTGCTATTTCACTTAAGATGGTAATTCTTTTGCCTTCATTAGTTTCCAAAGAAATAGTAAGGTTTTCTAAATTTTAAATTGCTTTATTTCTCATTAACCAATCTACCCCCAAAATAATCCCAATACCAGGATAATTTAAGGTATATAGATCTGAATTAAATTCATAACCCCCTATAATTAATTTCAGACCCATGCACTTCATCCCCAACATGCAATGACTCCCTATGGGACTGTGTACAACCAAGGGCTGATCAATGGAAACACATGTAAGTGTTAACTTCTTTACAATTTCCAAAGATATTAGTGAATGTGAGGCACCAGTGTCATATATTACTGATATTGGTTGGGTATGAATAAAAATTATACCTTCAAGTTGCCCAACATTCCCAGTGTTACTTGCTGCCAAAGCTCCTACCCTTGCCGTTCCCCTATTGGTTTCTGGGCAATCCTTCTTGAGATGACCCATCTTTCCACAATTATAACAGCCTCCTCTAGGTATTTTAGGGTCAGGGCATTGGTTACTATAATGTCCAGCTTTTCCACAATTAAAACAATGAGTGAATCTCTTGCTTTCAGGTGCTATTGCTCCTTCCCCTTTCTTAACTCCTTTACTTACATTTCTCTTGTCATAAGGTTGCACTTTGTTCTGGCCACCCTTCTTCTTATTGAGCTTCATATTCCTGAACTTTTCTCTTGCAGTGTCATGTTGCTCAAATGAGAGAGTTAGATCAATTACTTGATCAAAAGTTTTGTCCTTGTATGGCAACATTGCCCTTGACAAACTAGGGTTCAAGCCTTGAATGTACCTTGCATTCTTTGCTTCTGCATTCCCTATTAATACCAGTCCATACTTGGATAATGCTTCAAACTTCTGAGTGTATTCATTCACACTCATGCTTCCTTGCTTTAATCTGATAAAGTCTTCAAGCAGTGTAGCCTTGGCAGATGCTGGGACAAATCTGGCCTCAAGCATGTCCTTGAAATCATTCCAAGTGATAGTATCCTCTTGTCTTCCTGCTGTCACAACTTCCCACCAATCCAGTGCAACCCCCTTCAATTTCCTTGAAGCTATCTGTCTCTTCCTCTGGTCATTGATTTACATATCTGTGAAGACCCTCTCCATAGTTCTTATCCAAGTTTGAACACCTATAGCTCCTTCAGTACCTTCAAAATCCTTTCCTCCCAAAGTGGTACATGTCTTTAGCAGTTTGGAGAGTTCTTCATGAGGATTGTCTTGCCTTGGTGCCATTCCATCCCTTAAAGCTCTCACAAAATCCTCCATGCTCATCACAGGTGGCTCTCATGATGATCCTGCACCTGTATGGTGCCTTGGTCCTACCATAATGCTATAAATATAATTTTTACATTAGTTTATTTACCCCTATCATTTTTGGTGTCTTTACTTGGTTCATTTTTATTTCTGTGCACACTGTGCATGTATCACATGTACATACATATATTTTTTTTATTCAGTCATAAAACAAAAGCATTCAACATCAATAATTCAAACAATGCATTCAAACATCAATATGCATACAATAATATTTACTATGTTGTTCAAAACATAGCTCTGATACCAACTGTGGTGACCCTCACTCTATAACATATAGTTTTTTTTTATACAAGAGGCCTTCACCACTAAACCCCAATTCTTTTATATTTGAATATTTATATAATTTCCAAATATTTTTCCCAAGACCCTGGTTTTACCAATATAATCATATCAGTGTACAACAACTAAGTCAATTGTATATTTGATGATATACAACTGTTTCTTTATTATTATTTTTTATTTTTATTTTTATCAGAGGGAATTTAAATCAAATAGAAATCAAAATACCATACAAGCTATTGACATAGTCACTTGTCTCTTTTCTAAGTCTTGTTCTACTACCAAAGGTATACTTTGACAAATCCTAACACTTATATATATATTTATCTTGCCTAGATAATTCTATTTAACTCTAAAATAGTATTTACTTGATCTCATGATAGTTATCAAAGTTGATAATAATTAATAACAATAAGTTGGATTGACAAAAATCGATAAACCTTGGAATTTTACTCGAAAATAGGCAAATTAGGCAAAATCAGCAGTTCAGACGTCTAAATTTTTATGACAGACGTCTAAATTGGATCTTAGACGTCTAAATTTTTATGACAGACGTCTCAGAGTGTCTAAAATTGAAACAGAGAGTAGAAAACATTTTGAACTAAATTCAGACATCTAAATTTTTTGTGACAGACGTCTAAATTCAATCTCAGACGTCTAAATTTTTATGACAGACGTCTCAGAGTGTCTAAATTTTAAACAGAGAGTAGAAAACATTTTGAACTAAATTCAGGCATCTAAATCTTTTGTGACAGACGTCTAAATTCAATCTCAGACGTCTAAATTATTATGACAGACGTCTAATTTGATCTTAGACGTCTAAAATTGTTGACAGGTTTTCTTAGAGGTTAAACTTAAATACTCAATTACTTACAAATTTCCAGAATTCGTGCATATGCAAGTATCACTTACCTGCCATGCACAAATTCATCTCACTTGAATATTCTACTAAAATCTTGAGTGTTCATTAAAAATCAATCCCCTTAGCTTTTTAATTTCCATAAGGCAAAACATAAGCAATAAAAATCAGAGTTCAAATATATATATATATATCCATATCATATGCATGTGACATGTCTAACTCCTTATTTTCTCCAATTAAAACATTCATAAAGTAAATTTAGTAGTTATCAAAACATCATCAATGATCACTCATAACAGGTTTTGATTAAGTACATATCTTCAACTCAAAATACTTAAAAAGTTTCCTAAAAGTAACTTCAATAACAGGAAATAAAATGTGTCTAGTAATTTCATTACAATGCATCTGCAAATTTTAAAAAAACAAGTCTCTCTTATTTATTCTAGCAGCCAATGCCTTCTCTACTCATCAAGCCAACTTCAATTTCCTGCAAGCAAATCATTTGGCTGCCCCAAAGAATTTTTGAGACACCCAGATGATTGCAAGGGCAACCAAAAGGGTCAGTTTTCACTGGTATGAGCATTTATCAATTTCGTATACATATTCATAATTTTAAAACATAATCTTGCAGTGCCTTCCTAGTTCAACAGATGTTCATACTTAGCATGTTTTGGTTCACACAAGGTAATACAAAAACACATTCATCTATTCAAACAAATACATAGCAAACATTAAAAATAAACATATGTATAATTCTTGATTTATTCTCCCCAAATCTAAATAAATAAATCCAGGTTTTATACTCTAAATTTTCACCCAGCAACTAATCAATGAACAAGTTTAACTTGATTAAATTAACACCATATCTGGATATTTATAACCCAGATTTTTAAACCCCTGTCCCCATTTATTTTATGGTCTTTAACTCCTTGTCAAATGAATACTATGTATGCATTGTGAAGGAAACTCCCAGGTTGTTTAAATTATTCCAACACACAAAGGCCTCAGGGTGCAGTTGCACCATGCATATACTTGCTTCCACCTGAAGTAAGCAAATCATTGACTAACTCCCAAGTGACCAATTTAGTTTTTCTTTCGTTCCTATTTCAGAAAGATATAACTGCTTGTATATTTTTCTGATTCAACCCCATGTTCCCCTGTTTAATCTATATCCATGTTTAATGATACTAAGATAGAACAAGAATGCTCCAATCATGTTAACCCCAAAAGCCCACTTACAGATTAATACTCCAGACAAACAAAAAAAAATGCACAAACAAACATCCATATCACCTATAACAAAATTAATTCAGAGATTTAAATGTCTCATAATATTTTAGGCTGCCTGCAATAGGACTTAATGCCATTGCATACAAAGGATAAATACTCACATAATGTTTTTCCTTTCACTGCTTTAATCTTTTGAACAGCAAATCCCCCAAAGCCCCAAGCTAGTGTTTCTCCTAGTTTATTTTATTTTGTTTTGATCCCGAGAGAATGATGGCTCTGGTTATGTGCAGTTATTTATAAATCATTCTAGGGTTTAAGAAAATGGGTAATTCTCCTAATACCCTTAGCTGTTCATACACATATCTCATTCCTGTGTGGTCCTAAATGGGAAATGCACACATCAGGTTACTTTAATTGGTTATTTTGGGAGTTGAACATTTTAAACACTGCATGCTATTTTCATGTTTCCATTTTACTCATGCCATATGCATGTGATCCTTGTTCTCTTTTCTTTCTTTTTTCTAAGTTTAGAGAATCTGAAAATCTCCTTTGTATATTTAAAAATTAAAAATCACATATATTTTGCTAATTATTTCTGGCACAATTATAAGACTTATAAACCTTTTTATTAATTTAATTTTTATTCTACCTTTATATAAAACAGAAAACACCCCATTTGTATATATTTACATAATTCTTTGGACATAAAGCTATACTTATTTTTGAGTTCCAATTCCTTTCTTAATTACCTTAATTCCTTGCATTTTATCAAACAGAAGCTCCCATGCAATTTTATTTATTGCCAAATTCTTTTCTGTTTTAAATGCAATATATATACTTATATATATATATATATCTCAGAATTTTCTAATATAAATATATATATATCATTTTATTTTATTTTAGGGTCATTACACATGCATCAGTAAGCTTCCTGCATCCCTCACTACTTCTACACACACTCCAAAAAATCATTACTTCTACCAAAAACACTTCATCTCCATCTCACCCAAACTACACCTTCATCCCCCAGCATCCAAATCCGAACAATCACTCTCAACAAAACTTGCCTTCAAATCTTCACTATCCCTCTTCCCTCTCCTACAATCCCAAACTATAACTGCAAACAGCCTGCAATTCCTCCTCCTACATCTCTTATACACCCACTGCCAACTGTCAATCATTTCTGTCTGCAACCAAACAGCATCATACAACAGTAGAACCACTCAAAACTGCACCATCACAGAACACCACTACAGCAACAACCTACAACATCACATTTTGTTACACCAAACACAAACTGCATCAAAACACCTGCACCTATCGACCATACTCAAACACTTATCAAACACCTGCATCTGCACCTATCGACCACATCATCAAACTTCAATCACCTGCATCACACAAACTCCCCCTCTGCAAACCACCAGCAACCATCTCCATCATTTTTACAACAATCCCGACTCAAACCAAACAACATCAACCTCAGCAATACAACCTCAGTACAAACCCGCCATCACCTAAAACATCACTGATACCTCTCCAACACTACAATACACCTACAAACAATAACCCAAACCAATCGCTTATCCTTCATTATCAACCTCACCAAGCCATTCATCAGCAACCTGAACAAAGTCACCTACCCGAGCACCTCGTTGTTCACCGACCTTAACAAAACCACTCATTATCAACCGACCTAAACAATCAAATGTACCAAACTACAAACATCCCCCGCCACGCTCAAACTCAACCTAAAAATATAACATTTACTTTGTTTAGCACCACCAAAACAACCACACCACTTACAAAAATTTAAAAGAAGTGATTCCAACTTTAATTAATAGAAATTAGTGTGTTTGCTCTTGCTAAATCCTAAAAAGAAGCGGCGGTTTTTAATATTAAGCTACATTCTATAAGTAGTTATTGTGTATCGCCTTGGAATGATCAAGGAACAACCAAATATCAACAACAAACAAAAATCAATATAAACACTGAAGTTAAGACATTTTAAAAAGAATTATACCTTAGGACAAAAAAGTGCTAAAATTTGTGCGGTTTAAAATAGTTGGTGGATCTAATGCAATTCCAGGAAGATTTAAAGAAATGTAATGACTCTATGTTCGTCCCTCTAGGTCTAAAAAAAGCAGAAGCTCGCAGCAAGATCAAGCTGTTACGTTCATCCAATCGCCTTTTGTGGATGCTATGTCTTTGTTCACGCCGCCCCTTTTGATTTGCGAGTAAGAAAAAAATGATTTTGGGAGAGTATCGTTTTTAGCTTTTACTAATTGGATGAGGGTGAAGAGTCGATTCGGGATTTGAGGTTTGGGAACTTGAAGGAATTGGGGGAGAGACTGTTTTTTAGGTTTTATGAATTGATACTGGATATGGGAGATGCAGACGGAAATGTCGAGGGCATTTTGGGTATTTCCAAAAGACGCGGTTGAAAACAGTGGAACGAATTTACATTATTAGTAGTAAAGGTAATTCTTATTTTTATGAACAGTTTCCATAAATGTTTTGATATGTCTATTCCTAATTAAATTGTTATTTGTTTTAGGAATCCATATCTTACTAGTTTTAAGATCGTTAGAAATTGTTTTCTTAATATCTTTCTTAATTTTGTTTTTAAACTTATTTTTAAACTTTTCCGATTTCTTTGGATTTTCAATTTTCTTATATCCTAGTCCCATTTTATTTGAAGTAGACGGAGAATTTTCTATTATTGTAGAAAGATTTTCTCGTCCTTTATTGAAGTTAGAAATATTTTTATTAATATCTTCTAACTTAGTTTTGAGACTAGATTTTTCTAACTCTAATACTTTAGTACTAGATTTTAAATCATTAATTTCTGCTGATAAATCATCATTTTTATTTCTCTGAATTTCTAATTCCTGGGTTATCATTGAAAGTTGAGATGTTAAATTAGAATTAGATTCTTGAGATATTTCAAGTTCTTATTCTAGAATTTTCTTTTCATCTCTTAGCATACTAATTTCTAATTCAGATCTATTTAATTTTCCTTGTAACTCTTTATTTTGCTTTTTAGTTTGTTTTGCAAAGTCCACTAGTTCTGAATTAATTTCAACCAAATCTTCAAAACTTAGTTCACTTACATCATCACTTGTAGCCATGAAGCATACATTTGCTTGCTCTGTGTCACTGTCACTGTCACTCTCTGATGATGAAGAAGAATCTGAATCATCCCATGTTACTGAAAATGCTTTCTTCTTGAATTTGTCCTTCTTGAATTTATTTTTCTTTTTCTCTGGACAATCTTTCTTCATATGACCCTTTTTATGACATTTATAACATTCTATGACAGAGGATGATGGTTTATTGCTATTATTGTTGTTGTTAGAGTTATTTTTGTAACTCTTGAACTAGTTATTCTTTTTGAATTTCAAAAACTTTTTGAAATTTTTAGCAATAAGTGCCATATCCTCTTCATCTGAATCAGAATCATCTGTTTCTGCTTGAAATGCTAGATTCTTCTTATCTTGTGCTTGAACTTTCTTTGACTGCAAATTCACTTCATATGACATTAGATTTCCTATTAACTCTTCTGGTTTCATAGTGGAAATATTGTTTGCTTCTTCAATAGCTAAGACCTTTCTTTCCCATTCATCTGTTAAAGAGTTTAGGATTTTTGATATTATATCAAAGTCGGAAAAAATTTCTCCCAGTGCCAATAGTGAGTGATATATATCTTGAAATCTAGAGTACATGTCATTTATAGTTTTGTTTTGTTTCATTTTAAAATTTTGGAACTGATTTTTCAACATAGATATTTTGCTTTGTTTGAATTTGTTAGTTCCTTCATGAGTTATTTTTAGAGTTCTACATATCTCATAAGCAGTTGTACACATACTGACCTTATTAAACTCATTTTTATCTAATGCATAGAATAACATGTTCATAGCTTTAGCATCTAAAGTAGCATCAGTTTTTTGTGCAGTAGTCCAAGTTGAAAAATCTTCTATTGGCATGGTATACTCCTTTTATGTAATATTCCAGGTTTCAAAACCATTAGGTTGCATATATATTCTCATTCTAGTTGACCAGTAATTATAGTTAAGACCATTAAATAGTGGTGGTCGAGCAGTTGACTGACCTTCAGTGAAACTAGAGTTAATGTTAATGCTAGAATTGGTGTTACTACCCATATTACAAAAAAAATTATCAAATAACTGTGTTACGGTTATAGGATGTCCTTGCTCTGTTACCAAATGAAAGTGACTACTGTGTGGCTAGTTATCACTTAGGATCGTGTAATATGGAATATATTATAATCTAAATGTGGAAACAGATAATAATAATAAAGCAAATAAGAATAAGCACACCAGGGATTATTATATTGGTTCGAACTTCTCGTTCTACGTCCAGTCCCAGACTTCCTTCTGGAATTTCAACTCAATAACCCCTCACTTAACCCGAAGGAATAGGTATACAACACTTGAGCAGCCGAACAGGATTTTTCCGCCTCTAACAGCCAAAAGAGGACTTTTACCGCCTGAACAACCGAACAGGACTTTTACTAGTATAAGAAAATAGTTGACAATTGTGTTCTGAATAACACTGATATGTCTTTAAGTATACAACTTTCCTATAATCAAATCCTCAAGTATGTATTGTGTGTGTGAAGATATGAAAGGAAGATATTGCTTAGAATCAAAGAATATATTGATTAGTTCAGAGATTCAAGCAATATAAAGATTGTGATTGCTTTTAAAATGCAGGCATAGAAAGTAGAGAGTATGATCAGAAAGCAAAATGAAATTTTGTGATTTGGAAAATGATTTTGTAGTGTTTATATAGTAGACAAACAGCTACAACTATTCACGAAGAGTTTTGATCAAAAGATGCAGCCATATCTCTTCAATTTGGATCGTAACTCTTCGCAAATGGAAGTGTCTTTTCAGAAAAAATAGCTGTTAGAATCGTTCAGTCGACTGAGCAAAATCGACCAGTCAACTGAATATTCAAAGACTATGTAAAATAGAGTATATATGTGCAACTGAACAGGTTCAGTCGACTGGTCATTTTTGGTCAGTCGACTGACTTGGTTGTCAGTGCACAGTTTACACTATCTTTAAAGAAATTGAATCTTAAAACAACTTTGATCTTGTGTAAACTACTTGAGGATAGATTTTAACAATTTCAACCTATATCTAATGACTAAAACTTCAATAAATAAACATACTATACTTAGATTTGAAGTCTTGTCTCCTTTATAGTTTAATAGCATATCTCATTCTCTTTTTGTCGCTTGATCGTATAGTCTCATCACTTGATTGTTTAGGCTTTTTGTCATGAATCAAAACTCATGATTCAACAAAATTAACCCTGAGCAAACATGGGATGACTTAAATAGTGACATGTGATATGATAACTCCAGATGAACATGGGATAATTTCAATTTATGACCAACACTTAAGTAAGGATTAAAGTCCTTAGAGCAACCTTTGATTTGCAGGTGAATCCGAATTAGATGGTACACCACTACTTTGATTGATGGATAGCTGGAGAGCTCATCTACAAATGATTGGTTACCGTTTGTACTTGTTCTAAAGCAAAGTAGACCTTACATTAATCAGGCTGCTTCGGGGGGCAAGTGTTACAACCAAAATTTCCATAGTCTTAGAACAAACTCAAACAGATAGAATGGACTTCAGAGTGATGAAGAATGGATCTAGAGACTTGAAGACAACCCTGGAATGGCAAAGGAAGAAGCTTCAAGGAAGAAAAGTGTAAAGATAGGATGAGAAAGAGATCGGTACCGACCTCTTTTCAGGTCGGTACCGATATGATTTCGTGCACTTTAAGGAACTCTGGAGCTATAGTCAAGATATTGATGTCTAAAGTGATCGTTCTGGGGCACATTTTTGAAGGAGTGGGTGAGAAACTCAAAAGAGCTTTATAGGGAAGGACAAGTAATAGACATGTCAGACCCTTTTAGTAATAACCTGATTTCTAAGGCAAAACTGCTCGGAACTTGAGAATCGAAGCTGGAAGGAAAGATATTAGAGAGACAAAGGATATTCAATTAGCAAACCAGATCGATACTGACCTGATATTAATCGGTACTGACATGATTTTATGGCATGGGGGACCACGTCTCCCCCTTCTACTTTCTCGGACTAGAGTTTGACCTAGTATTTCATGATCCAACAACTTTGATGGGAAATTCTCCTATAAGTAGAAGGCCTATAGCAACTTGAAGAGGACTTTTTGGCATTTGAAGAACTTTTCTATCTTATTCTTCCCAAACCATTGTAAATCCATGATCTGCTAGATTATGGTTGGATTTGAGTTGTAATCTTTGTATTCTAGAGAGAAAATATAAGATAATAAATTTAAAATGGGCGTAGGCCAGAGGATTTTCCAAACCACTATAAAAGGTGCTTATTTGTTCTTGTTGTCCTTCACTTTTGCTTGTTATATCTAGATCAACTTGCTTTTGGGTTGTTGTGTCAACTTCTGATGCAACATCCATTAACACATGGATTGAGTTAGTCGAGAAGATTATGAGCCAGTTCAGGATTAATATTATTCAACCAAGGAGTATGATGTCATTATGTAATGTGAAACGGGGTGTTAACCCAAAAAATGGATCAACACCCCGGTTTGAGTGTGAAAGCACCAGCCCTGTTTATCAAGGCAAATAAAATAGAAAAAAGGAACTTGCAGATAAAGTAAAGGGACAAGAGATTTTTATAGTGGTTCGGCTACTAACGACGCCTGCATCCACTTTATAACTTTTTTTTATTGACTGACTACTATTACAAGTTGAATCTGATTACAATTTGATTGAACCTTCTCAGTTAGATCAAGTCACAAATGCAAGAGTTCATTGGAGAATCATAATAAACCCCTAGATGACTATTGTGTGGGAGGGGAAGAGTGAAGAATAATCTCTGCAGAGTACCAGCAGTCGGTCCAGAAGAAGATCCCCTTTATGTTGCAGATGGGTAAATATTAATAGGGATCGAATAGCATTGGGCTAGTCCGCTTTGCCAGAAGGTTACATTAAAAGGTACGAAGATGCTCCAAAAGTTTCACACCGAACCGACCTTATATGATGGATCGCTAGCGATCCATATAATTAGCGCATTTTTAGCTCATTTCAGTTGGATCGTGTTCCTTGCCTTATGTAGATGCTCTCTGTGTAATTTGGTAACCAATTGCCTTGTTTTGATGGTGATTCATATATAGGTTGCATTGAACTATGAGTGGAATCAGATGAATACTTACTTCTTGAACTAGTTTGCTTGGAATATTATGAAACTTGGCAAACATTCCTAGGAAAGATATTGGATCATGATGCAAGAAGATTGGAGGGTCCAAGAGCAAGCATTATGGATCGCTAACGATCCATAGGTGCGATCCATCGCCTTAGCCTTTTTTGGCTTCTTTCTTCTGGGTTCTTCTCTTCTTTTCTTTCCGGTCTTATTGGTTGATCCTTGAGATGTTTTGACTTGTCGTAGACGTTCTAGTTCCTATTGAATTCTGTTGGGTTAAAAACTCAATTAATATTTACCCCTCAGAGTATGCCTCCATTGGAAACAAGGCATGCTCTAAAAGTAATTGCTTTTGACTTCTCGTTTAGTGAGGTTCAATTGTTTGTGTTGAGGCCATCATGCGAATTTGGCTTTGGCTATCCATGTAGCATCCCCTATCTGGAGGCCCGAAGCTAAGCGTTGTAGATGATGCAGTCATCCATAGTATTAACTTCCAGTGACCAAATACGGTAATGTTAATGGTATCTATAATATCAGAAGCACTTGAATATGAAATAAAATCATCACAGATTAAAACATTTTTCTGATTACATTTCAAAACAACATTTCATATTCCAAGTTACATTATCCCAAATGTTTCCTAGGTTCGGATCAAATATAATGATTGCAAAATATGCCAAGAGCGACATATGAAGATGCCCACTTGGATGACCAGAGTACTAAATAGTTATAACAGACTTAATACAACACAGTGGAAATAAAAACATAACAACTCCTAAATATAGCTAGCATCAGCCTCCTGCTCGTCTTTGGAAGCTTTATTCATCCACCTACTAAAACCTAAAAATCCTCAACCCTCGGCCTACTCAAATCAATTTTGAGCACCCGAGAGTTTAAGGGGAAAAACATAAACTTTGAGTCAGACGTAAAGCCTGGTGTGAATAATACTATACATCTCGGTTATTAGATATTAAGTGACACCATGCCGCTTAGCGGAACAGGTTTCCCCTCACTAATATCCTTTTAAAACATATCTTTTGCAAATTTTAATCCTGCAACAAAAACTGGTTAAAACAATAATATCAATATCATGAAAGCATATAAATCAGGTAACAAATGGACTATCTGTCCAAACAGTATAGTTTTATTTGGCTAATTACTAACCTTTGGCCGACTCGGGCCTACCAGACAAAGTAAACAAATAATCTAACTTCTATTAGATACTCCTCTTCTGGACAGTCTATCCCTAACTTAATTCTCCCAGGGTCAACTGATCCTAATGGTTTTGTGGGCTCACCAATAACCTATCTCTCCTCTATAGATTCCTTTATGTGTGTAACATAATTTTAGTCTTACATGTGACAAAGCCCTGCACACTGGAATTTTGCACATATATTAGCTAGGGCTACTAGCTAAAGTATAGGGCGCGACCCTATACTAGTCCCATCAGGTATTTTAATAGAGTCATTTTACTTAGGGTAATATTCCATTAAAATTTTCCTTGAAAAAACTTTTCTCTCAAATTGATTTAAACCTTTTAATCATACATTAAACAAGGAAAATATATTCTATGCTTTACTCAAATCACCTTGCCATGTACATATACTTTACACAAAACTTTGTTGATGAAAACATTTTAACTTTTGAAAGTACCCCTTTCAAATCCATTGAAAGTACCCCTTTCGAAACCAAGTAAAATCTTAGGCCAAAAGGCTAAAACGTACCTTTCGAAACCCCTCATAATAAACCTTCCGAAACCATTGAAAACATCACATTCGAAAGCTTTAAAACCTTAGACATCCTATCTTTAAAACATTTAACATTAACTTAACACTTAACATTGGCATTCGAAAGTTTTAAAACACTTAACATTGCTTTAAAACCTTCCTTTTAAACCTTCATTTAGACCTTTCGAAAGCATTAAATCCTTTGTAAACATCAAACCTTTCGAAAGCATTTGGGTTCAAGTAAAACATGTGGAAACCTTTCGAAACCATTTAAAAACCTTTCCTTTCGAAACCTTTGGGTTCTACCTTCAACAGAATAAAAGGGTCGTAAAACAACTAAGTCAAAAGCACTCTTTTAAAAACAATTTCCTAAGTAAAGAAGTGATGGTGCCGAAACCATCCCTTCGAAAGCATTGGAGAGGCGGCTTGGGTTTTAAAACAAAGAAACCCTTTCGAAGGCATTGCTTCAAAAGGTAAGATGCGGCAGCAAGGGGTTTTGTCCCCTTCGAAAGCATTTACTTAAAACAAAAGGCGCTACCTCTTTCAAAACCATTCCTTTAAAACAATTTGACCTAGTCGGAAGCTAACCAAGTCGAAAGCAAAAGCAAAGCAAGCGCATTTTCATTTAAAAACAAAATAAAGCTTCGACCCCTTCAGAACCCCTTGTTTCGACTACGTACCTTTCGCCTATGTCCAATTCACTACGCACTAAGTCTTTGATGCCATGCACATAGGTTTTGATGGTGATGAAGGCGGGAGTACTGGGTTGAAACATAGGTGCCTAAAGTGGCTAAACATGTAAAAAGCATGTTTAATTTGGTTTTTAACCTTTTAAAGCAATTCTTTTTAACTAACCTGCCTTGTTTGTCAAAACATGATTGGTGGCTGATTTCTTTTCTAAAAGCACTACCAAAATTTTAGAACTAGTAAATTAAATTATTTACAAAATATCCCTTCTTCTTTTATAAATATATAAAACATTTAAGTCTCATACCTTGAATAATTTTATATATCTATTAAAACGCTTAGGAAAATTCTATAAAAATTCCCATAAATCATTTATAATATGTTTTCTAACATATATTAATTTCAGACCAAAAAATACTTATATTTTCCGTAATTAATTTTAAACCCAAATAACCATTTTCTTTACTAGAAAATTAATATTAAATCCACATTAATTCAGAAAATTATTAAAATTGAAACCCATCTCTAAAATATCATTTCTGATCATATACTAATATCGCAAGGCTTTTGGATGTCATTAATAGGGTTTTCACATTAAAACATATCATAAAATCTATATGAATTATCATAATCATCAACAAGCATATATATCCAATTTAACAATCAAAACATGGCAAAACATTTCCAAATTAGGTCGAATTTAACCTAAAACCGAAATCATTTAAAAACATGAGATGTAGTTATTATTCACCTTTTTCTTGAGATTAAGGAGTTGAGATTTGAGAATGGATTAATGTTGATTTAGCTTCTTCCTTTAGCTTATCTTCCTCTTGTTCTTGCTTAAGGGTGGCCGACCTCTATTTTTAATTATTGATAATGAATGTGTAGAATGAACACTGCTTAAGGGTTTAGGGTACTAGAATGTGTTTTTTCCCTATTTTGCCCCTTATCTAACTTCCCTTATCTGTTTCATTTTAATTCATTTTAGTTTATTTGTCAACATGGCACGGCTACCCTTACTAATCACAAATCTCAATCCCCTAACCGTTACATTATTTTATTTTATTTAACTAATTAAATGTCCTAAAGAATGTTACTCAAACTTAGGGTCGTTACAATTCAGCCATCTATTGAGTACTGATGTGAATTATCGTTTCTCATAGCAATTAATCAATTTCGACCCCATAACTTTCCATGTGCTTGCAAATAACACGTGGATTATGCTTAGCGAGTTTGGAGGATTGCAATTTGATGGATTGCTAGCGATCCATAGTCAATAGATCGCTAGCCATCCAAGAACTTTGCAAATTTTTCAGAGTTGTTTCCTACTTAATTGAGCCAGGGCCAACCTTCTTTCTTTTCATTCTTTCCCTCGCGAACCGAGCTATCTTCCTTTGCGAACTGATCCAATCTTTCAACCAAAACCTAGCTCACTTACGCCACTGCCTTCATCGGTCTTCACCACTGTAGCTTTCTGCCTCTGACCTTACTTGCCTTTGCCGTCACCTTGAGCTTGCCCCTAGTTCCTGAATCGCCATCTACTTGGATCGCCGTCGATCTTATTCACCTGGATCGTCCCTGATCTTGTTCACCTTAGATTGCTAACAACTTAAGATTGACCATATTCACCTTTTGACTTAAGGTGGGTGACGTGGATTTGGCGTTTAATTGGCGATTTTGTGATGAAGTTGTGTTGGTGACGGATGCAATTAAGAATTCAAGTTGATTGCGATTTTATGGAAGAAGATAGTAAATCGAGTCTTGAATTCTTCACAGAACGAAGCCCGGGTTTCGCCCCGGTGCTTGACATGTTTTGCTATCTTCGTCCATAGCGTCAGAATTAACATACACCGAGTTACACCGTTAATTCAACACGACATCTTGCGGATTAATTTTGGTTTTTCTGGGAGGTGATAATAGCTTAGGGCAGCATCTTGTATGCAGCTCATGCTATTATCCGTTTCCAAGAAACTGAAATCGACTTATGTTGAGAATTCTCTGCTTAATTCGGAACCATTGATCTATAGTTGCTCACTTTGGATTGGTCCTATCATTGCACAGCCGTGTACCTAGAATAGGAAGAGCTTTCCGTGCCGCTTCGGACAATGGATCCGTTATCGATCGTTGGTCGATAACGGGTAAGTGTAGGAGAAATAACTTTAATGGCTGATACAAAAAGCTCTTTTATTTCTTCACTATGAGTGAACTATCTACACAGGATAGAGCGTTTGTAGTGTTCAGGACACCGAGCTCATCCCATATAGATAACACACTGCACTTGCCCTAGTCAACTTGGAATCTGATGTGTCGGCATATATCGATATTTTTCGAAGTTCAAGGGTTAAGCATAGGGGGACTTTTAGTTAAAAATAGAATTACCTGACTGCGTTAGGTACAAGTTTTGTTGTATAGAATAAAGCACCCATCATCCCATCGTAAATCCAGTGGAGGAAGTCTGGCACTCTCAGAAGCTGAATCGTCGTCAGTTGCGCCTTCACAAACGGTCTCAGTGGCGCCTAATTTTTCAGTACCGCCAATTGAATATGTTCAATTGGTTTTGGTTGGTCCGGGATGACGACCCACCTCCTCAACCCTTAGAAATTGACACTAATACATCCTCGGTATCCACGTGCCGTAAATCCAAGTGCCGGAGAGACATATTATCATGGGTAAAGAAATAAAGACAAAAGGTGGACAATAATAGAATCTCACATCGTATTCAACACATAATTATACATATGAGTAGTACATGCAATTACTCAAAATTATTCCATCAAAGTTACGACAGGTACTAACCCAGCTAGGAAAGTTATAATGACCTATCCTTACAATGATGGTAGATACTAATACATAATACAGACACAGCGGAAAGTGATAGATGACTTCACAGAAGACCCAAAATGCTCCATGCTCCATTCCAAAATGCTCCAAGCTTACCTAACTACTTGGCTGCCTAAAAAAATAGGGCACCCAGAGTTTAAAGGGAAAAGAAAATAAACTCCGGGTCAGTCATGGGACTGGTGTGAGAAACTCAAAATACGATGTTTGAAAACAAAAGGTATCTCATAAGACCACGCCGCACATAAACAAGGAACGGGTTTTTTCCTTATGATAACCAAAACATTTGCTACACAGAATAGGTGGATATTATTTTTAATGACATTCTTTTGAAAACACTTTTCAAGTAAGTATACATAATCTTAGCCGAAATTGTTACATTATTAAATTCCAGCATACTAGGATCTACAATCAAATCTGAAGGCACTTATTGGAGAACGGATTTCCATACAATGACAAGGTAAGGGACTACCTTTCGACAGTACATCTCTAGAAAAATGCACCTGAGGCTCCAACCTCTACCAACACAGAACCGGCCTACCTTTACCATAGATAGTACCGAATATGTCATCACCCCGGTCATTCCCAACCTACCCGAGAGCTCCCTTTGCATACACCACATTAATTTAAAACCCGATGTCATAGCGGGAATAAATATATCTAGAAAGGTGATGACTATATCCTAATGGGAGCGACCCACTTAGCTCTGCCTCATCTACCCAGTTTTTGTCATTTTCGGGTGATGAGGCTCGAGGTAACGATTACCTTACTCATAGCACATTCCACTTTGAATGCCATATTGCCAATCCAAAATCACACAACTAATTTCTACAAACGTATAACTCCTGAACTCGTATGTCTCAGAAAAGGGTGTTAAGCTAAGAGAAGTTGCCTTCTCCGCCACCAATCAGATGATACGTTCATAGAAATCAACCAATGTAATTACAATTGCAATGTCAGACATCCGTCCATGCAAGTTGTCCAGGAACAGGACAAACCGAAGGCACTCTCCTACCACATCTTGTCGGGAGTTACTCCTAGGATTTCCAAACTCAAGTCTGGACACTACCTCTCTGACACCCATAAGGCGGTCAAGTAATTTGATCGACTCTAAATCATTTAATATTTAACCATTCCATAAATCCTTCAAATCATATTTAAAATACTTTATTAATCATTTGAAAACATTTACAAAAGATTTGGAAAAGAACGGTTGCGTTTAAAACTACATGTCATAAGTTATAGAAAAGTGCTGTGGAAAGTGCTACGGAAAGTGCTTTTTATGCTATATTGATCAAAACGACTTTTTTTCATTTGGAAACTCATTTTTATAACTCAAATCACTTTTAAAACATTTTAAAATATTTTTAGAATTTATTTCATATTTTTAAACAATTTTAAAGAGGTTTAACATTTCATATACACCAATTCATTAAATAAAGGAAAGTGATTTCCTTTGTACTTATCGATGTGTATTTCTGTGACTTGCATATATATTCAACATTCATATTAAACAACCATCATCAATAATCATAATCAAACATATATAACATCCAATAGTATATAATACGATAGTTTAGGAGTTTACTCACCTCGGGTTTAAACGACTAACTAAAAATTGGCTATAGCTTTGCTAACTCGAACTTTTAGCTCACGATCACTTGGATTATTGCTTCTAGATGGCTCGGCCTATGGATGAGAGGATGGAGGTGATGGAAGCCATTAAAGTAGAGGTGAAAAAGAAATAGAAGATGGAATGAGATGTGTGAATTTGTGAAGCCTTAGGGTCTTATTTATAGCCTTGGGAAAATGTGGCAAATTACTAAATTACCCTTAGATATTATCAAAATATCTCTTACACCACATCACTTCAACATCAAATCCTTGTCCCCATACTCAAGTGAATGCATTAATGAGATGTAATGTGATAAGACATATTGCAAAAATATCTTAAGCATGGAATGACATGCATTAATGGTGGATTTGATGTTTGCTTTCCATGTTTTAATAGTGATTAGATGTTACCTTTTTCACTTACTTTTTGTAAAAATATCTTAGATATTTTCTTTAGCTTTGATTTGACTAATTGTGATACACATATATGTGTGTATGTGTATGTGTGTGCATGTACAAACAATGTTGCAACAACTTAAAACAATTTCCATTTGTCAAACCGTTGAGATTTCGGGATCCAATTTCCGGTCATATTTTCAGTTTTTAATCAAACTATTTATTTATGTAAACAAAACTTGAAAATAAATTTCTTATCATCTTTAACTAATTAAAATAATTTCATTTAACTTATAAAGCTATATTTAAAATTAATTAAATATTCCATTTTCAAAGTGGTAAGATTACGGGTCGTTACATACTTCCCCCTTAAAAGAATTTCGTCCTCGAAATTAAGGATGAGAACAAGATAACTCGAAGACAAATATATATAACGAAGTGATACACATGCATAAGATATAGCAAGTGACATCACCATAAGCCGGTGAGTACATTATACACATACAACCATGTATCCATTCTAAACTCAGGGTAGGCTTTACGCATTCTTTCCGCTGTCTCCCATGTGCAGTCTGCTGCGTCACCACTCCATTGGACTTTAACCAATCTTACAGCCTTCCTCCTTAATCGCTTCTCATCGTGATCTATGATTCGCATTGGTCGCTTGATAACCGCCAAATTAGGTTCAACTTCTAAATCTTCTTGGGCAGCTGTTTCTATAATTTGCTCTGGATCATGCACATATTTTCGTAGGTGAGATACATGAAAGGCATTGTGTACACCAGATAACCTTTCGGGCAGTTCCACACGATAAGCTAATGGGCTAATCCTTTCGAGAATAGGAAAAGGTCTAATAAATCGAGGTGCTAGCTTCCCTACCCGACCAAATCTTACCACTCCTCTCATTGGAGAAACTTTTAGGAATACGTAATCTCCAACTAAGAACTCTAAATTTCTTCGCCTTTGATCAGCATAGCTCTTCTGCCTACTCTGGGTTTCTTTCTTTTTTTTCCTAACCATATCAACCTTTTCTGAAGCTTCTCTAATCATCTCAGGACCTAGTACTAATCGATCTCCAATCTTGATCCAACATGCTGGGGATCTACACGGACGACCATACAAAGCTTCATATGGGGCCATGCCAATACTAGCCTGATAACTATTATTGTAGGAGAATTCTATCATATGAAGGTAGCTTTCCCATGAACCTCCGAAATCTAAGATGCAAGCTCTTAGAAGATCCTCCAACACTCGATTTACTCTCTCAATTTGTCCATCGGTCTGGGGGTGATATGCGGTGCTTATGTTTAGCTTAGTTCCTAAAGTTGTTTGCAATGCCTCCCAGAACTTACTGGTAAAGATAGGATCTCGATCACTGACTATACTACTGGGGACACCATGCAATCGAACTACTTCCCTCATGTATATTTCTGCTAGACTTGCAGCAGTTCTCGTTGGTTTTACTGGGATAAAATGTGCGCTCTTGGTTAATCGATCTATGATAACCCAAATTCCTTCACTTCCCTTTCTTGATTGGGGTAAGCCATCGATGAAATCCATCGATATTTGGTCCCATTTCCAAGTCGAAATTTCAAGAGGTTGGAGTAATCCAGCGGTCTTTTGCTAATCACTTTTGATCTGTTGACAATTTGCATATCTGCTAATATGGATAGAGATATCCCTCTTCATGCCATCCCACCAAAAAGTTCTCTTCATATCTCAATACATTTTAGTACTTATTTGGATAAAAATTTCAAATATGCGCTCTCTTAGACTAAATTCATTCTAGGGTAATACTAACCCTATCTCTAATGAGTGGACCCCATCTAGGCTTAGGTATTCACTCAACCATAAGCTCTGATACCAAATGTGACGACCCACCTCCTCGACCCTCAGAAATTGACACTAATACATTCTCGGTATCCACGTGCCGTAAATCCAAGTGCCGGAGAGGCAGATTATCATGGGGTAAAGAAATAAAGATAGAAGGTGGACAATAATAGAATCTCACATCGTATTCAACACATAATTATACATATGAGTAGTACATGCAATTACTCCAAATTATTCCATTAAAGTTACGACAGGTACTAACCCAGTTAGGATAGTTATAATGACCTATCCTTACAGTGCTGGTAGATACTAATACCTAATACAAACACAGCAGAAAATGATAGATGACTTCAATAAAAGACCAAAAATGCTCCATGATCCATTCCAAAATGCTCCAAGCTTACCTAACTAGTTGGCTGCCCAGAAAAATAGGGCACCCAGAGTTTAAGGGAAAAAGAAAATAAACTCCGGGTCAGTCATGGGAGTGGTGTGAGAAACTCAAAATACGATGTTTGAAAACAAAAGGTATCTTATAAGACCACGCTTCACATAAACACGGAACGGTTTTTTTCCTTATGATAACCAAAACATTTGCTACACATAATAGGTGGGTATTATTTTTAATGACATTCTTTTGAAAACACTTTTCAAGTAAGTATACATAATCTTAGCCGAAACTGTTACATTATTAAATTCCAGCATACTAGGCTCTACAATCAAATCCGAAGGAACTTATTGGAGAACGGATTTCCATACAATGACAAGGTAAGGGACTACCTTCCGATAGTACATCTCTAGAAAAATGCACCTGAGGCTCCAACCTCTACCAACACAGAACCGGCCTACCTTTACCATAGATAGTACCGAATATGTCATCACCCCGGTCGTTCCCAACCTACCCGAGAGCTCTCTTTGCATACACCACATTAATTTAAAACCCGACATCATAGCGGAAATAAATATATCTAGAAAGGTGATGACTATATCCTAATGGGAGTAACCCACTTAGCTCTGCTGCATCTACCCTGTTTTTGTCATTTCCGGGTGATGAGGATCGAGGTAACGATTACCTTACTCATAGCACATTCCACTTTGAATGCCACATTGCCAATCCAAAATCACACAACTGATTTCTACAAATGTATAACTCCTGAGCTCGTATGTCTCAGAAAAGGGTGTTAAGCTAAGAGAAGTTGTCTTCTCCGCCACCAATCAGATGATACGTTCATAGAAATCAACCAATGTAATTACAATTGCAACGTCAGACATCCGCCCATGCAAGTTGTCCAGGAACAGGACAAACCGAAGGCACTCTCCTACCACATCCTATCGGGAGTTACTCCTAGTATTAGTAGCGATTAGTCCTTGCATTGGATATTTCATAACGAAGAGACTACTGCTACTATATGTATATTGGGATTTTATCCCCAAATGATCAACAAGCAGTTCTTCATTACGAAAATCCTTAATATCGTATCCAAGTCTTCACTTCAAATACGTAAATTGGTTCGAAGTGGTCTTCGGATAGGTATTACCCAAATCCGACCCCGGTTCCTTCGAACCAATCATCGATTAAAAAGATGTTAAGTTCATATGTGATTATCAATCATCATTCAATTTAATTCATATTTCTATTCATTCATAGATATATCTTAGAGATATATTCATTGAAATATTTCTTTATCTTTCTTAAAGTATATGGAATCATCAAGCCTCATTTATCAACTCCTTTTGGTTAATTTAAACCATTTTAAATCGTGGAATAATTCCAAACCCGTTCATGTTTTACTTAGAAAAATATTTCCAATTCATTTCATTTAAATCTTAACAAATATTTCCTAATTCAAAACTCATAATTTTAATTCAGTTAAAAGCATGTTATCTAGGATGTTAATCCAAAACTAGTAAATGTTAAGTGAGCAGAATCTATAGAAATCATCTAATTCTACTCAATGTCAATTCCCGTATTCAACAAATACTATGGACGGAATAACGGTGAAAGCACCCTTTAAATTCCACGAATAGTATGAGTTCCCTCTTCGGGCTTTAACACCGAGTACAAGAAGATTATCTCCATAAAATTCAAGTTATTTATATTTGGAGAATTATATCCTTTAACTTTGGAAAATTTTGATCCAAGTAAATCAAATTTACTATCCCATCCGTCAGGCCAGTCCGAATAGCCAGGGAGAGCAGGAAACTGGTATTCCAAACTCAAGCCTAGACACTACCTCTCTGACACTCATAAGGCGGTCAAGTAATTTGATCGACTCTAAATCATTTAATATTTAACCATTCCATAAATCCTTCAAATCATATTTAAAATAATTTATTAATCATTTGAAAACATTTACAAAATATTTGGAAAAGAACGGTTGCGTTTAAAACTACATTTCAAAAGTTATAGAAAAGTGATGCGGAAAAAGCTATATTGATCAAAACGACTTTTTTTCATTTGGAAACTCATTTTTATAACTCAAATCGCTTTTAATACATTTTAAAATATTTTTAGAATTTATTTCATATTTTTAAACAATTTTAAAGAGGTTTAACATTCCATATACACCAATTCATTTAATAAAGGAAAGTGATTTACTTTGTGCTTATCGACGTGTATTTCCGTGAGTTGCATATATATTCAACATTCATATTAAACAACCATCATCAATAATCATAATCAAACATATAAAACATCCAATTTTATATAATACGATGGTTTAGGAGTTTACTCACCTCAGGTTTAAACGACTAACTAAAGATTGGCTATAGCTTTGCTAACTCGAACATTTAGCTCACGATCACTTGGATTATTGCTTCTAGATGGCTCGGCCTATGGATGAGAGGATGGAGGTGATGGAAGCCATTAAAGTAGAGGTGAAAAATAAGAAGAAGATGGAATGAGATGTGTGAAATTGTGAAGCCTTAGGGTCTTATTTATAGCCTTAGGAAAATGTGGCAAATTACTAAATTACCTTTAGATATTATCAAAATATCTCCTACACCACATCACTTCAACATCAAATCCTTGTCCCCATACTCAAGTGCATCCATTAATGAGATGTAATGTGATAAGACATATTGCAAAAATATCTTAAGCATGGAATGACATGCATTAATGGTGGATTTGATGTTTGCTTTCCATGTTTTAATGGTGATTAGATGTTACCTTTTTCACTTACTTTTTGTAAAAATATCTTAGATATTTTCTTTAGCTTTGATTTGACTAATTTTGATACACATATGTGTGTGTATGTGTATGTGTGTGCATGTACAAACAATGTTGCAACAACTTAAAACAATTTCCATTTGTCAAACCGTTGAGATTTCGGGATCCAATTTCCGGTCATATTTTCAGTTTTTAATCAAACTATTTATTTATGTAAACAAAACTTGAAAATAAATTTCTTATCATATTTAACTAATTAAAACAATTTCATTTAACTTATAAAGCTATATTTAAAATTAATTAAATATTCCATTTTCAAAGTGGTAAGATTGCGGGTCGTTACATCTGGTTGGAGATCGGACTCCTCCAAATTTTAGAGTTCTACTCAATCCACTGGAGAGAGCTTCCTCTATAATCTCTACTAAATTTCTGCATAACATTTGTTTATAATATGGCATTCCAAACGATGACGTACGCCTTCCATCAAAAAATGAGTTTGCACATATGCCGCCTTCGGGGTAGACCGCTTGCCAACGTTATATGTGCTTAAATGGAGCAGTGCCTCCTTCAATCACTTCTTGAGAGAAACTCTTCTGAACTTAGGAATTTCTCCATTTCAGATTCACCCCCAATGAATACGCAATCTTGACTTACCTTCATGTCCTGTTTATGCGGACACTCAATCATGCCCCAAGTTTTGATGAGTTAAGATATTTTCTCTCATTCAAGAAGAGAGACGAATGTCCATCCCTAGTGGTCATTGAGGCTCAAAGAAACCGCAAAATCTTGCTGCAGCTTCAAAGTAACCTGTCCTAATTCAAGACCCAATATTTTTTCATTAGGTGTCCTAAGGGATTTAATCATCTTTGGACGACGGGGGTAATTCCCTTTTTTACTCGTTGAGATTTAATACGTTGCTATGGAATTTTTGAAAGATTGAATGCTCCTTGCAGTTATTCCGAGACCAAACAGAGATCCATCACTCGATCCAATCTTCCATACTCTGAAGGCCGTAGACGCCAAAGAGAGATCGGTTAAGTTTTTGCTAACGGATGAGAATTTGCTTCGGTACGGGTTGTTGCATCTCGGGAGAACTGCCGTAGCCATTGAAGTTCCATCCCCTTCCTATTCTAGAATTCGAACACACTCCACTTCTACATCACACGGCTCCAAAGAGGTCGACCTCCCAGAAGGAGAAGGTCCGTCTGGCGTGTCAACCAAAGAAATTCATGAAGGAAGAGGTGCTACGACCAAAGCCAGCTGCCCACCTAGGATGCCTCGGATCCTGAAGGAGGAGAATGAAGAATTCAATCAGTGTGAGGGCAAGGCTGCAGTGACAACAAAAAAGGAGGAGGGTGAAATTGAGAACTGCAGCAGCTATGATTCCTCCTCTAGTGATGAAGAATTCAATGCAAGTTCTAGTGATGGAAACTTCGAATCGTGTGATGAAACTCCGAGAATGAGTCTCATTCTCCGGATTTGCTTCCCCAAGAGATTCGTGCTAAAGATGCTCTCCCAACAACCGAGTGACATCATGGTTCTCCGCCTAAGGACAGCAGCATTAACTTTGGGGATTTGAGCAACGTTTATGTAGATATAGATGTACTCATGGGAGAAGATTTCGAGTTCGAAGGATTGTCTCCTTGCCCTGGTCATGCTATGTCTATAGTTAGCCTGATTCCCACTGTGGTGACCTCTCGATTCGGTTTGCGAAGTCAATTTAGGCCGCCTATGACACGTCACGCATTTCACTAGGGTCACGTTCACTTAAATGTGCATATTTAGGTTCATTTCCTATCGCTGAAGTTCTCTATTTATTTTTTATATCAGGTACTATGAGAGGCCATGGACTTTACGAGGACCTTAAAAATTTTACCAATGCACAATACTGGTTAAGACGGACTTCAAACTACTATTAGCCCTAAGAAACTGAGGAAAAGTGGAGAAGAAGGAAAGATTTGGAAGCCGAAGTACGTCGTCGGGGAAACAGAGAACGGGGTAGAATTTATAGGAGTGGTTATGAGAAGAGAAAAACTCCTGACAACCGAGAAGAGCCATCCAAGAAATCGAAGGTAGATAGCGGTTCCCATCCCTCCGAGCACCAAGCATTTGCCTCGGCTCCAGACTCTGTTGGAATTGAAGTTATGACTACCACTGTTCAAGTTTGACCTTCATCCCAGGCCCTGTTAACTCACATAATACCTATTTCTAGTTCTTCATGTCCCCGCAGGAGACTGGCTTATATTCTCCCGTCTGATCCCTCTAACAATCGCCTACATAAATGAGTAGTTGCTTAATCTGTTCTTAAAATTTTTGCAAAAACATTTATCGTATTGGTTAAATTAACACATTGGCCTTGAACTTTTCCTAGTGTTTATCCTTTTGACTTACTGACGAATCAGTAGACTAGGTTGTCTATGAATAGTAAGCCTTTTTGTGTAAATCCAAAATAGACAACACACAATAAGTGTTTCTTATCTTCCTTGGTTCTCTGTTTGTGTTCGTTTTTGCCATGAACACCGGCTTGGTCTCATGAGTGCTTAGAGAATTTGGCCTCACAATTCTCCTTGAAGCGGCGCCTTCACATTCACATAGGTGATTCTGTAAAGGGTATTCGTAATTCCCTACTTGGTTCTTTAGTATTACTAAGTACAGACATCATTAAAAGTATCAAAACTTATCCTATTCTCCAGCGAGTAATGCACTGACTTATCATAGGAATGATTTGAGTGTATACAAGTGCCATTAAGTTTATCTTAAACTTAGTTGTCCTTTTGAATGTAACGACCCGTAAATTCCAACTGTTTTAATAACGTAATTAGTTGAAATTTTGTGAAATTTTAAAAGATAAAATTTTGAAATAAATTTGATATTTGGAATGTGTTTAGTTAAACATAGCAACTGGTAAATTTTCGTTCGGAAATATGAAAGTTTATTTCGCGCGTAAATTTACTTCAATTTAATCAGTTAAAAAGCGATGAAAATAAAAGGTTTTCGAAACCTAAATATTTTTACATAGAAAAATTCTAAATCATCTTTTGAGCAAGATGTCAGTTTGTCGTTTTTCCAAATTCGGACATCTTTGGCTCCGTCGATCTTATTTTTCAGTGTTTTTCTTGCATTTTCCGTAGTAGAAAAATTCGAATTTTTATAATTCAATCAAACCGCTGATATTTTTATACCGTTTTGATCGTCTCGTCGTGCTGATCTCAACAGTATATTCATCTTTGTATATCGGAGTCCGGTACGCTGCGAAATTGGTAAAAACGATTTTTCGTATCGGTATTCGTTTTAAACCTTTCGTTTTCCTTGTGACTATTCGTTACTGTTGCATCTATATCTTCTGAATTTAACTTCTGCCTGTTCATTCATTTCATTTATTGGGTTCAGTTTGAAATAAAAAAAAATTGAAACGTGCCTATTCATTTCTTTTCTAAATGTTTGTTTTGGCAAGCCTGCACGTCCTCTTACCTGCTCCCATACTCTATCTTCTTCCTATCCTATTTCACATGCCTGTAGCCTCCATTCTCCCCACAAATATCAACCGAGCACCACCAATTGTTTCACCTCCACCATGCCACCCTTTGCCTTCGTGCTCTACCGCCCTTTCACCATCTCAACCCCGCCTCATTCCGACCAAACCAAACAGCTCCAGACCCGCCACCCATTGACCTGCTCCCCTACACCACCTCCGCGCCAACCCTCCTCATCCACACAAACACCCAATCACCATTGCCCTTGCCTCGGCAACAAGACAACATCCACCTCGTCCCTTACAGCCTCGCCTACGACCTCTCTCCTCCTATTCCCTCCCACCGACCTTGCCTCAAACAACACCTAAGTCGAAGCCAAATCTTCCCTGTCCCCGAGCCCGCTTCACCCATGCAACCGAGCCGTCCACTTCTCGGCCTACCCTCCGCAAACACAGCAACCAGTTCAATGCAACCTCCCCTCGCCGTGCGACCCTGACCAAGCTCCACACTGACCTCGGTCCACCAACCTGCAGAAGCCTCCGCCTTCCCTTCCAAGGTCGAGACTTATCACCACCCACGCGAACCCAAAGCCACTGACCACCTTCTCTTGGAATATCTGTAAGCTGCTTTGTTTTCTTGATTTATTTTGCAGTTATAAGTTTAGACAGATCTAAACTTTATTCACATAGGTAGGTGTAATCAACGGCTTATAATTGTTACATGTATATTGCTTATTTCAAAGTGAAATTTTTATGGAAGTGTTTATATATTAAGCTATACATATATTAATACTCTTTTATGATGTGAGTACTGTATGTGTACTATATTTTATAATATTTTAGTGTATAAGTGATATATATTCATCTCAGTAATAGTTAGTTATATACAAGTTGATTTGTATGTATTGGTTTCAGGCCTCGTTGTTTTGGTGAGTCTACATAAGTTATTGTTATAGTTAGTTATGTGTACTATATCTACATAAGTTAGCTATATAAGTCTACATTATGTACGAAAGCTATAAATATTAGTTTTGACATGTATATTATATTATGTATATAGCTGAGATAAATTGAGCCAACCAATATATTATATGCGTGAGTTGTGCATATGCTTTTATACTGGACCAGATTTCAAATTTAGCCAACCTATATATTGTTTGCAGTTTGTCTTGTTATAGTTTATGTTGAAGTTTTTTTTTGTTTCCAAAATAAAAAGTGGTTTAAGCTGTTTTGATTCTCTTTGGTTTTCTAGATGCGTGTGTACTCTGTTTTGTTATGATATTAGTTTTAAGTATGGATATTTTAAGTATATTATATGAGTATAAATAGTTATATAATACTATAGTAAGTTATAGATCTGAAAATATATTGTGAAAAGTCTGTAAGTTATATATATAAGCTATTTAGCTAGTTACGTGTATATAGGATATTTGAGACAAACAATGAAGGAAATTTTTCTTTGTTTCGTATATAAAAAAAAATGTAAACATTTTTTTTATACGAGTTATATATAGTCTATATGTAAGTTACTATTGCTGTTCTAAAGATGAGTAGGCTATTTTGTATCTATTTGTATTATGTAGTATATACTAGTTTATATATATACTGAGTTTGGGTTTGAATGTATATATATATATATATATATAATTAGATGAATATATATGTATAATTACAGTTTGGGTTGAACTACGCCTACCTGTATAAATATTATTATATAAGGTCTAAATTTGTTGTTCGTATAGGTAAATGTTATAGTGTGTGCATTTTTTTATAGCATCTACAGTATATTATTTTATAAAAGAAGTCATTTGTTATGTCAGTTAAAAAAATATGTTACGTTTGGTTTATATAAATATATTATAACTGAAGTTTGACTTCGTTCATTATACTCCTTATAGTTTAGCTCAAGCACTAAATGTTATTTATATATTATATATGTATGGTATAAGTTATATATTTGTATGTCATATATATATATGTTCGAAGTGTAACTTACTGGTTCACAAAATTGTATTGGTTGATTTAATAATGATTTTGAATTTCTTATATATTTTAGTATTTGTCTTAAATTTAAAATATTGAAATTTTATATAATAATAGTAATGAATATATATTTTCAGTTTATATCAGAACTGATTTAATTTGTTTCGTCAATTCCCATTTATCAGCTTCGTTCTTCGATTCGAGTTCACTCTTGCCTTGTTTTGGAATTCGTGCTTGGATCCGTAACCCATTTCATTGTCTATTCTTTCTCTAGCCTCGAAAGATGAGCAATCACTCACGATTAACGTTCTTTTATTTATTAAATTTGATTTCAATTGAAACGACAATTGAAATATGCTGCTGTTAGATATTTACACTGTTATTACCTGTATCAGTTCACCTGTGACACCTAACACCAATATCTGTTATATATGCAATGATAATCCAGTTTGATTGTTAAACGACTGATTGTTTGATGTTTACAATTGGACGTTAAAATTGTAATGTATAAAGTGATAAATATTATGCAAGTAAATTTGACGTAAGATAAATAAAAAATTTGAATTGACATATATGTTGAATTTGATTAGTTGAATATGACCCCTTTTATTTGTTAAATTAATTGACATGTAGAATAGTGTTAATTACACTTTGAACCATTGAACGTATATTGGATTAATTGTTGTAGTGTTAAAATTGAAATCGAATGACAAGTGAAAACCGTAATGTAATAATCTTTAATCTACATGAAATGATAGTGTAGATTCTAGAAATAATTATATTAATTCGTACAAATAACAATGCGGATTAATACGATTATTTCGGGATTATTGAATTGATTATTGGATTGTTATTGTTTGTTGTTATTGCTGTTTATTTACTTTGACACCATCCCAGTTATCACACTGCAAGTTCCCTTTACTATGCTTTGATTTTGAATTGAATTGGAATCGGGTTGAAATGATAAATACCCAAATTGAACTTTGACCTTGGATATAGAGAATTAAATAAAACCCGATTGGTCAAATAATTTGATTTAAAAATAAAATGAAGATTTTATTTGAATAAATAATATGGTTTTGAAATGAAGTTGAAATCTGAATTTAATGAAAGGAAAATGTAAATATTTAATAATCTGAAACAAAATATTAACAATGTAATTGATGAAGAATGTTGTTTAATTTGATAAATGATTTAATAATTAAGTTTGAAATTATAATTAAGTTTGAAATTATTAAACTTTGAAATTATTTAATAATTAAGTTTGAAATTATAATTAAGTTTGAAATTATTAAACTTTGAAATGATTTAATAATTAAGTTTGGAATTATAATTAAGTTTGAAATTATTAAACTTTGAAATTATTTAATAATTAAGTTTTGAATTATTTAATAATTAAATAAGATTGAATTCTTTAATAAGTAAAATTGAACCTTTGAATAAGTGAATTTTACTTCGTAAATAACTGAAATTGAGTTTTCTTTATTAATTGAGTTTTGGAAAATTATTTAAGTAAGTAAATAAGTGAAATTGAATTTCTTTAACAAGAAATAAAATGTGATTTATTGAAATTAATGTAAGACTTGAAATTTAAAGAATTTGATTTGATGAATTCAATTTAATTCAAAATTGTAAGTTTTGATTTAATGAAGTTGAACTTAAGTAATTGATTTAATGAATTGGAAATTTAACAGAAATTGTTTAAATGAAAATTAACTTAACGAACATTGAATGAAATTGATAAATGGATTTAAATTGGTTTGAATGTTAAATTAATTTAAATGATTTCGGAATGAAACTGATATACGAATTTGAATCAATATTTGAATTGTTTTACATGATTTGAAATTGAATTTTAAGATTGTGAAATGGTAATTTGGAAGTTTTGAAACGTAAATTTTGGAAATTGATTTCGAAAGAGAAATGAAATGTTGATTTACGAATTCTATTTGAAATTGAATTTGATTTGGTTTTGAAATTTATTAAACGATCAATCGGTGTAATAATTACGGAAGTTATTAAAGAGACCGGAATCGGTTATGGACATACTCTTTGTCTAAACCGAAAACCACTTTAATAACTATACGCGGAGTGTTGATCCAGAACGAAGTGGTTGGAATGATGTACGTGATGATTGAAGAAAGAGAACGATGATGGATAGCCTTGACACTTGTGTCGAATTGGAAATGACTAAAACAGGAGCCGTGCCGGGCCAATGGAGGATTTGCTACCTCAAGTGGACACACTTCTTCGAACTACTCATTACTTGTTGTCGATTGGTGCACCCTTGATTTTGGGAGTGTTGTTTCACGGTGTTGCGGGCGCTGCGGCGTTGCGTTCTCACCAGTCCGGATCAGGTGAACGGTAGTATCACTACCTTGGGTATTTCCTCATGTGCCTTGTCATACTTGTATTCCCTATTCATGACCACTATGAATTTGTTTTGTACCTTTAGTATATGGATTGCCCTCTGGTGACTTCCGATTTTGGGGAAACTACGATCTTGTATATGCTTTTGGGAATAAAAATGTGTTAAGGGTGGAATGGGCCATGACTTAACACTATTTTGATATCTTTATATTACTGATAGACATTATCTACTTATCGTACACTACTACATAGTAGATAGTTTAACGGATCCTTAAAGGATGGTTATTCCAAACATCCTTTGAGTTACTTGTATTTCAATTGCTATTTCACTTGAGTTGGATTTATTGATATAAGAATGTTAATCCTGACTCGAGTGTTTTGTGTTTTGCTTTACGCTCGGGTCAGACTGAGTGTACCAATATTCGAGACTCACTTTTGGAGTTGGAGCTTTGCTTGAAGATCCAGCCATCTATTCTGCTTTCAGTATTCGATGATTCCAGTGATGTATTCTGATTTGTATCTGATATATCGTGTTACTCTTCCGTTGTATCTGGTTTAACTCTGATGTATCGTATTACTCTTCTGTTGTAAACTCTGATGTAACTTATACATTTATATAGTAGCTTCATGAACTACTATCTCTTTTATTTCCGCTGCATTTATTACTCTGTGTCTGTGATCTGTGATTATTTATTTACTGTATATGTTCAGTTTTGCCAAATTTAAATTAACAACGCGGTATTTTGAGCAATTCAATTCCGGCATGAGTGTCTACCTATACACTTATAATGGACGCGAATGGTCCAAAATATCGGGTCGTTACATTGAACCTAGATTTTGGGATCTCCAGTTAACTAGGTATGGTTTCCATTTTAGAGAAACTTTTAGTTTATGGGCCTTAACCCCATTCCCATCGACAAGGTTTGAACTTTCTCTCTAGGCAAGCCTTTTGTTAGTGGATTCACAATGTTACCTTTTGACCTTACATAGTCTATAGTGATAACTCCATTAGAGAGAAGTTGTCTTACGGTTTTATGTCTACGATGAATATGCCTAGATTTACCGTTGTATAGTGTACTATTAGCTCTTCCAATAGCTGATTGACTATCACAATGTATGCATATTAGAGGCATGGGTTTGTTCCAATTCGGAATGTCTTCCAAAAAACTTCGAAGCCAGTCTGCTTCTTCTGCAGCTTTATCTAGTGCAATAAATTCTGATTCCATTGTTGACCTTTCTTTGCAAGTCTGTTTGGATGATTTCCATGAAATTGCTCCATTTCCTAATGTGAACACATATCCACTTGTGGATTTTGTGTCATTTGAACCAGTTATCCAATTTGCATCATTGTATCCTTCCACTACTGAAGGATATTAGTATAGTATAATCCATAGTTCTGTGTATACTTTAGATATCCTAGAACTCTGATTATCGCTTTCCAGTGATTTTTACCGGGATTGTTGGTATACCTACTCAGCTTACTTACAGCATATGCGATATCTGGCCTAGTGCAGCTCATGACATACATGATACTTCCTTGTATACGAGAGTATTCAAGCTCATAGATACCATCACCAGTGTTCTTTACCCAATTTTGGTTCATATCCACTGGTGATTTTGCAATAGTTATATTATGTTGTTTGAACCTTTCAAGTATTTTGGCAATGTAATGTGATTGAGGTAATGCATATCCTTGTGATGTCTTCAAAATTTTGAAACCCAAAATTACATCAGCTATTCCTAGGTCTTTCATGTCAAATCTAGAGCATAACATATCCTTTGTTGACTTTATTATGGCCTTATTATTACCTAGGATCAATAAATCATCAACGTACAGAAAAACAATGACATATCCAATCTTTGTATGTTTTATATAAACACATTTATCTGATTCATTTATTTTGAATCCATTTGATAGCATAGTTTCATCAAATTTTTCGTGCCATTGTTTTGGAGCTTGTTTAAGGCCATAAAGTGATTTTACTAACATGCACACCCTATTCTCATTTCCTGGGCTCAAAAACCCTTCAGGTTGTTTCATGTATATTTCTTCTTCTAGTTCACCATTCAAAAATGCAGTTTTTACATCCATTTGATGTATTTCCAAATCAAGTATGGATGTGATTGCAATAAGCATCCTAATTGATGTTATTCGAGTTACTGGTGAGTATGTGTCAAAATAATCCAGGTCTTCCTTTTGTCTGAATCCTTGGACTACAGGACGAGCTTTATACTTGTCTATTGAACCATCAGGTTTCAATATCTTCTTAAATATCCATTTATTACCTAAGGTCTTGCATCCTCGAGGTAAATCAACTAACTCCCATGTATGGTATGCCATAATGGATTCGATCTCAGAGTTAATGGCCTCCTTCCAGTAAGGGGCATCGGTGGAGGACATGGCTTGTTTGTATGTTAATGGATCGTCTTCTCTCATAAATGTGTAGAAGTCTGGTCCAAAGGTTCTTGAGGTCCGTGACCTTTTGCTTCTACTTGGTTCCTCCACTTGTTGATTAGTACTATTTTGCTAAAAGTTATCAATATTTTGTTCAGCATCCTCAAGAGAATTAGTGTTTATAGTTTTCCTTGGTCTCTCTTGAGTATAATTTAGTACCCTATTTTAAAAGATATACGTGTTCGAATAATCTAGCATTTCTCAACTCAATGATTGTGTTTACATGAATATCATAAATTTCAGGTTTGTATACCAAAAATCGACAAGCTGCACTGTTTTGTGAAATCCAATGAATACACAATCGATTGTTTTTGGTCTAATTTTAACCTTCTTTGGTTTAGGTACCTCTACTTTTGCAAGATACCCCCACACTTTTAAGTATTTGTAGGATGGTGGTCTATTTTTCCAAAGTTTGTGGGGAGATTTAGATGTTTTCTTTCATGGTATTTTATTTAAAATATGATTTGCAGAAAGAATAGCTTCTCCCCAGAAGTTATCTGGCAAGCCAAAACTAATTAGTAAGGCATTCGTCATTCTTTAAGAGTTCTATTTTCCATTCGGCTATACCGTTGGATTGAGGTGAATACGGGGCTGTAGTTTGGTGTATAATACCATGCTCAGCACAGAATTCCTCAAAGTGAATTCATATTCTCCTCCTCTATCACTTCTTAAAGCTTTTATTTTCTTGTTGAGTTGATTTTCAACTTCTGCTTTATACTGCTTAAACATATCGAATGCCTCGTCCTTGCTTCTAAGGAGATACACATAACAGTACCTTGTACAATCATCAATGAAAGTGATGAAGTACCTTTTTCTTCCTCTAGTTTGACACATTTTTAAGTCACATACATCTGTGTGTATTAAGTCTAGAGGTTCGGTTTCTCTTTCAACATGTTGAAATGAGATTCTAGTCAATTTTGCTTCAGCACAAGTTTCACATTTATAACTTGGATCTATTGAAACTTTAGGTATAAAGTCTAAGTTAATCATTTTTCGTAATTTATCAAAGTTAACATGGCCTAATCTGGCATGCCATATATTAGAGGATTCAGCAATATAAACAGAAGAATTAGCTTTATTATCACAATCCTTTGGTACAACAGTCATTACATTCATTTTAAACAAGCCATCACTCACATATCCTTTCCCAACACAAACTCCGTTCTTTGATAAAATAAAGATATCGGATATAAAGACTAACTCGAAGCCATTCTTGCTTAGTAGTGAACCAAAAACCAAATTCTTTCAAATGTCTGGGATGTGTAAAACATCATTCAACGTAAGTTCATTTCCAGAGGTCATCTTTAGCACAATTCTGCCTTTTCCTTCAACCTTTGATGTAGAAGAATTTTCCATAAATAGTTGTTCTTCTTGTTTCACAGGTATATAGTTCGGGAACATCCACTTATTGGCGCAAATATGTCTTGTGACACCAGTGTACACAAACCGGTCTTTGGAGTTGCCAATTAAGTTGCATTCAGAAATCACCGCAGACAGGTTCATTTCAGAAATGTCATCAGAGAGTTTCTCGCATTTGGTGATATTTGCTTGTTCTTTCTTTTTCTTTGGACCTCGGCACTCGTTGGCCTTATGTCCTTTCTTCCCATAGTTGTGACAATTTCCTTTGAACTTATTTGGTTTCTTTGTGTTTGGATTGTATCCGATTTCGCTTGTTGTTTTTCTCAGCCTCGACTACATTTGTCGTTGCCACTATTGCATTGGTCGTTTTCTTTTCCGATTTCCTCTTGTCCTCTTCGATTCTAAGTCGAATAACAAGATCTTCCATAGTCATTTCCTTGCACTTATGTTTTAGATAATTCTTGAAACCTTTCCATGACGGGGGCAGCTTTTCGATGGCAGCAACCACTTGAAATGATTCGCTCAAGGACATCCCTTCATCATGGGTTTCGTGTATTATTACCTACAACTCCTGGATTTAACTGATAATGGTTTTGGCATCTATCATTTTGAAATCAAGGAACTTTCCGACAATGAACTTTTTCATTCCAACGTCCTCCGTCTTATACTTTTTATCCAGGGAAGCCCAGAGTTGTTTCGAAGCCTTCACTGTGCAATACACGTTATACAAACTGTTATCCAGTCCATTTAATATGTAGTTTTTGCATATGAAGTCTGAATTTTTCCATATGTTGAGTGCTTCGACTTTGGTTGCATCAGTCTCTAGTTCGTCCACTTTCGGAGCATCCTTAGTGAGAAATTGCGCAAGGTTAAGAGTAGTCAAGTAAAACAGCATTTTCTGTTGCCAACGTTTGAAATCTACTCCAGCAAATTTTTCTGGCCTCTCTCCATGTGAAAAAGTGACATTGGTTGTTGGAACCATTTGTCTCTTCTCAGTGGTGGCCATGGTCGGTTTGACTGTCAATGTATTGCTGTCTTGAGCCATTGTCTGAAATACAGTGACTCCAATCAGTGATAAACAAAATATGAAAATTCTGTTTCAAGATTGTTAATCGTAACGTCGGAAAAATGTTAGGAAATTGTTATTTAGTAACGTCAGAAAAGTGTTACTAAACTGTATACACAAATTGCTAACAGTAACGGTACAAAAGCGTTACGAAACTGTTACAATCCTGTTGCAAATTGCAGCAACAACAAACCATCACAGGAACGTCGCAAGATTGTTAAGAGTAGTACTTGTGCGGTTAACAAATAAGGAGTAAAAAAGCGTACCGATTATATATGTCCGAGTCCAGTATAAACTGTTTCCTTGAAACAGAATTGCTCCCTCAATGGCGCTGAAGGGATGGTGAGCAACTGTTTCGCAAGATGTAACGGACCGATCTCTACAATGTTGCGCTGGCAATTACAGAGCAACGACGAACTCAAAAGATTATTTTAAAAACAGAGTTTTGAGAAGAAAGGAATGTAGAAAAAATTCGGTGATTTGTTTCTGATTTCGTTCTGCCTATATATAGGCACGGGAAGGTGCTATTCGGTAAAAGGCACTTATTTGAACGGTTGCGACTGTTGGAAAGGTTGCGACCCTTTATCAATTGACGTGACTGTTTGTATTATTACTGTTAGAGTCAAATTTGAACAAAGAAAACAAAAAATATCTGTTTTGAACAACCAAGCCAAGCCAACAGCCAACAACAAAGTACTAAGTGCCTCAAATACGCCTCAAACGTCCATTCGTCCATGTCGCGGGTGCGAATGCGGGCGCGCGCACGTGGTAGTGCGTTGCACCACCCGCTAAGATGGCTAAGATGGCAATGCTCTCTTTCCTTTCTTTGTCTCATATTAATTATAATAGGGATCACATCTTACTATATAAACACATAATGTTTATTATATTTTAAGACGGGGGACTATTCATATCCCTCGTTTTAATGCCTCACACTTCCCCATGAAAGTGCTCATTCATTTCTAATACTGACCTCTTCACGAATTACTTCCTGTAAAACTATGAACAACGACTTTGAAGTTCTTGATCGCTTTGAGAACCACTTCGACGATATTTACTGAACAACTTCGACGATAGGCACTTCGTGAATTCACAGCACCATTTCAAAAATAAATTCGAGAGTCATGTCACCAATGATTACTGCACGACTTCGAAGACCACTTCGGGACTCTCTAAACAACCTCGAAGATCTCTTCGACAATAATTATTGAACCTGAATGTCGATCAGATCTTGACAATGAACTTGAATGTCGCCCAGATCCTCTAGATGTATAAACTCGAGGTCGTAATTCCCTATTAACTTGGATCCATTTATCCCGAAAATCTTATGAATTTGGGGATGGATTTAATATCCGATATTGAATGGGTCTTGATTTAATGGTGAATAACATAATAAAAGGGGGAAGAGCAGGAAAGAAAAGGTAAAGGAGGTGGACGAGTGAATCACATGATGAATGTTGACTGATCATTTCATAAGTTACGAAGTGGTATCTGACTGTTGAACGTATACGAAGTGGTAATTGATCTTTACTGGACATTTCTTGCGAATGTTTAAAAATTAACAACGGTTAGCCTTCGAATTTAAATCCAAAAATGAATTCAAATTTGAAAATTTTCAAAATATGAAATTCGAAATCCTTTCAGTGTATTTTGACCATTTTTCAAACATACGGAGGTTCGAGCGCTCATTCTAGCGTCAAAATGTAACGAATAATTCGTCAACACCCCAATAATTGTACAAAGTGGCATATTGGAAGAAGTTCCAAATATACCCATGGTGTAGTGATAATTCACGAATTCATTTAAATTGTAATTCATAAGTTCAAAAAATAGAATAGGCAAGTTCAATGGTCAATAGGCTAATATGCAAGTCCATAAGTCAATGGGCAATATAGACAAGTCATATCCTTTTATTCAATCTCGAATAGGTATAAATATGCAATTGTTCATGTCCTTATATGCTAATGTCCAATGTCCTTATTCTTCGTTGGTCGTTTGTCATTACAATAGTTCTCAAGCTTATGAAACAGCTTAGAAAAATTCTAGCCTAATAATGATTTATGCTAAGTGAGGGGAAGAAGTTTAAGACCCCTTTTCATGAGAGAGTACATCTACATATATAGCGGTTGGAAGGAGCTTTGTGCAAATTGGCGATGTGGGACTTTTAGTGTCGTGGAACATGTAGTGAAATATGAAGGCTTGTGAAACTTTGTGAATGAAAATGCACCAAATCCTCTTGAATTGGCTCTTGTTTATGATCTTATCCTTCCTTCTTTTGCATGATCTTCGACACTTTATGGCATTGACATTGTACGACATTGGATATCATTCAATATTCATGAAATATGACATTAATGAATAGCTTTCGACATGCGTTTAGGTAATGCTCATTGTATGTTCGACGACATGCGACATCAGTTGGAAATGGCTTTAAACATTGATGAAGAGTGGTGTGGACACTGAACAGTTGTTGAGAAAAAGATGCTTTATTCGAGATAACGTTGGTATTGATGTGAAGTAGCGTCAGTAATGAAGCGGCATCAATTATTACCCCCATCTTTATGGACGTCGACGATGTTAATTATCGACGTCGCGACAGTGTATTAATAGCTTTCTTGGCTACTAACGACGAACCTCTTCTGCATCAATCTATTCTTTCGTTTTTGAAAATTGATGTCCTCGAAGTCATTATAAAGCCGTCTTTGAAACCATTAATAGGGTGTCTTCGAAATCAATAAAAAGCTATCTTCGAAGTTGATTGAGTAAGGCATCGGTGACTAGGATCGGCGTCCCCCCAACTTAGTAACGAAGTGTGGTGAGAAATACCTTTGAAGAAATATGTTGTCGACGAGGTGCGGCACCATTTCTTCGACATAAGACCTGGTGGCACCAATTCCTTTATGACGTCTGACATTGAAATTGTGGATAAAAGTAACTACAGTATTTACCGGCTATAAACAAAGAATAAGTATTTTCATTTCTCTCAACAATGCATCAACAATACTTTAGACTTTATGTTATGTAACTAAAAAATAAATATTATGAAATATTAAAGATAGATATTAGTTAAAGTATGGTAGGATACGGTAGCTACCATGTTAACGTTTGATAACTGTTAGTGTACTGCGTGTTTTCAATCGGTTCGATAAATTGTACTAGTTCAATTAGTTATTGATTTTTCAATGTCGTTTTAATTAGTATCAATTAGTGTCGTTTTAATTAGTGTCGTTTGGTAATGATTGGTATCAGTGTTGACTGATAATGGTTTGTAAATTGTGATTTATTAAAGATGTCTAGGCCTAAATTCTTGAACCTAAGCATTAACGAGAAAAGCTAAGGCCCCGTTTGGCTTATCGTTTTTAGTTTTGTATTTTCGTCTATACAAAAGCACGTCCGTTGTATGTGTTGTTGAAAAACAAACGATTTTGAAAAATGAAATTAACATGTAAAATAGAAAACAAGTTTACTATGTTTTTCGTGTTTCGAGAGATAAGTAAAGCACGGGGAACAATCCAACTCCTTCGTTGTCCGTTGGTCGTCGCAACCGCTAAGAATTATAAATCTTCTTCTCTTGTTTCTTCATGTTTCTTAGGACAAGTTGAAAACACAAAACTTAAAATACAAAATGAAACCAAACAGGCCCTAAACATTAAGAGTGGATTCGCAGTCTCTCCGTTATTGTGATATATTACATTTTCCCTGTTACAAGAACAGGTTCTCCTTTATTGTAACTTTGTCATTTCAAACGCCTTTCAGACGGAATCTAATAAAATTAAGGAACAGTTTTTGTTGGCTAAAATTAGGCCGTAGCATGCTGCTTTTCCGTGCTCTGCTGCCTAATGTAATCGTAAATGCCAACTTTAATCATTTTCGTGTGAGCTTTCCAATATATAATTATTGGGTTATTACATATAAATAATTCAGAATTTCTTTTGAGAGAAAGTACATTCAAATAGTGACAGTAAATGGGTAAGGAATATGCAGATACTTCCACCATATACAAAAGCAATGTATGTTTACAGTAATACACAGGAAAGAGTTTCCTGAAAATAAGTATACATAACATTATTCATACAAATCACCACATAAAATAGGAAAAAAAGTACAGAAAGCATGCTTAGCTATGTGCATTCTTTTGCTCTGGCACATTTAGAGATGTATGGAGAGCATACCAATTAAGCCTTTTGAAGATACAACACTGAAACAACGCAATCTCTTCGCGGAGTTTCCATGTACAAGTACATCTTCAGAGGCCAGCTCGCTATTCTTTGATCAAATCGCTTTGCAAGCTGATACTAGTATGAAGCTTTTGGATGTGTTGATGCAGCAATTCTCATGTATCAGACATCATCTTGATAAGAAAAGCAGTCTCCGTGGCCAATTCCTTGGTTTCTAAGTACTTATTCTCCTCTACAATGTCCGTCGATAGATTTAGCACCACTGGGCGTTTCGGGTCTTGAATTGTCAGATCACGAACTCTTGCAACCCACTTTACTGCTTCCCACACACCAAACCTATTCATTCAGATACAAAAATTATAAATTCATCAGTACGTTATTCCATTGTGCAATTTTCGCCAATGAAGACCGTATGGAAAAAGAATAACCTATTTAGTTTTTTAGGGATTATATAAAGATATAAACAACTAGACTTGGATGGTACTGAGAGTTTTCCTAATACAAACCATGAAAGTGTTCTTTGTAATAGACTACAAGGGAGAGAACCTTCTCGAAATGGCAAACAATTTTGAACAAGAATGAAGCAAACTAATACACTGGTATTAAATACCTTGTGTTCAAAGATGATGTGACCATGATAGCCGGGTAAGCAACATCTTTTTGAATGTTTTCATAAGGAGAGTATTTCATTATGTTTTGAAATTCCTGCTGGTCCACGGGATATCCAAACTCCTCATAATCCATAGGTGTAAGTGGTAAAATTGGCTGGAGAAGAGTATTGCATGGGTCTAAGAAAGGAACCTGAACCAAAAAAAGAGAGAACCAATCACTTATAAAAGAACAAATACAAACATTATATACATACACACATTTCTGCAAGAGAAAAAAAAAAGTGTAGAGGCGTTAAACACAATTATTACTATGGCTTTTAAAATAACTGTAAATTTACCATTACCATACTTTACAAAACAATTGGTAACCAATACTGAGCTACATCAGTATACCAATGTTATCGGTATAGTAACGGTTAATTAGCCCTTGTTAATGGTAAATGTTGTGGTAAATAAATGTCAAAAGCACTATTAAGTAGTAACGGTAATTTTATCAATCATATTATTATTGTTTCTACTATTTTATTAGTTCTGACCATGGACATTTTTTAAGATATATCTGTTGAAAATAAGCAATACAATATTATATACCCATATTGATGAGGAAATGATGTGGGATGCGATGAAGAAGACAATTTGCAAAAAGGAGTTCATATGTGAAAGTTATAAGCAAATAATTAATTTATTTCAAAAGTTGTTGCTGCATACAAAGTCAAAGCTAATATTGGAAAATATCAAAAGCTTATGATGTGGAGATATATTAGATATGGTAATCCAATCAAAATCAAAAGCAACCACATATTTTGCTTTGGAAGAAATTTGAATATCCTAAATATATGCTCCATCAGCACCTATATAAAGACAGTGAAATCTCAACCATTTTACAATCATCAAAAATTATCTCTTATAGATTTTTTTTTTACAAAGATTATAGTTTTGTTTGCTCCACTTTGGTAACTATAATCATGTAATAAGAAAATCTCTTATACTCTCTTCAAATGATGGTGAGCTGTTGGGTCCGTGGATGTAGGTCAATTAGACCGAACCACGTTGAATTTTATCGTCTCTCTTTATTTTCTGTTTTTTTATTTATCGTTGAGTAGTAAATAATTGATATTGGATTAAGAAGTGTTCGATCGACAAATCTAAATCTTGGCGTTAGATTATTCTGCATTAGTGGAAGAAAAAAACGAATTTTTTCACTACAATATCATATTTTAAGAAGTTTGTAATTTTATTTATAGTGATGTCTTTTTTTAGTTTTTCTAATATCAAAATTTGAGATTAACAAAGTTATTCTTTTATATTGTTGTAAATAATTTGTAATGAGTCAAGGAAATTTTCTAAGTAAAACTAAAATAAATCAGACTGTTGACATATGAATTAATGGACTTGGTATCTGCAACAAAATATTTATTTCTTTATTATTATGAAATTTTGAAGCAATAAAATTTTAATGTCTTTACCAATCAATGGTTTACCCATCTATTGGTATACCAATGATAATTTTACGAACGGTAACAGTAAAAAATCAATAGTCATTTTTTATTTATCAACCGTATCGGTATGGTAACAGTTTTCTCTTATTGATAATGGTTATCATTACCATAAAAACCTTAATTATTACCTTCAAAACTGCAGCACGGAATAAGTTTGGACGGTGATTAATAGCAGAAGCTATTAAAAGACCTCCAACACTATATCCCCAGCCAGCTAGTTTATTTTCGTGGACCATGCCTCGTTCTTTTAGGAACTCCGCACATGAAATGTAATCTAGAATTGAGTTCATCTTCTTCATGCGTTTCCCTTCATTGTGCCATTTTTTACCCATGCCTCCACCACCCCTGGAATTATTAGAGAAAAGGAAGATTTTTTTTTTCTTTTTTCTGAATTGTGTTCAAATAAAAGAGCAAATTTTTTCTGTTCCATTTGAAGCATAAAAGCCCTGCTCTAATTTTTTAACAGATGACAAATGATTGTAAAAATATTACAACTAAGGTGACCTTACATTAAACAGTGGGTTTCAATAAGGAATGAACAAGGGCATGAAGTAAAAAGGAAAACATACCGAACACCAGCATATGCAATCACCCAACCCCGATCCAAAAGACTTTTTAACTCGCTTTTCCAGCGCATATCTAAAAGCTCACCATACGCACCATGACCATGCAGCAAACCTGGGTTACTGCCTCCTTCCTTGTGTTTATGTGAACATACAATAGTCAGTGGGATATTGATGTTGTCATCTGATGGAACATCATAATATTCACATGCATAATATTCGGATAACTCATTCCAAAGACTAGAAGAATTCTCGGATTCAAATGTGTGATCAAAGCTTCTTGATGGACAAGACTTGTCTTTTATATTAGTAGAAGAAGTTCCGTATAAAATCCTTGTTCTTTCATGCAGCACATTTTGTTGTTGCACTATTTGCCACTTTCCAGTTGATAAGTTGTAATCAACAGTAGCATCGGGCATCTGTTAATGTATAATGAACCTCTTTATATACAGTGGAAACTTAAAGTGGAAAGCTTGTAGTATCGCCATAGAAAAATTAGAAAATCTCAATGAGGTTTTCTTTAGAATTTGGCATTACTTTTTAGTGTTTGTGGTATATATTTTGATTACAATAACAAGGATTAAATAGTAGAGCCTATTTCATTACAAATGCAAGAAAATATATGTTTACGAGTACCGATATTTATTGTGTGATTTTTTTTCCCAACTTCAATACATGCCGTAGAAGCTAGTACAGGATGCTTTATTTAAACGAAGGATAATTGTTTACTGTACCGAAGATACACAATGTGTTGTTTATAATAAATTTATACAAAAGGAGCAGTATAAATTGAGAACAAGGTATGCATACCACAGGCGAAGATATTACAAAACGCATGATCGAGGAGTAATAGTCATAATTGGGCCCTGATGAAATTTGACATACGTGCTTTGGTAGAGGTAGGAAGCATGGATGAAGTGAACTTAACCGCATAGCTCCCTGTTAAATAAATATAAAAAAGCGTAAGGGAAGATAGATGACTGGTATTTTTACCAGAAGAAAGTATTGATCAATCATCAATTGCCAAGTTTAATTGTCTGACATTTTGCATGTGAAGATGTAAGAAAGGTAGCAGTAGTTCTTTTATATACTTATGTTATAACCATATATGTCTGCATGTCAATGATCATGCATGTAAATGCACAAAAACTAGGAGCTTAGGTATTCATTTTGAAAACCATGACGCTCTTACTTCTTGGTCAACAGAAATTTATATGCAGTCTAGAAAAACTACGAACCAGATATGTTATTTCAACAGAAAAAAAAAGGTAAATAAGAGCAATGAATTGACAGTAAAAATTATATATTGGTAAAGTAGTGTGCTAATAGATGATAAAGTAATAGAGGCCATACTAATGGATAAAAGAACTCATTATAGGACAAAAGGACTAAAATTCTATTGTAAATTTGCATTATAACAACAGTTAATTAACCTTGCCATTCTCTGGTAGTGGCAAATCAATTGAACAAATTTTGAATTTTTTGTTCTCTTTCAGAACAAGCACCATATGTGTGTTGCAAAAATCAACATCTTCAACAGTAATGCCAGGTTCCTCAATAAAAACATCCTGAAAGACGCCAAGAAGAATTATAGGAAATTCTACAAAATACATAATAAAACAACATAGCAATGACAAACTCTACAATGCTGTACAACAGAGAGGAACCTTCAAATGTAAATCATTACAATAAAACAAACATAAACAGTTCCACATAGGTGAATGGTCAAAAAGTTCATTTATATGCCGGAACAATCTACCAAAGTTGAAATCATGAACAAGCATCTATGTGTATTTGCTAGTATGTGAAACAGTAGAACTCACATTCACATCACATATACATTGATCCAAGAAGACTTTACTAGTAATATGAGGAAGAAGCGATTGGGCACTTCAAACTACTTGGACCAACAAAGTTAACTAGGAATAATACCAGGATGGAAAAACTCAATACACGATATGTAATATGTGCCAACCTCCCATTTTTGCAAACTAATATCTTCAATAGCACAGCGCTTTAGATAATGTGAATCGACTGACACACCTCCTTTAGGAGCATCGGTAAATAAATAGAAGTATCCTTGATGATGTTCAACTATGCAATGAGTCTGCGGTTGACCCTCCCAAACTAGCATCATTTTAGACAAGGGATCGGCTGCATCTATCAGGTATACCTGCACAATAAGTTTAATTGAAACCATCAATTCCCTCAAATTTAATATAATATCAGACAACAAGAGTTCCACCCAGCAGCTCTGAATCATTACCTTTGAATACTCACAAGAAAAGATATATACAGTAATGAACTGAAAATCTTTTGTACTTCTGATGTTAAGATATACATTCTCATTGGAATCTTCCATAATCAATGTATCATCTTTGGTGGATCCTAGCATGCTACAAAATATCCTGAAAAGTGTAACAATGCATATTAAAATCAAATAAGTTAGAATAAATCATGGTACGTAAGTACTTATATACTTGCCGAAATGGTCTTTTCTCACTATTTGTGACTGTATAAAGCAAAGCCTTTCCATTCATTGCCCACGCCAAGTTTGCTACAAAATCAATACGTGGTTTTTCACATAGTGCACCTGTAGTTAAATCTCTAACTGATAGAATGAAACAATCCTTATCTTTATCATACATTGTGTACGCAAGAAATCGGTGGTCTGGAGATATGTCAGATTGTTCCTCATAGGCATACCCTGTATATTTAAGAAGCAACAATTGACGATAGCATGAGATATAAGATGATCAGAAGACACAAACCACTAAACTATATGTATGTAGCGTGCTGCATACCACGATTAAGGTGCAAAAGTATTCACAATATAGGTAGGAACCACAAGTAGGGCCACCTAATGGGTGAACACGAGCGAGTAAGGGCTAGGTGGACAATGAATTACTCTTTTTTTTTTTTTGGATAACAGTAGTGATGCTTTATTCAAGCAGAACACTCTTTTTGATGTCTCAGGGCTCGAACACATGACTTTTAGAACCTCTGTCTAAAGCACCATATCTCTGATCACCTGAGCTAAAGGTCCTTGACGACATTGAATTACTCTTGGTTCGCCCAAATTGATTATTAGCTTACAAACAATGGTTGAAACATAGTTTGCGTGTGATATTGTAACTTGGGTATGTTTCAATAAAAGCTTGCCAATAAATGAGTTCTCACTCCGTAAAAATTGCATGTAGTTTGTCCTTTACTTTAGGAATTTCAAATGAAATTCTTAATTGATACATGAAAATTGTATTTGCACGTATATTTTGATGGTCACGGGAGAATAGTGCTCCCTTTCATAAGCCAAACTCAACAATTTAGCAACCAATATAAGCTTGCGTGCTGCTTTATAATCCTATATGTATGTATGTGTGGGGTGGGTGTGTGTATAACATCCCCTCAAAATTGATCATTATGACATGTCTTTGGAAACTCATATTAAGCTTTTGTTTGTTTCGGTTATTATTGAACCAAGTCGTATGAGCTATCAAAAACTAGCCCCAAATTTAAATATGAACCATCTAGCATGTTAGAAAAACATCAATCATGACAAGAGGCAATAAACTAGTGCATGATTTATCCTATAATAGTTGAGATAGTCGTCTCAAAGAACAATGAAAAATTCTTCTTATTGTGCTTTAATTTCAATTTCTGTATAACAACATGAACAAACATCTTATCTTCCGACAAACTTTCTCGAGCTTACATCTTTAAAATTACACAACAGACAATAAAAGATGCAGATGTTTAGATATTTCTTACTTCTTAGGACTGTTATGCTTTGATAACTAAAATTCAATCATGTACATAAACATTGATCTTAAACTGAACCAACTTTACATATGGACAATAAAAACAAGGTTTCATGCCAAAATCATTATAAAATATATTTGATGTCCTAGTAGGAGTCTTGTGCACAGGATCACAACTAAAAGGGAAAAGAGTACCGATAATGGCATCATCATTTTTCAAGTCAAACTTATATCAAATCTAGTTACAGCAATTCAATTCTCTATTTCAATCATATGTTGTAGACTTAACATTATAGTATAACATAATCCATCGCCAAACCAACTGGCCTTGTATGGGATAAGTTCTTCCTATCGACATAGTCCTGTGCATTATCGATTTTGCAAGGAGGAACTATTTCAAACAAAAATAGCATAAAAGAAGCAAACTTTTACCTCCAAACCTTTCGGCCTCCAAATTATAGTCAACCAATTTCTGTTCAATTCTCTTTCCAGCCCCAAAATCAAATCCAGCAGAAATCTCACTATAACTGACAAACTCTCTATTCAACTCCTCCAACCTCCTACAGAGCACCCCGTACTGCTTCCCTTCTTCCACCCTCCTATAGTAAATCCAAGGGCCCCACTTCACCGGCGGCGTGCAAACGTCCACCGCCATTCTGGTCGCCATCTCAATCTGCAGCTTCCTGACAAGTTTATCAGCGTTGATTGAAGTCATGACCGAGTCCGTATAGTTCATTTCTTGACTCACGTGGATGTCCATGTGCCGCATCGAGGTCGAATCGGAGAGGTTGGACATCCAGGCGTAGGGGTCAGTGTAAGGGAGATTGTGTAGGGTTGTTGTGATTGGCTTTTGCGGTGGGCGGGGAGGTGGGACCGCAGTCGGTGGGGTTTGGAGTGGCGGAGTTGATTTTTTTGGCCTGAACTTGGATTGGAGACGGATTGTAGAACGGAACATTTTCCCAAGGGTTCTGGGTTTAAGATTGAGGGTTTTAACGCTAATTCTATTATCCCTTTATTTTGCTTCAAATATTACTCTCATTTTCTTTCTTTTACCATCCCATCGTGCGTGGCTCGTGCATTGCACACCGTCCAGCCCAGCCCTGGGTCAAGCCATCTAACCCGTTGTCAGGCAAACCTTAGTTAAGGACAACATAAAAATAGTAATGTTATATATCTCTACTATTAATAACGAGGATTTAATGAACCATTTTCAACCGTGTCTTTCTGAATTTTCAAAAATACCCTTTTGCCCAATCTAACGTTCTTCGCCTTTCGTTTCATTGCGCACTTCACATTTCCCACTTCCCATTTCACAACAGCGTAAAAAAATCCTTGATCGTCCCAAATTACACATCACTGTTACGATCGTCGATAATTCTATTTATTGTTGTGATTGAAATGGAGCTGAACTTAAACTGCTTTTCTTATGTTCATACATTCTACTGACTTCCACTCATGTTGTCCATAAAACCGCTTGCATGCACCCTTATTTCCATTCTTTATTTTATTAATTTAGTAGATATTATACCGACTCTCAGAAATTTCATTGATAATAGCATCTGACATGAAACTGTGCAGGCCTCAATAATGTTCGAACACATTGCAAAGGCCGACAAACCAAGGTAATACTGGACACTTCTTTTGGGATTCTTACTTCACCTCATTGTGCTAAGTTAATCTCAGCTTTCACTTATATATGTTATAAGAGACTAATTAGCAAGCTAGACGTTGAGATGGAAGGGATTCATCAGGCATCAACAGAGGTTTGTGAAATTTACATTCATGACATCTTATCATTAAATATATGTTCTCATGTGCTTTTGTACTGTGTATATATATATATATAAATGGCTGATCGTCCAAAATCAAAAGATCATTTTTTGAATACAATTGTTTTTCATTAAGCAGCATGTTGCATACATCAAATTACACACAACTAGAGCAATGTCTTATTTCTAAGTCATCGGTTCACACGTATAGACTTCTATCAGCACGTCGATATTGTTATACGACGTGTATACAAAAACAGATATCAATTAGTTATAAACTCGTCACACAAGTTTACAAATCAGATTTCCACTACTTTGGAATTCTGTATCATTAATTTCGAACAATAACTATTGTTGTAATGAATTGACAACAACAAACTATAGCAATAACAACAACAAAGTATTGTGTTAAACCATAGCGATAAACAATCATTGTACTACTTCGTAGAAACAGCACAACTTCGAAACAGAAAGATTACAGAATGATGTGTATATGTATATATATAAATAAACAAGAAATCTAACCGGATGAAGAAGGAAATTTCATCTTAGGCTTGTCGTAACAATTTCCTTAAGAATTTATTCAAAGTCTCCCAAGATACAACAGACGTGATCTGCTCGAGATTGTGGTAAGTATGATCTTCTGTGTGATACGTAGGACTGCTCGGATTATAGAGTTTTAAGAAACGAAGAGGAAGAAGAGAGAAAATGGAGTAGAAAAATGATTAGGTTTTCTGCTCTTTTTATAGGCGAATTCCCAACAGTTATGTCCGTTGGGAAAAGCCGCGTCTCTTCGTTTGCAACGGCCACGGTAGCGTCTCTTCATTTGCAACGGCTATTTCTGTTTGAAAAGCAGCGTTTGTTCAAATAGTTCGCAACAGCCATTTCCGTTGGGAAAATCCGCGTCCATTCGAATCCAACAGTCGCTTCTGTTTGAATTTAAATAGTAGAAAAACCGTTCACTTTTGTGCAGCAAAAATATTACACGGTCCGCTCTTATTAGACCCGCACCCGACCCGGTTCGGTACGGGTGGGCGTGTGTTAGTTCATGGCCATATAGGTCCTCCCCCTCACATAAAATTACCTGACCCTAAGGGCCAATATAGGTTTGAGGGAAGTAGTATATAAACATGAAAATGCACAAATTTTTGGCGATGTGGCACAATATCTCATTCATCAATATAGTGATTTCTAACAATCCCCCACATGAACGACGATATATGTCTCCCCACACAAAGTGTAATATCACACAGTTCATATGGAAAAAATGCTATATCGAGGATAAATATATATTTCACTTTGAACTTTCCCTAGTTAAAACTTATCGGATATACTTGGCTAATCGGTGAATTATTTCATTTTGAACTGTCAACCGTTTGTGCATAACCAGACAATAAGCTTTACAAAGCATTGTTTCCCTTCACATCCAATCTCTTGGTTGTGTTCATTTTGATCCTGAACAAATTTGGTTCTGCGAGTGTTTTAGAGAATTTAAGCCTTTAATATTCTCATAGAGCCGACCCAGATCACACTAACATAGGTGATCGCAACCATTAAGAGTACCTACATATACCCCACTTGTTATTTTCAAGATATGGTCATCATTAAAAAGCATAGCTTTAACCTTTTAATACTTCTGTAGGCATGCATTCTATTGTGCACCATAGGAATGGAGTAGGACTAAGTCCAAACAAATGCATTACTTCTTGAGTTACTCAGAACTGGTTTGTTATTGATCCTAGTCCATGGGATCTCCAATAGCTAGGATAGGTTTCCGTATAAGATAACTCTTGTTGGTTTAGGCTTTTAAACTCATTCCCCTCGATGCGCAGTCAATTTTCTCTCTTGATAATCCTTTAGTAAATGGATCTGCAAGGTTATCAGTAGTTCTCACATAATCAATGTGTAATGAAACACATATATGTATATGTATTTGGTTGCTGGTTTGGAAAGTGTGCTTGGTGTTTTGGTAGATCTGCTTGTAGTCATGAGTGAGTTTGCACAGAGTCAACTTGGAGTCAGTTTGGGCCTTTCCTGTTTTTGCTTTGGTTCCAGAAAAATGCCTGTACATGTATCACTGATACATATATATATCAGTGTATCTTCTTTTACAAGAAATTAATGAAATCATATAAAAGAAACTTAGATCTAATTAATGGCTTCTGACTTCTTGATTCATCTTTTTATTTTTCTTATTCTTGCTTAGATCCAAACTCATTAACATGGTATCAGAGCATCTGATATCGATCTAGGGCTTCTCGAAATCGTGCTTCTCAAAATCAACTCAGATCTACTAATTTCTTAAATCTGGAAATATGTCTGAAAGAAAAAATTCTACTATGGTCGATGTTCTTCCAATAATGTCAAAAATCACAGATCGCAAGTTAAACCATACAAATTTCCTAGAATGGAGTAAGACGATCAGATTGTATCTTCGAAGCATTGATAAGGATGATCACTTAACCACAAATCCACCAGTAACTACAGAAGAAAAGGATCTTATTTGGTTAAGGGAAGATGCTTGAATGTTCTTGCAAATCAGAAACTCAATTTATGATGAAGTCATTAGCCTAATAAATCATTATGAATTTGTAAAAGAGCTAATTGAATATCTCGAATTCTTATATTCTGGAAAAGGCAATCTCACTCGTATGTTTAAAGTATGTAAATCATTCTATAGAACTGAGAAATAAGATCAATCTCTCATAAATTATTTCATGAACTTTAAAAGAACTTACGAAGAATTTAATGTTCTACTACCTATGAGCCCAGATGTGAAGGTTCAACAACTTCAACGAGAACAAATGGCCATAATGTCCTTCCTTGCTGGTTTACCATCAAAGTTTGAGTCAGCCAAGTCACAAATACTATCTGGATCCACAATAACATCTCTTCAGGAAGTCTTTAGTCATGTTCTCAGAACTGAGAATGTATCACCAAGCATAAACATGAACAATAGTGCACTAATAAGCTCTAACACACCCCCTACTGCGTGGAGACCCCTACCATGGAATCCTTCACATAGACCTGAAACATGGAGACCACCACCATCTCAACCTTGGAGGCCTTAAAGAAGTGTAGGGAGACCAAATAACAAAGTGTGTTCATACTGCAAAAAGCCTGGACATTTGATCATTGAATGTAGGAAATTACAATACAACAATCAACTCAAGAATCAAGGAGCATCCAGTAATAATAACAATACTCATAAAACTGTTCTGATGACCACTGAAGAATTTGATAAGTACTCAAAATATCAAGAATCTCAAAACAAACCAGCTGTATCTACAATTGCCAACTCAGAAAAGCCAACTTCAAAGTGGATCGTTGATTTAGGAGCCACAGATCATATGTCAGGTAACATTAAATTATTTATAGATTTTAAAAAACATGGAGAAAGTCAAGCAGTCACTTTGGCAGATGGGTCACAATCTAATGTTCATGGATTTGGTAATATTGATACTGCTTTTCCATTAAAATCAGTATTATTCATACCCTCCTTATCATACAATCTGTTGTTTGTGAGCAAACTTACTAAAGACATGAATTGTAGTGTAGTATTCTCTCCTGAAACATGTATATTTCAGGATCTTACAACGAAATAGATTATTGGTAAAGGATATGAATCTGGGGGACTCTATGTTTTGGAAAATCCATTAGTAGCTTGCTCAAGTATGAATACAGCCATCAAACTTCATCAACAACTTGGTCATCCATCTCTCACTTTATTCAAGCATCTCTATCCTTAGTATAACTATATATCTACTCTTGACTGTGAGCCTTGTCAATATGCTAAACTACATAGGAGTAGCTTAAAACCTAGAATAAATAAATGTGAAAGTGCACCATTTGAGCTTGTACATTCTGATATATGGGGACCATCATCTGTTGTTTCTAAATCTGGTTATAAATATTTTGTGACATTTGTGGATGACTACTCTCGAGTTACTTGGTTATTCTTAATGAAAAGTAGATCTGAACTCTTCTCTATTTTTTGTACTTTTCATGTAGAAATTCAAAACCAGTTTAAAACATGTATTTAAATACTAAGGAGTGATAATGCTGAGGAGTATACTGCCCATACTTTTAGCTCATACCTGAGTCAACATGGCATTCTACATGAAACATCATGTGTAGATACTGCTGCACAAAATGGGGTGGCTGAAAGAAAGAACAGACACCTTCTTGAAACTACTAGAGCACTATTATTTCAAATGAATGTTCCAAAAGTCTACTGGGCCGATGCAGTGCTAACTTCTTGTTTCCTTATTAATAGAATGCCTTCAACAGTTCTTAATTTCAAGATTCCTTACAAAGTGTTATGTCCTAACAAAGAAGTATATCCCATTAAACCAAGGATATTTGGGTGCGCCTATTTTGTGAGAGATGTAAATCCTTAAGTAGGAAAACTGGATCCTAAGTCTTTAAAATGTATATTTGTTGGGTACTCGAGACTACAGAAAGGATATAGATGCTACTGCCCAAGTCTAAATAAATATATAGTATCAATAGATGCAAATTTCATGGAAGAAAGACCATTCTATCAAGCACCACACACACCAAGTCAGGAGGAGACTGATGAGTATATGGTCTACTCCACTCTTCCATCTCAAGAATCTGAACCAGATACTGAGAGTGATACAAATTCTGGAACCATCAGTGAAAGCTCTACACCAGTAGATCCAAGTCTGGATCTCCCCATTGCTCTTAGAAAAGAGAAAAGGAAATGCACCTATCCCATCTCTAATTACATATCATATGATAATCTCTCACCATCATCTTACATGTTCACCACTTCCCTAGACCCTATCTATACTCCTAAAACTATTGCCGAAGCTCTATCCAAACAAGAATGGAAAGAAGCTATGATTGATGAAATGAATGCTTTAGAAGAAAAAAATACATGGGATCTGGTCAAGCTACCAAAGAATAAAAAGGCAATTGGATGTAGATGGATATATTCAGTTAAAATGAATCCAAATGGAACAGTTGATAGATTCAAGGCAAGACTCGTGGCTAAAGGATATGCACATGTATATGGTATGGATTACTCATAAACTTTCTCTCCAGTGGCTAAGATGACTTCTATTAGATTGTTCATAGCATTAGCAGCACATTTTAATTGGAAACTTCATCAACTGGATATTAAGAATGCATTTCTACATAGTGATCTCAAAGAAGAAATCTATATGACTCAACCACCTGGATTTATTGCACAAGGAGAAAGTGGGCTTGTTTGCAAATTGAAAAAAACTCTCTATGGACTTAAGCAAAGTCCAAGAGCTTGGTTTCGAAAATTCAGTCAAACTCTGGAAGAATTTGGAGTAACCAGATGCAAGAGTGATCATTCAGTGTTTTATAAGAATTATGAAAAAGGTATACTTCTATTGGTGGTGTATGTAGATGATATTATCATAACAGGAAATGATGAACAAGGAATTGCTTCACTGAAGCAATTTATCCACAATAAATTCCAGACTAAAGATCTAGGAGAGTTAAAATATTTCCTAGGGGTAGAAGTTCTAAGAAGCAGTAAAGGAATTTTATTATGCCAGAGAAAATATGCCTTGGACTTGTTATCAGAAACTGGAAAACTTGGTACTAAACCACAAAGCACCCCTATCTTGCCTAATAGTTATCTAACATCTGAAGGAGAACCATTTGATGATCCAGAAAGATATAGGAGACTTGTAGGCAAGCTGAACTATCTAACCATAACTAGGCCTGGTATTGCCTTTGCTGTGGGTATGGTGAGTCAATACATGGCTTCACCAACAAAACAACACTGGCAAGCACTGGAACACATATTAGGATATCTGAAGGGATCTACTGGCCAAGGTATCATATATGCCAACCATGGTCATATGAGGATTGAAAGTTTTGTTGATGCCGACTGGGTTGGATCAAAGGATGATAGAAGATCAACCACTGGATTCTGTGTATACATTGGAGGGAATTTAGTATCATGGAAAAGTAAGAAACAACATATTGTATCAAGATCAAGTGCAGAATATGAGTATAGAGCAATGTCCAAGGCAGTGTGTGAAGTTATGTGGATTAAACACTTAATGAAAGAGTGTAAACTTGAGTTTGAGCAACCTGCAAGACTATGGTGTGACAATAAGGCAGCCATTCACATTGCATCGAACCCTATATTTCATGAGAGGACCAAGCATATAGAAGTTGACTGCCATTTTATTCGAGATAAAATTAAAGAGGGAGAAGTAATTACACATTATGTTCATACTCAAGAGCAACTAGCTGATCTTCTAACCAAGGCATTAAACGGAGATAGAGTTAAATACCTAAAAAGCAAGTTGGGTTTAATAGATATATATAACCCAACTTGAGGAGGAGTGTAATGAAACACATATATGTATATGTATTTGGTTGCTGGTCTGGAAAGTGTGCTTGGTGTTTTGGTAGATCTGCTTGCAGTCGTGAGTGAGTTTGCACGGAGTCAACTTGGAGTCAGTTTGGGCCTTTCCTGTTTTTGCTTTGGTTCCAGAACAATGCATGTACATGTATCACTAATACATATATATATCGGTGTATCTTCTTTTACAAGAAATTAATGAAATCATATGAAAGAAACTTAGATCTGATTAATGGCTTCTAACTTCTTGATTCATCCTTTTCTTTTTCTTTTTCTTGCTTAGATCCGAACTCATTAACACAATGGAAATGGTTCCATCTGAGAGTAACTGTCTAACTGTGTTATGGCGTCGACAAATATGTCGTGACTTTTCATTATACACAAAGTTTTGCGCTCTGCTTAACGCTGCTTGATTATCACAGTGTATGCATATGGCCGATACAGGTTTAGGCCAAAATGGAATATCTTCTAAAAAACGACGAAGCCATTCTACTTCTTCACCTGCTTTATCTAAAGCGATGAACTCTGATTCCATAGTGGATCGAGCTATGCACGTTTGTTTAGTAGATTTCCATGACACTGCTGCTCCTGCTAAGGTGAAGACATAACTACTAGTTGATTTAGATTCCTCGAAATCAGGAATCCAGTTTGCATCACTATATCCTTCTAAGACAGCAGGATATTTTCCATGATGTAGGAAAAAGTTCGTGGTACTTTTTAAATATCCCAACACTCTTATTAGTGCTTTCCAATGTTCCTTTCCTAAGTTGCTTGTATACCTGCTCAGTTGACTTACTACATAAGCTATATCTGGTCTTGTGCAATTCATGAGATACATTAACATCCTATTACACGAGAGTATTCCAGTTGCATTACAGTCTCATTAGTGTTTTTATGCAGTTCTTCCGATGGATTAAAAGGTGTTCTTACTCCTTTGATTCCATAATTTTGAAATTATTCAATCACTTTTTGTACATAGTGTGACTGAGATAGTTCAATTCCACTAGGTGTTTTTATTATTTCAATTCCCACAATAACGTCTGCAACTCCTAAGTCTTTCATATCAAAATTGTTGATTAACATTTTCTTTATGGTCTCTATTACCTTACTATTTGAACCAAAGATTAGCATATCGTCTACATATAGACAAATCATTACGTATGATTGTCCAACTTGTTTATAATAATAAACACATTTATCACATTCATTTATACGGAAACCATTTTTCATCATGACGCTATCAAATTTTGCATGCCATTGTTTTGGAGCTTGTTTTAGTCTGTATAATGATTTTACTAATCTACATATTTTGTTATCATTTTCTTTGGAAATAAAACCCTCCGGTTGCTCCATGTAAATCTCCTCATTGAGATTTCCATTTAAGAATGTTGTCTTTACATCCATTTGATGAATCTCTAGATTATATATGGATGCAATTGCTATTAACATTCTTATAGAGGTTATTCGTGTAATCGGTGAATAAGTATCAAAGAAGTATATACCTTCCTTTTGACGATATCCTTTGGCTACCAATCTTGCTTTATATTTGTCAATAGAGCCATCTGGTTTCATCTTCTTTTTGAAGATCCATTTACAACCAATCGGTTTTATTCCAGGTGGAAGATCAACTATTTCCCAAGTTTTATTACTTAGAATTGAATCAATTTCACTTTTGATTGCTTCTTTCCAACATGAAGGTTCAGAAGATGACATTGCTTCCTTGTATGTTTGAGGTTCGTGTTCTAACATGTATGTTAGAAAATTTGAACCAAATATCTTGGACGTTCTTGCCCTTACGCTTCTTCTTGGTTCAACTTCCTCAATTTCACGATGAGTTTCATCTTCATGTGGCTTGCTTGATTCTTCTCTTGTCCTTTTATGACATAATTTCCTTCATTCCTTTTGTGCGGAAACACATCTTCAAAAAATGAGGCATCTCGAGACTCTACGATTGTATTAACATTAATATCAGCTATATCAGACTTGAATACCAAAAATCTGTAGGCACTACTATTTTGGGCTGGTCTTAGATAGTAACAGTCTACGGTTTTTTGTCCAAGTTTGCCTTTCTTGGGAGGCGGAACTAGAACTTTTGCCAAGCACCCCCACACTTGAGGTATTTGAAGCTTGGTATGTGTCATTTCCATGACTCATATGGAATTGTTCCAGTTTTATTGTGTGGGACCTTGTTTAATATGTGATTAGACATATTTAACTCTTCCCCCCACAAGTTCGTCGGCAGGCCAAAGGTCAATAACATTGCATTAATCATATCTTTTAATGTTCTATTCTTTCTCTCGGCAATACCATTTTGTTGTGGTGAATATGGAGCTGTTGTTTGATGGATTATACCATTTTCTGCATAGAATTTTTCAAATGGTGATTCATATTCTCCACATCGATCAGATCTCAATATCTTGATCTTTTTATTTAACTGATTTTCTACTTCAGCCTTATATTTTATAAACGATGTAATTGCTTCATCTTTACTATTTAAAAAGTATACATAGCAATATCGTGTGTATTCGTCAATAAAAGTGATAAAGTACTTTTTTCCACCTCTTGTAGGTAATGATTTAAAATCACATAAATCAGTATGAACCAAATCTAGTGGTTCAGTACTTCTATCAACAGTATGAAATGGTTTTTTAACCAATTTTGCTTCTACACATGTCTCATATTTGTAGTTTTTATCTACTTGGAATTTAGCAATTAATCCCATGTTTGCTAATTTTTTTATTTTTCGGAAATTTATGTATCTTAATCTATCATGCCATAGTAAAATTTCATGCTCAACCAAATAAGAAACTTCATTTTTATTAATAGCACAATCAAAATACATAGTTTTATTGTCGACTATGGCTGCATTTGCCTTAAATAGGTCATCACATAAATAACCTCTTCCTACATAAATTCCAGCCTTAGACAGAACTACTTTATCTGACTCGAAGACCATACGGAAGCCTTTTTTTGAGAGCACGGGTCCGGAGACAAGATTCTTGCGGATATCCGAAACATAAAGAACTTCATTTAGTGTCACGGTTTTTCCGGATGTAAATTTGTGTACGACGGTGCCGTTACCTTCGATCGCCAAAACTATGGAATTACCCATGTAAAGTTTTCCTTCCTGATCGTATTTCTTGTAAGTGGAGTACATAGATATACATAACAGACATAACGAGTAGCGCCTGTGTCTACCACCGCTGTGCGGGGTTCTGTACTAAGTTGCATTCTGAAACAACTCCTGAAAAGTTCATCTCCTCGATGGTTGAACTCAAATTTTCCATCGATTTGTCCTTCGTCTTCTTATGCCTGCAATCTTTAGCTGTGTGCCTAGTATTTCTGCAAACCCAACATTCGCCTTTGAACTTCTTGGTTTGCTTATCTTTGGATTGATTATATGGTGTCTTTCTCTTTTTCTTTTTGTTGCTGAAGTCCTTTCTTCTTTGACCCTTATGTAGCAAGTGCCTCTTCGCCTTCGGGTTGTGTTATTCCGCGATTATCTGCCTCAATTTTTAATCTGACAATGAGATCTTCTAAGGAAATTTCATTTTTCTTATGTTTCATATAGTTGCGGTAGTCTCTCCAGGATGGTGGTAATTTTCCTGTTATCGCTTCAACAAGAAATGAATCTCCAACTTTATCTCCTTCCGATTCAAGTTCATGGATTATAAGTTGGAGTTCCTGCACTTGACTAGTTACGGATTTGGAATCCACCATTTTGTATTCCATAAATTTACCTACTATAAACTTCTTCAAACTGACATTCTGCGTCTTGTATTTACTTGCAAGTGTAGTCCATAGGGATTTTGCTGTCTGGTGAGGCTGATACACTTTATACAGTACTTTATCCAAACAATTCAGAATGTAGTTTCGGCACAGGAAGTCTGAATGCTTTCATGAGTCAATTTTGAGAAAAACATCTGCGTCTTTTTCTCTAGTCTATCCGTCTTTGGGCTTTGGTTCATCCTCCTCAATACACTTCTGCAGCCCTAACGTGGTGAGATAAAACAACATTTGATTATGCCATGTCAAGAAGTCATCACCATCTCCTCTAAACGGATCAGGTCTGTTGTGAGTAGCAGTTTTTGCTGATAATTCGACTGCCGCCATCTCTGTTTCAGTAAAAACTGAAAAGTCTTAAGATGTTATACGATGTGTATACTAAAACAGAGATCAATCCGTTATAAACTCGTCACACAAGTTTACAAATCAGGTTTCCACTACTTTGGAATTCTGTATCAGTAATTTCGAAAAATAACTATTGTTGTAATGAATTTACAACAACAAACTATAGCAATAACAACAACAAACTATAGCAATAACAACAAAAAAATGCTATGTTAAACCATAGCGGTAAACAATCACTGTACTACTTCGTAGAAACATCACAACTTCGAAACGGAAAGATTACAGAATGATGTATAAATATATAAATAAACAAGAAATCTAACCGGATGAAGAAGGAAATTTCGTCTGAGGTTTGCCGTAACAATTTCCTTAAGACTTTATTCAAAGTCTTCCAAGATACAACAGACGTGATCTGCTCGAGATTGTGAGAGTATGATCTTCTGTATGATATGTAGGACCGCTCGGATTATAGAGTTTTCAAAAACGAAGAGGAAGAAGAGAGAAAATGGAGTAGAAAAATGATCAAGCTTCCCGCTCCTTTTATCGGCGAATTCCCAACGGTTATGTCCGTTGGGAAAAGCCGTGTCTCTTCGTTTGCAACGGCCACAGTAGCGTCTCTTCATTTGCAACAGCTATTTCTGTTTGAAAAGCAGCGTCCGTTCAAACAGTTCGCAATGGCCATTTCCGTTGGGAAAATGTGCGTCCATTCAAATCCAACAACTGCTTCTGTTTGAATTTAAACAGTAGAAAAACCGTTCACTTTTGTGCAGCAAAAATATTACACGATATGCACTTATTGGATCCATACCCGTCTCACACCAACCCGGTACGGTACAGTACGATACGGCCATATAGGTCCTCCCCCTCGCACAAAATTACCTGACCCTAAGGGTCAATATAGGTTTGAGGGAAGTAGTATATAAACATGAAAATGCACAAACTTTTGATGATGTGGGACAACATCTCATTCATCAATATAGTTATTTCTAACAGATATCACAATTTAAAACCAGCTATTCAACATAAATAACAAAAAATGGGAAGAAGGAAAAACTTCAGCCATATTTTTGAACGAAGGACACAAGTTTTAAAATTTGATCTGAATGACACTGAATGTTATATTAATATAGTATAAGATAAAACAGATATTATCTCTACTATTAATAATGAGAATTCAATAAAATATTTTCAACCGTGTCTTTCGGGATTTTCAAAAATACCCTTTTGCCCAATCTAATGTGCTTCCGCCTTTCGTTTTATTGCGCACTTCCTAATTCACAACAGCGTAAAAAATCCCTGATCGCCCCAAATTACACATCACTGTCACGATCGTCGGTAATCCATCATCGACGCCAATCATCCACCATGCTAATTGATCACCAAATCTGACCCTTGGCAGACATTGCACCTACTCCATCGGCTAGAGTCTACAATCAGAGGATTTTGTAACCTAGGGTTACTTGACTCTGCTGCGATTCCTCACCTTCGCTAACCACTAATTAATTAGGCAGGTGTTGATTCGATCTCGAACTTCGACCACGACATAGGTATTTTCGACACCATGCCTTTATTAAAACTGTTGCAAATTACTCTAAACCCTAGATTTTATCGAACAACCATGTCAAAATTTTCTATAATTTGCTTTTACTACGATATTTACAGTTTGAGATCATATTTTACATCTACCAACCAGCTTATGATTTATGAATTTTTGTCCATGGTCATTACGATGGAGATTAAATCAAGTATAACTAACAATTTAGTTCTATAATGGAGATTGAATCTTGTGTGTGTGAGTACTTATACTATAAGCTGTTAAATCAACCTGTTAGGAACTTAGGATATGTCTTTAAACATCAAAATTGTGATATTGTCGCAAAAATATGGCCAACCAAATTATGGATAGTTCTTTGATGGACTTTTGATAGTTTTCTATGAGAGTACACAACAAACTTTGTTTTACAAATGAATTTGTTTTACAGCATCACCACTACCCTCGCTCCTTCCTTCTATGTTTATATGTATGTTCATGCTGGGTTGGTTTTGTTTACACATTTTGATTATTGTTACTACCTTACTTTCAATGCATTTTTAATCATTTTCATATATGACCCACTTATGCAAATTATTTTTGGTTCATTGATTAGCCTTTGTTTTTGTGTATCTTTACCTTTACTGTTGTGTGTATTATGTACATATCTATTTATGATTTTTTTTTCTTCTATTATTCTATTTATGCCCATAAACTGTTCATGCAATTTTTTTTAGCATGTTAGTTAAACAAGTTACTGGTGTTTCATGCATACATTGATGCTTACTATAAAAAGTGAAAGAAATATTTTTATGATTCACACTTGATTTTCTCTATGGTACTTAGATATCCTTCATTAATCCTATGTTTTAAAAACCTTTGTTATTCATTTCACAGTTGAGGTGTTTGGTTGCTTAGAGAAGGTTGTTTTCTCCTCTGTTTTTTTAATAAGTGAGGTTCATCATCTTCACTACAGTACTATATTCTTTCGGATAAAAATGGAATAGGCTCGTACAACCTGGCTAGCTAAAAGTCAAAAATTCTAACAGAACAGACGCAAATTAAATTTTCCTGTGCCAAGAAGCTTTGAAATTTTGTTTCTGTTCCCGTGGTTTCTAATACTTATCATATTGAAAAGCTTACCATTAACTTCCAGTACTATACTCACTATGACATATAATGGTGTATTATCAGTCAGAAGGAATATTTCCATGATACAAAAGATTGAATGTTTCTAGCTGACAAAATGTACAGCTTATGTAATATATAAATACCTCATAAAACTTAATGAAATACATGCATATAGCATGAGATTACAGGGACAGTATTGCATAAACTAGTATTGTTATATATATCATAGAAGATTAAAAGCAGTCTATAAGAACGTATACATGTATAATTCCCGTGACACACTAAACTTTGTGCTTTAAGACCACAATCCTTGAATTTTGAGGGTGAAGCAACCAAAGCACTTCTCTTATAGTTTCATGACAAGCATTGTACTTAAATATCCTTTATTGACCCTATGTTTTTGCAAGTTATATATATTGGTTGATGGTTATGGAAAATATGAAGTTCGTTCCTTAAGAAGGTAGGAAGGTTAAGATCGAATGATATGAGATGGAACAGCTCATGCTGGGTTGTTTTTGTCTAATGCTGATGATAATGGAATATGTAAGAATTTTAAACAAAGTGGTTTGGTCCATGCTCAAAGACGAGCATTTTTATTTACATTGTTTGGTCGTTTTTTGTCTAATGCAAATAATGATGAAATATGTATAAACTATCATATCTCAGGTCTGTTCTAGATTAACTATAAGCTACAATGTCTACTTTACCATTTCAATGTAAGCTACAATGATTAACTTTCAACTAATATCTCAAGTTTGTGAAATGGTTTAATCAAGGATTTTAGATATGGACAAGCACCATTGTCCCAGTGGTTAAGTGATTCAGCTTTGATGCGAGAGGTTACAAGTTCGAAACTTGCGTAGCATGATTCGAATGTTTATTGACATGTGATATATTGTCCCAGTGACATGTTGTATATAAAGTACCATTTAAAAAAAAGATTTTAGATATGAAATTCACATTCGAAGTTATATATATGTATAGCGAGCAAGAATTATCTTTTATAGTTTGTTTTTTGAAGTTTACTATTAAAGATTGTTTCTATCGATTTCATGAATTGAAATAAGAGATCTATTTTGGGTGCCATCTTACACTAACATTCAATGTAAGTGCCTATTATATTCTATGTTTTCAAAGTTAAGACCCATTGATTTGTGAACTCAATAAACTTGAAAATTGGTACATTCCAAAAGATAATTGGCACGAACATGAGATATAGTTAGAGATGTCAAGTTCTCAATCATTTAATACTATGATAATGGAAGTTTTTGTCAAAGTTCAAAAAATTACCATAGTGCTAACATAGTTGTTAATTTTATGCTACGAATTGGTTCATAAATTGATGTGATAAACATATAGACCGATAATCTGAATTCACTTGATGTTTTGTTCAAATATGCTTTTAAATTATGCACGAAAATAATGTGGATGTGGCAAGCTACAATGTAAAGGTCCTTACGAAAATTAAAAATGGTGAAAAATGATCGCTGCGCTAATTTTATTGTCATTATTTTGTAATAGTTACACGGTAAAACTATGGTTCAATAATCAAATGCAGGTCCACCTTAATATGCATATATACTCGTATAGAGAATATAAAGAAAATACTTATGTATAATTAACAATTGTAGTTACGTCTAAGTGGTTACTTCTTTTATTTTCTTGTCAAGAGCAGAGGATTCGAATCGAATTTGGCATAGGGGCAACATTTTTTATCTTATTAGTTCAGCAATTGGATCCAAGTAAAAATGGGCTAGTGCAGCAATTCAGTTGGACCGGCTCCATACACGGTTTTAGAAAACTAATTTTATAAATACTTTTAGTGGATCGAAATTATTATGCAATATATTGTAAAAAAAATAAGACGGTTGGATTATATATTGAACTTATTATTTTTGAGTTTATAATTTTTTTGGGCAAAGCTAGTGGGGTTGAATGACCCCTGCCATTTATTTATATCAATAAGCAAGACTTACAATATAAATGAAGAAAAAGCATGCAAGGATGGATATAGAAATTAGAAAGAAAAACAAAAAGGAAGAGAGGAAGAAACCAGAGCAAAAATAAACCAAAATCTATGTCCACTTAACAAGAGCTTCGGCATTAAACGAGTATGGAGACATAGTGATCATTGTGTGAATATTCCTACAGATCTCAAAATATCTATTCTTTCGTATATGATTGAATATTCTGCAGTTCCTTTCCTTCCAAATTACAGTAACCATAACTTTGAGCACGATTAGCAGTTTATATGTCGATTGTTGCTTCCACCTAGTTGCTTTGTATATACTCATCCATTCAATCTTGCTGTTTCGTTGTGTACTACCATAACCGCCTCTGTATTTTATTTTGGACCATATAAAGTGTGTAAATGAGCAGCTAAAGTATAAATGATGCATGTCTTCTACCGCAGATGAGCAAAATAAGCAGGAGGTAGAGACATTTATCCCTTTCAGTGCCAAATTTCCTAATGTGTGCAGAGCATTTCTAAACACCTTCCAAAGCATAAAGTTATGCTTTTCATCTGCATACTTATTCCATATTCTTTTATACCATGGGAAGTTGTTCTGATTCACCTCTCCTGCAAGCGCTTTGTAGACTGTTTGTGTTGAATGGTCTCTGAAGTCCTCCGTCCATTTATAATCTTCTTTCTGGTTGTCAAAGTAAGGTACATCATTATTTTTTTCCCCCAAAGCATTTACAGTAGAGTTGCTTGTGTGATGCAAAGAGATTCTACCATTGATTATGTAGCTCGTAGCTTTAACATATAATTTTAGAGAGTGTACGAGGATTGCAAAACTATATAATTTTTAAGTCTAAGAGAAATTTATGAACTACAAAACTATATTGCAATGGCCACAATAATCCTCGTACAAAACTACATTGCAACAGGCTATAGGTCTATATTGGGAAACATCAGTAGGAGTAGAAGTTTTGGGGACAAGGGCAAGATTGGTAGGGTTGATGGAGGATGGCATCTTGCTTTTGTTGAAAAAATTGTGAATAGCCTTATAAACATCGATTGAAATTATTGCCCAGAAGTGAGTATAGAATGTAACCGTGAAACCATCAGGGCCAGGGATGCTGATTTCCTCATAGTAAATATAGAATTCTTTATTTCCTCATTGGATATAGGATTTATCGGAGCAGACTGCAATTCAGTGGATAGCTTTGGGATTGAGAGGTTGTTAATTATGGTGTTATCAGGAGATGAGGGAAGGCCACCAAGTAATGCAGTGTAATAGTTGAGGAATGCAGCATCTACTTATGTAGGGGTAGCATGAGTAACACCATGCATGTCAGTGATCTGATGTATCATTGATTTTGCTTGTCTGATTTTTAATGATGCATGGAAGAGTTTTGTGTTCCTATCTCCATAAGTAGACCAGTTTTGTTTATTTTTTGCATCACCATATTTGCTTCTATAGTGTAGGCTTTCTCAAGTTGAGAAGATAGATCAATTTCTTTTTGGTTTATGTCAGGATTTGAGTTTGAATTTAAGATTGTTGAACTTGTTCAAGCTGAGCTACTATATCATTGGAAAGTTTGTTTCCTTGAGCATATATGATTCTTGCCCATAATTTATAGCTTCTTTTGTATTCTTCAGTTTCTTCTGCAAACAGAGCATATGATTTCCATAGGTGGGGATTTTCCAAGCTTCTTCAACTACCTGAATCAAGCTGTCATTATTAGTCCATTCATCATGAAATTTAAAGTTTACATGTTTGTGTATAGCAGCAGATCCAAAGCTAAGGATCAGGGGACAATGGTCAGATAGGAGGGGCACAGGGATGTGTATATTTATGGAAGGCCATTGCAATATAGTTTTGTAGTTCATAAACCCATGATCAATTTTAGAGAGTGTACGAGGATTATTGTGGCTTTTATTGGTCCATGTGTAATTAGATCCAGAGTATGGTATTTCTATCAAGAAGGCATTTTGAATGGTATTATTTAATGGAGAGAACTCAGTTAAGGATAATGATTTACCACCACTTCTATGCATAGAAAGGAAAGAGCAATTGAAGTCTCCAATCAATATCCAAGGGCGAGAAGACTGACTGAAGTGTGATATGTATTCATGCATTCTTTTTCTGATATGAGGAGAATTATTGGCATAAATGAAAGTAAAATACATAGATGTTTTAAAAGGGAGGTGTATAGCATGAGTGTGTATGAATTGGCTGTCAGATAAGATTGGGTACAAGCTGAAAATTGAAGGATCATATAGAATAAGTAATTTGCCATATGGGGCTTGGGACTGATTGGATAAGTGTATCCAATTAGAGTTTGTGTATTGGCAACCCTTTGAGATAGATTAGAGTCAAGTTTGGTTTCAGAAATTGAGATTAAGGATAGATTGTGGTTATGTATCGGAGATTTGATTTGGTCAAGCTTTGCATGTTTGTGGGCTCCTCTTATATTCCATGCTGCTATCTTGTTGATCATTAATGAACTTTGTTGGTTTTTTTATTCAAGCTTCTTGTTCTTCTAGCATTAGAAAATGGGGTATTCTCTGGGTATTGTTTCATGGGTGTATTTGAATCATTTTCTGATACTATTGGTGAAAGAGAGTGTGGATATTGAAGGTTAATTTTCATAGTGGTTACAGACTTTTTCTTTTTATTTTCCTTGGAGGATGCATTAAAGAAGGTGGGTTTCTTTTTGTTTGAACGATGGTTCTTTTTGGTGAGTTTGATGGAGGAGGAAATGGTAGATGGAGTGGTTAAAGAAATGAGGGGATCATCATTACTGGTAGTAGATGGAGCTGAATTGATGGTACTAACAGTAGGAGAGAAGATACTGTTGGCTCCAATGGACATCATGTCCGAAAGTTGGTAGCAGTTATTGTTTGTATGTTGTGATATCTCTTGCATGTGTGCACGTTCAAGAGATGTGCACAGTTGCTGGTTTGAATTAGGAGTAGGTAGCAGAGGTGGCAATTTGGATGAGGATGCAATTGGCTGATGTTTTGAATTATATTTGATCACTTCAGGAGCAGTTTCAGTTTGGTTTGTAATGGTGGTATTTTATGATTGTCTTAGCCTGGATTGAGCATCATCAGGGGATATGTTGTGAGCAATTGCTATTACTGTTTGGTATGACAGATCGGTTACATTATCATGCATGCATTCAGACATTGGCAGTTTGTTGTTTTTGGGTTGTTGCTTTGTTGTTTCAATGCCATACTCTTTTGCACTTGTTATATTGCCCACATCTTTATCATTTATTTCAGCAATGTTGTTTCTTCTTGATACTTGTTTCATTTTTCCTTCAGCAATTGTTTTATTGCTTGTTTCAACAGCTCCAACTTCCATATCTATTTCAATGCACAAATCTTCATCATTCTCATTAATTTCTCCTTCTTCTATCAAATCAAGAGCTGAATATTTATTTCTCATATATATTGCATTCTAATTTATATCTTCTTTTTCATATCTGTTTGCATTTCCACTAGAATTTTTTGTAATTTCCTTCCCGGTTATGGTCTCATCTTTGTTTACTTTCTCAAAGCTTACAACTTTTGAGTGTGCATCAGTTGTTGTGTTATTCACCGCATTTACATTTAGCATATTGAATTCTTTGCACTGGTTCAGTTGCTTCATCTAAACACACCAGTTTACCCAACCTATTTGTTAACCAGTTAATACCCAGAGGAGACCATAGGTATATTGGTATATTCGAAAGTTGAACCCAGATTGGAACCGATCTAATTATACCACAAACATTACTAATCATTAGATCCCACCGTTTCAATATAAACAATTTGTTTTTCATGACTATGGGATCACTTTTGATTATTTTTTCTCTATCAGAACCATCAGAAAGAAGAAATAGAAAAATGGATCCATCAGACTTGACTTTAACATTACCTTTCAAGTGCATTCCGCGTTTCAGATTTTCAATTACATATGAGAAAGATAAGGGCTTATCTAAGAAGAACCCTACTACATAATCTTTCCATATATCAACACCAACATCTATGACTTGAACTGGAGGAACCATTGCATCACCATTGAAGGATATATTCATATGAACAGGCATGTACTTTCTCGCATTACGTGGCAGGTTCTTGAATAGGGAAGTTCATGCTTGTTCATAAGTTATAGAAGGGGAAGGAAGAATAACGGAGGAGATATAAGTGGAAGAAGGCATGGTGAGATTAGGAGGAGGTTTTGAAGAAGTAGGAATTAGAGGAGCTATTGGAACAGTTATGACAGGTGGATTGGGATTGATAGAGACTGGGTCAGGTGGTCGAGAGGGTGGAGGAGGTGATAGGATAGGTATGGGGGGTGTTGGTAGTGGCACGATTGGAGGACAAGTTTGGAGGGGACAGGGCGGAAATTGGATATGCTGCCATTAAAATTAAAAAGGAGGAAAATTTAATTGAAAATTGATGTAATTTTTGCTATGTGATTTTGTATTTTCATACTTGTATAAAGAAATAAATTATCATTTTTGTATATAACAATGAATTAAATATTGATTTACCTTTTTTAGCATTTAACATTTGTTAAGAAAATAAATAAAATTTAGTATTCATTCTTAATATTAAAATTAATATTTTTATAAATTTCAACAGATAAATATTTATATACATAGATTTTTTTGCTTAATGTTTAGCTTTTGGTACATTTATCTATTACTTGAGAGAAAAATTAAAAAAGCTAAAAAATGAAAGTGCAGTAGTAATAAGTGTGTATAGTTTTATGCATTTAAAGCTCTGACAGTTAATGTCCACGTCAGAAATAAGTGTATTATATTATGAAAGTGATAGACAAAATATTTATTTAATGGCTAAAAGAAATGTTGATTGGAAGAAACATTACAAATCATATTGTTACTTTAATTATATAATAATTATAACTTGCCTTTTAAACCACACATACCTTCATAATTTTAGTTTATAATAAAAAGTTTCGAAAAATAATTAACATATGTCTCAAAAAGACAACAAAATACAAAGGGAAAATATTTCAAATCGATATCATATATATTTTTTCCATAAACTAAACTACTAATATACATAATTAAAATTTAATATTTTTACAAAAATTATTAACTAAAAATATTCATTATTTTCAGTATTACAAACTACAATATGTATCACATATCATTAATTTAACATCATTCTTAACAAAAATAAATGTTTATTAATGATAATAATTCATATGATGTACCAACTTTAAAAAGAAAAAAAAATGTATATGTTTCTAATAATGTACCTATTATATGTTTGTTTGTAATAAAATACCAACTTTAGAAGAAGAATAAATATGTAAATTTTCTTTGTAATGAAGTTCTAATTTCAGAAATAAATAAATTATGTAAACATAGATTTAAAATTATGTAAGAGAATTAAAGGTAATTTTGTATCTAATTTTGGCACTTTAAGTTATATGGACTGGAATGAAATATTGGTTTTATAATTTTTGTTATGTTAATTTAGGGTTGGATAATTTAATTTATGTTATTTCTCTATTTAGTCTTAATTGGATTTCAAACTCTAGTTATAAAATAAAAAATAAATTTGAAAGAGTTTCTTAAAAAAACAAAGTCTCGTATTGATTTTTTTAAGAACAAAAACATTTCAAATAATAGAAATAATAGTATAAATCTAATTTTAGCTTCCTTGAATAATCAACCGAGGGTTGCATTTAATGCTTCGTTTTTATTAGGGTATTAGTCTTATAGCAATTTCATTGTTATTTTACTTGTACCATGCTAGATGCATACTCGTTAATAGGATGTTTGCCTTTATTAGACTCTTATAATATATGTTGATTTATAAACTTTTTAATACCGTGCATAAAGTTAATTATAATTATTGTTGATTCTAGATATTTAGGTTACTAGCTTTTAATTTTTATTTGCACCATTGCCTATTTTGTAATTTTCCCATTTGACTGATTTTATTATTAGTATACTTGGAATCAGATACATGAAGCTACAATAGTATTTTAGGGATGGGGATGTTTGCTGGGTCACAAACATTGCTGCAATTCATTTTTAGGAAAATAACTTCATGTAAACCAACTAGCTATTCCAGTTGGAGTTCTCAATTTGTTAGCCTTAGATATTAAACTGTTGGTTGAGTGTTTTTCTTCAATTTGGTTTCATGCATATTTCAATTTTACATAAAATTTATTTACATATACAGGTTTTATGAAGTAGCTTACAATGCCCATAATTTCAATTTCTTGGAGTTGATAAGTCAGTTAGAATAATTTTCTAAGATATTTTTTTTGAACAGTATGCTTGGTTTGGTTTATCATTTGTATTATAAACTAAAGTTCTTCTTTATTGCTTCCCAGTCCAATAATGAGTCTAAAATCAGTAGCCAAAATTAAGTTGAGAACATTCAGGAATCCTAAAGAATAGCAAATGAATGTTCCTTTTGAATGCATGAAATAACTTCCAAAACATGAGCTAACCACATACTATCCAACTACATATATGTTATCGAATTTCTATAACAAGTTCATAGCACATAATAGAAGAAACTATAATCATGTAATCATACACAAAGTGTAGTATACATAATGTTGATGAAATGTAGTGTAGTGTACCTTTTCTACGTAGAAGGCAATTCTTCTATAGTCCGGGATGTTGAAAAGGTCTAGAGCTTTCGAAGGACGATGCTTGCAACTGCATTACTTCATTTTTTCGATTTTTCTCACATTCTTCATTTTATGTTTGTACAGTTGTACTATCATCGTAGTAAAGGAGAGGATACGTTTGTATATTCATACTTTGAGAATATATATGGATGCACTTTGTTCCGACATTAAACTAAAAAAATCGCAAACATCAGGAAACTATTTGTATTGTTGTCCGTCAACTTCTATATTTTATTTAAACTTATATCGCAGTTTATATGATTGTAGTATCATCAAGAGAATGTAGGAACTATGAACACTTTTGAGTTTGAAGTATGTATGGATACATTTTGTTTAGGCATAATATTTCTTGCAGTTTATCATGTTTAGGTCATAAAATGTCCGAAAAACTATGTTTGACCTGATTTAACAAAGATCATTTGTTGCTTTTTATAACTTATCATTGATCAATGCTTTTTCTTCCAACATCCCTCTCTACTTAGAATTTGAGTATAGTATTTTTCAAGGAAGACAAAATTTGCCCATTACTCTTAACTCTCTCATAACATGCTAAATATTCTCTTGAATAAGCTATATTGTCAATCAGGTTTTTCATATAATTTCTGATTGTTATTCCATTTCTACTTGCAGCCTATCAGGTTATTTAATATTTTCATATTTAGCCTATCAGGCTTCGTTTTTGAGTTTTTTAAATTTGTATTGGCATGGAATGGTTATAATAATAGTTAGGATATCTAAATTAAATTTAGTTTGTATTGGCATGTATTAGCATGTAATGGTAATATTTATAGTAGCACTCTACTACATTTCAACTGTACTAGTAGTTTAGTTTTAGTTTGTTTTGGCATGTATCGGTTTTATTTAGTTTAGCTCGTCTATATTAGGAAACTAGTTTGATGGCAATTTTTTCGTTAATTTGTTCTTCAATTTTTTTATCTTATTTGGTTTTTCATGCAATATATGTGATTTATATTCTTTATTGTTAGTCACAATGGTTGGTTGTCCTATGTCTTCTATTTTTAGATTGGTATATTGTATTTGACATTTATATGTATATAAATATATATTTATATACATATATTTGTATTGAGCTAGTTATACTTTTCTTGTTTTTTTAATATTAATTAAAATGTTGTTCGTTCTACATCTTTTATTATTAGTTTAGTTTAATTTATTTTGCAAACGCACGCGCGCACGCACATATATATGTATTGTTTTTACATTTTTTGTAGTTTTCTTAGTAGCTATAGGTATAATTACTAGATTGGATGGATTATGCCGTTCTTGAGTTGAGCATTTATCACATTTTGTTTTGTTGTATATTTTTATGAACATTAGATATATAGGTTTTTGAAAGAGTTTTTTATTTTTTTCTTATTTGTATGGAAAAGTTTTGCTACTTGTCAGGCTTTTTTGACAGCTCCTTCTACTACAAGAAAATTACTAATCAATAGCATCACATAATAGCGTTTAAAAGCACAACCCTTTTTTACTCTCGTGGTAACCAATATTTAAAAAGTACAGTGAATTCTTACGGCGGGCTTCCAATTTATTTCGGTGGCCGCGTTTTTTTTGTATTCCCGCAATACTACTTTTCACGCTTTACATGTCTTTCTCCTTCTTCTGTGAAAAACTTAAAAACCTAAAAAACTCAGTCAAGTATGATGCTCCAGCAATTGTTGTCGATAGTCGTCTCCAACGTCTTCCTTCATTTCGAACTCAATAAGGTACGATTTTCGTAACTGCACCTGTTTAACTTTCCTTTTCCTATTCTTCCTATTTATATATCGCTTCATCATTAGGTTTTGTTTCAGAATTGTCATGCTTTTGAGCTTATTGATTTATTTGATTTCTTACATCTTTCAATCTCTTTCAATCGTTATAAGATATTATATGTTGTCCGTAACTCAATTTACCCTAATTATTCCAACTATTATATTCAATAGAAGCATCCTTCTCTTTGCTTTTTTACTACTTTTAGTATCTTCTGGAAAAGAGACTAAAATATGAGTTGCATTCCATGTAGTTTAATTGTAATATTATATCCACTTTTTGATAATTTCAGTTTTTGTTTGTTACTAATTTTAGTATTTTAGAGGGTGTGGTATGTAATTTTGTTTGTCTTCATTAATGGTTGGTTTAATCATGGAATAAACTTAATCGAGTTGGTTAAGTAGTGCTGCTAAATATAAAAAATGGATTGAGAGATTCTCACATGCTTTGTTTGTTGTTGTCGGATGATATAAGAATGACTAGCTTTTGTTAATTTTTTTTGTTAGGAAAGTTGTTTAGACTTTAATGTGCCTTTTCCAGTAGGCTATATTTTATTATTTTAATTATTATTATAACTATGTTTTACTAGCTTTTCTTGTAAGCCTACATGTAAGATGAATAAATGATGATGATACACTGCAGGGTATACTGTCTTGTTCTTGAACATATATGTTGTAGAAAGTTGGCTAAGACGCAACGTGAAAGGGAGGGATAAGGTGTAGAAATTGCAGTATGATGATTGACACTGCAAAAGCTTGCTGCAATATGATGAATGTTCCAAGATAGAAACTGTTATGTGGTTGAAGTGAGTGGACTAAGGTATCTTTTCCCGACTGAAACTGAAGAGCATGAATGCAACATGCAAATATCCAAATTGAAGCATGCATACAAGATAGAGGCTGCAACAAGTGGTTGTAGGCGTGCAAAGCAGAGACTATATGGCTGCAGGCTGCTCTTGCCTATGCAATATGAAATGTGAATGAAGAACTGCAACTATGATGAATTGAAGCATTGATCTGAAGCATGCCAAAGTAGAAGCCAAAATCAGCCTGATATGAACCAAGAAAAAGATGAAATGCAAATTCGTCTGTTGGCAGTGACGGTCACATGTACGTGCCTATGAAGACAGACATATGAAGCAACATGTGTAGACGATCAATATTGTGATACATCATGTGTACATGCTTGAGGCAGCAAGTGAACAACAAGCATCACTTTGTTGCAATATGAGGATAAATGTGAGACAGTAAGTGAATAACAAGCTGTAAATTATGATGCGGGCAGGGATTGAAATGCAGGCAGAAACTGGAATGTATGCACGAGCATCGTAGTGCAGGCCGAAGCTGAAATGCCTGTAGAAGAAATACACGGACTCCTCAAGCTGAAAATGTTGGAGCGTCGAGACTTCATCAATTGGGCCGAAGTGCATCGTACTGAAGCTGAAGTGAAGGTGTGTCTACTGATCAGTGGGCGAGGGGAGATTGAGACCAGCATGGGTATGTGTAATTGGATCAATCCAAAGTGAAGATAGCTGGTTTGAGGTCACTGAACTGATGCGCAATCTGATGCTGTAAGGAGAATGCCAGCATTGAAGTGAAAAATGCACAGAGGCTGGTGCTTGAACTAAAGTATGTTCTGGCAATGTAGTGTATGTTAGCTGAAGCGAGAACTGAGTGCAATGGATTGAAGGATGGTGTAGAAAACCACCAAGTCACATGATATGTTCAAGTGTGATACTTTAACAAATTTCTGCATAGAACTTTGTATATACCTAACTTCATAATTCATTTTATAATTTGAAAGCTACTCTGGTGTCTGAACTTTGACAACAACTTAATTTATGCAGGCAAACCGGCGAGATGGGGTTATGTGTTCAATGTATTAAAAGCATGATGATCATATCAGTCTTCAGTAAAGGATGATTTACCAGCTCAGGTTTGATACTCACGTTTCAGAACTCAGCAAACTACATATTTTCTAATTTATACTAGTGCAATTGTAAGCCAAAAAATTAGCTTTGTCTTTGTATATGGGCATGCCATATTGTGGGCATACCAACTCACCAATCATTTATGTTTAAGATTATGCTTCTACCTTGAGCACATATATATCTATGAAAAAAATAACGCAAAGGCAGATGCCTTTTAGCTAGCCTTGCATATTTCCATAAGAGAGTGCCTTTTAGCTAGCCTTGCATATTTCCATAAGAGAGGTAAAATAGTAAAAATCTATGCCATAGCACAGCTGATTCACTGTGTTATAACACAAATTTCTCTCCCTTTTGGTTTATACATGCTTTCATGTAACATTTCATCCTTTTCTTGGACATTTTCTTGGACATAATATTTTATCCATTTACCTAAAAGTAAGTTGGACGAATGGCATAGTGGTCATATTAACAAAGCCTTCTTTATTTAGCACCATTTCATAGCCTGGTATAAGCCACAAGTTTCTATTTGAATATGTTTTCTCTCCTTCTTCTGTCACATGAACCAAATATTTAAATATAAACTTGTGATTCACATCGGGGGCTTCTAAACAGAGGGGCTGTTTGTGTGTGTGATACAAGCTGAAATAAACTGATGTATAAATAAGGATGCAAGGTCCATAATAATAGTCCTTACTACACATGAAAAGAGGTTTTCACTTGATTAACTAATACAGTATAGCTGACTTTTTCCTTGTCAACAGCTGTTGGCACACCTAGCTTTCTGTTCTGGTTCTATTATTTTGATATTTTAATTTTGAATGCGCTCTTATGAACATATATAATTGTATTGACTTGTCTGCCTATATTTGGTTAACATCAATATTGTTATATTTGGTTGCATCTGGTAACTAGCTAGTTCTGGAGATTTGGGATAAGCAAGGGGTCTATCATTTGTTTTATAACATCAAAATTTTCTTTTATTGGTCCATCGTTAGTTTTTATAACATCAAAATTTTCTTTTTATGTATACAATGCATCCCTTAGAGAATTCTACATCGAAATGCGTGACCACAATGTATTATAATAGGAAAAAAGTTCATGCTGCTCCACTTGAGGCAAGAAAACAAATGCGTTTCATAATAATATATTTGTTAATGTAAATAAAATTTGCTTTCAGTCGTTTAAACCTAGGCTGGTATTTTTATCACTAAAACTTATTTATTTGTAGAAAATTGTAGAAACTGCACAAAGATCTTGTTAAAAGATATAGTTGGTTAAAAGATATACTTGGTGCACTCTGTTTCTTTTGTGAACTTGTGGCTGGACCTTGTGGTGAACTAAGAATATAAAAAAATTGAGTTACCGAGTCTTCTAAATTTGTTTATTTTACATTGCATGATCCTCATGCGGTTGGAACTTGTGGTGCACTATGCAGGTATTGTGGAAGGCGATGGGCTAATTGGATTATGCAGGTATTGTAGCTTCTGTCCACTATCTACTTTCACATTTCCCGTAACTTTTATGTCATTGTTATTATTTAAAAAATTATTTGCATATTGACACAAAGTTTACAAAATATCAGACGATCTCAACTTTAACTTCATGAGAGTGCCGTCCCGCTAACTACTTTTTATCCACTCCATGCATGAGAGGGCCCTTTTGCCTTTGTTCTTCGCTTTACAATGACCCATCGATATATACAGTACATATAAACATAATTTCAGACAAACCTGATTGAGTAAAGCGTTAATCTTTTCTTCTTCGAGAAACTGTTTCAAGGGAATATTCAAAACGTATAAACTTAACACTCACTGGTATATTTGTTTTTATATTCAAATATGACAAAACAAAATATATTGTATGGGCGCGGTGATGGGAATTAGAACCAAAAATACTCTGATGTTTCCAATACAGTGTTAAGAGTTAATAATCACATGAAGCTAACATATTAACGAAAATATATTAACTAATTTGAAACTTATAGATAAAACTCCATTCCCTAAAATGAACAAGATACAAATTATACTATCACATTAAAAAAAGAAGATTATAGCTGAAGTATACGCCAAAAACTAATTATACTTAGAAAATCGACCATTGCAGGAGAAAATGAAATGTCAGGCTCCTCCTTTGCTGAGACTAACACCTTTTAATAACAAAATTGAAAAGCTTAATTAAAATAATTCACAACACAATACAATCTAGTAATCAATATTAATAGCTAATAAAAATTGTTCACATTGAATATTTAAACAACTTAAACGTGTACAAATCCTTGTAAAAATTTGCCATAGATCAGACAAATATTCATTAATGGGCTGTTATATGTGTTAGTAAACATATATAAGCAACCACAGAATATGCAGTTAGATGCCTGATGCTTTGCAAGAATTACAATATATATGTGCCATAGGCCAATAACAGAGTTTAAGAATTTAAAGGCAAGGTTTTTATTTTACTAGTTTCCACACCTACAACAAAGCTATCCACACGTTCTCTCAATAACACATGACACATTAACATTACTGCATACCCAGTCCAACATGAAAATAAAACGAGTGACATTTATCATCATCCTGCATATAAGCACATCTCTAACGCACATTGATAGCCCACATCCATGTAAGCAAAATGTACACATCTCAAGCCCTTTGTCTATTAGTATAATGCTCACTTTAGATAAGAACTGCATATAACTTACACTTTAAGGTATGCAAGGTAAAGCATAGAGCAAGAAAAGAAAGGTACAGTCCTTTTAAAGTTTTACATTCCAAATTAGTACAAGCAAAATCAACAATATGTAAAATAGATATGTTTCTCTCAGGATACTTAATTTGCAAAATAGAAACTAATAGTGCTCAGCCTCAAAATGAAGTCTTAAATGTTGACTACCGCTCAAGCACATTATAATGAAGACTTAAAATCTACCATGTTTTCTAATCGATTTAGTTTTAGTTCATTACTATTTTCCTATTATTTAGATTAATTTAAACCACATTAAAGCCAAATCAGTAACTTACTATCATAAATATTAACTAATATGTAACAAATCACTGAATACTGAAATCTTATGAAAATTGTTTAACACGAAGACTAAATGCAAGTAACTTAATACCTGATAGTCTGAATGTATGAATCATCAAATTTAATATCTGAACAGCTAAGGAAAACACACATATACAAGGCAATACAATGATGAATGACAAAATAAAACGAGTTAATCACTGAAGCATGTATATGCTAATGAAGTTATATTTCATTTGAATTCAACTTAAAATCTAAATGCAAGAAAAGATGCAATCTGAGATATAATGCGCAAGTACCTGAATTAACACTAGCTAGAAGATAGTGTTAAAATTATTTAGTATTTGGTTAGAACAAGTATGAACTCATTTATAATTTGCTTTGGACGAAAAGTAATGAAATTTTTAATGAATTAACACTAGCTAGAAGGTAACTTTGACTGATAGCCCAAACTAAAATAACTATAGTAGTAGTGTAAATCAATAAATAACGGCTATATGAGTGAATAAGATCTGAAGTTAAATGAATTAACACTAAATCAAAATTATGTCAATTTCCAAATAGAGTGAGTAGTCTGCTTGCAAAGTGTCGCTGAAATGAAGTACATGATAACTGAAATGCAAACTGATTGAGTAATATATGTTGACCGAGATTTAATACAATCCGAGGTGACCATGGAGTTGCTGCAATGTACTACATTTATACTAAATGCATGCTGCTTGACTGCGATGTAATACAATCTGAAGCGCAATAGACTACATGAGTTGAAGTACATGTTGGCCAAGATGAAACAGGGTAGATACATGTGATGTAAACTGAAGTTGATAAAAATGCAACATAGTTGGCTGATTGATGTTAACCCGCCTTTTGGCAAGGCCGCGGACAGACGGATTTAACTTAAACAACTTCACAACTATCGAGACTAAAGTATGATGGGTTCGGTTTAAAATGATGAAGTTCACTTGAATATGTCATTGTGAAAAGGAGTGGAGAAATTACATGGCTCGGCCTAGGCAGTTTGGCAGATGTCGCTCGATTTTGGGATGGTTCGGCGTTGGAGGTTGTTCGGCATAGAGAGATCGTCGTTCGACATAGAGGGATCGTTCGGCATTCCAGGAGCACTTGGCATTAAGTAGCGCTCGGTATCCAGGAGCGCTCGGCATTTAGAGGCGCTCGGCATTAGAGATCGTTCGGCATGATGGGCGCTCGGCATTAGAAACTGTTCGGCATCAGACATGGTTCGGCATGACGGAGGTTCGGCATTAAGTATCGTTCGACATTGGATGGAGCACTCGGCATAAATCTCATTCGGCATTGGATGGATCGTTCGGCATTAGGGAGTGTCCGACATTGGATGGGTCGTTCGGCATACCTCACCACGTTCGGCATACCTCACCTCGCTCGGCATTGCACCTCGCACCTCCATACCCCGGTACCTCGCACCTCCATACCCCGGTACCTCGCACCTCGATACCTCTGCACCTCGTACCTCCATACCTCGCACCTCCATGTCTCGGTACCTCGCACCTCGATACCTCGGTACCTCGCACCTCGATACCTCGGTACCTCGCACCTCCATACCTCGGTACCTCGCACCTTCGTACCTTGATACCTCGGTACCTCGCACCTCCATACCTCGGTACCTCGCACCTTCGTACCTCGATACCTCGGTACCTCGCACCTCCCAACGTTCGGCATGAGGAGATCGTTCGGCATTCACATCTTGTTCGACATTCAGCGTTCGACATCTATGGTTCTGCATATGGAGATCACTCCATTTGGGCTGAGGTACTCGGCTGCCAAGCCCACCAGGGAAGTCCAACCCATCTTTGTCTATAAATAGAGAGGCAGGGGCACAGTAAAAGAGAATCTTCTTTCTGTTCTCTTACTTTCTCTTTTCTAAGGCTAAGGCAACTCTGCCATTTTGTAACTGTAATCGATTATTACAGCAATAAAAAGCAAACTTCTGGAGTGGACGTAGGCCGAAGTTAGCCGAACCACTATAAAATCTGTTGTTCTTTACTGCTTTCATTTCAGTTTTAACTGTTCTTCACATTATTACTCTCTACATACATTCTATCTCTGAGTTGTGACTGGTATTTGGTGCTTTCATCTGGTTTTGGGGGTTAGTGACCAATTTTGGCGCTAACAACTGAGATCTAATATCAAAGTGCATATAACTAGGAAAAAGGATCTAACTGAAATGTAAGGCTGAATTGCATGCCGAGTTGATTTACTTGTTGAAAAGTGTATACTAAAGATAAAGTGCAGAGCATCTCCATGCCTTGGATCCATATGCAACTGCTGAGTGAACTTCACTTACTCTTTATAAACCAGACTCCATAACTCCAGCTAGATTACATATGGTTTGGTTACAACAGTACCTACTACATTGGCTTGTTGCATCATATTTTAAGTTCTAGCTACATATTTTTTTCTTCCTTTGGGACCTTTTACTTTGTGAATATTTGACATAGCAATTACTAATACATTGACTATTTATTTGACATCAACATGAGAAAAGCAAGATTAAATCAACTGTTTGACTAGTTTATAAGTAACATGTTGATGCAAATATGTATGACATATTATGTACAGACATGGAAAAGTTGATAAAACGATATGTATGAAGTAGTATGTTTGGATATGTGGAAAGTTGTTTGAATGATATGTATGAAATATTATACTTTAATTTACATATTTGTCGTCTGTGAAAATATGTTATATTTATATGTAGATAAGAAATGGATAAATGAATATTATATATATTAAAAAGCCGAAACGACGATAAATTAAATCTGTAAATTAATATTACATTTAACAGCGTTTCATAAACGCTATTGTTTAAAAAACGCTATAGAAATTGACCATGGATATGTAGAAATATGCATATAGAATGCTATAATGTAACTAAATAAACGCTATAGAAATATGTTTAAATGCTATACAAGTATTGCACAAAAACGCTATAATAGAACTTAATAAACGCTATAGAAATATGTAAAAAAACGCTATATAAATATGCAAATCAACGCTATAGAAATATCATAACGAACACTATAAAACATGCAAATAAAACGCTATAAAAATATGCAGAACAAACGCTATAGAAAGCAACCATTGGATAATATTTCCTACAGCGTTTTTCTTTAATAGCACTGGGAAACTGCTATAGAAAATTTATTTTTCATAGCGTTTTTGTTTTTGCTATTTAACGCTGAAGGTCTAGCCTAACATGTCATTCCACAGCGTTCTTTGAAACGATAAGGTGGGATATAATAGCGTTTTCTAAATGCTATGAAAGCCACATTTTGTTGTAGTGTTCTTAAGTGTAATAAAATTACATGAGTGCTCTCCTCCTTGTGAGGATCATTTATTTTGCCGAATTTTTTCATTGTTTTGGTCAACATAAGTGTGGTATACAGTACATTGAATTATCACTTTAGAACTAATTAAACAAATAATAAATATTAGTAAATTGGATTTATTTTAAAATTTTAAATTTTAGATCACTTTATTAATTTAAATATATGGACTTGAATGTAAGATAACATATTGAAACTTGAGAGAATTATGTAAATAATTGTAAAAAAAGAATAAATGTTGATATTTAAATGTAGAATAATAATGGAGAATCAGTATATATTGCTTAAATTTCTTGCAAGTAAAAGAAAGTCAGCCAGCGCATTAAGGCCGGCCTGTTCTAGCTAAATTGCATAATAAGACTCAAGCCGTCAAAGACAAGTCGGTCTGTAAATCTAAGCCCGACCCAAATCCAAGCCGTCCAGCAACTCTTAACCCGACCCATTCCTAGTCAGCCCACGTTCAGTCTGGTTCCATCCTAGCCAATTCAATAAACAAGTCACAAATAGGCCAGCATGGACTTCTAAACCCAGCCTGGCTCAAGACGACAAAACAATCAACTCGTTTGACTTAACATGGCTCAAAAGAGACCAGTCTATGTCCTGCCTCTATCTTAGCCCGCTTACGATCGATCTCATACAACCTATCTCATCACTACATGATCGGCTTGCCTCATCCCCTTTAGCTCTATCCTTAGCCATCTTCAGCCTTGCTCTCAACAATCTTTCGAAGCAAACAACCAACTGTCACTATGTACAAGATGCTCCTTTCCAGCCTTGTTACCTAGAAAAGTGTGCTAGACATTGAAAAGTACAACCTAGTGCACCTACTACAGTGGCATGTCTGCCAAAAGCATACCTACTCATGTAGCATGCCGTCGTTCTCAATACAAAGCACTAGCTCAATATGGCATCACGATTGGCATGCATATCAACAACATATTCCAACCATATTTCCAATTGTTCTCCTCAAGCTAAGTGACCAAATCTATGGCCATGAATGATTCCTGCTTATTTCAGTGCAATCTCAACCATGCATTGATCTACTTCAGCAGCTATAAATACCCCTTGGCATTCAACATCAAATGGGTTGAAAGTGTTCCTTTGCTCAGAATTCATATTTCTAATAAAAAAATACTAAGAGTACTTATGTTAGCCATTATAAACTTAAGTGATGTTACTTTTTTATTATTCTTTTGTAATTCCTTGTAATTTTAAGAGATTAATATAGTAAGAAGACTTCATAATGGACATAGGCAAGTTTAGGCAAATAACTCTACATCCTGTGTTATTTACTTTATTTGCTCATTTACTCCTTATTTTCATTTTTAGCCTAGTACTAGCAAGTAATCTTTGTTAACACAAATGCATTAATATATTTCTGAAGTTGGTAAATTTTTAGTCAACATTTTTATGCTAGAAAAAGGGCTTCCCTAAAAAACTCTTGCCTTTCTCACTTTTTCTTCTCTACTAAAAAATCTATTCTAATTGTCACCATGAATCCTAATGGTGAGAACAAAGGTAAAAACTCTAATGACCATGAGACTAACGTAACATTGTCGCCAACGTTGTTAGTCTAATCCCTGGGCTTAGCAATGACATGTGATGAAGAGTGCTCCAAGGCTTGACTAATGAGGGAAATCTTGCCCATGAGATAAACAATCTGAAGACAAGTTTGGATGCTCAGATGATCATGAACTTTGGTCCTACACCTCCTTTAGTAGCTAAACTAAACTATATCAAACCTACTATCCCCAATGGCTACAATCTTAAATAGCTACAATCTTATTAATATCGTCCAAGAGAGGGTGGTGGTTGATACCCGGTCAGGGTAGCTCCTATTCACCATAGGAGATAACATACTATGCATGGACCAAGTGAACCAAGAAATCGTTGTTCCCTTTCAATGGAATGACCATCAGCTTTTGAACGCTTTTTAGGAATAGACAGAGCTCGAGACTTAAGGTTTGAATGTCTTAGTGGTGGTGCTCATGCCATCAGCAAGGAACAAAGGGCCCCCTCTGTTCATTCCACATCCCATAGGGGTATAATCAGGCCTAGATCAAGAGTGGAATGAGTCAGACATTCACGGTCACCCTCTATGCACATGGAGAGGAGATCCCTATCTCTAGGTCATCCTTACCACCATCACTCTCCTACGTATCAATGTTGCTGATATCCCACCCCACAGAGATGTCGGATGAGCCCTGTGCCGGTTATAGGCCAAACACTTCCCTAGCGGGCAAATGTTAGCCTTTGGGAGGAAATGAATCATCATTTCCAATAACTCAACAGTATGCAAGCCTAAAATGCTGAGCGTGAAGTACTATTTAATGACAAGAATGGAGAGCCATTTTATGAGGAAATCTTGAGTACCTACATCCATCTATAGTATGCCTTGCCGCCTATTGACAAATATGATGAAAGTGTTGATCATCAGATGACATCACTGCTTTCAACTCCATCACTCAATCCGTCCAGCTTTTTGTCCCATCAAAGTGTTTAATCTTTCCCTCTACTCTCACAAGACCGGCCTGCCACTAATTCTTGCATCTACAACTGGGTAGCATTCATTCTTGGGCCCAACTTTGCATAGATTTCGAGACCAAGCTCTTTGCATCCAAGACCCATGTCATGATGGCTATTGAGCTATGTAACATCATGTAGGGGCCAATCGAGAATCTTTGGTCGTATGTGAATCGCTTCAATAAGGAGTCCACCTGAACTAGGGGTATTGATAAGAACAGCCTGGTTGTGCCCCTTGGGGGTAGTGCAAGTTCAGAATGAGGAAGGAGTTGCAAAAGCCATCGGCCACGCCCCTAACTGGTTTTTATCTATGAGCGAACGACATCGTGAGGATGGAGGACATTGATCTTTCAAACAGCGAAAATAAAGCCAGAGTTAAAATAAAGCTAGCCATAGTGAGGCAACCGACCGTATAAGTAATGGTTGGCAGAACAACAACAAGAGACGTGCAGATGGTAGCACCCGATACAAGCCGAGGTATGCTCACTATGCCGCCTTGACTCGAGATATCAAATCTGTATATCTTATAATAGGGTTGGGTACCATTCCAAAAACTATCCACAACTAGAGCCGGGAGAAGGGAGGAATCGCATGGCAATGGCATGTACTTCGAGACTAAATCAATGGCCACTCCACTATCAGTGCCGTATACTAAAGGATGAGATAGAAAGGTTGATCCGAGAAGGGGTGCTTATAGAATTCATTCGACACTAGATTGATCATAGAGTGGACCGCAACAATCAGCCGGCTCAACCCCCGCTGCCTAACAATAATGTCATAGCTATCACTGACATCTTGACTGCCTTTGGAGGCTTTCATATGGCTAGAAGCAGCCGGTTAGCACAGTCTCGGTACTAAAAAGAAGTGGGTTCAGATGGCCAGATCTATTCATTAGAACACTAAGCATTCGAAGCACCAAGACTAAAATCAAATCGACCTATCATTCACTGTCAAGACAAAGAAGCCATCTCTTACCCTCATCATGACCCCATAGTCATCAATCACCCTTACGATGGCCAACACAAATGTACATCGAGCCTTTAAGGATGGGGATAGCTCAGCAACGTCATGTTCAAACATCTTTGAGGCACTCAAGCTTCCCACCCCTAGCCTCACCACATGTGCCTTGTCCATCTACAGCTTTGGGATGTTGGCATTAGTCCAATGGGAACTACCTCACTCATGACCACGTTCGACAAAGAGCCCCTTATTACAAAGATACATGTGAATTTTGTAGTAGTTGATTGCCCATCTTCTTAAAATCTCTTAATAGGAGGACCGACCCTCGTGGAACTTGATGCAATTGTCTCCTACAACCGGCTCGTTGTGAAGCTCCCAGTCTAAGGGAGGTTGGCAAAATTTGGGGCAATCAACAAAAAGCTAGAGTGTTATGGAACCTCCCTCAAGCAAGCAAAGAAGGGTGTCCTTATGCTTCAGCAAGAATTCACAATAATCAACAGCGAGTCACTCATGAGAACCTTCAAGCCAATCAATGCTCTGGTTCATGCCAAGACCGCCTCCAGCTTTGAAGTAGATGCATCTACATCAACAACTTCTGCCATAAATAATAACCTACCCATTGAAGTCACGACTATCAACAACTTGTCACCTAGTAGAGTGCTCGAGCCGGTCAGTGCTCACACTTGTATTGGGACCGTCCTTACCCTTGAAGAAGTCGTTATCGACGACGTTTCATCTAGGAGAGTGGTTGAGCCAATCAATGCTCCCACTCATGCTAGGACCGTCCTTAGCCATAAAGAGACTACTATCGACATGTGTCATCAAGGAGTAACCCCGAGCCTATTAGTGTTCGGTTTGTGTCGGGACCACAAAAAGCAGTGAAGCTACATTGGCTAGCCACGTGTCACCTGAGAGAACCCTTAAGCCTTTTAGTGCTTTGGTTCATGCTGGGACCGCCTACCACAATAAAGATAGGGATGGAAAGGATCCCATTTCCTTGGCCACCCCCTAAAACACAAAAGAGCTCATCACAACTTGGAATGAGCAAGTTGCACCCTATAAGCAAGCGGAGATATCCAATATAGCAACTCATATCCTTTCAACATTGGTAGACTCATCTGTGAGAGTCGAGGTCAACTTCAATCCACGGACTTGTAACACCTCATAAATTTACAATAATTAATAAATAATTAATATGGTTCAAAAATAGAATTTGAGCAAACATTCGAATTTGACCACGAAACTTACACCATTATATCTGTGGTAATTTTTTGAGCAACTTTCATATTTGGAGTTTTACGATCGAAGTTCAAACGAAGAAGTTATCAACGTTTGAAGTTTTCAAAAAATGAAATAATTAAGAAACGAAAATTGGAAAGAAATAATATTAAATGAGAACTCCACCGGTCAGCCCCCTTCCTTGGATTGGTCGATCCCTTATAGGGGAGTAGTTGACCGCTTATCGGGGAGCGATCAACTGGTCTTGAAGTAGCGACTATGGTTGAAAATTGGTCAAACGGGCCGGATTTAATTATTTTAATCTAACAGATACGATTGATTCGAATGTCGATAAATACAAGGCTAACCCCTTATTTCTCTCCTTATATTTTCTAATCAAAACAACGAAGCTTTGCCATTTTCCCTTCTCCTATTTCTTGAAATTATAAAATATTTTATACACACACAAAAATTGGAGAAAGGTGGAAAAATAAAAGAGAAGAAGTGAATCAACCTTGCAAAAGAAAACGATAAATTTCATTATTATAAATCTAGATTCCCCTTAAACCCAAATCTATTCTAAAATCTGTAATTCTAGTAATATGTATATACCATTTTATACATATTCTTTTGGATTGAAAATGAGAAGGATTCAAATCAAAGAAATAGATTTAAATTTGGGATATTTGAAAAACTTAAAAGGTGAGTGGGAAATTATATAATTTATTTATAACATTTATTGTTGAATTTTATTTAATTATTATGCCTATAAAAGGTTTGATGAGTTGTAGGCTTAAAATGAATGTATATGAATACTACCTACATGTTCTATAAAATAGGTAATTGGAAAAGGAATGTTATTTACACCCTAATATGAAAATTTTGAAATCGGTCCTTAAATATGTTAGATTTGAACGCTGATAAAGTTGTAAAGTTTATTCCAAATTTATAGTTGGATTGTAAGATACTAGTATTAGTTTAGATTACTCTAATTTGACTTGGAATGTGAATTTTCGTGTTTTAATTTATTGGGAGTGGGGTACAATTTAGTTATATCTAATTTTACGGAATTTCCATAAACTATCTAATTCCACGAACATATTGTAATAAACCTAAATTTTACAATTAATTAAATAGGTTAATTAAAGGGAAAAAGCGGGTTAAATAATGTGGGTAGAGGGAAATGAATTAATAGAAGTGGGATGAAGGCCCAGGCCTAACTTATTGTGGAACAATATGCAATACTCATTTCTATTCATTCATTTCATTCTATTTAAACTAAAATAAAAACCTAGAGAAACTCTTTAATGGTGGGAGCATAAAAAGGCAAATAAAGAGAAGATATAAAAACTGAAGCTAGAAGAAACTAAAGAAGACTTAAGCTTCTAATATGATTTCTTATATATGTATGAGATCGGTTTAGATCTATATGTTTTTATGTATGATGGGGTTCATACGGGTTTACAAGCAAAAATATAAAAGGATTAATGAATGTTTTTGGGGAAGAATGTGCATACTGGGATGTTTACATGTGTTTTCCCTACTCTAGTGATTTCAAAACTTAATTAAAGTTTCATAAACAAGGAAAATGCCCTAATAGGCGAAATAAAGTTAAACGATGGAAGAACATGGGTTTGGGAAATTTTAGGGAATTTATCGGAATTTCCATAACGAAATTGAAGTAAAACCAGCTAAATACCGAGCTGGGGTAGATGGGTACTGCGGGGGACGCAATAAAAATAAACTTCATGTAAAAATATATTAAAAGGGGGCAAGATCCAAATTATTTGCTTAAAAGGACGCTGCAAATAACAGAAAGTGATAAAAATGAATAGTTTGTCGACACGTGTAAATTATTTGCTTTCACGAGTTGGCAAGTCATGCAACGCTTAATAAAGTTAGCAATATCAGATTTCATTCCATCCCAATAGTAAAGTCGCTTCATGTCCGCGTACATTTTACTACTACGGGATGAATGGTAAATTTAGAACGATGAAAATCTTCTAAAATGTCTTTACGAAGATCAATAATATTTGGCACAATAAGTCTACCAAATTTTCGAATACCGCCACGAGCATCAATATCAAAGTTTTTCAAACCTTCAATATCAATTTTATCCCTACAACTTTGGCTAAGAAGAACCAATTCGGGATCATGCCTTTGAGCTTCAAGAATGCAGTCTAAAAGAGAAGGATGAGCCTCAAGGCTACAAAAAACAAGAGAAGAACATGAATTGGATTCACAATCTCGAATCTCACAAGTGGATAAAGTCTCGAGATCATTCCATTCGGATATCATCATGGAAACAACCGCTTGTTGCTTACGACTAAGGGCATCAGCAACACGATTACCCTTTCCGGGAGTATAGAGAATATCAAGATCATAAGATGCAAGGAACTCGAGCTAACGTTGTTGACGCAAATTAAGTTCCTTTTGAGAAAATAAATACTTCAAAGATTTATGATCGGTGTAGAGAACAAATTTCTCTCCCAAAAGATAATGACGCCAAATTCTAAGGGCGAAAACAATAGCTGCGAGCTCTAAATCATGAGTGGCATATCTAGTCTCGGCAGGCTTTAATTGCCTCGAAGCATAAGCGATAACACGTTCCCTTTGCATGAGAACAGCTTCCAAACCAACACGACTAGCATCGGTATAAACAATAAAATCTTGGTTCCCTTCGGGAATCACAAGAATAGGAGCATCGGAAAGGAGTTATTTTAATTTTTGAAAGGCAGCCTCATATTTGCCTGACCAAATGTATTTAACTCCCTTCTTTGTCAAATTAGTAAGAGGTACAGAAATTTTAGAAAAGTCTTTTATGAATCGACGGTAATAGCCCGCCAATCCAAGAAATCTACGAATTTTCATCACACTCTTCGGTCTCTTCCAATTTTGAATCGCTTCAATCTTTGAAGGATCCACAGAAAATCAGATTCAGAAATAATATGCCCCAAAAATTTCACACGAGATTGCCAAAAGTGGCATTTAGAAAATTTTGCTTTCAATTGGTTTCTCTTAAGAGTTTCCAACACAATCCGAAGATGTTTTTCATGCTCTTCCTCGGTTTTAGAATAAACAAGAATATCATCGATAAAGATGAGAACAAATCGATCGAGGAAGTCTTTGAAAACTCGATTCATAAGGTCAACGAAATAAGCTGGAGCATTCGTCAAACCAAATGGCATAACAAGCCATTCATAAGATTCATAACGAGTACGGAACGATGTCAAAGGAATACTATCCTCTGCAATACGGAGCTGATGAAAACCGGTTGCTAAGTCTAACTGTGAAAAGACTCTAGCACCACTAAGTTGATCGAATAAATCATCAATCGGAGGTAAGAGATATTTATTATTGATGGTGAGATCATTAAGCTTGCGGTAGTCAACACAAAGCCTAAGTGTACCATCAGATTTCTTTACAAAAATAGCCGAAGCTCCCCATGGAGAGGAACTAGAACGAATAAAATGTTTTCCTTCCAATTCGGATAATTAATTACGCATCTCCTCATTTTCCTTATTTGGACACACGATAAGGAGGACGAGTAATAGGTAGAGCTCCAGGGATTAAATTAATTCTAAACTCAATTGCTCGCTTAGGTGGTAATCCTAAAACGGACTCAAATATGTCGGGAAATTCACGAACAATGTGAATGAGAGAAATAACATCCTCCTCATCATCATTATTGTCATCATGAGGATTTAGAGAATACAAGGATGCTCCCGAATTCGAATCCGAATCTTTAAGAACAAGAGAAATCTGCTTAACAGATTGATGATGTCGAAGATATATAGTCCGCTCAGGACATAGGATATGGGCTTCATAACGGTTAAGCCAATCCATCCCCAAAATCATTCCGAAACCTAGGTAACGCATAACATGCAAATCGGCTCGGAAGGCATAATCACATAAAATAATCTCGACATCTTTACACAGTAAACTGAGTGTTGCGGATCCACCAACTGGATTCGCAATTCTCAATGAAGTCATCAAGCCAATAACATTCAAAGACAACGCACCAACAAGTTATTTTGATATAAAAGAGTGAGATGCATCCGTATCAAAAAGAACTCGAATAGGAAGATCATGAAATATAATAATGCCATCAAGGATAGAATGAGAAATACCTTGACCAAGAGAAGTGTTACCAGGGGCTTGCACAGCATTAAGCCTCCCTTCCTTCTTGCTTTGAAGTTTGGAACATGAAAATATAGTATGACCCGAACTTTTGCAATAGCGGCAAGTAAGGGGCTTCAGACACTTGTTTGCATAATGGTCCTTAGAACCACAATTGTAACATTCTCCACGACTAGAGGTAGGAGTCTTTGCTACCGAAGTTGCTTGCTTCCCTTTCTTGTTGGGATAAGGCTTGAACTTAAAAGGCCTTTTCTATTGATGTTTTGTTTGACTTCAACATCACTTTCTTTATAGGCCTTTTCGAGTCGAAGAGCGATATCAACAAGCTGATAAAAAAAACTTCTAGTTTCAGAAGTAATGGCTTTTGGAGGTTCTTATTCAACCCATAGACAAATCTTTGATTTTTCTTCAATGAGGTATTAATATACTCGACCCCATATTTAGAAAGAGATTCGAAAGATGCGACATAGTCGGTCATAGAAGATTCACCTTGAACAAGGTCAATAAAGCGTCAGGCTAAAGATATCTTTTCAGCTTCCGGTACAAACTTTAATTCGAATCTTTCCCGGAATTGCTCCCAAGTAAGATCCGCTTCAATAATTTCAGAGATCAAAAGCTCGTACCAGTCTAATGCTCTCTCCTGGAGCATGCGAGAAGCCACTTGGACTCGATGTAGATCAATAAGATTCATGCGAGAAAAGATGCGATCGCATGTTCTAAGCCAAGCTTGGACTTCTATAACGCTTTCGGAACCCTTGAAAGGCCTTCCACCCAAGTTGGTGTAATCAATACACAAGCGTGCAAAGCCAGATTTAAGATGAGTAGGCTTTGGAATGGGTCCGATAACTTGAGCATTTTTCACAAGATCTAAGAGCTGCTGGGCAGACATAAATACTCCATCCTGAGGAGTAGCACTGGATTGACCGGCGCTGGGATGGCCTGATTTAACCATTTCTCTTCTTTAAGAAAGAAAGAAAGAAGAGGAAAAAGGTTATCCTTAATTTCCATTCCACCCAACTTATCTTGATATCTTGAACTCTTGATACTCATGGGTCTTCGGCCTTGATTTCCTCAATCTTGAATTCGTCGGTCTTGAATCTATATACTCAGTCTTGAATCTTTATACTGTACAGTCTTCATTCTCTGTACCTATATATATCCTGCATATACATATATATCTAGACAAGAATATTAGTATTTATATTTTATAACAACTTCTAAGGTTGTTGCATCAAAACCATCATCTAAGAACTAACATCTACCATTTGCACTCTCGGACGGGTGGTAACGCATAGCAGCTACTACCGCCCACCTCGAGACACACTCCCAAATCAAAGGTGCACCCAATTAAATCACAAAGTAATAGAATGGCATCGAAGAAGCATGCTCGATCGGAGGTGCGACCTCACTTGGCCTGGTATAACTTCTGTTTTAGCCACATCAAGCTGACTCGCGGGAGTCAGGGCTGCGTTAATACCCCATATAGAATCGTTCGCCAAACCATCATACTTCGTTCTGGAATCTCCACCACGTGCACAGTCGTTAAAGTGGTTTTCGGTATTGGCAGAGAGTATGACAATATCTGATCCCGGTTTCTTTAACAAACAAACGCTTCTTTCATACCGTGCTCATTTTACATTTCCAAACAGTTTATACTTCATATCAAAATATCATATTCCTTTCAAAATCATATCACTTTCGAAATCGTATTCACTTTCGAAATCATAACTACAAAATAGTTTAAACCATCTTATTAAATATTTGCATTTAAATCCATTAAATCTAAATTATAACGGTTCCCACTTAAACAATTTGAATATTTAAAAGAAGTTTATATATATTAAAATAGTTTATATTTAAAAATATGTTATAAATAAAATAGTATATACATTAAAAATAGTTTATACTAAAAGAGTTTATATCAAAATAGTTTCAAATTAGAATTGTTTCTTCCAATTTCACAAATGAAAATTCAAATCAATTTTAGTTCCAAAAATTCAATCCATCTCGGTCCAACAATTTCAATTTAAAAGGTTAAGGGTTCAATTCAAATTCTCATTAAATCCAAGTTAATTCATATCGATTTCAAATCCAGGTTTGAACTACAAATTTAACCTACTTCCAATTCAATAGGTTTCAAAGTTTAAATATTCAAACTATTTACAATAACTCAATTTGATTAATTCATTTATATTTCAAATTTCAACTTTAAGATTTCAATTTAATTTCTGCAAACAATTCATTTAAACCAACTCCAATTTCACATCTTAAAGGCTTGGATTTTGAAACAATTCAGTTTATACAAATCAAATTTTATTTCAAAATATTAATTAACAGGATTCAAAATTCCACTTTAATTGTTATTTAAATTTTGAATTATTCACTAAATCATTTTAAATTAAACATTTACATAAAATCTCAAATTTAAATTTAAATATTCAATTTATTATTTTATTTAAATCTGAAATTATTCATTTAATCACTTTTAATCGAAATCGGGTTATCAAGTTATAAAACCATATCTTTAAAATTTCAAACTTTATAAGTTTCAAATCAAATTTTTATTTAAATACAATCCTTAAACAAATAAATTTCAAATAACTTTCAATTCATCTTTCCTACCTTTGTTTATTTAAATTATTATAAAAATCTATTTTCAAATACTATTATAAATTGTAAATAATATTTAAAACATATTATATATATACTAGTTAAATTTAAATTCTTATTAAATTTTCTTATATTAATTTTTTATTAAATTAAATCTTATTATTATTAAATCTATTTTAAATCTTATTTATATATTTTAAAATAATAAAGTTATAAGTAAAATTCTATAATTTACATTTTTAAAACTTAACTTATAATTTTAAAATTTCCAAAATATATAATTTTAAAAATCTAAATTATACACATCTTAAAATTAAAAAATTATATTATATTTTAAAAATCAATCCTTATTAAAACCCATTTATTTCCTTCCAAAACTTTAAAAATCAGTTTTCAAAATAGACCAACGGTGTCCATATATAATTTTCTATCCTATGGTCAAATGATACAGATATTTATCATTTCAATCCGCAATTATTTAAATTTACGGGTTTATATCATTTCAACCCGCAATCCTAAAATTTAAATAAAATCGCTTGGGTTTATCGTTTCAACCCATAACCATTTTCCCTAATCTATAATATCATTCGAGTATATATCATTTCAACCCATAAGAAATTTCTAAACTAACAGGGAACTTGCAGAGTGAGAACAAATAAAATAATAGCATGAAATAACACAGCATATCAATGATATGATCAGAATTGTCAAATTAAATATGATATACACATACTAACAGGTTATTGGTGTCAATAATGTCAATTATAATAGGTGAACAAATGCAATTGATATCATATCATATTCGAACGATTTAATTACTAATAGATTCAAATTTTACAACTTATTTCAATCGTCATTTCATGTGAAATAAATTTACTGAATATAAGTATGTTAATTGTGAGTGATTGCTCACCTTTCAACGCTAGAGAAAACATGGCAACTTGACAAGTTACGAATTGAATCACGAACTAGACAATCGACCAATCCAAACGACAATCCCAAATTAGAGCAAGGTGGACTCGAGATCGATGAAACAACATATATATAATTTTATATGAAATATATATATATATATATATTATATTTTAAAATCAATATTTAATTTGAAAACGCACATTTAAAGTAAAATCTATGTATATATACTTTAAAATCAATATTATTATAAACATATTTAAAAACAAGACAGCCACTATGCAAAATAATTTTGGAAACACACACACACACTAAAATAAACGCAAACATATATATATATATACACTATTTGGTTGCTCGACTTAGGCAAGGTGCGGATATGGGATGGAGGAGTAAGGCCATTGCTGTGTGCTTGGCCGAGCTTGGAGGTGGGAGAACGTGGCAGAGGGAAGGTTGTGAGGAAAAATATGGCTGAGCAAGAGACGAGGCTGGTCGGCTGTTGATGTGGAGATGAGGCTCGGTTGTGGCACAAGTGAGAGAGGAAGGGGTGATGTGGGCGACGGTGGAGGGAGTGATGGTGATCAGCTGCTATGGGCGGAGGTTATGGGTAGAGGCTATCGATCGGGTCTGCTAGGCTGAGGGTTTACATGGTGGCAAGAGTGCAATAGGCAAAACAAGCAGGTAGGTGGGGAAGACGGGTGGGATTCAAAGTGGAGAGAGGCTACGGGAAGTGGATGTGGCTTTTGGTCAGGTGGAGTGGGTTGGGGAGGTGCATCTGCTATATGGAAGGGCTCGAAGGAATTATGGTGATTGGATATTGACTGTGCATGGAGAGAAGGGTAACGGTGAAGAGTGGAAGAGATGGTGTGCGGATCTGGACGGTGGGGTTTCGACGAGTCAGTGGGAAATGGATGCGAGTAGGAAAGAGAGTAGGTGCTGAGTTGCGTGGCAGGTAGAGCAAGCGGGGTGGAGAAGTGGAAGCTATAGGCGACACGGGTACAAGCAGGTAGGGTAAAGGAAACGAGCGGGTTTGAAGACAAAATATTTAAATTTTTATAGTATTTAATTTCACGAATTAAATAGAAAGAAGATTACAGAAAGCATGAACGAACCAAAAATGAAAATGAACCAGTGGGAAACAAATCAACAGATATATTAGAAAGGTAGGAATAGCAAAAGTCCAAACGTTAAATTCAAGGAAAATTAAAAGCTGATGGTTGTTTATATTCAACCGGTGGACAGATGAAGGGACACAAGGAAACCAAAAGTTAAAATTGGGTACCTATACGGCTAATCGGTTTGCAGATTTCGCCTTGAATCGGACGTCGAAATGGACAAATGAATATACTATGGAGATCAGCACGACGTGACGAACGGAATGGTACACATATATCAGCAATACGACCATCCTATCAAAATTCGATATTCGCTGTCCAAAATGCTGATAAAACGCCGAAAATAATATAAACGGAGCTAGTGCAGTCCAAATTTTTGTGAAATGAAATATGATGTTTTACTCAGAAAATGATTTACATTTTTCTTATATAAAAAAATTCAGATTTTGAAAATATTTTATTTTCATCAAATTTACTGATTTAAATTGAACATGAAATTTACACAACAAAACCAACTCTCATATTTTCCAATGAAAATATGCCATTTGCTATGATTAAATAGACGTATTTCAAATATCAAATTTTCATTGTTAAATTTTAATTATTTATTTTCATGAAAATTTCAGTTAGTTACGTTATAAAAATCTTTAAAATTTACGGGTCGTTACACTCTCCCCTACTCAAAACTTTTCATCTCCGAAAAGGATCGAGATAGGAGAATAGAGCAACGTCAGAATACATAATATCAGATACAACAATTAATTCAAAACCATATAAATTTCATTTTTGGACATCTTATTATTTATATTGTATATTATTCAATTACATATTCTCATTACATTCAAACTCTTTCCAGGTAAGTTTTATTAATGTATCTGAGTGTAATTGAGCACTATACAAATTTACCTTTTATTTACAACATTTATATTCAGCAAAAAATTTAGTTTAAACATTTTTATTACCTAAGTTTTCTCTTGTATAACCTTCAATTACATATTCATACTAACATTTAACTTTTTAAATATTTCAGGTAAGCTATATATGCTTTAGAATGCAATTGAGTATTATACAAATTAATTTTATCTTAGTTCAACTGTTTCAAGTTGTTTCAATTCCATTTCTCATTTTAGACACTCCAATTATTCAAAATTTTTGCTTCATTTCAATAATTGAAAATCATCACTTAACATAAAACTTGGGAGTTAAATTTCTGGTTCCACTTCAAACCATTTTGAATAAATATATACATACATATATATTTTATACATCAAATCATACTCAAGAAATTCAAAACAAATCTATTTTCCAAAACAAAAGTGTAGCAAAGCTACTGAGTGATCTCTCTACTTTGAGACTCGAAAATGAATGTCGATGATGCTGCAGTCATCATCGAAATTATTTTCCAACGACACAAGAGGAGAGTGTTGACTTACTTCTTTTAAAATTCTTTGGAAACAATTTTTCATTCGAAAATATTTTCAAATGATATATTTTCAAAACTTTGAAAACTAATTTTGAAAAGCACCAGAAATTAAATTCTCAAATCCTTAATTGAAATACATTTGCAAATCAGATTTATAAACCATGTTTAAAAATCCATCTTCTTATACATACAACAATATTTAATGGTTTAGGAATGTTAACAAAACAATAAATGATAATCTAGTACTATCATTTCTAACAACCAATTCATTTAACTATCTAATTTCAGAAAACTAGACTCTTATATATAAAATATAATTATACATAAAATTATTTCATTCACCAATTTCGAAAACAATATTGTGCCAGTTTGCTCTGTTCAACTGTTTTGGAATTCCTATCGATAGCGTTGGCCAGACAAATCGATCGAAACCCAAAATTCAAACTTAACAACTCAAACAACATAATAAAACATTTTATGTTAATTACAAATACACTCCCTCACATGATGATTCAAGAATGGATTTAGAACAAGGATAGAGATTCAAATTTAGAGGGACCCTAATCAATGAGAATTCTAACTAAGAAGATAGGCTCGAAAGGAAGATAAGATAATAAGATTACAAAAGAGGAAAGATGGATAGACTTATATTAATCGCGGCGACCTTAACCGGGTCAACCAAGACTTAGAAAAGGCGAGAATATCATCAACGAAACCAGGACAAACTTGTAGAGAACATCGCGGAAAATGCGATTCATGAGATCAACAAAGAAGGTAGGAGAATTGGTTAATCCAAATGGCATGACTAACCATTCATAGAAACCATTCGTCCGGAAGGAAGGACAACGGGTCGAGCTCCAAGAATAAGATCAATACGGAATTGAATTTTCCACTTGGGAGGTAGAGAAGTGACTTCACCAAAGACATCCGAAAATAGTTGGACAACAAGGGTGGAGTTAAGATCACTAGGTTGAGAATCAAGCGAAAAGATAAAACTGCCTGCAAAATCCTGAGGCAATCTACATTCGATCACAAGAGAATTACCCTGGTTGTCTACTAGAGAAACGATTCGGGTTTTGCAGGGGATAACATCATCATAATGCTGTAACCAATCACCCCAAGTAAGATATCGAATGCATCGAAACCGAGGCCATAGAAATCTTCGGTGAATCGATGCCTGTTGTAAAGGAGTTACACCCCTTTACAAACCATATTAAGGTTGGAGGAACCGCCGAGGATGAAGTTGCCAATTGAGGTTGCAAGGTATGCTAAAACTTATTACAGAGATCAAAGAAATGAAGCTATGGGATGCTCCAGTATCAATAAGAACACGAACAGAAAAAGACAAGAATGGATTTCAGAACAAAAGGGAAAGTTTCGAAATTTAAGAGAAAACCTAATCGAAGAGGATCCCAACAAAGAATTTCAAGCTCGAACGAAGATGATTCTGTAATTTATTTTACTCATTTTAGGGTATTACTACCCTACTTCTAATGAGTTTTTTACTCCATACGCTAAGTTTTGCCTAAACCAAAGCTCTGATACCTCATGTAACGATCTGGCATTTCGAACCATTCAAATCGACAATCATCCACTCCTATGTCAGACTTGAATTGCTCAAAACAACAGATTGTTAATTTATATTTTGCAAAATTCAACATATATGGTAAATAAATCAATCACAGAATCACAAACACAGAGTAATATAACAATAAACAGCGAAATAGATAAATAATAGTTCATGAAGCTATTATAGAACATCAGAGTTTAAAACAAAATACAACAGAAATTCGAATACATAGAAGTCACTAATACAAAAGTAACTGACAAGACTGAACATGAAACTGGAAATAACTGAAATCTGATAGATAAAAGACATATCTTCAAGCAAAGCTCCAAGCTCCAAAGGTGAGTCTTAAATGCTGTGATACTCAGTCTGACCCGAGCATAAAGCAAAACACCAAACACTCGAGTCAGGATTAACATTCTTATACAAGTAAATCAACTCAAGTGAAATGCAATATAACTTAAAGGATGTTTAGGATTCCCACCCTCTAAGGATCCGTTAAACTATCTACATACATAGTACAGTATGCTATATAGATAACGTCTATAGTAAAGTAAACTATTAAAATAACATTAAGACGTTACCCATATCCCCCTTAACACATTTTATACATTCCCGTAGTCTATATAGATATTGTAAGCTCCACAAAACTGGTGGTTTACTCAAGGAGCACTCCATAGGTACGGTACAAAACAAACTCGTAATGGCGCGATAAGGCATGTAACAAGGCACACGAGGCAGCGCCAGGGTAGGATTCTATCGTTTGCACTCCCGGACTGGTGGTAACGCATAACAGCTACTACCGCCCACCTCGAGACACACTTCCAAATCAAAGGTGCACCCAATCAAATCACAAAGTAATAGAATGGTATCGAAGAAGCATGCTCGATCGGAGGTGCGACCTCACTTGGCCCAGTATAGCTCCTGTATTAGCCACATCAAGCTGACTCGCGGGAGTCAGGGCTGCATTAATATCTCATATAGAATCGTTCGCCAAACCATCCTACTTCGTTCTGGAATCTCCACCACGTGCACAGTCGTTAAAGTGGTTTTTGGTATTGGCAGAGAGTATGACAATATCCGATCCCGGTTTCTTTAACGAACAAATGCTTCTTTCATACCGTGCTCATTTTACATTTCCAAACAGCTTATACTTCATATCAAAATATCATATTCCTTTCAAAATCATATCACTTTCGAAATCGTATTCACTTTCGAAATCATAACTACAAAATAGTTTAAACCATCTTATTAAATATATGCATTTAAATCCATTAAATCTAAATTATAACGGTTCCCACTTAAACAATTTGAATATTTAAAAGAAGTTTATATATATTAAAATAGTTTATATTTAAAAATATGTTATAAATAAAATAGTATATACATTAAAAATAGTTTATACTAAAAGAGTTTATATCAAAATAGTTTCAAATTAGAATTATATCAAAATACTAAAATTGGGTACCGATACGGCTAATCGTTTTGCAGATTTCGTCTTGAACCGGACGTCGAAATTGACAAATGAATATACTACAGAGATCAATACGACGAGACAAACGAAATGGTACACAGATATCAGCGATACGACCATCCTATCAAAACTCAATATTCGCTGCCCAAAATGTTGCGAAAACGCCGAAAATACTATAAACGAAGCTAGAGCAGTCCAAATTTTTGTGAAACAAAATATGACGTCTCACTTAGAAAATGATTTACATTTTTCTTGTATAAAAATATTCAGATTTTGAAAATATTTTATTTTCATCAAATTAACTGATTTAAATTGAAATTGAAAATTACACAATAGAACTAACTCTCATATTACCAATGAAAATCTACCATTTGCTATGTTTAAATAGACGTATTCCAAATATCAAATTTTCATTGTTAAATTTTAATTATTTATTTACACGAAAATTTCAGTTAATTACGTAATAAAAATCGTTAAAATTTACAGGTCGTTACACTGCTTCTCCATGCTTTCGAAAGGATGCTTTCGACTTAGGTGATTCACCCTTGTTTTATAAATTGAAGTAAAACCCAAATCTTTCGAAAGATTTGTTTTTAAGGGTATGTTTAAAGCTTTCGAAGTAGAACTTTCGACGAAGTCGAAAGGTTGCTTCCAATAGTTTCGAATGGTTTTAGTTCAATGATTTCGAAAGGTTTTAATTGAATGATTTTGAAAGGTTTTAGTTGAATGAATTCGAAAGGTTTAGTTCAGTGGTTTCGAAAGGTTTAAACGGAAGGTTTTCCAAGGCAATGTTTAAAGTGGTTTTAAAGAAGGATGTTCAAAGTTTTATAGCTTTCGAAAGGTTTGCTTTTCAATGGGTTCGAAAGGTTTGGAGAATGGTTTCAAAAGGTTTGATGTATGGTTTCGAAAGGTTTGAGGAATGATTTCGAAAGGTTTGATATTGGTTTTGAAAGAGATGATTTCAAAGGTTTAGAAAGAGGTTCTTTCAAATGGTTAAATGTTTTCATCAACTAAATTTTTAGTAATATATATATATATATATATACACGAGTACTTTGGCACGTGCGATGCACGTGCGCAGGAGAAATTTGTATTTACAAACGTTGTGTTTTAGATTTTTTTATTTTTCAAAATGACTTTGACGTGCATGTAATGTTTGATCATTTTTGTGCGTGTACATGAAAAAATCAATCATTTATCAAAATTGATTGAAACTAAGTTATTTTAGAAGATAATCAAACAGGTAAAAAAAATAGTCAACTATTACACGAATATATAGGGAAATGTAACAAATATTAAAATTAACACTTCCAGTAGTTTGAAACTTAAAAAACTTGCACTATCTCTCTTTTAAAAGATATTAAACCACCGTATTAATATATCGAGAATTTTTTGTACTGTTTTTACACCTACTTTGGAAAGAAAAAAAAACATAATTGCTATAATATCATTAGACAGGCATAAAACTCTAGTTCAGATAAGCTTTAGGTTTCAAACCATCCATGCATCAATTTTGGGTTACCAACTGTGTACACAAAAATTAAAATATATGCATTGCTAGAGGGCGAATAGTGTTTCTGAATTCTCGTTATTGAATTCCAAAACTCCATGCCCTAATCAAGCATACTATTACAAATGTAATTGTTATATAAGAGGTCCTATATACTAATAAATTTCACATATGAAAACACATATTAAAAATTTACCTTAAAATAACTATAAAAATCTAATTCCTTTCCAGAACTCTTTCCCTTCAATCAACTCCAGTAACTTCTGCATCCCTAATCATATTGACAACCTATTAATATCTTGACTTTCCCAATCTATCAATCACCATATATCAGTACAATTCAAATTATAAATAAACTTAATTAAATAAAATAAATTCCAACCATAAGGACGCACGGTTTTGATATTTCTCCTGGCCCTTCTCAACTGAAACATCACTGAGTGCAGTCATTATAAGCTCAACCTGTTGGTCATTAAAAATATTTTTTTCATAAAGTTCCTTAGGTACTATACTGACTACGAAAGAAAAAATATAAGTTGTAATTTATAGAAATGCAAAATAATAATGCAATTCAAGAAAATTATACATTGAAAAGGTTGACATAGTATTGTGTACAACTAAAAATGTGGACTGGTAAACCTAAAGTAATAAAATTCAAATAGCTAACCAAAATTCCTAGCATTCGTGTCATAAATCAAATTTATGTTTCATTCCCAATCAGCAACAATATCATGAAGCTAAACAAATATATTAAATATTGATTCACAGAATAAAGGATTAAGTCCAAAGATTGTACTAACTATATATACACAAAACCCTTGGGTGGTGGATGGTAAAATTTTATACTACAAAATTAGAATGTTTAACACAACTTGCAACTGAAAAAATCTATTACGCTATAAACATGTTTGTATAGTAACAAAATGTTAAAAAGGCAGCCATAATGAATGGAATCTACAATATTGTACATGACAAATGATATTGTGTAGATTCTTAGTAGAATCTAAATTCCTACAACCCGAGTTTAGTAGAAAAAGGAACAACCATAATTGTGAAATCATACTCATTTATATGATATAAATTCTTAAATGTTATAACAACAATTCACCTCAGAATCCTTATTCAAACTAATATTAATAATAATAACAATGATGACGATGATATTAATATTAATAATAACAGCATAGTCAGTTTATCATAAATCATGGGTTAGTTCAGACAGCAGAAGACTAAAAATAGACTACATCAAGTCATAGCTATAGTTAACTTAATGTTCGATTTTGACCTCTTCCTAATTACCCAAGTTGATGAAGCTACTATCTCAGTTTTAACTATTATCCCAAACTGAAGTAAAAAAACAAATAAAGTGAAGAATCGATGATTCTATGTTTCATACCATGCTATTTATTTTTACATTTTTTCGTTGATCCTGAAAGCTTCGCCATTAGATTTGCAATGCTAATATAAAATTTTAAGTGGTATTAACTACGAAAAAACGGCTAACATTTTGAGTATTAACACACATCAACAAACTAATAGCATCTCAAATATAACTGATATGCGTAAATAGTATATGTTTTGGGGCTTGATCTACTGTTAAAAAGAAAATAGAGTTATGACATAAAGAAACACATAGAAGATGACAAACCAAATGAATGAATACCATTTTATAATCATACAAAGATAACAACATAGAACATAAGCAATGTAAAACTCCAAATCATAAAAACGAATAGCACATAGCAGTAAATGGAAATAAATGAGATACCTCTTCAATTCGGGAAATGTGTGTTTCTTTTTTCTTTTGGTCAAAAGTATGTTTGATCTAAGTCCAAGCAGGATCTATGCATCGTCTGCAATAGAGAAAATAGTGTCAATTAGGTGGTCTTCATTATAAAAGTTTTATGGTGGTTAATTACTCAAGCTTACTAAGACAACCTATCCATCAAATTAGTGTCTGTGTGTATCAGCTTACATTACAAATTAGGTTTCGCTTTTGTAAATAATGTTCATTTTTTCGTTGATCCTGAAAGCTTTTTCATTAAATTTGCAACGCTAATGTAAAATTTTAAGTGGTATTAACTACCAAAAAAGCGGTTATCTACATTACAAAAATGCAACATTTTGAGTATTAGTACACATCAACAAACTAATGGAAGATCAAATATAGACTGACATGCATAAAAAGTGTATGTTTTGAGGCTTATTCTATTGTTAAAATGAAAACAAAGTTATAACATAAAGAAACACATAGAAGGTGACAAAGCAAATGGATGAATACCATATTATATCCATACGCAGATAACCAAAGTCAATCTGTAAAGGAAAACTTAAAGCAAATGATCAAAACGGCAGACATATATTTAACTTAATATATATTATTATTGTATACATATATTTTTTTAAGAGAAAGAACTGGCAAATCACTTCACATGCACTTTTTGGTAAAAACTCATACAAACTCTTCACATACACATGTAAGCAAACCCTCAATCACATCAATACTCGCATGAAAACACGCATGAAATTATATATATTGCAGCATGTAAAGAATAAGGATATGCAAACTATTGTGCAGGCATACATACTTGAACACATATACACAACACAACACTAATACAAATTCACACACGCAAATGCAGCAGCCACATATAATGTAACTAATACCTATTAACACACACATATGCATACACCTGGGACATAAAAATACACATGCACACACTTCAAATCACACAGCACACATATCACACCAGAAATAACGCACATATCACATGCAAACACAATAATGTAAAACTCCAAATTATAAAAATGAATATCATATAACAGTAAATGAAAATAAATGAGGTACCTCATCAATTTAGAAAATGTGTTTTTCATTGTGTGTGTGTGTGTGTCAGTTTTTTTCATGAGAAGACAATTTAATGTCCTTGGGATGTAAATAATTTATCTATACGTTAATCTTGAATAGAAATTAGATTTTAGCCTTTTATAGAATCTAGTCAAACCTTTAAAAATCAAATCTTAATCTTAGAAAATGTAGCAATGAAAAGCTTACAATTTTTTGGATTCGGTTGGAATATGAAAAAGCATTTAGGTCTCATCCCTATTCTGCCATTACCAAGCCCACTCCATTCTCTCTATTCTCAATATCTTGGGAACATTAATCCGATCATAAAATAGAATTCACGGCTTTAATGAATACCGAAAATTTCATTTTTCAAAATTTTCTAGGGGAGAAGAGCTTGAATGGTTGAAACATGGAGTCAAGGATAATGGTAGTTTTGGGAAATGTAAACAAAACATGGGGAAAAAAAACAAAATTAGCCTCAGCCTTCCAATGCATTAAATTCTTTATCATTTAGTGGAAGTGATAGAAAATTTATATTAATATTATGGTATCATAAGTTATAAATCTTTTAATGAAAAAATAGCTACAGTCTAAAAAGAATCCTTCAATGTAAAATAGCTATAGTCTAAAAAACAATACCTGTAACCAAATTATGAAGTCCGGCCCTCCTTTGTAGGACATGCTAGGTTAAATTAGATCTATGAAATTTTAGGGCCTGGGATTCAAAATTCTGTAATAATTTGAACAAAAAAATGATTAACACTGTAAGAAAATACAAAAATAAATTGTATTAAGTCTCAACTTACTTTCATTTTTAAGAACCTAATCTAATTATAGTTTGTAAAGCATTGAATAACACTTACCCAAACCCTCTGTAGCCCTACTTCAACCCAGTCTGGTTGCAAACGTAAATCCAAGCTTTCAAAATCTTTATATCATAGAAATACGATACATAACATAGCAATAACATCGTGAACTTTCAGACCAATAATAATTTTAAAAGCAAATCCACACAATTTAGTCACAAAAGAAGAATAATTATATCTGAAATTAAAAGAAACGCGAAAGAAGTCATACCCAAAACCTTTACTGCCGTACTATTATTTAGTCTATGGTGAATTCCATATGCAAAGCACTTAAGTCTGCTTTGATTTCAGGCCTAGTTTTTTTCCATGGTTTGAGATTGGGAAGCGAGGTGAGGAATATTTAGGGCAAAGGAATTGAGGTATGAAGAAATAGCTAGGGGAAAAACATGGTATAGATAGGTTAAAAACGTGCTGAAGAAATAGGTCAGAAACGTGGTCTAGAAAAGACAAATTTGACCGTATGATATAATTTTCTCTGTCGAATAAGGCTGGGGTAGTATTGGCAATCCGAAATAGGCTTCACCTCTTCAAGTATTCGCTTTATATATAAGATATATATATATGACATGGTGATATGATTTTGAGTAAAGTATAAAGATTATATACTTTTCCTTGTTTAAGTTTGATTTAAAGGTTTTAAATTATTTTGAAAATGTTTTCAAGGAAAATTATGGGAGGGGATCCTTAGGTGAAAATGACTCATATATTAGAATACCAAATGGGACTAGTATGGGGTTGCACCCTATACATTAGCTAATAGCCCCAGCTAATTATTTGTCCAAAATTCCAATGTGTAGGGCTTTGTCACAGGTAGACTAAAATTATGATTACACACCGAAAGTAATATATGTTTGTATACAGATAGGTTATTGGTGAGCCCGAAAAACCATTAGGATCGAGAAGACCTGGGAGATGATTAAGTTAGGGACAGACCGTCCAGAAGTGAACTATTTAACAGATAGTTAAGGACAAACCATCCAAATGGGAAATGCTTAACAGATAGTTAAGGGTAGATAATCCAGAAGAAGAATATCTAACTGGTGCTAGGTTAATTTTGATTGTATTGTCTAGTAGGCCCGAGTCAGCCAAAGGTTAAAAGTCATCCAAACAAAACTTGTGTGTTTGAACATGTAGTTCATTATTACTTGATATTTATGTATGTTTACATAATGATTACTTTACAGTATTTAACCATTGTGGATGCAGGAGCACGGTATATGGTTTTGTGAAAGGTATCGCAAAGATATGTTTTAAAATGATGTTAGTGAGGGAAAACCCATTCCTCTAAGCGGCGTGGTCTCACTTAACATAATTATTCCGGGATGTATAATATTATTTACTCCAGGCTTTATGTTTTACTTGAAATTTATGTTTTCCCCTTACATTCTTGAGTGCTCAAAATTAATTTGAGTAGACTGAGGGATTAAGGTCTTTTTCAGGTTTTAGTAGGATGACAAATAAGCTACTAGAGGCATGCAGGAGGCAAACATATAGCTATTTAGGAGTTGCAGTTCTTGTTATGTTTTGATGGATTTTCCACTGTGTTGTTTTGTATTAGGTCTATTATGACCATATGACTCTGATCAACCAAGGGGGTATCTTCATATGTCGCTTTTGGCATATTTTGTAATAATTATATTTGATCTATGCCTGGAAACAATTTGAGATTATGTGTTGTGAATGTGAAACAATTGGTTTTGAAATGTAATGATTCATATTCAAGTGCTTTTGATATTATTGATACCATTAACATAGTCATATTTAGTCGTCGGAAACTAATACTATAGATGAATGCAACATCTGTAGCGCTTAGTTTTAGGCCTCTAGATAGGAGATGTTACAGGCTCCCTCCATTGTTGTTTTGGTTCCACGAAGTTGTCATTAGTTCTTCTTTTTCCTTTATCTTTTCCATTTCCCACTCCGAACAGTCTCCTGTTATCCACATCATTAATTTCCACATCCTCATCCTTAGCTTCGACGTCTTCCTGATGCAAATATTTTTAGCTTCATGGTAGAATTCCGCAAGATCCATCAGTGGATACCTCTCTAATGCAACTTTTAAGTCAATCTTGCTTGCGACTCTAGACGCTACCGCCATTAAGATTATAGATGGATCCGTCTTATCGACTATAGCTGCTGCTGCATTGAATCTTGTTAAATCACCTCTCAAGGTCTTTCCGGGCCTTTGTTTCATGCTTGACAACGTCATCACATTCTTCAGTCGAGAGACGTGAACTCTGAACTGTCTTAAGAACTTACTCACCGAATTGGTCCACGTGCTAATGGACCCATTCTCCAGCTGCCTAAACCACATCACTGCCAAGTCTGTCAAGTACAATGGAAAACATCATCCCATTACTTCCTCAGATGCACCCAACACCTCCATATGTCAAATGTATCTCATTAGATGAATCATCAGATATGACTTTCCGCCGTACATTTTCAACGTTGGAAGTTTGAAATCAGGAGAATTTCTCGCATTCCGGATATTTAAAGTGAATGGATTCTTATTTGTGTCCTCCAAGCTTTGATTTGGGGCTCCATCTCTAACTATTCTCCTTACCAATTCAGCAATTCGGTTTTCATCGTCCAATAATGGTCTTCGTCTAAAAGCGATAATCTTCCCCCTTTCTTCTGTAGGGGAATCACGGAACATATTCTAGCACATACTCCTCTGGCTGCATGTTAGCGTTTTGAACCGCTCCTCTAGTTTCATTCTGTCCTCCGTTCTCATAGGGGGTACATACTTCTCTGGTTTTTGTGCATTCACATTCTGATTTGCGTTTCTAGCTCCAGCATTATCCATTCCCGACATCCCTGCAGTCATACCTACATTGCCTCCCAGTATAATTCTCTCGGTACCAAGTTGATTTGGGTTGGTACCGAGCTGTTCTGTTTGTAGGGGCATTTTTCCAGTTTACTCCACTCCAGATGCTCCCATGTTAGTTCTCGGCATTTGATTTTGAACTCCAGCTGCTCCAACTATTCCTTGTTGTCCAATCCTTTAGAAAAATCCATCTAGCAGTTCCTATTGCTAGTTATCGCTCCATCCTGCATCTCCTTCATCATTTTCTCAATCTCTTCTCTAGTCACATAGATGGATTGATGAGAATTTGAGGACACCTCCTGGCTGCCCCCAGGCTCTAGTTGACTTGCTCCAGTTTTAGATCTATTATTAAGCCTCTTCATCTTCTCCAAACCTCAGATTCAAACTTCAAGTCTTCATATCTGGCTCTTATTCTCAGTGAAAGCACCAAAATGTTAATCCAGAAATGGATCAACACACATAAATCAGATGAAAACACTAGTTCTAGTAAAATAAATAGAAAAGCAGTAAAAGGAGGAACAATTTTTATAATGGTTCTGTGTAATCTCCGGCATACGTCCACTTCCATCTTTTTATTAGTTGTTCTCTCTCTAGATTATAACTAGTTATATCAGATCTGACCACTATCAAGTGGATCTCAGATTCGCAATGATGTTTCTAGAGTGTTTGGGAGTCACTAGTACTAAGAATTTGCTGATCTAAGTCCTAGAACATCAAATAGTTATTTCCTAGGTGACTCTAACGGACGAGAGGTTAGATGTGAAGTAGCAGCAGAGTCTCCGCAGTCTGAGAATTCAGACTCCATTTTGGTTGCAGATAGGCTTATATTTATAGAGGAAATAATCATGTTGGCCCAAAAGTTCAGTTGGAGTAGAGTCCAGATGTCGGTTCAGGTTGTACAAGAAGACCCGAAGTCATCCGAGTCAAATAAATGAGTTGGTACCGAGTCATTTGACTCGGTACCGAGTCATTTCCTTAAGTGGAAATGACTCCATTCATTTTCTACCTCCTTTATATCTTCAAGTAGATGTGTTTCGTGCCTTTTCTCTAGTAATTTGGTTAGCTTTGGTGATAGTTCCTTCATCACTTGAATTGCTTTGCTATTTGAGTTGTCTTCTTTTCAACCCTCGGAATTGGTCGTCCAAACTCAGGGAAAACCACTTGATCACGATTAGATGGAGTAAGGCATAAGATGTATGAAGATTGGAAGGTGATTGGGGGAAGAAAATTGACTCTTCACCGAGTCAAATGACTCTCCACCGAGTTATTTTCTAAGTCATGTTTCTACTGAAATTTCTCCCGATGAGTAGTGTATGAAGTATATGGAGTTGGAGAAGTGATTCGGGGTGGAAAAATGACTCTTTACTGAGTCAAATGACACTTCACCGAGTCATTTGCTTAGCTCCATTTTGGGTGAAACTTTTTTGAGTCCTTTCCTTGGATCTCCTAAGTGTGCTTGCCAACTTTTAAGTTGATTCATCTTTGTCTCGATGTTCTATCCTCATTTGAGAAATGACCTAGGGTCAACTTGTCTACTTAGGCCGATTTCCGTCAAACTTCTGAAGTTCAGTTCTTTAGTCCTTCTAACCGTGCTTCCAAGTTCGTGAATCATTTTGTACTCGTTTTGATCTTCTAAGTCCAATATAAATCTGTTTTGGCTCAAAAGTGGGTTAACAGAGGTTACACGAATTACTGACATCATAACGTCATATTCCTCCTTTGCCCTTATATTTTGTCACATGTTATTCTTCCATGAGCCTAATAAATTATGCATGAATTGCTGACATGAGTATAGGCATGAAAATTTACTTTAGCTAAGAAAATTTGGTTATAAGTGGGAACTTTAAATTTGTAGGCGGGAACCTTGAATTTGACATGTAGAGAGTGGGATTGGTTTTGTAAGTTGTTTTGCGCTCACTTGTTAAGTTGTCTTAGTGCATTTTTTATGTAGCAACATAATTTAGCATGAGATGTGATGATGCTTGACTTGATTGTAGTGGCAAACAATTTGTCCCCTCACGTATGGTGTTGGCACAGTTTGTATGCAGTAGCACAATTAGCATGAGATGTGATGACGCTTGACTTGACTGCAATGGCAAACACTTTTTTTTCCCATATATGGCATTGCCTTAGTTTTATTTAAAAAAGTGTCAAGGCAGTTCATCTTTAAAGTGGAAGTGTAGTTTGATTTTGACATGGTGGCGCAACTCGTCTTTGAAATGGCGGCGTAGTTTGCCTTTGAAGTAGCGGTGTAGTTCGCTTTTAAAGTGTCGGCATAATCTTGTTCAAGTATGGTGACTCACTTCGCAAAGAGGGGTATTCGTGGCTCTACCGGTATGTTTTGGGTCGTGCTAACCTTCTGTTAACATAGTACGGTTTACTTGTTAGTCCATGTCATTCTTCATTGTATTTTCACTTTGTATCTTGGCAGCGCTGAATGTTGTGTATAGATTTGTAGGTTGTATAGTTTCTTGCAAGAGCCTTTATTTGGCTTTAGGTGTTGAATTGTTATGCACACGCAGTTTGTTTCTAACATAAAGGCGACATATTTAATCCCACTATTGCTCTGTGCCATCTGCTGATTTTGGTCATCTGAACCTACGCTCAACATATTATAAGCACCAAAAAATAGGTGTAGAACTTGCCCCACAAGTCTACGTCAATGCATATCTGGGTAGACTTGTCATTCCTAATTCAATTTTTATATATAGTCTTGCAGCTACCTTTTACATTCAATGTTTTTCTATACGTGACTCAGTGGGGTTGGAACCGTTTTTTTAACCGTTGTCTTTTATATTTTCTTCATTTTTGTGAATGCCTTTTGTAATTATTAACATTTGGCGGTTCTCCTTTTCGTGTCTTTTAAGTTTTATGGTTAAGATCTTCTTTGAATTCCTATACATCCCTGACCCTTCCTTTCGTTCCTCTTTTACCTGGTCTTGAATTTCCTTTTGCACTAAGTCGTCTTCCTTTAGATTGGTTGTCGCTCTCTTGTGTTGCCAACTATCATTCCTTAGAAACTATACCATACCTTGTAAATAAATCTCTTATTTTTTTCTCTCCCCTTTTTTATGTACATATATAAATATCTCCAAGTTATTTGACTAAATTATCTCATTGATCTACTAAATTATCGATGTATCTATTTTCTTTTTCTTTCTCTCATTAATATTAATTAACCACGGTATATATATTTCTCATTAGTTGATTTTGGAAGCTGATGGTCCTCCTTATTATTCTAGTAAAAAATCTTCTTCTTTCTATGATCTGGTATTAATTATTTATAACGATAATGTAATGATCCTAGTGACTAATATTATTTAGAACATTTAACTAGACAAATTAACTAAAATAATGTAAAATGATAAGAAAATTGAGATAGGTAATTAAGTTTAGATCGTGCCTTAGTTAATAAACCAATTAGAGAAATAAAAATTAGAATAAGAATGCGGAATATGACAAGGGTAATATGGGAGTAGTCCTCATTCTTACCCCTTAAAAACTTGTATCTTCAATTCCTTTATTTATTTCACACATACAAACTATATATACAAAGAGGTCGGCCATAGCTAGAAGAATCAAGAGGAAAAGCTAAGGTAAGAAAGTAGGAAGCTAGGAATAATCAAATCAAAACAAATCTCGATCTTCTTAATCTAAATCAAGGTGAATAATGAATTTATATCTCATGTTTTTTATTTGTTTCGGTTTTAAATATAAATCCGTTTCTTTTGCAAGTATTAAGCCATGTTTTAGTAGTTTGAATGATTATATGCTTGTTGATGATTTTCTACAATTTAAATATGAAATTTAGTGATATGTTTGAGTGGGTTTTTAATTTTATAATTTTCCAAGTAAGTATGGTTTTATATGATTGTTCTAAGTGAAGAAATTGGTAAATTTTGGGTTCAATTATTTTATATAATTAAATAAAAATTTTGGCCCTAAAATTCCTACATGTTGAAGAAAATAGTTATATTGAATTATTATGATTTCGAGGATTTTTCTTAAGTGTTTAGGAATGATAAAAAAATTGTTTAAGTCAAAAGGGATTAATTGTTTAAGTAAAGTGATTTATAATAAGGGTTAAAGTGTAAAATGTTTTAATATTTCAAACTATCATATGCGGCATATTTTCAATAAAGAAATTGATTAAGTTTTTACTAGCCAATGAGATTTTGAGAAATTATAGAGGTTTGGTGAAAAGAAACAACTATTAGTAATTTTGCAATTTTCAAAATAATTACAACTTTGTCATGTTGATATTGGCCATGTCGAGCCACAACTCACCATATCTTAGTGTCATCGATGTGGAACAAAACAATGCATATGATGTCGAATCTGGCATGAAATGGATTGGTTTTAAACCTCTTTGAGGTCACAGTAACAAAGACAAAGAGGTGGACTCGACATAGGCATGTCGATATTTATACATGCCGCGTTTTGCACCAAGAGGCTTGTTGCTGCATTTTATACTATAAAACATGCTGCCGCATATACTATTTGATGTTTTGACTCGAAGACCCAGATGGTCATCGAGTTTATACTATGCCGCTTCTAATATGGTTACCGAGCCTAACCCATGCTGCATTTAACTTGTCATTGAACATAACCCTTGCCGCTTCTTAACTAGTCATCGAGCTTAACCCGTAATGCTTTTAGATATGTCGACGTCATTGATATCGACACCGTGCCTATTCCAATTTATTTATACCCTCAAGAAGGCTTTGATGCCGAGATTTTGAGTGTCATCGAAGTTTAACCTTTTATAACTTTACAATATGACTTATAAAGTTATGACTTCGACATCCCCATATATTACCAAATAAAAGACTTCGACATGCTTTAAAATGGGTAAAGATCTTTAATGGCGATGATTTGTCGTTGAGTTTTATAATTGTAAAGGTATTACATATTTTTGGCCTTGTAGCCTAAGTTTTGAGAGGGTCGAAGGCCCCAATGATTTTGAGTTTTCATCAACAATGTTTTGTAAAGCATATATCATAGCATAAGTATTTTGAGTAAAGAAAAGGACCGATGTTTTCCTTGTTTTAAGTATGATTTCAAGGGTTAGATCATTTACAACATGTCATTTTCAAGGAAATATGGATACGGTAGTTAACCCAGGATTTTACAAAAAGAATGACTTGGATATTAGAAAACCAGATGGGACTGGTATACGGTCGCTTCCTATACTTTAGCTAGTAGCCACTAGCTAATATAAGTTCAAAATTCCAGTGTGCAGGGCTTTGTCATGGGTAAGACTAAAATAAGGTTACACACAGAAAGGAATACACAGAGTAGAGTTAGGTTATTGGCGAGCCTGCAAAACCATTAGGATCAGTTGACCCTAGAAGTGGTAAGTTATGGACATACCATCCAATTTTTCTTTAACAGCAAGTTAGAACATTTATTATGTCTGGTAACCCGAGTCAGCCATAGATTTATTATGTCTGCATGCATGTTATTGTTATATCGTTTATTTTAATCAGTTTGGTTGCAGGATTTGGATTGTAAAAGATATGCTTTTAATGGATATTAGTGAGGGGAAACCCATTTCTTTGGGCGGTGTGGTCTCACTTAGTACCAATAAATCGAGATGTCATGTTATTATTCACACCAGACTTTATGTCTGACTCGAAATATGTTTTCCCCTTAAACTCTTGGGTGCTCAAAATTTAATTTGAGTTAGTTGAGAGTTAAGGTTTTCAGGTTTAGTAGGTTTTGGCGAATAAAGCATCCAAAGACGTGCAAGAGGCAAAGATTAGCTATGTAGGAGATTATCTATTTATTTATTCCATTGTGATTAAATGTTGCATCTAATGGTAGATGTTATAAGTGTCTATTTACTAACTCTGATCATCCAAGGGGGCATCTTCATATGTCGCTCTTGGCGTATTTTGTAATAATTTTATTTATTTGAACCTGGGTAACGTTATGGGATTATGTGCTGAATATGAAATGCTGATTTGAAATGTAGTGAGAAAAGTTGATTTGAAATTATGTTTGAAATATTTCATATTCTTGTGCTTTTGATATTATGGATACCATTAACATTACCGCATTTTGTCATTGGAAATTAATAATATAGATGACTGCAATGTCTGTAGCGGTTAGTTTCGGGCCTCAAAATAAGGGATGTTACAAGTTACAACTTGGTATCAGAGCATATGTTTATGTAAAACTTAAAATAATTTTGAACCTAAAATGATTTTTAAAGCATAATCCAAATGAATCTTAGAATAAGATTGGGGTATGAGATAATTCTATAGTAACGTACTTGTATTTGTTATATATAAGTATACGCTTTTTCTCTATTCTCCCGTCTCTCTTAGACCATTCTTCTGTATCTTACTCAGGTTCGAATGTAGATCAAAAGGAAAGTAAGATATGGAGGCAGGAAACAGAAAAGTGAATCTCGTTGGAGGAAGCATCATAACAAATGGAAATGCCAAACCCAATACTTGAAGGAATCCAGGTCGGGTACAAGATGCTAATGTAAGTGCTGGAACACCGCAGGTGGATATGGGAGCTATGTTTCAGTTCTTTGTCAACATGATGCAAGCGGGAGCTACTGCTGGACTTGTAGGAGGAAATGTTGGAGGAGTGAATCAGGAAGCTCCAGTTGTCAACAACGATGCTGTGCTGAGTAAGGATTATATAAGTCTTGGAGGAAAGCCATTTATTGGAACTGAAGATGCAATTGAAGTAGAGAATTGGTTGCTTCATTGCGAAATAATCTTCGGTAATCTTGGACTGAATGATGAGCAGAAGAGGAGATTAGCGTTCAGGCAATTGCAAGGAGTTACATTATACTGGTGGAACATTGTAACTATCGAAGATCGCTAAGTCTACCATGTTGAGAAAGTTTGCCGAGTTGGTGCAGGGAGATACGACGGTGCTAAGTATGCTACAAGATTCGAGGAGATGTCCTGGTTTGGGTATGCTACCGTGGATACAATAATTAAGAGGAATGAGAAGTTCATTCGGGAACTGAGACCTAAGCTTTCTAATGCAACTTTACCACATCTCAGGGATCCACGTGATGTAGTTGTTAAGATGGCCTTAAGGATAGAAGAGATGCTTGCTTTCTTTGGTAATAACAAAGTAGTAGAGGCTCAGTGTGAGCAGAATTAGAAGAGAAAATTCTTTCATAAGAAGGGAGCTCAGAAGGGTGGAGCGGCCAAGAAAGAAAAGTCTGAAGTGGTATGTTATAAGTGTGATAAGAAATGGCATTCTGCAAATGAATGTCATTCTGGAGATGGAAAGAAGGTGATAGGAAAGAAGAACATTAATTGCTTCAATTGTGATCAGATCTGTCGTTATAAGAACCAGTGCAAGGAACCAGCTAAAGCTGAGAAGGACAAGGTGTTTGCATTGGAACCAGCTACCTCAAGACCAACAGCTGAGGAGAAAGGAAAGGCTGTGATGGGAGGTTCTCTTTTGATTCATGTTATATCCGTTAAAGTACTATTTGGTACTGGTGCATCAAAATCTTTCATATCTCATTGTTTGTTAGATAAGCTTAACCTAGAACCCTCATACCTAGTCACATCCTTAAGGATTATGAATCTGATAGAAGGGTATTCAACTCTTGGGATAAGACTTGACCAGTTAGTGTGTGAATTTTTAGGTCATATATTTGCTTGCAGTTTGCATATTCTGATTTCGTAGGCTTCAGAATTATTATAGGTATGGATTGGTTAAGCAAGTACAATGCTAGGATATTTTTCCACGATAGGAAAATATCACTAAGACACCCTAGTAGTAGTTACCAAATCATATACTTAGTAGAAAATCTGAGTTTTGATGTTTGTGCTTTGTTGGGTGTAATGGAGGAGGAAGACGAGTTGAACCGAGTTTTTGCTGTGAGAGAATTCATAGACGTCTTTGAACCGGTAACAAGACTACCATTGAAATGAGCTATTAAATTTTGGATAGATCTCATACCAGGAGCTAAGCCTGTTAGTAGACCGCCAAGTAGGATGACACCTACCGAGATGAAGGAGTTAAAGATGCAATTGGTGGACTTAGAAGGAAAAAGTTTTATTAGACCAAGAAGTTCGCCTTGGGGAGCTGCCACAGTGTTTCTTAATAAATCGGTCGGATCGTTAAGGTTGTGTATCGATTATCGTAAGTTAAATGAGAAGATGATAAAGAATCGATATCCACTGCCGAGGATTGACGATTCACTTGATCAGTTGAGTGGAGCCAAAGTTGTTTCTTAATTGGATTTGGCAATAAGGTTCCACCAACTGAGAGTAGCAGAGGATATTATCCCATTAACGGCGTTTATGACAAGATATGGATCATACAAATGGTTAGCGATGCCATTCGGATTGACTAATGTACTGGCCTTCTTCGTAGACTTAATGAATCGGATCATTCAAGACCATTTGGGTAGGTTCATGTTGGTGTTCATAGATGGCATTTTGATATATTCCAAGGATGAAAGAGACCATAGAGTTCATCTTAGGATAGTGCTTGAGACACTGAGACAACATCAGTTAAAGACGAAGTTTTCAATGTGTCACTTTTGGAAGTAGGAGGTGAAGTTCCTTGGTCATGTAGCCTTAGAAAAAGGGTTGTCGGTAGATCCAGCTAAGATCGAGGCAGTTAATAATTGGAAGAGACTCGAGATAGTTACCGAGATAAAGACTTTTCTTGGACTAGCTGGCTATTACCTTAGGTTCATCAAGGATTTCTCGTGGATAGCGGCACCGATGACTAAGTTAACAAAGAAGGACATGAAATATGCTTGTACCGATAAATGTGGGGAGGCATTCCAAAAGCTGAAACATTTATTGACTAATGCACCGGTGTTACTTATTCCAGATGGGAATCAAGATTTAGTAGTGTAGACAAATGCGTAGGGAACTGGATTAGGAGCTGTGTTAATGTAGAGGAGTAAAGTGATTGCCTACGCTTCTCGACAGCTCATACTACACGAGGTTAGATATTCGATGCATGACTTAGAGTTAGCTGTAGTAATTTTTGCACTAAAAATGTGGAGACATTACCTTTTGGAAGAGAGATTCGAGTTGTTTACAGACCACAAGTCAATAAGAAACTTACTTTTTTAGAAGGAGTTGAATACGAGAAAGTAGAGATGGCTATAGTTTTTAGCTGCTTATGACTTTGGAATTGAGTATACATCGGGGAAAGGAAATAGAGTAGCAAATGCTCTCAGTTGGAGACATCAGAATGCAGTGTTAGCAATGATAGCTGAGTGGAAAGATTTAGAAGCATTGACTACATGTAGTGTGCAGTTAAGATCTACGGAAAATTCGAGCCAAGAAACTGCTATGTTGTCATGTTTAGAAGTTCGACCAAAAATGATCGAAAGGATTGCTTCTAAGCAAGGAGATGATCCATTACTAACTGAACGGATCAGAAGGTTAAAGAGTGAAATCGAGATTGATGATTTAAAGGATTTCAGTCTTGACCAAAATGAGTGGTTGAGGAAGAAAGGAAAGTTATGTATTCCAAATGTTGGAGACATAAGGAAGGAAGTTCTTAGGAAGTGTCATCGATCAAAGCACACCATTCATCCAGGAGGAATTATGATGTATCATGATATGAAAAGAAGTTTCTTTTGGGAAGGCATGAAGAAGGATGTAGGCTTATGGGTAAAGCAATGTTTGATCCGTCAGCAAGTAAAAGCCGATCATCAAAAACCGAATGGGTTACTTCAGCCTTTAGATATTCCAGCTTGAAAGTGCGATTCTATATCTATGGATTTCATAGATGGGTTGTCAAGGTCGAATAGAGAAAACGAAAGTATCTGGGTTATAGTGAACATTTTGACTAAGAGTGCACACAGTATACCCGTTAATTCAACTAGAACGACACCGTTCTTAGCTATGTTATTCATGAAGAATATAGTAGACTGCATGAGATTCCTAGTAGTATAGTAAGTGACCGAGATTCCTTGTTCACTAGTGAGTTCTGAAAGAGTCAACATGAAGTTTTAGGTACTAAGCTCAAGATGAGTACCGCTTACCATCCGCAGATTGATGGGCAAATAGTAAGAGTTAACAAAGTCTTGGAGGATCTATCAAGAGCTTATGTACTAGATTTTGGAGGATCATGGGAAGACCATCTACACTTGTCGAGTTTTCGTATAACAACTGTTATCAGACTAGTATAGAGATAACATTGTTTGAAGCTTTATACAGTAGATTGTGTAAATCTCTCGTGTGTTGGTTAGAGACCGGAGATAGATTAGTTCTTAGTCCAAATTTAGTAAGAGAAGTCGCAAAAAGGATTGAGTTAATTCAAGCTAAAATGAAGGCAGCCTAGTCAAGGCAGAAAATTTAGGCAGATAAGAGACGAAAAGACTTAGAGTTCTCGATTGGAGATCATGTTTTCGTCAAGGTATCATCGACGAAGGGCGTAATAAGATTCGGGAAGTCAGGGAAATTGGCACCTAGATTTGTTGGACCATTTCCTATTATAAAAAGGATCGAGAAACTCGCTTATAAGATAGAGTTACCAAATAGTTTGGCAGGAGTCCATAATGTTTTCCATATTTCTCATCTAAAGTGTGTTTGAGATCCAGAGACTACTATTACCCCAACAGCATTAGAAGACTTAGTAGTGGAACCGGACATGACTATGTTAGACAGCCAAATTGTATAGTGGCTAGGGATGAGAAGAAGCTAAGGAATAAGACAGTCAGATTAGTAAATGTAACGACCCGCCATTTTTGACCGTTCAAGTCGACAATAATCCACACATGTCTAACTCAAACCGTTCAAAAAGGCAGATGGTTATTGGGGTTAAATAAGAAAAGGAAAGAAAGAACAGAAGCAACTCAGAATCTTGCAGCGGAAGGAACAAGATATAATAATAAAATAACAGTTCATGAAGCTGTTAAATAAATAAATTTGATTATTATTATACATCATAAATCAGAGTTACATACATATCAGAGATGATACAATAATGCAGCGAAAAAAATAATATGGTAGTAGAATACAAATGAAGTAATACCAAACTCCGTCTTCGTCCTCCAAAATAGATCTTCAACCTTATCTGAAATGCTCAGGCTGACCCGAGCGTAATGAAAAGACAAAACACTCGAGTCAGGACTAAAATATCTCATGTAAGTCAAATCGAATAAGAAAATATGAGTGTGACGGCGTCAGAGATGTTTATGGGGTTTGACATCTCCTATCCAGTGTCAACGTGAGTGCAATAACTTAAGAGATGTTACGGGATTTTCCATCTCTCAAGAATCCGTTAAACTATCTACTATGTAGTACAATACGCTATTATAATATGTCTACATTAAAGTAAAAGTATTAAAATAGCGTTAAGCCATGGCCCATTCCACCCTTAACACAGTTTATATTCCCAAGAGCATATACAAGACCGTAGTTTCCCCAAAACCGGAAGTCACCAGAGGGCAATCCATATACTAAAGGTACAAATCAAAATCGTAGTGGTCGCGAATAGGATAATCAGTATGACAAGGTACATGAGGCGATACCAACTAGGATACTAGTAGTTGCCTGATCCGGACTGATGTTGGGCATAGCAGCTACTACCCCAACACCGCGAAACAACACTCCCAAATCGAGGGGTGCACCCAAATCGAATCACAAAAGTAATAGACATGGTAACGAAGGAGTATGTCCGCTAGAGATGGCGATCCTCAATGGCCCGGCGCGGCTCCTGTTTTAGTCATGTCAGGGGTCATCCAATATCGTTCTCTTTCTTCAGTCAACGCATTCACCAAACCATCCACTTCGTTCTGGATCAACACTCCACGTATACTAGTTATTAAAGTGGTTTTCGGTATCGATAGAGAGTATGCCCATATCCGATCCCGGTCTCTTTAATAACTACGTATTATTACACCGGTGGCTCTTTTACATTTTCAAATCGATTCATAATTGATATCAAAATATCATATTCGCTTCAAAATCAAATCCACTTCAAATATCATCATATCTATTCAAGATGTAAGATTCCGTTTCAAAATCATTTTTCGCCTCAATATCTCATTTCGATTTCAAAATCATTTTTCGCCTAAATATCTCATTTCGATTCACATAAACTCGAATTCCAAAATTAAAATTTAATCAAATTTCAAATCATCAATTTCAACTCGATTCAGCTTCTCAATAAACCATTTCAAATTATCAATTTCAAATACATATTTGAACCAAATAAACAATTTCACTTCCAATATATTTTGAAACTTTAAATATTTCACATTTCAAAACAGTTCATATATTTATATAAGAATATAAGATTCGCTTTAAAACCATTTCGTATTCAAATTATAATATACTTCAAATTAAACATCTGTATTAAGTAGTTTACTTAATTTCTGGAACAATTCCAATTCAATAAACTTAGATTAACATTCGGATTTCAAGAATTCATTTAAGTATTACATTCCAAATCAATTTCAGTTCAAATCCTATTCAAATCAATTTTATCTTCAAATTTAATTCAATAGTTTCGATTTAGTCCAATTCACAAATTTCTTTGAATTTCAATTAAATTCCAAATTAATTAAATCTCAATTTCAAACAAATTTTCAATTCTAAACTCAAACTTGAAATATCATTTCATATAAATTTTCTTAGAAATATTCAGAATTCGATTAAAAGTCCGATCTTTTAAAACAAATCAACTTTCGAAAATTTACGCCGTATTTCAATCTTTTTCTTAAAAATCTAAACTTTGAATAATTAAACAATTTCATTTACCAAGTCTAAATCCCAACGTCTCGAGCTTCAATTCAAAATAATTCAATTTCCATAAATTGGATTTTTTCTTAAAATCAATTCATTTAAATAATTTCAAAACAACTTTTAAAATCATTTAATTTAACCAACCCGGTGTCCGTATATAATTTTCTAACCTATGGCCAAGTGATTATTTATTTCAATTAAATGTCAGGGTTGAATATATATCACTTAAACCAAATCACAGTGTCATATGTATGTATAACAGGATATATATAAGCAATAAACATCCAAACATCTAAATATCAACCAATAGCATCCATCGAAATACATCATCCAATAGACAATACAATTCACGGCAATTTCATAGTTATCAATGTCAGGTAATTTAATCACAATTCAATTTTAATTTAAATTTGACTGTCAATTTAATTTTCAACGGTGAATTCAAATGACAATCTATATGACAATTAAATTTTATCAAACAACGACAAATAAAATTCATATCACTTCATAATATCAAATTTAACTACCATAAATTATTTTAGTCAATTGTGAGCATATAAACACTCACCTTGATTTTCTGTTGTCGCCGAGACGTTCCGGTTTGGAACTAAAACTGGACGACGCCCAACTTTAGCCCAAATTTCTACCGTCTCCAAATCCATCCAAACCAGTTTTATTTCGAAGCTCTCGTCATTACGATCGCAACGCAAAAAGTTTCGTTCCAATCGGACCTCGTATGAAAAAGTTATGCTATTTTAAAGTTTACACGAATTTAAATAAAACAATTTCAGCTTTTTTTTTTTTTAAATTTTCAAACCCTAATCAACATCTGCCGTTGGATCAGCTTGCTTCAGATCTGGACCGCCCCTATGTGCTTCTTCTCCAATGTGAACATCACGTTCACAACCAACCCATAGCCGTCATTCTTCCATCAATTCTTGCCACCCCCACCGACCACTACACGACGATCAGGCACCACCATTCCAAAGCCTTCGACGAAAGCTACCCACGCCTGGAACCCTAGCAAGCTCGGCCACCCCCTCTGCCTCGAAATGCGTGAAAAACGCAGCAGCTTCCAGCACGATTTCCCGTTGATCCGTTGCTCCGTTTTCGATCATCTCCGTATGGATTTGAAGCTCTCATCGTCCTCTACAACTTTGTAGTTGACGACTTTTGCTAATTCTTTATGGATTGGAAGATATTAGAGGAGAAAGAAGATGCATTTCTGGCCATTGATAGGAAAGTGGTGGCTAAGGGCTGAAACCCTAGTTCTTTTGCACAATGAAATAAGTGAGGGGCTTTTATAGAAAAATACGCGACAATATTCACCTGAAATTTTCCGAACTCCAAACGAAGCGTGCCGGCTGACGTTTCTAAGGTTTACCCCACGTTCCGAACGCAATGGAACATGTTTCGGAGGCTAATTTGATCATCTGGGCGAGTTACGGAGAAAAACGATCAGTTTTAAATTAAACCGATTTAAACCGATTTCGATGCATTTTGGCTTGCCCCGGACAAACGGTATATCCAATTGACACGAAATTTGAAACCATATAATAATATCACATTACGGATCCGATGAAACTAGTTTCGTTGAAATCCGAGACTTTTTGAAAAATGGCTATTTTCTCTCGCCGAATTAATATTAAAACAATTCGATGCGTTTCGAGCTGCCACGGTCAACCGATAACTCCGATTGGTACGAAAATTGAAATCCGACAATAACAAACTATTATGGATCCAATGGAACTAGTTTCGTTCAATTCTGAGACTTTTCGAAAAATGGCTATTTTTCAGTCGATAATTAAATATTAAAAATATTCAATTTCCACAAATTAACTTTAAATTCAATTTTAAAAGTTCTATAACATCACTATAACCCCAATATGATAAGATAAAATTTTACAAATTATTTTCAATCATATTCAACTCGATTTCAATTATTTCTGAAATTTAACTTATTAAATTATCGATTTAATTGTCTAATTAAATCCAATATTCGAAAAATAAATTATTCGACTGTTTAATTTCAATATAAAATTCCCAATTTTAAATTATTAACTTTTAAATCAAATCTTAATTGTTCACAAATTCCATTTTTAATTTCACAGTAATTAACAATCTTCTACAATGCAGTTTTCCATTATAAATCCAATATAAAAGATTATATTTGATTCAGCGTTCAATTATATTGTAATTCAAATTCAAGTTTTTTTTATTCCAAATGAATTCTTTTATTTCGATTTACACTTTCATTACTGAATCAACCATTTACTTATACATTATTATCAATAGTTTATAATTTATTTACTTTCATTTTCTTCAGCTATCATCTTATTTAAATTCACAGTAATATTAAATTACATTCATTTACGTTGATTTCCATATTATAACTTCAATATTAAATGTAACATTTTATTTATTTCGTTGTTTACAATCAAATTCAATTCAATTCAATTACTTGTTACATTCAAATTTAAATCTTTACTTACGTTCAATTACAAGTTAACATCTTTATCGAATTACAGTTTCAGTTATTATCTGCTTTCAATCAACTGTAATATTAAGTTACATTTATTTATATTAGTTTCAATAACATAAACTTCCATTATTAAATCTACCATTTTATTTATTCTTTGTTTACAATCATAACCAATTTGGTTTACAATCAAATTCAATTCATTATTTACATTCACTACAAGTTAACATCCATATTTAAATTACAAATAATTTATTTCAGAATTCAGTTTTGTATTTTAACTTGTAATTCACATTTAACAACACAAAATTTTATTTCCTTCGGATTTTTATCCAAAATTTTCATTTTAATTCGTATTTTTAAAGTGTTAAAAATACGGGTCGTTACAGTAAAGGTCCGGTAGAGTGACGACGAGAGAGACTGTACTTGGGAAACAAAGAGCGGGATTAGAGACACTTATCCTGACTTGTTTTATGGTACGTTTTACCTTTGTGTTTGGTTGATGTGCGTATCTTATCGTCATTTCGAGGATGAAATTCTTTAAGGCGGGGAATCTGTAATGACTCTAATTTTGACTAACATTATTTAGAGCATTTAATTAGATAAATTAAATAAATTAGTGTAAAGGGATAAGATAATTGAGATTTGGTAATTAAGTTTAAGTCGTGCCTTAGTTAATAAACCAATAAGAGAAATACAAGTTAGAATAAGGAGGAATGTGACAAGGGTAATATGGAAATAGCCCTCATTCTTACTACTTAAACCCTTCTATCCTCAATTCCTTCATTTATTTACACACATACAAACTAAACATACATAGAGGTCGGCCATAACTAGAAGAAATCAAGAGGAAAAGCTAAGGAAAGAAAGTTGGAAGCTAGAATAATCAAAACAAATCTCAATCTTCTTAATCCAAATCAAGGTGAATAATGAATATACATCTCACGTTTTTGATTTGTTTCGGTTTTAAGTATAATTTTGTTTCTCTTGCAAATATTATGCCATGTTTTAGTAGTTTGAATGATTATATGCTTGTTGATGATTTTCTAGAATTTAAATATGAAATTCAGTGATATGTTTGAGTTGGAAAACCTAGCATACGATACCTTAACGACTTGATATTTTGATATGATGTTAGAAATATCATTTTGGAAGTGGGTTTTTAATTTCATAATTTTTCAATCAAGTATGGATTTTATATGATTTTTCTAAGTGAAGAAGTTGGTGAATTTCGGGTTTAGTTATTTCAAATAATTAATTAAAGTTTTTAGCCCTGAAATTTTTACATGTTGAAGAAAATAGTTATATTGAATTATTGTGATTTTTGGAGATTTTTCTAAGTGTTTATGAATGATAAATAAATTGTTTATATCAAAAGGGCTTAATTGTTTAAGTAAAGTGTTTTATAATAAGGGTTAAAATGTAAAATGTTTTAATATTTCAAACTATCATGTGTGGCAGATTTTTAGTAAAGAAATTGATAAATTTTTTATTAGCCAATGAGATTTTGACAAATTATAGAGGTTTGGTGAAAAGAAACAACTTTTTATAGTAATTTTGCATTTTTCAGAATAATTACAACTTTGCCATGTCGATATTGGCCATGTCGAGCCACAATTCACCTTATCTTAGTGTCATCGACGAGGAACAAAACAACATATAATGTCAATGAGTTTGGCATGAAATGGATTGGTTTTGAAACTCGTCGAGGTCACAGTAACGAAGACAAAGGGATGGACTCAACGTAGGCATGTCGATGTTTATATATGTCTCGTTTTACACCAAGAGGCTTGTTGCGACATTTTATACTTCAAAGCATACTATCGCATATACTATTCATTGTTTTGACTTGAATACCCAGATGGTCATTGAGTTTATACTATGCCGCTTCTAATATGGTTATCGAGCCTAATCCATGCCGCATTTAACTTATCATCGAGCCTAACCCTTGCCGCTTCTTAACTAGTCATCGAGCTTAATCCATAATGCTTTTAGCTATGTTGACGTCATTGATATCGATGTTGCACCCATTCCAATTTATTTATACCCTCGAGAAGGCTTTGATGCTGAGATTTTGAGTGTCGCTGAAGTTTAACCTTTTATAACTTTACAATATGACTTATGAAGTTATGACATTGACATCATCCCCATATATTTTCAAACAAAAGACTTTGACATGCTTTAGAACGAGAAAAGAACTTTAATGGCAATGACATCGCCGAGTTTTATAATTGTAAAGGTGTTACATAGTTTTTCCCTTGTAGCCTATGTTTTCAGAGGGTTGAAGACCTAATGATTTCGAGTTTTCATCAACAATGTTTTGCAAAACACATATCATGGCATAAGTATTTTGAGTAAAGTAAAGGACCAATGTTTTTCTTGTTTTAAGTATGATTTCAAGAGTTAAATTATTTACAAAGATGTTGTTTTCAAGGTAATATGGATAGGGTAGTTAACCTAGGATTTTACTAAAGGAATGACTCAAATATTAGAAAACTAGATGGGACCGGTGTAGGGTTGTGCCCTATAATTTAGCTAGTAGCCCCTAGCTAATATAAGTCCAAAATTCCAATGTATATGCCTTTGTCATGGGTAAGACTAAAAGAAGGTTACACACATGAATACATAGAGTAGAGTTAGGTTATTGGTGAACCTACAAAACCATTAAGACTAGTTGATCCTAGAAGTGGTAAGTTACGGACAGACCATCCAGTTTTTCTCTAATAGCAAGTTAGAACATTTATTATGTCTGGTACGCCCGAGTCAGTCATAGGTTTATAACTAGCCTGATAAAACTATAATGTTGGGACAGATAGTCCACTAATTACCTATATTGTATTCATACATGTTATTGTATATCGCTTATTATAACCAGTTTGGTTGCAAGATTTTTATTGCAAAAGATATGCATTTAAAGGATATTAGTGAGGGGAAAAACTGTTCCGCTAGCTGGCATGGTCTCACTTAGTATCAATAAATCGAGATGTCGTATTATTATTCACACTAGGCTTTATGTCTGACTCGAAGTTTATGTTTTTCCCTTAAACTCTCGGGTGCTCAAAATTTAATTTGAGTAGGTTGAGAGTTAAGGTTTTCAGGTTTAGTAGGTTTTGGCAAATAAAGCATCCAAAGATGTGAGGAGGCAAAGATTAGCTATGTAGGAGATTATCTATATACTTATTCTGTTGTGATTGATTGTTGTATGTAATAGCAGATGTTATGACTATCTATTTAGTAACTCTGATCGTCCAAGGGGGCATCTTCATATGTCGCTTTTGGCGTATTTTGTAATAATTTTATTTATCTTAACCTGGGCAAAGTTGTGGGATTATGTACTGAATATGAAATGCTGATTTGTAATATAATGAGAAACGTTGTTTTGAAATTATGTTCGAAATATTTCATATTCTTGTGTTTCTGATATTATGGATACCATTAACATTATCGCATTTTGTCATCGAAAATTAATACTATAGATGACTACAACGTATGTAGCGGTTAGTTTCGGGTCTCAAAATGGAGGATGTTACAGATATGCATGTCGAGTTTATCCTATCCCACTTTAGGATTTTCGATAGCCACTTTAGGATTCCAGCTCCTTCTAGATGCATACATCTGGCCCTAGAGGGGTATATTTCTTCACTTTGGAGCACCGTGCCTTTATCTCATATTTCTTCCTAATTTGCGCATGCATACTCTATGTTGAGCATCTCTGTTCTCCCCCTTCCTACCACGAGCATGTTTTTTTACTCTCCCTATAAAAGTGGCTCCTCAGGCTGTGATGGGTTCGATTTTATCTAAGCTACCAAGTCTCTCTTTACTATCTCTCCTCGCAAGATCCAGAGGTGGACCGATTAATTTTTCTATGTTTCCAATTAGGACGGTTTCATCCCTTCCTTCCAAAAGCCTGGCATTTATTTTCTTTGTATTATTAATATTATTATTTTTTTATTTGAATTCCTTCCCCATTTTATTTTGTTTGGTTGAATTACACCATCCCTTTTCTTTTACTTGGGCAACCTAGTTTTCTAAGAGGAGAGGGAATTATTTGTTGTGCAAAGGAAAACTATGTTAACACTTGGTGAGGATGTTCAGAAGTTTTTCTACATCTTCTACGAATTTCTCTTATATAAACATAACTTTCTATGTATGCATCATCGGTTTCCATGTTATATCTTTGTTTATGCTTTTGATCCTACAACACCCGAGGGTATATATTTTAGCTATTAAATTTATTCACTTTGATCAATTGTTGACCTTTAATATAATGTTTTAAATGCCATTTATTTAATTCAATCGGTTGTATTTAAACTACATAGGTATGATGTTGGATTTTCTTAGTGCTTTTTCTAAGAAGCAACTTGTTAAGAAGTTTAGAGAAAGGAAAAGGCATGGGGGTGATCTTACTAATTTGGAGTACCCCACCCAAAAAGATAAGCGTGGTGGCACTTCTAACCACATAGGTGTATCCCCTACTGCGGCTGTTTATGTCGAAACCTATCTCCTCATCTCATTTTTTGCCTTTGCCGGAGAACGATGCTATTGCTAAATTGGTAGCGCAAATGGGGCACATTCTTGTTGATGATTTACAGCTATTCCTCCTACCTCCTTACCTTATTTATCGAGGAAGTCTTTGCTAGCTTGCACTGCTTTAGTTATCAAGTTAGTACTTACTCATTTTCATTTTTGTATTTGGTTTGCTTTTGTTTAGATTCAGACATATGTGTGATGTAGCACCTATATTTCTTGTGTTATTCTCTTTCTAGGAGATTGCCATGGCTTAAAATTGAACACATGCATTATAGCCTTTTAAACTGTGTTAAAGACACTTGAAAAGAAGTTTCTGACATGGAAATCAAGTTGGAAAGGCTTTGCTAGACCTTGACACATGTCGAAAAAGGGAGGATGTGTATAAAAAGAAGGCAGAGGAGGCTTGTTCATACAAGAAGATGATAGAGGAGGTTGACGAGAAAATTATGTGTATGGAAAAAGAGACTAAAAATAGAGTATCTATCTTGGAGCAGAATTTATCAAGTACATTAGAAACAGCTAAAAACACAACTTGTAACGTTCTCTGCTTGATTTCTGCACAATTAAAGAGGCAGTTCTTTGTTGAGCATCTTGATGATGTTAATGCGGAGGTGAGTTTGGATATCCTGGGGTATGCAAACCTCATCAACAAATGCTTGGATCACTACCGTGGTGAATGGGTCAAGGTCGTCAACTTGAGCTTACCTTCTATCTATGCTTGATGTTCTTGAAAATTCCACTCCGTAGTAGGTTTTAAATTCTATGCGTCAATTAAGCCCTGCGCATGATGAGAACAATGCAGCTGATGAATCCGCTCTCAACGAAATAAGTCCTTGACTTTTAGAGTAGTCTTCTCTTTTTCCTGGGGCCTATTTGGTACATGTATTAACTTTGATACTTTCACTTCTTTTTTTATGGAGAGGATTTAGAACTTTGCAAAAGAAATCATGGCCCATATAAGGAAAAAAAATTAGACGTTATGTTTTGCCTTTACATTTCTTGCTAACCATTCACAATAGGATTTTTGCACACTTATATATAAATGTATATACGTGTGTGTGTGTGTTTTTATCTTTAGTCAGAAAACATACTTCATAATAAGAACTCCTCATTGTTTAACATTTTTATTGAATACTTAAAGGAAAGTATTAACCATCTAAAAGCTCATACCACTGAAAGGCTTATAATAAATACCAGCCTGATTCGAAAATGTGAAAAGGAATTGGATGAGTTATTTACGCAGTTGAAGGGGGACATCCAGGAGCTTATGACTAAGATAGCCTGGATGGTTTAGGAAAAAGAAGCGTTGAGTGACTTAGTACTGTGACACTGGTGTCCTGATTTAGGAGACAGATCATCCCTCTTAGACAATTCTAATTTACAATGGTTTAAGGAAAAACTTAACTCCAAGTAATAATGTTGTATATATTAGGTTTTGTGTTGCACTGTCGTATCTGTAATAAAATTATTTTTTATCTTCTTAATGGATTTTTAGTTTTACTTGTTATTTCCTTATTTGTTCCTATTTGGTCATTTTTATTTTAGGTTGTCTTTATTTCCCCATGTGATGGGTAACTGGGTAAATTACCATTTTTTAAATCTCATGAACTCTTGAATGATTCTTAGCCTCCCTTTAGTCCACCAGTAAATAATCAGCCTTGACTAATGTTCATTAGTAACATGGAGGCATCGGTAGTAGGCTGGAATTTTTTTTTTTTTAAAATGGTACTTAGATACAACATGTTACTGGGACAACAATCAACAAATCATGTGTCAATAAATGTTCAAATCTCGCTACACAGGTTTCGAACTTGTGACCTCTCGCTAGGGCTGTTATGGTAATGGTTACCGTTACCATTTCACAAATACCGTTACCATACCATTTTTACTGGTAAGCGAAAATTGCTTACCGTTACCGTTACCGATAGGCTGGTATACCGAAGACTGGTATACCGATAATCTGGTAACCGTTACACTGGTAATGGTAAATTACCATTTGTCTAATAAAGGTGAGTAACATAACACGTATTCACACCATAACAGTGCTTCATTATACAATTTACAGTGTTACTTAATAAAAAACATAAATGAGAAAGAAGTGAAGTGTATTTAACATTATTTCACTTGGTTAATAAACTAAATTTAATCATTTGCTTGGTTCTGAATGTCTATAATAAAGCATGTTACATGAATATACATGTATTATAAATTGACTGGTAATTTACCGTTACCGCTGGTATTGAAAAAATGTTACCGATGATTTACCGTAGAAAATGGTAAATTTACCATTACCATACCGATTAAACTGGTATACCGATTTCACTCGAAAATGGTAACCGATTGGCTGGTAATGGTATGGTAATGGTAAATTTACCATTACCATAACAGCCCTACCTCTCGCACCAAAGTCGAATCACTAACCATTAGGACAATGGTGCTTGTCAGTAGGCTAGAATTTACTAATGTTGACTTTATGGTTGAGTTTGAAAAGGAAAAACCACTCGAAATTAGGAATCTTTTGCATGAATTTAAGAAGGCTATAGAAGCTTTACTTTGCAAACATAATTATATAGCTAAGTAGCATGTTGACTTGGCTACCATAAAGGATAAGATACAAGAGCTATAAACCGAGTTCGTAGGGAAAGTTAGTTGACTTGGAGAAATTGTTAAAGGAGGCAGATGGGTTGTACCCCGCTTTTTACAAATACGAGATCGGAAAGCTTAAAAGCACCATAATAGAGGTATTGTCTCTGCAAATTGCTAAGTGCTTGAATGAAGAAGAAAATCTTCCCATTGGCGCAGCCTTTAAGAGTGTCCGCCCTTGGTGCAGTTTTTGCACATCCTCGTAGGTTGGATAATGAAGTCGTCTCTGAATGGAAAAGGAAGGTAATAAATTATTATCAAACTAAGCTTGATAAGCTAGAGGTTACAATAAGAGGAGATTGGGTGGCTCGAAGGGAGAAATAAATACGGAGGGATGCTTAACCCATATAAATTATTTGGTACTTTTTCAAAGAAAACTAAGAAGATAAAAGTGGAAGTATTGGATGACTTAGATCAGGTAGGTCGTGTTGCTATTGAGTGTATAAATGAACTTGAATGCCAAGTCTCTAGTTTGGTTTCACCATTGCAGTCTCCAGCTCTAGCTACCTCTCATTCCTCTTTGCCTATTGTTCTCGATCGTTCATAATCTACTTTAGCTGAGAAATTTCGTCGAGAGAAGGTCAAGCGGGTCCTGGTCGACACTGTGTGATGCGCAATTGACATTTAATCATTTCTTGCCTAAATTTGATTTGAGTTTTTTATATAATCGTGACGGTTATTTTATCAATGGGCATAACATGGGCGATCCTTCGACCGGTGCCAATTACGACCCCATGTCACCCGCTATCGAAGCACCTCAATGTTCTTCGGTTATGATAACTAAGATACCCCACCCTCCACTGCTCAAAATTCGGATGTTTATAGGGTTTAAGCAATAATTTTCTTGGGTAATAAACATATATGTGTGTAACACCCCCTATCTTAAGGCCTAAAGCTAAGTGCTACAGATGCTGTAGTCATCTATAATATTTAACTTTCAGTGATAAAATACGGTAGTGTTAATGGTATACATAATATCAAAAGCACATTAATATGAAATAAAATCACAGATTTCAAAAACAACTTTTCTGATTACATTTTAAATCATTATTTCATATTTAGTTAAATAATCCCAAAACGATTCCTAGCTTTCGATCAAATAAAATTATTACCAATTACGCCAAGAGAGACATATGAAGATGCCCCCTTGGATGATCATAGTACTAAATAGATAGACATATCAGTCATAAATACATCACAGCGAAAATAACTCTAAATAACTTCTACATAGATAACTTTGCCTCCTGCAGGTCTTTGGAAGCTTATTATCTTTCAATACTTCCTACATAGACATCCTCTTTCATAACCATTTATACCTATCTTTCGAAAGCATTAGAACCTTCCTTTCGAAATACTTAAAACATATCTTTCAAAACATTCACAATATACCTTTTGGAAGTATTGGGCTGAAGTAAAGGATTGTGGAAACATTGCTTCGAAACCATTTAAAATTATTTCTTTCGAAACCATTGGGTTTAACATTTAATATAACCATTGGGTTAAGGAAAACAGAAGCAAAATTATCCTTTTCGAAAGCTTTAATCCAATTAAATGAATTGGGGAAGTGGATAGCTTCAAAACCCAACCTTTTGAAACCATTGCCTTCAAAACCATTTACAAGCGGCAATATGACCCTTTCGAAAGCATTGAGAAAGCAGCTTAAAAGTTAAAAGGCGAAAGCACCTATTTCGAATACATTGTGATTCGAAAGGTATGAATGTGGCAGCTAGGTATCGAATTGGTTCAAATGCGTCTATCCTTTCGAAAGCTTCTTTTAAAACAAAAGCAAGGGCAACTCTTTCGAAAGCTCCTTTCTAAAAACAAAGGCAAGTGGAAACTTATTCGTAAGCTTTTTTTTAAACAAAGATGAGTTGATTGATTCGAAAGCTAGTTAGAGTGGCTTCAACCCCTTCGAATGCATGTCTTCGACACAGTCCCTTTCGTCTTTCTCCAAAGCACTACGTACCAATTGCTTGATAAAATGTGCATTGGTTTCGAATGGACTCAAAAATCTTATTGGGCATGGTGACGTAAGCAACAAAGAAAGTGGCAAAGTTGTAATTCGAAACAAAACTGATTTTATGCCTTTCAAAGTAATTTCTTTTCACCTAACTTGCCCAGTTTGTCAAAATATGATTGGTTGCCATTTCTTTATCAAATCCTTTCTAAAAAGGTTGCCGGATTCAAAATTTACAATTTAAAACATTTCAATCAAATAATCTCTTCTCCTTGATATAACGTATAAAACATTTAAGCCCCTCAGCTTAAATAATTTTATAACTATAGTAAAATACTTAGGAAAATTCCCAGAAATTCACAACAATTCACTTTTAATAAGTTTTCTAACATCATACAATCAACATTCAAATCAATCAATTCAACAAATCAACCAATTCAATAATATGTCATAGTAATTCTAACATGACAAGCACCATTGTCCAAGTGGTTAAGTGATTCGGCTTTGGTGCAAGAGGTCACAAGTTCGAAACTTGCGTAGGGTGATTCGAACGTTTATTGACGTGTGATATGTTGTCCAAGTGACATGTTGTATATAAAGTATCATTTTCAAAAAAATAATATGTTTTCTAACATATATAAATTTCAGATCCAAAATTATTGTATAATTGCCTTAAATAATTTAAACCCAATTTTGACTATTTTCTCTCACAAAAAATCCATAATAAATCCACAATTACTTAGAAAATTTTGAAACTTGAAACCCACTTCTAAAATAATGTTTTTGGTAATATATAAAAAACGCAACTCATTTAGATGTCATTTAATAGGTAATCTAATCTAAACATATCATAAAACCCATATAAAATCATATAAATCATCAATAAGAATATATATATATATATAAACAACCATAACATGGCATATTACTTGTAAATTAATTCGAACCTAATCATGAAAGTGAAACCATTTTGAAAATGGGATGTAAATCAAATTATTCACCTTGGCTTGGTGTTAAGAAGGTTGAGATTTGCCCTTTGATTAATTTCTTCAAGCTTTCTACTTGATTCCTAACTTATCTTCTTTTTTATTCTTCTTAATGGCGGCCGGCCGAGATCTTAGGGTTTTAATTTTGTTTATGAATGTTTGAATGAATAAGGAATGGAGAATGGAAGGGTTTAGGGTATTAGAATGAAGGTGTTCTCATTTTACCCTTATCATATTTCTCCTACTTACTTATTTTCAATTCTCCTTTTCTTATACATTCATTAAGGGACGACCCCTTAACAAATCTCAATTCCCTAACTATTAACATCATTTTATTTTATTTATCCAACTAAATGTTCTAAATAATGTTACTCAAAATTAGGGTCATTACAGGCTCTCCTTTTTAAAGAATTTCATCCTCTAAATTACGATAAGGTACTCATAACAATCAAACATAAGGGTAAAACATACCATGAAACAAGTCGGGATAAGTATCTCTAATCATGCTCTCGGTTTTCCAAGTACTGTCTCTCTCGTCGTCACTTCACTGGACTTTGAGTAATCTAACTGTCTTGTTCCTTAGTCTCTTCTCATCTCTTGCGACTATACGAACTGGTTTTCTAACTATAGTCATATCCGGTTCCACTACTAGATCATCTAACACAGTCGGTGCAATAGTAGTCTCTGGATCTCGAATGCATTTCCTTAGATGAGAATTATGAAAAACATTGTGTACTCCTGCCAAACTATTCTGTAACTCTACCTATATGTGAGTTTCCCGGCCCTTTATATAATAGGAAACGGTCCAACGAATCTTGGTGCCAATTTTCCTGATTTTCCAAATCAGATTACACCTTTCATTGGTGACACTTTGACGAAAACATTATCTCCAACTAAGAACTCTAAGTATTTTCATCTCTTATTAGCATAACTCTTCTGCCTAGACTGACTTTCTTTATTATAGCCCAGATTAACTCAATCTTTTATGTAGCTTCTTTAACCAATTCCGAACCAAGAATCAATATATCGTTGGTCTCTAACCAACAAATGGGAGATTTGCATGGCCTTCCATACATAGCTTTAAACTGTGTCATCCCTATACTAGTCTGATAACTGTTATTATATAAAAACTCGACTACGTGTAGATGGTCTTCCCGTGATCCTCTGAAATCTAGCACAAGCTCTTAACAAATCCTCTAAGACTTTGTTAACTCTTTCCGCCAACCCATCTGTATGTGGATGGTAAGCGGTACTCATCTTGAGCTTGGTACCTAAAGTCTCCTGTAGACTCTTCGAGAACTCACTAGTGAATAAGGAATCTCTATCACTTACTATACTACTAGGAATTTCATGTAGTCTAACTATGTTCTTCATAAACAATTTGGCTAAAACAGGTGCCGTCCTGGTTGACTTAACTGGAATGAAATGGGCACTCTTGGTTAACCTGTCTACTATGACCCATATACTTTTATTTCCACGATTCGACCTTGGAAATCCGTCTATAAAATCCATTGAGATAGAATCCCATTTCCAGACTGGAACTTCTAAAGGCTGAAGTAACCCACTCGGTTTCTGATGTTCGGCTTTTATCCATTAACAGTTCAAACACTACCTCACCCATAAGCCTACATCTCTCTTCATAACTTTCCAGAAGAAACTCCTTTTCATATCCTGATATATCTTAGTTCCTCCTGGATGAATGATGAACTTCGAACAATGGCATTCACTAAGAACTTCCTTCCTAATGCGTCCCACATTCGACATAGTCTTTCTTTCTTCCTCAACCACCCATTTTGGTCAAGACTAAAATCTTTCAAGTCATCGCTCTCTATTCCTTCCCTTAACTTCTGATCCGTTCAGCTAATAACGGATCCTCTTCTTGTTTAGAAGCAATCCTTTCGATCATCACTGGTCGAACTTCTAAACACGACAACATGGCGGTTTCTTGACTAGAACTAGCCTCGGATCTCCATTGTACTCTGCATGTAGTCAATGCTTCTAGGTCCTTCCATTATGTTAACATAGCTAACATCACATTCTAATGTTTTCTGCTAAGAGCATCTGCTACTTTATTTCCCTTTCCAGGCGTATACTCTATACCAAAATCATAAGTGGCTAAAAACTTTAGCCACCTCTATTGCCTCATATTCAACTCCTTCTGAGAGAATAAATACCTTAACGGCTTATGATCCGTGTATAACTAAAATCTCCCCTAAGAGATAATGTCTCCATACTTTAACTGCGAAGATCACCGCTGCCAACTCTAGATCATGAGTAGGATATCTCACTTCTTGCAGTCTAAGCTGTCGTGAAGCGTAGGCAATTACTTTACCTTTTTGCATCAATACAACCCCCAATTCGGTTCCACATGCATCGGTATACACTACTAATCCTTGGTTCCTGTTAGGAACTACTAACACAGGTGCATTGGTTAACAGATGCTTTAACTAAAAGAATGCTTCCTCACATTTTCCTGACCAAATGAACTTCACGTCCTTCCTGGTTAGCTTAGTCAAAGGCGCTGCTATTCGTAAGAAATCCTTAATGAATCTCTGGTAATAGCCAACGAGTCTAAGAAAACTTCTGATCTCAGTCACCGTCTCTGGTCTCTTCCAGTTGTTAACAACTTTGATCTTATCTAGATCAATTGACAAACCCTTCTCTGAAACCACGTGATCAAGAAATTTAACTTCTTTCTTCCAGAAATGACACTTCGAAAACTTTGCCTTTAGTTGATGCTGCCTCAGCGTCTCAAGCACTATTTTAAGGTGAACTTCGTGATCCCTTCATCCTTAGAATATATCAATATGTCATCTATGAACACTAGTACAAATTTTTTCAGATGTTCTCGGAAGATTTTGTTCATCAAGTCCACGAAGAATGCTGGCACATTAGTTAGTCCGAACGGCATCACTAACCATTTGTACGATCCATATCTTGTCCTAAACGCCGTCAAAGGAATACTATCCTATGCTACTCTAAGCTGATGGAACCTTGTTGTCAAATCCAACTGAGAAAATACTTTGGCTCCACTCAACTAACCGAACAAATCGTAAATTCTGGGTAACGGATAACGATTCTTTATCGTCTTCTCATTTAACTTACGATAATCGATACGCAACCTTAACGATTTGTTTAGTTTCTTTTCAAACATGCGGCTGCTCCCCAAGACGAACTACTTGGTTTGATAAAGCTCTTACCTTCTAATTTTACTAACTGCACATTTAACTCTTTCATCTCGGTAGGTGTCATCCTACTTAGCGGTCTACTCACAAGTTCTGTACCTAGTACTAAATCTCTTCGAAACTCAATAGCTCATTTCGGTGGTAGTCTTACTATGGGCTCAAAGACATCAGCAAATTATCTAATAACGAAAACTCGATTTAACTTGTCTTCTGCCTCCATAACACCCAACAAAGCATTTACCTCAAAACTAGGGTTTTCTACTTATTATATAACCCGATCACTACAACTAGGGTGTTTAAGTGATATTTTCCTATCGTGGAAAAATATCCTAGCATCATACTTAACCAACCCATACCTAAAATAATTTCGAATCTTACGAAATCAAATACATGCAAATTGCAAGTGAATATATGACCTAACAATTCGAACTCTAACTGGTCACATCTCATCCCAAGTGCAGCATATCCTCCTATCGGATTCGCAACCCTTAAGGATGTAACTAGGTATGAACGTTATATGTTAAGCTTATCTACCAAACAGTGAGATATAAAAGAATGTGATGCACTAGTATCAAATAGAACTCTAACTGATGCACCATAAATCAAAAGCGTACCTCCCAACACAGCTTTTCCTTTCTCCTTAGCTGTTGGTCTTGAGGTAGCTGGTTCCAATGCAAACATTTTACCTTTTCCATTCTTGGCTGGTTCCATGCATTAGTTCTTATAATGTCTAATCTGATCACAGTTGAAGCATCTCACTCCCTTTTTGTCAGCAACCTTCTTCCCTTTGCTTGTCTGGAGCTCATGAGCGAAATGTCTCTTCTTATCACACTTATAGCAAACTACTTCGCCTTTCCCTTTCTTGGCCGCTCCTCCCTTCTGAGCGCCTTTCTTATGGAAAAACTTTCTCTTCTGCTTCTGCCCACTTTGAGTTTCCCTTGGTTTTTTACTATCATGGAAAGTGAGCACCTCCTCATGCCTCAAAGCCATTTCAACAACTACATCACATGGATCCATAATATGTGGCAAAGTTGCTTTAGCAAGCTCGGGTTCAATCCGCGGATGAACTTCACATTCCTTTTGATAACGGTATTTACCGTACCATACCCATATCTCGATAACTCCTCAAATCTGGTAGCATACTCAAGCACTGTCATGTCTCCCTGCACCAACTCAAAAATATTCCTGAGTAGAGTTTACTTGGTGATCTGTGACATGAATCTTTCCCCAAATCTCCTTCTGAATTCCGCCCAAGTCATGGTCTCCTCATTTACTCCCACAGTAACACTGTTCAACCAGTACAGTGCTGCTCCTTGCAACTGTCTGGAAGCAAGTCTCCTCTTCTGCTCATCATTAAGCCCCAGATTAGCAAAAATCCTCTCGCAATAAAGCAATCAATTCTCTACTTCTATTGCATCCTTAGTCCCGATGAATAGCTTCCCTCCAAGCCTAACATAGTCCATGCTTAGTATTGCATAATTATTGACCACCAGAGCTTCCTGATTTCCTTCTCCTTCATTTCCTCCAACTAATCCCGCAGCAGCTCCGGCTTGCATCAAGTTGACGAACAACCGATACATAGCTCCCATATCAACTTGTGGCGCTCCAGTACTCACATTAGCAGTTGGTGCCCGACCCTGATTCCTTCTAGTGTTTTTTATTGCATTTCCATTAGTGGTGGTGCTTCCTCCACCTAGGTTAACTCTTTCATTCCTAGCACCTATATATTACTTCCTTAAAATCTACATTCGAGTCTTTGTAGGATACATAAGAATAGCTTACGAAAGATTGGAGAATAGAGATAAAGCGTATGCTTATATATAGCAAATACAAGTACGTTACTATAACGTTATCCTATACCCCAATCTTACTCTAACTCCTTAGGATTATGTTTTCAAAATAATTTTTAAGTTTAAAATTTCTTTTAAGTTATGATAAACCTATGCTCTGATACCAAGTTGTAACAAACCCTATCTTGAGGCCCATAGCTAAGTGCTACAGATGTTGCAGTCATCTATAGTATTTAACTTTCGGTAACAAAATACGGTAGTGTTAATGGTATCCATAATATCAAAAGCACATGAATATGAAATAAAATCACAGATTTCAAAAATAACTTTCCTGCTAACATTTCAAATCAATATTTCATATTCAGTTACATAAGCCCAAAATGATTCCCAAGTTTTGATCAAATACAATTATTACAAATTACGCCAAGAGTGACATATGAAGATGCCCCTTGGATGATTAAATTACTAAATAGATAGTCATATCAGTCATAAATACATCACAGCGGAAATAACTCTAGATAACTCCTACATAGATAGCTTTGCCTCCTGCACGTCTTCGGAAGCTTATTCGTCCAACCTACTAAACCTGAAAAGACCTTAATTCTAAATCTACTCAAATTAATTTTGAGCACCCGAGAGTTTAAGGGGATACATAAACTTCGAGTCATACATAAAGCCTGGTGTTAATAATACTAGTACGTACCGGTTGACTGATATTAAGTGAGACCACACCGCTTAGCGGAACAGGTTTCCCCTCACTAATATCCTTTTAAAAGCATGTCCTTTACAAATCAAAATCCTGTAATCAAACTGACTATAACAACAAGAACAATAACATATATACATATAAATCAGCTACTCAATGGACTATCTGTCAATACTATAGTTTTATTTGGCTAGTATTAACCATTGGCTTACTCGGGTCTACCAGACATAATCAATAATCTAACTTCTGTTAGACACAATACTGGGCCATCTACCCTTAACTATCTTCTTCTAGGGTCAACTAATCCTAATGGATTGGTGGGCTCACCACTAAACTATCTTTACTCTGTATATTCCATTCTGTGTGTAACATCATTTTTGTCCGATCTATGACAAATCCCTACACACGGGAATTCTGGACTTAATTTAGCTAGGGGCTAATAGCTAAAGTATAGGGCGTGACCCCATACCAGTCCCATCTGGTCTTCTAATATCCGAGTCATAAACTTAGGGTTAACTACCCTATTAATTTCTCATTTCCTTGTAAACAATATTTACAAATGATTCACCCTTGAAATCATATCTTTATAAAACAAGGAAATCATACTCTTTGCTTTACTCAAAATACTTATGCCATGATATATGATTTAAACAAAACAATGTTGATGAAATCTAATCAATGGGATTATCTATCCCTTCAAAATAAGTTAAAACCCTTTTTAACTTAGAAAACTTTAGGCCATGAAGCTAAATCAATACCTTCGAAACCCTTGTTTAAAACCTTTAAACAATACCTTTCGAAATCATTGAAAACAACCTCTTTCGAAAGCATTACTTAAAACCTTAGACATCCTCTTTCAGAACCATTTATACTTATCTTTAGAAAGCATTAGAACCTTCCTTTCGAAATACTTAAAACATATCTTTTGAAATATTCACAATATACCTTTCGAAATCATTGGGCTCAAGTAAAGGATTGTGGAAGGATTGCTTCAAAACCATTTAAAACTATTCCTTTCAAAACCATTGGGTTTAACATTTAATATAACCATTGGGTCAAGGAAAACAGAAGCAAAAGTATCCTTTTCGAAAGCTTTAATCCAAGTAAAGGAATTGAGGAAGTGGATAGCTTTGAAACCCAACCTTTCGAAACCATTGCCTCCGAAACCATTTAAAAGCGGCTATATGACCCCTTTGAAAGCATTGAGAAAGCGGCTTCAAAGTTAAATGGGGAAAGCACCCCTTTCGAATACATTGTAATTCAAAAGGTATGAATGTGCAGCTGGGTATCGAATTGTTTCAAATGCGGCTATCCTTTCAAAAGCTTCTTTTAAAACAAAATCAAGCGGCAACTCTTTTGAAAGCTCCTTTCTAAAAACAAAGGGAAGTAGCAACTTATTCGTAAGCTTTTTTTATTAAACAAAGATGAGTTGATTGATTCGAAAGCTAGTTAGAGTGGCTTCAACCCCTTCGAATGCATGCCTTCGATACAGTCCCTTTCGCCTTTCTCCAATGCACTACGTACCAATTGCTTGATACCATGTTCATTGGTTTCGAATGGGTTCAAAAGCCCTACTGGGGATGGTGACAGAAGCAAGCAAAAGAAGTGGCAAAGTTGTAAGTCGAAACAAAACTGATTTTATGCCTTTTAAAGTAATTTCCTTTCACCTAACTTGCCCAATTTGTCAAAATATGATTGGTTGTCATTTCTCTATCAAAATCCTTTTCTAAAAAGGCTGTCGAATTTAAAATTTAGAATTAAAAACATTTTAATCAAATAAGCCTTTCTCCTTGATATAACGTATAAAACATTTAAGCTCCTTAACTTAAATAATATTATAACCATAGTAAAATACTTAGGAAAATTCCCCAAAAATCAAAACAATTCATTTTTAATATGTTTTCTAACATATATAAAGTTCAGACCCAAAATTATTATATAATTGCCTTAAATAATTTAAACCCAATTTTAACTATTTTCTCTCATAGAAAATCCATAATAAATCCACAATTACTTAGAAAATTTTGAAACTTGGAACCCACTTCTAAAATAATGTTTTTGGTCATATATCAAAAACGCAAATCATTTGGATGTCATTTAATAGGTTTTATAATCTAAACATATCATAAAACCTATATAAAATCATATAAATCATCAACAAGTATGTGTGTGTGTATGGGGACCTAATCATGAAACCGAAACCATTATCAAAAATGGGATGTAAGTCAAATTATTCACCTTGGCTTGGTGTTAAGAAGGCTGAGATTTGCCCTTTGATTAATTTCTTCAAGCTTTCTACTTGATTCCTAGCTTATCTTCTTTTTAATTCCTATTAATGGTGGCCGGCCGAGCTCTTAGGGTTTTAATTTTGTTTGTGAATGTTGGAATGAATAAGGAATGGAGAATGGAAAGGTTTAGGGTATTAGAATGAAGGATGTTCCCATTTCACCCTTATTATATTTCTCCTACTTACTTATTTTCAATTCTTTTTTGCTTATACATTCATTAAGGCACGACCCATTAATAAATTTCAATCCCTTAACTATTAACATTATTTGATTTAATTTATTCAATTAAATGTTCTAAATAATTTTACTCAAAATTAGGGTCATTACAATGTGTGATATTTCATGATGACTTATGAGTAAATTCAGTAGAGAGTTAGGAGTTATGTGTTCACCTTTTGAGCTTTGTGTAGACCCTCGATTTGTATCTTCATTCATACTGCGTATATTGTTTTCTCTTGTCTTTTTCATAATCTTTAATTTTGAATGTGATTTTTTTGCTATATTTAGTTCATGCATTTCTAAACATTGTTTGGCAATTATATTTTACACGCGCTTGGCATGATCTATTCCATTTATAGTGTAAACATTTTGGGTTGTCTTTTGACTGAGAAGTCCGGTTGTGTATTTACAACCCTTTTTATTCATCCAGATGGATTTTTATACTGGTTCGGACCGTCTATGGTCCCTATGTCCAGTGCAATATTGGCTAAAAGCCAAGCTATGAATTTATAACTCAAATTTCATGTGTGAGTAAATAAAATTGACATGTAAGCATTTATACTAGTTCGAGCCATCTAATATCTCGACGTCCAGTTTATCATCTTATTAGTTTTTCATAACTATAACCCTAACAAAGTATGGTCGGAGGTGTTCTAATTCCACATTCGTGGGATGAGATTCCCATCAGCCTGGATAGGCAGTAATCACGGTTTGCGAGTGTCTCGACAACTACTAGAGGTCCTTTCCGATTTGGTCCTAGTGCACCATTAGCTTAGTCCTTTATTTTAGCCACCACTTTCCTTAGGGAAAGATCCCCTTTATGAAACTTTCTTTCTTTGATCCTTAAGTGGTAACTTTTTGTCATCCTTAGTCGATAAACTTTAGACCCAGCCACTGCTTCATCTCTTCTTTCTTGTATAAAATCTAACGTAGCTTCCTTAAGATGGAGATTCTGTCAGTTACATATGATAAGCATTAATGCGATGGGACATCTAATTCGATTAGGAGTATGGCTTCATAACCATACAATAAAGAGAATGAGGTATGTCTTATTGGTGACCTAGTGGATGTTCTACACGTCCATAGGACTAAGGGTAGCACCTCATCCATTTTCTTTTAGACTTTGTGAGCCTTTAATTGAGTGGTTTCTTTATCATTTTATTTTCCACTTTAACCCGTCCATTTGCATGTAGGTGAGCTACTAAAGAGAAGCTTTTGACTATGTCATTCTTCTCGCAAAGATTGGCAAGTTCCTTACTTTCAAACCACATGCTATTGTTGGAGATTATTTTGTATGGAATTTCAAACATGATGATGATTTTCTACCCACAAAGGTAATCGTTTTCTTTGATGTTGTGATTGCTAGTGGATCGGCTTCTACCCATTTAGTGAAGTAATCTATTGCAACATATGCATACCCTTCCCCCCTTTAGACATCAAGAGAGGTTCTATTAGTGCATACCCCATATGTCAAATGACCATGGACTGGTCAAGCGGGGTGAGTTCATGCGATGCAATCTTGGGATATCTATGAATCTTTAGCATCTATCACACCTGCAAATGAATTCCTATGCATCATATTACGCAGTTGGCCAATAATAACATTGTCTTAGTAGTTTCTTAGCTAATTTATTCCTCCTGAGTGATCTTCGCAGTATCTCTCATGAACCTCCCTCAAGACTCTGACTCCTTCCTCTTTGGAGATGCATCTAAAACAAGGGTTGAGAATCCCCTCTTATAAATATTCCATTGAAGTGGGGGCTTAATACCTAATTTTTCTTACTGCATTCTTATCTATCGGTAAAGTTCATACCGATAAAAAATGCTTGACGGGGGTTATCCAAGACCTGACATCGTCTCGTTGTACTGATGGCAAGGTTTGGTTAATTTATGGTATATATGTCTCACTCTAGTTTACTACAGTTTGATCCTTAGCACGTCGGGCTCGCATTAATACTAAGATTTGAGTTGTTTTTTAAATGGTAGGTTGGGCTAGATGCCACATAGGAATTGCCTTTATTTTTTTATGCGACCTTATCACTTCTAAGCTTAGCTAAAGAGTCTAGTGAATAATTCTTTTCCCTATGAAACTACTCTATATCAAACTGTTCAAACTGAGCTAATAATTCTTAGGATAGTTGTACATGCTTGGCTACAGTAGGTTCTTTGGATTGGTAATTAAGCTAATCAACGTCCCTTCCATACCCAATTAGACCCAAACTGGGTACTTCCTTGTTTAGCCCTGCACATGGTTTACAAAAAGTTAGGAATCACTACTAATTTTAATACACGTTACTTTCGTGATCGATGCCATTTTGAGTCCGGGAATGAGTGCTTTGTACTCTACGACATTATTCGTTGCTTTGAACCTAATTTGAACTGCACCGTACAATTTCTATTGATCTGGAGTGACAGGAACGTACTTAATGCCCATGCCATCTTCGTTTGACACTCCATTAAAGTATATTTTCCACAACCACCAAGGTTCTATTGCTTCTTTACTTTGTCGCTCTGTGACCGTTGTACATTCTACCGTGAAGTCAACTAAGGCTTGACCTTTGAATACTTTCTGTAGGCAATAGGAGATGTCATATTGATTGCATAGTTTCCTTGTTGTGAGTAGTAAGCTATAAGATAACTTTTCTATCAAAGAATAATTCAGCTCTACCTTAGATAGACGTTTGTTTGTGAAGTATATTGCTCTTGCATCCCTTGTACCTTCTCCACTATAGTTGGGCTTATGATTTGAGTAGTTACAACAAAATATACAAACAAATCCTTACTTGGGAGTGGTTTTGGAGTATAAGTGGATTCGCTATATGATCTTTCAACATTTGGAATGCAGCTTTGCATTCTTCTATCCACTCAAAGTTTTTGCATTTCTTGATTTGATCAAAGAATGAAATACACTTGTCAACAATGTAACGACTTGAGAATTTTAATGATTTTTATAACGTAATTAACAAAAAAAGTTCATGCAATTAAACAATAAAATTTTGAAATGATAATTTGATATCTGAAATATGTCTATTTAAACATAGCAAGTGGAAAAAATTTATCAGAAAATATTTAAGTTTGTTCGGTTGTGAAATTTCAAATTTAAATTTAAAATCAGTTGAAATTTGATGAAAATTAATTATTTCCGAAACCTGAATATTTTTATATAAATAAAACGTAAGTCATTTTCTAAGTGAGGCGTCGTATTTCGTTTCGCCAAATTTGGACTGCTATAGCCCCATTTATCTTATTTTCGACGTTTTAGCAGCATTTTCGGCAGCGAAAAATCGAGTTTTGATAGCTTGGTCGTATCGTTGATATCTATGTACCATTCCGTTCATCTCGTTATGCTGATCTCCACAATATATTCATACCTATAATTCGGCGTCCGGTATGCGACGAAATCGCTGAAACAATTTGTTGTATCGGTTCCGTACTTGAGCCTATTTGGGTTCCTTTGTCCTTAGTTACCCATCGGTTGAAACTAATAGACATCTACTTTTATTATTTTCAAAAAATTCAACATATGACTTTCTTTATTCCACCTTTTAATATATATGTGTAGTTGCCTCTTCAATTCCATTTCTGGTCATTCTCTTTCTCCTCCCTTTTATTTCTGCCGATCGTTCTTTTATAAAAAAATTTAACAAAAGAGGTAAGTTGATTTGATTTCATTTCTAAAATACGCCTCACTGCTCTTCTTATTGCCCGAGGATATGCACGTGCATATCATGTTTTGGCCCGTAGCATTCATTTTTTATTTTTGTGTGAACCTGCTCTTCTTCTATTTTCCCGAAGTAAAACCCAACTCTCCCTTATTTTTGCCCGAAGCCAAGCTCGGTGCTCCCACTTCATCCAACTTTCCCGCCTATGCCACGCCTTACTCCCTCTGCCTGAGTAGCCAACGCCAAACTCCATGGCCATACTCCTCCACCGAAGCCACAACATTACCACCGACCCACCATAGTCCTCCAACGCCCACCATTCCTCCCTCCGCCTCTTGCTCCAACCTTGACTGACCCTACGCCCTTGCCAGTACCCGCCATCACCATAGTTAGCCACCGCGCACAGCAGCCTAACTCATCCTGACCGCAAAAGCCATAACCCACCTGACATCCCACATCATCCGAGCCAGTCACCATCCTAGCCGACTTCCCCTCCCTCACCAATTGCAGCCGCCTACAGCGACCACCCTCCGGAGCATAGCAGCAGACCTGAGACCATCACCCAATCACCCACCTTCCCCTAGCAGCCCATCGTCCTACTGACCACCTTAAATACTACAGCCGAGCCTTGATCTCCAACCCAACCCAGCAAATCCTGACCAAGTTTTCCCTCCGCTTGCCGAGCAGTGACCCAGGCAGTCCTTCTCTTCTTATCTATAGATATGTTGTGTATATATATATATATATATCATGTCAGAAAGTTATATATATATATATATATTGATATATATGTTGTTGCACTCAGACCATGTTACTGCCATATACATATATTGCTTATATATATGGGTCGGCAGAAGTTATATACTTGTTCATTTAAATCTAAGCTTATATATGTTATGTATATATTGCATATATATATTTGTCGACATGAAGTTATATTTGTTGCATTTATATTTGTCGACGGAAGTTATATATGTTGCATATATATATATATATTTGTTCCTTCAATATTTATAAAAACAAATGTATATATATCACACATATGTATATATATTTGTTTCCATCGAATTCTCGAACTAAATCTGCTTTTGTGCTTGTCGCAGCTCCGTGACGTGTCATACCCATATCTGTGTGCGTGTCTGTATCATCTTCTTGTTTCCATAGCCACGAAAGGTGAGCAATCACTCATGATTAACATTCATATGCTTGATAAATTGATTTCACATGAAATGACGATTTAAATATATTTAATTGTTAAATATGATATGTTGATATTTTGAATTGATTACCTATGATTAATGGACATATGACACCATAACCTGTTGTATATAAATTGTTGATGATGATTATATACTTGTGATTGATATGTTATGCTATTTTATTGTTCTCACTCTGCAAGTTCCCTTAGTTTTAGGAATTCCCTATGGGTTGAAATGATACATACCTGAACGATCTTTTAGATTAGGGAAAATCGTTATGGGTTGAAATGATAAACCCAAGCGATTTTATTAATTTTGAAATTTTGGGATTGCGGGTTGAAATGATATAAACCCGTAAATTTAAATTATTGTGGATTGAAATGTTAAATATCTGTATTGCTTGACCATAGGATAGAAAGTTATATACGGACACCGTTGGTCTATTTTTAAATGATTTCCAAATTTTTGAGAAAGGAAATATATTTGTTTTGATTTTAAAATATAAATATAAAAGTTTTATTTTAAATTTAATATGTGTATAAAATTATATGTTTTGGAATTTTAAAATTATAAGTTAAGTTTTAAAATGTAAATTATAAAATTTTACTTATAATTTTTTTAATATATAAAATAAGATTTAAAATAGATTAAAATAAATGGTTTAATTTAATTTAATTTTATAAAATTTAATTTAACTCATATATATAATCTTTATTAAAATTTATATTAATTTTTTTTAAAATAGATTTTTATTAACTTTAATAAATTAAAGTTGGAAAGGTAGATTGAAATTGATTTGTAATTTAAATTGGTTAATGATTGAATTTAGATAAGAATTTATTTAGAACTTACTGATTTTGGAAATTTAAAGGTATGATTTTATAACTTGATTTAATTAAAGGTGATTAAATGAATATTTTCATATTAAATAAAATTAAAATTTGATTTAAATTTGTAATTTGAGATTTTATTTAAAATGTTATAAAAAGTGATTAAGTGAATATTTTAAAATTAAATAAATTTGAAGTGGATATTTAATTTTGATTTAAATCGGCGATTTGAGATTTTGTTTGGAAATTTATAAAATGATTTTATAAAATGACCACAGTGTGAAATAAGCGTTTGGTTGTTAAAGAGACCGAGATTGTATATTGTCATACTCTCTACCAATATCGAAAACCACTTTAACAACTATGCACGTGGTGGAGATTCCAGAACGAAGTAGGATGGTTTGGCGAACATTTGTATGAGGTATGAATGCAACCCTAACTCTCTCTAGTCAGCTTGATGTGGCTAAAACAGGAGCTATACCGGGCCAAGTGGGGTCGCTCCCCCTATCGGGTACATTTCTTCGAAACCATATCTATTTCTTTTATGTTTCGATTTGGTGTGCACGCCTCATTCGGAGTGTGCCTCGAAGTGCGCGGTAGTAGCTGCTATGCGTTACCACCAGTCCGGGAGTGCAAAACGGCTGTACCCTACCGTTGGCATTGCCTCGCATGCCTTGTCACATGCCTTATCGCGCCCTCTACGAGTTTGGTTTGTACTGTACCTATGGAGTGCCCTCTGATAACCCTCCAGTTTACGGAGGAATTACGGTACTGTATAGACTACGGGAATATATATAAATATGTGTTAAGGGGGATATGGGTAACACCTTAACGCTATTTTGATATTTTACTTTACTATAGACATTATCTATATAGCGTATTGTATTATGTATGTAGATAGTTCCATGGATCCTTAAAGGATGGAATCCCAAACATCCTTTAAGTTATATTGCATTCCACTGGACATTTCACTTAAGTTTGATTTACTTGCATAAGAATGTTAATCCTTACTCGAGTGTTTTGTGTTTTGCTTTATGCTCAGGTCAGCCTGAGTGTTACAGCTTTTGAGACTCAGCTTTAGAGTTTAGAGTTTGCTTGGAGATCTATCATTATCTATTTCAGCTTTTCAGTTATTTATATTATTTCCAGTTGTATGTTTCAGACTTGTCATTTGCTTTTGTATTAGAGACTTCTGTGTATTTGGACTTCTGTTGTACTTGTTTTGGACTCTATTGTTCTGTAGTAACTTCATGAACTACTATTTATCCATTCCGCTGCTTATTGTTTTAAAACTCTGTGTTTGTGATTCTGTGATTGATTTATTTACCATATATGCTAAGTTATGCCAAATATATAAATTAACAATTTGTTGTTTTGAGCGATTCAAGTCTAACATATGTGGATTATTGTCGATTTGAATGGTTTGAAATAGCAGGTCGTTACAGTTGGTATCAGAGCTTTGGTTTAGGCAAAACTTAGCATACGGAGTAAAAACTCATTAGAGATAGGGTAGTGATACCCTAGAATGAGTTGAATTGATTATAGAATCATATTCGTTCATGCTTGAAATTCTTAGTTAGGATTCCTCTTTGATTAGAATTTCTTTTGAATTTTGAACTTTATCTTTGTTCTAAAGTCTATTCTTGTCCTTTTCAGATGAGTAACCGTAGGATTGTTCGTGGTAGGGGTCGGGGAAATCCTCCCACTCCACCTGTTGTTGACCCTGTTCCACTTGTTCAGCCTGTTAGGTTCACTCAGCTTTGTAAGGAGTACACTCAGCTTGGGAGTACCAAGTTCACTGGAGCCGAGAGTACTATCGAGGCTCAACAGTAGCTGAAGAGTTTAGAGAGGATTTTCACCGGCCTTGAAATTACTAACGCTCAGAAGCATCAGTTGGCTACTTGGCAGTTGCAGGAGTCCGCCCAAGATTGGTGGGAATCTGTTACCACTCAGACTGTTGAGGCTAATATCACTTGGCAGCAGTTCAGGTGAGATCCTTAGTTATCCTTTTCTAGCTTATCTCTTTTGAATCTATTTCTTTGAAATTTATCTCCTTTATCATTATCTTATCTTGGACCCATTCTTTTCAAGGATGCTTTTGTGGCTAAATGGATGCCCGAAGCCGGGAAATCTCAGTTGTATAGGGCATTCATGGACCTGGAGTAGGGAGATATGACTTTTGCTGAGTATGAGAGAAAGTTCAATGAGCTATCTAAGTTTGGTCCCAGCTTGATTGACACCCCGCTCAAGAAGAATGAGAAGTTAATTCATGGTGCTCGCCCAGAGTATAATGACCGCTTGATTAGTCATGTTCATGGCATCTTCACTTCTGTTATGGATATGGCCATTGGATTCGAGAATCCTAATTCCAAGGGGAAGTAGGCAGTTTCAACATCTCAGGGTAATTTCAATGGTTCGAAGAAGAGGAAGCCCAACTTTCAGCAGCCGAAAAAGAATTGGCGGAATGCTCATGGTATTGGATATGCTCCTCAGAAGCGATCTCTAGACTTATCTGCCATCACTTGTTTCAAGTGCGACCAGAAGGATCACTATGTCAATAGTTGTCCATCCCCTGTCGAAGCTGTTATTCCTCCTCCAGTCCAGGCAACCAGAAACAACCTTTGCCACCTCTGTTTGCAGCCTGGTCACTTCAAGAATAACTGTCCCACTAAACAGAGAAGCAAGACATCTGGAGTCTTTGCCATGACCTCTTCCACTCCTCCTCCTCCTCATGCCAGTGATAACCAATGTACTCTTCAGAGCTCCTTTACTTTGCATGACTATCCTGTTTGTGTTCTATTTGACACTGGTGCATCCCATAGCTTTATATCTGTTGATCTATGTAATGAATTTGAGAATATCTTGCAACCTCAATTGGCGACTTCATCATTATGTGTGACTAATCCCATCGGCGGTCCTGCCAACCTTAGTTTGATTTGTAAAGGGGTGAAATTCCTTTACAATTTACACAGATTCACCGGAGATTTCTATGTCCTCGGTTATGATGCATTTGATATCTTACTTGGGGGTGATTGGTTAAAGCGATATGATGCAGTTATTTCTTACAAAGCCGAACCGTTTCTTTAGTAGACGACCAGGGTAATTCTCTTGTGATCGAATGTCAAATGCCTTAGGATATTGCAGGCAGTTTTATTTTTTTCTTTTGAAGCTCAGCCTAGTGATCTTGACTCCACCTTGATAGTCAGGGATTATCCTGATGTTTTTGGTGAAGTCACTTCTCTTCCTTCGAAGCGGGAAATTGAATTCCACATCGATCTTATTCCTGATGCTCGACCAGTTGTTCTCCCTCCCAAATGGATGGCACTTAGAGAGAAAGCTGAGTTGAAGAAGTAGATTGAAGATTTGTTCTCTAAGTGTTTGATTAGGCAGAGTTTTTCTGAATGGGGAGCAGCTGTGGTCTTTGTCACCAAATTTGATGGTTCTTTGAGGATGTGTGTTAATTATAGAGAGCTGAACAAGCTTACCTTGAAGAACCGATATCCAATGCCTCGCATCAATGATATGTTCGATCATCTCTACAAAGCTAAAGTATTTTCTCAGCTTGATCTTGCTACCGGTTTTCACCAGCTTCGGGTAACTGAGGAGAGTATTCCCAAGACTGCTTTTCGAATAGAGAATGGTTTCTATGAATGGTTAGTCGTGCCTTTTGGATTAACCAATGCTCCAGCCTTCTTCGTCGATCTCATGAATCGCGTGTTCCGCGATGTTCTCAACAAGTTTGTCCTGGTTTTCGTTGATGATATTCTCGTCTTTTCTAAGTCAGAGAAGGAGCATGAGTCACATTTGAGCTATGCTCTCTAAACTCTTGGGAAACATCAGTTGAAAGCCAAATTTTCTTAATGCCATTTCTGGAGAGATGAAGTCCGATTCCTTGGGCATATTGTCTCTGAAAATGGAGTCTCGGTTGACCCGGTTAAGGTCGATGCGATTAATGTAATCTTATCCACCTATTCTCTTTGTAATTCAATTACCTTATCTATCTTTGAACTTATCCACCTTATTATATTTCCAGGATTGGGAGACACCTAAGACTCCTTCCGATATTCTTAGCTTTTTGGGCCTTGTCGGTTATTATCGGAGATTTATCGAGAATTTTGCCCACATAGCTGCACCTCTCACTGCTTTGACTCGTAAGAATGCCAAGTTTGTTTGGAGTGATAAGTGTGAAGTTGCATTTAATGAGTTGGAGCAAAAGCTTACTTCTGCTCCTGTTCTCACCGTTTCGAATGGAAGTGAAGGATTATCGGTTTATACCGATGCTAGTCGAGAAGGTTTGGGTGTTATGTTGATGCAAGGTTGGAAGGTCATTGCTTATGCTAGTCGTCAGTTGAAGCCCCACGAAGCCAACTATGCTACTCATGATTTGGAATTGCTTGCTGTTGTGTTTGCTTTGAAGTTGTGGTGGCATCACCTTTTGGGAACCAAGTTTGAGCTCTTAACGGATCATCAATCTCTTAAGTATATTATCACCCAAAAGGATTTGAATCAGAGGCAGGTTAGATGGCTTGAGTTCTTAGCATCTTATGACCTCGATATCAACTACACTCCCGGGCAAGCCAATGTTGTGGCCGATGCCTTAAGTCGTAAGAGAGCCATGTTGTTTCAGATTGTAGCTTCCCATCTCTTATGGATCGTATTGCAGCTAAGCAAGATGAAGATGAGTTTCTTAAACTCATGAAGGAGAATATTCAGAATAGGGAAGGTAATAATCAGAGTGAGTTAGGAGCATGGATTGATCAGAATGGAGTTTTGAGGATTAATAACCGGATTTATGTTTCGAATGTCGATGGTTTGAGGCAAAAGGTTCTTAGGGAGAATCATCAATCCAGACTCTCTATCCATCCTGGTATCACGAAGATGTCTCAGAATATGAAGAGTTTGTATTGGTGGAGTGGTATGAAGTGGGATATCTCTATCTATGTCAATAGATGTGCCACTTGTCAATAGGTCAAGGCTGATAACCAAAAGACCGTCGGATTGCTGCAACCCCTTGAGATTCCCATTTGAAAGTGGGATCGGGTTTCTATGGATTTTATTGATGGATTACCGAGGACTAGAAGGGGTAACAAGAGTATTTGGGTAGTTGTTGATCGATTGACCAAATCCGCTCATTTTATTCCGGTCAAGTCGAACCGAATTGCTTCGAGCTTAGCTGAGGTGTATATGAGGGAGATTGTCTATCTCCATGGTGTTCCTTCTAGCATTGTTTGTGATCATGATCCTATCTTTACCAGCAAGTTCTGGAAAGCTTTTCAGGAAGCTTTGGGTACTCATTTGAATCTTAGTACGACTTACCATCCTCAGACTCATGGTCAGACGGAAAGGGTGAATCAGATTCTGGAAGATCTCCTTCGTGCCTGTGTTTTTGATTATGGAGGACCTTGGGAAGATCATCTCCATCTCGATGAATTCACATATAATAATAGTTATCAGGTATAAATTTAATTGAATTTTCAATCATCTTAAGCTTCAATCAATTAATCCCATTCTTTTGAATTCAGGCAAGTATCGAGATGTCTCTGTTTGCCGCTCTTTACGGACGATCTTGCAAATCTCCATCTTGTTGGATTGAATCCGATGATCGCTTAGTTCTTGGGCCATATATGATTCTAGAGGAATCTGATAAGGTTGAGGAGATTAGGAGGAAGATAAGGATTTCTCAAGATAGGCAGAAGAAGTATGCTGATAGGCGTAGAAGAGATTTGGAATTTTCAGTGGGCGATCAGGTCTTTCTCAAGATCTTGCCGCTGAAGAATGTGGTTCGTTTTGGTCGGAGAGGGAAGCTTGCTCCTATATTCACTAGTCCTTTCCGCATCTTGGAAAGAGTTGGTCCTTTGGATTATAGAGTTGACTTGCCGGAGAAGCTATCGGGTGTGCACAACGTGTTTCACGTATCTCACCTTCGCAAGTATCTCCATGATCCATCCTTGATTGTCCAGCCTGGTTTATTAGAGAATTTAGATGTCGAGCCAAATCTCACTATCAAGAGGAAGCCACTTCATATTGTCGATAGAGGTACGAAGCAGCTTAGGAGGAAATCTGTCAGTCTGGTCAAGGTACAGTGGAGTACGGATGATCGGGATTGCACATGGGAAACTGAGGAATCCATGCGTGCTTCGAATCCTGAATTGTTTGTCTCAAGTACTATTTGTTTGAATTTATCCTATCTTTCTGTTTGATTCTTTTCTTCTATCTCGTTCCTTTTCGAGGACGAAAAGTTTTGAGTAGGGGAGAGTGTAACGATTTAAGAATTTTAACGATTTTTATAACGTAATTAACTAAAAAATTTCATGAAATTAAATAATAAAATTTTGAAATGATAATTTGATATTTGAAATACATCTATTTAAACATAGCAAGTGGAAAAATTTTATCAGAAAATATTTAAGTTTGTTTGGTTGTGAAATTTCAAATTTAAATTTAAAATCGGTTGAAATTTAATGAAAATTAATTATTTTCAAAACCTGAATATTTTTATATAATTAAAATGTAAGTCATTTTCTGAGTAAGACGACGTATTTCGTTTCGCCAAATTTGGAATGCTATAGCCCCTTTTATCTTATTTTCGGCGTTTTAGCAGCATTTTCGGCAGCGAAAAATCGAGTTTTAATAGCTTGGTCATATCGCTGATATCTATGTACCATTCTGTTCGTCCCGTTGTGCTAATCTCCACAGTATTTTCATACCTATAATTCGGTGTCCGGTACGCGATGAAATCGACGAAACAATTTGTCGTATCGGTTCCGTACTTGAGCCTGTTTGGGTTCCTTTGTCCTTTTAGTTACCCACCGGCTGAAACTAGTAGCCATCTACTTTTATTATTTTCATAAAATTCAACATATGTATTTCTCTATTCCACCTTTTTAATATACATGTGCAGTTGCCTCTTCAATTCCATTTTTGGTCATTATCTTTCTCCTCCCTTTTGTTTCTACCGAGCCTTCTTTTATAATTTTTTTTAACAAAAGCGGTAAGTTGATTTGATTTCATTTCTGAAATATGCCTCACTGCTCTTCTTCTTACCCGAGGATATGCTCGTGCATATCATGTTTTGGCCCGTAGCATTCATTTTTTTTGTGCGAACCTGCTCTTCTTCTATTTCCCGAAGCAAAACCCAACTCTCCCTTATTTTTGCCCAAAGCCAAGCTCGATGCTCCCACTTCATCCAACCTTCCCACCTGTGCCATGCCTTCCGCCCTCTCCCTGAGTACCTAGCGCCAAACTCCATGGTCGAACTCCTCCACCGAAGCCACAATATCACCGCCGACCCACTACAGTCCTCCAGCGCCCACCAATCCTCCCTCCGCCTCTTGCTCCAACCTTGACGACCCCATGCTCTAGCTAGTAGCCGCCATCACCACAATTAGCCACCGTGCACAGCAGCCTAACCCATCGTGACCGCCAAAGCCATAACCCACCTGACATCCCACATCATCTGAGCCAGTCACCATCCTAGCTGACTTCCCCTCCCTCACCAGTAGCAGCCGCCTACAACAGCCACCCTCCGGAGCACAGCAGCAGACCCGAGACCATCACCCAATCACCCACCTTCCCCTAGCAGCCTATCGTCCCACTGACCACCTCAAATACTACAGCCGAGCCTTGATCTCCACCCTGACCCAGTAGATCCCGACCAAGTTTTCCCTCCCCTTACTGAGCAGTGACCCTGGCAGCCCTTCTCTTCTTATCTATATATATGTTGTATATATATAATGTCCCAAAGTTATATATATATTGATATATATGTTGTTGCACTTAGACCATGTTACTGCCGTATACATATATTGCTTATATATATGGGTCGGTAGAAGTTATATACTTGTTCATTTAATTCTAAGCTTATATATGTTAAGTTATATCTGTTGCATTTATATTTGTCGACAGAAGTTATATATGTTGCATATATATATATATATATATATATATATATTTGTTCTTTCAATATTTATAAATAAAATGTGTATATATATATCACACATATGTATATATATTTGTTTCCATCGAATTCTCGAACTAAATCTGCTTTTGTGCTTGTCGCAGCTCTGTGACGTGTCGTGCCCGTATCCGTGTGCGTGTCCGTATCATCTTCTTGTTTCCATAGCCACGAAAGGTGAGCAATCACTCACGATTAACATTCATATGCTTGATAAATTGATTTCACATGAAATGACGATTTAAATATATTTAATTGTTAAATATGATATGTTGATATTTTGAATTGATTACCTATGATTAATGGACATATGACACCATAACCTATTGTATATAAATTGTTGATGATGATTATATACTTATGATTGATATGTTATGCTATTTTATTGTTCTCACTATGCAAGTTCCCTTAGTTTTAGGAATTCCCTATGGGTTGAAATGATACATACCCGAACGATCTTTTAGATTAGGGAAAATCGTTATGGGTTGAAATGATAAACCCAAGCGATTTTATTAATTTTGACATTTTGGGATTGCGGGTTGAAATAATATAAACCCGTAAATTTAAATTATTGCGGATTGAAATGATAAATATCCATATCACTTGACCATAGGATAGAAAATTATATACGGACACCGTTGGTCTATTTTTAAATGATTTCCAAATTTTTGAGAAAGGAAATATATTTGTTTTGATTTTAAAATATAAATATAAAGGTTTTATTTTAAATTTAATATGTGTATAAATTCATATTTTAAAATTATATTATTTGGAATTTTAAAATTATAAGTTAAGTTTTAAAATGTAAATTATAAAATTTTACTTATAATTTTTTTTAATATATAAAATAAGATTTAAATAAAAGGTTTAATTTAATTTAATTTAATAAAATTTAATTTAACTCGTATATATAATCTTTATTTAAATTTATATTAATATTTTTTAAAAATAGATTTTTAATAACTTTAATAAATTAAAGTTGGAAAGGTAGACTGAAATTGATTTGTAATTTAAATTGGTTAATAATTGAATTTAAATAAGGATTTATTTGGAACTTACTGATTTTGGAAATTTAAAGGTATGATTTTATAACTTGATTTAATTAAAGGTGATTAAATAAATATTTTCAAATTTAAATAAAATTAAGATTGAATATTAAAATTTGATTTAAATTTGTAATTTGAGATTTTATTTAAAATGTTATAAAAAGTGATCAAGTGAATATTTTAAAATTAAATAAATTTGAAGTGGATATTTAATTTTGATTTAAATTGGTGATTTGAGATTTTGTTTGGAAATTTATAAAATGATTTTATAAAATGACCACGATGTGAAATAAACGTTTGGTTGTTAAAGAGACCAGGATCAGATATTGTCATACTCTTTGCCAATACCAAAAACCACTTTAACAGCTGTGCACGTGGTGGAGATTCCAGAACGAAGTATGATGGTTTGGCGAACGTCTGTATGAGGTATGAACGCAACCCTGACTCCCTTGAGTCATCTTGATATGGCTAAAACAGGAGCTATACCGGGCCAAGTGGGGTCGCTCCCCCTATCGGACACATTTCTTCGAAACCATATCTACTGCTTTTATTATTCGATTTGGTGTGCACACCTTTCATTCGGAGTGTGCCTCGAGGTGGGCGGTAGCAGCTGCTATGTGTTACCACTAGTCCTGGAGTGCAAAACGGTAGTATCCTACCCTGGGCATTGCCTCGCGTGCCTTGTCACATGCCTTATTGCGCCCTCTATGAGTTTGGTTTGTACCGTACCTATGGAGTGCCCTCTGATAGCCCTCTAGTTTACGGAGCAATTACGGTACTGTATAGACTACGGGAATATATATAAAAATGTTTTAAGGGGGATATGGGTAATGCCTTAACGCTATTTTGATATTTTAGTTTACTGTAGCCATTATCTATATAGCGTATTGTACTATGTATGTAGATAGTTCCACGGATCCTTAAAGGATGGAATCCCAAACATCCTTTAAGTTATATTGCATTTCACTGGACATTTCACTTGAGTTTGATTTACTTGCATAAGAATGTTAATCCTGGCGCGAGTGTTTTTTGTTTTGCTTTATGCTCGGGTCAGCCTGAGTGTTACAGCTTTTGAGACTCAACTTTAGAGTTTAGAGTTTGCTTGGAGATCTATCATTATCTATTTCAGCTTTTCAGTTATTTCTGTTATTTCCAATTGTATGTTTCAGACTTGTCATTTGCTTTTGTATTAGAGACTTCTGTGTATTTGGACTTTTGTTGTACTTGTTTTGGACTCTATTGTTCTGTAGTAGCTTCATGAACTACTATTTATCTATTTCGCTGCTTATTATTTTAAAACTCTGTGTCTGTGATTCTATGATTGATTTATTTACCATATATGCTATGTTATGCCAAATATATAAATTAACAATCTGTTGTTTTGAGCGATTCAAGTCTGACATGTGTGGATTATTGTCGATTTGAATAGTTCAAAATGGCAGGCCATTACAAACAACCTAGATATAAACCTGCTCAAGGCAGACACCTTCCCATTTAAGCTCATGACATCTTTAGGTTTTTTGGGATCTTCATTTTTTAATGGCGTCAATTTTCTAAGGTTTTTCTTCTATCCCTCTTGCGCTCACAATATAAACTATTAAATTTCATGATTGAATTACAAAGGTATACTTCATAGGGTTCAGCTTCATTCTGTAATGCCTTAATGTTGAGAAGGTCTCTTCCTTGTTTTTCACGTGGTTTGAGGCTACTTTGGACTGAATAAGCATATTTTCAACATAAACTTCGACGTTCTTCCCAATCTGATATGCGAACATCATATTGATCAAACTCTAATATGTTGCCCCCGCGTTCTTTAGCCTAAATGAATCGCCTTGTAGCAGTACAATCCTTTGTCTGTAATGAAACTCATGTGCTCTTGATCTAGTTTGAACATTGCTATTTGGTTGTTGCCTGAATAAGCATTCATAAATGTCAGCAATTCATGTTCGCTAGTTACATGAGCTAAATGAGCGATTCCGAGCGGGGGGAACTGTCCTTGGGGAAAGCTTTGTTAAGGTTTGTGAAATCAATGCAGATTCTCCACTTCCCATTAGGTTTCTTTACTAAGATTGGATTTGCTATCCATTTTGGATAATATACTTCGTGGATGAACCCGTTTTCTTTTAGGTTTTTGAATTCTTCATGCAAAGCGTTATATCTTTTTTTATCCAAGTTGCATCGCTTTTATCTCATAAGATGTGCATCTGGATCAATGTTGAAGGCATGTCAGATAGTGCTTGGATCAATCCTCACCATATCTGAATGGGTCTAAGCAAATACACCAGAGGATCTTTTCAAGAAATCTATCAATTCTGAACTTAGTTATTTGCTTAAATTATTTCCTGTCTTCACCATTTTAGCAGGGTCTTAAGGTTCTACTTAAACATCTTCTAAATCATTTACTAGCTTTGAATCCTTCTTCTTTATTCATAGTCTAGGATCTACTGCATCTTCTATTTCATTTAGCTTTGATGGAGCGACGCTTTCCTGGTTTTGAGCAGTGCCGAAGAAGTACTGCATCATATTCATATGTCCCAATCATTTGCATATTGATTCTTTTTTCCTTCCTTGTAGATACTATGGTCGCAGATTGGCCTGTTTTATTATCTACCTTGGTAGTGTGTACTGAAGTAGTTTTTTGAATTACCTTAGTATTCATGATGTTTTCATTATTACAAAAATTAGAGGAGCCAAACGTATAACTTTGAACAATTTTATTGCCAGAATTCATAGTTATATTGTACAGTCCTCTAGCTAGCAATTGTTCTCCCATTACATTTCCTATTCTCGACGAGGTGTAGAATTTCATAAGCAGATCCTTTTGAGAAATAATTGCTCCAAAATCTACCAGCGCAGGCCTTTCCAGAAAGGCGTTGAATGGAGACTGCTGGTCTATGATCAGAAAGCTCATATAAAAGGACTTGTGGAATGGCGTAGTTCCAGCCATGGCAAGAAGGTTGGCCATTCCTATTAGCATCGTTGCAACGTTGTTGAAGGTACATTAATTATGGGCTGTGCTTCAAAACTTTAGTTAGAAGCTTCATATATTCATATGTAGACATAATGATGATGTTCATTGAGCTTCTTGAATCGATAAAGACTTTCCTGATGGTATAGTTAGAGATTTACATAGTTCACACCATTACGTCTTAATCTGGGAAAATAATTCTATCTAAGTCTGCAGAAGTAAATGTGATCTGGCATAGGTTTCTACTTTACGTGAAATATAGTCCTGTGCTCAGTTCGAGCCTCCTAGATATACCTTGCCCGTGCTTTTTTTCTTTGGCCTGCGAGGTGAGGTCCTCCGTGGATTGAAGTGATGAGGTTGTTAAGGATTTCCTACCAAGTCTACATGTGGGTATGGGGATTGACTAAGTGTTGGAGTTGCTGTATAGTCTTTTTAAAAGGTGCATAGGCAGCCATTCTAGATCGATCTTTCAGTCTCATTCTTTAGGTGGCGATAGTTATTGGTGTGGTGGCCGTTTTATGAAAGCGACAGTATGCCCCTCCGTTATTCTGCTCTAGCCTTTTCTCTTATTCAGGACATTATAGGCCAGCTCTGCCCTAGTCATCTCATAAATCCGCCAAGGGGTATGTGTCAATGGAGTTTTTGTCATGAAGTTACATCCACTTTATCTCGGGGCAGGTGGGTTGTTGACTTGTTGTAGTTGTAACAACCCGCATATTTTACGATTGTATATTTAAATATAGCATCGTTAATCGGATTAAGGTCCGAAATGTTACTTTTTGTAAACAGTCGAATTGGACTCGAGACCACTTCCATTGAGTCCAAAATGGCGTTTACAATTTTTTTGAGTATAAACATCGATATATTTGGAGTTGAGTAGAATTTTGTTATTTTTCTATTTGGGCTTTGGGTCTAGGTTTCAGCCCACTAACCCAAAATAATATCCTAACTCCTCTACTCTTCATCCATTCACTCATTCTATTTCCTAACACTCGAGCTAAAGTAAAAATGGGGGAATAGATAGGAAATTAAAATTCCTAAACCCTAGTTTGATTAGGAAATTCAAGTTCTTGCTCTAAAATCAAGGAGAAGCTTAGGTAAGCATCCTCTTCATCCTCTCCATCTCAATCTCTCTTCAATTTCAGAAATTTTCTATAACCTAACTTAGGAAATATTTGCCTATGATCATAGATTGGAGCTTTTAGAGTTGAAGTTGAAGAGTGGTTGATCTTTCCTTTGTTTTAAAAGCTTCTCATTCGTTATTTTTGGGTTTAAATGTGAGTTCTTTAACTCACATCTATGTCTATAACTTTCATTATTGTTAGGTATGATTTCCTAACATCTATTCACGTTCATTTGCTTTTGATTTGAATTGATTTGGTGAATTTTCCAAATTTTGGTGTTTTGAAGTCAAAATCTTTAAAGATCCTATCTTGGATTTTTGGACGTGTTATTTGGGGTGTATCGAAGAGCCTATAGAACTGGGTTGTCGCTTGGCATAAATCCCTAGCCTCCGTCGCTCGTCCGATCGCTTCCGAATCATTTTGGCCATTATTGGCCTAGGCAAATTGTTGCCCAGAAAAGGAAACTGGACGTCTGGTTGTAAGGTCCAGACGTCTGGTTTGGGCAGAAGATGAAAAAAAAATATGGCAGAAAAGAAAAAAATGGCAGAAACTTGGACCAGACGTCTGGTCCAAACCTATCAGATGTCTGGTTAGTTTTCAGACGTCTCGTTAGAGTTCAGACGTCTGGTAGGTTTCTGGAATATTTCCAGAAACCAAATCCAAACGTCTGGATGAACCCCCAAACGTTTGGAACTGCCAATTTTGCGAATTTTGGCTATTTTTGATTGGATTTCCAATTTTAATCGATTTTTGTCGTTCCAGTTAGTTGTTATCACTTATTATCGACTTTGATGACTTCTTTCTTTGGATTTTTGGGAATATCCATTTGATGGATTTGATATCGATTTTTATGGATTTAATTCACATTGTCGTATGTGAATTTTTGGTGATTGATTGTTTTTACAATCATTTTTGTGATTTGTCACTTTAAAATACAAAGGTGTTTATACTAGTAATAAATACTCAAACTCTTTCACAAAAATGGTTTCAACACTACTTTTAAATACAAAGCTCGTTTTTAAAACCGTTTTCCAATCTATTAGTATATACAAATCTTTACCTCATTCGTATGAGAAATCTAATTAAACGGCTTAGCAAAACAAGTGGTATGAAACGCTTGCGTTTACTTCGTCGGTTAATTCTTGGACTTGTTCGATTGAACTCTTGTGACAATTTTCGAGTGGAAATCTACAATCTATTCGTAAATATTTAAGTTAAGCTAGTGGTTATGGGACATGAAGCCTAACTCATTTATTTACTAGCTTAGTGTAATTTACACTTATTTTCGAGTGGAAGTCTATAATTTGTTCGTAAATATTTAAGTTAAGCCAGTGGTTATAGGACATGAAGCCTAACTCATTTATTTACTAGCTTAGTGTAATTTACACTTATCGATCAATGATAATCATTTTGTGATTTAGACTAGCGATGTGCGATGTCTCTTTGTTTGCGTGGGTGATTAAACCTCGTTCGTGGAGCTTCGGCTCAAATTGGTGGGGTAGCGACCCATGGTCTTCGGGCCGTTTGTGGAGCTTTGGCTAAAATTTGATGGGTTACCGACCATGGAATAGCATTTCGTTTGTGATACACGTGTTGGTGAGTTTTCATGCTCCCGTTTGTGATAGGCCTTCCCCTTTTTGTGATTTTTGGATTTCTAGTTGATGATTTCTAGAATTTGTGTTTACCGATTTTTGCGATTGGCATTGATATGTTTTGTCAATATTTGTGTTTGGGTGAATAATTTAAAGAATATGACATTCTTTTTAGTGTTTGAGAATATTTGAGATATTGTATGATTTTTGTTGTTATTTGATGTATACTTGTCACAGTATGGCATTATTGTTATCATACGTTTTTATCATATCTCTTATCCTATCTCATTTTATATGATATTTATAGCTAGACTGATCCGTTTATTATTTTTTTCTAAAATAATACTCGGGTCAGACCGAGGTATTTCAGGTGCTTCTGCTTGACTTCTTATCAGGGTCCGTCACCTGACTTTTGGCTAACTACTTTAGCTTAGTAGTTTTTGTTATTATACATTCGAGATAAAGACTCCTTGATGTATACTTATTCTTTTGTCTAACACTTGTACCTATTCTTTTGTGATGTAGTGGATCTTGTATGACTATTACTTTGATGTACACTTCTATGTGTTATATTCATATCTGTTTCCGCCTTTGTGATATGAATATTTGTGACTGATTTGTGTTATGTTTATTTCTATATTTGTTTTCGAAGCCCACATAGCCACTGTGTGGTAGCTTTGAGTTTGTATTTGATATGTTGGATTTCCTCTCGAAATGAAATGTATGTTATATTATCTGACATATCGGTACTCGCACAAAGCAATTACACAGATGGTCGCTCCTCAACAGCCTTATTCTTTGTGCTAGTCGATGGCATTACCCCGTAGTGTCCTTGGCTAGTGTGAGTATAGAGATTCGGTGTCACAGTAGTTGTCTACCCCCGTTTTTCTTTCGTTCTGAATTTGGACAGTTCTTTCTAGAGGTATTCCTTCGGCTGCTTTAGCTTCTTCAGTTCGTATGTATCCACTGACCCTTTCATAAAAAGCTTTTATGATTCTGCTTGGTTTCCTGCTGTTTTTGTCCCATATGTCCGTGTTTTTATATCCCAAAATGAGATGTCATGAGGAGAGCTTTCACACTAGCAGCTCATATCCTCATTGTCTCTGATTTGAAACGCTTAATGAAACTGCATAGGCTTTCATTATCCCTATGTTTGAAGTAGGACAAAGTATTAGAATCTACGGAGATTTCTCTCACTACATTAAACTATGCCGAAGTCGCCTGAAAGTTGTGCCTATGAGTGGATCACCCCAGGCACATGCCTTATGAACCATTTAGAGGCTGCTCTTACGAGGTATACTGGGAACTGTTTGTAAAGGGCTAGTCTTTCAAACTTCAATATATCAATGTAATGCTCCGTGCATAGATTGCCATTTGGGTTCGAAGATCCGTCGTATTTTTCAATTATAAGGGCTCTAAAGCAATTAGGGAAGTTCGATTTTATGGTAGCATCAATGAATGGAGTGGAGCTTTCATCTATTCTCCCTCCTATGTTATTCTGCTGATACAATTCCACTAACTACTTTATATACACTTTGAGCTCCCATTTTTCCTAATCCTTAGTACTTTCTCATGACGAGCTACATTTGCAAACTAAGGTAGACTCATCTTTTTCTTCTACGGCATGAGCACTACATTTTTCAAAAGTAATGAGTTAATGTTAGTTGGCTTGGCATTTACGTTAGGGTTGATTTGGACTTTGTTTACAGATTTTCGCCCCAAGCTCAATAAACCGGCCTCACCTTTCTTATTAATGAGATTGTTGTGTTTGTTTTTCATCTATGCAGATTGTGCTATAGGGGAACGTTGACTGGTCCAGGTGGAGTATATTGGGATACAAGCTTCTCGATCCTAATCATTTTTTCATTTATCTGGGTTGCGGATGTGATGAGGGCTTTGAGTATGGGGTTAGTTGTGATTTTTTTATGGGGGAGGGGCATTGGTTTAATGGAAGTGAAGGATTTGTTACCGGTCTTAGCGACTAAATGGTCAGCTTCTGCTGGGAGAGGGATAGAGGAATTTTCAAGTTGCATTTTAGAGCTAAAGGGGTTGTGGTCACTACACCATAAACGGTATTTTGATACGGCTAAAAGCCGTATCAAAATATAACGAGCTTAATATTTTGATACGGCTTTTAGCCGTATCTAATGTATCAATTAGATATGGCCATTAGCCGTATCTAATTGACAAATTGGCAGCGTCTAATGAACCAATTAGATATGGCTAAAAGCCGTAATTAGATATAGATATATAATCAATATCCAATATATAATATTATAGACCTATTCATATCCAATATATAATATTATAGACCTATTCATATCCAATATATAATCAATAATCATTCCGAGACATCAAAACAAATAATATTATAGACAGTGCACATTCAAATGATTCAATAATCCGCATTGCAGTGCGTAATAGCTTAACAATATCATTACATAATACTAGCATTTAGCACATTAATATATCGAAGTAGTGGATACTAGAAAACACTATCGCTCCAGTACCAAGATCCAAACACACAACAATAATACAAATGTATCACATTACTACATAATACAAATACACAACAAGCCTCTGTTATAGTAAGAAATATTTCTATCAAAAGAAATAATGAGTTTCCTTTTGATTATCATCTCTTGGGTGTGAGAATGAAACCAACTCACAAGACATTATTAACTAACATACAGTGAGAAGATGCAGAACATACAATTAAGCCAAGCTGCCTAGCCTGATCCGTAGTCTTCAAGGGGTCATCAGAATCCGTAGAATTGAAAAATAATAAACATATGTGAAAATGAAAAGAAAAAATCACTTAGCAAAAAATAACGATGGTAATGAGCTTTGAGTTGTACATTTCAGAGTGTGAAACTTGATGAAAATTTTCAATGAAAAATATTAACCAGGAGAAACGATGCTGCAGCGATTATAACTATTATAGATGCATTAATTAAGTCAAACTGCAAATCATTAGAAACTTCAGAACTACCTTTTTTCTCAAGTCAAAAACAACCGTTGGCTGTTATTTAATTAACTAAAAAGGTAGCATAGAGTTAAATGGCGACCAATGGTTAGAAAGTTAAATGCTTGCATTAGCAGCTTGATGAGTCTTCCCAGTAACAGCAAAAATAACATGAAGACTGAAAGTACCTACTTAGTAGCCAGACCTAAGTCCTAACATCAAAAGAAGAAAACCCTAAATTTTATGTAATACCACTATGCAAACCTATCACCTTTGGTTGGGATTTGCAGATTAATAAAATCAAAACTTAGTAAAAAGCAGACAAGAGAATGACATGTCCCTTGAACAAATATTAATGTTCCTTGGTTCAAATTATGGAGAAAAATCTGGACATTGCACATGTTTTTTATCTGCAGTTAGACAGAGAGAAAAATTTATACCATCTTTCTCCCATTTTGCATCGGGCAAGACAAAAACTGGGTCACAAGCAAACAACAATTATGATTCTTCAGTTGTAATTAACTCATTCAATGCCTTCTTCACCTAAATAAAGACTGCCATATATATTTGTCAATCATAAGCGCTACATTTAACAACTAAAATTACCTGTTACCTCTAAGCAAATCCATTAAGTTAAACATCATACTTCATCACCTGAAACAAATCCATTGAGTTAAACACAATAATATCATCTCTATATCTTCGATTCAGATCATTCAAGCAATTATCCATTCGTGAATGGACAGTGCAAATCGTAGTTACTTTAAAATGATATTGTCATGGTTTCTAAACCTCATTTCTGATGAAAAGAGCAAGTCGACTTCTGTTGCTCCAACAGTGAAGCAGAAGGAAATATAGTTGCAGCAGCCAAGCATTTTTCTAAGCCACATAAAATTCGATTTGGTTGACTTCTGTTTGCCTTTGTGCTTGCAACTAACCGAGCCTAAATCGTCTTTGTATTACTATCGATCAGTGTTAATATATATGCCTCTTGTGTGTAATTATATATAGGTAGTTATGTAGATTTCGTATTACGGCTTGAATTTGTTCAGATATCCATGTTTTGGAACATAGTTCTCTGCATGTTCCATTGTTCTTTCCTGACATTTCAACTTAATTTCACAAATATTACTCAGTTTTCAAGAACACGGTCTGATTTCAAGGGCGTTTTGTCCACTTTTAGAGAGTGGGGAAAAAGAATTCAATAGAAGATTTATAAAGATCACTTTGGTTTCTTGTGTGTCCAAAAGACCATTTAGTGTCAGTGTGTCACATTGGTAAACTTGAATTAACATATTTAATTATTTTAGTTCATTAAATAATAATTATTTAAATATATTAATAGTAAATTTGCAGATGAGTAGTCTTGTTTCAGAGATTGGATTAAAATTTTATCCAGACCATAATATAATCTACAACTAATATGTATATAGTACATGTGTAAAAAGATGGATACAGTTAGAAATAAATGCAACTGAGAAGAAGAACAGTAGTACACAACAAACAAAAGATACTATGAAGTTCTTAATGGTCCAACAAATTAATTGCTAAGTGGATTAAAAGTTCATGTATTTTTATTTCAAATTAATCAAAATGACAAAGCTTTTGGTAGATAGAAATTTTTGTTGCACGGGACGACTAATATGAAGTATAAAATTAATTTGCATTCATATTTGTATCGACTGGATATCAAGACAGTTTTTGGACGCAAAAGCACCGTTCTCATAATTTTAATATTATGTAACACGGAGCATAATATTATGGTCATTTAACCGTTCCAAATAATTTGCAATGGCCCATTACAAGCAGGAAATGATTTACTCCTAAGCTTTACAAAGAACGGCTTACTATAACCATCATAATGTCACATCACTTATCAAGCACCAAGCCAGATGTTTGTTTGTAAACTTTACTTGTTTTGATGCGATTACGCATACGACGATTTAAAAAATATGGTAGTTTCCTATGAACTAACGTTATTCAACTCGCTAGATGTTTTTAATTTTATAATTCATTTATCTAAAAAGATGTTTTATGGTATATTAACAACTTAAAATATATTAATCTGAATTGGAATTAAATTCAAATCAATTTAATAGGACTAGAAATATCGACCACATAAACAAAAAATATACCCGCTCCATCATCTAGAGATATCGAATAAGACTCTTCGGATGGCACACATATCCACCCACTCCAACATCAGCAAAGGTCTCTGCAAATTGATGATTCATTTTGCTGGTTCTCTCATCTGGTAGCAGTATACTGTCCAACACCACTTTTTCATGTGTGGATGGTACAGATTTCCCATGGATGTTGGACAATGTAGAATCTCGGCATATAGTACCTGTTGCAATAAAAAAGAATATTTATTATTATTTAAGTTTTCTACTTATTATGTCATAAATGTTAAAAATACCTGTTCCTGTTATTTCTAAATCAGAGTTGAGGATTTCACATTTTTGATTGTTCGTAACATTGGTCGAATCATGGAACTGCGAAGCAATGAATTCAGGAGCATTGAATTATGTGGCGCGTCCTCCATCAAAAGAATTGACCGGTGCACGAATTCCCTATTCAATATTTCCCACCATGTTGATCAAAAACTCCATTTGCCCAGACAAATTTCCCACTGTACCCTCCAAACTTCCCACCCTCATTTTCAACTCATCCTGCTCGCCATGAACATGTCGGGGTCATTTCTGTGCAATGGCACAAGCCTTAACTTTAGTCTTTGGTATAACGGTCCCAACACCGCGGCTCCTACCCCTTGCATCCTTATCAAGCACTTGTGATAAGATGTCTTCATCCACTGTCAATTTTTCTTCATCACTATCAGTGATCTTTTCCTTCGCTTTCGCAATTTGATCCTGTAATATGATAATACTTACATGAATAAGGAATTTTAAAGAATATGCAAGTTAATATTTGTTTAACTTAAAAAGTATGAAGAAGTGGCATCTAATATGCTACCATCTTTTTTCCTGTGTGTCTTCTCCCATACTTGACGACGACTGATATTTGTTGATGGACTAGCAACGATCTACAATACAAGTTGATGCAACGACATGAATATCCAATCACAATGTGTAAATCATTTGAATGAAAATGAATATAAATTACCATTTCTTGTTCTATTTTAGCGTGACTTTTACGTCTTGCATGATGAGCATAACTGAGCAATGCTCTGTTCTTTTTGCCTACCTCCCTTCTTCCGCTCACTTCAGGCATTGCTTCATTTTTTACGAACTCTGCCCAATCTTCTTGAGCAACTGTAGGTGGGAAAATTTTCAACCGTTCGTCGTCATTGTTGAAAGGGTCATAATAAACTACTCTCAAGTTTTTCTTGTATCTCCTAAAAGCCTCGGCCATTCTCTTTAAAAACATTTCCTTTGAAAGCGGATCGAGCTCATAAATTTTCTGCAAAAAATATATTAAATTATGTGTTGTGCAAAGAGTTGAAACCATAAGGCTATTGAATGAAATAGTTGTTGTCAAACAGATAAGGATACTTACCACCAATTCGTTCCAAACGTTGTCCTTGTATATTCCAAGTACTTTATTCCAACTTATATATGATATCGGCACATGAGCTCTTACTAGTTTACCGAGCATAGTAGCGATTTTTCCAGCGTTATCTGAGACCGGAATACCAAGTAAGTTTTGATCAACTTTCTTCGCCTCTGAACATGACGAATATGAAGATGGTGGATTTTCTGACATAGTTTCCTGCAAAATATAATATTACTAATTATTTTAATAAGTCACGATAATAATTATACATGTATCAATGTATCAATGTCAACACTCCATAATATAACACACTTGCACATACAAAACTATTAAGTGACAACACCTGGAATTGCATTGGAATGTATAAAATATTCAAAACCATACATACACACAATCGTGCAATTAAAAATATACAAACACACAATCATGTGATGTACGAATACTAATAAGTTAACATATGGATTTGGTAAGGTCTTCTAATTTTTCATTGTCTTCAAAAGCTGATTGATAGACGGTAGGGAACTCAATGTCATCCACATTTGTAGTCAACCGTTTTGGTGTATGCAAGACCACGGACCATCCGTTATTTTTTAAATCTTTTGAGTAGAAAACTTGACTCGCTTCTGATGCAAGAATAAATGGCTCGTCATTCACGTTATTTTTGTTCTTCAATTTCCCTAAATTTACCATGATGAGGTTTGAAATGGGATTTATTTTGCAACCATTGACCTTATTCTCGACTTTTACCCAATCACAATAAAAAACTGTTTGTTTGAAATCAGTGTAATCCAACTCAAGTATCTGTTGAATGACTCCGTAATACGTTGTTTCTGCTTCCTTATAATTTTGATCCTTGCCACTCGCTCTAAATTTTGTAATTGCTCTCATGCATACACCGCTATTTTGTGTTACCATATGTTCTTCGTACTTATTTGTGGAAAATGAAAATCCATTCACTTGGTACTTCATATAACTACGCGTTATGAACTTCGGCCCGTGCACTAACCTCCACAGAGTTGGATCAACATCGATGGTCTTTAACAGCTACATAAATTTTAATAAGTAAAAAAGCATGGTCACAAAGGTGTATTGCACACTTATAAACACATGAAATACTTAAGACGAAGTTAAACCTCATTACGTAACCATAGATTAAAACTTTGAACTACTTCCACGGTGGTAGCCCTGCCTCTAGGTTGAAATCTAGTACTTTTCACATAGGAGTTATACCTCCTACGAAAAACACATATCAAAATGTATATATAAATTGAATTAAAAAAATTAAAATTCCAAACAAGTTCGTGAACTTACTTCTTCCATTCATCCAATCCATCGTACTTATTAAGGACCCATCTACGCACTTGTTCAAACTGCACTTGGGTTAACGTTATGTCTTTACCATTATCCAGAGGTATCTCACCAGCAAACTCATCGTCCTCGTCTAAAAACGCTTCGCGGGTATGTTTATGATTGCCATCACCTCCATTTGGCATATATTCCATGCAGTAAAGACTAGCTTCTTGTACGATATATCCTTCTGCAATACACCCTTCAATGTATCTTTTGTTGTGCACATATCCTTTATATGTTTTCATCAACCTATAAATGTGATCAATTAAATACTGTAGACGGTAGCTATTTATATGAAATAATGATGTGCATAACTGAAATTAGAAATTTACCATTCAAATGGATACATCCATCTATATCTGATAGGGCCACAAATCAACGCTTTATCGGCTAAATGAACCATAAGGTGATATCAAAAAATGCAGGTGGAAAATGTTTTTCAAAAACACACATTGCTTCTACTAAGCTAGCCTTTGCTTTTAAAAGATGTTCCCTATTGATCACCTTTGAACACAAAATGTTAAAGAATAAACTAATACGATGAACAGCATTTCGTAGATCCTTATGTTGTGGATAAGAATGTTGAAGCAATACCGGAAGCAAATGCTGCATTATGACATGGTAATCATGTGACTTCATATTTCTTAGTTCAGGAGGATTGATGCTCACATTGTTGTGAAAGTTAGAAGAAAATTTGTTAGGCAGTTTCAGATTTTTCAAAATGGTGCAAAACTGTGTCTTTTCTTCTTTGCTCAAAGCGAAAGTTGTCTTTGGTATGATTGTTTTATTTGTTTCAGGATCTTCCATCACCCACAACTTTTGTTTTATACCCATGATTTTCAAATCCTTGCGTGCATTGATGCCATCTTTTGACTTATCTTTATGGTCCATAATGGTGCTGATGAGATGCTCCGTGACATTCTTCTCCGTATGCATAACATCAATATTATGTCGGACCAAATTTGCTTTCCAATATGGTAAATCAAAAAAGATAGACCTCCTATACCATCCAAAAATATTGTCAACATCTTCATTGGTTGACTTTTTCTGTTTTCGACCAATTTCTTCTTTTTGTTTACCAACTTTCATTTTGATATTCGCTACTTTCTTTTCAACTTGAAAACCAGTCAATGGCCATTTAGGACGACGAAGTTCTTGTTCGTTGTTGAAATTTGTCTTATCGTATCGAAACTTGTGTTCGTTAGGAAGAAACATTCGATGTCCCTTGTAACACATCTTCTTACTTTCAGGAAGATAATAAGAACAAGTGTTTTCCCCACAAACAGGACATGCAAAGTAACTGTGAGTTGTACATCCCGATAAAGTCCCAAAAGCAGGGTGATCAGGGATTGCCCACAGCACCCTAGCTCTCATTGTGAACTCAGATTTATTTAACGAGTCAAATGTAACTACTCCTTCCCATAACTGCTTTAACTCGTCTATCAACGGCTGTAAATAAACATCAATATCCTTTCCTGGTTGTTTTGGCCCAGAAATCAACAATGTTAACATTGAGAACTCCCTTTTCATGCACATGGACGGAGGAAGATTATATGGTACTACAATTACTGGCCAACAATTGTAAGGGTTAGAGAAAGAAGCATGTGGATAGAAACCATCTGTTGTTATTCAAAGTGTGACATTTCGTGGCTCGGCAGCAAAAGTTTGATCAAATGAATCTGCGACTTTCCATTGAGAAGTGTCACATGGATGACGCATTACGGTTGGATCAGACTTGGCACGACCATGCCAGGTCATCGCATCTTCCATCCATGGTACAGTATACAGTCTCTTCAATCTAGAAATTAAAGGAAAATGTCTTAATGTCTTTCGAGGTACTTTGGTGCATTTTCTCTCTTCGTTTAATGATGTCATATATCTTGGTTCATTGTGATTTGTACAAGAAACTTTGTTCGCATCATCTTTCCAGTACAATATGCAATCATTGATGCATGCATCATAAGTTTTGTAATTCATCCCAACTTGCTTAATGATCTTCTTCACGTCGGAGTACTTTGTCGGCAGCGTGTTACCTTCGGGGAGTAACTCCTTTATTAGTTCGAGAAGTGCAGTCATACCATTATCTGAAAAGCTGTATTGGGTCTTCAAGCTATTCAGTTTCACAATGGCATACAGCTTCATAATCCCTTTTGAACATGAAGGATACAGTGGCTCTTTTACGCTACCAAAAAGCGATTTATACTTCTTACTTTCATTGGTCTGCCAATCTGGATAATCAGTAGACTGCTCTCCAACATTAGCATGATCAGGCAACGAATTTGTAGGTTGAAAATGATGAAATCTATCTGCATCATTGACCAGATCTTCCATCCTAATATGTTCAGACTCAGCAGTAGTTCTGCCATGACTAACTGGTTGCTGTTTTTCCATCTCCGCCCTTTTTTCCCCATGAAAATACCATGCTATATACGATTGGATAATACCCCATCTAAGCAAATGAAAATGAATGTCATCTAATTTGATCATCTTCATATTTTTGCACCGGGTGCAAGGGCATAAATACAATCCTTTCTTACCACCGTTTTCTTCAACAAAACTAATGAACTTCTGCACCCCGTCTATATAGTATGTATATCTTAGATCTGATTCATTTATCCATTGTTTGTCTATGCTAAAAGACATACTGCCCTCCTATATCATATTTTACAGAACATGAGACTTGCCCTTCAATGGGTCCTCGTTCCAACTGCTCGAAAAGAATATTTTTGAAATTATATTGAGAAATTTGTTGTAAGATTAATTCTACATATTTAACTTTACTAAATTATATTGTTCTTGTTAAATATAATAGTTTTTTTTTCTATTGCCGTTTTCCTGTACAACCTAGAATTTTGTAGTATGATTTTAAACATTTAATTAATTTTAAATAGTTAAAATATATGGACTATTTAAATTTCAATAAATGGAACTCAAAACATAGATTATAAAGTGACTATAGTAAGGATTGGATCCTTGTATCGCTTTATAGTTGCTATCTATGGTTTATTGTCTCAATTAATATAGTCTTAGTTGAAGGTAGAGCGGTAATGAACAAATTATTGTGGCATTTTCTAACAATTTAAATAACATTTGATGGTGTATAAAACGTTTAAATATATACACATTTAATCAATCAATTATGCCACATCATTCAAATCAAATGCAAACATAGATAGCTAGAAAACTATTTGTTATAGTCAACACACCTGGTTTTTAGTTGCCTTAAGAAGGACAGTAATGAATGTAATATAATAGTGTTTAATGTGCTAAAATGTACATCGTTCACCATTTCAATCTTTTTCAGAGGAACTTGACAGCAAACCACGTGCTAGCTTACCAAATCCATGTTGTAGTCTAAACTCTAAAGTCGTTAAATGATAATTTACGTAATTTCCCGTTTTCTCCTCTCCTGCATATTTATTGCTGGTCGTAATTTATTTTCAAACTGGCATAAATGCAAACCAATTATTCGCTCTTTAGTTCGAAAAGATTCCTTATACATTTCATAAGCGTTTTTATTATCTCATGCTAATTTAAAATAAAGGCGCTAATTTATGCATTTCTATTTTTAGACTTATTTACTTCCCATGTTTCTTTAATTAGTGTTTATCTTATTAAAATATTGTCCTTTTTCAGTATTGATAGATATGCAATGGAAATTTTCTTATAAAAAGAGACTATATTTTATTCATTCAATTTCTTTTATAGTTCATCTCAATCAGGGTAAAATATAGTCAACCAGTTAAATTCACATAGTAAATTATTGTCGAATAACATTGTTTTGTCTATATCTACACTCAATTTATTAGTACTATCTCGACTTAAAATATAAGAGAAGTACATGAATTTTGATATAGGATAGGAAGATAAGTAATATTATTTACTTTCTTTACCATCAATATGGACAGAAATGGTCCTACAAATATCATATATTTCTTTTTTCATTAAATATTCTACAGTTCAATTAATATTATTTAGAATTTTGTAGTATGATTTTAAACATTTATTTAATTTTAAATAGTTAAAATATATGGACTATTTAAATTTCAATAAATGGAACTCAAAATATAGAGTTTATTTTAAACATTAGCACCAAACTGTTTCTAAAAAAATTGCCATTACAACGGCGCCATTTTGTAGCACCGGAGTAATGTCTATGCATTACCCCTCTCCTGATACTTGGCTTGCGCCATTAACAACAATTTTATCCACTTATACAACAATGTCAGAACAATATACAACATTAGCACCAAACTGTTTCCAAAAAATTTGTCATTACAACGACGCTATTTAGTAGCACCGGAGTAATGTCTATGCATTACCCCTCTCCTGATACTTGGCTTGCGCCATTAACAATAATTTTATCCACTTATACAACAATGTCAAAACCATATACAATGTCAGAACTATATACAACATTAGCACCAAACTGTAAATTATGCAAGGAGATCAAAATAATACAAAATAGCATAAGATTGACTATTGTATTAGACATGGTATTATTGGTTTTTTTTTAATTAGACATGGTATTATTGGTGTTCAATATTTCCCACCCTGTTCAATATCAATCTCAGACGAAGTGAAGGAGCTGAGAAACGGTGTGGATTTACGCAATTTAAGATTCTAATGTCGTGAAATAAGAGAGATGGGGGACGCGAAGATGAGGATCATGAACACTTTGTTCATCGGTGGTATCGGGCTGCGGTTACCCACTATGACCCGATCTGGCGATTGATGGTGTAGCGAATCCTCTTTATCCATGCTCCTTGATTTGTCATCGTGGTCCTCGTGATTATTTCTTTCTCCATTTCTCATTGTTTTGATTGGAAATAACAGAATGCAAGTTTTTGAAGAAATGAAATAGCATTGGCTAAAATAACAGTTTTTGTTGTTAGATAATAAATACCTCTGCAAAATTACTCCAAGATCCGTTACAGACCATAACATGTCTAATAATCTCAAGTCATGATTCTATATTCACATGTCCAACAAAAAGAAGGGAAGCGTCCCTAACAAAAAGGATTTACCATGCCTTAAATTTAGCCTCTATTCTACTATCTTGACTAGGTTTGAGCGTATTTCTATCTCATTCCCTATGTTATATCAGGCCATCAAAGTAATGTTTTTGTTGTAAGGTAAAATGTCAAATAACAACTTTATGCATAGTTACTTTTCTCGTCTCCCAAAAGTGTTATTAATATACTGGTTAACTTTAAAAAAACCAATCTCCTATCAAGAAATTTATAGATTAACATGTAATAAGTATAAAAGTACAAAAAGAAAATCATTGCAGGATATACTTATTTGAATCTTTAATTCACTTCATGTTATACGTTTATGTCATCTTCAAATTTATTTAGCTTATCCTCCTTAACTTCAAGGGTGAGCATAAAATAGATGTATAAAATACTAAATGCATTACTTTCAAACCATAAATTGCCCATAATGCACAATGACTAACATAGTGAGCCATTCAAACGAACAAAGGACTTTCACTAGGTGTGTAAGTTAACAACATCATTGAAGGAAAGGAAATTATTAACTTGCAATATAAAACAACCATGTTTGATAATACACATAAAATAAAAGGTAAACGAAAGTAAGTACAACAGAACACTGGAAAACTTATTAGTGGTTTTTGCTTTAATGGCCAATGAATAAAAAATACAGTCGGTATGCCATCTAAAATATTAGTTGTTCCATTTTTACAAATAGTTTAGTTGCATGTCCATTTTATTTCACGAACTAAACAAAAATAGGAATATAAAAAGGTAGAAAGTGAAAAAACAATTCCAAGCTATATGTTTATACGGCTACAAAAATATACAATTTAATGTAAAAATGAAATACCACTTCCAACAACTCCACCGATTTGGACGACTCTGAAGTGAATCGGAGATGGCGTTGACTACGAAATGACGCTGCTGCTGATTTGGGGTTGGAAAACTACGAAAATGACGCTGCTGCTGCTGATTTGGGGTTGGAAAAGGAGAAGGGAAGTTAGGGTTTGGAGGAGCTGCTGCTGCTGATTTGAATCTGTTTGGGGATGTTGTGGAGAAGGTAAGGAGTTAGGGTTTGGAGAAGGCTCTGATGGACGACGTCAAAGCTGGAAATTTTCCCACGAAGGCGAAACGGGAAAAAAACGAAAAGCTGGAAATAAAAAAAAGGAGGGAGGGTGTGCGTTTTGGGGAAAATTTTCCCACGAAAAGAGGCACAGATTTTGATACGGCTATAAGCCGTATCAAATGTTAATACGGCTTACAGCCGTATTAAATAATATAGATACGGCTGTAAGCCGTATTAAAATTTGATACGGCTTATAGCTGTATCAAATGTGCCGCCTAAGGTTGCGCCAAAATCCTATCTGTTGTGTAGTGGGTTGTCAAGGATAAGGAATTTTTTAGAATTTTTTTTGCTTGAGGCTAACCCTCATTCTAGCGCTAAAATGTTAGTGAGATCTTTTGTCCTCACAACACCAACTTAGTTATGAAGTAATTACAGTGTTGAACTCTTCCATAGTTAGGAACTAACAAATTTTATTGATATCAAATTTGCCTTAAAAAAAGTAATTATGTTGCTTAAGCTTACGCAATTAGGTGGGTGCACATTAATTGTTTGTTAAAATATCAACTTCAATTTAGCTATCAATTCAATTAAATCTAAACAGAATCTAGTATAGAAAACAAGGTAATAAATGCTAAAATGTAAAGGACACAGATTAACCTGGTTCGGATGTTAAATAATCATACGTCTACTGACCAATTCTTTGTTTGTTATATTCTTCTTATGACAAGCTTTTTTGAGTTTAATGGCAATGAGTACAGAGTTTAATAGAATATATTTCAGAAAAAAATAAGGAAAATGAGGTCTCATTTCTTTGCTACAGTGTCTTCCCTTTTACAAAAAAAAGCGAGGTCACACGGATTACTAATATCATTATTTCAAATTCCTCATTTGCCCTTAAATTTTGCCACATGTTATTCATCCATGAGTGTGATAAACTATGCACGGATTGCTCACATGGTTATCGTCGGGAGAATTAATTTATGCAAGAAAATTTGGATGTAAGTGGAAACTTTGAATTTGGTTTTAGGCGGGAACCCTGAATTTGACATGTGAAGACCAGTGTTGGTTTTGTGAGTTGTTTTGTGCTGACTTGGTAAGCTGTTTCAGTTTGTATGTTGCAGCATAGTTAGCATGTGATTCGACGATGCTTGACTTGATTGCAGTGGCAAACACATTGTCCCCCCATATATGGTGTTGGCGCAGTTTGTATGTAGTAGCACGGTTGGCATGGATGTGATGATGCTTGACTTGATTACAGTGGCAAACACTTTGTCCCCCACGTTTAATGTTGGCTCGGTTTTATTAAAAAAAAGGTGGCAAGGCAATTCATCTTTAAGTGGTGGCTTAGTTTGATTTTGAAATGGAGACGCAGCTCATCTTTGAAGTAGAGGTGCAGTTCGCATTTGAAGTGGCAGTGCGGTTCGTCTTTAAAGAGGTGGTGTGGGTCATCTTTAAAGTGGCGGCGTAGTCTTGTTCAAGTATGGTGACTCACTTCGCAAAGGGGGATCTTTATGACTTTGCTGGTATGTCTTGGGTCGTGTCGACCTTCCGTTAACATAATGCAGTTTGCTTGTTGGTCAATGTCATTCTTTGATCAAACCGACCGTAAGGAGGTTTGCCTACTTCTACTAGCCAAAATCAATTTTTCTGAAGCCAAAAAAACACTCCTCCTTCCTCTCCGCTGTTCCGCGCTCCATTTCTTTTCATTCTTACGTCAAATCTCGGTTCCTCGTCATTCGCCGCTACTATAATTCCATTTTCAGTCCTCGTTTCCTCGTCTTTAGCCCCAAATTTCTTCCACAAATTTCCTGAAATATTGTAAACCTAACCCTAAATCCTCAAACCGCAGTTCTCCCACCATGTAGATTCACACCCACTGCAATCGAAAGTAAAACCACAACTGCCACCACCGGCGACCAACACCTACATCATTACGTCATTCGCGGATTCACTCAATTTGAATTCACTTTAGCAACTTTCAATAGGTTTGAATTTCATCCCTTTTTAACTTGTTTTTTATATTTGCAATTCTTTATTTTTTTTCAAGAGGACCCGAATTTGTTCTTGAATTTTGAGTTAGGTGATCGCATACGTCCAATCAAAATTTGTTAAAATTTGTTAAGGCTAGAACAAAATTTGTTAAAATTTGGAAGCAGAAAGTAAGATGTGGTTGTAGGAATTATGTGATGAAGGAATGTAATACTTAGTGTTGTGCCTTATTGTCTGTATATTAATTGCTGGGTAAGGAGAGTAAGTATTAAATTTCAGTAAAAAAATTAAGAAAGTGAAGTGGAAAAAGTACAGAAGATAAACGCATACATGTTCAGTCCAGCAATTAATAAATCATTGCAGTTGAAGCAACAAAGAAAAGTGTTTGCAGCTAGTTATAATGATTTTGAACTACCTGAAGAAGAATATAGGTTGTAGTGATACCATAATATAATGTACTCTAACCTTAATTGTTGTCCACAAAACAATCATTGAAAAAGAAGTAGATTAATATGAATGTAAAGGTTACCTTATGTTTCAATGCTTATTATTATTTTGCTGCAATGCTGTCAAACAAATAAGCAATAACCAATGAACGGGTGCAGATTATCCTAAACCCATAGATTGGTCTGTGCAATAGTTGTATTTCTTGTTTTGTTGTTTTTTGTCGCTCTTTTGTTTTGACTATGATGTGTTGCTCTTTTGGATCAAAGGGTATGGTAGTTTATGTTTCATTATATTGTTTTGCTTTGTCAATCCTTTCGTGAAATTGTGTTGAAAGTTTATTTTGCTAGCCGAAGTGGCTTCATGGTGATATGCATTGTTTTTCTTTGGTAGTTTCTTTGTGTATGCTATAATGTTTACTACAGGTGTTACAACTATATGAAAATACTTAACTACATCGACCTAATATATGCTTGCAAACTGAGTAACACTATACAGAAATTATTGACTTGAGTGGTTCGAAGCAAGACAAGTGACAAGAGAATTGAAGATTTGAAAACTTTACCAGCGCTTAAGAACAATAAATGTATGTTCCCTTAACTCCATTTTTCTATCTGTTGTCTTTATGTTAATGTTAGTGTACTACTCACCTGTACATTGAACTACTGCTGCCTATTTGTAATTCGAAGGTTATTAATGATTTTACCTAGTTTTTGTCCATTACATTGTTCTTTAATTTATGAATGAAAGTTTTCTCATTTTCAGTACGCTACTATTTATATAGGTGATATGTGCGATTTGTGTCCCAAAGTTTTTCCACAGTTTAATAATGTTTTGCCAAATTATTTTACATCAGAACAACCTTCAGTTAGTTGCCTTTAGTTAACAGCGGTTATTATACTGTTTTAGTTTGAGATAAATATTAAATTAGCACTAATGTAAATTTGCTGATTTTATAACAAGCTGCTTAGTCCGAGGATGTAAATTTTTGATGCCATGCTACTACCGATTTCAACTTCAAATATAGCTTTTACAAAGAATTTATTTGCTTCGAGTGAGATGTACGAAAGCAAATATAAAATTTTGTGGTCCATACGGCTGGTTCCACTTTATGTGTGTGTATTCAATACTTCCTTGGTAACACTTCACCTTTTATACTTCAGTCATAAAATTTACTAAATTTTATCAAAGTTTATTTTTCGATACAATCAAACTGAAGGTTTAGTTTTAAAGTTTATACGATTTAACAGTATTAGAGCTTGTACGGAGCATCTTGCCACCCTCGAGAGACCACTGGTGATGAATAATGGAGTTGCCTCTCGAGACAGTGGATCCCATATTCAAATCACTTGTTGTACCAAATGCAAAAAACAAAACTTTTTTATCCCATCGGGAATCTAGAAGTACAAAATTGATATCTCTTTTTTACTTATTTGCTTCATGGACATTCTCAACAAAATAATATAGCCTAACATTTGATTAAAATAATAATTCAAAAAAGTATGAGCAATATCATTAACAAATTCATCTTCATAACAATTCTATATTTCCTAATTCTAAACATGAGGTCTATTTAATGTTGTCTAGAGTTAAGCAATCCCGCTCACTGAAATTTGTCAAATATTCCGATTATGATGATTTAGTTTGTATATCCATTGCATAGCATTCGGGTTTCCATAAATAAATAAACAAATGTGATTTTCTTCATCTTATTGTATTCATTCATTCTGTATTTATGATAAACTGAGACTTGGATTTTAATCATGATCACGTGTTCAGTTAGTTGATTGAACTTTCCTTTGACTGATTACAACTTTACCCGTCTTCATAAAATTCCCATTGTCTACAACACACTAAGGATATTAAATAACAGTAGGGGCAAATTGGGAAAATTTAAACGAGTTTGGTCAATATCCTATCTGGAACTTACAAAAAAGATCATTTTTTAGATGGTGGCCAGAATGATATTAGTAAAACTTGCTAGTTATAGAAGTACTGTCAGTTGCTTATTGATATTTTTATCTAATACGATTTGTTAGTTATCAAATATAAGGTTAAAAATAATTGTGTTTTTAAACATTAGTAACTGTAGTAGCTATTTAAATTTATTGATATTCATAATATAGTGTATGAAATTTGGGTAGTGGCCTGCTTTTAATTTATGCAACTACCGTATTCCTCGTTTTTGCATCTTCCTGCTCAAATCTTCTTACACTATCCATCTCTTGTTCAAATCTAGCGATGCAAGTTTGGACTCACCCATGCTTTTCTCATAGTGGTACTATTATTCTCATGGTGAAATGTTGACTTTCTTATGAAGTAGCAATTGTGCTTCACCAATTTTTGCTCTAAGACATGGGGTATAGTTTTGAGTTTGGAATTTCTTTAGGAAGCTGGGAGATTTTGGCCATAGATTTAATATCCTCATCAAGTTTCTGGTTCAAAGGTGTTCTGAGGTCATTTTGGGCTATAGCTGTGCCATTATTTCAGCAAATCAAAATAGTCTCCTTCATAATTGCCTTGGAACAGAAGGTTTCTTAATTTTAATTATATTTGTCGTGCTTCTAGTTGGCACTTTGGTTGTTCTCAATTTTTGGTCTCACTCCTTTGTGGCGTTCTGGAAATCTGGCAATTGACAGTCTTGGCTTTGATATGCTAACTTATTTTTTTGATGCCCCTTGTGTCATTGCATCTGTGCATTTGTCTTGCTATTCTTTACATTCTTGGTGGGAGCTTCATTATAGTGGTTGGGTCAGATCTTAATTTTGTGTCATAGTCTTTGGTCACATTTATGTTTGCTGCTTTGGCCAAAGTGTCGATGTTATCATGTCCAGCAAGTTTGTTTGGGTCTTTGCAAGTATGCTTGGGTCATGGCAAGTATATTTGTTATTGTGAGTTTGTATGAGTGATTGCCTATGACAACTGTATGAATGATCTGCTCTTAGGCATATTTACCGAAGCTACCGAGGTTCTTTACCTCACATCTGCTAAAATTTTCTGTAAAACAGGATGGGCCACTATAAAAACTGGCTTGCCTTGTGAGCATGTGTATAACTATATACACACATCAATATTCATAGTTTTATATCTATTGTATATACATATATATTATACTTACAGATGCATATGTGAAATTCATATTCATATCAAGAATATAAATATTCAGTATTGCTTAAAAGGAAAATACTTGAATTTACACAGTTTCAATTATTTTTAATTTTTTTTAAAATGCAATAATTTTTTTATCAAATTAATAATAAAGAATTTTTTTTAACAAAAACGTTTTTCTTTGATATCAAATACCACAACGGTCGGTTTCCCCACCGTTGTGCGGTTATACTAGTTTATTTTCACTTTATATCTTGGCAGCACTAATCGTTTTGTATAGATTTGCAAGTTTGTTCAGTTTCTTGCAAGGGCTTTTATTGAGCATTGGATGTTGTATTGTTGTGCATGCGTGGTTTCTTTTTAACGTAAAGGCAGCTTATTTAATCCCTCTACTTCCATGAGTCATCCGCTGATTTTGTTCATTTGAATCTACGCTCAACATATTATAAGAGCAAAAAATAGGTATAACATGAAGTTTGAAAACTTGTGCCAGCCATGTTAAGGAGAATGTCAAAGAAGGGTCAAAGACATCGGTCCGTACCAATCTATATTGATTGGCACCGATACATTTTGATTCTCCGATTTGGCTTAATTTGATATATTCTTCGTGCTGGAACTTTAGACCGGAGATATTTGCTAGCTCAAATCGAATCTAGTGATTTTCATGTTCGAATTTGTCTATAAATGAAAGGATAACATTAACAAGGAAATGACTTTGAAACTTTGAACTTTTGCAAGAAAACTTTGTCATTTTCGAGTTCTATCTTTTTGTAGATCGAAAATCGATTGTATTTTGGTTGTACTTGTAAAAGTTAATTGAAATAAAGCAGATAGCTAGTGGACGTAGGCTTTTAGATTCTAATTGAACCACTCTAGAAATCTTATATTTCTCTTTTTGTTATTTGAATCCTTAGCTTTCTACTTTGTTTTTAACTTGATTGTGTGTCAGTCCATATTCTGTGCAAATAGTATTGCATTGATGATTTAGCAATAGCCACTGATGTTACGAACCACCTTTTACACAAGTTTGCAACTGAATGTGAAAACTACTTGGTACAAAATTAAAAAGTTGATAAACAGTGATACTAAAGACACATGAAGCTTAAATTTTGGGAAAATGATCACTGGTAATATAAATAATATTCTTAACATGATAAACTATTCAAAATCGAGAATTTTCAATGGATAAAAAGGCATCGGGAGAAAAGAATAAGTAACAGAGGATGTTCTTTGTTTAGTAGTACAAAATAAGTCGGTGTGTGCGACATACAAATATATTTTTATTTACACAAGAAGTATTTGCTACATAATTTGTTAGAAGGTAGACAGTACAGAAAATAGCTTACTAACTAAAATTTGTCAAATTGAAAACCAACCAATGGTTGGTACAACATGGTGGCATTAATCAATCTAAACCGGCTATACATATGTACTACTCCAAGAAAAAAAAACAGATTACATTAACATAAACACTACAGATGCAGCAGTGAGACTTAGGACCCGTTTGGTTTTTCATGTTTGGTTTTGTGTTTTCGTCAAGAAAACGTGCACACGACGTATGTATTTTTGAAAAACAAACTAAAATATAAAATAGAAAACAAATTTATTTTGTTTTTTGTGTTTTGAGAAATAACAAAATAATGAAAAACAATTTGTCTTCTCCACCGTCCATCCACTTCCTTCGTCGTCCCTCCATCGTCGTCATAGTTATCTAAAATTTTATATATTTCTTACATTATTCTCATATTTTGTTATAAATGTTGAAAACGTAAAACACAAAATGAAACCAAACACGCCATTAATGTTCAAATATATTTGTTATAGTTTCGAAACGATATTGGTTAAACAAGTGCACTCAATTGTATTGTTCCTTTAGTTTGACTTTTTTCGCAATCCATGTGCTTAAATTTATAGTGATAAATGGCATTCTAACAACCTTTTTTTTTTCCTCGTGCACTCAATTACTTTAACAATATCTGTTAGTTTTTTTTCCTCAATGCAGGGGAACATCCTAATAAATTTTGACATCTACTGTGAAAATTAATCAAACTTCTTAATAAGTTTTAGCATCTACTGTGAATACTAAAAAAGAAATTGATTTGCTACACAGGAAATAAAACAAAACAAAAATGGCTTGATGTTCTGGGATTAGAGTCAAAGCCCGTTACAATTACTACTCTACACAGGATGGTTGACGTGTGAGGGAAACAGGGAAATACTAAAAATATTTGCACTAAAACCCGTAAATTTTCAAAAATATATAACTTCAAGGATGTTTGATGCATCAATGCTTTTTTAATACAGGCGGAAGTGGATAAAGTTTGAAAATAAAGATGCTAATCTTTACTCCATAAAACATATTGATCAATCAAAATAATAATTCATGAAAATGTGGATTCATTTTTCAAAACTTTTGCTATATATTTCCAATACCTTTAAAAACACAAAACATACTCCCCCCTCCTCTCTCAGCCCTTGTTTTTTCTTTTGTGGACTGTTTTAAAAATAACGCATCTTTATCAGTCTCACATCAAATTTACTGAAAGACTTCATCTCGTCGTAGATGCTGCTAAACGGGATGGGGGTAGACTTATAATGTTAACAACGATATACGTACAAACAAATTATATATGAAGAATGGTCTTATAAAAAATATATAGTAAAATTTAGTTACGAAGAAGGCTAGTCTTGTAAAAAATATAGAGTAAAATTTAGGAACAAGAGATAGCACGTGGGATTCACGGAAGTTGTGGATTCCCACTCGTTACTCTACAAGTGAATATTAGACTCGCGTCCTTAAAATCAAACTTAATACACTAAAACTTCTCTGAAAAAAAGATTGTAAATTAGGTTTTTAGAATTAAGTTACTGAATAATTGCATAAATTTATGCAATTATTGAGTGAATAATTGCAGACACTCATGCAATTTTATCCAAAAATTGCATAAATGTCTGCAATTATCCAGTAAATAATTGTAGAAATTTTCACAATTTTTTTGGTGAATAATTGCGAAAATTATGTAATTTTTTTAAAATATTACGAAAATTTCCGCAACTTTTTGGTAAATAATTACGGAAATGTCTGCAATTTTTAGATATAATTACATAAATGTTTGCAATTATTCAGCAACTTAATTCTTGGGACTTAATTTACCTACTTTTTTTGACAATAATGTTTGATATATTTTGAAACTTAATAGGGACTTTAGTCAAACTGTTCCTATTAAGAATCCAACTATAGCTCTGAATAGACCAAGGCTGCACAAGTACAAAATGCCTGGATTGAGTTTGCCACGTGCATGGACACTTCAAAGGTGGGACCCACCTCTTTGGTTTGTTGGAGTGAACATGTCAAATTTATCTATCGGACCGTCAAAACTAATTAACAATAGTTAACCGCTTTTTTCCTCATCGCAAACATATATTAATACTTAGATACCCTTACGACGCAATTTTTTTTGAAATGATATTTTATATACAACAAATCACTAGTCAATAAACGTTCGAATTTACGCAAGTTTCGAACTTGTGACCTCTCGCACCAAAGCCAAATTACTTAACCACTGGGACAATGGTGCTTGTCTTACAACACAAATTATTATACTCCGAAACATAAGTAATAATAACAAAACATTTAATTCCTCTTTCAATACCACTTCTAATCCTCACGCAAATACATTCTTTTTCCCCAAAGTTTTCTGTTTCATTCCACTTTGAGATACTTTTTTCTCATGTTACTTTCATGTCGCACAAGAACGTGTAAGCATTTTCCAGAAAATCGACAATAAAAGAATAATATATTTTTGACCTTGTCAAATTCTGGAAAAGTGATGTGGTCCATTTATTGAGGGAAGTTACAAATGATCAAGGTAACTACCCGTTTTAATTTCTTCACGTTTAGAAAACCATCCACCATTGTCTCAACGTTCTAAAATTGCTCTTTGATGGCAAGAGCAATATAAATGGAAACTTAAGTCAGTTTTTAGATAAGAAGTCACTAAACCTACTCTCAAAAATAATACACCATCTAAAGATAGAGTGTGAAGGTTTGGAATCTGAATCTAAAACAACAACAAAGATTTGGCATCGTTTGGAAATCTGATTCTTCAAGGATTTAATTGCAATGGCTAGAGGTAAGTAAATTGATTTTATTGTTGCTTCCGCCTTTAGTTTTACATGTTCAAATTGTGTAGAGAACATGATTAAATTAAGATCTGATTAAGATTTGGTATCGGAGCAAGTTTCACCTCTGCCTTGCCTTTAGATCTGAAAATGAATTTCATTTTGCTGTACTGTTTTTCATTTTGGGTCTTCATACTTGTTTCATAAATGTTTGATTTTGAATCTTCACACTTGATTCATGATTGATGATCTGTTGATTTAAGAAGATTAAAGAATATTAAAATGTCAGTAATATGAGTTGGTAATCTTATGATATTGAATATATTATTAAGAAAAGTTTGCATTTATGAAGAGAAAGATAATATGTGTTAAGAAACATAATGGTTTAGTCCCACATCATAGAAATAATTGAAGAGAATGCATATAAATATAAAGTTCCACTTGCTCTCTTAATTAGAAAGGCAATGAGAGAAGAAGAAAATAGCACTACCATATCACACACGCACGAAAAGCACAGCACGGTGCGCGTGTGCGTAAATGTATAAGTACAGGCTGCTATCTCTTTTTCTCCATTCTGTTCCAGTTTATGGCCTGAAGTTGTAATGTTGAGTGACGTGAAATTTTATTCGTTAGGGAATGGCCACAGCATCTCTAACTACTATAATTTCAAATTGAAATCACATGTGTACTATACATTATTTGTGATTGATTGTTATAATATGATGAAACTTACCCACAGGAGTTTCGTTGTGTTTATATAATTGATCAGGATGAAATATTAAATTGTGCTTCTTAATATACCCATAGGAATTAAGAATCAAATGTGGTTTGATAGTTTCATTCGTTTAGTTATTGTGAATCTAATCGAGTAGGACTTTAGCCCACAGGCAAGTTTTATGTCACTGGATTCATATAATTTCAGTATGATTTACATTGGTAAACCATGATAAATTTTTTAAGTCTCAAATTTTTTTTAATAGGCATGTATTTTACTTTATTTGCAGTAATTTTACCTGGGAGTTCTTCTGATGTCAAGAATGACATTCCTGAATTAAAGGGTGATAACTATAAAGTCTGGAAAGAAAGAGTGCTACTGCAATTAGGATGGATGGATATCGATTATGCTATTAGGAAAGACGAACCACCAAACATTACTGAGACTAGTACTCCAACTGAAGTTAGCCTTTATGAAAAGTGGGAGAGATCTAACCGTCTCTCCGTTATGTTCATAAAGACCAAAATTTGTGCTAGTATTCGTGGTTCTGTCGATCAGCATACTAAGGTTAGAGATCTCCTTAAGGCCATTGATGAACAATTTGCAACTTCTGACAAAGCTCTTGCTAGCATCTTAATAATGCAGTTTTCATCCATGAGGCTCACTGAAATTAAAGGGGTGCAGAATTATATCATGCGCATGAGAGACATTGCGGCTCAACTTAAGAACTTGAAAGTTACCATGTCCGACGCTTTCCTTGTACATTTTATTTCGTGCACTCTTCCTCATCAATATGGCCCTTTTCAAGTATCTTACAACACACATAAGGATAAGTGGTCGATTAATGAACTCACGACCATGTGTGTTCAAGAGGAGGGAAGATTGATGATGGAAGAGGGTGAAAAAGTGAACCTTACTACTTCTGAAAAGAAGAAGAAGGATCACTAAGGAAAAAGGAAAGTTGTCAACTAAGCAAGTCATTAAGAAAGATTATGGGTGTTTATTCTGTAAGAAGAAGGGGCACATTAAGGAAGACCGTGCTAAGTTTAAGATCTGGCTTGCGAAGAAAGGTAATTTTCTTGCATTTGTGTGTTATGAATCTAATATGGTTAATGTTACTCATAATACTTGGTGGATTGATTCTGGTACTACAATACATGTTTCGAATACCTTGCAGGGTATGACAAACCTAAGGAAACCAGTGGGCAGTGAACGATACATCTATTCTGGTAGCCAGATGAGTTCACATGTGGAAGCCGTTGGGATATGCAGTTTAACTTTAAGTAGTGGTTTTGTTTTGCATTTAGATAAGACATTTTATGTACCAAATTTCACTAGAAATTTGATTTCAGTTTCAAGACTTGTACCTTTGGGATTTTCCTTTTTCTTTTCAGATTCCGGTTTCAGTTTATCTAGAAATTCTGAAATTATTGATTATGGTATTTTGTCTGATGGATTATATCGTCTTGAATTGCAAAATGATATTGCTCATAGTTCAATGCATGTTAATACTGGTTTAAAGAGATGTATTATGAATGAGGAATCCTTTATGTTATGGCATCGGAGGTTGGGACACATCTCCATTGAGAGAGTTAAAAGATTAGTAAAGGACAGAGTACTTTCTGCTCTAGACTTTACTGATTTTGAGACTTGTGTTAGTTGCATTAAGGGCAAGCAAAATAACATACATAAGAAAGGTGCAAAGAGGAGTTCTGACCTACTAGAAATCATACATACGGATATTTGTTGTCCGGACATGAACGCTAATGATCCGAAATACTTTATCACCTTCATAGACGATTTTTCACGATATATGTATCTCTATTTACTTCGTTCCAAAGACGAAGCTATAGAAGCCTTCAAATTTTTTAAGGCTGAAGTAGAGAATCAGTGTGGTAAGCACATTAAAATCGTGAGATCAGATAGAGGTGGTGAGTACTATGGCAGATACATTGAGAACAGACAAGCATGTGGTCCATTTGCCAAATTTCTTCAAGAGCATGGGATTGTTGCCTAATACACTATGCATGGTTCTCCAGACCAGAATGGTGTGGCAGAAAGAAGAAATCGAACTTTAATGGACATGGTGAGAAGTATGAGAAGTAATATTAAACTTCCACCATTTTTATGGATTGAAGCTCTTAAGATGGCAGCGTACATATTAAACCGGGTTCCTTCCAAGGCCGTCTCTAAGACGCCTTTTGAGTTATTCAAAGGTTGGAAACCGAGTTTGCGACATGTACGCGTTTGGGGATGCCCGTCGGAAGTGAGAATTTAAAATCCACAAGAAAAGAAGCTTGACCCGAGGACTATTAGTGGGTATTTCATTGGATATGCTGAAAAGTCTAAAGGTTATAGATTCGATTGCCCTTCTCATAGCACCAGAATTGTGGAATCAAGAAACACTAAATTTCTTGAGAATGACTTGATCAGTGGGAGTAATCAATTTCACGGCGTTGTTTCTAAAAAGGATCATCATGAAGTTCCACCCTCTGATGCAAGTGACAGGTTGATTGTGGTTCACACCCCTCAGGTTTAACCATTAACAGAAAATCCACAAATTGGTGATAATGATCCAATAGATCATGTTGTAAACGAGGAACATCCAGGTGAACAAGTTCCTTTGAGGAGATCTATTAGAATGAGAAGATCAGCAGTTTCTGATGATTATGTAATGTATCTGCAGGAAACGGATTATAATATTGGTGCCGACAATGATCCAACTACGTTTTCACAAGCCACAAGTTCTAAGGATTCTGACTTGTGGATGAGTGCCATGAAAGATGAAATGGACTCTATGGCGTCTAATCGAGTTTGGGATCTCGTCAAGTTGCCCGATGGTGTAAAAACCATTGGATGCAAATGAGTCTTTAAGACAAAGAAAGACTCACTAGGCAACATCGAGAGACATAAGGCCATACTCGTTGCCAAAGGGTTCACTCAAATGGAAGGAATCGACTACACAGAGACTTTCTCTCCTGTATCAAAGAAAGATTCTTTCCGAGTGGTCATGGCATTAGTAGCCCATTTTGACTTCGAGCTACATCAAATGGATGTGAAAACGGCTTTTCTCAATGGTGATTTAGAGGAAGAGGTCTATATGAAACAACTGAAGGATTCTCCTCTAAAGAAGGTGAGCATTTAGTTTGTAAGCTTAATAAACCTATATACGGTTTGAAACAAGCTTCTCGCCAGTGGTATATGAAGTTCCATAAAGTGATAACTTCATTCGGTTTCGAAGAAAATGTCATGGATCAATGTATATACCATAAGGTTAGTGAGAGTAAAGTTTGTTTCCTTGTGTTTTATGTGGATGATATTTTGCTTGCAACCAATGATAAAGGGTTTCTATATGAGGTGAAACAATTTCTTTCAAGTATATTTGACATGAAGGATATGGGTGTGGCATCTTATGTCATTGGCATTAAGATCCTTAGAGATAGATCTCGAGGAATTTTAGGTTTGTCTCAAGAGGCCTATATCAATAAAATACTTGAAAGATTCTGTATGAAATATTGTTCACCAAGTGTAGCACCCATAGTGAAAGGTGACTGGTTCAGTTTGGACTAGTGCCCCAGGAATGACATTGAAAAGGAACAAATGAAAAATGTTCCTTATGCTTCAGCTGTTGGAAGTATTATGTATGCTCAGGTTTGTACCAGACCTGACATTGCGTATGCCGTTGGAGTATTGGGAAGATATCAGAGTAACCCAGGGCTTGATCACTGGAAGGTGGCAAAGAAAGTATTAAGGTATCTTCAGGGTACTAAGGATTACATGCTTATGTATAGACGGACAGATAGCCTTGAAGTGGTAGGCTACTCCGACTCCGACTACGGTGGCTGCATTGATTCACGAAAATCCACTTCAAGATATGTGTTTATGCTAGCTGAAGGTGCCGTTTCATGGAGGAGTGCGAAGCAGACCTTAACGGCCACTTCTACTATGGAGGCCGAGTTTGTTTCTTGTTTTGAGGCTACCTCACATGGTGTATGGTTGAAAAGTTTCATATCTGGGTTGTGAGTCGTAGACTCTATTTGTCGCCCGATAAGAATGTATCGTGATAATTCGACTGTTGTTTTCATGGCTAAGAATAACAAGAGTGGAAGTCGAAGCAAACATATCGACATAAAGTTTCGAGCCATAAAGGAACGTGTTCAGGAAAAGAAAGTGATCATTGAACACATCAGTACTGAACTTATGATTGCTGATCCCTTGACTAAAGGCATGCAGATTAAGAGTTTCAAGGGTCATGTAGTGAGTATGGGACTTGGTTCCGTCATGTGATACATTTATTTATTTTGTATTGAAAGTTTTCATTCAATTTGGATATTTTCTCATTTGAATTTATGTACGTACATATTTTGATGATTATTGTTGAGAAATATCATTATGTTTTGACCTGGAGTAAACATAAGGTTTACTCATTAAAGTTATAGCGTGAGTGGTGAGAGACCGAGTATAATGTGATACGTGGAAGATTAATTCTTGCTCTAAGAGGATTAGTCGCTATGATTCATATATAAAGTCTCTCTAGTTAAATGGACCAAGTGGGAGAATGTAAGCATTTTCCAGAAAATTGACAATAAAAGAATAATACATTTTTGACCTTGTCAAATTCTGGAAAAGTGACGTGGTCCATTTATTGAGGGAAGTTACCAATGATCAAGGTAATTACCCGTTTTAATTTCTCCACGTTTAGAAAACCGCCCACCATTGTCTCAACGTTCTGAAATTGCTCTTTGATGGCAAAAGCAATATAAAGGGAAACTTAAGTCAGATTTTAGATAAGAGATCACTAAACCTACTCTAAAAAATAATACACCATCTAAAGATAGAGTGTGAAGGTTTGAAATCTGAATCTAAAACAACAGCAAAGATTTGGCATCGTTTGAAAATATGATTCTTCAAGGATTTAATTGCAATGGCTGGAGGTAAGTAAATTGATTTTATTGTTGCTTCCGCCTTTAGTTTTACATGTTCAAATTGTGTAGAGAACATGATTAAATTAAGATCTAATTAAGAGAACGCACCAAAATCACGTATAAAGAATGATAGTCTGAGTCGGAGCAGTAAGGAATGCAATCAACATTCGTTGTATAATTCATCGGCTTAAAGGTAATGGACAGTCTATTAGTCAAAAAAATTTACACATTAAGGGTGAGCTTTTTTGATACATGAAAGGGACATGAAAAAGAAATACGAAAGGAGAATGTGTTCCTGAATTATAAAATGGGCATTTAAAAGTGGTATTCTAATCGTTTTGTTATAAACAATTATTTTTGTTATTACGCTTTTGTTTTAATTATTTTTTAATTAAGTACCTAAATAATATAACTAAAAACAATAATACAAATAAAACTAAAAATAAAACTAAAAATAAAACGGAATACAACTAGAAATCAAATGATGGGTAGGATGGTGAGTAGATAGGTGAGTAGGCAGCTAGGTATGCTAGATATACTGCCAGTATTTGATTGTGCATTGAAAACATTCTATCTCCAACCATAGCTGATTCTGGGTGTCTTCATCTTTCAAAGAATTAAATGCTTTCATTTTCTTTTGAATCTCGAGTAGTGATATTTCTTTAGAAAATTAAATCTCTCAAAACTTCTTCACACGATCAATGGTATCCTAGAAGACTGTAGACGAATAAGCGGATGATACACTTGAGTTAGGATTAGTGAAGGAAGTAGTATACGGAAAGAAACTATGATAAGAATAGAGACTAGAATTAGGGAAGGAAGTATGCTTGTTGCAGATTTTGGTTAAATTTTGAGTTAATATTGACGAGGAAGAAGAAGATAGAATGATATTAAATGTATATAGGTTCAAATTTTTTTTTGAATGTTATGGCTCATCGTTGGAATTTAGCCGTTGGCATCGGAAGCTAACCGTTCAATTCCAGTGGTTGAGCCAAACGAATCAAAACCGTGGGCCTCATCGAAAATGCGTCGAACACATCGGACGGGATGCCGATATAAACTGAGTAAAAAATTGATGGTCAGCACGGAGCAACTACATGCAACAGTATTACATTGCTGGTAACGAAAAACCAAAATATTAATTAGCGTGCGTATCCAGCCAAAGGTCTTCACACAATCCAAGAGATTTCATTATTTAAACGGCCCAACCAACTCCTATCCCTCCCACTTTCACAATCATTATGATTAAGACAATACAAATTTCTTCTCCCCCGTCTACAAGCATTCTTTATATAAATATATGTGTGTCATCATCTAATTTTTTGGGAAACATGTACATGGTTTAAACTGTAAAAGTGAAAACCGTGAAAATGGGAGAGGAATGCCATGGTTGTCATCAATGGGAAGAATATCATTACTTGAACCATGTTCCTGCTAATGGAAAACTTTTTTTTAGGCTCATGGTTCCTCAGTTTTCTACTTCTTTGGTAACTTTCTTCATCTTTCCTTCATTTTATAATTTTCATCCTTGATGTACTTGCTTGCATTAAGATTACAAGAAGAAACATAGGCGTTGTGACTGTTATATGTTTCAGTTGTCATGTTTAAATTATGGTTTTGATGCAGAAAATACCAACGAAGTTCATGAAGCATATGGCCGGAGAAATCTCTGGAAACATTCAGTTGAAGGATCCTAGTGGAATTCTATGGCATGTCAAGTTGGTAAAAAATGAAAATGGTGCTTTCCTTCAGAATGGATGGAAAGAATTTTCAGTTGCTCATCGCTTGAAGGAAAATGATCTCTTACTCTTCAAGTGCGTCGGGAATTCCTGCTTTGAAGTCAATATTTTGGAACCAAGTGGCTCTGAGAAGGCAAATTCTTATTGTCTTAAGATGAAGAACTTGTTTGAACAAGAAAAGGACAACTCTATTGAACTTCTTTCAGAGAGTAAGCTTTATGTTGCAAACTTTTTTGATCAGTTCAAGATCTATGTCGACCATTCTTTTCTTAGTGCCTTTTAATGATCATCTAATAATCATCCATTTTGGTTGATAAAATTTCAAGGTGAAGGCACTGAAGATGATGAAGAATGTGATGGCTTGGATGAACAAGAAAAAGTTATTACTAAAAACGTATGTTTACCAAGGTTTTCAACATTTACCACAGAAGAAGAAATGCGAGTTTCTCAGCTAGTTCAGTTAGTTCATTCTGATAATTCATGTTTCATCTCAGTTATGAGCAATACCAATATAAACAAATGCTTCATGGTAAGACTCTTTTAAGGTCACTTCCATTGTAAATACGTAACTGCTTTAATTTGTTATTTATTTTGTAGATAATTCCAAAAGACTTTAGAATTCACCTTCCTTCGCACAGTACTCGCATTATTCTACAAGTTACAGGAAGGAGACAAATATGGAATGTCGGCTATCATGTTAGGCAAGAATGCGCAGGGCTTTATTCATGTTGGCAATATTTTGTAAGAGACAATGGTCTACAAATTGGGGATATATGCCTTTTTGAACTGATTAACAAACGCAAAAATAATTTAAAGATGTGTGTAAAAATCAGTCGAATATCAACCAGCTATAGTTTGGGAAGTGAACGAGAAAATCGAAGGATCATAGTATCAACAAGTGATCACATTTCCAGCAGCTCAAATTCCACAGAAGAGGAAAATAGTAAGCCTATTATTTTCCTGGTGGGATGTCAATTTCATCAAAAAGACTCTTGTTTTTCTTGTTATAAATAATTAAGTTAAAATATAGGTTCAGGGGAAAGTACTGAGATAAACAAGGAAAAGTCTAATGATATACTTGCTAATGGGAAGTTAAGCATTTGCATGGCTAAAAAAACAACACTGAACCCCGAAGAAGAAATACGAGCTTCTGAGTTGGTTCGTGCATTTTCCACGCATAACCCATTTTTCCTATCTATTATAAGACCCCATAATTCAGTTTCTTTGGTAAGCCCATCTCGAAGTACAATGTATTTTGTATTGTATTACGTACCATGAAGTATTATAAGCTTGTTTCTGTAAAACATGGATGCAGTGTGTTCCAGCAAGCTTCACTAAATACTTGCCATCAAAAACTTGCCGCGTTACTCTGCAGATTCAAGGGACCATGAAAATTTGGCGTGCTACTATATGTAAGAATGAGGGTACTTGCAGGTTCATTGCAGGCTGGCCCACTCTTTCTACGTGAAAATAATTTATCAGCGGGGGACATGTGTCTTTTTGAGCTCATTAATAAACGCAAGGATGATCCACATTTCAAAGTCGGAATCGGTAGAGCAGTAAAGGAGGAGCCTCTCTAAATGGTTGGCAGCACTTGGTGAATTTGGACTTATTTTGAAACCTTTTTGTGACCATAAGATATGGTGTTTTTTGTTGTCTGAAAAACCGCAGCAACCAAGCAGCAGTATGAAACATGAACGATCATAAGCACCTGTGAATGCTGAATGCATCATTTGTACATGCTCTGAAATTTGGTTAACTGGCAAATGACTGTTATTTTGTTGAACTAAGATAATGTAACACCATTTGATTGTAAGCACCAATGCTGACTTAATTTCTTGCAGTCTGTTGTAGTAAAATAAAAAATCAACAATGCAAGAGCAACCAAAACCGATTATTTTGCAGTGTGTTTAGGAGAAAATAATTGTAGCAAATTGTTGCAAGTATACAAAGGCTAACATCCGGAAAAATAAATAAATATTTCTAAGAATAAGATTTTATTGAACTTCGATTCAACAAGCATTACACAAACTAGCATGCCACCAAACTCACATAGCTAAGAAAGCATTATCAGCAGGCAGGCCGAAGTTTTTCTCAAGATTACTCCCAAAATTTATTTAAGATTCCTACCGCCTTAAGTACCTGAAAATAAAATACAATATGTTAAAACATAATTATCAATATTTATATGTTGCACTGTTTCAGCTTATGCAGCAAATACATGTTAACACATTCCATGTTGTTTGTTCAACTTATGCTAAGAAAATTATCAACCAAATTATATGTCACCTTTGCTTGCTGGAAACTAACGGTGCATCATATTCTATCAAATATCTTCTATACCTGAAATTATTTTATTTCTTATCAATTCATGCTGATAATTTAAACTAAAACAGACAATCTAATGCACCAGACACAAATCACTTGCATTATTTATACATGACCTACAACAATTGAAATAAAAACAAGAAATCCAATGGCTCTTAATTGCAATATGATCGATAGTTCTCGCTTAATTGTAACTTGATTTGAATTGATTATTGAATCGGAATAGGAAAAAACATTGATTTGAAACATGATTATACTACCACAAGGGTAGTTTTTGCAAGCACCATATTCACAAGATCGATGTATTTATATTAGAGATTTATTTCGTTGTTCAAATATCATCAAACAAATATTTAACCCATCGTTAGGGTGTGATCTAAAAGGCTGATTCGGGTAAATAACAGTGGTGAAATTGGAAATCCTAAATAAAAGAAACGTGTATATTTAATGCAAATGGTCGGAGTGGCTTTCTCCTCACCTTTTTTCATACAGTTAGGATTTTTATTTTAAAACTTATGGATAAAATAATAAATTTGTTTAATTGAAAAAGTTTAAAATCAAATTATTGTTTTTGGTAGTAGATTAATGTAACCTTGAAACCCATCCAAAAGGAGACGATTCAACAATATTATATTTACAATTATAAAGATCGTAGATCTACAAAATAAACCTGTAAAACAGTTAGGAGTATTTTATTTTATTCTGTTTGGTTTGCATCCCTGGAATTAGCTATGCAGTTCATTAAACATAGTATGAGCCAAAATAACTTTGAAGATAGTTAAACATGCATTTGACCCAAAATAGCTTAGAAACTCATTAAACATTGTATAATCCAGAATAGCTTTTAAAATCATTAAACATTGTCTAATCCATAATAGCTTCAAAGATCAGCAAGCAGTTTGAGACCAATTAAGTACAATGTCATACTTCACCGAATGATATTGGTAAATCAGTTTAACAAGATTTTAAGTTAAGCACAATATCATAATTGGTACGCTAAAATGAGACCATTTAAGCACAAGATCATACTTCCATAAATGATATTGGTACACTAATCATTCAACTCTTTCCCGCTTATCCTAGGATCAGCCTGATTTATTAATTATCATATTTCAAGTAAAGTGATAAAAGAAGGAAGAAACGGCTACTCAAAGTAGCAAGTAGGTTTCCACAGTTGATTGTTAGCTTCTTGCATCATTCATCTTTCTCTCTCCACCGTGTCAAAGTCCAATATCTTTCCTGATTGACCCAAATTTTATTTAAGTAAAATAAGAACATAAATAGAGAACGCCAATATGTAGCCCATGCATGTCGCACATGGATTATGCCAAAAATATAGTTATATTAAATTAATAGTTCTATAACAATAAAATATCTACGTTTTTAATTTGTAATTTGAAAATCTATTCATAATTTATTATTAGCTACCCTCTACAAATGATATTCATCATAATTAATGGTTTTTGGTTTATTTCTTAAGCTACACTATCAGATATTCAAATTTATTTTTAACTTTCTTATCACGTAGGAACTTATGATTTGTATGTCAATGACAGCCCACGCATCTTATTGTGTACCCCCGTGTTATGATATCAAAATACAAAAATTTCAAACTCAATTTAATAGGATTGGAAATCATCCTTTACACCGATTTATTGAGTTTGAATTACGTTCAAGTTTATTTCTATAAAAATTGTAAATCCAATCAGAAGACCAGTTTTGTTCAAATTATCATTTCATTTTATTAAGATTTTTTTACAAATTAATTGTGTTTTGTCATAAAAAAAAGGTTTGCTATGTTTTTGAGTTAGCTATTGTTAGATTTTTGATATGCAAACTATTTATTTAATCATTTGTTATGAGCTAATATTGGAATATTTGGAAATAAGTAGATATATATTGTTAAAAGATAAACTGAGAAGAAAATGAAGAAAAATTGAGCATATTACTATACTAACATTTGGAGTGATTACATATTTTGTGAGGTTCGAAATGGTGGCTTATGGCTGGTGAAATGTAAATTGCGATTTTAGCAGTATTAAATTGTCAACAGTTGTGATTGGGTTATTATAATTATTACATATTATAAATTTTATAACATACTATAAAATAAACCAAGTGAGACCTTTAATTTATTTTTAAATGGTTTAACAAATGAATTATGAAATTTGGTTGCACAAAATTGGTTTTTGAATGAGAAGGAAAAAAAATTAATTAGCTCTTTAGAATATGAAATTACTAATCTTATTTGTCGTGGATAAAAAGTATAATTTGAAAATTATTAGAGATTTAATTGAAATACATGAAATTTATGGGTTATTTTGATACCATATTACCAAGAATTTTTTTTAAAGAACATGATTTGAAAGCACCAAGCATGTCACGTTAGTGTCAAGCAAAGATTTGAGGATTTAACCAAAAAATCAGGATTTCCGTCGTTCCGTTTAGGTTTTAGCAGTGACCGACATGAAACCAACAGAAACTCCCATACAATAAAAAACTATTAAACTTCAAATTTTACAACACAAAAATAATAATAACAAAATCCTAAACCAAAACCGAAATCGAAATTCCCGACACTTACTCTTAAATCAAAATACCTAAAATTATAAAAAAAAACCGAAGCTGAGATCATGAATCTTGGCATCAAGTGATTTGCATTGGCTCTATTAGTGAATTTCTTAATTTATTTTTTAAAACTATCAGATATTCAAACTAATACTTAGCTTTCTGACTGAGTATGAACTTAGGATTTGTGTGCCAGTATATGCATCTCTTTGTTTGAACATCCCAATTTGAGATCAACATAGTAATTTTTCCAATTCAATTTGATTAATTTGAAGCTTATTTTATTGCGTAGTTAGCTAGTTAATTATTCTAAATTTACTTTATATATATATATATATATACATTGGAAATCCCTTTAAAAGAGTATTTCAAATTCGAAACATGATTCAAACCGAACTACTGTAAGAGTGATTTTATAATCTTCTTACTTACACACCCAAAGTGTGTGTATGCTACTAATTAAAGTAACATAAGATCATAAACGGAGAACATTAGTATGCAGCCCTGTTGCACATGGTTTATGCTAAAAATATCATGGTATTAAAATTATAATTGTATAATGAAGAAAGTGACATTTTTAATTAGTATTTTGGAAATCTATTTTTAATTACGTTTTATAAATGCTATTTATTACAATTAGTGGAATTTTGGTTTATTTCTTGAGTTACATTATCAAATACTCACACTTAATTTTAACTTTATGGTCGAGTATGAACCCATGGTTTTTAAGTCAACAACAATTCAGTTATCTTATTGTTTACACCTAATATAATACCAAATGAGGTTTTTCTAAATTCAATTTAATTAGATTAGAGTTCAATTTACTTAGTATGAAATATGCTTAAAGTTTAATTCTATTTAAATTGTAAATCCAATTAGAAGAGCAATGTCGGCAAAATTTATTGGTTCATTTTTTTTGATTTTCTACAAAGTAATTATGCATTGTAAAAAGAATCCTAAATTTTAGAGTTAGCCATTGTTGTAGTTTTGATACGCAAATTATTTATTTAAATATGTGTTATGAACTAATATTGAAATATGTTAAAACTCATAGATTATGTTGATGAAAGATAACTAAAAAGAAAATGAAGAAAGTTTGATAGCATTAATATGCTCACACTAGCATTGAGTAATTATGCATTTTGATGTGTTAGCAATCGTGGTTTCTAGCTAGTGAAAAACAAGAATATTGTAATTTAAGCAATGTTAAAATGTCAAAATTTTGTGATTTAGCTACTGTTCTTATATAGTATATATCATTTAATACTCGGTTTATTTTTATTAAGAGTAGTTTAACATATGAAATTTTGGGTTTTGAAAAATATGACATTTTAAGATAGCTAGTCGTTAGAGTTTCGGCATGATTTTTTTCTAAAGTGATTTGTCATGGTTAAAAATGTAATTTGAAAATTGTTTAGAGATTTGGTATTGAAATATGTGAAATTTATGGGTCATTTCGATAATATTTTTTTTGAATAAAAGGATATGGTTTCGATAATAGATTATTGAGAAGAAAAAAAAGAAAATACATAGAAAGCACTATGGATGTAATGTTAGCATCAAAGGATTGTACATTTAGGTTCATTAATAATTGTATTATTATGATTAGTGAATTCCTTAATTTATTTTATAAATTAAATTGTCAAATATTCAGATTTATAACTAGCTTTCTGATTAACTAGGAGCTTAGGAATTGTGTGCCAATATCTCTTTGTTTGCACCTCCCAAATTGATATCGAAATACTAACTTTTCAAATTCAATGTAATTAATTTGGATTTCATTTTTTTTACGTTGTTGGTTAATTATTCTAAATTTAAGTTTATTTCAGTAAAAGTGGTAAATCCCTTACAAGAGTAATTCCCAAAAAAAATTAAACATTTTATGTTTTTCGCAAAATTAATTACGTTTGTAAAAATAGCGTTAGCTGAATTTTAAAATCGGTAATTTTTTATCATTCAAAGTTCTAATTTATTTTGTGCGAACAAAATCTTAAATTTAAATTGTTAGTAGAACGAATATTGAAATATGTATTAAAAAATTGTAAGTTATGTTGCAATTGAAATATTAAGATAAAAAAATGATTTCAAATCATTGGTATGTCAATGATAGCATTTATGGTTAGGCTCAAAATTGTTGCCTTTGGTCAATAAAAACAAAAATATTAAGGTTTGAGCAATATTAGATTATAAAGCATATGTATATTACTAGTTCATGGTTCGCAAAATGTGCGTATGCATATATGTGACGTAGAAATGCGATTATGAAAAGTATATTGAGATTCCGAAAATACACAATGGAAATGTATTCGTCCAACTTCTTTTATAGATAGTAGAGATTATGTTATAGTATTTTAGAATATAAATCATTTAATACTTTTAAGTTACTATTTTCAACAATAATTTTAAATGCGAATTTTATCATATTATCAATTAACTTTCTCACGACATAAAAAGGTGTGTTCCAAACAAATGGCAAGTATTTTTAATATTAAAATTAGTCAATTGCTGTAGGTTTTAATATGCAAATTATTTTTGTCATGAATAAAATTCTTAATTTGATTTCCGGATAGCAATTTAATATTGAAATATGCAAACAAATTAAGTTATTTGGATAATATATTTATTGAGTAGCGTTCAAGTAAAAAGTATGTTTATGTTGGGTTGGTGTCGCATCGGCCGCGTCCAAGCATCAAAGGCGGGACCCATCATTTTGGTTTGTCGGGGTGGACTTAACAAATTTACGTTTTGGCGTCCGACGCTAGCAGTAATTAATAACAATGAATATTTGGTCCCCTTCCAAACACTTGCTAATACATTTGTCACACTTTCCAACACATATAATCACTGTTTTAAATCTCGGATATCTCGGCCGATATCTCGGTCGAGATCTCGGTTGAAGGCATGAGCGAAACGAAACATGAGATATCGGTTGATATCTTGTTTCGAATATATCGGCCGAAATTTACAAATATCGGCCGATATTTGGAGCGAAACGATATTCCGTGATCTTCCCGATATATTGTTTTTTTAAAGATATAGGCCCATCTCAGCCCAAATTCAAAAAACAGACAGCCCTTTTCTTCATTATCCGATTAAATTTCTCAAAAATCACGTTTCTCATACAAAATATCGAACTCCCTCTTCTCCAGAGAAAAAATCGAACTCCCTCTTCCAACTTCCAACGCCTCGCGATTGCTTCCAATTTCTGAGCTCGATCGCTTTTGACAGTCTGCAACTTCGTCTTCGATCAATCTCTCAACTTCTTACAGGTATGTAAATTAGGGTTTTTTCTATTTTAATGAAATTCAAAAATTGAATTTACAGTATAATTTAGAGTAGATTTGCAAATAGATTTGATTTGCAAGTATAATTTCATGGTTAAGACCACTATTTTCTTTGCTTAAACATTATATGTTTATTCAAACATTTATTTTGTGAATATTGGTGGCGCTGTGAATGCTCTGCAGCAGGAAATAATGCAAGCATGAAGGGTAGAATTTCCTTGTTTATGTGGTAGGAAGTAATGCAAGCACGATGGGTAGCGTTTCCTGCTTTTATGTTGGTATTCACATAACAATGGTTCATGTCAGTTTAGAACTTTAATTATGTTAACGGTGTTCATTCAATATTTTTGGAATGTACGTGTTTGTTTACTTGTTTTAAACTTTTAGTGTTGTGTAAACTTCATGGATATGGTTTTTTAATATTGTTTATCATATTTTAGTATTGTGAACTGATTTGAAACATTGAAATATACGCCGATATGGTCCCATGATGAACTTTAAGGTCCGATATTGGCCTCCGAGATGCATTCGTTTCGTCCGAGATCTCCCCTGATACGATACCGAGTCACTAAAATCGTCGAGACGAAACATGACCGATATCCGAGATTTAAAACCTTGCATATAATTAATACGCTCACACATGATTAATAATAGCAAAACGATTAATTCCCCTTTTAATTCCTCTTTCAAATACCTCTTTCACAATAAAAGAACGTGTTCCTTTTTCGTTAAACAATCTCCTTTCATCGCCTTTCAAATGTCCCTTTCGTTTAACAAAAGAATGCACCCTTAATAAAGAAAATGATTTGAGAGCATTGTTGTTACTTTAAGTGAACGTGCATTTGTTTAGATTCAATCAATGATCATTGATAGATAATGAAGAGAAAAAACTATGATTTTAACGGTGAAATAACAAATGAGCTAGAAATGAGAAATAGAATAAATATGTTGTCACTTCAACATGCATGGTTTTTCTTTTAATTCTAAGTATATAGATTAGCATCATGTTTTCCTATGTATAAACACTAATATTTCTAGTCTTGGAGTTCTTATTTTTAAACGGAGCATCAAAAACATGCTTCAATGCTAAACAGTGGTAAAATATTTCTTACGTGCACACATACAACTAATTCCTACCATAAGTTGCTTATTTCAAATGCATGACATGTTCAAGAGTTGAAACATAATGTTTAATGTTTCAAGTAGAACATTAAACAATATTTATCTCATTATCTCTTCATAGTTGTATGTTTCCTAGCAAACAACAATAAAGTATTCATTTTTTCCATAAAAAACATGAGATTCATATAAACTCAATTCAATAACAACATACAAATACATAAGAACATCCTTAAATATGATATTAAGTAAGAGTTAATCTAGCATAAAATTACCAATCATAATTCTACAACCTCTTTAATCATCCAAAAGTATTGTAAGTGAAAACGATGCAAACATTAAACTTTAATGCTGGTCCTTCGCTCAAAGGGTTTCATACTAAACTATTTTATAGTCCATTTCAATTTGAGTGAGTTTGTATAAGGAACAAGAGCAACCTACTAGCACTTAGAAAGCAAGCATCACCCTCAGTCTTCATAGGCATCAACCATCTTTTCCATTTTTTCCTATTTAAATATTAAATATTATATCTCCATATCAACCTTATGTATAATTTAACTTATTTCCTCAACAATCTTGAAAAGGTACAACAGAAACTAGTCAATAACAAAACTATCATGAAATGACAAGACAGACTCACAAAATTTTGAAAATGAAAATACAACATAAACTAGCGATCTTGACAAGTACGGCAAAATATACCCTGAGAAAGTTCGCAGCAAGCTCGGACGCAGACAGACAAGTGTGAGGTCAGTCTGGGCTTGGTGACGACGTCATGAAGCGGCAGCATAGACTGAGTGCACCCGAGCTCCCCAAAGATCCTACAAAAATAATTTATCTTTCAATAATAAGGTTGAATTAATTGTAGATTGAGGAGGATTTCCGGAAATGTGTAAACCTGGGAGGAGCGAGGGAGATGCGATGACGATCGACGCGAGGGGAGGAGACTGGAGGTGAGCGACGGGGAGTGACGGTTGGATTAAATCTTATGGATGATCGTGCGGTGGAGATGACAGATCGGCCGATAGATAGACGGGAAGCCATTTGGAATTGAGGCTGAACAGAGGCAATAACAAATCAACGTAGGTTTAGGGTTTTGACTTTAGAGTTTGAAGCGAGGCCCAATTCTCTTTATTTTTGCCATCAAATTTGCTAGAAGGCCCAAACGAAAAAGGGCCCAAATGGATGCGGGAATGATATGAGTCTTACCAATTATTTTCCCTCCGAATTCCGACCGTGCAATTATATTTCTCGCACTTCCGCATCAATTTTTCTGCACTTGTAGCAAAGTCCTTTTGCCATTGAGGTCTCGTTTTGCTATGGGCTAAACCTTACTTGTCTGCATATATTCTGTTTTGGCTTAATCACTTTGAAGCTATTTCGCCGATTGATTTCCCCTTTTCATTATCAGTTGACAATACATTATCATCGATTAAAATGAGGGAACTGTATTATTTATTAGTGGAAAATAATATTTTGAATTAGTCTGGCAAAAATACAGGTTCAAAATTTTCGACTGAAGAGTGAACTTGTGTTTTTGGTGCATAACTTAATTTTCTTCTTTTCAACTTTTTCTCATTTTTCCCTTTTTTTTCTTTCACTTTCAATTTGTAACGAAAACTAAATTCGATGTTTGATTTCGTTGAATTTTTATTTTGATTTGGGTTTCTTCTCTTATTAATAATTTGTTCTCAATTGATAGTATAACAGGTTATTTTAACCTAATTTATCGATTTATTTGGAATTGTTGATCGATCTTTTTTCTTAATATTGCCGCCGTTTTGAAATATATAGGTCATTTGAATAGAATATTTCTGAATTGGTTTTTTTTTTGAAATGTTACTTAGATACAATATGTCACTCGGATAATAAACCACAAATCAAGTGTCAACAAATGTCTGAATTGGGTTTAAGCATGAGAGGTGTATGCAAGTATGATTTCATTATGTTGTGTTATAGCATAATTCATATTTTGATGCTATGTATATTTAGCATTTTATGTCTGTTCATTATTATAACATTATTTTATATGCATATTTACCATTTTCTGTTGTTATTATTTAGTGTTGGACCAAAAATTGGCTCAACATTCATAATATTCACAGAAGATAATGTTATTCAAAATAGTCCTATAGTGCCCATAGACTTTTAGCATAGTCGTGAAGTTGTTTAAAGGTTTATGTCATATGTCCAAGGGTAAAATAGGCAAGTCACATAATTATGCAATAATCCATCAAGTATTTGCTACTGGACTGAATAGACGATTAACATAAGCCTTGGTACCTTTTGTTCATATGTCAATAGACATGATAATCATTATGTAAGATAATCCTTAATTTAGGCAACGGCTAAAAAGGCCTTGATATAAATTCAAATCCAAGTCAAAAATTTGACATATGCACGTCCATAGTTCAATAATAGTTAAATATGCACAATTCATGAAAAATAGGCTATGCAAAATTGTTCAAGCCCTTGTTCTCATTAGTTTCGAAAGTTGCAGAGGATACTTGATTTTCTCTCAAATCAATTTTGGGTTACAATTCTTTAATTTGAGAGAGAGAAAGAAAAAATTGACCCCCTTTGGATGGCCGTGAGGGTCTATTTATAGTGGTAGAGGCGGGCGACATGGTTGACATGCATCTTCCCAGTAAAAATCCGCCATTTACTTGTGTTGCTGATATTCGATATTCCAACATTTCTTGAGGTTCGGCTTCCTTACCGCTTATAGGTGCTTTATAACAGCCATCATTATAAAGGCTTTATATTTGATATCTTTCTTCATATATGGATACTCGAAGTGCTTCATTGGTATGGTACCTATCTTTTGATAAGTATTCTATGATGTCCGCCACCATATAAATTCAACACCTTGTGTAAAAACTTGGAAACCCTTATGATAGTTGATACTTGTTATCCTTTACGTGTTGTTAATTTTCGTTATCTTGTACTAGGGTATTTACTTGATATCCTTCATAATTGTATATGCCTGATATCTCCCTTTACGGTTATATGCTCTATATCTCTTAGCGGCACAACATCTTTCCTTAATTTCATACTTTATGGTATCTCTATGTCGTAGCAGAGCGATATCTTCGATATCTTCTTGTCGTTAGGTCTTCGATACTTCTCTTTGTTGATATTCTTCAAATTGTTGACATACGCCATCTCTTAGGTTGTCGATACACACCATTTTTCCTTAATAGACCATCATTCTTTATTCTTGAGGTTCGACATCGCGCCTTACCCGATAATGCTTATCCTTCCCTTGATGTTTGTCGTCCCATAGAGGTTCGATACCTCTTCATGTCTTGTTTAAATGCTAGACATCTCAATTTATTGCGAAGTCTTGGCTTCACCATTTGCTTTAGAAATTTGATAACCTTTACAGATGTTGAAGCTTGGCATCTTCCTTTAATGTTAATGTTTGGTATCCTCTTCATGTCTTGTTTAAATGCCCGACATCTCAAATTATTGCGAAGTCTTGGCTTCACCATTTACTTTAGACATTTGATAACCTTTACAGATGTTGAAGCTCGGCATCTTCCTTTAATGTTAATGTTCAATATCCTTATACTTGGTTATAATAGTCCGACATCCCTTTTTTCATTGTAGGAGTCCGCTACCTTCACTCTTTGAAACTACTTCTATGTCTATGAGCTCGATACTATTTCTTTAGGTTCTAAAGTCTTGACTTCCTTCTTGTCTTTAAATTCGACATCCTTTGTGGTTAGATATCTTCATGTTTGTTATGTTATTGTAGTGGCACTATCTTCCATTGCTTCCATCTCTTCTTGTTCATAATAGTTAGAAAATATGTGGATAACATTTGTCCCTTCTCCTTGTGTAAAAGAGGCTTTTACACTTTAGTGTAAAACCAAGTATTTTCTCATCTTTCCAACTTTTGGTGAGATTTTCTCTTCAATCCCGTTTTCCTGAAAAACATAAAATAAATGACGATGATTTTTATTATTAACTTTTTATTGAACTTTAAACGATCCCTCCTGTATCTGGTAAAGATATGAATTATTTTGTCCTCTTCTTTATATAAAGAAACCTTCGTGCTTCAATGTAAAGCCAAGTTTATCTAAGAAAACGAGAAATTTACTCGATAAGATGACCATAAATTCTTTAGATAAGAAAACTAGAAATTCATTTGGAAAGAATTTTATAGATTTGTTTGATAAGAAGTCCAGAAATTCAATCCATTAATGTAACATCCCCTATCTTGAGGCCCATAACTAAGCGCTACAGATGCTGTAGTCATCTATAGTATTAACTTTCAGCAATAAAATACGGTAATGTTAATGGTATCCATAATATCAGAAGCACATAAATATGTAACAAAATCATAGATTTAAAAAAAACAACTTTTCTGATTAGATTTCACGAAACATGTTTCATATTCCATTACATAATCTCAATCGTTTCCCAGGTTCAGATCAAATATAATTATTATAGAAATACGCCAAGAGCGACATATGAAGATGCCCCTTTAGATGACCAGAGTACCATATAGACATAAACTGTCTTAATACATTACAACAGAATAAACAAAAACAACAAGTCCTAAATATAACTAACACCAGCCTCCTGCTCGTCTCTGGAAGCTTTATTCACCCTCCCACTAAACCTGTAAACCCAAACTCTTAATCTACTCAAATAATTTTGGGAACCCTGGAGTTTAAGGGGAAAAACATAAGCTGCAAGTCAGACATAAAGCATGGTGTGAATAATATTATTACATCTCAGTTTACTAATATTAAGTGAGACCATGCCGCTTAGCGGAACGAGTTTCCCCTCACTAATATCCTTTTAAAACATATCTTTTTGCAAATCAAAATCCTACAACCAAACTGGTTAATCAAACCGATTATATCAATGATAGAAAATATCATATATGCTCAAAAATAGGTAATAAATGGACCATCTGTCCGAAACGATGTGGTTTTATTCGGCTAACTACTAACCTCTGGCTAACTCGGACCTACCAGACAAACTAAATAAATTATCTAACAACTGTTAGACATACTTCTGGACGGCCTGTCCTTAACTTACCTCTCCAAGGATCGCCGATTCTAATGGTTTTTCTGGCTTACTAATAACCTATCCTTCCTCTTTGTACGCGCGCGCGCACACACACACGTATATATATATATATATTCCTTTCTGTATGTAACCATCATTTAAGTCTTACCTGTGACTAAGCCCTACACATTGGAATTTTGGACTAAATTAACTAAGGGCTAATGTTAACGTATAGGGCGCGATCCTATACCAGTCCCATCTGATATACAAATATCCGAGTCATTTTACTTAGGGTTAACTACCCTTTAAATTTTCCTTGGAAACCTTTTCAAAATGATTTAACCCTTTAAATCATACCTATACAAGGAAAATATACCATTTTCTTTACTCAAGTCGCTTTGCCATGATATATGCTTTACTCAAAATAGCGTTGATGAAAACATTCGAAACCTTTGTTTAAACCTTTAAACAATCTCTTTCGAAACCATTGAAAAGTACCTCTTTCGACATAAGTAAACTACTTTATTTTATAACCTTAGGCCTAAAGGCCAAAACGTATCTTTCGAAACCATTGGCAATAGTCCTTTCAAAAACATCGAAAACATCTTCTTTGAAAGCTTTATAAACCTTAGACATCCTCTTCTAAATACTTCAAATATGCCTTTCGAAACCATTGGAATCCTTCCATTTAAACACTAAAGTAAACATTTCGAAAACACTGGGGAATCGCCCCTTCGAAACCTTATATATGTATACCTTTTGAAAATACTAGGGGACCTCCTCTTCAAAACCTTTTCTTGTTACCTTTTGAAAGCATTAAAGTATACTACTTAAAACAAACCTTTCAAAAGCATTGGGTACAAGTTAAAATATGTGGAACAACCTTTCGAAACCATTGAAGTATACTACTTAAAACAAACCTTTCGAAAGCATTGGCTACAAGTTAAAATATGCGGAACAACCTTTCGAAACCATTTGAAACCATTCCTTTCGAAACCATTGGGTTTAACTTTAAAAATATCAAAAAAGGGCCTTAAAATGACTAAGTCGAAAGCAATTTCATAAGTAAAGTAGTGGATGGTGTCGAAACCCATCCCTTCGAAAGCATTGGAGAAGCGGCTCCAATTTTTAAAACAAAGGGACCCTTTCGGTGGCATTGCTTCGAAAGGTAAAAAGCAGGCAGGTAGAGGTTTCGAACCTCTTCGAAAGCATTTACTTAAAACAAAAGCGCAACCTATTTTGAAAGCCTCTTTCTTTAAAATAATTTGACCATGTCAAAAACTGACCAAGTCGAAAGCTATCTTATTCGAAAGCAAAGCAGGCACGTTTCCTTAGAAAGCAAAGCAAGGCTTCGACCCTATCGGAACCCCTTGTTTCACCCAATATCTTTCGCCTTTGTCCAATTCAGTACGTACCAAGTCTTTGATACCATGTGCATTGATTTCGACGGAGGAGGAGGTGGAAGTATATGGTCGAAAGCTAGGTGCCAAAAATGGCGAAACAACAGAAATAAAGTAAAACTGATTTTTATCTTTTAAAAGTAATTCTTTTCAACTAACCTGCCTTGTTTGCCAACATATGATTGGTTTCCCGTTTTCTTTTCTAAAAGTGCTGCCAAAATTTCAAAGATAAACAATTTAAACGATTTACAAAATACCTTTTCTCCTTTTATAAATATATAAAACATTTAAGTCCCATACCTTAAATAATCTTATATACTTATTAAAACACTTAGGAAAATTCTATAAAAAAATCTCATAAATCACTTTTAATATGTTTTCTAACATATTTAATTTTCTGACCCAAAACATATATATTATTAGCATAATTAATTTTAAGCCCAAAAAATCATTTTCTTCACTAGAAAATTACTAATAAATCCACATTAATTCAAAAATTATAAAACTTGAAACCCATCTCTAAAATATCATTTCTAACCATATATTAAAAACGTAAGGCATGTGGATGTCATTTGATAAGTTTTTCAATTCAAAACATGTCATAAAATCAATGTGAATAAACATAATTCATTAACAAGCATATATATATATATATATAACATTCAAATCATGGAAATATACTTGCAAAAACATTCGAATCTGATTCTAGAAACCGAAACATCAAAAATATGAGATGTAAAAATTATTCACCTTTAGCTTTGTTAAGGAATTGAGATTTGATCTTGAGTAATTTGATTAAGCTTTCTTCTTTTGATTGTTAGCTTCTCTTCTTCTTGCTTCCCTTAATGGTGGCCGACCTCTATAGGTTTAGATTTTAATTTGTGAACGTGTAAAATGAAATGGTATGAAGGCTTAGGGTATATGAATATGACTATTTTACCCTTATCTAATTTCCCCTTCCTATTTCATTTTAATTCCATTTACGTCATTAGTTTAACTAGGCACAACTACCCTTTGAAGTATACAAATCTCAGTCCCTTAACCAACTTACATTATTCATTTAATTTAACTAATTAAATGTCCTAAATAATGTTATTCAAAATTAGGGTTGTTACAAACTCCTCTCCTTAAAGAATTTCATCCTCTAAATTACGATAAGGTACTCATCAAAATCAATTATAAAGGTAAAACATACCATAAAACATGTCAGGATAAGTATCTCGAATCCTGCTCTTAGTTTCCCAAGTACAGTCTCTCTCGTCGTCACTCTACTGGACTCTGACTGTCTTGTTCCTTAGTCTCTTCTCATCTCTCACGACTATACAAACTGGTTTTCTAACTATAGTCAAATTCGGCTCCACTACTAAGTCATCTAATACAGTCAGTGCTATAGTAGTCTCTGGATCTCGAATACACTTCCTTAGATGAGAAACATGAAAAAAATCATGGACTCCTGCCAAATTGTTTGGTAACTCTATCTATATGCGAGTTTCTCGATCCTCTCTACAGTAGGAAATGGTCCAACGAACCTCGGTGCCAATTTCCCTGATCTTCCAAATCGAATTACACCTTTCATCGGCGATACCTTGACGAAAACATGATCCCCAATTGAGAATTCTAAGTCTTTCCATCTCTTATTAGCATAACTCTTCTACCTAGACCGAGCTTCCTTCATTCTAGCTCTAATTAACTCAATCTTCTCTACAGCTTCTCTAACTAAATCCGGACCAAGAACTAACCTATCCCCAGTCTCTAACCAACAAACTAGTGATTTGCATAGCCTTCCATACAAAGTTTCAAACGGTGCCACCCCTATACTAGCTTGATAACTGTTGTTATAGGAAAACTCGACTAAGTGTAGATGGCCTTCCCACAATCCTCCAAATCTAGCATACAAGCTCATAAAAAATCTTCTAAGACTTTGTTAACTCTTTCCGTTTGCCTATCTGTCTACGTATGGTAAGCGGTACTCATCTTGAGCTTGGTATCCAAAATCTTCTATATACTCTTCTAGTATTCGCTAGTGAATAAAGAATCTCTATCACTCACGATACTACTAGGAATTCCATGTAGTCTAACTACATTCTTCATAAACAACTTAGCTAAAACAGGTGCCGTCCTAGTTGACTTAACTGGAATGAAATGAGCACTCTTGGTCAACTTGTCCACTATGACCCATACACTTTCATTTCTTCTGTTTGACCTTGGCAACCCGTCTATAAAATCCATTGAGATCGAATCTCATTTCCAAACTGGAACATCTAAAGGCTGAAGTAACCCATTTGGTTTCTGATGTTCGGCTTTTACATGTTGGCAGTTCAAACATTGCTTCACGCATAAGCCTACATCTCTCTTCATACCTTCCCAGAAGAAACTCCTCTTCATGTCCCGATACATCTTAGTTCCTCCAGGATGAATAGTGAACTTCGAACGATGACATTCTTCAAGAACTTCCTTTTTGATGTTTTCTACATTCGGAACACACAATCTCCCTTTCTTCCTCAACCACCCATTTTGGTCAAGTCTGAAATCTTTCAAGTCACCGCTCTCTATTCCATCCCTTAACCTTCTGATCCGTTCAACTAATAACAAATCATTATTCTACTTGGAAGCAATCTTTTCGATCATCACCGGTCGAACTTCTAAACATGACAACATAGCAGTCTCCTTACTAAATCTAGCTTCAGATCTCCCCTGTATTCTACATGTCGTCAACACTTCCAAATCTTTCCACTCAGCTATCATCGCCAACACTGCATTCTGATGTTTTCTGCTAAGTGCATTTACAAACTTATTGCCCTTTCCCAGTGTGTACTCAATACCAAAGTCATAAGCAGCTAAAAACTCTAACCACCTCTGCTCTCTCGTATTCAACTCATTCTAAGAGAATAAATACTTCAGTGACTTATGATCCGTATACAATTCGAATCTCTCTCCCAGAAGGTAATGTCTCCAAACCTTCAATGCAAAAATTACCACAGCTAATTCCAAATCGTGAGTCGAGTACCAAACCTCATGCGGCCTAAGCTGTCGAGATGCATATGCAATCACTTTACCTCTTTGCATTAACACAGCTCCTAACCCTGTTCCACATGCATCTATATACACTACTAAGTCCCGATTCCCCACTGGAACAACCAACACAGGTGCATTAGTCAATAAGTGTTTCAATCTCTGGAATGCTTCCTCACACTTATCTGTCCAAATGAACTTCACATCCTTTTACGTTAGCTTAGTCATCGGTGCCGCTATCCGCGAATAATCCTTAATGAATCTACGATAATACCCAGCTAATCCAAGAAAACTCTTTATCTCAGTCACTATCTTGGGTCTCCTCCAATTATTCACTGCCTCGATCTCAGTTAGATCTATGGAAAACCCTTTCTTTGAGACTACATGACCAAGAAACTTCACCTCTTTCTTCCAAAAATGACACATCAAAAACTTTGCCTTCAACTGATGCTGCCTCAACGTCTCATGCACCACTCTTTGATGAACTTCATGCTCTCTTTCATCCTTAGAGTATATCAAAATATCATCTATGAACACCAACAAAAACTATCCAAGTGCTCTCGGAAAATTCGGTTCATCAAATCTACAAAGAACGTCGGCGCATTAGTTAGTCCGAACGGCATTACTAACCATTCGTACGATCCATATCTGGTTCTAAACGCCGTGAAAGGAATACTACCTTCTGCCACTCTAAGTTGATGGAACCCTATCACCAAATCCAATTGGGAAAATATTTTATCTCCACTCAACTGATCGAACAAATCATCAATTCTAGGCAACAGATATCGATTCTTTATCGTCTTCTCATTCATCTTACGATAATCGATACACAGCCTTAATGATCCGTCCGGCTTCTTAGCAAACACTGCGGCTGCTCCCCAAGGTGAACTGCTTGGTCTGATAAAATTCTTGCCCTCCAAATCCACCAACTGCACCTTTAACTCCCTCATCTCGGTGGGTGTCATCCTGCTTGGCGGTCTACTCACCAGTTCTGCTGCTGGTACCAAATCTATCCGAAACTCAATGGCTCATTTCGGTGGTAGTCCTACTATAGGTTCAAAGACATCTGCAAATTCTCTAATAACGAAAGCTCGATTCAACTTGTCTTCTACCTCCATAACAGCCAACAAGGCACTAACCTCAAAACTAGGGTTTTCTATGGTATATATAAACCGATCTCTATAGTCAGGGTGCCTAAGCGATATTTTCCTATCATGGAAAAATATCTTAGCATCGTATTTACTTAACCAATCCATACCCAAAATAATTTCGAACCCTACGAAATCAAATACATGTAAACTGCAAACAAATGCATGACCTAACAATTCAAACTCTAAGTGGTCACACTTCATCCCAAGTGTCGCATAACCTCCTAACGGATTTGCAACCCTTAAGGAAGTAACTTGGTATAAGGGTTCTAGGTTAAGCTTATCTACCAAACAATGAGATATAAAAGAGTGCAATGCACCAGTATCAAATAGAACTCTAACTGATACATCATAAATCAAAAGCGTACCTCCCAACACAGCTTTTCCCCTCTCCTCTGCTGTTGGTCTCGAGGTAGCTGGTTCCAATGCAAACATCTTGCCTTTCCCATTCTTTGTTGGCTCCTTGCACTGGTTCTTATAATGCCCAATCTGATCACAGTTGCAATACTTTATTCCTTTTCTTTCAGCAGCTTTCTTTCCCTTGCTTGTTGGACACTCATGGGCACAATGTCCCTTCTTGTCACACTTGCAACATACCACTTCTGTCTTTCCCTTCTTAGCAGCTCCACCGTTTTGAGTTCCTCTTCCGACTCTGCCCTCCTTGAGCTTCCTTGGTCTTATTTCTTTTAAGAAAAGCCTGCACCTCTTCATTCCTCAAGGCCATCTCAACAACAACATCACTTGGATCCCTAATATGCGGTAACGTGGCCTTAGCAAGCTCATGCTTCAACCCCCTGATGAACTTCTCATTCCTCTTAATCAAAGTATCAATCGTAGCATAACCATATCTCGCTAGCTCCTCAAACCTCGTCGCATACTTGAGCACAGTCATATCCCCCTGCTCTAACTCGACAAACTTCCTAAGAAGAGTGGACTTAGCAATCTATGAGATAAACCTTTCGTCGAACCTCCTCCTGAACTCTGCCCAAGTCTTATTCTCCTCGTTGACTCCAACTGTCACACTGTTCCACTAATACAGTGCCGCCCCTTGTAGCCGTTTAGAGGCAATTCTCCTTATCTGCTCATTGTTGATCCCTAAATCAATGAAAATCCTCTCGCAATGAAGTAACCAGTTCTCCACTTCGATTGCGTCTTCAGTACCAATAAACAGCTTTCCTCCCAACCAAGCATAATTTCTACTCAGAAGAGCATAGTTATTCACCACTAGAGCTTCTTGGTTCCTTTCTCCAACATTTCCTCTCACTACTCCAGCATCAATTCCCGCCTGCATCTTATTAACAAAGAACTGATACATTGCTCCCATGTCTACTTGCAGGACTCCAGCACCCACATTTGCATCTTGTGCCTAACCTTGATTTCTCCTAGTATTAGGTCTGGCATTTCCATTGGTTGTGGTGCTTCCCCCACCAAGGTTAACTCTTCCACCTCTAGCATCCATATATGCATTTGAGTCTTCGTAAGATACATAAGAATAGCCTAATAGAGATAGGAGAATAGAGATATAGCGTATACTTATATATAGTAAATACAAGTACGCTACTATAGCATTATCTCATACCCCGATCTTTTCTCTAATTCCTTAGGATTATGTTTTCAAAAAAAATTTAGTTTAAAGTTTTTCATAAACATATGCTATGATACCAAGTTGTAACACCCCCTATCTTGAGGCCCAAAGCTAAGCGCTACAGATGTTGTAGTCATCTATAGTATTAACTTCCAGCGACAAAATACAGTAATGTTAATGGTATCCATAATATCAGAAGCACATGAATATGAAACAAAATCACAGATTTCAAAAAACAACTTTTCTGATTAGATTTCACAAAACATGTTTCATATTCCATTACATAATCCCATTCGTTTCCCAGGTTCAGATGAAATATATTTATTACATAAATACGCCAAGAGCGACATAAGAAGATGCCCCCTTGGATGACCAGAGTACCATATAGACATAAACTATCTTAATACATCACAACAGAATAAACAAAAACAGAAAATCCTAAATATAACTAACATCAGCCTCCTGCTCGTCTCCGGAAGTTTTATTCGCCCTCCTACTAATCCTGTAAACCCAAACTCTAAATCTACTCAAATTAATTTTGAGCATTTGAGAGTTTAAGGAGAAAAACATAAGCTTCGAGTCAGACATAAAGCTTGGTGGGAATAATACTATTACATCTCGGTTTACTGATATTAAGTGAGACCACGCCGCTTAGCAAAATGAGTTTCCTCTCACTAATATCCTTTTAAAACATATCTTTTTGCAAATCAAAATCCTGCAACCAAACTGGTTAATCAAACTGATTATATCAATGATAGCAAATATCATATATGCTCAAAAACAGGTAATAAATGGACCATCTGTTCGAAACGATGTAGTTTTATTTGGCTAACTACTAACCTTTGGTTGAATCGGGCCTACCAGACAAACTAAACGAATTATCTAACAACTATTTGACATACTTCTGGACGGTCTGTCTTTAACTTACTTCTCCAAGGGTCACCTGATCCTAATGGTTTTTCGGGCTTACCAATAACCTATCCTTCTTCTCTGTACACACACACACACACACACACATATATATATATATTCCTTTTTGTGTGTAACCATCATTTAAGTCTTACCTATGACTAAGACCTATAACTGGAATTATGGACTAAATTAGCTAAGGGCTAATAGCTAATGTATAGGGCGCGATCATATACTAGTCCCATTTGGTATACAAATATCTGAGTCATTTTACTTAGGGTTAACTACCCTTTAAATTTTCCTTGAAAACTATTTCAAAATGATTTAACCCTTTAAATCATACCTATATAAGGAAAATATACTATTTGCTTAACTCAAATCACTTTGCCATGATATATGCTTTACTCAAAATATTGCTGATGAAAACATTTGAAACCTTTGTTTAAACCTTTAAACAATCTCTTTTGAAACCATTGAAAGTACCTCTTTCACCGCAAGTAAACTACTTTATTTTATAACCTTAGGCCTAAAGGCCAAAGCGTATTTTTCGAAACCATTGACAATAGTCATTTCAAAAACATTGAAAACATCTTCTTCGAAAGCTTTATAAACCTTAGACATCCTCTTCTAAACACTTTAAATATGCCTTTCGAAACCATTGGAATCCTTCCATTTAAACACTAAAGTAAACCTTTCGAAAACACTGGGGAATCACCCCTTCGAAACCTTATATATGTATACCTTTTGAAAATACTGGGGGACCTCCTCTTCAAAACCTTTTCTTATTACCTTTCGAAAGCATTAAAGTATACTACTTAAAACAAACCTTTCAAAAGCATTGGGTACAAGTTAAAATATGTGGAACAACCTTTCAAAACCATTGGAAACCATTCCTTTCGAAACCTTTGGGTTTAACTTTCAAAATATCAAAGGGTCTTAAAACAACTAAGTCGAAAGCAACTCTTTCGAAAGCAATTTCCTAAGTAAAGTAGTGGATGGTGTCAAAACCCATCCCTTCGAAAGCATTGGAGAAGCGGCTCTAATTTTTAAAACAAAGGGACCCTTTCGGTGCATTGCTTCGAAAAGTAAAAAGGCGGCAGGTAGGGGTTTCGACCCCTTCGAAAGCATTTACTTAAAACAAAAGCGCAACCTATTTTGAAAGCCTCTTTCTTTAAAACAATTTGACCAAGTCAAAAACTGACCAAGTCGAAAGCCATCTTATTCGAAAGCAAAGCAGGCATGTTTCCTTTAGAAAGCAAAGCAAGGCTTCGACCCCTTTGAAACCCCTTTTTTTGACCCCATACCTTTCGCCTTTGTCCAATTCACTACGTACCAAGTCATTGATACCATGTGCATTGATTTCGATGGAGACGAAGGCGGAAGTATATGGTCGAAAGCTAGGTGCCAAACATGGCGAAACAGGAGAAATAAAGCAAAACTGATTTTTATCTTTTAAAAGTAATTCTTTTCAACTAACCTAACTTGTTTGTCAACATATGATTGGTTTCCCATTTTCTTTTCTAAAATCTTTTCTAAAAGTGCTACTGAAATTTTAAAGATAAACAATTTAAATGATTTACAAAATACCTCTTCTCCTTTTATAAATATATAAAACATTTAAGTGCCATACCTTAAATAATTTTATATACTTATCAAACACTTAGGAAAATTCTATAAAAATTCCCATAAATCACTTTTAATATGTTTTCTAACATATTTAAATTTCTGACCCCAAACATATATATTATTGCCGTAATTAATTTTAAACCCAAATAATCATTTTCTTCACTAGAAATTACTAATAAATCCACATTAATTCAAAAAAATTTGAAACTTGAAGGCCATCTCTAAAGTATCATTTTTGACCATATATTAAAATCGCAGGGCATATGGATGTCATTTGATAGGTTTTTCAGTTCAAAACATGTCATAAAATCAATGTGAATAAGCATAATTCATCAACAAGCATATATATATATATATATAATGTTCAAAACATGGCAATATACTTGCAAAAACATCCGGATCTGATTCTAGAAACCAAAACATAAAAAATATAAGATGTAACAATTATTCACCTTTAGCTTTGTTAAGGAGTTGAGATTTGATCTTGAATAAGTTTGATTAAGCTTTCTTCTTTTGATTTTTAGCTTCTCTTCTTCTTGCTTCCCTTAATGGTGGTCGGCCTCTCTAGGTTTAGATTTTAATTTGTGAATGTGTAAAATGAAAAGGTATGAAGGCTTAGAGTATATGAATATGACTCATTCCTGTTTTACCCTTATCTAATTTCCCCTTCCTATTTCATTTTAATTCCATTTATTTAATTAGTTTAACTAGGCAAGACTACCCTTTAAAGTATACAAATCTTAATCCCTTAACCAACTTACATTACTTCATTTAATTTAACTAATTAAATGTCCTAAATAATGTTACTCAAAATTAGGGTTGTTACAATTAATCCATAACTTCTTTTAACAGGAAGGTTAGGAATCCATATGACATTACTTGAATAGAAGATTATAAATTCATCTAGCAATAATATTACTTGAATAGAAGACCAAAAATTCATCTGGTAATAATACCATATTTTTATCTAAATAGAAAACCAGAACCCATCTGGCAATAATATTATTTGAATAGAAGACCGGAAATCCATCCAATAATCAATACAATAAACTGGGGCTTCAATAGCGTTTGAAAAACGCTATGTTACCTTACTATAGCGTTTCAGAGAACGCTAGGGAACGACATGCTATGGTAGACCTTAAACTTTAAATAGCGAGAGCAAAAACGCTATGAAAAATTATTTTTCTATAGCGTTTGTGCAATGCTATTACTATAAAACGCTGTAACATTTCTATAGCGTTTTATAGCATTTGTTACGTAACATTTCTATAGCGTGTAAGAGGTTGTTTTCTATAGCGTTTGATATGTGACAGCGTTTATGAAACGCTATTGAACATAATATCAATTTACAAAAAAAAATTGCTGTTGTTTTAACTTTTCCACCTATAGTATTCATTTACCCATTTCTTCTTTGCATATAAATATAACAGATTTTCATAGACAAAAAATATGTAAATTAAAGCACAATATTTCATTGTTCAAACAACTTTTCCCATATCCATACATGATGTTTCATACATATTTACATAGGTGCACCCGACACACTTCTGATTATTTATGAAAGAGGGCTTTTTGGGATGTATCATGACTGGTGTGAATCTCATAGCACATATCCAAGGGCTTATGATCTTTTGCATGCTGATCGTCTTTTCTCAAACCTGAAGAAAAGGTAAACAAAGTAAAATTTGATGTTTACAGAAGTTAGAAATTTTCTGCCTTGTCCAGTAGTGTTTTGACAAGTTGAAAAAACAAATTTGCAGGTGTGAGATTTTACCAACTGTAGTCATGGTAGATAGAATAGTTTGGCCAGGAGGAAAGATGATAGTCCGCGATGAATTTGAAGTTGTAAGCGAAGTGGAGAATCTGTTGAAGTCTTTGCACTGGAAAATTCGACTGACATTTTCTAAAGATAATGAAGGCATCCTTTGTGCTGAAAAAATAGTATGGCGACCTGAAGAGTATGCACTTTCATCTTAGGAAAAAATAAGGAAATTAATTTGTTTTTATTTTAGTTCTATATTTCAGAAAAAGAATAGTACGAGTCATTCCTATTACATTTTTTTCTTTATAGATTCTTTAAGTTGCAGAATTGCTCTCCTTTTGAAAAGATAATTCATTATACTTTGTACTAAAGATGATATATATATGTACCGTGATGCATATTCTTATTAAATACCTTGGTTTTTAATGCTTCCAGTTGATCTTTTGATCCATTTGGCTTGCCTGTAATTACTTCTAGTAGAATGAGGCCAAGCTGATACACATCGTCCTTTTCGCCATTTTCCATATTTGGATAACTAAAAAAATGAAACACTGATACCTTATTATACTGCTAATTATTGAACAAATGATTGTTTTGGAAGTGTGGAAAAGAATTTACCTTCCATTGTCATTGTTGTCTAGTTTTCCAAATGGGCTTTCTGAACCAGCCTGAAAACATTCAAGTTTTGAATATACTTTCAAATGGGTTGAAAATCTTGAATCTAAGTGTTGTGCTTACCTTCTTGTTCTTGTTGTTCAGTAGTACCGGTAGATTGTAGTTGCTGATTTTGGCTGTAAGAGTTTGATCAACCAATATATTCTCAATTCGAAGATCATTACCAAAAATGCCTGGAACTGTAACTGTATGTAAAAATTGTAGTCCTCTTGCAACTCCTATGACTGCCGATACTCTCTGTGGCCATTTCAGCATCTCTCTCTTCCTCCAATCTGAAATTATACACACACACATGAGTATCTAGCACCAGAGTGTATTAAACTACTAATAGAGCATTTAATCTGATATTTTTGAACACAATACCAGTAAGATGGCTCCTTAAATTTCCATTAGAAACATACTCAGCAACTATGAAGATGGTGTCATTGACAAAGCCATTATGATCTTGACCATTGGGAATGCATCCATTTTATGTACCATGATAACATATATGTTATGACCACAACTATTAATATTTTGTGATGAACGAAGATAAATGAAAAGTTTACTTGACTATGCCATCATCCAAATCAGCAACTTAAATATCGAGAAAGTGTACCCATCTAGAAGCAACCCACTTAACCAACTGCATCTGCCTCTGTTCACTGCAGACTTTAGCAAAGTAAAGAAAGAACCGCACCAAGTAAACAATGTGATACTTCTTGAGCATTTGCATTGAAGAAATGAACACCATGTGAATTATGAGCTAAATAAATGTTAGCCTCATCAGTTGGCATGGACAGACATGAACCAAGATGAGAATGGACATTCTAAATGATAACAGCCTTATCCAAGACAAATGTCATAAAAGAAATCTGACAAATCATAAATAATTTAAGCAGCAAATAAAGCACAGTTGGCATGCTATTTATAGAGTATAAATATATAATATAACTGCATATACTATTTGTAGTTTGACAGATGATTAATATTAATCGATTATTATAACTGAGTTATGAATCTCTTGGATCACTTCTGCTCTAACAATGCAGGGTTAACCAAATTACGTGAAACCATTAGATTAAAGATATTATTTTTCAGTTTTGTTAGTGTAATTGTGCTGCATTGAACATCAAAATACTTCAATGCTCCTCCCTCGTGTGACATGTTCAGATATTTATAAAGATTACTGTTTTTATTTTTACGATTTGCATTTAAGTTTATTTGTAAATTAGGGCGATGGATAGAATTCAATGCGTCAACATATAGTATGTAACATGAATCCGTTCAATCAATTTCCTAACAGATACATGTTTTTATGCATATTTAATTACCATAACTTATGCACCGCCACAACTAGAACAAGAAAATCAAATATAAATTTAACTATATGCATACCGTTGAGAGAATCAGAGATAATCCAATAGTTCTCTAAGGACCCACGAATCTGCATCTCAGTTGCTATAAGATTCGGAAAATCATAATATTGTCAGAAAATTACATGCATAAGAAATCATTAAATAATTCAAATTAGTTATATAATCCTTAAAAGGCATTTAATACAATATAATCAATATCCTTAAAATTTTAATTTGACTTGAAACTGTTTGAGACTGTCCAAACTAACATCTATCTGTAGAAAAACTCAAAGAAGAATAGGCTGGAACTAAGATATCATTTATTTGATAACAAACGCAAAGATCAACAGCTTAAATTCAGCAGCATCAGGTGAACGTACATTTGCTTACGTAGAAACATGCAGTATGCACAAATAATATTTTATCAAAAAAATAGACAATTATTAAATAGCAAAACATACGATGTTTAAGTGCTACTTACGGTGTAGCTGGAGGCTCTTGTAATGCAGGAACTAGTGTATCAAGAGTAGAAGAGCTTGTTGAAGGGGTCTATACATAAGAACTTTTGTGATCAAACTATACGGTAAGAGGAAATTTTACATAACTTTAACGACTGCTATATGCTATGCCATGAGGCCATTGTTAGACTAATATCTTATAGGAAATGTAACTGAATGCACATTAGTCAATTTTGAACTGGTGGAGAAACTGAATTTCGGATCTTGTTGACTGATTCAGCTATCTATTTGAATTATCTAATCAACATTTAATGACTAATGGTTAAATTTTAATACGTTCATTCCCAAAGAGTTAACAGGCTATCATGTTCAATATGTCTACCCAAAGGCATGATTTAAAATATAAGAGCATACAGTTTTTAATTTCTCATTTCCCATTTCTCATTAAACATTAGTAGCAAATATATTTGTTTGAACTCAACAATTTAACCCCAAAAAACATGCATTAAACAGTAATAAAAAAGCACATATATACCGGAGTTGCAGGTAAAACCTTGGGGGCAGAAACTCTGCTTGCTGAGGCCTAGTCTAAGGAGTATGAGTGGATGTCAAATCAAACATACCAGATTTAAAAAAACTAAGAATTGTACTTTGAGCATTAGAAGCAAAGAATGAACACACAAAACCATCAAATAGTAAAGGAGCACATATAGCTGACTTATGGGTGAAACTTTGGAGGTAGAAGTTCCGCTTTCTAAGGCCTTAGTCTAAAGAGTATGAGTGATGCGTAAATCAAATCAGATATACCAGATAATTTTTTTTAAATATATGTTTTGAGTTGCATTAGAAGAAAAGGATTTAATGCATAATTTGCCAACATGGAAGGGACTGAAAAAGTACTAAAAATGATCCATGATTAAAATCCAATCAAGAATATGACTCAAGGAAAATGACAAACCCCGATCATTTGGGAAAAAAACAAGATGAACATGAGAGGGACTAAGAGGGACATGGCCAGCCCTAGGTTAAGGCGAGCAAGCCAATTGCTAGGGCAATCCCCACAATGACAAGCTCCTAATAGCTTAACAATATAGATTTGTCTTGCATTTGAGTCTAATCTGACAGTTTGTAGCAAAACTGCAATATATCCACACTGATTCCTTCATTATTCTTAATAACTAATTATATTACTGCAAGTGGGAGAAAATAATCCATTGCTAATCAAACAGAAATCATTCGGCATCAAACAGAAAAATAATCACATTTGACATCTATTCAACAAACAGTTTCTGAAATTGATTCAGAATAAATTGTTTTGTGCTTTGAATTATTAGTAAGAGATTTATGGTTGAAGGCATGAAAATATATATATTCGGAATTGATTAGAATGTAGTTTTATGTCAGCAACACATTTTATAAAAAAAATGTACTATATAAATATCATCAACATAAATCTATCATTATCACTATCAAATACTCACCTAAATTCATCTCATTTTCTTTACATCATAACGAAATGGGATTAAATAAATTACCTCAAAATCACGACTATTCAGTTAGGCTGAAAAAGGGATAAAAGTATCACCACAACATAATTAAGGGTTCTAATAACCTGTAAACATGTGTCAGGAGATGGTAATGAATAGATTAAGAATCATAAGAAGTTAAAAAATATATAATAAATGATGCAGTACCTTTCACGGCGTTTCAAATTGGAGGGCATGGTTTTAGCGTTCTGGGTAGTTGAAATGGTGGCGACATGTTTAGGGGTTACGATCGACTGTAGCAGAGAGATTACGGCACCAATACCTAGGGATTGGGATCCACTATTGATTACGATGGTTAGGATTTCGGGATTTAGGGCTTTGGGTTTAAGGATTTCATGATTTAGGGATTTTGGTTCGCTGTGGGTTTCCTGGAGGCGACGAAGTGAAAATAGGAAAGGGGTGAGGTTGTGATGGACGCAATTTTTTCTTCCCGCACAAAATAATTGTTTCCCGCCCTTTAGTTGGATAGCGTTGAATACTCGTATTTGTTAGTGCATAGCTTTGAATACTCTTCATTCCATAGCATTGAGAGGAGGAAAAACAGAAACGCTATGTGTTGGCGCTATCAAAAGCCCTGATTTTTGTAGTGAATAATACCATAATTTTATATGAATGAAAGACCAAAAACCCATCCGGTAATCATATTATAATTTTATCTGAATAGAAGACTCGAAACCCATCTAGTAATAAATACCATTATTTGACCTGAATAGAAGACCAGAAACCCATCTAGTCTCAATCAGTAGGAGACTAGAAACTTAAGTAATAATGGAGGTTCTCGTCATTCACTAAAAATTTAAATTCCATACTAGGAACAAAAGATTGGGATCTAATTCAATCTTGAATTTCTTAGGGATGAAGCCTTTGGTTCACATAAGTTTCAAAACGTTTTCGTCATTAACTAAAAATTTAAGTTCCATCCTAGGAACAAAAGGTTGAGAGCTAATTCAATCTTGAATTTCTTAGGAGTGAAGCCTTTGGTTCATATAAGATTTAGAACTTCTCAGACGCTCCTATTGGCATTGAAATCTCAGATAGTTTTTGACCTTTCCTTTTTGAAGGTTACTTTAACTTTGACTATTCTTCCTCTAAAAGATCTCTTTGGCCCATCTTTAGGGTAGATTTGAACCTACTTTATTGATTTCTTTTGCCCCATTATCACTCTTTGGGTGATGATTCAGGCTTTAATATCTTTCACCCCTTTTCGCTCTTTTGGTGTTGATTTAGACTTTAATTCCTTTTGGCCCTTACTACTCTTCAGGTAGTGATTTAGGCTTGATCCCCCTATTACCTTATAGGTAATAATTTAGGCTGGTCGGTGCGTTGGTTAGCCGTCTTAGGCCAAACCAAAAAATTACCCATCCTCCCTCTGGAAGGTGCTCCGGTCAGACCTTATAGGCGGAACCAAAGGCTGGTTCGGTGCTTTGGTTAGGCCATTTTAGGTGGTTTACTCTGTTCTCCTTCTAAGAGGCATTCCAACTGGGCCACTTAGGTGGGACTGAAGGCTTGCTCTGACCTCTCTCCAGGTGGTGCTTTAACCAGACCCTTGTAGTGGGATCAAAGGCTTTTCCTTTTCCCATTATTACCTTATTGGTAATGATTTAGGCTTTTCCTTATGGTTTTTTTTCTTTCATTTGATTATCGATTCCGTACATATACTTGTCTCGATTTCTTTATTCATCCATTTTTTGAAAGTAAGGCCTTAGATGCTCAGTATTTCAAGTTCTCGCTATTACGTTACCATCAGGTCGGCATAATCAATAAGTCACTGGTGGAATTACTTCGTGAAAAACAAGGGGGCCTTCCTAATTTTGTTCGAGTGGTCCGTCCGTTGGATTTTCGATATATGGCATGACTTTTCGGAGAACTAAATCTTCTTTTTTAAATGATCTTCCTTTTACTTTGGTATAATACCTTGATATAATTTATTGATATTCACCCTTTCGCATGGTTGCTTCATCCCTGAACTCATCGATTGAATCTAATGATTCTTTACTCAATTCTTGATTGGAATCAAATGCATATGAGATTCTTCGATGAGATGGAACTTCAACTTTAATTAGAAGCATTGCTTCGCATTTGTATGTTAAAGAAAATGGAGTGTGTCCCGTCGTGGTTCTAGTAGAAGTTCTATATGCCCAAAGAACTAGTGGTAGTTCTTCTACCCAATTCCCTTTTGCTTTGTCCAGTCATTTCTTAAGGATAGTTTTAATAGTTTTGTTGGAAGCTTCAACAGCTCCATTAGCCTTAGGATGAGCTACGGATGAAAAGCTTTTGAATATTCCATTCTTGTTGCAGAATCTAGTAAATTCTTCACTTCAAATTGAGTTCCATTATCAGAAATTATCTTATATGATATTCCAGACCGAGTAACTATGTTTTTAATCATAAATTTTAACACTTTTTCTAATGTTAAATTCGGTAATGGTTTTGCTTCTACCCGTTTGGTAAAATAATCGATGGCTACTGCTGCAAACTTAGATCTACCTTTGGATATAGGTGTGTCCAATTAAATCGATTCCCCATACATCAAAGGGTCATGGACTTGAAATTGGGGTCAATTCACTTGGGAGCATTTGTAGATTTGTTGAAAATTTCTAATACTTCTCACATTTCTTTACATGATTCACTGCATCATTACTAATTTGGGGTCAGTAAAAACTTTGTCTCGTGACCTTTTTGGCTAACTTTATTCCATTAAAATGATCTCCACACAAACCCTCATGTGCTTCTTTTAAAACAATCTTAAGACATTTTCTGGACTAACACACTTTAGGTAAGGAAGTGAATATCCTTTTTTTTTATAAAGGATTCTGTTCATCATGGTAAAAATTAGGGCTTGGTGCCTTATCTTTCTAGCATCTCTTTTGACCTTTGGTAGTTTCCCTTCCACCAAATATTCAGCAATTGGTGCCATCTAGTTATTTTTGTATTGACTATTAATTTCTACATAAATGGTTACTTCCTGGTTTTATTCATTGCCATTTCTTGATTCATTTTCTTTATCTGCTTGTTCTAGGGCTTGGGATCCACTTAATATCGTAGACTCATATTTTTGGCTCGGAGACCTTTTCCTCTATCCTAGGACTTGGTTGGAAGCCAACTGGCATAATTCGAGTTTCGGTGCTCCCTGCGAACTAGCCAACTTGACTAAAGAATCGGCTCGGGAGTTCTTCTCTCTTGGTACTTGATGCATCGAGAAATCATCAAATTGGTTCAACTTCTTTAGCACTTTTTTTTACATAAAGGACCAATTTGGCATCTTCCATTTGATACGTTTGGTCTAACTGATTTACCATTAGTTAGGACTCGTTGAAGATCTTGATCCTTGAAATTCTTAATTATAGGGCTAAGGTGAGTCCTACCACCATTGAGTATTCAGCCGCATTATTGGTAGCGGGAAAACCTAATTTCATTGCACAATACAGTCAGTGTCTGTCAAGGGTAATGATCACGTATCCTGCACCAGCCCTTTATTCATTCGAAGCTCCATCAATAAACAATTTCCATCTAGGCTTTAAATCCCTCCTTTTTTCCAATTGTTCCTTAACAAAACTTGTGCATTCGTTGACAAATCAGCTAGGGCTTGACCTTTAATTGCAACTCGGAGTTGGAACTCAATATCTATTGGCTAAGAGCTATTCCCCATTTTACTAGTCTACTTAACGCTTTAGGTTTACTGCAAAAAAATTTAAGTGGAAAGTTAGTTAAGGTCTTGATTGGGTGTGCCTAAAATTAAGGTCTTAATTATTTTCGAGCGGTGAGCATTAAACAATATGTCAACTTTTTATAACTGGATATCTAACCTATGCATCCTTAAACCTTTTACTTGTATAATATACCGGGAGTTGAATTTTATTCTCCTCTCTTATTAAACCAAACTTAGTGCATGTTCAGAGAACTCCATGTAGAGAAATAAATTCTATCCCTCTATAGGGCTAGATAGGATTGGGTTTTTTTTAAAGATGATCTTCCAATTCTTTGAAGGCCTTTTGATAATCCTCTCCCCATTTGAAGTTCTTCTTTTTCTTGATTACGTCAAAGAAAGAGATGCACTTATCAGTAGCCTTAGATATAAATCTATTCAAAGTTGCTACTCTTCCATTCAAGCTCATCACATCTTTACTTGTCTTTGGCTCCGTTATGTCCCTAATCGCCTTGATTTGGTCACATTTAGCCTCCATTCCTTTGGCATTGACAATATATCCCAAAAACTTCCCAAATTGTATCCCGAAAGAGCATTTTTGCAGATTAAGTTTCATTTTGTGCTTTCTTAGTACTTCAAACATTTCCTCAAGATCTTTCAAGTGATTGGCTTCCTCTTGAGATTTGACCAGCATATCATCTACATATACTTCCATGTTTCGACCAATTTGTTCTTTAATCATTATGTTTACCAGTCTTTGATACAACACCCCCGCATTCTTCAACTCGAAAGGCATAACTTTGTAGTAGTATATTCCCCATTCAGTTATGAAACTTGTGTATTCTTCATCCGGCCTGAATATGGGGCTTCGATTATATCCTGAGTATGCATCCATAAAAGACAACGATTTATGTCCACTTATTTTCGAGGCAAGGGATAACAATCCTTGGAGCATGCTTTATTCAAATCAGTATAGTCAATGCATGTTCTTTATTTTCCATTGGGCTTTCTGATAGTACGGGATTGGCCAACCATTTTGGGTAGAAAACTTCTTTAATGAATCCATCTTCAAGTAGTCTTTTGACTTCCTCTTTCAACACGTTAGCTTGAACCTTATCGAACTGCCTTTTCTTCTGTCGAATAGGAGTGATATTTGGATCTTTGTTAAGGACATGGCTCCTGATTGTTGGATCTGTTCCGACCATGTCTGAGTGGGTCCAAGCAAATGCATCCTTGCTAGGTTGAAGAAATCATATAATTCCCCCCCTGAGCTTATCGCCAAACTCTTTTTCGATCTTCATTGTTTTTGCTGGATCAAGCAAATCCAAGCTTATCGCTTTTAGATCTTCAGTTGGCTTTATTCTTTCTTGCTTATTTCTGCAATCTATTTCAGTAGCAATTTCTTCACTATCTATTTCATTGTCTACCAAGTCGCATCCTTTTGTTTTCTTTTCCTCTCGGCAAAGTTGAATCTTCTTAGTACATTCTCGGGCTTCTCAGGTACTCTTGTTTTCTTATTTTTCTTGGATAGCCGGTTTGAAGGGCTATTGTCCAAGGGCTTTTCAATTTTAGTTTTTCTCAATTCATTTTTCTCCGAGTCGTAACAAGAACACTGTCTCTTTTGAATTGCTCAAGTGTAGTGAAATACAGTTCTCGGGAGCTAAACTGCTCTCCCCTTATTGTTCCTCAGCCATTCTTAGTCAAGAATTTCACCATTAGATATTTTAGTGAAACAAATGCATCTACTTTATCTAGGGCCGGTCTACCAAAGAAAGCATTGTAGTAAGAAGGCTGGTCCATTAGCATAAATAGAGTTTCGAAAGTTATGGAATATGGTTGAATTCCCATCTGCACCAAGAGCTTGATTTGTCCTACTAGAGTAGATCCTTTATTGTTGAAACCAAAGATGGGTTCAAAGTTTGGTTCCAATTTCTCCTCTGAAATACTCGTTTGATCGAAAGTGTGCTTAAAGACGATGCTCATTGCACTCCTAATATCCACCAAGACCTTTGTTACCACAAAGAGCCCTATTTATGAAGTTATCATCAGTGGATCATTATGCGAGTGGCGGACCCCTTTCAATTCTTGTGGGGTTATGGTTAAGTTGAACATCTAAAGCTGATATTTGCAACTTTTGAGTGGTGGCGCCTCCTGAATAGAAAAGACTCCATCTCTTGCCTCCCTTATACATCTGCTCTTAGCTCCTTTGCTGCTTCCAACGAGATGGGGACCTCCATGGATGACATCTATGCGGTTGATTGGAGGGATAAAATCCAGTTGAGAGTTGTTTTCTATGAAATTTATGGTGTTTCTTAGAGGCCTCTAATTACTCTTCTTGGGATGGACAGGTTTTTGATTCTCCTTGATAAACTCTTTCAAGAGCCCAGATTGAATCATGCTTTGAATGATTCCATCCAAAACACGACATTCATCAGTTTTGTGTCCGTTCACATTGTGTTAGGCAAAATAATCTCTCCCTCTTCTTGGTTTGGGGTTATTTCTTACTCTGTAAGATGTTGGGAAGTTTCCTTCATCTTTAGCTGTAGCGAAAATATAAGAAATGGGTTTATTTAAAGCTATATAGTTAGAAGGGATCTCCTCCTTCTCCCTCTTTTATTTTCATCCCATCTAGGTTTTTTATTGGGGTGATCATAACTATATTTTCTTCCTTCCTTCTTTGACTGGGACTTCTTCTTAGCATAGTACATTTAATCCATACAGATAAACTTATCAGCCTAAAAATGCAAATCTTGAAGATCTCTACACCCATGGATGTAGAGTTCCTTCTAGAAGGAGGTCTGTTCAATTAACCTCGAGTGCACTGCCATTAGTTTTTCTTTATTGTTCATGTTTTCAGCCTTTAGTGCCTTGATATTGAACCTCTTCAAATATTCATCAAGCAATTCACCTAGTCTTTGTTTGATATTTGTCAGCACACTAGAGCCAATAACGGGATCTTTACATATGTAGAACTGTGTTGAAAACTCTTAAGAAAACTATTTCCAAGAGTAAATGGTTTTCTCTCTATAGTGTCTATACCATTTGGCAGCTGCTTCTTGAAAAGTTTTAGGAAAAAGTCTGCAACGTACTACTCTAGAGGCATTGTGCAAATCCATTTGGCTCTCAAAAGGCAGAAGATGGTCATCGGGGTTAGTGGTTCCGTTATACTTCAATGAGGGGAATTTGATATGTGATGAGATTCTAACAGACGTTATATCTACTATGAATGGCGCTTCACAAGGATTATTGTTTACCCTCGGGTCAAGCATCCTTTTTTTCCTTTAAGATCAAGCATGTCTTTTACTATTTTATTGACAATGTCTTTCAAGTATGTTTCATCGTCATGATAATCCCTTTGGGAGGACTTGTATTTTTTTCCTGAAGTTGAGCTGCCTGACTGCTCGGAAGATCTTCTTATTCTCCTTTCTTGGCCTTCCCCTTAAAGATTCTTCTTAATTTCATGGTCTTGCAAGTTCGGGGAATACATTGTCAGTCCTTCTTTCTTTCTTTCTTTCTTTGTGGACCCATAATGTTATTACCCTTATCTTTACTATTGAGTAATGAGGTATCTATATTCCTCCTTGGAGATTCTATCTCCTCTCCTCCTTTAGTAAGATTTTTAGAAGACTTCTAGAAATGAACATTTTCAAGGAGTTCCTGCATCATTGCAGGTTGTTGAGCTAGACTCTGAATCTTAGCATCACTGTTTGTTGGCTTCACTGGTGTTGAAGGTTATCCAGGTTTCACATTTTTTGAATTGAAGTTTGGAGTGATATTTTCCTACAAGTTTGTTCAATGTACAATCTCTTCGTTTGGACCATTGATCTTCTTAGCACTTACAATTATCCTGCAACAAAACTTTACATAATTAGTTTCTAAGCAAGGAAATAATGGGATGGAGGTCGAGCACTCCTTCCAGCACCAAAAATGTTGGACCAAAAATTGGTTCAAAACTCATGATATTTGCAAAAGATAACGTTATTCAGAATGGTCCTATAATGCCCATAAAATTTTAGTATAGTCATAAAGTTGTATAAAAATTAGTGTCATATGTCCAAGAGTAAAATAGGCAAGTCACATAATTGTGCATTAGTCCATCAAGTATTTGCGACTGGACTGAATAGGTGATTCGCATAAATCTCAGTTCTTTGTTCATATGTCAATAGGAATGATGGTCATTATGCAAGATAATCCTTAATTTAGGCAAGGGCTTAAAAGGCCTTGATATAAGTCCAAATCCAAGTCAAAAATTTGTCATATGCACATCAATAGTTCATTAATAGTTAAACATGCATACTTCATGAGAAATAGGCCATGCAAATTTGTTCAAGTCTTATTCTCATTATTTTCAAAAGTTATAAAGGATCTTGATTTTCCCCAAATCAATTTACGGTTATAATTCTTTAATTTGAGAGACAGAGAGAAAAAATTGACCCCCTTTGAATGACCATGGGAGTCCATTTATAGTAGTAGAAGCGGGCGACAAGGTTGGCATGCATCTTCCCAGTAAAAGTTCAACATCTACTTGTGTTGCTGATATTCAATATTCCAACATTTCTTGAGGTTCGACATCCTTATAGCTTATAGGTGCTTTATAACAGCCATCATTATAAGGCTTTATATTTGATATCTTTCTTTATATTTAGATACTCGAAGTGCTTCATTGGTATGGTACCTATCTTTTGATAAGTATTCTATGACATCCGCCACCATATAAATTCAACACCTTGTGTAAAAACTTAGCAACCCTTATGATAGTTGATACTCTCCTTTATGTGTTGTTAATTTTTGTTATCTTGTACCTGGGTATTTACTTGATATCCTTCATAATTGTAGATGCCAAATATCTCCCTTTACGGTTATATGCTCGGTATCCTTTAGCGGCATAACATCTTTCCTTAATTTCATACTTTGCGGTATTTCTATGTCATAGTAGAGCGACATCTTCAATATCTTCTTGTTGTTAGGCCTTCGAGACTTCTCTTTGTCGTCGATAGTCTTCAAATTGTTGATGCATGCCATCTCTTACGCTGTAGATACATGCCATCTTTCCTTAATAGACCATCATTCTTTATTGTCGAGGCTTGACATCGTGCTTTACCTGACAATGCTTATCCTTCCTTTGGTATTCGCTATCCCATAAAGGGTTGATACCCCTTCATGTCTTATTTAAATACTCGACATCTCAATTTATTGCAAAATCTTGGCATCGCCATTTTTTTTAAACACTCGAGAACCTTTACAGGTATTGAAGCTCTATATCTTCCTTTAATGTTAATGTTAATGTTCGGAATCCTCATACTTGGTTATAATAGTCCGATATCCCTTCTGTCATTGTAGGAGTCTACTGCCTTCACTCTTTGAAACTACTTCTATGTCTATGAGCTCGATATTATTTCTTTAGGTTTTGAAGTCTTGACTTCCTTTTTTCCTTTAAATTCGACATCCCTTGTGGTTCGATATCTTCATGTTTGCTATGTTATTGTAGTGGCACTATCTTCCATTGCTTCTATCTCTTCTTGTTCATAGTAGTCAGAAAATATGTGGATAACATTTAGTAATGCTTACGCTTTTTATTTTATTTCTAAACGTGTCTATATTGACTGCGTATGTATTCTTTTATATGTTAGTTACATTTTAACTTTCTTTTCTTTTCTTTGCAGAAATGCCGGTGACAGTATTCTTGTGTTATTTCTACTTGATGAGAATAGCTATGCACTTTGACTTGACATGGATTGTTCTTTAATTGGTGTTAAAAATAGTATATATGAATGTTGGTCACACCTTACTCTTTATTCTATCAGTATATCTTATATTTTTGAAAATAAGGTTATTACCATCAACATTGATTTGGATTTGCATACTATATTGTGCTTTCAAATATACAAGAAAAGTTCCTTTTTATGTTAAGTCCAACATTTGTGCATTGGAGTTCGATGTTCATAGTAATTTTTTGATTAGTTCTTATCATCAAAGTACTTCAATTTTTGGTGGAGTTTTGAGCTTTAATTCGCATATTGAGTTAAGTTCTTATTTAAAAGATATTATGAAGAAATGATCGCAGATAAGTCTTGTGGATTTTATTGGTTATCATTTCAATGGCGCTGAAGATTCTATGGAGTTCATAATGGATTATTAAATAAAAGAAGGGTATGATTTGATTTTTATTAAGAATTTGCTTGAAAGAATATCTATTATTTTCTCGTGGTCTAAGGAAGGTTGTAAGTTCAATATGAATGCTTCTTCGGACCTTGGACAACTTTTGCGTTATTTTATTAGAACACATAATTTTGAACATCCATGCACTGTTGGATTAAGGGATGTTAATAGAATTCATATTTCTAGTAGATTTGTGAAATCTTTAATTATTGATAAAATTAGAGATTTTGCGATGAAGAAACCGAAAGATATTATGACCGAGTTCAAAAGAGAATTTAATTTCAATATTTCTTATTATTATATGCATACTCTAACAAATAGTTGGCTTTGAAAGAAATTTATGGAGATGATGCTATGTCATATAACGTTTTGAATTGGCATTTAGAGGCTTTGCAAAAACCTAATCTGGGAAGTTTCGTTGCTTTGGATTTAGATCCATCAAGTAATCAACTTGAAAGGGTTTGCATTAGGTTTGATGCATGTTTACTTTGTTTTAGGCAATGTCGTCCTTTGATATTTTTAGATGTAGCATTTTTGAAGGGCTGACCTGGTGTTTTATTAGTAGTATTTGGTGTTATTTAGTATTTATTTTTACTGTTGTAGTATGGTAAAATTTGTTGAATATTAATATATCTTAGTAGTTATCATTTTAATGATTATAAGTTTAGTGTATTCTTATTCTACATAATTTTAGAATACTACATAAATTTAACATTTAATATTTTATTATATATGATAATGCTAGGTACAATTTAGCATTTATTGTTCATGTATAGTATATGACACTAGTATGAAATAATATGATACTATATGTTGTACTTTAATTTTTTTTTTTTGCATTTTATGATAAAACAATATGATAATAGTTTTTATTATTTCAATGTAAATGTTATTTAACAATTTACATAAATATTGCATGTGAATAAAATTTGATACATAATGCTATATTTATTTAGATCGAAAGAAATTAGACATGGTAAGGCAAAAAAAAATTACTAGAGCAAAAATGAAAAGAAGTGGATGTAAATGACAAGAAGACAATGAACCTAAACAAAATTTAAGTAAAAATTAAAGTGCTAAAGAGAGTAGTAGTTCTGATGAGGAGACAAATACTGGTGATGGTGACGAAGGCGACAAAGATGACGAAAATGTAGAGGATGAAGAGATAGAGGAAGTGTAACGATCCCGGATTTTAAATAAGTTTGAATTGATAATTAATTTAATTTTTGAATTAAAATTGTAAAATTTATTGTAAATTGAGGCGAGTTTCCCTAATTCAAATAAAATATATGTTAAATAATTTGAATTTCTAAATTATGTCTTACTAATATGTAAACTAAGTGTAAAATCTAACAACAATTAAAATGGAAATTTATTTGTATTTTAAAGTGACATTACAAAAGAAAAGAAAAATAAAATTTATTTGAAAGCTTCTGATTCATGAGAAATACAAGTGTCATTCAGTTTTATTTTTGAGAAAGAAATAAATTAAAATGAAATGAGGATTTAAAAAAAAACCAAGTTATAAATTAATTTGTAAACAAATTTTAAACTTTAAATTTATTTACATAAAAGTATTTATCATAAAAATGCTAATTATAATCAATGTAAGATTAATAATGTATGACATTAACAAAAGTATGCAAGATAATAAAACAATAAAAACCTAAGAGCATACAAGAATGAGATATTAACAAGTGTAGGCAAGAGAAGATAAAACAAAAATATCTATACACAAACAAATCTAAGTACATACAAGGAATAGGATAGCATGTAAACATATAGGGAGACATAAGCACCAAAACAATATCATTTCAGCCGAAACAATATCACTTCAGCCTCCATAGAAATGAAAATATCTCTAATGGTGGTACAAAATAATGTTACATTGTACAAACCACATTATCACCCTGTACAAAATAACATACCGTGTATACTTCATTTCCATATATCAACTTTTCTCATTTCAGTTTCGTCCATTACCACTAAGCAAAACTGAAGAAATACCATCTAAAATCTAAACAAAACTTCAATTAAAACAACAATACAATCAAGACAAGCCAGAGATCAAAACAAAGATTCCAGCTTGAATTTCAAAGCCAGTGTCAAAGAAGTGCTCTGTTTTCTTCTCCTGAAAAACACTGTGAGTAGCACATTCTTCTTGAATTTTAAAGGCATTAAATCGTTGTTTATCTATATGTACATCTGTGAATAAGTTGTACATATATACATGGATCCTCTGTATTTAAATTGAAACCTGGAAGTGTTTATACAGGCTTACAGTCTGATGCTTTGAACACCCAAACTTTGATTTTAAAAATCATTTCTTCCCAATCCACTTGATGTTTGGACTTAGGATCAAAACAAAAAATGTTTGTTTGACCCTGAACTAAATTTTAAAAATGTATTCAAGTTAAAATAACTTAGTATTATCACTGGAAAACAAGATATCTGAGAGAAACTTTAAATGGGTTAAAATTTAAACCTTTTAGTTCATAAATTCAGGAATATAAATTGAATTCCTATACTATAACATGATTTTTAAAGCAAGGTTCACAATTTTTAGATCAAAGAATGAAGAGCAGTTTGGGTTCGACTGTATTTTGCATTTTTGGTCACCGCGGGTGATCTCGTTGTTCGGAGAGGCCGAGTTTCCTCCTGGAGGTGGAGGAGTGATCAGTGTTAATGGGAAAAATACTGGGGTGGTGAGCAGTTGAACGTGGAAGTGGGGGTGACGAGTTTTAGCTTGTAAACTTAGTTTTACCATGGTTTGGTATTCGGTCTCGTTCGTCGTCTAGAGGTGATCAAGTGTTGCGAGGCCTTGGGAGGTGGTAGAGGAGACGTTGGCGATCGTGTGGCCGAAGTTTCAGGAGTTCCGGTGGTTGAGGTGGCAGAGGCGACGTGATTTCAGGTTTTGAGTGGTGAGGTCAGTTATGTTTCCAGGTTTCCATTGTTGAGCTCGATTTCGATTTCGAGTTTATGGTGGCGATGCGATGATTGTGATCGGGTACGAGGTTGATCAGCGAAATGTAGAGGTCATCAGGGATGGTCGGAGAGGACTGTGTCGTGGGTGCATGTGCACGCATGTGCACTTGAGTCTGGGTTGTTGAAGTTTTGGAGAAGAAGAGGGTATAGTGGCTCGGGTTCGTCTCGAAAAGTATCGCGCAAACTCGAAGTCGTGTTCGTGAATTTGTGGGTTTGACCCGGGGTTGTACTCGAGTCAAAGAGTGGTTATAAAATGAACAATTTATACTTAAACTTTTCAAAGAAAGAAAGAAAAAGTGAGGAAGGAGGGGAAACTCGGGAAAAATGGGTAAATCACTCGGTCTGGACTCGAGTTACCAAGGATTTTGCTCGGGTACAGTTTTATGTTAAACTTGAAAATTTTAAAGTTATAATAGCTTTGTTTAAACACAAGATTAAGGGTTTTGATTTAATTAATGGCAAAAGTAATAATTAGAACAAAGGTTTAACCTGGACTTAAATCCTAATTTGAATCCTAGTTTTTGACATTTAATAGAGTTTATAAATTTTACTGTTTAAATAAGTTTTAAAATGTAAGGTATATTTCAAATATGTTGAAGTTAAAAGAAAATTTTAATTAATTTAATAATAATCATTTGTGAAGTGTAATTATTTAATGGAAATAATTAAGGAATTAATTATTCAGTATAATTAATTGGGTGAAATTAATTGATTTTTAATTTACCATAACTAGCAAATTTATTTATAGAAATAAATCTGATTTAAATTAATCAGATAATTAAATTGATCCTATTTTTGGATATTTCGATTATATTAAATGTTGAATTGTTTGGTATCCTTGATATGTGATGCTTTGTGATACATTCTGATTTGTGTGTGTTCTGTACTGTAGTTCATTTATCTGGGATGAATGTAATATATTATCTATAATTTATATATCTGTGATCTGTGAATAAAAGATAAGCGTTATAGTTATACCGCTTATCAACTATATTTCTGTATTTTAATCTGTGATGGTTGATGATGTTGCACTACTGTGTAAAACCCCTGGACTACACCATACACACACAAATATGGATTTCACGAGGAAATCGGTTAAGTCACAGATGATTTAAATTTAATGTTTTTGAAATTGAAATTTTAATTTCAATTGATTTTGGAAATGGATTTGGGTTAAATGTTAAAGCTTTTGAGAAGGAGTTTTTAAGAGAAAAGTTATTTTGAATAACTTGGTAAAGTTTTTCAATAAAATAATTTGAATTTGAATTCAAAATTTGGAATTGAATTCAATGTTTGGAAATTATGGTTAAAGATGTTATAATGTGTTTATATGAATTTAAACCATTTTAAAAAGTATGGTTTTGAGAATTTGAATTTAACCCAAGGACTTTAACTCATATAAATGAATCAGATTTTCCGAAATGAAAACTATTTGTTTTCAAATAATAGAAGCATTCATATAAGGAATAAATTTCCAATTTGTGTCAAAAGAATTTCAAGATTGAAATGAAAATGGTTTCCGAGTTATGAATAAATCTTTGTGAAAGATTGTTGAACTTTCTTTTGAAATTGGAAAGGTGTACCCTTTTGTATAAAAGGTCGAAATGGAATTGTTTTGAAAGCTATCAGTTAAATCTTTGTTTTAAAGATTTAATGAGTTAATCCAATTGAAATGGAAATTGATTTGGAAAATCTATGAATAGATCTTTGTGAAACTGGGTGAACTTTGTGAGATGAATCTTTTTATGTAAAAGATTAAAATGGCGATTTGTTTAAACCATTTAAAGAGGAAATTTGGATAATAAGTTGTGACTTAATTGAAATTCCATTATCCATATGTTTTTAAATATTGCGCTCATTATTCGGTTTAGCCGGGAGAGGACTTTGTGTCATATAACCCATTCCGAATAATGATACGACGTTATGGATAGTATTTGAAGACCGGTGGTGAAGACCGGATATTTTCGAAAAAGAAAGGACAACTCGTCGAATGTCTCTGCATCGACTGGTCCCCGGTATAGAGACTCCATATGTGGTGGGAAGTCCGGACGTAATTAGGGATTATCCGGATTGCAAGGGCTTCTTTGGAAGTGCCTTCAGTTCTGTTCGAACCCGTAACAGACTTGTATGGACGTATGTTTGACACTACACTTTGAGATATAAAGCTGATTTCTTTCAAATACATTTATGTTTGGTGGCGGAGAATTTATTCTCTTAGCTTAACACCCTTCTCTGAGACGTACGAGCTTAGAGGATATGTAGTTGAAGGTTATCCGTGATATACTCCCAATTTGGTAGTGTGGCATGCTAAGTGTTGTTGTGTGTTGCTGATCATTTGTTGATCAAAGCATGGCTTTCGTGTAAAGCGTAGCTTTGTGGACGAGACCTCATCGGACCTCACAAACCGGTAATGGTCAAAATAGGAAAGATGGGGCAAGGTTTCATGGGTAGCTCCCCTAGGGTATGTCCATTCCTTCTGGGAAAAGGTGGTATCATGGTATGGAGCCCAGATATTTTACCTGTGTGGTTGCTCCAATCTCATTTACTGTGTGATTGTTGCTTTGTGATCGAGGCGCCTCGGATAAAGGTCGCAAATGACCGGGGGTGGCATATCTCAGGTTTACTACCCTGGAAGGGGGTAACCGTCTTGTGTTGGCGGAGGGCCAGGTGGTTCTTGGGGCATCCCTCCAGAGGCGTTCCCATGTGGTGTAGGAAGTTCCTTAGCCTGACCATTTGTTGGAAATCCAATCAAACAATACGAACCCAGTACGGTTTTAGTTGTAGAACCTACCATTTACTTATGGTGGTCACCACTGTTTAGATGGTAGCTATAGTAGGCATAGTTTGGAATGTCTATGCTAGCTAAGATTAATATTATACTTTCGAAATGGTTTTCTACACTATGCACTAATAGTAATAATATCGAATGATTTTGCGTAGTAAGCATTTTTGACTATCATAAGGAGAAATCTCCTCCAATTCTGCGTTTGCATTGTGTGTGTGGCGGGAGGCCTTATGGTAGTTTCATTTTCCAAAAAGCATTGCGGATTTCAATGTTTAAAATTCCTTTGTTGTTTGTTTAAAGATAAACTGTTTTGTTACTCACACCAGTCCCATGACTGACCCGGAGTTTATTGTTCCCTTCCTAAACTCTAGGTGCCCATAATTTTCCACACGGGCAGTCTAGAGTTGGGGTTTTTCAGATAGTCAGGTTTAGTAGACTAGTTGGAGCTAGTTCAGTTTTTGGAGATCATGATTGACGTTGCTTATCTTGGTGCAACGTGATGGTGGTTCGAGCTTGATGTTGGAGTTATTGGTCTCATTCTCTTTGCCGGATCACTTGGAGTATCACTTCTGTTTTCCGCTGTAGCATCAGTATTTGTCTCTGATATTGTTGTATCATATTGATATCATTGTTGTATATCATTCTGGATATTGTATTCGTTGGAGTTGTATATGATATTATTCATTTCTTTCTTCCGCTGTGTTGTTATACTTATTGTGTTATAAGCTCCGGCACGAGTCGAATTTCAAAGATTGAATCTGCGGCATTCGAGTATAATTGAAGTACGGGTGTCGATTTTCAAACGCTGAAATTTGGATCGTGACAGGAAGGGACGAGGAGGACAAGTAAAAATAAAGGTAAGAGTACGAGACAACAAGAACATAATGAACCTGACAATCAAACTGATGAAGAGAGTAGTTCTTATAAGGGGGCAAGTGAAGGTAACAAAGATGATGAAAATATAGAGGATGAAGAGGTAGAGGAAAAGGCAAGGAGGACAAGTAAAAAGAAAGGTAAGAGTACAAGAAAACAAGCATCCCCTTAGCCATCTGAATCTGAAGGTCAACCATCACTACTTTTTGAATTCAAAGATCATATAGCTCATAAAATTTGAAACTCCAATGCATGTTTACTTTTTATGATGTCGAGAATTAAGTTAAAGCTATTAGTTGATATGTATTAATTAATGTATATATAACTTAGGAACTACATGGAGAAGCTAGAATAGTAAAAGTTCATAGTCATGTTAGAACACAAAGGTTGTGGAATTATAAGGAGGAATGTTCTTTTGTAAAGGATGTAGTTGTTCAATCAGGATTTTATCAGTTAATAAGGCATGCTCATGAAAAACTTGATGAAGTTCTTTGCAATTCCTTTGTCAAAAGATTTTATCCTGAAACAAACACTTTTCATCTCCTCTTCAGTAAAATGGGAATTATTATCGATGAACTTTTTCATAACCGACCTTCCAACTGAAGGAAGAGCCATGACAGGATCCTTTGAAGGATCTAGAGTATTAGTTATAGTGATATGTATGACCTGATGTATCAGTGTCTTGGGGTTGACAAGACAACTGCTATTGTTGTATTGGCGGGTGAAAAGAAGATTAGATTGGAATGGTTAAGATGTCAGTTTGAAGGTTCCAAAGAGTCGGATAGTGATGAACGCAAGACGCATTGTGCGATAGCATACCTTTTGTACACCATTGGGTTTTTAGTTTGTTGTGATAATCTGGGAATAAAGTGTCCATGCATTTTTGATGCAGCTCAGGACAGAAGTGAAGGTCTAAGTCGCACACGACTTAAGGATTTAAGTCGCATACGACTTAAGACAGAAGATATAGGTCGTACACGACCTAAGGAGGCATATGGGGGAAGCGGCGAGTTAATAAAGCGATATTGGGTCATCTACGACCTAACAAATCAGATGGAAAAGAGTTACGACTTAATGGGAGCTTAAGTCGTTCGGGTTTGATGAGTCGTATACGATCTAACGACACGGCTATAAGTCGTCCACGACTTATCAAAAAGCAGAAAGAAGTTCCAACGGTTGAAGGCTTTAAGTCGGAAGAGGATTGCGACCTAATTGAATCGTCGGAAGATGCCACGAGTTACGACTCATGTTAAGTCGTTGGAGTTTAAGTCGTCCATGATTTAAGTCGCAAGAAATGGTGCAGAAGCTTGTCTCTTGAGTCACTGAGTTTATGGGTCGTGGCAATGTTAAGTCGTAGGTCGCATCTTTTAAGTCGTAAGTCGTTGTGTTATACATGTAAGAGTGGAGTTGTTAAGTCGGCAACGACTTAAATGTTGTATTTTTCTATTGTAATTTCTGTTTGCTAAGTCGCTAGGCTTTATTGTAATAAGTCGTGAGTCGTCTGTACTTAGGTCGCAGGATTGTGTTTCTGTATTGTAACTCGTAAGTCGTATGCTTTGGCTGAATCGTAAGTCGGAGAGCATGATGAGTCGTAAGTCGAGGAGTTATGATAAGTCGGAACCGACTTAAGTGTTGTTCATTTTTGTTTTGCATGAGTTGTAACTTCTATAAATAGGCCGGTGGTGCCATTTGTAACAATTTAGTTGATTTGAAATAAAACTCTTGTTTTGTTAGCTTTGTGCTTTCACCAAATTGGTAGTCGAGTGTAATCTCCTATCTCCTCTTTCGGTTAATCGAGTGCGCTCGATTCAACGACTACAGAAGCCGATTCACGGAATCTAGTGCGCTAGATCAACGTGTGAAGAATCGCAGATCTTTGAACCCGGTATCATGCGCGATCAACGAGTTCGGGATAGCTAGAATTCGATATCTTCGGATCAACGAATTTGGGCATTTCAGTATCTTCCAATCCATCGATTACTACATTCATCGATCTACATTGTTTTTGATTAATCCGCTACGTCAGTTTTGGTATCGGAGCTTGTTCTAGCCAATCATAGCTAGATCGAGACTTGGAGCCTAATCATTTTGGAGTTTTGAAGAAATCAAGTTGAGCCGAGCATCTGCAATCAAGTCGGCCGAGTTAGTAGAGCTTGTTCGAAGTTGTTTCGATCAAATTTGTGTTGGAGGCCGAGAATTTTGTTCATCGTGTTCATCGCGATTTGCAACAAAAGTGGAAGTTTCGATCCAATGCATTTTGGATCAAAGTTCGAATTGTGTTTTAATTGAAGAGTTTTGTGAAGTTTTCAAGTATGCCACCAAGGAGAGCAAATCGTCATCAAAACATAGAAGCTTTGTATAGAAGAGAGGAAACTGATGAGATGGAGCAAAGAATCAATGAAAACTTTAGTGAAAAGCTTAACGAAGGAATTGGTCGATTAGAGAAGATGATGTTAGAGATGAATCAGAATCGGAGAAGGGTATCACCTGAATCTAACCATGGAGGAAGTAGAGTCTCACCACATTCCAATCGAGACAGAAGTGTTGATGATGATCAAAGGCGTGGGAGGAACGTGAATGATCGTGAACGGAGGAATGTAGATAGAAGGGATGATGGTGGAAGACGTGATGGTAGTAGAGATGTGGGTGGACGAGATAGACAACGATATACATCTGATTTTGAAGAGGAGTATGATGGTGGTAGTGTTCGAGGACAAGGACGAGGACAAGGAAGAAATTACTCTGAGTATGATCACAAGTGGGAGTCGGGGATGAAGACTGAAATTCCTGAATTCAAAGGTGGTATGCAAGCAGAGGAGTTTTTGGATTGGGTGGCTAATGTTGAAGAGATTTTTGACTTCAAAGAAGTTCCAGAACAACGTAGAGTGAAGTTGGTTGCTACGAGGTTGAGGGGTAGAGCTTTGGCGTGGTGGCAGCAAACCAAACTTACACGTGAACGGATGGGGAAGTCAAAGGTTGAATCATGGGAAAAGATGAGGAAAATGATGAAAGCCACATTCTTACCTTATAACTATCAGTCGCTTATGTATCAGAGATTGCAAAATTTGAGATAAGGAACGAAATCTGTGAATGACTATGCTGACGAATTTTATCAACTTATTGCGAGGAATGATATTATGGAAACGGAAGAGCAGCTGGCATCTAGATTCATTGGGGTATTGCGAATGCAGATTCAGGATATGGTTAACATGTTTGATCCCAGATCTATAGCGGAAGCACATCAGAAAGCGTTGGCTTGGGAGAAACAGGGACGACGAGGAGGTGGTATGTTTACCAATTCCAATAATCAAGTGAAGGGTGTTAGTGGAAGTTCTAATGTTTCAAAAGTTGTTGCAAAACCAATTGTGAATGAGGTTGGAAAGATGAAAGTCAATAATGGTTTCAAGTGTTATAATTGCCAAGAAATGGGCCACAAAAGTAGCGAATGTCCAAAGCCGAAGAAGAGAGCTATGATAGCGGAGGTTGAGGATGAGGATGAAGAAGCTGAATGTTCCAATTCACCACCTGATGAGGAGGAAGAAGAAGTGTCGGGAGACGAAGGTTATAATCTAATGATGAAGAGGTCCTGTTTAACACCAAAGCAAGAGGAGGATTGTAGTTGGTTAAGGAGCAATATTTTTCAGTCAACATGTACCATTCTGGGGAAGGTTTGCAAATTCGTTATTGATGCTGGAAGCTGTGATAATATAATTTCTTCAGAAGCTGTGAGGAAGTTGGCGTTGAAGACTGAGAAACATTCGAAACCGTACAAGCTAGCTTGGTTGAGGAAAGGCGGGGAGGTGAAGGTTGGACGAAGGGCTTGTGTGAAGTTTTTAATTGGAAAGAAATACAATGATGAAATCTGGTGCGATGTGGTAGATATGGATGTCTGTCATTTGTTGTTGGGGAGACCATGGCAGTACGATAGGGCGGTGTAACATGATGGGCGTACCAACAGTTACAGTTTCATGTTTGAAGGCACAAAGATTACTCTAGTTCCAAAGAAGCCTCAACAGGAGGAAAACAAGTTGGAGGAGATTGAAGAGCTTAAAACTTTGTTATCTTTGAAGGAGTTTGTGAAGGAAGTAGAGGAGGAGCCTGAAGTGTTTTTGTTGATTGGGCGAGAGAGCAGTGAAGAGGTTGAAATTCCGGAAGAAGCGAAGGCAGTTTTGAAAGAATTTGACGATGTATTTCCAGAGGAGTTACCAATGGAGTTGCCACCGTTGAGGGATATACAACATCAGATAGATCTTGTTCCAGGTGCTGTGTTGCCACACAGACCACATTATCGAATGAGTCCAAAGGAACATGAAGAATTGAGGAGGCAAGTGGAAGAATTGCTTGAACAGGGGCGTGTGCAGGAGAGTTTAAGTCCTTGTGCTATAAAAGCTCTATTGGTACCCAAAAAGGATGGAACGTGGAGGATGTGCACAGACAGTCGAGCATTAAATAAGATCACAGTCAGATACAGATTTCCGATGCCGAGGCTTGATGATCTATTGGATCAAATTAGTGGGTCTATAATCTTTTCTAAGATTGACTTGAAGAGCGGTTATCATCAGATTCGCATTAGACCAGGGGACGAATGGAAGACAACATTCAAGACGAGGGAAGGATTGTATGAATGGCTGGTAATGCCGTTTGGTCTATCAAATGCACCAAGTACATTCATGAGGGTGATGAACCAAATTTTCAGACCATACATTGGGAAATTTGTGGTGGTTTACTTTGATGATATTCTGATCTACAGTGCTAGTAAAGAAGAGCATGTTCAGCATTTGAAGAAAGTGTTAATTATTCTTCGTGAAGAACAATTCTATGCTGCTACAAAGAAGTGTGATTTTATGCCGAGGAGTGTTTTATTTCTGGGGTATATTGTATCGGAAGAAGGAATACAGGTTGACCAAAGTAAAGTCGAAGCTATCAGAGATTGGCCGCAGCCCAAGACGATAACGGAAGTTCGTAGTTTTCACGGGTTGGCTTCATTTTATCGAAGGTTTATTCCACACTTTAGTAGTGTGATGGCACCTGTTACAGATTGTATGAAGGGTAAACAGTTTGCATGGACGGAGGAAGCCGGAGTTGCTTTTGATCGAATCAAAGAACTCTTGACGTCTGCACCAATTCTAATATTACCAGATTTTCAGCTAGTGTTTGAACTACATACTGATGCATCCAAGGTTGGGATTGGAGGAGTGTTGAGTCAGAGGGGACGTCCTATTGCATATTTCAGTGAGAAGTTGTCAGGAGCAAAGATGAGATACAACACATATGATGTGGAACTCTATGCTGTTGTGCAAGCTATTAAACACTGGAGACATTATCTATTTCAGAAAGAGTTTGTTCTGTATACTGATCATGAGGCTTTGAAGCATTTACAAGGACAAGACAAGATTTCAGCGAGACATGCATCGTGGATTGCATATCTGCAACAGTTTACTTTTGTTGTTAAACACAAATCGGGAGTGACGAATCGTGTGGCTGATGCTTTGAGTAGAAGGAATCATTTGCTAATAACAATGAAGGTTGAAGTGACGGGGTTTGAAATGTTGCCAGAATTATTTGTTGAAGATTCTTACTTTATGAAGTTTGTCGATAAAGTCAAGAATGGGGAGACGGATGAGTTCATGATGGTAGATGGTTTTCTGTTCAAAGGAAATCGATTGTGCATACCTGATTGTAGTTTGAGAATGAAGATTGTAAAAGAGCTACATGAAGAAGGACATGATGGGAGAGACCGTACATTACAGTTGATTTCACAGTCTTACTTTTGGCCATCGATGAGAAAAGAGGTGGAGAGGTTTGTGGAGCGATGTCATATCTGTCAGGTTTCGAAAGGAACTGCAACTAATGCTGGGTTATATATGTCGTTACCTGTACCAACTAAACCATGGGTTGATGTGAGTATGGACTTTGTATTGGGGTTGCCGAGGACACAACGTGGTAACGATTCCATTTATGTGGTGGTTGATCGATTTTCGAAAATGGCACATTTTATTGCTTGTAAGAAGACGGCGGATGCTGTTCATGTTGCTCAGTTGTTTTTCAAAGAGATATATCGACTTCACGGATTGCCAGAATCGATTGTGTCGGATAGGGATACTCGTTTTCTAAGTCGTTTTTGGCTAAGTTTGTGGAAGATGGTGGGAACAAAGTTGAACTTTAGCAGCGCTTATCATCCGCAAACGGATGGACAGACCGAGGTTGTGAACAGATCATTGGGAAATTTGCTGAGATGTCTTGTGCAAGACAATCTGAAGAATTGGGATGTAAAGTTATGTCAAGCGGAGTTTGCTCATAATCATGCTGTGAATCATAGTACGGGATTCAGTCCATTCCAGATTGTATATTCCAGTATGCCAAGGGGACCGTTGGATTTAACGGTAGTACCACAACCAGAGGGAACTGTTAAACAGGCTGTTGATTTTGTTGAACGATTGACAGAGTGTCATAGAATCGTTCAAGAACGATTGGAAAAGGCAAATGAGAAATACAAACGATCTGCAGATCTGAAGCGAAGAAGTGTTGAGTTCAATGAAGGAGATATGGTGTATGCTGTATTAACAAAGGACCGTTTTCCAGTGGGCGCTTATAACAAGTTGAAAGCCAGAAAAATTGGTCCTGTAGAAGTCATGAAATGGATTAATGAAAATGCTTATAAGTTGAAGCTGCCGGAGGATGTGTACACGTCTGACGTATTCAATGTTAAGCATCTCGTACCATATCATGGGGATGAATTTGTTATGGAAGAAGAGAGTACAAATTCGAGGTCGAATTTTTCTCAACCTGGGGAGGATGATGCAGCTCAGGACAGAAGTGAAGGTCTAAGTCGCACACGACTTAAGGATTTAAGTCGCATACGACTTAAGACAGAAGATATAGGTCGTACACGACCTAAGGAGGCATGTGAGGGGAAGTGGTGAGTTAATAAAGCGGTATTGAGTCATCTACGACCTAACAAATCAGATGGAAAAGAGTTACGACTTAATGGGAGCTTAAGTCGTTCGGGTTTGATGAGTCGTATACGATCTAACGACACGGCTGTAAGTTGTCCACGACTTATCAAAAAGCAGAAAGAAGTTCCAGCGGTTGAAGGCTTTAAGTCGGAAGAGGATTGCGACCTAATTGAATCGTGGGAAGATGCCACGAGTTACGACTCATGTTAAGTCGTTGGAGTCTTAAGTCGTCCATGATTTAAGTCGCAAGAAATGGTGCAAAAGCTTGTCTCTTGAGTCACTGAGTTTATGGGTCGTGGCAATGTTAAGTCGTAGGTCGCATCTTTTAAGTCGTAAGTCGTTGTGTTATACATGTAAGAGTGGAGTTGTTAAGTCGGCAACGACTTAAATGTTGTATTTTTCTATTGTAATTTCTGTTTGCTAAGTCGCTAGGCTTTATTGTAATAAGTCGTGAGTCGTCTGTACTTAAGTCGAAGGTCGCAGGATTGTGTTTCTGTATTGTAACTCGTAAGTCGTATGCTTTGGCTGAATCGTAAGTCGGAGAGCATGATGAGTCGTAAGTCGAGGAGTTATGATAAGTCGGAACCGACTTAAGTGTTGTTCATTTTTGTTTTGCATGAGTTGTAACTTCTATAAATAGGCCGGTGGTGCCATTTGTAACAATTTAGTTGATTTGAAATAAAACTCTTGTTTTGTTAGCTTTGTGCTTTCACCAAATTGGTAGTCGAGTGTAATCTCCTATCTCCTCTTTCGGTTAATCGAGTGCGCTCGATTCAACGACTGCAGAAGCCGATTCACGGAATCTAGTGCGCTAGATCAACGTGTGAAGAATCGCAGATCTTTGAACCCGGTATCGTGCGCGATCAACGAGTTCGGGATAGCTAGAATTCGGTATCTTCGGATCAATGAATTTGGGCATTTCAGTATCTTCCAATCGATCGATTACTACATTCATCGATCTACATTGTTTTTGATTAATCCGCTGCGTCAATTTTCTATAATGCCTTAGGGAGTTAAAACACGTGCATAATTATTCTTGGGCAGTTGCTTGTTTGAGTTGGTTGTTGCATAACTTAGCTCAAAGTACAAGAAAATATGTCCACCAAATAACTGGTTGTATGACCTTACTTCAGGCAAGTGTACAAGTTTATATTCAAATCATATTTAATATAGTCTATTTTTTCATATGTTATTTGTTTATAGGTTTGAATTTTTGGGCACTTCCCAAGTCTTAGACGACATAATTGGTGTGTATGTTTGGCTGAAGGTGATGTGAGAACTGCTTTCTATTTTCAAAGGAAACTGTTACTAACTTAGCTCCTGATTTGGTTGCTCTTAGAGAGAGCATCAAAGATATACAAAGCTGTGAGGTTATATGGGATTGTTTCATGGAGAAATGGCAATTTTACCAATTTCAGCAATGTGCGTTATACAACGGTCCTATTATTTGCTTTGAAACCATAGAATTATATCTCCCCCAAAGATTTTTATGTCAATTCGGTTAGCTTCAGTCCATCCCGACTACAACATTCACTCTTGACAAGAAGAAGTTTAAATCATCATCTCAAATATTTAAAGCTATATATTATAATTTGTGCAACGACCCGTAATTTTCGATAATTAAATTTATTAATTAAATAAGTTGTTGGAAATTTAATGTTGTGGAAAATTGAAAAATTTAAGATTTGTTAATAAGAAAATAACTAGAATGTAATGTTAAAAAGGTTAATTCAAGACAATTGATAACTAGTTTAATGTATGTCCAATTAATTAGAATGATTGTAAAGTCAAAATTGGTAATAAATTGTAAATATAGAAATAGAGTTTAATAATGTAAATTTAATGTTATAAATGACTAATTGAATGAAATCTCAAATAACTTTAATAGATTGTACAATTACATTGGTTAGAAAGTGTAGAAAACAAAAGCAATATGAATTTAATTGTTTTGTTTATTGACAATAAACATAGAAATGTGTTTGAATTGGTAAATTATAACAATGGATTTAATATAAATTCACTATTTAATTCATTGGAAATCAATTGGAAATAAATTGTAATTAAATATAATTAAATATCACGTTAATGTAAATTAAGAAGATAATGGTAGATTTTGAAGTAATAAGATGTAAACTAATGTTAATTATATCCAATATAAAAAGATTGAAATCAAATTAAATCAATTTATTAGAATTAAATTATAATTAATTGGATTTAATTATGGTTGAAATTGAACACTGTAATTAGTGTAATATTTAACATTGAACTGATATGTGAATTTGTTCTAAATTATTGTAAATGTCTAAGTAATAAAAAATGATAAAAATTGTTAGCTATTAAATTTGAAAAAAAAGTGATTTAATCAATTTAATAATAATTTTTTTAATTAAAGTGAAAATAGCCATTTTGGCAACTGTCTCGGATTTTGACGAAACTAGTTTCATCGAATCCATAACGGTGAATTATTGTAGGATTTCAAGTTTCGTAGCGATCAGACTTGTCGTTTGATCGTACAGGCTTGAAACGCGCAGAAATCAATTCAATTAATAATTAATTTAAATAAGCTGATTTTAAAAGCTAACTTCTTCATACGATGGAATTACGACTTGAAACCTGTTCCATTGAGTTTAAAAATATCAAAAACATTTATTTTGATATATGGGATGACCTACTTTCGTTTCAGAAGCGGAACGGGCTTTTCGGGTCGTTATTGTCGTTCGTACCGATTCGATATGTGTTTATTTTCTTATCGGGCCTTGTTAATATAAATAGTTCTGTTCAAACCCTAGCAGCCTTTTCCTTATTTCTGTACGTACATTTCCATCTGCTCCTTCCTTCCTTCCCAATGGCATTAACCCTAATTTTCAAATTCAATTGCAAATCAAAATCAAATCGAAAAAATTTAAACTCGTCAAACTATATCATATTATATATCGTTGGAAAGTTCTCGACGAGCACATTCTACTACAATGATTTGTTTTCAATTTGGATCATCATTTGTCCAGAAATGGGTGATTAAATCTCGGCCGTTCATTGGGGCTTGATCATTTGTGACATATCGTGGAATTGATTGTATGGTAGCGTGGAGATGACCGAGTGGAGTTCAACGGCGTGGTTCGTTCTGTCATCTGATGGTCAGATTGTCGCCTAAAATTCAAAAAGGGTTATCTATTTTGTGGTGGCAACCACATGCTTTTGGCAAACTGGACGAAGTCGTGAGTGGGGTCGCGAGACGTGGGGAGACGCGCAGGCGGAGGCACGGTCTCTGGTGTAGGCGATCAGAGCATGAGGTGGTGGAGGCAGCTTCTAGGCCGTGCTAGGGTTTAGGTCAATCTATTCGAGCGCGTTTTTGTAGCCTGGCACGATGCGTGTAGAAGTTGAAGTGGCCACGTGGCCTGAGAGAGATGTGCACGTTTTCTCCTTTTTATTATTATTTAATTTGAAATTTAAAATTTTCCACTGTTCTAATTATCATAACTTTTACGTACAAGGTCCGATTCACACGCGGTTTGTTCCATTGGGATCGTATCAAAATTTCGGACATTTTGGCATTAGTTTGAACAAATTCTGAGACTGTTGAATTTTGGGCCTTATTTTGGATTTCAAATTGATTTTAAATCAAAGGTGAGTGTTTTAACCAACCCACGACTGCTAAATTTTCTTATGTTAGTTAAATTGAATTTATGATGCAATTAGAAATTGATTGGTTGATGTTTGGTATATTTAATTTGTCATTCTAGTTAAATTTGACCTTTATTGAATTTAATATCCATTTAATTTAATATTGAAGTTAATTGCTAGTTAATACATATCATTGATCACTGTTTGATTGTTATTGTTTATTGATTGGTTTGAATGATGATTGTGATGGATGTTGATTGTTGATATTGGATGACTGGATGTTATATTTTTATATTGTTATAACACTGCAAGTTCCCTATGGGTTGAAATGATACATACCCGAATGATCTGATAGATTAAGGGAAATCGTTATGAGTAGACTCAAGTGATTTCATGGATTTGAAGTAAAATTTGGGATTGCGGGTTGAAATAATATATACCCGTAAAATTTAAAATATTTACAGATTGAAATGATAAATATCCGTATCACTTGACCATAGGGTAGAAAATTATATACGGACACCGGATTGGTTAAATTAAACGATTTTTAAAACCCTTAAATCTTGAATTGGGTTAAATGATATTTTGAAGGAAATTGATTTATATAAATTGAATTACTTTGAAAATCCCAGTTTTAAAAGTTGGAAATTAGAAATTGGTTTAAACTAAAATTCTAAAGTTGATTTTGAAGTATAAACGAAATTTATCGAAATTGATTTATTGAAACATTGAAAATTTGTAACTTTGAAATCTATTGAAATTGGAATAGCCTAAATTGATATTTCAAGATGTAAAATTGGGTTTTGATTTGAAATCTGGATATGGCCCAGATTTGTCGAAATGAAAGAAATGGTTAAATTTGATGTTAATTTCAAAATTATTTTCTAAATACGAACTGTTGAAATATTATTTTAAATTCTAATTATTAAAATTTTCAACTGTTAAACTAAATTAATCTATTTTAAAATTATTGTAAACTATTTTAATTTATTTAATCTATTTTAATCTATTTAATCCAATTTAAATCTATTTACCCTATTTTAAACTAATTAACCCATATTAATCTATTTTAATCTATTTTAAATCCATTTAAAGTATTTTAATCTATTTTAAATCTATTTAAAGTATTTAACCTATTTTAATCTATTTTAAATCTATTTAAAGTATATTAATCTATTTAATTTATTTTAAATCTATTAAATCTATTTTAAATCAATTTGAAATTTATCTTAAATCCATTTCAACTATTTTAATCTATTTTTAAACTATTAAACTATTTTTAATCTATTTTAACCTATTTAAAATTCAGACTGTGTAAAGTGGGATGATTTATATTAAGCGAATATGGTTAAATGATATTATAACCAAAGTTGGATAAATGACATATTTAAATAAATATGATGATTTTGAAATGAGGATTTAACCTATTTGGCTGATATGATTTCAAAAGTGAATATGATTTCGAAGTGATATGTTTGAATTGAATATGATATTTTGATATCAATTATGAAACGGTTTTGGAAATTTAAAAGAATCATCCGGTGTGAAATAAGCATTTGGTTGTTAAAGAGATCGGGATTAGATATTGTCATACTCTCTGCCAATTCCGAAAACCACTTTAACGACTATGTGTGTGGTGGAGATTTCAGAATGAAGTAGGATGGTTCGGTGAAAGATTCTATACGAGGTATTAGCATAGTCCTGACTCCCGCGAGTCAGCTTGATGTGACTAAAACAGGAGCCACGCCGGGCCAAGTGAGGTCGCACCTCCGATCGAGCACATTTCTTCGATATCATATTATGACTTTATGATTGACTTGGTGGCCACCCCTTGATTTTGATATGAGAGTGTGTTCCGAGGTGGGTGGTAGTAGCTGCTATGCGTTACCACCAGTCCGGATCCGCAAAATGGTAGAATCCTACCCTGGCATTGTCTCGCGTACCGTGTCACATGCCTTATCGCGCCTTCTACGAGTTTGGTTTATGTCGTACCTATGGAGTGCTACCTTATAGCCCACCAGTTTATGGTGGAGTTACAGTATCTGTATAGATTACGGCATTATATAAAATGTGTTAAGGCGGATATGGGTAACGCCTTAACGCTATTTTAATACTTTACTTTACTGTAGACACTATTATAATAGCATATTGTACTATGTATGTAGATAGTTTAACAGATCCTTAGGAGATGGGAATCCCGAATATCTCTTAAGTTATTGCACGCACGTAGACACTGGATAGGAGATGTCAAACCCCGTAAACATCTCTGACGCCATTACACTCATATTTATTTACTGTTGATTTAACTTACATAAGATCTTTTAGTTCTGACTAGAGTGTTTTGTCTTTTCAATTCGCCCGGGTCAGTCTGAGCTTTTCAGTTTATCGATGACTACTTTCTAGAGGACGAAGACGAAGATTTAATACTATTATTATTTATTATGTTATTTCCACCGCATCATGTTGTTCCGCTGCATTATTTATTTAATTCTGTTGTATGTAACTCTGATCTGTATTGTAAAAGTGTAATCAAATGTTATTTGTAAAACAACTTCATGAACTGTTTATTTGATTATTATATTTTGTCATTCCGCTGCGAGATTCTGTATTTGTTTTTCTTTCTTTCCCTGCTTTTTCTTATTTACCCCGTAGCAATCCTCCCTTTTGAATGGTTTGAGTTTGACATGTGAGGTTTATTGTCGATTTAAACTGTTCAAAAAGGTGGGTCGTTACAATTTGTGAATAGAGGAATCATCTCCTTAATAAGAGTCTAACATCACGACAAGTTGTAGATCCTTAAGATTATGATGAAAGTTTTATGTAGTGTACAAAAATGTATCGCATCCTCTTGTGGCCAATCTAAAGAAAAGTATTGCCGAACCAATGAATGCTAGTGAACAGAATTTGCTTCTTGTTCACATTATAAGTTTCTCACTTACATCTTTTAATTTGTTTCAAGAAATAAAATATTGTTAGTGCTCATAATACTTGTATTGATTCTTCGTATTTTCTTTTCTGAAATGCCGACTTTGACATATTGCTGGTTTTATTCGATCCTGTGCTACTAGTGAATCAATGACTTAAGTATTAAAAAAGGCCGAGCGAATAGAGAAAGCTGAACCATTGGAGCTTTATGGGGAGGTTGTGTCAATAGAAGAAAACATGTAGTTACTAAGACGAACAATACTACAGCTACCATCGTTGGAGCGAAAGGCAAGTGTGTGAAGAAATTTGCGACTAAGAGAAAGTAGATGTGGTAATCTATTTTTATTAGTGGTATGTTGTTTTGCTGATGTGGTACTTGTTTTAAGACAATGTGTTATGTTGTTTGAATGTGTTTTGGGGGTTATCTAGACAAAGTGTTTTGTTTTGTGGTTTGTTGCTATGGTTGTTAGTTTTATCACGACACTGTATTATGATTTAGTGAAATGACTCAAATTCTGTTTGTTGATGTGGCTGTTGGTTTCAACTGGGATATATGATATTTTTTTGACTCAAATTCTGTTATATATGTTGGTTTAAATGTCACTTTTGTATTGTAAACATTTCTTATAGTCGACTAATTTTTAAGGTTTCCTATTTTAATTGTGGATATTATATGGCATGGTCTAGCTCCATTGTTAGTTATGGTTTCAAAAATATTTAATTCACTATCTTTCATATTCACCACAAAAGCATGATCGGTAAGATAGTTAGGAAGATTTTGATTATGAAGTCCATTTTTTGCCGTAACTATCCACTTTCCATCAATTCGACAAGTAACACTTAACTCAAATGGACAACTGCATTTCTTGCTTCAGTTCTTCTTCGCTTTTGTTGAGTTTTCGAAACATAATTCTTTGCTCTATAGCTACAATATTCACCACTCCTTTCACATACCAGCACCATCCATGATCCCCTTCCATTGTTGTTTATGTTTTGAAATCTAGTTCTTCTAGTCACAATAACACATTTGAAACTTAGTCCATGTTCCATATGCCAGTTTCATACTTCCTTATTAAAATCAAAAGTCTGCATTATTTAATAATATATTACTTCAAATTTTTTTAACCTACTATAACTAGAATTTAACTTATTTGGAAATGAACTGAAAGTAATCATACCCTATCAGTTGTGAAATATCAGTTAAATCTGGAAATTCAATACGATCCTCGTTATTCTCATCCTTTTCCAAATCATTAGCATCATCTTCTCCATGTTCTTCCAACTCATCTTTTTTTAGAGCAAGTGATTATCAAATTGTTCACCATTCTACAATGGAGTAAAAATTAAAAACAGCTAACCTAATTAAAGAAACATAAACTACAGTTTTAGTAAAAATGGCAACAACACACTGTATAAATAGGAAAAAATGGTTATGTTCTACCAGTTTTTGCAATTAATTCCGCAAAACTTTAGCATTTTTATGTACTACAGTCTGATCCAACTTTTCAAAACGACATCGCAATGCCGCTTTAAATTATTCAAAATGGCTAGGATTGACTGTTTTAGAATTTAATAAATGGCGCAGTGCTACCGTTTTTTACTATGTTGATTCCACACCCCTCGTTTACATAGCTTTGAAGATAATCAACGGAATGCTAAACAATTTCTTACCTACGTCATAATTCTTTCATCCCTATGAAACTATCCCGTGTTTCAATTATTTTGTTAGGTTCAATTTTCAAATTTGCATCTTCTTTCAAATTAGAAATCTTCATAAGAAATTTAAGGTTTAGATTAGGAGAGATTAGAAAGAATTAATGATGAGGTTAATTTTGTAATTGTCAATAATTTGTTTATGAGGGGGGTGATCTACTATGCACCCCTTATAACAATTTTTTTTTAAATTTAGCCCCTCGGTATCCAAAAGTGAAGTCCCATTAACCATCCTCTACTTTTTTCATGTATTAAACAAAATGAATTTCAAAGATGGTCAATGAAAGGGTAGTGGTATAAAATTATAATGCTTTGATTATTTAGCATTTATATGAAAATATACAGTGTAAGAAATTATAAATTTTTACTATTATTATCATTTAGCATTTTAATAACACTATGTACATATCGATAACTATATACATCCTATTATATCATTATAATGCAACCTGTCAATTTTTATAAGTGTATTGAATATTGTAGCATTGCAATTGTTAATATTATTCATGTGTATTTTATTTGAAAAAAATATTTACAACTTAATAATTCTTACGAGTCTAGTTCTTATTATGGGCATAGCAGTTGCTTCATCTGCTTTTTCCAGTTTCCTTGTTTAAGATTTTTTTCCTTCCACTCTTCTTGCAATATCTTTTCCACATTTTTCCTCTATAAAAAATTAGAATTAACTTTTTTTAACATTTCCTATTGTTACAAAATATTCTTAGCATTAGCCATGCTTGTTTGTAGTGTTAATTTGATGTTGTAGTCGATCTTCTTAGTCTTATGAATCATAATGACTCCATTGCATCTTAACGTAATCTAAAGCAAGCAAAGTCCAATGGTTCATATGATGCAATGGAAAGAATATTAGTTTTGGAAACTCATCCGTTACTATATTTTGAACCATGGGATCAACCAATGCTTTAATTATATTTTCTATGTTTATTTTTAGATCATTCTACAAATGAGGATTAGATATTAGTTTCTTTTCCAATATTTATGATTTTAAGGAAAATAATATCATTTACCATCATTATTGTATTGAATATGTAATTATGTTCATATGTTGCTCTAGTTTCTACAAACCAGTCTATAACCTACAGTAGAAAAAAATATTGATTTAGCTTATAGTAATAGAAGATTTTGTTAAATAAGTTATGTCGATTAATAAAGAAATATATAGAGATCAAATAAAACATAAATTTGATTTAGGAATTCCAGTTGTGGTACTAATGTTGACTGTGGAGTATTTAGCATGTATAATTGATGATTGAAAAATATCACAAGTTACATTGTCATTATCCCATTATGGAAAATGCTATTATATAATTTATCACATCAATACTATATTTCATAATTAAATATTTATGCTTTCTATACTATGAGAGATATATGCTACCATGAATATTAAAAAATCTTGAATATTTTAGTATTTTATAATAGTTGAATTTTTATATGCATTTTATAATAATTACATATTATGAGAGATATATGCTACTATTAGAGATATATGTACATAGGTCTTGAAGTACCCGTATGGATTTTTTACACTACAAAGTTGAAGTATATTGTTATTTATCATAATTACATAGTATACATGTTGATGTTTTATAGACCAGTGTATTAAAAAGTTTAATGCTTAAGCCATATAGCATTTTTCATGAGTTATGTATGCTTACATTATGGTGTTTCAATGCTAATGTCATTTAACATTACAAAAACATAATGCTAGAATCATCTAGAATTTGTTACAAATTAATTATGTTTGTAGTATATAGAAATAATGCTAAAGTCATTAGCATTACTAGAAATTATTTTTTCTAATGCATCATAAATTGATAATGCTAGAATAAGATTGCTTTTTTTTATAGTTAATGATGTTTATGCTAGATGATTTTTTTGACTCATAAATAGCTAAACCATATGCTACAATCATTTAGCATTTTTTAAAAGTGAAATATGTTTATCCAATGCAATTACTGTGATAACCACACTTAGCATTTCTACTAAATGATGTATTACTAAAATCAAATGTTAATACAATCTGGCATTTTTTACAGATTAAACATAATTGCACTATACAATAGAAATGCTAATTCCTTTAGCATTATTATAAATGATTTTGATTCCCATAGTCATTAAACAATGATGTTACAATCATTTAGCATTTTTGAAGTGAAATATGTCTACCCAATGCAACTATAATAGTAACTACAATTAGCATTTCTACTAAATGATGTATTACTAAAATCTAATGCTAATATAATCTGATGTGCTCTGATGAATCTAATACTAACATGTACTCTAATGTGTATTATGACTATTGTATTTTATAGTTAAATATGTTTATACTAATGTACAACAATATCATTCTACTAAATGATGTATTAGTAAAATATAATACTAATATAATCTAGTATTTCTTACCAATTAAATGTGATTACATTGTACAATAGAAATGTTAATTTCTTTAGTATTATTAAAAGTGGTTTTGACTCATATGATAATTAAGCCACGATGCTACAATCATTTATCATTTTTTAGAAGTGAAATATGTTTACCCAATGCATTCATAATGATAATTACACTTGGCATTTCTCCTAAATGATGTATTACTAAAATGTAATGCTAATATAATCTAGCATTTCTTACAGATTAAACGTAATTGCACTATACAATAGAAACGCTAATGTCTTTATCATTATTAGAAATGGCCATGATTATACACTCATTAGCATTTTTTATAAGTGAAGTATGTTTTCTAATTCATTTACAATTATAATTACAGTTAGTATTTTTACTAACGTTGTATTATTAAAATATAATGCTAACATAATCTAGCGTTTATTACATATTAAATGTGATACACTACATAGTAGAAATGCTAATTTCTTTAGAATCATTACAAATGATTTTGATTCATACAATAGTTAAGCCATGATGCTGCAATCATTTAGCATTTTTTTAGAAGTGAAATATGTTTACCCAATGCATTTACAAGGATAATACATTTAGCATTTCTACCAAATGATATATTAGTAACATATAATGTAATTTAATCTAGCATTTCTTATAGATTAAACATGATTACACCATACAGTAGAAATGCTAATTTCTTTAGCATTATTACAAATGATTTTGATTCATAAAGTAACTAAACCATGATGCTACAATCATTTAGCATTTTTTAGAAGTGAAATATGTTTACCGAATGCACTTATAATGATAACTACACTTAGCATTTCTACTAAATGTTGTATCACTAAAATCTAATGCTAATATAATATAGCTTTTCCTAAAGATTAAACATGATTGCATCATACAGTAGGAATTCTAATTTCTTTAGCATTATTATAAATGATTACAGTAACTAAACTATGATGCCACAATCATCTAACATTTTTAAGAAATGAAATATTTTTAGATGATGCATTTACAATGATAATTACAGTTAGCATTTCTTCTAAATGATATATTACTAAAAATTTAACGCTAAAATAATCTAGCATTTCTTACAACTTAAGTCTAAATCAATAATATAAATAGAATAATTCAGTATTCTACCTATTCTCATTCGTTTTTATTTGTGGCGACGACTTTGGAGGTTGATTAGGTGTCGATGGAGAAGATTTTAAATGAGTTCTCCATAAGTGTATGATCGATTTTGACAATGAAGCTAGAGATTAAATGATTTAGCAACGAAGAGTAAGTATTTGAGACAAGGAAGAAGAATTTGATGAAACCCTAGAGATTGTTACAGGGTCACGTGTTTTGTTTGAAAAAGCGGGTCCTTTAGGTCAAATTGTAGAAGTTGTAGTCCAATGTCAGTTTTTGTTATAACTTTGTCACTTTGGATAATTTCCTTTATTTATTATTTCTATTAAAAGGGTCGAATTGACATGTAACACTAAGCACCAAGCAAGATGTTTACTCCATACACTATGGTATCTCTTAAGGCCAATTCTATTTGCAGCCACCTTTCTCCTTTCACAAACCCTAAAAAACATCAAATTTCGTACATCTCTTTCCTTTTCTTTCACACTCCAACAATTGATCAAACTACAATTACCTTCAATTTTACCATAAACATCATTCTACCATCTTTCTTTTTTACCATTTCATACACAAACACCAAATTCTTAACCCTAGATCTAAAAATACCGCAATTCAAGATCCTAATTGAAAATCCTACATCACCATTGCAATCTACCTACTTCTTTTATCAATATTCCAATGGCCTATTCCAAATTAAATATAATAAATCTTTGTTTAATGATTTTTTGTTGATTTTGTCATTATTTGATGGTGCAATATTGATCTGTAGTTAAATTACAGATTAGGGTTTGACGTTGAAAGTTGGGTTTTTCCATCATAATTTTTTTTGAAGACAATACCCAAGTCATAGCTATGTGTGGTTAGGTATAGAAGCCACGTCAAAAATGAACGGTGGTTATATAGTTCCTCCTATGAGCTTAGCGTGGGTATATCTAGACCATAGTCCGTGCTTTGCGAGGGTCAGTTTATTAATCACTTCAAATATTTTTACTACTCTATTTGTTACAGTTGTAAAATTTTGCGACTAATAGTAGGACTACTTGTTTTAAAACTATATTATAGATGTCTTCTATAATTTTTTTAAAGAGAAATACAAAGGGAGGTAAAGCTACTCTAACGGTGATCAACGTGAAGGACAAACTAGTTCGGGGCCTCGTTTAACTGCGTTTGCACGTAGAGAAATCCAAAGACATGTACATTCACCAATTATAGAACACAACACTCTGTGCAATGATAGAGTACAATGCTCAAGCCGATACTAGTTCTCAAGGAACATACCCTTATTACCGTGGTCTTAGTCAACAATGTTATTTCTACATATGAGTCTCATGTAGCTTATGCAATTTGGACTGGACATGTATATATTCAGTATTTTTTCAAATTTATTAGAGTGCTCAAATAAGTACTGAAATAGCGATAAATATTTTTTTAGGAAAGTGGGCTTCTTACATGTGTTAACTGTAGCACATGTGTTTTGGATTGGAAAATAGTGGAAAATGCTTCAACATCCCAGTGTCGTGTTATACTCTAAGGTCTAGAATCTCCAATCACTATTCCTTTTTAAACAGTAAATAGGAATTTTATTTTAAGAGATGATATCTGGAATCAAACACTTTCCACCTGCCCTTTGGTAAGATGACAATCACCTTTGATGATGTTCATTCACTATTGCACATTCCAGTAGAAGGAAGGTCACTTAGTGCATCTACATTTAGTAATTAACCAGCTCTGAACCTTGTCAGAGAAAAACTTGGAATAATGCATGGAGCCGAATTTCAAATAATAAGTGAAAAGGTTGAATTCAAGTTGAGCTTTACAGCTCTTAAGGATGTACTTACAACAGTGAATGGCAGGTGGCCTCACAGATATATAGATCAGGCGACCAGAGCTTACATACTTTTTTTGTTAGGAAATACACTATTTGCAAACAAAAGTAACACAACCACTAATACACATTTAACTCTCATGAAATATGACAACAAAGTTGAAAGAAAAATCTATTTTAAGCATGACCTATTAACTATTGTTTAGAAATATAGGCCATCAAATTTTAATTTCAACAATCACTTCATTACCATCATCATATGTAAATGAAGAGGTAATTATTGTTTGTGCTTGTTTAAGCATAGCCTATTTGGTGTCAACAATATAGGCTATCAAATTCAAATAAAAAACAAGTTAAACCACTTCAAATGTTTCATTAAGCACAAAAAGAGAACATAAACATCACAATGTTGAAGCTACATAATTAGAGAGCTTCATTACCCCTAAATTGAAGGGGTTTAGCCTCTCATATTTGTTATCAAATCAACAAATGTAGCTTGAAACATGAAACAAAAAGAAGAGGAAAAAGAGAGAAAAATGAAAAGAAAAGCTAAGTAAAATGAAATAACACTAATCTACTTGCATGAAAAGTAAACTACACTACTAACATAAGAAGAGAAGAAGCATGTAAATAAAAGAGAATACTAATTAACATTACATATAAAAAAAGAAAATTACATGAAATAAAATAGCTAAGTAGCCATAGAAAAAGAAGAGCTTTGATTTATTTTACTAAACAAAACTAAAGAGAAGAGAGCCTAAAAGAAGGGAGCCTAAAGAAGAGAGTGTTACATGAAACATAAGGGGTATTTATACAAGTTTAAAACCCTAATTCACTTTTTTGGGAACTACCCAAAATACCCTCGTAGGAAGTGTGGTGGTCAAGTTATCATTAACTTCAAATAATTATCCATTAAGTGTGCATGAAGATTTAATGGCCTTTTAGCATGTGCATTAGCTCCTAAGTGTACATTAAGGTAGGTTGGTAAGTGGGGTCCTCCATGATCATCACTTTGAATTATTTTTATCTCCATTCCTTTGTATTCACTCTTGTGCACACATATCTTCATGAAGCCACTTGTAAAATTCACTAAAATTCCTACAAAACAACATAGAAAATTCCAAGCAAATTTTCACAAATTAATAAATGCACAAAAATAACCATTTTGCCCCTATATGAAGATGAATATGTGACAATTTGAAAATAATTTGAATTTTGGTTTAAACATGTTAAAACACCCAATATAATCATTTATTTAATTAAATTCGATAAAATATGGAAGTAAAAATATGCACATTTACGTGCACATCAAATACCCCCATACTTATCATTTTATTCATCCTCGAATAAACTAAAAACTAAGATAAATCCGTTTTTGTAGGAAACACGATTGCATTGAGCGTATGCAACAAGCCGTTAAACCTCTGGGTGTCCCCAGTAGGACGAATGTTGTCTCGTCAGGGTTTTCAGCGGATACTACCCACAAAATCCAAATGCAAAGTGAAAATTTTCTAAATGCAAGATTTATTTACAAAGATATGGATGCAAGTTTTTGAAAATATTTACAAATGAAAGATTTACTTTTAAATAGACACGATAAGTGAAATATAAGTTTTGATCATTATCTTGAAAATTTAAGTTATTTACTCATTAAAACTTCCAATAAAAATCAAGTTATCATAAAAAATAGAATATAGTTTAACTTGTTGTTTCGGTTGATAACAAAAGTGTAACTATGAAATGGATCCTTAATTGATTATCAAAGTTTTTCAAAGTGGTATTTACATTTCTTTTCAATAACAAGTCAAATCAAATAAGCATACATAGTGCTTGAATTTCATTTGCTTACTCTCAATTTTTTTGAAAATTTCATTGATATTTACAATATATACATATGTCTAACTCAGAAAACTAAGGCCAGATATAATACCCATGCACTACCTTGCGGACTGATGTGAGGGGAATACAGAGCGTGGCGAGTGAGCACACAAGTGTGAACACTTATTGACTGTAGGTGTTATTAGTAAAATAATTTTTATATACACACACCTAACTCAGATAAACTAAGGCCAGATATACCGATCGTGCACTGCCTTTTGGGCTTACGTGAGAAGGGTATAGAATATGGCGAGTGAACACACGAGTGTGAACACATGACTCTAGGTGTTTATTAAAAAATATACATATATACAAGAAATATTTATTGTTTTTGTTTTTGTTTCTTTAGAAGAGAGAGTTTCGCACTATCATCTTAGCACCATTTAACTTAGAAGACAAAAAATGTTATATCTTTACTTTAAATCAACCACTTTTTAAAACAAAGATTTTCAATTAGGATGTATTTCATAATTAACACGTATGAATCTTCCTATATACTAGTTAAACCATTGTTATTTGTAATCAAACTTCATTTTTATTTTTGTTAAGACAAATAAATTTTCAAAAGTTTCAATTTAATAAACCAAAACCATATATTTATCGTATAGTGTTTCTTTAAAAATAAATAAAAAATGCTTAAAAAAAATATTTTTTTGAGATTTTTTTGTTTTTATTTTTTTTCTAAGTTTTGGAAAGAAAATGTAAAAATAAACCATGAAAAATTAAAAATGATGATGCGACTCCCCTCACACTTGATTTTGACTGTCCCCACAATCAACCCAAGTGGAAGGAGAAAAATAAAACAAAAATAAAAAGATGACCTATATTTACATGAAAACAAAAGGATTATTATTTACAAGAGTTCAGAAAGTATATCGTCAAAAAGTAAATGAAACTGTCTTCCAAAGACCGATTCATTTGTCTCGTCAAGTATGCGAGACACAGCTCAAGCGCAGAAAACCAAACCGTAAAAGATTTCGAAGTTGAACGTTGATTTGTAAAAACGCATGTCATTTTATTAAAAATCGTACGAGTTGTTTTATTTTCGATGATTTTTGGGGTAGATAGAAAAATTGATTGAAGTTCAAGTTTATTTTCACCAAATTGAGATTGAAACTCATCATCGACAAATTTTTCGAAATTATCGATTTCAAAATAAAAATGGTGTTTTAAATCTTCCCCTTTAGAATTTAACTCATTTTTGAAAAGTCCAAAGAAATCGTGTTCATTGAATTCATCTTCCTTTATTGAATTATCAACAACTTTATTACATGTGTCAAGTTCAAAATCCAAAGTTGTTGTGTTCAAATTTTCAAAATCGGGAAAAGGAAGATCTAATCTTAAATCGAGTTTCTCACCCTCAAAAGAGTTGAAAGCCAACTCAATTACCGTGTTTTCAACAACTTCATTAAGATCACCATTTTTAGTTTCAAAAGTTGTTGTTTGAAAATCGTCGATTTGGGTAAAAGATGGATTTAATTTGGCTCGTCACATGTTGGGATTTTTTTTTTGTTTCTCACGTTGTTTCATATATGTTTCGAACAACAAATCCATGTGATCATTGTAGATTTTGTCCATTTTTCAACAAAATCCAATTTATAGTTATTAACTTGAGAATTTTCGATTTGGACGTGTTGAGAAGAAATATTTTCACTTGCATCGTAGTCGAGATTATTCCCATTGCCAAAATTATTTGAAAAGTGATTCACATTTCCTTTTTGAAATTCGTTTTGGAGTTCGAAGTTGTATTGGCATGAGTTACACTCGAAATTGTTTAAATTTAGAAGTGAATTCAAGTTTTGATCACTTTGAAAACTTGGCCTTGAGTCATTGCACAAATATGAATTACACAAATCATTTATCTCTTGATTTTGTTGTATAGAGAGTTCGAGTAAAGATAAAATCATTTCAATGCTATTTTCGAGAGTCAAAGGTTGGTCATTGTTTTGAAAACTTTGTTGTGCAAAATCCGAATTGTTTGTACAATAGTTGTTGTTGAAATATCCATAAGAATTTGGTGTGACATTATATGGGTTATATTTATTTTCACAATTATTATTAAATTCTGGCGAGTAAGAATATGGAAACTCGGATATTTTTATGAATGTTATTGGTTTTTTTATTAAGGAAAAATATTTACCAAAAGGAATTTATTTTTCAAAATGGAAAATTGATTTTTGTTTTGTTTTTGGATTTTCAAATTTTTTGGGCTTTTTTGAAAAGGTTTTATATTTTTTTTTGGATTTTTGATTTTCTAAAAAGACTAAGTAAATTTCTTTTGGACTTTTTGGATTTTTGATTTTGAAAATTTTCAAAGGAAAGAAACGGAATATTTACAATTTTTTTAGTTTTGAATTTTGAATTTTTTTTTTGTTTTTTTTTAAATATGCATGAACTAATGCAACTGAATGAATGCAAGGGTTATTTACAAATGGTTTATCCTAAGTTAACCCAAAATTGTATAATCACACTCTGTCTTAAATAAATAAGATAGTTCTTAACAAGTTAACGGACATGATTTATCGGTGCACCACGAATCACCGTAGCAATGCAGCCGAAGGTTTAAGTACCTTCAAAGGAACAACCACTATAAGATTTACGAATCACTGTAATATTTATAAATGGTTATTACTCTGCCGTAGCCTAGACACCAAGAAAGTAAATTGTTCAAAGAAGATAATTTGTCAATACACAATTAAGTGTTATCGATGTCTAACCGTTATTATTAATCAAATTCTAAGATGAAATGCAAAGCAGAAAATAAACGTGTATTAACAATGCAACTACGAATGGATTTTTATTTTTGTTTTTGGTTTATAAAATGCAAGCAACCAATAATGCAAAGCAAATAAAAACAATAGATAGGGGTTAAAAGCAGTAAACTTTTTAATAAGCAAGCAGTTATTTTTTTGACAAGTTAAGCGAAGCAAGCAACTCTTCATGTTTATTTCCTACAACCTGAACATTAAAAACAAGATATATACAATTGTGTTTTTTTATATAGGAAGAACAACTAAAACAAACAAATCAAAACAAAACAAATGAGAACAACACCAAACAAGAGAATACAAAAAATATATACAATTGAAACTTTTTTTTGTCTTTTTTATTTTAAAAAAGAAAGTTTTGGAAGAATACAAAACGAACTTTTTCTCTTCTCTCTCTTATTTGGAAATTATTTTTGGTTCAAAGAACTCAACTAAACATGCCCAAATTAAAGTCCACCCTGGTCCAACATGAACTACCCGTTCCCTTTTTTTTCTTTTCTTCTTCTTTTTTTAAAAAAAATGCCCAGTCCAATTAGGCTTAAACAAATATTAGAAGAAATAATATTCACGATCACACGCGAAATTACTTCACAACATGAAATTGAAGATCGCCTCTTTCTCCAGACAAAACAAACTTTTTGAGGTGGGTCATTGGAATTTCGTGGGTTTGCGAATTGGTTTGCGATTCGATTGGCAAATAGGAGCGCGATTCAGGAGGAGGTGATGCTGTTTGATGGCGAATTGGGGATGCGGTGGATGTCGTGATTAAAAATTGTGAATTTGGGTTGAGGTGGAGTTGTTGTAGGCGTTCGTGGCAGGGGGTTGTTGTGGGTTGGATTTGCGGTGATTAGGTTTCGGAGAAGTTGCAGTTTCGTGCGAGAGTGGGTTGTTCGATTGTGGAGATGGAGGAATTGGGTTCTGGATGTTTGATTTAGGGGATTTCAGTTGCTGTAATGTTCGTGGTGGATGGTCTGTTGTCGTGGAGATTGACTGGGGTGATGACCGGATGTGACTGGAGAGGTGTAGTTGATGGTTGTTTGCTGTGTCTTATATGGTTTGATGGATGGTGACAATGAGGAGGTGGGCAAGGCTGAACAACAACAGTTTGTTCTTGTTAAATGCAGTAATAATGTAAGGTAGATGATTTGATGGGAAGTGCTGTTGTGGGTATTTGCAGTGATAGTTCACAATGATGAAGCGAGAAGTGAAGGCAGTGTGAAGTGGGGTGGTTAAGGTAATGGTTGGCAGGTGGTCGCGATGATGGTGGGGCTTCAGGCGGCAGTACTGTGGTATGATATGTAGAGAGTTTGTGTGGTTGACAGTTGCGAATTTGGAGTATGTGTGGGTAATGCAAGCAGTAAGTCTTGAAGTGTCAGGCGAGTTGTTGTTGATATGGTTCGGTGAATTGAATGATTCAGTGAATTGTTCAGTGTGTTGTTGTCTTGAAGTGTTGTAAGTGGGAGATGATGATTTATGGTTGTAATTTTGGTCAAGTAGTTGATGGTGTTGAAATTAGGATAGTAGTGGAAGGTAGTGTCAGGTAACGAGGGATGATAGAGTGTGGCACTGTGATGATAGTGGTCAGGGAAGTAGAGACAGTAACTGTGCATAGTGCATTTGCACAGTTTTGAATTTGTGTATGTAAAATGCAAAAGCCAAAGCAATTGTAAAAATGAAATGTAATGTTATTGCAATGTAAACAAAATTGAAAATGAAATGAAATGCGATGTTCTTTTTTTTATAAAGAAGATTTTTGTTTTTTTATTTTTTATTTTTAAATATGAAATGAGAATAGAAAACAAGCACACAAACAAATGCAAGCAAAAATCAAACAACAATCACACAACACAACAATTGTTTTTTTTAAATGTAAATGAACACACAAAAAAAAATACACAAAAATCAAACAAAATTAATTCGAAGAATAGAAAATAAAATAAAATCAATTCCCCGACAATGGCGCCAAAAACTTGTTCTTCGATGGAAATTCTATTGGTTTAGAAAACCGTCGAACGAATTTAAATTAAAAATTACTGCAAGCGCACGGCGTACAATTGTTAGTACGTGGCGAGTACGGGTCGATCCGTAGGGAATTGTTGATTTTAAAAAATCTATTCAATCAAATTATACCAAAGTAGAGAGAGTGTTAAGCTAAAAATGTAAAAAACTAACAAAAAGAAAGTGATAGAGTGTGAAGGCAATTTAGAGGCAATTTCTACTCTCTAGCTCACATAAATCAACAAAATGAAGTTATGATCTCTCTTTTCTTGTCATTAATGTAATTAGTTGATGTGCTTGTCATAAGCATGATATATTTGTACTATTAATTAGCCCAATATAAACCATCAAACTATAACACAACCATTAATACACATTTAACTCTCATGAAATATGATAACAAAATTGAAAGCAAAATCTAATTTAAGCATGACCTATTAACTATTGTTTAAAAATATAGGCCATCAAATTTTAATTTCAACAATCACTTCATTACCATCATCATATGTAGATGAAGAGGTAATTATTGTTTGTGATTGTTTAAGCATAGTCTATTTGGTGTCAACAATATAGGCTATCAAATTCAAATAAAAAACAAGTTAAACCACTTCAAATGTTTCATTAAGCACAAAAAGAGAACATAAACATCACAATGTTGAAGCTACATAATTAGAGAGCTTCATTACCCCTAAATTGAAGGGGTTTAGCCTCTCATATTTGTTATCAAATCAACAAATGTAGCTTGCAACATGAAACAAAAAGAAGAGGAAAAAGAGAGCAAAATGAAAAGAAAAGCTAAGTAAAAGAAATAACACTAATTTACTTGTATGAAAAGTAAACTACACTACTAACATAAGAAGAAAAGAAGCATGTAAATAAAAGAGAATACTAAATAACATTGCATAAAAAAAAGGAAAATTGCATGAAATAAAATGGCTAAGTAGCCATGGAAAAAGAAGAGCTTTGATTTATTTTCCTAAACTAAACTAAAGAGAAGAGAGCCTAAAGAAGAGAGTGTTACATGAAACATAAGGGGTATTTATACAAGTTTAAAACCCTAATTCACTTTTTTGGGAACTACCCAAAATATCCTCTTAGGAAGTGTGATGGTCAAGTTATCATTAACTTCAAATAATGATCCATTAAGTGTGCAGGAAGATTTAATGGCCTTTTAGCATGTGCATTAGCTCCTAAGTGTACATTAAGGTAGGTGGGTAAGTGGGGTCCTCCATGATCATCACTTTGAATTATTTCCATCTTTATTCCTTTGTATTCACTCTTGTGCATGCATATCTTCATGAAACCACTTGTAAAATTCACTAAAATTCCTACAAAACAACATAGAAAATTCCAAGCAAATTTTTACAAATTAATAAATGCACAAAAATGACTATTTTGTCCCTATATGAAGATGAATATGTGACAGTTTTTAAATAATTTGAATTTTGGTTTAAACCTGTTAAAACACCCAATATGATTATTTATTTAATTAAATTCGATAAAATATGGAAGTAAAAATATGCACATTTACGTGCACATCAAAAAGTAAAATCCACATATCAATTTAGTATTTACCTTTTTAAGAAAATCTTGATGAAGTGCACACGTATTCATGGGGTTCAGCGAACACTAGCTTATTGATATAGACAGTTAGGTACAGCTAGTAGGTCTAAGGTAAAACAGATTATTGGGTTTCTTACATTGTTAGAAAGTTAGATTTATGAGCATTTTCCTTGCTTTTGTCCTGGGACGAGTTTATATTATGAATCACAACCTAGAGTAGCTTGATAGGACCCTGATGCTAGTCATGAGGTCCTACTTCCATAATTACATCGTCACTTACTAGAACAATGCTAAACCAAAGTGTGGGTATTTGAAAACCCCACATTTTCTATATACGTGGCCTTCTCACATGCCTATGTCTTACTTAGACGTGGATTTTGTTTTCTATGTTTTTTTTATTTGGATAACTTTTCTACTCCCTCCTTTTTTCCCTTCAAATATTTACCATATTGAACCATCTATATATCCTCTTTAACTCATTATATTGAAGTTCTTCATTTCCTAATTGAAAACTAAAAAAACCACAAACCAAATAATGTCTTACTCTAGGCCATTGTTGGTTTGATTTTTTGTAACATTAACATTGATGAATCGAACAACAAGCTTCAACTATTTGTTGAATTCAAAGGGGATTTGGTAGATTGGTTACCAAATGCTTTAGATGAATGCTGGAAATTAGGTTGAACTATAAAGGTTATTACTAAAAAGAGTGGAGGTTATATTGGGCCAATAGTATGTATATTGTAAGTGTAGAGGAGAGTAAAAGTAACAAAAGTAATAAGGAGACACCAAAATTTTTAGTGGTTCGGGCTAAATAATATGTCCGCTATCTCTTTCCTTCTTTAGAGTTCAATATCAAAGCCGATAGGCTGTTACAATGCAGAGTTGAAAATGACCATAATTAATGAGTTTTTACAAGTAGCTATAATATAGGAAGGTATAATTTTCTTAGTATCTAAATTCTATCACTACCCCAAAAAGATCTTATTAGTACTAAAATTAGGTCAAGATAATTTATAATACTCGAGTAGTGTTATACAACTAATCAAGTATGTTGATCACATTTAATGGATGTTAACTTCATACTCTTGAGATGCCATCATGCAATTCATTATTGTCTAAATCCTTTCATACAAAGTTACAAGTCATGGTCAGTGTAGGCGGCTATTAATGCCTAATACTTAAGCTTTCTTTTTATAAGAATGAAAAAATGAAAATGAAGAAGAAGATTTATTCGAAAATTCGTCCCTTTTCTGATGGGGAGTACCCCTTATTTATAGAGGATTCCAACTGCTAGATTAGCACCACATGTCTCTTAGAGTGATTGAATGGTGGATTGTGGTTTTCACAAAGAAAATATGGTGTCGTAGGGAGATTGACATGCGATGGCTTCTTTTGGTGTCGGTTCTGTTGTATTACTCCATGAGAGTTTTACTTGCTTTTCACCGCAAAGGCTTTATTGAATTTCCCACGATTGCACTATTACTTAATCAAGTGGTTTCTTCACAAACTTACCGCGATGGCTTTATATACTTTTATGTCTAAAGTTGTTATATAGAGGCTCCTAGCAAATTGCTTTATAAACTCTTATTATTGGCTTAGAAAGGAAACTTTCTTAGCAAAGGCTCTTTGAAAGACTTTAAGCGATGGCTCTTTGGAAGAATTCTGACGATGAATTTTTGAGAGATTTTTATCGATGGCTCTTTGAAAGATTTCCAGTGGTGGCTCTTTGAAAGACTTCCAACGACGGCTCTTTGAGAGATTTCCAGGGATGGCTCTTTGAAAGACTTCTAGCGATGACTCTTTGAAAGACTTCTAGCGATGGCTCTTTGAAAGACTTCCAACGACGGCTCTTTGAGAGACTTCCAGCGATAGCTCTTTGGAAGACTTCCATTGACGGATCTTTGAGAGATTCCAGGGATGGATTTTGAAAGACTTCCAGTGATGGCACTTTGAGAGATTTCTAGCGATGACTCTTGTTTACCACCTAAAGATTGTTAGCGACTGCTTGGTCTAGTTTCTCATGATAGCTTTATAAGGCCTTCTAAAATAATTGTCATAAGACTCTTTGCAACAACTCAATTTTTTCATTCAGAAATAGATTTGAAGGTCTTGTTGAATTACTCGTGATGACCCTTTATCTTGTCAAGTGACCGCTTGATGACCTATCAGTAGGACTTTATTCTTTCATGTGTAACATTGTCGCTTAAAAGCATTTTGTAGATTGCTCTCTAACTCCTCACAATAGCTTATATGGGATTACTAGCGATAGCTCCATGGAACTTTTTTTGATAGCGTTGTTTTAACTCTTGGGAACTAGCATGCGATGACCTCCATAAGTTGTCTCGCGACGGTTTCGTTTGCAAGTGATGGCTTCACTTGTTCAGGATAATCCCATACGCAAAGACTTTATGATGTGCAAGGACTTCAACCATGTATGATGCTTAGATTGTGCATAACAGCTTCCATTTACATATGAAGGCTCAAAATAGGGCATGATGACTTCAAACTTGTTCTTGAATTTTGTGTGTAACACTTACCCCCTCCTTATATAAAAAGTCTCATATGCTTTAGCTTAAAACTTCTTGTACTTGCATTGTTCTTTTCCCAACCACCATTTCTCGGTGCTTTACTGTTTATTGCTGATTGCTTGTGCTACTCCATCTTGCTCTTTAACATTGTGATATTCTTTATAAAGTATCTCATCACCTTATTTGGAAATTATCTGAAGTAAAAACTATATATATACTCAGTAAAATAAGGTTATTTGAAAAATAAATTTTTGTAAGTAAGGAAATCTATTTGGTATCTTTTGAAAGTAGCTTTTATTAGAGTAAGCCGGTGCTGTGATAAGGTGGAAACTTTTGGGATTTCAAGAAAATGCATTTTGTCCCTTTGCCCACTCTGAGCATCGTTGTCTATTGAATCTGGAATTCAACAGATCACCCTTCTTTTGATGGTTGTTTTTATAGACTTTGTCTGATCATTGCATTATTATTGGTCATCTTCCTTGGATTGATGCTTTAATCAGGCCCGATGGTGGGACCAATGTCTTAACTAACCATCACTCTTTGGATGGTTGCTTTAGCTAGGCCCGAAGGCAAAACCAAAAGCTTTCCATCCATCTCCCTTGGATAGGTGCTTTAACTAGACTCGACGGTAGGATCAAAAGCTTGATTGACCATCACTCTTTAGATGGTTGCTTTGGCCAGGCCCAAAGGCAGGACCAAAAGCTTGTTGGAACTAGACCAACACGTAACATGAGTTATGGGTGAATTTCGAAAATATTTTCCTTATTGGATCTTTATTGGGACTATGAAGTCTAATTCATTTACAACATTTCTAAATATTATTTAAATAAAATCTTTTATATTATTAAAATTTATAAATTATACAGTTTTATTTAATTTATTGATATATATATACAATAGTGTAAATCACACGTACATGCATCTAATATTTAGAAATATTTAATTTTTATTTAATAAAAGTTGTTATGGATGTATGTGTGCTATAAGTGCAAAAGCTTTGGTAGTCACAATACTTATTTCAAGAAAATTTAAAGCAAGTTGATAGTGAAATTCCATTGATGGATGGTTGGTAAGGGAACGACGATGGATAGCAAACCAACAGTGGAATTCCGTTGATGGTGTATGCCAGTTTTGGAATTTCAAAAGAATACCGTGGAAATCATATTCATTGAATTCTCTTTATAAATTGTAGAGATATATGTATGCGTGTAACATACACACACACACACACACACACACACATATATATATATATATATATGTGTGTGTGTGTGTGTGTGTGTATGTGTGTAACATACCAATCCATGCAAGGTATAACATGCATGTTTATAAATGTTGGATTTACATCAAAATGGACATGTTAACTCATCCAATATGCAAGTATATGTTGTCCAAATATAAGTGTAATTATTTTATATCACTATTATAAATTATGTATGTATATATGTTAAGTTAGTTTAAATAATTATACATATATAATATATTTAAAATACATTAATAAATATTTGTCTCTATATATTATCCTATAAATAAAATATTTATATTATGTATGTACATATTATTATAATATATTAATTTAAATATATATAAGTTATTTTAAATATTAAAATACATTTATATTTTATAAGCTGTGAATAATATGTATATATACATATATATATAAATAATAATACATAATTATACATATACATACACACAAATATATATTAATTAATAACATTATTTTTTTCTAGGTCATGTGCACAGCACACAAAATGTATTTTTATTTTTAAAATGCATTTTTAATTAAATATTCATTCAAAATAAATAAAACATTAATAAAATTTAATTTTGATATTATTATTACCAAATTTAAAATTCTTGGAAATCCTAACCGATATTTTATAGCCTGAAGAATTTTTCCATATTTTTTGGCTTAAATTTAATTTTAATAATTTATTTATTTACGGCTGTTTTAAATAATTAAATTTTAAAAATAGTAAAATTTATTTTTTATTTTTAATTTTCTGCCTAAAAGCTTATCTTGTACTATTATAATTTTATAAAATTTAAAAATAATTTTTGATGGAATATTCGAATTAATATAATTAATTAATCAAGTAAATTAATTTAAATAATATTAAATAATAATAAATTATTTATAAAAATTATTTTTTCGCTATCAAAAATCAATATCACTATAATACATTATAAATAAAATTATATAGCTAATTTTAACAATGATATAATGTTGCAACTAATTATAAGATATATATATATATATATATATATATATGTGTGTGTGTGTGTGTGTGTGTGTGTATTAATTTAATAAAATACAATAATTATATCATTTTATATGGCTACACTGACCTGACATATACGATTACTTATTTTATTTTATTTTATATTTTATGAAGCATAAAGATATACATGCATATAACCAAACTAATTTGTGAAAACATTGCTTGCATATCAAAATCGTCACCTAACTAACAACATAATATACATATACATATATGATGAAACATTATACTAATAATTATTAACTATAAAATCATACCTTAGTTCCAAAACCTTTAAGAATACCTTGAAAAGATAAACTCTCCTCTTTGAAACCTTTTATGATTAGGTAGATTGCTAGTACTTGAACCGTTGACCTTTAGCTATCGAATAACCTTCGAATTTGACTTGATTTGAGTTTGTATTAATGGAGAGGCTAGGGTATGAATTTGGCCAGTAGAGAAAGGAAGAAGAGGCAGCCAAAGGTCAAATCTATTTAAGGTTAGGGATGCTTAAATAGTGGATAGAAGAAAGAAAAGAGTGGATCTCATCTCATACTAAATCTTCCTCAATCTAAGCCATTAAAATTCCGGCCCCCTTACACCATAATCAAGCCACCTATACCATGTATGTTCTGTCGAAATAGAAAGCACTATGATGGGCCTTAAAGCACTTAAGCCCAAATAAAAATATTACGCAATTTAATCACTTATCGATATCGTATATCAACTGATATATTTATAACTATTATAAATATATTTTGTAATATTTATTACTCAAATCATATCGAATTTTATAATTAATATTTCATAAATATCAATTAATTTCTAATAATTATAAACTAATTAAATCATTTGGTCAAAGGAGAATTCATCGTTTCGGTTGTGTGACTCGTCGAGTGTAAATTTTGTCAGGGATTAATATCGAACTATTCGAATATTAACATTCACACATCACTTAACAGGTGGTGTGACATTTTGGCTAAATTTATCGCTTACTTGGCTTTGGTAAAATCTAATTTCACTTGTTATGCGTTATTCGGTTGTGACTTTTATTTACACCAGTTCTCTTCGTCAAAACTTGAGTTCAATAATAACAATTATTATTAACCGAAATGCTCTATCCAAAAACATTGACTATGAGTTGACTTGAGTTGACTGTGATACTAACCCCATATAATTGAGAAGATGAATCCTCTCTTGAATAATGTTTCACTTCCAGTACTTCCATTTTACCCAACTATAGTCACTCGATGGACGCCGTGCCATGATTTTTCTATAATCAAAGTGAAGCTTTCATATTGAAGATTGACAGTATTCTTAAGTCGAGTGAACTATGTAAATCAGTCACATCGATATTTTCTGTTTAACCTTAGTTATATTAACCAACAGAAAACTATCGAGTAAATCGTTCCATATTTATCCCATAACTATTAGTACGTAACCCCTAAGTGTCTCTAGTAGTCAGAGTAATACTCTACCTAACATTTGGAGAGCATCATGTGTTTTAGTCTCAATGGATACATTAATATTCACTCTCGATGCATTTTGACTAGGAACATTTAAAATGGTATATTTGTTTTCACTTTGATAAATTACTCACGGTTACAATACTTCGTAACTACCATTAAATAACATACCATCTACGGATTTCTATTAAATATACTTTTAATTAAATTAATTAATATAACACATTATATCAAGTATATAATAGAAAGAAAACACCTTTTATTTCGAACAAGATTGGTTATCGAGTTAGATATATGTAATAAATTACATAATTGTCTTAGGGCATACCCCTAAATCAATCAATCTTCCACTTGAAAATGGGGTCAATTATGAAATTTTATTTCAACTTCTCCAATCGATTTCCTCAAAACCAATTGGGTATGTCTATAAAGAACGAGTATGCTATTATGTTTCAATTATATACTCTGCCAATCAATTCTCTCCACATTGATAAACTACCTTTATCACGTCGGACAATCCAGAGTATGTCTCTTGACTTGTAGTGAGCCCTAAATTCTGCTACGAACTGTATCGTGACATTGTTATCATATAACAATGTTATGTGATTCTCAACATTTGAAATCACCCTTGGCTCAGTTATAAATTTGTTCATTTATTATACATACATTGCTTTTATTGTAATGCTATTCAAGTCAACGTACTCAACATTTTCGCCGAATCAACCACAATCTCTTCTATTTGAACATTTCCAACTTAAAGATTCTTAACTTGAATTTTATTATTGACATGTTATACTCAATATCATTTATGAAGTTTGATTCCGAACACTTCTTCATAAGGAGTATGTTGTTTCTATAAACAATTCTCCAGTATTTCGTAAATGCATGAGAACACTCCAAACTACCATGCGGTGATATCAATTTGGGTTTGATGTTTGCTTTATGTATAAAATAAATAAACAAATCACGATACCGTAGATAACATAACATGCATGATAATTCCTATTGCCAATGTATATGGAATCCATCTTACATGTTCCATTTTAAACATTTTAACAAGGTGTCTTTGCATATCATTTTATGACATTTCAAATATCTTTTATACTTACTATCAAAGACATCATTTACAAATCCAACTTTGAGAATTAAAACAACTAAAACTAATTTTAACACAACTACATCATTAACAATCAGTAGTGTGTTGTTTACTTATGGTTTAGAAATATCTATATACCTTTTAACATCCTTTCTTATGCACTCACGCTTCTTCTGCATTTTGATAGATAATCAAACTATTTGATACATCTATCATTGTTTGCACCAAAAATTGGTACATACACCCAATAGAGATTTTGTAGAGAAATCAATAAAGAATATAAAATGAAAACAGAGAAAAGAAGCAATTAAATAACAGAAAATCAAAGCAATAACAGGAACACAATAATTTATAGTGGTTCAACGTTGTTTGCCTACATCTACTTTGAATAGATAGCTTTATTAATTATAAGATCAGATGAAAATCCTTAGTTACAATAAGGTAAAAAGCAACCAGCAATGTAAAGTCCCGAAAATGAAAAATCAAGCCTATATTTATAGAGGAAGAAGGCGAAATATCTCCTTCAAAATTCGGCAGAATGATCTTCAAAATCATATGGACCCACAAGAGGGATTACATGGCCCAAATCCCAAGGAATAAAATCGTTTCAAAGTCCGATTTGGGTGATTCTTTTTGCAGATTAAAGTAGGAGTGTTGAATCACATTCCTGCAAATTTTCATGACAATCTGGGTTCGTTTGCTATTTCGAAAATGCTGTCAAACTTGTACTTGCAGCTTGCTGTAATTCAGTGTTTAAAACCTTGTTTTGGTCCAACTTTGAAACGACGCAGATTCTTCGTTTCAAATCAGATTTGAGTGATTCTTTTTGCAGATTGAAGTAGGAGTGTTGAATTACATTCTTGCTAATTTTCATGACAATCTGGGTTCATTTGCTATTTCGAAAATGCAATTGAACTTGTACTCGCAGCTTACTGTAATTCAGTGTTTAAAACCTTGTTTTGGTCCAACTTTGAAATGATGCAGGTTCTTCGTTTCAAATTGGATTTGAATGATTCTTTTTGCAGATTGAAGTAGGAATGTTGAACTACATTCCTGAAAAAGTTTAAGTCATTTGGACACTATTAACTTGTTCAAACCTGCTGTCGAATATTGAGTCGCATCTTGTTTTAAACGAATAATACTTGGTGTAATTTCCGTTATTTCGATGTTTTCTTGATATTTCTTTCTGGATTTCATACACAGGTATTATAATGTGTTTTAAAAATGTTTTTCAAATAAATGGGCTTTTGAAATTATTATTATATATTATTTTTTTAGTACAAAAATTATATACTCTATAATAAGAGAATTGCAAAGGCAATTTCTAAAGCGATTTTGAAACATTCCTAAAACTCGTTTTCTGAAACTTACTTTCTATATAAAACACACAATTTTGCACTTCGAGCAAAGAAGGAGGAGAATTAAATGATTAGAGAACACGTGTATTTATCTTCTCAGTTAATTCCTAATCTATTCGTTTGATCGTTTTGACCTTCGGGTCTGGTTTACCGATGAGATGAGGTAAACTTTGTACTGCTTTGAGTGTGGAATTGACTAACGGTTAGTAAACCGTTTAGTGCGAACGTATGGTATGGGACACACGTTAACACTTTGCGGGTTCCTATCCGAGGGGTTTGTGACACATATTGCCAGTTAGTGGTGTCCAGTACTGGACCTCCGGACCTTCGCCACTACGGTTTGTTGCCTTGGGTTTGTGCCTTCGGGTTTGTGCCACTACAGTTTGGCCCAACTTTGAATCGACGTAGATTCTTCGTTTCAAATTGGATTTGGGTGATTCTTTTTGCAGATTAAAGTAGGAGTGTTGAATTAAATTCCTGCAAAGTTTCATGACAATCTGGGTTTGTTTGCTATTTCGAAACTGTTGTCGAATTTGTACTCGCAGCTTGCTATAATTCAGTGTTTAAAACATTGTTTTGGTCCAAATTTGAAATGACGCAGATTCTTCGTTTCAAATCGGATCGAAATAAAAGAATGACTTCCGGACCGCGATAGGTAGTCCCGACTAGCGTAGATCAATCAATCAAGTTTTGGTGATTCTTTTTGCATATTGAAGTAGGAGTGTTGATTTACATTCCTGAAAATTTCCATGACAATCTAGGTTTGTTTGCTATTTCGAAACTGTTGTCGAACTTGTACTCGCAGCTTGCTGTAATTCAGCGTTTAAAACCTTGTTTTGGTCCAACTTTGAAACGACGCAGATTCTTCGATTAAAATCGGATTTGAGTGATTCTTTTTGCAGATTGAATTAGGAGTGTTGAGTTACTTTCCTGCAAAATTTCATGACAATCTGGGTTCGTTTGCTATTTCGAAACTGCTGTCGAACTTGAACCCGCAGCCTGTTGGAATTCAGCGATTTAACCTTGTTTTTAGTCCAAGTTTGAAATGACGCAGATTCTTCGATCCAAATCGGATTTGAATGATTCTTTTTACAGATTGAAGTAGGAATGTTGAACTACATTTTTGCGGAATTTCAAGTCATTTTGATACTGTTAACTTGTTCAAACCTACTGTCGAATATTGAGTCGCAGCTTGTTTTAAAAGAATAATACTCTGTAATTTCCATTATTTCGAGGTTTTCTTGATATTTCATACACAGGTATTATAATGTATTTTAAAAATGTTTTTCAAATAAATGGGCTTTTGAAATTATTATTATATATTATTTTTTTGTATAAAAATTATATACTTTATAATAAGAGAATTTCAAAGGCAATTTCTAAAGCGATTTTGAAACGTTCCTAAAACTCCTTTTCTTCAACTAAATTTCTATATAAAACACACAATTTTACACTTCGAGTGAAGAGGAAGGAGAATTAAATGATTAGAGGATCACTACTGATCCCTATTTTGGAGGAATTTGGGGGTGCGATCCCTATGGGAGCTTTCCTATTTAGTAATATGCTTAAGCTCTAAGTTTCATGCCAATTAGATTAGTAGAAATTGAGTTATTGCTCGATCTTTACTGCAATGTGAGTTATTACTAGATTCTGGCCGATCCCGTCTGAGGGAAGAGAGCCGATCCCTCCGGTTTGGTCCTTTTAAGGTGCGATCCCTAGAGTAGACTCCCTAGTGTTCCCATATCTTGTTCCCAAAATTTCATATGCATTGGACTTATAGATTTCGAGATATTGATTGTTTTCCATCGAGTTGCACTTGTTTAGCTGAATTAGACCGATCCCTATGATTAAGAGGAATTATAGCCGATCCCTTTTCTATGTTAAACTATATTCCATATTTTGAATATTCTGGATTGCATATCTCTCAATGTCGTTCAATCATGGCTTCATATTATCATATGTGCTTGATCTTTAGACCCCACAATCATCGCTCTAGACTTACCGGCCTTGATGACAGTCGAATCTAACTTGTCCACTCCATTCAGATATAGCCGAGTCAAAATGCTAGATAACACTTGCCCCCCAAAGTACGTCCCATATTGAACATGCGTGCTTTGAACCGAAGCAAGTTAAAGTTGTCAACAAGAAATCCATCCAGTTTTATGAATAGTCACTATCCTTCTGTCGAATTATTTTCCCAAAATGTCGTATCTCTCTTTGAGTGTCATGAAGATTGGTCAATTTCCAATAGTACAAATGCAGGATTATATTCCGCTAGTTACTATCTATGTCCGGTTCTACGGGGCTCGCAAACTTTGGCTATCTGATTCAGTCTCGACCTTGAAAACTTCAGGTTTGAATTCAATTTCTATCGATTTTAAAAATTGAACTTTTAGAATATACACGTGTACATTCAGGTACATATTCTTGTCGTTTGCTCCCAGATGCGTTTGCACACTCACAGGTCTTTGCCAACTTGTTGAATTAGGTGCAATTCCATCGCATTTTATATTTATTTACTTTATATAGTTTTTAGGTACATGGATGCATGCACATAGGGTTCATAACCGATCCTTTCTCTCTCTATATCTCTCTCTCTCTCTCTTTCTTTCTTTTATGTTTATAGGGATCGACATTCCTCTAGCCGATCCCCCCTTTTCTTTCTTTTCTCTCTTTTTTATAACAGGGGTCAGAATTTTTAAAACTGATCCCTTTTTTCTCTTCTTACGCTTTCTCTTTTTTTTAACATAAGGATTAGATTTTGTTCCCTAGGGTAGGGATCGAATTTTTTTCCCTAGGATAGGGATCGTACCCGATCCCCATTACTTGGTGGACTAAACCAGTTTTCCACCTCGTAAATAAGGAAACCGGGCCAAACCCTTGGACTCCATATATAAGTCAGTACTGGACTTCCCTTCCACACCTTACTTCATTTCCTTGACTTTCTTATTTCCTCCAAGCTTGCCTCCGAACCCCCCCTTCCAACTTGAAACCCGATCCCTTCCCTTCAAATCGAATATCACCTCCATCCTTAAACTTGCATTCTTACTTCGAATCGAAATCCAGCATCTCCCCTTGAGAAACTCGTATTCTATACACTTAGGTAGGTTTTCTTGCATCTAATCTTTAATTTGTGACAAAATGATGGGTTCGGTAGAGTTTTCTATTTCGAGCATGGTTAAGTTTGGAGAAGATGAAGTGTAATTGTAAAATGGAGGGATCAACAATGGATGTTGAAGTAATGTGTGGGTATGATCGATTGGCATAATGGTTGAGATGATTATAGAGATTGGTTTATGGTGGATGGAGAAAAGATCGGTTACTGAATAAGGGAGAGGGTTCGGTTAGTAACGATGTTGAAGGATGTAAGAGGAGGGATCAGTTTAATAATCATGTGGTATAGGGATCGGTTGGAGTATCACTTGAAAAAGGTATCAGTTGTTAGTGTACTCGGCTAAGGGATCGGTCGTACCGGTTATCGTCACCAGGATCGATGGTGGAGCTTTTTAGGAGGGATCAGTTATAGGTTTTTCAAGAGGGATCGGCTATAAATAGGGATCGATTAGTTGCTTCATAAGAGAGATCGGTTGTAGGCTTCGTAAGAGGGATCAGTTATTTTTATATAGAGGGATCAGCTACAGGTACTTAGCCGATTCTAAGCTTTGAATTGAACTTGAAGACTTGAGCAAACTAATGCAAATTCACTTGCACGAACAATTATAACCAATTCCATTTCAATGAACTTGAACTAATGACGATAATGAATAACAGAATTTGCATATCCAATATCAAACTCGAAATTGAATGACTAAACTCCTGGGACTTAGAATATGAACTAAAACTTAACACATGGACTTCACATTCGATATGTCGATGGTCGATCCTAAAACTTACACAACCGATTAATCTAAACGCCAGTTGAGACGGTCAGCGATGACGGTCACTCTGGTCGGAATCCAAAGGCTCGTCGCTTATTTTTGCTTTTAATTTTGAACTGTTTGTTTCTACATCGCACAACACTGCAACACATTAGTTTACACTAAATATGCGGGGATATGTAAATTTTCTAATCTCGATTATCTATCGAATTTAGTTGATATGTGCTCTAGACATTCAGAACGTTTAGCCGCAATGCCTTTTGGACAACCTTCACAACACAGCATTCCCGGAGCCAAGTCAAGTTCTACAACTGTATCCGGCAAACTTTCCTCTGACCATCAAACTGAGCAACCGGAGGTTTCCGGCCCATTGGCCAACCTTTTCTCTGATGTTCCTATCCTTTCGGTGGAAGAGATAAGTCCTACCCCTAACACTATAGAAGGTGCTATATTTCTAGATAACCCGACAGATTCCCAAGCCTCTAGAATTGGCAAGGCAGCTCTCTGTAGACTATGCTCTAAACATGGGATTCTATTTGCAAATGTTCTAGTCCCTCCAGTGAATGACGGGACTTATTTGCCCCCGGAGGGGTATACGGCCTGCAATAAATTTATATGTTAGGTCGGATGTGTGTCGTCTTTTAATTCTTTTATCCGAAAAATGCTAAATTTCCTGGGAATAGCTCCTGCTCAGCTGCATCCGAACAGCTATGCTTTTCTTCATGGAACTTTCTTTCTATTTATGGATGTTTTGTTCTACCCCCATCTCCTGAGGACATTAGGTTTATCTAAAATTTCAAATGATGGATAGGAATCCTTTCTTACACTTTCCTTGAGCCTTCGCTCAATTGTCAAGTTCTAACTGGTGCTTAAAACAAGCTCAGTATCTTTAAACATGAATGTTCTACGTTCGTTGTTCGCTTGGCATCGTGAGGGATGGTTGGAAGGACATAAGTGTTATCTTCACTTTATTCTCAATTTTTTTAGCCCAAGTCATATTTTGAACTAACTAATGCTTTGATAATTTATAGGTGCCCATCCACGTTCAGAAGGCAATAATTTCTCAAGGGCGGTTTCTGCAATCCGTGCCACCTTAGTTGAGGGCAGGGACATCAAATCCCTTATAACCGGTGAATGGTTATCTCCTTTTGGGCTGTTAGAAGAAGGTCGCACAGTCGGGCTTCCAGGAAGCATGGCATCACCAAGGAATGCTGCGAAACAAGAAGGCAGCACTAATAGCCCTGTCGTGCCCCCAGTTAAAGGGGCTCAGGACAATGCCGAAGAGGGTGAAATTAGAGATGACGAAACCGACAAGCCTGGCAATGCTGATGCAGGTCCGAGCAATGCGCCTATGATCGAACCATCATAAGGCGTGCAATCTCATATGCTAACAAGGAGAGAGAAAAAATTCACTTATAAAATTCCGTAGGAGAAAAACCACTAAAGAGCCCGAGTTCATTACCACCTCTGGTGAAGAAGAGTCTTCCTCTCAACATTTAGAAAGTTCGATAGAAGGATTCTTGATTCTCCCGACCCCTAATGATATCATGACCTATGACTTCCCCAACATCAGTATTGGGTGGCTCAATTCTCCCACCAGGACTGGTGACAACATTCCTCCTACTAGCAAAGGGGAAAACACTCCTATGAGTAAGGCTACAGTAACTGGTCCGTTTGGGGGACACTAAGACACTCACAATCACACACACACTTTACTGCGTGATCTTCGTCTATATTTTATTTGATGGTCACTTATACACTCTTTTTTGGTTTGCAGGTGCTACTTCTGATCCAACTCTGGCTACCACAGCTCCTGAGGCCTCTATGGCAGAAAGATTGGTCAAACTTAAGGTCAATTTCCTAAAAATTTGCTTTGATGGGCTGAATTTTCTTTCTTCTATCCACACAATTCTAGGGAGTGTTAAAGCGAGTTCACTTGCATGCATCAATAATGATTTTGTGCAGCATGAAACATTTTAGCATTTAACCGAGAAAATCTCTGAGGTATCTATCGAGAGACAACATGAAATCGATCACCTTAAGCTAGAGGCGATCCATGATAAAGACATAATTAAACATTAAGATGATGAGATCTCGGAGTTGACAATGAAACTTGCCACGGTAGAAAAGAACGCTAAAGAAACATCTGAGGCGGTTAGTCATCTGGAAATGGCTCACAAAAAGGAGCGAGATGTTACCCTCAACAGCAGCGGTGTGCTTGCTCTAGAAAAGGACACACTACAAAAAAGAGAAAAAAATTCTGGCCCGCCGCGTTGAGAAACTAGAAAAACCCCTTAAAAAAGAAAAGGAAGAAAAACTCGAAGCTCATGAGGAATCTCAAAGATATTTTGAAGAGGCTATCATAGCCCAAAAACTGAAAATTATACTTGACGAGCAACTCACTCAAATTGAAGTCCTCAAGGAATAAGCAAAGGAAGTCGACCGTAACGAAGTAAGAAAACAAATCGAGGCCTAGTTAGAGGATGCCAAAGAAGCTGGCCAGAATGAGATTAAGGACATGTTTGATCCTCTCACTACAAGAAAATGTCCTATTAATAGCAAACGGGATTGCACGAAAATTTGTCTTGCTATAGTTATGTATGTTAGGGACATTCTGGGTAAAACATAGCTTGTGTTCACGCCATCTCTACCCTAAACGAAAATTTAGCGGTGAAATTTTACGTTTCCCTCCACTCCTTATTCCTAGGCCGCCAAACATTCCTTTTCCCTTGCCTTCTAGTTTCCAAAATGGCCTCTACGAATCTCCTCTCCACTCACACAAATTGTCTTCAATCGCGAATCACTCCTCAGTTTGAAAGCTCGATTCCACCACCGCTCTATACTTCAAAGCTCTCTGTGACATTCAAAGTCGATTCCTCCCTGAAGCTAAAAACATAAATCTCAATGAAGCTAAAGCGCGATTCCTCAAGGCATCTTAAGCATGATTCTGCAGCTCGACCGAAGCGTGATTTCAACTCGCGAACTTGACATTAGGTATATTTTTCAATTTCTGTCTTTTTAATTGTGCGTTTGATGCTTGAATTAAAGTTTTCTGAATGGTTTTGGAAATCTTTGGTGAAGATAGTATTATATATAAGTGATGTACATGAAAATGAGTTAGAAAGTTTGTTGTTTATTATTTATAGATTTTGATTTTGCCTTGGATTGTGATTATTTTCCTTGTTTGCAAATAAAATAATGCTATTCAGTTGATTACAAACTAGTTTTCTGTTGAAGCAAATTAGCTTTTCACTGGCAGCTGCCTACAAATTAGTTTTTTAAGCTAAAAGCAAACAAGATGTAAAGTAATTTGATTTGCAATATTTGATTGAACAGAACTGAATTAAGAGAGTATTCACTGGCAGTTACTTTTAATTTGTATTTGTATTCATGATATAAACCTCGCAAAAGGACCATATTTTCTTCGATATGGTAGTTATAAAACAAAATAAATTAAATATAAAATTTGAAAAAAAATGAACCATCCTTGGAGGCATATTAAAGCTCTAAATGCACAACAGTACACGTATTCACATGGAACCATTCGAACATATATAAATGGTTAAAATTGTTAAATCCATAATGGTCCATAATAAAGGTATTCAAGTAAAAGGTTAAGATTTTTAGGCATTATATATGGGTGTAATAACAACATACTGTAATTGTCATAAAATATAAGAATATTTTATAATAGTTTCATTGACTATACTCAATTTGACACGGTAAGTTTACATTTCATGTCAAATTTTATACGATGTGTCTGCGAGACTAAAGGTGAACATTTACAATGTCTAAATATATTATTTGTTGCAATAGAAAATGATGGCCCTCTTATAATCTCAAATGCACGAATATATGTCAATGTTACAATGAATAAGCTTATCATTAATAGAGCAAACTGAATGGAAATGGCAATAATTGGCAATAGTCAGCAAATCTTATTACTGATGAAGTACAAATAAAAAGGCAATTTCACTTTTTAACGGTCATACAACCATATATCTTCTATGTTAAAGTTCTATAAGCACTGAAGACTGTAAAGGACATAAAAAGTGTACTTTACATAGTTAAATAATAAGAGTCGTAAAAATGCGTACCACATACAATATGTGCATAATTTTGTAAAAGCTAGAAGACAGTATAGGTAGGATATATACTTGGGTATTAGATCATGTACTTCTGTTTGTGTCAACTTATGCGTGCGGGTTATATCTGCAGGTTAGAAGGGTTGCTATCTACAGAGACTTCCAAAGCATTAAATTCTTTCTCGGCCTCTTTCAGATAAGTACTTCCTTAATCCTCATTTTATTCCATAGCTTTAGTTCCTTTTTGCACGCTGTTAGTTTCTACTAGAAAGTATAACTTGGAAAACCCCAAGTGTTAGAGTCTAAACCATGCCAAATAAATTCCTGCATGACAGCCCTCTTGTAGATGTCATTCGTTATCATTTCTTAATGGGAATTCTTTTTGTTTCAACACTGGGATTAAATATAGTAAGAGTGGGTTGCGATCACTGGACATTTGAGACAGTGTCAATGCCTTCATATATGAATTTTTTTGTAAACATATATTGTTTACAAAAATTTTGTCAATGTTGTTCGCAATCCCCTTTCTCCTTCAAGTAAAATTATAACCAATTGCACGTATTTCTATCAGATCTGATTGTAACAGACAGTTATTGAGAGATCGTAGTTGGCTGAAAGGAATAGGTAGGCCACCTTTTTTATCAAAAGTAGAAGATGCATTATTATAGTCCCCCATAAACACCCATTAACCCATGCATAAGTTATATTTTGTGCCCCTTGACTCATATGATACCAAAGTTTCTCTCTTTCTATAGCACTATTACTACTGTAAACTATAGTACATATCATCACGAAACCACCTGAATTTGTAGCTGTCATAGTGATATGCTGGGTCGAAGAAGATAGAATAGACAAATTCCATACAGTAGTATCCCATATGACCGAAATCCTTCCTAAGCATTGAGTAGAGTTACTAGTAATAAGGTTCCAATTATTTGACGATTTATTACTAAATAAATGAAGATTAAAGGGATTCAATGTATGTTCTACTGAACCAACAATTGTTGGTTTAAACTGTGTTAGGAGTTCGAACACATCAGCCAACTCTACGTGATGTGTTCATACCACTAACATTCTATGTGAGGAGACTCATTTAATGGTTGAATTTCTCCTTAGTATTCTTTTAGAAGGAGCAATTTGTGTAATAGCTTTTTTTCCTCTGTCAACATGTAGATAACTCGTGTTTTTTGTAACAAAATCAGATACATCCACTTTGTTAGTAGATGGGACTTCTTCTAACGAATCTGCCACATGCTAAAGCTCATCAGTGTCAATAGTCAACGGTAAGTCTGGGTTAAGGAAATTCAAGTGATCAGTGGATTTGTTATCTGGTTGGGGCTGGTCCTCAGTATAAACATTCTTATTATCTGATTCTTCTGTCTGGTTATCTTCAGGTTGTCCAAAGTTGCTCGGAATTTCATCATTCTCATGGTTATGGTTAGCAGATGAGAGGTTTCAGGTACCTCTTGCCTTCGTTTGTCGTTTGGGGATCTATTTATGCTCTGATGCGTTTATGTGGATAGATTGCTTATGGCCAAAGGTGCATAAACAATATTAGTACAGCCTCTAGCAAGATCATTACCAAATAAACCAGTTCCATTACTGTCTCTAAACATAACACAGTTCTCCAATATTTATTCTCAAATAATAACAATAATAACAAAAGCATCGCAAGCAGTTACATCTCTGACTCAAACCCAATGTTCCAAAATCCTTCAGGCGTCATTGGAGGAGCGTATTTATACCTATGTCTGGACACACCTGCATGATGCTTGCACCTCATATTTCTATCCCCATTGCCTTTATCATCATCACCAAGAACTGCATCATAGAACTTCTTTCTCACTGGCTCTACGTATTTATACCCTTTTGCATTCCACCCCTTTTAGTTTTTCCCTCTCGCCCTTCTTTCTCACTGGCTCTACGTATTTATACCCTTTACCTACTGACGGCCCCATTACCGATATATTATTATTATTATTATTACTTGTCGTATCATTATTATTATCATCATTATTTTGCTTATTAGGAATGATGACTTCTTGAGTCTCGTCATCTGAAATGTTGAACTTTATGTCATCAAGCTGAACCTCTTCTTTAGGACTCGCAATTAAGTTCCTTGCATTTTCAATTGGAGTGTTCAGAAAATCATCGTGTAAATTTTCAATTGGTTGGTCATAGGTATTTTTGAAGCAGGGTAATTTTCGACATTTTGGCTGGTCATAGGTTTTCCTGAAGCAGGGTAATTTTCGACATTAGAAGGGAACTTCATGGTTTCTAATTTCCAAGTTTTTTTTAGTTCGACAAAATGATTTTTTGGTAAACTGCTATGTGCAATATGATTTGAGAAGAACAAGTGTTCATTGAACATTAACATTTCTCAGACCCTCCGTCAACATTTAAAAAACTAGGTGCTTTAATGACTTTATGAGATAAGCTGTGATTTTTTTACTGTATGTCATATGTACGCCATTTTATGTTGCCTACTAACCAGCACTTTTCTTCCAGATCATAATTATTACCGTGTTTTTTAAACTGTAGGTTACATACTTATTCCAGCACTGTCTTGCAGACCACAACCATCGATGAAGAATCTCAGGTGATAATTTAAACTATTTGTTGTACATTTTCGGTAAACATTTTAGTATTCTTAAAGTATTCATTGTTTTTGAACGTTAAGTAATATCCTTGTATTTGAGCGACTGATGAACCTATCGACAAACTGTCTGTGGTATTCTGAAGGTAAAGCTAGCACTTTTGCAGCATGTACGGTTTTAATTTGGTGCATCTACATGTATACAAGTGCCGACGGCCCTACATATATAATGGTTGCATGTAATATCGATTGAACAATTTAATGTAGCTGATCTTTGTTTGACTTTCTCAATAAAAGATGTTATTGAGAAAAAAGGACCGCGATCATGTGAAAAATAACAACATACTGTAATTGTCGTTAGCTATAACACCAAGAATGGGAACGAAAGATATTTTACTTCACCAGCTAGCACTTACAGTTTGTACTTTCTTAATATACCCGTTACTATCCAATTAAACTAAAGTGCAATGGAAACTTTTTTAATACTTTAGTGAAACATTATGTTTTTGGTTTATATACAGCTATGAAGCCTCAATAGCTACCTGCCAAAAGCAAAAGAAGATGATTCATTTGACTCACATGAACTTTAGGAAGAGGTTTATGTCATGCTAACTTTTTTTTAATTTGGATAAAAGGCAATGTTGGATTCATAGTTAATGAATACACATAAAATCCATGAGCAGTTATTGCAGTTGTAGGCCATGGGGTTGTAAAGTACATGTACCAAAAGGCTTTTTAGGCAAGTTGTAGTTTATTTGAGAGCAAATGTTATTTTAATACAGTTCTGATCATGTTAAGCACAACTCTGGCTGTCGATGCAGGTCTTAAATGGAGCCTGACAGTGTCCATGGTTTGATAAATCACTTCACCTGTAACACATATTTGATGTCGTCCTTAGCTTCTGTTTCTAATCCTTCAATGTTCAGCTTGCATCATAGGTACATTTATATATAACAATGTTTCTTAACTGCATTATCATGCAATTGCAGCTCAATAACATATGAAATATACAGGAAGTGCTCCTCTTACGGTTGTCTAGTTACTTTGGGTCAATTAGATTAGTAAGGAAATGTGTATTCATCTTCTCTCTTTTATCCTGCATTTGGCAATGTTCTGATCAGAATCAAAGCCTACGGCCCATAATAGTCAACGACAATAGTTGGACCTAAGAAAGCATTTGCAGGGACAAGAAGGTTACCTCAATACAATTTCACATATTTAACGACTTAGATCATGATTAAAAACTAATGCTAATTCAGCTAAATTCCATTAAATCAACAGATACGGTATGCACTAGGGAAGACAATGGCAGAAAAGCAACATGGAAGGCATCTCATGGAAGAGATATAATGCTAGTCACATTGTGCCTTCGTCTTGTTGATTTATCCACAGAAATCCACTGCATCTATCGCATATCTCAAAGGCTACCTAACTACTCAGTGATACTTAATTAATGATTTGAATCACATATATAAGTTGTCAAGGTGAGCATACTTTATTGATACAGGAGTATGGTATATGTTAAGACAAGGGTTGCTCTGGGTTTACTTTCTCGATAGGAGTATGGTATATGTTTACTTTTTATGACTAATAGACGTATGTGTTTTTTGACAGGTGGTGTATGATGCTCTGGGTTTACGCTATGGTGGAAGGCATGAAGAAATATGTTGCCGCACTCATTCTCCTTCAAATGTATTTTGTGTTGATGTTCTTACATCTTTACTTTTACTATGTATCGTTTTGGTTAGCTATGGTTGTTTGGATTGTTACTTTTATTATGTATTGTTTTGGTTAGCTACGATTGTATGAATTGTTACTAATATTTATATGCTTAATATTGTGCATGAAATGCTTTTATTCATATTTTTTTATGCTTAATTGTTAATACTGTGTGAAATACCATATATTACATCCTTTTTATATTAATGCTAGGAAAAAAATTGTCATGGCTATACATATTATAGCATTATGCTAGTGCAATAAAAATATTCTGCAACGATTAAACAGTTTTCATGGCAAGTAAATAATGTTATGAAAGACTAAAGTAAACATTCTATAGCGTTTTTACAGCATTTATAGTTGCTATAATAATCATGCAATGATATTTTTATAGCATTTATAATTGCTATACTAATTAGGTAATGATATATCTACAACGTTTACAATTGCCATAAATAGCAAATAAATGACGTCATAAATATTAGCATCATAAACCATAACTCTTCGTAAAAGTTCTATAGCAAGCACCAAAACGCTATAGAAAGGTACTTGTATGTCATGAATCGTCCATTTAATAGCAATTCAGAAACGCTATAAGTAACGCCATTTATAGCATGTTTTTTATAGCGATCTGAGGTTGCTATTATAGATCCCTGACATATTACAACTTGTTGATATACATTGTTTATAAAAACACCATCGTATCCTTTTACATTGTTTTTTAAACGCTATAAAAAGGTATTTTTCTTGTAGTGTCTGATCGTTGAATATAATGCTGAAGTCCTAATCCATCCTGATTTGAGTTTTTTTGAATAGGGCTACCTTGAATCGCTCGCCAAGGCTTGGAAATATATTATTGAAATGAAGAAGAAAACCTCGATGAAGCTGATTTAGATAAAGAGAAACTGGTACAGAAGATTATTCGTAGGGATGAACCTTTAGACATTACTGCGCGAGGCTATGATACTTCGATATTTTAGCATCCTTCGGCAAAGGGAAAAACATTACCGATGCTTCAGAGTTAGATCCTAAAGGTCCCCCTTCACTTCAAACCACCGGAGCATCAGTTTCATTTGCCCAGGATAGGATTTGAGCTATGATCCGGACATACCTGGTTATTAATCAAAGGTGCTGACTCATATTCTAGAAGGGAACACTCCGACGAAAATTGAAAGTCAGCCAAACATAGGTATCCCGCTTTACTCTCCATTATTCGAGAGATTTTGTTCCTCATGCCCAATAGTTATGGGCTTATTTTCTTGTTTCTACGAATCTGCAGGTCTTCTGGGTCCTAGTCAAACTCCAAGTAGCAGTGCCTCCATGGAGCAACAATCGACATTTACTGAAATTTCGACGGCCAACGACATCCCAGGGCTCGATGGTCAAGTTATTGGAGCATATGATGATGTAAGAGCCGACGACTAGCTGCTGCCAAACAAATTAGATGATGTTGTGATCACTGGTGCCTCCGAACATACCAATAAGCTCAACTTGAAGGAGGGAATCGAGAGAGAGGAGGCATTGAAGAAAAAAGCTAAAGCTGTACCCGCTAATTTGGACATCGATGATCCAAATCTCATTCCACTGCAAGTCATTCCACCCGACGGGTTGGTTCCTGAAGAACTCTCTCCAACCTCTGAAAGCTCTCCTGCCAAGGGTTATAAAGGATCAAAGAGAAGAATAGGCAGAAGCTCAGGTGGTGCCACTCCCAAGATATCTAAAAGAGACAAGGGGCAAAAGAAATAGTCGTCACTTCGGGTTAGTTTGTATATAGCTTGTATAAATGTTTTTCTTTTTATCGACCGTGATTTTGTGGTTACTGACCCCGCTTTTGAGTAAACTTGTACCACAATTTTCAAGTATAATGTGCAAATAAAAGTTCTTTATTTTCTATCGAACTCTCATGTGAATTTTGTTTAAGTAGTCGAGCTATTACTTTTCCATTCAATGTACTTGTTATTCGTTGCTCGTTAATTCAGATAATCGTCAGTTAATTTTCACTTAAGACCTCCATGTGATCGTAGCTTCAAGTTGTATCAAACATTAGGCTCTAGCCCTAGTGTTACGCCTCAGATTCAGCAGTTTGAGTTATTATACTCCTGCCCCAATCTCGGGTTAACGGAGTTAGACAATGGATGGTCAAACTCCTTTCTTAGCGAGTTTATACTCCTCCTGTCGGTTTCAGGTTGGAGTTTATGGTGTGGTGAGTGGTCGAACAACACTCATCTATTTGTTTATACTCATATCCGTACTCTGGGGATAATAGTTAGTTAGCGGGTGATCGAATCGAACCCAATTCGTGTTTATACTCCAGTCCACACTTTAGGGACTTTGAGTTATTTTGGAAAATAGTCGGACCGTACTTTTCTTGATTAATTGATTTGCCCCCAAGTTCGGGTTTAACTTAGCGAGCAATCGGTCGTATCACAATCGGTTTTGAATCATGTTTGTCCCATCGCTCGGTAGGACTAATTTTGTTATCGGATGGTATCCATTCCTTGTTATATATTTCGTCCATCGAATTATGAGCGAGAATTATCAAATGAACGGTCAGACCATGCTAATTTCGTTTAGTTCAATTATGAACTTATGTAATTGGCTAGCTCCAAACTCTAGGAACCTACTCGGACATGTTGATATTAGTTAGTCGGGCATTGTAACTAATATGTAATGCTAAAGAAATCAAATATATGAAGGTAACCTCAAAGTTTATTTGCCAAATGGAAAGGAATGACAAAATTTGTCTTATTACATATTTGGAAATCAAATGCTAAAGAAAATTCGGAAGTTGAATACAACTAAATAAAAAAGAATGAACTAAGTGAAATATCATTGAAAATGCTCGCTATTCCACACCCTTAGGAGTGTGACACCATCAACAGTCACTAACTTGAAAGTTCCCTCTCTAAGCCTCTGTTTAATAACATATGGTTCGTCCCAAGTAGGATTCATGTGCGTCGGGGTAGGAAAAACCCAGTTCAAGACGAGATCGCCGATTTCAAAGGTTCTAGTCCGGACTTTAGTGTTATTGTATCGGATGACTCGGTGTCGATGTGCAGCTGCCCTCAAATCAACTTCTTCGCACTTCTCATCTACAAAATCTAGAGATTTTAAGAGGAGATCTCTATTCGTTCTCAGATCGTAGTAGGTTACTTGATGAGAAGGGACTTTGTGTCCAACAGGAATGATGGCTTCGCAGTCGTAAGCAAAGGCGAATGGAGTAGGGCCAGTCACATACTTGTGGGTTGTTTTTGTAAACCCATAATACCGTTGGGAGTTCATCCACCTACTTGCCCCTAGTCTTTTCCAAATGCTTCTTCAGAATGGACTTTATGATTTTGTTTATAGCTTCAACTTACCTATTTGCTTAAGGGTGAGCAACTCCCGCAAATCTCTTTTCAATATGATGCCGACGACAGAAGTCTTTGAATTCAGCGCTGTCATATTGAGTCCCATTGTCAGTTACAATGGTTAGTGGAAGGCAAAAACGACAGATGATGTTCCAAACAATGAAGTTTATTGCTTTCTTTGTCATGATCGTGGTTAAAGGTTCCGCTTCAGCCTATTTGGTGAAGTAATCAACTATGACGATGGCTTACTTCGCACCACCTATAGAGATTGGTAAAGAATCGCTAATATCTATGCTCCATATGGCAAATGGCCATGGACTAACCATTTGTGTGATTTCTATCGGTGCATCTCTTGAAACTTTTGCATACATCTGGCACTTATCACATCGCTTAGCGTAATCAGCAGCGTCTCGGTTAATAGTCGGCCAATAATACCCATAACATAGTGTTTTCTTTGCTAGGGTTTTCTACCAAGGGTGACCGCCACATTTTCCTTCATGAATGTAACGACCCACCTTTTCAACTCTTAAAAATCGACACTAATACATCCACGATATTCATGTGTCGAATATCCAAGTGATGGAAAGACAGATTGTTGGGGTGAAAGAAAGAAAGGAAAGAAAAAAATCTCACATCATGATGAGATAAATATATAATATACACAAGAATCTTTACAAAAAGAAATCAACTTATATATATACATACATCACACAAATCAGAGCACACTAACCTATGTCTGCCTGGACAATTATAATAACCTATACTTACAATTGCTGATGAATACATGCTGAAATCAAGAACAACAAAACAACGGAAAATATAAGATACGTGAATACGTCTAGCAGAATCCAGCCCATCTCCTGAAAGCTCCAAAGTATCTAGTAAATCTGGAAAATATACTCGGGCTGACCCGAGCATTATAGAAAACAATGCCCTGGTTAGTCTGGTAAAACCAGCATGAGAAACTCAAATCATAAGGAATTTTATTTATTATAACTTGTGAAATCCTATAAAATCAAAGGTATCTTGTAAGACCATGCCACATATAAACACATACGAGTTTTTTATCTTACGGTAACCAAAACATTTGCATTAGAAAATCCAGTGATATTATAATAATGTATAAGGGTGAACATAATAATAATCAAGTAGCTATGATGCTCATGAGTGTACATCACATCAATACTTAATATATAATCAAAAATCGATAAGGCACGTTCGCTAATTGTGTAGGATATCATGGAAGTGCTCTCGGTACTTTGAGAAACGGTCCTCCTGCAAAAGGATCACAGATATCCTTTCAAAGCAGCATACATCCCTAGTGATGTAGCATAGCAAAAACATGCTGGTCTCGCTAAGACCGAATGCATCGCTCCATGCATGCATAAAAACTGTAGGTAACATCTAGGTGGAGCCAACTACACCCTATGGGTTTGCCAACCCTACTAGTCATGCCTCCTATCTCTGGTTTTAGTCATTACCGCTGGTGAAGCTACGTCCGACATTCCAGCTCACACACCGCCATCAAAACTGATCATGGAATCCCACATGGATTCCAATACCCCCAACAGGTCTTGGAATGACAAATGGATTCCCATATCTCAAAAAGATCTTGGAATCATATATGGATTCCCATACCCTAATGGGTCTCAGAACCACACATGGATTATAACATCTCAATATATCACGAAACTCCTCCATAGAACTGTATATCGTTTTTGGAGTGGCTACGGTACGAGTCATCTCTTACGAGTACACCCCCTGCTTACCAGGCACTCCAAAAACCAATCGTCAATTTTTGGAATGCTCAATACCAATTCTTTAGGAAATAATCAGACAATGCATAAGAGCGAGGATCATCCCCTAACCATTTAAGTGGACGGATTTCCTTATCATTTATCCTAGAAGAAGAAAACGAGTTTATACGACAGTTTAGCACCACTGATGGTAAATGTACCATATAACTCCGATGTTTCCCCTAGATATTCCAGAGTTAAAATCCTTTGGTGTTTAGTAGGGAATATTTCCGTACCACTGAAATTAAGAAGGATTACATATTTAGGCCAATATTTCATAGTCGGTTATTTAACTACCAAATAAACAAACATTCAAATAAAGATTACATTTCCCATGGCAACCACTAAGCCTCTTAGACTAGTCTTTCATAAATCTAAAATCACCTTTCAAATATTTATTAAAATATTCATATAGTTATTTCACTGGTATAAGTATATTCACTAAACCCTTCACTTTTAAACTTGGAAAACTTTCCATATACTCATATAATATTATAGTATATTCACATAAAATTTAAGAAAGATTTCTTATTTCAAAATCATATTAAAATGGTCGAATTCAAATGTTGTTAAAACTGAGATATTAATAACCCAAGACACAATTTCCTTTTTATAAATCTGTTTAATTTTATGAATATCTCCTTTATAAATCTCCAATTTTCTTTATAAACTTTCTTTTATAAATCTTCAAGTTTATTTTATAAAACTCCATTTATAAATCTCCAAAATCATTTATAAAACTCCAATAATAAATCTCAAATACCCTTAAACCAAACTTCTATCGAATTTCCAAAATCGCTTTCCAAATTCTATAAATTCCTTAAATGAATTCTTTTCATTAAATAAAACCTTTATAAAAGTCTTCCTATTTAAAAATGATTCCTTTTTAAATAAATAGTTTATTATTCTTAAACATCCTTTTATAAATAATTCATTATCTAAAGACATCTTGTGATGGAATCAGCTGGATTCTGAACATCAACTGGATTGGCAACATTCACATCTACTGGTAGATTGCTCGGGCCTCCTTGTTGGATGCTAGTGTTCTCGTTTCATTCTTTGTTTTGTGAGGTAGATCTGGTGTTCCTAACCATTGTTGATAGTTTCCTTAGACTTTTGCAAATTTGAATAGAATGAATAAGCTTCTTGAAGATAGTTATGGATCTCTTCGGGGGATTTATTCAATCCAATAGCAGCAAAGGAATCCAATAAAGCTGAGAATCTTCTTTCTTAGTGAAAGCACCAAAATGTTTGCACCAAAAATTAGCAAAAACACCCAATAGGTATTTTGTAGAGAAATAAATGAAGAATATAAAATGAAAACAGAGGAAAGAAGCAATTAAATAACAGAAAATCAAAAACAGGAACACAACAATTTGCAATGGTTCGGCGTTGTTTACCTATGTCCACTTTGAATAGATAGCTTTATTAATCACTTTATAAATTGAGTACAATAGATATCAGATGAAAATCCTTAGTTACAATAGAGTACAAAGTAACCAGCAGTGTAAAATCCCAAAAATGAACAATCAAGCCTATATTTATAGAGGAAGATGGTGAAATATCTCCCTTAAAATTCGGCAGAAGGATCTCCAAAAGCATATGGACTCATAAGAGGGATCGCATGACCCAAATCCTAAGGAATAGGGATCGGTGCCGATCCCTATTTGGGAGGAATTTGGGAGTGCGATCCCTATGGGAGCTTTCCCATGTTGTAATATGCTTAGGCACCAAGTTTCATGCTAACTGATTAGTAGAACTTGAGTTATTGCTCGATCTTTGCTGCAATGTGAGTTGTTACCTGATTTTGGCCGATCTATATTGAGGGAAGACGACCGATCCCTCCTACTTCGTCTTTTTGAACTGCAATCCCTAGGGTAGGCTCCCTAGGGTGCCTGCATCTTGTTCTCAAAATTTCATATGCATTGGGCTTATGGATTTCGAGATATGGATTGCTTTCCATCGAGTTGCACTAGTTTGGATGAATTAGACCAATCCATATGATTGAGAGGGATTATAGTCGATCCCTTTTCTATGTTAAACTATATTCCCTAATTTGAACATTTTGCATTGCATATCTCTTAATTCCGTTCGATCACTCCTTCATACTATCATCTGTACTTGATCTTTGGGCCCTACAGTCATCGCTCTGGATTTATCGGCCTTGACGACAATTGAATCTAACTTGTCCAATCAGTTCAGATATAGCCGGATCAAAATACCGGATAACAATCATAACACTTGTTCAATTTGATGCTTTTCATAATGATAGTTTCATGTCCATTTTTGGATCATATTCAAAAAATGCACGAACTCAATATCGCTCCCACAAACTTCGAGACACTTTGGTTGTTATGTGCAAATAGACTAATTTAAATTTATATTTGGAACATCTATTTAAACACATATACATCAAAACACAAAGTCATACTAGGCGATAAATTTGTGAGTAAGCTCCGAACAAACTTGAGCACATCGAACGATGAATCTGATATATTATTTTCAACAATCTAAATTCGCGGTATTATTCTTATCAATATGGCTAACTATATTCCAACTGCATTTGTCTTTCTCTTAAAGAAACATTTGCGGCCAAAAGGATCACATTCTTTCTAATACAACTATCAAAATCTTATTTTTATAACATACTTGGAATCTATTTCGTATTTGCACATCATACCATATCATAGAGTCAATACTCTTAATGGTTTAATTAAACAAATTAACATTATGAAGAAACTCATGGTTCCTCTTTAATGTACAGGAATACTCATTAGATGTTCTAATATATTTGTGTTCATTTAGGTACGGCCAATTTCATTTCACCTCTTGTAATCAGTTTTACCATTGGATCGTATCCAAATCCATTTTAATACCAATAATTTCTTAAGAAATTCCTTCGCTACGAAGTTGTTATTTCTTGAAACAACAATTGTTTCTCACTACAACATAATGGGTATTCATAAACATTTTATGAATCACCTTATATAAAAATGATTTTCAATCTCTCTCTCTTTCTCTAATTTTGTTTTAGATTATTTTTCAAATATACGGGTTTTAAAATAATCTTTTCAAAATATTTCTCAAAATGATTTTCAATCTCTTATACTTATAAAGATATTAGTGTAGTGTTTTTAAGTTTATATATATTGAATTTTTGTTTATACTTTAATAAGTTATAATTATATTGATTATATATATATATTATTTACATTATACTAAAATTTCCAAAATTATTATATAAAGTTTTATTATGATTAAAATATGTATAAACTATGCTTAAATGATTTTACAAAGCATCAAACTATTTTACAAAATGACGAGTTTTCAAAATAACGTTTTAAAGTTTTTTCAATTTTTAAAAAGAGTACATACTTTATGTATGTATGTCGATATAGCGGTCGATTTTTTTTCAAAATTTAAATTTCAAAAGAAGTGTCTTTTCATAGTATCTCTTCATGAATGGATATGACCGTTTTTCCTCTATAAATTCCAGACCTCTGAACACATTTTTGATCATCATTTTCTTATTCATCTCTCCTCCTTCACTCTCTCATTTTCTAAATCGAAATATACCCAAACTCTACCAAAATTCAACTAGAATCAAATTCAATCATCACTAATTTGATTCTCTTTCATCTACTCTCTGATTTCTCTCTTCTCTCTCACTTAAGTTAAGATCAAAGTGCTATTCATGAGTTATAGGATCAATTGTAATCAAGATCGAAGATCTAAGTCTGTAAAACTCTATCAAATCATACTGCTATACTTATGAGTGTGATTGTAGCCCTTAAAACCAATTGGGTGTGCTTGGTAGCCAATAAATATAGTGGGTGTGCTTGTAGCTTGGAAATCAAGCGACTCTACCCAGAGGTCGAGATTCTGGAGGGTGTGTCTTGTAGCCTTGAAATCGAGGTTGTATTTGCATTTACTATTTGAAAAGAAATCAGTACAAGGAATTGTACGGGACTAGATGTAGGGTAACTCCTAACCAGTATAAAATCCTAGTGTGTTCTTTCCTTTTTACTTTTACTACATATATTTTTAGCTGCACTTTGATTCTGTGATTGTCTCTATGATTGTTAATTACATCATTCTAAGTATAATCTTAAAAAATTTGAAAAATATTCAGATAAGCAATTAAATACTATTCACCCCCCTCTAATGTAGTATAGCCTTAAGATCCCTATTCTGCTAACTCACAGATACTTCTCAAAATATGGAAGGGCCCTTCGCATCGTGAACGCTGGTATATTGGTTCTAGCTATAGAGGCCGATGACCCCTATATACGGCTTTGTAAAATAATAGATAGTTTAATTATCACACACCTAACATAATTTAAAGACTGATCTAAAGGTTAACTAGCCCACCTTTACTAAAATAATTTTTTTCTTAACCATCTACCAAGAGGTCTATGCGTATACCATATGGATTCAACATTAGTAGGAAGCAAATCCATTAGGTTATAACCCGAGTCTTTACTACCGCTTGCTTGGGATTGTTGGGCGTCAAAGCCTATATGCCAGACCTACTACAAAATATCGGTACAAACTACTGACATAACCCCCGACCCTCCAAAGATGACCTCCCGTTTAGACTAACCTAACCTAAGTAAGTAAAGGAAGGTAACCCTTTCAGTTAGTTGCTACCTTTTATTGGATATGAAGCACCCCATTTCCCAAATGGTACTGGACCATTTAATACTTCAAATTTGAGGTGAATCCTTGGTATATTCCCTTTCTTATCTATAACGCATATACCTTTCCTACGGGTCCTATGGTTGGTGATGTCCCACATCAGTAGTAAGTATACACAACTACTGGTAGTCTCTGAGTGAAGGGCAGACTTTTGTTGTGTAACTCTACCGACCTCGCATCCCAACCTACAAAATCAAATTAATCATCCTAAATTTAAGTATTGGGCTAAACCATCAATCATTGTTTGTATAATTAAGGCTATATAATTATCATAATTGTAACGACTTGGAATTTTATCACTTTGATTTGTAAATATTTATTTAATTTTAAATATTCAATTAATGGTTTTAGTAATCAAATTACCCTATTTTAATTTATAAATAATGATATTTAACTCATTTTGAATATTTGTTTACCAAAATAAGCAGTTCAAAGAAAAATTGAAAATGTGACCGAAATTCCTTTTTTGGATTTTCAATTTTCACAATGAAAGTTGTTGAAATATTGTTTGACACACACACACTAATATTTGTATACATACATTTAAAAAATCAGAAGCGGTTAGCAATAAAATATTGTTAGTAAATTAATTAGTGGAGTTAATAGTTTCTAGAAGCAATTAAATAAAGTTTCTTCCTTATTTTAAGGGATGTAGTACTAAGTAGTACACAAGAGCTTATATAGTGAGTACATGTCATGTGGAGTGAGTACATGGCATGTGGGGAGGTGATCTTTGGTGGCCAAACTCATGATGAGAGGGGGGAGGGGGTGAGTATAAGCTTATGCAACACCAAAGTGTATTCTACAAAAGAGCACACACGCTCTCACTCTCTCTTTTACATTCCATTATCTCAAAGTTGCTCTCTTGTTTTCTTATCTCCAGTTAAATATTTCTTAAGGAAAAGCATATTAAAATTCCCCCTTTTCAACCAAAACTCCTTCATTTACCCTAGAACAATCTTGCACATGCCCTTACTTCCTCAAAGACCCGAACTTTGGTGCAAAAATCTCCAAAAACCCACATGGCCGTGAACCCTTGGAAGAATCCAAGGCTTGGATGTGAGCAATAGGTGGCATGTAGTGGAGTTTTCAAGAGCTATAGCAAGGAAAGGTGGTTGCTGTGATGGTTGTTAGTTAGTAAGAGAAAGTAGTGGCTTGTTGCAAGAGTTTGGTCGAGATTAAAAGTGAGGTAACTCACTTTGCAATAAGTTTAAAAATGGCATTGCATGTTGTAATAATTTCATAGTTGCTTGCTTATGTTTTTTTACATTTGTATGCAATATTTATATTTGTTGGTTTGGATCTGATTCCTGCTTGGAAGGAAATGACATACATAACCATTTTTGTAAGGGACACAAGCAAGGAAATGGAATTCGAGTGTTTCATAGCGATTAAGTTGCAACGAATGCACTTCAAAGGATTTGCCTTTATAGAGGGATCCAATGGGATTCCTCACAACCGTTGATTTACATTCCATGGTTATACATGTACATGAAATGCTTGTATGCAATGGCTTGGTAGCCTAACTATATTGATGTAAACATTGATATGTTTTGAAGATTGAATCTTTTCTTTAAGAAAAGAAGCAGTGGCATGTGTTAAGTGCTAATGTAGCTCTAAAGCCTCTTTGCAACTTTTTGAAATGATTTATGACTTTGATTTCCCATTGAAATATTTTTGTTGCTATTTGGACTTTTAAGGATGTTTTAAATTCGGTATTGGATTTTCGTATTCCTCTTTTATGCGACTTTGTCGTTTGATTTCTAAAAGTGTTTTAAAATGTTTTCCGAACTTGACTTTTTTCTTTAAATCTATTTGTAAAGACATTAAAGTGGTTTAAAATATATAAAAAATTGTGGTTTATAAGCTTTTTGATTTACAAAAAAAGTTTTATAAGTTACGGTCCATATAGCAATAGTCCCTATGGATGCACTTTGAAAATCTACGATTTTAGTGAAGTATAAAAGGTTATCTACTAGATATTTTGTAAATTCTCTTTCAAATGTGTTTTAGAAAGGTTGTTTAAGTATTTAAAAAGGGGGTTTAAGTATATTTTAAGAATTTATTTTGGGATATTTAAACAAGTGGTTTATATAAAGAAAATCTATTTACTTTTCAAAGTCAAATTCTCTTTTAAAGGTTATAGCTTTAAGTTATGATTTGAATAGAAGTTTTAAAACTTTGTTTTAAAGTGTTTTAAAAGAGGTTTGAAATTTATATAACTGATTTAAAAGGTTATTTGATATAATAAAGCAAGTGATACTTTATAAAAAAGGAAACTCCTTTATTTTCAAAGTCAAATTCTTTCCCAAAAGTGGTGACTTTTTAAGTGATGTTTGAATGAAGATTTTAAACTATGTTTAAAGTGGTTTAAATATGATTTTAGTAAGAAGAAAGCATGGATTACAACATCCATGTTGTAATAAATATTTTCGAGGAAAGAAAGGAGATCAGATCCTATAACATTCTTCTTATAGAAAATGGTTTCAGGAAATTGGAAAAAAGTTTGGTTTATAGCACTTTGTTTTAAATGAAATGGTATACATAATTTATGAAGTCTTATACTTGACATTATGCTTCGAGATAGGGAAACTTCTACCTATTCTGGAAGATAAGAATATCGTCGAATCAAGGTTTGAGAGGTAATAATATCCCAACTTGGACGGCTTCATTGTTAACCAAAGGGTAGTTGAAGTTTGAAATCGAAGACTGATGTTAAGTATATGAAGTATTATTTCCGTATACGAATTCAATTACTTATGGAAATTAAGTAGTCCTATAATTGGTACTAAAAGCCGATCAGTAGATTGATCCTCTATCCTGAGATCTAGAATTAGAGTGTTTTAACTAAGGCAAGGCTAGGAGCAATCAATTCCCTGACTTACCTGGTTTCGTTTCTAGGTGAGGGATATAGAAAGTTGAAATATCAGTGATGTGACAAGAACAGGAGATTTGATTTCTATAAATGATCATTATAATTTATAGCGGTTTGTAAAGTATTCGTTTCATACTTAATATCAAATTCCAAGGTAGGAAAACTAGTCTTTATCCATGGATGTTTAAGAATGTATGTCGAGGCAAGGATAGTACGCTAACTTGTTTGACTACATTGTTAATCGAGGGATAGTACAAGTTTAAATCGAAACATGGTGGTATTTGGTCTAATTTCAATATGATCCATTTAATTACACCAAAAGGAAAGTGGTTTGGGTTTATAATAAACAAAGTTTTTAAATGACATTTATTTTTTGGCTCGTTTAAGCATGCTTTCAAAATATGAAATCTTTCTTAATGTGTTGTGAATATACTTATACGGTTGAGAAAAGTATATAGATACATATCCTAAGTATTGAAAGTGTACCATTTTGTGAATATATGTAACACACCTAATTTTTGATAACATTATTCAGGAGATTTAATTAGATAAATTAAATAGAATAATTGTAAATGTTAAGTGATAAAGGGGTTGAGATTTGAATAAATATAATAAAGGCCGTGATCAACTAACTAATTAATTGGGCTAAAGAATGGTTTTTAAGTTAATTAATCTACATAAGGGTATAATGAGAATTGGCTGCACATAACCCCTTACCCTTATATATTCTTGTTCCTCATATTCATTTCTCATTCACGTCATTTTGAGAACAAAAATGTAAAAAGTGGAGCCAACCATAATCAAAGAGAAAGAGAAGAGAAATCAAAGAAAAGCTAAGGATTAAAGCTAGGGGAATAAATCTCAACCTCAATCCAATCTCCTTATCTTAATCAAGGTGACTAATAATTTATTCCATCTCTATTTTGTTTTATAATCATATGTTTTCGGATTTAAGGGTAAATTCGTCTTTATGATGATTTGGATGATGATATGCTTGAATTACAATTTGTTTGATTTAAACAAGAATGTTTAAATAAGATTATATACGATTTTAGGGCAAAACCAATTGATATTGATGTTTAAATGCCATGGAGAAATTTTATATTGTATAAAACATGATTTTGGAGTTAGGTTTTACTTTTGATAATTTTCCAAGCTATGGAAAGATTATAATGAATTTTCAAAGGAAAATATGGTTAATTGGGTTTATAAATTTATTTCAAAAAATATATTGAGAATTTGGGTATGAAATTTCGATATGTTAGACAACATGATTAAAGTGAATTTTTGGAATTTTTGGGGATTTTTCCTAAGTGATTTGCTATGCAAACTAAAATATTTTAGAAGGACTTATTTGCAATATTGGTTTTGTTTAATGGAAGGGCTTATTTGTTAACTTAACCTTGGTTTAGATATGAAATTAGCGGCAATTATTCTAGTTAAGAATTTGAGAAGTTAAGGCAACAAATCTCTTGTTTACACGTGTTAGTCCATGAGTTGATGGTTTTGATGACAACAACCTTAGAATAAGATTATAAAATATAAATACTAACATTATAGTTTAGATATATATGTATATGCAGGATTTAACCATGCAGGTACCAAGAATGAAGATTGTATAGTATAGAGATTCAAGATATCAAGATTGAAGACTCATGAGTATCAAGATTATTAAGAGTTCAAGATTTCAAGATAAGTATTGAGTCTAGAATCATGTTAAAACTTCGTAATAGCACTGAAATCTTCACTCCATTTTTCTTTTGGGATGGAACCCATTTCTATTTTTTTAGTGGCTTACAAACCCACGACAAGTGGCTTACAAACCCACGAACATCCTGGTTTGTACAAGTTCTCGAGTCCTGACATGATGAGATATTCTGCAGGAAGAAGCTTGCAAAACTACTTCAAAATGATTTTCAAAACTACTTCAGAATGATTTTCAAAACTGCTTTTCAAAATGTTTTAGCCTTAAAAATTATCTTTTCAAATGATTTTCAAAAAGATGTTTTAGCCTGAAAATATTCTTTGTTTCTGTTTTTTTAATAAACTCTTGTTTTAAACTTTGTTTGTTTTAAACTATCTTTATACTTAGATTTAAATATAAAATTATAGTAAAATTATATATATATTATTCTCTATATTTATCTATGTATTTTATCTATAGTCAAGTATATTTATAAAGTTTAAAATAGTTTTAATATAAGATAAAGGTTATTTTCAAAGAAAAACAAAACATCAAAATTTCCTTTGGGATGTCGACATGCCCTAGTACCCGATGTCGACATAGTGACAGTTAGATTCAAAAGTTTGAATTTCAAAAGAAGTGTCTATTCGCCATAACCTTTCACGAATGGACATGACTGTTGTTCTTCTATAAATAGGGGTTAGTTTCAACGAATTTTATATCAGTATTTCTGGTTTTTCACTTCTCTTCTTCTTCCACATTTTCTTATTCAAAATCCTATCATTACTCTGCCGAAATCAACATTGAATCTAACTAGATTATCTCTGGTTTGATTCTCTATCACTATCTCAACAAGATCCAAGTGCTATTCAGAGTTATAGGCTTCTTTGTAATCTATCTAGTGAGAAAAGGTGTGATTGTAACCTTGGAAATCAATTAGGTGAACTTGTTGCCCCGGAAATCAAGTATCTCTACCTAGAGGATTGTGATTCTGGAGGGTGTACCTCATAGCCTTGAGACCGAGGGTTGTAATTGTTGAATTGCTTTTGAAAGGAAGTCTGTACTTAGTTGTGCGGGACTGGATGTAGGGTAACCCCGAACTATTATAAAATCCGGTGTGTTCTTTCCTTTATTGCATTTACTTTATTTCTGCATTTGTGTTTGTTTCTGTGATTATATCTATGTCTGAATATTGCATACATTTGAGTTCAAATTAACATAAACTCAAAAAGATTTAGTAATTTCTTAAAAACACTATTCACCCCCCTCTAGTGTTATTCCTAGCCTTAAGATCCATATTCCGCATTCCCCACATTTGGTATCAGAGCAAGGTTTTCAAAAGTTTCATAATCTGAATTTTGAAAAGTTTTCAAAATTGCTACCAACACTGGTACTATTATTAACACTAGTATCCCTGTCACTAGTTCATTTGTAGAAGGTCAGTCTACTGCCAGACCACCACTTTTTAATGGCAGTAAATATGCATCTTGGGCATGTAGGATGAAAATATATTTACAATCTGTAGGATTAGATACTTGGAATATCACACAAACTGAATATTCTGAACCCACAACTTATTTTGCACAGTTGACTACTGAGCAAAAGACTGTTGCACAAAATAATTCTAAAGCAATGAATATTCTGTTTTGTTCACTTGAAAGAAATGAATTTAATAGAGTGTCAGTTTGTAAGTCTGCATATGAAATCTGGAAAACTTTGCAAGTGACTCACAAAGGAACATGCAAAGTTAAACAAACCAAAATTTCCATGCTCACAAATCAGTTTCAGTTATTTAAAATGAATACTAATGAGTCTATTTCAGATATGTATAGTCGATTTCAAGATATTGTGCATTCTTTAATATCCTTGGGAAAGGAATTTTCGGAAGAAGATCAAGTTAGAAATTTTTTAAATTCTCTCACTCCAGAATGTGATCAAAAGACACTTGCAATTGAAGAGGCAAATGACATCAGTACTTTAAAGATAGAAGAATTGATTGGAAATCTAATGTCGTTTGAAGTTCAAATGATCGGGAGAAGAGAAAGCAAAGCATCTGAAAAGAAATCAATGGCATTCAATGCATTAACAGACGGATCAGACTCAAACAGTGATAATGATGAAGAGATAGCATTTATGACCAAGAATTTTCGGAAATTCCTGAAATACAGAAAGATGAATAATCTCAAGAGAAACAACTATAAGAATTATGGAAATTAGAATGCAGTGCCAAACAATGTCAAATGTTTCAATTGTGATGAACCATGCCATATCAAAAGAGACTGTCCGTATCCAAAAAGGCAGAATCCTCCTATAAACAATGATTCAGTAAAGAAACGGAAGCGTGCATTTACTGCTACTCTAGATGACTCAGACTTGTCCTCAAGCGATGATGATCAGAAGACAGATAACTCAAATTTGTGTTTTACGGCAGTTCACAACTTCAACAAATTCAAGGAAACGGACTCAGAAAAAGGTACACATTTACAATACAATTGATCGAAATTGCATGCTTAGAATTAGATGATTGATTGCTTGATTGATCTTGAATTGGTGTGTTGATTGAATTTTAAATTTATTTTTTATTATTATAATTTTATTATTATTTTTAATATAATAATATTTTCTGGAATATACTAAAAGAATACTCCAGATATATATATATAGACATTAAAATAATAAGTATATATATATATATTAGAATACTTAGGAAAAAATAAATCATAGAAATTCATAGGCATATGTCGACATGGTCCCTACCCTGATGGCGACATAGGTACCAGAATTTGAAATTCAAAATTTAAATTCAAATGGTTGAATTTCCCTCTATCTTTTCACTTCATTCAATACTCTGAAAAGGCATCTTTTGACCAAAGAAAATGTCTTTCAAAAATCTTTTTAGTCACTATCTTTTATCACAACTTTTCACTTTCATTTTCAAATTCAAACTCTCTCTTCAAAACTCCAAGCTCTCTACTCTCTACTTTAATGGCTTCTTCAAGCAACCCCTCCACCATGAGACTTTCCAGAAACTTGAAAGAGCAACTCCTCAATAATCCGGAGGCAATAAAAGCATACATCAATTTTGCTAATTATGGAAAAGTCCATCCCGAAAAGTTTGCTATTTTTCAAGATTTTACTTCTTATGAAATTGATACTCTTTTTGTAAACAATCAAATTCTTAGTCTTGTTGATTCTTCTCAAAATGATTTTGTTTGTTACCCAAATCTTGTTAAAATTTTCTATGCAAATCTCAATCGAGAATTTTATGAAGGCAAATGAAATGACCCTAGCTATTTCACCTAATTTTTTTTTAAGTTTTCATCAATAATTTCCTAGAGTCATTAACCTCTCCACTAAATTATCCAGGATCCTAATTTTCTACTAATATATTTATATCAGTTCTTTAATAATATATTCACATACATATGAAGATGTATGTGACCCTCTTGCTTGGATCAGAGTGTTGGTAAGCAAGAGTGCATCCTGGTTGAATTTGAATTTCTAATCAACCAGTACATAGCTCATTTACCTTTGATTAATATTTGAGTCATGGGAGTGAATTCCTATAATCATGTGTAATCTATACCTATTAATTTTGATCATTCTTATTGTTATTGTCTGTTAGTTTGAGATAGTAAGGTGATCTCAGATTATATAGCAAGCCACCAAAATTTTAGTTTAATTATTTGGGATTTGGTTAAAGTCAGAAAGGAAAATGATATACTCACTTATCATTTTCAACACAAGTTATTTTATCACAAATTTCTTTACTTATTATCAGGTCAGTTGTGTAATTCTTTCATAATCTAGATAGTTGTATTTCCTTAACCAAATTTATTCTCTAATCCCTGAGTTACCTCAGCTTGCATCTAATTTACAGGTTGCTTTACTGGATTTAGAGAATCCAGATTCTATGGTCATTTGACAAAAGTAGTATTTAGATAATATGTGTGCATATTAGATGTATTGTACTCTCTGGGCTAATAAAGCTATTCAAAATAAAATGTGAGTTGATCAAGTATTTGAAAATGTCTTTGTTCATGCATTTGCAAAGAAAGCTTCAGATTTTAGAAAGTGTATTTTCTTCCTTTATACCCAAAACTCTGATCATCTTGATCAATTCAGACCTCATTATTTTTTAAGTGGGTTAGCCTTATGACTAGATCATCAAAACATTAGTGCCTGGCTTTTGCAATGTAAATTCAGATACCAGACATTTGCAAAATCCCTTAAAACATGTTTATATCTTTTTAAAGTGTACAAATATGTTGTTTCTTTTATCAAAACACTTCTGCATATTGTCACAAAATTCTTGAAATATTACTTCTAGCTAAACTCAGATTTTTAACCTTCAAACTTAAAGTTTTAAGTAACTTGAAATTAACTAATACAATATATATATATATATATACACATATCTATTTCTCAATTACTGGCATATATCATTTACAGATTTTCACCATAATACTCAAATATATACTTTCTTGCATAGATTCAACTAAGTCTTTGGTAAATCCAAACTTAATACATTACTAGATTCAGTTAAAACAACTAAATAAATTCAAGCATTCAATTACATAACAACCAAAGCATAACTATAAAAGCTTCTCAGAATACATGCAAATAATTCCTTCTGAATTCTTATTTAATTCTAATTTAGAATGCTTATCCAATCATTCTCAATAGCCATAGTAGCTTCCTATTTAGGACCAGCATTCCCTGAAAGAGCATTAGAGGCTGCCCCATTTTAAATGAGACACCCCAGATGCCATAAGCAAACAAGGGTCAGATACAAGATCTGGTATGAGCAATATCAAAAATTCCATGATATTAAGTAAATGAGTGAGACATAAACATTTTGTATAAGTGGGCATAGCTTCTTTGTTCAATTTGCCTGACTTGTTTATGATATACTTGTGCATATATGATCAGTATTTAAGACTAATTATGTACACACATTCAACCATGCAAACATACTTTCCAAATAGAAACACTGAGGAACTATCTTAGCTCCAGACCAACCATCTTAGGAATAACTCAAGTTCCTACTTCATCAATTTAAGGTTGTATTTACCAAATTAATTCCTAGCCTCATCTGCCATAAAGGAATCACGGGGACACATTGCAATAAAATAATTCACATTATTGCACAAAGATCTCAGGGCTTAAACAAGCCATGTGCCAACTTGCATACTTTAAATACAACAAGCATTCCAGCAGTCCTCTTGGCTCACAATCCTTAGTTTGTTTACTAAGTGTTCATGTTTAATCCTATCATGAGATAGCTAGGTGACTGAATCACATTGTATATGAATTATAAAACTCACAAGCATAATTCAAAAACAAGCTAACATTCCTATCCAGAGGAAATCATATTTTCAAATATTTTGGCTTAAAGAAAATACAGGAATATTTACAACTGGGAATAAAGACTGGGCATGTGGGTTATTATTGTTTCATAAGCAACCATGTTTGAACTAAATTCAAGATCTAGCTTAAACAAGATTTCTGGCTCATGGGTTTTCTATTTGATCAAGGGTTCAACACTTTTGGATATTTCCATTGCAACCTTGAATCTTTCATTTGAGCCTCAGCACTTACACAAGTGTAATGCAACTCATATACATTTTGATTTCTATATTTCCCATGCCATATCTAAACCAGTTACAAGTATCCTCTATTTACTTTCATGATTTCATACTTTTACATTTCTGGGTGTAACCAAACAGAGCAAAATACTCAAACATCAAAGCAATCAAAACATTCAGAAACACCCATTAAAACATCCATTAAAACCATATTAATGAAATCAACAATATATGGAAAAATAACATAAGCTTGGCTGCCTCATAACAGGACTTAATGCCATGGGTTTAGTGAGATTACTCACAGAAAATGCTTCTCTTGCTAAACCCAGAAAATAAACCTTTTCAAAACTTGCTTTTCTGCTTGTAAATATTTTCTTCTTTGTTTTCTTAAATGTTTTCGGGTAGCAAATGATTTTTCTGGTTTATACTTGGATTTATAAGAGAGGTTTTCTAGGGTTTTATCATTGTAAAATCCCATTCCTACCCTGGCCAAGACTCATGCATTTTTCATTTCAAATTTGTTTATTTTCACCTTTAATATCCCGGCCATATGTGAGACCTGCCTCCCCTTTTTCTTTTCCAGAATACATCATATTCTTACCAAGTCATGATAATTGTGTGACCTTGTTTACTTGTTTATTTTCTAAAAATCCTCCTTTCTATTTTCTGCCTAAAGCAATTATTTTGCTTGCAATTTGTCTTTTGCCATTTTAGTGTTATAGTTTCACTTGCTTATATATTTTTCCAATACTTACAAAAATGTACATTTGTATACATATCTTATCTAGGCTTATTTAATTCCTCTTTAATTTCAGAAACATGTGCACCTATATGTATTCAGGTTTTCAAATCCTTATAACATATATATATATATATATTTCCTGGGTTTTAAATAAAATCTGTTTACTGATTTAAAATAAAACTTACTTTTCCTATTTTCTAGGATGATCCATATAATTTCAGAAATCAAATATCCATGTTACAAAATCATGTTTTGTAATGCTTTTTAATTCTTGTTTTAAATTCAGGAAGTCTGGAGTTCTTCCTTGTGCCATATCAGTGTGCACGTGCACACATGCACACAATTAATTCCATATATTCCTATACAAATTAATTCATATATTTCAAAATCCAACCAAAATAAGATTCCATGAATTTCTGGGGCATTACAAAATGATAATGAAATTTGGAGTAGTGTCAAAGGCACTAGAATTGTTTTAAATTGTGATCTTTTGGGTACCATTCTCAATTGTAAGAATACGGGAATGGATCTTTCTAGTTTTCAAATCGATAAACATGATCGTGAAACATTTCATCATATTTTTGAAGGAGATGAAAACTTTGAATTTAAAAACCGAAACTTTCGTCCTAAAGCAAGAATTGTCAATCTTCTTTTACAACATACTTTGACCCTAAGATCGGGAAATTTTAACAATCCTACTTCAAAAGTGTGTAAAGCACTTTTTGCTATTTTTGGAAATTATGATATCAATTAGGCGCAAGTTATTTTGGATGAACTTCGTCCTAAAAATTTTGAAATGGGAGAAAACACTTTATACCATGGAATTTACCTTACTCAGATTTTCAACTATTTTGGAGCAAATTTCAAAGGAGAAGAATTTATTTCAAGACAAGTTTTTAATATCTCAAACATTTCTCTCATGCAAATCCCATATGTTTTTCAACCTTATGAAACTCTTGCCGAAAAGGAAGAGCGCTTGGCTCATGAAGAAATGGAAGAGGAAGAAGAAGAAGAAGGGGATGAAATGGAAATAGAAGAGGAAGAAGAAGGAGAAACATCCCTAGAAAGTATTGAATATCCCTCCAATCCTACCAACAAAACCCTTCTCAAAAACCAAAAGATTATTGTTGAGAATCAACGGGTTCTTAAAAGATCCGTTAGTAAGAAGTTGGACAAAATATCATCCAAGATGAACAAGTTTTTCTCCAAAGTCAACAAGAAACTTGGATTATCTTCATCTTCATCATCCTCTAACTAGTTCTATATCTTCATATCGTATCGAATTAGTTTAAGTTTGTTTTAATTTGAGTGTTTATGTAGTTCTTTATGATTAATCATTGTATCACTCTTCTATGCAATGAAATTGAATTTCCTTTCTGTTATCTAGCTTATCTTATCTCTTGAATAAATGTTAGTATATTATATAAATATATATACACAATTATTCACAAAATCAAAATTACCATCAAATTTCACTGTCGTATGTCGACATACCCCCTTGACCATGTCGACATATACTGGTCAGAAATGACACTTTATTTTGAATTTGAAATTTGAATAACTACCATATGTCTGTTCATTTCAAACGAATTTCTACACCTATAAATACCCATTTCTTCCAGAATTCATTACCGAATATTATTTCTTATCTATTCTATCTCTCATTCTTCTCACAATTTCAAAAATGGCTAATCCAATTCATAACTTATCCGAGAATCTTGAAGAAACTCTTAATTCATTCAAGAATATTCTCTCGTTCATTCTTCGTAACCAGCAACACTTAGAGTTGAGTCAAATGCAGATGATCAAGGAGCAAGAAAGGCATTTCGATGGATGATTTCTTCCCTACACAAGGATGATAACGAAGCACATCCTCCTGTCTCTCTCACAAATGACAATGAAAATTGGGATGCCATCAAAGCAGACCCTATTTTCGGAGAAGAAGGATGGGTGGAAGTTCCCCGTAACATTTAATTTGTTTGCTTTATTACTTTGTTTGAATTGATTGTTTTGATTGAAATTGGTTGTTTTGATTGATTTGATTTATACATTGGTGTGGTTTGATGATTGTATAAATATACATTAATATATTTATAATCGTTGATTGAATATCACGTCTATAAGTATAGTTATTTCTTATATACTCTATTATATAGTTTATTAATGAAGGTACTTGAGTACAAGAATGAGGGGGAGTTGTATAGTTTAGAGTTTGTTTGTTTTTGTTGATGACAAAGGGGGAGAAATATAAAATAGGAGAGTTAGGCATAGATTAAGGGGGGGATATTAGATTTAGGGGGAGTCAATAGGATAGAAGTAATATTTTATAGACAAAGGTTGTCATCATCAAAAAGGGGGAGATTGTTAGTCCATGAGTTGATGGTTTTGATGACAACAACCTTAGAATAAGATTATAAAATATAAATACTAACATTATAGTTTAGATATATATGTATATGTAGGATTTAACCATGCAGGTACCAAGAATGAAGACTGTACAGTATAGAGATTCAAGATATCAAGATTGAATACTCATGAGTATCAAGATTATCAAGAGTTCAAGATTTCAAGATAAGTATTGAGTCTAGAATCATGTTAAAACTTCATAATAGCACTGAAATCTTCACTCCAATTTTCTTTTGGGATGGAACCCATTTCTACCTTTTTAGTGGCTTACAAACCCATGACAAGTGGCTTACAAACCCACGACAAGTGACTTACAAACCCACGAACATCCTGGTTTTGTACAAGTTCTTGAGTCCTGACATGATGAGATATTCTGCAGGAAGAAGCTTGCAAAACTACTTCAAAATGATTTTCAAAACTACTTCAAAATGATTTTCAAAACTACTTTTCAAAATGTTTTAGCCTTAAAAATTATCTTTTCAAATGATTTTCAAAAAGATGTTTTAGCCTAAAAACATTCTTTGTTTCTGTTTTTTTAATAAACTCTTGTTTTAAACTTCGTTTGTTTTAAACTTTCTTTATACTTAGATTTAAATATAAAATTATAGTAAAATTATTTATATATTATTCTCTATATTTATCTATGTATTTTATCTATAGTCAAGTATATTTATAAAGTTTAAAATAGTTTTAATATAAGATAAAGGTTATTTTCAAAGAAAAACAAAACATCAAAATTTCCTTTGGGATGTCAACATGCCCTAGTACCCCATGTCGACATAGTGACAGTTAGATTCAAAAGTTTGAATTTCAAAAGAAGTGTCTATTCGCCATAACCTTTCACGAATGGACATGACTGTTGTTCTTCTACAAATAGGGGTTAGTTTCAACAAATTTTATATCAGTTTTTCTGGTTTTTCACTTCTCTTCTTCTTCCACATTTTCTTATTCAAAATCCTATCATTACTCTGCCGAAATCAACATTGAATCTAGTTAGATTATCTCTGGGTTGATTCTCTATCACTATCTCAACAAGATCCAAGTGCTATTCAGAGTTATAGGCTTCTTTGTAATCTATCTAGCGAGAAAATGTGTGATTGTAGCCTTGGAAATCAATCAAGCGAGAAAAGGTGTGACTGTAGCCTTGGAAATCAATTGGGTGAACTTGTTGCCTCGGAAATCAAGTATCTCTACCCAGAGGATTGTGATTCTGGAGGGTGTACCTCGTAGCCTTGAAACCGAGGGTTGTAATTGTTGAATTTCTTTTGAAAGGAAATCCATACTTAGTTGTGCGAGACTGGATGTAGGGTAACCCCGAACCAGTATAAAATACGGTGTGTTCTTTCCTTTACTACATTTACTTTATTTCTGCATCTGTGTTTGTTTCTGTGATTATATCTGTGTCTGAATATTGCATACGTTTGTGTTCAAATTAACATAAACTCAAAAAGATTTAGTAATTTCTTAAAAACACTATTCACCCTCCTCTAGTGTTATTCCTAGCCTTAAGATCCATATTCCACATTCCTCACAACACATGGAGGTTAGTTAGAAAGTATTTGCCTTAATTAGCATTAATTAGTTTTTACCCAAAAAAGTTGGTTCCGCCTTCTTTGGAAGTACCTTTCGAATTAGAGCTTCTACCTTCAATCAAGTCGAAACCCACTAAGCCAAAACCAATACACAAGGTATCACTTAGATGGCATGTAGTGAATTAGAGAAAGGTGGAAGGCATGGTTTCGAAAGCATTGCTTCCGATGGGGTCGATACCTTTTTTATTTTAGAAAGAGAAGCGCTTGCCTTTGTTTTATTTAAGCTTTCGAAGGAGTCGAAGCATATGTTTTAGAAAGAGGTTTTCTAAAGGCTTTCGAAGGGGTTGCCAACTTATGTTTTAAAGAATAAGCTTTCGAATGTGTTTTTTTACTTATAAAATAGTGCTTTCGAAAGAAGGGGTTACGACCTAGTCGAAGCCCTGCTGCCGTTCTTTTACCTTTCGAGTGTATTGAAGTCATCAATGCTTTCGAAGGGTAGTTCTATTTTAAAGATGTTTTAAGCCACTTTCTAAATGCTTTCGAAAGGGTCCAAGGGTTCCGAAGGCAATGGCTTCGAAAGGGGGTTTCCACGCTATCCTTTAACGTTTTTGTTTAAATAATTTAAAGCTTTCGGAAGGGATGGTGCCGATGCCATCAGGTTTTCCCCCGTAGTTTAAATGATAAAACATGGTTTCGAAAGAGATACTTTCATCTAGATTCACTTTGACCCAAATGAAATTTTTATATAAACCCAATGGTTTCGAAAGAGGGACTTTCAATGGTTTCAGAAGGGATACTTCCAAAGGTTTCGAAAGGGGTACATTCAAGGGTTTCGAAGCTATGCTTCTAAGAGTTAGTATTACTTTAATACATTCGAAAGGTTTCAAAAGAGAAGTTTTAAAGTGTTTCGAAAGGCAGGGGCCTAATGTTTGAAATAGATTTATATGCTTTCGAACGAGGTCATCCAGTGAGGTCGAAAGCAAGGTTTTGAAGGTTTCGAAAGCCTTAGTTTTCAAAACAAGTAACCCAATCTCATTTTAAAAGAAAACCATGTCATAAATAAATAAAGTATTTTGAAATGGAGTTTTTGAAGAAGTTTTCTTTGATTAAAGGGTTAAAGGGATTAACCAAGCTATTGTGTTTGCTTCTTCATATATGTATATATATTCACATTGTAATGGACTCATAACTATATTTTGGGGAAGGGCAGAATAACCAACTAGGTTGACCCAGTAGTGAATATAAATTAATTTAACTCTTAAATGAGTAGAATCGCATCTAAGAGGTCAAAAAGACCAGAATATAGGATATTAAAATAGTAAAGGCAGATATTGGCATGGGCCAATAGATTCTCAGTAAGCCCATGAAAACTGTGTATAGGAAAAGATATTGGCAGGGTCCAATAGGTTCATAGTAAGCCCATGAACACTATGCATAAATGAGGATGTCAAAAAGATAGGTTCATAGTTAGCCCATGAAAACTATGATTTAATATTGGTAGGGGCCAATAGGTTTATAGTTAACCCATGAAAACTATATTCGGATTAAGATATTTACAGATGTCAATAGGTTCCTAGTCAGCTCATGAAAACTAGGATAAGAGCGAAGATATTGAAGTTACCAATAGGTTCTTAGTGATCCCATGAAAACTATGTAACTGGATAGGGAGTTCGTAATTGTTGACACAAAAAATGGACCAACACCCTGGTTTGAATTTGAAAGCGCCAGCCCTGTTTTGACAGAGCAATATCACAGATAACATATATAGAAAAAGAACAGTAAAAGAAAGAAGACAAAGATTTTTTATAGTGGTTCGGCTGTTAATGAAGCTTACGTCCACTTTATAGTTTTATTAATGATTGATTCATGTTACAAGAGATGTTTCATTACAAAGCGTTGATTATCTTTTGCTACATTGAATCCCCAGAGTTGGAATCCACTGAAGAATCATAGTGAATTCCTTTTTGGGATTATGGTGAGGGAGGTGGAGAGTGAAGAATAATTCCAGCAGAGCTTCAGAAACTAGTCCGGAGAAGAAGATCCTGTTTATGTTGTAGGTAGGATGGTATTTATAGAGATCGGAGAGCTTTTGGGCCAGGTCTGTTTATCAATTGCTCGTAGGTAGGTAGGAAACGACCCAAGGAGAGTTTGGCTTGCAAAACAAGATAGTGCCATGGGTCGCAAGCGACCCAAGGCTTATGGGTTGTTGGCGACCCATGACCGATGGTTCACTGGTGACCCATAGACTTGCTTGTTTGTGAGCCAATGCCTTGGCCTCTTTTCGTAGTGTTCTTCAGGTAACTTGTTTGAAGGTTTGAGGAGAAGCATGGGTCGCCGATGATCCAAGCACTAAGGACTTTCTGGAGTTTGGAATTGGAGATGCTTTGATAGTCTTTTATCATAGTTGTTTCGTTTCGATGGTAATGCACTAGCTGTTTGTGCTCAGCTACTGATTGGGCTAAAAGAATGTCAGTCCCCTGGTTTAGTCGATCCCAGTCGTTGCCTTAGTAGTATAGCTCGGCTCTCATTAACTCCTTGCCTTAGACTTTCTGGTTAAGTTCTAAACCATTCTGATAACACGAGATTGTTTTGTCCCCTGTTGGATCCTGTTGGGTTAAAAACCCGGATAACATTTTCCCCCCAGAGTATGCCTTCGTTGAAAACAGGACGTTCTCTGGAAGTAACTTCTTTTGAGTCTTCATTTTGTGCATTCTAGTTTATCATGTCGAGGTTACCATGCAAATTAGGCTTTGACTGTTGAATTTTCGATGTGAACCGTCAGAATCCACCTCAAGATGTTGTTCTCAATTGACTTTCAAACAGCCGTTCATTTTTGACTTCAATCTGAATTTCAATTCCTGGTATTGATAATTCAATCTTTGCTCCATAGTTTACGCAAGGGTTTAGGTCGGTAAGCGGGTACATGATGTAGATTTGAAGTTGCCCTATACAGTTTTGATTCGACCCGTGGTGAAGTTATGTTTTGTCTCGAAAGATTGTATGCCGTTCTGGAGCGAAGTCTTGCTCTGGGTATTTACCTTCTTCCATTCGAGAATTTGGTTAAGATCCCATCGATGTTTTTGACAGGGTTGAATGCCAAGTTTTGTTGTTGAAAATGACTTTTCGTTCTTCTAACCTTTAGTCTGGCGGAAGGACTTCCACTCCTCCAAAAGCTGGGTCCTTCGCACTTAGGCTTCGCTTATTATTCCTATCATATTAGGATGATTGATTACCGTTAAATTATGAGGCAGAGTTGCTCATATAGAGTTGTTGGAGTTCAATCAGGTACAGTTTCAGCCTTCGAAAACTAGTGCATGAGTTTTCCGAGTGCGGTTGTCCTTTCTTTGCATTTTTCGAAATTCAATGTACACCAGCCTCTGTCTTCGGGGACTATTGGCTCAATTGCTCGATTACGAGCATTGCTTTTTCTCACTGTTGCGCTTCTTGTGCTCATGTGCAGCATATTCATTTACTGTAATTCTATACATGTAAGTTATACTTTTGCGGTCATTTCAGCATATTCTATTTCATAGCTTTGTTTAGAACTATGAAGTAGCTTGGTCTATCTAGTTCTGTAGCTAATTCCTTCTTATGCTCGATTGAGTTCGTTTCAACAAAGTGTTGGTGTAAATGCCTAAGTTGTAGGGCTGATTTCTTTGAATGCCGATCCAACATGTTTTGGGAGACTAGGTCTCCTAAGCGATACATTCGATTGCCCTAGTTTAATTGACACGATAGCTCCTACCTTCGGGAATTAGGGACTTTGTGCTTGATGCCAAGATCTGAGTTTTGTAAAGATGTCGGTATGTATTAGGAAGATGCGTTTCTGATGTCTTTTTCTAAAGTAAATTCTTCTGAGTCCAACATTAAGATCCTAATCATATGTTGGTTTCTATGTTCGGAAACTCATATATGGATGACTCAACTCTGTGAATTTTTCCTTGATGTTGTGAATCTTCAGATAACATGACATGCCATAAGGTAGGGCTGAAGATTCAATCAAACTCTTGCTTCTGTTTCTGAGAGCCTATGTATCGATAGTTTCATATTGGGCTTTCTTCCTAGTATCACCAAACTTCGGGTAATGGCATATTCCTGCTAGTTGGAACCAAATGATCTTTGGAACCAAATGATCTAGTTAGACCGTAAGTAGGTCATCAGTCCTTCTCGTCATCGCCAAACTATGAGCGACGGTGGATTTCTGAACATTAAACTCTTCATTTCCTTGGTTGGCAATTTTGTTGCCAGAATGCCCTGTTTTGCGATACAGAACTATTATCTAACCAACCTCGTGGTTATTCATGTTTGGACTTTTGAAACATTTCTTCCGATCAACTATCTGTGCTTCTATCCCTTCTTGAGGGACATGCTATTTTGAATGCCTGTATTCGGGCGATTTTGAGAGATGAAAATCTGTGGGGCAAATTCTCAATTGGCCCCTAGTCTGGCTCTTAGTCTCATTCTGGAATTGGGGAAGTTGGGGGATTTTATTTCCATCCTTCCATGATTGCTCCCGCTTGTCCATGGCCATGCATGCTCTTCTCGGTTGCTGACATTGTCATGGTAGTTTTGTTCATATGTCAACTCCTGTCTTTGAGAATTGAAAACCTAGCTGCTTGGTTGCAAGCAACATTTCCTCGAGGCTGCCTATTTTCGGCTATGTCTAAATTGTTTCTAAGTTAAATTTAGGAAATTTAGTTGCGCACCAGCTTTTATCCCTAGAAACTAGTACATGGGAAATTCAATCCTAGGATTTCCTTTCGACACTGCTTTATTCCTATGCAGTGGCTGATTCCTGTGATGAAAGGTCGAACCATCTGGCTGACCTATGAAAGGATAAGTCTTCCGGTCGTTTCCTATCATCGGGCAATAGTAGTTTTCTGAAGAAAACGTAGAAACTTAGTTGAGGATCAACTTCTATCTCCAGAAGCTAGTACAATGATGGTTCACTTAGAGTTGGCGAGGCAACACCGACACTCAGGAGGTTAGGTTCGATTTTCCCCGTCGATTCAGCGGTGCTCTTAATCCAATTTGGTACTAGTTTCAGCCTTCGAAAACTAGCACTTCGAAGTTTGGATCGTAGAAGTATTTTCTTAGTGCTGCCTGTCTTCGGGCAGTGTTAAAGTCATGTTGGTGAGGGTTGAATCATTCATCCAATCCTGTAGAGTTGAGTAGATTCCTTCTAATCCAATGTGGTTGTTTTCTTACCGTTGCTTAACTCTGGAATACGCCATTGAAAGGATGAGAGTCTCAGGCGTCTCCATTACTTCGCTTTGCTTATAACCATCAAGTGCTCCGTTTGGCGGTATAGGGGCATTGTTTAACCAATTCCATGATTACTCTTGTGTAGGATCAAATTTCCTTCGGTCAATTTTTGTCGCGAACTGACTTCCATTTGCGGAACCAGTTATTCTCAAATGCTAAATTCCAAGCACTTATAGATGTTTAGATGATGTGGGGGCGAGTTGTTACGTTGCCCCCAGTACGCTTGCACTCTTCCCACTGTAATTATGGATCAGAGGAGTTTGGTAATGTTTGTCTCGAGTCTATGACAATTAACTTTGGTTGTTCCACGCCATATGTGCTCTGCTAGGGCATTGACGTTGTTGCGGATATCCGCCTTATTGGTTCCAACCTTTGGGAATCAATGGTTTAGCTGCTCGATTTCGAGCATTCTCTCCTTGCCGTTGTCTGTCTTCGGATAACAGCTGGTTTTTTGCAAGTTAGGGTTTGAGACCTCATTCAACCACCCGCTTCTATCTGTGGAAACTGGTGCATTGATGATTTGATTCTGGAAATTCTTTCTGTCGTCGTCTATCTCTGTACGTCGGTAAGTTCCTTCTTTTATTGCAAGTTGGAGCGATCTTTTATCCTGACCAAGAATTAATGTGTTATGTGCCCCTCAATTCACAGAGCTGATTATTCTGAACAATTGATGTCAGACTTAATGTTCTGGATGGCTCTTTGGATGCCTCTCATCAAAGGTACATCACAGCTCCCATCTTTGGGAACTCATGACTTGGGTGTCTTGAATTTTGACATTTTGTACATTAATTTTGGTTAAAATCAGAATTCTTCACCGACTTCTTGGTTTATGAGCTTTGCGGCACTACCAAAGCAATGCGGGTTCTTTCGGGTAGTGGTAGTCGATCCCTATTAATCGAACTGCGCCACTTCTGAGGGTGCATGGCTTACAAAATGCACGGCATTTGAGAGTGCACAGCTCATGGGATCGATATGATCCGTCGACCCAGGTCGGTTTGGAACTTCTTGATGTTGCCACTGCGGAGTTTGTTGATATTACCGGCAGCTACACCACTCCCAAAACGAGGCAGAAACTGCAAACAAAGGGCGGAAAGGTTAGCGGTGGAAAGCACTAAGGAGCTCGTGTGGAGATCGATCTGACTTTTTTCTTTTTGAGTCATTTTGTTCAAGCGTAGAGTTTGCACTTAGTGTTTTTGTCGTGGAGTCTGTATTTTATTTTTATTGGCCAGTGTTGTATAGGTACGGCCCCTATATTTTGATTCTGTGTATAGAAAATCATAAGCAATACAATGATTGACTGTATTTTTATCTGTCTATTCATATATGTTGTGTACTTGTGCTCGTTTCATTTCATACTTTTCTAGCTCTATGATTATAGCCAAAGTACTTCATTCGAAGTTATAGAACTTAGAGATTAACAACACTTAGTGAATTTTTGTTTAGAAATTCACAAAACTTTTAAAAAAACTTCTAAAACTTAGAAATTTTTGTTTGGAAGTTGATAAAACTTTGAGATAGAACTTGTGAACTTGTTATTGTTTGGAGTGACAGAACCTTTGAACTTATTGTATTTGTTTGGTTTGTAGCATTCCAATTTGAGCATGTAACTTGAGCTTCTTGTGAGTTTCAACTCTTAAGGGTCCATAGTCGAGGCTTTTCTTTTGTTTTGTAGCATTCCAATTTTGTTGGAATTGCGTTCGCTACTCCCGGCTATGGGAGTGGTTGACGCTGATAGTGAAATGCATGGTTTCTTGCACTCCTCTGTGTTGCCTATCTTCAGAGAACACGAGGAGTTAGTATTTTGATGTATGGCTCATGAGGTGCGTGGCTTTTGCTTTCCCTCGGTGTTGCCTACCTTCGGGCAACACGAGGAGTTATTATTTTGGTGCGTGACTTATGAGATGCGCGACAAGTATTATGGTAACCACTGATCTACCGGTTAGCCTTCATGACACTTTAGTTCGTGAAGGACCTTCACATTCGCGAAGGGCTTTTTGGATTAGATGACCGTTGATCTACCGGTTAGCCTTCACAATGCTTTAGTCCATGAAGGACCTTCACGAAGGGTTTTTTTTGTGGATCAGATGACCGCTGATCTACCGGTTAGCCTTCATGACGCTTTAGTTCGTGAAGGATCTTCACATTCGCGAAGGGTTTTTGTATTAGATGACCGCTGATGTACCGGTTATCCTTCAAGACGCTTTAGTTCGTGAAGGACCTTCACATTCGCGAAGGTTTTTTGGATCAGATGACCGCTGATCTACCGGTTACCTTCACGACGCTTTAGTTCGTGAAGGACCTTCACATTCGCAAAGGTTTTTTTGGATCAGATGACCGTTGATCTACCGGTTAACCTTCATGATGCTTTAGTTCGTGAAGGACCTTCACATTCGTGAAGGGTTTTATGGATCAGATGACCGCTGATCTACAGGTTTAACTTCGCGATGCTTTAGTTCGTAAAAGACCTTCACGTTCGCGAAGGGTTTTTTGGATTAGATGACCGCTGATCTACCGATTAGCCTTCATGACACTTTAGTTCGTGAAGGACCTTCACATTCGCGAAGGGTTTTTTTATCAGATGACCGCTGATCTATCGGTTAGCCTTCACGACGCTTTAGTTCATGAAAAACCTTCACGTTCGCGAAGGGTTTTTTGTGGTCGGATGTCCGACGACCAGACAGCCTTGGAATGATAATTTATCGATTCCAAGAGGGGTATTGGGTCATATGTCCGATGGCCCAGTGGTTTTAAAGTAATGATTCATCGACGTCAAGAGGAATTTTTTGGATTCAGCTCGAGGGAACATAGTTTTATCAGCTCCTGTAGGCTAAGGTGTTGGATTCTGCTTGCTCGATGATCCTTTGGACAAGACTTCTCGACGCCACCAGCAACGTCGGTTCTCAGAAGGGTGATTGACATGACTCGTCGAGGGCGTAGAAGCATTCTTTTCGCTATGCTGTCTGCAATGCCCCTAGTGTCTCGGGACGGCTCATTTGGAAAAGGAGAGCAGACAAGGATATATGAGAAAGCATCGCTTTAGGTTGCTGTCCCATTCCTTAGTTGCTAGCTAGCTAGAGTGTTGTTTGATAATCACCTTTTCATATGACTTCATCAGTTAGCTGTGGCGCTTTTCTACTGGGTCTTAGTTTCCTTGCTTGGGCAGAAGGTCCCTAAGGTCCTATAGCTCCTTCACCATTTGGTATGTTTTTGGCACACTATTGGGTTTGCCTTCTTCTAATTACACCACTTCTTGTCTTTAGAACCGGTATGCCTTCTCATAGAATTCTTCTAGGTTAGTAGGTTGTTTCATCCTTTAATGATTCTTGAAGGCCTTGCAGTAGACTGCATCCGTTGCCCTTGCTTCGTCCGTATGCTAGTCATACCTATAAAAAAGCAATTTCGAATTAGTTGTACAGTTGTACAAAAGGTATAGTTGGCATGATAAACTTCTTTGGATATTCTTCATGTTGAACGGCTTCGGTGAATGGGTTTCGATTGAGGAAGATGCTCTAACCGTTGTCAGACTGGTCCGTATTCAAGTTATGGCTGTTTATAATGCTTGAGAATGATATATGCATGATTGTCTATGCTTGAATGGTTGGATCGGCATTGATGGATTGGTGGTATTTTACTTGGAGTCCGACCCGAGAAAATTTGCCATTTGCTTGGAGTCGCAGACTTTGAAGTGCTGGGTTGGTGACAAACATTGCTTGGATCCGTTTGCATGCTTGCTAGGAGAAAATCTAGGTTTTACCCATGTCTGATTTTGGGCCAGAATTTCCTAAGTTTACTCCGGGTCAAATGGGTGATTACCCGAGTTCAACTTCGAGTCAAGACTGAAGTGAGTTTTTCAATGACCATTTTGACGATTTTTGATGATTTTTGATGACAACCATTCGTGATTCGACAATGGGAGCTCCATGATAGGATTGGAAGCTGGTCAATCAGGAGTGGTCACAATATACCATGGGAGCTTGGTATTGTAATAGATCTCGGTTTATATCATGTCTTCTTGGTTCTCCTGCCTCTAGGAGTACCATTTGAGTAGCAGTTCCTCGTCCTTTGCTTAGCACTATGCTACAACATGGGTTTTAGAGCTTCCATTAGCCTTTTGCATGTTGGCATTTTCATCCAATTGTTTTCCCTGAATTCTTAGTTTCAGAGTAGGAGAGAGCCGTCCTTATATTCTCCCGTGAGGTTTTCACCCCTAAGTTCAGGTTTGTAGCCCATCCTTTTACAGTAGGTGGAGTGCTAACATTTTCTTCCATCATGATTCTTAGAGCTCCGCCCATTGCTTCCTTTCGATTATATCCCCTTCGAATGACCCAGACGGCGGTCTCGCTTGCGATCCATAGCTCCTAGCTCGATAGTGACCTGGCAAAACAGTATGGATCGATGTTGATCCATAGTACATGGATCGCTAGCGATCCATGTACTTAAACGATTTCAGACTTTGTGGCAACCTAGCAAAATAGAATGGTCCCATAGTACATGGATCGCTAGTGAATACTTAGCTGATTTCAGTACTTTGTCTTCTAGAGTTTATGGCGGTCTGATGGAAAGGTATGGGTCGCTAGCGACCCATTGTGCATGGATTGCTAGCGACCCATGTGCTTAAGTGATTTCTGAGCTTTGCCTTTAGGATCGCATCTACTATCTCATGTTGATGTTCTCCATCACCTTAGCATGTGTTTGCTTGCTTTTTCTCCGATCCATCTTGGTTGGTTCTTCTGTTCTCAACATCAAACCTTCTAAGCAGAGATTGAGGATCTAACTTCTAGACCTATCTGATCCAAAATAGATAGCTAGATCTAAGCCTGAGTTGGGTTCTCGATGAAAGCACCACAATGTTGACCCAAAAAATGGACCAACACTCTGGTTTGAATTTGAAAGCACCAGCCCTATTTTGACAAAGCAATATCACATATAATAGATATAGAAAAAGAACAGTAAAAGTAAGAACACAGAGAATTTTATAGTGGTTCGGCTGTTAATGAAGCCTACGTTCACTTTATAGTTTTATCAAAGACTGATTGCTGTTACAAGAGATGTTTCATTACAAAGCTTTGATTATCTTTTGCTAGATTGAATCCCCAGAGTTGGAATCCACTGGAGAATCATAGTGAATTCCTTTTTGGGATTGTTAGGAGGGAGGTGGAGAGTGAAGAATAATTCCAGTAGAGCTTCAGCAACCAGTATGGAGAAGAAGATCCTGTTTATGTTGCAGGTAGGATGATATTTATAGAGATCAGAGATCTTCTGGGCTAGGCCTGGTTATCAATTGCTCGTAGGTAGGTAGGAAACGACCCAAGGAGAGTTTGGCTCGCAAAACAAGATAGAGCCATGGGTCACGAGCGAACCAAGGCTTATGGGTCGCTAGCAACCCATGACCGATGGGTCGCTGGCAACCCATGGTCTATGGGTTGCTGGTGACTCATAGTCTTGCTTGTTTGCGAGCCAGTGCCTTGGCCTCTTTTCATAGTGTTCTTCAGGTAACTTGTTTGAAGGTTTGAGGAGAGGCATGGGTCGCAGATGATCCAAGCACTTAGGATTTTCTGGAGTTTGGAATTGGAGATGCTTTGATAGTCTTTTATCATTGTTGTCTCGTTTCGATGGCAATTCACTAGCTGTTTGTGCTCAGCTGCTGATTGGGCTAAAAGAATGTCAGTCCCTTGGTTTAGTCGATCCCAATCATTGCCTTAGTAGTATAGCTCGGCTCTCATTAACTCCTTGCCTTAACCTTTTTGGTTAAGTTCTAAACCATTCTGATAACACGAGACTGTTTTGTCCCCTGTTAGATCCTACTGGGTTAAAAACCCGGATAACGATAATCATTTTATATTTTACCGGTTATTAGTCAGACCATGAAAACTATTCGGTTAATAGTAATCCTAGAAACTATAACTCTGACAAATAGTCAAAATGAATGGGGATGGGTATCCAGAATTGATTCACTTGTTTTGCATATCATCTTATCATAATGTTTTGAATTGTTTTAACCATTGTGGATGCAGGAGCACAATATATGGTTTTATAAAGGTTTTAAGATATTAGTGTGGGGAAAACTAGTTCCGCTAAGCGATGTGGTCTCACTAGATATCTAAATGATTTGAGATGGTAGATTATAATTCATACCATGCTTTATGTCTGATTCGAAGTTTATGTTTTCCCCATAAACTCCTGGGTAGTCAATTGATTTTGAGTAGTTTGAGAGTTAAGGTTTCCAGGTACCTTATTAGACGAATAAAACTTTCGGAGACATGCAAAAGGCATGATAGCTATCTAGAATTCCCTTTATTTTGATTCCGCTATGTTGTTTGCAATGGTAAAATTGTTAAATTGCCCATATATTCTCTTATCATCCAAGGGGGCATCTTCATATGTCACTCTTGGCGTATGTTGTAATAAATATATTTTCTCTGAACGTGACTAACGATTGTGGGATTTTGTAATGAATTTGAAATGTTTTGAAATAGAATGTGATCTTGTTTGATGTTTTAAATTTTTTCCCATATTCATGTGTTTTTGTGTATCAATAAATCTAACACCGCCATATTTGGTCGCCGAGAATTAATAACTATGGATGACTGCAGCATCCATAGCCGTTAGTTTTGAGCCTCCAAGTAGGGGGATGTTACAATATACTTATACCGATGGGATAAACATATAGATATTTTTCCAAGCATTGAGATAGTATAAATGATCAGTGAATGAGTTGTATATATATATATAAATATATATCTTTTGAAAGGTATTTTAATATAAGTATTTAAAAAGCAACTTTAATTTATAAAAGGATTAATTAAAGAGGCTTAATGGTTGCTTATGAGCTTAAACATGCTGGGTTTCCAAGTGAAATTAAATCTCTGATTTGATTGTTTGCTTATTTGATAGTTAAATAACTGACTATCAAATCTTGGCTAGTTTTAAAACTATCAATTGTTGGTATGGAGAGATCGGGATTGGATAAGCATAAGTTATCCGAAAACCACTTTGAATCAGTATAAGCATTCAAATTGGTGACATCTTGAAGATGTTGGAATCGAAGATAGAGTTCTTTGAAGTGCAAGGGGTACTTGCTACTAAACCTGTAAGTGATTCCAAAAAGAATGTAGTAGAAGTAGTTCCTTTTGTTTGTTCATATCCTAAACAATTTGTATGGATGAATGCTGGCATTCATTGTTGCCTAGAGGTAGTGTTAGCATTCCAAGTGGGATTTGCTAAAACGGTAAAACATAGCCTCAAGCTTCACACCCAGTAATGACTAAAACAGGGGGTATGCTTCTGGGCTGAGTGGTTTGTTTCCATTATGGTATGGCCATCACCTGTATCAAGATCGATATTTACAGATTATGTACGCTATGGCCACAGAAACAGTCTATCAAGGACAACCAGGGTAATGACATATTTAATACTATCCATGAAGGGGTAGGCCGGTCTTGATTCATAGGGAGTAAGCTAAGTCTCTCAGTGCATTTTTCTAGAGGTGTATTATGGTAGGCGATACCCTGGTAGACTTCTCATTGATGGAATTCATTCTCCAGTACGTGCCTTTGTGGACTTAGTTGTATACTAAACATGTTGTTGAATGTAATTAATATAACCATTTCGGCTATGTTAAATATTTATTTTAAACCCTAGACATTATTATAATATCACTGAATTTTCTACTAAAATGTTTTGGTTATCATAATGTAAAAATTCGTTCGTGTGTATGTATGGCATGGTCTTACAAGATACCTTTATTTTTCAAAGATTTTATAACACTAAATAATCCATATGATTTGAGTTTCTCACGCTGGTTTACCAAACTGATCTGGATGTTATTTTCTTATAATGCTCGGGTCAGACCCGACTACATTTCCAGATTTTGATATGGACGCTTTGGAGCTTCAGGAGATGAGCTGGATGCCTCCAAGACATATTCACATATTTTATTTCCGCTGCATTTCTTGTTTTGTATTTATCAGAATTTGTGAGGACATGCTGTTATAGCCGTCCAGGCTGATGATAAGTTAGTTTACTCCGATTGTTGTATGTTCATTAAAGCTTTCTTTTTGTAAAGAACGTTTGGATATTATATTATACTCATCACAATGTGAGATTCTGTTCTGTCTTTTCTTTTCTTTCACCCCAACAATATGTCTTTTTGGCATTTGGATGCTCGTGAATACTGTGGATGTATTAGTGTCGACTTTTGAGGGTCGAAAAGGCGGATCCGTCATAATAATGATAATTATACCTCCTTATAGTATTTAATTACTACTTAACATGTTTATTTACTATTGTTATAATTGTCACTTTATCCGTAATAAATGATTGTTATCTTACCCAGACATTTCCTGCAGACATTTATCTACTTTCAAATTACCTATTATTCCTTCCTTATCTCATTAATCAGTCCCATTAATCCATTTATAGCCTATTTAAATTCTCGTACTCCTTATTTATTACATATTTATTGCCCAATTAATTTTGGAGTTACAAATCTTTCTATCTTTATTTCCTAACCTTATCATTTATTACGTGATTTATTCTAATGTTCTAATTATAGCTAATGCGAATATTAACTTGTATTACGCTGTATTAATTATGTTTTTGCTTTGAATGTTTAGCATGGTTATACATGTTTATGTATTTATATTTTTGTTTCTAGCTATTAATCCCTAACTAGAAATTCCTTTACATATTTTAGTCCGTTAGAATTATCCTTTCAAAAAGGTTTCCCATTATAACTTCCCATAAAGTAACCTAAAATAAGAGATTTGCTTCGTTTGAAACTACAAGGTATTATTTATTTTCTTTTTATTGAAATAGACGGTATAAACCATGGAAAAAATATCCATACTTTACATAATCTCTTTCCCTTTTTGTGTATATTCCTTGTTAATTCAAACACCGCACTTTTTCTATATATTTAAGAAATTAGACAAATTTATAGAGGTTACACGGATAATATTTCCAACAAATTAAAATACAGAAATTCACATTCCAATAGAATTAGGGAAAATCTAAATTATACTAACATATATACAACCCAATTGTAAATCTGGAGTAAATTCTACATCTTATCCATATCAAACATTTAATAACTTGGTGACTGACTTCCAAATCTGGATGTGAATAATATTCTTAAATCCTAAATTGCAAAATGTGTAGGCAATACTTTTATGCATTTAATTCGAGCCTACAACTCTTAGATCTTTATTTAGGCATAATAATCAAATAGAAATCCAATGAAATAAATTCCAAATTTATACATAAATCACATAATTTCCCACTCACCTTTTGAAGCTTTCCAAATCTCCCAAATTTAAATCTAATTCTTTGATTCAACTGCATCTCTTTTTTAATCCAAAAAAATATGTATGACAAGGTATATAGATACTATTAGAATTATAGATCTAAGAAGAGATTTGAAGTTAAGGGGAATATAGATTTATAATATTGAAATGTACCTTTTTATTACAGAATGATGATTTGCTTCTTCTCTTCTTCTTTTTTTATTATGCTCTTCTCCAATTCATATAAATACAAATTATTTTATAGTTAGGAGGAACAACGAAGAAGTGAAATTAGTAGTGCTTTATTGTTTGAGTCAAAAAAATATGAGAAGAGAAGTAAGGGGTTAGGCCTATATTTATTGGTGCTCGAATCAGTTGTATTCGTTAGATTAAAATTATTAAATCTGGGTCATTGGTCAAGGTTTAAACTCTAGCCATCATGTGCCGATCGGTCCACCGCACCCCTATTAGCAGTTCACTGCCAGCAATCAATCTACCCATAATGGGGGTCAACTGGTAGGGTCTCGATTATTAATTATATTTCTTACTATTTTAGTTTTCTAATTATTTCCATTCCGACTACTTTAAACGCTCGTAACTTCTTTGTTCGAACTCCGATTGCGAAAGTCCAACCTCGAAAGTAGCACGGAAAATCATCACGAATGCAATGGTACAAGTTTCATGGCCAAATTCCATCATTTTCTCAAATTTCATTTTTGGAGCCTTATTAATTATTAATTTATTAACGTAGATTTTACATAATGTTACAATAACTGTTATTTACATAATTTCCAAAGGATGTAAATGAAGGCGTTTATGCTGAAATTAAAGAGTAATAAAGTAATTAACAATGCTGAAGAACATCATGCCGTGGATTATTGACATAACAACAAGTGTCATACAAATCAATAAGGTAAGGGTAACATCAAAAAGTTGCATATTTCAATACCGAAGGCTATGGCAAGGAACTATGCTGAACTTAAGGGTAAAGTGCAACTTGCATCAATTAAATAATGCCGGAAGAACAAAAGTGGTAGAGAATAGAAGCATGCTCTAGATCCTTAAGGTGAATATCGACACCTCTGGTTCTATTAATATTGACGCCGAAGATATGCGACATATGATACAACCATAACAGTGCGTCAACAACAATGCCGAGAGTATGAAGATGGAGTAATATCAAAAGAACCTGATGCCGCATCTCATCGATAAGGAATTAGGTAAAACATCGCATGTCATCTATGCCGCAAACCGTCTAAAGAATTGAATGAATAATGCCGCGTCTCTTCAAGAAAAAGGTGATATAGAATACAACCAACACCATAAGCCATCAGTGTATGACGACATGATCTATTTCACATCTCATTAATGCCATATTCTATCAATGTCGTCATTCACCTATAAAGATGGGATGGATATCATGACTCATTAATACCACTCTTTATCAGTATCGTTCGTCATTAATCCCACTTGTTAGCAATGCCGCGTATAAGCAATAAAGCATGTATCAATGCCGCACATAACCGATGATCCATCATATCGATGCTACATCATATCAATGTCGCATCTCTTTGATGCCACTTCCTCTTCAATGGCACCTCTATTTTATGCCGCCCCTCTTCAATGTTGTCTCTTAAGTAATGCCACACTCATTCCATGCTGCACAAGCTCCATGCCATGCTTGATTAATACCGTATGCCATCAAATTCACAAGAAACATTGCCTAAGAGCATGTCGTAAGCCATTGATCAATGCCGTATTTCATGAATATTGAATAATTATCGATGCCATACAACATTAATGTCATAAGGGATTAAAATCCATGCAAGCAAGAAGGATTAACGTCATTCATAAAACCAAGTTCAAGAGGGATTAGTGTATTCTCCTCCATAAAGCCTCAAGAGCCTCCATATTCATTCATAAGCTCCATGTTGAGGCCACCACTAAGATAAAAATCATACATCGCCAATGGAAGCAAGCCTACCTCCCTTTAACTAATATAAATAGAGGTGCACCCCTTTATAGAAAAGGGACCTCTCTCTCAATCTTGTCACTTTTTCCAATTAAGATTTTCTCCAAGTTCTCTTTATTGAGAGCTCGAGGAAAAACTAATGGCATAAAGGATAATGAGGGAGAAGATGCCATATTTGAAAATACGATCTTGAATAATTAGATAATTGCATATTTGCACATTTTGTAACATGTTCATGATTGAAGAAAGGACATGACTTGAGCATATTTCCTATTGACTCTTGAACTTGTATATTTGTCTATTGATTTTTGGACTTGCTTATTTTATTCTTTGAACTTACGAACTATATTTCAAACTATTCTGTGAATGATCATAAAACCAAGGTGTATTATCAGAATTTCTTCGAACATGTCTTCTTGTACACATAGCCAAAACGTTGAACCAAATTTCGATTTAACATTTTGGCGCTAGAAGGAGGGCCCAAATCTCCGAATGTTTGAAAAATGACAAAAATTCCCTAGAGAGATTTGAATTTCATGTTTTGAAATTTTTTAATTTAGAATTAAAGAATTAATTGTTAATAAACATTTGTAGGGGGCACAATCAGGTTTTATCGATTTTGCTCAACCCATTTCAACCATACTTGATCCATATATTATTCACCATTAATACTGCTCCTATTCATATCCACTTCGACATTAATTTTCCATTTCACCCATTCAACATAAACTCTACCTCATAAAACATAACTTTGCTCTATTTGATCTCGAATATAGGATTCAATCCTAACTCGTTCGACATCAATTTCTGCTTATTCGACTTGGGGATATCAAATATCAACTAGTTTTAGATCTAGATCCAAAAATCCGAAATCATTCTGATGGTGAATTTAAGCCATAATTCAGATCTGGTGGATAATTGAGTTTATGGATCCAAATGACCTCGACTTTGTAGATTTGATATTTATAGATGAAATTAGGTGATGATGTCGAAGTTCATAATTGATTTCGGGATTTTGTTGGTGCTGAAACCAAAATATTGATGTTGTAAATCAATGGAATTGGCTCCACACACTCAGGATCAGCGAAGGTTGGTTAGTGCCGCAACAATTGATGACGTAAGGACATCAATGGTGTAAGGAATCAATACTAGAGAATAATCAGTAGCGCTGGGTTTCCTGATGGCATAGGAAACCCAGCTCCATAAATCATTAATGTCGCAATCGAGCCATTCAATGGATTATTGATGTCATAAGTGAACCGTTATCCCGCCTTTTGGCAAGGCCGTGACACCAAGGACTTAACTGGAAACCAAGGACAGTCCATCTCGAAGATTGGTTATACACAGGTTCACTATGGTTACTGGCGAATTTTGTATGAGTCCGGATCGAGCTACAATTCACAAGACACGACAAGCAAAACTGTGAAAGCCAACATTTCAAATTTCAAGTCAATCGGAGTTCGTATGCATAAGATATTGATCGATCAAGTTCAAGGGAATCATCACCATTCGTATCCATGCAAATTCATATCCATCCCTTCAGAAAGCCTCCTTCGTATCCATCCTTCATCCATCACTTCGTATCCATCACACCAACTCCAATTCGTATCCATCACCTAGGGATATTTCATATCACTTCCAATAATACACAACTCGTATCGTTCATCCTCTAAAAAATTCATATCGGTTGATTAACGATTGATACGAAACGCGCAAGCTACAAACGATACAAAACAGCAGTCTTCCATCGATACGAAATGCTCGAGTACATATCGATACGAATGCGAGTGGGAGTCATCGATACGAAATCATCCCCAATATCGATACGAAGGGATCAGTTTGTATCGATGCAAATCGAAGTAAGAACCATAGATACGAAGCTTCATTGACCATCGATACGAAGTCAACCAAGTGCTATGGATACGAATCAACATCCCATGATCGATACAAAATGAGGTGATAATCATCGATACAGAGAGAACATATCTGGTCGATACGAACAAAGCACGATCAAGAGGAAGACTCAGTCACTCGGCATGAAAAGAGGATCGATCCTAGAATATAGCGCCATGTCATCTGATCGGCATGTGCTGCGTGGATACGGACCGGAGCGATATGAACGGCATCGATACGAGCTCGGCAGCACTCTAAAAATCCAAACTTGCATTGGTCATAACTCGAGATCTACAAGTCCAAATGCCACCAAATTTTCATAGGAGCTTGCCTACAACCTCAAGAATGTACCCGATCAATTTCAGCCCGAAAGGACCATTTATGGATCGATACGAACTCAATTCGTATCGCTCCCAGATCGAATCGAAATCACCCGAACTCGATCCCGTGGGCCCACTCACATGAGAGAAGAGGTCTCCCAAGATCTGGGCGAGATATTTGTTGCCTACACCTATAAATAGTGACCCTGGACCTACAGAAAATGGACTTTTGGCTTGTCTACGCTGATAGTCTACCGAAATCATTATTAAACCTCTGTTGTACTGTTGTAATCTCTTGTAATCAGCAAGTGAAAATCAATAAATATCAATCATTCCATAGTGGACGTAGGCTATACGCCGAACCACTCTAAATTTGCGAGTTTCTACATTTTTCCTTATATGTTAATTGGTGTGTTTGTTAGATCTGCCTCATTTTACATTTATCTTCTACATTTTATCTCTTCAAACACATCCGAAGATTGTTGTGCCCAATTTTGGTACAAACACTTTGGTGCTTTCATTGAGAGAACCCAGCTTTTCTCCTGCTCGTTGGATCTACTGCCGATATTGGATTGCGAGAATCTAAGGAGAAGATCCAAATCTCAAGTCTAGAAGATCTTCCATCCTATTCAGATTTGCACCAAGTATAGGAAAGAACTTCACTATTCACCATGGTTGCTATCAGAACTACCTCAACCGCTGCAGATCCTGAAGAACGGGATAGGCAGAACCCCACACAACTTCCCTCTGCAGACCAGAATGCCGCGGACCTTCGAATCCACAAGGCCCTGTCACCAAGGAGGAGTTCCAACTACTAATGCAAGAGCTGTCTCAAAGCCACCAGCAACTTACCCAGCAGCTCCGTGCCAACGTGGAGTTAACCAATCAGCAAAACCATAAAAGACGAAGGAGCTCCAGAAGGGATCGGGCTTCTTACTCATCCATTGAAAGTTTAGCTTCTTCTGATTACAATCACAGAGCCATGTGCCCACAGCTAGATGGAAGCTATACATGGGCTACCGGACACCAGCTCACTTTGACTATTGGACAACCGAGAGTTGGGCCATCAACCAGCCACCAGACCAGATCCACATCCCGAGGAGGGACGGCTCCTTATCATACTACTGACAACCACGCTGCTGCCGCTGCTACTGAGTTGGGAGCTGACATTCGGAACCAAAAAGATCAGAACCTTCGCTAACGTGATTATACTCCTGAATATTATGTTCTCGAAGACCTAGAGCCAAAGAGGCGAGGTATGGACCGACGACCGTGCCCAGCCCATCCTCGCATTGTGGAACCCGACCACACCTTGGCTCGACATGCTCAGAATGTCCTGATGCCAGACATCCCGACAATGATCCGTAAGATGATTCGGGAAAGCCAAGGCCTCACATACGATGACGGGGGAATATCTCGAAGTCATACCCCTTTCATCGATGACATCCTCTACGCTGAACCGCCTCGGTGATTCAGAATGCCAACTCTACCAGTTTATGAAGGGAGTTCTGACCCTAACCAGCACATTTTAAAGCATGAATGGCTGATGAACGCTGCACGGGTTGATGATGCGGTCAAATGCCGAAGTTTCCCAATCTCCCTAGAGGGCATCGTGACTATGTGGTTTACTCGCTTACCACCCTGATCTATTTCATGTTTCGACCAGTTGGCTACGAAGTTTGTTGAACAGTTTCGCATGCATGTCACAAGACCTAAAGATGTTAATACCTTGTCCAGTGTCACTCAAGCCCCCAAAGAGACAGTTAGACGTTACCTGGAAAGGTTCCACGCTGCATGCGCTGAGATGAGTAACCCTAATGATAATTCCATTCTGATGGCACTGACTAAGGGAATCGATCCCGATTCCGAATTTGGCAACTGGATGGCCGGAAAACCCCCTGCGTCATTGGACCGTTTCTATTCTAAGGCAGGTCGGTTCTAAAGAAGGGAGGATGCGAAACAGTCTAGGAAAAAGGATGATGCGGGGCCAGTGTGGAAGGCATCTAAAGCAATGTCGCTGTGAAACAAACCGAGGAGAATTCCGGAAAGGTGCAGTTAAACATACAGAATAAGCAGATCAGCAGAAAGGCAATGGAAATCAGGGTAGGAAGTGAGATCAGAATCGCGGACCGCGATGTAGAACTCTTGTGTTTCGCACATATACTCCTTTAAATAAATCTCTAGAAAATGTGTACTTGCAAACTTGTAATACTATCCAATATAAAAAACTTGCTCCGAAGCTATCGTCAGAGAAACATATTCAAACTGGGAAATATTGTAGATTTCACGATAGTTATGGCCACAACACGAACGAATGTCATCTGCTACAGGATATTATTGAGAAGTTGATCCGAGAAAGAAAGTTGGAACAGTTCGTTGGGGCGCCGCAGGCTGGAGGTGCGGGCCCTTTAAATCAAAATCAAATACCAAATCAGGATAGACCAGAGGAACCCACTCGTACCGGTGGGAGGTTAGTCATTAACACTATTAGTGGTGGTGGATCGGAGCTGGAGGGAAATGGAGTCGTATGACAGCTCTATTAGGCATGCGAGTTTCAAATGTTGCAGTAATTTGGAAGATGGGGCTCCGGCCAAGCAATAGAAAACGATGACGGACGACATTGTATTTGGAGACAGGGATGCCGATAGAGTCGAAGCCCCAACCATTGATCCACTAGTCATTTCAGCCTAGATAGGTCCTGCTTGGATGAAGATGATCTTAGTAGACAGTGGAAGTTTGGTGAACATACTCTTTAAGCGAGCCTATAATCAAATGAAGATGAAAGCGAAATATTTAAAGCCTTGTCAGTCTCATGTTCATGGCTTCAATGGAAGTGCGACTATACCCACTAGGATGGTGGAGCTACCATTGGAGTTGGGAGTTGGAGAGCGCCAGAGAGTCCGGATATTGCAATTTATTGTATTGGATATTAACTCACCATACAACCCTTTCTTGGGCCGACTGGCCCTTGCTGAGTTCAGGGCCGCTATCGCCCCTTGGTGTCTAACTTTGAAATTCCCTATCGACAATGGAGTCAGAGTCGTTCAGAGAGACCAGGCTAATGGACGAGCCTGTTATGTTGGCGAGCTGCGGGAGGCGCAGCGAAAAGAGAAGGGAAAAGGCGTAGAGGAATCTCTCTGCGTCCACTTTGCTGATAATTGACAGTTAACGCCTGGGCCAAGGCCCGGGCACCACAACAAATTCCCAAGAGATATTGACCTGAGAGATAACGAAAGTGAAGACGAAGTCAAAGACAGTCAGGCTTCTTTGGTAGAGCTAACGATCGATGTTCCGATCGATAATGATGACAATTATAAAATGGTAAAGATTGGGTCTCAGCTAAGCCAACATATGAAAAGGAATTGGTTGAATTTCACCGGGAAAACCTCGATGTGTTTTCCTGGACGTGCTCCGACATGTGTGGGATCTCGTCGGGCATCGCGAGCCACACATTGAATATTGACCCGCGGCATGTCCCGGTCAAGCAAAAAAGGCGTGGTATTGATCCAGAGAGATATGTCGCCCTTAAGGAAAAGGTGGATAAACTCTGGTCGAACGGGTTTATCCGAGATGTGTTATATCCAGAATGAGTGTCCAACCCTGTACTTGTCAGGAAACCTAATGAGAAGTGGAGAACTTGTGTTGACTACTCAGACTTGAATAAAAATTGCCCTAAAGACAGTTTTCCACTCCCCCGGATTGGTCAGCTCGTAGACTCAACAGTCGGACATGAACTCTTATCCTTCATGGACGCGTATTCTGGCTACAATCATACAGATGCACTTGCCTGACCAAGAGCATACCAGCTTTGTCACCGATTTGGGACTCTATTGTTATAAAGTGATGCAGTTTGGACTTAAGAACGTCGGGGCAACCTATCAAAGACTCGTCAACCAAATGTTCGCCAACCAGATCGGAAATACCATGGAGGTATATGTGGACGACATGCTTGTGAAGTCACGATTCTCCACCAGTCATATCAAAGACTTGGAAATGATGTTCAACATCCTCCGAGAGTATAAAATGAAACTCAACCCATTGAAGTGTCACTTTGGAGTCACGTTTGGAAAATTCCTTGGATTCATCGTTAAATGCTCGGGGAATTGAAGCCAATCCTAAAAAATTTGGGCAATTAGAAATCTTGAGACTCCAAGGACAATAAAGCAAGTTCAAAGCCTCAATGGGAAGGTAGCGGCACTGAGCAGGTTCATTTCAAAATCCACCGACAAGTGCATTCCTTTCTTCGATCTAATCAGAAAAGGGAAACAGAACTTTGAATGGAATACAGAGTGTGAGGGCACATTCCGAGCGCTGGTTCAACACCTATCCACACCACCCATTCTGTTAAAACCTATTGATCACGAGAGACTACACATCTACTTGGCGGTGTCAGAAAACGCAATCAGTGCTGCTTTGGTTCGGGAGGAGGACCGGATACAATGACCAGTCTATTACATCAGCAAATGGCTGACCGGAGCAGAAAGAAATTATCCGAATTTGGAGGAGTTAGCTTAATGTCTTGTCATTGCCTCGAGAAAGCTCCGCCCGAGTTTTCAGGCCCATCCTATCACTGTCTACATCGACCGACCATTACGACAGGTCCTTACGCGACCTGAGACGTCTGGTAGGTTACTCAAGTGGAATATCGAGCCGAGTCAATTCGACCTCACTTACACACCAAGGCGAGCTATTCAAGAACAAGTCCTGGCAGACTTCATCGCTGAATTCACTATCTCGGAGGACTTGCCCGAAACCAGTGAATCTCCCAAATATGTCTAGAAGCTACATACTGATGGTGCATCGAATGGCCGCTGCTCAGGCACTGGGGTTGTACTTGAAATTCCTAAAAGCTGATCTATATGCTATGCTTTAAAGTTCGATTTTCTTGCGACTAACATAATGAGGCCGAATACGAAGCCCTACTCACCGGACTAAGGCTTGCTAGAGATTTAAGAATCATTGCTGTGGAAATTTACTACGATTCACAATTGGTTGTGTGTCAAGTTCGGGGGGAATACCAAGCCAAAGACCGAAGACTAGTCACTTATCTCGCTCGGGTCCAGGAAATATTGAATCAGTTCGATTATGATGCCATCTATTGCATACCCCGAGAACACAATCAGAAGGCCGATTCCTTGACAAAGCTAGCCAGTACCGACGAGGCACAACAAATGGGACTCGTTCCCATTGAGACATTATCTTCCCCGAGTATTGATCAAATGGAGACCGACTGGGCACTTGAAGTAATACCCGAAAGGAGTCATGGATGACTCCGTTCAAAAACTATTTCGAGCATGGGACCCTGCTAGAGCACAGGAGCGAAAAAATACAAATTCTTCGGAAGGCTTCGCGGTTCACTATTCAGAATGGAGTCATGTATAGAAGAGGGTACTCTGTTCCTTTACTCTGGTGTATCGCCCACGATGAAATTAATTGAGTATTGCATGATGTACATGAAGGAGAATGTGGCGATCACACCAGGGGCAAGCTCTTGCTAAGAAAGTACTCTGATATGGTTATTATTGGCCGACTATAAATCGCGACGCATCAGAATATGCTAGGGAATGTGACAGATGTCAGAAACATGCTCGGATTCCAAGAGCCCTGCCTACCGAAATAACTTAGATGGTCAATCCATGGCCGTTCGCAGTATGGGGCATCAACATTATTGGGTCTCTACCTCTAGCTAAAGGTGGCGTGAAGTATGCCATCGTTGTAGTTGATTACTTTACCAAATGGGCGAAAGCCGGACCCCTTGCTACTATCACCACGAAGAAAGTGATCAACTTTGTTGTACGTAACATTATCTATCGATTTGGTCTCCCACATACCATCATCACTGACAACGGAGTCCAATTCGATAGTGTCGAGTTCAAGAATTTCTGTTAGCTGTTCCATATCCAGAAGAAATTTTCTGCAGTTGCGCACCCTCAAGCGAATGGATAGGTCGAAGCTGTTAATAAAGTTATAAAGTCAATTATGAAGAAACGATTGGAAAAGGCCGGGGCAAATGGGTCGATGAACTTCCTATGGCCCTATGGGCTTACCGAACAACCCACAAGTCCGCGACCGGTCACACTCCGTTTTCACTTTCCTACGGTTCAGAAGCCGTTATTCCAATCGAGTTGGAAGTGACTTCTCATCGTGTGACATATTATGACCCAAAGACAAATGCTACATTAGTTGCCGAATCTCTGGACTTACTAGATGAGAAGCGCGAAGAAGCTGATTTGAGGGCAACCACGTAGCGAAGTCGAGTCGCCCGATTGTACAATGCCAAGGTCCAACCCCGGACCTTCGAATTCGGTGATCTCGTCCTTAAGAGAATTTACTCGGTCCCTATGCATATGAAACCAACGTGGGAGGGACCGTATGTTATTGAACAAAGACTCGGAGATGGCACATTCAATTATCAACCATTGATGGTCTCACTTTGCCGAGAGCCTGGAACAGCGAGAGTCTTCGTCGCTACTACACATAACAGGCTTTATTTGTTCATTCAGTCTGCTTTTCATTTGCAATTTGTTTATGCATTTTGAAATTTGAATTTGTAATAAGGCAACTGACTTTGCCGTACTTTCTTATTTCAGCAATAAAATGCAATCTCTTCGAGCCAGAGCAGTGATTTTTGAAATGCATCATGCGAACATCACAATGCACAGAGAGCTAAGTTCCATCCTATGGTGGGACTTATTCAAATAGGGAGTGACTGTGATACGACCGGTCACTCACTGAGTGAAACCCGAGCTCCGGGGCAAGCCATCACACTGAAGCCTGAAAAGGATTGATAAACTACAATCCCCTAACTAACTTCGGTTCCCAGAGTGCGAGCTGGAGTATAAACTTACAAAAGCGGGCTCGAAGAGGGTGGATCCGTCCACCTAACGACTTCGCCCGTATTTAAACCAAGTCTGAAGAGGATGGATCTATCCATCTAACGACCTCACTTGTTTACTTAGGGTGGATGTGACCCGACCATCCATGATCCTGATAAACCTATCATTCCCAAAGTGCGAACGAAATCCTAAAACTCAAAACAGATGTAATCGACCGTCTGTTAACCATCTCCAGATTCCCAGAGTACGAACTAGAGTATAAACATCAAAATGGGTGTGACCGACCATCCATCGGCTAGCTCTATGTCCCCAGAGCACGGGCTGGAGTATGAACACAAACCGGGTGTGAACCGACCACCCGTGAGACAACTCTAAGTCCCCGGAGTGCGGACCGGAGTATAAACGCAAGTTGGGTGTAACTGACCACCCACGAATCAATCTAAGTCCCCAGGGTGTGGACGAAACTCTAAATATAAAAAAGGTGTGACTGACTGCCCATAAAATAACTTAAGTCCCCGAAGCACGAACATACCTTTGAACATTAAGCGGGTGTGACCGACCGCCGACGTACAAGTGCAATCCCCAGAGTGTGGATGCAATTACCAATAGATGAGTGAGTGTGATCTGACCACCCAAAATTGTCTCGTTTCAGCTTCGTTTCAACAAAGTTACGCTCGATGTATTAAAGGCGAAAAGGGACCGCTGACCGACCATATCGATTTATCCCTAGGACTGGGGGCAAAACTCAAGTACCAGCTATTGATTGAGATAAAGCAGTATCGAAACTCGACTTGACGTTCGGTTATGGCCCGAAGCCAAAACTTCGGGACATAACAACCGAACTCAGGTCCGCTTCAGGGACTAAAGCTTCACAAGTATATTGAATGGAAGTTCAAGCGCTAAAACACTTGAGCAAATAAATACGAAACTGTGCTGAAAACAAAATGGAATTTTATTTCAACTATTCTTTGAAAGAGAAGGATGAGTACAAAAATCATTCCAAGAAATCCTACTAGCAGGGGCCGAACTCGCATCTATACACGGCCTACAGGAAGTAAAAAGAAATTCCTATCTATCTACCAAAAAAGGGAGCGAGAAGATACGTCTACTCCCTCGGTTTCTTCTTCTTCCTCCTCGACATCGACCCACCGGAGCTACCACTCGGATGCCTCTTCGAGCCTTTGCCTTTTGGTGGTTGGTCTCCAGCCGGAGGAATCATGGTAATCTCTTCCTCCGAACTCACGGAAATTGGAATACTTTCTGAATATGGAGTCGGAGGAATAGGTACACCCTAGACATAGGAAGACGAGGGAGGCACACCAGTATCGACAATTGTGCCGTTGGGAGAAAACATTCGCAAAGGAGCTGGACCAGGACCCGCCATACCACCTCCGATACCACCGGCCCGTGCGGCTGCTTCCATCTTGGCATTAATCTCTGCTATTATCTCTTCTTCATGAATAGTTTGAGCGTTTGCGGGGATGCTGCCAGTTGGGCCCAAAGAGCTGGCCATGAATGCACCTTCGCCCATGACGAATGGCAGGTCGGTAAGTGGGTCACTTTGATGACCAAGGTGCTCCTCCATCATCTGCTCGTCAAAGGTAAAAGCGCTCCCCTGCACTTCGTCATTTGGCGCAGCGGCCGTTGTTGTAGTTGCCTCCGTCATAAGGGCCTCCTGCTCATGATGCGACTCTTGGGTTGCAGGGGGCACGACCGGTGCAACTCCTATTGCTGAATAAAGATAAGAGAAAAGGTGTTAGTAACTGCTTTGAACAAAGCTCCTTACTTCGAGTAAATGCGAGAAATGTTCAGAATACCTTCCTCAGAATGGCTCGCGGGTGGAGCCGGAGCAGCTTCAGGGACATGCTCGCGAGCTGGAGACAACTGCGGTTGATCAGGATTGTATGCGAGCATAGATTGGGGATCGACCATAGGGGTAGAGTCGGGCTGGGTTGGCATAGGAATTTCGGAGCCCAAGTCATGATGCTCAACACCAGAACCCTCTCCAGCCTCCGGATTTTGAATACCGAGTTTCTCTTTCTCAAATGTGATAGTGACGTCGTGGAGAACTCTTCTCTCATCCTCATTCAGCACCCGATTCTATAATTCAAACTCATCGATGGATTTAGTGTGGTGCTCTGCTTTTTCTTCTTCAACCAAGCGGCACCAAGCATTGTATAGATGTGACGGATAATCTTCGAGCCAGCTTAGATTTCGATGCTTCAGGACATTGGCATTATATGTAATGAGGAGATCTTCAATGTCATCTTCCAATCTGGCCTCTGCCGCTCTCACTTCACCCTCAACCCTGGCTTCGGTTTCCTGAACCTTTAGCGTTGCTACATCCCTCTCATCTCTAAGTGCCACAGCCTGCTTGCATGTTTCCTGAGCGGCTTTATTTGCATCGTCTTTTTCTTTGACGACTTCAGCAAATTTGGCTTTAAGCTCCTCAAGCTCTTTTAGCGCTGCATCTCTTTCAGCCATGACGGTGGTGGTCCAATGCCCCATTTCCTCAACCAAGGCTAGATGCATTCGCCTCATCTCCTCCATCATCCAGGTTGCCTCATCGGCTCTTTTATTAGCCTCCATTTCCGAATTTCTTGCAGACCCGTTTTCATCGTTAAGCACCTAGATTATGCGGTCCTTTTGAGCGAGATCAGTTACCAGTTTCTCGATTGTCTTCGCCCACTCAAAGGCCACTGCCGATACTTTGTCTGCGGTCTTCATCCATTCCCGATATTGGCCATAAATATCGTATATGTAATCATGCATCGTCTATTTTTCCTCGTTGGGTATTCGCTTTAAGTGCGGGGGAATATGAAGCCATCAAAGCAAATATTTGGAAAATAATTTTTCAACATAGCGATCCTAATCGCTCCTTCCCCGATGGGTTCTGTGACGGCTTGTTCAGTGGAAACGGGAGCCTCAATTTCAGTCCTCCGACGCTGTTGGTCAGGCCTAGATGATTGGGGAGGAGGTATTTGACGCGATTCAAGGGGTTGTTTACCAAAACCAGAGGGTTGTGTTGGACTAGGACGTGGAGTGCGCGATCGGGAACGGCGCCTATACTCCTTCTCCCTCTCCCTGTCCCTTTCCCTCTTGTAGCGCTCCCTCTCCTGACTAGAGCAGTCCCGATCACGGTCTCTATCAGCCTTGCGTCTGCAAGACTCATAATATGAACTAGATGAATGGCGTGCAAAACGGAGGATGCCGAGCATAGATCCTCGCTTCGACATCGTAACTGTAAAATGAAAAGAGAAATAGAGTTGGTATTTCCCAGAGATGAATTGCTTGTGATTAAAAATTATGACTTTGGGATCAATTCAAATTGAAGTTCGTTAAGTGTTATCATATTACAGTTCCATCGACGAGCGTCAAAGGGCGGTCAAATATGCAATAGGACGATTAAGTCAGATTATGCAAGGTAGAAGCTCGTCGGAGTCAAGTGTTCAAGAATGCGATTCATATCGATAAAAGTTTAAACATGAATCAACCAACAAAGTCCACTTCGTCTCGATCAGGGAATCGCCATTTTGTATCGATCAAGGAGCTATGGTTCGTATCAATTAAAAAGCCATAGTTTGTATCGATGCTCAGTTATTCAATTCGTACCCATTCAGAGAAAACTCTCTCGTATCGATCAGCAAGCCACTAAGGCGTATTGGTAAGATTATTTGTTTCCATGCTCGGAATTCGTATCGATCGAGGGACATTAATATGTATGCCATTTATTAACGATCGACACGAGAGATGTTGTTGGCTAATCGATACGAAGGACTCGTCACCAACCGATACGAAGCACTTTACTCACTCGATGCGAATCACTGCCAGTCCAAGTCGATACGAATCTCTTTCCTCCTTCACCGATACGAAGCCCAGGCCGAACCACTATCACTCCAACTCCTTCGTTCCCTCCTCAATCCTTCTTCCCCAATCAACATGAAGGCTATCAGTGCTCCTCATCAAACTCCGGCCTTCCACGACCACCGCATCGCCAAAATCAGTCACGAATGCATATCGAATGGCATAAGAATTCGAGTCTCGTCGTTTTAAGTTGTTTGGTGTAGGTTAATTACCTAATTAAAGCAAGTAAGTCGTGGGAATTAGTGGTTAACCGATTTGAAGGTAAAAGTAGCGTAGTTTTTCCTTCAGTTGGGAACGATACGAAGGCAGGAGGCAAGGAAATGAGAAAGTGAAATGTTTTCTAAGTACCAAGCCTTTATATACAAAGAAAATGACCGTTCGTCTCCTAGTCATCGCTACCGGTCGGAACAGTTGATTTTGTAGTCGATACGAATTGGTTGTTTCATATCCAATGGCTCAACCGAGACGAATGTGATGCTGCCGATATGAAGACTTCTTCGAAACCAAGCTTTGCCAGAGCAACTTCTCACTCATATCCATCGATACGAACTACGTTGAAACTCCAACCAATTGATTCATGTCGATCCCCACCGATACGAAGAAGATTTTTTTTCAACTTTTCACGTTGATCCAGGAGAGGATCGATATGAAGAAATATTCTGAAAACAACCATCAATCGTTGTTACTACTCGAGTTTTACATCGATTCAGGAAAGGATCGATATGGAATTCGATACAAAAAAAACTTGACAACGACCTGTGAACGTGAAAACGCGAACATGAGTCAAGTTAACATGCGTGCATGTATGATGAACTAACCTTCAATTTTCATAATTCACTGTAATTGAATGCTCACCTGATGGCAATTACGACCTTGAACAATAGTTTGCTATCATTCAACACTCGGTTACAATAGTGCACTGTACAACAATTGGCAGTCAATAATTCACTATTTATATTACTGGAGATCAATCAAAGGTTACATCTTTTGATGAAAAGACAACACCTATTCAGCGAATCGGAAAGAACTTTTTCAGAATAGAGATTACAGATTTTCAAAGCACGTCATGCTCTCACAAGACGTACTTTGGGGGGCAAATGTTATCCAGCCTTTTGGCAAGGCCGTGACACCAAGGACTTAACTGGAAACCAAGGACAGTCCGTCTCGAAGATCGGTTATACACAGGTTCACTATGGATACTGGCGAATTTTGTCCGAGTCTGGATCGAGCTACAATTGACAAGATACGACAAGCAAAACTTTGAAAGCCAACTTTCTAAATTTCAAGTCAATCGGAGTTCGTATGCGTAAGATATTGACCGATCAAATTCAAGGGAATCATCACCATTCGTATCCATGCAAGTTCATACTCATCCCTTCAGAAAGCCTCCTTCGTATCCATCCAGCATCCATCGCTTCGTATCCATCACACTACTCCATTTCGTATCCATCACCTAGGGATATTTCGTATCACTTCCAATAATACACAACTCATATCATTCGTCCTCTACAAAATTCATATCGGTCGATCAACGATCGATACGAAGCGCGCAAGCTACAAACGATACAAAACAGCAGTCTTCCATCGATACGAAATGCTCGAGTACATATCGATACGAATGTGAGTGGGAGTCATCGATACGAAATCATCCCCAATATCGATAAGAAAGGGATCAGTTTGTATCGGTGCAAATCGAAGTAAGAACCATCGATACAAAGCTTCATTGACCATCGATATGATGTCAACCAAGTGCTATGGACACGAATCAACATCCCACGATTAATATGAAATGAGGTGATAATCATCAATACAGAGAGAACATATCTGGTCGATACGAACAAAGCACAATCAAGAGGAAGACTCAGTCACTCGGCATGAAAAGATGATTGATCCTAGAATATAGCGCCACATCATCTGATCGGCACATGCTGCATGGATACGAATCGGAGCGATATGAACGACATCGATACGAGCTCGCCAGCACTCTGAAAATCCAAACTTGGATAGATCAGAACTCGAGATTTACAAGTCCAAATGCTACCAAATTTTCATAGGAGTTTGCCTACAATCTCAAGAATGTACCTGATCAATTTTAGCCCGAAAGGACCATTTATGGATCGATACAAACTCAATTCGTATCGCTCCCAGATCGAGTCGAAATCACCCGAACTCGATCCGTGGGCCCACTCACGTGAGAGAAGAAGTCTACCGAGATCTGGGCGAGATATTTGTTGCCTACACATATAAATAGTGACCCCGAACCTACAGAAAATGGACTTTGGCTTCTCTACGCTAATACTCTGCCGAAAATTATTAAACCTCTGTTGTACTGTTGTAATCTCTTATAGCCAGTGAGTGAAAATCAATAAATATCAATCATTCCATAGTGGACGTAGGCTATACGCCGAACCATTCTAAATTTGTGTGTTTCTGCATTTTGCTTTATCTGTTAATTGGTGTGTTTGTTAGATCTGCCTCATTTTACATTTATCTTCTTCATTTTATCTCTTCAAACACATCCGAAGAGTGTTGTGCCCAATTTTGATACAAACACGAACTATGCTACAGGGATATCAATGTCGTAAGTTGTTCAATACTACAAATAGATGATGCTATATTCAATGGTGCAGAGATATTTTGATGCCGCAAGTCAATGATGGCACCAGGTTGAGCAATGGTGCTGGGTTAAGTAATGCCGCATGAGGCTTCATGCCGAAGTTTTAGGAATTCAAAAAGTGACATCGAGGACTTATTGATAAGGTAAGATAATTGATGCCGTAAATAGGCGAGGCCATCCATATCGAAGCTAAAATCCACATCCATGTTGTGGCTTCGCATTAAAAAAGAGGGCACCATCCTGAGGCATTGAAATCAATACCAAAGTTGAGATCTATTTCGAAGCTATGGCCTTATGTCGTAAATCATCAAATGCATGCCAAAATAGAGGATTCCAGGGATTCACATCAAATGCTTTATGTCGAAAATCTGAGTACTACTACAAAAGCTTCATATTAAAGCTCAGCTTCACGTCAAAGTCCAACAATTCATGCCAAGGAGTTTCAGATTTCAAAGATTGATTGCTTTTGAAAATTTCAGGTTTCATATTTAGGAAAAAAAGGTACATGATTTCAAGCAAACTGATTTTAAGCTTACTGATTTTAAGACTACTAATTTCAAGTTTACTGATTTCAAGCTTACTGATCTCAAAGATAAGGGATTTCAAAGATATCAGTATGTATACATTTGGTTTCAAATACATATGTTTTGTGCGGACAGATTTAGAAAAATTATGTAAAGATGGTTTTAAAAGAATTTGACTTCGAAAATTGATTTCGAAAAGTTTCAATTTATTTATTGATTCCAGTACCAAAAGATTTCAAGTCTATTAATTCTAAAGGGAAAATAATTTCAAAAATAAGAAATTCCAAAGAAATTTGATCATGAGAGTTATCGAACTTCATATCAGGGTTGCAAGACTTAAAAGTATGATATATGAAGATTTCAAACATGTATATTGAGTTTTCAAATGGAATGGAACATAAGAATTCAAATAAAAAAATAGTTTTATACCTGTATATATGTTTTGTATAAGTATGATTCCAAAATTGTAAGAGCCTCAAACACATAAGTTATATATATGTACTTTGGTTTCGAACGTATATAGCTTTATCTATATTCCTGAATTAGAATATGGTTCCGAGTGGATCTAGTTCTATATATATACATGGTTTTGAATATGTTCATGATATTGTATATATTTATGAGTTTAGATATATACCAGTTTCATATACATTGTTTTTGACACCTATGGATTTTGAAATGAGCAGATTTCATAAAATGGTTTTGAATACTAGTAGTTATGAAGATACATCATATACAGGCAATTGATTTTTGGATTTATGTAGTTTGCATACAGGTTTTCAAAGTATACCAGTTTCAAAGGCATATGTTTTCAAGTGTGCGTGTCATTAAAATTTGAAGTTGCATGATTAACTTTCAAGTTTGTGTATATGAATTTTCAAATGAATGATGATTTTGGAAAATTACCAATTTCAGAGGTGAACAAGGGCTTCATAAACGCACAATTCCAAGTACATAGTGTTTGATATATGTATATGTGATAAATTGGTATTTACCTGAATTCATAAGTATAATTTCTTAAATATAAGTGTCATCAAGATTAGACCATTACCAACAATGTGGCTTTTCAGTTCACTCTCTCTCATACATTTGGACTGACTGAATGAGCTCCACAATCAAGTAAGGTACAAACTAGCCACGGACCGGGGAGGAAAAATTCATTGGGTTTATAAAGGCGAAGAGTTCACCGTTATAAATTTATAACATAATATTTATAAGGACAATTTTTTGATCAAGGCCTTGCAGAAAAACTAAATATCAAAATAAGCATCTTCAAAAACTAATTAGCAAAATAGGCCTGGTTTACTTATGTACTTGCGCAAAAATGGAATGCGCAAGTATATTTTTTTTATACGGAGCTTGCGCATTCCATTTTTGCGCAAGCTATATTTTTAAGCTTGCGCAAATATGGAATGCGCAAGCTCTTTTTCGAGCATCAAAAAGACAGAGAGCTGATTCTGGGGTCATTCTTCAACCCTACCCCCTTTCTTCCCAAAACCCTCCCCATTTCCAACTTCAAACCCATTTCAAATCCAAATATCTTAAGTCAAAATCATTTTTCCTCATCTAGTTCTTCAAACAAACACTCTATTGCCCATAAAATGGAAGCTAGCTCTTCATCTACGTTGATTAGAGGTAATTATAATTCCTTTTTTTGAAAATTAAGATACTACTTTAGAAATGATTGTTGTTGTTTGCGGAAGAGGTAGTGTTGATGATGTTGATGTGAATGTACTCACATTGTTGGTTTCTTTGATGACAATGCAAAAGGATTTGAAGTAGTAATATAGCAAAAACCCTAACTTTGTACATAGTTTTTGTATTGATAAACGGTTGTTGTTGTTTGTAGAATTGTCTCCTGGGCCCGAAGATAGAAGTGTTCTATATCTTCAAGAACACCATAGGAGCCCAAAACGACACATTAATGGAGGTAAATGTTCGATATTGGTAAACCGGGGAAGTCAAATATGAAGTCCTAATTATAATTTGTTTATATATTGCAGGGTGTTGAAACTGCGAAGATATGCGATCATTCGAGCAAGCTCAAGGAGATCAATTTTAAAGATCCTAGATTGGAGCCGAATCTACGAATCTCCAGATTTTGGAAAGCTATGCAAATCGACTACATTCGGCTCGATCATCACCTTCTTACCGCTTTATGCGATAGATGGAGGCCGGAAACAAATACGTTTCATATGAGAGTCGGGGAGATGACAGTGACTCTAGTGGATGTGCATTTTCTTTTCGGTCTTAAAGGAGACGGTCGTCCGGTATGTGTGCAAAATTTAGATATCGATTACATGGAATTGGCTCATGACTTGCTTGGTATTTTTCCGCTAAGAGAGGCGGTTAAGTCTAAAAGTGATTTGTCAATGACTTGGTTTAAAAGTGAATTTTCTGAACCACTACCCGAAGGGGCGACCGATTTAGATATACTTCGCCGCACTCGTGCCATGATATTGTATTTTTTGAGTTGCCGATTATTTCCCGATCATTCAAAAGGGAGATTAAGTTTGAAATTTTTACCATTTTTGGATGATTTGGCTGACTGTGGTTATCATTCTTGGGGTAGTGCTGTTCTATGCTATTTGTATAGTGAGTTATCGAACGTTGCCTTGCAACGTCGAAAAGTTTTAGGGGGTTCTGCAATGTTGTTGCAACTATGGTCGTGGTCACATATTTCCATTGGACGGCCGTCTATTAGAATTCCTACCGACTTAGATCCGTATCTTCCATTCGGGGCTAGGTGGAATGGTGCTAGGAGTTGGCGTGAGATGCCAAGAAATGTACAGTTTTACCGTAATGAGTTGGATTTGATGGCGGATGATGCGGTTACATGGGAACCATATTCATTAGTGTATAAATTTGGACATCCGGAAATTGAGTATTCGTTCGCCAGTTGGATTGCTAAGAGCCGACTGATTCTATTTCTAGACTTTGAGTTGTATGCACCCGATCGGGTGATGAGACAATTTTCCTTTGATTATCAGCACATTCCCGATCCTGTCGTCCCCCTTGACCCAGAACCCACTAGCTGGATGGCATTTTTGCAAGAAAGTATTGCTATTTGGGAATCAAGAATTGATCGTGCCGAACGAGCACACGACCCTCCGACACCTTTGAGCGAGTACGAGTATTGGTATTGGTGAATTACTCGTCTGTATATCCTTAAAAAGTCGGCAAGGAAGTTGTTTGCGTACACTCCCCGTGCTCCTCTAGAACGTGATGTGGTAAGTGTTGTATTTTCAAATTTTGTATAGTTCAATTTTTATGTCATATTGATGCATTGTTATGATTTATGGTTTAGGTAAGCGGAATATACAGCGCTTTGGATGTGGTGGGCGAAATAGAAGAAAGTCATATGGAGCCGGACAAGGTCAAAAGCAAGTGCATTGAACTACGACGAATACTTGACACGATTTTGGGTCGGAACAAGCTAAGAAGGCCGGCCAAGCCGCTGCGCATTGTAGAAGAGCCACCGCGTTGTATAGAGGAGACACATACCACACTAGCGGGTGGACAAGGCCAATGGGAGGAGGCACATGCAGAGGGGGAGGCTTCACAACATCTCGGTGGCAAAACTACAGCTGGATGGCCTGCTTGGCCCGAGGTAGAGCATCAATACACCGGCGGAGAAACTCCCGCTAAATGGTGGGTTTGGCACGAAGGAGAACAACAATTCGGCTATGTTGGACAGTCGACATACGAGCATACGCAAGAGCCGTCATAGTGGGAAATTCAACAAGAAGAACTCTTTTTTGGGCCAAGTCAACAACAAGAAATTCCACTGCCTACACCCGCTCCAACATTCGAAGAAGGCCAAGGATCGGCTCCCACCGTGTACAAACGGAAGAAGAAGAAGAAAAGAGACACCCCACTTGAGATAAGAAGGATTCGTGATTGACGGTGTTGGTCATATTGCTGTTGTTTCTTTTGGTTGGGTTAGGTTAGGGGTTGTTGCCTTGTATGTGTCTATGTTATTGTACGACCTATTATTTGGATGATTTTAAATTGTCAGTTAGTTCGTGTTAATTATTTTGTTTTTGATGGTATTATTAATGAAATGACGTGTTATTTGTTTTGCCTTGTTGTGTGGAAACAGCTCTCTGTTTGGAACTGACCCATATTATAGCTTGCGCATATGTGGAATGCGCAAGCTATATTATTGGTCAGTTCGAAACAGAGAGCTGCTCTGCCAAATATAGCTTGCGCATATGTGGAATGCGCAAGCTATATTTACAATATAGCTTGCGCATTCCACATATGCACAAGCTATATTTTTGGTGGAACTGGGTAATTTGCAGCGTTCCGCCTATGCTACAAAATATCAAATGTAGCATTTGCGGGCTGCTGCAAATAACCAAAAATATAGCTTGCGTATATGTGGAATGCGCAAGCTATATTTGGTATATCAGCTCTCTGTTTGGAACTGACCAATAATATAGCTTGCGCATTTGTGGAATGCGCAAGCTATATTATAAATATAGCTTGCATTCCACATATGCGCAAGCTATATTATGGGTCAGTTCCAAACAGAGAGCTGATTCCACACAACAAATTACACAATTTCACAAAAAAGTCTGAACAACATGCTATATAACATGCAAACACCATTCGATTAACAACACCATCCGAAAAACTTTCAACAAGGCGTACAGTAACATATACGTTCTAGTTCTATTACAATTCAATGCGGACAAGTATTTTTCTTGTGGCCAATAGAACCACATTTGCTACATCTATTATGGCCGGATGAAGATGGCGGATCCATAAAACCTTTTATTCTAGTAGACCGAGGACGACCTAAATTTCTGCGCACAGGCGGCGGTTGTATAATTGGACCATCGTAGATGTTCCAATGTCGACTATCCGGTACATGGTGGAATAAAGGAGCATAAGCTGCGTAATACATAGCCTTTGTGTACCACGGGGAGATTAGGTCAAAATATGCTCTATTAGCACCACCCGAACCGCGTGAACAAGCCGCTAATACATGGGAGCATGGAAAATGATCTAATGTTGGCATGTTGCACGAACATTTGGCAACATTATCTTCGATATTCACCGTATAATCAAACATATGCACATCTTTCACCTGCCATTCAACGAAGCTATATCTCTCTATAGACATGAGCCTCGATTCTTCCATTCTTCTCCGCGCTAATGCTTCCCACCTAGGTGCGAGCTGCGACGTCCACTCTTCACCTTGAGTACGTCTTTCGACGAAGTAATGGTTCAGTCGATGAAACGTACGTGCAACCAATGATCTAACAGGTAAATTCCTAGTTCCTTTGAGCACACCGTTAAAGCTTTCAGAAACGTTGGTCGTCATCATATTGAATCTTACTCCGCCGTCGTGACAAAGAGTCCAGCTTGATTCCTGGTCTTTCAAACTTCTTTCAATCCACGCATCTGCATCTCGATTTACATCCTTCAACTGTTTTCGAAGATCATTATATTTTACGTCCTCCGATGCCGTGGCACATGCGTGTAATAAATTTTGTAGCTCATCCGTGCCAAACCCCGCTTTCTTGAAATTTGCTTTAATATGACGGATACAAAAACGATGATGATGTTCAACTGGCCAACCATCTCTAAGCGCACGTGGAATTCCTTTCATACGATCCGAGATAAAGGTGATACATCTAGTACGTACGGATGGAATATAATTCCATATGCAACGAACAAACCAACTCCACGTTTGCCACGACTCTGTTTGCACAATAGCAAAAGCTAAAGGAAATAACCCTTGATTTTCATCCACTCCAGTTGCTACTAGTAACGTACCCAGATACTTCCCGTATAAATGAGTGCCATCAATAGACAATATGGGTCGACAGTGGTCGAAGCCTTGAATAGAAGGTCCGAAAGCCCAAAAAGCACCATCAAAAACACCATGACTATGAATAACATCATATACGGTTCCGGGGTTGGTATGTTGTAGGGCTCTAAGATATTTCGGCAATTCCGCGTACGACGATTCCTAATCGCCATGAATCATTGCAACAGCTTTCTGCAGTCCGTTCCAGGCTCGATAATAACTCACTTTAATATGAAACATGTTGGACATTGTCCCTTGAACAGTCCTTGCAGTCATGTTTGTTTCAGCTTTAATCAACGGAAGTATTTTGCTGCATATAAACTTAGCAGTTGCATGTCGATGGTTTGAGTTGATGGTTGCATTTTAACAAGTGTGATCGCCGCCATATGTGGTTATCTTCCACCAGTTTGAATTTTTTCTTACCGAAAGGCTTGCATGAACTCGCCAAGGGCATGTTTCTTCCACAGCACAATGGACCGTGTATTGATTTGCACGCGATTTCAGAACTTGGAACGAAACTGAACATTTAATCGACCATTCACATAACTGTTCAACAAGCTTCTGCTTACTTTCAAAAATTAACCCAACTCGTGGACCGTTCTCCGCACATTCTCTTCCAAAAACTTCCACGTCTTGATGACAATTTTGCATTATCGATTTCGCCATCATTGATGCCGTGCATAAATCATTGGCTAAAGCCTCTTCATATGTGATTTGTTCTTCTTCCGCATTTACATCATCAGCCTCCTCAATGTCTGCATATATGATTGCATCATTGTTAACTTGCATTTGATGGATCCAAGTTCTATCCTCATCATCCGCACAAGCTACTTCCATGCTATCCAATTGTCCACAAATCTCGTGTGGAGTAAGAACATGATCATCGGCACCATCGTCGTCACAACCATTAAATTCATCTTCTACACTAGGAATACAAAAAACAAAAGTCATATATTTAGCATTAACGTAAGTCAAAATACAAGTGCAAACGTATAACAATACTCACTTTTCAAACGCCTGCGACTGATTTGGATTTATAGCTTTCGGCATCATATGTTGTTCCTGACTAGAAGAGACTCCAACCAGTCCGCTGTACCTTTGAAGTAAATTTGTAAACTCTCCACCTTGATGGCTTGAAAAATACGACGGATACGCCGAACATTGTGTTTCTTGTAACTGTGTAGTGTGCAAATACTCATCCCCAGAGATTACTGCCGCTTGTGTTTCAACCACATTTTCATGTTCCACTCTCACAACGTATATTTCTATCACTCTCATTCCAATTGAAAAAGTGGAGTTCAAATCGTCGTCGTCTTCCAAATCAATAGCGGATGCACCATCATCCCGAACCCATTTCACCGCTAATTTTAAATCATATATCACAGGATTTGCTTTTGTCACTTCAAATGCCCTTTGTTTAAGCTCTTCGAAACTACAATGATTTTTTATTGTTGATCCTTTTCGCCTCCCGCCTACATATCTAGGTTTACCTTCATCATCAACCAACAATTCGCCATCAAAGTAAAATATAGTCGGAACCTTTGACATTATCTGCAAAATAAGTTCCAATACTACATTTATAGTTTTTGTTCACTGACATAAGTATAAACATCAATTTGATGAATTATTACCTATTTTTTCAAAGTAGATTTTGCTTCCGCACGCAATCTTCAACCAAAAGCAGTCAACTCAATCTTTAAAAAAACCGAAACAAGCAAATCAATATAATAATACAACCAATATATGTTGTCATTGAAGTCAACACTATCAAATGAATTTCAAAAACATAATAAACTTTCCACCGTGCTCACAATATGGGTTGCAACAAATACAAACATTTTCGCAACAACTCAATACAAATCCAACGGTACAACATAAAATCCAAATATTACAACTTAACCAAGCCACAAACATCTACCACATTCTAGGCCTTCCAATGTTCATCCTTAATTCTTCATTCACAATTTTCAAACGACTTATTTTGGCTTGCAATTCATGGGCATACTCAAGTCCCCTTTCGCATAGGGGTTGATCAATCCATTTAAAATAATTGCAACAATCATATTCACGAGCATTCAATCTATGTTCGTTGTACGAACTACACCCGAAAAACCTTCGTCCAACATTCTTTTCCTTTCTGCAAACAACCACTACACACATAACTCCGCAATAACAAGTTGGATATGATCGTTGTCCCCTTGGCACGGATGGACCAACAGGATGTATAGGCGTCAGCAAATTTCCATCAACTCTATGTTGATGGCCGGGCATTTCCGCAGAAACAACTTCACATAAACGACCGTGTAAGGTTGATGATCCTGAATGAAATTTACGCGGTACTGGTTCAAACTGTGTTTCTGGAACATGATCGACATCAAAGTCAATATGACTTGTACTTGCAACTCCGATTTTCTCTTCAAGCCCATCAAAATGTTTCATCAATGTTTCGTCGTCTATCTCCCAATCATTAATGTCTACCGTCATCATAAACAATAAACAATTAAGGTGTACATTAGGGTTTTTAATTTACTACTATTTAAATAGGGTTTCCCAATTCATCAAACACTAACAACTAATTCAACAACAACATCATTGTCTAATAATTAACACCACCACCACCAATAACTCTTCATTTTCAACAACATCAACAATAGCAAAATTACATCTTAATTTTCAAAAAAAGGAATTATAATTACCTCTAATCAACGTAGATGAAGAGCTAGCTTCCATGTTATGGGCAATAGAGTGTTTGTTTGAAGAAATAGATGAGGAAAAATGATTTTGACTTAAGATATTTGGATTTGAAATGGGTTTGAAGTTGGAAATGGGGAGGGTTTTGGGAAGAAAGGGGATAGGTATGATAATGACTACAGATTCAGCTCTCTGTCCTTTTGATGCCCGAAATTAAGCTTGCGCATTTCATATTTGTGCAAGCTATATTTTAAAGCTTGCGCAAATATGGAATGCACAAGCTTTAAGTTTTAAAAAATTGGCTTTGCGCATTCCATTTTTGCGCAAACACAAACGTAAACGAAGCCTATTTTGCTAATTAGTTTTTGAAGATGCTTATTTTGATATTTAGTTTTTCTGCAAAGCCTTGATCAAAAAATTGTCCTATTTATAAATTCAAACTATCTAATATGATTTGCTATGTTTTATAACGGCGAAGACTTCGCCGTTATAAGTTTATATCGGCGATAAACTTATAACAACGAAGTCTTTGCCATTATACTCACCAGCCCTTGTTCAGTTCACTAACCACAAGATCAGTTCAAACTAGCCACCAAGAAGTAAACAAGTCACACCTGGTTGCTCTGTGACTTGTTTAGCAAATGAACAAGCCATTGTTGGTAATGCCCTTAAGTTTATATGGTTTTATATATACATATTACTTTCGAATGCATTGAGTTTTAAATATACATGTATTTGAATATATACTAGTTTTCTACATAAGTGCAGCTTTCAGATACATACAATTTCATGTACATATAGTTTTAAATGTATATTGGTTTTATAAATAAAGATTTTGAGCATATTTTGGGAATCATGGATATAATTATATATATGTGTGCAGTTTCATATATTTTGGTTAAAGAATTTATGGCTTCAAATATACACAGTTTTATCTGTACCAAAATTTTGAATATACCGAATTTCGAACATATAACTTCGTATTAATATATGTATATGCATAAGGTTCTAAATGTGTATGTGGTTTTAAGTGTATTAGATTTTAGATGCATAAACATTTCGAATATGCTAGGTTTTTGAATATATGAATCCTGAATGAATATAAACCTTAGATGTATAAGTATGCACAATTTTAAGTACGTTGAAGTTTTTGAAAATGTAAGCTTTAAGTATATTTTCCTTCGAATGAATGATATCTCAGGTATATATATGATTTTGAATATGTGAAGCTCCATGTGTATTTGGTCTTAAGTGGTTTCAGAAATGTATGTTATGAAATTTTTTTAGACCTATGCCAGTTTTGTATATGAAAGCCACCTTTAAGTATATAAAGCTGTTGAATTTTTCGAAAAGGTATGATTCTGAGTACATGAGAACTTCAAATGTATCAGTTTTCAATATATAAGTATATGTTTTTAAGGCTTTAAGTATATTTAGTTTCATATATTTACATACATACATATATATATATATGCATATACATATATATGTATATGTATATGTATATGCATATGCATATACATATACATATATATATATATGTATATGTATATGTATATGCATATACATATAGATATGTATATGTATATATATATGTATATGTATATATATATATAAAGTTTCTTATATAGTTCCACATATTTGGGTTTCAAGGTTTGTAGAGTTTTAAAGTGTAACAGCTTCCTTATCAATTTTTAATGCAAATGGAAATATAAAAGCATAAAAAGATTCATTTCAGAAACTATTTGAAATGAATCTTTTTATGCTTTTATAATTCCATTTGCATTAAAAATTGATAAGGAAGCTGTTACACTTTAAAACTCTACAAACCTTGAAGCCCAAATAGTTTCTGAAATGAATCTTTTTATGCTTTTATATTTCCATTTGCATTAAAAATTGATAAGGAAGCTGTTACACTTTAAAACTCTACAAACCTTGAAACCCAAATATGTGGAACTATATAAGAAACTTTATATATATATACATATACATATATATATACATATACATATACATATCTATATGTATATGCATATACATATATATGTATATGCATATATATATATATATGTATGTATGTATATATATGAAACTAAATATACTTAAAGCCTTAAAAACACATATACTTATATATTGAAAACTGATACATATGAAGTTCTCATGTACTCAGAATCATACCTTTTCGAAAAATTCAACAGCTTTATATACTTAAAGGTGGCTTTCATATTCAAATCTAATTTCATACCTTCCCAGAAGAAACTTCTCTTCATATCCTGATACATGTTAGTACCTCCTGGGTGGATAGAGAAATTTGAAGATGGCATTCCTCTAAGACTTCCTACCTTATGTTTCCTACACTCGGAACACATAATCTTCCTTTCTTTCTCAACCTCCCATTCTGGTCAAGACTGAAATCTTTCAAGTCATCGCTCTTAGTTCCATCTCTTAGTTTCCTGATCCGCTTAGCTAAAACCAGATCCTCTATTTGTCTAGAAGCAACCTTTTCGATCAACACTGGTCGAACTTCCAAACAAGGTAATACAACTGTATCTCCATTAGACCCAGCCTCGGATCTCCACTGCACTATGCAATCAGCTAATGCTTCCAAGTCCTTCCACTCAGCAATCATCGCTAAAAACGCATTCTGATGTATTCTACTAAGTGCGTTTGCAACCTTATTGCCTTTTCCTGGTGTGTACTCAATCCCAAAATCATAAGCAGCGATAAACTCTAACCACCTCTGCTGCCTCATGTTCAACTCCTTCTGAGAGAACACATATTTCAGCGACTTATGATCTGTATATAGCTCAAACCTTTCTCCCAAAAGGTAATGTCTCCACACCTTCAAAGCAAAAATAACTGCAGCTGTTGGGCATATTTTCGCTAGACCGGCATTACCTAACCAAGATGAGGGAAACCACCACCGAACCAACTCTGCTTCCCTGCATAGCCGAACCAACTCCACTTCCCTGCATAGCCGAACCAACTCCACTCCACCCATTGCCGAACCAACTCCACTTCCCTGCATAGCCAAACCAACTCCACTCCACCCATAGCCGAACCAACTCCAACCATCTACTACCGAACCAAGGCGTTGCCGGGCCAGATTGCATCAGCCCAGGCCCACCAGCAGCTATGTACATCCAAAACCCCCACTCCCAGCCTCACTCTATAAATAGAGAGGTAGGGGTACAACAATGGAGGACAAGTTTGAGAGCTCAAGCACGGATAGAACTTTCAAACAACTTTCATATACTTGTATCAAAGTTTTGTACTTGTAATCTGAACAAGAAAGGAGAAATAATATATAAAGTGGACGTAGGCACATTCTGGCTGAACCACTATAAATCTGTGTGTCTTTTACAGTTTAGTCCCTGTTTTTTTACATATTTGCGTAAATCACCCAGATCACTAAAAACAACATAAAATCAACTAAATCATACGACTTGGAGGTGTTTGCCCATTTTTGGTGCTTTCACTGAGAGGGAGAAGCTCGAAGCTTCAGCTTCTCCCACTTAACCTTCTTCCTAACAGCGTCGTTCATTGCTTGGAAAACATGCCCCCGAGGCAGAATAAAGACGTTAACAAAGGAAAGAACATCGCAACTAGCAGTGTTAAAGATCCAGTAGTCACAGATCAAGTAAATCGTCCCATTCTAGCAGCAGTACCAAATGAAAGTCAGGCAAATCCGACAACCCTTACCACAGAACAGCCGGCAGCAATTACTAGGGCAGATCTAGATAGGGTTGTGGCTGAAGTGACTAACCGCTTCACATCCCAGCAGCAAGCCTTGGTGGACCAACTCATGTCATGCTTAAGGGATGCTGAAGAGTCCAACCGCAACACTGAATCATGGGGTGAGTCCCAGTCTGGAGGATCTCAGAGACAACAAAGATCTTCCTTCTTCGAAGGAGCTAACGACAGAAGCGGCCATGGTAGGAGCCGAGACCGAGCTCAGCCTAAAGTTAGACCTGAGGAAACGCTTGGAACCGAACCCAACGGGGGAGGTACCGGGCGGAGGTCAACTATAGCCGAGCCTGTCGTACTGCCTAACCACGGAAACACCAATGAACGGGGCAGAGCTTGAATCCAGCCCGAAGTTGGACTCGAGGAAGTGCTTAGATCAGAACCCAGCATGGGAAGGTCAAGGCAAGGGCCAACTGTAGATGACCCTAGCATGCTCCCAGAAGACCAAAGACAGCCACCAGAAAATATTAGGAATGATAGACGATACCATCCCTACAGGTCATCTGGACGGAATCAATCCCATAGAGCAGAACCGAACTCATTTCTATCTGCTCCAAATTCTGATGAAAGGATGGCATGCTTATTCAGAGAGTGCGTCCAACAGGATCAAAAAGACCGAGGAATAGGCGCTAGGGTAACCATCCCTTTCGCCCGAAATATCGAAATTGTCATCACCCCCCGAGAATGGAAAATGCCAACAATGGAACCTTACAAAGGAACCTCTGACCCCGTTGTACACTTACAGAGATACACACAACATATGCTCATGAGTGGAGCAACAGAAGGAGTGCTGTGCAAATGCTTTCCGCTATTCTTAGCAGATCTAGCTACCTCCTGGTTCTGCCATCTACCCCAAGGATCTATCAGCTCATGGGAGATGTTGAAAGAAAAATTCATCAGCCAGTTCCACATTCATGTGGAGCAGCCCAAGGACGCTTATTCCTTATCCAGTATCAAATAGAAACCTGGAGAGAAAGTGCAGCAATATCTAACCCGATTCAATGCCGCAGCGGCCGCAGTCCAAGATGCCGATGAGAAGCTTATCTTAATGGCCCTCTGTAGCGGTGTGCATCCGGATACTAAATTTGCTAGAAGATTGACCAAAGAAAAGCTAGCTACTTTACCCGATTTCTTCCATGAAGCTGGGAAATATACGAGACTTGAAAATGCTGCCACTGAGAGGCAGACAGGGCAACAAAATAAGGCAGCTCACGGCAACACGCATGCTGTAGCAAAGGACGTTCGAAGAAATGATTCTAGAGACAACGCTGGGGCAAGAAGGGAGAAAAGCGCCTATATCGGCCAGGACCGAGATTTGACGCTTACACCCCGTTGAATGAAACGATCGAAAACATCTTCCTGGCCACTCAAGACGAAGTTAGATACAAATGCCCCCCGCACAAGAAGGAATCAGATAACGCAATTAAGTCTGGAAAATTTTGCCGCTTCCACGAATCCCATGTGCATGATACCAACGAATGCCATCATCTCCGGGACTTGATTGAAGAACACATCAGAAGAAGAAGACTAGAACGCTATGTAAAAGGCCAGGACAGGACTCCAGTTCCTGCCAATGAGAACCCAAGGCTACCCTCCCCAGAAATAGGCAGAGGAAATTGCAATACCAGCGGCTCCAGTCAAGAGAAGATAGTGGTCCATACCATCTCGAGAGGGCCACACATCGCCGACGGAAGCTGGGCAGAGATGGAAAGGTACAGAAAGTCACTTAGAAACAATGAAGAATGCGTCAATTCCATTATAGAAGAACGCCACCCGAAGCGGATAGAGAATGATAACATCACATTCAGTAGGCGTGACCTGGAGGGAAGGCAGTACCCTCACACGGATCCCATGGTTATCTCTGCCCGGCTCGGCCCAGCCGAGGTCTTCCGAATTCTAGTAGACACTAGAAGCTCAGTGAATATCCTATTCAAGCATGCCTTTGACAAAATGAAGCTGTCATTAAAGGATGTTCTCCCCTGCAATAAACCACTACATGGCTTCACAAGAAATGCGAAGATGCCCCTCGGATGACTGGACCTCTTTGTTGAAATTGGAAGTCATCCCCGCTCCGTTGTGCGAAAACAGACATTTGTGCTGATAGAAAACCACTCGGCCTACAACGCCTTCTTAGGAAGGCCAGCCTTGTCTGACTTCCAAATTGTCCTGGCCCCATGGTGCCTGAAGATGAAATTTCCAACGAACAATGGAGTAGGGGAAGTAGAGGGAGACCAGGACATTGCTCGAGATTGTTATGTAACCGAACTTCGCAACAACCATAGGAAGGATAAAGGGAAGAGTGTAGAGATTGCCCTCTGCACGAAAAATTTGGAAGCATAGCAACTAAAGAAAGCCCCTCCTCTTCGATATACAACGACCCTTTCAATGAATTAGACCCCAGGGACAAAGAGGAGGAGGCCACCGCCGAGCCTACAAGGGCTATGGAATTCGTATCTGTAGACAGACATGACTCGAGTAGACTATTGAAAGTCGGGTCCCAACTAAAAGCAGAGCTGAAGGAACAACTCATTGATTTTCTCCGCCACAACTTGGATGTATTTGCATGGTCACACGCTGACATGACCGGAATCTCCCCTGACATTGCATGCCACGTACTAAACATTGATCCTACCAAGGTGCTAGTAAAACAGAAAAAGAGAAGTATGGGGGCAGAATGATCAGCAGCCCTCGATGAAGAAGTAAAGAATCTACTTGCCAATGACTTCATACGAGAAGCCATCTACCCAGAGTGGATCGCCAACCCGGTGCTGGTAAAGAAGGCTAATGGGAAGTGGCGAACATGCATTGACTTCTCCAACTTAAATGACGCCTACCCGAAGGATTGCTTCCCACTTCCCCGAATCGATCAGCTTGTAGACAGCACAGCCGGGAACGAACTCTTATCTTTTATGGACGCATACTTAGGATATAACCAAATTCCTATGCATGCTCCCGATCAAGACCACACTAGTTTCATCACCGACCGGGGATTGTACTGCTACAAGGTAATGCCTTTCGGACTTAAAAACGCAGGGGCCACCTATCAGCGCCTCGTCAACAAGATGTTTGCAGGGCTAATAGGACAAACTATGGAAGTTTATGTGGATGACATGCTGGTAAAGTCAAGGGGAGCCGACGATCACGTAAGCCACCTGGATGAAATGTTTCAAGTACTTCGCCAATATGGAATGAAGCTGAATCCTCTAAAGTGCTCCTTCGGAGTATCATCAGGAAAGTTTCTAGGATTCATCGTCCATGCCAGAGGAATTGAAGCAAACCCTGAACAAATCCGAGCTCTGAAAGGTATCAGGATACCTTCTACCCGAAAGGAGATGCAAAGCCTAAATGGGAAGGTGGCCGCCCTGAGCAGATTCATCTCTAGAGCGACCGACAAATGCATCCCCTTCTTCGAAGATCTAAAGAAAGAGAAAGGAAAATTCGAATGGACTAACGAATGCTTAACAGCTTTCCTTAACTTAATCGAACACCTCCAGAGACCACCAGTACTCTCAACTCCGAACAGAGGCGAAGAGCTATACCTATACCTTGCTGTGTCATCTCATGCTCTAAGCGCCGCATTGGTGAGAGAAGACAAATGCACGCAGCGGCCAGTATACTGTGTAAGCAAGAGGTTTACAGAGGCGGAAGCCAGATATCCTAAACTTGAGAAACTAGCGTACTGTTTACTAATCACATCACGGAAACTGCGTCACTATTTCCAGTCTCATTCTATCAGGGTTCTGACTGATCAACCACTAAGGCAGGTACTCCATCGTCCCGACACTTCTGGGCGACTACTTAAATGGTGCATTGAACTAAGTCAATATGATATCACCTACCATCCTCGCACCGCCATCAAGGGACAAGCCATGGCCGATTTCATTGCCGAATTCACTACCAACGAACGTAAGGAGCAATCGGAAATAGCAGAAGACATCAAGTGGAATCTCTTTGTGGATGGTGCGTCAAACGAACAAGGCTTGGGGGCAGGCGTGGTAATAATCACTCCCAGGGGGAATAAGCTACACTATGCTATAAGATTGGAATTCGCTGCCACCAACAACGATGCAGAGTATGAAGCAGTGATAGCTGGATTAGAACTTGCCTTAGAAATCGGAGCCAATTCTTTGTGTCTTCATAGCGATTCCCAACTTATTGTAAATCAAATACTAGGAGAATTCCAGGCTCGAGAAGAACGACTCATGGCATATTTAAAGAAGACCAAGTCGCTTCTCAATCAATTGGATCACTATTTAATCAAACACATCCCTCGGGAAGAGAACCAAGAGGCTGATGAATTGGCGAAGCAAGCTAGCATGAGAGACGACGCTATTTCCAGAGCAGTAGCCTTCTCAAAGCAACTGACCCTAAGTTTTGAGCAAGTGAATCTGATAGCTGCAACCGAAGAAGCAACTTGGATGACTCCCATCCGAGACTACTTACAAAATGGCACACTACCCAACGGGCGTAACGAAGTCAAGAAAATCTTGAGGAAAGCTTCCCGCTACACAATACAAGAGGGCACCCTCTATCGGCGCGGCTTCTCTAACCCCTTATTAAGGTGTGTCGCTGGAAGGGAGGCCAAGGAAATCTTATCCAACATCCATCAAGGAAGCTGCGGAGATCACACTGGAGGGCAGACTTTGGCAAAAAAGATACTCCGATATGGATATTTCTGGCCCACCTTAAGCAAGGACGCCTTAGATTTCGTCAGAAAATGTGACAGATGTCAGAAATTTGCTAAGATTCCGTGGCTACCAACAACTGAGATTACTCAAATGACCAGCCCTTGGCCCTTTGCAGTATGGGGAATTGACTTGATTGGCGAACTGCCAATGGGCCGAGGCGGGGCCAAATATGCTATAGTGGCAGTCAACTATTTCACCAAATGGGTGGAAGCAGAACCCCTAAATAAAGTATCTTCAGCAAAAGTTATTAACTTCTTGATCAAAAATGTTCTATGCAGGTACGGAGTCCCATTCAAAATCATATCGAACAATGGACTTCAGTTTGACAGCGAGGAGTTCGCCAACTGGTGCCAAGAGCACGGAATTCACAAAAGCTTCTCATCCGTAGCTTATCCCCAGGCAAACAGACAAGTCGAAGCCGTCAACAAAATTCTCAACTCTAATAAAAAAGAAACTCGAAAAGTCAAAAGGCGCTTGGGTGGATGAACTTCCTACGGCACTGTCGGCCTATCCCACATCTTTCAGAACATCAACGGGGCATACTCCTTTATCTTTGGCATAAGGATCGGAGGCTATGCTCCCAGTTGAAACTATAGTGCCTTCCCACCGTAGGATCCACTATAACCCAAAAGAAAACGAAGAACTCCTCCACATGTCTTTGGACCTAATTGAAGAGAGAAGAAACAATGCAGCACTCAAAACATCAGCTCACAAGCAAAAAGTGGCAGCGCAATAAAACTCCAAGGTCAAGCATCATAGCCTACAAGAGGGAGATCTTGTCCTCAAGCGAATCTTCCCACGCCCCGGAGCACTAGATCCAATTTGGGACGGACCATATGTAATTCATAAAGATCTCCATAATGGAGCTTATATTTTCTCAACAGTGGACGGGGAGGTGTTCCAGAGGGCATGGAACATCCAACACCTTCGTCGATACTTTTCTTAACTTGTGTTGCCCATATGAAGTGAATTAACAAAGAGAATCAGTGGACGTAGGCATTTTCGTGCCGAACCACTTTAAAAAACTTGTCTCTTTTTAACTTGTTCCTTTATATCTTGGCTGCTTGTTAACTTTATCCTTTTCTGTTGAACAAAATCCTGTGTAATGACATTTCCATGCAAAACACATCGCGGCACGACTCCACCTGGACAAGACCTAACATGTACTATACGAATCTATACCCTCGCCAATGAGACACTTTTGCTCCGGCATCCCTCTGCTGCGGGTTAACTCATTGCTCGCGACGGCCCTCAAAGCCAACTGTAATGAGCCGATAATAAGCCACCAAGAAGGCCGACTATAGCCAATGCAGCTCATTACGGCGTTTGGCTCGTCGGCAACTATGAACCTACTTTAAGCCCCAACATAAGATGTGGCCAGCCAGGGGTAGTTCACGGTTGACGATCGACACCCACGCTAGCCGGCCACAGTAAATCGAGTAATACCCACGATTACGGGCCATAATGGCCCGGGTAGTTACTGTGCGCGATCTCGGCTCCGATGCGTCTTAAGTACGGCTGTGGTAAAAAAGATTAACTCCCCGCGGAGGCGTAAGATGGGTGACAAATGTCTCCAAGACCCACAGCTAGGGAAAGTGACTACAAAGCCCGTTTGCCACGAACTTAAGCACATTGAAGGCCTTCCGTGATTGGACGTTTTACTATTTCTCATATTTCAATTTTATTTAAAAAACTTTCCTCCTATCCTCTATAACGATCCCTAAAGTACAGGACACAGAATAGGAGACATTCGCTAATGGGAGTGGGAACTCACAACAAGACACTAGGCCGCATTCCATACTCCGTCACACAAGACATTCAAAGCTGCCATCTACAAGTAAAATATGATGGGCGGTATTTTTTTCTTCCGTGTATAAATACGTGGCTATAATTTATTCACACACCACGCTAACATTGCAAGACATGAAATTATGTTTTAAGCAAGAACTTGACATCAAACACAACTGAATTACAAGCATATGCATAGCTATATCTCTTATACAACATGTCAAAATAACAAAAGCATTCAAATACGACAGAATCGGCTTTAAGTTAAAAAATTAAACGCCAAAAATAATGTTGTTTATGACAGGTGACATAATTACAACCTAAAGTTACATTACTGTTTTGAGACTAACATATACAACAATGTAAAGTCAACAAAAAGATATCCAGGTCAAGTCAAGGAGCCGGCTGTATCGGAGCTTTACCCTTGTCCTGTTGCTCACCTGTCCGATCAAAGAAAGAATTCATTAGTGATAAGCAACCAAGTTAACGAAAAGACTAGAAGGGAAGACTTACCAGCACCTGCTTCCTGACCATCCTGATCATCGTCCTCTACTTGCACACCTGCCTCCTCAGCAGCAAGCAGCCGCATACCCTCCTTCACCGCCACCTTCTCCTCCTTGGTAAACTGGGCAGTGACCACATCCATTCTGAAGACCGCGCCACCCTCTTTATCCTCTTCAGCCCTAGCCTCCTCCAGAGCCCGGAGATAAATCCTGGCCATAACTCGGGGGTAATCATCCATCCAGGATAAGTTACCTTGTTTCCAAGTGCGGAAATACATATCCTGGAGCATCTCATCCATCATCCCCTCGTTTTCCTCAAGCTCCCTCATTCGGACCTCAGAAGCATGCAACTTTGCAATGGCAGCATCCCTCTCCGATCGGTATCGTGAGCGGTCAGCCTGAAGGGATATCCTCATCGCCTCCATCTCCTCCTTCAACCTGGACTGAGCAAGCTCCGCGGCCTCAAGTCTCCCCGATAATTCCTGTACCCGCTCGAGGTCCGCTTGTCGAACCTCATCCACCGTCGCAATGGCCATGTCAATCCGCTCTTTGCAGGCGGCCTCCATTTTTCGCAACTCTGCCCTGCTGGCCTCTTCCATAGTCTTCTTCAGTTGCCTGGATGCGGCCTCGTGCTGAGAAATTTGAATGGCTTGATCGACAAGTTGCTTAGCCTGGTCGGAAACCATTAACCGTAGCCGAATGTTGGCACTCCCAATTTCCTCCCCGACCTTGACTAGTTGGGCGTGATGCCCCATCAATTTCCTGGTCTCCTCGGCAACCCGGTCGATGTTCGCCTTAGCTTCATCCCCTAGAGTTACAACCCGGGTGGTAAGAAAATCAAGGTCCAGGGACTTAGCTTCGTCAAGCACCCGTACCATAGGTTTGTGAGGGAGAAGGTGCTCACCAGTAGCCTCATCGAAGGAGATGTCATGAGAGGCTGGGTCCAGGTCTGGATGACCCGCAAACGGATTGCGAACCAAGCCAGGGTGATCTATCGGGGTGGCGGTTGGATTCCCAAACGGATGTGGGGAAGGCATAAACTCAGTATTCTCCTCCGTAATATCGTGAATAGGCTGGAGTGGGGCCAAAAGGCCTGGAGGAGATTCAAACGAAGATCGACTCCTCTTCCTTTTTTGTATATCTTCTTCAATAACTCCAAGAAGAGGACGATAGCCGACTACGTCTCAAGGGCGGTTAGTAGGAGGCTTCGATTTGGCAGAAGCTTTGAGAAGTCTGTATTGTTCAAGCCTGTGCCGAAGGTCTGAGGTCTTGGCCGTTTTGCCCGCTCCTGGAATGAAAACCAAGTGTCACCAGCATGCATTGAGCCATCATTCAAGAATTAAAAAGAGTAAAGAGAAATTCACCTTGAATCGCAGAAGTTGCCTCAGTAGAAACACTCTCGGAAGATAAATCGGCGCCAGTCCCGGCCTTACCAGCTTTCTTGGGCTTCTCCGCCAAGGCCGGTCCTTCCTCCAACTCTTCGAAGGCTTGGCGGAGAGCGTCGTCTGTCCACTCTTGAATCACGCCTGCCTGCCCAAGAGGCAAAGCCCCGGTGCCATCACCGCCCTGTCCTTCGCCACCATCATCGCCGTGACGATCACCGTCACCTTCTTTACCACTTCCACTCTCCGCCTCACCGCCTTCATCCCCGCCTATTTCCTCCTCCACATTTTCCTCCTCCGGAACATCTGGACATGTGCTGGGGGAGGGTCCATCAGACTTCTTGAGTTTCTTCCCCCCGGCAACTGGATGTGTCGAGAAGGGCCTCCTTTTGCTGCTCTTCGCCGTAGCCCCTCCTTTAGTGTTGGCTGTTATCCCGCCTTTTGGCAAGGCCGTGACACTAAGAACTCGACTTGAAACCAAGGACAGTTCATCTTGAAAACCGATTATACATAGGTCTACTATGGATGTCGATGAATTTTGTCCGAGTCTCGATCGGGCTGCAATTGATAAGATACATCGAGCAAAGACATAAAAACAAACGTTCCGAATTTCAAGACAATCCGAGTTAATATGCTCGTGTTATCACTAATGAAAAGTGGAGAAAGTAGCCATAAGTTCGAATCCATAAGATTAGTCCCGCAATCGAATCCATAAGATATGCCTTGGTTCGGATCCATGAGACATAACCTAGCTTCGAATCCATCGAGCACTCCTTAGTTCGAATCCATCCAAACAGACTACGTTCGAATCCAACAGTTCGAACCCATTAGGTTTTCCTCTACTTCGAATCCATGCAATAGATACACTTCGACTCCATCCCATAAGTTGCTTCGAATCCACCCTGTTGAGGCAGCTTCGAATCGATCAACCGAGATATACCTTGATCGATTCGAACGAGCATATCTACGAATCCACTACTTCGAATCCACTAAGTCAAAGCGGCTAGAGCCATGGATTCGACCCAGTCAACTCGGAGTGAAAGGCGGATCGATACGAAGAAAACGCGCCACGTCAACAATGCCACGCGCGAAGCCATCGAGTCGACCCTATCGATTCGAAGGGATCAATTCGAACCAAGTTGATCAACCGGAAATGCAATCTTGAATCGATCATAACTTGAGATCCATAAGTCCAAATGCTATGAAATTATCACAGAAGCTTGAGCACATGTTGAAGAATGTCCACACCAAATTTCAGCTCGATTGGACAATTTCTTGATCGATTCGAATGGACTTCGAATCGATCCCAAAGTGGGCCCGGATTTCCAGAGAGCGGGCATGTGGGCCCCCTCACGTGCCAGAACTGGTCTCCCCTCAATTTAGGTGAAATATCAGCCTCCTACACCTATAAATAGAGCCCCTGGTCATTCAGAAAAGGGGTCCGACAATTCTAAGAGCTAAAGAGCGCCCAAACTCTGCCAGATTTACTCAGAATCACCACGGCTGCCTTAGATTCAGACTTAGCTCGTAAAACCAGTTGTACTACGATATAAGAAATTGTAATTTTCAAGTATCGAGTAATAAAATCATCAAACTTCATAGTGGACGTAGGCTACAAAGCCGAACCACTCTAAATCGCTTGTCTTTGCTCTTTACATTTCTGCTATTTGGAGTTTTTGTTAGATAATCCTCAGTTTTAATTCTCATTCTTCACGTTTATCTCTTCAAAAACTTCCGAAGAGTGTTGTGCCCATTTTTGGTACAAACAGTTTGGTGCTTTCACTGAGAAAACCAGTTTTTCTCCTGCTCTTTGGATCTACCATCGATACCGGATTGCATAAATCCAAGTGTAAGATCCAGATCTCTACTCCGGAATCCTTCCATTCTATTCAGATTTGCATAAAATCTAGGAAAGGAATCCACTACTCAGGATGGTTAGCACAAGAACTACTTCTACAGCTGCTAATCAAGAAGGTCGGGATGGACAAAATCCCCCACAGCAGTTACAGTCCAATCAAGACAACACTGCTCACACTGATCCATCTGGACCAGTAACCAGACAAGAGTTTCATGTATTACTTCAGGAATTGACTCAAAGTCGGCAACAACTGGTCGAACAGTTGCGTGCTAATATTGAATTGACCAATCAATTAAACCGCCAAAGGCGCAGGAGAACAAGGAGGGATGATGCTTCCCACTCGTCCACTGAAAGTTCTGCTTCATCTGACTATCATGGCAGAACTACACGTCCCCGATTGGACGCAGGACATACACAAGCTACCGAGTATCAACCCGCCTTGACTGTAGGACAATTGAGGGTCGGACCATCAACTAGCTTCCAGGTCGGGCCCTCATCACGAGGAGGTGTTGTTCCACAGCATACCATAGGCGATCGCGCTGCAACTGCCGCGGTAGAAACAAGGGTCGATACCCGAAACCTGTTGGATCCAAATAATCGACAACGTGGGCGTACTCCTGAACCATACGTCCCAGAAGATGTGGAGCCAAGGAGGCGAGATATAGGCCGTCGACAACGTCCGGTCCAAACTCGCGCTGTAGAACCCGACCACACCTTAGCTCAGCCTACACAGAATGTGGCTATGCCCGACATTTCAACCATGATACGTCAAATGATTCGCGAGAGCCAGGGACTTATCAATGACGACTGGGGAATCTCCCGTAGTCATACTCCTTTCACAAACGAAATACTGTACGCTAAACCTCCTCGGCGGTTCAGAATGCCAACTCTCCCTCTGTACGAAGGAAATTCCGATCCCAATCAACATATTTTGAAATATGAATGGTCAATGAGTGCTGCAAGGGCTGACGATGCAGTGAAGTGTCGAAGTTTCCCCATCTCTCTGGGGGGAATCGTGACAATGTGGTTTACATGCCTACCACCTAGATCTATTTCTTCGTTCGATCAACTAGCCAAGAGATTTGTAGAACAGTTTCGTATGCATGTCGCTAGGCCCAAAGACGTAAATACCCTGTCCAGTGTCACCCAAGCTAAGGGAGAAACGCTCAGACGTTATTTAGAAAGATTCCACGCAGCATGTGTGGAGATTAGTAATCCTAACGATAAATCAATCTTGATGGCATTAACCAAAGGAATTGACCCTGATTCTGAGTTTGGAAATTGGCTAGCCGGGAAACCACCCGCATCGTTGGACCGTTTTTACTCCAAAGCCGCTCAATTCTTACGGCAAGAGGACGCGAAACAGTCTAGGAAGCAGGACGATGTGATGCCCAAAATTGAAGGAATACAAAGTAATGTAGTAGTGAAGCAGTCCGGTGCGAGTTCCGGAAAAGTTCAGTTAAACATACAGAACAAACAGACCCAGCCGCAAGGCAACAATGGTCACGATAAGAAAAGAGACCAAAATCGAGGCCCACAACGTAGGACTCCAATGTTTGATAATTACACGCCATTGAATACATCGTTGGAGAACGTGTATCTACAAACTTGCAACACTGGGCAATACAAGGAGCCTGCTCCGAAGCAATCTTCGGAGAGGCAGATTCAAACAGGGAAGTTTTGTATATTTCACGAAAGTTACGGCCACAATACCAATGAGTGTCGACATTTACAAGATCTCATCGAAAAGCTGACAAGGGAGAGAAAGTTAGACCAGTTTGTGCGGGCACCGCAGTCTGAGGTAGCGGGCCCCTCAAATCAAAATCATGCACAGAATCAAGAAAGACAGGAAGAACCAGGTCGTGTCGGAGGAAGACTAGTAATTAATGCTGTAAGAGGTAGTCCTCATTCAGCGGTTCGAAGCTGGGAGGAAATGAAATCATATAACAACTTAGCTAGACGAACAGACTTCGAGTATGATGATAACTTGGACGATAAACCTTCGACCAAATGAAAGAGAGCGATGACCAACGACATCGCTTTCAGAGACAGCGATGTTGATTATGTCGGAAGCCCGACTACGGACCCACTTGTGATATCGACCTGAGTAGGTCCGATGTGGATGAAGAGGATCTTGATTGACTGTGGGAGCTCTGTGAACATCATATTTGTAGATGCTTATAATCAATGAAGATGAAAGCTGGGGATCTAAAACCCTGCCAAACTCATCTCTATGGATTCAATGGCAGCGCTACCACTCCTGTTGGGATGGTAGAGTTACCAGTTGAGTTGGGAGCCGGAGAACGTAGATCGATTCGGACATTGCAGTTCGTTGTGTTGGATGTAGACTCGCCATATAATGCCTTTTTAGGTCGACCTGCCCTTGCTGAATTCAGGACCATAATCGCCTCGTGGTGTTTAACTTTGAAATTCCCAACCGTCAACGGAGTTGGGGTCGTCCAGGGCGACCAGGTTGATTTGAGAACAATCATACACCGAAATCGAGTTGCCCGATTACGCAATGCCAAGGACCGACTTAAAACTTTTGAACTTGGTGAGCCAGTCACTAAAAAAGATTATCCGGCACTCCCAGACATGAGATCAACGTGGAGAAGGTCGCACAAAATTAAGCGAAAGCTCGGGGATGGCAAATTCAAGTTATCGCCCATTGATGGTTTAACTTTACAAGGGGCCTGGAATAGCGAAAGCCTTCATCGCTACTGCAATTAACAGGCTATGTTTATCTATTTAGTTTAAATTCCGTTTTAAAATTTATTTCAGCATTTCGAAATTAGAACTTATAATAAGGCAACTAACTTTGCCATATTTTCTGATTTCAGCAATAAAATGCCATTTCTTCGAGTCAGAGCTGTGATTCATTAAAAACAATGTACAACATCACGATGCACGGAGAGTTAAAATTCCATCACGCAGTGGGATTTATTCAAGAAAGGAGTGGCTGTGATATGACCGGCCACTCGCTAAGTGAAACCCGAGCTCGGGGGCAAGCCATCACATCAAAGCTAAAAATGGGTTGATACACGACGATCCTTCGCATAACTCCGTACTCCTAGAGTGCGAGGCGGAGTATAAACATTCCCTAACTCCGTACTCCTAGAGTACGAGGCGGAGTATAAACATTCCATAACTCCGTACTCCTAGAGCGCGAGGCGGAGTATAAACATTCCATAACTCCGTACTCCCAGAGTGCGAGGCGGAGTATAAACATTCATCAACTCCGTACTCCCAGAGTGCGAGACGGAGTATAAACATTAATCAACTCCGTACTCCCAGAGTGCGAGGCGGAGTATAAACATTAATCAACTCCGTACTCCCAGAGTGCGAGGCGGAGTATAAACATTCACCAACTCCGTACTCCCAGAGTGCGAGACGGAGTATAAACATTAATCAACTCCGTGCTCCCAGAGTGCGAGACGGAGTATAAACATTCCTTAACTCCGTACTCCCAGAGTGCGAGACGGAGTATAAACATCTACTTAAATCCACACTTCCAGAATGTGAGATGGAGTATAAACATACATCAACTCCATATTTGTCCCCAAGACTGGGGGCAGGACCAAAACAAATATCGAATTGAAGACGAAAGAGAATATACTTTCATTTCCATTATCAACAAAAAGAATTCGATTACAAGATGATTCAAAAAATTCCTGCTAGTAGGACCGAGTCCACATCTATACACGGCTATAGAAAAAACCAAAAGACAAAACAAAACACTACAGAAAACTAAAGAAGGAGTTCAATCTTTCTTCTTCCTTATCTTCTTCTTCGGGGTAGTCCCACTGGAGCCGCTACCCAACTTCTTCCTCACTCTCTTACTCTTCTCCGGTTTGCCCTCAGATGGCGACATGATGTCCACCTCTTCCTCGGAGCTTGAGGCAACAGAGATTCTTTTGGAGGGTGGAGCCGAAGGAATAGAAGCAGTAACAGGAGGTGGGACAAGAGCACTCGCAATTACCACAGTGCCGCCAGGCGATATCATCATTAGCGGGGCATGGCCTGACGGGTCCATACCGGCAGTCATTGCGGCCATCTCAGCACTAATCTCAGCCAAAATCTCATCTTCACGAGGTGATTGGGCCGCGCTGGATATGCTAGTGGCTAGCATGGAAGAACTAACAGCCGGAGTGGTCCCGCTCATAGAAAAGGATGGATCGATGAAGGGATCGTTGGGTTGACTTAGGAGTTCCTCAATCATCTGAGCGTCAAAAGATAACATACTCGCTTCCCCTTCTTCACCGACCACAGAAGATGTCATAATAACTTCAGTGATGATCGCCCCATGCGCTTGATAAGAAGCCTGAGATGCAGGAGGCGCACAGATAACGACTTCAGTCACTGAAATGTGAAAAAACGAAGACTGTTAGTTAAGGGTATTGATCCAAATTCACCACACTAAATGTATACGAGAGGCGTTCGATTACCTTCCTTAGCCTGGCTCGCAATATGGGCAGATACAGAGGCAGAAGTATTAGCGGAAGACAATTGCGGCTGGTTAGGATTATAAGCGGGGACGGACTGGGGATCGACCGCACCAGTGGTTTCAGGCAATGTCGGAATTACTGCTTAAACACTAGTTTCGTGGTGCTCAATCCCCGAGCCCTCGCCCGTCTCTATCTGTTGAACACCAAGCCTCTCTTTCGCCACGGAAATCACCGCTTCATGAAGAACTTTCCTCTCTTCCTCAGTAAGCAAGCGCATCTCAAGCTCGAAATCATCCAGCATTTCATCCGGATGCGCTGCTCTCTTCTCCTCCACCAACCTAGTCCAGGCGTTATATAGAATCATAGAGTCATCTCCCAGCCATGATAAATTTCTGTGCTCTAGCACGTTGGCGTTGTATGTAACCAGGAGATCATCAAAATCAGCATCCATCCTGGACTGCTCCGCCATAATCTTTTCCTGGATTTCTGCATCCACAAACTTGGTCTTGGCCACCGCCGCAGCAAGTTCGGCTCGAAGTGACACAGCTTGGTCGCATGCCTCCTGAGCGGTGGTGTTAGCAGCGTATTTCTCTTTCACCACTTCAGCAAATTTGGCCTTGAGCTCATTCAGCTCCTTAACGGCTGCGTCTCGCTCAGCTACGACATTGGTGTAACGGTGGCCCATCTCTTCTACCGTGGCACAGTGTGCCTGCTGCATCCTCGCTATCTTTGCCACAGCATCATCATGCTTTTTAAGCGCTTGGAGTTCAGAGTTTCGAGACGATTCCATCTTAGATTGAAGAACTTGGATGATGCGGTCTTTCTTGACAATTTCAGCATCTCGCTCCTGAATAACTTTTGCCCGGTCAAAAGCTACCTTTGAAGCTTTCACGGCCGCTTTGTACCACTTCTTGTATTGGACATAGAAGTCACGAATATAGCTGTGCGCAGTATTTTCGGCATCCTGAGGAATCCTCTTGAGATGAGGAGGAAAGTCATATGCGTCCATACAGATTTCTGGGAAGTCCTTTTTCATTTGAGCAAGCTGGATGGCTCCTTCGCTTGTCAACTCAGCTGGAGCCTGCTCAACGATGGCCGCTGCCGGTGGTTCAATTCTAGGCCGCTGAGTCTCGGGCCTTGAAGATTGGGAAGGCTGTTGCTGCTGTGAAGGCCCAGGGATATCTACGGGGGCCCTAGGAGGCGGAGGAGAACGAGATCGTGATCGGTACTGGTGGCCCCGATCTCTGTCAGTACGATCATGGCCAGAACGGCCACGCCAATAATCTCTATCCCGATCATAGCGCTCCTGGCTAGTGTAACCTTGCCCGTGGTCCCTATCTGATTCCCTCCAACGGGACTCATATTGAGAAGAAGATCGGCGCACTTTACGGAGCCTATCCAAAGTAGATCCGCGACTTGACATCTCACCTGCGATAAGAAGGAGCTACGGATTAGAATCCTACGAAACAATGATTAATATGCGAAAGTCATGTAGTGGTGTGGAAGTGTGTGTAAATGTGTAAACCCCCAGACCAACCGGAAGTGTTGACCGCACTCAAAGGAAATGGCTCACTCATATTTAAAACATCTTGAAATTCCTCCAACCCGAGATTGCATGGAATCAATATAAAATCCGAGATGGGAATATCATCAAGCCCTTTAAAAGTATCTCTCGAATGAGAAGGGGCGGCCTCAGATATTATGGCTCCGGAAGTGGGAGGAGACACATCTACAGGTTTCCACCCCTTAGACTTGAGTTTTTTGGAAACGACAGCCTTGCTTTTCCGTCTTTTTCCCAACTCTTCGAAGTTGCCCGAAAGATCAGCCATCGGCTCCACGTCTGTATGGGTCCTTTCTTCATCGCTCACTTCGGTTATTGTGATCCCGAGCGTTTTCTTCGCCATTTTCCTCTTCTTCTTGTTTTTCTTCTTTGAGGCAGGCTTTGACATCCCCTCGATGACTATACTATGATTTATTTCAATCAAGCCGAGAACTCTTAAGTTATAGTCATTCAACACCGAGTCGATGTGTCTCAGCTCGCTCGGAACTTCTTGGAGATTTTGGACTATGTCCTTGTAGTACCCGCCATCGGGTCTGGAGATAATGGCTGTAAGAGAAACAAGATGTTAATACCAATACCAAAATGCTATCGATCAAGGAAAATCATCGGCATATGAGGACACTTACGTCTAGACAACCATCGCCTAGCAAAACCAGGAGGACACCGGACATAGAACCATTCATTCTTGAAGTAGCTTAGTCTGGTCCAGGCTCCAATAATAACTTGGCAATTTCTGACTGCCTCCAAAAATGTAAAGGATGGGCTATCGCCCCTGCTCTTGAAATTAAATATGTATCTGATCTCGGTTGGCCTTGGCGGGCGAAAGAGATAGTCCATAAATATGACGAAGGCACTATTCAACAACGCATGTCCGTTGGGATGAAGTTGCAAAGGAGCAATTCCTAAGTATGACAACATTTCTCTGATGTATTGATTAAAAGGAGGGAGAGTTCCAGCCGCACAAGCATGGCGGTATAAGGCAGTATATCCTTCGGGCGGATTATGCGGTCTGTCGTCAGCGCTGGGTAATAATACATCATTCAGAGATATGTTGTGTTTCAAGCATATCCGGCCCAATAAGGATTTAGAGATATTAGACTGGACAGAATCAACGGGATTCTCGATAAATATAGCCTCCGGCAATTCGTCTAGAGCTGGTTCGATTACGTCAGCAGGAATATTGGGAATCTCAAGGATCAGAACTCTGAATCTCCTGCTGTTGCGAGCTCGAAGATTCCATAACTAACTAACTCATCATAAAGCAACGTTAAGTACATAAAGAGCCCGTGCATTTCCCAGTGTAGAGTGTATGAATATGTTGTGCAGTGCAAGTGCTGAACGTTACTTAAGCAGATTTTACAAAATGAAACAAGACGTCTGAACGACAACACTTTGAAATTTGAGAACAATGACCGTCATCGCTGACCATCACTTCCATGCCATCCAGATGCTACTGGCCAAATTCAAGTATAAACCGATCATATTGTTGGTTAAGTCACAGTTCCATCGACGAGCTTCAAAGAGGAGGTCAAGTCTTACAGTCAAGTTCGATTATGCAAGGCCGAAGCTCGTCGGAGTCAAGTATGCTAAAGTTCATTAAGTTCGTCAAAGTTCGACTTGAAATTGGTCGTAGTTCAGATGTTGGAGCAAATCAGAAGAGTAATGATCTCAGAGACAAAGACCTTCGAATCCATCGACTCGAATCGACACGAGTCGGATCGATAAAAATCGAGTCTAGGTACTTCGAATCCGTGTGGTTCGACTCGGCGTAACTTTGGGATGGAGAAGCACTTCGAATCCATGAGCTCTGCATGACTTCGAATTGATCAATATTGAATTCCTTCGAATCGATCAGGGTATCATTACTTCGAATCGATCGACACGAGCCTTTTTTCTTTTGTAACCATCGATTCGAAGCTATGCATCCAAAATCGATTCGAAACACTCATTCCTGGATCGATGCGAAGCAATGAAAGAACAACACTCTGGATCGATACGACTCGAATAGTTTCATTCCTCAGTCCCATCGAGTCGACCCATTTTGTTCAGATCTCACCACTCCTCAAAATTTTCAGAAGAAAAGATTGAATCGATGCCAAAAAATTCCAGTTCTATCATTCTCATCACGAATCGATCCTTTGGTTACCTGATTTGATTACGAGTAGAAGCGTGAACGAATTCAGTCGATTCGTGGAAAGCACGTTTGTTTTGGCTCTGGGAGATCGACTCGAAGAAACAGCTAAAGCAATGGTAAAAAGTGAAAAGTGAAAATGAAATCGGCATCGCGTATTTATATGGGTTCCAAGGACGGCTCGTGGTGCTTCGTCTCCCGGTCATTTTGACTGTTTGCCACAGGTCAGAACCCCATCGATTCGAACAATGGAGCTTCGAATCCATCACGACGTTGAATCCTTCAACTACTTCGAATCCATCATAGCTCTGCCTTCTTCCTGAACTTCTAATCCATCCATGCAATATCGAGGCGAGGCATCATCGATTCGAAGAAGCAATTGAACAAGGGCTGGATCGAAAATCCGATCGACTCGAAGTGTTAATTCTATCGAACCATCGATTCAAAAGTTATCGATTCGGACATACATGCTTCGAATCCACCAGGAACTATCGATGAGAATGAACGCATCGCTTCGATTTGAAAAAGTACTTGTCTACCTTTTATACCGATTCAGGAGAGGATCGATACAAGAGGATGATCATAGACAATCATAAAAACAATGTTTTAAGTCGAATCTCGAGTCGATTCAGAAGAGCATCGATGTAGAATTCAATAACAAACCGAACTGACAACGACTTGCAATCGCGCAACGCTAACTAGAGTCAAGACAGCCGATCATAACCATGCGGCGATTAATTGCAACAGTAAAGAATACAACTCTCAGCAGAGCATGTCATAATTGTACAACGCTAGATTGCAGCTTTTCAAAGCACGTCATGTTTACACAAGACGTACTTTGGGGGGCAAATTTTATCACGCCTTTTGGCAAGGCCGTGACACCAAGAACTCGACTAGAAACCAAGGACAGTTCATCTTGAAAACCGGTTATACACAGGTCTACTATGGATGTCGATGAATTTTGTCTGAGTCCCGATCGGGCTGCAATTGATAAGATACATCGAGCAAAGTCATAAAAACCAACGTTCCGAATTTCAAGACAATCCGAGTTCATATGCTCGTGTTATCACTAATGAAAAGTGGAGAAAGTAGCTATAAGTTCGAATCCATAAGATTGGTCCCGCGAACGAATCCATAAGATATGCCTTGGTTCGGATCCATGAGACATAACCTAGCTTCGAATCCATCGAGCACTCCTTAGTTCGAATCCATCCAAACAGACTACGTTCGAATTCAACAATTCGAACCCATTAGGTTTTCCTCTACTTCGAATCCATGCAATAGATACACTTCGACTCCATCCCATAAGTTGCTTCGAATCCACCCTGTTGAGGCAGCTTCGAATCGATCAACCGAGATATACCTTGATCGATTCGAACGAGCATATCTACGAATCCACTACTTCGAATCCACTAAGTCAAAGCGGCTAGAGCCATGGATTCGACCCAGTCAACTCGGAGTGAAAGGCGGATCGATACGAAGAAAATGCACCACGTCAACAATGCCACGGGCGAAGCCATCGAGTCGACCCTATCGATTCGAAGGGATCGATTCGAACCAAGTTGATCACCGGAAATGCAATCTTGAATCGATCATAACTTGAGATCTATAAGTCCAAATGCTATGAAATTTTCACAGAAGCTTGAGCACATGTTGAAGAATGTCCACACCAAATTTCAGCTCGATTGGACAATTTCTTGATTGATTCGAATGGACTTCGAATCGATCCCAAAGTAGGCCCGGATTTCCAGAGAGCGGGCATGTGGGTCCCCTCACGTGCCAGAACTGGTCTCCCCTCAATTTAGGCGAAATATCAGCCTCCTACACCTATAAATAGAGCCCCTGGTCATTCAGAAAAGGGGTCCGACAATTCTAAGAGCTAAAGAGCGCCCAGACTCTGCTAGATTTACTCAGAATCACCACGGCTGCCTTAGATTCAGACTTAGCTCGTAAAACCAGTTGTACTACGATATAAGAAATTGTAATTTTCAAGTATCGAGTAATAAAATCATCAAACTTCATAGTGGACGTAGGCTACAAAGCCGAACCACTCTAAATCGCTTGTCTTTGCACTTTACATTTCTGCTATTTGGAGTTTTTGTTAGATAATCCTCAGTTTTAATTCTTATTCTTCACGTTTATCTCTTCAAAAACTTCCGAAGAGTGTTGTGCCCAATTTTGGTACAAACATTGGCAGCCCTCTCCTCCGCCGTGTCTCTCTGTTTGACCACGGACTGATGTGGTAGAATAAGGTTTTGCCTCAGAAGTGTAGCGTTCCTGATCAAGTAAGAAACCGACCTATCCCTTCCCGTAACGGCTTCTATTTCCACAGCCATCTGAACCAGGCGATCGTTCTCCACGACCACAAAGCCACCTGTCGCTAGCAAGAAATAAAAGCATACAAGAAGAAGCATTGCAGTCCAAACAGAAATCATAAATAAGCTTCAACTTACAGCCAGAGGTGAAGCGACGGATGGAAATAGAGCTATCCTTGATGAAAAACCATTCCTTTTTGAATATGCTGAACTTCGAATATAAATCCAGGACTGGCTTGAAGGACACGACCGACTCCAAGCTAATATACGGAGACCCCTTCTTGTAGCCTCTCATGTTGTACAGATACCGGATTTCCCGATTGGAAGGAGGACGCCCGTATCTCCTCTGGAAGATAACAAACAGGCTCACCAGGATGGCGTAGGAGTTAGACTGAAGCTAGAATGGAGCCACCTTCAAGTAGGTGATGAAGCTGACTATCCAGGCATTGATCGGGGGAATGGCCCCACACATACAATGGTACCTACTATAAGCAAAATATCCTTCAGGGGGATTATATGGCATCACTCCTTCCCCCGGCAACAGCATACGTGCCCTGTCAATCCCGAATGAGCGAGAAATAACGTCAAGTTGCTCATCTTTGAGGGAGCTAGGAAAGCAGTCGGGCGGTGAAATCAGAAGCTCTTGAGGACCGTACCCATCAACTAGCGATCTCGGAGTTGGTCCCTATCGTTCTGATGCTGCCTGAACCAGGGGCACTACGGAAGGCTCTCCTCGGTCCTTGGACTTCTTCTTGTCAGAGCGAGTTTCAACTTTATGAGACATTATCTGCAACACGAGAAAACACATTGTTAGAATAAGGATGCAGAGATATAAACGAATGAGTATATGTTGCCTAGAGTTTCACTTATAAACACATAAACACATTCGGTATAACAAGGTTCAAGTTTCATTCGGCACTCAAGCCCATTCGGTAGTTCAAGGCACGAAGATTCATTCGGCACTCGAACTCCACGGGTTTGTTCGGTAGTTCGGAACACGAAAGTCATTCGGCAATCACCTGATTTGGTAGTCAAGCGTGATCCGGCAAATCTGATTCGGCTATCTCACTTGGTAGGGAATAACGAGAGCATAATGCCCATACTTATAGGCAAATAGGAACGACCAGACCAACTGGTTCGGCACACAGGACCGGATGAGAATGTCCAAGCTAAAACAAAGCGCGGCATGTGCAGGCATATGCCCCGCTTTGGGGGGCAAGTGTTGGGCATATTTTCGCTAGACCGGCATTACCGAACCAAGATGAGGGAAACCACCACCGAACCAACTCTGCTTCCCTGCATAGCCGAACCAACTCCACTTCCCTGCATAGCCGAACCAACTCCACTCCACCCATTGCCGAACCAACTCCACTTCCCTGCATAGCCGAACCAACTCCACTCCACCCATAGCCGAACCAACTCCAACCATCTACTACCGAACCAAGGCGTTGCCGGGCCAGATTGCATCAGCCCAGGCCCACCAGCAGCTATATACATCCAGAACCCCCACTCCCAGCCTCACTCTATAAATAGAGGGGTAGGGGTACAACAATAGAGGACAAGTTTGAGAGCTCAAGCACGGATAGAACTTTCAAACAACTTTCATATACTTGTATCAAAGTTTTGTACTTGTAATCTGAACAAGAAAGGAGAAATAATATATAAAGTGGACGTAGGCACATTCTGGCTGAACCACTATAAATCTGTGTGTCTTTTACAGTTTAGTCCCTGTTTTTATACATATTTGCGTAAATCACCCAGATCACTAAAAACAACATAAAATCAACTAAATCATACGACTTGGAGGTGTTTGACCATTTTTTGTGCAAACAGCAGCCAGCTCTAAATCATGCGTCGAATATCTAACCTCATGGGGTCTAAGATGTCTAGAAGCTAAGGCAATCACTTTACCCCTCTGCATCAGCATAGTTCCTAATCCTGTTCCACACGCATCGGTATAAACCACCAAATCTTGATTCCCTTTCGGAACAACTAACACCGGTGCAAGGGTCAATAAGTGTTTCAAACTTTGGAAGGCCTCCTCACACTTATCAGTCCACACAAGCTTTACATCCTTTCTTGTCAGCTTGGTCATCGGTGCCGCTATACGTGAAAAGTCCCTAATAAATCTCCGATAATAACCAACCAACCCAAGGAAACTCTTTATCTCGGTTGTTGTCTCGGGTCTTTTCCAACTATTTACTGCCTCAATCTTAGTTGGATCTACTGACAACCCTTTCACTGAGACTACATGACCAAGAAACTTAACTTCTTTCTTCCAAAAATGAAACTTCGAAAACTTTGCCTTCAGCTGATGCTGCCTCAGTGTCTCAAGCACCACTCTAAGATGAACTTCATGCTCTCTTTCATCCTTAGAGTAAATCAAGATATCGTCTATGAAAACCAATACGAACCTATCCAAGTGCTCTTGGAAAATTCGGTTCATCAAATCCATAAAGAAAGCTGGCGCATTAGTTAGTCCGAATGGCATAACTAACCATTCGTACGACCCATATCTAGTCCTAAATGTTGTCAAAGGTATACTATCCTCTACTACCCTGAGCTGATGGAAACTTGTAGCTAAATCCAACTATGAAAATACCTTAGCTCCGCTCAACTGGTCGAACAAATCGCCAATCTATGGCAATGGATATCAATTCTTTATCGTCCTCTCATTCAACTTACAATAATTGATACATAGCCTTAATGATCAATCTGGCTTCTTAACAAACACTGCAGCTGCTCCCCATGGCGAACTACCCGGCCTGATAAAATTCTTGCCTTCAAAATCCACCAACTGCACCTTCAACTCCCTTATCTCTATAGGGGTTATCTTGCTTGGCGGTCTACTCACTAGTTCGGCTCTCGGAACCAAATCTATTCGAAACTCAATGGCTCGTTTTGGCGGCAATCCAACTATAGGCTCAAAAACATTTGCGAATTCTCTAACCATGAAAACTCGACTCAAATCATCCTCCAACTCTATAGCACCCGACAAAGCATACATCTTACCACAATAACCTTTTACGGTATAAACTATCTGGTCACCCCAATCTGGGTGACTAAGAGCTATTTTCCTATCCTAGAAAAATATCCTAGCACCGTACTCACTTAACCAATCGATCCCAAAAATAATCCCGAACCCCAAAAAATAAAACACATGCAAACTGCAAACAAAAGTATGACCTGATAGGTCAAACTCTAATTGATCACATCTCATCTTTAGAGTTGCATACCCTCCTATTGGATTTGCAACCCTTAAGGATGTATGTAAATAAGTGGGTTCTAGGTAAAGCTTATCTATCAAACATCTAGATATAAAAGAATGCGATGCATCAGTATCAAATAGAATGCTAACAGTCATACCATGAATCTGAAGCATACCTCCCAAGACTGACTTTCCTTTTTCTTGAGATGTTGGCTTAGAAGTAGCAGGCTCCAATGCATACACCTTGCCCTTTCCATCCTTAGTGGGCTCCTTGCACTGGCTCTTGTAGTGGCCTATCTGGTCACAGTTGTAGCACCTGACATTCTTCCTCCCTGCCACTTCCTTAGCCTTCTCGGCACAATACTCATTAGCATAGTGCCCCTTCTTATTACACTTGAAATAGACAATCTTAGAATTCCCCTTCTTAGTTGCTCCACCCTTCAGAGCACCTTTCTTCGGAAGAACTTCCTCTTCTGATTCTGCCCGACCTGGACTTCTTTAGCCTTACTCTTCTCAAAGAATCAAGAAACTCCTCATGCCTCAAGGCCATCTCCATAACAAAGTCAGAAGGATCTCTAATATGAGGTAATGTAGCCCTGGCCAACTCTGGCTTCAAACCCCTAATGGACTTTTCATTCCTCTTCATGATTGTGTCTACTGAAGCATACCCATACCAGGCCAACTCCACGAACTTCCTTGCATACTCCAGAACTGACGTCTCCCTCTGCTCTAACTTAGCAAACTTCCTGATCAGAGCTGACTGTGCCATTGTTGACATAAACCTCTCCTGGAACCTTCCCTTGAAATCTTCCCAGGTCATAGTTTCTTCATCCACCACCGCAGTCACACTATTCCACCAGAACAGAGATGGTCCCGGAAGCTGTCTAGATGCCAACCTCCTTTTCTATTCATCAGTGAGCCCCAAATCTACAAAAATCCTTTCGTAGTGTAACACCAATTCTCTACCTCAATGGCATCCTCCTTTCCAACAAATGGCTTTCCTCCAAGCTTGGTGTAATCTCCACTCAACTTAGCATAGTGATTAACTACCAGAGCTTCGAGAACTCCTACCCCAGCAGCATTTCCTCTTACCATTCCAGCTGCAACTCCTGTTTGCATCATATTCACAAAAAACTAATACATAGCCCCCATGTCCACTTGCAGGACTCCAGTACCTGTATTCCCTACTTGTTCCTGACCTTGACCTCTTCTCACATTAGGCCTGGCATTTCCTTAGGTGCCCTCCCCTCCTTGGTTAACTCTTCCTCTTCTTCCTTCCATATCTTTATTCAAACTTTATGAGATACAGAAAATAACCTAACAAAGATAGTAGTCTAGAGATAAAGCATATACTTATATAAAACAAATACAAGTACGTTACTATAACGTTATCCCATGTCCCCAATCTTACTTTAATTTCTTAGGATTATGTTTTAAAATCATTTTTAATTTAAAGTCTTTTCATAAACCATGCTCTGATACCAAGTTGTAATATCCCCTATCTGGAGGCCAAAAGTTAAGCGCTATAGATGCTGCAGTCATCCATAGTATTAACTTTTGGTGTCAAAATACGGTAATGATAATGGTATCCTTCTTATCAAAAGCACATGAATATGAACAAAATCAAATATTTCAAAACAACACTTTGTTAATTACATTTCAAAACAATAATTCATATTCATGTTACATAATCCGTTAATGTTTCCTAGGCAATGATTAAATATATCATTACAAAAATACGCCAAGTGCGATATATGACAATGTCCCCTTGGTTGATCAAAGCAATATAGTAATATCTGACTTATATACACAGCGGAATCAAAACAAAATGAAACGGAAAATCCTAATTAGCTATCCGTCAGCCACCTGTTCGTCTTCGAATGCTTTATTCGCCAAAAGGCAAAAGCCTAAAAACCTCAACCCTTAGCCTACTCAAATCAATTTTGAGTTCCCCAGAGTTTAAGGGGAACAAAAACTTCGAGTCAGAGAAAAAGCCTGGTGTGAATAATTCTGTTACATCTCTGTTTACTGATATTAAGTGAGACCACACCGCTTAGCGGAACCGATTTCCCCTCACTAATATTCTCTTTAAAACATATATTTTGCAAATCCTTTCTTGCAACCAATCTGGTTAATCAAACTGATTATATCAAAATAGCAATATCCTTTATGCTAATAAATGGACTATCTATCCGTAAAATAAGTAATATGTGAACTATCTTCCAACACATAATAGCAAGGTCCGTTATGCTACAAATGGACTATCTATCCATACAACTGGGCTGACAGCCCGCAAACTGGACTAACTGTCTGAAATCGTGGCCGACAGCCTGCAAAATGGACTAATTATCCGGATTATTTTCTTAGGTTTAACTACCCATTAAATTTTCCTTGAAAACCTTTTCAAAATGATTTAGTCTTTCAAATCATATATATATGTACAAGGAAAATATATCTTTAGCTTTACTCTAAGACATTTTTCCATGTTATATATAATTTACTCAATATAATGTTGATGGGATTTAATAAGGATTAACTATCCTTCCAAAACAAGTCAAAACCCTTTTTAACTTGAAAATAGGCTATATTGCCTATTTATTACATTTGAAACCTTTGTTTAAAACCTTTTAAACAACCCTTTTGGAACCCTTGAAGGTAACCCCTTCGAAACCATTGAAAAACCCCTTTCGAAACCATTAAATACTGCCTTTCGAAAACATTGGAAAATCCTTTCCTTTCTTTTCTCTAAAAGCTTCAAAATAACAGACATCCCCTTTAAAACCTTTTAAGTATTGCCTTTCGAAAACATAGGGAAAAACCTTCCTTTTCAACCTTGTCGAAACCTTGGGGAACCACCCCTTTCTAAACCATTCATTAAACCTTTCGAAACAGTCAATCTTAATCCTTTCGAAAGCACTTTGGGTTCAATTTAAAACATGTGGAAACCATTTGAAACCTTTCAAAAATGTCTCGATCGAAACCATTTGGATTCTGCCATCAAGTAGAGCAAAAGGACTAGAAACCCATTAAAATCAAAAGCATCAGTTTTGAAGCTTTTTAAAACTGTCTCTTTCGAAACCATTTGAGTTTTACTTTACATATAGTAAAAAGGTCCTTAAAACATTTAAGTTGAAAGCAACTACTTCAAAATCCATTTCCTAAATAATGAAGTGATGGTGTCAAAACAATACCTTCGAAAGCATTAGAGAGGCGGCCAGGTTTTTTTTTTAAAAAAAACAACCCGTTCGAAACCTTCTAGGTCGAAAGGTAGAAAGGCGGTAGCAAAAAGGTCTCGACTTAGTCGAAAAAATTTATTTAAAAACAGAGGCACAACCCAGTCGAAACCATTTCCTTTAAATCATTTAGCTTGGTCGAAAGCTACTTAGTTGAAAGCCATTTAGTCGAAAGCAAGCAGGTGTGTTTCTTTTATTTAAAAACAAAGGACTGCCTCCCCTTCGAAACCCCTGGTTTCGACTCCCTACCTTCCCCCATCATCCAATTCAGTACGTACCAGTTGCCTGATACCATATGCATTGGTTTCGACTGTGTCGGAGGCGATAGTTATGGAGGTGGAACCTGGTGCCGAAAGAGACGAAATAGTGGAAAACTTATAGCAAATATTTCTTTTCACCTAACCTGCCTTATGTGTCTAATTATGATTGGTTGCCTCTTTCTTTACCAATAAAAAGTACTGCACTTTGTCAAAAGTGCTGCCAACTTTTCCAGATTTTATAATTTAAATCTTTTACAAAAATCTCCTTCTTCTCTTTTGATTATATAAAACATCTAAGTCTCATACCTTAAATAATTTTATATAACCACTAAAACACTTAGGAAAAATCTAGAAAAATTCCAGAAAATCACATTATATATGTTTTACAACATATAAAATTCTCAGACCAAAATATTTAATTATTTACCCTTAATAGATTTATAAACCAAAATACCATTTTCTTTACTAGAAAATTCATATTAATTCCACGAAAATTTATAAAAATCTGAATTGAAAACCCATCTCCAAAATAATATTTACGGTCTTCATAAAAATTCGCAAGGCATTTGGATGTCATTTTATGAGGTTTTCACCTTAAAACATATCATAAATTCAATATAAATAACCATAATTCATCAACAAGTATATATATTCTTTTCATCATTCAAAAACATGGAAAATCATTGAAAATAATCGAAATTCATTCTAAAACCGAAAGCATAATCAAAAATGAGATGTAAACATTATTCACCTTAGCTTTTAGAGATTATGGAGATTGAGATGTGAATAGATTTGATTTGAGTTAGCATCTTCCTAGCGTTTTATTTTCTCTTCCTTGTTAATGGTGGCCCGCCTTGTTTTATAAAATTTTGAAATGAAATGAACCTATAGATTTTACACGGCTATGGGTAATAGATATAGGAATGGCCTCTTTCCCATTTATCCCTCCTCTACTTCAAGTTAATTCTTATTTTAATTCATGGTTAAATGGCACGGCTACACCTTAATTAAAATCAAATCTCAATCCTCTAATCAACACATTGTTTTATTTAATTCAACTAATTAAATATCCGAAATAGTGTCACCAAAAATCTGGAGTGTTACACGACTAATTCTTGTACTTCCTAAATGCTCATGCATAACCACTACTCCCTCCTAATGCTCACGGCCTAAGGCCAAAGTGAAGAATGGACAATTATTTTTACAACTTTGAGAATGTGGTGGTGGTTGCTATATTACTACAAGGTTGTATTTGAATTTTGAGAAGAAAAGAAGATGTTTTGACATAGTTTCTTTTAGAAAATGGAGGAAGAAGGAGGTAAGGGAAGTGAGTGAAAGAGAGAATGAAAATGAGAATAAAGGTGAAAAACAAAGTCAAAAAGAGATAAAGGTATGCTCTTTATATAGAATTTGAAAATGTGGAAAATAAATTTCTTACCCTTTAGCCAAAAGGCCAAATTACCCTCAAAACACTTTCATGCCATGTGCTAACCCATGTGTTACATGACATGCCATCACATTACAAAAAGGAAGCACTTAAGTCTATGTACTTTTTGTATTTTACACTTAAAATATGAAAGAAGTGTTTATTCCTTACTTTATTAACTTAATTAATAACCTTTTTAAATCCTTTCACTATACTTACTTTTACTAATTATCTTTGCATATATTTGACATGTTTTCAAATGTGTAAATGTGTGTGCAATAACGTTGCGACAACTTTTGTTCGGTAAAAAGTCAAAAATTTGAAAAACAATTTTCGGTCACATTTTCAACTTTTCCTTGAACTATTTATTTTTGTAAACAAAATAAAAGAATGAATTTCTAATCATTAGTTATTAATTAAAAGAAGGTTATTTGATCATTAAAAACCATTAGTTTAATATTTAAAATTTATCAAACATTCATAAATTAAAGCGTTAAAATTCTGGATCGTTACACTTTCCATACCCGTATATTTTATGTACTTCTTGCCTTTATTCATTTTATTACTTTCCTACCTTGTTTTGTTTACTATTTGGTTTCCATATTGTCTCTATTACATACATACATATATATATATATATATGTATGTATGTATGTATGTATTTTACAATTTAACCGTTATTATTATCACAACTTCAATTCTTTAATTCATACTTAGGTATTTCTACATTTTAATGCATTGGAATTACATCTCCCTCAAAAGGAAAGGTTAACACTATAAATCTATATATCTTATCCAAAAAGGGAATTTGTGTTATATTTGGAAGTACAAGAATTATATTTTATAGTTATTGAAATAGAAAGTACAAAATACGATAAACTATCATTATTTTATACATCTCCTTCTTTTAGCCGTATTCCTTGTTATTTCTAACGATACACTTTTATTTATGAATCCGGACTTGATAATCTATATAAATTTACATTGCAACACTCTACATTCTAGTGAATTAAAATACTACTTGTATACCCATAATTTATTGTGATAACTCTAATTTACATTTCACTTGCATAAGACATTTAAATCTAAAAATATGGAACTACTACATAATTTATCAATTTCAGGGACTGCTACTACCCAATACTTTCCAGATTCTCATACATGCAATATTAAAGTTAAGTTATCAATCATAAAATATATAAGAAGGATTTATAAATTCATTGCACGTACACGATTTTAGCATATAACTTCAAGTTTACATTTAGGCATATAGGAATAGATTTACAATGATATAAATCTAATATTATATAAAGACATATAATTTCTCACTCACATTTTAGCTTTCCAAATCTTCATATCTAACCCTGTTATTCATTTTGACTCCCTTTATCTCCATATTTGAATGCATATACCGCAAGCATACATATATCTATTAGAAATCTAGTTCAGAGAAGAGACTTGGATTTAATTTAGATTTTAGATCAAGATTTATAATTTACCTTGGCTTTCATAATTTGGTTCGACCTTATTCTTTTTCTTAATTATCCTATGTTATTCTCTACTTGTATATATGTATATAAACTATAGATTCATTTAGGTTTAATAATTTGAAGAGAAGAGAAAAGGACAGAGCTTCACCATTGCTTCAGAAAATATGAGACAAAAAGTGAGGGATTAGGCATGTATTTATAGGGGTTCAAATTATGCTAGCCATTAGATTCTTTTATTTTAAATCCGGGTTGTTTAGCCACATCAAAATCTTACATTTGATGACTTAATTGGTTGACTGCCGCTCACCTACCAAACGACCGCTATTGGTCGACTTACGATATCAAGGGTCGATCGGTCGATATCAGGGGTTGACCAGTTGCTGTGAATTACGTTAATTAATTACCCATGTTTATTTTCATTGATTTCATTCCTTGTACAGTCGATTGAGATCATTTCATTCTGCATTATCTTTCTTAAACTCTGATTAAATGTTAATGGCAATAACGTCAATGTAGTTCTGCTGATTACATTTTATTTCCTTAATTATATATAATTATTTATGATTCGAAATATTCAAGCATTAATAAATTTTTCGTTTGAACTCCGATCGGAAAACTTTATATATAAAAATTGATCATAAAATGGCTATGAACCCAACGATGCAAGTTTCACAGCCAAATTATGACATTTGTAAAAATTCTAATTTTCGAACTATTATTTATTAATTAATTTCTGCTTAATTAATTCTCAAAAAAATTATGGATGTTACAACTCCCTTGTGGATTTTCCTTATTATCTGATTGCAAATTGACTTAAAATCTGGTTAGGACCAAAGTTTCTTTACCTAGTTTTTCTTTCTCTTCTTTGATACTTGAATTAGATTGAAAGCCAACAGGTATGATTTTGACCTCTAGTGCACCTTAAGAACTTGCTAGCTTTTCCAAAGAATCCGCCTGCGCATTCTTTTCCATTAGTATTTAGTGTATGGAGAAATCATCAAAATGAACCAACGTCTCATGGATTCTTGTAATATATTAGGCCAATCGAGTGTCTTTCATTTGGAATGTCTTGTTTAGTTGGTTTACCATTAATTGTGAATCACTGAATATTTCGATTCTGGGAATTTTTGGTTATCGTGCCAAGGTTAATCCTACAATCACTGATTCATATTCTGTTACATTGTTGGTTGCTGGAAAACCCAATTTCATAGCGTAGTGGAGTTTGGGTCCATCAGGGGTAATTACAATATCCTACCCCTATACCTTGTTCTTTGATACCCCATTAACGTATAACTACCATTTCGGTTTGAGTATTTTTCTTTCTCTGATTGTTCCTCGATGAATCATTTGCACTCTATGACGAAGTCTACTAAAGCCTGTCCTTTAATTGATTTCCAAGGTAGGTATTCAATATCATACTAGCTCATCTCCATTCCCTATTTTGTCAACCTTCCTGATACACTAGGTTTACTTAAATTTTCCTTAATGGATAGTCAGTTAGAACCCTGACTGGATGAGCTTGGAAATAACTCCTTTGTTTTCATGCTGACAACAATAAACAATATGCTAATTTTCTATAACTGGATACCTGGTTTCTGCATCTTTTAATCTTCTACTTGTATACTAAACTAGGAATTGGATTCCATCTTCTTCCTTTACAAAAACCGAGTCGATGACATGTTCTGATATAACCATGTATAGAAATAAGTCTTCTCCTTCTACAAGGCTTGAAAGTATCGATGGTGATTCTAAACGATTCTTTAACTCCAAAAAATATTTCTGACATAGCTCTGTTCATTAGAAGGTCTTCTTTTTCTTAATCACATCGAAAAAAGGGATACACCTATCTGTTGCTTTGGACATAAATCGATTGAGTGCTACGACCCATTCATTTAATCTCGCCAATTCTTTGCATGTTTTAGGTTGTGCCATATCTAATAGCTTCGATCTAGTCTGGATTGATTTTGATTCCTCTAGAACTTACAATATATCCTAAGAATTTTTCGAATTGGATTTTGAGCAGCACTTTTGTTGATTTAATTTCATCTTATACTTTCTTAACACTTCAAACATCTCGCTCAAATCTTCTGCATGATCCTCCACTTTCTTACATTTTACTAACATATCGTCAATATAAACTTCCATGTGATCTTTAAACATTCTATTCAAAATTTGTTGGTGTGTTGGTCCAACATTCTTCAGTCCAAATGGCATTACTTTGGAACAATACATTCCCCAATCTATGACAAAGCTTGTATGTTCCTTGTCGGGCTTAAACATTGGAATGTGATTGTATCTTTAATAGGCATCCATTAAATACAGTAAGTTATGACCGTTGGTTGCATCCACTAGTTGCTCGATTCTAGGTAGTGGATAACAATCTTCCGAAAATGCTTTATTGAGATCCGTATAATCGACACATGTCCTCCAGTTCCCATTGGATTTTTTTTATCGATATTGAATTTGCCAACCATTTTGGGTAAAACACTTTTCTTATAAATCTATTTTCTAGCAAATTTTTTTACCTCTTCTTTTAGTGTTTCGGTGCAAGTCTTGATGAACAACTGTTATCCCACCTTTTGGACAAGGCTGGGATATTAACAAATTGGCTAAAAGGATGGTTATCAGGATTGGAGATCGATTGGAAACAAGGTTATGATCGATACCGTCAAAATAGGACCAAGCTCCAATCATGGTGGGATCAATTACGAATGGTAAACAAGGCTAGGTGAGGCTACCTTTCGAATTTCAGGTCAATCGGAGTTCGTATGCTCAAGTTATGGATGGATCAATATTGGTGAGAAATGGTTTTGAATCGATACCTTCGTATCGATCGTTGTGATGTTTGGTTTGGATCGATCGACTTCGTATCGATCAGGCAGCTCTAGGAAGGATACAGATTAATGTATGTGGATTTCGTAATGATACATACGTGTCGGTTGGATGGATGTGGTAGAACATGTTGGTGCGTTTCGTATCGATCAAGGCTGGATCAATAAAAGGAACAAAGAAACCGAGGGATACAGGTTTGATAGATATGATGGAATGTGCTTCCCCAGAACGCTTGGGATCGATACGAAGGAAGGAGCAGTGGATGGATACATGGCAATGGTTATGGAGGCTTGGAAGCATATCTCGTATCAATCACTTATTGATCGATACGAAGGGCACACATGAAAAGTAGCAAGCGCTCATAGGCTATTTCGTATCGATCACGTTCGTATCGATCGATACAAAGGACCAGTCAAGGGAAGGAGCGCTAAACATGGATCACTGCATGAAACTCAAATCGACATAAAGCGGTCAATATGGAACATAATATTTGGATCGATATGAAAGGCATGGATACGGGGTATGGATACGAAATATGATGGATATAAAGTTTTTGATCGATACGAAGGTTTTAGCCTACATTGGCAAACGCATCTTGGATCGAGCATAACTCTCAAACTACAAGTCCAAATGCTATGAAATTTTAATAGAAGCTTTCTTACTCACTCATGAACATCCACGATTGATCTCAGCTTCATTGGGCTATCTTTGGATCGATACGAAGACATCATGGATTGATCGGGGATCGACCCCAAACAACCCCAGATCGATCTGGTGGGCACACCTATGCATGAGAAATGGTATTCCGAGTTTTGAGGGAGATATTTCCAGATCTACTCCTATAAATAATACTCCTATGCCTACTGGAAAGAGGACTTTTGGAAGCTCTGATGTCGTTACTCTGCTGAAACTCCATTGTAACTTAAGTGCTATTGATTGTACTGTTGTAAATCAGTTGAGAGTCATCAATAAACAGTAAACTATCCAAAGTGGATGTTGGCTACAACACCGAACCACTATAAATCTTGTGTCTTCTCTTACTTTCTTTCGTTTTAATTTTGTTATTTCTTCATTTTTACTCTCTACATCATCTGGATCTGAGATCTGTGTTTGGATATTGAGGATTTATGTGTAAATACTGGTGCTTTCACTACTTCTGGGGTTTGTGACCAATTTTGGCACAAACACTTTGGTGCTTTCACTGGGAATTGATCTTAGGGATTTGGAGGCTTGGAGTTTGGATCTGAACCCATAGGAACTCAGATTCTGGGAAGCAATGGCTAAGCAGTCGAAAAGGAGACAGAGAATGGAGAGAAGTCAGCATGAAGGAAGTTATGAGGCTTCCTCCAGAGCTAATTAGGCCCCAATCTTCATCACTAGAGACGAGATGGAAATAATGCCGAAAAGGCAGGAGGATATGATACAGAACCTACTTTGATAGGTTGGACAAGCTGGAGTGCAAAACCAGAGGAATGGAGTAGCAGGAGATACTGGAAATGAGGATCACGAAGTTGTAACAGCAGGAACGGAGGCAGTCCAGAATCACAACTAAGGAAATGAAGCAAACAAAATACAGGATAGAGTGGGATCATCTGGAACGGCCCCTGAACCAAGAGGCATGCCCCCGAATCATGTTGGCTCAATTCCAGGAAGGATACCAAGCAGCACTATGCAGTTTGGCGTTGATCGGGATATGGATGCTCGTCCAGAAGGACAGGTTTTAGGATTCCCTCACATACTTGGGGGGCAGGTCGAAGATAACAGGCAGAGGCTACCACTTGATGACAACGACAGGTTAGCGGACATGATCATATGTGCTATGAGGGGAGGATTGGTGAATAGAGATTTGGAGGATGTGAATAGGAGCCCATTTGCTCCTACGATCAAGCAAGCTAGGAATCCACCGGATTTCAAACTACCAACGCTGGAAATGTATGATGGGAGAATGGATCCCACTGTTCACTTGATAAGGTACATGAGACATATGGAAGTACTGGGAGCATCAGAGGAAGTCATGGCGCGATGCTTCCCTTTGTATTTGATGGACATAGCAACACTATGTTTCAGATAACTAGAAAGCAGCTCTATTGGCACATGGATGGAGTTGATCGAGAGGTTTATGAGGCAATTTCGGGTCCACATCATGAGACCCAAGAATGTGATGACTTTTAAATCGGTGAAATAGTGGAAGGGAGAGTCATTTAGGGATTTCTTAACCAGATTCAATGCGGCAGTGGGTTCGGTGGATCGACCCGATCCCTCGATGGTTTTAATGGCAGCAGTCTCAGGGATTGCAGATAATTCGGATTTTAAGATATCTTTGGAGCAGGATCCACCGATGGATCTTGGGGAGTTTTACCATGAAGCAGAGAGGTTTCTACAATAGGAAGATGCGGAGGCTGAAAGAGAGGGGAGGGAAGCTGAAGTTTATGCGGTAAAAGGTGGAGGTCCAACCAGGGAGGATTAAAACAAGAATGATGGAGGCAAAAGGAAAATGAATGATAACGGTAACACATCAAAAAGACAACGAGGGGAATCTAAATTCTCTTCTTACACGGATTTGACAGAAACTATGGAAAGGATTTATTTGGATACTCGAGGGCGCCTCCAGTATCGAAGGCCGGCAAAAAGGGAACCCTCTGTATACGAGTGGGCATTGGGAAAGCATTGCATATTCCACGAGCTGGATGAGCACAACACTAATGACTATAGGTATCTAAGGAATATTATTGAGGAACATGTGAGGAATGGTCATTTGTAACAATACATAAGGAATCGAGCTGTGGCAGTGGAACAGGAGCAGCCACCGCCCACCTCAAACGAAGATGGCACTGGATCTAGGCATCATCATCAGCTTATTATCAGCTGATTGGATTTATGTATGGAATAAGTAATAAACCCCGAAGTAATGCGGCTAAGTCACTTACACATGTACGGGATCGAGGATGGACCCTAGGCATGCTCTGAGATGACGATCAACCGTGATGCTCGGATTTATGAAATCTTGTTTTTTCTGTTTTTTACAAACTCCGGTTTCTTTTTTTGTGTTACTATGGTTGTATGGACTTTTATTTTATCAATTAAACTCTGTGATGATTGGATTTGAATAAATATAATAAATACTACAGGTCTTACGGTTACGGTCCAGACCGGAGAGACGGGCAATGACCGCGAGTTACGAGTCCTTTCGCTGGAGAGCGATAGGATGGACTCAAACTCGGATTAAGTCCTCGACTGGGTAGTCGAGGCCGAAGAATATAAGTCCTCGACCGGAGAGTCAAGGCCGGAGAATATAAGTCCTCGATCGGAGAGTCAAGGCCGGAGAATATAAGTCCCCTACCGGAGAGTCGAGGCCGAAGAATATAAGTCCTCTACCGGAGAGTCGAGGTCGGTGAATATAAGTCCTCAACCGGAGTCCTCTACCGGAGAGTCTAGGTTGTCCAATTCCCTTTTCTTTTACTTTGGACATTTCTGTTTTTTTTTAAATTGGTTGGAAACTATTTTATAATTTTATAATATTTGCATACATAATTCTAAATAAACTATATATGTTAATTATTTAAATTTTCATTGAAAATTAATTTCTTATGTTACATTATTTATGCTTTGAATACCATCATTTTGGATACTGTTTTCGTAAAAAAAGTTTTTTTCAACCAAGAATTCACGAGTGGACTTTTATGTAAAATTCAAAACCTTTTGGTTCCATTCAAAATTAAAGTTTTGTGTAAAGATCGTATATCTTTTGTTTCCTTCTGTTTAGGCATGTCAATGATTACTATCGGATATGGACAGTGCCATATCTGCATCCGCATTCAAAACCATTTTCAGATTTCGGATATCCACATCCATGGATATTGAAAGATATAAGATAATTATCCATCCACTAATGATCGATAAATCAAGAAACATAACCAGAATATTTTGGTTCAACATAATTTGTTTTCAATCCTATTGATTATAAAAGTATACAAAATCAAGAAATATGATGATAATAAATAGTTTTTAACAGTTAATATGCATTAAATGCGTATGATATAAACTATTAATTTACTAAAAAAAAATTAAATACATATCTTTCATTACACCAAAATACATATAAAATAAACTATAATCTTCACAAAAACCAAACGAACAATTTTCAAATGCGAATGCTTTCGTATCTGCATCCGTATCCTATTTATGGATATCAGATATTTTTTCGTTTTTCATAATACGGACGCAAACGGATTTCATATTTTTCGAGTATCCATTGACAACCTTACTTTTTAAATTAAATGAGTCCATTATGGTATAAATTACAACCCCTACATATGGTCAAATTAACTAAGTGCACTTCTTTTCTATAACAAGTGCACTCCACACAAACAACTGTATTTGATACATTTGTAAACCAAAACTTAACAAAAAAGTAAAAATAAACATTTTTCTTAACAAATTAAATAAATATTTAAAATATTTTAGATAGAATTTAAAATCCATTTAGACTTCATAGGTCCATCAAAGATCTAAAATGAATTTTTTTTAATTCACCCATTTAACCGGCTTTCGACTGACCCAGTTCCTTCATGGTGTTGGTTCGCCACATTATTCATTCAAATTTCAACAATGAATTTCTGTATAATTAGAAAATGCTAAGACTGAAATTTATCCCAAATTTGCAGAAAGTTAACTCTTTCAAAAAAGTCGGTTAGTTGTTGGATGTGATGCAAGCGAACAATAATCACGACACTATTCGGAAACAATTCTTCTAATAGGGGAAGTGGAGAAAGAAAATCATAGTAGGCTGGGATGTTTAATGAAAAGGACACTTTTGTTAGCGATAATGATTGGTGGACCTATTAAATCTAAGGTATTCTACAATTTAATCAAAAAATTCAAAAATAATAATATTCATTATACTTACATATTGATTTTCTAGTTTTCAAGTCAGTGATAATATAATGCTAAAATGAAGAGCAACATGAATAATATGTTTGGACTATATATGTTAGTTTTAGGATATATGATTACCAATAAGCATGTCGTACTGTCCATTTAATTAGATGTACCTACTAATGAGATCGAGGATGATGTGACAATCCAATTCCAAGCCACGACATCTAATCACACTCATGAAGGCATTTGCGATGAAGAGCCTTTACCTAACGAGGGGTAAGTTCGTTTGGACTCTTATCCCTTCTAAACCCTCCAAACTTTCCTAACCTAATGAATGTACACGATATCAAAAAGATGTCGATGTCGATGTTGATGTAGATAGTCTTTATCCCATGTTCTGATTTGCGTCTTATTATACCCGAAGATGCTTACATCATAGTTTTACTATGACGTTTATAAGATGGTGGAGATATCGAAAGAAGAGCACACTTTAAGTCGATTCCTAAAGATAGTGATGCTTCTTTGCAAGACGATCACAAATTGAATGATGTTAGGTATGCTAGGAACGATGCTTGAAGTTAGGCTAATTTAACCTTAAGAGATTACGAAAGTTGTCTCATAACAGGAATTTTCAAAGAGGCTTGAAAAGTTGGACATTAATGATGAGAAACAAAAGTGTATCAACGTACACTACAACAAAACAACCATATTACAACCTTTCATTTACAACCAACAAAATTTGACAGTTGTAATAGGTAGTTTTTAACAACTATTTTATTTCAGTAGTTGTAATAGCTATTTTTTAACAACTGTTCTATTTCAGCAGTTGTAATAAAGACACTTTTAACAATTAGATTTTTATAGCAGTTGTAATATTTATTTATAACAATTGTTGTCAACAGTTGTAACAAATATTATATTTCATTACACAGTGGACTTTCAATCTCCCTCCTTTCATTTCTTCGGCCACCTAAACATTCAATCTCCCTCCTTTCATTTCTTCGGCCGCCTAAACATTCAATCTCCCTCCTTTCATTTCTTCGGCCGCCTAAACATGAAAATAAAAACCTAAATCGCTCCTTCCCTTTTTCTCAAAACCTAAACGCCAAGAAATTAACCTAAACCAGCAAAAAAATTTGATTTCCCTCCTTGTAATAATTTAGTCACAGATCAAAAAACCCTAAATCATCGTCGTCGCTGATTGCATGCCTCAACTATCGCTCCTATCTAGATCACTCGCGCTCGCCGCTTGTATTCGCTCGTGCTACCACTCAAAAGGTTTGATATTTTTCATTCTTTTTTATTCTGTTGATTTAATTTCATTTTTTGGATTATTTCTATTGATTGCATTTGGTTGCTAGAGACTTAGTTAGTATTTTTATTTCTCTTTGCAGTTGTATTAGTAGGAGAATCAATCGATTTGTTTGGAGAATTCGTTGGTCTATAACTATTGAATGTTTTACATGTGGTTTCTGTAAAATTAAGTATCAAAAGTTTTGAAATAAACTTTTATAAGCAACTTGTAAGGCTGTAAATTTGATTCGGTTATTGTCTTTCTTTTCTTTTTCTTTTTTTACACAAGGAGACAAACATCTAAGGTTTACGTTAGGAAGATGTGTTGTGTTTCTCTCCTTTCTATATCATATAGATATAGATGCTTGTTTTATGTTAGGAAGATGTGTTTTCTACTGATACAAAAATCTAAGTATTTAGCTTCACGTTTATGAAATATCTGTGCAAATCGACATAGAAAATACTAACTATAAATTGATCTTTTTTTAGTTTTTGCACAGCCGTATTAACTTGTATTTTTCTATGTCAGAATATCAGAGAAATGAAAATTGAACATCCATATATTTAAACCCTGGTATATATTGTCATATTTTAACAGTATAGACCAAGTTGCAGAGGACACATGATTAGTTTTGTAGTTGTGATAAATCAACTTACTGTATAGATAAAGTTTCGAAGAAATCTTTTTAACACTATAAAAGTTGATCAAAGAGTACAAAATATGAGAATAACAGGCAAATCCAGCGTCAAAGTGCAAATTTATAGCAAGTCATTACATTAACTGAAGCTCAAAGTTGACACAATTTAAATATCAATATGCAAACTATTATATTCAACATTGCATTATAGTTACATGGCTACATTGCTTGCACCATGCAAAAAGCTAAGCATGATGCAGTAAGGCTTCTCTATTGACAGTAGAAAAAGTGTCATATCCATTTATGAAAATTGTACTTTGTTGTTCATGAGCTTCAATTGCGACCATTATGACCTGAAAATTGCATGCTATGAAAAGAAAAATGCATACAAGCATTACTTAAGTTGCAAAATTATATATTATACTTAAAATAATGTAGCGAGATGGACATGCTATGGTAACAAAATCAACCTAATGATACCATAATATGCTCAGGTAATCAAATCCTTAATGGCATACCCACCATTTAAAATGCTCTCATACAAAATGGAAGCTTAATGATATAATCAAATAGGGGAAGAAACAAATATGTATAACAATTTAAGAAAGGATTCCATATTCAAATATTTTTATCTTTATATAGTCACATGGTTTTTAGAGAAAATCAAGCACACAAAAAACTACCTTTTTGGCTTAAATATATTTTCTATTCCTTTTCTATTATAATTTGGCTTAAGGTGGTGAATGGCTTAAGACAGAGAATGGTAGAATAAGTAGCAGTTTTAATATAAACCTACCAATATGTAAACTATTGAGTGCATACACAATTGTGTCATGGTAAACTTAAGACAGTGCTTTAGTCATCCCATATATGAATCAAAATTAATGGATTTAGTTTCCTAACTTGATTTAATAGCCCTAGGTTTAATATCATTTTTGTTTTTGTTTCTCTATCATAGGCTCAGTGAATCGTTGAAGCTGTTCTGAACTTTGTAAGCAAGGAGATACTAAAGGGTTTTTGGTTGGAGGTGCTTCTTTGAAGGTATATACATATGTACCCTATAAATTCTCTTCTTTTAGGGTATGATGGGCAGTAATATATACAATATTTTATGCAGATTAGGACTTAGTATATATTTTTGCATATATGAAATGCAAAGCAGTATATGTTCAGGATATATATGTGTCCAATTAGCACCTGATTATTATCAAGATCATGAATTGAAAGGTTGAGAGGATTCAAAAGTGGTTTCATTTAAATTGTCAGTGCTTTCTTGTTTAGAATGGATAGTTCTTAAAGATCATATTCAGACTTTAAAAGCAAACTCTTACATGAAACTGTTCAAATTAATATACACGATTAATGTCTGCTTTGCACTTTACAAATCATTCTCTACAATTGATTATGTTGCTGCACAATGCCTTATGTAGGTTTATATATTTGTTCTGGACAGACACTAAACCAGAGTCAATGATTAGTAACACCATCACTTAGTCAACCATGCCTAAGGGATCCTAAGTATATTTTTGAATATATTAACATGTTGAATTTTCTATATTGATTCAAATCTAGGATTTGTATTTTAGATAAAGCCTTCTATGTTTATCTATTAATCCTTCAGAATTCCGATTTTTACCACATTTGATATTTTGTTTTTCCAAAAGATTACATGTCAACATATTTTTTATATTGTTCAGTTATGATAGTAACACTGTATAAATGTGTTTGAAATTATAGCTCTCCGTCAATATGAAATCTTGTAGAAATCATTTATAGTTTATCATCATCCACTTTTCTTTTCAACATGTTTAGTATGCCTCATGTGACACCACTTTTATTGTAATTATTATTTGAAAAAAGGGATAGGTAATCTTTCAACTTTAATTATAAACTCTTTTGTTCATCTATAAGGGAATGAGGTCATCAAAAATAAATATCATATGCCCAAATATTATTCTGAACCACACTGACTACATTATTCATCTAATTAACCTAAATCTTTTGATGGGATATTGTGCATACTTTTTTAGAGATGACAAGCATAGCTTAGTTCTCTTGTTTTTATAAATAAAATAAAAACAAAATTTTGCTTTGGAACACTTTACATTATCTCCTCAAGTTGGACGAGCTAAATTTGACAATCTTTTATACGTGTACAATTTAGTTACCACTAAAATTATGATGATATATCGTATTCTACTAGTTAACTTATACTTCCTAAGTAATTTACTCAATTCAAGAAGTCCTATACAGAAAATGGTAGATGCACCATTACATGGAAATTTTTAAAAAGGTTGGCATCATTTTTAATCCTACATCAGCGTGTGTTTCATTTCTTTTCATAAATTTTGTACATTTTCACGCATATGACTATGACATGTATACATTAATTAGTAAACATCATCCAAATTCCATTTAAAATGTGCTAGCTCATGTTCTATATTAAACAAAATATTTCACTTGCTCAAACTTCACATGTTTGTTAGTTTTATTTACCTATCAATATTAACCCTCCTTTTCATGACATTTGATTAGCAATAAGCATATATAAAAATGAACAAGGTATTGTTTTACAGATTTACTATCTACTTTTCAAAAGGATAAATGAATACATTGTGTTATAAACTTTTACATCCTTAACAAGGCATCATTGCTTCTTCAATGAGTCCTTGTATCAATTTCTATTTAAATTTTAATAAATTTAATAAGTAGTTAGGTCTTGTATCATATATGACACACTGATACTTTCTTTTTTAACCATTAGTGGTATAATTATTAAAATGAGATTACTCAGCTTAACATCCATGAAAGAAACATGCCATGTCCATCGAATTGATTGTTAACAACGTGGAAAATTAACTAAATATACTTTATATATATATACCAAAGAAATGAACTGGATTAAAGATATATTGTAGGTTACTGGTGTATAAAGTGTTTATGTCAATTATTTTATTGCTGGCTAAGTAGATGTGTATTTCTTCTCAACTTTTAACTAGCCATGACAAAGTGATAACTCTGGTTTAGTGGATGTGAACTGTAATGCAGCCATCCAAAAGATTTCACTATCCAATACATATTTACAAAAGTTTAAGTTCCAGAATTATCAATGGTATTCAATCTTATATTTGCATTGTGTAATTATAAGTCCACGCTCAATTCAACCGAGCAACAAACTTAAAATACTGCAATTAAGCCAAAGGTCATTCAGATTGTAAATCAAAATGCTCAGTACTAGATCACCAAAACTGAGTGTGACAGTAAAAAAAAAACTTTTCTTTTTGAGACATGAATAAATGTTACCAAGACCTACTTGCAAAAGAGTAATTGAAAATTTAGAATTTTCAAAACAAAGCTTATCAAGTGTTGTATTACATCTTCTTGAATTTTGGAGGTTTCTCCTGTTATTTTCATATTATTCCAGAAGATAACTGTCCACAAATAACAATAGCATTTTCTTCACTGCGTGTATGTGAGTTTCAACCTACAAATGCTTTGTTTTTGCTAGTATTATCAAAATTACATATGTTTGATTTCTTTATTTACCGCTCCACTTACAACTGCATGAATTATACTTTTAACAGTCATAGCATTTACTTTTACAATAATAACGTCAGAGTTAGAAATAATAATGGCATTTACTATATAAACTTCAGAGTTAGAAATAAAGTACAACAATAACATTTTGTGGTCGGTGTTTTAACGTTTACTTCATGTCAGATTATGTATTTAGTAAACAATAACATTGTAATTACTGTAATCTTTTATGGTAATAGTGTGGTGTTTGTTTGTGTCTTTCCATTAGGTTCACGCATTAGAGGCATTTTATCAAAATGGACAAAACATGGGTCAACCTGCCAAGGTTTCATTATTTTGATTATTACTTTCATAGTTATGAGCATTTTAGAATGAGTATTAAATCGTATAATTGTTTCGTAGAATGACAGAAGAATATAAGCAAGCGGTTCAAAATTTTGTATATAGGCATGCTGAAAGCAAAGGAAATCCAGAAAAAATTATATGCCCCTGCTGTAAATGTAGGAATCTAATATGGCAAACATCAAGGAATGTTGTGTCACACTTGATTTGTTTTGGAATTGACCCAACTTATGATGTATGGATTTTTCATGGAGAAAAACGCCCTTCGCAAAATAAAAGTGATGAACCGACAGATACATACAGAATGTATTTGGATGCACAAATCTGTGATGAGGAGGTAGAAGCTAATGCTAATGAAAGACATGGGGAAGGTATTAAGGAAATGATGGAGAATGTCGAAATTCCTTTGTACCATGGTTGTGCAACCCACACAAAGTTATCTGCTACAATACTCCTTTACAAGCACAAAGCGCGAAATGGTATATCTGACACAACATTTACAGAACTCCTTAAACTTCTCAAGGATATGTTGCCTAAAGAAAACACGCTTCCTGATTCGACATATGCAACAAAGAAATTGCTTCAATCGTTTGGTTTAGGCTATAAGAAGATACATGCATATGTAAATGATTGTTGTTTATTTAGAAAAGAGCTTGCACATAGTGATTTTTGTCCTAAATGTGGTAAGTCTCGTTGGAAAAAAAACAAGACTAGTGAGGATGGGAAGCAAGCCAAAATACCTGTGAAGATTTTGAGATACTTCCCATTAATACTAAGATTGAAAAGGATGTTTACATCACCAGAAACATCAAAACAACTAAGATGGCATAGCAGCCATAAGAGTGAAGACGGTAAATTGCATCACCCAGTAGATTCTTCTCAATGGGCTATGATTGATAGAATGTATCCTTCTTTTTCTTCCGATCCACGAAATTTAAGGCTTGGTCTTGCATTTGACGGCTTTAATCCTTTTGGTAATTGGAATTCTGCATATAGCTGTTGGCCAGTGTTTCTTGTTGCTTACAACTTTCCTCCATGGTTTTGTATGCACAAAGATAATATGATGTTATCTTTGTTAATTCCTGGACCACGACAGCCGGGGAATGATATTGATGTATATCTACAACCACTTATTGAAGATTTGAAAAAATTATGGGATAAAGGGGTGAAGGTGTATGATGCTTATACTCGTAGTGAATTTAGATTAAATGCTATTCTGATGTGGACAATTAATGATTTTCCAGCTTATGGAAATTTAGCTGGTTGCACTGTAAAGGGTAAGAGAGCATGTCCTGTTTGTGGCATTAATACATGTTCCGTATGGCTACCATTTAGTAAGAAGTGTGCATACATGGGTCATAGACGATTTCTTGAACCTAACCATGAATATCGTCAACGGAAAATGGAACCGTAGAAAATAGACAAAAGCCTCAAATACAAACCGGTGTTCAAATCTTTGACGATGTTCAAGATATTAGTAATGATTGGGGAAAAAAATCAAAAGATGAAGAAAAAGGTGAAAGGAAAAGGAAAAGGAGTGAGATGAAAAAAAGATATAAGATGTGGAAAAAAAGGTCCATTTTTTTTTATTTGCCTTATTGGAAGGTAAAATTAAACTAGAAACAAGTTGTTTTTCATTTTCTATTTATGTTTGCTACGTAGTACATTATTATTACTTAATGATATGTGTGTTTTCAATTTCTTAGGCACTCCCTTTACGGCATAATTTGGATGTGATGCATGTTGAAAAAAATATTGGTGAAAGTATTCTTGGTACATTGCTTGATATCAAAGGAAAATCGAAAGATGGCCTCAAATCACGACAAGATCTAGAAGCGATGGGCATTAGAAAAAAGTTGCACCCCATAGACATTGGAAATAAAGTATTGCTTCCAGCCGCGCCATGCACCTTAACAGATCAAGAAAAGGAGATCTTTTACAGTAGAATGAAGAATTTAAAAGTGCTAGATGGATATAGCTCAAATATTGGAAAATGTTTTGCAAAACAAGACAAGATCTCAAGTCTTAAGTCTCATGATTATCATGTTTTGATGCAACAACTGTTGTCTGTAGCATTAAGAGGACTTCTACCTATAGGGATAAGAAATGCACTACTACGACTATGTTCATTTTATAATGACATATGCCAAAGAGTGCTTGATAGAGATAAATTAGAATTATTGGAGTATCAAATTGCATTAACACTATGCGATCTAGAGAGGTTCTTCCCCTCTTCCTTTTTTGATATCATGATTCACTTGACAATACATTTAGGGAGGAAAGCAAGAATATGTGGACCGGTCCATTATCGATGGATGTATCCATTTGAGAGGTAAAATTTATTAACAGTACTTAAAGTGGTTAATAGTATATGCAGTTATGAAAGTAATTTTTTTATGCGTTTTGGTTATAGGTATATGAAAATATTAAAGGGGTATGTTAAAAATCAAGCACGGCCTGAAGGGTGCATTGCTGAGAGCTATTCTGCCGAAGAATGCATGAAATACTGCTCTAGATATATTAAAGATGCATTACAGATTGGAGAGAGGAAAAATCGAAATGAAGTGGAACAAAATGATTTTATACTCGAGGGGCGTCCTATTTCCAAAGGAAAACCTATGACAGTCGACGCGAAGGTGATTAATGCTGCTCATCAATATGTCTTGTTTAATACGGAAGAAGTAGAGCCGTATATAGAGTACGTATAAGTTCAACTCAACTATAATCTATAAGATAAATTAGATCTTTAATTACATTTATGTATGCAGAATGCACAAAGAGGAGCTAAGATGTTTGCATCCTCATCTTTTACGAGATGATTTGGAACTTTCAAAGTTGCATTCAGAGACTTTTAGTTATTGGTTTGAAAAAAAGGTTGAAAGTTATATTTAAAAAAAACTATTAACGATGAAAGGATTACATCATCATAAATCTTTATTTAATATATTATACTTGTCCAGGTTAAAGATGATAGACGTGTACCCAATGTTAGCAACATAATAAAATGGCTTTCATACGGACCTCGTTCGCAAATAATTTCTTATTCTGGCTATATTATTAATGGTCGACGTTTTCGTATGAAAGACTTCGAGAAGGGTACACAAAATAGTGGTGTTTCCATTGAGTCAAGTACTGTTTGTGTAAATGGGTCCATTGAGAAGGTAATATACTATGGGGTCTTGCATGAGATTTTCTTGTTGGATTATCGTCAATTTCAAGTTGCCTTGTTTAAGTGTGATTGCGCAAATATTTATCGTGGAGTTAAGGTTGAAGATGGATTTACATTAGTCAATTTACATCAGTTCCAAAATCAATTTGCAAGCGACCCTTTCATCTTAGCAACACAAGCCGTACAAGTCTTCTACTCTAGAGAAAGTAGTTCTTCAAATTGGTATGTTGTGTTGAGAGCACCCTCTAGAGGGTTTCATGAGTTGGAAAAATATGATGAGGATGAAGAGTCAACTAGTAAACCACTAGATGAGTCACTACTTGATGATATAGACGTAGATACTGGGGATGAAAGTTACATAAGGAAGGATTGTGATGGCATTTTGGTATGATATAAGCATACTTTATTGATTTCTTAATTTATGCATAGTCGTTTAAGCATAAAACTCGATCGATAACTAATTTAGAGTGAACTTTGTTACTTTATTACTTTCAACTTGCAAATTTAGAGCACCCTCTTAATTTAGTGTGATGTTCTAATTCTTTGTAAATTATTATGTTTTTTTATAGGTCGATCACTTAGTAGAAGAAGAGTGAACTTGTAGTATCAATGGGGAAGAGGGAGCAACATGACGGAGAGGTATTCAAAATATCTTATTTTATAGTGCAAAGTAATGATTGTAGGATACATTTCGTGCTACTTTCACAATGTTTCTATGAAAAATTGATCTGTTAAAAGTTTCCATTTAACATTGTTAGTAAATGCTTTCTTTTCAGATTTATATATCATAATTATATAATCACTTTCTGTACTTTCTTATAACATATGTTTAATAACAAGTTGGTTACAGTCATGGTGGCTACAATCATATACTATAGATACATGTGATCCTAACCAAAAGTCATCGGACCTTATTGGTTGTTAAAGAACACAAAGCATCACATTGCATGTTGAAATAGAAAAGCCCAGGTAAATGGAATAAAAAGATGGGCCATAGTTTGATTAACTCACAGTATTAATATTAAATTTATTGCAAGTATTCAATGACTTGAGTTTGTGTTTACACAAATCAAACAATTCATAATCAAAATGACTACAAACAAGCTGCTACTACTACTAAATGGGTAATAATACTTAAAAGGAGTACAGACATTTAATGGCAAGCTGGTTGCAGTCTATATTTTTATGGCGGCTGCAATCATACACTATATATACATGTAATGTGATCTAACCAAGAGCTATGGGACCTATAGGTTGTTCTAGAACACAACGAGCACCACATTGCAATAGAAAAGCCCCGACAAATGGAATAAAAAAAGGGATCCTTATCTTATAGTATTAATATTAATTTATTGCTAGTATTGAATAACTTGAGTTTGTGTTTACAGTGTGATTTTCAAACAATTCATAACCAAAATGACAATAGAACAAGCTACCAAATGGGTATCAACTTGACATCAATTAAGAACTATATGCTTAAGTGACAAATGCAACAGCAGTAAGATTTAAATGCAACAGCAGTAGAATACATTTTGTGCTACTTTGGCAGTTTTTATTGATTATTAACTGCACTTTCTGTACTATCATATGACGCTTAAGTTAGCATGTATTTCACTGACTTCAATTTTGATATTTCAGAGCTCAAAGACAGCGATCAAACGAGCAAAGAGGCAAAATCTTGCTGCACTTGCAGCTTTTCGTGCTGCTGATGAGAGGGCTGATGGTGTTAGAATCAACGAAATCCAAGGTGACCATCTTGATGTTGCTAATTCGCTTCGGGATTTAAATTGTGCTGTAAGAAGATCTCCCCGAAAGCATACTGAACACCCAATACGGCCCCCTCGTCCACCTGGAAGCAACCGTGGCCATACTACAAATTCGATACAGTCCCCTCCTGCACCCACTAGCAGCCCTGTCCATACTACAAACCCGATACAGCCTCCTTCTCCACTCACTCGCAGCCCTGTCCATACTACAAACTTGATACAACCCCCTCCTCCACCCACTAGCAGCCCTGGCCATACTACAAATCCGATACAGTCCCCTCCTCCACCCACTAGCAGCCCTGGCCATACTACAAACCCGATACAGCCTCCTCCTCCACCCGCAAGCAACCCTATACATACTTCAACCCCCTAGATGTCACTCCAAGCCAGCTTCCATCGGATTCTGGTGAAGGTTATACATTGAAGAAACCTAGAAAAAAAAGAGGGAGGACAATGTTGAAATCATTTGCTATGTTACCGAGTGAGAAGCCGGAATTAGAGTTTAATGAACGAGGACAAGCCATAGGTCCCAATTCTAAGCATTTGTCATCATATATTGGTGTTCTAGCAAGGGAGATGGTGCCAATGACCATTAGCGAATGGAAGAAAGTCGACGATGAATTGAGGGATGATCTATGGACTTGTATTCAGGTAATTGGTTTCATCGTTAGTATTTATTGTAATTGGTGTTCTGTTTCTTGGTAATTCATGCAAGTTGTTGTCATGAACTGTTTCTTGGTATTTAATGTCGGTAATTGGCTGTCATCCAAAATTTGTGCCATAAGATGTAATTGGCTGTCATCCAAAATTTGTAGCTCGCAATAATGTCGCCATAAGTGGAGGTGGCTGTTTCATTTTTGTATGGTTGTATGTCTAGGTTCCTCATGTGAACTGTTTGTAATAGAGACATTGTGCTGCCATTTTATTTTGTTTTGACTGTTTATCCCTTAGATACTGTTATTCCCAACTAATCACTTAACTGATCACTTGGTTTATTTTAAACATTGAACAATGAACAGAATTATTATTTTCAACCACTTGGACATTTGCAACATTTAAGGATTTGTGTGCTTAATAACAATGACATTGAAGTATTTGTTTAATATTCTATGTATTCTTGTTGTGCAGTCGAGATTCAAGGTAGATAAAGTGTACAAGGATTACTTGTTAATGATACTGGGACAATGATGGAAGGAGTCGAAATCAAGATTTGTTGCACCTATCAAAAAAGCGTCCACTTGTCCCGACTCTACTTATAGAGTAGCAGCCTTAAAACCAGATAATATAAAGAGCGTTGAAGAGTGGAATGCTTTTGTAAAGGAAAAATTGTCGGAAAAGTTTAAGGTGGTTATTTTTATTTTATTGATTACAACTATTAAATTTATTACATTTTCTTATATCATATTTATTGAATTTATCTTATGTAGGAAACCAGCCAAAAATTCAAAGCTATGAGAGATAAGAATAAATTTCCACATACCATGAGCCGAAAGGGTTATGCAAGATTGGAAGAAGAAATGGTAAGTAAATATTAAAAACTTAATCAGTACAAGTTCCAAAATTTTAACATTGCAATCCTATTTGATGTATATTGATTATTGCTAAAGCGTTTTTTATTTGTTATTACTTGTACGTTCTTAAGCTCTTATGCTATTTTTGTAGAAAAAGGAAAGTGCAACGTCTGATATCAGTAGAGACGAATTGTGGTGCAAAGCCCATACCAGAAAAAATGGAGAACTCCCGAATTCAGTTGTTTCCGACTGCATAGTAAGGATAATTTCAAATATAAGAAATAAGCAAAAAAAAAAAATAAGTGACCGCGGCTTTATGTTATTATTAATGTAGTATTTTTTAGTTGCTTAATATTGGTGTTTTTTGAATTTGTAGTCTAAGATAAAAGAGCATAATGCCATGAGTCAGAGTTCTCAGGGAACAACATCAATTACTCAAGATGGAGTGTCAATGCTTTTTGGTCAGGAACATGGCAGACGTGTAAGAGGATTAGGCTTTGGGGTTGTACCATCTCATCTGCGTATTCATCGGGCTAATTTAGGTGAAGTACATGCATTGCGATACCAAGTTAGTGGCATGGAGGCGAAATTACAAGAGCTTACTGCGATTATACTGGTAAGTGTTAATTAGCTATGCTAATGAATATGTGACATGTTCTTACAAATTACTAGTTATATATGTAATAATACAATCTTCACAGGATATGAAAGGAAAGCGAAGACTCAATGAGGAAAATCCAGAGACTCCTCCTGCTAATACGCCTCAGGTACCGTTTCCATATGTATGTTTCTAGTGATATAGTATAGAACTTGACTAGGACATTCGCATATGTTTCCATATGTTGCTGAGTTATAGTATAGAACTTGGCAGCAGACTTGCTTTTATTTATTTTCAGATGTATTTTGGCATTTAAAAAGCGGGAAAATTATTTTTACAAAATATTTATTTACAAATTAAGAAAATTGCATTTAAAAAGTATGATGGATGATGGTCAATGGTAAGGCAAGTAGATGCACTTTGACAACTTGTTTAAAAAGTAATTGATTGTTTTTAGGAGGGAATCTGTGATATGTGTTGTTGCAGTGGTCTGGTCAGGTATTTGTGTGGTAGAGAAGGATTGTGGCAAAAGGAGCAGTCAGGTAGGACAGTGGAGATGAGTGAGTTAATGGCAGTTTTGTTAGTGGAAGTAATTGGCAGCAGGGATTGGTTTGTTTGAAAGAGTGGTTGATGGCAGGGGGATGACTGAGTATTACTGTTGTATATGGCTGTAGCAGCAGTGATGAATGCAGGAGGGAGTTTGTTATGATGGTATATGGGTATGAATGGTATGTTGTTTGAAGCAGGTGGCAGTGATGGTTTGGGGTGGTAACAAGGGGTTGTAGGATGTGGGAGGATGTTTGGTGGTTAAATGGTTGATGAGAAAGTGCACAGTGGTTGAGATATAGTGGACAGAAGGATAGTGCACTGCACAATGAAGCACTGGGTGGTGACAGTGGTCAAATGGAGATACGTGAATATGTCACAGTGGGAATGTTGAAGTTTGAAGTTTGGGTGGTGTGTGTTGTTTTGTTGTGTCTATGAGGTTTCGGGGGATTGCAAGCAATGGTGGCAGAGATGTAGACGAAGTGTAGTGGTTAGTAAATGTTTGATATGGCATGATGATGAATGTAACAGTAAGAAGAAATGGTTGATGAATCATAGTGTAGTTGGTGGATGTTTTACACTGTTGTGTTGAAGGGGGATGGTTGGATTGTGATTCAAGTGGGTTGTGATTGGTTTGAGGAAGATCAGAGGGGGTAGGAGTTGAGGATGTATGAGTAGTTAGTTGTGCACTGTGTTATATGTTCATTGATATGGGTGGTGAACTGATGCGTTTGTATTGATATGTGAAGGTGGACAGTTGGGTTTGATTGTTATGATTATGGAGGAGGTGGCAATTTAAGTTGAAAGTTGTATGCAAGGTGAGTGGAATCAGTGTGAGTTTGAGGCAGCTATGCATGTGATGTCTGTGTTGGACAGAGCAACTATGAGAGTGATGTGAGGATTGTGCGACTGCGTATGGTTGTAGCTATTGGGCAGTTTCTATGATGATAGTGTGGAAATGATGTATGGTGTAAACAGAGGGATGAAGTATGTGGTATGATAGGCAATGTTAATAGGTTGAAGCAGTGGGTAGTTTTGGTTAGATATGCAATGTTGTAGGGGTTTGAAGGAACCGTCAGTGGATGTATATGAGTGATTGGCACAAAGATGTATGATGTTGCTGCTTCGAGTTGGATGGTTGTGTTGAAGGGGAGGGGAAGTAGAAATGCAGTTGTTTGTGAATTTTGAAGGAACCGTCATAAATGTCAACTAGTTTTGGAGCAATAAAAAACATCATCGAGTAAAAATATGATATAGGAGTGTAACTTAAATTTCCTGTGCTGTCATTTGTTTTTTGCTAAGGTTTTTGGTAGAGAGTGGACTAAGGAGGAAATCGCAAACAATAAGCAATCCCAATGCCAATATTCTAATGATTTAATAACTTGTATTCTATTAATTTACTAAGCATAACATCTCTTGATACTAGGCTTCCAAATGCCTTGTGTCTGTTTACTAACTTAATTTAATCAGTTAACAAAAATAGGCAACCTTTTATATAACCACATTGCATTGTATGTTTGATACTAATAATGGCTACTCTAATCGGATTTTCCTTGTTATTTCTACTTAGCTCGATTTTTGATAACTTGTATTATTCCATGACAAAATAAACAAGTTAACAATATTTTTGTCTTTAAAACTTTTGTATAGTTAATATCACATTTTTGGTTTGAAATGCTTCTACGTAAGCTACATTTTTCTTTATCTTCTCATCAGTGACCGTGCAAAATTCATACATTAGTGAACCGAGTGCTTCCAGTATTGTTTTATGATGAGCTTGGACCCTTGTGTATATGTTATGAAAACCATCGTTCCTTTAAATGTTAGTTTTGTATTGGCATTGACACTCTTTCAGGAATACAAAGTCATATATTTTATTCAAGCTGTTTAGTCGTACTTTACTTTTATATTAGTTGTTATTATTTGGAAATCGGATAGGTATAAAACCAACTGGTTTATTGAATGTTATTGTAAATGAAAAATGCTAAGCAATGCAGTAAAATATTTTGGTTTTTTAAATGCAAATTAACACACAAAACAAACATACACATAGATTATTTTTAGTTGATGTTATACATATACCATAAATAGTCTAATGAATTCATAAATTATTTTTGTGCAGTCACACCGTGAGAGCAATACTCTGACTGTTGAAGAACGGCCTAAACGGGATGCAAGGCATGTTGGAATTGAGGTCAGAAAATGTAAAATATTGAGTTGGCATAAGCAAGTTGTTGCAGAAGGAACGGTAGTATCCACTGATCCTGATTGTTTGTTGCATTTTAAAAAACTAGGACCAGATGGTTGTAAAGTTTGGGTTGATGTGGCGGTGGATCCGGAAGCTTTCTTGTGGAGGCCGAGTTCCGAGATGTGTACTATTGGAGAAGCAGTTGGATCGACCATGGCTTGGCATAAAGACTTCGTTGCCTTCGACTAGTGTATTTCCTTAGGGTATGTGTTTTGCGATACAAAACTTTATCTTTCTTATGTATTTTGTGTTGTATCCTATTTTGGAATGGTTATGTGAGAATGTTGTTTTGGTACTGTTTTAGTTGGTGATGTGAATGAATACTTTAGATTGTTTTATTTGGTATGTATTGTGTTTTGTTAGAATATATTTATGAATGAATTTGATTCAGTTATGTATATTTATAGTTTTGGTAAATTATTAAATGGTGCATGCAATTATATTTTTGGGTTTAAATTGCAATTGATGTGATTGTAATAAAAGTATATTACAACTGTGGAGGAGGTCGCAGAACATACTAAACTGCAACTGCGTATAACAGTTGTAGTAGGGATAACTACAACGGTGGCCACGTAGTTGTCATACCTGCTATATGACGAATGTTACAATCTATAACTGCTATCAACTATTGTAAAAAGATTAATTGCAACTGTGAATAACAGTTGTAGTAGATAACTACAACAGTTATCCACAGTTGTCATACCTGCTACAGCACGAAATGTTACATATCTACAAGAGTTACCAACAGTTGTAAAATGGTTATTTGCAAGGGTAAGAAACAGTTGTAATATACAATATCACAACGGTTATATGCAACTAAAGAACACAATTGTAAAAAATTGATAGTCTTTTACAACTTCTTAAAATACGACTGTGGTTCCACCATTGTAGTATATCTTTTACAACTGTGTTCCACTGTTGTTATATGTCTCTTGTTAGCACCAAAATTGGTCACTAACCTCGTAGAGAAAGATTGTGTAGAGATATAAGTGATGAAAGTAAATTAAACAGAGAAGACAATGCTAATCTAACTGCAGAAAGTAAGAACACCAAATTTATAGTGGTTCAGCGTAATTGCCTACGTCCACTTTGAGGTTAAACTTTATTGATCTTCTTTATAGTTGATTACAAATACAATTCGTGAATCAAATGCTTGAATGAAGTTGTTAAGTACAGAAAATGAGTCTTGAAAATGGCAGAGTCTCCCCAGTATTCTCTCTCCCAAAAAAGGATCCATTTCACTATGACCCTGCCCCTCTATTTATAGGCAAATATGGGCTGGACTTCCCAAGTGGGCTGGATAGCCGAACGCTCCAGCCCCAGTACAGTGGTCGCTGTATGCCGAACCAGGTGTGCCGAACGCCCTGATGTCGAACAGTCCCTTCTATGCCGAATGATGTGGTTGATGTTTGGGAAGTGCAGGATGTTTGTCAGTCGAAGCCGAACGCTCTTCTAGATGCCGAGTACTCTTGTTGCCGAGTACTCCTGATGCTACCGAGTACTACGCCGAGTACTCCTGTATGCCGAACTCCAGATGCTGCCGAGTTCTCCTTGATGCCGAGCACTCTTGTATGCCGAGCAGTCTTGTATGCCGAGCAGTCTTGATGCCGAGCACTCTCGTATGCCGAGCAGTCTTGATGCCGAGCACTCTTGTATGCCGAGCACTCTTGCTGCTGAGTATTGGTTGACGCCGAGCGCTCTGTATGCCGAACATTATGGATGCTGTGTACTTCGCCGAGTACTCCTAGATGCCGGACATTCTATGACGCCGAGTTCCACTAGGAAGCCGGGTACTTCGCCGAACACTCCTAGATGCCGAGTACTCTCTGACGCCGAGTGCTACTTGATGCCGAGCACTGGTTGCTGTGTACTTCGCCGAGTACTCCTAGATGCCGGACATTCTATGACGCCGAGTTCCACTAGGAAGCCGGGTACTTCGCCGAACACTCCTAGATGCCGAGTACTCTCCGACGCCGAGTGCTACCTGATGCCGAGCACTGGTTGCCTGGTCAAATCTCCAGGAAACACTTGCCCCCCAAAGTGTATCATGTGACCGAACGTGATGCGCTTTGAATCTAGTTCAATTTCCCTTGATGCTGCCTTCTCGAGAATGCCTGTGACGGAGGTGCGTGACGAGCGTGGTTTGAACGCCGAACAATACGTTCGAAGCCGGACAGCCCTCATGTGCCGAACGACACTTCGTTTTGATGCCGAACACTTCTGGTATTGATCGGTTCTACCGGGTATAGCCTTTTCAACTTCTACCTCCCTCTATATAACCAGGCGCCCTTCCACCATTTTCCTTTTACGCCTTCTTTTCTGTCATTCTAGAGACTTGCAATTCTTGCCATCCTATCAGATATAAAGTCTAATTGATCCTTCCTCAACTTCGATCGTCGAACTAGGTATCATTCCTTCCACGATTACATTACTTCAACTTTTAGGTTCATCACATGGAAACGGGGTATTTCTATTGTTGTACAATGTGTGGCTAGTAGAAGTGGCTCACACGTTTGGAGTCGCCGAACGGTGCATGTTAGTTAGGCCTAGCTCCTTTGTGCTGATCAAGACTGGAAGAAAAAGGAAGATGGGGTGTCGAACGGCGAAACCTTCGCCGGGCGATCTGTCTTTGTCGTTCGGCGTAGATGGAGAAGGAGCAGGGTGGAATTATGATCGAGGGCGGAGCGCTACTTTAGCCGAACGAACTAAGGCCGAACACTACCCAAATGCCGAACAGACATACACGCCGAATAGCATTTACACCGAACAACATAATTGCCGAACAACTGTCATGTCGAACAGATACATACCTGCCGAACAGAACTTAGACATGCCGAACAAACACATACGTGCCGAACAGAACTTAGACATGCCGAACAACCACATACATGTCGAACAGAACTTAGATATGCCGAACAACCACATACATGCCGAACAGAACTTTTAACTGGACGATGACTTAACCGAACGAGGCCTTTAGCCGAACATAGACTTAGCCGAACAAGGCCTTTAGCCGAACGCTTGACAATGACTTAACCGAACACACATACATGCCGACCTATTCTTAGGACGATCAATGCAATTGCCGAACAACATTTAAATGCCGAACAGTTATAAATGTCAAGTTAGACTTAAGCCGGAGACTTCACAAATTACACGTTTTTTAGATCTGGAACTGTAACCACCACCAGGCGGGCTCTTTGAGACGGTCAGCGATGACGGTCTTCGAAGGCAACGATTCGAAGCTCATTTTTATATCTTTGAAATCTTATTGCTTGTACACAATTGCTTGCACTAGTTCACACACCACGTGGGGGGAAAACTCGTGTTGCTAATTCTAACCTTCAACGTTTTTTAAGTATAGTTCTCTCAAGCACTTAGCCAGGTTCGTTATTTATTTGGGATGTCGAGAAAATCTAACTCCGCCACTATATCCGACAGGCCTGGGCCGTTATCAAGGCAAGGAGCCGTTGAAACTTCTAATCTGTCGACTTCTCCTACTCATAACTTGGCACCTGATGCTCTGGAGGCAACAATCTTACTAGACAATCCGATCGATTCACAAGCCTCGAAGATCAACGAAGCTGCTCTGCGACGGATATGCTCCATTCATGGGATTCCTTTTGCCGATGTGTTAGTTCCTTCGAGACACGATCGTCCTCATCTGCCCCCAGTCGGGTACACTACCTGCAACAAGTTCATGTGTTGGATGGGCAGCGTGCCTCCGTTCAATTTATTTCTCCGAGATGTTCTGCAGTACATAGACATAGCTCCGTCGCAGCTGCACCCGAACGGCCATGCATTTCTATACGGGACTTACTTACTTTTCATGGTCGTCTTCTCCAGACCTCCAACCCCCGGTGATATCAGATACATTTATATGTTCAAGAGACGGAAAGACAGTCCTTCCTTTATGTTTCTCGAGCCATACCACAAATGCCAGATCTTGACAGGGGCATGTAGCAAATTCGCCCTGTACAAACTGGAATGGTTCTATGTGCGCTGCCCTTCTGGTTTCGCCAGGAGATGGGTTGAAGGTAGTAAGTCTCTTTGCTGAGTCACTATTCGTATTTAATCGGAGTCATGCTTTTCCTAACTCTTCATTTCATCTTTTCAGGTATCAACCCGCGTCCGGAAGGTCGAGGATATTCTGAGGCTGTTGAAGCCATTAGAGCTCTTCCTGCTGAGGATCGAGACATCCGGACTATCATTTCAAATGAATCGCTGTCGGGGTTTGGCTTGCTAGCCCCTGGTCGTCGGATCAGCCTTCCAGAAGGTGTCACCATTCCCAAACCTTCGTCCGGTAAAGGGAAAAAACAGGCCGGATCGTCGTCGCGCCGCACTCCCGATATGCACAAAGAAGGTGAGCGCAGAGAAGATGATGTTCCTGAGACTCAAGGCGAGAACGTGGGTCCCGCTTGGAATCCGGCAATCGAGGTTCAAGATATTGAGACGTCATCCTCCCCTTCGAAGGGGAAGAAGAAGTTAAAATATACAGTTCAAAAGGAGAAAGTTGGTGGCACTTCAAAAGTTACGCCTATCCCGCCTGAGAAAGAGGCTTCTTCGCAGCATCTGGAAAGTTCCTTGAGGGGTCTATCGAACCTTTCTATTCCCGAAGACATACTTAATTATGGGTTTGATGATCCTGAAGCCCTCAAATTTTTTTCGCCCGCTAGAGGCAATGCGGGAGTTCAACTCCCGGTCCAAGGAGACAACACCCCGATTAGTAAAGATAAACGAACTGGTCCATCGGGGGGAACACTAGGACACACACGCACATATGCATTCCATCATACACTTCAAGTTTTTCCTCATCTCACGGACTTTTCTTAACTCGTTGTTATCTCCATTCTTTGCAGGTGATATGGGGCGTTCTCACGGACTCGATCGTCTTCAGGGCTCTTCTGTATTTCATCACTCTGGACGGGATTCTGGTTCAGGCAGACGTAGGGACAGAGGCGATTATGAAGATAGGGACAATCGTCCCCGCGAGTCGTCTCACCGCAAGAAGGCACACTCTCAATCTTCCCAGTCCCGTGATCTTCCTCCTCCAACTGAGCCGGATAGGGAGAAGTCTTTACAGAAGGGTTATCAATCTATGATCCTCGAGAACAACATTCCAGTTCATCGAGTACAAGGCAAGTCCGAGAGCAACGGAAAAAAGCGGAATTCTCAAAGCCTCCTCCTCCTACTCCTGCGGTGGACCCAACTGTTGCGGAAAAGATGGTCGATCTTAAGGCCAAGTTTCCAAAAATTTGCTTCGATGGTCTGAAGTTCCTCCCGGCCATTCATCATATTCCCGGGCATGTGAAACATAGTGCCATTGCCTGTAATAACGACGTCTATGTTCAACATGACGCGTTTGTGCACTTGGTGGAGAAGATCTCGGAAGTATCCGTTGAGCGTCAACACGAGATTGATCGTCTGAATCTGGAGGCCAACAGCGATAAGAAAATCATCAAACTCCAAGACGAAGAGCTTGCTTCGTATAAGTCGAAGCTGGAAGCCGCTGAACAAAGCGCAAAAGATACTGCTGAGGTAGTTACTCGTTTAGAGGCGGCTCACAAAAAAGAGCTTGACGAAGCAGTCCAGCGCAGCGGTGCCCTCGCTCTAGAAAAAGACTCTGTCCAAAAAGAAAAGGACGCGCTCGCCACCCAAGTCAAAGAGCTGAAAGAATTACTCTCCAAGGAGAAGGAGGATAAGGTAGCTGCTCAAGAAGAATCACAACGATACTATGATGAGATCGTTGCTACCCGACTCCTGAAAACAAAGCTCGATGACAAACTCGCTGGGGTTGAGAAAATGAAGGATGAGGCCTGTGAGGAGGGCAAAAGAGAGGCTGCAGAGGAGATTGACTCTCGCCTCGAGGCGGCCGCGGAAGCCGGCAGGGAAGAAGTCAAAAGCATGTTTGACCCGTTGATTGCTGAATATGGAGCCCGCATCCTTATGCATCGCGACTTAACATTCTTGGGCGACGGCTACCTTGAGTCCCTAGCTGAGGCCTGGGAAACTTTGATAAGGATCAGGAAGATCGAGTCGGGCTCCGAAGAGGTTGATGAGGAGGCCCTGGTGAAGGAGTTCCTTAGGGGGAACGAGCCATCGGATTTATCCGCAGCATTAGCACTTTACAGCAAAGGCTCTCCCCTTCCAAAAGAAAAAGATGGTGAAGCTGGCCCATCTGGGGTTAATATTACCGCTCTTCATACTGCTGCTCAGTCTGCTGCCCAATCGGCCGGTCGGCCGACACTTGATCCATTCGAGCAGCATGTTGGTTATGACCCCGAAGACCCTGGGCTCGGTGCTCATGTGCTATCACCTATCCTGGAGGGTGAAACCCCACGCGCCACCGATAGCCAACCGGAACCTGGTGGGAAATTCTTCTTTCTCTAGAAGTTGAAAGATCCTGTCTTTTTTTCCAGCAGTGGCTACTCGTTCTAACACTCATTCTTTATGTTTTCGTGCAAGTTGTTCTGACGCCGAGCAAATTCCGAGGAGCGATGACGCCAAGGAGGAGGCAGGGAAAACAAGCGATGCTGTCCACGCGGGAGTACTCCCTGGTCCCGATGCTCAGTTGATCGGGGAGCTGGATGATGATAAGCTCGACGCTTCATCTCCTGCCGAAGGGGATGATGAAATTGAAATCACCGGCGCCACTGAGCATACCTCGCATATGAGCATGAAGGACCGCCTTGCCGAAGAGGAGAAGAAAAAGGCCGAGGTCAAAGTTGAACCTGGAATCCTGGAACTTTCCGACCCGCGGAACAGACCTCTGAAAATCATCCTCCCGGGCAGGTCCAAACCGCTAGATGTTCCGTCTCCTACTCCTGACTCCGCTTCCTTAGCAAGCAAGAAGTCCAAGAAAAGGCGTGAGGAAGAGGAGTCATCGGAAAAGACGAAGGAAGACAAGAAGAAGAAATTTAAGAAATGATCGATATACTCGTTCAACGAGCTTCTTGCTTAAGTCTTGTAATTGCTTTTATCTTCCGTAGCTTGTAGTTTGTATAGACAGGTCTAGATTTTGTAGGAGTGATCATGTAATCCCATTTTGATCTTATCGAATAAAGTTTAGTTTCTTTTTGTTTGAATGATTCTCTTGTCTTTCTTTGGTTTGCTGACTAATTGTAGCCATAACTCAAGTTCTTATGAGTTGCATTATCTCCCGGTCCATTCTCGTGTTGTTCAAACATTTTTGGACATGGCGTACTTCTCGTCCCGCATCTCTCGAGTGCTTGGACTTTTTGCTGACTCTGTGCTCCAGGGACTTGGAGACTTGAAACCGTTTATACTCTAGTTCGCGCTCCAGGGACTCAGAGTACTCCGCTCCGCACTCTGGGGGATTCGGAGATTCGTATTCGTTTATACCCTAGTCCGCGCTCTGGGGACTTAGAGTACTCCGCTCCGCACTCTGGGGATTCAGAGATTCGTATTCGTTTATGCTCTAGTCCGCGCTATGGAGACTTAGAGTACTCCGCTCCGCGCTCTGGGGATTCGGAGATTTGAAATCGTTTATACTCTAGTCCGCGCTCTGGGGACTTAGAGTACTCCGCTCCGCACTCTGGGATTCGGAGATTTGAAATCGTTTATACTCTAGTCTGCGCTCTGGGGACTTAGAGTACTCCGCTCCGCGCTCTGGGGATTCAGAGATTTGAAATCGTTTATACTCTAGTCCGCGCTCTGCGGACTTAGAGTACTCCGCTCCGCACTCTGGGGATTCGGAGATTTGAAATCGTTTATACTCTAGTCCGCGCTCTGGGGACTTAGAGTACTCCGCTCCGCACTCTGGGGATTCGAAGATTTGAAATCGTTTATACTCTAGTCCGCGCTCTGGGGACTTAGAGTACGCCGCTCCGCGCTCTGGGGATTCAGAGATTTGAAATCGTTTATACTCTAGTCCACGCTCTGGGGACTTAGAGTACTCCGCTCCGCGTTCTGGGGATTCGGAGATTTGAAATCGTTTATACTCTAGTCCACGCTCTGGGGACTTAGAGTACTCCGCTCCGCGCTCTGGGGATTCGGAGATTTGAAATCGTTTATACTCTAGTCTGCACTCTGGGGACTTAGAGTACCCCGCTCCACACTCTGAGGATTCAGAGATTTGAAATCATTTATACTCTAGTCCGCGCTCTGGGGACTTAGAGTACTCCGCTCCGCACTCTGGGGATTCGGAGATTTGAAATCGTTTATACTCTAGTCCGCGCTCTGGGGACTTAGAGTACTCCGCTCCGCGCTCTGGGGATTCAGAGATTTGAAATCGTTTATACTCGAGTCCGCGCTCTGGGGATTCGGAGATTTGAAATCGTTTATACTCCAGTCCGCGCTCTGGGGACTTAGAGTACTCCGCTCCGCACTTTGGGGATTCGGAGATTCGTATTCGTTTATACGAGTCCGTACGTCGTACAAGATAATGTAGTTCGTCATTCAATTACGAGATATAGAAACGTTAGTGATTCATGGAAGGTACGGCTTCAAGCCTTTATTAACGAAAATCAACTAAACTGCTCGATTACAACATTTTTAAAAAGAAACTAAGTTATTATTGAATGGAGAGATGCAGGAAATAACAGTGCTTAAAACAAGAAAGGAAACATGCTAAATGTAATAGTGCCGCAGATGTTCACTGTTCCATGCTCGGGGGAGTGTCGTGCCATCAACGGTTGCTAGCTTGAATGTTCCCTCTCCAAGCTTCCGTTCAATGGCGTACGGACCTTCCCAGCTGGGATTCATACGTGATGGTACTGGGAAAACTCGTTTCAGAACGAGATCACCCACATCAAAGATCCTTGGGCGGACTCTGTCGTCGTAGTAGCGCTTGACTCGGTGCCTATGCGCTGCCGTCCTTAATTCGGCTTCTTCATGCTTTTCATCGATGCAGTCCAGTGATTCCAACAGGAGATTCTGGTTCGTCTTGGGATCATAGTATGTCACTCGGTGTGATGGAACTTCAAGTTCCACGGGTATAACGGTTTCAGAGCCGTATGCCAAGGCGAATGGAGTGTGGTCGGTCGCGGACTTGTGGGTAGTTCTATACGCCCATAATGCTGTCGGGAGTTCATCTACCCATTTGCCTCCGACCTTCTCCAGACGCTTCTTCAGTATGGACTTGATTATTTTGTTGACGGCCTCGACTTGCCCGTTAGCTTTCGGGTGTGCCACGGCGGCGAACTTCTTCTCGATGCCATATTTTAAACAGAACTCTTTGAACTCTCTGCTTTCAAATTGCGTCCCGTTGTCCGTAATGATGGTGTGTGGAAGGCCAAAGCGGCATATAATGTTTCATACAACGAAGTTAATGACCTTATTAGAGGTGATTGTGGCCAAAGGTTCTGCCTCAGCCCATTTTGTGAAATAGTCGACTACAACTATCGCATATTTCGCGCCACCTTTGGATATAGGCAAAGAGCCGATTATGTCGATTCCCCAGATCGCAAATGGCCAGGGACTAATCATTTGTGTGAGTTCCGTTGATGGAGCCCTCGGGATTCTCGCATATCTTTGACACTTGTCGCATTTTCTTGCGTAGTCCGCGGCGTCCCGGTTCACAGTGGGCCAGTAATATCCATAGCGGAGGATCTTCTTTGCTAGCGTTTGCCCCCTAGTATGGTCGCCACATTCCCCTTCGTGAACCTCTCTTAAGACCCGCTTTGTCTCATCATGAGCGATGCATCGCAATAATGGGACTGAGAATCCTTTTCGGTACATCGACCCATCCTGCATTACGTATCGCGCGACCTTTCGAAGGACCTGCCGTCTTTCGCTTCTTTTTTCTGGTAAAGCTCCGGTCGTTATGTACAGTTTGAATGGGGTTATCCACGATTCCTTCTCGATTTCTGTTTCCAACACGAGATCGACTTTCATCCCGTCTATGCTCGGGGCATGCAAGATTTCGACGGGATACAATCCCATTTGTTGCGCATCACCGGTACTTGCAAACTTAGCCAATAAGTCGGCTTCTTTGTTCTGTTCGCACGGGATATGTGAAATGTCATAACGCTCAAGATTTGATAGTAGCTCTTGGACCTGAACGAGGTACGGAGCAAGCTTTCGTCCCTTTGCTTGGTAGTCCCCTCATACTTGGTAAACCACCAATTGTGAGTCACAAAAGATTTCGATTGATTCGATTCTGAGTTCTCTGATGAGCTTCAAGCCAGCGATCAGTGCTTCATATTTGGCTTCGTTATTTGTAGCCGGGAAGTCGAGCTTTAGGGCATAACAGATTGATCGGTTTTTCGAAGTTATAAGAACTACGCCCGCGCCGGAGCAACGGTCGTTTGATGCACCGTCGGTGTATAATTTCCATCGAACGGGGGGAATGATGTCGTCGTCATCCGGTTTGATGGGGATGGTAAACTCAGCGATGAAATCCGCTAATGCTTGCCCTCGGATGGCTCTCCGCGGTAAGTATGCGATATCGAATTGGCTCAACTCGATGTTCCATCTTAGCAATCTTCCAGAAGTTTCCGGCCGTTGGAGTACTTGCCTCAGGGGTTGATCGGTATAAACACCGATTGAATGTGCTTGAAAGTATGGGCGAAGCTTTCGTGATGCAATCACCAAGTAATAAGCCAATTTCTCGATATTAGGGTAATTCCTCTCTGCCCCTGTTAAACGCTTGCTAACATAATACACCGGCTTCTGGACTCGATCCTCCTCACGAACCAATGCAGCACTTATCGCATGCGGGGATACAGCCAAGTATACGTACAACATCTCGTGGTCAACTGGTTTTGCTAGCCTTGGTGGACTCTCCAGATGCCTCACCAGATTCCGGAATGCTTCCTCACAACTAGACGTCCATTCAAAATTTCTCTTCCCTTTCTTTATGATATCGAAGAATGGGATGCACTTGTCAGTTGCCCTAGATATAAATCGACTTAGCACAGCCACTTTTCCGTTCAAGCTTTGTACTTGCTTTATAGTCCTGGGCGCTTGCACATCTCGAATAGCTTGGATTTTTTCTGGGTTGGCTTCGATCCCCCTAGCATTGACGATGAATCCCAAAAACTTCCCTGATGCAACGCCGAATGAACACTTCAGAGGGTTGATCTTCATCCCGTAAAATCTGAGTATGTCGAACATCTCAGCCAAGTCTCGAATGTGGTCGTTTGACCGTCGTGACTTCATGAGCATGTCATCCACATAGACTTCCATCGTTCTACCCCGCTGGTCCTTGAACATTCGATTCACTAAACGCTAGTAAGTTGCTCCTGCGTTCTTCAATCCAAAGGGCATCACTACATAGCAATACAGCCCGACATTTGTAACGAAGCTGGTGTGTTCTTGGTCCGGAATATGCATCGGGATTTGGTTGTATCCTGAGTACGCGTCCATGAATGACAGCAGCTCGTGTCCTGCAGTGGAGTCGACCAACTGATCGATCCTAGGCAGCGGGAAACTGTCCTTAGGGCATGCTTTGTTCAAGTCGGAATAATCTACGCAAGTCCTTCATTTCCCATTCGCCTTTTTTACTAGCACGGGGTTGGATACCCACTCAGGGTAGAGGGCGTCGCGGACGAACCCATTTGCTTTGAGTTTGTCCACCTCCTCTCCGAGAGCGGCGGACCTCTCCGGATCCATTCCTCTCCTTTTTTGTTTAACTGGGACGTATTTCGGATCTATGTTCAACATATGACTCGTGATGGCGGGAGAAATCCCACACATATCAGAATGCGCCCAGGCGAAAACATCAAGATTCGCCCGGAGGAAGTCGCTAAGGTCTTCAGTCATCTCGGGACCAAGCTGTGATCCGATTTTCAGAATTCGCAAAGGGTCGTCGCGGCTAACTGAGATGTCAATTGTTAATTCAGCCGGTGCTGCCTTCTCTTCCCTAGGTTTCTCATCGTCGTCTCTCGGATCTATATCTCCGAAGATCCGAGAACTATGCCCGAGCCAGGGCTCGGGCACTACTTGTCAATTATTCACATTAAGGATGCGGACGGGATTGTCCGCAACCTTTCCCTTCTCCCTCCGATGGGCTTCTCGGAGCTCAGCCACATAACAGGAACGACCAGCTGCTTGGTCGCCATGAACAATACCTACTCCTTTGTCAGTTGGGAACTTCAAAGTTAAACACCACGGGGCCAATGCTGCCCTAAACTCAGCCAGGGCCGGCCGGCCCAAGAAAACATTATATGGAGAATCCACATCCAAAACTACGAAGGGTAGAATTCGCACCCTCCGACGCTCGCCTTGCCCCAGTTCAACTGGTAACTCAACGTACCCTACGGCGTCGGTTGATGCGCCGTTAAAGCCGTGTATACGAGCCTTGGACGGTTTCAGGTCTTTTGTTTCTAGTTTCATTTGATCGTAAGCCTTCTTGAAGATGATGTTGACTGAACTTCCACAATCAATCAGAATTCTTTTCACATATGCTGGTCCGATCGTTGCAGATATGACCATGGGGTCGATGGTCGGAGCCTCTATCTGATCAGCGTCTCTACTTCTAAACACAATATCGTCTGTCATTATGCGCTGCTGCTTAGCAGGGGGCCCGTCCTCTGTGTTCGAACAGCACTCAAAATCTGCATGCTTCAGGGAACTTGCATATCGCTCCATCTCTTGCCAATTCTTATCTGCGGGGTGAGGTCCGCCGATAATTGTATTTATGACTAGTCTACCTACGGTTCGGGCAGGCTCCTCGGGATGACGCGGAGCTGGTGCACGACCAGGGTTGGACGTTCCCTGTCCTCCTTCCTGAGGATCCTTCACAAATTCTTGCAATTTCTTCTGCCTGATCAACTTTTCAATAGAGTCGTGTAGGTGTCTACACTCCTCCGTATTGTGCCCATAAGTCTCATGGAAGCGACAATATTTCCCGGTCCGTTTTTGTTCCTCGGTTGATTCTTTCAGACGTGGCTTTCTGTATTGAAAAGTATTGCAGGTGGATAGGTAAATGTTCTCAAGTGGCGCGTTCAGCGGAGTATACTCGCTGTAGCTTGGAATTCTCGACTTCCACTTCCCCGCTTCTTTTCTTTTCCCTTGACTCCTTCCTCCGGACTCCTTGGGTTGCCCAGGCTTGTTCTGGACATTGACCTGGACCTTTCCCGAGCTGTCTCCAGACTGCTTCACAGCAATGTTGCTCTTTATTGATTCTTGTACAGGTCCTGGCGCCTTATCCCGTCGTACCCACCTAGCTTCCTCTCTTCTTATGAACTGGTGTGCTTTTGAGTAGAAACGCTCTAGCGTAGCCGGAGGTTTTCCTGCCAGCCAGTCTCCAAACTCAGAGTCTGGATCCACACCTCTCATTACAGCCATTAGAATTGCATGGTCGTTGGGATTACTGACTTCAGTTGCTGCAACGTGGAATCTTTGCAAATATTCCTTCAACGACTCCCCGGGATTTTGGATTACACTTGACAGAGACATCACGTCCTTTGGGCGCGTAGTGTGTATCCTGAACTGCTCAATAAACTTCTTTGCCAACTCCTCGAAATTTGATACGGATCGCGGAGGAAGTCGGGTGAACCACATAGTAGCGATCCCAGATAGAGTAATCGGAAAGCACCTACACTTGGTGGCATCATTCGCTCTAGCTGAATCCATCATCCATTCGTACCTCATGACGTGCTGTCTGGGGTCAGTCCTCCCTTCATATGCAGGGATAGTAGGCATACTAAACTTCCTGGGGTACGCCGCTTGCAACACAACATCCGTGAACGGAGTATGACTTCTTGACACTCCCCAATCATCATTCGATAACCCCTGATTTTCCTTCATCAACTGCCTGATCATGGCTGTCAGATCTGGTGTCTGTATGGAAGGTGGAAGGTTGGTGTCTGTTCTACGCGACTGTCCATGCTGATGCCTCCTCTCCTGGCGATCTGCCAATCGTGCGTCTTGAGGTTCGACATCGTTAGCATTTTGATGATCCGGGCCTCTGTCCTCCATCTGTACCCCGGTCCTGAATTTTCCAGCTCTTGCTTGGTCACGGTCTCCAGTTGTTTGAACAGCAGCTTCTGCTCGTGCAGCGTCAGTCTTGCGGCGTCTGCACCTGGGAGGTTCATCAGAGGAAGTTGAACTGTTAGATGAAGAGTAAGGAGCGGGATTGCCCCCAGCATTCTATTGCTGCTGTTGAGTGAGTTGTGCCATCAGGTTGGCGTTAGCTTGCATCTGCTCTCCTAGTTGTCTCCTGCTTTCCCTGAGTTCTCTCATCAAGTCATTGAACTCTATTCTGGTGACAACCGGAGTCTGTTCTTGAGCGGCAATTCCTGCACTCGGAATCGCTGGTTGATTGCTAGGTCCTGCTTGTTGCACACTAGCAGTTTCGTGGGCATCCGCATTATGAGAAGCTGACCTGGTACGTGGTCTTGCCATTGTAGAGTTATCGGTATGAACTCTGAGTAGAATCAACGGATGTCCTATCAGTGAGTCGGATCTTCTTTGGGGGATTTGTTCAATCCAGTAGCTTCAAAGCAGATCCTTGAGGTCTGAGAATTCAATTCTCAGTGAAAGCACCAAAGTGTTAGCACCAAAATTGGTCACTAACCTCGTAGAGAAAGATTGTGTAGAGATATAAGTGATGAAAGTAAATTAAACAGAGAAGACAATGCTAATCTAACTGCAGAAAGTAAGAACACCAAATTTATAGTGGTTCAGCGTAATTGCCTACGTCCACTTTGAGGTTAAACTTTATTGATCTTCTTTATAGTTGATTACAAATACAATTCGTGAATCAAATGCTTGAATGAAGTTGTTAAGTAGAGAAAATGAGTCTTGAAAATGGCAGAGTCTCCCCAGTATTCTCTCTCCCAAAAAAGGATCCATTTCACTGTGACCCTGCCCCTCTATTTATAGGCAAATATGGGCTGGACTTCCCAAGTGGGCTGGATAGCCGAACGCTCCAGCCCCAGTACAGTGGTCGTTGTATGCCGAACCAGGTGTGCCGAACGCCCTGATGCCGAACAGTCCCTTCTATGCCGAACGATGTGGTTGATGTTTGGGAAGTGCAGGATGTTTGTCAGTCGAAGCCGAACGCTCTTCTAGATGCCGAGTACTCTTGTTGCCGAGTACTCCTGATGCTACCGAGTACTACGCCGAGTACTCCTGTATGCCGAACTCCAGATGCTGCCGAGTTCTCCTTGATGTCGAGCGCTCTTGTATGCCGAGCAGTCTTGTATGCCGAGCAGTCTTGATGCCGAGCACTCTCGTATGCCGAGCAGTCTTGATGCCGAGCACTCTTGTATGCCGAGCACTCTTGCTGCCGAGTATTGGTTGACGCCGAGCGCTCTGTATGCCGAACATTATGGATGCTGTGTACTTCGCCGAGTACTCCTAGATGCCGGACATTCTATGACGCCGAGTTCCGCTAGGAAGCCGGGTACTTCGCCGAACACTCCTAGATGTCGAGTACTCTCTGACACCGAGTGCTACCTGATGCCGAGCACTGGTTGCTGTGTACTTCGCCGAGTACTCCTAGATGTCGGACATTCTATGACGCCGAGTTCCACTAGGAAGCCGGGTACTTCGCCGAAGACTCCTAGATGCCGAGTACTCTCTGACGCCGAGTGCTACCTGATGCCGAGCACTGGTTGCCTGGTCAAATCTCCAGGAAACCTGACGTCGAGTATATCTTTTACAACTGTGTTCCACTGTTGTTATATGTCTCTTTTGTTGTAGTGGTAGGACTGAGGATAGCGTGAGTGTGTCGTTATTTTGTATTAGAATTATGTATTTACCAATACAGTTATTTGTTTGTTTTCTATAATTTGTATTTGAATTCAATATTAATGGTGTGGATTTGAATTTGAATTGGATGTTAAATATTAAACACTACTTATCGAATGTTAAACACTAACAACTACATATAAAATATTATTTATTACAAAATAAAATTAATCATCGATATCAACAATATCAAGTTAGTTATATAAAAATACAAAAATCTTTAATTCTTATCCAACCTTTGTCCAATATCAGAATGTCCAAAAATGGAATCAACCCTTACCTCCAACCAACCTTTACCTTTGAACCAACTCCTACCCCTAACCCAAAGTTGTGAGTAACTTTAATATAATATATATATATATATATATATATATATATATATATATATATATATATATATATATATATAAGGTGAAACGAGTTATATGATTTAACTTATCTCGTATGTTTGCACTAAAAAGATTATACGAATAATTGTGGTAGAATGGAAATTACTTCTATTACTCGCTTCAGGAAAACGTGATCCAACTTAAATTATCATTGCTCATTTTCGTGGTCGTTATTAAAAGCTAGAAGCCCTCAAGATTATAATCTAATTCTTAACCAACCATATTATCTCCTCACCTTATCCCAACTCAAACCCTCACATTTCTTATACAAAATTCAATTCACTCCTTTTCGCTTGCGTGCTTCTACTTCCTTTTATCCGAAATAAAAGATAAACCAACATATAATTCTATAACATTTTCTTATATTTTAATGGCAACAGCAATGTCTACGACGTCAATATCAGCAACTACGCTCTCATGCACAATGAAGAAGCAGAAAACAAGTGACGTTGTGTTTATTAAAGGCATCAATTCGTTTGGTGGTCTAAAGGCACGCAACAAAATCGCTTCTCTTAGTGCTCCGAAATGCAACGAGCAGTCATTTATTATGGCAGTGAAGAACTCGATGAAACGTAACGGAAGAAGCAAAGGAGGTGCACTGACTTCTACTTCCAACGCAGCTGCTGAAATATTTAAAATTGCTGCGATTATGAATGGATTGACTCTTGTTGGTGTTGCTGTTGGATTTGTGCTTCTTAGGATTGAAGCTACTTTGGAAGAAGAAGAATAGGGATCGCATGTTTTGTACTACTATACATGTTTCGGTTTCATTTCGCAATTTAATATGTTCATATATTTCCATTTGGTCATTTCAAGTATGAATTAAAGTAGTTAATATGCGATGTTTCTAATTTTGAACTCGGGGCACTATTTCCATACACCATTATTATCTCTAAAATAAAATCTATCCATCGTTCCTTTTTACATTATTTTCGATTAGACCTAATCAAAATAGTTTTTCAATGAACCATTATTGTTTTTAATTTTATTTTTCTATTGGATTTTACATTATTTGATTCTATTGTCACGTCCCCCTCAAGGAAATTTTATTTTTTAAAGTGGAGTCCACCTAAAATTGACCTATAGAATAACCGCATAATTTCTTTTACCCATAACCAGTATGTATGGCACGTCTGTTGGACATGTGCAAAGAAAAACGTGAGTTAACTTTTCAATGCAAAATAGCATGTACAGATGCGAACAAAAGTTGATGTACTCGTTGTATTAATAAATTTGCTTATCATATAATTACCGTAGTGAAAAAATATATTATCAAGTTATGCTTCTCATTGAAATAAGAGTCAACAATGGTAATGCAAAAAAATAATATGACAATGAGTGTCACCGATGGAAACTGTCAAGCAATGTGGAAATAGAAAACACATTTCATCGGTGGGTAATTATGGACATACCTACAATGCACAATGTAGCATAATTACTATTTTATACTTGTGTGTTAAGCATAGTTAGTATGTTATATTTATCATTTTCTTAGATAAAAGGTTTGATAGTCTATTACTTATGCTCATAACTTCCATAAAAAAACACATTTATATAAGAATACAAAACTTTAAATGGTGCACATGAATCTACATTTGTGAAATCAATTTCAAAACAAAATTTTAAATCAAAACATGCGCATTCATATAACAAACACAATGCAAATTCATCATGCAATATGAAAAACTAAAAGCGATCGTAAGTACGCACAAAATAAAGGGTAGATTCACATTATAAACCATTGGAAAAGAGAATATATAATTTTTCGATATAGATAAAAGAAACGAGCCATAAACATGATTATACCTTGGTTTTTTTTACTGTTTATGTGTTATCTCCATACTGCTCACTTCAGAACCACACATGGCCGATGGGGACTGAAGTTGATGCGCACTCAATCTTGGGTCAAGCTACACCAATTCGAAATATAGATGGTATAAGTTGTAACAACCCGCATATTTCACGATTAAATATTTAAATGTTTTATTTAAATATAACGTCGTTAGTTGGATTAAATTCCAAAATGTGACTTTTTTGTAAATAGTCGAATCCGGACTCGAGGATACTTCCATTGAGTTTAAAACAACGTTTACAACTTGTTTAAATATAAACATCGATATGTTTGGAGTTGATTAAGATTTTGGTATTTTCAATTGGGCTTTGGGTTGGGTTTTAGCCCATTAACCCAATATGAGACCCAAACTCTTCTACCTAATAGCTCCCACTCCACTCCTCTTTATTCATTCATTCCATTTTCTAAATTCCTAACACTCAAGCCCTAGGAAGAATGGTGGGAAGATGAAACTAAAATTGCTAAGCCCTAGTTTCTCTTAGGAATTCAAGTTCTAGTTCAAAAATCGAACAGAAGCTTAAGTAAGCATCCTCTTCGTCTTCTCCATCTCAATCCCTCTCCAATTTTCATAATTTCCTATAACCTAACTTAGGAAATATTTGCATATGATAATAGATTGAAGATTCTAAAGGTGTAGTGAAGAGGAATTGGTCTAAGCTTGTTTTAGAGCTTCTCATTTCTATTTTTAGGTTTAAATGTGAGTTCTTGAACTCACATCTATGTCTATAGCTTTCATTGTTGTTAGGTAAGGATTCCTAACATCTATTTCATGTTCAATTGCTTTCGATTTGAATTGGTTTGGTGAATTTTTCAATTTTTGTTCTGAAGTCAAAATTTATGAAAATCCTACTATGGATGTTTGGACATGTTATTTGGGGTGTATCGAAGAGCCTATAGGGTGGGGTTGTCGCTTGGCATAAATCCTTAGCCGCCATCGCTCGTTCGATCACTTCTGAATTGATTTGGCCATCAATGTTCTTAGTAAATTTCTACCCAGCTCAGGCAACCAGACGTCTGGTTGAAATTTCCATACATTTGGTAGGTGCTTCCGAGAGAAAAATAATAATAATAAAAATGGAAATAAATTTCTAAAGCTCAGGACTAGACGTCTGGTTAAACCCAACCAGACGTTTGGGAGGCTTCAGGAAATAAAAAAGAAAAAGGAGAAAGAAATTATAAATTTCCTGAACCCAGGGTCAGACATTTGGTTAAACCTACCAAACGTCTGGTTCTGTTATTTTTTGCCTATTGGCCTATTTTCGCATGGATTTCCAATTTTTATCGATCTTTGACGATCCGAATAGCTATTGTCAATCAATACCGACTTTGATGACTTCTTTTCTGGATTATTGGTGTTCCCATTTGATGGATTTGATATCGAATTTCATGGTTTTGATTCACGTCGTCGAATGTGGATTTTTGGTGATAGATTGTTTTTACAATCATTTCTGTGATTTGTCACTTTAAAATACAAAGGTTTTTATAGTAGTAGTAAATACTAAAACTTTTTCACAAAAACGATTTCAACACTATTTTTAATACAGCACTCGTTTTAAAACCGTTTTCCAATCTATTAGTATATACAAACCTTTACCTCATTCGTATGAGAAATCCAATTAAACGGCTTAGCAAAATAAGTGGTATGAAATGCTTGCGTTTACTTTGTCGGTTAATTCTTGGACTTGTTCGATTGAAATATCGTGACAATTTTCGGGTGAAAATCTACAATCTGTTCGTAAATATTTAAGTTAAGCTAGTGGTTATGAGACATGAAGCTAAACTCATTTATATACTAGCATAGTGTAATTTACACTTATTTTCAAGTGGAAGTATACAATTTGTTCGTAAATATTTAAGTTAAGCTAGTGGTTATGGGACATGAAGCTAAACTCATTTATTTACCGGCTTAGTGTAATTTACACTTAATTTTGAGTGGAAGTCTACAATTTGTTCGTAAATATTTAAGCTAAGCTAGTGGTTATAGGACATGAAGCCTAACTCATTTATTTACTAGCTTAGTGTAATTTACACTTATTGATCAATGATGATCATTTTGTAACTTAGACTAGCGATATGCGATGTCTCTTTGTAAGCGTGGGGGACTATACCCCGTTCTGTGGAGTTTCAGCTCAATTTGGTAGGGTAGCGACCCATGGTCTTTTGAATGTTTGAGGAGCAATCGGCTTAATGAGTCTGTGCATGAGACGTATCTTTTAGGGTGCGTCGATGTTCGGCTCATTCGTCCTCAAGGGGGGACTGTACCCCGATAGATTATGTGCATGAGGCGTATCTTTTAGGTGCGTCGATGTTTGGCTCATTCGTCCCTAAGGGGGGACTGTACCCCGTATTTTGATGGGTTAGCGACCCATGGGATAGCATCTCGTTTATGATACACGTGTTGGTGAGTTTTCATGCTCTCGTTTATGATAGGCCTCCCCCTTTTATGTTTTTTGGATTTCTAATTGATGATTTCTGGAATTTGTGTTTCACCAATTTTTTGCGATTTGCATTGATATGTTTTGTCAATATTTGAGGTTGGTGAAGAAGCTAAAGAATATGATATTCTTTTTGGGTATTTGAGAAAACTTGAGATATTGTATGATTTTCATTGTTACCAAATATATACTTGTCACAGCATGGTATTATTGTTATCCTATATTTTTGTTATATCTCTTATCCTATCTCATCTTACTTGATAATTATAGCTAGACCGATCCGTTTATTATTTTTCTTCTTAAATAATACTCGGGTCAGACCGAGGTGTTTCAGGTGCTTCCAGTTGACTTCTTAGTAGGGACTATTTTCTGACTTTTGGCTAACTACTTTAGCTTAGTAGTTTTTGTCTTTCATGTATACGAGATAAAGACTCTTTGATGAATACTTATTCTTTTGTGTAGCACATGTACCTATTCTTTTGGCTTGTAGTGGATCTTGTATGACCATTACTTTGATGTACACTTCTATGTGTTATATTCATATCTGATTCCGCCTTAGTGATATGAATATCTGCAGCTGATTTTGTGTTGTGCTTATTTTATATTGATTTCGAAGGCCACTTAGCCACTGTGTAGTAGATTTGAGTTTGGATTGGATATGTCAGATTTCCTCTTGAAATGAAATGCATGACATACTATCTGACATATCGGTTCTCGCTCAAATCAATTATACAGTTAGCGCTCCTCAACAGCCTTATTCTTCGTACTAATTGACGGCATTACCCAGTAGTGTCCTTGGTTAGTGTGAGTATAGAGGTGGAACATCACAGCTTGGTATCAGAGCCAAACTTCGGAACAATGTATAATAATCTAGCAAGGATCATTGTCCTAAGTCTGTCTTAGGAATCGTGCCTTAGGATTTAATTCGAGTCTTTGTACCGTTCTATACTATTTTCTTTTATGATGTATTGTTTTACCAATCAAGCTTATTTGAATTCATTATGAGAATAACCTTTTTCTTCTTCGTTCTTTCTTTCTTTCTTAAAGAAGAAGATATGGTTAGACCTGGTAGTCTTAGAGCTTGTCAATCCAGTGGTCCTCCTCTGGATGGCGTATTCATGTCTGCCCAACAACTTTTGGATCTTGTAAAGAATCAAAGGTTTATCCGTGCTTTGAATAAGAACCCTAAAAAGGTTTTACCTCTGAAACTAGAAGTGCCTTTCGATCAGCTTGTAGATATCACTCTTTGACTTGAAGAGGCCGATAAAGGAAGTGATAGTGATGTTGGAGGTGCCAAGAAGAGCCTCAATAACAACAAGAAGAGGCATATTAAGTTCAAAATCCCTAATCTCAACGAGAAAGGGAAGAAAGCAACTTCGGTAGCAAAGACTCCTACCCTTGATCGTGGAGTATGCTACAATTGTAGTTTTAAGGACCACTATGCAAATTGGTGTCCAAGGCCCATTTCTTGCCGTTATTGCAAAAGTTCGGGTCATCTTATTTCTTCACGTCCCAGACTTCAAAATAAGAAAGAGGGAAAGCTGAATGTTGCGCAAGCCGCTAGTAACCCTTCTCTTGGTTAAGGTATTTCTCATTCTGTCCTTGATGGCATTGTTTTGTTTCGTGACCATCATATTCGATTCTTTTTGATACGGGTGCATCTCATTCTTTTATATCAAAAGAACTTGTTGATACTTTTTCTTTAAATATTACGGGATTGCTGACTTCATTGAGAATTGCGAATCCGGTTGGTGGATCCGCAACACTCAGTTTAATTTGTAAAAATGTTGAGATTATTTTATGTGATTATGCTTTCCGATCCGATTTGCATCGCTACTTAGGTTTCAGAATAGATGTTGGGAAAGAATTAGCTTAATTGTTATGAAGCCCATACCCTATATCCCGAGAGGACTATCCATCTTCGACATCCTTAATCTGTTAAGCAGATTTCTATTGTTCTTAATGATTTCGATTCCAATTCGGTGGCATCTTTTTATTCTTTAAACTCACATGATGAGGAAGATGTTATTTACCTCATTCAAGTAGTTCATGAATTTCCCGATATCTTTGAGCCTGTCTTAGTATTACCACCTAAGCGATTAATTGAGTGGTGCTAAGGTCTTTTCTCAGCTCGACCTTGCCATCGGTTTTCATCAGCTACGAGTTGCGGAGGATACCGTTCCACTTACCGCATTCCGCACTCGTTATGATTCTTCTGAGTGGCTCGTTATGTCATTCGGTTTGACGAACCCTCAGGCTTATTTCATCCGTCTTATGAATCGAGTATTCTGCGAATATCTCAATGAGTCCGTCCTTGTATTCATTGATTATGGGTGAAAACAGCAATTTAAAATTGCAAATCTTTCTAATAAGATATATTTATAAGTATAATTGGATTTTGTTCTTAAAACGAGCAAAGAATATTCATAAAATTTTTAAGAGACATGTTTATCATATAAAAGATGATTTTGTGTTGTATTGCTCATTGAGTGCTTTAAGAATTTTGGTCGATGCACCTGATCAACGTTATCGATAGGAGTCTCCTAAACGCTATGATGAGACAGTTAGACACAGTAAATTGACTTGTAATGAGTAAATTTGTTTTTTTAAAGATGGTTACATAAAGTTAATTATAATTTTGAATGTCTTAGCTTTTCGGGAAAGAGGATCATGAAATAAATGATTTAGCATAGAAGTTGCTTTTCAGAAATAAAAAGAACTCCTTTCCGATGCTCCTATTCTTGTGATTCCTGAAGGGAACCAAGACTTCATTATTTGTACCGATGCTAGTCATATTGGTTTGGGTGTTGTTCCCATGCAAAAGGGAACATGTTATCGCTTATGCTTCTAGACAATTAAAACCTGCCGAGACTAGATATGCCACTCATGATCTAGAGCTCGCGGCCATTGTTTTCGCTCTTAGAATTTGGCGTCATTATCTTTTGGGAGAGATATTTGTTCTCTACACCGATCATAAACCTTTGAAGTATTTGTTCTCTCAAAAGGAACTTAATTTGCGTCAACAACGTTGGCTCGAATTCCTTGCTTCTTATGATCTTGATATTCTTTATACTCTCGGAAAGGAAAATTGTGTTGCCGATGCCCTTAGTCGTAAGCAACAAGCGGTTGTTTCTATGATGATATTCGAATGGAATGATCTTAAGACTTATCCGCTTGTGAGATTCGAGATCGTGAATCCGATTCATGTCCATCTCTTTTTATGTAGCCTTAAGGCTCATCCTTCTCTTTTAGATCGCATCCTTGAAGCTCTAAAGCAAGATCCCGAATTGGCTCTTCTTAGCCAAAGTTGTAGGGATAAAAATAAGGTTGATGGTTTGAAAGACTTTGAAATCGATGCTCGCGGAGGCATTCAAAAATTTGGTAGACTTATTGTGCCAAATATTGGTGATCTTCATAAAGACATTTTAGAAGATTCTCTTTGTTCTAAATTTACCATTCATCCCGGAAGTACTAAAATGTATGCGGACATGTAACGACTTTATTATTGGGATGGAATAAAATCTGATATTGCTAACTTTATTAAGCGTTGCATGACTTGCCAACTCATAAAGGCTGAGCATCAAAGGCCCAGTTGGTTATTGCAACCTTTGGACATTCCCGTTTGGAAGTGGGATCAAGTCTCCATGGACTTTATTGACGGTCTTCCCCATTCTCATTCGGGTCATGACAGTCTATGGGTGATTGTAGATAGACTTACAAAATCCGCCCATTTTCTTCCCGTTCGGTCCAACCGGACCGTACCTCTTTTGGCCAAACTCTATGTTAAAGAAATTGTTAAATTGCATGGAGTTCCTACTTCTATTATTAGCGATCGTGATCGATTATTTACTAGTGGATTTTGGAAGGGTCTTCAAAAAGCTTTGGGAACGAAGCTTAATTTTAGCACCGCTTATCATCCTCAGTCCAATGGATAAATAGAGCGTGTGAATCAAACTCTTGAAATTCTCCTTCATGCTTGTGTTCTTGTTTTTGATGGAAGTTGGGAAGATCATATTTCTCTTGTTGAGTTTTCTTATAATAATAGCTTCTAATCTAGTATTGGTATGGCACCTTTCGAGGCACTCTACAGAAGGCCATGCCGATCTCCTTCATGTTGGCTTGAAGCCGGTGAAGCTGGTTTTAGGTCCAGATTTTATTCCTAATTCCACAGAGAAGGTTGACCTTATTCGTCATAGGATGAAAGAAGCTCAAAGTAGACAAAAATCCTATGCCAATAACTGAAGAAGGAAATTAGAATTTTTTGTGGGAGATTTTGTATTAATTCATGTTTCACCTATGAAGGGTGTTGTGCGTTTCAATCGATCGGGAAAGTTAGCACCTCGATATATTGGCGCATTTCCCATCACCAAACGCATTGGTTTCGTGGCTTATCGTCTTTTATTACCGGTTTAATTTTCTACTATTCATGACGTATTCAACGTTTCTCAACTACGGAAATGCCTTAGAGATTCTGATTCTATTCTTGAGCCCGGTGTTATTGAAGAAATTGAAATTTCATCTAATTTGACTTATGAGCAACATCCTATTCGCATCATTGCTACGGAGGTTAAACACCTTCGTAATAAAGATGTTCCACTTGTGAAAGTTCAATGGTCCGCAAATCCTAAAGACTATTCTTGGGAATCCAGAGAATTCATCGAGCGAACACATCCAGACTTACTCTCTGATGCTCCTTAAGGTGAACTTCTCACTTCAAAATTTTCTTTTGTGTGTTATGCCTTAGAGTGGTTGTTACTTTTTATTTTCTTCTTAAGTATTGCGAGGACGCAATTTCTTTAAGGAGGGGAGTCTGTAACAACCCGTATATTTCACGATTAAATATTTAAATGTTTTATTTAAATATAACATCGTCAGTTGGATTAAATTCCAAAAGGTGACTTTTTGTAAATAGTCGAATCCAGACTCGAGACCACTTCCATTGAGTTAAAAACGACGTTTACAACTTGTTTAAGTATAAACATCGATATGTTTGGAGTTGATTAGGATTTTGGTATTTTCAATTGGGCTTTGGGTAGGGTTTCAGCCCATTAACCCAATAAGAGGCCCAAACTCTTCTACCTAATAGCTCCCACTTCACTCCTCTTCATTCATTCATTCCATTTTTTAAATTCCAAACACTCAAGCCCTAGGAAGAATGGTGGGAAGAGAAAACTAAAATTCCTAAGCCCTAGTTTCTCTTAGGAATTCATGTTCTAGTTCAAAAATCAAAGAGAAGCTTAGGTAAGCATCCTCTTCATCTTCTCCATCCCAATCCCCCTCCAATTTCATAATTTCCTATAATCTAACTTAGGAAATATTTGCATATGATAATAGATTGAAGATTCTAGAGGTGTAGTGAAGAGGAATTGGTCTAAGCTTGTTTTAGAGCTTCTAATTTCTATTTTTGGGTTTAAAGGTGAGTTCTTGAACTCACATCTATGTCTATAGCTTTCATTGTTATTAGGTATGAATTCTTAACATCTATTTCATGTTCAATTGCTTTCGATTTGAATTGGTTTGGTGAATTTTCCAATTTTGGTTTTGACGTCAAAATTTATGAAAATCCTATTATGGTTGTTTGGACATGTTATTTGGGGTGTATCAAAGAGCCTCTAGGGCTGGGTTGTCACTTGGCATAAATCCCTAGCCTCCATCGTTCGTTCGATCGCTTCCGAGTTGATTTGGCCATCAATGGTCTTGGCAAATTTCTGCCCAGCTCAGGCAACTAGACGTTTGGTTGAAATTTCCAAACGTCTGGTAGGTGCTTCTGAGAAAATAATAACAATAATAGAAACGGAAATAAGTTTCAAGAGCCCAGGACCAGACATCTAGTTAAACCCAACCAGACGTCTGGGAGGCTTTAGGAAATAAAAAAGAAAAAGGAGAAAGAAATTTTAAATTTCCAGAACCCAGGGTCAGACGTCTAGTTAAACCTACCAAATGTCTTGTTCTGTTATTTTTTGCCTATTGGCCTATTTTTGCTTGGATTTCCAATTTTTATCGATCTTTGACGATCCGAATAGCTATTATCAATCAATACCGACTTTGATGACTTCTTTTCTGGATTTTTGGTGTTCCCATTTGATGGATTTGATATCGATTTTCATGGTTTTGATTCACGTCGTCGAATGTGGATTTTTGGTGATAGATTGTTTTTACAATCATTTCTGTGATTTGTCACTTTAAAATACAAAGGTTTTTATACTAGTAGTAAATACTAAAACTCTTTCACAAAAACGATTTCAACACTATTTTTAATACAACACTCGTTTTAAAACCGTTTTCCAATCTATTAGTATATACAAACCTTTACCTCATTCGTATGAGAAATCTAATTAAACGGCTTAGCAAAACAAGTGGTACGAAACGTCTGCGTCTACTTTGTCGGTTAATTCTTGAACTTGTTCAATTGAAATCTCGTGACAATTTTTGAGTGGAAATCTACAATCCGTTCGTAAATATTTAAGTTAAGCTAGTGGTTATGGGACATGAAGCTAAACTCATTTATTTACTAGCTTAGTGTAATTTACACTTATTTTCGAGTGGAAGTCTACAATTTTTTCGTAAATATTTAAGCTAAGCTAGTGGTTATGGGACATGAAGCTAAACTCATTTATTTACTAGCTTAGTGTAATTTACACTTATTTTCTAATGGAAGTCTACAATTTGTTCGTAAATATTTAAGTTAAGCCAGTGGTTATGGGACATGAAGCCTAACTCATTTATTTACTAGCTTAGTGTAATTTACACTTATTGATCAATAATGATCATTTTGTGATTTAGACTAGCAATATGCGATGTCTCTTTGTCCGCGTGGGGGACTATACCTTGTTCTGTGAAGCTTCAGCTCAATTTGGTGGGGTAGCGACCCATGATCTTTTGACCGTTCGAGGAGCAATCGGCTTAATGAGTTTGTGCATGAGGCGTATCTTTTAGGGTGCGTCGATGTTCGGCTCATTCGTCCTCAAGGGGGGACTGTACTCCGACAGAGTCTGTGCATGAGGCGTATCTTTTAGGGTGCGTCGATGTTTGGCTCATTCGTCCTCAAGGGGGGACTGTACCTCATATTTTCATAGGTTAGCGACCCATGGGATAGCGTTCCATTTATGATACATGTGTTGGTGAGTTTTCATGCTCCCGTTTATGATAGGCCTCCCCTTTTTATGTTTTGTGGATTTCTAATTGATGATTTCTAGAATTTGTGTTTCACCAATTTTTTGCGATTTGCATTGATATGTTTTGTCAATATTTGAGATTGGTGAATAAGCTAAAGAATATGATACTCTTTTTGGGTATTTGAGAAAACTTGAGATATTGTATGATTTTCATTGTTATCAAATATATACTTATCACAACATGGTATTATTGTTATCATATATTTTTGTCATATCCCTTATCCTATCTCATCTTACATGATAATTATAGCTAGACTGATCTTTTTATTATTTTTCTTCTTAAATAATACTCGGGTCAGACCGAGGTTTTTTAGGTGCTTCCACTTGACTTCTTAGCAGGGACTATCTTCTGACTTTTGGCTAACTACTTTATCTTAGTAGTTTTTGTCTTTCATGTATACGAGATAGAGACTCTTTGGTGTATACTTATTCTTTTGTTTAGTACATGTACCTATTCTTTTGGCTTGTAGTGGATCTTGTATGACCACTACTTTGATGTACACTTCTATGTGTTATATTCATATCTGATTCCGTCTTAATGATATGAATATCTACGACTGATTTTGTGTTGTGCTTATTTTATATTAATTCCGAAGGCCACTTAGTCACTGTGTAGTAGATTAGAGTTTGGATTGGATATGTCAGATTTCCTCTTGAAATGAAATGCATGACATACTATCTGACATATCGGTTCGCGCTCAAATCAATTATACAGTTGGTCGCTCCTCAATAGCTTTATTCTTTGTACTAATTAACGGCATTACCCAGTAGTGTCCTTGGTTAGTGTGAGTATAGAGGTGGGGCGTCACATAAGTACACTGGAAATCATGTGCGTTCACAGTATGTACATCGAAACTTATCAATAAATGTTATTCGAATGTGATTTTGACACCTACAATCCCATACTCCAACTACCTGAACATAGGCGTTAGATAATTCAATATATCTATATTATTTACATTTAACAGAACTTGCTTGCATAGTAAATGAGAAAAAGTTGTTGGCTAAATATACTAACGACTAACTTAGAACCTTACTAAATTTAACAGATTTTGCTTGCATTTTAAAGATCAATAGTCCAAGAATATTTTGAATGTTTCAGTAAACCCGAACATTTCCAAAATGATTAAACCAAAAAAACCATTCAAAAAAGAGATCTAAGAAATTTCAGCTAACTGATTAATTACCAAACCAAAGAAAGTGAAATTATTAGCAATGTAAGCTGCTTTATAAGTCCATTAAATAATTCTACCACTCAAGAAACCATCATGCTATATAATTTGCTTATATATCTCATGTACGTAAAGAGTAAATCACGTCCTTTTCTAGCGGCTTTTCCAACGGTGCTCGTCGGCTTCCGACGACTGATTTCAACCGTCGAAAATTACGTACTTTTTTTATCAAAGGCTATTTATTATGCATATCTAAGATGATCTTGTTACCAAAGATAGAAATAATATGACTATGATATGCTACTATGAACTTGATTATAGCTGAATGCGGCAAGTAGCAAGTTGTAACCGACACAATAATTTTCTATCTAGACAATAAAGAATCTCTAAATCTTTTAACTCATTTTTATTATATAGAAAGAAAGAAGATCAAACCTATGAAGGACAAATCCATGAAACTGATAACTTTGGAGATGAACGTCTGACGAAATTGATAATTTTATGCCTGAAATTTGAAGAATCTTAGTATTTTCTGATAAATGTCTGATATCTCGCTACTTTCTAGGGAGAAGAAGCTTTTAGGAAGATACGTAACTGTAGGAAAAAATTTCTTAGAGTTGATATTTAGTGAACGTGGAAAATATAGAGACAATTATGTCTTTGTTAGGAAGCAAAAATTTAAAAGGACATATATGTAATTTCAAAAGCTTCAAATCATAGTATCCTCATTATATATAGAGATTAGCTATGTTGAGATGTATCTTTAAATAAATTTAGTATTTCTATATCATTCTTAAAAAATATCATTAGATTAATTCAGTTTATATTTTTTTCTTGTAGGTGAATATTATCTTATTTTCTTCCTGCAATGTCTATATATCTTCTGGTATTTCTTCGTCCAATTTACTGTATTTTCCATAACTTCTCATTATTTAAAGTTTCCCTCTCACTTTTCTTTACAAACTCCGTATATCTTTACTAATTGCAACCATGCTTTAAAATTTTCATTGCTCCATCTAAAAATATTACTATATATATATATATGTGTGTGTGTGTGTGTGTCTGTGTGTGTGTGTTACTGGTTTGAATTTGAAGTCATCATATTATTATTTCTATCATCTTTACTATAGTTGCACAACATAGATTTTGTTTTAAAAAAAGTACCAACTCTTTTCGATTCAAGTGCATTTCTAGCATTTGTTTTTCTTTTATTTTGAGGTGTTTATTTGCATAATGTCATGTACAAACATCATGCTCTATTGTATACCATCTTAAGGTGGACCCTATGCGCTTCCACATTAATTTCCTACATGGCCCAATTTAGTGACCCCTTCTTCAACTACTGGAAATACAACATGGTTCCCCTAAAGTTAATGATGCACTAGGTAAAATTATGTAGTTTATTAAATATCCTAACTTTGGAACCAGTCTCGCCCAAAATAAAGTATGCTTTTGGCGTTTGTTTTCTACTGTTTATATAAATTTATACTATGATATAAATAAATGATTTAATAAATAGAAAATCCATAATTACTCAATTGTAGTTAAAAATGTGGTGACCATGAGTATCGAATCATAATAGGTAAAAATATATTTTTTTCTTTAAATATTCTCAATCAAGATGTTTCAAGAAAAGATATTGTTACATCCGATTCGATCAGAGAATGTAACGCACTCCGAATGTTAGGTCGTGTAGTACTATTGGCTGTTGGAAGCACCAAATGGTTATGTACTTGTAATTATTGGGTGACGGTAGAATGACTTGACCAAAAGTTTCCTATTGGTTGATAATAACTAAGATCATATTGTATATTTATGTGTGACGATGTTATATGGTTCTTTTTGAAAATTGAGTGGATATGCCTCTAGGTGCAATTATGTAATTTGTTACATATCATAACATTAAAACCAATCTCGTTCGAGATAAATTATGTCTGGTGTTTGTTTTCTTTTATACATAATATTATATTGTGATATAAATAAATGATTAAATAATCAATTTAATATATATAAATAAAAAATCCTTAAAAAAGTATTATAAGATTATAATTACAAATGTTGTAACTATAAGTATAAAAAGTTAAGTCAAAAATACTTTAATTAATATTCCCAGTAAAGATGTTCCGAGAAAAGTATATCGATATATTCATTGAGACCAAAGTATGTAACGCTCTTCAAATGTTGGGCAACGTATTACTCATGACTTCTAGGGGCACTAAGGGATTATATACGTATACTTATTGCATAACTACAGAATGACTTGGCCAAAAGATTCATATTGGTTGATAATAACTAAGGTCAAATGTATGACGATGTTATGTAGTCCTTTCGACTTGAGAATACTATGGAGTTTCGACATGAACACTCCACTTTGATTATAGTTAGATCATGAAATGACATCCATCAAATGACTATAGTTAGGGCTGAGTTGAAGCGTAAGAAGTAAAACACTATTCAACAAAGAATTTGTCTCCTATTTTATGAGAGGTCATTATCACAGTCAGTTATGGTCAATTAAAAGTCAAAAGGTTCCAGTCTTGGAATGTTGGTTAATAATAAATGTTATTATTGAACCAAAAACTTAGGAGATGGACTAAATAGTTTTATGTGGATATTATTGGAGTTTTGATTATGACAAAACTTCAGATATTAGAAGTGTTACGGTGACCGCGAAGAGAACAAACATATAATATATCGTTACTTAATGGTGTTTGCTTAAATCAATCTAAAATATGATTTTACCAAAAAAAAGGATTAATAAGCAATGAATTCTGCAAAAATGCCACTCCATCAGCTAGGTTGATCTGTGGATATAAATAATTGAATTGTTCAGTACTAACTGCTGACTGAATACGCACTTGTGAGTCTCACAATCAAATCTGCACAGTCCATGAAATATCACCTGATTTAATTAGTTTATAATGTGTTATAAATTAATTAAATTATTTAATATATATGTATTAATTATTAGTGCTTTTAGTTATTAGGGTGTCACTAGTAATTATGGTAGCTCTTGGGAATTTTCTAGATGCCTTTAGTATTTATTTGTGTATATATGTATAAGCATTATACATGCACGTATTAATATAGGATATTGATATTGTTTTGGTTCAAACATATAAACAAATAGTAAATAAAGGAGATAAAATAAAGGGGTTAGGACCGGTCATGTTAGAGGAAGATGGAGAGACTTTCTTCGCCATTTATGAATGAGGAATTAGATATAACTCACTAAATAAAAGCATCTCAAAATTCTTCATTCTTTCTTAATTAAAAATGAAAAGATGGGTTTTTCTCTTCTCTCAAAAAATATGCCCCACCTCCCATTTTCTAAAATTTTAGAAAACTAAAAGCCCCTCTCTTCTAAATTAATTGGGCCAGTCGGAGATGGATGAAATAGATAGATTTTGGAAAAAATCCCAATTTTGGATCTATTGAGTATATAAAGTCTAAATGAATTTCAAAATCCAATTTTATTTAATTTGCTGATTTAATTTATTAAATCAATGTCTTTTACATATAAAGTTTAAATCTATGAATATTTCAAATATATTCATATTCCAAAAAGGTTTTAAAAAGGGGTAAGCATATTAATATTAGATCTAAATGTAATCACATTAAGATCTAAAAGGTGTTAACCCGCCTTTTGGCAAGGCCGCGGACAAACTGGTTTAACTTAATCAACTACATGTTCGTCGAGGCTAGAGTACGATGGATTCAGTCGACTGGATGGATGGATGACGCAACATGCTTGGAAGATGGAAATATGATTGGATAAAGATGAATCAACTATAATTTGGGTCTAGGAAACATGGTTCGGCGTGATGGGGGTTCGGCACGAATAGTTCGTCTGGCATTCACTATTCACGTTCGAATAGCATTCAAGAGTACTCGGCATGCACAGAGCGTTCGACATACATGAGTGGTTCGGCATTCCAGGAGCACTCGGCATTCAATAGCGCTCGGCATCCAGGAGCGCTCGGCATTTAGAGGCGCTCGGCATTAGAGATCGTTCGGCACGATGGGCGCTCGGCATTAGAAACTGTTTGGCATCAGACATGGTTCGGCATGATGGAGGTTCGGCATTAAGTATCGTTCGGCATTGGATGGAGCGCTCGGCATAAATCTCATTCGGCATTGGATGGAGTACTCGGCATACCACACCTCGTTCGGCATTGGATGGATCGTTCGGCATGATGGAGCGTTCGGCATTGGATGGGTCGTTCGGCATACCTCACCTCGCTCGGCATTGCACCTTGCACCTCCATACCTCGCACCTCCATACCTCGGTACCTCGCACCTCCGTACCTCGATACCTCGCACCTCCGAACCTCGATACCTCGCACCTCCATACCTCGATACCTCGGTACCTCGCACCTCCCAACGTTCGGCATGAGGAGATCGTTCGGCATTCACACCTTGTTCGGCATTCAGCGTTCGGCATCTATGGTTCGGCATATGGAGACCACTCCATTTGGGCTGAGGTACTCGGCTACTAGGCCCACCAGGGAAGTCCAACCCATCTTTGTCTATAAATAGAAAGGCAGGGGCACAGTAAAAGGGGATCTTCTTTCTGCTCTCTCACTTTCTCTTTTCTAAGGCTAAGGCAACTCTGCCATTTTGTAACTGTAATCGATTATTACAGCAATAAAAAGTAAACTTCTGGAGTGGACGTAGGCCGGAGTTAGCCGAACCACTATAAAATCTGTTGTTCTTTACTGCTTTCATTTTAGTTTAAACTGTTCTTCACATTATTACTCTCTACATACATTCTATCTCTGAGCTGTGACTGGTATTTGGTGCTTTCATCTGGATTTGGGGGTTAGTGACCAATTTTGGCGCTAACACTTTGGTGCTTTCATTGAGAAATTGAAACACTCAGGAATTTTGGAGTTAGGCACTTGGATCTTAGAAAGCAATGGCAAGACCACCAACGAAGAGGCAAGCAGTGGAAAGGAGCAATCAGGAAGGAAGTCAAGCGCATCTTCTGGAGCTGGAGAGGGTCATGCATCCATCTACATAACTCGGGACGAGATGCAAGTGATGATGAATTCTATGCAAGAGCAGATGATGAAACGGCAAGAGGAGATGATGCAGGCTCTTTTTAGGCAATTTGGACAACCAGGAACTGCAGGTGCTCAAGATCGTGGAGCTGGACCAGAGGAACTCAACCAACGGACAGATGGAGTGAATCAGCAGGGGGCATCTCCCAATCAACAAACAGTTAACAATCTAGATGGACCCAGACTCGGGGGCACACCACCAGGTGATGCTGGACCAGTTCATGGAGGGATACCGGATAACGCTACGCGGCCTGGCATCGATAGGAATACCGGAGTACGTGATGAAGAATATGTGCCAGAATTTCCTCGGGGACTTGGGGGGCAGTCTGGATTGGTTGGAAACACTAGATTGGCTGACATTATCAGGCGGACTATTCGCGGAGGTCTGACGAACAGGGATTCAGAGGGAGTTAACAAAAGTCCGTTTATCCGGAACATCAGGACAGCTAGGAATCCGTCCGATTTCAAACTACCCACTCTGGAAGTATACAACGGGAAGACGGATCCCACCGACCACTTGATGAGGTACACTAGGCATATGGAAGTGCTGGGGGCAACGGAGGAGGTTATGGCCCGATGTTTCCCCCTGTACTTGACTGAAATTGCTGCTATGTGGTTTAGACAACTGGAGGATGGATCCATTGGAACATGGACAGAACTGGTGGACAAGTTCTTAAGTCAGTTTCGAGTTCACATAAAAAGGCCAAAGAACGTGATGACGCTAACGTCAGTCAAACAGGGGGCAGATGAATCGCTCAGGACATTCTTAACTCGATTTAATGCAGCAGTTGCCTTGGTGGATCGGCCAGATCCATCAATGGTTCTGATGGCTGCGGTATCAGGAGTCAATGATAATTCGGATTTCAAAGTATCGTTGATACGGGACCCACCGTTGGATCTTTGGGAATTCTTTCATGAAGCTGAAAGATTTCTTCGACAAGAAGATGCATGTTTGGACATGAGGCAAAAGGAAGTAAACATGACTAAGGATGGAGGACTACCCGGTAAAAGCTCCGGTGGGGGCGAGGATAAAGATAAAAGGAAGCGCTGGGGAGAACCAAAGTTCTCCACTTACACAGGATTGAATGCAACGTTGGAACAGATTTTCTTAGATACTCGAGATCGCCTTTCTTATCGAAGGCCAGCAAGGAGGGAACCCTCAGAACGAGAAAGGGCGTCAGGAAGGCACTGTCTTTTTCATGACCTGGACGGGCATGACACTAACAGCTGCCGGCATCTAAAGGATATAATCGAGGAGCATATAAGGAATGGTCAGTTGCAACAGTATGTCGGAACTCGGAATGCGGCGGTGGAACAGGAGCAGCCACCGCCTACCTTGAACGACGAGGGCATGAGGCCCATGAATGGTGGCCGATTGGTCATCAACTAATTTTAATGGTTTGGAATAAGTAACAAACTCCGGGCAAACGGTTAAATCACTTACTCATGTACGGGGTCAGAGATAACCCTCAGGCATGCTCTGAGATGATGGCTTACCGAGACGCCCGGGTTTGTGAAATCTGTTTTTTCCTTTGACTTGGACATTTGCTTTTTCTGGTTTGGTTTAGGAGTTTGGTTTGAACTCCCTGTTTTGCTCATTTTCTGGTTTGGATTCTGGTTTGGATGTTTGTTTTTTGATATGGATTTCTGGTTTTCTATTTGGATTTGGATTTCGGATTGGATTTTGATTGGGTTTTCTCTGGATTTTTGGCTAAAAGGTCGTCGAGTATGGACTATGCTCGGCAAGGGTTCGGAGAGACCAGAATTCGGCCTAGGACTTAGGCCATATATTATCGGTTACTATTTTAGGTCGTCGAGTATGGACTATGCTCGGCAAGGGTCTGGAGTGGCCAGGATTCGGCTTAGGACTTAAGCCACGGCGGTATTCGACGTTCAGGGACACTGAACCATGAACACCATGGAATTACTTAACATAGGTCGTCAAGTGTGGATTGCGCTTGGCAAGAACCCGGAGAGGTTACGGATTTAGATATTGGCTATGAATAGCTAAGGATTCGGACAAGGACCCGGAGCGGTCTCGGATTTGGATATCGACCCGGAGAGGTCACGGATATGGTTATAGGTTATTGGATATGGATGGATTGGAACTCGGTAGTCGGGTTCAGATGGATATGGAATTGGGTAAGGACTTGGTTACTGGATAGGAATTAGACATCGACTCGGAACAGTCGCGGAAATGGATCAGGATATGGCCGTGGCACTCGGATAAGATGGCTTGGTAATGGATTGGATTATGAATCGGAAAGTATGGATGTTGATAACATACATACTTAGGATATTGGACTTGAGGTTATTCAAAACACACCTTTCAAAGCAAGGCATGTTCTGGGGGCAAGTGTTAACCCGCCTTTTGGCAAGGCCGCAGACAAACGGGTTTAACTTAATCAACTACATGTTCGTCGAGGCTAGAGTACGATAGATTCAGTCGACTGGATGGATGGATGACGCAACATGCTTGGAAGATGGAAATATGATTGGATAAAGATGAATCAACTATAATTTGGGTCTAGGAAACATGGTTCGGCGTGATGGGGGTTCGACACGAATAGTTCGTCTGGCATTCACTATTCACGTTCGAATAGCATTCAAGAGTACTCGGCATGCACAGAGCGTTCGACATACATGAGTGGTTCGGCATTCCAGGAGCACTCGGCATTCAATAGCGCTCGGCATCCAGGAGCGCTCGGCATTTAGAGGCGCTCGGCATTAGAGATCGTTCGGCACGATGGGCGCTCGACATTAGAAACTGTTCGGCATTAGACATGGTTCGACATGATGGAGGTTCGGCATTACGTATCGTTCGGCATTGGATGGAGCGCTCGGCATAAATCTCGTTCGGCATTGGATGGAGCACTCGGCATACCACACCTCGTTCGGCATTGGATGGATCGTTCGGCATGATGGAGCGTTCGGCATTGGATGGGTCGTTCGGCATACCTCACCTCGCTCGGCATTGCACCTTGCACCTCCATACCTCGCACCTCCATACCTCGGTACCTCGCACCTCCGTACCTCGATACCTCGCACCTCCGTACCTCGATACCTCGGTACCTCGCACCTCCCAACGTTCGGCATGAGGAGATCGTTCGGCATTCACACCTTGTTCGGCATTCAGCGTTCGGCATCTATGGTTCGGCATATGGAGACCACTCCATTTGGGCTGAGGTACTCGGCTACTAGGCCCACCAGGGAAGTCCAACCCATCTTTGTCTATAAATAGAGAGGCAGGGGCACAGTAAAAGGGGATCTTCTTTCTGCTCTCTCACTTTCTCTTTTCTAAGGCTAAGGCAACTCTGCCATTTTGTAACTGTAATCGATTATTACAGCAATAAAAAGTAAACTTCTGGAGTAGACGTAGGCCAGAGTTAGCCGAACCACTATAAAATCTGTTGTTCTTTACTGCTTTCATTTTAGTTTTAATTGTTCTTCACATTATTACTCTCTACATACATTCTATCTCTGAGCTGTGACTGGTATTTGGTGCTTTCATCTGGATTTGGGGGTTAGTGACCAATTTTGGCGCTAACAAAAGGAAAGATGAAAAGTGGTATCAACAATTGATTACATCTTACTATTTTTAAATATTCTATTATAATTATACCAAATCATTATTCAAAAAAAATGTGATGACAAATAGTTATAATGACAAGTTAGATATACACGTGCAGATATCAATTGCATCAAAAAACATAACAACAACAAAGTCAAAAAACGCATGTGTGTTTGTGTCTATACACACACATTAATTTACTCAATTTAGTTTTAACTAGTGAGATGTATAATTGATTGCTAAATGTGATAAGATCTAAACATTAATAACAATGATTATTTAGACAAAACTTAATATAAATTCATTGAAACATACATTAAAATCCAAATTCAAATTAAGGAATCTAAGTTTGGTTTGGCAAGTTTTATTGAGAAGTAAGATCTATATTATATTCGATTAATAATAAATCTTAATGAATTAAATATTAACATTAGAATATATGTATGTACACAATTATGAAATTGGAAATAGCTTAATTTATTCAATATGTATATATTTTAAATCAAATAAATTATTCAAACATATTTCAAAATGAACAAAGGATTTCAATCATTTTAATTAAATAATTTTGATATGAACATGAGATTCGTTTATTTCTAAAGTAGAAATTGGTCTTGGGTCCCTATTTCTTATTATAAATATAAAGCGCATCCTTTTACTGTAAGTCCCTACCTATACTTTTTACCAATTTTCCACTCTTTTTCGACACATGTAAGTTCATGTTTTTTCTGGAGTAAGTGTCGTTTTATGCAGTAGTGAATTTTCTACTTTGTTTCTTCAAAAAACCCTCTCTAAACCCTAAATTTTTTCAATCAAATTTGGCTTCGATCTCGAATCTAACGTATACAAATGAAAATTAAGTTTGAAATGAGGATGACTAGAATTAAAGATGTTGAAGCTACTGTTGAGATCGAGAATTCTCAGCATACTGTTTTGAAATGTAAAGTTAGGTTACATCCTGACAATGCCAAGGAAGATTATTTGTATTTTAATCAACATCGATAAGTTTATAAATCGAAAAAGGTATAATTTTTCATTATTTTTATTGATTAATTTTATGGAGTTATTTGTGTTCAAAATAGGTATTATCATAGTAAGTCTGGTTAATTTTAGTGTATTAGTGTTCTGCAGTTGTTTTTAGTTCATTAGGGTTATGATAATTAATTTTAGTGTATTAGTGTTATGCAGTTGATTTCGTTCATATTTAACTGCTTTAGGGTTTTGTAGTTATGTTTCAGTTCATTAGTGTTATGCTAATTAATATGTTTTTACTGTTTTTGGGTTATTTATTATTTTTACTATGATAACTAATTAGCTGTTGTTAATTATAGTTGCTACTGAAAAGATTTTTTGTTTTTCAAATGTTAATGCATTTGGGTTGTGCAATTGTTTTTTTTAAATCATACATTAGTCTAATTGCATTTACTTACAACATTCTAAAAAAATTATATGATTATAATTACTACTTTATTAAGTGCAGTGAAAAATAGTTATTTTTATTTAATTGATAATTTTTTATTGTCTTTTTTGATAATGTTATTAGTGCATGTATTATAGGTGGTTACTAAATTTAGGTATATTGTTCTGGAATATATTCACAAAATGCAGTTAGATTTTAAATTATAATATAACTGCATTAGTGTTATGTAGTTATCTTTCAATTCATTAGTGTTATTGTAATCGATATGGTTTTACTACATTTAGGTTATGTAGGTTTTTACTATGATAACTAAATAATTGCTGTTTATAATATTTGCCATTGAAAATTATTTTTTACTACATTTATATTTTTGTGTTAAAATGTCAATACATTTTTGGTTATACCGTTGTTTTTTTACTTTATACATTCATGCAATTGCATTTACTTACAATATTCCAAAAATATTAGATGCTTATAATTACTACTTTATTAAGTGCAATCAAAATTATTTATTTTTAGTTAATCGATAATTTTTTATTGCCTTTTTGGTAATTGTTATTAGTGCGTTTATTGTATGTTGTTACAAAATGTAGTTAAAATATTTTGAAAACTAGAATTTGTTAGTTACATTCACAAAATTTAGTCAAATTTTAAATTATAATGTATCTGCATTAGAACATTTATATTTTTGTTTTAAAATGCTACTGCATTTTTGGTTATGCAGTTGTTTTTTTTACTTTATACATTCGTCTAATTGCATTTACTTACAATATTCCAAAAATATTAGATGCTTATAATTACTACTTTATTAAGTGTAGTCAAGAATATTTATTTTTAGTTAATCGATAATTTTTTAGTGCCTTTTTTATAATTGTTATTAGTGTGTTTATTGTATGTTGTTACAAAATGTAGTTAAAATATTTTGAAAACTAGAATTTGATAGTTACATTCACGAAATTTAGTCAAATTTTAAATTATAATGTATCTGCATTAGGCTTATGCAGTTATCTTTCAGTTCATCGATATAATGCTAATCAACATGTTTTTACTACTTTTGGGTTAAGTACTTTTTTATTATGATAAACTTATTAACTATTGTTAATAATAGTTGCTATTGAAAAGGTTATGCATTTGGCATATTTAGTTGTTAATAATTGTTTTTTATAATTATTGTTTATAATATTACTGCATTTTGGTTATGCAGTGTAGTCTTAAAGTGCATTTTAGTAACTTAAGTGAGTAGTTATTACATTCATTTTAACTATATTATTTTAGTTAAAAATGCATTTGGTAACTGTATTTATAATACGTATTCATATCTTAGCCAACAAAGTAATCTAATTCAAAAAATTTATAATACCATATATTACTGCATTTTTAAAATTCAATTAAAGTTTAATTTTTTTTTTTTTTAAATTTAGAATAACTGCATTTCCAAAATGCAGAACTTTTTTAAGTTCGATTTAATAATTTTTGCATTTAGTATTAAAGAAATATAAGATATGTTTTCGTTTATTGATTTATTGAATTTAAATTTTATTTTATAGAAATCAGTTGAGAAAACATTTCAGGAAGTTGCAGCTGTTGAAATATCTGGTGATTCTGAAAAAACTGATTTCATAGGCTCTGGTTCACAACGTGGAATTCATTTTAGAAAAACAAGAATCTCTTCATGTTGATAAGGCAGAAGATTCAGATAAAAGTGTTGAAGAAATCAAGAAAGAGGTATTTATATCAAAAGAGTCATATAGATATAATTTGAAACCACTTTTAGATGTTTTTAGTTATTAGAAAAAAGAACAAAAGAAGACAAGTTACTGGATGTACTTAAAAGAGCTTCTTGTTGGAAATTTTTGGAGGGACTCTTTGATGATTATTATAATTCTGGTGCCAGAAAATATAATGATGATATTGATCAAATCATATCTTATTATGATAATGGAAAATTTTCCCTTTTTGGAGATAGACAAGTTTCTATTTTACTAGATGATATTGCAGATATTTTTGGACTGGATAAAAAGGTTTGTTTGTTTATGAAATATGCGTAGTTATATTTTTATATTAGATTAAATAATTATGTCTCACTTGTTTTTTTAAGGGTTACCGGTATTTCCTTTGAAAGAAAAAGTTGGAGTTGTTTCATTTTCTTCAGCCACTCAAAGTTTTATTGGTCATTATTTGAGATCCAAAAGGTTTATTGGAAAAGAGCTTATTTAGGACCTTTTACAATTATTGATAAATGAAGGACTGATAGAAATGATGCTAAATATTTCTATAGACTAATGATTATGTACTTATTTGGCACATTTTTCTTAGCAAATAGTACATACTATTTACATAATCAATTGGTTTCCCTTATTATGGATGTTGAAGTGTTCAATATAAGATGTTGGGCTCAAGCTAAAATTATGAATTGATTAAGCATTTGAAGAGATATAAGCCTAATCCAAGAAAATTGCAGTGTTGGTACAATTGCATTATTAGTAAAAAAAATTAACTTAATCTTGTACAATAGTAGTTGTTTTTTCTAAACTTATTTTTTTCAGCATTGGTTTTGCAACAAATTTGATTTTATTAAATCAAGGTTAGGATACAAAGAAGGTCATCCAGAAGATAAAAAATGGCATTTATTGGAAATCCACAATAAATTTAGTGGTAGAGTTGTTATGGAAAAAAATTGATAAGGTATGAATGCAATATTTTATATGTTTTTTGTATTAAATTTCTATTTATAATGAGTTTGTATACATTATCTTAAAAAAAATTAATACTGTATTTTATAAATGCAGTTATAAATTCATTATATTTTATAACTGTAGCCGAGTTTTGCATTTATAAGTGAATTAGACAAATTAATATGATTTTACTGCTTTTCGGTTACATAGTACTTTTACTATGATAACAAATTAGTTGCTGTTAATAATTATTGTTATCGAAAAGGTTTTTTTTCCTTTTAAAATGTTTCTGCATTTGGGTTTTGCAGTTGCGTTTTTTAAGTTATACATTAATCTAAATACATTTACTTACAACATTCTAAAAAAATATATGAGTACAATGACTGCTTTATTAAGTGCAGTGAAAAATAGTTATTTTTATTTATTTGATAATTTTTTATTACCTTTTCTGATAGTTGTTATTAGTTCATGTATTATATGTGGTTACAAAATTTAGTTATAATATTCTAGAAACTAGAACTTGGTAATTAGTATCAAAAAATGCAGTTAGATTTTAAATTATAATGTAACTGGATTAGTGTTATGTAGTTATATTTCAATTCATCAATGTTGTTGTAATCAATATGGTTTTACCGCATTTAGATTATGTAGTTTTCTTACTATGATAACTAAATAATTATTGTTAATAATATTTGCTATCGAAAAGTTTTTTTACTGTATTTTTATTTTTTGAAATGTTACTACACTTGATTTATACAATTGTATTTTTTTACTTTATATATTCATGTAATTGCATTTAATTACAATATTCTAAAAAATTAGATTATTATAATTCTGCTTTATTAAGTGCAGTCAAAATTATTTATTTTTAGTTAATTAATAATATTTTGTAATCTTTTGGACAATTTTTTAGTTAATGTTCATATTGGTTTTTGTAAATTATTTCTTTAAAACTAGGGTCTTCAAAAGAAGACATATGCAGAGGTATTAAAGAATTGCAAAGTGGTAATATTTTGGGTAAGAATGATGAAATTAAAGAAGTAGAGAAAGAGATAAAAGAGTTGAAAAAAAGAATGAAGAGGGTGAAAAGGTATAAATCTATTTCCTAATAATTTATATTTTTGGTTATATTGTTTTAATTAAATATGAATTATTTGTTAAAATTATTTGTTAAAGGTAGTTAAAACTACATATGTTTATAGATTTAAAATGAATAATTGTGTATTGGATTGTTATGAATATGAAATATATTTTTAACTGATTTTGGGTTATGTAGTTAAAATTGTATTTGAGTTGTACATCTAATTTGAGTTATAAATGCATTTGAGTTTTGCATAATGTTTCATTTGAGTAATGGATTTATGTGAAATGCAGTTAAAATTCATATGAAATTTTGTTTAAACCATATATGATGTGCAGTTAAAACTATATTTGAGTAGTGGATTTGGGTACGCTTATGGAGTTAAAGTGTATTTATAACATGCAATGTAATATGCATTTAAATGACATCTTATTTATGTGCATATATTTAACGCATTTGAGTTGTGCAGTTAAAAGTGCATTTTATCTATGTTCTTATATTTGATATGATATAATTTTTTACTACATAAGTTAGTTGTAGGTTTAGATTTCTATTAACTTTAATAATTTAATTATTTAAAAGTTAGGTGTTAAAATTTATAATGTCAATTTAATTTTGATTTTTGCAGTTTATTTCTTCAAATGAAGTTTTTGAAATAGCAATGACAAAGTCAAAGAAATTTAAAAACAAAAAGATTGTCTGAGCAATGTGATTTTGGATCTGAAGAAAAAGAATGAGGAGTTGAAAAAGGTTTGAATAGTTAATTTCGGTATATAAATAGAAATATTTTAGACCTAAACATCCTCAAAATACTCCTTTAAAATTTAGAAAATCTCTTTTCAAATTTATATACTCCTTTAATAAATCCTTATTATTAAGTAAAACTCCTTTTATAAACAATTTTTTATTTATAAACACCTCTATTAAATTAATTAATTACCTTAAATTATTAATTATCTTTAAACATCACTAATAAAATAATTAATTAACTTTAAACATCATTAATAAAATAATTAATTAACTTAAACATCATTTACAAGATAATTCTTAACCTCAATTCTTATAAAATTTAAGTTAATTTAAATCCATAACTTTTCGATTTGGAAATATGCTTAGTGATCACAATGGTACTTTAACAAGCTACCATTTACTTAAAATTTAACTTTCCAAGTCAACAAAAGTTTTACATAAGAAGGTATATATGTAAATAAAATCAACTAATAACAATAACTAACTCACAAATCAATTATACAATATTAATTAACTTTAAAATTAAGTGTCCAAATTAATATAATAGTAAAATGAGGATTTATTCTGCTCAATAGATGTCCAAAATAATATATTCAATTTAATTATAGCAGAACGATGTTTTATTATGCTAAACTCATGTCATCAATGAAATAAATTAATTTTACTACGTTACTATTCAAAACAGCGCAATTATATTCGATCAGTATTATTCTATCATTAAATCATACTACACTAAACTATCAACTATTTATTCCCAAGTGTTGCACTCGTCAATACGAGTCAAATACAAAAATCCGTGGGTCAATCATATTTAAAATGAAAAAGATATCATATTTTAAAGTTAATAACTAAATTGATATAATTAAACAAAACAAGAAGTTTCTCACCCCAACATCAAAACAAAGCCCAGCCAAAGCCCCTCACCCGAACCCGCATCTACAAGAACAATGCCTCCTTCCCCAAATCCCATATTTCAAACTCTACTGCCTATACCCAATGTGCACGTGCAAACCGTGCACCATACATGCCGATCCCCACCTCCATTCGCTTAACTTCGATCACCCACTAACCCCGCTTCACCACCTCGTCCCACTGCTACTTTCCCCTCTACCTCCCACCGACCTAAACGAAAACCGCCTAGAAACCCCATTTTTGAATTTTCATTCCAGTTGTGACAAATCACTAACCACTGCAGTCTCACCCATGCTAGCCACCATCGCTGACTCCATTAGCTCCGCTACCCACCACATCTCCACATCCAACTCAACATCAGCAGTCGCCATCATGGCCACATTTCTCGAACTTATAATCAACACATGGGCGAACCCTAAACTGAGTTTGTCCATACAACTCCGGCCACTGGAGAAGCTATGACCACCTCTAATGCCTTCGTTATCACACAACACTGCTCCAGACATCACCGCTCCATGTAACACCGCTAAATTTTGATAACATTATTCAGGAGATTTAATTAGATAAATTAAATAGAATAATGTAAATTTTAAGTGATAAGGGGATTGAGAATTGAACGAATATTAAGTAGCCGTGCTTAATAAAATAACTAAAGGGCTTAAGAGTGGGTTATAAGCTAATTAATCTACATAAGGGTATATTGGGTATTTGCCGCACATAACCTCCAACCCTTATATATTTTCGTTCCTACCATTTTACTAACCAGTCACATCATTTTGAAAAAAAATTGTAAGGAGGAGAGGTCGGCCATTAACAAGAGGAATATAAATAAGAGTTAGAGAATCAAGCTTAGGGGAAATCAATCTCAATCCAATCTCCTTATCTAAATCAAGGTGAATAATAATTCCATCTTTATTTTTGTTTTGAATCATATTTTTTGGATTTAAGGGTAAATTCGATTTTATGACGAACTGGATGATAATATGCTTGAGTATTGATTTGTCTAATTTAAATGGGATTGTTTAAAAAGGGATTATACACGGTTTAAGGGTAAAATCGATATATGTTGATTATTAAGTGCCATGGGAAAATTTTACGTGATGTAAAACATGATTTTGGAGTTGGGTATCAATTTGGTTAATTTTCCAAGCTATGGAAAGATTTTTATGAATTTTCAAAGGAAAATATGGTTATTTGGGTTTATAAATTTATTTTGGAAAATATATTAAGAATAGGGGTCTGGAATTTTTATATGTTAAGTAACATGATTAAAGTGAATTTATGGAATTTTTTAGGATTTTTTCGAAGTGATTTGCTATGCAAATTAAATTATTTTAGAAGAGGGACTTCTTTGCAAAAATGTTTTTGCTTAATGGAAGGGCTTATTTGATTAATTAAACCATGGTTAGATCTAAAATTAGCAGCAATTATCCTAATAAAGAATTGAAAAATTATGACAACCAATCTGGTGTTGACACATGGCAGGTTAGTTAGAAGAAGGTTTACTTTGAGTAGTATTAAACCAAGTTTACTCAGAAAAGTTGGTTCCACCTTCTTAGGAAGTACCTTTCGACACAGAGCTTTCGCCTTCAACACAGTCAAAACCTACTAGCCGAAACCAATACACAAGGTATGACAAAGATGGTACGCAGTGGATTAGAAAGAGGTGAAAGGTTAGGTGTCAAAATTAATGCTTTCGAAGGAGTCGACATCTTGGTTTTTTAAAAACAGAAGTGCCTGCCTTTGTTTTGTTTAAACCTTCGAAGGAGTCGAAGCCTATGATTTCGAAAGTGGTTTTAAAAGGTTTGAAAGGGTTGTCATTAACATAAGTTTTCTTTCAAATGAGTTCCTTTACTTATGTAAGAAGGCTTTTGAAAGAAGAGTTTCCGATCCAGTTGAAACCCTGCTGCCGTTCTTTAGCTTTTCGATGGTTTTGAAGTCATCAATGCTTTCGAAAGGTAGTGTTCGTTTATAAATATGTTTTAAGATTCCTATAAATGCTTTTTAAAGGGTCCAAGGGTTTCGAAGGGAATGGCTTCGAAAGGGGTTTCGACGTTGTCCTCCAATTTTAGTTTAAATGGTTTAAAGCTTTCAAAAGAGATGGTGTCGACGCCATCATGTTTCCCCAATATTTTAATATGATAAAGGATGGTTTCGAAAGAGATACTTTGGCCAATATTCACTTTGACCCAAATAATATTTTAAGTGTAAACCCATTGTTTTCAAAAGGGGAACTTTCAATGATTGCGGAAGGGTTACTTCCAAAGGTTTCAGAAGGGATACTTTCTTTTGGTTTCGAAACTATGCTTCTAAATGATTAAGTGTTATTCTTTAATACAATCGAAAGGTTTCGAAAGGAAGATTTGAAAGTATTAGAAAGGTATGAGCCTAATGTTTTAAAATAGGTTTTAATGCCTTCGAATGAGGTCATCCTATGAAGTCGACAGCAAGGTTTCGAAGGTGTCGAAAGGTTTTTGTAACCCAAACTCATTTTTGAAAGGAGAAATCCATGGCTAAATTAAAGAATTTTTTGTAATGGTTTGAGAAGAAGCTTTCCTTGATAAAATAATAGGTTAAAGGGATTAATCAAGTTTTATATTAAACCCACAGGAGTGGTATTGCTATGTTAATATGTTTGCTTCTTCAAATATAAATATATTCATAGTATAATGGTCCCATAACTGCACTTTGGGGATAAAGGTTAGAAGAACCAGCTAGGTTAACATAGTAGTGAATATAAATTGATTAAACTCATAAATGAGTAGAATTGCATCCAAGAGTTCAGGGAGACCAGAATATAGGATGTGTGACGACCCGGAATTTTTGGGTATTTGAAATTGGAATATTTAATTGATTTTAAATATTTGGAAGTTAGTTTTAACATGAATTTCAAATATCACTATTTATTTGGCAATTAGATTATTGAATTTAATAATTTAAAGTTGGGTAAAATATGGAATCTTGAGTTTTAACCTTATTAAAATATTTTAACGACTTGTAAAATTTATATTAATAATATTGAAGATAATAGAAGTGTTAAAATTTAATTTAAGGATGATTTGTTCAGTTTTGAAAATAAGGTTTGAATCGATATTTAAAAATAGCCTTTTGAGGCACAATCTCGGAATTCGACGAGACCAGTTCTATTGGATTCGTAATATCGTATTATTATCGGATTTCAAATTTAGTAGTGTTTGGAGTTATCGTGTGGCCGTACGGTATATAAACGCGTTGGAATTTATATCGAAAATTCAATATAATAATTGGGTCCAAAAAGCTATCTTCTCCATACGATCGAATTTGGACTCGAAACCTTTTCCATTGTGTTCGGAATAGGGGTATAACATTATGAACGCCTAGCGGCATGCCTCGATAGGAGGTCAAGATTTTGAGTTGCATTTTCGATAAAATTTGGATTTGAATTTGAATTCAATTTAATATAATATATATCTATATTCAAATCTGTTTTCCCATAAGCACCTTTTCAATTCTACTTCAATATAACACTGTAGACCCTCTAACACGTGTCCTTCCTGGCTTGACACGCGTCACCTCCTTCTCGTTTTTTTTAACAGTTGGGATTTCGAACTTAAACAAAAGAAATAATTTAGGCAAGGGCTTCTTCATCGCAGAATTAGTTTCCTTTCTGTTCGAAACCGGGAATCAGAAATATAATAATGGAAATCGAATCGATTTGTTCGATTGCGGAAACCAAATCGCGAGCTTCGTTCGTGAGGCATACACATGGCCGATCGCAGATCTGGGAGGCTCGAGTCGTGTCGACGTGCGAGGTCAGGTGAGCAGGCGGCAAGTGTCGAACGAAGTTCGAAGGGAAGGGGCCGCATTGAATCTCGTTCATCTCAATGGGAGGCTGCGCGATGATGGTATCGCGCAAGGGTTTTTCCGCTGGAGCGAGGTCGGTTGGTGTCGCGACTGAAGTCAGGCGTTGGCCGAGGCATTCACGCATGAGGCGGCGGAATCGTCGTCGTCGCCAATGATGTGGGGCGCGCGTGTGGTTGCGTTCGCGATGGTAGGGTCGCCGATGATGGAGAAGGGTTGGTCGATCGATTAGTGAGGTATGCATGCTGTTTTATTTAAATTTTAAATTGGTAATATCTACAGGAAACAGAAAATTAGTTTATATTGGCAAAGTTTGAAAGAAATAGGAATTTAAAAATTGTTATAGAGTTTATATAAAAAGTTAGATTTTTAAATGCATATGCGGTATTTTTAGTATATGTAGTTTAAAGGGAAAATAATAAAGAAAATAAATATACACATACACATTTTGATTTACTAGATCATTTTAAATTAAGGTATGGTGGTGATTAATTTGTTTTATTAACTCATTTAATTATTTTTAGTTACTAAAAGCTTTTTAAAGGGAAATTAGTTAAAAATTAAAATATTAGTATAAATTAGATAAATAAGTAGAAATTAATTGTTCGATCAATTCAAATGTTAATAAAACGTATGATGTTGATACAAGGTCCAAAATCGTGAAGGGAGTAGCCGGTTTGGATCGGATTGGAAAAAAAGGTGAGTTAATCTCACTCATTTGGAATACCATTAAAATTTAAATAGATGAAATTTAAATTATTGGTTGTTGCTTGAATTGATAATTTATTATCAGCTTGGATGTGATATGTTAAATATAGTGTATATATATATTGGAGTGATTGATTTCCCGCATTATATAGCGGATGAGAACCTATGCACCCCGCATAATAGCGGATGATCCCTTATACCGCGATATCCCCCTCGAAGTGGGATTGGTATTTTATATTGTGCTAACATTTGTGGATGCAGGGAAATAGGTTGGAGGGATCCAACTGGATTCCTCAAGGTAGTGGAATTTATTTCCCTAATCTGTGACTTATTTGATGATTTGTGATAGATTATATTGATTACATTGAGAATTGAAAATATTGAATGCTATGGTTTGACTGAATATACGTTGGGTATATCGAGATATCAAAAATATAAGATTTGATTTTTAAAGGAAAATAGAAGAGGAATTCTAAGTAGAATAAATATAGTGAAATTGGATAAATTAAAGAATAAATTTGGGAAAGGATAAAAAGTTGATTTTTAAATTCTAATAAATAAATCTCGAATATGGGAAAGGAGACTTTTGAATAAATAGGAATAAATGAATTTTTAAACTTAAGTGATATAATTTAAAGAAATAAAGGATTTACTTTTAAATTCAAGGTTTAAATTAGTTGGGAAAGATAAAGAAGAATTTTGGGGAAAAAGTATGAAATTGGTATTTTCAGTTTTAATAAGATTTTAAATCATAATAAGGGAGTGCAATATGAATTAATGGGTTTTGAAATAAATTTGAGTAAGTAAAGGAATTTATTTTAAAACGGAATAAATTTTGGAAATCAATTTGAATTTGATTAAGTATTTGAAACTGTGTGTTAAAAGGAGGATGAGACTATGGAATTTATAAACTGGGTATATAAAGTGAAATAAGATATCAGTGGATATTTATAAGTATAAATTCACGGTGGGAATTTATAAGGAGATGGGAAATGTGTTTTTAAAATAAAAAGTGGTTTTATTTTTTAAAGTGTTAAAGGAAATTTACGGGATGGGAACGTAAATTAAATTGTGATAAATCGAGCAGGATTTATAAATGATTAGATGGCTATATTTAAATGCAAAGTGTATTTCCCTGAAAAGCCAAGTATATTTTCAAAGAAAGATTCCAAGTACAAGTTAGAGGTTTTAAAGTAGTTTTAAAAGAATGTTTTAGAAAGAAATTATTATTTAATGGTTTTAAAATTTTTTAAAAGTAAATATTTATTAAGTTAATTATATAAGTAAATTATTTGGAAGGTCCGACTAGTATTATGATTTTAAAGATAATTATTTAATATTTATACCTTATAGAATAACTTTTATTTTAAAATTAGTTTTGGCTTAAGTTTTAAATGAGAAATTAGTATAAAATTTCATAACTAGTATTTTAAATAAAGTGTTTTAAGTAGTTTTTCTTTTTGTGTTTTAAAGTATATATTTTTGGATAAAGTGATTTAAATTATTTTAAAGTCTAAAGTATTAAGACTTGGGATTTTTCAGTGGAAATAAAACAATGGGTGGAAATTTATTCCGCGAGAGAAAAAGTGATTTGAAAACTAGTTTCAAAGGGTTGAAGTGTGGAAATATATTTTGCGAAGATATTTTGAAATAAGTAAATAATATGGGAAATTATTAAGGGCTGATGGTTGTTTGTGGATGTTATTTGATAGTTAAATAACCGACTATCAGTATTGGCCAATACGCTGATAGTTTCGAAGAGACCGAGATCGGGATTAATTTCCCTAAAACTACTTCGATCCGGTTTGTACGTTTTCGTGAGGAAGACAAGAGCTTGGAGTCGAAGATGGAGCAGTGAAGTGCAAAGGGCTAATCGCTACTAATCCTGAGGGTGATTCTAAAATGGATGTAGTAGGAGTAGTGTCTTCGATTCCGTACGGACCGGGAACGGACTTGCATGGATGAATGCTATCAGAACATTGTCAGGAGGACGATGAGCATTCTAAGTGAGATGTGTTCTAAAAAGGTAATGGATAGCCTCGAGCCTCATCAACCGGGAATGGCTAAAACAGGGGAGGTGCACGCAAAGCTAAGTGGCTAGCAACTAATTAGGGTAAGGTCATCCCGGTCTAGAGGTCCCTTTTTATTCGGCTGTGTGGGCGGTTGCTGATCCCAACCGCGGGGTGATCTTATTCGGACTATCTAGTAAGGGGTAGCTCCGGTCTTGTGTTGCAAGGGATCAGGGTGGATCCTCGGTACGGTGATCTAGACCACGTACTGTGACGGGCGGTACCCCAGTAGCCCTGCCATTGTATGGAAATCCATTCTCCCTACGTGCTTTTACGGTTTTGATTGTAGAGCCTAGTATTGCTGGAATTTAATAATGGTAACAATTTCAGCTAATTGAATAAGTATTTGTACTTAGACACTATTATAATAACAGAACATTTTTATAAAAAAAATTTTGGTTATCGTAAGGTAAAAACCCGACATGTTTATTTGTGGCGTGGTCTTACGAGATACCTTGGTTTCAAAAGATTTTGAAACTTTAATAATCCAATTGAGTGTGTTTTCTCACGCTGGTTTTCCAGACTGACTCGGGTGTTATTTAACTATAATGCTCAGGTCAGACCGAGTATTATAGGATACAGGATATAATGCTGTGGAACTTAGGAGACGAGCTGGATGGCGAGACGTATCACTCGTATTTGATGCATATTCTGCTGTGTATGATTAACTGCATAGTCAGTTTTTGTGAGGGCAGGTTATGATAACTGTCCAATTGTGTGCTATGAATTTTGTTGTACTCTGAGGATGTAATGTATATAACAGATATAGTTCTTTTTTTTTAAAGATCAGTCATTTATCTATTATATATTGTTCCGCTGCGATTATGAGATTCTGATGTTGTTTTCTATTTTCTTTTTCTACCTCCTTCTTCTTTAACCCAAATGGTTCGTATTTCCGTTCTTTTTGAGTTGATTTGATGGTGAATAGTGTCGACTCAAGGGGTACGGGTTTGCGGGCTGTTACAGGATGCCTAAATATGGAAGTTGTCAAGGAGACAGGTTCATAGTGATCCCATGAAAACTATGATTAGGAAGTTATTGGAGTTACCAATAGGTTCATGGGGATCCCATGAAAACTATGTTATAAAGAGTGGTTGGTAGGGGCCAATTGGTTCATAGTGATCCTATGGAAACTATGTCATTATTTTTGGTGCTGGAAACCAAATGCTGAAGCCAATGTTGGTGCTGGAAACCCGCTAGTAGATGCAGGGATGGTATATCAAATGTTTGCCAATCTTTTGCAAGCTGGGGTTGCTGGTAATGTTGGAGGAGCTAATCTCGTAGTTCCAGTTAGGAATAACTATGCTAAGCCAAGCAGAGACTCCACCAGTTTGGGTGGAAAGCCATTTGTTAGAACGGAGAATGCTGTTCAGGTTGAGAATTGGCTATTGCACTATGAAAGGATATGTACTGATCTAGGATTGGATGATGGAAAAAAGTGGAGGCTGGCCTCTAGGCAGTTGGAAGGGGCAGCGCTTCATTGGTGGAATAGTGCGACTGCCGGAGTCTCGGAGGAAGAATTGACATGAGTAGATTTTAGAAAGAGGTTTGAGCAGAGGTTTCTATCTGAGGTTGCTAAGGCAGCATTGATGAGGAAGTTCATGGATCTTGTACAGGGAGAAATGTCAGTAATCGAGTACGCTGCTAAGCTTGATGAGCTATCTCGATATGGATATGCTATGGCTGACACTAACATCAGAAGGAATGAGAGGTTCATTCGAGGACTGAGACCTGAGCTTACTAGAATGACCATAACCCATATCCGAGAACCTTGTAATGTGGTGGTGGAAATGGCCATTCGCCATGAAGAGATGCTGACTGGTTGTGCTAGAGAGAAGCCAATAGAATTCCAAGGTCCTCAGGGAAAGAAGAGGAAATTCTTTAAGAAGAAGGGAGCCCAGAAAGGGGAAGCTACCAAGAAGGCAAATGCTGATTTAGTTTGCTACAAATGTGACAAGAAGGGTCATTATGCACATGAGTGCCGGTCAGGAAAGGGGAAGAAGGCTGCAAATAAGAATAATGTGAAGTGCTTCAACTGTGACCAGGTTTGGCATTATAAGGAGCAATGTCTAGAGCCAGCTAGGGTGGATGAAGGAAAGGTCTTTGTTGTTGGATTAGTAGCTAAGCCTACTGCAGCTAATAAAGGGAAGACCATGATGGAAGGTACGTTTTTGATTAAGAGTATACTAGTTAGGATACTATTTGATACTGGGCATCACATTCATTTATATCACAGTATTTGGTTGATAGGTTATGCTTAGAACCCGCATACCTTGTTACTTCCTTAAGGGTTGTGAATCCAATAGGAGGGTATACAACTCTGGGTACGAGATGTGACTAGTTAGAACTTGACTTGTTAGGTCATATGTTTGCATGCAGTCTGTATGTTTTTGATTTCGTAGATTTCGAAATCATTTTGGGTATGGATTGGTTGAGAAGGTATGAGACCAGGATATTTTGCTAGGATTGGAAGATATCTTTGAGACACCCTGATAGTCATAACCGAATTATATTCTCAGTAGAGAATTCTGACCAAAGTAGTTGTGCTTTGTTAAGTGCAATGGATGTGGGAGAAGATCTAAGTCATGTTCGAATAGTAAGAGAGTTTGCAGATGTCTTTGAGCCAGTCACAGGACTACCACCAAAACGAGCTGTTGAGTTTGGATGGATCTTGTGCCAGGAGCTGAACCTGTGATTAGACTACCTAGCAAGATGAAACCTATCGAGATGAAGGAATTAAAGGTGCAGCTAGTGGATCTTGAAGGAAGGAATTTTATTAAACCAAGCAGTTCACCATGGGGAGCGGCCGCAGTATTTGTGAAGAAATCAGATTGGTCGTTGAGGATGTGTATCGACTATCTTAAGCTGAACGAAAGGACGATAAAGAATAAGTATCCTTTGTCGAGAATTGATGATCTGTTTGATCAGTTGAGTGGAGCTAGAGTGTTTTTCCAATTGGATTTGGCGACAAGGTTCCATCAGTTGAGAGTGGCGGAGGACAGTATTCCTTTGACAACATTTGAACTAGGTATGGTTCGTATGAGTGGTTGGTAATGCCGTTCGGGCTTACGAATGCACCTGCTTTCTTTGTGGATTTAATGAACCGAGTCTTCCAAGAGTATTTGGAAAGATTCGTGTTGGTTTTTATAGATGATATTTTTGTATACTTTAAGGATGAGGGGGAGTATGAAGATCATCTTAGAGTTGTGCTTGAGACGCTAAGGCAGAATCAGCTAAAGGCGAAGTTTTCCAAGTGTCATTTTTGGAAGAAAGAGGTTAAGTTTCTTGGTCACGTGGTTTTAGAGAAAGGATTGTCAGTTGATCCAGATAAGATCGAAGCTGTGAACAATTAGGAGAAACCAGAGACGGTGACCGAGATCAGAAGTTTTCTTGGACTTGCTGGCTACTATCGGAGATTCATCAAGGATTTCTCGCGGATAGCAACACTTTTGACTAAGCTTACAGAGAAGGAGGTGAAGTTAATGTGGTCCGACAAATGTGAGGAAGCATTCCTTAAGTTAAAGCATTTGTTGACCAATGCTTCTATGTTAGTAGTTCCAGACGGAAACCAAGAGTTGGTAGTATACACTGATGCATGTGGGACTTGATTGGGAGCAGTATTGATCCAGAAGGCTAAAGTTATTGCCTACGCATCTAGGTAGCTTAGACCGCACGAAGTGAGATATCCTACTTGTTTGCGCCAAAATTGTTCACAAACCCCGAATGTTGTGAAAGCACCAGTGTTTGAATATAAATCAACAATATTCACACACAAATCTCAAATCTAAGTAACAGAGTATCACAATTCAGAAATAATGAACAGAAACAAGAGATTTATAGTGGTTCGGCGATCTTGCCTACGTCCACTCTGAAGTTGATGATTTTATTGATGTTCACTTGAAGATTACAATTTCTTCTAATGTAGTACAACTGATTTTCTGAGCTAAGTCTGAATCTAAGGAAGTAGTGGTGATTCTGAGTAAATCTGGCAGAGTCTGGGCGCTCTTTAGCTCTCAAAATTGTCTGACCCCTTTTTTGAATGACCAGGGGCTCTATTTATAGGTGTAGGAGGCTGATATTTCGCCTAAATTGAAGGGAGACCATTTCTGGCACGTCAGGGGGCCCACATGCCCGCTCTCTGGAAATCCGGGCCAACTTTGGGATCGATTCGACCCTTGCTTCGAATCGATCAAGTTTTGCTCCGATTGAGATGAAATTTGGCATGAACATTCCTTAGGTTGCCAGTAAGCTACTGTGAAAATTTCATAGCATTTGGACTTATAGATCTCAAGTTATGATCGATTCAAGATTTCATTTCTGGTTGATGTGGTATGTTCGAATCGATCCCCTTCGTATCGATAGGGTCGAATCGATGACTTGGAGAGCGAAGGTGTTGACGTGGTGCGCGTCTCTTGGGTCGATCCTCCTTTTTCTCCGGGTTTGATCGAGTCGTTCTGAGATTTCGCCGCGTTGACTTAATGGATTCGAAGACAGTGATCGTACCTGGATTCGAACAAGGGTTCGTTCGTATCGATCGTGATGTGTTCTAGCCGATCGATACGAAGTCATCACAGCAGGATGGATTCGAAGCGTGGTGTCCTGGATGGATGCGGAGTGGTGTAGCTTCATCGATTCGAAGTGGCTCGTCTGAATCGATTCGAACAAATGTTTTTTGATGGTTCCGAACCACATGGAGTTGAACTGATGGATTCGAACGATTATTGCCTCATCGATTCGAAGTGCCTTGACTTGAGGGATTCGAATGGCTTTAGCTTCATGGATTCGAACAGAGCTTGTCTTGATGGATTCGAATGGTATCTTTACCTATGGATTCGAACCTGTTGGAGTCGATCTTGATGGAGTCGATTTTGTTGGGTTCGAACTTAGGGCCATTTTTCCCAAACGTGCATCGATGATATCTTGAGCGTGTGAACTCGAATTGACTCGGAATTTGGAATGTTGCCTTTCCTGGCCTTGCTCGACGTGTCTCACCAATTGTAGCCCGATCCGGACTCGGACAAAATTCATCGATATCCATGGTGAAACTGTGTATAACGAACTGTTACGACGAACTGTCTTTAGTTTTCTAGTAAACTTTTTGGTGTCACGGCCTTTCCAAAAGGCGGGATAACATTTGCCCCCCAAAACATGCCTTGCGATAGGAAGGTGTGTTTTGTAGTTCCATAAGTTGGATGCTCATATCCTGTTGATGACCTGTGGTACAACCTGCGAAGAGTTTGACAGTTTTATATGACCTCAAATGATGACCGTTCGCGATCAAGCCATTTGAGGTGGAATGCGACCGTTCGCGATCTAGCATTTCTATATGGCCCCAAACGACGACCGTTCGCGATCAAGCCATTTGAGGTGAGGGGTACCGTTCGAGGCGAGTTGTGATCGTTCGCGATCGGGTGCCGTTCGAGGCGAATGGTGACCGTTCGAGGTCGGGTGCCTTTCGTTGCGATTTGTGACCGTTCGCGGTCGGGTGACGTGGAAAGAGGAATGTGATCGTTCCTGATCGTGTGCCGTACGAGGCAAAAATGTGATCGTTCGCGATCGAATGTCGTATTAGGTGAATTGTGACCGTTCGTGGTCGAGTGCCGTTCGAGGCTAATGGTGACCATTCGAGGTCGGGTGCCGTTCGTGGCGAAGTGTGATCGTTCGTGATCGAATTGTGACCGTTCGCGGTCAGGTGCCGTTCGAGGCGAATTGAGTGTGCCCGAGGAGGGACTTAGTATCATTAATACCAGGTTTCACGTTCGGGTGAATTCCCGGATTGTTTGTTGCAATGGTTTATCGCCATCTCAGAGCATGCCTAGGGACCGTTCGTGATCCCGTACATGTGTAAGTGGCTTAGCCGTTATGAAATCACAAGTAGCATTTTTTCATTGAAAATAAGTCTTTAGCAGAAATGTGAAACAAAATCAAGTTCAAATATTCAAATCAAGATGAAACAAAAGCAAAGCAAGGATGTCGAAGTGTAAACTCCCACAACGATAGGGTTAGTAGTCATTCAGAGCATGCCTATGGACCGTTCGTGATCTCGCACATGTGTAAATGACTTACCCGTGTTGGTGAGAGGTTTACGACTTGTTCATCGTTATTTCAACTAATTGATAATCATACGGTGTCCCGGCTCGGGGGCACCCCTAGCCGATGTAGATGGCGGTCGCTCTGGCTCCACTGCTGGAGCTTGCCTTCTCACATACTGAAGTAGCATACCGTTCCTGATGTGCCCTTCCACCTCATCCTTCAGATGTCTACAGTCGTTAGTGTTATGACCATTCAGTTCGTGGAATAAGCAGTATCTGTCTGATTTCCTCTCGTCAACAGTGGGATCCCTTCGCATTGGCCTACGGTAGGGAACTTGCTCTCGTGTATCTTGGTAGATTCGCTCCAAACTCTCATTCAGCTCTGAATAAGTGGTGAATCGTGGCTCTCTCCGCAGTCGCTTTGACCTGTCACCATTGTCCTCAGCCTTTCGTTGTCTTTTATCCTGGTCTGAATCCTTTTCAAAAGGCTTTTTGTCTTTAAGTGCATAAACTTCTATCCCCTCTCCTTCTTCTCTTTCAGCATTAGCGTCTTCCAATCGCAAAAACTTTTCTGCCTCGTGATAGAATTCTCCCAGATCCATAGGCGGATCCTTAGTTAATGAATTTTTGAATTCTGTGCTGTCAGCTATTCCGGACACAGCTGCCATCATAACCATGGATGGATCTGGCCGATATACCGATGCTGCTGCCGCATTGAACCGCGTCAAGAAATTCCTCAAAGACTCTCCAGCTTTCTGTTTTAGCGTTGCCAAACTCATCACATTCTTGGGACTTGAAATGTGAACCCTGAACTGCCTCATAAATTTCTCAATCAAATCAGTCCATGTCCCAATGGAACCGCTCTCCAGCTGTCTGAACCATAAAGCTGCTATGTCTGTCAAATACAATGGGAAGCACCGGGCCATGACTTCCTGTGATGCCCCCAGCACTTCCATGTGCCTTATATACCTCGTTAGATGGACCGCAGGGTCCGTTCTCCCATCATACCTTTCCACCGTTGGAAGTTTGAATTCTGGTGGGTTTCTAGCCAACCTAATCGCAGGAGAAAAGGGACTCCTGTTCACGTCTTCAAGATCTCTGTTTACTAATCCGCCCCTCATGGCTCGCCTGACCATCTCTGCCAATCTATCATTGTCTCCAAGCTGTAGTCCTCGTTCACTACCTTCGATCTGCCCTCCAAGTCCTTGTGAGCTTTCGGGTGTCTGCCCCCCTGGCTGAGCGTTCATCCCTCTATTACTGCCAGGTTGCTCGGATGTCCTTGTCTCTCTTCCCGGGTTCGGATCAACATGTCCTAAGTGTGTGCCCCCCAGCTCCGGCGCTGCGTTGGATGGTCTTGCTTCGTTATGGACTCTGGTTGTTACTTGATTTTGCGCTCCAAGTTGCCCAATCTGTTGAAGCAAGTTCTGTATCATTTCTTCTTGCCTTCTCATCATTGCCTCTATCTCGTCCCTGGTGACGAAGGCTGAAGCTTGGTTTGCCCCTGAGGAAGCCTCTTGACTTCCTTCGTGCTGACTTCTCTCAGCTCTTTGCCTTCTACTTGTTTGTCGAGTCATTGTCTTTCAAATTTTCAAATCTTGTGTAGCGGGTGCTAGTCCTTCTCAGTGAAAGCACCAAAGTGTTTGCGCCAAAATTGGTCACAAACCCCGAATGTTGTGAAAGCACCAGTGTTTGAATATAAATCAACAATATTCACACACAAATCTCAAATCTAAGTAACAGAGTATCACAATTCAGAAATAATGAACAGAAACAAGAGATTTATAGTGGTTCGGCGATCTTGCCTACGTCCACTCTGAAGTTGATGATTTTATTGATGTTCACTTGAAGATTACAATTTCTTCTAATGTAGTACAACTGATTTTCTGAGCTAAGTCTGAATCTAAGGAAGCAGTGGTGATTCTGAGTAAATCTGGCAGAGTCTGGGCACTCTTTAGCTCTCAAAATTGTCTGACCCCTTTTTTGAATGACCAGGGGCTCTATTTATAGGTGTAGGAGGCTGATATTTCGCCTAAATTGAAGGGAGACCAGTTCTGGCACGTCAGGGGGCCCACATGCCCGCTCTCTGGAAATCCGGGCCCACTTTGGGATCGATTCGACCCTTGCTTCGAATCGATCAAGTTTTGCTCCGATTGAGATGAAATTTGGCATGAACATTCCTTAGGTTGCCAGTAAGCTACTGTGAAAATTTCATAGCATTTGGACTTATAGATCTCAAGTTATGATCGATTCAAGATTTCATTTCTGGTTGATGTGGTATGTTCGAATCGATCCCCTTCGTATCGATAGGGTCGAATCGATGACTTGGAGAGCGAAGGTGTTGACGTGGTGCGCGTCTCTCGGGTCGATCCTCCTTTTTCTCCGGGTTTGATCGAGTCGTTCTGAGATTTCGCCGCGTTGACTTAATGGATTCGAAGACAGTGATCGTACCTGGATTCGAACAAGGGTTCGTTCGTATCGATCGTGATGTGTTCTAGCCGATCGATACGAAGTCATCACAGCAGGATGGATTCGAAGCGTGGTGTCCTGGATGGATGCGGAGTGGTGTAGCTTCATCGATTCGAAGTGGCTCGTCTGAATCGATTCGAACAAATGTTTTTTGATGGTTCCGAACCACATGGAGTTGAACTAATGGATTCGAACGATTATTGCCTCATCGATTCGAAGTGCCTTGACTTGAGGGATTCGAATGGCTTTAGCTTCATGGATTCGAACAGAGCTTGTCTTGATGGATTCGAATGGTATCTTTACCTATGGATTCGAACCTGTTGGAGTCGATCTTGATGGAGTCGATTTTGTTGGGTTCGAACTTAGGGCCATTTTTCCCAAACGTGCATCGATGATATCTTGAGCGTGTGAACTCGAATTGACTCGGAATTTGGAATGTTGCCTTTCCTGGCCTTGCTCGACGTGTCTCACCAATTGTAGCCCGATCCGGACTCGGACAAAATTCATCGATATCCATGGTGAAACTGTGTATAACGAACTGTTACGACGAACTGTCTTTAGTTTTCCAATAAACTTTTTGGTGTCACGGCCTTGCCAAAAGGCGGGATAACACTACTCATGACTTAGAGTTGGCTACGGTGATTTTTCCCTTGAAGATTTGGAGATATTATCTCTTGGGGGAGAGATTTAAGTTGTATACCGATCATAAGTCTTTAAGATATTTATTCTCTCAGAAGGAGTTGAATATGATGTAGCAGAGGTGGCAGGAATTTTTGGCTGTTTATGATTTTGGTATAGAGTATGCACCACGGAAAGGTAATAAAGTGGCTGATGCTCTTAGCATAAGACATTAGAATGTAGTGTTGGCTATGTTGGCCGAATTGAAGGATCTAGAAGCTTTGGCCAGTTGTGGTGTGTAGTTAAGATCGTCTGCTAGTTATAAACAGAGTACTGCCATGTTGTCCTATTTAGAAGTTCGACCAGTGTTGATCGAAAGAATTTCTTCTAAGCAGAAAGAGGATCCATTATGAGCCGAGAAGATCAGAAGGCTTGAGGTTGGAACTGAGATCAATGATTTGAAAGATTTTTGTCTTGAGCAGAGAGGATGGTTAAGAAAGAAGGGGAACTTATGTGTTCCTGATATAGAGAACTTGAGGAAAGAAGTTCTTAAGGAATGTCATCGATCCAAGTTTAGATTAATCCTGGAGGGACCAAGATGCATCGGGATATGAAGAGGAGCTTCTATTGGGAAGGCATGAAGAGAGATGTTGGCTTGTGGGTTAGGCAGTGTGTAAACTGTCAATAGGTGAAGGCCAAAAATCAGAAACCGAGTGGGTTACATTAGCCTCTAGAGATTCCAGTTTTGAAATGGGATTCGATATCCATGGATTTTATAGATGGGTTGCCAAGGTAAACAAGAGGAAATGAGAATATATGGGTCACTGTGGACAGGTTGACCAAGAGTGCCCTCTTCATTCCAGTAAAGTCGACCAGGACGGCACCTGTTTTGGCAAGGTTGTTCATAAAGAACATAGTTAAATTTCATGGAGTTCCTAGTAGCATAGTCAGCGACAGAGATGCTTTATTAACTAGTGAATTTTGGAAGAGTCTATAGGATGTGTTAGGCACTAAGCTTAAGGTGAGTACTACATATCACCCTCGGATAGATGGGTAGACAGAGAGAGTCAATAAGGTACTCAAAGATTTGTTGAGAGCTTGTATGTTGGATTTTGGTGGATCTTGGGAGGATCACCTACATTTGGTTGAGTTTTTCTATAATAATAGTTATCAGACTAGTATAGGAATGGCGCCTTTTGAAGCTTTGTATGGATGGCCATGCAAATCACTAGTATATTGGTTAAAGACTGGAGACAGATTGGTGTTAGGTCCAGATTTGGTAAGGGAGGCATCAGAGAAGATTGAGTTGATCTGAGAACGGATAAAGGAAGCTCAATCTAGACAGAAGAGTTATGCAGATAAGAGGCATAAAGACCTAGAGTTCTCAATTAGAGACAGGGTTTTCATTAAGATATCACCAATGAAGGGTGTGGTACGATTTGGGAAGTCAGGGAAACTGGCACCGAGCTATGTTAGTCCATTCCAGATTATAGAGAGGATTGGAAAGCTCGCACTCAAAGTAGAATTGCCGAGCAGTACGGTATGTGTCCATAATGTATTTCACGTGTCTCATCTTCGCAAGTATGTGCATGATCCAGAGGCCACTATTTCTCCAATAGGGTTGGAAGATCCAGTAATAAAGCCTAATTTGACTTTTGTTAGAAAACCAGTTCGGGTTGTAGCGATAGATGAGAAAAGATTGAGGAACAAGATAGTTCAGTTGGTGAAAGTTCAGTGGAATGACAACGAGATGTACTTGGGAGACAAAGGATATGATTTGAGATACTTATCCTGCTCTGCTTTGAGGGTATGTCTATATTAGATTTATATATATAGATAATTCTTAATTTTTGATAACATTATTCAGGAGATTTAATCTGATAAATTAAATAGAATAATGTAAATGTTAAGTGATAAGGGGATTGAGAATTGAATGAATATTAAGTGGTCATGCTTAATAAAATAATTAAATGGGCTTAAGAGTGGGTTATAAGCCAACTAATCTACGTAAGGGTATATTGGGTATTTGCTGCACATAACCCTCAACCCTCGTATATTTTCGTTCCTACCATTTTACTACCCATTCACGCCATTTTGAAAACAAAACGTAAGGAGGAGAGCCCGACCATTAACAAGAGGAATACAAATAAGAGTTAGAGAATCAAGCTTAGGGGAAATCGATCTCAATCCAATCTCCTTATCTAAATCAAGGTGGATAATAATTCCATCTCTATTTTTGTTTTGAATCATATGTTTCGAATTTAAGGGTAAATTCATTTTTATGATGAATTGGATGATGATATGCTTGAGTATTGATTTGTTTGATTTAAACAAGATTGTTTAAAAAGGGATTATCCATGGTTTTAGGGTAAAACAAATATATGTTGTGATTAAATGCCACGGGAAAATTTTATGTGATGTACAACATGAATTTGGAGTTAGGTTTCAATTTTAATAATGATTTTTGGGCAAAGCCAGCCGACTTTATAGTTGGTCGTGCCACTGTATATAAATGAAGAAAAGGTGTTCTGCACATGCACAAAAACAAATATATATATGGTTTTATAGTAGCCATACCACTTAGAGTATAGAACAGGTGAGAAGCAAAGATGCCTCTGCAGCTATATAAATGACCTTAGGAAACATCAGTTTCTCCTCCCAAGAGGAGGAAGAATCACTTCCAACTGGGCCTAACACATGCAAATAATCTACAAAGAGTGACGCAATATCCAAAACAAAATCTGGGTGTTCCCTATAGCATATGTATCTCCTATTCTAGCTACAATTGAGGAGTAGAGATCTATTTCGCTTACCACGAGTTCCATCCACCGAGAGAATAAGTCCACCACCATCTATAGAGTAATGTAAACACATAGATTCACCATCATCATCACTAACGGAAGTATGGAAATCATGTCTAGCCGGGTCGTATCTCATGTCAGACTGTACATGAATCTAAGCCATCTCAGTAGGAATCCACAAAATACCAGAATCCAGGGCAGGCGGAGAAAAACCAGGATCAGGAATATCAGGCATAACAGTGGGATCCCAAATAGCAGCGGAGAGGGGAGGAATCATAGGAGGCACTGAAGGCTAAACATGAGGGACGAAAGGTGCCACAAGAGGTGGAACATTACACTCTTTCAGGATCCATTTCATGTTCGGAGGCCTAGGTAGAGTGGTCTGAATCAAGAAAGGACCAACAGATGACATACGAGAGCATGCTGATGATATATAACTAAAGGACTGACAGGTCATACATATGTCTGGCTTCCAACCATAACGAACTACAATCTCAGCCATCTGACCCTCAGTCGCTCTTACTTTGATTGAATCTGGTAAAGACTTATCCGGGGAAATATCAATCAATGCTTTTGCATAGGATAGCTTATCACTAGTGATGGTGTTAGCATCAAAACATTTTACTTTACCTACCGCACTAGCAAGCCAGTTTAGACATAACATAGGTTGCAAATGGAGGGAATATGAGAGAAATAAGTCCAAATAGGAATAGATAGTACCTGTTCTCTGGCACAGTCAATAGACGGACTCTAAGGAGTGACTATAAATGGCTTGCCTTTGATATAGGATCTTTACTAAGAATTCAAAATCGCTCCTCAGGTCGAGAGAACTTGAAGAAAAACATAGAGTTGTCCATGTGGACTAGTAGGATACCCTTTGGTTGCCAAGCTTTGAAACAATGATCCTAAACCACTAGATAAGGGGGGTTATAGTCCAAAAAGAAACCAATAAGATAGCTGACCAATAATCAATACCAGTTTGTACTACCTCCAAAGGGGGAGTCATAACCTCGTCTTTGTTAACCATATCAAAACTACTGGGCACAAATGCACCCGCATTTTTTGGTAATGTAGAGAATAAGGAGGACCATTTTAATCCTATTTTAGCTCATTATTCTAGTGTGTTATTGAAGATGGAATTTTACCATGAGGCATAGCAGCATCTACAAGCTGATTAGTTGGCTGCAGATGTAGAGCAGAAGATATATTAGTACATTTTCGGGCATTATACAGACCATTGCTACCCTCAACATTTATTGTCAATCTTGAACTGTCAAACACATTGCTGGCTAGAACATCTGATATATGTATCAAACCATCAGAATGGGCAACCTGACCAACTGATTTTCATGCATTTTCATGGTTACCTGATAACACAGTAGCATCAATCATAGAATTTTCCACTCCAATACAAATTCCAGCGGCCTCCACATCAACTATTTCAATAGATTTTAAATTCATATCAGCATAGTTTTTTTACTAACATCATTATCCAGGACATCACTACTATCATGTTGTAATAAGTCATTACCATTCCAAGAATAGGCAGTTTGCTAGAGAATAGGAGATACGGCAGAGTGTGTAATAGGATTCAATATACTTGAAATTGGTCCTATAGACGGAGATAGATTATGACAATCAGTCGCAAAGGCTTCCAACGAACTCAGCTTTTCAATATGACCATCGCTAGCAGGAAGAAGCAGAACTCCAGATCCAGATGCGGTAGATATTGATTGAGGAAAATCAAGAGCGGAAGACGAAATTAAAGAATACACTCGGCCAGATCTGGTGATCAAACGATTTGCAATTGAGGAAAATAATCTCAATTTTCCTTTGCGATTCTTAACAATAGATGATAGCTGGGGCGTGGAGATTAGGTAGAAGAGATGATGCGAAGATGAGGGGGAGATAGGGCGAACATGCGTTGGTTAAGAAGAGAATCAGTAATGGAAGGCAAAAATAAATCATCATTTTGAAGAGCAAGTAGTCGCCATTTAGAAGGGTTCTATTTGGATTTCCAAGGCGAATGATAATTTTCCAAGCTATGGAAAGATTGTTATGAATTTTCAAAGGAAAATATGGTTATTTGGGTATATAAATTTATTTTCGAAAATATAGTAAGAATTTACGTCTGGAATTTTGATATGTTAGATAACAGATTAAGTGAATTTCTGGAATTTTTGGGGATTTTTCCAAAGTGGTTTGCTTTGAAAATTAAATTATTTTAGAAAAGGGACTTCTTTGCAAAACTATTTTGCTTAATGGAAAGGCTTATTTGATTAAATTAACCATGGCTTAGATATGAAATTAGCGGCAGTTATCCAAGTAAAGAATTTGAAAGGTTAAGACAACCAATCTGTTGTTCACACGTGACACGTTAGTTAGAACAAGGTTTGCTTTAAGTAGTATTAAATCGAGTTTACTCAGAAACGTTGGTTCCGCCTTCTTTGGAAGTACCTTTCGACATAGAGCTTTCGCCTGCAACACAATCGAAACCTACTGTAACGACCCAGAAATTTTGAACATTTGAAATAGAATATTTAACCTGAATTTCAAATATTTGAATGGTGATTTAACCTGAATTTCAAATATATCTGTTTATTTGGCAATTTAAATAATTGAATTTAATAATTGAAAATTTAATAAATTGCTGAATTTAATAATTGAAAATTTAATAAATTGCTGAATTTCTAATTTCGGACTTGTTAAAAATATTTTCAAGGCTTCGAAAATTCATATTGACAATACTGAAGATAATGGAAGCTTCAGAATCGAATTTGGAAATGATTTGTTCAATTTTGAAATTTATCGTTTAAATCGATATTTAAAAAATAGTGTTTCGGGGCACAGTCTCGGAATTCGACGAAACCAGTTCCATTGGATCCGTAATATTGTATTATTATCGGATTTCAATTTTCGTGGTGATTGGAGTTGTCGTGTGATCGTACGTGATGAAAACGCCTAGACAATAATTTATCAATTTAATTTAAATATTTATATCATTTCACCTGTCAAAATTCTTTCCCATCAGCCGACCTATTCTCTACTGCATCACGTACCCTTTTCTCCCCTTTCTTTTACGAGAAAAAATTAATGAAGGCCGGATAAAATTCAATTGCAAAACTATCTTCATTCGAAAATAAAACAATGGCCGAAGTATAAATCAAAACCCTTCAAAAAAAATTGCGTGCTCATTCTCCTCTCAGATATTCAAATCCCTCTTCCCCTCTCTACATTCGAACGAAAATAAATGGAGACGAATAAAGTCGGAAAAAAAATTTGAATCCGTTCGTATAGAAAAAAAAATCGCGTTTACCCAAATCAGAACAAGGTCATGATAATCGTTCCAGTCGTGGCTCATTCCATTCAAGTCGAAGTCGACGTCGACGAAGTCGATTGGGCTCGAAGTAGGGTTTCGCGATGGTTTCGATCGCAACTAGGTGAAGGCGTGCGCTCGAGCATGCAAGGAAAGGAGGATGCCATCGCGCGAGGCCTAGGGAAAAATTGGAAGAAGGCTTCTTAGTCGTGGTCAACTGAAGTCGCCAGTTTGATGGAGGCTCGAGGCGTGAAGCTAGGGCGAAGTCGAGGTCGCCGATGGAGACGGTAGCATTCAGCGAGCAAGGCATGTCAATGGATCTAGTCGACTTTGATTTTGTCAGTGAGGTATTTTAGTTAATTTTGTTAATTTGATATATTGGTTACAGGAAAATAAATGAATTGATAAATATGAATAAGAGTTTAAATTTACAGTAAGGTTTAGATGCAGATTGTTTTCAATATATATATACATATATATAGATATATGTGTGGAAATAGAAAAGAAAAATTTAAAGCGGTTTTGTTTTTGAATTAGTATATGTATATGATTTGGGAAAAATATAGGTATTTATATGAATTAGTTTTTAAATCTATATAGAGTTATTATTTAGGTAAATATATGCAGTAAAGAAAATAAATATACGTATTCATATTTTTATCCACTAGTTATTTCAAAATAATATATTTAGGATGATTAATTTGTTTAACAAAACTTATTTAATTATTTTGTCACTAAAAATATTTTATTAAAAGAAATCAGTTTAAATTAAATTATTGGTTAATTAAATTTATCCAATAGAAATTGATTATTCAATTTATTTCGAATATTTATTAAATCGTATAAAATTGTTTATACAAGGTTAAAATCGAGAAAACAAAAGAAGGATTGGATTGGATTGCAAAATAAATTAAGCAAAGGTGAGATCTTCTCACTCAAAATGAAAATTTGATTTTTGCAGTTATTGATTGATTGCTGTTTGGATTGTGATAGTATATAGCAATATATATATATATTGGAATATATATATTGGTGATTGATTTCCCCGCATTATATAGCGGATGAGACCCTATGCGCCGCATAATAGCGGATGATATTTTATAATTCTCATATACCGTGATATTCCACCTCGAAGTGGAATTTGTATTGTGCTAACATCTGTGGATGCAGGAAAACAGGTTGGAGGGATCCAACTGGATTCCTCAAATTGTTTGAATATTATTTCATATGTGAATGATGTGATTTATTGATAATCTATGGATGATTTATTGATAATTGAAATTGTTGAAGGCTAAAATTTAGCCGAATGTATTTTTGGTATCGCTGGATACCAGAAATAAATATAAAATGGATTTTTGAAATTAAAGTTAGAAATGTTAAGTAAATTCTTTTGAAAGAATTGGGTGAATTTAAAAGAAGGAATTTTTAAGTATAAAAATTGATTGTCGAAATCTTACCGAATAAATTCTAAAATATGGGAAAAGATATTAATAAATGAGTTTTGAATAATATTGATTAAAAGTTGAAGAATTCATTTAAAAATGGAAGTTTGAATAAATTGGGAAGGACAATGGAATTTATTTAAAAGTGATAAACTTTTAGAAATCAATTTGTAATTGATTTGGTATTTGAAAATGAATCTTTGAGAAATCAATATGAAAATTTATTTAGTGTTGAATTAAAAATGGATTTTGTGTTGTAGAAAAAATTTGGAAATCGATTTGTAAAATGATTTGGTATTTGGAAATGAATTTAGAAATCAATTTGTAATTGATTTGGTGTTGAAATAAAATTAGAAATCAATTTGAAATTTGATTTTTGGGGATAAAAGTGAATATTTAGGAATGTAAATTCAAATTGGAATTTATAAAGGAAAGGGGAATTTGTTTTAAAAATAAACACTGATTTATTTTTAAAGGGTGGAAATAAATTTACGAATTTGGAACGTAAATTAAAAATAAATCGATAAGGATTTATTTAATTGGTTTAAATGGACCATTTTGAAGTGAAAGTGTATTCTCACTATAAAGCCGAGTATATTCCCAAAGTTGCTATTAAAAATATAAATTAAAAGTTCTAAAGTTGGTTTTTTAAAAAGAGATATTTGGAAATATATTCCGCGAAAGGGAATTGATTTGAAATTTATTTTCAAAAGTTGAAAGATGAAAATTGATTTGAAATTTATTTTCAAAGTGTTGAAGTGTGGGAAAATATATAACTTGTGAAGATATTTTGAAAATAAATAATTTGGGAAAATTATTTAAATTTGATGATTGTGTGAATGTTGTTGATAGTTAAATCACCGACTATCAATATTGCCTTTGAAATGGCACTTGAATTTGTGTTAAAAACAAACGCTTATTATTCGGTTTAGCTGGGAAAAGGACCTTTGTGTCGTATAACCCATTCCGAATAATGATACGACGTGTATGAATTGAAATTGAAGACCGGTGTGAAGACCGGGTATTTTCGAAAATGAAAGGACAACCTGTCGAATGTCTCTGCACCGAGTTGCTCCGGTATATATATTTATATCACTCTTTTTGTGATGGGAAGTACGATCGGGATTGTGAATACCCGGATTTGCAAGGACTTCTTTGGAAGTGCCTTCGGTTCTGTTCGAACCCGGAACAGACTTGTATGGTTACATGTCTGACATTACATTTTGAGATGTAAAGCTGATTTCTTTCAAATACATTTCTGTTGGTAGCGGAGAATTTATTCTCTTAGCTTAACACCCTTCTCTGAGACGTACGAGCTCAGAGGTTATGTAGTTGAAGGTTATCAGCGATATATTCCCAATTTGGTAATGTGGCATGCTGAGTGTTGCTGTGTGATGATTATTTATTGATCATTTGTTGATCAAAGCATGGCCTTGTGAAAAAGCGTAGCTTTGTGGATGAGACTTCGTCAGACCTCACACCCCGGAAATGGTCGAAACAGGAATGATGCGGCAAGGTTATGAGGGTCGCGGCCTTTAGGGTATGTCATTTCCTTCTGGAAAAGGGTGGTATCAGGTATGGAGCCCTAGTATTTAACCTATGTGGATACTCCGATCTCATTTATTGTGTGATTGTGTGTTTATCGAGGCGCCTCGGATAAAGGTCCCAAAGGACCGGGGGATGGCATATTCGTGAGTTACCTAGTTACCGGGGTAACCCGGCCTTGTGTTGGCAGAGAGCAGTTGTCTCTCGGGACGTCCAGCCAGAGGCAATCCCATGTGGCGGTAGGAAGTTCCTTAGCCTGACCATTTGTTGGAAATCCATTTCCCAATACGAAATTGTACGGTTTTAGTTGTAGAACCTGCCATTTACTTATGGTGGCGCCCCACTGTTTAGATGGTAGCTATAGTAGGCATAGTTCAAAATGTCTATGCTGGCTAAGATTAATATTATACTTTCGAAATGTTTTCCACACTAGACATTAATAATAATAATCTAATGATTTTGCGTAGTAAGCATCTTTGACTATCATAAGAAGAAATCTCCTCCAATTCTGCGTTTGCATTGTGTGTGTGGCGGGAGGTCTTATGGTAGTTTCATTTTCCAAAAGCATTGCGAATTAATTTTATTTTCTTTGTGAAAATAACTGTTTTACTATCTCACACCACTCACCATGACTGACCTTACTTCATTACAGCGTGATAAGGGGTTCTCGCTTCGTAGTTAGGTGGCGAACGAGAGACTCTTACCCCTACATGTCCCTGAGTGGGATGGGTTGGTTGTGACAGTCGAAAGGCTGGCCGTAAAAGCAAGGGCAGGGTACCAGTGTCAGCCACGATGGGTCTGGGATGGTTGCAAATCCTACCAGTCGCCACTGGCTCGTCCCTTGACAATGTGGTATCAGAGCATCCGGTTAAGCAATAACCTTGGCTCTATTGGGAATTACTCATTAGAGATGGAGTCAGTAGTACTCTAGAATGAGTTGAGTGTAATAATAGATATGAGCGCGTATTTGTTAATGAATACAAATTTTTTTTGTATTGTGTTGACTTATCGGTTGATTGTTTATAGATTCTGGTCGGTGCAGTCTGGCCAACTGTAATCGATATAGGTTTCTAAACTCTTAAACAAGATAAACTGACAAAGTATTGTTTTAAAATAGGGTAAATGAAATAATTTTACCCAAAACTATTTCTGTATAGAAAAGAAATGATTTTCTATGAATTATTATAGTATATGGATGCTTGGTTGTTAGGAAGTGATAACATTGAAATATTATCATTATTATATGGAATTGAATAAGAAATAAAATGTATAACCAAAGATTGGAAATAAATTCATTTAACGAATGAAATTTATAAATATGAATTGAAAGTATAAGGAAATAAATTCATATACGAATGAGATTTGTAAATGTAAATTGTAAATGTGATTTATAATTGGAAATAGAATTCCAGGAAAGTATTTTAGAATAAATTCATTTATGGAATGAAATTGTGAATAAACAAATGAAGCTACATTGGTAAATAAGTGAATTTGGAATTGGAAATGGAATGAGATTTGATTTGAATCAAGTTGAATAAAACCCAAACTTGGAAAATAAAATAATATGGATTGCATTCAAGTAAATTAATATGAAAATTAATTAATTCATGAAATAGGGAAGTTGAGTTAGTTAAATAAAAAAAATTCAATTATGAGTTAAATTTGCAGATAAAATCCAAGTAAGTGGAAATAAATTTCCAAATGAATGAATGGAATTTACAATTGTAAGTAAATGAAATTTAAACTGAATGTTAAACTTCGTTTTGAATTTGTTAGTAAATGAAATTCAAGCTGGATGTTGGAAATTTAATTTGATTTTTGATAAACAAAGTCAAGTATTGAAATAAAATTAGTAAGGGAAACTTTTGAAATGGTTTGAATGAAAACTTAGTTGATTAATGAGTTGAAATGTGAAATTGAATAGTGATAAATATATAACTTCAGTAATGAAGTGAAAATAAATACAAGAAGTGTATATAAATATTTGCATTATTGTTGTCGAGTTTTGTACGATGGTTTTAAACAAATCGAATGGTTTTGTGAATATGAAATGTAAATTGAAGTAAATGGGAATGGTATGTGAAATGGTTTCAAATGAAGTGAACGTAAATTAAATAGAATAGAAGAAAATGAATTGTAAACCATTGAATTGAATAAAAATTGTATGTGAGTTGGTCATAAGCAACTAAAGTTGAATTGAAACTTTATAAATTGCCAATGGAAATTATTTTGAATGCATTGCTTATGAAATCTATGTATTTTCTATTGAAATAAGTGAAATGTAAATGAATTTCCTATATATGTCACTTACGTATTTGAATTGAGTAAGTATAGGTTTTTGAAAGCCGTTTGGCTGCATTTTGGATTGCGCAAATGCTTAAAAATAAACTGCTTTGCTTAAAAATGCTAAAAAGGTACGCCTACGCAATACAAAATAGGAAATATGAACTGTTTTTGATTTTCCGACCGAGTGGGTCGATGTATATATATTTATATCTTTTGTCAAATTGCAAAAGCTCCTCCGTACAAAGGAGACTCCGCCAAAATTTTCTGAAAATTTTGGGAGTTAGAAATTTTTTTGAAAAAATTGGAAAAGTTTTGTTAACGGAAATTTATTTTTCAAATTGTAATGGAAACGTAGGAATTGAACTAGAAAATGAAAACCATTGTTTTGGTTGAAGTCGAAAGCTTTGGAAAAAAATGAATATTGAGTTTTCACTAAGTGAAATTTTGAAGATAAAATGAATTCAAATAGAATTGAAATTGTAAATTGAATTCAATTGGAATTGAAAATGCAAATTGAATGGAAATGAATATATAACTTTGTTTGTGAAATGAAAATTTATATAAGTATGTAAATACTTATATCGAACTTAAGAAATGGTAAAATTCTTAAGCAAATGGATATTTGGAATCCAATAAGTTAATATTTGGATATTACTGTTAAGTAAAGTATACAGAGATTATAAATGCTATAGGGAAATGGAATTGGATTTTGATTTTGAAGAAAATTTGAATTTGTTCGACAAGAGGTATGTATTTAAATTTCAGTATGAAATTTGATCTTTTCTTGTCTAGCCGCTTGGCTTTCCTTTCTCTTTTTGAAATCTGAGGGTCCGTAAGGACATTTTGTAGTTGTACCGAGCTAGCCGCGCAAAGGAGACGTTGGCGAAATTTCTCGGGAATTTAGAGAGTTAGAAAATTTTTGAGAAATTTTGGATAATTTACAATTCGAATTCAAATTTAAATTTGAATTGTGAAGTAAATAAAGTTGTTTGAAAACTATGAAAGTGTATGGAAAGTTAACTGAAGTGATAACGAATCTTTAAATAAAAAGATTTGTTTTGAAAATTTGATAAAACTATTTGGTTTTAGAAAAATGATAAACGGGTATTGGAGCATTCTTCTTTACTTGTAATTTCGGGACGAAATTCTTTTAAGGGGGGAAGATTGACCCAGAAATTTTGAACATTTGAAATAGAATATTTAATTGAATTTAAATATTTGAATGGTGATTTAACCTGAATTTCAAATGTATCTGTTTATTGATTTAACCTGAATTTCAAATGTATCTGTTTATTTGGCAATTTAAATAATTGAATTTAATAATTGAAAATTTAATAAATAGTTGAATTGCTAATTTCGGACTTGTTAAAAATATTTTCAAGGCTTCGAAAATTCATATTGACAATACTGAAGATAATGGAAGCTTCAGAATCGAATTTGGAAATGATTTGTTCGATTTTGAAATTTATCGTTTAAATCAATATTTAAAAAATAGCGTTTCGAGGCACAGTCTCGGAATTCGACGAAACTTGTTCCATTGGATCCGTAATATTGTATTATTATCGGATTTCAATTTTCGTGGTGATTGGAGCTTTCGTGTGATCGTACGTGATGAAAACGCCTAGACAATAATTTATCAATTTAATTTAAATATCTTATATCATTTCACCAGTCAAAATTCTTCCCATCAGCCGACCTATTCTCTACTGCATCACATACCATTTTCTCCCCTTTCTTTTACGAGAAAAAATTAATGAAGGCCAGATAAAATTCAATTGCAAAACTATCTTCGTTCGAAAATAAAACAATGGCCGAAGTATAAATCAAAACCCTTCAAAAAAAATCGCGTGCTCATTCTCCTCTCAGATATTCAAATCCCTCTTCCCCTCTCTACATTCGAACGAAAATAAATAGGGACGAATAAAGTCGAAAAAGAAATTTGAATCCATTCGTATAGAGAAAAAAAATCGCGTTTACCCAAATCAGAACGAGGTCATGATAATCGTTCCAGTCGTGGCTCGTTCCATTCAAGTCGAAGTCGACATCGACGAAGTCGATTCTGCTAGAAGTAGGGTTTCGCGATGGTTTCGATCGCAACTAGGTGAAGGCGTGCGCTCGAGCACGCAAGGAAAGGAGGATGCCATCGCGCGAGGCCTTGGGAAAAATTGGAAGAAGGCTTCTTCGTTGCGGTCAACTTAAGTCGCTAGTTTGACGGAGGCTCGAGGCGTGAAGCTAGGGCGAAGTCGAGGTCGCCGATGGAGACGGCAGCATTCAGCGAGCAAGGCAGGTCAATGGATGTAGTCGACTTTGATTTTGTCAGTGAGGTATTTTTGTTAATTTTGTTAATTTGATATATTGGTTACAGGAAAATAAATGAATTGATAAATATGAATAAGAGTTTAAATTTACAGTAAGGTTTAGATGCAGATTGTTTTCAATATATATACATATATATAGATATATGTGTGGAAACAGAAAAGAAAAATTTAGAGCGGTTTTGTTTTCGAATTAGTATATGTATATGATTTAGGAAAAATTTTGGTATTTATATGAATTAGTTTTTAAATCTATATAGAGTTATTATTTAGGTAAATATATGCAGTAAAGAAAATAAATATACGTATTCATATTTTTATCCACTAGTTATTTCAAAATAATACATTTAGGATGATTAATTTGTTTAACAAAACTTATTTAATTATTTTGTCACTAAAAATATTTTATTAAAAGAAATCGGTTTTAATTAAATTATTGGTTAATTAAATTTATCCAATAGAAATTGATTATTCGATTTATTTCGAATATTTATTAAATCGTATAAAATTGTTTATACAAGGTTAAAATCGAGAAAACAAAAGAAGGATTGGATTGGATTGCAAAATAAATTAAGCAAAGGTGAGATCTTCTCACTCAAAATGAAAATTTGATTTTTGCAGTTATTGATTGATTGCTGTTTGGATTGGAAATCGATTTGTAAAATGATTTGGTATTTGGAAATGAATTTAGAAATCAATTTGTAATTGATTTGGTGTTGAAATAAAATTAGAAATCAATTTGAAATTTGATTTTTGGGGTTAAAAGTGAATATTTAGGAATGTAAATTCAAATTGGAATTTATAAAGGAAAGGGGAATTTGTTTTAAAAATAAACACTGATTTATTTTTAAAGGGTGGAAATAAATTTACGAATTTGGAACGTAAATTAAAAATAAATCGATAGGGATTTATTTAATTGGTTTAAATGGACCATTTTGAAGTGAAAGTGTATTCTCACTATAAAGCCGAGTATATTTCCAAAGTTGCTTTTAAAAATATAAATTAAAAGTTCTAAAGTTGGTTTTTTAAAAAGAGATATTTGGAAATATATTCCGTGTAAGGGAATTGATTTGAAATTTATTTTCAAAAGTTGAAAGATGAAAATTGATTTGAAATTTATTTTCAAAGTGTTGAAGTGTGGGAAACTATATATCTTGTGAAGATATTTTGAAAATAAATAATTTGGGAAACTTATTTAAATCTGATGATTGTGTGAATGTTGTTGATAGTTAAATCACCGACTATTAATATTGCCTTTGAAATGGCACTTGAATTTGTTTTGAAAACAAACGCTTATTATTCGGTTTAGCCGGGAAAAGGACCTTTATATCGTATAACCCATTCCGAATAATGATACGACGTGTATGAATTGAAATTGAAGACCGGTGTGAAGACCGGGTATTTTCGAAAATGAAAGGACAACCTGTCGAATGTCTCTGCACCGAGTTGCTCCGGTATAGAGATTTATATCACTCCTTTTGTGATGGGAAGTCAGATCGGGATTGTGAATACCCGGATTTGCAAGGACTTCTTTGGAAGTGCCTTCGGTTCTATTCGAACCCGGAACATACTTGTATGGTTACATGTCTGACATTACATTTTGAGATGTAAAGCTGATTTCTTTCAAATACATTTCTGCTGGTGGCGGAGAATTTATTCTCTTAGCTTAACACCCTTCTCTGAGACGTACGAGCTCAGAGGTTATGTAGTTGAAGGTTATCAGCGATATATTCCCAATTTGGTAATGTGGCATGCTGAGTGTTGCTGTGTGATGATTATTTATTGATCATTTGTTGATCAAAGCATGGCTTTGTGAAAAAGCGTAGCTTTGTGGATGAGACTTCGTCAGACCTCACACCCCGGAAATGGTCGAAACCGGAATGATGCGGCAAGATTATGAGGGTCGCGCCTTTTAGGGTATGTCATTTCCTTCTGGAAAAGGGTGGTATTAGGTATGGAGCCCTGGTATTTAACCTATGTGGATACTCCGATCTCATTTATTGTGTGATTGTGTGTTTATCGAGGCGCCTCGGATAAAGGTCCCAAAGTACCGGGGGATGGCATATTCCTGAGTTACCTAGTTACAGGGGTAACCCGGCCTTGTGTTGGAAGAGAGCAGTTGTCTTTCGGGACGTCCAGCCAGAGGCGATCCCATGTGGCGGTAGGAAGTTCCTTAGCCTGACCATTTGTTGGAAATCCATTTCCCAATACGAAATTGTACGGTTTTAGTTGTAGAACCTGCCATTTACTTATGGTGGCGCCCCACAGTTTAGATGGTAGCTATAGTAGGCATAGTTCGAAATGTCTATGCTGGCTAAGATTAATATTATACTTTCGAAATGTTTTCCACACTAGACATTAATAATAATAATCAAATGATTTTGCGTAGTAAGCATCTTTGACTATCATAAGAAGAAATCTCCTCCAATTCTGGGTTTGCATTGTGTGTGTGGCGGGAGGTCTTATGGTAGTTTCATTTTCCAAAAGCATTGCGAATTAATTTTATTTTCTTTATGAAAATAACTGTTTTACTATCTCACACCAGTCACCATGACTGACCTGGAATTTATTGTTTCCCTTCTAAACTCTAGGTGCGCATAATTTTCCATACGGGCAGCCTAGAGTTTTGTTATCAGGATATTCTTGATATTCTGGAGCTTTGGAAGCAAGCTGGATGGCGAGACGTACTTCCGTACTTTTGTATTTATTCTGCTATGTATTCTGTATGAGGACAAGTTTATATAACTGTCCATTGTTGCATTGAGTTGTATATTGACTATGATGATGTATGTATAAACTGATATAGTTCTTTGTTTAAAAGACTAGTGATTATCTATTATATATTGTTCCCCTGCGAATGTGAGATTCTGATATTGTTTCTATTTTTCTGTTCTCCTTTTCTTCTATCTTCTTCTACCTCTTCTTTTTAAACCCTCAGGGTTCGGTTTTCCGGCATTCGATTGTTTGGCAATTGATACAGTGGACGTATTAATGTCGACTTTCGAAAGTCGAAGAATCGGGTCTTGACACCTACTAAACCGAAACCAATACACAAGGTATGACAAAGATGGTATGCAGTGGATTGGGAGGAGGCGAAAGGTTAGGTGTCGAAAGTAATGCTTTCGAAGGATTCGACCCTTGGTTTTGTTTTAAAAATAGAAGCGCCTGCCTTTGTTTTGTTTAAGCCTTTGAAGGAGTCGAAGCTTATGTCTTCGAAAGTGGTTTTAAAAGGTTCGAAAGTGTTGTTATTAACATAAGTTTTCTTTCGAATGAGTTCCTCTACTTATGAAAGAATGCTTTTGAAAGAAGGGTTTTCGACCCAGTCGAAACCATGCTGCCTTTCTTTAGCCTTTCAATGGCATTTAAGTCATCAATGCTTTCGAAAGGTAGTGTTTGTTTTTAAAAGATGTTTTAAGCTTCCTCCAAATGCTTTCGAAAGGGTCCAAGGAGTTCGTAGGGAATGGCTTCGAAAGGGGTTTCGAGTCTGTCCTTCAATGTTAGTTTAAATTGTTTAAAGCTTTCGAAAGAGATGGTGCCAATGACATCATATTTCCCTATTATTTTTATATGATAAAGGATGGTTTCAAAAGAGATACTTTCGCCTATATTCACTTTGACCCAAATAATATTTTAAGTGTAAACCCTATGTTTCCGAAAGGAGGACTTTCTATGATTGCGGAAGGGTTACTTCCAAAGGTTTCGAAAGGGGTACTTTCTTTTTGTTTCAAAGCTATGCTTCTAAATTATTAAATGCTAATACTTTAATACAATCGAAATGTTTCAAAAGGTAGATTTTAAGTATTAGAAAGGCAAGAGACTAATGTTTTAAAGATAGATTTTAATGGTCTCGAAAGAGTTCATCCTATGAAGTCGAAAGCAAGGTTTCAAAGGTGTCGAAAGGTTTTCGTAACCCAAACTCATTTTGAAAGGAGAAATCCATGGCTAAATTAAAGAAGTTTTTGTAATGGTTTGAGAAGAAGCTTTCCTTGATAAAATGGTAGGTTAAAGGATTAACCATGTTTTATATTAAACTCACAGGAGTGGTATTGCCATGTTATTATGTTTACTTCTTCAAATATAAATATATTCACAGTATAATGGACCCATAACTGCACTTTGGGGGTAAAGAGTAGAAGAACCAGTTAGGTTAACCTAGTAGTGAATATAAATTGATTAAACTCGTAGATGAGTAGAATTGCATCCAAGAGGTCAGGGAGACCAGAATATATGATGCCTAATTATGGAAGTTGTCAGGGAGATAGGTTCATAATGATCCCAAGAAAACAATGATTAGGAAGTTATCGGAGTCACCAATAGGTTCATAGTGATCCCATGAAAACTATGTTATAAAGAGTGGTTGGCGGAGGCCAATTGATTCATAGTGATCCCATGAAAACTATGTCCGGATTAAGTTATTAACAAATGTCAATAGGTTCCTTGTCAATCCATTTAAACTAGGATAAGCGGAAAAGGTATTAGCAGGGGCCAATAGGTTCCTAGTTAACCCATAAAAACTAAGATAAGAGAGAAGTTATTGGAGTCACCAATAGGTTCAGGGGAACCCATGAATTAATTAAGTTAATTGGCAGGAGCTAATAGGTTCGTAGTGCACCCATGAAAACCATGAAATAGGACAGGGAGTCCACACATATAATATATAAAGGTTATTAGTAAGCCTATGAACTTAATAGGTTAATAGTGACCCTAGAAACTATAAATATGACATGGAGTCAGTTAAACAGAGGATGGGAAATCCTGTATGTTTGTTTGCACATCATCATAGTATTTTGAAATGAATAAGTTTCTAACCATTTTGGATGCATGGGAACAGTATATGGTTGTATAAAGGTTTTGGGATACTAGGGAGGGGAAAACCCGTTCCGCTAAGTGGCATGGTCTCATTAGATATTTGTATGATTTGAGATGGTAGATTATTATTCATACCAGGCTTTATGTCGGACTTAAAGTTTATGTTTTCCCCTTAAACTCTCAGGTACTCGATTAATTTTGAGTAGTTTGAGAGATGAGGTTTTCAAATACCTCATTAGACGGATAAGCTTCCAGAGACATGCAGGAGGCATTATAGCTATCTAGAGTTCTCTTTTAGTTTGATTCCGCCGTGTTGTTTGTAATGGCAAAGTTGTTATATTGCCTATATATACTCTGATCATCCAAGGGTGCATCTTCATTTGTCGCTCTTGGCGTATTTTGTAATAAATGTATTTTCTCTGAATGTGGTTAATGATTGTGGGATTATGTAATGAACTAGAAATGAAATGGAATATGATCTGTTTGATGTTTCAAAAATTTTCCAAATTCATGCGTTTCTGTGTATCAATGAATCTAACAACGCCATATTTGGTCACCGAGGATTAACAACTATGGGTGACTACAGCATCTGTATCCTTTAGTTTTGGGCCTCCAAGTAGGGGGATGTTACACTCCTTCCCTAGACTACCAGCTCACTGGAAAGCTGCTACATGAATGGAAAATGCTCATTTTCCTCCCACGGCCAATTCCGACCACTAAAAATTACACGACCACCGCTAAAAATCTCGACTCGACACCACGAATGCAACCATTACCTCTGTTTACCATTTCGCGATCGTCGAATTTTCACCACTTCTCAACATCTACTATTTTCAGGTAAATCTTGCCACCATGATTGACGAAATTTCATACGACTATTTTAGAAAATACTATGGGTGAAAATGGACAAATTTTCTGTTGGAAGATTTGGCTAAAAATGAATAAATTTGGAGATAATGAATTTTGAAGGGAGTTAGAGCTTATATTTTCTTTGGTTTGAGATATGTAGAGAGATGAAGAAAAGAAAAGCACTGCCAGGGAGAAGAAGTGGGTGCATACATATAGGCAGAAGAATGAAATGAAGTTAATACTTGAGTTGATATGCCCCTTTACACCAAACCAATACAACTTATTACTTCTACCTTAACTAAACCAAAATCCACACTTCAAGATAACCATCAAATTAAGGCAAATCACATTAATTAAGGCTTGTTTGAAATTTGAATTTGGTTTGACTTAAAATGTTTTGAAAAGAAGATCTGTGGTAGTCCGCTACATAATATCCCATTCGCATATGCGCTGCAAACGACCGAAATAAAATATGATCGTGCACAACAATTTGATGCGATCACAAAATAATTATAAAATATACTGATTATCAAATTCTGTTAAATTTTAAAAATACCAACGTTTGCCGTAAAATACGTCAAACGAAAATTTAAATAATTGCCAAATTAAAAATTATGGAAAAACCCTACAAATTCATTTTATTGCTAAATTGATTTTTTTTATTTAAAACCATTAATATTTAAAATTAAGTAAATATTCCCAATATCAAACTGATAAAATTCTAGGTCGTTATATTTTTCCCTCCTTAAAAGAATTTCGACCCTAAAATTTCATTTCAGATTAACAAAGAAGGAAACCAGTTAACACAAAAACTTAACCTTTTTACTTCCCACAACCATATTTGAAAACATTTTCATAAACCAAAACTTATGTTTAAAACTTGTATAATACCCTACTACATTCTGAGGATATATATATCTACCTAATCCGATCCTTTTATTTGAATTTGACTGTGAACTAAATACCGGTTTTTATTTCAAAACTCCTTTTGAAATGAAACTATATATTTTTACCTATAGAAAATATATGTATATAACCCGAGTAACCCCAAAATGATACCAAGGAATTGGATACTACCAAATAGTATCATATATCCCCTTACCAAGAGGGATAATACATAGGAGAAGTGCTTACTATCCGAACACATCTTTTTCCCACTTTTAGTTATTTTCGGGCCACTCGAACTAGTTAACATAAAAACACTTCTTCTATTTCAAAATTCTTTTTTGAAACAATACTATATATATTTCCATACAAATAGTTTTAACCAGATATCAATTACCAACTTGCTTTGGGTTCGTTTGGATTCGAACTCGTTTCGATCGTACAATGGTAAAGAGAATAATTTACTAAGTGCTCTTCAACTTTCGCCTAAGCAATCATCCGATAGTCACTTAGAAGATTATTTAGATCATCATAGAATAGATCGAGACTCATTCCCTGAACAAATCAAAAGAAAATATATCTTACTTAAAAATATACTTCCATAATATTTATACTAAAAATTACTTTCAAGTAAAACTATTACTACCTTTTTCCTAAAAATAATTTGAAATCTTTTCAAAGACACCAGGATTTTAAATTCTAAAAAATAACCTTTTATTATAAAACACATTTTTATAAATCCAAATTTCATAAAGTCATTCTTATAAAATCAATCCCCAAATATTTATTTCGAAATATCCTAACATTTCTCTTAATAAACCTCTTTTATTAAAATCAAATTTTAAATTAACATTATCACCTAACGCCTTATAATCAAATTATGAAACTTAATTCACAAGATGTTCGTTTTAATGTTCCTACAATTTCTATTTACCTAACACAGGTTGTAAAAGGATAAATTACTTATAAATCAATAAACAATGGTCGAGCTTAAAATTAGGCGAAAATGGCGAATCAAACAATAAATGACAATAATTGGATATTACCATTTCCTAAGAAACTAACACATCATCAATAACTATATCAATTTTTGAAAACTATTCTTTTATATATAAAATTTAATCCTAGGTATAACTATTTCATTTACCAATTTCAAAATAATACTTTGTTGGTTTTGCATTGTTTTAGTGTTTTGAGATCTCTATCAATCCATTAGCTACTCGTATTGACCAGAATCCATAAGCCACTCAACAGACCAATCAACACAATATAAAACATTTTTATACCACTAAAAATTGCGCTAATATATATATATATGTATGTATGTTTGTATGTATGTATGTATGTACACTCAAATTATTCTCGGGTGTCATTTACCCTATCTCCAATGAGTTTAGTCCACCTAAGACAAGGTTCTCACTTAACCTTCAACTCTGATACCATGCATAAAGACCACCCTTTTCGATCCTTAGGAGTCAACACTGATATATATTCATGATATTCACATGTTGAACATCCAAGTTCCGGAAAGACATATTTTTAAGGTGAAAGAAAGAAACGACAGAATAGAATCTCAAAATGTGACGAGCAATATATAATATACCAATGATCATTACAAAAGAAAACTATGATATACGTACACTAATCAGAGTAATTAACCTATCATTAGCTTGGATAGTTATAACATCCCGTCATTACAATTGCTGATAAATATGAACAAGAAAATACAGTGGAAATAAAGAAAATATGGGAATATGCCTTGGAAGCATCCAACTCATCTCTTGAAGTTCATCCATAACTAAGTTTAAAAATATACTTGGGCTGATCCGAGCATTATATGAAACAAATGCACGGATTAGTCTGGTAAACCAACGTGAAAAACACACATCATATGAATTTTTAATGTTATAAAAGATTTTCAAAATAAAGGTATCACGTAAGACCACGCCGCACATAAACACAGATGAGTTTTTCTCTTATGATAACTAAACCCTTTATATTAGAAAATCTTATGGTATTATAATAATGTCTAGGGTTTAAAATAAATATATAACATAGCTGAAATGCTTGCATCTCACATTTCAGTAGTTGGGCACAACTGAGTCCATAAGGCATGTTTTGGAGATTGGATACCATCAATGACAAGGGTACTGGGATACCGCATGCCGCAGTACACCTCTAAACAATGTACCGAGGTCGAAAACCTTTACACCACTGCCAACACAGAACCGGCTGCCCCTTTAACATGGCATATCGGATTACAGCATCCCCCGGACACCAAGGCAGCAAATAGATGCACCAGGCCATGGCCCTACTCTTCCTATGCGCATGCATACCAAAATCCATAAATATCGAACCTAGATCAAGGAATGACGCTCCTAATTGTAGCAAACTACACAACTCTACTGCATATCCCATGTTTTAGTTATTACCGGGTTGTGAGGCTTGTGAGGTCATGATTTTCTTTTTTCTATCTTAGCAATTCCCACTTGGAATGCTAGCACTGCCTTATAGGCAACAACGCAAGCCAATATTCATCCATACAAGTTTTTCATGATATGAACAAACCGAAAGCACTACTTCTACTACATCCATTTTGTAATCACCCTCAGGATTAGTAGCAAGTATCCCTTTAACTTCAAAGAACTCCGTCTTCGATTCCACTATCTGCACTATGTCTTCCAAAGCATCGAACACATATATGGTTTTGTAGTGGTTATGGTTTTGAGTCATCTTATATAAGTACACTCCCATGCTTACCGGTTGCTCCAAAACCAATCGATAGTTACGATAAATTCAACTCTAGTTCTTTTGGAAATAAATAGACAATACATAAGAGCAGAGATCGCCTCCTATCCATTTAAGCCGATGGATTTCCTTATCATTTGTACTAGAAGAACACAATGAGTTTATATGTACAGTATAGCACTTTAATAGTGATAATCTGAATTTTCGAACCAGTCAAAATCACCGAAAAATCCATCCGTTCTAAAACTATGAATGGAAACTAGCATAAATGAATCAAGCTTTTAAAACATTTAACTCTCAGTCGTGCTTGATTTTAACATCACAAATATTTATAAAGCACTCTTTAAAAATACTATGTTAAAGAACAAATTATATTTCTAAGTGTATTAAAAAGAACGGTAAAAAACAAAAGTCATTGAAACATCGTTTACTATAAACCCCAAAACAATTTACACTTAGCTTTGTTTCTAAACATTCCTTTTTAGAAGTTTTCTCCTTTATAACATTAAAATAACATTTATTATCCCGGAAGGTAATAAAACAATTTATGAGACTTTTATAAATTTTGAATAAGGTTAATCATCCGAAAAGATAACTGATATAACTCTTTTATAAATTTAAAACCACATTAATTATTCTAAAAGAAGATTAATCGAATTTTATAATATTTTGAAATATTTAAAACATAAGTTAATTATCCCAAAAGACAATAAATAAAATTATAATCAATTGTATAAATTTAAAACATCACTTATTTAGAGGTGAGTTATATATCACTTAAATAAACACATAAGTATATTCACAAATAAAACACTTCAATACTTTGAAAAATATCCATATACTAATCTCAACGGTATAAGTACATTCACAAACCATTTCACCTCCAATACTTTGAAAACATATTCCATTTTTCCAAAATTATAATTAACAGGGCCAAAACAAATGTCATTATAAACAATGTTACTATAAACCATAACCACTTTTCTTTCAGTGTTAAGTATGGAAAGAATGCTTGTATACCACCATAATTAAGAAAGATTATTTTGAAAAATCAAATCTTAGTCCTTTTATAGAATTCCCTTTTTATAAACCTATTCCATATTTACAAGGACTTTTATAATGAATTTTCATAAAGGAATTTTAGAAAGGGACATTTATAAAACAGTTTTATAAATAGAAAAGAGTTTTATAAATAAAAAGAGGTTTTATATATGAAATTGGTGATTTATAAAAGGACTTGTAAATATGGAATCAGTTTATAAAATGGGAATTCTATAAAAGGACTGAGATTTGATTTGTTAAATAATCTTTCTTAATTATAGTGGTATGGAAGCATTCTTTCATACTTAATGATGAATGAAAAACGGTTTTGATTTATAGTAACAATGTTTATAATGACATTTCTTTTGGCCGAGTTAAATATGATTTCGGAAAATTGGAATAATGTTTTCTAAGTATTGGAGGTGAAATGGTTTGTGTTTATACCATTGAGATAAGTATATGGATATTTTTCAAAGTATTAAAAGTGTATTGATTTGTGAATATACTTGTAATATTGAGATAAGCATATGGATAATTTTCCAAGTATTGAAAGAGAATAAATGAATACTAAATGGGAGATACACTTATGTATATCTTTGTAAAAGTATTTTGATTAAGTAATTACAATGTGGTTATAATTGATGAAAATATTAATTAAAGAGACTTAGTGGATGCTTATGTTTTAATTAATATTTTAATTCACAATTATAACGACCCGAAATTTTGACCCTTGAAAGTTGGCACTTAATACGAGTACTGTATTAGAATGTCGAATGTCCAAGGGTCAAAAAGGCGGGTTGTTACAGATATTGTACAAAGTGTTAGTAGAAAAGAAATTGCGACTTCCGATGTCGATAATGATAATAATCAGGATAAAATAAAAAAATTATGGTAGAGAAAAATTTAGGAAAAAAGAATGTTGAAAGAAAGTCTCTTGTAAAATTGGTTAAAGAAAAAAATAGGAAAAGGAAAGTTGATCCTGATTATGAGTATGATGATAATGATCGAAAGAAAAGAAAATGAAAGTAGAAAAAGACAAGAAGATAGTACAAGAGAAGGAGATAGAATTTATTGAAAATTTTGATCATAGCATTATATAAAAATTATCGCAAAGAATAAAGAATTCTATGGCCCATTTGACGAGTCCTTTAATTGAAATTCTTCTCGATAATATGAAAAATGTGGTTGATACTTATCTTCACTTGGCTTATTCCTCATAAGTTAATTTTATTTTATTTAAAAACCATTATATTAATTTTTATTTTTTAAATTAATTGAGTGATCCTATAAAATGTGCAGTTTTAACTGCATTTTATTTAGGCAGTTATTTACTTTTATCTTTGTGAAGTTTATTTATGCCGTGTATGCAGTTATGTATATTCATTTTTATATTTTGTAGGGAGCCTATTTGGCAAAGTGATGATGGTATTATTTGTTTTTATGGAAGTTTATTCTATGATATAAGAAAGAGAATGTAGAACTCTTAGTATTCTTAATTACCTCTCATTCACTCTCAGACTGAATAGTGCATTCTCCTTAATTTTTGATACAATTTTCTTTTAGGCCCTTTAAAAGTTTTCAATATTCCACAAAATTACCATCATTAACATAGCAATTAATGTTATCGTTATTCCTTTTGATGAAATACTCTTATGTACATTTATTTCTTTTGATAAACTCATAATAGTTATTTTTTATAATGTAACAAATATCTCTTTCACTTCTCCATGTTATCACTACAATTTTTTCATTCCCCATTTGTTTTCTATCTTTTTTTACATCCCTTCCATTTAAATTGTTTTCATCATGTTATCTCTTCCCCTTTTTCAGTTTCATATGTATACTATAATTCAATAAAAAAACTATTTCCAATCTAAATCAACTTAAAGATTCTATCCAAATAGTTTTTTAGTCAATCTCTTTAATTTTCTTATCTAACTATAATTTGATTGAATTCATCGTTAGTTCTTCAATTTCTATTCATATAAAAAGTTATCATTTTATTTATATTTTACAGAGATTGTGTTTCTATCTGTGGCCTTCAGTGTTATAATTTCATGGAAAAATTGTCTAAAAGCCTCTAGAAAACCTTGGCTTACTGATTTATCAAGTTGGATTTAATGGTTTGATTTTTATTTTATTATCTTTATTTTCATTTAATTTAAGGTTGAATTTTATGGTTTAGCTCTAAATATATGATTTTAGATCTTTACTTCAAATTTTATGTCCTTAAAATTGTTTTCTTCCTATTTTTGTTGCAATTCGTATGGATATGAATTAGGTTTCCTTTGTACTGTTAGAAGGTTATTGGATTTATTAATATATAGATATCACATAATCTTCGATTATTTTGTAAAACCTATAATACATAAAGCTTGACTATTTTTTATTCTTAAGCTCTCTATTTATATCGACATTCATCTTATTTGTATTCATTCAGTGCGATTATCATTTTCGTTTCCTTCATTCATTTCGTAGGGAATAATTGGCTTACTAATATATACATATAAAATAATATTAAACTTTTTTGTACACACAAGAGGTAAAGTTGGTCTTTTTTATTTAGAAGTATAAGTATATACAAAAGTCAGGTTGGGAAAAATCTCATACTTTCTTATTATTTTAGTTTCAATCGGTATCATTATCAACTTAGTTTCCTTCATATTCCACAAGAGGTTATATTGGATTTAGTAATACATTGATATCATATAGTCTTTGATCATTTTTATAAAATCCATGATATGTAATGCTCAACTATTTTTTAGTTCTCAAGTTTTATATTTACATCGATGTTCGTCTGATTTGTGTTTAGTTAGTACGATCATGAATTTTATTTCCTTTGTATATTTTGTATAGCATAATTAGTTTACTAACACATGTATATACCAAACAATCTTAAATTATGTATAATCTGAGATAAAATTGATGTTTTTCCATTTTTAAATTCAAGAAAATTAAGTTGGGGAAAATATCATCTATGAAGTAAAAGAATTGTCAAATAATAAATTCTACATTATACTTGATAAAAGAAATATAAATGTATACATATTACTTTTGTTATGTCTACCGTATGTAACTTTATGTTGAAAGTTTAGTTTGAAAAAGGTGTTATATGAACTTAATTTTTAATTAAATATTTTATTTTTTTATACTCAACCTAGACTTATTTATGTAACATGAGATATTATCCACCTTAATTGTCCTACGGTTTAATACATTTTCCTGTAATAATGTTTCATTGACCGTGAAACGTACATAAATAGCATACATTTTCCTGTTTAATGCATGGTTAACACTAAATCCTTGAATATCTTATAGAACATAGTAGTAATTATCTTTTATTTTCTACATAGATTATTTGATGATATATTGTTTTGATTTTATTTTGCATTTTGGAGATGTTTACAAATCACTACGAATTGAAGATGTGTTATTAATAATGTTTACATGTAAACTAACTTCAAATAGAAAGAATTATATCTAAAAGGAATAAGTTGATAACATTTATTTAATTCAAATTCAGACTAATTTGAGAATTATTACAACTAATTCTTTTTTTTTAATTTATTATTAGAGAATAGTGATGTGCTAATCTCCATTAATCCTAATCAATTCGTGTCCACTTTTAGTCAATATAACATTTTATTTTTATGATGGATTAAGACTAAGTTTTAATTTTACTTAATTGTATATCTCCAAAGTATATGTTTATTAAACATGTTGTGTAGCTCTTATTAATATTATTTGCACATTTTCAAACAAACTAAAATCATGTTCAAGTAGTTGAAATCATCAAAGTTAGAATATGCATATGCAACAAGTCAAGTTTTTTTAAAAGACCTACAATGGATACTCTATTTATAATTATGAGTTAAAAAATTATTGCATGATCTATAAACCTAAATGATACTCTAGATACAGAAGATGGAAGGTCAAATGGTTAAACTACTAATTCTCATATATGCTTTCAGTTTCGAAAATGATAGGTTTAGTTCCTTTAATATTTTTAGCTTTAAACTTAAATACTTTATTTTAAAAAAAAATTTAAACTCAATATGAAGTATGTGTAATTTTGTTAATTTGATAATTTGGTAATATTTTTATTTTATAATTCTGCCATTTGATGTTATAATCGAATCCAATCAAATTTTCTAAAAATTTATACGATCATATTTATGGCAAGTTACTTTCTTAAGTTAGCATCAAAGAGAATTAATACATAATAAATTCTCTAACCTATTTTTTGTTTGTATAGTACGATCATGAATTTCATTTCCTTCATAAATTTATAAGGAATAATTGGTTTACTAACACATTTACATCAAAGAAATTTTTAATCGAGTATAATCTGAGATAATATTGATGTTAGTTCCATTTTGAACTATAAGTATTTAAGAAAATCAAGTCGAAAAAATATCATCTATGAAGTAAAAGAATAGTCAAATAATAAATTTCTGTGTTGCATTTTGAGAAAATACGTTGAAATTTAGTTCTAAATAGGTGTTCTATAAACTTAGTTTTTATTTAAATATTTTATTTTGTTATACGCAACCTAGATCTATTTTTGGTAATATTAGATATTCCATCTTGATCGACTTATGATAATACATTTTTCTATAGTAATGCTTCATTGATCATGAAATGTTAATAAACAGCATGCTTTTTCCTATATAATGCATGATTAACACTAAATACTTGAAGATCTTATGGAACATCTTAGCAATTAGTTTTTATTTTCTATGAAGATTGTTTACATTATATTGTTTTGATTTTCTACAATGTGGAGATGTTTACAAATCATTATGAATCGAAGATGAGTTAATAATAATGTTTACTGAGTACTTAAGTTCAAATGAAAAGAATTGTATTGAAAAAGAATAAATTGTTGCTAATTTCATTTAATTCTAATTCAAACTAATTTGAGAATTATTACAATTAATTCTTTTTTATTAATATTTAATCCAATTAGGGAATAATTACATACTAAGTCCACGTTCATGGACACCACAAACGTTTATCAAAAAGCGATTAGCAAGAATCATGTTCGACTTATCTTAGATAAGTCCAACATAATTGATATGTCAGCGGTTTAAGGATCTTCATTTAGGCTCTACAAAATGTAGCGTATTTACAAGACGTATTAATCATGTCCGACTTTTCTGAGATAAGCCGAATGTAATTCCTATTTTCTTTTGAATTTTTTGACATTTTATCTAAATGATTAATTATACTTTCTATTCAATAGTATGCGTTAATTGATAATAATTAACTAATTATTATTGCAGATATAAAAAAATATACATTGCATAAATACTTCATATCCAACCTCTATTCTCCGACCTCTATTCCAATTTGTCCAAAAATGCCACAACCTCCAACCTCTAACCTCAAATCATAATTGTCTGCTAGCGCATCCTAATTCACATTGACGTTAATTGTCCAATTTTAGTTTAATATAACATTTTATTTTTTATGCATTAAAACTAATTTTTAATTTTACTTCATTGTATATTTCCAAAATATACCTTTTTTAAATCATGTTGTATATCTTTTATTCATATTATTTGAAACAAGCAAGGATATTAATTAATTGGTATCAAGTCAAGTTTTTTAAGAAGCTTAATATAGTAACAATAATACAATGGGTGTTATATACATAATTATTAGTTAAAATATTATTGCACGATCTATAAACCTAAACGATACTCTGATATAAAAGGTACAAATTTAACTACTCATTTTATATATTACGTATAATTCTTCTGTCATATTATGCTATATGTATTAGTGAACCCGATGTTTAAATACTATTCTAATATTTTCTCTTATTTAATTAGTATAGTATAATGTCAAAATGTGTAATAATGAAACTGTTGTATCATTAAGTCAAATTCAAATACTATCTCACTTTGAGCATAATTTCTCTACTTTAGGTTTAGAACACTGTTATCAAAAAAAATTATGCACATATTTAAATTTATATGTTAAACATAGTATAAAACTATGTCAAACTAATGTGAATTACATTTGATAATTGATTAAATGATAGGCTTAATAATGTTGTGCTTACCAAGTTAGGAACAGTTGATAGTTGATGTAACATTTGTTGTATAAAGTAATTGTGCTCTAAAATATTAATTATATTACATATGCTTCGAGACCATTTAATTGGATTTACCAACACCTTTTTGTTAGCATTATTCATGAAAAAGTTAATCTAAAATTTTACATGCCATAAATATGTGCTTTCATATTTATATACTATAAAAGATAAAAAATACATCGCTAAATGAATTATATATTGAACCTTGTATGCTAGCATGGGTTCGCACATGTCAAGTAAAAGAATTGCTTGATTGTAGTCAATATATAGATTCTATGGTAAGCATTTTCTTTAGTGTTTAGTTATTTTCCTAATATGTTTGTAACTGCATTTGAAATATATATTTTATTATAGTTGTATTTGGTTGATGATGTTAGGTGTGGCTCACATTTGAAAGTGCGTGGGTTGAACGTTAAGTCCCACATCGCAAGAAATTTAGCACATAACGTGGTATATATATGGGATTGGTGGCACAGAACAATGAAAATTCCTTTTATTACAAGCAAGTGTTGCCAAGACCACGTATGTGCCCATTCTAGAAGCAATGGAGGGATGTTCAATCGGGATGTTGGCACATCGGAAGCTTCATTAAGATGCTGTTGTTACGGATCAGTGAAGCACGTGTTCATCGGGATGCATTGCAGTGCAGAAAACACAACATGATATCAAGCTGATGGTTCGAGGGACCATTATACGATGCGAGAGTGATCGAAGCAAAGACTCCTTGAGGGCTGGAGATATGCAAGTAGCCTGACCTCCTTGCTAGACACACAGCCTACTCTTCTGCGTTGTTGATGCTCCAAGATGGCTTTAGCGGAAGTACTCGCCTTAAGGTGGAGATTTGGTAATGCAGCCTCACCAACTGCGTAAAGAAGTGGAAGCAGCTTGGCCAACTGCAGAGCTTCTTCAGTATGCTCTAAATGAAAGTTAGAGGAAATGCTCATCAAAGTGGAGATATGTTAGGTGTGGCTCGCATTTGAGAGTACGTGGTCTGTGTAACAACCCACTTTTCCATATAGTTTAAGCTGACAATAAACCATACATGTCCAACCCAAATTGAACGGGAAAGCAGATAGTTAGGGCAAAGAAAGAAGAAAGAAGACAAGAAGAAACAAAACAACATAGAATCTCACAGCGGAACGAATAATCTATAACATGAAACCAATCTTTACGCAAAAACAAAACTGTAATATATGTACATACAGACATCAATCAGAGTGTACTAACCTATTTCAGCCGGACAGTTATAACAACCTTGAAAGTCTATAAGGGGTGGATCGTGTAGTGTATATGCAAGTATATGTGGCAAAATATATGATGCAACTAAAACAATATTAATCTAAGTAAATAAGAATAATCACACCAGGATTTTATACTGGTTCAGACCTCCCGTCCTACGTCCAGTCCCGAAGCTCCTCTTCGGAATTTCCTTTCAACTAACCCTACTTGACCCGGAGGAACAGGTTTACAATAGTAGAGTTTCTTTGTCAAGAATGTGTTCTATAACACGGATGTTGACTATTGAGTACAAATGCTTCCAATATATATCTATCTAGAGAATATTTGAATGAGGAGTTCTGTATATATGGAAGAGTTAAATACAAGTAGTTGATTGCTTAGAGATCAGGTATAAATCAGAGTATAAGAGATAAGAGCGTAAGTGAGTAAGTTTAAGTCTTCTCTTGAATTCCTGATCCTATTTATAGTGATGAAGAGTCTCTATGTGTAGTTGCCTTCATTAACAATCGTTGTATAGTTGCTCCTGTTGGTGATGAAGAGTTGCAGTGAAGAGGAGCGGATGTGTCTCTTCGGTTGTGACAGTTGGAGTTTGAAATTACACAGTCGAGCCTATTTTCAGACGTCTGGAAAGTGACCTCAGACGTCTGGCCTTTATATATCTTTTGTGTCTGGTAGTATTTCAGACGTCTGAGTTTATAAACCAGACGTCTGGTCTTTACTTCTGTTTTATGTCTGGAAGTATGTCAGACATCTGAGTTCTGGATCATACGTCTGGTTTCTTCTGAGTTTGTGAACCAGAGACTTTCTCCAGACGTCTGATATATTAACCAGACGTCTGTTTCCTTAGGATTTGTAAACAGAGGAATCATTCAGACGTCTGGCTAGTGCATTCAGACGTCTGAATGTGTGCATGTTGCTGTATCTGTGTCTGTGCAATTCCTTTTCCAATTCTATCGACTTGTAGCCTCTTGATATGTTCTTTGAGCCTTGTTCTTGTCTCTCTAGTGATGTTGCTCTAGCAAGTTCTCGTCTATATACATATATGCACATTAGATTTTCATTGTATAGTTGTTGTCATTAAAACCATGAATTTGATTTCCTAACAATCTCCCCCTTTTTGATGATGACAACTATATAATGTTCATATATGTAATTTCTATAAATCTCCCCCTGAATATGTGCTTTCCATTATCTCTCCCCCTTTGTCATTATCAAAAAAGAATGAGGGAATCATATTTGCAAATTCCAAAAAAAATTCCTTTTGTTTCTCCGAGTACCTGTAATAAATAAAAAAATCATTTTTTGGGTACCCACTTACTATGTTAGGGTCCGGGGGGTTAGATCTTTGTAAACCATACCCATTTGGGCGTGGTTGAACCTTTATAAATATAATTTTCATTATTAACTACCATATCAGAATAATCATCAATGTATTTTTCTCTATTTTGCCAATTAACAGGCACCCAAATACTTAGAAACTTTTCATTCATATTTTCATTCAATGATTTTGTACTTCTAGAGAAATTATAAATATTATTGACCATAGCAGTATTTGAATTTCTATAAGAATTTGATCTAGACTTTACTCGAAATATAGTACTAGCACTATCATTTTTTATATACATGAAAGCGTATCTAGTGCTATTTCTACGATCAATTTTATTATATTCTAAACCACTTTTGTCATGTAAAGGTCTAGAACTAGATAAAATTATGTTTAAATCGTTTTGACCTTTATTAAATTTTGTGACTTCAGTGTTAAGTTTATCAAATTTAGCTTTGAAGTCAAAATTATCATTTTCAAAAGAAATATTACTGTTTTTCAAAATATCAATTTGCTTGTTTAATTCAGAATTCTCCCTTTTTATTGTACAGTTCTTATTTTCGAGAAGAAAAATTCGAGATTCTGAATTATCTAAAGATGATTGTAATGAATCATTTTGTCTTTTCAAATCCGTAATTTCTTTGGAAAAAATTTCCTTTTCTTTATCAAACATAGTATTTTTATTTTGCAAAACATTGATTTCCTCTAAAAGATCATTGTTTTTATCTTTTAACTGCTCATTTTCTTTTTGTAGGAAATCTTTTTGTGAAATAAGTTCTTCTACGGTATTTTCAAAACATTTAGTTTGTTTTACCAAAAAATTATTTTCCTCTTTTAAAATGGAAATTTCTTGCTCACAATCTTTTAACTTATCTAAAGCAATTCTATTAACTTTATTCAAGGTTTTACAATCTTTTAATAATTCATCATGTGCTAACAGAAGATCTTTATATAAAGAATCCAAGCATACCGATTGTGATCTGAGTTTAGCCATGAAGCAATTGTTTGTTTTCTCCTTTGATTCTTCTTTATTGCTCTTCCTCTTCCTATTGCCTTGAGTAGATCTCTTTATAGCCATTTATTCTAGGATGTTGTTACGATCTCTAGAATCCCAGGCTCTGATACTAATTGAAAGTCTATACGGGGTGTGAAATGACCCTAACTAATTCCACCTAATTATTTTTACTAGGAAATTTTTTTTTACATCAATAAATCTCTTAGAGTCATTTAGCCTTCTTACTAAATAATCCAGGATCCTCCTTTTCTACTAATATATTTATATCAGTTCATCAATAAATATATTCACATACATATGAAGATGTATGTGACCCTCTTGCTTGGATCAGAGTGTTGTTTAGCAAGAGTGTATCCTGATTGAATTTTGAATTTCAAATCAACCAGCACATAGCTCATTTTCCATACCTTTTGATTTTTAAGTCAGGGGAATTAATCCCATAATCATATGCAGTTGCTACTAGTAATTTTTAACACTTCTTTTCCTCAATAGGCAAATTAGGCAAAATCAGTAGTTTAGACGTCTAAATTTTTTTATGACAAACGTCTAAATTTGATCTCAAACGTCTAAATCTTTATGACAGACGTCTCAGAGTGTCTAAAATTGAAACAGAGAGTGAAAAACATTTTGAACTATATTCAGACGTCTAAATTTTTCATGACAGACGTCTAAATTTGATCTCAGACGTCTAAATCTTTATGACAGACGTCTCAGAGTGTCTAAAATTGAAACAGAGAGTGAAAAACATTTTGAACTAAATTCAGACATCTAAATTTTTCATGACAGACGTCTAAATTTGATCTCAGACGTCTAAATCTTTATGACAGACGTCTCAGAGTGTCTAAAATTGAAACAGAGAGTGAAAAACATTTTGAACTAAATTCAGACATCTAAATTTTTCATGACAGACGTCTAAATTTGATCTCAGACGTCTAAATCTTTATGACAGACGTCTCAGAGTGTCTAAAAATTATTTCTAAACTTATACATGGATTTTCTTATGTCAGTTCTTTGTATATACATTCAATCCATAAATCCTTTATTCTCAAATTTTCTACCATTAGCCTGACTGTTCTTGAAGTTTAAAATTCATTTTTCTTAGCAAAACATCTTGTAGAAACAAAGCACATAGTCTCAGCTGATATATATAAGTTCAACAACTACAAAACAGCAATTAACAATACATTGGTTTCTCAAAGTAACTTAAACAAAAGGTCTTAATCTAGTTCCTCATGAATGTTTGATTTACTTCAGCAAATTCTTTTTAAACATAGCATCCAAATCTTTAAGTAGCTAACTCATCCAATTCCTGATCAACCATGTTCTTATTTACCTGCATAGTCACCATGAACTACCTCATACAAATATGAGACACCCAATGGTGCACAAACACAAAAGGGTCAGACTAATTGTCTGGTATGAATAATCTAACCGAAAACATGATCATATTCAATTCCATTTATATTCCAGTGCTTTGTATGAATAAGAAACTCAGTATCATCCTTGTACATGTTTTTGTGAGGCATGTGCATTCATATCAGTGTTAAACAGATTATATATATATGATCATAATGACTTAATTCATAGAAAACAATCATAAGATTCATCAATAAAAACATCATAAGCCAACCAAATGCAATCATCAATTCAGTCATCATGCCCTTTTCAACTTTACTGGCCATCAGGGATTTTGCCTAGGCCTCTCCTGAACCTATTTCTAAAGTTCATTATCAAATATAATAGGTTCTTTAGCTACTTTCTCTTTTTAAACACACACTGCCTGGGACATCTCTCTGTTAACCCAGCACACTCAGGCCCCTGGGTATAAACATACCATGTGTGAGCTTGCAATGTTCCCCTTGCCAAGCTATATTTTGTAGCCCTAAGATCCCAAGTCCTTAGTTAAATTACTAAGTAATATTTCTTTTTTTTCATAACTTTGCTAATCCCTTCTGCATCTCATTTTTTTAATCAGAGAAATAGAAACAATGCAAGCAACATGTATTCATCCAGAGTTTGGTAAGTTATATTCTCAGAAGCAAACATTTAATCATGAAAATAGATATGGTTTCTTAGCACATTATTTTTGACTATGAGTTTCAGTGGATCAAGATGTAAGTATATGGTCCCAAGTATTTTACTGGTTATCTTTTCTTACCTCTGGTTCAATCAGATTCATGGTCTGGCTAAACCACAAGTATATTTGATTTGGGTATTTCATAAAACATAGAAGCTCAGCACATGTACAACATTGCACTTCTACATTTTCTTTTGTTTTAATCAACATGGGACATAAGCAACAACACAATGTTACAGCCCCATATTTCTTTCTATCTTCAGACCATATACCCACCACTTGAATCCAAGGATTTTCATAAACAATTTTTATAAAGAAAACTTATAAAAGAAATCACTCCATCTCAAAGCTAACCCATATCACAGATAAACATTTTGAACCTTGAATCCATGACTCTCATTTTTTTTTCTGGGTAAATCAGAGAGGGGTTCTATACTTAAACAGATCATTAACAAAACAAAGTCATCAAACCATAAGACATAACTTGTAAAAGAAAATGAATGATTAGTTCAAATAGGCTGCCTCAATATTCAGGACTTAATGCCAAAGTTTTCAGTGAGGTTACTCACCTTAATCCTTCTTCTTCCTATGCCTTATGAACCCCCTTTTAGTCTTCTGCCTTCTCCTATTTTTTTCCTCTGGTTTATGTCTTGTATATTTTTTTCTCTAGGTTAATGAAGAACAAAAATGTGTATGGTCTTACTATACTAGTCCTTTTATATAAATCTTGGCTGTTTCTAGGGTTTATGGAATTTACCCAATGTCAGTTCTACCCCATACATAACATAGCCTGCTTTCAAGAAATTATAGGGTATTTGGTCCTTGTCTTCATTTTCAGAAATAAGCCTCATTCTTTTAATCTTTTCCTGGGTCATGTTATATCCATGACTTCTTATTTCCTAAATTAAAGAAATTACCAGAAATGGATAAAGTGTTTGTTTAAGGACTCATGCCATTTCTATGTAACTTCTGTTTTCTTCCAGAAATTGGTTGACTGTATACATGTATAACACATGCATACCTAAGTCTTTTATTTTCTTTGTACCCTTTTTTTTAAAGATAAAATTCTATCTTCATGCATATGTATTTCTAAATCAGTTATTTTAATTTATCTATTGATTTCTGCTAAATTCTTATTACACAGAAATCTGTGTGCATGTGTGTGCATCGTCTTGTGCACGTGTACATGTTTTAAACCATGTATCTGTAAATCAATTTCCTATTCCTATTTTTTTCAATGCAATTTCAAACAAACACAAACTAAATTAAATCATGAAATTACTCACAAAAATTAGGGTTATCACATTTACCCCTCCTTTTAGGAATTGTGCCCCACAATTCTTTCATACTTAACTTAAGTATCATTTCTTCAGAAAATCAACTTCTGATATCAAAATCATTCTCAAGCCAATCACTTAATTAAACACTATGCATATTAAAACAAAAAATCATAATGCATATTTCAATCAAAACATTCATTAATATAAATAAATTTACCTTTCATTTAATCAAACAGTTGTAGATAATCATTTCTGATTTTATCTTCCACTTCCCATGTGCAATCGTTTGGGTCAAGACTCCATTGCACTTTTACTAATTTAATTTCTTTATTTCTCAATTTCTTGGTTTCTCTAGAAATTATTCCCACTGGTTCCTTTTCGTAGATCATTCTAGGATCAATCAGCACATCCTTAGAGGATTCTAGGATTGCCTCCTTATCATGAACCCATCTTCTAAGTTGAGACACAAGAAAAACATCATGCATTGCTCTCATTTCTTCTGGCAACTCTAATTTATAGGCTACTGTTCCTATTCTTTCTAGGATTTTATATGGTCCTATATACCTAGGAATCAACTTCCCTTGTTTCCCAAACCTTAGAACCTTTTTCATGGGTGATATCTTGATGAATACATAATCCCCAACATCATATTGTACTGCCTTCCTTCTTTGATCTGCATATTTCTTTTGCCTATCTTGGGCAGAAGCAATTCTTTTTCTGATCAAAGCTATCTTTTCAGAAGTCTCTTTCACATTTTCTGGTCCTAAGACCACTTTTTCTCCAGATTCAAGCCAACTTGAGGGTGATAAACATGGTCTCCCATAAAGAGCTTCAAAGGGGGCCATGCCTATACTACTATGATGGCTATTGTTGTATGCAAATTCAGCTAAAAAGATATGATCCTCCCAACTTCCTCCCCAATCCAATACACAAGCTCTTAACATGTCTTCAAGCAATTTATTCACAATTTCTGTTTGGCCATCAGTTTGAGGATGGTATGCTGTGCTTAAGCATAAATCAGTCCCCATTGCCTTGTGAAAACTCTGCCAAAACTTTGAAGTGAAGATGGTATCTCTATCACTTACTATAGTCTTTGGTATACCATGCAGCCTGACTACTTCTTTAATAAATAACTGGGCTAGGGTATTTGCATTTCTTTCTGATTTCACTGGTATAAAGTGGGCTGACTTGGTTAGCCTATCAACCACTACCCAAATACTATCATTTCCTCTCCTAGTTCTAGGCAAACCATCAATGAAATCCATTGATATGTCTTCCCATTTCCACTATGGTATTTGCAAAGGTTGAAGCATCCCTGAGGGTTTTTGATACTCAGCCTTCACTTGTTGGCAAATCATACATTTAGCTACATAGGTTGCCACTGCACTCTTCATACCACTCCACCAATAATCTCTCTTGAGGTTGTGATACATTCTTGTGCTTCCTGGGTGTATAGTATATTTACTTTTGTGGTAAGCATCCAAGATTTCTTGCTTCAACTCATCAACTGCTGGAACACATATTCTTTCTCCTTTCCTCAAATGGCCTTGATCATTCAACTGAAAACCTTCCACTGCCTTACCATTTAATATTTGAGTCTTCCTTTCAAATAAAAATGGATCTTGGTCTTGTAGCTTTACAACTTTATTTTTCAATTCTGATCCCAGAGTAATAAAACTTAATTTTCCCATTTCTACATTCTCACTGCATAAGCTCATATTTTCTATGTTATTACTTCCTATCTCTGAATCAATTAATACTGATAAAGTGTTAAACTCTTCTATCATTAATCTAGCCACTTTAGCATGTTGTCTACTTAAGGCATCTGCTACTTTATTAGCCTTACCAGGTGTGTACAATATTTCAAAATCATATGAGGCTAAGAGTTCAATCCATCTTTGCTGCCTCATATTTAATTCTTTTTGTGAAAACAAATATTTAAGTGATTTATGGTCTGTATACACTTCAAATTTTTCTCCTAACAAGTAGTGTCTCCATAATTTAAGAGCATACACTATAGTAGCCAATTCAAGGTCATGAGTAGCATACCTTGCCTCACTTGATTTCAACTGCCTAGAAGCATAAGCTATTACCTGATCTTGTTGCATCAACACTGCCCCAAGCCCTTGTCCACTTGCATCAGTATACACCACCAAGTTTTCATTTCCCTCAGGTACCTTAAGAATTGGAGCTTGTACCAGTGCTTCTTTTAATTTCCCAAAGGCTTTTTCACACTCCTCAGTCCAGGTGAACACTTGATTTTTCCTAGTCAATCTAGTTAATGGAATTGAGATTTTTGCAAAATCTTTTATAAATCTTCTATAGTAACCAGCCATTCCCATGAATGATCTGACTTAAGTGATATTAGTAGGCCTTTTCCAAGCTTGTACTGCAATGACTTTATTGGAATCCACAGCTATTCCTTTTTCTGATATGATATGGCCTAGAAAATTCACTTCATTTTGCCAAAAAGTGCATTTTGAAAACTTTGCTTTCAAGTCTTCCTGTCTCAATTTCTCAAATACCATGTGCAAATGGTTTTCATGCTCTCTAACTGACTTAGAATAAATTAGTATATCATCAATAAATATTAATACAAACTTATCCAAGTATTCTCTAAAAATCCTATTCATCAAATCAACAAAATAGGAAGGAGCATTTGTCAAACCAAATGGCATTACTAAAAATTCATAAAGTCCATATCTGGTGTTAAAGGCTGTATACTTTATACTTTCCTCTTCTACTTTCATCTGATGAAAGCCTGAAGCTAAATCAAGTCTAGAAAATATTTTTGCACCACTCAATTGATCAAAGAGATCGTCAATTCTTGGTAAGGGGTATTTATTTTTAACTGTGACTTTGTTTAATTCCCTATAGTCAATACATAACCTAAGGGATCCATCTTGTTTCTTAACAAAGACTACTGGTGCTCCCCATGATGAGCTACTGGGTCTAATAAAACCTTTTTCTTCTAGTTCAACTAATTGCTTTTTCAGCTCCATCAACTCCTTAGGCCCCATTCTAGTTGGTCTTTTAACCACTGGGTTAGCTCCTGGAATTATCTTGATTGAAAAATCAACTGGTCTGTGGTTTGGAACTCCCCTCACTTCACCAAACACATCAACATATTGATTAACTATGGGGATCTCTTCTAATGCAGGCATGGGTTTTTCATTTGACAATGTAGAAAGGTTGGCTATACCTCTATTCTTGTTTGCCTCACAAAGAACAACTATTCTTTGTCCATCTGAAACTTTCAATGATATGGTGGATGTCTCCATATTTATGATAGCCTTATATCTACTCAACCAATCAACTCCTAAAATAATCCCTATGTCCGGATATTGCAACACATATAGGTTTGACTCAAACACATGTCCTCCTATATTTAGTCCCAGTTGCATGCACATCATACTCATAACACATAAACTACCTATAGGGCTCCTAATTAACAGTGGCTTATCAACAATCATACAATTCAATTTTAATTGTTGTGCAATATCATGAGAGATCAATGAGTGTGTAGCCCAGTGTCATACACTACTGCTAAAGGTATTGAGTGAATAAGCAAAGTACCTTCAACTTGACCATGCTTTTCAACACTTGATCCCTCAGCTGCCTTGCCTTTCCCTTCCAAAGTGCCTAATCTTCCTTGCTTAAAGTCTGGACAATTCCTCTTTATGTGACCTTCCTTCCCACAATGGTGACAATTGAAGGATGCAGGCCTAACATTTGTGCATCTATTCTTCATATGGCCCTCTTGGCCACAGTTATAACAAGTGATCTTCTTCTTTACTTCAGTAGTTCTGGCTTCTTCTGGTTTCTTGGTGGAAGCTATGTCTGTTTTCTTCTTATCATAAGGGTGAAATTTACCCTTTCCCTTCTTGTTTTGATTATTTTTGAATGCCTTGAAATTCTCTCTAGCTTTATCATGTTGTTCAATGCTCAGAGTCAAATCCAAAACTTGATCAAAAGTTTTATCCTTGTATGGTAGCATGGCTCTACTAAGGCTAGGGTTCAACCCTTGAATATATCTGCCATTCTTAGCTTCCTCAGTAGTGATGAGCACTGCACCATACTTTGCCAATGATTCAGACTTCTGAGTGTACTCAGTGACACTCATAGTCCCTTGCTTCAATTTGATGAATTCCTCCAGTAAAGACTCTTTAGCTGATGCAGGGATAAATCTACCCTCCAACATTGCTTTAAATTGATCCCATGTCACTTCCCCTTCAGGTCTTCCAGCTATGATAACCTCCCACCAATCCAAAGCTGCTCCTCTCAATTGCCTAGATGCAATTTGCCTCTTCCTTTGGTCTTCAACTTGCATGTCTGCAAAGATTCTTTCCAAAATTCTAAGCCAATTTTGAACTCCCATAACTCCTTCTGTGCCATCAAAAGTTTTGCCTCCAAGATTGGTAAAAGTCTTGAGTAGTTTGGAAAGTTCCTCATGTGGATTTTCCTGGCTGTTGCCTACTCCATCCCTTAGGGCTCTCATGAATTCTTGCACATTCACCATGGGTGGTTCACTTGTTCCTATATTTTGATGTATGGGTCCTACCATAACTCTATGGATATAATACTTAGGTTAGTCTGTTTTGTCTAATATTCTATAGATTACTCATTTTAATCTATCACTTATTCTGTCATAATAGATATCAATAGTGTAAACATTAACAATCAAAACATCCAAAGCAATCAACACTTTTATACATCCAATGCAAACAAGTTCATACAAAATTTTGCTATGTTTTTTTTAACAACATAGCCCTGATACCAAATGAAATGACCCTAACTAATTCCACCTAATTATTTTTACTAGGATTTTTTTTTACATCAATAAATCTCTTAGAGTCATTTAGCCTTCTTACTAAATAATCCAGGATCCTCCTTTTCTACTAATATATTTATATCAGTTCATCAATAAATATATTTACATACATATGAAGATGTATGTGACCCTCTTGCTTGGATCAGAGTGTTGTTTAGCAAGAGTGTATCCTGATTGAATTTTGAATTTCAAATCAACCAGCACATAGCTCATTTTCCATACCTTTTGATTTTTAAGTCAGGGGAATTAATCCCATAATCATATGCAGTTGCTACTAGTAATTTTTAACACTTCTTTTCCTCAATAGGCAAATTAGGCAAAATCAGTAGTTTAGACGTCTAAAATTTTTTATGATATACGTCTAAATTTGATCTCAGACGTCTAAATCTTTATGACAGACGTCTCAGAGTGTCTAAAATTGAAACAGAGAGTGAAAAACATTTTGAACTATATTCAGACGTCTAAATTTTTCATGACAGACGTCTAAATTTGATCTCAGACGTCTAAATCTTTATGACAGACGTCTCAGAGTGTCTAAAATTGAAATAGAGAGTGAAAAACATTTTGAACTAAATTCAGACATCTAAAATTTTCATGACAGACGTCTAAATTTGATCTCAGACGTCTCAGAGTGTCTAAAATTAAAACAGAGAGTGAAAAACGTTTTGAACTAAATTCAGACATCTAAATTTTTCATGACAGACGTCTAAATTTGATCTCAGACGTCTAAATCTTTATGACAGACGTCTCAGAGTGTCTAAAAATTATTTCTAAACTTATACATGGATTTTCTTATGTCAGTTCTATGTATATACATTCAATCCATAAATCCTTTATTCTCAAATTTTCTACCATTAGCCTGACTGTTCTTGAAGTTTAAAATTCATTTTTCTTAGCAAAACATCTTGTAGAAACAAAGCACATAGTCTCAGCTGATATATATAAGTTCAACAACTACAAAACAGCAATTAACAATACATTGGTTTCTCAAAGTAACTTAAACAAAAGGTCTTAATCTAGTTCCTCATGAATGTTTGATTTACTTCAGCAAAGTCTTTTTAAACATAGCATCCAAATCTTTACGTAGCTAACTCATCCAATTCCTGATCAACCATGTTCTTATTTACCTGCATAGTCACCATGAACTGCCTCATACAAATATGAGACACCCAATGGTGCACAAACACAAAAGGGTCAGACTAATTGTCTGGTATGAATAATCTAACTGAAAACATGATCATATTCAATTCCATTTATATTCCAGTGCTTTGTATGAATAAGAAACTCAGTATCATCCTTGTACATGTTTTTGTGAGGCATGTGCATTCATATCAGTGTTAAACAGATTATATATATATGATCATAATGACTTAATTCATAGAAAACAATCATAAGATTCATCAATAAAAACATCATAAGCCAACCAAATGCAATCATCAATTCAGTCATCATGCCCTTTTCAACTTTACTGGCCATCAGGGATTTTGCCCAGGCCTCTCCTGAACCTATTTCTAAAGTTCATTATCAAATATAATAGGTTCTTTAGCTACTTTCTCTTTTTAAACACACACTGCCTGGGACATCTCTCTGTTAACCCAGCAAACTCAGGCCCCTGGGTATAAACATACCATGTGTGAGCTTGCAATGTTCCCCTTGCCAAGCTATATTTTGTAGCCCTAAGATCCCAAGTCCTTAGTTAAATTACTAAGTAATATTTCTTTTTTTTCATAACTTTGCTAATCCCTTCTGCATCTCATTTTTTTAATCAGAGAAATAGAAACAATGCAAGCAACATGTATTCATCCAGAGTTTGGTAAGTTATATTCTCAGAAGCAAACATTTAATCATGAAAATAGATATGGTTTCTTAGCACATTATTTTTGACTATGAGTTTCAGTGGATCAAGATGTAAGTATATGGTCCCAAGTATTTTACTGGTTATCTTTTCTTACCTCTGGTTCAATCAGATTCATGGTCTGGCTAAACCACAAGTATATTTGATTTGGGTATTTCATAAAACATAGAAGCTCAGCACATGTACAACATTGCACTTCTACATTTTCTTTTGTTTTAATCAACATGGGACATAAGCAGCAACACAATGTTACAGCCCCATATTTCTTTCTATCTTCAGACCATATACCCACCACTTGAATCCGGGGATTTTCATAAACAATTTTTATAAAGACAACTTATAAAAGAAATCACTCCATCTCAAAGCTAACCCATATCACAGATAAACATTTTGAACCATGAATCCATGACTCTCATTTTTTTTTCTGGGTAAATCAGAGAGGGGTTCTATACTTAAACAGATCATTAACAAAACAAAGTCATCAAACCATAAGACATAACTTGTAAAAGAAAATGAATGATTAGTTCAAATAGGCTGCCTCAATATTCAGGACTTAATGCCAAAGTTTTCAGTGAGGTTACTCACCTTAATCCTTCTTCTTCCTATGCCTTATGAACCCCCTTTTAGTCTTCTGCCTTCTCCTATTTTTTTCCTCTGGTTTATGTCTTGTATATTTTTTTCTCTAGGTTAATGAAGAACAAAAATGTGTATGGTCTTACTATACTAGTCCTTTTATATAAATCTTGGCTGTTTCTAGGGTTTATGGAATTTACCAAATGTCAGTTCTACCCCATACATAACATAGCCTGCTTTCAAGAAATAAGAGGGTATGTGGTCCTTGTCTTCATTTTCAGAAATAAGCCTCATTCTTTTAATCTTTTCCCGGTTCATGTTATATCCATGACTTCTTATTTCCTAAATTAAAGAAATTACCAGAAATGGATAAAGTGTTTGTTTAAGGACTCATGCCATTTCTATGTAACTTCTGTTTTCTTCCAGAAATTGGTTGACTGTATACATGTATAACACATGCATACCTAAGTCTTTTATTTTCTTTGTACCCTATTTTTTTTAAAGATAAAATTCTATCTTCATGCATATGTATTTCTAAATCAGTTATTTTAATTTATCTATTGATTTCTGCTAAATTCTTATTACACAGAAATCTGTGTGCATGTGTGTGCATCGTCTTGTGCACGTGTACATGTTTTAAACCATGTATCTGTAAATCAATTTCCTATTCCTATTTTTTCAATGCAATTTCAAACAAACACAAACTAAATTAAATCATGAAATTACTCACAAAAATCAGGGTTATCACAGGGTGGATCGTGCAGTGTATATGCAAGTATATGTGGCAAAATATATGATGCAACTAAAACAATATTAATCGAAGTAAATAAGAATAATCACACCAGGATTTTATACTGGTTCGGACCTCCCGTCCTACGTCCAGTCCCGAAGCTCCTCTTCGGAATTTCCTTTCAACTAACCCTCACTTGACCCGGAGGAACAGGTTTACAATAGCAGAGTTTCTTTGTCAAGAATGTGTTCTATAACACGGATGTTGACTATTGAGTACAACTGCTTCCAATATATATATATATCCAGAGAATATTTGAATGAGGAGTTCTGTATATATGGAAGAGTTAAATACAGGTAGTTGATTGCTTAGAGATTAGGTATAAATCAGAGTATAAGAGATAAGAGCGTAAGTGAGTAAGTTTAAGTCTTCTCTTGAATTCCTGATCCTATTTATAGTGATGAAGAGTCTCTATGTGTAGTTTCCTTCATTAACAATCGTTGTATAGTTGCTCCTGTTGGTGATGAAGAGTTGCAGTGAAGAGGAGCGGATGTGTCTCTTCGGATGTGACAGTTGGAGTTTGAAATTACATAGTCGAGCCTATTTTCAGACGTCTGGAAAGTGACCTCAGACGTCTGGCCTTTATATATTTTTTGTGTCTGGTAGTATTTCAGACGTCTGAGTTTATAAACCAGACGTCTGGTCTTTACTTCTGTTTTATGTCTGGAAGTATGTCAGACGTCTGAGTTCTGGATCAGACGTCTGGTTTCTTCTGAGTTTGTGAACCAGAGACTTTCTCCAGACGTCTGATATATTAACCAGACGTCTATTTCCTTAGGATTTGTAAATAGAGGAATCATTCAGACGTCTGGCTAGTGCATTCAGACGTCTGAATGTGTGCATGTTGCTGTATCAGTGTCTGTGCAATTCCGTTTCCAATTCTATCGACTTGTAGCCTCTTGATACGTTCTTTGAGCCTTGTTCTTGTCTCTCTAGTGATGTTGCTCTAGCAAGTTCTTGTCTATATACATATATGCACATTTGATTTTCATTGTATAGTTGTTGTCATTAAAACCATGAATTTGATTTCCTAACAAACATGTCCTCACAATTGCTGATAAATACAACAATGAATGCAATAGAAAAATAACCATGTACGCGAATACGTCTTTGGGCCTCGAGCTCATCTCTTAAAGCTTCAAAAATATCCAACTAAACCTGGAAATATGCTCGGTCTAATCCGAGCATTATAGGAAAAACAACACTCGGGCCAGTCTAGTAAAACCAGCATGAGAAAAACAATCAAATGGATTCTTAAAGTTTAAATAACCTTTCAAAACAAAGGTATCTTATAAGACCACGCCGCACATAAACCCGGACGGGTTTGTACCTTATGGTAACCAAAATGTAACGACCTAGTAATTTTAACGGATTTAATAACGTAATTAACTGAAATTTTGCTTGAAATTAAACAATAAAATTTAACAATGGAAATTTGATATTTGGAATACGTCTATCTTAACATAGCAACTGATAAATTTTTATTGGAAAATATAAAAGAAAATTATGTTGTGTAATTTTCAATTTAAAATCAGTTAATTAGATGAAATAAAAATATTTTTGAAACTTGAATATTTTTATATAATAAAATTTTAAATCAATTTCTGAGTGAGACGTCATAATTCGTTTCGTCAAATTTGGACCTCTTCAGCAGCGTTTTCGACAGCGAAAAATCGAGTTTTTATAACTTGGTCGTATCACTGATATTTGTGTACCATTCTGTTCGTCTCGTCAGGCTGATCTCCGCAGTATATTCATTTGTGTGTTTCGACATTCGGTACACGACGAAATCAACAAAACGATTTTCCATATCGTTCCGTATTTGGGTCTCTTTGGTTTCTATGACCTTTCATTTCTTCATCGTGAAATACCAATAGCCTCTAAGCTTTTTTAATTCCCAGAATACAACTGTTAACTTTTGCCATTCCTTCTATTTCCATATAGTGGTGTTGTCCCTTCATTTCTATTTTCTAGTTCTTCCACTTTGTCCTTTATTCTGTTCTAACGTGGTCCATTCTATTTTAAAAGAAAAATAAAATATATGAAGCATTTATATATATTTTAATCTGAACCATACACTTGCTCTTATTCCTTCTTTCTTTTTTTGCTTTCGTTATATATATATATATACACATACAGTTATGTATTGTGTTGCCTGAGATGCTGCTCGATCATTCCATTTCTTCCCACCACCCTCCAACCACATAGCCTTCCACCTAGCTCGCCTCGCACACCATCCACCCTCACCACCGGCCGCCTGCGACCCTGTCCTCCAACCACCTTTCTCGGCCTCCCAGCCATCTGCTTCTCTGCCTTCCTCTCCAAGTTCCACCGAAAATAACTAGCCTTCTCCACGTGAACCGCTCCTCAACCACCACCATGTCAACCATCAAGCTCTCCGACCCATCACCCTAGTCCCCTCGGCCCATTATTTTATCGCCTAACCCTTGCCTCCACCAGCAGCAACCTCCCCTATGGCCTCAACTTCCGCTTCCCTTGCCCACGGATAGCTCCAACCGCCCGCACCTCCTTGTGCCTCACCATGATCCGCACTTCCACCATCATCACCGCCCCATCCAAACGACCGACCCAGCCTACGCCCTGACAGCTGTTCCAGTACCGCCACCGCCTTTCACTCGCCATCGCAGTCAGCCACCACCATGAGATCTACCTCTTCTTACGTCCCTGGTAAAGCAACCGCGCTACGAGTAAAGTTCTTATTTGATTTTAAGTATAATATACAAATGTCGACATGTTTATTTATAAACTATATATATTGATATTTCAAATTTTTAATTTTTGTTTTAAAGTTTAAACTAGATATTGATTTTAAAGTATACATATGTATATAAGAATTTTATTTTACAAGTGTATTGATATGTATGCACATTCAAATTCCGTGGTTGTAGTTTATTCTAAAAGGTGAGTTATGTTATATATATATATATATATATATATTTCTAGTTTGATAAGCATACTTTAATTGTAATATATATGTTAGTTATATATATATAAAGTTTACGTCAATTGTGTATATGTTAGTTTATATATATAAGCTTACAGAAGTTATACAAAATGTTAGTTTATATATAAAGTTGTTTTTGCCTGCTCATTTTTGTTTCAATTCCAGTTTTGCTTTTCTAACGGGTATGTTGATTTGTACATTTTGTATAGATTTATATATATATATATATTATATAGACATTGTGATGTATATGTATATACATTCTGTTTTGATTTTTTTTAGTTATATATAAGATGTGTATTAGTATATATAAGTTTACATAATTTATATATAAGATCTGTTTGAGTTTAGATATATTATAACCAGGTAAGTTTATATTGATTTTCTTATAAATATTGATTTTTAAATAAAATAAGTATGTAAGTTTATATATATGTTTATATATTAGTCTATATATATAAGTATATATGTGAGTTTGGGTTTTTCAAATATATATATGGAGATTTATTCTATAGGTGTTTGAATTAAATAATAATTTGAAATTATATGTTTTAAATTGATCTTAGAATATATGGATATATATATATATATTGATAAGATATATTTTGTTTCATCGATCTCTTGTCCATCTCAGCTTACTTTCTCAATATCGAATTTGTCACAGTAATTCCTAGCTTGTTGCTATCCCGCTAGTCCGTGTCCGTATCTGTGCACGTGTCTGTATCATCTTCTTGTCCTCTAGCCTTGAAAGGTGAGCAATCACTCACAATTAACATTCTTATATTTAATAAATTTAATTCACATTGAAATGACAATTGAGATATGCTGTTAAATTTGAACTACTTATTATTTAAGTGTTATATATGATATGCCATTATCTGTAACTGTTCACCTATGACAGCTGACACTATCACCTGTTGTTTATATTATAATTAATTTGTTACTGATGATATATGCCTATTGTGGATATGTTATATTATTATCATATTTGTTCTCACTCTGCAAGTTCCCTGTTAGTTTATAAATTCCCTATGGGTTGAAATGATACATACCCGAACGATATTCTAGAATAGGAGAAAATCGTTATGGGTTGAAATGATAAACCCAAGCGATTTCCATTAATTTGGAAATTTGGGATTTGCGGGTTGAAATGATATATACCCGTAAATATTAAATTTGCGGATTGAAATGATAAATATCAGTATCACTTGACCATAGGATAAAAAATTATATACGGACACCGTTGGTCTATTTTGAAAAATGATTGCCAAAGTTTGGAAGGAAATATATGGATTTTATTAAATATTGATTTTTAAATTAATTATATAAAGAATTTATATTAATATATGTGAAAATTTTAGATTTTTAAAATAGTATGTTTTGGAAATTTAAAATTATAAGTTAGTTTTGAAAATATAATTTTTAAGATTTTTCTTAAATTTTATTATTTCAAAATATATAAAATAAGATTTAATACAAAATACATTTAATAATAAGATTTAATTTAATAAAATTTAATTTAATTGGTTTATAATATGTTTAAGTATTTATTCAAATTTATATTAATATTTTAAAAATAGATTTTTATAACTTTAATAATAAAGGTTGGGAAGATAAATCAATGTTAACTTGGAATTTAAATTGGTTAAAAATTGAATTTAAATAAGAATTGATTTGAACTTATTGATTTTGAGGTTTTGAAAGATATGATTCATAACTTGATTTGATAAAAAGTAATTAAATGAATATTCTCAACTTTAAATAAAATTGAGACTGAATATTTAATATTGATTTAAATTTATAAATTGAGATTTTATTTAATTGTTATTAAAATGATTAAGTGAATATTTTCCAATTTGAATACAATTAAAGTTAAATGTTAAAATATAAATGCAACTTATATTGAAATTGTTTGAGTATTTAAACCTTGAATCTTATTGGAATTGAAATGATAGTTCAAACCTGGATTTGAAATTGGTAAAGATTGAAATGGTTTATTAAGAATTTGAATTGAATCTTTAACCTTTTAAATTTAAAGTGGAACAAGGATTGATTTAAATTGAGTTTTGGAATTTAAGCTGATTTGAATCGATTTTGTGAAATTGGAGGAAACTATTTTTATTATATAAAGTATTTTTAATATATATAAACTATTTTAATATATAAATTATTTTAATATATAGAATATTTTAATTTATAACTATTTTAATATATATACTATTTCAATATGTAACAACCCGCACCTCACTTAACATAGATATTGTCCCCAACTTAGTCACCTCCGCCTCATAGGCCAAGCCAAGGTGTGGGGTTTTGTTCCTCAAAAGGCCTCGACGTTGTTATGAGGTGAAGGCTTTGGTATATAAGCACCCACTTAATAGTGTTTTTTCTGTGATGTAGGACTATTATTCCCATTTTGAAGGGGTGTTACAATCTCCCCCCTTTAGAGCACAACGTCCTCGTTGGCTCATGAACACAACACCACCCAGCCATCGTGGCTGTAACATGTACAAACCATAATTCCGACTGAGTATGGCTCTGATACCAAGCCTCGACGTTGTTATGAGGTGAAGGCTTTGGTATATAAGCACCCACTTTATAGTGTTTTTCCACGATGTGGGACTATTATTCCCATTTTGAAGGGGTGTTACAATCTCCCGCCTTTAGAGGAACAAAACCTCACACCTTGGCTTGGCCTATGAGGCGGAGGTGACTAAGTTAGGGACAATATCTGTGTTAAGTGAGGTGCGGGCTGTTACAATGGTATCAGAGCCATACCCAGCTGGAATTGTGGCATGTACGTGTTACAACCACGACACCTGGGTGGTGTTTTGTTCATGAGCCAACGAGGATGTTGAGCTCTAAAGGGGGGAGATAGTAACACCCCTTCAAAATGGGAATTATAGTCCCACATCGTGGATAATACTATTAAGTGAGGTGCGGTCTGTTACATTGTAACAGCCTGCACCTCACTTAACGCATATATTGTCCCCAACTTAGTCACCTCCGCCTCATGGGCCAAGCTAAGGTGTGGGGTTTTGTTCCTCAAAAGGCCTTGACGTTGTTATGAGGTGAAGGCTTTGGTATATAAGCACCCACTTCATAGTGTTTTTCCACGATGTGGGACTAATATTCCCATTTTGAAGGGGTGTTACAATCTCCCCCCTTTAGAGCTCAACGTCCTCGTTGGCACCACCCAGGCGTCGTGGCTGTAACATGTACAGACCACAATTCCGGCTGGATATGGCTCTGATACCAATGTAACACCCTTTCAAAATGGGAATATTAGTCCCACATCGCGGAAAAACACTATGAAGTATGTGCTTATATACCAAAGCCTTCACCTCATAACAACGTCAAGACCTTTTGAAAAACAAAACCCCACACCTTGGCTTGGCCCATGAGGCGGAGGTGACTAAGTGGGGACAATATCTGCGTTAAGTGAGGTGCGGGTTGTTACAATTTTATATAGAAATTAAGTTGCAGAAAACGAGTTTTAGGAACGTTTCGAAATCGCTTTAGAAATTGCCTTTGAAAATCTCTTATTATAGAGTATATAATTTTTATATATAAAAATAATATATAATAATAATTTCAAAAGCCCATTTATTTAAAAAACATTTTTAAAGCACATTAAAGTACCTGTGTATGAAATCCAGAAAGAAATATCAAGAAAACATCGAAATAACGTAAATTACACAAATTGACATGTATCATTTTGTATACCCTGTGATGTATCTGTATATGCGTATACGTATGTGATGATCTACTGTTCTGTGATGTGTTTTACATTTGAGTTGTTATATTTTGTTCTGTTAGATCTTATAGCCATTATAGTTTTGTATTAAATATCTATTGGATATGTCGATCCATATGAAAAAAAAATATGCTACATTTATCGACGCATTCGGTAGATAGTTGAGACAAGGCTATAGATGGTCGCTCCTATGTAGCTCTATTCTTCGTATTAGCAGACGGTATTATCTTGTAATACTCTTTGCTAATGTGGGTCTCGGAGTGGGGTGTTACAGCTTGGACTTAGAATAAATAAGGATGTCGTCAATAAACACAAGGACGAACTTATCAAGATATTCCCGGAATACTCGATTCATGAGATCAACAAATAAAGAAGGAGCGTTCGTCAAACCGAATGGCATAACGAGCCACTCAAAAGAACCATAACGAGTGCGGAAAGCTGCAAGAGGAACGCTATCCTCCGCGACTCGTAACTGATGAAAACCAGTGGCAAGGTCGAGCTGAAAAAAGGCCTTAGCACCACTCAGTTGATCGAACATATCGTCGATCCTAGGTTATGGATATCTATTCTTGATGGTCAACTCGTTAAGCTTGCGATAGTCGATGCATATCGGCATACATATTACTACTGCCAGGATGAATGGTATATTTAGAATGATGACAGTCATCGAGAATTTCATGCCTAAGTGAAGAATCAGAAGGCACAACAAGACAGTTCTTCTTGCGAAGATACCCATGAGAATCAATGCTGAAATCCCTCAACTCCTCATCACGGGAGTCAGACTCACGAATCTGAATAAGGTGCACAAGATCGGTATCACGCCGCTGAGCATCGGTAATACGATCCAATAAGGTGGGTCGAGCTTCCAAACTAAATAATAAGATAGGAGAATCAGAAGATGGAGCTCGATCTCGAATATCACAAAGTGATAAGGTCTCTAGAACATCCCACTCGGCTAGCATCATAGAGACAACAGCCGAATGTTTGCGACTAAGCGCATCAGCAACACGATTACCCTTACCAAGGGTATACTGGATATCAATATCATAAGAGGCAAGAAACTTGAGCTAGCCGCCATTGTCTTCGCTTTGAAGATTTGGCGCCATTACCTCTTAGGCGAGGCGCTTCATTCTTTATACCGATCATAAATCTTTGAAGTATTTGTTCACTCAGAAGGAACTCGATATGAGACACAATCATTTAATTCTCCTTCCTCTTCGCTCGAAGTGCAAAATTGTGTGTTTTATATAGAAATTAAGTTGAAGAAAACGAGTTTTAGGAACATTTCGAAATCGCTATAGAATTGCCTTTGAAATTCTCTTATTATAGAGTATATAATTTTTATATAAAAAAATAATATATAATAATAATTTCAAAATGCTGTCGAACTTGTACTCGCAGCTTGCTGTAATTCAGTGTTTAAAACCTTGTTTTGGTCCAACTTTGAAACGATGCAGATTCTTCATTTCAAATCGGATTTGAATGATTATTTTTGCAGATTGAAGTAGGAATGTTGAACTATATTCCTGCAGAATTTCAAGTCATTTTGACACAGCTAACTTGTTCAAACCTACTGTCGAATATTGAGTCGTAGCTTGTTTTAAACGGATAATACTTAGTGTAATTTCCGTTATTTCGATGTTTTCTTGAAATTTCTTTCTAGATTTCATACACAGGATACACCACAGAGTATACAAAATGATACATGTCAAGTGGTGTAGCAACCACAATATACAGGCGAGTCAAAAGAATATACATAACAGAGTTACAACCAAAAAGGACTACACAAAAAGCTATAACGAAAAGAGCTAGCAGAATAGTCCATGCGGAAGCAGAATAGGCTAAGTCCAAATGTATCTGACCTGGAACACCTCGGTCTGACCCGAGTATAAAATACACGGGCCAGTTTAGCTAAACAAATCACTTAGATAAGCTAAATGATAATGAACATGTAAGGTCATAAAGTACCACAAATATCTCTAAAAGAGATAACTCGATCATCTAACAAAAGATGAATCATAACAAGCCTCATATCATCGGCAAGTCAAATAAACAAAGGATATGAATATCCCAAATCAACCGAAAAAGGCAAATAACAAATACCAATAAAGGTAACACAAGTTTCCACAAGGTAATCGCTATATGTCGTGTGGTTCAAAGGACCTACCCCGAAAGGCAATATGTGTCACAAACCCCTCGAATAGGCTCACCGTGATATAAAGGTTCAATACTTTTATTTAATAACAAATATTCTTATTTGTGTAAATTATATTAATTATCGTCCATTTGCTTCTTTTAATAATTTTTAAAAGAAGTATGTAATTTTTTTTAAAGGCGATTTATCGAAATAAAAAGCTGAGAAATCACAAATGCTTGCTAAAACAATGAAGTCGGTAAGTTGTAAATGCTGTAATTCAGTGTTTAAAACCTTGTTTTGGTCCAAATTTGAAACAACGCAGATTCTTCGTTTCAAATCGGATTTGGGTGATTCTTTTTTTAGATTGAAGTAGGAGTGCTTATTTACATTCCTGCAAATTTTCATGACAATTTGGGTTCGTTTGCTATTTCGAAAATGCTGTCGAACTTGTACTCGCAGCTTGCTGTAATTCAGTGTTTAAAACCTTGTTTTGGTCCAACTTTGAAATGACGCAGATTCTTCGTTTCAAATCGTATTTGGGTGATTCTTTTTTCAGATTGAAGTAGGAGTGTTGAATTACATTCCTGAAAATTTTCATGACAATATGGATTCGTTTGCTATTTTGAAAATGCTGTCGAACTTGTACTCGCAGCTTGCTGTAATTCAGTGTTTAAAACCTTGTTTTGGTCCAACTTTGAAATGATGCAGGTTCTTCGTTTCAAATTGGATTTGAATGCTTCTTTTTGAAGATTGAAGTAGGAATGTTTAACTACATTCCTTCAAAATTTCAAGTCATTTTGACACTGTTAACTTGTTCAAACCTGCTGTCGAATATTGAGTCGCAGCTTGTTTTAAACGGATAATACTTTTCCGTTATTTCGATGTTTTCTTGATATTTCTTTCTTGATTTCATACACAGGTATTTTAATGTGTTTTAAAATGTTTTTCAAATAAATGGTCTTTTGAAATTATTATTATATATTATTTTTTATATAAAAATTATATACTCTATAATAAGAGAATTTCAAAGGTAATTTCTAAAGCGATTTCGAAACATTCCTAAAACTCATTTTCTTCAACTTAATTCCTATATAAAACACACAATTTTGCACTTTGAGCGAAGAGGGAGGAGAATTAAATGATTAGATAAACGCACGTGTTCATAGCACATGCGTTTATCTTTTCAGTTAATTCCTAATATATTCGTTTGATCGTTTTGACCTTCGGGTCTGGCTTACCGATGAGATGAGGTAAACTTTGTACTGCTTTGAGTGTAGAATTGACTAACCGTTCAGTGCGAACGTGCGGTATGGGAAACACGTTAACACTTTGCGGGTTCCTATTCGAGGGGTTTGTGACACATATTGCCAGTTAGTGGTGTCCAGTACTGGGTCTCCAGACCTTCGCCACTACGGTTTGTTGCCTTCGGGTTTGTGCCTTCGGGTTTGTGCCTTTGGGTTTATTACCTTCGGGTTTGTTGCCTTCAGGTTTGTTGCCCTATAGTATCGCCTTTGGAGTTGGTCCTTCGTCACCGCTCGAGAGATACTTGGTTTTCTCGCCTTCGGGCTTGTGGATCCTTGTTTATACAGTACTGAGCACGTGCATCCTTTGTTTCTTTGATATTTATATTTCCCTAGAGTATCGCCTTTCGGGGTAGGTCCTTTGAACCACACGACATATAGCGATTACCTTGTGGAAACTTGTGTTACCTTTATTGGTATTTGTTATTTTCCTTTTTGGGTTGATTTGGGATATTCATATCCTTTGTTTATTTGACTTGCCGATGATATGAGGCTTGTTATGATTCATCTTTTGTTAGATGATCGAGTTATCTCTTTTAGAGATATTTGTGGTACTTTATGACCTTGCATGTTCATTATCATTTAGCTTATCTAAGTGATTTGTTTAGCTAGACTGGCCCGTGTATTTTATACTCGGGTCAGACCGAGGTGTTCCAGGTCAGATACATTTGGACTTAGCCTATTCTGCTTCCGCATGGACAATTCTGCTAGCTCTTTTCGTTATACCTTTTTGTGTAGTCCTTTTTGGTTGTAACTCTGTTATGTATATTCTTTTGACTCGCCTGTATATTGTGGTTGCTACACCACTTGACATGTATCATTTTGTATACTCTGTGGTGTATCCTGTGTATGAAATCTAGAAAGAAATTTCAAGAAAACATCAAAATAACGGAAATTACACCAAGTATTATCCGTTTAAAACAAGCTGCGACTCAATATTCGACAGTAGGTTTGAACAAGTTAGCTATGTCAAAATGACTTGAAATTCTGCAGGAATATAGTTCAACATTCCTACTTCAATCTGCAAAAATAATCATTCAAATCCGATTTGAAACGAAGAATCTGCATCGTTTCAAAGTTGGACCAAAACAAGGTTTTAAACACTGAATTACAGCAAGCTGCGAGTACAAGTTCGACAGCATTTTCGAAATAGCAAACGAAGCCAGATTGTCATGAAAATTTGCATTAATATAATTCAACACTCCTACTTCAATCTGCAAAAAGAATCACACAAATCCAATTTGAAACGAAGAATCTGCGTCGTTTCAAAGTTGGACCAAAACAAGGTTTTAAACACTGAATTACAGCATTTACAACTTACCGACTTGATTGTTTTAGCAAGCATTTGTGATTAAACGAGTTTTACACGATGTACACGAGGGAGAATGTGGCGATCACACCAGGGGGCAAGCACTGGCCAAGAAAATACTTCGATACGGATATTATTGGCCGACTGTGAATCTCGATGCGTCAGATTATGCAAAGAAGTGTGATAAATGTCAAAAGCATGCTCGAATTCCTCGAGCCCCACCTACCGAGATAACGCAAATGGTCAGCCCATGGTCGTTTGCAATATGGGGCATCGACATCATTGGTACTCTACCTCTGGCAAAAGGTGGTGCGTAATACGCCATTATCACAGTTGATTACTTTATAAAGTGGGCTGAAGCTGAACCTCTTGCTACCATAACGACGAAAAAAGTAATCAACTTTGTAGTTCGCAACATTATCTGTCGATTTGGTCTCCCATACACCATTATTACTGACAACGGAACCCAATTCGACAGTGTTGAATTTAAATATTTCTGCAAACGGTTTCACATTCAAAAGAAATTCTCTGCAGTTGCACACCCTCAAGCGAACGGACAGGTCGAAGCAGTCAATAAAGTTATAAAGTCCATTATGAAAAAACGACTGGAAAAGGTCGGGGGCAAGTGGGTCGATGAACTTCCTATGGCTTTATGGGCTTACCGAACGACCCACAAGTCTGCGACCGGTCACACTCCATTCTCTCTCTCTCTTATGGTTCGGAAGTTGTTATTCCAGTCGAGCTAGAAGTACCTTCTCATCGTGTGACATACTATGATCCGAAGACAAATGCTATATTACTTGCTGAATCTCTCGATTTACTAGATGAAAAGCATGAGGAGGCTGATTTGAGGGCAGCCGCGTATCGAAGTCGAGTCGCCCGATTGTACAACGCCAAGGTCCGCCCGCGAACCTTTGAACTAGGCGATCTCGTCCTGAAAAGAATCTATCCGGTTCCTTTGCATATGAAGCCGAAATGGGAAGGACCGTATGTTATTGAACGAAGGCTCGGAGATGGCACATTCAAATTATCGACCGTTGACGGTCTTACTCTGCCAAGAGCCTGGAATAGCGAGAGTCTTCGTCGCTACTACACATAACATGCTATGTTTATTCATTTAGTTTATTTTCCATTTGCAATTTGTTTCTGCATTTTGAAATTAGAATTTGTAATAAGGCAACTGACTTTGCCATATTTTCTTATTTCAGCAATAAAATGCAATCTCTTCGAGCCAGAGCTGTGATTTACTTGAAATACTTCATATGAACATCACTATGCACGGAGAGCTAAGTTTCACCATACGATGGGATTTATTCAAATAGAGAGTGACTGTGATGCAACCGGTCAGTCGCTAAGTGAAACCCGAGCTCGGGGACAAGCCATCACACCAAAGTCAAAAAAGGATTGATACACGACAATCCTTCACTTAACTCCAGATTCCCAGAGTGCGAACTGGAGTATAAAAATACGTGTACGAAGAGGGTGGATCCGTCCGCCTAACGACTTCGTCCGTATCCGAACCAAGTTTGAGGAGGGTGGACCCGTCCATCTAACGACCTCACTTGTTGACTCAGGGTGGATGTGATCCGACCATCCACGATCCTGATACACATTTAGTTCCCAGAGTGCGAACGAAATCCGAAAACATACAGCAGATGTGACTGACCGTCTATTTACCAACTCCGAACTCCCAGAGTGTGAGTCGGAGTATAAACACTAACTCCAAATTCATAGAGTGCGAATTGGAGTATAAACGTCAACTCCGAACTCCCAGAGTGCGAGTCGGAGTATAAACGCCAACTCCGGATTCCCAGAGTGCGAAATGGAGTATAAACATCAACTCCAAATTCCCAGAGCGCGAATTGGAGTATAAACACCAACTCCGAACTCCCAGAGTGCGAGTCGGAGTATAAATGTCGACTCCGAGTCCCTAGAGTGCGGACATACAATTAAAACTTAAACCGGCGTAACCGACCTCCGGTGACCAAATTAAAATCCTCGGAGTGCGGATATGATCACCGATAATTAAACGAGTGGGGTTGAACCACTCAATCTCCACTTATCTCAAACATCCGTTCAGCGGCACTAGACTCAACGTGTTGTAAGTGAAATGCAATCACTGGCTGATGTTCAACAACTCATCCCCAAGACTGGGGGGCGGGACTTAAGAAACGACCATTGACTAAAGCGGTGCGACGTCAAAATTCAACTCCCTTCCCGATCGTAAACCATGTCCACAGTTTCCGAACCTGGTAAACAAAAACAAACATGACTCGGAAGCTGAAGCTTCACAAGTGCACTTTAGATATTGAAACACTTAGGCAAATACACGATAACTGAGAGGAAAGAGTTTCATTTCTACTATTTATGAAAGAAATTCGTGTACAAGTTTGTTCCAAAAAATTCTTACTAGCAGGGGCCGAACCCGCATCTATACACGGCCAACAAAATGAAAATCAGAATAAACCGAGGAAGCATATCTACTATTTCTTCTTCCTCGGCTTCCTTTTCGGTGTAGACCCGCTGGGGCCGCCACTACCTTTCCTCTTTGAGCCTTTACTTTTCGGTGGTCGGTCTCCAGGCGGGGGCATGATCTCAACATCCTACTCCGAGCTCGAATGAATAGGGATGCTTCCTGCGGGCGGAGTCGGAGGAACAAGATCAAGTGTAGAAGGTGGGATGGGTACACTAGTGTCAAAAACTGTACCACTAGGAGATATCATTCTGAGCGGAGCTGGACCAGGTGCCGCCATCCCACCTCCAAAACTGTCACCATGAGCCGCTGCTCCCATTTCAGCATCTATTTCGGCCATTACTTCCTCTTCAATAATCGCTCGGGCCTCGTTTGGAGCATCAGTAGTTGGCATCGAAGAGCTTGTAGCCGGAGCGCTTCCACCCATAACAAATGGCAGGTCAACAAAAGGATCGCTATGACGGTGAAAGAGTTCCTCTATCATCTGCTCATCAAAAACAAGCGTGCTTCCTTGCATTTCATCGAGTGGGGCAGTTGTAGTTACAGTGGTCGCTTCGGTAACGATAGCCTCCTGCATGTGATGTGATTCTTGAGTGACAAGAGGCACGACCGGTGCAGCATCGATCACTGGACAAAAAATAAGAGAACTGTTAGAACTTAATTCGAGTGACGATTCTGACTTAGGATAGATATGTGGAATGTTTAGAATACCTTCCTCAGTTTGGCTTGTAGACGGCTGAACGGCTTCAGCAACTTGCTCTGTAGCCGGAGACATCTGCGGCTGATCCGGATTGTAGGCAGGAACAGCTTGGGGATCGACCATAGGAAAGGATTCAGGCTGGGTTAACGCTGGAAGTTCAAGACTTGCATCGTGGTATTCAACTCCATAACCTTCTCCCACTTCCAAGTGCTGGGTGCCAAGTCTCTCTTTCTCATAAGAAATCATTGACTCGTGGAGAATCTTCCTTTCATCTTCATTCAGCAGACGATTCTCGAGCTCAAACTCATCGACAGACTCACCCAGATGCACCGCTTTCTCCTCCTCAACCAGTCGGCCCCAGGCATTGTATAAATGTGCTGGGTAATCATCGAGCCAGGCTAGACCCTTATGCCTCAGCACGTTAGCATTGTAAACAACGAGAAGGTCTTCAATATCGGCTTCTAGCCTGGACTCAGCCGATTTCACCTTCTCCTCGACCTCAGCCTCCACCTCGCGAACCTTAGCCATTGCCGCATCCCATTCACCCCATAGCAAGACAGCCTGTTCGCACGCCTCCTGGGCTGCATTGTTCGTATCATCCCTTTCCTTGGCCATGTCAGAGAATTTGGCCTTGAGCTCGTTAAGTTCCTTGACCGCCGCATCCCGTTCGGCGGTGACTATAGTATTTCGGTGGCCCATCTCCTCCACCAAGGCAACGTGTGTCTGCCTCAACCTATCCATCGCCACAGTCGCTTCATCAGCTTTTTTGGTGGCCTCAATTTCAGATTTCCGAGAAGACTCGGCCTCGGTATTGAGCACTTGGATGATTCGGTCATTTTTGGCGAGTTCAGTCTCCATCTTTTCGATCATAAATTCCTAATTCTCCTTTTGGGGCTTCTACTCTCACATAAAGTTCTTGCTTCGACAATTCAAAATTGGGCAAAAGTTTTTTAGTAATAAATCTATAACTCTTTTATTTGTTCAAGGGACATTGAACATTTAAGATCCAATTAATCCGAGTTCAAATTCAAAAATAGGTCAGTTGAAGGGAAAGTAAAAAAAATAAGGAATTCTAAAACCTTCTTTGAATTTGCCCAAAATCTAGCCCGCTCAAAGGCCACCTTTGAAGCTTTCTCTGCAGCTTTCACCCACTCTCTATACTGGGAGTATATGTCATGAATGTAATCATGCATTGTATTTTCGGCTTCCGAGGGGATCCTCTTTAAATGAGGAGGAAAGACATAGCCGTCGAAGCATATGTTTGCGAACTCCTTCCTCAGCTGAGCGATTTTAATAGCCCCTTCTCCCGTGGGCTCGGTTAGGTCCTGCTCTGCAATTATGGGAGCCATAGTATCAGCCCTCTGGCGATGAGTTTCAGGCCTAGAAATTTGAGAAGACAGTCGGTGTGGCGGAGGCTCTGGTGGATGTGAAGTCTGAACAGGAGGTGGAGATGGGATTCTAGGAGGTAGAGAGCGAGACCTAGATCAGTGTCTATGTTCTCTGTCCCTGTCCCGTTCGTACCTCTCTTGATTAGAGTACCCGCGATCGCGGTCTCTATCCGAATCTCTCCTGCGGGAATCATAATAATAAGAAGAAGACTTTCGAGCCGAGCGAAGGCTCCCTAACATTGATCCTCTCCCGCACATCGTACCTGAAAGTGAGAAACGAAAGAAAAGTTAGTGATCTATTGGATTGGATGATTTACGATTATGAATCATGTAGTGCGGTGAAGTGTATGTATGTGCAACCCCCCGACCAACCGGAAATGTCGGCCGCACTCATAGCAAGCGACTCGCTCAGATCAAGAGCACTGTCAAGCTCCTCCATCCCGGTGTCGTGTTGAAACGACACATAATCCGGAATCGGAATATCAGCAAGCTCTTCGAAAGGATTCTCTACTTGAAGGGGAGGAGCCTCCGAAATTCTAATTCCAGGAACAGGCAAAGACATAACCACGGATTTCAATATCATGGATTTAGAACGCTTATGAGCAATTGCCTTGCCTTTTATCCTTCCTCATGAGTCTTGGAAACTGCCAGAAGGCCCAGCTAGAAGTTCATCATCAGTGGGTGTTCTCTCCGGATCAACCCCTTCGGTTATCACGACGCCGAGTGCTTTGCGTTTCACCCGTTTCTTCGAGACCGCCCTAAGTGTCCCTTCCAGCCTTATGCTTTGCTTCCGTTCAATCAGCCCGACAATTCTCAAGTTTCTGTCAGTTAGAACCAAGTCAATGTTCCTCTCTTCACCCGGAACTGCTTGGAGGATCCGAACTAACTCTCTGAAATACCCACCGTCAGGTCGTGAGATTGCGGCTGCAAAAGAAGTGAAGTATGTCGATTTTGAAAATGATTATTATTATCCCGATAATTCATGAGAAAGACTGCAACGCTTACGTCTATCCAACCATCGCCTAGCAAATCCAGGGGGGGCATCGAACATAGAACCATTCTATCTTAAAGTAACTCAGCCTTCACCAGGACCCCGTTACTATTTGACAGTTCCTAACCGCTTCCAAGAATGTGAAAGAAGGGCTGTCTCTGTGGCTCTTAATGTTAAAGAGATATCTAATCTCGATCGGCTTTGGTGGTCGAAAGAGAATTTCCATAAAAACAATGAAAGTGCTATTCAACAAGGCGTATCCGTTGGGGTGTAGCTGGGATGGGGCGATTCCAAGGAATGACAGCATTTGCCTTATATACTGATTAAATGGAGGAAGTGTCCCCGCTGTGCAAGCATGACGATTGAAAGCAATAAACCCCTCCGGGGGAGCATGCGGTCTATCATTTGGCCCTGGCAATAATACGTCATCAAGCGACAAGCCATGTCTTAAACAAATCCATCCCAACATATCTTCGGTGATGCCGGATGGCACAGAGTCTTGTGGACTGCAAATGAACCTGGCACCTGGAAACTCATCCAGAGCTGGATCTATGATTTCGGCCTCCATGGCCGGTATCTCGATTATTGGAGGAATTGAACTCTGAGCTTCCTGTTGTTGTGAGCTTGAAGATTCCATTACTAACTAACTCATGAGAAATCATCATTAGACAATAGTAAGCCTGTGCATCCCCTAGTGTGTGAATGTGTTGTGCAGTGCAGTGCTGTGAAGTACTTGAAAAGATTCAACAGAGTTAAAGAAAATATGCAAACGACGAAACTTCGGAATCTAGTTGGAATGACCGTCATTGCTGACCGTCACAACCGAACCATCCAGAGATTGGCAATCAATCCGAGTTAAAATTTCTTATCATTTTGTTAAGTTATAGTTCCATCAACGAGCTTCGAAAGACAGTCAAATATACAGTTCTACAGTCAAGTCCGGTTATGCAAAGCTGAAGCTCGTTGTAGTCAAGTATTTGATAGTATAAGATTTCGAATCCATCAGGGCTCAGACATAGATCGATCACCAGAGATGCAAGTCGTGACAGTCCGGAATGCGGCTGCTCGTATCGATCAAGGGGTTCCATTTTCATATCGGACAAGTTCGCATCGATACGTTTCGTATCGATCATGTTCGAATCGATACGCTTCGTATCGACCACGTTCGAGTCGATACGTTTCGTATCAATCAGGGGAATGTATTCTACATCGATCATAGGCTTCGATTTCATATCGATCAACACCGGTGGCATCGAACCAACTTATAATGCCCATTTCGTATCAATTGCAAGTAATCCACTTCGAATCGATCGTCGAAGTCAATTACGTATCGATCGACACAAACTCCAGCCACCGCCCATCGATACGAAGTCGTTTCATCCCTCTACATGATATTCTCTCAACTACGGATCGATACAAAATCCCATCATCCCCAGATCGATACGAAGAAAATCATTTCCTTAATCGATCGATGCGAACATATAATTCATATCCTTCAACCATTCTTCTTCCCCAAATCGCTCGAGCACCATGACAATTCACTCTAAGCTGATTCTGACCTTAGTATTCCTGGAGATCGATTGCATGTGCGAATAGATTGGCGATCGATTTCGAATTCCATCGCTATAACATGGATTGGACGTCTAATTACCTTATTTCAAGGTATCGGTTCGAAGATTTGGTGTAGCGAAGTGATTTGGAGATGAAGGATTCTTGTAGATCTAGTTCTTCTCGAATCGATACGAAAGCGGATAGCAGTGTGAAAGTGAAAAAATGAAAAATGGCCGAGTCCAGTGGTATTTATATGGAACCAGGGACAGAAAGAAAATGATTCGCCTCCCAGTCAACACGACCGGTCACTACAGGTCAACCATCGGATCGAGTCGAAATGTTTGTTCGAATCCATCAGCCCAAGCTCCCATCGATTCGAAATGGTCGATAGGGTCTATCGATACGAAATACGCGATGAAGACAATTCTTAAGGCTTTAAGATCCATCGATACAAAACCTTTATTCGTATCGACGATTTTGCGGCTCCACACACGGTTCGTTGATGCGAACTACACTGTTCGAATCCGTCGATCCACGACTCCCAAACACTTGTACCCATCGGTACGAACTGGCTAGTCGAATCCAATGGCTCAATGCTTGATTGATGTGAAGGGCATCACAAAGACCTGCTGGAGCTATGGGAAACTATCGATACGAAAGTTAATTTCGTTTCCATCGAATATTATATCCATCGATGCAAAATGTTCATTTCGTATCCATCAATACGATGTATACCGATGCAAAGACAATGTTTCAACCTTTTACATCGATTCAGGAGAGGATCGATACGAAGGAACATTCAAAAACAACCATCGAGCGTTGTTACAATTCGAATTTCACATCGGTTCAGGAGAGGATCGATATAGAATTCGATACGAGATAAACTGACAACGACTCATGAACGTGCAGCGTTAACGAGAATCAGATTAATATATATTCATATATGTCGGACTAATGATCAATTTTTAACATTCACAGGAATTGGATACTTATCTGATAACGATTACAACAAACAGCTAATCACCAGCATACAGCAATCAGTTGCAACAATACAGGGTACAACGGTTGACAGTCAACAGTTTACATTACCAAGGAAACTAATCAAAGATTACAACTTTCAACAAAAAGGCGATAACTGTTCAGAGTGAAAATTGCAGCTTTTCAAAGCACGTCATGTTTCCACAAGACGTACTTTGGGGGTCAAATGTTATCCCGCCTTTTGGCAAGGCCGTAATACTAAGGAATTGACTGAAAACCTATGACGGTTCGTCTTGGAGATCGGTTACGCGCAGGCTCACTATGGATATCGACGAATTTTATCCAAGTCCAGATCAAGTTACAATTGATATGACACGACAAGTGAAGCCATGAAAGTCAACACTCCAAATTTCAAGTCAATCCATGTTCATATGCTCAAGTTATGATCGATGCAAATTGAAGGAAGTAACCACAATTCATATCCATCAGAGGAGTATGCCTTGTTCGTATCGATCGGCCATTCTCATGTTCGCATCGATCAGCTAATCTCCTATTTGTATCGATCAGTTTCTCTCTTCGTATCCAGCAGATAGCCCTTGTTCGTATCCTTCAAGTCCAGTTGTTCGAATCCATCAAGTTCCAGTGGTTCGTATCCATCAGGGGAGTATGTTTCGTTCGTATCGATCAGCAACCCTCTATTCGTATCCATCAGACGACCGCTATTTCGTATCCATCGTGGGACCTCTGTTCGTATCCATCGAGCATTGCACTATTCGTATCCATCACAATATTGCTTGTTCGTATCCATCAAGTCGAAGTGACTTTGATCGATACGAACAAGGGCTACCTTCATTGATGCGAACAGAGCGACCATCATCGATACGACCAAGCCATCTCCATCGATTCGAACAAGGCATGCTACAGATCGATATGAAAAAGCATGCTGTTGATCGACTCGAACTGGGCAACGGCCTTCGATACGAACGAGGCGAAGTTCAAGGACGACTCGGTCAACTCGGCGAAGAAGGTGGATCGATCCGAAGAGTGCTCGCCATGTCACCACCTGATCACACGCAACCATCGATTCGAAATGATCGAGTCGAAATGATCGATTCGAACGAAACAGCCTGCCGAGTAACTCCAATTCGAATCGATCATAACTCGAGATCCACAAGTCCAAATGCTATGAAATTTTCACAGAAGCTTACGTGCATGCTAAAGAATGTTCACACCAAGTTTCGACTCCATTGGACAAAATCTTGATCGATACGAAATTCGTTCGTATCGATCACGGATCGAGTCGAAACTTCACAGGCTTGGTCGCGTGGGCCCACTCACGTGCTAGAAGAAGTCTCCCAAGATCTGAGGGAAATATCAGCCTCCTACACCTATAAATAGACCCCCAGAGCCTACAGAAAAAGGGATCTTTGGACGCTCCAACGCCCAGACTCTGCCGGATTCAATTCTAAACTCCATTACTGCTGCTACAAACGAATTTTACTACTGTAATCCATTGTAATCTGCTGTTATTCGCTGAAATCAGTTGTAAACATCGAAGAAACATCAATAAAGTGATCAATTTCATAGTGGACGTAGGCAATACGCCGAACCACTCTAAATTCTCGTGTTTCTGTGCGTTTTTATCATTTACATATCTGTTTTTTGGAGTTTTTGTTAGATAATCCTCTTTTTCCATTTAATTTCTTCATTTTATCTCTTCAAAAACTTTCGAAGAGTGTTGTGCCCATTTTTGGTACAAACACCTGTAAAATCTCAAAACAGAAACATGCAAGCCCAAAAAAAAGATTACATACAAACCCTATATCACAAATTAGATTTTGATGAAATGGCTCAGTTTTGGAGTAGATTACCTATAGAATATGTTTTAATTTGAAAGAAAACAGTAAGTTTTTGACTTGGTTTGGAGATTTGGCTTGGATTTTGAAGTTTGTGGAGTGGGTTTCTTATTTTTGTTTACTGTCTGAAGGAGGAAGAAGGAGTTGAGAAAAAAGAATGTACAGTATTCTTTTTCTCACCTTCTCAAGCTTGGCTAAGTGTTAAGTGGGCTAATGGACCCAAAAGTAAAAAGAAATTAATATGGCCTAAGTTTATTAAACAACACTTAACCAAAACAAATGTGCATATAACACATATACACAAAAATAAATGCATTTTCTCTCAAGTTTTTAAACCAAACAAAATATGTGTACTTACATATAAAATAAAGTATTTTACACTATATAAAAAGAAAATTTTAATTTTTAAAACATTTTTTATTATTAAAATCTCTTATTTTACCAAAATGCAATATTTTCGCAATAAAATGCAAAAGTCTATATTTTTTACTTTTAAAATTTAACAAAAATACTTTTCTCACTTAGAAAAATATTTCAAATCATTTCAAAACATTATTTATAGCCAAAACTTATTTTTAACCCAATTTCCACCTTTTATTTCAATAAACCACCTTTAAAAAAAATTTACATACTTCTTTTAAAAATTATTAAAAGAAGCAAATGGACGATAATTAATATAATTATTGCATTTTCTCTAAAATGAAATCATTTTCATTATTTAAAGTCCTTAATTCATTTATTATCACTCCAAACAAAATAGAATAAAGCTTGGAATTTCATTTTCTCATTTTAAATTCCAAAATTTATTGTTTATTCCAAATAAACAATTTAATTTCTCCAATTTTATTTTAATTCACAATATTAAATCATAACTACCGTTATAATTTAATATTTACAAGTAATCTCCAAAACTAGGGTTGTTACAGACTCCCCCCTTAACAAAATTGCGTCCTCGCAATTCCTAGAGAAAAATTTGTATTCAACTTATTAATTTCATCATTCAAAAAGAAATGAAAATAAGCTTGAGATAAAGAGACATTCTCACCATTGCTATGCGAAAATAGAAAACCAGGATACGATCGCTCGATAAATTCCTTAGTTTCCCAAGTGCAGTCGTTGGGGTTAGCGGACCACTGAATTTTCACAATCGGAACCTCTTTGTTTCGAAGGTTCGAATCAAACACTCGAATAGGCTGCTGCACAATAGATAGGTCTGGTGAGATCTTAAGCTCTTGCAAATATGGAGAATCGATAACAGAATCCGACTCTTGAAGACACTTCCGAAGCTGAGATACGTGAAACACATCATGAATGCCAGATAGATGAGCTAGAAGTGAAACTCTATAAGCCATAGGACCAATACGTTCAGTAATAGGAAATGTTCCTATAAAGCGAGGAGCCAGTTTCCCAGTCGTATTGAAGCACATAACCCCTTTTAAAGGAGAAACATGAATAAAGACGAGATCACCAATAGAAAACTCGAGAGGCTTTCTACGGTTGTTCGCGTAGGATTTTTGGCGGCTCTGTGCCTCTTTCATTCTCCGACGGATAAGACCAATCTTCTCAGAAGAATCACGAACAGAATCTAGGCCAAAAATAAGCTTCTCACCAAATTCCGACCAACAAGAAGGTGATCGACATGACCTTCCGTATAAGGCTTCGAAAGGAGCCATACCGATACTCGATTGAAAACTATTATTGTAAGAGAACTCTACAAGGGGTAAATGATCCTCCCAACTACCTCCGAAATCAAGAATACAAATACAGAGGAAATCTTCCAAGATACGATTCACCCGTTCAGTCTGTCCATCAGACTGCGGATGATACGCTGTGCTGAAATTAAGCTTTGTTCCCAAAACTTGCTGAAGACTCTGCCAGAAATGACTAGTGAATAGCGGGTCATGATCACAAACAATCGAACTAGGAACACCGTGAAGTCTCACGATTTCCTTGATATAAAGCGTGGCTAAATTAGAAGTAGTCCTATTAGACTTAATTCTTGAGCTAGTCGCCATCTTTGCTTGCTAATCTACTGCTAATCTCTAAAAATATGAGAAATCACAAATGCTTGCTAAAACAATGAAGTCGGTAAGTTGTAAATGCTATAATTTAGTGTTTAAAACCTTGTTTTGGTCCAACTTTGAAACGATGTAGATTCTTCGTTTCAAATTAGATTTGAATGATTCTTTTTGCAGATTGAAGTAGGAGTGTTGAATTACATTCCTGCAAATTTTCTTGACAATCTGAGTTCGTTTTCTATTTCGAAAATATGTAACAGCCCGCACCTCACTTAACGCAGATATTGTCCCCAACTTAGTCACCTCCGCCTCATGGGCCAAGCCAAGGTATGGGGTTTTGTTCCTCAAAAGGCCTCGATGTTGTTATGAGGTGAAGGCTTTGGTATATAAGCACCCACTTCATAGTGTTATTCCGTGATGTGGGAATATTATTCCCATTTTGAAGGGGTGTTACAATCTCCCCGCCTTTAGAGCCCAACGTCCTCTCATTCCAGGCGCGCACCACGGAGTGGTTGCTACATCAGCGATTTAACCTTGTTTTGGTCCAACTTTGAAACAACATAGATTCTTCGTTTCAAATCGGATTTGAATGATTCTTTTTCAGATTGAAGTAGGAATGTTGAACTACATTCCTGCAAAATTTCAAGTCATTTTGACACAATTAACTTGTTCAAATCTACTGTCGAATATTGAGTCGGAACTTGTTTTAAACGGATAATACTTGGTGTAATTTCCGTTATTTCGATGTTTTCTTGATATTTCTTTCTGAATTTCATACACGGGTATTATAATGTGTTTTAAAAATGTTTTTAAAATAAAGGGGCTTTTGAAATTATTATTTATTATTTTTTTATAGTATAAAAATTATATACTCTATAATAAGAGAATTTCAAAGGCAATTTCTAAAGTGATTTCGAAACATTCCTAAAACTCGTTTTCTTCAACTTAATTTCTATATAAAACACACAATTTTGCACTACGAGCGAAGAGGGAGGAGAATTAAATGATTAGATAAAACACATGCTATGAACACATACGTTATCTTTTCAGTTAATTCCTAATCTATTCGTTTGATCGTTTTGACCTTCGGGTCTGGTTTACCGATGAGATGAGGTAAACTTTGTACTACTTTGAGTGTGGAATTGACTAATGGTTAGTAAACCGTTTAGTGCGAACGTGTGGTACGGGACACACGTTAACACTTTGCGGGTTCCTATCCGAGGGGTTTGTGACACATATTACCTGAGTGGTATCCAGTACTAGGCCTCCGGACCTTCGCCACTACGGTTTGTTGCCTTCGGGTTTGTGCCTTCGGGTTTGTGCCTTCGAGTTTGTTGCTTTCGGGTTTGTTGCCCTATAGTATCGCTTTTGGAGTTGGTCCTTCGTCACCACTCGAGAGATACTTGGGTTTGTCGCCTTCGGGCTTGTGAATCCTTGTTTATACAGTACTGAGCACGTGCATCTTTTGTTTCTTTGATATTTATATTTCCCTAGAGTATCGCCTTTCAGGGTAGCTCCTTTGAACCACACGACATATAGCGATTACCTTGTGGAAATTTGTGTTACCTTTATTGGTATTTGTTATTTGCCTTTTTGGCTTGATTTGGGATATTCATATCCTTTGTTTATTTGAGTTGCCGATGATACGAGGCTTGTTATGATTCATCTTTTGTTAGATGATCGAGTTATCTCTTTTAGAGATATTTGTGGTACTTATGACCTTGCATGTTCATTATCATTTAGCTTATCTAATTGATTTGTTTAGCTAGACTGACCCGTGTATTTTATACTCGGGTCAAACCGAGGTGTTTTAGGTTAGGTACGTTTGGACTTAGCCTATTCTGCTTCCGCATGAACTATTCTGCTAGCTCTTTTTATTATAGCTTTTTATGTAGTCCTTTTTGGTTGTAACTCTGTTATGTATATTCTTTTGACTCGCCTGTATATTGTGGTTGCTACACCACTTGACATGTATCATTTTGTATACTATGTGATGTATCTGTATATGCATATATGTATGTGATGATCTACTGTTCTGTGATGTGTTTTACATTTGAGTTGTTATATTTTGTTCTGTTAGATCTTATAGCCATTATATTTTTGTATTAAATATCTATTGGATATGTCGATCCACATGAAAAAAAAATATATGCTACATTTATCAACGCATTCAGTAGATAGTTAAGACAAGGCTATAGATGGTCGCTCCTATCCAGCTCTATTCTCCGTATTAGCAGACGGTATTATCTTTTAATACTCTTTGCTAATGTGGGTCTCAGAGTAGGGCGTTACACAATATCTAAACTGTTTAAGTACAAAGTGTTATGATTTCAAAAGTGTTATGATTTCCAAAGTGTTATGGTTTCAAAAGTGTTATGAATTCGAAAGGGTTAAAATTTTGAAATTGTTACGATTCTAGAAATGAATATTATTTAAAATGAATAATGATATAGAATTGATATGGTTTCGAAATGAATATGATATTTTGATATGAAGTATGAACTATTTGAAATGAAATGACCATGGTGTGAAATAAGCGTTTGGTTGTTAAAGAGACTGGGATTGGATATTGTCATACTCTTTGCCAATACCGGAAACCACTTTAACAACTGTGTACGTGGTGGAAATTCCAGAACGAAGTAGGATGGTTTAGCAAACGATTATGTATGGTATTTACTTAGCCCTGACTCCCGTGAGTCAGCTTGATGTGGCTAAAACAGGAGCTATACCGGGCCAAGTGGGGTCATTCCCCGATCGGGCACATTTCTTCGATACCATTCTATTGCTTTTGTGATTTGATTGGGTGCACCTTTGATTTGGGAGTGTGTCATGAGGTGGGCGGTAATATCTGCTATGCGTTAACACTTGTACGGGAGTGCAAATGGTATATCTACCCTGGCATTGCCTCGCATGCCTTATCACATGCCCTATCGCGCCTTCTACGAGTTTGTTTTGTGCCATACCTATGGAGTGCTCCCTGATAGCCCACCCGCGGGTGGAGTTTACTGTATTTGTATAGACTACGGCATTATATAAAATGTGTTAATGGGGATATGGGTAACGCCTTAACACTATTTTAATAGTTTACTTTACTATATACATATTATAATAGCGTATTGTACTACATAGTAGATAGCTCCACGGATCCTTAGAGGATGGAAATCCCAAACATCCTTTAAGTTACTTGTATTTCAGTTGACATTTCACTTGAGTTAAATTTACTGATATAAGAATGTTAATCCTGACTCGAGTGTTTTGTGTTTTGCTTTATGCTCGGGTCAGACTGAGTGTCACAGCTTTTGAGACTCACCTTTGGAGTTTGGAGCTTTGCTCGAAGATCTGTCTTTGTCTATCCAGCTTTCAGGTTATTTCAGTTTATTCCAGTCATTTATGTTCAGACTCGTCAGTTGCTTATGTATTAGAGATCCATTTATATTTGAGATTCTGTTGTATTTTGTTTTAGACTCTGATGTTTATAGTAGCTTCATGAACTACTATTTATCTATTCCACTGCTTATTTTTGTAATACTCTGTGTCTGTGATTCTATAATTGATTTATTTACTGTATATGCTGAGTTTTGCCAAATATAAATTAACAATCTATTGTTTCAAGCAATTCAAGTCCGACATGTGCGGATGCGAAAGATTCAAAATACCAATGTCGTTACATAAAACCTTTATATTAGAAAATCTAGTGATATTATAATAATGTCTAAGGGCGAAAATAACAATAATCAAGTAGTTGTGATGCTCGTGAGTGTACATCACAACAATACTTGGTATATAATCGAAAATCGATAAGGCACGCTCGCTAATTGTGTAGGATTTCCATGGAGGTGCCCTCGGTACTTCGAGGAACGGTCCTCCTACACAAGGATTAGAGATATCCTTCAGAAGCAGCAGACATAGCTAGTGATGTACCATAGGAAAAACATAGCTGGTCTCGCTAAGACCGAGTAAATCGCCCCATGCATGCATAACAACTGTAGGTAATGTCTAGGTGGGGCCGATTATACCCTATGGGTTTTCCAACCCTACTGGCCATGCCTCCTATCTCTGGTTTTAGTCATTCCCGATAATGAGGCTACATCCGGCATTCCAACTCATGCACCGCCACCAAATAGATCACGAAATCCCACATGGATTCCAGTACCCCAACGGGTCTCGAAATCACACATAGATTCCCATATCTCAATTAGATCAAGAAATTACACCCGGATTCTCATACCCCAACGGGTCTTGGAATCACATGTGGATCCCAACATCTCAATATATCATCAATCTCCTCCATAGAACCATATATGGTTTTTGGAGTGGTTACGGGTTCGAGTCATCTCTTACGAGTACACACTTCCGTTTTTCGGGTGCTCCACAAAACCAAACGCTGATTTCCGAAATGCTCAATATCGGTTCTTGAGGAAATAATCAGACAGTACATAAGAGCGGGGATCACCCCCTAATCGTTTAAGTGGACGGATCTCCTTAACATTTGTTGTAGAAGAACGATATAAGTTTATACGTATAGTATAGCACCACCGATGGTAACTGTACCATATAATCCCCATGTTTACCCTAGGTATTTCTAGAGTTAAAATCCTTCCATGTTAAGTAGGAAATATTTCCCTACCACCAAAATTAAGAAGGATGACATATTTAGGCCAAGGTTTGAGAGTCGGTTATTTAAATATCAAATAAACAAACATTCAAACAAAAATTACTTTTCCCATGGAAATCACTTAGCCTCTTAAATTAATCTTTCTTTGATTTAAAATCACATTTCAAATACTTGGAAATCACTCCCATATAGTTATCTCTACATGGTTTTGCTTCTCATCATGTTGGCCTCTGGTATTAGCTTGTGCTTGTGTCTTGTTCGTGTGCATTTTTTCCTTTGTTTCCTCTGTGCATGCTTTTGTATTGTGTGGAGGGTGCTAGTTTACCCCTATGTGTGTGACTTTCTTTTTCCTTCTATGTTCTTGGACATGAAATTTGTTTTATGTCCTTTTTTTATTGTTTTGTCACAATAAAAACTGGTAGGGGACCAACCAACCTCGCTAGCTTTTTATTGTTTTGTCACAATAATAACTAATTTACTCTAAAACGTTATTAAAACAATAATTAATTAACTTTAAACTAATATTAATATGTTAATTAGTTAACCAATAAATTTAATTAAATAACTTAAATTAAGATAATTAAATAACTTTAATTAAAAATTAAAGTATAGTTAAATCATTTTAAATAAGTAATTAAATTAAAACAATTAAAACCACATTAGTTAAATAACTTTAAATAACAATTAAATAACTTGAAGAAATAACTTTTAAGAATCATATTAATAAAACAATTAACTTTAAGACATTATTAAAACAATTATAAATTATCTTTAAAATATTATTACCAATAAGTTATTACCTTTTTAAATCTTATTACCAAATAATAATTATCTTTAGATCTTATAATAAAAATAATTATTCTAAAATAACTTTAAAATCAATAATCAGCTTTTCAAGTTCGAAGGAAGCTTAACGATAACAATGGTACTTAAATAAACTACCATATTATTCAATTTAACCTTTTAAGTTAATAACAGATATTTATATAATCCATGACTATGTAAATAAATCCAACACTTAACCATCATTAATTAATATATCACATATTCAAAGCGGAATACCAATTAACGGTATATAATCAAATGTCCAAATCCATTAAATAGCAGAACGGGGATTTATTCTGCTGATTAATTGCCAAATTAATTTAAGTGGAAATTAGCCATAAGGGCCTCTTTAGCAAGCGCAATTAGTTTCTAGGACACACAACTGAAGTAATTACTTTTAAGGACAAAATGCAAAATAATTAGTTTCTAAGGACTAAAAACCTATGAAATTATGTCCTTGAAAGTAATTGGACTGCTGACTTTGTCCTTAAAAGTAATTATGCTGCTGACTTTGGCCTTGAAATTAATTTCTGTGGATGTGTGTCCTAGAAATTAATTGGACTGCAAAGTTTGTCCTTCTGGTAAAATGCCCCCTAATTTAATTAGCAGAAATGTGTTTTATTCCGCTAAACCAATGTCCTATTACAATATTCAATCCAATTTAACTCAACATTAATTTATTTGGCCAAATAAACATCCATAATTAGGGTATATAAATTTAAACGACGTTATTAATTAAATAACGTAATTTAAATCTTGTTCGTTTTCATATGTCATAAATTTTTACATGTCCAAAGCTATCAACAAGTTACGCTATAATGTTGTACTCGTCAATACAAGTACAACGCAAAAATCCACGGGTTAAACAGATTTAATATGAGCAAGATATAGCAATTCAAAGTTTGACAAAAAATTAATTATAAAATTATTAAACAACAATTTCAAAATCTCACCCCATCTCCAAATGGAACGAGCCCATCACGCAACCCCTAAACCCAAAACCCCTTGCACATCTTCTTCTTCTCCAATACATGAACAAGAACTTGCTCCTCCAAATCAACGCATGCACGCCATGCACATGCACGAGAGATCAAACCACCTATTAAACAATCCAAAGCCAACCTCAAGTCGGCCTTTATCTCCTCGACCAAACGCAACCCTTTGTTCCTCTTTCCCCTTTGCCAAGTGAAATCCAAACTCCATGACAAAAGCTTCACGTCCAGGTTCCAATAAAACTTGCGACACTTATCATCACCGAAATTCACCAAAACTTGCCATGACGTAGCCCTCTCCTTCATGAACCCAAAGCCGAGCTCTGATTCTCCTATCGACCCTCAAAGCTTCGACAAACATCAAACCTAGTTTCCGATTGCCTACGATCATCGATGCCGAATCGCACCGAAACTTCCCTAAAAATACTATGCTTCCATATAGTCTCAAAGGCACTAGGGGCACCGAACGATTCAAAGTGATTTAAGACAAATCCTTTTTTAAAGTTTAAGAACATTTTTATCCCTTTTCAGATTTTCGATGATAACTCAGTCGACACTTGACGCAATCACTTGCCGTTGAGCCTAAAATGGAAAACTTTCATTTAGATCATCTTGGCTAGTGGTGTTTAGAATAAAAGATATTGATTTTTGAATGGTTGAAGTGGAGTTTGTTTTTCATGGTTTGACATTACAGAGAAACAAATATGAAGAAGAAGGAGAAGTGGTGCTTCCTGAACATAACCATATATACACATGCTTACATGCATACAACAAGACCAAAATCTACATTCATCTCAAATCAATGGGGCAGAGAAACCAAAAAGGATGAGAAGTGAAAGGGAAAGCAGAGTGTCAGGCAACAAGATGGAGGCTGCGCGTAAGATGCTTGTATTGTGTTGTAAATAAATGTACGGGTAGAAATAAATAGAAGGAAAAGCTGCTGCCATACCCTAAAATTGTATAAACCAATTTTCTAAGAAAATAAAATTACTAGCATACATAAATTTAATGCAAAGCAAGCAATAGTGGACACAAGGACAATGGAAAGGAAGACTGCTAAGTACAGGAAAAAAAATGGAAGTTGTATGTGTGTTTGTTTTCGGTACCCTGCCATGCCAGATCGCGTCTGATTACGAACCGCGATTGATAGAAAGTAAAACATGATTGCGTATAACAATGTTACACGATCACAAGTAAATAATAAAATAGACAAGTTACTAAATTCTGTGAAGTTTCAAAATGCAAACGTTTGCCGTAAAATACGTCAAACAAGAATTTACTTATTTTCCAAATTAAAAATTATGGAAAAATTCAAAAAATTAAATTAAAAATACATCATTGAAAATCAAGTCTCGGTTTGAAACAGATAATTTATCATAATTTAAATTCAAATCCGAATGTTTAATAATTTAAATATTCAACTTCGAAGACCCAAAATACGGGTTTTTACCTTACGATAACCCGGACATTTATATCAGAAAACCCAGTGATATTATAATAATGTCTAAGGGAAAAAATAATAATAATCAAGTAGTTGTGATGCTCGTGAGTGTACATCACAATAATACTAGGTATACAATCGAAAATCATTAAGGGACGTTCACTAATTGTGTCGGATTTCCATGGAGGTGCCCTCAGTACTTCGAGGAACGGTCCTCCTACACACGGATCATAGATATCCTTCCGCAGCAGCATACATCCTTAGTAATGTACCATAGGAAAACGTAGCTGGTCTTACAAAGACCGAGTGCATCGTCCCATGCATGCATAACAACTGTGGGTATCGTCTAGGTGGGGCTGACTACACTCTATGGATTTTCCAACCCTACTGTCCATGCCTCCTATCTCTAGTTTTAGTCATTCCCGCTGATGCGGCTACGTTCGGCATTCTAGCTCATGCACTGCCACTAAATAGATCACAGAATCTCACATGGATTTTAATACCCCAACGAGTCTTGAAATCACACATAGATTCTCATATCTCAATTAGATCTTGGAATTACACCCGGATTCCCATACCCCAATGGCTCTCGGAATCGCAAATGGATCCCAACATCTCAATATATCATGAATCTCCTCCATAGAACCGTATATGGTTTTCGGAGTGGTTATGGGTTTGAGTCATCTCTTACGAGTACACTCTTCCGTTTCCCGGGTGCTCCACAAAACGAAACACCGACTTTTAGAATGCTCAATACTGGTTCTTTAGGAAATAATCAGACAATACATAAGAGCGAGTATCACCCCCTAACCATTTAAGTGGATGGATCTCCTTATCATTTGTCCTAGAAGAACGAAACGATTTTATACGTACAGTATAGCACCATTGATGGTAACTGTACCATATAATCTCCGTTTTTCCCCTAGATATTTCCAAAGTTAAAATCCTTCGGTGTTCATTAGGAAATATTTCCCTACCACCAAAATTAAGGATTACATATTTAGACCGAGATTTGATAGTCGATTATTTAACTATCAAATAAACAAACATTCCAAACAAAGATTACATTACCCACGGAAATCACTAAGCCTCTTAAATTAATCTTTCATTAATTTAAAATCACATATCAAATACTTGGAAATCACTTCCATATACTTATCTCTATAGGATAAGTATATTCACAAACCACTATATTTTCGATACTTATAAAATATAACCATATACTTATCTCAATGGCGTAAGTATATTCACAAACCATTTCACTTTCAAAACTTGGAAAATTTTCCATATACTTATACAATGATATAAGTATATTCACCAAACACTTAGAAAGATTTTCTATTTTGAAATCATATTTAAATGATCAAACCCAAATGTCATTTAAAACGGAGAAACTCAAAACACCAATCTCTTCCATAAATCTCTTTTATTTTATAAACAAATATCTCTTTTATAAATTTTCAAATCTGTTTATAAACATTGTTTACGAATCTCAACACCATTTATAAAACTTCTCCCCTCAGATTCTTAAAACTCACTTATAATCCTTTTATAGATATCCTGAACCATTTATAAAACTCTTCCCATATTTAAACAAACTTATTTATTAAACTCCTTTAGTCATTAAGGTTACCTTAATAACCCATATATTATTTAAAATAACTTTAATAATAAGTTATTATTTAAACATCCTTCTAGCTATTTCCTTCAAACTAGACCTCATTTAAAATATTATCTTTAAAATCTCATTAATAATATGTTAAATAAATTCTTAAACACTATTATTGTATTAATAAGTTAACTTTAAAAAAATATTAATATAATAATTAATTAACTTTAAAAAGTTATTAAAATCATAATTAATTAACTTTAAACTAATATTAACACGTTAATTAGTTAACTAATAAACTTAATTAAATAACATAAATTAAGATAATTAAATAACTTTAATAAAAAATTAAAGTATAGTTAAATCATTTTAAATAATTAATTAAATTAAAACATTTAAAAAAACAATAGTTAAAAAACTTTAAATAATAATTAAATAACTTTAAGAAATAACTTTTAAGAATCATATTAATAAAATAATTAACTTTAAGACATTATTAAAAAAATTATAAATTATCTTCAAAATATTACTATTGATAAGTTATTACCTTTAAATCTTATTACTAAATAATAATTATCTTTAAATCTTAGAATAAAAATAATTAACCTTGAATTAACTTTCAAATCAATAATTAGCTTTTCAAATTCGAAGGAGGCTTAATGATCACCATGGTACTTAAATAAGCTACCATCAATTTAACCTTTCAAGTTAATAAGAGATATTTATATAATCCATGACCATGTAAATAAATCCAACACTTAACCATCATTAATTAATATATCATATATTCAAAGTGGAATATCAATTAATGGTACATAATCAAATGTCCAAATCCATTAAATTTCAAAATTAGGGATTTATTCTACTGATTAATTGCCAAATTAATTTAATCAGTGGAACGGTGTTTTATTCCGCTAAACCAATGTCCAATTACCATATTTAATCCAATTTAACTCAACATTAATTTATTTGGCCAAATAAACATCCATAATTAGGGTATATAAATTTAAACGACGTTATTAATTAAAATAACATAATTTAAATCCTGTTCATTTTCATATGTCATAAATTTTTACATGTCCAAAGCTATCAACAAGTTACACTATAATGTTGCACTCATCAATACGAAAAGCAAAATCCGCGGGTTAAACGGATTTAATATAAGCAAGATATAGCAATTTAAAGTTTGACAAAAAATTAATTATAAAATTATTAAACAACAATTTCAAAATCTCACTCCATCTCCAAATGGGCTGAGCCCATCACGTAACCCCTAAACCTGAAACCCCCTACACATCTTCTTCTTCTCCAATACATGAACAAGAACCTGCTCCTCCAAGTCAACACGTGCACGCCATGCACATGCACGAGAGATCAAACTACCTATTCGACAATCCAAAGCCAACATCAAGTTCGCCTTCATCTCCTTGACCAAACGCAACCCTTTGTTCCTCTTTCCCCCTTGCTAAGCGAAAACTGAACTCCATGTCGAAAGCTTCATGTCCAGGTTCCAATAAACTTGCGATACTTATCATCGCCAAAATTCACCAAAACTTGCTACGACGTAGCCCTCTCCTTCGTGAACCCAACGCCGAGCTCCGATTCTCCAATCGACCCTTTAAGCTCCGACAAACATCAACCCTAGTTATCGACCACCCACGATCATCGACGCCGAATCGTGCCGAAACTTCCCTAAAAATTCTATGCTTCCATACGATCTCAAAGACACTAGCGGTGCAAAACGATTCGAAGTGGATTGAGAGAAATCCTTTTTTAAAGTTTATGAACATTTTTATCCCTTTTTAAATTTTCGTTGATAACTTAGTTGACACTTGACGCAGTCACGTGCCCCTGAGACTAAAACAAAAAACTTTCGTTTAGATCATCTTAGCTAGTGGTGTTTAGAATGGAAGATGTTGACTTTTGAATGGTTGAAGTGGAGTTTGTTTTTCCATGGTTTGACATTACAGAGAAAAAAATATGAAGAAGAAGGAGAAGTTGTGCTTCCTGAACATAACCATATATACACATGCTTACATGCCTACAACAAAACCAAAATCTATATTCATCTCAAATCAAGGGGACAGAGAAACCAAAAAGGAGGAGAAGTGAAAGGGAAAGTAGAGTGTCAGGCATAAGATGAAGGCTGCGCATAAGATGCTTGTACTGTGTTGTAAATAAATGTACTAGTAGAGATAGATAAAGGGAAAAGCTTCTGCCATACCCCAAACATGTATAAACCAATTTTCTACACAAACCAAATTACTAAATATATAAATTTAATGCAAAGAAAAAATAGTGGATGCAAGGGCAATGGAAAGAAAGACCGTTGAGTATGGGAAAAACAAAATGGAAGTTGTATGTATGTTTGTTTCTGGTACGCTGCCATGCTGTATCACGTCCGCTTACGAACCACGATTGACAGAAAGTAAAATACGATCACGTATAACAATGTTACACGATCACAAGACAACAATAAAATAGAAAAGTTATTAAAATCTGTGAAGTTTCAAAATGCCAACGTTTACCGTAAAATACATCAAACGAGAATTTACTTATATTCCAAATTAAAAATTATGGAAAAATTCTAAAAATTAAATTAGAAATATGTCATTGAAAATCAAGTCTTAGTTTGGAACAGATAATTTATCATAATTTAAAGTCAAATCCAAATATTTAAATAAATTAAATATTCAAATTGGAAGACACAAAAATACGGGTCGTTACATTAAGTCCCACATCGCAAGAAATATGGCGCATAACGTGATATATATGTGGGATTGATGGCATGTAACAATGGAAATTCTTATTGTACAAGCAAGTGTTGCCAAGACCATGTATGTGCTCATTCCAAAAGGCGATGGAGGGATGTTCAATCGAGATGCTGGCACATCAGAAGCTTTATTAAGATGACGTTGTTACGGATCAGTGAGGCACGCGTTCATGATGATGCATTGGAGTGTCGAAACACAACAGATGTATGTAGTATATATATTTAACTATTGGCTGCATTTGGAATATGTAGTTATTTTGTGTTCTATTTTTATTTATGTTATAAACATAGTTTAATCTTTTTATAATTAAATGCATTTTTACAATATAGTTATATTTACCTATATTTTTGTCTGAAATTTGTTTTTTTGTAGATTATTGAGTGGTATGGTAAATATCTTGCTGAAAGATTTAATGGATATTTTTTTCCTCAAACTTATGCAATGGTATTGTTATTTATATTTAATTAATTACTTTTTATTATTTGTTATAAATATTAACTAATTTCTTTTTGATAATACGATGTTATAATAATCATATGGATTATATCGAAGTATATGTTGAAGATGTAATTGAAGACATCGATCCTTCAACTGAAACTCATAGTATGGTTTTTCCAATTGTGAATGCCGAGCACTTTATTTTGTTAATTTTTGTCAACGCTATTGGAAAATAGATATTTTTTAATTCTTTAAAAGGACCACTCATGAAATCCATAACAAGTCAGCAATCAAGATTTTATGTATATTGTGAATTGTTTTCATTTAGTATCATTTTCCATATAAAGTTATTAATTTACTAAATATTTGAATGAATGTACAAATATATTTGAATTAAGTTTAGCTTAAAATTTTAATTGCGTAAGTCTAATGCAGTAAAATATAGGTTGTGAAATGTATATTTTATAGGTGAATTTAATTGCATGAGTTTAATGGAATTAAATGCATACAACGAAATGTTTATTTTTTGGGTGAAGTTTAACTATGCAAGTCTAATGCAATTATATGTGCATAGTGAGCTATAAGCTTTTATGATTAAAATTTAACTGCATTAGTGCAATGCGGTTAAATATAAATAGTGAACATTATAGTTTTTACTTGAGTTTTAACTGCTTAAGTCTAATTTAATTAAATTTAAACACTGAACAATACTATTTATAGGTGAAACTTAACTTCATGAATGTAATGCAGTTAAATATAAGAGATGAACTATATGGTTTTACATAAGTTTAATGCAATTACATTTACATGGTGAAACACAGTGTTTTACGAGTGAAATTTAACTGCATGTGTGTAACATAGTTAATTATAAATAGTCAAATGTATAGTTTTTAGGTGAATTTTAGCTGTGTAAGTCTACTGCAGTTAAATTTGAACAGTGACCTATATTGTTTTATAGGTTAAATGTAACTGGTTATATGTAGCAAAGGGGAAAAAGATTTATGCAGCTTAAAAGATGCAACATGTCTTGAATTTACACGATTTTCTCAGTAGAAAAATAGGCAATAATCTTGTCCAACTTTTTAATTTCTTTTCCTTTTTCAGTTGTTGTGTTTTAATATATTTTTCTTTTTGATTGCAGTTATGATTGTGCACTATATGTTATGAGGTTCATGTTTTAGGAAGTTAAATTTAGTGAAATTAAAAAGGAAATGTCACCAAAAGATGTTACATTAGATAGAAATAAGTTGTTGTACCGTATGCTTACTAACTACCCAAGAAGTTAGTGCATTTCTAAGATAAGTAATGAGTTGAAGCAATGAACCGTAGTGAGCTTTTGGATGTATGAAATACCAACTAATTGTTTGGTTAGATAGAAGTTGACACACCACAGAATGAGTTAAAGAAATTTTGATGTACGTAACTGATGTTGCTATAGAAGAAATATTTTTATTGCATTTTATCTATGGAGTTACATATTGGATAGTTTATTTTGTTTTTGAATAGTGTTTAATTGTATGAAAAAAATTTAATACTATTACAAGTACAATATGTTTGTCGTTCTTTATTTTTTTTATAATGTATTTTTGTTGCATTTGATAATATATTTAAATCTAAAGCACTTTGTAATTTAACTAATTTAAGTAAAAGCAGTCATATTTTATTTAAATCAATATGTACTCGATTAATGTTTGGAAGACATAAAATAAAGCACTTTGTAGTAATCTATTTAACGGTTATTACTTGATTAAGGAGGATGTACTTAATTATATTGTGTGTCTAATGGCTCTTGCATCTGATGGTTAGCTCGGTTAACCATTGTTATAACTCGGGTAGATATTTATTTTTTGATGTACTCGCTGTTAACTCAAAAAATGGATCAACACTCTGGATCGAGTGTTAAAGCAACAGTGCAGATAATCAGCAGCACAAATCTCGGATAACAACAAATAAAAAGTAGTAGTAAGAAAAGAGACACATAATTTATAAAGTGGTTCGGTTGACTCTGGCCTACGTCCACTTTAATCAATCTTTATTATGATTATACTAGTTGAATATCTCTGGATATCAGCTAGTTAGTCCTTAGATCTAAGTTACAATGAGTTAGAATAAGTCACAAGTACAGGGTTGACTGGAGAATCACGGTAACCCCTTGATGACTGTTGTGAGGGAGAAGAATTTGAAGAAGTTAAGGAATTCTAGTATATTAATGGCGGGTCTCTCCCCAGAAAAGATCCATCTCTATTTGCATACAGGTAAGTATTTATAAGGGAAGTCCGTGAGCATTAGGCCAGAAATCCAAGTGTAGAAGAGTCCAGTTGTGACGCCAAGTCATCACCGAAAATCTCAAATCAAATTTGAGTCACTTCTATGGATCGCTAGCTATCCATAGAGGATGGATCGTTGGCTATCCATTAACTTAGCATGTTTTTCTACTAGAAGCCTTTACTTAGTGCTACGAAGGAGCTCGGAAAGTTTGATGGTAATCCGACCTATCTTGATGGATCGCTAGCTATCCATATGGGATTGATCGCTAGCTATCCACAAGGGATGGATCGCTAGTTATCCATCTACTTAGCATATTTTTAATTGGACTTAGTTTGGTTGTCTTCGTATCTTCTCTGTAAGTGCCTTGTCCAAATATCAAGTCGTTTGGAGTTCGTTTGATCATTCGTCTTCATGGGTTATCTGGTCCTTATGGGTCGGACATGATGGATCAAATTAGCTTAATTTGGAAAAGAATCATCCATAACACGCTCAAAACGTAACGAAACCAGACGAAACTTTGCAGGTACTCTCTCTAGGGTGTGTGGGACCTATCCTATAAATTTCAGGTAGTGGGGCCCAATCTACTTGGATCGTTAGCGATTCATCTAGTTAGGTCACTATCAATCCATCAAAAACATCCAAATGGTCCCATTTTCTCTACGAGCCTTCTTTTATGTTTTCTAAGTGTTCTCCCAGAATTTTAAGTCAATCTGACTTCATATGAGTTCTCTAGCTTCATTTTAAGTTAGCTACTTTGGTCAAAAAGCAGGCAAACATTTTCCCCTCAAAGTACCCCTTTTGTATGAAATGTGTGCTTCGCTTAAAAAAAGTTTCTATCTTTGGTCCTAGATAGTTTAGCATTCCAGCTGCGTCAGCCTTGGTGAACGTCCAGTTCCTTCGAATTCTCTTGCCAATCACAAGTCGTTCCAAACCTATTACAGCTTAAGACTCTAGACTCTACCTAAGTGTAATCTATACATCATAATCATTCTGATTTCATTCGGAGTTATTGCATCACATATCTCTAATTAAATCACATGTTTCCAATTACATCACATATCTCCAATTACATCACATATATCTAATTGTCCTATGTTCATTCGGGATTTACATCATTATTATTTTGTTTCTCATTCATAGTTGTCACATTATAGATCAAAATCACATTATATATAAAAATACATCATATATCAGAATCACACCATATATTGAAATCATCTTGTGTTCATCCAGGATTTATCAGTTTTATTCTATTTATAAGGCATTCAAATCCTTTTATCAAAATCAAATCTATTTTAAGGCTCGACCTCTCCTGATCATTTAAGTTTAATGCACGATCTTTCCAGAACGTTTAATGTTTGGTTTAATGCACGATCTCTCCAGACTGTTTAATGTTTAAGTTAAGGGGATGATCTCTCCAAATAGTTTGTTTGTTAAGTTAAGGAGGACTAAGTAAGCCCGTCCACTCACTCTCTAGTGAGGGGACTTACTTCATGCACTCCGGTCCCGTCTCTCTGGTCAGGACTCTATGGAATTCAATAGCATACAAGTCCATCCAAGGGGACTTGCACCTTGCACTTCGGTCCCACATTGGGACTCTAAGGCGATCAATATCATACAAGTCTATCCACTCGCTTTTTCCAACAAGGGGACTTGCACCTTGCGCTCCGGTCTCATGTCGAGACTCTAAGGTGATCAATATCAGTCATCACTCTTAAGTGGAAATCAAAATTCAAGTACAAACCAAAGCAAACAAGCAGAAATCAAACAAGAAAGAATCAAAACAAGTCAAAACTGAAATGCGTGAAAAATCAAAACAAGCAAAAATCAAAAAAGTAAAAATCAAAACAAGCGGAAATCAAAACAAGTAGAGATTAAAATAAGTGGAAATCAACACAAGAATAAATCAAAACATGTAGAAATCCTATGTATATCCTAGACATCTAACTCAGAGCATGCCTACAGACCGATCCGGGTCTCGTACACGTGTAAGTGGTCTGAAGTTATTGAAGGAAGAAAGTAAGGGATGAACCTGCCCCCTGTTCCAATTGTGGGCTTTTGGTTTTGGCTCATGCTGTTGTGTATTCATACTATAATTTGCTTCTCTAGCTCTAACATCACCCACTCCAAGCGTGAAAGCTAATCCTAGATCCAAATCTATCGTGCCCCCAAGTCATATGGGCATTGTTTCAGTTTGTTTTGTTCAAACTCCAGATGCTCCTGCATTGGGTCCTATTGTTGATTCATGCGTTTTCCCCGGATATCAGTTGTTCAAAATGTGGAGGCAGTATTCTAGTCTATCCCAATACAGCTCCAGTGGCTCTTGTTATTATTTCTTGGAGTTTGATTCATATTCCCAACAGATCTAGTTATCTCTTGCTGCTCCATCCTCTGGAAGAAGCTGTACATCATCTCTTGTTGCCTATACAAGATTCCATCTAGCCTTTCCTTCATCATCCTTTCCATTTCTTCTCTAATCACATAGATGGGTTGATGAGAAATTGAGGACACCTCCTGGCTGCCCCAAGGCTCCGGTTGACTTGCTACAGCTCTAGATCTAGTATTAGATCTACTCATCTTCCCTAAATCTTAGATTCAAACTTCAATTCATTAGATCTCATTCAAGGTTCTCGGTGAAAGTACCAAAATGTTAACCCAAAAAATGGATCAACATCCTCGATCGAGTGTGAAAGCACCAGTGTAGATAATCAGTAGCACGAATCTCAGATAAACAAAAAATAAAAAGCAGAAGTAAGAAAAGAGACATAGAATTTTTATTATGGTTCGGCTAACTCTGGCCTACGTCCATTTTAATCAATCTTTTTTATGATTATACTAGTTGAATCTCTCTAGATATCAACTAGTTAGTTCTTAGATCTAAGTTACAATGAGTTAGAATAAGTCACAAGTACAAGGGTTGATTGGAGAATCACAGTAATCCCTCGATCACTGTTGTGAGGTAGAAGAAAGTTGAAGAAGTGAAGGAATTCCAGTAGAGTAATGGCGGTTCTCTCCCGGGAAAAGATCCATCTCTAGTTGTAGGTAGATGGGTATTTATAGGGTAATTCAGTGAGTATTGGGCTAGAAGTCCAACTGCAGAAGAGTTCAGTTGTTATACCAAGTCATCACCGAAAATCTCAAATCAATCCGAGTCATTTCTGTGGATCGCTAGTTATCCATAGGGGATGGATTTCTAGCTATCTATAAACTTAGTATATTTTTCAACTAGAAGTTTTTACTTAGTGCTACGAAGGAGCTCGGAAAATTTGAGGGCGATCCAACCTATCTTGATGGATCGCTAGCTATCCATAGGGGATGGATAGCTAGCAATCCATAGATGATGGATCGCTAGCTATCCATAAGGGGTGGATTGCTAGCTATCCATCCACATGGCATATTTTTGAATGATCTTAGTTTGGTTGTCTTCCTATCTTTTATTTAAGTGCCTTGTCCAAATATCAAGTCGTTTGGAGTTCGTTTGATCATCTGTCTTCATGGGTCGTCCGGTCTAGAAGAATCATCCATAAGTCACTCAATACTTAACCAAATCATACGAAACTTCATACATGCAATGGATATGAATAGTAAAGCCTTCCCTATGGACCATAGGTCATGGGGCCCACTCCTCATGGGTCCGACCTGATGGATCAAACTGGTCCAATTCAGAGAAGAATCATCAATAACTCACTCAAAACTTAACAAAACAATATGAAACTTTGCAAGTACTCTATTTAGTGTGTGTGGGACCTACCCTATAAATTTCAAGTTGTAGGGCCTAGCATACATGGATCATTAGCGATTCATATTGTTATGTCACTAGTTATCCATCAAACAACCTCTAAATGATATCATTTTCTCTATTAGCCTTCTTTTATCTTTTTTATGTGTTCTTCCAAAATTTCAAGTCAATCTGACTGGGTATGAGTTCTCTAGCTCCATTTTATGTTTGCTGCTTTGGTCAAAAAGCGGGTAAACATTTGCCCCCTAAAGTACGCCTTTTGAATGAAAGATGTGCTTTGCTTAAGAACAAGTTCCTATCTCCGGTCTTCGATAGTTTAGCATTCCACCTGCTTTAGCCTTGGTGAATCCTCCAGTTCCTTCGGATTCTCTTGCCAATCATAGTCGATCCAAACTTGTTGCGGCCTAAGGCTCTGGACTTTGCCTAAGTGTAATCTATACATCACAATCATTCCAATTTCATTCGAAGTTATTACAACACATATCTCAAATTAAATCACATGTTTCCAATTACATTATATATCTCCAATTACATCAAATATCTCAAATTACATCACATAACTCTAATTGTCCCATGTTCATTCGGGATTTACATCATTATCATTTTGCTTCTGATTCAGAATCATCACATCATATATCAAAATCACATTATATATCAAAATCAGATCATATACCAGAATCATATCATATATCAAAATCATCCTGTGTTCATCCAAGGTTTATCAATTTTATTCTATTTATAAGGCATTCAAATCCTTTCATTAAATCAAATGCGTCATAAGGCTCGATCTCCCCTGGTCATTTAAGTTTAATGCATGACCTCTTTGGATCATTTAATGTTTAGTTTAATACACGATCTCTTTATATCGTTTAATGTTTTAAGTTAAGTGGACGATCTCTCCGGATCGTTTGTTTGTTAAGTTAAGGCAGATTAAGTAAACTCTTCCGCTCACTCTTCGGTGAGAGGACTTACTTCTTGCACTGTGTTCGGGATTCTATGGCGTTCAATATCTGACAAGTCCATCCAAAGAGACTTGCACCTTGCACTCTGGTCCCATGTCAGGACTCTATGGCAATCAATATCGTACAAGTCCATCCACTTGCTTTTTCCAGCAAGGGGACTTGCACCTTGCACTCCGGTCCCATGTCGGGACTCTAAGGCAATCAATATCAATCATCACCCTCTGGTGGAAATTAAAATTCAAGTACAAACCAAAGCAAACAAGAAGAAATCAAATAAGAAAGAATCAAAACAAGTAGAAATCGAAATGAGTGGAAATAAAAACAAGCAGAAATCAAAACAAGTAGAAATCAAAACAAGCGGAAATTAAAACAGGTAGAAATCAAATCAAGTGGAAATCAACGCAAGCAGAAATCATAACAAGTAGAAATCCTAAATTTTCATCCCAGACATCTAACTCAAAGCGTGCCTAGTGATCGATTTGGGTCTCGTACACATTTAAGCGGTCTGAAGTTATTGAAGGTGGAAAAAGCAGAGGGAAGAGAGTAAAGGGCGAACCTGCCCCCTGTTCCAACTGTGGGCTTCTAGTTTCAGCTCATGCGGTCATGTATTCGCATTTTGATATGCTACTCTAGCTCCAACATCACATATTCCAGGAGTTAAGGCTCATCCTAGATCCAAATCTATCATGCCCCAAGTCGCATGGACATTGTTTCAGTTTGTTTTGCTCTAACTCCAGATACTCCTGCATTCCAGCGTTGCCCCCAACTATTGGCTGTTCTAGGTGTGGAGGTAGTATTCCAGTCTACTCCAATCTAACTCTAGCGGCTCTTGTTGTTATTTCTCGTAGTTTGTTTCATATTCCCTACAGATCTAGCTATCCCCTACTGCGCTATCCTCTAGAAGAAGCTATCCATCATCTTTTGTTGCATAGACAAGGTCTCATCTTGCATCTCCTTCATCATCCTTTCCATTCTTCTCTAATCACATAGATGGGTTGATGAGAAATTGAGGACTCCTCCTAGCTGCCCCCAGGCTCCAGTTGACTTGCTACAGCTCTAGATCTAGTATTAGGCCTACTCATCTTCTCTAAATCTTAGATTCAAACTTCAATTCTTTAGATCTCGTTGAAGGTTCTCGGTGACAGCACCAAAATGTTAACCCAAAAAATGGATCAACACCTTGGATTGGATGTGAAAGCACCAGTGCAGATAATCAGCAGCACAAATCTCAGATAAACAACAAACAAAAACATAAGAAAAGAAACACAAAATTTTTATAGTGGTTCGGCTGACTCCGGTATACATCCACTGTAATCAATCTTTATTATGATTATACTAGTTGAATCTCTTTGGATATCAACTATTTAGTCCTTAGATCTAAGTTACAATGAGTTAGAATAAGTCATAAGTACATGGATTGACTGGAGAATCATAGCAACCCCCTTAATGACTGATGTAAGGGAGAAGAAAGTTGAAGAAGTGAAGGAATTCTAGTAGAGTAATGGCGGCTCTCTCCCTGGAAAATATCCATCTGTTGTTGAAGGTATGTGAGTATTTATAGGGGAATTCAGTGAGTATTGGGCCAGAATTCCTAGTGTAGAAGAGTCCAATTCTTATGCCAAGTCATCAGCAAAAATCTCAAATCAATCTAAGTCATTTCTATAGATTGCTAGCTATCCATAGGGGATGGATCGCTAGCTATCCATCAACTTAGCGTATTTTTCAACCAAAAGCCTTTACTTAGTGCTACTAAGGAGCTCGGAAAGTTTGAGGGCGATCCGACCTATCTTGATGGATTACTAGCTATAACATAAGGGATTGATTGCTAGCTATCTGTCCACTTAGGATATTTTTGAGTGATCTTGGTTTGATTGTCTTCCTATCCTCTATTTTAAGTGCCTTGTCAAAATATCAAGTCGTTTAGAGTTCGTTTGTTCATTCGTCTTCATAGGTCATCTGGTCCGAAGAATCGTCCATAACTCACTCAATACTTAACCAAATCACGTGAAACTTCACACATGAAATTTAGATGAGTAGGAGAGCCTTCCCTATGGATCATAGGTCCTAGGGCCTATTCCTCATGGGTCGGACCTGATGGATCAAACTGGCCTGATTCGGAGAAGAATCATCCATAACTTGCTCAAACCTTAATGAAACCAAATGAAACTTTGTAGGTACTCTCTCTAAGGTGTGGGTCCTACACTAGTAATTTCAGGTTGTGGGGTCCAACCTACATGGATTGTTATTGATCCATCTGGTTAGGTCGCTAGAAATCCATCAAACAACATCCAAATGATTCCAATTTTCCTATGAGCCTTCTTTTATGTCTTTTAAGTGTTTTCCAAAAATTTCAGGTCAATCCAACTTCGTATGAGTTCTCTAGGTCTATTTTAAGTTAGATGCTTTGGTCAAAATGTGGTTAAACACTCGCTATGGTTGTGCGTCCGGTTGGCTTTTGCATTTGATGGTTAACTCGGTTAACCTTTGTTCTAACACTGGTTCAAATTTATTTTCTGATGTACTTTCTTTAATTGCGCATCTAATTGGCTTTTACATCCAGTGTTTAGGTCGGTTAATAGTTTTTCTAGATTGGGTAGAAATTGGTTTCTGATGTAATGACCTAGAGTTTTATCGCTTTAATTTGTGAATATTTAATTTAATTTAAAATATTCAGTTAATGGTTTTTATTAATTTAATAACCCTCTTTTTAATTTATTACTGATAATATAAATTTTATTTTTTAAATTTTGTTTACATAAAGAAGTAGTTTGATGGAAAACTGGAAATGTTAGGGGTGGGCATTTAACCAAGTTAACCGACCTAATCGACCTTGATCAAACCGCTTTAACTGACAAAATAGGTTAATTGAACTATTGGTTTACCGATTGACGTTAACCGACCAAAATCCGGTCGGTTAACGGTTAACCACACTTCATATATTGGTTAACCGGTACCGAATATATTTTTAAATTATAAAAGAAAACCCGAATCCACCACTGTTCGCAACCCGACCCACTTAATTTTCCTAAACCCAAAAATAAGTAAACTCGGTGATTTTCGTTCCCACAAGAAAAAACCAACCTACAAAATTTCTGCCCCTGCTATTGTCGATCCTTCGCTGCCTCCTTCGTTTCCATTCTTTGCTATTTGAATTTTGAGCAATGGTGAATGCTAGCAGTAATAGGAGAAACGTAAGTATGATTTATTTTATGTAGGTTTAGTGTTTATCCGTTTTATTTAAATTTCATTGAGCGTTTAATCCGTTTATTCAATTGTTCTTATAACAGCAGTTCATGGATTGATAATTTGATATAACAATTGTTGTGCTTGCTTGTGAATTTTTTCAAACCCGAAAGTGAATAAACAATTGAAATAAGAATCTTAACTTAGAATACCCAAAATGTAGTTGTGCTTGCTTGTGAATTTGTTCAAACCCAATTCTATATAATAAATTTTTAATGATATCACTTCTTGGAGTTGGAATTGAACTCATAACCAATTTCTTAATTTTACATCTTAGAGTCTTGCAAATTGTTCTAGCTTCTTTGTTGCATGCCTAAGAATTAATGTTGTGGAGAGTATAAACTCTAATAACTTGCAATTTTTCTATGAATATTACATTGTCATATCTTTCTCAAAGAAGTAACATTTTACTCGGCATCCTCATTTAAACTTTGAGCATGTTAAATCTCTTGCGCACTTTTCTTAACATCATAAACATCTTTTATTTGGCACTCACTAAACACCCAAGTGTAACAGAACTTTATGTTGTCAGACTAACTAATCAGAGTACATTGTTTGACTTCTCATTGTATTACCACCACAAAATGCAATGCTACCATGCATATTTTCCATAAGCTTTCTGAACATATACCATGGTTCAGATTGAAGGTTTTTATTTTGATAAATTTGCCTACCTTTCATTGGAGCAAACATCATCATAGAATATATCTTGAAATATAATCTTTACTAAATATTACTAGTTTGATAGCAGTTTCTACCGATATATCGTATGTATTAATATATCATGTTTTACTTGAATATTTTAATATCATATGTACTGATATCATATCAGTTTGAATATTTTACTTGAATATCGGTTCATGTTCATATATATCAGTTCTTGTTTTATAGTATTTTTAACATGTCTGGTTGGTTGAGATAAAAAGGATGATGATATATATTACTGACTATAGTTCTAGAGAAATAAGGAATGATCATGAGTTTGTGGAAGAAGCGGATGACAAGGAAACCGGCGATGAAGCGCTATAAGAGTATTTGTAAATTAAATAGTCTATTTATAGTTTACATATATATAAACCTGTTACTTGTTTAATTTACATTTTAAACCTATTCATCAAATATATAAACCTTTTCATATCAGTACATATCAGTCTATATATATATATATCACTATCAATACATATCTGATATGTACATCACAAAGTCTATAAACTATTTATAACTTTGCTTATGACAAAACTTAGTCAAGCAAGTGTCTAAACTGTTTATTATTTTATTGAATATTTTCATCCATAATTTGTCTACCATTTCACTGCAACCTTTCAGATTTCAGATTTTTTATTTCAGATTTCACTACAACATTTCATATTTTCATCTATAATCTATAAACTTTTAATTATCCTTCAAGTAGAGAAATAAAACTTTGCAACATAAATTTTTTGGCACCCTAAGTAAGAACCTTAATCAAGTTGCACATGCTTATATTATGCTTTCACTAGACAAATATGAATAAATGAGTTGATAAAAGAACATAACACATGTGTTGATATAAACTGTTAATTAATGCTTACTGAACTTCTATGCCATTCAATTTTTTTCTACTTTCCTATGCATTTTCTATCTTCTTTTGTTTTTTTGACATTATAATGTGTTTACCTACCTTAAAACATAAAGAATTTACGAGGCCCTGGGTAGTAGTTTCATAAGCTTTAGGAAAATTAAACAAAACATCAAATGGCACAGAACCTCCATATATATGAACTAGTAAACATTTCTTTGTTATTGCTGACTGACATGGCTTCCTTAGGTTCATCCATTAACAGTGCATACAATTTCCCTATCATCAAATTTGTTAATATTATGTTTCACAGCAACAGCAATAGGCTATTGTGTTCTATTTATATTTTGATATAATCCTTGTCTAATTTGGGTGGATGTTTCAAACATTTATTTGAGCTTACATGCTATATTTAATCAGTGTTTGTGCTATTATTAAAATGGATGGAAAAATGGAGTTGAAGGCTAACGCTCATTATCTTAGGCTCTCCAAAGTATTAGTATTTTATTTATTATTTTCATTGCATTTTGCAGTATTGTAGACTATGTAGTATTGTAGACTTGTAGTATTGTACTATTAACTATGAATTGAAGAATTGAGGAATGTAGTATTGTGGATTGTGAAATTACTAAATTAGTTATTATTGCTATTTATGTTTAGTTTTATGATGGGTCATTGAATTGTGAATTATGTGATGATCTTTGTTGTGCTATCTTGTTTCGTATATGACCCGATACATATTATATGTCATGTTAATGAGCAATGTTGCCATATATACAGTATGCATGAATTAAATTATTACGGTTAACCATCGGTTAACCTTGCAACGGTTAACCATTTGCCTCAAATGGTTAACTATGCAATGATTAACCGTTGTGTTCGAAAGTTTAACCGAACCGTTAAACTTAACCGGTTAACCACGGTTAAGTTTAACCGGTTCGGTTGGTTCGTGCAACTACTTTTAACCGATGAAACAGTTAACCGAACCATTTCTTTTTATTGGTTAACTGTTCAAATTAACCGATCTGTTCGGTTAATCGACAATGCCCACCCCTAGAAAATGAGACTGAAACATAATTTTCGAGTTTTTAGCTTTTTATCGAATACAAGTTAGTAGAAGTTGCAATATTTTGTTTTTGCTTTAAACAGCTTTTAAAAGTTAAAACACTTTTATTTTGCAAAACATCATATATAATAAGTATTTAAAAGGTAAAATTATTTAAATTTCAAACAAATGAAAGATGTGACATGGATTTGAGATGTTAAGTGTAGAAATGGATGAAGTACATAAAAACACCCTTATACCCAATGGAAATGGTTAAGTAAAAAAAACACCTTATTATCTAATATGTTTACTAATGCTTGTCCTTTAGGTGACTTTGAAATGATGTTAGGGTTGAAAAATATGATTAAGGGGTATTTTGGTCTTGGCACTTTCATTTCATTTATAAAAATAGTTCTTGTTTTCACTTTTTAAATTGTTTTTCATCTTCCTTTTCTTTCCTAACTTCATTTCTTTACTAACCTTTAACATTTCAAGTCCGCAGGTGCGGCGCAGTGGAAAGGAGGCTTGGGTTCTGGTAAAAAGACCCAGGTTCGATTCCTACCATGCGCTTCCCTATCCTATATAAATGTACCCGGGGGTATGGGGGCTTGGATCAGCGGACGGCTTTACTATACCCTCCTCAGGAGTTTACCGGCCCGCCGGGTTCTCCTGGGTTTTCAAAAAAAAAACCTTTAAAATTTCAAAATATAACTTAAAATCTTATCTTTAAACTCAAAAATGGTCGATTTACTCAAAGAATATAAATTTTTTAAAGATTTGGATTGGCATTTTCAAAAGCATAGAAAATAAAAATAAAGTCGAGTTATTCAATTTGTTATTTATTTTTGAAAATTCAACATTGGGTAGATTTATATGCTAACTTGTTGGTGAATTTGTTTGGGACAGCCGCATTTCGTAAATAGGTTTAGAATTTCATAATTTGGCTTTGAAATGCAAATTTTAGCTTATTGTATACATATAAATATTTGGCGTTCTTTCTCTGTGTATTTGAAAACAAGCTCATTCACGTCTTCTAAAACCAATATCTCTTAAACCGTTATAAACTTGAACTTGCCATCAACTAAAGAGTTGTTTTTTTTGATCTATAGTTTATTTTAAAAATAGTAGGCAGATTTTTAGTTGAGTATAATTTGAGAAATTTAAAAATATCAGCAAGTGGGTTTAAATCGTTTGTTTTCTTGAAACACAAATCGACAAGTGAAGTGTATGATTGTGATCGGCTCAGCAAAACATAATTTCTAGTGGTGATTTCATGATTTTTAGTATTGTGGTTGGTTCGAATTTGTTAGCTGATCGATTTGGTCGAGAGTTTCATCGGAGGGTGTCGGGGCGAAGGTTGGAGGGAGACGAACCTTTCCGTGTTAAAGGCGAGAGCTCTAATGGTCCGTGGTGTCTAATTTTTGGTGAACTGGGGTTTAAGGTACTATTTTGGGTGTGGTTCAAACACGGGGAAGTAGGTGGCGCTAGGGGGTGTTGATTGGCTTTGAGTTGGTGGTGGAGGTGTGGTAGTGTCTTAGGGTTCGAGCAACGATGGCGGTTGTGGCTAGAGGTGGGTGTAGGCATGACGGTGGAGAGGAAATGGATGTGACCTGGAAGTGGGTCATTCAAGAGTGGTTCGGGTTATAGGGTCGCATCGCTATCAAGAGGGAGTAGGGTGGTGGCAAGGTGATGGTCGCAATAACTATGTCGAGGGGCGTTGGTTGGTGGCATCGCTCGATGGCTCGGGGATCATGTGCATGCGTGCACGTGTGCACTGCGATGTAGTGTTTCAGGTTCCTCAAACTAGAAGCTTTTGTTGAAACAAGTGTCATGGCATGCGCTTCACGCGTGAATTAGTTTCCTTATAAATTGTATATGTTTAAATCAGTCAAAAAAATGATTTTTTTATTTTCAACTGATATTAATATTTGTATATTTGTAAAGAAGTATTCTTAATTTATAAAGGAAGATTAATTTTATTCCCTATTTTTAGAAGCGTTTTGAATTTGTAAAGCATGGTTAATTATTAGATCCTACTTTTAGGGGCGTTTGAATTTGTATAAGAAGTTTAATATTAAATCCTATTTTTAAGTGATTAAGATTTGATAATATATAGAGGGGCATTTTTGGTAGTTCACGTTGATACCAAGAAAGTGTGACACCAAAGCTATTACAACTATTATTAAAGATATGTTTTCTAACCTGGGATAGGGAAGAAGGGTATGGGCCTAGGATGGTAAGTTTGTTTAGTGGGCATGACAATCCGAGTGTAGGTGTGTGTGTTAGTAAATATATATACAAAGGGTTGTTTTAAACTAAGTTTTAATAAAGTTTAGGCTTAACTTTAAGAATGCATAACTCCTTCATTGAGAATCTGTTTAACACACGGTTTGTGGCATTGGATTTATATTGACAAATAGAACACACTTGCAAAATAACTTGACCTATATGTTGTAGTATAATTTAATGGTAAATTAATACTGGTTGGGGTTTAGTTATGCTGTTTAATAATTATAATTCATACCCGACATCTATTTAACATAGTACAACACATTTTTGCTATATTTAAGTGGAGTAGGTTATATTGGACATCTATTTAGTAGAATAAATAACCATTCTACTATTATATTAGTTTGGATATTTATTTATATGCCACTTGAGTTGTTATCCATCGATTGTTAACTATGGATTTCATTTGCATATCTATTGTTTATGCAAATATCTGAGTATGACTTGAATGTAGATATCAAGTACAGTGGTAGCTTGTTCAAGTACCATTGAGTTTGCTAAGCCTGTTTCCAAATTTGGCAAGTTATGGATTGAAATCGATTTAAATTTATAACAATTTAAAGTAAATTGTTAAATTTCTTAATACTGTGCAATTGATTAATTTCATTAATAATGTTTAAAGTAAATTTAAGTTAAAAAGGTACCAGTTAATTATTATCTAATTAAAAATGTTAAAGTTATCTTGATTAATTATGTTAAGCTAATTAATATATTAATTAATAATGATTAAGCTAAATAGTTCTTTTAATTAATGATTGTCTTAAATTACTTAATCTTTTAAATTAATGATGTTTATAAGTTAATTAATTTTAAGTTAATTAATTATTTTATTTACAGGATTTAAATTAATTAATTACTTTAATAAAAGGTATCTAAAGCCGATTAATTATTTAATAATGATGTTTAAACGGAATTAATCATTTTTTTTAAATGTGTTTAATGTTAATTAATTAATTTTATTTATGGTGTTCAAGTCAATTTAATTAACTTAAGTATATGCTTTAAATCATAACATTGCATTATAAAAGGGGTTTAAAGCTAATCAGTTTGTTTTATAAGAGGGTTTTACTTAATAAAAGAATTAAGTAAAAGAGTTTATAATTGGAAGGAGATTTTGATTTTGAAAAAGAAATGGGTTTATAGAGTCATTTCTAAAATGAATTATGTATAGAACTTATGAATTCAAATTATTATTTCCATATACGATTTGTTTTAAGAAAGTCATGCTCTTGAATTAATAAATAATCCTTCTTAGTTATAGTGGTATGGAAATGCTATTTCCATACTTAGCACGGAAGGATAAGTGGTCTTGGATTTTAGTAAACAATGTTTTAAATTATATTTGTTTTGACCCATTTAATGTGACTTTCAAATAAAAAATCTTTCTTAATTGGTTTGTGAATATACTTATACCAGTGAGTTAAGTATACGAATAATTTGCATAAATAGTTAAAGAGGTTTAATTTATTGATGACTCTTTTAAAGAGGCTTAGTGGATCCCATATGGAGTAAAATCTATTTTGGATTGTTTGTTTATTTGATAGTTAAATAATCGACTATCAAATCTAGACCTATTTTAAACTCTTGAAATATCAAGAGGAAACATGGGAATTATAGAGTACATTTATCTTAGATGGTACTACTATAACAACCCATATTTTTAGAGTGCTTTGAATATTTAAAATTTTGGATATTTAAATATTTTATTGATTTATTTTATTGATGAGCTGGAAAAAAACTTGATTTTCGTAGATGGACTTTTTAGGACTCGGGATTATTTCCATTGAGTTCGGATGGTCTGAGTGAACCAGATTGAGTATAAGCAGCGATATATTCTAACTATTTGATTTAAAGTTAGAAGGTCGAGTTTGATTGGTAATATCATGCAGCCAAAAAGTTAACTTCTGTATACGATGGAATTAGTCTTCAAACTAGTTCCATTGAGTTCGAAATAGGGGTATTTGGCTAGGAACGCTAGTGAGCATGCCTCATTTGGAGTTCCTGAATTTTCGGGCCTGAATAGTATCGGTTGGTTACCTATATAAGGACCCCTAACCTTCATTCCTTTGCCCAAACCAGAAATCTAACCATAGCCACCAAAATTGGATACCATCATCCAACGGCCCACATTAACCATGGAAATCGCGGCCGATTCAAGCAAGGTGGCCAACTACAAAGTGGAGCGACGTTGCCTGGGGAGTATATCTGCGGTGGTGGACCGAAGATTGGTGGAGCAAGGCGGCAGAGATCTTCAATTGAACGATGGCAACATAGGTGACCCGATCTCATCAAAGGCAACGTCTTAGGCTACGAGGTTGGTGGCATGGGGGTCGGTGACTTCTGGGAAGGTAGCGGTAGCAATGCGGCGGCGGTCGGAGTACTACAGTGGCGTGGCCTGCATATGGAAGTCGTGATTAGGGTTCGACTTGGGTTTGTTTCGAATGTGGATTAGGGTCGCATGATTAGACACCGTGATTTGCTAAGAGAGGATTAAGGTTAATGATGTAATTAAGGAAATTAATTATATTATTTAAATCTAAAATCTTGTAAAATCAATATCTATTTCATACTAGGTCCAAATCGAATGCGGTCAGTCGCGCTGTAATCATGGAATCATTAACTACATCTTGGAATTAGATTGGTTGAGATTGGAGCTTATTGAACTTCAAGCTAAAATTGAACACTGTTTGATTTTAGATGGGACCAGAACGTGGAAGCGGTAACTGGAATTTTGGTGTGTTAAACTCACCTCTTTGGATAAATCGGTATATTATATAATAGATAAAATTTTATTATTGTGTTTGGTTGAAATTAATGACTGATGGTTAAAATATACGCTTTGAAAAGCAATTAGTATTTAAAATTAAAATACAGGAAAATTTGTAGAGAAATTCGGATTTCTCCAAATTGTGATTATTAATTTCCAGTTATATTCTTGTTATTTTATTTTAGTTATAACCCTGTTATATGGATTGTTAATTGCTAAATCTTGATTGTTTAGTCTATTAGTTATGACATTGTTATATGTTCAAAACTTAACCCTTGTAGTGGTAAAAATCAATAACAACATCAGTTAAGTGCTATGGTGGCTATTGGCCTCAATTTAGTATTTTGAAATACTACTAATTGCCATTTAGCTTGAAATTAGTTTTTGATTCGGAGAATGATTTTAAATCTAACCTTGGGTTCTTTGGAATATTTTTATTTAAGTGGATTATGAACTTCTCTATTTTACCCTAACCTTTCTATTTGTCCTTTCTAAACCATTTAGAAATGTTTAAAGTTGTTTAACTATTGTTTAATAGTGTATTAAAAATTGTTTATTTACATTTGATTGTTTGAAGTTATTTATCAATAATTTAATATTGTAAAAAGTTATTTATTTAAATAAGTAACATTGTTTGAAGATAATTAATAATTATTATTTATTAAAAAGGTCTTGGAATTTATAATAGTTATTTATTAATAATGATTTGGAATTAATAATTATTACTTATTAATAATGTTTTGAAAGTTAATTATTATTTATTATAATAATGTTTGAAGATTAATTATTATTATTTTATTAATAATGTTTGAAATTATTAACTATCATATTTATAATGTTCGACGTTAATAATTATTATTCATTAGTAATTTTTGTTGTTAGTAATAATTATTATTATATATAATAATGTTTCGAAGTAAATACTTATTACTTATTTATAATTTTTTGAAGTTATTAATTATTATATTAATAATGTTTTGGAGTTAATAAATTATCTTATCAATGATATTCGAAAGTTAATCTATTATTTATTTAGGATGTTTAAAGTAAATTAATTTATGTGATTAAGTGTACTTATAAATAATAGATTGATTTATAAAAGAAATCTCATTTAATAAAAGAGATTTATTAAAGAGTTTATAAATTAAAATGGGGTTTGAATTTATAAAAAAAATAAAAAGGTTTTACAAAGGATTTTTATAAAGAAGTTTTATAAATGATTTCGGATATTTATAGATGAGTTTTGTAAATGGATTTGGAATTTTAGTAAAGGAGATGTTCATTAATAAAAGAGATTTATTAATTAGGATTTATCAAAGTATTTATAAAAGAAATTGAGATTGGATTTTCCCAAATTGACCTTCTTAATTTTGGTGGTGTGGACTTTCGTTCCATGCTCAACTCTGAAGGAATAATGTTTGGGTTTATCCTTATCTTCGTTTTTTTAAACAATATTTGTTTTAGTCCTTTTGATATGGTTTTGAAATAAGAAATCTTTCATACTGTTTTGTGAATATACTTATACCATTGAGATAAGTATCTGAATACATTTTCTAAGTAGTGAAAATGTAGTGTTTTTATGAATATACTTATACCATTGAGATAAGTATATGAATACATTTTCTAAGCAGTGAAACTGTAGTGTTTTTATAAACATACTTATACCGTTGAGATAAGTATATGTGTACATTCTCTAAGTAGTGAAAGTGCAGCGTTTTTATGAATATACTTATACCGTTGAGATAAGTACATGTATACATTGTCCAAGTAGTGAAAGTGTAGATTTTTTATGAATATACATATACCGCTGAGATAGGTATATGTATACACTTTTTAAATAGTAAAAGTTTAGTATTTCTATGAATATCCTTATACCGTTGAGATAAGTATATGAATACATTTTCTAAGTAGTAAAGTGTAGTGTTTTCTGAATATACCTATACCGTTGAGATATGTATATGGATATTTTTCCAAGTATTGAAAAGTGTATAAAGGGGTTGTGAATATATGTTTGTAAAAGTAATTTGATACAAGTATTTACATTGCGATTTTAATTAATGAAAGGATTAATTAAAGAGCTTAGTGGTCACTTATGTGCTTACCAATGTTGGTTTCCCTATGAAATAAATTCTTGATTTGATTTTTTTTAATTTGATAGTTAAATAACCAACTATCAAACTTGGCTAGTTTTAAACTATCGTTGTCGGTTCGGAGAAACTGGGATCAGATATGTTATCTGAAAACCACTTCGAACTGGCACAAGCGCTCAAATGAATGACATCTTGAAGATGATGTTTTTGAAGACGGAGTTCTTTGAGGTGAAAGGGCTACTTACTACTAATCCTAAGGGTGATTTCAAATGGATGTAGTGGAAGTGGTGTCTTTGGTTTTGTTCAGACCCAAAATGAACTTGTATGGATGGATACTGGCATTGCATTTCTACTTGGAGGGTAGTATTAGCATTCCCAGTGGAATGACTACCAAAAAAGTAAAACGAAGCCTTAAGTCTCATCAACCAGGAGTGACTAAAATAGGGGATATGCAGTAGGGCTAAGTGGGTCGCACCCATTAGGGTATGTCACCACCCTTCTAGATATATATAGATTTATGGATTTGGTTGTGCATGAGAGCTCTCGGTAAAGGTTGCAGCAGCCGGGGTGATGCCATATTCGATACTGTCCAGAAAGGGATAGGTCAGTTCTACATAGTAGGGTTACAAGATGTTCTTGTTGACCTTGGTACATTTTTCTAGAGGTGTACTGTGATGGGAAGTACTGCAGTAGCACAGTCATTGATGAAATCTATTCTCCAATAAGTGCCTTCGGACTTATTTGTATACCTATTATGCTGGAATTTAATTAATGTAACAATTTCGGCTATGATTCAATATTTACTTTAAATTCTAGCCACTATTATAATATCAATGGATTTTCTATAGAGATGTTTTGATATCGTAAGGTAAAAGCCCGTCCGTGTTTATATGGCGGGACCTTACCTAATACCTTTAGTTTGAAGATTTTATTACATAAAAATCCATTTAAGGTGTGTTTCTCACTTTGGTTTACTAGACTGATCCATGCATTATTATTTTTATAATGCTCGGGTCATACTAAATATATTTTCAGATCAAGTTTCGGTGCTTTAGAGCTTCATGAGACGAGCTGGAGACCTCCAAGTCATATTCCCATATATTCTGTTTCCACTTCATGTGTTGTTTATTTGTTAGCATTTCTGATGATTGGTTGTTATAACTATCCAAGTTGATGATTGGTTAGTATACTCTGATTTAATGAATATGTATATTTAAAAATCTGTGTATATTATATGTTACTCATCATGATATGTGATTCTGTTCTGTCTTTCTTTCTTTTCCAATAACAATCTGTCTTTCCAGCACTTGAATGCTCAACACATGAATACCGTGGATGTATTTGTAATGACCCAGAATTTTGTCGTTTTGAATTTGGGAATATTTATTTTAATTTAAATATTCAGTTAATGGTTTTATTAATTAAATAACCCTCTTTTTAATTATAAATTTACATTGGAATTTTTATTTTTAAATATTATTTATATAAATAAATAATCGATGAAAAACTGGAAATATAACCGAAAATAAATTTTCGGAATTTCAACTTTTTATTGAACTATAAGTTATTTTAAGTTGTAATATTTTTGTTTTGGTTTTAAAAAACTTTTAAAAGTATAATATACATTCATTTTGAAATTAACAAGTATTTAAATATGTAAAACATTGTTTAAATCTCAAACAAAAAGAATGAAGTGCCATGATATGAAGCCTTATGTGTGGAAGTGGGTTTAGTACATGGAAGCACCTTTCTATTCAGTGGAAAAGGGATTAAGTATATGGAAACACCCTATTACCCATTGAGTCTTCACATGCTTGTCCTTCTGAAAGTTTTGAAAAGATTATTGAGTTGAAAAGCATACTGTTTATTTTATTTTTCTTTCAAGCACCTTTATATATACATATCCACCTTTCATCTTCTTTTCATTTTCAAAACTTTATTTTTCCAACCTTCCTCCTAAAAATTTTCTCTGTTCTTTCAGAAAAAATAAAAATCTCAACCTTTTAAGTTCAAAGATCCTAATTTTTGTTCAAGATTTAAAAATGCTTAAAGATTTGGATTTCATATTTAAGTAAGCATGGAAATGGTAGGAAGTGGGATACTCTATCTTTTTGTGTATTTGTTTAATTTATATGTGGTAAATTTTTTAAGGAAATATATATATATATATATATATATTGTTTGAATGTGTGTTTAGAATTCCTTTTGTGTTAAATAAAAATCAAAAATCAAAATGGAACTTGAAATAAGAAGAAACTGCTTATTGGAAGAATATCGTAAGCACAATACTTACTGTTGTTTGCTAATACATAGAAACCCTTGCTTCCTTTGATTCAAAAAAACAATTACCTTCAATCCGTTGAGATTTGGCTAATGTGATCAACTGGAAAAGTGTTTGTGAAGATATCTAGTATTTTAGAAATCAGCTGCGTTGAGTTTAGTCGAGCGTGGGGCTCGTAGTGGCTCTAAGTCAGTAAAAGCTAAAAGTTTGCTTTTAAACTTCAAAAATTTAAATCTAATCCAGTACTTCACTATAAATCACAAAGCTTGTTTCTTTGAGTTCGGGGTGAGCTAGATCTTTGATCTGGTAGAGTTTGTGTTGTTTGGCTATGGGATAGGTGATTTGGAGGCTTGGCAATGGCCTTGGCCAAGCCCATTAGGAGCTAGGGTTAGGTATTTTGATAAATTGGGTCATCATTTGGAAATTTTGAGGATGGAATGAGTGTAGGGTGGGAAGACGCAATTGGGGCGCGGTGGTTAAATGGGAGTCGCGACATGTGAGGGGTCGGATATGTTCTTTCTAGTCGCGATCGAAGATGGGAGTTCGGGTGCGACATTATAAGTATAGAGAGCTCGACAAGTGGAGAGAAGGCTGCTGGTGGTTTCAGTTGGGTGATTGGCAGTGCGGTTTAGTGGTGCATGTGCACATTGTGCGTGGTGATGATGGGTTATAGCTTTTGAATTGAAGAAAGGGGGGAGAAGAAGAAGAAGAGGAACTATAGATGCGGGTTCAGGTATGGGATGATGGGCTCGGCCCATTTCCAATTGGGGGTGAGCTAATAGTTCTAATTTTGTTATTAGTATATTTATAAGTATGCATTAGTTTTGAAAATCCATATCTTGCTCATATTAAACCCGATTAACGAACGAATTTCTCCGTCGGACACGTGTTGACTAGTACAACATTTCAGTGTAATTTTAGTAGCTTTGGCCATATATAACTTTACAACATATTAAGACATACCCAATTTAATTACGTTATTTGAATTAATAGTGTCGTTGAATTATTATACCTTAATCGTGATATTTATTCGGCCAAATAAAAAAATATTAAGTTAAATTAAAATGAATTGATTATTATGGATAGCTGTTGAGCAGAATAAATCTTTGTTTTGTGCTTGTTAACTAAAATGTTAATTTGCGTAATTAATTTACATATGGACTAATTAATATGGATTGAATTGTTATTTAACTATGTATTGTTAATTGTTGAGTGCCAAAAGCTTAAGGGCCTGGCCGTATTGAATATGACATCGACATATGAACCCCTTTAAGATATGAAATATGTAGTAGCTTGTTTAAGTACCATCGTGATCACCAAGTCTCATTCTGTGCAATGATTTAGTTTGCTAATTATCTTAAATAAAAATTGTTTAAAGTTAATTATATTTTAATTAATAATTGTTTTAAAATTAATTATATGTTATTTAACAATATTTGAAGTTAATTATAAGTTAATTATTATTTTATTAATGATATTTTAGTGTTAATTATATTTAATTAAGGATGTCTTTAAATTATTTTAATTAATAAGGTTTAAGTTAATTAACTATATTATTAATATTACTTAAAGGTAATTAACTATTTATTAAAGATGTTTTAAGATTAATTAATTATTCTAATAAAATGTTTTAGTTGACTAATTATTTTAATAAAAAGGTTTAAAGTTAAGTAATTACATTTATAAAAGTGGATTAAGTTCATTATTTTAACTAATGAGGCGTAAGTTGATTATTTTGATTTATAGGGTTAGAATTAATTAATTAATTAATTGCTAAGGATGTTTTAATTAATGGTATTTAAAGTGAATTAGTCAGTATGGTTAATGATGTTTAAAAGCTAATTAAATAATTTTAATTAATTGGGTTTAAGCATTTAGAAGTATTTATAAGTAATATTTTATAAACAAAGGAGATGATTTATAAGGAATAATTTATAAATATCATAGAAAAGATTTATAAGTAATATTTTATGAATAAAAGAAGTGGAGTTTAAAGTCTATTTAATTATAAACAGGTTTAAAGGTTATGATCCATATCGTGATAGTCGCTATGGATGCAGTTTTGAAACTCTATGAATTCTTTACATTAGAAAAGTTATCTACATTAGATATTTGGGAACTCCTTTCAAGTAAGATTTAAATAGTTACCGAATCAATTTAAGAAAGGTTTGGAATTGTTAATATATTTTAAAAATTATTTAATAATTGATTTTAAAGAAATGTTTTAAAAAAGAGAAGGACAAGTTTTTTGGGTTTATATTAAACAATATTTAAACAATAGTTGTTTTTGACTCAATGTAATATGGTTTAGAAAATATGATATCTTCCTCGGTTTTCTGAATATACTTGCCCCATTGTAACGACCCGTATTTTGATAATTAAAAATATTCAATTTAATAACATTTTGGAATTTAATATTGTGAGAAATTATAATTTATGATTTATAGATGGGAAGAAATTATTAAAATATAATTTAATAATGTTGATTAAATGAAATTGACAACTGTTTAATGTTATTTTAATTAATGGTAATAATGAAAGTTAATTAGGAATAAATAAATGTTGTATTAAATGAAGAAATCATAGGTTATTAATTAAAATTGGTTCTAATTTAGAATATGAAATCAGGTAATGGTAAGTAAATTATAATCCTTGTTTGTAACCAATAAATTAATAGCTTTGAAGTAATAAGTTGTAACAATTGATTTATTATCATCTAACTTATTAACTTAGTTTAAATTAATTTGGAAATTAATAAAATTAATGTAATTAAAATATTGCAATTAATATAAGGAAAGATGTTAACTGTAAAATAAAGAATGTAACAAAATGGAAGCTTATGTCTAATTAATTCATAAGGTAGTAGTTGATTTAATATAATAATTTAAATCAAAATAAAAGAAATTGTTGGAATTTAAATTTTAATAAACTAGGATTTATTACTATTGAAATTTAACATGAAATTAATGTAATATTTAAATCATGGATTTAATATGGAAAATTTAATTTTAAAAGATTATTAATTTTAGTTTAATCAAAATGATGATCTAAAACTTTTTAATTTGAATTTGAAGGTGATTAAATTGATTTTTAAATAGATTGTTTTAATTAACGTGTAAAATTAGTCCTTTTGGGCACTGTCTCGGATTTCGATGAAACCAGTTCATCGGATCCATAATATTGAATTATTATAGTATTTCAAGTTTCGTAGTGATCAAACTTATCATTTGATCGTGCGAGCTTGAAATGCATAGAAAATAATTAAAGAATTTAGATGAATATTATTATCCTGCCTTTTGGTAAGGCCGTGACACCAAGGACTTGATTAGAGACTGAAGACAATTTGCCTCAGAGATCAGTTATCTACAGGTCCATGATGGATACAGGCAAACTTGGTCCAAGTCTGGATCAAGCCACAATTAGTATGGTATGACAAGCAAAGCTATGAAAGGCTATATTCCAAATTTCAGGTCAATCGGAGTTTGTATGCTCAAGTTATGGATCCATCAAGATCCATGTGGAACATGTTCATTTCATATCCATCACCATCGATACAAAGTAGACATATCCCCATCACTCGGCATCCATCATTCCTATCCATTAGGTTCGAACCTGCATCGATGGACTTCAACACTCCCTGGATCGATCACACTTCATTCGACCAGCAGCTGCATGTTTCGTATCGATCATGTACTTGATCGATACGAAGCGTAGGACCGGAGATCGATACGAAGGAAAGAGTAGAGCATCGATACGAAAAAAGGCAATGCATCGATACGAGAAGCAAGGTATAGGATGGATACGAAAGAAGAGGTCAAGCCAATAGAAGCAGTCCTTATCATGAATTCTGGATCTCAACGAAGCACGCACGCCACGTCAGCGATACAAATCGATCTATACGAAGCCTTCAGCCTTACTAGTAAACTCAATCTTGGATCGATCATATCTCTCAAACCACAAATCCAAATGCCAGAATTTTCACAGAAGCTTGCATATCAACTCAAGGACAACCATGATCGATCGCATCTCGATTGGACCATTTTTTGATCGATAGGAAACCAACATGGATCGATCAGGGATCGATCCCAAACAACTCCAGATCGATTGTGTGGGCCCACCTACGCATGAGAAAAGGTTTTCCGAGATTCAATGCAAATATTTCCAGCTCTATGCTTATAAATAGCACCTCCACTGCACCTAAAAAGGGACTTTTACGCTGCTGCTCTAGTTAAACTCTATTGTAATTCAAGTGTTAGGCATTGTACTGTTGTAACTCAGTTCATAATTAGCAATAAACATCAAATCCTTCAAAATGGACTAGGCTACAATGCCGAACCACTATAATTCTTGTCTCCTTTTACTGCTGCTTATTTTTCTTGGTGTGATTGTTAGATTAGCCTTATTTTTCATTTTATTTCTTCATTTTAATCTCTTCAATTACATCTGAAGAGTGTTGTGCCCATTTTTGGTACAAACACTTTGGTGCTTTTACTGAGAACTCCGCTTTCCTTTGATTCTGTGGATCACCTGCCGTTGTTGGATTACTAAAATATAAGGAGGAGATCCAGATCTATCTTTCGGTGGTTCCTTCCGTTCTACTCTGATTGTTCTAGATCTAGGAAGAGCTACATTCAACATGATGCGCACTACAAGAACCACTTCAAACGCTGCTGATCCAAAAGGAAGGGATAGGCAAAATCCCGCACAACTGACCACTGTAGTCCAAACATCAGCTGGAGTTCTAGATCCACTCGGTCCAGTAGCTAGAGAGGAATTCCAAACACTTTTGCAGGAGCTCACTCAGAGCTGTCGGGATCTCACTCAGCAGATCTGTGCCAACACGGAACTCACAAACCAGCTGAATGAAGAAAGGCGAGGGAGATCTAGAAGGGAGCATTCCTCTTATTCCTTATTTGAAAGCTCGGCGTCTTCTGACTTCAATCACAAAACTATGCACCATCGATTAGATGGGAACCACACGGAAACCTCTAAGAACTCACATGCCATGAATCCCGGACAGGCTAGGATAGGTCCTTCCACAGTGCATCAAGCTGCACCCTCCTCCCGAGGAGGGACACTTCCATACCACACTACTCATGACCACGCAATTGTTACTGCTATAGATCTGGATGCCGAGATCCAAAACCAACAAAATCCAGCCCCTCATCACCACATTCATGCTTAGGATCCTCACTTCCATGAAGACCGGGAGCCAAGGAGGTGTGGAACGAACCATAGACAACGACCGGACCGTCCTCGTAACATGGAACCCGACCATCCCTTGGCCCCGAATATCCAGATGCTTGATATTCCAACCATGATACGTCAGATGATTAGAGAAAGTCAAGGCCTTAAAATGATGACTGGGGAATTTCCAATAGTCACACCCCGTTCACTAATGACATTCTCTATGCGGAGCCACCCCGCAGATTCAGGATGCCGACCTTGCAGGTGTATGAAGGAAATTCGGATGCCAACCAACATATTATGAAATATGAATGGCTCATGAATGCCGCTCGAGCTAACGATGAGGTTAAGTGTAGAAGCTTCCCTATCTCCTTGGGAGGCATTGCGACTATGTGGTTCACCCGTCTACCACCCAGATTTATTTCGTGTTTTGATAAGTTAGCCACTAAGTTTGTTGAGCAGTTTCGTATGCATGCTATAAGACCGAAGGATGTTAATACCTTGTCTAGTGTTACTCAAGCTCCAGGAGAGACTCTTAGGAATTATCTGGAAAGGTTCCATGCTCCTTGTGCCGAGGTCAGCAATTCCAAAGACAATTCAATTTTAATGGCACTCACGAAAGGGATCGATCCTGATACCGAATTTGGTGATTGTTTAGTTGGAAAACCCCTGCTTCGTTGGACCAGTTCTATGCAAAGGCAGCCTAGTTTTTAAGGAGAGAAGATGCTAGGCAGTCTAGGAAGCAGGACGTCATGGGGCCCAGCGGTGAAGGTATCTAGAGTAATGTTGCAGCAAAGCAGACCGGGGAAAGTTCTGGTAAAGTGCGGTTGAACATTCAGAACAAACAAAGCAGCATAAGGGTAATGGAGGTTAAGGGAAGAAAAGAGACCCACATCGTGGGAGACCTAGAGCTCCTATGTTTGATCGATATACTCCCTTGAACATGTCACTAGAGAATGTTTATCTTAAGACCTGTAATACGAGGCAATACGTGAAGCCAGCCCCGAACCGTCATTCGAGAAATAGATTCAGACCGGGAAGTTCTGTAGGTTCACAATTGTTACAGCCATAACACTAATGAGTGCCGCCATCTGCAAGATATTATCGAAAGATTGATCAGAGAGAGAAAGTTGGAATAATTCGTCCGGGCTCCGCAGAATGACGGAGCGGGCCCATCTAATCCCAGTCAGGGTCAAGGCCAGACTAGGCCTGAAGAGCACGCACGTATTAGCGAGAGACTAGTAATTAATATTGTGAGTGGTGGTCCACATCGGCTGATCGGAGCTGGAAGGAAACAGAGTCGTATGCTAGTTCAATAGGCATGTGGACTTCGAATGTTGTAGTGGTACCGACGAAGGGCCCCGACAAAGCAACAGAGGGCGATAATAGATGACAGATGACATAGTTTTCAGAAACCATTATACCGACTGGTTTGAGGTCCCCGATATTGATCCATTGGTATATCTGCCCAGATAGGTCCTGCTTTGATGAAGAGGATCTTATTTGATAGTGGAAGTTCTGTAAACATAATTTTCAAACGTGCTTACGACCAAATGCTGATGGAAGCAAAGGATCTGAAATCGTGTCAGTCACGTATACATGGTTTCAATGGAAGTGCAACCATCCCAAACGGGATGGTGGAGTTACCTGTTGAATTGGGTATTGGTGATCGCCGAAGAGTCTGAATGTTACAGTTTGTTGTGTTGGATATTCATTCTCTTTATAATGCTTTCCTAGGCCAACCGGCCCTTGCATAGTTTAGGGCAGCGATTGCCCCTTGCTGTTTAACTCTAAAGTTCCCCACTGATAACGGAGTCGGAGTGGTACATGGTGATCAGGAAGCTGGACGCGCCTGTTATACTGCGGGATGCGCAGCGAAAGGAGAAAGGTAAGGGCGTGGAGGAATCTCTCTATGTCCGCTCTATGGAGGATTGACAACTAACGCCCGAGCTAAGGCTCAGGCACCACGACCAGTTTCCTAAAGATCTTGATCCTAGAGACAATGATGATCAAGGGGAAGTAAGAGAATACCAGGCTTCCCTGGCATAATTGACAATTGATGTCCCGGTCAACAACGATGATGATCCTAGAGTGGTAAAGATCGGATCTCATCTCAGCCAACAGATGGGACAGGAACTGGTTGATTTCCTCTGGGCAAAGCTCTACGTGTTTGCCTGGACTCAATCAAACATGTGTGGGATCTCACCGAATATCGCGAGCCATGCATTAAATATCGACCCACGACACGTCCCGGTGAAACAAAAAAGGCGCGATATGGATCCAAAGAGATCTGCCGCCCTGAAGGAAGAAGTGGATAAACTCAAGGCTAATGGGTTTATTCGTGATTCTTTATACCCAGAGTGCATATCGAATCCAGTACTTGTCATAAAGTCGAATGGAAAATGCGGACATGTATGAACTATTCAGATCCGAACAAAGTCTGCCCCAAAGACAGTTTCTCACTTCCCAGAATCGATCAACTTGTGGATTCAACAGCTGGACATGAGCTCTTATCTTTCATGGACGCATACTCCGACTATAATCAAATCCCGATGCACCTTCCTGACCAGGAGCACTGTAACAACCCAAAAATTTTAGTAAATATTTTAAATTTATTTTATTTGAAGACTTTGATTTTTCATCATTTTTAATTGAATTTTTGGAATTTTCCAATGTAAGTTGTATTTTGTTTACAATTTTAATTCCAATTTCAATAAAATAAATTATTTTCTATATTCATTTTTCTATTTTTCCTAAGACCATTTATCTATTTTTATTTACTTTATTTTGTTTTGACTTTTATTTTATGTATTTTATTTTTGATTGGTTTATTTTAAATAAATGGATTGGAAATTCAAAGAGACTAGAGTTACATACTTTAACTTGTGACTTTTCCTTTTCTTTGCCTTTTCATTGCCATAGCTGTACCTTACCTTGTTTAGCCATTCATTTCTTTTGGTAAATCACATACAAACTTCTCAACATCTCATTCTCACGTTCATTTCATTCTTGAGAAAAAAAATGTATGTTCTCATGGCTTCCATCTTCCTTATTCTTTTTTTCATTTTTGATTTTCTTTTGTTCTTCTTCATGTTGCTCGACCACTACCCTATCCACACCTTCACCGACCACCACCATCACCTCCTCCTCCTCATCTTCCACGGCCAACATCCCTCCTCCTCTGGCCAATCACTGCCGTTGCCACCAAGTTGAACTTCCACCACAAAAACTCCAAACAAAGCACATAGCCGACCACCTTAACCATCACCATCACCTATTTTTGCCTCGGCCTCCACACCTATTTCCACCACCACTGCTTGCTTGCCATGACCAGACCCTTGCCTTGCCGTACCCTATGCACCACTTGACCCAAACATACATGGCCGAGCCATACTTGACATAGGACTGAGCCTAGGTGCAACCAAACTCTTCTTGTGCCTTGACCTTTTAAATTCCTTGGTTTGTAACTCCTACCCCTTCACATTCTAACCCATAGCTGTATGTTTAATTGCCCATAACCGAGCCTACTTGTCTCAAAACTGACCAGGTCCGAGCACAACCAAAGTGGTCAAGCCCACTTGCATGATGGCGGAGCCATTTGTTTGTTAAACCAATTTGTTCTTCACTTGTATTATTTTGATTCAACATTTTGTGTTGAATATATGAATACTTATATAAATTCTATTTTTATTTGTTTACAAGATTTGGATTTGGGTGCTACTTCTCCATCCACTCGTATTTGATTCGTGCTTTATCGTGATTTCGGGAGTTGTTTGTCTTGTGTTTGATTTGGATCTCTAGCTTTAGAGGTGAGTTATTCACTCTAGACATTCGTACTTATAGAATTGTGAAATGATGACAAGTGGATATGTAGAATTGATATGCTATGTTAATTAACCCTTACATGCATGTGATACGATTTATATGATGTTAAAATCTGTTTATAAACCTGTCACATCATCTGATATGTTATACTATGTTATATTGTTTATTTTATTTCTGTTTCACACTGCAAGTTCCCTGTAGAATAGAATCACTATGGGTTGAAATTATACATACCCGAACGGACTTTAGAATAGGGAAAAACCGTTACGAGCTGAAATGATAGGCTTGGGCGATTTTTATTTATTTTTATTGACTTGGGATTGCGGGTTTGAAATGATAGAACCTGGATTTTTCTTTGTAAATTACGGATTGAAATGATATATTATCCGTATCACTTGACTTAGGTTAGAAAATATTATACAGACCCGGGGTTATTATATATATTTTCTGGAAAATTTTAAGTATTTTTAAATGTAAAATATGATATTTTGACTTAAATTTGGATTTTATTGATTTAAATAAAGTGTAGTGATTTTTCTTTGAGTTAAAATATGTAAGTAAATAAATGGTTAAATTGTAATTTGAAAATATAACTTAACTTGAAAATTTGAGATTTGGTTTGAAATGGAAGTTTAAGTTAAGTAAATAAATGAAAATTAAGTTTTATTTATGAAGTGGTATTTTAAAATAAATTGTTAAGTTAATTGTTAAAAATACAAAGAATAAGAAAATAGTGCACTTTGATTTAATAAGTGAATCATTGTTAAAATTTGGATATTTATTAATGAAATTTTATTTTATAAAATCATAAGTAAAAGGTTATCCAAATGACCATTTTTGAAGTGAAAAAAATATGATTTTATAAGTTAAATGGTTAAAAATCGAAGTTTGTTTATTTACGAAATTTTATAATAAATCTGGAATTAGAATTTGTAGCACTTCAGAAATGCTGTCGTTGCTGAAACTAATTAAAAATCTGAAGTAAATGATACTGCAGCACTTGGTGAGTGCTGTGGTTGCTGAAAGTAAACTATAGGCTGAAATAACTTAAGAGATACTGTAGCACTTGGTTAGTGCTGCTGTTGCTGAAAGAAATCTAAAATCAGAAACTAAGTAAAGGGCTACTGTAGCACTTGGTAAGTGCTGCTGTTTGCTGAAATGAAGAGATTTTCAAATGAACACTGAACTACTGCAGCAGTTTTAAATGCTGTCTTTTCTGAACTGAACTGTTTTGAAACTAATATACCTACTGTAGCACTTTGTAAGTGCTTCTGTTTCTGATTTTGACAATGTTTTTGAAATACTACTATATCTACCGTAACACTTTATAAGTGCTGCTGTTCTGAAAATGCAATGTTTTGAAATTGTTGTAATTAAATGAATGAACTTAGAAATGTTAAAAATTCTGGAAATTGAATATTTGATTTGAATAGATAATGACTTCATATTTAAATGATTCAAATGAATGTATATATATATATAAATAAATATATATAAATATATATATATATATATTTTGAAATAGAAATGATATTTTGATTTTTGGAATATAAACCATTTTGAAAAGTATAACCACGGGTTATAATAACGATTGGCTGTTAAGGAGACCGGGATCAGATATGGACATACTCTCTGTCGATACCGAAAACCACTTTAACAACTGTGTACGCGGTGGAGATTCCAGAATGAAGTAGGATGGTGGCGACGATCCTATTGAGGTATATACGTGGACCCGACTCCCGTGAGTTGGCATAAGGTGGCTAAAACAGGAGCGATTCTCGGGCCAATGAGGTAGCACCTCTGATCGGACACACTTCTTCGATACCATTCTATTAGTTTTGTGATTGACTGGGTGCACCCCTTTGATTTTGGGAGTGTGGCTCGAGGTGGGCGGTAGTGGCTGCTATGCGTTACCACCGGCCCGGTTGCGTAATTGGTATATCTACCCTGGCATTGCCTTGTTGTGCCGTGTCACCTACCCTAGCGAGCTTTACTACGAGTTTGGTTTTGTGCCGTAGCCTGTGGAGTATTGAGGGTAGCTCTCGATCTGGGGGTACGCTGATACTGGATAGACTACTAGGACTATTATGTGTTAAGGTGGAAAATGTAAAGCCTTGACGCTATTTAAAAGTATGCTTATGTTACTTTAGACATTATTATAATAGCGAATATTACTACATAGTAAATAGTTTAACGGATCCTTAAAGAATGGGCGGTTCCAAGCATTCTTTAAGTTACTTGTGCCTTTCTATTACAGTTCACTTGAGTTGGTTTACATTGTATAAGTATGTATGTCCTGACTCGAGTGTTTGTGTTTTATTTACGCTCTGGTCAGCCTGACCATTACAGCTTTGGAGTCACCTTCTGGAGCTAGAGATTTCTGGAGTTTATCAGTCTATCTAGTTGTCTTTCAATTTCAGTTATTTCATTGAGCTTTGCTTATGTATTTGTGAACCTAGGTATTCAGACTCTGTTGTATCTGTTTTTCAGACTATGTATTTTGTATCTGTTTTGAGTCTATGTATTGTAGTGGCTTCATGAAGCACTATTTATTTTATTTTTCCGCTGCGAGTTATTCTGATATTCCGTGTCTATGATTCTGTGATTGGTTTTATTTGCTCCAAATTTATTTACAATATATTGTTTTGTATTATTCAAGTCCGACATGTGTGGATTTATTGTCGATTTGAATGGTCCAAAATAGTGGGTCGTTACATTTGGTATCAAAGCTTTGGTTTTAGGCAAGCCTTAGCCTATGGAGCAAAAACTCATTAGAGATATGGTAGAAATACCCTAGAATGAGTGAAATCAATCTTAGAATCATTTCTTTGTGAGAGAACGTATTTTTAAGTAAAAATAACTTTCAAATGATTTTAAAAGATTATTTTGAATATAAAATTTTTCTTGTTTAAAACCCCATTTTCTTAACTTCATTCCTTTCAAATCCACCTTGTTTATTTGCATTCTTTGATTTGGATTTCCATTTCTAGTTGAATCTTATCTGTGTCTTTCTGTTTTACCTTTGTCCTAAAATTCATTCTTGATTTTTCAAGATGAATCGTATGAATCCCAGAGGTAGGGGTCGTGGTATTGCCCTAGTTCCCGAGCCTGTTGCACCCATTAGGTTCACTACTCTTTGCAAGGAATTTACTCAACTTGGTGGTACCAAGTTACTGGATCTGAGAGCATCATAGAGGCTCAATAGTGGTTGAGGAGTCTTGAGAGGATTTTTACTGGTTTGGAGATTACTGATGCGTAGAAGCGTCAGTTGGCAGCTTGGCAGTTGAAGGAAGCAGCTTTGGATTGGTGGGAGTCTGTCACAGCTCAGACTGTGGAGGCAGATATTTCTTGGGATCAGTTTAGGTATCTTCTGGTGTTGCCTTGTGTTCTGTTCAGTTTTCTCTCTCTTTAAAATCGATCTTAAGCTTATCTATCTTTTTCCAGGGAGGCTTTTGTGGAAAAATGGATGCCCGAAGCTGGGAAATCTCAGCTTTATCGTGAGTTTATGGATCTCAAGCAGGGTACCATGTCATTTTCTGAGTATGAGCGGAAGTTCAATGAACTTTCCAAGTTTGGTCCTGGCCTTATTGACACCCAACTTAAGAAGAATGAGAAGTTCATAGATGGAGCTCGCCCAAAGTTCTATGATCGTCTCATTTCTCATGTTCATGGCACTTTCACCAAGCTTATGGATATGGCTATTCGTTATGAGAACCCTACTTCCAAGGGTCCTGCTGTTGCTAGTGCTCCTTCATCTCAGTCTTCCTCTGCTAACTCTAAGAAGAGAAAGCCAAATTTCCATCAGCAGAAGAAGAATTGGCTTAAGAATCCAGGTTTGGGATCTTCATCTTCTCCTTCTCAGAGGCACCCTATCGACCTATCTACCATTACCTGTTTCAAGTGTGATCAGAAGGGACACTATGCTAATAGTTGCCCTAATTCAGTTGGTGCTGCTGTTCCTCCACCTCAGAATACCAGGAACAATCTCTGTTATGTTTGTCTGCAGCCTGGTCATTTCAAGAATGTTTGTCCTTTGTATTAGAAGGGCAAGCCATCTGGTATTTTTGCTGTTACCTCTGCTTCTTCACCTGCTCCACCTGCACCTGCTCTTGATCCTAGTGATAACCAAGTTACTCTCCAGGGCACCTTTTATTTATTTAAGCATCATGTTCGTGTTTTATTTGATACTGGAGCTTCGCATAGTTTTATTTCTATGGCTATTTGTGATAAGTTTGAGCATCGCCTTTCTCCTGAGTATGCTTCTGTTCCTTTATGGGTTTCTAATCCTATTGGGGGTCATGCAAACCTTAGTAGGATTTATAGAAACTTCTCCATTCTGATCATCGCTTTAGTGGTGATTTCTATGTTCTAGGTTTTGATACTTTTGATTTATTTCTTGGAGATGATTGGTTAAGGAATCATGATGCTCATATCTCTTGTAAATCCCGAACTGTTTCCCTTGTTGATGATCGGGGTAATCCTTTGGTTATTCAGTTTCGTATGCCTCATGATTATGCTAGCAGCTTTATTTATTCTCTGGATTCTTCTCCTATTGATCTTTAGTCGACTCTTGTGGTTAAACTCTATCCCGATGTATTTGGTGAAGTCATTGCTTTACCTCCTAAGCGGGAAATTGTTTTCCGTATTGATCTTATTCCTGGAGCTTGACCTGTAGTTCTTCCTCCTAGAAGGATGGCACCCCGAGAGAAGGTTGAGTTAAGGAAGCAAATTGAGGACTTGTTCTCCAAGGGTCTGATCAGACCTAGCCACTCCGAATGGGGAGCAGCTGTGGTTTTCGTCACCAAGTCCGATGGATCTTTGAGGATGTGTGTTGATTATAGGGAGCTGAACAAGCTCACTATGAAAAACAGATATCCAATGCCTCACATCAATGATATGTTCGATCAGCTTTTTGGTGCTACTGTTTTCTCTCAGCTTGATCTTGCCATAGGTTTCCACCAGCTCAGAGTTGTTGAGGAAAGTATTCCCAAGACTGCTTTCCGTACTGAGAATGGTTTCTATAAATGTTGTCATGCCTTTCAGTTTGACTAATGCTCCTTCTTTCTTTGTTGATTTGATGAATCGTGTTTTTCGTGATGTGCTTAATAAGTTTGTTCTGGTCTTTGTTGATGATATCCTTGTCTTCTCTAAGACCAAGGAAGAGCATGAGTCGCATTTGAAATCTGTTCTTGAGACTCTTAGAAATCATCAGTTGAAGGCTAAATTTTCTAAATGCCATTTTTGGAAGGATGAAGTCCGATTCCTCGGGCATATTGTTTCTGGTAATGGAGTTTCTGTTGATCCAGTCAAGATCGCTACGATCAATGTAAGTCTTTATTTTCCTTCTTTTCCTCTTTATCATTCAATTATTCTATCTTTTCTGTTGTCCTTATTTATCCCTATTCTGTACATGATTGGGAAACTCCTAGGACTCCAACAAATATTTGTAGTTTTCTAGGCCTTGCCAGTTATTATCGGAGATTCATTGAGAATTTTGCTCGGATTGCTGCACCTCTCACCGCTTTGACTCAAAATGCTAAGTTTATTTGGAGTGATGAGTGTAAGGCTGCATTCAGTGAGTTAAAGCACAAGCCTACTTCCGCACCAGTTCTTACCGTTCCAAATGGAAATGAGGGATTAACGGTATACACTGATGCTTGTTGTGAAGGTTTGGGAGCTGTTCTGATGCAGGATGGGAAGGTCATTGCTTATGCCAGTCGTCAGTTGAAGACCCTTGAAGCCAATTATGCTGATCATGATTTGGAATTGCTTGCTGTGGTTTTTGCTTTGAAGCTTTGGAGGCGTCATCTTTTGGGAACTAAGTTTGAGCTCTTCACTGATCATCAGTCTTTGAAGTATATTTTCACCCAGAAAGATTTGAATCAGAAACAAGTTAGGTGGTTAGAGTTCCTTGCTTCTTATGACCTCGACATCAACTATACCCCTGGGAAAGCTAATGTTGTGGCAGATGCTTTGAGTCGGAAGAAGGCGATGTTGTGTCAGCTTGTTGTTTCTTCTCCTCTTTTGGAACATATCATGGCTAAGCAGGATGAGGATTAGATGCTTAGGCTTATTAAGGAGAGTGTTCGTAGCAGGGTTGGTGGTAGTAGTCTTGATGGTAGTGGAGCTCAGATCGATGATAGAGGTATTTTGAGGATTAATAATCGGATTTGTGTCCCGAATGTTGATGGATTGAGGCAGGAGTTACTTTAGGAAAATCATCGATCCAGACTCTCTATTCATCCGGGAGTGAGCAAGATGTATCAGGATATGAAGAAGTTGTATTAGTGGAGAGGTATGAGGCATGATATCTCTATCTTTGTTAGTAGGTGTGCGACTTGTCAGCAAGTCAAGGCAGATCATCAGAAGACCCCTGGTGTTGCAGCCCCTTGAGATTCCCAATTGGAAATGGGAACAAGTTTCTATGGATTTCATTGATGGATTACCGAGGACTAGGAGGGGTAATGAGAGTATCTGGGTTATTGTGGATAGATTGACCAAATCAGATCATTTCATTTCGGTCAAGTCTACCTGTTCTGCTTCTAGTTTGTCTGAGATCTATATGAGAGAGATTGTTCGTCTCCATGGTGTCCCTCTCGGTATTTTTTGTGAACGTGATCCTATCTTTACTAGTCAATTTTGGAGAGCTTTTCAGGAATCTTTGGGTACTCATCTGAATCTGAGCACTGCTTACCATCCACAGACCGACGGTCAAACGGAAAGGGTGAATCAGATTCTAGAGGATCTTCTTCGTGCTTGTGTGCTTGATTATGGAGGATCTTGGGAATATCATCTCCATCTTGTCGAATTTACCTATAACAATAGTTATCAGGTATAATCTCAATCTTTTATTTTGAATATTGTCTTAATCTTTTATCTATCTCATTTCTATCTTTGAATCCAGGCTAGCATTAAAATGTCGTCGTTTGCTGCTCTTTACGGACGACCTTGTAGATCCCCATCTTGCTGGATTGAATCCGGTAATCGTTTGGTTCTTGGTCCTGATGTGATTTTAGAGGCTTCTGAGAGAGTTAAGGAGATTAGGAGGAAGATGAGGATTGCTCAGGATAGGCAGAAGAAGTATGCTGATCGTCGTAGGAGGAGTTTGGAGTTTGCTGTTGGTGATTTGGTTTTTCTTAAGGTCTCTCCCTTAAGGAATGTGATTCGGTTTGGTCGTAGAGGGAAGCTTGCTCCTAGGTTCATTGGTCCTTTCCGTATCTTGGAGAGGATTGGTTCTTTAGCTTATCGTCTGGATTTGCCCGAGAAGTTTTCTGGAGTGCATAATGTATTCCATGTTTCGCATCTTCGTCGGTATCTTCATGATCCATCTCTTATTGTCCAGCCTTCTGCTCTTGATAGTTTGGATATTGAGCAAAAAATGACTGTCGAGAGGAAGCCACTTCGTATTGTCGATAGAGGTACGAAGCAGCTGAGAAGGAAATCTGTTAGTCTGGTCAAAGTACAGTGGAGTACTGATGATCGGGATTATACCTGAGAGACGGAGGAGAGCATTCGTGCTTCGAATCCGGAATTGTTTGTTTCAGGTACTTTTTGCTATTCCATCTTATCTTTCTTTGTTTTCCTTGTTTCGTTTCTTTTCGAGGACGAAAAGATTTGAGTGGGGGAGAGTGTAAAAACCCAAAAATTTTAGTAAATATTTTAAATTTATTTTATTTGAAGACTTTGATTTTTCATCATTTTTAATTGAATTTTTGGAATTTTCCAATGTAAGTTGTATTTTGTTTACAATTTTAATTCCAATTTCAATAAAATAAATTATTTTCTATATTCATTTTTCTATTTTTCCTAAGACCATTTATCTATTTTTATTTACTTTATATTGTTTTGACTTTTATTTTATTTATTTGATTTTTGATTGGTTTATTTTAAATAAATGGATTGGAAATTCAAAGAGACTAGAGTTACATACTTTAACTTGTGACTTTTCCTTTTCTTTGTCTTTTCATTGCAATAGCCGTACCTTACCTTATTTAGCTGTTCATTTCTTTTGGTAAATCACGTACAAACTTCTCAACATCCCATTCTCACGTTCATTTCATTCTTGAGAGAAAAAAAATGTAAGTTCTCATGGCTTCCTTCTTCCTTATTCTCTTTTTCATTTTTGATTTTCTTTGGTTCTTCTTCATGTTGCTCGACCACTACCCTATCCACACCTTCACCGACCACCACCATCACCTCATCCTCCTCATCTTCCACGGCCAACATCCCTCCTCCTCTGGCCAGTCACTGCCGTGACCACCAAGTTGAACTTCCACCACAAAAACTCCAAACAAAGCACATAGCCGACCACCTTAACCATCACCATCACCTATTTTTGCCTCGGCCTCCACACCTATTTCCACCACCACCTCTTGCTTGCCAGGACCAGAACCTTGCCTTGCCGTACCCTATGCACCACTTGACCCAAAAATACATGGCCGAGCCATACTTGACATAGGACCGAGCCTAGGTGCAACCAAACTCCTCTTGTGCCTTGACCTTTTACATTCCTTGTTTTGTAACTCCTACCCCTTCACATTCTAACCCATAGCCGTATGTTTAATTGCCTATAACCGAGGCTACTTGTCTCAAAACTGACCAGGGCCGAGCACAACCAAAGTGGTCAAGCCCACTTGCATGATGGCCGAGCCATTTGTTTGTTAAACCAATTTGTTCTTCACTTTTTTTTATTTTGATTCAACATTTTGTGTTGAATATATGAATACTTATATTATTTCTATTTTTATTTCTTTACAAGATTTGGATTTGGGTGCTACTTCTCCATCCACTCGTATTTGATTCGTGCTTTATCGTGCTTTCGGGAGTTGTTTGTCTTGTGTTTGATTTGGATCTCTAGCTTTAGAGGTGAGTTATTCACTCTAGACATTCGTACTTATAGAATTGTGAAATGATGATAAGTGGATATGTAGAATTGATATGCTATGTTAATAAACCCTTACAAGCCTGTGATACGATTTATATGATGTTAAAATCTGTTTATAAACCTATCACATCATCTGATATGTTATATTTTGTTATATTGTTTATTTTATTTCTGTTTCTCACACTACAAGTTCCCTGTAGAATAGACTCACTATGGGTTGAAATGATACATACCCGAACAGACTTTAGAATAGGGAAAAATCGTTATGAGCTGAAATGATAGGCTTGGGCGATTTTTATTTATTTTTATTGACTTGGGATTGCGGGTTTTAAATGATAGAACCCAGATTTTTCTTTGTAAATTACGGATTGAAATGATATATTATCTATATCACTTGACTTAGGTTAGAAAATATTATACAGACCCTGGGTTATTATATATATTTTCTGGAAAATTTTAAGTATTTTTAAATGTAAAATATGATATTTTGACTTAAATTTGGATTTTATTGATTTAAATAAAGTGTAGTGATTTTTCTTTGAGTTAAAATATGTAAGTAAATAAATGGTTAAATTGTAATTTGAAAATATAACTTAACTTGAAAATTTGAGATTTGGTTTGAAATGGAAGTTTAAGTTAAGTGAATAAATGGAAATTAAGTTTTATTTATGAAGTGGTATTTTAAAATAAATTGTTAAGTTAATTGTTAAAAATACAAAGAATAAGAAAATAGTGCACTTTGATTTAATAAGTGAATCATTGTTAAAATTTGGATATTTATTAATGAAGTTTTATTTTATAAAATCATAAGTAAAAGGTTATCCAAATGACCATTTCTGAAGTGAAAAAAAATATGATAAGTTAAATGGTTAAAAATCGAAGTTTATTTGTTTCTGAAATTTTATAATAAATCTGGAATTAGAATTTGTAGCACTTCGGAAATGCTGTCGTTGCTGAAACTAATTAAAAATATGAAGTAAATGACACTGCAGCACTTGGTGAGTGTTGTGGTTGCTGAAAGTAAACTATAGGCTGAAATAACTTAAGAGATACTGCAGCACTTGGTGAGTTCTGCTGTTGCTGAAAGAAAACTAAAATCAAAAACTAACTAAAGGGCTACTGTAGCACTTGGTAAGTGTTGTTGTTTGTTGAAATGAAGAGATTCTCAAATGAACACTGAACTACTACAGCAGTTTTAAATGCTGTCTTTTCTGAACTAAACTATTTTGAAACTAATATACCTACTGTAGCACTTTGTAAGTGCTGCTGTTTCTGATTTTGACAATGTTTTTGAAATACTACTATATCTACCGTAACACTTTATAAGTGTCGCTGTTCTGAAAATGCAATGTTTTGAAATTGTTGTAATTAAATGAATGAACTTAGAAATGTTAAAAATTCTGGAAATTGAATATTTGATTTGAATAGATAATGACTTCATATTTAAATGTTTCAAATGAATATATATATATTTTGAAATAGAAATGATATTTCGATTTTTTGAATATAAACCATTTTGAAAAGTATAACCACGGGTTATAATAACTATTGGTAGTTAAAGCGACCGGGATCGGATATGGACATACTCTCTGTCTATACTGAAAACCACATTAACAACAGTGTACGCGGTGGAGATTCCAGAATGAAGTAAGATGGTGGCGACGATCCTATTGAGGTATATACGTGGACCCGACTCCCATGAGTTGGCATAAGGTGGCTAAAACAGGAGCGATTCTCGGGCCAATGAGGTAGCACCTCTGATCAGACACACTCCTTCGATACCATTCTATTACTTTTGTGTTTGACTGGGTGCACCCCTTTGATTTTGGGAGTGTGGCTCGAGGTGGGCGGTAGTGGCTGCTATGCGTTACCACCAGCCCAGATGCGTAATTGGTATATCTACCCTGGCATTGCCTTGTTGTGCCGTGTCACCTACCCTAGCGAGCTTTACTACGAGTTTGGTTTTGTGCCGTAGCCTGTGGAGTATTGAGGGTAGCTCCCGATCTGGGGGTACGCTGATACTGGATAGACTACTAGGACTATTATGTGTTAAGGTGGAAAATGTAAAGCCTTAACGCTATTTAAAAGTAAGCTTATGTTACTTTAGACATTATTATAATAGCAAATATTACTACATAGTAGATAGTTTAACGGATCCTTAAAGAATGGGCGGTCCCAAGCATTCTTTAAGTTACTTGTGCTTTTCTATTACAATTCACTTGAGTTGGTTTACATTGTATAAGTATGTATGTCCTAACTCGAGTGTTTGTGTTTTATTTACGCTCGGGTCAGCCTGAGCATTACGGCTTTGGAGTCACCTTCTGGAGCTAGAGATTTCTGGAGTTTATCAGTCTATCTAGTTGTCTTTCCATTTCAGTTATTTCATTCAGCTTTGCTTATGTATTTGTGAACCTATGTATTCAGACTCTGTTGTATCTGTTTTTCAGACAATGTATTTTGTATCTGTTTTGAGACTATGTATTGTAGTGGCTTCATGAACCACTATTTATTTTATTTTTCCGCTGCGAGTTATTCTGATATTCTGTGTCTGTGATTCCATACTTGGTTTTATTTGCTCCAAATTTATTTACAATCTATTGTTTTGTATTATTCAAGTCTGACATGTGTGGATTTATAGTCGATTTGAATGGTCCAAAACAGTGGGTCATTACAAGCACATTAGCTTTATCACTGATCTGGGACTTTATTGTTACAAGGTGATGCCATTAGGACTTAAAAACGCTGGAGCAACTTATCAGAGTCTCGTAAAGCAAATGTTTGCAAACTAGATCGGGAAGACTATGGAGGTGTACGTAGACGACATGTTCGTGAAATCGCAACTATCCAGCAACCATATCAATGATTTAGAGACGATGTTCAACATACTCTGATAGTACATAATGAAGCTCAATCCGTTGAAGTGTCATTTCAGAGTCGCATCTTGAAAATTTCTTGGGTTTATTGTCAAAACCAGAGGGATTGAAGGTAACCCCAAAAAGATCTGGGCGATTCATAATCTCAAAACTCCTAGAACCATAAACAGGTGCAAAGTCTTAATGGGAAGGTGGCAGCTTTAAGCAGGTTCATTTTTGGATCCATGGCCAATGGTATTCCCTTCTTCGATCTGATCAGAAAAGGGAAATGGAGTTTCGAATGGACAGAGGAGTGGGAGGGGGACATTCAGGGCACTAGTACAACATCTTGCAACACCTCCCATCTTGTCGAAGCCGGTTGATCATGAGAAGTTGTATGTCTATCTGGCGTTTTCGACAAACGCAATCAGTGCTGCGCTAGTTCGAGAAGAGGATCGGATCCAATGACCGGTCTATTATGTTAGAAAAAGATTGACGGGGGCAGAAAGAATCTACCAGAAGATAGAGAAGCTGGCTTAATGTCTTATTATGGCCTCGAGAAAGCTCCTTCCATATTTCCAAGCTCATCCAATCGTTGTTTACACCGACCAGCCGTTACGACAGATCCTGACACGAACTGAGACATCTGGTAGGTTGCTTAAGTGGAACATCAAGCTGAGTCAATTTAATATCACTTATACACCAAGGCGAGCTATTCAAGGACAAGTTCTGGCATACTTCATAGCTGAGTTCACCGTACTGGAGGACTTGCCCTAAACCAGTGAACCTCCCAACTATATATGGAAGCTATACATCGATGGCGCATCAAACGACCGGTGCTCAAGTGCTAAAGTGGTGCTTGAAACCCCAGAAGGGCGATCTATATGCTACGCCTTGAAGTTTGACTTCTACGCGACTAACCACAAAGCCGAGTACGAAGCTTTGCTTGCTGGACTATGGCTTGCCAAAGATTTAGGAGTCATTGTTGTGGAGATTTATTGTGATTCTAAACTGGTGGTATGCCAGGTACGAGGAGAGTATCAAGCCAGAGACCGAAGATTGGCCACCTACCTTACTCGAGTTCAGGAAGTGTTGAATCAGTTCGAATATTATGCTATCCACTGTATACCCTGAGAGCAAAATCAAAAAGCCGATTCTTTAGCAAAATCGGCTAGCATTGACGAAGCACAGCGGATGAGACTTGTCCCCGTGGAAACACATACTGCTCCAAGTATCGATCAGGTGGAGATAGACTGGGTGCACGAGGCAACACCTGAGGGGGAGTCGTGGATAACTCCAATCAGAAATTATCTTGAGCACAGAACATTACCTGAACGTAGGAGTGAAAAATGACAGGTTCTCCAAAAGGCTTCGCTATTTTTATCCAGGATGGAGTCCTATACATAAGGGAATATTCTATTCCTTACTTTGGTGTATCGCCCATGATGAAGTCAAGCGAGTGTTGCAGGAAGTGCATGAAGGAGAGTGTGGCGATCAAACTGGGGGGTAAGCCCTTGCAAAGAAGATACTCGGGTACGGGTATTACTGGCCAACCGTAAACTGAGATGCATCAGATTATTCTAAGATATGTGACAGGTGCTAGAAACATGCCAGAATTTCAAGAGCCCCACCAATCAAAATTACTCAAATGGACAGCGCATGGTCGTTTGCCACATGGGGCATTGATATAATAGGATTTTTGCCTCCAGCCAAAGGTGGTGCGAAGTACACCATTGTTGCAGTTGACTATTTTACTAAATGGGTGGAAGCTAAGCCCCTTGCTACTATCACGACGAATAAACTGATCAACTTTGTTATGCGCAACATTATCTGTTGCTTTGGCCTCCTATAAACAATTGTAACTCATAACGGAGCCCAATTCGACAACGACGAGTTTAAGAATTTATGCCAGCGCTATCACATCCAGAAAAAATTATCGGCAGTAGCTTATCCTCAAGCGAATGGACAAGTCGAATCTGTCAACAAAGTCATCGAGTCCATTTTGAAGAAAGGACTGGAGAAGGCTGGAGGAAAGTGGGTCGATGTGCTCCCCATGGCCTTTTGGGCATACCGAACTACCCATAAGTCCACGATCGGCCATACTCCGTTCCCACTTTCTTACGGCTCTGAAGCCATTATTCCAGTTGAGCTAGAAGTACCTTCTCACCGTGTGACTTATTACGACCCAAGGACGAATGCCATCCTACTCGCAAAATCTATGGATTTACTGGATGAGAAGCGTGAAGAGGCTGATTTGAGGGTAGCCGCACATCGCAATCGAGTCGCACGATTATACAATGCTAAGGTCTGGACCAGAACCTTTGAAGTTGGCAATCTCGTACTCAAGCGGGTCTATCTGGTCTCTTCACACATGAAATCGACATGGGAAGGACCGCATGTCATCAAACAGAGGCTTGGAGACGGCACATTCATGCTATCGACCACCGATGGTTTCGCTCTGCCGAGAGCGTGGAACAGCAAGAGTCTCCGTCGCTATTACATTTGATTGGCTTTCATTCATTTAGTCTACTTTTCTTTTCAAATTTGTTTACGCAATTCGAGAATTTGTATTTGTAATAAGGCAACTGATTTTGTCATGATTTCTTATTTCAGCAATAAAGTGTAGACCCACAAAGCCAAGTTAATGATTCCTAGATGCATCATGCAACTGCCATAATGTGCAAAGAGCTGAGTTCCATCTTATTGCTAGATGAAACACCGAGCTCGGGGGGCAAACAACAATGAATCAAAAGAGAATTAATACACGATAACTCTCCAACAAACTCCATCTCCCAGAGCGCGAGCTAATGTGCAAACTCCAAAATTAGGACGTGAATCGTCCGTCCAAGCTCGAGGAGGATGGATCCGTCCATCCACGACCTCGCTTATTTCCAAAGCTCGAGGAGGATGGATCCATCCATCCACGACCTTGCTTGTTTCCAAAGGCCAAGGAGGATGGATTTTTCCATCCACGACCTCGCTTGTTTCCAAAGTTCGAGGAGGATGGATCCGACCATCCACGACCTTGCTTGTTTCCAAAGTTCGAGGAGGATGGATCCGCCCATCCACGACCTCGCTTGTTTCCAAAGCTCGAGGAGGATGGATCCATCCATCAACAACCTCGCTTATTTCCAAAGCTCGAGGAGGATGGATCCATCCATCAACAACCTTGCTTATTTCCAAAGCTCGAGGAGGATGGATCTGTCCATCCACGACCTCGCTCGTTTCCAAAGTTAGAGGAGGGTGGACCCGTCCACCCATGACCTCGCCTTTTTTTTAAGCTCGAAGAAGATGGATCCGTCCATTTATGACTTCTCTTACCAGATCAAGGAGGATGTGATCCAACCATCCACAACCTTGACCAACTCCTCATTTCCAGAGTGTGAATAAGATCCAAATACTTAAACAGATGTGATCGACCGTTTGTCAACTGACTCTAGATTCCCGGAACATGAACCAGAGTATAAACATTAAACGGGTGTGACCGATCACCTGTAAAATAATTTATGTCCCTGGAGTATGGATATAATTCTAAACAATAAGCGGGTATGACTGACCACCGGCATACAAGTCTAAATCCTCAGAGTGTGGATGCAAATTCCAACAAGCGAGCGAGTGTGATCCAAACGCTCAAACTCCTGTCACTTTAACTTTGTTCCGAGTAAGTTAAATCAAAGTTGGTGAAGGCGGAGGATGACTGCCAACTAACTACTCCATTTCTCCCTAGAACTGGGGGCATAACTCAAGTTCCATCCGCTAACCGAGACAGCGCAACGTTAGGACTCGACTCAATGTTTGATTATGACACGAGGCCATGACCTCGGGACTTAAAGAACGAACTCAAGTTCGACTCAGGGACTAAAGCTTCACGAGTACACTAAATGGAAATGTGAGTGCTAAAGTACTTAGACAAATAAACACAGAGTTATGCTAAAAACAAAGAAGAAATTTTATTCACACTATTCTTTGAGAAAGTAAGTACAAAATCTGTTCAAAGAATTCTTATAAGCAAGGACCAAAACCGCATCTATACATGGCCTACGAAAAGCAAAAGAGAAGCTTATTCTAGCCATCTACAAAAGAGGAAGAAAAAATGCAAATCTACACCTTTGGTTTCTTCTTGACTTTCTTTGGCATAGGTCCGCTCGAGCTACCACCTGGAGCTCTCTTTAAACCCTTGCCTCCCCGGCTTGCTCCAACTGGCTTGTCTCCGGTAGGGGGAATCAATGCGGTCTCCTCTTGAGAGCCTACAGGGGCTGAGGTATCCTCTGTGTGTGGAACCAAGGGAATGGTGGCGCTTTCTCCACTAGAAGAATGAGGCAGTCCAGTTTCAACTATGGTGCCACCTAGAGAGAGCACAAGGATTAGAGTAGGACCAGGGCCCGCCATACCTACACTGGTTCTACGAGCCTACTCAATCTTAGCCTTAATCTCCTCTATTATTTATTTCTCTCGGTCCACACGCTCACCCATCAAGAGACTGCCTGTCGGACCAGAGGAGCCCGTGATAATAACATCTTCATCTACATTGAAGGGAACTTCAATACTCAGATCGCTTTAATGGTCAAGGAGCGCTTCCGTTAATTGTTCACCAAGCATGCAGCTGCTATCGTGCATCTCCCCAACCGAAGTGGTGACCATCACGGTTGTGGCCTCTGTTGTTAGCGCCTCCTACTCGTGATGAATTTCTTGAGTTGCAGGAGGGTCGGCCGGTGCAGAATCTAAGACTGAATGAAGATAGGAGAATATATTAGTTATATCATCTGATAGTGTTCCTACATTTTGAGGAATAGGAGAAGCGTCTTGAATACCTTCCTCGAGTTTGCTCCCATGTTGGGCCCGTGCCTTCCGAGCCGCTCTCGATAATCGAAGAGAGATGTGGTTTATTAGGATCATACCCCAGGACGACTGGGGATCGACAAAGGATGTAGGCTCAGTTTGAGATGTTGGAGGCACTTCGAAACCAACTTCACGGTGTTCACTCCCCGGTCCTTCTCCGGTTTTCGGATACTTAGCGGCCAGGTTTTCTTTCTGAAGCGTGATGGTTGTCTCATAGAGGACTTTAGGCTCATGTCCGATCAATAATTGAGTTTCTAATTCAAACTCATCGATGGTTACAGCATTGCGGATCGCCTTTTCATCCTCAAGAAAGCATTTCCAGGCCTTATATAATTGGAAAGGATAGTCCTCGCCGAGCCAGTTGAGGTGGCGATTTCTCAGGACATTAGCATTGTAGGTGTCCAGAAGATCTTCAAATTCACTTTCCATCTTGGCCTCTACAGCTTTTATTTCCCTTTCCACCCTGGCGTCGGCTTCTTCGGCCTTTTTATTCGCAGAATCACTCTCTTCCCTAAGTCTGACCGCCTCCTCGCACACCTCCTAGGCCACTTTGTTAGCTTCGTCTTTCTCTTTAAGGGCCTCAGTCAGTTTTGCCTTTAATTCAGCGACTTCTTTCAATGCGGCATCCCTTTCTCGCATAATAATAGTATTGCGATGCCCCATTTCCAACACCAAGTCCATGTGCGTTTCTCTCATCTCCTCCATAGCCTTCATGGCTTCCTCGGCTCTTTGGCTGGTCTCAATCTCGGCTTTTCTCGAAGACTCAATTTCATTGGTAAGCACTTCTATTATTTTGTCCTTATGAGATAGATCGCCTTCTAGTTTCTCGATAGCCTTGGCCCGCTCAAAAGACACAGCCAAAATCCGTTCTGTCGTCTTAACCCATTCGCGATATTGGCTGTACGCGTCGTGCACATAGTCCTGCAATGTCATTCGGAATTTTCTTCAAGTTGGGAGGAAAGTGGAAGCCATCGAAACAAATGTTCGGAAAATCTTTCTTCAGCTTGGCGATGTGGATGGCTCCCTCCTCCGTAGGCTCTATGGCAGTCTGTTCTATGACGACAAGTGTTTTAGTTTTAGTTCTATGGCGCTGATCGTCAGTTTTTGGAGCGTAAGACAGTGCTATTTGATGAGCAGGCCTACCGGAGCCAGAGGGTTTAGAGGGTCCTTTTGGTGATGGAGATCGCGACCTAGAACGACACCTGCTTTGATATGATCTCTCTTTTTCTCTATCATGGCGCTCGCATTCCTGACTAGAATTATAGCTGCGACCATAGTCTCTCCCGCTCTTGCGGCGATGTGATTCAGAGTGCGATCCAGAAGAATGGCGCAAAGAGAAAAGTTTGCTAAGCATGGAGCCTTGCTTCACCATCGTGTCTGTAAAACGAAGAGAGGAGTATAATTAGTTAGCGCCAGAGATTAAGAAGCATGTGATTAGATGTCATGTGGTCTCGTAAAGTGTGTATATGCATGTGCAAACCCCCAAACGACCGATTGTAGGAGCCTTGCTTATTGGAGTTGGCTCCCCTATATCTATTAGAGGTAGGCACGTGCCGGTTCTTAAAAGCGAGTGGAGCCCTTCTAACCCAAGATCGAGGAATGGAGATATTTCGTCCGGGATAGGAACATCTGATAACCCTTTCAGTAAACTTTTCATTTGCGGGGAAGAGGTCTCTGGGCCTATGGAAGTTGCAATGAGCTAAGTTGCTTCAATAATCTTCTGCCTCTTAGCTTTGTGGACAAAAGTTTTGCCTTTTCTCTTCGATTCTGACAGGCGAGGGCCCTACGGAGGCACGACCGCGGGCTCATGCCCAGCTATTGTACCCTCGTCATCGCCGAGTTCGATGATTGTTACACCATGCACACTCTGAGCTCCCTCGATTAGGGGCACGACCAGAGCCCATCTTCCACTTTGTCTTACTGGAGCCACTCTGGGAACTCCCGTCATCTCTATGCTCTGTCCTCTTTCTATGAGCCCGGTGGAAATCAAGTGTTCATCAATAAGAACTTCGTCTATTTCCCTCAGTTCGGCAGGCACCGCCTGAAGTGTCCTCACTATCTCTTTGAACTGTGCTCCTTCAGGCCGTGGAATAGAAGCTGTGAAAGAAGTACAATAATGGATTTAGCATCAATTTATATTACCCAGTTAATTGACGAACAAGTGAAAGTACTTATGTCTGACCAACAATCGCCTGGCAAACCCCAGTGGGCATCTCACGTAGAACCACTCTGTTTTGAAGTAGCTCAACTTGCTCCACTCACCTGCCACCACTTGGCAGTTCCTGACAGCTTCCAGGGAAGAGAATGATGGATTATCTCCCCGACTTTTAACATCGAATAAATATTTGATCTCATTGACGGTCGGGGGACGGAGGAGATGTTCCATAAATATAATATACAGGCTATTGAGTAGCGCCTAATCATTAGGATGAAGCTGAGAAGGCGCGATCCTCAGAAAAAATAGCACATCCTGAATGAACTAATTGAATGGGACAATGTTCCAGCCAATCACATGAATCTATTGCATGCGATGAACCCTTCCAGGGGATTATGCGCTTTATCTTCTGGCCCTGGTAATTTAACTTCTTCCAAAGACAGTCCATGCCTAAGACAAATTTTTCCCAGCGTTTCTTCTGAAATCTTGGACTGGACGGAATCTTATGGATTCATAATCACAACTGCATATGGTAATTCATTCGGAGAAGGATACACTGTATCTGCTCAACATCTGGCCTTTCAATTCTAGAAAATGGAGGACTTTGAACTTCTTGTTGCTCTGAGGTTCCAGAATCCATAGCTATTGAACTCAGCAAAAACCGTTATTAGATGGTTAAAAAGACCCATGTCCTCCCAATGTAAAGTGAATGATCGTTTTGTGTAGTGAAGTGTTGCAAAATACTCTAAATTTCTGTAAGGTCGAAAGATGATAAAGAGACAAAACTTTGAGATTTGACCGGAGTGACCATCATTGTTGACCGTCTCAACCATGCCATTCTGAATTCGGAGAACGATCAATGTTAAAATTTGTTATGATTATCAAGTTACGGTTTCATCGACAAGCTTGAAGCATAGTCATATATGCAATTTGTCGATCAAGTCCAAATATGCAAGGCTAAAGCTCGTCGGAGTTAAGTGTTCGAATATGCAAAAAGCGATGAAGTTCATATCCATCATAGTTCACTTTGGATCGTTCCCCTAAAGCCATCATTTTATATCGATCAGAGATGTTGAATGATAACTGTTTCGTATCGAAAAAACTTTCGTATCGATCACATGCTCGTATCGATGACTCCAAGTATCGACCCGCATCGTATCGATCCAAAGACTTTGATTTCGGATCGATCACACCGCCTCTCATCCACATCAATATGAACTGCTCCACACTTCTCGTATCGATCATGAAAGCTGCCTTCAATCATCTCCAAAGCATTTTTATCGATCCCATCTTGCATCGATACGAGTTCGAGATAGACTCAGGGTCAATAACTCCATCGACTCCTTCCAATGCTCTCCTTCTTCTCAAAACCTTCAAGTTTCTATTAAACACACCATTGACCTCACCCTAGCCACAATCCGACGCCAACGACGCCGGAGATGGCCGTTGCCATGAACGGAATAACACGATGCTCGAGTCTTTTCACTTTAGACATGGATCTACTGATTAATTACCTAGCACGAAGAGTCTGGTATTACAATTAGTGATTTGGTGTTTGGGAACGAAAGAACTGCAGTTTTCTTTTCTCTTTTATTCGATACGAAGTAGCGACAGAAACCAAGTGAAAAATACTCTAAGTCCAAAACATATTTATACTCCTTCGTATCGACTACAAAGACGATTCATATCCTAGTCACATTACCTATAGAAGCGGTAAACATCTACATCGATACAAAGAGCACTGCACGTTTATGACTAGATCGTTCCTATCAATCGATGCAAAGCACAACTTTCGTATCCATTGGTGCGAGGCAATACAGATCCCGGCATTTCGTATCCATCGATGTGAAGCCCGACACTTCGTATCCATTGATATGAAGCACATATTTCATAACCATTAATACGAAGAGTATATTGTACAACAACCCAAGCTAACATTTCGTATCCATCGTTACGTAGCAAACATTTCGTATCCATCGATACGAAGCACACCTTATGAAAGCCCATCTCGTATCTATCCCCATCGATACGAATTCAGCCTTGACACACCCCAAATCGATCCAGGAGAGGATCGATACGATGAAAGGGGTCAAAACAACCAAGATCGTTGTTGTAACTCGGATTTCACGTCGATACAGGAGAGGATCGATACGAAACTCAATTCTAAAGAAACCATCAATCGATGGCAAGAACCTCTTTTCACCAAGATCCATTTTAAACAAAAAAAGGAAGGAAAAAGAACTTGACAACGACCCATGAACGTGCAAGCATGAATGGGAGTTAGGTTAAAATACATGCATGTATGCTATATTAATATTGATTTTCAAAGTTAACAAGAATTGGATACTTACATGGTGACAGCCAGAGCAATAAACAACAAATTGCTAGCACTTGACCATCAGTTACAACAAAAACTGCATGATCATTGGCAGTCTACAACTCAACATTTGTACTACTGGAATTCTACCAAAGGTCACATCAATTGATGAAAGGACAATAACTATTCAGTAAGTCCGATAGAACTTTCTCAGAAGGAAGATTGAAACTTTCAAAGCACGTCATGTATACATAGGACGTACTTTGGGGGGCAAATGTTATCCCGCCTTTAGGCAAGGCCGTGACACCAAGGACTTGACTAAAGACTGAAGACAACCCGCCCCAGAGATCAATTATCTATAGGTCCACGATGGATACAGGCAAACTTTTTCCAAGTTCAGATCAAGCCACAATTAGCATGGTATGACAAGCAAAGCTATGAAAGGCAACATTCCAAATTTCAAGTCAATCGGAGTTCGTACGCTCAAGTTATGGATCGATCAAGATCCATGTGGAACATGTTCATTTCGTATCCATCACCATCGATACGAAGTAGACATATCCCCATCACTTGGCATCCATCGTTCATATCCATCAGGTTTTAACCTACATCGATGGACTTCAACACTCCCTAGTTCGATCACACTTCATTCGACCAGCAGCTGCATGTTTCGTATCGATCACCTACTTGATCGATACGAAGTGTAGGACAAGAGATCGATACAAAGGAAAGATTAGAGCATCGATACGAAAAAGAAGGCAATGCATTGATATGAGAAGCAGGGTATAGGATGGATATGAAAGAAGAGGTCAAACCAATAGAAGCGGTCCTTATGCATGAATTCTGGATCTCCACGAAGCACGCGCGCCACGTCATCGATACAAAAAGATCGATACAAATCGATCGATACGAAGCCTTCAGCATCACTAGCAAACTCAATCTTGGATCGATCATATCTCTCAAACCATAAATCCAAATGCCATGAAATTTTCCAGAAGTTTGCATATCAACTCAAGAACAACCATGAACGATCACAGCTCGATTGGACCATTTCTTGATCGATACGAAACCAACATGGATCGATCCCAAAAAACTCCAGATCGATTGAGTAGGTCCACCTACGCATGAGAAAGGGTATTCCGACAATCAAGGCAGATATTTCCAGCTCTACGCCTATAAATAGCACCTCCACTGCAACTAAAAAAGGGACTTTTATGTGTCTTCTCTAGTTAAACTCCATTGTAATTCAAGTGTTAGCCATTGTACTATTGTAACTCAATTCATAATCAGCAATAAACATCAAATCCTTCAAAGTAGACGTAGGCTACAGTGTCGAATCACTATAAATTCTTGTCTCCTTTTACTGCTGCTTATTTTTCTTGGTGTGATTGTTAGATTGGCCTCATTTTTTATTTTATTTCTTCATTCTAATCTCTTCAATTACATTCGAAGAGTGTTGTGCCCATTATTGGTACAAACAAATATAATTTGATTTTAAAAGCTAACTTCTATATACAATGGAATTAGGGTTTGAAATTAGTTCCATTAAGTTTAAAAATATTGAAAACCTATATTTTGATGTACGGGATGACCTACTTTCATTTCGGGAGGGCTTTTCGGGTCTTTGTTAGCGCTTTGACCCATTCGATCTGTTCCATCCATTCTTATCCAGCTTTGTTTATATATAGGCTGTTATAAACCCTAGCAGTTTCTTATTTCTATTGTATGTACATACAATTTTATGTTCTCTTCTTCCTTCTCAATGGTAGACAATTCAAAACTCTAATTCCCAAATCCAAATCAAACTCCAAAATTCAAACTCCTCAAACCCTATCATGTAATATATCATTGTGAAACTCTCAACGAACGTAATCCGCAGCTGCTGTTCGTTTTTGCAATTGACTTTTGGTTTGGTCGAAATTTAATGAAACATTCTAGGCCATTGGAATTAGGGTTTCATGATCGACGGTGGATCGTCAACCATTCGACGATTGGGGAGTGGAGACTAGAAGAGGATGATGAGCAGAGGCGATCCAAGGTCTTCGTTCGTGTCAGTGGTGCACGAATTCACCAGGAACAAAGAGAGAACGGCTATGGTAGCGGTTTTTTCTAGCGAGCTTGGCTGCACCGGAGGGGCCACGGTCCTGGGCATGGGTAGAGGAGGTGGAGGCGCGACCAACGGTGAGGTCTGAAGGTCGAATAGTGGCCGTTGGTTCGTGCGGTGGCAGCATGAGTTGGTGGATGAACGTATGTGGTTGGGTTCGATCGATCACGGCTAGGGTTAGAAGGTAAATTATTTACGAAATTGCCCTCTCATTTTATTTTATTTTTAAATTTAAATTTCAAACTTTTAACTATCATAACTCTTGCATACGATCTCGGATTTGGACGCGGTTTCTTCCATTGTGATCGTATCGGAATTCCGGACAACAAGGAACTGGTTTGGTTGAATTCTGAGACTATTCAAATTTGGGCGTTCTTTTGGATTTTAATTCGACTAAAAATCAAAGGTGAGTGTTCAAACCACTCACAAAATACTAAAATATTTTGATGTTCGTTAAATTGAAATCATGAAGTGATTTAAATTTATTGATTTTTGTTTGATGATTTAAAATTGACATTTATATTGAATTGCATCGATAGTGTAATCTAATTTGACTAGTTAAATTGAAATTTAAATTGACATTTAAACTGAAATTGGAATTTAATTTGCTAGTTAAACACCCGAGAATTTATAACTAGTAATCTGTTATGATATATGACTGTTTTGGATGTTGATTGTGATGGATGCCTAATGATTGATATGTTAGATGTTTGGATGTTTGTTTATGCTAATTTATTCTTGTTATTCACCCTAGATGTTTTATGCTGATTTATTCCTGTTATTCACCCTAGATGTTACGACCATCAAATAAATCTGAAATTAAAAATTAAGAAATAGGTTGAAATAATATATACCTATGACACCTGATTTGGATTGAATGATATATATCCATTCCAGAAATTAAAATTAAAATTAAAATTAAAATTAACTGATCGCATAGCCATAGGATAGAAAATTATATACGAACACCATTGGTCGGTTTTAATTTATTTTCTAAATTGTAAAGTATGTTTTGATTTAATAAATTTGATTTTAAAATTTAATTTAAAGATTTTATTTAAAATTTATATTTTAGTTAATCTAAGTTTTAAAAATCTAAATTTTAAGATTTTAACTTATAATTTTATTTTCTAAAATATATAATTTAAATAATGTAATATAATGAAAACACCTTAAAATTTTAATTTAATAAAATATTCAATATATTTTTAAAAGATTTCTTTAAAAATTTAATTTAAGATAATAAATGTAGACTTTTATAATAACTTTGATAGATAAAAAGGTTTTGTAAAAGATTTTAGTATTTTGTAAAGGTTTTGTAAGGAATTTATAAAAGTTTTATAAGAAATTTTATAATGGACTTTATAAAAGGATTTTTTCTAAAAGATTTTATAAAGGATTTTACAATGGTTTTATAAAGGAGTTGTAAAGGTTTTAAAGGATTTTATAAAGGGTTTTATAAAAGAACTTGTATAAAGAGATTTGGAAGCATTTTAAAGGAATTTGCGTAGAAGTTTATGAAAAGTGGAAGAGTTGTAAACTGTTTTGCAATTTATAAATAGCTTTATAAATAGTTCTAAAGCATATAAATAGTTTTTAAATGGTTTAAGAGAGATTTACAAATTATTTCAAAATTGATTGAAAGAAAATATTCCTCGATATTTATGAATATATTTATACTTTTGGAATAAGTATATGGATATCTTGATATGAAGGCATAAACTATTTTTGGATTTTTTTAATGATCACGGTGTGAAATAAGCGTTTGGTTGTTAAAGGGACCAGGGTCATATATTGTCATACTCTCTACCAATTCCGAAACTACTTTAACAACTGTGCATGTGGTGGAGAATCCAGAACGAAGTAGGATGGTTTGGCAAACGCTACTGGTATGAGGTATGAACGCAGCCCTGGCCTTCGGGTCAGCTTGATATGACTAAAACAAGAGCTATACTGGACTAAATGAGGTCGCTGCTCCTATCGGACATGCTTTTTCGATACCATATCTGTTACTTTGTGATTGATTGGTGTTCACCCTCTATTTGATTATGGGAGTGTGTCTCGAGGTGGGCGATAGTAGCTGCTATGCGTTACCACCAGTCCGGGAGTGCAAAACGGTAGAATCCTACCTTGGGCATTGCGTTGCATGCCTTTTCATATGCCTTATCGAGCCTACTACAATTTTGGTTTGTGTCGTACCTATGGAGTGCTCCCTGATTGCACACCGGTTTACGGTGGAGTTTACAGTACTATATAGACTACGATGCTTATATAAAATGTGTTAAGGGGGATATGGGTAACGCCTTAACGCTATTTTCAATATTATACTTTACTAATAGACACTACATATATAGCGTATATTACTACATATAGATAGTTTGATGGATCCTTAAGAGATGGAAAAATCCCATAACATCTCTTAAGTTATTGTACTCATGTTATACACCGGATAGGAGATGAAAACCCCGTAACATATCTGACGCCATTTCACTCATTTTCCATGTGATATTGATTTTACTTACATGAGAATATTTTAGTTTTAATCCGAGTGTTTTGTCTTTTCATTATGCTCAAGTCAGCCTGAGCGTTTCAGTGTTTGAAGACATTATTTCTGGAGGACGAAGACGGAGTTTTTTATATTATATTATTCGTATTATTCTACTGCATCATTATTGGTATGTTATTGTTGCACTCTGATTATGTTGTAAAAATTGTGTAATCAAATGTATATTGTAAAATAGCTTCATGAACTGTTTATTTGATTATTATATTTTGTCATTCCGTTGTGAGATTCTGTGTTTGTATTTCCTTCTTTTCTCTTATTTTCTTATTTACCCCATTGACAATTCTACCTTTTGAATGGTTTGAATTAGACATGTGTGGTTTATTATGGATTTAAACTGTAACGACCCACTATTTTGGACCATTCAAACCGACAATAAATCCACACATGCCGGACTTGAATAATTCAAAACAATGGATTATTAATTTAAATTGGCAAAACTCAGCATATACAGTAAATAAAATAATCACAGATCACAGACACAGAGTAATATAACAATAATGCAGCGGAAACAAAAGAATAGTAGTTCATGAAGCTACTATATATATATATCAGAGTTAAACAAGATACAACAGAAGTCTCGAATACAATAGATATCTCAATACAATAGCCAAATACAAGATCTGAATACATCGCTGGAATCAACTGAATAACTAAAAGCCGGATAGATAGTTGGATCTCCAAGCGAAGCTCCAACTCCAAAGGTGAGTCTCGAATACTGTATCACTCAGTCTGACCTGAGCGTAAAGCAAAACACAAAACACTCGAGTCAGGATTAACATTCTTATATAAATAAATCCAACTCAAGTGAAATAACTACTGAAATACAAGTAACTCAAAGGATGTTTGGGATAACCATTCTCTAAGGGTCCGTTAAACTATCTACTATGTAGTAGTGTACGCTAAGTAGATAATGCCTATCAGTAATATAAAGTATCAAAATAGCGTTAAGGCATTACCATTATCCCCCTTAACACATTTTATATAAGCATCATAGTCTATACAGCACTGTAAAATCCACCGTAAACTAGTGGGCTATCAGGGAGTACTCCATAGTTATAACACAAAACAAATCGTAGTGGTCGCGCATAAGGATACGAGTATGACAAGGCACATGAGGCAATACCCAAGGTAGTGAAACTACCGTTTGCCTGATCCGGACTGGTGAGAACGCATCGCCGAAACGATCGCAACACCGCGAAACAACACTCCCAAATCAAGGGTGCGCACCAATCAAAAACAAGTAATGAGTAGTTTACGATGAAGTGTGTCCGCTAGAGGTAGCTAACCTCACTGGCCCGGCACGGCTCCTGTTTAAGTCATTTCCAATTTGACACAAGTGTCAAGGTCATCCATTATCGTTCTCTTTCTTCAAATCCAGCAGCGTCATCATTCCAACCACTTCATTCTGGATCACACTCCGCGTATAATAGTTATTAAAGTGGTTTTCGATTTGGACAGAGAGTATGTCCCTAACCAATCCCAGACTCTTCAATAACTACGTAATTATTACACCGATTGGTCATTTAATAAACTTTCAAAATAGTTTATATTTCAAAATCAAAATATCATTGCCATTTCAAAACCATATCAATACGATATCACTTCCATTTCAAAACCAAATACGATATCATTTCCATTTCAAATATATCCATCTCAAATATATCCATTTACAAAATCTTAGTGCTTCAAAGTTATAACACTTTCTAAATCAAAAACTTTGGAGATCATAATTCTTTGGAAATCAAAGTTTAGAAATCATAGTGCTTTGGAATCATAACACTTTCCTCTTAACCAGTTAAGATATTAAAATTAGTATATATAATAAAATAGTTTATAAATAAAATAGTTTATATAAATAGCTATAAGTTTAAAATAGTTTATAATAAAATAATATATCTTGAAAATGATTTATATAAAATAGTTTATATTAAAATAATTTATAAAGTAAAATATAAATAGTTGTAGATATAGTTTAAAATACTTTATAAAATAAAATAGCTTCCACAAATTCACAAATCGATTCAAATCAACTCGACTTCCAAATTCAACTTAATTCAATCTCCATTCATAAATTTCAACTCAATTCAATTTCTAAATAAATCATTTCGAATTATAATGATTTCAAATACAGATTTGAAACATAAAATAAACCATTATATTTCATTATATTTCAAAGCTTTAAATATTCCACATTTCAAAACTAAATTCGATAATTTTATATATATATATATATATCAATTCACTTTTCTATTATTTAGTTTTGAAATATTTACTTAATTATTTCAATATCATTTGAATACAACCTCAATTTACAAATTTAAATAAACAAAATATACCATTAAATTTATATAAATTTGAAATATTCCTTTAAATCACTTTTAATCAAATTCAAGTTATAAAATATATCTTTAAAATTTCAAATTTAATAGATTTCAAATCAAACTTATTTTAGTATAATTCTTAAATAATTAAAAATTCCAAATCAAATTCAAATTTATCTTTCAACCTGAAATAATCTAAACTCTATATTTGGAAATATAAATTTTACATATATACTTAAACATATTTATATTGATTCAAATCAACTTTATTAAATCAACTTTAATAAATTTTTAAAATCAATATTTATTAAAACCGTATATTTCTTTCCAAAACCATAGAAATCATTTTCAAAATATTTATATATATAGACCAACGGTGTCTGTATAAAATGTTCTACCCTATGGTCAAGTGATACGGATATTTATCATTTCACTCCGTAATTTAAATATATATGGGTATATATATATATATATATCATCTCAACCCGTAATCCCTAATTCAATTCAATTGAAAATCGCTTGGGTTTATCATTTCAACCCATAACGATTTTCTCATATTCTAAAGTCCGTTCGGGTATGTATCATTTCAACCCATAGTGATTCTATACTAACAGGGAACTTGCAGAGTGATAACAGATATGATAATAATATAACAGGCATATATCATCAATATAAATAACAGATAATGGTGTCAGATGTCACAGGTGAACTAATACAGGTAATAACATATATTACAGTGTAAATAACTAACATCAGCATATTTCAATTGTCGTTTCAATTGAAATCAAATTTAATAAATATAAGAACGTTAATCGTGAGTGATTGCTCTAGAGATGAACGAGAATGAGGTGAGTTTCAGATCCAAGCACGAATTTCGACGCAAAGCACGATTGATATACGTTTGACGATCAAAGCTGATAAATAGGAATTGTTAAATAAATCAGAACCGGATCGACGAAGATAAGTGGTATACATGAACAATATATAACTATATATATATATATAAGATCATACTTTAAATACAAACACATTTTAAACTAAATATATATATATATACACACTTCAAAATCATTGTTTTTAAATTAAACACATATATTAAAAATCAACGTATAATTAAAATAATATATATCTATTTATTTATCTCCAATCAATATTATTATAAACTTATATACACCGGTACTTTGAAATCAACAATATATATGTGTAACCAATGTAAGCTGAAGGTTATATAATCAGAATCCAACATTTCCCTTTCATAACAAATCTTTTTATACAATACACTATGTAGTATACATATACAATATAAAACTATATACTTTAATAACTTTCTCACTTTAATACTAATGTAAATAAAATCTCATATAGTCATAACATAACACAGGGAGTATAGTTTATATACAAGTAACTTATAAAACAATCAAAAAATATATTGAAATATGTACAAACTTTTTCTTTGTACTGTAAAACAATAATTCTTTTATAAAATGATCTACTGTGTACGTAACTTTATATTATAACAAAACACTATAAGTATAAGTATTATAACAAAACACTATCAGCATATTACCAACAAAAGGAATCTGACACTAACTATACATATAACATATCTTGTACTCTACAAAATACTCACACAACCCCAAAATATCTACATTTACTAACGTGATATATGAATTATTATTATAAATACTAACAGACTAAGAAAACTATTTACACCTATACATATATCGTTCATATATATATAAACATCAACATCCATTACCTGACCACGAACTAAAGAGGAGAGGAAGGGATATGCAGGCCGAGCAAAGAGGAAGGTAAGGCGAAGAAGTGATGGCTGCTGCCGAGGTGGCTTGCGTTTGCTCTTGGCCGAGCATGGAAGGAGGAGACGGTCAGCGGTGCAAGGGCGGTCGGAGATGGATTTTGGGCTTACGCAGTGGCCATGGGCGCGGCTGCTGGCCAGCACGTGGAGGAAGGCGGATCTCTATGGTGAGGCTTTGGTCTGGCTAGGGAATTGGTGTTAGGGGCGGTGAGGCCTGGAAAATTGTACACGAGACGTGCCGTGGCAGAGATCGCGCGGCCATTAGTGGGTGGCGGTTGAGCACGCGGGGAATCAAGCGATATGCAGAAGTGGTTCGCGTGAAGAGTGCAGAGACGATGGAGGTGCGATTTTCCAGCATGAAGAAGATGGTGAGGGCCGTAAGGAAGAACAAAGGGAAGGCATGCTGTAGGGTTGCTCGGCGACGTGTAGATCGGGTTTGTGTGCAGCTCGGCACAGTAGTGGAGGTGGGAGGATTTCTAGGCGGGCTGCACGTAAGGGAAAGTCAGGGGAAGAAGACGAGCGGAAGTGGCGGCTACGGCGCTTGGTGGAGGAGTGGATCTAGGATTGGCCACGGAGGTGGGTTGTTGAGGCCGTGGCGATGAAGGCCAGATAGGAGAGGGAGATTGGATGTAGGCGGGGACATGAGTTTGTTATACGGTGGTGGAGAAGACAAAGGACGTGGGTGGTGCAAGTGAAAGGAATGGGGAACGGTTCGAAGAACAGAGGAAAGGAAAAATGTTTAGAGACAGAAAATGAAAATTGTTCTGTAGAAGAGAGAACACGAGAAGGCAGAAAGAAATGAGGAAGAAGGCCGATGGAGGTAGGAAAATAAAGGAGAACGTGTAGGCTCAGAAAATAAGAAGCTGAATAGTGAATAAAAATAAGCATTTAATATACACGTTACCCAAAATATCTCATAGTAAAAGTGTGGAAACCAAGCAAAGCCGAGATATGATAAATCTGAAAAGGAAATAGAAAAGTTATCAATAGAATTGAATACCGGAAATAACACAAGTCAGTATGCTTTGAATTCAAAAAAATGATTAATAGCACAAGCCCTTTGGAATTACGTTGGGCAATTGAATTAAGATGGGAAACCCAAAAGTGTCAAAACGAGTACCGGTACGGTTAACCGTTTTCACGGATTTCACCACGTACCGGATTCCGAAATACACAATTGAATATACCATAGAGATCAGCACGATGAGACGATCAAAACGGTATACAGATATATCAGTGGTATGATTGAATTATAAAAATTCGAATTTTCTACTAGCGGAAAATGCAGCAAAATGCAAAAAAATAAGATCGACGGAGCTAAAGAAGTCCGAATTTGGAAAAACGAAAAATGACATCTTAGTCAGAAGATGAATTAGAATTTTTCTATGTAAAAATATTCAGGTTTGAAAAACATTTTATTATCATCAATTTTAACTGATATAAATTGGAATTAATTACACTAGAAAATAAACTTCCAAATTATCTTATGAAAATTTACAAGTTGCTATGATTAATTAGACGCATTCTAAATATCAAATTTTTATTTCAAAATTTTATCGTTTAAAAATTTACAAAATTTCAACTAATTACGTTATTAAAATAGTTAAAATTTACGGGTCGTTACACTCTCCCCCACTCAAAACTTTTCGTCCCCGAAAAGGAAGGAGGTAGGAGAATAGAAACAACCAGAAAGAAAATAGATTGGAATACAAGTAAAACAATTAATTTAAACCATATAAATTTCAATTTAAATTAATTAATATTTAACAATTTGGTTAAATCCCTTTGAGTTCACTTAAGTTAAATCAATCTATCTATTTCTAAATTCATTATCTTATTATCTAGTCATCCTCAATTAACAATTTCTAAATCATCAATTTGTATAATCATTTATTGTACCCATATTTTATTCAACAAATTTAATTCTTTTATTCCAAATTATTGTTAAGTTTATTCCACTTAATATATTTTATTACATATATTTAAACCATATAAATTAATTTAAACCATATAAATTTCAATTTATATTGATTTATATTCAATAATTGGTTTAAATTTAAGGTATTTCCATAAGTTGATCTAATTTCAATTTATTAATTCCTTCAAAACAAATGTATTTGTTTCATCTATTATTCAATTGACTTATTATTCTATTCATTTCAATTAATATTTATAACTAAAATTTAAGTGTATAACCTTTATTATAACCACTCAAATTCTATTTATAAAAGTCATTTTATATTGTATATTATCCAATTACATATTCAACTTTTGAATGATTTAGGTAAGTTGTATTAGAATGTAATTGAGTATTATTCAAATAAAATTTTCCAATTCAATTATTTAAAATTTAAATATCTATTCCAAATTTTGGTTTCATTTTATAACTGAAATCATCTATAAATCATAAATTTAAGAATTTTTTTTAAATTTCTGATTAACTTTAAACAGTTTAGAGATAAATATATATAATATATATATGAAATCTAATTTTTTTATCATATATCTATATATATATATAAAAATCAAATCATACTTTAGAAATTCAAATCAATTCATTTTCAAAACAAAATTGTAGCAAAGCTACTAGATGGTCTCTCCACTTCGAAACTCGAAAATGAATGTCGATGATGCGGCCGCCATCACCGAAATTATTTTCCAGCGACAAAGAGAAGAGTACTGATTTAAACATTAAAATTCTTTGAAAATCATTTATATTCAAAAATACTTTATATAATATACATTTAAAATTTTAAAACCAGAGTTTGGAATCATTGGAAATTAAATTCTCAAATTCCTGATTTAAATTCATTTCAATTCCAAATCAATTTAAAAACAATGTTTATAGATTCATTTATAGAACCATAAATGATAACCAAATATTATCATTTCAAACAACCAATTTAATTAACTTTTTAAATTCCAGAAAATTTTACTTTTATATTTATAATATAATCATACAAATTTATTTCATTTACCAAATTTGAAAAATAATATTGTGTCAGTTTGCTCTGTTCAAGTGTTTTGGAAATCCTATCGATAGCGTTGATCAGACGAATCGATCGAAAATCCTAACCAAGATCAACAACTCAATCAACACACTATAAACATAAAATATTTTATATTATTGATTCGCAAATACACTTTCTCGTTCCACGATACAAGAATGGATTTCAAAGCAAGGCAAGAGATTCAAATTTGATGGACTCAAATCAAAGAGAATTTTGATTCAAAGACAGGTTCGAAACAAAGATAAGATGAATAAATAACAAAATAGGAAGATAGATAAGTTTATATAAATCGCGGGCAACCTTAACTGTGTCGACCGTGACTTCAAAAATTAGATCGATGTGGAATTCTGGGGCAAATCGACATCCGATCGCAAAAGATAGAATTTGGGAATAGCAAGAGGTTACAGCATCTAAACTGAGGACATAAGAATCTCCGGTGAATCAATGCCAATTGTAAAGGAGTTTCACCACTTTACAAATCATTTGGAGATTGGCGAGACCGCCAAGTTATTATAGAGATCATTCGTAGTGGAGTTATGGGGTACTCCAGAATCAAAAGAATACGAATTTGAAGAGACAAGAACGCATTTGTGGATTTTGGAACCGAGGGGAACGTTCCAAAATTCAAAGCAAACCAAGTCAAAGAGGAAGAGATTTAAGCTCGAACAAAAGTGATTCCGTAATTAAATTTACCCTATATGTTGAGTTTTGCCTAAAACCAAAGCTCTGATACCAACTGTAACGGGACGTCGCCAGTGGGGTAACGCCCTCCGTAGCATACAGTTGTACATGTGTGCTGCCTTTACGGCCAGCCTCTCGACTGCACCAACCCCGCAGGGACAAGTAGGAGTAAGTGTCATCCGCTCGCTACCAAACCCAAATGCGAGAACCCCCTATCATGCTGCACCCGCCAAGTGCAAAGGCAGACACACATGTCGGACTTGAATAATTCAAAACAATGGATTGTTAATTTAAATTGGCAAAACTCAACATATACAGTAAATAAAATAATCACAGATCATAGACACAGAGTAATATAACAATAATGCAGTGGAAACAAAAGAATAGTAGTTCATGAAGCTACTATATATATATAACAGAGTTAAACAAGATACAACAGAAGTCTCGAATACAATAGATGTCTCAATACAATAGTCAAATACAAGATATGAATACATCACTGGAATCAACTGAATAACTGAAAGCTGGATCTCCAAGCGAAGCTCCAACTCCAAAGGTGAGTCTCGAATACTGTATCACTCAGTCTGACCCGAGCGTAAAGCAAAACACAAAACACTCGAGTCAGGATTAACATTCTTATATCAATAAATCCAACTCAAGTGAAATAACGACTGAAATACAAGTAACTCAAAGGATGTTTGGGATAACCATTCTCTAAGGGTCCGTTAAACTATCTACTATGTAGTAGTGTAAGCTAAGTAGATAATGCCTGTTGGATATGTTTCTACCATCATCGAGCCAACACGAGGAAGCAAGGGACGAGCCACCAGGATAACCGAGCCAGCTATGCAGCATCCCCTAACCAAACTCACCCACCGGTCCACTATGTCCTTCCACCGAACCAAGCGCACCGGTCCACTGTGTCCTTCCACCGAACCAAGCGCACCGGTCCACTGTGTTCTTCCACCGAACCAAGCGCACCGGTCCACTGTGTCCTTCCACCGAACCAAGCGCACCGGTCCACTGTGTCCTTCCACCGAACCAAGCTCACTGGTCCACTGTGTCCTTCCACCGAACCAAGCACACCGGTCCACTGTGTCCTTCCACCGAACCAAGCACACCGGTCCACTGTGTCCTTCCACCGAACCAAGCACACCGGTCCACTCGTGTCTTTCCAACAAACCAAGCACACCGGTCCACTGTACTCCCACCATCGAACCAAAGGAAACCGGACCAGCTCCACCAGGCCAGATTACGTCAGCCCAGGCCCGCCAGCTGCTATCTACCTCCAAGACCCCTACCCCCAGTCTCACTCTATAAATAGAGGGGCAGGGGTACAGCAAAAAAAAAGTTTGAGAGCTCAAGCATGGAGAGAACTTTCAAACAACTTTCTTTTACTTGTATCAAAGCTTTGTACTTGTAATCTAAACAAGAGAAGAGAAATAACATATAAAGTGGACGTAGGCATATTCTGGCTGAACCACTATAAATCTGCGTGTCTTTTTACAGTTTAGACCCTTCTTTTCATATATTTGCATAAATCACCCAAATCACTAAGAACAACATAAGACATACTAAATCATACGACTTTGAGGTGTTTGTCCATTTTTTGTGCAAACATTTTTGGTGCTTTCACTGAGAGCTTGAAGACTCGAAGCTTCAGCTTCATCCACTTAACATTTTTCCTAACAGCATCATCCACCGTTCGGAAAACATGCCTCCCAAGCAGAAAAAAGATGTTAACAAAGGAAAAAACATCGCATCCAACAGTCTTCTAGATCCAGCTGTCACGAATCAAGTAAATCGTCCTCCTCCGGCAGCAGTAACAAATGAAGGACAGGCCAACCCCTCCTGCCACAGAACAGCCCGCAGCAATTACTAGGGCAGATTTAGACAGGGTTGTGGTCGAAGTAACTAACCGCTTCACGTCTCAACAGGAAGCCTTGGTGGACCATCTCATGTCACGCTTAAGGGATGCTGAAGAGTCCAATCGCAACACTGAATCATGGGGCGAGTCCCAGTCTGGAGGATCTCAGAGACAACAAAGATCTTCCTTCTTCGAAGGAGCTGACGGCAGAAGTAGCCATGGTAGGAGCCGAGATCGAGCACAACCCGAAGTTAGGCCTGAGGAAACATTTGGTACCGAACCCAACGGGGGAGGTACCGGGTGAAGGTCAACTGTAGCTGAGCCCGTCATACTGCCTAACCACGGAAACGCCAGTGAACGGGGCCGAGCTAGAGTCCAGCCCGAAGTTGGACCCGAGGAAGTGCTTAGATCAGAACCCAGCAGGGGAAGATCAAGGCAAGGGCCAACTGTAGTTGACCCTAGCATGCTCCCCGAAGATCAAAGGCAGCCATTACAAAATATGAGGAATGATAGACGATACCATCCCTACAGGTCATCCGGACGGAATCAATCCCACAGAACAGAACCAAACTCATTTCTATCTGCTCCAAGTACTGATGAAAGGATGGCACGCTTATTCAGAGAGTGCGTCCAACGGGAGCAAAGGGATCGAGGGATAGGCGCTAGGGTAACCAGCCCTTTCGCCCGCAATATCAAAATTGCTATCACTCCCCGATAATGGAAGATGCCAACAATGGAACCTTACAAAGGAACCTCCGACCCCGTTGTACACTTACAGAGGTACACACAACATATGCTCATGAGTGGAGCGACAGAGGGAGTACTGTGCAAATGCTTTCCGCTCTTCTTAGCAGATCTCGCTACCTCCTGGTTCTGTCATCTACCCCAAGGATCCATCAGCTCATGGGAAATGTTGAAAGAAAAGTTCATCAGTCAGTTCCGCATCCATGTGGAACAACCTAAGGACGCTTATTCCTTATCCTGCGTCAAACAGAAACCTGGAGAGAAGCTGCAGCAATACCTTACCCGATTCAATGCCGCAGCAGCCGCGGTCCAAGATGCCGATGAGAAGCTCATCCTAATGGCCCTCTGTAGTGGTGTGCATCCGGACACTAAATTTGCTAGAAGGTTGACGAAAGAAAAACCAGTTACTTCACCCGATTTCTTCCATGAAGCTGGGAAATATATGAGGCTTGAGGATGCCGCCGTTGAGGGGCAGTCAGAACAGCAAAATAAGGCAACTCATAGCAACGCCCCTGCTGTAGCAAGGGACGTTCGAAGAAATGATTCCAGAGACAATGCTGGGGGCAAGAAGGGAGAAAAGCGCCTATATCGGCCTAGACTGAGATTCGACACTTACACTCCTTTGAACGAGACCGTCGAAAATATCTTCCTTGCCACCCAAGGCGAAGTTAGATACAAACGCCCACCATACAAGAAGGAATCAGATAACGCGCAGAAGTCTGGAAAGTTCTGCCGTTTCCACGAATCTCAAGGGCATGATACCAATGAATGCCATCATCTTCGGGACTTGATTGAGGAACACATCAGAAGGAAGAAACTGGAACGTTATGTAAAAGGTCAGGACAGGACTCCAGCTCCTGCCAATGAGAACCCAGGGCCATCCTCACCGGAGATCGGCAGAGGAAACCGCAACACTAGCAGCTCTAGTCAAGAAAAGATAGTGGTTCATACCATCTCGGGAGGACCGCACATCGCAGAAAGAAGCTGGAAAGAGATGGAAAGATATGGTAAGTCGCTTAGAGACAATAAAGACTGTGTCAAATCGGTCATAGAAGAGCGCCACCCAAAGCGGAGAGACAGTGATGACATCACATTCAGTAAGCGTGACCTAGAAGGAAGGCAATACCCTCACATGGATCCCATGGTTATCTCTGCCCGACTCGGTCCCGCCGAAGTTTACCGAATCCTAGTAGACACTGGAAGCTCAGTAAACATCCTGTTCAAACATGCATTCGACAAAATGAAATTATCAATGAAGGATGTGTCTCCCTGCGATAAGCCACTACACGGTTTCACTGGAGATGCGAAGATGCCCCTCGGGCAACTGGACCTCTTTGTTGAGATTGGAAGCCATCCCCGCTCCGCTGTACGGAAACAAACGTTTGTGCTGATAAAGAACCATTCAGCCTACAACGCCTTCTTAGGAAGGCCATCCTTGTCTGACTTCCAAATTGTCCTAGCCCCATGGTGCCTAAAGATGAAATTTCCAACGGACAATGGAGTAGGGGAAGTAGAAGGAGACTAGGACGTTGCTCGAGACTGCTATGTGACTGAACTTCGCAACAACCATAGGAAGGATAAAGGGAAGGGTGTAAAGGTTGCCCTCTGCACGAAAAGTCTAGAAGCATAGCAACTAAAGAAAGCCCCTCCTCTTCGATATACCAGCGACCCTTTCAATGAATTAGACCCTAGGGACAAAGAGGAGGAGGCCACCGCCGAGCCTGTAGAGGCTATGGAGTTTGTATCTGTAGACAAGCACGACTCAAGTAGACTATTGAAAATTGGGTCTCAACTAAAAGCAGAGTTGAAGGAGCAACTCATTGACTTTCTCCGCCACAATTTGGATGTATTCGCTTGGTCACACGCTGATATGACCGGAATCTCCCCCGACGTAGCATGCCATGTACTAAACATTGATCCTACCAAGGCGCCCGTAAAACAAAGAAAGAGAAGTATGGGGGCAGAGCGATCGGCAGCCCTCGATGAAGAAGTAAAGAATCTACTCGCCAATGACTTCATACGAGAAGCCATCTACCCGGAATGGATCGCTAACCCGGTACTGGTGAAGAAGGCTAATGGGAAGTGGCGAACATGCATTGACTTCTCCAACCTAAACGACGCCTGGCCAAAGGATTGCTTCCCACTTCCCCGAATCGACCAACTTGTAGACAGCACAGCCGGGCACGAGCTCTTATCTTTTATGGACGCATACTCAGGATATAACCAAATCCCTATGCATACTCCCGATCAAGACCACACTAGTTTTATCACCGACCGGGGTTTATACTGCTATAAGGTATGCCTTTCGGACTTAAAAATGCAGGAGCCACCTACCAGCGCCTCGTCAACAAGATGTTTGCAGGGCTAATAGGGCAAACTATGGAAGTATACGTGGATGACATGCTGGTAAAGTCAAGGAAAGCCGACGATCACGTAAGCCACCTAGGCAAGATGTTTCAAGTACTTCGCCAGTATGGAATGAAGTTGAATCCTCTAAAAAGCTCCTTCGGAGTGTCATCAGGAAAGTTCTTAGGATTCATCGTCCATGCCAGAGGGATTGAAGCAAACCCTGAACAAGTCCGAGCGCTAAGGGATATCAAGATACCTTCCAATCGAAAGGAAATGCAAAGCCTGAATGGAAAAGTGGCTACCCTAAGCCGATTCATCTCCAAGGCAACGGACAAGTGTGTCCCCTTTTTCGAAGCTGTAAAGAAAGACAAAGGAAAGTTCGAATGGACAGACGAATGCTTGACCGCTTTCCTTAACTTAATCGAACACCTCCAGAAACCACCGGTACTCTCGAATCCAAGCGAAGGCAAAGAATTATACCTATACCTTGCTGTGTCATCTCACGCCCTAAGCGCTGCCTTGGTAAGGGAAGACACCAGCACGCAGCGGCCGGTTTACTTCGTCAGTAAAAGGTTTACGGGGGCAGAAGTCAGATATCCTAAACTTGAGAAGCTAGCATACTGTTTACTAATCACATCACGGAAGCTGTGTCACTACTTCCAGTCCCATTCAATCAAAGTTTTGACCGATCAACTCCTGAGGCAGGTGCTCCATCGTCCCGACACTTCTGGGCGACTACTTAAATAGTGCATTGAACTAAGTCACTATGATATCACCTATCACCCTCGCACCGCCATCAAGGGACATGCTATGGCTGATTTAATTGCAGAATTCGCTGCCAACGAAGATAAGGAGCAATTGGAAATAGCAGAAGACATCAAGTGGAACCTCTTTGTGGATGGTGCATCAAATGAACAAGGTTTGGGGGCAGGTGTGGTAATAGTCACTCCCAAGGGAAATAAGTTGCACTATGCTATAAGGTTGGAATTCGCTGCCACCAACAACGATGCAGAATATGAAGCAGTGATAGCTGGATTAGAACTTGCCATAGAAATCGGAGCCAATTCTTTGTGCCTTCATAGCGATTCTCAACTTATTGTTAATCAAATACTAGGAGAATTCCAAGCTCGAGAAGAACGACTCATAGCATATTTAAAGAAGACCAAGTTACTTCTCAGCCGATTGGACCACTACTTAGTCAAACACATCCCTCGGGAAGAGATCCAAGATGCCGACGAATTGGCAAAGCAAGCAAGTATGAGAGACGTCGCCATCTTTGGAGCAGTAACCATCTCAAAGCAACTGACCCCAAGTTTTGAGCAAGTAAATCTGATAGCTGCAACCGAAGAAGCAACTTGGATGACTCCCATCCGAGACTACCTACAAAGTGGCACACTACCCAACGGGCGTAACGAAGTCAAGAAAATCTTAAGGAAAGCTTCCCGCTACACAATACAAGAAGACATCCTCTATCGGCGCGGATTCTCTAACCCGTTATTAAGGTGTGTCGCTGGGAGGGAAGTCAAGGAAATCTTATCCAACATTCATCAAGGAAGCTGCTGAGATCACACCGGAGGGCAAACATTAACAAAAAAGATACTCCGGTATGGATATTTCTTGCCCACCTTAAGCAAGGACGCTTTAGATTTTGTCAAAAAGTGTGACAGATGCCAGAAGTTTGCTAAGATTCCGCGGCTACCAACAACTGAGATTACTCAAATGACCAGCCCTTGGCCCTTCGCAATATGGGGAATTGACTTAATCGACGAGCTACCAATGGGCCAAGGCGGGGCCAAATATGCTATAGTGGCAGTCGACTATTTCACCAAATGGGTGGAAGCGGAACCTCTGAATAAAGTATCTTCAGCAAAAGTTATTAACTTCTTGATCAAAAATGTTCTGTGCAGGTACGGAGTCCCACTCAAAATCATATCAGACAATGGACTTCAGTTTGACAGCGAGGAATTCGCCAACTGGTGCCAAGAGCACAGAATTCACAAAAGCTTCTCATCCGTAGCGTATCCCCAGGCAAACGGACAAGTCGAAGCCGTCAACAAAATTCTGAAAACTCTAATAAAAAAGAAGCTCGAAAAGTCAAAGGGCGCTTGGGTGGATGAACTTCCTACGGCACTATGGGCCTATCGCACATCTTTCAGAACATCAACGGGGCACACTCCTTTCTCTTTGGCATACGGATCGGAGGCTATGCTTCCAGTTGAAACCATTGTGCCTTCCCACCGTAGGATCCACTATAACCCAGAAGAGAACGAAGAACTCCTTCACATGTCTTTGGATCTAGTTGAGGAGAGAAGAAATGATGCAGTCCTTAAAGCAGCAGCCCACAAACAAAAAGTGGCGGCACAATACAACTCCAAAGTCAAGCATCGTACCTTACAAGAAGGGGATCTTGTCCTCAAGCGAATCTTCCCTCGCCCCGGAGCGCTAGACCCAATCTGGGATGGACCATATGTAATTCATAAAGATCTCCACAACGGAGCCTATATTTTGTCAACAGTGGATGGAGAGGTGTTCCAGAGGGCATGGAACATCCAACACCTCCGTCGATACTTTTCTTAACTTGTATTGCCCATATGAAGTGAATTAACAAAGAGAATCAGTGGACGTAGGCATTTTCGTGCCGAACCACTTTAAAAAACCTTGTCTCTTTTTTAACTTGTTCCTTTATATCTTGGCTGCTTGTTAACTTTATCCTTTTCTGTTGAACAAAATCCTGTGCATACAGCGTTTCAATTCAAAGCACTCCACAGCGCAACTTCACCTGGACAAGACCTAACAGGTACTACGCGAATCTATGCCCTCGCCAATGAGACACTTTTGCTCCGGCATCCCTCTGCTGCGGGTTAACTCATTGCTCGTGACGGCCCTTAAAGCCAACTGTAATGAGCCGATTATAAGCCACCGAGAAGGCCGACTATAGCCGAGGCAGCTCATTACGGCGTTCGGCTCGCCGGCAACTGTGAACCGATTATAAGCCCCAACATAAGGTGTGGCCAGCCAGGGGCAGTTCACGATTGACGATCGGCACCCACGCTAGCCGGCCACAGTAAATCGAATAATACCCACGATTACGGGCCATAATGACCCGGGTAGTTACTGTGCGCGATCTCGGCTCCGATGTGTCTTAAGTGCGGCTGTGGTAAAAAAGAATTAACTCCCCGCGGAGGCGTAAGATGGGTGACAAATGTCTCCAAGACCCACAGCTAGGGAAAGTGACTACAAAGCCCGTTTGCCACGAACTTAAGCACATCGAAGGACTTCCGTGATTGGAAGTTTTACTATTTCACATATTTCAATTTTACTTAAGAAACTTTTCTCCTATCCTCTGTAACAATCCCTGAAGTACAGGACACAAAACAGGAGACACTCACTAATAGAAGCGGATACTCACAGCAAGATACTGGACCGCATCCCTTACTCGGTCACACAGGATATTCAAAGCTGCCATCTACAAGCAAAATATAAAGGGCGGTATTTCCTTCTTTCATATATGCCTATAATTTATTCACGCCTCACGCTAACACTGCAAGTCATGAAATTATGTTTTAAACAAGAACCTGACATCAAACACAATTTAATTACAAGAATATGCATAGCTATATTTCTCGTGCAACGTGTCAAAATAGCAAAAACATTCAAAAGACGACAAAATCAGCTTAAGTTAAAGAATTGCACATCAAGAATAGAGCGATTTATTACAAGTAGCAAAAATTACAACCTAAGAGTTACTCTACTGTTTTAAGACTAACATATACAGCCATGTCAAGTCCACAAAAAGAATTTTCCAGGTCTAATCAGGGAGCCGGCTGCGTTGGAGTCTTGTCCTTGTCCTGTTGCCCACCTGTCCGGTCAGAAAAAGAAATCATTTGCGATAAGCAACAGAGTTAACGAAAGAAGAAACTAATGAAGAAGAGGTTACCAGCAACTTCCCCTTGATCGTCTTGGTCGTCATCCCCTACTTCCACACCTGCCTCCTCAACCGCAAACAACCGCATCCCCTCCTTCACCGCTGTCTTCTCCTCCTTGGTGAACTGAGCGGTGACCACATCCATCCTAAAGGCCGCTCCACCCTCCTTATCCGCCTCAGCCTTGGCCTCCTCTAGAGCCCTAAGGTAAATCCTAGCCATAACCCGGGGGTAGTCGTCCATCCAAGATAAGCTGCCCTGCTTCCAAATGCGAAAGTACATATCCTGCAGCATATCATCCATCATCCCCTCATTTTCCTCAAACTCCCTCATACGGGCCTCAGAAACCGATAGCCTTGCAATGGCAGCATCCCTTTCCAGTCGGTATCGCAAGCAGTCAGCCTGAAGGGACCTCCTCATCACCTCCATATCCTCCTTTAGCCTGACTTGAGCAAGCTCTGCGGCTTCAAGCTTCCCCGACAGCTCCTCTACCTGCTCAAGATCCGCCCTCCGAACCTCGTCCACTGTCGAGATGGCCATATTTATCTGCTCCTTGCAGGCAGCCTCCATCTTCCACAATTCCGCCTTACTAGCCTCCTCCATAGTCTTCCTCAACCGCCCAGAGGCGGTCTCATGCTGAGAAATCTGAATGGCCTGATCAGCAAGCTGTTTGGCCTGATCCGAAACCATCAATCGTAGTCGGATGTTGGCACTCCCAATCTCCTCTCCAGCCTTAACCAGCCGGGCATGATGCCCCATCAGCTTCCTAGTCTCCTCCGCCACCCGATCCATATTAGCCTTGGCCTCGTCTCCCATGGTAACTATCCGAGTAGTAAGTAAATCGAGATCTAAGGACTTGGCCTCATCAAGCACCCGTACCATGGGATTGCGGGGAAGAAGGTGCTCACCGGTAACCTCGTCAAAGGTAATATCATGAGAACTTAGATCCAGATCAGGATGACCTGCAAATGGATTACGAGCCAAGCCAGGACGATCAATCTGAGTAATGGTAGGATTTTCAGACGGGTGCGGAGAGGGTGTGAACTCAGTATCCTCCTCCGTAATATCATGAAGAGGCTGAACTGCGGGCTGAGGACCAAGTGAAGGTTCGGATAAGGGATGACTCCTCTTTCCCTTTTGAATACCCTCTTCAATAACCCCGAGAAGAAGACGGTAGCCGACTACATCCCCGGAACGGTGGGTCGAAGGCTTCGGCTTGGCAGAAGCTTTGGAGAGCTTGTATTGTTCAAGCCTATGCCGAAGATCTGAGGCCTTGGCCGTTTTACCTGCTCCTGATATGAAGAACAAGTGTCACAAGCTTACATTGATCCATAATTCGAGAAACGTGGTAAATTAAAAGTTAAAAGAAGAAAGGAAACACATTTGTTATACAAACCATGGGGAGGAGTAGGATACTTCAATAAGTCCTGGATTTCATTCCAGGACGGGAGCGGATCATAAAATATTCCTAAGTCCCTATCATAAATGAAGCCTGCAGGAGTCAAAAGTTCACCTTGAGTCGTCGGAGCCACCTTGGCTGGAATAGTCTGAGAAGGCTCGCTTGCACCGGTCCCGGCCTTGTCAGCTTTCCTGGATTTCTCTACCAAAGCCGGTTCTCCGTCCAGCCCCTCGAAAGCTTGGAGGTATGCATCATCCGTCCACTCCTGAATCTCGCCTGCTTACCCAAGAAGCAAGGCCCTGATGCCATCGCCACCGTCACCACCTTCCCGGTCATCTCCACCCTCACCTCTCTCCTCCTCCACATCTTCCTTCCCCGGAGTAAGTGGACAAGTGCTGGGGGAAGGGCCATCCGACTTCTTAAGCTTCTTACCTCCGACCACTGGAGATTTTGAGAAAGGTTTCCTCTTGCCACTCTCTACTGTGACACCTCCCTTAGCTTGAGCAGCCGCCCTCTCCTCCGCCGTTTCCCTCTGCTTGACTACTGACTGCTGTGGAAGGATCAAATCATACTCCAGAAGGGTCGCATTTCTGATCAGGTAAGCAGCCGATCTATCTCTCCCGGGGATAGCTTCTATCTCAGCCGCCATCTGAACCAGGCGATCAGTCTCCACAACCGCAAAGCCACCTGTCGCTAGCAAAAATTGAAAACGTATGAGAAGAAGCATCGCAACCAGAATGGAAATTATAAATAAAGCATCGACTTACATCCAGAGGTGAAACGCCGAATAGAAACAGAGTCGTCCCTGACGAAGAACCACTCCTTCTTGAGCATGCTGTACTTAGAATACAGGTCCAAGACCGGCTTGAAGGTTATAGCTGACTCCAAGCTGATGTATGGGGACCCCTTCTTATAGCCCCTCAGATTATATAAATACCGGATCTCCCGGTTGGAAGGAGCACGCCCATGCTTCCTCTGAAAGATGACGAAGAGGCTCACCAGTATAGTATAAGAGTTGGGTTGAAGCTGGAATGGGGCCACCTTTAGATATGTAAGAAAGCTTAGTACCCAAGCATTAAGAGGCGGGATGGCACCACACATACAGTGGTATCTGCTGTAGGCAAAGTACCCTTCGGGAGGGTCAAATGGCATAACTTCTCTCCCTGGCAACAGCATGTGCGCCCTATCAATTCCGAAGGAACGGGAGATGACATCAAGCTGCTCTTCCTTAAGGGAGTTGGGAAAGCAATCGGGCGGGGAGTTCAGAAGCTCCTGAGGGTAGTACCCGTCCACCAGTGATCTCGGGGCAGATCCATGACGTTCCCGACCTGGCTGAGCAGGGGGCACTGCGGAAGATTCTCCTTCGCCCTGGGACTTCTTTTTATCTGATTGAGTTTCTGCTTTTCGAGACATTTATCTGCAACACAAAAGCACGTTGTTAAACCAAAGGATGTAGAGACGCAAACAGGCAAGAGCGTACAGTCCGGAATTTCATTTGTAATTCGAAACATAAAAGGTTCAAAGCCCATTCGGCATTCTCGTTTTCAGAAAGCCCATTCGGCATTCTCATTTTCAGAAAGCCCATTCGGCATTCTCGTTCTCAAGAAGCCTATCCGGCATTCTCATTTTCAGAAAGCCCATAAGGCATTCTCGTTCTCGAAAACCACATTCGGCATTCTCATCACGAAAAGCTCATTCGGCAGAAATAAACTAACCTGGTCCGGTAGCTGAGTGTGGCTCGGCAGGTATTGATCCGGCGGTTCAAAAGTTGGTTCGGCTATCTCGTTCAGTAATTAAGAACAAGGGCCTGCGTCTCCTACTTATAGGGGAAGGCCGGATAACCAGACCAGCCGGTTGGGTTCTCAAACCGGATATGGCTGTCAAGACCAAAACAAAGCACGACATATGTTGGACATATGCCCTACTTTGAGGAGCAAATGTTGGATTTGTTTCTACCATCATCGAGCCAACACGAGGAAGCAAGGGACGAGCCACCAGGATAACCGAGCTAGCTATGCAGCATCCCCTAACCAAACTCACCCACCGGTCCACTGTGTCCTTCCACCGAACCAAGCGCACCGGTCCACTATGTCCTTCCACCGAACCAAGCCAACTGGTCCACTGTGTCCTTCCACCGAACCAAGCGCACCGGTCCACTGTGTCCTTCCACCGAACCAAGCACACCGGTCCACTGTGTCCTTCCACCGAACCAAGCACACCGGTCCACTGTGTCCTTCCACCGAACCAAGCACACCGGTCCACTGTGTCCTTCCACCGAACCAAGCACACCGGTCCACTCGTGTCTTTCCACCAAACCAAGCACACCGGTCCACTGTACTCCCACCACCGAACCAAAGGAAACCGGACCAGCTCCACCAGGCCAGATTACGTCAGCCCAGGCCCGCCAGCTGCTATCTACCTCCAAGACCCCTACCCCCAGTCTCACTCTATAAATAGAGGGGCAGGGGTACAGCAAAAAAAAAAGTTTGAGAGCTCAAGCACGGAGAGAACTTTCAAACAACTTTCTTTTACTTGTATCAAAGCTTTGTACTTGTAATCTAAACAAGAGAAGAGAAATAACATATAAAGTGGACGTAGGCATATTCTGGCTGAACCACTATAAATCTGCGTGTCTTTTTACAGTTTAGACCCTTCTTTTCATATATTTGCATAAATCACCCAAATCACTAAGAACAACATAAGACATACTAAATCATACGACTTTGAGGTGTTTGTCCATATTTTGTGCAAACAATGCCTATCAGTAATATAAAGTATCAAAATAGAGTTAAGGTGTTACCATTATCCCCCTTAACACATTTTATATAAGCATCATAGTCTATACAGCACTGTAAACTCCACCGTAAACTAGTGGGTTATCAGGGAGTACTCCATAGTTATAACACAAAACAAATCGTAGTAGTCGCTCATAGGGATACGAGTATGACAAGGCACATGAGGCAATACCCAAGGTAGTGAAACTACCGTTTGCCTGATCCGGACTGGTGAGAACGCATCGCCACAACGATCGCAACACCGCGAAACAACACTCCCAAATCAAGGGTGTGCACCAATCAAAAACAAGTAATGAGTAGTTTACGATGAAGTGTGTCCGCTAGAGGTAGCTAACCTCACTGGCCCGGCACGGCTCCTGTTTAAGTCATTTCCAATTTGACACAAGTGTCAAGGTCATCCATTATCGTTCTCTTTCTTCAAATCCAGCAGCGTCATCATTCCAACCACTTCATTCTGGATCACACTCCGCGTATAATAGTTATTAAAGTGGTTTTCGGTTTGGACAGAGAGTATGTCCCTAACCGATCCCAGACTCTTCAATAACTACGTAATTAATACACCGATTGGTCATTTAATAAACTTTCAAAATAGTTTATATTTCAAAATCAAAATATCATTGCCATTTCAAAACCATATCAATACGATATCACTTCCATTTCAAAACCAAATACGATATCATTTCCATTTCAAATATATTCATCTCAAATATATCCATTTACAAAATCTTAGTGCTTCAAAGTTATAACACTTTCTAAATCAAACACTTTGGAAATCATAATTCTTTGGAATTCAAAGTTATAACACTTTCTAAATCAAACACTTTGGAAATCATAATTCTTTGGAAATCAAAGTTTAGAAATCATAGTGCTTTGGAATCATAACACTTTCCTCTTAACCAGTTAAGATATTAAAATTAGTATATATAATAAAATAGTTTATAAATAAAATAGTTTATATAAATAGCTATAAGTTTAAAATAGTTTATAATAAAATAATATATCTTGAAAATGATTTATATAAAATAATTTATATTAAAATAATTTATAAAGTAAAATATAAATAGTTGTAGATATAGTTTAAAATACTTTATAAAATAAAATAGCTTCCACAAATTCGCAAATCGATTCAAATCAACTCGACTTCCAAATTCAACTTAATTCAATCTCCATTCATAAATTTCAACTCAATTCAATTTCTAAATAAATCATTTCGAATTATAACGATTTCAAATACAGATTTGAAACATAAAATAAACCATTAAATTTCAATATATTTCAAAGCTTTAAATATTCCATATATCAAAACTAAATTCAATAATTATATATATATATATATATATCAATTCACTTTTCTATTATTTAGTTTTGAAATATTTACTTAATTATTTCAATATCATTTGAATACAACCTCAATTTACAAATTTAAATAAACAAAATATCCCATTAAATTTATTTAAATTTGAAATATTCCTTTAAGTCACTTTTAATCAAATTCAAGTTATAAAATATATCTTTAAAATTTCAAATTTAATAGATTTCAAATCAAACTTATTTTAGTATAATTCTTAAATAATTAAAAATTCCAAATCAAATTCAAATTTATCTTTCAACCTGAAATAATCTAAACTCTATATTTGGAAATATAAATTTTACATATATACTTAAACATATTTATATTGATTCAAATCAACTTTATTAAATCAACTTTAATAAATTTTTAAAATCAATATTTATTAAAACCATATATTTCTTTCCAAAACCATAGAAATCATTTTCAAAATATTTATATATATAGACTAACGGTGTCTGTATAAAATGTTCTACCCTATGGTCAAGTGATACAGATATTTATCATTTCAATCCGTAATTTAAATATATATGGGTATATATATATCATTTCAACCCGTAGTCCCAAATTCAATTCAATTGAAAATCGCTTGGGTTTATCATTTCAACCCATAACGATTTTCTCCTATTCTAAAGTCCGTTCGGGTATGTATCATTTCAACCCATAGTGATTCTATACTAACAGGGAACTTGCAGAGTGATAACAGATATGATAATAATATAACATGCATATATCATCAATATAAATAACAGATAATGGTGTTAGATGTCACAGGTGAACTGATACAGATAACAGTGTAAATAACTAACATCAGCATATTTCAATTGTCGTTTCAATTGAAATCAAATTTAATAAATATAAGAACGTTAATCGTGAGTGATTGCTCACCTTTCGAGGCTAGAGATGAACGAGAATGAGGTGAGTTTCAGATCCAAGCACGAATTTCGACGCAAAGCACGATTGATATGCGTTTGACGATCAGAGCCGATAAATAGGAATTGATGAAATAAATCAGAACCGGATCGACGAAGATAAGTGGTATACATGAACAAAATATAACTATATATATATATATAAGATCATATTTTAAATACAAACACATTTTAAACTAAATATATATATATACACACTTCAAAATCATTGTTTTTAAATTAAACACATGTATTAAAAATCAACGTATAATTAAAATAATATATATCTATTTATTTATCTCCAATCAATATTATTATAAACTTATATACACCGGTACTTTGAAATCAACAATATATATGTGTAACAAATGTAAGCTGGCAGGTTATATAATCAGAATCCAACATTTCCCTTTCATAACAAATCTTTTTATACAATACACTATGTAGTATACATATACAATATAAAACTATATACTTTATTAACTTTCTCACTTTAATACTAATGTAAATAAAATCTCATATAGTCATAACATAACACAGGGAGTATAGTTTATATACAAGTAACTTATAAAACAATCAAAAAATATATTGAAATATGTACAAACTTTTTCTTTGTACTGTAAAACAATAATTCTTTTATAAAATGATCTACCGTGTACGTAACTTTATATTATAACAAAACACTATAAGTATAAGTATTATAACAAAACACTATCAACATATTACCAGCAAAAGGAATCTGACACTAACTATACATATAACATATCTTGTACTCTACAAAATACTCACACAACCCCAAAATATCTACATTTACTAACGTGATATATGAATTATTATTATAAATACTAACAGACTAAGAAAATTATTTACACCTATACATATATCGTTCATATATATATAAACATTAACATCCATTACCTGACCACGAACTAAAGAGGAGAGGAAGGTATATGCTGGCCAAGCAAAGAGGAAGGGAAGGCGAAGAAGTGATGGCTGCTGCCGAGGTGGCTTGCGTTTGCTCTTAGCCGAGCATGGAAGGAGGAGACGGTCAACGGTGCAAGGGCGGTCGGAGATGGATTTTGGGCGTACGCGGTGGCCATTGGCGCGGCTGCTGGCCAGCACGTGGAGGAAGGCGGATCTCGATGGTGAGGCTTTGGTCTGGCTAGGGAAGCGATGTTAGGGGCGGTGAGGCCTGGAAAATTGTACACGAGACGTGCCGTGGCAGAGATCACGCGGCCATTAGTGGGTGGTGGTTGAGCACGCGGGGATTCAAGCGATATGCAGAAGTGCTTCACGTGAAGAGTGCAAAGACGATGGAGGTGCGATTTTCCAGCATGAAGAAGATGGTGAGGGCCGTAAGGAAGAACAGAGGGAAGGCATGCTGTTGGGTTACTCGGCGACGTGTAGATCGGGTTTGTGTGCAGCTCAGCACAGCAGTGGAGGTGGGAGGATTTCTAGGCGGGCTGCGCGTGAGGGAAAGTCAGGGGAAGAAGATGAGCCGAAGTGGCAGCTTCGGCGCTTGGTGGAGGAGTGGATCTGGGATTGGCCACGGAGTTGGGTTGTTGAGGCCGTGGAGATGAAGGCCAGAGGGGAGAGGGAGATTGGATGTAGGCAGGGACATGAGTTTGTTGTACGGTGGTGGAGAAGACAAAGGACGTGGGTGGTGCGAGTGAAAGGAATGGGGAACGGTTTGAAGAACAGAGGAAAGGAAAAATGTTTAGAGACAGAAAATGAAAATTGTTCTGTAGAAGAGAGAACACGAGAAGGCAGAAAGAAATGAGGAAGAAGGCCGATGGAGGTAGGAAAATAAAGGAGAACGTATAGGCTCAGAAAATAAGAAGCTGAACAGTGAATAAAAATATGCATTTAATATACACATTACCCAAAATATCTCATAGCAAAATTGTGGAAACCAAGCAAAGCCGAGATATGCTAAATCTGAAAAGGAAATATAAAAGTTATTAATTGAATTGAATACCGGAAATAACACAAGTCATTATGCTTTGAATTCAAAAAAATGATTAATAGCACAAGTCCTTTGGAATTACGCTGGGCAATTGAATTAAGATGGGAAACCCAAAAGTGTCAAAACGAGTACCGGTACGGTTAACCGTTTTCACGGATTTCACCGCGTACCGGATTCCGAAATACACAATTGAATATACCATAGAGATCAGCACGATGAGACGATCAAAACGGTATACAGATATCAGTGGTATGATTGAATTATAAAAATTCAAATTTTCTACTAGTGGAAAATGCAGCAAAACGCAGAAAAATAAGACGACGGAGCTAAAGAATTCCGAATTTGGAAAAACGAAAAATGACGTCTTAGTCAGAAGATGAATTAGAATTTTTCTATGTAAAAATATTCAGGTTTGAAAAACATTTTATTATCATCAATTTTAACTGATATAAATTGGAATAAATTACACTAGAAAATAAACTTCCAAATTATCTGATGAAAATTTACCAATTGCTATGATTAATTAGACGCATTCTAAATATCAAATTTTTATTTCAAAATTTTATCGTTTAAAAATTAACAAAATTTCAACTAATTACGTTATTAAAACAGTTAAAATTTACGGGTCGTTACATAAACCATCCAAAAAGGTGGGTCGTCACATTTGGTATCAGAGCTTTGGTTAGAAATACCTTAGCCTGTTGGGGTTAACTCATTATAGATAGGGTTACTAATACCCTATAATGAGTCTAAGTGTGTATATATATATAAGAGAGCGTATTTGTTAGTGCTTTAAAAATGTTTTTATATTGTGTTAATTCGTTTTGTTTAGTATTTATAAATTCTGGTCGGTACAAAGGATGCTATGACATTGATAGGGATTTCTAAACACTTAATAGGGCAAACCGACATATTATTGTTTTTGAAATAGGTAATTGAAATAATTTTACCTAGTATTATATTTTGTGAATATATATATAATTTTTCATATTGTTATTGTGGTGTGTTGTTCGTTAGGAAATGATAATGATTGATTATTATCATTTATTGTTTGGTTCGTCATGGTTCTTAAAACCATTAACTACTGTATCTTATAAGAAAATGTAATTTTATAAATATAGTATTAATTATGATTTACAAATAAATAAATTTAAATTTAAATTTGAGAACTTAAGTGCTGGTGTTTTGAAATTGGGTTTTCAAAGATTTTGAAAATATATTAGTATTATTTGGAAGTATTTTCGGATATAAAATTTTTCAATATGATTTGAAAAAAAACATTCTAAAGAATTTTTAAAAGAAAATAAGCTCTGTACTCCCCTCTTCTATCGTTGGAAAATAATTTCGGTGATGATCGCGACATCATCGACGTTCATTTTTGAGTTTCAAAGTGGGAATACCACTGTAGTAGCTTTGCTACACATTTGTTTTGATAAACAAATCTTAATTTTAAATTTTCTAAGTATGATTTGATATACAAAGAATATAAGTATATATTATTTCAAGATGATTTGAAGTGAAACCCGGTATTTAGTTCTTAAGTTTCTGTAAGTTAGGGACTTTAATTGTTGTAATGAAATGAAATCTTGACTATTTTAATAGTTGGAAACTTCTAAAATGAGAAATAAGAAATTAGGAGCTAAGTATTTAGTGAAATTGTAAAGAAATTGGTGATTTTTCATTTGTAAATTAAAGGGCAATGAAATTAAGAAGATGTAAATTATTGAATACTTTTGCTAACTAAAATGAATAAGATAAATTTGTATAACACTCAATTACATTCTAAAAACATATATAAAACTTACCAGAGAAAAAAACTTGTAATGTTAAATATGAATATGTAATAGAATATTATAAAAGTAAAACTTAAGTAATGAAAATGTTTCAAACGGAATTATATCTATAAATAAAGAATTAAGATGTACAAGGAATGTTATAAAATTAGGTAATAATTTTGAAATGCTTGATTATTAAATTGAATGGTAAAAGTGAAGTACTATTTAAGGAAATGAATGTGAAATAAAGAAAGTAAACAAATATAGGGCCATGTCTTGTAAATGGATTGGAAAATAAAAAGTAAGTGCAAAGAATGTTATAAGTTAAGTTGTAGCTTTCTAAGATAATTATAAACTTGCATAATGTTGTGAAAGGAAATGAATCTTATAAAATGTTAATAAACATAAGAAAACATTTTGGAATAACTTACAAATGGTTCATAAATAGATTAATATTAAATGATACTATATATAGGAATAAATGTGAACTGAATTTAAGTGAACCGAATATTGATTCACTAATGACTATTAGTCAAGTTATATAAGTGAATAATAAATGTGAATTAAACTGCAAGAAACTTAGGTAATACCTTACGAAGTTATTCATTGATGGTTTTAAATATTGAATGGGAAATAAATTATGTAAGTTAATGAATGTAAATTAATAAGAGATAACCTTGTAGGAATAAAATAAAATAAGTGAAAGGTAAATAATGTGAAAAGGAACCAATAGAATAAACTTAAGTATTATTTAATTCTTTGTTGTTTGGCTTATGGGAACTTTAGGAAATGACACTTCAAATTGTTTAAGGTTGTATGAATAATTTATTGATTAATTGCAAAAGGCTGTTGAGCATAAGGTATACTTGGTAGTTTATTTATCACCCTTGTACGATGAAAAGTTTCTGAACCTGGACAAACCATTAGTTTGGTTAGTATAAATGGTTGATGGATTCTTTTGTTGCACATAATGGTTGTACTGCTTTTGTTTGCATATGGTTATTTCATATGTTGTTTTGTTTGTGCTATTAATTGAAACAACCAATATATTACTCTTTTTACATAGTTTAACACTCTTTTGGATTATGTAAGTGAAATACAGGTTTATGGAAGCAATAACTACTGTTTTTGGTTTCATAAATAAAGTTGTTTGCCCGACAAATAGGTACGTTTTCAGATTACGGTTTTTGAAACGATATTTTATTGTTTTTCCCATGATCGGGATGTTTATTATTGAAATATGATACATATATTGAAATTATTGTTACTATTATTTTTCTGGACCTAACCGCGCAAAGGAGACTCGACCGAATTTTTTTGTAGAAATTGAATTATTTTCAAAATTTTGTTAAACTTAAATATGGAAATTAATTGTTTATAAATTGAATATTTTGAATAAAATTATATCAAACCTTTTGATTCTTTCTTGTTCCTTTTAAGGGATGAAAAGTGTTGAGTGGGAGAGAGTGTAACGACCCGTATTTTGATAATTAAAAATATTCAATTTAATAAGTTTTTTAAATTTAATATTGTGAGAAATTAAAATTTATGATTTATAAATGGGAAGAAATTATTAAAATATAATTTAATAATGTTGATTAAATGAAATTGACAACTGTTTAATGTTGTTTCAATTAATTGTAACAATGTAAGTTAATCAGGAATAAAATAAATGTTGTATTAAATGGAGAAATCACAGGTTATTAATTAAAATTGGTTCTAATATAGAATATGAAATCGGGTATTGGTAAGTAAATTATAATCCTTTTATGTAACCAATAAATTGATAGGTTTGAATTAATAAGTTGTAACAATTGATTCACTACGCCATAGATGGCCTACTGCAATGAAATTACATGGTGTTGCTAGCTATAATGTAACGATAGGTATGCTGATTTTTGTCTATTACAACACTCGCTTCAAGGTGTTAGCATAGGCATCAACAAGATGTTGCAGTAGCTATAGATGTTTTCAAATTAAAAAATTAATAAAATTAGCAATCCACGTGAATACGATCCAACGGCCTACATTTAATCTGGTTGTTAAAATGGATCACCACTGCAATTTGCCCAGAATTTTCGTTTTCCCGCTTTACTTTTCATACCATTTCGTTCTCACCCTCAATTTCCAAATCCCCAATTTCCAAATCCCTAATTTCCAAATCATATTTTCGTTCCCATTTTGTTCTCACCCCAATTTCGCTGCTGCTTGCCAACATGTCGATACGCAACCTCTCCCAAATCCTACCAACCGCAGCCCCCAACAAAACTCCACTACCCCACCGCCGTTTCTACGGCCTGATTCCGATGGTCATCGAGCACACATCCCGTGGCCAGCGTGCCTGCGATATCTTTTCCCGGCTTCTCAAAGAGCGCGTCATCTGCCTTAACGGACCCATCGAGGATGATACGTCAGCGATAGTTGTGGCTCAGTTGCTGTTCCTCGAATCTGGTGGTTCCGTGATGGCAGGGTTGGCAATTTATGATACTTCGACCAGATCCGATGCTTGAATCTTTCTCGCCAATGTTCAGAAGAAGTTCGATTCTGATGAAGCTTTGCTCCATTGTACCATTTTCGGATTCAAGGAAGATGTCAAATGCAGATTTCTTGTTTGAGTGAATGCCGCTTAAATTTTCAAATTGGCCAGCAATCGTAAAACCAGTTTCAATTCCTTGATTGATTGCTCGAATTGCTTTGACTTCATCATCGGGTGCGATGTGATATTATTTGGTATGTTTTCTGCCTTCTGGTTTACTTGATTATTCTCGATTTTGGTTACACTCGCATGCTTTTGCCGATGATGAATTGGGATTTATTTATAGGCTTTATTTCCTATAATCTCGGGTTTAATCTTTCTGTTGGACTTTGATAGATCTGGTATGTTGGATTGCGATGATGTATTGGTATGTTGGATTTTGGTTCACTAGCTTGATTTTGCTTTGCCGATGATGAATTGCGATGTGATATTATTTGGTATGTTGGATTTTGGTTCACTGGCTTGTTTTTGATTTCTGATCTGAGCTTGTTAGCTCCTTTCTGCTGCATTTGTTAAACCAGAACATGAACTGATGCTCCAAGTCCTCTGTATATCATATTACTGCCTATGTTTCTCTTGTACATGCCTGATGCATTCACTGTTTTTTCTTGATGGGCTGCCTATGTGTACTGCTGTGTTTCTTGCACTGGCTTGTCTATATTTTGCTGAACCTGGTTCTTGTTTGTTTTGTTGGTTGCTTGGCCCTGAGTTGAATCCAGTCGATGACTCGGGTTTGACCTTGTGCCATGTCCTTGTATCCATGTGTTGCATTCATGTTTGGCTTATGCACTTATGAAAAGAAACAACCCAAATACCTGAGGCAAATATTATAACAAAAATATTTTCATTTTCTGTTTGAGTTAAATATTATTTTCCAGATTAATGCTTTTGAATTATATGTGATAGTTATTGAAGACTGGACAGCTGGATACAAGCTTGAAGATAGAGTCAAATCAAATGTGCATGAGTGTATGAATGCATGAGCTGAAGACAGGTTTCAAAGAAGGCTCGATCTTCCAAAATCGGATGAATCGAGCGGTGCCCACTTGTTCGACCTAACCGGGACTGCGGTGCCCCGGACCCCCGCCGGCGCTGCGCCCGGACCCGCTTCTCGGCTCGCCTTCGGCTCGGCACTCAGCTCGTCATATATTTGTCAGTGTCAGTGTCAGTGTCGGTGTCTGTATAAATTGAAACTGCATATGTAATGAGTGAACTGAGTGATGTAGTGAGGATTATCTGTATATGTAAATATCAGTGTTATATATCATTGAATTGTAAAATAGTGGAGTCAGGAATTTGTACTATTTCAAATGTTGAAATAAAATATTTATTTAAATAAATTACTGTTTGAATATCAAATTCTGTGCAATAGCATTTTATTAAATAAATATTTATTTCTATTAAAAAATCAAATATGCTCTACATTGTGGGCCCCACAAAATTCAGAAAGTTAATATCTATAGCAACATTTTGGAATGTTGGTACAGACACCTATGGATGTTGCTATAGACCCAAATATGGTTCTATTGCAACAATATTTCTTATGTTGCCTTAGATAGACAAAATGTTGCCTTTGAGGTCTACGGCAACGCGGCAAAATGCATCACCGAGAAAGTGTTGCCTTTGCCCTTTTTTAGCCTACAGCATTATTTTTTGGCACTTCCTGCATCACTTCTTTGGTGTTGCAGTATGCAATCTATGGCGTAGTGATTTATTATCATCTAACTTATTAAATCAGTTGAAATTAATTTAGGAATTAATAAAATTAATGTAATTGAAATATTGCAATTAATATAAGGAAATATATTAACTATAAAAGAATGAATGTAATAAAATGGAAGCTTATGTCTAATTAATTCATAAGGTATTAGTTGATTTAATATAAGAATTTAAATCAAAATAAAAGAAATTGTTGGAATTTAAATTTTAGTAAACTAGGATTTATTACTATTAAAATTTGACGTGAAATTAATGTATTATTTAAATCTTGGATTTAATATGGAAAATTTAATTTTAAAAGATTATTAATTTTAATTTAATCAAAATGATGATCTAAAACTTTTAAATTTGAATTTAAAGGTGATTAAATTGATTTTTAAATAGGTTGTTTTAATTAACGTGTAAAATTAGTCCTTTTGGGCACTGTCTCGGATTTCGAAGAAACCAGTTTCATCAGATCCGTAATAGTGAATTATTATAGGATTCCAAGTTTCGTAGCGATCGGACTTATCGTTTGATCGTGCGAGCTCGAAACACGTAGAAATCAATTAAAGAATTTAAATGAATATAATTTGATTTTAAAAGCTAACTTCTATATGTAATGGAATTAGGATTTGAAACTAGTTCCATTGAGTTTAAAAATATCGAAAACCTATATTTTGATATATGAGATGACCTACTTTCGTTTCGGGAATGAAACGGACTTTTCGAGTTTTTGTTAGCGCTTTGACCCATTCGATCTGTTCCATCCATTCTTATCCAGCTTTGTCTATATATATAGGCTGTTATAAACTCTAGCAGTTTCTTATTTCTATTGTCTATATGTATAATTTTCTGTTCTCTTCTTCCTTCTCAATGGTAGACAATTCAAAACTCTAATTCCCAAATCCAAGTCAAACTCTGAAACTCAAACTCCTCAAACCCAATCATATAATATATCATTGTGAAGCTCTCAACGAACGCAATCCGCGGATGCTGTTCATTTTTGCAATCGAGTTTTGTTTTGTCTGGAATTTGATGAAAGATTCTCGACCATTGGAATTAGGGTTTCGTGATTGACGGTGGATCGTCGACCATTCGACGATCGGGGAGTGGCGTTTGGAAGAGAATGATGAGCAGAGGTGATCCATGGTCTTCGTTCGTGTCAGTGGTGCACGACTTCGCCAGGAACGAAGAGAGAACGGCGACGGCGGCGATCGTTTCTTGCGAGCTTGGCTGCACCGGAGGGGCCACGGTCCTAGGCGTGGGTAGAATAGGTGGAGCTGCAGCCAACGATGAGGTCTGATGGTCGAACAGCGGCCGATGGTTTGTGCAGCGGCAGCGTGAGTTGGTGGCTGAATGTACGTGGTTGGGTTCGATCGATCACGGCTAGGGTTAGAAGGTGAATTATTTATGAAATTGCCCTCTCATTTAATTTTTTTTATTTTATTTAAAATTTAAATTTCAAACTTCTAACTATCATAACTCTTGCATACGAACTCGGATTTGGATGCGGTTTCTTCCATTGGGATCATATCAAAATTCCAAACAACATGGAACTAGTTTGGTTGAATTCTAAGACTGTTCAAACTTAGGCATTCTTTTGGATTTTAATTCGACTAAAAATCAAAGGTGAGTGTTCAAACCACTCACAAAATACTAAAATATTTTGATGTTCGTTAACTTGAAATCATTAAGTGATTTAAATTTATTGACTGTGTTTGATGGTTTAAATTGACATTTATATTGAATTGCATCGATAGTGTAATTTAATTTGGCCAGTTAAATTGAAATTGACATTTAAATTGAAATTGGAATTTAATTTGCTAGTTAAACACCCGAGAATTTATAACTATTTCTATTATGATATGTGACTATTTTGGATGTTGATTGTGATGGATGCCTAATGATTGATATGTTAGATGTTTGGATGTTTGTTTATGCTGATTTATTCCTGTTATTCACCCTAGATTTTTTATGTTGATCTATTCATGTTATTCACCCTGGATGTTACAGGCATTAAATAAATCTGAAATTAAATAAATTAAGAAATAGGTTGAAATGATATATACCTATGACACCTGATTTGGATTGAAATAATATATATCCATCCCTGAAATTAAAATTAAAACTGAAATTAACTAATCACTTGGCCATAGGATAGAAAATTATATACGAACATCGTTGGTTGGTTTTAAATTATTTTCTAAATTGTAAAGTATGTTTTGATTTAATAAATTTGATTTTAAAATTTAATTTAAAGATTTTATTTAAAATTTATATTTTAGTTAATATAAGTTTTAAAAATCTAAATTTTAAGATTTTAACTTATAATTTTATTTAGTTTTAAAATATATAATTTAAATAATGTAATATAATAAACAATAAAATATTCAATATAGTTTTAAAAGATTTATTTAAAAATTTAATTTAAGATAATAAATGAAGACTTTTATAATAACTTTGATAGATAAAAAGTTTTGTAAAAGATTTTAGTATTTTGTAAAAGGTTTTGTAAGTAATTTATAAAAGTTTTGTAAGAAATTTTATAATGGATTTTATCAAAGGATTTTTTTTTAAAGATTTTTATAAAGGATTTTACAATGGTTTTATAAAGGAGTTGTAAAGGTATTAAAGGATTTTATAAAGGGTTTTATAAAAGAACTTGTATAAAGGGATTTGGAAGCATTTTAAAGGAATTTGCGTAGAAGTTTATGAAAAGGGAAAGAGTTGTAAACTGTTTTGGAATTTATAAATAGCTTTATAAATGGTTCTAAAGCATATAAATAGTTTATAAATGGTTTAAGAGAGATTTATAAATTATTTCGAAATTGATTGAAGGAAAATCTTCCTCGGTATTTATGAATATATTTATACTTTTGGAATAAGTATATGGATATCTTGATATGAAGGTATAAACTGTTTTTGGATTTTTTAATGACCACAGTGTGAAATAAGAATTTGGTTGTTAAAGAGACCGGGGTCGGATGTTGTCATAATCTCTGCCAATTCCAAAACTACTTTAACAACCGTGCATGTGGTGCAGAATCAAGAACGAAGTAGGATGGTTTGGCGAACGCTACCGGTATGAGGTAAGAACACAGCCCTGACCTTTTGGTCAGCTTGATACGACTAAAACAGGAGCTATACCGGACCAAGTGAGGTCGCTCCTCCTATCGGACACGCTTCTTCGATACCATATCTGTTACTTTGTGATTGATTGGTGGCCACCCTCGATTTGGTTATGGGATTGTGTCTCGAGGTGGGCGGTAGTAGGTGCTATGCATTACCACTAGTCTGGGAGTGCAAAACGGTATAATCCTACCCTTTGCATTGCGTCGTGTGCCTTGTCATATTCCTTATCGAGCCCACTTCGAATTTGGTTTGTGTCGTACCTATGGAGTGCTCCCAGATAGCACACCAGTATACGGTGGAGTTTACAGTACCGTATAGGCTATGATGCTTATATAAATTGTATTAAGGGGGATATGGGTAACGCCTAATGCTATTTTCAATATTATACTTTACTGATAGACACTACAAATATAGCGTATACTACTACATATAGATAGTTTGACGAATCCTTAAGAGATAGAAAAATCCCGTAACATCTCTTTTGTTATTGTACTCACATTATACACTAGATAGGAGATGAAAACCCCATAACATCTCTGACACCATTACACTCATTTTCCACGTGATATTGATTTGACTTACATGAAAATATTTTAGTTCTGATCCGAGTGTTCTGTCTTTTCATTATGCGCGGGTTAGCCTGAGCATTTCAGTGTTTGAAGACATTATTTCTGGAGGACGAAGACTGAGTTTGTTATATTATATTATTTGTATTATTCTGCTGCATCATTATTGGTATGTTGTTATCGTACTCTGATTATGATGTAAAAATTGTGTAATCAAATGTACATTGTAAAACAACTTCATGACCTGTTTATTTGATTATTATATTTTGTCATTCCGCTTTGAGATTCTGTGTTTGTTTTTCCTTCTTTTCTCTTATTTTCTTATTTACCCCATTGAAAATCCTCCCTTTCGAATGGTTTGTGTTAGACCTGTGTGGTTTATTACCGATTTAAACCGTCCAAAATGGTGGGTCGTCACACCCATTAAGATAAGTAAATGGTTATATTTTCCAAGCATTGAAAATATAATGTTTTGTGAATATACGTATTCCGTTGAGATAAGTATATGGAAATGGTTATCAAGTATTTACAAGTGCTTTAATTAATATAAAATATTAATTAAAGAGGCTTAGTGGTTGTTTATGGGCTTAACCGAGTTTAGTTTCCTATGAAATTAAATCTGTGATTGGTAATTTGTTTATTTGATAGTAAATAACCGATATTAAATATGGGCCAAAATACAACTCTGGAAATAGCTTGGAGAAATACGTGAGTTACATGGCACAGTCATCTTTGATATTGCTGTATTGTGCATATAAATCTCATTTTATTCTCCTAGAACAAATAATAGGGAGATTCATCCACTTAAAAGGTTAGGGGTGATCATAGCTCCCATGTTTTATCTGATTATTTCCAAAAGAACTGGGCTTGAGTTTATCAAAAATTATTGTTGTTGATTCAGAGAGATGGGGATCAGATTATTACCCGAAAATTACTTCAAACCAACATATGTGTTCGAACTGAAGTCATTTTGAAGATGATTGAAGATGGAGCTTTTGAAGTGCAACGGCTACTTGCTACTAATCCTAAGGGTGATTCTAAAATGGATGTAGTAGAGGTAGTGCCTTCGGATTCGTTTAGACCCAGAATGAACTTGTATGGACGAATGCTAGCATTGCATTTCTACCTATAGGGCAGTGTTAGCATTCCAAGATGGTTTGCTATATAAAAATGCAATCGTAGCCTCAAGCCTTATCAACAATGAAAATGACTAAAGCAGGGATATGCGGCAGGGCTATGTGGATCGTGCCCATTAGAGTATGATCATCTAATATTTAATGTCGATTTTTAGGTATGCTTTGGGGCCCATTATGGTTGTTTATCAACTATGGGGTGATCATATTCGGTGCAATCCAGTAAAGGGTAGGGTCGGTCCTGTGTAGGTGAAGTGCAATGAATTGTAGCCTTACGATATTTTATCTAGAGGTGTACGGATTTGGTGGTTAGATCCTTACCATTTCATAGTTGGAATCGATTCTCCAATAAGAGCCTTCGAGCTTGATTATATATCTATTATACTGGAATTTAATTAATGTATCAATTTCAACTATGAATAATATGTATTTGTAGCCTAAACATTATTATATCACTAGATTTTCGAAAGAAAAAAGTTTTTGTTATCGTAAGATAAAAACCTGTCCATATTTATGTGCGACGTGGTCTTACGAGATATCTTCGATTTTAAAGGATTTGCAAGTTTAATAAATAAAATTCCTTCTGATTTGGGTTTCTCATACTGGTTTACTAGACTTACCTAGGCGTTGTTTTATTATAATTCTCATGATAGACCAAGCATGTTTTCAGATTAGCTTTGGATGCTTTGGAGCACAGGAGATGAGTTGGAGGTCTAAGACATATCTCGCATATATTTCTTTATTTCTGGTGTGTTGCATGAAATTTGAATCAGTTATGTAGGGATAGGTAGTTATAACTGTTGTGATGACCCACATTTCGGAAGGTTTAAATCGACAATAATCCACACATGTCCAACTTAAACAATCCATAATACAGATAATCAATGAGGTTAATTAAGAAAATTAAGAACAGAAGAAGAAAACAAACACAGAATCTCGCAGCGGAACGATAAAATATAATAATCAAATAAACGGTTCATGAAGATGTTTATACAATACATGAAATGACCCTCCTATTTCCACCCTAATTTCATAAGGATTTTTTTTTTACTTAGAGATGATATATAGATATATCATTCATTACAAATATATTTTCCAAGGTCATTTTCTTTTTCCAATAAACAAAATATATCCAGGATCAAAATAACTTACCAATATAAATATATCAGTGTATATCTAATAACATACACATACATATGAAGATGTATGTGTTCTTCTTGTTTAAATTCAGAGTATATACTTTATTTTTGTACAAGAACATTCTGTTTGGTTTAGATTTTTAACAATTCAGATAAATTATTGTATTCAGATTTTTGGCCATAAAATCCACTGGAAACATGTACTTTAGTCTGTCATTATAATTAAGAAATGATCAAGTAATAATCAGTGGTAATCAAGCTTTTAATATAGATGGTTGTGTTAAAGTCTGGATAGTATCAAATTCAGTATAAAAGAAAGTGGATCCTAAGTGAACACAAGCAACATCTAGGCATAATGGAAACGCGCCTAACTTATACATGAAAGGTCACGAGTTCGAGTACTATGCTGGTCGGTTCAAACACAATTTTTGGTTTTTCTTTTTATTTTTCTCCTGTATGGTTAGAAATCTGATACCTACCTATAATTGTACATATATATTTAATTTTTGCCTATATCCTAACATACAAAACAATTCTTCTTACATAACTATTTTTAAAACCCATTCCTACAACTGATCTAGGAATTATAATCATATTTTTGCTCAAATATCAACATGTACATAGGTATACATGTACATGTCAATATTTCTGCTCATTTTCCAGAAAACTGGGTGTAACTTTGAAATGCATTTTTATTTTCAGAATACAATCTATCATGATCAACCAATACTTCATTTATTTGAAGCTGGATAACTCATGAATCCTGTATCTGCCACACTAGTTCAAAGCAATGGAGATATCTTTCATTGCATTCTGCCTAAAGCTTTAGGAAAACATTTTACTCTTCTCAATACAATTCAGAAATGAATTCAAACTTATTTACAAAGCATTTCAGTAAAAGATAATAAAATCCTTTTAAGTTTACTTCTTGCTAAATCCAGATTTTGTTCTAAAACTCAGTGCTCTATTATGTCTCAAGATTAACTAATACATAATATAAATTATACAAAACAGTAGCTCAACTACATATGCATATTTCTCTTCCAAACATCCATATCAATAATTAAAATCATTTCCTTGTTTCCCACTCAGATTTTTCCTTTGAGATTTTAAACCTTAATGCATAACAATATATTTAACATGATACAACTAGTTCATCTAACCATAATAGAATTCATTACATGACTGGAAATCTTAGAAACATAAAAAATTTCCTGAATACATGCAGATATAATCAATTTAAACTCTTATTGAAACTAGCTAGCATGTTCATTCACTCCTCCATAAAAGCCATAACTTCATTTTTACTTAGTGCCTGGGTTACCTGAAAGAGCATAAGTGGCTGCCTCATTTTAAAATGAGACACCCCATATGCCATGAGCAAACAAGGGTCAGACCTATGATCTGGTATGAGTAACATCAATTCATTCATGATATTAAGCAATAGAGAATATAAGGGTACTAACTTGTTATTTAAGCAAATTTCTGCAATCAGTTACTTTAACTTAGTATAATTAAGTTGATTCAGGTATGATATATTCATTTATCATTCTTACACTTGCATACATAATCATGCAAACATAATTATCTATTTGCATCAATTTCATTTACTGGAATCATCTTGGTTCCATACCATTCAACCTAAGAAATATCCATATTCCTATTTCTTCATTTACAGGTTGTATAATTCAATTTAAATCCCTGCCTCATCTGCTATTCAGGAATCACTGGGACACATTGCAATGAACTAATTCACATCATTGCACAAAGATCTCAGGGCTTAAACAAACCATGTGCCAACTTGCATACTTCAAATATGACAAGCATTCCAGCAGCTTTCTTGGCCTTCCCTTCCCTAGTTTATTTACTGGTGTATTGTCTTAAGTCCTATCATCAAATATGCTAAGTGAACATATCACTGCAAACATGGAAACATCCATAATTTCTTCTAGCATAATTCTCCTCAGAAATAATCAGACAGTTATTTCCTAAATGGGGTCAATATGTCTTGATCTTAGTAAAATATAAGAACATTTTCAACTGTAAAAGAGGCATGGCATGTTATATTGATCTGCAAGCCTTTATGATTGATTCAGATTCAAGATCTGGTTCAATCATAATTTTAGCTTGTGGGTTTCTTCTTTTTGATTTGATTAAGGGCTCAGCACTTAGAAAATTTCTATTGCACCCTTAACATTTTTCTTTTCAAGCCTCAGCACTTATACCAAGTATAATGCAGCTCCAATCATTTTCATAAAGTTTCCATGCCATAGATCTATAACAGCTGAGAGTATTCTCTATATAATTTTTAAGATCCTAAACTTTAACATTTGTGAGTATAAATAAATCAGTATGATACTCATCCAAAGACAAATGTCTCAACCAATCAAAGATCATCCAAAATCATCCATATTAAATCATATCAGATTTAAAATAAGACATCCAAAAAGCATTGATGAAATCATATACATCAAAACCAAAAATACATAAATAGCAATATAAAAAGTGGCTGCCTCAACTTAGGTCTTAATGCCATGAACTCAGTGAGATTACTCACCTAAATGTTTAATCCAGAAAATTCTTGTTTGAGTGTTCTCTCCTTCCTTCCAATATTTTCCTTCTTTTCTTATTTTTTTGTGCAGCCCGGGGTAAAGACAATTCTACTACCTATTTATATGCATTTTTTTTTCCTCTAGGGTTTTGTTGAAACAGAATTCCATTTCTGTCCTGGCTAGCATCATGTATTTTTCATTCATAATACCCCGGCCATATTAACCAAATTAAAGGCTGCATTTTCTTTCTTTTACTTTACAGAAAATGGCCACTCACCTAGTCATGTTAAAAGTGTGACTATTTTATTTTATTTTTCAATTATCCCTGAGGATTCTCCTTTGCTATTTTTGCCTATACAAGCTTATTAACTTGTATCACATTTCATGTCATTTTAATGTTATAGTTTTACCTGCTTATATATATATATATATACTTTTCAGTACTTAAAAATATATATATATATATATATGTACACATATCTTATCTAGGCTTATTTAATTTCTCTTTTAAATTCAGAAACATATGCACCTATATGTATACAAGTTTACAAATCCTTATAACATATACATATGTATAATTTTCTTTTCTGGGTTTTAATTAAAATCTGTTTACTAATTTAAAGTAAAACTTATTTTTCTTATTTTCTAAGATGATCCATATAATTTCAGAAATCAAATAACCATGTTGCAAAATCATGTTTGTATTGCTCTTTAATTCTTGTTTTAAATCCAAGAAATCTGGAGTTCTTCCTTGTGCCATTTCAGTGTGCACGTGCACACATATACTTGCACACTATTTATTCCAGAAATTTCACCATATTTAAATCTAAATATTTCAAAAATTAAATCATTTTACAAAAATGATTTTTCACAAAATTTTGGGGTATTACATTCACCCCTCCTTTTAGGAATTGTGTCCTCACAATTTTTCTAACATTTATAGTGAGCATCTTTTTCTTTTCTGAAAACTTATCAAACATATGCATAAGCAAACAAATTCAACCATATCAACCATGCATAACAAAATTTTCCAGAAGAAAAAAAAAATTACCTTTTAATTTGCAAAAAGCTTAGGATAATCCATTCTAATCTTATCCTCTAACTCCCATGTGCAGTCATTAGGATCACTACTCCACTGGATCTTAACTAGTTTCAAAGTTTTGCTCCTTAATTTCTTTTCTTCCTTGGCTACAATCCCCACTGGTTCTTTTTCATAAACCAAGTCAGGATTTATTTGAATTTTGGTAGGCTCTTCCAAAATGTCTTCTTTATTATGTACCCATCTTCTAAGTTGGGATACATGAAAAACATTATGCATTGCTTTCATTTCCTCTGGTAGTTCTAATTTGTAAGCCAATGAACCAATTCTTTCCAGAATTTTATAGGGTCCAACATACCTTGGTGTAAGCTTACCTTGCTTGCCAAATCTCATGACTTTCTTCATAGGTGAAATCTTGATGAAAACAAAGTCTCCCACTTCATATTCCACTTGCTTTCTCTTCCTATCTGCAAATTTCTTTTGCCTATCTTGAGCTGCTGCTATTCTTTTTCTTATGAACCCAATTTTCTCTGTAGTTTCTTTAACATATTCAGGTCCAAGAATAGCCCTTTCTCCAGCCTCTACCCAGCATATAGGTGATAAACATGGCTTGCCATATAAGGCTTCAAATGGTTCCATCCCTATGGTGCTTTGGTAACTGTTATTGTAGGTGAATTCAGCTAGATGGAGGTGGTCTTCCCAGTTGCCTCCAAAGTCCAGTGTACATGCTCTCAACAAATCCTCTAAGACTTTGTTCACTACATCAGTTTGACCATCTGATTGTGGATGGTAGGCAGTGCTTAAGCACAATTCACTCCCCATAGCCTCTTGAAAACTTTTCCAAAATCTTGAGGTGAAGATGGTATCCCTATCACTCACAATGGTTTTGGGTATGCCATGCAACCTTACTACCTCTTTCATGAATATTTGAGCCAATTTTGGAGCATTTCTTTCTGCTCTAACTGGGATAAAATGTGCTACCTTGGTTAGCCTATCCACTATCACCCATATACTTGTGTTTCCCTTCTTAGATCTAGGCAGACCATCTATGAAATCCATAGATATATCCTCCCACTTCCACTGTGGTATGCTAAGGGGTTGCAATAGTCCTGATGGCCTTTGTGTCTCTGCCTTGACTTGTTGGCAAGTCATGCACCTTGCAACATATCTGGCCACATCTGACTTCATCCCCTTCCACCAAAGATTTCTTTTCAAATTTTGATACATCTTGGTGCTACCTGGGTGTATGGAGTACTTACTCCTATGGTACTCATTTAATATTTCCTCCTTCAATTCTATATTTTCTGGAACACATATCCTATTTTTATTCCTTAAATAACCATTTTTATCAATTTGATAATTTATTACTTCCTCCCCTTTTGATATGAGCATTTTCTTTTCCACCATGTTTAGGTCTTGTTCCTGCATTTGCCCAATCTTAAGAAGTAAATCTGATTGCAGAGATATCATACTTAATTTTCCTTTACCTTCACCTTCTTCAATAGGCATCATTTGTTCCTCACTGTTTTCCTCAATTTCCAAATCAGTAAGTATAGACAAATCCCTAAACTCTTCCATCATCAACATGGCTACTTTGGCATGTTGTCTACTCAAGGCATCTGCAACTTTATTTGCCTTGCCTGGTGTATACAGTATGTCTAGATCATAGGCAGCTAGGAACTCTACCCATCTATGTTGCCTCATGTTCAAATCTTTTTGTGAGAATAAATATTTCAGTGCCTTATGATCAGTGTACAAAATAAATTTGGCACCTAACAAATAATGTCTCCAAAGTTTCAAAGCATAAACAACTGCTGCTAGTTCAAGATCATGGGTTGCATACCTGGTTTCATGTGGCTTTAATTGCCTAGATGCATAGGCTACCACCTGGTCTTGCTGCATCAACACAGCCCCTAACCCAGAGCCACTTGCATCAGTGTACACAACCAAATTTTCATTTCCTTCTGGCACTCTCAATACTGGTGCATTAATCAGGGCTTCTTTTATTTTGATAAAAGCTTGCTCACATTTTTCTGTCCATACAAAGGCTTGGTTCTTTCTAGTTAAATTGGTAAGTGGTGATGATATTTTTGAGAAATCTTTTATAAATCTCCTATAATATCCTGCCATCCCCATAAATGATCTAATCTCACTGATGGTGCTAGGTCTTTTCCATGCTTGGATTGCCACTACCTTGTTAGGGTTTACTGATATTCCTTTGGCAGAGATAACATGCCCAAGGAAATGCACTTCTTCTTTCCAAAAGGCACATTTTGAAAATTTTGCCTTTAAATCATTTTCCCTTAGTCTTGACAAAACTAAATGCAAATGATTTTTATGCTCTTCCACTGTCTTGGAATAAATCAAAATGTCATCAATAAAAATCAGTACAAACTTGTCTAAATAATCTCTAAATATTCTATTCATCAAATCAACAAAATATGAAGGAGCATTTGTCAAACCAAATGGCATAACCAAAAATTCATATAAGCCATATCTTGTGTTAAATGCAGTATACTTAACACTTGAGTCTTCAACCTTCATTTGATGGAATCCTGATGCTAAGTCTAGCCTAGAAAATATTTTAGCTTCACTGAGTTGGTCAAAGAGATCATCTATTCTAGGCAATGGGTATTTATTCTTGATGGTTACTTTATTTAGTTCTCTGTAATCTATGCACATTCTCAAGGTACCATCATGTTTTCTTACAAACACTACTGGAGAACCCCAGCAGGAATTGCTTGGCCTTATAAATCCCTTGCCTTCTAATTCTTCCAACTGATTTTTCAATTCTTTCAGTTCACTTGGCCCCATCCTATAGGGTTTCTTGATTATTGGACTTGCTCCTGGAATGAGATTAATTTGGAACTCAACTGGTCTGTGGTGTGGAACACCCTTTACTTCCCCAAACACATCCAAGTATTCATTAACTATGGGAATTTCTTCAATGGTTAGTTCACTCAGATCTTTTTCTAAGTCAACTAAATGATACAATTTCCCTTCCTTAGCTATTTCACATAGAACTGTGATTCTCTGGCCTCTAGAATTTTGCAATGATATGGTGGATGAGTCTAAATTAATTATGGCTTTAAATTGCCTTAACCAATCTACCCCCAATATAACTCCTATATTTGGGTAATTTAAAACATATAAATTGGAAATAAAAATATTTCCTCCTATGTTTAACTCCACATCCACACAATTCATGTTCAAAACACTAGAACTCCCTAGGGGACTTTGTACAAGCAATGGGGTTTCAACCAATATGCAGTTTAATTTTAACACTTTAACTAATTCATAGGAAATCAAAGAGTGTGTTGCTCCAGTATCATATACTACTGGTATGGGTATGGCACAAATGAATAATGTACCTTCCACTTGGCCATGATTTTCAGCATCAATCTTCACTGCAGATTTGCCTTTCCCATCCAAAGTTGCCAATTTCCCTTGTTGTTTATTCTCAGGACAGTTCCTCTTCATATGCCCCTCTTTCCCACATAGGTAGCATTTGAAGGCTCCTCCTTTCAACTCTGGGCACCTTGGTTTGATGTGTCCTTCTTTTCCACAATGATGGCAAACCAATTTCTTCTTAGTATCATTGGCTTTTGTATCTTTACTCTTCCTGTTGTCTGCCTCCTCCTTCTTTTTATCATAAGGGTGATATCTTCCCTTATCCTTCTTGTTGTTGCTCTTAAAATTCCTATATTTCTCTCTTTCTTTGTCATGTTGTTCCAGTTTCAAGGCCAGATCAATTACTTGATCAAATGTTCTATCTGCATATGGTAGCATAGCTCTGCTAAGTCCTGGGTTCAGCCCTTTTATATACCTATCATTTTTGGATGCTTCATCTGCCACTAGCATTGCTCCATAATTAGATAGCCCCTCAAACTTTTGAGTGTATTCAGTGACATTCAAAGTTCCCTGCCTAAGTTTGATAAATTCTTCAAGCAAAATGGTTTTGGCTGATGCTGGTACAAATCTTGCCTCCAACATCTCCTTGAACTGATTCCAAGTGATTTCATTTTCATTTCTTCCAGCTATGATCACCTCCCACCAGCTTAAAGCTACCCCTTTCAGTTGTCTAGAAGCTACTTGCCTCTTCCTTTGGTCATCCAACTGCATGTCATTGAAAATCCTATCAAGTGTTCTCAACCATGCTTGAATTTCCATCACACTCTCAGTCCCTTCAAAACTCTTGCCTCCCAAATTGGAATAAGTCTTCAATAGTTTTGAAAGCTCTTCATGTGGGTTCTCAGGCCTATGCCCAATTCCATCTCTTAAAACCCTCACAAATTCTTGCATATCAAGCATTTGAGGTGCACTGGGTCCTGCATTGTGATGAGATCCTCTTCCTACCATGGTCTGCTAACTAAATTCTGGGTAAATGGTATTAGTATATTATGAGTACTTCTATAATTACTAATTTCTTATTTAAATTATTTCATCCAAAACAAACAGACATTATACATTTCTATAATACTTAACAATCAATGCAACCAAGTGCTCTGATACCAACTGAAATGACCCTCCTATTTCCACCCTAATTTCATAAGGATTTTTTTTTTTACTTAGAGATGATATATAGATATATCATTCATTACAAATATATTTTCCAAGGTCATTTTCTTTTTCCAATAAACAAAATATATCCAGGATCAAAATAACTTACCAATATAAATATATCAGTGTATATCTAATAACATACACATACATATGAAGATGTATGTGTTCTTCTTGTTTAAATTCAGAGTATATACTTTATTTTTGTACAAGAACATTCTGTTTGGTTTAGATTTTTAACAATTCAGATAAATTATTGTATTCAGATTTTTGGCCATAAAATCCACTGGAAACATGTACTTTAGTCTGTCATTATAATTAAGAAATGATCAAGTAATAATCAGTGGTAATCAAGCTTTTAATATAGATGGTTGTGTTAAAGTCTGGATAGTATCAAATTCAGTATAAAAGAAAGTGGATCCTAAGTGAACACAAGCAACATCTAGGCGTAATGGAAACGCGCCTAACTTATACATGAAAGGTCACGAGTTCGAGTACTATGCTGGTCGGTTCAAACACAATTTTTGGTTTTTCTTTTTATTTTTCTCCTGTATGGTTAGAAATCTGATACCTACCTATAATTGTACATATATATTTAATTTTTTCCTATATCCTAACATACAAAACAATTCTTCTTACATAACTATTTTTAAAACCCATTCCTACAACTGATCTAGGAATTATAATCATATTTTTGCTCAAATATCAACATGTACACAGGTATACATGTACATGTCAATATTTCTGCTCATTTTCCAGAAAACTGGGTGTAACTTTGAAATGCATTTTTATTTTCAGAATACAATCTATCATGATCAACCAATACTTCATTTATTTGAAGCTGGATAACTCATGAATCCTGTATCTGCCACACTAGTTCAAAGCAATGGAGATATCTTTCATTGCATTCTGCCTAAAGCTTTAGGAAAACATTTTACTCTTCTCAATACAATTCAGAAATGAATTCAAACTTATTTACAAAGCATTTCAGTAAAAGATAATAAAATCCTTTTAAGTTTACTTCTTGCTAAATCCAGATTTTGTTCTAAAACTCAGTGCTCTATTATGTCTCAAGATTAACTAATACATAATATAAATTATACAAAACAGTAGCTCAACTACATATGCATATTTCTCTTCCAAACATCCATATCAATAATTAAAATCATTTCCTTGTTTCCCACTCAGATTTTTCCTTTGAGATTTTAAACCTTAATGCATAACAATATATTTAACATGATACAACTAGTTCATCTAACCATAATAGAATTCATTACATGACTGGAAATCTTAGAAACATAAAAATTTTCCTGAATACATGCAGATATAATCAATTTAAACTCTTATTGAAACTAGCTAGCATGTTCATTCACTCCTCCATAAAAGCCATAACTTCATTTTTACTTAGTGCCTGGGTTACCTGAAAGAGCATAAGTGGCTGCCTCATTTTAAAATGAGACACCCCATATGCCATGAGCAAACAAGGGTCAGACCTATGATCTGGTATGAGTAACATCAATTCATTCATGATATTAAGCAATAGAGAATATAAGGGTACTAACTTGTTATTTAAGCAAATTTCTGCAATCAATTACTTTAACTTAGTATAATTAAGTTGATTCAGGTATGATATATTCATTTATCATTCTTACACTTGCATACATAATCATGCAAACATAATTATCTATTTGCATCAATTTCATTTACTGGAATCATCTTGGTTCCATACCATTCAACCTAAGAAATATCCATATTCCTATTTCTTCATTTACAGGTTGTATAATTCAATTTAAATCCCTGCCTCATCTGCTATTCAGGAATCACTGGGACACATTGCAATGAACTAATTCACATCATTGCACAAAGATCTCAGGGCTTAAACAAACCATGTGCCAACTTGCATACTTCAAATATGACAAGCATTCCAGCAGCTTTCTTGGCCTTCCCTTCCCTAGTTTATTTACTAGTGTATTGTCTTAAATCCTATCATCAAATATGCTAAGTGAACATATCACTGCAAACATGGAAACATCCATAATTTCTTCTAGCATAATTCTCCTTAGAAATAATCAGACAGTTATTTCCTAAATGGGGTCAATATGTCTTGATCTTAGTAAAATATAAGAACATTTTCAACTGTAAAAGAGGCATGGCATGTTATATTGATCTGCAAGCCTTTATGATTGATTCAGATTCAAGATCTGGTTCAATCATAATTTTAGCTTGTGGGTTTCTTCTTTTTGATTTGATTAAGGGCTCAGCACTTAGAAAATTTCTATTGCACCCTTAACATTTTTCTTTTCAAGCCTCAGCACTTATACCAAGTATAATGCAGCTCCAATCATTTTCATAAAGTTTCCATGCCATAGATCTATAACAGCTGAGAGTATTCTCTATATAATTTTTAAGATCCTAAACTTTAACATTTGTGAGTATAAATAAATCAGTATGATACTCATCCAAAGACAAATGTCTCAACCAATCAAAGATCATCCAAAATCATCCATATTAAATCATATCAGATTTAAAATAAGACATCCAAAAAGCATTGATGAAATCATATACATCAAAACCAGAAATACATAAATAGCAATATAAAAAGTGGCTGCCTCAACTTAGGTCTTAATGCCATGAACTCAGTGAGATTACTCACCTAAATGTTTAATCCAGAAAATTCTTGTTTGAGTGTTCTCTCCTTCCTTCCAATATTTTCCTTCTTTTCTTATTTTTTTGTGCAGCCCGGGGTAAAGACAATTCTACTACCTATTTATATGCATTTTTTTTTTCCTCTAGGGTTTTGTTGAAACAGAATTCCATTTCTGTCCTGGCTAGCATCATGTATTTTTCATTCATAATACCCCGGCCATATTAACCAAATTAAAGGCTGCATTTTCTTTCTTTTACTTTACAGAAAATGGCCACTCACCTAGTCATGTTAAAAGTGTGACTATTTTATTTTATTTTTCAATTATCCCTGAGGATTCTCCTTTGCTATTTTTGCCTATACAAGCTTATTAACTTGTATCACATTTCATGTCATTTTAATGTTATAGTTTTACCTGCTTATATATATATATATATACTTCTCAGTACTTAAAAATATATATATATATATATATATGTACACATATCTTATCTAGGCTTATTTAATTTCTCTTTTAAATTCAGAAACATATGCACCTATATGTATACAAGTTTACAAATCCTTATAACATATACATATGTATAATTTTCTTTTCTGGGTTTTAATTAAAATCTGTTTACTGATTTAAAGTAAAACTTATTTTTCTTATTTTCTAAGATGATCCATATAATTTCAGAAATTAAATAACCATGTTGCAAAATCATGTTTGTATTGCTCTTTAATTCTTGTTTTAAATCCAAGAAATCTGGAGTTCTTCCTTGTGCCATTTCAGTGTGCACGTGCACACATATACTTGCACACTATTTATTCCAGAAATTTCACCATATTTAAATCTAAATATTTCAAAAATTAAATCATTTTACAAAAATGATTTTTCACAAAATTTTGGGGTATTACAATACATTTGATTATAATCTATACAACATTTATCGGAGTTATATATACATCAGGAATGAATAAAGTAATGCAGCAGACAACATGATGCCGGAACAATATTAGTAATAATAATATACCAAATCTTCGTCTTCGTCCTCCAGAGAATAATTTCGATAAGCTGAAAAACTTAGGACTGACCTGAGCGTAATGAAAAGACAAAACACTCGAGTCAGGACTAAAATATCCTTATGTAAGTCAAATCGATATCGCATATAATATGAGTGTAATGGCGTCAGAGATGTTTACGGGATTTCACATCTCCTATCCAGTGTATAACGTGCGTGCAAATACTCAAGAGATGTTACGGGATTTTCCACCTCTTAAGGATCCGTCAAAATATTTATAGGTAGTAGAATACGCTATATATATAATGTCTAATCAATAAAATAAATATTTTTCTTAGCGTTAAGGCTTTACATTAATCCCCCTTAACACGTTTTTAAGCATTGTCGTACATTTTGCATTTGACACCACCAGTAGAACGTCGGTAGTCAGGGATGTGCCGTGATACAACAACACTAAACCAAAATCGTATGGGTCTCGTATAGGGATAAAGGTATGACAAGGCACGTGAGGCAATGCCCAGGATATGATACTACCAGTTTACCCTTCCCGGTTGGTGGTAACGCATCATAGCCATGATCGCCCACTGCGTCCAACACTCCCATAAAATCGGAGGGTGCGCACCAATCAATCACAATGTAAATGATGGTAATACGAAGAAGTGCGTCCGCTCGGGGTAGCTAAACCACTTGGCCGGAACGACTCCTGTTTTAGTCATTTCCAATTGGCACAAGTGCCAGGCTAATCCATCATCGTTCTCTTTCAAATCCAGCAAACGACGCCAAATGCAACCACTTCATTCTAGATCATCACTCCACGTACACAGTTGTTAAAGTGGTTCCGGTATCGACAAAGAGTATGCCTGTATCCGACCCCGGTCTCTTTAACAACCGAACGTCGTTTTACACACCGGTTGGTACTTTTACATTTCGAAAACAATTCGTACTTGATATCAAAATATCATATTCGCTTCGAAATTAAATCCATCTTGAAATCATCATATTTACTCAAAATATACTATTTTAGTTCAAAATCATTTTTGCCTTTATATCTCGATTTCGATTCCAAAATTGTTTCGAATTTCAATTTAGGTTATAACTTCATTTTAACCCAATTCGTATTTAAATCCAAGATTTATATATAAACATTTCACCCTATTGACCAGCTTGAATTTTTTTAGAAAATAGTTTGAATAGTTTTAAAAAAAATTAAATAATTAAAATAGTTAAAATTAGTGTAAATGATTAAAATAGTTAAAAATAGTTTAAATGGTTAAAATAGTTTAATATAAAATAGTTTGAAATTTTAAATTGTTTAAAATAGTTAAATAGCTAAAATAATTTAATAGAAAAATAGTTTGAGTATTAAAATGGTTTATATAGTAAAATAATTTGGAAAATCAAAATAATTTGAATATGTAAAAAGTATATTTAAATAGTTTATATTAAAATAATTTATTTGAAAATAGTTTAAAAGTCAAACTGATTCAATTTCCAAATCTTCTCAATTCAAATTAATTCAATTTCCATTTCCGTTTAAATTGATCCAATTCCAATTTCAATTCGAATTAACTTCGATTCCAAATTAATTTCAATTCCAGTTAATTTTCAATTCAATTTCAATTTGAATTAATTTCAATTCAATTCTCAATTTTTAAACCATTTCGATTTATATAAATTTGAGTTCGATTTCCAAAAATCGAATAAAATCAATGAATTCAAATTAAACTTCAATCTTCGAATTAGGATTCAAAACATAAAAAAAATTCCATTCTTGAGTCCAAATCCATATATCCGATTAAACTACCTTTACTTAGCAATAATACAAAGTTCGAATGAAATTTCAAATCCTTTTAAAACAAATCAATTTTCGAAATTCAAATTTAATTAATTTCTATAAATCTGATTTTTATTTCTTTTGAATCAAAATTATTTAGATAAATTTCAAATTAAAAGTTTTAAAATCATTTAATTTAACCAGTCCGGTGTCCGTATATAATTTTCTATCCTATGGCCAAGTGATCAGTTATTTCAATTTAATTTCAAGGATGAATATATATCATTTCAATCCAAAATAAATGTCATAGGTATATATCATTTCAACCTATTTCTTAATATATTCGAAATAATTCAATTTACAGTCTTAGATATAAATAATTTACCAGGTGATAACAGGATATACATAAAATAAATAAACTTCCAAATCATCCGAATATCAATCAATTTGCATCCACCACAATCAATCATGTAGACTGTAAAAATAATTCACAACAATTTCATAATTATTAATGTCGATATTTTACTAGCAATTCAATTCCAATTTCAAAGTTAACTGTCATTTTTAACAGTTAATTCAAGGATAATTTAGATGACAATTAATTTATCAAACAACTCTCAATAAATTTATATCACTTCATAATTTCAAATTTAACTATCATAAAATTATTTTAGTACTTGTGAGCATTATAAAACACTCACCTTTTATTTTTGTTTTCGCCAGGCATTCCAGTTAGGAACTAAAACCAAACAATGTCCAATTTTAGCCCAAATTTTCACAGTCTCCAAATCCATTCAAACTAGTTTCATTGCGAAGCTCTCATCATCACGATCGCAACATAAAAAGTCTCGTCCCAATCGGACCTCGTATGAGAGAGATATTTAATTTTTAAGTCCATCAATTAATTATAAATAAATTAACTCTAATTACATCTTATAAACCCATACCCAAAAAAAGAGAAGCCCGACCCAACTCATGACTAGGCTCAGCCCACACGCTCTTTTTCCCCAAACCAAAGTTCTACTTTCCCCAGTAAACCGAAATGCACGCTCACCCAACCGTGCACGTGCACGAACCAACAATGCCACTGCCCATCGCTCTGCGACCACCCACAAACTCGCCTCGCCGTCCTCTCTCGATCGCACACCACTACACCTCATTTGAGCAAACAGTTCAAAAAGCAACCACCATTGTGACACGAAACACCATTAGGTCGCGTTCGACCATATACCACCGCACGCCGCCAAAACGTGGCCGGAGATGCGCTTTTCGAGGACGAACCCATTTCCAATCTCCATTGCTCGAATCGATGTCTATAGCTTCACAAAACCTAAGTCCTAGCTCATAGTTGCACATGCCATTACAGTCGATCCCCAGGAAGCCGCAACCCCAAATACTACTATCTGGCCGAAGCTCGTGAAAAACTATGATTTTTAAATTTGGTTTTCGAATTTTCCATGAAGTATTTCAAGAGAATTAATTTTTAAACTTCCATTTTTTTCTTTGTTCCTAGCTCGGCTGTTATATAAAAGGAAGAAGGAAAGAATCGTTTTGAAGAAGGAATAGGCATGATCATAAGGTGGCTGATTGGATATAATATACGGTTGTGATTGACTTAAAACAATTTAAAATATTATTTAATTTCAAATATCTCGTTTAAAAGAAGCTTAACATTTCAAACTCCTATCGAGGAGTGCCTCTAGGCGTTCATAATGTTATACCCTATTTCGAACGCATTAGAATAAGTTTCAGGTCCTAATTTGATCATATGGAGAAGATAGCTTTATGAACCTAATTATTATATTGAATTTTCGATACTAATTTCAACGTGTTTTTATCCCGTACGATCAAACGGTAACTCCAAACGCTACAAAATTTGGAATCCCATAATAATACACTATTACAGATCTAATGGAACTGGTTTCGTCGAACTCCGAGATTGTGCCCAGGAAGACTATTTTTATATGTTGATTTAAACGAGTTAATTTTAAATCGAGTAAATCACTTTTAAATTCAATTTAAAATTTATATTACCTTCATTCTTATGAATATAAATTTAATAAGCCTTTAAACTATTTTTTTCCTAAATAAATTCCAAGATTTAAATTATTTTCACAATTTCAATTATTTAATTTAACAATTAAATTGTCAATAAACCATTATATTTGAAATTCAACCTATTAAATCGATAAAATTTTACTTTCCAATATTTAAAACCAATTAAATAAACAATTTCAAATAACCCAAAATTCTGGGTCATTACATTCCTCCCCCTTTAAAAGAATTTCGTCCCCAAAAGTGCCAAGGTAAGAAGAATGGCCCACAACCCATGAACTTTCCCAAAACAAATTAGTTGAAACAACCACCCAAAATCAATTTGTTGAAACCAAACTATCACTTTTACTAATTTCCAAATTCATCCATAGATTCCTAATAACATTATTTACTCAATCATTTCAAATTATATCCCAAAACCAAATTTTAGTTAATAAAAATTTTCTTCAAAATTTTCTAACTCCTTAAATTTTCAAAAAATTTCACCGGCGTCTCCTTTACGCGGCTGGATCCAAACAACTACAAAACTCCACTATGGGCTCTAAACCAACAAAATAAAACAAAAGCCAAGTGGCTCAATCATAAAACCATTAAATCAAATGACAAAATAAACATGTACCTTTTTGTTGGGCAATCCAAATTTTTCCTGATTTTAAATACCTGTATCTTATTTACCAATGATATCCAATCATATAATTTAAAATTATTTTATATTTTGCATTTTCAGTTTCCAATATTTACTTTATTTAAGCCCGTACGATATACATATATCATCCGTACGCAATATCAAATCTGATCGCTCACTCGATCACACAATTTCACTTCCGAACTAGTATCGTTCACACGACTCTCTAGTGCGGACACAGATTTGGTTCCTTGATCAGAAACCGTTATTCTCCTTGCATAGCCATATACTATGATAGAGAATTCCAGAATCAAATCTAAAATCCATATCCAGGGTTCGCCGTCGAGAATCGAGTGAAAAATCCTAACTCAGATCGATATAAAATATATCAAAATTTTGTGCTCGAATCTGGATCAAATCGTTATGTGAATAAAATAATATACGTACAACATATGTATTTGTTTCTATTGATTCTTAGCTATACCAAATTCCTTTGTTTATAATTACTTCATTTCCATTCAATTATTCACAATTATCATCCACATTACATTATTCACATTGCTTGATTTCTTAGTATATCTTTCAATACCAATTATCTCTTAAGAATCTCCTCATCAAATTTTCTTAAGTCAACTATAAACATTTTTATACAAAAGTTCTTATGTTTATTACCACTTCACCACTTAAATTTATATCCACTTCTATTCAAATTCAAATTCAATTCCATTTAACTCAATTATCTCCTAATTTTAAATATTGAATTTTATTAACCATATCACAAAACATATTTACTCACTAATTAAATTAGTTAGTTCACTTAGCCCATTTCATTAATTATTTCAAATCTCAATAAATTCCATTTCTAAAAAAATTATTTTATCTAGCCCCACTTAGGCTAAATTTCCAAATTTCACTTTATTAATTCAATTCAATTCACTTAATTTGTTCACTTCACTAATTTATTCTACTACCACCATCACTTCACTTAACTTTTCTTAAGTTAAATTTAATCTCTTATCTCAATTTCATAATTTCTTTTCTTATCTATATCATTTCTCAAATTTATAAGTTCAAAACGTATCATTATTTATTTCACAACACTTAGATAGCAATTTCAAAATCTAAACACCCGGTTTAATTTCAAATCAATTTGAAATCATATATATATATATTTATATATACACATATCTCAATATATATTTTTTATCAAATCAAAATTTTAAATTTCTTAAAATCAAAAAATTCTTTATCAAAATAAGACTCCATTAACAAATTATTATGGTAGCAATCCATCACTTAGAAACTCGAAAATGAACACCGATGATGTCGCGATCATCATCGGAATTATTTTCCAGCGATCAAAGTGAGTTCACTGCTTTTATTTCTTAAACCATTTTTAAATTTTTTCATTCAAAAATACTTCCAAAATAATACTATCATTATTATTTTTTCCAAAATACTTTGAACATATTTCAAAATCTCCGAGACTTAGATTCAAAAATTCTCAATTTAAATCCATTTTAATTTATAAGTCACATTTATAAATAATATTTTCAAAATTTCACTTCCTTAAAACATTTCACAAATGTTTTATCATTGTTTATTTTAAACATCTTTTATTAAGGCACAACAACCAATTAATGATAATAACCAATATTATCATTCCTAACAACCAAACACACCATATGACAATAATTTCTCAAAAATTAGTCCTTTCTTTATAAAATATAATCCAGGTAAAATTATTTCATTTATCCAATTTCAAAACAATACTATGTCGAATTGTTCTGTTCAAGTGTTTAGAGATCCCTATCAATAACGTTAATTACTCGTATTAACCAGAATCCATAAGCCACTCAACAAATCAACCAACACAATATAAAACAATTTTTATATTCACTAACAAATGCACGCTCATATATATACACTCAAACTCATTCTAGGGTTCTACTGACCCTATCTCTAATGAGTTACCCCTCAAAGCCAAGGTTATCGCTAAACCAATGCTTTGATACCAAGTGTGACGACCCACATTTCGGAAGGTTTAAATCGACAATAATCCACACATGTCCAACTTAAACAATTCGGAATACATATAGGGTTAATTAAGAAAAACAAGAACAGAAGAAGAAAACAAATACAGAATCTCACAGCAGAACGATAAAATATAATAATCAAATAAACAGTTCATGAAGCTGTTTATACAATACGTTTGATTATAATATATACAACATTTATCAGAGTTATATATACATCTGGAATAAATAAAGTAGTGAAGTAGACAACATGATGCCTGAATAATATTAGTAATAATAATATACCAAATCTTCATCTTCGTCCTCCAAAGAATAATCTTTGATAAGCTGAAAAACTCAGGACTGACCCGAGCATAATGAAAAGACAAAAGACTCGAGTCAAGACTAAAATATCCTTATGTAAGTCTCGATATCGCATGTAACATGAGTGTAACGGCGTCAGAGATGTTTATGGGATTTCACATCTCATATCTAGTGTATAACGTGCATGAAATAACTCAAGAGATGTTATGGGATTTTCCACCTCTTAAGGATCCGTCAAATATTTATATGTAGTAGAATATGCTACATATATAATGTCTAATCAGTAAAATAAATATTTTTCTTAGCGTTAAGGCTTTACATTAATCACCCTTAATGTGATTTTAAGCATTGTTGTACAGTTTGCATTTGACACCACCAGTAGAACGTCGATAGTCAGGGATGCGCCATGATACAACAATACTAAACCAAAATCGTATGGGTCTCATATAGGGATAAAAGTATGACAAGGCACGTGAGGCAATGCCCAAGGTAGGATACTACTAGTTTACGCTTCTCGGCTGGTGGTAACGCATCATAGCCATGATCGTCCACCGTGTCCAACACTCCCATAAAATTGGAGGGTGCGCACCAATCAATAACAATGTAAATGATGGTAATACGAAGAAGTGCGTCCGCTCGGGGTAGCTAACCTACTTGGCCGGTACGGATCCTGCTTTAGTCATTTCCAATTGGCACAAGTGCCAGGATAATCCATCATCGTTCTCTTTCTTCAAATCCAGCAAACGACGCCAAATCCAACCACTTCATTCTGGATCATCACTCCACGTACACAGTTGTTAAAGTGGTTCCGGTATCAACAGAGAGTATGCCTATATCCAACCCCGGTCTCTTTAACAACTGAACGTCGTTTTACACACCGGATGGTACTTTTACATTTCAAAACAATTTGTACTTGATATCAAAATATCTTATTCGCTTCAAAATCAAATCCATTTCGAAATCATCATATTTACTCAAAATATACTATTTAAGTTCAAAATCATTTCCGCCATATCTCGATTTCGATTCCAAAATTGTTTCGAATTTCAATTTAGGTTATAACTTCATTTCAACCGAATCTGTATTTAAATCCAAGATTTATATATAAACATTTCACCCTATTGACCCGCTTGAAAATTTTTTAGAAAATAGTTTGAATAGTTTTAAAATAATTTAAATAAATAAAATAGTTAAAAATAGTGTAAATGGTTAAAATAGTAAAAAATAGTTTAAATGGTTAAAATAGTTTAATATAAATTGAAATTTTAAATTGTTTAAAATAGTTAAATAGTTAAAATAATTTAATAGAAAATAGTTTTAGTATTAAAATGGTTTATATAGTAAAATAATTTGGAAAATCAAAATAATTTGAATATGTAAAAAGTAGATTTAAATAGTTTATATTAAAATAATTTATTTGAAAATAGTTTAAAAGTCAAACTGATTCAATTTCCAAATCTTCTCAATTCAAATCAATTCAATTTCCATTTCCATTTAAATTGATTCAGTTCCGATTTCAATTCGAATTAACTTCGATTCCAAATTAATTTCAATTCCAATTAATTTTCAATTCAATTCCAATTTGAATTAATTTCAATTCAGTTCTCAATTTTTAAACCATTTCGATTTATATAAATTCGAGTTCGATTTCCAAAAATCAATTAAAATCACTGAATTCAAATTAAACTTCAATTTTCAAATTAGGATTCAGAACATAAAAAAAATCCATTCTTGAGTCCAAATCGATATATCCGATTAAACTACCTTTACTTAGCAATAATACAAAGTTCGACTGAAATTTCAAATCCTTTTAAAACAAATCAATTTTCGAAATTCAAATTTAATTGATTTCTATAAATATGATTTTTATTTCTTTTGAATAAAAATTATTTAAATAAATTTCAAATCAAAATTTTTTAAATCATTTAATTTAACCAATCCGGTGTCCGTATATAATTTTCTATCCTATGGCCAAGTGATCAGTTATTTCAATTTAATTTCAGGGATGGATATATATCATTTCAATCCAAAATAAATGTCATAGGTATATATCATTTCAACCTATTCCTTAATTTATTCGAAATAATTCAATTTACAGTTTTATATACTGTAAATAATTTACCAAGTGATAATAGGATATACATAAAATAAACAAACATCCAAATCATCCAAATATCAATCAATTTGCATCCATCCCAATCAATCATCCAGACAGCCAAAGTAATTCACAACAATTTCATAATTATTAATGTCGGCATTTTACTGGCAATTCAATTCCAATTTCGAAGTTAACTGTCAATTTTAATTTTTAACAGTTAATTCAAGGACAATTTAGATGACAATTAATTTATCAAACAACGATCAATAAATTTATATCACTTCATAATTTCAAATTTAACTATCGTAAAAATATTCTAGTACTTGTGAGCGTTATAAAACACTCGCCTTTTATTTTTGTTGCCGCCAGGCGTTCCAGTTTGGAACTAAACCGAGCAACGTCCGATTTTAGCCCAAATTTTCACAGTCTCCAAATCCATTCAAACTAGTTTCATTGCGAAGCTCTCATCATTGTGATTGTAATGCAAAAAGTCCCGTCCCAATCGGACCTCGTATGAGAGAGATATTTAAATTTTAAGTTCATCGATTAATTATAATTAAATTAACTCTAATTACATCTTATAAACCCATACTTAAAAAAAAGAGAAGCTCGGCCCAACTTATGAATAGGCTCAGCCCGCATGCTCTTCTTCCCCAAACCAAAGTTCTTCTTTCCCCTGTAAACCCAAATGCACGATCACCCAACCGTGCACGTGCACGAACCACCAACGCCACTGTCCATCGATCTGCGACCACCCACAAACTTGCCTCGCCATCCTCTCTTGATCGCACAACACCACACCTCGCCCGAGCAAACAGTTCAAAAAGCGACCACCACTTTGACGTGAAACACCATCAGGTCGTGTTCGACCATATACCACCGCACGCCACCAAAACGGGGCCGGAGATGCGTTTTTCAATGACGAACCCATTTCCAATCTCCATTGCTTGAATCGAAGTCTATAGCTTCACAAAACCCATGCCCTAGCTTGTACTCACACATGCCATTACAGGCGATCCCCAGGAATTGAAGCCGCAACCCCCAATACTACAATCAGATCGAAGCTCGTGAAAAACTATGATTTTTGAAATTGGTTTTCGAATTTTCCATGAATTATTTCAAGAGAATTAATTTTTAAACATCCTTTTTTTTTTCTTTATTTCTGGCTCGGCTATTATATAAAAAGAAGAAAGAAGAGTTTTGAAGAAGTTATAGGCATGATCACATCATAGGGTGGCTGATTGGATAGAATATACGGCTGTGATTGATTTAAAATAATTTCAAATATTATTTAATATCAAATATCTCGTTTAAAAGCAGCTTAAAATTTCAAACTCCTATCCAGGCATGCCGCTAGGCATTCATAATGTTATACCCCAAATTTGAACGCAATGGGACAAGTTTCAAGTCCTAATTCGATCATATGGAGAAGATAGCTTTTTGAACCCAATTATTATATTGAATTTTCGATATTAATTTCAACGTGTTTTTATCCCGTACGATCAAACGATAACTCCAAATGCTACGAAATTTGAAATCCGATAATAATACACTATTATGGATCCAATGGAACTGGTTTCATCGAATTCTAAGACTATGCCCCGGAAGGCTATTTTTATATGTTAATTTAAACGTGTTAATTTTAAATCGAGTAAATCACTTTTAAATTCAATTTAAAAGTTCTATTACCTTCATTCTTATGAATATAAATTTAATAACCCTTTAAACTATTTTTTTTCAAATAAAAATCCAAGATTTAAATTATTATCACGATTCAATTATTTAATTTAACAATTAAATTATCAATAAATCATTATATTTGAAATTCAACCTATTAAATCGATAAAATTTTACTTTTCAATATTTAAAATCAATTAAATAAAAAATTTCAAATAACCCAAAATTCTGGGTCGCTACAACTATCCCAGGTAGGAATTGTACTTTTATGACTCTGATGTATTATGTTGGAAAGGACTATCTAAAATTTTATATTGATTATTATATATTGTTCCCTTACATTGTGAGATTCTATGTCCTTTAGTTTCTTCTTATCTTTCATTTTCTTTCACCCCTATGAATCTGTCTTTCCGACACTTGGATGCTCGGCATATGTATACCGTGGATGTATTAGTATCAACTTCCATGGATCGAAAGGACGAGTCGTTACACTTAGTACTGGAGCTGAAGATTAAGCCAAAACCTTGGCTTTGGTGGGATAATGAAATGACCCTCCTATTTCCACCCTAATTTCATAAGGAATTTTTTTTTTAAGAGATGATATATAGATATATCATTCATTACAAATATATTTTCCAAGGTCATTTTCTTTCTCCAATAAACAAAATATATCCAGGATCAAAATAACTTACCAATATAAATATATCAGTGTATATCTAATAACATACACATACATATGAAGATGTATGTGTTCCTTTTGTTTAAATTCAGAGTATATACTTTATTTTTTTTGTACAAGAACATTCTGTTTGATTTAGATTTTTAGCAATTCAGATTAATTATTGTATCCTGATTTTTTGACCATAGAATCCACTGGAAACATGTACTTTAGTCTGTTATTCTAATTAAGAAATGATCAAGCAATAATCAGTGGAAAGCAAGCTTTTAATATAGATGATTGTGTTAAAGTCTGGATAGTATCAAAATCAGGCTAAAAGAAAGTGGATCCTATGTGAACACAAGCAACATCTAGGCGTAATGGAAACGCGCCTAACTTACACATGAAAGGTCACGAGTTCGAGTGCTATGCTGGTCGATTCAAACACAATTTTTGTTTTTCTTCTTTATTTTCCTCCTGTATGGTTTGAAATCTGATATCTACCTATATCTGCACATATATATTTAATTTTTGCCTATAATCTATCATACAAAACAAAATTTCTTGCTTTATCATTTTTAAAACCCTTTCCTACAATTGTTCTAGGAATTTATGTTTATATTTTTGCCCAAATATCAACATGTACACAGATATACATGTACATGTCAATAACTTTACTCATTTTCCAGAAAACTGGGTTCAAATGGTTCCATGCTTCATTGATTTGAAGTGAACAATTTGCCTGACCTATGGTCTAACCATGTGGTTAATCTGACCATTCTTCTATTTGCATTTTACAAACCAGAATCTACCTAAACTTCAGAGTATATGGAGTGTTGCCAGGTTTTGTTTGTTCAAACCAGTTTACATTGCTTATCTGTCTTAATCTTTTAAAGATGATTGTGATGAAACAATTGCTAAATGTACTAAGCTTTTGAAATGCATTTTTATTTTCAAAATACAATCTATCATGATCAACCAATACATCATTTATTTGAAGCTGGTTAGCTCATGAACCCTGTATCTGCTACACACTAGTTCAAAACAATGGAGATACCATTCATTGCATTATGTCTGAAGCTTTTAAAAACATTTTACTTTTCTCAATACAATTCAGAAATGAATTCAAACTTATTTACAAAGCATTTCAGTAAAAATAAAATAGAATCCTTTTAAGTTTACTTCTTGCTAAATCCAGATTTTATTCTAAAATTCAGTGCTATGTTATGTCTCAAGATTAACTAATACATAATATAAATTGTGCAAAACAGTAGCTCACCTACATATGCATATTTCTTTTCCAAACATCCATATCAATACTTAAGATCATTTCCTTGTTTCCCACTCAGATTTTTCTTTTAGATTTTAAACCTTAGTGCATAACAATATATTTAACATGATACAACTAGTTCATCTAACCATAATAGAATTCATTACATGACTGGAAATCTTAGAAACATAACATTTTTCCTGAATACATGCAGATATAATCAATTTAAGCTCTTATTGAAACTAGCTAGCATGTTCATTCACTCCTCCATAATAGCCATAACTTCATTTTTACTAAGTGCCTGGGTTACCTGAAAGAGCATGAGTGGCTGCCTCATTTTAAAATGAGACACCCCATATGCCATGAGCAAACAAGGGTCAGATCTATGATCTGGTATGAGTAACATCAATACATTCATGATATTAAGCAATAGAGAATATAAGAGCACCAATTAGTTATTTAAGCAAATTCCTGCAATCAATTACTTTAACATAGTATAATTAAGTTGATTCAGGTATGATATATTCATTTATCATTCTTACACTTGCATACATAATCATGTAAACATAATTATCTATTTGCAACAATTGCATTCACTGGAACCATCTTGGTTCCATACTATTCAACCTAAGAAATATCCATATTCCTATTTCTTCATTTACAGGTTGTATAATTCAATTTAAATCCCTGCCTCATCTGCTATTAAGGAATCACGGGGACACATTACAATGAACTAATTCACATCATTGCACAAAGATCTCAGGGCTTAAACAAACCATGTGCCAACTTGCATACTTCAAATATGACAAGCATTCCAGCAGCCTTCTTGGCCTTCCCTTCCCTAGTTTATTTACTAGTGTATTGTCTTAAATCCTATCATCAAATATGCTAAGTGAACATGTCACTACAAACATGGAAACATCCATAATCTTTCCTAGCATAATTCTCCTTAGAAATAAGCAGACAGTTATTTCCTAAATGGGGTCAATATGTCTTGATCTTAGTAAAATATAAGAATATTTTCAACTGTAAAAAGAGGCATGGCATGTTATATTGATCTGCAAGCCTTTATGATTGATTCAGATTCAGGATCTGGTTCAATCATAATTTTAGCTTGTAGGTTTCTTCCTTTTTTTTTTGATTTGATTAAGGGCTCAGCACTTAGAAAATTTCTATTGCACCCTTAACATTTTTCTTCTCAAGCCTCAGCACTTATACCAAGTATAATGCAGCTCCCAACATTTTTGTAAAGTTTCCATGCCATAGATCTATAACAGTTGAGAGTATTCTCTATATAATTTTTAAGATCCTAAACTTTAACATTTATGAGTATAAATAAAACAGTATGATACACATCCAAAGACAAATGTCTCAACCAATCAAAAATCATCAAAATCATCCATATTAAATCATATCAGATTTAAAATAAGACATCCAAAAAGCATTGATGAAATCATATACATCAAAACCAGAAATATATAAATGGCAATATAAAAAGTGGCTGCCTCATCTCAGGTCTTAATGCCATGAACTCAGTGAGGTTACTCACCTAAATGTTTCTTCTTATTAATCCAGAAAATCCTTGTATGAGTGTTTTCTTCTTCCTTCCAATATTTTTCTTCCTTTCTTATTTTTGTGCAGCTCGGGGTAAAAATAATTCTACTGGCTAAAACTGCCTATTTATATGCATTTTTCCACTAGGGTTTTGTTAAAACAGAATTCCATTTCTGTCCTGGCTAGCATCATGCATTTTTCATTCATAATACCCCGGCCATATCAACCAATTTAAAGGCTGCATTTTCTTTCTTTTGCTTTTCAGAAAATGGCCACTCACCTAGTCATGTTAAAAGTGTGACTATCCTATCTTATATTTTAATTATTTCTGAGAATCCCCTTTGCTATTTTTGCCTACACAAGCATATTGACTTGTATCACATTTCATGTCATTTTAATGTTATAGTTTCACTTGCATATATATATATATATATATATATATATATATATACTTTTCAGTACCTAAAAATGTATATTTGTATACACATCTTATCTAGGCTTATTTAATTCCTCTTTAATTTCAGAAACATATGCACCTATATGTATACAGGTTTACAAATCCTTATAACATATATATGTAAAATTTTCTTTTCTGGGTTTTAAATAAAATCTTGTTTACTGATTTAAAGTAAAACTTACTTTTCTTATTTTCTAAGATGATCCATATAATTCCAGAAATCAAATATCCATGTTGCAAAATCATGTTTGTATTGCTATTTAATTCTTGTTTTAAATCCAAGAAATCTGGAGTTCTTCCTTGTGCCATTTCAGTGTGCACGTGCACACATATACTTGCACACTATTTATTCCAGAAATTTCACCATATTTAAATCTAAATATTTCAAAAATTAAATCATTTTACAAAAATGATTTTTCACAAAATTTTGGGGTATTACATTCACTCCTCCTTTTAGGAATTGTGTCCTCACAATTTTTCTAACATTTATAACAAGCATTATTTTCTTTTCTGAAAACTTATCAAACATATGCATAAGCAAACAAATTCAACCATATCAACCATGCATAACAAAATTTTCCAGAAAAAAAAAATTACCTTTTAATTTGCAAAAAGCTTAGGATAATCCATTCTAATCTTATCCTCTAACTCCCATGTGCAGTCATTAGGATCACTACTCCACTGGATCTTAACTAGTTTCAAAGTTTTGCTCCTTAATTTCTTTTCTTCCTTGGCTACAATCCCCACTGGTTCTTTTTCATAAACCAAGTCAGGATTTATTTGAATTTTGGTAGGCTCTTCCAAAATGTCTTCTTTATCATGTACCCATCTTCTAAGTTGGGACACATGAAAAACATTATGCATTGCTTTCATTTCCTCTGGTAGTTCTAATTTGAAGCCAATGAACCAATTCTTTCCAGAATTTTATAGGGTCCAACATACCTTGGTGTGAGCTTACCTTGCTTGCCAAATCTCAAGACTTTCTTCATAGGTGAAATCTTGATGAAAACAAAGTCTCCCACTTCATATTCCACTTGCTTTCTCTTCCTATCTGCAAATTTCTTTTGCCTATCTTGAGCTGCTGCTATTCTTTTTCTTATCAACCCAATTTTCTCTGTAGTTTCTTTAACATATTCAGGTCCTAGAACAGCCCTTTCTCCAGTCTCTACCCAACATATAGGTGATAAACATGGCTTGCCATATAAGGCTTCAAATGGTGCCATCCCTATGGTGCTTTGGTAACTGTTATTGTATGTGAATTCAGCTAGATGGAGGTGGTCTTCCCAGTTGCCTCCAAAGTCCAGTGTACATGCTCTCAACAAATCCTCTAAGACTTTGTTCACCACCTCAGTTTGACCATCTGATTGTGGATGGTAGGCAGTGCTTAAGCACAATTCACTCCCCATGGCCTCTTGAAAACTTTTCCAAAACCTTGAGGTGAAGATGGTATCCCTATCACTCACAATGGTTTTGGGTATGCCATGCAACCTTACTACCTCTTTCATGAATATTTGAGCCAATTTTGGAGCATTTCTTTCTGTTTTAACTGGGATAAAATGTGCTACCTTAGTTAGCCTATCCACTATTACCCATATACTTGTGTTTCCCTTCTTAGATCTAGGAAGACCATCTATGAAATCCATAGATATGTCCTCCCACTTCCACTGTGGTATACTAAGGGGTTGCAATAGTCCTGATGGCCTTTGTGTCTCTGCCTTGACTTGTTGGCAAGTCATGCACCTTGCAACATGTCTGGCCACATCTGACTTCATCCCCTTCCACCAAAGATTTCTTTTCAAATTTTGATACATCTTGGTGCTACCTGGGTGTATGGAGTACTTATTCCTATGGTACTCATTTAATATTTCCTCCTTCAATTCTATATTTTCTGGAACACATATCCTATTTTTATTCCTTAAATAACCATTTTTATCAACTTGATAATTTATTACTTCCTCCCCTTTTGATATGAGCATTTTCTTTTCCACCATGTTTAGGTCTTGTTCCTGCATTTTCCCAATCTTAAGAAGTAAATCTGATTGTAGAGATATCATACTTAATTTCCCTTTACCTTCACCTTCTTCAATGAACATCATTTGTACCCCACTGTTTTCCTCAATTTCCAAATCAATAAGTATAGACAAATCCTTAAACTCTTCCATCATCAACATGGCTACCTTAGCATGTTGTCTACTCAAGGCATCTGCAACTTTATTTGCCTTGCCTGGTGTATACAGTATATCTAGATCATAGGCAGCTAGGAACTCTACCCATCTATGTTGCCTCATGTTCAAATCTTTTTGTGAGAATAAATATTTCAGTGCCTTATGATCAGTGTACAAAATGAATTTGGCACCTAACAAATAATGTCTCCAAAGTTTCAAAGCATACACAACTGCTGCTAGTTCAAGATCATGGGTTGCATATCTGGTTTCATGTGGCTTTAATTGCCTAGATGCATAGGCTACCACCTGGTCTTGCTACATCAACACAGCCCCTAACCCAGAGCCACTTGCATCAGTGTACACAACCAAATTTTCATTTCCTTCTGGCACTCTCAATACTGGTGCATTAATCAGAGCTTCCTTTATTTTGATAAAAGCTTGCTCACATTTTTCTGTCCATACAAAGGCTTGGTTCTTTCTAGTTAAATTGGTAAGTGGTGATGATATTTTTGAGAAATCTTTTATAAATCTCCTATAATATCCTGCCATCCCCATAAATGATCTAATCTCACTGATGGTGCTAGGCCTTTTCCATGCTTGGATTGCCACTACCTTATTAGGGTTTACTGATATTCCTTTGGCAGAGATAACATGCCCAAGAAAATGCACTTCTTCTTTCCAAAATGCACATTTTGAAAATTTTGCCTTTAAATCATTTTCCCTTAGTCTTGACAAAACTAAATGCAAATGATTTTTATGCTCTTCCACTGTCTTAGAATAAATCAAAATGTCATCAATAAAAATCAGTACAAACTTGTCTAAATAATCTCTAAATATTCTATTCATTAAATCAACAAAATATGAAGGAGCATTTGTCAAACCAAATGGCATAACCAAAAATTCATATAAGCCATATCTTGTGTTAAATGCAGTATACTTAACACTTGAGTCTTCAACCTTCATTTGATGGAATCCTGATGCTAAGTCTAGCCTAGAAAATATTTTAGCTTCACTGAGTTGGTCAAAGAGATCATCTATTCTAGGCAATGGGTATTTATTCTTGATGGTTACTTTATTTAATTCCCTGTAATCTATGCACATTCTCAAGGTACCATCATGTTTTCTTACAAACACTACTGGAGAACCCCAGCAGGAATTGCTTGGCCTTATAAATCCCTTGCCTTCTAATTCTTCCAACTGATTTTTCAATTCTTTCAGTTCACTTGGCCCCATTCTATAAGGTTTCTTGATTATTGGACTTGCTCCTGGAATGAGATTAATCTGGAACTCAACTGGTCTGTGGTGTGGAACACCCTTAACTTCCCCAAACACATCCAAGTATTCATTAACTATGGGAATTTCTTCAATGGTTAGTTCACTCAGATCTTTTTCTAAGTCAACTAAATGACATAATTTCCCTTCCTTAGCTATTTCACATAGAACTGTGATCCTCTGGCCTCTAGAATTTTGCAATGATATGGTGGATGAGTCTAAATTAATTATGGCTTTAAATTGCCTTAACCAATCTACCCCCAATATAACTCCTATATTTGGGTAATTTAAAACATATAAATTGGAAATAAAAATATTTCCTCCTATGTTTAACTCCACATCCACACAATTCATGTTCAAAACACTAGAACTCACTAGGGGACTTTGTACAAGCAATGGGGTTTCAACCAATATGCAGTTTAATTTTAACACTTTAACTAATTCATAGGAAATCAAAGAGTGTGTTGCTCCAGTATCATATACTACTGGTATGGGTATGGCACAAATGAGTAATATACCTTCCACTTGGCCATGATTTTCAGCATCAATTTTCACTGCAGATTTGCCTTTACCTTCCAAAGTTGCCAATTTCCCTTGCTGTTTATTCTCAGGACAGTTCCTCTTCATATGCCCCTCTTTCCCACATAGGTAGCATTTGAAGGCTCCTCCTTTTAACTCTGGGCACCTTGGTTTGATGTGTCCTTCTTTTCCACAATGATGGCAAACCAATTTCTTCTTAGTATCATTGGCTTTTGTATCTTTACTCTTCCTGTTGTCTGCCTCCTCCTTCTTTTTATCATAAGGGTGATATCTTCCCTTATCCTTCTTGTTGTTGCTCTTAAAATTCCTATATTTCTCTCTTTCTTTGTCATGTTGTTCCAGTTTCAAGGCCAGATCAATTACTTGATCAAATGTTCTATCTGCATATGGTAGCATAGCTCTGCTAAGTCCTGGGTTCAGTCCTTTTATATACCTATCATTTTTGGATGCTTCATCTGCCACTAGCATTGCTCCATAATTAGATAGCCCCTCAAACTTTTGAGTGTATTCAGTGACATTCAAAGTTCCCTGCCTAAGTTTGATAAATTCTTCAAGCAAAATGGTCTTGGCTGATGCTGGTACAAATCTTGCCTCCAACATCTCCTTGAACTGATTCCAAGTGATTTCATTTTCATTTCTTCCAGCTATGATCACCTCCCACCAGCTTAAAGCTACCCCTTTCAGTTGTCTAGAAGCTACTTGCCTCTTCCTTTGGTCATCCAACTGCATGTCATTGAAAATCCTATCAAGTGTTCTCAACCATGCTTGAATTTCCATCACACTCTCAGTTCCTTCAAAACTCCTGCCTCCCAAATTGGAATAAGTCTTCAGTAGTTTTGAAAGCTCTTCATGTGGGTTCTCAGGCCTATGCCCAATTCCATCTCTTAAAACCCTCACAAATTCTTGCATATCAAGCATTTGAGGTGCACTGGGTCCTGCATTGTGATGAGATCCTCTTCCTACCATGGTCTGCTAACTAAATTCTGGGTAAATGGTATTAGCATATTATGAGTACTTCTATAATTTCTATTTTCTTATCTAAATTATTTCATCCAAAACAAACAGACATAATACATTTCTATAATACTTAACAATCAATGCAACCAAGTGCTCTGATACCAACTGAAATGACCCTCCTATTTCCACCCTAATTTCATAAGGATTTTTTTTTTAAGAGATGATATATAGATATATCATTCATTACAAATATATTTTCCAAGGTCATTTTCTTTCTCCAATAAACAAAATATATCCAGGATCAAAATAACTTACCAATATAAATATATCAGTGTATATCTAATAACATACACATACATATGAAGATGTATGTGTTCCTTTTGTTTAAATTCAGAGTATATACTTTATTTTTTTTGTACAAGAACATTCTGTTTGATTTAGATTTTTAGCAATTCAGATTAATTATTGTATCCTGATTTTTTGACCATAGAATCCACTGGAAACATGTACTTTAGTCTGTTATTCTAATTAAGAAATGATCAAGCAATAATCAGTGGAAAGCAAGCTTTTAATATAGATGATTGTGTTAAAGTCTGGATAGTATCAAAATCAGGCTAAAAGAAAGTGGATCCTAAGTGAACACAAGCAACATCTAGGCGTAATGGAAACGCGGCTAACTTACACATGAAAGGTCACGAGTTCGAGTGCTATGCTGGTCGGTTCAAACACAATTTTTGTTTTTCTTCTTTATTTTCCTCCTGTATGGTTTGAAATCTGATATCTACCTATATCTGCACATATATATTTAATTTTTGCCTATAATCTATCATACAAAACAAAATTTCTTGCTTTATCATTTTTAAAACCCTTTCCTACAATTGTTCTAGGAATTTATGTTTATATTTTTGCCCAAATATCAACATGTACACAGATATACATGTACATGTCAATAACTTTACTCATTTTCCAGAAAACTGGGTTCAAATGGTTCCATACTTCATTGATTTGAAGTGAACAATTTGCCTGACCTATGGTCTAACCATGTGGTTAATCTGACCATTCTTCTATTTGCATTTTACAAACCAGAATCTACCTAAACTTCAGAGTATATGGAGTGTTGCCAGGTTTTGTTTGTTCAAACCAGTTTACATTGCTTATCTGTCTTAATCTTTTAAAGATGATTGTGATGAAACAATTGCTAAATGTACTAAGCTTTTGAAATGCATTTTTATTTTCAAAATACAATCTATCATGATCAACCAATACATCATTTATTTGAAGCTGGTTAGCTCATGAACCCTGTATCTGCTACACACTAGTTCAAAACAATGGAGATACCATTCATTGCATTCTGTCTGAAGCTTTTAAAAACATTTTACTTTTCTCAATACAATTCAGAAATGAATTCAAACTTATTTACAAAGCATTTCAGTAAAAATAAAATAGAATCCTTTTAAGTTTACTTCTTGCTAAATCCAGATTTTATTCTAAAACTCAGTGCTCTGTTATGTCTCAAGATTAACTAATACATAATATAAATTGTGCAAAACAGTAGCTCACCTACATATGCGTATTTCTTTTCCAAACATCCATATCAATACTTAAGATCATTTCCTTGTTTCCCACTCAGATTTTTCTTTTAGATTTTAAACCTTAGTGCATAACAATATATTTAACATGATACAACTAGTTCATCTAACCATAATAGAATTCATTACATGACTGGAAATCTTAGAAACATAACATTTTTCCTGAATACATGCAGATATAATCAATTTAAGCTCTTATTGAAACTAGCTAGCATGTTCATTCACTCCTCCATAATAGCCATAACTTCATTTTTACTTAGTGCCTGGGTTACCTGAAAGAGCATGAGTGGCTGCCTCATTTTAAAATGAGACACCCCATATGCCATGAGCAAACAAGGGTCAGATCTATGATCTGGTATGAGTAACATCAATACATTCATGATATTAAGCAATAGAGAATATAAGAGCACCAATTAGTTATTTAAGCAAATTCCTGCAATCAATTACTTTAACATAGTATAATTAAGTTGATTCAGGTATGATATATTCATTTATCATTCTTACACTTGCATACATAATCATGTAAACATAATTATCTATTTGCAACAATTGCATTCACTGGAACCATCTTGGTTCCATACTATTCAACCTAAGAAATATCCATATTCCTATTTCTTCATTTACAGGTTGTATAATTCAATTTAAATCCCTGCCTCATCTGCTATTAAGGAATCACGGGGACACATTACAATGAACTAATTCACATCATTGCACAAAGATCTCAGGGCTTAAACAAACCATGTGCCAACTTGCATACTTCAAATATGACAAGCATTCCAGCAGCCTTCTTGGCCTTCCCTTCCCTAGTTTATTTACTAGTGTATTGTCTTAAATCCTATCATCAAATATGCTAAGTGAACATGTCACTGCAAACATGGAAACATCCATAATCTTTCCTAGCATAATTCTCCTCAGAAATAAGCAGACAGTTATTTCCTAAATGGGGTCAATATGTCTTGATCTTAGTAAAATATAAGAATATTTTCAACTGTAAAAAGAGGCATGGCATGTTATATTGATCTGCAAGCCTTTATGATTGATTCAGATTCAGGATCTGGTTCAATCATAATTTTAGCTTGTAGGTTTCTTCCTTTTTTTTTGATTTGATTAAGGGCTCAGCACTTAGAAAATTTCTATTGCACCCTTAACATTTTTCTTCTCAAGCCTCAGCACTTATACCAAGTATAATGCAGCTCCCAACATTTTTGTAAAGTTTCCATGCCATAGATCTATAACAGTTGAGAGTATTCTCTATATAATTTTTAAGATCCTAAACTTTAACATTTATGAGTATAAATAAAACAGTATGATACACATCCAAAGACAAATGTCTCAACCAATCAAAAATCATCAAAATCATCCATATTAAATCATATCAGATTTAAAATAAGACATCCAAAAAGCATTGATGAAATCATATACATCAAAACCAGAAATATATAAATGGCAATATAAAAAGTGGCTGCCTCATCTCAGGTCTTAATGCCATGAACTCAGTGAGGTTACTCACCTAAATGTTTCTTCTTATTAATCCAGAAAATCCTTGTATGAGTGTTTTCTTCTTCCTTCCAATATTTTTCTTCCTTTCTTATTTTTGTGCAGCTCGGGGTAAAAATAATTCTATTGGCTAAAACTGCCTATTTATATGCATTTTTCCACTAGGGTTTTGTTAAAACAGAATTCCATTTCTGTCCTGGCTAGCATCATGCATTTTTCATTCATAATACCCCGGCCATATCAACCAATTTAAAGGCTGCATTTTCTTTCTTTTGCTTTTCAGAAAATGGCCACTCACCTAGTCATGTTAAAAGTGTGACTATCCTATCTTATATTTTAATTATTTCTGAGAATCCCCTTTGCTATTTTTGCCTACACAAGCATATTGACTTGTATCACATTTCATGTCATTTTAATGTTATAGTTTCACTTGCATATATATATATATATATATACTTTTCAGTACCTAAAAATGTATATTTGTATACACATCTTATCTAGGCTTATTTAATTCCACTTTAATTTTAGAAACATATGCACCTATATGTATACAGGTTTACAAATCCTTATAACATATATATGTAAAATTTTCTTTTCTGGGTTTTAAATAAAATCTTGTTTACTGATTTAAAGTAAAACTTACTTTTCTTATTTTCTAAGATGATCCATATAATTCCAGAAATCAAATATCCATGTTGCAAAATCATGTTTGTATTGCTATTTAATTCTTGTTTTAAATCCAAGAAATCTGGAGTTCTTCCTTGTGCCATTTCAGTGTGCACGTGCACACATATACTTGCACACTATTTATTCCAGAAATTTCACCATATTTAAATCTAAATATTTCAAAAATTAAATCATTTTACAAAAATGATTTTTCACAAAATTTTGGGGTATTACAGATAAACTCATTATAAATAGGGTAAGTGACATCCTAGAACGAGTTTGAGCATATATATGATAGCGCGCATTTGTTAGTGCTATAAAATTTTATTATGTTGATTTTTCTCTTGAGCGGCGTATGAATTCCAACTAATGCGTCAAATGAACGTTTTCTATAGGAGTTTCTAAAAAGGACAAACCGATACAGTATTGTTTTAATTTGAAAATAAAATAATTTTACCTAGGATTATATTTTATATATAAAAAAGAATAATTTGCAGAAAATTTATATGATTATTTAAGGAATGTTTACTGGTAATGATAATACTTAGTTATTATCATTTATTATTTGGTTGGTTGTGCTCTGCTAGTTATGAGCAGTTTTGGCTTTTTCTGCATGGGTTGGGTAGATAGTAATGTTGGGAAACATTGAATGAACACCTTGTGAATTAAATTTCGCAGTTTGACCATAAGGCGTTGGATGTTATTGTTGGGTTAAAATTAAATTTTAATAGAAGTTGTTATTTTAATAGTAATTAACAAAGGTATAAAGTCTGTGAAAGGAATTTATAAAAAAAGTGAAATTATATAAGATGGTTTATAAATAACAATGGTTTTAAACTGAGAATTTGAGAACTAAAATCCCGGTGCTTTTGAAAATTCAATTTTCAAAGTTTGAGAAGATAATAATAGTATTATTTGAATATATTTACATATATAAATAATTTAAAAAGATTTTAAAAGATAAAGAAAGCATTGATCTCACTTTAGTCGCTGGAAAGTAATTCCGATAATGGCTGCAACATCATCGGTGTTTATTTTCGATTTTTTATGTAGGGACTGCTACCATAATAGTTTTATTTCAAATTGTTTTGAAAAGCAAATCCAAATTTAAATAATACCGAAATATGATTTGATATATTTGAATTATACATATATTATTATTTCAAATTTATATGAAATAAGACCCCAGGTATTAATTCTTAAGTTTCTGATTAAGTATTATATGGACTCATTTAACCTATGCATTAGGGTAGGTTGGTTGTGCATTTTGCTATAATAAATTATTTGATAGTTTTCATTGTTAAAATAAAATTGGGTTTTTCGACGATTTTGGATAGTCGGAAATTCCTGAAATGATATACGAATTGAAACTTGTTATTTTGTGAAATTATGAGAAAATAAGTTTTTGTAACATATAAATGTGAGAAGGTAGTGAGTTAAAACCAGTTTTGAATTTATTGAATACCTTGGTTTAGTAAAACAAATATGAAATGGTACATGTACTCTTAGGCTTTAAAGGAGTATTATATGAACACAAAATCGAGTTAGAAAATGCTAATAAAGCTTAAGTTAAGTTTCAATGGAATAATTTTCGTAACTAAAAGGAAATTGGTATAGGGATAATGTCACGATCCAAATTTCAGCGTTCGAAAATCGGCACCCATACTTCACTTGTACTTGTATGCCGTAGATTCAATCGTTGAAATTCGACTCGTGCCGGAGCTTATAACACATTAAGTATAACAACACAACGGAAGAAAGAAATGAATGATATCATATACAACTCCAACAAATACAATATCCAGAATGATATACAACAATGATATCAATATGATACAACAATATCAAAGACAAATAATAATGTTTCAGCGGAAACAACAGAACTGATAACTCCAAATGATTAGTCAGAGAGGCTGAGTCCAACCACTCCAACACCAAGCTCGAACTACCATCACGTTCCACAAAGCTAAGCAAGTGCAGTCACGAGTGAACTCCAAACACTGAACTAGCTCTAACTAGTCTACTAAACCTGACTATCTAAAAAACCCAACTCTATACTGCCCGTGTGGAAAATTATGGGCACCCAGAGTTTAGGAAGGGAACAATAAACTCCGGGTCAGTCATGGGACTGGTGTGAGTAACAAAAATAGTTTATCTTTAAAACAAACAACAAAAGAATTTTAAACATTGAAATCCGCAAATGCTTTTTGGAAAATGAAACTACCATAAGGCCTCCCGCCACACACACAATGCAAACGCAGAATTGGAGGAGATTTCTCCTTATGATAGTCAAAAATGCTTACTATGCAAAATCATTCGATATTATTACTAGTGCATAGTGTAGGAAACATTTCGAAAATATAATATTAATCTTAGCCAGCATACAACCATTATTGTATGCCTACTATAGCTACTATGTTCAATAGCAGGTTACCGCCACATTCCATAGCAGGTTATACAACTAAAACCGTACAAGGCTCGTATTGTTTCTTTGGATTTTCCAACAAATGGTTAGGCTAAGGAACTTCCTATGCCACATGGGAACGCTTCTAGAGGGACGCCCCGAGAGGCAACTGCTCTCTGCCAAAACAGGCCGGTTACCCCATTCCCGGGTAGTAAACCTGAGATATGCCACCCCCGGTCATTTGCGACCTTTATCCGAGAGCTCTCGATCACAAAGCAACAATCACACAATAAATGAGATTGGAGCAACCACACAGGTAAAATATATGGGCTTCATACCATGATACCACCTTTTTCTAGAAGGAATGGACATACCCTAGGGGAGCTACCCCTGAAACCTTGCCGCATCTTTCCTGTTTCGACCATTTTCGGGGTGTGAGGTCCGATGAGGTATCATCCACAAAGCTACGCTTTTTCACAAAGCCATGCTTTGATCAACAAATGATCAGCAACACACAGCAACACTTAGCATGCCACACTACCAAATTGGGAGTATATCACTGATAACCTTCAACTACATAACCTCTGAGCTCATACGTCTCAGAGAAGGGTGTTAAGCTAAGAGAATAAATCTCCACCACCAAACAGAAATGTATTTGAAAGAAATCAGCTTTATATCTCAAAGTGTAATGTCAGACATACAACCATACAAGTCTGTTCCAGGTTCGAACAGAACCGAAGGCACTTCGAAAGAAGCCCTTGCAAATCCGGATAATTTCTAATCACGTTCGGACTTCCCATCACAAAGGGTGCTAAAATCTCTATACCGGGGATCAGCCGATGTAGAGACAATCGATGGTAATCCTTTAGTTTTCGAAAGTATCCGGTCTTCACCACCGGTCTTCAAATTCTATCCATATATGTCGTATCATTATTCGGAATGGGTTATATGACACAAAGGTCCTCTCCCGGCTAAACCGAATAATGAGCACAATATTTAAAAACATATGGGTATGGGATTTCAGTTAAGTCACAACTTATTACCCAAAACTTCTCTTTCAAATGGTTTAAACACATTACCATTTTAATCTTTTACATAAAAAGATTAATCTCACAAAGTTCACCCAGTTTCACGAAGATTCATTCATAGATTTTCCAAATCAATTTCCATTTCAATTGGATTAACTCATTAAATCTTTAAATCAAAGATTTAATTGATAGCTTTCAAAACAATTCCATTTCGACCTTTTATACAAAAGGTACACCTTTCCAATTTCAAAACAAAGTTCAATAATCTTTCACAAAGATTTATTCATAACTAGGAAAACCATTTTCATTTCAAACTTGAAATTCTTTTAACACAAATTGGAAATTCATTCCTTATATGAAAGCTTTTATCATTTGAAAACAATTAGTTTTCATTTTGGAAAATCTGATTCTTTTATACGAGTTAAAGTCCTTGGGTTAAATTCAAATTCTCAAAACCATACTTTTAAAATGGTTTAAATTCATATAAACACATTTATAACATCTTTAACCGTAATTTCCAAACATGGAATTCAATTCCAAATTTTGAATTCAAATTCAAGTTAAATTATTCAAATTGAAAACTTTACCAAGTTATTCAAAATAAATTTTATCTTAAAAACTCCTTTTCAAAATCTTTAACATTTAATCCAAATCCATTTCCAAAATCAATTAAAATTAAAATTCCAATTTCAAAAATATTAAATTTAAATCATCTGTGACTTAACCGATTTCCTCCTGAAATCCATATTTGTGTGTGTAAAAGTGTGGTCCAGGGGTTTTACACACAATAGTGCAACATCATTCAATCATCACAGGTTCAAATACAATAATATAGTTGATAAGCGGTATAAACTATAACGCTTATCGTTCATATACAGATCACAGATCACAGATATATATATTACAGATAATAAATTACATTTAACCCAGATAAATAAACTACATTACAGATCACACGTAAATCAGAATATATCACAAAGCATCACAGATCAGGGATATCAACAATTCAATCATTCAGTCAAATCCAACATTCACAAGTAAATTTTATTAATCAACTGATTAATTTAAATCAGATGTATTACTTATGAACAAATTATCAGATCCGGGTTAATTATTATAAGTTAATCACCAATTATCCGAAATAAATTTCCCTTTCATCATTGATTAGTTAATCTTTAATTAACCTTTAATTATTTATATAAATCTTAATAAATCACCATTATTAATTAATCCTTTAATTATTAACAAATAATTATACTCAAACTTCAAATTATCATTCAATTTATTACATCCAGTAATTATCTATTAATTACTTTTCTAAGTAATTATATTTCCCAATTTGTCAAATGATTATTCTAGATTAAACTCAAGAAATTTAACTTGGACCAATCAAATTAACTCAATTAATTTCACTGAATAATTAATTCCTTAATTACTTACATTAAGTAATTATACTTAATAATTTCACACATGATTACCTCTAATCAATTGATATAATTAATTATTAAAATTAATCACATTAATTAATTATTTAATAATCTCAAGTTAATGATCTTCATTAACTATATTTATTGACCAATACTTTAATTACTTCTTTAAGTAATTAACTTTAATTAATCATTTATAATTACAAATTAATCAATTCTTAATTACAATTTAATTAGACGCTTAATTATTAATTAACTAATCTTTAATTACAAATTGATAATCTCTAATCACTTAGTTAATTACAATTATAAATTAACAAATCATTTTTAATTACCCTTCCTAACAATTAATTAATTAATAATTATTTATCTTAATTAACATTTAAAAAACTTCCTTAATAACTTTGAAATCAATTTGTTAAAACTTTAATGTTAATAAAATTTAAACACTTATCTTATATTAACTTCTAAATTAAAATATTAATTCAGATTTAATTGCATTTTTAAGTATTTATAAAATTAATGAAATCTTAGAATAAATACTTAACTTAAATTTCCAAACATTAATTCATTAATACTTAAATGCAGTTTTAAGATAATTAGCTTAATTTTATTAAACCAAAATCTGAACCCAATACTCGAGAAAATCTTAGCATTTCTCGAGTCAAAACCCAGGTTCACTCGCTATCTTCCCTGAGTACTTCTTCTTCCTCGCGTATTTAGTTTAAGTTTTTAACTTAATAACTGTTATTTTTAGGCTCGAAATCTCACGTTCCAACCCGAGAAAATCCATCGCTTTCTCGAGTATCAACTCGAGTCGCTCGCCTTCCACTTCCTGACACCATCATAAGGTCGTGCACGTGCATAGTGGCTCCGACCAACGCCGATAATCGTCACGACATCGAGCACATCGACGATCAACTCCAGATCCATTCGCGACCACCAAAACTTCAAGTTCAACTCGAAATCAAAATCGAGCTCACAAAGCAAAACCTGGAAACTCGAAAGCAACATCCCCTCAAAACCTGGCAACGCCTCATGCTCGACGCTCCAACCACCAGAATATCAGCGACTCCGGCCACACATTCGCCGATGCTTCCTCTTCCATCTCCCAAAGTTGCGTGCAACTCGATGCACTATGGAGATCGCGGCAATCTAAAATTCAACCACTATAAAATTTAGGTTTACTAACTAAAAACGCATGCCGCTGTCGCCACCGTGGCCATGGCCACCTCCGACTATTTTTCCTATCACCACTGCTTACTCCTCCACCTCCAGACACGAACCCGACCACCACGACACCATAGATCATCAGAGATCACCTAAATAACGAAATTCGATCAAACTCGAACTGCTCTTTTATCTTAGCTCTAAAAATCATGATTTTTGCTTTAAAAATCATGGTACAATATATAAATTCAATCTACATACCTGAATTTAGGAATTAAGAAATTCGAAATTTGACTAATTTAAAGTTTGCTCTGATTTATATGATCTCCAGGGATATTTACAAATTGTGTTGACTTGAATAAATTTTTAAAACTTAGTTTATAACCAAACAAATAACTTTCGTTTGTATTTTAAGCTCTATCCGTTATTAAAGGATGAGGATTTGTTTGCAAATCTAGTCTGGAAGAAACAAGAACAGAGGTAACTAAATGTGTACAGGCAGGCATATATCTAGACATCAACATACATACATAGGGAACTACAACATACACCTTTTTCCAGATATATATACATACTTGCAACTAATTCAATTCTTAAAATTTAAAAAGGAATGTTACTCACCTGTATTTTTTTTTGGAAGAAGAACAGAGTTTTCTTTGTCTTGAACCAGCCTTGAAAAACTGCTAACAACAATCTTTCTTCTTTAATCCTCTGGTTTATATGAATTGGAGTGTTGTTTAGGTTTTAATAACTTTTTACTTCAGTCTTTGGTGAATGAAAGTGAGATGGAAGATTGATATATAGGAATGAAGTTACTGGGTATAATATTTTGTACAGGGTGTATTTCTTTTAGTACAAATATACAGATATTTCTTTGCTTTGGTGGCTGAGATGATAAAATTTGTGCTTGCATTAATTAACATTGTCATACTTATCCATTTTTATATTTCGTATGTACTTATATGATTTTTCACCTTGTCTTGCATATTTTATTTTTTCCTTTTCTTTATGTTGTCTGGTTTGTATTTCCTTCTTATGTTTTCTTTTGCAAGTGTACATGTTTTTGTTTCTTTATTTTTTTGCAAGTGGTTCATGAATATATAATTGTTTGCTTCCTTTCTTTTTGTTTATTTTATTACTTTATATTGACTTTTAACAAAATGTTAAGATTTATTCTAGTATATCTACTTTATGTTGTATAAAACTGTATATATTTATTTTTTGTAATATAGAGGAATTTCTATATTTAATATGTTGTTAAAATTTGAGCTAAGGTATTTCTTTATATTTTTATAATTTATCTTATATTTATTTATATCTCTATTTTAAATATTTATTATTATTATTATACTTTAATATTTATTGTCTTATATTTATTTTAAAACCATCCCTTTAAGATTTAATTTAATATGTACATATATATGTATATATATAAATATAAATTCAAATTCTACTCATAAATGCCCATATATATATATATTCACACACACACATATATACATATATATATATATATATAATTTTAAAATTCATATGGTTTAATATATATATTCTATTTGAATTGGGGAAACTCGAATCAATTTACAATTAATTTTAAAATTTTAATTCAAAAATTAAATTAATTATCAATTTAAACTTATTTAAAATTCGGGATCATTACAGATAACCAATAAGAGTGAGTACGTAAGTTGTACTTAGATTATTTTGCTTGCATAACCGTTTTCGATCCGAGATTCAAATATATGACTTGTGGTGTTTCACACCGACCCCAAAGGATTTATCATTCACTTCTTGACGGTGAGCACTTGGCGAGGCTTCTTTGTCTGGAACCAAAGTTTTCTACCATAGTATATGGCTATGTAAGGAGAATATAGGTTCTTAAGCAAGGAGCTTGATTGGAGTTCGCACTATAAAAATTGGGAGAGCGATTCTAGTACGGAGAAAAAGTTATATATTCGAGTAAATGACCGAATTAGGTATTCCATATGGATAATATATGTTCATAATAAGAACTTACGAAATATTAAGGAATTTGGGGTTTGTTTCTGGGTTAAATGGGAATGGAATTTCAGGGACGAAATTCTCTAAGGGAGGAAGAATGTAACGACATGGAATTTTATCGTTTTGAATTTAGGAATATTTGATTTAATTTAAATATTTAGTTAACGGTTTATTAATTAAATAACCCTCTTTTTAATTATAAACTGACATTGGAAAATTTATTTTTAAATTTTGTTTACATAAATAAATAGTTTAACGTAAAACTGGAAATGTGATCAAATTGCAATTTTCGGATTTCCAGTATTTTTTCGAGCTACAAGTTATTTTAAGTTGTAATATTTTTGTTTTGGTTTTAAAAAAACTTTTAAAAGTATAGAACACATTCATTTTGAAATTAACAAGTATTTAAAAATGTAAAATATTATTTAAAATTTTAATAAAAAGAATGAAGTGGCATGATATGAAGCCTAATGTGGGGAAGTGAGTACATGGAAGAACCTTTTTATCTTGTGGAAAAAGGGATTAAGTATATAAAACGCCTTATTACCCATTGAGTCTTCTTATGCTTGTCCTTTTGAAAGTTTTCAAAAGATTTCTAAGTTGAAAAGCATATTATTTTCTATTTTATTTTTCTTTTAAACCCCTTTATATATACATATCCACCGTTCATCTTCTTTTCATTTTCAAAACTTCATTTTTCCTAACCTTTAACCTAAATTTTCTCTATTCTTTAAAAAATAAATATCTCAACTTTTTAAGTTCAAAGATTTGGATTTCATATTTAAGCAAGCATGGAAATGGTAGAAAGTGTGCTAATTTATCTTTTTGTGTATTTATTTGGTTTATATGTGTTAAATTTTGCACGGATATATATATATATATATATATATATTGTATGAATGTGTGTTTAGAACTCATTTTATGTTAAATAATAATTCAAAAATCAAAATTGAATTTGAAATAGGAAGAAACTCCTTACTGGAAGAATACTGTTGGCAACAATGATTAGTGTTGTTTGCTAGTACATAGATACCCTTGCTTCCTTTGATTTCGAAAAAAATCAACTACCCTCAATCCGTTGTGATTTGGCTAAGGTGATCAACTGGAAAGTGTTTGTGAAGATCTCTACTATTTTTAGAAATCAGTCACCTTGAGTTTGGTCGAGTGTAGGGATCATAGTGGCTCTAAATCGGTAAGAAGGAAGTTTGCTTTTAAACATCAAAAATTTAAACAAATCCAACACTCCACAATAAATAGCAAAGCTTGTTTCTTTGAGTTTGGGTAAGCTAGATCTTCGATCCGGTAGAGTTTGGTGTTGTTTGGCTATGGGATGGATTGGAGGCTCGGCAGTGGCCTTGGCCGAACCCTTTAGGGGCGAGGGTTAGGTATTTTAGTAAATTGGGTCATCATTTATTGAATTTGAGGATGGATTTGAGTTCAAGATGGGAAAATGCAGTTCGGATGATCATATGGCTGGGCTCGATATTCAAATAGGAGTCACCACTAGTCACTTTAGACCGGATCGATAATGGCCGATAGTATTAAATAATATAAACGCAACAGAATAGTATAGTAGGTCATACAGTCGATTTTATACTGGTTTGGACCTCATGTCCAGCGTCCAGTCCCAAGCTCCCCTTCGGTATTTTACTATCAACACCGTCCCTTCACCTGGAGGAATAGGTTTACTGACTCCGTCTAAACAACCGAACAGGACTTCAATAACAATAACAAAAACGTAACTTTCTGACACAACGTATCTTGATATACAGAATGTTAGTTTTATGTGTAATGACTCCTATAACCAAACCAAATGATGTTGAGTAGAGGTGTAAAGCTAAGGAGTTTATTCGACTAGAGTATGGGATGTGGAGATGAAGCAAACTAGTCGAAATCTTTGAATCAGATGAATTTCTTGGAACTCGAAGAATTACTCTAGGAATTGAGAGTTTAAGAGTGGAAATCAAAGCATAGAATTATGTTATGATTCAGGGATGGTTAATGGTTTATATAGATATTGTAAAGGATGCTAAAGTAGGGGTGCACCCTTCTAATTTTGCCATTGATGAAGAGAACTGGCAGTAGGATCAAAGAGATGCAACTTCCGGAGTGAAGACACAGGAAGATATCACTTAAAAAAACTAGTTGTTTTATACTAGATCAGTCGACTGAAAGAAGGCTTTAGTTGACTGGCTTAGTGTAATATTCCAGTTTGAGAGCATAACAGAAAACAGTTAACAAGTTTTTCGTATTTAGTCGACTAGGTTTAGTCGACTAGACAAGGCTTTAAGTCGACTGAATCATAGTATTTTCCAAAAGCATGTGTGGTGCAGTGGTAAGGGTATGTGCTTATCTCTCGGCCCACCCGGGTTTGAATCCTAGCTTTGCGTCTTTTTAGCTATTTTACTTTACACATTTTCCTTCATCGTTTTGACCTAAAATAACTAAATAAACATATTAGTAGCATTGTTGTATGGCTGTTATCATCAAAACACCATATATATGTATATACACACACACATGTGTGTGTGTGTGTATGGTTCTTCAGCAACATGGTAGGAGTCGGGTCCGTGCTTGCTAGTCACGATCGAATATGGGGGTTTGAATGCGACATTAAGGATATAGAGGAGCGTGGGATGAGGGAGAGAAGGGTATTGGTGGTCTAGGTTGGGTGATCGGTGATGAGGTTTAGTGGTGCACGTGCACGTTGTGCATGGTGATGATGGGTTACAGGCTTTTGAATTGAAGAAAGGAAGGAGAAGAAGAAGGGGAACTGTAGATGCAGATTCGGGCATAGGATGATGGGCTCGGCCCATTTGCAAGTGGGTGGGGCGGGGGGGTTGAGATAATAGATTTTAATTTATGTTAAGTATATATATAAGTATGAGTCAGTTTTAAAAATCCATATCTTGCTCATATTTAACCCGATTAACGCACGGATTTTTGCCTTAGACTCACATTGATGAGTATAACATTTTAATGTAACTTGTTGGTAGCTTTGGCCATGTATAAATTTACGACATATTAAAACGGATCCAATTTAATTATGTTATTTTGATTAATAGCGTCGTTAAATTATTATATCTTAATCGTGATATTTATTTAGCCAAATAAAACAATATTAAGTTCAATTAAAATAAATTAATTATTATGGACACCTATTGAGCAGAATAAATCCCTGTTCTATGCTTGTTAAGTAAAATGTTAATTTGTGTAATTAATTAACATATGGATTGATTAATATGGATTGAATGGTTATTTAACTATGGGTTGTTAATTGTTGATTGCTAGAAGCTTAAGGGCCTGGCCATATTTAATATGACATCGACACTTGGACCCCTTTGAGATATGAAATAAAAAGTAGCTTGTTAAAGTATCATTGTGATCGCTAAATCTCAATCTGTGCAATGATTTAGTTTGCTAATTATCTTAATTGAAATTGTTTAAAGTTAACTATAATTTAATTAATAATTGTTTTAAAGTTAATTATATTTTATTTAACAATGTTCGAAGTTAATTATATTTTATTTAATAATGTTTAAAGTTAATAATTATTTTATTGATGATTTTTTGTGTTAATTATATTTAATTAAGTATGTTTTAAAATTATTTTAAAAAATAAGGTTTAAGTTAATTAATTGTATTAGTAATATTGCTAAAAGTTAATTAGCTATTTATTAATGATTTTTTAATATTAATTAATTATTCTAATAAAATGTTTTAGGTGATTAATTATTTAAAAAGTTTTGAGGTTAGTTAATTACATTTATAAATTGGTTTAAGTTAATTATTTTAATTAATGAGGTTTAAGTTGATTATTTTGATTTATGAGGTTAGGTTAATTAATTAATTATTTACTAATGATGTTTTAAATCAACTAATTATTTAATTAATGGTATTTAAAGTGAATTAGTCAATGTGGTTAATGATGTTTAAAAGCTAATTAAATTATTTTAATTAATTGGGCTTAAGTTACTAAAGTGATTCATTTAGATGTATTTATAAATAATATTTAATAAATAAAGGAGATGATTTATAAGGAATATTTTATAAATATCATAAAAAAGATTTCTAAGTAATATTTATAAAAAAAGAAGTGGAGTTTAAAGTCTATTTAAATATAAACAGGTTTAAAGGTTATGGTCCATATAGTGATATTCGCTATGGATGCAGTTTTGAAATTCTATGAATTCTTTACATTAGGAAAGTTATCTACCTTAGATATTTGGGAACTCCATTCAAGTAAGGTTCAGAAAGTTACCAAATAAATTTAAGAAGGTTTTGGAATTATTAATATATTTTGATAGTTATTAGTAATTGATTTTAAAGAAATGTTTTAATTAAGAGAAGGATAAGTGTTTTGGGTTTATATCAAACAATGTTTAAATGACAGTTGTTTTTGACCCAATCTAAAATGGTTTGGAAAATATAATATCTTCCTTGCTTTTGTGAATATACTTGCCATATTAAGATGAGTATATGGTTACATTTTCTAAGTATTGAAAATATAGTGTCTTGTGAATATACTTATTCCATCGAGATAAGTGCATGGAAATGGTTTCCACGTACTTACAAAGTGTTTTAATTAATAAAATATTAATTAAAGAGGCTTAGTGGTTTTTTTTGGGCTTAAGAAAATTTAGTTTCTCATGAAATTAAATCGGTAATTGGTTGTTTATTTATTTGATAGTTAAATAACCGAATATTACACTTGGACCAAAATATAACTCTAGAACTATCTAGGAGAAACACATGAGTTATATGGCATAGTCATTTTGGATGATGTTGTATTGTGCATATAAATATCATTTTTTTCTTGTAGGAAAAATGATAAGGAGATCCGTCCACTTATACGGTTAGGCGGTGATCCTTACTAATATGTATTGTCAGATTATTTCCAAAAGAACCGAGGTTGAGTTTATCGAAACTTATCGTTATTGTTCCAGAGAGACTGGGACCAGATATATTTTTCAAAAACAACTTCGAACCAACATATGCGTTTGAACTGAAGGCATCTTGAAGATGATTGAAGATAGAGCTTCTGAAGTGCAAGGGCTACTTGCTACTAATCCTGAGGGTGATTCCAAAATGGATGTAGTAGAGGTAGTGCCTTTGGATTCTTTCAGACCCAGAACGAACTTGTATGGATGAATGCTGGCATTGCATTTCTGCTTAGAGGCTAGTGTTAGCATTCCAAAATGGTTTACTATATAAAAAAGTAATCGTAGCTTCTAGCCTCGTCAACTAGGAAAGTGACTAATGCAAGGGCATGCGGTAGGGCTATGTGGGTCGCTCCCATTAAGGTATAATCATCCCATATCTAATGTCAATCTTTGTGTATGCTTTAGGGCCCATTATGATTGTTTATTAACCATGGGGTGATCATATTCGATGCTATCCAGTAAGGGGTAGGGTCGGTCCTGAGTAGCTGAGGTGCAATGTGTTATAGCCTCCCGTACGTTTTATCTAGAGATGTACGGATTCAGTGGGTAGACCCTTATCCTTTCATATTTGGAATCCATTCTCCAATAAGAGCCTTCAGACTTGATTGTATACTTATTATGTTGGAATTTAATTAATTTAACAATTTCAGCTATGATTAATATGTATTTGTACCCTAGAGATTATTATAATGTCACTGGATTATCTATAGAAAATGTTTTGGTTATCGTAAGGTAAAAACCCATCCGTGTCTATGTGCGGCACGGTCTTACTAGATACCTTTGATTTTAAAGTATTTGCAAGTTATAATAAATAAAATTCCTTGTGATCTGAGTTTCTCATGTTGGTTTTACTAGACTGACCCGAGCGGGTCGTTTTCTTATAATGCTTGGGTTATACCGAGCATGGGCTTTGGAAACTTTGGAGCACAGGAGATAAGTTGGAGGTCAAATACGTATCTCTCGTATATTTCTTTATTTCCACTATGTTGCATGAAATTTGTATCAGTTATGTAGGGACAGATAGTTATAACTATCCCAGGGAGGATGGTGTACTTTTATGACCCTAATGTATCATGTTCGAAAGGACTACATAAAATTTTATATTGATTATTTTATATTATTCCCTTGCGTTGTGAGATTCTGTGTTCGTTAGTTTCTCTTTGTCTTTCTTTTTCTTTCACTCCTAATAATCTGCCTTTTCGACGCTTGAGTGCTCGGCATATGACTACCGTGGATGTATTAATGCCGATTTCTAAGGATCAAAAGGGTGGGCCATTTGGTATCAGAGTTGAAGGTTAAGCGAGAACCTTGGCTTTGGTAGGGTAAATTCATTAGAGATAAGGTAAGTGACATCCTAGAATGAGTTTGAGCATGTATATATAATAGCACATATTTGTTAGTACTATTAAATTGTTTTATATTATGTTGATTTGTCTGTTGAGTGGCTTATGAATTTCGGTCAATGCATCTGATCAACATTGTCGATAGGAGTTTCTAAACTGGACAAACCGACACAGTATTGTTTTAATTGGTAAATGAAACAATTTTACCTAGGATTATATTTTATATATAAAATAGAATAATTTTCCAAAAATTTATATGGTTATTTAAGGAATGTTTGTTGTTAATGGTAATACTTAATTATTATCATTTATTGTTTGATTGATTGTGCTAAGCTAATTTATGAGCAGTTTTGGCTTTTTTGCATGGGTTGGGTAGATAGTAATGTTAGGAAACATTGAATGAACATCTTATGAAGTAAGTTTTACAATTTGACCGCAAGGCGTTTGGTGTTAACGTTGGCTTAAAATCAAAATTTAATGTAAGTTGTTATTTTAATAATTATAAATGACGGTATAAAGTTTGTGAAAAGAATTTATATAAGAAAGTGAAATCATATAAGTATGACTTATAACTACAGTTTATAAATAAAATTGGTTTTAAAATGAGAATTTGAGAACTAAAATCCCATTGCTTTTGAAAATTCATTTTTCAAAGTTTGAGAAGATACTAATAGTATTATTTGACAGTATTTACGTATATAAATAATTTAAAAAGATTTTAAAGGATAAAGAAAGCATTAATCTCACTTTAATCTCCAGAAAATAATTTTGATAATAACTGCACCATCATTAGTGTTCATTTTCGAGTTTCTAAGTGGGGATTGCTACCATTATAGTTTTATTTGTTTTGAAAAGCTTCCTGATTTGAATAATATCGAGATATGATGTGATATTTTTGAATTACAAATATATTATTATTTCAAATTTATTTGAAATAAGACCCGAATGTTAATTCTAAAGTTTACAATTAAGTATCATATGGAGTCATGTAACCTATGCGTTAAGGTAGGTGGTTGTGCATTTTGCTATAATAACTTATTTGATCGTTTTCATTTGTTAAAATAAAAATGGGATTTTCGATGATTTTGGACAGTCGGAAATTCCTAAATTGATATAGGAATTGAAACTTCTTATTTTGTGAAGTTATGAGAAAATAAGTTTTTGTAACATATAAATGTGAGAAAATAGTACGTAAAACCAGTTTTGAATTTGTTGAACATCTTGGTTTAGTAAAACAAGTATGAAACGGTATATGTACTCTTAGGCTTTAAAGGAGTATTATATGAATATGAACTCGAGTTAGAAAATGCTTATAAAGCTTAAGTTATGTTTTTATGGAATAATTTTGTAACACCCCACATTTTTATATAATTAAATAATCAAATAACGATGAATAGTGGAAATAATTTTTTTTGAAATTGTCAGAATATGGCCTCGAAATTTATACCATTATGTTCGTGGCGATTTTCTGATCAATTTACATATATAATATGTCTCGAACGGAGTTCGTATTATTGACGTTCGAAGTTTTGTATTAAGAAATAATTATACATGTAAATGTACGTAAATATATTTGTTATAAATAAATATATATATGCATATGAAATTCCAAAAATAACACGCATTTGAATTTTAAAATAGATGCGTGCCAAAACGGTAATTAATTAACATTGCCATCATAAAGGAAATTAATGGATATCAGTAATTAAAGTTAATTAATTAACATCAGCAAGCAATGTAATCAAATCAGCTATTGGAGGAAATTAATTTACATTAATTGGTCACATCGAAATTTTATAAATTATAAACTTTTGCAATTAATTCATAGGATATTTATAAAAGTAGTAACAAATTTATTATGTTTGTAATGAATGTAAATTATTAAGAGAATTAGATGTAAGAGGGAAAAAAATGTATGTGGGGAATAAATTAAATAATAACATACATATATTAATTTATAATTGATGCAATCAATTAATTAAGTAATTAATTAAAGACATTAAATAAGCGTCAATTAATAAAAGTGGGAAACTTATATGTCAATTAATTGGGTAATGAATTGGCGGTTGAAATACGTACAACTAATAAATGTGTGATTTAGTAGCGCATAGGAATTAATTTGGATATCAATTAAGATGGGAAAACGTGTCAATTAATTAATTGGCAATTAGTTGAGCGTTTTAAAAAGGGTGTCAATTAATCAAAGAATATTCCATTGTTACAATAGCTAATAATATAAATTAATTATCTAGAAAAAAACTCCAGTTATAGGATTATTTGTTTCCAAGTTAAAAAGAAAAAAAGAATTTGAATGCGTACAAACATCAAATGGAGTAATTAGGTTTATAATGAAGGTAAGTTAATTATAATAAATTAAAAAGTATAACTTTTATATGCATTCAATTAATATAGTTATTAATTAACGTGTTCAAATAAGTAAGAAATTATAACGTATAAGAATCAATTAATATAGGATATACATACATATATATATATGTGCGATCTAATTAATTGGATAATTAATGGGAGAATCTTATTTAGAAGGAAACGTGAATTAATAGGGTCGTATAACAAAGGAATAAATGAATAGCATTGGAGAATTATACGTTATAAGCTAACGTAAACAAATCAATAAATGATGGGAAGCATTGTTTTTAGGGTTAATCGGATGGTTCATAGTTGTTCACTACACCTATAAATTGAACATAACTTAACCCTAGCCCACACTATTTTCTCTTAATCAGCTGTTATCGTTCACAGCAAACTCCTCTTCTCTTCTCCCTTTTCCTTTCTCATCCGTCAATCAAATCTTCCCCAAACTAAAAAAAATTAAGCAAGAAATACATACAAGCAAATTAGAGAATTGCGCAATAAAATCAGAGAATTTACAGCGAAAGTAAAAGGGGAAAAAGCGGAGAAAAGCGTAATAAATTAAAAGGGATAAAGATTGAAGCTAAGGACGATATGTGCATTGATTTAATTATATATCTTTTACGTTTATGAAATATTATCGTTAGATTCCCGTCAAATAATTTTATTCAGTATTTTAGTAATTAATTCTGTCAATTAGTTATGCTGAAACTGTAAGAAATTTACAGTTATTTAAATCTATTTTAAAGTTAAAATTTAGCCTAAATGCTAGCTTCTTTTTATTCCCTTTTTATGTGAATGGTATAGTAAAAAAAAAGAGTTCGCAATTATGGATTAAAATGGGAAAATACTAGATTTTAGGAAATCAGATGTAAAATAAGAAAAGCTGGAATAAAGCAAGAAAAATAAGAATTCTGCAATAAATTATGCTAAAACGGAGTAATAAATTAGAGAAAAATCTAATAAATTATTTTGGAAGTAAGCGATAGATTAATTGGTTGGTTTAGAAAATAGGATACATTTCTATAGCTTAATAATTAAAAAGATAACGATAAACGTAACTGCAAGAATAAAAGAAAGAAAAAGGAAATTAGTGTAAAATAGAGAAATCGCTGTATTTTACACTATCCAAAAGGTAAAGAAATAATAAAAGAAATATCTCGTAGTTACGACTTATTGCTTAATTTAGTATTAAAATATGGAAATGGATTTTTAGTACAGTTTTCATAACCAATCAAATAGAATAGAACAATTTCCAAGAATAGAAGAAAATAAAGTAAAGAATCGAAGGATTTGAGTTAATTATTAAATAAAATTAGAAGTTATAAACGGTAATGAACCTAGATTGTTGAGCAAACAATAAAATAAGATAGTTATTATGATAAGTAAATTATATAATATAAGAGAATTAAAGAGAATTCAATATCATAATAAAAGAAGACATACTAGAATAGAAAAGAGACACTTGTAATTATATACATATTATAAAAGAAAATAAAAGTGACAATTACAAGTAAAATTATAACATAGGTTATAGTTAAGTAGAAAGAACAGAAAGGCTTATTTAAGACTTAAATTAAGTTAATAAGCAAATAGAGCAGAAATAATAGAAGAGACTTATTTTAATAAACTTAAGACTTAAGTTGAGTTAATAAGCAAGATAATAAAAGTGGCCCATACCAACAGCATTCCCTTTCAGTCAGGAACTGATGCTCTCAGAACAGTTAGGTAAGGCTGGGAAAAGATTATGCTAATCAGGGTAAATAAGTAGCCAAAGGAATAAGAAAAGTAAACTAAACGCAAAATAAAAGATTAGACTTAGGGTCTAATAAAAGAGCGAGATGCGTTTGGAGCAGCCCAAAGGATGAAGAGCCTAATGAAGTAGTTCATCGCAGATTTCAGCACAGAAGAAGCACGTCCAGCTTAGTTATTTTGGGCTAGAAGGAAGTACGAGACTTCAACGGGACGTGAGGATACTCTAAGATGACCCTCTTGTGTAGGCATAATGATGCGGTCCTCCAGAGGCAGGTCTGTAGGTTCATCAAAAAGGTATGCCTTGATGGATTTATTCATAGCAGGACCATTGTAGGCGGTCAAAAGGGGTTGGTGTTTGGAGTAGGATATTCATATGTCCCAGTACTTGCAAGTAAATTTAGTGGGCAGGACCCAAAAGGATAGTCGCATGCGGATATCGGCCAGCATCAAAACCAAGAGCGAGTTTGGGAAAGACTAGAGTTAAACCAATAGTCCAATGACACTTTCACTATTGAGACATTGGATGAGGGGCACCACCAATTGGATGTTAGATTGTTTACAGTAGGGCACATCCACTTAACTCTTTCGATTAGTTGAGGGGTGGCTGCGTAGGGCCATAGCCACGATGAGAAAAGAGACAGACCAAGTAAAATATCTGTATTGTAGGCCTAACGAAGCTGTCCTTTACAAATATAGAAAATCCCCGACCAAGTTCCGTACAAGGTAGACCTTGTTGGCGGGATTCAGGGAGTAGATAGAAAGATTATGTATAGTCCTCAAGGTACGCACTGGGTGGTACATTGTGAATGTCCGAGCATTAGTATAGACTAGTGCGGACACAGTTTTATGTTTTCATAGTAAACGACAGAACATCTATATTGTATGCCTCATGGGGCGGTCCTTTATAGATGTAGTTACAGAATGCCATGGAACAAAGACGATGGAGTCCTTTGTGAGGAGGATACGGAAGGGACTATGGGTAGTACCTAGGACCAATATGGTCCTTGGGCATATAGCTACATATATATAAGTTATTAGGTTTTAATCTTCTAAGGAGTAGATGGGTACGATTCACGCACAGAGGCGAGAGTATTATAAACCGAATGAACCTAATATAACAGTAACTGGAAATAAAATGGTATATATAGAATTAAGCTTAGAAGTGTATAATTTATCCATTCACCAGAACTTTAATTTTGACCCCCTCCTCATAACATCCTACAGGTTTGGTAGATGGCAAAGACTTCCCCGCTTTAAGACGCTTGTTTAGAAAGTGTTATTATATTGGTGAGTATTTACTTACTTTTATATTTTAGTCAATTCCGATGTGAGATATTTAATTGAGCTCTGATATATTTGTCTATGCCTATTTGCAGGATACCAGATACCCAACTCGGGCTTTAGTGGACTTGGGTTTTAGCATTTTTGCGAAAAATCCGGACCCACTGGAATTCGGGTGGTTACATTTGGCATCAGAGCCTAGGTTTAGGGTTTCTAAATAAATAGAGAGTTAACGTATTTATATTTTTTTCTAAAATATAAATATATTATATATACCTAGATCCATAGAAAAACCCACTCTTAAGAGAAATGATATATGAGAAGATTTTGAGTAACAGTTTTGTACATCAATATTAGGATTGTGAGAATCCAATAGTTATAGTCCCTATAGTGGCAAAGTATGAGATGTATAATAAATTCAGTATAAAAATGGAAGTCCATACGTTAATATCTGGAAATTTATAGTTGTTTTAGGTTAATGGGTGGGGCAGTAGTGCCTTAGAATAAATAAAAGCATAAGACCGGAAATGGATTAGGAACATATATAATTGGATTGAGAAGAATGACTTCGTGGGAATATTTGGGAAAGTATAAGGAAGTTAAGAACCCACTTTAAGTCTAGCCCAATAATTGAACTTTTAAGAATTTGAAAATTTTTAGAAGGTTTTGAAGTTTTAATCTTAAAAGTTTACAGCTTTATTTTGTACTAGTTTAAACAAGGAAAATTGTGTGAAAACAATTTTTGAAAGAAAAAGAGACATTTTTTAGATTTGAAAAATTGAAAAAAAAACATGTAAGTAACATATTTGAAAAGTACATAATTGGTTTTGAAAAAAAAAATAGTTTGAGGAAAAAAGGTTTTCATATGAAAATTTTTGTTTAAAAAAATAAAAATAATATATATTTATATTCTTCAGAAAAATTACAAACCTTATATAGCTCGCTAGTTTTGGGGTTGCAAAGTAGGAAAGAATTAAATAAGAAAACCCAGTAAAGATTAAATTTTTGTAGAAAACTAAAAAATTTCAGTAAGGAAAATTTTGTAAAACTCTATTCTTTTGAAAAAAGGAGCAATATAGCTCGAAATTTTTTTTGATATAAATATTTTGGTGGTTGGACAAAATAAGTTGTTAAAATTTTGGATATAGAGTAGGTATTTGGAGGAAAGTAATTGACATCTAATAATAGGTAACTGCACTAGTGTAGCAAGAACTCAAATAAATTAAATAGAGATAATAATCAATAGAGATAAAATATAAATTTGACATGCTTTAATAATATTGATTTTTATGATCAGCCACATAATAAATGAAGGCGATTTGTTGAAATAATAAGGAAAGTAAACATAGCGAAAGAGATGTACAAAATATGGAAAACATTGTATTTTGTATTGTCTACTTCAACACATAAATAAGACAAAAACTCCTTGTTAATTCACACAAAACGCACATCCTCTTTTATAGTATTCATAGAAAATTTTGGCGTTGACAGCTTCTCCTAGGAGAAATAGTTCCAATGCATTAAAGTGTGAAATCTCTAGGTAGAAAGCGCAGTAATAAGAGACCGTATTGTTGGGTAAATAGTTATACTATAGAAAATATAATTAGAGAGGCTAAGCAAGGGAAAATAAATGTTTTCCCTTGTTATGCGCAATTAATTGCGTGCCTTTAGAAAACCCACCTTGAACGAAGAGTATGAGTTGTTATGAAGATAATAGAGGAATAAGTTGTTCTTATCTACTCCAGTTTTTAAGATTTGAAATTATGAAAGAAATTTTGTTTTGAAATAATGAAGTGACATTTTTTTCTTCTATAAATGGTTCGGTGAAAAACAAGTTCTAATGAAAAAAAAAACTTAAATTAAGGATCACAAGAATTTATTGAAAAAAATGCTTTAAAAAGGAAGAGAGGGCTAAATTTTAAACTTAGAATTATTGCATATTCCCCGCTAGATTTAAGGGGATGGCCTAAAGTCAAAAACTATAAAAAAATATATAGATTTTTGAAAGTAGAAATGATTATGGCACTAGCATTTTTGGAAAATTCTAAGTAACACTTTTTGAAGGTTAGGATCTTGGGAATAGACATTTCAAAGTAAATAAATAGATAAGCAAACTTTTGAAACTTTGAATTGTAAAAAGAAAAAAAAGAAAATAAAAGCCACACCAAGTTTTAAAATTTGGAGTAAATGAGGATAAATACCTAGGTAAGACGGGAAATGTTTGAGGCTATGAAGAAGATAGCAAGAATTATTTTTAGAGAGTAATAGAGAATTCCCGTAGAGTGTGTAAAGCACTGTAGAGCCTAGGAATATTGCTTGGGTATGCTGGAGCTGCAAATAAGTGACCAATAAAATAAGAAAATAAAATAATAGAGTGTAACTAAAAGGAAAATAGCAAATTTAAAGAAAGCAACCAAAAATGACAACTAAAAGAAATGAGAACTGTGAATGAAAAAAAATTGAAAAGATAATTTTCTTCTGTAAACTGTGCTTGGGAAAGAAAATATCGATTTTTGTAGAATAGTGGCATAAGTCCCAAGTACAGAGAAAAAGGTGCATAAAAGTAAAACGGGAAATGTGAGGTTTTCCGTTTTCCACCTTCTTTATAATAAAAAAATCGAATTTGGAAAATTTGAATTTTCTAAAATTTGAAAATTAAAAGTTTGTGGTAGGTTTGGACGTTAAATTTGTTGAACTATGCTCCTATCAATAGGAGCGTGAGAAAAATTGGATGAAAAGTTATAGAAATTGCAAGTATATTTAGGATGTGTGCATCATGTTTTAAAGATAAATTTTTAAAGAAGCAAAGCATTCATATAGAAGATACCGCTTAGAAATTCATGTACATGCATATATTTTGTATTGAATAACACTTGCACAAGAGCACGGATGGTCGAAAAATTGGATGTACACAAAATGGATGTGATTGATGCAAGGAATTATGTAATTTGACCTCTGTTGAATTTCGGGGACAAAAATTCCTAAAGGGTTGGAGAATGTAGCACCCCACATTTTTATATAATTAAATAATCAAATAACGATGAATAATGGAAATACACATTTTTGTAATTGTCAGAATATGGCCTCGAAACTTATAACATTGTGTTCGTGGCGATTTTCTGATCAATGTACATATATCACATGTCTCGAACGGAGTTCATATGAAATGTTATTGACGTTCAAAGTTTTGTATTGAGAAATAATTATACATATAAATGTACGTAAATATATTTATTATAAATAAATATATGTGCGTATGAAATTCCAGAAATAACGTGCATTTGAATTTTAAAATAGATGCGCGCCGAAAAGTTAATTAATTAACATTGCCATCATAAAGGAAATTAATGGATATCAGCAATTAAATTTAATTAATTAACATCAGCAGGCAATGTAATCAAATCAGCTATTGGAGAAAATTAATTTACATTAATTGGTCACATGAAAATTTTATAAATTATAAACATTTGCAATTAATTCATAAGATATTTATAAAAGTAGTAACAAATTTATTATGTTTGTAATGAATGTAAATTATTAAGAGAATTAGATGTAAGAGGGAAAAAAATGTATATGGGGAATAAATCAAATAATAACATGCAAATATTAATTTATAATTGATGCAATCAATCAATTAAGAAATTAATTAAAGACATTAAGTAAGCGTCAATTAATAAAAGTGGAAAACTTATATGTTAATTAATTGGGTAATGAATTGGCGGTTGAAATACGTACAACTAATAAATGTGTGATTTAGTAGCGCATAGGAATTAATTTGGATATCAATTAAGATGGGAAAATGTGTCAATTAATTAATTGGCAATTAGTTGAGCGTTTTAAAAGGGTGTCAATTAATCAAAGTATATGCCATTGTTACAATAGCTAATAATGTAAATTAATTAGCTAGAAGAAAACGCCAGTTTTAGGATTATTTGTTTTCAAATTAAAAAGAAAAAAAAAGAATTGGAATGCGTACAAACATCAAACGGAGTAATTAGGTTTATGATGATCGTAAGTTAATAAGAATAAATTAAAAAGTATAACTTTTATATCCATTCAATTAATAGAGGTATTAATTGACGTGTTCAAATATGTAAGAAATTATAACAAATAAGAAGCAATTAATATAGGATATACATACATACATACATATATATATATGTATGTATGTATGTATGTATGTATGTATGTATGTATGTATGATCTAATTAATTGGATAATTAATGGGAGAATCTTATTTAGAAGGAAACATGAATTAATAGGGTCGTATAACAAAGGAATAAATGAATAACATTGGAGATTTATACGTTATAAGCTAATGTAAACAAATCAATAAATGATGGGGAGGATTGTTTTTAGGGTTAATCGGATGGTTCATAGTTGTTCACTATATCTATAAATTGAACGTAACTTAACTCTAGCCCACACTATTTTCTCTGAATTAGCTGCTATCGTTCATAGCAAACTCCTCTTCTCTTCTCCATCTTCCTTTCTCCTTTGTCAATCAAATCTTTCCCCAAACTAAAAAAAATAAAATTAAGCAAGGAAATACATACAAGCAAATCAGAGAATTGCGCAAGCAAATCAGAGAATTGCGCAAACAAATCAGAGAATTTACAGCGAAAGAAAAAGGGGAAAAGGAGGAGAAAAGCGTAGTAAATTAAAACGGATAGAGATTGAAGCTGAGGACGACATGTGAGTGGATTTATATATATAGCTTTTACGTTTATGATATATTATCGTTAGATTCCCGTTAAATAATTTTATTCAGTATTTCAGTAATTAATTATGTCAATTAGTTATGCTGAAACTATAAGAAATTTACAGTTATGTACATCTATTTTAAAATTAAAATTTAGCCTAAATGCTAAATTCTTATTATTCCCTTTTTACGCGAATGATATAATAAAAAAAAGAATTCGCGATTATGGATTAAAATGAGAAAACACTAGATTTTAGGAAACTAGATGTAAAATAAGAAAAGCTGGAATAAAGCAAGAAAAATAAGAATTCTGCAGTAAATTATGCTAAAATGGGAGTAATAAATTAGAGAAAAATCTAATAAATTGATTTGGGAGTAGTGATAGATTAATTGATTGGTTTATAAAAATTGATACATTTCTATAGTTTAATATTTAAAAGATAACGATAAACGTAACTGCAAGAATAAAAGAAAGAAAAAGAAAATTAGTGTAAAATAGAGAAATCACTGTATTTTACACTATCCAAAAAGTAAAGAAATATCTCGCAGTTACGACTTATTGTTTAATTTGGTATTAAAATATGGAAATGGATTTTTAGTACGGTTTTCGTAACCAACCAAATAGAATAGAACTACTTCCTAGAATAGAAGAAACTAAAGTAAAGAATCGAAGGAATTGAGTTAATTATTGAATAAAATTAGAAGTTATAAACGGTAATGAACCTAGATTTGCATTTACTGCGCAGACAATAAAATAAGATAGTTATTATGATAAGTAAATTATATAATATAAGAGAGTTAAAAAGAATTCAATATCATAATAAAAGAAGGCGGACTAGAATAGAAAAGAGACACTTGTAATTATATACAGATTATAAAAGAAAATAAAAGTGACAATTACAAGTAAAATTATAACATAGGTTATAATTAAGTAGAAAGAACGAAAAGGCTTATTTAAGACTTAAATTAAGTTAATAAGAAAATAGAGCATAAATAATAGAAGAGGCTTATTTTAATAAACTTAAGACTTAAATTGAGTTAATAAGCAAGATAATAAAAGTGGCCCATACCAACAGCATTCCCTTTTAGTCAGGAACTGATGCTCTCACAACAGTTAGTTGAGGCTGGGACGAGATTATGCTAATTGGGGTAAATAAATATCCAACATAATAAGAAAAGTAAACTAAACGCAAAATAAAAGATTAGACTTAGGGTCCAATAAAATAGTGAGATGCGTTTGGAGCAGCCCAAAGGATGAAGAGCCTAACGAAGCAGTTCATCACAGATTTCAGCACTAAAGAAGCATGTCCAACTTAGTTATTTTGGGCTAGAAGGAAGTACGAGACTTCAACGGGACGTGAGGATACTCTAGGATGGCCCTCTGGTGTAGGTGTAATGATGCGGTCCTCCAAAGGCAGGTTTGTAGGTGTTCCATCAAAAGAGTATGCCTTGACTGCTTTTTGCATGGCAGGACCATTGTAGGCAATTAGAAGGGGTTGGTGTTTGGAGTAGGATATTCGTATGTCCCTGTACTTGCAAGTAAGTTTAGCGGGTAGGACCCAAAAGGATAGTTGCATGCGGATATCGGCCAGCATAAAAACCAAGAGAGAGTTCGGGAAACACTAGAGTTAAACCAACAGTCCAATGATACTTTCTCTATCGGGACATTGGATGAGGGGCACCACCAATTGGATGTTAGATTGTTTGCAGTAGGGCACGACCACTTAACTCTTTGGAGGTCTTTTGATTAGTTGAGGGGTGGCTGCGTGGGGCCATAGCCACGATGAGAAAAGAGACAAACCAAGTAGAATATCTATATTGTAGGCCCAACGAAGCTGTCCTTTACTGATATAGAAAATCCCCGACCGAGTTCCGTACAAGGTAGAACTTGTTGGCGGGATTCAAGGAGTAGACAGAACGATTACATATAGTCCTCAAGGTACTCACTGGGTGGTACATTGTGGATGTCCGAGCATTAGTATAGACTAGTGCGGATACAGTTTTACGTTTTCATAGTAAAGGATGGAACATTTGTATTGTAGGCTTCATAGGCGGACCTTTATAGATTTTGTCACAAAATGCCTGGACCAAAGACGATGAAGTCCTTTGCGAGGAGAATACGGAAGGTACTATGGGTAGTACCTAGGACCAATATGATCATTGGGCATATAGCTACATATATATCAGTTATTAGGTTTTATTCTACTAAAGAGTAGATGGGTATGATTCACGCACAGAGGCTTAAACCTAATGAACCTAATATAACAGTAAATGGAAATAAAATGGTATATGTAGAATTAAGCTTAAAAGTGTATAATTTATCCATTCACCAGAACTTTAGTTCTGACACCCTCCTCATAACATCCTATAGGTTAGGTAGATTATAGAGACTTCCCAGCTTTAAGATGATTGTTTAGAAAGTGTTATTATATTGGTGAGTATTTACTTACTATTATATTTTAGTCAATTTCGCTATGAGATATTTAATTGAGTTCTGATATATATTTGTCTTTTCCTATTTGCAGGATACCAGATACCCAACTCGGGCTTTAGTGGGCTTGGGTTTTAGCATTTTTGCGAAAAATCCGGACCCACTGGAATTCGGGTGGTTACAAATTTTCATAAATATAAAGAAATTGGTACATGGATAACTAGTAAGAGTGAGTACGTAAGTTGAACTTAGATTGTTTTTCACACATAACTATTCTCGATCCGAGATTTGGATATATGACTTGAGGCGTTTCACATTGACCCGAATTAGGATTTATAATTCAGTTCTTGATGGCGAGCACTTAGTGAGGCTTATAGGTATGGAACCACAGTTTTCTATCATAGTATGTGAATATGCAAGGAGAATAAAGGTTCTTAATCAAAGAGCCTGATCGGAGTCTGCACTAGAGAAATCGGGTAAGTGATACCAGTTCGGCAAAGAAGTTATGTATTCGAGTAAGTGATCCAATTAGGTATTGCATATGGATAATCTATGTTTGTTATACAAACTTATGAAATGTTATGGAATTTGGCGTTTGTTTCTAGGTTAAATGGAAGCGGAATTTCAGAGACGAAATTCTTTAAGGGGGAAGAATTTAACAACCTAGAAGTTTTTTGTTTTGAATTTGAGAATATTTAATTTAATTCAAAAATATTCGTTAATCGTCTTATTAATTAAATAACCCTCTTTAAACTAACGTTGGAAAATTTATTTTTAAATTTTGTTTACATAAATAAATAGTTCGACGAGAAACTGAAAATGTGACCGAAAAGCAATTTTCGGATTTTCCACTTTTTATTGAACTATAAGTTATTTAAAGTTGTAATATTTTTGTTTTGGTTTCAAAAAAACTTTTAAAAGTATAAAATACATTCATTTTGAAATTAACAGGTATTTAAAAATGTAAAACATTATTTAAAATTCAAATAAAAAGAATGAATTGCCATGATATGATGCCTTATATGTGGAAGTGGGTTTAGTACATGGAAGCACCTTTTTATTCAGTGGAAAAAGGGATTAAGTATATGGAGACACCCTATTACCCATTGAGTTTTCATATGCTTGTCCATTTGAAAGTTTTGAAAAGATTTTTGAGTTGAAAAGCATACTGTTTATTTTATTTTATTTTTCTTTTAAACCCCTTTATATATACATATCCATCTTTCATCTTCTTTTCATTTTCAAAACTTTATTTTTCCTAATCTTCCTCCTAAAACTTTTCTCTATTCTTTTAAAAAAAATAAAAATCTCAACCTTTTAAGTTCAAAGATCCTAATTTTTGTTCAAGATTTAAAAAGCTTAAAGATTTGGATTTCACATTTAAGCAAGCATGGAAATGGTAGAAAGTGGGATACTCTATCTTTTTATGTATTTATTTAATTTATATGTGATAAATTTTGTAAGGAAATTTATATATATAGAGATTGTTTGAATGTGTGTTTAGAATTCCTTTTGTGTTAAATCAAAATCAAAATCAAAATTGAACTTGAAATATATAGAAACTGCTTACTAAAAGAATACTGTAAGCAACAATGCTTACTGTTATTTGCTAACACATAGAAATCCTTGCTTCCTTTGATTTCAAAAAAATCAATTACCCTCAACCCATTGAGATTTGGCTAAGTGATCAACTGGAAAGGATTTTGTGAAGATCTCTAGTATTTTTAGAAATCAGTCACCTTGAGTTTGGTCGAGCATGGTGGTGTAGTGGCTCTAAGTCAGTAAGAGGGAAAATTTGCTTTTAAAATTCAAAAATTGAAATCAAATCCAATACTCCACTATAAATCGCAAAGCTTGTTTCTTTAAGTCTATGTGAGCTAGATCTTTGATCCGATAGAGTTTGGTGTTGTTCAATTATGGTATGGGTGATTTGGAGGCTCGGTAATGACCGTGGATGAACCCATTAGGAGCTAGGGTAAGGTATTTTGGTAAATTGGGCCATCGTTTGGCGAATTTGAGGATGGATTTGAGTTCAGTGTGGAAAGACGCGGCTGGGATGATCATATGGAGGGGCCCGATGGTCAAATTGGAGTCACGACATGGTAGGGGTCAGGTCTGTGCTTTCTGGTCGCGATCGAAGATGGGGGTTCAGGTGCGACATTAAGGGTATAGATGAGCTCGGTAGAGGGAGAGAAAGGTGTTGGTAGTCTTGGTTGGGTGATCGGTGGTGGGGTTTTGTGGTGCCCGTGCTCATTGTGCATGGTGCTAATGGGTTACAGGCTTTTGAATTGAAGAAAGCAGAGAGAAGAAGGGGAATGGTAAATGCGGGTTTTAGTATGGGATGATGGGCTTGGCCCATTTTCAAGTGGGGGTGAAATAATGGTTTTTAATTTATGTTAAGTATATATATAAGTATGCATTAGTTTTAAAAATCCATATCTTGCTCATATTAAACCAGATTAATGCATGAATTTTTGCATTGGACTCGGGCTGACGAGTACAACGTTTCAGTGTAACTTGTTGGTAGCTTTGGCCACGTATAAATTTACAACATATTAAAACGGACCCAATTTAATTATATTATTATAACTAATAGCGTCGTTAAATTATTATACCTTAATTGTGATATTTATTTGGCCAAATAAACACTATTAAGTTAAATTAAAATGAATTGATTATTATGGACAACTGTTGAGCAGAATAAATCCCCATTTTGTGCTTGTTAACCAAATGTTAATTAGTGTAATTAATTAATTAACATATGGATTGAATGGTTATTTAACTATGGATTGTTAATTGTTGAGTGCCAAAAGCTTAAGGGTCTAGCCGTATTGATTATGACATTGACATACGAACCCTTTTGAGATATGAAATAAACAGTAGTTTGTTTAAGTACCATTGTGATCGCTAAGCCTCAATCTGTGCAATGATTTAGTTTCCTAATTATCTTAATTTAAATTGTTTAATGTTAATTATCCTTTTAATTAATAATTGTTTTAAAGTTAATTATATTTTATTTAATAAAGTTTGGAGTTAATTATGTTTTATTTAATAATGTTTAAAGTTAATTGTTATTTTATTAATGATATTTTAGTGTTAATTATATTTAATTAAGGATGTTTTTAAATTATTTTAATTAATAAGGTTTAAGTTAATTAATTATATTATTAATATTGCTTAAAGTTAATTAACTATTTATTAAAGATGTTTTAAGATTAATTAATTATTCTAATAAAATGTTTAGTTGATTAATTATTTTAATAAAAAGGTTTAAGGTTAATTAATTACATTTATAAAAGTGGTTTAAGTCGATTATGTTAATTAATGAGGTTTAAGTTGATTATTTTGATGCATGGGGTAAGAGTTTATTAACAAATTATTTACTGATGATGTTTTAAGTTAACTAATTATTTAATTAATGGTATTTAATGTGAGTTAGTAGTGTGGTTCATGATGATTAAAAGCTAATTCACTTATTTTAATTAACTAGGTTTAAGATACTAAAGTGATTCATTTAGAAGTATTTATAATAATATTTTATAAATAAAGGAGATGATTTATAAGGAATATGTGATGAACAACATTTTTGATCCCTAGGAACGACACTTAACACATCCTCAATGTTCGTGTACCATTGCCCAAGCATCGGAAAGTTGAGTCATCGTGGGGTAAAATAAAGAATATAATAAAAAACCTCACAATGAAAGTGCTAAATAAAACATAACAGTCAATAGTACATCAGGTTACTCCTTAAACGGGAGTTATCAGAGTTACACAAAAGTACTACAAACAACTTAGGTAGTTATAACATCCTTCCTTTACATATGCTGAAACAAAATACATACACGAACTAGATAATACAATGGAATAAATAACTAAGAAGATGAAATCATCCTGTTCGGACGCCATCTTCAAAAGAGCCCAACAAGAGACCAGCTACTCTTGGACTACTCAAACAAAATGGGTACCCGAGAGTTTAGGGAAAACAAACAACTTAGGTCAGACGATATGTCTGGTATGAGTAAAACTCTAAGCAATAGGTGTGAAATTAAACACAAACTGTGAGACCACATCGTTGAACATGGAACAAGTTTACTCCTATATAAATTAACATCCAAACGTAAAGGATGATAAATAATTAAACACCATGAAGAGTGATTGACTCTTCCCGATGCAAATAAGGAAATAAATTGAAGGTTCGAATCATATCAGAAAAGGAAAATCTTCAACAAATGACTAAGAAGTTGCACCCCCTTGAAGTATACCTCTAGAAATTTACTTTTGAGAAGCTTATTTACTCTGTGACACTTCTCGGAAACCTCCAAGATGGGCCCCGCCAAACTTTACCGAGGATCCGAATATTTCACTTCTAATAGCGCTATCGAATCCAATCTAGATGAGATGCGAAAGTATCCTAATGGGAGCATTTCCACATTGATAGGCCTTCTCTCACGCTTTGGTTTTAGTCATTTCTGACAAAGGATATCAAAGCTCAACGGAGCAAGACATCTTAGAATGATGATAATAAAGAAGCTAAAGTAACAGAGAGCTGAGAACCCAACCATCGAGGATATAAAACGATCGTATATGAAAATTAGGTCTTGTATACTTATCACCACTCATCGAATTCAAACTTGTACTATTTCTTGGTTAACAATAATACCGGACAAATCAAGGTAGTGTTACCTCAAAGTCATGTCTAACGATTATCCTTAACTTTCGAAATAGCAACAAGTCTACTTCTTCGATGTTTAGTGCTAATTACACAAATAAAGCATTTCCATATAAGTGAATCACTTTACGAAAATTAATTCATTTCCATAAACGAATCAAACCTTTTCTTTTAAAACCCGAATTTGTACTTGGCTTCACATTACAAGTATTAGCTTTAAAACACTTTGTTAAACGAGTTTACTAATTTTGAAACATCATTATAAAAAGGATTTAAGAACTTAAAATGTCTTTATTACATTGATTAATTAACTATTAAAACTTTGTTAACTAAATTGATTAATTAACTTCAATAACCTTTAATTAAAAATGGGTAAATTACCTTTTAAAATATCATTAATTAAATTAATTAATAATATAATTAATCAAATTAATCAAATAATAATTAAATAGCATTATTTAAAAGTTTAACTTGATTTTTGGAAGTGTATTCACTAGTTTTTGGCTTAGGAATTTCTCTTGAAAGCCATGGAAGTATTCATGTATATGAAAAGAATGAACATAGAAATGAATATGTAAAGTGAAAAAAGTGTGGAGTTAAGGAGTATTTATAAGCAAAAGAGATGTAATGGTGATTAAAATAAGTTATTAATATAAAATAACAAAATGTATTCATGTAACTTGCTTCCATGTGTCCCCCCCACCCTAAGCGCGTGCACACACCTCCCTTATCCTTCCTCCACCATGCCTTATGTACTAGTTTAGGCTATGTTTAGGGTACTTAATTAATTTCCTAAGGTTGTTTAATATATTTTGTGCATTTTATGTCAAATCAAGTTTTATATTTAAACTAAGCTTTATTATTAATTTTAACACATTGATTATCCTATCACATGACATATGTGCATGTGTGTGCATGTGTATATGAGTGACACAAAAATGTGCAATGTTTCCGACGACTTTCTTATGCCAAAAAGTTGAAATTTCGGAAAATGTTTTTCGGTCACATTTTTTATTCTTATTTAAACTAATTATTTTGGTAAACAAAATTTAAAAAAGTTTTAATATAATTAATTAATATTCAAAATATGTTTATTTGGTTATTAAAATCCATTATTTAAATATTTAAATTTGATTTAAATATTCAAATACAAAGCGATTAATTTACGGATCGTTACACTCTCCCTCCTTTAAAAAAATTTCTTCTCTGAAATTAATACACAAAGGACAATCCAAAAGGTATATATCATACCAAGAAATTCATATAACAATGCAAAGCAACTATGCCATAAAGAACATACATAGTGCATTCAAACAACATATAACTAACCTGACATTACATCAGGGTAAGTTTCTCTAATATGATCCTCAGCCTCCCAAGTACAATCGTGGGAATCATCACTCCATTGAACCTTCACAAGCTTCACCACCTTGTTTCTCAATCTCCTTTCATCCCGGTCTATAATATGAACTGGATGCCGGACTTCCTTTCAAGTTCGGTTCTATTTCCAAGTCTTCCTGAACATATGTCTCAACAATTATAGATGGATCATGAACATGCTTTCTCATATGAGATACAAGAAAGACATTATGAACTTTTGACAATCTTTCAAGCAATTCTACTCTATAGGCCAATGATCAATTCTACTCAATAGGCCAACGATCCAATTCTCTCAAGGATTCTAAATGGTCCAATGAATCTGGGTGCTAGCTTTCCCGCTCTTTTGAATCTTAAACTCCTTTAATCGGGGATACTTCCACAAATACCGAATCCCCGCCCGCAAACTCTAAGTCCCTTCTCCGTTGATCGACACAACTTTTTTGTCGATCTTGGGTTTCTTTCATCCTTTCCTTGATTATAGCTACTTTCTCTGTTGCTTCTCGAATTATCTATAGTACAAGAACTAATCGGTCTCCAGTCTTACCCAACATGAAGGTGATTTACATGGTTGTCTATGCAAAGCTTCATAGGGCGCTATGCAAATGCTAGCTTGGTAACTATTGTTATAAGAGAACTCTACCAAATGTAGATGATCTTTCCAATAACCTCCAAAATACATGCTCTCATGAGATCCTCCAAAATTCGGCTCATTTTATTTTTTCCGTTTGTCTACGGGTGATAAGCTATGCTCAAATTCAACTCTGTCCCTAAATGCGACTTGCAATGCTCCCCAAAAATGACTGGTGAAGATGGGATCTCGGCCACTAACTATACTTACTGGGATTCCATGCAGTCGAACGATCTCCCTCAAATAAATCGCTGCCAAATAAGCTGCAACACTTGATAGCTTCACTGGAATAAAGTGGGCGCTTTTCGCTAATCGATCTATATACCCAAATGCCTTCAATACCTTTTCTTGTTCTGGGCAACCCATTAATAAAGTCCATGGATACTTGCTCCCACTTGCAATTCGCTATCTCCAATGGTTGGAGTAACCCAGCAGTCTTCTGCTGGTCACACTTGACATGTTAACAATTTTCACATCGGCTCATGAAAATTGATATTTCTCTCTTCATCCCTTTTCGCCAAAAGGTTTTCTTCATATTCTGAAACATTTTAGTTACTCCTGGGTGGATAGATTATTTTGACTGATGGCACTCTCTTAGCACATCATGTCTAATTCTATTAACATCTGGCACACAAATCCGACCATTCATTCTTAAAATGCCTCGGGAGTCAATCTGAAAACTAGAAACAATTCCCTCTTCAACACTCCTCTTAAGCCGAGCTACAATAGGTTATTCTTCTTAGAAATATGTAGTTCTCTCCATTAATTCTAGCTTAACTTCTAAATTTGCAATAGTCACCACATTCCTACACAACGCATCTTTAACGGCGTTAGCTTTTCCTAGGGTATAAGAATATTTAGGTCATAAGACACAATAAACTCCAGCCATCTTTGTTGCGTCAAGTTCAAGTCCTTTTAGGTAAAAAGATACTTTAATGACTTGTGATCTGTATATAACTCAAACTTTGCACCCAAAAGATAGTGCCTCCACACCTTCAATGCGAAGAATACTGCCAACAATTCCAAATTATGCGTAGCATAATTCTTCTCATGAGGTTTCAACTGTTAACTCACATATGCTATTACTTTACCATTCTTCATCAAAACTTCTCCCAATCTGGTCCTACAAGTATCCATGTAAACCGTTAATCCTTCACTCCCAACTGGAGTTGTTAAAACAGGAGCACTTATCAACTTCTCCTTTAACTCATTGAATTCTTGATCACACTTGGATGTCCAAACAAACTTAGCATCCTTCTCTGTTAGCTTTATTAGATGAGAAGCAATCTTCGAGAAATCTTTAATGAACCTTCTACAGAAACCTGCCAATCCCAAGAAACTCTTGAACTCCAACGCATTTTCAGTTTTCTTCCGATCTTGAACTGCAACTACTTTAGCTGGGTCCACCGATATGCCTTCTCCCAAAACTACATGCCATAGAAATCTAACTTTGGATTTCCAAAAATGACACTTAGAAAACTTTTCCTTTAAAACATGGCTTCTTAAAGTACTTAGAACAACATAAAGATGGTACTTATGCCCTTCATTCGTTTTTAGAATAAAAAAGGATGTCATCAATGAAGACGAGAACAAACATGTTAAGAAAATCCATAAACACTATATTCATCAAATCCATGAAATATGCTAGTGTGTTAGTCAATCCGAACGGCATAACTAACCACTCATAAAAACTATCAGGGTTTAGAAAAGCTATTAAGGGTACACTCTCCTCTGTTACCCTTAATTGTTGAAAACCAATGGTAAGATCCAATTGAGAAAATATCCAAGCTCCGTGGAGCTGGTCAAACATGCCGTCGATCCTAGGTAAAGGATACTTATTCTTAATGGTCCTCTTATTCAATTCTCGATAATCTACACATAATCTAAGAGAACCATCTGCCTTGGTAATGAAAACTACTGACGATCCCTAACTCGATGTGTTGTGTCTGATCAAACCTTTCTGCGATAAATTAAACGTATGCTTCTCTAATTCTCTTCTTTCTATTGGGGCCAACCTTCGAGAAGGTTGAACAATAGGCCTGGTTCCTGGATTCAAATCAATGCAAAACTCTACTTTTCGGTGAGTAGGTAAACCTTGCACTTCTTCAAAAATAAGCTAGTAGTCCTGGACAATTGGTATATTCCTTATCTCCTCTTTGGGTAGTTCGAGGGAATAAAGGAAACTGCTCATTAATTCATTTAGCCTTCCAGAATTTATTTCTATCCCAATATTTCCAGCATCACTAACTATAATAATCCTTCGATCACAATCTACGATTGCACTAAACTTAGATAGCCAATCCATCCCTAACAATACCCCAAAACCCATGAACTCGAGAACAAACAAGTTAGAAAAGAAAGGCCGATCTCAATAAGAAATAGGCACATTTGAACATATGGTATATAGATTGGTCGGACCTCAAATTGGGTTCGACACATAAAAAGATTTTTTAAAAGAATGGGTTTGAGGTTAAATATATCAACAACATCTCCTAAAATGAAACTATAGGATGCATTGATATCAAATAACACTCTAATAGGAATATTAGAAATAGATGATGTACCTTGCAACACCTGTTTTCCTTTTGGGTCCGCAGAAGTAGATGGTATTTCCTTAATAGTAAATGCTTGTCCCCATGACCCCTTCTTTGGAAAAGGGCACTGGTTCTTCATATGTCCATGTTTGTTGCAATTGTAGCAGAGTGGTCCACTAGCTGGGTTCGAGCACTAATTTGCAAAGTGGCCCATTTTGTTGCACTTATAAGGATCTTGGTTAAGTCTATTTGCTCATTCTGAGCAAGAGCTCCACCTGCAGGCTTCTTTCCTAACCACTTCTTCTTCCCTTTGCGCTTGAAAAATGGCTTACTAGCAACATGTATCACCGATAAAGGTTAGGCATTAACTGATGGCACTACTTCGTTTTGAACTCCTTGCTCAATATTAAGAGCCTCAAATCTCAAAGCCATACTGATTAGATTAGTAAAGGTACCTTTGAGATGATTGGTCATTTCTCATTGGAATTCTCGTCGCATTTCTTTAACGAAGATTTCATTCTATTTGAGTGGCATATCAATCAATCCAGGTCCAAAGTGAGACAACGCATTGAACTTATGCTCATACCGCACCATTGCTATCTCACCTTGTTTTAAATCCATGAAACTTCTGAACAACTTAGTCCTTCCTACCTCTGGGATAAATTGAGCTTCAAAACCTTCTTAAATTACACCCAAGAGAAACCCTCTTTCGGTTATTAATGGTGACTGAATCCCACCAATCCATTGCTGCTTTTTGAAGCTGACGTGATGCCAACAATCTCTTTCTAGCATCTCCCAACTGAAGATCCCCAGATATCCTTTCACAAGAGCAGAGCTAAGTCTGAACTCCCAAAATATCTTCAGTTTTATAAAAAGTTTTACTACCTAAAGTAGTGTAGTTCTTGCACAAGGTCGCAAAATTCGGTGGCGGCTGAACTTGCATCACTACTTCTACTACTGGCTCTACAACTGGACTATTTCTAGGAGCTCTTTCATTTGTAGCTGTGCTGGTTCCAGATCCCCTCCCTCTTCTTCCTCTTGTACTCATTTTCAATAACCTGGATAAGTGACATGTATTATTATAATATAAATATAGGGTCAAAGATGATAAAAAGGGAAATTGCAACAAAGGATCTAAAACCAGACTTTTAGGAGAGAAAAGAAAACGCTCTCTCAAGCTTAACTCATTATAGAGCTTTACTCAACCTATCTCTAATGAGTTGTATCCCTATCAGGCTAAGGGGTTTTCTCAACTGAGGCTCTAATACCAACTGTGACAAACCACCTTTCTAATCCCTAGGAATGATACTTAACACATCATCGGTGTTCATGTGCCGTTGTCCAAGCATCGGAAAGATGAATCATCGTGGGGTAAAATAAAGAACAGAATAGAAAACCTCACAACGAAACTGCTAAATAAAACATAATAGTAAATAGTACATCAAGTTACTCCTTAATAGGGAGTTATCAAAGTTAAACAAAAGTACTACAAACAGCTTAGGCAGTTATAACTGTTATCCCGCCTTTTGGCAAGGCCAGGACACCAAGGAGCCGACTAGAGAACAAGGATAGCACGCCATGGATATCACTGAATTTTGTCCGAGTCCAGAATGAGCTACAATTGATAGGACATGACAAGAAGGGTCATAGAGATCAGCACCTCAAATTTCAGGTCAATCCAGACTCGCACACCCAAGATATGAATGACTCAAATTGAAGGGAAAAACGACAATTTCGTATCCATCACTCTAGATAATTTCGTATCCATCACTCTGGGCAATTTCGTATCCATCACCAAAGCCCTGGTTCGAATCGATCAAGGTTCGCACCAATCAGCTTCGAATCCATCGAGATACCCAGGTTCGACTCGATTTCCTTCGTATCCATCGAGCTCGTATCAATGGACTCCGTACACATCAGCAGTTGAAGCGCTTCGTATCCTTCAGCCAGTGTCTGCCTCGTACCCATGAGAGAAAGGGTTGTTCGTATCCATCAGTCCATGTCTACTTCGTATCCATCAGTCCATGTCCACTTCGTATCCACTAGAAAGCCTTGCTTCGAGTACGTGCCCAGTGACTTGTTCATATCCATCGAGTCAACCAACTAGGATGACGTGTCATCCATCGATGCAAAAAAGGCGAGATGCATGGAGTCGAAGCAGTCAATACGGCGCAAAGACCGGATCGAGGCGAAGCGCGCGCACCACGTCATCCCAAGAGCACGTGCGAACATCGACACGAAGGTATCAAGTCGAAATCATGGAGACGAATCAGACAGCCTTCGAGAAATCTCAGTTCGTATCGACCATATCTCGTGATCTACTGATCCAAATCCAATGAAATTTTAAGGGAAGCTCGCATACATGCTGAGGATCGTGTCCACCAAATTTGAGCTCAATTGGAGATAATCTTGATCGATACGAAATGACTTCGTATCGATCACAGATCGACTCGAAACTTTCTGGAAACGGTCGCGTGGGTCTCCTCACGTGCCAGACCAAGTCTCCCGGGGTTTAGGCGAGATCTGAGCCTCCTACGCCTATAAATAGAGCCCCAGAATCAACAGAAAAAGGATCTTTTTCTCTGAAGCATCCAGACTCTGCCGGATTGAGATTTGCATCCTACTTTTGCTGTCAATTTCGAATTCTAAACTATAATCCGCTGTTCATTGCTATAACCGCTTGTAATCATTGAAAGAGAATCAATAAAATCATCAAAACTTCACAGTGGACGTAGGCCATACGCCGAACCACTCTAAATTGCTTGTCTGTGCATTTTACATTTCTGTTTGTTGGAGTTTTTGTTAGATAACCTCTTTTTTACATTTATAATCTTCATTTTATCTCTTCAAATAACTCCCGAAGAGTGTTGTGCCCATTTTTGGTACAAACACTTTGGTGCTTTCACTGAGAAAACCAGTTTTTTCTCCTGCTCTTTGGATCTGCCATCGATACCGGATTGCAAAAATCCAAGAGGAAGATCCAGATATCCAGTCCGGAATCCTTCCGTTCTATTCAGATTTGCTCAAAATCTAGGAGAGGACTCCGCCACCGAGAATGGTCAGCACAAGAACTGGCACTACCGCTACAGAGCAAGAAGGCCGAGATAGGCAGAATCCCACACAGTCGCCTTCTTCCAATCAAGACAATACCACTCACTCAGACTCAACGGGGCTAGTCACCCGATAGGAATTTCAAGTATTGCTCCAGGAGCTGACCCAAAGCCGTTAACAGTTGGCGAAACAGTTGCGCGCCAATATCGAGCTGACCAACCAGCTAAACCGCCGGGGGCACAGAAGGTCCAGGAGAGATGACGCCTCCAGAGCGTCTACCGAAAGCTCAGCTTCATCTGATTATCACCACCGAACTACTCGTCCTCGGCTAGAGGGGAGTCGCGCTCAAGCTGCTGAATATCAGCCCACCTTAACTGTTGGGCAACTGAGGGTACGACCATCGGCCAGCTTCCAAATGGGTCCCTCAACACGAGGAGGTACTGCCCCATAGTACACCACGGATAACCGCGCCACAACCGCCGCAGCAGAAACAAGGGTTGATACCCGAAATCAATCAGAGCCGATCAATCAACAGCGTGGACATACTCCTGAACCTTATGTCCCAGAAGACGCTGAGCCAAGGAGACGAGATACGGATCGTCGACAGCGCCCGATCCAAACTCGCACCGTGGAACCCGACCACGCCTTAGCTCATCAAGCTCAGAATCCGCCCGTGTCGGACATATCAACCATGATACGTCAGATGATCCGCGAGAGTTAGGGGCTCACTAATGATGATTGGGGGATTTCTCGTAGTCATACCCCTTTCACAGACGAAGTGTTACACGCTGAACCCCCTAGGCGATTCAGAATGCCGACTCTCCCGATGTATGAAGGAAATAGTGACCCCAACCAGCATATTCTGAAATATGAATGGTCGATGAGCGCTGCAAGGGCCGACGATGCAGTGAAGTGTCGAAGTTTCCCCATCTCTCTGGGGGGAATCGCGACAATGTGGTTTACACGCCTACCACCTAGATCAATTTCTTCGTTCGATCAATTGGCCAAGAGGTTTGTAGAGCAATTCCGTATGCATGTTGCTAGGCCGAAAGACGTTAACACCCTGTCCAACGTCACTCAAGCTCATGGAGAAACGCTCAGACGTTACCTGGAGAGGTTCCACGTGGCATGCGTTGAGATCACCAATCCTAACGATAATTCAATATTGATGGCTCTAGCCAAGGGAATTTATCCTGATTCTGAATTCGGGAACTGGCTAGCTGGAAAACCGCCCGCATCGTTGGACCGTTTTTACTCCAAGGCCGCACAATTCTTGCGGCAAGAGGACGCAAAACAGTCTAGGAAGCAGGACGATGCGAGGCCCAGCATTGAGGGAATACAGAGCAATGTAGCAGTTAAACAGTCCGGTGAGAGTTCCGGGAAAGTTCAACTGAATATACAAAACAAACAAACCCAGCAGAGAGGAAACAATGGCCAGAATAAGAAGAGAGATGAGAACCGAGGTCCACGACGTAGAGCTCAGATGTTCGATAGTTATACACCGCTAAACACGTCATTGGAAAACGTATACTTACAGACTTGTAACACTGTACAGTATAAGAAGCCTGCTCCGAAGCCCTCGTCGGAGAGGCAGGTTCAGACAGGGAAATTCCGTAGGTTCCATGAAAGCTATGGGCACAATACCAATGAGTGTCGGCACTTACAGGACCTCATCGAGAAGCTGATTAGAGAGAGGAAGCTAGATCAGTTTGTACGGGCGCCGCAGTCTGGTGGAGCGGGCCCCTCGAATCAAAATCGTTCACAAAATCAGGAAAGAGAGGAGGAACCAGCCCGTGCGGGCGGGAGATTGGTTATTAACACAATAAGTGGTGGTCCCCATCCGGCAGACAGAAGCTGGGGGGAAATGGAGTCGTATGCCAGTTCTATCTGGCATGCGGACTTCGAGTGTTGTAGTAATTGCGAAGACGGAACCCCGGCGAAGCAACAAAAGGTAATATCTGATGATATTGTGTTCAGGAACCGAGATGCCGATAAAGTCAAAGCCCCTACAATCGACCCACTGGTCATATCTGCCCAGGTAGGTCCTGCTTGGATGAAGAGGATCCTGGTTGACAGTGGGAGCTCTGTGAATATCTTGCTTAAATGGGCTTACGATCTAATGAAGATGGAGACAAAGGATTTGAAACCCTGTTTATCCAGAATCCATGGTTTCAACGGAAGTGCCACGATACCCATCGGAATAACTGAACTCCCAGTTGAGTTAGGCGTTGGAGAACGCCGGAGGGTCCGAATGTTACAATTTGTTGTGCTAGAAATTGATTCGCCATATAATGCGTTTCTAGGTCGACCAGCCCTAGCTGAGTTCAGGGCGGCGATCGCCCCATGGTGTCTGACTTTGAAATTTCCCACTGATCATGGGATTGGAGTTGTTTAAGGAGATCAAGCCACAGGAAGGGCCTGTTATGTTGCTGAGCTGCGCGGGGCACAGCGTAAAGAGAAGGGAAAGGGCGTAGAGGAATCTCTCTGCGTCCGCTCTATTGATAATTGACAATTGATGCCTGGGTCTCGACCCGGGCACCACGACCAGTTCCTGAAAGATCTGGACCCTAGGGACAACGAGGATAAAGACGAATCAACGGAGAGTCAAGCTTCTCCAGCCGAACTGACTGTGGACGTCCCAATCAGTGAGGATGATGATTCAAAGATGTTGAAAGTTGGGTCTCAACTGAACGAGCAGACACAGCAGGAGTTGGTCGAATTTCTTCGGGCGAATCTCGATGTCTTTGCTTGGACACACTCTGACATGTGCGGAATCTCGCCGAGCATTGCGAGTCACTCCCTGAATATAGATCCGCGACATGTCCCAGTAAAGCAAAAAAGGCGCGGTATGATCCAGAGAGATCTGCCGCCCTTAAGGAGGAAGTTGATAAACTACAATCGAACGGGTTCATTCGAGATGCCTTGTATCCAGAATGGGTGTCCAACCCTGTACTAGTTCGGAAACCAAACGGGAAGTGGAGAACCTGCGTTGATTACTCTGACCTAAACAAGGCCTGTCCAAAAGATAGCTTCCCACTTCCGTGAATCGATCAGCTCGTAGATTCAACGGCCGGACATGAGTTACTATCCTTTATGGATGCTTATTCCGGCTACAACCAAATACCCATGCATTTACCTGATCAGGAACATACCAGCTTCGTGACCGACCTGGGACTCTATTGTTACAAAGTCATGCCGTTTGGTCTAAAGAACGCTGGAGCAACATACCAACGCTTAGTCAACCGGATGTTTGCTGATCAGATCGGGAAGACCATGGAGGTTTATGTGGATGACATGCTGGTGAAGTCCCGATTCTCCACAGATCACGTCAGAGATTTGAATTCAATGTTCAACATCCTCCGGGAGTACGGAATGAAGCTCAACCCGCTCAAGTGTCACTTTGGCGTTGCATCCGGAAAATTCCTTGGGTTCATCGTCAATGCTCGAGGGATAGAAGCAAATCCTGAGAAGATCTGGGCTATTAGAAATTTGCAAACCCCTAGAACTATAAAGCAAGTCCAGAGTCTTAACGGAAAGGTCGCAGCATTGAGCAGGTTCATTTCAAAGTCCACCGATAAATGCATTCCTTTCTTCGACCTGATCCGGAAGGGAAAACGAAACTTTGAATGGACCACGGAGTGTGAAGGCGCGTTTTGATCACTAGTCCAACATCTCTCCACACCTCCGATCTTGTCAAAACCAGTTGACCACGAGCAACTATATCTCTACCTGGCAGTATCAGAACATGCGATCAGCGCTGCTCTAGTTCGGGAAGAAGACAAAGTGCAAAACCCGGTCTACTATGTTAGTAAGCGGCTAACGGGAGCCGAAAGAAATTATCCGAGACCGGAGAAACTGGCCTATTGCTTGGTCATTGCCTCAAGAAAGCTCCGCCCTTACTTCCAAGCTCATCCGCTTACTGTGTACACCGACCATCCGTTACGACAGGTCCTCATGCGGCCTGAGACGTCCGGTAGGTTACTCAAGTGGAACATTGAGCTAAGCCAATTTGATATCGCATACGCTCCACGGAGAGCCATTCAAGGACAAGTCCTGGCAGATTTCATAGCTGAATTCACCGTTCCAGAAGACTTGCCTGAGACCAGTAAATCTCCCGAATACATCTGGAAGCTGTATACTGACGGTGCCTCAAATGACCGATGTTCGAGCGCTGGGGTTGTACTTGAGACTCCCGAAGGCCGATCCATATGTTATGCTTTGAAGTTCGACTTTTGTGCAACTAATAATGAAGCTGAATATGAAGCCCTCTTAACCGGCCTAAAGCTTGCCAAAGACTTGAGAATTATCGCTGTAGAAATTTATTGCGATTCACAGTTAGTGGTATGTCAAGTACGAGGAGAATACCAGGCAAGAGACCAAAGACTGGCTGCTTACTTGGCTCGAGTTCAGGAAATACTAAACCAGTTTGATTATTATGCCATCTATTATGTGCCTCGGGAGCGCAATCAGAAAGCCGATTCACTGGCAAAGTTAGCTAGCACAGGTGAAGCGCAGCAAATGGGACTTGTCCCTGTTGAAACTTTGGCCTCCCCGAGCATCGATCGAATAGAAATGAACTCTGTGTTTGGAACCGCTCCCAGTAGAGAATCTTGGATGACTCCGTATCGGAATTACATTGAGAATGGGGCGTTGCCCGAACCTAGAAATGAGAGGAGGCAGATTCAGCGAAAAGCTTCGCGGTTCGTCATCCAAAACGGAGTCATGTACAGGAGAGGTTATTCCGTTCCTCTCCTCAGATGTATCGCCCACGAGGAAATCAAACGAGTGTTACATGACGTGGATGAAGGAGAGTGTGGCGATCATACCGGAGGACAAGCTCTCGCTAAGAAGATACTCCGATATGGGTACTACTGGCCGACAGTGAACCAAGATGCGGCAAACTATGCCCGGAAGTGCGATAAATGCCAGATACATGCCCGAATTCCGAGAGCTCCGCCTACTGAAATAACCCAAATGGTCAGTCCCTGGCCATTCGCAATGTGGGGCATCGACATCATCGGCGCTTTACCTTTAGCAAAAGGCGGTGCGAAATACGCCATCGTCGCCGTTGACTACTTCACAAAGTGGGCTGTGGCCGAAGCCCTTGCAACCATCACGACAAAGAAAGTGATAAATTTCGTGGTTCGCAACATCATCTATCGATTTGGACTCCCGCATACTATCATCACTGATAACGGAGCCCAATTCGAGAGTGCGGAATTCAAGAATTTCTGTCAGCGGTTTCATATCCGCAAAAAGTTCTCGGCTGTCGCACACCCCCAAGCGAATGGACAGGTTGAAGCTGTCAATAAAGTTATAAAATCGATCCTGAAGAAACGATTGGAAAAGGCTGGGGGCAAGTGGGTCGACGAACTTCCTATGGCATTATGGGCCTATCGAACGACCCACAAAACCGCGATCGGACACACTCCGTTTTCCCTATCTTATGGCTCAGAGGCTGTTATTCCGGTCGAGACAGAAGTGTTCTCTCATCGCGTGACTTACTATGATCCGAAAACGAACGCTATACTCCTGGCTGAATCTTTGGATCTATTGGATGAAAAACGGGAAGAGGCTGATTTGAGAGCAGCCGCACATCGAAGCCGGGTCGCCCGACTGTACAACACCAAAGTTCGACCTCGAACCTTTGAACTCGGCGACCTCGTGCTCAAGAGAATCTACCCAGTTCCTTCACACATGAAGCCGAACTGGGGAGGACCGTATGTAATTACACGAAAGCTCGGAGATGGTACATTTAAGCTGTCGACTGTTGACGGTCTCGATTTACCAAGGGCTTGGAACAGCGAAAGTCTCCGTCGCTATTACATATGACAGGCTTTATTTATTTCATTCTATTTAGCAATTTGTTTCTACATTTCGAAATTTGAATTTTGTAATAAGGCAACTGACTTTGCCGCACTTTCTTATTTCAGCAATAAAATGCCACTTCTTCGAGCCAGAGCTGTGATTCATTAAGTACGATATACGACGTCACGATGCACGAAGAGCTAAATCCCATCACGCTGTGGGACTTATTCAAATGGAGGGTGGCTGTGATACGACCGGCCACTCACTAGGTGAAACCCGAGCTCGGGGGCAAGCCATGACACCGATATTGATAGGATTGACACACGACAATCCTACAATCAACTCCGTATTCCCAGAGTGCGAAGCGGAGTATAAACATTCGACTCCGTATTCCCAGAGTGCGAAGCGGAGCATAAACATTCAACTTCGTATTCCCAGAGTGCGAAGCGGAGTATAAACATTCGACTCCGTATTCCCAGAGTGCGAAGCGGAGCATAAACATTCAACTCCGTATTCCCAGAGTGCGAAGCGGAGTATAAACATTCAACTCCGTATTCCCAGAGTGCGAAGCGGAGTATAAACATTCGACTCCGTATTCCCAGAGTGCGAAGCGGAGCATAAACATTCAACTCCGTATTCCCAGAGTGCGAAGCGGAGTATAAACATTCGACTCCGTATTCCCAGAGTGCGAAGCGGAGCATAAACATTCAACTCCGTATTCCCAGAGTGCGAAGCGGAGTACAAAAATTCGACTCCGTATTCCCAGAGTGCGAAGCGGAGCATAAACATTCAACTCCGTGTTCCCAGAGTGCGAAGCGGAGTATAAACATTCGACTCCGTATTCCCAGAGTGCGAAGCGGAGCATAAACATTCAACTCCGTGTTCCCAGAGTGTGAAGCGGAGTATAAACATTCGGCTTCGTGTTCCCAGAGTGCGAAGCGGAGTATAAACATTCGACTCCGTATTCTCAGAGTGCGAAGCGGAGTATAGACATTCGACTCCGTGTTCCCAGAGTGCGAGACGGAGTATAAACATCAGTCAACTCCCAGATGACTTATATCCCCGGAGTGTGGATGAAACAATTCGTAAGAGAACGAGTGGAATTCGACCTCTCGGTCCTCGCTTAATGCAATCACAAGCTGATCATCACAACTTAACCCTGGAACTGGGGGCAGAGGTAAATGTCAATCGTTACCCGAAACTGTACGATGTTCAGCTCCGATGCGATCCCCTATCACAACTCAAGTTCGAGATTTCCATACTTAACAAGCAAAATGAGCTATTCTTGAAACAATAAGATAATGCAAGTACACCGGACCAAAGTCCGAACACTGCAATATTCAAGCATAGAAAGGAACATAAGCTAAAACTAGAAGACAAAATTTTATTTTCAACTAAATCAAAAGCTGCGGTTCATACATGAGCCTTTATAAAATACTCCTACTTGCAGGGGCCGAACCCACATCTAAACACGGCCTACAAAAGGGAAAAAAGAAAAATGACAAAATCCCTAACTGCCAAAAAAGAAAAGTATGCCTAAAAGGAATGTCTAATCCTTCTGCTTCCTCAACTTCTTCTTTCTCGAGGAGCTACTAGAGCCACCAGTGCCCTTGCGCTTGGAACCTTTTTCCTTAGGCAGGCTCCCCTCAGGTGAAGGCATAATGTCGACGTCCTCATCCGAACTGGACTCTATGAGAATGCTTCCCGCGGGAGGAGTTGGAGGAATAGAATCCGCGGCCGGAGGAGGGGCAGATACACTAGTATCAATAAGCGTGCCCCCAGGAGACACAATCATAAGAGGAGTAGGGCACCGTCCCGCTGCTCCGCCATCTACATCGCCGCCGTGCGCCGCGGCCGCCATCTCGGCATTAATCTCGGCCAACATCGCCGCTTCCCGTTGTGCTCTGCCCTCGTAATGGGTTGTGATAGTCTGAGTAGAAGTGTCGGAAGTAGACGAGAATCCACCCAGGCCAAACGGCAGGTCCGCAAAAGGATCACTCTAACGGCCGAGGAGCTCGTTTATCATCTGTTCATCGAAAGAAAGTGAGCTCCACTGCGTTACTCCGACTGGTGCCATCGCTGCGACGGAAGTCGCCTCAGAAATGATGGCTTCTGGTGCTTGGCCTGATTCTTGGGCGGTAAGAGGCGCGGCTGGTGCAACTTCTGTCACTGATCAAAGAAAAAGGACATGTCATTAGCAACACTTCAACACAAACTCTTCAATCCAAATATACAAGAAGTTAGTTCAGAGTACCTTCCTCGGTTTGGCTCGAGGTCGTCTGAACAACTTCGGAAGGATGTTCCTTAACAGGAGATAGATGTGGTCGGTCTGGATCATATGCCGGGATGTGCTGCGAGTCGATCATCGGAGTTGGCTCAGATTGAGATGACACGACTATCTCAGAACTCATAACATGGTGCTCTGCACCAGAACTTTCTCCGACTTCCTGAGTCTGGGCACCAAGCCTCTCCTTATCGTGGGAAATCATGGAGTCATGGAGAACCTTCTTTTCGTCATCATTGAGAATGCGGTTCTCCAGCTCGAATTCGTCAAGGGCTTCATCAGGGTGCCCAGACTTCTCCTCATCAACCAGTAAGTTCCAGGCGTTATAGAGATGCGTGGGGTAATCGTCAAGCCATGTCAAATCTTGGTGCCTTAGCACATTGGCGTTGTACGTGACGAGTAGCTCTTCCACCTCGGCCTCAATCCTGGCCTCCGCCTGCCGTACCTTCTCGTCAACCCCAGCCTCAGCTTCGTGAGCTTGTTGCATAGCCGCTTCTTTCTCCTTTCGGAGCATCACTGCCTGATCACAGGCCTCCTGCGCAGAGACATTAGCTGCGTCTTTTTCCTTCGCCATCTCGGAAAACTTTGATTTCAGCTCATTAAGCTCCTTGAGAGCATCATCCCTCTCGGCGGTGATGGTGGTGTTCCTATGACCCATGTCCTCGATGGCGGTATAATGCTCTTGCTTCATCCTGGTCATGGCAGCGTTTACTTCATCAACCATCTTTAGAGCCTCCATTTCAGATTTACGGGAAGACTCAGCCTCCGAGTTGAGCATTTTTATGATTCGGTCGTTGTGACCCAACTCCTTCTCGAGCTTCTCAATAGTGACGCCCCGATCGAATGCCACTTTGGACGCTTTCCTCGCGGCCCGTCCCCATTCCCTGTACTAGAAAAAGATGTCCGCAACATAATCATGGATAGTGGTTTCAACGGTTGGCGGAATTCTCTTCAAGTGCGGAGGGAAGACATAACTATCAAAACAGATGTCGGGAAATTCCTTCCTCATCTGTGCCAATTTAAGCGCTCCTTCACTAGACGCTTCAGTCGGGACCGGTACAGTAGCCGAGGAGGTGGCTATTTCAGTCCTGCGCGGAGGATCGGACCTCGAAGCTTGAGAAGGTGGCCTAGGCCGTGAAGTTTCAGGAGGACGAACAACGGCTACCGTAGGAGGTGCAGAGGTCCTGGGAGGAGGAGAGCGAGATCGGGATCGGTGAACGTACCCCCTATCTCTATCAGACCTCTCCTGACCAGAGTGTCCGGAGTCGTAATCCCTCTCACCCTCTCTCCTGCGTGGCTCGTGATAACGGCGCTTGCTGCGCAAACTGCCAAGCACAGAACTTTGCCCAGACATGGTACCTGAAAAACAAACCATGAAGAATCAGTAGCCGTTTGCAATATGTTGTTTACGGTTAGGAAAGTGTGTTGTTCCGTGAAGAGTGTGTGAATGTGTAACCCCCCGGACCAACCAGAAGTGTCAATCGCACTGGCAGGAAGAGACTCGCTAACATCGACGATATGTCGCGGTCCACCCAATTCAACGTCGCGTTGCTCGGGCTCGATGTTCGAAATTGGAGGGCCAGCGGGCCCTTCGAATTGATTTTCAGCTGGCAGGGAGGGTGCTTCCACAATCCTAACTCCTGGCAGAGGACGGTGTAAAACCACAGACTTCCGCCTCCCGGACTTAGGCTGTTTTGAGGCCACTGCTTTGCCTTTCCTCTTTGCATCAGAATCCAGGGTTGCATTAGCGGGTCCGACCAACGGTTCCTCGTCGGTTTGAGTTCTCTCGGAATCGGGTTCCTCAATTATCACAACCTTGGGTTTATTCCGCTTGACCTTTTCTCTGGAGACGGTCTTTAATGCACCATCGAGCCTTATGCTCTGCCTCCGCCCGATCAGCCCAAGAACTCTAAGGTTCTGATCCGTCAGTAGCAACTCGATATTCCTTTCTTCGCTAGGGACTTCTTGAAGGACACGAACTATCTCTTTATAGTAGCCGCCTTCAGGTCGCTGGATTATTGCTGAAAGAAAGAGAATAGGAGATATAAGTTTAATTTCATTCAAAAATTGCCCCGTCGATTACTTGGGAAAAAGACAATGCTTACGTCTAAACAGCCATCTTCTGGCAAACCCCGGTGGACAACGGACATAGAACCACTATGACTTGAAGTAGCTCAGCCTAGTCCACGACCCCGTGACAACATGGCAGTTTCTAACAGACTTCAAAAATGTAAAAGATGGGCTGTCAGTTCAACTCTTGAAGTTGAAGAGGTATCTTATCTCGGTCGGGCGGGGAGGCCGGTAGAGGTATTCCATAAATGCGATGAACAGGCCATTGAGTGAAGCATATCCATTTGGATGTAACTGAGACGGAGTGATATCCAGGTAGGCTAACACTTCTCTTATGTAATCATTGAACGGAGGAAGTGTTCCGGCTGCGCATGCATGTCGATTGAAAGCAGTATACCCCTCCGGGGGATTGTGTAGTCTGTCATCCGGCCCAGGCAACATTACATCGTCCAACGATAAGCCATGCCTTAAGCATATTCTCCCTAGCATATCTTCAGAGATGTTGGACGGGACAGAGTCAGGAGGACTATTGATGAAGGACGCATCGGGCAACTCGTCCGGAGCTGGACCAATAGCTTCGGCCTCGATGTCCGGAATCTCAAGTCTAGGAGGGATAAGATCCTGAGTTTCTTGCTGCTGCGGACTTGATGGTTCCATAACTAGCTAACTCATGAGAAATCACCATTAGACGATAAAAAGCCCGTGCATTCCCCAGTGTAAGGTGTACGGATGTGTTGTGCAGTGCAAGTGTTATGCATGACTCGGACAAATACGTTTCTATGAAATAAGCCTAAGTGTGTGAACAACAAAACTCTGAGAGCCAGGCCAGAAATGACCGTCATCGCTGACCGTCGCAACCGTACCACCCGGGTACTAACGATCGATTCAAGTTAAAGTTTCTTTATACTTTTTGTTCTCGTTAAATAACAGTTCCATCGGCGAGCTTCGAAAGGCAGTCAAGATCAATTGTGCAAGGCAGAAGCTCATCGGAGTCAAATGTTTGGATATTCAAAGTTTTCTTTGAGTTCGTCCAAATTTAGGTCGGGAACGACCGTTGCATTTCATTTCGTATCGAGTCATGAAGACCCTGCATCGCAACCCGGCTGTGTTCGAATCGATACATTCGTATCGGTCGTCTCAGAATGGGAGACATGTTCGCATCGATCGCACTGGAATGAGGGTATTTCATATCGATCAAGTTCGACTCGGTACATTCATATCGGTCAGGCAGGGGTGAGAGCGCTTCAATTCGATCGATTTCGAATCGATACGAATCGTGTCGATCGGAGGCAGATCAATCTGAATCGATCGAATTCGCCACTTTCGCATCGATCTGAAGACAATAACTTCGCAACAATTGCCACTCTTGTCTCCCTATCGATACACACGTATGCAGACTGGATCGATTCGGATGATCCAATTGCAGATCGACTCGAGACGAAGATAGGATGATTTTCTCCATATCTACTTCTTCCCCAAGGGATCTCAACTCCATGGCCACGAGCTGTCCCCCAATCTCGTCTTATCTCGTCCAGATCTAAAATTCATGAAAACTGGGCAAAAAAAAAAGCAGGAAGGATGACTGGGATCTCATGATTCGACGTTGCTAACGTGACTATGTTCGATCATTACCTGATTTCAGCAATTACACTCAAAGAAACGAAGGCTTGGTTCGACTCGAAAGCAAGCAGTTGTCTCTCAGTTTATCGATACGAAGGTAAAAGAAAAGAAAAAAGGGGGAGAATAGAGAGCAACAGTAAAAAGTGAAAAAATGGGTAAGTTCCAGGTATTTATATGAAGTCTGGAGGCGAACTGGGTCGATTCGTCTCCCAGTCAACGTAACCGGTCGCAAGCGGTCAAACGATGGATCTGTGCAAGCGCCTTCTTCGAATCCATCAGACTGTGCCTCCATCGAGTCGAAATATTAACCAGATGCCATCGATTCGATACATCCACTTTATGATCCATCGACTCACAACAAGTGCAGACGTATCGATACGAGCGTAGATTTCGTATCCATCGGAACCTTTCGATACGAACAATCAATTTGTATCCATCAAATGTCGCCAATTCGAATCAGAATCCACCATGGCTTGCGACCATCGATACGAATCCATTTCGTATCGATCAAGATGACCCGCATCGATACGAAGAAAAGCTTTCCAACTTTTAGCATCGATTCATTAGAGGACCGACACATGAGAATGGTTAAAGAGTACGGCTTCCAAATTATTCAAAGATGACCTGCAGCTTTTCAAAGCACGTCATGTTTTCACAAGACGTACTTTGGGGGGCAAATGTTATCCCGCCTTTTGGCAAGGCCAGGACACCAAGGAGCCGACTAGAGAACAAGGATAGCACGCCATGGATATCACTGAATTTTGTCCGAGCCCAAAATGAGCTACAATTGATAGGATATGACAAGAAGGGTCATAGAGATCAGCACCTCAAATTTCAGGTCAATCCGGACTCGCACACCCAAGATATGAATGACTCAAATTGAAGGGAAAAACGACAATTTCGTATCCATCACTCTAGATAATTTCGTATCCATCACTCTGGGCAATTTCGTATCCATCACCGAAGCCCTGGTTCGAATCGATCAAGGTTCGCACCAATCAACTTCGAATCCATCGAGATACCCAGGTTCGACTCGATTTCCTTCGTATCCATCGAGCTCGTATCAATGGACTCCGTACACATCAGCAGTTGAAGCGCATCGTATCCTTCAGCCAATGTCTTCCTCGTACCCATGAGAGAAAGGGTTGTTCGTATCCATCAGTCCATGTCTACTTCGTATCCATCAGTCCATGTCCACTTCGTATCCACTAGAAAGCCTTGCTTCGAGTACGTGCCCAGTGACTTGTTCATATCCATCGAGTTAACCAACTAGGATGACGTGTCATCCATCGATGCAAAAAAGGCGAGATGCATAGAGTCGAAGCAGTCAATACGGCGCAAACATCGACACGAAGGTATCGAGTCGAAATCATGGAGACGAATCAGACAGCCTTCGAGAAATCTCAGTTCGTATTGACCATATCTCGTGATCTACTGATCCAAATCCAATGAAATTTTAAGGGAAGCTCGCATACATGCTGAGGATCGTGTCCACCAAATTTGAGCTCAATTGGAGATAATCTTGATCGATACGAAATGACTTCGTATCGATCACAGATCGACTCGAAACTTTCTGGAAACGGTCGCGTGGGTCTCCTCACGTGCCAGACCAAGTCTCCCGGGGTTTAGGCGGGATCTGAGCCTCCTACGCCTATAAATAGAGCCCCAGAATCAACAGAAAAAGGATCTTTTTCTCTGAAGCGTCCAGACTCTGCCGGATTGAGATTTGCATCCTACTTTTGCTGTCAATTTCGAATTCTAAACTGTAATCCGCTATTCATTGCTATAACCGCTTGTAACCATTGAAAGAGAATCAATAAAATCATCAAAACTTCACAGTGGACGTAGGCCATACGCCGAACCACTCTAAATTGCTTGTCTGTGCATTTTACATTTCTGTCTGTTGGAGGTTTTGTTAGATAACCTCTGTTTTACATTTATAATCTTCATTTTATCTCTTCAAATAACTCCCGAAGAGTGTTGTGCCCATTTTTGGTACAAACAATAACATCCTGCCTTTACATATGCTGAAACAATATACATAACCAAACTAGATAATACAGCGGAATAGATACCTAAGAAAATGAAGGCTCCTACTTGGACGACGTCTTTAAAAAAGCCTAACAAGAGATCTGCTACTCTGGACTACTCAAAAAAAATAAGTACCTGAAAGTTTATGGAAAACAAACAACTCGGATCAGAAGATATGTCTGGTATGAGTAAAACTTTAAGCAATAGGTGTGAAATTAAACACAAACATGTGAGACCATGCCGCTGAACATGGAATTGATTTATTCCCATATAAATCAACATCCAAACATAAAGAATGGATAAATATTTATACATCATGAAGAGTTGTTGAATCTTCCCGATGCAAATAAGGAAATAAATTTGAAGGATCGAATCATATCAGAAAAGGAAAATCTCCAACGCATGACTAGGAAGGTGCACCCTTCTTGAAGTATACCTCTAGTAATATATTTCTGAGAAGCTCAATTACTCTGTGGCACTTCTCGAAAACCTCCAAGCCGGACCCCCACCAAACCTTACCGAGAATCCGAATATTTCACATTTAATGGTGCTACTGAATCAAATTTAGATGAGATGTGAAAGTATCATAGTGGGAGCAATCCCATATAGCTCGGTCCCCTCTCGCACATTGGTTTAAGCCATTTTTGACAAAGGATATCAAAGCTCAATGGAGCAACACGTCGTCTTAGAATGACGATAATAAAAAAGTAGAAGTAATCGATAGCTGAGAATCTAACTGTCAAGGGTCTAAAACGATCGTATATGGAAATTAGGCCTTGCATACTTATCACCACTCATCGAATTTAAAATTGTACTATTTCTTGGTTAACAATAATATAGAACAAGTCAAGGTAGTGTTACCTCAAAGTGATGTCTCACGTTTATCCTTAACTTTCGAAATAGCAACCGGTCTACTTCTTCGATGTTTAGTGCTAATTACACAAATAAAGTATTTCCATATAAGTGAACCACTTTTTGGAAATAAATTCATTTCCATTAACGAATCAAAAAATTTCTTTTAAAAAACCAAATTCGTACCTGGCTTCACATTACAACTATTAGCTTTAAAAAACTTTGTTAAAAGAGTTTACTAACTCTAAAACATCATTACAAAAATGATTTAACAACTTAAAACATCTTTATTACATTGATTAATTAACTTTTAAAACTTTGTTAACTAAGTTGATTAATTACTTTAATAACCTTTATTTAAAAAGGGGTAAATTACCTTTTAAAATATCATTAATTAAATTAACTAATAATATAATTAATCAAATTAATTAACTAATAATTAAATACCATTATTTAAAAGTGATTTATTAATTTAAACTTTATATAAGGAAAGATTAATTAAGGTTAAACAGATTTATTAACCTTTAAAAGTCAATAATTTAAAAGGATTAATTAATAAAACAATCTCATTATTTAATAAATTAATATACTTAATCCATCATTATCAAAAGCGCCTTAAAAATCATTAAATAAAATGATTAATTAATTTCAAAACATCATTAACTAAGTGATTAGTTAAATTTAAAACACACCATTAATAGGTTAATTAGTTAACCTTAACCCTTAGTAATTGAATAATTAATTAAATTTGAAAATCATTAATAAAATAATTAATCAAAGTTGAAATCATTATTATTTCAAAAACTCATTTAACTTGTAAAACAAACCCAAGCATGATTTGAGACCAAAGTTTTCGATAAAGTGTGAAATTTTCGAAAGTGCCGATATAACAACTATCGCTATACGGCCTGTTCGGCAAACTAGTTCATGTTATTATTCATCCATCGAGTCAGCGCATAATATATAAGTAAGCATATAAACATGGTATGTACATTTACACAATAAGTAGGAAACAACACTTGCAAAATTTCAACTTTAACTTACTAGCTTGTCATGTTACTAACTTCCGTTAACTTTTCAATGCATAAGTTCAAGCCAACCACCACCGTAACACAATAAATATCCATCATGCATCCATCGAAAATATAAAATGTACTATATTTAAAGTTAAAAACTTGGATTTTGAAAGTTGGGATTTTACTCACCGAATTGCACTAAAACAAAGTCGAACTTCCACCGAACTTGCCTAAACTCTTATCAACTTGCCTTAACTCCAAAATAGGTCCTAGTATGGGCTTGTGGGGTGCAACATGGCATGGCCAATGGCAAAATTGGGTTTGGCCTGGGCATAAATGGACTCGGCCTTAGTTTTGAGGTGGGAATGGCTTTTGTTTTGGTCGAGGGGTGTTTGTAGATGAACATATGGAGCTTAAATTGATTTTTGAAAGTGTATTCACTAGTTTTTTGCTTGGGAATTTCTCTTGGAAGCCATGGAAGTATTCATATATATGAAGAGAAGAGAAATGAAGATAGAAATGAATATGTGAAGTGGAAAAATTGTGAGGATGAGGAGTATTTATAGGCAAAAGAGATGTAGATGTGATTAAAATAACAAAATGTATTCATGTAAATTGCTTCCATGCCTCCCCTCTTACCTTAGGCACACACGCGTCCCCTTTGTCCTTCCTTCACCATGCCTTGTGTACTAGTTTAGGCTATAGTTATGGTACTTAATTAATTTCCTAATGTTATTTAATACATTTTGTGCATTTTATGTCAAATCAAGTTTTATATTTAAACTAAGCTTGATTATTAACATTCATACATTGATTATCTTATCACATGATATATGTGCATATGTGTGCATGTGTGTATGAGTGATACAAAAATGTGCACAACGTTTTAGACAACTTTCTATGCCGAAAAGTCGAAATATTCGGAAAACATTTTTCGGTCACATTTTATATTTTTATTTGAACTAATTATGTTGGTAAACAAAATTTAAAAATGGTCTTAATAACTTTAATTAATATTTAAAATATGTTTATTTGGTTATTAAGATCCATTATTTAAATATTTGAAATTGATTTAAATATTCAAATACAAAGCGATTAATTTACAGGTCGTTATAGAATAATTTATAAATATCATAGAAAAGATTTATAAGTAATATTTTATTAATAAAAGAAGTGGCGTTTAAAGTCTATTTAATTATAAACAGGTTTAAAGGTTATGGTCCATATAGCAATAGTCGATATGGATGTAGTTTTGAAACTTTATGAATTCTTTACATTGAAATGTTATCTACCTTAGATATTTGGGAACTCCTTTCAAGTAAGATTTAGATAGTTACCAAATCAAATTAAGAAAGGTTTGGAATTATTAATATATTTTAATAATTATTTAGTATTTGATTTTAAAGAAATGTTTTGAATAAAAGAAGGGTAGGTTTTTTTTTATATTAAACAATATTTAAACGATAGTTGTTTTTGACCTAATTTGATATGGTTTGGAAAATATGATATCTTCATTAGTTTTGTAAATACTTGCCCATTAAGATAAGTATATAGTTATATTTTCTAAAAAATTGAAAATATAGTGTTTCGTGAATATACTTGTTCCATTAATATGGAAATTGTTTCCATGTATCTATAAAGTGGTTTAATTAATAAAAATATTAATTAAAGAGGCCTAGTGGTTGTTTATAGGTTTAGGCGAGTTTAGTTTCCTATGAAATTAAATCTGTGATTGATTGTTTATTTATTTGATAGTTAAATAACCGACTATGAATTCTGAACCAAAATATAACTCTGGAAATATCTACGAGAAACACATGAATTATATGGCACAGTCATCTTTGATGATGCTGTATTATGTGTACAAATCTCATTTTGTTCTCCTAGGACAAATGATAGGGAGATCCATCCACTTAAATGGTTAGTGAGTGATCCCTCCTCCTATGTATTGTCTGATTATTTCTAAAAGAACCGAGATTGAGTTTCTCGGAAATTATCATTGTTGGTTTGGAGAGACCAGGGTTGGATATATTACCCAAAAACCACTTCGAACCAACAGATGCATTCGAATTGAATACATCTCGAAGATGATTGAAGATGGAGCTTTTGAAGTGTAAGGGTTACTTGTTACTAATCCTAAGGGAAATTCCAAAATGGATGTAGTAGTGGTAGTGCCTTCGGATTCGTTCAGACCCAGAATGAACTTGTATGGATGAATGCTGGCATTACATTTCTTCCTGGAGGGCAATGTTAGCATTCCAAGATGGTTTGCTACATAAAATGTCAATCATAGCCTCAAGCAACTAGGAAAATGACTCAAGTAAGGAAATGCGATAGGGCTACGTGGCTCGCTCACATTAGGATATGATTATCCCATATCTAATATCAATTTTAAAGTATGCTTTGGGGCCATTATGGTTACTTATCAACAATGGGGTGATCGTATTCGACGTTATCCAGAAAGGGGTAGGGCTGGTCCTAAGTAGCTGAGGTGCAACGTATTGTAGCCTTTGGTATATTTTATTTACGGTGTACGTATTCGCTGGGTAGACCCTTACTCTTTCATAGTTAGAATCCATTCTCCAATAAGAGCCTTTGGACTTGATTGTCTACCTATTATGCTAGAATTTAATTAATGTACAAATTTTGACTATGATTATTATGTATTTGTATCCTAGACATTATTATACTATCACTGGATTTTCTATAAAAAATGTTTTGGTTATTGTAAGGTAAAAACCCGGCCGTGTTTATATGAGGCGTGGTCTTACGAGAGACCATTGATTTTAAAGGTTTTACAAAATATAATAAATGAAATTCCTTATGATTTGAGTTTCTCACGCTGGTTTTACTAGACTGACCGGGGCGTTTTTTTTCTTCTTATAATGCTCAGGTCAGACCGAGCATGTTTTTAGTATAGCTTTAGATGCTTTGGAGCACATGAGATAAGCTGGAGGTCTAAGACGTATCTCTCATATATTTCTTTATTTCCTTTGTGTTGCATGAAATTTGTATCAGTTATGTAGGTACATGTAGTTATAACTGCCCAAGTAGGAAGCTGTACTTTATGGCTCTAATGTATCATCTTGGAAAGCACTATGCAACATAATATGTTGATTATTGCATATTGTTCCCTTGCATTGTGAAATTCTGTGTTCTTTAGTTTCTCCTTGTCTTTCATTTTCTTTCACCTATAATAATCTGTCTTTCCAACACTTGGATGCTCGGCACATAAATATCGTGGATGTATTAGTGTCGACTTCTGAGGATCGAAAGAGCGGATTGTTACACTATTAGTGTCGACTTTCGTGGATCGAAAATGTGGGTCATTATAACTACTATACATAAAAATTGTTGCGTTCTTCTAGGACAAATGATAAGGAGATCCATCCACTTTAATGGTTAAGGGGCGATCCCCACACTTATGCACTGTCTATTTATCTCCAAAAGAACCAAAGTTGATTTTACCGAAAACTATCGAATGGTTATTCAAGAGATTGGGATTGGATAAGTATGAATTATCCAAAAACCACTTTGAACTGACTTAAGCGTTCGAATTGAAGACATCTTGAAGATGGAGCCCTTTTGAAGTGCAAGGGCTGCTTGCTACTAATCCTAAGGATGTAGTAGAAGTAGTGCCATCGGTTTGTTTATATCTTGGACAACTTGTATGGACGACTGCTGGCATTGCATTGCTGCCTGAAGGGTAGTGTTAGCATTCTAAGTGGAATTTGCTAAAACGGTAAAGCGTAGCCTCAAGCCTCACACCCGAGAATGACTAAAATAGAGGAAATGCGACAGGGCTAAGTGGGCACCTATTAGGGTATGTCATCACCCTTCTACATATATATATATATCATATTTATGGATTTGGTTGTGCATGAGAGCTCTAGGGAAAAGGTTGCAAAGTAACTGAGGTGGTGACATATTTAGTACTATCCAGTAAGTGGTAGGCCAGTCCTATGTTGGCAAGGGTGCAAGATGTTATTGTTAACCTCCATACATTTTTTTGAAGGTATACTGTGATGGGCGGTACCCCAGTAGCCTAGTCATTGATAGAATTCATTCTTCAATAAGCATCGTATGGACTTAGTTATGCCCAACTATGTCGAAATGTGAGATGCAAGCATTTCAGCTATTTTATATATTTATTTCAACCCTAGACATTATTATAATATCATTGGACTTTCATATACAATGGTTTGGTTATCATAAGGTACAAACCCCTCTATGTTTATTTGCGACTTGGTCTTACGAGATACCTGTTAGCACCAAAATTGGTCACTAACCTCGTTGAGAAAGATTGTGTAGAGAGATTAATGAAGAAGATGAATTAGAACTGAAATATAGTGAAATTCAATGCCAACAGAACAACAAAAACGAGAACACCAGATTTATAGTGGTTCGGCGTAACTGCCTACGTCCACTCTGAGTTTTGATCTTTATTTCTTTCACAAGTAGTTGAATACAGATACAATCCATATATTAATGACTTGAATACAAGTTTGAATTAAAAAGAGGAGAGTATAAAAAATGGCAGAGTCTCCCCATTGTTCTCCAAAACAGGTCCCTTTCATTGTGCTACTGCCCTCCTATTTATAGACGAGATGGGTTGGACTTCCCTCATGGGCTGAGGAACTAGGTGCCTCTGCCCATAGTAGGTGAATCTGCGCACCAGGCCAGGCAGGCCGAATGCTCTTGCTTTGTTGTGGGCCTGACAACTTGCTACCACCTCCAGTCTCTTCTTGATCAGAATCTTGTCTAGTGCTAATGATAATTTCTTCAACTGTCGTTTTGTAACCGGGCCAAGATGCCGGTTAACACTTGCCCCCCAAAGTGTGTCGTGTGAAGCAACACAACACGCTTTGAATCATCGAGTATTCCTTGTCTTCAGAAAGAAATCCACCATGTTTCTTGAATAGTTATTATCCTCCAATTTATACTCCCAAGGTGTTGTATCCTTCTTTGGTCATCGTGATGCTTGGTCGATTCCCAATATTATAAATCCAGGGTTGTAGTTCATCAGTGGCCATCCGTGTCTGATTCTGCAGAGCTAATAAGCTTCGGCTATCTGATCTAGTCTTCTCTTAATAACCCTTAGTGAGAATTCAATTTCTGTTGATTTCAAGAAGTCGAACTTTTTCGGATGTACACATGCACGTTCGGGTACATGTTCTTGCCATTGGCTCTCGGATGCGTTTTATATGCTCATAAGTCATCGCCAACTCCATCCAGTTTAATTGTAATTCAATCGCGATTCCTTGTTTGTATTTTCTGTGAAATAAGGGTTGCAATCAGTCACTTGAGGAGTTTTCCAAACCTCTCTTCAGTACAGACTCTATGATTTTGTTCACATCTTCAACCTGTCCATTTGCAGTTATAATGGATCATGGAAGGTCATAAGGACAGATGACGTTACGGATAAAGAAGTTGATTATTTTCTTCATCTTGGTCGTGGTTAAGAGTTCTTCATCTGCCCATTTGGTGACGTAATCAACTGCTATGATGGTGTATTTCGCACCACCTTTAGGATCGACAAGAAGATGATTTCAGTGCCCCCAAGTGGCAAACGGCTATGAACTAGCCATTTGAATAATTTCCATCGGCGGGGTTCCCGGATTTTTTGCAAACATCTTGCACTCGTCACATTGTCTAGCATGATCAACCGCTTCTGGGTTGATAGTTGGCCAGTAATACCTGTAGCAGAGTATCTTCTTTATCATGGTTTTCCCCCTGATGTTATTACCGCATTCTTCTTCATAGAATTTGCTCAAGATATCATCATGGGCGATATGCCGAATCATGGGGATGGATAGACTCCTTTTGACACACGACTTATTCTTAGATGATTTGGCGTGAAGCTTTGAGGAGGATCTGTCGTTTTCCATTCCTTCGTTCAGTAAGAATTCCTCATTGTAGATAGTCTTTGATAGGAGTCAACCATGACACCTTTTCATTTTGTTCGCTGAGTACGTGTGTAATGATGTAATACGTGAAGTCGGTTAGCAGCTCTTGGACTTGGCCGAGATAAGGAGCAAGACAATGCCCCTAGCAAGATCAACTTCCTTAAATTTGTATACTACCAATCAAGAATCACAAAAGATATGTAAAGTTTTCACTTCAAATCCTCTAGCAAGTTTGAGGCTGGCAGTCAAGGCTTCATACTAAGCATCGTTGTTTGTTACAGGTAAATCTAGTTTTAGGACGTAACAAATTGATCGTTCCTCAGGAGTCATTATCATGACTCCTATGCCATAACACTGATCATTGGATGCTCCATCCGCGTACATTTTCCATCTCATGGTTGGTTCTCTGCTACTCTTCGAGTAGTCATTTGAGGTAGTGAATTTGGGTGTGAGGTCTACTAATTTTCGTCCTTGGATAGCCCTTCGTGGGAAATAAGTGATATCGAATTAGCTTAGTTCGATATTCTATTTAAATAGTCTTTTAGACGTCTCAGGTCATTGTATGCCCTATCGCAACGGCTGGTAGGTATAGACGTTGATGGGGTGAGCCTAAAAGTAAGAGTGGAGCTTTCATGATGAAATCAATAGGATTGTGCTAGCTTTTGTAGCTTCAGGTTGATATCCAATGCATGGCTCGCGATAGTTAATGAAATCACATATGCATGTCAGAATGGGTCCAAGGGAACATATCATCATTTATTTAGAAAAATCCAACTAATTCTTTTATCATCACTGCACTGAGCTGTGATCCGATATTCAGCACCCGGAAAGGGTCGCCATGGCTGGCTGTAATGTCGACCGTCAGCTTAGCAGGTGCCATCCCAGATTCTTTGAGTAAAGATGTAACTATTTTACATAACATTCAATGTGAAATATGGTTGGGACGGTCAATGTTGATGGTTATTCTGGTCGAATCCTAGAGTCTTGTCATGAGTTGTTAAGTCAAATAATGAAGGGCTCTGAATGCTCTAATTAATTATCTGCAAATGGCCAAAGATCAGGCTTAAAAGCACGTTGAAGGAAATGTCGAGTAGGGGCCAGCCTCGAGTTGCGTGCAACTGCATAGCTGGATCTTGCTATGAGTTTGAATTTACTTGTATATTCGAGTACCGCATTTTCTATTCAATGCATTCATGATCCTTCACTCGCCCTTCGGGTTGGAGTGACAGTCAGTTTCCCACAAGCTTTGGCATCGATTTAATGATTCTATCTCTAGGCATCCTTTCGGTCGTTGCCTTGAGTAGCTGTAAGCACTATATATAAGTTTTAATACTGAGCTATCGTAGCCAGTTTTTGGATGACCATGCGTCTTCTCCCAGTCTCAGGTTAATAAATGTACTGCATGGACGGTTGAGTCTCATCCTAGCTATGTTTATGCTTTCACCTAAACTCCAAAGACATAAAGGTGATTGGTGAATAGTCGGTTCACATTCATCTTGCTTCTCGCTCGTGCCCCCAGGTCTGGGGCATATACCGATAAGTAGGAAGGCCAGCCACGCCCACTTTAGCTTTACTCTCTTTCCCGTTGAATCGTGGGATCATGTCAGTCGATAGGAGACTAGGTCTCGCCTATCTTGGATTTTATCGTGGTTTTTCATTCCAAGAGGAATACTTCGATGCCACGTAAGTTTTAGGGCGTAATTTGGACAGTGGATGGTCATCCACGTCCACTTTGGTTCATGCTCTGTAATCAGATCTCGGGGTAAAGTTGGCCACAAATGCAGTCGGGTTATGCTCATCCAGTTTCATACTCCTCCTGACGAATTGAACGAGGGTGCTGGAGAATTTTTGACCAAGTATTCATGGTTTACCCTCCTTTCCATACTCTGGGGGTCATAGCTTTTCAAAAAACAAACATCCGAGTCACATTCGTATGTGCTTGGTGCGGATCGGCATTGACCCTTGGTCTGAGGTATGATATAGTAGGTTGCTCGTAGCTTTGGATGCCATTTCGATTGGTTCTGTATTGAGGCCTCCCTTCAGTCGCTGCCTCAAGTTATAAAGAACGCCATGCTAGGGCTATAGTAAGCTGTCGTATTCGGCTTTTTAGTGTTTTGTACCCCTGCCCCCAGCATTGATTTAGCCAGGTCACTAGTTGGATGGTCGAACTCCATCCTCAGCGGGTTAAAAATCCTCCTGTCGATTCCAGGCCGAAGTTTACGGAATAGAAAATGGTCGGGATCCACTCGTCTATTTATCGATGTTTATACACCACTCTGCATTCTGGTGACTTAGTGTTATTCTCCCTCCGGTTGACTCGCGCCCAATTTGTGTTCATGCTTCAGTCCACGCTCTGGGGACCTAGAGATTTGTCGAACGGTTTATGCTTTAGTCCATAGTTCGAGACGCAGAGATTTTTGTCAGCTCGTTTATACTCTAGTTCGCACTCTGGGAACTTAGAGTAATCTGGTCCGCTTCTGGGATTTATGGATTTTTCTGAAGTTGTCTATAATCTAGTCCATGCTCTGTGGACTGAGAGTACTGTAGTCCGCACTCTGGGGACGTAGAGGTTTTTGAGTCATTTATACTCTAGTCCGCACTCAGGGACTTAGAGTACTTTAGTCCGCATTCTGTCACCCATTCCAAAGGGTGAGACCCCCCAGATGGCTGAGAGTTTGCCTAAACCTGGTAGATAATCCTTCTCTTTAAGATTCTCTTTAAGATTTCGAAAGTCGTTATTCTTTATGCCGGACTATTGCATTCTAATGCTTGTTTTCCACGATTTTGTGCTGGCCGTTCTGACCCCGAGCCCACTCCGAGGAGCGATGTCGCTAAGGAAGTGAGGGAGAAAACAAGTGAAGTCACTCACGCAGGGGAGGCTTCTGGTCCAGATGCTCAGGTGATCGGAGCGCTTGATGAAGACAAGTCTGAAACCTCCTCTAATACCGACGGGGGTTATGAAGTAGAAATTACAGGCGCCTCTGAGCACACATCCGAATTGAGCATGGAGGAGCGGCTCGAGAAAGAGAAGGAGGAGACGGTCAAGGTCATAGTAGAGCCCCGAGTTGTGGACTTGGACGATCCTTTGAACAAGCCGTTGAAGGTCATCCTTCTTGGCGGGTCCAAGCCCATGGAAGGCCCCCGTACTCCTTCAGTTGCTACCCCTCTATCAAAGAAGAGTATCAAGGGTAAATGCTCTGGAGAGGAGCCGTCTGGAAAGAAGTTGAAGAAGCACAAGAAGTGATTACTATCCTCGTTCAACGAGAGTTAGTTTAAGTCATGTAATTATTTTCATCTATTTCCTTAGTCCTTGTAAATAGAATGTCGACCCCGAACTTTGGAGGGGTTGTAATAGAAACTCATTTCTGAATAAGGTTTAGTTCCTTTTTCTGTCTTACAAAAGACTCTTATTGTTCAGTTTTCTTTGTGATTGTGATTTTAATCCAAGCAGTTGTGAGTAACATAGACTTCTCAGTCCACCTTCATATAACTCGGAAACTCTTCGAGAGTCGTTGAACTTCCATTCTGTGCTACGAGCACTTAGAATACTTTCTAGCTCGTATGTCAGGGATTTGACAAATTCAAGTCATTTGTGTCATAGTTCATATTCAGGGAACTTGGAGATCCGATTCGCTTATATTCGAGTTCGCACTCTGGGGAGTTAGAGTACTCCAGTCCGCACTCTGGGGACTTGGAGGTTTAAGTCATTTATACTCTAGTCCGCACTCTGGGGACTTAGAGTACTCCAGTCCGCACTCTGGGGACTTAGAGGTTTAAGTCGTTTAGACTTTAGTCCGCGCTCTGGGGACTTAGAGTACTCCAGTCCGCACTCTGGGGACTTGGAGGTTTTAGTCATTTATACTCTAGTCCGCGCTCTGGGGACTTAGAGTACTCCAGTCCGCACTCTGGGGACTTGGAGGTTTTAGTCATTTATACTCGAGTCCGCGCTCTGGGGACTTAGAGTACTCCAGTCCGCACTCTGGGGACTTGGAGGTTTAAGTCGTTTATACTCTAGTCCACGCTTTGGGGACTTAGAGTACTCCAGTCCGCGCTCTAGGGACTTGGAGGTTTAAGTCGTTTATACTCTAGTCCGCGCTCTGGGGACTTAGAGTACTCCAGTCCACGCTTTGGGGACTTGGAGGTTTAAGTCGTTTATACTCTAGTCCACGCTCTGGGGACTTAGAGTACTCATGTCCGCACTCTGGGGACTTGGAGGTTTAAGTCGTTTATACTCTAGTCCACGCTCTGGGGACTTAGAGTACTCCAGTCCGCGCTCTGGGGATTTGGAGGTTTAAGTCGTTTATAATCTAGTTTGTGCTCTGGGGACTTAGAGTACTCCAGTCCGTGCTCTGGGGACTTGGAGGTTTAAGTCGTTTATAATCTAGTCCACGCTCTGGGGACTTAGAGTACTCCTGTCCGCAATCTGGGGACTTGGAGGTTTAAGTCGTTTATACTCTAGTCCACGCTTTAAGGACTTAGAGTACTCCAGTCCGCGCTCTGGGGATTTGGAGGTTTAAGTCGTTTATACTCTAGTCCGCGCTCTGGGGACTTAGAGTACTCCAGTCCACACTCTGGGGACTTGGAGGTTTAAGTCGTTTATACTCTAGTCCACGCTCTGGGGACTTAGAGTACTCCTGTCCGCACTCTGGGGACTTGGAGGTTTAAGTCGTTTATACTCTAGTCCGCGCTCTGGGGACTTAGAGTACTCCAGTCCGCACTCTGGGGACTTGGAGGTTTAAGTCGTTTATACTCTAGTCTGCGCTCTGGGGACTTAGAGTACTCCAGTCCGCGCTCTGGGGACTTGGAGGCTTAAGTCGTTTATACTCTAGTCCACGCTCTGGGGACTTAGTGTATTCCAGTCCGCGCTCTGGGGACTTGGAGGTTTAAGTCGTTTATACTCTAGTCCACGCTCTGGGGACTTAGAGTACTCCAGTCCGCGCTCTGTGGACTTGGAGGTTTAAGTCGTTTATACTCTAGTCCACGCTCTGGGGACTTAGAGTACTCATGTCCGCACTCTGGGGACTTGGAGGTTTAAGTCATTTATACTCTAGTCCACGCTCTGGGGACTTAGAGTACTCCTGTCCGCACTCTGGGGACTTGGAGGTTTAAGTCGTTTATACTCTAGTCCACGCTCTGGGGACTTAGAGTACTCCAGTCCGCGCTCTGGGGACTTGGAGGTTTAAGTTGAGAGCAGTCGTATTTTCATTCTTTAATTTGTATTCATCTACTGTATCGAGGCTAATGTCGTCGAATGAACAATCGAACCACGTTTGCTCACGGAATGGGATTCTGCCCCCCAGGATAAGGGACGGAATTTGAAAAATGGACGATTGATTCTCGTTCGCTTGGTGATTATAGCTCTTCCAACCAAGTCAAGGAAGGAGGTATATGACAGATGGTTAGATCACATCCATGTTGGGTTAGATAGCCAAATCTCTTACAATTTGCTCCGTATCTCCTTTTAGAAAATTAGGATAATAAATTGTTGAGTAGACAAAGTAAGTTTCATATGTTCCAAGGTGCAGTCGTGTCCATATATTGAGAGCGATGGTTAATGAGTAGGAAGTCAACCACAACTACTTCAAGTCGGGCTTTCGAATAACCTTTTGTGTTCAAGGTAGGATTTGATGTGTAGATGAACAAATCATGTCCACTCTAGACAGATCCCGGCGTCACTGAGTTTCAGGAGGGGCATCTGTATTTTGTCGAACTTTGTTCTATGACTCGATTTGAGTGGATGATCAGGCCATACCCATTCCAAGCCTTGCTTAGGTCTCCGAGTCAAACGTGGAGGTTGATGAATGGATGGTTGGTCATGTTGACTTTGTATTAGGCTCTGATCGTGATGAACTTTTCAATATTTAGTCCATAGCCCCAAATCAAAGGCAGATGGTTGATGATGAGCGATTGAATTATGCTCGTCCAGATGTAACTCCACACGTTCGATCATGGTCTGCGTAGATTGGTTGGCAACCAAATCTGAGTACCTGGTCACCTGCATTGTTTTGAAAGTAGTTTAGTTCAAGCTAGTCGTAGTTCATAGAACAATTGAAATAGAGATGGAAATGGAAATAATTCAAAGAAGATTATGGTAAATCTCATTGATATGTGAAGCAGCATCGTGTGCTCTCTATTCGACTCCGCCCCTGGCTCCTTTCAAAGGGATGTCGGCCGTCAACCGTCCAATTGATACTCATAGCCCTTTATTAATAGGCATCGGATATTCGCTGCCCGCCATTCTGCAGGACTTGTACATACTATTGAAGCTTTCCTTTCTAGGTCATCTTTTCGATCACACCTCGGAGGTGTTTGTAATCGCCCGTGTTAGGATCAATGAGCATTTGGGAATATACAACATTCCCCTGATTTTCTTTAGACTTTGGTGTACTCTCTCGAGGTTGGTTTCCAGTACCACTCCGAGTCGTGAGTCTTCAAGTAGAGGTTGTCAATTGAACCTTTCAAAGAGCATATGAGCTGAATTCTGAAGTCTTGTTTCAGCTACTGGGATCTACATCCTTAGCCAACGGGCCTTCATTGTTATTTTTCTTAGTATGCTCCACTCCACCTCACTTTAGTCCTGATTCATTTTGTAAAAGAAACGATCCATAGTCGTAGGAGGCTCTTTAGCTAACTAGCTGCCAAAATATATTTGGAGGTCGACTTTCCTCAAATGTGATTAGTATGATACCCTTGTTAGTATTTGGAATAAATTGCTTAGAGACAAACATTGGTTTGCTTGGAGTCAATAAATTCGAAGTGCTGGGTCAGCGAAGAATGGTGCTTGGAGTCATCTTGACGTTTTCTAGAGTCACATAATCTATGTTCTCCAACCTTTGGGAGTACCGTTTGAATAGCGGTTGCTTGTCCGTTCCCTTGATGTCGTTCATAAGCTGCAGCTAGATCCTCTATGCCCTGTTCAATCATGGGATGTTAGGGAAGTGGATAGAATGTTCCTTTAATAAGTTGAGTTTTGAACTCACTATCCGGAGGCACTGCGCTGCGGCTAGGGTCGTACCCGAAAAAGATATTTTTTGAAAATAAGGGTCGTACCCGATCCATATATTTTTTGTATAGGGACCAGTCAGATTGTTTTTTGAGAGAGAGATCGGTATACAGTGCATGGATCGGTCTGGATACTTTGTTCGGCACAGAAGTACCGTTCGGCATACAGAAGTACCGTTCGACATTGGGGCGTTCGGTGTTGGCATGTGGCTCAGCCAAAGCTGTTCGGCCAAGGCTGTTCGGCAGAGTGGATCGGCCTGGAGTGGTTCGGCCAAAGCTGTTCGGCCAAGGCTGTTTGTCCAAAGTGGATCGTCCAGAAGTGGTTCGGCCAAAGCTGTTCGGCATCCACACTGTTCGGCATTCCACACGTGTTCGGCATTCACACTATTCAGCATTCACACTGTTCGGCACAACCGAGTCGTTCGGCATACAATACCGTTCGGCATTACAGAGGCGCTCGACATTCATTCTTGTTCGGCACAACCGAGTCGTTCGGCATACACTACCATTCGACATTCACACTGTTCGGCACAACCGAGTTGTTCGGCATACAATACCGTTCGGCATTACAGAGGCGCTCGACATTCATTCTCGTTCGGCACAACCGAGTTGTTCGGCATACACTACAGTTCGACATTATAGAGCCGTTCGGCCTAGAGGTATGTTCGGCCTGGAAGGGCGTTCGGCCTAGAGGTATGTTCGGCCTGGAAGGGCGTTCGGCCTAGAGGTATGTTCGGCCTGGAAGAGCGTTCGGCCTAGAGGTATGGTCGGCCTGGAAGAGCGTTGGTCGATCGGCATAAGCCTTTTCTAGAGTGATCGGTCGAATTGCCTTCAAGGGAGGGTCGGCCTTCATTCAACTTGAGTGCAAACTTCAACGTCCAATCCCCAGATCTTGCGTACATCAGTGAATCCAATCTACGGCTATCAGCTTCCTTTAGATTTCTTTCAAATCTGAGTAGAATAGGAAGTTTTCTAGTAAACAACTGGATCTATCTCGCGAATATGGAAATCCACTAGTATACGATGAGATCCAATCAAGCTGAGAATTCAATTCTCAGTGAAAGCACCAAAGTGTTAACACCAAAATTGGTCACTAACCTCGTTGAGAAAGATTGTGTAGAGAGATTAATGAAGAAGATGAATTAGAACTGAAATATAGTGAAATTCAATGCCAACAGAACAACAAAAACGAGAACACCAGATTTATAGTGGTTCGGCGTAACTGCCTACGTCCACTCTGAGTTTTGATCTTTATTTCTTTCACAAGTAGTTGAATACAGATACAATCCATATATTAATGACTTGAATACAAGTTTGAATTAAAAAGAGGAGAGTATAAAAAATGGCAGAGTCTCCCCATTGTTCTCCAAAACAGGTCCCTTTCATTGTGCTACTGCCCTCCTATTTATAGACGAGATGGGTTGGACTTCCCTCATGGGCTTAGGAACTAGGTGCCTCTGCCCATAGTAGGTGAATCTGCGCACCAGGCCAGGCAGGCCGAATGCTCTTGCTTTGTTGTGGGCCTGACAACTTGCTACCACCTCCAGTCTCTTCTTGATCAGAATCTTGTCTAGTGCTAATGATAATTTCTTCAACTGTCGTTTTGTAACCGGGCCAAGATGCCGGTTAACAACATTTATATTTTGTAATCTCAGTATTGACTTAATATTATAAGAATAAGTTAATCGATAGTAGGATGTCTTGAAGTAATCTTCATTATAATCATAAATTATAAGATTTTGACTTAGTACAACTTCGATTGCAAGATCACATGGGAAGTTGTTAATACGCCAGATATTGCAAGAGCATGTATGGAAGTTAATATCTACACCTTTAACTCTTCCTTTGGTTGTTTGTACTTCGAAAATATCACAAGACAATTTGTTCACTACCCAACCCATGCTTGTATGAAATGAGTTTTTAAGTCTCCTTTTATTTTGGACATAGAATGGCATTCCAATTTTTTAATTCCTCTTGGCGGTTTTACATTGACACCATTAATTTGTTTTGTATAACATCCAATGATGGAGTTATTGGATAATTGTTTCTTTACTATCCAACTATTAAAACTTTCTGCCATATTTGATGTCATTTCTCCATAACGGTTTCCAGAAAAATAGAGCAGATGTCCAATGATAAGCATCTAGAAAAACTTTTGGAATGGAAAATTTGATTCCATGTTGTCTATGTAACATAAAAAGATATCTTCTATTATCTTCAACGAGCACTTGATGGAAATTTTTAAAAAATCAACACCAATTACCTACATTTCACAAGAAACTATAGCTATAGCTAACACAAACATACCTAAAACACATGTAGAATATGTTAGTATAATTATATGTGAAAGAAGAATAAAACATTTTTAACTGCATTTGTGTTATGCAGTGATTATTTAAAACATGCAAATGCAGGTATAGAGTAATTATTAAAAACAAAATATATAAATATTTGGTATAATTAATGTAATTATGTTTACCTTCATTGCTATCTTTTGCTAATGCTGACATTAAACATCCAGAAGTTTTACCTTTCATAAAAGTTTCTTCTATAAAGATATAGAACGACAGTATTTGAAACCAAAGAACAAGCTTCTAACCACTGAAAACTCATTCAAACCTTCTAGTTAATGGATTTTCTTTCAAAGCAGATGCGCTTCCTGGATTTTTCATGTTTACTGAATTTATATTCTACCAAATGATGATGTGATAAATTTGAAGTTCCGTGTAGATCTTTAATTGCTAGAGCTTTTCCTTTATAAGCGTAGTTGTAGCTAAGAACATCTTGAACTCAGACTTACATTGAGTGATAACATATCTTATCATCATAGAAGGATTAGAACGAATATAGCTCATCACTAATTCTTTAACAAATCTACTTGAAATTGGAGGATTATTTACATCAAAAACTCCAGCACCACATGTATGAATATTTTTCATAGTTTTAACAATTATAGTACTTGGATTAGTAAATGGAGCGTGAATTCTAAATTTGCAAATAGGTTGAGTACATTTTGTAGTAACATGCTTCTTGTCATTTTTCATATTATAAGCTTATATCCATTGACAAGTTGATAGAGTATTAATTTGTTTCTAAATTCTCTAACAGTGCTAAAACACTAATCAACTTATGTAAAAATCTCAAATTGACTGGTTCGGTCCATTCTAAGAATATTTAGTAGTCCACTGGTAGTATCATCACAGCAAACTATTTCAGAACTAAAATCCTCTAACAATTACTTGAAGTGGAAGTAGTTGTGTTAGAAATAGATGATGATATACTTTTTACTCAATATTCATAACAAGAGAGTCCACTTGGTTGAATACAAAATGGAGCAACAATGCTTGCAAATCAAAATCCGATTCAACAATTCTCTTTTTTTATCTTTAATATAAGATTTTCCCATTTTGAAAATATTAAATCCCTCGCAAATTCTAATTTTGAATCTGAGAAAAGATGAACATCATAATTATTTCCTTTGAACATGAAACATACAAGAATGGAAGGTGTATCTGATATGTAATTATAAAACTAAATTATTTTAGCTAACTTGAAGTTTAATGTATAAGTCTTCAGCAATTAAGATATATCAATTTAATGTATAAGCTGTAACAACCCTATTTTGAAGGTGTAATGTTAAACTAATTTTATTAAAATAAATGTTTTCGAACCTGATTTTTTAATTATTATTTTGGAATCAAACTATTAAAATCTATTTATTAACAGATTTTGTTTAAATAAACTGAATTAAAATAATAATAAATTCTTTTCAGATGATAATCTGATTGAAAAGAATTGTATAGTAATCGAAATATATTTTTGTAAAACAAAGCGTAGATTGATTTAAACTAGATTGAATTTTTGAAAATAGACAATGATAGAGATTGATATTTAAATTTAGTTGAAAAAGGAATTCAGTTAAGAACTAAATTGAATTGGAATTTAACTCAAAACAAAATTCAAAACAGTCCAAAGCCCATAACATCTTACCCTTACTTCTTATTACCAACTTACATTATTATTTTCTCATTCACAATCCCAAACCCGACTTTAACATATACCCTAATTCCAAAATCAATTCATCAAAGAGAGAAAACAGTCATGGAAAAAAGAGAGAGGAAGGATGCGGCCTTGCACATGGTTAACAGCGATGAAGGGGGAGATTGCGATGGCAGCAACATTGATGGCGATGGGGGAGAGGCACTTATTCGTGCTAATGTTGATGGTGCATGGTTGGCAATTCCAGGTCAAGATGGCTGCTGCAGAATTGTGATATGACATCGGGTCCCATGAGTGGAGCAGATCGGTAACCTAGGGCTGGGAGGCGAGAGCGATTTCGAACAGAGGCGAGTGTTTCAAGCGAGGTCCTACGTTGGCAGTGGCTATAAGCGTCGAAGGCAGTGGAATAGACGTGCGATTGAAGAAATGTGCTACTACGACAACAACAACAACAAGTATTCTAGATTGTGCACGAATGGTTAATGTATGTTAATATATTTAACTCACATATCTATATTTAAAAGTAATTAATTCCCTTGACATGCTTGTTTGCATTTGGATTGAGATAGTAATTGGTAGAGAATGATTAAATTGCTTGAACTTCTTGCTATAGTTTTAATTTGTTTGTTGGTTGAATCATATGTTGAATTATTAAATTCGATTCGATAATCGATTATGAAATAGCATGTATGCCGTAAACTATTAAAAATTATTGATTGTGTAGCTAGATTATATAATATTTGTGCACTATTTTTGTGATCGGAATTCACCAAAAAGGTTATTCGGATCATTAAAATGGTTCTCTGCTTGATTAATGATGTTAAAATATGGTTTTAAATATTTAAACCTCAATTGTGATTCCTTCTATTTCTAGATTTTGGTTAAAATTTTGCTTTTCGAAAGTTTAATAAACCATATTGAATTCTTAACTCATTTATTTATTAAAATTCTATTTCAAGCTTCAAATGAGTTTTATTTCCAAAATCCTCAAAATTTGTTATTTCAATAATATTTGAAATCTAAAAATGCCTTAAAAAGAAATAAAATGTATTCCTCTTTTATAAAATAAATGTTATAAAAGAAATTATCTTATTTCATATTATTTTGATTATAATAGTTATTTAAAAATATTTGGAAGAGTTTTGAAGTTTTTTAAAAGTAAAGTGTGTTATACCGCCTTTTGGTCAAGGCCGGGATATCAACAAATTCGCTGGAAAGGATGGATATCAGGATTGGAGATCGATTGGAAACAAGGCTATGATCGATACCGTCAAAATTGGACCAAGCTCCAATCAAGGTGGGATCGATTGGGAATGGTGAACAAGGGTTGGAGAGGGTACATTTCAAATTTTAGGTCAAACGGGGTTCGTATGCTCAAGATATGGATGGATCAATATTGGAAAGGAACGGTTTCGTATCGATACCTTTGTATCGATATAGTTCGTATCAATCAGGATGGAGCTGGTCATCTACTTCAGATCGATATTGGTTTGTGTCGATCAGCATGGGTCACTTCGGATTGATGGGTGCCTTTCGTATCGATATGGTTCGTATCGATACGGAGGATGAAGCAGCTGGATGCATATGAAGTCATGTGACTTCAACAAGACGTTCGGGATCGATGCAAAAGTAGTTATAGAGTGAGAATACGAGGTAGTAGTTGAAGGAGTTTGGGAAAGCATTTTGTATCAATCTATCATTGATCGATACGGATTGATGAAGCCAAATTGTGGATACAAACAGCGTGGATACTGATCGATACGAAGAAGGGAATGGACTAATGGATGTGAAGAGGGCAACATGCATGTGCAGATCGATACGAAGGACGCAATCAGGGATCGGTACGAAGAAGGCAATCGGGGATTGATACGAACATGGGATGGATTTATGGATACGAATAATGGACATGAGGCAATGGAGTATAATGGATACGAACAATGTGGATACGAAGGACAGATGGATACAAATTGATCCATGGATACGAAGCTGCCGGCGTACATTGAAAAACACTAACTTGGATCGATCATAACTCCCAAACCGTGGATCCAAATGTTATGAAATTTTCATAGGAGCTTTATCATTCACTTAGGAACATGCATGATCGATCTCAGCTTCATCGGATCACTTTTGGATCGATACGAATTGTACCTGGATCGATCCAAAATCACTCTGGCGGGCCCACCTGTGCAAGGGAAAAGGTATTCTAGGTTTTGAGGTGGATATTTTCGGATCTACACCTATAAATAGCAGTCCTATGGCAACTAAAATGGGGAACTTCTTCTTCCTTCTTGGGTAAAACTCTGTCATTTTGGTTATTGATTTCAAAGGCTTGTAAACGTACTCACAGTATAAAAAGGAATAAAAGGATTAATTCTAAGTGGACGTAGGTTGGAGATAGCCGAACCACTATAAACCTTGCGTTCTTTTTTGATTTCTCTTATTTTAATTTCGATATTTCTTCATTTTTGTTCTCTACTTAATCTGTATCTGAGATCTGTGTTTGGATATTGCGGATCTGCGTATATACACTTGTGCTTTCACTTCTTCTGGGGTTTGTGACCAATTTTGGCGCAAACACTTTGGTGCTTCCATTGAGAAGAATAGCACCCGCTACATCAGATTTGGAGTTCAGATTTGGAAAGCCAAAGGATTGGATCTAGAAGGAACCATGGTTAGGCCGTCAACAAGGAGACAAGCGATAGAGAGAAGTCAGCACGAAGGGAGTCAAGAGGCTTCCTTAGGAGCAAATCAGGCCTTAGTTTTCATCACCAGAGATGAAATGGAGATGATGATGGGAGTTATGCAGGAAGAATTGTTGAAAAGGCAGGAGGAAATGATGCAAAACCTTCTCAGACTGTTTGGACAGTCAGGAGCTACTGGAGTTCAGATCTACGGAGTTGGAATATAAGGACTCAACAGGCAATTAGATGGAGCAGCTCAATAGGGCGTAGCCCCCAATCAGCACACGGTTACCAATTTGGATGGATCCAGACTTGGGGGCACACCGCCATGCAATAATAGACCAATTAATGGAGGAATTCTAGGTGACACCACACAACAGGATGCCGGCAGGAGTGCAAGAGTATGTGATGAAGAGTATGTACCAGAATTCCCTCGGGGACTCGGGGGGGAAACCCTTGGTGGACAACACCGGATTAGCTGATATTATCAGGCGAACTATGCGCGGAGGTTTAGCAAACGGAGATCTGGAAGGGGTAAATAAGAGTCCATTTACCCGTGACATCAGAATGGCTAGGAATCCACCATTGTTCAAGCTACCTACTTTGGAGGTATACAACAGAATGGCTGATCCTACCGATCATTTGATGAGGTACACGAGACACATGGAAGTGCTGGGAGCATCGGAGGAAGTTATGGCCCGATGTTTCCCTCTATACTTGACGGATATAACTGCTATGTGGTTCAGGCAGTTGGAAGATGGATCTATTAGGACATGGACAAAATTGGTGGACAGGTTTTTGAAGCAGTTTCGGGTTCATATCAAAAGGCCGAATGAATGTGATGACATTAATGTCGGTGAAGCAGAGGACATGAGAATTGCTCAAGGCTTTCTTAACTCGATTCAATGCCGCGGTTGCTTTAGTTGACTGGCCGGATACATCGATGGTTTTAATCGCGACAGTGTCAGGAGTCAGGGATAACTCGGATTTCAAGGTATCATTGATACAAGATCCATCAATTGATCTCAGGGAGTTCTTTCACGAGGCCGAAAGATTTCTTCGATAGGAGGATGCATGTTCAGATATGAAGTTAAAGGAAGTAAACGCGGTTAAGGATGGAGAACCATCCGGCGAAAGCTCGGGTAAGGATAAGGATAAAGGAAAGAGAAAGTTGGATGACAACTATGGCAAGTCAAGGAAACGCTGGGGAACCAAAATTCTCTACTTACACAGGATTGAATGAAACCTTAGAGCGGATATAAATGGAAACCCGGGATCGCCTTCCCTACCAATGGCCGACAAGGAGAGAACCCTCGGAACATGAGAAGGCATCAGAAAGGCACTGTCTCTTTCATGACCAGGACAGGCATGATACCAACAGCTACAGGCGTCTAAAGGATATAATCGAACAGTATGTAAGGAGTGGTCAGCTGCGGCAATATGTTAGGGCTTGGAATGCGGTGGTGGAGCAGGAGCAGTCACCGTCTACCTCAAATGACAATGGCGCGAGGCCCAGGAATGATGGTCGATTGGTTATAACCTGACCGGGATGATATGGAATAAGTAGCGAACTCTGGGCAAGCAGCCAAGTCACGTACTCATGTATGGGGACAGAGATAGCCCATAGGCATGCTCTGAGATGATGATAAATCGCGACGCTCTAGTTTGTGAAATATGCTTTTTCTTTTTTGGTTTGGACATTTGCTTTTTTCTGGTTTGGTTTTGGAGTTTGGTTTGAACTCCTAGTTTTGTTTGTTTTCTAGTTTGGACTTTAGTTTGGATGCTTTTTTTCGATTTTAATATTAGTTCGGATTTCTGGTATGATTTTTGGTTTTCCGATTTAATCTGGATTCCGGATTTGATTTTGATTGGAGTTTTATCTAGTTTTTGGTGAATGGTCATCGAGTATGGATTACGCCTGGCAAGGGGTAAGTCGCTTCACCCGAAGGCGGCGAGTCGGCTTATTCAGGTCGTCGAGTATGGACTATACTCGGCAAGGGTCCGGAGGGACCAAGGTTCGACCAAGGACTTAGGCCCCATATTACCTATCATATGTTAATACAGGTCGTCGAGTATGGACTATGCTCGGCAAGGGTCCGGAGTGACCAGGATTCGGCTTAGGACTTAAGCCACAACATTACTTAATGTTCAGGGACACTGAACCATGATCACCGTTGAGCAAGGCATTGCTTGACAAAGGTCGTCGAGTGTGGATTGCACTTGGTAAGAACCCAGAGAGGTTATGGATTCAAATATTGGCTATGAACAACTAAGGATTTAGACAAGGGCCCGTAGTGGACCGAGATTCGGATGTCGACCCGGAGAGGTCATGGATTTGGTTATTAGTTATAAGATATCGATGGATTAAAACTCGATCGATGGGTTCAAATGGCTCTAGAATTGGCTAGGATTTGGTAACCGAATTCGGAATCAGATATCAACTCGGAGCAGTCGCGGATTTGGATAAGGATATGGCTATGGCACTTGGATAGGATGGCTTGGCTACGGAAGGAATATGGACTTTGGATGTCGGATTCAGAGTTATTCAAAACATGCCTTCTTACCATAAAGCATGTTTTGGGGGGAAATTGTTATCCCGCCTTTTTGTTAAGGCCGGAATATCAACAAATTGGCTATAAAGGATGGATATCAGGAATGGAGATCAATTGGAAACAAGGCTATGATCGATACCATCAAAATTGGACCAAGCTCCAATCAAGGTGGGATCAATTGGGAATGGTGAACAAAGGCTTGGAGAGGCTACATTTCAAATTTCAGGTCAAACGGGGTTCATATGCTCAAGATATGGATGGATCAATGTGGGAAAGGAACGGTTTCGTATCGATACCTTTGTATCGATATAGTTCGTATCGATTAGGATGGAGTTGGTCATCTACTTCGAATCAATATGGTTTGTGTCGATCAGCATGGGTCACTTTGGATCGATGGGTGTCGTTCGTATCGATATGAAGGATGAAGCAGCTAGATGGGTACGAAGTCATGTGACTTCAACAAGACGTTCGAGATCGATGCAAAAGTAGGTATAGAGCGAGGACACGAGGTAGTAGTTAAAGGAGTTCGGGAAAGCATTTCGTATCGATCCATCATTGATCGATACGGATTGATGAAGCCAAATTGATGGATACGATAACTTGGATAATGATCGATACGAAGAAGGAAATGGACTGATGGATGCGAAGAGGACAGCAGGCATGTGTGGATCGATACAAAGGATGCAATCAGGGATGGATACGAAGAAGGCAATCGAGGATCGATATGAACAGGGGATGGATTTATGGATATGAATAATGGACATAAGGCAACGTAGTGTGATTGTTTGTACCAAAAATGGGCACAACACTCTTCGGAAGTTATTTGAAGAGATAAAATGAAGAATGTAAATGTAAAACAGAGATTATCTAACAAAAACTCCAACAAACGGAAATGTAAAATGCAAAGACAAGCAATTTAGAGAGGTTCGGCGTGTTGCCTACGTCCACTATGAAGTTTTGATGATTTTATTGATTCTCTTTCAATGATTACATGCAATTACAACGAACAACAGTGAATTACAGTTTAGAATTCGAATTCAACAGCAAGAGTGGGATGAAAATCTCAATCCGGCAGAGTCTGGGCGCTTTAGAATCAAAAGTCCTTTTTCTGTATGCTCTGGGGCTCTATTTATAGGCGTAGGAGGCTGAGATTTCGTTCAAACTCCGGGAGACTAGGTCTGGCACGTGAGGGGGCCCACGCGACCGTTTCCAGAAAGTTTTGCCTCGATTTGCGATCGATACGAATCCATTTCGTATCGATCAGGACGATGTCCAATTAAGCTGAAATTTGGCAGGGACATTCTTCAATGAGCATGCAAGCTTCCCTGAAAATTTCATTGGATTTGGATCAGTGGATTGCAAGATATCGTCGATACGAAATAGGTTTCCTCAGTGGCTGTTATGCTCGACTCCAGGGTTTCGACTCGATCCCATCGTATCGATCACTGCACGTGTTTCTGAGATGACGTGGCGCGCGCACTTCGTTTCGATCCAGCTTCTACTCCGGGTTGATCGCTTCGACTCCATGGATCTTGCCTCGTTTGCCTCGATAGATGACACGTCACCTTAGCTTGTTGACTTGTTGGATACGAACAAGCCACTGGGCATGGATTCGAAATGAAGTCCTCTGATGGATACGAAGAGCAGTCCTCTGGTGGATACGAAGTTAACATTAGTTGACTGTTGTGAGGCATGTCATCTATCGATGGATACGAATCCGATCGATGCGAATCCGATGGCTTCGACACAGTGCCAACTTGATTGATACGAAATCATGGGAACCTGCCGATGCGAAGCGGATGATGGACACAGGATGGATGGATATGAAGTAGATACTCAGCCAATCGATACGAAATGTACTAACTATCGATGGACACGAAATCGTTTGAGTCTAAACCGATGGATACGAAGTGGGGCTCATCGATGGATGCGAAAACATGGCCTTTCCCTTCAACTTGCATCCATCATAACTTGAGCGTATGAACTCAGAATGACTTGAAACTTGGAACGTTGGCTTCCTTTGTTCTCCTAGTCATGTCTTATCAATTGTAGCTCGATCCGGACTCGGACAAAATTCATCGATATCCATGACAAGCGACATTTGGAATCCAATTAATTCCTTGGTGTCCTAGCCTTGCCAAAAGGTGGGATAACATTTGCCCCCCAAAGTATGTCTTGTGAAAACATGACATGCTTTGAAAAGCTGCAGGTCCTCTCTGAACAATTTGAAAGTTGTACTCTGTATTGCTATAATTGATTGTTGTGTGTTAATGATTAGGTGACTCTCGTTAACGTTGCAAGTTCGCGAGTCGTTGTCAGTTTTACTCGTCGTTGAATTTTGAATCGATCCTCTCCTGAACCGATTTGAAATTCAACTCGAAACAACGCTGGATGTTTGTTTTCGAATAGATCCTTCATATCGATCCTCTCCTGAATCGACACAGAAGGTTGAAAAGTAGTTTTTTATAGTGACGCGACCTTCATTGATGGATACGAGATGATCGTTCGCATCGACGGATCTGCATTGTTGAGAGTCGATGGTTTAAAATAATCATTTCGAATCGATCAGTGTTGTAACGCCTCGTATCGATGGATCCTGATGGTAATTCAGCTTCAATGAAGGCTGAGCTGCTTGGATTCGAAACAAGCATTCGTGTCGTTCCGTTGCTTGACTGGTTGCGACTGGTCAAAATGACTGGGAGATGAAATGACCCAATCTACCTTTACGCTCCATATAAATACCTGGGACTCAGCCCATTCTCACTTTTTACCTTCCATTTTTTACCGTTGCTATCTGCTTTTTACCTTCGTGTCGATAGACCGAGAGAAAGAACTGCTAGCTTTCGAATCGAACCAAACCTTTGATCCTTTGAGTGTAATCGCTAGAATCAGGTAATTAATGGATGGAATCATGTTAATAAAGACGAAACTCGAGATCCCAATCATCCTCCTTGCTTTTACAACCAGCTTTGATGAATTTAAGATCTGGACGAGAGAAAACAAGGTTGGAGGGACGAAGCGTGGCCATGGAGTCGAGATCCTTTGGGGAAGAAGGAGATGCGGAGGAAATTATTCCAACCTCACTTCGTATTGACCTGGAATGGGAGTATTCGAGTTGATCCAGATGGCATACGTTCGTATCGGTATGGAGACGAGAGCGGCGATCGATGCAAAGCCATTGTTTTCAGGTCGATGCAAAATCGATGAACCTGATCGATGCGAATTGACCTGCCTTCGATCGACGCGACATGTATCGATTCGAGTCTGATCGATACGAAGCATTCTCACCCCAGCCTGACCGATACGAACGTATCGACTCGAACCTGATCGATACGAAACACTCACACTCCAGCCTGATCGATACGAAACACTCCTATTCCAAGACGATCGATATGAATGTATCGATTTGAACGCGGCCGGGTTGAAATGTGTGATCCCCCTGACTCGATACAAGAACGAAGTGCGGCGATCGATTCCAACCTAAATTTTAATGAACTTAGGGAAATTTTGAATACTTGAACACTTGACTCCGACGAGCTTCTGCCTTGCATAACTGAACTTGGTCACAGAACTGCACATTTGACTGACTTTCGGAGCTCGTCGATGGAACTGCCATTTAGCAAAAACTAAAGTATAACGAATTTTAACTTGAATCGATCGTTAGTATCTGGATGGCACGGTTGTGACGGTCAGCGATGACGGTCATTTCCGGTCTGGCTTTTAAAGTTTCGTCTTTTGCATATTTTCTTTAATTATGTAGAATTTGTTCAAATCAAGCACAACACTTACACCGCACAACTCATTCATACACTTTACACTGGGGAATGCACGAGCTTTTTATCGTCTAATGATGGTTTCTCGTGAGTTAGCTAGTTATGGAACCGTCAAGTTCGCAGCAGCCAGAAACTCGGAATCTAACCTCTCCCAGACTTGAGATTCCGGACATCGAGGCCGAGGTCATCGGTCCAGCTCCGGACGAGTTGCCTGACGTGTCCTTCATCAATAGTCCACCTGACTCGGTCCCGTCAAATGTTTCCGAAGACATGCTTGGAGGAATATGCTTGAGGCATGGTCTGTCGCTAAACGACGTATTATTACCGGGACCAGACGATAGACCGCATAATCCCCCGGAGGGATATATTGCATTTAACCGACATGCATGCACTGCCGGGACACTTCCTCCATTCAACGAATATATAAGAGAAGTGTTGGCTTATCTGGGGATTGCTCCGTCTCAGTTACACCCGAATGGATATGCTTTACTCAACAGCTTGTTCATTGCATTTATGGAGTACCTCTATCGACCTCCCCGTATGACCGATATAAGATACCTGTTCAATTTCAAAAGTCGAACCGACAGTCCATCTTTCACATTCTTGGAGTCTGTAAGAAACTGGCAAGTGGTCACGGGGTCGTGGACTAGACTGAGCTACTTCAAGTCGGAGTGGTTCTACGTCCGATGTCCTCCGGGGTTTGCCAGAAGATGGCTGTTCAGACGTGAGTATCGTCTCTTTCCCAAGTAGTTGACAGGGCAATTCATGAATGAAATTGAACTCATATTTTCTATTTCTTTTCTTCCAGCAATAATCCAACGACCTGAAGGCGGTTACTATAAAGAGATAGTCCGGGTCCTCCAAGAAATTCCAAGTGAAGAGAGGAATATTGAATTGCTGTTGACGGACCGGAATCTCAGAATTCTCGGGTTGATTGGGCGGAGACAGAGCATAAGGCTCGATGGCGCGCTAAAGACTGTCTCCCGAGAAAAAGTCAAGCGGAAGAAACCTAAAGTCGTTATAATCTAGGAAGCTGACTCCGAAAGAACTCATACTGATGAGGATCCATTGGTCGGGCTTACCGACGGGACCCCAGATTCTGAGGAAAAGAGAAAAGGCAAGACAGTGGCTTCTAAACAGTCTAAATCAGGGAGACAGAAGTCCGTAGTCACAAACCGCCCCCTTTCTGGAGTTAGAATCTCAGAACCATCCCCCCGCAGACGGAAAGCTACTTCGAAGGGCTCGCTGACCTTCCAATCCCGGACCTTGCGTTCACACAGCATGATGCTGGGTTGGATGAAACGCAACATACTCTCGTTGTTAGCGAGTCTCTTACTACCAGCATGGTCGACACTTCTGGTTGGTCTGGGGGTTACACATCCATACACTCTTCACAGCACTACACAATTTTGACCGCAAATCGCACATCATAAATGGTGACTAATCCTCCTTGTTTTACTTTTCAGGTACGATGTCTGGTCGCGGCTCTGTGTTTGGCAGTTTGCGCAACAAGCGCCGTTATTATGAACCACGAAGGAAAGAGGGAGATAGAGAATATGATTCAGGGCATTCTGGCCAGGAGAAGTCTGACAGAGATAGGGGATACGTACGTCGGTCTCGATCCCGCTCTCCTCCGCCTAGGACCTTTGTACCGCCCACAGCTCTGGTGACACGCCCTCCTGAGACTTCACGGCCCAGGCCACCTTCTCACACTCCTAGATCCGATCCTCCACGTGGAACCGAAATATCCACCTCCTCAGCTACTACACCGGTCGCGACAGATCCGACCGGGGAAGGAGCGCTCAAACTGGCACATATGAGGAAGGAATTTCCCGACATCTGTTTTGATGGTTATGTCTTTCCTCCCCACCTGAAGAGAATTCCGCCAACAGCTAAAAATACTATCCATGATTATGTTGCGGACATTTTCTTTCAGTACAAGGATTGGGCGAGGGCCACGAGGAAAGCATCCAAAGTAGCATTTGATCGGGCTGTCGCCATTGAAAAGCTGGAGAAGGAGCTGGGTCACAAAGACCGAATTATGAAAGTGCTCAACACTGAGGCCGAGTCTTCCCGTAAATCTGAAATGGAAGCTCTGAAAAAGGTCGATGAGGTAAACTCGGCCATGATCAGAATGAAACAAGAGCACTATACCGCAATTGAAGACATGGGTCACAGGAATACCACCATTACTGCCGAGAGGGACGCCGCTCTCAAGGAGCTTAATGAGCTGAAATCAAAATTCTCCGAAATTGCGAGGGAGAAAGATGCGGCCAATGTCTCCGCGTAGGAGGCATGTGATCAGGCGGTGGCGCTTCGGAAGGAGAAGGATGCGGCTGTGGAAAAAGTCCGCGAAGCTGAAGCCGGAGTTGATGAGAAAGTACGACAGGCGGAAGCCAGGATCGAGGCTGAGGTGGAAGAGCTACTCGTCACTTACAATGCCAACGTGCTAAGGCACCGAGATCTGACTTGGCTCGACGACTATCCAACACATCTCTACAACGCTTGGAATACGCTAGTTGAGGAGGAGAAATCTGGGCATCCCAATGATGCCATCGATGAATTCGAGCTAGAGAACCGCATTCTTAATGATGATGAAAAGAAAGTTCTCCATGGCTCCATGATTTCTCACGAGAAGGAGAGGCTTGGCGCACAGTCTCAGGAAGTTGGAGAAAGCTCTGGTGCTGAGCACCGTATTACGAGTTCTGAGATTGTCGTGTCATCTCATTCTGAGCCAACTCCGACGATCGACTCCCAGCCTATACCGGCATATGATCCAGACCGACCACATCTATCTCCTATTAAAGAGCATCCTGCTGAAGTCGTTCAGACGACCCCGAGCCGAACCTAGGAAGGTACTCTGAACTAACTTCTTGTGTGTCTGGATTGAAGAACTTGTATAGAAATGTTTTCTAACAAATGTTTCTTTTCTTTGATCAGTGACCGAAGTTGCGCCAGCTGCGCCTCCCGTAGCCCAGGAATCATGCCAAGTGCTGGAGGCCATCATCTCTGAGGCGACCTCCGTTACAATGATAGCGCCGGTCGAAGTAACGCAGGGGAGCTCACTCTCTTTCGATGAACAGATGATAAATGAGCTCCTTGGCCGACAGAGTGATCTCTTTGCAGACTTACCATTCGACCTGGGCGGATTCTTGTCTACTTCTGATATTTCAACTCAGACCACTACGGCACATAGTGAGGCCAGAGCACAACGAGAAGCAATGATGTTGGCTAAGATTAATGCCGAGATGGCGGCAGCGGTGCATGGCGGCAGCTTAGATGGCGGAGCAGCAGCGCAGTGCCCTACTCCTCTTATGATTGTATCTCCCGGGGCACGCTCGTTGATACTAGTGCGCCAGTCCCGCCCCCGAATGTAGATCCTGTTCCTCCAACTCCTCCTACGGGAAGCATTCCCATAGATTCCAGCTCAGAGGATGATGTCGACATCATGCCTTCGTCCGAGGGAAGCCTGCCTAAGGAGAAAGGCTCAAAACAAAATATCACTGGTGGCTCCAGTAGTTCTTCGAAGAAGAAGAAGCTGAGGAGACAGAAAGATTAGATAGACTTTTTTAGGCATGTGTTTTCCCTTTTTGCAGTCAGGAATTTCGTTATCTTTTTCTTTTTGTAGGCCGTGTATAGATGCGGGTTCGACCCCTACTAGTAGGAATTTTTTGGAAAGGCTCGTGTATGAACCATTGCTTTTGATTAGTTGAAATAAAATTTTGTCTTCTTGTTTCAATTTAAATTCCTTTTATGCTTAAATGTTGCAGCGTTCGAACTTCAGTCCGGTGTACTTGCATTATTTTAACGCTTAAGCATAGCTTGCTTCGTCTGCCAAGCCTGGAAATCTCGGACTTGATTTGGGATCGGAGATTGAATTGGACTTGAACACCATGCAGTTTCGGGTAGTAATTAACACTTGAACCTGCCCCCAGTTCCGGGGTGAAGTTATGGTGATCATCTTGCGATCGTAAGGAGTGAGGATCGAGCGATCGAATTACACTTGTTTCCTTATGAATCGTTTTATCCACACTCTGGGGATACAAGTCATCTCGTAAGCTGTTGTTCAAATCCTGGGAACTTAAGATTGACGTTAGTATTCCAACCCATATCCTGGGAAATTGGAGTTAGTGTTCTCATTCCGACTCGCGCTCCGGGAGTTCGGAGTTGACTGTTTATATCCCGCTTCACATTCTGGAAATACGGGGTTGAATGTCTACACTCCGTTTTGCACTTTGGGAATATGGAGCTGAATGTTTATACTCCGTCTCGCACTCTGGGAATACGGAGTCGAATGTTTATACTCCGTTTCGCGCTCCGGGAATACAAAGTCGAATGTTTATACTCCATTTCGCGCTCTGGGAATACGGAGTTGAATGTTTATACTCCGTTTCGCGCTCTGGGAATACGGACTCGAATGTTTATACTCCGTTTCGCGCTTTGGGAATACGGAGTCGAATGTTTATACTCCGTTTCGCGCTCTAGGAATACGGAGTCGAATGTTTATACTCCGTTTCGCACTCTGGGAATACAGGGTCAGTTATAGGATTGTTGTGTACCAACCCTTTTTAACATTGGTGTAATGACTTGCCCCCGAGCTCGGGTTTCGCTTAGCGAGCGGCCGGTCGTATCACAGCCACTCTCTATTTGAATAAGTCCCATTGCGTGATGGGATTTAGCTCTCCGTGCATCGTGATGTCGTATATCGTATTTGATGAATCACAGCTCTGGCTCGAAGAGATAGCATTTTATTGCTGAAATAAGAAAATGCGGCAAAGTCAGTTGCCTTATTACAGAATTCAAATTTTGAAATGCGGAAACAAATTGCTAAATGGAAAGATATAATGAAATAAATAAAGCCTGTCATGTGTAATAGCGATGGAGACTCTCGCTATTCCAGGCCCTTGGCAAATCAAGACCGTCGACGGTCGATAGTTTGAATGTGCCATCTCCGAGTCTTCATGTAATCACATATGGTCCTTCCCAATTTGGTTTCATGTGTGAAGGAACTGGATAGATTCTTTTGAGAACGAGGTCGCCGAGTTCAAAAGTTCGAGGGCGAACTTTGGTATTGTACAATCGGGCGACTCGACTTCGATATGCGGCTGCTCTCAAACCAGCCTCTTCCCGCTTCTCATCTAGTAGATCCAAAGATTCAGCAAGCAATATAGCGTTCGTTTTCAGATCGTAGTAAGTCACGCGATGAGAAAACACTTCCGTCTCGACTGGAATAACGGCCTCTGTGCCATAAGATAGGGAAAACGGGGTGTGTCCGGTTGCGGTCTTGTGAGTCGTTCGATAAGCCCATAATGCCATAGGAAGTTCATCAACCCATTTGCCCCCGGCCTTTTCCAGTCGTTTCTTTAGGATGGATTTTATAACTTTATTGACAGCTTCTACCTGTCCATTTTCCTGGGGATGTGCGACTGCCGAGAATTTTTTATGGATATGAAACCGTTGACAAAAATTCTTGAATTCTGCGCTTTCGAATTGGGTTCCGTTATCGTTGATGATGGTATGCGGCAGTCCAAATTAACAGATGATGTTGCGAACCACAAAATTTATCACTTTCTTTGTCGTAATGGTTGCGAGGGCTTCAGCTTCAGCCCACTTTGTAAAGTAGTCAACGACGACGATGTTGTACTTCGCACCACCTTTTGCCAAAGGTAGAGCGCCGATGATGTAGATGCCCCACATCGCGAATGGCCAGGGACTGACCATTTGAGTTATCTCGGTAGGCGAGGCTCTTGGAATTCGGGCATGTTTCTGGCACCTATCGCACTTTCTGGCATAGTTCGCTGCATCTCGGTTCACTGTCGGCCAGTAGTACCCATATCGGAGTATCTTCTTAGCAAGAGCTTGCCCACCGGTGTGATCACCACACGCTCCTTCGTGTACGTCATGCAACACTCGTTTGATTTAATCATGTGCAATACATCGGAGGAGAGGAACAGAATAACCTCTTCTGTACATGACTCCGTTCTGAATGACGAACCGTGAAGCTTTTCGTAGAATTTGCCTTTTCTCATTTCTATGTTCGGGCAATGTCCCATTCTCAATGTAATTTCGATACGGAGTCATCCACGATTCCCTATTGGGAGCGGTTTCGAATACAAAATCCGTCTCTACTTGATCAATACTTGGGGAGGATAAAGTTTCAACGGGGACAAGTCCCATTTGATGTGCTTCACCTATGCTGGCTAACTTTGCCAATGAATCGGCTTTTTGATTGCGTTCTCGAGGTATGTAATAAATGGCATAATAATCAAATTGATTCAGTACTTTCTGAACTTGAGCCAAGTAAGCAGCCAGCCTTCGATCTCTCGCTTGATATTCTCCCCGTACTTGACACACCACTAACTGTGAATAACAATAAGCTTCCACAACGATAACCCTCAAATCTCTGGCAAGTTTTAGGCCGGTTAAGAGGGCCTCATATTCAGCTTCATTATTAGTTGCATGAAAATCGAACTTAAAAGCGTAACATATAGAGCGGCCTTCGGGCGTTTCAAGTACAACACCAGCGCCCGAACACCGGTCGTTTGATGCACCGTCAGTATACAACTTCCAGATGTATTCGGGGGATTTACTGGTTTGGGGCAAGCCCTCTGGAACGGTAAATTTGGCTATGAAATCTGCCAGGACTTGTCCTTGAATGGCTCTCCGCGGAGCATAAGTGATATCAAATTGGCTTAGTTCAATGTTCCATTTGAGTAACCTACCAGACGTCTCGGGCCGCGTGAGGACCTGTCGTAATGGCTGATCGGTATACACAGTAAGAGGATGAGCTTGGAAGTAAGGGCAGAGCTTTCTTGAGGCAATGACCAGGCAATAAGCCAGTTTCTCCAGTCTTGGGTAATTTCTTTCAGCTCCTGTTAGCCGTTTACTAACATAGTAGACCAGTTTCTGCACTTTGTCTTCCTCCTAGACTAAAGTGGCACTGATCACATGCTCCAATACTGCCAGATAAAGGTACAGTTGCTCGTGGTCGACTGGTTTTGACAAGATCGGAGGCGTCGAAAGATGTTGAATTAGCGATTGGAACGCGCCTTCACATTCCGTGGTCCATTCAAAGTTTCGTTTTCCTTTTCGGATCAGATCAAAGAAAGGAATGCATTTATCGGTGGACTTTGAGATGAACCTGCTCAATGCTGCCACTTTCCCGTTTAGGCTCTGGACTTGCTTTGTGCTGCTTGGGGTTTGCAGATTCCTTATTGCCCAGATCTTTTCTGGATTCGCTTCTATCCCTCGAGCGTTGTCGATGAATCCGAGGAACTTTCCAGATGCAACGCCGAAGTGGCACTTTAATGGGTTAAGCTTCATTCGATATTCCCGAAGGATGCGGAACATCGAATATTAATCTCTGACGTGATCCGTGGAGAATCGAGATTTCACTAGCTTGTCATCCACATAAACCTCCATGGTCTTCCGGATCTGGTTGACGAACATCCGGTTGACCAAGCGTTGGTATGTTGCTCCAGCGTTCTTTAGACCGAATGGCATGACTTTGTAACAGTAGAGTCCTAGATCGGTTACGAAGCTGGTATACTCTTGATCAGGCAAATGCATGGGTATTTGATTGTAGCCAGAATAAGCATCCATAAAAGATAGTAATTCATGCCCAGCCGTCGAGTCTACAAGCTGGTCAATTCGAGGAAGTGGAAAGCTATCTTTCGGGCAAGCTTTGTTTAAGTCAGAGTAATCGACGCAAGTTCTCCATTTCCCATTCGGCTTTCGAACCAGTATGGGGTTGGACACCCATTCTGGATACAAGGCATCTCGGATAAACCCATTTGATTGTAACTTATCAACCTCCTCTTTAAGGGCGGCAGATCTTCTGGATCCATACCGCGCCTTTTCTTCTTGACCGAGACATACCGTGGATCTATATTCAGGGAGTGGCTCGCAATGTTCGGCGAGATCCCGCTCATGTCAGAGTGTGTCCAGGCGAAGACATCGAGATTCGCCCGGAGAAATTCAACCAATTCCTGTTGTGTCTGTTTACCCAGTTGAGACCCAACTTTCAGCATCCTTGAATCATCATCCTCACTAATTGGGACATCCACAGTCAGTTCGGCCAGAGAAGCTTGATTCTCCTTGGATTCGTCGTTATCTTCATTGTCCCTAGGGTCAAGGTCTTTCTGGAATTGGTTGTGGTGCCCGGGCCGAGGCCCAGGCATCAATTGTCAATCGTTAATAGAACGGACGCAGAGAGACTCCTCTACGCCCTTTCCCTTCTCCTTTCGCTGCGCCCCGCGTAGCTCAGCAACATAGCAGGCCCTCTCCATTGCCTGATCTCCTTGGATGACTCCAATCCCGCGATCGGTGGGGAACTTCAGAGTCAAACACCATGGGGCAATGGCTGCCCTGAACTCAGCAAGGGCCGGTCGGCCCAAAAATGCATTATAAGGTGAATCAATCTCTAAAACAACAAACTGTAATATCTGGACTCTCCGGCGTTCTCCAACTCCCAATTCCACCGGTAGTTCTGTTATTCCAATGGGTATCGTAGCACTCCCGTTAAAACCGTGGATTCGGGATTGGCAGGGTTTCAAATCCTTTGCTTCCATTTTCATTAAATCGTAAGCTCGCTTAAGTAAGATGTTTACAGAGCTCCCACTATCAACCAGGATCCTCTTCACCCAAGCAAGACCTACCTGGGCAGATATAACTAGTGGGTCGATTGTAGGGGCTTCAACCTTATCAGCGTCTTGGCTCCTGAATACGATATCATCAGACATTATCTTCTGCTGTTTAGACAGAGTTCCATCTTCACAATTACTGCAACATTCGAAGTCCGCATGCCTGATCGAACTAGCATACGACTCCATTTCCCCCCAGCTTCTGTCCGCTGGGTGGGGACCACCACTTATCGTGTTGATAACTAGCCTTCCGCCCATACGAGCGGGTTCTTCCTGTCTTTCTGGATTCTGTGAACGGTTTTGATTTGAAGGGCCCGCTCCACCAGACTGCGGTGCCCGCACAAACTGATCTAGTTTCCTCTCTCTGATCAACTTCTCGATGAGGTCCTGTAAATGTCGACACTCATTGGTATTATGACCGTAGCTTTCGTGGAATCTACAGAACTTTCCTGTTTGAACCTGCCTCTCCGATGAGGGTTTCGGAGCAGGCTTCTTATACTGCACAGTGTTGCAAGTCTGTAAGTATACATTCTCCAGTGACGTATTCAACGGCGTGTAGTTGTCAAACATTGGAGCTCTACGTCTTGGACCTCGGTTCTGATGTCTTTTCTTATCCTGGCCATTGTTGCCTCTCGGCTGGGTTTGCTTGTTCTGTATATTCAGCTGAACTTTTCCGGAACTCTCACCGGACTGCTTAACCGCTACGTTACTCTGTATTCCTTCAATGGAGGTCCTCACATCGTCCTGCTTCCTAGACTGTTTCGCGTCCTCTTGCCGTAAGAACTGAGCGGCTTTGGAGTAGAAACGGTCCAACGACGCGGGCGGTTTCCCAGCTAACCAATTTCCAAATTCAGAATCGGGATCGATCCCTTTGGTTAATGCCATCAAGATCGAGTTATCGTTGGGATTACTAATTTCAACACATGCTGCGTGGAACCTCTCTAAATAACGCCTGAGCGTCTCTCCATGAGCTTGGGTAACACTAGACAGGGTGTTAATGTCTTTCGGTCTAGCAACATGCATACGAAACTGCTCTACAAACCTTTTAGCTAGTTGATGGAACGAAGAGATAGATCTGGGTGGCAACCTTGTAAACCACATTGTCGCGATTCCCCCCAGAGAGATGGGGAAACTTCGACACTTCACTGCATCGTCAGCCCTTGCAGCACTCATTGACCATTCATATTTCAAAATATGTTGATTCGGGTCACTATTTCCTTCATACATTGGGAGAGTTGGCATTCTGAATCGCCGAGGGGGTTCAGCGTATAATATCTCGTCTGTAAAAGGGGTATGACTACGGGAGATTCCCCAATCGTCATTAGTGAGCCCTTGACTCTCGCGAATCATCTGACGTATCATGGTCGAAATATCTGACACTGGCACATTCTGGGCATGCTGAGCTAAGGTGTGGTCGGGTTCCACAGTGCGAGTTTGGACCGGGCGCTGTCGACGGTCCGTATTTTGCCTCCTTGGTTCAGCATCTTCTGGGACATATGGTTCAATAGTATGTCCGCGCTGTTGATTGTTCGGCTCTGACAGATTCCGGGTATCAACCCTCGTTTCTACCATAGCGGTTGTAGCACGGTTGTCCGTGGTATACTATGGAGCAGTGCCTCCTCGTGTTGAGGGTCCTGTTTGGAAGCTGGTCGATGGTCCTGTCCTTAACTGTCCAACGATCTAGGCGGGTTGATATCCAATAGTTTGAGCGTGACTCCCCTCTAACCGGGGACGGGTAGACCTGTGGTGATAGTCAGACGAGGCGGAACTTTCAGTAGACGCGCGGGAAACATCATCCCTCCTGGACCTTCTGCAGCTCTGGCGGTTTAGTTGGTTGGTCAATTCAACATTGGCGCGCAGCTGCTCAGCCAACTATTGCCGGCTTTGGGTCAGTTCTTGGAGCAACACTTGGAACTCTTTTCGGGTGACTGGTCCGGACGGATCCGAGTGAGCAGTGTTGTCTTGGTTGGATGAAGGCTGTTGTGTAGGATTCTGCCTATCCCAGCCTTCTTGCTCTGCAGTGGTAGCGGCAGTTCTTGTACTAACCATTTTCAGTGGTGGAGTCCTTTCCTAGACTTTATGCAAATCTGAATAGAATGGAAGGATTACGGATCAGATATCTGAATCTTCCTCTTGGATTTATGCAATCCGGTATCGACGGTAGATCCAAGGAGCAGGAGAAAAAGCTGGTTTTCTCAGTGAAAGCACCAAAGTGTTTGTACCAAAAATGGGCACAACACTCTTCAAAAGTTATTTGAAGAGATAAAATGAAGAATGTAAATGTAAAACAGAGATTATCTAACAAAAACTCCAACAAACGGAAATGTAAAATGCAAAGACAAGCAATTTAGAGTGGTTCGGCGTGTTGCTCACGTCCACTATGAAGTTTTGATGATTTTATTGATTCTCTTTCAATGATTACAAGCAATTACAGCGAACAACAGCGAATAACAGTTTAGAATTCGAATTCAACAGCAAGAGTGGGATGCAAATCTTAATCCGGCAGAGTCTGGGCGCTTCAGAATCAAAAGTCCTTTTTCTGTATGCTCTGGGGCTCTATTTATAGGCATAGGAGGCTGAGATTTCGTTCAAACTCCGGGAGACTTGGTCTGGCACGTGAGGGGGCCCACGCGACCGTTTCCAGAAATTTTCGCCTCAATTTGCGATCGATATGAATCCATTTCGTATCGATCAGGACGATGTCCAATTAAGCTGAAATTTGGCAGGGACATTCTTCAGTGTGCATGCAAGCTTCCCTAAAAATTTCATTGGATTTGGATCAGTGGATTGCAAGATATCGTCGATACGAAATAGGTTTCCTCAGTGGCTGTTCTGCTCGACTCCAAGGTTTCGACTCGATCCCATCGTATCGATCACTGCACGTGTTTCTGAGATGACGTGGCGCGTGCACTTCTTTTCGATCCAGCTTCCACTTCGGGTTGACCGCTTCGATTCCATGGATCTCGCCTCGTTTGCCTCGATAGATGACACGTCACCTTAGCTTGTTGACTTGTTGGATACGAACAAGCCACTGGGCATGGATTCGAAATGAGGTCCTCTGATGGATACGAAGAGCAGTCCTCTGGTGGATACGAAGTTAACATTAGTTGACTGTTATGAGGCACATCATCTATCGATGGATACGAATCCGATCGATGCGAATCCGATTGCTTCGACACAGTGCCAACTTGATCGATACGAAATAATGGGAACCTGCCGATGCGAAGCGGATGATGGACACGGGCTGGATGGATATGAAGTAGATACTTGGCCAATCGATACGAAATGTACTAACTATCGATGGACACGAAATCGATCGATTCTAAACCGATGGATACGAAGTGGGGCTCATCGATGGATGCGAAAACATGGCATTTCCCTTCAACTTGCATCCATCATAACTTGAGCGTATGAACTCAGATTGACTTGAAACTTGGAACATTGGCTTCCTTTGTTCTCCTAGTCATGTCTTATCAATTGTAGCTCGATCCAGACTCGGACAAAATTCATCGATATCCATGACAAGCGACATTTGGAATCCAATTAATTCCTTGGTGTCCTGGCCTTGCCAAAAGGCGGGATAACAACGATGGAAACAAACAACGTGGGATACGAAGGGCAGATGGATACGAATTGATCCATGGATACGAAGCTGCAAGCGTACATTGAAAACACAAACTTGGATCGATCATAACTCTCAGACCATGGATCCAAATGATATGAAATTTTCATAGAAGCTTTATCATTTACTTAGGAACATGCATGATTAATCTCAAATTCATCGGACCACTTTTGGATCAACATGAATTGTACTTGGATCGATCCAAAATCACTCTGGATCGATCTGGCAGGCCCACTTGGGGAAGGGAAAAGGTATTCTAGGTTTTGAGGCGGATATTTTTGGATCTACACCTATAAATAGCAGTCCTATGGCAACTAAAAGGGGGATCTTCTTCTTCCTTCCTGAGCAAAACTCTATCATTTTGGTTATTGATCTCAAAGGCTTGTAACTGTACTAACAGTATAAAAAGGAATAAAAGGATTAATTCTAAGTGGACATAGGCCGAGGAAAGCCGAACCACTATAAACCTTGTGTTCTTTCTTGCTTTCTCACATTCTAATTTTGATATTTCTTCATTTTTGTTCTCTACTTAATCTGGATCTGAGTTCTGTGTTTGGATATTGAGGATCTGCATATATGTGATTATGCTTTCACTACTTTTGGGGTTTGTGACCAATTTTGGTACAAACAAAGTGCTTGTTTCTTAAAATGATTATAAGGTTTTAAAGTTGATAATATTTCATGAAAATAAATAAATAAATATATTATAGATTTTAAAATGAAGTAAGTTATTAAGTATGAAAAATATTGATTTGGATCTAAATTTTCTCAAAGAAACACTGCTTTTATGTAAAAACCTTTTCTTTCTCTTTAAATATAAGCGAATAAGATTTGATTTTTATTTCCATTTGATTTCTGCTTTTCTATGAAACAATGAATTTTAATTAATGATTGAATTGTCACATTGGTATGGACATTTAATACAATTCACTCGATTATTCTTATAATTCGTTAAATAGATTTTGAGTGGAATTTACTAGCTTTTAGTAAATACTAAAGTTTCACTTTTTAGTAAATACTAAAGTTAGATTCTAGTGATTACTAAAGTGAAAGTAAGCTACACTTAGAATTGTATTATCTTAGGGTGTTCGGATTTTAGGCCGGTAGATCCTCGAGAGACGATGACTTATTTTCCTTCGACCTGAGAGTTGTTACCATTTTTGATTTGGTAGACAGATCTATTTCTTTTAGTCAGGTTTCTTATGGTATGACGTGGCTGCCCTTTCATCCCTTGTACATGTGTTATATGCAGACTTATCAGTTTATTACACAGTTAGAAAATGTTTACCTATTTATTTTAGTTAGGCAAATTTGCATAGTTTTGTCATAAATATGGCTACATATTAGAAGTCAGGGTTTATAGCTGGTAGTATATTTCTTTTCGTTAGACTATTGCACTATATGGTGGGGTTTATTTATTTAGTTAGGTCCCGTGTCACACTGTATTATACTGATAGTTGACTATCATTAGTATTTCAGTAGTGATGATTATTTCTTTAGAGATTTCGAGATAGATATTTAATATCTTTATGGCTCTAGAGAATTTTGAATTGTTATCACCATATTTTTTATGATAGTCCATTTGAGACTTGATATGGATTTATGAAATGGCAATTTTGGATTGATATGCCTTTTTATGTTTATTTGGGTTTACACATATTTGGACATAACTTATTTTATAGTTAAGTCATATATGTATGACATCGGTTTTTGATTTGGTTTGATATGCCTTATTATAGTTAATTGGTTTTTAGGTATAATTTGAAATGACTTATTTTAATGGTTAAGTCATAATTGGATTTATGAAATAGTGATTTTAATGGATATGCCTTATTCTGATCATTTGTTCTACCATGTTTTATTATGACTTAGTTATTGTAAGTCATATGTTTATGATATCACTGTCTCACCTTTCTGTTAGATATAGTCTAACCCGTTTATTTATGTAATACTTGGGTTAGGCCGAGACTCTACATGCATAGGGATTCGTTGATTTTTGGATTTTGTGCTAGCGTTGGAGTAGACTATTTAGACTGTTTCAGTTTACTTTACTATTGTGTATATTGATAATTAGGATGATATGTCATGTACATTACTTAGTATTAATTTTGTAGTTGTTACTGTATTCGGGATATGATGTATATATTTGTGTGGGTCTAGTACTGATATTTTGTAGACTCATATCTTATTATGTATATGATTTTTATTATTCCACTGTGATCTATGACTTTGATTTTGATTTACTTATATCATATACTACTCTGAATATTTTAAATCATTGTGCTTATTACTTTGTATTAATACTATACACGTCATATATTTTCAGTTCAGATCCTAAAAAAAGGGTAATAAAAACGTGTCGATGTTAGTATAAAGGTATATTACGATCTCCCTTAACCGGCCATATTCTCCATATTATTAGACGACATTACTTATATGTTACATAATAATATGGGTATAGCAGTGGGGTCGTTATATAAGCTTTCTACAATTCAAGTTTACTATAGTTATTACTAATTTATAAAGAATTCGTGAAATTTAATTTTACTACATTACTATATTGCAGTTAATATTTTTAAGTAAATTTAAAATTTTCTTATATTCAAATATATATATTTACTATATTTTAAAATGTATTAAATTCTAACTGTTATTAAGAATAGAAGTATAAACAAATTTGAGATAAATATATATTAATAATTTAACTACTGCAACTACCCAGAATTTTAGCCATTTGAATTTGGAACATTAAATTGACTTTAAATATTGAAAGGTTAATTTTATAAGCTAAATAAGTTGAATTTAAAATATAATGGCTATTTGAATAGTTAAAATTGTTTAGATAATTGAATCTTGGGTTCAATTTGGATAAAAATGATTTCAAAGCTTAATAAAATCCTGTTTGAATAAGAATGGTAATAATGAACATTTAATTTAGATTTAAAAGTGATTGATTTGGTTTTTAATGATAATTCATTTTTAATTAGCGTGTGAAAATAGCCTTCTAGGGCATTGTCTCATATTTCTACGAAACTAGTTTCATTGGATCCAAAATAGTGAGTTATTAAATGCCGACGTATTTCATAACCATTGGACGTATCGTATGGTCGTGTGAGCTCAAAACACATAGAAATTAATTAGAGGAGTTTATATTATATAATTCGATTTTAAAAGCTAACTTATGCATATGATTGAATTAGGTCTTAGTAATAGTTCCATTGAGTTCAGAATATGGGCACTTAGTATAGAACGCCAGTGAACACGCCTCAATTAAAGTTCAAAATTTTCGGATTGTTTAGTGCTGAATATTTTGAATATAATAATATGCATACACTATTTTCACCATACCGCTACACTATACAACCCATACCTACATTACTTCATAGCCGCCTACCTAGCATACCCTAGCCATACTTCAACTGTTCATAGCCATCCTAGACCATACCTTCCCCACGTTTAAACGCCCAAACCCATACCTCTACCTCTATATAAATTGCGTATCCACTGAAAAATTCGTTCACGTTTTATTTCTTTTAAATTTTCTTCAGCCTCATCTAATGACCATTATTGGTTTGGATCACCACAGGCCTATCAGGCTCGAGTTTAACTGGGAAGATGATCAGCGTGAGATGATGAAGGAAGTGGACGGCTGGATCGTGTTGATTTGATGTATGGCGGCGGCGATTTTTGTGCGAAATCGTAGTAGTTCGATGGGTTCAGGGTGGCGCTACCAGCAGAATTAGAGGCCAAGGGCGGCACCGTTGAGTTGCTAGTGGTTTGGGCGAGTTTGAGTATGAATGCGGTGGCGGTAGACAGTCAGTGGTGGTCGGAATTTGTGATAGACGTCATTTGACATTTTTTGGAAATTAGGGTGCTAGGCGGTGAATTAGGTGACGAGGCCAGTAGGGATCGACACGGCATGGTCGCAGCGACCTACGGGGAGGGTGCAGTGGTGGCACGTGGACAGAAGCGATGGTTATGGGCGGTCAAATTTGGATGGGCTGAAGTCTGAATGGTAGGGGAAGAAAAGTGTAATGATCTTCCTTTCTTACACCTAAAGACGACACTTAATACATCATAGGTATTCACATGCCAATCATTAAGTGTCCGAAAGACAGGTAATTAGGGGTAAAGAAAGAAAAAGGAAGAACAGAACCTCACAAAAACATGACGAATAATATATAATATACGCAAAATCTTAACGAAAAAAATCATCTTTATTTATAAACAACATCAGAGTATACTGTCCTATTATCAGCCTAGACAGTTATAACAACATGTCCTTATAATTGCTAATATAATACAACAAAATAACATCAGTGGCAACTAACAACGAAAGAATATAAGATACATGAGTACGTCTTGGAGAATCCAGCTCGTCTCCTAAAAGCTCCAAAGTGTCAAGCTAAATCGGGGAAAACATAATTGGGCTGACCTAAGCATTATAAGGAAATAACACCCAAATCAGTCTGGTAAAACCAGCTGAGAAACTCAAATCACAAGGAATTTTATTTATTATAACTTGTAAAATCCTTTAAAATCAAAGGTATCTCGTAAGACCACGTCATAAATAAATATGGATGGGTTTTTACCTTACGATAATCGAAACATTTTTATAGAAAATCCAGTTATATTATGATAATGTCTAGAATACAAATTCATATTAATCATAGCCGAAATTGTTACATTATTTAATTCTAGCATAATAGGTATACAATCAAGTCCGAAGGCACTTATTGGAGAATGGCTTCCAACTATGAATGGGTAATGGTCTACCCACGGAATTCTTACACCTCTAGATAAAATATACGGGAAGTCACAATGCATTGCACCTCTACTACTTAGGACTGGCCCTACCCCCTACTAGATAACGTCGAATATGACCACCCTATGGTTGCAATTGAACAACCATAATGGGCCCCGAAGCAAACATAGAGATATCGACACTAGATCTTGAGATGATCATAAACTAATGGGAGTGTTTGCACAAAAAATGGGCAAACACCTCCAAGTCGTATGATTTAGTTGATCTTATGTTGTTTTTAGTGATCTGGATGATTTATGCAAATATGTAAAAAACAAGGACTAAACTGTAAAAGACACACAGATTTATAGTGGTTCAGCCAGAATGTGCCTACGTCCACTTTATATATTATTTCTCCTTTCTTGTTCAGATTACAAGTACAAAGCTTTGATACAAGTATATGAAAGTTGTTTGAAAGTTCTATCCGTGCTTGAGCTCTCAAACTTGTCCCACATTGTTGTACCCCTGCCCCTCTATTTATAGAGCGAGGATGGGGGTAGGGGTCTTGGATGTATATAGCTGCTGGTGGGCCCGGGCTGATACAATCTGGCCTGGCAAGGTCGGTTTGGAATGTCTTGATTCGGCAGTACTGTCGTCCGGCGATGGTTGGAGCGGTGGTTGGTTCGGCTTGAAGTTGGTTCGGTTTGGAGTTGGTTCGGCAGTGGATAGGACATGTGTTGTTTCGGTAGTGAGGTGGGAGACAGGTTGGTTCGGTAGGCACTCTGGTTCGGTATTGCTTGGAAGTGGACTTTGGACCGGCAATGCTTGGAAGAAAGATGGTTCGGTATTGGTGAGGAGATGGATCGGTTCTGTGATACTTCGGTTCGGCTAGGGGTGGTGTGGTAATGCCTTTCCTCGTTTGATTCGGTGGTACTTTCCTTATAATGGCTCGGCGGAAAATACCCTCAACACTTGCCCCCCAAAGTGGGGCATATGTCTGTATATGTCTCACTTTGTTTTAGCTTGGGTGTTTTCATTTGGTCCTATATGCTGGAACATCCGGTCCGGTCGCTCGGCGTTTGCCTATAAGTAGGGGTGTTATGCCTTCGTCATTCCTTATCGAGTGAGATAGCCGAACCAACTAAGTGCCGAATCAAGCTTGATTGTTCCAAACAGCCGAATCAACTGAGTACCGAGTCCCACTTAACTGTCGATCCAGGTGAGTTTGCTTCTGCCGAACGAACTTTCATGGCTGGACTATCGAATGGATAGGGGGTTCGAATACCGAATGAACTCATACCTTTAAACCACCGGATGGACCCGGGGATTCCGAGCACCGAATGAACCTTTATATTTGAACTGCTGAATGAAACTTGGGGATTTAAGCACCGAGCCTCACTTGCATACTTGAATTGCCGGATGGAGCGCATGCTCGAATCACCGAACGAGAACGGGGAATATAAGTGCCGAACGACACTTCGGCCTTGAACTACCAAATGTTCTTCGGGCGAAACCCCTATCTGTATGTACCTGCTCGCTTACTTCTCCTGTTCTAACGATGTACTTTTTGCGTTGCAGATAAATGTCTCATAAGGTGGAAACTCGATCAGAAAAGAAGAAATCATAGGACAGAGAAGAGCCTTCTACAGTGCCCCCTGCTCAATCCAGATCTGTCCGTCATGGGCCCGCCCCGAGATCACTAGTAGATGGGTACGGTCCTCAGGTGCTTTTGAACTCGCCTCCCGATTGTTTCCCTAGCTCACTCAAAGGCGAGCAGCTCGATGTCATCTCTCGCTCCTTTGGGATCGATAGAGCACATATGCTACTGCCGGGGGAAGGAGTGATGCCGTATGACCCCCCTCAAGGCTACTTCGCTTACAGCAGGTATCACTGTATGTGTGGTGCCATTCCGCCTCTCAATGCCTGGATAGTCAGCTTCATCACATACCTGAAGGTGGCTCCACTTCAGCTTCAGCCTAACTCCTATGCCATTCTGGTAAGCCTTTTTGTCATCTTCCAGAGGAGATACGGGCGTCCTCCTTCCAACCGGGAGATCCAGTATTTGTACAACTTGAGGGGCTATAAGAAGGGGTCTCTATACATCAGCTTGGAATCGGCCGTATCCTTCAAGCCAGTCCTGGATTTGTACTCGAAGTACAGCATGTTTAAGAAGGAATGGTTTTTTGTCAGGGACGACTCTCTTTCTATCCGTCGCTTCACCTCCGGATGTAAGTCAAAGCTTACTTACAATTTCCGCTCTGGTTGCAATGCATCTTCTTATGTGTTTTTATTTCTTGCTAGCGACAGGTGGTTTTGCGGTCGTGGAGAATGATCGACTGGTTCAGATGGCAGCGGAAATAGAAGCTATTTCAGGAAGAGACAGGTCGGCTGCTTACTTGATCAGGAATGCTACACTTCTGGGGCACAACCTGATCTTACCACATCAGTTTGTGGTCAAGCAGAGGGATACGGCGGAAGAGAGGGCTGCCCAAGCTAAAGGAGGGGCTGCGTCGAAGAGTAGCAAAAGGAGACCCTTTTCGATACCTCCAGCCATCGGGGGAAAGAAACTCAAGAAGTTTGACGGCCCCTCTCCCAGTGCATGTCCAGATATTCCGGAGGAGGAAGATGTGGATGAGGGGAAAGGCGGAGATGAAGGAGGTGAGAGGGAGAGCGAAAGTAAAGGAGGAGGTGATGGTGGTGGCGAAGGACAGGGTGGTGATGGCACCGGGGCTTTGCCTCCGGGGCAGGCGGGCGTGATCCAAGAGTGGACGGATGATGCTCTCCGCCAAGCCTTTGAAGAGTTGGAGGAAACGGAGAAGTCCAAGAAAGCTGATAAGGTTGGGACCGACTTCGATTTATCTTCCGGGAGTGCTTCTACTGAGGCAACTTCTACGGTTCAAGGTGAATTTCTCTCTATTCTTTTTAATTCTTGAATGATGGCTCAATGCATGCTGGTGACACTTGATTTTTATTCCAAGAGCGGGCAAAACGGCCAAGACCTCAGATCTTCGGCACAGGCTTGATCAATACAAACTCCTCAAAGCTGCCACCAAGCCGAAGCCTCCTACTAACCGTCCTGGATACGTAGTCGGCTATCGTCCTCTTCTTGGAGTTATTGAAGAAGATATACAAAAGAGGAAGAGGAGTCGATCTACGTTTGAATCTCTTCCTGGCTCTCCGGCCCCACTATAGCCTATTCATGATATTGAGGAGGAGGACACCGAGTTTATACCTTCCCCACATCTGTTTGAGAATCCAACCGTCACCCCGATAGATCACCCTGGCCTAGTTCGCAATCCGTTCGCGGGTCATCCGGACCTGGACCCGGCATCTCATGACATCTCCTTTGATGAGGTTACTGGTGAGCATCTTCTCCCTCGCAATCCTATGGTACGGGTGCTTGACGAAGCTAAGTCCCTGGACCTTGATTTGCTTACTACCTGGGTTGTAACTCTGGGGGATGAGGCTAAGGCAAATATTGACCGGGTTGCTGAGGAGACCAGGAAATTGATGGGGCACCATGCCCGACTGGTCAAGGCTGGGGAAGAGATAGGGAGCGCCAACATTCGGCTACGGTTGATGGTTTCCGACCAAGCTAAACAACTTGCCGACCAAGCCATCCAAATCTCTCAGCATGAGGCCGCATCCAGACAATTGAGGAAGACTATGGAAGAGGCCAGTAGGGCAGAGTTGCGGAAGATGGAGGCCGTCTGTAAGGAGCGGATTGACATGGCCATTGCCACGGTGGATGAGGTTCGGCAAGCGAACCTCGAGCGGGTAGAGGAACTATCGGGGAGATTTGAGGCTACGGAGCTTGCTCAGGCCAAGTTGAAGGAGGAGACGGAGGCGATGAGGAGGTCCCTTCAGGCTGACCGTTTACGATATCGATCGGAGAGGGATGCTGTCGTTGCAAAGCTATGGGCTTCTGAGGTCCGAATGAGGGAGTTGGAGGAGAACGAGGGGATGATGGATGAGATGCTCCAGGATATGTACTTCCACACTTGGAGACAAGGTAACTTGTCCTGGATGGATGATTACCCCCGGGTTATGGCCAGGATCTATCTCAGGGCTCTAGAGGAGGCCAAGGCTGAGGCGGATAAGGAGGGTGGCGTGGCCTTCAGGATGGATGTGGTTACTGCCCAGTTTACCGAGGAGGAGAAGGTGGCGGTGAAGGAGGGTATGCGGCTGCTTGCTGCTGAGGAGGCAGGTGTGCAAGTAGAGGATGATGACCAGGATGGTCAGGAAGCAGGTGCTAGTAAGTCTTCCTTTCTAGTCTTTCCATTAACTTGGTTGCTTATCATTAATGAATTCTTTCTTTGACCGGACAGGTGGGCAACAGGACAAGGATAAAACTCCGACGCGGCCGGCTCCTTAATGTGACCTGGATATCTTTTTGTGAACTTGACATTGTTGTGTATGTTAGTCTCAAAACAGTAACGTAACTCTTAGGCTGTAATTATGCTACTTGTAATAAGTGACATTATTCTTGACGTGTAATCTTTTAACTTAAGTTGATTCTGTCATATTTGAATACTTTTGTTATTTTGACATGTTATTTAAGAAATATAGCTATGCATATGCTAGTGATTCAATAGTGTTTGATGTCAAGTTCTTGCTTAAAACATAATTTCATGTCTTGCAATGTTAGTGTGATGTGTGAATAAATTATAGCCACATGTTTATACATGAAAGAAGAGAATACCGCCCTTCATATTTCACTTGTAGATGGCAGCTTTGAATGTCTTACGTGACTGAGTGTGGAATGCGGTCTAGTGTCTTGCTGTGAGTATCCGCTTCCATTAGCGAATGTCTCCTATTCTGTGTCCTGTACTTTAGGGATTGTTACAAAGGATAGGAGAAAAGTTTTTTAAATAAAATTGAAATATGAGAAACAGTAAAACTTCCAATCACGGAAGGCCTTCGATGTGCTTAAGTTCGTGGCAAACGGGCTTTGTAGTCACTTTCCCTATAGCTGTGGGTCTTGGAGACATTTGTCACCCATCTTATTCCTCCGCGGGGAGTTAATCTTTTTTACCACAGCCGTACTTAAGACACATCGGAGCCGAGATCGCGCACAGTAACTACCCGGGCCATTATGGCCCGTAATCGTGGGTATTATTCGATTTACTGTGGCCGGCTAGCGTGGGTGCCGATCGTCAACCATGAACTACCCCTGGCTGGCCACACCTTATGTTGGGGCTTAAAGTAGGTTCACAGTTGCCGGCGAGCCGAATGCCATAATGAGCTGCCTTGGCTATAGTCGGCCTTCTCGGTGGCTTATAATCGGCTCATTACAGTTGGCTTTAAGGGCCATCGCGAGCAATGAGTTAACCCGCAGCAGAGGGGTGCCGGAGCAAAAGTGTCTCATTGGCGAGGGCATAGATTCGCATAGTACCTGTTAGGTCTTGTCCAGGTGAAGTCGCGCTGTGGAGTGCTTGAATGGAAATGCTATATGCACAGGGTTTTGTTCAATAGAAAAGGATAAAGTTAACAAGCAGCCAAGATATAAAGGAACAAGTTAAAAAAGAGACAAGGTTTTTTAAAGTGGTTCGGCACGAAAATGCCTACGTCCACTGATTCTCTTTGTTAATTCACTTCATATGGGCAGTACAAGTTAAGAAAAGTATCGACGGAGGTGTTGAATGTTCCATGCCCTCTGGAACACCTCTCCGTCCACTGTTGACAAAATATAAGCTCCATTGTGAAGATCTTTATGAATTACATATGGTCCATCCCAGATTGGATCTAGTGCCCCGGGACGAGGGAAGATTCGCTTCAGGACAAGATCTCCTTCTTGTAAGGTACGATGCTTGACTTTGGAGTTGTATTGTGCTGCCACTTTTTGCTTGTGGGCTACTGCTTTGAGGGCTGCATCATTTCTTCTCTCCTCAATTAGATCCAGAGACATGTGAAGGAGTTCTTCATTCTCTTCTGGGTTATAGTGGATCCTACGGTGGGAGGGCACGATGGTTTCAACTGGGAGCATAGCCTCCGATCCGTATGCCAAAGAGAAAGGGGTATGCCCTGTTGATGTTCTGAAAGATGTGCGATAGGCCCACAGTGCCGTAGGGAGTTCATCCACCCAAGCGCCCTTTGACTTCTCGAGCTTCTTTTTTATTAGAGTTTTCAGAATCTTGTTGACGGCTTCGACTTGTCCGTTTGCCTGGGGATAAGCTACGGATGAGAAGCTCTTGTGAATTCCGTGCTCTTGGCACCAGTTGGCGAACTCCTCGCTGTCAAACTGAAGTCCATTGTCCGATATGATTTTGAATGGGACCCCGTACTTGCATAGAACATTTTTGATCAAGAAGTTAATAACTTTTGCTGAAGATACTTATTTTAGGGGTTCTGCTTCCACCCATTTGGTGAAATAGTCGACTGCTACTACAGCATATTTGGCCCCGCCTCGGCCCATTGGCAGTTCGCCAATCAAGTCAATTCCCCATACTGCAAAGGGCCAGGGGCTGGTCATTTGAGTAATCTCAGTTGTTGGCAGCCGTAGAATTTTAGCAAACTTCTGACATCTGTCACATTTTCTGACGAAATCTAAGGCGTCCTTGCTTAAGGTGGGCCAGAAATATCCATATCGGAGTATCTTTTTTGCCAAAGTCTGCCCTCCGGTGTGATCTCCGCAGCTTCCTTGATGAATGTTGGATAAGATTTCCTTGGCTTCCCTTCCAGCGACACACCTTAATAAGGGATTAGAGAAGCCACGCCGATAGAGGGTGTTCTCTTGTATTTTGTAGCGGGAAGCTTTCCTCAAGATTTTCTTGACTTCGTTGCGCCCGTCGGGTAGTGTGCCATTTTGTAAGTAGTCTCGGATGGGAGTCATCCAAGTTGCTTCTTCGGTTGCAGCTATCAGATTCACTTGCTCAAAACTTGGGTTCAGTTGCTTTGAGATGGCTACTGCTCCGGAAATAGCGCCGTCTCTCTTGCTGGCTTGCTTCGCCAATTCGTCGGCCTCTTGGTTCTCTTCCTGAGGGATGTGTTTGACTAAGTAGTGGTCCAATCGACTGAGAATAACTTGGTCTTCTTTAAATATGCTATGAGTCGTTCTTCTCGAGCCTAGAATTCTCCTAGTATTTGATTAACAATAAGTTGAGAATCGCTATGAAGACACGAAGAATTGGCTCCGATCTCTAAGGCAAGTTCTAATCCAGCTAACACTGCTTCATACTCTGCAACGTTGTTGGTGGCAGCGAATTCCAACCTTATAGCATGGTGCAGCTTATTTCCCCTGGGAGTAATTATTACCACACCTGCCCCCGAGCCTTGTTCATTTGATGCACCATCCACAAAGAGGTTCCACTTGATGCATTCTGCTATTTCTGATTGCTCCTCACCTTTGCTGGTAGTGAATTCGGCAATGAAATCGGTCATGGCTTGCCCCTTGATGGCGGTGCGAGGATGGTAGGTAATATCGTATTGACTTAGTTCAATGCACCATTTAAGTAGTCGCCCAGAAGTGTCGGGACGATGGAGTACCTGCCTCAGCGGTTGATCGGTCAGAACTCTGATGGAATGGGATTAAAAATAATGTCGCAGTTTTCGTGATGTGATTAGTAGACAGTATGCTAGCTTCTCAAGTTTAGGATATCTGACTTCTGCCCCTGTAAACCTCTTACTTACAAAGTATACTGGCCGCTGCGTGCGGTTGTCTTCTCTTACCAAAGCAGCGCTTAGAGCATGAGATGATACAGCAAGGTATAGGTATAACTCTTCGCCTTCGTTTGGAGTCGAGAGTACCAGCGGTTTCTGGAGGTGTTAAATTAAGTTAAGGAAAGCTGTTAAGCATTCGTCAGTCCATTCGAACTTTCCTTTGTCTTTCTTTAGAGCTTCGAAGAAGGGGACACACTTGTCCGTTGCTTTGGAGATGAATCGGCTTAGGGCGGCCACTTTCCCATTCAGGCTTTGCATTTCCTTTCGAGTGGAAGGTATTTTGATATCTTTTAGAGCTCGGACTTGTTCAGGGTTTGCTTCAATCCCTCTGGCATGGACGATGAATCATAAGAACTTTCCTGATGATACTCCGAAGGAGCATTTTAGAGGATTAATTTTCATTCCATATTGGCGAAGTACCCGAAACATCTCGTCCAGGTGGTTTACGTGGTCGTTGGCTCTCCTTGACTTCAACAGCATGTCATCCACATACACTTCCATAGTTTGTCCTATTAGCCCTGCAAACATCTTGTTGACGAGGCGCTGGTAGGTGGCTCCTGCGTTTTTAAGGCCGAAAGGCATTACCTTGTAGCAGTACAATCCCCGGTCAGTGATGAAACTAGTGTGGTCTTGATCGGGAGCATGCATGGGAATTTGGTTGTATCCTGAGTATGCGTCCATAAAAGATAAGAGTTCATGCCCGGCCGTGCTGTCTACAAGTTCATCGATTCGGGGAAGTAGGAAGCAATCCTTCGAGCAGGCGTCATTTAAATTGGAGAAGTCAATGCATGTTCGCCACTTCCCACTAGCCTTCTTTACCAGCACCGTGTTGGCGATCCACTTTGGGTAGATGGCTTCTCGTATGAAGTCATTGGCAAGTAGATTCTTAATTCCTCATCGAGGGCTGCTGATCGTTCTGCCCCCATACTTCTCTTCCTTTGTTTTACGGGCGCCTTGGTAGGATCAATGTTTAGTACGTGGCATGTTATGTCAGGGGAGATTCCGGTCATGTCAGCATGTGACCATGCAAATACATCCAACTTATGGCGGAGAAAGTCAATGAGTTGTTCCTTCAACCCTGCTTTTAGTTGGGATCCGATTTTCAATAGTTTACTCGAGTCATGTTTGTCTACAGATACAAATTCCATAGCCTCTGCAGGCTCGGCGGTGGCCTCCTCCTCTTTGTCCCTGGGGTCTAATTCATTGAAAGGGTCGCTGGTATATCGAAGAGGAGGGGCTTTCTTTAGTTGCTATGCTTCCAAACTTTTTGTGCAGAGAGCAACCTCTACACTTTTCCCTTTATCCTTCCTGTGGTTGTTGCGAAGTTCAGTTACATAGCAGTCTCGAGCAACGTCCTGGTCTCCCTCTATTTCCCCTACTCCATTGTCCGTTGGAAATTTCATCTTTAGGCACCATGGGGCCAGGACGATTTGGAAGTCAGACAAGGCTGGCCTTCCTAAGAAGGCGTTGTAGGCCGAGTGGTTTTCTATCAGCACAAATGTTTGTTTCCGTACAACGGAGCGGGGATTACTTCCAATTTCAACAAAGAGGTCCAGTTGCCCGTGGGGCATCTTCGCGTCTCCAGTGAAACCGTGTAGTGGTTTATTGCAGGGAGAAACGTCCTTTATTGATAGTTTCATTTTGTCGAATGCATGCTTGAATAGGATATTTACTGAACTTCCAGTGTCTATTAGAATTCGGAAAACTTCGGCTGGACCGAGCCGGGCAGAGATAACCATGGGATCCATGTGAGGGTACTGTCTTCCTTCTAGGTCACGCCTACTTAATGTGATGTCGTAATTCTCTTTACGCTTCGGGTGGCGTTCTTCTATAACAGCATTAACGCAGTCTTCATTGTTTCTAAGTGACTTCCCATATCTTTCCATCTCTGCCCAGCTTCTGTCGGCGATGTGTGGTCCTCCCGAGATGGTATGGACCACTATCTTCTCTTGACTGGAGCCGCCTATGTTGCGATTTCCTCTGCCTATTTCTGGGGAGGGTAGCCTTGGGTTCTCATTGGCAGGAACTGGAGTCCTGTTCTAAACTTTTACATAGCGTTCCAGTCTCCTTCTTCTGATGTGTTCTTCAATCAAGTAACGGAGATGATGGCATTCATTGGTATCATGCCCATAGGATTCGTGGAAGCGGCAGAATTTTCCAAACTTAATCGCGTTATCTGATTCCTTCTTGTGCGGGGGGCGTTTGTATTTAACTTCATCTTGAGTGGCCAGGAAGATGTTTTCGATCGTTTCATTCAGAGGGGTGTAAGCGTCAAATCTTAGTCCCGGCCGATATAGATGCTTTTCTCCCATCTTGCCCCCAGCATTATCCCTAGAGTCATATCTTCGAACGTCCTTTGCTACAGCGGGCGTATTGCCGTGAGCTGCCTTATTTTGTTGCCCTGACTGCCCCTAAGTGGCAGCGTCTTCAAGTCTCATATATTTTCCAGCTTCATGGAAGAAATCGGGTAAAGTAGCTAGTTTTTCTTTTGTCAACCTTCTAGCAAATTTAGTATCCGGATGCACACCACTACAGAGGGCCATTAAGATAAGCTTCTCATCGGCATCTTAGACTGCGGCCGTTGCGGCATTGAATTAGGTTAGGTATTGTTGCAGCTTCTCTCCAGGTTTCTGTTTGACACTGGATAAGGAATAAGCGTCCTTAGGTTGTTCCACATGAATGCGGAACTGGCTGATAAACTTTTCTTTCAGCATCTCCCACGAGCTGATGGATCCTTGGGGTAGATGATAGAACCAGGAGGTAGCTAGATCTGCTAAGAATAGTGGGAAGCATTTGCACAGTACTCCCTCTGTTGCTCCACTCATGAGCATATGATGTGTGTATCTCTGTAAGTGTACAACGGGGTCGAAGGTTCCTTTGTAAGGTTCCATTGTTGGCATTTTCCATTCTCGGGGGGTGATAGCAATTTCGATATTGCGGGCGAAAGGGCTGGTTACTCTAGCGCCTATCCCTCGATCTCTCTGATCCCGTTGGACGCACTCTCTGAACAAGCGTGCCATCCTTTCGTCAGAATTTGGAGCAGATAGAAACGAGTTCGGTTCTGTTCTGTGGGATTGATTCCGTCCAGATGACCTGTAGGGATGGTATCGCCTATCGTTCCTAATATTTTCCAATGGCTGCCTTTGGTCTTCTGGGAGCATGCTAGGGTCAGTTACAGTTGGCCCTTGCCTTGATCTTCCCCTGCTGGGTTCTGATCTAAGCACTTCCTCGGGCCCAACTTCGGGCTACACTCTAGCTCGGCCCCGTTCATTGGTGTTTCCATGGTTAGGCAGTATGACAGGCTCAGCTACAGTTGACCTCCGTTCGGCACCTCCCCCGTTGGGTTCGGTTCCAAGCGTTTCCGCAGGCCTAACTTTGGGCTGAGCTTGGCCTCGGCTCCTACCATGGCTGCTTCTGCCGTTAGCTCCTTCGAAGAAGGAAGATCTTTGTTGTCTCTGAGATCCTCCAGACTGGGACTCACCCCATGATTCAGTGTTGCGGTTGGACTCTTCAGCATCCCTTAAGCGTGACATGAGATGATCCACCAAGGCTTCCTGCTGGGACGTGAAGCGGTTAGTCACTTCAGCCACAACCCTGTCTAGATCTGCCTTAGTAATTGCTGCCGACTGTTCTGCGGCAGGGGTGGTCGGATTTGCCTGACCTTCATTTGGTACTGCTGCTGGAGGGGGATGATTTACTTGATCTGTGACCACTGGATCTAGAAGATTGCTGGTTGCGATGTTTTTTCCTTTGTTAACATCTTTCTTCTGCTTGGGAGGCATGTTTTCCCAGCAATGAACGATGCTGTTAGGAAGAAGGTTAAGTGGAAGAAGCTGAAGCTTCGAGCTTCTTGACTCTCAATAAAAGCACCAAAAATGTTGGCACAAAAAATGGGCAAACACCTCCAAGTCGTATGATTTAGTTGATCTTATGTTTTTTTAGTGATCTGGATGATTTATGCAAATATGTAAAAAACAAGGACTAAACTGTAAAAGACACACAGATTTATAGTGGTTCAGCCAGAATGTGCCTACGTCCACTTTATATATTATTTCTCCTTTCTTGTTCAGATTACAAGTACAAAGCTTTGATACAAGTATATGAAAGTTGTTTGAAAGTTATATCCGTGCTTGTGCTCTCAAACTTGTCTCCCATTGTTGTACCCCTGCCCCTCTATTTATAGAGTGAGGTTGGGGGTAGGGGTCTTGGATGTATATAGCTGCTGGTGGGCCCGGGCTGATGCAATCTGGCCTGGCAAGGTCGGTCTGGAATGTCTTGATTCGGCAGTACTGTCGTCCGGCGATGGTTGGAGTGGTGGTTGGTTCGGCTTGGAGTTGGTTCGGTTTGGAGTTGGTTCGGCAGTGGATAGGACATGTGTTGGTTCGGTAGTGAGGTGGGAGACAGGTTGGTTCGGTAGGCACTCTGGTTCGGTATTGCTTGGAAGTGGACTTTGGACCGGCAATGCTTGGAAGAAAGATGGTTCGGTATTGGTGAGGAGATGGATCGGTTCTGTGATACTTCGGTTCGGCTAGGGGTGGTGTGGTAATGCCTTTCCTCGTTTGTTTCGGTGGTACTTTCCTTGTAATGGCTCGGCGGAAAATACCCTCAACAGGGAGCGATCTACATAGCCCTGTTGCACGCCCCTGCAATATTCATTTCCCCAGTAGATGAGGCTTGAAGCTGCGATTACCTTTTATATAGCAACCATCTTGGAATGCTAACATTCCCTTCCAAGCAATAATGTAGTGCTAGCATTCATCCACACAAGTTCATTCTAGGTCGAACGAAACTGAAGGCACTACCTCTACGACATCCATTTTGGAATTATTCTTAGAATTAGCGTCAAGTAGCCCTTGCACTTCAAAAGCTTTGTCTTCAATCATCTTCAAGATATCTTCAGTTCGAAACGCTTGAGTTGGGTCGATGTGGTTTTCGAATAATTTATACTTATCCGATCCTGGTCTATTCGAAACAACTTTTGATAGTTTTGGCAAACTCAACCCTAGTTCTTTCGAAAATAATCAGACAATACATGGGAGCAGGGATCACTCCCTAACTGTTTAAGTGGACGGATCTCTGTATCATTTTCCCTAGGAGAACAAAATGAGATTTATATGCATAGTACAACATCCTTGAAGATGACTGTGTCATATAACTCACATGTTTCTTATAGATATTTCTGGAGTTATATTTTGATACAGATTTGATAGTCAGTTTCTTAACTATTAAATAAACAAACAAGCATAAATTCAGAGATTTAATTACCCATATCAACCACTAAGCCTCAAACTAAATCTTTCATTTATTAAAACTTTTTTCAAAAGTGTTTGTCAAAAACATTCATATACTTATCTCACTGACATAAGTATATTCACAAATCATTAGTGAAAGATTTCTCATTTCCAAATCACATAAAAGGATCAAAATAAAATATTATTTAAATTATAGATAAAGGTAACCTCAAACAATATTCCTTCGGTGTTAAGTGTGGAACGAATGTTCATACCACAATAATCAAGAAGATTAGTTAAAGGAAATTCAATTTCAAATCCTATTATAAATTTCCATCTATAAATTCCATTAATGAATCTCTTTTCTTTATGAATCTTCTTTACATAAATTCTAAACCCATTGATAAAACTCTTTATACATCGCCAAGTTAAATTTACAGAACTCTTTTATGAATACAAAACTATTTATATATGTCTTTATAAATCTCTAAAATTATTTATAAACTTCCTTTATAAATATCCAAAATCATTTATAAAACTTTCTTAGAAATATTCCTTATTTAAAAACAAAACTCCATTAATAAATTTATTTAATAAAGTTCTTTTGATAAATAAAACGATTATTTAAAACACCTTTATTAAAATCATTACTTTACTTGAAACCATTATTAAAGTATGATTAACTTTAAAAATCAGAAAGAAGCTTAGTGACCCCAATGGTTCTCTTTTAATTAAATTTACTTTTTAAGTTATAACATGGATATTTACATAAGAAGCAAATATATATAAGGAAATCAGCCAACAACAAACAAATCAACATATAGGTAAGATGTCCCAGTTACAATAATAGCAGACATGGATTTGTTCTACTAAACACATGTGCAGGTTAATGTAATGTAGAATGGGTTTTCATTCTGCTTAAATTGATGTCCATATAATCCACTTGGGAACTTAATCAGCATAACGATGTTTTATTTTGATAAAAAGATGTCATTGGGTTTCATATTCAATTAGGGTTACTTAAGTGTAGTCAACAAAGAAATCTCTTGGAATTAAAATATTTTTTTAAAAGAAAGCTACTTTAAAAAAAACCGATCTTCGAAATGAAAGTGGTTTAAAACTTCAAAATTTTTATATAAAACTTTTATGACAATTAAACTCTTCACTTAGTAATAATTAAACCTTTGACTAATAATTAAATAATAACTAACTATTAAATAAATAATTAAACCCTAATTAATCTTTGATTAATTATTAAATAATTATTTAAATTAATTAATCTCAATTAATTAATTAAATATTCCTTAATTAAAACTTAAATAATAAATTTTTTTGGCAAAGCGAACTTAAATAATAAATTCAAACTTAAATAATAAATTAAACCTTCATTTAAAATAATTAAATCATAATTAAGTTAAATCTTAACTTAAATTTAACTTGATTAATAATTAATCAATAATTAAACCTTCCTCAAATAAATAATTTAATTAATCTTAATTAAATAATGATTAATCTCTAGATAATTAATTAAATAATAATTAACTCTTTATTAATTAACAAATTATAATCAACTTACTTAAAAATAATTAAGTACTAATTACCCTAACTTAATTAATGAATAAGTACTATTATTTTACTTAATTTATTAATTGAATAATCAATAAATAAATAATTAATTAATCAAATTAAATTGTAATTGCTTTTAAATATTTAAAATATGTTTGAAAACACTTTTCAAAGAGACACTTAAGTTAAAACATTTTAAATTCAAAAAGAGTTCGTTTTTCACAAACTACATTTATAGCGACTATCGCTATACGAGCTGAAATTTCAAAAATTCATTTTATACTCTAAATCACTTTTCAAACTCTTTCTTTTATATTTGAACTACTTTATAAACTTTGAATAAAGTTTTAGAAAACAAAGGTAAGGTCTTTAAAACTTTTATAAAACAATTTTAAAATAAAAGTTAGAAAATAAGTTTAAACCAATGTATCTCGATGTCATTTTAACAAGTCAAAATGCTAACTTCTTAGCACATATGACACATACATTAGCTCATACATCCAAACACATGCCATAACAACATACATAAGCAAAAACTATAAACCAAAGTCATATCTTTAAAACTAACATCAACATTAAATTTCATTTCATGTCTAACTTCTAGTCACATACAATAACATACAATATTGTCTAAACCAAACATCCAACATACTTAAAAACCAACTAACAATATTTATTATCAAAGTAAGCATCATATTTAAATTTAGAACATTAAATGAATTCGTGAGTTATACTCACCCAAAAGCTACCATACCACTCCGAACTCCATTATAACTTGTCTATGACCTAGCTCCATGCTATATACTTTGAAAATGAAGATCTAGTGGCCTTATGGCGGCTTTATGGTTCAGCCAAGATGTGGTGCACAAGTCCTAAAGGTGGTGGAGCTCGGCCTTGAAAGGTGGAGGGACTTCAGATTATCATCGAATCAAAAAAATACAACCAGAAAATGGGTATTCTTCTAGCTGATTTTGGATCATGTTACTCTTAAAATTTGAATAAGTCAAAAAAAGAAGAGTTTTAGGAAATTCTTTTCTCTACAATTTTGAAAAAAAGAATCACTTAATATATATTGGTTTTGAGGGAGATAAGGTCAAAAGGAGTGGTTTTTTCGGCCATGATAATATGAGTCCAAAAATAAGTCAGTAAGAAATGAAATTTTGTCCCAAAAATATTCAAAATTTGAAAAAGTGGTGCAAAAAAAGTTTTAGCCGTTGGAATTCTATATGGTTTGAAAAAAATAAAATCTTGATTTGGAGTAATATGGAGGAAGTTATAGCTGGACGAAATGGGAGAAAAATGAGAAAAAAGAGTTTTAAAACAAGTTTGACATTTAAAATAAATTTAAAACTTCTTATTTTTAAAATCTTAAAATCTAACATAAAAAGCCATTAAAAGTTTAATGAAGCTAATAAGAAGATGGAGATGCCATTGAAAATAGAAAAGTGAAAATGGAAATGAAAAATAAATGAGAATGGAAAAAGTGAAAAATATTTTCTATAAAATGGTATAAACGAATTACTAAAATACTCCTATGAACATTACCCTCCATTCAAGCCTTGCCACATCATCACCCTATCTCCTCCATCCTTGAAAATCACGAAAATCTTGTTCCTCATTCAATACTTTGAGCCAACATGCATTTAATGTACCCTTTTTGGACATGTTTAAACATGTCTTCCTATGATGTGGCACTTGATTTTTACTTAATTTTGTTTTATTTTTAAACCTTATACACCTAAGTACAAATACATATATACATACATTAATACACACATATACCCTAACTTATATAGTTATATATGTTTTATTTAAAAAAGAGTTCATAACATTTACGATAGCTTTTAGCCGACGAAAAGTCGAAATTTCGAAAAACGAATTTCGGTAACATTTTCTGTTTTCATTGAACTACATATTTTTGTAAACAAATTTTAAAAACTACTTCATCATCATTATTTATTATTTAAAAGAGATTTATTTTCATTATAAAACCTATATATTGAATATATAAAAATTAATTAAATATTCGCAAATCAAAGTAGTGAAATTCCGGTTCGTTTAAAAAAAGTTAGGTGGAGGATTTGTTTAGTTTAAATATGTAATTAGTTATTATATATAATTTACAAATCGTTTAATTAAAAAAATTGAATAAATCTCTTATACGAGGTCCAATCGTGGCACGGATTTATGTGTTGCGCTCGTGATGACATAAGCTTCGCAATGGAACTGGTTTGGACAAATTTGGAGACAGTTGAAATTTAGGCTAAAATCGGACGTCGTTCGATTTTAGTTCCAAATCGAAACGCCTTGGCAACAATAGAAATTTCGTTGAGTTAAACCCACCTTTTTGGTTAACCACAAATATTATATAGTTGATAAAAATTGTTGATTGGATGTTTGAATGATTTACTATTTTTATCAATTGATTTGGATTAATGCCTGCCCCTGGGGCAGAAGACCCATATTATATAATTATTTAATAATTGTGATGTAGGGGACTGGTTGGAGGGATCCAATGGAATTCCTTACTAGTGTTAATATATTTCAAAAAAAACTTCCTATTATGTGATTTTTAATTTGAAACCTAATTATGAACACCATGGTTTATGACATTGTTATATGTCAAACATTTAAACCCTATAGTGACAAAAAATCAATATCGATATTGGTTAAGTGTTTGGTAGCTATTAGCCTTGAATTAGTATTTTTAAAAATACTATAAGTTGCTATTTGAATTCGAATTGGTTTTTGACACAGGAAAAGGTTTTAAATCCAAAAATGGGTTTCAGAAATATTTTGTTTTAAAGGACTTGATTTCTCTTTTATTCCAACCTAATTATCTATCTCTTTCTAAAGTTATTTATTTATAATTAATATAATTTTAAAGTTATTTATTTACAATTAATATTGTTTTAAAGTTATTTAATTATAATTAATGTTGTTAACAGATATTTATTAATATTTTACTATTTTGAAAAGTTAATTATTCAATTAATTAATATAGTATGGGATTAATAAAAATGATTATTTATAGTAATTCGGAAGTTAATTATTATTATTTATAGTCATGATATTATTATTGTTTATTTAATAACGTTTTAAAATATTAAATATTATTTTAAAGATGTTTTGAAGTTAATAATTATTGTTTATTTATTATGTTTATTGTTAATAATTATTATTATTTTATAGTGTTTTGAAGTAAATGATTAGAATTTATTTATAAATGTTCTGAGATTTATAAATAGAGTTTTATAAACAAATGTGAGTTTATAAAAGAAATTTTAGAATATGGTCTCGAAACTTAAAGGAACATTTGTTAAGGTGAAAAGGGTTTTATAAATGGTTTTAGATATTTATAAAAGATTTTAGAAATGGGTTTATAGATTTATAAGAAGAGTTTTATAAATGGATTTATGAATTTAAAAAGAGGTCATAAATGATTTTAGGAATGTATAAAGAGCTTTATAAATGGTTCAAGAGATTTATAGAATAGTTATAAATTGTTTTAGAAATTATAATGGAATTTATAAATGATTTAGAACTGTATAAAAAGGAAATCTTCCTCAGTTTTTGGTGAATATGCTTATACCATTGAGATAAATATGTGAATATTTTACCAAGTATAGAAATATAGAGATGTGTGGATATATATCTTTGTATAGGAGTTTTGATACAAATATTTACAAAGTAAATTTAATTAATAAAAAGATTTATTAAGGGGCTAGTGGTTACTTATGTGCTTAACTAAGGTTTGTTATTCTTATGGAATTAAATCCCTGATTTGAATGTGTGTTTGTTGGTAGTTAAATAACCGACTCTCAAATATAGACCAAAATGTAACATTGGAAATATTTAGGAGAAACACATGAGTTATATAGCATAGTCATCTCCGATGATGCTTTACTATGCGTATAAATCTTGTTTAGTTCTCCTAGGACAACGATAAGGAAATCCATGCACTAACGATTAGGAGGTGATCTCCGCTCTTATCTTTGATTATTTATTTCCTAAAGAACCGGAGCTAAGTTTATCAGCAACTACCGAGAGTGGTTTCGAAGAGTCGGAATCAAATATGTTATCTAAAATCCACTTCATCTAACTCAAGCGTTTGAAGTAAAGTCATATTGAAGATGATGAAATTGAAGATGGAGCTCTTAAGCATTTCGTTCAGTCCCAGAACGAACTTGTATGGATGAGTGCTAGCATTGCATTGTTGCCTGGAGGGCAGTGTTAGCATTCCAAGTGGGAAGTTCTATATAAAAGGTAAAACGCAGTCTCAAGCCTCATCAACCGAGGATGACTAAAATAGGAGAGATGCAGCGGGGCTAAGTGGATCGCTCCCAAGTAGGTACGATCATCCCTATCTAAAGTCGATATGATCTCTTATTTTTATGCTTCGGGGCTAATTAACGGAGGGTGATCATATTCGGTACTATCCAGAATAGGGTAAGCTGGTTCTTTATTAGCAGGGGATCCTAGAGAGGTCCTCGGTATTATTTTATCTAGAGATGCACCGTGACGGGCGGAAATCCAGTAGCCCAATCATTGTATGGAATCCATTCTCCAATACGAGCATTTATCGCAAGGTAAAAACTCGTCCGTTTTTATGTGCGGCGTAGTCTTATGAGATAATTTTGATTTCAAATGTTTCTATAACTTTAAAATCCAGTTGGGTGTGTTTACTCACGCTGGTTTCCAGATTGACTCGGGTGTTATTTATTATAATGTTTGGGTCAGACTGAGCATATTAAAAATTTAGTTCGATGCTTCGGAGCTTCAGGAGATGAGCTGGAGGCCCAAAGATGCATTCCCTTATATGGTTGCTTTTCTGTTGCATTCATTGTTGTATTTATCAGTAATTGTGAGGACAGATTGTTATAACTGTCCGGGCTGAAATGAGTTAGTATACTCTGAATGATGTCTGTATATACATAGATTATATTTTTTTATGAGTAAAGATTTGTTGTATATTATAGATTATTCGTTCTGCTGTGAGATTCTGTATTGTTTAGTTTTTCTCTTCTTTTCTTCTTTCTTCCTTCTTTCTTTCCCTAACTATCCACCATTTCGTTCAATTTGAGTGGATCATGTGTTGTTGATTGTCCTCTTAAACTATTTGGAAAAGTGGGTTGTTACAACTGCTTAAGTATTTTGCAGCCAAATTTTAAATATTTTAAACAGTTAGAAAGATGAATATTTCCAAATTAAGTGAGATTAATTATTTAATTGCTTAAGTATAATGAAGATTTATAATATAAATTAATATATTTAAATTGATAATTTGAAACTGTTTTTATTATTTTATAGTTTTTTAAAATACATTATTTATCTAAGCGGATAACTTATAATGCGGTTAAATATTTAAAATAAATTATTAGATTTAGATATTAAATATTTATTTACTTACTACATCCCAAAATGCAGTTAAAATTTTTAACTGCACGTATATTTTTAAAAGTACAGTTAATTTTTAATAAAAGTGAATTATTTATTTAAATGCATTAGTGTAATGCAGTTAAATGTATATAAAACATAAAAATAAATTCTATAGTTGGCAATCTTTTAAACGCATAAGTGTGATGCAATTAAAGATGAACATATTTGTACTAATATGTATTTTTGTTTTCTTTTATAAACAATATCATATAACTAGTATAACTATGTAATTCAATACATTTATAATTAATAATACTTAGATGTTAAATATATAAATTTATTACATCTACATGTTTAACGGTTCAGTTAATCTTTATTCAAATGGAATTATTTATTTAACTGCAATGGTCTAAAGTTAAACGTAAATAAATTCTATAGTTGGTGATTTTTTCAAATGTGTAAGTATAATGCAGTTAAATATAAACATGTTTAAACTAATCTGTAGATACGTTTTAACTTATAAACTATATCATATGAGTATTATAATTATATAATTTAATATATTTATAATCATTAAAATTTGAATATTAAATATATATTTTCTTACTACAAAGTTTAATTGATTTATAATTAAATTGCATTATTATATAACTATAGAAATGTAACGCATGTAAATGTAAAATTGATTTCTACAGTTGAGAAATTCTTTAAAGTGGAAATTAGGGACACATCCCTCTTTTCAAAATCTATTTGTTCACATCATTCCCTTCTAGAAACTATTTTCTATATCCCTCTTTTTTGAATTTCTTTCTTTTTTACTTCTCTCATTTCCAAATTTAAAAGCGGCTAATCTGACGTATATTACGATTGTTGTAAGTTATAGACGTATATCCTAAGAGCGCATGTTAAGATTAATAAGATTACCTAATTGCCCATGTGAATTTCACCTTATTTTAAAATACGGATGTAATTTATAAAAGAAAATTTGGAGGGACATGAAGATTTTTTTTATAATCGTAAAGATGTATGCCAAAATTCCCTTCTTTAAATTCATAACCACAATGTAGTTAAAGATGAATATATTTGTACTAATCTACGTATCTATTTTTACTTATACCAATAACATATAATTAATATAATTATATAATTCAATACTTTTTTCCATTACTTTTCTATCTACATCAATAATTTGAAATTTTAATTAATTTTTAACTGAATTATTTATTTAACTACATAAGCATAATGTAGTTAAATGTAAATAAACATAAAAGTGAACCCTATAGTTGATAATTTTTAAATGTGTATTTATAGTGTAGTTGATAATATAATTATATAATTCAATACATTTAAAAACCGATACTTTACCTGGCTATACCAAGTTCTGTAGCAATAGCTAGAAGTCAATTTAAATCCAACAAAGATAATGAACATCTGGATTCTTTCGAAGATCTGGAATCTTATGGTGGAAGTTGATTTAAATCCATCATAATTTCTGATCTACAAATAAGTATAACTAAAACTTATAAAATACAATGATAAAATTAGCTAGAGATTTATTTTGTACTCGTACCTAGTTTGTAATTTCGATTAGATCGATCATTGGTCGAATAGAACTGATGATTGCCGATTCATTGGATTTAATCTGTAGAATTAAAAATGAATTTAAAATTTAAGTAGAACATAATTTGTAACCAAATAGAAGTAAAACGGAGTAGAGATGGAAATGAAGAAGGGTAATTTGGAGATTTTAATATGGGCCTTAAGTATTTTTTTTCTTCTGAAATTAGAGAGGAATCTAATTTTTATTTAAATTTATGCGATAGTTTTTTTTTCCATTTTAACTAGTAATAGGAGCTTATCATCCAATTTATCGAATTTTGTTTTCCATTTCAATTAAACAGCTTTGATACAAACATGAGATTCATATATATCTAAATCTCTTTCATACACAAATCTATAACAAACACACACACACCCCCGGGTATGTGTGTATATTTAATTTTATTCCTCAAGATTAATCCAATCTAAATCAAAACAATCAAAAGAAAAAATAAAACCAAATCAAATATATAAGTTTTTGGACAAATATATTGTACTTGTGTGATTTGAGATCTATTTTTTGGTTATAAATCTATATTTTAAACCTTATATTCTATAAATAAATCACATATAAATTACCTTCAAAACATTATGTATACATAAAATAATATTTGTAGACAAAATAATAAATTTAGATGTATAAACATTTTTGGTTTTGAACAAATAAATTAAATTAAACTATGCTATCCAATTAGTTGTTTAAATTATGATGTCAATTTCAGATTTGGGTGAAGCAACAATATTTACATAAAATCATCATAAGGGGAAACAAAAATAATTTTGAATATAAAATAGATTTAACCTTATGAATCTAGCCAATAAACTACACCTTATTATATGAATTCTCCTCAAATTTCTGAAACCATCGCCCATTCTTTATAGGAGATAGATGAACCACAAAGCTCTTTATTTTATTTTATTTGAAGTTGTTATATTTAGAAATGGGTTAAAGAAATTACGGCCATGGATGGTGGGGAAGAGAGGAAAAAAGTCGATTCAAAAAAGTAACGAATGAAGAGATTTGTTTTAAATGGGAAAAAGAGAACCTTTCCTACTCTCCACATTGAACTTCCTTATTCAATTCCTTTTAAAGATGTCAATTAACCATCCCTCATACCCTAAAATGTGATCGACCCTATCATGCTTTAATAAGGAGCATCATATAATTTAAGGATTTTCTACTCAGTTTACTTTAAACTAATTACTTAACTAATTAGATCATAATATAACGAGTAGAAAATATAAAGAAAACATCCTTTATTTTGAACAATATTAGTTATCAAGTTAGAAATATGTAACACATTACATAATTTCTTCTAAGGCATACCCCTAACTTTATCAACTCTAATGGTGATAGTTCTCAGATCCGTGCAAAATCAAGTAGGAAAATTCGAAACCCTAAGAAATAAGAACAAATTAGCATGTAACAAGTAGCAAGATCATTAGAGTTCATCTTATATTTTAAAAATATATAATTATGCTATGCTTAAACCATTTGAATGTGATGATCGTATCTTTATAGATCCTTATATGCTATGTCCTGATCATTATATATAATGACGCTACCACATATATGATTTAACTAATAATAATAGAGTTGATAAGTAATTGATATGAATTGTGTATATAAATTTATAAGTTTAAAATAAAGTTATTTTGGCTAATGATAAATTAATGTTGTGTAAACTGATCATAAAGTACTTATGAATAGGCTAAGTAATTATGTTTTGTAAATTTAATTAATTTAACTTTTGTCATAATATTTTTATATTTAAATATTACTTCTAGCTCTTAAGATAGCTCTCTCTAAGATTTGGAGAGAGATAAATATAAGGAAATTCGATAAAGTAAAAAAGGAAAGCTAATGAAACTGTAAGGACCTATGTAGTCTAAATTAGGCAAAGAATTTTGACGTTGGGGGAAGGCATGATAGAAACTATTGAATATAAGTATACACATAGTAGATATGTTGAGTTTTGTATGTAATCAAGCACTGTAATCTTTTTCCTATTATAATTTAATATATTAGGTAAGGACCCATTAAAAATCCAACTTAAACTAAAAAAGATATCGAGTTATAAATTTAAATAGTATTTTGAAACTGACAAGTTGGCTTTTAAATTTAATATATTCAACAACTTAACCAAACTAATTAAATGTCATATAACAAATTTGAATTTAAATGTGTGTATGTATATATATACACACAATATGTATTTGAAGTTACACAACATATATATAATACCATAATTTATTTAATGTGTATATATGTGGTAGTGCACTATGTTTACATATATATGTATGTATGTATGTATGTATGTACGAACCTACGTTTGTAAGCAGTACATATGTGTATACATACGACAGATATAAATCCCAATATCGATATGTGTATGTGTGTATCCGTTATGTTATTTGTGATGACCGGGCCTTCGGCTTTCAGAGATCGACACTAATACATCCTTGGTATTCACGTGCCATAAATCCAAGTACCGGAGAGGTAGATTATCATGGAGTAAAAGAAAATAAAGGTAGAAGACAAACAAAGTAGAATCTCTCATTGTATTCAACATTTAATTATATATATGAGTAGTACGTGCAATTACGCCAAATTTCTCCATCATAATACTGGGAAGTACTAATCTAACCAAGATAGTTATAACTAACTATCCTCACAAGTGCTCGTAGATACATCATACAAAATACAGCGGAACTAATATATAACTAGTACAAAGGATCCCAAATACTCCTTGCTCTATGCTACATCCAAATGCTCAAAGTTACCTAAGTACTTGGCTGCCTACAAAAATAAGGCACCCAGTGTTTAAGGGGAAAAGAAAATAAACTCCGGGTCGGTTATGGGACTGGCATAAGAAACTTAAAATACGGCTATTTGAAAACAAAGGGTATCTCATAAGACCACGCCGCATATAAACATGGAACGGATTTTTACCTTATGATACCAAATCATTTGTTATGAAAAATCTAGTAATATTATTTTTAATGATACTCTTTTGAAAACACTTTCCAAGTAAATATACATAATCTTAGCCAAAATTGTTACATTATTAAACTCCAGCTTACTAGGCTCTACAATCAAATCTGAAGGCATTTATTGGAGAATGGATTTCCATACATTGGTAGGTAAAGAACTACCTTCCATACAGTACATCTCTAGAGGGATGTACCAAGATCAACAATTTTGAAACCTCTGCACCTGGCAAGACCGACCTACTCACAAACCCATCTAGTGGCGGATAGAACCAAATTTGAAGTCACCATGGTCCTAACCAACCTAATTGGGATTCCATAGCATACACAACATACTCGACATATATAGAGTAATCTAGAAAGGTGATGACCATACCCTAATGGTTGCAAACCAAATAGTCTTACGACATGCCCTGTTTAATCCATTTCCGGGTGATGAGGCCCGAGGTAACGATTATTTTTCACATAGCATATTCCAATTTGAATGCCACATTGCCAATTCCATCACACACCATTGATTTCCATAAATGTATAACCTCTGAGCTCGGGTGTCTCAGATAAGGGTGTTAAGTGTAGGAGAATTACTTCATACACTACCAAATAGACGTACGTTCGTAAAAATCAATGTACATGTATGTTGGAAATGAAATGTCAAACATTCGTCCATACAAGTTGTCCAGGAATAGGACAAAATAATGGAGATCTCCTACCACATCCTGTTGGGAGTCATCCCTTGGATTAGCGGCGAGCAGCCCTTTCATCGAAGATCAAATGAAGATAATACTGCCACATATATGTGATATGGGAAATTTCGCCTGAGGGTCAGTGACAAGCAGCCCTTCCTTTTTATTTATTATCATTCCAAGTCTTCACTTCGAATATGTAAATTGGTTTGAAGTGGTTTTTGGATAAGAATCACCCAAATTTGATCCTAGTTCCTTCGAACCAATCTTCGATAAAAATATTTAAGTAAATAGGTGCTTATCATTTGATTAGTTACTTTCTTTTTATTAAAAATATCTCCTAGTGATATATATCTTCAAAAAAATTCTTTTCGGTATATACGAAATTATTATACCTCTCTTTAACTGTGGAAATACAAAATCAAAATCATTTCTCATAAATCATATTGCAAAACCTTATTGAGTAAAAAGGGTCGATAGAAATTATACTAGTTCTACTTAATATCAATTTCCATATTCAACCTTTATTATCCGTCGAATAACAGTGAAATTACCTTTTAAATTCACATGGACAGTATGGGTTCTCTCTTTCGAATTTAATACCAAGTATAAGAAGATTATTTCTATACAATCCAAGTTGTATTAATTTTGGAAAAATTAAATCTTTTATACTTGCCTCATTTCCAACATTTGCGACATCATCTATTCCTCGCCCAGGAAAGAGGCCAGATGAACCAGGGCACTAGTTACTCCTAAACATCCCCTTAGTTTAAGCACTTCAAATTTGGATCTCATGAATAGAAAAATCCAGTCTACTTATCGGCTTTTAGAGCCAAGATTAAATCACTTGATTTTAACAGCCTTTCTTTAAATCATTTATTTAAACTTTTTAAAATAAAACCTTTAAATCATAAAAATACTTAATTATTTATTTGAAAACATTTATAAAATATTTGGGAAAGCATACTTAAGTTTATAGCCATATTTCAAAAGTTATTAAATGTGCTGCGAATACTGTTGCGAATAGTGCTTTTGAGGCATACTTGATCAAAACAAATTTTCAATCATTTAAAAATCCATTTTTATAACTAAGATTGCTTTTAATACATTTATAAAATTTATTCCATATTTTTAAAGAATTAAAATTATCAATTTTAAAGAATTTTTCACTTTGGTTTCCGAACTACCAAACCACGACTGTTTTGAAAACTTATTTTGCTCATATTTCAAAATCTACTAAACGAAATCTCGATCATTTTATTTTGTTTAAAAACAATGATTATAAGAGTTCGGAAAATTCTTCTTACAAAGAATTCCGACTCCGAATCCATCATTTAAATGGATTAAACTTTTTACGGCGTGACATCGCAAAATGCCATTACGTGATGCTCCTATTTTTGACTCAATTTCATAACTTGCCAAATCTTTTTCGAAACACTTTTACATGTCCATATAACATTTCTAAATGATTTTAAACCATTTTAAAGATGTTTAAAAATCTCATATAGACCATTTCGATTATTAAAAGAAAGTAATTTCCATTGTGATATACGACGTGTATTAAACGTGAGTCATTTCAACATCAAAATAAACATATAATTAACATCAAACTTGATGATCAAACATAGTAAACAACCGCAGCAATCATATCACATCATCATATTTATAAAATAAATTTGGAAGAGATTCTCACTTTGAATTCGTTCTAACTTTGTGAAAATTCGCTATAGCTTCACTACAATCGCACCGGACCCTATGGAATCGAGCCTTGGACCTTTGTGAAGGCTCGGCCTATGCTTCTAATGGAGATGGGCTCGGCCTTGGGTGGTGGATGGTGTGGCCGTGAGTTGTAAAGGTGGAAAGGAGTGGATTTGCTTTGGTTTTGAAGAGTTTTAATAATTTATACTTACTATATAATTTTAATTTCTTTTTTCCATAATTGTTGGCATAATTTTCTTTAGGCAGGAAGCCATTAATATAGAGTTTAAGAAGTGAAGAAGCTTAGGAATTTTATGAAGGAATGAAGTGAAGAGAGGTGGGTGCTATTTATAGGCAAAAGTAAGGAGGAAAATATCGTGATATTTCCACACAACACATCACCATTTCATCACCACAATACCTCACCCTCCCCCATCATGCTTGGCTATGTACTACTCCCTCCCATGTGTGTACCCATGTGCTTATACTTAGTGTGTAAGAGTCTGACTTTGGATTTACTTAAGGGTTAGGTTTTAGAAAAATATCTTGGATATTTTGTAATATATATTTAAATGTATAATCATATTTGTATGTACATATATGTTCATGTATATGTCATGTATGTGTGCATATGTATATCTCAATTGACTCACAATGTTGTACAACTTTTCTACGTTGAATCGTTATGGATTCCGGTTTTGATTTCCGGTCATATTTTCACTTCTTATTATATATATACACACATATTCGTAAACAAAGTTTGAAAATAATATTTCTATCATTGTATAATAATCAAAAGGACTTATTTTAATAATAATAATTATTATTAAATCATTTAAGCTCAATTTAAATTCAAAAATATTCATTCCAAAATAGTATCATAAATGATGTCATAAAGAGATTTTATTTTCAAAAATAAAATAAATAATTTTATTACATATTCTCACTCATATATATAAATGAGCGTATGCATCTAGCTTCTTGCATGATGTCGGATAATCTAAGAGTTGTTTATTGATAAAACGATTTTCGGTCATTTTATCAATAATCCTCCAAAGTATATATTTTTGTAAATGTTTATTCAAAATAAGATTATTAATATTATTTATTGTCCAAAACATTATCATTTATGCTAAAATATCTTATATTTAAATATATTTTAAAATTTCTGAAATGATGAATTTGTGGGTCGTTACATACTTCCCTCTTAAAAGAATTTCATCCTCGAAATTAAGGATAAGGAGCAAATTTCTTGAAAAAGGAATATACATACATATATATATATATATATGTGTGTGTGTGTGTGTGTGTGTCTGTGTGTGTGTATGACAAGGGGAAATATATACAAAATACGATAAGTGACCACACCACAGGCGGTAAGTACACTATCTCGATACCACATGCAAACTATACATCAATCTTATACTCAAGATTATCTTTCCTCATTCTATCATCTATTTCCTATGTGTGCAGTTTTCGACATCACCACTCCATTGAACTTTAGCCAACCTTACCATCTTCCTTCTCAATCGCTTCACATCGTGATCCACAATTTGAACTGGTCATCTGATAACTGCCAAATTTGGTTCTACTTCTACATCTTCCTAAGCTGCTGTTCCTATAAACAATTAAGGATCAAGCACATATTTCCATTGATGGGATACGTGAAAGACGTTGTGCACACCAAATAACCTTTCAGGCAATTCCACATGACAAACTAATGGGACAATCTGCTCAAGAATGGAAAAAGTCCAATAAATCATGGTACTAATTTCCCTGCCCAGCCAAATCTTACCACTCCTCTCATCGGAGAGACTTTTAAGAATACAAAATCTCCAATTGAGAATTCCAAATTTCTACACCTCTGATTAGCGTAACTCTTCTGCCTGCTCTGGCTTCTTTCATCTTCTTTCTGACCAAGTCTACCTTTTCTAAGGCTTCTCGAATCATATCAGGACCAAGTACTAACTGATTTCTAGTTTCGATCAAACATGCTAGGGATCTTCATGGACAACTATATAAAGCTTTGTACGGTGCCATGTCAATTCTTGCCTAACAGCTATTATTGTAGGGGAATTCCACAAGATGAAGATAGTTTTCCCATGAATGTCCAAAATCTAAGATACAAGCTCTCAGAAAATCTTCCAACACTCGATTTACCCTTTCAGTTTGCCCATCAGTCCGTGGATGATATACGGTGCTTATACTCAGCTTCATTCCCAAAGCTGTTTATAATACTTCCTAGAACTTACTGGTAAAGATTGGATCTCGATCACTGACTATACTACTTGCAATCAAACTATTTCCCTCATGTATATTTTTGCAAGACTTGCAGCTGTTCTCATTGGCTTTTGAAAGTGACTGTAGGATCATGTAATATGGATATTATCTAAACTACTTGTGCGGAATATAAAGTAAGTAAATAGTAGTAAAATAAAATGACACTAGAGATTTTTGTACTGGTACGAACTCCCGTTCTACGTCCTGTACCAGACTCCTTCTGAATTTAAACTAGCAACCCTCACTTAACCCGAAGGAATAGGTTTACACCGCCTGAGCAACCGAACAGGACTTTAACCACCTGAGCAACTAAACAGGATTTTCCCGCCAGAGCAACCGAACAAGACTTTGATACAAATGAAATGTTTTCTTGACTTTGCGTGCTTTTGTTACAAAACAGATTTGTCAAATGAAGTACACCCTTCCTATAATTTTTTCCTCAAGTATGATATGTATATTTGTGTGCTCGTGAAGATAAAGGAAGTATATATTGCTGTAGAAAATGAGAATTATAAACTTGATTTCACAAATTTCTAAACAACTGAATATTCATGAGAGTAGAGAGTAGAAAGTTGAAAGTTAAGCTTTTTGATCTTGAATGAAATGCATAGATATAATGATTGAAAAGTTACAACTGTTTGCAAATTGCTCTGTTGAATTGGAAATGGTCACAACTCTTCGTGGAAGAGATTCCTCTTTAGGAAGAAGAGACGTCTCTTCAGAAAATTTGAAAATATGACAGTTTGAACATGTTTAGTCGACTGAATATAATCATTTAGTCAACTAAGTTGAAACAAAAAATTTCCAGTTCAAATATGTAGTATTTAATTGATTAAATATTTGATTTAGTTTACTAAATCTTGTATTTAGTAGACTAAATATTTGATTTAGTTGAATAAATTTATTTAGTCGACTAAATATTTGATTTAGTTGACTAATTATTCGATTTAGTCGACTGAATGTGTGATTTTCAATATATGCAGGTTTGAACTTGAGGAAAGATTTTAACAATGAATACTAAAAACTATACCAACTTTAAACACAAATTTTGTCGAATGTTTGATAATTCTTGAGCTCCTTGTCATGAATCAAAATCTTGAAGTCCAACATTCTCCCCCTTTTCGATTGATAACAACTTCATATGAGATAAATTTTGACAAAAATCTATAGACTATAACTCCGCCTGAGTTTGTGCTGGTATCTTGTAAACTTGCAAATTTTGTTAGTGTACTGCGTATTTCTTCTCCCCTTTGTCATCGACAATAAGGAGAGGGATATATTTACACACATAAGATAGCTTATAATAATGTCAATGATAAACCACTGTCCAATATCCATTTTCCTCTCTTTTTAAGTGGTACCTGCAAAAAATATAAAATGAACATTAGTACCCACCTTTTGTTAGGGTCCTAAAGGTTAGGTCTTTGGAAACCAAACCCAAAAAGGTTCAGAATTCCTTTTGAAAAAATAAAATTTTTATTTTTGTGAACAGTTTCTTTCTATAAAAGATTTTATGTATTGGTTTCTAATCAAAGAATTATCGGTTTTAGGAACCCAAATTGTAATAAATTTAGAATGATTTGGAATTTTTGAAACTGATTTTGCAATATTATTATTATTCCTTTTGAAATTGTTATATAAAAAGTTCTTTTTCTTAGGAATACTTTTTGATATTTGCTTATATCATAGTCCCCTTTTATTTGAAACTGTTTGAGAATTTTCTATAACTTAAGAAAGATTCTCTCTTCCTTTGTTAAAATTAGAGACATTTTTAGTAATATCATCTAATTTTGTTTTAAGACTAGAATTATCTAACTCCAATATTTTAATATTAGCTTTCAAATCATGATTTTCAAATAAAAGAGCATCATTCTTTTCTTTTTGAGTTTCAATTTCTTGACTTAACATAGAGAATTGATATGTTGTGTTAGAATAAGATTCTTGAGAAGTTTCAAGTTCTTCTTCTAAAATTTCTTTCTCATTTCTTAGCATATCTACCTCAGTTTCAGTGCTATTCAATTTTTCAAGAGCTTCCTTATATCTTCTTTTGATGTTTCTTAGTTTATCAAGTAATTCTAAATTTATTTCCACTAAATCATCAAAAGTTAAATCACTCACCTCATCATTTATGGCTATAAAACAAACGTTGGCTTGTTCAGAATCACTGTATGTGTCACTATCTGATGACGAAGATGATTCTGAACCATCTCATGTAACAGAGAATGCTTTCTTTTTGAATCCGTCTTTCTTATTCTTAAATTTGTGTTTCTTTCGATCGGGATAGTCTTCCTTGATGTGCCTTTTCTTGTGACATTCATAACATTCTAGAGCAGAAGATGATGGCTTGTTATTGTTATTATTACTGCTGAAGCTGTTCTTGTTGTTTCTGAATTTGTTGCTCTTTCTGAATTTCAAAAACTTTTTGAAATTCTTAGCAATAAACGCCATATCTTCCTTATCTGAATCCGATTCATCCTTTTCTGCTTGGAATACTATATTCTTCTTATCTTGTGCATGTCCCAATTTTTCTTAGAGATTAACTTCATAAGACATTGGATTTCCTATTAACTCTTCTGGTTTAATGGTTGAAATGTCATTAGCTTCTTCAATCGCTAAGACTTTTCGTTCCCACTCATCTGTTAAAGAGTTGAGGATTTTTGAAACAATATCAAAGTCTGAATATTTTTCACCAAATACTAAAAGCGAATGATATATGTCTTGAAATATAGAGTACATTTCATTTATTGTTTCATCTTGCTTCATTTTGAAATTCAGGAACTGTTTCTTGAGCATAGAAATCTTACTCTGCTTTACTTTGTTAGTACCTTCATATGTAATTTTAAGTGTATGCCAAATTTCATAAGCAGTATTACACATGCTAACTCTATTAAACTCATTTTTTTCTAATGCACAAAATAACATATTCATAGCTTTGACATTTGCAGTAGCATCCAATTTTTGTGTGTTAAACCATTGTGAATATTCAGTAGTAGTTATGTTATATTCTACTTGAGTAATATTCAAGGTTTCATAACCATTGGTTTGCATATAAGTTCTCACTCTAGTAGACCAATAGTTATAGTTCAATCCGTTAAATAATGGTGGTCGTGTTGTAGATTGACCTTCAGTAAAACTTGTACCAGTGTTGTTTTCCATATTACTAAAATATCATATAACTGTGTTATGGTTATAAGATGACCTTGCTCCGATACCAAATGAAAGTGACTACATGATCGTGTAATACAGATATTATCTAAACTACTTGTGTGGAATATAAAGTAAGTAAATAGCAGTAAAATAAAATGACATCAGAGATTTTTATACTGGTTTGAACTCCTGTTCTACATCCAGTCCCAGACTCCTTCTGGATTTAAACTAGCAACCCTCACTTAACCCGGAGGAATAGCTTTACACCACCTGAGCAACCGAACAGGATTTTGACTACCTGAGCAATCGAACAGGATTTTCCCGCCTGAGCAACCGAACAGGACTTTGATAAATGAAATGTTTTCTTGACTTTGTGTACTCTTGTTACAACACAGATTTGTCAAATGAAGTACACCCTTCCTATAATCTTTTCCTCACGTATGATATTTATATTTGTGTGCTCGTGGAGATAAAGGAAGTATATATGACTTTAGAAAATGAGAATTATAAACTTGATTTCACTAATTTCTAAACAACTGAATGTTCAAGAGAGTAGAGAGTAGAAAGTTAGGTTTTTCAATCTTGAATGAAATGCATATATATAATGATTGAAAAGTTACAACTGTTTGCAAATAGTTCCGTTGAATTGGAAATGGTCACAACTCTTCATGGAAGAGATTCCTCTTCAGGAAGAAGAGACATTCCCTTTAGAAAATTTGAAAATATAACAGTTTGAACATGTTTATTCAACTGAATATAATCATTTAGTCGACTAAGTTGAAACAGAGAATTTCCAGTTCAAATATGCAGTATTTAGTCGACTAAATAGTTGATTTAGTTGACTAAATGCATTCAGTTGACTAAATAGTTGATTTAGTTGACTAAATCTTGTATTTAGTTGACTAAATATTTGATTTCGTCGACTAAATATGTGTGATTTTCAATATATGCAGGTTTGAACTTGAGGAAAGATTTTAACAATGAATACGAAAACCTATACCAACTTTAAACACAAATTTTGTCGAATGTTTGATAATTCTTGAGCTCCTTGTCATGAATCAAAATCTTGAAGTCCAATAGCTTTACTGGGATAAAGTGTGCGCTTTTGGTGATCTATGATAAGCCAAATGCCTTCATTTTCCTTTCTTGATCGAGGTAAGCCGTCGATGAAATCCATCAATATTTGGTCCCATTTCCAAGTCGGAATTTCAAGAGGTTGGAGTAATCCAGCAGTCTTTTGCTGATCGTTATTGACCTGTTGACAATTTGCACATCTGCTAATATGGATAGAAATATCCCTCTTCATACCATCCCACCAAAATGTCTTCTTCTCATCTCGATGCATTTTGGTAACTCCGGGATGTACTGTAAGTCGAGTATTGTGTCATTCTGTTAAGACTTCTTGCCTTACCCTGTCGACATTTGGGACGCATACTCTTCCATTCATCCTTAATATTACTTGATCATCCACCTTGAACCCTATCCATCTTCCTAGTACTGTGTTTTTCTCCACTGCTGATAATCTTTTGAATAAAAGGATTTCTAAGCTGGTTCTTTTTTATATGGTTAATCAAAGTTGGATGTACTATCAAATAAGCTATAACGGCATATTTTATACTTATTGCATTCGTTACCACATTGGCTTTCTCTAGCATATATACGATTTCTAAATCATATGACGCGAGAAATTCTAGCTAACACTGCTACCTCATATTCAAGTCCTTCTAAGTGAAAAGAAACTTCAAATATTTATGATCTATAAAGAGTTCGAACTTCTCACCTAGTAAATAATTTCTTCAAACCTTTAGTGTAAACACAACGGCTAATAGTTATAAGTTATGTGTTGCATAATTTTTCTCATGCATCTTTAATGCATACTAGCATATGCAGTAACCTTTCCATGTTGCATCAGTACCGTGTTCACCCCTTCACCATAAGACACAATATAAACGGTTAAGCCACCGCTTTCATCGATAATAGCCAGGACAAGAGCTTTATTTAACCTTTTCTTAAGTTCCTGGAATACTTCTTCACATTTTGGCGTCCATTCAAATTTAACATCCTTTATAATCAACTTCGTCAAGTAGTGAGAAATCTTAGACAAATCCTGAATAAATCTCTGGTAGTATCCTGCCAATCCTAAGAAGCAACGAATATTCTTCAGAGTCTGTGGTTGCTTCCAGTCTAGAATGGCCGAAATTTTTCCAGGATCAACCGAGATTCCTTCCTTTGACAAAACATATCTAAGGAATCTTACCTTTTCTTTCCAAAAGTGGCATTTTGAAAACTTAGCCTTAAGCACATTCCTTCTCAATATTTGTAGGACGATCTCTAAATGCCTTTCATGTTCTTCTTCGACCTTTGAATATATAAGAATATCATCATTAAAAACCAACACGAATTTGTTGAGCACATATCTGAATACCTATTCATAAGGTCCATGAAATAAGCGAAAGCATTGGTTAGCTTAAAAGACATAACCAACCACTTATAGAAGTCATTTGGTCCTTTGAATGCAACTAAAGGAATGCAATCTTCTGCTATCTTTAATTGATAGAATCCTATAGGTAGGTCCATTTTGAAGAATATTCGAGCACCATGAAGTCGATCAAACAAGTCATCAATATGGGGTAGAGAATACTTGTTTTTAATCGTTTGCTTATTTAGATCTCGATAGTCTACACGATGTCTTAGGGAGCCATCTGACTATGCAACAAAACTACTACTGAGCTCCAACTTGAGCGACTTGGTATAATTAGTCCTTTCTTTAAAAATTCATCCATTTGACTCCTTAATTCATTTACTTCCTTGGGGCCATTCCTAGAGAAGAGTGAAAAATAAACCTCGCACCAGAAATCAAGTCGATTCAAAAATCAATTTCTCTATGTAGGGGTAAACTTTTAACTTCCACGACAATTCGCATTTCTTCTAGACGTTTTTGAAATGAATTTAGGGCATACATAAAACCATCCATTACTGGACTTGATTCTTCAGACATTATTTTAAAAGATTCACTTATTTTATTTTCTAAATGCACCTTCCTTTTAACACAATCAAGAACAACCTTATATTCAGATAACCAATTCATACCGAGTATAACCTCAAATCCAACACAATTGAGGACGATATGTCACATGAAATGTTTTGGGACAGGTAGGCAGCTTGTACATTTTCACAAACTATACCAAGATTTGTTTTACCACCTATAGGGTTAGAGACATAGATATGAGTATCTAATATCTCTATGGTAAGTTTCAATTTATCAACCAATTCTTTAGAAATAAAACTGTGGGAACCCCAGTATCAAATAATACTCTAACTAGATTTTCATTAATGCAGATATTACCTTCGAGAACTCTCTTGCCCTTCTCATCAGTCGCATTTGAGGGTTCATCTTTAATGACAAATATATGACTTGTTCTCTTTTCTTTATTAGTGGGCAATCTTTATTACTGTGCCCTTGTTTGTGACAATTGTAGTAATTTCTAACCTGATGTAACATCCCGTGTCTGGAGGCCAAAAGCTAAGCGCTATGGATGCTGCAGCCATCCACGGTATTAACTTCTGGTGATGAAATACGGTAATGTTAATGGTATCCACAATATCAGAAGCACTTGAATATGAACAAAATCACAGATTTCCAAAAAAGCAATAATTTTCAGTGATTACTTTTCAAATAATATCATATCCAAGTTACAAAAATACCCAAACGTATCCTAGGCATTGATCAAATATAATTTACAACAATACGCCAAGAGCGACATATGAAGATGCCCACTTGGATGATCAAAGTAATATAGACATAATTGTCTTAATACACAGCGGAAACAATTTTAAAACAGAATTCCTAAATTAGCTATCCGTCAGCGACCTGCTCATCTTCGGATGCTCTATTCGCCAAAATCTGCTAAAACCTAAACTTTTAGCCTACTCAAATCAAATTTTGAGCACCCAAGAGTTTACGGGGAAACAAAAACTTCGAGTCATACATAAAGTCTGGTATGAATAATTTCTGTTACATCTCAGTTTACTGATAAATAGTGAGACCACGCCGCTTAGCAGAATGGGTTTCCCCTTACTAATATCTCTATTTAAAACATATATTTTGGAAATCCTTTCTTGCAGCCAACCTAGTTAATCAACTAATTATAATAATAATATAGCAATATCCATTATGCTAAAACATGAAATAAAATAGTCAATCTGTCTAAAATCTGAGCTGTTTGCTCTATGCTGGACTATTTGTCCTAAATTCTGAGCTAACTTCTATTTTCTGAACTATTTGTTCTAAAACTGATTATACCAAAATAGCAATATCTTTTATGCTAGATAGTTGGTTATCTGCCCAAAACAGGTAAAAAGGGTGGACTAACTGTCCTTAAAAAGTAGCAAGGTCCGTTATGCTAATAAATGAACTAACTGTTCATATCAGAGCTAACTGCTCTTTTCCGGACTAACTGTCCTCTGGGCTGACTGCCCTCAAAATGGACCGACTGTCCAAATTAAATGAGCTAACTGCTCGAATTTTCTTTTGGGTTAATTACCCACCAAAATATCTAGGCTAACTTCCCTTCAAAATTTTCCTTGAGAACCTTTTCAAAATGATTTAGTCCGTCAAATCATATATATATACAAGGAAAATATATCTTTAGCTTTATTCTAAGCTATTTTGCCATGTTATATATTCTTTACTCAAAATAATGTTGATGATGTTCAATAAGGATTATCTATCCTTTTAAAATAAGTTAAAGTGCTTTATAACTTAAAACACTTAGGCTATCTGCCTAGTCCTTATATTAGAAACCTTTGTTTAAAACTTTTAAACAACCTTTCGAAAACATAGAAGGTAACTCCTTCTAAAACATTAATAAAACCTTTCGAAATCATTGAAGGTAACTCCTTTAAAACCTTTTAAAAAGCCATCCTTTTATAAGCTTTAAAAAATATGACATCCACCCTAGCCTTTTGAAAACATTGCAAAACCATCCTTTCGACCTTGTCGTAGGTTCCACCTTTCAACCATGTTGAAAGGTTTCTTTTCGACATAAGTTGAAAGGTTCACCTTTCGACTTTATCGAAAGCTTGAGGTACCTCAAAACCTTTTGAAGACATTGAGTTCAATTTAAAACAAGTGGAAACCTTTCGAAACCATTCAAAGTTAACTACTTTGAAACCTTTAAAACGTTTCGACAAAACATTTGGACTATTCCTTCAAGTAGAGCAAAAGGATCAGAAAAACATTGGAGTTGAAAGCAACTGCTTTGAAACCTTTATAAAACCTTTCGAAACCATTCAAAAACAATGAAGTGTTGGTGTTGGAACCAACCCTTTGAAATCAATGGAGAGAGGAGGCAAGTTTTAGAAAAACAAAAGATTACCTTTGATTCCATCTTTGTCAAAAGGTTATGAAGCGACAACTATACTTTCAACCTTGTCAAAAGCTTTACCTTTCAACTTTGTCGAATGGTTTCAATTAAAACAAGAAAGCAAACCAATCGAAACCTTTTTCTTTTAACCCATTTGATAGTGTCAAAAGCTTTTTGTTGAAAGCTTGCAGGCATATTTTTTTTAAAACCAAAACATAACTTCATCTCCTTCGAAAGCTCTAACCGTTCATCCCTAAACCCTTCGACTCCTTCCAATTCACTACATACTAGTTGCCGGATACCATGTGCATTGGTATTTGACCTAGTCGAAAGGTTTAATACCTTCGACTTTGTCGGAAGTTTTGGAATGGAGGCGGAAGCTCTTGCCGAAAGAGTTGAAATAGTGAAAATATTATTTATTTGTACTTTAAAATTGTCCTTTCGTACCCAACCTGCCTTATTTGTCTAAATCTGATTGATTGCCAGAATTTTATATTCAAAAATGCTGTCGACTTTCCTTATTTGGAAGTTTAAATAATTTTGAAAAAGTCCCTTTCTCATTTATAATATATAAAACATTTAGGTCCCATGTCTTAAATAATTTTATATAACTATTAAAACATCTTGAAAAATTCCAGAAAATCAATTAATATGTTCCTTTCAACATATAAAATTTTCGAATCCAAACAAACAAATATTTTCCTATAAATAATTTTATAATCCAAATTAACCATTTCTCCCTTAGAAAATTCATAACAATTCCATAAAAATCCAGAAAAATCTGAAAATTAAAACCCATCTTTAATATAACCTTTTAGATTATCATAAAAATTCGCAAGGCTAACAGATGTCATTTAATAGGGTTTTCATCTTAAAACATGTCATAAAATCTATATGAACACTCATAAATCATCAACATGTATATATAATCATTTATCATTCAAAAAGATGGCAAATCTTTGCAAAATCATTCGGATTTAATCTTAAAACCAAAACCATAAAAGTTTAAAGATGTAAACATTATTCACCTTTGCTTTAGAGATTAAGGAGCTTGATATTTGAATGAGTTTGATTTGAATTTTCTTTTCATTAAGCTTTTCTTTAGTTTCATCTTCTTCTTTCCTTGTTAATGGTTGACGGCCTTGCTTTTAAATTTTTAGAAATGAGAATGAACGTGTATTAAGATACATGGCCTAAGGAAGGTGATATAGGAATGACCTCTTTCCCATAATACCCCTCCTCTAATTCATTTTAAACCCTTCTTTTAATTTATTAGTTAAAAAGCCACGGCTACCTTAATTAAATCAAATCTCAATCCTCTTATCAACACATTATTTTATTTAGTTTATCTAACTAAATCTCCTAAATAATGTTATCAAAAATCTGGGGTGTTACAGACTACCCTCCTTAAAGAATTTCGTCCTCGAAATTACAATAAGCCTCAAAACAAACAAGAAGGTAAAACATACCATCAAAACATGTCAGGATAAGTATCTCTAATCCTGCTCTCAACCTCCCAAGTATACTCTCTATCATCGTCACTCTATTAGACTTTGACTAATGTAACCGTCTTGGTTCTAAGCCTCTTCTCATCTCTCACAGCAATGCAAAGTGGCTTCCTCACTATGGTCAATTCCGGTTCTACCACTAAATCATCTAGTACTGTCGGTGTAATAGCTGTCTCCGGGTCTCTAACACACTTTCTGAGATGAGAAATATGAAAAACATCATGGACACCTGCCAAACTGCTCGGTAACTCAAATCTATAAGCGAGTTTCCCAATCCCCTCAAGAATAGTAAAAGGTCCAATGAACCTACGAGATAACTTCCCCGACTTCCCAAACCAAAGCACATCCTTCATCGGTGATACTTTGACGAAAACCTGGTCCTTAAGTAAGGACTCCAAATCTTTTTGTCTCTTATCTTCCTAGATCTTCTGCCTAGACTGAGCCTCCTTCATCCTAGCTTGAATGACCTCAATCTTTTCTGCAGCTTCTCTGACCAAATCTGAACTAACAATCAACCTATCCCTGGTCTCCAACCAACAAATGGGAGATTTTCATGGCCTTCCATACAAAGCTTCAAATGGTGTCATCCCAATACTAGTTTGACAACTAATGTTATATGAAAACTCGACTAGATGCAAAAGGTCCTCCCATGATCCCCCAAAATCTAGTACATAATCTCTTAACAGATCTTCCAAGATCTTGTTAACTCTTTCCGTTTCCCCATCTATCTGCGGAAGGTAAGCTGTACTCATCATAAGCTTGGTTCCCAAAACTTCCTGCAGACTCTTCCAAAACTCGCTAGTGAACAAGGTATCTTTATCACTAACAATACTGCTAGGAACTCCATGCAGTCTAACCTCATTCTTCAAGAACAACCTTTCTAAAACAGGTGCCGTCCTGGTTGACCTAACTGGAATGAAATGGGCACTCTTAGTCAATCTGTCCATTATAACCCATATACTTTCATTTCCTCTGTTCGAACTTGGCAGCCCGTATATGAAGTCCATAGAATTAGAATCCCACTCCACATTGGAATGTCTAACAGCTGAAGTAAACCACTCGTTTTCTGGTGTTCGGCCTTTGCCTGCTGGCAATTCAAGCACTGCCTTACACACAAACCAATATCCCGCTTCATTCCTTCCCAGAAGAAACTCCTCTTCATATCCTGATACATCTTGGTACCTATGGGATGTATAGTGAACTTCGAACGATGGCATTCATCCAAGACTTCCTTTCTTATGTTTCCTACACTCGGAACACATAATCTACCTTTCTTTCTCAACCACCCATTCTGGTCAAGACTGGAATCTATCAAGTCATCGCTCTTGGTTCCTTCTTTTAGCTTTCTGATCTGTTCAGCTGACACTTGATCCTCTATCTGCTTAGAAGCAATCCGTTCGATCAACACTGGTCGAACATACAAACAAGACAATACAACTGTATTACCACTAGACCCAGCCTCAGATCTCCACTGCACTCTGCAATCTGCTAATGCTTCCAAATCTTTCCACTCAGCTAGCACTGCATTATGATGCTTCCTACTAAGTCTTTCCCTGGTGTGTACTCAATCCCAAAATCATAAGCGGCCATGAACTCTAACCACCTCTGCTATCTGATGTTCAGCTTCTTCTAAGAGAACAAATACTTCAGCGACTTATGATTTGTATACAACTCAAACTTTTCTCCCGAAAGGTAACGTCTCCACACCTTTAAAGTAAAAATCACTGCAGCCAATTCCAAATCATGCGTTAGATATCCGACCTCATGAGCTCTAAGCTGTCTAGAAGCATAGGCAATCACTTTACCTCTCTGCATTAGCATGGCTCCTAATCTAGTTCCACACCCATCGGTATAAACTACCAAATCCCAATTCCCCTCTGGAACTACCAACACAGGTGCATGGGTCAATAAGTGTTTCAAACTCTGGAATGCTTCCTCGCACTTATCGATCTACACAAACTTCACATCCTTCCTCGTCATCCTGGTCATCGGTGCTGCTATCCGCAAGAAATCCTTAATGAATCTCCGATAATAACCAGCCAACCCAAGGAAACTCTTAATCTCGGTTACTGTTTCGGGTCTCTTCCAACTATTCACTGCCTCGATCTTAGTCGAATCTACTGACAACCCTTCCTCTGAGACTACCTGACCAAGAAACTTCACCTCCTTCTTCCAGAAGTGACACTTCAAAAATTTCACTTTCAACTGATGCTGCCTCAGTGTCTCAAGCACCACTCTAAGATGAACTTCATGCTCTCTTTCATCCTTAGAGTAAATCAAGATATCATCTATGAAAACCAACACAAACCTATCCAAGTGATCTTAGAAAATCCGGTTCATCAAATCCACAAAGAAAGCTAGAGAATTCGTCAGTCCAAATGACATAACTAACAATTCATACGATCCATATCTGGTCCTGAACGCTATCAAAGGTATACTATCCTCTGCTACTCTAAGCTGATGGAAACCCATTGCCAAATCCAACTGAGAAAATACCTTTGCTCCACTTAGTTGGTCGAACAAATCGTCAATTATGGGCAATGGATATCGATTCTTTATCGTCCTCTCATTCAACTTTCGATAATTGATACATAGCCTCAACGATCTGTCCGGCTTCTTAGCAAACACCGTCGTGGCATCCCCACGGTGAACTGCTCGGTTTGATAAAACTGTTGCCCTCTAAATCCTTCAACTGCACCTTCAACTCCCTCCTCTCTGAAGGGGTCATTCTGGTTGGCTGCCTACTCACTAGTTCTACTCCCGAAACCAAATCTATATGAAACTCAATAGCCCGCCTTGGCGGCAATCCAACTACAGGCTCAAATACATATGCAAATTCTCTAACCACGAAAACTCGGCTCAACTCATCATTTGAATCCAAAGCACCCAACAAAGCAAAAACTGCACTGCTAGAACCTCCTACGGTGAAAACAATCTGATCGCTATTATCCAGGTGTCTAAGAGATATCTTCCTACCCAGGTAAAAAATCTTAGCATAGTACTCACATAACCAATCCATACCTAGGATAATCCCGAACACCACAAAATCAAATGCATGCAAACTGCACACAAAAGTATGACTTAATAGGTCAAACTCAAACTGGTCACACCTCAACCCTAGAGTTGCATACCCTCCTATTGGATTTGCAACCCGTAAGGAAGTAACTAAAAATGTGGGTTCAAGGTTAAACTTATCTATCGAACATCTAAATATAAAAGAATGCGATGCACCAATATCGAATAAAATGCTAACAGACATACCATGAATCTGAAGCGTTCCTCCAGGAACAACTTTCCCCTTCTCCTGGGTTGTTGGCTTGGAAACAGCAAGCTCCAATGCATACACCTTGCCCTTACCATCTCCAATGGGCTCCTTGCACTAGTTCTTATAATGGCCTATCAGGTCACAGTTGAAACACCTGATATTCTTCCCCTTAGCCACATTCTTCGCTTTCCCTTAGTGACACTCATTAGTAAAGTGCCTTTTACTGTCGCATTTATAGTAGACAACCTCAGACTTCGTTTTCTTGGCTGCTCCACCCTTCTGAGCACCTTTCTTGGGAAAGCACATCCTCCTGTCTCTCTCACAAATGACAATGAAAATTGGGATGCCATCAAAGCAGACCCTATTTTCGAAGAAGAAGGATGGGTGGAAGTTCCTCGTAACGTTTAATTTGATTGCTTTATTTAATTTGATTACTTTGTTTGAATTGATTGCTTTGATTGAAATTGTTTGTTTTGATTGATCTGATTGACACTTGGTGTGGATTGATAAATGTAAAAATATACATTAATATATTTATAATCGTTGATTGAATATCATGTCTATAAGTATAGTTATTTCTTAATATACTCTATTATATAATTTATTAATGCAGGTACTTGAGTACAAGAATGAAGGGGAGTTATATAGTTTAGAGTTTGTTTGTTTTTGTTGATGACAAAGGGGGAGAAATATAAAATAGGGTAGTTAGGCATAGATTAAGGAGGAGTTATTAGATTTATGGGGAGTTATTAGGATAGAAGTAATATTTTATAAACAAAGGTTGTCATCATCAAAAAGGAGGAGATTGTTAGTCCTTGAGATGATGGTTTTGATGACAACAACCTCAGAATAAGATTATAAAATATAAATACTAACATTATAGTTTAGATATATATGTATATTCAGGATTTAACCATGCAGATACAAAGAATGAAGATTGTACAGTATAGAGATTCAAGATATCAAGATTGAAGACACATGAGTATCAAGATTATCAAGAGTTCAAGATTTCAAGATAAGTATTGAGTCTAGAATTAGGTTAAAACTTCATAATAGCACTAAAATCTTCACTCCATTTTTCTTTTGGGATAGAACCTATTTCTACCTTTTTAGTGGCTTACAAACCCACGACAAGTAGCTTACAAACCTATGACAAGTGGCTTACAAACCCACGAACATCCTGATTGTGTACAAGTTCTCGAGTCCTTATGTGATGAGATATTCTGCAGGAAGAAGCTTGCAAAACTACTTCAAAATGATTTTCAAAACTACTTCAGAATGTTTTTCAAAACTGCTTTTCAAAATGTTTTAGCCTTAAAAATTATCTTTTCAAATGATTTTCAAAAAGATGTTTTAGCCTTAAAATATTCTTTGTTTTTGTTTTTAATAAACTCTTGTTTTAAACAACGTTTGTTTTAAACTATCTTTTATTATAATATATTTATAATTAGATTTAAATATAAAATTATAATAAAATTATATATATATTATTCTCTATATTTATCTATGTATTTTATCTATAGTCTAGTATATTTATAAAGCTTAAATAGTTTTTAATATAAGACAAAGGTTATTTCAAAGAAAATCAAATCTTCAAAAAATGCTTTGGGATGTCGACATGCCCTAGTACCCCATGTCGACCTAGTGACAGTTAGATTCAAAAATTTGAATTTCAAAAGAAGTGTCTATTCGCCATAACCTTTCACGAATGGACATGGCTGTTGTTCTTCTATAAATAGGGGTTAGTTTCAACGAATTTGTATATAGATTTTCTGGTTTTTCACTTCTCTTCTTCTTCCACATTTATTTATACATATTCTTATCATCACTCTGCCGAAATCAACATTGAATCTAACTAGATAATCTCTGGTTTGATTCTCTGTCACTATCTCATCAAGATCCTCTGTGTTATTCGGAGTTATAGGCTTTCTTTGTAATCAATAGAGTAAAAGGTGTGATTGTAGCCTTGGAAATCAATCAAGCGAGAAAATGTGTGATTGTAGCCTTGAGAAATCAATTGGGTGAACTTGTTGCCCGAAAATCAAGTATCTCTACCTAGAGGATTGTGATTCTGAAAGGTGTACCTCGTGGCCTTGAAATCGAGGGTTGTAATTGTTGAATTGCTTTTGAAAGGAAATCTGTACTTAGTTGTGCGGGACTGGATGTAAGGTAACTCCGAACCAGTATAAAATCCGGTGTGTTCTTTCCTTTACTGCATCTACTTTATTTCTGCATCTATGTTTGATTCTGTGCTTATATCCGTGTCTGAATATTGCATACATTTGTGTACAATTCAACAATAACTCAAAAAGATTTAGTAATTTCTTATAAACACTATTCAACCCCCCTCCCTCTAGTGTTCATTCTAGCCTTAAGATCCATATTCCACATTCCTCACATTTGGTATCGGAGCAAGGTTTTCAAAAGTTTCATAATCTGAATTTTGAAAAGTTTTCAAAATGGCTACCAACACTGGTACTGTTACTAATACTAGTATCCTTGTCACTAGTTCATTTGTAGAAGGTCAGTCTACTGTCAGACCACCACTTTTTAATGGCAGTAACTAGGCATATTGGGCATGTAGGATGAAAATATATTTACAATCTGTAGGATTAGATACTTGGAATATCACACAAACTGAATATTCTGAACCCACAACTGATTTTGCACAGTGGACCGCTGAGCAAAAGACTGTTGCACAAAATAATTCTAAAGCAATGAATATTCTGTTTTGTTCACTTGATAGGAATGAATTTAATAGAGTGTCAGTTTGTAAGTCTGCATATGAAATCTGGAAAACTTTGCAAGTGACTCACGAAGGAACAAGCAAAGTTAAACAGACCAAAATTTCCATGCTCACAAATCAGTTTCAGTTATTTAAAATGAATACTAATGAGTCTATTTCAGATATGTATAGTCGATTTCAGGATATTGTGCATTCTTTAATATCCTTGGGAAAGGAATTTTCGGAAGAAGATCAAGTCAGAATTTTTTTAAATTCTCTCACTCCAGAATGGGATCAAAAGACACTTGCAATTGAAGAGGCTAATGACATCAGTACCTTAAAGATAGAAGAATTGATTGGAAATCTAATGTCGTTTGAAGTCTAAATGATCGGGAGAAGAGAAAGCAAAGCATCTGAAAAGAAATCAATGGCATTCAATGCATTAACCGACGGATCAGACTCAAACAGTGATAATGATGAAGAGATAGCATTTATGATCAGGAATTTTTGGAAATTCCTGAAATACAGAAAGATGAATAATCTCAAGAGAAACAACTATAAGAATTCTGGAAATCAGAATGCAGTGCCAAACAATGTCAAATGTTTCGACTGTGATGAACCAGGCCATATGAAAAGAGACCGTCCGTATCCAGATAGGAAGAATCCTCCTATAAACAATGATTCAGTAAAGAAACGAAAGCGTGCATTTACTGCTACTCTAGATGACTCAGACTCGTCCTCAAGCGATGATGATCAGAAGACAGATAATTCAAATTTGTGTTTCACGGCAGTTCACGACTTCAACAAATTCAAGGAAACCGACTCAGAAAAAGGTAGACATTTACAATACAATTGATTGAAATTGCATGCTTAGAATTAGATGATTGATTGCTTGATTGATTTTGAATTGGTGCGTTGATTGAATTTTAAATTTATTTTTTATTATTTTATTATTATTATAATTTTATTTTTATTTTATTTTTATTATTTTTAATAAAATAATAATATTTTCTGGAATATACTATAATTCTAATAATATTCCAGATATATATATATATAGACATTAAAATAATAAGTATATATATATATTAGAATACTTAGGAAAAATAAATCATAGAAATTCACAGGCATATGTCGACATGGTCCCTACCCTAATGTCGACATAGGTACCAGAATTTGAAATTCAAAATTTGAATTCAAATGGTTGAATTTCTCTCCACCTTTTCACTTCATTCAATACTCTGAAAAGGTATCTTTTGACCAGGGAACATGTCTTTCAAAAATCTATTTATTCACTATCTTTTACCACAACTTTTCACTTTCATTTTCAAATTCAAACTCTCTCTTCAAAACTTCAAGCTCTCTACTCTCTACTTTAATGGCTTCTTCAAGCAACCCCTCCATCATGAAACTTTCCAGAAACTTGAAAGAGAAACTCCTCAATAATTCGGAGGCCATAAAAGCATACATCAATTATGCTAATTATGGAAAAGTCCATCCTGGAAAGTTTGCTATTTTTCAAGATTTTGCTTCTTCTGAAATTGATACTCTTTTTGCAAACAATCAAATTCTTAGTCTTGTTGATTCTTCTCAAAATGATTTTGTTTGTTACCCAAATCTTGTTAAAATTTTCTATGCAAATCTCAATCGAGAATTTTATGAAGGAAATGATAATGAAATTTGGAGTAGTGTCAAAGTCACTAAAATTGTTTTGAATTGTGATCTTTTGGGTACCATTCTCAATTGCAAAAGCACGGGAATGGATCTTTCTAGTTTTCAAATCGATGAACATGATCGTGAGACATTTCATCATATTTTGAAAGAGATAAAAACTTTGAATTTAAAAACCGAAACTTTCGTCCTAAAGCAAGAATTGTCAATCTTCTTTTACAACATACTTTGACCCCAAGATCGGGAAATTTTAACAATCCTACTTCAAAAGTGTGCAAAGCACTTTTTGCTATCTTCGGAAATTATGATATCAATTGGGCGCAAATTATTTTGCATGAACTTCGTCCTAAAAATTTTGAAATGGGAGAAAACACTTTATATCATGGAATTTAACTTACTCGGATTTTCAACTATTTTGGAGTAAATTTCAAAGGAGAAGAATTTATTTCAAGAAAAGTTTTTAATATCTCAAACATTTCTCTCATGAAAATCCTATATGTTTTTCAACCTTATGAGACTCTTGTCGAAAAGAATGAGCGTTTGGCTCATGAAGAAATGGAAGAGGAGGAAGAAGAAGAAGAAGAAGGGGATGAAATGGAAATAGAAGAAGAAGAAGAAGGTGAAACATCCCTAAAAAGTATTGAATATCCCTCCAATCCTACCAACAAAACCCTTCTCAAAAACCAAAAGATTATTGTTGAGAATCAACGGGTTCTTAAAAGATCCGTTAGTAAGAAGTTAGACAAAATATCATCCAAGATGAACAAGTTTTTCTCTAAAGTCAGCAAGAAACTTGGATTATCTTCATCTTCATCATCCTCTAACTAGTTCTATATTTTCATATCATGTCGAATTAGTTTAAGTTTGTTTTAATTTAATTATTTATGTACTTGTTTATGATTAATCATTGTATCACTCTTCTATGCAATGAAATTGAATTTCTTTTCTGTTATCTAGCTTATCTTATCTCTTGAATAAATGTTAGTATATTATATAAATATATATATACACAATTATTCACAAAATCAAAATTACCATCAAATTTCACTGCCTCATGTCGACATACTCTCTATGACCATGTCGACATGTACTGGTCAGAAATGACACTTCATTTTGAATTTGAAATTTGAATAACTACCATATGTCTATTCATTTCAAACGAATTTCTACACCTATATATACCCATTTCTTCCAGAATTCATTACTAAATATTATTTCTTATCTATTCTGTCTCTCATTCTTCTCACAATTTCAAAAATGGCTAATCCAATTCATAACTTATCCGAGAATCTTGAAGAAACTTTTAATTCATTCAAGAATATTCTCTCGTTCATTCTTCGTAACCAGCGACACTTAGAATTGAGTCAAATGCAGATGATCAAGGAGAAAGAAAGGCATTTCGATGCAATTCAATGGATGATTTCTTCCCTGCACAAGGATGATAACGAAGCACATCCTCCTGTCTCTCTCACAAATGACAATGAAAATTGGGATGCCATCAAAGCAGACCCTATTTTCGGAGAAGAAGGATGGGTGGAAGTTCCTCGTAACGGTTAATTTGATTGCTTTATTTAATTTGATTACTTTGTTTGAATTGATTGCTTTGATTGAAATTGTTTGTTTTGATTGATTTGATTGACACTTGGTGTGGATTGATGAATGTATAAATATACATTGATTTATTTATAATCGTTGATTGAATATCATGTCTATAAGTATAGTTATTTCTTAATATACTCTATTATATAGTTTATTAATGCAGGTACTTGAGTACAAGAATGAGGGGGAGTTATATAGTTTAGAGTTTGTTTGTTTTTGTTGATGACAGAGGGGGAGAAATATAAAATAGGGTAGTTAGGCATAGATTAAGGGGGAGTTATTAGATTTAGGGGGAGTTATTAGGATAGAAGTAATATTTTATAAACAAAGGTTGTCATCATCAAAAAGGGGGAGATTGTTAGTCCTTGAGATGATGGTTTTGATGACAACAACCTCAGAATAAGATTATAAAATATAAATACTAACATTATAGTTTAGATATATATGTATATGCAGGATTTAACCATGTAGGTACAAAGAATGAAGACTGTACAGTATAGAGATTCAAGATATCAAGATTGAAGACTCATGAGTATTAAGATTATCAAGAGTTCAAGATTTCAAGATAAGTATTGAGTCTAGAATTATGTTAAAACTTCATAATAGCATGAAATCTTCACTCCATTTTTCTTTTGGGATGGAACCCATTTCTACCTTTTTAGTGGCTTACAAACCCACGACAAGTAGCTTACAAACCTACGACAAGTGGCTTACAAACCCACGAACATCCTGGTTTTGTACAAGTCTCGAGTCCTGATGTGATGAGATATTCTGCAGGAAGAAGCTTGCAAAACTACTTCAAAATGATTTTCAAAACTACTTCAGAATGTTTTTCAAAACTACTTTTCAAAATGTTTTAGCCTAAAAAATTATCTTTTCAAATGATTTTCAAAAAGATGTTTTAGCCTTAAAATATTCTTTGTTTTTGTTTTTAATAAACTCTTGTTTTAAACTTCGTTTGTTTTAAACTATCTTTTAATTAAAAAAAATTATACTTAGATTTAAATATAAAATTATAGTAAAATTTTATATATATTATTCTCTATATTTATCTATGTATTTTATATATAGTCAAGTATATTTATAAAGTTTAAATAGTTTTTAATATAAGATAAAGGTTATTTTCAAAGAAAATCAAATCTTCAAAAAATGCTTTGGGATGTCGACATGCCCTAGTACCCTATGTCGACATAGTGACAGTTAGATTCAAAATTTTGAATTTCAAAAGAAGTGTCTATTCGCCATAAATTTTCACGAATGGACATGGCTGTTGTTCTTCTATAAATAGGGGTTAGTTTCAATGAATTTGTATATAGATTTTCTAGTTTTTCACTTCTCTTCTTCTTCCACATTTCTTTATACATATTCTTATCATCACTTTGCCGAAATCAACATTGAATCTAACTAGATAATCTCTGGTTTGATTCTCTGTCACTATCTCATCAAGATCCTCAGTGTTATTCAGAGTTATAGGCTTCCTTTGTAATCAATAGAGTAAAAGGTGTGATTGTAGCCTTGGAAATCAATCAAGTGAGAAAAGGTGTGATTGTAGCCTTGGGAAATCAATTGGGTGAACTTTTTGCCCAGAAATCAAGTATCTCTACCCAAAGGATTATGATTCTGGAGGGTGTACCTCGTGGCCTTGAAATCGAGGGTTGTAATTGTTGAATTGCTTTTGAAAGGAAATCCGTACTTAGTTGTGCGGGACTGTTTGTAGGGTAACTCCAAACCATTATAAAATCCAGTGTGTTCTTTCCTTTACTGCATTTACTTTATTTCTGCATCTGTGTTTGATTCTGTGATTATATCTGTGTCTGAATATTGCATACATTTGTGTACAAATCAACAATAACTCAAAAAGATTTAGTAATTTCTTATAAACACTATTCACCCCCCCCCCCCCTCTAGTGTTCATTCTAGCCTTAAGATCCATATTCCGCATTCCTCACTGCTCTGTCCAACCTGGACCGCTTTTGCCTTGCTCTTCTCCAAAGACTAAAGGAATTCTTCCTGCCTCAAAGCCATCTCTACAACAATATCAGATGGATCTCTAAGATGAGACAAAGTAACACTAGCCAACTCCGGCTTCAATCCTCTGATAAACTTCACATTCCGCTTCAACACGATATCTACAGAAGCATACCCATATAGGGCCAACTCTTCAAACTTCCTGGCATACTCAGCAAAAGACTCCTACCATGCACCAGCTCCGCAAATCGCCTAATCAAAGCCGATTGTGCCATCACAAACATAAACCTCTCCTGGAATCTCCTCTTGAAATCCTCCAAGGTTACTGTCTCCTCATCAAATGTCGTTGTTACACCATTCCACCAGAATAGTGCGGCTCCCTGAAGCTACCTGGACACCAACCTCCTCTTCTGCTCATCATTGAGCCCTAGATCTACAAAAATCCTTTCGTAGTGCAACAACCAATTCTCAAATCCAATGGCATCCTCCATTTCCATAAACGGCTTCCCTCCAAGCTTCACAAAATCTCCGCTCAACTTAGGCGAAATGATTCACCATGGGAACTTCCGAAACCGCCGCTCCTGCAGCATTTCCTCCTAACACTCTAGCTGCAACTCCTGCTTGCATCATATTCTTGAAAAACTGATACATGGCTTCCATTCCGACTTGCGGGACTTCAGCACAAACATTCTCCGCCTGACCTTGGTTTCTCCCAGCACAAGGTCCGACATTTCTTTTGGTGCTTCCCCCACCTTGATTAACTCTACTTCTTCTACCATCCATATTTGTATTCAAACCTCATGAGATACAAAAAGATAACCTAATCAAAGATATATGAATGGAGATAAAGCACATACTTATATATAACAAAAAAGAAGTATGTTATTATAGCGTTAACCCAACCCCAAATCTTACTCTAATTTCTTTGGATTTTTGTTTTCAAAACAAATTTTTAGTTAAATTTTTCATAAACCCATGCTCTGATACCAAGTTGTAACATCCCGTATCTTGAGGCCAAAAGCTAAGCTCTATGGATGTTGCTACAATCATCCACAGTATTAACTTCTTGTGACGAAATACGGTAATGTTAATGGTATCCATAATATCAGAAGCACTTGAATATGATAAAAATCACAAATTTCCAAAAAATAATAATTTTCAGTGATTACATTTCAAATAATATCATATCCAAGTTACAAAAATCCCTAAACGTATCCCAGGCATTGATCAAATATAATTTTCAACAATACGCCAAGAACCACATATGAAGATGCCCCCTTGGATGATCAAAGAAATATAGACATAATTGTCTTAATACATAGAGGAAACAATTTTAAAATAGAATTCCTAAATTAGCTATCCGTCAGCCACCCGTTCGTCTTCGGATGTTTTATTCGGCAAAATCTATTAAAACCTAAACCCTCGGCCTACTCAAATCAAATTTTAAGCACCCGAGATTTAAGGGGAAACAAAAGCTTCGAGTCAAACATAAAGCCTAGTATGAATAATTTCTATTACATCTCAGTTTACTGATAAATAGTGAGCGCTGCTTAGCGGAACGGGTTTCCCCTCACCAGTATCTCTATTCAAAACATATATTTTGCAAATCCTTTCCTGCAACCAACTGGTTAATCAACTGATTATAATAATAATATAGCAATATCCATCATGCTAAAACAGGAAATAAAATAGAATATTTGTCTAAAATCTGAGCTGTCTGCTCTATGCTAGACTATTTGTCCTAAATTCTGAGCTAACTGCTCTTTTCTGGACTATCTGTCCTAAAACTGATTGTACCAAAATAACAGTATCTTTTATGCTAGATAATGGGCTATCTGCCCAAAATAGGTAAAAAAAGGTGGACTAACTGTCCTTAAAAAGTAGCAAGGTCCGTTACGCTAATAAATGAACTAACTGTTCATATCACAGCTAACTGCTCTTTTCTGGACTAACTTTCCTCTGGACTAACTATCCTCAAAATGGATTGGCTGTCCGAATTTAAATGAGCTAACTACTCGAATTTTATTTTGGGTTAACTACCCTTCAAAATATCTGGGCTAATTGCCCTTCAAAAGTTTCCTCGAAAACCTTTTCAAAATGATTTAGTCCATCAAATCATATATATACAAGGAAAATATATCTTTAGCTTTACTCTAAGCTATTTTGCCATGTTATATATACTTTACTCAAAATAATGTTGATGATGTTCAATAAGGATTATCTATCCTTTTAAAATAAGTTAAAGTGCTTTATAACTTAAAACACTTAGGCTATCTGCCTAGCCCTTATATTCGAAACCTTTGTTTAAAACTTTTAAACAACCTTTCGAAAACATAAAAGGCAACTCCTTCTAAACCATTAATAAAACCCTTAGAAATCATTGAAGGTAACTCCTTCAAAACCTTTTAAAAAGCCTTTCTTTTATAAACTTTAAACATATGACATCTGCCTTAAAATCCTTTAAACATTAGCCTTTTGAAAACATTGCAAAACCATACATTTCGACCTTGTTGGAAGGTTCCACCTTTCGACCTTGTTGGAAGGTTTCTTTTCAACTTTGTCGAAAGCCTGGGGTAGCTCCCCGATAAAATCATTTATATACCTTTCGAAAGCAATGAAACTCAAAACCTTTCGAAGATATTAGGTTCAATTTAAAACAAGTGGAAACCTTTCGAAACTATTCAAAGTTATATACTTTGAAACCTTTAAAATGTTTCGACTTAAACCATTTGGATTATGCCTTCAAGTAGAGCAAAAGGATCAGAAAAACATTGGAGTCGAAAGTAACTGTTTCAAAACCTTTATAAAACCTTTCGAAACCATTTGAAAACAATGAAGTGTTGGTGTTGGAACCAACCCTTCGAAATCAATGGCGAGAGGCGGCAAGTTTTAGAAAAACAAAAGATTACCTTTGATTCCATCTTTGTTGAAAGGTTAGGAAGCGGCAACTATACTTTCAACCTTGTCGAAAACTATACCTTTCGACTTTGTCGAAAGCTCTTTGTGGAAAGCTAGAAGGCGTATTTTCTTTAAAACCAAAACACAACTTCATCTCCTTTGAAAGCTCTAACCTTTCGTTCCTAAACCCTTCGACTCCTTCTAATTCACTACGTACCGGTTGCTTGATACTGTGTGCATTGTTATTTGACCTAGTCGAAAGGTTTAATACCTTTCAACTTTGTCGGAAGGTTTGGAATGGAGGCGGAAGTTCTTGCCGAAAGAGTTGAAATAGTGAAAATAATATTTACTTGTATTTTAAAATTGTCCTTTTGTTCCCAACCTGCCTTATTTGTCTAAATCTAATTATTTGCCAGAATTTTATATTCAAAAATGCTGTCGACTTTTCTTATTTGGAAATTTAAATAATTTTGAAAAAGTCCCTTTCTCCTTTATAATTATATAAAACATTTAAGTCCCATTCCTTAAATAATTTTATGTAATTATTAAAACATCTTGAAAAATTCTGGAAAAATTCCAAAAAATCAATTAGTATGTTCTCTTCGACATATAAAATTTTCGGATCCAAACAAACAATTATTTTCCCGCAAATAATTTTATATCCAAATTAACCTTTTCTCCCTTAGAAAATTCATAACAATTTCACAAAAATTCAAAAAAATCTGAAAATTAAAACCCAACTCTAGAATAACCTTTTAGATCATCATAAAAATTCACAAGGCTAACATATGTCATTTAATAGGTTTTTCATCTTAAAACATGTCATAAAATCTATATGAACATTCATAAATCATCAATATATATATATAATCATTTATCATTCAACAACATGGCAAATCTTTGCAAAATAAATCATATTTAATCTTAAAACCAAAACCACAAAAATTTAGAGATGTAAACATTATTCACCTTTGCTTTAGAGATTAAGGAGCATGAGATTTGAATGAAATTGATTTGAATTTTCTTTTCCTTAAGCTTTTCTTTAGTTTCCTCTTCTTCTTTCCTTGTTAATGGTGGCCGGCCTTGCTTTTAAATTTTTTGAAATGAGAATGAATGTGTATTAAGATACACTGCCTAAGGAAGGTGGTATAGGAATGGCCTCTTTCCTATAATACCCCTCCTCTAATTCATTTAAAACCCTTCTTTTAATTTATTAGTTAAAATGTCACAGCCACCTTAATTAAATCAAACCTCAATCCCCTTATCAACATATTATTTTATTTAGTTTATCTAACTAAATCTCCTAAATAATGTGATCAAAAATCTGGGATGTTACACCCGAGCCTTAGGATTCTTACAGGTGGTAGCAAAATAACCCTTTTGTTGGAAATTATAACAAGTAATATCATTCAAATTGTTTTCTTGTGGACATCCTTCTGGCTTGCCTTGCTATGGCTTCTTCCCACAATGGTTGAATGTCCTCTTCTTTTAGTTATTGTTGCTTCTTGAGTTGTGGCCGGATTCATTTTGTCTAGAGTTACATATCGAAAACTCATGTTTACCAAATCTATAAATGTAACAACCCGCATATTTATCGATTGCATATTTAAATATTTTATTTAAATATAACATCATTCGTCGGATTATAGTCCAAAAATCTACTTTCTGCAAATGATCGAATTGGGACTCAAGACCACTTCCATTGAGTTCAAAATGCCATTTGCGATCTTTTTGAGTATAAGCTTCGATATGTTTGGAGTAAGTTGAATTTTGCTACTTTTTCTATTGGGTTTTGGGTTTGGGTTCAGCCCACTAGCTAACTTAACCCCCTAACTCAGCCCTCTCCTCTCCATTCACTCATTCTCATTCCTCAAACTCAAGCTTCAACTGAAAATGGTGGAAAGGAAAGGGAATTAGAAATTCCAAGCCCTAGTTCATTTGCAATATCCAAATTCTTGCTCCAAAATCAAAGAGAAGCCATTGGTAAGCCTCCTCTTCATCTTCTCCAACTCTTTCTTCCTTCTATTTCAAAAATTCCTAAACCTAAATTTGGGAAATGCTTGTTTTTATCTAGATTGAAGCTTGTAGAGTTGAAGTGGAGAACGGTTGGTCTTCTCTTTGCAATTGAGCTCCTTCTTCTTTGTTTTTGAGTTAAAAGGTGAGTTTTGAACTCACATCTACTACTCTTATCTTTCTTTGTTGTTAGGTATGAATTCCTAACACTTATTCATGTTCATTTGCTTTTGATTTGAATTGATTTGATGAATTTTCCAATTTTGGTGTTTTGAAGTCAAAATCATTAAAAATCATATCTTGGACATTTGGACATGTTATTTGGAATGTATCGAAGAGCTTATATTGTTGCTTGGCATAAATCCCTAGTCTTCGTCGCTCGTCCGATCACTTCCGTTTTGGATTTTCGCCCTTTTTGGGCTAGGTTGATTTTTGCCTACCATGAAATTTCAGACGTCTGGATTGAATTTCAGACGTCTGGATTCGAATTCAGACGTCTGGTTTGGAAAATCCAGGCGTTTGGAATTAGTTACTAGAAAACGCAAAAAGGCAGAGGAAAAATCCAGACGTCTGGAAATCCAACCAGACGTCTGGCAAACGTCTGGTTGGAATTTCAGACGTCTAAAATGTGCAGTTTTGCCTATTTTGGGCCAGAACTTAGGGCCAGACGTCTGGATCAATCCCCCAGAAGTCTGGAATTGTTCGCTTAGCCTATTTTGGGCTGTTTTGAGTTGAATTTCCATTGTTTAATCGATTCATGTTGATCCAATTAGTTGTTATTGCATTCTTTGACTTCGATGATTCTTTTTAGATTTCGTACACGGGTTTTTATAAAATGATCCTTTTAAATTGTATTAAAAGCTCGTTTCCCCAATTTCTAATTTCTATTTAAAACACACACATAGTTTTACACTCCGAGCGAAGAGGGAGGAGAATTAAATGATTAGATAGAACGCGTGCTATGAACATGTGCGTTCATCTTTTCAGTTAATTCCTAATCTATTTGTTTAATCGTTTTGACCTTCGGGTCTGGTTTACCAATGAGATGAGGTGAACTTTGTACTGCTTTGAGTGTGAAATTGACTAACGGATAGCAAACCATTTAGTGCGAACGGGTGGTTATGGGACTCACGTTAACACTTTTCGAGTTCCTTTTCGGGAGTTTGTGACACATGCTGCCTTTGGGATAGTGTCTTCGGACTATCTCCTTCTGGCTTGTTGCCTTTAATATCGCTTTTGGAGTTGGTCCTTTGCCCCGGCTCGAGAGATATTGGGGTGTTGCTTTTTATAGCGCTTTCGGAGTGGTTCCTTCACTACCGCTCGAGAGATATTGGAGTGGTTTCTTCACCACCGCTCGAGAGATATTGGAGTGGTTACTTCACCACCGCTCAAGAGATATTTGGGTTTGTTGCAGTTGGAATTTTCTGTTGTTTCTTTGATACGTATATTCCCTAGGTATCGCCCTTCGGTGTTGGTCTTTTGAGTCACACGATGTATAGCGGGTACCTTGTGGAACTTGTATTACCTTCATTGGTAATTGTTATTTGCCTTTGGCTTGATTTGGGATATTGGTATCCTTTGTTTATTTGAGTTGCCGATGATATGAGGCTTGTTTTGTTATGATTCATCTTATGTTAGATGATTGAATTATCTCCTTTAGAGATAATTGTTATGCTATATGATCTTGCAGGTTCATTATCGTTCAGTTTATCTAACTGATTTGTTTAGCTAGACTGACCCGTGTATTTTATACTCGGGTCAGACCGAGTTGTTTCAGGTTAGGTGCTTTTGGACTTAGCCTCTTTTGCTTCCGCAAGGACTATTCCGCTAGCTCCTTTTTTTCTTAGCTTTTTGTTTAGTCCATATCTGTTGTAACTCTGATATGTATTCTTGTGAACTCGTTTGTATATTGTGGTTTTCTATACCACTTGTCATGTATCATTTTGTATACTCTGTTATGTATCTGAATATGTGTATGTGATGATCTGTTGTTCTGTGATGTGTATTACATTTGGGTTGTTATATTTCGTTCTGATAGATCCTCTAGCCACCTATGGCTTTGCATTGAGTATTTATTGGGTACATCGATCCGTAGGTAGGGCGATCGTCGATGCATTCAATAGATAATTAAAGCAAGGTTATAGATGGTCGCTCCTAACCAGCTCTATTCTTCGTATTAGCAGACGGTATTATCTAATAATACTCTTTGTTATTATGGGTATCGGAGTGGGGCGTCACAGCTTGTTCAAGACTCACCTTTTAACTCAAAAACAAAGAAGAAGGAGCTCAATTGCAAAGAGAAGACCAACTGTTCTCCACTTCAACTCTACAAGCTTCAATCTAGATCAAAACAAGCATTTCCCAAATTTAGGTTTAGGAATTTCTGAAATAGAAGGAAGAAAGAGTTGGAGAAGATGAAGAGGAGGCTTACCAATGGCTTCTCTTTGATTTTGGAGCAAGAATTTGGATATTGCAAATGAACTAGGGCTTGGAATTTCTAATTCCCTTTCCTTTCCACCATTTTCAGTTGAAGCTTGAGTTTGAGGAATGAGAATGAGTGAATGGAGAGGAGAGGGCTGAGTAAGGGGGTTAAGTTAGCTAGTGGGCTGAACCCAAACCCAAAACCCAATAGAAAAAGTAGCAAAATTCAACTTACTCCAAACATATCGAAGCTTATACTAAAAAAGATCGCAAATGGCATTTTGAACTCAATGGAAGTGGTCTTGAGTCCCAATTCGATCGTTTGCAGAAAGTAGCTTTTTGGACTATAATCCGACGAACGATGTTATATTTAAATAAAATATTTAAATATGCAATCGATAAATATGTGGGTTGTTACAACAAAGGTACATACCCGGTCATCCTATCCTAATATTGCTCCTTCATCCCTGAAATAAACATTTCATTTTTCTTTAAAGGTGCGTCTATCAGACCTGGTCCAAAATGGAATAATTCACTGAACTTGTTGGAATATTCTTCCACCGACATCTCTCCTTGTTTTAAATCCATAAAACTTGGATAAAGGCAGGATTTTCCTACAGCTGGTATATATTGTTTTTCTAAAGCTTCCTTGAACTGTTCCCATGAGAAATTATCTTTTGAATCATTCAAAGTTATGGACTCCCACCGTGTTAGAGCCTCTTCTTATAACTGCCAAGAAGCTAAGAACCTTTTATGCTCATTCCCGATATTCAATCCCATAAAAATTCTTTTACAAGAGTGGATCTAAGCCTAAACTTCAATAATGGACTCCATTCCTTTAAAAAAATTACCACCAAATTGGTGTAATCTTTGCGTAACGTAGCAATGTTAATTTGAATCTGCATTGGGACTACCACTTTCTTAATTACTGTAGTGTTTGATCAACCGTTGGTGGTCGTATTGTTGCTACCTCCTCTTCATCCTCCTTTACTACTCATCTCCTACGATTTGCATATAGTAAGGAAACATCTTTAGAAATATAGATGAAATTATCTTAGGGAATGGGTATAAACTCGAATATACTTATTCTGATAAAATTTCAAATCTGCGCTCTCTCTGACTAAACTTATTCTAGAGTATTACTAACTCTATCTCGAATGAATTGACCCCATCCAGACTTAGTTATTCGCTCAACCATAAGCTCTGATACTAAATGTGACAACCGAGCCTTCGACCTTTAGAATTTGATACTAATACATTCTCAATATTCATGTGTCGTAAATCCAAGTGTCGGTAAGGCAGATTATCATGGAGTAAAAGAAAATAAAGGTAGAAGACAAACAATATAAAATCTCACATCATATTCAACATTTAATTATACATATGAGTAGTACATGCAATTATTAGAAATTGCTCCATCAAAGTAATAGTAAGTACTAATCCAGCTAGGGTAGTTATAACTGCCTATCCTCATAAGGGCTGTTAGATACATTATACAAAATACAACGGAATTAATAGATAACTTCTAAAAAAGAGCCAAAATGCTCCATGCTCCATGCTCTATCCAAAAAGCTCCAAGTTACCTAACTACTTAGTTGCTTGAAAAAAATAGGACACCCAAAGTTTAAGGGGAAAAGAAAATAAATTATGGGTCAGTCATGGGACTGGTACGAGAAACTCAAAATACGGCTATTTGAAAACAAAGGCTATATTGTAAGACTATGCCGAACAAAAACATGGAACGAGTTCTTACCTTATGATAACCAAATCATTTGCTACGCAAAATCTGGTAATATTATTTTTAATGATATTCTTTTGAAAACAATTTTCAAGTAAATATAGATAACCTTAGCCGAATTTGTTATATTATTAAATTCCAGCATACTAGGCTCTATAATCAAGTCTGGAGGTAATTATTGGCGAATGGATTTCCATACAATGGAATGTAAGGAACTACCTTCCGTATAGTACATCTCTAGAGGGATATGCTGATGATCAACAACTTTGAAACCTCCGCATCTGGCAAGACCGACTTACTCGTAGACATATTTGATAGTGGATAAAACCAAATATAACATTACCCCGGTGGTAATCGACCTATCCGGGATCCTGTAGCATATACAACATACTCGACATGTATAGAGTAATCTTAAAAGGTGATGACCATACACTAATGGTTGTGAACCACATACCCTTACAACATGCCACATTTAAGCCATTTTTGGGTAATGAGACCCTAGGTAATGACTACCTTTCACATAGCACATTCCACATTGAATGTTGCATTGCCAATTCAATTACACACCATTGCTTTCCTTAAATGTATAACCTTTAAGCTCGTACATCTCAGAGAAGGGTGTTAAGTGTAAGAGAGATACTTCCTACACCACCAAATAGATATACGTTAGTAAAAATCAATGTACATGTATGTTGGAGATGCAATGTCAAACATTTGTTCATACAAGTTATCCAGGAACATGATAAACTGAAGGAACTCTCCTACCACATCCTATCTGGAATCATCCTTAGGATTAGTAGCGAGCAGCCCTTGCATCGAAGATCAAATGAAGATACTGCTGTGACATATATACGATATGGAAAATTTCCACCGTGGATTAGTAACAAGTAGCCCTTCAATTTATTATCATTCCAGGTCTTCACTTCGAACACCTAAATTGGTTCGAAGTGGTTTCAGATAAGAATCACCCAAATCTGATCCCAGTTCCTTTGAGCCAATCATCGATAAAAAGATGTTAAGTAAATAGGTGCTCGTCATTTGATTAATTACTTTCTTTTTATCAAAAATATCTTCTAAGTATATACGAAATCATTAAATCTCTCTTTAACTTTGGAAATACCAAATCAAAATCATTTCTCATAAATCATATTGCAAAACCGTATTGAGTGAAAAAGGTGAATAAAAATAATGTTAATTCTACTCAATACCAATTTCCATATTCAACTTTTACTATCCGTCGAACAACGATGAAATCAACTTTAAATTCACACAGATTGTATGGGTTCTCCCCTTGGAATTTAATACCAAGTATAAAAATATTATTTTTATACAATCCAAGCTGTATTAATTTTGGAAAAATTAAAACTTTTATACTTGCCTCGTTTCCAATATTTTCGACCTTATCTATTCCTCGCCAGGAAATAGACTTGGTGAGCTAAGGCACTGGTTACTCCTAAACATCCGCTTAGTTTAAGCACCTCACATTCGGATCTTATGAATAGAAAAATCTAGTCTACTCATCGTTTTTTAAAGCTGAGATTAAATCACTTGATTTTAACAGATTTTCTTTAAATCATTTATTTAAACTTTTAAATTAGAACCTTCAAATCATCTTTAAAATACTTATTATTTATTTGAAAGCATTTATAAAAGATTTGGGAAACAACACTTAAGTCTAAAACCATATTTCAAAAGTTATTAAAAGTGCTGTGAATAATGCTGTGAAAAGTGCTTTTAATAGTGCTTTTAAGGCTTATTTGATCAAAACAACTTTTTGATCATTTAGAAATCCATTTTATTAACTCATCTCATTTAAAACATTTTAAAATATTTATAGAATTTATTCCATATTTTTAAAGAATTAAAAATATCAATTTTAAAGAGGTTGCCCCTTTGGTTTCCGAACTACCAAATTGCGACTACTTTGAAAACTTGTTTTGCTCATGTAACGAACCCTACCACAGATGACACTTAATACATCCTTGGTATTCATGTGTCGATTATTTATTCGTTTGAAAGATAGGTCATTAGGGGTGAAAGTAATAAGAGATAGAAGACAAGAAACTAAACTACACAAAATCTCACAACACAACGAAACAATATATATTTCTCAACATAATATATTAAAAAATCATTTCAAAATGTTACATCAGAGTCATTTTAAAACAAATTCTACCCTAGGATAGTTATAACAGCCTGTCCCTACCTAACAGATACAATATGCATATAATATAGCGGAAAAACAAGGTAATAAGTAGTTATCAATGAAGCCACCTGCTCCAAGCTCCTCCAAAATGAATCTACGGAAATACCTGAACTACATGGCTGCCCATTCAAATTTGAGCACCCAAGAGTTTAGGAAAAGAAAATAAACTTCAGGTCAAACATGGGTCTGGTGAAAGTAAAGCATATATTTAACTTTATAAAAACCTTTAAATCAAAGGTATCTCCTAAGACCACGCCGCACACAAATAAGGATGGGTTTTTACCTTACGATAACCAAAACATTTTCTATAGAAAATCCATTGATATTATAATAATATCTAAGGGGTCAAAGTAAAATACGAATATAGCTAGAATGCTTGCATCTCAAATTTCAACATAGTTGGGCACAACTAAGTCCATATGGCACTTATTGGAGAATGGATTCCATACAATGACTGGCTACTGAGGTATCACCCGTTATGGTGCATCTCTAGATAAAATAACACTTAGGTCAAACCTATCATCCCCTGCCAAAATAGAACTGGCCTACCTCTTAATGGATAGTACCAAATATGATCACCCTCTTTTTGGGCCCCGAAGCATACAAATGATAGATAATATCGATCCTAGATAGGGATGATCGAACCCACCTAGCTCTGCTGCATCTCCCATATTTTAGTCATTTCCGATTAATAAGGCTCGAGGCTACATTTTACCTTTTATATAGCATTTTCCACTTGGAATGCTAACACTGCCCTTCAGGCAACAATGAAATGCTAGCATTCATCCATGCAAGTTGTTAAGGACATAAACAAACCAAAGGCACTACTTCCACTACATCCATTTTGGAATCACCCTCAAGATTAGTAGCAAGCAGCCTTTCCACTTCAAAGAACTCCATCTACCATTCCATCATCTTCAAGATGTCTTCACTTCAAAATGCTTGAGTTGAATCAAGGTGGTTTTTGGATACTTATTTGATCCCCCTCTCTTCGAAACAGCATTTCATAGTTTTCAGTAAACTCAACCCCGGTTCTTTAGCTAATAAACAGTCATAGATAAGAGTAGAGATCACCTCCTAACAGTTAGTGGATATATTTCCTTATCATTTGTCCTAGGAGAACGAAGCGAGATTTATATGCACAGTAATCATCGGAGATAACTGTGCCATATAACTCGCGTGCTTCTCATAGATATTTCCAAAGTTACATTTTGGATCCATATTTGATAGTCGGTTATTTACTATCAAATAAACAAACAACAACCAATTCAATTTGAGATTTATTTATCTATATCAACCACTAAGCCTCAAAACAAAACTTTATTTAGTATATCTCTTTCTGAAACATTTATCTAAAACATTCATATACTTGTTTCTCTGACATAAGTGTATACAAAAAAAATTGTGAATAACTTCTTGCTTCCAAATCATGTTAAAAAGGTTTAAACAAATGTTGTTTAAATTGGAGGTAAGGACAACCCTAAACATTGTTTCCTTGGTGTTAACTGTGGAACGGATGTTCTGTACCACCATTTTTAAAAGGTTGGTTTAGAGTAACCTAGACCTCAAATTCTTTTTATACTTCTTTCAGTAAATCCTTTTTAATAAATCTATTTCATTCATGAAATATCTTTTACTTGAAATCCAAATCCATTTCAAATACTTTCTAAATTTCCAAATTCATCATAAACCTATTTATAAATATTCAAAATCATTTATACAAATTGCTTTTATAAATATCCAAAATTATTATATAAATTTATTATAATATCCAAACCTTTTTATAAACTCCATTTATGAATATTCAAATCATTTTCTGAAACGTCTTTTATAAATACCCCAAATCATTTATAAAACTTCTTTATAAACATTTCCTATTTAAACAACTTCCTAAATAACCTTTAATCAATTTAGCTTCCTTTAATAAGCAAATCCATTTTATAAATATTCCTTATCTATGAAATCTTTTTTGCTTAAAAACTCAAATTTGTTTATATAAAACTCTTTATAAAAACTTCTTTTTATAACATGGAAAAACATTCCCATTAGTTAAAACATCGTTAACAAAACCATTTGCCAACTCATCTTTTAAATATCTTGTTCAAAATGTAATAACTTTGAAACCATTTCAGAAAGAAAATGAAATATTTGTCGTTACAAAATCAAACGGAGGCTTAGCGACCACAATGGTGCTTTTAATTTGGTTTTACTTATCCAGTTAACATGGCATCACATAACAATAGGTATATAAGAGATCGACATATAACAATCAATCAACTTAAGTAAATGTCCAAGTTAATTGAAATATTAGAATGGTGTTTGTTCTACTAATAGATGTCATTTAGTTTTCCTAATCATATAGGGTTACATAAGGCACAGAAATCCCATGATTTAAAAACAAATTGAAAGAAAACATTTTAAAATAAAAATAATTACTTAATCTCAAAGATATTTTAAAATAAATTAAAACCCATGTAAATGAGAATCAGATCCTTCTTAAATAGTTATTAAACTCTAATTAAAGGTAATTAAACCTTAATTAATCCTTATTAACATAACTAACTTTAATCCAAGATTAATTAAATAAAACCCCTTTTTAAAATAGTAATTAATCAATAATTATCTTAAATAAATAATTAAGTAATAATTAATTAATCCTTAATTAAAAAATAAATAATAATTAATTTTAATTAAGTAGCAAATCATGATTAACTTAATTGATTAACATTTAAGTATAAATAACATTATTAACAAATGATTAAGTAATTACCTTTATTAATGAATTAGTTAACTAATCATTAAATAATTAAATAATTAAATAATTTTTCTTTAATTACTAAATTAAAGTTAGAAAACACTTCCAAAAATATTTCTAAGTGAAAACGAGTTTGGATTAAAAAACTAGTTAAATTTTCCGAACTACGCGTATAGCGACTATCGCTATACAGACCCGTATTTTCACTTTCTGAAATTTGGATTCCTAAGCTTTAAAAACTTCAACTTTGAACTCTTGTCTTCTTTAAAACATGAAAATACACTTTTGAAAACCAAAATCAAACTTGTAAACTTGAAAACTTTTCACTTTGAAACAAATTCAAACTTCGACAAAAAGCGAATTTCTACGTCATTTAGTTTAGCGGATCGCTACCTTTGTATCATGAACTTACATATAAAAAATACAACATTCAATAACAATACCACATCATAACATTATAGAAAAATGACAAGCAAGAATATTACTTCACAAATACTAACTAACGTTTCCAACATTCAAGGTAAAAACTTTATCGCCTACTCAAAGTTCGGCACAAGCAATCAACACCAAATCAACATACATGCATGCATACACAACATATAACATTACCACATATTTAATAAAAAAAATTAACTCATAAATTTACAACTTTGAAAATTTAGTAAATTGAGTTTTAAAAGCATGAACTTTACTCACCAAAATGCTTATTAACTTAATTGGATTTGCGCTAACTTCTCGAACAACATAAGGACCAAGCTTCACTATGCTAATGGCTTGATTTAGTGGACCTTAGTGGGATGCTAGGTCTTGGCCTAGGTAAATATAGGACTCGCAATGGTCCAAAGTGAGGAGTTTAGGTCTTGTTTTGGATGTAAGGTGATGTAGAGTAGTTCTAACTTTGAAGGTTTAACTTAGGAATTGAAGTTTTGGAGATATGAATGGATGTAGGAACTTATGAAGAAGAGAATGGAACTGAAAATGTCTTAGAAATTTAAGAAAGTGAAGACAAGTGTAAAGGTATGGGTATTTATTGTAACGACCCCACTGCGATGCCCAGTTTAGTAAAGAACATTACAAGTAATGCCGTCTACTAATATGGAGAATACGGCTTGTTAAGGGCGATCGAATGTGAATATATCTTTCTACTAACACTGACACGTCATTTATACCCTTTTCACTTAATATTTGAACTAAATTTGATGTGCAAAGATTAATACAAAGTAATACACACACAGATTTCTCAAAATCAGAACAATATATCATATAAATAACAGTCACAGATCATAGTGGAATATATCTCAACTTACACATATAAAAAATTTAGAGTTTACAAAATGAAATACTAAACTTGATTGTTATACAAGTTTAACAATTCTTTAATCTCAATTATACATTTTATATACAAGGTCCAAATTCCTAAATGGGATAGACTAAAAGTCCAAATGTTTATCTCCTTGCTAGCATAACCATTCAAAGGTCAACCTGTCCTGTAACCTGAAAAGTCTCGGCCTGAACCGAGAAAAATAACACCCGGTTCAGACTATCTCTAAATATCCAATAGGGTGAGAACAAGATATAACACAAGAACAAACAACATATAAGTAAATACAGATGTCCATGAAATAAAGGGTCAGGGGAACTAAATTAACTTACAGTTCATCACAAGGCACATGGTTATATATTTAAGTCACGAACACATATTAGTCACTAAACACTGAATTCATAGAACAAAACATAATATCTCTAAGCACGCAAATATCAATGATTAACTCATAACAGGGTTATAAGTTTAAGTCACAAACATGAACTAGTCGCTAAACACAAGATAATAGAATTAACTTAACATCCATCACAAGACACAAGAACATATATTTATTTCACAAACACATGACACAAAAATATATATTTATTTCACAAACACATGACACAAATATATATATTTATTTCACGAACACAAGACACAAGAATGTATATATTTATTTCGTGAACATGGAATAGTCACAGAATCCAAATATCCAGAATCCAAGAGATCTTAATCCAAACCGATCGTAATGATCATCCAAAACAATCGCAATGATTGTACTCAAAACACGTGGCAAACAGACAAATAAATTGGTATCACTCGAACCGATCTGATACCAAGGATCGTACTCAGACAGAGAAAACAGAATCACAGAATGATATCAAGGATAGTCCATACCAATCAAGGTGATCAGAGAAACCATGACTCGATAACTCTACATTTATTTAATATTATTATATTATTATGTTCGAAAAGAAATCCATGAATAAACTTCTTAAGGATCTAGTAGCCACTTGCTGCATACCAAAAGAGAGTAAACTATAAAGTGCCAAATACTATCACCTTTAGTAATCACAAGAATTATAACGACCCACTATTTTGGACCATTCAAATCGACAATAATCCATACATGTCTGGCTTGAATAATTCAAAATAACAGATTGTAAATAAATTTGGAGCAAATGAAATCAAATACACAGAATCACAAACATAGAACATATCAGAATAACTCGTAGTGGAATATAAAAACCATAGTAGTTCATGAAGCTACTATAACAAATTCTCAAAACGTAATATATAATATCTGCTTGAAAACATATATAATAGAAATCTCAAATAAATAGAAGTTTATGAATACCAGAACTGAAATAGAACAACTGAACTGAAAGGAACAGATAACTAGACAAGCAGAATCTCCAGCGATTCCTAGCTCCAGAAAGAAATCCAAAGCTAAGCTGTAAATACTCAGGCTGACCCGAGCGTAAAGTAAAACACAAAACACTCGCGTTAGGACAATATATACTTATATAATGTAAACCAACTCAAGTGAACTGTAGTAGAAATGCACAATAACTCAAAGGATGCTTGGGATCGCCCATCCTTTAAGGATCAGTTAAACTATAAATTAAATACATCCCGTGGTTAAAATTTCAAAATGGTATTTTATACTTCGAAATCAAATATCATTTCAAAATTCAATATCCTTCAAAAATCCATTTCAAAATATCAAAATATCATATTTCAAAATAGTTTATATTTCGAAACAAATTACTTTATTTTAAATTATAAAAATGAAGTTATTATATTTAATAATTAAATTATTAAATTTCCAAAATTTTAATCTTTCAAAGTTCATTCGTTCATTTAAATTAATTAAAACAATGAAAATTCAACTTTCGCAGCATTTAGAAAATGCTACGGAAAGTCACATTTAAAACAGTTCAATTTAACAAAAGACAGCATTTAAAATGCTGTAATAGGGTTACATTAGTTTCAAATAAACTTAGTTAAATTCAACCATTATAACATCTACAAAAATGCTATAATAGCCTTTAATTAAATTTAGCCATTTGGTTCATTATTATCAACTACAACATTTACAAATGTTGTATTATCATTTACATTAGAATTAATAGCATTTCAGAAATGCAGTTAATTAACTTCAAATATTCAGTATAATTTCACCAACAATTATATTTTTATATAAATCATTTTTAACATATAAAATCATATAATTTCACTTTTAAAACAATCATTCAAATACCCTTATATTCATGATTTTATAAAGTTAAACCTCCATTCAAAAATCAAAATTTAATAATAATTCACTTATTAAATTCCAATATTAAATTATAAATCATTAAATTAAATTAACTTAACACTTAAGTTTAAATTTTCAAATATAACTTAATTCCATTTTTATTTACATAACTTAAAATTCACTTTTAAGCCAAATTCACAAATTTCCAATTTTAGTAATATTTCAAAATTTCAACTTAAATATTCATTCATTTCACATTTTAACTTTATTCAAAATCATTAATATAATATAAAAATCATTTAAATTCACTTTAATCCAAATTATCATGAATTTATCACATTTCATATTTAATTAAATTCCAATTATCACCAAATTAAACTTTCCCAAAATAACTTACATTTCAAATTTTCTAATTTTACCCTTTTTTTTCACTTATAAATTTTCAGAAAATCAATAATGCTTTACAAAAATCATTTTTATTTAGTTTAAATCAAAATATTATACTATTTACATTTCTAAAATATTTAAAAAAATTTATAAAAACATATTTTAACAACGGGTCTGTATTTCATTTTCTAGCCTAGGTAAAGTGATACGGGTAATTTATCATTTCAACCCGTAATTTACAAAGATACCCGGGTTTGATCATTTCAAACCCGCAATCCCAAGTAAATGAAAATAATTGAAAATCATTCAGGCATATCATTTCAACCCATAACGATTTTCTCCTATTCTAAAGTCCGTTCGGGTATGTATCATTTCAACCCATAGTGATTCTAATCTAAAGGGAACTTGCAGTGTGATAAACTGATAAAAATAATAGAACAGCATAATATAACAGTAACATATAATATAATAGGTGTTTAAGAATGGGTGAACATCAAAAATCATAACATAGCAGGTGTAACATGATAATGCATTTTACAGATTCAAAAGGGGTCAATTCACTAGTTATATATGTACATATTGTGTGGTGAGAATAACTCACCTGTTCAGAGCTGGAGATAGCTACCAAAGCAAACAATACAGACACTATGAAGGCACGAAAATATGGAAATGACTTGAGAGTGGAGAGCCAAAGCTAAAATCCTTGATCAAACATTTGAACAAAACAATGCAACATAGATAAGTTTCAAAACAATTTATCACTAAACGATGTTAGAAATCCGAGCACAAAACAACAACAATTGACTTGCACTTGTTCTCTACCTCATGTGCTTTAGTTATGCAGTGGTTAAGCTCAGCCTAGGGTAGGAAATTGGTCTGGTTTGGGTTCCATATGGGTCGGCCTACACATGTTTGCAAGGTGGTGAAGTCTAGGTGTATAAACTAGGTGTACAAGGCTAAAACAATGCAACATAACATCACTTCTAGGCCAAGGTTTGGCTCGGCCAGAGGCTAGCTGGCATGGCCAGTGGCTCCAGGTGGTGGTGGGTGACGTGGTAGAGGGTGGAGATCAGGCCAGAGGTGGTGGTGGTGGAGGTAGTGGCGGCTAGAGGTTGAAGAAGGAGGTGTTGGCAAAGGTGGGTCATCTAGTGTATATAGTGATGGTTTTTGGTGGATTTTTGTGGTGATCTATGCCTTGGGTTGGCTTGGCCTGAAGTGGAAGGGTACTAGGATGGGTGATGGTCAGAGGAAGGGGGTGGTGATGGTCGGCCAAGGCCTGGAGGAGAAGAAGTCAATCCATGATGGTAGAGAACAAATGCAAGAAATCAATAGAAAAGCAAAAACACAAGTAAGAAAAGAAGATTTTACCAAATTCCTTGAACAAGATGAGGCTGATTTTTTTTTCTTTCAGGAGTGAGAAAATGATTTACGTGAATTATAAAAGAATGTAGGCAGCTGAAGAAGTGAGGAGTAATGACCAATTGATGAAAAGATATGGTTAAAAATGTGAAACGGTAGGAATATAAAAGGCCTTAGGAGATAAAAAGTCACCAAAACCTTTCAAATTTCTATATTTTCTTTTTATAAGTTTAAATATCTGAAAATACATATAATTTCAGTTAGAATTCGAAAATATAACAAATATACCAAATATAAATAAATAAATATTAATTATATATGATTAAAATAAGAAAATAGTACAAAATGAAAACTAGTCTAGAAAATTTGAAAATGAACAGAATAAACTTTGGAAGATTTATATGGACTTAGAAAATATTTATAAATAAAGATAATAACATTAAAAAAAATTCATTCACAAAAATAAATAAATAACTTTTAATTAAATATAATTTAAATGAGGAAAATAGAAGAAAATGGAAACTAGCTTTTAAAAATAGAAAATAAATGCAATAAATTTTGGAAAATTTTTATTATCACTTTAAAAATATTAAAAGACAAAGTACACATAAAATAACATATTAACACATATTAAAATAGAATATGAAAAAGAAAATGCAATTTATATAATTTAAAATAGACAAAATTGTTAAATAAATCAAATTGCACTCAAAATTGAAATATACATAACTTTCACAATTCAAATCCGTTTTCAACGAAATGAAAAGCAGTATTCAAGTTATTAAATATATTTTCATAATAAAAGATAAAATTAAGAATTTAAATATTTAAATTTAAGGTTTAAAAATCAAAGTTTGACCAGAAATCCCTTTTTTAGGAAAATGTTCAATTTATACCAGTTTGAAATTAAAATTCACATAATAATCAACATTTATATTTAAAAATGAAATGTTTGAAAAAAACAAGTTTAAAATAGTTTTCAAAATATAATAAAGTCAAATAAAATATATACATAAATCTAGGGCTGTTACACTCTCCCCCACTCAAATCTTTTCGTCCTCGAAAAGGAAGGGAGTGGAGAAACAACTAGAAAGAACAATAGGTTGGAAGACATCCCGAAAGAATGTAGGGAAGAAAAGTAGCTAGGAGGGAAAGAAGGTTGAAAGAGAAGAATGAACCATTATTTAAAATTGTTGGTTAAAGAGGTAAAATATTTAAAACACTTTAAAATCCTTTAAAAAAGGAAATAACTGATCAAAGTATCATTTATATAATATTTTATCAAAATACTTTTATAACTCGATGTCTTAACAAGTTTATCCTCGTTCCTGCAGACTCTGGTAGTGCGTTGATCAGGCGCAAAGCTAGAATTCTCTAGGTACTTAGTAGACTTGTTTCAACATCCAGTGAAAATACTGGAAAACTTTTAAAAACAGATATGGAAAGTACAATCCAAAAAAAAAACAAAACATGTCGATCATGGATCGCGGATACACAATGGTTTCGCCTGGATCCCCCAGGAAACATCCATACCCTTAGGCCGCCCTCAACCTTGCGATTATGCCATGAAGACTGGTAGTACTGCAGATACACAATGGTTACGCCTGGATCTCCCAGGAAACATCTGTACCCTTGGCTCTCGCAGCCCCTGCTGATTACGCTACCAAGCGACTCAATAGATTGCAGATGCACAATGGTTACGCCTGGATCTCCCAGGAAACATCCGTACCCGTAGGCCGCCCCCCAACCTTGCGATTACGCTATGAAGTCGCACTCGTAAAACAATGGAGACTGCCATGGAATTTGATGGAAACTCGAGTATCATATCCGGAAAACCAAAAATCAGAGAAATATCAATAGAATGAATTCACAATGTGGCCACAAAGCGGATATCAAGCAGAAGGCACTTTCCATATCTTTACTTCGAAAATATGTATCATATAGTACCTTTTCAAATCACTTTCAAATATCATACTTATATAAAGTCCATTGTATATAAGATTTCATTTTCAAATCAAATACTTTCCAAAATCAATAGTATATCAAATCACACTTATATAGACTTCAATTATATAATATTTCTCTTTTCAAATTGAGTACCTTTTCAAATCCATAGTTTTTGAATCAACATTATACTTATACAAACCAAATTTTATATAAGTTCGATAACTCCCAAATCAAGTATTTAGTAACATAAGGTTCTCAAATTTCAATTTTGTTTCAATATCAATATAATTTTCAAAATCATATACGCTTTCACCAAATTATCCTCCCAAATCAAATATCTTCAGTTCCAAAGTTTCCAAAATAATAAATTTTGAAAATAAATCCAAATTTCCAAATTAATATAGTTTAAGTCAAACAATTCATTTCCAAAATCATCTTATATTTACATAAAGTCCATCTTATATAAGGATCAAAATTTTCAAAAATAAATTTCACTGTACGAAGAGCTATATGGGATTGAACATCTTTGCTTACTAAAAGGTTTTGAGTTTAGAATAGTTTTGTATACAAATTAGTTTGTGAAATAGTTTTGTACATAAAATAGTTTTGTAAAATAGTTTTGTATATAAAATAGAATAAAATAGTTTGTTAAGAAAATAAAAGAAAAATAGTAAAAAAAATGGTTTTAAATTGATAGTAGTTTTTCATAAAGGAAAAATTCCAATTAAATTACAAAGATATCCAACTCAACAACTTCTAATTTCAGCGTCAAGTATATCAATGATATTAGAATATAAGATGTACATATGTCATCATTTCGCAAAGTCACATTCGATCGCTCGCTCGATCACACAAGTTCGCTTTCGAGCTAGTATTGTTCATTCGACTTCTCTAATGCTGATTTTGATATGGTTTCTCGACTAGAAACCATCAGTCTCCTTGCATATCCATATACTATGATAGAGAATTCTAGAATCAAGCCCAAAATCCATATCAAATATTCGCCATCAAGAATCAAATGAAAAATCCTAACATGAAATGGTGTAATTCACCTCGAACTTGTGTACTCAAACTTGGATCAATTTAATTATGCGAATAAAACAGCATACATACAATTTATGTATCTATTCCAACTTTTTAAATATATAGTTTCATAAAGATGTTACTAAGTTAAACATTTAAACTAAATTTTATTCAAAATATTTTGAAGACTAAATTCTTCTCAAAACATTTCAAATCTAAATTTCATATTTGAAAAAATTCAAAATAGCCTTATTCGTTTACTTAACAAAACAGTTTCAACCTATTTAAATCATATTACTACATACTTTAAACATACATACCAAACTTATATACTTTATACTTTTCAAAATTACTTAGCTTTGAAAAGTTAACCTTGATTTGGAAGTGCTCGAACCTTCAAAATAGTTGAAGAAATCATATTTCAATCCAAGAGTTGGAAATCACAATTAAATCAGTAAATCAATTCCAAAAATAGGGTTATATCAAATCAAATCCAAAACTCAAGGACTAAACACCGGCTCATTTCAAATTTTACAAATATATATACATATATCTTTCGAATATCACATCACACTTCGGAATTTGAAATCAAAATTTGTTTCACAAATCAATCGCATAGCAAAGCTACCGAAGTGGCCTCTCCCTTACTCAGAAACTCGAAAATCAATGTCTATGATGCGTGCACTCATCACCGAAATTATTTTCCAGCGACACAAGTGAGTTCTGCACTTCCATTTACTTTGAAAACTTCTTTGAAATTCCTTCGAAATCATTAAAACCCATTAAAATCATTGAAACATTACTTATTCGGAAAAATAATTTCAAATCATATTATTTATTATTTCAAAATCTTAAAACCAGTTCCAAAATGCCGGAGTTCAATCACTTAAATTCATATTCAAAACCTTCAGTTATAAATCATTTTATATGAAACCATTTCTTATAAAATTTTCACAATTTCAAATCCTTTCAAAACTTCAAATTCTCATTTTTTTTTAAAAAGTTATATAATCCTTATCAAAAACATTTCATCTTTATATAAAAATATGGTCATCCTTATCAAAATAAAAACTACGATGAATACACAATTTTCAAAAGACAATCAACCACAAACTTTCCAAGTGACGATTCAAGGATGGATTTCAAAGCAAAACAGAGATTCAAATTTAGAAGGACTCTAATCAAATAGAATTCTGATTCAAAGATAGGCTCAAACGAAGATAAGATAATTAAATTACCAAATAGAAGATGGATAAGCCTATATGAATCGCGGGCGACCTTAACCGGTTAACCGTGACTTCAGGAATATAATCGATGAGAAAATCTAAGGCAAATCGACCTTCGATCGCTAGAGATAGAATCTAAATATAGCAAAAGATAGAAAACATCGTAAACCGAGGATACAGAAATCTCCGATGAATCAATGCCAATTATAATCATTCAAAGATTGGCGGAATTGCCACCCTATAAAGGTCACACAAAGTGGAGTGATACAATGCTCCAAAATCAAAAGAATACAATTAGGGGAGACAGGAATGGATTTCAGAACAAGTGGGAGCGTTCCAAAATTCAAAGGAATCTTATTCGATAAGAATCCAAACGAAGATTAGAGATATATAACCTATATCGATACAGAAAAATTCCCATTCAAAATTTGGAAAGACTCGAATTCATAACATATGAAAACAGAAGTATAAATATCTTTAGTTGGACAACTTCAGCTAAGCAAAAGATACAACAGAGTTTACTCAAAGCAACCTAACAAACTACTGATTTTGCCATACCCAAAATAGATTCCTATCAAAATGGATCTAGATCAATCAAGAGAGAAGTTCAAAATTTTAGAGGATCCTAATCAAAGAAATTACTAACAAGGTGGATACGAAAGGAATGAAGCTTAAGAAATATTTTACTTTCAAAGCAAGAAAATTTATATCAAATAATCTTTGAAAATTCTTTAAAAATCATTTGAAAATCATCTTATACTTCGAAAATAAGTTCTCTCACAAAGGAATGATTCTGAGATTGATTTCACTCATTCTAGGGTATTTCTACACCATCTCTAATGAGTTTTTGCTCCGCAGGCTAAGGTTTGGCTAAAACCAAAGCTCTGATACCAACTGTAATGACCCACTATTTTGGACCATTCAAATCGACAATAATCCACACATGTCCGGCTTGAATAATTCAAAATAACAGATTGTAAATAAATTTGGAACAAATGAAATCAAATACACAGAATCACAGATATAGAACATATCAGAATAACTCGTAGTGGAATATAAAAACCATAGTAATTCATGAAGCTACTATAATAAACTCTCAAAACATAATACATAATATCTGCTTGAAAACATATACAATAGAAATCTCAAATAAATAGAAGTTTATGAATACCAAAACTGAAATAGAACAACTGAACTGAAAGGAACAGATAACTAGACAAGCAGAATCTCCAGCGATTCCTAGCTCCAGAAAGAAATCCAAAGCTAAGCTGTAAATACTCAGGCTGACCCAAGCGTAAAGTAAAACACAAAACACTCGAGTCAGGACAATATATACTTATATAATGTAAACCAACTCAAGTGAACTGTAGTAGAAATGCACAATAACTCAAAGGATGCTTGGGATCGCCCATCCTTTAAGGATCAGTTAAACTATAAATTAAATACATCCCATGGTTAAAATTTCAAAATGGTATTTTATACTTCGAAATCAATATCATTTCAAAATTCAATATCCTTCAAAAATCCATTTCAAAATATCAAAATATCATATTTCAAAATAGTTTATATTTCGAAACAAATTACTTTATTTTAAATTATAAAAATGAAGTTATTATATTTAATAATTAAATTATTAAATTTCCAAAATTTTAATCTTTCAAAGTTCATTCGTTCACTTAAATTAATTAAAACAATGAAAATTCAACTTTCGCAGCATTTAGAAAATGCTACGGAAAGTCACATTTAAAACAGTTCAATTTAACAAAAGACGGCATTTAAAATGCTGTAATAGGGTTACATTAGTTTCAAATAAACTTAGTTAAATTCAACCATTATAACATTTACAAAAATGCTATAGTAGCCTTTAATTAAATTTAGCCATTTGGTTCATTATTATCAACTACAACATTTACAAATGTTGTATTATCATTTACATTAGAATTAATAGCATTTCAGAAATGCAGTTAATTAACTTCAAATATTCAGTATAATTTCACAAACAATTATATTTTTATATAAATCATTTTTAACTTATAAAATCATATAATTTCACTTTTAAAACAATCATTCAAATACCCTTATATTCATGATTTTATAAAGTTAAACCTCCATTCAAAAATCAAAATTTAATAATAATTCACTTATTAAATTCCAATATTAAATTATAAATTCATTAAATTAAATTAACTTAACACTTAAGTTTAAATTTTCAAATATAACTTAATTCCATTTTTATTTACTTAACTTAAAATTCACTTTTAAGCCAAATTCACAAATTTCCAATTTTAGTTATATTTCAAAATTTCAACATAAATATTCATTCATTTCACATTTTAACTTTATTCAAAATCATTAATATAATATAAAAATCATTTAAATTCACTTTAATCCAAATTATCATGAATTTATCACATTTCATATTTAATTTAAATTCCAATTATCACCAAATTAAAATTTCCCAAAATAACTTACATTTCAAATTTTCTAATTTTTCCCTTTTTTCACTTATAAATTTTCAGAAAATCAATAATGCTTTACAAAAATCATTTTTATTTAGTTTAAATCAAAATATTATAATATTTACATTTCTAAAATATTTAAAAAAAAATTATAAAAACATATTTTAACAACGGGTCTGTATTTCATTTTCTAGCCTAGGTAAAGTGATACGGGTAATTTATCATTTCAACCCGTAATTTACAAAGATACCCGGGTTTGATCATTTCAAACCCGCAATCCCAAGTAAATGAAAATAATTGAAAATCATTCAGGCATATCATTTCATCCCATAATGATTTTCTCCTATTCTAAAGTCCGTTCGGGTATGTATCATTTCAACCCATAGTGATTCTAATCTAAAGGGAACTTGCAATGTGATAAACTGATAAAAATAATAGAACAACATAATATAACAGTAACATATAATATAATAGGTGTTTAAGCATGGGTGAACATCAAAAATCATAACATAGCAGGTGTAACATGATAATGCATTTTACAGATTCAAAAGGGGTCAATTCACTAGTTATATATGTACATATTGTCTGGTGAGAATAACTCACCTGTTCAGAGCTGGAGATAGCTACCAAAGCAAACAATATAGACACTATGAAGGCACGACAATATGGAAATGACTTGAGAGTGGAGAGCCAAAGCTAAAATCCTTGATCAAACATTTGAACAAAACAATGCAACATAGATAAGTTTCAAAACAATTTATCACTAAACGATGTTAGAAATCAAAGCCCAAAACAACAACAATTGACTTGCACTTGTTCTCTACCTCATGTGCTTCAGTTATGCAGTGATTAAGCTCAGCCTAGGGTAGGAAATTGGTCTGGTTTGGGTTCCATATGGGTCGGCCTACACATGTTTGCAAGGTGGTGAAGTCTAGGTGTATAAACTAGGTGTACAAGGCTAAAACAATGCAACATAACATCACTTCTAGGCCAAGGTTTGGCTCGGCCAGAGGCTAGCTGGCATGGCCAGTGGCTCCAGGTGGTGGTGGGTGACGTGGTAGAGGGTGGAGGTCAGGCCAGAGGTGGTGGTGGTGGAGGTAGTGGCGGCTAGAGGTTGAAGAAGGAGGTGTTGGCAAAGGAGGGTCATCTAGTGTATATAGTGATGGTTTTTGGTGGATTTTTGTGGTGATCTATGCCTTGGGTTGGCTTGGCCTGAAGTGGAGCAGTACTAGGATGGGTGATGGTCAGAGGAAGGGGTTGGTGATGGTCGGCCAAGGCCTGGAGGAGAAGGAGTCAAGCCATGATGGTAGAGAACAAATGCAAGAAATCAATAGAAAAGCAAAAACACAAGTAAGAAAAGAAGATTTTACCAAATTCCTTGAACAAGATGAGGCCAATTTTTTTTCTTTCAGGAATGAGAAAATGATTTACATGAATGATAAAAGAATGTAGGCAGCTGAAGAAGTGAGGAGTAATGGCCAATTGATGAAAAGATATGGTTAAAAATGTGAAACGGTAGGAATATAAAAGGCCTTAGGAGATAAAAAGTCACCAAAACCTTTCAAATTTCTATATTTTCTTTTTATAAGTTTAAATATCTGAAAATACATATAATTTCAGTTATAATTCGAAAATATAACAAATATACAAAATATAAATAAATAAATATTAATTATATATGATTAAAATAAGAAAATAGTACAAAATGAAAACTAGTCTAGAAAATTTGAAAATAAACAGAATAAACTTTGGAAGATTTATATGGACTTAGAAAATATTTATAAATAAAGATAATAACATAAAAAAAAATTCATTCACAAAAATAAATAAATAACTTTTAATTAAATATAATTTAAATGAGGAAAATAGCAGAAAATGGAAACTAGCTTTTAAAAATAAAAAATAAATGCAATAAATTTTGGAAAATTTTTATTATCACTTTAAAAATATTAAAAGACAAAGTACACATAAAATAACATATTAACACATATTAAAATAGAATATGACAAAGAAAATGCAATTTATATAATTTAAAATAGACAAAATTGTTAAATAAATCAAATTGCACTCAAAATTGAAATATACATAACTTTCACAATTCAAATCCATTTTCAACGAAACGAAAAGCAGTATTAAAGTTATTAAATATATTTTCATAATAAAAGATAAAATTTAAGAATTTAAATATTTAAATTTAAGGTTTAAAAATCAAAGTTTGACCAGTTTGACCAGAAATCCCTTTTTTAGGAAAATATTCAATTTATACCAGTTTGAAATTAAAATTCACATAATAATCAACATTTATATTTAAAAATGAAATGTTTGAAATAAAACAAGTTTAAAATAGTTTTCAAAATATAATAAAGTCAAATAAAATATATACATAAATCTAGGGATGTTACAAGAATTTAACCAATACGTCCCATACCGTATGGTGAAATCCAAGAATTTACTAAAAGCTAGTAAGTATCACTTATTACGGATACCACCGGAAAACCTGAACTACATTCTCTTAAGGATCTAGCAACCACTTGTCAGACACCAGAAGAGAATACAACTCTAAAGTTTAAAATACTTCCTAAGAGAAATCACACGAATTTACCAAGGCATCCCATACTACCCGGTGAAATTCGAGTATTCACTAATAGGTGAGTAAGTTCCACTCAAACATTTTATTCAATGAGTTATAACATATTCGACGAAGCGTTATTCGGAAGCTTTTAGACCAATTGATGCCACTAAGTTGATTATTAGTACTCCTCAAATTGTAGAATTAAGGTTCTTAAAACATTTATTTAATTTATCACTTATTAAAATTTTCCGTTATTCCAAATTGTTCCGATTGTATTTATTTTATGAACTAAGATTTTCCATTTTCCGAAACCATATTGATACTTAAATTTCCATAAAGTTGTATTGTTCACGAATCATATTTTAAAACCATATACATATTTAAGTAATCACTTATTCTCTAAAACCGTATTTATTACTCTTAGAAATGTCCAAATTATTATTTATACAAGTATAAAACAAATTAAGTTTATACTTCAAAACCATGTTACTAAATCTCAGAACCAGTTTATTTAATAAATTAAATTACATTTCACAAAACATATTTCCAAATCCATAAATATTTATACCAGTAATACTTAATATAAATATAAATATTTGACAAAACTATTTATAAAAGAGACTAGACCAATTTATAATCAAGTTTAATATTTATAACTTTAATAATCTCTCCTTACCAAATTATTGGTATTTATAACTAAATATTTATCTCTATAAATAAATAGATACATCTTTATTAAATTCCAAAGCTTTGATTCAAATGACTCAAAATCTACATACACACTAGAATTCATTATGACTAAATATTAGGTTATCACAGGATTTTAGTCATAAACTAACTCCGTAGAATTCTAACTCTTAACTATATTCCAATTCAAACTTATAATATAAATTTATTATTGTAAATATATATTTATATATAACCAATGACTAAAATAATCACTCCAACAACTGAGCGCAACACTAAAAACACAACAACACGCACATGGGTTCAAGCAATGGGTCGGGAATGCAGCGGTCATTTCAACCGCTCCACCAGTTACAACTCAGTCACGAATTCCAGTTTTAGAACGCAATTTCGACCTTTTAAATCTTATAATTTTCAAAAAATTACAACATGAAAATTGTTCCTTAATGTCTCATCTTTCCATAAAAAAATGTTTTGCTCAATTTGGGTTTATGGCTAAAAAGTTATGGCAATTTAAGTTTTAGGTTTCGACTCAGAAAATTAACAGTGCAGACCATATATACCGGTTTCAAACCCAATTTTGACCCTTTAAATCATTGAATCTTCCAAAAATTGCAATGTGAAAGTTGTTCCTTAATATCTCAGCTTTCTAATAATTTTTTTTTACATAATTCGGGTTTACTTCTAAAAATTTATGACCATTTTACTGTCAGGTATCAACTCAGAAAATTGGATATGACTGTGCTATAACATTAGTTTCAAACTATATTTAGACCCATTTAAACACAGTATTTCGGAAAATGATATAAAGAGAACTTATAGCTTATTTTATCATCTTTCTATCACAAAAAGATTGAACCAATTTGGATAATTTCACACCAAGATATTGCTGTTTTACAGCAGTGATTTTCACAATTTAATTTCAGCAAACAATAAAAAATCATCAAATTCAAGCAACCAATTCACAATGAAATTAAAAGCAATTCAATCAACAAACCATCAAATTTAATCCAAACAGTGACTAATCAATTATACATTTGAATTAGAGATAGTAAGGTGAGTACTCAACTCACCTTTCACTAGAGATTGCAAGCTATCTTCTTAAATATGCTAAGCTAATCAACTCCTTCTCTAAAACACCTAATTTCCTCTCCTAGCCCATAATTTCAGAAATTAAAACATAACCAAAATCTCAAATTGATTGTATGATTAGGTAGAGAAGAGGCTATAGAACTCATACCTTATTTTCTTATAATTTGTAGAATTTCCTTTGATTTTCTAAGATCAAAACTAGGGTTGAGATGAACTTTTCTTATTTTTGGTTTTAGGAGGAAGATGGAAACGTGAATGAATAATAAGTAGCTTTGTTTTCATTGGCTAGAGTCTTAGGATAGGCTAATGGGTTAAAGGGTTTGGAAATAAAAAGCCCAAACTAGATAATTAAATTCTATTATCTTAAATCCTTACTTGGCCTAATCAAAAAAATGAATAACACAATACTCTCTTTAGTATAAATTTAATTAAATTAGCCCAACAATGAAATAAAACAAGTAATCAAATTTTAGCCTAATAAAATGATTAAATTATTTTTAACAAATAAACTATCAATTACAATTTTCCATTTTACAACAATAAATCTCAGTATTAATTTAAATTTACAACAATATTTAAATTTAATCAATTATTCACAAAACTAGATTTAATTTCACACTCAAATTTCACAAATTACAATTAAAAATTAATTATCCATAATTAAACTTAACTAAATAGTTAATTAAAAACAGGGTTGTTACATTTATACTAACTAACTTTGCAAACTACCAAAAATACCCTTACCAACAAGATGTTGCCACTTATCCCTCCACCCTCTCATGTTGCACATGTTGGTTAAGGCCCCCTTACTCCCAAATCATGCTAGCCATGTTGTGTGTACTTGTGATGACTTTAAGGTATGTCTTAACATGATCACTTTCTTATTTTATTTTGCTTTCTTTTAAACTGTTCATATTTAGTCTTATCACTTCTTATATGTATATAAATATAAGTTAACATATATAAGTGTGTTTATTAATACTAATCCTAACATCTATATGTGTGTGTGTGTGTGTGTATGGTGCACAAACGTGTACAATGTTTTTGATGACCTTAGGGTGTCAGAAAGTCATATTTTTGGAAAATGTTTTTCGGTCGCATTTTTTTTAATTTGAACTATCTATATTGATAAACAAATTTTGAAAACTATTTTATCATCATTATTAAATAATTAAAATAGGTTTATTTGCTAATAGAAATCCGTTTATTGATTATATAAGATATATTTTAAATAGCCTATTTTCAAAGTGGCAAAATCATGGATCGTTACAAATTTATTTTACCATCATTAGTTATCATTTAAAAGTATATTTTAATTATAAACCTATTATTTTAGTGGTAAAATTTATTAAATATTTGCAAATCAAGGTGGTAAAATCTCGGGTCATTACAGATCATATATCAAAATCGACCAAACGAAATCTCGATGTTTTTCTTTTGTTTGAAAACTATGATTATAAGTGTTCAGAAAATTCTTATCACAAAGAATTCCATCTTCTATGGTACGAAATCGCGAACTGTCGTTACGTGACACACCAATTTTTGACTCAATTTTCATAACTTACCAAAACTTTGTCAAAACACTTTTAAATATTCATAAAACATTTCTAAATCATCTTAAACCATTTTAAAGAGGTTTAACAATATCATATAGACCATTTCAATTATTAAAAGAAAGTGATTTCCTTTGTGATATTCGACGTGTATTAAACGTGAATCATTTCAAAATCAAAATAAACATATAATTAACATCAAACTTGATGATCAAACATAGTAAACATCCATAGCAATCATATCACATCATCATATTTATAAAATAAATTTGGAAGAGATTCTCTTTTTGAATACGTCTCTAACTTTGTGAAAATTCGCTATAGCTTCAGTACGATCCCACCGGAGCCTATGGAATCAAGCCTTGGACCTTTGGGAAGGCTCGGCCTATGCTTCTAATGGAGATGGGCTCGGCCTTGGGTGGTGGATGGCGTTGCCGTGGGTTGTAAAGGTGGAAAGGAGTGGATTTGCTTTGGTTTTGAAGCGTTTTAATAATTTATGCTTACTATATAATTTTAATTTCTTTTTGCCATAATTTTTGGCATAATTTTCTTTAGGCAAGAAGCCATTAATATAGAGTTTAAGAAGTGAAGAAGCTTAGGAATTTTATAAAGGAATGAAGTGAAGAGAGGTGCGTGCAATTTATAGGCAAAAGTAAGGAGGAAAATATCATGATATTTCCACACAACACATCACCATTTCATCACCACCATACCTCACCCTCCTTTACCACGCTCGGCAGTGTACTCCCCCCCCCCACATGTGTACCCATGTGCTTATACTTAGTGTGTTAGAGTTTGACTTTGGATTTACTTAAGGGTTAACTTTTGGGAAAATATCTTGGATATTTTATTATATATATATATATATTTAAATGTATAGGTTTATTAGTATGTATATAAGTGTTTACGTGCATGTGAATGTGTTTATGTATATGTACATGTATGTGTGCATATATATATATATATATATATATATATATATATATATATCTCAAATGACACACAACGTTGCATAACTTTGCTACGTTGAATCATTATGGATTTCGATTTCGATTTCCGACCATATTTTCACTTCTTATTTAATATCTATGTGTGTGTGTGTATGTAAATAAAGTTTGAAAATAATAGTTCTATCATTATGTAATAATTAAAAGGGCTTATTTAATTATTAAAATAATCATTAAATTATTTAATCTCAATTTAAATTCAAAAATAATTTATTCCAAAATAGTGATATCATAGATGGTGTCATAAAGAGATTTTATTTTAAAATTAAAATAAATAAAGTTATTACATATTCTCACTCATATGTATAAATGAGTGTATCTATCCAGCTCCGTGCACGATGTCGGATGATCCATGAGCTGTTTATTGATAAAAAAAGTTTTCGGTCATTTTATCGATATATCTTCCAAAGTATGCATTTTTGTAAATGTTTATTCAAAATAAGATTACTAATATTATTTTGTTGTCCAAAAAAATTTCATTTATAGTAAAAAATCTTATATTTGAATATTTTAATTTTTTTCTAAAATGATGAATTTGCGGGTCGTTACATTATTTTTATGTTTTATATTTTTATGTTATACATATATCTTCCTTTGAAATAGACACCATAAATGCCATTGTGAATCTTCACTCAATGTCATTAAACATAAAACTCCTAATTAATTACTAGCATGTCATAGTTATCCTTGTTAGCTTACACATCATAAATATTAGTGTGACCTTTTGGATATCCAAAATGAAAAAAATGAAAAACCTATTCAAATTATGCATGCACGCATAATCATATATATATATATATATATAATATTCACTATGTATATAATGTAAATGTTACGCCCATTCCATATTAGACGTATATAATATACTATTAGCGCAATACCAATTTCGAATTAAATACATAAAGAAGACCAATGTATCCCAATAAAAAACTTTGTGTCGTTACAGCAAAAGCCAGCACAACTCAACCCACATTAGCTAAATCATAGTTACTAGAAGGTAGCATAACTCGAGACGTGCATAGATCGCACCACAATAGCATAGTTTGGAATATACACTTCCACCCTCGAGTTAAAATTGGCTTGCTACTCTAAAGTCTGACCGCGTTGCTACTATAGAATAATGATGCATCGCCACTCTCGAACAAAGTTGCCCCATTCCTCGGAGTTAAGTTGTCCATCACCAATCATGGAGCCACCCTCAAGTCAAACTGCACCACCACCCTTGAGTCTAACTGTGCTGTCATAGCTAAGATAGACTATAACACCATAGTCAAAGGAACAACATGGTAAGATACCCAATAGTCACACCATCATAAAGCAGTGTGGATGACATAATCAAGCCATACACCCATGAAAAGATGTAGCCCAAATAATTACATGTTGCACTGATATACAACACAAGACAGTATAACATCTCCAATCTCAAGCTTGTCACTTCAAAATTTAAAGTTCCCACCTAAAGCTAAATTCTCCCACCTACAACCAAATCCTCCTACCTAAATAAAATTCTCCTACCTATATTCATATTGAAAATCCATGCACGTATAATAAATCTTATATATGAAAGGCACATTGCAAAAGCTAGCGATGGAGGAAGGATACCAGGATATGATGTCAACAATCCACGTGCTGTCATATTTGCTATAAAATGGAAGGTACAGTAGCAGAAAAAGGGATCGGATTTTCTATTATCATGGAATTATATGCTATAAAAATTATAATCCTTGCCAGTAGAAGCTAATAAACTTGTGCTAGTAAAGAATTAAAGATGAAAAGAATTAAACCATGGAAGTAGGATTCCTTAACATCCGAACCACGTAAATCTTTATGTCTTTAACTTTTTAAGTATTTATTACTTTGTTTTCCATGTAAGATTCTACTTTGATTTTACTAAACTTATTGTTGAAATTAGACTTTACAGTCTTTTAACCATAGCTAGCTAGCTTTATATTAGGCCATGCCACTATTATTAATAAAATGAAAATAGGTTTTCTACACATGCATAGAACAACTATGATGGTTTTATAGTGGCCATACCGCTAAAAATTAATAATATAAAATACAGCATAGGAGTTAGGCAGCATGCCTAAACAACTTACATCCATGACTATACCCCCTTATAAGAGGAGGCACTACTACAATCATCAGCCGAGTCAGGACCAATGACACGAACGAACCCAGAGAAAAAAAGAGCAGGATTAAAGAAAAGACCAACAGAGGCATCATTGTAAATGAATTTCCCATCCCAAGTGGTATCCTATAACACCCCGTAAAATGAACCATAAATAAATGAAGAAAATTGAATTAAATATGATAAAGGTTGAATAAGAAAAATTTATAAAAGTTGGAATTCGATCACAAAATTTTTCTTTTGCGTTCATGGCGAAATTCTAATCTATTTCCATATATAACATGCTATAAATGGAGCTCAAACAAAGAAGTTATTAGCATTTGATGTTTTCAGATTTAAATTCTAAATATTAGCTTGGGGGTTAAGTAAACATTTAATTAACGTTTAACGTTAAAATTTTAGTTAGGGAATAAAATAATCTTACAACGGAAATAAATAAGCATTCCCCGAAATAGAGGAGCGGTCGACCTATATAAGCCAACTAGTCGACCGCACCAGTCGACCGATCGCCCAAAGGCGGTCGACCGCTTGGCAACAAAAGTTGCCAATGGCTGCTAGGGTTTGAAGCTATTTTTTATTTGGTTGTACGCTCTAGATTTACTCGTTTCATACATACTTCCATCCTACGGTTCTGGTGCATTTCAACTCCCATAAATAGAACCCTATCCCCTCCGCTTTTATTCATATTACTTTGGGGAATATGACGAAATTCTTCCATTGCTATCTCTATCTAATAAGATTCATAAACTCCGTAGAGAATTAAGGTAAGAATTCAACTTATTTCTTATTTGTTTCTTCTTCCTCCAATCTATTCTTATCCAATTCTTCTCCAACTATTCTGAAACTAATGAATATATAGATATACCTCTTTCCTAATGTGTATTTAAGGTTTTGGAAGAGATCGGATGGCTACAAATCCATTTGAGCGAAGCTAAGGCTAGTCAGTAAGTGGAAATCTTAGTATTTCTTTCCAGCAACTGTTTTGTGTAGTTCGTTTTAGATTTGAATATGCCTTAGAGATTTTGTAATTCTGAAAATATGATAGATAAAATCAACCAAAATTCTTTTTTAATTTGATATATCAATTCTATGCTAAGATTTCCAATTATTTACATTAATTTGACAGAATTTGTTTCATTATGCAACTTTTGATAATTTCATAGTCTATTCCACTTCTCCTTCCTCTTTAGATCAAATTGTGATCCTTCAGTAAAATAAGGGGTTTAGATTATGAATTCTATTCATAGTTACACCAATTATTCTTATCTATTTCTTTGTAAAAGAGGAGTTTAATGGAATATGTGGTTTAGATTGCAGTTCTTATTGTCTACGATATTCCATTGAATTGGTATAGTAAATTGAGTTTAAGTTTCTATTTTAGCTACAAGTCTGTTATTTCAGTTTTGATTATGATTATTTATTACTTGTTTTGGACATTGGAATTCCACGATATCTTGTGAATTTGAAGAAAAAGGACTTGTAATAATAATTGGTTACGGAATTGACATTTAACGCTAGTCTAGAGCGTAAAATCTATGCATTTAGAATTTATTAGGCGTGAATATTTATTTATCTCTGTTTGTGTAATTAACATATAGTTACTACTTATATGACATAGTTAGTTGGCATTTATTTACATTTATTTCCCCATTAGGAAAGTAATTGATTGTGAGGCAAAAATAAGAGGAAACCCTTATTTAGGCTAATTATTATGTTAAGGCATAATATGGAAGATTTCTTATAAGGCCTTATTTATGAAACGGTGAGATGAGTATATGTATGTGTGTATGTAAGTATATATGGAGAGTAATTGACTTGTGGCTAAGTCATGGGGATGCGAGGTCAGTAGAGTTACATAACAAAAGTCTACCATTCAATTTGAGGCTACCAATAGTTGTGTGCGCTTTTATTGATGTGAGATATCCTTATGTTAAATATTTTTAATAATACGAGATTGGTCCCAAATTCTATAGGGGAAATCTACCCAGCTAATCTGGCTACTAGTTCCTATGAATAGCGGACTAATATGAAACGTCATTATGAGTATGGGCTATAAGATGAAGGGTCTGCTTTGGGGTTTTGAGGTATTAAGTGGTTGGACCTTTCCCCAAATGAAGTATTAAATGGGTAAGGGGACATGTTAAGCGGTATCTCTACAAGGATCCGCTTTTGGAAATAGGTCCTAAATGATGGGGTTTGCCTTAATTAAGGTCTTAAATGACCAGAGTCTACCTATTTTCGACTTGGAGTATTAAGTGGCCTATGAGATTCCATATTATGTCAACTATATAGTACCATTCAGGAGCACGCATCTGGAAATAGGTCTTAAATGATGGGGTCTACCTTAATTAAAGTCTTAAATTACTAGAGTCTGCCTATTTTCCACTTGGACGTATTAAGTGGCTAAGCTACTCTCTCACATTATTAGCTATTTATGACGTATGATTGGATATGAGATTTTAGAAACCTGCTTCTGGAATGGAAGGTATTAAGCAGTTGGACCCACCTCCTTTTCTTATAAAAAAGTGTGAAATGAATTTAATGGTTTTATGTTTGTAGACATATTCTTATTTTGAAATATACTGCCCAAGTATTGAAAAGGTAAGACTCAAGGTTTTTATTCACCAGATACTTGTAATTCTAACTCCCACCTCATTACAACATAGGTTAAGGATGGATTAGTGGCGTTGACGATGCTTAGAGATGGAGAAGCTTGACTTGTGGCAGTCTTTATTATTATTTGCTTTTATGTGTATCCATGGATTTAAACAACTGTTGTAATGGATATTATGTTATAGTTTTTATGGGATTTTGTGTTATGACATTTTTATGTTTTTAAAATAGATGGGTACACTTTGCTATTATACTTTGTTCCAGCCACTGTGAGTTTTGAAAGTTTAGTTATGGCTCTGCAATTACTACCAACATATTTCCTTAGAATGGATCTAAATTTCGGTAGGCCTTTTCTAAGTCAAAATTTAGGCCTGTATCTAGGTGGGTTGTTACATTTGGTATTAAAACCTAGGTTACCCAATCAACGGTGAAAAACCATACGTATGAGAGAAATATTTGTTATTTTGAAAAAGGTTTTTCAAAAAGAATTTTCAAAAAAATTCTTACTATATATATATATGTTATGTATATCTATACCCTCTCTTCATGAACATACAGACTTACACTAGGCAACCTTTTTTCTTTCAGCATGTAAATACCACCTTAGGAAATTATCACTAAAGGTTTGAACTATAGATAGTTGATATGGACGATGATTAATCTTCTTTCGAACAAGGGAGCCCTATCCACGAAAGACCACCCATTCGTGGAATGCCAGAATGGTTTAAACAATATCTTAAGACTGTAGAGCAGATTCTTATTCCTCCAACTACACCGGTAGCACCCACTGTCCCACCCACCGATTTAACACCCCGTCCTCTCGACTTTCCTATGTTGTGTAAGGATTGTATCAATATGGAAGGGAAGACATATTCTCGAACAAAAGGATATTTGAAAGCTAAGGCATGGATTAGTAATTACGAGAAGATATTTATTGAGCTTAGTTGGGATGATCAGATAAGAAGAAGAATAACAGCTTGGAACCTCAGGGAAGAAGCCTTAAATTGGTGGAACTTTGTGACTAATGAGCGTCGGGGAAGGATATTCTCTTAGGATGAATTCAAGGACCAATTTGAGATGAGATTCATATCTAGAGCAAAGGTTAGCTTGCAATAGCAAAATTTCATTCAGTTGAGACAAGGGGATTCTACCTTAAGGAGTACACATAGCTTAGTTTACTAAATTGGCTAAATTCGAGATAAGCCTGATAGACACACCTATGAAAAAGCCATGAAGTTCGTGAAGGGCTTAAATTATCCCTAAGAGAAATGTTGTTGACCCAAGTTCCTATGAGGGCTACGTATGAGATGTTGGTTGAAACGACAATGCTGCATGTGGCCAATGAGAAAGATAAGGAAAGAGAGAAGGAGAACTACGCACTGACCCAAAAGCAAGTTGGGTCCAAGAAGGGGAGCTTTTGGGCTAACAAGAAATCGAAGGGAATTTTAAGAAGGATGTGAAGGTGTATAAGAAATGCCAAAGGAAGGGTCATGAAGCTAAAGATTGTAGGGTGATTACGATAAAGGAAGCCTTTAAAGGAAAGTGCTTTAACTGCCACAAGGAAGGGAATCACAAGAATTAATGTCCCAAGATGGCTAAGGAATGATCAAGCAAACATGCCTATGATATCGAAGCTGTCCTTATTGCCCGTATACCACCAAGAGACCAAGGAAAAGCAGCTCTAGAAGGTATAACTCTTATTTTTGGATTTACTATTCATACTCTATTTGATTCAGGGGCATCACATTCCTTTATGGCTAGGAATGTAGTAAATTCCTTAAACCTTCAAACCCAGATGGTCAACAACCCAATAGAGGTTTCTAATCCCATTGGGGGTTCGACCCATCTTTCACTTATTTTCAAAGACCTAGTGTTAGACATATGCAATGTTGATTTCATATGTATTGCATACATTCTAAATTTTAAGGGTTATGGGCTTATCTTGGGTATGGATTGGTTGTCATATTATGGAGCCATTAATGACTGCGACAAGAGGGTAGTACAATTAAGGAGTCATGGAGGTCATGACCTAGAAGTTCCTTGTATACCCAAAGCTTTAGTTGTGTTAAGCCATTTATACTTACTAAATCTATCTGTTGTTTGAGAGTCATCATTTGTATCCATAGTTTGTTAATTTCTTGGTGTTTTTGAGGAAGTCTCAAGTCTCCTACCCCATAGGGAGATTGAGTTACGAATAAATTTAGAGGACGACGCAAGATCCATCGCTCTACCTTTGGGACATATGGCCCCCAAAGAAAGAAGGGAATTGGATAAGCAAATCTTAGAGCTATTGAGGAAAGGATTTGTCCGTAGGAGTACTTCTAAGTGAGGAGCCCCTATTGTTTTTCTACTAAGGAAGATGGTTCTTTGAAACTTTGCACCAATTATAGGAAGTTGAACAAGTTAACAAGGAATAATTGGTACGCTCTACCTAGAATAGATGACCTATTCGACCAACTTGTAGGGGCCAAAGTCTTTTTGTCAATTAGATTTAGCAATGGGATTCCATTAGTTAAGGATTACAGAGGAAAGCAAGTCGACGACTACATTTTGTACTCCATATGGGCTCTTTAAGTGGGAAGAAATGCCATTTGGACTGACAATTCCCCAACATACTTTGTGGATCTGAAGGGTAGAATATTCAGAGGGCAACGTAATAAATTTGTCGTGGTTTTTGTTGATGATATCTTGGTTTTCACCAAAGGCAATAAGGAGCATGATGACCACCTTAAGGAGGTATTAGAGACCTTGAGAAGAAACCAACTCAAAGCCAAGTTTTCTAAATGCCACTTTTGGAGAATGAAGTTAGGTTCATTGGGCATATTAATTTGGAATAAAGATTGTCGATGGACCCTCCTAAAGTGGAAGCTGTCTAAGGATGGAAGACTCCTAGTAATGCATCAGAGGTTAGAAGTTTTCTAGGATTGGAAAGCTACGGTAGGAAGTTCATCAAGAGCTTTGCACAAATAGTAGCCCATTTAACCTGATTAACAAAAAAGAATCTAGTTTTTGTTTGGGATGATAGATGCACCAAGGCATTTGAGAAGCTTAAGGAGACATTGACTAGTGCACCTATGCTCACTATTCTAGATGGAACCAAGCTGTTTACCATTTTCCCAAATGCATGTGGCATAGTATTAGGTGCAGTTCTTATGGAAGAAGGAAAGGTATTTTCCTATGCTAGTAGACGACTGAAGGACCATGAGAAGAGGTATCCAGTGCATGATTTAGAATTGGCAGCTATTGTTTTTGCCTTAAAGATGTGGAGGCATTACCTTTTGGGGGAAAGGTTTGAGTTATTCACTAATCATAAATCATTCAAATGCTTATTTTCCCAAAAGGATTTGAATCTTATGCAATAGAGGTTGATGGAATATGTAGCATCCTTTGACTTTGGTATTCAATATACCCCTGGAAAAGGGAACATAGTCGCCGGTGCCCTTAGTTAAAGACACGCTACCCTAGGTGCTATATATGAATGGAGACGGTTGGACTTTCTCTCAAATTTTAACCTTTAACCATCAATAGAACCCATTGAAGGTTTTCTATCATTTATGGAGATTAGACTAGCCTTGATGGATCATATAGAGCATGAGAAAGTGAAAGATGAGAAGTTAGTAAAGATTTTAGAAAAATTTAGAAAATGGGAGCATTTTCCCCATGCTAGGAGGTATTCAGTTGATGAGAAGGGAAGTTTGAGAAGAGATGGGCATCTTTGTGTCCTAATAATTGATGATATGATGAGATGTGCTTATGGAGTGTCATCGCTCAAGGATGACCATTCATCCGAAGGAGATAAGATGTACAATGAAGAAAATTTTCTTTTGGAATGGAATGAAGAGGAGCGTAGCTGAGTTTATTGCTTGGTGTTTAACATGTCAAAATACAAAAGCCGAGTAAGTGAAGCCTAATGGATTATTAATATCTTTGGAAATTCAGACTTGGAAGTGGGAACATATTTCGATAGATTTTGTGGAAGGATTATGTAAAAGTTAGAAGTGCAATGAGTCTATTTAGGTTGTTGTCGACAGATGCACCAAGAGTGCTCATATTATTCCGATAAGGAAAAAATATGACTAACGCCTCTCTTATCTAGATTTATATTAAGGAGGTAGTTCGTCTACATGGAATTCCTTTAAGAATAGTCAGTGACAGGGACCCTTTGTTCACTAGCGAGTTTTGGAAGAGCCTAAAATAGCTTTGGGAGCTTCTTTGAACCTTAGCATGACATATCGCCCATAAACCGCGGACAAACATAGAACGTGAATAGGGTTTTGGAAAACTTGTTAAGAGCTTGTAGCTTGGATATTGGAGGACTTTGGGAGCAGCATCTACCTTTGGTTAAGTTTGCATATAATAATAGCTATCGAACGACGATTGGTATAACCCCTTTTGAAGCACTATATGTGCGGCCATGCAAACCACCTAGTTGTTGGTGGGAAACCACCAACAATGTATTGCTCGGACCCGATTTGATCCTTGATACCATGAAAAAAGTAGAGTTGATTAGGCAAAGGATGAAGGTAGCGTAGGACAGTCAGAAATCTTATGCGGATAAAAGAAGGAAAGAGCTCGAATTTGAGGTTGGAGATATGATATTTGTTAAAATCTCCCCTCATTAAAAAGTTGTTAGGTTTGGCAAGTCTGAAAAATTAGCACCTAGGTTAGTTGGGCCATTCATAATTTTGGAAATTGTAGGAAAATTGGGAGGAGTCCATAATGTTTTCCACGTTTCTCACCTTAGGAAACACCTTCAAGACACCGCTAACATAATAGAGCCTGATCGGTTAGGGGATTTTGAAATAGAGCCGACAGTGCCACCGCACGCATTGTGGAGCATGGTATTAGAAGACTCCATAGTAAAATAATTAGGTTGGTCCAAGTACAATAAGAGAACAATCCAGCGGAAAGCACATGAGAGACCGAGGAGAAGATGAAGAGCACTTACCTAGAGCTTTTCACTGGTAATTTCTCTCTCCAAAATTAGGATTTTGGTTGCATCGTGGTTTCTAGATTGGATGGTAGGAGATGGTTATTACATTTTTTCACCATCACTTTACACCCATGTAGAAATTTTTATGCCTGTTTAAGATAGTTGCATACAAACTTTCATGACACAATTACACACTCACGTTGGGATTGAGCTCATTTTAGCAAGTTTGCAGTACATAATCACATTGCACTATTGTTGAGTAGATGGTTGTGTGGAGAACTTATTTGTATAACATGGATGTAATGATGCGCTACACTGTTTGCCTCTTGGAAGATTTCAAGATGAAATCCTTTTTAGGTGGGAGACTGTAACACCCCGTAAAATTAACATAAATAAATGAAGTAAATTGAACTAAATATGCTAAGGGTTGAATATGAAATTTTATAAAATTTGAAATTTGACCACAAAAGTTATTCCATTGCATGCATGACGAAATTATGATCTATTTCCATATATAACATGCTAAAAACAGAGCTCAAGCAAAGAAGTTATGAGCATTAGTAGTTTTCAGATTTAAATTAATTTAGTTTGAATTCAAATTCAAATGAGAAATCAAATTTAGGGTTTAAATTTTAAATATTAACTTGGGGGCTAAGTAAACATTTAATTAATGTTTAACGTTAAAAAGTTATTTAGGGAATAAAATAATCATGCAATGGAAATAAATAAGTGTTCCCCGAAATAGAGGAGGGTCAACCTATATAGGTCAATCTGTCGACCGTAGCCGACTGGTCGCCCAAAGGTGGTCGACCACTTGGCAATAAAAGTTGCCAGCGGGGGCTAGGGTTTGAAGCTATGTTTTATTTGGTTCTACGCTCCAAATTTACTCGTTTCCTACCTAGTTCCACCCTACGGTTCTGTTGCACTTCAACACTTATAAATAGAACCCTATCCTCTCCACTTTTATTCATATTATTTTGGGGAATACGATGAAATTCTGCCATTGCTATCTCTCTCTAATAAGATTCAGAAACTCCATAGAGAATTCAGATAAGAATTCAACTTATTTCCTATTTGTTTTTTCTTCCTCCAATCTATTCTTATCCTATTTTTCTCCAATTATTCTGAATCTAATGAATACACACACACACACACACACCTCTTCCCTATTGTGTATGTATATATCAAAAGAGAGAGGTTACGAAAGAGATTGGAAGGCTATAAATCCATTTAAGTGAAGCTAAGGCTAATCTGTGAGTGGAAACCTTAGTATTTCTTTTTAGTAATTGTTTAGTGTATTTCTTTTTGGATTTGAGTATCCTTAGGGATTTTGGGATTCCAAAAACATGATAGATAAAATCCCTCAAAATTCCTTTTTAATTCGAAAAGTCCATTCCTTGCTGAGATTCCCAATTATTTACATTAATTTGATGGAATTTGTTTCGTTATGCAATTTTTAATAATTTCAAATCTATTCCACTTCTCCTTCTTCTTTGGTTCAAATTGTGAACCTTCAATAAAATAAGGGGTTTAGACTACGAATTCTATTCATAGTTTACACCACTTATTCTTATCTATATCTTTGTAAATGAGGAATTGAATAGAACATGGGGTTTAGATTGCAATTCTTATTGTCTAACATATTCCATTAAATTGGAGTAATAAATTGAGTTTCCATTTTATTTACAAGTCAGTTATTGCAGTTTTGGTTAGAATATTTATTCCTTGCTTTAGATATTAGAATCCCACGAAATCTTAGGAATTTGAAGAAGGAGGACTTGTAATAATATTTGATTAGGGAATTGTCAATTAACGCTAGTCTAGAGTGTAAAATCCGTGCATTTAGAATTTGTTAGGAGTGAATGTAACATCCCATATCTAGAGGCCAAAAGCTAAGCGCTACAGATGTTGCAGTCATCCATGGTATTAACTTCTGGCGACGAAATACAGTAATGCTAATGGTATCCATAATATCAGAAGCACTTGAATATCAATAAAATCACATATTTCAAAAACAATTATAGTGATTACATTTCAAACAAAGTCATATCCAAATTACAAAATTGCAAAATGTATCCCAGGCAATGATCAATTATAATTTATAATGATACGCCAAGAGCGACATATGACGATGCCCCTTGGATGATCAAAGCAATATAGTCATATCTGACTTAATACACAGCGGAAACAAAACAAATGAATTCCTAAAATAGCTATCCGTCAACCACCTGCTTGTCTCCGGAAGCTTTATTCGCCAAAATTATGAAAACTTGAAGACCTAAACCCTCAGCATACTCAAATCAATTTCGAGCACCTGAGAGTTTAAGGGGAAACAAAAACTTCAAGTCAGACATTGTAACGACCCGTATTTTTACGGATCGAAAAGTTCGTTGAAATCTGGAATTTTTAGCGTTGTTAAGTCATTTCAGGTTTTGGCAGAATTTTGTTTAAGTCCTAAGTCGTAGCCGACTTAGGAGTTGTGGACGAGTTAAGAAAGTTAAGTCGTGGTAGCTTAGGTCGTAGGGTGTTGGAGCGACCTAAGGTAGTAGACGACTTAAGGAAGTTGGTGACCTAAGAGTTTTGGTAAGTTAAGTGTTAGGTCGGCAGGGCGAGTTAACGACCTAAGGAACTGACCGACTTAAGGAGATGGCGACTCAAGGGTAGGCAGACTTAGTAAGTGACCGACCTAGTAGAGTTAGCGACCTAGTGGTTACCGGGTTAGCATAGTTAGGTCGGCTGCGACCTAAGGAAGCCGGGGTAATAGTGAGCAACCTAAGGAGTAAGTCGTAGATGACTTAGGAGTTTGGTCGTGGATTGTTAGGTCGCTAAGTATTAAGTCGCTAAGGGTTAAGTGAGTAGGTCGTATGTCTATTAAGTCGTATCCCAGTAAACTGTTAAGTCGTAGAAGGTGATTGAGTTGCTAAGTCGTAGGTCGGCATGCTAAGCAGTTAGGTAGTGGCATTGTTAGGTCGCAAGGTTTTATAAGTCGTAAGTCATATACACTGTTAGATCGGAGACTTTGTTATGTCGCGCAGTGTTAGGTCGTAACACTGTTAGGTCGCATAAGTATTAAGTCGCGCATATTAGTTAAGTCATAGGTCGGCTTAGTAGATAGGTCGTATGCGCATGTGTTAGGCGGAGCAACTGTTAAGACGTGTGAGTTGTTAGGTCGGTGAAGGCTTAGGTCGGTGGGGAGTCTTAGGTCGTAGGTCGGAGACGACCTAATTCCGAGTTACGACTTAGGGAAATTTCGCCTATAAATAGAAGGGGGTTGGCTTCATTTTTGGGATCCGGATTTTGAAGCGACGAAGTGCTGCCATTTTGAGAGCTCGACTTCTACACTTCTTCACTTCTTTTCTCTACTCTAATCTAGTGATTCTATCCATCCAAGTTGAAGGTCAAATTGAAGATTCAAGAGCTTGGATTGAAGATCTTCATCCTTTGAAGTGAGATTTCTTCGTTTGAAGCGGATTCGCGATAGATCAAGCTTGATCCTTCACTGTCCAGATCTGAAGCATGTTGATTTGAGGTTGTTTAGGTGATTTGGTGAGTGGTGATTATCTCTCACACGGATCCAAAGGAGTATATCGGATTGTTGGCTCGATTTGGTGTTAAAATAGTGATTTCCATACATTTTCTTCATCCTAAGTGTAGATCCATATAGATCCATTGTTCATGATGATGTTACATCCATTTTACTACATGTTAACATATGCAAGTTCATTCATCAAGATTATAGAGATATTGTTCATGTTTTCATGCTTATTTGACTTTCAACTCTTTAATTACGAAATTGCCATTATTGTTATAATTGTCTACTTAGATCATATTTGAATGTTTGATTGCTTGGATTAATGTTTGACTTGATTGATTGCTATGAATTAGATGATTGATGATTTGATTTAGACCGAAGATGATTCAAAAGCTAAGAGAAGGGCTCTTGAATGGGAAAAGCTGCTTGTGGCATATGTAGCGGATGATGAAGCTCTTATGCATAGATTTGATGATGATGTTGAGATGAGACTTTGCGAGGATGTGATGAAGCGAAGTATGATATGAGATAGTCTTGGTCTAATCCAGACGGGATCATTCCAAGCGGGTTGAGGATAATGGATGCTCGAGAGGCGCTTGAGCTAGCATGGAAATAGTTGTCGAGGAGGACGACTAGAAGGCTGAGATCCCATCGTTGTTGAAGGTTCTAGCATGCTCAAAGCAAGAGTACGTTGGGCAGATTCGATAGTCCCTGAAGGCTACTGATTGGGTAGTCAAGTACTCTGGGCAGATTCGATAGTCCTAGGCACGGGTCACAATGACGTGCTAGAGTTATGTCTAGAACCGGAGTTTCCATTAGCCCTTAACGGATGGCTGAAAGAATGTGCCGGTCATTCAATTAACGGTGGTATCGAAGCAATGATAACAGTGATAGCCAGAGTCATGGATGTTTGGTTGTATCGTCATTCGGTCTCAAGAGCGGTATTTTCTGGGTGCTTATCTGATCTTGGTTTAGGCCTTGGGGATTTGTACTTGGAAAACATCGCCCTCGACTCGAGTGATAATTGCTTTACTTTACTTTGTATGCTCTGCTATGTTTGCTTCTACTTAGTGTGTGTCTGGGGGCTATCACTGTAGAAAGAGGTTGGAGTGGGAGGGTTGTATTCCTATTCCTTTTCCTTTATGCTCTTTTGGTATGTTGTTAGTTAATTTACTGCTCACTAAGACTGTTGTCTGACTCAAGGCTTTATGTTTTAACTCTTATTGCCTTGGGCTGTTCGTCCATTTTGGGACGGGCAGACTAGGTAGCAGGTGACAGGTGCTGCTCTTGCTTTCCACGATGCTGATGACGAAGACGAGCTGGAGTATTGCATATTTCTTCTTACTATATGTACTGGATGTTCTGATGCTTTGTATTCTCTGAGTGATATGTAGTGAGGCTTGTTGTATTGACTATTCAGATGTTTGTATTCAACTATTATGAAGTTTTATTGATGAGATTCTATTCTGTGAAGCTTCACTATATATATGTTCTATTGTATTTTGTCCATGCGCTGTGAGTAATACGATAGATCTTGTTGTTTTAATTTACCTTGACAATCGTCCATGGCTGCCTGGCACATTTTACAGCGCACTTTCTCTAGGTTCAGTGCAGGGGTTATGGGCGGTCGTCACATTTGGTATCAGAGCATTGGTTAATCGATTTTACCCAACGCTCGCTGACGTAACTACGTATGAGAGACGTAATTGTAATTTTGATGGATGATTACTATATATAATATAGTAGTTTAGTTGAGTTTGAGTCCTTTATGCAGTTGTTTCTCTAGATGTTCTGATCATTCCTTTTTATAGATATTGAGAATGAGTCGAAGAGGGAGACCAGCTGCTAGGGAAGGCCGTGCTACTGAAGGGGCTACTGATTATGCAGCTATGTTCGAAGCTATGATGACTTCGATCATGAGAAGGATACCGGTTCCGGGGGCAGCAGTTGATGTTGGAGTTCAAGTCCAAACTCCGAAACCGGTGGATTTTGCTAAGTTGTGCAAGGACTATACTGCTCTTGGAGGGAAGGTTTTCTTGGGAACAGAATCAACTATTGAGGTCCAGAGATTGATAGATGCTTGTAGAAGGATCTTTAGTGATTTGGGAATTGAGGATGCAACTAAGAGGAAGTTGGCATCAAGACAGCTTCAAGGGAGAGCTTCTGATTGGTGGAACTCTATTACCATCAATACTCCGGAGGAAGAGATTACTTGGGAGCAATTCCAAGTCAGATTTGAAGCTAAGTTCATTTCTACAGCTCAGAAGTCTGTTCTGTTCAAGAAGTTTGTGGAGCTCAAGCATGGTGGAAGACCAGTTCTTGAGTATGTTTCTGAGTTTGAAGCTTTGTCCAAGTATGCCCGGTCGTATATCGAATCTGCATATCAGAAGAATGAGAAGTTTGTGACAGGCTTGGACAGTTATCTTGGGAGACAGTTGGTGGATCATTTAGACGATTCATTTGAGAAGCTTGTGGAGAAAGCTCTCAGGCATGAGAGTCTGTTTCCTAAGGAAGGATCTGTTGTTGCTGTGACCAGGGAAGAGTCTAAACCTCAGCAAGGTGGAAACAAGAAGAGGAAGCAGCAACAGCATAAGGGTAAGGATGGCCAGAAGAAGCCGAAGGGTGAAGTGACTTGCTACAATTGTCAGTAGAAGGGCCATTTCTCTAAGGACTGTAAGAATCTGAAGGCACCGATGAAGTGTCACAACTGTGACAAGCTGGGGCATTTCAGGAAGAATTGTCCAGAACCGAGGAGGGACAAGCAGATTGTGCAAGCTTATGCTTTGGGAGCTGTTCCGTCGTCTTCGAAAGCTCCTACCATTGAAGAGAAGGGAAAGAGTGTGGTGGTTCAAGGTACTCTTTTCCTATGTGGTGTTCCAGTTAGAGTTCTGTTTGATACTGGAGCGTCGCATTCGTTTGTTTGTAGTGAACTCGTAGGCCGGTTTGGTTTGGAACCGGATATTGTTGATAGGCCATTGGTTGTGACTAATCCAGTTGGGGGTTCGTCTTGTTTGTGTATGTTATGCCGTGGTCTGATTGTGTCGAGTCATGGTTGCTCTTTTGTTTGTGATTGTTTTGTTCTGAACTTTGCGGGGTTCGGAATTATTTTGGGTATGGACTGGCTTAGGAGGTATGCGGCAAAGGTTGATTGCGAAAGGTTGGAAGTGACAGTCGAGAATGTGGAAGGGCGAAAGATTGTGATACGATGTAAGCATGAAGAAGGCGTCTTCATGAGCTTCATGTATTCGCTGGTTGTTCCACGGGATGGACTGTCATCGGTGCCAATCGCTAATGGATTCGAGGATGTCTTTGACGAAGTCAAAGGGTTGCCGCCGCATAGAGAGATCGAGTTTCGTATAGATCTAGTTGAAGGAGCCAGACCTATTGTGATGCCTCTTAGGCGGATGGCGCCTAGGGAACAGCAAGAGTTGAGGGTGCAAGTTGATGATCTTTTGCAGAAAGGATTCATTCGGCGTAGTGTGTCCGATTGGGGTGCACCAGTTGTGTTTGCAACCAAGGCAGATGGGTCGTTGAGATTGTGTGTGGATTATCGTGAGCTGAATAAGGTGACTAAGAAGAACAAGTATCCATTGCCGAGAATAGATGACTTGTTTGATCAGCTTCACGAAGCCAAGGTGTTTTCTCAGATGGATTTGGCAACGGGATTTCACCAGTTAAGAGTGGCTAAGGATAGTGTGCCGAAGACTGCTTTTCGAACACCATCTGGTTTCTTTGAGTGGCTGGTAATGCCGTTTGGATTGACTAACGCACCAGCATATTTTGTGGATCTTATGAATAGAGTGTTCAGAGATCAGTTGAACAAGTTTGTACTTGTGTTCGTGGATGATATTCTAATTTATTCCAGAACTGAAGAAGAGCACAAGACGCACTTGCGTATTGTTTTGGAGATCTTGCGGAAACATCAGCTGAAGGCTAAGTTTTCGAAGTGTCACTTCTGGAAGAGTGAAGTGAGGTTCTTAGGCCATGTTATCTCTGGAAGTGGAATAGCGGTTGATCCCGCTAAGGTGGCAGCAATCCAGGATTGGGTTAGACCTAAGAATGCATCTGATGTGAGAAGTTTTCTTGGATTAGCAGGATATTATCGTCGGTTTATCAAAGACTTCTCCAAGGTAGCTGCACCGTTAACAGGATTGACGAAGAAGAACCAGGTGTTCAGATGGGATGCTAAGTGTGAGCAAGCTTTCGAAATCCTGAAAGAGAGATTGACGAGTGCTCCTGTTTTGACTATTCCAAGTGGAAATGATGAGATGGTGGTTTACACCGACGCATGTGGTACTGGACTTGGAGCAGTGCTGATGCAGAAGGATAAAGTTGTTGCGTATGCCAGTCGACAACTGAAGCCGCATGAAAGGAATTACCCGACTCATGATTTGGAGTTAGCGGCGGTTGTTTTTGCTCTGAAGATGTGGAGACATTATCTATTGGGAGTTCGATTCGAGCTGTTTACAGATCATAAGTCGTTGAAGTATCTTTTCTCCCAAAAGGATTTGAATCTTCGGCAGCAACGTTGGCTAGAGTTTTTGGCATCATATGATTTCGGTATAGCTTATACTCCGGGAAAATGTAACGCAATGGCAGATGCGTTAAGTCGAAGACATGCAGGATTGGGAGCCATGTTTTCAGAATGGAAGAATCTCGAGTATTTAGCTGGATTTGACTTCAGGCCTAGATGTGAATTGGAACCTGAGATGTTGGCAAACTTATCGATAAGACCTTCTCTTGTGGAAAGGATTGGCGAGAGCCAAAAGCGAGACGATAAGCTTGTTAAGATTATCCATGAATTGGAATCTGGATTGGATCCAGAAAAGGATAAAGGATTCGAGGTCGATCGAGAGGGTTGGCTTCGGAAGCAAGGACGACTAGTTGTTCCCGATATAGATGAATTGAGGAGTGAAGTTCTGAAGGAAAGTCATCACTCGAAGTTGACAATTCATCCAGGTGGAAATAAGATGTATCGGGATATGAAGAGAACTTATTACTGGGAAGGCATGAAGAAGGATGTTGGAAATTTTATTTCCAAGTGCATGAACTGCCAGTTGGTAAAAGCCGAACAGAAGAAGCCTAGTGGATTGCATCAGCCTTTAGAGGTTCCTACATGGAAGTGGGAGCAAGTATCGATGGATTTTATTGATGGGTTACCTAGAACAAGAACGGGAAATAAAGGGATTTGGGTCATTATAGATCGTCTGACTAAGAGTGCAAGATTCATTCCTGTTCGATCGACTAGGACTGCATCAAAGTTGGCCGAGTTGTATGTTAGGTGGATAGTTCGATTCCATGGTATTCCGAAGAGTATAGTGAGCGATCGAGACCCATTGTTCACTAGTGGATTTTGGAAGAGCTTCCAGGAAGTTTTGGGAACCGAGTTGTGTTTGAGTACAGCTTATCACCCTCAAACTGTTGGTCAGACCGAGAGAGTCAACCGAGTTTTGGAAGATCTTCTTAGAGCTTGTGTCTTGGATTTCGGAGGATCATGGGAAGATCACCTTCATTTGGTGGAGTTTGCATACAACAACAGTTACCAGTCAAGTATTGGTATGGCACCGTACGAGGCATTGTATGGAAGACCGTGTAACTCTCCGACATGTTGGTTAGAGACAGGAGAAAAGCTGATGCTTGGGCCAAAGATGATTCGACGGACTTCGGATTGTATAGAGATCATTCGGCAACGAATGAAGGCAGCCCAAGACCGTCAGAAGAGTTATGCCGATAAGCGTCGAAAGGATTTGGAATTCGACGTAGGAGATATGGTTTTCGTGAAGATTTCTCCACTGAAGAAGGTTATTCGATTCGGGAAGAAAGGAAAATTGACTCCGAGATTTGTTGGACCATTCCCGATCATCGAGCGAATTGGAAAGCTCGCCTACAGATTGGAGTTACCAGAGAAGATGTCGAGTGTGCACAATGTTTTTCATGTATCATATCTACGGAAGTATGTGCACGACTCGAATGTGGTGGTTTCTGCTAATAGCTGTGAAGATTTCGAAGTTGATCCAGTCGATAGAAGACCTCATAAGCCGCTTCGTGTTGTAGAAACCGACACGAAACAGCTTAGGAGGAAGGTAGTTAAGTTGCTCAAGATACAATGGAGTGATGATGATAACGACTGTACGTGGGAGGTGGAAGAGAGGATGAAGGCAGCTCATCCTGAACTCTTCAAGGTATGGCCCTAAGGTGTCGTGTCATCTCACGATATTGTAACTTGTTCTAAGTCTTAGAATTCTGTACGCTAAGCTAGAATTGGATGCATGGTTTGTTGATTGCTATGGATGGTAGGCGTGTAGAATAGTCTTTGATTGCTTTGTTTGTTTGGAATTTCAGGGGTGAAATTCCTAAGGGGGGAGAATGTAACGACCCGTATTTTTACGGATCGAAAAGTTCGTTGAAATCTGGAATTTTTAGCGTTGTTAAGTCATTTCAGGTTTTGGCAGAATTTTGCTTAAGTCCTAAGTCGTAGCCGACTTAGGAGTTGTGGACAAGTTAAGAAAGTTAAGTCGTGGTAGCTTAGGTCGTAGGGTGTTGGAGCGACCTAAGGTAGTAGACGACTTAAGGAAGTTGGTGACCTAAGAGTTTTGGTAAGTTAAGTGTTAGGTCGGCAGGGCGAGTTAACGACCTAAGGAACTGACCGACTTAAGGAGATGGCGACTCAAGGGTAGGCAGACTTAGTAAGTGACCGACCTAGTAGAGTTAGTGACCTAGTGGTTACCGGGTTAGCATAGTTAGGTCGGCAGCGACCTAAGGAAGCTGGGGTAATAGTGAGCGACCTAAGGAGTAAGTCGTAGACGACTTAGGAGTTTGGTCGTGGGTTGTTAGGTCGCTAAGTATTAAGTCGCTAAGGGTTAAGTGAGTAGGTCGTATGTCTATTAAGTCGTATCCCAGTAAACTGTTAAGTCGTAGAAGGTGATTGAGTTGCTAAGTCGTAGGTCGGCATGCTAAGCAGTTAGGTAGTGGCATTGTTAGGCCGCAAGGTTTTATAAGTCGTAAGTCGTATACACTGTTAGATCGGAGACTTTGTTATGTCGTGCAGTGTTAGGTCGTAACACTGTTAGGTTGCATAAGTGTTAAGTCGCGCATATTAGTTAAGTCGTAGGTCGGCTTAGTAGATAGGTCGTATGTGCATGTGTTAGGCGGAGCAACTGTTAAGACGTGTGAGTTGTTAGGTCGGTGAAGGCTTAGGTCGGTGGGGAGTCTTAGGTCGTAGGTCGGAGACGACCTAATTCCGAGTTACGACTTAGGGAAATTTCGCCTATAAATAGAAGGGGGTTGGCTTCATTTTTGGGATCCGGATTTTGAAGCGACGAAGTGCTGCCATTTTGAGCTCGACTTCTACACGTCTTCACTTCTTTTCTCTACTATAATCTAGTGATTCTATCCATCCAAGTTGAAGGTCAAACTGAAGATTCAAGAGCTTGGATTGAAGATCTTCATCCTTTGAAGTGAGATTTCTTCGTTTGAAGCGGATTCGCGATAGATCAAGCTTGATCCTTCGCTGTCCAGATCTGAAGCGTGTTGATTTGAGGTTGTTTAGGTGATTTGGTGAGTGGTGATTATCTCTCACACGGATCCAAAGGAGTATATCGGATTGTTGGCTCGATTTGGTGTTAAAATAGTGATTTCCATACATTTTCTTCATCCTAAGTGTAGATCCATATAGATCCATTGTTCATGATGATGTTACATCCATTTTACTACATGTTAACCTATGCAAGTTCATTCATCAAGATTATAGAGATATTGTTCATGTTTTCATGCTTATTTGACTTTCAACTCTTTAATTACGAAATTGCCATTATTGTTATAATTGTCTACTTAGATCATATTTGAATGTTTGATTGCTTGGATTAATGTTTGACTTGATTGATTGCTATGAATTAGATGGTGGATGATTTGATTTAGACCGAAGATGATTCAAAAGCTAAGAGAAGGGCTCTTGAATGGGAAAAGCTGCTTGTGGCATATGTAGCGGATGATGAAGCTCTTATGCATAGATTTGATGATGATGTTGAGATGAGACTTTGCGAGGATGTGATGAAGCGAAATATGATATGAGATAGTCTTGGTCTAATCCAGACGGGATCATTCCAAGCGGGTTGAGGATAATGAATGCTCGAGAGGCGCTTGAGCTAGCATGGAAATAGTTGTCGAGGAGGACGACTAGAAGGCTGAGATCCCATTGTTGTTGAAGGTTCTAGCATGCTCAAAGCAAGAGTACGTTAGGCAGATTCGATAGTCCCTGAAGGCTACTGATTGGGTAGTCAAGTACTCTGGGCAGATTCGATAGTCCTAGGCACGGGTCACAATGATGTGCGGGAGTTATGTCTAGAACCGGGGTTTCCATTAGCCCTTGAAGGACGGCTGAAAGAATGTGCTGGTCATTCAATTAACGGTGGTATCGAAGCAATGATAACAGTGATAGCCAGAGTCATGGATGTTTGGTTGTATCGTCATTCGGTCTCAAGAGCGGTATTTTCTGGGTGCTTATCTGATCTTGGTTTAGGCCTTGGGTGTTTGTACTTGGAAAACATCGCCCTCGACTCGAGTGATAATTGCTTTACTTTACTTTGTATGCTCTGCTATGTTTGCTTCTACTTAGTGTGTGTCTGGGGGCTATCACTGTAGAAAGAGGTTGGAGTGGGAGGGTTGTATTCCTATTCCTTTTCCTTTATGCTCTTTTGGTATGTTGTTAGTTAATTTACTGCTCACTAAGACTGTTGTCTGACTCAAGGCTTTATGTTTTAACTCTTATTGCCTTGGGCTGTTCGTCCATTTTGGGACGGGCAGACTAGGTAGCAGGTGACAGGTGCTGCTCTTGCTTTCCACGATGCTGATGACGAAGACGAGCTGGAGTATTGCATATTTCTTCTTACTATATGTACTGGATGTTCTGATGCTTTGTATTCTCTGAGTGATATGTAGTGAGGCTTGTTGTATTGACTATTCAGATGTTTGTATTCAACTATTATGAAGTTTTATTGATGAGATTCTATTCTGTGAAGCTTCACTATATATATGTTCTATTGTATTTTCTCCATGCGCTGTGAGTAATACGATAGATCTTGTTGTTTTAATTTACCTTGACAATCGTCCATGGCTGCCTGGCACATTTTACAGCACACTTTCTCTAGGTTCAGTGTAGGGGTTATGGGCGGTCGTCACAGACATAAAGCCTGGTATGAATAATTATGTTACATCTCAGTTTACTGATATTAAATGAGACCACGCCGCTTAGTAGAACGGGTTCCCCCCCACTAATATCCTCTTTCAAAACATATATTTTGCAAACCCTTTCCTGCAACCAAACTGATTATAATAATACAGCAAGTTCCATTATGCTAAAAACAGGAAATAAACGGACAAACTGGCTGAAATCTGATTATACTAAAATAGCAATATCCTTTATGCTAATAAATGGATTATCTATCCAAAACAAGTAAAAAGTGGACTAACTCTCCTTAAAAAATAGCAAGGTCTGTTATGCTAACAAATGAACTATCTGTTCATAAACTAGGCCGACTGCCCTAAATTGGACTAACTGTCCTCTGTACTGACTGCCCTCAAAATGGACTAACTGTCCAAAATTTTCTTAGGGCTAACTACCCTTTAAATTTTCCTTGAAAACCATTTCAAAATGATTTAGTCCATCAAATCATAAATATACAAGGAAAATATATCTTTAGCTTTACTCTAAGCTATTTTTACCATGTTATATATACTTTACTCAAAATAATATTGATGACATTCAATAAGGATTAACTATCCTTCTTAAAAAAAAGTTAAAGTCCTTTATAACTTAAAACACTTAGGCTATCTGCCTATTCATTATATTCGAAACCTTTGTTTAAAACCTTTTAACAACCATTTCGAAATCTTTGATGGTAACACCTTCGAAACCATTGAAAGAACCTTTCGAAATCATTGAAGGTAACTCCTTCGAAACCATTGAAAGACCCTTTCGAAACCATTGAAGGTAACTCCTTCGAAACGATTGAAAGACCCTTTCTAAACATTGGAATAACCTTTCCTTTCTTTTCTCCGAAAGCTTCAAAATATCAGACATCCTCCATTAAAACCTTTTAAATATTGCCTTTCGAAACCATAGGAAAAACCTTCCTTTTCAACCTTATCAAAACCTGGGGAACCACCCCTTTCGAAACTGTTCATAAAAACCTTTCGAACAGTCAAAAAAATCCTTTCGAAATCACTTTGGGGCCAATTTAAAACATGTGGATACCTTTCGAAATCATTCGAAGTTAAATACTTCGAAAACCCTTTTTAAAACATTTTGATAAAAAACATTTGGATTATGCCTTAAAGTAGAGCAAAAGGATCATAAAACCAACAGAGTCGAAAGCATCTGCTTCGAAACCATTTTTAAACAAAGAAGTGATGGTGTCCAAACCACCCCTTCAAAACCATTGGAGAGGAGGTAGATTTTAGAAAACAAAACAATCCCTTCTAAACCATCTGAATCGAAAGGTAGGAAGCGCCAGCTATATGTTTCGACCATGTCGAAAGTAATCATTTAAAACAAAAGAGAAACCTAATCGAAACCATACCTTTTAAACCATTTGACTTAGTCGAAAGCTTACTAAGCCTAAAGCAACTTAGTCGAAAGCAAGCTGGCGTATTTTCCTTTAAAACCAAAACATTGCTTCACCTTTTTTGGAACCTCATCGTTTCAACCCTATACCTTTCGCCCTCTTTCAATTCACTTTGTACAAGTTACATGATACCATATGCATTGGTTTCGACCGTGTCGAAAGGGGAGGGATTGAGGTGGAACCTAGGTGCCGAAGGAGACGAAACAGTAAAAGGTTGTTTGTTTGTACTTTAAAACTATGCTTTTGTAACTAACCTGCCTTGTTGGTCTAAATCTGATTGGTTGCCAGATTTTTCTATTCAAAAGTGCTACCACCTTTCCATATTTAACAATTTAAACATTTTTATAGAAATCCCCTTCTCCTCTATAATTACGTAAAACATTTAAGTCCCATACCTTAAATAATTTTATATGACCATTAAAACACTTAGGAAAAATTCCAGAAAATCATTTTATATATGTTCTCTGACATATAAAAATTTCGGATCCAAATATTTAATTATTTTCCTATAAATAATTTATAATCCAAAATAACGTTTTCTTTACAAGAAAATTCATAATAAATCCACGAAAATTCAAAAAATCCTGAAAATTGAAAATCATCGCTAAAATATCTTTTTCGGATCTTCAAAAAAATTTGCAAGGCAATTTGTTGTCATTTAATAGAGTTTTCATCTCAAAACATGTCATAAAATCTATATTAACATTCATAAATCATTAACAAGTATATATTTTCATTATATCATTCAAAAACATGGCAAATACTTGCAAAATATTCGGATTTAATCTTAAAACCGAAACTAATAAAATTTGAGATGTAAACATTATTCACCTTAGCTTTACAGATTAAAGGAGCTTGAGATTTGGAAGAATTTGATTTGAATTTAGCCTTTCCTTTGGCTTTTCTTACTTCTTCTTCCCCTTTCCTTGTTAATGGTGGCCGACCTTGTTTTATAAAAAATTGAAATGAAAATGAATGTGTAAATTATACACTGCCTTGTTTTAATTCATTTTAAGTTCTTCTTTACTTCATTTGTTTTAAATGGGACGACTGCCTTTCATTAAAATCAAATCTCAATCCTCCTAACCAATACATTATTTTAGTTAATTCAACTGATTAAATATCCTAAATAATGTTACCAAAAATCTGGGGAATTACATCGAATATTTATTTTTCTTTATTTACGTAATTAACGTATAATTATTGCATATATGGCGTAGTTAGTTGGGCATTTATTTACATCTATTTCACCCATTAGAAAGGTAATTGACTATGAGGCGAAAATAAGAGGAAACTCTTATTAGGCTAATTATTGTTTTAAGGCATAATAAGGAAGGTTCCTTATAAGGCCTTATTTATGAAATGGTGGGATGAGTGTGTGTGTGTGTGTGTGTATGGAGAGTAATTAATTAGTGGCTAAGTCATAGGTATGCAAGGTCAATAGAGTTACATAACGGAAGTCTGCCTTTCACTTTGAGCCTGCTAGCAGTTTTGTACACTTTTATTGATGTGAGATATCCTTATAACAAATATTTGTAATAACGCGAGGTTGGTACCAAATTCTGTAGGGGAAATCTGTGCAGCTAATCCGGCTACCAGTTCCTACGAATAGCGGACTATTGTGAGATGTCATTATGAGTATGGGCCATAAGGTAAAGGGCTTGCTTTAGGGTTTTGAGGTATTAAATGGTTGGACCCGCCTCTTTTCCCCAAATAAAGTATTAAATGGCCAAGGGGACATGTTAGGCAGTATCTCTACAAGGGTCCGCTTCTGGAAATAGGTCTTAAATGTTGGGGTCTACCTTAATTAAGGTCCTAAATGACCAGAGTCTGCATATTTTCCACTTTTAAGTATTAAGTGGCCTATGAGATTCCTTATGATGTTAGCTAGATAGTACCATTCAGGAGCACGCTTCTGAAAATAGGTCTTAAATGATAGGGTCTACCTTAATTAAGGTCTTAAATGACTAGATTCTGCCTATTTTCCACTTTGAAGTATTAAGTGGCTTAGGTACCGTCTCTCACATTATTAGCTATTTATGACGTATGATTGGGATATGGGATTATAGAAACCTGCTTTTGGAATGGAAGGTATTAAGTGGTCATACCCGCCTCCTTTCCTTATAAAGAAGTATTAATGATTTTATGTTCGTAGACATATTCTTATTTTGAAATATACTGCCTAAGTACTAAAAAGGTAAGACTCGGGGTTTTTATTCACTAGTCACTTGTTGTCCTGACTCCCTCCTCATTACAACACAAGGACTGATGGTAGTTACGATGCTTAGAAATGGGGAAGCTTGGGTTGTGGTAGTGTTTATTATTATTTGCTTTAATGCTTATCCATGGATTTAGACAATTGTTATAGCGGATATTATGTTATGGTTTTTATGGGATTTTGTTCTATGACATTTTTATGGTTTTGAAATAAATTTGTACACTTTGCTATTATATTTTGTTCCATTAGCTGTGAGTTCTGAAAGTTTAGTTATGGCACTGCAATGTTATTTCATTTTACTACCAACAGCTTGCCTTAGAGTGGATCTAAGTTTCGATGGGCCTTTTCTGGGTCGAAATTTAGGTCTGTTCCGGGGTGGATTGTTACATATCCCAAAACAAATTCTTATTCACTTCACTAATTTCACCCACCCTAAGTCCCTTACCCTAATTGTGATAGTGGAGATGCTACTCTCATCATCAACGTCCCTCACAAAACCATTATAAGTATCACTCTCAAGAGAGTATCTTATGTTAGAAGAAACAAGAATCCAAGATTGCGCATCAGAGTTCCAAATAATAGAATCAAAAGGATGTGCAATAACCGAAGAAATAACTAGAGCATCAACCACCTCTCGATCCATACGAGGCAAAGGAATTCTAGCTACGGGAGGGGGGAGGGGAGTGGTAGGCCTTTTGTAATGACCGTAATTTTCTATAATTAAAAGTATTAAATTAATTAAGATTTTGCAATTTAATATTATGAGAAATTAAAAATTTATGATTTATTATTGAGAAAATAAGTAGAATATGATTTAATAATGTTGTTTGAACATTATTGACAATTATTTTAATGAAATTTGAATCAATTGAATAATTGTAAAGTTAATTTGGTTATAATTGTAAATAAGGAATTAAATTGGTAATTAATGGAATTATTGAAATTGAAATATTAAAGTTAATAGGAGTTTAGATGATAACTGTAGAATTTGAATGTAATAAAGTTTAGATTAATGTTAATTATATTCATATGATATTATATGATTTAATAATAAAAGTGAGAATCAAAATATAAGAATTTTGATTGAAATTAAAATATAATTAACTGGGATTTTATTACAGATATAATAGAACGCTGTAATTAGTGCAATATTTAAATATTGAATCTAACATGGAAAATTTTATTTTAAAAGATTATAAATTTATATGTAATCAAGATGGACAAAATTGTTAACTTCTAATTTTGAATTTAAAAGTGAATAAATAAATTTAATAATAATTTATTTAATTAATGTGAAAATTTGCCATTTTGGCCACTATCTCGTATTTCAACGAAACCAGTTTCATCGGATCCATAATAGTAAATTATTGAAGGATTTCAAGTTTTGTAGCGATCGGACTTATCGTTTGATCGCGCGAGCTCAAAATGCGTTGAAATCAATCAAAAGAATTTTAATGAATATAATCTTGTTTCGAAAGCTAACTTCTATATATAATGGAATTAGGATTTGAAACTAGTTCCATTGAGTTTAAAAATATCGAAAACCTATATTTCGATATATTAGATGACCTACTTTTGTTTTGGGAATGAAACGGGCTTTTCGAGTCGTGTTATCGTTTCGATCCAATTCGTTATGTCCATTCATTTTATCTATCTCTGTTTAGTATTTATAAATTCTGATCGGTACATAGGAAGTTATGGCATCGATAGGGATTTCTAAATACTTAATAGGGCAGACTGACATAATATTATTTTTGAAATATAGGTAAATGAAATAATTTTACCTCGTATTATATTTTGTATAAAAGAACAATTTTTATAAATGTATATAGTGGTATGTGATATGTTTGTTTGTTAGGAAGTGGAATTTTACAAATATTGGTTGCAAAATAGGATTTACAAATAAAGTAAATTTAAATTGGAGATTTGAGGATTTAAGTCCGAGGGTTTTGAAATTGTTTTCAAAAGATTTTGGAATATAATATTAGTATTAGTTGGAAGTATTTTCGAATATAAATATTTTCAATGTGATTTCAAAGAAATGTTTTAAAGGAATTTTTAGAGGAAATAAATTCTGTACTCCCTTCCTCTGTTGTTGGAAAATAATTTTGGTGATGATCGCGACATCATCGACGTTCATTTTCGAGTTTCAAAGTGGAAAGACCATTGTAGTAGCTTTGCTACACATTTGTTTTGATAAACAAATTTTAATTTTATTTTCTTAATTATAATTTGATATATATATATACAAGATATGTAATATATTATTTCAAATGATTTGAAATGAACTCGGTATTTGGTTCTTAAATTTCTATAAATTAGGGATCTTATTTATTATAATGAAATGAAATCTTAACAATCTTAATAACTGGAAACTTCTAAAATAAGAAATTAGATGCTAAGCGATTAATGAAATATATAAGAAATTGGAAATTTGTAACTCGTAAATCAAAGGATATGAAAATTTAGAAGATGTAATTATTGAACATTTTGTTAACTAAAATGAATAAGATAAACTTATGTAACATTCAATTACATAAAACATATATATAACTTACCTGAAATGTTTAAAAGTTGAAATGTTAGTATGGATATGTAATAGAATCTTATACAAGCAAAATCTTAATAACAAAAATGCTTCAAAATGAATAAATGTTTATAAAAGAAAAATTAAGATGTACAGGAAATGTTATAAACATGAGTTAATGTTTTGAAATGCTTAACAAATTAAATTGAATAGATAAATGTGAATACCATTTAAGTAGATAATTTTAAACCTAAAAAGATGTTGAAATGATTCGCTAATAGATTTAATATTTATTTATTCATAAGTAGATTTAATATTAAATGATACTATACGTGAAGAAATGAGTGCAAATTAAAAAATTAAGAAACTTAAGTTGATATGATACATGAATGAATATTAGTATTAAACAAGCTAAATAAACAATAAATGTTAAATAAACTGAAATGGAATGTATGTAATACTTCAATCATGAATTCATTGATGATTTTAAATAGTGCATGAAAAAAAATTATGTAAGTAAATGAATGAAAGGAGAAAAATGACATTGTATGAATGAATGAAAATAAATGAAAGTAAATGATGAGAAAAAAAAGAAACCAATCGAGAGAACTTAAATAATGTGTTAAATTCTTTGTTGTTTGTCTTATGGGATGTTTGGGAAATGATACTGCGATTTGTTTGAGGTTGTATGAATAATCTATTAAGAAATTACCAAAGGCTATTAAGCGTAAGGTATACTTGGTAGTTATTTATCACCCTTGTACGATGAAAAGTGTTTGATCCTGAACAAACCATTTGTTTTGGTTGCTATGGAAGTATGGTTGATTCCTTTGTTGCATATGATGATCGTGATGTTTTGTTTGCATATGTTCTGTGTTGATTTGCTTTGGTTACTAATTGAAACAACTAAATATTTCTCTTGTACATAATTCTCACTCTTTTGGATTATATAAGTAAAATACAGGTTTATGGAAGCAATAGCTACTGCTTTTGGTTTCATAAATAAAGTTCGTTTGCCCGACAAATTGGTACATTTTTGGATTATGGTTCCATAGTGATATTTAATTGTTTTCCCATGGTTTGGGATGTTTATTTTTGAAATATGATATATATATATATATATATATATATTGAAATTATTGACATTATTACTTTTTCGGACTTATTCTTACAAAGGAAACTCTGCCGAATTTTTTCGTAAATTTAGGATTTAGAAAATTTTGTGAAAGTGAAAATATTTTTAAGCTTTTATTAAATTAGGATATGGAAGATTTAATTTTTTTATAAATTTATATATTTTATTTAAAATACTTAATTATATAAGTTTAAAGTGTTTATAAATTGATTATTTTGAATAAAAATATATTAGTTTCTAAATTCCTCCTTTTCCCTTTTCGAGGACGGAAAGTTTTGAGTGGGGGAGCGTGTAACGACACGTAATTTTCAATAATTAAAAATATTAAATTAATTAAGGTTTTGCAAATTAATATTGTGAGAAATTAAAATTTTATGATTTATTAATGAGAAAATAACTAGAATATGATTTAATAATGTTGTTTGAACGTTATTGACAAACTTTAATGAAATTTTGATCAATTGAATAATTGTAAAGTTAATTTGGTTATAATTGTAAATAAGGAATTAAATTGGTAATTAATTGAATTATTGAAATTGAAATATTACAGTTAATAGGAGTTTAGATGATAACTGTAGAATTTGAATGTAATAAAGTGTAGATTAATGTTAATTATATTCAAATGATATTTTATGATTTAATAATAAAAGTGGGAATCAAAATATAAGAATTCGATTGAAATTAAAATATAATTAAATGGGATATTATTACAGTTTAATTGAATGTTGTAATTAGTGTAATATTTAAATATTGAATCTGATATGGAAAATTTATTTTAAAAGATTATAAATTTATATGTAATCAAGACTGATAAAATTGTTAACTTCTAATTTTGAATTTAAAAGTGAATAAATCAATTTAATAATTATTTATTTAATTAACGCGAAAATTAGCCATTTTGGCCACCGTCTCGGATTTCGATGAAACTAGTTTCGTCGGATCCATAACGGTAAATTATTGAAGGATTTCAAGTTTTGTAGCGATCGGACTTATCGTTTGATCACAGAGCTCGAAACGCGTTGAAATCAATTAAAAGAATTTGAATGAATATAATCTGGTTTCGAAAGCTAACTTCTATATACAATGGAATTAGGATTTGAAACTAATTCCATTGAGTTTAAAAATATCGAAAACCAATATTTCAATATATTTGATGACCTACTTTCGTTTCGGGAATGAAATGGGCTTTTCGGGTCGTGTTATCGTTTCGATCCAATTTGTTATATCCATTCGTTTTATCTATCTCTGTCTATATAAATAGATTCCTTTACTAAAACCCTAGCAGCCTTTCGTTTTGTTCCTGTAGGTACCGTCATCTTCAATCTATCTGCTTCTTCCTCCTTCCCAATGCTGCAAATCCAAAACCCTAATTTCAAATTCAAATTCAAATCGAAATTCAAACTCTCCAAACCCTATCATATTATATATCGTTTCGAAGCTCTCGACAATACGACTCTACGAAAAGTGTTCATTTTTCGAAACAGTGCATGAATCGATCAAAAATTGCGGTCAAAGGTCATAAATCGCGAACCTTAATTGTCGATTTGGGCGTTTTTGATTTTGACGCCGATTTCTAAAATTGTTTTAGGGGTTTTGTAGAGTTCGTTGTATGGAGTCATTTGGTGGTGGTCGTATCGGTGATTTTTGGCTGTAGCGGTGGGAATTGGCACTTTAGGGTTTCGAAATCCTTGTTTGGGGTGGTGGCCGATGGAGTTGTTGATGATCGGACCAAGGGGGATCTATAGGCGGCAGCGAGACGAAGTGATTGGCGGTGGTGCCAAGGCATGCATCGGTGCATAGGGAGAGCGGTCGTTGGTCAAAGGCGTTGTAACGATCGAGAATTTCTGTCATTTGAAATTCGTATATTTAATTGATTTTAAATATGCACAAGTAAATTTTATAAGCTGAATAACTTATATTTCGAATATCAGGATTTAATTAGATAATTTAATTGTTAAGTTAATATTTGAAATTGTGTAAATAATTGAGTATTGAAATTAATGTGAATAAAAATGATTTGTAAAGTTGTATTTAATTATATTGAATTAGAATGATGTTAGAGAACTTTTGAAATTGAATTAAAAGTCAAATTGTAGAAATTGAATATTTTAATATTTAATTAACGTGTAAAAATAGCCATTTTTCATACAGTCTCGGATTTCGACGAAACCAGTTTCATTAGATCCATAATGTTAAATATTGTAAGATTTCAAATTTCATGTCAATCGGATTTACGGTTTGTCCGGGGCAAGCTAAAACGCGTAGAAATCTGTTTAAGTGAATTTTAAATTTAAATAGTCGATCCGAACCTATCTTCCAAATTCGATCGAATTGGCTCCCGATATATATTCCATTGCGTTCGGAATAGGGGTTAAACCTTATAAACGCCTGACGGCATGCTTCGTTTGGAGTTCGAAAATTTTTCGGGTGAATAGTGTTTCAGAATTTTCTATAAAAGCCCAACACTTTCTCTAATTTACACAAACCCTAAATCTTCTAGGGCTGGCCACCATTTTCATTTCAAAGGCCAGAATTTGTCGATTTTCCTCTCAATCCATAAGCAATCAAGGAAAACTCTCAACTACAACTTTGAAGAGCTCATCGAGATCTTCGATTTGGACGGCTATGATTGAAATCAATGCAACGGCTCGTCGGCAAATCTCAGGTGAAGTCGTCGCGTTCGAGAGGTGATTTCTCGGACTAGGGATGACCGAGTCGAGCACGATTCAAGGTGGAGGTGTGCGCGGCGATGGGCTTTCGTGTGGTGCAGCCCGATCATCTTCTCGACGTCGTATGGTGGAGCGGCAATTCGAAGTAGGGGGCGGCTATGGGTTCTTCGGTCTGGGTATTTACGTGATGGAGGGAGAAGAAAGAATTAGCGGCCAAGGTCTTGTTCTGCAAAATTGAACGGCTGTGATTGTAGGGTTTGAAAAATAAAATAAAATTGTGAATTAATTATATTAAAAAAATTGTATAAACTTCTAAACACCATAACTTTGTCATATGAGGTCCGTTTCTGACGAAACGAATTGCGTTGGGTCCGTATTGATGAGCACTACATTTTAGAGCTTGTTTGGAGTCGATTAGAGCAAGTGTTAATTTTGGGTAAAATTAAATGCTCGTTTAATTTTATTCGGAATAAAACACTGCAACTGCTATTGGAACCAATGTCAGTACAACTCACTCTTTCTGCCTCACTGATATTTCTATATAAGTGAGAATAAATGTTATTTATGCCGAATAATGATTGTTTGGATGATATATGATATATTGATTGGTATTTGGATATATACCTGCCTATTGGAGCAAATGACCCTATACGTTCCCGTGTATGAGCGGATGACCCTTTGTACGCACGTCTGCCTCGAAGCGGACATTGTACACATATTTTAATATGTAAATTTGTTGCAGTTGACAGGTTGGAGGGATCCAACTGGATTCCTCACCATTGTTGATTTATTTACAGATATTGTGATATATTATGTTATCATGTGATATATGATGTTTTGGTTGCCGTGATTGATGTATTTGGTGATGTTGCAGCATTGGGCCTGTTTTGAAAGAATAAAATTGTTAAAGTGACGGTTTCCAAATTTAAAAGGATTTTAAAAGTGATTTTGTCAATATACATTATATTGAGTTTTAAATTGTTAAGGAATTGATTTATTTTAAATAAAGGAAAGAGATAATTTTTATGTTATAAAAATTATGATATTTGTGAAATATAATTGAAATATGATTTTTGAAAGGTGAAGTTGATTGTTTTATAAAATAGTTTAAACTAAGGTTTTTGGAGTTATTATAAATGGTTATATATATAAGATTTATAAAATTGAATTTTTATAAATCAATATGATGGAATTGTAAAGGATTTTTGTAAATGTTAAAGTAAAGTTATAAATGGATTTTATAAGTGAATAAGATTTATAAATTTGTGAAGTTATAAAAGAATGAATTTGGAAATAATAGATTTATAAGTAATTAACTTATAATTTGGGTTTTGGCATATAAATAAGAGATAAATGGAATCGGTTAATAAAGGGTTTTATAAGTTGAAGTTTTTATAAAATAGAAATATGGAATTTATAAACATTGTTTTATAAACCTAAAATCAATTGAATTCGATAAGTTAAATATAAAGTTTATTAAAGGTTTCATCCACGATTTTGGATAGTGGATAATCCTTTAATTTAAATGTGCAATACTAATGAATTTCGTAAAAGGATTATATTCACGATTTTTGGATAGTGGATAATCCTTTAATAAATAATGTGTAGAAGTATTGATTTGGTAAATGAATTATATTCACGATTTTGGACAGTGAATAATATTTTAATTTAAATAAAATGTAAATGTTTTGGGAAGTAATATTTGTAAATCGAGTTAAATGGGTTGAAGATGTTTTAAAATGTGTTAAGGATCGAAACCATAGATTTCAACATTCATTGTTGAAATAGACTTTTCGATAAATAAGGAAATGATGGACTATAACACTGTTGTTATAGTAAATGATTTCCGAAAGGAAATGTTTTTGTATAGTATCTGAGATTTATTTATCTACCTTATTTTCGAATCCCTATACTAGTGATTTTGGGTTGTCATAACGATGTTTTACGCAACATTTGTTTTAACCCAAATAAGAGTGTTTTAAAAGAACATTTTCCTTATGAAATAAAATATATACTTAATCATGATTTAAGTATATGGAATATTTTCCAAATTTTGAAAATAAATTGAATTGTGAATTAATTATTATTAAATAAGTATTTGGAAATATTTTCCAATATAGAACATTGAATGGTTTTGAGAATATATCTTTTTAAAGATAATTTGAGTGAATATTTGGCAAGTGAATTAATTAATAAAAGATTAATTAAAAGGGCCTAGTGATTGTATATAGTGCTAAATATTTTGTTTGTTTGCTTTGATAGTTAAATAACCAACTATCAAATTTGGCCATATTTTGGTTCTTCGACTTGATGTGGGAACTATTTAGTCGTACACTTAGTACGTAGCCTTCTGTGTAGGCTTGATTATCGTTTGTGTTGAGGATGTTGATTTGTTAGTGCGGAGTATTACTCCAATCTATCGAGCTTCCTTCTTGGCCTGAAGGATAGCAAGTTGAAAGTTGGAGATGTGATAAGACTATGAGACTTAGTTTCTGTGTGAGGTTGAGAAATGCTTTTGCGTTGTTGGTGCGAAGAGACCAGGATCAGATTTATCTGAAGACCACTTCGGACCAACGTATATGCGACGATTCTGCAAGTTGCTTATGATGATATTGATATTCTGGATTTTCATAGTGGTGGACTGCTTGTTGATCGTTTGGGGTTAAAATCCCAATATACATCCAGTAGCAGTGGTCTCTTCATTATGAAATATTCAATGTGAGGTCTATTCGCTACTAATCCTATGGAATTTCCGACAGGATGTGGTAGGAAAGTACCTTCGGTTTGTCCTGTTCCTTGACAACTTGTATGGATGTTTGTCTAACATTGCATTTCTACAGATTACGTACATTGGTTTTTACAAACGTACATCAGTTGGTGGCGGAGAAGGCAACTTCTCTTAGCTTAACACCCTCCTTAAGACGTATGAGCTTAAGGGTTGTATTTTTGTGGAAGGCAATTAGTAGTTAACGGAAATGGCAGTGTGGCATTCAAAGTGATGTGATATGTGATTGTGAAAGGTAATCGTTACCTCTCTAGCCTCATCAACCAGAAATGACCAAAACAGGGTTAGATGCAGCAGGGCTAAGTGGGTCATTCCCAATTAGGGTATGATCGTCCTCTTTTAGATATATCTTTACACGCTATGACGTCGTGTATCTGATTATTGTGGTTTGTATGCTTTGAGGGCCCTCGGTAAAGGTCGGTAACGACCGGAGGATGACATATTCGGTACCATCTAGTTATAGAGGTGGGCCGGTCTTGTGTTGGTAGAGAAACTTTGTGATGGTTTCTCGGTACATCCATCTAGAGGTGTACCCCTTCGGAAGGTAGTCCCTTCACCTGGTCATTTGTATGGAAATCCAAACCCCACTACGATCTACGATTTTGTTTGTAAAGGCGTAATGAATAGCCTCGAAATGCTATATGGGTAACCATTTCGACTATGATTAATATTATTTGTATATACTAGGCACTAGTATAATATAAGAGGATTTGATATGAAAGAAATGTTTTAGTTATCGTAAGGTAAAAACATGTCCGTGTTTATGTGTGGGCGTGTCTTACGAGATACTTTTGTTTTGATAAAGGAAAAGTTTGGTAATCTAATAAATTCAGTTGAGTGTGTTTCTCACGCTGGTTTACCAGACTGATCCGGGCATTCTTCCCTTTCAATGCTCGGGTCAGACCGAGTATATTTACAGGTTCGTATTGGTGCTTTTGGAGTTTCAGCAAGCGAGCTAGAGATCTTCATTTTCGTATTGACGTACATGTTTTGCTTGATTATCCGATGTGCTTAGTGTTGTATATTATCGGCAATTGTGAGGAAAGGTTATTATAACTGTTCAGGCTGATAATTATTGATTTATTGTTGAACTCTGATTAATGTATATATATACAGTTTCTGTTTTGTAAAGATCATTGATATGATATTATATGTTTTCCGCTGCGATGTGAGATTCTGTATTTTTCTGTTTGGTCCTGTCTTCTCTCTTTCTTCTCTTCTCTTCTTCTCTCTTCTTTTCTTTCTCTTGACTTTTCATCAGTCTGTGCTTTTTGGGTCGGACATGTGTGGATTATTGTCGATTCAAGGGTACGGATTTGTGGGTCGTCACAAGCGTGGTGGCTATGGGTTTTGGTTCCAGTGTGTTGCGTGCGTGAATGTGGGGGAGAGAGGTGACGTGTATTTGTTTTTTATTTAATTTAAATTTAAAAAATTATATCTTCTAACGATCATAACTTTTTCATACAAGCTCGGATTCACACGAGGTTTTCTCTGTTGCAATCGTATCGAAATTCCAGACAATATAGATCTAGCTTGGTTGCATTATGAGACTACTCGATTTTTGGGCTTTATTTGGATTTTTAATTCGACTAAAAATCAAAGGTGAGTGATTTAACCCACTCATGAATACTAAACCATCTCATGTTAGTTAAATTAAATTAATGATATGATTTTAAATTGTCTAAATTTAATTAGATTTTATTTGAATTTAATTTCCATTTAAATTAATATTGAAATTAATTGCCAGTTAAATTTCTAATAATGATAACCAGTTTATTTGTTGTGATTTATTGGTTGATTTGAACGATGATTATGATGGATGTTTAATTGATGATATTTGGATGATCAGATATTATATTTATTTGGTATGTTGTTATCACACTTCAAGTTCCCTTTGTTATTGTTATAGGAAATCACTATGGGTTGAAATGATACATACTCGAACGATCTTATGGATTAGAGAAAAATCGTTATTGGTTGAAATGATAAACCTGAGCGATTTTATGGATTTGGAAATTTGTGATCGGGATACGGGTTGAAATGATATATACCCATAAATTTAAATTATCGCGGGTTGAAATGATATATATCCGTATCAGTTGACCATAGGGTAGAAAATTATATATGGACACCTTTTTTTTAAATTAAATGATTTTAAATCCTTAATTTTTGAATCTTGTTAAATGATATTATGAAATACAATTTGATTTATATGAACTGAATTATTTTTAAATCCAAGCTTTTAAATATTGAAATTGAAATTAGGTTAGATGAATTGTTTAAAGAAATTAAATTAAAACCTTAAAGTTGAATTTTGAAATATAAATGAAATTTATCAAAATTGAGTTATCGTAAACGTTTGAATATTTAAACTTTGAAACCTATTGAATTTGAAGTGGTTTAAATTTGTAGTTCAAACATGGATTTGAAATCGATATAAATTGAAATGGTTTTAATGAGAATTTAAATTGAAACCTTTAGCCTTTTGAATTGAAATTGTCGAATTGAGATTGATTAAAATTGAATTTTTGGAACTAAAGTTGATTCGAATTGATTTGTGAAATTAGAAGAAACAATTCTTATTTGAAACTATTTTCGATATAAACTCTTTTAATATGCAAACTCTTTTAACATATAAACTATTTTCTCATATAAACCATTTCAATATACTAATAATTTTTAATACTAACTATTTTTAATATATAACCTATTTTAATATATAAACTATTTCTCATATATAAACTATTTTAATCTATAACATAATTTTTAATTATAAACTATTTTAGTACATATTATTTAAATTTATAAACAACTTTTAATGTATATATTTTGTTATATAACCTATTTCTAATATATAAACTATTTCTAATATATAAACTATTTTAGTCTATACCCTAATTTAAAATATAAACTATTTTTAATGTATAACTATTCCAATATATAAACTACTTCAATATTCCAACTGTTTAAAGTTGGAACTGTTATGATTTAGATTTAATTGACTTAAATGCGAATATTTTTATATGATGGTTTAAACTATTTTGTGGTCATGATTTTTTAAAATGAATATGATTTAAAGTGAATAATAATTTTGAAAGTGAATATTTTTTGAAATAATATGATTTTGAAATGAATATGATTTAAAGTGAATAATAAGTTCGAAAGTGACTAAGATTTCGAAAGTGATATAATTTTGAAGTGAATATGTTATTTTGATATCAACTATGAATCAGTTTTGAAATGTAAAAGAACCAACCGGTGCGAAATAAGCATTTGGTTGTTAAAGATACCAGGATTGGATATTGTCATACTCTCTGCCAATACCGAAAACCATTTTAACAACTGTGCACGTGGTGGAGAATCTAGAACGAAGTAGGATGGTTTGGCGAACGCTACTGTATGAGGTATGAATGCAGCCCTGACCCCCTTAGGTCAGCTTGATATGACTAAAACATGAGCTATACCTGGGCCAAGTGGGGTCGCACCCCCAATCGGGAACATTTCTTCGATACCATATTTATTACTTTATGATTGATTCAGTGGCAACCCTTTGATTTGATTATGGGAGTGTGTTCCAAGGTGGTGGTAGTGGCTGTTATGCATTACCACCAGCCCGGTTCTGCAAACAGTAGAATCCTACCCTGGCATTGCCTCATTTGCCTTGTCATATGCCTTATCGAGCCCACTACGAGTTTGGTTTGTGTCGTATACTATAGAGTGCCCTCTGATAGCCCTCCAGTTTATGGAGGAATTACGGTATTGTATAGACTACGACATTTATAAAAATGTATGAAGGGGGATATGGGTAACGCCTTAACGCTATTTTAATACTTTACTTTACTGTAGACATGTTATAATAGCGTATTGTACTCTGTATGTAGATAGTTTAACGGATCCTTAGGAGATGAAATCCCGAACATCCCTTAAGTTATTGCATGCACGTTAGACACTGGATAGGAGATATAAAATCCCGTAAACATCTCTAAAGCTGTTACACTCATATTTATTTATTGTTGATTTAACTTACATAAGATCTTTTAGTTCTGACTCGAGTGTTTTGTCTTTTCATTACGCTCAGGTCAGCCTGAGCATTTCAGTGTTAAAGACTTTATTTCTGGAGGATGAAGATGGAGATTTGTATGCTATTTATTTATATATATTCCACTGCATCATGTTGTTCCACTGCATTATTTATTTGTTCCTGCGGTATGTAAAACTTTGAATTGTATTGTAAAAGTGAAATCAAATTTTATTTGTAAAATAGCTTCATGAACTATTTGTTTGATTATTATATTTTGTCATTCCGCTGTGAGATTCTGTGTTTTGTTTTCATTCATTCTTTCTTTCTCTTTTTTTCTTATTTACCCCATAACAATCCTCCCTTTTGAATGGTTTGAGTTCGATATGTGTGGTTTATTGTCAATTTAAACCATCCAAAAAGGTGGGTCGTTTAGCTTTTGGGACCCACTTCATAACCAAGGGACGATGAAGTGGTATCCTATTAGAAAATGGTGTAGGAGCAGCAGTAGATGCAAGAGAACAAGCTTCCATCTGGTGGCAAAAAGATTGATAAGATGTGTAAATATCAGGTTCCTAACTATATCGAATAACAACCTCTAATTCATGTCCCTCAGCAATTTTGACTTTAAGCAAAGAAGGTAAAGGCTTCTTAGGACTAATTTCAGTCAAGGCTTTGGCATATACCAATTTCTTCATGGCCACAGTATTACACTCAAAACAAATCACCTTGCCTATCAGGCTAGCAAGCCAGTCAATCCAATCGTAGGTTGCAAAATAGAAGGGATGTGAGAGAAGTGCGCCCAGATAGGTATAGATAATACATGTATCGTTGCCTTGTCCACTAACGAACTCTAAGGAGTGATAATGAATGACTTCCCAACTATAAGAATCAGATCGGATTCTAGCTTTCATCACTTCTTGAAAATTTAAAATAGAACATAGCATTATCAAAATGCACACTAGGACTACCTCTGGGCTTCCATACTTGACTACAACACGTTTTAACTAGATGATGGGGCGGGTTAGAATCCAAGAAAAAACCAACTAAATAATCTGACCGATAATCAATGCCCGCTTGCAAGACTTCAAGGGGAGGAACTATCACACCTTCAATCTCAATATTGTCGAACAAATAGGGAGTATAGACCCAGCATTTTTCGACAATTTAGAAAATAAGGAGGACCATTTTGAAGCCTCAATTGGTGGAACCTGAGCCTATTTATTGAGTTCGACGTTTCTACAAACATCACCAGAGCATGGAACACATCCAACCACATTAGCAATATCAACAAATCCATGAACCATAGTATTCCATAGGACGCTCTATCAAAATCAGCTGGGTGCAAGATAACAGAAGAGGATGAAACATATTGATAAGGCATGGTATTTTTACATGCATCAGGAGTGAACACAGGATTTAGTGTTGTATCATTCACTGTTCCATCATCTTCGACAAAATCGACATTAACTACTTTATTTCCCATACCCAAGTCATCTTTGGCAGCTAACCCAACACCCAGCACTATAACCATATCCCTCCATCACATCTCATATTGACCAACTCATGCTGCCAAAATGGCAGATAGCGGATTGACAGTCCTAGCCAATAGAGCAGTTGATAAGTGTAGCTTGTTTGTGTCAATTTCAGAAACCAAGTTCGATAATTCTTTAAACAAAGGGAATCCTGTTGGGGCAGCTGCAACAGATGGAATTTGGTCAGCAAGCTAAAGGCACTGGTGTTCATCAGAGACAGAAGCAATATTCTCCAGAATCGGAAGCAAGACCAGATCTGAGTTTGAAGTTGAATTTTTTTCCAGATCTGCTCCTTGTGCGAGGCTCAGAGAGAGCGGGCGCATCCGGCTTCTTAGGACATGGCATGAAGGGATAGATAAGGAAATGATGTCGGAGGGGGAGGGGAAGGAAGAGGGAAATGAAAGAAAGAACAAATGCTAAATCGCCAACCAGAAAAGAGCTATTAACCATAGAAATGCTTAATCACCAAACTAATTTTTGATAATTTTAAATTTTGATATATATAATTTTGACTTGACATTTTAACATACAAGTAAAGCAAATTTACATAATTATGTAAGCTTTAGCAACATAATTAGTTCATTAATCGGTAAGTTCATGTCGCTTAAACTTGCTAGTTCATAATTATATAAGTGTTCAGAACTGTAATTACTTCAAATTAAAGATGGCGGTGAGAGAATAAAAAATCTCACAAACATTTTGATGCTAGAAAGGCCTGGCACTTGAAAAAAATCCTAAAAAAATCGCTTGTCCTTAGCAACCACTACATCTTTATTCCAAAATGTGACATAAAACTCCTCCACACCCCCTCCAACAGATGTAGATCACTTAGTTGCTAAAACTCACCATAACACCTCCTCATCCAAACCAATTGGTCCACCATCGAATAGCACCACCGATTCAGCATTGCGGCCCTCAAAAATCAACAACCTAGATCGACGAAAGAATAATTAGGATTGATAAACTAATATGCCCTCCACCTACACCAGCCATCATTCCCTGGCTTTGCAAACTTCATAAACAGTGAATAAACATGACAATCTCTTTACGGAGAATGGTGAGGTTGTCTTAATGGGAAGGTAAAAATCCAAAAACAAAACCTATATCAACCATAACGTGAAAACCAAACATCAATCCACTATTTCTTGCAAAGTACAGCACCCAAGCTACGCAAAACAAAGATGAGGCTACCTTAGTTTGTAAAGGTGGCTCATTACGAATAATCACTAAAGATGAGGAGATATGGGAACTAAAAGCTCGTATAGAAAAATTAGTGCAACAATGTCAACAAGATAACAAAGGAGGGATGGGAGGAGAGATCTTCCCATTTAATGAGGTCATCATTGATTTCCTTGATAGCTTCAGGGCTCTTGTAGAAAAATATGCACTACGACAAAACATGTCATTTTCTTCGGTCGTTTACCCCTTATTACTTTGGTTCAACAACCGAAGCAAATGAAAACAAAGCAACATGCTAAAACCTTTTTGCTTCGGGGATCGAAGCAACATGGGTCATTTTCTTTGCTTCTTTAAACATCTAAAGTAAATGGCCCTCTTTTGCTTTGGTTGTTTCATGATGACTGAAGCAAATGATCCTTTTTTGCTTCGTTTATTTCATGACAACTGAAGCAAATGTCAGTTGAAGCAAAAATTGATACCGTCTCTGGTTTTAAAACTAAAAATGGTACCAAATTGCATTAAAAAAAAGTAATTAACTATATTTTATCATTTAACGATGATGTAATTAGCAGTGAAGTGTCTATTATATAAATGAAGAAACAGGACAACTGGACGTATTTTTATAAATATGATGATAAGACATTCAAACAAACCCATAGCTTAAAAAATATGGAAATACGTTAACTAAAATATATTTTATTATCAAACTAATCATTACTATAGAAATATCTGACATATAAAATTTACTAACTCGCTAAAACGATTAAAAAAATATAACATGACATGTGAAATTTATAAATCCACATGAATTACTCAAACTTGTCAACTAAAATTGAAGATCCTTCTGATTAAAAACCTGCCATATGAAATTAATGTAACACATGAGTATATTATTATAAAAAAATAAAACATTTCAGTGAGATAGAAATTGTTAAAATAAAATAAATCTTATCACTACTGAGGCCATTTGCTTCGGTTGTATATCCCATGTTACTTCAGTTCAACGACCGAAGTTAATTAACACGAAGCAACAGGCCAAAACCTGTTGCTTTAGTTGTTGAACGGAAGCAATATAGGTCATTTACTTTGATTCTTTAAAGACTGAAGCAATTGATTGAGGCTTTTACTTCGGTTGTTTTAAAACAACCAAAGTAAACGACCCTCTTTTGCTGCTTTGGTTCTTACATGAAAAAAGCAATTGATCCTCTTTTGCTTCGGTTCTTACGTGACAATCAAAGCAAATATCTACTAAACAAAAAATTAATTGATACTGTGTCAGGTTTTAAAATCTGAAAAAGTATCAAATTGCATTTAAGAAATACGTAAATGCATTATTAATTTATTATTACGAATCCCGAATAAAAAATACAATTCGTAAATTCCATTTTAAATGTAAATATGGAAGGGTTTTAAACAAAGTAGCCAAAAGATGGAGAGTTAAACAAAAAAAATGTGAATAATTCAAATAGCACAGAAGCAAATATCACACAAACAAATGATACAAATAAACAAAGGAACAAGGCAAAAGAGTCTGTTCTGGAACATTCAACATCGCCTTTTATCTTGATGTTTCTTCGTTTTTTGGTCTGAAATAAGTTCACAGTGCACACAGTAGCTGATATATCATAGCTAACATCTGCTGTAAAAAAAGTAAAGCAAGTTGATTAGTATACTATATAAATTCCATAAATTTTTTAAAAAAATAAGATAAACGTTGTCTAACTAAACTCAATAGCAAATTTTGAGGTTTAATGTCTCAATGCCTATGAAGTTGTGAATGTAAGCAAGAGATTTGCATAATTAATACAATGGTTTTGTTAAGATATATATATATATATATATATATTCATCTACACTAGTTAAGACATGAAAAATCAGCATTCAGCTCACTTAGTCACAATGTTGAATTTTCTAGGATATACATTATAAATTTTTTAACATTATTTTCTAAGTTTTATATCATGTTAAAATGAATAAGGCATACCCGATAAGTATGTAGTTTAACAAATATGAGAGGCATATGTTGGCTCATCTTGCTATGCTGCCTAGTGACATTATTGAGAATCTCGGGCATAAATTCAAAAACAAAATTCAAGTAGATTTCTTCCCTATCTGTTGTAGAAAAGAAGCAGTGCATAAGAGAAACAATATTAGGATGTGTATTATTTGCAACTCTATGTTTTTGTAACGCTTGTCCCGAAGACCCTTCTTTATTGCAACTATTTCTCCTATTTCTCTACAGTTGGCCTGATTCAAGAAGAAGATTCAGGTAAATTGTTTTTTCTCTCTTTCAAAATATTAACAAAAGTAGAATATGTTTGGAAAGCTATGATGTAGGAGATGAGGGTAGCTAGTATAGCTAAAGTAGATGATGTATATCCATCTATAAAGCTTTTACTAAGATAATCAAAATCATTATTGCTTGTGGGGATTAATGGCCAACTAAAAGAAGCAAAACATCATTACTACTGTTCATATTTACTTATCATCAATCAGTGTGCGTGATTGGATTTTGCAATTGAGTTATGACATCCAAGGTTTATTGATGTAAATATTTTGTTCATCTTTTCTTTTACTTCCACACACATAATCATACAGAGTTTGGCCCACTTCATTTTCATTAATTTACTTCATTTTACGCAATTAATTCTACCTATGTTCATTCATCATCTTTAACAAGAGAAACTTTATTTACTGCTTCGTATTAGATCATGTTTTTTACGAGCTCATGGTAGTCTAATGAAAATTTAAATACTTTATTTTGTTATATGCATACAAAATTTGTTACATCTAAATTATGTAAGCCAAGTGCTAACAGAAAACTAAAACTGAAGGACTTATCAAAGAATCATAACCAAGTGGTGAGGACTTTGAAATGTGGAACCCCTAGACATCAATATATATACCAAATATTAAGTGGTAAGGACTTTTTGTAGGTACATGGGAAGGATTAAGATTCTCCCTCTTATTTATCCCCTTGCATCCCCTTCGTTTTCTTAAATAGTTATTTTCATGTATCCAGAACAAGCAAATCAACTCAATCGTTATTCGGTACAATCTTTGGCAGGACCTTCAATTTCAATACTTAATACTGATCAAAAAGAGTACATACTGAGTTGGTGAACTTACTAACGTCCGCATAGCTAGCTTGATCTGCAGTAATGGTACCAACCAATATCCACTTCATTTTCAACACTATATACTGATCATGTGCAGTCATACCTGTAATATTTGCATTGTCAACGGTTTGTGTCGAGTAACAGCACAAAATAGGATACATTGTATATATGTTACAGATGCAAAATTCTTGGGCTGCAAAATATATGAATGTTGTGGCAGCACAAACATATGAATTTTCTTACAACTTAATTTAAAGAAAGCTATGTAATTTTGTTGAATTTTGTGTTCTTTCAACAACCAAGCATTCCATCCATATTAATGGTTAGAGGTGAGCTATTGAAGATCATCATCAACAATGAAAAAAAGCTGAAAATCAAAAAATATAGTTATTCAACTATTTAGCACTTATTAAAATAAAAATGGTAAATATGTACAAAACCATATGAGAATCATCAGCTGGGCAAAAAGCAATCTCTAACAATAGTTTTAGTTACTTACTTCTTCTAGCTTCCACATTTCGTTTCTCCAAACTTGTTTTCTCACTCCTCGAACTAACAAGGTTGTCTTCCTCAAACGGTATGAAGATCCTACATCCTGAATTTTCAATCAGATCCTCTGGATTCAAAGCAACATATAAAATGCTCATTAAAATTAATCTTCCAAATGAAATATTGTTGATATATATACCTATATTTGTATCTATATATATTAGTAACAAATAACAAAACTTACCATCATAACATGAATTAAAGCATCAAAGCACAAGCTTATCTGGCTTGGAAGCAAGAACAAAACAAGTTGATAGTTCTATTACCGACAACAAAGGAGCAAACAACTGGAGTTTGTATATCGAAGTGACTTCCATGACAACTGAAGGTCGGAACGATCTCATGAAAAGAACAAAACAAGTACGCTTACATTGATCACACCACAACAATATTGAGGTACAATCAAAACCGCTAAGGTACGTTCGCATATGTATTTTCCATTAAACACATCCCGAGAACAACCAAGGCCAGCCTACTGACAAGGGTCAGAAACTACCTCTGAGCGTCGTATGTCTCTAGATAAAATACACATTAAGGTAAACATAGTAGGTCCATACACAAACACTCATGATCCCGCATATATAAACTCTCGTGCATAACATCCACAAGTATACTCTAGATTTGAAGTTGAGATACCCTATGGTCAGATAAACCCTATTGGCTATGCTCCAACTCAAGTTTCTATCATTTTTGATGTTGAGGTCACCTTCAACATCTCTCTCACAACTCTTTATCACTTAAAAAAACCCGGATCTCCATAAGGATTCCAGCATCTCGAACGGTCCACGGATCTCCACAAGGATCCCAACATAAGTCGTCCGACGAATGCTAACGCTGACCTCTCCTTGGACTTAACCTTAGGATAGACAGTTCAGCTCTATAACATTCCACTTCACAACTGCTTCCAAAACATTGAACTTGTATATTGGGTTTGAAGTGGTATTTGATAAGTAAAACACTTACCAATCCTAATCTCTTCAAAACCAAATCGATGGATTTTCGATCAAGTTCGATAATCGACTATCAAGTTCAAAATAGATGATCGCATATGGAAACCAAATCTTGTATGCTTACCACATTTTTGACTTTTTCGTCTCATATGATCCCTTAATCAGGAGTGAAGCTGGTAAGTTAAAACACTATTGCTACTGAACCTTACTCGAACATCAGTCTTAACTCTCAAAGATAGACATGCCTACTTCATCGGCTTTAGTGCTAAGTATACGACTCAATACTTCTCATAAATGAATAAACATACAAAGCATGATCAAGTCACACAAAGCACGATTAAGCCACATAAGAGACTCCTGATCCCCTTTTATTTAATTAATAATTTTTATTAATTAAAACTTCTTTTATTAGTAAAACTTCATTTACCAATTTCTACTAGACATTTGTACTCTTTTAATACTTTAAAAAGTATTCATATACTTATCTCAAATGACATAAGTATATTCACAAATCATTAAAAAGATTTTTTACTTTAAACCATTACCTTTTCCATTTTAAGAATCTAAGTAATTTCACAAATCCATTCAAAAAGTTTAAGACTACTGTTACTTAAAACATTGTCACTACAAACCCAAAACCATTTCACTTATGCCTATCTTTAAAACATTCTTTTAAAGATCTATTTACATTCATAACTTTAATAAAAAGGGTTAAAGAAAAATGTTATTAATACATTGTCACAGTAAACCCAAAACCATTCCATATTTATACTATCATTAAAAACATTCTTTTAAGGATCTAAGTTAATATTTGGTTAGGTTCGGTATTTTATAAGTCAACTATCCATTTCTAAAGATGATCTTTTATGGAATATGTTTCCAACATTCCAACTTATACTATCCATCATTCATGAGTGAAGTCAGGTAAGTTAAAGCATTGGTTTCATATCAAAGCCTTGCCTTGACACTTCATTCTTGATTCCTACAGATAGATAAGTCTACCTCGTCGGCTTTTAATGTTAAGTATAGTATTAATGACTTTCATAAATGAATAGACAAACAACATGATTAACACGTTTTCGAAATTTTTGATTTAACTATTCCTTGATCAAGAGTGAAGCTGGTAGGTTAGAGCACCATCACTTCTATCACTACTCGAACATCAATCTTAACTCTCATAAATAGACTAGCTTACTTCGTCGGCTTTAGTGTTAAATATAGTTAATTATAATTTTTAAAAATTATATATATATATATAATTTAAAAATCCTTATAAATAGGTTTTAAATATCTATGTAAAATATTACTTGAAAATAACTAATTTAAAATTTTAATGAAAACAAATAAAAACATGTTTCATAATTTAAAAACCTATTAATTCCAAATTTCATAAATAAATATCAAAGATATATTTAAACTTCAAACCAACATTAAAATACTATCATATATGTTATAAAACATCCCTAAAATGATTAGAGAAAATACCAAATCTAATATCATTTTTAATCGCTTAAAACCATAAGTAACTTATTACAACATTTATAAATGTTGTTAAAAGCCTTGATAAAGAATAATATAGAAAAGCATGAACTTTATGATCGGTTTTATCCACTTAAACAAATGATTTAAGACATGAAATTTTTACAATAATTACTAACCTTAGGGTAATTAAAACCCATAGAAATAAACCTTTAAGAATATAATTTTGTTTATTTATAAAAATTAACGAAAGAAAGATATATTTACAAAGTGTACTCATAACCACCTTTTTGCTCTAACTTTTGCCACTTTGATTGACCAGTTCAATAATCTTTTAAACTTTGATTTTTTTTTCTAATAAGAAGTACACATATAATACTTATGAAAAATGCAAAGAAACCCATAAGGATGTCTATCAAATTACTTACAAAATTTTACAAAAACAAGGTATTTCAAAGTGCTCACTTATCGACCTTCTTCTCGCTATAACATTTTGCAACTTTGTTTCATAAGTTAGTAATTTACTTAAACTTTCATATTTTTCCTTTTCTACAAATAAATACTTATATAGTACTTATCAAAAATGTAAAGAAGCCCATATGATTTCTCCCAAAGTTAACTTTGAAGATCACCAGACATTTTCAAAGTGCGTCCATAACGACCTTTTCGCTTCTAACTTTCACAATTTTGGATCATAATTTCTCTAACTTTCCAAATCATTTCTTTACTATCCCATACACAAATATATGTGTAAAGGAAAAAAAATCAAATTATCCTAAGTTAAGATCATAAACCTTTCTTTTATACAAATTAAAGTTAAGGAACATTGAAGTGCACTTAAGGCAGCTATGCTCGCTTCAAACACTTTAAAACATACTTCAATTCAACACATAAGCTAACCAAACATGTAAACACTAAGTATATGCTATGCCACATCTTATAGAAGGTAATAGAAGTGATGTTATGTAATACAAAATTTTCATTTGCTTTCAAAAGCAAGAGGGGTCCAAAGTTATAACTTTACTTAGTTATTGTCAATTTAACTTCACATTTCAAGCACACAATCTATATACACAATATACATACAAGATAGTGTGATAACTCACACAAATCCAAGCCTAAAATAAGCTTAAACACACAAGAATCAAAGAACCACATCCTATGCCAAAAGCCTAAAGATCCAACGTTTAGCGCCAAAATCACAAAGCATCTCCACAATCCATCATCTAATGCTCACAGCCAAAGATGAATTCCCCATCCTCTTCACTTTTCTTTCACTTTGAGTTTAGATCCATGCTTCCTAAGGTGTTCTAAGGTGTTGGTGAAAGTATGGTGAAGTTTTAAGAATATATGAGCTGATTAGAAAAAGACTAGCGAAGATAGAAGTAGATTAGTGCTAATCACTTCTAACATTTTTTTCTTTTTACTACTTTTGATGCTTTGAAATGTTATGAAGTGTTTAACCCACCCAAGACCCCCCATTACACGGCTAAGAGACCCCATGCGCCTTGCATGATCCTTTTACTTACACATCATTTTTCCTTAGTAAATTACCCTTTTACCCCTACATACAAAATATCTTCTATGACATCACCCATGACATCATCAAATACTTTATTTTTCATAAATGGCCAGACATTTTTATTTCATATTAATGTTCCCTTAAGAAAATAAGTACACTTAAAAAAGGTTTGAAAGACTTCTGATGAGTAAAAAACTGTTTATGGATAAAATAATTTTCGGTCACATTATTGATATTTCTTCATAGTAAAATTTTTATTAAACATTTTTTCAGAACAAGTTTACCACAATACAAAAAAATTTGCTTTTTATAACCCTAATAGACAACATTATATTTTATAGTGTTATAACTAGTGTTAGTATTCAGTGTAAAGATTAATAATGTAACGCTTTGGTGAAGCGGGCTATCCATTTATTTTCATGACCACCTATCCCTTAAAATTTTCATTTCAAATCACTAACCCTATATTTTCTTCACAAATTGAAAGGATGTGCCACACAAGATTTTGCAATACCGAAGGAAGTCGCAATTGGTGATGTGCGATGGAGAGTGGCTGATGGCTAGGCGACACGACTAGGATTCATGACTTGGGTGATGCGGCTTGGAGAAGCTGGCAGTTGCGAATCTACATCTCTAGCAATACTTACCAGAACTAACTTCTTCTCAAGCGTCCTTCTGCTCCGTTGCATCATCAGCATTACACTTCACTCTAGATCTCTAACAATCTCCATCATCATGTGCAATATTTAGAAGCAAATGATATTATAATGGTAACGATAACGATAATGATAATAAACTAAGTTTATAAAATTTAACTTTGTTAATTAAGTTTTATAAAAATCAAATAAGATTATAAAAATTACCTTTGTTTATAATAATAAACTAATTAAGTTTATGAAAATTAACAAAGTTTTAATAATAATAAATTATAAATTATAAAATATTAATCCAATTAAATAAGTTTTATAAAATTAACTATTTTTTCTAAGAAAAAGGAAATTTGTGTTACTACTCAAAAATGAGCTTTCTGGCCCAAGGAAGTAGTACAAAAGAAAAACAAAAACTAGGGATGGGTCAAAGAAAATAAAATACAGGATATTGCATGAACTACAAGCTAAGGGCTCTCAATATGTGAGAAAAATCACTACATGAGCCAAATTTGGAACCAATCCGACATTATTCATTAGAAAATACACCCTTACTTCCTACCACTTCGAGGCTGATTAGTGATGAAAAGCTTAAGTGACCTTGCTTCCTTTAACTTTTGCATTCTTTATTTAATGATTTGCCTGCTTTAATTATAAAGATTTAACCTTTGCAGTGTTTCTTTAGCAGATAATAATGTGATGACTTCCTCTCTTTTAATTTACAGTACATTTACCATTGTTTACTCGATGAAGCCTCTACCAACAGGTGCAATATTTAGAAGCTGTCCAGGGTAAGTTTTTATATCAAGTTTTAAGTTAAAGTCCCTTTAAGTTTACACATATTTATCATTATTCATTTGATTTATTTTTACAGAATGTGAAAAGTGTTTTATGGTGATGTAAATAGGCTGAATAGGTATTTTCTTGCGAAAGAATAACCTGCTCGTCTGATGCAATAGAAATTGAGGCTAGTGCCTAAAATAATAGTGAAATTAGTATATATGTGTTAAGAAGTATACATACTACCTATTCTTCATGTGTAATTAATATTTTGAGACGTAAACGAGGAATCGGAAGATGGTTCTTCATTCTTAAATGGAGTAATGAGTGTTTTTCCTTCACCAAACCGATTCACGGAATTCATTTCCAGGTGATTTCTTATGTTTTTGTTATATACTTGTATTATTAAAAAAAATTGCTACACATCCATCACGGTTGAATGTCATATCCCTTGTGACAATGTACATGATGATTAGTTTGAATTCAATTATGCATGTGACACTATCTATCTTCTTGTAATATTGTTTTCAAATTATGCTTATAAAAATATCTAATAATTGTTGACCTTATACTGGTTTTTAATATTGCTTGTCCTTATTGTATTGTCTTTTTTTCTTCCTATTTTCTTTTTATAAAATGATTAACTCACTTTGCGTTACTGACCTCGCACACCAAAAATAAGGGATCCAACATCTATAGTGAATTAACTGTTAACATTATTGTGAAGAGGAGATTAGGCACATGCAAATACAATTTGAAGACCATTAATCTCATCCACTAAAAATAATTAACATAGTTTGATTATCCTAATCTTAACTAATATGAATATCATAATCATAATAATTTTTTTATTGATTTTTATAAAAAATAACCAAGTTTATAGTAATAATAATAATAATAAATCATAAGATATTAACCAAATTAACAAAGTTTTATAAAAATTAACTAAACTTATATATAATAATAATAATATTATTAATTAATTAAATAAGATTATAAAAATTAACTTCATGTATTAAGTTATATAGAAATTTAATAAGCATATAAAAATTAACTAAGTTGATGATAATAATATTAATTTAACTAATGTTTATGAAAATTAAATGAGTTCATATAACAACAACAACAATCATAATAGCAATAATAACAATAAGTAAACTAAATTTTATAAAAATTAACTAGGTTTAAAATAATAATACCAATACTTATTGTAACGACCTGGGATTTTTGACCATCGAAAACTGACACTAATACGTCCACTGTATTACATGCCGAGAAATCGAATGCTGGAAAAACCCGATTGTTTGGGGAAAAAGAAAGAACGAAGAATATAAGAAGAAAACTAAACAACATAGAATCTCATGGTGGAATGAATAATATATAATATACAACAAATCTTTACACAAAAAAAACCTATACAGAAATCAATAAGAGTATACTTACCTATTCAGCCTGGACAGTTATAACAGCCTGTCCTTACAATTGCTGATAGATACAATAATTAACACAGCGGAAAAAATAACCATCTACATGAATACGTCTCTGAGCCTCCAAATCATCTCCTGAAGCTCTAAACATCCGATCTAGATCTGTAATATGCTCAGTCTGACCCAAGCAGTATAATAAAATAACACCTGAGTCAGTCTAAAAAACCAGCGTAAGAAAAACACACCCAAATGGATTTTAAAGTTCATAAAAATATTTGAAATCAAAAAGCATCTCGTAAGACCACGCCACACATAAACATGGATGGATTTTTACCTTTCGATAATAGAAATCAATTTATATTATAATAATGTCTAGGGGACAAAGTAAAATATGAATATACCTGAAATGCTTGCATTTCACGTTCCATCATAGTTGGGCACAACTAAGTTCGTACGGCTCTTATTGGAGAATGGATTCCATACAATGACCGGGCTATTGGGGTACCACCCGTCACAGTGCTCTTATTGGAGAATGGATTCCATATAATGACCGGACTATTGGAGAATGGATTTCATTCATTAAAAATCACTTTGTAATTTATTTGTAAAAAGGTACTTTTACAAAAGTATAACCGCAAATCCCTATATTTCAATACTTAGAAAATACCCATATACTTATCTCAATGGTATAAGTATATATTCGTAAGACTGAGAAAGTCATTCTTTTTATTTTATTTAAAAATCATTTATAAAATTCGTTATAATTCTTAAAAAAACATTTATAATCCTTTTTATAAATCTTCTGGACCGTTTATAAAATTCTATTATACATTTCAGTCGCTCATAAATTCTTCTTGTACATTTCTAAAATCATTTATAAATCCATAAAACCATTTATAAAACTCCTTTTATAAATCTATAAACCCATTTCTAGAATTCGTTTATAAATACCTAACCATTTATAAACTCTTTCACCTTGTAAATAACCTTTCCTTAAGTCTTCAAACCGTTTTATAAACTTCTTTGTAAAATCCAAGTCTTTCAACTCTATTCATAGGTCTCGATGTAACGACCTGGAAATTTTAACAATTTTTATAACGTAATTAACTGAAATTTTGCTTGAAATTAAATAATTAAATTTAACAATGAAAATTTGATATTTGAAATACGTCTATTTAGACATAGCAAAGGTTAGATTTTCATCAGAGAATATGGAAGTTTATTTTGTTGTGTAATTTTTTTTTTAAATTTAAATCAATTAATATTTGATGGAAATAAGACATTTTCGAAACCTGAATATTTTTGTATAATAAAAATGTAAATGATTTTTTGGGTGAGACGTCATATTTCGTTTCGCCAAATTTGAACAACTCTAGCTCAGTTTATCTTATTTTCGGCGTTTTAACAGCATTTTTGACAACGAACATCGAGTTTTGATAACTTGGTCGTATCGCTCATAGCTGTGTACCATTCTTTTCATCTCGTCGTGCTGATCTCCGCAGTATATTCATTTGTGCATTTTGGTGTCCGGTACGCGGTGAAATCGACAAACGATTAGCCGTAATGGTTCCGTATTTGTGTCTTTTAGGTTTCACCGTGGCCATTCATATATTTCCCGTGAGAAAAAAAATGGCCACCTGTCTTTATTATTCCCAAAATAAATTGCTAACTTTCACTATTCCAACCTTTCACTTTATATTTGCTGGTTCATCCTTTCATGCTAGTCCTTCCCTGTTCACTTTCATATTGTTCGGAAAAAAAATATAATAATATAATATCTATGTTTATATCTGCTTGAATCCTCATATTGGTTTCAGAATCGCTTATCTCCCTCCTTTTGATTGAGCCCGTTGTCCACTTCCACCATTCTAGCCGAGCATCTCTCTAAGACCGACCACCGCTGCCCACTTCCATTTAACTGCCATAGCCTCCTTTTCCCACAACCGAGCATTCGCCTCCCATCTCCAAGTCTGCCAGCCTATGCCGACAACTCACCCACTCTTTCCCCTTGCTGAGCTAATGGCCGCCATCCTCTACCTCTCCACGTCAACAAGATCCGCCACGGCAGCCCATACATCATCACCGAACAACCCAGTATGCCTTGAATCTCTCGGCAGCTCCACCCCTTGCTTCTCTGATACGCGCTTTCCCCACCGTGAGCCGCCAGTCACTTGGCTTCATCATCCCTCCACGTCACATGCTCATCCACGTTCAGCCTACCCACCGCACGTCAGCCACCTATTGCACCAAACCCAAGCCCACACTTCTCACCACAGAAACCCACCTTCAGCTCGGCCAAGCCCTCCCACCGAAGCACCACGCCTACTCCTTGCTGTCATGACAGTAGAATCCTCCCATACAAACTCGCCCATCCCTTCTTCCACAACCACCAGAGCCGCACAACCTTCGTCGACAACCAGGATCCGCCTTCAACCCTTCTTCCCTCTTTTCTTCGACAGCCTATATCTGCTATAGCACAGCCACCGTCTTGCCGCAGCCCATCCTCTACAGTCACCACGGCCTTCTTTTCTTATTTATATATATACGTTATATATCTATATTTTGTCTAAAGCTCTTGCTACTGTTTTCATGATTGTAGCAAACTGCTCTCAGTTGAAATATATGTTTTGTGCCTTGCTCTTATTTTCCAAGTCTTTTTTTTCTTTTCAACTCGACTGAACTTTTGCCTTTCCCTGTTTGTTGTGCATGTTAGGTTTATATATATATATACTTGTTATATATATGTTGCGTGTGTAGTGGGATATGTCTGGGTGGCAGAGAGAATTTGCATTTGTTAAATTTGAGCCCATATACATGTTATATGTATAATATATATATATATATATATATATATATATATATATATATATATATATATATATAGTCGACAAAAGTTATATATGTTACTTTTGAATTTGTCGACAGAAATTATATGTGTTGTATACGTAATTGTTCCTTCTATAATCTATAAAACAAATGTATCTATTTATATATTGCATATGTATACATATTTGTTTTCATTGAATTATCGTGCTAAAAATTATTTTGGCTTGTCGCGACTATTTGAAATGTCCTGCCATGTCTGGTCCATATCCCTGTCAGTTACTTTTCAATTCCATCGTTCTCTAACCACGACAGGTGAGAAATAACCCACAATTAACATTCTTATATTTAGTAAATTTAATTCACCTGAAATGACGTTTGAAATATGCTGTTAAATTTGAATTGTTAAGTTATTTAATTGTTAAATATGATATGCCATTCTTTGCCATTGTTTACCTATGACATATGACACCATAACCTGTTGTATATATTATTTTTAAATTGTTACCGATGATATATGCATGTTATTGATATGTTATATTGTTATCATACTTATTCCCACTCTGCAAGTTCCCTGTTAATTTAGAAATTAGCTATGGGTTAAAATGATACATACCCGAACGATATTTTAGAATAGGAAAAAATCGTTATGGTTTGAAATGATAAACCCAAGTGATTTTTATTGCATTTGAATTTTCGGATTGCGGGTTGAAATGATATATACCCATAAATATTAAATTTAAATTGCGGATTGAAATGATAAATATCCGTATCACTTTACCATAGGATAGAAAATTATATACGGATACCGTTGGTATATATCTTGAAAATGATTTCCAAAGTTTGAAAGCAAATATATGCGTTTTAAATAAATATTGATTATTATAAATATAATATATAAATGTATATTTTATATATGCGTAAATTTATATTTTTAAAATTATATGTTTTGAAAAAAATTAAATTTATAAGTTATTTTGAATATATAATTTTTAAGATTTTTCTTATAACTTTATTATTTTAAAAACGTATAAAATAAGATTTAATTTAATAAAATGTAATTTAATTAATATATATTGTGTTTAAGTATTTATTTAAAATTATATTTTAAAAATATATTTTGTAATAACCTTAATAAATAAAGGTTGGAAATATAGCTGATTTGTAATTTGATTTATTTAAGAATTGAATTTAAATAAGAATTGATTTGGACTTATTGATTTCGAGATTTTAAAGATATGGAATTTATAACTTGATAACTTGGTTTTGATTAAAAGTGACTAAATGAATATTTTCGAATTTAAATAAATTGAAATTGAATATTAATTTTGATTTAAATATGTAATTTGAGTTTTTATTTAAATTCTTATAAAAGTGATTAGGTGGATATTTTAAAATTAAATATAATTGAACTTGGATATTTAATTATTGATTTTATTTAAATTTGTAATTTGAGATTTTATTTAAATGATTAAGTGAATATTTTCAAATTTAAATAAAATTAAAGTTGAATTTTGAAATATAAATGAAATTTATCGAATTGAGTTATTTTAAATTTTGAATGTTTAAACTTTGAAACCTATTGAATTGGAAGTGGTTTAAATTTGTAATTCAAACCTGGAATTGAAATCGATATGAATTGAAATGGTTTTAATGAGAATTTGAATTGAACCTTTAATCTTTTAAATTTGAAATTGTCGAACTGAGATTGATTTGAATTTGAATTTTGGAACTAAAGTTGATTTGAATTGATTTGTGGAATTGGAAGGAAAAATTCTAATTTGAAACTATTTCGATATAAAATCTTGTTAATATATAAACCACTTTAATATATGAACCATTTTAATTTATAACCTATTTTTTAATATAAACTATTTTAAATTATAACTATTTAATATATATAAACTATTTAAACTATTAAGTTAGAACTGTTATGATTTAGATTTGGATTTAAATGCGAATACTTTGATATAATGATTTCGAAAATGGATATGATTTAAAGTGATATGATTTTGGAAGTGATATGGTTTCGAAAGTGAATATAATTTCGAAAGTGCTATATTTTTTAAATGAATATGATATTTTGATATGAAGTATGAACTGTTAAAAATGAAAATGACCACGGTGTGTAATAAGCGTTTGGTTGTTAAAGAGGCCAGGATCGGATATTGTCATACTCTCTGCCAATACCGAAAACTACTTTAACAACTATGTACGTGGTGGAGATTTTAGAATGAAGTAGGATGGTTTGGCGACGATTCTATATGAGGTATTAACGCAGCCCTGACTCTCGTGAGTCAGCTTGATGTGGCTAAAACAGGAGCCACGCCGGGCCAAGTGAGGTCGCTCCTCCTATCGAGCACATTTCTTCGATACCATTCTATTACTTTTTGATTTGATTGGGTGCACCTATGAATTGGGAGCATGTCTCGAGGTGGGCGGTAGTAGCTGCTATACATTACCACCAACCGGATCCGCAAAACGGTAATATCCTACCTTGGGCTTTGCCTCTCGTGCCTTGTCACATGCCTTATCGCGCCTTCTACGAGTTTGTTTTGTACCGTACCTATGGAGTGCCATCTGGGTAAACCACCAGTTTAGTTGAGCTTATAGTATTGTATAGACTACGGGAATATATAAAATGTGTTAAAGGGGACATGGGTAATGTCTTAACGCTATTTTAATACTTTACTCTAATGATAGACATATTATAATAACGTATATTATTACATAGTAGATAGTTCCACAGATCCTTAGAGGATGGAAATCCCAGACATCCTTTAAGTTATTTTTTATTTCAGTCGACATTTCACTTGAGTTGAATTTACTGTATAAGAATGTTAATCCTGACTCGAGTGTTTTGTGTTTTGCTTTATGCTCGGGTCAGACTGAGTGTCACAGCATTTGAGACTCACTTTGGAGTTTGGAGTTTGGAGCTTTGCTTGAAGATCTATCTTTGTTTATTCAGCTTTGTAGTTGATTCCAGTTATTTCTATTCGAACTTATCAATTTATTTTGTATTGATACTTCTATGTATTGGATATCTGTTGTATTTTTTTGAAGACTCTGTTGTTTATATAGTAGCTTCATGGACTACTATTTATCTATTCCACTGCTTATTGTTATATTACTCTGTGTCTGTGATTCTGTGACTGATTTATTTACTACATATGCTAAGTTTTGCCAAATATAAATTAATAATCCGTTGTTTTGAGAAATTCGATTCTAACATGAGTGGATGATTGTCGATTTGAACGGTAGAAAATACCAGGTCATTACAGTTAGTATTAGAGCTCTGGTTTAGGCAAAACTTAGCATATGGAGTAAAAACTCGTTAGAGATAGGGTAGTAATACCCTAGAATGAGTGGAATTGATTATATAATCATATTCATTCGAGCTTGAAATCCTTAGTTAGAATCCTCATTGATTCTGATTTATTTGAATTTTGGAACTTCCCTTTTGCTCTGGAATCCATTCTTGTCCTTTCCTATTCGTGTTCTTTTTTATATTGGAGCATCCCATAGCTCCATTTCTGTCAATCTCTGTAATAAATTCGAGCACAACTTACTATCTCAAATGTCAACTTCATCCTTTCGGGTGACTCATCCCATCGGCGGTCTTGCCAACCCCAGTATGATTTGTAAAGGGGTGAAACTCCTTTACAACAGGCGTCGATTCACTAAAGATTTCTACATCCTCGGTTTTGATGCTGTTATTTCGTATAAAGCCCGAACTATTCTCTAGTAGATGACCCGGGTAATTCACTTGTGATCGAATATCGATTGCCTTAGGATTTTTGTAGGCAGTTTTATCTTTCCGTTTGATGCTCAGCCTAATGATCTCGACTCCACTCAGTTGGTCAGGGATTATCCTGATGATTTGTTAAAGTCACTTCTCTACCCCAAGCGGGAAATTGAATTCTGCATCGATCATATTCCTAGAACTCGATCTTGATACCGGATTTCACCAAGCTTCGGGTAGCCGAGGAGAGTATCCCCAAGATAGCCTTCCAAACAGAAATGGGTTCTCCGAATGGTTAGTCATGCCCTTGGATTAACCAATGCTCTTACCTTTTCGTCGATCTCATGAATCGCGTTTTCCACGATGTTCTCAACAAGTTTGTCCTAGTTTTCGTTGGTGATATTCTCGTCTTTTCTAGGTCTCGGTTGACTCGGATAAGGTCGCCGCGATTAATATAAGTCTATCATATCTAATCTTCCTTTCGAATCTATCTTTTTTGTTAGAATTCTCTTTGAATAGGGTTCCTTTAAATTTGAATCTCTATCCTTGTTCTAAAATCCATTCCTGAATCATCCTGAAGCGTATTTGTATTTGATACTAAAATATTTTTATTGTGTTGTTTGAGTTGTTAAGTTTGATTTGGGGTTTCGATCGATTTGTCTGGCCAACGCTATCAATAGGAATTCCAAAATCCTTGAACAAAGAAAACTGACACAATATTGTTTTCCAAATTTGTAAGTGAAATGATTTTATGTATGATTATATTATATTATATATATATATATAAGTATAATTTTCTGAAGTTAGATAGTTAAATGGATTGGTTATTAGAAATGATAATACTGGATTATCATTTATTGTTTTGTTAACATTCCTAAACCATTAACTATTCCTGTATGTTTTAAGAAGTTGAAAATTTAAAATGATCTTCAAATGAAATGAATTTAAATTAAGATTTGAGAATTTAATTTCCGATGCTTTTCAAAATTTGATTTTCTCGATGATTCTACTCTTTCTTGGACTCAGTTTCGGGAACGATTCGAGCTCTGATACCAAACTGTAATGCCCCACTCCGAGACCCACATTAGCAAAGAGTATTACAAGGTAATACTGTCTGCTAATACGAAGAATAGAGCTGGATATGAGCGACCATCTATAGCCTTGTCTTAACTATCTACTGAATACGTCAAATGTAGCATATATTTTTTCATGTGGATCGACATATCCAATAGATACTTAATACAAATTCTATAATGGCTATAAGATCTAACATAACAAAATATAACAACTCAAATGTAAAACATCACAAAACAGCAGAATAACATACATATGTCTAAATACAAATACATCTCCAGTACAAATCCAAAATGATACAACTAAGTGGTATGAAATCCAGAAAGAAATACCAAGAAAACATTGAAATAACGGAAATTACACCAAGTATTATCCGTTTAAAACAAGCTGCGACTCAATATTTGACAGCAGGTTTGAACAAGTTAACAGTGTCAAAATGACTTGAAATTATGCAGGAATGTATTTCAATATCCCTACTACAATCTGCAAAAAGAATCATTCAAATCCGATTTGAAACGAAGAATTTGCATCGTTTCAAAGTTGGACCAAAACAAGGTTAAATCGCTGAATTCCAGCAGGCTGCGGGTTCAAGTTCGACAGCAGTTTCGAAATAGCAAACGAACCCAGATTGTAATGAAAATTTTCACTTCAGCTTGTGATATTTTTGCATTGCATAAGCTAGCTATTGTGAGATTGATACTCACCTTTCAAACAAAAAAAAAGAATAATGCAATTTTAGTAAGGAATGAAAAAGTTATGCTATCCCAAACATGGACTCAGGCCATGTTTGCAACAGTTCAAAAACCAAAAATGTACAGGCTTGAAACCATCTTGGGTTCAACTTCCACGCATGAAACAGAGGACCAAATTAGCTCGGATTAAGCTGGAAATTGGTATGCCTATAATAGAAAACCTCAGCTTTCAAACAAAAAAAGAAGCATGCAATTAGGATAAAGTATGGGAAAGTTATGATGTCTCAAAGTTGTAATCAGACAGTGTTTTCACTGTAAAAGTCTGGGCAAAAACATGCTCCGAGTCAAAGTTCAGCAGCATATTTCTATAAGATATGCAGGTCGTTTTGAAAATAATAAATTATTTAAGAGTATTTTCGAGTGGAAGTTGTTCCATAGAATTTTAAAAGGAGTAAATTAGTACTCTCCTCTTTTGTCGTTGGAAAATAATTTCGGTGATGACTGCAACATAATCGACGTTCATTTTTGAGTCTCAAAATGGAGAGACCAGCTAGTAACTTTGCTACCCTTTTGTTTGGAAATGGGTTTGATTTGAATTTCTTGAGTATGATTTGATGTATGAAAAATATATATGTATATATTTATTTCAAAATGTTTTGAAGTGAAACCAGAAATTTAACTCTCAAGTTTTATGTTAAGACCTGATTTTCAATTATTGAAATGAAGCAAATTTTTTGAATAATTGGAGTGTTTAATTTGAGAAATGGAATTGAAACAACTTGTAACGGTGAACTAGGATAAAATTTAATTGTATAATACTCAATTGCATTCTAAAGCATTAATATAACTTACCTAGAAAAGTGAAATGTTAATGAGAACATGTAATTGAATAATATACAATATAAATTTAAGTAATAGGATGTTCAAAAATGAAATTTTGATAAGGGAATTTGTAAATAAAAATTGAACTTGTTATAATGAATGTCTATACATTTAATTGATGTTATAAGAAACTTAAGTGAAATAAATTTAATAATAAATAGAGGATGCTATTTAAGTAGATACATACGAACTTAAGAATAGTCGAAATTGAATTATAAGTGGAATTAACTTAAGTAAGGTCAAATGGATTAAATAAACTAGTTAAATAAAATAAATTTTGTTTGAAAGCAATTTTCGTAACAAATGTTAATAAATCGAAACAAAAAAATCAATTTAAATGAAGATGCCTTAAATCGAAATCAACCAAATGTGAATACAATGAATATTTATTGATTTAATAAAATAGATTGAAACCAAATTTGTTGAATATTAATCAATTTAAAAACCAATGAATTTATATGGTTTTAATTGTTGTATCTAGTGCTATGTATTTTGAATCTATCTTTCTTTCTATTTACTTCTGTTTCCTATCTCGTTCCTTTACGGGGACGAAAAGTTTTGAGTGGGGGAGAGTGTAACGACCCGAAAATTCTAACAATTTTTATAACGTAATATAACTGAAATTTTGCTTGAAATTAAATAACTAAATTTACCAATGAAAATTTGATATTTGAAATATGTCTATTTAGACATAGCAAATGACATATTTTCATCAGAGAATATGGAAGTTTATTTTGTTGTGTAATTTTATTTAAATTTAAATCAGTTAATATTTGATGGAAATATGACATTTTCGAAATCTGAATATTTTTGTATAATAAAAATGTAAATGATTTTCTGGGTGAGACGTTGGACGACCCGCAAATCCGTACCCTTTGAATCGACAATAAACCACACATGTCTGACCCAATAAGAACATACTGACGAAAAGTCAAGAGAAAGAAAAGAAGAGAGAAGAAGAGAAGAGAAGAAAGAGAGAAAACAGAACAATACAGAATCTCACATCACAGCGAAAAACATATAATATCATATCAATGATCTTTATAAAATAGAAACTGTATATATATACATCAATTAGAGTCAACAATCACTCAATAGTTATCAGCCTGGACAGTTATAATAACCTGTCCTCACAATTGCCGATAATATACAACAACTAAGCACAATGCAGCGGATAATCAAACATATACGTGTATACGAAAGTGAAGATCTCCAGCTCTCCTGCTGAAGCTCCAAAAGCACCAATCTGAACCTGTAAATTGAAGCAACCCTCCCTAGTCTACAAATTGTTTGAGTGACTCAATTTAGTTTATGCTAAATTCGGGGTTACTTACTTCCAAAACCAACTATTTCCTTTTTTTTTCATTTTATTTATTTCCCAAGATCCAACTTGATCAATATAGAAATATTGATATACTTCTTGTAAAAAAACTATTTTTATATACATATAAACATACAAATCATTTTAATTCTAATATCAGAGTTTTTTTTTGAATAAAGAATAACTCAGTTTATTCTAAACAAAATAACTATGTTTTAGCCATAGTAAAAAGGATTGGGAAAAACCCTCTCCCATTTAAATCTTTGTGCAATTATTTTCAAACTAATTCTTGTTTGTTTGTTTGTGTTTACCTCTGTATATTTAATGAAACATGTGAGTTGAGTCATAAGACTTAGACTTTTGCAATATGGCTTTTCAGATAGCAAAGCAGAAGGTTGTGCATGCTTTTGTGCACCTGTGTGCACATAAACATGTACAACTGCTATTTACTACACCTTAGTTTGCAGATTGATCAACTTGATTAGGTTGGATCCCTATACTGTCTTGTTATGATTACTATCTCTGCTTATTCATTTAAAACCTCAAACTCATACAAAAATCTGAGTTCATGCTTCCTTTGTTTTTTTTCCTTTCTACCTATGGGTTTATCCTTACTTCATAATGTTACAGTTAGTTTGTAAATAGGTTCTAACCTCTAAACAATCTAACACATATGTATACATTACTGGTTCACATATGCTTCAGATTTACTACTGAATTCACTGCTTGACTCATGAAAATTTGCATACTTACAGGTTATGATATAAAGCTAAACACATTTATCTTTTCTACTGAAAGCAGTTTCATCCCATAATAACCTTTTAGACCATTCATTACATCACCATCAAAATCCAGCACAAATACAATATTATTACAGAAAGTCTTCTAATTAAAAATAAAACATGAAGGACATTCTTCAGCAAACATTCATAGTTCACTGAATCACCAAATTTCTTCTTAGCATCACACATCTGCATCTTATCACTTAGCCTTCTCTTTTCCTGTAGACATCTCATGATCTACTCCATAATACATATGAAGCACCCATTTGATGCAAGCAACAAACAGGTCAGACTTATGTCTGGTGTGAGTAGAATCACTTGTTAATGCATAAAGACTAATGAAGTATGTTCCATTATTATAGTTTCTGTTCTCAGAGGCTAAATATTTTATTCAAGCTAACAAGTCTCCTTCTCGTGTTCAAATTGACAAAGTGTTTATCCAGTGGTGTATGTGTAATGACAAGTGTGTATTCTTAGACTAACTTGTCATCAAAACATTGGTCCAGAAATCCTATCAACCATCATACATACACACAAGTTGGTGCTAACACCCAAAACATGCACAATCATACATAAACATGCACAGACCATATTCATGGTATTGGGCCAAAGTATCAAACCTGAGTCTACATGTTAGGACTCCCATATACTTCTAGCCTATTTACCCTTGCATGTATAATTATTTCATGTTATTCTAAAGTCCAGCATTACATTCATGGTTGCACTGGTGCACACTGCCTAGAACCACTACCTGGTTTCCAGTGCACTATAAGCTATTTGGGCATAAACATGCCATGTGCAAACTCACACCCCAGCCTTGATGCGAGCTAACCACTATGTCATACCCACTTCCCTCATACCCAACCTGATAGAGGTGACCCACATCCTTAGTTTAATCACTAAGTTCTTTCATATGACCCCATATTACATATGGAGTGTCATGCCCAAAACTGTGGTATGTTAACTAATATGTGCTAGCAGTTTTCATACATCCATCAATCATTCACCCATTCATCCATTCAACAATTTAACCAGCCATACTTGTAGATATTTCAAGTCAGTTTCATTCAGAGATATATCTTTAGCTAAGCATAGGTCTGAGCATTTTAGAAAGTGAAATGCCTCTGTGGTTTCCCCAGTAATAAGGTTCTCACAATCAATCCACATATTAAAGTGTGTTTGCTTGTTACTCAACCCTATTTCCAAAGAATACTTACTGATGGATTAGGACTCAACACATGGAAATTCCATTGCACCCCAACCATCTTTTCAGTTGCAAGACATAAGCCAGAGAACCCCTTCCTCTTACTGCCTTGCATCCTACTTTCCTTATTAATCCATGCTTTAACTAAAAATATTTCTCAAATTCATAAACATATAAATAAATCGGTTGTTATTCCTTCAATAAGTTGTCATATATAAACAAGCATAGGTTGAGTGACAACAAAGCAATGAAAGTCACAAAATCTCAGGAACAACAGAAAATTTCTAAACTAAGAAAATGCAAGCAAAACATCAAACATAAATTAAAATAACTAAAGGTTAATGGTTGCCTTTCATAGGTCTTAATGCCTTGCCAAGTGAGGATTTACTCACCATAGTTCTCCTTCCCAAGTCTTGGTTCAGGCCTGCCATTGATTTTCTAAACTGCTGCCTATTTTTTCTAATTTTTGTTTCCTGGTTCTAACATGTAACCGTAGGAAATAATGATGTATATAAGGGAGTTACTAGGGTTTTAAGGTTAGTTAAGTAATTTATTTTTATCAGAATTCCCATCACCATTTCTGGTTTCACCCATAGTTCACCCTCTCCACTTTACTTTCCCACCATTTCTCTTTTTTTTCTTGTCTAGGCTACTTTTGGCAAATTTCTCCACATATTATTTGCATGACTGTGGCTCAGACATTATTTGTCTTTTTTAGTTTTAATTATGTATATAAACCTATTTGTATAACCAGCTATATGTGTGTATGAATCAAACATTTTGCACATCATATATATTCATGCATTTCCTACCTACACAAGCAATTATGCTCCTATTTAATCTATGGAAATTAAGACTAAAGTCTGCCTAAGTTATTTATGTATTGTAACTAGGCTAATGTGTACACACTAACAAGTCATGTACTCATTTGTTATTACTGCTATTTTGTATTTATTTATAAGGCCTTTACTCACAAAAGTGCCTTGTTCATGTAGCTGACTAAAACAGTGTGCACATGCACAAGATCATGCACACTCATACACACACAAGTATTTTCAGAGAAAAAGTTTTATTTTAATTAATTGTCTTTCTTTTATAAAATATTCAAAATACATATATACATATATTATATTTTATATATATATATATATTTGCCTAACTATGGGCTGTCACATACACCCCTTCTTTAAGAAATTGTGTCCTACAATTTAACATCTTATTCCTGTGTTAGTCACATATCAATACCATCATAAACACATACTCTTAATTCAACCAAAGCACACATCAAGTAAGCACATTCAACACTGAATACTATGTTTAACTAACTGAATACAAGCATAAATGATAAATTACCTCTAATCTAATTGTCAGTTGCAAATAGTTGAGGGTACTGGACTTTTATCTTGTCCTCAACCTCCCATGTGCAATCATTAGGGTCTAGACTCCACTGCACCTTTACCAGTTTAATAGTTTTGTTCCTCAATTTCTTATCTTCTTTAGCTATAATGCCCACTGGCTCCTTCTCGTAAACTAAATCTGGTCTAACTTCTACTGGGTTTTGTGGCTGAATCACTGAAGCTTCATCATGTACACATTTTCTCAATTGTGATACATGAAATACATTATGTATTCCACTCATTTTTTCTGGCAACCTCAACCTGTAAGCCATCTTTCCTATTCTTGCTATGATCTCATATGGCCCTATATATCTCGGGGTTAGCTTCCCTGCCTTACCAAATCTCAACACATTCCTTATAGGTAAGACCTTCAAATACACAAAATCTCCTACTTCAAATTCAAGTGGTTTCCTTCTTCTATCTGTATATGATTTCATTCTGTCTTGTGCTGCCTTCATTCTCTGTCTAATCAGTGTGATCTTATCATTTGTTTCTTTCACATGATCTGGTCCTAACATCACCCTATCTCCTACCTCTAACCAGCAAGCAGGTGACAAACAAGGCCTCCCATATAGAGCTTCATAGGGAGCCATCCCTATACTACTCTGGTAGCTGTTATTGTAAGAAAATTCTGCTAAATGAAGGTAGTCTTCCCAATTACCACCATGGTCAAGTACACAGGCTCTAAGTAGATCCTCCAAAAATTTAATAACTACTTCTGTCTGGCCATCAGTTTGGGGATGGTAGGCTGTGCTCAAGCACAATTCAACCCCCATTGCCTGTTGAAAACTTCTCCAAAACTTTGATGTGAATATGGTGTCTCTGTCACTAATGATAGTGGTAGGAACTCCATGTAGTTTTACGATTTCTTTCATGAAAATTTGTGCCAATTTTGGTGCATTTCTATCACTCTTTACTGGTATGAAGTGTGATGATTTAGTCAACCTATCTACCACCACCCAAATACTATCATTACCTCTCTTTGATCTTGGCAAGCCATCAATGAAATCCATTGATATGCTTTCCCATTTCCACCTTGGAATTTCCAGAGGTTGCAACAGTCCACTGGGTCTTTGGTACTCAGCCTTGACTTGTTGGCAAGTCATGCATCTTGCCACATATTCACCCACACTCCTTTTCATTCCTTTCCACCAATAACTCCTCTTTAGATCATGATACATTTTAGTACCACCTGGATGTATGGTGTACTTAGACTAGTGATGAACATCCATGATTTTTCTTTGTAGTGCTTCTGTGCCAGGCACACATAGTCTTCCCTTGTATCTCAAAAATCCTTTTTCATCCAATTCAAACTTATCAATATTTGAACCATTCCTTAACAGTTCCTTCTTCTCTCTTAGGAATGCATCCATGTCTTGAGACTGATTCACTTCTTCCACTAAGTCTGATTTTATTGTGATAAGGCTGAGCTTGCCATAGTGCTCCATGTCCTCATCTATCACCATAGTTTGCCCTTCCACACTTTGCACTTCCACATCAGATAGTGCCAATAACATTTTAAACTCCTCTATCATCAATGTAGCCAACTTGGCATGTTGCCTACTCAATGCATCTGCCACTCTATTTGCTTTTCCTGGTGTGTACATAATGTCCAAATCATAGGCAGCAAGGAATTCCACCCACCTATGTTGTCTCATGTTCAAATCTTTTTGAGAAAATAAGTATTTCAAAGCTTTGTGGTCAGTATAAAGCTCAAATTTTGCTCCTAATAGGTAGTGCCTCCAAAGCTTTAATGCATACACCACAGCTGCCAATTCCAAGTCATGTGTTGCATACTTGGTCTCACTTGGTTTCAATTGCCTTGATGCATAGGCTATTACTCTACCATCTTGCATAAGAACAGCCCCTATACCTGACCCACATGCATCAGTGTACACTACCAGATTATCATTGCCTTCTGGGATTTTCAGCACTGGAGCTTCCATCAGTGCTTTCTTCAATTGGTTGTATGCCCCTTCACACTTCTCAGTCCATAAGAAAGGTTGGTCTTTCCTTGTTAGCTTAGTTAATGGGGTTGCTATTTTAGCAAAGTCTTTTATAAATCTTCTGTAGTATCCAGCCATGCCCATGAATGATCTTATCCCAGTAACATTGCTTGGTCTCTTCCATGCTTGTACTGCCATGACCTTACTAGGATCTACTGAAATTCCTTCTTGAGAAATTATATGGCCTAAGAATTTTATTTCATTCTTCCAGAAGGAACATTTTGCAAACTTGGCTTTAAGGCCTTGTTGCCTTAGTCTACTTAGTACCATGTGCAGATGTTTCTCATGTTCCTCAGCTGATTTAGAGTATACCAATATATCATCGATGAAAATCAGTACAAATTTATCTAAATAATCTCTAAAAATCCTATTCATTAAATCCACAAAATAGGATGGTGCATTGGTCAAACCAAATGGCATTACTAAGTATTCATACAAGCCATACCTGGTATTGAAAGCTGTATACTTGATACTTTCTTCTTCCACTTTCATTTGATGGAAACCAGATGCTAAGTCAAGCCTGGAAAATACCTTAGCACCATTTAATTGATCAAAAAGATCATCAATTCTAGGTAGAGGGTATTTTTTTTATGGTGACTGAGTTTAGTTCCCTATAGTCTATGCACATTCTCAAGGAACCATCATGCTTCTTAACAAATACTACTGGTGATCCCCAATTTGAACTACTTGGCCTAATGAAGCCTTTTTGTTCTAATTCTTCTAATTGTTTCTTCAACTCAATCAGTTCCTTAGGACCCATTCTGTTTGGTTTTTTAATCACAGGGCTTGTTCCTGGCTTAAGTCTTATTTGAAATTCTACTGGTATATTATGAGGAATGCCATTCACTTCACCAAACACATCAGTGTATTGGTTAACTATGGGTATCTTCTCTAGGCTTGATTCAACTTCACCACTGTTCAAGTTGAACATCCTGCCCATACCCCTATCTTTGGCTGCCTCATACATGACCAAAACTCTTTTGCCATCAGGAAGTTGTAATGAGATTGTGGAATTTTCCAAGTTAATGATAGCACAAAAACCTTTTAACCAATCCATTCCCAGTATAATATCCAACTTAGGGTAATTCAACACATATAATTCTGAAATAAAGGTGTGACCACCCATACATAATTCTACTTGCATGCATTTCATATTTCTAATGCAGGAATTACCTATAGGACTATTAACATGCAATGGCTTATCAACAAAAACACATGTTAACCCTAGTTTCTGAACTATGTCACATGAAATAAAAGAGTGTGTAGCTCCTGTGTCATAAATAACTGAAATGGGTATGCCTTTAATGAATAATATACCTTCCACTTGGCTAGGTGCCTCCATGGTCTTGCCCTTCCCTTCAAGTACAGCCACCCTTGCCATTTCTGGACACTGCCTTTTCATGTGCCCCTCTTTACCACAATTGTAGCACCTAAGAACAGTTGACTTGGGTGCTTGGCATTTGGTCTTTATATGGCCTTCCTTCCCACAGTTGTAACAGATCACTTTAGGTTTCTTACTGTCAGAGCTTGCCACCTTACTTCCTTCTTTGTTCATTGCTTCTCCCTTCTTCTTCTCATATGGGTGTGCTCTATTCTTCCCTTTCTTGTTATTCCTGAAATTCTTAAACTTTTCCCTGGCATTGTCATGCTGCTCAAATGACAATGTCAAGTCCATAACTTGATCAAAGGTTCTGTCTTTGTATGGTAACATGGCTCTACTCAATCCAGCATTTAATCCCTGAATGTACCTTGCATTCCTTGAAACTTCATCTGGGATTAGTACTGCCCATACTTGGACAACCCTTCAAATTTCTGAGTGTATTCAGTGACACTCATAGATCCTTGCCTCAACTTGATAAACTCCTCAAGTAATGAAGCTTTTGCTGAGGCTGGGACAAATCTGGCTTCTAACATTTCTTTGAACTGATTCCATGTGATCTCTTGCTCTTGCCTGCCTGCAATGATCACTTCCCACCAATCCAAAGCAAGGCCTTTTAGTTATCTTGAAGCTATTTGCCTTCTTCTCTGGTCATTAACCTGCATATCTGCAAAGATCCTCTCCACTGTTCTTAGCCATGTTTGGACACCCATGACATTTTCTGTGCCATCAAAGCTACTGCCTCCTAAGTGTGTATATGTTTTAAGCAATTTGGACAGCTCCTCATGAGGATTATCTACTCTAGGTGCCATCCCATCCCTTAATACTCTTACAAAATCTTGCATGTTAATCATTGGGGGATCAGTGGCCATTCCAGTTGTCTGTTCATCATGATTGTCCTCCCTTTCTCCAGCAGCTTGGGGATTGATCCTAACAGCTCTGGGCCTCTATTGACATTTCTAATATGGTTAGTTCTAATTCCTATTCACTACTTCACTTTTTAAACTAGAAGTGAACTCATTCATACATAATAAGTAAAACAACCAATGCAAACAGTACAAACAATGCACACAGATTCAACCAAGTATTTGTATTGGCTATGTATTTAATAACATAGCTCTGATACCAACTAAGCAACCCTCCCTAGTCTACAAATTGTTTGAGTGACTCAATTTAGTTTATGCTAAATTCGGGGTTACTTACTTCCAAAACCAACTATTTCCTTTTTTTTCATTTTATTTATTTCCCAAGATCCAACTTGATCAATATAGAAATATTGATATACTTCTTGTAAAAAAAACTATTTGTATATACATATAAACATACAAATCATTTTAATTCTAATATCAGAGTTTTTTTTTGAATAAAGAATAAGTCAGTTTATTCTAAACAAAATAACTATGTTTTAGCCATAGTAAAAAGGATTGGGAAAAACCCTCTCCCATTTAAATCTTTGTGCAATTATTTTCAAACTAATTCTTGTTTGTTTGTTTGTGTTTACCTCTGTATATTTAATGAAACATGTGAGTTGAGTCATAACACTTAGACTTTTGCAATATGGCTTTTAAGATAGCAAAGCAGAAGGTTGTGCATGCTTCTGTGCACCTGTGTGCACATAAACATGTACAACTGCTATTTACTACACCTTAGTTTGCAGATTGATCAACTTGATTAGGTTGGATCCCTATACTGTCTTGTTATGATTACTATCTCTGCTTATTCATTTAAAACCTCAAACTCATACAAAAATCTGAGTTCATGCTTCCTTTGTTTTTTTTCCTTTCTACCTATGGGTTTATCCTTACTTCATAATGTTACAGTTAGTTTGTAAATAGGTTCTAACCTCTAAACAATCTAACACATATGTATACATTACTGGTTCACATATGCTTCAGATTTACTACTGAATTCACTGCTTGACTCATGAAAATTTGCATACTAACAGGTTATGATATAAAGCTAAACACATTTATCTTTTCTACTAAAAGCAGTTTCATCCCATAATAACCTTTTAGACCATTCATTACATCACCATCAAAATCCAGCACAAATACAATATTATTACAGAAAGTCTTCTAATTAAAAATAAAACATGAAGGACATTCTTCAGCAAACATTCATAGTTCACTGAATCACCAAATTTCTTCTTAGCATCACACATCTGCATCTTATCACTTAGCCTTCTCTTTTCCTGTAGACATCTCATGATCTACTCCATAATACATATGAAGCACCCATTTGATGCAAGCAACAAACAGGTCAGACTTATGTCTGGTGTGAGTAGAATCACTTGTTAATGCATAAAGACTAATGAAGTATGTTCCATTATTATAGTTTCTGTTCTCAGAGGCTAAATATTTTATTCAAGATAACAAGTCTCCTTCTCATGTTCAAATTGACAAAGTGTTTATCCAGTGGTGTATGTGTAATGACAAGTGTGTATTCTTAGACTAACTTGTCATCAAAACATTGGTCCAGAAATCCTATCAACCATCATACATACACACAAGTTGGTGCTAACACCCAAAACATGCACAATCATACATAAACATGCACAGACCATATTCATGGTATTGGGCCAAAGTATCAAACCTGAGTCTACATGTTAGGACTCCCATATACTTCTAGCCTATTTACCCTTGCATGTATAATTATTTCATGTTATTCTAAAGTCCAACATTACATTCATGGTTGCACTGGTGCACACTGCCTAGAACCACTACCTGGTTTCCAGTGCACTATAAGCTATTTGGGCATAAACATGCCATGTGCAAACTCACACCCCAGCCTTGATGCGAGCCAACCACTATGTCATACCCACTTCCCTCATACCCAACCTGATAGAGGTGACCCACATCCTTAGTTTAATCACTAAGTTCTTTCATATGACCCCATATTACATATGCAGTGTCATGCCCAAAACTGTGGTATGTTAACTAATATGTGCTAGCAGTTTTCATACATCCATCAATCATTCACCCATTCATCCATTCAACAATTTAATCAGTCATACTTGTAGATATTTCAAGTCAGTTTCATTCAGAGATATATCTTTAGCTAAGCATAGGTCTGAGCATTTTAGAAAGTGAAACGCCTCTATGGTTTCCCCAGTAATAAGGTTCTCACAATCAATCCACATATTAAAGTGTGTTTGCTTGTTACTCAACCCTATTTCCAAAGAATACTTACTGATGGATTAGGACTCAACACATGGAAATTCCATTGCACCCCAACCATCTTTTCAGTTGCAAGACATAAGCCAGAGAACCCCTTCCTCTTACTGCCTTGCATCCTACTTTCCTTATTAATCCATGCTTTAACTAAAAATATTTCTCAAATTCATAAACATATAAATAAATCGGTTGTTATTCCTTCAATAAGTTGTCATATATAAACAAGCATAGGTTGAGTGACAACAAAGCAATGAAAGTCACAAAATCTCAGGAACAACAGAAAATTTCTAAACTAAGAAAATGCAAGCAAAACATCAAACATAAATTAAAATAACTAAAGGTTAATGGCTGCCTTTCATAGGTCTTAATGCCTTGCCAAGTGAGGATTTACTCACCATAGTTCTCCTTCCCAAGTCTTGGTTCAGGCCTGCCATTGATTTTCTAAACTGCTGCCTATTTTTTCTAATTTTTGTTTCCTGGTTCTAACATGTAACCGTAGGAAATAATGATGTATATAAGGGAGTTACTAGGGTTTTAAGGTTAGTTAAGTAATTTATTTTTATCAGAATTCCCATCACCATTTCTGGTTTCACCCATAGTTCACCCTCTCCACTTTACTTTCCCACCATTTCTCTTTTTTTTCTTGTCTTGGCTACTTTTGGCAAATTTCTCCACATATTATTTGCATGACTGTGGCTCAGACATTATTTGTCTTTTCTAGTTTTAATCATGTATATAAACCTATTTGTATAACCAGCTATATGTGTGTATGAATCAAACATTTTGCACATCATATATATTCATGCATTTCCTACCTACACAAGCAACTATGCTCCTATTTAATCTATGGAAATTAAGACTAAAGTCTGCCTAAGTTATTTATGTATTGTAACTAGGCTAATGTGTACACACTAACAAGTCATGTACTCATTTGTTATTACTGCTATTTTGTATTTATTTATAAGGCCTTTACTCACAAAAGTGCCTTGTTCATGTAGCTGACTAAAACAGTGTGCACATGCACAAGAGCATGCACACTCATACACACACAAGTATTTTCAGAGAAAAAGTTTTATTTTAATTAATTGTCTTCTTTTATAAAATATTCAAAATACATATATACATATATTATATTTTATATATATATATATATTTGCCTAACTATGGGCTGTCACATAAATATACTCGGTCTGACCCGAGAATTGAAAGGGAAGAACGCTCGGATCAGTCTGGTAAACCAGCATGAGAAACACACTCAGCTGAATTTATTAAATTACCAAACTTTTCCTTAGTTTTCAAAACAAGAGTATCTCATAAGACAAGTCCACACATAAACACGGACATGTTTTTACCTTATGATAACTAAAACATATCATATCAAATCCTCTGATATTATAGTAGTGTCTACTATATACAAATAATATTAATCATAGCCGAAATTGTTACATTGATTAAATTCGAGCATATAGCCCAATTGGGTATTACAATCAAAATGGCAGGTACGTAGCGGAGTTTGGATTTCCATACAAATGACCAGGTGAAGGGACTACCTTCCGGCAGTACATCTCCAGAGGAATGTATCGAGGCACAGAACATCTGCACTCTACCAACACAAGACCGGCCCACCTCTATAACTAGATGGTACCGAATATGTCATCCTCCGGTTGTTACCGACCTTTACCGAGGGCCCTCTAGCATACAAACCACAATAATCAAATACACAACATCATAGCATGTAAAGATATATCTAGAAGAGGATGATCATATACTACTTAGGAGCGACCCACTTAGCCTTGCCGCATCTAACCCTGTTTTGGTCATTTCCGGTTGATGAGGCCTTAGATAACGATTACCTTTCACAATCACAATCACATCACTTTGAATGCCACACGGCCATTTCCGTTGACTACTAATTGCCTTCCACAAAAATACAACCCTTGAGCTCGTACGTCTCAAGGAGGGTGTTAAGCTAAGAGAAGTTTCCTTCTCTACAACCAACTGATGTACGTTTGTAAAAACCAATGTACGTTATCTTAAGAAATGCAATGTCAGACAAACATCCATACAAGTTGTCCAGGAACAGGACAAACCGAAGGTACTTTCCTACCACATCCTGTCGGGAAATCCCTAGGATTAGTAGCGAATAGTCCTTTCATTGGAAATTTCATACAGAAGAGACTACTGCTACTGGATGTATATTGGGATTTTAACCCCAAACGATCAACAAGCAGTCCTCCATTATGAAAACCTGGAATATCAATATCATCATAAGCAACCTGCACAATCATCGCATATACGTTGGTTCAAAGTGGTTTTCAGATAAATTTGATCCCGGTCTCTTCTCACCAACAACGCAAAAGCGTTTCTCAACCTCACACAGAAACAATGTCTCATAGACTTATCACGTTTCCAATTTTCAACTTGCTATCCTTCGGGCCAAGAAGGAAGCTCGACAGAATGGAGTAATACTCCGCACTATACGAATCAACATCCTCAACACAAATGATAATCAAGCCTACACAGAAGGCTACGTACTAAGTGTACGACTAAATAGTTCCCACATCAAGTGGATGAACTAAAATATGGCCAATACTTGATAGTCGGTTATTTAACTATCAAAGAAAACTAACAAATATTTAGCACCATAAACAATCACTAGGCCCTTTAATTTATCTTTTATAAATTAAATCATTTGCCATATATTCACTTCAATTTATCTTTAAAAAGATACGTTCTCAAAACCATTTCAATATTGGAAAACATTTCCATATACTTAAATAATAATAAGAATCTGCAATTCAATTTACTTTCAACACTTGGAAAATATTCCATATACTTAAATCAGGATTAAGTATACATTTAATTCTTTAAGGAAAATATTCTTTTAAACACATTTATTTGGGTCAAAACGAATGTTGTGTAAAACATCGTTACGACAACCCAAAATCACTAGTATAGGGATTCGAAAATAAGATAGATATATAGATCCCAGATACTATACAAAAACATTTCCTTTGGGAAATCATTTTACTATAACAACAGTGTTATAGTCCATCATTTCTTTATTTATCGAAAACGGCTATTTCACAAATGAATGTTGAAATCTATGTATTCGATACTTAACACATTTTAAATCATCTTTAAATTATTTAACTTCATTTAAATATCACTTCCCAAAATATTTTATTTAATATATTATTCACTATCCAAAATCGTGAATATACTTTGTTTATCAAATTCAATACTTCGACTATTTATTAAAAGATTATCCATTGTCCAAAATCGTGGATATAATTCGTTTAATAAACTTATATATTTAACTTATCAAATTCGATTGATTTGGATTTATAAAACAATGTTTATAAATTCCATATATATATTTTATAAAACTTCCATATATAAAATTCCTTTATTTACCAATTCCATATAAATCTCATTTATATACCAAAAACCCAAATTATAAGTTAATTACTTATAAGTCTCTTATTTATAAAATCCATTCATTTTATAACTTCATAAATTCACAAATCTTATTACTTATAAAATTCACTTATAACTTCGTTTTAACATTTACAAAGATCCTTTATAATTTCATCACTTTTGATTTATAAAATATCAATTTTATAAATCTTATATATAAACCATTTTTAATAAGCCAAAAATCTCCATTTAAACTATTTTACCAAATAATCAACTTTATATTTCCAAAAACCACATTCTAATTTTATTTCACAAAAACCATAATTTTTATCACATAAAAATTATAATATTTATTTATTTAAAATAAATCCAATTTCCTTAACCATTCAAAATTTATAAAACATCTATTTTCAAAATCCTTTTAAATTTGGAAATCATCACTTAAACATTTTTAAATTATCAAAATAGGCCCAATGCTGCAACATCATCAAATACATCAATCACGACAACCAAAACATCATATATCACCTGATAACAGCATATATCACAATATCTGTAAATAAATCAATACTGGTAAGGAATCCAGTTGGATCCCTCCAACCTATCACCTGCAACAAATATACATATGAGAATATGTATACAATGTCCGCTTCGAGGCAGACGCGCGTACAAATGGTCATCCGCTCATACACGGGAACGTATAGGGTCATCTGCTCCAATAGGCAGGAATATATCCAAATATCAATCAATATATCATATATCATCCAAACAATCATCAATCATCATAAATAATATTTATTCTCACTTATATAAAAATATCAGTGAGTCAGAAAGAGTGAGTTGTACTCACATTGCTTCCAATAGCAGTTGCAGTGTTTTATTCCGAATAAAATTAAACGCGCATTTAATTTTACCCAAAATTCACACTAGCTCCAATCAACTCCAAACTAGCTCCAAAATGTAGTGCTCGTCAATACGGACCCAACGCAATTCGTTTCGTAAATTTCCGACCTTGTACGACAAAGTTATGCATTTTTAAAGTTTGTATGGTTTTAAAATATAATAATTTCAATTTCTATTTTAATTTTAAACCCTACTGTATCGTGGCCGTTCGATCTGCAGCTTCAAAATCTGGCCATCCCCTGTATCTCCCCCCTTCCCATCATTCATATGTGCGTGAAGAAACCCAAAGCCGCTGATCCCTTATCAATTATCGAGCTACCTATGATGATCGAGACATTGATCAGAGAGTGCCATACGAACGACCATCACGAGTAGCACCACCACCCTGAACGGCATGGAGCTCGGCACCACGTTGGCCTTGAGAAACGTTCATGAACGATGAACGAACGGGAGCAGTTATCTCCCCGTACAACACTCGAAAACCCATATAGATTCGAAGGTCTCGTGATGCTCTATAACTTCGTAGTTGGAAGATTTTGCTAATTGTTTATGGATTTGGAGATTTTAAGGGAGATAGAATCGAACATTATCGGCCATTAAAAAGGGAAGTGGCGGCTAGCCCTAGTTGGAATAGGGTTTGATGAAAAATGAAGATAATGGGGTCCTTTTACATAAAATTTTACGACACTATTCATCTCCAAATTTTTCGAACTCGAAACGAAGCGTGCCGCTTGGCGTTTATAAGGTTTTACCCCTATTCCAAACACAATGGAATATATATCGGAAGCCAATTCGATCGTATTTGGAAGATATGTTTTCGAATCGAATTATTTAAATTTAAAATTCACTTAAACCAATTTCTACGCGTTTTAGCTTGCCCCGGACAAACCGTAAATCCGATTGACATGGAATTTGAAATCTTACAATAATTTAACATTACGGATCCGATGAAACTGGTTTCTTCGAAATCCAAGACTGTATGAAAAATGGCTATTTTTACACGTTAATTAAATATTAAAATATTCAATTTTAACAAATTAAGTTTTAATTCAATTTCAAAAGTTCTATAACATCGTTCTAATTCAAATAGAATTAAATTCAACTTTATAAATCATTTTTATTCACATTAAATCCAAATTTCAATTATTTACACAATTTCAGATATTAAATTAGCAATTTAATTATCTAGTTAAATAACTATATACGAAATATAATTTATTCAGCTTATTAATTTAACTTGTGAATATTTAAAATCAATTAAACATACGAATTTCAAATGACTGAAATTCTGGGTCGTTACAGACGTCATATTTCGTTTTGCCAAATTTGGACTGCTGTAGCTCCGTTTATCTTATTTTCGGCGTTTTAACAGCATTTTTGATAGCGAACATCGAGTTTTGATAACTTGGTCGTATCGCTCATAGCTTTGTACCATTATGTTCATATCGTCGTGCTGATCTCCGCAGTATATTCATTTGTGTATTTCGGTGTCCGTTACGCGGCGAAATCGGCAAAGATTAGCCGTATTGTTCCGTATTTGAGTCTTTTGTGTTTCACTGTGGCCATTCATATATTTCCCGTGAGAAAACAAATGGCCACCTACCTTTATTATTCTCAGAAATAAATTGCTGACTTTCACTATTCCACCATTTCACTTTATATTTGCTGGTTCATCCTTTCGTGATATTCCTTTCTCTGATCACTTTCATATTGTTCGAAAAAAATATAATAATATAATATCTAAGTTTATATCATCTTGAATCCTCATGTTGGTTTCAGAATTGCTTATCTTCCTCCTTTTGATTGAGCCTGTTGTCCACTTCCACCATTCTACTCGAGCATCTCTCTAAGACCAATCACCGCCACCCACTTCCATTCAACTACCACGGCCTCCTTTTCCCACAACCGAGCATTCGCCTCCCATTTCCAAGTCTGCCTGCTTATGCCGAAAACTCACCTACTCTTTCCCCTTGCTAGCTAATGGTCGCCATCCTCTACCACTCTACGTCAACAAGACCCGCCACGGTAGCCCATACATCATCACCGAACAACCCTGTGATGCCCCACCTCTATGCTCACAATAACAAAGAGTATTAAAAGAAATACTGTCTGTTATTACGAAGAATAAGGCTGGGTAGGAGCGGCCATCCGTAGTTGGCCTTACACTAGTATTGGTCACCTCGATAGGAGTGGTATATACTTTTTATTTTTCATCTTATTTATTTACTCTCATCAACATACCCAATTACCAGTATAAAACAAACTACGATGGTTCATAATAGTTTAGGACATTAGATATAATAATAACACAGATACAAAAAGAATGCGGAACACAGATAACAAAAGTCTCATATATATATATAACTGATGTCAGTTACAATACAATTGACACAATACATATGGTACAACTACAACTGTCGACTCTGGAAATTATATACACAAGTACATTATCAACTAATATACATGAGTACATATCATCCTATACAATGACACGACTTCAAAAGATGTGAAAAGTCTTCATAGCTCAAACAGCAACTCAAAGCAGGAAATCTACAACCTGAAATAACTCGGGTCTGAACCAAGTATTACATTCAAAAGAAAATAATACACGGGTCAGTCTAATTCAAACTCAGTTATTAATGCATAGAAGCAATAATAATCAATATCAAATAGACGACAGTCACAGAAATCTCGTATATCCATCTCTTTAATAAGAGATTGGGTAACGATAAATATAACACAAAATAATGTTAAACAACAAATCAGCAAATTCCAATCATCAACAAAGATAAATAAAAAGATCACCAATGAAGATAATTTAGAAAACATCAGAATTGCCTAAACGGCAATTTAACAACAAAATCATCAGATTAAACCAAATCAAAATCCGATTCAAAATATTGAGTTAAACACAAAACAATTCAAATAATCGAAATATCAATTAAAATATCAATACTGTGTGGCTGCAGTACACGCACGCGTGCACTGCCTCGCCACATTAACATGTGTGGCTGCAGTACACGCACGCGTGTACTGCCTCGCCACCCCAGTACAAGATGTCATCATACTCCAACTATTGACAGCAAATCAATACTACAGAGGTCAAGTCACGGCTATCCGGACTCAACACAACTGCAAACAAAAATGGAACTGCAGCCACTCGTAAATAAAACAGTTCATGTTCCAAACTACAAAGTGATTAAGGCATGAACCAGACAAGTACTCAAGGGATGCAGCTCACAGGCAACTAAAAGAACTAGATTCAATTCAGTTTTCAATGCCACTGCCTCGATAGTTATAGTGCAACAGGTCAAGGCAGTAACCATTCGAAGACTAGACAAATGAACTCAAGAAATAAGTTCACCATGCAACAGCAGGTGATAAACCAGAATACACAATGAACTCAAACTCCAATCAAATGCACTGCATCATGAGTACAAGATACAGGCACCTGTGGAATAAAATGTCGCAGACTATACATGAATCAAAAAACAAAACCGAGTGTATTCACGAATCCCAACTAAAATTCCAAAGTACGCATGAAGTATACAAGCAAAACTCGAACCAGCCGTGATATGAAAGCAACCAGGCTAGTTCAAGATACAAAGGCAGTCGTGACTGCAAATTCCAAATCAGTACACATAACTACAGATTGCACATTCAAGTGCAAGCCGAAGTGAAGGTCGAAAATTATTAAACTTAAACCAACAAGAAACCAAATAAACAAGTGCACATTCAAGCACTTGAACCACTGACCAAATCCAAACAACACACGTGCACAGGTATGCAAATACAACATAAAGAAGAAGCAAATTTGCAAATTTAAATCAAGCCGTGGGCTATTGACCGAAGTCAGAGGATCAAGAACGGCATCAACATATACAGTAGTGTATCCAATCAGATGAAAACCTAAAAAATATCAGACTTGAAACAGTGATAAGTGCACAAAGGCTCCAAGAATTGCAAGCATTACAAACATTAAACTCCAGAATGTATCGAGTTCGAACAATCCAAAAGAGATTTCAAACTGCAATTAAAAGCAATGCCAAAGTCACAGTCGAAACAAAATCATACAAAATCAGGGATATGCAGTTTTGAATCAAAACAATGCCGAGCCCAAACTATTTTTATGAAATCCCCTTTTTCTTCAAGTCCAAGCTCAAAGAAAACAACCCATAACTCGAACAATGGTCAACTATATATGTCGCAGAGACAAAAATCAAGACAACGCCAAATTCACAAATGACCAGAAACTATCAAGTGACCAAAGTCAAATACAAGTATTGAACAAGACATAAGTGCCAGAACCACGCAACAGTAAGGAAATCAACATCCTCAAATGAATTCAAAGGTAACAGTTTTAAAACATTTCCCAGCCTTATAACGAAATCAAAGCAAGGTATAATAGTAGTCAAAAATGAAATTAAGCCATATGTGTCTACGAAACCAAGCCGAAGCATAGTATCGTCTATCAAGCAAAAGCCAACAAAAATCAAGTGACCGAAGTCACAAAAAATCGAACCCAGATAGATAAATAAAAAAACACCAACATTGAATTAAACTCGAACGATCTAAGAGTGAAGTAGATGTGAGTGATAGTTCACTCACCTTGGATGAAGCCCCCAAATCCAACAGCCGAAGCCATGGAAATCGCCAATTCGCGAAACCTTATCAGCCTTTGCAAAATTGAAGAGTTGATTCTTTGGACAGTAACCGGCCTCTTCGAGTATTCGCGAAAACCCTACTCAATGCTGGGAGAGACGCACGAGAGAGCCGCCATTATACTTCGTTCGTTTTCTTGTTTGTTTTTAGGGTTTTTTAAATTCAACTGAAAGAGGGGATCGGGTTACACCCCTATCACGGTATCAAAAGAAAAAGGTATGGGCCTATATTCTAAAGCCCATAAATTCGTAAACAAATTTTCAAAAAGAATTTACCCTATTAAAACTCTAAATAGCAATTTTCCCACCAAATTAATCGTCTAATGACGATAATAAAAATCGCGAAATCCCGGGTTGCTACAACCCAGTATGCCTTGAACCTCTCAACAGCTCCGCCCTTGCTTCTCTAATACGCACTTTACCCACCGTGAGCCGCCAGCCACTTGGCTTCATCAACCCTCCACGTCACAGCTCATCCACGTTCAGCCTACCCATCGCACATCAGCCACCTATTGCACTAAATGCAAGCCCACACTTCTCACCACGTAAACCCACCTTCAGCTCGGCCAAGCCCTCCCACCGAAGCACCCCGCCTACTCCTTGCTGCCATGATAGCAAGCTCCTCCCATACGAACTCGCCCATCCCTTCTGCCACAACCACCAAAGCCATGCAACCTTCCTCGACCACCCGGATCCACCTTCAACCCTTCTTCCCTCTTTTCTTCGACAGCCCATGTCCGCCATTGCACAGCCATCGTTTTTCCGCAGCCCGTCCTCTACAGTCACCACAGCCTTCTTTTCTCATATATATATATATATATATATATATACGTTATATATTTATATTTTGTCTGAAGCTCTTGCTACTGTTTTCATGATTGTAGAAAACTGCTCTCAGTTGAAATATATGTGTTGTGCCTTGCTCTTGTTTTCCAAACCTTTTTTTCTTTTCAACTTGACTGAACTTTCGCCTTTCCCTGTTTATTGTGCATGTTGGGTTAATATATATACTTGTTATATATATGTTGCGTGTGCAGTGGGAAATGTCTGGGTGGCAGAGAGAATTTTCATTTGTTAAATCTAAGCCCATATACATGTTATATGTATAATACATATATATATATATATATATATATATATATATATATTGTCGACAAAAGTTATATATGTTACTTTTGAACTTGTCGATAGAAATTATATGTGTTGTATACGTAATTGTTCTTTCTAAAATCTATAGAATATATATATATATATATTGCATATATATATATATATATTTTTTCATTGAATTATCATGCTAAAATCTATTTTTGGCTTGTCACAGCTATTTGAAGTGTGGTGCCGGGTCTGGTCCGTATCCGTGTTAGTTACATTTCAATTCCATCGTTCTCTAGCCACGAAAGGTGAGCAATCACCCACGATTAACATTCTTATATTTAGTAAATTTAATTCACCTGAAATGACGATTGAAATATGCTGTTAAATTGAATTTTTAAGTTATTCAATTGTTAAATATGATATGCCATTATCTGCCATTGTTTCCTATGACATATGACACCATAACCTGTTGTATATATTATTTTTAAATTATTACTGATGATATATGGCTGTTATTGATATGTTATATTTTTATCATATTTGCTCTGCAAGTTCCCTGTAAGTTTAGAAATTCACTATGGGTTGAAATGATACATACCCGAATGATATTTTAGAATAGGGAAAAATCGTTATGGGTTTAAATGATAAACCCAAGTGATTTTTATTCCTTTTGAATTTTGGGATTGCGGGTTGAAATGATGTATACCCATAAATATTAAATTTAAATTGCGGATTGAAATGATAAATATCTGTATCACTTGACCATAGGATAGAAAATTATATACGAACACCGTTGGTATATATCTTGAAAATGATTTCCAAAGTTTGAAAGGAAATATATGGGTTTTAAATAAATACTAATTTTTAAAAATATAATATATAAATGTATTTTTTATATATGTGTAAATTTATATTTTTAAAATTATATGTTTTGAAAAAAATTAAATTTATAAGTTATTTTGAATATATAATTTTTAAGATTATTGTTATAGCTTTATTATTTTAAAAACATATAAAATAAGATTTAATTTAATAAAATTTAATTTAATTAATATATATTATGGTTAAGTATTTATTAAAATTATATTTTAAAAATAGATTTTGTAATAACCTTAATAAATAAAGGTTGGAAAGATAAGTTAAAGCTAATTTGTAATTTGATTTATTTAAGAATGAATTTAAATAAGAATTGATTTGGACTTATTGATTTTGAGATTTTAAAGATATGGAATTTGTAACTTGATAACTTGGTTTTGATTAAAAGTGACTAAATGAATATTTTCGAATTTAAATAAATAGAAATTGAATATTAATTTTGATTTAAATATGTAATTTGAGTTTTTATTTAAATGCATATAAAAGTGATTAAGTGGATATTTTAGAATTAAATATAATTGAAGTTAGATATTTAATTATTGATTTTATTTCAATTTGTAATTTGAGATTTTATTTAAATGTTATTAAAAATGATTAAGTGAATATTTTCAAATTTGAATAAAATTAAAGTTGAATTTTGAAATATAAATGAAATTTATCGAATTAAGTTATTTTTAATTCTTGAATATTTAAACTTTGAAACATACTGAATTGAAAGTGGTTTAAATTTGTAATTCAAACCTGGAATTGAAACCGATATAAATTGAAATGGTTTTAATGAGAATTTGAATTGAACCTTTAATCTTTTAAATTTGAAATTGTTGAACAGAGATTGATTTAAATTTGAATTTTGGAACTAATTTTGATTTGAATTGATTTGTGGAATTGGAAGGAACAATTCTAATTTGAAACTATTTCGATATAAAATCTTTTTATTATATAAACCACTTTAATATATGAACCATTTTAATATATAACCTATTTTAAAATATAAACTATTTTAGATTTAAACTATTTAATATATATAAACTATTTAAACTATTATGTTGGAACTGTTATGATTTAGATTAAATGGGTTTAAATGTGAATACTTTGATATAATGATTTCGAAAATGGATATGATTTAAAGTGATATGATTTTGGAAGTGATATTGTTTCGAATATAATTTCGAAAGTGATATATTTTTGAAATGAATATGATATTTTGATATCAAGTATGAACTGTTAAAAATAAAAACAACCGCGGTGTGTAATAAGCGTTTGGTTGTTAAAGAGACCGGGATCAGATATTATCATACTCTCTATCAATACCGAAAACCACTTTAACAACCGTGTACGTGGTGGAGATTCCAGAGTGAAGTAGGATGTTTTGGCGACGATTCTATATGAGGTATTAACGGAGCCCTAACTCCTGTGAGTCAGCTTGATGTGGCTAAAATAGGAGCCACGCCAGGCCAAGTGAGGTCGCTCCTCCTATCGGGCACATTTCTTCGATACCATTCTATTAATTTGTGATTTGATTGGGTGCACTTTTGATTTAGGAGTGTGCCTGAGGTAAGCGGTAGTAGCTGCTATGCTATGCGTTACCACCAGTCCGGATCCGCTAAATGGTAGTATCCTACCCTGGGCATTGTCTCGTGTGCCTTGTCACATGCATTATCGCGCCTTCTACGAGTTTGTTTTGTACCGTACATATGGAGTGCCCTCTGGGTAAACCACTGGTTTGGTGGAGCTTGCAGTACTGTATAGACTACGGGAATATATAAAATGTGTTAAGGGGGATCTGGGTAACGCCTTAATGCTATTTTAATACTTTACTTTAATGATAGACATATTATAATAACGTATATTATTACATAGTAGATAGTTCCATGGATCCTTAGAGGATGGGAATCCCAAATATCCTTTAAGTTATTTTGTATTTCAGTCGACATTTCACTTGAGTTGAATTTACTGTATAAGAATTTTAATCCTGACTCAAGTGTTTTGTGTTTTGCTATATGCTCGGGTCAGACTGAGTGTCAAAGCATTTGAGACTCACCTTTGAAGTTTGGAGCTTTACTTGAAGATCTATATTTGTTTATTCAGCTTTCTATTTGATTCCAGTTATTTCTATTCAGACTTGTCAATTTCTTTTGTATTGATACTTCTATGTGTTGGCTATCTGTTGTATTTTGTTTAAGGCTCTATTGTTTATATAGTAGCTTCATGTACTACTATTTATCTATTACGCTGCTTATTGTTATATTACTCTGTGTTAATGATTCTATGATTGATTTATTTACAATATATGCTAAGTTGCCAAATATAAATTAACAATCCATTGTTTTGAGCAATTCAAGTCTGACATGAGTAGATGATTGTTGATTTGAACGGTTCAAAATACCAGGTCGTTACACTTGGAAACATTTATAAATAATTAAAAATCATTTACTTCAAAATGTCATTATATAATAATAATTATTAACAATAAACATTATAAATAAATGAAAATTATTAACTTTAAAACATCTTATAAATAATTAATAATTTCAAAATATTGTTTAAGAAACATGTAACGACCCATAAAAATTTATTAATTTTATTTGTTTTTATAATATATTTAGTTGAAATTTTGTGAAATTTTAAACAAATAAAATTTAAAAAAAAATTATATTGATATTTGGAATACGTCTATTTAAACATAGCAAATGATAAATTTTCATCTGATAATATGGAAGTTTGTTTTATTGTGTAATTCTATTTCAATTTAAATCAGTTAATATTTGATGATAATAAGATATTTTTCAAACCTGAATATATTTACAGATAAAATTTGTAAATCATCTTCTGAGTGAGACGTCATATTTTGTTTCTCCAAATTTTGACTTCTATTGCTCCGTTTATTTTATTTCTGACATTTTTGCAGCATTTACGGTACCGATTATCGACTTTTGGTCGGATGGTCGTACCACTGATATCTGTATACCGTTTCGATCGTTTCGTCGTACTGATCTTCACAGTATATTCAATTATAAATTTCGAAGTCTTGGAGACAGCGAAATCTACGAAACGTTTTCATATCGGTCCCGTATTGGAGCTCTTTGGGTCCCCTTTGTTCATTCATTTGTTTTGCCATTGAGAAATAAATACGCTAGAATTTATTTTTCCTCTGATTCCTACCTTTTAGCTTTTATCATTTCCCTATGTCAAGTTATTATGTAATGGTTCAAATTCTCTCTCTTATTCTTCTCTAACCTGTCTATTCATTCGTGAAGATTTAATAAACATATATACTCTTTATACCAACTCATCATCATTTTCTAGCCTTCGCCCCTCCAACTCGGGCAAATCTCCACTAAAACCCGTAGAACCCACCGAGCCTCCACCTATTGGCCCGAAGCAACCTCTATCCCCATCTCAAGCAACCCGCGGTGACTTTCCCGAGTAAACTCGAGACCCCTGCCGTGTTTATCGCCTTAAACTCAAAGCATATCTCGACCGTGTTTTACCACCATCATCCCGCCTCAGATCACCTCGCAGCCTCCGAACGCTGATACAACCCTCCCCACGTTCATGCATGCTATCCACCACTTATCACCACAACCGAAGCCATACACCACCCTTGCTTCAAATACCCACCGTGAACCACGTCTCCGACCAAACAAGCAGGCAGGTAGCCTCCGCACCTTGCCTTCAACCTCCACCTAGCACTTGCCGACCCGCCTCCTTTCCTCGCCATCAAATTTCGAGCAGCCGCTTTGATCATCAAACGAGTCTCTTCCATCTTTATATGGGTTAGTTTGTTTTGTATGAATTATAACAATTAGTTTATAGTTTGGGTACATATATATAAATCTAACAGTTCGTTTTATACCTCGGTATATTTAGTATAATATATAAATCTTTATATTGTTAGCATATATATTTGATAGTTTATTTTATAGCCAATGTGTCTATGTTCAAATCTATTTCCAGCTTATACAGAGTATTTTAAAATATCAATTATATATATTATATGTTATGATCTGTTACCGAGAAAATATTTATATATAAACTAGTACAGTTTCTTTGTGAAGGTAGAAAAGATTTTGGAATATATATATATATATATATATATATATGTTAGATGTTGGTTTGTATATGGTTTAAGTATTGTAACGACCCGTATTTTTACGGATCGAAAGATTGTAAAATAATTGTCATTAGGCCGTAGTGTTGATAAGTCGTATAGTATTGTTAGAACGTTCAGAGCTTAAGTCGTTCGGAGCTTAGGTCGTATGACAGTTAGGTCGTGTAGTGGTTTAGGTCGTATGTTAGTTTTGGACGACCTATAGGATTTGATCGACTAAAGGAGTAGACGACCTAAGGAGTAGACGACTTAAGGATTTGGCGACTTAAGAGAGAGTTGGCGACTTATAGGAGTTGGCGACTTATAGGAGTTGGCGACTTAAGGAAATAGGCGACCTAAGGAATAGGTGACTTAAGGAAGATGGCGACTTAAGAGTTAGCGGCTTAGGGAAGTTAAAGACCTAGGGGGTTAAGCGGGTGAACGACTTAAGGAAGTTAGGTCGTTCGAGCGACTTAAGGATTATGGGTAAGTCGTTGATGTTTAGGCCGTGTCTATGTTAGGTCGTAGACGACTTATGTTAAGTCGCAGGGTTGCTTAAGTCGTTAGGACATTTCTGTAGTATGCCTGAGTCGTAAGTTGTTAAAGACGTAACCCAGTTAAGTCGTTAGGTCGCGTAAGGACTTAAGTCGTTAGGTAGTGTCTGTGTTAGGTCGCGACTGTTGTTAAGTCGTTAGGTCGCATTTTGTTAAGTCGTAGTACTTGCTAACTCGTTAGGTCGTGGATGCGCATACGTAGGATGTGTTGAGTCGTGGTATTTTTAAGTCGTAGGTCGTAGGGTTTTGATGAGTCATGGACGACTTAAGGGGGGGCGGCCGACTTAGGGATTTCAGCCTATAAATGCCCGGTTCTACCTTACTTTTTGGGATCCGGATTTTGAAGCGACGAAGTGCTGTCATTTTGAGAGCTCGAGAACTACACTTCTTCACTTCTTTTCTCCACTTTAATCTTGTACTTCCTTCCATCCAAATCGAAGATCGAATCGAAGATCCAAGAGCTTAGATTGAAGATCTGCATCCATCAAAGAGAGATTTCATCGTTTGAAGCGGAATTTTGGAGAATCGAGTTAGATCCTTCGCTGTCCAGATCTGAAGTGTGTTACTTTTGAGGTGTTTAGGTGATTCGGTGAGTGATGGTTATCTCTCACAAGGATCCAAAGGAGTATATCGGATTGGTGGCTTGATTTTGTGTTAGAATAGTGATTTCCATGTATTTTCTTAAACTTAAGTATAGATCTATTGTTCATGATGATTTGACATCCATTTTACTACATGTTAACCTATGCAAGTTCATTCATCAAGTTATAGAGATATTGCTCATGTTTCATGCTTGTTAGATTTAGACTCTTTATTTACAAGATTGCCATTATTGTTATAATTGTTTATTAGATCATGTTTGAATGTTTGATTACTTGGATTAATGATTGACTTGATTGATTGTTATAGATTAGTTGATTGATGATTTGATTTAGACAAATTGGTCGAAGATGATTCAAAAGCTAAGGGAAAGGCTCTTGAATTGGAAAAGCTGCTCGTGGCATATGTGGCGGATGATGAAGCTCATATGGATAGATTTGATGATGATGATGTTGAGATGAGGCTTTGCTATGATGAGATGAGGCGAGGCATGATGTGAGATAGCCTTGGTTTAATCCAGACGGGATCATTCCAAGCATGTTGATAACTTGGTGAAATGGTTCGGGTTTGAGGATAATGGTTTGCTCGAGAGGCGCTTGAGCTAGTATGGAAATAGTCGTCGAGGAGGATGACTAGAAGGCTGAGGTTTCATCGTTATTGAAGGTTCTAGCAGACTCAAAGCAAGAGTATGCTGGGCAGATTCGATAGTCCCTAAAGACTATGATTGTAGTCGAGTACTCTGGGCAGATTCGATAGTCCTAGGCACGGGCTGCGACGACCTGTGGAGTTCTGTCTAGAACCGGGGTTGCCATTAACCCTTGACGGATGGCTGAAAGAATGTGCCGGTCATTCAATTAACGGTGGTATCGAAGCAATGTGTAACAACCCGTATTTTACGGATCGAAAAGTTTGTCAAAATCTGGGATTTTCAGCATTTTCTAGTTGTTTCAGATCTTGGTTGAAATTTGCCTAAGTCCTAGGTCGTACGCGACCTAGAGGATAGTTGAGTATTGTTGGCAACTTAGGAGATAAGTCGTGACCGACCTAAGAATGTTGGGGATTGGTGACCTTAAGGTTTGGAGTTAGGTTGTGTGATGGATGGTAAGGGTTTAGGTCGTAGACGACCTAAAAGGAAGGAGACTTTAGAGTTTCTGGCGAGTTAAGGTGTTAGCGACCTAAGAGATAGGTTGGTAGCGACCTAAGTAAACCCAGTAGTTAACGACCTAGGGATGAGCGACCTAGTGGTGCCGAGTTAGTATATTTAGGTCGGCAGCGACCTAAGGAAACTAGTGGTTAGCGACCTATAATAGTTCGCGACCTAAGGGGTTAGCTTGTTAGCGACCTAGGAGTTGCCGTGTTAGCGACCTAAGGGGTTAGCTTGTTAGCGACCTAGGAGTTGCCGTGTTAGCGACCTAAGGGGTTAGCTTGTTAGCGACCTAGGAGTTGCCGTGATAGCGACCTAAGGAGTTAGCTTGTTAGCGACCTAAGGAGTTAGCTTGTTAGCGACCTAAGGAGTTAACAGTTGGCGACCTTAAGAGTTAGGCTACGTGTTAGGTCGTAACACTGTTAGGTCGCGTAGGTTGTTAAGTTGTTAGGTCGCTAGGATTTAGGTCGCGTAGATCTATCTGTTAGGTCGGAGAGTCTTAGGTCGGAGAGGCTTAGGTTGGAAACGACCTAGGGAGATAGCCGAGTTAAGCGACTTAAGGAAATTTCTGCTATAAATAGGAGGGGTTGTTCTCACTTTTTGGGATCCGGATTTTGAAGCGACGAAGTGCTGCCATTTTGAGAGCTCGACTTCTACACTTCTTCACTTCTTTTCTCCACTCTAATCTAGTGCTTCCATCCATCCAAATCGAAGAGCTTAGATTGAAGATCTTCATCTTTTCAAGAGAGATTTCTTCATTTGAAGCGGATTTGTGATAGATCTAGCTTAGTTCTTCGCTGTCCAGATCTGAAGTTGATATCTTTTGGATTGTTTAGGTGATTTGGTGAGTGGTGATTATCTCTCACACGGATCCAAAGGAGTATATCGGATTGTTGGCTCGATTTTGTGTTAAAATAGTGATTTCCATGCATTTTCTTCATCCTATGTATAGATCCATATAGATCCATTGTTCATGATGATGTTACATCCATTTTATCATATGTTAACCTATGCAAGTTCATTCATCAAGTTTGTAGAGATATAATCCATGTTTTCATGCTTATTGGACTTTCAACTCTTTAATTACGAAAATGCCATTATTGTTATAATTGTCTACTTAGATCATTTTTGAATGCTTGATTGCTTGGATTGATGTTTGATTTGATTGATTATTATGAACTAGATGATTGATGATTAGATTTAGATCGAAGGTGATTCAAAAGCTAAGGGAAAGGCTCTTGAAGTGGAAAAGCTGCTCGTGGCATATGTAGCGGGATGATGAAGCTCTTATGCATAGATTTGATGATATGTTGAGATGAGGCTTTGCAAGGATGTAATGAAGCAAGGCAATTATATGATGAAGACTTGGTCTAATCCAGACGGGATCATTCCAAGCATGTTGATAACTCGGTGATATGATTCGAGTTGAGGATAATGAATTGATATGAGAATAGTCGTCGAGGAGGATGACTAGGAGGCTTGGATAGCATCGTTGTTGAAGGTTCTAGCATGCTCTAAGCAAGGGTACATTTGGGCAGATTCGATAGTCCCAACGGCCAACTGTTGATGGTCGAGTACTCTGGGCAGATTCGATAGTCCTAGGCACGGGCTGCGACGACGTACGGGAGTTATGTCTAGAACCGGGGTTTTCATTAGCCCTTGACGGACGGCTGAAAGAATGTGCCGGTCATTCAATTAACGGTGATATCGAAGCAATGATAACAGTGATAGCCAGAGTCATGGATGTTTGGTTGTATCGTCATTCGGACTCAAGAGCGGTATTTTCTGGGTGCTTATCTGATTTAGGCCTTGGTACTTGGAAAACATCGCCCTTGACTCGAGTGATAGTAGCTTTACTTTAAATTGTATGCTCTGCTATGTTTGCTTCTGCTTAGTGTGTGTCTGGGGGCTATCACTGTAGAATGAGGTTGGAGTGGGAGGGTTGTATTCCTATTCCTTTTCCTTTATGCTCTTTTGGTATGTTGTTAGTTAATTTACTGCTCACTAAGACTGTTGTCTGACTCAAGGCTTTATGTTTTAATTCTTACTGCCTTGGGCTGTTCGTCCATTTTGGGACGGGCAGACTAGGTAGCAGGTGACAGGTGCTGTTCTCTTCTCACGATGCTGATATCGAAGACGAGCTGGAGGGTTGCATATTATCTTCTTATTATATGTACTGGATATTCCGGTGTTTTGTATTCTCTGAGAGATATGTAGTGAGGCTGGATGTATTGACTATGTGGATGCTTGTATTCAACTATTATGGAGTTTTATATGATGTCATTTTGTTCTGTAAAGCTTCACTATACATATGTTCTATTGTATTTTGTCCATGCGCTGTGAGTAATACGATAGATTCTTTTGTTTTAAATCTTACCTTGACAATCGTCCATGGTCGCCTGGCACACTTTACAGCGCTTTATCCTTAGATTCGGTGCAGGGGTCATGGGCGGTCGTCACACAATGTTAACAGTGATAGCCAGAGTCATGGATGTTTGGTTGTATCGTCATTCGGTCTCAAGAGCGGTATTTTCTGGGTGCTTATCTGATCTTGGTTTAGGCCTTGGGGGTTTGTACTTGGAAAACATCGCCCTTGACTCGAGTGATAATTGCTTTACTTTAAATGTTTGCTTTGCTATATTTACTTCTGCTTAGTGTGTTTGGGGGCTATCACTGTAGAAAGAGGTGGAGTGGGAGGGTTGGATTCCTATTCCTTTTTCCTTTATGCTCTTTTGGTATGTTGTTAGTTAATTTACCGCTCACTAAGACTGTTGTCTGACTCAAGGCTTTATGTTTAACTCTTATTGCCTTGGGCTGTTCATCCGTTTTGGGATGGGCAGACTAGGTAGCAGGTGACAGGTGTTGTTCTTAGTTTCCAACGATGCTGATGACGAAGACGAGCTGGAGGCTTGCATATTATTTTCTCATTATATGTACTGGATGTTCCGTTGCTTGTATAATTCTCTGAGTGATATGTAGTGAGGCTTGATGTATTGACTATTCAGATGTTTGTATTCAACTATTATGAAGCTTAATTGATGAGATTCTATTTTGTGAAGCTTCACTATATATATTCTCTATTGTATTTTATCCATGCGCTGTGAGTAATACGATAGATTCTGCTGTTTTAACTTTACCTTGACAATCGTCCATGGCTGCCTGGCACACTTTACAGCGCACTATTTCTAGGTTTAGTGCAGGGGTCATGGGCGGTCGTCACATTTGGTATCAGAGCTTTGGTTAATCAATTTTAGCCAACGCTCGCTGACGTAACTACGTATGAGAGACGTAATTGTATTTTGATGGATGATTACTATATATAATATAGTAGCTTAGAAAGATTTGAGTCCTTTATGCAGTTGTTTCTCAAGGTGTGCTGATCATTTCTTTTATAGATATTAAGAATGAGTCGAAGAGGGAGACCAGCTGCTAGGGAAGGCTGTGCTGCTGAGGGGGCTGCTGATTATGCTGCTATCTTCGAAGCTATGATGACTTCGATCATGAGAAGGATGCCAGTTCCGGGGTCAGTAGTGGATGTTGGAATTCAAGTTCAAGCTCCAAGACCGGTGGATTTTGCTAAGCTGTGTAAAGATTATACTGCTCTTGGAGGGAACATTTTCTTGGGAACAGAGTCAACCATTGAAGTCCAGAGATGGATAGATGCTTGTAGAAGGATCTTTAGTGATTTGGGAATTGAGGATGCAACAAAAAGGAAGCTTGCATCAAGACAGCTTCAAGGGAGAGCTTCTGATTGGTGGAACTCTATCACCATTGATACTCCGGAGGAAGAAATTACTTGGGAGCAATTCCAAGCCAGATTTGAAGCTAAGTTCATTTCTACAGCTCAGAAATCTGTTCTGTTCAAGAAGTTTGTGGAGCTCAAGCAAAATGGAAGACCAGTTCTTGAGTATGTTTATGAGTTTGAAGCTTTGTCCAAGTATGCCCGGTCGTATATTGAATCTTCGTACTAGAAGAATGAGAAGTTTGTGACAGACTTGGACAGTTATCTTGGGAGGCAGTTGGTGGATCATTTGGACGATCCATTTGAGAAGCTTGTGGAGAAAGCTCTCAGGCATGAAAATCTGTTTCCTAAAGAAGGATCTGTTGTCGCTGTAACCAAGGAAGAGTCTAAACCATAGCAGGGTGGAAACAAGAAGAGGAAGCAGCAGCAGCATAAGGGTAAGGATGGCCAGAAGAAGCCGAAGGGCGAAGTGACCTGCTATAATTGTCAGCAGAAGGGCCATTTCTCCAGAGATTGCAAGAATCCTAAGGTGCCGGTGAAGTGCCACAACTGTGACAAGCCGGGGCATGTCAAGAGGAATTGTCCAGAACCACGAAAGGACAAGCAGATTGTGGAAGCTTATGCTTTGGGGGTTGTTCCATCATCTTCAAAAGCTCCTACCGTTGAAGAGAAAGGAAAGAGTGTGGTGGTTCAAGGTATTCTTTCCATATGTGGTGTTCCAGTTAGAGTGTTATTTGATACTGGGGCGTCGCATTCTTTTGTTTGTAATGAACTTGTAGGCCGGTTGGGTTTAGAACCGGATATTGTTGATAGGCCATTGGTTGTGACTAATCCAGTTGGGGGTTCGTCTTGTTTGTGTATGCTATGCCGTGGTCTGATTGTATCGAGTCATGATTGCTCTTTTGTTTGTGATTGTTTTGTTCTGAACTTTGCGGGGTTCAGAATTATTTTGGGTATGGACTGGCTTAGGAAGTATGCGGCAAAGGTCTATTGTGATAGGTTGGAGGTGACAGTCGAGAATGTGGAGGGGCGAAAGGTTGTGATACGATGTAAGCATGAGGAAGGTGTCTTCATGAGCTTCATGTATTCGCTGGTTGTTCCACGGGATGGACTGTCATCGGTGCCAATCGCTAATGGATTTGAGGATGTCTTTGATGAGGTCAAAGGGTTACCGCCGCATAGAGAGATCGAGTTTTGTATCGATCTAGTTGAAGGAGCCAGACCTGTTGTGATGCCTCTTAGGCGGATGGCACCTAGGGAACAGCAGGAGTTGAAGGTGCAGGTTGATGATCTTTTACAGAAAGGATTCATTCGGCGTAGTGTGTCCGAATGGGGTGCACCAGTTGTGTTTGTAACCAAAGCGGATGGATCGTTGAGGTTGTGTGTGGATTATCGTGAGCTGAATAAAGTGACTAAGAAGAACAAGTATCCATTGCCGAAATAGATGACTTGTTTGATCAGCTTCACGAAGCTAAGGTGTTTTCTCAGATGGATTTGGCAACGGGATTTCACAAGTTAAGAGTGGCTAAGGATAGTGTGCCAAAGACTGCTTTCAGGACACCATCCGGTTTCTTTGAGTGGCTGGTAATGCCGTTTGGATTGACCAATGCACCAGCATATTTTGTGGATCTTATGAATAGAGTGTTCAGAGATCAGTTGAACAAGTTCGTGCTTGTGTTTGTGGATGAAATTTTGATTTATTCCAGAACTGAAGAAGAACACAAGACGCACTTGCATATCGTTTTGGAAATCTTACGGAAAAATCAGCTGAAGGCTATGTTTTCGAAGTGTCACTTCTGGAAGAGTGAAGTGAGGTTCTTAGGCCATATTATATCTGGAAATGGAATAGCGGTTGATCCCGCCAAGATAGCAGCAATCCAGGATTGGGGTAGACCTAAGAATGCATCTGATGTGAGAAGTTTTCTTGGATTAGCAGGATATTATCGCCGATTTATCAAAGACTTTTCCAAGATAGCTGCACCATTAACAGGATTGACGAAAAAGAACCAAGCATTCAGATGGGATGCTAAGTGTGAGCAAGCTTTCAGAATCCTGAAAGAGCGATTGACGAGTGCTCCTGTTTTGACTATTCCAAGTGGAAATGATGAGATGGTGGTTTACACCGATGCATGTGGTACTGGACTTGGAGCAGTGCTGATGCAGAAGGGTAAAGTTGTTGCATATGCAAGTCGACAACTGAAGCCGCATGAAAGGAATTATCCGACTCATGATTTGGAGTTGGCGGCGATTGTTTTTGCTCTGAAGATGTGGAGACATTATCTATTGGGAGTTCGATTCGAGTTGTTTACAAATCATAAGTCGTTGAAGTATCTTTTCTCCCAAAAGGATTTGAATCTTCGGCAGCAACGATGGCTAGAGTTTTTGGCATCATATGATTTTGGTATAGCCTATACTCCGGGAAAGGGTAACGCAGTGGCAGATGCGTTAAGTCGAAGACATGCAGGATTGGGAGCCATGTTTTCAGAATGGAAGAATCTCGAGTATTTAGCTGGATTTGACTTCAGGCCCAGATGTGGATTGGAACCTGAGATGTTGGCAAACTTATCGATAAGACCGACTCTTGTGGAAAGGATTGGCGAGAGCCAAAAGCGAGACGATAAGCTTGTTAAGATTATCCGTGATTTGGATTCTGGATTGGACCCAGAAAAGGATAAAGGATTCGAGGTCGATCGAGAGGGTTGGCTTCGGAAGCAAGGACGACTAGTTGTTCCCGATATAAATGAATTGAGAAACGAAGTTCTGAAGGAAAGTCATCACTCGAAGCTGACAATTCATCCAGGTGGAAATAAGATGTATCGGGATATGAAGAGAACCTATTACTGGGAAGGTATGAAGAAGGATGTTGGAAATTTTATTTCCAAGTGCATGAACTGCCAGTTGGTAAAAGCTGAACAGAAGAAGCCAAGTGGATTGCTTCAGCCGTTAGAAGTTCCTACATGGAAGTGGGAGCAAATATCGATGGATTTTATCGATGGGCTACCTAGAACAAGAACGGGAAATGAAGGGATTTGGGTCATCGTAGATCGTCTGACTAAGAGTGCAAGATTCATTCATGTTCGATTGACTAGGACCGCATCAAAGTTGGCTGAGCTGTATGTTAAGTGGATAGTTCGATTCCATGGTATTCCGAAAAGTATAGTGAGCGATCGAGACCCATTGTTCACTAGTGGATTTTGGAAGAGCTTTCAGGAAGTTTTGGGAACCGAGTTGTGTTTGAGTACAACTTATCATCCCCAAACAGATGTTCAGACCGAGAGAGTCAATCGAGTTTTGGAAGATCTCCTTAGAGCTTGTGTTTTAGATTTCGGAGGATCATGGGAAGATCACCTTCATTTGGTAGAATTTTCATATAATAACAGTTACCAGTCAAGCATTGGTATGGCACCGTATGAGGCATTGTATGGAAGACCGTGTAACTCTCCGACATGTTGGTTAGAAACAGGAGAAAAGCTGATACTTGGGCCAGAAATGATTCGACAGATTTCGGATAGTATAGATATCATTCGGCAATGAATGAAGGCAGCCCAAGACCGACAGAAAAGTTATGCCGATAAGCGTCGTAAGGATTTGGAATTCGACGTAGGTGATATGGTTTTTGTGAAGATTTCTCCATTGAAGAATGTTATTCGATTCGGGAAGAAAGGAAAATTGACTCCGAGATTTGTCGGACCATTCCCGATCATCGAGCGAATTGGAAAGCTCGCCTATAAATTGGAGTTACCAGAAAAGATGTCGGGTGTGCATAATGTTTTTCATGTATCATATCTACAGAAGTATGTGCACGACTCGAATACAGTGGTTTCTACTGATAGCTGTGAAGATTTAGAGGTTGATCCAGTCGATAAGAGACCTCGTAAGTCGCTTCGTGTTGTGGAAACTAACACGAAACAGCTTAGGAGGAAGGTAGTTAGGTTGCTCAAGATACAATGGAGTGACGATGATAACGACTGTACATGGGAGGTGGAAGAGAGGATGAAGGCAGCTCATCCTGAACTCTTCGAGGTATGGCCATAAGGTGTCGTGTCATCTCACGACATTGTAACTTGTTCTAGTTTTAGAATTCTGCATGCTACGCTAGTAATTGGATGCATGGTTTGTTGATTGCTATGGATGGTAGGCATGCAGAATAGTCTTTGATTGCTCTTGTTTGTTTGGAATTTCGGGGGAGAAATTCCTAAGGGGGAGAGAATGTAACGACCCGTATTTTTACGGATCGAAAGATTGTAAAATAATTGTCATTAGGCCGTAGTGTTGATAAGTCGTCTAGTATTGTTAGAACGTTCAGAGCTTAAGTCGTTCGGAGCTTAGGTCGTATGACAGTTAGGTCGTGTAGTGGTTTAGGTCGTATGTTAGTTTGGGACGACCTATAAGATTTGACCGACTTAAGGAGTAGACGACTTAAGGATTTGGCGACTTAAGAGAGAGTTGGCGACTTATAGGAGTTGGCGACTTAAGGAAATAGGCGACCTAAGGAATAGGCGACTTAAGGAAGACGGCGACTTAAGAGTTAGGGGCTTAGGGAAGTTAAAGACCTAGGGGGTTAAGCGGGTTAACGACTTAAGGAAGTTAGGTCGTTCGAGCGACTTAAGGATTATGGGTAAGTCGTTGAAGTTTAGGCCGTGTCTATGTTAGGTCGTAGACGACTTATGTTAAGTCGCAGGGTTGCTTAAGTCGTTAGGACATTTCTGTAGTATGCCTGAGTCGTAAGTTGTTAAAGACGTAACCCAGTTAAGTCGTTAGGTCGCGTAAGGACTTAAGTCGTTAGGTAGTGTCTGTGTTAGGTCACGACTGTTGTTAAGTCGTTAGGTCGCATTTTGTTAAGTCGTAGTTCTTGCTAACTCGTTAGGTCGTAGATGCGCATACGTAGGATGTGTTGAGTTGTGGTGTTTTTAAGTCGTAGGTCGTAGGGTTTTGATGAGTCGTGGACGACTTAAGGGGGGGCGGCCGACTTAGGGATTTCAGCCTATAAATACCCGGTTCTACCTCACTTTTTGGGATCCGGATTTTGAAGCGACGAACTGCTGTCATTTTGAGAGCTCGAGAACTACACTTCTTCACTTATTTTCTCCACTTTAATCTTGTGCTTCCTTCCATCCAAATCGAAGATCGAATCGAAGATCCAAGAGCTTAGATTGAAGATCTACATCCATCGAATAGAGATTTCATCGTTTGAAGCGAAATTTTGGAGAATCGAGTTAGATCCTTCGCTGTCCAGATCTGAAGTGTGTTGCTTTTGAGGTGTTTAGGTGATTCGGTGAGTGGTGGTTATCTCTCACACGGATCCAAAGGAGTATATCGGATTGGTGGCTTGATTTTGTGTTAGAATAGTGATTTCCATGCATTTTCTTAAACTTAAGTATAGATCTATTGTTCATGATGATTTGACATCCATTTTACTACATGTTAACCTATGCAAGTTCATTCATCAAGTTATAGAGATATTGCTCATGTTTCATGCTTGTTAGATTTAGACTCTTTATTTACAAGATTGCCATTATTGTTATAATTGTTTATTAGATCATGTTTGAATGTTTGATTACTTGGATTAATGATTGACTTGATTGATTGTTATAGATTAGTTGATTGATGATTTGATTTAGACAAATTGATCGAACATGATTCAAAAGCTAAGGGAAAGGCTCTTGAATTGGAAAAGCTGCTCGTGGCATATGTGGCGGATGATGAAGCTCATATGGATAGATTTGATGATGATGATGTTGAGATAAGGCTTTGCTATGATGAGATGAGGCGAGGCATGATGTGAGATAGCCTTGGTTTAATCCAGATGGGATCATTCCAAGCATGTTGATAACTCGGTGAAATGGTTCGGGTTTGAGGATAATGGTTTGCTCGAGAGGCGCTTGAGCTAGTATGGAAATAGTCGTCGAGGAGGATGACTAGAAGGCTGAGGTTTCATCGTTATTGAAGGTTCTAGCAGACTCAAAGAAAGAGTACGCTGGGCAGATTCGATAGTCCCTAAAGACTATGATTGTAGTCGAGTACTCTGGGCAGATTCGATAGTCCTAGGGACGGGCTGCGACGACGTGCGGAGTTCTATCTAGAACCGGGGTTGCCATTAACCCTTGACGGACGGCTGAAAGAATGTGCCGGTCATTCAATTAACGGTGGTATCGAAGCAATGTTAACAGTGATAGCCAGAGTCATGGATGTTTGGTTGTATCGTCATTTGGTCTCAAGAGCGGTATTTTCTGGGTGCTTATCTGATCTTGGTTTAGGCCTTGGGGGTTTGTACTTGGAAAACATCGCCCTTGACTCGAGTGATAATTGCTTTACTTTAAATGTTTGCTTTGCTATGTTTACTTCTGCTTAGTGTGTCTGAGGGCTATCACTGTAGAAAGAGGTGGAGTGGGAGGGTTGGATTCCTATTCCTTTTTCCTTTATGCTCTTTTGGTATGTTGTTAGTTAATTTACCGCTGTGACGACCCGGAATTTTTGTATATTTGAAATGTGAATATTTAATTTATTTTAAATATCCGAAGGTTAAATTTTAACTTTAATTTCAAATATACAGTATTTATTTGGATAATTAATTATTAAATTTAATTATCAGGGTTAGGTAAAATATTGAATCTTGATTTTAAGCCTGTTAAAAATAGTTCAAAGGTTCAGAAAATTTATATTGTTAATACTGAAGATGATAGAACTTTTAAAATGGAATTTTAAAAGAGTTTTGTTCAGTTTTAAAAATATATCGTTGAAATTAAATTTAAAAATAGCCGTCCGAGGCACAGTCTCGGAATTCAGTGAAACCAGTTCCATTGGATCCGTAATATTGTATTATTATTGGATTTCAATTTTCGTAGTATTTGGAGTTATCGTGTGATCGTACGGAATGTAAACGCACTGAAATTTAATCGGAAATTTAATATTTTAACTGGTCGATATTTCTTTCCATATCCAGCTACGAGCCTTTTGGATCACGCTGTTTGTCCACGCGTTGAAACATCTGTACACGCGTCTCCTTCTCCTTGACAACTTTTCAGCCGAGTCTTTTATTTTATTTTATTTTCAAGTTTCGTTCCCAAATTCATCACCATGGCCGAACAGTTTCTTTCCTTTAAAATTCAAAGACAAGGCTTCGTTCTCATTCACAAATTCAAAGCCACAGCTTCCTTTACTTCCACTCCTTCACGAATCGAAATCCAAAAGCTATCGACAATATTAGGGCTCACGAGTGAATCGCGACTGAGCCTCACGCGATGTCTGTTAAATCGAATCGGAGGGAGGCAAGGATCGCGTGCGCGTATCCATGGTAGCGTCACACTCGAGAATCTCGAATTGAATTCGATCGAAGCCGTCTTCACGAGTTCAATCAGCGATAGCCAAGGGCAGCATCGAGGCTAGGCAGTGGGTTGATTTCGACTCGCGATCGACTCGAGGTTGAAGGCGAGGGAGGCGTTCGCGTGCGGTGACCTAGAAGCGCAGGGATGGAGTTGGCGATTGGCTTGGCCGGCATGTCGATGTTGCTTGGGAGTTCGTACGCGCTGCGATGGAGCACGGTGGCTCGCGTGCGTTAAGAGGAACGAGTTTCGGCGAGACAGCTACATCGATGGCAGAGGTTCAGGCCTGGGTTCGAGTTGAAAGAGAGGTATGCAATTCCTTTTTCCATCTTGTCCAATTCGAATTTGATAATACGTGAATACATTTATAGTAAAGGCAGTTTTTAAATACAGAAAAGAAAATAAGATAATTTATCTAAAGGATTTAGTTTAGAATCAATTTATCAGTTTAAACCAAATGATTAGTTCAAATTAAATTGTTAGTTGATTAAAGGGAAATTAATTGTATAATTATTAAAAATATTAATAAGCTGTAAATTTATTTATACAAGGTCATGATCGTGGAGAAATAGCTGTAATGGAATTGGATTGCGAACGGAAATAAAAGGTGAGTTAATCTCACTCAGTTGAATTTTATTTTAAATTTAAATGGTTAAATTTAAATAATTGATTGGATGATTGCATTGATTGAATATGCTATATTATATATATAGTAGTATATAGCAATATATACATATTGGCATATGTATATATTTGAGTTGTTGATATTCCCGCATTTATATAGCGGATGAGACCCTATGCGCCGCATAATAGCGGATGATTTATATAAATCCCATATACCGCGATATTCCATTTTGAAGTGGAATTGGTATTGTGCTAACGTCTTTGGATGCAGGGAAACAGGTTGGAGGGATCCAACTGGATTCCTCAAAATTATTAGATTATTTAATATTCTATGTTCTGAATATTTGATATTATGTGATGATTTTATATTGGATGATGTGGTTGATTTGGATTGTCCAGTATAATAAATTATAAAATCTATGGAATTGAATTTTTGGAAAGAAATCAAGGAGTAAAAGTTTAAGTAAAATAATTAGAGGAATTGGGATAAAATTTATAACGAATTGAAATAAAAATAAGGTGATTTGGAATTTTAACAAATATGAAATAAGGGGATTTTGAATCTACAAGGGATAATAAATTTTATACTTAAGTAATATTATTTGAAGAATAAAAGAAGTTATTTTTGAAATTAAGGATTAAAGTTAATTAAAGAATAAATGAGGAGTTTTGGAAATCTGTAATTGATATTGGTAAAAAGGGGTTTAACTCGTAATAAGGAATAAAAATCTAAAGGTTAATGTATTTTGGAATAAATGAAGTAGCAAAGGAAATTTATTTCAAAGTAAGTAGAGTAAATTGAGAAATCAATTGGGAATTTATTTAGTTGTTTAAAATTGGAATTTTAGAAGAGAAATGAGATTTTGGAGATATAAACTGGGTTTATAAAGTAAAATAAAATATCAGTGGATATTTGAATATAAATTCAAGATGGGGATTTATAAAAAGATATGGTTTGGTTTAAAAATAAATGTTGATTTATTTTTAAAAGATGGAAATGAGAAGTGTATTTCTCTGGATAGCCAAGTACGTTTTCAAAGCAATTTTAAATATAAGTTAAAAGTTTTAAGTATGTTTTAAAAAGCATGTTTTAGAAAATTGATTATTTCTAAATGTTAATTTTCAAAGTAGGTATATTTTAAAAATCTATTATTGTAGTAATTATATAAAAGTGATTTGCTATTCTGTTTTAAAAAGAGAAATTTAGTTTATATTTATAAAGTGGTTTATTTTAAAGTATATATTTTTAATAAAGTATTAAAGTAGTTTAATTTCAATGTTATAAGATATATTTAAAATAAAGTGTTTTTAAATTATTCTAAAATCTAAAAATGTTTTGTACTTGGTGTTTCAGAGAAATAAATATTTGGAAATGTATTCCGTAAGCGGAAACTGTTTTGAAATTGTTTTCAAATGAGTTTTGAAAATTCGGAAATATATCTTGGAAAGATATTTGGGCAAATAAATAATGTGGGAAATTATTTATTGTGTGATGGTTGCTTGTGGATGTTAATTGATAGTTAAATAACCGACTATCAATATTGGCCAATGCGCTGATCGTTTCGAAGAGACCGGGATCGAGTTTCCGTATACCGGGATTCTAGGTCTGGAGACTCGAATACCACTTCGATCCGGTTTGTACGTTTCGTGTAACGATTTCGGAGTCGAAGATGGAGCTGTGAAGTGCAAGGGCTAGTCGCTACTAATCCTGAGGATATTTCCAAAATGGATGTAGTAGGAGTAGTGCCTTCGGTTCCGTTCAAACCCAGGACGGACTGGTATGGACGAATGCTTGCGAAACATCGTCAGCGGACGATGGGCGTTCTAAGGGATATGTTCTCTAAAAGGTATCGTTTAGCCTCGAACCTCATCAACCGGGAATGACTGAAAATCAGGGGTTATGCAGCAAGGCTTCGTGGGTAGCTCCCACTGGAGGGTAAGGTCATCCCTGTCTAGATGTCCCTTTTTATTTCGGCTTAGTGGTGCGGTTGCTGATCCCAACCGTGGGGTGATTTTATTCGGGATCATCCAGTAAGGGATGGTTCCGGCCTTGTGTTGCAGGGGAGCGGGCGTACTCCTCGGTACGGTGATCTAGGCCACGTACTGTGATAGGTGGTACCCCAGTGCCTAGTCATTCGTTGGAAATCCATTCTCCCTACGTGCCTGTACGGTTTTGATTGTGCCCAACTATTGTTGAAATGTGAGATGCAAGCATTTCAGCTAGATTATATTTTACTTTCTGTAGACACTATTATAATATCAGAGGATTTTGATATAAAGTGTTTTAGCTATCGTAAGGTAAAAACCCGACATGTTTATTTGTGGCGTGGTCTTACGAGATGCTTTTGTTTTCAAAGGATTTTGAAACTTTAATAATCAATTTGAGTGTGATTTTCTCACGCTGGTTTTCCAGACTGACTCGGGTATTGTTTTATATGATGCTCGGGTCAGACCGAGTATTATAGGTTACAGGATATGTAGCTGTGGAGCTCAGGAGACGAGCTGGATGGCGATACGTACTTTCGTATTTGTTTATTGTTCCGCTGTGTATTTGGATGTATGTCATTGATGTGATGAACTCTGATGATGTATATATAAACAGATATATTTTTCTGTTTGAGTAAAGATCTGTTTTATATATATTATATTTTTATTCCGCTGCGATGTGAGATTCTGTTGTTGATTTTCTGTTTCTTCTTCTTCTACCTCTTCTTCTTTAACACAAATGGTCCGGTTTTTCGTGTTAGAAAAACTCGGGTTGTTACAGTGGTATCAGAGCTTAGGCTAGCGATAACCTTGGCTCTGGTGGGAATTTTGAGAGTACTAATAGATATGAGCGCGTATTTGTTAGTGAATATAAAATGATTTTATATTGTGTTGGTTGGTTTATTGAGTGGCATATGAACCTTCGTCGGCACAGTCTGGACAACTGTATCGAAGGGGTTTCTAAACACTTGTATAGAGCAGTTCGACACAATATTGTTTTAAATAGGGTGAATGAAATAATTTTGCCCAAATTATTTTTGTATATAAAGGAATAACTTTGTAAATTATTATAGTATTTGGTTGCTTGGTTGTTAGAAAATGACAATAATGAGTTAGTCTCATTATTGAGTAGAAATTGAAAACTTATAACCCAAGTTGAAGAATAAATTTATATAACAAAATGGAATTTGAAATATAGACTATAAATGAAATTTATAAATTGAGATAAACTTTATATACAAATGTGAATTACAAATGTGATTTATAATCAAATGAGATTAATTCATAAACAAATGAAATTTGTAAATGTAAATTGTAAATGTGTCTTATAGCTTGAAATAAAATGTGATAGAATTCCAGAGTAATGTTTGGATATAAAAATTTGATGGATTTTGAATTTGAAGTTTTGGGAAAGGTTTAAATTCCTTTGGATTTAAAAATAGTTTTTAAAGGTTTTGGGAAAATAATAGTGATATTATTTCATGAATATTTTTGAAATTGAATTGAAATCTAGGGGGATTTGGGATTTAAAAATGTTTGAAATGTTTAGAGTGATAAAAGCATTAAATTCTCTTTTGGTCGCTGGAAAATAATTTCGGTGATGACTGCAGCATCATCGATGTCTATTTTCGAGTTTCCAAAGAGAAATTGCTACCAAACTGTTTTAAATTGAAAATGATTGTGAACTGGGTTGGTTTTGAAATTCAAAGGGAAAATTGTTTGATAAAAGTAGATTGTTTTGGAAATTGGGATTTGAGGTGATATACCAGATATGTATGAGTTATTTATGGATTCAAAATGGTTTTGAAATAAAACCGGGCAATTGGATTCTGAAAATTCTATTTAAAATTTAAATGTGGAAATTTAAATGAATCAACAATATAAAGTATAGAATGAAGTTGATTGAAATAAGAAGGGAATGAAAGTTTAATTCTGGGATTATAATTATGAGATGAAATTAACTCAATGAGTAATATAAGCTGGTAGATAAAAGAGTTAGAGAACTTGAAGGTGAATGAATTGTAAAACTTGTATAAAATTGTATCCTAGAATTAAAATTTAATTCGAGTATATGAAGGTGAATAAAATATATTTGAATTTAACTTAAGATAAGTTAAATAAAACCGAGAAATTGAATTAAATGTAAGTAAGTTGAAGTTGAATTGAATTGAATATAAAGGTAATGTAAAATGCTTATAATTGTGTGAAGAAATTCGTATTCTTAAGTTCTTAAGGGTAATAATTTGAAAATTTGATTGTAAAGATGAAAATGGACTTAAATGAATAGTCCCAGGTCTTAAGTAAGTAAGTTAAAACTTATGAATAGAAATGAAATTGTAAGTCATAAATGGGAATTCATTTCTTTGAACCATTAAGAGTTATAATTTGAAATTGTAATTATCAAATGGAAACGACTAAGATGAGCAATCTTAATAAATCCAAACTTGAATTATAAAATATATTGAACTTAAGAAAATTAAGTGAAGTGATATTTGGAATTAAAAAGCAAGTATTTAATTTTAACCAGCGAAGGAACTAATGAGATAATAAATTAGTTAATGAAATTGAATTGTGAGTTAATGAAATTGGATTAAAATAGTGATGGTTTGGATTGCGAATGAAATCCAAATAAGTGAAAATAAATTGGAAATGACCTGGTTATTAATAAAATAATTCCAGATGAATTGAGTATGAAAAATAAAATTCATAATGATTGAGCGAATGAACCACTTATATTAAATAAATAAATGGATGGAATTTGATTAAATAAGAATCAAATGAAAGATGGAAATAAAACTTTAAAAGGTTGGTTAAATGGAAAATAAACTTAAGTTATTGACTTAAGTAAATGTTGAATGGAAACTGAACTCAAACAGAGGAGTGGTTTAAATAAGTTGAGAAATAGGTATTGAATGAATTAACTTGGATTGTTTTCGAGCTAAATAAAATTCGATTTTTGGAAGTTGGAGATGAATTGAATTTAAGGAAAAAAAAATTGAAATGAAGTAGTAAATCGAAGTAAGTTGGAATTCATATGAAATTGGAATTCGATTTGAATATATACACTTCAGTGGTGAAGTAGTAAATAAATATAAGAAAATTTATATGAACTTAAGAATTGAAGAATGAAATTCTTAAGAAAATTGGTATTGGAAATATACTTAGTAATTTTGGATTGGAAAAATATATACTAAGTGAATAGTTGAATGAAGACTAAAACTGAAGTTGTGAAATGGGATAGTTGTGAATAAGGGGATAACAATCAAAATGAATGTGAATAAAAGAAAATTGATATAATTGGTAATCAATTGGAATTTATACGTAAGATGTACGTATATTATTTTATTCGCATAGCTATTTGGTCCAGATGTCGAACACAGAATTTCGAGATAGTTTTATCGATCCGAATCAGGATTTTTCACTCGATTTTCAACGGCGAACCTGGATATGGATTGTTGATTGATTCTGGATATTCTCTATCATAGTTTGTGGCTATGCAAGGAGAATGACGGTTTATGATCAAGGAACCAGATCTGAGTCCGCACTAGGAAGTCGGGTGGACGATACTAGTTCGGAAGTGAAATTGTGTGATCGATTGAGCGATCGAATGTGATATTGCGTACGGATGATATATGTGCATCGTACGGGCTTAAGTAAAGCAAATATTGAAAATTTGTAAAGAAATGTCTAGAATGGTTTTGAAATTGTGATTGAATATTATTGCTTAGTAGGATCTACAGGTGTATAAAAGCAATAGATAGATTGGGATTTTTGATTTTAGAAGATAAAATTTAATTACCCGACAAAAGGTATGTATTTGAATTTCTATATGAAATTTGATTGGGTTTTTGATCCAGCCACTTGGCTTTTTGTTTTCTTTTTGAGATTGGGAGGCCGTAGAGCCATTTTGTAGTAGTACCGAGCTAGCCGCGCAAAGGAGACGCTGGCGAAATTTTTCGGAAATTTAGGGAGTTAGAAAAATTTTGGAAATTTTTGATAAGTTAAAATTTGAATTCAAATTTAAATTTGAATGGATAAGTAGGTGGTATGAGTTGAACTTATGAATAAGTTTGGGAAGTTAAAAGATGATTAGTGTATCATTAATAAAAGATTGTTATGGAAAGTTGTTAAAACTATTTGGATTGGGAAAAGAACGGGTATCGAATCATTTCTCTTAACTGGTAATTTCGGGGACGAAATTCTTTTAAGGGGGGAGGAATGTGACGACCCGGAATTTTTGTATATTTGAAATGTGAATATTTAATTTATTTTAAATATCCGAAGGTTAAATTTTAACTTTAATTTCAAATATACAGTATTTATTTGGATAATTAATTATTAAATTTAATTATCAGGGTTAGGTAAAATATTGAATCTTGATTTTAAGCCTGTTAAAAATAGTTCAAAGGTTCAGAAAATTTATATTGTTAATACTGAAGATGATAGAACTTTTAAAATGGAATTTTAAAAGAGTTTTGTTCAGTTTGAAAAATATATCGTTGAAATTAAATTTAAAAATAGCCGTCCGAGGCACTGTCTCGGAATTCAGTGAAACCAGTTCCATTGGATCCGTAATATTGTATTATTATTGGATTTCAATTTTCGTAGTATTTGGAGTTATCGTGTGATCGTACGGAATGTAAACGCACTGAAATTTAATCGGAAATTTAATATTTTAACTGGTCGATATTTCTTTCCATATCCAGCTACGAGCCTTCTGGATCACGCTGTTTGTCCACGCATTGAAACATCTGTACACGCGTCTCCTTCTCCTTGACAACTTTTCAGCCGAGTCTTTTATTTTATTTTATTTTCAAGTTTCGTTCCCAAATTCATCACCATGGCCGAACAGTTTCTTTCCTTTAAAATTCAAAGACAAGGCTTCGTTCTCATTCACAAATTCAAAGCCACAGCTTCCTTTACTTCCACTCCTTCACGAATCGAAATCCAAAAGCTATCGACAATATTAGGGCTCACGAGTGAATCGCGACTGAGCCTCACGCAATGTCTGTTAAATCGAATCGGAGGGAGGCAAGGATCGCGTGCGCGTATCCATGGTAGCGTCACACTCGAGAATCTCGAATTGAATTCGATCGAAGCCGTCTTCACGAGTTCAATCAGCGATAGCCAAGGGCAGCATCGAGGCTAGGCAGTGGGTTGATTTCGACTCGCGATCGACTCGAGGTTGAAGGCGAGGGAGGCGTTCGCGTGCGGTGACCTAGAAGCGCAGGGATGGAGTTGGCGATTGGCTTGGCCGGCATGTCGATGTTGCTTGGGAGTTCGTACGCGCTGCGATGGAGCACGGTGGCTCGCGTGCGTTAAGAGGAACGAGTTTCGGCGAGACAGCTACATCGATGGCAGAGGTTCAGGCCTGGGTTCGAGTTGAAAGAGAGGTATGCAATTCCTTTTTCCATCTTGTCCAATTCGAATTTGATAATACGTGAATACATTTATAGTAAAGGCAGTTTTTAAATACAGAAAAGAAAATAAGATAATTTATCTAAAGGATTTAGTTTAGAATCAATTTATCAGTTTAAACCAAATGATTAGTTCAAATTAAATTGTTAGTTGATTAAAGGGAAATTAATTGTATAATTATTAAAAATATTAATAAGCTGTAAATTTATTTATACAAGGTCATGATCGTGGAGAAATAGCTGTAATGGAATTGGATTGCGAACGGAAATAAAAGGTGAGTTAATCTCACTCAGTTGAATTTTATTTTAAATTTAAATGGTTAAATTTAAATAATTGATTGGATGATTGCATTGATTGAATATGCTATATTATATATATAGTAGTATATAGCAATATATACATATTGGCATATGTATATATTTGAGTTGTTGATATTCCCGCATTTATATAGCGGATGAGACCCTATGCGCCGCATAATAGCGGATGATTTATATAAATCCCATATACCGCGATATTCCATTTTGAAGTGGAATTGGTATTGTGCTAACGTCTTTGGATGCAGGGAAACAGGTTGGAGGGATCCAACTGGATTCCTCAAAATTATTAGATTATTTAATATTCTATGTTCTGAATATTTGATATTATGTGATGATTTTATATTGGATGATGTGGTTGATTTGGATTGTCCAGTATAATAAATTATAAAATCTATGGAATTGAATTTTTGGAAAGAAATCAAGGAGTAAAAGTTTAAGTAAAATAATTAGAGGAATTGGGATAAAATTTATAACGAATTGAAATAAAAATAAGGTGATTTGGAATTTTAACAAATATGAAATAAGGGGATTTTGAATCTACAAGGGATAATAAATTTTATACTTAAGTAATATTATTTGAAGAATAAAAGAAGTTATTTTTGAAATTAAGGATTAAAGTTAATTAAAGAATAAATGAGGAGTTTTGGAAATCTGTAATTGATATTGGTAAAAAGGGGTTTAACTCGTAATAAGGAATAAAAATCTAAAGGTTAATGTATTTTGGAATAAATGAAGTAGCAAAGGAAATTTATTTCAAAGTAAGTAGAGTAAATTGAGAAATCAATTGGGAATTTATTTAGTTGTTTAAAATTGGAATTTTAGAAGAGAAATGAGATTTTGGAGATATAAACTGGGTTTATAAAGTAAAATAAAATATCAGTGGATATTTGAATATAAATTCAAGATGGGGATTTATAAAAAGATATGGTTTGGTTTAAAAATAAATGTTGATTTATTTTTAAAAGATGGAAATGAGAAGTGTATTTCTCTGGATAGCCAAGTACGTTTTCAAAGCAATTTTAAATATAAGTTAAAAGTTTTAAGTATGTTTTAAAAAGCATGTTTTAGAAAATTGATTATTTCTAAATGTTAATTTTCAAAGTAGGTATATTTTAAAAATCTATTATTGTAGTAATTATATAAAAGTGATTTGCTATTCTGTTTTAAAAAGAGAAATTTAGTTTATATTTATAAAGTGGTTTATTTTAAAGTATATATTTTTAATAAAGTATTAAAGTAGTTTAATTTCAATGTTATAAGATATATTTAAAATAAAGTGTTTTTAAATTATTCTAAAATCTAAAAATGTTTTGTACTTGGTGTTTCAGAGAAATAAATATTTGGAAATGTATTCCGTAAGCGGAAACTGTTTTGAAATTGTTTTCAAATGAGTTTTGAAAATTCGGAAATATATCTTGGAAAGATATTTGGGCAAATAAATAATGTGGGAAATTATTTATTGTGTGATGGTTGCTTGTGGATGTTAATTGATAGTTAAATAACCGACTATCAATATTGGCCAATGCGCTGATCGTTTCGAAGAGACCGGGATCGAGTTTCCGTATACCGGGATTCTAGGTCTGGAGACTCGAATACCACTTCGATCCGGTTTGTACGTTTTGTGTAACGATTTCGGAGTCGAAGATGGAGCTGTGAAGTGCAAGGGCTAGTCGCTACTAATCCTGAGGATATTTCCAAAATGGATGTAGTAGGAGTAGTGCCTTCGGTTCCGTTCAAACCCAGGACGGACTGGTATGGACGAATGCTTGCGAAACATCGTCAGCGGACGATGGGCGTTCTAAGGGATATGTTCTCTAAAAGGTATCGTTTAGCCTCGAACCTCATCAACCGGGAATGACTGAAAATCAGGGGTTATGCAGCAAGGCTTCGTGGGTAGCTCCCACTGGAGGGTAAGGTCATCCCTGTCTAGATGTCCCTTTTTATTTCGGCTTAGTGGTGCGGTTGCTGATCCCAACCGTGGGGTGATTTTATTCGGGATCATCCAGTAAGGGATGGTTCCGGCCTTGTGTTGCAGGGGAGCGGGCGTACTCCTCGGTACGGTGATCTAGGCCACGTACTGTGATAGGTGGTACCCCAGTGCCTAGTCATTCGTTGGAAATCCATTCTCCCTACGTGCCTGTACGGTTTTGATTGTGCCCAACTATTGTTGAAATGTGAGATGCAAGCATTTCAGCTAGATTATATTTTACTTTCTGTAGACACTATTATAATATCAGAGGATTTTGATATAAAGTGTTTTAGCTATCGTAAGGTAAAAACCCGACATGTTTATTTGTGGCGTGGTCTTACGAGATGCTTTTGTTTTCAAAGGATTTTGAAACTTTAATAATCAATTTGAGTGTGATTTTCTCACGCTGGTTTTCCAGACTGACTCGGGTATTGTTTTATATGATGCTCGGGTCAGACCGAGTATTATAGGTTACAGGATATGTAGCTGTGGAGCTCAGGAGACGAGCTGGATGGCGATACGTACTTTCGTATTTGTTTATTGTTCCGCTGTGTATTTGGATGTATGTCATTGATGTGATGAACTCTGATGATGTATATATAAACAGATATATTTTTCTGTTTGAGTAAAGATCTGTTTTATATATATTATATTTTTATTCCGCTGCGATGTGAGATTCTGTTGTTGATTTTCTGTTTCTTCTTCTTCTACCTCTTCTTCTTTAACACAAATGGTCCGGTTTTTCGTGTTAGAAAAACTCGGGTTGTTACAACCGCTCACTAAGACTGTTGTCTGACTCAAGGCTTTATGTTTAACTCTTATTGCCTTGGGCTGTTCATCCTTTTTGGGATGGCTAGACTAGGTAGCAGGTGACAGGTGCTGTTCTTAGTTTCCAATGATGCTGATGACGAAGACGAGCTAGAGGCTTGCATATTATTTTCTCATTATATGTACTGGATGTTCCACTGCTTGTATAATTCTCTAAGTGATATGTAGTGAGGCTTGATGTATTGACTATTCAGATGTTTGTATTAAACTATTATGAAGCTTAATTGATGAGATTCTATTTTGTGAAGCTTCACTATATATATTCTCTATTGTATTTTATCCATGCGCTGTGAGTAATACGATAGATTCTGCTGTTTTAACTTTACCTTGACAATCGTCCATGGCTGCCTGGCACACTTTACAGCGCACTATTTCTAGGTTTAGTGTAGGGGTCATGGGCGGTCGTCACAAGTATTATAGTTTGTTTACAGTCATAAGTATATAAACTTGCGAAAGTATTATATGTGTTGAGTATTTTATTAAGCTTGTGTATGTTGTATATACAGTATAAGGTAGTTATATAGTTATATACTCTATATATAATTAAGTTTTAAAGTGGTAATTTCCGTTTAAAATATCAAGGTTGTGTATAGTTTAGTTCGGCAATATACATATTGTACAATCTGCTGGTTTATATATATAGAAGTTTCAATGCTAGTTTATATATATAGTACGTTATTGTATGTATATAAAGTTTTGTCTGTATGTGTTTGTATATTGGTTTTATATTAAATTTTTGTTGATTGTTGAAGTATAATATGTATGAAATATTTGCCTAGAAGCCTATTTTAATTTTAACAAAATTTACTTTGCGTGCTTGTTATATTATTATTGAAGTGATCTTGGGATATAATATGTACAGTACGGTATTGGTGTGCCTGTTATATAATATGTACAGTACGTTATTGAAGTATAAAGTAATATGTATATATTTTAAATATATGTTTAATTTAATAAAGTGATATTGGGATATATAAAGATATTATGTTGTTATATGTATGTTTAAATATAATATTGATTTATATATATATTTATATATTTATTAAGATTTTTATTTTTGATATGTGTTTTGATTAAACAATGATTTTGAATTTGAAAATTTAATGATTTGTTTGTATATTGGTTTAAAATATATGTATAAATATAGAATTTATTTTGATTTGTGTTTAAGTTGAATGTTGATTTTTGAAAAATTTAAATATATGTGAAATATTTTGGTTCTCATAAATTCCTATCATCAGCTTTTGTTTGTTGTGCCTGCTTTCTTCATCGAATTTGTGCCCATCTCATTTTGCTTTAGAATTCGTAGCTTGCTCTGTTGTTAAACTCTCTAGCCTCGAAAGGTGAGCAATCACTCACGATTAACGTTCTTATATTTATTAAATTTGATTTCAATTGAAATGACAATTGAAATATGCTGCTGTTAGTTATTTACATTGCTATACGTATGTCATTATCTGTATCTGTGCACCTGTGACATCTGACACCATTATCTGTTATTTATCACTGATGATATATGCATGTTACTGTTGTTATATTATTATCATATCTGTTATCACTCTGCAAGTTCCCTGTTAGTATAGAATTCACTATGGGTTGAAATGATACATACCCGAACGATCTGTAGAATAGGAGAAAATCATTATGGGTTGAAATGATAAACCCAAGCGATTTTCAATTGAATTGAATTTGGGATTGCGGGTTGAAAAGATATATACCTGTATATATTTAAATTGCGGATTGAAATGATAAATATCCGTATCACTTGACCATAGGATAGAAAATTATATACAGACACCGTTGGTCTATATATAAATATTTTGAAAATGATTTCTATAGTTTTGAAAAGAAGTATATGGTTTATTAAATACTGATTTTTAAGATATTATATGTCAATGTATTTATAAAGTTTAAAATTTGGGTTTTCTAAAATTATATGTTTTGAAAATTGTATAGTTATAAGTAAATTTTGAAATTATAAATTTTAATAATTTTTTTAAAATCTTTCTATTTTTAAAATATATAAATAGATTAATGTTTTACATTGTTTAAGTATTTATTGAAAATTTATATTTTAAAATATAAAGTTTATAACGATTTTAATAAATTCAAGTTGGAAATTGGTTTGAAATTATATTTATTTAAGAATTATACTTAATACGTTTGATTTGAAATTTATTAAATTTGAAATTTTAAAGATATGTTTTATAACTTGAATTTGATTAAAAGTGACTTAAATGAATATTTAAAACTTATATAAATTTAAATGGGATATTTTTTTTAAATTTGTAAATTGAAGTTGTATTTAGATGTTATTGAAATGATTAAGTAAATATTTCAAAACTAAATAATAGTAAAGTGAATTTGATATATATATATATATATATATGAAATTATCGAATTTAGTTTTGAAATGTTGAATATTTAAAGCTTTGAAATATATTGAAATTGAAATGGCCTATTTTATGGTTCAAATATGTATTTGAAATCAATAATTTGAAATGGTTTATTGAGAAACTGAATTGAATTGAAATTGATGATTTGAGATTGGATTAAATTTGAATTTTAGAATTCGAGTTGATTTGGATTCGATTTGTGAGATTTGAGGAAGCTATTTTATTATATAAAGTATTTTTAAATTATATTTAAACTATTTACATATTTTACTATATAAATTATTTTTAATATAAACTATTTTGATATACTAATTATTTTAATATAAACCATTTTAACTTACAACTATTTTTATATAAACTATTTTATTTTATAAACTATTTTATTATATATAGTATTATTAATATATAAACGGTTTAAAGGAAATGTTATGATTTCAAAGTGTTATGATTTTAAAGTGTTATGATTTCCAAAGGGTTATAATTTCAAGTGTTTTGGTTTCAAAAGTGTTATAACTTTGAAAGTACTATGATTTTGGAAGTGAATATATTTGAAATGGAAATGATATCGTATTGATTTGGTTTTTGAAATGGAAATGATATTTTGGTTTGAAGTATAACTATATTTGAAATGACCGCGGTGTTATAATAACGTTTGGTTGTTAAAGGGACCGGGATCGGATATTGGCATACTCTCTGTCGATACCGAAAACCACTTTAACAACTGTGTACGCGGTGGAGATTCCAGAATGAAGTAGGATGGTGGCGACGATCCTATATGAGGTATATACGTGGACCCAACTCCCGAGAGTTGGCATAAGGTGGCTAAAACAGGAGCAATCGACGGGCTAATGAGGTAGCTCCTCTGATCGGACACACTCCATCGTATGCCATTCTATTACTTTGTGATTGATTTGGTGCGCACCCTTGATTCGGGAGTGTGGCTTGAGTTGGGAGACTACTGCGACTTTGCGTTACCAACAGCCCGAAAGTGTAATTGGTATATCTACCATGGCATTTCCTAGTTGTGTCGTGTCACCTACCTTAGAGCGCCTTTTACGAGTTTGATTTGTGTCGTACCTATGGAGTATCCTCTAGTAGCTCCCGTTTACGAGGTATTACGGTACTGTATAGACTATTGGCACTATAAAATGTGTTAAGGTGGAAAATGTAAAGCCTTAACGCTATTTTAATAGTTTACTTTACTTTAGACATTATTATAATAGCGTATATTACTACATAGTAGATAGTTTAACGGATCCTTAGAGGATGGTTATCCCAAACATCCTTTAAGTTACTTGTATTTCAGTTGATATTTCACTTGAGTTGGATTTATTGGTATAAGAATGTTAATCCTGACTCGAGTGTTTTGTGTTTTGCTTTACGCTCGGGTCAGACTAAGTGTACTAGTATTCGACTCACCTTTGGAGTTGGAGCTTCGCTTGGAGATCCAGCTATCTATCCAGTTTTTTATTATTCAGTTGATTCCAGTGATGTATTATGATCTTGTATTTGACTATTGTATTGAGACATCTATGTATCTGAGACCTCTGCTGTATCTTATTTAACTATGTTATATATATATATAGTAGCTTCATGAACTACTATTCTTTTGTTTCCGCTGCATTATTGTTATATTACTCTGTGTTTGTGATTCTGTGATCTTTATTTACTGTATATGCTAAGTTTTGCAAAATATAAAAATTAACAATTTGATATTTTGAGAAATTCAAGTTCGACATGTGTATCTGCCTATGCACTTGGAAGGTGCAACATGATAGGGGGTTCTAGCATTTGGTTTGGTAGCGAGTGGATGACTCTTACTCCTACATGTCCCTGTAGGGTTGGTGCAGTCGATAGGTTGGCCGTAAAGGCAGAACACAGGTACCAATGTTTGCTACGGTGGGCGTTACCCCACTTCCATGCAGGATGTTACATGTGGTATCAGAGCTCTGGTTTTAGGCAAAACTTAGCATATAAGGTAAATTTTATTACATAATCACTTTCGTTCGAGCTTGAACCTCTTCCTCTTTGATTCGATTTCCTTTGAATTTTGGAACGTTCCCCTCGGTTCCAAAGTCCATTCTTGTCTCTTCCACTTGTTCTGAAATCCGTCCTTGTCTTTCTTATTCGGGTTCTTTTGACTCTGGAGCATCCCATAACTCCACTTCGATTGATTTCTATAATAATCGGCGGTTTCGCCAATCTTAGAATGATTTGTAAAGGGGAGAAACTCCTTTACAATAGGCATTGATTCACCGAAGATTTTGTATCGTCGGTTTAGATGCTGCTATCTCTTGCTATGCCTGAATTCTATCTTTTGTGATCGACGGTTGATTTGCTTCAGAATTCCACATCGATCTAATTCTTGTAGTCTCGATTGACCCGGTTAAAGGTCACTCGCGATTTATATAAGTCTACCCATCTTTGTTGAAATTCAATCATCTTATCTCCCTATCGAGTCTATCTTCTAGTTTAAATTCTGTTTGATTAGAGTTCCTCTAATTTAAATCCCTATCTTTGTTTTAAATCCATTCTGGAATCATCGATTGAGGGAGTGTATTGGTACATATATTAAAATGTTTTATAGTGTGTTGTTTGAGTTGTTGATGTTGATTTGGCTTTTCGATCGATTCATCTGATCAACGCTATCGATAGGAATTCCAAAACACTTGAACAGAGCAAACTGACACAATATTATTTTCAAATATGGTAAATGAAATACATTTTTTGTATATTATATATATAAGTATAATTTTCTGGAATTCAATAAGTTAATTAAATTGGTTGTTTGAATTGATAATATTTTATTATCATTTATTGTTCTATAAATGAATTTATAAACATGGTTTATAAATTGATTTGGAATTGAAATGAATTTAAATCAGGAATTTGAGAATTTAATTTCCGATGATTTCAAACTCTGGTTTTAAAGTTTTAAAATGTATATTATTTAAAGTATTTTCGAATTAAAATGGTTTTCAAAGAATTTTAAATGTTGAAATCAGTGCTCTCCTCTTTTGTCGCTGGAAAATAATTTCGGTGATGGTGGCCGCATCATCGACATTCATTTTCGAGTTTCGAAGTGGAGAGACCAATTCGTAGCTTAGCTACACTTTTTTTTTGGAAATTGAACTTGATTTGAATTTCTTAAGTATGATTTGATTTATATATATAGGTATATTATTTTAAATTTAATTTGATTTGATATATATAGTATATACATAATTATCTCTAAATGGTTTGAAGTGGATTAGAAATTTAATTCTTAAATTTATGTTAAAGGATGGTTTTAAATAAAGCCAAAATTTTTGAATAAATATTTAAACTTGAAATAATTGAGTTGAGAAAAGTACTTGTATAATAGCCAATTTCATTCTAATATAACTTACCTAAATTATCCAGAAGTTGAATATGTAATTGGATAATATACAATATAAAATAATTTTATAAATAAAATTTGAGTGGTTATAATAAATGTTATACACTTAAATTTTAATTATAAAAATGTTATTAGAGATAAATGGAATAATAAGTAAATTGAATAATAGATGAGATAAATAAAATAAATTTTGTTTTGAGGGAATTAATAAATTAAAATTAAATCAACTTAATGAAATAACTTGGATTTAAAATCAATTATTGAATTTTAATTAATTTGAAATTTGAAATTTATATGATTTAAATTAATTGTTTTATTATGTAATTCAAGTCTATTTTTTCTTTTGGATGTTTCTGTTCGCCTACCTCCTTCCTTTTCGGGGACGAAAAGTTTTGAGTGGGGTAGAGTGTAACGACCTGTAAAAGTTTATTAATTTTATTTGTTTTTATAATATATTTAATTGAAATTTTGTGAAATTTTAAACAAATAAAATTTTGAAATAATTTTTTTTGATATTTGGAATACGTCTATTTAAACATAGCAAATGATAAATTTTCATCTGATAATATGGAAGATTGTTTTATTGTGTAATTCTATTTCAATTTAAATCAGTTAATATTTGACGATAATAAGATATTTTTCAAACCTGAATATTTTTATACAGAAAATTTGTAAATCATCTTTTGAGTGAAACATCATAGTTCGTTTCTCCAAATTTTGACTTCTATTGCTCCGTTTATCTTATTTCTGACATTTTTGCAGCATTTCCGGTACCGATTATCGAATTTTGGTCGGATGGTCGTACCACTGATATCTGTATACTGTTTTGATCATTTCATCGTACTGATCTCTGCAGTATATTCAATTATAAATTTCGAAGTCCGAAAGACAGCGAAATCTACGAAACGTTTTCATATCGATCCCGTATTGGAGCTCTTTGGGTCCCCTTTGTTCATTCATTTGTTTTGCCGTTGAGAAATAAATACGCTAGAATTTATTTTTCCTTTGATTCCTATCTTTTGCCTTTTATCATTTCCCTATGTCAAGTTATTATGTGATGGTTCAAATTCTATCTCTTGTTCTTCTCTAACCCGTCTATTCATTCGTGAAGATTTAATAAACATATATACTCTTTATACCAACTTATCATCATTTTTTAGCCTTCGCCCCTCCAACTTGGGCAAATCTCCACCAAAACCCGTAGAACCCACCGTGCCTCCACTGATTGGCCCAAAACAACCTCTATCCCCATCTCATGCAACCCGCGGTGACTTTCCCGAGTAAACTCGAGACCCCTGCCGTGTTTATCACCTCAAACTCAAAGCAGATCTCGACCGTGTTGTACCACCATCCTCCCGCCTCAGATCACCTCGCAGCCTCCGAACGCCGATACAACCCTCCCCACGTTCATGCCCGCCATCCACCACTTATCACCACAACCGAAGCCATACACCACCCTTGCTTCGAACACCCACCGTGCACCACGTCTCCGACCAAACAAACAGGCAAGCAGCCTCCGCACCTCGCCTTCAACCTCCACCTAGCACTTGCCGACCCGCCTCCTTTCCTCGCCATCAAATTTCGAGCAGTTGCTTTGATCATCAGCCGAGTCTCTTCCATCTTTATATGGATTAGTTTGTTTTGTATGAATTGTAACTGTTAGTTTATAGTTTGGGTACATATATATAAATCTAACAGTTCGTTTTATACCTTGGTATATTTAGTATAATATATAAATGTTTATATTGCTTGCATATATATTTTATAGCCAATGTGTCTATGTTCAAATCTGTTTCCAACTTATAAAGAGTATTTTAAAATATCAATTATATTTATTATACGTTATGATTTGTTACCGAGATATATTTATATATAAACTAGTACAGTTTCTTTGTGAAGGTAGAAAAGATTTTGGAATATATATACAAGTACAAAGGCACGTCCGATGGACGTGAGTCAGGAAATCTGGTGTGAAATTGGCTTGGTGTGAAAAGAACTATGTGGAATGTGTGCTGTGGAAAAAATATTACCGTGTGAATTCATTTTTTTGTCCAGTCTGCATATTTTGTTATTTTTTTATGGGAAATTGATGAGAGGAATGAAGTAAGGAGACTACCTCAGTTCAATTAGCATGTATCTTTCTCCGGCCTGATACTGGTCATTATTTTACCCGTATATACTTGTAACAAATAGAATTCAATGAATAGAGGTTTGGCGATGTCTTTTTGAAATTTTTAAAATACCTTCTTCAATTTCACAGTTGGTTTAGTATTTGAACTACCATTCTCTGCTCGACCATGCATCGACGGATCTCGTTATAAGTTTGAAAGCAGTACTACCGCCAACAAATCAAGCATAGCAAGAAATTCAATCAAAACAGTAACATAATTTGTTTATTTTGTTCTTTCCGTTGTTCCTTGATTAATTTTGTATTTGACTTTGTTTACAACTGACATTGTTTATATGATTCTTTCAGGTTGATCCTTCTCAAATTTTGGAATATATATAATCTTAAATTACTAGATTAGTATTTCTACGTTATTTTTTAAGCTAAAATTTGAAATATGTATGAGCACAAACTCAAATCTACAACAAAAATGAGAATATTGCTAAAATTTGTTCAAATTGTCAATGTAAATGAAAGAAAAACTTTATAGAAATTAACTCAATTTTTATTAATCCACTTAATCGTTACCCTTGTACATGGGCATCTATATGAAATAGTATTATCCAAAAGACTGTGCAAACATAACGTAGATATGGTTGAGGAAAGGGGAAAGTACTCAATTATATACAACTGCTCCAGCGTTCTGGTAACTGCATATTTGTCCTTTTATCAGTCATAACCAGCCTTTCATGATGTATATAGCAGTTTGGTTAGAAGATATAAGCCACAAATTCCACCCCGTTGCATGTTGGTTGATCAAATGCATTCCCTCATAATCCATGAATTCCATCTTGAAAATTCCATGATTCTTCAGAACTGATATGCTTCCTTATAATCTTAAGAAGTCCAATTCATGTATTCTCCATCATGCTTCCTTATTTCTTCATACTGTTAATACATATGCATATAATCAGAAAATAAGGAACGTGTTCAGTTTAGTTGTGAATTGTTATTTTCACCTAAAAGATGTTACATACAGAAAATATCAATAGTATAATTGTGTGTTATATGGAATAAATGAACCACCACTCAAAGCCAAGATGAGACTCCTATGAACATGAAAACTGACTCAAGTTCAAAACAGGCTTGGATTTTAATATACAATTGAGAGAAGCATTTTCTACTCATGTAGGTAATTTGAAAATGGGCATAGATTAAATAAAAGAGGAATCCAAAAATACGTTCATTACGAGGAACACTAACTAAAACTTGGAAGAAAATAAATCAGTAAACAACTATGAAAGAAAAAATAAATTCAATGATTGTTTTGCTACCTTTCCATTTAAGAATGTAAATAAAACAGTAATGGAAAGAATAGAGGGCTGTGTAAATCCAATCAGTATCGAATACATCTCTTCTCACTCTATAACCCGATTTAGCCCTGAAAACAGAAGTTAAATAGGGAAACAATAGAAAACATAATGAATGGATAAAATTACTAAGAATAATACCGAGTCACTGTGGATTTATTTTTTAAATTGTAAAAGTTGAAACCATAATTATACACTATTTATGTGTAATTCTTACATATGAGCTCTTATATATAGAAAAAAAATTCACATATAAAAATAACCAAAAGAATGTTACTAATTATCGGGTATTTACATATGGCAGTAATAATGAATTTAAGATTGAATCCATATATCCTTCCATCAATATATAATCCTTGGTATGTCAATTTAATGTAATTAATTTTAGTAAAAATGTAATGTGAATCAGCTGTTGAAAACAAAAGTTGAATAGGTTAAAAGTGGGAAACAAAATGAATGGATCAAAATACTAAGAATAACATTGAGTCACTATGGGTTTACTTTTTTCCTGCCACGTCTCAAATGTACAAATTTTTGGTAAATAAATATGAAACTGTATAAATGTGGAAACCTTAAGCATACCATTTATGTGTAATTCTTACCTATGAGCTCTTATATACAGAAAATTTTCACATATGAAAATAACCAAAGGAATGTTACTAGCTGCCGAATATTTATATAAGACTGTAATAGTGAATTTAAGATTGAACTTATGTACCTTTTCATTAGTGTATACACCTTGATGTGTAAATTTGATGCAATTAGTGTTAGAAAAAAATAGTAATGTGAATCATTGACATGCTGTCAAATATTAGGGACATAATAATTTGTAAAATGCATGGAAAACAAATTTAGGTGTATATTAGATGTCAAATAATGTCAATTATTATATCCAAATTTAAAATTATTAGTGGGTTGAGAAGCGACTTCTAGAAAAAGAGGCTAAGCTTCCATTGGCACCATTGTCATGAAGCCATTATTTGCAAACTTCTTTTATTTTTGAAATTAAGATGAATCATGAAACATTGGATTAAGCCTAAAGAACTAAGAAGAATGCCAGAGTGGAGCAAGCATGTGAGGCGTGAGATTTGATTCAGAAAGTGTGAGTGTACATAAAATGTCAATTGCGTCCTCAATTCCAAGTTATCAAAGTGTAAGCAAACTTTTTATTGTATGGTGCAACAAATCACCCTTTGAAACTGTTATTCTTTTTGTTGTTGTCTTACTTGTTATGTCGATTTGGCAAGTATGGACAACTACTACTGTTATTAATTTTTTATCTTTTCTAGATGTCAAATATTTGGATCCATAATTAGAAATATATTTACATTATTATAATATATATAGTATATAGTAGAAGTAGAAGATCGATTCAACTTTATACAAACAACCATTCATATTAAAACTAAACTCAGTCAAATCTTAGAAACTAAAATAAGAAAGCAACGGTTTTGTGGTTAGATGAAGCATTTTGGCATTCAATTTAAAATGCTCACCTGCTACTTTTTCTTGAACGTTTCTTATTAGGCATGAATATTAAAAAATAAATCAGCATTTTGTCGTGTATATCATTTTTTGAGTCATACGATATTATCATGTGTAAAAAAGTTGCAACCATATATACCAAATGCTTACCTAAAGAGCATAGGAAAAGGGTTGCTTCTCCTTGCTATCACCATAAAACCTTTGAGTAATCAGAATTATCACCAACTTCCACGGTACTTAAACATCATAACTACATTCTACAACAAATATTAGAATCTAAGTCATGACCATTTCCAATGAATATGAAAATAAAAGTAAATCAAGTGGACCTATCTACTACTTTCATATTCCCATTTATCATATAATGAAGCTGAACTCAAACTAAGTATAAAGTACCTTGAAAAAATGTATGCAGCTTCATTTGGATCTTGGATTTGCAACTCCACGGTGGATGAGTAAAAATAAAGGTAATATTACTAATACATTTTAGATTAGAAGAATATACAGGCTCCATGCGCTGCCTTCTATGTTTGGGAAAATGTTTACACAAAATTCGTTGTTGCTTCCAATACAAAGACTTAAGAGTTTGGAAAAATGTTTGGTTAAAGTTGCCATCGAGAGTTCTTCGACGAAAGAGTAACAATTTTATACTTTTGCATGCAACCAAACATCTCCCAAGTACTATATCCTCGTTTGTTCCCTTGTATTAATGACAAACCGGGATAAAATCTTCAAAAAAGGAATAATCTGACGCTATAAAGAACTCTGGCACTATCTGAAACACTTGGAGAAACCTTCAGTTTTATGCATAAATTATTTAACATAAGCGAAATAGCAAAGAGGAACATTAAAAATACTTAGGTCACAATCACTTTATATGTAAACAAACTAAATCATTATCCAAAAAACTACATGAGCACATAATTAATTTTTAAATTTTTCCATATTTCTATTCTTTAAATTGTAAAATAGATTTAGTTCTTTCAAATAATGTAACTCCACTGCTGCAATTTAATTGAGGAAAACTCTCTATTTACACATAACATGAAGAACACAATGGTCATGGTTCTCATAGCATTTTCACACGCTAAAAACTAAAACCTGAAAATATGTGAACAAATAATAAACCTTAGCATACAATGGCCAATTGTAAATGGAACATGTTAAGTATCATATACAATCATTTTCTAGCATAACTCGTATAATGCTCAAAAGTTAAACCATATCATGTGAAAAACCAAAGACCACATTAAAGTAAATAAGTTTCACTATTTCATACGAACCTGGATGTATATATAGGCTCATGTGGAAATCATACCAAGGCAATCTAAAATGAAGAATTATACATGTTCAAGCTATAGTCCAATTTATTTCAATTTGTTCTGTAAATGTTTGATTTTCAGCTAAGTATAAACAAAAAAAAACATTTCCAATCCTTATAGCATATTTATTATCAAACATGCAATATGTCATAAAATTACATTGGTATTGAAGATGATAGTTGGTATATACATATCTAGAACAGTAGGAAGCATGTATCTCCAAATGTCCAAAAGTATGGTTATTTATAATGGAACAGTAGGTTTAAATGCTAAAGTTTATAATGTAAAAGCGACAAATACATCAACTATATGAACAACCAATAAACTTCACACCAAATATAAACATCATATAGAATCATTTTTAGTACCGTTAGCACTGGCACCGATTATTAGTAGAATCGGGTAGCAGCGGCTTATTACTAATGTGAGTGTAGTGTCCTTAACAACTCCAAGAATGTACAGGCTGAAAACAAAAGTAGTTTTTGATGACGCATCAGATCCCCATGCTCCAGATTCTCCTAAAGTCTCGTTTGTGCTTCAAATCTAGAACCACAATGGTATCGGTCGGATACCTATAGGAAACCTTGAACATGATCCTGAATAAATTCAACAAAAAAAAATTAAAAATTAGTCTGAATCTAATTGCAATTCAGTCAGAGTAATAGATCAGAGTAATATCACAATGGCGGAAAAAGATATGAATATATAACACATGAAAGTGTACATCTGAGTAGTGGTCTGAAAGATCCACGATAATACAAAAGGATTGCTACAAGCTACACAAAAGCATAAGTATACATCACGGAGTCTATATCACAAATGTATACAACAAAAACTACTAATCTAAGTAGTTTTCCAAAAGTCAGAGTAATAGATCCCTGGAGAGAAGTCAAGCAGAAGCACCTGTAACATCTCGGTCTGACCCGAGTATTATTTCATAAGAAAATAATAAACGAATCAGTCTAGCTATAAATATCAGATGACATGATATAGAATAAGAGATATGGCATAGACATATAATAACCATAATGGCATACTACTATAAGTATGTAAATGATAATCAACTAGAGATTAATCAATATCACAAGAATCTTCTCAAAGATCCAAATCCACAAAAAGGGAATGACACACGAATTCACAAATGCACAAAAATTGATAAAACATATGAATGAAAATCACGAAAATTGGTGAAGCACAAATTCCAGAAATCAACACACGAAATCCAGAACAAATCCCAGAAATCAACACACGAAATCCAGAAATCACAAAAAAAAGGGGAAAGGCCTATCACACGAACGATAAGCTATCTCATGGAAGCTAACCATATAAGTTTTCGAACACACGAATGTCCCGAAGACCTTTGAACACACGAACGGCCCGAAGACCATGGGGTGCTACCCCATATATGTGAGTAGAAACATCACACAAGCGGGGTCTAGTCTCCCTCGCAGACAAAGAGACATCGCTCAATCGCTAGTCTAAATCACAAAATGATCGTCATGATCATAAAGAAGTGTCAATCACACCAAGCTAGTAAATATATGAGTTTAGCTTCATGTCCCATAACCACTTGCTTAACTTAAATATTTACGAAAAAACTGTAGATCTTCACTAGGAAATTGTCACAAAAAGGTTCAATCGAACAAGTCCAAGAGTTAACCGACGAAGTAAACGCAAGCGTTTCATACCACTTGTTTTACTAAGCCGTTTAATTATATTTCTCATTCGAGTGAAATAAAGGCTTGTATATACTAGTAGATTGAAAAACGGTTTAAGAGAAGGAGTTTTGTAATAAAATAGTGTTGAAATCGCTTTGATAAAAGAGTGTTGATATTTACTACTAGTATGGAAACCTTCATATTTTTGAAGTGACAAACCACAAAACGTTTGCTAAAGTAAATCGAATCACAAAAATTCACATTCGAAGTCGTGAGTAAAGTCCAAAGAAATCAATTCCAAAATCATCAAAGTAGAAACACTCCTGCGACCTAACGTGGCCGAGCTAAGGAATACAAGCAGGCGGAGCGACTTAAGAAAGTGGGGCTGAGCGACCTAATTGCTTGCGAGCTAGGTCAGGCGACCTAACATGATAGCGGTTTAAGGGGTGAGCGACCTAAAACATGGTCGAGTAAAGTATTGGAACGACCTAAGGAGTTAAAGCAGGCCAAAACGTTGCGACCTAAAGTGGTGAGCGACCTAACATGGTTGCACATGCCGAGCGACCTAACGAAACTGGTCAAACGACCTAAGTATAAAAAGGCGAGCGACCTAAAGGGAAAACAGGTCGAGCGACTTATAAAGGCAATAGGGTGAGCGACCTATAGGTAATGCGACCTAGGGTTCAAGCGACCTAAGGTGGTGAGGTCGAGCGACCTAATGGAAGTAAGGCCTAACGACCTAAAGAAATAAGGTCTAACGACCTAAAAGAAATAAGGTCCAACGACCTAAAGATGATGCGAGCTAAGAGCAGTAGGCTAGTGCGACTTATCTATTACGCGACCTAATGGGGTGAGCGACCTAACACGGTCGAGCTAAGCGAATGATGCAACTAAGTCTGGGTGAACGATCTAGTGGGTTACGACTTAAAGTAGGATAGGTCGAACGACCTAAGTATAGCATGCTGAGCGACCTAGGTGAGCGACCTAAGCATGAGGCGCGACCTATAATATCCAAACGACCTAACTAGGCGAGCGACCTAAAGGGAAGACAGGTCGAGCGACCTAACTCATGGTCGAGGTAAGGAAAGGCGCGACCTAACTGGTTGAATGGTCGAGCGACCTAAAGGTTTGACCAAGAGCTTTGCCAAACGACATAGTGTAACCGACCTAACTTGTCGCGACCTAGCGACCTAGGGACGATCAACCAAGTGGAGCGACCTAGGGCTAACGACCTAGGGACGATCAACCAAGTGGAGCGACCTAGGGCTAACGACCTAGGGAGAGCGACATAAGTGGTCAAAAGGGCGCGACCTATATAGAAATGACCTATCAATGCGAGCAAGCCGAGCGACCTGAAGGCTAACGACCCAACACGGTGGAACGAGCTACATGCAGGGGCGACTTTTCCTCTGGCCGAACGACCTAAGTGCAGGAAAATGCTAACAACTCGAAAATTCTGGGTTTTCCACCAATTCAATCCACACCAAAAGCAAATGCACACATAATAGTGGTAGGGATTCATACCCAACAATAATAGATAGTCATAGACAAGAATGTGAGATAAAAATCTCACCTTTTCACAGAAATTGATGGAAACCGAGCTTGAAAGCAAAGTGAGAAGCAACTGCAAGCTTGAATTAATGCTTCACTTTGAATTTGGAGCTAGATGTTGAATTTGCAAATGAACTTGAGCTTGGAATTTTAATTTCCCATTCTCTCCACCATTTTTGATAAAGCTTGAAGTGTTTGATGAAGTGATGAAGAGGAGAGTGGGTTGGGACTGAGTTAACAAATGGTTCAGCCCAAACCAAAGCCCTAGGCGAAAAAGTGGCGAAAATTCCAATATCTCCAAACATATCGAAGTTTATACTTAAAAGATTGCAAACGACGTTTTGAACTCAATGGAAGTGGTCTCGAGTCCTAATTCGTCCGTATGCAAAAAGTAGCTTTTTGGACTAAAATCCGACTAACGATAAAATATTTAAATATAAAATCGATAAATATGCGGGTTGTTACATAAAATGTCCAAATATTCACTGCTATTTGTTACCGACCGAGACGTTTACTTCAGGTTAGTCTGGTCATTTAACAGAAGGGAGCAGTTGCCCCATTATCAAAATACTGCTTCCAACCTACCACTCATGTTTTCTCCCCCACCATTTCTTTTTCTTCCCTTTTATCGAATTTGGAAAGGGCCTCATTAGCTACTTCTCTTTCTTCTTCAAATTTTTTTGTTTCCACCATAATTAAATTTAGCTTGATCGGTAGAAAAATAAATACCAACGACAACAACTGCATCGCACCTCCAAGCTTGGAATCCTAATGCGATTCTCCATGCCAGTCAATCAAAACCCATATCAGTCAGGTCATAGCCTATGAAAAGCTTACAGCCTTTATTTTCACCTTGATCAAATATAATTTAAAATCAAATTCAATAAATTGAAAGGAATCAAACAATGGGCGAATGAAGAAATTATAGTAAATTAGAAGAAGAGCTTGTGATGAAATCGCTCCGTCGAACTATCAGCGCCTACCTCAAGTTTCTATACATTACACTTCATTAATTCATATTCAGGGTCATGCCAAATAGTAAACAGTTTTGCAAAATATATTTTCTGTTATTAGTTATTCTGATGCTGTGGAACAAGATGTAAGAAGTATGAAAGGTCCTATAAGACTGATTTGTGTTATGTTTATTTCTATATTTGTTTCCGAAGATTATATATAGCCACTGTGTGATGGCTTTGAGTTTGTATCGGTATGTCGGATTTCCTCCTCATATGAAATACATGCTATACTATCTGACATATCGGTGCTCGCACAAAGAAATTACATGGATGGTCGCTCCTTAACAGCCTTATTCTCCATGCTAGTTGACAGCATTACTCTGTATTGTTCTTGGCTAGCGTGGGTATAGAGGTGGGGCGTCACAGCTTGGTATCAGAGCCAAACTTCGGAACAATGTAGAATAACTTAACAAGGATCATCGTCCTAAGTCCACCTTAGGAGTCGTGCTTCAGGATTTAGTTTGAGTCTTCGAACCGATTCATCATGTTTTCTTTATGATTCCTTGTTTTATCTATCAAGATTGCTTGATAGTCATTCTGAGAATAACCTTTTTCTTCTTCCTCCTTTCTTAAAGAAGAAGAGATGGTTAGTTCTGGCAGTCCTAGCGCTGGTCAATCCAGTAGCCCTTCTCTGGATGGCGTATTCATATCTGCCCAACAACTTTTAGATCTTGCTAAGAATCAAAGGTTTATCTCTGCTTTGTGTAAGAACCCCGAAATGGTTTTACCTCTGAAACTTGAAGTTCCTTTCAATCAACTTGTGGATATCACTCTTCATCATGAAGAGGCTGGTAAAGGAATTGATAGTAATATTGGGATTTCCAAGAAGAGGCATATTAAGTTCAAAAGCCCTTATCCCGATAAGAAGGTAAAGCAAGAAACCTTGGTAGCAAAGACTCCAATCCCTAATCATAGAGAATGCTACAATTGTGGTTCTAAGGACCACTATATAAATAAGTGTCCTAGACCTATCTCTTGCCGCTATTGTAAGGTGCGGACCATTTTATGTCTTCCGGATCCAAACTTCAAAGAAAGAAGAAAGTGGAACAAGAAACTCCAGTAGTTCAGAATCCTACCGCTAGTCGTAAACAATGCTTCAATTGTGGTTCCACAGACCATTATGTTATTAAGTGCCCGAAACCCCTTTATTGCCGCTATTGCAAAGGCTCGGGTCATTACTTATCTACCTTTCCCGAACTTCAAAGTAGGAGAGAGGGAAAGCTGCAAGCCCCTAGCAACTCTTCTCTTGGTCAAGGTATTTCTTATTCAATCCTTGATTACACTTGTTTTGTGATTATCCTATTCGAGTTCTTTTTGATATGGGTTCATCTCATCCTTTTTATATCAAAAGAACTTGTTGGTTCTTTTTCTTTAAAACATTTTGGGATTGATGACTTGTTTGAGAATTGCGAATCCAGTTGGTGGATCCGCAACACTCAATTTGCTTTTTATTGATGTCGAAATTATTTCATGTGATTTTTTTTTCCGAACCGTTTTGCATATTATGCGTTGTTTAGGATTCAGAATTGATTTGAGTGAAAGGATTGGCTTCATCATTATGAGGCCCATATCCTATTTTTCCATATGGACTATTCATTTTCGACATTTTTAATCTGTTAAGAAGATTCATATTTTTCCTTTGTGATTTCGATTCCAAATTAATGGCATCATTTTATTCTTTAAGCTCACATGTTGAGTAAAGAATTATTTCTCTCAATTGGGTAGTTGTGAATTTTCTGAAATATTTGAGCTTGTCTTAGGATCATCACCTAAGCAATCTTTTAAGAGGTGTTAAGGTCTTTCCAGTTTAACCTTGCCACCGGATTTCATTAGCTAGGAGTTGCGAGAGTTAGCATTCCGCTTACCACTTCCACACTCGTTATGATTCTTATGAATGACTTATCATGTCATTCGGTTTATCCAGCTTATTTCATCCAATTTATAAATCGAGTATTTTATGAATATCTCAATAATTCCATTCTTGTATTTATTAATTTTGGATGAAAATAGACATTTAAAATTTTGCAAATCTTTTTCATAAGATTTATTTATAAAGTACAATTTGATTTTTAATCTTAAACAAGCAAAGAATATTCTCAAAACTTTTAAGAGATATTTTCATCATATAGAAGATGATTTTGTGTTGTATTGCCCATTTAGTGTTTTAAGAATTCTGGTCGATGCGCTTGATCAACGTTATCGATAGGGATTTCCTAAATGCTTTGATGAGACAGTCGGACATAATAAATTGACTTGTAAAATGTAAATCTTTTTCTATAAAGGTAATTGTGATTTTGAAAGTTTTAGCTTTTCGGGAAAGAAGATTAAATTCTTTCTTTTCGATACTCTTATCCTTGTGATTCCCCAAGGGAACCAAAACTTTATCTTTAGTACCAATGCTAATCGTATTGGTTTAGATGCCATTCTCTTGCAAAAGAGAGCGTGCAATCACTTGTACTTCTAAATCCTAAAAGTCGATCGAGACTAGGTATGTCACTTATGATCTGGTGCTCGCGGCTATTGTTTTTGCTTTCAAAGTTTGGCATCATCATCTTGGGGGAGAAATTTGTTCTCCACCTCGATTATAAATTATTGGGATATCTATTTTCTCATAAGGAACTTAATTTGTGTCAACCGCGTTGGCTCAAATTCCTTGTATCTTATGATCTTGATATCCTTTATACTCCCGGATGGGAGAATCGTGTTGCTGATACCCTTAGTCTTAAGCAACAAGCAGTTATTTCTTTGATGATATCCGAATGGAATGATCTCGAGATTTCCTCCACTTGTGAGATTTTAGATCGTGAATTCTAATTCATGTTCATCACTTGTTTTATGTAGCCTTGAGGCTCATCCTTCTCTTTTAGACTGCATTCTTGAAGCTCAAAGGGCTAGATCCCGAATTGGCTCTTCCTAGCCAAAGTTGTAGGGATAAAATTAATATTGAAAGTTTGAAAGACTTCGATATTGATTCTAGTGGCAGCATTCGAAAAATCGTACCAAATATTAGTGATCTTCGTAAAGATACTTTAGAACATTCTCATCATTCTAAATTTTCCATTCATCCCGGTAGTAGTAAAAGGTACACAGATGTGAAGCGACTTTATTATTGGGAGTGAATGAAAACAGATATTACTGACTTTGTTAAGTGTTGCATGACATGCCAACTTGTTGAGGCCGAACAACAAAGGCCTGGTAGGTTATTGCAATCTTTAGAAATTCCAATTTGGAAGTGGGACCAAATTTCCATGGATTTTTGTGATGGCCTTTCCCGTTCTTGTTTGGGTCATGATAGCTTATGGGTGATAGTTGATAGACTTACTATATCCGTCCATTTTATTCCCGTTCGGTCTAACCGAATCGTTCCTCTTTTGGCCAAACTCTTTATCAAGGAAATTGTTAAATTGCATGGAGTTCCCACTTCAATTGTTAGCGATCGCGATCCATTGTTTAATAAGTGGATTTTAGAAAAGTCTTCGAGATTTTAACACCGCTTATCGCCCCTAGTCCGATGGACAAACCAAGCGTGTGAATCAAACTCTTGAAGACCTTCTTCGTGTTTGTGTGCTAGATTTCAGTGGAAGTTGGGAAGATCATATTTCTCTTGTTGAATTTTCCTATAATAATGGCTTCCAATCTTGTATTGGTATGGTATCTTTCGAGGCACTCTATGGAAGGCCATGCCGATCTCCTTCTTGTTGGCTTGAGGCCGGTGAGAAGCTAGTTTTAGGTCCAGGTTTTATTTGTGTTTCACCTAATAAGGGTGTTTTACGTTTCAGTCGATCGGGAAAGATTAGCGCCTCCATATATTGGGCCATTTCCTATCACCGAACGTATGGATTCCATGACTTATCGCCTTTTATTACCGGCTCAAATTTTCTGCTATTCGTGACGTGTTTCACGTTTCTCAATTACGGAAATGCTTTCGAGATTTCGATTTTATTCTTGAGTCCGGTGTTGTGGAAGAAATTGAAGTTTCACCTAATTTAACTTTTGAGCAGCATCCTATTAGTATTATCGCTTTGGAAGTCAAACGCCTTCGAAAATAAAGATATTCTCTTTGTGTGAGTTCAATGGTTCTCAAATCCCAAGGATTTTCTTGGGGAATCTAGAGAATTCATCGAGCGAACACATCCGGACTTTCTTTCTTATGCTCTTTGAGGTGAACTTCTTATTTCAAATTCCTTTTTGTGTTAATATGCTTTTATGGTTGTTACTTTTTATTTCCATCTTACATATTGCGAGGATGCAATTTCTTTAAGGAGGGGAGTCTGTAACAACCCGCATATTTATCGATTTTATATTTAAATATTTTATTTAAATATTTTATCGTTAGTCGGATTTTAGTCCGAAAAGCTACTTTTTGCATACAGACGAATTAGGACTCAAGACCACTTCCATTGAGTTCAAAACGTCATTTGCAATCTTTTAAGTATAAACTTCGATATGTTTGGAGATAGTGGAATTTTCGCCACTTTTTCGCCTAGGGCTTTGGTTTGGGCTCAACCATTTGTTAACTCAGTCCCAACCCCCTCTCCTCTTCATCACTTCATCAAACACTTCAAACTTTATCAAAAATGGTGGAGGGAATGGGAAATTAAAATTCCAAGCTCAAGTTCATTTGCAAATTCAACATCTAGCTCCAAATTCAAAGTGAAGCATTGATTCAAGCTTGCGGTTGCTTCTCACTTTGCTTTCAAGCTCGGTTTCCATCAATTTCCGTGAAAAGGTGAGATTTTTATCTCACATTCTTGTCTATGACTATCTATGATTGTTGGGTATGAATCCCTACCACTATTATGTGTGCATTTGCTTTTGATGTGGATTGAATTGGTGGAAAACCCAGAATTTTCGAGTTGTTAGCATTTTCCTGCACTTAGGTCGTTCGGCCAGAGGAAAAGTCGCCCCTGCATGTAGCTCGTTCCACCGTGTTGGGTCGTTAGCCTTCATATCGCTCGGCTTGCTCGCATTGATATGTCGTTTCTATATAGGTCGCGCCCTTTTGACCACTTATGTCGCTCTCCCTAGGTCGTTAGCCCTAGGTCGCACCACTTGGTTGATCGTCCTTAGGTCGCTAGGTCATGACAAGTTAGGTCGGTTACACTATGTCGTTTGGCAAAGCTCTTGGCCAAACCTTTAGGTCGCTCGAAAATTCAACCAGTTAGGTCGCGCCTTTCCTTACCTCGACCATGAGTTAGGTCGCTCGACCTGTCTTCCCTTTAGGTCGCTCGCCTAGTTAGGTCGTTTGGATATTATAGGTCGCGCCTCATGCTTAGGTCGCTCACCTAGGTCGCTCAGCATGCTATACTTAGGTCGTTCGACCTATCCTACTTTAAGTCGTAACCCACTAGGTCGTTCACCCAGACTTAGTTGCATCATTCGCTTAGCTTGACCGTGTTAGGTCGCTTACCCCATTAGGTCGCGCAATAGATAAGTCGCACCAGCCTACTGCTCTTAGCTCACATCATCTTTAGGTCGTTGGACCTTATTTCTTTTAGGTCGTTAGACCTTATTTCTTTTAGGTCGTTAGACCTTATTTCTTTTAGGTCGTTAGACCTTATTTCTTTAGGTCGTTAGGCCTTACTTCCATTAGGTCGCTCGACCTCACCACCTTAGGTCGCTTAAACCCTAGGTCGCATTACCTATAGGTCGCTCGCCCTATTGCCTTTATAAGTCACTCGACCTGTTTTCCCTTTAGGTCGCTCGCCTTTTTATACTTAGGTCGTTCGACCAGTTTCGTTAGGTCGCTCGGCATGTGCAACCATGTTAGGTCGCTCACCACTTTAGGTCGCAACGTTTCAGCCTGCTTTAACTCCTTAGGTCGTTCCAATACTTTACTCGACCATGTTTTAGGTCGCTCACCCCTTAAACCGCTATCATGTTAGGTCGCCTGACCTAGCTCGCAAGCAATTAGGTCGCTCAGCCCCACTTTCTTAAGTCGCTCGGCCTGCTTGTATTCCTTAGCTCGGCCATGTTAGGTCGCAGTAGTGTTTCTACTTTGATGATTTTGGAATTGATTTCTTTGGACTTTACTCACGACTTCGAATGTGAATATTTGTGATTCGATTTGCTTTAGCAAACGTTTTGTGGTTTGTCACTTCAAAAATATGAAGGTTTCCATACTAGTAGTAAATATCAACACTCTTTTATCAAAGCGATTTCAACACTATTTTATTACAAAACTCCTTCTCTTAAACCGTTTTTCAATCTACTAGTATGTACAAGCCTTTATTTCACTTGGATGAGAAATCTAATTAAACGGCTTAGTAAAACAAGTGGTATGAAACGCTTGCATTTACTTCGTCGGTTAACTCTTGGACTTGTTCGATTGAACCTTTTTGTGACAATTTCCTAGTGAAGATCTACAGTTTGTTCGTAAATATTTAAGTTAAGCAAGTGGTTATGGGACATGAAGCTAAACTCATATATTTACTAGCTTGGTGTGATTGACACTTCTTTATGATCATGACGGTCATTTTTGTGATTTAGACTAGCGATTGAGCGATGTCTCTTTGTCTGCGAGGGAGACTAGGCCCCGCTTGTGTGATGTTTCTACTCACATATATGGGGTAGCACCCCATGGTCTTCGAGCCGTTCGTGTGTTCAAAGGTCTTCGAGCCATTCGTGTGTTCGAAAACTTATATGGTTAGCCTCCTTGAGATAGCTTCTCGTTCGTGTGATAGGCCTTTCCCCTTTTTTTGTGATTTCTAGATTTCGTGTGTTGATTTCTGGGATTTGTTCTGGATTTCGTGTGTTGATTTATGGAATTTGTGCTTCACCAATTTTCGTGATTTTCATTGATATGTTTTACCAATTTTTATGCATTGGTGAATTCGTGTGTCATTCCCTTTTTGTGGATTTGGATCTTTGAGAAGATTCTTGTGATATTGATTAATCTCTAGTTGATTATCATTTACATACTTATAGTAGTATGCCATTATGGTTATTATATGTCTATGCCATATCTCTTATTCTATATCATGTCATCTGATATTTATAGTTAGATTGATCCGTTTATTATTTTCTTATGAAATAATACTCGGTTAAACCGAGATGTTACAGGTGCTTCTGCTTGACTTCTCTCCAGGGATCTATTACTCTGACTTTTGGCAAACTACTTAGATTAGTAGTTTTTGTTGTATACATTTGTGATATAGACTCTGTGATGTATACTTATGCTTTTGTGTAGCTTGTAGCAATCCTTTTGTATTATCGTGGATCTTTCAGACCACTACTCTGATGTACACTTTCATGTGTTATATATTCATATCTTTTTCCGCCTTTGTGATATGGATGTCTGTGACTGATTTGTGTTATGTTTATTACTATATTTGTTTCCGAAGATTATATATAGCCACTGTGTGATAGCTTTGAGTTTGTATCGGTATGTCGGATTTCCTCCTCATATGAAATACATGCTATACTATCTGACATATCAGTGCTCGCACAAAGAAATTACATGGATGGTCGCTTCTCAACAGCCTTATTCTCCGTGCTAGTTGACAGCATTACTCCGTAGTGTTCTTGGCTAGCGTGGGTATAGAGGTGGGGCGTCACATTTTAGGAAGTGGCTTCACTTTGACCCGTTGTTGATAAGTCAGTTGGGTAGGTAGTGGGTGCAAGGGTTGATTGGGAAGTTCAAAAAAGCTTCACCAAAGTAAAGAATTTGTATTATTAGTAGAGATATGTTAGTTGTTGGTTTGTATATGGTTTAAGTATTATAGTTTGTTTACAGTCATAAGTATATAACCTTGCGAAAGTATTATATGTGTTGAGTATTTTATTAAGCTTGTGTATGCTGTATATACAATATATAAGGTAGTTATATAGTTATATACTTTATATATAATTACATTTTAAAGTGGTAATTTCCGTTTAAAATATCAAGCTTGTGTATAGTTTATTTCGGCAATATACATATTGTACAATCTGCTGGTTTATATATATAGAAGTTTCAATGCTAGTTTATATATACAGTACGTTATTGTATGTATATAAAGTTTTGTCTGTATGTGTTTGTATATTGGTTTTATACTATATTTTTGTTGATTGTTGAAGTATAATATGTATGAAATATTTGCCTGAAGCTTATTTTAATTTTAACAAAATTTACTTTGGCGTGCCTGTTATATTATTATTGAAGTGATCTTGGGATATAATATGTACTGTACGTTATTGGCGTGCCTGTTATATAATATGTACAGTACGTTATTGAATTATAAAGTAATATGTATATATTTTAAATATATGTTTAATTTAATAAAGTGATCTTGGAATATATAAAGATTTATGTTGTTATATGTATGCTTAAATATAATATTGATTTCTATATATATATATTTATTAAGATTTTTAGTTTGATATGTGTTATGATTAAACAATGATTTTGAATTTGAAAATATAAAGATTTGTTTGTATATTGGTTTAAAATATATGTATAAATATAGATTTTATTTTGATTTGTGTTTAAGTTGAATGTTGATTTTTGAAAAATTTAAATATATGTGAAATATTTTGGTTCTCATCAATTCCTATTTATCAGCTTTTGTTCGTTGTGCCTGCTTTCTTCATCGAATTCGTGCCCATCTCATTTTGCTTTGGAATTCGTAGCTTGCTCCATTGTCAAACTCTCTAGCCTCGAAAGGTGAGCAATCACTAACGATTAACGTTCTTATATTTATTAAATTTGATTTCAATTGAAACGACAATTGAAATATGCTGATGTTAGTTATTTACATTGCTATACATATGCCATTATCTGTATCTGTGCACCTCTGACATCTGACGCCATTATCTATTATTTATCACGGATGATATATGCCTGTTACTGTTGTTATATTATTATCATATCTGTTATCACTCTGCAAGTTCCCTGTTAGTATAGAATTCACTATGGGTTGAAATGATACATACCCGAACGATCTGTAGAATAGGAGAAAATCGTTATGGATTGAAATGATAAACCCAAGCGATTTTCAATTGAATTGAATTTGGGATTGCGGGTTGAAAAGATATATACCCGTATATATTTAAATTGCGGATTGAAATGATAAATATCCGTATCACTTGACCATAGGATAGAAAATTATATACAGACACCGTTGGTCTAAATATAAATAATTTGAAAATGATTTCTATGGTTTTGGAAAGAAGTATATGGTTTATTAAATACTGATTTTTAAGATATTAAATGTAAATATATTTATAAAGTTTAAAATTTGGTTTTTCTAAAATTATATGTTTTGAAAATTGTATAGTTATAAGTAAATTTTGAATTATAAATTTTAATAATTTATTTAAAATCTTTCTATTTTTAAAATATATAAATAGATTAATGTTTAATATTGTTTAAGTATTTATCGAAAATTTATATTTTCAAATATAGAGTTTATAATGATTTTAATAAATTCAGGTTGGAAATTAGTTTGAAATTATATTTATTTAAGAATTATACTTAATAAGTTTGATTTGAAATTTATTAAATTTGAAATTTTAAATATATGTTTTATAACTTGAATTTGATTAAAAGTGACTTAAATGAATATTTCAAACTTATATAAATTTAAATGGGATATTTTGTTTATTTAAATTTGTAAATTGAAGTTGTATTTAGATGTTATTAAAATGATTAAGTAAATATTTCAAAACTAAATAATAGTAAAGTGAATTTTATATATATATGAAATTATCGAATTTAGTTTTGAAATGTTGAATATTTAAAGCTTTGAAATATATTGAAATTGAAATGGCCAATTTTATGGTTCAAATATGTATTTGAAATCGATAATTTGAAATGGTTTATTGAGAAACTGAATTGAATTGAAATTGATGATTTGAGATTGGATTAAATTTGAATTTTGAATTCGAGTTGATTTGGAATTGATTTGTGAGATTTGAGGAAGCTATTTTATTATATAAAGTACTTTTAAATTATATTTAAACTATTTACATATTTTACTATATAAACTATTTTTAATATAAACTATTTTGATATACTAATTATTTTAATATAAACCATTTTAACTTACAACTATTTTTATATAAACTATTTTATTTTATAAACTATTTTATTATATAGACTATTATTAATATCTAAACGGTTTAAAGGAAATGTTATGATTTCATAGTGTTATGATTTAAAAGTGTTATGATTTCCAAAGGGTTATAATTTCAAATGTTTTGGTTTCGAAAGTGTTATAACTTTGAAAGTACTATGATTTTGGAAGTGAATATATTTGAAATGGAAATGATATCGTATTGATTTGGTTTTTGAAATGGAAATGATATTTTGGTTTGAAGTATAACTATTTTTGAAATAACTGTGGTGTTATAATAATGTTTGGTTGTTAAAGTGACCGGGATCGGATATGGGCATACTCTTTGTCGATACCAAAAACCACTTTAACAACTGTGTACGCGGTGGAGATTCTAGAATGAAGTAGGATGGTGGCGACGATCCTATATGAGATATATACGTGGACCCGACTCCCGTGAGTTGGCATAAGGTGGCTAAAACAGGAGCAATCGACGGGCTAATGAGGTAGCTCCTCTGATCGGACACACTCCACGTATGCCATTTTATAACTTTGTGATTGATTTGGTGCGCATCCTTGATTCGGGAGTGTGGCTCGAGTTGGGCGACTGCTACGGCTTTGCGTTACCAACAGCCCGGAAGTGTAATTGGTATATCTACCCTGGCATTGCCTAGTTGTGCCGTGTCACCTACCCTAGCGCGCCTTTAAAGAGTTTGATTTGTGTCGTACCTATGGAGTATCCTCTAGTAGCTCCCGTTTACGGGGTATTACGGTACTGTATAGACTATTGGCACTATAAAATGTGTTAAGGTGGAAAATGTAAAGCCTTAACGCTATTTTAATAGTTTACTTTACTTTAGACATTATTATAATAGCATATATTACTACATAGTAGATAGTTTAACGGATCCTTAGAGGATTGTTATCCCAAACATCATTTAAGTTACTTATATTTCAGTTGATATTTCACTTGAGTTGGATTTATTGATATAAGAATGTTAATCCTGACTCGAGTGTTTTGTGTTTTGTTTTACGCTCGGGTCAGACTGAGTGTACCAGTATTCGAGACTCACCTTTGGAGTTGGCGCTTCGCTCGGAGATCCAGCTATCTATCCAGTTTTCTGTTATTCAGTTGATTCCAGTGATGTATTCTGATCTTGTATTTGACTATTGTATTGAGACATCTATGTATCCGAGACCTCTGTTGTATCTTATTTAACTCTGTTATATATATATATATAGTAGCTTCATGAACTACTATTCTTTTGTTTCTGCTGCATTATTGTTATATTACTCTGTGTTTGTGATTATGTGATCTTTATTTACTGTATATGCTGAGTTTCGCCAAATATTAAAATTAACAATATGATATTTTGAGCAATTCAAGTCCGACATGTGTGGATGCGAATGGTTGAAAATTTCAGGATGTTACAAAACAATAATAATTAATCTTTACCATTTTTATAAATAATAACAATTTATTTTCAAAATCTTATTAATAATCCTGATTATCAGTTTCAAACCATATTTATTCTTGGAATAATTAACCTTTCCAAATATTAACATTTTGATAAATTCTTTAAAACCATATTAACTATAAATAAATAACTTTAAAATAATACTAATATGATTAAATTGCCGTAAAATAATATTACTATGATTAAATAACTTCAAAACAATATTAATATAATTAAATACTTTAAAACAATATTAATTTAATTAAATACTTTAAAACAATATTAAATGTAAATAAATTATCTTTAAAACACAATATATTTTTGAAACCCATTTCCGGATTAAAAGTCATTTCCTGTCTTAAACCCAATTTCAATTCAATTGGCAATTTATAGTATTTTAAAATACCAATTTCAGGCCAATAGCCGCCAAATGCTCAACCAATATTGATATAGATTTTCTATAATCACCAGGTTTTTGTTTTGAAACATAGAACAATGTTATAACCATAGTGTCCACAATCAAGTTCGTTATTCAATAATCCATATAAAGAAATATTATTGAAACAATTCAACATTAGCGAGGAATCCCGTTGGATCCCTCCAACTGTTCCTCCTGCATCACAAATGTTATATAAATAAAAATTATAAATCAACCGCTTCAAGGGCGGGATTCATATACAACGGGTCATCCGCTCTTACATGGGAACGTAATAGGGTCTCATCCGCTCTAATAGGCGGGAGTATATCCAAACCAACTAATAAATATAGTAATTCACCAAATTAATCATTCAACGATTTTTATCAATTACATATCATACTGGATAACAAAAAAGGTGAGTTTAACTCACTGAAATTTTATATTGTCGTCGAGGAGTTCCGCTTTGGAACTAAAACCGAATGACGTCCAATTTTAGCCTAAATTTCAACTTTCTCCAATTCCATCCAAACCAGTTCCATTGGGAAGCTTTCGTCATTACGAGCACAATGCAAAATGTTTCGTCTCAATTGGACCTCGTATGAGAGAGTTATTAAATTGTTGAGTTAACAGGATTTAAATAAAAATTTATTTCACTAATCTCTTTAATTAACATCTAATTACAATTATATCCTTAATCATCTTCCCCAAACACCGCCTCTCCCTAGTTAGCTCCCTGTGCACGTTTGCCCTACCCTCACGTACACACACGCCCAAAGCCTTCCTTCGATCCGCGAAACCGGGCTCTGACATCACGTACGCGAGTGCTTATTGAATCGTGACCTGATGAGTTGAATGCGACCAAGGTAATGTCTCTTCCTCCAATTAGCGATCAGACCCCATGAAATTTTGTACCGAGGTGCTATTTCATCTTACGAACTCGAATTCGAACTCCATTATTGCCAATTCACCTTCAAATTCATGAAAATCAAAGCCCTAGTTCCAAAAAACCCGTTACTGTAAATTTCGCTCATCCCAAAAACTCTACTGAATCCAACCAAATTCCTTACCAATGAAGATCTTAACAAGACAAGTCCAAAGGTTCAATTTTTGGAATTTTTCATTGAGTATAACCTTTTATTTTAAATTTTGAAATTTTTGGCTCTTTTTTTTCATTACTGGTCTGAAATGAACAGAGGGGAAAAGGTGAAGATCTATAAAGTAAAGAATGGGTATGGGTTCGTACGTGAAGGCATGGGCATCACTGTGGTGGTATGGTCTAAATAAACTAAACTATTTATATTATTTCATATTTAAATTATCAAGCTATAAAACATCTAAAAATCTCGAACTCCAAATGAGACATGTCGCCGGCGTTCTATATGTTATACCCTATTCCGAACGCAGTGGAACTTGTTTCGAGACCTAATTCGATCGTATACAGAAGATAGCTTTTTGAACCCAATTATTATATTAAATTTTCAATACTAAATTCTACGTGTTTCGATCTTGCACGACCAAGCGATTCATCTAATTGCCATGAAATATGATGGCATAATATAATTCACTACTATAGATCCAATAAAACTGGTTTCGTCGAAATCTGAGACAGTGCCCCAGAAGGCTATTTTTATATGTTAATTAAAAAGAGTTAATTACAAAATCAATTCTATCACTTTTAAATAGAATTTAAATGTTTTATTACCTTTATTTTTATTTAATAGAATTTAAATAAGTTTTTTATCCAAATAAAACCCAATATTTACATAATTTAAATTAATAAATTCAGCAATTAAATTATCCAATAAATCGCTATATATGAAATTTAAATTATTTAACATATAAAAATAACTTTTCAATATTTAAAATCAATTAAATATTTCAAATTAAAATGACTAAAATTTTGGGTATTTACTCTCTTCTCCCTTACAAAGAATTTCGTCCTCGAAATTTCCAAGGTAAGAAAATGCCCAAACCCATTAGCATTTAAATCCAATTAGTTGAAATAACTTACCAAATTCTTTTAAGTCTTTAACTTTTCCCAAAAATCATTCATTGAAACTTTGTTATTACTTTTACTAAGTTTCCAAATTCTTTCATAGATTCCAACTAATATCATTCCCTTCAATCATTTTAGTTTATAACTCAAATCAAATTTTAGTTATCAAAATTTTTCTAACATCTTAATTTTACGGAAATTTTTGCCAACGTCTCCTTTACTCGGCTCGATCGAAACAACTACGAATCGCCACCCCAGGCCCAAACCAACAAAAGAAAACAAAAGCCAAGTGGCTAAATCATAAAACAATCAAATTCAAACAATTTAAACATGTACCATTTAATCGGGCAGCCAAATTCTACTTATGAAATCAAAGCATCAACTAGCTTTTGCTTTTATATCCCTGCATCTTATTTACGAATGATTTCCAATCATATAATTCATAATCATATTCTCCTGCAATTTCAATTTCCAACATTTGCATTACTAAAGAGGTACGATGTACATATATTATCCGTACTCAAACCTCAAATCTGGTCGCTCGCTCGACCACACAATTTCACTTCCGAACTACTATCATTCACATGACCGTCTAGTGCGGACTCAGACCCTGTTCCTTGATTAGAAACCGTTATTCTCCTTGCATAACCATATACTATGATAGAGAACTCCAGAATCAACCAAAAAATCCACATCCAGTGTTCGCTGTCGAGAATCGAGTGAAAAATTCCAACTAGGATCGATGTAAATCATCTCGAAATCATGTATTCAAATCTGGATCAAACCGTTATGCGGATAAAATAATATACGTACAACTTACATATTTATTTCAATTGATTTCTTAGCTATCCCAAATTCTTTTTTATTCACATTCATTTCATTCTCTTTCACTTTATCCTTATCCATTTTATTTACTTTCAATTAGTCACATTCAGTTGATCTATACTAATTATTCACATTGCATTATCCATCTTCATTAATTTCTTAATATATTCTTTAATACTACTATCACTTAAAAATCATTCCAATCCACTTTTCACTTAATTTTATTATAAACATCTGTATAACACCACTAGTGTTCATCATTACTTCACAACTTAATTCATATCTATTTCTAACCAATTTCAATTTCATTTTACTCAGTTCATTTTCCAATTTTCAATGTTCAATTCTAACCATTTTCAATTCACTAACTTATTTGGTTAGCTCATTTCATTTATTTATTTCAAATTACAATCAATTCCATTTCCAAAACTTATTTCATTCAACCTAACTTAGGATAAATATCTTTTCAAAATTCATTTTATTTAACTTAACTTAAGTTAAATTTAATTCCATAATTCAGTTTCAAATTTACTTTCCTTAACATTCATATGCAACAATTTTAAAACTTTGTTTTACTTTCAAATTCACGAAATTGATAAGTTATCAACTTATTTTCTCATATTCACATAAAACATTTAAATGAAAATTACCTTGTTCTTATTTATTTCAATCATTTTGAAATCATATATATATATAATCCTCTTGGTATAGCAAATCATTCTTTTGAACATTAAAATCAAAGCTAGTTTTACCAAAACAAATCCCCATGGTAGCAATTCCTATCTTGGAAACCAAAAAATGATCATCGATGATGTTGTAGTCATCACCAAAATTATTTTCCAGCGACTGAAGTGAGTTCAGTGCTTTTTACCTCTTTAAATTCCATTTTAAAATATTTCCATTCAAAAGATATCCCAAATAATATTATAATTATTTTCCAAAGCTTTAAAAAACATTGTTTCAAAATCAATAGGATTTTAAATTCTCAAATTTCCCAGCTTTTTAATTTATAAACCGCTTTATAAATCATATTTACAAAATTTCACTATGGTTATATAAAACCATTTCTTAATTGTTAATCTTTGTTTGCAATATAATAACAACAACTTTTATTCAATTACAAGTAATAAACAACAAATGATAATAACCAGACATTATCATTTTCTAACAACCAAGCAAACCATATATACCATAATAATTTCTAAATAATTATTCCTTTATATAAAATATAATCAGGGTAAAATTATTTCATTTACCCAATTTCAAACCAATACCATGTCGAATTGCTCTTTCAAGTGTTTAGCGGTCCCTATCAATAACATTAATTACTCCTATTGACTAGAATCTATATCCCACTCAACGGACCAATCAACACAATATAAAACAATTTGTATATCACTAATAAATATTCGCATATATATATATAATACACCCAAACTCATTCTAGAGTGCTACTAGCCCTATCTCTAATGAGTACCCCACCAAAAACCAAGGTTCTCGCTTAACCTTCAGCTCTGATACCAAACGCAACGACCGTGGATTTTCGACTCTCTTGGAAAGTTATAACAGTATGTCCTTACAATTGGTGATAGATACAATAAGGAACACAATAGAAAAAATAACCATCTATGTGAATACGTCTTTGGGCCTCCAACTCATCTCCTGAAGCTCCAAACATCCATTCTAAATCTGTAATATGCTTGGTCTGACCCGAGCATTGTAATAAAATAACACCCGAGTTAGTCTGGAAAACCAATGTGAGAAAACACACCCAGCTAGATTTTAAAGTTATATAAAAATCTTTGAAATCAAAAAGTATCTCGTAAGACCAAGCCACACATAAACACGGATGGGTTTTTACCTTACGATAACCAAAACATTTTCTATAGAAAATCCATTTATATTATAATAATATATGGGGGTCAAAGTAAAGTATGAATATAGTTGAAATGCTTGCATCTCATATTTCAGCATAGTTGGGCATAACTAAGTCCGCAAGGCGCTTATTGGAGAATGGATTCCATACATTGACTGGGCTACTGGGGTACCACCCGTCATGGTGCATCTTTAGATAAAATAACACCAAGGACCCCGCTTGGATCCCCTGCCAACACAGGACTGACCTACCCCTTACTAGATAGTACTGGATATGATAACCCTCCGTTAATGGGCCCCGAAGCATACAAATGAGAGATAATAGCGACTCTAGATAGGGATGATCATACCCTAATTAAGAGCGACCCACTTAGCCCTGCTACATGATCTTCACTGTTTTAGTCATTCCCGGTTGATGAGACTTGAGGCTATGCTTTACCTTTATATATAGCACTTCCCACTTGGAATCTAATACTGGCTTCCACGCAACAATGCAATATCTGCATTCATCCATACAAGTCCATTCTAGGACTGAAAGAAATACTTAAGAGCTCCATCTTCAATTCCACATCTTTAAGATGTCTTCACTACGAAATGCTTAAGTTGGATCGAAGTGGTTTTCGGATAATATATCTGATCTCGGTCTCTTCGAAACAACGTTCGATAATTTTCGGTAAACTCAACCCTAGTTATTTAGGAAATAAACAGTCAAAGATAAGATTAGAGATCATCTCCTAACCATTAGTGGATGGATTTCCTTATCATTGTCCTCGAAGAACGAAACGAGATTTATACAAACAGTACAGCATCATCGGAGATGATTGTGCCATATACTCACGTATTTCTCCTAGATATTTCCAATGTTACATTTGGGTCTAGTTTCGGTAGTTGGTTATTTAACTATCGAATAACAATATTTAATCAGGGATTTATTTCATAGGGAAAACAAGCATTGGTTAAGCATATAAGCAATCACTAGCCTCTTTTAATTAATCCTTCATTCATTTAAAAGTCACTTTGTAATCTACATGTATAAAAAATGCTTTCACAAAGGTATAACCATAAATCCCTATATTTCAATACTTAGAAAACATCCATATACTTATCTCAACGGTATAAGTATATTCGTAAAACTGTGAAAGACTTTCTTTTTATTTGATTCAATAATCATTTATAAAACTCCTTGTAATTCTCAAAAAAAAAACATTTATAATCCATTTTACAAATCTTCTAGACCATTTATAAAATTCTATTATACATTTCAATCACTCATAAATTCTTCTTGTACATTTCTAAAATCATTTATAAAGCCTTTATAAATCAATAAAACCATTTATATAACTTCTTTTATAAATCTATAAACCCGTTTCTAAAATTCGTTTATAAATATCTAACCATTTATAAACTCTTTCACCTTGTAAATAACCTTTCCTTAAGTCTTCAAACCATTTTATAAACTCCGTTATAAAATCCAAGTCTTTCAACTCTATTCATGGGTCTAAGAAACATTTATAAATAATTAAAAATCATTTACTTCAAAACGTAATTATATAATTATAATTTATAACAATAAACATTATAAACAAATGAAAATTATCAACTTTAAAACATCTTAAAAATAATAATTAATAATTTCAAAATATTGTTTAAGAAACAATAATAATTAATCTTTACCATTTTTATAAATAGTAATAATTTATTTTCAAAACCTTATTAATAATCTTTATTATTAGTTTCAAACCATATTTATTCTTAGAATAGTTAACCATTCCAAATATTAACATTTTAATAAATTCTTTAAAACCATATTAACTATAAATAAATAACTTTAAATTAATACTAATATAATTAAACAACCTTAAAATAATATTACTATAATTAAATAACTATAAAACAATATTAATATAATTAAATACTTTAAAACAATATTAATTAAATTAAACACTTAAAAACAATATTAATATAATTAAATACTTTAAAATATTAATTTAAATTAAATATTTTAAAACAATATTAAATGAAAATAAATCATCTTTTAAATAAACAATATATTTCTGAAACCCATTTTCAGGTTAAAAATCATTTCCTGTCTTAAATCCAATTTCAATTCAATTGGCAATTTATAGTATTTTAAAATACCAATTCCAGGCCAATAGTCGCCAAACGCTCAACCAAAATTGATCTTGATTTTCTATAATCACTAGTTTTTTGTTTTAAAACATAGAACAATATTATAACCATAGTGTCCACAATCAAGTTCATTATTCAATAATCCATATAAAGAAATATTATTTAAGCAATTCAACAATAGCAAGGAATCCCGTTTGATCCCTCAAACCTATTTCCACCTGCATCACAAACGTTATATAATCATAAAATGTAAAATAACCGCTTCGAGGTGGGATTCTGTGACGCCCCACCTCTATGCTCATAATAACAAAGAGTATTAAAAGAAATACTGTCTATTATTACGAAGAATAAGGCTGGATAGGAGCGACCATCCGTAGTTGGCCTTACACTAAAATTGGTTATCTCGATAGGAGTGGTATATACTTTTTATTTTTCATCTATTATTTATTTACTCCCATCGACACACCAATTATCAGTATAAAACAAACTACGATAGTTCATAATAGTTTAGGACATTAGATATAACAATAACACAGATAATATAAATGTGGAACACAGATAAAAACAAAAGTCTCATATATATATAACTAATGTCAGTTAATACATAGTTGACACAATACATATGATACAACTACAACTGTCGACTCTAGAAGTTATATATACAAGTACATTATCGACTAATATACATGAATACATATCGTTCTATACAAAGACTCGACTACTACAAAATAACACTGACAACTTCAAAAGATGTGAAAAGTCTTCAAATCCCGAACAGCAACTCAAAGAAGGAAATCTACAACCTGAAATACTCGGGTCTGACCCGAGTATTACATTCAAAAGAAAATAATACACGGGTCAGTCTAATTCAAACTCAGTTATTAGTGCATAGAAGCAATAATAATCTCAAATAGATGACAGTGAACTAAAGTAAAGACCACAAAATTCTATCAAAGGCAAAGACTCAGCAATGTCAAAGCCCAGTGAAACCCAAGGGATGCACTTCAATGAATCAGTGTTCACAAGTGCAACTGTAAGCAAGAAATCTCGAAGCTAATGCAAAGTCGAGTGTAATATAAATCAAAGGTGAATAAAGTCATGGTATCAAACATTTACAAAATAATAAAGGCAAAGCAAACCCAGACATGCCAGAAATTCGAAGGCAGATTATATCACCACAACATCACAGTCAAGTGCAAAGAGGACTGCAATGTACTCAGGTGATTCAAACTGTAAGATGTACCAAATGCAAAAGTAGACTAAAGTACAAAACGCAGAATTAAGTAATAGTATATACAGTTTACAGTGTGGTTGAAGTAAAACTACAACCCAGAATGCATATGAAACTAACATGATCACAGAGGCATAACTCAAACTCAAACCTGGCCGAGGACTGATACAAGTGAAGAGGCACATGAACAACAACAACAGGCCTTAACAAAGCAAACCAATAGTTCAAGCTTAGTACAAATCAGACTATATACGCATGCCCACCAACATATGTATGTATACACATAAATGATAAGACTCGGGTACTTATGTGCAGACCCCAAATTCACTAACAGCAATGTATGAACAACTCAAAACTGCACATGGTCAAGACAGCCAAGATAAATATGTCGACTGAAGACCACAAGTGTACAATAATTCCAGACTCGTTCAGGTATAACAAGAATGGCTAGAGACAGTCTTATAGAATAGTTGCAATGGGTAGGCAAGTGCAGATTCAAATCAGTGCACATGATCTGGTGACCAATTATACAGACCCAATGGAAAAGACAAAGCGACATGGACATGTCAAAAAGGAAAGGTATACAGGCGTGTGTAGCAGTAGTGGCCATAGTGAAAGTAGTGTACAATCATCAAATAGTTCAAGTGTCAACCCGATGTCGTAATGAACCAACTACCCAACTACAAGATGCAAAACCAGAGGTTAACGCGTGTGTAGCCTTGAAACAATGCATCAAGAACCAGAAGACAAGTTCGAAGTCAAAGACGAGTGAACGAGTAACAAAATTTTCAAGTTTAAAAATAGCCAATGCCAAAGATCGAATGGTAAACAATTCGAAGTCCAAAATCATCTCATAACCGCATCACGACCCAAATGCCAAATATCATCATCAACGAACAAAATCGAACAATGCCGAGATGAACAAAGTAAGTGTCGAATACAAATATATATATACGAACGAAGATCCAGGCAACAGCTAAAATCACAGAGACAAAATCGATATCATCAAACTCAACACGAACCAGAGATTATCCATGAAAACGAACATCTCACAATAAACAGGCACGGCTAATTCACTTCAATTGGCCCAAAACAAAATGAATCGACACTAAAACAATCGAAAACGAACGAAATAACAGAATTAAAACCCCAACCATCCCAAACATATACACGAACAAAGACTAGGGGATTCAAACCCAAAACATGCAGTGAGGATTTGAATTAGATGTTAGTATTAGTTTACTCACCTTTTGACGAGCACGAAATTGACGAGTTGAACGAGCCAGAACGAACCCAAACAGCCGGTCGAGTTACCATCGATTCCTCCTTAGTCGACGTCGTGGCCAAACGAGGGATAGAGCAATTGTTGAAATCGGAGCCCTAACTTTTGGAAGAAAAACGAGAGCCCTAATTTTCAGATCGAAGAAATAATCGCCGCCATTTTTTTCGTTCGTTTCTTTCGGGTTGGTTTCGAACGAAGAAAATGAAATTAGGGATTCCAGGGGACGGGTTTTCGAGTGTAGAGAAAAAGGGAATGGCACTTGATAATTTTCACGGCCCAAATTAAAACAAAGGAAACAAGATCAAAATTTGATAATAAAGCCCAATTAGCAATTTATAAAAGAGTTTTAACTCTAACAATCCAATTGAAATTTTAACTTGATTTAAAATTTTCAATTGCAATTGATAAACAATTTAAATCACCACTTGACGATATTCAATGGCTATAAAACACTGGGTTGTTACAGACTCCCCTCCTTATAAAAATTGCGTCCCCGCAATTTTCATAATCAAGGTCGTCAATAACAATTACTTTTCTAACATAAACTGGTTAAGCTAGAAAAATAAAAGTTGAGAATTCAATTGCCACAATAATCTTTTAATTCCAATACAAGAGATTCACAAATTTTTCAACAAAATCTAACTATCAATAGATAATCAGAAAAGAACAAAACTGAATAAATGCAATCATCAGCGATATTCAATGTGACGCCCCACCTCTATGCTCATAATAACAAAGAGTATTAAAGTAAATACTGTCTATTATTACGAAGAATAAGGCTGGATAGGAGCGACCATCCGTAATTGGCCTTACACTAATATTGGTTATCTCGATAGGAGTGGTACATACTTTTTATTTTTCTTCTATTATTTGTTTACTCCCATCGACACACCCAATACTAGTATAAAACGAACTACGACGGTTCATAATAGTTTAGGACATTAGATATAACAATAACACAGATAATATAAATGCGGAACACAGATAAAAACGAAAGTCTCATATATATATAACTGATGTCAGTTAATACATAGTTGACACGATACATATGATACAACTACAACTGTCGACTCTAGAAGTTATATATACAAGTACATTATCGACTAATATACATGAATACATATCGTTCTATACAACGACACGACTACTACACAATGACACTGACAACTTCAGAAGATGTGAAAAGTCTTCAAATCCTGAACAGCAACTCAAAGAAGAAAATCTACAACCTGAAATAACTCGGGTCTGACCCGAGTATTAAATTCAAAAGAAAATAATACCCAGGTCAGTCTAATTCAAACCAGTTTATTAGAGCATATAGGCAGTAATAATTTAAATAGACGACAGTCACAATAATTCCCGCCTATCCGATTCTTTAAACAAAGAAACCGGATAACGGTCAATATAACACTTAACAGTGTTTAACAACAAATCAGCAATCCAAATCAATTTAAACAATTGAAATGTCAATTTAAAAACAACAAAGCTGATTGGCTGCAGTACACGCTAACGTGTACTGCCTCGCCAATACAGTCTATGAATACTCAGAAGATCAATGAATTCAAAAGTCAACGGATCAAACTCAAATGCCATTCAAATAAAATCATAACGCGAGCACAAGGTCAAAGCCGAGCTTTTCTGCTGGATTCAACACAGGTGCGCTACAAAATGTCATAAAACTGTCGAGCATAAAATTCACATTCAACTAAATAGTGTAGAATCCATGGGACGACATGACACCTCAAGACTGCATATAAAATGAATATACAGCAAGCTCCAGGTGGTATTCAAGCAAAAAGACAACCACAAGGGAAACCCCACTGAAACAGGCTGCGACAGAGAATCACAACTCACATGCACCATAGATATGGTAACACGGCAACAAAGACCAAGGCACCATACAAACACAGTTTTTAAATATATGAAGATAGTGTAGTCAAGGCAACATGAAATGAAACCAGACCACCATATAAAAATACACTGAACAAGATCTGGCAACATTGATGAACCAACAAATGATGGTAGTAGTTTCAAAACATGAAGCATGCAACGGTCTACAGTGCAATGAAGGCTACAAGGAATGCAACACTGCTCCATATACATGACACCCAGAGTACTTGGATAAGTACTAATGCACATAAACACAAATTGACACAGCATACATGTGTTGGTATATGTATGCAGTGAACAAATAACAGTGAACAAGAGCTTATCAACCCGACTCAAACTCACCATGAAAACCGACTTCAATATGCACATATCAGACTGCATGGAGTCAAAATATGAATCAGTGAATGTGATACAGACATGAGGGCAACAAACTCAACCAGTCATAATATACCAGCAAAACAGACTAGTTCAAGTTAATACACGAAAGAAGTACAATGAAGCTTATAGTGTAACAGGTCAGGGAAGCCCCCAAGTGCAGTGAGACTCAATGCAACCCACGAATGCGACTATATACAAGTGGAGATGAAAAACAAGCTACAGAACAACAGTTACCAAAATAGTGGAACAAATTCAAAAGTGTCAAGATCAAAGTCACACTATCACAAGCCGAAGTCAACAACTAATGGCCACGTTTGAGCATAAAAGGAAATCAACACCATCGTCTAAGAGTTCAACAACAACCAAGTCAAAGTCTTGAAACCAAGAAATTAGCATTTGCACAAAAACCCAGTTCACAATTTAAGAAACAACAAATTCCAATGACCAAAATATGAAACCAGTGAACTGGCATGAATGAATCGAAGAGCAGGCAATACTAACTAAGTAAATCCCACTAGTGATGTACAGTGTGCAGTGCAATGATACAAGACTGAACCGGCATATATGCAACCAGACTTGTTACTTGCATCATATACTTGAGGACTATAGTAAGCTCAATGAAACCCAAAGCATTAACAGTTATAACATAGTCAACCAAAGTAAGGAAATATCCAAATTTCAGATCGAAGCCGTGAGTGACTGACCAGAGTAAAAAGGGAACAGAGAATGAAATCAACACCCGCAAAATTAATTCAACCGCGCGGTGATCCAGGAAGTCAAAACCATGGTCGCGACAACCCAGTAAACGAGATATACGAATTGGACAAGTTAGGAATCATCACTAGCATTCAAACGAAAATCAATGGTTGAATTATTTAAATGACAAATTCGAACAAATATCAGACGAACGAAAATAAGGGGATTCAACCCTACTAACACAAGATTTGAACAAGATGTGAGTAGTCAGATTACTCACCTTCTTTCCCGAAGCGAGAAACGAAGAATTTGAGCCAGAGCCGTGAAAATTGATAGAGTTGCAATCGAGGCCAACGAGGAATCCACCGATTTCATAAAGGATTCGCAAGCCCTAATTTTTGAGGACGAATGAGAATATCGAGCAGCCATTTTTTTCTTCTTTTGTTTATCTGCTTAGGGTTTTCGAACCAACGAGGAAAAATGAATTGGGGAACGGGTTAAACCCTTATCACGGTATCAAGGCAATGCAAACGTGGGCCAGATTCAAATGTAAAGCCCACTTCAACACTTAACATATTGTTTAAAAGAATACCAACCGCTTTAAAATTCCAAACAGCGATTAACAAACTTTATTAATGAATTATAAAAGTGATTTAACTCTATGAATTCCACTTGTAATTTTTATTAATCGTTTTATCATAGGATTCCAATCGATCAAAAACTAAATCGAGCAATTAACTAACATTCTAATCGTTTAAGGACGATATTAAATTCTCACAAAAGCTCGGGTTGTTACAGACTCCCCTCCTTATAAAAATTGCGTCCCCGCAATTTTCATAATGAAAGCTGTCTATGACGATTATTCTTCTAACATAATCTGGTTAAGCTAGAAATAAAGGTCAAAACACAAACACCAAAGAAATCTTTCAATTTCATAAAAGAGATTCACAATTTCTCAACAAAATCTAACTATCAGATAGATGATCAGAAAACAACAAGGCTGAATAAATGCAATCATCAGCAATATTTAATTATCAACCAAATAATTGAAATTCAGAAAACACAAAACAGCAAATAACTAGTTATCCAACAAATAACTAGAAAACACAAACTCCATATCAGCAAACTCTAACTATCCACAGAGATAGAAAGAAAACAGCAATTCAATAAAAATCAGCATAATCTAGATTCAATGAGAGACTAGAAAATCTCGTATCAATAAAATCAGCAAACATCCAATTATCTAAACGATAGTCAGAAAACAAATCAACAATTATCAAAAACGATAATCAAATTTCTCAAATCAACAAATATTCGATTATCACCAACGACAATCAAATTTCAAATTCAACAAATATTTAATTATCTAAAGCGATAATTAAATCTCATATCAACAAATATTTAATTATCTAAAGCGATAATTAAATCTCAAATCAGTAATTATTTAATTATCAAAAGCGATAATTAAATTTCAAATCAGCAAATATTTAATTATCTAAAGCGATAATTAAATTCGAAATCAGCAAATATTTAATTATCTAAAGCGATAATTAAATCTCATATCAACAAATATTTAATTATCTAAAGCGATAATTAAATCTCAAATCAGCAAATATTTAATTATCTAAAGCGATAATTAAATTCGAAATCAGCAAATATTTAATTATCTAAAGCGATAATTAAATCTCATATCAACAAATATTTAATTATCTAAAGCGATAATTAAATCTCATATCAGCAAATATTTAATTATCTAAAGCGATAATTAAATTCGAAATCAGCAAATATTTAATTATCTAAAGCGATAATTAAATCTCAAATCAACAAATATTTAATTATCAAAAGCGATAATTAAATCTCATATCAACAAATATTTAATTATCTAAAGCGATAATTAAATCTCAAATCAGTAATTATTTAATTATCAAAAGCGATAATTAAATTTCAAATCAGCAAATATTTAATTATCTAAAGCGATAATTAAATTCGAAATCAGCAAATATTTAATTATCTAAAGCGATAATTAAATCTCATATCAACAAATATTTAATTATCTAAAGCGATAATTAAATCTCAAATCAGCAAATATTTAATTATCTAAAGCGATAATTAAATTCGAAATCAGCAAATATTTAATTATCTAAAGAGATAATTAAATCTCAAATCAATAATTATTTAATTATCAAAAGCGATAATTAAATTCGAAATCAGCAAATATTTAATTATCTAAAGCGATAATTAAATCTCATATCAACAAATATTTAATTATCTAAAGCGATAATTAAATCTCAAATCAGCAATTATTTAATTATCTAAAGCGATAATTAAATTCGAAATCAGCAAATATTTAATTATCTAAAGCGATAATTAAATCTCAAATCAACAAATATTTAATTATCAAAAGCGATAATTAAATCTCATATCAACAAATATTTAATTATCTAAAGCGATAATTAAATCTCAAATCGGTAATTATTTAATTATCAAAAGCGATAATTAAATCTCAAATCAGCAAATATTTAATTATCTAAAGCGATAATTAAATTCGAAATCAGCAAATATTTAATTATCTAAATCGATAATTAAATCTCAAATCAACAAATATTTAATTATCAAAAGCGATAATTAAATCTCATATCAACAAATATCTAATTATCACAAGCGATAATTAGAAACAACAAATATCCGATTATCAAAAACGATAATCAGAACTCATATCAACAATTATTTAATTACCGATACGATAATTAAATCTCATAACATCAGATATCTAATTACCTGCAGATAATTAGAAACAACAAATATCTAGAAATCAATTAAGAAGACTAGAAAATCAACATAAAAGCTTGGATCGATCCCATCAGATGGCGAGTTTTTAATTCGCCGCACGTGCATCTTAGAGTGGCCGAAGCCTACCAAGTACTCAACATAATTTTTGGCGCCCATCAGATTGACCCGAAGGTCCGCAGAGTGACCCGAAGGTCTAGTACTGGTATTTGACCCGAAGGTCCGCAGAGTGGCCCGAAAGCCCAACAAATGACCCGAAGGTCCAACAAATGACCCGAAGGTCCTCATAGTGGCTCGAAAGCACACGAAAGCATCAAAATGTTTCAATTAACGAGTCCGGAATTAACCAAACTAGCAAACGCACATGTCCCATAACCACGAGTTTTACTAAATTGTTTAATTCTCTTCATCGTTTCCTTGAAAGTGTAGAATCATCAAAACAACAGATATTTCAATTAACGAGTCCGGAATTAACCGAAATAGTAAAAGTGTGGTTCCATACTCCGCACTTTTGCTAAATCGTTTAAATCTCTTCATCGTTTCCTTGAAAGTGCAAAATTGTGTATTTTGTAAAAATACACTTTACATTCTCAAACGGACAAGTCCGGAATTAAGCGAATCAGTAAAAGAAAGGGGTCATAGTCCTCGATTTTGCTGAAACGTTTAAATCGCTTCCTCATTCTTTTGAAATCGCAAACTGTAAAATTTTTGAAAACAAATTTATTTATTTTGTAAAAATAACAATTCGCATTCTCAACTGAACAAGTCCGGAGTTAAGCGAAACAGTAAAAGAAAGGGGTCATAATCCCCGATTTTGCTGAATCGTTTAAGTCGCTTTCTCATTCTTTTGAAAACGCAAACTGCTAAAATTTCATAAAATAATTTTCATTTTAAAACGATTTTCCAATCACGTGATTAAAACAGCAAATCAGTAACAATTTCGATAAGGAAATTGTACTTCTCAAAATACCGTAAAAACGGTTACAAATCAGCATTGCGGAATAACCGCTTGAAAATCCACTTTTTAAATTTGACAGTTACGGAAGCCAAAGCGACAGTAGCTTTAAAACGTCAAAATCACATCAAAACAATCTACATCAAAATGTAATGTCAGTGAATTTTCATTCATCAAAAATGCCACAAAACACCGTGCTTCAAAAATTTAGCTTTGGTGTAAAAATCCATTATAAAAATAACGGCAACAAAATACGTATCATAACCAAGCATCGGTTCAACGTAAAATAAATGCAATAACGTGCAATTCAAATTTTTGCACGTACTACAAAATGAACAGAGAAATCATTCAAATGTATCTTCAATGAAGACAATTCAAAACAGCAAAATCTAATCAATAGATGATTAGTACAAAAGAAAGCCAGCGGAAATTTCAACAAAAATCGCATATCTGCAATTTCTTCGAATCCTCAATTTGGATTCGAAATTCTCAAAGAAACAAATAATTACAGCTATGTAAACAACAATTGGAATTCATATCAATTTCGTATTTTGATTCTTAAATCAAAAAGATTATCAGTTGTATTCAGCGAAGACAGTTTCACTATTTCCGCTGCGCACTCTGATAAATAGAACACAAGTCAATCAAATCATCAGAACACAATTTCATCCAAACAACAAAACACAATTCCACTTTTATTTTTAAATAACGATACTTAAAAATTTCATCAAAATTTCAAAACTTTAGTTTTGACTCAAATCACAGATAAAACGTCGACTAATAGTTGTAACATATGTTCCATCCAAGTTATGTTTTATATTATGTCCACAAACCCCAAGCTCTGATACCAACTGTGACGCCCCACCTCTATGCTCATAATAACAAAGAGTATTAAAGTAAATACTGTCTATTATTACGAAGAATAAGGCTGGATAGGAGCGACCATCCGTAATTGGCCTTACACTAATATTGGTTATCTCGATAGGAGTGGTACATACTTTTTATTTTTCTTCTATTATTTGTTTACTCCCATCGACACACCCAATACTAGTATAAAACAAACTACGACGGTTCATAATAGTTTAGGACATTAGATATAACAATAACACAGATAATATAAATGCGGAACATAGATAAAAACGAAAGTCTCATATATATATAACTGATGTCAGTTAATACATAGTTGACACGATACATATGATACAACTACAACTGTCGACTCTAGAAGTTATATATACAAGTACATTATCGACTAATATACATGAATACATATCGTTCTATACAGCGACACGACTACTACACAATGACACTGACAACTTCAGAAGATGTGAAAAGTCTTCAAATCCTGAACAGCAACTCAAAGAAGAAAATCTACAACCTGAAATAACTCGGGTCTGACCCGAGTATTAAATTCAAAAGAAAATAATACCCAGGTCAGTCTAATTCAAACCAGTTTATTAGAGCATATAGGCAGTAATAATTTAAATAGACGACAGTCACAATAATTCCCGCCTATCCGATTCTTTAAACAAAGAAACCGGATAACGGTCAATATAACACTTAACAGTGTTTAACAACAAATCAGCAATCCAAATCAATTTAAACAATTGAAATGTCAATTTAAAAACAACAAAGCTGATTGGCTGCAGTACACGCTAACGTGTACTGCCTCGCCAATACAGTCTATGAATACTCAGAAGATCAATGAATTCAAAAGTCAACGGATCCAACTCAAATGCCATTCAAATAAAATCATAACGCGAGCACAAGGTCAAACCCGAGCTTTTCTGCTGGATTCAACACAGGTGCGCTACAAAATGTCATAAAACTGTCGAGCATAAAATTCACATTCAACTAAATAGTGTAGAATCCATGGGACGACATGACACCTCAAGACTGCATATAAAATGAATATACAGCAAGCTCCAGGTGGTATTCAAGCAAAAAGACAACCACAAGGGAAACCCCACTGAAACAGGCTGCGACAGAGAATCACAACTCACATGCACCATAGATATGGTAACACGGCAACAAAGACCAAGGCACCATACAAACACAGTTTTTAAATATATGAAGATAGTGTAGTCAAGGCAACATGAAATGAAACCAGACCACCATATAAAAATACACTGAACAAGATCTGGCAACATTGATGAACCAACAAATGATGGTAGTAGTTTCAAAACATGAAGCATGCAACGGTCTACAGTGCAATGAAGGCTACAAGGAATGCAACACTGCTCCATATACATGACACCCAGAGTACTTGGATAAGTACTAATGCACATAAACACAAATTGACACAGCATACATGTGTTGGTATATGTATGCAGTGAACAAATAACAGTGAACAAGAGCTTATCAACCCGACTCAAACTCACCATGAAAACCGACTTCAATATGCACATATCAGACTGCATGGAGTCAAAATATGAATCAGTGAATGTGATACAGACATGAGGGCAACAAACTCAACCAGTCATAATATACCAGCAAAACAGACTAGTTCAAGTTAATACACGAAAGAAGTACAATGAAGCTTATAGTGTAACAGGTCAGGGAAGCCCCCAAGTGCAGTGAGACTCAATGCAACCCACGAATGCGACTATATACAAGTGGAGATGAAAAACAAGCTATAGAACAACAGTTACCAAAATAGTGGAACAAATTCAAAAGTGTCAAGATCAAAGTCACACTATCACAAGCCGAAGTCAACAACTAATGGCCACGTTTGAGCATAAAAGGAAATCAACACCATCGTCTAAGAGTTCAACAACAACCAAGTCAAAGTCTTGAAACCAAGAAATTAGCATTTGCACAAAAACCCAGTTCACAATTTAAGAAACAACAAATTCCAATGACCAAAATATGAAACCAGTGAACTGGCATGAATGAATCGAAGAGCAGGCAATACTAACTAAGTAAATCCCACTAGTGATGTACAGTGTGCAGTGCAATGATACAAGACTGAACCGGCATATATGCAACCAGACTTGTTACTTGCATCATATACTTGAGGACTATAGTAAGCTCAATGAAACCCAAAGCATTAACAGTTATAACATAGTCAACCAAAGTAAGGAAATATCCAAATTTCAGATCGAAGCCGTGAGCGACTGACCAGAGTAAAAAGGGAACAGAGAATGAAATCAACACCCGCAAAATTAATTCAACCACGCGGTGATCCAGGAAGTCAAAACCATGGTCGCGACAACCCAGTAAACGAGATATACGAATTGGACAAGTTAGGAATCATCACTATCATTCAAACGAAAATCAATGGTTGAATTATTTAAATGACAAATTCGAACAAATATCAGACGAACGAAAATAAGGGGATTCAACCCTACTAACACAAGATTTGAACAAGATGTGAGTAGTCAGATTACTCACCTTCTTTCCCGAAGCGAGAAACGAAGAATTTGAGCCAGAGCCGTGAAAATTGATAGAGTTGCAGTCGAGGCCAACGAGGAATCCACCGATTTCATAAAGGATTCGCAAGCCCTAATTTTTGAGGACGAATGAGAATATCGAGCAGCCATTTTTTTTCTTTTGTTTATCTGCTTAGGGTTTTCGAACCAACGAGGAAAAATGAATTGGGGAACGGGTTAAACCCTTATCACGGTATCAAGGCAATGCAAACGTGGGCCAGATTCAAATGTAAAGCCCACTTCAACACTTAACATATTGTTTAAAAGAATACCAACCGCTTTAAAATTCCAAACAGCGATTAACAAACTTTATTAATGAATTATAAAAGTGATTTAACTCTATGAATTCCACTTGTAATTTTTATTAACCGTTTTATCATAGGATTCCAATCGATCAAAAACTAAATCGAGCAATTAACTAACATTCTAATCGTTTAAGGACGATATTAAATTCTCACAAAAGCTCGGGTTGTTACATTCAATTATCAACAAGATAATTAAAATACAGAGAATCATAAAGCAACAATGTCTAATCATCGATACGATAATTAGAAAACAGCAAAATCTAATTATCAACAAAGATGATTATGAAACACAAATCCAAATTCGCAAAACTGCCAATATCTAGTTATTCACAATTAACTAGAAAACACAAACTTCATAATCAGCAAATTCAAAATATTAACAGAGATAGAGATAGATAGAAAACAGCGATTCAAATAAAATCAGCAAACATCAGTTATCTAATTATCTTAAACGATAATCAGAAGACAAATCAGCACATATCTAATTACCACAACCGGTAATCAAATTTCAAATCAACCAATATTCAATTATCAAAAGCGATAATCAAATTCAAATCAACAAATATTCGATTATCAAAAACGATAATCAAATCTCAAATTCAACAAATATTCGATTATCAAAAACGATAATCAAATTTCAAATTCAACAAATATTCGATTATCACAATCGATAATCAAATTTCAAATTCAACAAATATTCAATTATCAAAAGCGATAATCAAATTCAAATCAACAAATATTCGATTATCAAAAACGATAATCAAATCTCAAATTCAACAAATATTGGATTATCAAAAATGATAATCAAATTTCAAATTCAACAAATATTCAATTATCAAAAGCGATAATTGAATTCAAATCAGCAAATATTCAATTATCAAAAGCGATAATTGAATTCAAATCAGCAAATATTTAATTATCAAAAGCGATAATTAAATCTCAAATCAGCAAATATTTAATTATTTAACAGCGATAATTAAATCTCAAATCAACAAATATTTAATTATCTGAAGCGATAATTAAATCTCAAATCAACAAATATTTAATTATCTGAAGCGATAATTAAATCTAAAAGCAACAAATATTTAATTATTTGAAGTGATAAATAAATCTAAAATCAACAAATATTTAATTATCTAACAGCGATAATTAAATCTCAAATCAACAAATATTTAATTATCTGAAGCGATAATTAAATCTCAAATCAACAAATATTTAATTATCTGAAGTGATAATTAAATCTAAAATCAACAAATATTTAATTATCTAACAGCGATAATTAAATCTCAAATCAACAAATATTTAATTATCTGAAGTGATAATTAAATCTAAAATCAACAAATATTTAATTATCTGAAGTGATAATTAAATCTAAAATCAACAAATATTTAATTATCTAACAGCGATAATTAAATCTCAAATCAACAAATATTTAATTATCTGAAGCGATAATTAAATCTCAAATCAACAAATATTTAATTATCTAACAGCGATAATTAAACCTCAATTCAACAAATATTTAATTATCTAACAGTGATAATTAAATCTCAATTCAACAAATATTTAATTATCTCAGGCGATAATTAAAAGCAACAAATATCCGATTATCGAAAGCGATAATCAGAACTCATATCAACAAATATCTAATTATCACAAGCGATAATTAGAAGCAACAAATATCCGATTATCAAAAACGATAATCAGGAACAACAAATATTTAATTACCGATACGATAATTAAATCTCATAACATCAGATATCTAATTACCTGCAGATAATTAGAAACAACAAATATCTAGAAATCAATTAAGAAGACTAGAAAATCAACATAAAAGCTTGGATCGATCCCATCAGATGGCGAGTTTTTAATTCGCCGCACGTGCATCAACAAATGGCCGAAGCCTACCAAGTACTTAACATAATTTTGGCGCCCATCAGATTGACCCGAAGGTCCGCAGAGTGACCCGAAGGTCTAGTACTGGTATTTGACCCGAAGGTCCATCAGAGTGGCCCGAAAGCCCAACAAATGACCCGAAGGTCCTCATAGTGGCTCGAAAGCACACGAAAGCATCAAAATGTTTCAATTAACGAGTCCGGAATTAACCGAAATAGCAAACGCACATGTCCCATACCACGTGTTTTACTAAATCGTTTGATTATCTTCATCGTTTCCTTGAAAGTGTGAAATCATCAAAATCATCAAAACAACAGATATTCAATTAACGAGTCCGGAATTAATCGAAATAGTAAAAGTGTGGTTCCATACTCCGCACTTTTGCTAAATCGTTTAAATCTCTTCATCGTTTCCTTGAAAGTGCAAAATCGTGTATTTTGTAAAAATACACTTTACATTCTCAAACGGACAAGTCCGGAATTAAGCGAATCAGTAAAAGAAAAGGGTCATAGTCCTCGATTTTGCTGAAACGTTTAAATCGCTTCCTCATTCTTTTGAAAGCGCAAACTGTTAAAATTCTTGAAAACAATTTTATTTATTTTGTAAAAATAACAATTTACATTCTCAACTGGACAAGTCCGGAGTTAAGCGAAACAGTAAAAGAAAGGGGTCATAATCCTCGATTTTGTTGAATCGTTTAAGTCGCTTTCTCATTCTTTTGAAAACGCAAACTGTTAAAATTTTATAAAACAATTTCCATTTTAAAACGATTTTCCAATCACGTGATTAAAACAGCAAATCAGTAACAATTTCGATAAGGAAATTGTACTTCTCAAAATACCATAAAAACGGTCACAAAACAGTATTGCGGAATAACCGCTTGAAAATCCACTTTTTCAAATTTGACGGTTACTGAAGCCAAAGCGACAGTAGTTTTAAAACGTCAAAATCACATCAAAACAATTTACATCAAAATGTAATATCAGAGAATTTTCATTCATCAAAATGCCACAAAACACCGTGCTTCAAAAATTTAGCATTGGTGTAAAAATCCCGTTATAAAAATAACAGCAACAAAATACGTTTCATAACCTAGCATCGGTTCAACGTAAAATAAATGCAGTAACGTGCAATTCAAATTTTGTACGTACTACAAAATGAACAAAGAAATCATTCGAATGTATCTTCAATGAAGACAAATCAAAACAGCGAAATCTAATCAATAGATGATTAGTACAAAAGAAAGCCAGCGGAAATTTCAACAAAAATCACATAACTGTAATTTCTTCGAATCCTCAATTCGGATTCGAAATTCTCAAAGAAACAAAATAATTACAGCTACGTAAACAAGAAATGAAATTCATATCAATTTCATATTTCGATTTTTAAATCAAAAAGATTATCAGTTGTACTCAGCGAAGACAGTTTCACTGTTTCCGATGCGCACTCTGATAAATAGAACACAAATCAATCAAATCATCGGAACACAATTTCATCAAAACAACAAAACACAATTCCACTTTTATTTTTAAATAAAGATATTTAAAAATTTCATCCAAATGTCAAAACTTTAGTTTTGACTCAAAGCACAAATAAAACATCGACCGATAGTTGTAACATATGTTCCATCCAAGTTATGTTTTATATTATGTCCATAAACCCCAAGCTCCGATACCAACTGTGACGCCCCACCTCTATGCTCATAATAACAAAGAGTATTAAAAGAAATACTGTCTATTATTACGAAGAATAAGGCTGGATAGGAGCGACCATCCGTAGTTGGCCTTACACTAAAATTGGTTATCTCGATAGGAGTGGTATATACTTTTTATTTTTCATCTATTATTTATTTACTCCCATCGACACACCCAATTATCAGTATAAAACAAACTACGATAGTTCATAATAGTTTAGGACATTAGATATAACAATAACACAGATAATATAAATGCGGAACACAGATAAAAACAAAAGTCTCATATATATATAACTGATGTCAGTTAATACATAGTTGACACAATACATATGATACAACTACAACTGTCGACTCTAGAAGTTATATATACAAGTACATTATCGACTAATATACATGAATACATATCGTTCTATACAAAGACTCGACTACTACAAAATAACACTGACAACTTCAAAAGATGTGAAAAGTCTTCAAATCCCGAACAGCAACTCAAAGAAGGAAATCTACAACCTGAAATACTCGGGTCTGACCCGAGTATTACATTCAAAAGAAAATAATACACGGGTCAGTCTAATTCAAACTCAGTTATTAGTGCATAGAAGCAATAATAATCTCAAATAGATGACAGTGAACTAAAGTAAAGACCACAAAATTCTATCAAAGGCAAAGACTCAGCAATGTCAAAGCCCAGTGAAACCCAAGGGATGCACTTCAATGAATCAGTGTTCACAAGTGCAACTGTAAGCAAGAAATCTCGAAGCTAATGCAAAGTCGAGTGTAATATAAATCAAAGGTGAATAAAGTCATGGTATCAAACATTTACAAAATAATAAAGGCAAAGCAAAGCCAGACATGCCAGAAATTCGAAGCCAGATGATATCACCACAACATCACAGTCAAGTGCAAAGAGGACTGCAATGTACTCAGGTGATTCAAACTGCAAGATGTACCAAATGCAAAAGCAGACTAAAGTACAAAACGCAGAATTAAGTAACAGTATATACAGTTTACAGTGTGGTTGAAGTAAAACTACAACCCAGAATGCATATGAAACTAACATGATCACAGAGGCATAACTCAAACTCAAACCTGGCCGAGGACTGATACAAGTGAAGAGGCACATGAACAACAACAACAGGCCTTAACAAAGCAAACCAATAGTTCAAGCTTAGTACAAATCAGACTATATATGCATGCCCACCAACATATGTATGTATACACATAAATGATAAGACTCGGGTACTTATGTGCAGACCCCAAATTCACTAACAGCAATGTATGAACAACTCAAAACTGCACATGGTCAAGACAGCCAAGCTAAATATGTCGACTGAAGACCACAAGTGTACAATAATTCCAGACTCGTTCAGGTATAACAAGAATGGCTAGAGACAGTCTTATAGAATAGTTGCAATGGGTAGGCAAGTGCAGATTCAAATCAGTGCACATGATCTGGTGACCAATTATACAGACCCAATGGAAAAGACAAAGCGACATGGACATGTAAAAAAGGAAAGGTATACAGGCGTGTGTAGCAGTAGTGGCCATAGTGAAAGTAGTGTACAATCATCAAATAGTTCAAGTGTCAACCCGATGTCGTAATGAACCAACTACCCAACTACAAGATGCAAAACCAGAGGTTAACGCGTGTGTAGCCTTGAAACAATGCATCAAGAACCAGAAGACAAGTTCGAAGTCAAAGCCGAGTGAACGAGTAACAAAAATTTCAAGTTTAAAAATAGCCAATGCCAAAGATCGAATGGTAAACAATTCGAAGTCCAAAATCATCTCATAACCGCATCACGACCCAAATGCCAAAAATCATCATCAACGAACAAAATCGAACAATGCCGAGATGAACAAAGTAAGTGTCGAATACAAATATATATATACGAATGAAGATCCAGGCAACAGCTAAAATCACAGAGACAAAATCGATATCATCAAACTCAACACGAACCAGAGATTATCCATGAAAACGAACATCTCACAATAAACAGGCACGGCTAATTCACTTCAATTGGCCCAAAACAAAATGAATCGACACTAAAACAATCGAAAACGAACGAAATAACAGAATTAAAACCCCAACCATCCCAAACATATACACGAACAAAGACTAGGGGATTCAAACCCAAAACATGCAGTGAGGATTTGAATTAGATGTGAGTATCAGTTTACTCACCTTTTGACGAGCACGAAATTGACGAGTCGAACGAGCCAGAACGAACCCAAACAGCCGGCCGAGTTACCATCGATTCCTCCTTAGTCGACGTCGTGGCCAAACGAGGGATCGAGCAATTGTTGAAATCAGAGCCCTAACTTTTGGAAGAAAAACGAGAGCCCTAATTTTCAGATCGAAGAAATAATCGCCGCCATTTTTTTTCGTTCGTTTCTTTCGGGTTGGTTTCGAACGAAGAAAATGAAATTAGGGATTCCAGGGGACGGGTTTTCGAGTGTAGAGAAAAAGGGAATGGCACTTGATAATTTTCACGGCCCAAATTAAAACAAAGGAAACAAGATCAAAATTTGATAATGAAGCCCAATTAGCAATTTATAAAAGAGTTTTAACTCTAACAATCCAATTGAAATTTTAACTTGATTTAAAAATTTCAATTGCAATTGATAAACAATTTAAATCACCACTTGACAATATTCAATGGCTATAAAACACTGGGTTGTTACAGATTCGTATACAAAGGTCATCCGCTCTTACACGAGAACGTAATAGTGACTTATCCGCTCCAATAGGCGAGAATATATCCAAACCAACTAATAAATATAGTAAATCATCCAAACAATTATTCAACAAGTTTTATCAACTATATATCATACTAGTTAATCAAAAAGGTGAGTTTAACTCACTGAAGTTTTAAGTTGTCGCCGGGGTGTTCCGGTTTGGAACTAAAACTGAACCACTTCCCATTTTAGTCCAAATTTCAACTATCTCCAAATCCATCCAAACCGGTTCCATTGCGAAGCCTTTATCGTTACGAGCGTAACGCAAAAACGTTTCATCTAAATTGGACCTCGTATGAGAGAGCTATGAAATTGTTAAGTTAATAGGATTTAAACAAAATTTAATTTCACTAATCTCTTTAATTAATAATTAATTACAATTATACCCTTAATCTTCTTCCCCAAACATTACCTCTCCCCAGTTAGCTCCCTGTTCACGCATGCACTACCCTCATGTACACTTGCGCCCAAAGCCTTCTTTCGATCCACGAAACCGAGCTTCGACGTCACGCACGTGCCTCTCGCCCCCACCTCCTCACGTCGGCCACCACCACGTGAGGCACACGAGCGCCCCTTGAATCACGACCTGATGGGTTGAGTGCGACAAATGTAATGTCACTTCCTCCAATAAGGGGTCGGACCCCCCGAAAGTTTGCACTAAGATGCTATTTCATCTTACGAACTCGAATTCGAACTCATTATTCCCAATTCACCTTCAAATACATAAAAACCGAAGCCCTAGTTCCAATAACCCATTACTATAAATTTCGCTCATCCCAAAAACTCTATCGAGTCCAACCAAAATCCTTCCTAATGAAGATCTTAACAAGGCAAGTCCAAAGATTCAAGTTTTGGAATTTTTCATTGAGTATAACTTTTTATTTTGATTTTGAAATTTTTGGCTCTTTTTTTGACTAATGGTCTGAAATGAAGGGAGGGGAAAAGGTGAAGATTTATAAAATTTAGAACGGGTATGGGTTCGTATGTGAAGGCATGGGCAGCACTGTGGTGGTATGGTCTGAATAGGCTATAATATATATTATTTTATATTTAAATCATCAAGCTATAAAACGTCTGAAAATCTCAAACTCCAAGCGAGACGTGCCGCCTGGCATTCTATATGTTATACCCGTATTCTGAACGCAATGGAACTTGTTTCGAGACCTAATTCAATCGTATGCAGAAGATAGCTTTTTAAACCCAATTATTATATTAAATTCTACGCATTTCGATCATGCATGAACAAACGATTCATCTGATCACTATGAAATATGACAGCATAATATAATTCACTATTACAATCCAATGAAACTAGTTTCATCGAAATCCGAGTCAGTTCCCCGAAAGGTTATTTTCATATGTTAATTAAAACGAATTAATTTCAAAATTAGTTATATCACTTTTAAATCCAATTTAAAAGTTTTATTATCTTCATTCTTATTTAATTGAATTTAAATAAGCTTTTAAATCATTTTTATCCAACTTAAGACCCAAGATTCAATTATTTACACAGTTTAAATTATTATATTCAACAACTAAGTTATCCAATAAATCGCTATATTTGAAACTCAAGTTATTTAAGTTTAAAAATAACCTTTCAATATCTAAAATCAATTAAATATTTCAAATTCAAATGACTAAAATTTTGGGTCATTATACTTATAATAAATTATGATATATTAACCAAATTAATCAAGTTTTATAAAAATTGACTAAATTTATTGTAACGAACCGTAATTTTATCACGTTGAATCGGGATATCTAATCAATTTGAAATATTAAGATAATTGTTTTAAATGTTAAATACTTCATTATAATTATTATATAATGATATTAAGCGATTTATAATGGTTTTATAAATATATTAACTTATTTTATAAAGATATATAAACTTTGTCACATTTTGGAAGATCGACGTCGTATTTTAATAAATGAATTTTAATATTATTTGATATGGTTTTATGGCTTAAATAATCTTTTTTTATTTATTTAAAGATGAAAAGGATTTTATTTTTAAGTTTTGTTTTCATAGATAAATATTTTGACTAGAAACTTAAAATGTGACCGGGATTCAACTTTCGTATTTTCGACCTTTCTTCGAATGGAAGTTGTTTCAAATCGTTGCAATGTTATTTGATACACATGCAAATACATACATATACATACATATGTATACACAATTAGTCACATATAGGGTTTGTAAATATCTAAATATGTATATACATAAGCTTTCTTATGAGCATACAAATGAAAGTTTCATCCTTAAGAGTCAAAAAGCAAACTTACAATCAACTACACAGGACCTTACCACTTACAACATGAAGTGATGGAGGGGTTCGACCGTGTGGAGGGTTGTGGGATGGCATATGGGTGAGGTGATGTTTGTGTTATTTTACACATCTTTGCATATAAATAGCAAGGCATACCTTCAAAATTCATTCACTCGTTTACTCTTAAAATTCCTAAGCTTCTCTTTTCCTTCTAATGCATAAGAATGGTCTCCCTCTCCTCTTAAAATATTCCAAAATGGAGTGAAAGTTTTGCGGAAATGATCATAAGATATAGAGAGATATACTAAATTAAATTCAAGGTCAAATTAGTGATCACCTCTTCTTTCTCCTTGCTTGGCCGAGCTCATCAAGAGCCACCACAACCTCTCCATCTTCTCAAGTACTAGGTCGAGCACACCGAAGGTCCCAAGGCAAGATTCATAAGCTTTGGTATGGAAATAACGGAGCTATAGTCAATTTCATAGCATTAAAAGTTAGATCTAAATAGCATGAAAGTGAGAACACACTTTAACTTGGTTTATTTTAATTCTAATATATATTTATATGATTGATGATATGATTGCTTGTATGGTTTTTTAATGTGTTGGATGATTGTTGAATATGGGTTGCTTATGTTAATCACATATGGATTTGGTCGAGAAAAGTAAGCTTATTATAATTTATGTTGTAAGAATCATATTTTTCAAGATAGTGATGGCTATTTTATTTACTATGAACATTCCATGAAAAAGTACTTATATTATCCTAAAATAAATTGTATAACAGATAGTTTAAGCTTCTCTTTAGATCCTAAACCAAAATGAAATGTTATTGGAAAGATTTGGAATTTGTTTTAAAAAGAAAAAAAATTCAAAACATGGAGTTTTATAATTTTTGAAAAATAAAATCTATGGTTTCATTTATGAAAAATAATAGTTTTAAAGGTGGAAAATAGTATAGGAATATCCTATCGTTTCATATAAAAGAACTTTGAATTAATAAGATGGAAATTGAATATTATAATAATAAAATATTAAAGATATGGAATAAAGTGAAAACGAGATTTTAATAAAGTAAATGTAACGACCCGTATTTTAAACTATTTTAAATTATTAAATTTAATATAATTATTGAACAAAAATGGTTAGAAATAAAAATTTAACGATTTATTAATATAGTTATTGAATATGAACTTGAATATAATAAATTTGTGAAATAAACAATTCCGAAGATTTTGGCGATAATCAGTATTGAAATGGAATTCTATATATTGAATAGGTTAAAATCAATAGTTGAAATTGAATAATGGATATTGAATGACTGTAAAATGAAAGTAGTTGTTTATTATTTGAATTCGGTTTAAAAAAGTAATTTATATAAGTTAAATGACTTATATTTGAAATAATGCAATTTACTGAATAATTAAATCGTTTAAATTTAATATTGGAAATTAATTAAATAATTGAATTCTGGATTTAATGTGGATAAAATGATGTCGAAAGTCGATTTAAATTTTATTTAAGTATGAATGAAGATTGTTGACATTTAAAAATTGAGTTTAAAAGTGAATAATTAGAAATTGAAAATTTTATATTGTAAGTAACGAGTAAAAATAGTCATTTTGGCCACTGTCTCGGATTTCGACCAAACCTATTTCATTGGATCCATAATAGTGAGTTATTATATAGGATTTCAAGTTTCGTAGCGATCGGACTTGTCGTTTGGCCGTGCGAGCTTGAAATGCGTAGAAATTAATTTCGAAATTCGATAAAATAAATTAACTTTGAAGAGCTGTGTTTCAAAAATGATCGAATTGGGGATCGAGACTAGTTCCATTGTGTTCGGAATGGGGGTAAAACATTAAGAACGCCAGACGGCACACTTCGTTTGGAATTTGGGATTACGTGGGTCGATCGAATTGGATACTTTCTAATTTGAATAATAATATATATCTATATATTTATCCTAATCCAAATACGTACATCCAGCCTCCACTCTATCTACTCATACCCATCCCCTTTACTTTTTCCCCTTCATTTAAAAAATTATCAGTCGAAAGGAAAAAAATGTACGCGAGCGAACGAAAGACGCGATCCTTCGTGGACGCGCGTGTTATTGGGGGAAGCGGCGAGGACGGCAACACGAGCTCGAGGGAGGTGGCGAGCTCGAGCTCGATTTAGGGTTTCAAGTCGCAATTTTTGGAGCGACGCATGTGCGTGCTCGCACGAGTGGCTGGAAGGCGGTGGCTGGTACGACGCTTCGAACGATGAAGATATAGAGCCTAGGGTCGATGGCGCTGCAGTTGAGGTTGTCGGCAGTAGTGGGTAGGCACGACGTTGGATTTGGCTGGTGGTCTTGGGTAGGGGTGCGCAGAGGATCGATCGCGGCTGTGTTCTCGTGCAACTGTGCGGGCTTGAACGCGTGAGGAGATTGGGTATTGGTTAGTAAACTATTGTTAATTAAATTGTTATTTAAGTTAATTTAATTTCTAATTATCGTTATATTTAAAATAGTATATTAATGAATTGCAAAACTTCTCCTTACGAGGTTGGTTTTGCGTGAAGCGAGTCGCAGTGTGCTCGTATCGATGTCGTTCTACAGCTTGGAATCGAAGTGGTATTTATTTGAAGCTGAATTATTTTGAGTTTCAAATAAAAGGTGAGTGTTTACAACGCTCATGACGTACTAAATAATTTTTATGTTAGTTAAATTTATATCGTGAAGTGATTTATATTTATCGACTGTTGTTGGTAAATTTAACTGACATTTAAATTGATATGAATTAAAATGATAGGAATTTGTATTGATAGTTCAAATTTGAAATAGGAATTAAATTGCTAGTTAAATTCTCGATTATTGATAACTAGTAAATTGTTAGGGTATTTAGACTGATTTGGATGTTGATTGTGATGGATGCTATTGATTGATATTTTAGATGATTTGGATGTTTATTATTTTGATATATTCTGTTATCACCCTGTATATATTTGAAAGTATATATAAAACTATTAATTGAATTATTTCAAAAAAAAAGGTTGAAATGATATATACATATGACATTTATTTGGATTGAAATGATATATATCCATCCTTGAAATCAAATTGAAATAACCGATCACCTGGCCATATGAAAGAAAATTATATACGGATATCAGATTGGTTAAATGATCTTAAATTCTTGAATTTGAATTTATTAAATGATTTTGATTTAAAGAAATAAAAATTGGAATTTATGGGAATCGAATTAAATTTGGATTCGAGTATTGAAAATATTGAAATCGAAATTGTTTTAGGAATTTATTTTGAAATGTGAAGTAAAAATCGACATGTTACTAGAATTATTGAAATTGAAATTGAAATTTTTTTAAGGGTTTGAATTTTTACTTGAACTTCAAAGTTATTTAAGTAAAAGTAATATTAAATGGATATTTCTAAATTTGGCTCGGAACTGAATTATTTAAGGATTTGAACCTTGAATTAAATATTGAAGTTTAAAAAGTTAATCCAAGTAATTTAAATCAATATTTGAAATCGAACTCGAAATTTGATATATATTGAAATGGTTTAAGACTAGAAGTGAATTTAAATTTTAACCATTAACTCGAATTGTTGAATCGAATTTGAAGCTAAAAATGAAAATTGAATTGGATTTGAATTAAAATTGTAATTGAAGTTAATTCAAATTGAAATCGGGATTGAATCGATTTAATTTGAATTTGTAATTAATTGGTTTGAGTTGAAGATTTGGAATTGAACCAGATTGACTTTGAAACTATTTTTAAATAAATTATTTTATCATAAACTGTTTTAAAATCTATCTTTGTAAATATACAAATTAGTTTGATCTTTCAAGCTATCCTCCTATATAAACCATTTTCAATACTCAAACTATTTTATATTAAACTTTTTTAACTTTTAAAAACTACTTAAAAAATTTCAAACTGCTTTCTAAAATTCAAACTGGTCAGAGTGGGAATCGTTTATATTTAAATTGTGGATTTAAATACGAATTGGGTTAAAACGAAGTTATAACATTGGTAATTCGAATTGAATTTTTTAAGTGAAATTGACACATCGAACTAAATTGATATATTTTGGAGTACATATGGTGATTTCGAAATGAATTTGATTTTTGAAGCGAATATGATATTTTGATATCAAGTACGAATTGTTTTCGAAATATAAAAGTACCAACCGATATGTAAAACGACGTTTGGTTGTTAAAGAGGCCGGGGCCTCTTATTGGCGTACTCTTTGTCAATATTGGAACCACTTTAACAACTGTGTACGCAGAGGAGACTCCAGCATGAAGTGGTTGGATCGGCATCGTTTGCTGGATTTTAAGAAAGAGAAGGATGATGAACAGACCCCGACACTTGTGCCAATTTGAAATGAATAAAACAGGACAGCTTGACAGGGCCAAGTAGGCTAATTACCCCGAGCGGACATTCGTTCTTCGATTTTCTTGGACTTGGTCCATATTATTACTCTTGTTGTTGGTTTTGATTGGTGCACCTTAATTTTGGGATAACCTACCTTTGACTCGATATAGGATGGACGGACGTGGTGGGCGGTCATGGCTATGATGCGTTACCACCAGCCTTGCAACCCGAACAGGTAGTATCCTACCTTGGGCATTGCCTCACATGCCTTGTCGTGCTTTTATCCCTATAAGAGACCCATACAATTTTGGTTTAGTGTTGTCGTATCATGGCGCATCCCTATCCACTGACTGGTTACTGGTGTTTTATATGCAAACTGTATGACAATGCTTAAAAATGCGTTAAGGGGGATCAATGTAAAGCCTTGCACTATTTTGATATTTATATTACTGATTAGACACTATATATATAGCGTTTCTACTACATATAAATATTTTGACGGATCCTTAAGAGATGAAAATCCCGTAACATTTCTTGAGTTATTACACGCACGTTCTACACTAGATAGGAGATGTGAAACCCCGTAAACATCTCTGACGCCATGACACTCATGTTATATGAGATATCGATTTGACCCATATAAGAATATTTTAGTCCTGACTCGAGTGTTTTGTCTTTTCATTACGCTTGGGTCAGTCCTGAGTTTTCAGCTTATTGAAGATTTATTCTAGAGGACGACGACGAAGATTTGGTATATTGTTACTATTATTATTCCTGCATCATGTTGTCTGCTGCATTATTATTTATCCCTGCTATGTATATAACGCTGATAAATGTTGTATAAATTATTATCAAATGTATAATATAAATAGCTTCATGAACTGTTTATTTGATTATTATATTTTATCGTTTTGCTGCGAGATTCTATGTTTGTTTTTCTTCTTCTTTTCTTATTTTTATTAATTGACCCCATAGATTATCAATGTTCCGGATTGTTTAATTTGGACATGTGTGGATTATTATCAATTTAAACCTTCTGAAATGTGGGCTGTCACAGTTGGTATCAGAGCTTTGGTTTAGCGATAACCTAAGCTTTGTGGGGTTTGACTCATGAGAGATAGAGTAGTAATACCCTAGAATGAGTCTGTTTGAGTGTATATTTATGAGAGAGCATATTTGTTAGTGTTATAAAATGTTTTATATTGTGTTTACTTATCCGTTGAGTTGCTTATGAAATTTGATCGATGTGTGGGATGTTATGTTATCGATAGGAATTTCTAAACACTTAAACGAGGCAAGTCAACATATCATTGTTTTAAAATCAGGTAAATGAAATGATTTTACTAAATTATATTTTATATGTATAAATTGATAATTTTATTGAATGATAGTTGGTTGAATTAAAATAAAACGAATACTTTATGAATTTATTTTACGAAGCGTTCGATAATTAAACTGGATTGGATCTAATTACAATAAAATTGTTTAAAATAACAAGTTGTAAATTTATGAAATGTCTTGGTAATAAGGTAATGAAATTTGCATAAGTAGATTATTAATATAGTTTATAAATGGAATGAATTTAAAAAGGCTGAGAATTTCTGAATTTAAATCCTATTGCTTTCAAAATTTGTTTTCAAAGCCTTCAAAAATTAATGATAATATTATTTGGAAGGGTTTTGGCTAGAAAAGATATATTTTGAAAGGATTTTTGAAAGAAATAAAAGCATTGAACTCGCTTAGTCGCTGGGAAATGTTCTAGGGATGACTACAGCATCGCCAGTATTCATTTTTGAGTTTCCGAGTGAGAATGGCTACCAAAAGAAATTTATTTTCAATTAAAACAAGTTTGATAGTGAAAGTAAATATATTCTAAGTATGGTTTGATTAATATATGGAAATAGTTTTGAACTTATAATTAAAAATAGTATAGAAAAAAAAGTTAAAATATATAGACGGAACAGGAAAGAAGAATTTAAATTTCAAACTGTTGAATATTTTGTTAAGCAGACAAGAGAAATTTTGAAATTTGAGATATGAAACAAATAATTAACTTAAGAAATATTGAATAAATTGAGTTAGTAAAATGAAGTAAATAAAATATAGTTTAACTCAAGAAAGCTTAAAAAATGATGAATTGTATTGCAATAAATTTAATAAAATAGTAAAATGAAAATTTAAGTGAACCAAGTGTATAAGTTATAAATTTGAGAATATTAGGATAAAAACAAATACTAAATTTGTGGAATGTGAACGATAAGGAAAAGAAAATTTAACTTGAATAAAATTAAATAAAATGAGTAATGGATTAAAATGAAATGGAGTTTAACTTAACATTAAATAAATTGAATTGGATATTGAATGAAACTAGATATATTATTAAAGTGTATTAATTACACCTAAACTATAAAATGAATTAATAAAATGAATACGAACTTGAAATATTAAAACGAAATGTAATTTAAGTGTGTAAGGAATTGAATAAAAATAAACGAGTTTAAAAAAAACCAATATGAGTAATTGAATTAAATTTAAATTGCATGTAAATAAATTAAATGCAAATGGAATGAGTTTCAATAAAAATTGAATGCTAACTAATGGAATATGGAATAAGTTAATGAAATGAATTTGGAAGATGAAAATTAACTTAAGAGAAGTTGAATAAAATTTATTGGGATAAAAATAAAATTATTAATACGAATTTGAGCTCTAGAGTAAAATTTGCTTAAGTAAGTTAATAATAGACTAATGAAGCGAATTATTTTATAAAATAAAACTTACCTAAGTAAAATTATTAATATGAATATGAGTTATCAAAAATAAAATTCACTTAAGTAATAATTTAATGATGTGAATTAATGAAATGAACTAATAAAGTGAGTCGAAGAATTAATATGAACTTAAGCTATGAAAAATAAATATGAAGTGCATTTTATAAAATGGTTACAATAGACTGTGATCAAAGAAAACATACTAAGTGTAATGAAATACAATTTAACTTAAATAAGATTGAATGAAATGGGTTATCAAATGATCCATAAATGAATTTATATGAAATGTGTTTAACAAAAGGTGAAATAATTAAAGATTGAAAAAATTGAATGTAAATAAAATAGATGTGAATAAATTAAAAGTAAATCAATCAAATGTTAATTGAAACAAACCTAATGAATGTTAATGAGAATGATAATGTATAAATTAAACATTGACATTGAAAATGTAAATTGTGATAGTTATGAATTAAATTGAATGAATATGGATTGTTGGATGATTTTTTTAGTTGTAAATCATTGTTTTAATTGTTTTGAGTGCATATGATGGTTGTATGGTTGCGTATTTGTGCTCATGCTTGAGATTTGGATTTCGAATGCATGTTTTATACATTGTTGAACTTATACATGTTTTACATCTTATTATAAGTGACTAACATTCCAAATTGAGTTGAGATAGGTAAATACGAAGACCGTTTGGACGTATACACGGGTTTTATGCGCTTTTGCTTGCTTAATACCAGCGAAATCGCTCGTAATAAAAATAATAAGGTACATATCTCGGATTAAATACAGCGATTTTATATTTTTCCCTTCAAGATGCCTCATCATTGAGATGAGATGTATATTTGGTATATTTGATATCTATTGAGTTATATATTGAATTGTAAAAAATTTCCGACCAAGCCGCGCAAAGGAGACTATGCCGAAGTTTTCCGTAAATCCGGGAGTTGGAAAAATTTTGAAATTTAAAAAAAAACATTATAACTTGTTTTTACATATAAGTTACATTTTCCGTAAAACCGATAGCGGAGTGGCATAGTAGAGGTGTAGTAAAGGTTTACTCATAAGATTTTAAAATTACAAGTGATTATTTTGAATAAAATATATTGTATGTTAAATTCTACACTTAACGCCTTTTTAAGGACGAAAAGTTTTGAGTGGGGGAGAATGTAACGATCCGTATTTTTAACCATTTTAAATTATTAAATTTAATATAATTATTAAATAAAAATTTAACAATTTATTAATATAGTTATTGAATATAAACTTGAATATAATAAGTTTGTGAAATAAACAATTCCGAAGATTTTGGCGATAATCTGTATTGAAATGGAATTCTATATATTGAATGGGTTCAAATCAATAGTTGAAATTGAATAATGAATATTGAATGACTGTAAAATGAAAGTAGTTGTTTATTATTTGAATTCGTTTTAAAAAAGTAAATTATATAAGTTAAATGACTTATATTTGAAATAATGCAATTTACTGAATAATTAAATCATTTAAATTTAATATTGGAAATTAATTAAATAATTGAATTCTGGATTTAATGTGGTTGAAAATGATGTCGAAAGTCGATTTAAATTTTATTTAAGTATAAATGAAGATTGTCGATATTTAAAAATTGAGTTTAAAAGTGAATTATTAGAAATTGGAAATTTTGTATTGTAAATAATGAGTAAAAATAGCCATTTTGGCCACTGTCTCATATTTTGACCAAACTAGTTTCATTGGATCCATAGTAGTGGGTTATTGTAGAATTTCAATTTTCGTAGCGATCAGACTTGTCGTTTGGCCACGCTAGCCTGAAATGCGTAGAAATTAATTTCGAAATTCGACAAAATAAATTGACTTTGAAGAGCTATCTTTCGAAAACGATCGAATTAAGGATCGAGACTAGTTCCATTGTGTTCAGAATGGGGGTAAAACATTCAGAACGCCAAGCGTCATGGTTCGTTTGGAATTCGGGATTACGCGGGTCGATCGAATTGGATACTTTCTAATTTAAATAATAATATATTTAAAATTATCCTTATCCTTCTCCTTATCCAAATACGTACACCCAGCCTCCACTCTGTCTACTCATACCCATCCCCTTCACTTTTTCCCCTTCATTTCAAAATCATTGGCCGAAAGTAAAAAAAATGTATGCGAGCGAACGAAAGTCACGATCCTTCGTGGAAGCGCATATGACTAAGGAAAGCGGCGAGGGCAGGAATGCGAGCTCGAGGGAGGTGGCGAGCTCGAGCTTGATTTAGGGTTTTGAGTAGTGATTTTTAGAGCTATGCTTGTGATTGTTCGCGTGAGAGGCTGGAAGGAAGTGGTTGGGGCAGCGCTTCGAACGATGAAGATCTGGAGCCTAGGGTTGATGGCGCTGTAATTGAGGTTGTCGGTGGCAGTGAGTAGGCACGGCGTTGGATCTGGGTGGTGGTCTTGGGTAACGGGTGCATAGAGGATCGATCGCGACTGTGTTCTCATGCAACTGTGCGGGCTTGAACGCGTGAGGAGATTAGGTATTGGTTAGTAAACTGTTGTTAATTAAATTATTATTTAAGTTAATTTAATTTCAAATTATCGTTATATTTAAAATCGTACATTAATGAATTGCAAAACTTCTCCGTACGAGGTTTGTTTCATGTGAAGCGAGTCGTAGTCCGCTCGTATCCACGTCGTCTACAGCTTGGAATTGAAGTGCTATTTATTAGAAGCTGAAACATTTTCAGTTTCAAATAAAAGGTGAGTGTTTATAACACTCACGACGTACTAAATAATTTGTATGTTAGTTAAATTTATATCGTGAAGTGATTTAAATTTATTGACTGTTGTTGGTAAATTTAACTGACATTTAAATTGATATGAATTAAAATGATAGGATTTTGAATTGATAGTTCAAATTTGAAATGGGAATTAAATTTCTAGTTAAATTCCCGATTATTGATAACTAGTAAATTGTTAGGATATTTAGATTGATTTGGATGTTGATTGTGATGGATGCTATTGATTGATATTTTAGATGATTTGGATGTTTATTATTTTGACATATCCTATTATCACCCTGTATATATTTTTTGACAGTATATAAAAAATTGTTAATTGAATTATTTCGAAAAAAAGGTTGAAATGATATATATACCTATGACATTTATTTGGATTGAAATGATATATATATATATATATATATCCTTGAAATTAAATTGAAATAACCGATCACCTGGCCATAGGGAAGAAAATTATATACGGACACCGAATTAGTTAAATGATTTTAAATTATTGAATTTGAATTTATTAAATGATTTTGATTTAAAGAAATAAAAATTGGAATTTATGGGAATCAAATTAAATTTGGATTCGAGTTTTGAAAATATTGACATCGAAATTGTTTTAGGAATTTATTTTGAATTGTGAAGTAAAAAATTGACATGTAACTAGAATTATTGAAATTGAAATTGTTTTAAGGGTTTGAATTTTTACTTGAACTTCAAATTTATTTAAGTAAAAGTGATATTAAAAGGATATTTCTAAATTTGGCTCGGAACTGAATTATTTAAGGATTTGAACCTTGAATTAAATATTGAAGTTTAAAAAGTTAATTTAAGTAATTTAAATCAATATTTGAAATCGAACTCGAAATTTGATATATATTAAAATGGTTTAAGATTAGAATTGAATTTAAATTTAAACCATTGACTCGAATTGTTGGATATAATTTAAAGCTAAAAATGAAAATTGAATTTGATTTGAATTTAAATTGGAATCGAAGTTAATTCGAACTGAAATCGAGATTGAATCGATTTAAGTTGAAATTGAAATTTAATTGGTTTGAGTTGAAGATTTGGAATTGAACCAAATTGACTTTGAAACTATTTTTAAATAAATTATTTTATCATAAACTATTTTAAAATCTATCTTTGTAAATATACAAATTATTTTGATCTTTCAAGCTATCTTCCTATGTAAACCATTTTCAATACTCAAACTATTTTATATTAAACTATTTTAACTTTTAAACTATTTACAAATTTTCAAACTATTTTCTAAAATTCAAACTGGTCAGAGTGGGAATCGTTTATATTTAAATCGTGGATTTAAATACGAATTGGGTTAAAATGAAGTTATAACCTAATTTGTAACTCGAATTGAATTTTTTTAAGTGAAATTGACACATCGAACTAAATTGGTATATTTTGGAATAAATATGGTGATTTCGAAATGAATTTGATTTTTGAAGCGAATATGATATTTTGATGTCAAGTACGAATTGTTTTCGAAATATAAAAGTACCAACCGATATGTAAAATGACGTTTGGTTGTTAAAGAGACCGAGGCCTCTTATTGGCGTACTCTCTATCAATATTGGAACCACTAACAACTGTGTACGCGTAGGAGACTCCAGAATGAAGTGGTTGGATTGGCATTATTTGCTGGTTTTGAAGAAAGAGAACGATGATGGATAGACCCCGACACTTGTGCCAATTTGAAATGACTAAAACAGGATGGATTGATTGGGCCAAGTGGGCTAATTACCCCAAGCGAACATCCGTTCTTCGATTTTCTTGGACTTGGTCCATATTATTACTCTTGTTGTTGGTTTCGATTGGTGCACCCTAATTTTGGGATAACTTTCCTTTGAAACAGTATGGGATGGATGGACACGGTGGGCGGGCAATGTCTATGATGCGTTACCACCAGCCCTACGAACCGAACTGGTAGTATCCTACCTTGGGCATTGCCTCATGTGCCTTGTCATACTTTTATCCCTATACGAGACCCATACGATTTTGGTTTAGTGTTGTCGTATCACGGCACATCCTCATCCCCCGACGGGTTACTGTTGTTTTATTTTCAAACTGTACGAGAATACTTAAAAATGCGTTAAGGGGGATCAATGTAAAGCCTTAATGTTATTTTGATATTTATTTTACTGATTAGACGCTATATATATAGCGTATTCTACTACACATAAATATTTTGACGGATCCTTAAGAGATGGAAAATCACGTAACATCTCTTGAGTTATTGCACGCACGTTATACACTGGATTGGAGATGTGAAACCCCATAAACATCTCTAACGCCACAGCACTCATTTTATGTGCGATATCGATTTGGCTCACATAAGAATATTTTAGTCTTGACTCGAGTTTTGTCTTTTCATTACGCTCGGGTCAGTCCTGAGTTTTCAGCTTATTGAAGATTTATTCTGGAGGACGAAGACGAAGGTTTTGTATATTGTTACTATTATTATTTCTGCATCAGATTATCTGCTGCATTATTATTTATCCTTGTTGTGTATATAACTCTGCTAAATATTGTATAAATTATAATCAATTGTATAATATAAACAGCTTCATGAACGGTTTATTTGATTATTACATTTTATCATTCCGCTGCGAGATTCTGTGTTTGTTTTTCTTCTTCCTTTCTTATTTTTCTTAACTAACCCCATTGATTATCTATGTTCCGGATTATTTATGTTGGACATGTGTGGATTATTGTCAATTTAAACCTTCCAAAATGTGGGTTGTAACCATAAAATACCGAAAATTTGATCTAATTAATTTATTATGTTATTAAAATGATTTAAAAGTGTTTTGGATAAGTTTTATAAAATTTGACTAAACGGTAAAAATGAGCCATCATGTTTCGGCAATTCGCGATTTCACGACTTGAAAAGTTAAACGGATGTATAGGATGAAATATGAAATTGGAATTCTTTGAAACAATAATTTTCTAGGCACTTATGATCATAGTTTTCTAATGAAAAAGAAAAATCAAGATTTTGTTTAGTAAAGTTTGGGATATGTCCAAATCAAGTTTTTAAAATCATCGCGTTTTGGTAATTCGTAAAATATTGTTTTCAACTCTTTAAAATGGATGTTTTTAAATCTTTAAAAATATGGAATAAATTCATAAATATGTTAAAATGTTTAAAAAGAATTTGAATTATAAAAATGGGCAAATATATAATGAAATTGGTGTTTTAATCTATCAAGCAAATCACTATTCACCGACCATTTAGTCGTGGAATCAACCACTGAATAAATGATTTGAACTTGGGTTTTCTTTCCAAATCTTTTGAAACGTTCATCAAATGATAAATCAAATACTTTTAATGGTTTGGAGTCCATCAAATAACTTGACCGCCTTATGCGTGACAACGAGGTAGTCTCTAGGCTGGAGTTTGGAAAACTAGTTGCCTGCCACCCCTAGCCATCCGGATTGGCCCGACGGAGGGTATAGTTAATTTTGATTTACTCAGATCGCATTTTCTGAAGATAAAAGAAAAGAGATTTGGAGTTTTCCAAAAAGGTTAAACAAGTTTTAACCTAGGATTTTGATGGTAAAGAGAACATAGTATGGTAAATCAAATAATTAAACTCTATTAATTTCCAAGGAGGAAACTAGTACTATCTGTGTGAATTTAAAAGGTAATTTTGTCGTTATTCGATGCATAGTATGGGTTAAATATGGAAATTAGTATTGAGTATAATTAATCTAAAATCTATGAATCCTTTTTAGTCAATGCTAAGTGATTTAGGTTTATAGTAAATGATGTCTTAAATAACATTTTTTAGACCCATTTAAAACATGTTTCAATAAAAATGAAATCTTTATTAACTATACAAATAATAGAATATGGAAATATTTTGTTTTGGTATTCCAATGTTAGAAAGAGGTTTAAAAATTATGTATATCCCGAAATAGAATTTTTAAAGGTATATGTCTCTAAAAGATATTTTATTGGATAAAAAGATATCTTTAAAGTTAAATAATATTTTGAGTAAAAGAAGAAAAGAGGATTTAACGAAAGAGGCTTAACATTTCTGTATAACATATACACATCTTTTTATCGATAATTGGTTCGGAAAGACCGGGATTGGAATTTGTGATTCCTATCTGAAAACCACTTCGAACCAATATACGCGTTTGAAAGTGAAGACATATTGAATACAATGAAAGGCGGAGCTCTTCATAATGTAAGGCTGCTTGTCACTAACCTCATAATTCCCATATTATATACATATGGTGGCAGCAGTACCTTCATTTTGAAATCTTTAATGCAAGGACTGCTCGCTGCTAATCTTAGGGGTAATTTCCAAATAGGATGTAGTAGGATACCTTTGGTTTATCCTGTTCCTGGACAACTTATATAGACAAATGTTTGACATTTCATTTCTAAGACCATGTACATTGGTTTTTACAAACATACATCTGTTTGGTGGTGTAGGAGATAACACCTCTTATACTTAACACCCTTCTCTGAGGCGATGGACTTAGGGGTTGTACTTTTGTGGAAACCAATTAGTGTGTCGTCGGAAATGGTAGAGTGGCATTAAAAGTGGGATTTGCTGTTTTGAGAAAGGTAAAACTTTACCTAAAGCCTCACACATTAGTAATGGCAAAAATAGGGTAGATGTGGTAAGGTAAGTGGGTCGCACCCATTAGGATACGATCATCACCTTTCTAGATAACGCTCTATATTTTGGGTTTGTTGTGTATGCTATGGCATGGATAGGTCGAGAACGACCGAGGTGATGGGATATTGGGTACTATCTATGGTACAGTAGGCCAGTTCTATATTGGTAGAGGGCAGGGGGATTGTTTCTTGGTACATTCCTCTAGAGATGTAGTAGGGATGTACTGTCGGAAGGTAGTCCCTTACCTTGTCATTATTAAAAATCCATACTCTGATACATGACTTTATGGTTTTGATTGTAGAACCTAGTATGCTGGAATTTCACTAATGGAACAATTTCGATTATGATTAATATGTTATTTGAAAGGGTTTTCAAAGAATGTCATTAGAAATAATATCAAATAATTTGATAAAAATGTTTTAATTATCATAAGGTAAAAACCCGTCCATGTTTATGTGCGGCGTGGTCTTTTGAGATACTTTTCTTTTCAAAGGTTTTTTTAGGCATCAAATTCGATCAATGACACTGTCATGTATATTTATGATTTGTGTTTCCCACACTGGTTTGCCAGATTGATCCGGGTAATTTTAATACTCGGGTCAGATCTGAGTAGTTTTAGGATTAGCTGAAGATGCTTGGAGTTTCTAGAGGATAGATGAGATCTTTATCAACATATGGATGTAGTTTACTATTCCGCTATGTTTGTTTTTTTCAGCATCTTTAAGGACAAATATTTCTAACTATCCAAGCTGAGCTTTGGATTGACTCTGATATATGTATTTAAAAAGTTTTTCTGCTATAAAGAATACTGATAATATAAATTATTCTATTCATGTAAGATTCTGTTCTGTCCTTATTTTCTTTTACCCTTAACAATCGGTTTTTTCGGCACTTGAATGCTCGACACGCAATATAGTAGGCATATTAATGCCGATTTTCGAGGGTCGAAAATCTCAATCGTCTCATTTGGTATCAGAGCTTTAGTTGAGTAAACACCTAAGCCTGATAGGGGTAAAGCTTCATCAAATATAAGGTTAGTAACATCTTAGGATTAGTAACTTGGTAGAGATTGGGTAAGTGACACCTAGAATGAGTTGAGAGTATTATATATGAGCGCATAATTGTTTATGTTACATAAAAATGATTTTTACTTTTTGTTTCCTGGGGATTTGACCAGGCAACTAGTACTCGGCAATAAGTGCTCGGTATCAGAGAGTGTCCGGCATCTAGGAGTGTTCGGCGAAGCATCTGTCATCCATGAGTACTCGGCGTAGTACTCGGCATCCATAGTGTCCGGCGTCCAGGAGTGTTCGGCAAAGTACACGGCATCCAGGAGTGTTCGGCGAAGCATCTGTCATCCATGAGTACTCGGCGTAGTACTCGGCATCCATAGTGTCCGGCGTCCAGGAGTGTTCGGCAAAGTACACGGCATCCATAGTGCTCGGCATCAAGGCTGCTCGGCATACAAGACTGCTCGACATCAAGACTGCTCGGCATAAAGAGCACTCGGCGTCGAGACTACTCGGCAACAGGAGTACTCGGTATCCCATGGTGTTCGGCGTAATACTCGACATATAGAAGACATTCAGCATGCACAACTAATCAGTATCGTTCGGCATGCATACGCCGTTCGCTCAAGAGCTTGAGACGGAGGCACGTTCGGCCTCAACAGACAACCGTCCTACACCTCCCACGACACCAACATACCGTTCGGCATAGAAGGAATGGTTCGGCGCAGAGCGTTCGGCACGCCTGGTTCGGCATATAGCGACCACTGCACTGGGGCTTGAGTGTTCGGCTATCCAGCCCACTTGGGAAGTCCAGCCCATATTTTCCTATAAATAGAGGGGCAGGGTCACAGTGAAATGGATCCTTTTTTGGGGAGAGAAAACACCGGGGAGACTCTGCCATTTTCAAGACTCATCTTCTCTACTTAACAACTTCATTCAAACATTTGATTCACGAATTGTATTTGTAATCAACTATAAAGAAGATCAATAAAGTTTAACCTCAAAGTGGACGTAGGCAATTACGCTGAACCACTATAAATTTGGTGTTCTTACTTTCTGTATTTAGATTAGCACTGTCTTCTCTGTTTAATTTGATTTCATCACTTATATCTATTCACAATCTTCTTCTACGAGGTTAGTGACCAATTTTGGTGCTAACACTTTGGTGCTTTCACCGAGAATCGAATTCTCAGACCTCAAGGATCTGCATTGAAGCTACTGGATTGAACAAATCCCCCAAAGAAGATCCGACTTACTGATAGGACATCCGTTGATTCTACTCAGAGTTCATACCAATAACTCTACAATGGCAAGACCACGTACCAGGTCAGCTTCTCTTAATGCGGATGCCCGAGAGACTGCTAGCGTGCAACAAGCAGGACCTAGCAATCAACCAGCGATCCCGAGTGCAGGGATTGCCGCTCAAGAACAGACTCCAGTTGTCACCAGAGTAGAGTTCAATGACTTGATGAGAGAACTTAGGGAAAGCAGGAGACAACTGGGAGAACAGATGCAAGCTAATGCCAACCTGATGGCACAACTCACTCAACAGCAGCAACAGAATGCTGGGGGCAATCCAGCTGCTTATTCCTCATCTGACAGCTCTACTTCTTCTGATGAACCACCCAGGCGTAGACGCCGTAAGACTGAAGCTGCAAGGGCGGATGCTGTTGTTCGAACAGCTGGAGACCGCGACCAAGCCAGAACTGGAAGCTTCAGAACCGGAGTACAGATGGAGGATGGAGCTCCAGATCATCAAAATGCTAACAATGTTGAACCTCAAGACGCACGATTGGCAGATCGCCAGGAAAGGAGGCATCAGCATGGACAGGCGCGTAGAACTGACTCCAACCTCCCAGCTTCCATACAGACACCCGATCTGACAGCCATGATCAGGCAACTGATGAAAGAAAATCAGGGCTTATCAAATGACGACTGGGGAGTGTCAAGAAGTCATACTCCGTTCACGGATGTTGTGCTGCAAGTGGCATACCCCAAGAAGTTTAGCATGCCAACCATTCCTGCATACGAAGGAAAGACTGACCCCAGACAACATGTAATGAGGTATGAATGGATGATGGATTCAGCCAGAGCAAATGATGCCACCAAGTGTAGGTGCTTTCCGATTACTCTATCTGGGATCGCTACTATGTGGTTCACCCGACTTCCTCCGCGATCCGTATCAAATTTCGAGGAGTTGGCAAAGAAGTTTATTGAGCAGTTCAGGATACACACTACACGCCCGAAGGACGTGATGTCTCTGTCAAGTGTAATCCAAAATCCCGGAGAGTCGCTGGAGGAGTACTTACAAAGATTCCACGTTGCGGCAACTGAAGTCAGTAATCCCAATGACCATGCAATTCTAATGGCTGTAATGAGAGGTGTAGATCCGGATTCTGAGTTTGGAGACTGGCTGGCAGGAAAACCTCCGGCTACGCTAGAGCGTTTCTACTCCAAGGCACACCAGTTCATAAGAAGAGAGGAAGCTAGGTGGGTACGACGAGATAAGGCACCGGGACCTGCCCAAGAGTCAATCAAGAGCAACATTGCTGTGAAGCAATCTGGAGACAATTCGGGAAAGGTCCAAGTCAATGTCCAGAGTAAGCCTGTGCAGCCCAAAGAGTCCGGAGGAAGAAGTCAAGGAAAGAGGAAAAAGCGGGAAAGTGGAAGTCGAGAATTCCCAGCTATAGCGAGTACACTCCGCTAAACGCCCCACTTGAGAACATCTACCTATCCACCTGCAATACTTTTCAATACCGAAAGCCGCGCCCGAAAGAATCAACCGAGGAACAGAAGCGGACTGGGAAATATTGCCGCTTCCATGAAACTTATGGACACAACACGGAAGAGTGCAGACACCTGCATGATGCTATCGAGAAATTGATCAGACAAAAGAAGTTGCAAGAATTTGTAAAGGATCCACAGGAAGGAGGACAGGGGATGTCCAACCCAGGTCGTGCACCAGCTCCACGTCATCCTGAGGAGCCTGCCCGGACTGTTGGAAGACTGGTCATAAATACAATTATCGGCGGACCTCATCCCGCAGATAAGAACTGGCAAGAGATGGAACGATATGCAAGCTCCTTGAAGCATGCAGATTTTGAGTGTTGTTCGAACGTAGAGGACGGGGCCCCTGCTAAGCAGCAGCGCGTGATGACAGACGATATTGTGTTCAGGAACAGAGACGCTGATTAGGTAGAGGCTCCGACCATCGATCCCATGGTCATATCTGCAACGATCGGACCAGCATATGTAAAAATAATTTTGATTGATTGTGGAAGTTCAGTCAACATCATCTTCAAGAAGGCCTACGATCAGATGAAGCTAGAGACAAAAGACTTGAAACCATCCAAAGCTCGTATTCACGGCTTTAACGGCGCTGCGACTGATGCAGTAGGATATGTCGAGTTACCAATTGAACTGGGACAAGGCGAGTGTCGGAGGGTACGAATTCTACCCTTTGTAGTTTTGGATGTGGACTCTCCGTATAATGTTTTCTTGGGTCGGTCGGCCCTGGCTGAATTCAGGGCGGCATTAGCCCCGTGGTGCTTAACTTTGAAGTTTCCGACTGACAAAGGAGTGGGCATTGTTCACGGTGACCAAGCAGCTGGTCGTTCCTGTTATGTGGCCGAGCTCCGAGAGGCCCACCGGAGGGAGAAGGGAAAGGTTGCGGACAACCCCATCCGCATCCTCAATGCGGATAATTGACAAGTAGCGCCCGAGCCCTGGCTCGGGCATAGTTCTCGGATCTACGGAGATATAGATCCGAGAGACGACGATGAGAAACCCAGGGAAGAGAAGGCGGCACCGGCTGAATTAACAATTGACATTTCAGTTAGCCGTGACGACCCCTCGCGAATACTGAAGATCGGATCACAGCTTGGCCCCGCAATGACTGAAGACCTTAGCGACTTCCTCCGGGCGAATCTTGATGTTTTCGCCTGGACACATTCTGATATGTGTGGGATTTCTCCCGCCATCACGAGTCATATGTTGAACATAGACCCGAAATACGTCCCAGTCAAGCAAAAAAGGAGAGGAATGGATCCGGAGAGATCCGCCGCTCTTGGAGAGGAGGTGGACAAACTCAAGGCGAATGGGTTCGTCCGCGACGCCCTCTACCCAGAATGGGTATCCAACCCCGTGCTAGTAAAGAAGGCGAATGGAAAATGGAGGACTTGCGTAGATTATTCCGACTTGAACAAAGCATGCCCAAAAGGACAGTTTCCCATTGCCTAGAATCGATCAGTTGGTCGACTCCACCGAAGGACACGAGCTGTTGTCATTCATGGACGCGTACTCAGGATACAACCAAATCCCAATGCATATTCCGGATCAAGAACACACCAGCTTCGTTACAAATGTCGGACTGTATTGCTATGTAGTGATGCCCTTTGGATTGAAGAATGCTGGAGCGACTTATCAACGTTTGGTGAATCGAATGTTCAAGGACCAGCTGGGTAAAACCATGGAAGTCTATGTGGACGACATGCTCGTGAAGTCACGACGGTCAAACGACCACATTCAAGACTTAGCTGAAATGTTTAACATACTCAGGTTTTATGGAATGAAGATCAACCCGTTGAAGTGTTCTTTTGGCGTTGCATCAGGGAAGTTTTTGGGATTCATCGTCAACGCTAGGGGAATCGAAGCCAACCCAGAAAAGATCCAAGCTATTCGAGATGTACAAGCGCCCAGGACTATAAAACAGGTACAGAGCTTGAACGGAAAAGTAGCTGCGCTGAGTCGATTTATATCCAAGGCAACTGACAAGTGCATCCCGTTCTTTGACATAATAAAGAAAGGAAAGAGAAATTTTGAATGGACGTCTAGCTGTGAGGAAGCGTTCCGGAATCTGGTAAGGCATCTGGAAAGCCCACCAATGCTATCAAAACCAGTTGACCATGAGATGTTGTACGTTTACTTGGCTATATCCCCTCATGCGATAAGCGCAGCTTTGGTTCGTGAGGAGGATCGAGTCCAGAAGCCGGTGTATTATGTTAGCAAGCGTTTAACGGGGGCAGAGAAGAATTACCCTAAAATCGAGAAATTGGCTTACTGCTTGGTGATTGCATACGCAAGCTGCGCCCATACTTTCAAGCGCATTCAATCGGTGTTTATACCGATCAACCCCTGAGGCAGGTACTCCAACGACCGGAAACTTCTGGAAGATTGCTAAAATGGAACATCGAGTTGAGCCAGTTCGATATCGCGTACTTACCACGGAGAGCCATCTGAGGGCAAGCGTTAGCAGACTTCCTCGCTGAATTTACCATACCCATCAAACCGGACAATCACGACATCATTCCCCCCGTTCGATGGAAATTATACACTGACGGTGCATCAAACGACCGTTGTTCCAGCGCAGGCGTGGTTCTTATAACTCCGGAAAACCGATCAATCTGTTATGCCCTGAAGCTCGATTTCCCGGCTACGAACAACGAAGCTGAATATGAAGCGCTGATTGCTGGCTTGAAGCTCATCAAAGAACTCGGGATCGAATCAGTCGAAATCTTTTGTGACTCGCAGTTGGTGGTTTACCAAGTACGAGGAGACTACCAAGCAAAGGGACGAAAGCTTGCTCCATACCTCGTTCAGGTCCAAGAACTACTATCAAATCTTGAGCGTTATGACATTTCACATATCCCGCGAGAACATAACAAAGAAGCCGACTTGTTGGCTAAGTTTGCAAGTACCGACGATGCTCAACAAATGGGATTGTATCCCGTTGAAGTCTTGCATGCCCCGAGCATAGACGAGATGAAAGTCGATCGCGTGTTGGGAACAGAAATCGAGAAGGAGTCATGGATAACCCCATTCAAACTGTACCTGACAACCGGGGCTTTACCAGAAAAAAGAAGCGAAAGACGACAGGTCCTTCGAAAGGCTGCACGGTACGTAATGCAAGGTGGATCCATGTATCGAAAAGGATTCTCAGTCCCATTATTACGGTGCATCGCTCATGATGAAACAAAGCGAGTCTTGAGTGAAGTTCACGAAGGGGAATGCGGCGACCATACTGTAGGGCAAACGCTAGCAAAGAAGATCCTCCGCTATGGATATTACTGGCCCACCGTAAACCGGGATGCCGCGGACTACGCAAGAAAATGCGACAAATGTCAAAGATATGCAAAAATCCCGAGGGCTCCATCAACGGAACTCACACAAATGATCAGTCCATGGCCATTTGCGATCTGGGGAATCGACATAATCGGCTCTTTGCCTTTATCCAAAGGTGGTGCGAAATATGCAATAGTTGCAGTCGACTATTTCACGAAATGGGCTGAGGCAGAACCTTTGGCCACTATCACCTCTAAGAAGGTCATTAACTTCGTTGTACGAAACATTATATGCCGCTTTGGCCTTCCACGCACCATCGTTACGGACAACGGAACGCAATTTGAAAGTAGAGAGTTCAAAGAGTTCTGTTTGAAGTACGACATCGAGAAAAAGTTCGCTGCCGTTGCGCACCCAAAAGCTAACGGACAAGTCGAGGCCGTTAACAAAATAATCAAGTCCATATTGAAGAAGCATCTGGAGAAGGTTGGAGGCAAGTGGGTAGATGAGCTCCCGACAGCATTATGGGCGTATAGAACTACCCATAAGTCCGCGATCGGCCACACTCCGTTCGCCTTGGCATACGGCTCTGAAGCCGTTATACCCGTGGAGCTTGAAGTTCCATCGCACCGAGTGACATACTATGATCCCAAGATGAACCAAAACCTCTTGCTGGAATCACTGGACTGCATCGACGAAAAGCGGGAAGAAGCTGAATTAAGGGCGGCGGCGCACAGACATCGAGTCAAGCGTTACTACGACGACAGAGTCCGCCCAAGAATCTTTGATGTGGGAGATCTCGTTCTGAAACGAGTCTTCCCGGTACCATCACGCATGAATCCCAGCTGGGAAGGTCCATACGCCATTGAACGGAAGCTTGGAGAAGGAACATTCAAGCTAGCGATCGTTGATGGCGCGACACTCCCCCGAGCATGGAACAGTGAACATTTGCGGCACTATTACATTTAGCATGTTTTCCTTTCTTATTGTAGGCACTGTTGTTTCCTGCATGTTTCCATTCAATAATGACTTAGTTTCCTTTTAAAGTTGTAATCAAGCAATTTAGTTGATTTTCATTAATAAAGGCTTGGAGCCACATTTTCTATGAAGTTTCTATATCTCTTAATTGGATGATAAATTACATTATCCTGCACGACATACAAACTCGTACGAACGATTCCGAATCTCCGAATCCCCAGAGCGCGGATCGGAGTATTCTAAGTCCCCAGAGCGCGGACTAGAGTATAAACGATTCCGAATCTCTGAATCCCCAGAGCGCGGATCGGAGTACTCTAAGTCCCCAGAGCGCGGACTAAAGTATAAACGATTCCAAATCTCCGAATCCCCATAGTGCGGAGCGGAGTACTCTAAGTCCCCAGAGCACGGACTAGAGTATAAACGACTTCCAATCTCCGAATCCCCAGAGTGCGGAGCGGAGTACTCTAAGTCCCCAGAGCGCGGACTAGAGTATAAACGACTTCCAATCTCCGAATCCCCAGAGTGCGGAGCGGAGTACTCTAAGTCCCCAGAGCGCGGACTAGAGTATAAACGACTTCCAATCTCTGAATCCCCAGAGTGCGGAGCGGAGTACTCTAAGTCCCCAGAGCGCGGACTAGAGTATAAACGACTTCAAATCTCCGAATCCCCAGAGTGCGGAGCGGAGTACTCTGAGTCCCCAGAGTGCGGGCTAGATTATAAACGATTTCAAATCTCCGGATCCCCAGAGTGCGGAGCGGAGCACTCTAAGTCCCCAGAGCGTGGACTAGAGTATAATCGATCTCAAATCTCCGAGTTCCCGGAGCGCAGAATCAGAGAGAGTCCAAGTACTCAAGAACGGACCGGGAGATAATGCAACTCATGAGAACTTGAGTTATGGCTACAGTTAGTCAACAAACCAAAGAAAGACAAGAGAATCATTCAAGCAATAAAGAAACTAAAATTTTATTCGATAAGTCCAAAACGGGGATACATGATCACTCCTACAAAATTCAGACCTCTCTATACAAACTGCAAGTTGTGAAAGATAAAAGCAACTACAAGACTTAAGCAAAAAACTCGTTGAACGAGTGTATCGATTATTTCTTCGACTTCTTCTTTTTGTCTTCCTTTGATGTTTCCAACGACTCCTCTCCCTCACGTTTTTTCTTGGACTTTTTGCTTGCTAGAGAAACGGAGTCAGGAGTAGGAGACGGAACATCTAGTGGTTTGGACCTGCCCGGGAGAATGATTTTCAAAGGTCTGTTCCGCGGGTCAGTGAGTTCCAGTATTTCAGACTCGACTTTGACTTTGACTTTCCTCTTCTCCTCGTCGGCAAGACGGTCCTTCATGCTCATCTCTGAAGTATGCTCAGAGGCGCCAGTGATTTTAATTTCATCGCTTCCTTCGACAGGAGACGAAGTATCAAGTTTGTCATCATCAAGCGCCCCGATCACTTGGGCGTCGGGACCGGGAGTTACCCCTGCGTGAGCAACGTCGCTTGCTTTCCCCGTTTCCTCCTTGGCGTCATCGCTCCTCGGAGTTGGCTCGGCGTCAGAACAACCTGCACGAAAATATAAGAAATGGGCATTAGAACGAATAACCGTTGCTGAAAAATGACGGGATCTCTTCGACTTCTAGAGAAAGAAGAATTTCCTACCAGGATCCGGTTGGCTATCGGTGGCATGCGGGGTTTCACCCTCCAGGATAGGTGACAGCACATGAACGCCGAGCCCGGGATCTTCGGGATCATAACTGGCATGCTGCTCGAATGGATCAAGCGTCGACCGACCGGCCGATTGAGCAGCATAAGGAGCGGCGATGTGAGGAGTAGTAGCGTCGGCCTCTGACGGGCCGGCCTCGTCGTTCTTCTCTTTCGAAGGGGAAGAGCCTTTGCCATAAAGAGCCAATGCTGCGGATAAGTCCGATGGCTCATTCCCCCTCAAGAACTCCTTCACCAATGCATCCTCGTCGACCTCTTCGGGGCCCGACTCGACTTTCCTGATCTTTATCAGAGTTTCCCATGCCTCAGCCAGGGATTCGAGGTAGCCGTCGCCCAAGAATGTTAAGTCACGGTGCATAAGGACGCGGGCTCCGTACTCGGCGATCAACGGATCAAACATACTTTTGACCTCTTCCCTGCCGGCCTCTACGGCCGCCTTAAGGCGAGAATCAAGCTCATCCACAGCCATTCTTTTGCCCTCCTCACGGGCCTCATCCTTCATTTTCTCGACCCCGGCAAGTTCGTTGTCGAGCTTTGTCTTCAGGAGTCGGGTAGCAACAATCTCATCACAATATCACTGTGATTCTTCCTGAGCAGCTATTTTGTCTTCTTTCTCCTTGGAGAGTTGTTCTTTCAGCTCTTTGACTTGAGTAGCGAGCGCGTCCCTTTCTTTTTGGACAGAGTCTTTTTCTAGGGCAAGGGCGCCGCTGCGCTGAACTGCTTCGTCAAGCTCCTTTTTGTGAGCCACCTCTAAGCAAGTAACTGCCTCAGTAGTATCTTTCGCACCTTGTTCAGCGGCTTCTAGCTTTGACTTATACGAAGCGAGCTCTTCGTCTTGGAGTTTGATGATTTTCTTATCGCTGTCAGCCTCCAGATTCAGACGGTCAATCTCGTGTTGACGCTCGACAAATACTTCCGAGATCTTCTCCACCAAGTGCACGAATGCGTCATGTTGAACATAGACGTCATTGTTGCAGGCAATGGCACTTTGCTTCACGTGCCCAGGAATGTGATGGATGGCTGGGAGGAATTTCAAGTCGTCAAAACAGATTTTTGGAAACTTGGCCTTAAGGTCGACCAACTTTTCCGCAACAGTTGGGTCCACGGTAGGAATAGGAGGAGGAGGCTTAGAGAATTCCGTTCTTTTACGTTGCTCTCGAACTTGCCTCGTACTCGATGAACTGGAATGTTGTTCTCGAGCAGCATCAGACTGATAACCCTTCTGCAAAGACTTCTCTTTATCCGGCTCAGTTGGAGGAGGAAGATCGCGGGACTGGGAAGATTGAGAGTGTGCTTTCTTGCAGTGAGACGACTCACAAGGACGATTGTCCCTATCTTCATAATCACCTCGGTCCCTGCGTCTGCCTGAACCGGAATCCCGTCCGGAGTGATGGAATATAGAAGACCCCTGAAGGCGATCAAGTCCGTGTGAGCGGCCCATATCACCTGCAAAGAATGGAGATAACAACGAGTTAAGGAGAATTCACGAATTAAAAAGACTTGAAGTATATTATGGAATGCGCATGTGCGTGTGTGTCCTAGTGTTCCCCCCGATGGACCCGTTCGTTTATCTTTGCTAATCGGAGTATTGTCTCCTTGAGCCAGGAGTTGAACTCCTGCATTGCCTCTAGCGGGCGAAGAGAATTTGAGAGCTTCAGGATCATCGAATCCGTAATTAAGTAAATCATCGGGAATGGACAAGTTGGACAGACCCCTCAGAGAACTTTCCAGGTGCAGCGAAGAAGCCTCTTTCTCAGGAAGGATAGGCGTAACTTTTGAGGTGCCACCAACTTTCTCCTTTCGAACCGTATATTTCAACTTCTTCTTTCCCTTCGAAGGGGAGGATGATGTCTCAATATCCTGAACTTCGATTGCCGGATTCCAAGCGAGACCCACGTTCTCGCCCTGAGTTTCGGGGGCATCATCCTCTTTACGCTCGCCTTCTTCGTGCATGTCGGGAGCGCGACGCGACGACGGTCCGGCAAGTTTTTTCCCTTTACCAGATGGAGGTTTGGGAATTGTAACACCTTTTGGAAGGCTGATCCGACGATCAGGGGCTAGCAAGCCGAACCCCGACAGCGATTCATTTGAAATGATAGTCTGGATGTCTCGATCCTCAGCAGGAAGAGCTCTAATGGCTTCAACAGCCTCAGAATATCCTCGGCCTTCCGGACGCGGGTTGATACCTGAAAAGATGAAATGAAGAGTTAGGAAAAGCATGACTCCAATTAAATACGAATAACGATTCGGCAGAGAGACTTACTGCCTTCAACCCATCTCCTAGCGAAACCAGAAGGGCAGCGCACATAGAACCATTCCTGTTTGTACAGGGTGAATTTGCTACAGGCCCCTGTCAAGATCTGGCACTTGTGGTATGGCTCGAGGAACATAAAAGAAGGGCTATCTTTCCGTCTCTTGAACATATAAATGTATCGGATATCACCGGGGGTCTGGAAAAGACGGCCATGAAAAGTAAATAAGTCCCATATAGAAATGCATGGCCATTCGGGTGCAGCTGCGACGGAGCTATGTCTATATACTGCAGCACATCCCGAAGAAATAAATTGAATGGAGGCACGCTGCCCATCCAACACATGAACTTGTTGCAGGCAGTGTACCCGACTGGGGGCAGATGAGGGCGGTCGTGTCTCGAAGGAACTAACACGTCAGCAAAGAAATCCCATGAATGGACCATATCCGTCGCAGAGCAGCCTCGTTGATCTTCGAGGCTTGAGAATCGATCTGATTGTCTAGTAAGATGGTTGACTCCAGAGCATCAGGCGCCAAGTTATGTGCGGGAGAGGTTGTCGGGTTAGAAGTATCTGCGGCTCCTTGCCTCGATGACGGCCCAGGCCTGTCAGATATGGTGGCGGAGCAAGATTTTCTCGACATCCCAAATAAATAACTAAGTGCTTGAGAGAGCTATACTCAAAAAACGTTGAACGTTAGAATTAGCAACACGAGTTTTCCCCCCCACGTGGTGTGTGAACTAGTGAAAACAATTGTGTACAAGCAGTGAGATTTTAAAGATATAATGATTAGCTTCGAATCGCCGCCTTCGAAGACTGTCATCGCTGACCGTCCCAAAAAGCTTGCCTTGAGGCGATTACAGTTCCAGATTCAGAAAGCATGTGATTTATGAAGTGTCTGGCGTAAGTCTAATTTGATATTTATATCGTTCGGCATTTAAATGTTGTTCGGCATGCATCTTGGTTCGGTCAAGTCATAGTCAAGTGTTCGGCTAAAGTCCTGGCCCGGCTAAAAGCCTCGTTCGGTTAAAGACATTGTCCAGTCAAAGGTTCTGTTCGGCATTAAAATTGTTCGGCATGTATATGTTTGTTCGGCATATAACTACTGTTCGACATGTCTAAGTCCTGTTCGGTGTATATGTGCGTTCGGCGTGACTAAGTCATGTTCGGTGTATATGTGCGTTCGGCGTGACTAAGTCCTGTTCGGTGTATACGTTCGTTCGGCATGTCAAAGTACTGATCGGCACGATAGTTGTTCGGCGATTATGTCGTTCGGCTAAAGGTTATTCAGCGAATGCGTCTGTTCGGCATTAGGGTAGTGTTCGGCTTAAGTTCGTTCGGCTAGAGTAGAGCTCCGCCTTAGATCATAACTCCACCCTGCTCCCACTCCATTTACGCCGAACGACAGAGACAGATCGCCCGACGCAGGTTACGCCGTTCGACTGCCCATCTACCTTTTTCTTCTTCCAATCTTGATCAGCGCAAAGGAGCTAGGCTCAACTCCCGTGCACCGTTCGGCGATTCCAAACGAGCGAACCACTCCCACTAGCCACGCGTTTACAACTAAAGGAAATACTCTGTTTCCATAAGATGAACCTAAAATGGAAGTAGTGCAATTGTTAGAGGAAGGATACCTAATTCGACGATCGAAGTTGAGAATGGATTATATAGGCTTTATATCTGATAGGATTGCAAATCTCAAAGAGTGATAATAAAGAAGACGTAAAAGAAAATGGTGGAAGGGCGCATGGTTATATAGAGGGAGGTAGAAGACGAAGAGGCTATACCCGGTAGAACCGGTCAATATCAAAGCGTTCGGCACACGAGGTACGCTCGGCTTCGAACGTATCGTTCGGCATCCCAACCTTGTTCGTCTCGCACCTCCTTCGCTAACATTCTTGAAGAGGTACCTCCGAGGTAGATTGTACCAGATTCAAAGCGCATCACGTTCGGCCACGCAATACACTTTAGGGGGCAAGTGTTTCCTGGGGATTTGACCAGGCAACTAGTACTCGGCAATAAGTGCTCGGTATCAGAGAGTGTCCGACATCCAGGAGTGTTCGACGAAGCATCTGTCATCCATGAGTACTCGACGTAGTACTCGGCATCCATAGTGTCCGGCGTCCAGGAGTGTTCGGCAAAGTACACGGCATCCAGGAGTGTTCAGCGAAGCATTTGTCATCCATGAGTACTCGGCGTAGTACTCGGCATCCATAGTGTCCGGCGTCCAGGAGTGTTCGGCAAAGTACACGGCATCCATAGTGCTCGGCATCAAGGCTGCTCGGCATACAAGACTGCTCGACATCAAGACTGCTCGGCATAAAGAGCACTCGGCGTCGAGACTACTCGGCAACAGGAGTACTCGGTATCCCATGGTGTTCGGCGTAATACTCAACATACAGAAGACATTCAGCATGCACAACTAATCAGTATCGTTCGGCATGCATACACCGTTCGCTCAAGAGCTTGAGACGGAGGCACGTTCGGCCTCAACAGACAACCGTCCTACACCTCCCACGACACCAACATACCGTTCGGCATAGAAGGAATGGTTCGGCGCAGAGCGTTCGGCACGCCTGGTTCGGCATACAGCGACCACTGCACTGGGGCTTGAGCGTTCGGCTATCCAGCCCACTTGGGAAGTCCAGCCCATATTTGCCTATAAATAGAGGGGCAGGGTCACAGTGAAATGGATCCTTTTTGGGGAGAGAAAACACCGGGGAGACTCTGCCATTTTCAAGACTCATCTTCTCTACTTAACAACTTCATTCAAACATTTGATTCACGAATTGTATTTGTAATCAACTATAAAGAAGATCAATAAAGTTTAACCTCAAAGTGGACGTAGGCAATTACGCTGAACCACTATAAATTTGGTGTTCTTACTTTCTGTATTTAGATTAGCACTGTCTTCTCTGTTTAATTTGATTTCATCACTTATATCTATTCACAATCTTCTTCTACGAGGTTAGTGACCAATTTTGGTGCTAACACTTTTGGAAAAATGGTAACTGCATTAATTTTACCTAGGATTATATTTTGAATATAAAAGGGTCATCTTTTTAAAAGATATAGTTAATTATGGGACAATAATATACAGTCATTACCATAGGTCGATTAAAAGACATAAATTGGTATAGGAACATCTTGTGATTAGAATTTCATAGTTTGACTATAAGATGTTTCATAAAGATTATAGTTTAAGAAGTTAAGTTAGTAAGAAACTCGTTAAAATATGATATTAGATTCAGGTTAGAGTATTTCATTCTCTATTGTAGAAGCCTTCCAATCACGGTAGGAATTATTCCAAAGGAGAATCCTCAAGGGAAAATTGGAGAGAAAAGGATGACATAATAATCCTTTCTATTGATGACAAAGGGAATAGAAAAAAAGTCACCTAAAAACTATATGCCACAAGTAAAGGAAGAGTTTTGTGAACATACACATTACGATGAGGATGGATATCCCATGGCTACAATGCTAGAAGAACCCAAGACTCTAGAACTAGTATCATTATTCAATGACAATGGGGTGATCCAGATAACAAATGATGTAACGACCCGAAAATTCATCACTTTAGAAAAGTTTTGAAATATTCAAATATAAGATTTTTTAACATAAATGATATGTTTTGAACAATAAATAATATTGGAAATCTTATTTGGAATAAATATTTACAAAAATATATACTTTGGAAGATATATCAATAAAATGATCGAAAACCGTTTTATCAACAAACAGCTCTTAGACCATCCAACATCATGTACGGATTTGGATATATACACTCATTTACGCATATAAGTGAGGATATGTAATGAAATTATTTATTTTATTTTCGAAAATAAAATATCTTTATGACATCTTCAATGATATCGCTATTTTGGAATAAATGATTTTTGAATTTAAATTGAGTTTAAATGATTTTATATTTATTTCAATTATTAACTAAGCCCTTTTAGTTGTTATATAATGATAGAAATATTATTATCAAACTTTGTTTACAAATATATATATTAAATAAGAAGTGAAAAATATGACCAAAAATTGAAATCGGAAACCATAACGATTCAACGTAGAAAAGTTGTGCAACGTTGTGGATCATTTGAGATATACATATGCCACATACATTTACATATACATGAACACATTCACATGCACATGAACACATGTATACATACAAATATACTTATACATTTATATATATATATATATACAACAAAATATCCAAGATATTTTCCTAAAACTTAACCCTTAAATAAAAAAAGTTAACCTCTTACACCCTAAGTACAAAAACATGGTTACACACATGGGGGGAGATTTCGACCGTGGATGATGACATGACAGGGGGGAGTGGTAGTGAGCAAATGGTGATGTGTTTTTGTGAAAATATCACGATATTTTTATTCATTTTTTCCTATAGATACCACCACCCATCTTCACTTCTTTCCTTCATAAATTCTTAAACTTCTTCAGTTCTTATACTCCACTTTAATGGCCTCCTTCCCAAGAAAAATTATGGCAAAAAGAAACTAAAATTATATAGTAAGTATATATTATCAAAACTCTTCAAAACCAAACAAATCCACTCCTTTCCGCCACTACAACCCACGGTCATACCATCTACCAACCAAGTCCGAGTCCACCTTCATTAGTAAGCATGCCATGCCTTCCCAAAGGTCCAAGGCTCAATTCCATAGACTCCAGTGCGATCGTAGCGAATCTATAGCAAATTTTCGCAAAGTTTGAAATGAAATCATGTGAGAAACTATATATATATATATAATGATGATGTGATATGATTGCTATAGTTGTTTACTATGTTTGATCATCAAGTTTGGATGTTGATTTTATGTTTATCTTGATGTTGAAATGATTTACGTTTGATACACGTCGAATATCAAAAAGGAAATCACTTCCCTTTAATAAATGAAATGGTGTATATGTGATTGTTAAACCTTTTTAAATGGTTAAAAATAATTTAGTAATGTTTTATAAAAATTTAGAAATGTTTCGACAAAGTTAGGAAAGAATATGAAAATTTAGTTAAAATAGGCGCGTCGTGCAACGGTAGTTCGCGATTTCAGGCCGTAGAAAGTTAAATACACTTATACGATGGATTCGGAGTCGGAATTATTTATGATAAGAATTTTCCAAATTCTTATAATCATAGTAATCAAAAAAAAGAAAAGAATCAAGATTTTGTTTAGTATATATTGAAATATGAGCAAATCAAGTTTTCAAAATAATCGCGGTTTGGCAGTTCGAAAACCAAAGCGACAAAATCTTTTAAATTGGTATTTTTAATTGTTTAAAAATATGGAATAAATTCTAGAAATATTTTAAAAGAGATTTGAGTAATAAAACTGGATTTCTAAATGATCAAAAGGTTGTTTTTATCAAATAAGCATTAAAAGCACTTTCGCGACACTTTTTGTAGCACTTTTAATAACTATTGAGATATGGCTTTAAACTTAAGTATTCTTTCCCGGATCTTTTACAAAAAAATTTAAATAAATAATAAGTATTCTAAAGATGATTTGAAGGTTTTATAATTTATTTTAAATTTTTTAAATAAATGATTTAAAGAAAAGCTGTTAAAATCAAGTGATTTAATCTTGGCTATAAAAGCCGATGAGTAGACTAGATTTTTCTATTCGTGAGATCCAAATGTGAGGTGCTTAAACTAAGGGGATGTTCAGGAGTAATCAGTGCCTTGGCTCACCTGGTCTTTTTCCTGGGCGAGGAATAGATAAGGTGAATATGTTGAAAACGGGGCAAGTATAAAAGATTTAATTTTCCAAATTTTATACAGCTTGGATTGTATAAAAATAATCTTCTTATACTTGGTATAAAATTCTATGGAGGGACTATATATTTGAATTTAAAAGGTGATTTCACCGTTATTCGAAGAATAGTAAATGTTGAATACGGAAATTGACATTCAGTAGAATTAATTATAATTTCTATCGACCCTTTTTACTAAATAAGATTTTGCAATATCATTTATGAGAAATGATTTTGATTTGGTATTTTCAAAGTTAAAGAGAGGCTTAATGATTCCGTTTATACTGGAAAGAAATGTTTTAAAGATATATACCACTAGAAGATAATTTTGATAAAAAGAAATTAGTTAATAAAATAATAAGCACCTATTTACTTAACATCTTTTTATCGATGGTTAGTTTGAAGGGACCGAGATCGGATTTGAGTGATTCCTATCCGAAAACCACTTCAAACCAATTTATGTATTCGAAGTAAAGACTTGAAATTATAATAAATGAATGAAGGGATGCTTGTCACTGACCCTCGAGGGAAATTTTCCATATCATATATATATGGCAGTAGTATCTTCATTTGATCTTCGATGCAAGGGCTTCTCGCTACCAACACTAGGGAATTCCCGACAGGATGTATTAGGAGAGTTCCTTTGGTTTGTTCTGTTCCTAGGCAACTTGTATGTATGAATGTCCGACATTGCATTTCCAATATACACGTATATTGATTTTTACGAACATACATCTGTTTGGTGGTGTGGGAAGTAACTCTCTTACACTTAACACCCTTCCCTGAGACATATGGTTGTACATTTGTGGAAATCAAGGGTGTGTGATCGAATTGGTAATGTGGAATTCAAAGTGGAATGTGCTATGTGAAAGGTAATCGTTACCTCTGGCCTCATCGCCTTGAAATAGCTTAAACAGGGCATGTCGTAAGGCTATGTGGTTTGCAACCATTAGGGTATGATCATCACCTTTCTAGATTACTCTGTATACATCGAGTATGTTATGCATGCTATGGGATCCTGAATAGGTTGGTTACGACCGGGGAGATGTCATATTTGGTTCTATCCACCACCAAATGGGTCTGCGGGTAGGCCGGTCTTGCCAGGTGCAGGGTTTCAAAGTTATTGATCCTTGGTACATCCCTCTAGAGATGTACTGTACGGAAGGTAGTTTCTTACCTGTCATTGTAAGGAAAACCATTCTCCAATAAGTGCTTTCGGACTTGATTGTAGAACCTATTATGCTGGAATTTAATCAATGTAACAATTTTAGCTAAGATTATATAAGTTTACTTAATAAGTGTTTTCAAAAGAAAGTCATTAAAAATAATATTTTTAGGTTTTGTATAGCAAATAATTTTCTTATCATAAGGCAAAAACCTATTCCGTGTTTATATGCGGCATGGTCTTATGGGATACCCTTTCTTTTCAAATATCCATAATTTGAGTTTCTCGTACCAGTCTCATGACTGAACCAGAGTTTATTTTCTTTTCCCCTTAAACTCTAGGTGCCTTATTTTTTTTGGGTGGCCATGTAGTTAGGTAACTTGGAGCATTTTGAATGGAGTGGAGCATTTTGGGTCCTTTGTAGAAAGTTATCTATTAATTTCACTGTATTTCATTATTTATCTACCAACACTTGTGAGGATAAGCTGTTATAACTATCCTGGCTGGATTAATACTTACTAGTACTCTAATGGAGCAATTTGGAGTAATTGCATGTACTACTCATATGTATATTTAAATGTTGAATATGATGTGAGATTCTATTTTGTTTTGCCTTCTATCTTTATTTTCTTTACCCCATGACAATCTTCCTCTCCGGCACTTAGACTCGGGGCACGTGAATACCAAGGATGTGTTAGTGTCGATTTCTAAGGGTCGATAAGGTGGGTCATCACAAATTATTTAGAAATAATTTAAGGATCATGAGACAAAATGATGTGGGTAACAGATCTAGAAGAATCATAACCTAAAGAAGTTCCAAAAGAGAACCCTCATATGATGGTAGAAAGGAATAACCTAGATTCAATAGCATATGATGCATGAATGGATGACATCTCTAATGAATCAGAAGATAGCAGCGATGATCACATTATCTGGGAAATGGACGTTCCCATATCTAAGGGAGAGTCGCATGTTTTAGGTATTAATTGGGAAGGATTGATAGAGAATGACGAAGAAGAAGAGATTTCGGACATCCTTCCGGGAAATCCTGTTGCTCAACCTTAGGGTCCCCAAGGACAACCCTGGCATCCTATAGGATGGAATCTTGAGAATGAAGAAGATGATGGAAATGAAGCGGATGATGAATAGGAGGAAGAAGAGTTTAAAGTGGTGGTATTCTTAGGTTCGGATGGTCCGTCGACCTCCATGTCTGATTTATCTGATATGCTATTTGGTAGGGTTGGAAGTTGCTGGAGAGTAATCGTATTTTGGATATCCTAAGTATATTAGGAATATGTTAACGTAATTACCATGGGTATGCAAAACAATTAATTATTGTTTAAGTATGGTTGATTAGAAAATGTAATAGTTCAAATTATGATATAAATCTATGCATGATCCTTATTATAGCTTCTCTTATGTCATGTTTAAATGACCTAGAAAATATTTTTTATGAATTTTACTTCTTTCATAATTTTCTTTATAATGTAAAGTTATTTATTTATAAAAATTCTTGAAATAAAAGATATATTGTGATATTTTAAAATAATATAATTGGTATTTGAATTCTTAAGATAGTTGATTCGAAATAAAAGTTATTTTGAAAAATGAGTGATTTTATAAATTGAATTTATAAAATGTGTTTTATAAAGAGATTTTTGATAATTTAAATCCCGGTATTTTTGAAAAGAATATGATTAACTAGTTCGAGTAGCTCGAAAGTAACTGAAGATGGACAGGAGATGTGTTCGAATGGTAAACACTTCTCTTAAGTATTCCCCTTCTTGTTAAGGGAATATATGATACTATTGGTAGTACCCAGTTCCTTGGTATCATTTTTGAGTTACTCAATTTATATAATTTTCTAAAGAAAATAAAAAGATAATGAGAATCAATAATTGGTTGATAAATTAGTGATTGATAAATTTTATCTAGGTGTTTGCATTTAATATTGGTTAAAGGGAATATATTATAATATAAGGAGTTTATTATAAAAGATAATTTATCTTTTAAATTGAAATGGTTTCTTTGGAAAGAAGATAGAAATTTTTGCTTATATACAAAGAAATAAATTTATAAAAAAATATCTGAATAAAAGATAAAAGTTTTATGAAATGTTTTCATAAATAAATTTGGAAAAGGAATTCGATATAACTAAGTAAGTATGAGATACATTGATCATTTCACCATACTATTTTGATCTAAGATTCAAGTACGGAACTTTGAGGTGTTTACAATGGTCCGAAAATGGATTTGTCACTTGATTCTTGACGACGTAAATTGATGAGGATTTGTGTTTAAATACTTGTGTTTTCTATCTTATTTGATCAAGAAGCTTGATCAAAGTCCGTACTAGAGGATTGAGGGATCAATAGTAGTTCGGAAATAAAGTTGTGTATTTGAGTAGAAGATCGAATCTGATATTGCGTACTGATGATCTAAGTATATCATACATAATTGAATTTAAATATTATATTTTGGGTAAACTCTTTTGGGTTCGGGTTGTGGTTAAACTGCGGGGGGGAGAGGGAGGTTGGTGGTGGGAAGAATGCAACGACCCATAATTTTATCGCTTTGAATCGGAATATTTAATCAATTTTAAATATCCAGATAATTGTTTTAAATGATAAATAATTCATTGTAATTATATTATAATGATAATAAGTGATTTATAATGGTTTTTTAAATATATGAACTTGTTTTATAAAGATATATAAACTTCGTTGCATTTTGGTAGATCGACGTTGTATATTTATAAATGGATTTTAATATTATTTAATATGGTTTTATAGCTTAAATAATCTTGTTTTAATTATTTAAAGATGAAAAGAAAAGAAAGAATGAAAAGAATCGCATTCTGTCGAAGCTTGGTTATACTGGCTTCTGTTGAATATGCTAGTATATGATTTTTGTTTGATGATAATAAACATATATATATATATTCATTTATATGTATTTGTTAGTGTACTATTTTATTTTTCACATAATTAAATAAATATTTGATGAATAAAATAAATAACATAGAATTTAAATTCAAAAAGATATTTTATTCAAACAAATATTTATTACAATTTTGAATAGTACAAATTTGAGATTTCACTATACATATATATATATATACAAATTTCAATTACATCACAATTTCAATTACATCACAATTTATCATTTACATTAGCACCTCACTACATATCACTCATTCACTCGTATTTATCTTCAACTCCATTCCAGATTGAATCCAGCATCTGAACAATCTGCAAAATAAACACTAATGCAGTAAAACAGAAAAGAAAATATTTTGCAGTGAAAAATAAAGTGTATATTTTGAAAATATTATTTGCCTCGGTTATTTGGGTTGTTCGTCATCATTTAAATTTGAATTCATCATACACGAACAGCTTGTGACATGCAGAGTGTATCATTGTACATGCCACAAGGCCATGCACACCAATATACACTTGATAAAGTTACAGGGACAGGTGATCACAAGGTCAAACCCAAATCAAAAGCCGGGTTCAACTCAAGTGAAATACAAATAAAATCACGACACAAGCACAAGGTCAAACTCGAGTTTTAAGCTGGATTCAACACAGGTGCAAGTTCAGGAAAATGGCCAAGACAACTAAAATAAGCCTCGACCAAAAAGTTCAGTGATGTACACATGAAGCAGAGACTAGACAGTCCAAACCAGATTCAAGGAAATGAATAAAGAAAGTATGCATATATACATGTCGACCAGGCTACACAATGAACACAACCAAGTGAGTATGCAACATGTACACAAATGAGATGCAACCAAACAATCGAGACAGACCAACAGAGAAACAACCTGAACCAGATTACATGATCAATCAACACAGCAACTATCAAATGAAGACGCGAATACCAATGGCACTGCCTCAACAGTCAGAGCATCATCAACAAACTGAAATAAGCAACTAAGTATGCTACAAGTTCAACAAGATATATATGCAAAGTCGACATGCACACATCAAGTATACATGAGCAACCAAATACAATACGACATGAAGACACTACATGAACTAGCTCGAAGACCAGTAAACTGCAAGTAGAACAAGATCACATGAACAAAATGATCTGGGTCGAATCAGAAACTCAACTGTATACAGGTGCAAGTATCACAAGTTCAGATATGTATAAATATGCAAGACCAAGTGCAATTAGACTCACTGAAAAAAAGGAACAACCAGACCAGTAAAAACAACATACTCAAATACAAATGGAGATGCAAAATGCAGACTACACAATCACAGTCAATGATGTGCATAGAATTCATCAAGCAATAACAAGTATACAGGTCAATGAAGTTTCAAGTCAAGCCAAAATACCAGAGCAGTGCAAACAGGCTCAGAGGCACCAAAGCAATACAGGGTTTAGTTAAATATGAAGTACACGAGATGGACAGCAGCAAATTCAAACAAGTGAACAAAGCATAAGCAAGTGAAAATGAACAAGTCAGAGTCAAGCCAGAAATTCACATAGCAGTATCAACTGGCCAAAGTCAACAAGCACAAAGAAAAGAAATAACCAAGGCAAGTTCGAACAAATCCATGTCAAAGCCAGGTGATAAAAATCAAAGTGGCCGAAGTAAAAAAGAAACCAAATCAAACAAGCCGTGGTGGCCACGAAATCGATCAAAGCCGTGATTATCAAGTAAACAAAATATACGAATTGGAACAAGTCAGAAATCATCACTAGCATCCATACGAAGATCAGGGGCCAAGCATAGAAACAGACAAATTCAAAAATGAAAAATACGAACGAAATTATAGGATTTAGAATCCTATTTAAACCCATTCATCATTGGCCTAACAATCATCGAGTTCAAGCAAGCTAATGAAAAAAGAAAAGAGAATAAATCACATACCAAATTCATACTGAACTCGACGAATTTCAAGGAGCCGTGAGCAAATCGGAGAAACGTATGATCGACAAAGCAAGCGACGTGATAAATCATTCATTCGATCGAGCAACTGAAGTCAGCCTCTTTGAAATTCAAAAGCCCTAATTTTTGTTTAAAGAGGAATCGAACGAGCAACGAACGAGCAGCCATTTTCAAGATCGAAGTACAAGGAGTCGGGGCAAAGAAATAAAGAGAAAAAAGGGACACTCTTTTATTATATTTTGTTTTTGGGCCGGCTATAATTTATTTATTTGAGCATTAATATTTTAAAATTAGGGTTTTGTTTTTAAATTGTTTTTAAATTGTGTATTTTTCTTTTAATCTTTTGTAATTTCTATTCGTGTGACTAGGGGACGAACTACGGTGGTGTAGTTCGAGAATTCGCAACTCAGTGGCTGAGTTATGGTAGGGTTTTGAGCGTAGAGTTAGGTTATTCGATAGCGGGTGTCGCGAGTTTACGTGTGTAAGCGTCTGACTACTTGATTTCTAGTAGAAACCTTGGGTGCAGCACGTAGGCAGGGTTTTGCCGAAGCTGGGTAAATCTGTGTGTTCTATTTTCTGCTTTTTATATTCTGCTATTATCTGTGCTGCTATTATTCTGCTGTGATCAGTGCTACGATTATTTTATATACTTCCGCATTAAATTTTTATAATTATTAGTAGCACCCTATTCACCCCTCCTCTAGGGTGAAATCGATCCTACAAGTTGGTATCAGAGCTAGGAACAGAAGTCAATTTTTGTTTTAAAATTTTTATTTTTCAAAAACCAATTTCTGCTTTACAAATTTGAACTTTTAAAATGGCTTCTTTTAATAATACTTTTACTGAGGGTCGTTCCAATATTATTCCTCCTATTTTTGATGGAATAGATTTTTTGAATTGGAAATCGAAAATGGAATTTTATTTAAAATCTTTTAATGTTAAATGTTGGGATATTATTGAAAATGGGTGTGATAGAATAGATGAGAAAAATACTTCGATTAATGCTCTTGCTATGCATATATTATATTCTCATATTAATCAAGATAATTTTAACTTTGTCTCTCGTTGTGAAAATGACAGGAAATCTGGAATACTTTTGATGCAATATATGGTGCAGAAGTTAACAACCGTGAGAGGTCCCCCATAATCAACTCAGAAACGTGCTTGATAGGACTGGCAAAATGCAGCAGTGATGAAGATTCAATAGCCGATGAGATAAGTGATTTTCCAATCGATGATTTAGTTCTCTTGTGCAAAAAAGTAATTGAAAATAATAATGCTCTTGAGTTGAAAAATAATAAGTTGGAAAGGGAACAAACTAAACTTCATCAGAAAAATAATGATTTGAAAAATTAGCTTAAAAATATTAAGAAAAATAAAAGTTCTAACTGCAAAAGGTGTTTGAATCATGAAAAAGAATTTGCTCGCCTTCATGAAAACTTTCAAAAGTTAGAAAACGAAATTTTAATTCAAGAGAAAAACAGAACGGAGTTGATTTGTAAAAACAAAATTTTGCAAAAAGAGTTGGATCGCTTTAAGAAGTCAAAAAGTTCTAAAAGTACGATTTTTGAGAAGAAATTAAATGAGATCAACGAAAATTTCAAAACCCTTGAAAAAGAAAACGTGATTTTAAGCAAACCTGAAATTATCAGATTAAATCACGAGTTTGAAAAGGAGATTGAAAAAATTAAGGATTTTGAAAAAATCGAATTTAAAAAACTCCAACTCTTTGAAGCTGAGATGCTTGAAATTGAGAATAAAATTAGAGAGCTTCAAAATGAAAATATGCAATTAAAAATGAATAGTTTTGAAAAGAGAGATAGTACCATTAGTTGTTGTTCGAAGCTAATAAATGAAAATAAACTTTTAAAATCCAAAGTTCATAAACTTGAGTTGGTTACTTAGAAATTTTTCACTAGAGATAAATCATTTAATATACTCTTAGAAAACCAACTCTTTGAGAATAAAAGGAATGCATTTGGATGTGCAAAAGTGTCAAAATATGAACAAACAACTAATAACATTGTTAAAGGGAAAAGTGTGATACCCAAACACGTGAAAACCATACCAATTTGGGTTCCAAAAGGCACGAATATAAAATCCCTTAAAGTTAAACAAATCTGGGTGCCGAAAGGAACATATATAAACAGTTTTGGGTCTACACAATTATATTTTTCAAAATCTATTGCCACTAACAACCATGGACCTATAAAAACAAATAGGTCACAAAAATCTTTTATCGTGTAAGTGTGGTGGCAGGCTAAGGAACAACAATAGTGTTACCTGGATTCTGGCTATTCCAGGCACACAAGGGCGACAAATCAAGTTCCATAGCCTAGTACAAAGGTGGCAACATCACCGTGGACGACAAACGAAATATTATCGTAAAACAGGTAATGAAATATTTATCTTGAACAATTTATTAAATGTGATAATCTGCACCATTATTTGATTTAAATCAGCCAGTTATGTGATAATAAATATTGATTCTGATTCTGACTTTTTCAAAATTGACGACCGATTATACTTTTTATGCCGAGAACACTACAATCCTTGAAATACTTCATATAGATTTGTTTGAATTAGTGATAATATTTTATTGATTACTGATCACTCATGATACAAGTGGATACAAGTGGATATATCTTATCTGGCACTATGGTAACTATTTGTTTATTTGCACGGCTTCAATGTAATTTCACTTAAAAGCTATTAAAAATGATTATAAGATATTTTGTTGCACACTTCGTGGTCTGGTCTATAGCATCCAACTAATGATAATCTCGAGTGAAAGAAAAATTCAAATGCAGATTTGTAACGACCCGTAAATTTCAGTGGTTTTATTTATTTAATTAATTGGATTTTGTGAAATTTTAAACAATAAAATTTTGAAATAAAAATTCAATATTTGAAATGCGTCTAGTTAAACATAGCAACTGGTAAATTTTCATCAAATAATTTGGAAGTTTATTTTCTAGTGTAATTTTATTCCAATTTATATCAGTTAAAAATTGATGATAATAAAAGTGTTCCGAAACCTAAATATGTCAACATGACAAAAATTTATTTAGAACACTCTGAATAAGACTGAGTAATCTGTTTCGCGAAATTCGGACGTTTCTAGCTCTGTTTGGATTTTTCCGTATGGAATGGCATCGTATATCAGTGTTCGTATCAACTTTTGATCGGATGATCATACCACCGATATCTGTATACCGTTTTGATCGTCTTGTCGTGCTGATCTCTATAGTATATTCGTTTGTGTAGCTCGGTGTTCGGGATGCAACGATATCAATAAAATGATTTCTGTTCCGGTACACGTTTTTAAACTTTTCAGCTTCCTTTTTCCTTTCCATTTTCCACCTTAACCTAACAACCATTTCCTTTATTTAATTCTCAAATCAATATATGGCTTTCAACATTTTCTGCATTTATTATCGGTTACCATTTCATTGCTTTTCTCTGGTTCTTTCATTTTTTTTATTTACCTGCCTCTGTATGTTTTGCCTGCCTCATTCTTTTCATTTCTATCTCCCCATTATTTTTCTGTATATCTTCCATTTTGCCTGAGAACCAACTTTCGCTTATTTTCATCACTGTTCTCCCCACCATTACTCGACTGCTTCCCTTCCTCTCTTATCACCCTCCAACAACCGAGCTCCACCCGACCATTTCCTTCACTTTTGCCTCTGATCTACATCTGCCTCCACGTGTAGCCAGCAGCCGAAGCCTCCCCTTAGCCGATGCCTGGTTCGTGTATATATAGTAGTGTCTGGCTGTGGTATGATATATATATGATGTAAAATGGTATCAGAAAGTCTGTTATAGTATTTATATTATAGGTAAAGTAATAACTGTGTTTACATTTCTTTGTTTACAGTAATATATCTATTTGTATATATATATATTTATAACTATTGTGAGTTTAAAGTATGTTTAAGGTTTACATATATATATATTAGTTTATATTGTCTGTTTATAAGATTTATATATATTGATATTTTGAACTTTAGTTAAACTATGTATATATATATATATATATATATGCTTGTGAATGTTTATGTATAAATTACTATTTGTCTATTACATATATTTTTATATAAGTTGATATGTGATTTTGTGATCTGTGGTTATATGGATAGTTTCATATATATACTCTAATACGATATCATATAATATAAGTCTATACTATAGTTTTGAATATTTTGCCAGCTATTTGTATATTACGTATTATGTTGTTAAGGTATACATATTTATGTATCGGTTGTAGTGACTTTTAATATAGACTTTAGACATGACATTTTGGTTATATATGATACGTTATATATAATATGTTTTGTTAAACTCTAAATTTTACATGTCTATATGTATACTATATATCAGTTATATATATACTCGATCTGGGTATACATATGTGTGTCGGCTATGTAAGATTTTGTGGCATGATTTATTATAAAGCTATAAAAGTTCATGTTGGTTTTTCTGTTAATTATTATATAATTTATATACATCGGTATGCTCAAGCTAGTATACATATGGTATATATATATTGTTTGTGGGTTGCGTGAGTTATTTTCAATAATTGCAGTGGGAATATGTATAGTATATGTATATCGTTTATGCTTATAGCTGGGTGTGTGTGTGTGTGTATATATATATATATATATATTGTTAGCTAATTTAGTGTATATGTCAGTTTTATGTTTTAAAGACAAAGATATGCATGCAAGTTAAATATATGTTACATAGGTTATATACCATATTTTGTTTTGCTTTGCTGAAATTAGAATGGTAGAAAGAATGTTATATATATATATACGTATCTATAAATGTTATATGAACCGGTTATTTGATAAGTATTTTACTGTTGTATTGAAATAGTAATGTATTAGTCTACGAGATTTGATGTTACATATATACAAATATATATATATATATGTGTGTGTGTGTGTGTGTGTGTGTGAGTTTAGTGTTTATGTTATATAGATTTTATATATGCCGGTAAGTTATAGATCAGAATATATATTGTATATATTAGCTTATTCCTATTTTCTGTAAGAGTTTATATATGTATAGTAAGTCATTTTGATTTTTATAAGAGTTATTGGTTTTAAAATTTTATATTAGAATATTTTCTAAATATACGGGTCTAAATTTAATTATGATTTTGTATATATACCTATAAACATTTTGATGTTAACGCATATATATTCTGAATTTAATATTGGGTTTTGAATAAAATATGAGTAAATATCTGATTTAAATTGTATATATATAATTATATATGAGTTCACTTACACCATTGATCTTCATCAATCCAGTTGATTCGATTTCGTCAATTCCGAGCTATCAGTTCTGCTCATCAAGGTTGTGTTCAATCGTGCTTTGCTTTGAAATTCGTGCCTGGATGCATAATTCATTTCATCGCCAAATCATCTCTAGCCTCGAAAGGTGAGAAATCACTCACAATTAACGTTCTTATATTTATTAAATTTGATTTCAATTGAAACGACAATTGAAATATGCTGCCGCTAGTTATTTACATTGTTATATATATGTCATTATCTGTATCTGTTCACCTGTGGCATCTAACACCATTATCTGTTATTTATATTGATGATATATGCCTGTTACTGTTGTTATTTTATTATCATATCTGTTATCACTCTGCAAGTTCCCTGTTAGTATAGAATTCACTATGGGTTGAAATGATACGTACCCGAACGATCTTGTAGAATAGGAGAAAACCGTTATGGGTTGAAATGATAAACCCAAACGATTTTCATTTGATTGAATTTGGGATTGCGGGTTGAAAAGATATATACCCGTATATATTTAAATTGCGGATTGAAATGATAAATATCCGTATCACTTGACCATAGGGTAGAAAATTATATATAGACACTGTTGGTCTATATATAAATATTTTGAAAATGATTTCTATGGTTTGAAAAGAAATATATGGTTTTAATAAATATTGATTTTTAAAGATTTATTAAAGTTGATTTAATAAATTTGATAAATAATATGTTTAAGTATTTATTTAATATCTATATTTTCAAATATAGAGTTTATAATGATTTGAAATTGATTTGAAATTATATTTATTTAAGAATTTTACTTAAATAAGTTTGATTTGAAATTTATAAAATTTGAAATTTTAAAGCTATGATTTTATAACTTGAATTTGATTAAAAGTGACTTAAATGAATATTTCAAATTTATAAAAATGGGATATTTTGTTTATTTAAATTTGTAAATTGAAGCTTTATTTAGATATTATTGAAATGATTAAGTAAATATTTCAAAACTAATAATAGTAAAGTGAATTTGATATATATATATATAAAATTATTGAATTTAGTTATGAAATGTTGAATTTATTGACTTTGATATATATTGAAATTTGAATGGATTATTTTATGGTTCAAATATGTATTTGAAAATCGATAATTTGAAATGGTTTATTTAGAGGCAGAATTGAGTTGAAATTGATGAATTAAGATTGAATTAAATTGAATTTTGGAATTCGAGTTGATTGAATCGATTTTTGAAATTTGAGGAAGCTATTTTATTATATAAAGTATTTTTAAATTATATTTAAAACTATTTATATATTTACTTTATTAATTATTTTAATATAAACTATTTTAACTTATAACTATGTTTAATATAAACTATTTTAAATATACTAATTATTTTAATATAAATGGTTTTAACTTATAATTATTTTATATAAATTATTTTACTTTATAAACTATTTTATTTATATATTATTTTTAATATCTAAACTGTTTAAGAGGAAAGGGTTATGGATTCCAAAATGTTATGATTTCCAGCTATGATTTCCAAAGTGTTTTGGTTTTAAAAGACTTATGATTTCGAAAGTATTATAATTTTGAAAGTGATATGATTTTTTGGAAATGGATATATATATTTGGAGTGAAAATGATATCGTATTAATTTGGTTTTTAAATGGAAATGATATTTTGGTTTTGAAGTATAAACTATTTTGAAATGACCGCGGTGTTATAATAACGTTTGGTTGTTAAAGAGACCGGGATCGAATATGGGCATACTCTCTGTCGATATCGAAAATCACTTTGACAACCGTGTACGCGGTGGAGATTCCATAATAAAGTAGGATGGTGGTGACGATTCCTATTGAGGTATATATGTGGACCCAACTCCCGTGAGTTGGCATAAGGTGGCTTTAACAGGAGCGATTGACGAGTCAATGAGGTAGCACCTCTGATCGGATGCATTTCTTTGATACCATTATATTACTTTGTGATTGATTTGGTGGCCACCCTTCGATTTTGATTGGGAGTGTGTTCCAAGGTGGGCGGTAGTGGCTGCTATGCGTTTCCACCAGCCCAGATGCGTAATTGGTATATCTACCCTGGCATTGCCTAGTTGTGCCGTGTCACCTACCATATCGAGCTTTACTACGAGTTTCTATTTGTGTCGTACTTATGGAGTATCTTCTCATAGCCTCTCGAGGTATGCAGGTACTGTATAGACTATTGGCGCTATTATGTGTTAAGGGCTATATGGGTAACCCCTTAACGCTATTTAAAAGTAAGTTTATTTTACTATAGACATTATTATATTAGCAAAATATTACTACATAGTAGATAGTTTAACGGATCCTTAGAGGATGGTTATCCCAAACATCCATTAAGTTAATTGTATTTCAGTTGATATTTCACTTGAGTTGGATTTATTAATATAAGAATGTTAATCCTGACTCGAGTGTTTTGTGTTTTGCTTTACGCTCGGGTCAGACTGAGTGTACCGGTGTTCGAGACTCACCTTTGGAGTTGGAGCTTCGCTTGGAGATCCAGCTATCTATCCTGCCTTATGTCATTCAGTTGATTCCAGTGATGTATTCAGATCTTGTATTTGACTATTTTATTGAGACATCTGTGTATTCGTGACTTCTGTTGTATCATGTTTAACTCTGTTATATATATTTATAGTAGCTTCATGAACTACTATTCTTTTGTTTCCGCTGCATTATTGTTATATCACTCTGTGTTTGTGATCTGTGATTATTTCATTTACTGTATATGCTGAGTTTTGCCAAATTTAAATTAACAATCTGATATTTTGAGCAATTCAAATCCGACATGTATCGATGCGAATGGTTGAAAATTTCAGGTCGTTACAAATGGGACAGTATAGGTTTTATTGTTTTATTTTGACAAAGAATACATTTATTAGGAAACTTATAAGTTTGTTTAACATGTCATTAGATCTCAATACGTAATAGTAAGTTCGGAATTTGGTTTCTTAAAAAATTTCTTTGGATAAAAATGTTGCAGTTCTATATTATCGGAAGACTACATTTGTGTTGTACATTTCTCTTTTTTTATGCCTAAAATATACCAATGCTGTTATTCAATTGAAATGATGTTTGCCAGGTCTTACTTCTATGGGTTTAGCTGTATAAATTCATATATATATATATATATATGTGTGTGTGTGTGTGTGTGTGCGCTCATATGCTTATTTGAGTTAAGTGTAAGTATTTGATGGTTCTTAACTCACTTTTGGTTCTTTTCATGCTCACGTTTCTTTGAAATTATTACTGAACTCACTAATATTGCTAAAATGTACGTTGTAATGCTTAACAAGGGTGTATGCTATGTGACATGCACACTTTATAGGAGACATAGACACACACACACATCAAAGTTAATTTTTGGATAGTATACCCGTGTAGGTGTTATGATTGATATATTGTGATTATGATTGTGCTTCCATTGTCTATATCTATTTCTTTGTTTGGGATTTTTTCCGATGCTAGCCGTGCAAAGGAGACTCTAGCGAAAATTTAGACACTTAGAATATTTTTAATAAGAAATTTTTAGAAATTTTTTTTCTAATGTAGATACTTCATTTTTTTCAATGAACATATAGCGCTTTTTTCTACTATAAATAAGCTATTTTTTTTATAACATGTCAATATACAGCGTATCTACCATTCCATTTAGTTAATTTTTTGTTAATTTTATTTATTATTATTAACCACTCATCATGTTTGAGTTTAGTTGGTCTTATTAATTCTAAATATTCTATGGGAAAATTCATAATTTTATAATTTACTATACAAGCGACTTTATTCACTATCTTATCCGTGTCATTCAAAACTAACATGGAACTCTTATTAAAATTGATTTTAGTCCGAAAAGTAACTCAAAATTATATAATATAAACTTAAGTGCTATAATATGTCTAGGTTAGTGAGAGGTAAAGAGCATGGTATCATCGGCAAACTGGAGAATAAAAATATCATTGCTCGTAGTTTCATTTCCAACATTATTTAAAATCTAATTAATAGTGGATAATTTGACGATCCTAGCAAAAACGTTCGTAGGTAAATTAAATAAAAGAGGTGATAATGAATCACTTTGCCTAAGTCCACATTTCAATTGAATTTTATTTCCTAAACTACCGTTAACCATAAAAGTGGTGGATCATTAATTATTTTTTGTGAATTTGAGTGGTGAATTTGAGTCATAGTATGTATTCCTATAGGAAATTTAATATGTAATTATAACAACAGCATGCACTAATTACCAAAAGTTTAAAGGTAACAATCATTTTTAGATGCCTCTTAAGAGAATGGATCGGTAATTATTTGCAGTACTTTTACATGAATGTATGTAGTCTTTGGTTGGTTTGTCCGGTTTAGTGAAACATTTAAATTAAAAATAGCAAAATAAGATGTCATTAACATAGTGTATCACCTTCTTTGGGGTTTTCACAGTCTTATCACCCTCGGATTCATCTTCGGAGCTGTTGCTCTCCTTTGCAGCTTTTTTCATTAGAGACTAACACAAATAACACGATGCAGAATTAGGCCTGAAAATGCAAGATAGAAAATCCTGATCAAAATACTTACAATAGTAGAAAATGGCACTATAAAAGATGAATTTTTTTGAAACAGTTTTTATTTTGCTATAAATAAGCTATTGTTCTTTCACAACATTTTGATATACATCGTTTACTAAATCGCTGTAATCATTTGTAGCAGTTTTCGGCTGCTATTTATGACTGTTTTTGTTGTAGGGTCAGCATTACTCATGATTTGAAAAGAGGTTAACAAGTTTATTAAATAAATTTAATTATTTTTCATTCAAGATTCAAATATTTAAATACGAAGTGTCTAAAATATTAGGTCGTTACAGTGCCCATGTATACTAATGAACTAATTCATTTGTATATGAGGTGTTTCGTAACTTTAGATATACCAAATATCTTTCTAAACTTCATTTGAGCAAAATAATGTATTATTGTAGTTATCTTCTTTATGAGATAAATTACAATGCTTTCCTATTTTATTAGATTAGTAATAATCCCTATCTATTTTATTGTACTCTTGATCTATATGAATAATTATGAAATGAATGTTGTTTATTTAATATTGCTAGTTTTCATCATCCTAATTGTAGTAGGCAAATTCTATTTCAACCCGAGTATTTACTTAGTAGCCCCCTAAAAATTAAAAAAAAACTGTAAACCCAAAAAATAACTTAGTAGCCCCTTACCATTTCCAGAACTACCCTTCCCACCACGACAAAAAACAAAATGAACTACCACGCAAGGTGCTCTGTGGTTCGTGTCAATACCATGTAGGCTTTCTGTGTGGATGTGTAAAAATTCATGCAATTATTTGCGCGATTAAGCCAGAAACCTAGTATAGCCTCTGCATGAATTATCACCAATCTTCGTAATCGACAGCCTACGATTGTATTTGCAAAAAAATTAAAAAAATTCAAGTATTTTTTTTGAATTACCTGCTGTCATTGCATTAACAATTCATCTCCTCTTCAAAATCCATCAGATAGCAGTGAAAAATTGAATTTTTTCTTCACTGACTTAGAAACTAGAGTTTTGAAGAAGCGGTGGTTTAGACAGTAACAAATTGACATAAGAAGATAATGGAATTGAGAAGAAAGAAAGTACGTAGCTTTTTAAGTGTATTTTAGTCTTTAAAATTTTATTTATTTTAGGGAGGGCTACTAAGTAATTATCTATGTTGAAATAGAATTTTCCATTGTAGTAATTATACAAACACTACATGGAAAAAGGCATTTTCCGACGGTAGAAAACCATCAGCGGCCGTCGGAGGCCGTCGGAAGCCGTCGGAAAATGCCGTAGGAAAATAAGGCGTCGGGGTGTAGTGTTTCCGACGGCTTTCGACACATCTCGTCGTTCGTATTTCCGACGGCTTCCGATGGATTTCGACGGATTCCGACACTTGTCGGAAGCTGTCGGAAGCCGTTGAAAAAATATAATCTGAAAGCTGTCGAAAGCCGTCGGAAATCTGCAGCAATTTTTTTATATTTCTGCTGCAATATAGCCTTCCATCCACATTTCCCATACAAACACTATTCTACAGAATCCAATATATAATATTCCAACCAAATATCAAAAACCAAACTATACACAATTCACCAAACAAAAATATACATAAAATTAAGTCAAAACACATAATCATCACCCAACATCCCAACATCCACATAATTATACAACAAAACAGCTAAGTGTATCATAACATAGTACATAAATCAACAACTACCTCCACCATCTACCAAATCATACAAAACAGAAAAAAACATACCGACGAAAGCAATCAATCAATCTCCTCAGAACCAGAGCCAGTAGAGGAAGGGAAGCGGCCACCATACTACTGCATGTACTCGGAGATACACTGGTCTAGCAAATGTGTGGTCTCTATGGCCTGCCGATGGTTCTGCTCCTCCAGCTACGCCATTCTAGCCCGCAAATCTTCGATCTCTGTTAGATCGATCTGAGTTCTAGTCTGCCTACCTCATCTCTAACTGCTGGCCTATAATAAATATTTAATTTAGCTGTGTGATCTTTATAAGTGTATGTGCGGGTATGTGAATGATTAGCAGTGTGATAATGATATTTAATTTAGTTTATGCATGTTTATGTAAGTGTATGTGCAGGTATGTGAATGATTAGCAGTGTGATAACGAATTAATATATTTTGGTAATGCATAATGCTTTCATAACAAAGTGACTCAAAACCAATGTACTGAATTTGAAAACTTATATGATACCCAATATATTATTTACTTACCACTTGATTGCCAAATCTGTAACGTCTGCCATGCTCCGATGGATCCATAACTGACTCAAAAATAGCATCCTCCTCATCCGTCGTCAGCTGATCTCGACCCGTATCAGCAAGGAGTTTCTGGCGCTGCTCCATAAACTTTTCCTACATTAACAAATTAATATCATCATATCTTATTTCATTATATTTTAACAAGTAGAACAATTACTAATACTGCATAAAATGAAATATGCTTACATAGCTCTTGCTAGATTTATCATCCTGCCATGTATACGAAACTGTCCCGTCCGGATTTACATGCTCAACAGCATGCGTACGAGTAAACACGTCCATATAGCCCATGGGACCATGCGCCTCAACTTCTTGAAATTGATTTTTACATACAATTATTGTACATTTAAAATTATATAGCACAAACTATTTACAATTTGCATTCAGTAAATTTACCAACTCCTGCCGATACTACTGAAATGACTTCGACCATACGCGATGAGTGATGGGATTTTTATTTCTATTTGCAGAGTTTCTTTCTGACTCTACCTGTACATTCAAAATTTGATACATTATTTATCGATCATGTATTTTTTGATATTTACTACCAATCAAATAATTTTAAAAAAATTAGTATACTTGCCTTCGCCTCGTCAGTTTCCCAGTATCCCAACCATGCTTGCCATGCGCTCTCCTCTATCCAACGTGGTTTCTTACTTGATTTCTTGATTTCGGATATCGAGTCCCTATAGTTTCTACGCATCTTCTTCATCCAATATTCTCGTGCCAACTGCATATTGTCTGTCTGAATGTCTATCTCAGCATGTGTTTCACGATAAAAAGCAAAAAGAATATTAAACTGTAAAAGATAAACAGTAAAAAAACGACAAAAACGAATTAAAAATGGAAAACAGAAAAATATACTTACTAGGACATCTTGCCAAATACACTCTACTATGTGGGGAGGGATGTTATCCTACTTCGGCCAACACACACTCATCATACTCCGGTAAAAAGCTCTAGAAACATCCAACACAACCTTCGAGGGAAGTAGGTCGAACCCCCTGTTTTTAAATATGATACAGATAAGTACGTACGTATATCAAAAAAAATTAGATGCTAAATAAAATTTTATTCTTACCCCTCTGCTCTAGGTACTAAAGAAACTACAGGACGTTGTGATGCTTGCGATGGACCACTGCCATCGCCTCCTGAAGATCGGGAAGAGCTCCTACCTCTAGATGACATTACGATAAACCTATGACATATACACACATCATTTCAAAAGAGAATAATAACATGATAATGAAATATATTTCATACGTAAATGACATCAACGGTATAAATTGCTAAATTAATGACTGAAATGGAAATAGAAATGGAAGTGTGTTATACCTGATTCATAATGGATCTCATGTTCCGACGATAAGAAGATTACATTGCATTTTTAATAAAAATTGCTAAATAAATAACAAATGGAAATGACATAAAACATGTAAACAATGGTAAACGTACATATTTGGTTTCATAGTTACATCAATTTCATAATACATCAAGAATTCAACATAGTTACATCAATTGCAAAAAAATCAGATTCGGATTTTTATCAATCATTGTCATCTTCTAATTCAGATTCCGTCTCGTTTTCTACAATATTTTCCTCTACACTGTCAAACGCTTCTACCAAAACATTTAATTCATCGATCAAAGGACCAAAATCTGTATGATCGTCTGTAATTATTATTTCGTTATTTTCCTCAAGATCTGCCTGATAAGCTTGTTCGTTTGGAATATTCTTTCCATCGAATGTAAATCTGGCCTTTGTTTTAAAAACTGCAGACCAATCTTCTTTTTCTCTTTTTAGAGATGGATAAGGAGCGTAATAAACTTGCAATGCTTGTTTGGCTAGTAAAAAAGGATCGTACTTGTGATAGTGCGATGTATGCTTTATTTCGATAAGATTATAATCCTTGTGCACATTAATTCCAGAACCTGGAACATTGCTAAACCAAATGCATCTAAATAGAAACACCTCCTCCGCGGGTCATGAGAAATATGTCAGTTGCAAAATTTGTGTTAGAACATGTATGTTTCTACTCCTTCGTTCCATAGTATTTTTAACTCCTCAATCAACGGTTGTAAATATACATCGATTCCTTATGTCGGATCGTCAGGGCCAAGAACGACAACAGTAAGAAACATATATTGTGTTTTCATACACATACATGGAGGTAAATTATACGGTGTGATGATAATGGGCCAGGATGAATATTTAGAACCAAATTGAGAAAATGGCGAAAAATCATCCATACATAATCCTAATCTAACATTTCGACTCTCCGCTGCAAAATTTGGATACGTTTTATCGAAATGCTTCCATGCTTCTCCATCGGTCGGATGTGTCAACGTACCCTCTTCCTCCGTTCTCACACTATGCCATCTCATATTAGATGCAGTTACAGAAGATGCATATAATCTTTGAATCCTTGGAGTGATGGGTAAGTAATGCAAACGCTTGTACGGAACTTCCTTCCCCTTCTTTTTTCTTGGTTTGTATCTCTCCTGATTACAAATTTTACAATTTCTAAGGTTTGCGTCTTCTTTCCAAAACAACATGCAGCCTTTTAAACATGTATCTATTTTCTGATAAGGTAAACCAAAAGCTGACATAAGTTTTTTAACTTCATAGTGATTTCCACACATTAGATTATCGCGCGGTATATGTCTTTTTGCAGCTTGTACAACAGCCGTAAACCCAGCTTCAGTGATGTTGTATTTTGACTTCATCGCAATGTATTCTGCGATTACTGACATCTGAGTGCCGCTTTTACAACCATCCCAAATAGTTTTCTTAGCAGCATCTAGTAAATCATAAAAAAAAATTGCTTCAATATTTGGTTCTTCAACATTTCCATCATCGTCGTCAACTTCAACCATAGGAAACATTGATCGTGCTGCATCTTCGACCATATTTTCTATACGGGTCGTCGTAACTACTTCGTTAACGACGCTTTCAAACTCTACAGAAGTATTTACTACAACTTCTCCATGCCGATCCCAAACATAATACTCGGGTATGAAACCGTTTTGGCACAAATGAACTTTCACAATATCTGGTAACAAATACTTCAAATGTCTACACCTACTACACGGACAACGAATTTCTGGATCATTTCCGTTATTACTTAAAGCAAATTCAACAAATACGTTTATACCATTATAAAAATCTTCTTTTATTGAGCCTCTCAGTCCTTTTCTTTGGTACATCCATCTCCTCCGATCAACAAAATAATCAATCATTTTTCCTATTTGAGAAAATGAGTCACAAGTTCAAAATTTAATATTTATTTTCAAGAATACAAATTCGAAAAAGATTATTTTCATGGTCGTATAATATTTGAATTTAAAGAACTATTTCACAAATTAAAAAGTATTTTCAAATATGACACATTTTATTTTTTAACATATCGATACAAAATTTTGTACAAAAAGATATTTTTTTCCATGGTCAGGCATCCTACTTCCCATTACAAACACAGTAAGCATTTACATTTCGTATATTACTTCGTCTCAAACGATTCAACAAAATTTCGGCAGTATTTCCCTTTGTTCCCTGCATTGTACACAAATGCGTGTACGCAGGAAACAAAAAAGAAAAGTTAAGCCGAAATTTTATGAACCGTTTGAGACGAAGTAGTATACAAAATGTAAATGCTTACTGTGTTCATAACTTGTCCAATACAGGGACAAATCCAATAAACATTGTACCAGATGAATATAAATGGTCGTTTTTAAAAAAAACGACTATTTATATAACGATCATGTACAACACTCGTCAGACGGGGCCAAAAACTCTCTAAGGGACATTAGTTAATTAAATGTGCGCATTTTATGAAAAAATACAGTTTTACTAACTGTTCACATTTACAAAAATATATTTTAATTTAACACATTTATTCGACGTATTACATCAACTCAAGGCTGGTTTAACATTTTTTTTCATTTTTCAATACACACAATTATAATTTAGACTCATGCATTTTTTTTGTTGCATAAGTCAATACGTGCACAATATAATACTCCTAGCTCGTGCATTCATTTAATCTTATTCCAACTAACACAATACAATGATAGCAGCACTACACACATATACAATCATAGAATCAAGGCATACACAACGATTTACATATACACGAACAACCACAAATTATACATATTTTTCACAATTTCACGATAAAAGATGAAATAGGTATACCATGGAATGCTAGAAACTATTATAACACTATTGGAAACAATTTCAATCACCAATTAGCCCTAATTTATCAACTTATGCAAATCTAGAAATAGGGTAAAAATTGAATTTTTCGCGAAAATAAGAGATTATACCTGAGCTAGAAAGCAAGAGAGGTTGAATTCGTAGCCGGGGAGGATGCAAAAATACGAAATTAGTGACTGGGGGCTTGGGGAGTGAATTTGGGAATTTGTAATTAGGTTTTGGGTATTATGAAATGAGGAAGAAGAGGCTCGGTTGGAGCTATTAAGCGATTTTCCGATGGCTTCCGACGGCCATCGACGGCCCATCGGAAGTCGTCGCCCCCCTTTGTCGCTATTTAACCCTTTTCTAGTAGTGAAAATAGAAACAAGATAGTGAGAAATACCGAAAGTATAATCAAATTTCAAAGTAATATGCATAAAACATAGACATCAAATATTTGAAAAAATCACCAATTGAATGATTTTGTTTCACTAGAGTTAATATAATAGATTTGTTTTGTTTTACCTTTCTTAAACCATGAGATATACCAATCTAGAGTGTTATTTATTGAAATGTGCAATATATAGTATCAGTAAATTAAATTGATCTTCATGTAACAGTAAAAGTAACATATGAAAATTTTCTTTTTACTTATGATCCTAAACTTTGTGATTTTTTTTATTATTTTTTGTTATTGACTTATTTTATAATCTCCTTTTCTTATGTTTATTTTACAATTCATGTGCCAAAAAATTTATGACTTGCTAAAAAGCCTTGATCCAAGTTATATTTCTTTCCTCTAATTAGTGCAACATGTCAATACTTTCAAGTGGATCAAAAATAACTAGATGCTTGTAAGATTGCTACAAAATGTATGGGAATAACAAACAGACAATTGAGTACTCCTTCCAAGAGTGTTATACTTCCGTTATCACTCAAATCTTCTATTAAATTATAAACCTAACCTAATATTATAATGCAATTGCATTGCAATGATACAATATTCCATTTGTTTTTTATATAGATAAAATCGCATTCTCCACAATTCAAAAGTTAGTTTACTAAGTAATATTACATAATATTTTAATAGCTAGAGAAGCTTTATGCTTTATCACACTTTGAATCTTGGTTAGGGTATATTGTATAACGTTTGGTTGACCTAACAAATATACATACCTTTTAACTGATACAACAATACTATACTTAGATGATTTATTTATATCTTCAATTATTGTTAAAGAAAAAAAGGGAATTCATAAATAGAATTTAATTACAAACATATGGTAAATTATATGTGTAACATCTATAAAGGTAGTAGGAATTTAACTAACCAAAATACAAGCTTTTTTGCACTCTTGGAATTAAGATGTGCACCTCTAGTTGAGTTATGCCAGTTGTCATCCTGAACAAATAAAACATTTTAAATATCAATATTACATTCGTAGAACAACAACTTTCAACCAAAAATGTAAGTAACATAAAAAACCAACATGGAATAAAATCCAATATATTCTTTCAATGAGAGTGAATGCAAAATCTATGACAACCCAAACACCAGTGGGTCTGAAATTTTGCTAAATCGAAAACTCAAGTCCACCAAAGTACGGATAATTGATTTGGTATCTTGCAAATAAATAAATAAATGCATATCAGAGCACTATCGATATAACTCACAAAGAAATAATAAAGTATAATAAAACATATAATTACTGACCAAGACAGACACTTCCAATATCTAATGTCCTTTTAAGTACCGAAAATGCATTAGGAAACCCGTCCTTCCATTATTCCCATGTTGTAATTCATGTCCCTCTAAAGCTATCTTGTGGGTTGTAATGAAGTGGAGGTCAAAACAACATTCTAGTGACTGGTAAATTATACATTTTACACAATAATACTAGTTTATTCCAATTCTCTTCCATCACATGATATGTCATTTTATTTTACTTAGTCGTGTCAACTCCACGTACGCATACAATATGCTCCATCTACCCGAATTAGACTATAAGTACATATGTGTGTGTGTATATACAAATAAGTTAAGTAACACCATCTCCTTTTGGACTAAAATACTATCCCTGCTAGTATCTGTAACCTGGCACCTCGTCGGGATCCATCATCAATGTAGTATCACGTCCGTATAAAACTATATCTCATATTACTACTACCCGTACTCCAACTATGCATTGAGAAGGGAAACCCAAAATGTCGAATCATAGGTGTATCTCATCGTTTTTATTCGTGCTCACCTCAATGGTAGTTTACGCCATGTCATGCATCTCGTAATGACTAATAATGGCGTTCAATGGCTTAGCCGTATTCTATCTCGCCTTGGAGATTTTTTACTTGTCTGCTTCTATTATGGACTCAGCTCCATGGACTATAGAGGACTCAACTCCTTGGAAAACCCTATTCGATTTGAAAGATCTCTTTTATTAGTTAACTAGCCTTGCCCCCAACAAACAAACTAGCAAACAACTATGGTTTTGCATGACCTAACGTGATCTACCCTAGTAGAAGATGTAGCCCATTAGGTGTAACCTTGTCTTTTTCATTGACCACGCAGGACTGATGACGTACTCAACTTATGTGCAACACCTACTCCTGATTTGGTACCAACCAAGGCTGTAAAAATCGACAAGCGAAGTCTAGGTGGTAAATATGAATTAGGAATTAATCGTTTAGGCCGGATTAAACGAGGGTTAATCGGAAATGGGAATTTATGACAATTCATGTATTTTGGATAAAATTTTAGTGTTTTATTTAGCGTCTGATTGATATAAATTGAAAATTTAGGATTTTGGATGCGATTTGGAGCAACCAAGGAGGCAAGATCACATAAAACTAGCACATTGATGCTTGTATATTGCAACGAACCTTAAATAATGCCTAACTAATGCCTAGATACATGTTTATATTCTTACTTGGGATAATAAACTTTGTCCATGTGGGCCTAGGCAAATCGCTAGGTGGTAAGCCTCGCCTAGGCACTAGTGCCTAGGCGGGGCTTAGTCGGAGGCCTGGAAGGATTTTTACAATAATGGTACAAACACACACTAACACAGTGTTGAGCCACTCAACATTCCTATTTAGATTTCCTAACGCAATCAAAGCAATACCCCATAATTTATTAAAGCAGATTCTACTGAGGGTATTCCTTCACCTATATGCAAGCATATATGACTCCATGGATCCTTCAATTGGATATGTCTCATATCAGCATAATGTATACATAACAGTTGGTGGCCCTTTGCGGTGGGCAAACTTCTATTGTATAACACTACCGACCTCGCATTCTAACCCATACTAATGACTGTGTCACTCTTATTTACTAAGCCATTTACTAGTTTTTACTAATTCACGCTCATCGTAAACGCATATTTAAGGCTACATGTGTGTGTATAAATATATATGTTTATGTTTACATATATCTTCATTAATTATTTTTTAATTATTGTGCCTCTATTGTTCACTGTTAACAATATTTCTCTATTTCTTATGTGCTTACATCTTATTTAGTTTAAGGTCATTTACCGCTTTCTTTTTGAAAGATTTAAATACCTTTTCACATTTACTTCCCTTTTTCCCACTATTTTACTTTCTATTTATATTCCTTTTTAACCTTTAATTCACTATCTTGTTTTAGAGGACTGTCTATACCCTTTTTACTTTATATTAATACATGTCTATCTTTCCATTTTTTTATTTCACTTTCATTTACTAATACTGCGCGTATTCTTTTCTTAGGCCGTTTTTATCACATTTATAATTCTTTTGATTTATCCTTAAGGATTTTTATGTTTTAATGCATTAGAATTACATTTCTCTCAAATGGAATGGTTAACACTATAGATTTCTATATCTTATCCAAAAATGGAATTTGTGTTACATTAGGAATTACTAGGGATTATCTTTTCATAGTTATTGAAATAGACAGTACAAAATATAGTAAATATCTCTATTTTATACATCTCTTTCTTTTTAGGTGTATTCCTTTTTATTTCAACCGCTACACTTTTATTTATAGATTTGAAACTTGATAACGTATAGAAAATCACGTTGCAAATTCAATAAATCAAAATACTACTTAAATCCTCATATTTTACTATGGCAACTCAATTTACGTTTTTTTTATTTGTACAAATCATATTAAATCAAAAATCTGAAACTATGACATATTCTATAAATTTTAAGGACTAAATTCAGGGACTATTAATACACAATATTTTCTTGGTTTACATGCATGCAATATACAATCCAAGTTATGAATAACAAAATATGAAGCTAGGGTTTATAATGTTGTTTCACATATACGAATTTAGCCTACAACTCCATTTTACATTTCAGGCATATAGGAATGGATTTGCAACGATATAAATCTAATATTATATAAAAATATAAAATTTTCCACTCACTTTTTTAGCTTTCCAAATATCCAGTTCTAATCCACATTATTCCAGTTTGACTCCCTTTTCTTTCTATTTGGATATATACATCGCAAGCGTACACATATTTATTAGATATATAGATTAGAAAAGTGATTTGAATTTGATTTACAATTTAGATTAGATTTACAATTTACCTTGGCTTTGGCGGTTTGATTTGACCATATTCCCTTTCTCCATCATCTTCTATGATTCTCCAATTGTATATACATATATACTATAGCTATTTTTTAGACATTTAGAACTTTTGTGGAGAAGATAAAATGGCAGAGCTTCGGTGTCGCTCCAAAAATATGAGTTTAGAAGTGTTTCCTGGAGACTTGACCAGGCTACTGAGTGCTCGGCATTGGGTAGTACTCGGCTTCTATGAGTACTCGGAATCTAGTAGTACTCGGCTCCAAGGGTGGTTCGGCATCTAGTGGTACTTGGCATCCAGGATTACTCGGCATCTAGGAATACTCGGTGTAGCACTCGGCGTCCAATAGCACTCGGCGTCCAGAAGCACTCGGCATCTAGGAATACTCGGCATAGTACTCGGCATCCAGTAGCACTCGGCATCAAGGAGTACTCAGCGTAGTACTCGGCATCCAGGAGTACTCGGCATTAGAAGGCGTTCGGCGTATACGATTACTCGACATGGCAGTATCGTTCGGCCAAAGGGATCGTTCGGCTAAAAAGCATCGTTCAGCCAGAAGGCACGTTAGGCTAAGGAGGATCGTTCGGCCAAAGGTATCGTTCGGCCAGAATGCATCGTTCGGCCAGAGAGCATTGTTCGGTCAAGCGCTTCGGACAGAGGCACGTTCGGCTTCGACTGACAACTATTCTGCCCTTCCCACACATCAAACATACCGTTCGGCATTGGAAGGGTGGTTCGGCATCGTTGTGTTCGGCCTACCTGGTTCAGCATGCAGCGACCACTATACTTGGGCTAGAGTGTTCGGCTACCGAGCCCATCTGGGAAGTCCAGCCCATCTTTGTCTATAAATAGAGGGGCAGGGTCACAGTGAAAAGGATCTTTTTCGGGAACACGGGGGAGACTCTGCCATTTTTCAGACTCATCTTCTCTACTTAGCAATGGCATTCAAGTATTCAATCTATGAATTGTATTTGTAATCACCCATTAAAGAAGATCAATAAAGTTTAACCTCAAAGTGGACGTAGGAAATTACGCTGAACCACTATAAATTTGGTGTTCTTACTTTCTGCATTTAAATTAGCATTCTCTTCTTTGTTTAATTTATCTTCATCACTTATATCCCTACACAATCTTTCTCTACGAGGTTAGTGACCAATTTTGGTGCTAACACTTTGGTGCTTTCACTGAGAATTGAATTCTCAGACCTCAAGGATCTGCTTTGAAGCTACTGGATTGAACAAATCCCCCAAAAAAGATCCGACTCATTGATAGGACATCCGTTGATTCTACTCAGAGTTCCAACCAATAACTCTACAATGGCGAGACCACGTACCAGGTCAGCTTCTCATAATGTGGATGCCCATGAGACTGCTAGCGTGCAACAAGCAGGACCTAGCAATCAGCCAGCAATTCCGGGTGTAGGAATTGCCGCCCAGGACCAGACTCCAGTTGTCACCAGAATAGAGTTCAACGACTTGATGAGAGAACTCAGGCAAAGCTGGAGACAACTAGGAGAGCAGATGCATGCTAACGCCAACCTGATGGCACAACTCACTCAACAGCAGCAACAGAATGTTGGGGGCAATCTCGCTCCTTATTCCTCATCTGACAGCTCTACTTCCTTTGATGAACCTCCCAGGCGCAGACGCCGTAAGACTGAAGCTGCGCGAGAAGATGCTACTGTTCAAACAGCTGGAGACCGTGACCAAGCAGGAGCTGGAAACTTCGGAACCGGAGTGCGGGTGGAGGCTGGAGGCCCAGACCATCAAAACGCTAATGATGTCGAACCTCAAGACGCACGATTGGCAGATCGCCAGGAGAGGAGGCATCAGCATGGACAGTCGCGTAGAACAGACTCTAACCTTCTGCCTTCCATACAGACACCAGATCTGACAGCCATGGTCAGGCAATTGATGAAAGAAAATCAGGGTTTATCGAATGATGATTGGGGAGTATCAAGAAGTCATACTCCATTCACAGATGTTGTGCTGCAGGCGACGTACCCCAGGAAGTTTAGTATGCCTACTATCCCTGCGTATGAGGGAAAGACTGACCCCAGACAGCATGTCATGAGGTACGAATGGATGATGGATTCAGCTAGAGCAAATGATGCCACCAAGTGTAGACGCTTTCCAATTACTCTATCTGGGATTGCTACTATGTGGTTCACCCGATTTCCTCCGCGGTCCGTATCCAATTTCGAGGAGTTGGCAAAGACGTTTATTGAGCAGTTCAGGATACACACTACTTGTCCAAAGGACGTAATGTCTCTGTCAAGTGTAATCCAAAATCCTGGGGAGTCATTGAAGGAATATTTACAAAGATTCCATGTTGCGGCAACTGAAGTCAGTAATCCCAATGATCATGCAATTCTAATGGCTGTAATGAGAGGTGTAGACCCAGATTCTGAGTTTGGAGACTGGTTGGCAGGAAAACCTCCGACTACGCTAGAGCGTTTCTACTCAAAGGCACACCAGTTCATAAGAAGAGAGGAAGCTAGGTGGGTAAGACGAGAAAAGGCACCAGGACCTGTCCAAGAGTCTATGAAAGGCAACGTTGCTGTGAAGCAGTCCGGAGACAACTCGGGAAAGGTCCAAGTCAATGTCCAGAACAAGCCTGGGCAGCCTAAGGAGTCCGGAGGAAGAAATCAAGGGAAGAAGAGAGAAGCGGGGAAGTGGAAATCGAGAATTCCAAGCTACAACGAGTACACCCCGCTGAATGCGCCTCTGGAGAACATTTACCTATCTACCTGCAATACTTTTCGATACAGAAAGCCACGTCCAAAAGAATCAACCGAGGAGCAGAAGCGAACCGGGAAATATTGTCGCTTCCATGAGACTTATGGGCACAATACGGAAGAGTGCAGACACTTGCACGACGCTATCGAGAAGTTGATCAGGCAAAAGAAGTTGCAAGAATTTGTGAAGGATCCACAGGAAGGAGGACAGGGAACATCCAACCCAGGTCGCGCACCAGCTCCGCGTCATCCCGAGGAGCCTGCCTGAACCGTGGGTAGACTAGTCATAAATACTATTATTGGCAGACCTCACCCCGCGGATAAGAATTGGCAAGAGATGGAGCGATATGCAAGTTCCCTGAAGCATGCAGATTTTGAGTGCTGTTCGAACGTGGAGGATGGGACCCCTTCTAAGTATCAGCGCGTAATGACAGACGATATAGTGTTCAGGAACAGAGATGCTGATCAAGTAGAGGCTCCAACCATCGACCCGATGGTCATATCTGCGACGATCGGACCGGCATATGTGAAAAGAATTCTGATTGATTGCGGAAGTTCTGTCAACATCATCTTCAAGAAGGCTTATGACCAAATGAAAATGGAAATAAAGGACTTGAAACCGTCCAAGGCTTGTATACACGGCTTTAACGGCGCAGCGACAGATGTAGTGGGGTATGTTGAGTTACCAGTTGAACTGGGACAAGGCGAGCGTCGGAGGGTGCGAATCCTACCCTTCGTAGTTTTGGATGTGGATTCTCCATATAATGTTTTCTTGGGCCGGCCGGCCCTGGCTGAGTTTAGGGCAGCATTAGCCCCGTGGTGCTTAACTTTGAAGTTCCCAACTGACAAAGGAGTAGGTATTGTTCATGGCGACCAAGCAGTTGGTCGTTCCTGTTATGTGGCTGAGCTCCGAGAGGCCCATCGGAGGGAGAAAGGAAAGGTTGCGGACAATCCCGTCCGCATCCTTAATACGGATAATTGACAAGTAGTGCCCGAGCCCTGGCTCGGGCATAATTCTCGGATCTTTAGAGACATAGATCCGAGAGACGACGATGAGAAACCCAGGGAAGAAAAGGCAACGCCGGCTGAATTAACGGTTGACATTTCAGTCAGCCGAGACGACTCTTCGCGAATACTGAATATCGGATCACAGCTTGGCCCCGCGATGACTGAAGACCTTAGTGAATTCCTCCGGGCGAATCTTGATGTTTTCGCCTGGACGTATTCTGATATGTGTGGGATTTCTCCTGCCATCACGAGTCATATGTTGAACATAGACCCGAAATACGTCCCGGTTAAACAAAAAAGGAGAGGAATGGACCCGGAGAGGTCCGCTGCTCTCAGAGAGGAGGTGGACAAACTCAAAGCCAATGGGTTCGTCCGCGACGCCCTCTACCTTGAATGGGTATCCAACCCCGTGTTGGTAAAAAAGGCGAATGGGAAATGGAGAACTTGCGTAGATTACTCCGACTTGAACAAAGCATGCCCCAAGGACAGTTTCCCGTTGCCTAGGATCGATCAGTTGGTCGACTCCACCGCAGGACATGAGCTGTTATCATTCATGGATGCATACTCAGGATACAACCAAATCCCGATGCATATTCCGGACCAAGAACACACCAGCTTCGTTACAGATGTTGGGCTATATTGCTATGTAGTAATGCCCTTCGGATTGAAGAACGCAGGAGCGACTTATCAGCATTTGTTGAATCGAATGTTCAAGGACCAGCTTGGTAGAACGATGGAAGTCTATGTGGATGACATGCTTGTGAAGTCACGATAGTCAAACGACCACATTCAAGACTTGGCTGAAATGTTCGACATACTCAGGTTTTACGGGATGAAGATCAACCCTCTGAAGTGTTCCTTCGTCGTTGCGTCGGGGAAGTTTTTGGGATTCATCGTCAATGCTAGGGGAATTGAAGCTAACCCAGAAAAGATCCAAGCTATTCGAGATGTGCAAGTGCCCAAGACTATAAAGCAGGTACAGAGCTTGAATGGAAAAGTAGCTGTGCTAAGTCGATTCATATCCAGGGCAACTGACAAGTGCATCCCATTATTTGATATAATAAAGAAAGGGAAGAGGAATTTCGAATGGACGTCTAGTTGTGAGGAAGCATTCCGGGATCTGGTGAGGCATCTGGAGAGTCCACCAGTGCTGCCAAAACCAGTAGACCATGAGATGCTGTATGTATACTTTGCTGTATCCCCACATGCGATAAGTGCGGCTTTAGTTCGCGAGGAGGACCGAATCCAGAAGCCGGTGTATTATGTTAGCAAGCGTTTAACGGGGGCAAAAAGAAATTACCCTAAAATCGAGAAATTGGCCTATTCCTTGGTGATTGCATCACGTAAGCTGCGCCCGTACTTTCAAGCACACTCAATCAGTGTTTATACCGTTCAACCCCTGCGGCAGGTACTCCAACAACCAGAAACTTCTGGAAGATTGCTAAAATGGAACATCGAGTTGAGCCAGTTCGATATCGCCTACTTACCACGAAGAGCCACACAAGGGCAAGCATTAGCAGATTTCATCGCTGAGTTTACCATACCCGTCGAACTAGATAATCACGACATCATTCCCCTCGTTCGATGGAAATTATACACAGATGATGCATCAAACGACCGTTGCTCCGGTGCGGGTGTAGTTCTTATAACTCCGGAAAACCGATCAATCTGTTATGCCTTGAAGCTTGATTTCCCGGCTACAAATAACGAAGCAGAATATGAAGCACTGATTGCTGGCTTGAAGCTCATCTGAGAACTCGAGATCAAATCGGTTGAAATCTTTTATGACTCACAGTTGGTGGTTTACCAGTTGCGGGGAGATTACCAAGCAAAGGGACAGAAGCTTGCTCCGTACCTTGTTCAGGTCCAAGAACTACTCTCGCATCTAGAGCGTTATGACATTTCGCATGTCCCGCGCGAACAGAATAAAGAAGCCGACTTGTTGGCTAAGTTTGCGAGTACAGGCGATGCGCAGCAAATGGGATTGTATCCTGTTGAAGCCTTGCATGCCCCGAGCATAGACGAGATGAAAGTCGATCGTGTGTTGGAAACGGAAATCGAGAAGGAATCATGGATAACCCCACTCAAACTGTACCTAATGACCAGGACTTTACCAGAAAAAAGGAGAGAAAGACAGCAGGTCCTTCGAAAGGCCGCGCGATACGTGATGCAGGATGGATTAATGTATCGAAAAGGGTTCTCAGTCCCATTGTTACGGTGCATCCCTCATGATGAGACAAAGCGGGTCTTAAGAGAGGTTTACGAAGGGGAATGTGGCGACCATATTGGGGGGCAAACGCTGGCAAAGAAGATCCTCCGCTATGGATATTACTGGCCGACCGTAAATCGGGACGCTGCAGATTACGCAAGAAAATGTGATAAGTGTCAAAGATATGCGAAAATCCCAAGGACTCCATCAACGGAACTCACAAAAATGGTTAATCCCCGGCCATTTGCAATCTGGGGGATCGACATAATCAGCTCTTTGCCTATATCCAAAGGTGGCGCAAAATACGCGATAGTTGCAGTCGACTATTTCACAAAATGGGCTGAGGCAGAACCTTTGGCCACAATCACCTCTAAGAAGGTCATTAACTTCGTTGTACAAAGCATTATATGCCGCTTTGGCCTTCCTCGCACCATCATTACGGACAGCGGGACGCAATTTGAAAGCAGAGAGTTCAAAGAGTTCTGTTTAAAGTATGGAATCGAGAAGAAGTTCGCCGCCGTTGCACACCCAAAAGCTAACGGACAAGTCGAGGCCATAAATAAAATAATCAAGTCAATACTGAAGAAGCGTCTGGAGAAAGTCGGAGGCAAGTGGGTAGATGAACTCCCGACAGCATTATGGGCTTATAGAACTACCCACAAGTCCGCGACCGACCACACTCCATTTGCCTTGGCATACAGTTCTGAAGCCGTTATACCCGTGGAACTTGAAGTTCCATCACACCGAGTGACATACTATGATCCCAAGATGAACCAGGACCTCTTGTTGGAATCGCTGGACTGCATCGATGAAAAGCGTGAAGAGGCCGAATTAAGGGCGGCAGCGCATAGACACCGAGTCAAGCGTTACTACGACGGCAAAGTCCGCCCAAGGACTTTTGATGTGGGTGATCTCGTTCTGAAATGAGTTTTCCCGGTACCATCACGTATGAATCCTAGCTGGGAAGGTCCGTACGTCATTGAACGGTAGCTTGGAGAGGGAACATTCAAGCTAGCGACCGTTGATGGCACGACACTCCCCCGAGCATGGAACAGTGAACATCTGCAGCACTATTACATTTAGCATGTTTTCTTTCTTGTTTTAGGCACTGTTATTTCCTGTATGTTCTCGTTCAGTCGTAACTTAGTTTCTTTTTAACTATGTAATCAAGTAGTTTAGTTGTTTTTCATTAATAAAGGCTTGAAGCCGTATTTTCCACGAATCACTAATGTTTCTATATCTCATAATCGGATGACGAACTACATTATCCTGTACGACGTACGGACTCGTATAAACGATTTCAAATCTCCGAATCCCCAGAGCGCGGATCGGAGTACTCTAAGTCCCCAGAGTGCGGACCAGAGTATAAACGATTTCAAATCTCCGAATCCCCAGAGCGTGGATCGGAGTACTCTAAGTCCCCAGAGTGCGGACCAGAGTATAAACGATTTCAAATCTCTGAATCCCCAGAGCGCGGATCGGAGTACTCTAAGTCCCCAGAGTGCGGACCAGAGTATAAACGATTTCAAATCTCCGAATCCCCAGAGCACGGATCGGAGTACTCTAAGTCCCCAGAGTGCGGACCAGAGTATAAATGATTTCAAATCTCTGAATCCCCAGAGCGCGGATCGGAGTACTCTAAGTCCCCAGAGTGCGGACCAGAGTATAAATGATTTCAAATCTCCGAATCCCCAGAGCGCGGATCGGAGTACTCTAAGTCCCCAGAGTGCAGACTAGAGTATAAATGATTTCAAATCTCCGAATCCCAGAGCGCAGATCGGAGTACTCTAAGTCCCTAGAGTGCGGACTAGAGTATAAACGATTTCAAATCTCTGAATCCCCAGAGCGTGGATCGGAGTACTCTAAGTCCCCGGAGTGCGGACAAGAGTATAAACGATTTCAAATCTCCGAATCCCCAAAGCGCGGATCGGAGTACTCTAAGTCCTCAAAGTGCGGACTAGAGTATAAACGATTTCAAATCTCCGAGTCCCCAGAGCGCGGATCGGAGTACTCTAAGTCCCCAGAGTGCGGACTAGAGTATAAACGATGCGAACCTCCGAATCCCCTGAACGCGGATCAACTTACTCTAAATCCCCGGAGCGTAGATTTAGAAAAAAGTCCAAGTACTCGAGAGATATGAAACAAGAAGTATGCCACGTCTGGAAATGTTTGAACAACACGAGAATGGACTGGGAGATAATGCAACTCATAAGAACTTGAGTTATGACTATAGTTAGTCGGAAAACCAAAAAAGCAAAAGAATCATTCAAACGAAAAAGAAACTAAACTTCATTCAATAGTTCAAAATGGGGTTACACAGTTTCTCCTACAAAACTCAGAGTTAAAAACCTATCTATACAAACTACAAGCTACAAAAGATAAAAGCAACTACAAGACTTAAGCAAGAAGCTCGTTGAACGAGTGTATCGATTATTTCTTCGGTTTCTTCTTCTTGTCTTCCTTTGTTTTTTCCGACGACTCTTCTCCCTCACGCTTTTTCTTGGATTTCTTGCTTGCTAAAGAAGCGGAGTCAGGAGTAGGAGACAGGACATTCAGTGGTTTGGACCTGCCCGGGAGAATGATTTTCAAAGGTCTGTTCCGTAGGTCGGTAAGTTCCAGTATTTCAGGTTCAACTTTGACCTCGACCTTTTTCTTCTCCTCTTCGGCAAGGCGGTCCTTCATGCTCATCTTTGAAGTATGCTCAGAGGCGCCAGTGATTTCGATTTCATCACTCCCTTCGGCACGAGATGAAGTGTCAAGCTTGTCATCATCTAGCGCCCCGATCACTTGAGCATCGGGACCAGGAATTACTCCCGCGTGAACAACGTCGCTTGTTTTCTCTGCCTCCTCCTTGGCATCATCGCTCCTCGGAGTTGGCTCAGGGTCAGAGCAGCCTGCATGAAAACATAAAGAATGAACATTAAAACGAATAACCACTGCTGGAAAATGACAGATCTTTCAACTTCTAGAGAAGAAGAGTTTCCTACCAGGTTCCGGTTGGCTATCGGTTGCGCGTGGGGTTTCACCCTCCAAGATAGGGGATAGCACATGAGCGCCGAGCCCGGGATCTTCAGGATCATAACCGGCATGCTGCTCAAATGGATCAAGTGTCGACCGACCGGCCGGTTGAGCAGCGGGAGGAGCAGCAATATGAGGAGCCGTAGTCTCGGCCCCAGATGGGCCAGCTTCATCACTTTTCTCTTTTGGAAGGGGAGAGCCTTTGCTATAAAGCGCCAAAGCTGCGGATAGATCCGCTGGCTCATTCCCCCTAAGAAACTCCTTCACCAAGGCATCCTCATCGACCTCTTCAGAGCCCGACTCAATTTTCCTGATCTTTACTAAGGTTTCCCAGGCCTCAGCTAGGGATTCGAGGTAGCCATCGCCCAATAATGTTAAGTCACGATGCATAAGGACGCGGGCTCCATACTCAACAATCAACGGGTCAAACATGCATTTGACCTCTTCCTTGCCGGCTTCTGCGGCCGCCTCTAGGCGAGAGTCAATCTTCTCCGCAACTTTTCTTTTGCCCTCCTCACGGGCTTCGTCCTTCATTTTCTCAACCCCAGCAAGTTCATCATCGAGCTTTGTTTTCAGAAGCCGAGTAGCAACGATTTCATCACAGTATCGTTGTGATTCTTCTTGAGCAGCTACCTTTTCCTCTTTCTCCTTGGAGAGTAATTCTTTCAGCTCTTTGACTTGTATGACGAGCACGTCCCTTTCTTTTTGGACAGAGTCTTTTTCTAGGGCGAGGGCACCGCTACACTGGACTGCTTCATCAAGTTCCTTCTTGTGAGCCATCTCTAAGCGAGTAACTGCCTCAGCGGTATCTTTTGCGCTTTGCTCAACGACTTCCAGCTTCGACTTATATAGAGCGAGCTCTTCGTCTTGATGCTTGATGATGCTCTTATCACAGCCAGCCTCCAATTTCAGACGATCAATCTCATATTGACGCTCAACGGACACCTCCGAGATCTTTTCAACCAAGTGTATGAACGCGTTATGTTGAACATAGACGTCGTTATTACAGGCAATGGCACTTTGCTTCACGTGCCCAGGGATATGGTGAATAGCCGGGAGGAACTTCAGACCATCGAAGCAAATTTTTGGAAACTTGGCCTTAAGATCGACCATTTTTTCCGCTATGGTTGGATCAACCGTGGGAGCAGGGGGAGGAGGCTTTGGAAGTTTTGCTCTTTTTCGTTGCTCCCGAATTTTCCTTGTGCTCGATGAACCGGAGTATTGTTCTCGAGGAGCATCAGGTTGGTAACCCTTCTGTGAAGACTTCTCCCTATCCGGCTCAGTTGGAGGAAGAGGATCATGGGACTGTGAAGATTGAGAATATGCCTTCTTACGATAAGACGAATCGCGGGGACGATTGTCTCTATCTTCATAGTCATCTCTGTCCCTACGTCTGCCTGAACCTGAGTCCCGTCCGGAGTGATGAAATATGGAAGAGCCATGAAGGCGATCGAGTCCGTGAGAGCGCCCCATGTCACCTGCAAAGAATGGATATAACAACGAGTTAAGAAAGATCCGGGAAATAAGAAAAAAAATTGAAGTGTATGATGGAATGCGTATGTGCGTGTGTGTCATAGTGTTCCCCCCGACGGACCAGTTCTTTTATCTTTACTAATCGGAGTATTGTCTCCTTGGACCGGGAGTTGAACTCCCGCATTGCCTCTAGCGGGCGAAGAAAACTTGAGGGCTTCAGGATCGTCAAACCCGTAATTGAGTATATCATCGGGGATAGAAAGATTCGACAAACCCCTTAGGGAACTTTCCAGGTGCTGTGAGGAAGCCTCTTTCTCGGGCGGGATAGGCATATCTTTTGAAGTGCCGCCAACTTTCTCCTTCCGAATATTGTATTTTAACCTCTTCTTTCCCTTCGAAGGGGAGGATGACGTTTCAATGTCATGAACTTCGACCGCCGGATTCCAAGTGGGACCTACATTCTCGCCTTGGGTCTCAGGAGCTTCGTCCTCTTTGCGCTCACCTTCTTCGTGCGTATCGGGAGTACGGCGTGATGACGATCCGGCTTGTTTTTTCCCTTTACCGGATGTTGGCTTGGGAATGGAGACGCCCTTCGGGAGGCTAATTCGACGACCTGGGGCTAACAAGCCGAACCTTGACAATGATTCATTCGAAATGATGGTTCGGATGTCGCGTTCCTCGGTAGGAAGAGCTCTAATGGCCTCAACGGCCTCAGAATATCCTCGGCCCTCCGGACGCGGGTTGATACCTGAAAAGACGAAACGAGGAGTTAGAAAAAGCACGACTCCAATTAAACGCGAATGATGACTCAGAGAAGAGACTTACTGCCTTCAACCCATCTCCTCGCAAAACCAGGAGGGCAACGCACGTAGAACCATTCCTGTTTGTACAGGGCGAATTTACTACATGCTCCTGTCAAGATTTGGTATTTGTGGTACGGCTCGAGGAACATGAAGGAAGGGCTATCTTTCCGTTTCTTGATTATATAAATGTATCTGATGTCGCCACAGGTTGGAGGTCTAGAGAAGACGGCCATAAAGAGTAGATAGGTCCCATATAGAAGCGCGTGACCGTTCGGATGCAGCTGCGACAGAGCAATGTCGATGTACTGCAACACGTCCCGGAGGAATAAATTAAACGGAGGCACGCTGCCCATCCAACACATGAACTTGTTGCAGGTGGTATACCCGACTGGGGGCAGGTGAGGACGATCGTGTTGCGACGGGACTAACACATCGGTAAAAGGAATCCCGTGAATGGAGCATATCCGTCGAAGTGCGGCTTCATTGATCTTCGAAGTTTGTGAATCGATCGGGTTGTCTAAAAGATTTGTTGCCTCCAAGGCATCAGGTGCTAAGTTATGGGCAGGGGAAGTCCATGGATTTGAAGTATCAGCGGCTTCTTGCCTTGATGACGGCCCAGGCCTGTCAGATATGGTGGCGGAGCTAGACTTCATAGACATCCCCAATAAATAATGAATCTGGCTAAGCGCCTGAGAAAACTATACTTAACAAACGTTGAACGTTAGAATTAACAACACGAATATTCCCCCCACGTGATGTGTAAACTAGTGCAGGCAATCGTGTAAAAGCATTGAAAGTTTGAAAGTCGCAAAGCTTTTGATATAAAACTGAGCGTCAAGACATCGCCTTCGAAGACTGTCATCGCTGACCGTCTCCAGAAGCCTGCCTTATGATGATTGCAGTTTCAGATTCAGAAAACGTTAAAAGAAGTTATCCGATTATGTCAATCTGAGTTCAGGTTTATGTCTACTAAAGCTGGGGAGTTAATAGTCCGGATCAGTTTGATATGCCAGAGTCCTTGTCCTTGTTTTGATTAGGCAAGGCAATTGTTCGTTCGGCATTTGCAGTGTTCGGCCTAAGTATGGTTCAACATTTATCATTGTTCGGCTAAAGTCATTGTTCGGCTAAAGTCATTGTTCGGCTAGGTCACGGTTCGGCTAAAGTCATTTTTCGGCCTAAATATGGTTCAACATTTTAGTAGTGTTCGGCCTAAGGAGTGTTCGGCGTTTATAATTGTCCGGCATTTGCATTGCTCGGCCTTGATATGGTTCGGCATTTAAGAATATTCGGCCTTGGTTTTCGTTCGGCTAAGTTATTGTTCGGCATTTTAATGAGTGCTCGGCCTGGGTTTGATCGGCCAAAGTAGTGTTCGGCAGCCCTCCATTCCACCGTCCGGCCCATAATGACATACGTCGAAGCAGTGCTACGCCAAACAACACCCATACCTCCTCCAACACCTTCTTTCTTCTTTCTTCACCTTAACTTCGGTTCGACGCGAAGAAACTAAGCCCATATGTGAAAACACTCCTAATCATTCCTCCTCCCCTCGCATCATCGTTCGGCAGTAAAGACGCAATAAAGACGACCTACTCGAAAGCTTTCTACGTGACACACTCGGCCATCTCGTTTGAAACCTACTTGAATCGTACGAGGAAAAATACATAGTTTGCAGATTGGAGATTGGGAAGGAGTAGTTAAGTTTTAAATCCGGACGACTGACTAGAATTGCAAGTCTTCAAGGAACGGCAGAAGTAAAAAAGTAAAGGGGAGAAGAAGGAAAGGACCTGGTTTTATAGAGGAGAAAGGTGGAAGTCGAAGGGGCTATATCCGGTAGAACCGGTCAAAGCTGCATCGTTTGGTGTCAAAACGTGGGATTGGTCGGCACGAAAGGAACGTTCGGCTCCGAGCGCATTGGTCGGCATTTATCCTATGGCACACAACACAACCACAGGTGTACTTAAAAGGGCATCTCCGTTCGAAAAAACTCAAAGCGTATCACGTTCAGTCACGTAATACAATTTGAGGGGGCAAGTGTTTCCTGGAGACTTGACCAGGCTACTGAGTGCTCGACATTGGGTAGTACTCGGCTTCTATGAGAACTCGGAATCTAGTAGTACTCGGCTCCAAGGGTGGTTCGGCATCTAGTGGTACTCGGCATCCAAGAGTACTCGGCATCTAGGAATACTCGGCGTAGCACTCGGCGTCCAATAGCACTCGGCGTCCAGAAGCACTCGGCATCTAGGAATACTCGGCGTAGTACTCGGCATCCAGTAGTACTCGGCATCAAGGAGTACTCGGCGTAGTACTCGGCATCCAGGAGTACTCGGCATTAGAAGGCGTTCGGCGTATACGATTACTCGACATGGCAGTATCGTTCGGCCAAAGGGATAGTTCGGCTAAAAAGCATCGTTCAGCCAGAAGGCACGTTAGGCCAAGGAGGATCGTTCGGCCAAAGGTATCGTTCGACCAGAATGCATCGTTCGGCCAGAGAGCATTGTTCTGTCAAGCGCTTCGGACAGAGGCACGTTCGGCTTCGATTGACAACTATTCTGCACTTCCCACACATCAAACATGCCGTTCGGCATTGGAAGGGTGGTTCGGCATCGTTGTGTTCGGCCTACCTGGTTTGGCATGCAGCGACCACTATACTTGGGCTAGAGTGTTCGGCTACCGAGCCCATCTGGGAAGTCCAGCCCATCTTTGTCTATAAATAGAGGGGCAGGGTCACAGTGAAAAGGATCTTTTTCGGGAACACGGGGGAGACTCTGCCATTTTTCAGACTCATCTTCTCTACTTAGCAATGGCATTCAAGTATTCAATCTACGAATTGTATTTGTAATCACCCATTAAAGAAGATCAATAAAGTTTAACCTCAAAGTGGACGTAGGCAATTACGCTGAACCACTATAAATTTGGTGTTCTTACTTTCTGCATTTAAATTAGCATTCTCTTCTTTGTTTAATTTATCTTCATCACTTATATCCCTACACAATCTTTCTCTACGAGGTTAGTGACCAATTTTGGTGCTAACAAGAAGTGAGGGTTTAGGTCTGTGTTCATGGGTATTCAAATCAGTGTCAGCCGTTCGATTGAAGTATGTTGAATCCGGACCGTTCGGCCACGTGTTACTTTCAATTTTACACAACCAACATTCGACCACCCAAGGCTTGAGAGAACCAAGGGTCGACCAGTCATGTGTTTTAGCCTGTAATTACTTAACGTGCCGATATTTGTTTAATTTTTTTCCTTATTTAACCGATCGATATAATATATTTTCATTAATATTTTTCTTAACGTTTAAGCAACGTCAACTATCTATTAAATCTAACTATTGCTAATTAACTAGTTAATTATTTTTGTTTCCATAATTAGATATATAATTATTTCCAGCTCGATAATTTCAAACATCAATATCCATTTGAACTCCGATCGGAAAACTTTATATATGAAAGTTGTTCAGAAAATCGCCACGATCCAACGGTGCCAGTTTCGTAGCCAAATTTTTATGTTTGTAAACATTTTATTTTTCAACTTTACTAATAAAAGTTACGGGGTTTTACAAAATCTTTTAGTAGAAAAAATAGTGTTGAACATCATTAATGTTTTACATAGGGAGGTCCAGTTAAAACTTCAATAAATGCGACATGATACTAGTAGTCTCATTGTCCGAAGCCATACTACAATATTTAAAACCTTAAAATTCCACAAGAATACAAAATTTAAAAGAGGAAGTATATATGTACCGAGTTCAAATCCCCTATACCCAAATCCCCCTGTCCCCCTGTACCCAACCAATTGAAGACGCCGATTTTCAACCATTTTGCAATTTAACCCCCAACAGTAGGAGAGAGAAAGGGGGTTTAATTGCAAAATGTCTGAAAATCGGCATTTCTGATTCTATGGGATAGAGGGGACAGGGGATTTGGATACGGGCGATTTGCTTTAGTATATACCAGGTTGTAATCTTCAAGCCAACTCACCTCTTCACATGGTGACATCCACTTGTCCACCTTCTATAGTATCTCTTTTCTGCTTAATGCTTCTTCTTTGGCTATATCAATCTTGTTATCCAAATTTGCAAATTATTCTACAGGTTCTAGGTTTCCATACGTACGTGCATGCATGCAAGTGCATGCATGCATGTATGTATGAGCATGCACATGTATCTCTTCCAATTCACTTTGTTTCTTCAAAGCTATTTCTTTCATCTTGCTAGCATTCAGTTTATATAATCTTTCAACTTCAAGTTCAGCCTGTATACAACATGTTATTTATTAATGCTTAAATAAGTTGCAACAATTTAAGGAGAAGAGTTTATCGAAAATTTTCTTATCTGCTCAATATATAAGATCAAGAGCAAGAGCGCTATGGATAGTGTCCTCATCTAACGATGAAGAAATATTACAAGTGACATGATCAAATAGACTTACCTCCTCTTCAAGAGGAGGGCCGGCCTAAGCTAGTTGGTTGCCCTAGCCGAGATAGTAACCAAAAAAGGTAATCCGCTAGGACTTGAACCCAGGCTGCCTCACTAAACCAACAATACAGTAACCACCACACCATCCATTCACTTGGAAATGTTAGTATAAAAAGGTGTTTTATCTTAGTTAAATATAAAGCACCACCACAGCCACCATCCGTTGCCCCTACCGGATAGGTTGCCTTACGCGGCTGTCTCGCTCGTCTTGCCCTGGGGCTGGGCCTGTTCAGGAGTATCCACTAAATTCCAAAGATCGCATAACTGACCAACTAGTTCTTGAAGCTTCAAAGAGGAAAATAGTTTTAGTTCTGTTTTAAAAACTTTCATAAAATATAGTGCAATTGTCTAAGAGTGCATACCTACGTTAGTTTGAAGCATTTATAAACAATAAAGTGTTGTCTCCATATAATATCGTCTTTATGTTTAGCAGCTACAATATTTTTGGGTCTAGTAATTATATAAAACCATACAGATGCGAGATAAGGTATATTTGTTAATGGTTGATCATATACAGCTTCATCATAAGATTAATATCCCTATAGCATTCTTGCGAGCTGGGACTAAATTGGATGTGCAATCATACACCTAGCCTAAGATCTCATTTCCAACTTCACGTAAGGTCTCCATCTAGCAAGTGCTATAGTCAATGAAAACTGACATGTTGCATCTGAAATATTCTTTGAAAAAACATGGATTGTATTGTAATAAGATGATTTGTCTTATAGCAACGTTTTTGTATTCATATATTCATCAGCTTCAGACACAAATAGCATAAACTTAAGGTATCAATTAATTGTCTTGCATTTTTCTTTCCTGTTTCATAAAAGCGACCAAGTTGGCTTATAAGGGTTGCCTTTCATCAACCATCGCATTATTTATTTATCGTGACTAATGTGAAGTTAGTTATAACGAAATAATCTAGCAAGCGTTTTACATTGCCATGCAGATATTGTTAAACGAAATTAGTAAATATATATATGTGCCATGCATTATACTGAATTTTGCACAGATAAAGTGGATGTGTATTCAGCATCAATTTAACCACTTATATTGGGAAAGTATATATCTATTTATTAGAGATATGTTGGCTTGATATCTATTAAGAAAAGTATAATATGAAAAAATTAGACTAATATCTTTTTATTAATGATACATAAGTTACATTCATCTTTTTTCATCATTTTCTAAAAACGCTGAATACAGATAATAATGTACCCAGAATTCTTGTTCATATTTTTATAAAAAAATTTTGAATGCAAGCATTTAATGTTAATATTTACACTGCAAAATGTTTTACACTGCAAAAAGAAAACAGAAACCAGGTCATTTATAGGAGGACACGTGTCTATTTATTTAACTATGGTATTTTCGAAACTTTTCCAATTTTAGTCGGCAAGCGACGTGTTTTTTCACGATCAGTTACATCACAAAACTGTTTCCCTTTTGCACACCGCACTTATTTTCTTCACGCTCTACAAACCCTACACTCCTCTTCCTTTCTTCTTCAATCGACTAATCTTACTACCGCAAAACATATCACGTTGGAGATGTTATACCGTTGGTGAATTTACGACGACAAATTGGATAATAACTCGAATTAGGTAAGCGATTTGTTGATATTTACTGCTCAAATTGGGTTTTTTTATATATTCGAACATAAAGTGGATAGAATTTGTAGTTAAACTTGATCTGATTATTTGTTATTCTGGTTATACGCTACATCCCTTTTATTTATTTCACACAACTACCTTTTCGGTCACCAATTTGTTAATCCTTTTCGATCGATTTGAGTATTATGCATATAATTGACCACCCAGTCGATTGGTTAGGTCATAAAACCCGATTTGATGATATATTGTTCCTACTACATGGTACATACACCCTTTTTTCCTGCTATATACCGTTTTTTAATACTAAAGATGGGTAAATCTTAAAATTTTGTAGTCACTGTTTGTTTGGCCTGAAATGTATTTAGTGCATACGCTGGTAAATGCATGTATATGAAGGAATTTGAAGCCTAGGCTAAATAACAGAAGGTTTAACATACCAATCTGAGGAAAATAGTGGTAAAAAGACATGGTAGATTTTTATTCCTTTCTCAGGAACTTCTGTGATATAACTACTTTAAGCTAAATCATTGTTGATAATGTTCATTGCTGTGTCTTCTTTGTATGAATTTTTCTGATAATAATCCATGATTGTGCTCATAAATTGTCGCTGGGAAATTAACTAATGTGAAATACTGTTCGAACTCCTGCCTTCCTGCATCGGTTATATCTGCACGAGCCACCATTAATCAAGCATGATGTATATCATGCTGAAACAAATACCAATCCTTTGATTGGTTTCTTCACAGTTTTGTTCTACTTCATTGAATATACTAATAGTTGATCCCTTTTCAAAATCCTACCCTCTTCCGCATTCTCCTGGTTTTTGTTATGCAGTACTTTAAAGGAGGCTAACAACAAATGAAAAATACACATCTTTCACAGTTCACCTATTCGTTTTCACTTTCACCGAGATGGATGTTATGAAATTGCATTAAATTTTGTGTGTCAACTGATTTTTAACTGTAGGAATATATCCCTTTGGTGTTAACTAAATTCTTCCACGCATCATTAAGATAAAAATACTACATGATCGTATTTGTACTGTTTTTAACGAGGTTTAACATCAAGTTAGTTTCTGATCATGGAGGATAGTGGATTTATGAAACTGATATATATTGCTCCCTTTTAACGGATTTACATTTTCACAAAATTTCACTCTTTTTTACCACGTCAAAACTATATACCAGAAGCTCTTAAAAGTACATAGTACTTTTACTGTGATAGAGGTCCTAAACAAATTATAACTGTGAATATTGATCCATGCTCAAATCCGACTACTTCTGATTTAAAATGCTGACTTAATGCTTATGAAAGGTGCTGAGGCCAGAAAAATAAAGGTCAGGGATGTGCGTCCAAAAACAAAAAATTAGGCTAGAATGTAGTAATTTGGGAGTCCTACTGTCTACTCTCTCCACGCTTGGCAAGATGACCAATAAAAAATCAGGGCTTTTAGCTTTATTGTCTGTTTGTAACAAAATTAGATGTTACGACACTATTTGTAGAAACACAATAGTTTGGTAGGTTTTCTGCAATTCATATTATTTAGAAACTGCTACTAATTATCTTTAATTAATACCTTCTTACCTTGCAGCATTTTTGTGGCTCTATCATTGTTAGGTGGATGGAACTTCCCTCTGCTTGCAATGTGATATGAGTTTTTACGTGAAGGGGAATAGCTCTTATGGATAAAATCCCTTGCTCAGATGGGTGGTCCAACTTCATATATTTATGGTTACATAAAGAAGGTATTTTTGTACTTCATTATATTGAACTATCATTAATTTATAATAATGCCTTTACATACAGATTGTGAATTCTTATATTATGTTGCCTTAAATTTTTAACTTTCATAAAACATCATTAATATTAACTGGTTATTCCATGAGTAAGAGCTTATGAATATCCTTTGAAAGAGCTTTTATCCATAATATGTAGTTCAACATTGCACGTTAACTGCTCAGTAGATTGAATATGTATGCTTCACTCTTCTGTCGACTTTTTATTTCAAGAAAAAACAGTACAGAAGGTTTATTAATGCAATAAATAGGAACCCAAATTATGTATCTTGATTTAACTTATCACATCAACTTTTTTTAAAATGATAACGACTTTCTTATATACCTTTTGGATAACGGTCTTCTATGTTATTTCTCTAATATTTCTTATTTGATCACAACTCTTAACAATTTTTTCCATTCAATTGTTTCATCCAGCGAATATTTTTGGCCATATGAAACTTAAACAACACATAGAAATTGTATGTTGCTATTAATACTACTGTCTCTTAGCTTTTATATTTAGAGTTTATTAAAACTATTTCATGTTGGAATAATTGATCAGCGGTTAACACCTTGGCAAAAGAAATAAACTCAATTTATGCGCTCTTCCCTCATGTGGAAAAATAAGTGCAAAAAACATGTTCATGGGAATTTGGTTTCATGAGTAGTCAACACAAGTAAAGTTTCTTAGAAAAGATTTTGAGTTATCATTGGTCAAAATCAAATTTGCATTACTTTATGCATAGAAATAAATCAGTTATATGTAATCACTTTTCTAATTCAAACAAGTTTTGGCCACTTTAAAAGAGTATTGACTCATTAACACATTTAATAATTTACTATATTAGTTGTATAATTTACAAGTTTTGTTTTATCCAGGGCAATCCCCTACATTGATTCTTGGAGTAAGCTTCATATAAGCTTAAATAGAGTAATAATATTAGAAGAGAATATTTTTCTTTGCTGCCAAAATCATTATACTCCAAGAATGATTTATTCTGTTAGTTTTGGTTTTTGTTTCCTATTTAACATGGGATTAGTTTAGAATTCCTGTGGTGTCTTGATATTGCAAAGGTTTATATTCACAATGAAATTAATAATTTTTATACTATCTATACTTCAGGTAACTAACAGACAATCAATTAACTAAGTATCAAAAGTTCTAAAGCAATTAGTTATACGTCTATTGATAGTCATGTACTGTAAACTACATTCTGACCATGTTTGATTTTACTTACGACTGTACCCAAGTGATTATATCATAATTGTATTCCTTATATTGAACTCATTGCTGCCTATGTTGGTTTCCAATGAGTTACATTCATCTAATTAGGTGGCAGTGTTTACTTAATTAGTTGGTAATGTCTATTACTTACTCTTTCGTTCTCTCACTATCGATGTTAATAATTATGCTTGCGGAAGTTACTACAATTTCTCTTATATGATGCTAAGTAAATGAGTAATTGAGATTCATAATTCTTATGCGACAGTTGACGTTAAGGATTATCGAGATAGATCAACAATATTTAATTCTATCTCATAATTACAACATATTTTATGGGTGTAACTAATTTGTTCAATAAAAGGGCAATAACATTGTTGATCTACTAAGACAACCAATAAACTATATGTATGTATATTTCGACAATAGCACCCTCGCGTTAATCAATACACCTGAGGTTATTATAATTGAATGCATGAACTATATAAATATTACACTCACTATCAGTTTAATGTAACTCTACCATAAATTTTTGAAAAAACAATTGGTATTCACTATCACTATGTATTTCAAAAACTGTAAAACTGCAAAGGGGTAAAATTATTGGGATTAGAATAAGAAGAACTTAAGATTGAACCATCGAGTAAGGCATCGAGCAAAACGACTGAATCGTATCACTAAAAATTGAATAGTTGATGGTGGATTTTTGATAACTGACATAATTTGTATTCTCCACTATACTGCGAATTTCAAAAACTGCATAATGATAAAGGGGTAAAATTACAGGGATTAGGATACGAATAACTTACAGATTGATCGGTCGAGTAAGACATCGTGTAAATTGACTGCATCCTATCACTGCAAAATGAAACGATGATGGTAGATTTTTGATGAATGAATGTGGAATGATGGGGAAAATGAAGTTACCTGTAAAAAAACGAATATGGGAAAAAAATAACAAATGGGGATAACAGTACAATATACCGTTTACAACTGCCAAACATCCTCTCTTTCCAAATTCAAAGAATTTGGACACTTGCCGCAAAATAAGAGTTGTGGTTTCTATTTTCCTAATTAAATAGGAAAGCAGAAACCGAGCGTTTGACATTAGCGACACATTGACACATGTTCCACTTTACTGTCGCACATCAATTTTTGAAAATATTAAATACAATCAGTTTTTATTGTCCTCCTATACTTCGTCAAACTTTAGGGTTGTAACTAAATTCAAATCTAATTATTTCATTCTAAAACTAACCACTACGTATTTTCAACAGTCAGTCTATTATCAAAAGAATCAACGGTGAAATATGATTTGAAATTAGATATCAAAATTTCCAGATTCAAGGTTGAAACTGAATCCATAAATCAGAAGAATTAAATTCGCAAGCAGATCCCGAAACCAGTAGAAAATAAATAAGTGGATTATTTACGGTCCGTAGTGCTAATTTGTTAGAGGTAACCATTGTTTACTCATTACCTCTTTTGGTTAACTAAAATTTTGTGATTTCACCATGTTTGTCAGATCGTCAGTGCTAACAAAATTGTGGCTTCACTTTTTTGCTACCCAGCTACTCTAGCTTGAACAAATATTTTATAAATTTCAAATCAAATATTGTTTTTTAACGATGTACTTTATAAGCCTTAAGTTTTCAAAACTAGAAAATTGTTAATTTGAGCCTTAAACTATAGTTAGACAAATTATAATTTCTAATACAAAGGCTGTTTTGTTTTCTGCTTTCTGTGGTTTACCACTAAATATTTGGTTGATAATTTTTGTTTTGGTTGCTGCATCCTAAATAGTTTTGATATTGATGGAAGACGCACATTTCATTGCATATTTATTAATAATTCTGTATTTCAGATTCAACAGTCATAGATTTCATAGTTAAATGATGTATTAGAACTTTAATGAGTACATGTGTTATCTTTTGGTCAAATATCATTAAATACTTTGTGAAAAAAGAAGGTACATTTTTACGTATGTTACCACACTTAATTGAATTGTGAGACTCCATGATGTCTAATTTAATACTAGATCTACGGTTGTCATAAAAGATTACCCTATGAGATTCCAAGTTATCAAAACACATTATGAAGTATATAGCAGTGTTGCGAACATAAGAAGTGCATGTATCTTAAAACTTAGTTCTTAACAAATATATAATTCATATGATATTTGTCTTATACACCAGGTCTTGCTAATTCCATTCTAATATGTTGATATGTTGCATATATATCGCCCATAGATCATGTGGTAAAAATGTTTCTGATGTTGTAGAATAAGAATTCTCTCAATTGGTGATAAGATCACCAAAACTTATTACATAATAAAGTGAATCAACTGATAGACAATATATATATCATAAGGATTCTTTCTATTCTAATTCATAATGATATCAATACATGTTAACCTGTTATATTTTTATTATTCATCGTGAAGAATATATTATTTTAGTGGTAACCATTGAGGTTTAGAAAAGTTTTTTGTGTAAATAAACATACAAGTTGACAAATAGATTAAAAAAAGTGTTGAATTATTCAAAAAGGAGATATGTATATTGTGTATTAGTATATTAATTTTCGATTTCATGCATCTATAAAAATTTGTTTCTCAATCAAATACTACTCATCGAGTTTAGTTAAATTGGATGAGATGAAAATATATGTATGGTGTATGAATTAGAGCAACTATCACAGAGTTCATACGTTGATACAAAATGGAGGGTATAATATTGGAGAAATATAAATAACTTTAAAACGCAATTTTAATATTATTACAACTATTTGGCCATCTAATAATTTTATATTACAAATAAATGGTCGAATCCGCAATTTTGTACACTGTCCATATTGTCAATGTGGTAACTTGATTTTAATATTATTTCACTCTTGATTTTAATGAACGGATGATTGGTATAAATTAATAAATCAACGGTCCAGCTGTATTGTTCAATTTGTCTCCAGGCAGGAAAGAATGTCTACTCTCGGTGGAAGTAAGCTCATTAACACACTTCTTCGATCATTTGTTCTAGGTAACAAATTGTTATTGTTAAGTACTTTATTTTTACCCGTTTCTTATTATCTGAGATAAAAAACTGTGAATCAAATTGACAATGGTTGTAATTTGGACTTCTCAGTAACAAATACAAATCTCGGAACTATGCCTTTTGTAATTAGAGAACTTTATTTTGTTCTACAATTTGTTGTGCATAAAATAACTGTGCCTGGAATGCATGTTTACCTTTAAACTGCTGATCAAATTCCAGTATTTTGTACTGAAATTATAGTGTAATTTTAGATTTTAAGGCAAAATAAATAGTTTACAATGGTAATTTCCATCTGCCAATGATGTGGGAGTGATAATAAACTCATTTAAAAAATTGGATTTTATCTCCAATGTAACTTTTTGCACATCCATTATTTTCCACTATGTCCTCACTTTATCGTCGTTTGTAGATTTTTTTACCTTCACCATAATAGATATACGTGCTCGAACTGCATTATACTCAAGTTGAAACTTTTATGTATGAGTGTACGTACATGTATGTAGGGCTGGTTATTTTTCCGTTTTACCGCTTTTCCAGCATTTTCCTTCCGAATATTTCCGTGATTTCCGGTTTTCGTATTTTTTCCGTAAAAATAATTCGGAAGGAATTCCTTCCGATATATGATGGAACTCAGCGGAAATTTCCACTGTTTCCGTGGAAATCTCTATTCCTTCCGCTTGTCTTGTTACTGTAGAGAAAAAATTGCCGTTGAATTGGGCTAGGCCCATACCAACGTTAATTTTCAAAAAAGAAAACCTAACCCTAGTAATAATCGATTCACTCAACCAACGAAAGAAAACATTTCATCATCATTCGACCGATTCGCACAAAAAACCTAACCCTAATTCCTCTTCTCTATCTCGTCAATGAATTCCCTCTAGTAATCATTTGACTTTCGCTTCATTTTCGGTTAAGAAATTCTCCTCAGGTACTGGATTTTATGATTTTATCTTCTTTGTTCCAAAAATTAAACAGTTTAGCTTGCAGAGATTATTCTCTCGTATAAAAAAAAAGGAAAAGAGAGAAATTGACTGCCCTACATGTACTGGAAGTGTATACTGTACTAATTTTATGCTAGAATTAGGATCTGACATCGATTTGTAAAAGTAAAATCAAGATATCAGATTTTATGCTTCTACTTGATAAACTAAAACTAACAAATAATATGGTTGCTTGGGTTAGGTTGAAATTACGATCTTATGGAACAATAACCCCATTCATGAAATTTTCAGTATATAAACTGCAGTGAGTGCTATTAAAAAACGGGCTAAGTGTGTTACCAACTTACAAATTACAAGTAACCTGATTCTGTCTCCCATTATATTTACATGTTCCAATACTAGAAATAGCATTCCTTTAAAGAAATATTACATGTAGAATTAGAGCAAGATAATAATCTATAGTCACGACAGGTAAATCAGTAGGCTTAACAGGTAAATTATTGTCTTCAGCCTACTTACTTAAGTTACTGTAAAACTTCTTGTCCATCATTTTACTATAAACCTGCACGGTTAAAACTGTCTACTTTATGGCTTATAAACACCATAAATGAGTACATACACTTTATTATTGCATTTTCTTGTTTTTTCATCTCCGTTATAAAACTGTGCCATTAAGATCACTTTGGGTTGCACAATTATATATTTTCATTCTCAGTACTTTATTGTCTTGGAACTGAAATTTGCAGGTTTCCTATGGAATCTAGTGAATCAAGTGCAGCGAATGAAGCGGGACAAACTCAGCCTGACATGCAAAGTCGAACAGAAATTCAATATAAAAAACCATCAAGACCAACAAAATCGATAGTATGGGATCACATGACAAAGATTTTTAGGAAGAAGGACAATGGGGAAATGGAGGCGATTGCAATATGTAAGTACTGCAAAATGGAGTGCACGGCCGATTCGAAACAAGGAACAACTGGCTTACGGTATCATCTTTTTTATTTATGTCCAGAATCTCCCATATATAAAAAAAAAGATGTGGACAACAGTCAAACTTTTACCATCACAGTTGATAATGCTAGCGCTAATGATACAGCAATTGGTTATATAAAGAGAAGATTAGAATATTCCGATTCTTTATTGCTTGGTGGAAAGTATATACATTTGAGATGTGTGTGTCATGTTTTAAATCTAATTGTTAAAGATGGACTAAAGTATTACTGTGAAGCTGTTGAAGGCATTAGGAATTTAGTAAAGTATATCCACTCCTCTCCTTCGAGATTGGATAGGTTTAGATATTACTCTAACTTGATGAAAAATGATAAAATGGCAATTGTTCCACTTGATTGCCCTACAAGATGGAATGCAACATTTAAAATGCTTGATATTGCCTACAAATTTCGAAAAGTATTTGATAGAATGTGTACGGAAGATGAACCAATTAAAGTTTACTTCAATGAGATGATCAAAGATAAAAAGAAAAATTTAGTAAAGAGAACGGGACCTCCAAAAGAAGAAGATTGGGAAAGAGGTCGAGTTTTGATTGAGTTTTTGAAGGGATTTTATGAAACTACATTAAAACTTAGTGCAACTAAGAGTGTTACTTCTTCGTTAATTTTTGATGAGGTTATATTGGTTCAAGATGCAATTGAGCAAGCTAGTAACACTATTCATGATTCTAATTTGCAAAATGTAGCAAAAATGATGAAAGTTAAATTCGACAAATATTGGGGTAGTATTGAAGTAATTAACAAAGTCATCTTTATAGCTCATATCTTGGATCCAAGATATAAATTTCAATCTTTAAAGATTAGCTTTCTCGATATTGGTTGGAATAGTGGTAAAATAAATGAGTTTCTCGGTGTTATAAAACATGCTTTAAATGAGCTATATGATGAATATAGAAAGAGCATGAATATACCAAATGTAATTGGATCTAATGTTATTGTAAGAAATGAAGAGATTGATGAGCAATTTGATGATAGTCTTAGAAGTAAAAAGTTAAAAAGACTTCAACAAACAAGAAGGGAAGAACAATCACTTGAGATAACTAATGAGGTTGATCGGTATCTAAATGATCCATTTGAAAACCTTACGAATAGAGATTTTCATTTGTTAGATTGGTGGAAAGGTAATCAAGCAAAGTATCCAATACTTTCAAAAATCGCTAAAGATATCTTAGCCATTCCTAGCTCAACCGTTGCTAGTGAAAGTGCGTTTAGTCTTGGTCGAAGAGTTATTAATCCATTTAGGGCTTCGTTGGCTCCTAATATGGTTGAAGCATTAGTATGTCTTAGTGATTGGTTGAGAGCGGAAAACCTTGGTTGTCATCAAATGCAATTTGAAGAGGACGTCGAATTATTTATGGATACGGAGGCGATTTGTGAAGGTAAAAAATTCAAATATTATCGGTAATTGTGATATTGTCATCAACTCTTTTCCATTTGTAAAAAATTCAAATATTATTTGGTTGTCATTCTTAACATCCTTTTTTTGTTGTATGTTAACATATTTTTAAGGTCCTAGTAGTATATGCAATTGTAATAATTAATAAGACATTTCCTTAAGAGGATGCAAGCAGCAACATATCTGAATATTTCATTGTTTAATGTTATGTTAGGATTATATATTGATATATTTATGTTAGGTTTCTTCTGTTTGAGGATAAATGAGATAATGTAACGTCAGTAACTAGTGGCAGGGGAGAACCACTTTTTCTGTATGGTTATAAAGAGTGTTTGTTTTAATTAGTTATAGCAGTTGTTGTAACTAGTGGCAGGGGAGAACCACCATTTCTTACACATTGTTGGAGAGTTTACTTCTTTGTTGTAATGCATTTTCTTTTTATTTTAAAAATAATTTTTATTTCTAATACAACAGGGACTTCTTCCATGTCATTAGCAACATCATCGTCACATAATATGGTGAAATAGATGCATAGAGGGCACAATTGTTCAAAGCAGGTATGTATTTTACCTTCTTATTCACTATATTGATCATCATCCATCTACTGATTCATCTAATTATATTAAGCATATCTGCAATTTCATACCATAATAGTTACATGCCATATCAAAATGTAACTTATTTCTAATCATGTTCCAATGTTTAATATTTGCGTTAATAAGCAGCAGTTTACAAAATTGTGAATTACATCACCCATGTAGTAACTTGATTTTGCTTGTGGTTTCTCCTTGGAGTACAATCACTAATATGACATACTACTGTGCAAGAGGTGATATAATTGTGTATTATTTATACGGCAGTTTGAAACGTTTTTCTGGTGGCTTATTGATTACAAAAGCCAAATTAATGTATTATATTCAGAATTTGAACTTTATTTGGTGAAATATTTTTGCACAGCAGCATGCATTTTGTATTTTAAACATCTTTGTTTAGCTTTTTTTTATATATATACTATAACTAGGAATTCAACGTATTTTGTATTTTAGTAGAGATGTCTTCACCAAACATTCAACGTATTGTATGATATATATAAACAGAGTACCTGGTAAATCTGAATCATAGACAGAGTCCATTAAATATGCAAATTTGTACATCCATCATTTTACATCAATTTACAGCCCTTCTTTGTAGTCATGTACACGGTAATCAGAGTCATTTAACAACTAGTCTAGTAAGCCAGTAACTTCTTTTATAATAGCAGTGGCACAAGCTTTTATAATACCATTGTTTTATTCTAAATCCTTGTATATTTCATGTGGCAGTTTAGAAATTTTATCATTGCTGAGCTCAAGAGGCTTCTTACTAATGGTTTCTCAGACTGAGACAGACAGAAGACACATGCATTTTTCATGCCTGCACTACACTGCCAACGGTTCCTGCACATCAAATTCATGTTCACAGTTTCAAGATCCTTGAAAGAGGCAAATTTCTGTAATATATCTAGAAATTTTGTGGATCTGTAGTGTAAGACTAAATTGGATCATGATTTTATGATGAAAATTTGATACAGTGTTTAATTTGCAGTTAAAATTTGATGAAATTTTTATTTTACAAAATTCTTTGATCGGAAGAAGGAATTCCATGTTTCGTTCCGAGTTTTTCGATTTCCGTCAATAGGAATTCCAATGTTGATGGAACGGAATTTGGAATAGGCCATATTATTCCATCAACAATCGGAAGAAATAGGAAATGCTTTGGATGGTACGGAAATTTTCCATAACCAGCCCTACATGTATGCGCACATGTAAACGTTAAATTTTTATTATTTTATCATGGTCTTTTAATTAACTATAACTTTTATGTATGAAATCCTCAAGCTACTTCAGTTTAAGTAAAAAACACACTCAATTCAAAACGAAACACACTCAATTCTCTTTACATCATTTACATGTACACGCTCCCTAAATTTTATATGCTTTTAAAGTTTTGACATTTTTATGATTTTGTGGACTTTATGTTATATAGCTCTCCCTTAAGTACGCTACATTAAGTTTTTGTCATAATATTCATATAATTGTACAGGAGGTGGAAGGTGGATGAGAATTCTTTGCTCAAATAAGATTATTGACCATCATTTTACCTTCCAACCTTTGTGGTGGATTTGATAATGCTTTTGATTTGTAGAGCAACAACATGCGTGGATCACTGTGTTGTTCATTTTATATACAGAAGCTTTGTGAGACAAAAGGTGATCATGAAGACCAATACCCAAAACGAAGAATGGAAATAGGTTCACTACTGTACAATTCTGTCTGACAAAATTTCAAATTAAATATAACTGTATTAATACGTGTGGTACTTGGCTGGTTAAGCTAGGAATTATATATGCTACATAATTCGGAATTATATGTATTAAATAATATTTATATATAATTTTTTTACAATACCGAAGTCTTTTTTTACACATTAGTGCTGTGTTAGTTTATTTTGTATTATTTGCATAATATAAATAATATGACTTAGTTTTTGGCTTTAAAGTAGGAATTATACATGCTAAATAATTACAGGCTATTGATTGTATAATCAACTTTGGGAACAAGTAGAACGCTTCTTCAGTACGTTTATTGATAATCTGAACCACAACTAAAATAACTTCAAGCCTTGATGATTGTTCTATAAAGTATTACATGCATGCACATCAATCAATAGATATAATGTAAACTGTTCCAAACAACAACGGGAAAGGTAGCGACTAAACAAAAATTCAAACGCATATACTGCTTTACAATCATTATATGTTACAACCTTAGCTACGGTAGCTTGCTTCCATTCAAAACGAAACTAAAAGAAAAAAAATCATCATGAAATCCAAGGCATTTGAGCAAATCACTTAAAAAAGAAATTGAAACTATAATACAGAAGTAAAAAATTAATTATACTCAATACATATAGTCAACGGAATGAAGAACGAACAGTAACATCATCATTTAATAAAACCGCACTTACGAGCTAGACAACTTCCCGTGTGTAATTAATATGGTTATATTACTTCGTTGAAAGCGTTTAATATATGTAAGTTCATCGACAGTCTTCAACTAAAGTAATTGAATACAAGATAATGTAAATGGGAGATATTTTAATATTACGTAAGCTGAGTTATTTCAATTGTAAGATAAAACTGAAAACAAAATTGCCTTAGAATACAAGATAATGTAAATGGGAAAGGCATTTTGATATTTTTGTGTGGCATGTTATATCACAGTTTGTAGCAACTGGAAAATACCGTACCTAATCAATTGATTTATTTTCTTCTATTTTGAACACAAATACGTTGCAATTATAATTTTGTTCTGTAGAAATTTACACCATGTATTGACCAGTTTGTGGAAATCAGAATGAAAATTAGCTTTTAAAATTGATTTAATCTTAGATGTACAAATTCTTAGTGAATCCACACGATCTGTGTATTTCTGCAGTCTTAAGTAATGCAATGTTATTTTTAATTTAGATTCAAAATTCACTGACTTATTGTATGAATTGTGAAAATTGAATTTGCACTACAACATGTTTTTAAATATCCCCATCTTTCATACACACAACTATTAATTAATTTCCTTCCGTGTGGTTGTATTTTGCTATATATTTGTGTTACTACATAGGAACCTATAAACATTTCAAGTTTTAAACTGTAGTGCACAAAATTAAGTTAGGTTGATGAACTTTTCATCTTTTCATGACCAACAGTAATATCTTAAGGTTCTTCCTTATTATGGATAATGAATATACTTTAATTCAAGGGATTGAATACCCATACGAATGTGATGTTTTATTTTTTATGAATTATGTGTAAAATGGAATGTTTTTAATATAGGGGTACAAATTTCAAATATCCAAAAAGTATTGCAATGTTTTTAAAATATGTTTCATGGTTGAACTTCTTACATAGAATTTTATGTTTCGTCTTCTTTAGATTTCTTTTTAACTCATAGGGATGTGATAATTGATGGGTTATTTAAAATGGAACACTCTTCTGCTTGACTATTCAGACAGAAGAGAAATGTTATTGGTTATATGTGCTTAGATTGATGTGCTTTACTTTTACTCTTATTGCTAACTATTTATCAATATTATTGGACATTTCATCCAATTTTGAGAATCAAGTAACACGTAGTGCTTATAATATGATAAAGCCATCACCAAAATATGCATGGAGATAAAAAAAATTTACCCTACTTAAAACTTAAGTGTGATTTATATGTTGTAATTTTACATGTTATGAATTCAATCTTGGGTGAAAAACAAATGAATATTGTATAGAAAAGGAAAAGGTTAAGTAAATAAATCTAACTTGAATACACACACACTAAATTTTAACGAATAATCAATGCTAAGGTTATTTTTGACATTTTAGAAAAGCTTAACCAAGCTAAAGTATTTTCATTATATAATTGAAGAGTATTTTGGTACATTACATCCTTAAGGCCACTTTATATTTTTATGCATGTGTGTACATATACATATAAATACACACATACATGTGTATGTAAGCATGCATGCATATTTATATATACACGTATATATATGTATAAAGATATTTAAAGTTAAAATGTTTAGTACGTTATGAATAATTCATGTCAAATACTCATTTATTTGAGTGTCTAGCTGTAGTCCTTCAAGCATCAATATTAATACTTTGTTGCAATTTGAACAAACATTATTCTCTATAACCTGTATTACATAAAAATTTAAAGATCTTCGAAGATAGATTCACACTTACTCCTAAAATAGTCAGATAGTTTTCCAATGATATATGTTTTTGATTACTACATTTGCTAATAGCTTTAGATTCAGTATGCATAATTAATTCATGGCCAATTTATCAGTAATGAATGGTGGGTTCATTCGGTGTAAATCTCATGTTTGATTGGATGGTCACTGACAAGGCCTTTTCTAGCATAGTTTCATATATAGATGTGTGATTTTGTTATTGGCAGAGGGGCCTTTTTAAGGATATAGATGCAAAGTCAAATTGAGATGATATTGGAGGTAGCTTCAAGATTGTGTGTTGAAAGGAATTTGTGCATGAAGGGTGATGTAGCTGTAGCTCTGCATAGGATAGAAATTATGTTAGGAAAATGTGCAATAGTGAATTATGATTGGGTAAATAAATATTTTGTTTTAGATGTAAAATTATTAAATTTGTTTTATGCTCTTCTTCTGGAAGTTGTGGGTCAGATGCATGAAAAGAAGTTGATTTCTTTTTCTATTTTAGTGTAATTTTTTTAGATTTGAAGAAAATATACTGCTTAATTAATAATTTTGTGTCATTTATAAATGCTTAGCATATGTGAATACTATCATATTAATCATGGCTGAATCCAACGTTGATGAAAATGGAAAAATGAGAGTGATATTACTCCTCTAATTCGTTTAGTTAACTTGGTCTTTATGGTTTTAAGTTTCCTTAGCTTTTTTTTTTCTTTCTTTCCTTTTTCTTCCCTAGGTTGTCGCCATTTATGAGCTTTAGAGATTTTTTGAGTAAAAAATGAAATAAATGAAAACGAAGTTAAAGAAAGTATACTACTTAATTAAGAAAAAAATAAAGCATATTGAATCATGCATAAAAGGTGGTTTGTGAGGGCTATACTAATCAGTAAATAATCTTCTTAACTTTTTGTTTGATGAAGGAGTGGTCTTCATATAAGGAGAGCACTCATATTTTATTGAACAAAAATAAAATCCGTACAAAGGTTTGTTGGTAATTAGCTACTACAAATATTCAGGATCATCACTATGATGATCAATGAAATGAGAGAGGTAAAAGTGAACAAATCAAAATGTTTACAATTAATTGTATTGACAGAAGCAGCTACATGATGACACGGTTTATATGTATTAACGACAATAAGAGGACTGGCGTGCGATCATGGGCTGAGGCGATAGAAGAAGCTTAAGAGCCGCTGATGCTGCATGGCAGTAGATGAGTAGTTACAGATGCGTGGAGAATGGAGATGCCAAGGTGCTGTAGGCAGTAAATGAGAAGTTGCATGGTAATAAGTAAACAAAACAACATTGTTGCTGCCAAGGTGCTGTTGTTAGAGTGAATTGGGATGTAACAACAAGAACATGAATTGTGGTGCAATGGTGTTGCTATTATTGAGAATTACTGTCTAGGTGCTGCTGTTAGCCTTGGATCAATCCCACAAAAGCACTTAGGTGAGCAATCTGGAAAATGCAAGGGACTGAAACAAGGTTGAAAGACTGGCCTAAATGTGCTAAGATGTTGAATGACTGGCCATGCGAACAAAAGAGAGAAAGTGATGCACTGTTACTGCTGCGGCAAGGCTGTTGCATGAATGGCCTGAAAGGGGTCAACTGATGGGCTGAAGTGAGTACTCAATGATGCTGCCAGATGCATGCTAGGCAGTTCAATCTGAAGGTGCAAGTTAATGCTGCAAGATGGAGGAAGATCGGCTTGTAATATTAGGAACACTAATGTGCCTGCTTTAATAGCTTGTGATATATGAAGTTCTGGCTTGTCTGCATTAAAAAGAAAAACTTTTGTATATGAAAAGGTAAAATCAATTTATTCTTTTTGAGGTTGATCACACACACATAGCTGAGAATAAAATCTCAGTAGTGCAAGTATACGCAAATTCTGGGTACTCTGTTTCTGACGTTTGTTTGTCAGATCTGTTGTATTTAATTAGTATTTAAGTTTTATGTACATTAGTATAGCCATGTTATGCTTTTAACTAATTTCCTGATGCAGATTTATTAATTCTTTATATATCCGTTGATAACTATTAATAAGTTAGCTTAGATGGAAAAGATTGAATAACCCGGCTATTTCATATAGCATATTGTGAACCCATATTTTATAGCCATCTTATTATACTTTTTTAGATCATTTATTATGTATTTTTTAATTAGCTAACTGAATGTGGATTAAAAATGGAACGTTCAACCCTCTACCCATCTTAGCACAACTCCCTTACAAAAAATGTTCAAGTAACAATCTAGAAGTACAAAAGTGGTACTCCATACACATACAAAATCGAAGAGAAAAAGAATTGCAATCAAAGATTATACAACATCACATAATATGCATCACATTTGAAGACCTCAGCTACACAATTGTACCTTGATTGGATACCACAAGTTTTTTAGTCCTTTTCAGTTCACTAATAGGTATTGTGTTGCATTTGTGTTGCATTAACTACTTTTTATTTTTCTTTCATAATTTTAATTTGTACTATAACACTAATACAATGTTTTTTGCTCAATATTCTAATTATATATAACTACTAAAACGCATTTTCTCCAATGATATTAATTCACAAATAATAATTGAATTTATAATAATAGTTCCCTAATACAAGATACTCTTACTTTTTATGATTTAACATATAGTTAAATTAAATTTTCATGTACTTTCTTCTCAATGTATTACAAGTATTACTACAGAGAAGAAAAACTACACTAGCATGTAACACAGGTAACATATCTTGATAGTCAACAAGACCTAAGGAAGAAAAAAGTTATGCACATGACTGTAACTAAAAGGCTGTTATCTAAAAAGTTCAAAAAGTTCTTTAAAAAAAACTTATTGGCGTACAGGAAACAGTACATACATTACAACGATTCATGGTCTTGCAGTAGTAATCATGCATTCCCATTTTGTTTGTTCCAATAACATTGTCCTTAACATATTTTATGTAGAATAAAAATTTGTATTGAACAACATTATAAAGGATTGTATGATCAACTAATGTTTTGAGACTAATGTTTATTGCGCTTTGAAAGGTTGATCTTTGAAAAATACCAGTCCCAAAACTGATAATTGTACAACATTACAAAGGATTGTATGATCATATTGGTTCTTATCTATTTTCTAAATTATCCGGTTGAAACACTTTATCTCATAAAAGCAACATTGAAATTTATATACAATGTGAACCCATGCACGGTGCATATAGCTGTTTCTTTACATGCAAAATAAAAAAACATATAAACTTTTATGCCATGATAAAAATCAATTAAGCCCCACCCTCTACACTAAACACCAATTAATTACACCGAAAAAATAAGGTAAACATGAGAAAGAAAGAATGCCAAACTTTGACTATGCTATTGTCATTGAAAAGTCCACACCTTTGAACTTGACAACTGCCCGTGTGCGTAGCACGGGCCACGAACTAGTTATATATAAAAATGTAAAACCATGTTATTATTTAACTCACTTGTTGAGATTTTGATAGTTTGATGATTGAGTTTGATCTTGTGTTGAACAAACACTGAGATATTGAATTGATGATCTAAGAAAAGTAAATGCTTTGATTAATTGAATGATTACAGAGTTAATTGTCTTCGAGATATAAAGCTGGTATTTATAAAAGCAAACTGAGTTAATGGGCTGAGCTTCTAGGCCCAAATACCCGTAACCCACAAAGCAAAAAAAAGAAAAAAGATATACACGACAAAACTTATACACAACAAAACCTTTCTCATTTCAATACCCCCATCGAACCAACATTAGGGTTAGGGCAAAGAAAAAGGCGATTCTTTAACTCCATGGCGTCGCCAATAAAATACTCTTCAATTCTCTTCAAATCCGAGTTATTTCTTCTACTTCTGAGCTTTTCTCAACTTCTTCCTTTGTATTCTTGCAGAGTTCGTCACTGTCTTTGTTATGCTTTGGTAAAGTCGACGACTTTTCTCTTCGAAGTCTACAAGCTTCATCAGATCTGCTAGTATGAGTTGAGCTCTCATCAGATCTGATAGAGTTCGGCTTTGATATGGTTTTGAGCTTGCTGTTGTCTTTATTGTCTTGTAGTAAAGTTGATGACTTTCCTTTTCGAAGCTCATCAACTTCATCAGATCTGGCCATATCAGTTGGAATTTCTTCGACTTTCATGTCGCTCCTAAATTTGATGAAGTTTGGCTTCAATAGAGCTTTGGTAAGCGTATCTGCACGCCGGTAAGTGCCGGGTAATAAATTTACTTGCAGTTTTCCTTTCTGAACACGTTCTCTGACAAAGTAGAGGTCAATTTCGATATGTTTCGTCCTTGAATGTAGAATTGGGTTTGCAGATATGTATACGGCACTTTGATTATCACACCATAATGTCGGTTTGGACTCTATTTTTATGTGTAGTTCATAGAGCAGATATTGAATCCACATAATCTCTACGGTTGCACTTGCAATACTTCTGTATTCAGCCTCTGTGATGGACCTTGATATGGTTGATTGTTACTTTGAGCACAAAGACACAAGATTATCACCTATGTATATGCAGTATCCAGTTGTCGATTTTATGTCATCTGGATCTGTCCCACAGTCAGCATTAGTATATCCAGTTATTTTAAGATTGCTGCATTTTTTCATAGATAGTCCATAGTCTGTGGTTCCTTTTATGTATCTTAGTATTCTTTTAACTTCCTTCTAGTGATCATCGGCGCATACCTTATGTCGCCTCCAGCCTAAGTCGCGAACGAGCATTGTGAACAAAGCCCTAGGTCGCTCCAGCCAAAGGTTGCGAACGACATACAGTAAGTCGCGAGCAAATCCAGAATTCGCGAACGAGCTTAGGTCGCTCCTCCTCCTTAAGTCGAATGAAGCCTTATGTCGCTCCTCCTTAAGTCGCGGCGAAGCCTTAGGTCGCTCCAGCGAAGGTCGCGAAGGCCTAGGTCGCAAGCAGATCTTATGTCGCGAGATTTCCTCATTTTGCTATGTCGCGGCCATTACTTTCGCTGAGAATTCCTTATGTCGCTGATTGCTAGGTCGCGAGCTTCCTTATGTCACTGATTGCTAGGTCGCGAGCTTCCTGATGCCATGCTTCCAGTAGGTCGCTAATTGTTATGTCGTTACTTCTTTAAGTCGTTTGGACTTATGTCGCTTTTTCTTATGTCGCATTTGTTAAGTCGTGTGTCGTTTGTGTTGTAATTGTTATGTTGTTTTTTTTTCTTATGTCGTTAAGTTGTATGATGTTATGTCGTTTGTGTGTGTTGTAATCTTCTATAAATAGGGGTGTGTTGTCATTTGTAAAGGGAGTTGATTTTTGAATAAAATTTGTTGAGAGCTTTGTGCCTCTTTTAAAATTGGAAGTTGAGTGTGATCTCCTTTCTCCATCTTCGGATATTCGAGTGCGCTCGAATCAATGAACTTGAAGCCGATTCACGGAATCTCATGCGCGAGATCAACTTCGAATAATTGTAGATCTTCTAATGCGGTATCGTGCGCGATCAACGTGTTGAAGATAGCTAGAATCCGGTATCTCGAGAGATCAACGGATTTGGGCACTTGGGTATCTTCAATTCATCTTGTTTCATCGATTCATTTTCCACGAATTCATCAATTCGTGAGTTGTTTGATCTTGTAGGCTGCGTCATTTGGTATCAAAGCTAGGAGACGAACTTTTCCAAGTTCGTTGAGTGTTCGTGAAATTTCAAACAAGTTGGGAGTTTATAAATCTCGAATCAAAACAGATATTTTTTTAATCGAAGCGAAGTGTGTGTTTGGATTTGTTGAAGATTTGACAATGCCTTTAAGAAGAGTTAATCGTCATCAGAATGTTGCAGATGTGTATCGAAGAGAAGATGCTGAACAAATGGAGCAACGAATTAGTGATAAATTCAATGAGAAGTTTGATGAGGGAATTAGTAGATTGGAAAGGCTCATGATGGATATGAATCAAACTCGACAAAGAGCATCGCCACATTCAAATCAAGGTGGACATAGAATTTCTCCATCGAATTCCGAGAGGAGAAGAATGTCACCACCATCGGATCGGGAAAGAAGAGAACCGTCAGTTTCAGGAGAAAGAGACGTGCGTGGTAGCAGAAATGTTGATGGTCAGAATCGACGTCGACATACGTCAGATTTGGAGGAATCCAATGATAGTGGTAGTAGCTCTTGTCGAAACCGTGGCCAAGGGCGAAATCGAAATAGAGATTCCAAAGATGATCGTCGATGGGAGTCGGGGATGAAAATAGATATTCCAGAATTCAAAGGGGGAATGCTAGCGGAAGAGTTTCTGGATTAGTTATCAAATGTTGAAGAAATTTTTGACTTCAAGGAAGTACCCGAGCATCGTAGAGTTAAGTTGGTTGCTACACGATTGAGGGGAAGAGCTATGGCATGGTGGCAACAAACTAAACTTACACGAGAAAGAATGGGAAAGTCGAAGATTGTTTCATGGGAAAAGATGAAGAAGTTGATGAAGGCTACTTTCTTGCCTTATAATTATCAGTCTCTTATGTATCAGCGCTTACAGAATTTGAGACAAGGGACAAAGTCGGTAAATGATTATGCAGATGAGTTTTATCAACTGATTGCTAGAAACGATATCATGGAAATGGAGGAACAGTTGACATCCAGATTTGTTGGAGGATTGAGAATGCAAATTCAGGATATGGTAAATATGTTTGATCCGAGATCCGTTGCTGAAGCACACCAGAAGGCTCTAGCTTGGGAGAAGCAAGGTAGAAGAGGAGGTGGTGCGTTTACAAGTTCGAGCAATCAGGTGAAGGGGGCTAGTAGCAATACTAATGTTTCCAAGGCTGTTAGTAAACCGATTGTCAATGAAGCTGCTAAGACCAAGGTCAATAACAATTTCAAGTGTTATAACTGTCAGGAGTTTGGTCATAAGAGCAATGAATGCCCGAAGCCTAAGAAGCGAGCGATGGTTGCTGAGGTTGAGGATGCAGAAGTAGAATGTTCCAATTCACCACAGGATGAGGAGGAAGAAGAATTATTGACGGGAGACGAGGGATATTCTTTAATGATGAGGAGATCTTGCTTGACGCCAAAGCAGGAAGAGGAGACTAATTGGTTAAGGAGTAATATTTTTCAGTCGACATGCACTATTTTGGGAAAAGTTTGTAAGTTTGTTATCGATGCAGGGAGTTGTGATAACATCATCTCTACAGAAGCCGTAAAGAAGTTGGCGTTAAAGACAGAGAAGCATTCCAAACCCTACAAATTGGCTTGGCTGAGGAAAGGTGGGGAAGTGAAGGTTGGTCGAAGAGCTTGTGTAACTTTTTCCATCGGAAAGAAGTATAAGGATGAAATTTGGTGTAACGTGGTGGATATGGATGTATGTCATTTATTGTTGGGAAGACCGTGGCAGTTCGATAGAGCCGTGCAACACGATGGTAGGACTAACTGCTATAGTTTCATGTTCGATGGCACTAGAATCACTTTAGTTCCTAAAAGTTGACAACAAAGTGAAAGCAAGTTGGAGGAAATCGAGGAACTAAAGACTCTGTTATCTTTGAAGGAATTTGTCAAAGAAGTAGAGGATAGCCCTGAATTATTTCTGTTGATTGGACGTGAAAGTAGTGAAGCGGTTGAAATTCCTGAGGAAGTTAAGCCAGTGTTGAAGGAATTTGAAGATGTGTTTCCTGAAGAATTACCAAAAGAGTTACCACCGTTGAGAGACATACAACACCAGATTGATCTTGTTCCGGGAGCTATGTTACCACATAGACCACATTATAGAATGAGTCCAAAGGAGCACGAAGAGTTGAGAAGGCAGGTGGAAGAGTTACTTGAACAAGGGCGCGTACAAGAAAGTTTAAGTCCTTGTGCAGTACCAGCCTTGTTAGTGCCAAAGAAGGATGGAACTTGGAGAATGTGTACAGATAGTCGAGCACTAAACAAGATTACAGTGAGGTATAGATTCCCGATGCCAAGATTGGACGACTTGTTAGATCTGTTGAGTGGAGCTGCTATCTTTTCAAAGATTGATCTGAAGAGTGGGTATCATCAGATTCGAATTCGACCAGGGGATGAATGGAAGACAGCCTTCAAGACACGGGAGGGGTTGTATGAATGGCTGGTCATGCCATTTGGTCTTTCAAATTCACCTAGTACTTTTATGCGAGTGATGAATCAGATCTTTCGACCGTTTATTGGAAAGTTCGTGGTGGTATACTTTGACGATATATTGATATACAGTGGAAGCACAGAAGAGCATCTGCAGCACTTGCGGGAAGTGTTGATGATACTTCGTCAGGAGCAATTTTACGCGGCAACAAAGAAGTGCATGTTCATGACGCACAGTGTTTTGTTCTTGGGGTATGTATTGTCCAAGCAAGGTATCCAGGTGGATCAAAGTAAAGTTGAAGCAATCAAGGATTGGCCACAATCCAGGACTGTAACTGAAGTGAGAAGTTTCCATGGTTTAGCATCATTCTACCAAAGGTTTATTACACATTTTCAGTAGCGTGATGGCACCAGTGATAGATTGTATGAAAGGAAAGTAGTTTATGTGGACTGAAGAGGATGATTCTGCTTTCCAACAGATCAAGACACGCTTGACTACAACACCGATTCTTAGATACCCGGACTTTCAGTTGCTCTTTGAGCTAGATACTGATGCGTCTAAGGTTGGAATTGGTGGAGTGTTAAGTCAAAAGGGTCGCCCAATTGCTTATTTTAGCAAGAAACTTTCTGGAGCCAAGACAAGATACAGTAACTATGACTTGGAGTTCTATGCTATTGTCCAAGCCATAAAGCATTGGAGACACTATTTGTTTCATAAAGAGTTTGTGTTGTATACTGACCATGAAGCATTGAAACATTTGCAGGGACAGGATAAGATTGCAGCCAGGCATGCTTCATGGATCGCATACTTGCAACAGTTTACATTTGTTGTAAAGCATAAGTCGGGAGTTACAAATCGTGTGGCAGACGCATTGAGTAGAAGAAATCATTTTTTGACTACGATGAGAGTTGAAGTGACGGGGTTTGATGTATTTCCATATTTGTTTGTTGAGGATCCTTACTTTGCCAAGATTGTAGATGAAGTCGAGAAAGGGAGGACGGATGAGTATGTGTTAGTAGAAGGTTTTCTATTTAAGGGAAATCGGTTGTGTATACCAGAGTGCAGTTTGCGAATGAAGATTGTGAAGGAATTGCATGAAGAAGGTCATGTGGGAAGAGATCATACCTTGCAGTTGATTTCTCAATCATATTTTTGGCCTTCCATGAGGAAAGAAGTTGAAAGATTTGTGCAGAGATGTCACATATGTCAAGTTTCCAAAGGGACAGCTACGAATGTAGGATTGTATATGCCATTGCCCGTGCCTACTAGACCATGGGATGATGTTAGCATGGATTTCATTTTGGGTTTGCCATGAACTCAACGAGGGAATGATTCTATATATGTTGTGGTGGATAGATTTTCGAAGATGGCACATTTCATAGCTTGTAAGAAGACCGCCGATGCAGTCTGTGTTGCTCAATTGTTCTTTAAAGAGGTTTATTGACTACATGGGCTACCTGAGTCTATTGTTTCTAACCGGGATACTCGATTTCTAAGTCATTTTTGGTTGTGTCTGTAGAAGATGGTTGGGACTAAGCTGAATTTTAGTAGCGCCTATCATCCACAAACGGATGGGCAAACGGAAGTGGTGAACAGATCTTTGGGAAACTTGTTGAGATGTCTTGTGAAGGATAATTTGAAGAGCTGGGATGTGAAATTGTGTCAAGCAGAATTCGCACATAATCATGCCTTTAATCGAAGTACTGGATTCGGTCCATTTCAAGTGGTATATTCAGCAATTCCGAAGGGACCGTTGGATTTGTCGACAGTTCCACTTCAGAAAGGGGTTGTTAAACGAGCTTGTGATTTCGTGAATGAGTTGCAGGAGTGTCACAGGATTGTTCATGAACGATTGCATAAGTCAAATGAGAAGTATAAGCAATTGGCAGATAAGAAGCGAAGGAGTGTGGACTTCAAAGAGGGTGATTTTTTTTACGCAGTATTGACGAAAGATCGTTTTCCAGTTGGAACTTACAACAAGTTGAAAGCTCGAAAGATTTGGTCCAGTAGAAACCTTAAAGAAGATCAATGATAATGCGTATCAGTTAAGGTTGTCGGAAAATGTTTATACTTCTGATGTTTTCAATGTCAAACACTTAATTCTGTATTATGGGGAGAAGCTTGTCGAAGAAGAGGAGAGCGTGAATTCGAGGTCGAATTCTTTTCAACCAGGGGAGGATGATGCAGCGCATACCTTATGTCGCCTCCAGCCTAAGTCGCGAACGAAGCCCTAGGTCGCTCCAGCCAAAGGTCGCGAACGACATACAGTAAGTCGCGAGCAAATCCAGAATTCGCGACGAGCTTAGGTCGCTCCTCCTCCTTAAGTCGAACGAAGCCTTATGTCGCTCCTCCTTAAGTCGCGGTGAAGCCTTAGGTCGCTCCATCGAAGGTCGCGAAGGCCTAGGTCGCAAGCAGATCTTATGTCGCGAGATTTCCTCATTTTGCTGAGTCGCGGCCATTACTTTCACTGAGAATTCCTTATATCGCTGATTGCTAGGTCGCGAGCTTCCTTATGTCGCTGATTGCTAGGCGCGAGCTTCCTGATGCCATGCTTCCAGTAGGTCGCTAATTGTTATGTCGTTACTTCTTTAAGTCGTTTGGACTTATGTCGCATTTGTTAAGTCGTGTGTCGTTTGTGTTGTAATAGTTATGTCGTTTTTTTTTCTTATGTCGTTAAGTTGTATGATGTTATGTCGTTTGTGTGTGTTGTAATCTTCTATAAATAGGGGTGTGTTGTCATTTGTAAAGGGAGTTGATTTTTGAATAAAATTTGTTGAGAGCTTTGTGCATCTTTTAAAATTGGAAGTTGAGTGTGATCTCCTTTCTCCATCTTTGGATATTCGAGTGCGCTTGAATCAACGAACTTGAAGCCGATTCACGGAATCTTGTGCGCGAGATCAACGTCGAAGAATCGTAGATCTTCTAACGCGGTATCGTGCGCGATCAACGTGTTGAAGATATCTAGAATCCGGTATCTCGAGAGATCAACGGATTTGGGCACTTGGGTATCTTCAATTCATCGATTCATCTTGTTTCATCGATTCATTTTCCGTGAATTCATCAATTCGTGAGTTGTGTGATCCTGTAGGCTGCATCACCTTGGCTCCTGCATAAATTGACACACTTTGTTAACACTAAAAGAGATGTCTGGCCTTGTAACAATTAAATATTGTAAAGCGCCAACAACACTTCTGTATTGTTTAGTGTTTGTTATGTATTCTCCTATGTTTTTAGTTAGATGCTGATGGCTTATCATAGGAGTTGGTAGAGGCTTTGCATTATCCATTTTAGCTTTAATCAGCAACTCTGAGGCATATTTTCTTTGACTAAGAATTATTTCTGATTTTGATTTTCTTATGACTAGTATGCCTAGAAAATAATTCAGTTCTCCCAGATCCTTGATTCAAAATTCCTTTTCCAGATATTGAGCAAATTGCTTTATTTATTCTTCATTATTTCCTATAGTAACAAGATCATCAACATATATAAGAATATATATACTGGACCTTTTATCAGTTTTAATAAATAAGGAGTTATCTGATTTAGTGGATTGATAGCCTAGATGACCCAGAGTCGCTCTCAATTTATCAAACCAAACCCTTGGTGCCTGTTTAAGACCATATATAGCCTTCTTTAATCCGCATACAAGGTTTGGATTTTGTTTGTACCCCTATGGTTGTTCCATATATATTTTTCTTCCTGTAGAATACCATTTAAGAATGCATTATTGACATCAAATTGTCTGATATTCCATTGATTATGTAGAGAAATACTTAAAACAATTCTTATTGTAGTGGGTTTGACTACTGGAGAAAATGTTTCATTGAAGTCAAACCAATATTGTTGAGTATAACCCTTGGCAACCAGTCTTGCCTTGTATCTGGCCACAATCCCGTTAGGATTTTTCTTGACTTTGTATGTCCACTTGCATCCAACCACATTCTTGTTGTCTGGTGGACATACCAAGTCCTATGTTTTATTTTTTATTAGAGCATTGTACTCCTCATCCATTGTTGTCTTCCAGCGTCTGTCTTTTGAAGCTTGTTCAAAAGTTTGTGGTTCATTTTCTATTACTGATATTGCTGTGTATAGTTTTGGTTTGAAGATCCTACTTTTTGACCTTGTGATCATTGGATGACCAGTTCTTATCTGTGGTGATGCTTCTGCTCTTATCTGGCTGTCATAGTTTTCAGATTGCACTTGTCCACTGACTGAACTTTCTTCACTAATTGTTTTTGTTTGTTCTCTTGATTGTGCAGGGGATTGACTGTGATAGCTGAGTGGTTCATGTGATTCATGACCTGGTTGTCTTGACATTGTGATTTGTGAGTTCTGAACTCCAGTAGTCCTTTCATACTCCTTCTAATGCTGATCATCAGTATATATAGGTATACTGGGTATTGATGTCTTTGTGTTATAGATCTTCTGAGTTATTTTTACGCTTGTATTACTGAAATGAAAAACATGTTCATTGAATACAACATGCCTGCTTATAAATATTTTCCCAAAGTCATCAAGAAATTTATAGCCTTTATGATTTGTCCCATACCCTATAAATGTACAGGGTCTTGACCTGAAGCTTAATTTATTTGTATTATATGGTCTTATATAGGAAAAACATAGGCATCCAAAACTTATTAAACTCTGATAATCTGGTTTGACCCCATATTACTTCTCTAATGGACTAACTCCCTTAAGCACTTTTGTTGGCAGTCTATTTATTAAATAAAATACAGTATTAAAGGAGTCAGGCCAGAATTTTAAAGGTAGAGATGATTGTGCTAGTAGGGTCAACCCTATTTCTACTACATGCCTATGTTTTCTCTCAATCAGACCATTTTGTTCTGATGTATAGGGACATGTAGTTCTATGAACTATTCCGTTTTTATTAAAAAAGTTACTGAGTGTTTTGTACTCAGTGCCCCCATCAGACTGTAAAGTTTTAACTTGATGACCGGTCTATTTTTCAACTAAGGATATGAAATGTATAACTGCATTATAGGTTTCAGACTTAATTTTCAAGAAATATATCGATGTATATCTAGAGTAAGCATCAATAAAAGATATAGAGTATCCATATCCATAATCAGAACAGATCGAGGCAGGTCCCCATAGATCAGTTGCCACTAATTCAAGAGGTTTTGAATGCTTGGTTAATGAATCATTGAATGCTAGCTTGTGACTTTTGCCCATTTGGCCAGAAGTACAAATATATGGTAAAGAAATATCATCACGCATAATCTTATTTTCTCTAAGTACTTGTTTCATAACATTTATATTTGGATGACCAAGTTTATAATGCCACAAGTCAACCACACTTCTATTTCCCACTGGTTGAGTAGTTTCAGCAGTATTACAATATTTTTGTTTTCTTCCAAAATTGGTACAATTTTTAAGATTGAATCGGTATAGCCGCTTGACTGCTTCACCCTGCAAAAGATTTTCCTTAGTCAGTATGTCTTTAACCAAATAATGATTAGGATAAAATTCAAAGTATACATTATTATCTTTTGCAAACTATGAAACACTTATAAGATTCTTTCTTATTTTTGGTACTCTCAATAAATTATTTAGAAATAACTGCCTTGAACTACTAATGTAAGCATTACCAGTATATGTGATATTAATTAACTCACCATTCCCCATGCATATAGATTTTTTACCTCTGTACTCCTTGTTGAAAAAGTTTAAGTTGTCAAGATTGCTTGTTATGTGATTGGTTGCTCCAGAATCTAGGTACCAGGCCTCATCTTGAATGTGTTCTGGTCTTGTGATAGTGTTTTGGTTGATAACACCATTACCATCTATCTGAATGTTTTATTATGGTTGTGTTTGTGGCACATTGACACTTATATTGCCATTTCTCTGACTGTTTGAGTTTTGATTTGGCACAAAGTTGGCATTAAATCTGAAATAACACTTTATTACAGTGTGACCGGTTTTCTCACATATTTGACACTTTGGTCTATTACTGTTGTTGTTCCACTTTCCTCTGCCCCTTGATCTATTTTCATAACCACCTCTCTGATATAGTTGACTTTGTTTGTTGAGTTTTGGCCTTTATTCTTGGATGAGTAGTTAATTGATAGGTCTGCATCATGTGGTTTCTTATGATCTATTCTTGCCTTATGCGCAAGAAGAGTTGCATGAACATATTGCATTGGTGGTAGAGTTGGTTGAGATGAAATAACTACAACAACTGATTCACATTCTTTACTGAGCCTATTCAATACACTTAACACTTGTTTTGTTTCTGACACTTTGTGCCCTACAGCTTCAAGCATATTGCATATATTGTCCACTTGTGACAAGTAGTCTCTCATGGCTTGATTGCCTTTGTTAACATTCTGTAGCTGTCTTTTATAATGCATAACCTTTACAGTTGATTGGGTATTAAAAATTCTTTCGACAGTAACCAAATGTCATTTGCTGATTTGCAGCCTATAACTTGAGACAGTAAGCTTGTGTTGATAGATGACAGTAACCAAGAACTTATCAATCTGTCTTGTCTGTAGTATTTTGTACTCTCTTCATTGCTAAAAATCTTGTTTTGTGAATTAGTGATAAACTTTGGTGGGATTGGAATTGTGCCAAGGATGAATCCTTCTAGGCCATATCTTTGCATTGCGGTTTCAACTTACAGTTTCCATAGAAGATAATTGTCTTCTTCAAGGTGTATGGTGATTAACTGACTCTATGGGCTAATAACAGTCTTGATTAGTTTCTTTGTAGCATCAGTGACTTGCTGTTGAGAATTGGCAACATTCTCTGAAGTTACTGAGGTGTCATCTTCTTCAGCCATGATGATGCAACAGGAAGAACAACAGACTTGAGAATTCAGAGAAAGATGATGGTTCAAGAAGGCTTCAACAGTGGAAAAGACAGGTTAGTTGCAGCGGATCCTAGATGATGATTTTATTCTAACAGTTCTTAGCACGGCAATAACTTTCTTTCTACTTTTGAGTTCTTTATTGATTTCTGATTTGAGTTCTTTTTGAATTTTCTTGTTTTGAGAAATTTCTTATTTCTTTCTTTGGTGAGAAATTGTTGTAGCCAGGAATCAATTAGAATTTCTTGGCATGACACCGGTTTTATAGGCAAATTCGAATATGTAAACCCAAATGATGATACAATACCTGATGGGTTTCAAGAAATCAGATGATGAAACTACACTGATGATTTCTTGAATTAGAAGAAAACTTTGTTTTTCAAATGGATTTCAGAAATGCTTCAGAATTTGATGAATGCAATTCTGATGATTTCTTAAATGTGAGATGAACAAACTTCGATTTGATGAATGCCGTTAGGCTTGTTGCATTGGCTTCGATACCATGTTGATATTTTGATAGTTTGATGATTGAGTTTGATCTTGTATTGAACAAACACTGAGATATTGAATTGATGATTTGAGAAAAGTAAATGCTTTGATTAATTGAATGATTACAGAGTTAATTGTCTTCGAGATATACAGCTAGTATTTATAAAAGCAAACTGAGTTAATGGGCTGAGCTTCTAGGCCCAAAGAACCGTAACCCACAAAGTAAAAAAATAAGATATACACGACAAAACTTATACATAGCAAAACCTTTCTCATTTCAATATCACTTCTGGTGGAATATAATGGTAAAAATGTTACTTTGTTTCTAATGGCACCTATTCCAGTCTTTATCTCATCAAAACTCCATAGGCCATTTAAATTTTTAGTTCGAGGTTCAATGTACTTAAACCTTATGATTCTTTTTCAATGGTTTTTGCGTCTAACTTTTTTTTCATAACCATTCTTCTCCATAACGATCTACTTTATTTTATTTAACTACACTTTACGATTATTTCGTTTTTCTCATTATTAACACGATACAACATTCTCATAAATAAATGGAAACTCATTATTATGTATAATTGAACTTAAGTACAACACAGAGCACAAACCTAGACTCCCACGCTAAAATAAGACATGTATATGTATGCATTCATTGAAAAATTTAGCATGAACATACGTACCTTTCTTGAATACATAATTTCATTTTTTTTCTCCAATTCCTATAGGAACATCGATGCTCGAAGCCATTTTTTCAACTGATGGGGGTGGCGCATGGGTAAGATGTGGCATGCGAGTTAGAGATGGTGCATGGGTCGGATCTAATGTTGCTTGGGGTGCATGGAGGTTGGGATTCTGAGCAATTTGGGATTTGGGATTTAAGATTTAGGGTTGATGAGAAAATAAAAAACGTTGGCGACTAATGAAAATTAGAGTGGGACAGTAAAAAAAGCGAAGGAAGGAAATAAATTACATCAGTTCCCAACAAGAAACCGAACCAAATAACCTTATTTTCTTTGGTTGTAGAAAAAGTCAAAGCAAATAGGCATATTTTCTTCAATGCATTTACTTCGGTTGTAAACGACGATGGAAGAGAATTATATTTTTATAGTTTCTAATGCTTTATATGTACCAATTGCTTTGATTGTTTTGGGAGGATCGAAGCAAATGATACTATTTGCTTCAGTTGCTAACATAACCGAAGTAAATAAGGCGAGGAAGCGTGCATATTGTGTGCTAGTGATGGTGGATCATCCAACCTAAGTGATCATCTATGCACATTAGAATACTATATCGACATATTAAAAGTGTGGACACTAGCCCGTTGTAAACCGTTTTCAATGTATCTTGCTGGAGCAGCAGCTATGTGGTCCAAAAGATACCTATCTGAAGAGATCTAGTCTTCGACATGAATTTCACATGATTTCTATCGGTAGTTTAATTCAATTGGAGATGTCTTCTCAGATGCCAATACATTGTAATATGTTAAGAAATATGTAACACCCCGAAATTTTACTGTGTGATTTGAATATTTAATTAATTTTAATTATTTAAACAATCGGCAATTTAAAAATATAAATAACTTATATATCAATATAATAGTTATTCAAATATTTGAATTAAGAACTAAATATTTGAGTTATAAATTAAACACTATTAAATGGATTTAATAGCTTTATTTAACTCCTTTTAATTAATAAATAATAATGGTAAATTCATTTTGTAAATTTATTTGCAATAATAAATAGTTCGAATAAATAATAAAACGACATGATTTTTTATTATAGTATTTTTAATTGACTTTATTGGATTTTTTTCCATACTTTTTAATCTGAAAAATATTTAAATTTTTGTTTGACGTATTTTATGGAGAACGATGATATTTGTGAAATTTCATAGAATGAAATAATTTGTGTAGGTTATGATTGATTTGTGATCGTGTCATATTTTGGTGCATGATCTATTTTTATTTCAATCGTTCGCGGTTCATACGCAAACGGAATATTGTGTAGTGGAATACGACAAAAACCTTCTTTTCAAACTTTTTCAAATCAAATCAAATTCAAAATTTTGAAATTGCATTTATGGTGATTTGATTGGTATAAGGATGGATATGATATTGGCTTGTAAATCTTGTATAACTTGTGAGGAATGAAATTGACCATTGGTTATAAAATGAAACCCTTTAAACACTTAAGTTTTTTTCCATTCCCTTTAAAAAGTCACTTTCCTCTTTCACTCTAAAACCTCACTTTACAGTGAAACAAAGAAAATGGCCTTTGCAAATAAAATTCAAAATCAAATTCTACACTCCACAAAAAATATAAAACTATGATCTGTGAACTTCTATTGAATAGATATTCAATTCTATATCCATAATAAAGTGTGCGTTCATGTATTGGTGGTGGCCCACTGATAGGCAAAACTAAGGTTCCATCTAGTCGATGTTGGATGTGGAGTTTGGTCAAGGGGTGGGTTGTAGTGAGTCTTTCGAGTCAAGGCACACCTGTAGTGACGATATGGTGAAGTCCTATCCTCTTTAGGGTTGTGCGACATTTTCACAGGGGAAGTTGACCATCAGGTCGCATTTTGAATGCCTCGATTAAGCGTCGGGTGAGGGTGACCAAGGGGAAGCTTTCACGATGGGGGACACGTAGGCTAAGGCGGTTTGAATTTTCGCTCATAGGTGATAGAGAAATGGAGAAGGATAGGATTATCGAAATGGGTTTGGTGTGCATGGGTTGAAAGCAGTATGATGTATCAAGGGTTTTACATTAAGGAAGAAGGATATTATTTTGGTAATTATTAATTTAATATAGTGTTAAATTAATTAATTAAATTAATTCCCAAGACTTATAAACTTAATAACTTTTCCATACGAGGTCGGAATTAGATGCAATCTTTTGCGTTGGACCTGTATCAATGAGATCAACGCGTTGGAATAGGTTTCATCGAATTTGGAGTTAGTTGAATTTTAGGCTAAAATCGAACGTCGTTCGATTTTAGACCGAACAAAAATGTGAGAGCGTCCGCTAGAATTTCTATGAGTTTACTCATCTTTGAATAAATTATATAACATCTGTGTTGCTATAGATTATTATTGAATGCTTGGTTGATAATTTACATTGTTGTATGGAAGTTTTTTTGGATTTTAAATTCCCGCTCGAAAAAGCGGATGGAATAAATAATTTTTTGTTGCAAGGAACAAAAATAAAAGAAAAGTCGAAGTGTACGTAGCGAATAAGTCACTGCGTATGCTACGGAACACTATGAAATACACATTCACATGTGTAATTTACATGGAACTTTTGTAGAGGGGGCCTAAGGAGTTTCTCACTAATATCTATTTATTTATTTATATTCTTATACTTCTTATGTTGTTGTTTAGTTGAAATATTTGTGACATGCTATTTGATTATGTAAGTGTCTTTACCACAATTATCGTTGTACCCTCACTTATGAAATATCATCACCTTAAACCCTCGTCTATGTTGAACTTGAGCTTGTATTTTTACAAAATAAATATTTGGTCATGTTTTTGCACTTTGAAAATTGTTTAAACCATATTTTTCAAGTAATTTTAAAATTTTGAAAGTAAAGGACAAGGGTTGATTAAAAATTTATAAAAAGAGAGCTATAAGTCTAATTAATTATGCTTTAAAAAAAATTTGCTCCTAATTTGGAAGGAAAGAAATGAAGACATTTTTAATGGTAAAAGGAAATCACATAATCAGCTCTATTATCTAATCATGCATGAAATTAGATCTGGTTTAACGCAATCTACTTGGGCTCAGGGTGCTGTTTGGCCATACCTCTGATCCTGGTGAAGTTTCTTTTGTGTGGCCTTTTATTTTTTTTCTTCCTTTTCCTTGTTCTTTTTTTTGTCTTCTCTAGTGATTAGTATGCTTGTTGCCTCTGTTTTTTCCGTTCTTATCCTTACTCAGCATGTTGAGTTAGGTCTCTTTGTATTTTTTCCTTCCTTGTCTTTTTGTGCATATCAATAAACTGGTAGGGGCCAAGTCAACCTTGTTGGCTTTGCCAAAAAAAATTATCCTTAGGGAAAATTAACATTGTTTAAAATTTATAAAGAGATCATAAATTTCACTAATTACCTTTCGAGATAATTAATGTCGACCCATATTATATAAGATTATAAATTAGAGTTAATTATCTTTCGGGATAATTAATGTTGTCTAAAGTTATAAAGATTATTTAACTTAAATTCTTTATAAATTCTTTTCAAAAGAGTTTGTATGGATTGTATAAGTTTTCTAAAAGACTTTGAGGGTGTAAATATATTTTTAATTATTATTTATTTATAATAAAGTTAATTAACGATGTTTAAAGTAATTAACTGATTTAATAAAAGTGATTACAGTTAATTAACTAATTTAATAAAAGTGTATAAAAGTTAATTAACTGATCGATTGAAGTTAATTAACTGGTTTAATTAAGGTCTTAAAGTTAATTAATCAGTTTAAATGATATTAAAGATTAATAAATGAAGTGTAAAGTTAATTAGTTGGCTTATATAAAGGTGTTTAAAATTAATTATCTGATTTAAGAAAGGTGTTTAAAGATAATTGATTTAATAATTAATGGAGTAACAAAGTTGACTAGTTCTCTTTTAGGATAATTAATGTGGTTTTAAATTTATAGAAGTGATTAATTATCTTCCAGCAAAATAAATGTTGTTTGAAATTTATAAATGAGAGAATCTTTAAAAGGAAATATTTTTATAGTGTCTTACAAATATTTGTGATGTGAAAATCAAGCATAAGTTCGGATTTTAAAAGTTTAAATGTTTGATCCGATTATGGAAGGACAAGAAATTTAACTTCCGTAAATGGTATCGCTTATGTGGAAAGGATTTAATCATACTCGTAGCACCAAACATCGAGGCATGGAAACTTGTTTCCATCTCGAAGGTTAAAATTGTCAAGGCAATGCCTAGAGGTAACACTACCTTAACTTGCTTGGCTTCATTTTCAACTAGGGATAGTATTAGTTTAAAATCGACGAGTAGTGGTTAGGGTATGAGATTTTTTCCATGTACGATTATTTTGACTATTCCCGATAGTTGATTTGTTGACTATCGATTCAGCTTTCTTCTTTGTGTATTATCAATTTAAGATAATTTATTGCTTATTTGAGCATTGATATCCATTGTTGGAAATGACTAAAACCAAAGCATGAGTAGGGGCCAAGCTATGTGGGGTTTCTCCCATTAGGGTATTTTCACATCTACTTTAGATTGGTTTTAGTGGTATACACGCGGAGAAGTGAAATACTCGGATACTCGGTAAAGGTTGGCAAGGTCCGACTTGAAGGTTTCAGAGAAACATCATAGTTCTCAAGTATATTTCGAAAGGTATACTTTCGATGAGGGAGAGCACCCTTCTAATCATCATTGGAAAACTTCTTTACTTGTTATTGATTCAAATCTTTGAATTGTTTCCTTAATTGCACCGAAAATTGACTCGGGTTCTTCTCTATGTTTAATTATTTCCATCCACCCTTTGAGTTTTCATTGCGACCTTGTTTATACTCATCCTTTCAAGTTTGAGTTTTGTTTCAATTTGTTTCCATTCATTCATGTGTGGAAGTTGTTCTTGTGAAGTAAAACCCATTCCGTGTTTAGCGGCATGGTCTCACATATTTATTATATGTTTATTTTGTTACTTGAGTTTTCTCACGCTGGTTTTCCAGACTAATTCGGCTGTTATTTTATTATAATGCCCGGGTCAGACCGAGCATTTTTCTAGGTTGTCGTTGGAGGGACGTGGAGCTCATAGAGTAGAGCTGGATGTTCAGCTATCGCAATATTTTTATTTTCACAGTACTATTATATATACCTATCAACAATTATAAGGTTAGGAAGTTATAACTGTCCAGGCTGATGAGGTTTATTTTTTTACTCTGACTATGTATTTTAGAGTGATAGCTTTTACGGTCTTTGTTATATTATATATGATAGCTCCGTTGTGAGATTCTGTTTATCCTATTCCTTTTCCTTTTCTTTTTCTTTTTAACCTAACAGTCTGCATTTCCGTCGATTGGATGTCCGATATTTGAATACCGTGGATGTATTGAGTGTTGACTTCTGATGGTTAAAAAAGCAGATCGTTACAAAAAGGAAATCTAATTCTGCATAGCTTTATCAAATGTTTTGAGTTAGAGGTTGTAAGGATTGGAGTAACCAGTGTGGAAGCTCTTCTCATAGCAGGCCATGTCAAAATTAAAAATAATACCAATATGTTGGATAAGAATGGAAGAAAACCATGTAGAAGTACGATAAATTTCTATAAGTGGGCTAGTAGGTATATTCAAATGGAAGAGGCCAAAAAAGCTGAGGGTATCTCACTAAAGTGAGCAACTCCACTACAGAACAATATAAAGTCAGGGCAGATAACTATAACCACCAGTGAAAAGACAAAGAAAGTTCAACTTCACTACAAATACTCCCTTAACCTATACACCTGGATAGATCGATGAGATGACTAGAACTAAGCTAGCATACAACATCCCAAACAAAGGGAAGTTGCCAGACCAGAACAAAGGGGGAGCTTACCGCTACTTTCTTTGGGTAAATAGCCACCACACTAATAATTCCCATCACTTGAAGAGTGAAATTAAAAGGTTAATCTAGAAGTGCTACCTGGGAACCTTCTAAAAATACAGTGCAGCAATTCTCGCATTAAGCCAATCTCCGAATCTACATGTGGATCAAGTAGGAAATCTTGGTATCCTTATAGCATCAATCCATGTAGGACCCTAACTAGTTGGCAAAAGAAAAAAAAAGATGTATAGAATGTCCAAGAGGCACAAGTTGGATGCAGAACTATGTATCACATCAAGAAATAACCTACATAAAACATCACCTTCACATTGATATATCCATTGAGGCTAGAATACATAACTCTCCCTAAATGTTGGACGGTGTATTGCTTATGGCTACTGGAGGCACTAAGAGATTACGTACTAATAGATATTGGATAACTATGGAATGACTCACTCAATAGTTTCATGTTGGTTAATATATCTAAGGTCAAATAAAAAATATCAAAATGGTAGTATTACACAATTCTCTTTACTTGAGAATACTATTGAACTTCAATGTGGACACTCTACTTTGATTATTGTTAAATCTAAGCATGATATCCATCGAACAACTAATGTTGGGTCTAAGTTGAAGCATTAGAAGTGAAACACTATCAAATAGAGAATTCGTCTCCTTATTTATATGAGGTTAGTATCATGGTCAACTGTAGTCAACCCAAAGTCAAAGTCTATGGTTATAGTAGTTCGGTTAATAATAATAATTACTACTATTGAACAAAGGACTTTGTGTTTGGATTATACATGTTAAATGTGGACGACATTGAAATTTTGACCAATACCAAATTCCATATGTCCTAACATGATATAGTTTTGATAAAGAGAATTAGTGTAGATAATTATAACTACTAGGGACCACATAAAAATAGTAAAATTGGATTTTACCAAAATTGTGTAAACGATAAATTCAGCCGAGTTGTCACTCCATTAGCTAAGATAACATGCGACCATTTATATTTGAATTATTTGATATTGATTATTGACTGAATTTACACCTTTGACTCGCACAATTGAAATGTTGAATACTCTAAAATACCATATGATTTAATTAATTTACAATTATTGTAAATTAATTGAATTAATTAATATTAATGAAATATAAATTATTCAGTTTTTAATTTGATTTTGGTGCAATTAGTAATTAATTGGGTAGGTATATATATATGCGTAATGATATACAATATCGATATATATATATATATTGTATTTAAATAAGTCAGTTATAAAATAAATTTGAACATTTAATTAGCCGATCTGGACCCGTGTTTGGTAGGCCATAAGGGGTGATAGGAGAGACTTTTATCTGTCTGAATAATGATTGAATTGACTTAGAAGATTAAGTAAACAAAGTAGATTTGGTCTCCACCTTTTACTCCGTCTAGATGCTTATAAAAGGGATCTTTTCCTTCATTGTTAGCCTCTACTAGAGACTCAATTCCAACTGAACATATAGAGGATCTATGGCCAAAATCCCAAGCAAATCAATACCAAAATTATTTTAAAATAAGGCTCGGGGTTCATCTCTGGATTGCTACAACTTTCTTTATTTTATACTCTTCACGTATGATGTTTAATTCCATAATGATGTATGTATATATACTATATATTATTACGAATGTGCATATCTGATTGTAGTCATTCCTTTATATATTCATTATGTAATTTTATGAAACACATTTTTCACACAAAATGCAGTATATTATTTTTAACAAACTTATTTAGATGTGGCAATTTTCGAAAGTTAAAAAATTGATTTTTAAGATTAATATGTGTGTATATGTATATTGAATTCATATTTTATAAATTTTAATATATCTACATATGTGTGTGTATATATATATTCAAATGTATGAACTAAATATATACATTTCATATTAATCAAAAATTGTGTTGTTTATAATCCATATAGAGTGTATATTAAAATAAATCAATTTTTGGTTTAGGTCAAAATTATAAAAAAAAGAGATCGTTTGTTTAAAATTGGCTTTGACCAAAATTAAAAGTAAACTTATTTTGTTGTTAGATTTGGATATAAAAAATCTAAAAAATTATTTTCGGCAAAATAAATAATTAAAAAATAAATTTTTTAAGCCTTTGGCCAAATTTAAAAAAATTACTTTTGGCATTGACCGAATAAAAAATAGTAGTAATAATTTTTTGAACAAATTATATTAAATGAATAACATTAGACATTTACATATTACAATTATATTAGAATTAAAATTTTATAATATTATGTATGTATATATAAAATTACATATGTACATAAATGTGTGTGTATTTCGAATGTTAATAAAGTAAGTAAATAAATTATTTTATGCATACATTTATATTTTCATATATTATCTTTTGAAACTTGAAATTCAAATTTAAAATCGATATTTTCAAGACCAAAATCCTGTTTATATTTAAAATTATCTAAAATGTTTAAAATGAATTTAAAATTCAAACATTGTTGACAAGGTCAAATTTAAATTATATGTTTGACTTGTATAATTATATACATATGTGAACTTGTAAATATACATATATTAAATTAATATATAAATTACTACAGATGGAAAACATATATATGAAGAGTTTAACATGTCTGTTGTGGTGTAAATCTCAATACTTAGCTACAGACAAGTTAAACAATATAAGCATTACTTGTTGCATTTGCACATACACGTACATGTGTATTTTATACAAATGCGCATATTATATTTCATTTAATCCAATAAAATCCTTTTTTTAATCTGTCAAATAAAACAATAATTTTATTTCCAATTTATTTAGATTAGATCCAAATTATTTTGACTTCATAAACCCAATAAGATCCAAAATGTTTAAAAAACTGAAATTCACTGATTTATCCCATTGCATGCTGGCCCAGGTCCACCAATGCTATCAAAACCCAATACCTATGTGGTCTAAATTAACAGTATTAAGGCAACCTAATTAAGCTTACTGGTTTATTAGGATGTCTGGAAAAGTAGGGACTAGGCTGAGTTGTTGGGTAATCAAGTACCCTACTCTACCTATACCTAACTACTAGCTTGACCCAAAAGGTAAAGTAAGCCCAAAGGTTATCCCTAGTTTCAAAGGCGCAATTTGAATTTGGGCCTCGACCTAATTTTCAAAATCTGTTTTGGAAATTTTAAATTTAAAAGGTTAAATTTAAAATAGGTAATTATAAAATAAGTTTCTAAACTGTTTTGGAAATTTAAAAAACATTTTCGAAAATTAAATGTAAATAACTAGATTAATCAATTAAATAATTAATAAAAAGTTATTAATTAAAATAAATAACATACATACATACATGCATATAAATATTGATATATGTTACATTATATTAAAAAATTTAAGGTAATGGATGTATTTTTCTTCAAAATAAATCATAATTAATTAAATAAATTAATTAAAAGTTAATTAATAAATATATAATACATATACATTAAGATATATGTATATAACTATAAATGTTATAGTATACATATTAAATTTAAAATGTTTAAATGAATAAAATAAAATTAATTAAAATGTTAATTAATTAATTTAATTAATTAAATAAGATCTAATTAATAAAATAAAAATAAGATTATACATAAGAATATTATATAAGTTAATTAAATTATAAAATGTTATACAAGAATTAAACTTATATAATATGGATGTATAATAAAAGGTGGAATAGTAAGAAACCTAACTTAGATTTAAGGAGTAAATGCATACGTACAGAATGTATACCATGATTTTAAATATGTCTGGAGTTTGAACCACGAGTGTTTTCATAAGAAATACATTATTCCATAAGTCTTTATCACACAAATAAATATATTAAAGATTTTGAATCTTTAATGTAAGGGTTGTTCTCTACCAATTATATACTAATAAATTACTTGCACACTCTCTGGTTGTTGAGCAAACTCAAGCTAGAGATGTTATGTGCAGCATTATTAATATATTGACAAGATGATGTAAGGTAACAATATGTATTTTTTTTAGAAAACTCAAGGTAGATATACTATACTAAGTCCTTCGTGAAATGGAAGGTACGAGCGAATAATTCCTTTTGATTTATTGTGCAAACTCAAGGTCAAAATGAGGTTAGGAAAAAGACAATGGATTATTAATTATATATGATACAACCAATAAAATGTTATCCATTATTTGTGGTCTATGATTTATTAAGCAACTTAGGGTCAGAATCCCAACACGATTGATTCCTAACACCTATTAGTGAAGTCGAAAGATTTCTATATTTCTTCTTTAGGTTTTGAGAAACATAAGCATCTAGTGGGAACCTTATTAGAAAAATGAAGTGGTAACATTTAACCTTTCTAATATTATAAGAATGCCTTCTATGTATAAATTAAACTAATCTACTTCAATAAACTTGTGTAATTTATATAGCTGATAAAATGTTTATCCTTTTGAAATATACAAATGAACTGAATTAATATTGACAAATAGAAATATATAATATAATTACCAATAAATTTTTGCATGTTGACCTATGTAGATGCTTAATTATACAACTACTATATATGTTTGTAACTTGGTAAATTATGTGGTTATTTGACCGAGTCTATGTATTGTCTTCTATGAGTTCTGAACTCTAAAAGGCAATACAAAAATATGGATATTTGATCCATATACTATCACATATAAATGTTATATGGTGAACAACCTTAATTTGTAATGTACAAAACCTTGATAGAATTTGTTCAGTCAAAATAAGCAAGTAAACCATAGTGTAAGATCGTTTATTAAATACGATTGACTACATAAGGATCTTGTTGTATATGTAGCACTAGAACTACTATATGGACCTAAGGACTCGATCGCATTATATAAAGTGCAACTTATTCAATATCCTTAAAAGTTAAGGATGACCAAATGCACTTTTGTAAAGAATTCATTTAGATATTGTAGTAAGGGTTTCCTTTTGAATGACTCAACCACTTAGAAAGGAAAATGAATGTACAAGAGTGGATGTAACATAAGGCACGGTTGGGGTAAAGAGACTGAATTGTCATTTCTACTTCATGAAGAGACGTTGGAAATAAAAATTGTAAAATAATAATTGACACTTAACATGAAATGAGAAATAAGATTTCTATTCCAAAATATAATTTCATATAGGAAAGTGTTTTCTATGAGATTTATTTCTTTGAATTTAAGATATTTGATTTAAAACTCTCGATTGTAAACTGGTTATAGTAGATGAAATAAATAATATTAAGTAGTTGAATGGCTTCGTATATCGTACGTTATTATAACAATGATGGAAATAGAGGGAGCATGCCATATAGCACTTATTGGTCACATCAAGCTATGAAAATTGTTTTCGAAAAACATACCAAACCTTATTTATAAAGAATAACAGTTTTTCGTTGTTGACTGAAAAATAGACATAGTTTTATTTCAATATTAATATTATGAAAACTTGTTATAAAATAAACTTTTAATAGTGGTATTTGTTTTTAAAACAAAAGTTATGGAATAGAAAATACAGAAGCATCTTAAATTATTTGCGATTATTTTGGAATTATGGACTAAGCCATAGTTTGGAGAAATAATTCTTTGATTGTATGTTCATGAATCATGTGTTACTGGTGAATTATATCTCAAACAATAAAGGGCAAAGCACCCATTCAGTGTGAGCGAGATAAGAGTTCGTGAACTTTTTGGATTTATACATGTAAAAGTATGTGGTCGTAAGTCTATTAATACCAAAACAGTTCCTCATACTTGATTAATTCACCTGTGAATTATCACAGACATGAAATGTGTATTTGATACATGAAATACGTCTATGGTAAAGTCATAGAATATAAAATAGAAGTAAGTAATGTAACATATAAAAGGAAATAAAATGACTCGATTTGATCAAATTTGTGAGTATATTTAAAAGAGTTCCAAATGTACCTAAAATGAATTAACATTCAATCTCAAAGGTCACTCCTCCCTATGATACATAAAAATGTATCAATAGATAGTAATCGAATTTTGTTGGATAGAGTACGACTAACGATGAGCGAAGTTGAGTTGATTTCTTTCTATAAGGTCATGTACTTAAGAGTAGTACATAAGGTTAAAATTAATTCCATCTAAAGAATAGTTCAAAAAATCATATAAGATAAGGGTTTATAAGAAACCCCACATATTCTTGGTCAAGGAAATGATAGGTTGTGCGAGTCGAATGACTACATGAAACAATTGTTTGTGAAAGATCTTATGTGGACTACCTGAGAAGAGTTTGGGACCGATCAATAATTGATTGACCAATATAGGTTCTGAACCTAAGTTGTGTAAGCTAAAACAATATCAGTTTTATATATATGTAAGGTAATTCATAAACATGTTTATGAATATCTATTTTTTTGCATGGAGAAATTATAATTGTTTCAAGAAACACCAACTTTGTGGCAAAAGAATTTCTTTTAACAAATTATTGGTAGTCAATTGGGTTTGGATAAGTTCCAAAGATAAAACTAATTACGAGGGATGAAATTAAATTAACTGATCCTAAACGAATACAATGCATTAGAATGTCTAATAAGTATTCTCGCACATAAAAGAGAAACTATGAGTTTCTTATCAATGTTGGAAATAGATATTCCTTAGTTGTTAATAAAAACAGAGTATTGACTCTCCCATATTGTATGATACGAAAATCTAGAATAAATTCCAAATACAATACCAAAATATGATTCTCAAGTTGTACCCAAAGGGATATGATTCATCAGCCACAAATGTGTCTTCAATAGAAAGACTAATGTGATTCGAATATAGTGAGAAATATTGATAGGAATAACATCATAAATTTCAATTGTAGAAATTAGCATAATAGATTCTTCATTCAATGTGCTCAAGTTAATTCAAATTTTACTCATAAAATTATCTTCTAGTATGACTTTGTATTTTGGTACATACATTTTGAAACATAAAATTCTAAATAGTGATTTAGATAAAGTGGTTGCAAAAAACAACCAAAGTGTCTCAAAGTTAGTGGAAGCGATATCGAGTTTGTGGGATACTGGATATAATCCAAGAACTGATACGAAAATACCATTCAACAAGTATTGGAGTTGAACAAATATTTTGATAGAAACATCATTAACAAGCCTAAGTGCATACGCTCTACTTGCAAAAAATAGTTCCTACTCAATGCTAGCGAACCTAGGGAGACCAGCTAAAAAGAGAAGAAGATGTTAGTCAATGCAAGAAAGAGATTTAAAGGAGAACAACGAGAAGAGAAAAGGGAAGCTATTTGATTGGATAAAGAAAAAATGGTATGCCCACCTTTAGATTGTATAAGAAGAAATAGAAAAAAGATATTTCGGAGCTATCACAAAGTGAAATCTATCACAACTTGAAAGACTCTTATGCATAAAATATAGGAAAATAAACTCTTGGCAAGTCAATAGGGACAAATGTTTAGTAATCAAAATATAAGTGTATTTTAAGAGAAAATAGAATATGTGGGCCAATTGGATGATGGACAAGCCCACAGTAACTAACCAATCCATAATAAACGGGTGAAGGAGCATGTAGAGAATGCATTTAATATGCTCTGAAGTTAGAGAAATGAACCCTTTTAGGGGCAAATGATGTAGCAAAAATGGGAGGAAATTCTAAATTCATAATTAGTAATTCGAAAGATATTTAAGATGCCCTCAGCTTGACTCTCTTAGCAAATAGTCAAGCTCGGTTCAATTAAAGAGGGAATTTTGACTAGATGTGCTGGAAAGATTGTCTAAAGCCAGGAATAACTAAAAGAATGGGCAAACAACATAGCAAAATTATTTTACAATTGTTAATGGATAAAATCACAACACCCCATCCAACATCGATTCTACAAGCAAAATTTAACTCAAATGAACTCATGTAACCCTTTAATCAAACAACTTGAGAACATAACAAGAAAAACTCTTTATTTAACAAGCAATCATCACGATATAAATGCAACAATGACATTGCGAAATGAAGAAGACCCAGAATAAGAATAAAAAAAGAGATAACAGATTTACTTACAATAAATAGTTTTTTAACACCGAGAGAACAAAAATGAATATTGAGAAAGATAATATCGTATAATGAAAGCTCTTAATTAGATAAAAATGGAAAGAAAGAAGGAATTATAAATATATATAGGTACAAAAATGGTGACCATTAGATATTGCTAATTACAAAAAATGCATTCACTAAAAAAATAATCATATTTCCTATAGCACAAAGCGACTCATCATACAAAGGTCAAAAAATGTAACTACACACATCATGACACGTGTAAGGAGCATTAAAGGAGAGAAATAGCTCATAAGACTATTCAAAAATAATGGATATGAAATGGTAAGTCAACCCTAATTTTCATTAGCGTAGACTTGGGGGCAAGTATTACGCCAGTTTTTCTCTCCCTCGGTATGTTTAGTGTAAGTTCAAGTGCATGAAACCAATGGATAGCATAGGATAACAAGAGGATAAAATAGGCCAAATCCTTGTTATAAAGGAGCTGTGATGACTCATCCGTTGTAATACCCTGAATCAACGTCGAATGACAACATCTAACTCCTTAATACCATAATATACAGTTTGTCTAGGAAAATTTTAAAACTAAACAGCATACCAAGGTACATCGATGCAGTCTCACAATGAAAGATAAAATATAATACACTAAATTTACATGAATGGAATAGGATAAACAATATATAAGAGGCGGTATTAGAGGAAGCAACTGATAAATAAATATCAATATAGAAAATCAGAATACATTATCTGATATCGCAAGTCTCATATACAGACTAACCTATCTGCCATAACTACATCAATAATAACTACATCTCACACCTCCAGAATGTTCCTACTACCTTGCAAGACTATCCCCAAAGCACCTTACTCCCAAAGTACTCAATCGAGTACCTGAGAGTTGTCATGACATAAATAGGCAATGACAAAATGCAGGTCAAACATAATGCCTGGTATGAAGGGAACTATCTCAAAATACTGTATATCAAAACTATATAGAAAGGAACATGAAATATTAAGGCACAACCGATCCTCTCCACGAACATAGCTCAGGTGTAATCCAGACTATCCATAAACAAGTAAACTCATCCAAAAGATAGAAAATCATACCATAACCATCTTTTCTCTTACCATTAATGAGTCAGCACAACTAATATAATGCGACTACCACATAATAATATACTATGGCACATGTAACACAGTACAATAGTGAAAGGGCAATAAAGAAATCATAATATAAGTCTAGCTCACAATATGCAGTAATAATTACTAACTAACAAATAAAATGGACATTCCTAACAATAAACAGCAAACATAGATTGACACCCATCATAGTTGACGGGTGGAGTCTACTAAGAATATCTAACATTGTCCAATGATCCCCATTCGGGGTCCGAAATAAATAAAGTCGGTACCTAATTGTACTATAGTCCCCTAGCCTCATCCTGTGAGATCGAACTCGTGTATATCGCACCGTGCCCATACCAAAATACAAATATCCACAACCGATTCTCGTGCCGAATTTCCATAAGTTACTTAAGAGACCTACCGAGAGCCATAAGTATATCGTGGGATCCTTTAAAAAACCAAATGCTCAATAGAAGGTGGCATGTTGGCCATTTCACAGCACCCAATCGTACTATGGAACAATATATGAGCTACTCTAGACTGGCAACCCAGTCTCTCTCCACCCCTACTCCGGAACCACGTATGCAGGTCATGCGGCTCAATGGTACAATGGATTTCTTTTATGAAACTAATATCATCCAAATCTCGAGCTTCGCCTTGCATCCCACACCTGTATGGATCTTACGGTACCCTATACAGAAATACGAATATCTATAACTGATACCCATGTTGAATTTCCATTAGCTACCAAGGAGACCAATCGAGAGCCACAACTATATTGTGGAATCCTATGAAAATCAACACCTCAAAAGAAGAAGCCCTATAGGTCCTGTCGCAGCACCCAATCATACGAAACAATGTATGACCTACACTAGACTGGTGCCCCAGTCTCTCTCTGCCCCTACTGTGGAAGCACGTATGCAGGTTGTGTACCTAAATAGAACAATGGATAACTTTTACGAAACTGACATCTTCTAATTGTCTATGGATAGATAATCCAGATTCAATATATCCTATGCTATTAAACTTCACTAGAGATCCAAAGGTTGATCAAGATAGAACATTCCCATTGCTTTGCGCAAACGAAACCAAAGCTCTTCAAACCTAAACAATCTCTGCAAACCCGAATCCGGACCTCAAAAACATTCCTTTTACCAAAGCTCTATCAACTCATATGGTCACTAATATAAGACCAATACCATTCATCAAAACATATGTGTCCTAAGGTCCAAGGTTTCAAATCTCGGATTTTGGCCAATATCTCGGGCAAATATCTCGGCTGTCTCGGGCGATATTTAAAAGACTTATAACTAACCAAGCTGCCAAATCTCGGATTTTGGCTAATATCTCGGATTTTCATCTCGGCTGATCTCGGGGAGATTTAAAACCTTGCTAAGGTCAAAGCTAAGAGACACGGACTAACTCCGCTCAATCATACATGCTCACCAGATGTGACCGTGCAATCAACCACTAGACCGATACCATATCTGTAACGACCCAAAATTTGAGTCATTTGAATTTGGAATACTCAATTGATTTTAAATATTGAAAAGTTAATTTTATAAGTTAAATAACTTGAGTTTCAAATATAGCGATTTATTTGATAATTAAATTGTTTAATTTAATAATTGTAATTTTTTAAATAATTGAATATTGGGTTTTAAGTTGGATAAAATTGACTTCAAGGCTTATTTAAAATCTATTTAATAAGAATGAAGATAATAAAACTTTTGTTGTTAATTTAAAAGTGGTTAGTTTGGTTTTTAAAATAACTCATTTTAATTAACGTGTAAAAATAGCCTTCGGGGGCACTATCTAGAATTTCGAAGAAACCAGTGTCATTGGATCCGTAATAGTGAGTTATTATATACTGACGATTTTCGTGGCGATCGAACGTATCGTTTGGTCGTGCGAGACTGAAACGCTTATAAATTAATTTTAGAATTTATAATATAACTAGGTTTGAAAAGTTATCTTCTGTATATATTCGAATTAGGCCTCGAGACTAGTTCCATTGTGTTCGAAATAGGGGTATAACATATCGAATGCCAGGCGGCATGCCGTGATTGGAGTTCAAGATTCGGGGTTGTATTTCATCGAATAGTTAAAATAAAATAATATATATCCCATAATAAATATTACTTAACCTTGCCCATGCCTTAACCTTACTTGCACTATTCAGCTATATCGAGGACCATACCTTCCCTTCCATATTTATAAATGCGACCAAAAGCCAGAGAAACGTTTAAAATTTTCAAATCAAAATCAACCAAATCCAATGGCTCATGATGGTTGGAGCCACTAATGTCATTTACAGGCAATGTTGTCAACTAGAAGAATGTCCATGGTGGGTTGATGAGACGAATGACCGGTGGGATCGAAGTCTAATGACGTGAGATGGTTAGGAGGTAGAGATGACCGGTGACAACATTTTTGGACGATTGTGGCGTTTCGATGGGTTTAGGGGAGATGAGGTCTAAAGGGGAAACGTTCATGGGGGGAGCTAGCTACGGCCGGAGTTTGGGGGGTGACGTCGTATGGTGGTGGAGAAATTCCTAGTTGAACGAAAAACAAGAATTGATTCATGGGAGCAAACGGCGGCAAGTTGGAAGGGGGACCTACGGCGTGGGTTGCGGATGGTCCAGGAAGGGCAACGACGAGGATGCGGCAGTCTCAGGTGGTGGGTGGTGGCAGCGGCATTTGACAAAAAAATCAATGGCTTAGTGCATGTTCGAGCAGTGAGAGGAAGAAAGGTGTTAAGCAGTAATTAATTTAAAACGTGGTAATTAATTGTTAATCTTGTAATTAAAGGAAAATAATTATTTTATTTAAAATCGAATGCTTATAATTGAATCGCTCTCTCATACGAGATCCAAATTGAACGAGACGAGTTAGCATGCACTCATAAGGATGAAAGCTTCGTGATGGAACTAGTTTGGATGAATTAGGAGACAATTGAAATTTGGGCTAAAATTAGACGTCGTTCGATTTTAGTTCCAAACCAGAACGCCTTGGCGGCAACAAAAAATTTCGTTGAGTTAAGCTCACCTTTTTAGTTAGCTAGTACGATATATAGTTGATAAAAATTATTGAATGAATGTTTGAATGATTTGCTATATTTATTAGTTGGTTTGTATATATTCCCGCCGTTGGAGCGGATGAGACTATATTACATTCCCGTGTAAGAGCGGATGACCCTTTGTATACGATCTCGCCTCGAATCGATTGATTTCTATTATTTGATTTTATATCGTATGTGACGCAGGGGAACAAGTTGGAGGGATCCAACAGGATTCCTCACCCATGTTGATTTTGTTTACATATATATGTGCCAATATATATGTGTTGTGATGCAGGGGAACATGTTGGAGGCATCCAACTGGATTTCTCGCTATCGTTGAATTGTTTCAGTAATATTCCTTTTATGTGGATTATTGAATAATGAACCAGATTGTGGACACTATGGCTATAACATTGTTATATGTTTGAAAACTAGAACCTAGTAGTGGTAGAAAATCAATATCAATATTGGTTGAGTGTTAAGTGGCTATTGGCCTTAAATTAGTATTTTGAAATACTATAAATCGCGAATTGAGTTGGAAATGGATTTTTGAGACAGAAAATGATTTTAAATCCAAAAATTGGGTTTCGAAAATATTTTGTTTTCAAGTTATTTAATTATATTAATATTGTTTTAAAGTTATTTGATTATATGAGTATTGTTTAAAAGTAGTTTAATTATATTAATATTCTTTTAAAATTATTTAATTATATTAGTATTGTTTTATAGTTATTTGCTTATAGTTAATATTGTTTTAAAGTATTTATCAAAATGTTAATATTTTGAAATGATAATTATTTTAAGAATAGTTATGGTCTGAAATTAATAATAAGGATTTATTAATAAGGTTTTGAAAATAAATTGTTACTATTTATAATAAGGGTAAGGATTAATTATTATTGTTTTTGAAATGATTAATTATTATTTGAAGATGTTTTAAGATTTATAATTATTATTTATTTATTCATAATGTTAATTTAATTAATTATTTTTATATAATACTGTTTAGATGTAAATGATTTTTATTTGCTTATAAATGTGTTCGAGACTCATAAAATAGAGTTTCATAAAAGAGACTTGGATTTTATGGGGGAGGTTATAAAATGGTTTGAAGATGTAAGGGAAGATTATTTACGTGGTGAATTTTTTTTATAAATGGTTAAATATTTATAAACAAGTTTAAGAAATGATTTATAGATTTATGAAAGGAGTTTATAAATGATTCATGAATTTATAAAGGATTTATAAATGATTTTAGAAAACGTACAAAAAGAGTTTATAAGTTATTGAATTTTTTAAAGGAATTATAAATGGTTTATAAATGGTTTTGGAAAATTGTAAGGAATTTATAAATGATTTGAGAATCGAATAAATAGAAAATCTTTCTCAATTTTGTAATTATGCTTATGCCATAGAGATAAGTATATAAGTGCATTTTCTAAGATGCGAGGTGTAATGTTTGCGAATATACTTATATCGTTGAGATAAGTATATGAATATTTTCTAAGTATTGAAAATATAGGGATTTGTAGATATACCTTTGTAAAAGTATTTTTATACAAGTAATACTGTGACGACCCACATTTCAGAAGGTTTAAATCGACAATAATCCACACAATTCCAATTCAAACAATAAGGAACATAGATAATCAATGGGGTTGATTAAGAAAAATAAGAAAAGAAGAAGGAAACAAACACAGAATCTCGCAGCGGAATGACAAAATATAATAATCAAATAAACAGTTCATGAAGCTATTTACTATACTTTTGTTTATAATTTATACAACATTTATCAGGGTTATATATACAATAGAAGAAATAAAATAATAAAGCGGAACAAACAATGATTGAATAATACTAGTGATAATATACCAAATCTTCGTTTTAGTCCTTCAGAGAATAATCTTCAATAAGCTGAAAATATCAGGACTGACCGAGCGTAATGAAAAGACAAAACACTCGAGTCAGGACTAAAATATCCTTATGTAAGTCAAATCGATAATCAATATAACATGAGTGTGATAGCGTAAGAGATGTTTATGGGATTTCACATCTCTTATCCAGTGTATAACGTGTGTGCAATAACTCAAGAGATGTTACAGGATTTTCCAACTCTTAAGGATTCGTCAAAATATTTATATATCGTAGAATACGCTACATATATAATGTCTAACCAGTAAAATAAATATTTTTCTTAGCGTTAAGGCTTTACGTTGACCCCCCTTAACGCGTTTTTAAACATTGTCGTACAGTTTGCATATAAAACACCAGTAAACTGTCGGTGGATAAGGATGCGCCGTGATACAACAAAACTAAACCAAAATCGTAGTGGTCTCGAATAAGGATAAAAGTATGACAAGGCACGTTAGGCAATGCCCAAGGTAGGATACTACCAGTTTACCCTTCCCAGCAGATGGTAACGCATCATAGCCATGGTCGCCCACCGTGTCCAACACTCCCATAAAATCTAAGGGTGCACACCAATCAATCACTATGTAAATGATGGTAATACGAAGAAGTGCATCCGCTCTGGGTAGCTAACCCACTTGGTCGGTACGGCTCCCGTTTTAGTCATTTCAAATTGGCACAAGTGCCAGGCTAATCCATCATCGTTCTCTTTCTTCAAATCCAGCAAACGACGACAAATCCAATCACTTCGTTCTGGACTATCACTCCACGCATCCAGTTGTTAAAGTGGTTCCGGTATCGACAAAGAGTATGCCCATATCCAGCCCCGGTCTCTTTAACAACCAAATGTCGTTTTACACACCAGTTGGTACTTTTACATTTAGAAACCAGTTCGTACTTGATATCAAAATATCACATTCGCTTTAAAATCAAATCCATTTCGAAATCATCATATTTACTCAAAATATACTATTTCAATCCAAAATCATTTTCACCTTAATATCACGATTCTGTTTCCAAAATTGTTTCGAATTTCAATTTTGGTTATAACTTCATTTTAACCTAATTCATATTTAAATCCATGATTTAAAAGTAAACATTCAACCTTTGACCAGTTTGAATTTTTGAAAAATAGTTTGAATGGTTTTAAAATAGTTAAAATAGTTTAAATGGTTAAAATAGTTAAAATAGTTAAAATAGTTTAAATGGTTAAAATAGTTAAAATAGTTTAAATGGTTAAAATAGTTAAAAATAGTTAAAATATTAAAATAGTTTAAATATTAAAACAGTTTAATATAAAATAGTTTAAGTATTAAAATGGTTTATATAGCAAAATTGTTTGGAAAATCCAAAATAATATGAATATTTAAAAAAGATAGATTTAAATTGATTATATCAAAATAATTTTATTGAAAATAGTTTCAAAGTCAAACTGATTCAATTCCAACTTCCCAATTCGAATCAATTCCAATTTCCATTCAATCAATTCAATTTCGATTACAATTCAAATCAATTTCAACTTCGATTTCAAATTAATTCAATTTCACCTTCAGTTCCAATCGACTTCAATTTAAGTTTCAAATTAAAACCATTCCAATTCCAAATTAAAACCATTCCGATTTATCAATTCCGAGTTCGATTTTCAGAACATCGATCCAAAAATACTTAAATCAAATTTACCTTCAATACCTAATTTGAAATCCAATTTTTCAAATACTTTTACTTAGTAAAATTCAAAGTTTAAATAAAAGTCCCATCCTTTAAACCAAATCAATTTTTGAAATTTAAATCATAAATCGATTATAACTTAAAAATCCCAACTTCAATTTTAAAACATTTCATTTACCAAATTTAAATTTCAACATTCCGAGCTCAAGTTCGAAAATAATTTGATTTCTATAAATTTGGATTTTATTTCTTTAATCAAAATCATTTAAATAAATTTCAAATCAAAATTTTTAAAATCCTTTAATTTAACCAATCCGATGTCCATATATAATTTTCTATCGTATGGCCAAGTGATCAGTTATTTCAATTGAATTTCAGGGATGGATATATATATCATTTCAATCCAAATCACAGTGTCATAGGAATATATCATTTCAACCTATTTTTTAATTTATTTGAAATAATTCAATTTAGAGTTTATATACTGTAAATAATTTACCAGGTGGTAACATGATATGTATAAAAATAAATAACAACCAATCATCCAAATATCAATCAATTGGCATTCATCACAATCAATCATTCAAATAGTCAAAATAATCCACAACTGTTTCATAGTTATTAGTATCACGTAATTTACTGGTAATTAAATTCTTTTCAAATCTAACTGCCAATTTTAATTTTTAACAGTTAATTCAAATGACAATTAAATTTATCAAACAACGACCAATAAATTTGTATCACTTCATAATTTCAAATTTAACTGCCATAAAGATATTCTAGTACTTGTGAACGTTACAAAACACTCACCTTTTATTTTTGTTGTCGCTTCCGCGTTCTGATTCCGATTAAATTCGAACGCGTTCGAATTTAATTGAAAATTCTAGATGCTCCAAATTCAACCAAATTGATTTCATAGCAATGGTCTCGTTAATACGAACCCAACGCGGCTGACCGCGTTGGATTTGGACCTAAAATGAATGAGATATGAACTTTGTTAGAATTGGCATTTTAATTAACAATTTATATAGATAAATTACCATCCTTTTTTTCATACCCACTTAAATTAAAGTCCGACCCAAACTATCCTACCTTCTTCCCAAACTCTTTCCCTATACACGAGAAAGACCCATGGCCATGCACGCTTGACCAGTGATACAGAGCTCCAAAGCTCGAAATGAAAATCCGACATTGCCATCGTCTTTCTCACTGGAATCTCCATCTAGTCGTCACCTCCACATGAAGTCTGATCCCATTAACCTCATCGTGACCTTCTCCTTTCCCTCATGCTGCCCAGGTGACGCGCACCTCCAATGATGATTGAAGGTCACAAATTTTTGCCCTTAGGTGTAATTCGTCACGACAAAATCAAATAAGAATTCAAAAATACGAATTTAGCATCCATTCAAGCAAAAATTTGAACCCTAGTTTAAAACTAGTACACGACCAAACTGCCGTGCCTCCCCAATCTAGATCGCACTCCACAAATAGCATACCAGATTGAAATACTCGCCAAGCTATGATTTATAAAATTGATTTCAGAATTTTTCGTTTCGTATATCAAGCGAAATAAAATTTTAAAGTTTTCAAATTAAATTTTATTTGTATCTGCTGTGTTATTTAAAAGAAGGAAGAAGCATGTTACAGAATGAATAGGCACGATAAAATCATAGGGTGGCTGAAGTTGACCCAAAATTAATTCGACTGAAAGGAAATCTGAAAATAATATATATATATATATATATATATATATAAATTCAAAAATATCTAGCTAAAATTTTCGAATCCCAATCGAGGTATGCCGCCAAGCGTTCATAATGTTATACCCCTATTCCGAACGCAATGGAACAAGTTTCGAGACCTAATTCGATCATATGGAGAAGATAGCTTTTTGAACCTAATTATAATATTAAATTTCTGATATTAATTCAGCGTGTTTCTATCCCGTACGGCCAAACGGTAAATCCAAACGTTACGATATTTGAAATCTGATAATAATACATTATTATGGATCCAATGGAACTGGTTTCATCGAAATCTGAAACTGTGTCCCAAAAGGCTATTTTTATATGATAATTTAAACGAGTTATTTTTAAAATCGAGTAAATCACTTTTAAATTCAATTTAAAAGTTCTATTACCTTCATTCTGATGAATATAAATTTTATATTCCTTTAAACTACTTTTTTCCCAAACAAAAATCCAAGATTTCAATTAAGTTCACGATTTCAATTATTTAATTCAACAATTAAATTATCAATAAATCATTATATTTGAAATTCAACCTATTAAATCGATAAAATTTTACTTTCCAATATTTTAAATCAATTAAATAAACAATTTCAAATAACCCAAAATTCTAGGTCGTTACATTCCTTCCCCCTTAAAAGAATTTCGTCCCCGTAATTGCCAAGGTAAGTGGAATGGCCTAAAACCCATTAACTTTCCCATAACAAATTAGTCGAAACAACTTCCCAAAATCAATTTATCGAAACCACATTGTCATTTTTACTAATTCCCAAATTCATCCATAGATTCCAAATAATATTATTTACTCAATCATTTCAAGTTATAATCCAAAATCAAATTTTCGTTATTAAATTTTTCTTCAAAATTTTCTACTCCTTAAATTTTCAAAAAATTTCGCCACCGTCTCCTTTGCGCAGCTAGATTGGAACAACTACAAAACGCCAAGTGGCTCAATCATAAAACCATTAAATCCAAAATAATTTAAATGGTTAAAATAGTTAAAAATAGTTTATATAGCAAAATTGTTTGGAAATCCAAAATAATTTGAATATTTAAAAAAGATAGATTTAAATAGTTTATATCAAAATAATTTTATTGAAAATAGCTTCAAAGTCAAACCGATTCAATTCCAACTTCCCAATTCGAATCAATTCCAATTTCCATTCAATCAATTCAATTTTGGTTTCAATTCAAATCAATTTCAACTTCGATTTCAAATTAATTCAATTTTACCTTCAATTCCAATCGACTTCAATTTAAATTTCAAATTAAAACCATTCTGAATTATCAATTCCGAGTTCGATTTTCAAAACATCTATCCAAAAATACTTAAATCAAATTTACCGTCAATACCCAATTTGAAATCCAAATTTTCAAATCCTTTTACTTAGTAAAATTTAAAGTTTGAATAAAAGCCCATCCTTTAAATCAAATCAATTTCTGAAATTTAAATCATAATTCGATTACAACTTAAAAATCCCATCTTTAAGTTTAAAACATTTCATTTACCAAATTTAAATTTCAACATTCCGAGCTCAAGTTCAAAAATAATTTAATTTCTATAAATTTGGTTTTTATTTCTTTAATCAAAATCATTTAAATAAATTTCAAATCAGAAATTTTAAAATCCTTTAATTTAACCAATCCGGTGTCTGTATATAATTTTCTATCCTATGGCCAAGTGATCAGTTATTTCAATTTAATTTTAGGGATGGATATATATCATTTCAATCCAAATCACAGCGTCATAGGTATATATCATTTCAACCTATTTTTTAATTTATTCGAAATGATTCAATTTACAATTTATATACTGTAAATAATTTACTAGGCGGTAACAGGATATGTATAAAATAAATAACTTCCAATCATCCAAATATCAATAAATTGGCATCCATCACAATCAATCATCCAAATAGTCAAAATAACCCACAACCATTTCATAGTTATTAGTATCCAATAATTTACTGGTAATTAAATTCCAATTTCAAATCTAACTATCCATTTTAATTTTTGACAGTTAATTCAAATTACAGTTAAATTTATCGAACAACGACCAATAAATTTGTATCACTTTATAATTTCAAATTTAACTACCATAAAGATATTCTAGTGCTTGTGAGCGTTATAAAACAGTCACCTTTTATTTTTGTTGTCGCTTTCGCGTTTTGATTCTGATTAAATTCGAACGCGTCCGAATTTAATTGAAAATTACAGAAGCTCCAAATTCAACCAAATTGATTTCATAGCAATGGTCTCGTTAATACGAACCCAATGCGACTGACCACGTTAGATTTGGACCTAAAATGAATGAGATATGAACTTTGTAAGAATTGGCATTTTAATTAACAATTTATATAGATAAATTACCATCCTTTTTTTTCATACCCACTTAAAGTAAAGCCCGGCCCAAACTATCCTACCTTCTTCCCAAACGCTTTCCCCTATACATGAGAAAGACCCATGGCCGTGCATGCTTCACCAGTGATACAGAGCTCCAAAGCCCGAAATGAAAATCTGACATTGCCATCGTCTTTCTCACCGAAATCTCCATCTAGTCATCACCTCCACACGAAGTCCAATCCCATTAACCTCATCGTGACCCGCTCCTTTCCTCATGCTGCCCAGGTGATGCGCACCTCCATTGATTGTCGAAGGTCGCAAATTTTTGTGTCGAGGTGTAATTCTTCATGACAAAATCAAATACGAATTAAAAAAAAATTAATTTAGCATCCATTCAAGCAAACATTTGAACCCTAGTTCGAAACTCGTACGCGACCAAACTATCATGCCTCCCCAATCTCGATCACACTCCACAAATAGCATACCAGATTGAAGTACTCGCCAAGCTATGATTTTTAAAATTGATTTTAGAATTTTTCGTTTCGTATATCAAGAGTCATAAATTTTTAAAGCTTACAAATTAAATTTTCTTTGTATCTGCTGTGTTATTTAAAAGAAGGATGGAGAAGCATGTTACAGAAGGAATAGGCAAGATCAAATCATAGGGTGGCTGAAGTTGACCCAAAAAAAATTCGACTAAAAGTAAATCTGAAAATTATATATATATATATATATATATATATATGTTTAAATTCGAAAATATCTAGCTAAAATTTTCGGATCCCAATCGAGGTGTGCCGCCAAGCGTTCGTAGTGTTATACCCCTATTCCGAACGTAATGGAATAGGTTTCGAGACCTAATTCGATCGTATGGAGAAGATAGCTTTTTGAACCCAATTATAATATTAAATTTTCGGTATCAATTCAGCGCGTTTCTATCCCATACGGTCAAACTATAACTCCAAACATTACGAAATTTGAAATCCGATAATAATACACTATTACGGATCTAATGGAACTGGTTTCGTCAAAATCTGAGACTATGTCACGGAAAGCTATTTTTATATGCTAATTTAAACGAATTATGTTTAAAATCGAGTAAATCACTTTTAAATTCAGTTCAAAAGTTCTATTACCTTCATTCTTATGAATATAAAATTGATAAGCCTTTAAACTATTTTTTTCCCAAATAAAAATCCAAGATTTAAGTTATTTTCACGATTTCCATTATTTAATTCAACAGTTAAATTATGGAAAAATCATTATATTTGAAATTCAACCTATTAAATCGATAAAATTTTACTTTCCAATATTTAAAATCAATTAAATAAATAATTTCAAATAACCAAAAAAATTTCGTCGTTCCAAATTTACAAAGCGATTTTAATGAATGGAAGATTTATTAAAGGAGCCTAGCGGTTGCGTATGTGCTTAACCAGTGTTGGGTTTTCTTTATGGAATAAATCTTTGTTTGAATGCTTGTTTATTTGATAGGTAAATAACCGACTATCAAATTTTGGCCTAAATATGTAATCCTTCTTAATTTTGGTGGTACGGAAATATTCCCTACTTACCACCGAAGAATTTTAACTTGGGAAATATCTTGGAGAAACACGGGAATTATATAGTACAGTTACCATTGGTGGTGCAATACTATACGTATAAACTCGTTTTGTTCTTCTAGGACAAATGATGAGGAGATCCATCCACTTAAACGATTAGGGGGTGATCCCCGCTCTTGTGTATTGTTTGATTATTTCTTAAAGAACTAGTATTGAGCATTCTGAAAAAATGGACGATTGGATTTTGGAGCGCCAGGGAAGCAGAATAGTGTATTCGTAAGAGATGACTCGAAAACGGTAACCACTTTGAAACCATATACGGTTCTATGGAGGAGTTTCATGATATATTGAGGTATGGGGATCCATGTGTGGCTTCGAGACCCGTTGGGGTATGGGAATCCATAAAGGATTCCATAATCTATTTTGATGGCGGAGCGTGAGGTGGAATGCCAGACGTATCCTCATTAGCTGTAATGACTTAGACCAGAGATAGGAGGCATGGCCAGTAGGGTTGGAAAACCCATAGGGTGCAGTCTGCTCCACCAAGACATTACTTACAGTTGTTATGCATTCATGGGGCGATGCTTTCGGTCTTAGCGAGACCAGCTATGTTTTTCCTATGGTACATCACTAGGGATGTATGCTACTTCGGAAGGATATCTCTGATCCTTGTGCAGGAGGATTTTTCTTGAAGTACTGAGGGCACCTCCATGGAATCCTATACAATTATCAAACGTGCCTTTTCAGTTTTTGATTATACACCTAGTGTTGTTGTGATGTACACTTACGAGCATCACAGCTACTTGATTATTATTTTCACCCTTAGACATTATTATAATATCAATGGATTATCTATAGAAAAGGTTTTAGTTATCGTAAGGTAAACCCTTTCCGTGTTTATGTGCGGTATGGTCTGACAAGACACTTTTGAGTTCAAAGATTTTTATAACTTTAAAATCCAATAGGGTGTATTTTCTCACGCTGGTTTTTCAGACTGACATGAGTATTATTTTATTATAATGCTCGGGTCAGACCGAGCATATTTACATATTTTAGTCGAAAGCTTTGGAGCTTCAAGTGACAAGTTGGAGGCACAAAGACGTATTCACGTATATGGTTATTTTTAGTTGTTTTCACTGTTGTATTGATCACCAAATTGTAAGGACGGGGTGTTATAACTGTCCAGGCAGAAATAGCTTAGTATACTCTGATTGAGGTCTGTTTATAGACACATTACAGTTTCTTCTTATGTAAAGATTTATTGTATATTATAGATTATTCGTTCCACCGTGAGGTTCTATGTTGTTTAGTTTTCTTCTTATCTTCTTCCTTCTTTCTTTTTCCCTAACAATCGTATTTTTTGGCATTCAATTTCCCAGCATGCAATGGGGTGGACGTATTAGTGTCATTTTTATAGGGTCGAAAATATTCTTGGTCGTTACATTTGGCATCAGAGCTGAAGGTTAAGCGAGAACATTGGCTTTGGTGAGTTTGCTCATTAAGAGAGTAGGTAATGGAATGCCTAATTATGAGTTTGAGTGTGTGTGTGTGTATATATATATATGAACACGTATTTGTTAGTGATATAAAAATATTTTATATTGTGTTGGTTTATCTATCGAATGGCTTATGGGTTTTGTCAATACGAGTAATTAATGTTACTGATAAGGATCATTAAACACTTGAACAGAGCAATTAGACATGGTATTTTTTTGAAATTGGATGAATGAAATAATTTTACCTTGATTATATTTTATATATAAAGGAATAATTTTTCAAAAATTATTATGGTATATATGGCGTGCTTAGTTGTTAGAAAATGATAATGTTTGATTATTATCATTTGTTGTTTGTGGTTTGTGTTCAAATAAAAATGTTGTTATAACTATAATGAAAACATGATAAACAATTAAGGAAATGTTTTATATAACCAAAGTGAAATCATATATGGTTTATAAAAGCGGTTTATAAATTAAAAATGATTTGAAAAGCTGGGATTTTGAGAATTTAAATTCCATTGATTTTGAAAATTGTTTTCAAAGTTTTGGAAAATAGAAATATTATTATTTGGAATATATTTTGAATAGGAATATTTAAAAATGATTTTAAAGAGATGGAAAGCGCTAAACTCACTTTGGTCGCTGGAAAATAATTTCGACGATGACTACAGCATCGTCGACGTTCATTTTCGGGTTTCCAAGAGAGGAATTGCTACCATTTGAGTTTTGTTTTGGTAAAATTATTTTTGATTTTAAAATCAAAATAGTGATTTGATATATCAAATGGATTATGTGAGTATATATATGATTTGAAATAAATAAGAACAAGGTGTTTAAACTTTGGAAATTTTCATTTAATTGTTTTATGAAATATGAGGAAATAAGTTTTATAACGTATAAAATATGGGGATTTGTAAGTTAAAACAATTTTTTTAATTTTTTGGATATAAATGTTAAGAAAAGCAAAATTGAAATGAAACTTAACTTAAGTAAAGTTAAATAAAATGAATTCTGAAAAGAAATTTAGCCTAGTTTAGGTTAAATGAAATGATTTTTGAAACGAAATTGATTGTGATTTGAAATGAATTAATGAATGATCTAATTAAATGAATTAGTGAATTGAATATGGTTTGTAATGTTGGTTAATAGAATTGAAATTGAACAATGAATCGAGTTAAATGAAAATGTATTTGATTTAAAACAATATGACTTAAGTTGTGAAGCGGTAGTAAACATAAGAAGTGTTGTATAAAATGTTTGTAGTAAACTTAAGTAAATTTGACGGAACGGTTCTTAAGTGATATTGGTATTGAAGAAATATACTAAGTAATAAATGGATGTGAATAAAGGAATGTGAATAGTTGAATGTAGATCAATTGAATTTGAATAAAATGAATGAGAATGAAATGAATATGAATAAAAAGAATTTGGTATAACTAAAAAATCAATTGAAATAAATACACTAGTTATACGTATATTATTTTACTCGCATAACGGTTTGATCCAAATTCGAGTACATGGTTTATGATTTATATCGGTCCGAGTTAGGAATTTTCACTCGATTCCCGACGATGAACACTGGATATGGTGGATTTTTGATTGATTCTGGAATTCCCTATCATAGTATATGGTCATGCAAGGAGAATGGCGGTTTCTAATCAAGGAACTAAATCTGAGCCCACACTAGAGTGGTTGTGTGAACGATACTAGTTCGGAAGTGAAATTGTGTGATTGAGCGAGCGATCGGATTTGATATTGCGTATGGATGATATATGTACATCATACAGGCTTAGGTAAATTAAATGTTGAAAATTGAAAATGCAAAATAATATGATTTTGGACCATATGATTGGATATCATTGGTAAATAAGATGCAGGTATATAGAAGCAAGAGCTAATTTGTTGTCTTTGGTTTCATAGGTAAAATTTGGTTGCCCGACAAAAAGGTACAAGTTTATATTGTTGTTTGGTCTGACGGTTTTATGATCGAACCACTTGGCTTTTTTTTTTCTTTTGCTGGTTTGGGCCCATAGTGGGGATTTATAGTTGTTCTACTCTAGCCATGCAAAGGAGACACTGGCGAAATTTTTCGTAAATTTAAGGCGTTGTAAAAAAATTGAAAAATTTTGGAGAAAATTTTGATAACTAAAATTTGATTTTGAGTTATAACCTGAAATGATTGAATAGAATGATATTAGTTGGAATCTATGAATGAATTTAAAACATAGTAAAAGTAAGAATAAAGTTTCAGCGAGTTGATTTTTGGAGAGTTAAAGGCTTAAAAGGATTTGGTAAGTTATTTCAACTAATTTGTTTTAAAAAGTAATAGGTTTCGGCATATTTCTTACCTCGACAATTTCAGGGACGAAATTCTTTTAAGGGGGAAGAATGTAACGACCAAAAATTTAAGTCATTTGAAATTGGAATACTTAATTGATTTTAAATATTGAAAAGTTAATTTTTTAAGTTAAATAACTTGAGTTTCAAATATAGCGATTTATTTGATAATTAAATTGTTGAATTTAATAACTATAATTGTTTAAATAATTGAATCTTGGTTTTTAAGTTGGATAAAAATTGATTTCAAGGCTTATTTAAAGTCTATTTAATAAGAATGAAGATAATAAAACTTTTAATGTTAATTTAAAAGTGGTTAGTTTGATTTTTAAAATAATTCATTTTAATTAACGAGTAAAAATAGCCTTCGTGGACACTATCTCAGATTTTGATGAAACTAGTGTCATTGGATCTGTAATATTGAGTTATTATATACCGATAATTTTTGTGGCGATCGAATGTATCGTTGGTCATGCGAGATTGAAATGCTTATAAATTAATTTTATAAATTAATTTTATAAATTATAATATAACTGAGTTTGAAAAGCTATCTTCTCGAATTAGGCCTCCAGACTAGTTCCACTGTATTTCGAGTTCGAGATTCGAGGTTGTATTTTATCGAATAGTTAAAATAAAATAATATATATACCATATTAAATATTATTTAATCTTGCTCATGCCTTAACCTTACTTACACTATTCAGCCATACCGAAGTCCATACCTTCCCTCCCATATTTATAAACGCAACTAAAAGCCAAAGAAACATTTAAAATTTTCAAATCAAAACCAACCAAATCCAACGGCTCACGATGGTTGAAGCCACTAACGTCTTTTGCAGGCAATGTTGTCAACCAGAAAAATGTCTGTGGTGGGATGACGAGGCGAATGATTGATAGGATCGTCGTCTAACGATGTGAGATGGCTAGGAGGTGGAGAAGATCGTTGAAAATGTTTTTGGCCAATTGCGGCATTTCAGTGGGCTTAGGGGTGATGGGGTCTAAAAGGGAAACGTTCGTGGGGGAGGGGTTGGAGAGCTAGCTACGGCCAGAGTTTGGGGGTGGCATCGCGTGGTGGTGGTGAAATTCCTAGTTGAACGAAAAATAAGAATGGGTTCATGGGAGCGAATGGCGGCGAGTTGGAAGAGGGACCTACGACGTGGGTTGCAGATGGTCCAGGAGCGAATATCAGACTTAAATCAATCTTTCAAAATACTATAGCTCCTTGGAGTTGAATTGATTTATGGTAATGGGTATTTGTTTTTAATAGTTACCTTATTAAGCACTCAGCAATCAATACACACGCGGAATGTCTCATCATGTTTCTTTACAAATAACACTGGTGCTCCTAAGGAGATTTACTAAGTCTTATAATAATAATAAAATTATTTTGGAAGAATGTTCCAAAATATAGTTCCTTTGGAAAGATATACCAGTAAAATGACCAGAAACCGTTTGTATCGATAAACAACTCTAAAATCGTAAAACATCACGCATGGAGTTGAAGACATACACATTTTTTTTAAATTGAACAAGAATATGAAATAATATTTTATTTTTTCGATAATAAAAGTATTTATGACATCATTAGTAATGCCATTATATTTAAATTTTGATTTATGACTTTAAATTGAGACTTAATGATTTAATAATTATAATTATTCAAATAATTGTTTTTAAATTATAATAATTCATTTTAAATGGTTATAAAGTGATAATAGATTATTTGTAATTGTTTTATGAAGATATATACTTGATTTGAAAATATAAGAAAATTCATCTCACTTTATCGATATAATAGCGATTTTAGTAAATAATTGTTAATATCAATTTATATAGTTTTATAAATAAAATATGATCATTTTAATTAGTTGAAAATGATAAGAAATTAGTTTTCAATTTTTTTTACATTTATATGTAAATTAATTTACAAGTAAAATGTGGCCGGGAATCGGTTTCCCTATTTCAACGGTTTAACAAACGAATGTTGTTCAAAATCATTGAAATTTGTTTATTCTCTTGTGCACATACATGTACATATATATACATGTCATATGCACACATGAATATATATGAACACATAAATATACATGTAAACACCTATATACATATCTAAGATATTTTAAATTTCTTCATCCTTAAGCATTCACAAAGTTAATGCATATGCATAAGTACAACCATATGGCCTTGTCCATGATGGAGGGTACTTATGGCTATCCTATGATGATGTAGGGAGGTAGGGAAAGTAATGATGCTTGGTGATTGTAGATGATATAAGTAGGAGATATTTTCTACCTCTCCACTTACCTATAAATACCCACTCGTTTTTCCTCTTCTTCATTCCTATATAATTTCTCAAAACCAGAATCAAATGGGGAAATTAGTTTTTCAAATTGTCTAAATTACTAGTGACTATAACTTTCATATTGACCACTTCTTCCTATTTTGATCTTAGCTCACTACAAGTAAATGCGCTTTTCACTGCAATAACGGACAGCGTTTTCATAGTGAATGTTGATAAAAGTATTTAGTGAAGTAAATTTTGGAATCTGAAACGCTGTTCAAAGTGACCCGCTTTATTTTTAGATTCGTTTCATTACGCGGTTACCTGGCCACCATAATTTCTTCTCTCCCGCATAAAGAAAGAAAACAATCGACTACCAATCTTTCCAAAATTATTTTAAACCTAATTAAAACCCCAAATATATGTGAAATCTCCCATGAAATTTCGTTCGTACTCTAGTTTCACCTGCAACATCTAGTTTGTTCTAGCCCTAACACCTTGAATCCATCCTTGGAATAAATAAGAAAATGAATCCAATTATGAATTCACTTAATAACTAGGAATGCCATTCGCTTCAAAATTATCGATTGATTCTCTTTAGAAGCCCGATTTGAGGTAATTTTCTAACCTTTAGATTCAATATTTGAAATTAATTGTTTTTGTTACTACTATTTATATATTGCAAGTTATGTTTACAACCTCTAGAAAACGAAGAAGATGATATGTCTTTGTATGGTAGGGTTAATCAATAATGGGTTTGGTTTAATGGGGGAAGAGTGTGTTAAGCCTGATATGGTTCCTGCCAGTTTTAGGTTAAGAGGAAGTGGTGTTGCGGTGTTTGGTTTTGTTTTGGTTATGGTTGTGGTTGCTTTTGGTTTTTTTATATGATATGGTATGATGATGATTCATTTTCATTTAGTGTTTACAGTGCATTTCTTTATTCAACTGCAAATTGAATTTTTGCTATCAAATCATCAACGATTATTGTACCAAATTCACCACCAAAGCGTGACCTAGTAGTTATGGTATTTTTACATATGATTTAATGCTGCTCAAGCGAAAAAAAATTAAATTTGTGGTGTAACAGTGAAAATAGTTATTTTTTGTTTACAAAAATAGTTGCTTCTGTAATGAAATGCTACAGGTCCTATAAAGTAACTTTAAATTCAAATATTTGAACCAAAATATAGTGTAGGTCATTTTCATGCTTGGTTGTCTGTAAAGTAATTGGTTTCATTATTTCTGCAGTTCTATTTGAAGACAGATACATGCAAATATGGACCAACAAGCAAGTTTAGTCATCCATATGGATATGAAAATCGTCATCCTCCTCTGAATACCCTTGGTCTGCCAATACATCAGGTTCGATAGTTTGTTATGTTCAGTTCTTTACATTAGCTAGTAATTCAGTTATGAAGGCTTCATGAAATGGAACTGGAAACGAAAAGAACTTTTCATCCATAGGTCAAGGGATTAAACGCCACTGATTTCATTTTCCAAGTACAATTCCAACTATATCTATGTGCAAAGCTCCATTAATAATAAAGAAAATCAAATTATGTATTTTAGTCCACTTTGAAGTTTAGAAACTATGTATATGGTATAAGATAATCGATGGAGACTATTTTTCTGCTCATTATTTTTGAAGTTTAAAGTGGTATATAATATTACTGTTTACCAGTTCCTTAAGTTTTATCAAATCAATAGGTGAAAGATTGTGCTGCGTGAACCTCGGCTAAAACAGTTAAGATATTACGTTGTACACATTCTGATACCCATTATATGTTTAAATATATTGTCATCTTTATCCATGTTAGAATGCCAGTGGATTTTAGCTCAGTAGGCAAGTTAATGCATTAGGTGCAAATTCATGTACCTTATGCACTAGAAAACTACTACAACACAAGTAAATATAGACTAATAAGTGGTATGCAAAAGATGAGTTATTTAAACATCAAAACATTGAAATGATCTGTACGCATCACATTTTTAGTTTCCGTATTAAGTATTGAGATTTTTGGTTAAAGTTTCTGTTTTATCAGTTGCTCTGGAATAAAAAACAAAAAAATTGACCTGATGTTTGATAGTCCTAATAATAGAATGATAAGAAAACTATAACAAATAAATCATGGCTTTTTTTCCTTCGCTTAGAGCAACATCCTGATATACGAATATGTAACATATAATGATACAAAGTTTATTTTTCTTTTCTTTTCCGAGCATTTAATGATATTTCAGTTCACAAACACATTGTTTGTGTGGTATGAATAGGATCAGATGGCTGTCGATGTGAGCTTGTCGCTGTCAAGAAGAACGTCGCTGTTGAAGTTGTGTAGTTCAAGAACTGGTTAGTGATATTGTTTGAATTTATATTCATGATCTGTACTGATAATTTTTTGTACTATGAAGTTCATACATCTAATCGATTAGATGTAAGAACTGGTTAGTGATATTGTTTGTTCACATCCATGTTTTTGTAAAAGGAAGCCCACAATTTCTCCTATTTATCTCCTATTTATCACCTGAAGATTGCTTGTAGTGTGTATATGCTTTAGTATGTATTTCATAGTAACAGAGAAGTTGTTAATGTGCATATGCTAGAAACTTTTATTCTGACTATACTTGTTCCTCATCCAGCCTATCCACATGATTGCGTTGTCAACAAATTCCATGTGAGTTTTAGAATTGATGTAATCTACATGAAGTCTCAGTCCAATTCCTCCCTCATTCTTAGGTCTATACATTAACTTCCATGCAATTTTGTGTGTTTACCTCCCTAAAAGAAGTTAGCACATAAGATTTTAATTTTGTTTGAGATAGATGTGGGTATATGATAAATAAGTGGCAAATATAAAACAATAGGAGTAATTACACCTTGTATTGATTGAGCTCTGCCAGCAGCGAACAACAAATTGCCATCCCAACTTTCTAATCTTGTAGTTATACGCTGAAGTAATGAGGTACATTAAGGTACATTAATATACTCTAAAGATAAAGGAACTCCTAAATATTTGATGGGAAAGGAGCCTTCAAGCATATCCAGTACTTGAAGAATTCTGTTTTTTGTAGAACATATGTGCTAAAAAACTATCTTTGACCTCCGCTGGTTTGTTTGTAGTCTAGTAGTAACATATAGTTCCTTAAATATGTATGTAATTGCATTTGCATTTTGAACCATGGCCTCTAGAATAAACATTACATCATTAGCTTACAGTAGTGAGAAACAACAATGCAAATTTTCGAGATAGGTTGAGTGCTCCTACTGTGACGCAGTCTTCCAATTTTAGGAAAGAAATTCCGTAGCAATGCAAAATTAATACGGTGAAAGTGGATCTCCTTGTCGCGGACCTCAATTTGATTCAAAGAAACCATTAGGAATGTGTATGACAAAAATTCAAAATGTTGGAGTGATAATGCATTCATAGATTAAATTGATAAGTAAGATAGGGAAACACATTGCAGCCATCATATGACATGTGAATCCCTATTTATCTTATCATATGCTTTTTACAAGTCAATCTTAATACACATCTTAGGTTTCCTAGCTTCTTGAAATTTCAGGTGAGTTCATTTGCAAGCTAAATGTTTTCACTAATATTTCTACCAGGCACAAATGCATATTGATTTTCTGTAATCAAGGAAGGAAGGAAAACTTTAATTTTATTATATATAATCTTAGCCACAATTTTATAAACCAACATTTGCACGAGCTATAGGCCAGTAAACAGAAATAGTCTGCGGCTTATCTTTCTTAGGTATAAGAGTAAGAAAGGAATGATTCATCCCCTTAGCAATTTTGCTAGTTTGAAAGATTTCAATGTGACTAAGTAGAGTTCTTCTTTCAATAGATCATAATGCAGCTTGATTTTTTTTGCTGAAAAGCCATCAGGACCAAGGCTTTTGGCACCATGAATGGACCACATTGTTGTCTTGATCTCTTCCAATTCAATTAGTGGAGATAAGTATCTTTGGCCTCACTAATTATCATCATTCGTGGTTCAAAGTATGGGAAAGACAGTGAATTAATTCCATTGTAAAGAGTGGAGTAATACTATAGAGATTCCTAAGCTATTGCTTCATGATTACAAATGTACTCACCACTAGGAGGAGTAGAGCCTGGATTTGATTCCTATGCTTCCTCATAGACATGCGTGAAAAAAAAACTTTGAATTTGTATCCCCTTCCACTAACCATAAAGTTTTCTTTTTTTGCAACAATTCTTCATATTGCATTTTAACCTGGTTTTTAATTCCAAGTTAATAGATATCACATGCTCATATAAAGATAGATTTTCTAGGTCATTATCAGTTTGCAAAAAAACTGACATGTACTCATCCTTTAGCTTTTGCACGTTATCTGTTTTGCTGATGTGTCTGTACCAGATTTGAGATTTTCCTTGATTTTCTTTAGTTTAATAATAAAATTATGAATATAGTCACCCCAGGTTGTAGCTTTAAGCCCATCATAAACACACTGCATATATCTATCTCTGTGACACCATTCGTTAACATATCTAAAAGGCATGTTCTTTGACTTTGGCTTGTTATCGGTAAAAGTAAGTAATATAGGGGTATGATCACTTAGGTTGGTTGGTTATGCAACAACAAAAGTGTTGGGAAAATCTGCAATAGCTCCTGATTTGCCAATACTTTATCTATGTTGCTTTCCATTCCACTCTTTCTCTAAATGTATTTACACCCCTATAAAGAACATTGTAATAAACAATTTCTAAATCCATTAAGATAAGAAAAGGGTATAGGCAATCCTCCCTTTTATTTTTAGGGTTCAAAGCATTATTAAAATCCCCAAATGCAACCCAAGGCATATGAATAGAAGAGGCATAAGGAATAAGACAGCTGCACAATTTGTCCCTTTCAGAGGAAGTGTTTCTAGCATAAACAAAAGTGATAGTACACATAAAACCTCTTGAATTAGTCAAAACAACTCGACATGCTGATAACTCTTGTTAAAGATGTGTAAACTCCAAGTTTTATCATTGGTGATAACAAATATTCGACCTTTGGATCCCATATCATTATTATTGATGCAGGACCAGTGGGGAAGGAATTTGGACATACATTTTGCAATGCTAGAATCTAACAGTTTTGTCTCATATAAGGTTATTAACGACAACCTTTGAGTCTGTAGAAATCTGAACACAAATGGCATTTTATTGTCTATATTCAAACCTCTAATATTCCATGCACAAGCCTTCATTTAATTGTTGATGAGTCCCTTGTATGTCTTTTAGGGGGGCTGTAGGAGTTGATGTTTTCTTTTCATGTATCTTCTTGTATTTCATATTTTCCTCTAGCATTTGGAGTGCAGTTTTTTATTAATTTATTTTAGTTTTCCAATTTCATTTGTATGCTGAGCAATTTCATAAATAAAGTGCTACTGTTCTTCAGAAATTTCTTATGCAATCGAGAATTCCTTTGACTGTTCTAAGTGTATTCTGAAGTAGAATTAATATCCTCTTGAACTGTAAGGTATGCAGCCATAGGTGGGACAATGGAACTTGATTATAGGTGTTGAAACTTGCTTTCCTAGTGATCTGAAGGGTTTGAGTCTTAGTTGCATAACATTGAGGATATGAAGGACCTTCTTCTTCAGGAGATAAATAGGAGAATCAATTAGATGTAAGAACTGGTTAGTTCACAAACATAGGTCAAGGGATGTGGTGGCTGTCGATGTGAGCTTGTCGCTGTCAAGTAGAACGTCGATGTTGAAGTTGTGTAGTTCAAGAACTGGTTAGTGATATTGTTTGAATTTATATTCATGATCGGTACTGATAATTTTAAGTATAGTAGTTTACATTGATTATGTCTGGAGTGATATTATATTTTTGTTTAACATATACCTTATCTTTGTTTAACAATATTATGATAACTTGGTCTACTGTGTTATTTTTGTTTATGGATATTATTGAAACTTGATTTATAGATGTTTTTGGTATATTAATATTGTTTTAGCTAGTTTATTTAACAGATTATTATTCATTAGAACATGTTATATATACTGGTTGCTTGATTATACTCAAAATGTAGTTCTGGAATATGCAAATATAGTGGAATGTTAATGCTGTAAAAATCATATAAATAGAAGACAGCATCTATTTTAATGCTGTCAATGAAAAATAACAGCGTTTAATTCGTGTTGTAATTATCATTAAATAGTGAGTAACAGCGTTTATTAAACGCTGTTGTAAACTGTAGTAAAACATCATCCCAACTGTAAAAACATAACACAGCATGCATTAAACGTTGTAATAAAAATATTAACAGCCTAAATAAAACGCTGTCAAAAGAATAATTTCCACAGCGTTTAAAATTAAGCTGTTGTAAGTTCTCTTTATACGATAGCTTGTCGTTATACAGCGTTTGTTCTAACGCTGTTGTGTCATATAACAGCGTTTAATAAACGCTGTGGTATCAAGTTTTTTACAGCGTTTTCTATTTTGCTGTTAAAACTTTTGCATCTACGACAGCATGTCGTTATACAGCGTTTATAATAACGTTGTCGTATCATATAACAGCGTTTTTGAAACGCTGTCAAAAGCTGTTTCTGGTGTAGTGGCAATATCAAAATGTCAATTGTTTCCGGTGCATTTTCTGCCCAGAATCTTTTGTCCGAGAATACCTCTTGTTCTTTTGATCATATCTCCCTCAAAACAAATCAAAATCAAGTGTTTTATTTTTTTTCAAATTGTAGAGAAAATAATTTTTAAGAACTTTTCTTTTGACCACTTTTTAAAATTCCAGGAGTAACATGTCCAAAAATCAGTTAGAATTCGACCCATTCTTGGGTTTGATTTTTTTTTTTTGAATCCGAGAACACCTCTTCTTCTCTTGGCCGTAACTTCCTCAAAAAAGATCCAAATCAATAAATTATTTTTTTGAAACCATAGATAAAAGAATTTCCAACAACTTTCATATTGATCACTTTTCCAAATTCAGAGAGTAAAATGGTCAAAAACTCAAGAGAAAATGACCTATTTTCAAGTCTAGTTTTGTGAATTTGATGATGATCTAAAGTCTCTTTCTCCATGCAACTCACAGCCACACTCTATCACCTTGCTTGGCCGAGCCTCCTCTACTTCATAGCCTAGGCAATGACTTCCCTAGGATCCAAGGCACGATTCCATAATGCTTTGGTCCGTCGTAGTGGAGTTATAGTCGTTTTAAAGTTAGTTCGTTTGAATCTAAGGTGAGAAACTCTTACTTTTATTATATGTTTGGATGATGATATGATGTTTGCAATGGATATTTAATATGATTTGATCATCATGTTTTGGTTGTTTAGTAGTGTTGTTTAATTTTATTAACAAGTCACGTTTAATACACGTCGAAAATCACAAAGGAGACCACTTTCCTTTTATTAGTGAAATGGTGTACATGGAATATTTAAACCACTTAAAAATGGTTTAATATGGTTTAGAAATGTTTTATAAACATTTAAAAGTGTTTTGAATTTTTTTGAATTAATATTGAAAATTTAGTTAAAAATAGACGTGTCGTGTAATGGTAGTTCGCGATTTCGCGTTTTAAAAGTTAAATCCATTTGTAGAATGGATTTGGAGACAGATTTCTTTGAAATAAGAATTTTCCGAACCCTTATAATTATATTTTTCAAACAAAGAAAGAAAATTGAGATCTCGTTTAATAGATTTTAAAATATGAACAAACAAAGTTTTATATAAAATTGCGCTTTGGCAGTTCGAAGGCCAAAGTAATAAATGTTTAAAATGGATATTTTTAATTCTTTAAAAATATGAAATAAATTCTATAAATCTTTCAAATGTGTTAAAAGAGATTTGAGTTATATAAATGAATTTCCAAAAGATAAAAAAGTCGTTTTGATCAATATAGCCTTAAAAACACTATTTGTAGCACTTTATCACTTTTTAATAATTTTGCAAACAATGGTTTTATCTTAATTTTTCTTTCCTGAATCTTTTGTGAACCTTTTCAAATAAATAATTAATTAATTTAAAGATGATTAAGAGGTTTAAAAATGAGTATGCAGAAACGACTAGTATATATGTTCCAATTGTGAGTGTCATAGAAAATCTGGCCGAGGAATGGAACAGATCGAAGGAAAAGCCCGAATGCTCTAAAATAATTAAAAGTAAATTATGTATGTTAAAATATTTAGAGTTGATCAGATAACTTGACCATCTTATGGATGATAGGAGGTAGTCTCTAGGCTTGGGTTCGGGGACCCAGTTGCCTGCCCTCCCAAGCTACCCGGACTGGCCCGATCGAGAGGATAGTAAATTTGATTTACTTGGATCAAAATTTCCCAAAGTATAAAAGGTATAATTTTCAAAATTCAAATAACTTGGATTGCATAGAAATAATCTTCTTATACTTGGTATTAAATTCTGAGAAGGGAATCTGTACTATCCGTAAGAATTTAAAAGGTGATCTCACCATTATTCGATGGATAGTAAAGGTTGAATACAGAAATTGATATTGAGTAGAATTAATATAATTTACATGTATCCTTTTTACTCAATGATGTTTTCCAAAATGGCTTATATGAAAATGACTTGGTATTTCCAAAATTTAAAAGAGAGGTTTAATGATTCCATATACATTGGAAAGAAATGCTTGGAAGATATATATATCTCTAGAAGATATTTTGATAAAAACAATTAATCAATCAATGAATAATTCTCTATTTACCTTGCATTTTTTATTGATGATTGATTCGAAGCAACCGGGATCGGATTTGAGTAATTCTTATCCAAAAATCACTTCAAACCAATTTATGTATTCCAAGTGAAGACATGGAATGATAATAAATGAATGAAGGGCTGCTTGTCACTGACCCTCGGGGAAAATTTCCCATATCATCTATATGTGGCAGTAGTATCTTTATTTGAGATCTTTGATGCAAGAACTATTTTCTACTAATCCTAAGGGTAATTCTCGATAGGACGCGGTAGGAGAGTGCCTTCAGTTTGTCCTATTCTTGGAGAACTTGTATGGATGAATGTCTGACGTTGCATTTCTAATTGCATTGATTGATCTCTATGAACATATCATCTGTTTGTTGAAGGGGAAGGCAACTTCTCTTAGCTTAGCACCCTTCCTGCGACGTACGAGCTTAAGAGTAATACGTTTGTAGAAACCAGTTGTGGGATCATGGAATGGAAACGTAGCATCAAACTAGAATGTGCTATGTGAAAGGTAATCATTATCTAAGGCCTCATCAACCTGAAATTGCTTAAACGGGCATGCCGTGAGGCTAAGTGGGTCGCGCCCATTAGGGTATGGTCATCACCCTTCTAGATTACTCTATATATGAGGAGTATGTTATGTACGCTAAGAGAGCTCTCGGATAGGTTAGTTATGACCGAGGTGATGTCATATTCGGTTTTAAACATCACCAAGCGGGTCTGTGGGTAGGCCGGTCTTGCTAGGTGCAGAGGTTTCGAAGACATCGATCCTCGGTACATCCCTATAGAGGTGTACTGTATGGAAGGTAGTCCCTTACCTGCCATTGTATGGAAATCCATTCTCCAATAAATGCCTTCGGACTTAGTTATAAACCTATTATGCTGCCAAATTTAACCAATGTACCAATTTGGAAATTTTAATATATTTATTTCAAAAATGTTTTTTCAAATAATGTCATTAAAAATAATATTCCCAGATTTTGTGTAGAAAATATTTTGGTTATCATAAGGTAAAAACCAGTTCCGTGAGATATCTTTGTTTTCAAAAAGCGTGTTTTGAGTTTCTCACACCAGTCCCATGGCCGACCCGGAACTTATTTTTCTTTCCCTTTAAACTCTAGTTGCCATAATTTTCCGGCGCAGTTTAGTAGTCAGGTTCAGTAGAAGAAATCTGGAAGAGCTCGGAGCGTGGAGTTAGAAGATTGTTATATGTTTCCACCACACTCATGTACTATTGTATTCCGCACTTGTAAGGACAGGTATTTATAACTGTTCATGTTTAACTCTGATAAATGTATTAAAAATTTCCGTTGTAAAAATTATACGTTGAAATAAAATATATGTTATTCCTTCCGTGTGAGATTCTATTTTGTCGTTATTTCTTTTTACGCATAACAATCAGGATTTCCGGCACTCGGATGCTCGACACACAATACGGTGGATATATTATTGTCACTACAAGAAATTTTATTTTTTGTGGCGCTCAAAAAACGCTACAAAAACTTTTAGTGGCGTTTTGGTAAACGCCGCGAGAAAACATGCAACTAAAAATCCATGATTTTTTGTTGCATTTATTTTAACGCCACTGTAAATGCATTTTTGGCAGCGTTTTTCAAACGCCACCATAAATCTTTTTGTAGCGTTTAAAAAACGCCACCAAAAGATTTTTTGGCGCTACTAATAGAATTTCCAACTTTACCCCTGTTTTACGGTTGCATTTACTCAACGCCACTATATATATTTCGGTATCGTTTTTGAAACGCTACTAAAAGTTGTTTATTATTTACACCATTTTTTCATGCTATTATTTCCTATTAATGTTCTATTTTGGTTCTATTATATCAATCAACAATCACTCACATAATCATCATATTCAAATAAGTTAAAAAAACACATTAACCATATAATCAAATAAAATATCCATAACCATTCCAATACAATAGTTTTTCGACAAAATGACCTAAGTCACATACAATAACCATTTGTATACAAATTTACACATTGGGTACTAATAAATGTTATATCTAACTAGTGCTAACAAAACGTTTGATTACCCATAATTCTTTGTTGCATACACAAGTGAAAGCTAGCATCATCAAGTCCAAATTTGCTCTCTTCAAAAGTCCGATGCCTACACAAGTGAAAGCACAACAGATTCAATGCACTAAGACTACTTACAGCAGTGGAAAACACACAGTTTCATGAAGAGGAGTGATATACAAAGATTAATAGATTAAAATACAAAAATTAATAGATTAAAAGAAGTGATGTATTAGTTTATCAAAAGCGAGCAGTTGAGAAATGGTTGTTGTGTGTCAATATGAACTCGTTATTGCTTTATGTCTGTAGTACCTAGTGGTGGAATTGAAAGGAATTCGGTCTGTCAATGAGTTTAATTTGGATATTTTTCTCTCCAGAATTCAATCATATACTGAAATAAATCAGTGGATGCATCTACACGCCGTTTGCTCTAGGTCGTACTTCTATCATTCACTCTGTTTCTCCCTTAATAGCGTAGGTGATGAATATCCTTGTCGTTATTCTCCATTACTGCCAGGTTGAGCATGTAAACGTATTATTGTAATATATATATATATATATATATATATGTATATATATATATATGTATATATATATATGTACACACACACATCTATATCCTCCTTTTTCCAACTTTCTCTCTCTCTTTCTATATCCTCCTTTTTTCATCTAATCTTCCTCATCAAAGCATATCCTGAATTTGCACTCAATCTTGATCTTGTTTAATGCATGTTAATTGAAATAAAGGGTGAAAACAGAGAATGAGGTCCAATATCAAACTAAAGTTAGGATTCAATTAGTAGTGATAAAAGTTATAACATTCTGCTTGAAATAAAGAAGTGATCAGATATACATGGCATCATCTATATATTTGCTGCTGCAACCAAGTGCACTCGATTTTAATACACTACACTATTAAGTCAACTGAGTTGTGAATTCTTTCTACCAAATGAGAAATGTTCACAAGATGGGAAAAAACATACCAATGTGTTTTTGATAGTGTGAACATTATTTCTTTTATTTAAAATGCATGTACTACAAAGGGTCGTTTAGACACAGGGAACAAACACTTTTGATTCAGCTTTGTCTGTCCTATTTTAAATAAGTTGGACATAATTGTTACATCAACACTTAGATTGAAAATGTTTTCCACCTCAAAAAATGTAGCTGCCCATTGTTAACATGTACAAATCAAGTACTTCATGAAACAACTACTTATTCGATATTTCTCTTGGCCAATCACACGTTTTCGCGGTTAAATGAATTGATGTCAAAGCCAGAACAACAGTGAAATAAAATTAATGTCGGGACTAAAAAAATGGCAAACGCATGGAACTTAAAACAATTTGAAAAGAACTTTTAGTGCAAAGAAGGGTACCTGCAACGTTAATGTTTTCCACAATGTAAAGGACGTTGTCTTCGTTGATTTCTCCTTTCTTCTCAGCATCCAGTATGTGGTCAATTGCACACTTTAGGCCTGCATTGTCGGTTGCCTTTGTGCTCGATAATTTCCTAATGTTTCAAGCATTGTATACAAATCAGTATCAAACAAGAAGATTTAGGATTTTCGTAACATTATTTTATGGTGTCGTATATTTATTTTATACCATCAACAGTGATATCCAATGCAGATGAATGAATTATAAAATAATCAGTAATTATAAAACAAATATAGAAATTGACATACTTCCTCTCCTCAAGAAAGTAATCCTTAAACAACTGAATCCTCCTCTCCTTAGCCTCCTTACAAATCTTCAAGTAACCCCTCAAAAAGGGTCTCAAAATAGGAATAAAATCACCATAATTGTACTCAAAACTCTGCGCCAGTCTACTCCTCTCTCCATTCAAAGCTTTCAACTTCAAAAACAAAGGATCGTTCTCACTCTCAAATCTTCTATCGAACATAATCCTGTACATGTTATTATACATCATCAACTGCAATCTCTTCCTCAACACTATCCCTTCGGTCGCAGCCTTTGCATCCTTCTTCACATCCTCCACCATTCTCCCTGCCTCATCTTCCCATCCATACGTAATCCAATTATACACATCAAATCATCAGTCACTGTGACAATTTCATTTAACCAATCTAAACTCGAATATAAGTTACCTGTACTGATTGACTACTTTATTGGTGAAGAAAGGAACAGTCATAATCCGTCTCATCTTCCTCCAGTGCTCACCGTAAACAGTGAAAACCATATCCTGCCCTTTTCCAGTGAATATATCAAAAACAACATTTCGGGTCCTAGATCCGAACTCCACACCTTAGAACATCCTATTAACTAGCTGCAGATTTATTTCATATGACTATTGTATTTACATTCATCATTACCTGCATAGATTTCCAAAGCATATAACATTTTCCCAGATAGAAAGCAAATATATCACTACTATTTTATCACTAAAATATACTTTGCCAAATGTGTCAAATAATTTCACTAATGTATTCGACTCGTCTATACGAATCTAGTATCGAAATCCGCGGGTTAAACGGATTCCGTATGGATGAGTAATTAATTTTCTAAGCTAATCTGTTGATTAACTAAATTAATTTAACTAAATTATAATCTCACCATGTAACCAGCAAAGCCTACACTGTTCAATACAAATTAAATTCATGCCTCCTCCTAACTTTTTAATAATGACACACGGAAGCTATTCTAAGTAAAACGTTTGAACTTATAATTTGATAACTAAACACTTAACAAATAAATATGCTTACCCAAAACCCAAGCCACGTCCCAAGCTCAACTTCCAGCACGTGATTTATGTAACACCAACTTCACCTCCAAAATCATTATTTCTACATGCATGTATGTTTCTAAGCATCCACGTTTCTACTTCTTCTTCTACGCGGTTGTCCACTTCCTACCCTATGCACGCCTGCAAATATTTTTCCACATACACCTATATACATAACACACCCATGCATACAATGCAAATATTTTCAAATTCAACAGTAAGATGAAGCATAATTTACTCAATAAAAAAGATGAAGCGTGAACTGTAAAATAGACTAAAAGGTTACCTTTTAATCATTACTGGAGCAAAAAAGAAGAAAATGAGAGTAAAACCTTAGGGAGACCCACTGCTGCCCCCGTCATTCAAGTCCATCGTGCTGAGGAGACCCACTGCTTCCATCGTTCATCCATCATGCTTAGGAGACCCGCTGCTGCTATCATACTGTAAACTTTAGGATGTAAGGCTTTTGGTCACTGCTCAGAAAAGATGTAGGCATCTCAGCATCAGAGATTTCAGTTATTGCTAACTTCATTATTTATCAAATAAAATACTGTATAATAGTTATAATTATGGAAACAAAGATTTGTTTGAAAGTGAAAAAATGATGAATCATTATTGTTCATCAGAGTATGATAAATATTGGACACCGAATCAAATTATATCTTCTCAAAAAGAGAAATTGAAAACTATAATCATACCCAACATTGTGAAAAAAAAATTCAACAGGGAAACCTACTTGATTTTGATCTAGAAACTGCAGTAGCTATGATGCTCTATAAGACATTACATGGCAACTGATGATGGTATGATGAATACCCTTTCGAAGAATTTTTCAGCCTGCTACCTGCTGAAAAGCATTTATAGACTTTACATGGACGTCTTTGTATGCATGAATCATAACCATACTTGATATAAACTATGATACACTGGGCAACAATATTATACCTTCTTTTGGAAAATCATGGGCCAACATGTCAACACCGAAGCATCCATTATTTTAGTAACTGCAAACAAATGAAGAAGAGCGAACTTAGTTTCTAGATTCAAAATTGATGGCAATAATATAGTAATATAATTATTAGAGGCAACAATAGTTCTTTGCCATACTCAAAGACGTTGATTGCTTCAAATAAGCTATATATCATTTTATTTATAAAAAAGGGTTATGTGTGACCTTATGATTAGTGTTATGATATGGGCATGTCACCATAATGGCCATTAAAACAAAAACCATCTACTCTTATCCTCATGTGAACAAACATATAAACTAACATTCTAAAATATAAAAAGTCAAAATATATCCTCCGGTAGAAAAAATAACATGATCATATGACATGTGTTTGCATTCATTCCTCTTTAAAAATCAATATGCTTGGCTTTAAAGTTATTTTATTTTATAGCTAAATCAATGGTTATTGTATTTTTAATACAACCCTGCACTCTACGTAACTTAAAACAGTTAGACTTACAATGGTAGACAAACTATTAGACTTACAATGGTAGATATACTCTGTTAACTAAAAAAATCCTATGCAGTAAATATAATCACAAACCAACTTAATATAAATGAATCCTTCCCGATTCCCTTATATCAATTTTGGATGAATGGTAACCTTTCTACAGGCTGAAACTATCCAACAACTGAAGAAAAAAAATCATAGCGTAATAACAACATAAACTAAAACATGATTAAGAATTTATAACTTTCCTATAATTGGCAAACCTGCACATTAACATTTACACGATGGTTCAGCACACCTCCACTTCTTCTCCATCGTTATTGGCAGCTATAGTAGCAAGGTGGTGAGATGCAAACACGGCGATGACGATTTTCAGCGAACTCCAGCCACAACCACATCTAATCGGCTTCATATTCAAGCAACGTCACATCACATCTTTGGAACAACGAACTTCGATAAGACACGAGCAACATCATTCAGATCTCAACGACAATCTTCTGGCCAGGACTGCATCTCCAACTAAGCGATTTCCAATAGATTATATCTTCGAATTTCAGATCACGGCGGCGGCGGCTTTCAATCTCAAGCGATTATTCCTCAAGCGAAGGCGTTAAAACTCTAGGCGGGTGCTATAAGCTTTTAGATGATGGCGAGGTTGAACTGTGGCCGGTTTTTGATTGCGACGTTGAATTAATTGGCCGAAGTGAATAAATTTTTCGATGGTAGTGGGCATTTCCATCAAGCAGCGACATGATTTTAGGTTAGAGATGAATAATTTTTTTTAAGTGGAGCGTTTGGGAAAGAAAAAGGGGTAAAGGAAATTTGAGCGGCCACGGAAAACTTTAGCGAAAATTTCCACAAATAACTGGCGGGAGAATTAGTCGCGTTTCTTTGTTTATTTTTATATTGTAAAATTACCAACAGTTGCACAAAATTTAAAACGCCACCAATTAATGCAACTAAAAATAGTTTTTCTTGTAGTGTGTCGATTTTCGAGGGTCAAAAATCTCGTTCGTTACATGAATAGAGCAAATAAAACTTAGTACGAGATCATATACTTAATATGATTAAGTGTATTTTACTTGTTAGAAATTTTTCCAGACCAAGAACCAATGATAGACCCAATTAACTGAAATGTTAGTTTAGTCTAATAGTTTACTGCAAGATCGATATCCTTAATTTGGTAAGGTTGAAAAATAGCAATTGAGCATTGGAATAAGGCCACAATCTCATAGTTGAGTTTTATCTTAAAGGTATGACCGTCGAGGAATGAGAACTAAAATTTAAGATTATTATAATAATGTTAGTACTATTAGGATGAATGATGATAAATATCACCTTGGATTCATAAAGAGACATCAAAATTGGAATTGTACAAATATTAGAAGATGCTTAAAAGGAGAATGAAATACAATTCAAGTTCTTGTAAAAGATCATCTTTTATAAGTTCTACTTCATAGAGCTATTAGATATTGGATCTGAAATCTCAATTATAAATTTACTACAACAATTGAAATAGAAAGCCCATGGTAAAAGTGATAGAGCTTCACATTGTTGATGTTTCTATAGTGTAGTAGAAACCATAAAGCTCATCATATGAGTATTACCGATGGACATATATTATAAGTAAGAATGGATATTTTCAAGAATACAAATATTATTATGTGAAATAATAACTATTTCTGATTTAATCGAAAACAAACATAGTTTATTTATAAATGATATATAGTAAACTTGTGGAGGTATGTCTTACAATATTTGTATTCTTGACTAAGTAGCGTGTTGGCTCAAAATATAATATAAGCGTCTAAATATTAGGTATAATTAATTCTGGAAATTTAAACAATTCTATTGATCATTGATATGTATTAAACTATATATATATATATGTGAATAATGTCTTCTTATTTTTGTGCTTGTGAATTATGATGAAGTATGTCTTTAGTGATTGATAGGAGTGCTCATATTCAGTGGCAATATGACGAGAGTTTAATACAACCTTGGTTGATACCATGGAGTATCTTAATGTGTCATCCCAAATGAGTTTGGGCCTATGCAACCATTATATTTTGGATAGACCAATAATGATATCATAGTCTAAAATACCAAAATTAAATCCGTCTACATCATTTTTACTATTGAAATGTATGAGATACGGACTTATGTATATGGATACGTCGAGTAAAATTTCAATAGTATGCATAGAAGTAAAATTGAAATGTCGCAAAAGATTTTAAAAAAATTCGGCATGATCAAATAAGGTAAGTATATTGGATGTAGAGTTCTAATAAATGCGTAAATAAAATATGGTTTTTTTCCTCATGTTGCTCCTCCTTTGTTATATTATGATGTATAAGGGGAAATCAAATTGTGATTTAATTTAGATGAGTAAAGTTTAGTTAAATCTTTCTTAAAGGTTATGTCTTTATTAGTAGATACATATACATAAATATGATATTAGCTAGAGCTAAGGTTACAATTTTATATATGATATAACACAGGAAAGGTTGCATCTTAAAAGGTTGAGATGCAAATTTTCCAACATACGTTTAGAATGTACAGATCACACAAACTCAAAGCTTAGTTTATTGCCATGAAAAATATATAAGCTTTTAGAAGCTAGTTCAATCATGTTGAGAAATAAAACATTATTTCAAGAAATGCCAACTCCTAAATCAGGAAGTTCAGTCTAAATGAAACTAGTAGCAATATGGTTGACTTAGATAAGATTAAAGCTTATGAAATTAAAATAAATAAATTATATGGAATTAGCTGGCTAAATGAGGACACATAAAATTAGATTATTTAGGAGAAAAGAAGACTTAGTACTAATCTCCTTAAGTTCCCGCCAGTCATGAAACTATAGACTTTGCGACTTGGCATGATATTGATTAGGTCTAGTGTGATAATCCACTATTTTAAACATCTAAAATTAATTACTAAAGGCGCCAAAATATGCTTACAACTAATTTTAGATATTAAAAATAGCAGACCGTGGGAAGATAGAAATTAAAATTTCTAAAACAACGAATAAAAAGGGAAAACCTCATAGCTGAATTTAAACATCAACTTATACACAATCTCATGTTAATAATTAGTTACTACACAAATCATGTACATCAAATATTATATGTTTTTTAAATCCATCTACTATTAAGACAATATCTATAAAAAAATTATACAAATACATCATGCGGATACAACTCCTTCCAAATGCTTTTCTCCTTCCTTTGCTTCATCTGCAAACTTACAAGTGCATATGTATACATATGATAAAAAAGGAAAAAGGTTTCAACTATGTTTGGACCGTGCCTAATCATCTACATTTCAGTTATTTGTTTGATAGCTATTGCATAGGAAAAGACTACCTACGTACCTCTTTCGAGGGATAAAGCACACGTAGTTCTATTTTCTGCTCTTCTCCTGCATCCAAATACTTTTTAGTACATCACAATCATAACATCCATACAACCATCACAGCTAATGCAATCAATGCAAATCATTGTAACTATCGCAACCAATGCAACTAATGCAACCAATGCTACTAATGCAACAAATACAATCAACGCAAATATACAAATCAGAAAATAGTATTCCTACATATTAATCACAATTAATCATCATATGGAGGAACAATAATAATAGTACATAGCCATCAAACATCAACAATATTCAGTGACAACCACAATCATTAAATAAGGAAACAATAATACAAATATACTTGCATATATTATTAATAATCAATTATAATAATACATCACCAAAGTAAATATAAATCATCCAATGTATACCATTCACTCCAATAGTAATACGACATCCATCATCAATTTACCATAATTAACTACCCATCAGCTAGTGGTAAAAATGGTAAAACATCACATACTCATCCTAATGGGATCTCCTCCCATCATCGTAAAATAAAATAGTATATATTACATACATTCAAACATTATACTTACAACAATTATGTTTCCTTAAGTATAGAAGTCGTTTTACTATTATTTATTACAACCACGCCTTTATTTATCCTTAAATAACAATAACCTTTTAAATTGGTAAAATACTTAAGAAATACTTCATTATAATTTCATTACTTCAAATCCTTTAAACCATCATATTCTCCATCAAAAATAGTAATTCACATCAAATTACTTTTCAAAGCAATAATATTATTGTTCTACATCAAAATAAGAACTAAGGTCACCATAATAGTTCACAGACCGATTTATTACTATTTACCTTAGAAATAATAATATTTTATCTTAACTTCCCGAAGCTCCTTTTATTTCTATTCATATCAAAATAGTAATTATTTTACCCAAATATTAAACTTTTGGAAAATTTTACTTTATTATTATTACTCTTATTCAAAAAATACCACCTTGTTTTATTACATAAACAACAACAACAATAACAATATTTCATACCAAAAACAATGTAGAATCAATCATTTTGTCATTTGCATAAAACAATACTATTTTCATTGAAATTCGTATTATCATTTTATTTAAGATCTCATTTTATTTATAAATACTATTAAATTTTCCAAACCTCAATTTAATATATAATTTTAGTTATTATGTATAAATTTTCCTAGAAATTCTAAACAATAACCATATTAAATTCCATACATTCGTTTCAGTAAAATTTGTTAAATCATCATTATTTGCAGATATCATCCAAAATCTATTTATGACCATATTTATTATTTACGTACCTAATTTTCCTATTATTATCCATTTTAATTTAATTAATTATTTTCAACTCTAAACAGTAATTAATTATAATTAAACATCCAAAAATACTACAATCAACAAAAATTATCCAATCAAAGCACAACACATCCAAAATATCACCAATCCAAACAAAAATTGAATAAGCACATCATATCCTAATAAATACAATTTTTCATCAATATATATATATATTTATATTTATATTTATATTTATATTTATATTTAATATTCTAAAATTCAATTAATTAAATTAAATAAATCATACTAACAAACTTTTTCTAACAGTCTCCAAACTCAGCAAATCCAGTGCCATATCATCCGGAATTTCATCATAAATCCAACAAAAATAACTGCATGTGAATCGGAGTTTGTACACAAAAGATATAATGATTAGAAGATATAGGATGTTATTTAAAAAAAATGCCATATACCATATTCACATATCTCCTCCTCCCTCAATCAACGCACACAATCGAACCCACTCCATGTCCCATATCTCCAATGTCGCAACCCCCAAATAACCACTTTAGCAAGATCCAAGACTGTCGACTGCCTCTTTGCTCCAATGCCCCTAACCGATCCCTCCCCATGACCTCTACCGCCTCTATTGACCCACGCCACATACGAGTACATGGCTAGAAATTGGCAAATTCAAATGAATTTGCGAAGTATCTCGATGATCCAACCTATGATGACCCGGAATTTCAGACCAGTCAAAGCGCCGAAAAATCCTTCCGTTCTAAAACCAACAAATGAAAACTACCATTTTAACATATTATAATCTGATAAATAAACCACATTGTCCTAAATGAATAGGATGCATGCATCAATAACTTTTCAAAGTTTAATTATTTGTTCCACTGGGTGTACTTTAATACATGAAAATGGCAAACAACAAACAGGAAATATCATATTATTATTGGGGCTGCGCTACTACCACTTGTAACTGCCTACGTACCCCTATCTAACTGGATACCCAATTAAATATAGAATCAAGTAAACGTAGTTCTCCTACCACAAATAGGACTCCATGGGAGCCTATGATGCACAAAAAAATATGGAAATACTAAACTATAAAGCACATATCATGCAAATGTAGGTTTCAAATCTGCCCACTTAGCTTAACCCTCACATTTAGATTTCTAAAATCCAACTAACTTTATTATTTTCAAAATATAATCATTTTAGAAAGTAATTTCTTTTGACTAAACTCCCAATTTTTATTTCATAACCTTTGAAATAATATATACATCTTTTGTATCAAATTATAATTTACAAAACAAATCACTTTAAAAAAGGCATCAAATACTGTATACAAAAGCATATAAAAATATGTGCAATCAGATCGGGAGGTTTCTAGCCATAACAAGACAACTAGGTCCCAGCCTTCCGAAGAAAAATAGGTATGTATATCCTTCTGTTCATCAGGCAAACTATACCGAGGCTATAGACATCTACACCTTCCTTGCCTACCTTACTTATAGGTTACTAGAATCATCGGTAACATAACAAATCGTTTTACATCCTAAAGTGATAAATCGTTTTCACTAATACTCACAATTACTTTCAATCATGGTATTTTCATTTCCCAAAACCTTTTGAAATCATTTTCACACTGGGTTTTTAGTCCTCGAAATTCTCTTCATTTATAAAAAACTTCTATAAACCATTTTATGGAAATCACTTTCATACATAATCCTTTTAAAAATATTTATTTTTAAAATATTTCTATTACTTTCCAAAAGAAATCATTTCAATTCAAAAGATAAAATATCTTTTATTTCCAGAATTATAACAAACATCTTTTATTATAATTTCTGCTTAACTAATATTCACATTGAACACCTATAGTCAAACTGTGAAATTCTAATAACAAGGTGTTCGCATTAAATCATCCTTAATTTATTGTCTACCCAGCCCATGCATATAAAAAGTGTTATTGCTCATAAACTGACTGTGCTTAATTCAAACAATCAATCAATGAATTAAACATCACAACCAATGATAATCAACACTTCATTGTATCAAACATTTATTACACTTTTAATTTTATCTTAGGATAAAAGAGTTTGAGTAAATCAATTTAACTTTTCCCTCCGTCGGGCCAGGCCAATAGCTAGGGGGTTCAGGTAACTGGTTTCCCAAACACCAGCCAAAAGACTACCATTATATCACCCATAAGGCGGTCAAGTTATTTGATTGACTCGGATATTGTTGATATTTATTTTGGAGCATCTGGGCTTTCCCTTCGACATGTTCTATCCCTCGCCTAAGTCTCCTTAGATCTCACAGATGAAACACGTATACTAGTCGTTTCCGCATACCCCATTAAGTATTTAACTTTTTAATTAACTTTTAACCATCCAAAGATATTTAACATCATGATAACACATCAATAAATAAGCATAAAAGCATATCGTAATATCATAGAATATTAAATAAAAGAGCAAAACTTTCTTACCTTAAAGCTATCCCTTTCAATCACTATAGCACTTCTACTTCCAATTTAAAGCCAAGGGCAGCTGGGCCTATGGATGAGAGGATGGAGGTGATGGAAGCCATTAAAGTAGAGGTAAAGAAGAAGAAGAAGAAGAAGTAATGAAGTGTGTTAAATTCTGAAGCCTTAGGGTCATATTTATAACCTTAGGAAAATGTGGCAAATTACTAAAGTACCCTTAAATATTATCAAAATTTCTCTTACACCACATCACCTCAACATCAAATCCTTGCCAACATATTCAAGTGCATGCATTAATAATATGTAATGTGATAAGACATATTGCAAAAATATCTTAAGCATGGAATGACATGCATTAATGGTGGATTTCATGTTTGCTTTTTGGTGAAAATTATCTTAGATATTTTCTATAGCTTTGATTTGACTAATTGTGTATACATATATGTGCATGTATATGTATTTTTATGCATGTGTATGCATATACAAACAATGCTGCGATAACTTAAAACAATTTCTATTCATCAAACCCTTGAGGTTCCGGGATCCGAGTTCTAGTCATTATTTTCAATTTTTGATCAAACTATTTATTTATATCAATATAACTTGAAAATAAATTTTTTATCATCTTTAAATGCTTAAAGCATGATTATTTAAGCTATAAAACCATATTAAATAATATTAAAATCCATTTATAAAAATATGACGTCGATTTTCCAAAATGCGACGAATTTTATATACCTTTATATAACAAGTATATATATTTACAAAACTATTATAAATCAATTATTATCATTATATATAATAATTAAAATGGATTATTCATCATTTAAATTAATTATTTTGATATTTAAAGACCCAAATACCAAAACTTTCCTTATATGCTCATTTGTGAAAATGATGACATCATCGATGACATCATAATATTTTATTTTTAAAATTGGAAGATTATTTTTATTATTTATTTTTGTTTAAATAGTTAAATAAGTTTATGTAAAAAAGTTATTCAGGTAAATACTATGAGAAAAACTCATTTTTATCGAAAACTAATTTTCATCACTTTTTCCGATATAATTCAAAATATCCATTTTTGTTAACAAATTTAAGAAATTAGTTCACCAATATTATGTAACATACAAAACATGATTATTTTTAAAAAATTATCCTATATTTGAATATTTAAAATTAATTAAATATTCTAGATTAAGTGATAAAATTACAGGTCATTACACAACTGCATCAATGAACTCCCTTCGCCGTCCTCTATAACCCAGAAAACTTCAATCATTCTATAATTGCAAATCCACTTTTGAATCAAAACCCTAGAATCGGCGACTCCCGATTTTCCAATGATTTCTTATCTTCTACCAAATATTAAGCCTAAATACAATCTAATTTGGAAAAATGGACTTCACCACTATGTACATGTCATCTCTCCATATTGAATAACATATCATAATGCATACTTTCGAATTGATTTGTGATTTTCATATTTTTATCTTTTGTAAGTAGTTAAAATAATTATAAATAGTCTCCATTATAAGAAGATTGGAAGAGGATTTTGAGATTAGAGAAGAAAACTGAAGATAAAGGCAACGGCTAGCATTTCGTAGCCTCATATATATAGTTGTTAGGCAACGTTATAGGTTGTGTATCTATTTTGACCTAAAACAGCTATGTACTTGTCTGAACAGTAACGCTTTTATTTCCCAAACCATAACTCTAAATATATCAAAATTACATATCAAACTGATTAGCTTGGAAAGGTCTCTGTAGTGGTTCTTAATACAACACCCAATTCTCATTTCTATTAGAAATTCATTTTTAATTACTTTAATATTAAAAATGTAAAATTTGCAGGTTATTACATTCTTCCCCTTAAAAGAATTGCGCACTCGCAATTTCCTAAATACAACTTTCAATCAAACTTATAAAGTTTCGTTATGGACTTAATCGCAAAGTATGGGGAAACATATCAACCACAAGTTAACGTGAAAACAACATATAACGACCACATGACACCATTAATCATGACACAATATAGTTCATTTATGGCAGTACATTTTGTTTTCTACATACTATAATATCATATGCACTTCCACAATTATACAGTCCAAACTACACTATGTAAAATAACACTCCATCAATAATTGGTGAAACAATCTCAATCATAGATTAGCCCATATCATGTGTCTCCATAATTCAACCATAATAAAAGTCCACAATAAAACATAAGCTAATAAAAACAAACATGTACAAATAAATGAATACACATGAGCCAAACTAGCATAACCTATTGAAATAAAAATATACACTCAAAATAATACTATATAATCACCATACTAACCTATCAACCAATAACACATATGTGTTAATTCCTAAGATGGCTACACGTCCATTATAATAAGTTTATCTTCAACTCTGTCGATGAAATTCCTTATAGTCTCATCTTCATAACAATCAATGTACCATTCATTATCACACCATCTCGAATATCATGTGCACCAACCTATAATCACATCCTCAAAATAACAAATGCCTAGTCATGGCTATGTCCTCAAAATATTATGTCCAGTCATGCCTAAATCCTCAAAATATTATGGATATGTACACTACTTCAGCTGCATCAATCCTCAAACCTCAGACCCACATCATGAGGTCTCTTCCAAATAACCACCATCATAAACTCAATAAATACTCGCCATCATTAGAATATTGTACTTTGGGATATATGAGTACTCATCATCATTCAATTTCCTTACGCACATCAATGCCACTTAGAAGGCTAGTGCTAGACTGCCGTTTGGCGGTCCATGGTAAGATGAATCTCCCATCTAAAGATCCAGGGTCCTTCTGGCCCAAATGAGTGTTCTCACATATCCTTGCTTTACGAGCACACTCAAAACCTTCGAGTATCAATGATCTCTCAGCACACTTCATATCCATAATAGAGCACGTCCTAGCTCTACTTCGTAAGTTCCCATCATAGGATTTGTCCTTATGGATCGTCATCACAACTCCTACCATCGAATCAATAAGTCTGGAACGACAAAATCAGATATCATCTCTTTTAATTTTCAAATCAAGTCAAAAAATCTGATTCCAAAATCGTTTTATAGTAATTTCTCTATTTGATGACAAACTAACCTACCCAAAGTACAAAAAGGGATTCACTAGCGATAAGTGTTCCATATGTCTTCAAAACAAAACATTTTTATTTTCAAGTCAAAGCTTCCACCTACGTTTAAAACCAAAAATATTTTTCCTTCCTAAAATACCACCACTATTTTATAAAGGAATTTCAAAATATTTTCCCAATTTCCATCAAATTTTAAATAATTTTTGAGAAAACATCGTTTAATAAAAATTATAAAGTGGAAACCCTTTGTTCAAAATATTTATGGAAGCTAGTAATTATTTCAAAAAATGTAGATTTTGAAACATATATTTTGATAAATATATATTGAACCTCCTCAATCATCATCTCGATTTCTTAGTGGTACTCATTAAGTTTTTAGTGACCAGAGATATCTAATTTCTATCCTCATCATCAAGGAATTCAAATGTATTAGTCAATCCGAATATCTAATCTTCTTCGGCTTAGGAAACTATGCTATCCCATTATCACTAAATCAAATATGTCATATAACATTCTACTAGTTTTTTCAATGTAAACCCTACTAAAAGTCAACATTGGATAACTACTTTATCATAAAGTTATAATACATAGCAGATAAACAAATGACAAGCAAAAACAAAAAATATAGCAAACAAAAAATCAACAATAATCAATACAAGCAAAAAAGATTAATCCAAACAATCATCACAAGAATTAATAGATTAACATCGAATAAATAGGTAAACAAACAAATAATTAAAATCAATCATAGATAACAAGCAATCAAAAACATAATACAAGCGTAAGAAATTAATTTAAATGAGTCGAGCACAAATTAATAAGAAGACATGGGTAAATAAGCAATTGAAATTTCTTAATTAGGAATAATTTAACAGACAACAATGCAATACAAACAACTCACCAAAGCAAGCCAACACAAGTATAAGGTCACTATCCCATGCGTCAAAATGGCCAGTCTCTATATCAAATTCTCTCCTTCTCCATGGAAGAGAATAACTAGACATCCATATAACTCCTTAAGGGAAGTCACACACAATAGTCATAAATGTAACATCATCATAGTGGTTGTTGGGCAACTCAGAACCATCCTACCCTGTCATCTTACACCCTATGTTATAGAGTCTATTTTTATAGTTCTCGATTAAAATTTCCAAATAACACTTATTTTTAACAAAATATATTTTAATAAACATCTCCAAAATTTATTATTTAATAAAATATTTTAACATTTTTAACCATTTAATTTTCAAATCAAATCATCTCATTTTACTCAGGGTATTACAAAACTATATGCTTTATAATATACTACATTTCTTCGTAATATATTTCCAATATATTCTCAATAGAATGATCTTCAAATACGGTTTTATCAACCAAAACCTTTTACTCAAGAATGCTTTTCTTTTCAAACCTCATTTTTCACAGAGTACCTATTAATTGAAAATCCATACAACCAAAACCAATTTCCAATACAAAAGATTTCTAAAACCAAATATACTTCTTTGGTAAAACTTTACTCTCAAATAAATATTTTATTACATTCGTCACTCAAAAAGACATTCCTCAAATAAAATACTTCCGTCAATTATTTTTTGAATATTTCAACCAACAATATAATTTCTCAAATACAAATATTTCCACTATATTATTTTCAAATTTCTTTTTTAAGAAAATAATTCCTTCAAAATAAATCATTTTTATGGAAATAATCTCTTTGTAATAAATCTTATCCAACTCATATAATACTTATTATAAAGAATGTATCAATAAAATATTCTTCTATTTTAAAATAAAGGTTCTCACTAGATATTCTCCAATAAGGTACTTTTGAGAAAACCAATTTATATTCTGGACTATTATTCAAAATAGTTTTCTACTCTTCAAATCATTGGATTAAATAATTGCTCCTCAAACCTTGTAGTGTATAGTTTAAAATACTTCATAACAAAAATATTTCTTTCGAAAATACCTCTTAATAAAATATTTTTGCAGAGAACTCTAAGTCATAATGAGCTTAAAAACTACGTTTTTCAAAAGGATGTTACTAAATTAAAGAAAATTTTAACTCACATGTTACCATTAAAATATTCTTGCTAAAATAAATATTTTAAATTGACCATCCTTCCATAAAACAAATTTTATAAAATATTTTAAACTGACTATAAAACAAGTTTTAAAACTACTAGAGCTTCTCACAAAAATGTTTCTTTAAAAACAAAAGTAAACTTCCCATATCTAATTAAAACACATTTTTACTAAAATTACTTTCAAATAAAATATTTTTACCATGATCACATTTCCGTTTTGAAAATACCATCATAAAAATATTTTATTTCCAAATTAAATACTTTATTCTCATCAAAAGTTTCAACAAATTACTTTTATGTCCAAACATGAGTTTTGAAATCCTAAGAGTTTAAAGATAGATTATATTCTTTGGAAGTTCGATAATGCTAACCACATAAGAGAAGAACTGTTGAAATTGTCCAAAATTGATGCTTGGAAATTTTGGGTCAATCGCATTGGATTGTTATACTCATAGTAATTTCGAGGACAAAATTCTTCTGGGGGTGAATGTAACAACATGCATTTCTAACGATAGAACATTTAAATAATTAATTTAAATTTTAAATTGTTAATTAATTGAAGGTCCAAAATCAATTTTTTGTGTATAGTCGGATTGAAATTTAAAACTACTTCGGATGAGTCTGGATCGATGTTGCAAATTAAAATGTGTATAAATATCATTATATTTGGAGTCTTGGTAGTTTTATGATTTACGTATTGTTGTGCTATTTTATAAAAATATGTGCATAGTCAAGTCTAGTGGAATCTCGACAAACAGATAGTGTTTTTGGGACAAAGACTTCATTATGAGACGTATGGTTGAAGAACTTTTGGAATCGGGCGATATGATGGCCAAAATGATCTTAAAATGCATGAAATTATCATCTTGGGCCGTTGTCTCGAAGAGAGACAAATTTTATACCGTCAAGACAAGAGAAATGAGGTGATGTGCGCTGAGAGTTTCGTGACAATCCAATGTGTCATATGAATGTACGAGCCTGTGCAGTTAAAACACTACAAAATCCCCGTTATAGCTCTTCGACCGCTATGCCTTTTTAGTTTAGTGCTATTAAATAGTAGATCCACTTGAAGCCTTATTAGTTTCCGCTACACCTACTAAATCAAGGCTTTTTTGCAACCGCTTTAGCAGAATTAATATAAAAAGGTTGGTTTCACTAGCTATCTTTTAAAGCAAATCAATAAAGTTAAGGTAAAGACCTAATTTTAGGACATAAGTGCTCAATATAAGTTAGAAATCTATTGTAGTCACCAAATCTGCATTGCATAAATAACGATATTCTTTTGTTTTGTTATATTAGACTAAATAATATTTCTTTTTTCTACATAAATTGTTTGAGAATTATAATAAAATACTTAAATATTTGGTTTTGTTAACCCAATAAATAGATCAACACCTTTGGAAATAAAATAGGAAAAGCAATAGTCAATTGTACCAAAAGCAAAGAGACAAGAGATTTTTATAGTGGTTCGGCTGTTAACGAAGCCTACATCCAATTTAAAGCTTTTATTGATCAACTGCTATTACAAGAGGGTTTGAATTAAAATATGATTACTCTTCTTCAAATTAGATTAAGCCACCATTATCAGAAATGTAACGACCCGATATTTTCAACCATTCGCATCCATTATAAGTGTATAGGTAGACACTCATGCCAGAATTGAATTGCTCAAAATACCGCGTTGTAAATAAAATTTGGAAAATCTCAGAATATACAGTAAATAAATATAATCACAGATCACAGACACAGAGTAAAATAATGCAGCGGAAGTAAAAGAAATAGTAGTTCATGAAGCTACTATATAAATATATCAGAATTACATAAGATATAACAAAAGAAATAGAGAACAACAGAAGTCTCAATAAAATAACCAAGTACAAGCTAAGTAGGACAACGGAACTGAAGTAGATAGGACAAGACAAGCAGATAATCTCCAGCGATTCAAATCTCCAAGAGAGTGGAAACCCAAATCTATGAATAACTCAGGCTGACCCGAGCGTAAAGCAAAACACAAAACACTCGAGTCAGGACAATATATACTTATATAATGTAAACCAACTCAAGTGAACTGTAATAAGGTACAAGTAACTTAAAGAAAGCTTGGGACCGCCCATTCTTTAAGGATCCGTTAAACTATCTACTATGTAGTAATATACGCTATATACAGTAGTGTCTAATTAGTAAAGTATAATCATATAGAAAATAGCGTTAAGGGGATGGAGAACCTTAACGCGGTCAGATCTTGAAATCATAATCGTAGTAAAGCTCGATATGGTAGGTGACACGGCACAACTAGGCAATGCCAGGGTAGATATACCAATTACGCATCCGAACTAGTGGTGACGCATAGCAGCCACTACCGCCCACCTCGAACAACACTCCCAAATCAAGGGTGACCACCAAATCAATCACAAGTAATAGAATGGTATCGAAGAAGTGTGTCCGATCAGAGGTGCTACCTCCTTGGTCCGTCAATCGCTCCTGTTTTAGCCACCTTATGCCAACTCACGGGAGTTGGGTCCACGTATATACCTTAGGATCGTCGCCACCATCCTACTTCATTCTGGAAACTCCACCGCGTACACAGTTGTCAAAGTGGTTTTCGGTATCGACAGAGAGTATGTCCATATCCGATCCCGGTCTCTTTAACAACCAATCGTTATTATAACCCGTGGTTATAACTTTTAAAACAATACTTTACTTCAAAATAAAATATCATTTCAAAACCATATATTTATCAAAATAAAGATTAAATCAATTCCAAACCATTTCCATATATTTAAAATATCATATCATTTCAAAACTTCATTTCAAATCATTTCAATATATCAAAATATCATATCTTTCCAAAACTTCATTTCAAATCATTTTAATATATCAAATATCAATCTTTCCAAATCTTCATTTCAAATCATTTTAATATAATAAAATATCATATCCTTACAAATCCAAATATTCAACTTTAAATACCTTTTAAATCCAAAGATATCGTTCATTTACTATCATTTCAATCACCTTTAAATAGTTTATATTCCAATCAAAATAATTCATTTAAACCTGTTAAAAGTGTAATTATTATATTTTCAAATCAAGTATTCAATTTCCAAAGTTTCAAACCATTCTAAGTTCGTTTACTAAGTCAAAAACCCTAATTATTAAAATTTCAGCATTTCACAGCATTTAAAAACAACTGCTACAAATTATATTTGAAAACATTTTTAATTCAGCAAAGACAGCACTTAAAACTGCTGTTAAAACTCAGTTTTAGTTGAATTATAGTTCAAAACAGAAAAGACAGCATTTCAGAAGTGCTGCGGTAGTTCAGATTTCAAAACAAGGGTTAAATTTGGTTTCAACAAAGACTACAGACCATTATAGCATTTCCAGAGAATGCTATAATAGGCCTGAGTTCAATATTAGCCTATAAGTTCAACTACAGCAACTACAGCATTTCAGAAATGCTGTAATAGCTCCTTTTTACACAATTTTAGTTCAAAACAGAATCTATAGCATTTCTGAATGCTATTAAAAGTTAATTTCAGGTGTTAGTGTATTTCCAGCAATTAAATAACTTTAATTTAAAACACATAAACATTTTAAAAATCATATTTTAACATTTAAAATGTTCATTTACATATCATTTAACATATATCTTTTCACAATAAATTCCTTATAATCAAATCCAATTTCAACAATTTACTTAATAAATTTAAGTGTTAAAGTGTCCAATTCTTCACTTTTCAACAAATAAACTTAACACTTCAAATTTAAATTACCATTTCACAATTTAACTAAATTTCCAATTTTATTTAATTAACTTAAACCTTTAATTAAAACCAAATTTCACATTTCCTAGTCAAGTTATATTTTAAAAGATCACTTTTAAACATTCATTTATTTAACCACTTAAATTCATAGAAAAATCAATAATACTTTAATAAATCACTTAAATTCAAATTTAATCAAATTATCATATTTACCATTTCCAAATAGAATTTAATATCCATTTTATTTATATAACTTAAATATCATTTTTAACCAAAATTCCAAATTTCCAACTTAAGTTATATTTCAAAAATCCAGTTAAAACATTCATTAATTACATTTTTAACACATAGAAAAATCATAATTTCTTTAATTCAAAATATTTCAAAATCTGTTTAAATCAAATTTCATAAATTTATATTTTTAAAATACTTAAAAATATCCAAAACACTTTATAAAATAACCACGGGCCTGTATATAGTTTTCTAGCCTAGGTCAAGTGATACGGATATGTATCATTTCAATCCGTAGTTTAAAAAGAAAAATCCGGGTTCTATCATTTCAAACCCGCAATCCCAAGTTAAGATAAATTAAATAAAAACCATTCAGGCCTATCATTTCAGCCCATAACGATTTTTCCCTATTCTAAAGTCCGTTCGGGTATGTATCATTTCAACCCATAGTGAATCTAATCTACAGGGAACTTGCAGTGTGATAAACAGATATAAAATGAACAGTATACAAAATATAACAGTAACAGATGAGATGACAAGTAAATTAACAGGTTTAACATCATATAATTAAATCATCACAGGCAGTTATAACATCATATAAAATTCTACACATTCAATTGTTGTCGTTTCACAATTGCATAAGTATAAATGTCTAGTGAGATTTACTCACCTTTTGGGCTGGAGTTATCAATTCAAATGATACAAACGGATACCAGAAAGCATGATGACACAACAATGGATTCAAGTGGAAGGGAACCAAGCTAAAGAACACGTGTTACAACCTAAAACAAAACCAAGATAAATCAAAATTCAATACAACATTGAATTTGAATAACTTTGAAATGAAAACAAATATGAATACGACTTTTGCCTTGCTTTCTCTATCCTTTTGCATGGCCTAGGGAATGTTTTGGTTCAGTTTTGGACATGGTTTGGGTCTGGTTTGGACCAAGGGATGCACGGCTACAAGCTAGAGATGATGGGGAAGTTACAACATAGGCATGTGAAGAGTTTTATGCAGTATGGTGGAGTTTTGGTTCATCTTTGGCTCGGTCTACAAGGTCCTAGGCTCGGCCATGACTTGCTACAGGTCTGGACAGAGGAGATGGTGATGTGTAGTGGTGGTAGCAAGGTGGTGGTGGCAGCTAGAGGTGGTGGCCAAGGTGGTGGGCGAAGGTATGTTGCAACTAGTGGTGGCTATGCATTGTTTTAAGGGATTTGTGCAAGGTTTTGTGTGGTTTTTAGTCAAGAGGAGTGCATGGACTGTCATGGTCAGAGGAGTAGGGGGTATGGTCATGGATGGTGTGGGGAAGGAAGTGGTGGTGGTCGTGGAGGAGATGGTGGAGGTGTTAGGCCAAGCAAAGCAAGAGAAACATGGCAAAAATCATTGAAAATGAAGAGAAAAGTAGAAAAAAGAGAGAAGAAACCATTATCACTTCCTTTGGCCATGAAGATAAAATGAAAAATAAGTTTTTCTCGTGAATTATGACTGAGAAACTCGCGGCTAAAGATCAGGTAGGGTATGGCCAAGCAAAGTATATGAAAAGACAAAGAAAATGAAAAGACCAGCAGCCGAAAAGTCACACGTTATAGAGCTTTTTAGTCCCTTCAAATTTCCATTTCTATTAAATCAAATAAAACAAATAAATTTCAGTAAATAAATTTTAAAACTGAAAACAAAGTAAAAGGAAATAAAAATAAATAATTCAATTTAAAGAAAATAGAGAAAGAATAAAAGAAATAGCTTAAAAATTGGAAACAAAGTCCAAAAATTACAAATAAATTATCACTATCTTTTAGAAAATTTCAACTTCACTTAAAATGGTTTAAAATGAATCTTTGAGATACAAAATAAAGTGAAAATGAAAAATAAAGTGAAAATAAATAAATAATTTTATGGAAAATAGAAAAAGAATTAAAGAAATAGTTCATTAATTTAAAACAGGGCTTAAAAATTACAAATAAAACATCACTAGTTTTATAAAAAAAATTATTTCACTTTAAAACAAATAAAAGTCCAATAAATAAAATAAAATGAGAAACAAAATAAAGTGGGAATGAGAATAAATAAGTTCTTAAGAAAAATATAAAGATAAATAAAGAATTTCTTTTATTAAATGAAACTGGAAATTAGAAATTATAAACATAATACAACTGACATTGGAAAATGTCAATTACACTTTGAAAAAAATGTTTTAAAACCAAAATATATACATAACAAGTTATTTTACCCATATTAGAACATTACATGACAAAATAAAATATTATTTATATAATTTAAAATAAACAATTTTGTTAAATACAGTAAATTACACACAATATTCAAAAGGGCATAACTTTCACATTATAAATCAGATTTCAACGAAACGAAAAGCGGTATTCTTTAAATTTTATTTACTTTCATAATAAAAGATAAAATTCAAAATTTTCAAACTTTTAAAATTTAAATTAAAAGTCAAAGTTTGACCATATTGACCAAAATTCACTATTCTGGAAAAACTCTATTTATTCATGTTTGGAATTATAATTCACATACAAATCATAATTAATATTTAAAATAACAACATTTTCCATTTAATAAATAAAATAAAGTTTTTAAATCAGGAAATTCAATTTAAAAATAATTGCAAAATACAGGGTTGTTACACTCTCCACCACTCAAAACTTTTCGTCCCCGAAAAGGAATGAGCTACGCGAAAAACACAGAAAAAGATAGAATGAAATAGGATTAAGACAAAATGACAAGAAGATTGAAATCATACCTGATAACTGTTGTTATAGGTAAGTTTAACAAGGTAGAGATGATCTTCCCAAGATCCTCCAGAATCAAGAACACAAGCACGTAAAAGATCATCGAGAATCTGATTCACCCTTTCCGTTTGACCGTCGGTCTATGGATGGTAAGCAATGCTCAGATTCAGAATAGGGAGAAGTAAGAACCACAGAAGAGATAGAAAAGTTAAATGATGAAGAAGAAAAAAGAGAAAGAAAGAAAGACTAGAACAACTTATTAAGCACACTACGAAAAACACGATTCATCAAATCAACAAAGAGAGCAGGAGCATTAGTCAAACCAAAAGGCATGACTAACTATTCATAAAAAAAACTACTCTCAGTACGGAAAGCAGTCTCGGGAATACTTTCCTTAGCACACTGAGTTGGTGAGAATCAGTGGCAAGATCAAGCTGAGAGAGAACAGTAGTCCCAAGGCTAACCAATTAGAATTTGATTTCCTACTTAGAAGGTAGGAGAATGGAAACAACTAGAAAGAAAATATATTGGAAAATAGAATAAGATAATAAATTTAAAACCATGAAAAGTTCAACTTACATTTCATTTGATTTCACTTAAGTTAAATAAATCTTATTTATTTTTAAAATTTCATTATCTCATCTTCAAATCAACAATTTATAAAGTCATGAATTTGAACAATCATTTATTATATCCATCTTTATTCATTAAATTTCATTCTTCTTTATTCCAATTTAAAATTAAATTTATTCTCAATATATTTTATCACCTATGTTAAATATATTTACACTTATTATAACTGCTTTAATTTATTGTTAGTTCCTTTAACATCCTTTTATTGTGTAAATTATTCCATTACTCTTTTACTCTATTTACCTTTGTTAATCTTTTTATAACCAAAATTTAAGTGTATAAAATTTATTATAACTACTTAAATTCTATTTATAAAATCTTTTTATATTGTATATTATCCAATTACATATTCAACTTCTGAATAATTTAGGTAAGTTATATTGGAATGTAATAGAATATTATACAAATAAATTCTTCAATTTCAATTATTCAAGTTTACATATTTATTCAAACTTTTATAATTGAAATTATCCTTTAAGATAAAATTTAAGAATTAAATTTCCGATTATCTTCAAACTATTTAGAAATAAATAAATATATATACATACATAATATATCAAATCAAATTTAAATCATATATCAATATATATTATAAGTCAAGTCATATTTAGAAATTCAAATCAATTTAATTTTCAAAGCAAAACTAAAATAAAGCTACTGAATAGTCTCTTCACTTCGAAACCCGAAAATGAATGTCGATGATGCTGCAGTCATCACCGAAATTATTTTCCAGCGACAAAGAAAAGAGCACTGATTTACAATTTTTGAAATTCTTTGAAAACGATTTCTATTAGAAATACTTTTAAATAATACATCCTTTTAAAACTTTCAAAACAAAGTTTGAAATCATCGGAAATTAAATTCTCACATTCTTGATTTAAATCCATTTAAATTTCCAAATTAATTTATAACCATGTTTAATTATTTAGATATGAAACTAAAGCCAATGATTATAAAATACATGCAAAGTTAAATATTATTTCTTAACACCAATTCCATTAATTATCAAAAATTCAGAAAATTAACCTTATACATATAATAATTATACATATTTATCCATCTCCTAAATTTTGAAAAGAAATATAACATCTTTAATATATAAAATTTTCAAATACAAGATTAATTTTCAAAATAAAGATAGGGATTCAGATTTAATGGACTCAAATCAAGGAGAATTCTGATTTGAATATAAGTTGGAGATAAAAGATAAAATGATTAAACAACAGAATAGGAAGATGGGTAAGCCTATCCATATTGCGGGCAACCTTAACCAGGTCAATCCTGACTTAATGAATAAGATCGTTGTGGATCTTCTAGGGTAAATCAACATTCGATCTCAAGAGATAGAATTCAGAATAGTAAGAGATACTAGCATCTAAACCGAGGATATATAAAATCTCCAGTGAATCAATGTCATTGTAAAAGAGTTTCACCCTTTTACAAATCATTAGAATATTTGCGGGACCGCCAATTCATTAGAAAGATTATTGGAAGTGGAGTCATGGGATACTCCAGAATCAAAAGAACATGAATAGTGAGGGACAAGAATGAATTTTGGAACCGCAGGGAACGTTCCAAAAATTCAAAGGAAATTCGAATCAAGAGGAAAAGATTCAAACTCGAACGAAAGTGATTCTGTAAATAAATCTACTCCATATGCTGAGTTTTGCCTCAAAGCCAAAGCTCTGATACCAACTGTAACGTCCCGATATTTTCAACCATTCGCATCCATTATAAGTGTATAGGTAGACACTCATGCCAGAATTGAATTGCTCAAAATACCGCGTTGTAAATAAAATTTGGCAAATCTCAGAATATACAGTAAATAAATATAATCACAGATCACAGACACAGAGTAAAATAATGCAGCGGAAGTAAAAGAAATAGTAGTTCATGAAGCTACTATATAAATATATCAGAGTTACATAAGATATAACAAAAGAAATAGAGAACAACAGAAGTCTCAATAAAATAACCAAGTACAAGCTGAGTAGGACAACGGAACTGAAGTAGATATGACAAGACAAGTAGATAATCTCCAGTGATTCAAATCTCCAAGAGAGTGGAAACCCAAATCTGTGAATAACTCAGGCTGACCCGAGCGTAAAGCAAAACACAAAACACTCGAGTCAGGACAATATATACTTATATAATGTAAACCAACTCAAGTGAACTGTAATAAGGTACAAGTAACTTAAAGAAAGCTTGGGACAGCCCATTCTTTAAGGATCCGTTAAACTATCTACTATGTAGTAATATACGCTATATACAGTAGTGTCTAATTAGTAAAGTATAATCATATAGAAAATAGCGTTAAGGGGATGGAGAACCTTAACGCGGTCGGATCTTAAAATCATAATCGTAGTAAAGCTCGATATGGTAGGTGACACGGCACAACTAGGCAATGCCAGGGTAGATATACCAATTACGCATCCGGCCTAGTGGTGACGCATAGCAGCCACTACCGCCCACCTCGAACAACACTCCCAAATCAAGGGTGGCCACCAAATCAATCACAAGTAATAGAATGGTATCAAAGAAGTGTGTCCGATCAGAGGTGCTACCTCCTTGGTCCGTCAATCGCTCCTGTTTTAGCCACCTTATGCCAACTCACGGGAGTTGGGTCCACGTATATACCTTAGGATCGTCGCCACCATCCTACTTCATTCTGGAAACTCCACCGCGTACACAGTTGTCAAAGTGGTTTTCGGTATCGACAGAGAGTATGTCCATATCTGATCCCGGTCTCTTTAACAACCAATCGTTATTATAACCCGTGGTTATAACTTTTAAAACAATACTTTACTTCAAAATAAAATATCATTTCAAAACCATATATTTATCAAAATAAAGATTAAATCAATTCCAAACCATTTCCATATATTTAAAATATCATATCATTTCAAAACTTCATTTCAAATCATTTCAATATATCAAAATATCATATCTTTCCAAAACTTCATTTCAAATCATTTTAATATATCAAATATCAATCTTTCCAAATCTTCATTTCAAATCATTTTAATATAATAAAATATCATATCCTTACAAATCCAAATATTCAACTTTAAATACCTTTTAAATCCAAAGATATCGTTCATTTACTATCATTTCAAATCACCTTTAAATAATTTATATTCCAATCAAAATAATTCATTTAAACCTGTTAAAAGTGTAATTATTATATTTTCAAATCAAGTATTCAATTTCCAAAGTTTCAAACCATTCTGAGTTCGTTTACTAAGTCAAAAACCCTAATTATTAAAATTTCAGCATTTCACAGCATTTAAAAACAACTGCTACAAGTTATATTTGAAAACATTTTTAATTCAGTAAAGACAGCACTTAAAACTGCTGTTAAAACTCAGTTTTAGTTGAATTATAGTTCAAAACAGAAAAGACAGCATTTCAGAAGTGCTGCGGTAGTTCAGATTTCAAAACAAGGGTTAAATTTGGTTTCAACAAAGACTACAGACCATTATAGCATTTCCAGAGAATGCTATAATAGGCCTGAGTTCAATATTAGCCTATAAGTTCAACTACAGCAACTACAGCATTTCAGAAATGCTGTAATAGCTCCTTTTTACACAATTTTAGTTCAAAACAGAATCTATAGCATTTCTGAATGCTATTAAAAGTTAATTTCAGGTGTTAGTGTATTTCCAGCAATTAAATAACTTTAATTTAAAACACATAAACATTTTAAAAATCATATTTTAACATTTAAAATGTTCATTTACATATCATTTAACATATATCTTTTCACAATAAATTCCTTATAATCAAATCCAATTTAAACAATTTACTTAATAAATTTAAGTGTAAAAGTGTCCAATTCTTCACTTTTCAACAAATAAACTTAACACTTCAAATTTAAATTACCATTTCACAATTTAACTAAATTTCCAATTTTATTTAATTAACTTAAACCTTTAATTAAAACCAAATTTCACATTTCCTAGTCAAGTTATATTTTAAAAGATCACTTTTAAACATTCATTTATTTAACCACTTAAATTCATAGAAAAATCAATAATACTTTAATAAATCACTTAAATTCAAATTTAATCAAATTATCATATTTACCATTTCCAAATAGAATTTAATATCCATTTTATTTATATAACTTAAATATCATTTTTAACCAAAATTCCAAATTTCCAACTTAAGTTATATTTCAAAAATCCAGTTAAAACATTCATTAATTACATTTTTAACACATAGAAAAATCATAATTTCTTTAATTCAAAATATTTCAAAATCTGTTTAAATCAAATTTCATAAATTTATATTTTTAAAATACTTAAAAATATCCAAAACACTTTATAAAATAACCACGGGCCTGTATATAGTTTTCTAGCCTAGGTCAAGTGATACGGATATGTATCATTTCAATCCGTAGTTTAAAAAGAAAAATCCGGGTTCTATCATTTCAAACCCGCAATCCCAAGTTAAGATAAATTAAATAAAAACCGTTCAGGCCTATCATTTCAGCCCATAACGATTTTTCCCTATTCTAAAGTCCGTTCGGGTATGTATCATTTCAACCCATAGTGAATCTAATCTACAGGGAACTTGCAGTGTGATAAACAGATATAAAATGAACAGTATACAAAATATAACAGTAACAGATGAGATGACAAGTAAATTAACAGGTTTAACATCATATAATTAAATCATCACAGGCAGTTATAACATCATATAAAATTCTACACATTCAATTGTTGTCGTTTCACAATTGCATAAGTATAAATGTCTAGTGAGATTTACTCACCTTTTGTGCTGGAGTTATCAATTCAAATGATACAAACGGATACCAGAAAGCATGATGACACAACAATGGATTCAAGTGGAAGGGAACCAAGCTAAAGAACACGTGTTACAACTAAAACAAAACCAAGATAAATCAAAATTCAATACAACATTGAATTTGAATAACTTTGAAATGAAAACAAATATGAATACAACGACTTTTGCCTTGCTTTCTCTATCCTTTTGCATGGCCTAGGGAATGTTTTGGTTCAGGTTTGGACATGGTTTGGGTCTGGTTTGGACCAAGGGATGCACGGCTACAAGCTAGAGATGATGGGGAAGTTACAACATAGGCATGTGAAGAGTTTTATGCAGTATGGTGGAGTTTTGGTTCATCTTTGGCTCGGTCTACAAGGTCCTAGGCTCGGCCATGACTTGCTACAGGTCTGGACAGAGGAGATGGTGATGTGTAGTGGTGGTAGCAAGGTGGTGGTGGCGGCTAGAGGTGGTGGCCAAGGTGGTGGGCGAAGGTATGTTGCAACTAGTGGTGGCTATGCATTGTTTTAAGGGATTTGTGCAAGGTTTTGTGTGGTTTTTAGTCAAGAGGAGTGCATGGCCTGTCATGGTCAGAGGAGGAGGGGGTTTGGTCGTGGATGGTGTGGGGAAGGAAGTGGTGGTGGTCGGTGGAGGAGATGGTGGAGGTGTTAGGCCAAGCAAAGCAAGAGAAACATGGCAAAAATCATTGAAAATGAAGAGAAAAGTAGAAAAAAGAGAGAAGAAACCATTATCACTTCCTTTGGCCATGAAGATAAAATGAAAAAGAAGTTTTTCTCGTGAATTATGACTGAGAAACTCATGGCTAAAGATCGCATTTGCTATATTACAGCATGATAGGGGGTTCTCGCTTCGCGGTTTGGTGGCGAACGGGAGACTCTTACCCCTACATGTCCCTGAGTGGGATGGGTTGGTTGTGACAGTCGAGAGGCTGGCCGTAAAAGCAACTGCGAGGTGCCAGTGTAAGCCACGGTGGGGCCGGGATGGTTGCAAAGCCTACCGGTTGTGACCGCTGTTTTCGGACCTTTACAAGTGGTATCAGAGCTAAGGTTGAACTTTAGCTCAGGAGTGTAACACGTTAAGTAGCTCATTAGAGATAGGGTGAAGTAAACTCTAGAATGAGTAATTCTCAGATATCCATCCAAATGTCTCAGTAAATTCTCTTACTATCCACTAATAGTAAGTATGGGTGCAAGAAGAGGACGAGATAGGGGACAGGGGAATACCACTATAAATGGTCAATACTCTGTAACAATAAGGAAACAATCTTTTCTCTATCAATCTCTTTTGATTAGCATTTTTTTCTCAATTCTTCGATATTTTCTGGTAGATCCAGGAAGAAGATTCGATATATATTAATATGGGACGTAAACTCCGGATAAGCCAAAATTGTTTGTTTGGATGAATTGTTTGCTTTGATTGCTATGGTTGATATGTATAATTTGGTTTTTAAACTGAAAGTTTTGAAATTGTATCCATATATCTATCTATTCTTTGGGTCGGGATATGTTCTACGAATGGTTAGTTATCCCTTCGAACTAACCGATGTCACTGCATATTTCGTAGATCTGGATAACCCGAGTATTTTGTGAAAAATTCAACAGATTCGTTCTTGATATTCTGATTTGGTAAGCCAAATACAGAATAGACATTCAGTTGATTTGATGAAATATTTTCATCTATCTTTGTGTCTTCCTGGCAATTTCGAGGACGAAATTCTTTTAAGGGGGGAAGTCTGTAACGACCCCAAATTTTCTATCTATTTAAATTAATAATTAATTGTATTTTTGAACAAAAATAGTGAAATAAATTTATTAAAAGTGATGCGAGTTGCCCCGGATTCAAGTAGATTCTGTAGAAATTATTTTAATTTTTAAATATATGTATATGTATTTAATTTGGAATTTAAATTTTAAATAAATGGTTCGAAAATAAAGATACAAAAATACAAGAGATAAATTCGTTATGAATTCTAAAACAGAATAAAACGAATACCTTAGTATAAGTATAACAACATATGAAAAATAAAATAAAAATAGGAAAAGGTAAACCAAAACTAATTGCATGTGAAATTATAGAGACAAGTTAAAGGTAAAATAAATACCTTTGAAACAATAAAATACAAGTGTACAAATCAAGCAAACAAGCCACCACTATCTCATTTCATTTTGTACAGCCAAAGTTATCAAGTATTGCAAGGTAATAAGACAATGCATAAAACAAAGGAAAAGAAGAAAACACTCAAATATGAACCAAACAAAAATATATAAATGTCTGGTAGCTTGCAAGAGTAAATATGTATACAAGTATGTACGTATGGAATTGAGTGAATATGAACAAGTACACTTGCAAAAATAGAATACAAAAGGCAAAGGAAGACATAAAGTACCAAAATAATTAATGCAAGCCACAAAAGTAAGATATCAGCCGAAGTCAACAGCAAAACAAAGGTCATTCGAAATGTTTAAAATTGTTTCAGCCTCCAAAATGAGAAAATTTCACTGATAAAAATTGTACAAAACATAAGACAAGTAATAAGTCAACAAAACAAAAATATCTACAAACCAAAGGTATAAAACAAAGGTTATTCAGGAAGAATTAAATAAGTGTGTACACTGGAAGGCAAGGAAATAAACTAGATATACTTGTTTTTAGATATAAGGCTGCACGACAAAGGGAATAAATATGTCCTCATGTTTGTACAGGAAATTGAGCATCTACACTTGGAAAAAAATATAAATACAAGATATTAGTACATAAGATTTGTTATATAGTTTTGGTGATAAAGTGAACACCAGGAAAGAAAAAAAAAGAAGAGAAACAAGAAACGAATACATAAATCTCTTTAAGCTTGCAAAAGAAGGAAGTAAACTAAGAATAAAATATAGGATAAGTGTAGACATAAGGACAGAGCATTTAATGGTAAAAATCTCTAGTACCCAACATTGATCATTTCAGCCCCCTAGTAGAGAAAAGGTCTCTGACCTGGTTGTACAAATAAATAAACAAACCTGTAAACTTTGTTCTATTTATCAAACTTTCTCTATTTTCATTTCGTTCACTAAGAAACTTAGTAGTCCAGAAAAGTATATTACAAATGAAGCTTTATTCAACTTAAACAACACTGTAGTTCAACTCAATAAAAATGGAGATCAGGTTAAAGAGAGATTTTTGCTGGCAGTTTCAAAAGCCTGTTTCAAGTTTTCAAAGTAAAGGCTCTGTTCTCATTTGTTTCAGGTGAGCAACCTTCTCTTTAAAGCCTAATTTTGATGCTATGATGAATGTTTGATTTTGTGTGATGATGGAATATCTGAATGAATGCAAATAGGTCTGTATACATCTCTCTGGTGATTCAAACCACAAAATTCCTAACAGGAATTCCTATCTTAAATATACAAATAGATTTGTAATGGCCTTTAAATGAAGTATGTTTGCATAAAGTGATTTTCAACCTGCATGTTAAAAATGTCAGTACTCTGTTGTAATTCCCAGATCCAACCAAATCCAAATTAAATCCAATTCTTTATATATATAATAAATTCTAGACTTCGATTTCTAAATAAAAGATTATGTTGGATTTTGACCTCTAAACAAAATTTGTTTGTGCTTGTCAATTTCAAATTATAGAAAATAATAACAGGTGAGTAACATGCTGTTGATTCTCTGTATGTATGAATGGATAATTTGAACATGCTGTGGTCTCTATATTATATTCCCAGGTTCAAGAATTTGTTCAAAACCCCATTATCACATAACGTAATCTATGTTAGTGTTTAAGATTCATACGAAATATGTTTGTTGAATCAAGAATTAAAGTTTTAAAATTTATTCAACTTAAGATAACAGAGTAAAATTTGAATATAAGTGAAATTCAAAACATGTTAATTCACTATTTCAGGATTAGAATTGAAAACATTATTCGAAATTCTGATTTTTAAAACTAAATTTACGATTTTTAGAATTAGATTTAGAATGCAGTTCTATGTTGAACTGAAAAGGGAATATTGGGATTTTTGGGTGATCTCTGCAATTTGAAGTGTCGTGTTTCTTCCAGTGGGTAGAGGAGAGATCAGTGAAGCTTGGAAAAATAGTGTGATGACATGAAGTTCATCGTGGATGAGGCGGCGCACGTTTAAAAATTTTAACCCTAGTTTCGGTTACTCGAAGAAAATTGATCGGTGCGACATCTATAGGTGACCGAGCTTTCTCAGATTTGGTGGGATGATAGATGGAGGATGGATGAAGTCGTGGTCGGAAGTGAAGCTTCTCAGGTGATCGGGGTCTGGTGATTGAGGCAATTACCAGTTCGACATTTGCTTCCAGTTTGAGCTCGAAGCTTGATTTTGATTTTTAGCCTCTGCAATTGGATTGAAGATCGAAATGGTGTTGGGGGATGATCGTCGACTTGCGCGTGTGGTCGCGAGTGGTCGGAGTTGGCTGCAGTGGCGGTGTAGGTGCACGGTGATCTTGGGTATCAGCTGTTGTTTTGGGGGAAATGGGTTCTCGAGTTTTGTTTCGGGTCGCATCGTGTTTTTGCTCGAAGATTTGGGATATGGGACTCGAAGGAGTTGGTGTGTGGGCTCGGGTGTGATAATTGTTACAGGTTTATGTATTAAACCTGTCAGTATTTGAGTTTGATTGAATTCAAATGGAATGTTGCTCGAGTTATTTTAGTGTTTTACTCGAGTTATTTAGTGTTTTTCTCGAGTGAATCATGGGTTACTCGAGTTAGTTTGTTCAAATTTACAACCTGACCTATTTCCCAAATTTAAACTTAAAATAATTAAGGGTTTAAAACTTAAAGGTTTAAGATTTATTATTCTCAGGATAATCCAATTGAAATGGGATTTGAAATTGAATTTGAAAGTTAAAGGGTTTTCAAATAGGGTTTGAAAAGGATAATTAAATCATTAATCAAAATAATGTTTTTATTCTAAAGTTAATTAAGAATAAATGATTATGTAATTAACTTAAGGTTAATCTATTTAATTTATTAATTAAGAATAATTAAAGTGTTTGATAAATTAATTTATATCAAATGATTTGTAATTTATAAATCAGAATTCGATAATTAATTCATAAGTAATTAATTTACTTGGAAATAAATTAAATTGATTAGGATTAAACGATTAATTAATCCTGCTTATAAATGTTTATTTAATGTTTGACCTTACTCATGAATGATTGCATTGTATGAGATGCCTTGAATTGATTGTGCTATCTGACCTGCGATATTTTGTTCTGTGACTGTGTATCATTTATGCATTTATTTACATTTGTAAATTATTTGTGAATCTGTGTATGGACGATAAGCGTTATAGTTTGTATCGCTTATCAACTATATTTTTGTATTCTGATCTGTGATGATTGATGTTGCACTATTGTGTAGAACCCCTGGACCACACTCTTACACACACAAATATGGATTTCACGTGGAAATCGGTTAAATCACAGATGATTTGAATTTAATGTTTTTGAAATTGAAATTTTAATTTCAATTGATTTTGAAATTAGAAATTTGGGTTTAAAGTGAAAAGCTTTTGAAATGGAATTTCAAAGATAAAAGTTATTTTGAATAACTTAATCGAATTTTGGAAATTTAAATAATTTGATTTAAATTTGAATTCAAGTTTGAAATTGAATTCTATGATTTGAAACTAGGGATTAAAGATGCTGTATAAGTTATATATGGGTTAAACCATTTTAAAGGTATTGATTTGGGAATTTGAATTTAATTCAAGAGTTTTAACTCGTGTAAATATAACTGGATTTTTCTGAAACGAAAACTACTTGTTTTCAAATAATAATAGCTTTCATTTTAAGAAAGGATTTCCAAATTGTGTTGAACGGTTTCAAGTTTGAAATAGAATTGAAATGTTTTGAAATTTATGAAATGAGTCTTTGATTCAAAGACCGAACGAGTTAATCCAACTTGAAATGGAATTGTTTTAAAAGCTACAAGTTAAATCTTGACTTAAAGATTTAACGAGTTAATTCAATTGAAATGGAAATCGATTTGAAAATCTATGAATGAATCTTTGTGAATGGGGTTAACTTTGTGAATTGAATCTTTTTGTTTAAAAGATTAAAAGTGTGAAAATTGTTTAAACCATTGAAGGTTTTTGAAATGAATCTTTTTGCTTAAAAGATTAGAAATGGTAATTGTTTAACCATTCGAATGAAAAGTTTTGGGCTTTAAGCTGTGATTTAACCGAGACCCCAGTATCCTTATGATTTTTAATTGCGCTCGTTATTCGGTTTAGCCGGGAGAGGACCTTTGTGTCGTATAACCCATTTCGAATAATGATACGTCGTATATGGATAGCATTTGAAGACCGGTGGTGAAGACCGGGTATTTGCGAGAACGATAGGATGACCTATCGATTGTCTCTACACTGAGTCGCGCCGGTATAGAGATTTCCTAAGTGATGGGAAATCCGATCGGGATTGTGAATACCCGGATTTGCAAGGGCTTCTTCGGAAGTGCCTTCGGTTCTGTTCGAACCCGGAACAGACTTGTATGGATGTGTGTCTGACGTTACACTTTGAGATGTAAAGCTGGTTTCTATCAAATACATTTCTGTTTGGTGGCGGAGAATTTATTATTTTAGCTTAACACCCTTCTCTGAGACGTACGAGCTCAGAGGTTATGTAGTTGATGGTTACTAGTGATACATTCCCAATTTGGTAATGTGGCATACGAAGTGCTGATGATCAATTATTGATCAAAGCGTGGCTTTGTGAAAAAGCGTTGCTTTGTGGACGAGACTTCGTCGAGCCTCACAACCCGGTAATGGTCAAAACAGGAATGTTGCGACAAAGGTTTGTAGGGGTAGCGCCCCTAGGGTATGTCATTTCCTTCTGGATAAAGGGTGGTATCATGGTATGGAGTCCAGATACTTACTCATGTGGATACACTTTATTTATTATGTGTGATGTTGGTTATCGAGCGCTCGGATAAAGGTCGGTAACGACCGGGGGATGACATAGCTCGTGTGTTAGTTACCTAGTTACAGCTGTACAGCGTGAGGTAGCGTCAGTGTGTTAGTTACCTAGTTACAGCTGTACAGCGTGAGGTAGTGTCGGCCTTTTGTTTGCAGAGATCCGGTTAGGATCTGGGGCGTCTTTCCAGAGGCGTTTCTATTTCGGTAAGGAAGTTCCTTTGCCTGATCATTTGTTGGAAATCCAAAGAAACAATACGAACCTTTACGATTGCAATTGTAGAACCTGTCTCCTCAGGAGGCAGCTATAGCAGGCATAATATAATGGTACCTATGCTGGCTAAGATTAATATTGTATTTTCGAAATGATTTTTCTACACTATGCACTAATAATAATATCAAAAAAAATGATTTGATTTTGCGTAGTAAGCATCTTTGACTAACATAAGAAGAAATCTCCTCCAAGTCTGCGTTTGCATTGTGTGTGTCGTGGGAGGTCTTATGGTAGTTTCATTTTTCAAAAGCATTGCGGGTTTCAATGTTTAAAAGCCTTTTGTTGTTTGTTTAAAGATAAACTGTTTTTGTTGCTCACACCAGTCCCATGACTGATCCGGAGTTTATTGTTCCTTTCCTAAACTCTGGGTGCCCACTATTTTCCACACGGGCAGTCTAGAGTTGGGTTTTTCAGATATTCAGGTTGAGTAGATTATCTGGAGCTAGTCAATCGTTGGACGACTGACCTTGCTTTCCACTAGCTATGGATTGGAGCATTCTATTGGAGATATTCTACCCGCTGCTGGTGTTATCTATTTTCTTTTTCGCTGCTATTTCTTGTATCATATCTCTGATGTATATTGGTATCTGTTGTATCGTTCTACTGTATCATATTGTATCGGATTTTGTATCTGTCATTGTATCAATGTTATATATATTGATATATTCTTTTTCTTCCGCTGTGTTGTTATACTTAATGTTGTTATAAGCTCCGGCGAATCGGATTTGACCGGTTGAATCTGCGGCATTCTAGTACAATGTGAAGTACGGATGTTGATTTTCGAGCGGGCAAAACCCGATACGTTACAGTATGGCCAAGCAAAGTATATGAAAAGACAAAGAAAACGAAAAGACCAGCAGCCGAAAAGTCACACGTTATAGAGCTTTTTAGTCCCTTCAAATTTCCATTTCTATTAAATCAAATAAAACAAATAAATTTCAGTAAGTAAATTTTAAAACTGAAAACAAAGTAAAAGAAAATAAAAATAAATAATTCAATTTAAAGAAAATAGAGAAAGAATAAAAGAAATAGCTTAAAAATTGGAAACAAAGTCCAAAAATTACAAATAAATTATCACTATCTTTTAGAAAATTTCTACTTCACTTAAAATGGTTTAAAATAAATCTTTGAGATACAAAATAAAGTGAAAATAAATAAATAATTTTATGGAAAATAGAAAAAGAATTAAAGAAATAGTTCATTAATTTAAAACAGGGCTTAAAAATTACAAATAAAACATCACTAGTTTTATAAAAAAAATTATTTCACTTTAAAACAAATAAAAGTCCAATAAATAAAATAAAATGAGAAACAAAATAAAGTGGGAATGAGAATAAATAAGTTTTTAAGAAAAATATAAAGATAAATAAAGAATTTCTTTTATTAAATGAAACTGGAAATTAGGAATTATAAACATAATACAACTGACATTGGAAAATGTCAATTACACTTTGAAAAAAATGTTTTAAAACCAAAATATATACATAATAAGTTATTTTACCCATATTAGAACATTACATGACCAAAAAAAATATTATTTATATAATTTAAAATAAACAATTTTGTTAAATACAGCAAATTACACACAATATTCAAAAGGGCATAACTTTCACATTATAAATCAGATTTCAACGAAACGAAAAGCGGTATTCTTTAAATTTTATTTACTTTCATAATAAAAGATAAAATTCAAAAATTTCAAACTTTTAAAATTTAAATTAAAAGTCAAAGTTTGACCATATTGACCAAAATTCACTATTCTGGAAAAACTCTATTTATTCATGTTTGGAATTATAATTCACATACAAATCATAATTAATATTTAAAATAACAACATTTTCCATTTAATAAATAAAATAAAGTTTTTAAATCAGGAAATTCAATTTAAAAATAATTGCAAAATACAGGGTTGTTACAAGAAACAAAAGGAGGATCTCAATTGTCACTTAATGGCTATAGTGTGGGAGAAGAGGAGTGAAGAAAAAATAGCAGAGCTTCAGCAGAGATCAAGTTAAGAACACCTTTTCTGTTGGAGGTAGGATAGTATTTATAGGATTTAGAAAGTGCTTGAATTGGTTGCACCAGAAGCCTGTAATTGTCCATAGGAAGAAGCACGAAAAATTCTGAGAGATTCCAAGCTAACATTTTGGATCGGTACCGATCCAAGTGGATCGGATCGGTACCGATCCAAAGAGTTGTGCAATTTTTGCACAACTTCTTTCAGGTTGACTTCGCTGCTTGCTTATATGGCTCTCTATGTAATTCCATAGCTTGTTGACTTGTTTTGATGATGATTCACTCATGAGTTTGACTGAACTTTAGTTTGAATCCGATAAGCCTTTACTTTTTAAACCTGGATACTTGGATTGCTACCAAACTTGGTAAATGGATTTAGTAAAGAAGAAAAAACATAACTTAAGCGTTTGGAGGAACCTTAAGCCAAAATTTTGGATCAGTAATGATCCAATTAGATCGGGTCGGTACCGATCCAAAGTGTTGGTGTATTTTCGGGCCAAACTTTCATGTTCCTTTGTCCCGTACTTTTTGGTCTCCCGATAAAGTCTCGAGTCGTTTTGTCTTAATCTGAATGTTTTAACTCCTTTTGAATTTTGTTGGGTTAAAAACCCGATTAACATTTGACCCTAGAGCATGCTTTCGTTGGAAACAAGGTGTGCTCTGGAATTGTTTATCTTTCGGTTTCTGTTTATAGAGTTTCATTGGTCGTATCTAGCCATCGTGAACAGTTGTCTATGACATACCAGCTAACTTTTTAGTCCTTAGTTGTAAATCTCCATTATTCATAATTACGGAGTGTCTTGACTTGATAACTTCCAGGACAAAATACAAACATTGAGTAGGCCGAACAGATGAAATTTGAAGTCTTTTGGAGGATTATATTTGGATTGGAACCAGTCCAATTGGATCGGATCAGTGCTGTTATCCAGGCTTTTGGCTCGGCTATATTCAGACTGACTATATAAGTTAGACTAGATGATCATCGAGGAAGATAGCCCGGAGAGATAATCATTAGGCTCAAAGATCAAGCGCAGGCAATGATATGAAGCGACGATCAACCGAGGCCAAGAGATAGACTCTCTAGAATATTCTAAGTATGGAATAATGCCTCCCTTATGTGAGGGATCAGTACCTATCCCTTTCCCTAGGGGATCTGTACATATCTTCAATTTTTTCCCAAACTTGGTAAGATTGACATAGAGTGACAAGGAAGGCCTCATGAGGCTACATATCAAGTTTCAAGTCATTTGGAGTTCATATGCTCAAGTTATGTGCAAATTACTTCACTTATCAAAAGGGATCGGTATATAAGGGATCGATATAATAGGGATCGTCCATATTCAGCTTTCACTACATATAGCAACAATGGTCGATCAATAACTCAAAGTCTACAGATGCTATCAACATGAAACTTGGAGTATAAGCTAACTAGAACATGTGGAACACCCCATAGGAATCGTATCGCATTTGGAGAAAATTGGAGGTATCGGTACCTATCCTTCTAGAGGGATCGGTAGAAATCAAAATTCAAGCAACACTACTTTACGAAAATTGTGATGCCTCACAAACTGTATGTTGGAATTGCATGAAATATGGGGAGCAAGTAGCTAACATCATAGGGCATCCCTCATAGGGATCGCATCCCATTTGGATGCATTATAGGGATCGGTACCGATCCCTATCGTGGGCCTCGATTGGCCTGCAAATTTTTGGATGGCCTCGTCTTGGTCTCCCGAACCTTCTGCCAAAATTCCAGTCTAATCCGTACATGTCTTCCCCTATAAATATAGCAGGCATGGCTTCATAAAAAGGATCATGCTTTCTCCGCTGAGGCTCTACCATTTTTATTCTTCACTTTTGTACTAATGGATCCTTGCTAATCCAAAACATTCTTATAATGATAATCAAGTGGAAGATTAATAAAAATATGAAGTGGACGTAGACCAAGATTGCCGAACCACTATAAAAATCCGTGTGTTCATTTATAAGTTGTGCTCTGTTTTAATTTCATTCTTCATTCAATCTCTACTGGATTCTATTGAGTGTTGATGCCCATTGTTGGCGTCAACAAATGCCGATCCAAGTACTTAGCAAATTTTCCAATTTTCTTCTTTGTTTCCCTTTTTCTATAAGGGGTCGGATCTCCCATTCTCTCACTTTACCTTTTCGATCTGAGCCAATCCAAGCATCATGAGTTGTCGTCGATCCAATGCATGCCATCGCCAGAGAGCCACCGCCGTCGATCTTCGCCTCCAGCACCACTTGCCGCCACCTGCTAAAGTTACCGCCCCTGTTTTATTGTCATGCCTTTTACCGTTTCCAGTAATCACCGATCTGATCCATCAATACCCTAATTTGGGTTGCTTTACGTCAGAGATCGGCCCACCTTTCTCCATTTTGAAGGTTGATGATGCAGATTTTAGCGAATTATCGGCGATTGGCAATGAAGCTGTGTTGGCAATGAATACAGTGGAAGATTCAAACTGATTATGACTTTATGGAAGAAGATAGTAAATCGAATCTTAAGTTCTTCATGGAACAAAGCTACGGTATTGCCCCGGTGCTCGACATGTTTTGCTATCTTCATCCACAAAATCAGAATTAACTCTCACCAGTTACACAGTCGGTCTCGAAAGACGTCCTATGGATTGATTTTGGTTTTTCTGGGAGGTGATAATAGCTTAGAGTAGCGTCTCGTATGCATCTGAGGATGTTATCACTTTCCAAAGAACTAAAATCGACTTATATTGAGAATTCTCTTCACAACTCGGACCCATCGATCTATAGTTGCTCGCATTGGATTGGTCATGTCATTGCACAGCTGGTGTACCTGGAATAAAAAGAGCTTTTCGTGTTTCTTTAGGCAACAGATCCATTATCAATCATTGGTTGATAACTACTAAGCATAGAAGAAAAAATATTAACAAGTGATATAGATCGCTCTTTCCGGTGTGAGTGAGCCATCTACACAGAATGGCTTGTTCACAATATTCAGGATGCCGAAACCATTCTCACTTAGATTACACATTGCACACACCCACGGTTAATACTTGGAATCCGATCGGTGGTTCACATTCATTACCTTCTGAATTTCAAGTATCAACTATGTTTGGGTTTATAGTTTAGAGATTTGGCGCACCTGACTATTTTGAACACAGGCTTTCTTATATAGAATGATGCACAAATCTTCTCGGCATAAGTCAGTTGAGGGGAGCTCTCATATTTCTGAGGCGGAGTCTTCGTCGATCCTAGCGAGGTCTGCCGCTCCAATAAATTCATGTCAATATGGTCATCTGATTTCAATTGGCCCTGTCGTTGATCGCACTCCTCCTAACTTCAGAGTCCTGCTCGATCCTCCAGAGAAAGCTCCTTCTATCCGTACCTATAGGATGTTGTGAAGCATCTACTCGTAGTATGGTATCCTAGAGAATGACGTGCTTCTGTAATTGAGAGGGGAATTCGCTCGTAGGCCTCCTTCGGGATATGTGGCTTGTCACCGCTATATGTGTATATATGGTGTAGTGCCCTCCTTCAATCATTTCTTAATGATAATTATTTAGAATATAAGATTAGCACCTTTCAAATTCTTCCAGACGGGTACGTCATGCTGACGTGCTTATATGTTCTGTTTATGTGGGTGCTTAGTCATGCCCTAAGCTTTTCCGAGTTGTAGTATCTCTTATTGTTCAAAAAGAGATAGGCTAACCCGTCGCTTGTTTATATTGAGGCTCAACGTAGCCGGAAACTCATACTTGATCTTCCCAGCAATGTTCCCTCATTAAAGAATCATTTCTTCTTCGCTAGATATCCAGAGGGATTCACCCGTCTATGGACCGCAGGGGTTAGTTTCTTTTACCAAGCTTGGTATTTCCTTTAATTGTTACAAGTCTTCTAATTGATCGTATATTCCTTATAATTCTTTCAAAGATTAATAAGGATCCGGCACTTAGGACTGTTCTTAGCACTCTGAAAGCGGTTAATGCTCAAGAGCGCACAATCAGGTTCTTGTTCACAGATGAAAATCTCCGCCGATGTGAGCTCTTACACCCTGGGAGGTCTGTTGGATTTGATAGCGCTCCTTCCCGCTCTAGAGCACAGACCCTCTCTATTTCCTTTTCCTATGGTTCTGGTGAAGATTATAATGATGATGAGGAAGAAGAAAGTGACTTATCTGATGGGTCAGAGAAGACTTCTAAAAAGATCCACATTTAAGTTGAGGTCGACAGTCTGCTCAAAATGACAGCATCCCGTAAGAGAAAGAACAAGAGTTTGTTCAATGGGTAGGCAAGGCTCCATTGATTGAAGGGAAGGAGGAAGGAGAGATTAATGAGGCGCACCCTCTAATTGCAGAAGAAATAGATTGGGATACCGACACTGAAGAGCGTGATGTCCATTTAAGTGTGAAGGCCTTAGAGTTAAGCTTAGAACATACTCCCTCGCCTCCTTTGAAAGAACATACTGAAGAGGCCTCTACCAAGAACGAACCCGTTCCTAGTCCTTGTTCAGAAGGTGCGGATATTGACTTAGGAGATATGAGCGACATTTTTGTTAATAAGGGTGATTTGATGGATGATTTATCTCGGAAGGGTTGCCTTCCCAACTTACTAAAATCATCCCAAGAAGAATCGATGCCTTGGCACTAGTCGGTGACTGATCTAGTTTGTGTATTATACTAGGGTCGTTACACTATAGCACACACTTCAGTACAATCACACACTTTATATTATTGTCATTTTCAAGGTTATTTTAGTCTGTCAAATGCCACTTTCCTATGGCCGTTTACAATACTTGCTGTAGGAATCATATCCCGTGGCTTTTCAGTGATCTTGATCGAGTATTGGAGTCTCAACAATCACATAGACATTATTCCTAGTATCATGCTTCTTGGGATACTGATGAGGAAAGGAAGAAGAGGAAGGACAGGGAGACAAAAGAGCATTGCCGTGCTGAGAAGGATCAAGGTTGCGATAGAGGAAGTGGCCATAAGAAGCGGAAGAGCCCGATTGAGCGAGAAGATTTATCAAAGAAGATGAAAAAAGACCTAGGGCAGGAATCCGCTTCACAACTTCCTGCTTCTACTGGAATAACCATTTCTGCTTCCAGTATCATGACCTCCTCCACTTACGCTGTTATGATCGCCTCTCTCCTAGTTTCTGGGCGTGCTACTTACATTCTTTCCGCTGGTTCATCGCTCTTACAAGCTGCATTCCCCAACTTGTTCTTAAAGGGGGTTGTTTTCGATAAGCCTGATTTGAAATTGGTCCATGTAGAGTCTTATTCACCCCATCTCTACGTGATTCAAAGCGATATGGAGCAAGCCGAGGGGTGAAAAAAACTGTGCATGCAGCTTTCAGCTATTAATCGGAACAATTACCAAGAAATTCTCTCATTTGAGTCTAAAACGGATGAATACAAGAAGTAGCTTGCAGATCGTGACTTGGAGATTGAGAGGCCTAAGAACAAGAGGGATGATGCCCTCAAGAGAGAAAGTAAAATTGCTTCTTTATTTAAGGAGCTAAAGGAGTTCACCGACTGGCCGCACTCATCTTTAGGGACGAAATAAAGAAGTGCCACACTAATGAGGCGTCCATAAAAGAAAAACCGAGGATAAGCGAGATGATGGTTGAGAAGGTGAAGAAAACCATTGCTGAACAGACCTAAGAAATTGCCTCACTTCATGAGAAAATTTCGACTCTGAACATTGAGAAAAATCTACTGGCGGTAGAGAAGCCTAGCACGGAAGCTAGCTTTTTAGAACTTCAAGACACCTTCGCGAAGAATATGGAAGGCTTGGATGCTACTATTTTAGGCTTCTATGTTAATTCCATGCTACATCAGGGGAGCCTCAGTTACCATAGCCTGATGTTCCCTCACACATTTGATGTAGTCTGAGAAGAGATTTAGGCTCGATTTTAAGAAATGGGCGGCGGTTACATGGAAGAGGAGTTGGTTTAGGCATATTTGAATGAAGAATCATGCCTAGCTTTAGTGAAAGGCCGGAAAATCTTGAGGCTGGAAAGGGAACGTGAAACCATCGATGCCACGGCTACTGCTAAAGCTGTTAATGAGCATTTACCTTCAGGCCTGGGTGAGCCATCCTTGCATCTTCATGCTGATGAGGGAGTCATTTCTACTTCTCTTGTAATCGTGCACCCGTTAAAGGAGGGTAACGGCGAAGGCTTCGAAGTTGTTACGCATAAACAAACCCCACAGCAGGTAATTTTCTTATCTTTCCTGTGCTTGAAGACTTTCAATTCACACCTGATGAAATTGCCGAGATAACCTCTCTTTATTCTGACATTGTAGATCAACCTTCTCTTTCTACTAAGTTTCCTTCTCATCGCGATAGTGGATCTGCTGCCATTGTAACCTCATCAACCGTCATCTATGCATCCGGCTTGTAGCTGGTTCGCAATCCAAGCAAATTGCAGCGCTACATGGTTTATATGACCCCTCCATATCTCAAGAGGAAAGCTTGGCGGCTACTGATACACAAGAGCAAAGGGTTGGGTTATTCAACTAGACAAAGTAGAGGCCGAGCATCCGACGACCGAGCAACAGATGATAGCGGTAAAGAAGGAGAAGGTTGAAGAACAAAAGCGGTCATCAAAGAGTTCACAAAGACCTTGTAAGCATAAAGGCAAAGGAGGGTCCACTAGTGGCCTTGTTTCAAAGAGTGAGATTGCCCCAGGAGGGAACAAACCTGAGAAGTTTCCGCCAGGGTTAGGAAACGCAACGGGGGAAGTAGTGAGAAGAAGCCTCAATTTGTTTTTTTGTTTTGTTTTTTGATTACTTTTTGTATAGATGCAGCGCCTGCACTTAGCATTTCTGCTTGTTATTGCTATAGTGGTGTTTGTATTTTCCCACACTTGGCTGATATTGCACGGGCTTGGCCCCCGCTGTTTGTTGTTGTACATCAAAAACATTATAAGTAATAAACGGTTGAAATTTTGATTGTAGCTTTATTTTGTCTACTTATCTATGTTTCGTGCATTTATGAAAGTTTTATTCATTACTATTTTATCTTTCCCCATAATTGCTGCCAAAATTCTTTGTTTGGAGTAACAGAACTGTGAAGTATTTGCTACTTTGGTTGAGTGTTGGTGTGTGCGCCTCTTAGTTCACGAGATTGTTTGCTTTGAACACTTGACAAATAACCGGTAGATCCAAGCGATTCCTCGGATGTTTATAACCGACTCTATTTTGCGGTTCTTATGTTCGAAAACTTGTAACTCGAGTGTCTTGATCTAGAGATTTTGTTGATCAATCTTTAAAATTCTTTGCCAATTTGTAGTTATGCGACATTACTGGATTCATGTCAATTACTTCTGATAGTGGGAGTAGATTCTTGTTAGTCCAACAATAGACGAGTTTCCCAGTGTTGTCGGGACAATACAGGTACTTACAAGATCTTAATGTTTGCTGATGGTGTTGGAGCAACATCGAGTAGTGATTGCATAAAGTACGTGGCTTTAGGAGCGTGTGGCTAACGAAATGCACGGCATTTCAGATCAATATTACCCGTCGATCCGGAATGGTTTGGAATTTCTCGACGTTACCAATCTTCGGGTAATGTGAAGAGTTCATGCTTCAGGAGCATGGTTCCATGGCTCAAGAAGTATTGCGTAGCTTACAAAATGCACGACTTTGATTTGGGCCTTCCCATTATTACTGGAGCAATACTGGTTCTTAGAAGGCAGGGATCGAATTCCTTCGATCCAATGGTTTGGTTCTTGATGTAGCCAATCTTTGGGTAACGTAAGGAGTTCGTGCTTCGAGAGCATGGTTCCACAGCTCAAGCAGTAATGTGTGGCTTATGGGGGTGTGCGACTTTGATTTGGGCCTTCCCGATGTCACCGAAGCAACACCAGTTCTTAGAAGGCAGGGATTGGGTTCCGCCGATCCAACGGTTTGAGTCGATTTGACCCCATCGACTTAGCATGTTACTTTTATGAACCCAGTTTCATTAGTTCAAAAAGCAAAGAAATTTCATTAATAAAAGTTGTGCAAATTCTGCCTATTTACAATGCCACCGGTATTCCGGGATGGCTTATTAGGTGGAAATAGGAAGTACATAAAATAACCTTAGACAAAGTAACGATGCAGCGATTCGATGTTCCATGCCTGGGGAATTTGGGTTCCATCAACAGTTTTTAGCTTGAATGTGCCATCCCCTAGCTTCTAACCGATCACATAGGGCCCTTCCTACTTTGGTCGGAATGTTCCTGGTACAGGGTACAGTCGTTTGAGGACAAGATCTCCTATTTCGAAAGTACGGTTACGGACTTTGGATTGAAGTACTGTGCGATCCTTTTCTGGTGAGCGGTAGTTCTTAACTTGGCTTCTTTCCTCTTCTCATCGACCATATCGAGTGAATCGAGCATGAGCTGCTCATTTTTCCTTTGATTGAGGTTTTGCCTTCGATGAGAAGGAATTTCCTTGAACTCGAAAGCATTTACAAAAGTCCTTGAACTCAGCACTTTCAAATTGATTCTCGTTAACTGTAATGATTTTCTGTGGCACCCCAAACATGCAAATAGTGTTTTTAGTAGAAGTTAATAACTTTCTTTATGGTAATAGTGGCCAGTGGTTCTGCTTCGGCCGATTTGGTGAAATAGTCAACAGCAACGATAGAGTATTTGGCTCCTCCTTTAGGTATTGGTAATACACCAATCAGATCGATTCCCCGGATTGCGAATGGCCACGGGCTGACCATCTGTGTTAGCTCTATTGAAGGAGTTCTTTTGATCTTGCTAAGTCTTTGGCATTGGTCGCGCCATCTGGCGTTATCTGCTGCATCGCGGTTTACTGTTGGCCAAAATACCCATATCGGAGAACTTTCTTTGCAAGGGTTTTCCCCCTGGTGTGATCTCTGCAGTTGCCTTCATGAACTTCTCTTAGGATCCTTTGAGCTTCGTCGTTGGGTCACACATCTGAGCAAGGGGGTAGAAAATCCCCTTCGGTAGAGTATCCCATCTTGTATTACGAACCGTGGTGCTTTTCAAAGGAGCTTTTTTGTTGATTCATGTTTGGGTAGTGTTCCTCTGAGCAGGTAACCCTTGATTGGCGTCATCCACGTTTCTGGTTTTACGGTTGTCTCAAAAATCTAATCAATATCCATCTCGCTTATGCTTGGGCTGGTTAGAGTTTCAACAGGTACTAGTCCCAATGATTGAGCTTCTTCGGAACTGGCCAGTTTGGCTGGATAATCCGCCTTCGCCTTTTTGTTTCGTCGGGATGTGAGTTAAGGTATAATGTTTGACGTCATTCAGTAGTTCCTGTACTTTAGATAGATACGGGGCGAGGTTCTCTCCTCGAGCCTGGTACTCGCCTTTCACCTGACGGACGACTAGTTGGGAGTCCCTATAGATGTGTATGGATTTTATCTCGACTTCCTTCACAATTTTTAGCCCTAGTATCAATGCTTCATATTCTGCTTCTTTATTTGTTGCAGGGAATTCCAAGTGTAAGGCATAGCAAACAGACTGTCCTTCGAGAGTTTCAAGCACTACTCCTGTCCCAGAGCATAAGTTGTTTGATGCACCATCGACAAATATCTTCTAATGTGTTTCCACTTCCGGAGTAATTTCTTCTTCATTATCTCATATAGTAAACTCGACAATGAAATCTTCCAGCGCCTGCCTATTGATCACCCTTCGAGGATGGTAAGTGATTTCATATTGACTCAATTCGATATTGCGTTTGAGAAGCCGTCAAGAGGTCTTGGGGCGGCATGGTACTTGCTTCAAAGGTAGATCTGTTGGCACTTTCATTGGGTGTGCTTGGAAGTTTGGTCATAACTTTTTGGATGTGATTAAGAGGCAATATGGTAGTTTTTCCAATTTTAGATAGTTCTTCTCAACTTCAGTGAATCGTTTACAGATGTAATATATGAGTCGTTGGACTTTAGCTTCTTCTCGTACAAGTGTAGCACTTAATGCATGTGGTGAGACTGCTATGTAGATGAACAAGTCTTCTCCGTCTACCGACTTGGATAGGATTTGTTTAGTTTCCATATGTCATAGTAGTTCTTCGAATGCAGTTTGACAAGCCTGATTCCATTCGAAGTTCTTCTTTCCATTCTTTAATGCGTCAAAGAATGGTATACTTTTATCGGTTGCTTTTGAGATGAACTGACTTAGTACCGCAAATTTTCCATTCAGGATTTGTAACTCTTTCTTGTTCCTTGGGGGCTCGATTTCCGGTAAAGTAGCAATTTGTTCGGTATTTTCTTTGATGCCTCTGGCGCGTATGATGAATCCCAAGAACTTTCCAAAGGCTTCCCCAAAGTGTCATTTAAGTGGATTGAGTTTCATTTCATATTTGCGAAGTACTTCAAACATTTCGGCGAGGTTTTCCAAGTGATTTGCAGCTATACGTGATTTTACCGACATGTCATCCATATAGACTTCCATAATTTTCCCAATCTGATGTTTAAACATGGTGTTCACAAGTCGTTGATAGGTTTCCCCAGCATTCTTTAAGCCAAATGGCATCACATTGTAGCAGTAATATCCCAGATTAGTAATGAAACTGGTGTTTTCCTAATCAAGTCCGTGCATCATGATCTAGTTGTATCTCGAGTAAGCGTCCGTGAATGATAGCAATTCATGTCTAGATGTCTTGTCCCCAAGCTGATCGATTCTATGCAGAGGGAAGCTATCCATTAGGCAAGCTTTGTTTTGGTCTGAGTAGTCGATACAAGTTCGCCATTTCCCATTTGACTTCTTAACCAAGACCTGGTTAGATACCCATTCGGGATAGGTTGCATCATAGATAAAACCATTTTCCACTTCTTCCCTTAGCACTTGCCGCGCCTTTTTTGGTTCACTACTGTATACTTGGGGTCAATGTTGAGTGCGTGGCACACAATCTCCGGCAACACCCCGCCCATGTCGAAATGTGCCCAAGCGAATACATTCAGGTTGGCTCAAAGAAATTTAATGAGTTCCAGTCGCATCTTGTGTAACGACCCAGAATTTCGAACGAATTAAATTGAAAATATTTAATTAATTTTAAATATTTGAACGATGATTTAATTTGAATCCCCGATATAAGTTAATAATTGGCGATTAAATTATAAAATTTAATCTATTGAATACTGAATAAAAATTTGAATCTTCAATTTTAAGCTGGAGAAAAATATTTCAAAAGCTTTTAAAATTCGTATTTATGATACTGAAGATAATAGAAGCTTCAGAAATGAATTCAGAAGTGATTTGATCGGTTTTGAATTTTTATCGTTCGAGTCGATATTTGAAAATAGTCAATTTTCAAACAGTCTCAGAATTCGACGAAACCAGTTCCATTGGGTCTGTAATGTTGAATTATTGTCGGATTTAAAATTTCGTATCGATCGGAGTTGTTATGTGACCGTACGGTGAGTGAACGCGTTGAAATTTAATCGGATTCAAATTTAAATTTAAATTTAAAATTTATATTTGTCAACATCACCACACGTTATCTCCTGTAAAAACGCCTAAAATCACGATAAAAGAATCGTGTAAACCATACCTCCCTGGTAATTCACGTACTCCTATCTCCCTCCATTCCTTTTTAAAATCAAGCGAGCAGTTCAAATTTCATTCCAAATCAAATCTAAAAGGGTCGAAGTCTCGTTCTAAAGCAAATTAATGGCGACCTTTGTTCAAATTCAACCTCCTCTCCAGTTCAATTTTCTTCTCAGCTAAATTCGAATCGAAGTCATTCGTTAATAAATAAAAAAAAAGGGGGAAAGCACGAAGACATTATCTCGATGTCTTCTCTCGAATTGAATTCGAACTCGAGCTAAAGGAGAGGGTGCGATCGTGGTTTGCAAAACAACAGTCGTGGTCGAAGTCTCGACAGTTCGTAGGGTTTGGTGGGGCGCGCGACTCGAGAGGCATAGGGCGTGCGCTCGCGATTGGGAAGCGTGGGAGTTCGGCTGGAGTTCGTTCGCGTGGTAGGTGGTTCGACTGGATAATCGCGGTCGACTCGCGTGGTGATAGGGCAAGTCGAACATCGCGACTTCGGCTCGCGTGCGCTCGAGGGGGGCGTGGGTCTGGCAGTTCGTCTAGCTAAGGCAGTTTCGAGCGAATAGGGTCGATGCTGATTGGGAAAACTCACGAAGCTCGAATGTGAGCAATGTCGCAAGTCGACTGGAAGGATGGCAGGCGGTGTCTGAAATGGCAGCAATCGAGATTCGGTGATGGTGGTGCGTTATTCGCGAAAGGTTGGAGGATACTTCGGCAGCTCTGGTAGTCGTGGCCAGACGCAGACGCGAGGCGAGTGGTCAAAGGGATGGTCGTTCGTCAGCGGCAGGTGGTGATGTTTATAATGTTATTGCTTTTATTAACTTCAGTAATTAGGTTAATTAGTATTTTAAACTATTTCGAATGCTTGAAATTTTTAGTTCATGATGCAGTAACTCTCAGAAAAGGATAGAAATTTTTTTACAGTAGGATTTAAAAGCAATTATATTTTAAGATTTAATGGATAGATAAGTATACCCATATGTGTATCTGTATATATAAGTTAGAAAAACAGAGAATAATAATATATGTAGATGAGATTTAAAAGATAGAAATGTTTAATGGTAATAAATTATAGTGGTTAATTCAATTAGTTAACCTGTTTAAATTTTTAGCTACAAAAGAAATTTATAAAAAAAATAAGTATGTATATTAGCAGGAAATTTAGTTTTAAAGTAAATTTCTAGTTTAGCGAATTTTATTAAATGAAACTGGTTTGAAATAAAACCATTAACTGATTAAAACTATCAAAACGAAATTTAATCGTTCGATTTCAATTCGAATATTAATAGAATTGTATAATTATTTATACAAGGTTAAAGTCGAGAAAACGAAAGAAGAATTGGAAATGGATTGCGAAATTAAAAGCTAAGGTGAGATTTTCTCACTCGAAGGAAAATTGATGTTTGCAGTATTTATTGCTATTTGGATGTGCTATTAGATATGATAGGATATATCTATATATATAGCAGTATATACATATTGGCATATGTATATATTGGATTGATTGATTCCCGCCTCGTATAGCGGATGAGACCCTATTGCGCCGTTAGTAAGCGGATTTTTATAAAACCCATATACCACGATAATTCCGTACTGGAGCGGAATTGGTATTGTGCTGACGTCTTTGGATGCAGGGAAACAGGTTGGAGGGATCCAACTGGACCCCTCACATTGATTGAATTTATTTCTACTGTGATGTGATAATCTGTGAATGATTATTGATGTTATTGAATTGATGTCTGGAAATTGTTGAAAGCTAAAATTTAGCTGAATGGATGTTTGATATCATTGGATTCCAAAGATAAACGAAATTGAATTTTTGAAATTCAAGTAGAAAATTTCTAAGTGAATCAATTTTTTGAAATTGAATAAAATTTGAAGAAAAGAATTTAAAGGTATAAAAGTTGATTCTTATAGTATTATCGAATTTATTCCAGAATAAAGTGAAAATGTTAAATAAATGGATTTCGTAAAATAGTAATTTTAAATTGAAGAAATTAATTTAAATTTGGATTTTTAAATAGATTGAAAGAAACGATTGAAATTTATTTTCTTAAAAAGGAATTTATTTAAAAGAAGATAAGTTGGAAATTCAGTTTGAAATTTAATTGGTAAATCGAAATAAGTTGTGAAATCAATGTAAAATGATTTCAATTTGAAGAATCCATTTTAAAACAGAATATTGAATAATTTGAGAAAAATAAGGAATTTATTTTAGTAGTGATAAATAAAATTTGAAATCGATTTGTAATTGATTTAATATTTAGAAATGAATTTTTGAGAAATCAATATGGAAATTATATTCAAACGTTGAAAATAAAATTAAAAATCAATATTGAAATTGATTTGGTATTGAAGCTTTTATAAATAGAATTAAAATTTATAAAAGTTGTTTATAAACCCAAAGTCGCTTATTTTGATAAGTTAAATATAGTAGTTGATAAAAGAAGGTTTATAAGTCGAAGTTGTTATTAAAAAGAGAAATAGAATTTATAAACGTGCTTATAAATTCGAAATAGATTGAATGTGATAAATTTAATATAGAAGATTATTTAAGGAAATTTTATTCACGATTTTGGACAGTGAATATATTGTTAAGTAAAATGGATTCATTTTTGAAGAAGTAATATTTTAAAAATGAAGTTAAACATTTTAAAGGTGTTTTAAAATGTGTTATGAATCGAAAGCATAGATTTCAACATTTATTGTTGAAATAGACGTTTTCGAAAAATAAGGAAATGGTGGACTATAACACTGTTGTTATAGTAAATGATTTCCGAAAGGAAATATTTTTTATAGTATTGGGATTTATATATTCTATCTTAATTCCGAATCCCTATACTAGTGATTTTGAGTCGTCGTAACGATGTTTTACGTAACATTCGTTTTGACTCAAATAAAGGTGTTAAAAGAATATTTTCCTTAAAGAATGAAATTATACTTAATTTGATTTAAGTATATCGAATATTTTCCAAGTGTTGAAAATAAATGATTTGTGAAATACTTATTATTAAATAAGTATGGAAATGCTTTTCCAATATGAAATGAACTGTTTTGAGATTTTATCTTCAAAGATAAAATGAAATGTGGAAATTGATTTGAAATTGTTTTCAAACGGTTAAGTGTGGAAATTTTATATCTAGTAAAGATATTTTTGAAGATGAAATTATTTGGAATCTGATGATGTTGCGCATCTTTATTGATAGTTAAATAACCGACTATCAATAATTACCTTGAGTAGGTATTTGTTGTGAATTGGATGAATTTGAATGCCACACTTATTTTTGAATAAGCGCTCACTATTCGGGTTAGCCGGGAAAGGACCATGGGGTCGTATAACCCATTCCGAATATGTGATACATCGTTATGAATTGCATTCGAAGACCGGTGTTGAAGACCGGATATTTTTGAAAACGGAGGGATTATCGTCGAGTTACTCTACATCGACTGATCTTCGATTTAGAGGTTTTATCACCCTTAGTGACGGGAAGTCCGGACGTGATTAGAAAATTATCCGGAAATGCAAGGGCTTCGTGAGAAGTGCCTTCGGTTCTGTTCGATCCCGGAACAGACTTGTATGGATTGTGTGTCTGACGTTACAATTTGAGATATAAAGCTGATTTCTTTCAAATACATTTCTGTTGGTGGCGGAGAATTTATTCTCTTAGCTTAACACCCTTCTCTGAGACGTACGAGCTCAGAGGTTATGTAGTTGAAATTTATCAGCGATATATCCCAATTTGGTAACGTGGCATACTAAGTGTTGCTGTGAAATGATCAGTGTTTGATCATTTGTGATATGATCATTTGTTTGATCTTATATCTTTGTGATCATAGGTTGATCATTTTGTTTGACCCGAAGCAGGGCTTTTTGTAGAAAGCGTAGCTTTGTGGACGAGACTTCGTCGAGCCTCACACCCCGGAAATGGTCGAAACAGGAAGAATGCGGCAAGGTTCTAGGGAGTAGCGCCCCTTAGTGTATGTCATTCCTTCTGGATAAAGGTGGTATCATGGTATGGAGCCCAGATACTTAACCTCTGTGGTTACTGCATTATTATTATCTATGTGGTTTATTGCGAATCGGGGATCCTCGAGAAGATCGGTGACGATCGGGGGATGGCATACGCGTGTCAGTAGTTACCTATTTTTGCAGAGGTAACCCGGCCTTGTGTTGGCAGAGATCCGGTTAGGTTCTCGGGTCGTCTATTCCAGGGACGTACCCATCGTGGATAGGAAGTTCCTTAGCCTGACCATTTGTTGGAAATCCAAAGAAACAATACGAGCCTTTACGATTTCAATTGTATAACCTGTCTCCTCAGGAGGCAGCTATAGCAGGCATAATATAATGGTACCTATGCTGGCTAAGATTTATATTATACTTTCGAAATGTTTTCTACACTATGCACAAATAATAATATCAAAAAGGTTTTGATTTTTGCGTAGTAAGCATCTTTGACTAACATAAGAAGAAATCTCCTCCAAGTCTGCGTTTGCATTGTGTGTGTGGTGGGAGGTCTTATGGTAGTTTCATTTTCCAAAAGCATTGCGAATTGACTTTAAAATTTTTCTGTTGTTTATTTTAAAGATAAATAACTGTTTTACGATCTCACACCAGTCACCATGACTGACTCGGAGTTTATTGTTCCCTTCTAAACTCTGGGTGCCCACAAATTTTCCCCACGGGCAGCCTAGAGTTATGTTATCAGGATATTCTGGATATTCTGGGGCTTTGGAGATAAGCTGGATGACGAGACGTAGTATTTGTATCTGATAGTATTTATTCCGCTGTGTATTCTGTATGAGGACAAGTTTATATAACTGTCCATTGTTGTTTATTGACTCTGATGATATGATGTGATGTAATGTAATAACAGATATAATTCTTTTGTTTTTAATTGATATTCATTTATCTATTATATATTGTTCCGCTGCGATATGTGAGATTCTGATATTGTTTTCTGTTCTGTTGTTCTTCCGTGATGTTGTTCTGTTCTTTCTTCTCTCTTCTTCTTCTCTTTTTCTTCTACTTCTTCTTTCTAAAACCCTCACTATTGGAGTTTCCGGCGTTCGATTTCTCGGCAGTCGATAAAGTGAGTATCGATGTCGAATTTTCGAAAGTCGAAAATTTCGGTATGTGACATCTTGTTTCCAAGATGTGATTGAATTTTCAAGACCCGTGTTGTGTCATCCATATCGATAGGGACAGACACAGTCAATTTTGCTGGTGCTGCCCGATCTTCCCCTAATCTCTTGTTTCTAGTATCCAAAGCCTTGTCGAATCGGCTATGCTCCCCAAGCCAGGGGTGGCTGTAGTTGCTATGTAGTGGGTTCACAAATGTGGAGAGTTCTCCCCACATTCTTCCCCTTTTCCCTTCTTTTAGACTCACGTAGTTCCATGATATAGCATTCTCTAGCAGCACTCTGGTCTCCTTTGAACACGCCAACTCCATTCTCTATCGTAAATTTCATGGTTAAACACCATTGAGCTAAAGCAATTCTGAAAACTACTAAAGCGGGCCGTCCGAAGAAGGCATTGTAGATGGATATTCCATCTACGATCACAAAGGTTTGGATCTTTGGTTACCTTCCCCGAGTTCTAAGGGTAAATCATTGTTCTGATAGGTTGTTTAGGTTCACCGATGAATCCCTGGATCATTGTTTTATAAGCGGATACATCTTTCATATTGATCTTCATCTGATCAAAGGTGCGTTTAAAAGGATATTCACAAAACTACCACTATCTACCAATACTCATCGGACCATGACTGGTCTAGTTCCTACTATCACGACCATGGGGTCGAGAGTTGGAGCTCCTATTCCTTCAATGTCTCAATTTCAAAACACTATGTCATCATTCAGGGTCCTTTGCTGCTTGGCAAGAGTTCCGTCTTTAATCACAAAACACGAATCTTTCGGAACATGTCTTTGTAATCTCGCATATCGCTTCATTTCTCCCCAACTCTTCTGTTCGGGATAAGGTCCTCCAGCAATTGTTCTAATAATAAGTCTCCGATCAATCCATCTGGATCCCTCTTTTTTGGTTCTGACTTGGTTCCCCTAATCTCTGGGAGCTAGAAGTGCCATAGACTGGTCAGGATTTTGCGGCTTCCTCATGTACTGCTGAAGCTTGTTTTCCCAAATTAGTTCTTCCATCAGGTTCTTCAAGTGACGGCATTCGTTCATGTTGTGACCATGTGCTTCATGGAAACTATAGTACTTTCTGGAGCACTTTTACTGTTCAGTCGCTTCTTTTTAGGCGGCTTTGTGTACTCTTCCGTCCATTGTGTATCAAGGTAGACGTTCTCTGGAGTATCAATGCAAGGTGTGGTCTTCGGGACTCAAGCCTTTAAGTCACCTACTACTTCCATTCCGCTTGATGGAATTCTGATTCTTCCTTTTCTGATTCCCATCCTTTCCCATATTTCTTGTAGAGGTTCTGAAGGCATTTGCATCTTTGTTTATTGCCGTACAGTTCTGCCCAACATTGGTCAGTTGTAGGTTAGCAAGTTTTCCTTCTAGCTCCTCTACTTCTTCTAATCTCAAGTACTGGCTCGCCTTTTGATTAAAGTCCTTCCTAGTGATAGGTTGCTTCATTTTGATTCATCTTCTGAATTCAGTGTTGGGATGGATGGTGCGGACCAGAGCCATGAAGACCATATCTTCAATTGGGTTACTTACTTCAGTAACCGTGGTGTTAAACTGACTCATGAAGGATTTCAAAGATTCATTTCCTCCTTAGAATAGGCTCGATAAGGACATCACATCTTTTGGTTATGCCATATAAAGCCTAAACTGATCAACGAACCTTGTTGCTAACTCATCAGAAGTGGAGATGGATTTGGGTGGGATCCTAGTGAACTACATGGAAGCGATTCCCTCCATAAAGATTGGAAAACATCTACCCCAAACAGCATTTGAAGCATTTGCTCCATCCATGCACCATCTGTATTTATACAAGTGTGGTTTCGGGTCCTTGTTTCCATCGTAGGATGGGAAGGTTGACATTGTGAACTTTTTAGGATATCGTTCATTCAGAATGACATCAGTGAAGGGAGTTCAGCTTGGAGCAGATCCTCGTTCATCATCTTTCATATTCTTACTTTTATCCATTAGGCACTTTACCATGTCCGCGATATTCGCCTTGGATGCCTGGTAATCCGTAGGATGGTTGTCAGTGACTTTACCAAGTGTTTGATTTTGCAAACGGTCTTTGTAAGTGAGCTAAAGCCTAGGCTTTCCTATCTTCAGGACAGCTACTCCCTCGGAGTTCTGTTGGCTTGCGGTTGGTCATAAAGGGGCAGTTTGGACCTCCCTACCGGTACTGAGTACGTTAGTGTTCTCTTTCAACTCATCGTCATCAAGTTGTTCTACATTTTAAGAGTCGGAGAGATCTACTGCTATATCTTCCCGTGGGGTTTCATCCTCAAATTCAAGTTTACGGCGACTGCTTTGCAGTTGGTGGAGTACTTGCATTTCCTTCTCTGGTGATTCCTACAGCCCCAACTACTATTCCATTTTGCTGCTGCTTTCCGTCTCTCTTGTTCAGGCCAGAAACGATGGAATTTTCTTGTTCCATGGTGGTCGCGAGCTCTGGCATGGTTCTTGGAGCAACAAATTATTGTGAGGTCGGGAGGGCATTCAATTTGTCAATAAGAGCTTTTTGGCTGTTTTCCATCTTCTGAATAATTTCATCAACCATCTAATTTAATTCATCTCTAGTGACAACTTCATGCTGAATAGAAGATCCCTGCACCTGTTCTTCTGTGTTGGCATTGGAATTTGGTCCAACTAATGGGTTATTGGTGCCATTGACTTCAATTTGTTGAGGAATGGTTTCTTCTCCAGCTATTGCGGCTCCTATGGATCTTCTGGAAGCAGTTATCCTTCTTCCTGGCACCATTAATTCTCAACAGCGATTCTTCTAACCAGAGGTTGAGAATCTAACTTCTGAACTTATCCGATCTAAAGTAGATAGCTAGATCTAAACCTGAGTTAGATTCTTAGTGAAAGCACCAAAATGTTAACCCAAAAAATAGATCAACACCCTAGATTGAGTGTGAAAGTACTAAGCATGTTTATTAAGGCAAATAAAATACAAAAAGCAATAGTCAATTGTAGAAAAAGTAAAGAGACATGAGATTTTTATAGTGATTCGGCTATTAACGAGCCTACGTCCACTTTATAACTTTTATTGATCAATTGATGTTGCAAGAGGGTTTGAATTACAATATGATTCCTCTTCTTCAAGTTAGATTAAGCCACGATTATTAGAAACAAAAGGAGGATCTTAACTGTCACTTAATGGCTATTGTATGGGAGAAGAGGAGTGAAGAAAGATTAGCAGAGCTTCAGCAGAGATCAGGTTAAAAACCTCTTTTTTGTTGGAGGTAGGATGGTATTTAGAGGATTTACAGAATGCTTAGATCGGAACCATTGCACCATAAGCCAATAATTGTCCATAGGAAGAAGCATAAAAAATTTGGAGAGATTCCAAGCTAACATTTTGGATCGATACCGATCCAATTGGATCGGATCGGTACCGATCGAATTGGATCGGATCGGTACCGATCCAATTGGATCGGATCGGTACCGATCCAATTGGATCGGATCGGTACCAATCCAAAGAGTTGTGCAATTTTTTCACAATTTCTTTCCAGTTGGCTTCGTTGCTTACTTATGAGGCTCTCCACGTAATTTCATAGCTTGTTGACTTTTTTGGTGATGATTCACTCATGAGTTTGACAGAACTTTAGTTTGAATCCGATAAGTCTTTACTTCTCGGACTTAGATGCTTGGATTGTTACCAAACTTGATAGATGGACTTAGTAGAGAGGTAGAAACATAATGCAAGTGGTTTCGAGGAACCTTAAGCCAAAATTTTGGATCAGATAGGTATCGATCCAAAGTGTTGTCGTATTTCTTGGTCAAACTTTCAAGATTCCTTTGTCACGTACTTTTAGGCCTCCTGGTTAAGTCTCGAGTCATTCTGGCTTAATATGAATGTTCTAAATCCTTTTGAATTCTAGTGGGTTAAGAACTGGGTTAACAGTTTTGCATTTATGTAAGCTTTCTGCACCTCCACAATTTTCCGCTATAACATTGCTATAACTTTTTGCACCTCCGCTACTATAAAACCACTAAGCGCTTTAACTACATAGGTACGAACTCAAAACGTGTGGTGATTTTATTTAACAAATTAAGAGAAATATAAATTATATATGTATATTTTAAATATTTCCAGCCCCTTGCATTAGTTTTCTCTCCCTGAATATATTTTCTTTCTCTTGCTACTTTCTGAAGTAGTCGCCTCCTCCTTCTAATTAAATCAGGAGCTATGGGCCGTGATAGAGGATGAGGTTGGATCCGTTGGACTCGGGGAGAGGAGAGCTTCATATCTACATTGGCTTTGCAGTGTGTGACGGTTATTGGGGCCATCAACATTACAAGGCTATCATGCTAGGGTTGGGGTTTAACGGCAAGCAAGAGGGAGTTGGGCAACACAGGGAGTGCTATTTCACTTCTTTTCGTAGCATGCATCATTTGGGGTTAATGTTTGAAGCTCCAGCCCTATATTGGGATAAGGGACATGTGGATGCCACTGGGAGGGCGTCAGAAGGGAGGGGCCAAAGTTAACATCATAGGGGGCGGCCGTGGAGAGGACGCATAGAGAATCTTGTTACAATCGACCATTCGTTGAGGATTGGGTGAGAATCTTAGGAGAGAAGGGATGTAAGAAGTGGGTTTGTTCACATTTATGTGCAGACATGTGATACTGGGGAATAAGGATATAAAGGTGATTAACTTTGTTAAGAAAGTGATTAAGTTAATCAATTAATTTCTTTATTTCAAATTCTTATAAAATCCATACCTTCTGCATATGATGACAACTTTGTAGGTTTTGTAAATATATAAAAGCAATTTTACTCCCGCTTACTAAATTCTCCCCTTATCAATCAAGTTCTCCCCCTTTGTCATCGCCAAAAAGGAACAAAAAAATTGATAGGAGAAATATAGATATATAAGCATATAGATATGATAAATAAATGACCATCTAACCTAGGAACTTCAAAGTACAACAAGCACATAAGAATATGTCTTAAATGAAATAATAGTACTACAATATTTTCATGAATTAAATTACAATGAAAAGAAAAGAGTCTAGAAATCCTTACTATCTTGTACTTCTTCTTCTTCTTCTGAAGTTGTCCAAGAGAATGATGCCGAATTTTCAGCAACACTGGTCGAAGTGGATCGAAACAAGAGACCTTTTCCCAAATTTTATTTAAAAAGCCTTTAATCGAGTTTAGCTTTTTGTTAGTTTTAGAAATATTCTTTTCCACATTAGCTAAACATCGACCAAGTTTGCTTTGATTCCACGATAATATCACAAGAGCTTGCTTTGGAGGCACGTCAACATGAAGTTCTTGAATTTCTTCATCATCTTCTTTGTCTTGTCTAGGAACTTGAGAGGAGGAAGAAGTAATATTTGTGTCCCTCGGTTGTGGGATTCCTTGGTTACGATTAGCGACCAATTGGTGAAAGCTAAGGATCTGTTGGTGTTTAAGATGCTTAGGAAGAACCATTAGACTTAGAGTCTTGGAGTTAAGCTCTCTGATGGTCATGAAATCGGAATCAGGCAAAGGAACTCCAAAATTTTGAAGAATTCGCATAATGTAAGCTCCATGGTGAATCGTCTTGTAGCTTCTCTTGTGATTGACGGTGGGAAATTCATCCAGTATTATTTTTTCCCAATTTACTCGTTGGGATGAGTAAATAGCATATAGGGATTGAAAATCCCTTTTGTAGACTTTTTTGTAACTTCTGGTCTGTGGTTGTGATGATCGAATAAGGGCACGATGAATGATACTTGCCTTCAGACGTAAGGCACCGGATTTCAAAATAGTTAAATCGTCTGATAAGAAGAGATGAGATACTTCATCATGATTATACATATCAACCTCAAATTTATCAATATCGAATCCTTCGGACGGACATCTTAGAATATGGTCTAATCATTGAAGAGGTAAATAAATCTTTACTCCACAAACCAAATTTCATATGCAATCATCTATGTTTCGGGGATCTTGGTGGTCAAGATTCATATTTGCAAGGAAAAGCTAAATTAAAAGAGGATAGATTTTTATATTGTTGGAATCATACGTAATGAGCGAATCAAAACCGTGAGCTTCGACTCTTTCTCTAATTGCTTAGCTGTTGAAGTCGGGAATTTCATGAAAGCTCCTTTGAATAACTTTGAATTTCTCATAGTGTTGAATCTATTAACCGTCGTTTCATTGTGTAACCAAGCTCGAATTTTGCTCTCGAATGGTCCGGTTGTTGATTCCCATTGTCGTTTTGATCTTAGAGCCATTTGGTTTATGAAACTTGGATGAAAAAATTGAGATTTTTGATGAAATTAGGGTTTTTGTTTAGTTTTATTGTGAATAGAGAATGTTTTAGGTAAGGTAAGAATGAAGGGGTAGATGTGAGTTATGATGGGTCTGAGTGAATAGGTGCATTGGAGAATGTGCAGATCTATTTTTAAAAATTGAAAACAGACGGGTCAGTCGGCTGAAAGGGTAAAGACAATTGGCTGAAATGCAGAGAATTGAACCCAGAAGTTTCTAGTTAAAAAATTTCATAATTCAGTCGGCTGAATTCTGGGTTGTATAATGTAGTTTTGAATATTCAGTCGGCTACGATGTGGAGTCAGCCGGCTGAAGTGCAGAAAATTTCAACCCGTAAGAATATAGTACAAATTTGATACAAATCAGACGGTTGGAATAGGGACTTTAGTCGACTGAATGCTAAAATAATTTCTAGATATGTAGGAAGTTTCAGTCGACTGAACTCTTATACTCAATCGGCTGAAACTGTTGTTTTCTCGTGGCATAGCTTATTTGTAGTTTATTAACAAAATTTTAACTAACAAGCTATATATATTTGTTTATTGAGCTTTAAAATAAATATAATTTTTATATCAATAAACATGTTACATATCCATATTACAATCTTAAATTTATAAACATAAAAAATATAGATTTTAATTTAGAAGTCTTAAAATTCGTCTGAACTTGGTTCAACTTTGGTGAAATCACGTAGTGGATGCATAGGAGACCAAACATGTAACAACCCCTATCTAGAGGCCCAAAACTAAGCGCTACAAATATTGCAGTCATCTATAGTATTAGCTTCCAACGACTAAATATGGCTATTTTAATGGTATCACTAATATCAGAAGCACTTGAATATGAAACAAAACACGGATTTCAAAAAACCACATTTACTTCATTACATTTCAAAATCAAATGTTTCACATTCACAACACATAATCCCCAAATCGTTCCCAAGCACAGATCAAATATAATTATTAAAAATTATGCCAAGAGCGGTATATGAAGATACCCCCATGGTTGATTAGAGTCATATGGTCATAATAGACCAAATACAAAGAACACAGCGGAAAATCCATCAAAACATAACAAGAACTACAAATCCTAAGTAGCTATCCATTGCCTCCTGCGTGCCTCCGGTAGCTTATTCGTCAACATTCTAAAACCTGAAAAAAGAACCTTAACCCCTCAGCCTACTCAAATCAAATTTGAGCACCCAAGAGTTTAAGGGGAAAACATAAACTTCGAGTAAGACATAAAGTCTGGTGTAAATAATATTATACATCTCAGAATAATTATGTTAAGTGTGACCATGCCGCTTAGCGGAATGGGTTTCCCCTCACTAACATCCTTTTAAAACATATCTTAGCAAAACCTTTCATAAAACCATATAATGTGCTTCTGCATCCACAATGGTTAAATACTATAAAGCAATCATTATGTACACATACATAAATATCAGGTAATAATGAACTATCTGTTCAAACACATAAGTTTTGTTTGGATAACTTTTAACATTTGGCTGACTCGGGCCTACCAGACCATATAATCAAAATTAACCTAACACTTGTTAGAAATTCTTCTTCTGGATTGTCTATCCTTAACTATCTGTTAAACATTTCCCATCTCGACAGTCTGTCCTTAACTATCTGTTAAATACTTCACTTTTAGATGGCCTGTCCCTAACTTAATCATCTCCCAGGTCTTTCCGATCCTAATGGTTTTTCGGGCTCACCAATAACCTATCTTGTAACAACCCAAAATTTGAGCTATAGTAATTAATTAATGAATTGATTAAATAATAAAATAACTTTGTGAAATTATCAGAATTGGGCCATGGGAGTTGCACCATTGTGCTTGTGGTAATTTTCTTGTCAATTTCCATATATAGATTGTCAAAATCTGAGTTAATATGAAGAAGATACTCTAGAAACAAGAAATCAGAAAAAAAAGAAAAAAAAATTTATAGGGTCAGGTCGACCCTAGGATCGACCTTCCCCATAGCTGGGTCGACCTATAGGTCAACCCACACCATAGAAAGGTCGACCTGGCGGTCGACCCGCCTGTATACTTGGACGAACTTCCGTCCAGATGAAGGAATAACGTGTTTTCCTATTTCAAATTTGATCCTGTGTGTTCATGCTTCCATCCGACGGTTCCCAACGAGCCTATGACGTGTTTGCAAGATTTAATCTTCATCCAACGGTCTGTGATCCCCAAGTGACACTATAAATAAGACCCTAGACCTAGCTAATTTTCTCATTCAGATTTTCTCCATCTTGGCTTATTGCCTGAGGCCGGACCCTAAAAGAAATATTTTTCCAGGGAGAAGATCTTTTTAATTAAAATATTTTATACCCTAGAAGTGGATCCAGGAAGGAAAAGGAAAAGAGATAAGGACCATAGGTGAGTGTTTAGTAATTATTTTAGATTTTTAAGTAATTTAAAATAATAGGGTTTCCAATAGTTGTAGTTTTTAAACAATTTTGGGATACCTTTATGCAAGTTTATTTACAGTTTATTTGTAAGTAAATTTCCAACTTTATTTCCAATCTATTTTCTTTTAGCTATTTTATTCTAGTTATTTGCAATTATTTACTGTTATTTACAATTTTCCTAATTATTTACAGTCATTTATTGTTATTTGCATCTATTCCTTTTTAGTTGAAATTTAGCCTGTAAATGTTAGTTTCTTTTTATTTCTTTTTACGCAAATAAATAAATAGAAGAGAATAATTCGCTAATATGGACTAAAATATAAGAACACTAAATTTACAGAAAATTAGATGTAAAGTAAGAAGAACTATAATAAATTGGACATAGACTGAAATATGCAAATTTAAGATATTTGAAAGCATAGTTATAATACGTAATTATAACTAAAAAGATAAAATAGAAGAAATATCAGAAGAAGCTTATTTTTAAACTTAGACCTTGGGTTAAGTCAATAAGCAAAATTATAACACACATGTTATAATTAGAGATAAAAGAAAAGGCTTATTTTAGAACTTATAATTAAGTTAATAAGCAAGTATAGCAGAGATAACAGAAGAGCCTTATTTTAAGACTTAGAATAAGTTAATAAGCAAACAGAGCAGAAATAACAGAAGAGGCTTATTTTAAAGACTTACACTAAGTTAATAAGCAAAGATAGAAGTAGGACCTGTACCGGTAGCATTCCCCTTCAGTCAGGAACTGATGGTCTCACAGTAGATTAGGTGAGGCTGGGGCACGCTTATGCTGAAGTAATGGTAAATAAGAGGTCAATAGATAGAAGCTCAAATTGGGGGATTTGGGCAAGGGGCGCAACTAGATTTTGTTTGTTAGGACCCATACCGGCAGCATTCCCCTTTTTTAGACTAGGTGACGCTGGGCAAGACCTTGTCAGACTAGGACTCATGGTCTCACAACAGATTAGGTGAGGCTGGGCACGCTTATGCTGAAGTAATGGTAAATAAGAGGTCAAAAGAGGAGCAACAGATAGTGCGAGCCGACGGTGGCCGAGTGCGGCCTCGGAGCAGGGATATAAGTCGCTATTGAGTTCCAAAGTGCTAAACGGGTGTCTTTTTGCTGTGGGACCCACGGGATAGGACTAGCTCACAATCGCACAATAGAGATAGAAGGCCGATCGAAGGGTAGAATTGGGATTTCAGCCTAATTAAACTAGGATTGGGATTTCAGCCTAATCAAAGTAGTTTAGAAAAGTGCAAACAATCCAATGAAACTATCTAAGCAAAGCAAATAGTTAAACAGTATTCTATTCCAGCTTTATCTTTTCCTTTATTTCCTTTTTACTAGAACTATTGCAAAGTCTACTATCCTTATCTTGCTTAAAAATACTAGTAATTACTTTCATTCAGCAGACTTTTAGTCTGACCTACTCCTCTATTTTCCCTTTTTCCTCCATAGGCCAGCAGAGGCAAGGGTAGTAGATTTTCGGCTCTCTTGGAGAGATATTCTTGGAGATTCTTTATGTATTCTTCTTCTTCTTCTTTACAGTTTTATTTTCATTTTACTTGGGATGTACTGGTACTTGTTGAGAGGGATGATTTTATGATTTTATGTACTCCGATGTTGTGACTGAGATGGTATTTTTCATAAGACATGTGTATTTGGTATTTTGAGACATATTTGGTTTTATGACGTGTTTATGAAGTTTAATTTTTAATGAGTTGCTATTTAAATGTTTCCGCTGTTTTATTTATTTGTCTTGTGAATCTTAGTCTCTGTAAAGTTTTTAGCTATACCTATAACGCACCATATTCTTTAGTATACCCTTTTTGGGTATACTAAGTGATGTAGGGTGTTTCATATCTATATACAAACATGTATTCCTTTCGGTGTGTAACCATAATTTTAGTCTACCTGTGACAAAGCCCTACACACTTGAATTTTGGACAACAATTAGCTGGGGCTATTAGCTAATGTATAGGGTGCGACCCCATACTAGTCCCATCTGGTTTTCTAGTATCTAAGTCATTTTCACTAAAGAATCCCCTCCCATAATTTTCCTTGAAAAAAATTTCAAAATAATTTAAAACCTTTAAATCAAACTTAAATAAGGAAAAGTATATAATCTTTATACTTTACTCAAAATCATATCACCATGTCACACACACATATATATATATATATATATATATATATATATATATATATATTCTTTACTCAAAATTTAGTTAATGAAAACATTTAATCATTTGAAAGAACCACTTTCTAAACTTTTGAAATCCTCTCCTTTAAACTCAAACATTAAACCTTTCGAAACTATTCTCCAATCCTTTCGAAACCATTGAAAAGCAAACCTTTCGAAAGCTATAAAATTTTAGACATCCTTCTGTAAAATCACTTTAAAACATTGCCTTGGAATAACCTTGGAAAACCTTCCATTTAGAACTTCGAATCCATTGAACTAAACCTTTCAAAATCACTCAAAACAAACCTTTCAAAACCATTCAATATAAACCTTTCGAAATCATTAGATTCAAACCTTTCGAAATCGTTCAGTAAACAAATCTTTTGAAACCATTCAATATAAACCTTTCGAATCCATTCAATTTAAACCTTTCGAATCCATTCAATATAAACCTTTTGAAACCATTCACTTAAACCTTTTGAAGTCATTCAACTAAAACCTTTCGAAATCATTCGCTTAAACAAACCTTTCGAAATCATTGGAAGGAACCTTTCGACTAAGTTGAAAGCTCTGCTTCGAAAGCTTTAAACATATCCATTGAAAAAACTCTATCGAAAGCCTTGGGTTTTACTTCAATTTATAAAACAAGGGCGAATCACCTAAGTCGAAAGCTTCCTTTCGAAAGCATGGAGAAGCGGTTAGTTTTTAAAACAAGTAAACCTTTCGTCTTTGTCAAAAGGTTCAAAACAAAACATTTATAAAGCAGCAGTAACCCTTCGACTGTGTCGAAAGATTTCAAAATAGAATAGTGTTAAAACATTAATAAACTTTCGACTGTGTCGAAAGGTTTAAAACCCTTACTTTAAACATTTGACCTGGTCGAAAGCAATCAAGTCGAAAGCTCTTATTCGAAAGCAAAACAGGTGAAAGCTTTTGTTTGTCAAATTCTCATAGGTTAACGATTACTTTTCAGAAATGTGCTGCCACTATTTTTAAAATTAAATAATCATTTTATTTTACAAAATGCCCCTTCTCCTTAATTAAATATATAAAACATTTAAGAAAATTAAATAATTTTATATATTCATCAAAACACTTAGGAAAAATCTAGAAAAATCCCAAAAAATCTATTTTAATATGTTGCCTAACATATAAAAATTTCAACCCCAAGTAATTATTATTTTAGCCGAAAATATTTTATAACCCACTAAACAATTTCCTTCACTAGAAAATTAATATAAAATCAATATTAATTCAAAAAATTATGAAAATCGAAACCTATCTCTAAAATATCATTTCTGGCCTACATTTTAATTTTCTAGGCATTTGGACGTCATTAAATAGGGTTTTCATGTCAAACATATCATAAAACTAACATGAACATATATAATCCATTAACAAAATATATATATAATTCTAATCATCAAAATATGGCATATACTTGGAAAATCATTTTGGGTCTAATCTTAAAACCGAAAATTAAAAGAAATTGGGATGTAATAATTATTCACCTTAGCTTTGAGATTATAGATGTGAGATTTGATGTTGATTTAGTTGATTGTTTCCCTTCCCTTGAATCATATCTTTAATCTTCTTCTTGAGATTGATAGTGGTGGCCGGCCTTAGTATTTTTAATTTGAGTAAAATGAAATGAACATGAGCATTATATCTCCTAAGGGTTTAGGGTATAAGTTTTACCTATTTCCCATATTGCCCTTCTCGTATCCTGACATATTAGCTTAGGTTATTTCATTTTATTTTACACATTAACATGGCTCGGCTATCCATAGCTAATCAATTATCAACTTATTAATCTCCATAATATTTATTTAATTTATCCAATTAATTATTCTAAATAATGTTATAAAAATATGTGGTGTTACAAAACATTACGTTGTGCACATTGTTCCCAAGAATTCAGAGACACGTGAGGCCTTTGAGGAGACGGATTGTGCACACCTTGCTTGGGAGACGTTCCACAGAATTTAAGAGCGAATTGTTCAAGTAAATTTAATCATCTACCATGGTGTTTTTGTTCATAATGCATCTCACATTGCAAACCTAAAGTCTCACGTTGATTGTAACGACCCAGAATTTTTGATAATTAAAATTCGAATATTTAATTGATTTTAAATATTAACAAATGGAATTTAGAAGTCGAATGATTTATTTTTCGAATGTTGGATTTTATTTGATAATTAAATCGATAAATTAAATAGTGAAATTCCAGAGATAATTGGAAATCGAGTTTAAAATGATTGAAAATGATTTGTAAAATTTTATTTAATCATACTGGAGTTATAGAAAGGTTATAGAACTTTTAAAATTGAATTTGGAGTTAATCTGTGAAAATTGAATATTTTAATATTTAATTATCGATTGAAAAATAGCCAATTTTCGAACAGTCTCAGAATTGAACGAAACTAGTTTCATTGGATCCGTAATGTGATATTATTGTAAGATTTCAAATTTCGTAATTTTTGGATTTATCATTTGTCCGGGGCAAGCCAAAACGCCTCGAAATCAATTTAAATCGGTTTAATTTAAATTTATCGTTTATTGCCATATCTCACACATACGATCGAATTAGCTTTCGAAACCTGTTCCATTGTGTCCGGAACGCGGGTTAAACCCTAGAAACGTCGGTCACCGCGCGAGATTTGGAGTTCGGAAAATCAGGAATGAATAGTGTTTTGGGATATTTTCTATAAAAGCCCCCTTATTTTCACTTTTGCAAAAGAAAACAACCCCTAGGGTTTTAAACAGAGCCGGCCGCCATTTTTGAAACCCACGGCCAGGAAGCTCCCACGTTCATCCTCATTTATCTCCCAATCCGTCGACATTCACGCGAAGTGGTCAGCTGCAATTACGTAGAGGACGACGAGTTCTATCACATCAACGGTCAAGATCAAAAATGGAGCTGTGGATCGGCCAGAAAGTGGCCACGTTCGTGCTCGATGTCGCATGTTTTTTTGAGCTAGGGGAGGGGCCGAGTTTCGTGCCGTGGTAGCCGAGTGTGGAGCTTCGAATGGTGGTTCAAACGGCGGTCTTCGATCGTCTCTGAAGTCAACGTAGTGGCCGGAGATTCAAACCCTAGCTGGGCATTGATGGGTTCATATGCACGTAAATTAACTGGAGAAGGGGAAGAGGGAGGTAGCGGCCGAGATTTGATGCTGGGTGAACGAACGATGAGATTTAGATCTAGGGTTTAAATTAAAATAAAACTTGTAATTAATTTTATTTATAATTCGTGTATCTTTAAAATGATGTATCTTGTCCATACGAGGTCGGAATTCGACGAGATTTTTTGCGTTGGAACCGTTTTGTCGAACACTACGCGATGCAACTGGATTGGAGTCGTTTGGAGCTAGTTTGAATTTCGGGTAAAATTAAACACGCGTTTAATTTTATTCGAAATAAACGCTGAAATCAGAATTGAAATCAAGGTGAGATCTTCTCACTCAAATGAAAGTGGATTTTCTTTTACAGTTATTGATTGATTGATTGACTGCTTGGATGTGATATTAGATATGGTAGGATATATCTATATATATAGCAATATATACATATTGGCATATGTATATATTGGATTGATGATTTCCCGCCTCGTATAGCGGATGAGACCCTATTGCGCCGTTAGTAAGCGGATATTTTTATAAAATCCATATACCGCGATAATTCCGTACTGGAGCGGAATTGGTATTGTGCTAACATCTTTGGATGCAGGGAAACAGGTTGGAGGGATCCAACTGGATTCCTCAACTGTATTTACTTATTTACAGATATTGATATATATTCTGTTATCATATTGATATATGATATTGACTGTTGTGATGGACTAATTGGTGTTGTTGCATCATCGAATTCAGTTTTGAAATGTAAAAATAACGACTTTTACTTTAAAAGGGTTTTTAAAGTGATTTTTGAAAATATACGTTTTATGGAATTTTTGAATCGATTTATAAACGTAAAATTTTAAAGTTATAAAAGTTATAATTTTTAGTGAAATATAACCGAAGTGTCGTTTTTGAAATAAAAGTCGATTTATTTATAAAATGGTTTAAGTTGGGATTTTTGAATAACTATAAACGATTTGTATAGAAAGATTTATAAAATTGATATTTTATAAATCAAAATATTGGACTTATAAAACGAATTTTATAAGTGTTAAAAAGAAGTATAAATGGATTTCATAAGTGAATGAAATTAATAGATTTATATTGTGAAGTTAAAAATAAATGAAGTTGTAGAATAAAGGATTTATAAGTAATTTACTTATAACTTCGATTTTTGCCTTTAAATGGAATATTGATCGAATTTGTTCATAAATGATTCTTTTAAAAGTTGAAATTGTTATAAAGTACAAATGCGATTTATAAACGTTGTTTATAAATCCGAAATCACTTATTCTTATAAGTGAATTTTAGAAGTTAATAAAATGAGATTTATAAACCGGAGTTATTATAGAAAATAGAAAATGGAATTTATAAACGTTGTTTTATAAATTCGGAAATCAATCAATCAAATTTGATGAATTTAATATAGAAGGTTATTAAGGAAATTTTATCCATGATTTTGGATAGTGGATAATTCTTGGAATAAATGTGTAAAAAAGATTGAAATTTGGTTATTGAAGTATATTCACGATTTTGGACAGTGAATATATTATTAAATAAAATGGATATGTTTTGGGAAAGCGATATTATAAAATGAAGTAATTGTTTTAAAAGATGTTTTAAAACGTGTGAATTATCGAAATCATAGATTTCAACATTTATTGTTGAAATAGACGTTTTCGAAAAATAAGGAAATGATGGACTATAACACTGTTGTTATAGTAAATGATTTCCGAAAGGAAATGTTTTTATGTAGTATTGGGATTTATATACCTATCTTAATTTCGAATCCCTATACTAGTGATTTTGAGTCGTCGTAACGATGTTTTACGTAACATTCGTTTTGACTCAAATAAATGTGTTTAAAGAGAATGATTTCCTTAAAGAATGAATATATACTTAATATTGATTTAAGTATATCGAATATTTTCAAATGTTGAAAATAAATGATTTGTGAAATACTTATTTTTAAATAAGTATGGAAATGCTTTTCCAATATGAAATGAACTGTTTTGAGATTTTATCTTCAAAGATAAAATGAAATGTGAATATTTGAAATTTGTTTTCAAATGGTTAAAGTGTGGAAATTTTATATCTAGTAAAAGATATTTTTGAAGAATAAATAATTTGGAAAATTATTTGGAATCTGATGATGTCGCGCATCTTTATTGATAGTTAAATAACCGACTATCAATAATTACCTTTAGATAGGTATTTGTTGTGAATTGGATGAATTTGAATGCCACACTTGTTTTTAAATAAGCGCTCACTATTCGGGTTAGCCGGGAAAGGACCATGGGGTCGTATAACCCATTCCGAATATGTGATACGTCGTTATGAATTGCATTTGAAGACCGGTGTTGAAGACCGGATATTTTTGAAAACGGAAGGATTACCGTCGAGTTACTCTACATCGGCTGATCTCCGATTTAGAGGTTTTATCACCCTTAGTGACGGGAAGTCCGGACGTGATTAGAAATTTATCCGGATATGCAAGGGCTTCGTGAGAAGTGCCTTCGGTTCTGTTCGATCCCGGAACAGACTTGTATGGATTGTATGTCTGACGTTACAATTTGAGATATAAAGCTGATTTCTTTCAAATACATTTCTGTTGGTGGCGGAGAATTTATTCTCTTAGCTTAACACCCTTCTCTGAGACGTACGAGCTCAGAGGTTATGTAGTTGAAATTTATCAGCGATATACTCCCAATTTGGTAACGTGGCATACTGAGTGTTGCTGTGAAATGATCAGTGTTTGATCATTTGCGATATGATCATTTGTTTGATCTTATATCTTTGTGATCATAGGTTGATCATTTTTGTTTGACCCGAAGCAGGGCTTTGTAGAAAGCGTAGCTTTGTGGACGAGACTTCATCGAGCCTCACACCCCGGAAATGGTCGAAACAGGAAGGATGCGGCAAGGTTCTAGGGAGTAGCGCCCCTTAGTGTATGTCATTCCTTCTGGATAGAGGTGGTATCATGGTATGGAGCCCAGATACTTAACCTATGTGGTTGCTGCATTATTATCTATGTGGTTTGTTGGAAATCGGGGATCCTCGGGAAGATCGGTTACGATCGGGGGATGGCATACGCATGTCAGTAGTTACCTACTTTTGCAGAGGTAACCCGGCCTTGTGTTGGCAGAGATCTAACCGTAATGTTAGGTTATTTCTTGGGTCGTCTATTCCAGGGACGTACCCATCGTGGAAAAGGAAGTTCCTTAGCCTGACCATTTGTTGGAAATCCAAAGAAACAATACGAGCCTTGTACGGTTTTAGTTGTAGAACCTGCCATTTAATATGGTAGCTATAGCAAGCATACTATAATGGTACCTATGCTGGCTAAGATTTATATTATACTTTCGAAATGTTTTCTACACTATGCACTAATAATAATATCAAAAAGAATTTGATTTTCGCGTAGTAAGCATCTTTGACTATCATAAGAAGAAATCTCCTCCAAGTCTGCGTTTGCATTGTGTGTGTGGCGGGAGGTCTTATGGTAGTTTCATTTTCCAAAAGCATTGCGAAATTTACTTTAAAAATTTTCTGTTGTTTATTCTAAAGATAAACTGTTTTACGATCTCACACCAGTCACCATGACTGACTCGGAGTTTATTGTTTCCCTTCTAAACTCTGGGTGCCCACCAATTTCCACACGGGCAGCCTAGAGTTATGTTATCAGGATATTCTGGATATTCTGGAGCTTTGGAGATAAGCTGGATGGCGAGACGTAGTATTTGTATCTGATATATTTATTCCGCTATGTATTCTGTATGAGGACAAGTTATATAACTGTCCATTGATGTGTTATGTTGTATTGAGTTGTATATTGACTCTGATGATTGATGTATGTATAAAATGATATAGTTCTTTGTTTTAAAAGACTAGTGTTTATTTATTATATATTGTTCCGCTGCGATATGTGAGATTCTAATATTGTTTTCTGTTTCTATTGTTGTTCTGTTGTTCTTCTCTTCTTCTTCTTTTTCTTCTATTTTTCTTTCTTTAACCCTCACTATTGGAGTTTCCGGCACTCGATTTCTCGGCAGTCGATAAAGTGAGTATCGATGTCGAATTTTCGAAAGTCGAAAATTCCCGTACGTGATAGCGTGGTATCAGAGCATATGGTTAAGCGACAACCCTGCTCTGTTGGGTGTTACTCATTAGAGATAGAGTCAGTAGTACTCTAGAATGAGTTGAGTGTAATAATAGATATGAGCGCGTATTTGTTAGTGAATATAAAAATGTTTTATATTGTGTTTGCTTATCCGTTGAGATGTTTGTGAATTTTGGTCGGTATGTGGGACGCCATATTATCGATAGGGATTTCTAAACACTTAAACGAGGCAAGACGACACAGTATTGTTTTAAATAGGGTGAATGAGATAATTTTGCTCAAAACTATTTTTGTATAGAAAAAAAATCATTTTCTATGAATTATTATAGTATGTGGATGTTTGGTTGTTAGAAAGTGATAATATTGAAATGTTATCATTATTGTATGAAATGGAATAAGAAATTCAAATTATAACTCCAAAGTTAAGAAGTAAAATTCATATACGAACGAAATTTGTAAATGTAAATTATAAATGTGAATTATAATTTAAAACAGAATTCCAGAGAAGTTTTTGGAAATGTTTTTGAAAGAGTTTGAAAATTTTGGAGATTTGGAAAGTTCAAATTCTTTTTGATTTGAAAATGAATTTCAAAGGTTTTGAAAAGTATTTTGGGGGAATGAAAAGCTCTAAACTCTTTTCGGTCGCTGGAAAATAATTCTGATGATGATCGCGAAATCACCGGTGTTCATTTTCGGGTTTCCAAAAGAGGAATTGCTGCCGATTGTTTTAAATGAAAGTTGTGTGGAAAATTTGGATTTTGTTTTAGAAAATTCAAAGGATAATTTGAATTGTTTTCAAAATGGTTTTGAAAGGGTTGAAAAGACTTTGGAATACTATATAAAAATATTTATGAAATATTATGAAGTTGATAACTTGTAAAGTTTAAAGTTAAAATTTAAATAAAAATCCATTTAACGAATGAAATTTATAATGTGAATTGAAATATAAAGAGATGAATTCATATATGAATAAAATGGTGAATATAAATGGTAAATGAATGTATAAATGATTGTATAAATCAAGATGAAAATAAGTTGATAACTTATAAAATATTTGAAATCTGATAGAAATGAGATTCAAAATGAAAGCGAATGAGTTTTGTGAATGAACAAATAATTTGTAATTGCAAGTGCAAGAAATTAAAAATAAATATAATGTGTATATGAAATATTTATATTGAACCTAAGAAACGAAGAGTAAAATTCTTAAGTAAAATTGGATATTGAAATTATTCTAAGTTAATGATTGAATAAAGATAAAACTGGATGTTAAACTTTGTTTTAAATTTGGTAGTAAATGAAATTCAATATTCAGGTTAGAAGATTAAATTGAATTCAAATGAATGTGAAATGTAAAATTGAATGATAATAGATATGTAACTTCAACAGTGAAGTAAAAATGTATAAGCAGTTTATATTGAAATTTTTGTAATAAAATGTGCAAAATGGTTTGAATATGTAACTAGATATTATGGCTAGTAGGATATACAGGTGTATAAAGGAATTGGATTTGATTTCAAAGATAATTTGAATTGCTCGACAAAAGGTATGTATTTGAATTATAATATGAGTTTTTGATGATTTCTTGTCTAGCCGCTTGGCTTTTCCTTTTTCTTTTTGAAATCTGAGAGTCCGTAGGGACGTTTTGTAGTCGTACCGTATTAGCCGCGCAAAGGAGACGCTGGCGAAATTTTTCGAAAATTTAGAGTGTTAGAAAAAATTTGATAAATTTTTGAAAGTTAAAATTTGAATTTAAATTTGAATTTTGAAGTAAAACAATGCAGTTGAAACTTATGATTGAAGTTAGAAATTTAGTTGAATTAATAACGAATCTTTAATAGAAAGATTTGTTTTGATAAATTTGATAAAACTATTAAATTGTGAAAAATAGTAGACGAGTTAAGGACCTTTCTTCCTGACTTGTAATTTCGAGGACGAAATTCTTTTAAGGGGGGAAGTCTGTAACGACCCAGAATTTTTGATAATTAAAATTCGAATATTTAATTGATTTTAAATATTAATAAATGGAATTTAGAAGTCGAATGATTTATTTTTCGAATGTTGGATTTTATTTGATAATTAAATCGATAAATTAAATAGTGAAATTCCAGAGATAATTGGAAATCGAGTTTAAAATGATTGAAAATGATTTGTAAAATTTTATTTAATCATACTGGAGTTATAGAAAGGTTATAGAACTTTTAAAATTGAATTTGGAGTTAATCTGTGAAAATTGAATATTTTAATATTTAATTATCGACTGAAAAATAGCCAATTTTCGAACAGTCTCAGAATTGAACGAAACTAGTTTCATTGGATCCGTAATGTGATATTATTGTAATATTTCAAATTTCGTAATTTTTGGATTTATCATTTGTCCGGGGCAAGCCAAAACGCCTCGAAATCAATTTAAATCGGTTTAATTTAAATTTATCGTTTATTGCCATATCTCACACATACGATCGAATTAGCTTTCGAAACCTGTTCCATTGTGTCCGGAACGCGGGTTAAACCCTAGAAACGTCGGTCACCGCGCGAGATTTGGAGTTCGGAAAATCAGGAATGAATAGTGTTTTGGGATATTTTCTATAAAAGCCCCCTTATTTTCACTTTTGCAAAAGAAAACAATCCCTAGGGTTTTAAACAGAGCCAGCCGCCATTTTTGAAACCCACGGCCAAGAAGCTCCCACGTTCATCCTCATTTATCTCCCAATCCGTCGACATTCACGCGAAGTGGTCAGCTGCAATTACGTAGAGGACGACGAGTTCTATCACATCAACGGTCAAAATAAAAAATGGAGCTGTGGATCGGCCAGAAAGTGGCCACGTTCGTGCTCGATGTCGCACGTTTTTTTGAGCTAGGGGAGGGGCCGAGTTTCGTGCCGTGGTAGCCGAGTGTGGAGCTTCGAATGGTGGTTCAAACGGCGGTCTTCGATCGTCTCTGAAGTCAACGTAGCGGTCGGAGATTCAAACCCTAGCTGGGCATTGATGGGTTCATATGCACGTAAATTAACTGGAGAAGGGGAAGAGGGAGGTAGCGGCCGAGATTTGATGCTGGGTGAACGAACGGTGAGATTTAGATCTAGGGTTTAAATTAAAATAAAACTTGTAATTAATTTTATTTATAATTCATGTATCTTTAAAACGATGTATCTTGTCCATACGAGGTCGGAATTCGACGAGATTTTTTGCGTTGGAACCGTTTTGTCGAACACTACGCGATGCAACTGGATTGGAGTCGTTTGGAGCTAGTTTGAATTTCGGGTAAAATTAAACACGCGTTTAATTTTATTCGAAATAAACGCTGAAATCAGAATTGAAATCAAGGTGAGATCTTCTCACTCAAATGAAAGTGGATTTTCTTTTACAGTTATTGATTGATTGATTGACTGCTTGGATGTGATATTAGATATGGTAGGATATATCTATATATATAGCAATATATACATATTGGCATATGTATATATTGGATTGATGATTTCCCGCCTCGTATAGCGGATGAGACCCTATTGCGCCGTTAGTAAGCGGATATTTTTATAAAACCCATATACCGCGATAATTCCGTACTGGAGCGGAATTGGTATTGTGCTAACATCTTTGGATGCAGGGAAACAGGTTGGAGGGATCCAACTGGATTCCTCAACTGTATTTACTTATTTACATATATTGATTTATATTCTGTTATCATATTGATATATGATATTGACTGTTGTGATGGACTAATTGGTGTTGTTGCATCATCGGATTCAGTTTTGAAATGTAAAAATAACGACTTTTACTTTAAAAGGGTTTTTAAAGTGATTTTTGAAAATATACGTTTTATGGAATTTTTGAATCGATTTATAAACGTAAAATTTTAAAGTTATAAAAGTTATAATTTTTAGTGAAATATAACCGAAGTGTCGTTTTTGAAATAAAAGTCGATTTATTTATAAAATGGTTTAAGTTGGGATTTTTGAATAACTATAAACGATTTGTATAGAAAGATTTATAAAATTGATATTTTATAAATCAAAATATTGGACTTATGAAACGAATTTTATAAGTGTTAAAAAGAAGTATAAATGGATTTCATAAGTGAATGAAATTAATAGATTTATATTGTGAAGTTAAAAATAAATGAAGTTGTAAATAAAGGATTTATAAGTAATTTACTTATAACTTGGATTTTTGCCTTTAAATGGAATATTGATCGAATTTGTTCATAAATGATTCTTTTAAAAGTTGAAATTGTTATAAAGTACAAATGCGATTTATAAACGTTGTTTATAAATCCGAAATCACTTATTCTTATAAGTGAATTTTAGAAGTTAATAAAATGAGATTTATAAACCGGAGTTGTTATAGAAAATAGAAAATGGAATTTATAAACGTTGTTTTATAAATTCGGAAATCAATCAATCAAATTTGATGAATTTAATATAGAAGGTTATTAAGGAAATTTTATCCACGATTTTGGATAGTGGATAATTCTTGGAATAAATGTGTAAAAAGATTGAAATTTGGTTATTGAAGTATATTCACGATTTTGGACAGTGAATATATTATTAAATAAAATGGATATGTTTTGGGAAAGCGATATTATAAAATGAAGTAATTGTTTTAAAAGATGTTTTAAAACGTGTGAATTATCGAAATCATAGATTTCAACATTTATTGTTGAAATAGACGTTTTCAAAAAATAAGGAAATGATGGACTATAACACTGTTGTTATAGTAAATGATTTCCGAAAGGAAATGTTTTTATGTAGTATTGGGATTTATATACCTATCTTAATTTCGAATCCCTATACTAGTGATTTTGAGTCGTCGTAACGATGTTTTACGTAACATTCGTTTTGACTCAAATAAATGTGTTTAAAGAGAATGATTTCCTTAAAGAATGAATATATACTTAATATTGATTTAAGTATATCGAATATTTTCAAATGTTGAAAATAAATGATTTGTGAAATACTTATTTTTAAATAAGTATGGAAATGCTTTTCCAATATGAAATGAACTGTTTTGAGATTTTATCTTCAAAGATAAAATGAAATGTGAATATTTGAAATTTGTTTTCAAATGGTTAAAGTGTGGAAATTTTATATCTAGTAAAAGATATTTTTGAAGAATAAATAATTTGGAAAATTATTTGGAATCTGATGATGTCGCGCATCTTTATTGATAGTTAAATAACCGACTATCAATAATTACCTTTAGATAGGTATTTGTTGTGAATTGGATGAATTTGAATGCCACACTTGTTTTTAAATAAGCGCTCACTATTCGGGTTAGCCGGGAAAGGACTATGGGGTCGTATAACCCATTCCGAATATGTGATACGTCGTTATGAATTGCATTTGAAGACCGGTGTTGAAGACCGGATATTTTTGAAAACGGAAGGATTACCGTCGAGTTACTCTACATCGGCTGATCTCCGATTTAGAGGTTTTATCACCCTTAGTGACGGGAAGTCCGGACGTGATTAGAAATTTATCCGGATATGCAAGGGCTTCGTGAGAAGTGCCTTAGGTTCTGTTCGATCCCGGAACAGACTTGTATGGATTGTATGTCTGACGTTACAATTTGAGATATAAAGCTGATTTCTTTCAAATACATTTCTGTTGGTGGCGGAGAATTTATTCTCTTAGCTTAACACCCTTCTCTGAGACGTACGAGCTCAGAGGTTATGTAGTTGAAATTTATCAGCGATATACTCCCAATTTGGTAACGTGGCATACTGAGTGTTGCTGTGAAATGATCAGTGTTTGATCATTTGCGATATGATCATTTGTTTGATCTTATATCTTTGTGATCATAGGTTGATCATTTTTGTTTGACCCGAAGCAGGGCTTTGTAGAAAGCGTAGCTTTGTGGACGAGACTTCATCGAGCCTCACACCCCGGAAATGGTCGAAACAGGAAGGATGCGGCAAGGTTCTAGGGAGTAGCGCCCCTTAGTGTATGTCATTCCTTCTGGATAGAGGTGGTATCATGGTATGGAGCCCAAATACTTAACCTATGTGGTTGCTGCATTATTATCTATGTGGTTTGTTGGAAATCGGGGATCCTCGGGAAGATCGGTTACGATCGGGGGATGGCATACGTGTGTCAGTAGTTACCTACTTTTGCAGAGGTAACCCGGCCTTGTGTTGGCAGAGATCTAACCGTAATGTTAGGTTATTTCTCGGGTCGTCTATTCCAGGGACGTACCCATCGTGGAAAAGGAAGTTCCTTAGCCTGACCATTTGTTGGAAATCCAAAGAAACAATACGAGCCTTGTACGGTTTTAGTTGTAGAACCTGCCATTTAATATGGTAGCTATAGCAAGCATACTATAATGGTACCTATGCTGGCTAAGATTTATATTATACTTTCGAAATGTTTTCTACACTATGCACTAATAATAATATCAAAAAGAATTTGATTTTCGCGTAGTAAGCATCTTTGACTATCATAAGAAGAAATCTCCTCCAAGTCTGCGTTTGCATTGTGTGTGTGGCGGGAGGTCTTATGGTAGTTTCATTTTCCAAAAGCATTGCGAAATTTACTTTAAAATTTTTCTGTTGTTTATTCTAAAGATAAACTGTTTTACGATCTCACATCAGTCACCATGACTGACTCGGAGTTTATTGTTTCCCTTCTAAACTCTGGGTGCCCACCAATTTCCACACGGGCAGCCTAGAGTTATGTTATCAGGATATTCTGGATATTCTGGAGCTTTGGAGATAAGCTGGATGGCGAGACGTAGTATTTGTATCTGATATATTTATTCCGCTGTGTATTCTGTATGAGGACAAGTTATATAACTGTCCATTGATGTGCTGTGTTGTATTGAGTTGTATATTGACTCTGATGATTGATGTATGTATAAAATGATATAGTTCTTTGTTTTAAAAGACTAGTGTTTATTTATTATATATTGTTCTGCTGCGATATGTGAGATTCTAATATTGTTTTCTGTTTCTATTGTTGTTCTGTTGTTCTTCTCTTCTTCTTCTTTTTCTTCTATTTTTCTTTCTTTAACCCTCACTATTGGAGTTTCCGGCACTCGATTTCTCGGCAGTCGATAAAGTGAGTATCGATGTCGAATTTTCGAAAGTCGAAAATTCCCGTACGTGACATTGATAGTGATGGATTTCATTGATTTTCTCCTTCGTAGATGGTGAACCAAAGTCTTTCTCGGCTCGTTTCCCATTCGGTGTATATCCAATATGATGATTCAAAGATGGAGTAATCTTCACTGGAATATATATCGGAGTAGATTTTTTTGATGAATCTGTAGTACGGATGCTGAAAATGATTTATGAGAGATCGAAACTTTCTTGAGACGACATGTTGAAAAAGAATGTATATTTATTCTTAAAGTTTGTTTATGAATTAAGAAAATTCTGATCACGTATATATATTGTGTTGATTATCTATTTAAAGTTTTCATTTTATGGTTAATATTATTTAGAAAGCTTCAGCCAAGAGAAAATGTTAGGTTAAAATTATGAAAGGATTTTAGCGGTATATAAAATAAAAGGAATGTAGGTCTTAAATCAAGTAACACGATAGAACATTGGAAAGACATGTGACTTCCTCCCATGAGTGTAGAGTTCGAGTGTCATCATCTCCAATTTTTGTTCTATTAGATTTTACAATTTTTTACACTTTAATACAAATTATAAATCAAGTAATTGCATAATTCCAAGTTCACGCCTTAATTTAAGGAAAATATTTTCATTTAAAGGTTTAGTAAATATATCTGGAACATGATTTTCTGATGGTACAAAATCAAGAGAAATATTACCTTTTTCTATATTATCACAAAGAAAATGATGTCGAATATCAATAGGTTTAGTTCTGGAGTGATTTATAGGATTTTTCAATAAATTTATTGCACTTATATTATCACAATAAATTGTTGATTTAGACCAAAATCTTGAAGTGTTTGATGCATGTTTATTACTTGAGTGCATGCCAAAGTAGTTGAAATATATTCTGCTTCACAAGTCGAAAGTGAAACACAATTTTGTTCCTTACTAAACCAAAATACTAAATATTGTCCAATGAAATGAAAAGTACCACTTACCTCTTTCGATCCGTTCGACATCCTCCAAAGTCAGCATCCCTATATGATATTAACTCGAAAGGACAATCTTTCAGGTAAAAGTGATCATAGTCTTTAGTCATGCTTAAGTAGCGCAAAAAAAATTTCACTGCCTACAAATGTAATTCTTTGGGAATTGTTTAAAATTGTGCACATAAGCTTACACTCATCATTATATCTGGACGACTAGCAGTTAAATAAAGTAAGGATCCGATCATACTTCGATATAGTTTTTGGTCAACACTTTTGCCATATTCATCTTGATCGAGATGTACCCTAGTGCTCATAAATGTTGGTTTAGCAGAAGTGTTTTCCATACCAAAATGTTTTATAAGATTATTACAATATTATCTTGATTAATAAAAATTCCATTATTTAATTGTTTAATTTGTAATCCAAGAAAATATAAAAGTTCTCCCATATGAGGCATTTCAAATTCCCTTGCCATAATATTCGAAAATTCTTGACACAATTTTTCGTTCGTGGAACCAAAAATGATGTAATCTAAATAAATTTGTACTATAAAAATATAATTTTAATCTTGTTTATAAATAAAGTTTGATCTACTTTTCCAATTTTAAAACTAGAATTTATAAGATAGCTTTTAAGACGATCGTACCAAGCACAAGATGCTTGTTTTAAACTGTATAAAGCTTTCTTTAGTTTATAAACATGGTCTAGAAATTTTTCATGTGCAAATAGAGGTGGTTGTTCTACAAACACATTTTCTTTTATAAAACCATTTAGAAAAGCGCTTTTTACATCCATTTGATGTAGTTTGAAGTTATGAAAACAAGCAAAAGCTAATAAAATACGTATTGCTTCTAGTTGAGCTACAGACGCAAATGTTTCTTCATAGTCTATTCCTTCTTCTTGATTGTAACCTTGAGCGACTAATCTAGCTTTGTTTTGAATAATATTTCCTTGCTCATCGGCTTTATTTTTGTAAACCCACTTAGTACCGATGACTGTTTGATTGCTCGGGAACTAAGTCCCAAACTTCATTTTATTCAAATTGATTTAACTCTTCTTGCATAGTTATAATCCAGTAATCATCAATTGAGGCTTCTTTAGCATTTTTGGGTTCAATGTTCGATAGAAAAGCTACATGACCCATTTGATTTAATTGATTTCGAGTTCTTGCGTTAATATTTACGTTTCCAATGATATTTTCAATTGGGTAATTTCTTAGAAGTCTTGGTGGAGTTCGAATTTCATTTTCATTTAGTAAATTGTTGTTTTCAATTTCAACATTATTTTCAATATCATCTTCTGTGATATTTGATTTAGGAATTATTTCTTCATCTTCATTTTTATTATTGAATCTGAAATTTTCATCGAATGACACATGAAGTATTTCTTCGATTATTTTAGTTCTTTTATTATAAATTCGATATGACTTGCTCCGTTCCGAGTATCCAATGAATAATCCTTCATCGTATTTTGGATCGAATTTACCAAGTTGGTATTTTGTATTTAATAAAAAGCATTTTGAACTGAAAACTTTAAAATATGATATGTTAGGTTTTCTTCCATTAAAAAGTTCGTATGGGGTATGTTTTGTTAATGGTCAATGGAGACTCGATTTAAAACATAACAAGCAGTTGCTAAAGCTTCTGCCCAAAAATGTTTAGGTAGAGTGCTTCCATTTAATAAGGTTCTAGCACATTCTTGAAGTGTCTATTTTTCCTTTCTATAACTCTTTTTTGTTATGGAGTTTCTAGGAAATTAAAAAATAATTTGTTGATTGCTTTAAAGTTTATATGACAAAATCTTTTGTGCCATAACCAAGGATCATTTTCTTTGGCTACTAGACACATATTTGTGTTATGATTAAATTTCATATTTAATATGTATATATTTCATTTTTTAGTTCCTTCAAAACTTAGATTCTTGTTTTGATCAAATATATTACATTTATTTTTTGAATAAGATATATAAAAACCTTTATCGCATAGTTTACTTATACTAACCATATTATGTTTTAAATTTTTAACTAGTAAAACATTTGTAATGAGAGGTAAGTTAGATGTACCATCATTGCTCACATTGCCTTTGCCGATTATATAACCTTTGGAATTATCTCCAAATGTGAAAGATCCTCCATCTAAGTAGATAATGTTAGTCAGCATATCATTATTTCATGTCATAAGTTTTTAGCAACCACTATCAAGTATCCACTTTCCTCTTTTCTTAGTTGGTACCTACAAAACAATATAGAGTGATGTTGGTACCCACTTTTTGTTAGGGTCCTAAGAGTTAGATCATAAGAAACCAAACCCAAGTGGGTTTAGAATTTCCTTATGAGTAAAATTTTCATTTTTATGAACTGAATTTATAAAAGTCATAATATACTTATTTTTAGTTGAATTATTATTAGTTTTTGGCACCCAAATTTTTATAATATTTGTATTGCAAATGTCCTTCTTTTGAGTGAAAACCTTTGGTTTTGATTTTGCTTTTACAAAATTCTTATGTATATTAAAAATTTTATATGGTGAATTATTCCTCCTTGAACTAGATTTTGAGGAATTTGTATATCCTAATGTTTCTTATTAAAATTAGTTTGGGAGTTTTTAATAATTTTAAAGAGATTTTCTCTACCTTTATTAAAGTTAGAAACATTTTTAGCAATATTTTCTAACTCGGTTTTGAGACTAGTATTGTTTAATTCAAGTATTTTAACATTTGATTTTAAATTGTGATTTTCTGAAGCTGATGTCATATTCTTTTCTTTTTGAACTTCAATTTCATTTGATAGCTTAGTGAGTTGAGAAGATACATTAGAGAAAGATTCTTGTGTTTTAACAAGTTCTTCTTCTAAGATTTCATTTCATCTCTGAGCATATCAACTTCTATTTCACTTCTATTTTGTTTTTCTAAAGCTTCTTTATACTTTCTTATAATTTCTCTTAGTTTATCCAATAACTCTAAGTTTATATCAATTAAATCATCAAAAGTTAAATCACTTACATCGTTAGTCAAAGCCATAAAGCAGACATTGGCTTGTTCAGAATCACTATTAGTGTCACTATTTGATGATGAAGAAGATTCGGAATCATCCCATGTAATAGAGAATGCTTGCTTCTTCTCATACTTGTCCTTCTTATTCTTATACTTGTCTTTCTTTTGATCAGGACAGTCCTTCTTTATGTGATACTTCTTATGACATTCATAACATTCGAGATTTGAAGTTGGTGGTTTATTAGTACTGTCCCTTCTATTGTTTCTGAATTTCTTGTTCTTTCTAAATTTCAAAACTTTTTGAAATTCTTTGCTATAAATGCCATGTCATCTTCATCTGAATCTGAATCTTCTAGTTCAGCTTGGAAAGCTATATTCTTTCTATCTTGGGCTTGATCTCGTTTTTTGCCTGCAAATTGTAATGCCCCTGAATTTTAATTAACATTATTCGGTATATTAATTGGATAAATTAAATAGAATAATGTGAATAATTAGGGAGATGAGATTAATAAATCCAATGGCTGTGTCTTAATGAATGAACTAAATAAGATTTAACTAAATTTAGAAGGAGGAATTTCCTCAGGGGTAAACTTGGAAATGGGGCTACATTTCTTAGTATGAATCTCTTCCTCCACTTTAATAAACTTTTAATTTCTCATTCATAACTCCTCACCTATATTTCGGTCGGCTATTAAAAGCTCCAAGAAGAGTAATAAATTGAAGATAAAACTAGGAAATTACCTCATTCTCCAATTAACTAAACCAGGTGAATAATCATGTTTATCATCTCATTTTTTTCTATTTGGATCGTCTATGGGTTATACCCAATTCAGGTTTGTGTTTTGGTTAGGATATAACCATTTAAAGCTTTGTTTGGATAAGACTTTTAGTTCCCGAGATGATGGTTTTGATGACAACAACCGTTGGACTTGTTATAAAATATAAATACTAATATCTTTGTCTAGATGTAGATGTATATGTATATGCAGGATATACATATACAGGTACTGAGAATGAAGACTGTACAGTATAGAGATTCAAGACTGACGAATTCAAGATTGTAGAAATCAAGACTGAAGACTCATGAGTATCAAGATTATCAAGAATTCAAGATATCAAGAATTCAAGATATCAAGATAAGTAATAGAGTCTTGATTTATGTTAAACTTCATAATAGCACTAAAATCTTTATTCGGATTTTAATTGTGTAATGGAATCCTCCTTCTCGCTTTAATAGCGGGATGGAACCTACGACCTCTTTAGTGGGATGGAACCCATGACCTTCTCTAGTGGAATGGAATCCACGAAATTTTCAAAATGACTTACTTTTAGATTTTTTCGTAAATATCTTTTAAAAAAAAGACATCTCTCTCTCGGTTTAAATATTTTAGCCTTAATTCAAAAACTATTTTTAATCATATTAATTTTAAAATCATTTCTTGTTTTTAAACTATCTCCTAGTTTTAATGTTTTAGCTTTAATCTCAAAATATTTATATATTTAGTTCTTATTACTTTTATATTTCGTAAGATCACTTTCCAAAGGTTTTTATAATAATAAAGTATATTCAAAATAGTTTACAAAGTTTTAAGATTGTTTCGAAAAACTTTAGAAAGAAAATCTCTTTAAAACAAAAATCAATTTTCAAAAAATATCAGGGGATGTCGACATGCCTATACCCACCATGTCGACATGGTTGCTGTAGATTTTAAAATTCGAATTTTCAAAGAAAGTGTCTATTCGTCATAACCTTTCACGAATAAAGATGACCATTATTCTCCTATATATACCAGTAGTTTTCAACGAATTTTCACTTAAGATTTCTTTGTTTTCTCTCCACTTTCTCTTACATTCTTATTTTCAAACATTCTTAACAAAAATCTGTCGAAATCTTAAATGAATCAAACTCAATCGTCTCTAGTTTGATTCTCTACCACTCTCTCTCTCAAAGACCTCAGTGCTATTTAGAATTATAGGATCATTTGTAATCAAAGATTGAAATATCAAAGTGTATCAAGTCTCTCTCTATCATTGTGTGATTGGAAACGGTGTGATTGTGGCTCGTAAATCAATTGGGTGTGATTGTATCCCGTAAATCAATTAGGTGATCTTGTAGCCTGGTTAAATCAAGAGAGTTTGCCCTGGACTTGGAGGCAGGAGGGCGTATCTCGTAGCCTTGAAATCGATATTGTAGTATCGACATTATATTTGAGAAGAAATCTGCATAAGAAATTGTGTGGGACTGGATGAAGGATAACTCCGAACCAGTACAAAATTCCGGTGTGTTCTTTCCTTTACTGCTTTTATTTACTATTTGCATCCGTGTCTTGTTCTGTGATTGTCTCTATGTTTATGAATTGCATCTGTTTGGGTTCAATGTGAAAAGATTTCAAAAAGATTCATAAAATTAATTAAACACTATTCACCCCCCCCTCTACTGTTAATTCTGGCTTAAGATCCGTAATCCGCATTTCCTACATTTGGTATCAGAGCATTGGTTTTAAAGGTTATCATAATCTGAATTTTGAAAAAGTTTAAAATGGAAATTTTTGGAGATTCTGTTAACACTAGTTCAAAACTGTCCAAATCATCATTGTCTCGTAAGTCTGCATATTGTTATTATAGAAAATCAAGTTATCTACCGAATTGGTGTGTTGTGCTAGAATAGATGTGTTATATGGCTTTTGAAGAATCAACACTCAATGGACAAATGGTGCAAATCAAGAAAAACAAATGGATACTTGATAGTGGATGTTCAAGACACATGACTAGTAATTCGGAGATACTGAATGACATAATTTATGAAGATGGAGGACTGGTCAACTTTGGAGATAATTCAAAAGGATATGTGATTAGCATTGGCAATGTCAGTAACTCTAAAACTCCTACTATTTTTGATGTTCTGTTAGTTAGGAATCTAAAACACAACTTACTTAGCAGAAGTCAACTATATGACAAGGGTTACAAAATTAAATTTGAAAAAGATAAGTGTCACATCGAAGATAATAAATCAAATATTATCTTTGAAGGAATTAGGAAGAAAAAATATTTATATTCTCAGTATAATAATCTCAAAAAATAACCTATGTTTTTTGGCTAATACACGTGACCCTTGGATTAGGCATAAAAGATTTGGGCATTTGAATTTCAAACTCTTATCTAGACTTTCAAAACTTGATCTAGTAAGAGGTCTTCCTAAAATGGATTTTAAAGTAGATAGTATATGTGATGCTTGTCAATTAGGAAAACTTAGGAAGAGTTCATTCAAATTGAAAGATATGATTTCAACTTCAAAACCTCTTGAGTTATTTCATTTAGACATGTTTGGTTCATCTCAAATTCAGTCAATAAATCACAGTAAATATGTTTTTGTAATTGTAGATGATTATTCTGGATTTACATGGACAATTTTTCTGAAACATAAAAGTGATGCTTTTGATTTGTTTAAAACTTTTGCAAAAAGAATTTAAAATCAACTTTCTTTAAAAGCCAAAACTATTCATAGTGATCACGGTGGAGAATTTGAAAATGAAAATTTTGAGAATTTCTGTAATCAAAAAGGAATAACTCAAAATTTCTCTTTTCCAATAGCTCCACAACAAAACGGAGTTGTAGAGCATAAAAATAGGACAATTCAAGAGTGTGCAAGAACTATGCTTTCAGATAGTAAATTACAAAGAAATTTTTGGCCTGAAGTAGTCGATACAGCTTGTTACATTTTGAATAGCATTTTAATTCGACCTCTAACCAATAAAACACCATACGAACTTCTTTTCAATAAGAAACCAAAGGTATCTTATTTTAAAAAAATTGGAAGTAAATACTTTATTCTAAATACAAAGGACAATTTGGATAAATTTGATCCTAAATCCGACATAGGAATCTTTATCGGATATTCTAATAGAATTAAAGCATACAGAGTTTTCAATTTAAAAACTAACACCATTGAGAAAGCAATGCATGTATCTTTTGATGAAAATTTCGAAGATTTTTTTCAAATAAATGATGAAGATGATTTTGTTACTTTAAATAATGAATCAAATGAAACAAATTGTGAAACTGTTCATCCTAGTAAAAGGATCAGGCTTTTAAAAGATCATCCTATAGAAAATATACTGGGAAACATTGAATCTGTTGTTAGAACTAGAAATCAACTAAACAAGATGAGTAATGTAGCTTTTATATCAACTATTATACCCAAAAATCCAAAAGAAGCATCATCTGATGATTCAAGGATTCTTACTATGCAAGAAGAACCGAATCAATTCACCAGAAATGATGTATGGGAACTTGTTCCTAGACCTGAGGACAAAACTATAATAGGAACTAAATGAGTTTATAAAAATAAAATGAATGAACAAGGTGATGTAGTTAGAAATAAAGCTCGGTTAGTCGTGCAAGGTTATTGTCAAGAAGAAGGAATAGACTTTGATGAAACCTTTGCACCCGTAGCAAGATTAGAAGCTATTAGAATTCTACATACTTTCGCAAACCACAACAATTTCAAATTATTTCAAATGGATGTCAAAAGTGCCTTTTTAAATGGTTTTGTTAAAGAGGATGTTTATGTTGAACAACCTCCACTTTTTGAAGAAGAAAAGTTTCCAAATCATGTTTACAAATTAAAGAAAGCTTTATATGGTCTGAAACAAGCTCCTAGAGCCTGGTATGATAGACTAAGATCTTACCTATTATAATCAAATTTTGAAATTGGTAGAGTAGATAGTACTCTTTTTATTAAAAGAAAAAAATGATATCTAATTAGTACAGATTTATGTAGATGATATCATTTTTGGATCAACAAACAATGAAATAAACAAAGAGTTTTCTGAAATATTGACAAAAGAGTTTGAGATGAGTCATATAGGTGAACTTACTTTCTTTTTATGATTGCAAATAAAACAATTAGATAGTGGTATTTTCATTAGTCAAGAAAAGTATGCTAGGGATCTAGTTAGTAAGTTTGGTATGACCACTGCGAGTGGAAAATCCACTCCTATGGCAACTAATGAAGCCTTGAATAAAGAAGACATGTCAAAAGATGTTGATCAAAAACTATACAGGGGAATAATTGGATCGCTACTCTATATAACTGCTAGTAGGCCTGATATCATGCATAGTGTCTGTCTCTGTGCAATATACCGATCTCCACCTAAAGAAGCCCATTTAAAAGCTGTTAAACTTATCCTAAGATATGTTAAACACAGTTTAGACTATGGCCTATTTTACCCTAAAAATGAATCATTTGATATAATCTCATATTGTGATGCTGACTATGCTGGTTGTAAATCAGACCGAAAAAGTACAAGTGAAACTTGTCACTTTTAAGGACATTCTCTAGTTTCTTGGTTTAGTAAAAAGCAAAATACCGTCTCACTATCAACAACTAAAGCAGAATATATCTTTGCTGCTTTGGCTTATTCTTAAGTTATCTATATGCAATAACCCTAAAGGGTTTGGATTAAGTATTTCCAAATCACCAATTTATTGTGACAATACAAGTGCAATAAATTTATCCAAAAATCCTACTCATCATGCCAGAACCAAACATATTCATATCAAACATCATTTTCTCAGATATAATATAAGTAAAGAGGTTATTTCCCTTGAATTTATCAATTCTGAAAATCAAACAGCTGATATTCTGACCAAACCCTTGAATCAATCAACCTTTACTAAATTAAGAAGAGGACTAGGTATTTGTTCTATAACTGAGATATAGAATATAGATATAGTAACATATATATTTAAATAAATAGAGAAAAACAAAATTTTCAAAGGGATGTCGACATGTCTCTACCCCCATGTTGACATTCAATGGTCAGATTTGAAATTTTGATTTTCCCTCTAAAATCAGTTGTGGTTATATAACCACAATATTTCGAATTCATCTGTCTTCTCACCTCATTTTCTCTGTAATAAACTTATAAAAATACAAAGTAATGGCCTCCTCTTCTAAATCAAACCAATATGCAACCATTTCCTTCCCTTCTCCTAATTTTGGTCCATTCCAACGTACTACATTGGCTTGAGTAATGAAGATCGAGGAAATTATGAAGGACTCTGCAAATGCTGACTAAATTACAAGTCATGCAAATAAGCATGGCAAAGGAATAAGAGAAACAAAGCAAGATTCTTAGAAATTTGCAAAAATTTCTTAATTGTTTGATTCACAGGTCACTAATTGTAAGGACTCTCGTTAGATTGTTATTATATTCATGTTTTATATTTTGTGTACTTGTATATATTTGTGTCTATGTTTCATATATATGTGTAATGTAACATCATATATAATAAAATTAGATTTATGTTTTGCTTATTATACTTCGTTATTAGCATTTAGTTCCATAGTATTAGTTTAAGGGGGAGTTTTGTAGTTTAGGCTTAGTTTTTGTTGATGCCAAAGGGGGAGAGTTATAAAATAGGATAGTTAGGCTGTTACTTAGGCATAGATTAATGAGGAGTTAGTAGATTAAGGGGGAGTTGTTGGAATAAGAGGGAGTCAGAGTAAAATCAAAGTTTGGTGGAGTATATTTTATAAACATAGGTTGTCATCATCAAAAAGGGGGAGATTGTTAATTCCTGAGATGGTGGTTTTGATGACAACAACCTTAGGACTTGTTATAAAATATAAATACTAATATCTTTGTCTAGATATATATGTATATGTAGGATATATATATATATATATGCAGGTACTGAGAATGAAGACTGTACAGTATAGAGATTCAAGACTAACGAAATCAAGATTGTAGAAATCAAGACTGAAGACTCATGAGTATCAAGATTATCAAGATATCAAGAGTTCAAGATATCAAGATAAGTAATAGAGTCTAGATTTATGTTAAAACTTCATAATAGCACTAAAATCTGTACGGATTTTAATTGTGGAATGGAATCCACCTTCTCGCTTTAATAGCGGGATGGAACCTACGACCTCTTTAGTAGGATGGAACCCACGACCTTCTCTAGTGGAATGGAATCCACGAAATTTTCAAAATGACTTATTTTTAGATTTTTTCAAAAATAACTTTTTAAAAAAAGACATCTCTCTCTCGGTTTAAATATTTTAGTCTTAATTCAAAAACTATTTTTAATCATATTAATTTTAAAATCATTTCTTGTTTTTAAATTATCTCCTGGTTTTAATGTTTTAGCTTTAACCTCAAAATATTTATATATTTAGTTTTAGGATCTCAGTGCTATTCAGAGTTATAGGATCATTTGTAATCAAAGATTGAAAGATCGAAGTGTATCGAGTCTCTCTCTATCATTGTGTGATTGGAAACGATGTGATTGTGGCCCGTAAATCAATTGGGTGTGATTGTAACCCGTAAATCAATTAGGCGATCTTATAGCCTGGTTAAATGTAACAACCCGATATTTTCAACCATTCGCATCCACACATGTCGGACTTGAATTGCTCAAAATACCGTATTGTAAATATAAATTTGGCAAAACTCAGAATATACAGTAAATAAATCACAGATCACAGACACAGAGTAATATAACAATGCAGCAGAAGCAAAGAAATAGTAGTTCATGAAGCTACTATATGTATAACAGAGTTAAACAAGATACAACATGATTTATGAATACAAAGATGTCTCAATACAATAGTCAAATACAAGATCTGAATACATCACTGGAATCAACTGAATGACTGAAAGCAGAATCAATGGATGGATCCAAGCGAAGCTCCAACTCCAATGGTGAGTCTCAAATACTGGTACAACTCAGTCTGACCCGAGCGTAAAGCAAAACACAAAACACTCAAGTCAGGACATACATACTTATACAATGTAAACCAACTCAAGTGAACTGTAATAGAAATGCACAAGTAACTTAAAGAAAGCTTGGGATCTCCCATTCTTTAAGGATCCGTTAAACAATCTACTATGTAGTAATATACGCTATTATAATAATGTCTAATAGTAAAATAAACTTACTTTTAAATAGCGTTAAGGCTTTACATTTTCCACCGTAACACATAATAGTCCCAGTAGTCTATCCAGTATCAGCGTACCCCCAGATCGGGAGCTACCCTAAATAATCCCCAGGCTACGGCACAAAACCAAACTCGTAGTAAAGCTTGATATGGTAGGTGACACGGCACAACTAGGAAATGCCAGGGTAGATATACCAATTACGCATCCGGGCTGGTGGTAACGCATAGCAGCCACTACCGCCCACCTCGGAACACACTCCCAAATCAAAAATCGAAGGGTGGCTACCAAATCAATCACAAAGTAATAGAATGGTATCGAAGAAATGTGTCCGATCAGAGGTGCTACCTCATTGGCCCGTCAATCGCTCCTGTTTTAGCCACCTAATGCCAACTCACGGGAGTCGGGTCCACGTATATACCTCAATAGGAATCGTCGCCACCATCCTACTTCATTCTGGAATCTCCACCGCGTACACGGTTGTCAAAGTGGTTTTCGATATCGACGGAGAGTATGCCCATATCCGATCCCGATCTCTTTGCCAACAAATCGTTATTATAACCCATGGATATTTATTTCAAATAGTTTATACTTCAAAACCAAAATATCATATCCATTTCAAAACAAATAAGTATAATATCATTTTCATAAAACCCAAAGTTTCAAATCACTGAATATTCTTTCAATTATTTAGAAATATTCCTTTTTAAATCATCTTAAACCAAAACCACTTTATAAAGTCATATTCTTAAATCTTCAATTGCAAATCAATATATTCAAAGAAAATTCTTAATTAAATACTATTCCAAAATCATAGTACTTTCAAAGTTATAACACCTTTGAAACCAAAACACTTTGAAAGCATAATACCTTGAAATCATAACACTTTGAAATGTTATCATTTGGAAATCATAATACTTAGAAAATCATACACCTTTAAAATAATATTCATTACAAAAGTTATAGCATTACTTAGTTCATTCATTCCATTATACAAATTTCAAATCATTGTATTAACTTATACATTTCAAAATGGTTTATATTTCACCACAAACATATTCGTTTAAACCAGCTAAATCCAATGTCAAAATCTTCCAAAATAATAGTCATTTCCAAAGTTCATTGTGATTTCAGCCACAACAGCACTTATAAAGTGTTACGGTAATTATATTAACATTTCAAAACATTGTCAAATTCAAAACAGCAGCACATATAAAGTGCTACAGTAGGTATTAGGATTTCAAAACAGCTCAATTTCAGAAACAGCAGCACTTATAAAGTGATGTAGTAGGTATTTAATTATTTCAGAACTTAGTTAAGTTTCAGAATTGATAGCACTTAGCAAATGCCATCCTAAAACCACAGCATTTCCGAAGTGCTACCAATGCTAATTCCAGCTTTATTAAACCAGTTTCAGAAACATTAAAACTTCAATTTTAGCCTTTTAAACTTATAAAATCTTATTTCCCACTTTAGAAAATATTCATTTGGATATCATTTAACTTATGATTTAAATAAATAAAATTTATAAATAAATTTCCAATTTAAATCATAATTCATTAATAAGTCAATATTAAACAATTTTACTTAACTTTTATTTTACCAAAGATCTTAACACTTTATTTAAAAATAACCGTTCAATAAACAAAATATTTTTATCACCAAATTGACTTAAATTTCCCTTTAGAAAACCAAATTTTCAATTGTCAAGTTAAGTAAAGATTTAAGAAACAAATTTCCATTTCAAAATCATAATTATTTATTTACAAATATGTCCATTTCATAAAATAAAATATTTTATCATGGTTATTATAACAATCAAATTTTCTTTATAAATCTATTCATTTAGACATCAATTAATCTATGATCTCAAGCTAAATGAATTTTATTACACAATGTCCAATTAAAACTGTATTTCATTTTGTCAATTCAAATTACATTATTTATTATACAAAACTTATCCATTTCAGGAAATAACCTTTATTAAAATCACTAGGTTAGATTTAAGATTCCAAATTAAATCAAATTTAATTATTAATTATTTATCATAAATAAAGATCTTTAAATTCAATTTAAAACCAATATATCTTTATAAATTTAAATAAAACCACTTATTTACTTATAAAATTCCAACTTATAGAAAACCAATATATCTCTATAATTTAAATCATTAAATCAACTTAAAGTTAAAATTTCATATATTTAAAAATTCAAAATACTTAATAATCTTTAGGAAAATATTATTTAAAAATTATCCATGGGTCTGTATAATGTTTTCTAGCCTAGGTCAAGTGATACGGATATGTATCATTTCAATCCGTAATTTAAAAAGAAAAATCCGGGTTCTATCATTTCAAACCCGCAATCCCAATTAAATCAAATACAATAAAAATCACTCGAGCCTATCATTTCAGCCCACAATGATTTTTTTCCTTATTCTAATGTTCGTTCGGGTATGTATCATTTCAACCCATAGTGATAGTGAAATTGCAGTGTGAGAAACAGTAAATAAATGAACAGTAGAACATATAATATCATATCAGATGATGTAACAAATATATAAACAGAATTTAACATCATATAATCATATCACAGGCATATATGAACATATTAACATAACATATAAATTTTCTACAATTCACATGCCATTGTTTCACAATTACAAAAGTACGTATGTCGAGAGTGATAAACTCACCTTTTAAAAGCTAGAATTGACAAACTAGAGATACGCAACAACTTTGAAAAGCACGACAAAGCACGAATCAAACTTGAGTAAATGAAGAGTCAGATCCAAAACTTGTATATACACAAATATCACCAACATAAGAATATGATTCAACACAAAATTTATAGATTAAAACAATGGAAAAGAATGAATCAAAGTGACATAACCTTGCTTTAAATCAACAAGGGGCTCGGCCACATCACTATAGGGTTAGATCACATCATGTTGTGCTCGTCCTTATCATGTTTGAAGCAACATAGGCTCGGCCATGAAGTTATGAGGCACGGCCATGGTTAGGAAATTGAAGAGGTGGGAGTTACAAGGTGGTGGAAGGCAAAAAGTCAAAGGCAAGAGGAGTTTTGGGTTTGGCCATGGGTCTAGAGTGCTCGGCCTTGGACTTGTGTGCATGGATCAGGTGATAAGGCACGACTTGAGGTGTAGATCATGGCATGGAGGTGGTGGAACCATTGGTGGCTGAGGCTAATTAGGAGGAAGGAAGTGGTGAATATATGTGGTCGGCTAGGCTTTAAACAAGGAGATGGTGATGTTGTCTTCATCTAGGAGCCACGGCATGGGCTAGGTGGTGATGGAGAGGGGTGTGGTCGGTCATGGCGATGGTGGAGGAGGAGGTGATGGTCGTCCAGGGGTGGATGATGGTGAGGCCGAGCATAGCTAGAACAAACAAAGGAGGAACAAAAAGAAGATGGAAAAAAAAGGAGGAAGAGAAGCCATGGATCTAGAACTCTATATTTTTTTCAGGAGATGAAGTGAGAAGTGATGAGATGAGAAATATTTAGTACGTGAATTACAAAATGAAGTGGTGGCTAGGGTTTAGTGGGGGTTATGAACGGCTAAGGTAAGAGATAAAGAGGCCATGCAGATAAAAGGCAAGAGTTTGAATGGTTTGGAAAATAAAAAGGCAACAAATAACTTATATATATTTTATTCTTAAATGCAAATGAAAAATGATGAGTTTTTTACGTGAATTATGAAGTGGAGTGTACGACAAGACAAAATTTGAATGGCTAAGAGAGGGGTGAATGCTAGGAAAATAATAAAGAGGTTAGGCAAATAAAAAGGAAGGAATTTAAACAATGTAACGTATGTCTCTTTAATTTCTCCAATCCATTTATAAAAAGATATACACAAGTAAAATCCAATAAATAAAATAAAGTTTAGACAAAACAAACAGAAAAATAAAATAAAGAGATGGACATATGGAAAATATAAAATAAAATATGGAAAATAAGTGCGTGTAAAACGCTGTAATTTATCCAATTTAAAAAGTATAAATCAGAATTTGACGAAACGAAAAGCAGAATGAATATTAGAATTATATTCTGCTTCAAAGAAAAAGATTTGAAATTAAAATTCAAATTTAAAGTTTTCAAATGAAAGTCAAAGTTTGACAAAAGTTGACCAAAATATTAAATTTCCAAAAAATGTTTATTTTAATATATTTGGAAAAATAAATTACAAACAAAATCCAAAATACATTGGAAAATTCCAAAATTCAATTTTAAATGATTTAAAAATCAAAGTTTTCAAATAAAAATTAATTAAAAATATTTACAAAATTATGGGTTGTTACATTAAATCAAGAGAATTTGTCCTAGACTCGGAGATAGGAGAGTGTATCTCGTTGCCTTGAAATCGAGGTTGTAATATAGACATTATATTTGAAAAGAAATTTGCACAAGAAATTGTGTGGAACTGGATGTAGGGTAACTCCGAACCAGTATAAAATTCCAGTGTATTCTTTCCTTTACTGCTTATACTTACTAGTTGCATCTGTGTCTAGTTCTGCGATTGTCTCTGTGTTTGTGAATTGCATCTGTTCGGGTTTAATGCGAAAAGATTTCAAAAAGATTCATAAATTAATTAAACACTATTCACCCTCCAACCTCTAGTGTTAATTCTACCTTAAGATCCGTAATCCGCATTTCCTACAAAGACATAGGTGTTTTTAATGTTAATGAGCTAATTAACATGTTTTATTCGGTTTTGGTTAAATTCCGAATTGTTTTGATCTCTATATGCCTTGAAATTTTTATATGTTGAAGAGAACATATTAATTGATTTTTTGGAATTTTTCCAGAATTTTTCATCATGTTTTAATAGTTATATAAAATTGTTTAAGGTATGGGACTTAAATGTTTTGTATAATTATAAAGGAGAAAGGGGCTTTTTCAAATTTATTTAAATTTCCAAATAAGGAAAGTCGGCAAAAATTTTGAATATAAAATTCTGGCAACCAATCCGATTTAGAGAAACAAGGCAGGTGGGTACAAAAGAACTGTTTTAAAGTACAATTTTCATTATTTCAACTCTTGCAGCAAGGGCTTCCGCCTTTATTCGAATCCTTCCGACAAGGTCGAATGGTATCAAACCTTTCGGCTAGGTCAAATACCAATGCATATGGTATCAGGCAACTAGTACGTAGTGAATTGGAAGGAGTCGAAAGGTTTAGGGATGAAAGGTTAGTTTTCGAAGGAGATGAAACCTTGTTTTGGTTTTAAAGAAAATACACCTGCTAGCTTTCGACGAAGATCTTTCAATGTTGTCAAATGGTTTAAAAGAAAAAGGTTTCGGTTGGTTTGCTTTCTTATTTTAAATGAAACCTTTCGACAAAGTTGAAAGGTATAGCTTTCGACAAGGTCGAAAGATAGTTGCTGCTTCCTAACCTTTCGACCCAGATGGAGTCAAAGGTTATCTTTTGTTTTCTACTACCGCCTCTCCATTGATTTCAAAAGGTTGGTGCCAACACCAACACTTCACTGTTTTCGAAAGATTTTGGTTTCGAAAGGTTTAATTCGAAAAGTTTTGGTTTTGAAAGGTTTGATTTCAAAAGGTTTTGATTCGAATGGTTTTGATTCAAAAGGTTTGATTTCGAAAGATTTTGATTCGAAAGGTTTTAGGTTTCGAAGTAGTGCCTTCGACTCCAATGTTCTTCTAATACATGAAGGCTTTTTAAAAGGGTTTGAAGGGGTTACCTTCAATGATTTCGAAAGGTCTTGAGTTTAATTGCTTTTGAAATTTTTATAAATGGTTTTATAAGGGGGGATACCCCAGGCTTTCGACAAAGTCGAAAGATGAAACCTTTCGACTAGGTCGAAAAGAAGCTTTTCGACAGGGTCGAAAGGCATGGTTTTCCATGCTTTTCAAAGGCTGATGTTAATTTTCTTTCGAATAGGTTTCATCCGAAGGGGCTTAAAAGGTTGTTTCAAGCCATTTTCCTTATGAAAAATTTTGCTAATTTGAAGGGGTTACTTCGAAGGGTTATAGCATAAAATAGTTTTCTTTGTTTGAATATGTAAGGGGGATCCTTATATAAATTGGATGTTAATAAACCTTGGGGACACCGTGTTGGGTTTTATGTTTTCGATACTGTTTGCGCCAAAATTGGTCACAAACACCCAATTGCAGATGAAAGCACCAAATTCACAGTCATGGATCACAGATAGGATATATGAAGAGGATATAAATATGAAGAACAACCAAAAATTAAAAAGAAAGCGGTAAAAAGAATAGATTTATAGTGGTTTGGCATTGTAGCATACGACCACTTTGAAGCGTTTGCTGTTTATTGATGATTCTTAACTGATTTACAACAGTACAATCGATAACCCTTAAGTTACAATGGAGTTTTAGCAGAGTAACGGCGTAGAAGGGCCAAAGGTCCTTTTTCTGTAGGCATAAGGGTGCTATTTATAGGTGTAGGTCTCGAAATATCTTCCTCAAAGCTCGGAATACTTCTTCTCACACGTGGGTGGGCCCACCAGATCGATCAGGGCTTGTTTAGGATCGATCCTCGATCGATCCCTATGTATTTCGTATTGATCAAGGATATGCAAGATGGAGTTGCGATCGATCATGGTAGTTCTTCAGTTGATAAGGAAGCTTTTGTGAAATTTTCTTAGCATTTGGACTTGTTGATTCTGAGTTATGATCGATCCAATATTGGATTTGTAGGTTGGTTGAAGCATGCTTATCGATCATTGCATATCGATACTTTCGTATCGATGGCATGGCTCGAAAGTCCAGGAGAAATCCACATTTCATGCTTGTTGACCGCTTCCTTTGGTTTTACTGTATCCTTCGTATCCATCGGCTGCCAAGCTATTTGTATCGATCCCTGTCTCTTTGCTTCGTATCGATGCTTCTCATTGCCTTTGTATCAATACTTGGTTTGTTGCTTCGTATCGATGCTTGGCTCCTTGCTTCGTATCGATCAATTGACTGATTGATATGAAACATGTCGGAGTGGGATTGATATGAAGTGGGTGAGCATGGAATGGATCGATATGAAGCACATGGATACGAAGGGAATGGGTTCGAAGTAGATGGATACGAACTAGGTGCATAGATGGATACGAAATTGACGTGGATCATATTGATCGATCCATGACTCTGACCCAAAGTAGCTGTTTCCTTGACCCAAGTAAACCCTCCAGTGACTCGAAGTGAATGCTGAGTTGACCCGAAGTAAGATAATGTCGATCCAAGGAAGTCTAGTGCCATCTCCTTCAAAGAAAGCCCTGCGGTGACCTGAAGCAAACACCTATTTGACTCGAAGTAACCTTCCTGAAAACCCGAAGTGAACATGAAGGTGACTCGAAGCAAACTCCAAGCAGCCCATTTCCTCCAAAATCTATACTCCAAGTATGTCGCGTTGTTTGCTCATCGACTATGCTACATCCTAGCCTCATAATCATGTCTATTACCTGTGACTGATCGTCCATCCATTTGTCTGAACCAAGTCCGTGACAATCCAGCTTCAATCACTGTGCAGTCGATTGGATTAAATCCGTCTGCATGCTGCCTTTCCAAAAGGCGGGTTAACAGATACATAGTTTGGGGTTACCAATAGAAATATGCTTTCCAAAATATACATTGGGGCTATCAATGTGTTTTATTTAATTTAACCTAATTGGGGCTACCAATGGGAATAAGCTAAACAGGTGGTATACCTAGGGAAAATAAGTAATCATGGGGATCATGAATTTTAATAAATAATCATGGGGATAATGATTTTTTCAATTGGCCAAGTGTTGGGTTCTTGGTTAACCTATGAAAACCATGGTATGTGCGGTGGATAGCCCACATCAAATTTCTAAAGAAAAGAATGTTTTGCCAGAGGTGGTTAGCCTCAAGATTTGGCACCCAAGGGTTCATAGTCATCCTAGGAAAACTATGGAGTGTGCGGTGGATAGCCCACACCAACTTTTATAAAAACAATGCACGATGGATAATCTGCATTTATTTAAAATGGATTTGGGATGGATAGTCCCATTAAACTATGATGGATAGTCATTTTAAAGGATTTAAAGGGGAACTCTAATAAATTTCTTTTAGATGGGAAATCTAATAAATTGCTTTTTGATGGTATATATAATGAATGGGTGGATGGGATATCCAATATATATGATTTATGACTTTATTTCATATTATGTTAAGACTAATCATTTTTGGTGGAGGAGCATAGTAAATGATTTGCATGTTTTGTTTTGGATACTAGTGAGGGGACAACCCATTCCACTAAGCGGCTTATCTCACTAGATATCTATTTATGATAAGAGATGATAGGAGATTATTCATACCAGACTTATTGTCTGACTTGAAGTTTGTGTTTCTGCACAAACTCTCGAGTACTCAAAATTAATTTAAGTAGTCTGAGAGTGGGAGACTTTCATGTTTCTGGACAAATAAGCTTCCGGAGACGTGCAGGAGGCAGTGCTAGCTATATAGGAGCTATTTTGTGTATTCCGCTGTGATGTACTAAGAACTGTAAAGTTCGTATTTATTAGTTCTCTGATCATCATAAGGGGACATCTTCATATGTCGCTCTTATCGTATTTTGTACATGTATATGTGACCTGAACGTGGTAAACGTTTGGGATTATGTAATTAAATTTGAATATTATTTATAAGAAATGAAAATTTTTGTTTTGTTGAAGTTTAAAATTTTTCATATTCTTTCGTTTTTGTGTTGCTAATAGTTTCAAGATTCCAATTTCGGTCACTCGGAAGTAACACCTACGGATGACTGCAGCATCCATAGCAGTTAGTTTTGGGCCTCTGGAAGCGGGATGTTACACAAATTTACTTCATACGATACGAGATTTCCTATTAATTCTTCAGGTTTGATTGTAGAAATATCGTTAGCTTCTTTAATAGCTAAGACTTTTCGTTCCCAGGATTTTCAAAACAATATCAAACTCAATGAGTTATTCTCCGAATGCTAATAATGAATGATATATGTCTTGGAATCTAGAATACATTTCATTTATAGTCTCACACGGTTTCATTCTAAAATTTTCGAACTGATTTTTAATTATAGAAATCTTGCTTTGTTTAACTTTGTTTGTTCCTTCATGTGTAACTTTAAGAGTTCGCCAAATTTCATAAGTAGTTGTATACATACTAACTCTATTAAATTCATTCTTATCTAAACCACAAAATAACATATTCATGGCTTTTGCATTTGAGTTAGCATTTATGTTTTGTGTGTTTGGCAATTTTTCTTGTGGTGTAGTAGGTATAGTGTATTCATCCTGAGTGATATTCCAAGTATCATATCCATTTGCTTGCATATAAATTCTCATGCGAGTTGACCAATAATTGTAATTCAAGCCATTAAATAGTGGTGGTCGTGCAGTGGATTGACCTTCAATAAAACTTGTGTTCTTGTTATTTTCCATATTAACCGAATATCAAATAATTGTGTTATGGTTATATAATGACCTTGCTCTGATACCAAGTGAAAGTGACTAAGGATCGTGCAATATGGAATATTAACTAAAATATTTACTAGAGTGGAATATAAATATAAAAGTAAATAATAAAGTAAATGACACTAGAAATTTTTATACTAGTTCGACCTTCTCGTTCTATGTCCAGTCCTAGACTCCATATGGAATTCAACTATCAACCCTCACTTGACCTGGAGGAATGGGTATTACATCACTTGAGCAACCGAATAGGACTTCAATCGCATAAGCAACAGAATAGGACTTCAACCACTTGAGCAACCGAACAGGACTTCCAATACAAGTAAAGTTGTTTCTGTAATGACACTGAATTTTTGACATTTGAAATGTGAATATTTAATTGAGTTTAAATATTCGAATGATTGTTTAATTTGAAATTCGAAATATAGAGTTTGTTTGGTAATTAAATTATTGAATTTAATTATTGAAACTGGGTAAAATTTTGAATTTGGAATTTTAAGCTTGTTAAAAATATTTTTCAAGGCTTAGAAAATCTATATTGATAATTCTGAAGGTATTGGAACTTTCAGAATTGAATTTGAAACTGTTTTGTTCAGTTTTGAATTTTATCGTTTAAATCGATATTTTAAAATAGCGTTCCGGGGCACAGTCTCGGAATTCGACGAAACCAGTTCCATTGGATCCGTAATATTGTATTATTATCGGATTCCAATTTTCGTAGTGATTGGAGTTGTTGTGTGAATGTACGATAAGCAAACACACCGAAATTAAATCGAAAATTTAATTTAATAACTGGTCCAAAAGGCTATCTTCTCCATATGATCGAATTTGGAGCCGAAACCTTTTCCATTGTGTTTGAAATAAGCGTATAATATTACAAACGCCTAGCGACATGCCTCGATAGGAGATCGAGATTTTGAGCTACGATTTCGAGACGATTTAAATTTAAATACAACATATCCTTTGTTTAATTAGTCAAGTGCAGCTGAATTCCTTCACATCAGCACTTTTTCATTTCTCCACCAAAATACTATAGCTATTCCTTCTTCTGCATGCCACCATTTATTCAATATCACGTCTTTCTCCTTCGTTTCCTTTCATTTCAAATCCCTCTTCTCGTTCAAAAAAATAAAAAAATCAGTTCGATTTCAAAAAGAAAAGTGGCCGATACAAATTCATTTAGAACCTCGTTCTCACGAAAAAAAGGAGTCTGCAATGTTTTTTTCGTTCGAAAGCAAATCCTCCTCTCCCTGTTCAATTCAAACAAAACAATTGAAATATAGCCGGTCGATTTAAAGAAGAAGAAAAAGTTTTCTGGGGCGGTTTCAAATCGCGATCGCCTCGAGTTCGAGAGGGCGCCGCCCTGGGCTCGTGTTCATCAGCACATGAGAGTTAGGGCTTCGGTAGTGTTCGAGTTGGTATCGGAGTTAGTTTTGAGTTCGATTTGGAGGGGATCTCGCGAGGCCAGTGCAAATGGAGGCAGCTTCGTCGAGTGGAGGCGCTTGTGTGGGCCAGAACAGATCGATGGTGATGTCGACACTTGCGATGACGGGTTCGTACAAAGCAAAGTCGTGCGCGCAAGGCAGTGGAAGGCGCGGGACGAGGGCGACGAACGTGGAGCGGCGGTGATTTGGTCGTTTGATTTTTTTTGAGCAGTGACGTCTCGAGTTAAGAGCTTCGATCGACTTAGAGGTATTCGATTTCCTTTTTTTCAAATTTAAACTTAGCTAAATATATATGTATAGATTGAGAAGTATAATTGCAGAAGGTATATTAATATTGTTTTTAAATTTGTTGTTTGTGAAATAGTAAGTTTTAAATTTTTATTGATTTCAAAACAGTTTTTTTTAAAAATAGAATCAGCTGTATATATATAAGACAGTAAAATAAATTCTTATTTTTTGTTATTTACTAAAGAGAAAAATAGTGCGCATGATTTTAAACTTACAATTTAATTTTTAAAAATGATTGAAAGATTATATAAAAAAAATAGATTTTTAAATCTACTAGTTTAATTTTAAAATAATAACGGATTTGCAAATTAAATTGTTCCAATTAATTTATTTTATTATTTAGTTGCTAAAAATATTTTTGTTAGAAGGAAATTAGTTTAAAATCTAAATTATTAGTTTAAATAAAATCATTAGTTAATTAAATTTATCAAATGAGAATTTAGATGTTCGATTCAATTCGAATATTAATAAATTGTATAAATTGTTTATACAAGGTCTAATACAATGAAGAAAATAATCTGGAATGGAAATGGACTGCAAAATAAAAAACAAAGGTGAGATCTTCTCACTCAAACAAAGGGTTTTGTTTAATTTTAAATAGTTATATTTAAAATTATTGATTGTGTTGATTGTGTGCTTGAATGATACTATATATAGTAGTATATAGCAATATATATATATTGGAATATGTATATATTGGGATTGTTGATTTCTCGCATTATATAGTGGATGAGACCCTATTGCGCCGCATAATAGCGGATGATATTTTATAAATCCCATATACCACGATATTCCACCTCGAAGTGGAATTGGTATTGTGCTAACATCTGTGGATGCAGCGAAACAGGTTGGAGGGACCAACAGGATTCCTCAAAACATTTGAATTTGTTTCATATGTTGTGTGATGATTTATTTATAATCTATGGATGATTATATCTGTGATTGAATGTGTTGAAGGCTATAATTTAGCCAAATGTATTTTTGGTATCGTTGGATACCAGAAATAATTGAAATTGGATTTTTGAAATTAAAAGTTGGAAATTTTAAGAAAATTCCTTTTGAAAGAATTAAGTGAATTTAAAAGAAGGAATTAAAGCATTAAAAATTGATTTTCGTAATCTTATCGAATTATTTCCAAAATATGGGAAAAGATATTAATAAATGGATTTTGAATAATATTGTTGAAAAGTTGGGAAATTTATTAAAAAATGGAATTTTAAATGGTTTGGAAGAGATAAAGGAATTTATTTTCAAAAGTGATAAATTTGTTTGAAGTCCAATTGATAATTGATTTGGTATTTGAAAATAAATCTTTGGGAAATCGATACAAAAATTTATTTGATGTTAAATGAAAAATTGATTTGTGTTGAAATAAATTGGAAGTCGATTTGTAAAATGATTTGGGATTTGGAAATAAATTTAGAAATCAATTTGGAAATTGATTTGGTGTTTGAAAGTGAATCTTTGGAAAACGATTTTTGAAAATCGTATATAAGTGGATATTTGGGAATTTAAATTCACAATGGAATTTATAAAGGAAAGGGAAATTTGTTTTAAAAATAAACATTGATTTATTTTTAAAGTGTGGAAATAAATTTACAGATTTGGAATGTAAATTTAAAATAAATCAAAAAGGATTTATTTAATTGGTTTAAATGGACCATTTTGAGATGAAGTGTGAAATATGATTTGAAATTGGTTTTCAAATGTTGAAGTGTGGAAAAATGTGATTTGAAATTGGTTTTCAAAGTGATGAAGTGTGGAAATGAATTTACAGATTTGGGATGTAAATTTGAAATAAATCGATAAGGATTTATTTAATTGGTTTAAATGAAAGTGATTTGAAATTTATTTTCAAATGGTTGAAGTGTTAAACCGTATCTCGCGAAGAGATTTGAAATTTAATAATTTAGGAAAAATTATTTAAATTGGTTGATTGTTGTGAATGTTGTTGATAGTTAAATAACCGACTATCAATATTTTCCTTTGAAATGGCACTTGATTTGTTTTTAAAACAAACGCTCACTATTTGGGTTAGCCGGGAAAAGACCTTTGTGTCATATAACCCATTCCGAATTAGTGATATGACGATATGGATCGTATTGAAGACCGGTGGTGAAGACCGGGTATTTTCGAAAATGAAAGGACAACCTATCGAATGTCTCTGCACCGAGTTGCTCCGGTATAGAGATTTATATCACTCTTCTTGTGATGGGAAGTCCGGACGTGATTAGTGAATATCCGGATTGCAAGGGCTTCTTTGGAAGTGCCTTCGGTTCCGTTCGATCCTGGAACGGACTTGTATGGATGTGTGTCTGACATTACACTTTGAGATGTAAAGCTGGTTTCTATCAAATACATTTCTATTGGTGGGGGAGAATTTATTCTCTTAGCTTAACACCCTTCTCTGAGACGTACGAGCTCAGAGGTTATGTAGTTGATGGTTACCAGTGATATACATTCCCAATTTGGTAATGTGGCATACGAAGTGCTGTTGATCATTTGTTGATCAAAGCGTTGCTTTGTGAAAAAGCGTGGCTTTGTGAAAAAGCGTGGCTTTGTGAAAAAGCGTGGCTTTGTGAAAAAGCGTGGCTTTGTGAAAAAGCATGGCTTTGTGAAAAAGCGTAGCTTTGTGGACTAGACTTCGTCGAGCCTCACAACCCGGTAATGGTCGAAACAGGAATGTTGCTGCAAAGGTTTTTTAGGGGTAGCGCCCCTAGGGTATGCCATTTCCTTCTGGTTAAAAGGTGATATCATGGTATGGAGCCCAGATATTTTACCTATGTTGATGCTGCAAATTTATTATACTTTGTGGTTGTTGCTTTGTGATTGAGGATCCTCGGATAAAGGTCGGTAACGACCGGGGGATGGCATAGCTCGTGTGTTAGTTACCTAGTTACAGCTTGGTTAAAGCGTGAGGTAACGTTGGCCTTGTGTTTGTAGAGATCCGGTTAGGTACTCGGGGCGTCTTTCCAGAGGCGTTTCCATTTCGGTGTAAGGAAGTTCCTTAGCCTGACCATTTGTTGGAAATCCAAAGAAACAATACGAACCCTGTACAGTTTTAGTTGTAGAACCTGCCATTTACTTATGGTGGTCACCGCTGTTTAGATGGTAGCTATAGTAGGCATACAATAATGGTTGTATGTTGGCTAAGATTGATATTATACTTTCAAAATGTTTTCCACACTAGACATTAATAATAATATCAACTGATTTTGTGTAGTAAGCATTTTTGACTATCATAAGGAGAAATCTCCTCCAATTCTGCGTTTGCATTGTGTGTGTGGCGGGAGGCCTTATGGTAGTTTCATTTTCCAAAAGCATTGCGAATTAATTTTATTTTCTTTGTGAAAATAACTGTTTTACGATCTCACACCAGTCACCATGACTGACTCGGAGTTTATTGTTCCCTTTCTAAACTCTGGGTGCCCATAATTTTCCACACGGGCAGCCTAGAGTTATGTTATCAGGATATTCTAGATATTCTGGAGCTTTGGAGATGAGCTGGATGGCGAGGCATACTACCGTACTTGTTTATTTATTCCGTTGTGTATTCTGTATGAGGACAAGTTTATATAACTGTCCATTGTTGTATTGAGTTGTATATTGACTCTGATTGATGTATGTATAAACTGATATAGTCTTTTGTTTTAAAGATTATTGATTCATCTATTATATATTGTTCCGCTGCGAATGTGAGATTCTAATATTGTTTCTGTTTCTATTTTTCTATTCTTTCTTTTCTTCTGTCTTCTTCTACCTCTTCTTTTTAACCCTAATGGTTCGGATTTCCAGCATTCGATTGCGCGGCATTTGATACAGTGGACGTATTAATGTCGACTTTCGAGCGTCGAAAAATCGTGATCGTTACAGTTTCTAACCGAGTACGCTCTTGAATAGCACTGATAAGTCAATAACATACAACATTTCTATAATCTTCTCCTTTGTCGTATATCGTGTAATTCATGAAGATAAGAAGTTTATTAAATCACTAATGAAGTTTGCTTGAATGAATAAGTGATTAGAACGAAAATATTGAATGCAAATGGTAAGATTGTTTCGACAATAAGAATGAGAATTAGAGTCAGAATTCAGTGAATAATACAATGAATTTCATGGCCATATATAGGTATTAAGAGTTGTAATCATTCGTGAAAATTAGCCATGAAAGAATATAGAAGCAACTCTTGAATCAAGGGTTGTTTCTATTCGCTGAAATGAAGTGTCTTTTCAAAATATAACCGTTATGAAGATTCAGCCATCTGAATGGAATAATTCAGCTAGCAGAATCGATTAAAAATTGAATCAACAAGGAAACGGTACAAAAGTCATATAATTCAGCCGACTGAACTTGCAGGGTCAGTCATCTGAATGTTCAAAGAAAAGTTGTGCATGTGCACAGCATTCAGTCGACTGAACTTATTGTTTAGTCGGTTGAATTGCCTGTTTTTTGCTATATCAAAGAATTTTTTGAAAAAACTTTTTGTATATGAACTGTGTTTTGAAATCTTTAGCATATGAACTATATTTTAAAATTCTTTAGATTGTGTGTGCGTGAATATACCACTTATGAGAGATTTTAACATGAATTTACTACTAGACTCAGACCATAGACTAAATATATTACTGAAGCTTCTATCTGGAATCTAGTTTGCAATCTGCTAGATTACTTCTCGAGTAAAATAGTATCTTCTCCTGCAAATATGGTCAGTTCATACTTATATAGTTGTCACAATCTAAACATCAAAATTCAAGGTTCTAACAGTTTTAATATACAGTATTTTGAGATAGCTCCCCTCACCTCAGGCTTTATATCCGACTTGCATTTTGTCTTTGTCTTTTTGTGTCATGACAACTCTCAGGTACTCAATTGAGTAGTTTAGAAGTTAAGTGCTTTAGGGATAGGCTTGCAGGATAGCATGAACATTCTGGAGGCGTGAAGTCATCATATGGGACATGTGTACTCATTGTTGATGTAGTATAGGGCCAACATGATATTTTGTATATGAGGCTTGTGATATTAGATATCGTATTCTAACTTTCTATATTGATATTTATTTATTAGTTGCTTCCGTTAGTGCAACTCTTGTATATTGTTTACCATGTTTTGTTCATGTATATTGGGTATATTATATGTTATTTTCCATTATGAGATTACATCATTGTACCTTGGTATGATGTTCAGTTTTAAATTTTACCCCAATAGACTGTCTTTTGTAGTATTCAGGAGTCGAACATTGTCATTCGATGTTAATTCAGTTTATTACGAAGGGTGGGTCATTACATACATAATGGTCTTAAATAAAAATTATAAAAGAAATGTATATTCACCTAAAAATAATTCTTTTGACACGTAGCCACTATAAAGCCCACAATAACAAGCCAAGTATGCAATTATTTAAATTTCCGAGTCTTGGCAATTTAACTTTGACTTTCCTAATATTGTTAAGTCTAAATACGAGTATATACTATATAGATACTATGAGAGTATAGATATTTGACCCATATTTGATCACACACAATTGTTGTATGGTGTATAGTATTAATTCGTATTATATGGATTTTGAATAATTATTATTTAAAGAGAGCAAATAGAACTTAATGAGAGATCATATACTTAATGTGATTAAGTGTACTCTGTTGCAAATAGTTCCAGAGGAAGAACTAAAGATAGGCCTGGTTAACCAAAATGCCAGTTTGTTCTAATTAATTAATTGCATGTTCGATATCTTTAATTTTTTAAAGGTTGAAGGATAACAATTGAGTAGTTGACAAGCCATAAATAGTTATGTTTTCACCTAAAATCATGACCTTTAAGGAAAAAATGGAAATTTAAGATGATAGCAATAACATTGGTACCGTTGGGATGAATAAATGGTGAATATCACCTCAAACTCATGAAGAGACATCAAAATTGGAATTATACTAATATCAGAAGATACTTAAAAGGAACATGAAATATGATTTCAAGTTCGTATAAAAGATTGTCTTTTATAAGTTTTATTTCATAAAGGATTTGGATATTAGATTTGAAATCTCGATTGTAAATTTGTTACAGGAATTGAAAAAGAAAATCCATGGTAAAGTGTCTGCATTGTCGATGTTACTATAGCAGTGGCAGAAGTAGTGGGAGTGCATCTTATGAGTATTGCGGATTGGTACGTCTAAGTTAGAATAGATATTTCCAAGAATATCAATATTATTTCATGAAATAATAACTATTTTTTATTTAATTGAAAATAAAAACTATTTAAATGTATATGATATATAATAAACTTGTGAAGATATGTCTTGATAATATTCGTATTTTTGATTAAGTGCTTTGTAGGTTTAAAGTAATATACAACTGTCTACATATTAAATATAATTAATTTTGGCAATTTTGACTATATTGTTGATCATTGAGATATGTTACATTATAAACGCACACATATTATGAATATCTTCATATTATTTGTGATTATGAATCATGATAAAGAGTATTTCGAGTCATTTATAGGAATGCTCATATTGAGGGTAAGACCATAGTTGACGTTGATCGTGATTGATGACATGGACTATCTTAATATGTCACCTCCAAATGAGTTTGTGCATGAGCAACAATTAAGTTTAGGATAGATCAGCAAAGACAATGTAGTTTAAAAATGTTATCCCGCCTTTTGGCAAGGCCGTGATACCAAGGAATTGACTGGAAACCAAAGACAGTTCATCCCAAAGATCGGTTATACACAGGTCTACTATGGATATTGGCAAATTTGGTCCGAGTTCGGATCGAGCTACAATCAATATGATATGACAAGCAAAGATATGAAAGCCAATGTTCCAAATTTCAAGTCAATCAGAGTTCGTATGCTCAAGATATGGATCGATCAAAACCAAGAGAGAAACCATCGGTTTGTATCCATCAATGACCGCCCTACTTCGTCTCCGTCATGTTGACTCAGCTTCGTACCCATCATGTCTTCTATACTTCGTATCCATCGTGCCTATTCCACTTCGTATCCATATTGTCTATTTCATTTCGTATCCATCAACCGAAGATGTTTCGTATCAGTTCCATTTATACACAACGCGTATCGATCTATCATTTACATAGTTCGTATCGATCGGTCAACGATCGATACGAAATGCACCACCAACGAACGATACGAAACAACACTTAAAAACATCAATACGAAGTTGGAATCTTCAATCGATACGAAGAACATAAGTTCATATCGATATGAAGTGGCCTCACGCATCGATACGAAAGGAATACACTAGGTCGATACGAACGAAGCATGTATAAGGGGAAGAATCGGCCTCTCGGCATGAAAAGTGGACCGATCCTAGAATATAGCGCCACGTCACTTGATCGATACGAATGGGATCGATATGAACTCGGCAGCCTTTTGCAAATCCTAACTTGGATCGATCATAACTCAAAATCTACAAGTCCAAATGCTACCTAATTTTTACAGGAGCTTGCGTACCACCTCTACTTTGTCTCTGATCTATCTCAACCCAAATGGAGGTAATTTTGATCGATACTAGATGTACACATATCGATCAGGGATCGATCCCAATCTACCTCAGATCGATCACGTGGGCCCACCCACGTGTGAGAAGAAGTATTCTGAGATCTAAGTCAGATTTTTCCAGCCTATGCCTATAAATAGCATCCATATGCTTCCAGAAAGAGGACTTTTGGATTCTCTATGCTGATACTCTGCCAAAATCAATATTATACTTCAGTTGTACTGTTGTAATCTCATGTAATCAACAAGTCAAATTCAATAAATATCAATCATTTCATAGTGAACGTAGGCAATACGCCGAACCACTCTAAATTTGTGTGTTTCTGCATTTATTCTTATCTGTTGATTGGTGTGTTTGTTAGATCTGCCTCATTTTACATTTACTTTCTTCATTTTATCTCTTCAAACACATCCGAAGAGTGTTGTGCCCAATTTTGGTACAAACACTTTGGTGCTTTCACTGAGAGAACCCAACTTTTCTCTTGCTCATTGGATCTACTACCGATATTGGATTGCAAGAATCTAAGGAGAAGATCCAGATATCAAGCTTAGAAGTTCTTCCATACCATTCAAATTTTCACCAAGTCTAGGAGAGGACTTTGTTACTCACCATGGTTGCTACTAGGACTACCTCAACCGCTGCAGATCCAGAAGGATGGGATAGGCAGAACCCCGCACAACTTCCCTCTGCAGACTAGAACGCTGCTGGACCTTCGGATTCACAAGGCCTTGTCACCAGGGAGGAGTTCCAACTACTGATGCAGGAGTTGACTCAAAGCCACCAGCAGCTTACTCAGCAGCTCTGTACCAACACGTAGTTAACCAATCGACTGAACCGGGAAAGACGAAGGAAATTCAGACGAGAACAGGCTTCCTAAGCATCTACTGAAAGTTCAGCTTCCTTTGATTACAATCATAGATCCACGCGCCCACGGCTAGAAGGAAGCTATACACAAGCTACCGGACATCAGCGCACTTTGACAATTTGACAAGCGAGAGTTGGTCCATCAATCAGCCATCAGACCGGACCCTCCTCCCAAGGAGGGACGATTCCTTATCACACTACTGATAACCGCGCTACTACCACTGCTACCGAGTTGGAAGCTGACACTCAGAACCGAACAGATCTGAACCTTCGCCAACGTGATTATACTCATGAGCCTTAAGTTCCGAGGACCTAGAGCCAAGGAGGCGAGGTATGGACCGTCGACCGCGCCTGACTCATCCTCGCATTGTGGAACCCAACCACACCTTGGCCCAACATGCCCAGAATGTCCAAATGCCAAACATCTTGACAATGATCCGCCAGATGATCCATGAGAGCCAAGGCCTCACCAATGAAGACTGGGGAATCTCCCGGAGTCACACCCCATTTGCCGATGACATTCTCTACGATGAACCACCTCGGTGATTCAGAATGCCAACCCTACCTGTTTATAAAGGGAGCATTGGCCCTAACCAGCACATTTTGAAGTATGAGTGGTTGATGAACGCCGCACTGGCTGATGATGCAATCAAATGCCGAAGTTTCCCAATTTCCCTAGAGGGCATCGCGACTATGTGGTTTACTCGCCTACCACCCCGATCTATTTCATGTTTTGACCAATTGGCTACGAAATTTGTCGAGCAATTTCGCATGCATGTCACAAGGCCCAAAGATGTTAATACCTTATCCAGTGTTACTCAAGCTCCCGGAGAGATGCTTAGACGTTACTTGGAAAGGTTCCATGCCGCTTGCACAGAGATTAGTAACCCTAATGACAATTCCATTCTGATGGCACTGACCAAGGGGATGGATCCTGATTTCGAATTTGGCAACTAGATGGCTGGAAACCCCCTGCGTCATTGGACCATTTCTATTCCAAGGCAGCTCAGTTCTTGAGAAGAGAGGATGCGAAACAATCTAGGAAAAAGGATGACGCGGGGCCCAGTGTGGAAGGAATCCAAAGCAATGTCGTCCTGAAACAAACTGAGGAGAGTTCCGGAAAGGTGCAGTTAAATATACAGAATCAGCAGAATCAGCAGAAAGGCGATGGAAATCAGGGTAAGAAGCGGGATCAGAATCGCGGACAGCGACGTAGAGCTCCCATGTTTGACACTTATACCCCCTTAAATACATCCCTGGAGAATGTGTACTTGCAAACTTGTAATACTATCCAGTATAAGAAACCTGCTCCGAAGCAATTGTCAGAGAGGCAGATTCAAACTGGGAAGTTTTGTAGATTCCATGATAGTTATGGCCACAACACGAATGAGTGTCGTCATCTACAGGAAATTATCGAGAAGTTGATCCGAGAGAGAAAATTTGAGCAGTTCGTTCGGGCGTCGTAGGCTGAAGGTGCGGGCCCGTCGAATCAAAACCAAGTACCGAATCAGGTTAGACCGGAGGAACCCACGGGTACTGGTGGGAGGTTAGTGATTAACATTGTTAGTGGTGGTCCTCATCCAGCGGATCGGAGCTGGAGGGAAATGGAGTCGTATGCCAGCTCCATTAGGCATGCGAGCTTCAAATGTTGCAGTAACTTGGAAGACGGGGATCCGGCCAAACAACAAAAGACGATGAAGGACGACATCATTTTCCGAGACAGGGATGCCGATAGAATTTAAGCCCCTACCATTAATCCACTAGTCATTTCAGCTCAGATAGGTCCTGCTTGGATGAAGATGATCTTAGTGGACAGTGGAAGTTCAGTGAATATACTCTTTAAACGAGCTTACGATCAAATGAAGATGGAAGCGAAAGATTTGAAGCCTTATCAGTCTCATATTCATGGCTTCAATGGAAGTGCGAGTATACCCACTGGGATGGTGGAGCTACCAGTGGAGTTGGGAGCCGGAGAACGTCGGAGAGTCCGGATGTTGTAGTTCATTGTATTGGATATTGATTCACCATACAACGCTTTCTTGGGCTGACCGGCCCTAGCTGATTTCAAGGCTACTATTGCCCCTTGGTGTCTGACTTTGAAATTCCCTATAGACAATGGAGTCAGAGTTGTTCGGGGAGACCAAGCTGTTGGACGGGCCAATTACATTGTCTGAGCTGCGAGAGGCGCAGCGAAAAGAGAAGGGAAAAGGCGTAGAGGAATCTCTCCGCGTCCGCTTTGCAAATAATTGACAGCTAACGCCTGGGCCAAGGCCCAGGCACCACAACCAATTCCCGAGAGATCTTGACTTAAGAGATACTGAAAGTGAGGATGAAGTCAAAGACAGTCATGCTTCTCCGGCAGAGCTGACGATCGATGTTCCATTGACAATAATGACAATTCCAGAATGATAAAGATTGGATCTCAGCTAAGCCAACAGATGAAAGAGAAATTGTATGAATTTCTCCGGGAAAACCTCGACGTGTTTGCCTGGATGCACTCTGACATGTGTGGGATATCACCGGACATCGCGAGCCACACCCTGAATATTGACCCGTGGCATGTCCCGGTCAAGCAAAAAAGGCATGGTATGGATCCAGAGAGATCTGTCGCCCTAAAGGAAGAGGTAGATAAACTCAAGTCGAACCGGTTTATCCAAGATGCGCTATATCCATAATGGGTGTTGTTATCCCGCCTTTTGGCAAGGCTGTGACACCAAGAACTTGACTAGAAACCAAGGACAATTCGTCCTGGAGATTGTTTATACATAGGTTCACTATGGATACTGGTAAATTTTTCCGAAGTCCGGATCGAGCTACAATTGATATGACACAACAAGCAAAGCTATTAAAGCTAACGTTTCAAATTTCAAGTCAATCTGAGTTCGCATGCTCAAGATATTGATCGATCAAGGTTGAGAAATCCAACACTATTCGTATCCATCCAATTTCGTATCCATTCCCCAAGAAAGATTCAGTTCGTATCCATCGCCTACTAACTTCCTTCGTATCCATCAAAATGAATCTACTTTGTATCCATAATGTTAACAACACTTTGTATCCATCAACAAATGTCCATTTCTTATTTGTCTCCCTCCATCCATCTCGTATCGATCTCCCACCATCAATACGAATAGCAACCACCACTGATCGATACGAAGAAAGCAACATGAAGCATCGATATGAAGACGGCCTCCAACCATCGATACGAAGTAGCATGCAAGCATCGATACGAACAGAGCCATGCATGACTGATCCGAAATAGTATCGATACGAAGACGACAATGTCATACAAATCCAAACTTGCATCGATCATAACTCGAGATCTACAAGTCCAAATGCCACCAAATTTTCACAAGAGCTTGCCTACAACGTCAAGAATGTACTAGATAAATTTCAGCCAAAAAGAATCAATTCTTGGTTGATACCGTGGGCACACCCACGTGAGAGAAGAAGTCCTCCGATATCTGGCGAGATATTTGCTACCTACGCCTATAAATAGAAACCTATGGGCTTTCTTGGCCACTTTACGCCAATACTCCAAAATTGCTATTGTATTTCGATTGTAATGTTGTAAATCTTTTGTAACTAGCAAGTTATAATCAATAAGCATCAATCATTCCATAGTGGATGTAGGCCATACGCCAAACCACTCTAAATTCGTGTGTTTCAACATTTCTTCTTATCTGTTAATTGGTGTGTTTGTTAGATCTTCCTCATTTTATATTTACTTTCTTCATTTTATCTCTTCAAACACATCCGAAGAGTGTTGTGCCTAATTTTGGTACAAACAGGTGTCCAACCCTGTACTTGTCAGGAAGCCTAACGGGAAATGGAGAACTTGTGTTGACTACTCAGACTTGAATAAAGCTTGCCCTAAAGACAGTTTTCCACTTCTTTGGATTGATCATCCTGTAGACTCAATGGTCGGACATGAGCTCTTGTCTTTCATAGATGTATATTCCGACTATAATCAGATTCCCATGCACCTACCCGAATAGGAGCACACCAGCTTCATCACCAATCTAAGACTTTACTTCTACAAAGTCATGCCATTTGGACTCAAAAATGCCGGAGCAACTTACCAACGGCTAGTTAATCGTATGTTTGCTAACCAGATTGGAAAGACTATGGAGGTATATGTGCGTGACATGCTTGTAAAGTCATGATTCTCTACCAGTCATATCAAAGACCTGGAAACGATGTTTAACACCCTTCGAGAGTACAGAATGAAGTTAAACTCGTTGAAGTGTTACCTTGGGGTCGCGTCCAGAAAGTTCCTTGGATTCATCGTCAATGCTCAGGGAATCGAAGCCAACCCCGAGAAGATTTGGGCAATTAGGAATCTTGAGACTCCAAGAACCATAAAGAAAGTTCAGAGCCTCAACGAGAAGGTAGCAGCGCTGAGCAGGTTCATTTCAAAAGCCACCGACAAATGCGTTCCCTTCTTCAATCTAATCAAAAAAGGGAAATAGAACTTTGAATGGACTACAGAATGTGAGGGCGCATTCTGAGCACTGGTTCAATACTTATCCATACCACCTATTCTGTCAAAGCCTATTGATCATAAGAGACTGTATATCTACTTGGCGGTGTCAGAAAACGCAATCAGTGCTGCTTTGATTCGGGAGGAGGATCGAATACAATGGCCAGTCTATTACATCAGCAAACGACTAACCGGAGCGGAGAGAAATTATCCGATGTTGGAGAAGTTAGCTTATTGTCTTGTCATTGCCTCGAGGAAGCTTCGCCCGTATTTTCTGGGTCATCCCATCACTGTCTACACCGACCAGCCGTTACGACAGGTCCTTACGCGGCCTGAGACTTCTGGTAGGTTACTCAAGTGGAATATCGAGCTGAGTGAGTTTGACATCACTTACACAACTAGGCGAACTATTCAAGGACAAGTCCTAGCTAACTTCATCGCCAAATTCACTATCCCGGAGGACTTGCTCGAAACCAGTGAATCTCCCAAATATGTTTGGAAGCTACATACTAATGGTGCATCAAATGACCGCTGCGCAGGCGTTGGGGTTGTACTCGAAACTCCTGAAGGCCGATCTATATGCTATGCTATGAAGTTTGATTTCCGTGTGACCAACAACGAGGCCGAATACGAAGCCCTGCTCATCGGACTAAGGCTTGCCAAAGATTTAAGAATTATTGTTGTAGAGATTTACTATTATTCGCAATTGATCGTGTGCCAAGTTCGGGGGGAATATAAGGCTAAAGACCGGAGACTGGTTGCTTATCTTGCTCGGGTCCAGGAAATATTGAATCAGTTCGATTATTATGCCATCTATTGCATACACAGAGAACACAATCAGAAAGCCGATTCCTTGGCAAAGTTAGCCAGCACCGGTGAGGCACGGCAAATGAGACTCGTTCCCTTTGAGACACTATCTTCCCCGATTATTGATCAAATGGAGACCAACTGGGTACTTGAAGCTGTACCCGATAAGGAATCATGGATAACTCCGTTTAGGAACTATCTCGAGCATGGGACCTTGCCAGAGTGTAGAAGTGAGAAAAGACAAGTTCTTCGAAAGGCTTCGCGGTTCATTATTCAAAATAGAGTCATGTATAGAAGAGGGTATTCTATTCCTTTACTCTGTTGTATCGCCCACGATGAAATCAAATGAGTATTACATGATGTGCACGAAGGAGAATGTGGCGATCACACTGGGGGCAAGCTCTCGCTAAGAAAGTACTTCGGTATGGTTATTAATGGCCGACTGTAAATCATGATGCATCAGATTATGCCAGGAGATGTGACAGATGTCAGAAACATGCTCGGATTCCAAGAGCCTCGCCAACCAAAATAACTCAGATGGTCAGTCCATGGCCGTTCGCAATATGGGGCATCGACATTATTGGGACTCTACCTCTAGCTAAAGGTGGCGCGAAGTACGCCATCATTGCAGTTGATTACTTTACCAAATGGGCAGAAGTCGAGTCCCTTGCTACTATCACAACGAAGAAAGTGATCAACTTTGTTGTGCGCAACATTATCTGTCAATTTGGTCTCCCACATACCATTATCACTGACAATAAGCCGAATTCGATAGTGTCGAGTTCAAGAATTTCTATCAGCAATTCCATATCCAAAAGAAGTTCTATGCAGTTGCACACCCTCAAGCGAATGGATAGGTCGAAGGTGTTAGTAAAGTCATAAAGTCCATTCTGAAGAAACGATTGGAAAAAGCCGGAAGCAAATGGGTCGATGAACTTCCTATGGCCCTATGGGCTTATCGAACAACCTACAAGTCCGCGACCAGCCATACCCCATTTTCACTTTCCTATGGTTCAGAAGCCGTTATTCCAGTCGAGTTGGAAGTGCCTTCTCATCGCGTGACATATTATGATCTGAAGACAAATGCTATATTGCTTGCTGAATCTCTGGACTTACTAGATGAGAAGCATGAAGAGGCTGATTTGAGGGCAGCCGTGTACCGAAGTCGAGTCGCCCGATTGTTAAATGCTAAGGTCCGACCCTGAACTTTTGAACTTGGCGATCTCATGCTCAAGAGGATTTACCCGGTCCCTTCGCATATGAAACCTACGTGGGAAGGACCGTATGTTATTGAACGAAGACTCGAAGATGGTACATTTAAATTATCGACCGTTGATGGTCTCACTTTGCCGAGAGCCTGAAACAGCGAGAGTCTTCGTCGTTACTACACATAATAGGCTTTATTTATTCATTCAGTCTGCTTTTAATCTGCAATTTGTTTATGAATTTCGAAATTTGAACTTGTAATAAGGTAACTGACATTTCCATATTTTCTTATTTCAATAATAAAATGCAATCTCTTCTAGCAGAGCAGTGATTCTTAAAATGCGTCATACGACTATCACGATGCACGGAGAGCCAAGTTCCATTCTATGGTGGGACTTATTCAAATAGGGAGTGAATGTGATATGACCGGTCACTCGCTAAGTGAAACCCGAGCTCGGGGGAAAGCCATCACACTGAAGCCAAAAAGGATTTATACACGACAATCCTCTAACTAACTCCGGCTCCCAAAGTGCGAGCGGGAGTAAAAAACTTACAAATATGGGCTCGAAGAGGGTGGATCCATCCACCTAACGACTTCGCCCATGTTTAATCCAAGTCTGAGGAGGATGGATCCGTCCGTCTAACGACCTCACTTGTTAACTCAGGGTGGATGTGACCCGACCATCCACGATCCTAATGAATCTATCGTTCCCAGAGTGCGAACGAAATCCAAAACTCTAAACAGATGTGATCGACTATCTGTTGACCGACTCCGGATTCTCGGTGTGTGAACTAGAGTATAAAAATCAAAATGGGTGTAACCGACCACCCATCAACTAATTCTAAGTCCCCAGAGCGCGGGCTGGAGTATAAACACCAACCGGGTGTGAACCGACCATCCGCGAGACAACTCTAAGTCCCCAGAGTCCGGACCGGAGTATAAACACAAATTGGGTGTGATTGATTACCCACAAATCAATTTAAGTCCCCAGAGTGCAGACAAAATTCTAAATATCAAACGGGTGTGACTGACCGCCCGTAAAATAACTTAAGCCCCCGGAGCGTGGACAAATCATTAAACACTAAACGGGCGTGACCAATCGCCGACATATAGGTGCAATCCCCAAAGTGTGGATACGACCACCGATAGATGAGTGAGTGTGATCCGACCACTCGAACTCATCTCGTTTCAACTTTGTTTTAGCTACGTTGAGCTCGATTTATCGAAGGCGGAAAGCGACTGCCGACCGACCATTTCAATTTAACCAAGGGACTGGGGCAAAAATCAAGTACCAGCTACTGATCGAGACAATGCAACATTGGGACTCGACTTGACATTCGATTATGACCCGAAGCCATAACTTTGGGACTTAACAATCGAACTCAGTTCCGACTCAAAGACTAAAGCCTCACAAGTACATTGAATGGAAATTCGAGCTCTAAAACACTAGAGCAAATAAACACAAAGTTATGTTGAAAACAAAATGGAATTTTATTTCAACTATTCTTTGAAAGGGAACGATAAGTACAAGAATTATTCCCAAAAATTCCTAGAAGCAGGGGCCGAACCCGCATCTATACACGACCTAGAGGAAGAAAAACAAGATTCCTATCCATCTACCAAAAAAGGAAGCAAGAAGACATGTCTACTCCCTCGGCGTCTTCTTCATCCTCGATGTTGACCCACTAGAGCTATCACTCGGATGCCTCTTCGAGCCTTTGCCTTTAGGTGGTTGGTCTCCAGCTGGAGGAATTTTGGTAATTTCTTCCTCCGAACTCATGGGAATTGGAATACTTTCTGAATACGGAGCCGGAGGAATAGGAACACTCTCGACGTGCGAAAACGAGAGAGGCACGTCGGTATCGACAACTGTACCATCGGGAGAAATCATTTGCAGAGGAGCTGGGCCACGACCCGCCATACCACCTCCAATACCACTGGCATGTGCGGCTGCTTCCATCTCGGCGTTAATCTCTGCCATTATCACTTCCTCATGAATTGTGTGAGCATCCACCGGAATGCTGCTAGTTGGGCCTGAAGAGTTGGCTGTGAAGGCGCCTTCGCCCATGACGAATGGTAGGTCGGTAAGTGGGTCACTTTGATGACCAAGGAGCTCCTCCATCATCTGTTCATCAAAAATATAAGTGCTCCCCTACGCTCCTTCAATTGGTGCAGCGGCCATTGTTGTGGTTGCCTCCGTCATAAGGGCTTCCTGCTCGTGATGTTGCATTTGGGTTGTAGGGGGCACGGCCGGTGTCGTTCCTATCACTAGATGAAGATAAGAAAAAACATTAGTCACTTCCTCTGATAATGCTCTAAACTTGGAATGAATTCAAGAAGTGTTCAGAATACCTTCCTCAGATTGGCTCGCGGGTGGAGCCGGAGCAGCTTCAGGAATGTGCTTGCGAGCTGGAGACAATTGCGGTTGATCAGGATTGTAAGCAGGCACGGATAGTGGATCAACTACAGGAGTAGATTCGGGCTGGGTTGGCATAGGAATCTCAGAGCTCGTATCATGATGCTCAACGCCAGAACCCTCTCCAGTCTCCGGGTACCGAGTGACAAGTCTCTCTTTTTCAAATATGATAGTGGCATCGTGGAGAACTCTTCTCTCGTCCTCAGTCAACACCGGATTCTCCAATTCGAACTCATCAATGGATTCAGTGTGATGCTCTGCTTTTTCATCTTCAACCAAGCGGCACCAAGCATTATATAGATGCGATGGGTAATCTTCGAGCCAGCTCAGATGTTGATGCTTCAGAACATTGACATTATGTGTGATGAGGAGATCCTCAGTGTCACCCTCTAACCTGGCCTCCGCCACTCTCACTTCACCCGCAACCCTGGCCTAGGCTTCCTGAACCTTTAGCGTTGCCGCATCCCTCTCATCTCTGAGCGCCACGGCCTGCTCGCATTCTTCCTGAGCGGCTTTAGTTGCATCGTCTTTTTCTTTGACGACTTCGGCAAATTTAGCTTTAAGCTCCTCAATGTCGGTCCTTTAGATTGATGGTTTTGATGACAACAACCTTCGGACTTGTTATAAAATATAAATACTAACATTATAGTTTAAATATATATGTATATGCAGGATATAAACATGCAGGTATCAAAAATGAAGACTGTGCAGTAAAGAGATACAAGACTGATGAATTTAAAGATCAAAGATATCAAGATTGAAGACTCATGAGTATCAAGAAATCAAGTTATTAAGAGTTCAAGATTTTAATAGTACAAGATAAGTATTGAGTCTAGAATTATGTTAAAACTTCATAATATCACGGAAATCTTCATTCCATATTTCATTTGAGATGGAACCCATATCTACCTTCTTAGTGGCTTACAAACCCACGACAAGTAGCTTACAAACCTACAACAAGTGGCTTACAAACACACGAACATCCTGGTTTTGTACAAGTTCTTGAGTCCTGATGTGATGAGATATTCTGCAGGAAAAAGCTTGCAAAACTACATCAAAATGGTTTTTCAAAATGATTTTCAAAACTTCTTTTCAAAATGTTTTAGCCTTAAAATATTCTTTGTTTTTGTTTTTAAATAAAATCTTGTTTTAAACTTCGTTTGTTTTTAAAACTATATTCTAATTTTTATATATTCTTTATAATATATATACTTGAGATTTAAAATCAAATTTATACATACATTCTAAAAATATATTTTTCTACTCTTCTTTATTTTAAAACATAGGGAAATTAGTTTATTTTACTCCAGAATCATTTCATCTTGTTTTCCTTTCAATATCATTTTAAAAACAAATTTTACCTTATTTTTAACTAGGGTACATCATGGGATACCCCATGTCGACTTGGTGTCCGTTAAATTCAAAATTCAAATTTTCAAAAGAAGTGTCTATTCGTCGTATCCTTTCACGAATAGATATGGCTGTTGATTTTCTATAAACACTAGTAGTTCTAAACGAATTTTTAACCAGATTTCATTTGTTTTCTCTTCTCTTCATCTTCCACATTTATTCTAAAGAATTCCAAACTATACTCTGCTGAAATACCATGTGAATCAAACTTGATTATCTCTTGTTTGATTCTCTTCCACTCTCTCCGTAAGATCTCAGTGATATTCAGAGTTATAGGATTATTTGTAAATCAAACTGTTGAGTAAAAGGTGCGGTTGAGCCTGGAAATCAATTGGGTGTGATCGTTGCCCCGGAAATCGATTAGGTGATCTTTTGGCCTGGTAAATAAAGAGAGTTTGCCCCAGACTCGAATACGGGAGGGTGTACCTAGTGGCCTTGAAATCGAGGGTGTAATCTGGGAGATTATTTTTGGTAAGAAATCTGTACGTTTGTGCGGGACTGGATGTAGGGTAACTTCAAACCAGTATAAAATCTTGGTGTGTTCTTTCCTTTACTGCTTTTATTTAGTATTAGCATCTGTGTCTGATTCTGTGATTATATCTGGGTTTCTGAATTGCATTTGTTGGTGTTTAAATTGAATAAAATTCAAAAAGATTTAAAAATTCCATAAAACACTATTCACCCCCCTAGTGTTATTCCAGCCTTAAGATCCGTAATCCGTAATCCGCATTTCTCACATTTGGTATTAGAGCAAGGTTTTCAAAGTTTTCATAATCTGAATTTTGAAAAGTTTTTAAAAAAATGGCTACCAACACTGGTTCTGTTAACACAATCACTAGTTCATTTGTAGAGGGTCAGTCTACTTCCAGACCACCACTTTTTAATCGAAGTAACTATGCATATTGGGCATGTAGAATGAAAATATATTTACAGTCAATAGGATTAGACACTTGGAATATCACATAGACTGAATATTCTGAACCTACAATTAATTTTGCATAGTGGACTACTGAGCAAAAGACTATTGCACAAAATAATTCCAAAGCAATGAATATTTTATTTTGTTCGCTTGATAGGAATGAATTCAATAGAGTATATGTTTGTAAGTCTGCATATGATATCTGGAAAACTTTGCAAGTTACTCATGAAGGAACAAGCAAAGTCAAACAGACCAAAATATCCATACTCATGAATCAGTTTTAATTATTCAAAATGAATTCTAAAGAGTTCATTTCAAACATGTATAGTAGATTTCAGGATATTGTGCATTCTCTAATATCATTGGGAAAAAGTTTTTTCGAAGAAGATCAAGTCAGAAAAATACTAAATTCTCTTACTCCAGAATGGGATCAGAAAACTCTTACAATTGAAGAAGCAAATGATATCGGTACTTTAAAGATTGAAGAATTGATTGGAAATTTAATGTCGTTTGAAGCACAAATGCAAGAGAGAAGAGATAGAAGGCATTCGAAAAGAAGTCAATTGCATTCAATGCATTAACAGATGGATCAGAATCGGGAAGTGATGATGATGAAGAAATAGCTTTCATGACAAGGAATTTTCGGAAATTTCTAAAATACAGAAAGATAAACAACTTCAAAAAGAATGATCATAGGAATTCAGGAAATCATAATGAAGTACCAAACCACGTCAAATGTTTCTATTGTGAAGAATCAGGTCATCTCAAAAGAGACTGTCCACAACCTGATAAGCAAAAGTTTCCTGCAAGCAATGATTATACAAAGAAAAGAAAGAGAGCGTATACCGCTACACTAGACGATTCAGACTCAGACTCATCCTCAAGCGATGAGGATCAGAAGACAGAAAATTGAAATATGTGCTTTGCGGCTATTCATGATTCCGATGATCTCAGAGATACAAATCTAGAAAAAGGTACACGTTTACAATATATTGGTTAAAATTATTTGCTTAAAATTGATTAATTGTTTGATCGTTTTTGTTTGAATTTTATTTTTTATTATATTATAATATTTTTTTTAAAGTAATATTATTATATTAAAATATTACTCCAGAAAATATAAACATTAGAAATAATATATAAATATATAGAGATTAAAGTATATAGGAAAATATAGGTCACATGAATTCTCTGACCCATGTCGATATGGTCCTACCCATGATGTCGACATCCCCGTCAGAAATTTGAAATTCAAATTTGGATTCAAATCTTTGAACTTCCATCCACCTTTTCACCAACTCCAATGTTCTAGAAAGGCACCTCTTGACCAGAGAACATGACTATTGAATATCTATTTATTTCCCTTATTTTATCATACCTTTTCACTTTCATTTTAAACTTCAAACTCTCTTTCACTCTTTCAAACCTTCTACTCTCTTCAAAAATGGCTTCTTCAAGCAGTCCATCCACAATGAGGCTGTCTAAACCATCAAAGAGTATCTCTATAATGATCCGAAGCAATCAAGGCTTATATAAGCTATGCTAATTACGGAAAAGTTCATACGGGAAAGTTTGCTATCTTTAGCGATTTCTCTACATATGAAATCAATACTCTTCTTGAAGAGAACCATATTCTTAGTCTTTTTGAAAATTCTAAAAATGATTTTGTTTGTTATCTAAATCTTGTTAAAATGTTTTATGCAAATTTGAATCGTGGTTTTCACGAAGGAAATGAAAATGAAATTTGGAGTAGTGTTAAAGGCACTAAAATTGTTTTAAATTTTGAAATTTTCGGCAACATTCTCAATTGCAAGAATTCGGGAATGGATCTTTCTACTTTCAACATTGATGAACATGATCGTGAGACATTTCATTACATTTTTGAAGAAGATGACAACTTTGAATTTAAAAATCAGAACTTTCGTCCAAAAGCACGTATTGTTAATCTTCTGTTGCAACATACTATCACTCCAAGATCGGGAAATTTCAATAACCCGACTTTAAAAGTTTGTAAAGCTATTTTTGCCATTTTTGGTCATTATGACATTAATTGGGCGCATGTGATTATGGATGAACTTCGTCCTAAAAATTTGGAAATGGGTGAGAACACTTTGTATCATGGAATCTATCTCACTCGGATTTTTAATTATTTTGGTGTTGATTACAAAAGGGAAAAATTTGTTTCAAGAAAAGTGTTTAATCATGCCAATATTTCTCTTATGAAAATTCCTTTCATATTTCAACAATATGAATCTCTTGCCGGAAAGGATGAAAGGTTGGCACATGAAGAGATGGAGGAAGAAAATGAGGAGGAAGAAGAAGAATCTGAGGAAATGGAAATTGAAGAAGAAAATGAAGATACCTCCTTGGAAAGTATTGAATATCCTAACAATCCTTCCAACAAAACACTCCTCAAAAATCAAAAGATCATAGTGGAAAATCAATGGATTCTCAAAAGATCTGTTAGTAAGAAATTGGATAAAATGACCACTAATATGAACAAGTTCTTTGCTAAAGTTGGTCGGAAACTTAGCTTATCATCATCCTCCTCATCCTCTAACACATTCTAAAAAATAGGATGTGATGTACTAGTTTATTTTGTATGAACTTGTATTACTCTTTTATCATATTATGAAGTATCTCATGTATTAACTCATTTATCTATCTTATGTTTCTCTACCTTATTGTGTCTCTGGAATAAATGTTAGTATAGTATATAAAGTTTATATATATACATACTTATTCACAAAACAAAGAAGACACATAGATTAACATACATATGTCGACATATAACTGTCTGATTTGGTTATTTTTTTAAATTTTGAAATTAAAATAACTAACTCATGTCTATTCATTTTAAATGAATTTTTGCCTATTTAAATACATGTTTCTTCCAGAATTTTGTAGTTTCTTAATTTCTACTTATCTCTATTTATATCTTTTAACTACTTATCAAAAATGGCTTCCTCTTCTCAAATTCTAAGTGAAAATCTTGAAGAAACTCTCAAATCATTCAAGAATATACTTAGTTTTATTCTCCGCAATCAAAGGCACTTAGAATTAAGTCAAATGCAGATGATAAAAGAACAAGAGAAGCATTTTGATGCCCTCCGTTGGATGATTTCTGCCCTAAACAAAGATGATCTCAATGCAAATCCTGAAGGAACTTTAATTCAAGATAATGAAGATTGGGAAGATATTAAAAAGGATCCTATCTTTGGAGAAGAAGGATGGGTTGAAGTTCCTAAAAATATTTGATCTCCTTATGGTTTGAATTGCTTGTCTTTCAATTGTTTGATTTGATTTGAATTGTTTGATTTGGTTTATTTGATTTGATTTGATTTGATTAGAATTGATTTGATTTGAATGGAATGTATAGAATTATATGAAATATAGTATATGTTTATTGGATTTAAACCATCATATTAATTATTTTTTCATTAATTAACTCATGATATTATATATATATATATACACACACACACACACTCCATCTTAAATTGTCACAGGTACTCCAATATAAGACTAAGGGGGAGTTATATTAGTTTAGGATTAGTTTTTGTTGATGACAAAGGGGGAGAAATATAAAATAGAGTAGTTAGAGTAGTTAGGCTTAGATTTAGGGGGAGTTATTAGTTTTAGGAGGAGTTATTATGAAGGAGAAGTATATTTTATAAACATAGGTTGTCATCATCAAAAAGGGGGAGATTGTTAGTCCTTGAGAAGGATGGTTTTGATGACAACAACCCTTTGGACTTGTTATAAAATATAAATACTAACATTATAGTTTAAATATATATATATATATGTATATGCAGGTACCAAGAATGAAGACTGTACAGTATAGAGATACAAGACTGATGAATTTAAAGATCAAAGATATCAAGATTGAAGACTCATGAGTATCAAGAAATCAAGTTATCAAGAGTTCAAGATTTTAATAGTACAAGATAAGTATTGAGTCTAGAATTATGTTAAAACTTCATAATAGCACGTAAATCTTCATTCCATATTTCATTTGGGATGGAACCCATTTCTACCATCTTATTGGCTTACAAACCCACGACAAGTAGCTTACAAACCTACGACAAGTGGCTTACAAACCCACGAACATCCTGGTTTTGTATAAGTTCTCGAGTCCTGATGTGATGAGATATTCTGTAGGAAGAAGCTTGCAAAACTGCTTCAAAATGGTTTTCAAAACTGCTTTTCAAAATGTTTTAGCCTTAAAATATTCTTTGTTTTTGTTTTTAAATAAAATATTGTTTTAAACTTCGTTTGTTTTTAAAACTATCTTCTGATTTTTATATATTCTTTATAATATATATATACTTGAGATTTAAAATCAAAATTATATATACATTCTAAAAATTATTTTTCTACTCATCTTTATTTTAAAACATAGGGAAAATAGTTTATTTTACTCCAGAATCGTTTCATCTTGTTTTTCTTTCAATGTCATTTTCAAAACAAATTTTACATTATTTTTAACTAGGGTATGTCGACATCATGGGATACCCCATGTCGACATGGTGTCCGTTAAATTCAAAATTCAAATTTTCAAAAGAAGTGTCTATTCGTCGTATCCTTTCACGAATAGATATGGTTGTTGATTTCCTATAAACACCAGTAGTTCTAAACGAATTTTTAACCAGATTTCCATTTGTTTTCTCTTCTCTTCATCTTCCACATTTATTCTAAAGAATTCCAAACTATACTCTGCCGAAATACCAAGTGAATCAAACTTGATTATCTCTTGTTTTATTCTCTGCCACTCTCTCCGTAAGATCCTAGTGCTATTCAGAGTTATAGGATTATTTGTAAATCCAATTGTTGAGTAAAAGGTGTGGTTGAGCCTTGAAATCAATTGGGTGTGATCGTTGCCCCGGAAATCGATTAGGTGATCTTGTGGCCTGGTAAATCTAGAGAGTTTGCCCTGGACTCGAATACAGGAGGGTGTACCTCGTGGCCTTGAAATCGAGGGTGTAATCTGGGAGATTATTTTTTATAAGAAATCCGTACGTTTGTGCGGGACTGGATGTAGGGTAACTCCGAACCAGTATAAAATCCTGGTGTGTTCTTTCCTTTACTGCTTTTATTTAGTATTTGCATCTATGTATGATTCTGTGATTATATCTGGGTTTGTGAATTGCATTTGTTGGTGTTTAAATTGAATAAAATTCAAAAAGATTTAAAAATCCATAAAACACTATTCACCCTCCCCCCCTCTAGTGTTATTTCAGCCTTAAGATCCGTAATCCGCATTTCTCACACTCAAGCTCTTTAAGCGTCGCATCTCTTTCAGCCATGACTGTGGTGGTCCGGTGCCCCATTTCCTCGACCAAGGCTAAATGTGTTCGCCTCATCTCCTCCAACTTCTGGGTTACCTCGTCAGCTCTTTTATTAGCCTTCGTTTCTGAATTTCTCGAAGACTCATTTTCATCGTTAAGCACCTGACTTATGCGGTTCTTCTGAGCGAGATCGGTTCCTAGTTTCTCGATTTTATTTGCCCGCTAAAAGGCCACCGCTGATACTTTATCTGTGGTCTTCATCCATTCTCGATATTAGCCATAAACATCATATATGTAGTCATGCATCGTCTGTTCTGCCTTATTGGGAATTCACTTAAGTGCAGGGGAAATATGAAGCCGTCAAAACAGATATTTGGAAAATCCTTTTTCAACTTAATGTTTCTAATCGCTCCTTCCCCGGTGGGTTCTGTGACGGCTTGTTCAGTGGCGATGGGAGTTTCAGTTTCAGTCCTCCGACGCTGTTGGTCAAGCCTTGATGCTTGGGAAGGTGGTACTTAACGCGAAGATTCAAGGGGTTGTTTGCCAGAGCCAAAAGATTGTGTTGGACCTCTAGGTGGCGAGGAGCACGACTGGGAACGGCGACTATACTATCTCTCCTTCTCCCTCTCCCTCTCCCTTTCCCTCTCGTAGCGCTCCCTCTCTTGACTGGAGAAGCTGTGATCGTGGTCTATATGGGCCTCACGTCTGCGAGACTTAGAATATGAGCTAGATGAATGGCGCGCAGAACGGGGACTGCCAAGCATAGAACCCCGCCTTGTCATCATATCTGTAAAATGAAAAGAGAAACAGAGTTGGTAATCTTCTGAGATGAATAGCTTGTGATTAGAAATTGTATGGTGCCATGGAGTGTGTGTATGCATGTGCAAACCCCCCAACCAACCAGTTGTAATAGCTGTACTCGGAAGAGTCGGCTCTCCTATGTCTAAGGCGTTTTGGAGCCCCTCTAATCCGATATCTTGGTACAAAGGCAAGTCATCTGGAATGGGGATGTCCACCAGTTCCACAAAGGAGCTCTCCATCTATGAAGGAGGAATTTCTTCGCTAATAGCAAGCAAAGAGATTACGACGGTTTTGCACCTTACAGAATTTTGAGCAGTAGACTTGCCTCTTATCTTCCGCTTTAAAGATTGAGAACTTTGCGAAGGCCCAGGCATGGGCTCATCCCCAGCAGACATATTCTCATAACTGCCTTGTTCATTAATTACTATCCCAGGAGCTCTCCTTCGAGCTTGCCTCACCGGGGTCGTCCTAAGAACTCCTACGAGTCCATGCTTTGGTCTTTGTCAATTAGCCCAACGGCAACCAGATTCTCGTCCGTAAGGACATCATCAATCTCTTTGTACTCGGCGGGTACCTCTTGAAGAACTCTTGCTATCTCCTTAAACTGAGCACCTTCAGGTTACGGAATTGAAGTTGTGAAAGAAAGAAAATGTTAGACTCGGCATCAACTGCTATTATCCAATTAATCAGCAAAGAGGCTAGCGCGCTTACGTCTTACTAGCCACCGTCTGGCGAACCCCGGTGGACACCGAACGTAGAACCATTCGATCTTGAAATAGCTCAGCTTGCTCCAAGCCCCGACCATGATCTGGCAATTCCTAACTGCCTCTATGAAAGTAAAGGAAGGATTATCTCCGCAACTCTTTATATTGAATAAGTATATGACCTCCTCTACCGTCGGAGGACGGAAGAGGTGCTCCATGAAGATGACAAACAAACCATTGAGCAAGGCATATCAATTTGGGTGCAGTAGAGACGGAGCAATCCTCAAAAAAAGTAAAACTTCCCGGATGGACTGGTTGAAAGGAGGAAGTGTCCCGGCTACACACATAAATCTATTGCAAGCCGTGTATCCCTCCGAAGGGTTGTGAGCTCTATCTTCCGGCCCCGGTAATAAGACGTCATTTAGCGGCAACCCGTGCCTTAGGAAAATCCGGCCTAACATATCTTCGAAGATATTAGAGTGGACAGAATCCTGTGGGTTCATAATATAGACTGCTCCCTATAATTCATCCGGAGCAGGGCTAATTTATTCAGCTGCAATAACCGACATTTCAATTACGGGAAGAGGCAGACTCTGAACATCCTACGACTGATAACTTCCGGTTTCCATAGCTATTGAACTCAGTAAAAATCATCATTAGATGACAATAAACGTGTGTTCCCCCTAGTGTGAAGTGTGTGGATGTGTTGTGCAGTGCAGTGCTACATAATACTTAAGCAATTCTATGGAATTTGTGAGATGTTAAAACGACAAGACTTCGAGATTCAACCAGAGTGACCGTCATCGCCGACCGTCACAACCGTGCCATCCAGGCTTCAGCAAACGATCCAAGTTAAAGTTCGTCAAATTTGTCAAGTTATAGTTCCATCAATGAGCTTCGAAGGGTAGTCAGATATGTAGTCAAACGGTTAAGTCCAATTATGCAAGACTGAAGCTCGTCGGAGTCAAGTGTTTGATTATGCAAGATTTTGTATCCATTCAGGTTTGAACTCAGATCAATCCCCAGAAGCTTAATTCGTATCGACCGAAGAAGGACATATTTCATATCGATAAGAAATTCACACTTTCATATCGATCGCCTATCAAGAATTCGTATCGATCATCGGTTCCTCGACTTTGTATCGATCGCACTGCCAATGCTTCATATCGATCTCTTTAGATCAATATGAATTTCGGCCACTCCAGATCGATACGAAGCTCCTCCTTCCACCTATTGGTTCCAGATCGATGCGAGTTCCCTGTCCTGGGTCGACGCAAAAGGGGTTCCTTCCTTCATCCATCGATACGAGGTCAGAGCCAAGAATCGATGCACATGACTCCTTCGTATCCTTCATCAGTCCTTCTTCTCCAAACAGCCCAAACGCCATTAATCCTTCCTTGACCTTGCTCCGACCCAACTCCGGCAACAATGTCATCGGAATCGGCCACGAATTTGGATGAATTGGCTTTAAACTCGGGTATTCTCATTTTTGTGGCGGTTTCAATTTGTTAATTACCTAATTTATGCAATTAGTTCAAGAGATTAACAGGTTGAATGATTTGGAGACGAGGATGGTTTTCTCTTCCTTCTTTTCTATTGATATGAAAGCAGAGTGCGGAGATGAAAGCAAGTGAAAATTTGGCTAAGTCCAAGATGTATTTATATGGATACGAAACTCAGGAGGAAACGATTCGTCTCCCAGTGCTAAAAACCGGTAGAAGTGGTCACCAACATCATCGATACGAAGAGCCTTCTTCGTATCCATCTACCCATATCGGTCAGGGATGCGGCTGTTCGTAACCATCAATTCAGATCGATCCAGAGCATGGATGTTCGTATCCATCGGTGACCTATCAATATGAAAGATGCAACAAAGACCTATTTGAGCTATTCGAATCCATCGATATGAAGTAACAAGTTCGTATCCATCCACTTGAAGACCACAAGGGAATTGAATACTCACCTGATGACAATCAAAATAGTGAACGACAAACCACTAACACTCGACACTCAGTTACAACAAAACACTACATGATTATTGGTAGTCAACGATTCAGCATTTATATTACTGGAAATCAATCAAAGGTTATATCTCTTGATGAAAAGACAACAACTATTCATTGAATCGAATAAGACTTTTCGGAATGAAAATTGCGGTATTTTCAAAGCACGTCATGTTCACACAAGACGTACTTTGGAGGGAAATGTTATCCTGCCTTTTGGCAAGGACATGATACCAAGGAATTGACTGGAAACCAAAGGCAGTCTGTTTCGAAGATCGGTTATACACAGGTCTAATATGGATACTGGCAAATTTGGTTCGAGTCCGGATCGAGCTACAATCAATATGATATGACAAGCAAAGCTATGAAAGCCAACATTCCAAATTTCGAGTCAATCGGAGTTCGTATGCTCAAGATATGGATCGATCAAAACCTAGGGAGAAAGCATCGGTTTGTATCCATCAATGACCGCCCTACTTCATATCCATCATGTTAACTCAGCTTCGTACCCATTATGTCTGCTATACTTCATATCCATCGTGCCTATTCCACTTCGTATCCATCGTGTCTACTCTGTTTCGTATCCATCAACAGAAGATGTTTCGTATCGGTTCCATTTATACACAATGCGTCTATCATTTACACAGTTCGTATCGATAGGTCAACGATCGGTACGAAATGCACCACCAACGAACGATACAAAACAGCACTTAAAAAAATCAATACGAAGTCGGAATCTTAAATCAATACGAAGAACATAAGTTCATATCGATACGAATTGAAGTGGAAGCTATCGATACGAAGTGGCCTCAGGCATCGATACGAAATGAATACACTAGGTTGATACGAACAAAGCATGTAAAAGTGGAAGACTCGGTCTCTCGGCATGAAAAGTGGATCGATCCTAGAATATAGTGCCACATCACTTGATCGATACGAATGGGATCGATACGAACTCGGCAGCCTTTTGCAAATCCAAACTTGGATCGATCATAACTTAAAATCTACAAGTCCAAATGCTACCAAATTTTCACGGGAACTTACGTACCATCTCTACTTTGTCTCTGATCGATCTTACCCCAAATGGAGGTAATTTTGATTGATGCAAAATGTACACGTATTGATCAGGGATCGATCCCAATCTACCTCGAATCGATCATGTGGGCCCACCCACGTGTGAGAAGAAGTATTCCGAGTTCTAAGTCAGATTTTTCCAGCGTACGCCTATAAATAGCAGCCATATGCTTCAAGAAAGAGGACTTTTGGCTTCTCTACGCTGATACTCTGCCGAAATCAATATTATACTTCAGTTGTACTATTGTAATCTCCTATAATTAGCAAGTCAAATTCAATAAATATCAATCATTTCATAGTGGACGTAGGCTATACGCCGAACCACTCTAAATTTGTGTGTTTCTGCATTTTTTCTTATCTGTTGATTGGTGTGTTTGTTAGATATGCCTCATTTTACATTTACTTTCTTCATTTTATCTCTTCAAACACATCCGAAGAGTGTTGTGCCCAATTTTTGGTACAAACAAAAATATTAAATTAAATCCACCTACTTCAGTTTTACTATTCAAATGTATGAAATACAAACTTATGTATGTTGATACATCAAGTGAAAGTGCTTAGAGTACTTGGAAATTAATTGAAAACATGCAAAAGAACTAAAAGCAATTTGATATGATCGAATAAGGTAAGTATATTGGATATAGAGTTCCAATAAATACCTAAAACAAAATATGGTTTTATCCCAAATGTCACTCCTTATTTGTTATATTATGATGTATAAGGAGTAACTGGAGTCGAAGTCTTTGGGATTTCCATCCACTAGGAGAACGGGGATGCAGAATCTTTGTGGTTTGATTTACATGAGTAAATTTGAGTTAAATCTTTCTTAATGGATATGTATCTATTAGTAGATATGGATATTAATCTATATTATCTAGAGCGATTTTAAGATTTCATTTATGATATGATAGAGGATGGGTTGCATCTTAAAAGGTTAAGATACAAATTTTACGACATACGTTTAGTACATGAATTGCCTAAAGTCAAAGCTGGATTCATTGTCATGAAAACTATACAAGCTTTTGGAAGTTTGTTCAATCACATTAAGAAATTAAACGTTGTTTCAAGAAATGCCACTTTCTAAATGATTAATTTCAATTTAAGCGAAACTAGTAGAAAGATGGTTGACTTAGATGAAATCCAAGGTAATGAAATAAAAATAAATAGATAATACATATTTAATCTAACGAAATAAGGATGTAGGAAATTTGATCGTTCGGTAAGGAGTCTCGTATGTCAAAGAGTAAATGTGATTTTTTTAATACGAGAAAAGAAGATTGTTTGTCGATATGCATGGTAGCCCACAAGATGTGAAAGTATAAACTTGCCACTTGGCGAGATGTTGATAAGGGCTAGAATGAAATCTAATTATAAAGATAAAATATGATTTTAAGGTATATCCGATGAGATATGATCCATCAGATGCAAATAGTTGTAACTGAAATGTTCTACACTTATTAAGCAATGGTAGCTGGGAAATGATTTGGTTGATTCAAATTTGGAATTTAAAATCAATTTCATTGATCATTTACTTAATTCCATAAGGAATTCACCCACAAGTTATTCAATTTCATTGATGCGAACATTAAATGTCTTGAGATCAGTGGGGGCAATGAAAGATCTTATGAATTTGAAATTAAATAGCAGCCTTAAATCACTAGAACATGTATTTTGACTGGAACAATCAAAAATGTTTTATTATAGTCAATATACAAAGGAAGTGTATGCCTATAATAAAGGAAGATTGATAAAATGTATCAAATCATTTTTAAGACAATAATTAAATAGCACGACTGTTGATGATAAAGGCTTAAACACTAATGTCCTATATATATATATATATATATATATATATGATATAGCGGGATATTAGTATTGTCCAAATATAGTACATAATACAAGCATTAAAATTGTTTGATATGGATTCTAAATAAGAAAAGTTCTTGTGGAATGAGGTATATGAGATACCTTATGCATTGGTAGCAAGTTCCGTCGCATATATTGTGTACTTAATTAAATTTTCATATATATATTTGATATAATAGGAAAATGAATTCAAGTCTGAAAATTTACCATGTTAAGTGTTCTCGAATATTGATGAAAAATACTGAGAATTGTTTATGAGACAATGAAATTCTTGTGAAGGATGTTCATGCTAAAACTTCGTTGGAAATATCAGGTGTAGCGAGACAACTATAAATTTTAAAGGTTCAACCTTAACTAAGGCCATGTGATTAAAGGCATTCCAAATGAGAAAGTTGCAACAAGTTCTAATAGGTTGAGTGCATTACCTAGAATAGTGTCGTAATAAAATAGGTATACATAAATTTATATATGAGATAAAGATGGTTTCCTCGATTGAGTGTTTAAAGACATATTGTGACATCAATAATGCAACAAGGACTGCGAAATGAATCAAGAACTCATGAAAAGATAGGAAGCATTGTCTATGACTGCCACGTGATAAATAATATATTGAATGGACCAAAAAAGCAAAAATAATATATTAAATATAATATGATAATACTTATTCGTTCATTGTGGACAATCTCTCATTCTAATCTTGAAAGACCCTTTGAGAAGATATTGGATCATAGATCCGAAATTTTCCCAAGTTCAAGTGGGAGAGTGAAAGTTCAAGGGGTACACCCTAAGTGCAATTTTATAATTTATAACATATCCTTACTTTGAAACCAATTTTTTTCAAAATAAATTATACTAATGGTGTTTGTTTTCTATTTTATATATAATGTTATATTGTGATATAAATAAATGATTAGATAATCATTTAATATATAGAAAATCCTTAAATAAAGTATTGCACAATTGTTGTAATAAATATTTAACCATGATTGTCGAATCATAAATCATAAATACTTTGTTTTAAATATTCATGGTCTAGATATTTCGAGAAAAGAATGTTAATACATACTTTGAGATCAGGGTTTGCAACGTTCTTCAAAGGTCGGGTAGTATAGTACTTATTATTGCTTGGAGCATCAAGAGGTTATGCACTTTTAGTTACTGAATGACTACAAAATGACTCGATCGAGAGTATTCTATTGATTAATAATAACTAAGGTAGTATTGAAAATCTCTATGAGACGATCTTACGTAATTCTTTCGACTTGAGAATACCAAAAAACTTCGACGTAATCACTCCAATTTGATTATAGTTAAACAATGACAAGCTATCATCGATCGACTATAGTTTGATTTGAGTTGAAGCCTAGGAAGTAAAACACTATTCAATAGAGAATTTGTCTCTTTTGTTATAAGAGGTTGGTATCATGGTCAAATGTGGCCAAGTCAAAGTCAAAAGTCTAAGGCATGTCAGTTGATAATGGAGTTTTTATTATGTCGAGGACTTTGGAGATGGACCAAATGGTTGTATACATATATTTTTGGAGTTTTGACCATGACCAAACTATAGATATCGGAAGTAATCCTGTGGCGGCAAAGAGAACGTGCGTATAATAATGCGTTGCCTTGAGGTGTTGTTTAAATAAGTCTAAAATAGCATTTTACCGAAAAGATCTATAAGCAATGAATTCAACCAATCTATCATGAAATTAATTATGATGACATATGGACATTAATATTCGAATTGTTTAATGCTAATCGCTAAATGAATTAACACCTACATGTCGTAATACTGAATTTGTGCAGTTTCTGAAACATCACTCAATTTAATTAGCTTATAATGTGTTAAAATTTAATTTAATTAAATAATATATAGATATATTAATTACGAGTATTTTCAATAGTAAGTGTTAACCCGAAAAATGGATCAACGCCCTGGATTGAGTGTGAAAGCACCAGCCCTGTTTATCAAGGCAAATAAAATAGAAAAAGTCATAGTAAATCATAGAAAAAGTAAAGAGACGAGAGATTTTTATAATGGTTCAACTATTAATAAAGCCTATGTCTGCTTTATAACTTTTATTGGTCGGCTACTATTACAAGATTGATTTGGATTACAATATGATTGAATCACCTTAGTTAGATCTAAATCACAATTACTTGGAGGCAACCGGAGGATCTTAGTTGCTCCTTTGTGACTGTTGTATGGGAGAAGTGGAATGAAAAATAGTAATGGCAGAGTTGCAGCATCCAGTCCCGAGAATCCTCTTTCTATTGCAGATGGGATGGTATTTGTAGGATTTGAAGAGCACTTGGGCCAGAGCCGCTTCACGGAAGCCTGCATTTAGTGTGAAGAAGAAGCCCAGAAAATTTGGGGGTCATAGGAGCTAACTAATTGGATCGGATCGGTACCGACCAAATAGTTAAGCATTTCAGATGCTACGACTATTTGGTTGTCTTTCTTGCTTCATTTTGATGCTTTCATGTATTGTTGACTTGCTTTGATGGTGATTCACCTATGGGTTTGACTGATCTATAGTTTGAATCAGATAAGTTTTTACTTCTTGAACTCGGATGTTTGGAATGTTATCAAACTTGGTATATAATCTTAGTGAAGACAAAAGATTGTAAGACAAGTGGATTGGGTATCCAATAAAGCAATATTTTGGATCGGTACTGATCCAATTGGATTGGATCGGTACCGATCCGAAATGTTAGCATAAAAATGGTCCAAACTTCTTAGGTTCCTTTGTCTTGTATTTTTAGGCCTTTCGATCAAGTTTCGAGTCGTTCTGGTTAAATCTGAATGTTCTAACTCCTACTGAATTCTACTAGGTTAGAAACCCAGTTAATATTTGTCTCCCAGAGTATGCTTTCATTGAAAATATGGTGTGCTGTGGAATTGATTATCTCAGGGGTTCTGTTTTAAGGATTTTCATTGATCGGGGTCAGATATCTTGAAAAGCTATCTACAAAGTACCGACTAACTATTCAATCCTTAGTGTGAACCTCCATTGTTCGTGAATACAGATTGATCTTGACTTTATTATTTCCGGAATGAATATGAATATCGAGTAGGTCGCGTAGGGAAAATTTGGGACCATTTAGAGGACTAATTTAGATCGGTACCGATCCAACTGGATCGGATCTATACTGATGAAGTACATGATAATTTTTTCAAACTTTCTCTCTTTTCTTTTTTTTATATGAGTCGACCCCTCACTTCAATTTATTTCCATTTAATCTGATCCTCATTCTCGAGCCGATCCGACTTCTCCAACCTTAGCTAGTCGATCCAAGCATTCCATCCATAAGGAGCTGCCGATGTCAATCTCCATCACCAGCGCCATCAACCGCCACCGCCTGAAGCCGTTGCCGATGATTGGAGCAAGGAACTACAGCCAAAAATCCCTAACTTCGTGAAGACTGTCGATCTGATCCGAGTGAAATTCTAGTTTTGGGTCTCCCTAAACTAAAGATCGGTTTATCTTCTCCAATTTGAAAGTTGTTAGCATGGATTTTTGCGTATTACTACATTAGCGATTGGTGATGAAGTTGTGTGAGTGACAGATACAGTGAAAGATTCGAGTTGATTGTGACCTTATGGAAGAAGATAGCAAACCGAATCTTGAATTTTCATGGAACGAAGCTAGGGTTTTGTCCTGGTTACACAGAGTCAGAATTGACCTGCACCGAGTTACACAGCTGAACCCGGCACAACATCTTATGGGTTAATTTTGGTTTTTCTAGGAGGTGATAATAGCTTAGGGTAGCGTCTTGTGTTCAGCTCATGCTGCTATCACCTTCCCGAGAACTAAAATCGACTTATGCTGAGAATTTTTTACTTGATTCGGACCCATCGATCTATAATTGCTCGCTTCAGATTGGTCCTGTCATTGCACAATCAGTGTACCTGGAATAGGAAGGGCTTTCCATGTCGCTTCGAACAACGGATCCATTATGGGTCGTTGATCGATAAAGGGTAAGTATAGAAGAAATCAAATTAATAGGTGATATGGATCACTCTTTTCGGTGTGAATGAGCCATCTACATGGAATGGTTTGTTCATAGCGTTCAGGACACCGAACACATTCTCACTTAGATTACACATCACAGACACTCCCAGTTAATACTTGGAATATGATCAGTGGTCGGTACACGTCAATTATCTCTTAGATTTCAAGTGTCAACTACTCAAGGGTCTATAGTTTATAGATTAGGCGTACCTGACTGTTTTGAACACAAGCTTTCTTATATAGAATGATATACAAATCTTCTCAGTGCAAATCAGTTAAGGGTAAATCGCCTCTTCCTGAAGCGGAATCTTCATCGATCCTAACTGGATCCGCCGCTGCCATAACTTCAGGTCATTATGGTCGTTTGATTCCAGTCGGTCCCGTCGTCGATCACACTCCTCCTAATTTTAGATTTTTTCTTGATCCTCCAGAGAAAGCTTCTACAATTCTTACACATAGGATGTTGCGAAGCATTTGCTCGTAATATGGTATCCCAGAGGATGATGTGCTTCTTCCATCGAGAGGAGAATTCGCTCATAGGCCACCTTCCGAATATGTGGCTTTCCATTGATATATGTGCATGTATGGTGCAATGTCCCCATTCAATCACTTCTTACTGACAATACTTCAAAACATAGGGTTGGCCCCGTTCTCGATTCTTCCAAATGGATACGCCATGCCAATGTGCTTAGATGTTTTGTTCATGCGGATGCTTAGTCGTTCCCCGAGCTTCGCTGAGCTGCGGTATCTTCTACTGTTCAAGAAGAGAGAGGCTAATACATTACTTGTTTATATTGAAGCATAGCATAGTTGGAAACTTATACTGGATCTTCCCAGCAAAGTTCCAACATTTAAAAATCGGTTCTTTTTTGCTAAGTGTCTAGAAGGATTCGCTCATTTATGGATTACGGGAGGTAGTCTCCTTTACCATACTTGAAATTTATTTTAATTGCTATAAGTTATCTGAATGGTCGTATATTCCTTGCAGTTCCTCCGAAAATTAACAAGGTCCGGGCACTCAGCACTGATCTTAACACCTTGAAAGCGGTCGATGCTTAGGAGTGCACGATTAGATTCTTTCTCACAGATGAGAACCTTTGTTGATGTGGGCTTTTACACCTTGGGAGATTCATTGGATGCTTTAGTGCTCCTTCCTGCCCTAGAGCCCAAGCCTTTTCTGTTTCCTCTTCCCATAACTTTGGTGAAGATGGTGATGATGATGAATATGGCCCATCCAATGGGTCAAAGAAGACCCCTGAGGAGATCCAAATTCAAGTCAGGGTCGACAGTCCACCCAAAATGCCATCAATTCTAGAAGAGAAAAAGGAAGAGTTTATTCAACGAAAGAGCAAGGCTCTCCTTATTGAAGAGAAGGAAGAAGGCGAAATCGGTGAGGTGCATCCTCTAAATGAGGAAGAAATAGATTGGGACACTAATGAGGGTGACGTCAAATTAGGCAACATGACTTTGGAATTAAGCCCTGATCATGCACCCTCACTTTCTTTGAAAGTGCATTTTGGAGGAGCATCTCCCAATACTGAGCATGTATCCATTTCTCTGCTGGATGGTGTGGACATTGATTTCGGAGATACGAGTGACTTTTTGTTAATATGGATGACTTGATGGAATACTTCACTTCGGAAGAGTTGCCTTCCCAGTCTACTCAGATTATCCCTGTAGGAAGCAACGTCCTAATATTAGTTGGTGACCGATCTGGTTTGTGTATTCCACAAGAGTCGTTGAATTACAATGCACACTTCACTAGGATCATACACTTTATACTATTATAATTTTTTATTTATTAGGATGTTTTAGTTCATCAAACGCCTCTTTCCTAAAGCCATTTTTATCGCATGTTGTAGGAATCATGTCTTATGGTTTTTATAGTTATCTTGATCGAGTTTTGGAGTCTCAACGTTCGCAGAGACATTATTCAAGGTACCATGCTCCCTGGGAGACTGACAAGGAGAGGAAATTTAGGAAGGTAATGGAGGCAGAGGAGCATCGCTATGTCGAGAAAGATCAATGTCGTGGTAAGGGAAGTAACTACGATAAGAGAAAGAGCCCGACTGAGCGGGAAGATCTGTCAAAGTGGTCAAAAAGAGACCAAGAGCGAGAATCCGCTTCACAGCCTCCTGCTTCCACTGGGATAAATATCCCTACTTCCGGTTTCGTCACCTCTTCCACTCATATTATCATGACCGCCTCTCCCTAGATTTCTAAGCGTGCATCTTACATTCTTCCTGTTGGACCCCTGCATCTCCAAGCTGCATTCCCTAATTTGTTCTTAAATGGGTTTGTTTTTTATAAGCCCAATCAGAAGTCAGTTCATGTTGAATCTTATTCACCCTATTTCCAAGCAATTCAGAGCAGTTTTGAGCAAGCTGAGGGTGGAAAAAATTATGCATGAAACTGTCTAATATTAATCGAAACAACTACCAGGAAATTATTTCATTTGAGTCCCAAAAGGATGAGTACGAGAAGCAGCTTGCAGGTTGTAATGCGGAGATCGAGAGGCTAAAGCAAGAGAGAGATGACGCCTTCAAGAGGGAGAGAATTCTTTGCATAAGGAACTAAAAGAATCCACTGACCGAGTCACAATCATATTTAGAGATGAGATAAAGAAGTGTCATACTAGTGAGGTGGATTTAAAAGAATAGTTGAGGATAAGCGAGACGATGATTGAAATGCAGAAGAAAACCATCGCCAGTAGGCTCAAGAAATTGCCTCTCTTCGTGAACAAGTTTCGAAATTTGGATGTTGAGAAGAAACATTTGGCGATAGAGAAGGCTAACATGGATGCCAGCTTTTTAGAGCTTGAAGATACCTTCACAAAGAAGATAGAAGGCTTGGATGCTACTATTTTGGGATTATATGTCAACTCTGTGCTGCATTAGGGGAGTCTTAGTTACTTGGGTTCATTGTTCCCTCGTATGCTTGTCGTAGTCTAGTAAGAGATTCTAGCCTAATTTCATGATATGGGTGGTGGTTATATCGAAAAGGAGTTAGTTCAAGCATATCTGAATGAAGAATCTCGCCAAACTTTAGGGGACGGCTAGGAAATCTTAAAACTAGAGAGGGAATAAGAAGCTATTGATGTCGCTACCGCCACTAAGGCTATAACTGGGCATTTTCCTTCAGGCTTTGGTGAGCCATCGTCACATCTTCGTGTCGATGAGGGGATCATTTCTACTTCTCCCATGATTATGCGGCCATCAAAGGAGGGCAACGGGGAGGGCTTTGAAGTTGTAGTACATGAATAGACTCCCACAGCAGGTAATTTTCTTATCTCTTCCATGTTTGAAAACTTCCAATTTACGCTAGATGAAATTTCCAAGATAACCACCCTTTATTCTTATATTATAGATCAACCCTCTCTTCCTGCCGAGTTACCTCCTCCTCACGGTGCCGGATCTATTGCCATTCTGACAGCATCAAATGTCGTCTTCGCATCTGTCTCGTAGCCCGGTTCACACTCCAAGGAAATTGTAGTGCTGCATGGTTTGGATGACCCCTCTGTATCTCAAGAGGAGGGTTCGACAACTACTGACACATGCGAGAAGGCAGATTAAGCTAGCTAGCCAGACAAAGTAAAGGCCAAGTGGCCGATGACTGAGCAGCAGATGGTAGCGGTGAAGAAGGATAGGGTTGAAGAGCAAAAATGGTCATCAAAGAGTTCTCACAAATCCCACAAGCACAAGGGCAAAGGAGGGTTTGCCAATGGCAATGTTTCAGAAAGCGAGATCACCCTGGGAGAGAGAAGCTTGAGAAGTTGTTGATCAAGGGTGAGAAAGGTGGCAGGGGAAGTAGTGAAGAGAAGTCATGATATGTCCGTTTACTGGCGAAGCAGAGCTTTTGCTTTTCTGGTTGCTTTTTGTACAAGTGCAGAGTCTGCACTTAGCATTTCTTCTTATTATTGCAACAGTGGTGTTTGTATTTTCCTATTCTTGGCTGATATTGTGCGGTACGGCCCTCGCTGTTTGTTGTTGTACATGAAAACATTATAAGTAATAAAACTTGTTGAAATTTAGATTGTAACTTCATTTGTCTACTTATCTATATTCCATGCATTGTTGCCTTTCTATACTACTGTTTTTTTATTCAGCACTATTTTATTTAGTCCCATAATTACTGCCAAAATTCTTTGTTTGGAGTAACAGAACTATGAAGTATTTTCTATTTTGGTTGAGTGTTGGTGTGTGCGTCCCCTGGTTCACGGGATCGTTTACTCTGAACACTTGATGTGAGACTGGGTGCCCCTTCTGATCTTCTGGATGCCCCCGGTCTGATTTATACTGCAACTCCTATCTTTAGCAACTAAGTGATTGGTGATGCCGGAGCAACATCGATTACTTGAAATACTATTAAGTGATTCCATCATAATGTTAACGTTCAGGCTATTGTGCACACGTGTCACTCCACGGAGTGATGTTTCCTTGGATCCGGAGGCGGTATGTGGCTTTTTGTAATATGAGAGTTCCTCATTATTGAATGCAGTTTTGTTGATCTAAGTAGTGGTGTGCGACTTACGAGATGCGCATAGTGGGATCGAGGCTTGCTTGGTCACAGTTTTGCGAACCAAGAAGCGATGCGCTGCTTACGAGTTGTGCGGCTTAGGTAATTGTGTTCGCCTAGACGTGATTCCATATTTCAAGAGGTGAAGCGCGGCTTTGATTCGGACCTTCCTTGTGTCATCAAAGCAATACCGGTTCTTAAAAGACCGGGATTGAGTTACGTTGATCGGCGGTTTGAGTTGATTTGCTTCCATCGACTCGGCGGGTTGATAGGGCGTACTTTAGCATAGTTCCACTATCTCAAGTAGCAATTGGATGGTTTTGAGTCAATTCGGCCCCATCCACTTAGCAAGTTACTTATGTGAACACAGTTTTATTAGTTAGAAAGCAAAGAAATTTCATTAATTGAAATAAAAGTTAGGTAAGTTCTGCCTATTTACAATGCCTTCGGTAACCTGGGAAAGATCATTTGTGGAAATAGGAAATACATAAGATATCCTAGAAAAAGTAATGACGAAGCGATTCGTTGTTCCAAGCATGGAGAATTTGGGTTCCATCAACGGTTGTTAGCTTGAACGTGTCATCCCCTAGCTTCTGACCAATTACATAGGGCCCTTCCCAGTTTGGTCTGAATGTTCCTGGTATAGGATTGACTCGTTTTAGGACAAGGTCTCCTACTTCGAAAGTACGATTACGGACCTTGGAGTTGAAATGTCGTGCGACCCTTTTTGGTAAGCGGTAGTCCTTAGTTCGGCTGCTTCCTACTTCTCATCGACCATATCGAGCAACTGGAGCAGGAGCTGTTCGTTCTACCTTTGATTCCAAGTTTTGCTTTCGATAAGAAGGGACTTTCAGTTCGATTGGGATTATTGCTTCTGAACCATATGCCAGGGTGAATGGAAAGTGCCCGGTTGCAGATTTATGTATTGTTCTATAAGCATATAGTGCAAGTAGAAGTTCATCAACCCAATTTCCTTTAGCTTTAGTTAGCCACTTTTTGATGGTAGACTTGATTATCTTGTTTACTACCACCACTTGCCCGTTTGCCTAAGGATGTGGAACAGTGGAAAAGCTTTTCTCGATTCGGAAGCGTTTGCAAAAGTCTTTGAATTCAACACTTTCGAATTGAGTTCCGTTATCCATGATGATTTTTTGTGGCACTCCAAACCTGCAAATAATGGTTTTAGTGACAAAGTTAATGACTTTCTTTGTAGAAATAGTGGCTAATGGTTTCGCTTCAGCCCAGTTGGTGAAATAGTCAACAGCAACGATAGTGTATTTGGCTCCTCCTTTGGCTATTGGCAATACACCAATAAAATCGATTCCCCATATTGTGAATAGCTACAGGCTGACCGTCTGTGTTAGCACTATTAAAGGAGTTCTTTTGATCTTGCCGAATCTTTGGCATTGGTCGCACCGTTTGGCATAATTTGCTGCATCATGTTTGACCATTGGCCAAAATTACCGATATCGAAGGACTTTATTTGCAAGGGTTTTCCCCTGGTGTGATCTCTGCAATCACCTTCATGAACTTCCTTAAGGATTCTTCGAGCTTCGCCGTTAGTCATACACCTGAGCAAGGGGGTAGAGAATCCCTTTCGGTAGAGTATTCCATCCTGTATTACGAACCATGGTGCCTTTAGAAGGAGCTTTTTCCATTTGATTCTTGTCTGTGGGGAGTGTTCCTTTGAGCAGATAGTCATTGATCGGTGTCTTTGATGTTTCTAGTTCTTCGGTCGTTTCGAAAATCTAGTCGATATCCATCTCGCCTATGCTTGGATCAATCAAAGTTTCAACTGGGATTAGTCCCATTGATTGAGCTTCTCCAGAACTGGCCAGTTTAGCTAGATAGTCTGCCTTCATATATTTTTCCCTCGGGATATGAGTTATGGTGTAATGCTCGATGTTGTTCAGCAATTCCTGCACTTTGGATAGATTCGAGGCGAGTTTCTCTCCTTAGGCTTGATATTCGCTTCTCACCTGATAAATGACTTGCCAAGAGTCGCTAAAGATATGAATGGATTTTATCCCGAGTTCCTTCACAACTTTCGACCCAACTATTGGTGCTTCATATTATGCTTTATTGTTTATTTCATGGAATTCCAAGCATAAGGCATAGCAATCAGATCGTCCTTCGGGAGTTTCGAGCATGACCCCGCTCCCAAGCAAAATTTGTTAGATTCACCATCGACAAACAACCTCCGGTGAGCCTCCACTTATGGATATGAGTTATGGTGTAATGCCCGTTGATCGCTCTTCATTGATGGTAAATGATTTCATATTGACTCAATTCAATTTTCCATTTGATAACCCGTCTAGAGGTCATGGGTGGTACAATACTTGCCTCAAGGGTTGATCTATTAGTACTTTGATTAGGTGTGACTGAAAGTATGGTCATAACTTTTTGGATGCAATTAAGAGGTAATATGCTAGTTTTTCCAACTTCGGGTAGTTCTTCTTGGCTCTATTGATTACTAATGTAATATACGGGTTTCTGTAGCTTCTTTATGTATGAGTGCTGCACTTAATGCATGGGGCAAGACTGCTAAGTACAGTCTATCGGCTTAGATAGGATTGGCGGAGTCTCCATATGTCGCAGTAGTTCTTCGAAGGCAGTCTAGCAAGCCTGATTCCATTCAAAGTTCTTATTTCCCTTCTTTAGTGCATCAAAGATCGGTATACATTTGTCGATGGCTTTTGAGATGAACTGACTTAGCACTGCAACTTTTCCATTTAGCTCTGTAACTCATTCTTATTCCTTGGGGCTTGACTTCCCATAAGGTGGTAATTTGTTTGGGATTAGCTTCGATGCCTCTGGCACTTACAATGAATCCTAGAAACTTTCCAAAGGCTACCCCGAAGTGACATTTAAGTGGATTGAGTTTCATTCTACACTTACGGATTATCTCGAACATTTCGATGAGGTTGTCCAGGTGATTTGCGGCTATGCATGATTTAACTAACATATCATCTACATAACTTCCATAGTGTTCTAGATCTAATGTTTGAACATGGCGTTCATCGATCGTTGGTAAAGTTCCCTAGCATTTTTTAAGCCGAATAGCATAACTTTGTAGCAGTATAATGCCAGATCAATTATAAGACTGGTGTTTTCCGGGTCTGGTCCGTATATCATGATATGGTTGTATCTCGAGTAAGCATCCACGGATGATAGCAATTCATGTCCAGCTATCCCGTCCACAAGCTGGTCAATTCTAGGCAATGGAAAGCTGTCCTTTGGGCAGGCTTTGTTTAGGTCTGAGTAGTCGATACAAGTTCATCATTTTCCATTGGATTTCTTGACCAAGATGGAGTTGGATACCCATCTGGGATAGGTTGCATCGCAGGTAAAGCCATTCGCCATCAGCCTATCCACTTCTTCTCTTGGTGATTTGTACCATTCAGGTCCTAGGCTCCACCTCTTCTGCTTCATTGGTGTATACTTTTGATCGATATTGAGTGCGTGGCATGCAATCTTCGGTGACACCCCGCACATATCGGAATGCGTCTAAGCCAATACATCCAGGTTGGCACAAAGAAATTTGATTAGTTTGTGTCGCATTTCCAAGATGCGACCCAATTTTCAGGACCCGAGTTGGGTTATCCATTTCAATTGGGACAGGCACCGTCAATTCGGTTGGTGCTACCCAATCCTTCCCTGAACTCTTCTTTCTAGGGTCCAAAGCCTTGTCAAATCGGCTATGGTCCCCAAGCCAGGGGCGGCTCTGTAGTTGCTATGCGGTAGGTTCACGAATGTGGAGAGTTCTCCCCACATTCTTCCTTTTTTCTTTTCTTCAAGATTCGCGTAGCTCTACGATGTAGCATTCTCTAACAACGGTTTAGTCTCCTTTACACCCAACTCCATTCTCAGTTGGAAATTTCATGGTTAGACACCACTAAGCTAAAGCTATCCTGAAGTCTGCCAAAATAGGCCGACCCAAGAAAGCAGTGTAAGAAAACATTTCATCTACGATCACAAAGGTTTAGATGAGGACGACTCTTCGGTTGCCTTCCCCAAGTTTTACAGGCAAATTAATTATTCCAACAGGTTGCTTAGGTTCACTGGTGAATCCCTGGATCTTTGTTCGACAAGCGGATATGTCTTTCATACTTATTTTCATCTGATCAAACGTGTGTCTGAACAGGATATTTATAAAGCTGCCACTGTCGACCAGTATGCGTCGGAACATGGCTGGTCCGATTCATACCATCATGACCATAGGTCGAGGGTCGAAGCTTCTATTCCTTCAGTGTATCGATTCCAGAATACTATATCATCATTTAGGGTCCTCTGCTGCATAGTAGAAGTTCCATATTCTACCACGAAGCATGAACCTTTTGGACATGTTTCAACGAGCTTACACATCGCTTCATTTCTTCCCAATTCTTCTGCATGGGATGAGGTCCTCCAGATATCGTTCTGATGATGAGTCCTTAGTCGGTCCATCTAGATCCCTCTTCGCCGGTTTCATCTTGGCTTCCTCGGTCTCTAGGAGCTTGCGGTGCAGCAGGCTGGTCAGGATTTTGTCGTTTCCTCACATACTGCTGAAGCTTGTTTTCCTGAAATAGCTCTTCAATTAGGTTTTTCAGGTGTCGACACTCATTTATGTTGTGACCATGTGTTTCATAGAAGCGGTAGTACTTTTCGGAACGCTTTTGCTATTCTTTTTAGGGGGTTCCTTGTACTCCTCTGTCGCTTGTGTCGCAATGTAGATGTTTTCTGGAGTCTCATTAAGCGGGGTGTAGTCTTCGGGCCTCAAGCCTTTAAGTCGCTTGTTACCTCCGTTTCGCTTGTTGGAATTCTGGTTCTTCCCTTTCTGGTTCCCATCCTTCCCCGCATTTCTTGCAACGGTCCTGGAGGTGTTTGCATCTTGGTTAGTTGTCATGCCATTCTGGCCAGCGTTTGTTGGTTGTGGGTTAGTAGGTTTTTCTTCTAGCTCCTCTGCCTCTTCCAATCTCAAGTACAGGCTTGCTTTTAGTTAAATTCCTTCCTAGTGGACGTAAAAGTGCATATTTTTACTTCAATAATTAATGTACTCTTATTTAAATAAATGAGAATATTATGGTATTTTACATGTTTAAACCAAAATTTAAATTGTTTACAAATCATCATTTATTCATCTTCATTTGGAAGGTAAAATGATAATTTTGTGTATGATTTAGTTTGAGAAAATTTACTTGCACATTTTAATGTTGTTTTGTAGGGATTTGAGTAATTATTGGAAATGGTTTCATGTATGTATGCATGCACAAGTGAAGGAAGACAAAGGAATCAAGAAATAAAGAATTCACGCACCATGGAGGTGCCCACCTACCCACTAACCCATGAACCACAATTAAAAGCTAATGGAGATTAAAATGCACATGCAAATATTAATGGTGGATTAAGTAGAAGCTAATGATTACTTGAAGGTTACACTTCCTAAATGGCATTTTAGTTAGTCCCCTAAAATATGAATTAGGGTTTTAAACATGTGTAAATACCCCTTATGTTTCATGTAATCATCTTCTTATCTTTTGTGCAAGTTGTAACCACAAAATCAAATATAAATAAAAGTTTCTTTCATGGCTTCTTGGCCTTGTTTTTACTTTCATGTAATTTTTATTTATGTTTTTTTATGCTCTTTTATTCTCTTATGCTCTCTTTTAATTCATGCAATTAGTTTAGAATTATATGCAAGTAGTTAGTCCCTTCTTCTTTTGATTAGCTCTTTCTTTCCTTTATGTTTTAGTCAAAATCATTCTATGTTAACATGAATTCAATTATGTGTAGCTAAACCCTTTCAATTTAGGGATGATGAAGCTCTCATGAATCACATAAAATTAACATAGTGATTTCATTTGATCTGTTTTTGTGCTTAATGGAAATTCTTGATGTGGTACAATTTTGTTGTTTAATATTGAATTTGATAGCATATGTTGTTGACATCAAATAGGCTATGCTTAAGCAAACATAAACACAAATTACATCTTCATCTACATATGATTTTTTCAATGAAGTGGATTTAGAATCAAAATTTGATGGTCTATGTTACTAATCAATAGTAAATAGATCATGCTAAGAATAGATTTTATTTTTAATTTCATTATCATTTTCATGAGAGTTGACAAGTGGTTTGGATGGTGTGTTAAAGTTTGATGATTAATGTTGGGCTAATTAATAGCACAAATAGACTATACTTAGGATAAGCACATCAACTAAATTCACAAATGACTAAAAAAAGATATCATAATTTCATTGTGTGTATTTGTGTGATCATGAGAAGGAATTTGCCTCTAAATTGCCTTCTACTCTCATATTTTTGTTCACTTTTACTTATAGTTTGTTTTAAAAAATTTAGTTAACACATCTTCAAACTTTGCTCTAATTTGATTGAGTAGAATTTAAAATTAATTCATTTCCCCGTGGATCGACCCATACTCGCATACGTACTACAGTTGTACGTTGTGCGCTTGTGGTTTTTAACGATAATATTTTTAACGGCAGTTTTCTAATCGATAGAAAATCTAGTGTTTTAACAAGTTTTTGGTGTCGTTGTTGGGGATTAGCAATTTTATTTTAATTCTACTCTTCGAATTATTTTTTTGCTTGATTTTATTGTGTGTTCATTTTGTGCATTGATTTGCATTTTTTTTTAAAAGGAAGTATTTTGTGTTGTTTGTCTGTTATATGATTTGTGCTTTCATTTGATTTGTGTGCTTGTTTCTTTTCTATTTGCATTTCTAGTATATATACACACACACACATACACACACAATTTCATTTCAAATCAAAACAAAAATATTTTATTTCATTGCATTACATTTTATTTTCTAACATTGCATACACTTCTATTTTCTAATTACATATTTCTCTTTTACAATCTTTTGCATAGCTACATTTCAATCTTTGTTTAAAAATTTATGTGCATCACAAAACTATTGCCTACTATGCTCTGTGCAATTCTTCTGCCTGTTACCATCACCTGAACATAATCCAACTCTGCCCAATCAAACTGCCACACCTAAATACTACCCACAAACATCAACATCCACTGCATCTCCTCCTACATACTGTCCCACTGCACATCCATCCTTACTGTCAACAACCTTAAACCACACCCATCTCCAAGTCTTCAACCATCACTAGAGAAAAACACCTGCTCCAAAACCAACTGCAATGCACAAACACCACAAACAAACCATTCTCATCACAACACATTACTTCTACAACTTCACACTCAACCAACTATTCAAACATCAATCACTCCACCACTTTCATCAGTGCTCACTTGCAACATCTCTGTTCAACCTACCACCTGCCTTCAACACAAACAACAACCTCTGTCTGCACCTCAAACCCATAATCCTTCATTTCTTCAACAAGTTCAACTCACCATCACCAAATACCTCCACAATCTAACCCACTTACTATAACAGTGCCCTTCTCCATATAACAGTGCACTTCTCCATCTCAACATCACCTTGTTACCATACCATACAAACTGCCCACTATTTTGTATTGCACATTGCATTTTTCTGTGCACTTCTCTGTGCATTTTTCTGTGCATACATCACTGCCTAACTGCCGCCTCCACTTCCATTTCAATAGCAAAGCCAACCAACAACATCACCACCCACTGGAAAATTCCTCTACAGTAGCACATCCCTGCGACCATCCCACAGTCACTGTAAACAACCTGAACAACCTGCCTACAAACAGCAACTACAACCCTTTTCAACCACCCACCATACTTACACCATTCTCTCCCTTCAACAACCAACATTTTCCTTACTATCCCTTTCCATATACATCACTTGCCGAAACACATCAAACATAACTTGCCGAAATACATCAACCATCAGCACTCTTACATCCCTTCAATAACCAACCATATACAACTATAAAGCATAGCACTGTTCAATTGCACATTCCCACTAAAACCCACCTCTCCATCAGCGGAACTGATGCCCCTCACTATTCAACCCCCATCGGTACACACTGCAAACAATTCAAACTGCTCTTCCTTATTAAACTGACCAACCTCCCCTCTGCCTCGCTTCTGCAGTAACCTTGCAACTTCCCAACAACTACTTCCTCCTCACCAAACTTCAGACCGTCAATTGCCTCATATCAAACACCCATCTGCCTGCAACCATCCTCAACTCACCTTTCAGCAACCAAAAACTGCAAGCAAACAACAATATCAAAACGCGAACCCAAATATCTGAAACTACCGACCATACACAATCCATCGATTTTGATTTCGAGTTTGTTTTTTATTTTGATTTCTGGATTTTTTGCGAGACCATCTAATATTGAGAGTTTGTTATTGAATTTGATTTTGGGATTTGAGTATATTCTGTTTAAATAAGGTGCCTGAGTTATACAAACTATTTCGGGTTTACCAAGTTAAATGAAATGCTAAGCTAGTTATAAGAATTTTGGGCCAGGTTTTGTTTTTGGATTTTGAATATGGGTTGTTTTGGATGTTTTTATTTCAACAAAAAAATGCTTTTGTTTGGTTCGGTTAATTAGGGTTTAGTATAATTGGTTTTTTTAATGTTTTCTTTGTTAAGCTTTCATTCTTGCTACTTTACAAAAAAAACTTATATATATATATATATATATATATATATATATATATATATATATAATTCTTGTTCAAAATTTTAGGTTGCAAATTACAGGTAAAGGAGAAGAATTACTTGTTTTGCTTTGCTTGCCAAAATAAATCGCTTGCTAAAAAAATAAAATTTTGCTGCTTAAAATAAATTGCTAATAGTTTTGCACGCTCTGGTATTGTAACAACCCTGGTTTTGGTGATTACCTTTGAAATTAAAATTTATAATGGTGGTTATAATTTAATAATGGAAAAAATAAAATAAATTGGAAATGTAAAATTTGTTAAAATTGTTTATTTTAAATAAACAATGGGTTTTGAATTAAAAAAATGGAGTTAAGTTAATTTGGTTGGAAATTAAGTTTGAATAATGGTATTTTGTTGATTTGGTGGTTAATAAATTAATTAAGTGAGATAAAATAATTTAATTCAACATTAATTTGTTGAAATAAAAATAAAATGTTGAAAATAAAGTTTTAAAAACTTTATTTTGTTAGATTGTGATAAAGTGAGCATTATGGGGTTTTAATTTGATAAAATGCAATAATTTTGGAGATTATTGCCACGTGTGATTTTTATTAACTTTAATGAGATATTAGAATTGAATATGGATAATATTGAAAATAAAAAGGTGGAATACTTGTTAAAAATAATATTTGGATGTAAAAATAAGGTTAATGAGGTTTGTCACATTTAATTGGACAAGAAAATGATTTTTCTGTAATTTTGGTTGTTAAAATGATGATTTATTTAAATAAAATGGTGTTTTATGTAAATAATAGTGTAAAATAAGTATTTAAGTAAAAATAAGAATTTTAATAATAGAAATTGTTTTTTAATGGCTAAAATATCTTTTATATGTTGTGAAAATATTTTTGTAAACATAAAAAATATGTTTGTATGATTTTTTATAGAGTTGAAATTATGAAAATATAAGTTGTTTTGTTAAAAATGTTAGTGTTTTGGAGTATTAGTGATAATTAGCGTATTATCTAATTATTTTTCATCTTCGGTTTAAGCCCAATTGCATTTTAACTAAGAAGAAAGTTTCTTCTTCTCTGAAATGTATGTACAGTTAGTTTAGAAAAGAGAAAACAAAAGGAAGAAAAGTCTGAAACCCTTTTTCCTCTTGAAACCTAAAATCCAATTATCTAATTTCTCCAATTCCTTTGCTAAATTAATCAATATGAAGCTACTAATTTCAGGTAATCAATTGAAAGCCAAAACCAATTTCATCACTTTCAATTTTCAAAAGTATGTTGTCTGTAATTTTTATTTTCTTTGCTGCATATCTGTTTCTTTTCAAGTTACAGGTTCCTAAAGCTAAATCAAGGCAAAAAGCTCCCATCTTCCTCAAATTTGTTTAAGTTTGCTCAGTTCTTGTGCTAAGGTGAGTTTAGAACTCACAAAAACTAGCTTAAATCAGGTTTGCAAGTTGAAATTGGTTGATTTTGCTTGCTGTAAAACTATATCTGTTGTTTGAGTGATTACAGTAAGTAGTGGTTCTAGAGTCCTTCTTCTTGATTTCATATCTCTCTATTCTTGTCAAGAATCCATGCCGGAATTTCACTGGATTTTTCTCTATGTGTAGTAGTTTGTGCATGTCAAATTTTACAGTCTAAATCATCCTGGAAGTACTTGAAAACGCTGCTCAAAAATTGGATCGAAAGAGGCAAAATAGCCTGTAGGAATCGCGACCTACAGATCGACCCAGAGGCCATGGGGTTCGACCTTAGGCTTGACCCAGAAAACACATAGGTCGACCAATGCAATATAAAGGTCGACCTGAGTATGTTTGTTTTTCCACCTTGTTTCCTTTTGTTTTGTGCTTTGTTTTGTGTCCTTCTGCTTATTCCAGTGAATATTGTGATCGATTCTTGCAATATTTTAGAGTGTTTTGAAGGGCTTTAACCTATCAATAGGTAAGCAACATTATAGTTGATTCGTATTTCGGATTGGTGTCGTTTTGAGATGATTTCTTATGACCGGTTTTATGGCGTTTTCAATGATTTCTGTTGTTTTCGAGCACGGGTTTACTAAAACGATTTTGAAATGATTTTTCTAATAAAATAGCTTTTGAAATAAATATTTTACAATATTTATAATTATTTTAAAAACTATTAATAATTATATATTCTCTATAATAAAGAGAATTTCAAAGCTATGATTTCCAAATGATTTCCAAAAATTGTTTAAAAACTAGTTTTCTTAAAGCAAATTATTTTCTATACAAAATACGTTTTTGCACTCTTTGAGTGTATGAGAAAGAGAATTAAACGATTTAGTAAAACATGTGGTATGGGACACATGCATTTACTTCTTCGGTTAATTCTGGACTTGTTCATTTAAAGCTAATTTTGCACTCTTCGAGCGTATGAGAAAGAGAATTAAACGATTTAGTAAAACATGTGGTATGGGACACATACCTTTACTTTTTTGGTTAATTCTGGACTTGTTTGTTTTATGCTATACATTTTTATGGACCTTCGGGTTGATTGCCAGTACTGGACCTTCGGGTCATTTGTCATTCGGGATGTTTGTCATTCGGGATGTTGTCCTTCGAGATGTTTGTCCTTTGGGATGTTGGCGCCTTATTTGAGATACAGTGCTTGGCGAGCTTCGGCCATTTTATTAAGCACATGCTATCTTTTGTGATATTTCATGATTTATTTATGATTTCCAAATGTTTTCTCCATTTCAAGATTATTGGGCCTTTTGAGCCTTTGAGAAATTATTATATGGTGATTACATTTTGGAGTTTTAAACTCTTAATCGAGTTCTACACATTGAGATTTGTGGTTGCCATCCTTTGGCGTATATTTGAGATTTGTGATTTCCTATTTTAGAAGTTGTTTGAGGTTGCCATCCTTTGGCGTATATTTGAGATTTGTGATTTCCTATTTTAGGAGTTATTTGAGGTTGCCATTCTTTGGCGGATTTTGAGACTTTTGATTTCCTATTTAGGAGTTATGATTGATGAAAGCCATTATATTGGCTATTGTACGTGCCGATGATATGAGGCGAATATTTGTGATTAATTGATATTGTTGATGAACTTGCCTCTTTCGAGAAACTTCTATATGAAGTATTTTAGTGATATTACCTCATATTTAGCAGTTGACATATCTTTGTGTTACTTCTTCTCTTTCGAGAAGAAATATTATCCTTTATCCCCGTATTTCACCTATCATTATGCTAATCAGTTTATTTAAGCTAGTTTAACCCGTGTATTTTTATATACTCGGGTCAGACCGAGTTATTTCAGGTTAGTCACCTGTTGTAGATTTCTGCTTTGATGCTTCCATAATGGACTTTCTGCTAGTTACCTTTTGTTTAGCTTTGTAGTGTTTTGTAAACTCTAAAATGTACTTCTTCGTTTTGACTCGATGTATGTATTGTGGTTCATGTACTACTACTGTTGTATCACTGTAGTGTACTATGATGTATATGTGTATTTGTATGTATGTATGTATATATATACATATATATATATATATATGTGTGTGTGTGTGTGTTACTGCTGTTCTGTGATCTGTGGTATTTATTATTGTTATATTTTGTTCTGATAGATCCGTTAGCCACAGTATTTTTGTGTTAAACATTTATTTAGTATGTCAATCCACTTGAGAAGGATAAAAGAAAAGAAAATTTAGAGCACCCAATCGACGTATTCAATACTTGTTTAAGACAAGACTTATGGATGGTCACTCCTAACCAGCACTATTCTTCGTATTAACAGACAGTATTACTCCGTAATGCTCTTTGTTAATGTGGGTCTCGGGGTAGGGCGTCACAAGTATCGTGCTCTTATCTCGTTTTGTTTTCTTTGCATTATTAGTTTCTTGCTTTTCAGAAATTTTCAAAAACAAAAACAAATCTCATTCGTAGTTTCATTGTTAATACACGTTTAATTTCAGTTTTACATTCATCTCATCTTATTTTTATTTTCTAAGGGCAACATCCAAATCCACACAAGGTGGAGGATTTCATTAACCCTTCCTTTGCCCATAAATTGCAATTCATAGTAGAATCTGACTAATAATAACGGTTAGACATTGGACTTAAGGGAGTCACGAGCTCACCTAGGGCTTAATTATATCTTGAGTTGTCTTCTTTCGATAATTTATTTTCTTGGTGTCTAGGCTACGGCAGAGCAATAATCATATATAAATATTATGGTGATTAGAAAATATTATAGTGATTGTTTCTTTGAAGGTACTTAAACCTTCGGTTGCATTGCTACGGTGATTCATGGTGCACCGATAACTCCTGTCCGTTACCTTGCTGAGAACTATTTTGTTGAATTAAGACAAAGTGTGATTATACAATTTTGGGTTAGTAGCTACTAAAGACAGAAAAATTGTATTTAAGTCCTTGCATTCATTTAGTTGCATTAGTTCATGCATATATAAAAAAACAACAAAATCCAAAACTAAAAAGATTTTGTACATTTTACTTAACTTAGTTCTTTTTTAAAAAATCCAAAAAAAATCTTTTTAAATCTTATCCTTAAAAAAAGAAAAAAAATTCAAAAAAAATCAAAAATCCAAAAAAAAACAAGCATTTTTACTCAAGTTGGTTTTTTTAGAAAAAAATAAATCAAAAAATATATGTAATCTTTTTAAAAACAAAGACTAAAACAAAAAAAAGTAAATACATATTAAAAAAGAAGAAAAATTTTGAAAATCCAAAAAAAAACAAAAATCAAATCTCACTTTTTGAAAAATAAATTCCCCTTCATTTTCCAAAAAAAAATTTCATTCTCTTAACTCGATTCTCACTTCCTTTTCTCCTTGACTTTTTCTTGTGCATGACTACTTGGACTCCGACATAACAACAAATCATTTAACTTGAACAAACGACCCTCCAACAATGGCGAACGAAACGCCCCTCGAACTCTTATGGATAGAATCTTTCCCAATTGAATTTTTATTCCTTCTTGTATCATGCTACCCGTCCTAACGATAAGCATTTCGAAATTCACTCAAACCATATTTCCACGCTTCCGAAATTTGGCAATTTTGAAAACGATGAACATACAATTTCTTAATGAAATTCGAACAAGTATGTACAACCATTAAACTTCAACAACTTTGTGATGATGGAATCAAACTTCGGTTAATTCCTTTCGCCCTTACCGATTACGCAGAAAAATGGTTATATAGCTTACCATCAAACTCGATTAAAACTTGGAAAGATTTAAAGAGCCTTTGTTAAAATGTCCATACCATGATTTTAGAAAATGGACTCTTTGCCGAATCTTATACGATGGAGTTGAAAATAGCTCACGAACCATGCTTAAATTGATGTGCCAAGGCAATTTTCTCGCCCAACATGATGATGATGCTTGGCAATTTCTTGAAAACCAAGCTGAAAAATCATCACAATGGGAACATTCTAATGAAAATCCATTTATTCACGATTGAGCGCACACTCGATAGGATCATCTTTGGCTTTGGAAGCTAAAATCGATGCAATGATCAATAAATTCGACAACGTTTTCTCATCCAACCAAATGAACCAAGCCTCCCAACAAATGTGTTACAAATGCAACGATCTGAATCACATAGCCGATGAGTGCCCTAGTTTGATAGAACAACTCAATGCTTTCAATAAGGTTAAGAGTGACTCGTTTTCTCCAACATATAATCCTGGTTGGAGAAACCATCCGAACTTTGCTTAGAACCCAAATAATTCCAACACAAATTTGGTTCGTCCCAATTTTCAAGCATTTCTGAACAATGCTTCAAATCCTCCCTTTCAGCCCAATCATTTTCAACAAAATTTTGTGCCTCCGTCCCAAATCAATCGCAACAATCTTTTGCTCCCAAGACGATAAACGATTGATTTCACTTAAGAAAATTCTTGAAATGTTGGCTAAAGCAGCCCTCAATGCCTCCAATCAAACAGTAATTTGCAAAATTTGTTAACCTCATACATGCAGAATACGAGTCAATCAATTGCTAAACTTGAAATGTAAATGTGTCAATTAGCTACGTCTATAAGTGAACATGAATGAGGCACATTCTCAAGTCAGCCAGTTTCGAATCCCAGAAATCAAAACACGAATTCGAATCAAGCCCATGTTGTTCAAGATTGCAATGTAACCCTAATGAATGCTATCACAACTTTACGTTCCGGTAAACAAATCGATAATCAAGTTGTTAATCCAAACAATTTACCGGAAAAATCCTCCCGACACTTCAAAAACAAGTGAATCTGAACAAAACATTGAGCCAAACATTGAATCAAATTCCAATCCAAATTCTTTTTCTACTCAAGTAGTCCCACCTACTGAGTATCGTGTTCCATTTCCACATCGTCTTCGACCCATGAAACATTCTGACCAAATGGAAAAGATGTTGGAAATTATTAAACTAGTCAAAGTTAACATCTTGATTCTTGATATCGTTTAACAAGTCCCAACTTACACTAAATTTCTCTAGGACTTATGTACTCAAAAATGACACACTCATATACCCAAGAAAGTTTTCTTAGCTGTCGGACTTAGCGAAGTCTTGTCCCAATCAATTCCTGTTAAATACAAAGATCCCGAATGTCCAACAATCTCATGCATGATAAGAGACAAAACGATTAACAAATGCTTACTAGATTTGGGTTTGAGCGTTAATGTGATTTCTTATTCAGTTTACCAGAAACTTGGCTTGGCTGAACTTAAACCAACGAAAGTAACACTTCAATATGACGATCATTTGATAAAAAACCCGTAGGAGAAATCGAGGACGTACTCATCAAAATTGGTCAATTCATATTCCCGTCGATTTCATCGTTTTGGAGACTCAACCTGTGAATAAACCAATGAGTCAAATTCCATTGACTTTAGGCCGACCTTTCTTGGCTACTTCAAATGCTCTCATCAATTGTCAAAACATTTCAATGAAAATTTCTTTTGGAAACATGACTTTGGATTTTAACATATTCAATCTTGAAAATCAATCGAACGAACCACATGACCAAACGTTGGAAGTTAGCGCCATTCAAGAAAATTTTGAGTACGAAACAGTTGACCTTAATAACAAATGGGAGACCGAATACGAACAATCGTTTCAAGACGAGCCTAACGAAATTGAAAATGCGCTTCCGTTTGAAACCCTCACTGTTGAGTTAGAACTTCAACCAAATTCTTTGATTGAGCAACCCCCGAGATTGGACCTTAAACCCCTTCTCGATCACTTTAAGTATGCATACTTAGGTGACAACGAAACATTTCCCGTCATAATCTCTTCATCTCTCTCACTCTTGATCCAGAAGTTTCCCTTCTTTCAATTCTGTCGAAAAATAAAGTAGCAATTGGATGGTCGATCACTGATATAAAGGGAATTATCCTGCTCTTCAACATCGTATCCACTTAGTTGGCGATGCCAAGCTTGTTTGTGACATGCAACGAAGGCTTAATCAAAGGATGTAGTACATGATAAAATCCTTAATAACGGAATCATATACCCAATCTCTGATAGTTCGTGGGTTAACCCAATTCAAGTTGTGCCTAAACAGTCTGGACTTACCATTATCAAGAACGACTCAAACAAACTCATTCCAACTCGTACTCACGGGTTGGCGTGTTTGCATTGATTACCGAAAATTAAACGCCGCAACACCTAGGAATCACTTCTCTCTTCCTTTCATTGACCAAATGCTTGAACATTTAGCTAGCCACAAACTCTATTTCTTTCTTGATGGTTATTCCGGCTATAACCATATTCTAATCACTCCCGAAGATCAAGAGAAAATGACTTTCACGTGTCCCTTTAGCACCTTTGCGTATTGACGTATGCCTTTTGGCCTTTGCAATGCTCCTGCTACATTTCAAAGATGCATAGTCAGTGTTTTTTCCGATATGACCGAACATTTTCTTGAAGTGTTTATGGACGATTTTTCCATATTTGGAAACTCTTTTTCCAAGTTCTTACACCGTCTTGAGTTGGTTCTTAATCGATGCAAGGATAAGCACTTGATGTTAAATTGGGAAAAATGCCATTTTATGATCAAACACGGCATTGTCCTTGGGCAAGTCATTTCAAACATAGGCATTCAAGTAGATAAAGCGAAAGTTGATGTAATTGTGAATCTACCTATTCCCAAATCTGCCAAGGACATTCATTCATTCCTTGGACACGCTAGTTTTTATCGACGCTTTGTGAAGGATTTTGGTAAAATTGATCGACCTCTTACGACTCTTCTTGGAAAAGACATTCCATTTGACTTTAATTCGGATTGATTTTCTGCTTTCGAACGTCTCAAAAACGAACTCATTTCCGCTTCCATCATTTGCTCACCTAATTGGGATCTTCCTTTCGGAATAATGTGTGACGCTTCTAACTTCACAGTTGGTGCTGTTTTAGGACAACACATCAACAAAATTCTTCATGTCATATACTATGCTAGTATGACTCTTAAGGATGCTCAACTCAATTACATGACCACTGAAAAAGAGCTTCTAGAATAGTCTTTGCGCTCAAAAAATTCTGACCTTATTTGATTGGCTCACACAGTACAGTTTACAATGACCATTCCACTCTTAGGTACCTTTTCGCTAAAAAGGATGCTAAGTCTCGTTTGATCCGTTGGATCCTTCTACTCCAAGAATTTGACCTTACGATCAAAGAAAAAAAAGGATCCGGCAATGTCATTGTTGACCATCTATCGCGTCTTGCAAATGCACCATCTTCTTTATCGATCAACAAGAACTTTCTCGATGAACAACTCCTTTCTGTTTTTGTCGATCCATGGTATACCGACATAGTGAACTATCTAGTCACCAAGGAAACTCCTTCATTTTGGTCGAAAAAAGATAAATATAAATTTTTTTCCCAAGTCAAGTACTTCTATTGGGATGATCCATACTTGTTTAAGTACTGTTCCGACTAAATCATTCGACCTTGCATTCTAGATTGTGAAATCAAGAGTGTTGACCAAGCTTGTGGTGGTCATTTCGGTCCGAAGAAAACCATGAAAAAGGTGCTTCAATGTGGTTTTTACTGGCCTATGCTTTTTAAAGATGCATTTGAGTTTTGTAAAACTTGCGATCGCTGTCAAATGTTAGGAAGAATCTCAGATAGAAATTTTTAACGTTTAGGGTATTGATTTTATGGGACCATTTCCCAATTCTTTCGGAAATTGGTGCATTCTTCTTGTCGTTGATTATGTCTCGAAATGGGTTGAGGCTATTCCTTGTAAAACAAATGACCATAAAGTTGTTGTAAAATTCATAAAAGAAAACATCTTTTCGAGGTTTGGAACACCTCGCACAATAATAAGCGATAATGGAACCCATTTATGAAATCGTTTATTCGAAACTCCAAGGAAAAAATACTCGATAACCCATGAGTTATCCACCCCTTATCATCCTCAAACTTATGGTTAAGTTGAAGTTTCAAATCGCCAAATCAAACAAATCTTGGAGAAAACTGTGAATAAAAATCAAAATGATTGGTCACAAAAATTGACAGATGCGCTTTGGGCTTACAGAACTGCATATGAAACCAAACTTGGGATGTCTCCTTTTAAGCTTGTATATGATAAAGTGTGCCATTTACTTGTCGAACTCGAACATAAAGCGTTGTGGGCGATTAAGAACATAAACCTTGATCTTGAAAAGGCCAGCAAAAACAGAAAATTGCAACTCAATGAGTTAGAGGAGATTAGGAGCGACGCGTCTGAAAATAAGAAAATTTACGAAGAAAGAACAAAAAAATTTCATGACAAGTCAACTCTAAGGAAAACATTTTCGCCATACCAAAAGGTTCTTTTGTATGACTCTCGACTTCATTTGTTCCTTAGGAAGCTAAAATCAAGGTGGACAATACAATATATCATACGTACTTTTTTTCCACACGGTACCATTGAAATAGAAAACCCTAGGGATAGTTCGATATTTAAGTCAATGGTGACCATTTAAAGCCTTACTTGGAGTTGGAGTTGGCGAGTGATCAAGAGGAGGAGCTCATGACTCTTCTTGAGATATACTACGTCTAGTAAGAAATTTTAACCCCCTCTTGTAAATATGTATATATTTTTCCTTGTTACACTCATTATATCATGCATTGAGTGTGGGGATACAGTCAAAACTAAGTGTGGGGGAAGTCTCATGTTCATTTTTGATTTTTCATGATTTATTTTTGCATTTTCTTTGCAAAAATCTCTCTTCATAAAAAAAACAAAAAACAAAAACAAATTTTCTTTTTAGCATATTTATTTACTTTTGAAGAAACACTATAGTATAAGTATATGTTTTTGGTTATTGAATTGCAATTTTTGAAAATTTATTTGTCTCAACAAAGATAAAAATAAAGTTCGATTACAAGTAAATATGGTTTAGCTAATAAATAGGAAGGTTCATGGGTGATAAATATGAAGTATGTCCTAATTGTAATCTTTGTTTAAAAGAGTGGTTTTGACATAAAGTAAAGGCGATAACGTTTTTGATCTTCCAAGTTAAACGGTGCTAAGATGATTTTGCAAAACCCACATTTCAATTAAAAAAACAAACAAAAAAAAAGAAAAAAAGTTTTTATAAAAATAAAAAACACCTAGAGTCAGGTGTTCGCACGTAAGTGTGTAAACTCGCCATGCTCTGTACCCTTCTCACATAAGCCCGAAAGGCAGTGCATGATCGGTATATCTGGCCTCAGTTTATTTGAGTTAGGTGTATGTAAATAGATTTAATAAAAATAACCACCTAGAGTCATGTGTTCATATGCAAGTGTGTACACCTGCCACGCTCTGTACTCTTCTCAAGTAAGCCCGAAAGTGTGCATGATTGGTATATCTAGCCTCAGTTTATCTGAGTTAGGTGTGTAAATAATAACATTGTTAATACTTTTCAAAAAAATAAAGAGAGCAAGCAATTGAAATCCAAGCACTATTTTCACATATTTGATTTGACTTCTTATTCAAAAGAAATAAAAATACCACTATGAAAAACTTTGACAACCAATTAAGGATCCATTTCATAGTTGCACTATGTTATCAACCAAAACAAGTAGCCAAACTAGAGTCTAATTGTAATGATAACTTAATTTTTGTTGGAAGTTTTGACGAGTAAAAGGACTTAAATTTCTTGATAATGACCAGAACTTATATCTAACTTAATCATGTCAATTTAAAGGTAAATTCTTAATTTGTAAATATTTTTGGAAACTTGCATCATGTAGAATATGCATATCACATTTGGATTTTGTGGGTGGTATCTGCTGAAAATGCTCGTGAGATAACACTCGTCCTACAAGAAACACCTAGAAGTTTAACGGCTTGTTGCAAACGCTTAAAGCAATCGTGTTTCCTACAAAAACAAATTTATCTTAGTTTTAGTTTATTCGAAGATGAATATAAAGATAAGTGTGGGTGTATTGGATGTACACGTAAAAGTGTATATTTTTACTTCCATATTTAATCTACTTTTATTTAAATAAATGAGCATATTAGGGTATTTTACATGTTTAAACCAAAATTTAAATTGTTTTCAAATCATCATTTTTTTCATCTTCATTTTGGGGTAAAATGGTAATTTTGTGTATGATTTAATTTGAGAAAATTTACTTGCACATTTTAATGTTGTTTTGTAGGAATTTGAGTGATTATTAGAAATAGTTTCATGTATGTATGCATGCACAAGTAAAGGAAGACAAAGTAATGAAGAAATAAAAGAATTCATGCAACATGGAGGAGCCAACCTACCCACTAACCCATGGACCACAATTAAAAGCTAATGGAGATTAATAAGCACATGCAAATATTAATGGTGGATTAGGTAGAAGCTAATGATTACTTGGAGGTTACACTTCCTAAAGGGCATTTTAGATAGTCCCCTAAAATATGGGTTAGAGTTTTAAGCATGTATAAATATCCCTTATATTTCATGTAACCATCTTCTTATCTTTTATGCAAGTTGTAACCACAAAATCAAATATAAATAAAAGTTTCTTTCATGACTTCTTAGCCTTGTTTTACTTTCATGCAATTTTTATTTATGTTTTCTTTTATGCTCTTTTATTCTCTTATGCTCTCTATAAATTCATGCAATTAGTTTAGAATTATTTTATGCAAGTAGCTAGCTCCTTGTTTTGATTAGCTCTTTCTTTCCTTCATGTTTTTGTCAAAATCATTTTATGTTAACATGAATTCAGTTATGTGTAGCTAAATCCCTTCATTTTAGGGGTGATGAAGCTCTCATGAGTCACATAAAGTTAACATAGTGATTTCATTTGATCTCTTTTTGTGCTTAATGGAAATTCTTGATGTGGTAAAATTTTGTTGTTTAATGTTGAATTTGATAGCCTATGTTGTTGACACCAAATAGGCTATGCTTAAACAAACATAAACACAAATTACCTCTTCACCTACATATGTTTTTGCAATGAAGTGGATTTAGAATCAAAATTTGATGGTCTATGTTACTAATCAATAGTAAATAGATCATGTTTAGAATAGATTTTATTTTTAATTTCATTTTCATGAGAATTGACAAGTGGTTTGGATGGTGTGTTAAAGTTTGATGGTTAATTTTGGGCTAATTAATAGCACAAATATACCATACTTAGGATAAACACATAGACTAAATTCACAAATACCTTAAAAAAGATCATAATTTCATTGTGTTGATTTCTATGATCATGAGAAGGGATTTGCCTCTAAATTGCCTTCTACTCTCATATTTTTAATCACTTTTATTTGTAGTTAGTTTTTAGAAATTTTAGTTAACACGTCTTTAAATTTTGGTCTAATTTGATTGAATAGAATTTAAAATTAATTCATTTTCCTGCGGATCGACCTGTACTCGCATACGTAATACAATTGTACGTCGTACGCTTGCGGTTTTTAATGATAATACTTTTAGCAGTGGTTTTCTAATTGATAAAAAATCCGGCATTTTAACATCCTTCCTATTGGTACGTTTTTTCATTTTGATCCATTTTACAATTTCAGTGTCGGGATGGATAGCTTGGACTAGGACCATGAAGACCATATCTTTGTTTGGGTTACTTACTTTAGTCACCGTGGTATTGAACTGACTCATGAAGGATTTGAAAGATTCATTTCGTCCTTGGAATAAGCTAGATAAGGACATCACAACTTTCGATTATGCCGTGTGAAGCCTAAACTAATCAAAGAATTCAGTCGCTAATTCATTGAAAGTGGAGATGAATTTTGATGGAGCCTGGTGAACTCCTCTAGGAAGATTGGAAAACATCTACATCGAACAACATTTGAATCATTCGCTCCGGCCATGTACCAACTGTATTTGTACAAGTGAGGTTTCGGATCTCTAGTTCCATCGTAAGATGAAATAGCCGGCATAGTGAACTTTTTAAGGTATCATTTATTTAGAATGTCAATCGTAAAGGGAGTCTAGCTTGGAGCAGATCCCCATTCGTCATCTTTTATGTCCTTACTTTTGTCCGTCAAGTGCCTGATCATATCCATGATATATGCCTTTGATGTCCGGTAGTCCGCGGGTTGGTTGTAAGTGACTGCACCAAGTGTTTGATCTTGCAAATGATCTTGGTAAGTGGGCTAAAACCTAGGCTCTCCTCTCTTCATGAGAGCCACTCCCTTAGAGTTCTATTGGCTTGCGGTTGGTCGGGAAGGGGCAGTTTGGGCTTCCATGGCGGTATTGAGGGCATCGGCATTTTCTTCCAACTTGTCGTCATCAATTTGCTCACCATTTTCTAAGTTGGAGAGATCCACCGCTATCTCAATATCTTCCTGTGGGGTTTTCGCCCCCTAGATTCAAGTTTGTAGTGGGCTGCTTTGCAGTTGGCAAAGTGCTCGTGTTTCCTTCTACGATGATTCTTGTGGCTCCGTCCACCACTCCTTTCTACTGCTGCTTTCCGTTTCTTCTATTTAGGCTAGAAACAGAAGAGTTTTCCTACTCCGTGGCAGCTGTGGGTTCTGGGCTAGTTCTAGGAGCAGCTAGTGATTGCAAGGCTAGGAGGGCATTTAATTTGTCCATGAGATTTTTGGCTGTTCTCCATCTTTTGGTTGATTTCATCAACAATCTTATTCAATTTGCTTTTGTTGACAACTTCACACTAGGTAGAAGATCCCAGCACCTGATCTTCTGTGTTAACTCCAGAATTTGCTCCGACTAATGGATTATTGGCGTCATTGACTTCAACTTCCTGAGGATTGGTCTCTTCTTTGGCTATAACAACTCCTATGGACCTTTCGGAAGCAGTTATCTTCCTTCCCGCCATTGATCCTCAACGGCAAGCTTCAAACCTCCTAGAGCCGACTTTAGGGATCTAGCGGGTCCAAAGAGGAAAACCAGATCGATGCCCGAGTTCAATTCTCGATGAAAGCATTATATGGTTCCATTAGTAATTTTGGTAGCTCTTTGTGATTCTCTGAAGCATTTAGTAGTTATAAGGGGTTGTGTATAAATGTTATACATACAAGTATTAATATATGATATTAATACATAGTTAAATGGTTTAGATATGGAAATAAATGCACATATAAAGTAAGGGTGGCCACACTTGTGGATGGTGATGGGTTTGGCTTTGGTTTTGGCTTTGGCTTTTAAGAATGAGCAATTAATGGTACATATTTTCTCCTAAAACTCTTCTATAAATAGCATCTCAAACTACTTCATTTTTCTAGATGAAAAAATCCTAGTATCCACCTCATCAATGGCAGGGGCCTATTGTTCTCCCCACTTTAAAATAAAAGCAATTTCATTGGCGATAGTCCTCCGATCCTTGCAAGACCAAGAAGGTGAAATTAGATTCTAAAGAACATACATAGATCAAAGTGCTACAAGCGGTATCATCACAAATTTGTATACGTTGTATTTTATTTGATTTTAGGATATCTAAACCCAATATAAAATAATTAACCATGTTTATATGTTAGACGTATAATTGTTAAAATTAATAATTGACCAAATATAATTTTTGACATAAATTGATTTATTATAAAAACCAAACCCAAATGAAAACTACAATATGTTGTGCAAATCATATAAACATAAGATTCAACTTTTCATCATTAGAATTTTACTTTTTATAACTTTAATTATATTAAAATTCATTGCCTCGTTTAGTTCTTATTTCTTTTATATAATATAATAGAAATAAATATAACATGATTGGATTTTGATATTTGTATCGCATAATTGGATTTGAATGCATGTAATGAAGAACTTATACATGTTTTTTCTACAGATATGTGTTTGTCTATATATATATGTATGTATGTATCTATATATGTTAACCCGCTTTTTAGCACAGCAGATTTCATCTGGACTTAGAAGATTCAAACGAGGATGAAATGACTTGAAAACTTAGATGCACACTTAAAATGATTAGAGAATGGAGCTCAAGAAATTTGGATGAAAAATATAGAGAGATGTCGGTACAGACCTCTCATGTAGGTACCGACTGCTCATATTGACTCCATAGGTGTTGCGACTTATTAGAACATCTCTATATGGAATTATAAGAGTGTTGTAAAAAGTACAAGTCATTCCAAGATAAGGAAAAAAGTCACCACCGACGTTTAAGGTAAAAAAAAAGCCAATATTGGGCTGCTTTGAAGAGAAGTAGATGATGACTTATTTTGGACAACCAACGATCGATAGAAATAGCATAGAACATCTCAAAATCATGTAGGATGAAGGATGCAAAAAGAATCAACCCACCTTGGCTTAACCACATATGTCGGAACCGACTTGAGAGGTTGGTACCGACATGTGGTGTTAACCCAAATGGTTCACAACTTCAAGCACTATCTTGGCCCTCTATCTGGACTGTACTCCAACTCTTCTCCTGGCCCAGTACGACTGCTACCCCTATATATACAAACCATGGAGCAACCAAAACAGCGGCTGGATTCTCTGACCGTGGAGACTCTGCTACTTCTTCGCATCTAACCTTCCTCCATTAAAGTCACATGGGAAACAACTATTTGTTGTTCTAGGTATTAGCAAATTCTTAGTACTACAGACTCTCAAACACTCTAGAAACATCATTGTAAATCTGAGATTCACTAGATAGTGGTCAGATCTAAGATAGCTAGTTGTAATCTAGAGAGAGAACAACTAATAAAAGATTAAAGTGGATGCAGGCCGAAGATTACGTCGAACCACTATAAAAATTCTCCTATTGTTTTTTAGTCTTCAACTACTTTTCTGTTTATTTAATCTGAACTGGTGCGTTCATCTTGATTCTGGGTGTTGGTCCAATTTTTGGGTTAACATTTTGGTGCTTTCACTGAGAACAAAGCTAGATCTGAAAACTTGAGGAGTGAGTCTGAGATTTGGAAGATGATAAAGAGGCCTAACACCAGATCAAGGGCTGGAGGAAGTCCACCATAGCCTGGGTGTAGCCAGGAGGTGTCTTTAAATTCTAATCAATCTGTCTATGTCACCAGGAAAGAGATGGAGAGAATGATGAAGGCAATGCAGGATGAATTAATGACTAGACAACAAGAACTACTATATGGGTTTTTCCAAAGGATTGGACAACAAGGAATAGCAAGAAATGCTAGGATTCTGAACCAAGTGGTAGGTCCTGATCCAGGAGCTACAGGCATTGGAGCAGAGTAAGTTGGACCAATGCCCCCACCAACAAAACAACCGATACCTGGGGACAATGATGGTGTAACTGCTGGGGTTCTAAGAATTTGGATGACGCTGGAATTAGGAATGAAAATCAGAACGCAAATGTGCTGCCAGAGGAGTATGTTCCAGAGCTTCCTTAAAGGAAAGGAGGACTGAATGAAGCTAGAGTCGTGAATCAAAATGCAGGCGTGTAGTTAGAAAAGTACATCCTAGAATACCCCCATAGGAACAGGGGGAAGAATATTACTTTTGGACGGAGACCTTCATCGGATGGTGAAAATCTACTAGCTGAATTGGTATGAAGATGATCAGAGGTGGACCCCCAAATCAAAGCTTAGAGGATGTGAATAGGAAATCGTTAACTTCAAATATCCGAAAGGCAAGGAATCCCCATGTTTTCAAGCTTCCGATGCTAGAGATGTATGATGGAAAATTAGATTCAACAATTCACTTGATGAGATATATCCGACACATGTAGGCATTGGGTGCTTCAGAGGAAGTGATGGGACAATGCTTCCATTATACTTGATGAATTTCGCTATGATGTGGTTTCAACAATAGGAAAATGGATATATCTGTACTGGGACTAAATTGGTGGACCGGTTATTGAGGCAGTTCAGATTTTATGTCACAAGACTAAAAAATTTAATGATGCTTTCGACTGTGAAGCAAAGGCCCGGAGAGAGACTGAGGAGCTACTTGACAAGATTCAATGCAACTACTACTACCGTGGACAGACTCGGTCCATTGATAATCTTGATGGCGGCAAATTCAGGGGTGAAAAGCAAAACGAATTTCAAGACTGCTTTGGAAAGGGACCAACCGATAGATCTCACAGAATCTATCATGAAGCGGAAAAATACTTACATCAGGAAGACGGTGAAGCTAAAGACATTGAATTTAATGAAGTCAATGCCATGGATGGTGGAGGACTGCACAGAGCTGAATATGATAAGGACAAAGGGAAATGGAAAGCTGACGATGATGGCGGGGAATCTAAGTGGTTAAGGAGGGGACTAAAGTTCTCTTCTTATGCCGAGCTAACTGAAAATCTGGAAAGGATCTACTTGGAAACTAGAGGGCACATCCTCTATCAGAAGCCGGCTAGGCTAGAACATTCGGATTAGAAGAAAAGATCTGGGAAGTACTGCATATTCCTTGAGCTAGAAGGACATGAAGCAAACGAGTGCAGACACCTTCGCGACATGATTGAGGAACTAGTTCGAAACAACTAGTTGCAACAGTACGTCAGAAACAGAACTGCAACGGTGCGGCTAGAACAACCACCATCTGCAGCCAACACACCAAGGATCAACCGGGGATCTGGTTTGAGACCCATAATCCCATGATCGGGATGGACAGGGAGCATATTCGTCTCTCATGCTCTGCTTTTTTTGCTTTGGATAATAACTCCAGACCACTTAGACGTGCACAAAACCTAGATTGGTTTCTAGTCACACTCTAAGTTGGATGTCTAGGATGACTACTTAGGATTATGATAACCTCGGACTGCTTACACATATACGGGATCTTGATTGGACCCTAAGCACGCTCTAAGTCGAATGTCCGGGATGACTATTTATGATTTTTGCTTATTTGTTTGAATTTGAATTTGAATTTTGAAAAATCCATAAGAACGGGATGACTAACATTCGTCGCTTTATGTCTCATCTAAAGAGACGTGACCGAAGTGCAAGGTGCATATCCCCTTGCTGAAGAGCAAGCGGATGGGCCTGTATGGATTTGGATAACCTTAGAGCTACCATTAGGAGAGATGGGGCCAGAGTGCAAGGACTGAACCACATAACCGAAGAGTGAAAAGGATGGGCTTCTTTGGTCGCTATAGAGTTACAGCTCGAAGAGGCGACCTAGAGTGCAAGAAGTAAGTCACTTTGTCGGAGAGCGAATGGATGGGTTGACTGTTGCTGATCCCCTTACCAAAGAGTGAGTGCCCTTATCAAAGAATAAGCGGATTGGTTCAGCAAGGACCCGAAGAGATCAAGGGTAGGTTCCCTCGCCAGAGCATGAATGGATGGGCCAACTTGATCGTTGAGTACCACTTACTAGAGAATAGTGTGAGTCAGTGGAATAGGGATATTAAGGATAAATTAACAGTAGAGGGAGGTGAATAGTGTTTAATGGATTATATGAATATTATTCAAATTCTTTAAGATTTTACTTGAAATGATGGAATTAATAATCACAGAAACAATCACAGAATCAAAGTACATATAAAAGTAAATGCAGTAAAAGTAAAAAAGGAAAGAACACACTAGGATTTTATACTAGTTCGGAGTTACCCTACATCCAGTCTTGCATAATTCCTTGTACAGATTTCTTTTCAACTAGTAATTGCAAATACAATCTCGATTTCAAGGCAACGAGTCACATCCTCTAGAATCCCAGGCTCTGGGTAGAGCCACTTGATTTCCGAACCACAAGCATACCTACTAGATTTACGGGCTACTAAGCACACCCAATTGATTTAACCAGGCTATAATCACACCTACTTGGATTTCAGGGATACCAAGCACACCACAGAGTATAGAGTATGATTTGATAGAGTTTACAGACTCAGATCTTCGATCTTGATTACAATCGATCCATTAACTATTGAATAGCACTTGATCTTAAAAGAGATGAGATAAATCAGAGAGTATATGAAGGAGAATCAAACTAGTAAGGAATGAATTTGATTCTGGTTGAATTTTTGTAGAGTTTCAATAGAAATTGTTTTAAAATCCAAGAGAATGAAAAGAGGAGAGAAAAATAAGAAAGTAATTAATAAAAATTCGTTTGGAAGTCTGTTATATATAGGAAAACAACGGTCATGTCCATTCACGAAGAGAAACGATGAAAAGACACTTCCATTCAAAGTTTGAATATTAAAATCTACGCCTAGTATGTTGACATATGGGATTTGGATATGTCGACATATCCTACATAAAATTGAAAATTATTTTGACAATCCATTGCTTTTTAAAATAATTTGATACTTTGTAGGATCATTTAAATATAGTTTATACAAATTTTAATCAAAATATAACTTAATAAAACTTTATAAAATAATTTTGAAAGATTTTAATAAGAATATTCAACATAATGTAAATAATATATACAAAATCCATATAGTTATAAATTATTAAAGTATAAACAAAAATTCAATATGTATAAACTTAAAAGCACTAAAATAATATCTTAATATGTATAAGAGATTTGAAAATAATTTTGAGAAATATTTTGAAGACATTAATTTTAAAAATAAAATGTTTAAATAACAATTTTAAAACAAATTAGAGAAGACGAGAGAGATCAGAAAAGTGCTATCAAGGTTTTAACATAAATTCTCTGACGCTATAAATTATTTGAAATATCTTGAACTCTTCAATACTCATGTGTCTTCATTCTTGAACTCTTGAAACTTTATATCAACATCTTGAATCTACTCTTAATATTTATATTGTACGGTCTTCTTAATCAATACCTGTCTAATATCATGCACTATATTATATATATATATATATATATATATATATATATATCTTGATAAAACATTAGTATCTATATCCTATAGTTGTTAACATCAAAACCAATACCTAAGGTACTGAAAACTCCCCCTTTTTGACGATGATAACCCTGTATATAAAATATATTATAACTCCCCTTGAGTTACAAAACTCACCCTTAATCTATGCTTAGATTTTTATATATTTTTCCCCCTTTGACATCAAAAAATAACTAACTAAAAAATATAACTCCCCCTAACTAAGATACTATAGTAATAATGATAAGAATGATATATAATAAATGATGGGTGATAACACAAATCATTAATAGTAACCATACCAAACTATATATTCATTCAATATCACAATCCAATCAAACCCTAAACTATACATATATGTACAAAGTAAAACTGTCAAATTAAATCAAATATACATACACACATTAAAATAATCAAAGCAAATCAACTATTATCCTAACGAGATTTTCTAATGATGGGGGATTTGTGAATAGGACAATGAGGATAATGAAGGCAGAAGTTCCCTTTTTGTTCGATGGGATTTCCATCTCGATTGGAACATACTTCTCCGACGCATCAAACTTCATCATCTTCCTCCATGTGTTCTTTCTCTTCTTCCTCTTCTTATTCCTCTTCTTCTTCGTCATTGCTGCCTTGAATGGGGTTATGAATAGCTAAATTTGCAGACTCGTCATCAATAACTATTGGATTCGTAGGATTATCCAATAGATATTTTTGCAAATTGTGAAGAATTCTGCTTCGCTTCTCTTGTTCCTTGGTCATACGAAGTTGCAACACTTGAATTTCAGTGAGCATTTGCAAAATATTCTTCATTTCACCCTCCATTTTAGCAATCTTGGCCATAGTAGTGCTTTGGAAGTGCGTAGGTTAGGAGAAGGGAAGGAAAGCATGGATTTTCTTCTCTAAAACATTTAGGATTAGAGGAGGCATGGTTTGTTTGTTCCAGAAGTTTAAAATAGAGAGAATGCAGAAAAATGAAGAAGAAAGTCAAAATTTGGTTATGATATAACCAACAGTTTGAATTGTGGAGGAAAAATAAAAAAACTGATTTTACCTTTATATGTCGACATATGAGAATAGGGTACGTCGACAAACATAGTATTATTTTGATTATTTTGTTTTTCTTTATATTTTGTAATTTTTACTTGATTATTTTTATATTTCCGACCGAGAACAAATTCCTAACTCTCTTCTTAACTTAGTGAATGATGTTGATTCAATGATTTTGTTAATATATCAGCTATTTGATTTTCAGTGTTTATAAATTCAAGTGTTATTTTTTTGTTTACATTATCTCTCAAAAAATTATGTCTTATATCAATATGTTTAGTTCTAGCATGATGAATTGGATTTTTAGATGTATTATCATAGTATATTGGTGATTTAGTAAAAATTTAAACCAAAATTGTTTAAATTTGTTGCATATAGATAACTTGTAAATAGGCTAATGCTGTTGAAATATACTATGTTTCTATCGTAGAAAAGACATAGAGTTTTGTTTCTTACTAAACTAAAAAACCAGAGAGTGTCCCAAAAAGTGACAAGTTCTAATTGTATTTTTTTGGTCTGATTTGCAACCAGCATAGTCAACATCACTATATGAAATTAATTCAAAGGTGTCTTCTTTTGGGTAAATGAGTCCATAGTTTTATGTGTTATTTACATATCTCAAAATTCTTTTTTCGGATTTTAAATGAGTTCCTTTAGGTTGAGAATAATATCTTGCACAAAGACAAACACTATGCATTATATTAGGTCTACTAGCAGTTATTTGACTTACATCATTTGAATTTTCTTCTTTACTTAATTTTTCATTAGTGTCATATGAGTTGGTTTACCATTGGTATTTGACATACCAAATTTCTTAACTAAATCTTTAGCATATTTTTCTTGACAAATAAAAATTCCATTGCTAAGTTATTTCATTTGTAATCTTAGAAAATAATTTAATTCTCCCATATGACTCATTTCAAATCCCTTAGTCGTTATTTTTGAAAACTCTTTATTTAGTTTAGGTAGATCCAAAAATGATATCATCTGTATATATTTGTATTACCTGAATATCATTTTTATCTCTTTTAATAAAAAATGTACAATTTACGTTGTCTATTTCAAAATTTGATTGTAATATATAGGACTTAAGTCTGTCATACCAAGCTCTTGGAGCCTATTACATCCATACATAGCCTTCTTTAATTTGTATATATGATTAGATAGTTTTTCTTCTTCAAAAAGTGGGGATTGTTCTACATATACATCTTCTTTAGTAAAACCATTTAAAAATGCACTTTTAACATCCATTTGATATAACTTAAAATCGTTATGATTAGCGAATGCAAATAAAATTCGTCTAGCTTCTAATATTGCTATGGGTGCAAAGGTTTCATCAAAATTTATTCCTTCTTGACAATAACCTTATGCAACTAATCGAGCTTTATTTCTCACAACCACTCCTTGTTCATTCATTTTGTTTCTATACACCCGTTTAGCTCTTGTTATGGATTTATTCTCAGGTCTGGGGACTAATTCTCATACATCATTTCTTGTAAATTGATTCAATTCTTTTTGCATAGCAAGACTCCATGAATAATCACTTGATGCTTCCTTTGGTTTTGTAGGTTCAATAGTTGAAATAAAAGCAATGTTACTCATTTTATTTTGTTGATTTCTATTTTTAACAACAGATTTAATATTTCTAAGTATGTTTACTATAGGATGATCTTTCAAGTATTTTGTTCTTTTATTTGGATATGAATTTTCTGAATTATTATTGTTTTCATTTTCGGTAATCTCATTATTACTAATTTCGTTTGGGTTATCAGTGTTTTCTTCTTTATCGATATTTAGGTTATAAACTTTAAATTTTTTATCAAATGAGACATGTAATGTCTCTTCAATAGTATTAGTTTTAGTATTGAAAACTCTATAAGCTTTACTTCTATTTGAATATTCAATAAAGATACCTTTATCTGATTTAGCACCAAATTTATCCAAATTATCTTTAGTGTTTGAAATAAAACATTTACTACCAAAATTTTTAAAGTATGATACTTTAGGCTTTTTATTATAGAATAATTCACATGGTGTTTTCTTAGTTAATGGTCTTGTTAAAATTAATATATAACATGCAGTACCAGCTGCTTCAGTCCAAAAACTTTTAGGTAAATTACTATCATTTAGCATAGTTCTAGCACATTCCTGAATAGTTCTATTTTTACATTCTACTACTTCATTTTGTTGTAGTATTCTTGGAAATGAAAAATTATGAGTTATACCTTTCTTATTATAGAAATTCTCAAAATTTTCATTTTCGAATTCTCCACCGTGATCACTCTGAATAGTTTTGATTTTACTAGTCATTTGATTTAGAATTCATTTAATAAAGATTTTAAACATTTCAAAAGCGTCACTTTAAGTTTTAAGAAAATCATCCAGTAAACCTAGAATAATCATCTGCGAGTATAAATACATATCCACTTTGATTTATAGATTGTACCTGTGAGGGACCGAAAAGATCTAAGTAAAGAATTTCAAAGTTTTGAGAGGTAGAAATCATATCTTTTGATTTAAAGGAACTCTTTCTAAGTTTTCGTAATAGACATGCGTCGCGTAAATTATTAATTTTGAATTTTACTTTGGAAAGACCTCTAACTAGATTATTTTTAGCAATTTTAGATATTAGTTTGAAATTCAAATGACCAAATCTTTTATGCCAAATCCAAGGTGTTAACCTAAAAAATGGATCAACACCCTGGATCAAGTATGAAAGCACCAGTGTAGATAATCAGCAGGACAAATCTCAGATAAACAACAAATAAAGAGCAGAAGTAAGAAAAGAGGCACATAATTTTTATAGTGGTTAGGTTGACTCTGACCGACGTCCACTTTAATCAATCTTTATTATGATTATGCTAGTTGAATCTCTCTGGATATCAACTAGTTAGTTGTTAGATCTAAGTTACAATGAGTTAGAATAAGTCATAAGTTCAAGGGTTGATTGGAGAATAACAGTACCCCCTTAATGACTATTGTGAGGGAGAAGAAAGTTGAAGAAGTGAAGGAATTCCAGTAGAGTAATAGCAGCTCTCTATCCGGAAAAGATCCATCTCTAGTTGCGGGTAGGTGAGTATTTATAGGGAAGTTCAGTGAGTATTGGGCCAGAAGTCCAAGTGCAGAGGAGTCCAGTTGTTATGCCATGTCATCACCAAAAATCTCAAATCAATCTGAGTCATTTCTATGGATCGCTAGCTATCCATTGGGGATGGATCGCTAGTCATCCGTAGGGGATGGATCGCTAACTATATACAGGGGATGGATCGCTAGCTATCCATCAACTTAGCGTAATTTTCTATCGGAAGCCTTTACTTAGTGCTACGAAGGAGCTCGGAAAGTTTGAGGGCGATCCGACCTGTCTTAGTGGATCGCTAGCTATCCAAAGGGGATGGATCGCTAACTATCCATAGGGGACGGATCGCTAGTTATCCATCCACTTAGCATATTTTTGAGTGATCTTTATTTGGTTCTCTTTCTATCTTCTATCTAAGTGCCTTTTCCAAATATCAAGTCGTTTGGAGTTAGTTTGATCATCCGTCTTCATGGGTCATCTCTCGCTCAAATCTTAATGAAATCAAACGAAACTTTGCAGGAACACTCTAGGGGTGTTAAGGACCCACCATAAAAATTTGAGGTTGGTGGAGCCCACTCTAAATGGGTCGCTAGCAATCCATCAAATCAACTCTAAATGACTTCATTTTTTGTGAGTCTTCTCCTATGTTTTCTAAATGTTCTCCCAAAATTTCAAGTCAATCCGACTTCATATGAGTTCTGTAGGTCCATTTTAAGTTAGCTAATTCTTGCTAAACAGCTTAAATCAGATGAGTCTTCACTTCTCGAACTAGATTGTTTGGCATGTTATGAAACTTGGCAAGCATGCTTAGAAATGGTAATGAATCATGATGCAAGAGGTTTGGAGGGTCCATGAGCAAGCCTTATGGATCGCTAGCGATCCATAGGTGTTGGATCGTTAACAATCCATAACCTTAGCTTATTTTGGCATCTTTCCTCTTGGGTCTTTCTTTTCTTCTTTTTCTGGTCCTTTTAGTTAATTCTTGAGTTATTTTGGCGTAGTCTGAATGTTCTAATTCTTATTAAATTTTAATGGGTTTAAAACCCAGTTAACACTTGCTCCCCAAAGTACGCCTTTTGAATGAAAGGTATGCTTTGTTTAAGAACAAATTCCTGTCCCCATTCTTCGATAATTGAGCTTTTTAGCTGCTTTAGCCTTGGTGAATTATCCAGTTCCTTCGGATTCTCTTGCCAATCACAAGTCGTTCCAAACCAGTTACATTCTAAGACTACAGACTCTACCTAAGTGTAATCTATACATAACAATCATTCTGATTTCATTCGGAGTTATTACATCACATATCTCTAATTAAATCACATGCTTCCAATTACATTGCATATATCCAATTACATCACATATCTCCATTTACATCACATATCTCTAATTGTCCCATATTCATTCGGGATTTACATCATTCTCATTTTACTGCTCATACAGAGTTGTCATATCACATATCAAAATCACGTTATATATCAAAAATCGCATCATAAATCGAGATCATCCTATGTTCATCCAGGATTTATCAATTTTATTCTATTTATAAGGCATTCAAATCCTTTATTAAATCAAATTTGTGTTAAGGCTCGATCTCTCCTGATTGTTAAAGTTTAATGCGCGATCTCTCTAGATTGTTTAATGTTTTAAGTTAAGGGGACGATCTCTCCGGATTGTTTATTTGTTAAGTTAAGGGGGATTAGGTAAGCCTATCTGCTCACTCTTCCATGAGGGGACTCACTTCTTGCACCCCGGTCCCGTCTCTTCGGTCCGGACTCTAAGGCGATCAATGTTGTACAAGTCCATCCACTCGCTCTCTAGCAAGGGGACTTGCACCCTGCACTCTGGTCCCATGGCGGGACTCTAAGGCGATCAATTTCAGTCATCATAATCAATGTGGATTTTTTCAAAATTCAAATAAAAAAAAAGTAGAAATCAAATAAGAAGGAATCAAAACAAATAGAAATCCTAAATTTTCACCTCGGAGATCCGACTCAGAGCGTGCGTAAAGGCCAATCTTGGTCTCGTACACGTATAAGCTGCCTGAGGTCATTATTGTCCTAAATAGTCATCTCAGGCATCCGACTCAGAGCGTGCCTAGGGACCGTTTAGGATCTTGTACATGTGTAAGCATCCTGAGGTTATTATTGCCTAAATATTCATCTCAGGCTTCCGACTCAGAGCGTGCCTAAGGACCGTACGGGATCCCGTACACGTGTAAGTGGCTTGAGGTTATTAAAGGTAGGAAAAACAAAAAGCAGAGGGTAAGGGACGAACCTACCCCCTGTTCCAACTATAGGATTTTGGTTTCAGCTCATGAGGTCATGTATTCATACTCTGATTTGCTACTCTAACTCCAACATCACACATTCGGGCGTTATAGCTTATCCTAGATTCAAATCTGTCGTACCCCCAAGTCATATGGGCATTATTTCAGTTTGTTTTGCTCTAACTCCAAATGCTCTTGCATTGGGTTTTATTGTTAATTCCTACGTTGCCCTGAAGTATCGGTTGCTCTGGGCATAGGGGCAAGACTCTACCTTGTTCCAATCCAACTCCGGTAGCTTTTGTTTTATTCCCTAGAGTTTGATTCCTATTCCTTATAGATCTAGCTATCCCTTTTGTCTCCATCCTTTGGAAGAAGCCATCCATCATCTCTTATTGCCTAGGCAAGATCCCATCTTGCTTCTCCTTCATCATCCTTTCTGTTTCTTTTCAATCATATAGATGGGTTGATGATAAATTGAGGACACCTCTTGGATGTCCCCAGGCTCCGGTTGACTTGCTACAGCTCTAGATCTAGTATTAGACATACTCATCTTCTCTAAATCCTAGATTCAAACTTCAGTTCTTCAGATCTCGTTCAAGGTTCTCGGTGAAAGCACCAAAATGTTAACCTTAAAAATGGATCAACACCCTGGATCAAGTGTGAAAGCACCAGTGTAGATAATCAGCAGCAAAAATCTCAGATAAACAACAAATAAAGAGCAAAAGTAAGAAAAGAGACGCAGAATTTTTATAGTGGTTCGGCTGACTCTGGCCTATGTCCACTTTGATCAACCTTTATTATGATTATGCTAGTTGAATCTCTCTGGATATCAACTAGTTAGCCCTTAGATCTAAGTTACAATGAGTTAGAATAAGTCATAAGTTCAAGGGTTGACTGGAGAATCACAGTAACTCCCTTGATGACTGTTGTAAGGGAGAAGAAAGTTGAAGAAGTGAAAGAATTCCAGTAGAGTAATGGCAGCTCTCTATTCGGAAAAGATCCATCTCTAATTGCAGGTAGGTGAGTATTTATAGGGAAGTTCAGTGAGTATTGGGCCAGAAGTCCAGGTGCAAAGGAGTCTAGTTGTTATGCCAAGTCATCACCAAAAATCTCAAATCAATCTGAGTCATTTCTATGGATGTTTAACTATCCATAGGGGATGGATCTCTAGCTATCCATAGGGGATGGATCGCTAGCTATCCATCAACTTAGCATATTTTTCTACCAGAAGCCTTTACCTAGTGCTAGAAGGAGCTCGGAAAGTTTGATGGCGATCTGACCTATCTTGATGGATCGCTAGCTATCCATAGGGGATGGATCGCTAGCTATCCATCCACTTTGCATATTTTTGAGTGATCTTTGTTTGGTTGTCTTCCTATTTTCTGTCTAAGTGCCCTGTTCAAATATCAAGCCGTTTGGAGTTAGTTTGATCATCCGTCTTCATGGGTCATCTGGACCAGAAGAATCATCCATATATCGCACAAATCTTAATGAAATCGAACAATACTTTACAGGAACACTCAAAAGAGTGTTAGGGACCCACCAAAAAATTTAAGGTAGTGGGGCTCACTCTAGATGGGTCGCTAGTGATCCATCTAGATGGATCGCTAGCGATCCATCAAATCAACACTAAATGACTTCAATTTTTGGTGAACCTTCTCCTATGTTTTCTAAATGTTCTCCCAAAATTTCAAGTCAATCCGACTTCGTATAAGTTTTGTAGGTCCATTAGCTAATTTGGCCAAAAAACATAAATCAGATGAGTCTTCACTTCTCGAGCTAGATTGTTTGGCATGCTATGAAACTTGGCAAGCGTGCTTAGAAGTGGTCATGAATCATGATGCAAGAAGTTTGGAGGGTCCATGAGCAAGTTTTATGGATCGCTAGTGATCCATCACCTTAGCTTATTCTGGCATCTTTCCTCTTGGGTCTTTCTCTTCTTCTTTTTCTGGTCCTTTTGGTTGATTTTTGAGTTATTCTGGCGTAGTCTGAATGTTCTAATTCTTATTGAATTTTGACGGGTTAAAAACCCAGTTAACACAAGGGTCACTGGATTCAGCCAAAAGACATAAGTTATCATTTGAAATTTTCATACTTAATATATTGATGTTTCGTTTCCTAATGCCTTCAAAGATAATGTTTGATTCGTTATCTTCAATATGACATCTATCTTTTATGAATTTAATTTAGAAACCCTTATCACACAATTGATTAACACTCGACAGATAATGCTTTAAATTCCTAACTATCAAAACATTAGAAATGATAGGAGTTTTAGAATTATCGACATTACCGATGCCAATCACATATCCTTTAGAGTTGTCTCTAAAATTTACTAATCCACCATCTTTGTAAAATATATCCTTCAAAATCTTTGGATTTCCAGTCATGTGTCTTGAACATCCAATATCCATTTCTTCTTTTTGATCTGAAGAGTTTGATCATCAGGCGTCCATTCAATAAAAGTCATGTAACACATCCGTTCTCGCAATTCATACTTTTTCAAAAGATCACGTGACTTTTTATAATGAACAGATGCAAATGTATGAAACAACAATATGATGACTTTGCAAATTAACCTTTCGAAAATAGTATTAAAATATTATCAAAAATTGCCACTAAAACTTTTTCAAAAATCATATTATGAACATTTTGAAAACCTACTCTCCGATACTAAATGTGAGTCAGCGGAATAGGGATCTTAAGGCTAAGTTAACACTAGAGGGAGGTGAATAGTGTTTAATGGATTATACGAATATTATTCAAACACTATAAGATTTTACTTGAAATGATGGAATTAATAATCACAGAAACAATCATAAAATCAAAGTGTAGATAAAAGTAAATGCAGTAAAAGTAAAAAGGAAAGAACACAGTAGGATTTTATGCTGGTTCGGATTACCATACATCTAGTCCTGCATAATTCCTTGTATGGATTTCTTTTCACCTAGCAAATGCAAATATAATCTCAATTTCAAGGCTACAAGACACGCCTAATTGGAATTCAGGGATACCAAGCACACCGCAGAGTATAAGAGTATGATTTGATGGAGTTTCAGACTCAGATATTCGATCTTGATTACAATCGATCCTATAACTCTTGAATAGCACTTGATCTTGAGAGAGATTACAGAAATTAGAGAGTATAAGAAGGAGAATCAAACTAGTAACGAATGAATTTGATTCTGGTTGAATTTCGGTAGAGTTTCGATAGAAATTGTTTTAGAATATAAGAGAATGAAAAGAGGAGAGAAAAATAAGAAAGTAGTTAATAAAAATTCATTTGGAAGTCTGGTATATATAGGAAAACTACGGTCTTGTCCATTTGCGAAGAGAAACGACGAAAATACACTTCCATTCAAAATTTGAGTTTTGGAATTTACGGCTAGTTTGTCGATATATAGGATTTGGATATGTCGACATATCCTTCACAAAATTGAAAAATCTTTGTAAAAAATATTTTGAAAATCTGTTGCTTTGTAAAGTAATTTGATACTTTGTAAAATCATTTAAATATAGTTTATACACATTTTAATCAAAATGTAACTTAATAAAACTTTATAAAATAATTTTAAAAGACTTTAATAAGAATATCCAATGTAATGTAAATACTATATATATAGATATATATAAGTAGAAACAAAAATTCAATATATATAAACTTAAAAACACTAAAATAATATCTTAATAAGTATAAGAGATTTGAAAATCATTTTGGAAAATATTTTGAAAAGATTCTTCTTAAAAATAGAATGTTTAGAAACCAATTTTAAAGCAAAATTAGAGAAGACGAGAGAGATCAGAAAAGTGCTATCAAGGTTTTAACATAAATTCTATGACTCTATAATTTATTTGGAATATCTTGAAATCTAGAACTCTTCAATACTCATGAGTCTTCATTCTTGAACTCTTCACTACTCATGAGCCTTCATTCTTGAACTCTTGAAACTTTATATCAGCATATTGAATCTACTCTTGATATTAGCATCTTGATACTGTACAGTTTTTTTAATTCAAACCTGTCTAATATCTTGCATTATATGCCACATATATTTTGACAAAACATTAGTATCTATATTTTATATAATTTCCTATAGTTTTTATCATCAAAACCAATACCTCAGGTACTAACAAGTAGGTGCCTTTGTAGAGAGCAAGAGGATTGGATTCAGCATGTGACCGCCAAGGATCGAACCATAAAACTGATACGGATTTGATAAAAAGATTTGAATGTCTTGTAATTGAAATAAAACTGATAAGTCCCGGATGAACAAGGGATGATTTTGGATATGTGATGCAATAACTCCGTGTGAAATCGGAATGATTACGATGTTTTTAGGCCGAGTCTAGAGTCCGAGGCTGTAACAGGTTTGGAACGACTGATGATTGATATGTGAACGGAAGAAACTGGACGATTCACCAAGCTTAAAATAGCCGGAGAGTTTGACTATCGAAGACTGATTACTGCAACTTGTTCTTGAGCAAAGCATACCTTACATTCGAAAGGCATACTTTGGGGGGCAAGTGTTAACCCGCTTTTTAGCATAGTAATTTCAACTGGACTTAAAAGATTCAAACGAGGATGAAACGACTTGAAAACTTAGAGGTACACTTAAAATGACTAAAGAGTGGAGCTCAAGAAATTTGGATGAAATATACACTAAGGAGAGATGTCGGTACCGACCTCTCATGTAGGTACCGAATTCTCATATTAACTCATAGGTGTTGCGACTTCTTAGGACACCTTTACCTGGAATTATAAGAGTGCTATATAATGTACAAGTCATTCCGAGTTAAGGAAAAAACTCATCACTGACCTCTTAGGCAAAAAGGCTGATACCCAACTGTTTTTGAGAGAAGTAGATGACAACTTGTTTTTGACAACCAACGATCGATGAAAATAGCATAGGACACCTTAAAATCATGTAAGATGAAGCATGCAAAAAAAAAATCAACCCACCTGGGTTTAACCACAAATATCGGCACCACTACTACAAAATAGGCCATTTTCATCGGTTGTTTACCCCCCTTTTGCATCAGTTCAACAGCTGATGCATATGCAACCGATGCAACAGGCTTAACACTTTTGCATCAGTTCTGAAACCGATGCAAAATGATCCTTTTTGCATCGGTTGTTACTAACAACTAATGCAAAATATCATGGTTGGTTGCTTGGACACAGCCCCCATGTTGCATCGGTTGTAATGAAAACCGATGCAACAAAGGAACTTTTTGTACTAGTGCACCGACTTGAGAGGTCGGTATCGACATGTGTTGTTAACCCAAATAGATTCATGACTTCAAGCACTATCTCGGGCCTCCATCTGGACTGCACTCCAACTCTTCTCCTGGCCCAATACGAATATTGCCCCTATAAATACAAACCATAGAGCAACCAAAACAAGGGCGGTTCGTGGAGACTCTACTACTTCTTTACCTCTAACCTCTCCTCCATTAAAGTAACCTGGGAAACAACTATTTGCTGTTCTAGGACTTAGATCAGCAAATTTTTAGTACTAGTGACTCTCAAACACTCTAGAAACATCACTGTAAATTTAAGATCCACTAGATAGTGGTCGGATCTAAGATAGCTAGTTGTAATCCAGAGAGAACAACTAATAAAATATTAAAGTGGAGTAGGCTATATTAAAGTGGATCTAAGATAGTGGTCGGATCTAAGATTACGCCGAACCACTATAATTTTTTTTGTATGTTCTTTACTTTTCTACTGCTTTTCTGTTTATTTAATGTAACGACCCGGAATTTTCAATCCCGAAAATTCCAGATAGTTATGAAAAAGAAGAAAGAGATAGAAGAAGAAACAGAAAATAAAACACAGAATCTCACATTCGCGGCGGATAAAATATAATATCAAATATTATTCTCTATACAAAGAATACTGTATCAGTCAAATACATTTAAATACATCAGAGTCACAACATATACACAATCACTGGACATATATAATCAACATGTCCAAACATACAACAATATATCACAGCGGGATACACTCCATACGTTCCTGCCATCCAGCTCGTCTTCTGAGCTCCAGAACGTCCTTACCTGAAAATCTGTAATACTCGGTCTGACCCGAGCATTACCAAAAAGTAACACCCGGGTCAGGCTGGAAACCAGCGTGAGTAAACCCATCTAACATGAAATACAATAGCATAAACTTATATAGAATCCTGGGGTAACTCGCCTCAATTTATAAATTCACAATTTGTTATAGACATCACTTATTCCACATATCAATTTCTAAGTTCCAAAAACTCAGATTAAATGACCCAATTCATTTAAATCATTCCATTCCAGTTTATTGATTTCATATATCAATCTATAAAGAATCGAAGTGGTTTCGGGTATTAACTAATACCCGACTCCGGTCTCTTCGAGTCCAATGTCAGCTTAACCCAAGTTATTCAAGTGAAATACAATTCAACTTTAACTACAGGGTGTCACCTTTACACAGTAATTCATCATCGATAGATACCCACATTATCACAGTTTAAACCAAACATATCATATCACAAAAACATTTCATATCAGAGATATCAACCAATTCCAGTCATTGAACATTATTTGATCATTTATAAGCAAAATGGATCGCTTCGAAAATTAATTTAATTCATCTCTAATTAAATTAATTTCTAACTTTAATCACTTAGAATACCTTTACTAAACATAAATTAAGTACAAACCATTTAATTAGCCCTTACCCATCACATTAAATAATCCCTTAATTACCCTTATAAAGTAATTAACAATGATTTATTACATTTATCCTTAATTAATTTCTTAAGTTAATTATCCTTTAATCACTTATATTGATTAATTATCCTTTAATTAATCACACTTCATTAATTAACTAATCCTTGATTAGTTTCCTTAATCTATCAATCCTTTAATTAATTACACTAATTAATTTATCCTTAATTTACTTAATTAGTTAGAACTTAAGTACGCATTTATCTACTCACTAATTACTTAATTATTTACCTAAGCAATTAGTTATTGATTCTTAATTAAATTCTTAAATTAGTTAACTTTTAACCTTGAATTAACTTTAATTAGTTAATTTACTTTTAAGTTTGTACATTTGATTATAAATAAAATTTCTTAATTATAACCTTATTTGTTCTTAAATTTTCAACTTTAAATTACTTATCATTTCCAAATTACTTACCATTAATTAAACTCAAAATCATTTCCCTTGCATTAAATAAAAATCTGTTTATAACTTAAATTTGTTTCAAGTTAACATCAAACCAATACCCGAGCCATCACTCAAGTTACTCGGGTTGAACCCCGAGAATCTGCCCATTTTCCCCGAGTCTCCCCTGTACTATTTCTTTTTTTTTTCTCGTCATTTCCTTTTTTTTCAATCTTACAGATTAATACCCTCCAATTTACTCGAGAACGACTCGAGTTAACCACCAAACTTCTCGAACCTGACTTCGAGACCTTCTCCATTTCCACCTTCTGACACGCACCCACTATCACGTGCACCTGCACCATCACCTGAGGCCACTCCGACCATCGACGACACCATCGTCAAGTCGCCCAGCATTTCTACGAGCAACCACGACCATCCAAACATCATCTTCAACCTCAATTCAAAATCGAGCATTCAGAAGTACTAAGACCGGAAACCATCATCAGGAAATCCATTCGAACCATCGATTCCGACGACTAAAACCCCTACAACTCCGGCTAAGGCTTGCCGACCCAACATGTGACCACCCTCCCGAATTTCACGGCACTCGATTAATCAAGGAAGAAACACTGATTCGAATTCCAGCTTCGTCCTAAACTAGGTTTTAAAACTGTTATGACCTACCGCCGACGCCACAGGCCACTATCGCCTCAACCGCCATTTTTGCCAAGCACCCTGATCGTCCAGCTAGCTTCAGACGATAACTCGACCCCTCGAATACCGCCGATCACCAGAAAATGGCAAAAGTTCAACTTACGGTCATCTTACATTTTCTCTTGATTCACAAACTTTAAAATCATGAAACTATGACCTAAAATCATCATTTCACCAGACCATCTTGATTATATAAGCAAACATTAGATTTAACAAAATTTATTTTCCTGACTGGTATGGGTTTTACTGTAAATTTTAAAGCTTTCCTAATATACGCCAAATATTTCAAGTTGAAAATATTTTTAAAAGTTAAATCTGAAATCTACAAACAGGTTCCTTTAGAGATTTCAACATAAAACTTTTTATATTTAGAGATATAGATATTTTTACTTGATCTAGCTTGTTGTGAACAAACAGAGGTAAATCTCTGTATACAAACAGACACATTTGTATATGCAGATATCTACGGCATAAACTACATTCATATACATACAAGCATTTTAAACCATCCATCCAACATTACTTCAATTGATTGTATGTAAAAATCATGAAACAAAACAGATTTGGCTTGATAGGGAAAGAAGTTACTCACTGATTCCAGGAGAATGAACAGAGTCTTCTTTTATTTGAAACTGGCTTTTAAATTTCAAGATGGAATCCTTCTTTTTGAATCTCTAATTTATTGAGTTGTCTGTTGACATCTAAAGTGAATTTTGTCTAAGTTTGAATGATATTTTCTACATGTTTACTTAGCTTGGGTGAACGAATTAAAATGTGAAAAGTTGATATATAGAATAAAAGTTTACAGGGATATCATTTTGTTTGTACAAATATAAGTCAGAGATTTTTATTTTCTTTTGGCTGCTACAAGTATTTTCAAACTGATTTTGTTGTGCTAGGTGGAAAGAACATTAATTGCTCACGTACTTCTTGTACACAAGCTTCTCCAACAATCCCAATTTGTATGTACTTTAATGTTTACATGTATATTTCTTTTAACTTAAACTGGGTATGCTAACCCCATTCCAGTCATATGTGTTGAAATGGTCATGGCCTGCACATGTACATATTGTTAGAGTATAAGACTTTTCTTAAGTTTTTAGTTCAAACTTTGTTATGGTTGTTGTTGTTAACTTGTATATTTGCTTCTATCTTCTAACATAAGTGTTTTTATATTTTTATTTTAAAAACATAGACTAACAATATAAAATGACCTATTATCATTTATTGTATACTTACTTGAAATATTTATAGTGTATATAATATTTAACTTATATTTTTGTATTAAAATTAACATGGTTATGTTATGTTGTATAATTATTGCTATCTCTAATATGCGAAAATCCTCGAGCAACCACTCGGGTTTTACAGTGAAGGGCACAGGTCTCTTTCAAACTGCAATTATTTTTATTGAAATGAAGTTAAGGTAATAATTTTTCTTTAAAACTTGAACACTGTAGTTTTTATAATTTTTTGGAAATTAAGTTAACTTAAATACGAGTTAATTATTAGTTAATATTTTAAACGTTTAACTCGTAGCTATTATTCTGATTTAGAAATTTATTTAAGTTAAAATATAAAACTTAATTAATACTTAGGTTTTTGAAATTATTGCAAGTTAATCCCAACTTTGTATTAAATATATACAAATAATCGACAATTATTCCCAAAGATTTAGTCAATTTAAAATGATCAATTTACCTTTTTATTAAATCAGATTAAATATTTATTAAAATAATTCTGCTAAAATACCGGGTCATCACATTCCTCCCCCCTTTGAATCTTTTCGTCCTCGAAAAGGAATGAAGCCAGATTTATTAAAATACTCAAAATCAGATAAATCTTCTTTGATCATTTTTAAACTGTTTTAAAAACCTATATAATATTACTAAAATAGTTTTTATAAAATACTTTTATAACTCGATGTTTCGACAAGTCCATCCTTGTTCTCATAGAAATTCGGTCATACGTTGATCGGGCGTACGACTGAAAATCTATAAGTGCTTGGCAGACCCGTTTCCAACATCCAGTGAAAATATTTTGAAAAATATCTTTATTGAAAATATAGAAAACGGTTTTCGAAAATAGAGGAAATAGCTTTGGTGAGAATGCTCTGGAAATCATCACACCCATCCATGGTCACAGTTACATCCTGGGTTACGTTGCCGTCGCAGCAAAAGTCCATGTAACTGATTACACCATAGAACCCACAACAGATCGCAGTTACATCCAGGGTTACGTTGCCGTCGCAGCAAAAGTCCATGTAACTGTTGGCTCTCAGCGGCACACACGATTACGCTGTCAAAATGAAACTTCTCCACTCCTACATAGCGTCGCAGTCTACCGATGTAAAATCAAACGCAGACTGTTGGCTCTCAGCGGCTCACACGACTTTCGCTATGTTACCATAGTGTCGCAGTCTACCGATATAAAATCAAACGTAGACTGTTGGCTCTCAGCGGCTCACACGACTTTCGCTATGGTCTGCAGTAGATCGCAGTGACATAGAGTTACACTGTCGTCACAGCATAACCCAAATGCCCCTGTAGGCACCAGCCCCTCGACTTTCGCTACACCATAATCCTCAGGAACTAGTTTTGTCTGGACTCCTCACAGGATCAACTTTAGAAACCCCCCCTTGGGGCTCAAGGCAGTACCACCCAGTGGCACTCCTGAGAAGTTCATTTTAAGGGAGCGCCTTTTTCCCCAGAGCAAATCTCAAAACAATTTATACTATACACATATAGTATTTTTCAAATCATACACCTAGTATGAATCTCATATAAATGCTTTTACACAAAATCGATTCTCAAAATCGATAATTCACAAATCAGGCTTTCCCAAATCCCAATATTGATTTTACCCAAAAATCAAAAGCCTTTTCCAAATCCAAAGGTTCCCAAAACCTTTTTCTCAAAACCATTTCCATAAAATCTTTTATATATATAATAAATCTTGAAACCTTTTGAATCAATCTTATACTTGTATAAATCCAGTTTTGTACTTCAAATATTTCCAAAACTCTTTTCCTTTGGCTATAGCTTCAACAAGGGGGTTTTATCTCATTTATCAAAGATATACAAACTTTAAATTTCCTTTTCTTTCCAAAACAAATATTAAATTTAAATTTTAAATCTGTTTATAATGTCACTTGCCAAAATACTTACTTTTATTATAAAGTAAAATTTTAGTTAGTAAGATACCCAATTTCCACTTTACTTCCATAAAGTTAAGTTCTACTATAGAAATATCAATTTTAATTCATTTTATTAAAGGTCATCATATATTCGCAAAATATACTTTCAATTTCAAAAATCATTTACAGTTCTTTATCCACAAATTTTCCAAATCAATTTTATTCAAACCGTACGATGTTCACATATCACCCGTACGCAATATCAATCTGATCGCTCACTCGATCACACAATTTCACTTCCGAACTAGTATTGTCCACCCGACTCCCTAGTGCGGACTCAGATCTGGTTTCTTGATCAGAAACCGTCATCCTCCTTGCATAGTCACAACTATGATAGAGAATATCCAGAATCAATCAAAAATCCATATCCAGGTTCGCCGTCGAAAATCGAGCGAAAAATCCTAACTCGGATTGATAATATTATCTCGAAATTCTGTGCTCGAATCTGGATCAAACCATTATGCGAATAGAATAATATACGTACATCCTACGTATTTGACTTCATTGATTATTAACCAAATCAATTTCCTTCCTATTCACATTCACTTTAATTTTCATTCACTTATTCACATTTGCTTTAATCCCCACTTGGATTATCACTCAATTCTTATCTCAGTTGGGTATTTAACCAATAACAGTTTGAACTCTGACCAGTTTATATTTACAAAATAGCTTGAATTTTTTTTAAAAAAAAAAAATAGATAAATAGTTGAAAGATAATTATTAATTTGTAAAACTGTAAAATAGTTAAGTAACTGTAAAATAATTGAAAAATAGTAATTACTTATAAAATAGTAGAAAAACAGTAATTAGTTTCTAAAGTAGTAGAAAAATAGTAATTAGTTTATAAAACAGTTGTAAAATAGTTAAATAGTTCCAAAGTAATTGTAAAACGGGTTTAAAGTAGTTTTAGGTTTAAACAGAAAAGTTGTGTAGTAAATAGTTTGGAAAAATAGGTTTATATTAAACAATTTATTTTGAAAATAGTCTAGAGTCAAACTGTTTAATACCCCATCTCCATTTCCATAAATTCAATTTAAATTTCCACTTACATTTAAATTGACTCAATCCCAATTTGAATAACTTCAATTTTATTTCAAATTAATCCAATTCAAATTTCTCATTTGAATTTTATACTTGTCCATCATAAATCACAATTCCCATTAGTTCAAATCAAATTCAGTTTGAACTAATTCAATTTAAATCTCAATTTCAAACCATCTCGAATTATATAAATTCGAGTTAAATTTTCAAATGTTGATTTATTCCCTTAATCCAATTAACATTTATCTTCAAATCAATACCATTAAACAATTTAATTTCTGAGTTCAATTCTCAAAATTCCATTTTAAATTATCTTCACTTAACTTATTTCAAAGTTCAAATAATAATTCAAACCCCCTTTAAGCAATTAAATCTTTGAATTTCAATTTATTACCCAAATTCAATCTTGGACCCAATCCTTAATCATTTCAGTTTACATGTTCATTTTAAACATTCAAATTTTAATGTTCAAAGTGATCCCATTTTCTCAAGTTTAATTTTTTATCTTTAAAATCAAAATTACCTAAGTAATTTCAAATTAAAGTTTAATTCTATTTAATTCCAATATTGGGATAGATATTACCCCAATCTATCATCCAATTTATTTAAAACATTCATCATCCACTACCCATTCCATATCTCAATCCTATCTGAGACCACATATAGTTCCCTACCAAATCAACCCATTTAACTTTCCTAAGTTAAACCTCAATTTCATCTTGAAATTTCCAATTCCGGTTGTTCTTATTTAACTTCCCTTAAATTAAATTCAATTCATTCATTCCGTCAACCTTACTCAAATTTGAATTTCTACTTCAAATTTTCAGATTTCTAATAATATTCATACTTACTCATTATTTCAAAACTTATATCACTTTGGGTTTCACATCACTTTCCAAGGATTATTCAAAACTCAATCTTAGAGTTTATTTCAAATATACATATTTATTTCCTTTACACACCAAATTACTTTAAATTTTAAACCACCCTGGGTTTTAAATTCAAAACATGTTCTTATAAATTTCAAACAACTCTTGTTTGAATCAAGCCCTTTTATTCAAATAATACTATTTATTATTTCTTTCAAACACTTGGAACAAATTCCCATATTTTCTGGACTTAGATATAATATTTCTCTTAAATGTTTACTTCCATAAACATTTTATTTTTTTCTAAATCATTAACAAACATTTCATCATTATAGGAAAATAACCAAGGTTATTGCAACTGGAAACCAATTCCAATTATCCATTTCTAAAAATTCTTCTTCGAATCCAAGATTTTAATTTCAGTTGAATCCATTTCAAACTTATCTTTATTCAAATTTCAGTTTGGTTGTATTTCTATTGTCACTTAGTTCTCATTGTTTCTATTTAATTCCAATGATTTAACAACCAATTAATTTAATATTAGAAAAATTATTGCTTTATATATTAAAATATAAGCTTGTATAAAATTATTTAAAATCTTTATATAAGAAAATAACAAGTACGCTCTCATATATATATATACACTCAACTCATCCTAGGGTAATACTAACCCTATCTCTGATGAGTACACCCTCCAGAGCCAAGGGTTTCGCTTAACCTGGCTCTGATACCAACTGTAACGACCCGGAATTTTCAATCCCGAAAATTCCAGATAGTTATGAAAAAGAAGAAAGAGATAGAAGAAGAAACAGAAAATAAAACACAGAATCTCACATTCGCGGCGGATAAAATATAATATCAAATATTATTCTCTATACAAAGAATACTGTATCAGTCAAATACATTTAAATACATCAGAGTCACAACATATACACAATCACTGGACATATATAATCAACATGTCCAAACATACAACAATATATCACAGCGGGATACACTCCATACGTTCCTGCCATCCAGCTCGTCTTCTGAGCTCCAGAACGTCCTTACCTGAAAATCTGTAATACTCGGTCTGACCCGAGCATTACCAAAAAGTAACACCCGGGTCAGGCTGGAAACCAGCGTGAGTAAACCCATCTAACATGAAATACAATAGCATAAACTTATATAGAATCCCGGGGTAACTCGCCTCAATTTATAAATTCACAATTTGTTATAGACATCACTTATTCCACATATCAATTTCTAAGTTCCAAAAACTCAGATTAAATGACCCAATTCATTTAAATCATTCCATTCCAGTTTATTGATTTCATATATCAATCTATAAAGAATCGAAGTGGTTTCGGGTATTAACTAATACCCGACTCCGGTCTCTTCGAGTCCAATGTCAGCTTAACCCAAGTTATTCAAGTGAAATACAATTCAACTTTAACTACAGGGTGTCACCTTTACACAGTAATTCATCATCGATAGATACCCACATTATCACAGTTTAAACCAAACATATCATATCACAAAAACATTTCATATCAGAGATATCAACCAATTCCAGTCATTGAACATTATTTGATCATTCATAAGCAAAATGGATCGCTTCGAAAATTAATTTAATTCATCTCTAATTAAATTAATTTCTAACTTTAATCACTTAGAATACCTTTACTAAACATAAATTAAGTACAAACCATTTAATTAGCCCTTACCCATCACATTAAATAATCCCTTAATTACCCTTATAAAGTAATTAACAATGATTTATTACATTTATCCTTAATTAATTTCTTAAGTTAATTATCCTTTAATCACTTATATTGATTAATTATCCTTTAATTAATCACACTTCATTAATTAACTAATCCTTGATTAGTTTCCTTAATCTATCAATCCTTTAATTAATTACACTAATTAATTTATCCTTAATTTACTTAATTAGTTAGAACTTAAGTACGCATTTATCTACTCACTAATTACTTAATTATTTACCTAAGCAATTAGTTATTGATTCTTAATTAAATTCTTAAATTAGTTAACTTTTAACCTTGAATTAACTTTAATTAGTTAATTTACTTTTAAGTTTGTACATTTGATTATAAATAAAATTTCTTAATTATAACCTTATTTGTTCTTAAATTTTCAACTTTAAATTACTTATCATTTCCAAATTACTTACCATTAATTAAACTCAAAATCATTTCCCTTGCATTAAATAAAAATCTGTTTATAACTTAAATTTGTTTCAAGTTAACATCAAACCAATACCCGAGCCATCACTCAAGTTACTCGGGTTGAACCCCGAGAATCTGCCCATTTTCCCCGAGTCTCCCCTGTACTATTTCTTTTTTTTTTCTCGTCATTTCCTTTTTTTTCAATCTTACAGATTAATACCCTCCAATTTACTCGAGAACGACTCGAGTTAACCACCAAACTTCTCGAACCTGACTTCGAGACCTTCTCCATTTCCACCTTCTGACACGCACCCACTATCACGTGCACCTGCACCATCACCTGAGGCCACTCCGACCATCGACGACACCATCGTCAAGTCGCCCAGCATTTCTACGAGCAACCACGACCATCCAAACATCATCTTCAACCTCAATTCAAAATCGAGCATTCAGAAGTACTAAGACCTGAAACCATCATCAGGAAATCCATTCGAACCATCGATTCCGACGACTAAAACCCCTACAACTCCGGCTAAGGCTTGCCGACCCAACATGTGACCACCCTCCCGAATTTCACGGCACTCGATTAATCAAGGAAGAAACACTGATTCGAATTCCAGCTTCGTCCTAAACTAGGTTTTAAAACTGTTATGACCTACCGCCGACGCCACAGGCCACTATCGCCTCAACCGCCATTTTTGCCAAGCACCCTGATCGTCCAGCTAGCTTCAGACGATAACTCGACCCCTCGAATACCGCCGATCACCAGAAAATGGCAAAAGTTCAACTTACGGTCATCTTACATTTTCTCTTGATTCACAAACTTTAAAATCATGAAACTATGACCTAAAATCATCATTTCACCAGACCATCTTGATTATATAAGCAAACATTAGATTTAACAAAATTTATTTTCCTGACTGGTATGGGTTTTACTGTAAATTTTAAAGCTTTCCTAATATACGCCAAATATTTCAAGTTGAAAATATTTTTAAAAGTTAAATCTGAAATCTACAAACAGGTTCCTTTAGAGATTTCAACATAAAACTTTTTATATTTAGAGATATAGATATTTTTACTTGATCTAGCTTGTTGTGAACAAACAGAGGTAAATCTCTGTATACAAACAGACACATTTGTATATGCAGATATCTACGGCATAAACTACATTCATATACATACAAGCATTTTAAACCATCCATCCAACATTACTTCAATTGATTGTATGTAAAAATCATGAAACAAAACAGATTTGGCTTGATAGGGAAAGAAGTTACTCACTGATTCCAGGAGAATGAACAGAGTCTTCTTTTATTTGAAACTGGCTTTTAAATTTCAAGATGGAATCCTTCTTTTTGAATCTCTAATTTATTGAATTGTCTGTTGACATCTAAAGTGAATTTTGTCTAAGTTTGAATGATATTTTCTACATGTTTACTTAGCTTGGGTGAACGAATTAAAATGTGAAAAGTTGATATATAGAATAAAAGTTTACAGGGATATCATTTTGTTTGTACAAATATAAGTCAGAGATTTTTATTTTCTTTTGGCTGCTACAAGTATTTTCAAACTGATTTTGTTGTGCTAGGTGGAAAGAACATTAATTGCTCACGTACTTCTTGTACACAAGCTTCTCCAACAATCCCAATTTGTATGTACTTTAATGTTTACATGTATATTTCTTTTAACTTAAACTGGGTATGCTAACCCCATTCCAGTCATATGTGTTGAAATGGTCATGGCCTGCACATGTACATATTGTTAGAGTATAAGACTTTTCTTAAGTTTTTAGTTCAAACTTTGTTATGGTTGTTGTTGTTAACTTGTATATTTGCTTCTATCTTCTAACATAAGTGTTTTTATATTTTTATTTTAAAAACATAGACTAACAATATAAAATGACCTATTATCATTTATTGTATACTTACTTGAAATATTTATAGTGTATATAATATTTAACTTATATTTTTGTATTAAAATTAACATGGTTATGTTATGTTATATAATTATTGCTATCTCTAATATGCGAAAATCCTCGAGCAACCACTCGGGTTTTACAGTGAAGGGCACAGGTCTCTTTCAAACTGCAATTATTTTTATTGAAATGAAGTTAAGGTAATAATTTTTCTTTAAAACTTGAACACTGTAGTTTTTATAATTTTTTGGAAATTAAGTTAACTTAAATACGAGTTAATTATTAGTTAATATTTTAAACGTTTAACTCGTAGCTATTATTCTGATTTAGAAATTTATTTAAGTTAAAATATAAAACTTAATTAATACTTAGGTTTTTGAAATTATTGCAAGTTAATCCCAACTTTGTATTAAATATATACAAATAATCGACAATTATTCCCAAAGATTTAGTCAATTTAAAATGATCAATTTACCTTTTTATTAAATCAGATTAAATATTTATTAAAATAATTCTGCTAAAATACCGGGTCATCACATTTAATCTGAACTGCTGCTTTCATCTTAATTCTAGGCGTTGATCCAATTTTTGGGTCAACAATATATATGTGTGCGCGTGTGTGTATGTATATGTGTGTGTGTGTTTGTATGTATAGACGCATACACATATATCATACACATGTTATCTCCACATTTTTCTAACTTATCATGTCATAGATGTCAATGTGATTTTTACATATGTAAGATAATACAACATAAAACACCTAACTAAATTACACAAATATTGTATTTATACTTTATTAACTTATCATGCCATATACGTAAATTGTGATTTTTCACATACTTCAAATGATAAAAACATAAAAATGTCTGATTAAAATATGAAAATATTTTTTAATTTTAGAGAAAATTAAACGGCAATTGCTTTTTTGTATAAAAATTAAAATCATCTAAGATCTGCTTTGGGATTTTTTTTTAAAAAAATTACCCTATTTTACGCGCTGCCAAACAGACCTGACCTAACTTTACCTTCACCGAGTCTCACCACAATGTTTTAATTGTTGATCTACATATCTTAGCCTATGATTGGATCATCTGGATCGAGAGAAACAGTCGATACTTTACTTCTATACACACACATACATATATGTGTGTATGTATGTACGTACATACATACATATATATATATATATATCACATATATTTATATATATAACATATATTTATACATATCACATATATTTATATATAGATTTATATATCTCATATATATATATATATATATATCATTTTATATATATTTATATATATATCACATATATGTATGTATGTATGTATCACATATTTATATTTATAACTTGATCATTCACTTTATTAACGTTGGTCGGGAACATATTATGGTAGGCTTCAGTTTTTTGCTGGATAGCCGTGAAGATGATAAATCTATTGGTAGCAAATAAAGGTAAGGCTATCAATGGATATCTGAGAAATTTGAAATCTGTTTGCATCTGTATCTGAAAAGCAAATAAATATCTGATATCTGAAAAAATGAATGTGGATAAGAAGATTTCTGTATCCGAAAAGTTTATGTTCGGATTTTGTCATGGTTATAGTTTATATTGTATGTATTTTAGTATAATAAAAGATATGTATTTATAGTTTTATAAAGTTAATAGTTTATATTATATGCTCAATGCATATTAACCATTTAAAATAATTTATTATCATTATATTTGTTAATTTTGCATACTTTTATAATCAGTGTAACTGAAAACAAATTATATTAAACCAAAATTTTCTGCTTATATTTCTTGATTTTTCGATTGTTGACGAGTAGGATAATTATCTAATATATGTGTATCTACAGTTGCGAATATTCGACATTCAAAAATAATTTCGGATGTGAATGCAGATATGTCACTATACGCATCTGAAACCGAAAGTATTCGTGAAAGACTTAAATGAAGGGCTCGTACTGTGTTAGCTGAAGTTTATTGTTCAACAGGGTCCAAAGTTGGGTTGGATGGTTGTACTTGTATCACGGAGTGCGTTGTATATTTGTAGTGGCAGTATTTAGTGGAACAACTCGGGTGAGCTTTTTTTGGGTTGTGTACCTTGTACATAGTTTCGGTTGGGCTTGTTGATCAAATTTGAGGGCCTTCCCCGCCCAAACTATGCATATTTTATTAACATTCTAAGCCTGTGTAGGATCTTCACCTACGCATTTTATTTACAAGATAAGGGTCACAGGTCCCTGTTTTTGATGTTGTTATACAAAAAGTCCCTACAGAAATGAATTTGTAAATTTGGTCCCTATTTTTCAAAAATAAAAAAAACGCAAAGCGTCTTGCACTTTTCTGATTTTGAAATATTTTTCGAAATTTTCTAAAATTTGAAAATTTTGAAAAACGCAAGTTAACTTGCACTTTCTATCAGGAAAGTGCAAGCTAGTTTGCGCTTTCTAATTTTGAAATTTTTGAAAAGTGCAAGGTAACTTGCGCTTTTTAATTTTGAAATTTTTTTGAAATTTTTAAAAATTTTGAAATTTTTGAAAAGCGCAAGGTAACTTGCGCTTTCTATTAGGAAAACGCAAGCTGGTTTGCGCTTTCTGATTTTGAAAATTTTGAAATTTTAAAAAGCGCAAGCTAACTTGCGTTTTCTAATTAGAAAAAACAGGGACTAAATTTACGTAATTATTTCTACAGAGACTTTTCTTGTAACACCATCAGAAATAGGGACCTTTCGTGCAAAGCCCCTTTTATTTATCTAAAAAGAAACAGTAAATGACATAAACTTGAATGTCATCTCTAACTCTAGTGTCCAAAAATGTCCAAAAGGGTAATTTCACTACCTTTGTTTGTTGAAACCTTGTTCTCCGAAGCATTGTTCATCGAAACCACTTTTTAATAATTGTCGAACCATCATGTCAAGCTACATTAATCTTCTTTGCCGGTTTCACGTGTAAAACATGTACAGTTTGTGTTAATTAGCTTGTATTACACGCAATAAAGCGCGTGTTGTATGTATTTATTTTTTCTAACTTTTTTGTATATTAACGGTGAAGCGTTTGATTTATATACTAATTAGACTTTTTGTATTTGCTTTGAAATTGAGGGAGAGACGGCTTCAGTTAAAATGAATGTCAGGCCTCCATTTCTTTAGTGCACTTTAAGGTGGGCTTCCTTAATCTGGGCCTGACTGTAGTGTGCAGATTAACGTAATATGTTCTAACATACTGACATAACATACACAAGAATCTTTCGAAGAAATATAAAAATTGGAACCACAAAGTACATGTACACTAATTTCAGTATAACTAACAAATAAATTAGTAACATTCCAGTCGTTCACCCTGTCACTTTCACATTCAAAAGATTCAAACAATGTAAATTAGCAGTGGGTAATACGATGTTCTCAGCAAAACTACATCCAAGTCGCGAAACAGTCAAAAAGGCGAACATGATCCATAATCAAATCGAACAATGCCAACGCATTATGAATCAAGATCAATAATTACATGGCTCGCATCATTTTGATTTGGACCCGCTCTAACAAGCAGATAAGATACAGTTCACTTTTTTCCACACGACGATTCTATTTGCATTGTCTAGATATCGGATTTTGTTAACAAATAATATAAAACAACATGTATATCATTTCATATTAAGTTACTTGCTTCTCCACGTCAAAATGTTAACACCTCATCACCTAATTTACATGTAAACGAAGAATAGTATATACGACAATCACAATCCAAATTGATATTTTTAACAAGGTTAGTTAATCAACTTGAGTTGTATATTATCCAAGTCAACGTTCAATATTAACAATCGTACATGTGTGCTTGCTGGTTTTCTTCTTTAGAGGGAGCAACTATTTAACAAATATTGCTTACGACTTGTCATGGTTTAATTTTATGTGTATTATTGCGTGTTTCTCGTCTTGTCTACAGGTTGGGAAATACAGTACAACAAAAACGGACACTTGTATGATTATATATTTAACAATGTAGATACGATTTCCTTGCATTATACACGCATAAAGGTTGATTGATGTATAATAAAGATGTCTAGCTTTACATCGATAAAAATGCCACAATGGACAAAATTCGATTGCTTTTTGATTTTTCAGTATCAACTATCTATGGTGAAATATGCTTTGCGATTCATATTTTATGTGTAACTTAATCTGGAAGTATTCTTTCTTTATGTCCATGTTCCATGAAGTGTTCTAGTTCCACTGAAGAAGAGTTTCATTTCTGATGTATAATGCAATTAACGATGATATGACAGCAAATAAAGTAAAAAAGGGTAGCGGAGATCGACATATCTATTGTTGTCTAGTCCCAAAATTCCGTTTTATAGTGACTTCTACTATAACTGGATTGCTAAACTTTCATCTATTCATGGTATTGTCGGAATCATCGTATATATTATACGCGATTTATATCATTTTCAATTCACAATTATAAAATAGCTTTAGGGTGTGGTCACAATTATTCATTGCCATTTAGCACTTAATAACATCAGACTCGTCTACATGCGATTGATTTACAGAATGCGATATACGCTGTAACAGACCATGGGTGCGTTTGTGGACCATATTTCTATTGAAAAACACGTTGGATATAAAAAGCTACCTTGTATTTAGATCTAAACCAACCGGGAACGGAAATTTGCATGACGTAAGTAATACCTTTGTGGACGACGTAGAAAGTATTTTTACGTTGTATGTTTCAGTAGATCTAAGTTTACCACGGCCATCAGAACACTTTTGGGAGAGATGTTGGAATGAGGTGGTCGGTAAATGATCAAAATTGAACCTATGTTTATAGGTGTTACTGTTCACACACATTCAAATCATCTCTAACGTCATTTAAAGATGTATTAAAATTAATTCAGCCAAAACACTATAAAAATTCACTTCGTCCGATTATGAGAAAAAGAAACAACCAAACATTTGCACTACAACAAAGGCAGCGTATAGCGACGGCAAATATGCGTCGGCGGCCGTTGCTAGCCGTCGCTAATTGCCGTCGCTATTCAATCCGTTGCCATCAGGAAAAGCAACGGCATAAGCGACGGCTCCGTCGCTAATATAGCGACGACAAGCGACGGTATCTTACACGTGTCAACGCCACGTGGCAGTTAGTTGTTCCAAAAGCAAGTCTGTTACTCGCCGTTGCCTGCCGTTACTAGCCGTCGCTATTTTTGCCCAGTAAGCTGTTACTAGCCGTCGCTAGCCATCGCTTTTCTGGGCAAAATCTGCTGTGCATACAGCAGCTATCCTTCCATCAAACCTCGTCCCAAACCTCAAACCGTCTTTTCAAACCTCAATAATATCAACAACAACACATCTCAACAATACCCACAACATCAATATTCAACAATATAACCAAAAAAACACAAAAACCAACCAAACCAACATAGTATACAAAAACCAACCAAACCCAAACATCATCCAAAATGCCAAGTATCCAAACCCAAGTATCAAATCTAGTCTAAATACGTACATAAATACATACCCACAAGAATAGTAAAACTATGCATCATCATCCTCCTCGGCATCATCAGATCCATCTCCCTGCTCCCCAAGCATAGAGCCGTGCTCCTGATAAAATGCTGCAATGCGCTCATCTATCTGCTGTGTCAGTTGGCCCCTTCGCCAATCGTTGAGTTCATCCAGCTGCCTCTGCATCTGAGCAATACGCTCCTCCTCCATCGATTTTCCATAAGCTCTTTGAAAATTAACAGCCTGTGAAATAACTGAAGTTAATACGATAGCATTTCACATGAATTTTGAATGAATTGGATAGTATATAAATAATTCTTTTGATGTGAGAATAATGTGGATCTTTTAATATGAAGTTAGTGAAATGGTTTACCTCCTGATTGCCGAAACCATAACGCCTATTTCGAGTAGGCGGTGCAATAACGGAATCCCAAATCCTGTTGGACTCCTCAACTGTAAGCTTTGCTCTTCCACTCGCCTGTGTCAATGCCGATGCCTTTGTCTCATATCGCCCCTGCAATTACAAACATAATTTTAAAATAATTGGTATAAAATTTACATATATACAATTTGAATCACGAGTTAGCATATTTACCATCGCTGCTTCAGCTTTGCTGTCGGTCCAATCATAGGTCGCATTCCCCTCATCATCAACAGACTCAACTGCGTGTGTGGCTCTAAAAACCTCAGCCATTGTAGGCTCCCTTCCGTACTTTGCAAACTGAAGATATACACAAATAAGATATATTGAAAATAAGCATAAATGTTATACATGAAGATATGCATCACCATATGCTAAATATATTTTATATTTACCAATTCTCTCCTATGCTGTTGGAAAGATTTAGAGCCACCTCGATGTAAACCCGGATTCTTATTCCTATTGGCTTGGTTTCTTGCTGCTACTTCCTATATTAATTTAGATACACGATTAAAATAATGCAACTAACATAATTGTAAGCATTCTCATCATAGCTTACTTTAGCTGCTTCTGACTCCCAATATGTGAGAAATCCGTTCCAGACTTCATCGCTCATCCAACCTGGCTTTTTGCCAGCCTTCTTCGCCCTTGATATTGTCTCTCTATAATTCTTCCGCATTTTTTGGTTCCAATTATTGCTAAAAACATCTAAATCATGCGGCTCCACTCGTACAACAGCCTGCATATTGAATTTATTTTGAATTACATACAACATATTATTTTCAATAGAAATATATAAATTGTAATTACCATCAAGTCGGCCCATATAGCATTTTTAATATGAGCTGGAATGCTATCCCAATGCGGCCAAACTGCTGACATCCGACCCTTATATGATTTCTTCGAGACATCTAAAATAAACTGTGATGGTTCCATCTCGAATCCCCTGTGATTGTTAACGTGCATATTTTATATAGTTTATATATTTTAAATAATATAATTGAAATAAATTTAACATTTACCCAACACTCTTCGGAATAATCTCTGCAACTCGGCGTGTATCTGCCTCTAAGCTACTAGGACCCGCTGCAGCTCCAGGAGACTGAGATGGAGAAGGCTGAGATGTACTCCTACGTCTTCTATCAGCCATATCTGCCACAATCATATATTATATATAAAAGCATAATGATCAAATGAGCATCACATAATCATACAATAAAACGATAACGCATAAATTAGAATAATACATCGCTCAGAATAGTACATCGCTCAGAATATTACATAGCTCATAATAGTACATTGCATAAGTGAATACATAGCTCAGAATAGTACATTGAATAAGTGAATACATAGCTCAATATAACACATGACATAACTCAGAATAGTACATCACATAATACAACAAACGATGTCATCTGTGATCATTCTTCATCATCTTCTGATTCAGACGTCTCGGTCTCGTACTCTATATCGTTTTCTTCGTTACTAACAAATGCATCTATTAAAACATTCGCTTCATCATTCAACGATCCTACATCGATGTCATCGGCTATTATTATTTCGGAATTTGGCTCAAGATCTACTTGATACGCTGCTTCATCTGGAATATTATTTCCATCAAATGTAAATCTTGCCTTTGTTTTAAAAACAGTCCACCAGTCTGCTTTATCTTTTTTTAAGGATGGATACGGAGCAAAATAAACTTGTAATGCTTGCTTAGCTAACACGAAAGGATCATATTTATAGTAATGTGACGTATGCTTTATTTCAATTAACTTATAATCCTTATGTACGTTAATTCCAGAACCGGGAACGTTGCTAAACCAGTTGCATTTGAATAAAAAAAACTTTCTCTAGCGGTTGTGTATAATAAGTCAACTCTAAAATTTGTGTTAAGACTCCATAAAAATCTTTTATATGCTCTTCTGGATCATCGCTGCCTTTGACAAATACACCGCTGTTATACGTTGATTTTTCAGCTCCATAATCTTTGGTGTTAAATTTAAATCCGTTGACGAAGTATATAGGATAGGTCTTGACATTTCTTCATGGTCCAATAGCAAGGTGTCGTATTCCTTCGTCAACAACACTGTTATTCGGATCGTGAACATAGCTTGCAAACCACCCAGCAAATTGTTTACTAAAATCACCAGATGGATGTTGTGATTCGTATATGCTGCAAATAAATGTATTATATTCCCCTAATTATTAATATATAAATACACGTATAATTGAACTGTACAATCATTCAGTATTACCTGATAAATGGTCCAACTTCAACACAATTTAAAAGAACATATGTGTGTGTCACATGGTAGTCTCTATCATCTAACCATATTTCCACACATTTTCCGGCAGGTCTTCCATGTTGTCTAAAAATAGATAACATTGTTTGAGAAGAATCATGCTCAACAGCTTCTTCATCACGGGGAACACTTACAAACGATAAGTTCACATCGTCACTAAAGTAGTGTGAGAAAAAAAAGAAGCTTCCTCTTCAAGGTACGATTTGCAAATCGAACCTTCTACTCGTGCTTTTTGTCTAAATTTTTTCTTCAAATGATTCAAGTACCTATAACAAAAAATAATTAATTTAGTATATTGGTACAAGAATATACATTTTCAACTAATCAACAAGAATATTGAGGAGTTTAAAATCACCTCTCAAATGGATACATCCATCCATATTGCACAGGACCTCGAAGAAGTGCTTTGGATGACAGATGCACAGGCAAATGCTCCATTACATTAAAAAAACCGGGCGGAAATATTTTCTCGAGTTTGCAGAGCAATACAGGAATTTCTACTTCAAGTTTACGTAAATGATCTACCTTTAACGTGGTCGAACAAAGCTGTTTGTAAAACATACTTAATTCTGTTCTAACACTCCATATTTTTGTTGGCAACAGTTCTTTGAATATCACAGGTAAGAAATATTCCATCATGATATGGCAATCATGACTTTTCATCCCACTCAATTTATTGTTTTTCAAGTCAACACATCTGCGAAGGTTAGAAGAAATCCCATCAGGACATCTTAGTCCTTCCACCCATTTGAGCACGAGTTTTGATTGCTTGTTGTCTAGCTCATAACATGCTTTGGGTTTTTTGTTATCGTCGTACAACTGAAGTTCGGGCCGCTTACAGAAATGTAATATATCACGTCTCGAATTTGCATCGTCCTTGGTTTTCCCCTTTACATTCAAAACTGTATTAAAAACGTTATCAAACACATTTTTTTCATTGTGCATGACGTCAATATTATGTCGCAGTAAGAGATTTTTCCAATAAGGTAACTCCCAAAATATACTTTGCTTGCACCAATTATGAATGTCCGATTTACCCGGAATGTCGACCTGTTTTCCAGTTTCATGAATCTTAGGATAGTCTTTCACGATTTCATATATCTCTTCACTTGTCCAAACTTTAGGTGGTAGCATATTCTCTACTCTGTTAGCTTTAAAGTTCTTTTTATCCATTCTGAATTTATGATTAATATGTAGAAAACACCGATGACAGTCAAACCAGGAAATTTTCTTGCCGTACTTTAATGAAAATGCTCGTGATTCTTCCATACAATATGGACAAACTAGACGTCCAGCTGTGCTCCAACCTGAAAGTATGCCATATGCGGGAAAATCATTAATAGTCCATAATAAAGAAGCGAACATACGAAAATTTCTTTTTCTCGAAATGTCATATGTTTCAACTCCTTCACGCTATAGTGTTTTCAATTCTTCGATCAACGGTTGTAGATAAACATCAATTCCTTGAGTCGGATCATCAGGACCGGGAACGACAATCGTTAAAAACATATATGGAGTTTTCATACACATCCATGGAGGTAAGTTATAAGGAGTGACAATAATAGGCCATGATGAATATTTACTACCAAATTGAGAGAATGGCGAAAATCCATCTGTACATAAACCGAGCCTAACATTACGGCTCTCTCGAGCAAATTCAGGATACGTCCTATCGAAATGTTTCCATGCTTCTCCATCAGATGGATGTATCAATGTAACGACCCCGAATTTTATATAAATTTAAATTAATAATTAATTGAATTTTTGAATTCGAATTGTGAAATTAATCAGTAAAGTGATGCGAGTTTCCCCGAGACGAATAAATTTGTGTTAACCGATTAAATTTAAATATTATATAAATATTATATATGTGTGAATATATATGTATTTGAACACATCGGAGTAAATTTGAATATATACGTATATATTTGATTTGAATTTAAGTCTTAAATAAATGGTTTAAATATTGAATATAAAAAAAAAATGGAAACCTAAGCATACAAAAGAAATGGATCTGCATAACCGAAATAAAACAAAACATATATATGTATTAGCTTGCAAGGAAAGATATTAGCATATAGATAAATATATTTAAATTTGTACAACAACAAATAATGCAAGCCACCACAATCATCTTCTCAGCCGAAAATGATATGCAAAAGCTTTTGAAAAATCTAGGCAGGCAAGCATAAGAAAAATAGGATAAGTATAAAAAAATAACATAAGGTACAAATAGCATTTAATGTCTCCATTTATTAGCAGCAATCCAAGTCTATTCGAATTGTATAAAAGAATCCTTTCAGCCTCCAATTGCAAATAAAAAATCTCTGACCCAATTTGTTGTACCAGAGCCTACCTTGTACAAACTGCTTCTCTTTATATATATGCATCTAGTCCTTGTTCATTCATCATAACATAGCAAAGTTGAACCTGAGAAAATAAAATTCAAGCTTAGAGTCTGGAAATCAAAGTAGAACAACCACTTTCCTTCATTTCAAATAAACCTGAAGTTCAAAGCAAAGTTTCAGATTCATGTTGAAGCACTTCATATCTGAAAAAAAAAAAATTTAAATCAAAAGAAAAGGGATGATGATCAAAACCTGGAAAATGAAGAATAAAGAAAAAAAAAATACAAGAATCATCCAGAAAATAAATTCCTGTCTCTGTTTTCTTCAACATCAGGCTTGAGTCCTCTGATTCAAAAGAACTCAGGTGAGCAAACTACCTTTTTAATATTGAAACCTGTTTATATTTTTGATGTTTTGATGAATACTTCAAGTTATTGTGAAAAATGCATTGAACTGTATTGTTCTGTGTGTATGCATGTTAGTGTGTATGTATATCTATACATATGTACTGCTCTGTTAAATCTCTGGCTCAAAGCCACTGGGAAAAAAATGAAATTGCTCCTACTAGAATCAAATTGTTTCAACTAAATCATAGTAAAGCTTTTAGTTTTAAATCAAACCAGATAATGAAACTTAAAAAAAATTAGATTCTAAGAAGCTAATTTAAACCGTGATTGTAGATATCATCACTGTAACTTTAGTTACAGGTAATCAAGAAAAATTTGAATAAATTCAAGTGTTATTAAAAGATTATTCAAGTTCATAGTTTGAATTCTTTCTGCAAGTTATGATTTTTAAAGCAAAAATAAAGTAAAGCAGAGACAATTTTGAATACTTCTTCATATTAATATTTTAAACTTAAGAATTTAAGTTACATAAGCTTGTTTAAACTGTAATCATGGTCTGGAAGGATTGTTTGAAGGTGGACAGTGTAGCTTAAACACTGTATATTAAATTTTACAGTAAAAGGAAGATCAATGTGTAAAATTCGAATGTTTTAAATTGTTAGTTTGAATTCATATCTTGAATAAACATTCCAAAGTAGGATTTTTGAAACAAAGATTTTAATTTTTAGATAAGCACACATGGTTCAGTTCATAAATGAACTAAAAATACATTTTTATCAAATCTCTGCTAGTTCAACGAATTTTAATCATTGAAATTTGTTGAGGAGGTAGTTTGATCATGTTCGAATCTTGGAAAAATGTTAGAACAATTTTCTATTTCAAGAAATTTTGGGACGAGGTATAATTAGGGTTTAAGGCTTGAGAACTGACGTCGAAGTTTTGGGGTTCGTTCTCACTCCTCAGTGCATCGAGTTGCACGTAGTCTTGGAAGGTGGTAGTTTGGTCGAAGACGTGTTGGTGGCCGGAGTTGCGCGAATTCCGGTGGACTGAGCGGCAGTGGCGAGGTGTTTTAGTTAGGGGGTTGTGTTGCAGTTTTTCGAGCATACTGTTTTTTTCGATTTCGAATGATGGGCGATTAATCGAATTTGGTTTTCGAGTTTATGGGAGTTTTGTGACTTGCCGGAGGTAATATCGTTCGCCGGAGTGATGGCGAATTCTGGTGCAGGTGCACGGCACTGTTCGCGTATCAGTTTGGGTTGGTTGCGGTAGTTTTGGAGAAGGAGGAGTGGGCTCGAGTTTTGTCTCGGGAAGATGAAGCTTTGGCTCGAAGTAGCACGCGAGTGTTTAGGTTGTATAACAGGTTTTTATTTATTTATTTAAAACTAAACAGAATAAAAAAATTAAGTTATAAAAGAAGAAGAGGGAAAGGCTGGGGAAGAATGAAATTTGGCTCGGGGTTTTTGTGCTCTGACTCGAAGTAAAGCTCGGATCAGGCAAGTGTTTGTCTCGGGTATTTGAAATGAGTCAAGTTTTAAAAGTTGGTTTAAACTAAATAAGGGTTCAAAAAGATTATAGGCTATATTCTCCAACGTGAGATTATTGAACGAGATACTAATCGAGTTTCAGAGTTAAATCATTAAAAGTTTAATGTTTTTAAAGATAAATTGTAACTGATTAAGGGTTAATTTATTTATTATCAATGGTTAATTAATAAATGATTAAAGGAAAATTTAATCAAAATAATTTGAAATTTATTAATGTTAATTAACCAGGATTAGTGACGAATCTGATTTAATTTTAATCAGATATAAATTGACCTTGCTTATGAATGTTTGGATTCTATTGAATGTGAATTGTTTGATATCCCTGATATATTATGCTTTGTGATATACCCTGATTTATGATGTGATCGGTAATTTACTTATCTGCGATATATATATCTGTTTCTGTGATATATTACTATGTGAATATGAAAACCCTTGATCCGTAAACGACACTTGAATTTCGATGCGACAGGGAGTCGGATTCCAATTGGTTATCCGAAACCCACATCGAATTGTAATGATGAATCTTTATGACTGATAAATTGACTTTATCTATGAATCTGTGAATGAAGATAAGCGTTATCGATTATATCGCTTATCGATATATCTGTGATGATTGATGTTGTGCACTATTGTGTGTAAAACCCCTGGACTACACTATACACACACAAATATGGATTTCACGTGGAAATCGGTTGAGTCACAGATAATTTAAATTTGATGTTTTGAAATTGAAATTTTAATTTCAATTGATTTTGAAATTGGAAATTTGGGTTTAATATGAAAAGCTTTCGAAATGGAATTTCAAGATAAAAGTTATTTTGAATAACTTAATCGAGTTTTGGAATTTAAATAATTTGATTTAAATTTGAATTCAAGTTTGAAATTGAATTCTATGATTTGAAACTAGGGATTACAGATGCTGTATAAGTTATATATGGGTTAAACCATTTTAAAAGTATTGATTTGGGAATTTGAATTTAATTCAAGGGTTTTAACCCGTGTAAATATAACTGGATTTTTCTGGAACGAAAATTATTTGTTTTCAAATAGTAAAAGCTTTCACATAAGAAAGGATTTCCAAATTGTGTTGAATGGTTTCGAGTTGAAATAGAATTGAAATGTTTTGAAATTTATGAAATGAGTCTTTGATTCAAAGACCGAACGAGTTGATCTAACTTGAAATGGAATTGTTTTGAAAGGCTATGAATGAACCTTTGGAAATGAGCTTTGAAAGCTGTAAGTTAAATCTTGACTTAAAGATTTAACGAGTTAATTCAATTGAAATGGAAATTGTTTTGAAATCCATAAATGGATCTTTGTGAACGGGGTGAACTTTGTGAATTAAATCTTTTTGTTTAAAAGATTAAAAGTGTGGAAATTGTTTAAACCATTGAAGGTTTTTGAAATAAATCTTTTTGTTTAAAAGATTGGAAATGGTAATTTGTTTTACCATTCGAATGAAAAGTTTTAAGCTGTGATTTAACTGAGACCCCAGTATCCATATGATTTTTAATTGCGCTCGTTATTCGGTTTAGCCGGGAGAGGACCTTTGTGTCATATAACCCATTCCGAATAATGATACGACGTATATGGATAGCATTTGAAGACCGGTGGTGAAGACCGGGTATTTGCGAGAGCGATATGATGACCTATCGATTTTCTCTGCATCATGGCTCCGGTATAGAGATTCCCTAAGTGATGGGAAGTCCGATCGAGATTGTGAATACCCGGATTTGCAAGGGCTTCTTCGGAAGTGCCTTCGGTTCTGTTCGAACCCGGAACAGACTTATATGGATGTGTGTCTGACGTTACACTTTGAGATGTAAAGCTGGTTTCTATCAAATACATTTCTGTTGGTGGCGGAGAATTTATTCTCTTAGCTTAACACCCTTCTCTGAGACGTACGAGCTCAGAGGTTATGTAGTTGATGGTTACTAGTGATACATTCCCAATTTGGTAATGTGGCATACGAAGTGCTGCTGATCATTTGTTGATCGAAGCGTGGCTTTGTGAAAAAGCGTGGCTTTGTGGACGAGAGACGAGACTTCGTCGAGCCTCACAACCCGGTAATGGTCGAAACAGGAATGTTGCGACAAAGGTTTGTAGGGGTAGCGCCCCTAGGGTATGTCATTTCCTTCTGGATAAAGGGTGGTATCATGGTATGGAGCCCAGATACTTACTCCTGTGGATACACTTTATTTATTATGTGTGATGTTGGTTATCGAGCGCTCGGATAAAGGTCGGTAACGACCGGGGGATGACATGACTCGTGTGTTAGTTACCTAGTTACAGCTCGGTTAGAGCGTGAGGTAGCGTCGGCCTTTTGTTTGCGGAGATCCGGTTAGGTTCTCGGGGCGTCTTTCCAGAGGCGTTTCTATTTCGGTAAGGAAGTTCCTTAGCCTGATCATTTGTTGGAAATCCAAAGAAACAATACGAACCCTGTACGATTTTTAGTTGTATTACCTGCTATGGAATGTGGCGGTAACCTGCTATTGAACGTAGTAGCTATAGTAGGCATACAACAATGGTTGTATGCTGGCTAAGATTAATATTATATTTTCGAAATGATTTTTCACACTATGCACTAGTAATAATATCAAAAGAATTTCTTTTACGTAGTAAGCATGTTTGACTATCATAAGGAGAAATCTCCTCCAATTCTGCGATTGCATTGTGTGTGTGGCGGGAGGCCTTATGGTAGTTTCATTTTCGAAAAACATTGCGGATTTCAATGTTTAAAAGCCTTTTGTGTTTGTTTAAAGATAAACTGTTTTTGTTGCTCACACCAGTCCCACGACTGACCTGGAGTTTATTGTTCCCTTCCTAAACTCTGGGTGCCCACTATTTTCCACACGGGCAGTCTAGAGTTGGGTTTTTCAGATATTCAGGTTTAGTAGATTATCTGGAGCTGGTTCAGTTCTTGGAGTTCAGGACTGCACTTGCTTCTCTTTGTGGTTCGAGCTGATATTGGAGTTATTGGAGTCATTCTCCGATTGATCATTTGGAGATCTCTTCCATTTGTTGTTACTTCCGCTGTATCATTTTTGTTATCTCTGATATTGTTGTATCATATTGATATCATTGTTGTATATCATACTGGATATTGTATTCATTGGAGTTGTATATGATATCATGTATTATTCTTTTCTTCCGCTGTGTTATTTACTTAACTGTGTTATAGCTCCGGCGAATCGGATTTGAACGGTCGAATCTGCGGCATTCTAGTACAATGTGAAGTACGGATGTTGATTTTCGAACGCGAAAAATCCGAGTCGTTACATGTGGTATCAGAGCTAAGGTTGAACTTTAGCTCAGGAGTATAACACGTTAAGTAGCTCATTAGAGATAGAGTGAAGTAAACTCTAGAATGAGTATCCTCAGATATCCGTTCGAATGCCTCAATAAATTCTCTTGCTATCCACTGATAGTAAGTATGAGTGCAAGAAGAGGATGAGATAGGGGACAGGGAAATACGACTATAAATGGTCAATACTCTGTGACAACAAGGAAATAATCTTTTCTATATCAATCTCTTTTGTTCAGCATCTTTTTCTAAATTCTTTGATAATTTCTGGTCGATCCAGAAAAGAAGATTCGATATATATTAATATGGGACGTAAACTCCGAATTGACCAAAACTGTTTATTTGGATGAATTGATTGCTTTGTTTGCTATGGTTGATAGGTATAATTTGGTTTCTAAACTGAAAGTTTTGAAATTTTATCCATATATCTATCTTTGGGTCCCGATATGTTCTACGAATGGTTAGTTATCCTTTCGGACTAACCGATGCCACTGTATATTTCATAGATCTGGATAACCCGAGTATCTTCTAAAGTGTTAAAACAAATTCGTTCTTGTATCTGTTATTAATATTCTGATTTGGTAAGCCAAATGCAGAATAGATATTCAGTTGATTCGATGAAATATTCTTCATCTATCTTTGTGTCTCCTTGGTAATTTCGAGGACGAAATTCTTTTAAGGGGGGAAGTCTGTAACGACCCCGAATTTTATATAAATTTAAATTAATAATTAATTGAATTTTTGAATTCGAATTGTGAAATTAATCAGTAAAGTGATGCGAGTTTCCCCGAGACGAATAAATTTGTGTTAACCGATTAAATTTAAATATTATATAAATATTATATATGTGTGAATATATATGTATTTGAACACATCGGAGTAAATTTGAATATATACGTATATATTTGATTTGAATTTAAGTCTTAAATAAATGGTTTAAATATTGAATATAAAAAAAAATGGAAACCTAAGCATACAAAAGAAATGGATCTGCATAACCGAAATAAAACAAAACATATATATGTATTAGCTTGCAAGGAAAGATATTAGCATATAGATAAATATATTTAAATTTGTACAACAACAAATAATGCAAGCCACCACAATCATCTTCTCAGCCGAAAATGATATGCAAAAGCTTTTGAAAAATCTAGGCAGGCAAGCATAAGAAAAATAGGATAAGTATAAAAAAATAACATAAGGTACAAATAGCATTTAATGTCTCCATTTATTAGCAGCAATCCAAGTCTATTCGAATTGTATAAAAGAATCCTTTCAGCCTCCAATTGCAAATAAAAAATCTCTGACCCAATTTGTTGTACCAGAGCCTACCTTGTACAAACTGCTTCTCTTTATATATATGCATCTAGTCCTTGTTCATTCATCATAACATAGCAAAGTTGAACCTGAGAAAATAAAATTCAAGCTTAGAGTCTGGAAATCAAAGTAGAACAACCACTTTCCTTCATTTCAAATAAACCTGAAGTTCAAAGCAAAGTTTCAGATTCATGTTGAAGCACTTCATATCTGGAAAAAAAAAAATTTAAATCAAAAGAAAAGGGATGATGATCAAAACCTGGAAAATGAAGAATAAAGAAAAAAAAAATACAAGAATCATCCAGAAAATAAATTCCTGTCTCTGTTTTCTTCAACATCAGGCTTGAGTCCTCTGATTCAAAAGAACTCAGGTGAGCAAACTACCTTTTTAATATTGAAACCTGTTTATATTTTTGATGTTTTGATGAATACTTCAAGTTATTGTGAAAAATGCATTGAACTGTATTGTTCTGTGTGTATGCATGTTAGTGTGTATGTATATCTATACATATGTACTGCTCTGTTAAATCTCTGGCTCAAAGCCACTGGGAAAAAAATGAAATTGCTCCTACTAGAATCAAATTGTTTCAACTAAATCATAGTAAAGCTTTTAGTTTTAAATCAAACCAGATAATGAAACTTAAAAAAATTTAGATTCTAAGAAGCTAATTTAAACCGTGATTGTAGATATCATCACTGTAACTTTAGTTACAGGTAATCAAGAAAAATTTGAATAAATTCAAGTGTTATTAAAAGATTATTCAAGTTCATAGTTTGAATTCTTTCTGCAAGTTATGATTTTTAAAGCAAAAATAAAGTAAAGCAGAGACAATTTTGAATACTTCTTCATATTAATATTTTAAACTTAAGAATTTAAGTTACATAAGCTTGTTTAAACTGTAATCATGGTCTGGAAGGATTGTTTGAAGGTGGACAGTGTAGCTTAAACACTGTATATTAAATTTTACAGTAAAAGGAAGATCAATGTGTAAAATTCGAATGTTTTAAATTGTTAGTTTGAATTCATATCTTGAATAAACATTCCAAAGTAGGATTTTTGAAACAAAGATTTTAATTTTTAGATAAGCACACATGGTTCAGTTCATAAATGAACTAAAAATACATTTTTATCAAATCTCTGCTAGTTCAACGAATTTTAATCATTGAAATTTGTTGAGGAGGTAGTTTGATCATGTTCGAATCTTGGAAAAATGTTAGAACAATTTTCTATTTCAAGAAATTTTGGGACGAGGTATAATTAGGGTTTAAGGCTTGAGAACTGACGTCGAAGTTTTGGGGTTCGTTCTCACTCCTCAGTGCATCGAGTTGCACGTAGTCTTGGAAGGTGGTAGTTTGGTCGAAGACGTGTTGGTGGCCGGAGTTGCGCGAATTCCGGTGGACTGAGCGGCAGTGGCGAGGTGTTTTAGTTAGGGGGTTGTGTTACAGTTTTTCGAGCATACTGTTTTTTTCGATTTCGAATGATGGGCGATTAATCGAATTTGGTTTTCGAGTTTATGGGAGTTTTGTGACTTGCCGGAGGTAATATCGTTCGCCGGAGTGATGGCGAATTCTGGTGCAGGTGCACGGCACTGTTCGCGTATCAGTTTGGGTTGGTTGCGGTAGTTTTGGAGAAGGAGGAGTGGGCTCGAGTTTTGTCTCGGGAAGATGAAGCTTTGGCTCGAAGTAGCACGCGAGTGTTTAGGTTGTATAACAGGTTTTTATTTATTTATTTAAAACTAAACAGAATAAAAAAATTAAGTTATAAAAGAAGAAGAGGGAAAGGCTGGGGAAGAATGAAATTTGGCTCGGGGTTTTTGTGCTCTGACTCGAAGTAAAGCTCGGATCAGGCAAGTGTTTGTCTTGGGTATTTGAAATGAGTCAAGTTTTAAAAGTTGGTTTAAACTAAATAAGGGTTCAAAAAGATTATAGGCTATATTCTCCAACGTGAGATTATTGAACGAGATACTAATCGAGTTTCAGAGTTAAATCATTAAAAGTTTAATGTTTTTAAAGATAAATTGTAACTGATTAAGGGTTAATTTATTTATTATCAATGGTTAATTAATAAATGATTAAAGGAAAATTTAATCAAAATAATTTGAAATTTATTAATGTTAATTAACCAGGATTAGTGACGAATCTGATTTAATTTTAATCAGATATAAATTGACCTTGCTTATGAATGTTTGGATTCTATTGAATGTGAATTGTTTGATATCCCTGATATATTATGCTTTGTGATATACCCTGATTTATGATGTGATCGGTAATTTACTTATCTGCGATATATATATCTGTTTCTGTGATATATTACTATGTGAATATGAAAACCCTTGATCCGTAAACGACACTTGAATTTCGATGCGACAGGGAGTCGGATTCCAATTGGTTATCCGAAACCCACATCGAATTGTAATGATGAATCTTTATGACTGATAAATTGACTTTATCTATGAATCTGTGAATGAAGATAAGCGTTATCGATTATATCGCTTATCGATATATCTGTGATGATTGATGTTGTGCACTATTGTGTGTAAAACCCCTGGACTACACTATACACACACAAATATGGATTTCACGTGGAAATCGGTTGAGTCACAGATAATTTAAATTTGATGTTTTGAAATTGAAATTTTAATTTCAATTGATTTTGAAATTGGAAATTTGGGTTTAATATGAAAAGCTTTCGAAATGGAATTTCAAGATAAAAGTTATTTTGAATAACTTAATCGAGTTTTGGAATTTAAATAATTTGATTTAAATTTGAATTCAAGTTTGAAATTGAATTCTATGATTTGAAACTAGGGATTACAGATGCTGTATAAGTTATATATGGGTTAAACCATTTTAAAAGTATTGATTTGGGAATTTGAATTTAATTCAAGGGTTTTAACCCGTGTAAATATAACTGGATTTTTCTGGAACGAAAATTATTTGTTTTCAAATAGTAAAAGCTTTCACATAAGAAAGGATTTCCAAATTGTGTTGAATGGTTTCGAGTTGAAATAGAATTGAAATGTTTTGAAATTTATGAAATGAGTCTTTGATTCAAAGACCGAACGAGTTGATCTAACTTGAAATGGAATTGTTTTGAAAGGCTATGAATGAACCTTTGGAAATGAGTTTTGAAAGCTGTAAGTTAAATCTTGACTTAAAGATTTAACGAGTTAATTCAATTGAAATGGAAATTGTTTTGAAATCCATAAATGGATCTTTGTGAACGGGGTGAACTTTGTGAATTAAATCTTTTTGTTTAAAAGATTAAAAGTGTGGAAATTGTTTAAACCATTGAAGGTTTTTGAAATAAATCTTTTTGTTTAAAAGATTGGAAATGGTAATTTGTTTTACCATTCGAATGAAAAGTTTTAAGCTGTGATTTAACTGAGACCCCAGTATCCATATGATTTTTAATTGCGCTCGTTATTCGGTTTAGCCGGGAGAGGACCTTTGTGTCATATAACCCATTCCGAATAATGATACGACGTATATGGATAGCATTTGAAGACCGGTGGTGAAGACCGGGTATTTGCGAGAGCGATATGATGACCTATCGATTTTCTCTGCATCATGGCTCCGGTATAGAGATTCCCTAAGTGATGGGAAGTCCGATCGAGATTGTGAATACCCGGATTTGCAAGGGCTTCTTCGGAAGTGCCTTCGGTTCTGTTCGAACCCGGAACAGACTTATATGGATGTGTGTCTGACGTTACACTTTGAGATGTAAAGCTGGTTTCTATCAAATACATTTCTGTTGGTGGCGGAGAATTTATTCTCTTAGCTTAACACCCTTCTCTAAGACGTACGAGCTCAGAGGTTATGTAGTTGATGGTTACTAGTGATACATTCCCAATTTGGTAATGTGGCATACGAAGTGCTGCTGATCATTTGTTGATCGAAGCGTGGCTTTGTGAAAAAGCGTGGCTTTGTGGACGAGACTTCGTCGAGCCTCACAACCCGGTAATGGTCGAAACAGGAATGTTGCGACAAAGGTTTGTAGGGGTAGCGCCCCTAGGGTATGTCATTTCCTTCTGGATAAAGGGTGGTATCATGGTATGGAGCCCAGATACTTACTCCTGTGGATACACTTTATTTATTATGTGTGATGTTGGTTATCGAGCGCTCGGATAAAGGTCGGTAACGACCGGGGGATGACATGACTCGTGTGTTAGTTACCTAGTTACAGCTCGGTTAGAGCGTGAGGTAGCGTCGGCCTTTTGTTTGCGGAGATCCGGTTAGGTTCTCGGGGCGTCTTTCCAGAGGCGTTTCTATTTCGGTAAGGAAGTTCCTTAGCCTGATCATTTGTTGGAAATCCAAAGAAACAATACGAACCCTGTACGATTTTTAGTTGTATTACCTGCTATGGAATGTGGCGGTAACCTGCTATTGAACGTAGTAGCTATAGTAGGCATACAACAATGGTTGTATGCTGGCTAAGATTAATATTATATTTTCGAAATGATTTTTCACACTATGCACTAGTAATAATATCAAAAGAATTTCTTTTACGTAGTAAGCATGTTTGACTATCATAAGGAGAAATCTCATCCAATTCTGCGATTGCATTGTGTGTGTGGCGGGAGGCCTTATGGTAGTTTCATTTTCGAAAAACATTGCGGATTTCAATGTTTAAAAGCCTTTTGTGTTTGTTTAAAGATAAACTGTTTTTGTTGCTCACACCAGTCCCACGACTGACCTGGAGTTTATTGTTCCCTTCCTAAACTCTGGGTGCCCACTATTTTCCACACGGGCAGTCTAGAGTTGGGTTTTTCAGATATTCAGGTTTAGTAGATTATCTGGAGCTGGTTCAGTTCTTGGAGTTCAGGACTGCACTTGCTTCTCTTTGTGGTTCGAGCTGATATTGGAGTTATTGGAGTCATTCTCCGATTGATCATTTGGAGATCTCTTCCATTTGTTGTTACTTCCGCTGTATCATTTTTGTTATCTCTGATATTGTTGTATCATATTGATATCATTGTTGTATATCATACTGGATATTGTATTCATTGGAGTTGTATATGATATCATGTATTATTCTTTTCTTCCGCTGTGTTATTTACTTAACTGTGTTATAGCTCCGGCGAATCGGATTTGAACGGTCGAATCTGCGGCATTCTAGTACAATGTGAAGTACGGATGTTGATTTTCGAACGCGAAAAATCCGAGTCGTTACAATCAATGTTCCTTCTACTGGTGTTCTCACGCTGTGCCATCGCATATGACATGCTGTAGCAGAAGAAGCATATAGCCGTTGAAGTCTGGGAGTGATGGGTAAATAATGCATTCTTTTATAAGGGACTTCTTTTCCTTTCTTTTTCCTTGGTTTGTATCTTTCCTCGTTACATATTCTGCATTTTTTAAGGTGAGCGTCGTCTTTCCAAAATAACATGCAACCTTTAACACATGTGTCTATCTTCTGGTATGGCAATCCAAAAGCAGACATAAGTTTTTAACTTTATAGTGACTATCGCACATCAAATTATTGGGTGGCATGTGTCGTTTAGCAGTTTGTACAATTGCTGTAAACGATGCTTCTGTAAGATTGAATTTTGATTTCATCGTGATGTATTCAGCGGTTACAGATAATTCGGTTCCACTTTCACATCCATCCCACAATGGTCTCTTAGCGGAATCCAATAAATCATAAAAAAATTTAGCTTCCATAGTCGGTTCTTCACCATTTTCGTTTTCAATGTCGTCTTGATCAATGGATGGAAACATTGATCGGGCTGCATCTTGCACCATATTTTCTATTGGATTTGCCGCTGTATTATCATCCTCTTCCACTACAGGATTAGGTGTATATTGAACAAACTCTCCATGACGATCCCATAAATAATAATTCGGTACAAAACCAAATTTATACAAATGAACTTCTACTACATCTGCCTTCCAATGCTTCAGATGTTTGCACTTAGCACACGGACAACGAATGTCTACGTTATTTCCATTATTAGATTTAGCAAATCTAATAAACTCGTGTACACCGTTAACAAAATGTTCCTTTATTGATCCTTTCATACCTTTTCGGGATTCATACATCCAACTACGATCGAGAAAATAATCGAACATATCTTCTGATTTGCAAAAATTATATTAGAAAATTCAAACAAACACTTCATTGAAACTTTATTAATAATTTGACAAATTAGACTGAACTTCAGTAAATTTAATAATTTGGTAAACTAGACTAACTTTATTAATTTGGTAAATTTTAAACTAACTTTAGTAAATTTTAATAAATTAGACTGAACAAATTTATTAGTTTCAAACTAACTTTTAAATTTTATTACTTTAGTAAATTGCACTTAATAAATTATTTGATTGTTTTATAAAATACAGATCATATATATACAACACTTGATAATACTTGTTTAACGGCCGGTCATCCTACTTCCCATTACAAACACAATAACGTAATCATATTTTATAAATCATTTCAGATTAAACGATTCAACAAAATTTCGGCAGCACTTCCCTTTATTCCTTGTATCGTACACAAATGCATATACACAGGGGAAAAAAGGAAGTGCCATCGAAATTTCGTTAACCGTTTAAACTGAAATGATTTATAAACTGCGATTACGTTATTGTGTTTGTAACTTGTCCAATACTAGGACAAATCCAACAAATATTGTATTAGATGAATACAGATGTCCGTTCTGTGTAAAAACGAACATCCATATAACGATCATATACAACACTTGTTAGACGGGGCCAAAAATTGTCTAAGGGGTTCACACAAATAAAACAAATTTTCTAATTTATATTTTAACAACTATAATTTTTTTAATAATACGTTCAATAAATATTTGTTAAGTAAATTTCACATTTTAACACGATTACACTTATAACTAACGCATGCTAAATAAATAAATTTTCACCTAATCGACAACCGACATTGCATAAACTTATCAATAAGCATCTTAAAATGTTATCACCATCTTAATCCAAATCACATCACCAACCGTTAATTCTACAATAACCAACATCATAATAGTATGCTTTAATCATCGTTTTCAACGTCGAAATAAAATGATTTTATTCTTAAATTAACCTACAATACTACTATCACCATACGTATACCACGTAACTACCAATCTCAAACCCATAAACATGCCATTAACAACCAATTTTTAAACCCAATAAACATGCAAATAAACCCTAATTGAATAGAAAATAGGGTTAGAACACATACCGGATCAATTTGGGAAGTAGGGAGCGAACGTTTGAGCACCGAATCGGCGGGGCGACGGGGGGGGGGGGGGGGGTTAGGTTTTGTAGAATGGGGAAGAAGAAGGCTCGGTTCTGGCTGATATACAGGTCGAGCGACGGTTAGCGACGGCTAGCGACGGCCGCTTTTTTTAGCCGTCGCCCCAGTCCGACGCTATGCCAACCGATTTTAGTAGTGTTGGTTTAACCAACCAAAGCTTATAAAAGTAATTAAACCCTAATTATTAACAGTAATAATATCATATCATATCTTTAACCGATGGCCGAGCATATCTAAATTAAAAATACAAGGAAGATCTATTTTAATATTTTCGAGAAATTCTTTAATTAAAAGTATGATTTTTTTGTTCCTATCATAATATCAATGAAATTTATATGTGTTGTAATCTCATTAATTTAAAGGTTGGATTTATTGTATTAGTTGTTGCTATTTTGATTCAAGAAAGTAGTTAGTTTCAACTTATTTTTTGTTCCATACAACAAATAAGTCTTGAAAGTAATTTTTATTCAAAAAACTCAATTTCAAGTTTGACTATGCTTCTAAGCTCACAAATTTTTAGGGTAGTGGTCATTTACATAATTATTCAAAAAGATATCCTTCTCTATCTTTATTTTGTTCCTTTTTTAAATTTATAGGTTGACGAATCTACATATTTTTTGAATTTTTTTATAATTATATGCTATTATTCTATTTCCTCTTAATATGTTGATTGCAAATGATATTAGATACTTCAATTCAGTAGTTTGTAGTAATGATGTTGGAGATGAATGAAATGAATGTATAGATGATTTTTAAGGTACTAAAATTAAAATGTGAGTATGAAAGAAAGTGGGTTCGACGTGTATTTACTATTGAAGAGTACTATTTTTTTAAAGATGAAACAAATTGATGTATGCATGAGAAAACAAAATAAAGTTAAACTAGATAGGTGTAGGTGGGTGTATGTAGTGTTTTGTTGGATAAGTGGGCGTAGAATGTTAATTTGGTAGGTGTAGATAACTATTTTATTGCATTCAGGAAATATAAATACTTTCGGATGACGTAGAAATTCAAATGTCATTCCCACTTGATGCCACAATTATCCCTACAAAACAGACCCGATCCATCATAATTTCTCGATGAAGTTTCTCAAATTCAAATAATTTTTATAAAAAAACCCCTCAATCAGCATCCATATACATTGCGTGCACAACGCTTCGCGAACCGATGATGATTTACTGTCGTTGTCATCATGCTCTGCTGCGCTCCCCCAATCTATCGCTCTATTGCCTCCATCGTCATAGTCATACTGCCCCGCGCTCCATTACCTTGACCAAATCTTAGCAAAATCAATTCCATTTGTCACCGCCGTCGTGCTTCCCTACTACCGAGCTCAACTTAGGAATAACTTAATCTGTTTTGAATTAAAATAGGTGATAGTTAAACACATATTGGTTTAGGAGAAATACGTAGAACGTAAAGCTTTTGATAAGAGAAAAATGTTAAGTTTGTTATCTTAACTTATATTATTTATTGATCAAAGTACTCTTATAATATTTTTATTTATACAATTAAAAGAAAAGATGAAAAATTAAAATTTATTAAAAAAATCAGAAGCAACGTTTCATAAATAATTAAAAAATAAATTCAAAGCTTATAAAATCAAATTTTTAGTTTCATAAGTTTCAAGTTCTAATGATTGGGATTCCCAAAAAAAATAAAAATAGTTTACAACTTAAAAAAATTATCTTCAATATATGCAATTTTCTAAACTTTTAAAATTATCTTCAATATATGACAAGTTATAGTATTGATTGATCGCATAACCCTTGACAATTTCCCTCCATCGGCCATGTACCACTACAACGTTGCTTTTTTTTAAAAAAGCGCAAATATTTATATTTTATACTGCATATATTTACACTTTGAACTACAAATATTTGCAATTTTTACGGCATATATTTATACTTTGAACTGCAAATATTTACATTTTTTTGTTGAAACTAAAAGTAGATGTGTTTTTTAAAACTTGTCTTTGAGAAGGACGGTTGAGTATTTTGAAACTTAAAGTTGATGTTTTACGTAAGTTTCCTTCATTTTTCTATACTAACATTCTCCATCGTTTTAGTTCAGCAAGATTATTACATACTACAAAAAAAATACAAACAATATATAACCGCAAATTAAATTGTAAATGTAGATTTTAATTTATTAAAATTCTTGTAAAAATAGTTATACGTAGCAAATATTCATTTAAAGTGAATTGGTTAAAAGAACAAAGTTGAGGAAATATTTTAAATCAAGAACACCATTTAAAAGTTCAGTTCGAAAGAAAAGCATTAACAAAATACTATATTGATATAGCATTATCTGTAAAAATGGTAAATTAAATTAGCACTATAATTACATTAAAAATATTATATTTACAACAAATATTATATGCATATAATATTACTTTATAACAAATTCTATATACATATGGTATTACTTTGTCCTTCAACCTAAAATTTTTGACATACGTCTTTAGTTCAAAAAAAACCCTAAAATATTTTCTCTAGCCTACTTTCATGTATTCACATATATATATATATATATATATATATATATATATATATTATAATGGTGAATATGTGAAATGTTATATGGTCAATATTGTAATCTACGTTCTTCATCACAAGCCTATAAATTGAACTCCATTGTATTGTGTTGATATAGATGAAAATGAGATTAGTCGAATTCATGTTTTCTCTATTTGTTTTTGTCTACAATTTTATATTTTAACATGTTATAGCACGATACTCTACCATTTAATATTAGTAGTAGTTACAGTTGCTTCATTGTATCCATTTAATCATTATTTATACTAATAATGATATATAAGCTCCATTTGTGAAGTATGAACCGATCCATATCTCTCTACCGTTATTTATTTTCAAACTTAAAAATTTCTTGAAATTAAGCCAACATTGTCGACTCTGTTGGTTGGTAGTTTAGACTATGAGATTAAAGATCGCGAGTTTGATCCCCGAGATCGACTTCCTATTTTATTTTATATGTTTTGGTGTAAATCAAGGTAAGTGAAGCACATTGTATGCTTTTACGTTACTTCTCTAATTGTTTTACTGTTTACCTTTTGCCTCTGCTATCATATAATAGTTATATATAGTTTTTCTTTGGTTTCACTTTTAAGTATGCGAAGGCTGCACGTACAAGCATTTCTCAAAATGCATTTAGTGTTAATGTTTCGTATGTGCATATATGTCAGTGTTTTGTCATATTATCACATTACAACTATGTTAGTATATCTTGGATTTTGATTCTATGATCCTCACTGTGTTGGTATGTTTTATTGTTTATAATTCACCTTTTCATTTAGCTTTTGGAATTTATTAAAATAATCCCCTTAATATCCACATTATATGTGAATAGATAGTTTAATTATTTTATTTGCTTTTAGTAGGGCTGTCAACGGATGCACATGGATGTTGATATTGTTGAATCTGCATCTGCATCTGTATCTGTATCTGAAAATTAAAATTTACATCCGCTTCTGATATCCGTGGATATCTCAAAATTCACATTTGTATTCGCATTCGTGGATACTTACTGGATATCCGAAAATATCCATATCGGAGAAGAGGAGTCAGATATTTATGGATATTCGAAAATATCCGCATCTGAAGGCTGAATTTTGTTTTTATATTAAATTTTAAAACAAAACATCACAATCCTTGAGGTGTTCAAATAATAATTGAACAAAAAAACTAATAAACTATAATTCTTTAATTTTTCAAGTAAAAACACAATCCACAAAATATTGTGTTGAGATATGACCACATGCATTATTAATTACAATTTGAATAAACGTATAAAAAATAAAGAACAAGCATGCAACTTAGTAAATAGAAAGTCCTTTGATTACGTTGAGTTAGGGTTTGAATGCAATGGAGGAAACAGAAAGGTGAAAGTTAAATTATGAAAATAGAGGTGGCTAAATAATTTAGACTTAGTAAATAGAGTTTTAAAATGTTAATGGTTTTATAAGCCTAGGATTGTTTTATATGAGATCCAACGGTAGAATGAAAAAAAATTTAGGAATAATACTCAAATGGGTAATAATTTTTTTAATTATAATGTCAATTTCAAATGAAATAGAATTATAAAAAATGTACTTAATTTTGGATCGGATGGATATTTTTCGGATATGGATACATTCAGATTCGCATCCGCCTTTAAAAATATTTTCAGATCTCGGATATTGGATAATATCCACATTTTTGGATATGGATTCAAACGGATTTCAGATTTTTAGATATCCATTGATGGGCCTAGTCATTTAGCTTAGATTGGGATTTCATAAATTTTAGTTGTATCATTCATTTTGTTTGATCTGATGCCGCCTTAGTATGTATCTGTGAGTTAAGGAATGGTTGTTAATAAGCATATATTGTTTAATGAGTTTTGTTATGAATGTATCATGTATTGTACATTAAATGGGTTTAGGACTAGTTGTTATTCAAGAACTGGTAGAAAAAGCAAAAGGTTGGATCTATTTGAATAAACTAACAATTCATCTAGCTAACCAGATTTTCATTGTGAATAGTACATATGGTCCTCATATTCGTGTACAATTGGACATAGAATTTGGATCATATGTCCCCACATGGTTTATCTTTTTGCATGTATATATGTAGTTTAGAAAACAACATATATACCTTGATAAAATAGTGAATATTGATGTTATATATATAAATTATAATGGTGAATATGTGAAATGTTATATAGTCAATATTGTAATCTACGTTCTTCATCACAAGCCTATAAATTGAACTCCATTGTTTTGTGTTGATATAGATGAAAATGAGATTAGTCGAATTCATGTTTTCTCTATTTGTTTTGGTCTCTAATTTTATATTTTAACATGTTATAGCATGATACTCTACCATTTAATATTAGTAGTATTTACAGTTGCTTTATTGTATCCATTTAATCATTATTTATACTAATAATGATATATAAGCTCCATTTGTGAAGTATGAACCGACCCATATCTCTCTACCGTTAGTTATTTTCAAACTTAAAAATTTCTTGCAATTAAGCCAATTTTGTTGACTCTGTTGGTTGGTAGTTTAGACTATGAGATTAAAGATCGCGAGTTTGATCCCCGAGATCGACTTCCTATTTTATTTTATATGTTTTGGTGTAAATCAAGGTAAGTGAAGCACATTGTATGCTTTTACGTTACTTCTCTAATTGTTTTACTGTTTACCTTTTGCCTCTGCTATCATATAATAGTTATATATAGTTTTTCTTTGGTTTCACTTTTAAGTATGCGAAGGCTGCACGTACAAGCATTTCTCAAAATGCATTTAGTGTTAATGTTTCGTATGTGCATATATGTCAGTGTTTTGTCATATTATCACATTACAACTATGTTAGTATATCTCGGATTTTGATTCTATGATCCTCACTGTGTTGGTATGTTTTATTGTTTATAATTCACCTTTTCATTTAGTTTTTGGAATTTATTAAAATAATCCTCTTAATATCCACATTATATGTGAATAGATAGTTTAATTATTTTTGAAAGCAGTAGTTTAACGTTTGGCGAGAATGGTATGTGGTATAGACTACTAGATTGCTAGAATTAATCCTAGTGGACTGATTCGAGAATCACTTATGGAATCGTGATGACTTTGTCCCTCGTCGTAAAACCTAACGATCTATTACACAGACAATTTGTTAATAATGAATGAATAACTGAAAACGTAGTGCAATGAGAGCTAACGCCTAAAGATGGAACTGAGCAAGCGACTACATCACATAAAATGTATATATCTTTAGAAGCTGAAGAGGTAGTGCAACTAAGGAATTGCGTGGAGTGCACTCACAGTTGGTCATAAGCAGTAGGTGAAAAAGACCGCATGCGCTTGTCGAGCCAGTTAATCTAGTAAAGGATGAATGCAAAAGCATTACCAATGACTATTTCTGTTGGAAACTCAAGAAAGTGAGTTAAGATATAATTGTCATTTGTATATGTCGATCTCGTAAAATGTATCTGTAACTGTTAATTATATAGATATGCGGTTGAAAAAGACTGTAGAATAGTAAACAATGAAATTTGAAAATAGTGTACTTAAATTTAAATTGATTGCAACTTATGAGTGGAGATGAGATGTGATATCTCAGTTGATTAGAGTTACAACCAAGGATCACTTTGAATTATGACATGACACTGGTATGTTTATACTTTTTGATTGATGATAGTGGCCGGTTTTGTAAAATTGTGTTCTAATTGATATGTCACATGTATATACCCGACACCACGCTTATATGTTATTATTATTGCACTAGTATAGTCACAGCTAGATTTCTAGCTTGATTTGAGATTTGTTGTGTGTATGACCACGCTGAGGTTTTGTGATTTTAGGATGATTATCTATGGATGATATTCAATCTTGCTTGTTGAGCAGTTAGTGGGAAATATTATACAAAATGTAAATTATATTGGGAGTATTACCATGTTTAAGTTTAGCCATCATTGCCTGAAAGTCAAGATCCGCAACACTCTTCTTTTCATTTAGAGGAATGGTGGAGTTTAGATGATTCTGGAAATCGTGGACGTGTTTTAAGTTTGGTTGCAGGAAGAGTCGGTACACGGACGTTAGAAATGAGCAGTATTTTGAATTGTACATAGTCTGCCGAGTGTAGAGCGATGTATTTTGGTAGTCCATATAACAGACAAATTTTGATATGTATATATTATCGTTTGGCAGTGATATTGATACTAATACTTGTGTCATTATTTATATATGTTACTCACATGTGACTTACTCAATTCTAAAACTCATGTATATTACTCTGCATTCATACGAGATACATATAATTTCATATGTAATCAGGTATTGAACCGTATACATGTTGAGCCAAAGTAATGTATATGAGATATCGCTCTTTCCGAGCCATTTGATCCGAGCTATCGGACAGTACACCCCCTTCGGTAATTCGGTTGTTGAAGCCGGAATGTCATAATTATTGTAATCTTAATTCTCCATCAAAAATCTATAAATAAAGCTTCATCGTATTGTATTGATATAAATAAAAATGAGATTAACAGAATTTATGTTACTTCTATTTGTTCTTGTCTCCAGTTTTATGTTTTGACAAATATCACTTTTACTTGTCTACTAAAATACTCATCATATACATTATTATTTCGATAGAAGTTTAATGCATAATTTTTAAATATGAATATTATCAGATGTGCATCTTTATTTGTTTTTTTTTTTTTTTTTTCTATATCATATTTTGAATATAAATGCACATAGATTTTTGGATTTGTCGGGTATTCGTTTGAGATTTATTTCTTTGATGGGTCCATTGTATTTTATATTTTAAAGTATACTGTTTGATATATCTTATTTATTACCGTAGCACCAAAATAAACTATCACATAAATAATAGAAGAGAAGAAGATAGGCTACAGAACTACAGCAAATCCATTGGCATCATCCATTGCCCAAACAACCAAAAATGTATATACAACTTCGAAACAAAATAGAATCCTACACACACACAGCAAAAACAAAAGGCGATTCATCCCCAATTCTCACGGTACCTAAAATCATCAAATTTAGGTAGGTGCGTCGAGTTATCAGCCACGTGCCAAACCATAACAGACTTATCGAGGCTCCCACTGTACAAAACCCATTTATTACCCCCGGTCCCATTGTCACCTCTTTCTTTCTCCACAGCCAGGCACTTAATCGGTCCACCATGCCCCGTCAGCACCGACAACATCATGTGGTCCCCACACTTCCCCCTCCTCCATATCCTGATCGTCCGATCCGCCGATCCGCTTATCACCAATCTCCCCACGCTCACTACGCAAAGCACCGCTTTCTTATGCCCCATCAGCACCCCGCCGTACACCAACCTCCTCCCCTTCATCTCCCAGAAATTCACCTCCCCATCCGACGACCCACAGTACGCCACGTCACCCCCCTCTGACACCGCGATCGCCGTCACCGCACTCTCTTTTCTCAGAAGCACCCTTTCAAGCACGTGCTTCGTTCTCCCATTCTCCTTCGTCTCCCTTCTCCACATCTTCACCGTCCCATCTGCCGACCCAGTCAACACAATCCCATCGTACGGTAACAGCGCCATTGAATTTATCGCGTCGTCGTGAGCGTGTACGGACTCCAGGCACTTGGAATCCGAAACTCGCCATACCTTAAACGTTTTGTCCCACGAACCCGAGTACAGCAAACCCGCCTCCTCGTCCAACGCCATGCACGACACCGCGTCAAAATGCCTCAACCACACCTTATTCTTATGCCTCCTTACTTGCACGTACGCCGACGGGTTGATCGAGCTTTTTATGAAATCCTTCAACCTCGGTAAAGTGCCGATTCTTTTGTAGCTTACGGAGTCGTTTTTGTGGGAGAGTTTCCAGATCCGGATTTTGCCGTCTTGGTGGCCAGTGAAGACCCGATCGCCGGAGACGATTATGGCTTTGACTAATCCACTGCCAGATTTGAAGCCGGAGTGTTCCTGTAGGTTTTTCCATACGCGGATGTTTTTGCTATCGGATCCGGTGTAGAGCAACCCGTCAGCTGCAGCGATTGAGTAAAGGTGGCCCTGTTCTCGGATCATGGATCCAATTAGCCCGGTGGAGGGTTCGTCGGAAAGAGGACCTACTGAAGCATTGGAGGAGTGTGTCCACGGCGATTTTACGTATGGAGACTGGGTGGCGTAATTTGGAGAGTTTTCCAGGGCAATTTGGTAATTAGAACGGTCGGAGGAGTAGCCGGGGCTAGAGTAGCCAGATAGTCTTGGGGAGCTGTCTTCGCTTTTGGGGTCGGAGTTGGTGAACAGACCGAGCAATTTGGCTGAAGTTTTTGTTTCCCTCATTGTGTTAATTGACCAAATTATAAAATGGAAAGAAGTGTTAAAAAATATGAGTAATAATGGTATTAAGAGAAGGTAACGGAGCAATGAAGGTATATATAAGATTTTGTGAAGGTGGGAAGATAGAAGACGTGTGGACTAAGATAGGAGGAGGGGCACGTGTAGGGTGGGGATGACGTGCTGGCGAGGGAAATAATGTTGGGCACACATATTTTTTTTTATGAAGAGAAATAGGGAAAATAAAAAGGAGCAAATGGGAGCGCAGGGAGTTGAATATCTGTATTTTTGCTGCGCTGACAATTTGGGTTTGGGTTTTGGCCGGCGGTTTGAAGGCGCCAACTTAATTGAGAGGTGGCAGTGTAAAATTGGATATATTTTATGTCATCAAGACGTCAGCATATAATCACTGTTGCAGAATCGAAAATGCAATGACCGGACTTTGATTATTGGCAAACTCGGCTAGTATTTCATGATTTTGGAATTTTCTTGTTCCATATTTTATATCTCTATGTTAGTTGAGATTTTTCTTTTGTTAAAATTTAAAATTACGCTACTTGTTAAATCCTCAACTATATAATACAACCCAAGATTTAATGTGTTTCCATCCATATGCATTTACGTACTTTATGTAGTTTTAGTTATTAATACTCGATTATAATGAAAAATACGATTTTATCCTGCTGACAATACTTTTGACTGCTAACATTGTTGATAAAATGGAGTGAATGTGGCATTAATTGTCTACGCAGTATGAACATACACACATCTTGTCATAAATACTAAAAATTGAGTATATATACCAAGATTAGAGGACCATAATAATTATATGATTATTAAAGGCTCGAACAAAATGGACCGATTTAGCCGGTGGTGTAATACACCAACCCATGTCCACGTCTGCGTCTGTACCCGTATCCGTGTGCGAATGGACGTTTGAGGTGTATTGTGACACATAGCACTTTGTAGTTGACGATTCGACAAAAATTGAACAGAATTTTTTATATTTATTTTTTCACCAATCAGAAAATAGTCAAAACCGTCCCACCTCTCCAAGCCAAAAGAAGCTTCTCAACGGTCGAAAAATAGTTAAAGAGTTGCAACCTTTTCGAAAGAACATGTCATCATATGTCGGTTTCTACTATATATAGACCTTAGAATTATCTGAATGAGGAAATGAAACATCATAAATACTCCATCTCGTTCCTCATCTATATTGTTCTTAATTCTAATTCTCTTGCATTCAACATCGCTCTGCACTTGTAAGCACTACTTTGCAGAGTTGATCTGTTTTATCTTGAGAAACAAGTTGCTCAAAAACTTCAGTGCGGTAGAGAGAGCAATATTTTTTCAAAGAAACAGTATTATATTGGACTCGGATATTCCTATTCTACCAACAGATTATCAACGCGGTTGGTAATTGTTTAAACACATAATATGTTTTCCTAAACTCTTATTTAAATAATCTTGGAACAATATTGGGTGTAGACTATTTCTATAGACGACAATGTCTCTGGAAAACAACAACTCCACATCAACACAAACTGTGATCAACGGTCAACTTGGAACTATGGTTCCAACGATAGCGCTATCTCATGGAGAAATACCAAAATAGTTTACTGGGATGGGCTTCAAGCCTTGGCAACAAAAGACGTTATTCTACTTAAACACGTTAGGACTAACAAAGGTATCGACTGAAGATGCTCCTATTGTAATAGAAACCGAGACTAATCAAACTCTAATTGCTGCTAGCCATGCACGGAAGAACTCGGATTTCATGTGCAAAAACTATATCCTTAATGGACTCTATAACAACCTATACAATGTATATTGTACTACAAAGACCTCCAAGGAACTTTGGCTGGCCTTGGATATGAAGTACAAAACCTAAGATGCAAGCATGAAGAAGTTCATAGTACGAAAATTCCTCGACTTTAAGAACTACAAGTTATTATTCACGAACTACGACGATGAAAGGATGACTCTAAGTGAATCCTTTCATGTTGCCACAACAATCGAGACTCCTCCATCATGGAAATACTTCAAAAACTACTTTAAGCACGAACGTAAGGAAATGACCATGGAGGAAATGATGGTTTGATTGAGAATCGAGGAAGATAATAGAAAATCTGAGAAAAAGAATTTACATAACATGAGAGCTGTTATGAATAATTCTGAAATTCTATTCCTAAACTCTAATGTTTTAGTTGATCAAGGTTATTGGTTATGTGTTGCTTAGTTTGTACTGCTGTTCATGGTTGAAATCTGAACCTGGTTCTAGTTGAAGATTAGTGCTTATTCAAGTCCAAGTGCACCAAGCCCGAAGCCCAAACCTTTAGTCCAGTTTATACTTGCCTAATATGTGTACATGCTTTATATATATCAGTGTATCTCTTTCCCTGTTTTTATGCAAAAAGAAGAAAGAAACAATGGCTTCTGAAACTTATGAATTCATATTTTGATTCCTAATTTCTCTTGAATAATTGAATCTCATATTTTCTGAATATTATTACATGGTACCAGAGCGTAGCGCATCGATCTAGGGTTTCAATTCAAATCAAGATTCAGATCTATCCTTTCTGCAAGAAACAATGGCTGAAAGCAAAAGTTCGTCGATGATGGATGTGATGCCGATGATGTCTAAAATAATAGATCGAAAATTAACAAGCACAAATTATCTAGAGTGGAGTAAAACGATTCGATTGTATCTCAGAAGCATAGATAAGAATGATCAATTAGTCAAAGATCCACCAACATCAACAGAGAAAGAAGATCAGATCTGGTTGAGAGAAGATGCACGACTATTCTTGCAAATACGAAATTCAATTGATAATGAAGTTATCAATCTGATCAACCACTGTGAATTCGTGAAAGAATTAATGGAATATCTTGAGTTTTTATATTCTGGAAAGGGCAATCTAACCAGAATGTTTGATGTGTGCAAGTCGTTTTACAGAGCAGAGAAACAAGATCAATCTCTCACTACATACTTTATGAATTTTAAAAGAACATATGAAGAGTTTAATGTTTTGTTGCCTATGAGTATAGATATGAAGGTTCAACAAGATCAGAGAGAGAAAATGACAATCATGAGTTTTCTGGCCGGATTATCATCAGAGTTTGATGCAGCTAAAGCTCAAATTCTATCTGGATCATCAATAACTTCACTACAAGAAGTGTTTAGTTGTGTTCTTAGAACTGAGAATTCAACTGCTTCATCTCGTGTTAACAGCAGTGCCATGACGAGTACTAATAATAACCAGACTTCATATACTAATACATGGAGACCACCAATTGACTTTAGACCACCATGGAACCAATCACAACCATCTAATTCTTGGAGACCACCATCATCACCATCCTTAAGACCACAAAGGACTGCATGGAGATCAAGAAATAAAATATGTTCATATTGTAAGAATCATGGACACTTGATTTATGAATGTAGAAAACTTCAATATAATAATCAAAACAAAAATCAAGGAGCTATTAATACTTCCAATAAGACTGTGTTGATGACTATAGAAGAGTTTGACAAATACAAAAAGTATCAAGAATCCTTACAAAACTAAGCTAATAACCCATCATCATCTGTATCTACCATGGCTAATATAGAAAAGCAAGCATCAAAATGGATTATTGACTCGGGGGCTACTGATCACATGTCAGGTAACCCTAAATTGTTTACAGATTTTAAAATACATGACCATAGTTGAGCTGTCACTTTAGCAGATGGGACACAATCCAACATTCAAGGATCTGGTAACATAAATACTTCACCACCACTAAAGTCTGCATTATTTATACCATCCTTATCATATAATCTTTTATCTGTCAGTCAACTTACCAAACACTTGAGTTGCAGTGTGTCTTTCTCTCCTGAAGCTTGTATTTTCCAAGATCTTACAACGAAGGAGATTATTGGTAAAGGCTATGAATCTGGGGGTCTTTATATTCTGGAAACTTTACCAGTGGCTTGTTCTAGTATAGAGTCAGCAATCAAAGTTCATCAACAACTCGGTCATCCCTCTCTTACTCTTTTTAAACAACTTTGTCCATAATATAATCACATTACTACTCTTGACTATGAATCATGTCAATATGCTAAACTTCATCGTGGTAGTTTAAAGCCAAGAATAAATAAACGTGCAAGTGCACCATTTGAAATTGTACACTCTGATATATGGGGACCTTCTTCTGTTGTTTCTAAATTTGGTTATAAATACTTTGTAACGTTGTAGATGATTATTCTCGAGTTACTTGGCTATTCCTAATGAAAAATAGATCTGAGTTGTTTTCTATTTTTTGTGACTTTCATGCTGAAATTCAAAATCAGTTCAAAACATACATTCAAACCCTAAGGAGTGATAATGCTAAGGAATATACCTCTCATATCTTCAGCTCTTACTTAAGCCAACATGGCATTTTGCATGAAACTTCGTGTGTGGACACAGCCCCCCAAAATGGAGTTGCAGAGAGGAAGAATAGACATCTTTTAGAGACCACAAGAGCATTGCTATTCCAAATGAATGTCCCAAAAGTGTTTTGGGCGGATGCTGTTTTAACTGCTTGCTTTCTGATTAATCGAATGTCATCTACAATCCTTAACTTTAATATCCCATACAAAGTCTTATGTCCTGACAAACAACTATATCCAGTTAAACCTAGAATTTTTGGGTGTACATGTTTTGTTAGAGATGTAAGTCCTCAGTTGAGCAAGCTAGATCCCAAATCCTTGAAATGTATATTTATTAGTTATTCAAGATTACAGAAAGGATATAAATGTTTTTGTCCTAGCCTAAATAAATATATGGTATCTATAGATGTGAATTTTATGGAAGAAAAACCATTCTATCAAAAATCTCATATACCAATTTAGGAGGAGAATAATGAGGTTTTATCTCACGAACAAAGTCAGGAGGAGAATGATGAATTTTTAATTTATTCTACTGCATCACCTCAAGAAGAAGTAGAATCACCTAGAATCACTGAAGCAAGGTCCACTTTTGATCCTAGTCTTGATCTTCCAATTGCTCTCCGCAAAGAAAGGAGACAGTGCACTTACCCTATTTCTAACTTTGTGTCATATGAAAATGTGTCTGACTCTACATGTTCCTTTATGTCTGCACTAGACTCAGTTAATATCCCTAGAACAGTTGCTGAAGCCCTATCTAAATCAGAATGGAGAAAGGCAATGATTGAAGAAATGAATGCTCTAGAAACAAATAATACTTGGGATCTAGTCAAGCTACCAAATGATAAGAAAGCCATTGGATGTAGATGGGTATATTCTGTTAAGATGAATCCAAATGGAATTGTGGCCAGATTTAAAGCTAGATTGGTAGCTAAGGGATATGCACAAGTATATGGTATGGACTATTCAGAAACTTTTTCTCCAGTTGCCAAGATGACATCAATCAGATTATGTATTGCTTTAGCAGCTAGATTTAATTGGAAGCTTCATCAATTAGATATAAAGATTAATGCATTTCTCCATGGTGACCTCAATGAAGAGATATATATGACTCAACCCCCTGGTTTCATTGCACAAGGGGAGAGTGAATTAGTATGCAAGCTCAGGAAAACTCTATATGGTCTAAAGCAAAGTCCAAGGGCCTGGTTCGGAAAATTTAGCCAAACACTTGAGAAATTTGGGATAGAAAAATGTAAAAGTGATCAATCAGTCTTTCACAAATCATCTGAACAAGGTATTGTTCTGTTGGTGGTATACGTAGATGATATAATAATTACTGGTAATGATGACAAGGGTATTGCTGCTCTCAAAACCTTTATTCATGATCATTTTCAAACAAAAGATCTAGGAGAATTAAAATACTTCTTAGGTGTGGAAGTTATACGAAGCAATAAAGGCATTTTTATGTGCCAGAGAAAGTATACATTGGATTTACTAACAAAGACTGGTAAGCTAGGTGTTAAGCCTCAGAGTTCACCCATCATCCCTAACATCAATCTGACATCAGAAGGAGAAACATTATGTGATCCTGAGAAGTATAGAAGACTGGTTGGTAAACTTAATTACTTAACTATAACAAGACCGGATGTGTCATTTGCTGTCAGTTTAGTGAGTCAATACATGGCTTCACCCACTAAGCAACATTGGTCTATACTTGAACATATTCTAGGATATTTGAAAAGTACTTCTGGACAAGGCATCATGTATGCAAATCATGGGCATATGAGAGTGGAAAGCTTTGCCGATGCAGATTGGGCTGGATCCAAAAATGATAGAAGATCAACTACTGGTTTTTATGTATATGTTGGAGGAAATTTAGTATCTTGGAAAAGCAAGAAGCAACATATAGTATCACGATCAAGCGCAGAGTCTGAATACCGAGCAATGTCTAAAGCAATTTGTGAAGTAATGTGGATTAAACATCTTTTAAAAGAATGTAAATTAGAGTTTGAACAACCAGCAAAACTCTGGTGTGATAATAAGGCAGCTATTCACATTGCATCAAATCCTGTATTTCATGAGAGAACGAAGCATATAGAAGTTGATTGTCACTTCATTCGTGATAAAATAAAAGATGGTGAAATTACTACTCATTATATTCAGACTGAAGAACAACCAGATGACATGCTTACCAAAGCATTGAATGGGAATAGAATTAGATATTTAGGAAGCAAGTTGGGTTTACTAGACATATACAACCCAACTTGAGGAGGAGTGTTATGAATAATTCTGAAATTCTATTCCTAAACTCTAATGTTTTAGTTGATCAAGGTTATTGGTTATGAGTTGCTTGGTTTGTACTGTTGTTCATGGTTGAAATCCAAACCTGGTTCTAGTTGAAGATTAGTGCTTATTCAAGTCCAAGTGCACCAAGCCCGAAGCCCAAACCTTTAGTCCAGTTTATACTTGCCTAATATGTGTACATGCTTTATATATATCAGTGTATCTCTTTCCCTGTTTTTATGCAGAAAAGAAGAAAGAAACAATGGCTTCTGAAACTTATGAATTCATATTTTGATTTCTAATTTCTCTTGAATAATTGAATCTCATATTTTCTGAATATTATTACAAGAGCCATAGCAAATTTGATCGTGACAGATAAGTCCAACAAAAGAAATGTGAGCATGCTCCTAAAAAGCAAAAGAAATTCTAGGAAACATGCCATGACTGTGGAAAAAAATGGCACAAAGAAGCCGAATGTCACGGACCCAAGAAGAAGAAGTCCAAGAAATCATAAGCATACATGATAGAAATTTCTGACAGTGTTTCTAACATGGATCTATGTGCAGTGGTGTTCGAATGCAACCTAGTCGGTAACTTCAAAGAATGTTTCATAGACATGGGAGCCCCTCGACACATATATGCAAATAAGTGGATGTTTACAGCTTACAAACCTGCTACTGAGAACGAACAACTATCCATGGGTAACTCATCCGCTTAAATGGTCAAAGGCAAAGGAAAGATTGTGCTGAAATTGACCTCTGAAAGGGAATTTACCTTGAATGATATTCTTCATGTCCCAGAAATCCGCAAAAACCTTATTTCATGATCCCTACTCAGCAAACATAGCTTTAAACTCACTTTTGTGGCTGATAAGTTTGTGTTGTCAAATAACTGAGTGCATGTGGGAAGAGGTTATATGGGTGATGGTCTATTTAAAGTAAGTGTAGCAACCATTGTACCAAACATTACTATGAATAACATTGAACCTTCTACTTATATTGTTGCTATGCAATTAAAGCCCCGTTAAAGCCTCACTATATCTCCGCTAAAGAGCGTAGCGCTCTTCGACCTCTATACTTTTCCAGTTTAGTGCCATTGAACAGTGGATTCTCTTAAAGCTACGCTATATTCTGCTACACTTGCTAAATCAATGGTTTATAGCATCTGCTTTAGTAACAATAATACAAAATGGTGAATTTGACTAGTTCTCTTTTGAAGTAAATCAAGAAAGTTAGGCTAAAGACCTAAGTTTAAGGCCTAAGTGCTCCACATAAGATAGAAGTTTATTTTAGTAACAAAGTTAGGACTACGTAAATCATGATATTCTTCATTTTATTATTTAAGATTAAAATATATTTCTTTTCCTACACAAATGGTGTGAGAATAAGAATAAATTAACTTTGATAATTTAATTTTATTTCCAATAAATCTTTTTTGCATCTCCAATATATCCCCGCTATATCTTTTTGCACGTCCACCGCTATAGACCTGCTAAGTGCTTTAACTGCACAATATTTTTGACTCTTCTAACATAAGGCGTGTTAGATTAGGTAATGTGAACTTTGATACATTACGAATATTCATTAGTCTAGACTTTATACCGAAGTTTTAAATAAATTCTAGTGATAAATGTCAAATTCATGATGAAGCAAAGTTGACAAGAACTTCATTTCATTATGTTAAAAGAGACACTAAACCTCTAGACCTAACACACATAGATGTATGTGACTTGAAATGCTAAACTAGAGGAGGACAAAGATATTTTGTCATGTTTATAGATTGTACAAGGTATCGCTATGTATAACTACTTTGAACAAAGGACGAGGCATTTGAAATGTTTAAACAATATAAGGAGTAATAGGGGTGGAGCATACGAATTTACTTTTAAGGAATTCTATGCCCAACATGGTATTATACATCAAACTACGGCTCCATATTCTCCTCAGTCTAATGGAATCGCCGAAAGGAAAATCAGAGCTCTTAAGAAAATGATGAATGCCTTACAAATTAGCTCCGGTCTACCATACAACTTCTGGGGAGAAGCTATATTAAGTGCCAACCACATATTGAATAAGATACTTAGAAAAAAACACCCAAATCTCTACATGAGCTTTGGAAAAATAGACCATCATCATACAAATACTTGAAAGTGTGTGGGTTTCCTGCCAAAGTAGAGATTCCCAAACCAAAAAGGTCAAAATTGGATCAAAAACTATTGACTGTATATTCATAGAATATACACAAAATAGTGCTGCATATCAGTTCTTAGTACATAAATCTAAAAATGGTGACATTTACGAAAATACTATCATTGAATCGTGGCTAGATTTTTTGAACATATTTACCCTTTAAAGTAGTTTATCAAACCCAACATTCCAAAAAGACAAAGAAAAATGGAAAATTCTTATCCATGCGACGGTAATGAAGAAAAAACAGTTCATAACGATCAACAAGATAACGATTACAAACAAATGAACTAAGGAGAAGTAATAGGCAAAGGATTTCAAAAACCTTTGGACCAGACTTCTATGCTTTTATACTAGAAAACGAGGGACTATCATACACACAAGTTATGCCTTCCCCTAAGGCTCCTTACTGGAAAGGAGCTGTTCATACTGAAATTGAATCCATTATGATAATCATACATGGAAATTAGTAGATCTACCTCAAGGATGCAAACCATTGGAAAATAAGTGGATCTTTAAGAAAAAACCAAAACTGGATGGCTCAATAGACAAATATAAAGCACGACTTGTGGTATAAGGTTATAGGCAAAAGGAAGAATTGGACTTTTTTGTCACATACTCGCTTGTAACGCAGATAACATCCATTAGAATGCTGATAGACATGACATCCATACTAAACTTTGAAATACACCAAATGGATGTAAAAACATCATTCCTAAATGGAGAACAAGAAGAAGAAATATACACGAAACAACCTGAAGATTTTCAAAAATCTAGAAATGAAAGAAAAGTATGAAGAGTAATAAAATCTCTATACAGGCTTAAACAAGCACCGAAACAACGACATGAAACCTTTGATGAAACAATGCTTTCGAATGGATTACGTATCAATGAAAGTGATAAATGTGTGTATACCAAAAATATAGACAAAGAATGTGTCATTGTGTGTCCATATGTACATGATCTACTTAACTAGAAAGCAACAAAGAGATAAAAAAATCTACATAAAGTATGCTCTTCACAAGATTTTCTATGAAAGATTCGGGAATTGCTGATGTGATCTTTGGAGTAAAAATACATAAAACTTTCCGAGGATATGTATTATCTCAATTGTGCTATATTGAGAAAATACTTGAAAAATTCAAGTAACATGACATAATACTTTCCAAATCGTCTATAGATTTGAATCAAAATTGGGTCAAGAATACCAGTGATGGCGTTTATCAACTTGAGTACTCTCGTATACTAGGCAGCATTATGTATCTCATGAACTGCACTAGGCTAGATATTGGTTATGTTGTGAGTAAACTTAGTCATTATACAAGCAACCCAGGAAAGAACCATTGGAAAGCCATAATTCAAGTTCTGGGTTACTTAAAGTACACACAAAAGTATGGATTACATTATTCTATATATCATTATGTGGTAGAAGGTTATTGTAACGACCCGTATTTTTGATAATCAAAACTATTAAATTAAATAAGATTTTAAAATTTAATATTGTGAGAAATTTAAATTTATGACTTATTAATGAGAAAAATAATTAGAATATGATTTAATAATGTTGAATTAATGAAATTGACAGCTATTTTAAAGTAATTACAATCAATTGAAATAATTGTAAAATTAGTTTGGTTATAATTGTAAATAAGGAATTAAATTGGTAATTAATGGAATTAATGAAATTGAAATATTATAATTAATATGGTAAAAGATGATAATGGTAAAATATGAATGTAATAAAATGTAAACTAATGTTAATTATATTCATAAGATAATAGTTGATTCAATAATAAGAAGGTAAATCGAAATAAAAGGATTTATTGAAATTAAAATATAATTAACTGGGATTTTATTATAGTTGTAATTAAACGCTGAATTTAATGTAATATTTAAATCGTGGAATCAACATGGCAAATGTAATTTAAAAAGATTATAAATTTCTACGTAATCAAGAATGGTAAAATTGTTAACTTTTAATTTAGAATTTAAAAGTGATTAAATCAATTTAATAATAATTTATTTAATTAACGTGAAAATTAGCCATTTTGGTCACTATCTCGGATTTCGATGAAACCAGTTTCATCAGATCCGTAACAGTGAATTATTGTAGCATTTCAAGTTTCGTAGCGATCAAATTTATCGTTTGGTCGTGCGGGCTCGAAACGCGTAAAAATCAATTAATATAATTTAAATGGATATAATTTGATTTTGAAAGCTAACTTCTATATACAATGGAATTAGGGTTTGAAACTAGTTCCAGTAAGTTTAAAAGTATCGAAAACCTATATGTCGATATATTGGACGATCCATTTTCGTTTCGAGAACGAAATGGGCCTTTCAGGTCGTTGTTATTGTTTCGACCCAAATCGATCTGTCCATTCGTTCTTGTCCATCTCTGTACATATATAGCCTATTATAAACCCTAACAGTTTCTCATTTGCTTTTTCTGTACGTATCTGTTCATTCATCCGTTCCTCCTTCTCAATGCCAGAAATTCCGAAACCCTAATTCCGAATTCCAAAACCCTAATTTCAATTTTAAATCAAACTTCAAAATTTAAACTCCTCAAAACCTATAAAATTATATATTGTTGGAAAGCTCTTGATGAGCGTAATCTACTCATTCAATTTTTCGATTGGGACCTCGGTTTGGCCAGAATTTGGGGAAGAAGTTTCGGCCGTTGAAACTAGGGTTGTCGTGTTAACGGTGAATCTTCAACGATATGGTGATCGGGTGGTGCTGAGGCATAGAGGTGGACGAGTGGAGCAGATCCATGTGGATAGTTTGTCGAGATTGTTGTCGAGATCACCAGAAATCAGCGATTATACGTTGAGGCGGTGGAGCCTCGCTGGTGGCCGAGAGGTGGTCGCGCCATCATGGCCAGGCGCGGCCTGGAAGAAGGATGTTGGCGTTGGTATTCGATCAGGGTGCGGCGGCGAGTAGGGCATAGCGGCAAGTGGATGAAGTTGGCAGCTGTGAGTGGGTTCGAGCGTGGTCGCGACTTGATTAGGGTTAGAAAAGTAAACGTTTTACGCTTTTGCCCCTTATTTCTTTTTTTAATTAAAATTCAAATTCAAACGTTCTAACTTCAATAACTTTTGCATACGAACTAGAATTTGGATGCGGTTTCTTTCGTTCGATCATATTGAAATTCTGGACGATACAGAATTTATTTGGCTGCATTCTGAGACTGTTCAAATTTTGGGCTATATTTGGATTTTAAATCGATTGTAAACCAAAGGTGAGTGATTTAACCCACTCACGAATACCGAACCATCTTATGATAGTTAAATTAAATTTATGATGTGACAAGAATATTATTGGATGCTGTTTGGTAGTTTAATTTGACATTTTAATTTGAATTTATATTGAATTTAATTTCCATTTAAATTAATATTGAATTTAAATTGTTAATTAAATACCTGATAATGATAACCAGTTAATTGTTGTGATTTATTGGCTGATTTGAATGATGATTGTGATGGATGTTTTATTGTTAACATTTTGGATGATTGGATGTTTATATCCCTGTTATCACTATGGGTTGAAATGATACATACCCGAACGATCTTATAGATTAGGGAAATCGTTATAGGTTGAAATGATAAACCCGACTGATTATTGATTTGGAAATTTTTGATTCGGGATATGGGTTGAAATGACATATACCCGGAAAATTTAAATATTTTGGGGTTGAAATGATACATACCCCTATCACTTGACCATGGGGTAAAAAACTATATACGGATAACATTGGTCGGTTTTAAATTATTTTCTAAATAGTAAAGTATATTTGGTTTATAAACTTTATTTTTCAATTTTATTTAATGATTTTATTTAAAATCTATATTTGGAAAATAATTTATTTTATATGTTTTAAAGCTTCAAATTATAAGTTAATATATGGTTTTAAATGTAAATTTAAGATTTTAACTTATAATTTTATTTAGTTTCTAAATATATAATTTAAATAGTTTAAAATTTAATTTAATAAAATATTTAATATAGTTTTAATATATATATTTTTAAATTTAATTTGATATAATAAATATAGTTTTGATTTAAGATAATAAACATAGACATTTATAATAACTTTTATAGATAAAAGATTTTTGTAAAAGATTTCAGAATTTTATAAAAGGATTTTATAAAAGATTCCTATAAAGGATTTTATAATGGATTTTGAAAGGATTTTATAATGGATTCTTTAAAAAAAATATAAATGGTTTTATAAAGGAGTTTATAAAGGGTTTATTGGATTTTATAAAGGGTTTTATAAAAAAACTTGTATAAAGGGATTTGGAAGTGTATAATAGAATTTGTGTAAAAGTTTATGATAAAGGGAAGAGTTGTAAATTGTTTTGGGAATTTGTAAATAGCTTTATAAATGTTTTAAAGCATATAAATAGTTTATAAATGGTTTAAGAGAGATTTATAAATTATTTTCGAAATTAATTGAAAGAAATCTTCCTTGGTATTTATGAATATATTTATACTTTTGGAATAAGTATATGGATATCTTGATATGAAAGTATGAACTATTTTCTGGATTTATTATATAAATGTTTTATAAAATGACCACGGTGTGAAAAATATAACGATTGGTTGTTAAAGAGACCGGGGTCGGATATTGTCATACTCTCTGTCAATTCCGAAACCACTTTAACAACTGTGCACATGGTGGAGAATCCAGAACGAAGTAGGATGGTTTGTTGAATGCTACTGTATGAGGTATGAACGCAGCCCTGACCCCCCGGGTCAGCTTGATATGACTAAAATCTGGAGCCATAACCAGGCCAAGTGAGGTCGCTCCTTCTATCGGACACGCTTCTTCGATACCATATCTGTTACTTTGTGATTGATTGGTGGCCACTTCGATTTGATTATGGAAGTGTTATTCGAGGTGGGCGGTAGTAACTGCTATGCGTTACTGCCAGCCTGGTTCCGCAATCTGGTAGAATCCTACCGTGGGTATAGCCTCATGTGCCCTGTCTTATGCCTTATCGAGCCCACTACGATTTTGGTTTGTGTCGTACCTATGGAGTGCTCCCTGATAGCCCACCGGTTTGGTGGAGTTTACAGTACTGTATAGACTACGGCATTTATAAAATGTGTTAAGGGGGATATGGGTAACACCTTAACGCTATTTTAATACTTTACTGATTGACATTATATATATAGCGTATATTATTACATATAAATAGTTTAACGGATCCCGAGGAGATGGAAATCCCGAACATCTCTTAAGTTATTGCACGCACGTTATACACTGGATAGGAGATGTAAAATCCCGTAAACATCTCTAAAGCCATTACACTCATATTTATTTATTGTAGATTTAACTTATATAAGATCTTTTAGTTCTAACTCGAGTGTTTTGTCTTTCCATTACGCTCGGGTCAGTCTGAGCTTTTCAGTGTATTGAAGACCATTTTATTTTGGAGGATGAAGACGGAGATTAGTCTACTATTTATTATATTTATTCTATTGCATCATGTTGTTCCACTACATTATCCTATTATACCTGTTGTATGTATAACTCTGATTGTATTGTAAAAGTGTAATCAAATGTATATTATAAAACAGCTTCATGAACTGTTTATTTGATTATTATATTTTATCATTCCGCTATGAGATTCTGTGTTTTGTTTTTCCTTTTTTTATTATCTACCCCATTAACAATAATCCCTTTTGAATGGTTTGAGTTTGACATGTGTGGTTTATTGTCGATTTAAACCATCCAAAAAGGTGGGTCGTTACAGTTATTGTGATGCAAATTAGATAACTGGATCCATAAACAAAAATCTATAAGTGGATAGGTGTTCACTTTAGCGAATGGGGCAGTGCCATGGAAATCTTCAAAACAAACTTGCATAGCAAGATCTAGAATGGAATCAGAATTCATTGTCTTGGACAAAGCCGCAGAAGAAGTAGAATAGTTTCGAGGTTTTTTAGAGGATATTCCAAATTAGGAAAAGCCCGTGCCACTAATAAGCATACATTGTGACAACCAGTCTTCCATTAGAAGAGCCAATAGTAAAATTTGTAATGGAAAGCCTATACATATTCGTTGTAGACACAAAACTATCAGACAACTTCTCTTCAATTGAGTTACCACTGTCAACTATGTAAGGTCAAAGGATAATGTTGTGGATCCACGGACAAAAGGCTTACATAAGGAGAAGGTTAATACATTATCAATGGGAATGGTTTTAAGGTCTATCGAATAATCAAAAGTTTTCCTTAATGGAAACCTGCCCAGCTGACTGGAGATCCCAAGATCTAGGTTTAAAGGGACAACTAAGTTCAAGATAAACTTAGCAGTATTGGTGAATATTCAAACCATTCCTATGATAAGTTAGTGCACAACCCATTAAAGAATAGGTTAAGAATAGCTTTTAGTGATGTCTATACTTGTTAGCGATGGGGATCAAATGGAGTATAGCTGGATACTCTTTATAGAATCACCTACGTGAGTGCGACGATTTCACTTTAAAGAGAATCACAAATGCTAAATTCTTTAAACACTCATGAGACAAAGCAGGTGTTCTTGGAAAACACAAACACATAACCAATGAAAATAAGAAAGCATTATTGTGTGTTGTCTATAAAACAAACTTACACCAAAAGGATTACAGTTCAAAGACCACAAAGTTTACTGATTCGTCGGTAAGTCAAAAATGCATTCGTTATGAAAGTTCAAGGCCTCGTGCTACTTTAATTGATACAATAATGTTTCATTGAATCAAGAACATTGAGCAAATGCTCATTCATGTATGGGATGGTTGGAAAATTGAGTGAATGAGGCATTAATTGCTTAGAGAATATGAATAGTCTCATATCTTGTCATGAATATTAAAAAATGAGCATATATATCAAGATGTGAGGACCATAATAAGTATAGGGTTATTAAAGGCTTTAACCAAGAGGGACCAACTTAGCACTTTGCAGTTGGGAGTTAATAGCTCGTCAAAAATAGAATATGATTTTTTTTTGTGCCGACCAAAAAAGGGTCAAAACCATGCGCCAACAAGAAAATCAAATAGTGATTTTTTTTGCGCCAACCAGAAAATCGAATAGGATATTTTATTTTATTTTTTGTGCCAACCAAAAAAAGGTCAAAACCGTCGCGCCTCACTAAGCCAGACGAAGCGTCTGAATAGTCAGAAAACACTTAAAGGGTCGTAGCCTTTCCGAAAGGACATGACCATCAGATGTCAGTTTCTGCTATATATAGGCCTTAGAATTTTCTAAACGAAGACACAGAAAATAAAAAACATTCCATCTTCTTCCTCCTCTATACTGTTCTTAATTCTAATTCTTTTGCGTTCGTCGTAAAGGGACTCACCTCTTTTTTTGACTTCCATATTTGATCTTGGACAATGCCTAATTTTTGATCTAACAACAAATAATTTCATTGATTTATTTGAGGCTATGCCATACTACACATATATAATTCATAGCTAGCATTGGTGGCGCTTTTAAGATGTACCTAATGAATTATGATTATTTATTTTTTGAAGTTGAGATTTTTGCTCCTAATGAATCCATAACCATAAGTGCTGGTGTTAGAATGATGCACTTGAGGGACTCACATACTTGGGTGTGAAGGTGTACCACCATCTATGAGAGGCTTAAGCTCTCTAGAGCACTCACGATTTCCCAAGGTAGACGTATAGCCATTAAAATCACATATTTATCGTGGAGTTTGTAGAAACTAAAAGTGTAGTACTGTTGGGGTGTCTCGCATTGTGCGTGGGTAATTGACGCACATTAGAAAAGAAGAATAGTCTCACATCATGAAAATAATGGAAGTGGAGTGGTATACGTATGAGTTTGGTCGCATTTAACACCAAGGGGTTCCTTTTGTTAAAAGGTGTTTGTCAAACTCATATGTTGCCCCCATGGAGGGATGTGCGGACGTGATTTCAACATGATATCAGAGCTGATGGTAACGCCTGAGATAATGGACAATGCACAAGAGATCTGTAAATCGTGATGGCTAGCACTATAGGCTTAAGTAGTCGGACATAAGGTGGAGCTAGATCATGATATGTTGGATCTGGTAGAATGACACGGGAGCAGAGTCTCGATATGGTGCAGACATCGTGTTAGTGTAGTGAAATACACATGGATGAATGTAAGCCAAGGTGGAGATCTGTTAGGGTGTCTCGCATTGTGTGTGGGTAATTGACGCATATTAGGAAAGAAGAATAATCCCACATCGTGAAAAATAATGGAAGTGGAGTGGTATATATATGAGTTTGGTCACATGTAACAATAAGAGATTTCTTTTGTTAAAAAGTGTTGACCAAACTCATATGTTGCCCTCACGGAGGGATGTGCAGATCGAATTCTAACAAGTACATGTTGTGAAATCAAAACCATAATCTTTGTACTTTAAGAAGAATTTCACTGCATGGATTAAGTTTAAGTTGTAAACTCATTTCTTTATGTATCAATTCAATCGAAAGATGTTGGTATTTGCGTATGAAACTTTTTCTTGCCCAAAATATTTTTCATTTATGTTCTTTGACCTTTGTTGTAGTTAATGGGTATTGGTTGATAACTACAACAAATATCAAAGTATTTCCATTGTTTGACCATTTGCATTCTTTATTTATGAGAAAACGTTTCTATTTATTAAATGTTTATTTATTATGAGAACAATTAAAGAAAAATTGAAAATGAACAGGAAAAGATCTATAACACCTAAAATGTGAATTATGAATATTACCTTCTTGATATAAAATACAACTAACACAATATAAAGTTGCACATTCCCACACTTTGTTCAACTCCTTAGATGTCCAATAGAGTCAATTTTAATATCCATCAATTTCCCCTCATGTATTAGGCTCAGTTTTAGATATGATTTAAAAGTATTCCAGTTTGTATTTATTGATCCATCAAATAATATGAAGTACTGAAATTGCCATAGTGACTAACATATATCCATGAAAATGCAAGTATGTAACCTAAAAGAAAAATAAGATCTTGATACTCGGGCAGCCTATACACATGCACATGTAAGTAAAGGGGATGAAATATCTCAAAGCAGACAACTATTTTGTCTGTTGAGTGAATCTATTTTCAGCTAAACAATGTAACAACACTTAGAGAAATGAATATATATATAATTACAGAAGTTATCCATTGAGATAACTCCAGGAAAATTAATAAAAAAGGCAAAGTTGTCATTCAGTATCAAAAGAGATTGATATTAGCAAAATAGGAAATAAAATTAACCTTGAATTTAATTATAAAAGATATATTGTTAAGGAACTCAAATACTACTCCAAATTTGAAGGAACTAATGAAAATAAACAATACTTACCTTAGATTGAAAGTTAATAATGTAGCTTGAAGGATGACCAAGCTTAATTCTCTATCAACGTTGAATCAAAAAATCCAACTTAATTACATGCTTAGTCCATAATCGAAGTTTGAGAAGATGTTATATCAAAAACCGCAGTTTAACGGACAATCCTTAGTCGATAATCGAGCAATCGATGATCCCGAGCTTAATTCTCTATCAACGCTGAATCAAAAAATCCAACTTAAGTACGTGCTCAGTCCATAATCGAAGTTTGAGAAGATGTTATATCAAAAACCACAGTTTAACAGACAACCCTTAGTCAATAAGTGATCAGTCGATGATCGATGATCGAATGGAAGGTGGAGAGGATGGTAGATCTGGAAATTTGGTGAGCTAACCCTAGTTTCTGGTTGCGGAACTGCAAAGAGATGAAATCAATAGTGATGAGGTTTTTTTAGTTTTGGGAAGGCTGCAGAAGCCGCTAGAAGAGAGATACGGTGAACTAAAAGTAGAAAGGGTATAATGGGGATTTCAAAAAGACATGGTTGATTTCAATTCATTGAATTTTTATTATTAGTAGTAAAGATGATTGATGCGTTTTAAGTGGAAGGAAGAAAACGAGTACATCTTATTTCTCTCTTCTTTGAGAAAAATACAAAGATTACAATAAAAATAATTTATCTTTTTAGTTTTTTCTCTCTACAATTTCCTATGGAAAAAACAAATTTTCAAATACACTTGAAATTCATGGATGGTGATTTCTACAAATCTCCAAATCCTTCAACCTTTAATGCATAAATTTGAAGGGTCATTGTATTAAACTTGAAAAACAGACGACAAATATCAATTGTACCATAGTCGTGTTGAATTTCGTTTTCCATACAGTGGCCTCATCCACGAAGCAATTTCTATCGTTTGTTTTTTATATATATTGTCCTACCCATCAACTCCAACAACGATACGTTTTTCAATTCTCATTCACCAATGTATGAATTTAATGGAAGCGTCGGACATGAGCCAACGATGTGAAAGTAGGATTACCTTATGCAATCAAATCTATATCTTGTAGATAGTTTGACTGATTAGGAAAATAACGCTTATATCTTGAGAGTTGAAAAATATTGTACTGCGGACCGCGAGATTGATAGCGTTGTATTTTCTTTTAACATTATACATTCCTAATTCATTGTATATTGAAATTTACTGTATTATTCGATGAATTTTCACATATAATATTAGTTTAACCAAATTAATTAAGATAGATTACAAAATATTTTAATGATTATTAAAATATAAACTCATTTTTTTAACACTTTCAAATGATTACAGAATACTCAAAAATACAATCCTTTCAAATGCCATAAATAAAGTACTGACGGTGGTCGAATACTATAAAGTAGAAACCGGTGGGCATTGATGTTAGAACATAGCATGCTAACTAGTACACATCCAGGAATGATTATGCTGATGTATTAAACTGACGGAATGCTAAGGTGGCCTTCGCAGTCAAATTTGGATCTATTTTCGTCGGAACATGTCCGTCGTGTCAGACGCTATAATGAGATTAGTGCCGTTTTCAGCTCCGTTGTGTGAATAGTGGAAGGAGTATGTTGACGTCGGACACGTTTTCTAATGATGATATTAAGAGCCATTGATTTCTTTTTTCTCTCTTCATCCTCCACTTCAAATACTCCGTTCAAATACGATGTTCTCGGTCTTAAACATATATGTCGTCCATTTAACTTACCAACTCAAATAATTCTTTAAATATCTCGATGAAATAACCCCTTACCCCTACTGGATGGTCCGTTTTAGCGTCCCAAACGTAAAATGGTGGAGTTTGCAAAGCACCAAAACTGAACATGGTTGTAGATTTACTATGTTTGACTCTTAACATTTTAGTGGTTGTACCTATATTATAAAACGTGCATTAAGTCAAAACGCAAGTAGCCAAAGCAAATATTTACTTGAAACAACCTCTCTCCATATATGTATGTATGTATGTAAAACCTTCTCATATATAACCTTATCAGAATTGGAAGCACGCGGAAATTTTGGTTATTAGTTTTGCCGCTTGCAAACATACGTAAACACGTCAAAATTAGAAGCTTCCATAAGCCTAACCGTGTCCTTCGATTAGAACATCCCATTCGTTAGCAAGAACAAGTGCAGTCTTTTGATTAAAGCATCGTCTGTACAAAAACTCGTTACAAAATAGGAATATTAATCACATTGCCTGTTTGAGCGAAGATTGCACGATCTAGACTTTTCCATATTTAATCTTTGTTCGACATTATAGTACTGCACATGCAGCATTATCCATGATAACATTTTATTTTTGTTTGAATTTTAATGAACGTGCAAAAATAAGTTAGTTCAATACATATGCTTTGGTAAAGCGCCAAATGATTTGCTCCTTTTTTATCATTATTGCTTTTTGTATAACACAAGTTGTATTTGTTTTCTATAAATATGCCATTTTGTCAAATGACTTCATTTTTTTTATTGACTATTTTCAAAGTTCGTAGGATTTTTAACGAACATTTTATGATCTAGTCCAAAAGTTTCATAAAACCACGGATTCCTATACGTTTTCGTTTTTCAACAATATACAAGCCTAATTTATATGTTTATTAGAACAATGGCTTTTACTACGCAAAAGATAAGGACTTGTACATAAAAGCCTAAAACCAAAATCTATTAGGAAGAATGACCTTTTATGGATTTTAATTAGCAATATTTAGACATGTCAACGGATACTCTCAAATGTAGATAGTGCCATATTAGCATCCACATCCGATATTATTTTCGGATATCGGACATCCGCATCCGCGGATACAAATGGATATCAAATAATTATCTTATCCGCTAATGATCGATAAATCAAGAAATATAAATAGAAAATTTTAATTTAAGATAAATTCTTTTCAATTCCATTGATTATAAAAGTGTTCAAAATAAACAAATATGACAATAATAAATAATTTTGAACAGTTAATAAGCATTAAGTGCATATGATATAAACTACTAACTTATTAAATCGAAAATAAATATTTTTTGTTGTACTAAAATACATATAATTTAAACTATAATTTTGAAGAAAAAAAACTTGACGGATAATTTTTAGATGCGGATGTCTTAATATCCGCATCTGTTTTACTAGATATTGAATATTTATCCACTTTTAAAATACAGATACAGACGGATTTCGAATTTTTCGACCGTCCAGAACCTAGCAATATTGGGCAATTGTTCACCTTGATTTAATCTGTTCTAAAAACAGATGAATTTATACGGCAGTTGTCAAGTCAATGGCACATGTGGGGTTTTCATCCGCACAGAATCGTAACTGAATTTGGAAAACTGAAAGCGATAATCCGGCAGCTTGTTTAATAAGTAATCAATTATTGTAACGATTTATTCGACTTCATTTCTTACATCCTATATCTGACAAAATATTTTAATACGATCACGAGTTTGTCATTTGTCACATTATATTTTCTCTTAAAAAGGTTCAACGACCAATGTGTATTTTCAAGAACAAAAGTAAACGTCTACCAATCGAACAAGCGATACATCACGCATAGGGCTGTTATGGTAACGGTAAATTTACCATTACCATACCATTACCAGCCAATCGGTTACCATTTTCGAGTGAAATCGGTATACCAGTTTAATCGGTATGGTAACGGTAAATTTACCATTTTCTACGGTAAATCATTGGTAACATTTCTTCAATACCAGCGGTAACGGTAATTTTACCAGTCAATTTATAATACATGTATATTCATGTAACATGCTTTATTATAGGCATTTAGAACCAAACAAATGATTAAATTTAGTTTATTAACCAGGTGAAATAATGTTAAATACACTTCGCTTCTTTCTCATTTATGTCTTTTATTAAGTAACACTATAAATTGTATAATGAAGCACCATTATGGTGTGAATACGTGTTATGTTACTAACATTTTTTAGACAAACGGTAATTTACCATTACCAGTGTAACGGTTACCAGATTATCGGTATACCAGTCTTCGGTATACCAGCCTATCGGTAACGGTAACGGTAAGCAATTTTCGCTTACCAGTAAGAATGGTACGGTAATGGTATTTGTGAAATAGTAACGGTAACCATTACCATAACAGCCCTAATCACGCATTTAAAAAAGAACAATTAAAATATATTGTGTAAGGGTATTGTTAATGTGTGGTTAAGAGTACAGATTAACAATCATATTTATTTAATAAAAGACAAAAAAATTTGTTGTAAATATCAATTCTATAGTTGCATCTTGAATAATAGGTGAAATTCTGAGGGACTATACAGATAATTTAACATTATTAACGTATGTTTTTAGGTTACATGCTAATATTTTCAGTGGTGTAATTGATGAAATTAAAATGATATATAAGTTCCTTTACTTAAACTCCAAGGACACGAGGAGCTGATAAAATAGAGAGCACTCCTATTGGAAAGATACGCAATAATTAGAGTTTCTAGTCTATACACCTATGATATTCACGCTCTGTTTTTTGAAAGTATGCTTTATTTGTTGTCAAATTCTTACAAGCTTAGATCCTTACAGGAGTAGAAACATAGCCTTTTAATTTGTTTTATAACTTTAAGCCGTTAATGGAATATCACTTTATAGTTACAGCATTATGGGGGAGTCACATGTTATGTTTTTAAATGTGCCCATCGCTATACAAACTAACTCAATGGGTACTAAATATCAGTTTTTAACGGTTAACGATTTACCCTTTAAATCATTCTATATTTCAATGATAAAATGGAATATGAATTCACTACGATAAAAATAGAAATTTGCACCATTAATTCAGATTAAAAGTCTTGTAATTAAGATCAATAATAATGATTCAAGTTGCTTCCATTTGTAAATGCAATGTGCAAATAAAAAAATAAAAAAGAAGAAGCAAAATTGTTAGTATTCCTTAGAATATTAGTACGTTTATATCACTTAATTCCGTAAATTATATGATTTTATAAACATAATACAACTTAGTTTAGCAAAAACATTCAAACTTAAAATATTTACGTAAGTTGTTACCAATGCAATGATCGGAACAATAGTAAGTTGGTTGCGCTATAAAAAATTCAATAATTCAATGCCGCATTATATAAAGTGGAAATTAGGCACAATGAAAAACTTTGAAAAAAAATAGACTGAAGGACGTCAAGTTTCATTTTCGGGCTGAAAAACAAACTTTGAAAAAAATTAGGCTGAAGGATAATGTTAATTATAGTTAGCATTTTGTACAGTGTAAAACTGAATATAATGCTAGTAATACAGTGGAAATAAAATACAACTGTAAGCGAATGAAGCATCCGACACATCTTCTGTAGCTCCAAAGAATTATAAAAATCTATCTTTCTCAGACTGCCCGAAAGAGTACCCGAGAAATTAAGGAAAAGATAAAACCTCAAGTAAGACATAAGTCTGGTGGAAGAAACTCAAGAAATATGTAGCTATCATACAATAATATCTTTTGAGACCGTTCGAATCACCATAACAGTTTTCCCCTCAAAATAACCAAATCATCCAATAAGTAAATAAGACGATATAATATATAGTGTATAGGGTGTATAATATAATCAAAAATTAGCTGCACTGCTTGCATCTCACAACACAATAATATTAAAAGTACAACTAAAACTGCTAAGGTACGTTCGCATAGGATTTCCGTGGAGGTCTTCTCAGTACATCGAGGCCGGCCTCCCAACAAGGGTCAGAAAGTACCTTCCAGAACCATGTATATCTCTAGATAAAATATACCACTAGGGAGGCATAGCTAGTCCATGCCCGAACACGTGATACGAAATACCATCAATTCTCGGGGCCAACCAATCGAAAGCATCTCAAGATTAGCTAAATCCTCTGCTATGCGTCCTACTATGTTTTCTTCATTTTCGATGGTGAAGTCACGTTCAACATCTTAACGCATAAGTCTTCATTACTCGAACAGATCTCGAATCTCTCCATTGTTTCCTACATCTCGAACTGATCATGAACCTCTCATAGATCCCAGCATAAGTCATTCGATGAATGCTAACGCTAATCTCTCCCTTGGACATAACCTTAGGATAGACAATTCAACTCTATAGCATTTTTCTGAAATGTTAACACTGACCACTCCCTTAGGCTTAACCTGAGGATATATAGTTCAACTCTATAACATTCAACTCCAAACCGGTTCCAAAACACAGATTCGTATATCAGTTTTGAAGTGGTTTTCGATAAGTAATACCTAAGTACACTTATCCAATCCCGGTTTCTTCAAAACTAAATCGGTGAATTTCCAGTTAACTCGATTTCGGCTCTTTTAGAAGTAAGCAAATGGCATAAAGGAGTTCTCTCCGAGGGATCTTGTATCATTTATGGAAAATATTTAATCCTATATTTAGCACTAAAAGTCGATAAAGTAGACTTGTTCTATTTGTGAGAGTTAAAAATGAGGTATCTAGGTAGGGCCTGAATGCAACCAGTGCTATAACCTACCTGGCTTCACTCTTGACCTAGGGATAATGTATGTTGAGAAGGTTCGAAACAATGATAAGCATACGAGACTTGATTTCCATATACGATTGTTTTACTTCTATCATACTTGACAAATTAACTTAGGAAGTGTATAAAAACTTCATGCCTTCATACGGTTTGAGATCCCTCGGGGAGGACTTATTAATATGAAACGTCAAGCGACTTTTAATCCCCTTATTCAAATAATACTTATTTTTCAATACTTGTATATATATTTTAAAACAAAAGATATATACATGTATAATACTATTTGACTATTCATTTCTACTTACTCTTTACATTCTTAAAAGTGTATTCATATCTTATCACCAAGGTATAAGAATACTCACAAATCTTTTAACAAATTTCACATTTTTAAAAGTATATTCAAATGGATTAAAAACAAATGTTATTAAAGCATTGTTACTATAAACCCAAAACCATTTTTATACTTGTCATTATATTTAAACTATCCTTTTTAAAGGCCTAAGTATATCTATACTTATTTAACAAAGCAATATACTTTTAACTAACTTCTCAAGACCATTCATTTTAGCTTAATGTTATGACAAAACCACTTTATCCTTTTATCAAATACTTAACTTACTTTCCCAAAACTTATATATACATACATATATACATACACACACATACCCACACACATACACACACACACACACACACACATATATATATATAATACTTTAAAAATAATTAAAAATATGTTATAAATATTAATACCTCAGATATTAATTTTGATGACAACAACCATGTAAATATTACTACTAACATTTCTCCGAGTTGTGCAGTACTTTCAAATATACTATGGAGACATTTACAAAGATAAACAAGAACTCAGTGGAAGCAAATGAATTATATATGAAGATTAATCAAAGCAAATGGAAGAACAAAACTGATTGAAGAAGAAATGCAAATGCTGAAATGACAGAGGTATTTGAAGTGATGATTAGTTGGTTAAACCTTATAATCATTTGGTAAAGACCCTATGACAATTATACTTGAAGATCATCAACCATTGATCTCAACCAAATCACAAAAATCCACAAATATGAGATACATTTGAAATTTGAAATTTGAAAATCTGCAACACTTATTGGTGCCGCTGCATTATATGTCAACATATCCTCTGCATGTATGTCGACATACATGCCGTTTTCCAGATTCTTAAATTTCAAATGAAGAGACATTTCCTGCCGCCTCTTCACCAAAAGACATGTCTCTTCAACCACTATTAAAGGCCTTGGAAAACGAATTTTTAACACATCTTTCTCTTCTTTCTCTTACTCTTTCATATCCAAACATTTGTGAGAGAAACCCATTGCATATCCTTCCATTCTCTTTGCAAATCCATACTATTTCAATCTAATTCTTCAAGGATTTGCAAACCACATAATATCAGAGAGTTTGGACTTGAATTCATACCATTCTCTCTCTGATTTCATCCTATTCCTCAATGTAACGACCCGGAATTTTCGATCCCGAAAATCCCAGATAGTTAGGAAAGAAGAAAAGAGGTAGAAGAAGAAACATGAAACAAAACACAGATTCTCACATTCACAGCGGATCAAAATATAATATCAAATAATATCAGTTATACAAAGAAGAACTGTATTTGTTAATTTACATCAATTCATCAGAGTTACAACCACTACACAAACACTGGACGGATAAAATCAACTTGTTCCAGACTACAATCTATACTTGTTCCAGACTACAATCTATACATACTACACAGTCTCATATACACAACGGAAAACACTCTATATGTTCCTGCCATCCAGTTCGCCTCCTAAGCTCCAGAACGTCCTAACCTGAAAGCTGTAATACTCGATCTGACCCGAGCATTACGTCAAAGTAACACCCGGGTCAGGCTGGAAACCAGCGTGAGTAAACCCATCTAACATGAAATATAAATACATAAAACTTATTTAAAACCCGGGGTAACTCGTACTTCACTACAAGTTCACAACTTGTTATAGTCAACACTTATTTTCACAAATCAACCCCTAAGTACCCTTACTCATTTTAAATGGTCCAGTTTACTTAATTTATTCCATTCTAGCCTATTTAATTTACAAATCAAATCTATAAAGAATTATAGATTACTACTCGAAGTGGTTTCGGGTATTTACTGATACCCGACCCCGGTCTCTTCGAATCCAATGTTATTTATTAACCAAAAGTTTAAGTTTAAACAATACAATATATATACAACAATTCATCTTATATCACAAAGCATCACATATCACATATCAGAGATATCACATAATCCAAGGCATTCAATATCATTCAATCATCCATAAGCAAGATAAATTAACCACACCATCTCTGATTAATTTAATTAACCACCAATGAATTAAATTAATTAATTTAATTACCTTTAAATCCTGCATACTTAACATTAATTAATTACAAACTAATTAATAAATCATCCATAATTACTTTCATGAAGAAATTATCCCATTGGTTAATTATCCTCAAATTAATTAAACTTTGATTATTAATTAATTTAACCTTTAATTGCTAATCAAATTAATTAACCCTGATCAAATTTATTCTTTAATTACTTACAATAAGTAATTATCATTTAAGTAATTAATCTCTAATTACTTACATTAATTAATCCCTAATTACCAATTAATTAATCTCTAATTAATTAATTATAACCCTTAATTATTAATTAATAAATTCTTAATCATTAATTAATTAATTTCTCTTTAATTACTTACTTTAAGTAATCAATCTTTTAATTACTTCCATTAAGTAATTATCCTTTAATTACTAATTAATTAATCCCTAATTACAAATTAATAAATCCTTAATTACTAATTTAATTAATCCTTACTTACTTAAGATCTTCAATAATTTTAAGATAAACCATTTATCCCTATTTATTTCTTAATCATCATTAAGATCTTATTTAATAAATCATTGAAATAATTATCATTAACCTATATCTTAATTTAAACCCTTAAGTTTAATTAATGATTAAACACATTTAATCTTCTTAATTTAATTACATCTTTAATTAAGTTTTAAATAAACTTTAAGAATTAACCTACTAAGTTAAAATAAATTATACATCTTAATTAATCAAACATTTAAATAAACACATTTTATTTGAAGGAATGATTAAGAGAATTATTAAAAGCTTAATTATGTTATCTTTAATATTTGAAACATAATCATTTTACCGAGAAAATCTTAGGGTTACTCGAACCAAAATCCGAGTTTTCTCACCCTTTTCCCGAGCTTCCTCCTTTTCATTTTAAAACTTGTTTAAATTTAAAAACTGTTAAGGTAAAATCACTCACGCGAACACACTCGAGACCACCCCGAGACAACCCATTCTTTTCCTCGAGACCAACCCGAGGAAAAATTCCTTCGTCCCCAAACTTAACCCTGGTGCACAGAATCACCGCGTGCACATGCACCGATCAACGACGATGCTGCGACCACCATTGCCACCAATGACGAGTCGCCTACGACCTCCCTAGCCATCTGACCACCCAGATTTCCCAATCGATCACGAAAACAAAAACGAGTTTGATCGAACCCACTTGAACGAAATCCATCAACCAAGAACCGCCTCGTCCTAATGCCTCCGACCACCAGAAGTCACGAAACTCCGCCCATAGCTTCGCCACGAACCCACGCTCCGTTCCCCCCACGACTGGTGAACTCCTGTGCTCCAGTGATGACGCAAACTTCTCGCGAACCCAGACCTGTCCATCAGCACTTAAAACCCTACGTCGACGATCTACCACCACCAAAGTGGTCGTAAAATCCTACGACCATTTTTTCCAGAAACCCCGAGCTCCCAGCCTGCTCCAGCAGTGACCCCGACCACCCAAGCTTCACGGATCACCAGAAAATGCTCAAAACCCACTTTCCGATCATCATGCAATATCTCATGATTTACAAACTTAAAATTCATGATTTCATTCTTAAAAATCCTAATTTTCGAAAACGAAATTGATTATATACAAGAAACCAGAATTCATTTAAATCGAAAATTTGATATGTTTAAATTTCACTGTTCTTCTTTCTTTTTGTTAAAACTAGCTTTAAATCTTACGTGGAAATAATTTTAGATCAAACATCTTGTTATTACAAACAAGTTTTGTTTATACATCTAAGTCTAAAAAGATTCAGGAAAAAGGATATTGATTTTTGATCAAATTTTGGAACCTGTAAAACTAAACAGAGTATTTACTTTGTATTACAGATATGCACATCCATGTAGTCATATATATATATACACATACATACAATTCATATTAAACAACATGCAAACATTTATCATACTTTGTTCCAAGTGATTACTGCATGCAACAAGATTTTAAACAGATTTAAAGCTTAGTTTACTCACTGTTAAAATGAACAGAGAAGCTTTGTAGTTTGCAATCTGGAAACTTATTCTTGCTTTTTGATTATCTTGAATTGCTGCTTGTTTCCTGAGGTTGAGTTGAACTTTGAATCTTAGCTTCAGGTTTGAAAATTTGAAAGAGGTTGTTTGCTGTTTTTCTTTGATTTCTGTTTATTGGTTTATTACAGGCTTTGGTTTCTCTTTGGTTTTGAAATTGAAGATAAAAAGAGAAAAATGAAAGAGAGGGATAGAGAGATGTTTATATAGCTTTACTTAATTTAGTTTAAAATAAAAAAAAATAAATGGCACTTGTTCAATTAGCTTACACTTGTAATTGCATGTAATAATTAGTTTACATTTGTAATTATTATGAACTAAATGTTTTTATATATATTTATATAATATTTTAAATTTAGTTTTATATTTATATATGTTTTATGTGTCTTATATTTAAACTTACCTTGTTATTTGTTTTTATATATCTTAAAGAAAATGATAAAAAAAATCCAATTATACACAAATAAATAGTTATATATATATATACTAGCTTTAAAATATAGAGTTTTGAATACAATTTATTTTCAAGATAATTACATTTGAATTTCAAATTCAAATTTTTATTTACAAGCTACTTATAGATATTTACACAAACAATTACACATTTTATTAGTTTTGAAAAAGAATAAATTTTAGATCATATTAAATAGTTACAAAAGAAGATTATCAAATTATTATTGCCCAAAAATTCCGGGTTATCACATTCTTCTCCCCTTTAAATCTTTTCGTCCTCAAAAAGGAACAAGCAAATTTTTTATTACAATGCTTATTATCAGTTAAATTACTCTTGAACATTTTTTTAACTATAACACTTTTTATTTAAACTTTAAAAACACTTTAAAATCTACATAATATTACCAAAATAGTTTTTATAAAAATACCTTTCATAACTCGATGTCTTCACAAGTCCATCCTCGTTCTCATAGAAATTCGATCATACTTTGATCAGGCGTAAGACTGAAAATCTATAAGTACTTGGTAAACCCATTTTCAACACCCGGTGAAAATACTTGGGAAACATTTTATTGAAAATATAGAAAACATTTTTGAAAATAGAGGAAACATCTTTGGTGAGAATGCTCTGGAAATCATCACCCCCTCCATGGTCGCAGTTAACCCGATGGTTACGTTGTCATCCCGGCAAAATCCATAGATAACTTCAGGCACTCTGCGCCCCTCGATTACACCATGGAACCCGCCACAGATCGCAGTTACACCCGGGGTTACGTTGCCATCACAGCAAAAACCCATGTAACCATAGGCATCAGTGCCCTCGAATTTCGCTGCCAAATGAAACTTCTCCATTTCCTGGAAATCACTTCCAAAATATATGCTTCAATTATTTAAAATATTAACTATTTAAATTAAATGGCATCTAGATGTCTATTTGGCAGCGAAATTCGAGGGCGGTGATGCCAACAGTTACATGGACTTTTGCTGTGATGGCAACGTAACCCTGGATGTAACTGCGATCTGTAGCGGGTTCCATGGTGTAATCGAGGGGCGCAGAAGCCTACAGTTATCTATGGATTTTGCCGGGATGGCAACGTAATCATCAGGTTAACTGCGACCATGGAGGGGGTGATGATTTCTAGAGCATTCTCACCAAAGATGTTTCCTCTATTTTCAAAAATGTTTTCTATATTTTCACCAAATATTTTTCAAGTATTTTCACTGGGTGTTGAAAACGGGTTTACCAAGTACTAATAGATTTTCAGTCTTACGCCTGATCAACGTATGACCGAATTGCTGTGAGAACGAGGATGGACTTGTTGAAACATCGAGTTATAAAATGATATTTTTATAAAACTATTTTGGCAATATTATATAGATTTTAAAGTGTTTTAAAAATGTTCAAAGAGAAATTTTAACTGATATTAAGGGCCTGTTTGGTTTTGTTTTTAGTTTTGCATTTTGTGTTTTCAACATACAATACAAAATACAAGAAAATGAGGGAAATCCTTTTACAATTCTTAGCCATTACGACGATCGACGAGAAATGGAGGGGATGAATTGTTTTCCGTCCTTTTGTTATACCTCAAAACACGAAATATCAAATAAACTTGTTTTCTATTTTCTATGTTAATTTCATTTTTCAAAATTGCGTGTTTTCCAACAATGTATAAGAAATGCGCATTTTTGTTTAGACAAAAACACAAAACTAAAAACAGCAAACCAAACGGGGCCTAAGTATTTTAATAAATTCTGGCTTCATTCCTTTTCGGGGACGAAAAGATTCAAAGAGAGGAGGAATGTGATAACCTGGATTTTTGGACATCTGATACGTGGATAATTAACTAGTTTATTCAATTGAACAGATAAAAAATTCTGATAATAAAAGATATCTGGATATGTAAATGAATTTGAAACTCAAAATATAGATCTCTTAAGATAATAGTTGGACTTAAAATATATTATATATGATTTTATTTAGAATATAATTGGTCTTATATTATTTTCTTTAAAAGATTTTATTAATATAAATTAAGAGAAATATATTTACTAAATAGAAAATTTAATATAAAAGTTTTATAAACCATTTTAAAATTAGTTAAAACATGCATAATTATAAGTGTTAGTTTATAATTCTTTTTAATAACAAATGTAGGGTGATTAACTAATGTAAATGACAAGTGTTAGGTTTTTAAACAAGTGTCACTACTTTATTTTTATTTTCTTTTATTTTTAATAAATCCTAATTAAACCTATATAAACATATATCTTTTCTCTTCATCTCTTTTTTCCATCTTCATTCTTAAACAAAGAAAAACTCAAGCCTGTTAAATTCAAACCTGAGAAGACAAGGTTGGTAACAAAAATTCAAAACCAGTAAATAATTTCAAGTTCATCTCATTTCAAGCAACTCAACTAAGTTTCAGATCATCAAGCAATTCATCTCATTTTTTAAAACAAGATTTCCAGTTCAAAGGCAAGTTTACAGGCTCTCTGTTCAAACATCAAAAAGGTGAGTAAACAAACTATAATCTATTAAAAACTTGATGCATGTGATGATCTTTAAATGTTATGATATGAAATGTGCTTTGCATGTATATAAAATGTGATTTCCTGTATATATGTATGTGATATAAGTGTGCATGTCAAAGAATAAGAAAAATTGCTCTGTTCTTGCTTTACAGGTTTCAAAAACCTTTCAAAAATCAAGATCTCATTTTCTAATTCTTTTTAGACTTGATTGTTCAAACAAAAAGTGTTTAAAATAGTAAGATCTTAATTTTAAAATAGTTTTAAGCATGTTTAGTTTATGGATTTCTGGAAAATCAAGGAAGACAGTGAAAAACTTAAAAACGTGTTAAATTCAAACATCACAATTCTCTAATTCAGGTATATAATCTGAATCGTCTTGGGAAACTAGGATTTTTAAAAGGAAAATCGCGATTTCTAGTTTAGTTTCGAGTGAGAATTTCGAGGTTGATAAGAAATGGAACTTTGGGCTATTTCTAGTGATCGGGGGACTCGGGAAGGTCGGGATTGCTTCTGGAGATGGCGAGGGAGTGGGCGGTCTTTGAAAAAATGGTGAAGGACTTTATCGATGGTCGTGGTGGTCAGAAATGGGCAGAGTAGGGTTTTGTGTGATGTTTTGTCGAGATTGGTTATCGGGGTGATCTCGGCGATGAGGGAGCATCGGAGCCGATCGCTTAAGGGGGATCTGATCATCAGAATGTGGCGTGGCTTTGGAATGGACGGCGCGTGTCCCGAAGGTCGGAGGTGTTGACCAGCGTTGGTTTTTCGATCGAGTTCATGTTCCAATTTTGATCGAGTTACTCGATTTTTGTTTAGCCATCGATTTCGTAGTTCTATTTAGTCGAGTGGTTAGTTCAGGTCGTCATCGATCTATCGATGGTCGGGGGAATGGACATAGGTGATCGGAGGGGTGTTCACCGTGAACACGTGCACGTCGTTTTAGGAATGTTGGAGGCTTCGGGAAAAGCTCGAGTTTTCTCGAGTCATTTGCATGATTGACTCGAAGTAGAGAAGTAGCGCGGGTGTATTATGTCTTTGCTCGGGATTTTTGTATGTTTGTCTCGGGTTAAATTTTGATTAGGCAACAGGTTTCAAAATTTAATGTAAGTATTACAGGTTTAAAATTTAGAACTTGAGTTTGTAAATGCTTCAAAGTTTAAGAACAAAATAAGAACTAGTTTAAAAGTTATGAAATAATTTGTTTCCAAAGATAAATGTTTAACAAAAGTTTTTATGTGATTAATTTAAGATAATTAATTAGATTAATTAATTAAGGATAATCATTTGTAAAATTGGTTAAGGCTAATTAATCTATGTGGTAATTAAAAGTTAATTACTTAATGAAATTAAAGGATAATTAATCAAGGATGATTATTTAAGATGGATGATTAAAGAATGATTAATTAATTGGGTTGTAATTAATTAACTTTAAGTAAGCAGGATTAAGGTAATCCAAGTGATTAAAGTTGGTAATAAATTTAATTGGAGATCAATTAAATTAATTATATATCTAATAAATCTTGTTTATGGATGGGTGAATGATATTGGATAACTTGGATTGTTAATGTCACCGATGGGCGATTGAGATGTGGTGTGTTATGAATGGGTTGAACTGTGATAATGTAAGTTACCTATCTGAGTTGAATTGTTATGTGATATGGTATCCTGGATATGAATTGTATTGTTTTAAAACTTAACAACTTGGATTAGAGATGACATTTAATTCGAAGAGACCGGGGTCGGGTATCAGTAAATACCCAAAATCACTTCGATTAGTAATTGACAGTAATTCTTTATAGTTTGGTTAGAAGCAAACAGGCTGGAATGGAATAAATTAAGTAACATGGACATTTAAACTGTGAACTATTGTGTGGGATAAATGATTCACTATTATAAGTAAGAATTCGTAAAAGGTACGAGTTACCCTGGTTTGCAAATAAGTTTTATAACTTGGTATTTCATGTTATATGGGTTTACTCACGCTGGTTTCCAGCCTGACCCGGGTGTTACTTTGATGTAATGCTCGGGTCAGACCGAGTATTACAAATTTTCAGGTTAGGACGTTCTGGAGCTCAGGAGGCGAGCTGGATGACAGGAACGTATGGAGTATTCCGTTGTGTATATTATTGTTTGTATTTCGGGGACAGGTTGTCATACTGTCTAGTTTATATATGATTGGTTGTAACTCTGATGTAAATAAATGTAAATTGACAGATACAGTTTTCTTTTATATAACTGTTATTATTTGATATTATATTTTCATCCACTTCGAATGTGAGAATCTATGTTTTGTTTCTGTTTCTTCTTCTACCTCTTTCTTCTTTTCCCTAACTATCTGGAATTCCCGGGATCGAAAATTCTGGGTCGTTACATTTGGTATCAAAGCTGAAGGTTAAGCGATAACCTTGGCTCTGGTGGGTGTACTCATTAAGAAAAGGGTAAGTAGAACCCTAGAATGAGTTAAGTATATATATATGAGAGCGTACTTGCTATTTTCTTATATAAAGCTTTTAAATGGTTTTAAAAATAAATGATTTTTGTATAAGATTATATTTTGATATATAAAGCAATATTTCTTTCTAATAAATATTAAGGTAATCGGTTGTTAAATCATTGGAATAAAATAAAATAATGAGAATTAAGTGGTAATAGAAATACAACCAAACTGAAATTGAATGAAGATAAGTTTGAAATGGATCCAAACTAAAATTAAAATCTTGAATTTGTAGAAGTGTTATCAGAATAAAGATAATAATGAATTGGTTTCCAGATATGATAATCTTGGTTATTATCATAAATGGTTGTTGTGTTTAATAATGAAATGTTGTTAATGATTAAGCAAAATGAAATGTTTTAGGGAAGTAAACTTTTAGGTGAGTATGACTTATAAATTGGAATTGAAGATAATTTAAAATTGTGAAGTTTTAAATCTAAATCCAGAAAACTTTAAATTGTTTTAAAGAAATTTGTTTTGAATTAAAACCAAAGGTGGTTTAAAAATTTAAGGTATAACTTGGTGTGTAAAGGAAATAAATATGTATAAATGAGGATATACATAATATCAAAGATGATTTGAAATAAACTCTAAGTGTTGAGTTTTAAATTTTTCCTTGGATTGTGATATGAAAACCCAAAGTGACAAGTTTTTGAACTTATAAGTGGGAAGATTATTAATATAAAGTTTAAAATTTGAAATGGGAATTCAAATTGGGTAAAGTTGACTGGATTAAATTGAATTTAACTTAAGGAATGTTAAATGAGTTTAGAATGAACAACTTGAATTGGAAATTTCAAGATGAAATTGAAATTTAACTTGGGAAGTTAAATGATTGATTTTAAATGGGAGTTATGAGTGATCTTAAAATGGGTTTGAGATTTGGAAATTGAAAATTTGTGGATAAAAACTATAAATTGATTTTGAAATAGAAGGGTATATTTTGAAAAATAAATGATGAAATAAAATGGGAGTTGAATATTTCTGTGATTAGAACTCATTTTATAGAAAAGTGATATGGTTAATAACTTTATAAAAGAGTAATCAAATTTGAATATTTGATTTGGAATAAACAAAGTTATATATCTTTGTTATATATGATAAACTCCCCTTGTTGAATCTATAGCCAGAAGAAAAGGGTTTTTGAAAGTATTTGAAGTATAAAAAGGGAATTTATACAAGTATGAAGTGATCCAAAGATTTTCAAAGTTATATATATATAAGGGATTTTATGAGAATGATTTTGGAAAAGGTTTTGGAACCTATGGATTTTGGAAAGGCTTTTGATTTTTGAGAAAAATCAGTTTTGGGAATTTGGAAAGCCAAGTTTGGAACTATCGATTTGGGATATCGATTTTGTGTAAAGGAGATTTTGATATAAATCATAAAGGGTATTATTTGAAGATACTATAAGTGTATAGTATAAAGTGTTTTGAGAATGGCTTTGGGGAAAAAGGCGCTCCCTTGAAATGAACTTCTCAGGAGTGCCACAGGGTGGTACTGCTTTGAACCCTAAGGGGGGGGGGGTTCTAAAGTTGATCCTGTGAGGAGTCCGAACAAACTAGTTCCTAAGGATTATGTGTAGTGGGTAGCGAAAGTCGAGGGCGCTGATGCCTACAGAGACATTGGATTATGATGTGACGACAGTGTAGCTCGATGTCACTGCGATCTACTATGGACCATAACGGAAGTCGTATGTGCTGATAAAAGCCAACGGTCTACGTTTGATTTTGCCGGGATGGCAACGTAACATCGGTAGACTGTGATCTATGAAGACATAGCGAAAGTTGAGAGGCCGTGAGAGCCTAAGGCTACATTGGGACCTGACTGATGTAATCTGCGACCTATGTGGGAGTGGAGAAGTTTCATTCTTTTGGCAGCGAAATTTGAGGGCGCTGATGCCTACAGTTACATGGACTTTTGTTGTGATGGCAACGTAACCCAGGATGTAACTGCGATCTGTAGCGGGTTCCATGGTGTAATCGAGGAGCGCGGAGTGCCTACAGTTATCTATGGATTTTGCCGGGATGGCAAAGTAACCATCGGGTTAACTACAACCATGGATGGGGGTGATGATTTCTAGAGCATTATTACCAAAGATATTTCCTCGATTTCAAAAATGTTTTCTATATTTTCAATAGAATTATTTTCCAAGCATTTTCACTGAGTGTTGAAAATGGGTTTACCAAGTATTTATAGATTTTCAGTCCTACGCCTGATCAACGTATGACCGAATTTCTATGAGAACAAGGATGGACTTGTTGAAACATCGATTTATAAAAAGTATTTTTATTTTATAATATTATATAGATTTATAAAAGTGTTTTAAAAATGATCAAAGAAAAATTTATCAGATTTTAAGTATTGAATAAATTCTGGTTTCGTTCCTTTTCGAGGACGAACTGATTCAAAGGGGGGAGGAATGTGATAACCCGGATTTTTTGGACATCTGTTAATTGGTAATTAACACAATTAAAATTATTAAAATATTGATTTGTATGTTAAACAGATATAATTCTTATAATAAAAGATATCTGGATATGTAAATAAATATATTAAATATTTTGGATTTAAAAATAAAATAAAATATATTATATATGATTTTGTTTAAGAATATAATTGGTTTTATATTATTTTCTTTAAAAGGTTATACTTGAAATAAATGTAGTTTATAAATATATAAAGATTTAAAAATACATGTATAAATGTATTACATAGATTTAAGTAATAAATAAACATACAAAAACATATTAACAAATGGAAATTACATATGTAAGCCTAATATATTATCTAAATACAAGTGCAAATTGATTATAACATGCTAATGACATTTGTAAGACATTTGAACAAGTGTCCTTTATTTTCTCTTTATTTTAAAATAAATTAAGCTAAGTTATATAACATATCTCCATCCCTCTCTTTCATTTTTTCCTTTATCTTCATTTCAAGTCTGTAACACAAAATATACAAATCAAAAATAGAGCCTGCAACAAAAACTCAAACCAGAAAACAAAAGCCTGAAATCAAAATTCTCAAACCTGAAAGTTAATTCAAACAGAAAATCCAATTTTGTTTTAAAAGCAAAAATAATTTCAAGAAATCAACTATAATCATCAGCAAGCAAGATCAAATCAGTTTCAAAGCAAATCCAGATCAGTAAGCAAATCAAAAATCAGGGAGCAATTCAAATTTTCAGTTCAAAGGCAAAAATTTTTCAGGCTTCTCTGTTCTTCCAAGATTTGTGAGTAAAATTTTTAAATTAAAAACTTAAGTAGATAAATTTCTGTTGCATGTGAATTTCTGTGATGATGATTGCTTTGCATGGATGTATATAAGTAAGCCTCTGTGTATATATGAAGTGTGCATATCTGTTGATTTTAAACACCTCTGTTCTTAGTTCAAAACCTATGGTTTTGATCAAAAATTCAAAATCTTCTCACCTAATCTTTGTCAGACTTTGAGATTCAAACACAATATGATTATTTAAACATAGATTAAAGTTTAAAATTTGCATTCAAGAAAATAGGGATGAAAATCTTCTGGAAATTGGGTTAATACAGTAAGATCTTTGAAATGATAAAAATCAAACAATTTAATTTGTTGATTAAAGTATGCAACTTGAATCATCTCTGGAAAACATGATTTTTAAAACAAAAATCATGAATTTTAGTTTGGATTTGAAGTAGCATTGCGGTGATGACCAGAAATGTGTTTTTGAGCAAATTCCGGTGACTGGAGAATTTCTGATGGTCGGGGTGTCGACTGGAGGTGGAGGAAGGTTCGTCGAGTTGGGCAAAAATAACAGGAAGGTGGATAAACCACCGTGGCATCGGCGGTAGGTCGATTGGGTTTTTAACCCTAGTTTTTGTCAAGGTCAGAAGTATGGTCACCGTGGCATCTCTGGTGAATCGAGCTGCACGGGATTCAGGGAAAGGGTGGCGTAGAGGATTAGCAAGGTGTGGCCGGATTTTGGGAAGCTCTGGTGGTCGGCGTCGCCTGTACAAGGCGAGTTTGGTCGGAGTTCTTTGTTCCAGGTGGCTCGAGTATGTTCGATTTCGATCGTGGACTTGTATGGATGTTTGGGTGATCATGATTCATTGTTGAGACATTCGTCGATGTGGCGGAAGGTTCATCGGAGGACGGAGGCAACTTTGGTGATGGTGCACGTGCACGGTGGTTTTGCTTGTGTCGGTGGGTTGTTGAGGAGGTTGTCTCGAAGGGGAGCACGAGTGTTCTGGGTAGTGACTCGAGTTTATACTCGAGTAGTTAGTGGGTGATTTGCTAGTAGGATTTAACTTTAAAAATAAACTAAGTTTTTTAAAAAAAAAAATAGGAAAGGAGAAGGAAACTCGAGGCTTGGCTTGAGTGATATTCGGGTTCGACCCGAAGCAGAAATATTAAAACAGTTTTAAAAAGTTTTTCAGGTTTTTATAAAAACAAGTTTTTAAATTTAAATAAAGTAAGTTTTAAATTTCAAATGAATCTTATTTTAAAATATATTCTTTATAAAATAAATGTTTTTGAGTAATTGATTAGAGAATATTATGTAAAGTGTTTAACTTGAATTTGTTAAGTTAAATTTTAACTTATTTTAAATCTTAATTAAAAAGATTTAATAAAGGAAGATAATTTTTTAAAGTTAAATGTTTAAGGTGTTAATGATAATTAAGCCATTAATAAGATAATGTTTTATCTTAAGATAATTAAGGTTTTAATGATTTGAGATTAATTTAGTTAATTAAGAAATTTAAGTATAATTAATTAATTTAATTAATTAAGGATAAAGGATTAATTAAGTAATTAATTAAGAATAATTAATTAATTTAATTAACTAATGATTATGATTGATTAATTAATGATTAGAGATTAATTAATTTGTAATTAGAAATTACTTAATTAAGTAATTAGAGGTTGATTAATTGGTTTATAAGGTAATTAAGGGATGAATTACCCAATTGTAATTAATAAAATGAATGTGATTATTTTAAGTTAACTAATTTGTTAATTTATTAAAGATAATCTCTTGATGGTTGATTAAGTATAAATGCTTAATGAGATTGATAAGAGTAATTACTTAGTGTAAGTAATTAATAGATAATTACTGGATGTAATTAATAAAAAGGAACTACTTAATGGGAAGTAATTAAAGGATAATTACTTAGTGGAAGTAATTAAGGGTAAATTATGCAGTGTAATTAATCAAGGATTAATATAATTAATTAAGGGGTTAATTAATTAAAGTAAGTAATTACAGGATGGTAATGACTGTTTATGATAAATTAAGGTTGATTTATGGAAGTGATTAATTAAAGTATAATTAATTAATGTAATTAATTAAGGATCATTAATTAATGAAAGTAATGAAGGTTAATTACTGTAAATGGTTAAGAATAATTAATTTGAGTAATTAATTAAGGATTAATGTAATAAATCATTGTCAATTACTTTATAAGAGTAATTAAGGGATTATTTAATGTGATGGGTAAAGGCTAATTAATTTGTGTAAGAGTAAATTACTTATTGTAATTAAGAATAATTAGTCAAGGATGATTAATTAAGATGGATAATTAAAGGATGATTAATTAATTGGCTTGTAATTAATTAATGTTAAGTAAAGGCAATCTAAGTGATTAAAGTTAGTAATTAATTTAATTAGAGAAAAATTAAATTAATTTTGGAAGTGATCAATCTTGCTTATGAATGATTGAATGATGTTAAATGCCTTGAATTGGTTGATATCTTTGATATGAAATGTTTTATGATATGATATGTTTGGGTGGACAGTGATAATGTGGTTATATTTCAATGATGAATTGCTGTGTAAAAAGTGACATCCTGTATTTAAAGTTGCATTGTATTTAATTGAATAACTTGGGTTAAGATGACTTGAGATTCGAAGAGACCGAAGTTGGGTATCAGTAAATACCTGGAACCACTTCGATTTGTAATCTACAAATTCTTTTTTTATAAATTGGATATGTGGTATTAAACAGGCTGGAATGGAATGAATTGTGTAATATGGATATTTAACCTAAAACTGTTGTGTGATAAATGATTGATTATGAGAACTCGTAAAAGGGTATGAGTTACCTTGATATTCACATATGTATAGCTTGGTATTTCATGTTATATGGGTTTACTCATGCTGGTTTCCAGCATGACCCGGGTGTTACTTTAAAGTAATTCTCGGGTCAGACCGAGTATTACAGATTTTTAGGTAAGGACGTTCTAGAGCTCAGAAGGCGAGCTGGATGGCAGAAACGTATGGAGTGTAACTCGCTGAGTATTATTGATTTGTATCCGGGACATATTGTTTTACTGTCCAGTTTGTCTGTGATTGATTGTAACTCTGATGTATTAAAATGTAATTTGACAAGTACAGCTTTTCTTTGTATAAATGTTATTATATTTTGATCCGCTGCGAATGTGAGATTCTGTGATTATTTCCTGTTTCTTCTTCTATCTCTTTCTTCTTTTCCCTAACTATCTGGAATTTTCGGGATCGAAAATTCCGGGTCGTTACATTTGGTCTGTCACGACCCATCGTTTATCTTGGATCGATGTGGTTTACGGATAATCAAATTTGATACCCGATCTTGGTCTTATCGAAATCCAAACGTATCTTAAAAGCCAAGTTGTTTTAAAGTTAAACAATTTAATTCAATTCAATACTTGAATTCACACAACATTAAGACAAATAAATATCACCCATTTATCACAGATATATCCAATATCACATCACAAAATAACATAGATTATCATTCAATAGATATCAATCAATCTAGACATTCTACTCAAACAATCATCCATAAACAAGAATTATTAATCCATATTATAATTAATTTAATTAACTTAAATTAAATTAATTACTTAAGAATTAATCACCTAATCCTGCTTAATCAATCATTAATTAATTACAAACCATTAAATTAATTAATCATTCCTTAGTTACCTTATAAACCAATTAATCAATCTTTAATTACAGATTAATTATTCTTTAATAATTAATTAATAGACCTTAATTATTAATTAATATCCCTTAATAACAAATTAATCAATCCTTAATTACTAGTTGATTAATCCTTAATTACCATTTGATTAATCCTTAATTACAATTTGATTAATCCTTAATTACCATTTGATTAATCCTTAATTATTCTTTAATTACAGATTAATTATCCCTTAATTATTAATTAATAAAACATAATTATTAATTAATAAAACTTAATTACAAATTAAGTACTTCTTAATTATCGGTTATTCAATCTTAATATCTTAATTACCAATTAATTAACTTTAATTAATTAACTTATAATCCTCAATTATTAATTTATAAAGCCTAAATCATTAATTAATCACATTAATTAATTATACTTAAGTTAATTTCTTAATCCAAGGTTTAAGTAAACATTTAAAAAGAAAAAGAATTTATTTAAGAAAAGATTTAAAACAAATTCCATTTTAAATTTTCAAAACTTTTCTTTTAAAACATGATCTTAATCTTTGCTTTGGGTCAAACTCGATCCTTACTCGACACTGGCTTTGAGTTTTCTTCATCTTCTTCTTATATTTTTTTAAAACAGTATTTAGTTTAAAATTTTAAACTATTAAAACCCTTAACAGTTAACACTCACGTACACGAGAAAAGACTCGAGCCCAACATCCATTTTCCCGAGTCTCCCTTCGAGTAATCCCATAACCAAAACTTAGAGACACAACAGAGCTCCATCGTGCACGTGCATCGGCGTTAGAGCCTCCTCCGACCTCCGATGAGCCTTCCGGCACCTCGACCATCGATGCAGCAACCAACTCCGATCACCAAAACACACGCACAAGCCTTCGATCGAAATCGAACAGTCCAGTTGAAACTAGAACCAAACACCATGGCCAAAAAAACTTCTCGAACCCACGTCTCTGATCACCGGAGCCGCTGCAACACCGGCCATACGTTCCCCGACCATCCACGCTGCCTTTCCCCAAGCCTCGTACCACTCGATCAACTGGAGACGATGTAGTGATCCAGTTTTTCAGACTCGACCCATTTAGTGTTTAAAACCTAAATCATCCAATTCCCGACGGCACGGTCTATGATCGCCACTTCCACCATTTTTGCCAAATACCCCGATCATCATCCTTGCTTCAGCCAAGATCCCGACCTCCCAAGCATAGCCGATTACCAGAAAACTCTCAAATACCATTTTCTGGTTAACTAAGAATTCCTCATAGTTTTCTCAATTTAAAATCATGATTTTCATCTTAAAAATCAAGTTTTTCGATGACGATTCAAGTTGTATACTTGAATGAACAAAATATATTATTTGATTTTTAACATTTTTAAACATCTTACAGTATTTACAAAAGTCCAGAAGATTTTCAAACCTATTTGGCTTGAATACAATTTTAAGCTTTAATTTATGTTTAAACAATCATATTGTATTTGAATTTCAAAGCCTAACAATGATCAGAAAAAGAGTTTTGAATTTTTGACTTGTTTTTAAACTCTTCACTTTGGAAAACAGAGGAGAACAAACATATCATACATGCACAGATCAAACATACATATATACAGAGAACATACTTAAGAATACACATGCAAAGCAAAATATAATCCAAGAAGCACATGCATAGATTTAGTTTACTTAAGCCTTTTAAATATATGTTTACTCACCTGTAATGATGAGTAAATAAGGTTTGAAATAGCTTTGTACTTTTGGAAAAAGACTGGAATGTTGAGATCTTTGAAACTGGAATTCCTTGTTAACTTTTGTTTTTGCTTCAGGTTTTCTTGCTTGAACCCTTGAAAATGTTACAGGCTTGAAGATAAATGGTTTACAGGTTTTGGTTTTGGTCTGTGATTTCTTTACAGGCTTTTGAGTTTTAAATTGAAAAATGTTTGCAGGGTTTGAACTAAAAATTGGTTACAAGTTTTGATCTTCTGGTTTGAGAAAGGGTTTAACAGGTTTGGTTTTTGCTTTTGAAAATGTAAAGATGATCGGATTTGCTTCAGTACAGCATGATAGGGGGTTCTCGCTTCATGTTTGGTGGTGAGCATGAGACTCTTACCCCTACATGTCCTTGAGAGGTAGTATTAGGCCTTGATGGGTTGGTTGCGAGTCGAGAGGCTGGCCGTAAAAGCAAATTCGAGGTATCACTATATGCCACGGCGGAGAGTGGCCACTATCGATGGTTGAAAAGCCTATACCATTACAGTATAAATAATTTGGTAGAAATTCGTCTTTTGGAAACTCAAAGATGAACATCGATGATGCTGTAGTCATTACCGAAGTTATTTTCCAGCGACCGAAAGAGTTTAGTGCTTTTACTTCTTTCAAAAATATTTAAAATATTTTTAAATTCTAAATATCACCAGATTTCAAATCCTATTCAAAAATATTTTCCACATAATATCACCATTATTTCTTCTAAATCTTTGAAATTCATTTTCAAAGTCAAAGGAATTTAATTTCCAAAATTTCAAATTCCAAATCCCTTTCAATTCATATTCAATTATTACTCTGGAATTGTTATTTCATTTCCAATTATAAACCATATTTATAGTTCACATTTACAAATTTTATTTGTATATGAATTTATTTCTTAGCTTTTAGTTATGATTTCATTTTCTATACCCAACTTCCACTTAACAATGATAATGATTTAATATTATCATCTTCTAACAACCCAGCAATCATATATACTTATGATAATTTACAAAAATTATTTCTTTTATGTACAAAAATAATTTTGGGCAAAAATTATTTCATTTACCCTATTTTAAAACAATACTGTGTCGGTTTATCTTATTTAAGAGTTAAGAAACTCCTATCGAAAACATGGCGTCCCACATATCGACCAGACTTCATAAACACTCAACCTAGTCATCCTTTACCATGAAGCACACGTTGGCATTTTCCGTTTCTGAATCACTATCACTTGAAGATGTATCTGAATCATCCCATGTTGCATTGAAAGCCTATTTCCTCTTCTTATTGAAAGTGTTTGAAGAGTACTTAGATATATTTAGATATGGACAGTCCCTTTTCAAATGACCGGGTTGATCACATTCGAAACACTTAAAAATATTTCCATTTCTAGAATTATAGTTGTTAGTTTTTCAAAGTTTGTTCATCTTCCTATATTTTAATAATTTCTTAAAGGTCATGAAGTCATGAAGTCGATTTCATCATCATCATCATTATCATCTGGTTCATGATTGTCGTTTGTGGCGTTGAGTGCCACTGATTTCTTCTCATTTGATTGATTATCTTTTCTAACCTGCAACTTTACTTCATAAGGCATTAGATTACCAATTAAATCTTCCATTTTCATAGTACTAATATCATTAGCTTCTTCAATTGACGGAGTCTTTTGATCCCATTCATTAGAAGTGAATTCAAGATCTTTCTGACTTAGTCCTCTTCAGTGACATTCTTTCCTAATGATAATAATGCATGTAATATATCCTGAAATCTAGAAGAAATACCAGAGATGGATTCATTTTGTTTCATTCTAAACAGTTGAAATTGATCGTTAACATGGATATCTTTGTCTGTTTAACTTTGTTAGTGCCTTCGTGTGTGAATTGTAGTGTTCTCCAAATTTCATATGTACTTTTACAAATAGACACTCTGTTAACTCATTTTTATCCAAGGTGTAGAATAATATATTCATAGCCTTTAAATTGTTGAGTGGTTGTGTCTTTTGATGGGTGGTCCATTGTGCATAATTCATTTGGGGTTCAATGTACTCAGTTTGGGTAATATTCCAAATATCCAAGCCATTAGACTATAAATAAGTATTTATCCTACAAGCCCAATAAGCATAATTACTACTATCAAGTAGTAGGAGTCTAGTAGTAGATTATCATTCTATAAAAATGTTAAAGAAAGTGTTACTAGTGTTATTAGCCATTTATACTTTTCAAAAATCAAATTATGAATTTTTGAAAACCAGTGCTCTGGTACCAAATGTGGATGATGGAGTAGTCCACAACATAATGCGAAATGGATCTTAAAGTTATTTAAACAGTCGAAGTGACGATGTGTGTATTTCAAATATTTAAAACTTACTTATGAATTTAAAACTCTATCTACTCAGATTGCAACTAGAAACCAATAATCATAGAATAAGTAAGTATAAAGTAAAATGCAGTAAAGTAAATAACACTAGGAACTTTTATACTGGTTCGAATTGACCATCCTATATCCAGTCCTATACTGCACCATACAGAATTTCACTATCACCATTTTCTTTCCACGGGTGGCAAGAACACCTTTACAATCTTGATTTCACGGGCTACAAGATGCACCCTCTTGATTTATGGGCTACAAGAGCACCCTCTTCTCTATACAAACAACAATATACCGTGGCAAATAGTCGTATCTTCAATATAGATTCTTGCAAATTCGGTACGATGATTCTATAGACCTCCAGTGGTAATATATCTTTGAATTCGTAATGTAACGACCCGTCTCTCAGTCCACAGAAAGACGCATCATTATTAAGAAAGAAAGGGATAGAAAAGAAAGAACGAAACAACATCAGAATCTCACAGCGGAACGAATAAATTATATTAATCACATAAGATATTACATAGTATCATATATATCAGAGATACACAGCTTATACATCACAAATTAGACAATTATAAAGGCCTGTCTCTCAATACAACTCAAGATACAACTCAGAGATACAGACACAAACACTAGCACAATGGAACCATAATATATATCTACACGCGGAAGCCTCCTGCTCCAAATCTCCTCCATAGATTCGTCAAAGCTAACTTGAATTCCTTGGCTACTCGTAAAAATTTGAGTACCCAAGAGTTTAAGAAAACAGAAATAAACTCCGGGTCAGACATGAGTCTGGTGTGAGTAAACGGTTAAAGTTGTTTAACTTTGAAAATCATTTGGAAAGAAAGGTATCTCGTAAGACTTCACACACATAAACATGGAAAAGTTTTTACCTTACGATAACTAAAACATTTGATAGGAAATCCAGTAATATTATAATAGTGTCTAGGGTTTTCAAATAAATATTCACATAGCTGAAATTGTTACATGATTAACTTCCAGCATACTAGCCACAAAGTGGGTTATACAATCAAAACCGTAAAGGGCTCGTAGAAATAATGGAGTCCATACAATGGCAGGGCTACTGGGGTACCGCCCGTCACAGTACGTGGCCTAGATCAACGTACCAAGGATCACTCCCAATCCCCTGCAACACAAAGCCGGAGCTACCCCTTACTGGATAGTCCGAATAAGACAACCCCACGGTTGTAGCTAGCAACCGCCCACACACCCGAATAAAAAGGGACTCTAGACATGGGAAAATCTTATCCTACTTGGGTGCTACCCACTTAACTTTGCATGCACCTCCCCTGTTTTAGCCATTCCCGGTTGATGAGGCTTGAGGCTACGATTACCTTTATAGAACACATCTATCTTAGAATGCTCATCGTCCTCCTGACGATGTTCTGAAAGCATTCAATTCATACAAGTTCGTTCCGGGTTCGAACGAAACCGAAGGCATTATCTCGTTACACTCATTTTGGAATCACCCTCAGAGTTAACGACAATAACCCTTGCACTTTTAAAACTTCATCTCGATCGTCACTTGAGATTTCACGACCTAACGTTTAACTTGGATCGATGTGGTTTTCGAATAATCAAAACTAATATCCGATCCCGGTCTCACCGAAATCCAAACGTATCTTAAAGGCCAAGTTGTTTTAAAGTTAAACAATTTAATTCAATTCAATACTTGAATTCACACAGCATTAACACAGATAAATATCAACCATTTATCATTGATATATCCAATATCACATCACAGAATAACATAGAATATCATACAATAGATATCAATCAATCTAGACATTCTACTAAAACAATCATCCACATGCAAGAATTATTAATCCATATCATAATTAATTAAATTAAATTAAATTAATTTCTTAAGAATTAACCACCTAATCCTGCTTAATCAATCATTAATTAATTACAAACCATTTAATTAATTAATCACTCCTTAATCACCTTATAAACCAATTAATTAATCTTTAATCATAGATTAATTATTCTTTAACAATTAATTAATAGACCTTAATTATTAATTAATATCCCTTAATAACAAATTAATCAATCCTTAATTACCAGCTGATTAATCCTTAATTACCATTTAATTAATCCTTAATTACCATTTGATTAATCCTTAATTACAATTTAATTAACCTCTAATTACTAATTAATTAATATTTAATTACTAAATTAATTAATCTATAATCATTAATTAATCAATCTTAATTACTTAATTAATAATCCTTAATCACAATTAATTAACCTTTAATTAATTAATTATAACCCTCAATTATAAATTAATTAATCCTTAATCATTAGTTAATTAAATTAATTAATTTCTCTTAATTAATTTCTTAATTAACTTAATTAATCTCAAATCATTAAAACCTTAATTTAACTTAAGATAAAACATTTCCTTTATTAATTACCTAATCATATTATTTTTAAAACATTTCTTCTTTTAACTTAATTATATTTAGAATTTAGTTTAAAATAACTTAAAATCTTACTTAACAAATTTAAGTTAAAACCATCATATAACTTTTAATCAAATGTTAAAGAATACATTCGTATGGAAAATAAGTTTATTTAAGAAGAGTTGAAACAAATTCATTTTAAAATTTCAAAACTTTGCTTTTCAAAAACTAAAAAAACAAGTTTTAAAACCTGCTTATCTCCTACTTTGAGTTCAACCCGATCCCTACTCGAGACCACCCTCGAGTTTCCTCCTTCTTTTATATTTTAAAAAAAAATTAGTTAACTGTTAACATTCATTAACACCTCGCGCGAACACGAGACGAACTCGAGACGAACCCGAGTCAATCGACTTCCCGCTCGAGTACCACTCCAAGTCGCTCACGCACCCAAACACCCAGACACAAAAACATCACCATGCACATGCACCGTCGCCTGAGTCGCCTCCAACCTCTGATGAACCCTCCAGCACATCGAGCATCGTCGAAACCTTCGATCCTAACCCTCAAAACACAAGCTCAAGCCACAGATCAAAATCGAGTATCACAGTCGAAACTGGAACCTAAATCATCACTAGAAAAACTCCTCGAATCCACATCTCCGATCACCGGTGCCGCTGCAACTCAGGCCACACCTTGCCTAGCTTCCACACCACCATTTCCCAAAGTCTGACGCCACTCGATCAATCAAAGACCCCTCGACGATCACAAATTCCGACCCCAAAATAAACTAGGGTTAAAAACTATTTTAACCCACCGCCGCCGCCACGATGAACAATCGTCTCTTCCACCATTTTTGCCAAACACCCTGATCATCATCCTTGCTTCAGCCAAGATCCCGACCTCCCAAGCACAACCGATCACCAGAAAACTCTCAAATACCTTTTTCTGGTTAACTAAGAATTCCTCACAGTTTTCTCAATTTAAAATCATGATTTTCATCTCAAAAATCAAGTTTTTCGGTGACGATTCAAGTTGTATACTTGAATCAGCAACATATATTTTTTGATTTTTAACATTTTTAAACATCTTACAGTATTTACTCAAGTCCAGAAGATTTTCAAACCTATTTGGCTTGAATACAATTTTAAGCTTTAATTTATGTTTAAACAATCATATTGTGTTTGAATTTCAAAGCCTAACAATGATCAGAAAAAGAGTTTTGAATTTTTGACTTGTTTTTAAACTCTATACTTTGGAAAACAGAGGAGAACAAACATATCATACATGCATAGATCAAACATACATATATACAGAGAACATACTTAAGAATACACATGCAAAGAAAAATATAATCCAAGAAGCACATGCACAGATTTAGTTTACTTAAGCCTTTTAAATACATGTTTACTCACCTGTAATGATGAGCAGATAAGGTTTGAAATAGCTTTGTACTTTTGGAAAAAGACTGGAATGCTGTGATCTTTGAAATTGGAATTCCTTGTTAACTTTAGTTTTTGCTTCAGGTTTTCTTGCTTGAACCTTTGAAAATGTTATAGGCATGAAGATAAATGGTTTACATGTTTTGGTTTTGGTCTGTGATTTCTTTACAGGCTTTTGAGTTTTAAATTGAAAAATGTTTGCAGGGTTTGAACTGAAAATTGGTTACAGGTTTTGATCTTCTGGTTTGAGAAAGGGTTTAGCAGGTTTGGTTTTTGCTTTTGAAAATGTAAAGATGAGAAAAAGAAATGAAGAAAGAAGATGGAAGTTTATGTAGTGTAAATTAGAATTTATTAAAAATAAAGAAAATAAAAACAATCTAGTGACACTTGTCTTTTACTTTCCTTAATCACTTAACACATGTTAACACTAAGCTTCATAATCAAACACTTGTCATTAAACATTTTTATTTATTTTTAAAAATGATTTTAAAAGCTTTTATAATAAATTTCCTAATTAATTAATACATTTCTTAATTTATAAATGCTTTGCTTACTTATATATAAATGAAACTTTTTAAAGAAAATAAAATAAAAACCAATTAAATTTTAGATAAAATCATATATAATATTTTAAATCCATTCTTAAATATTAATATAAAACTTTTGTATTTATTACTATTTAATAAATACTTTCCAAATTTATATAAATGAATTCTTTTTAGGGAAAACAAATCTTATTTTAAATAAAACTTATTTCATATAATTTTAAATCTAAAATATTTAAAATCATTATCTTTAAAGATTCAAATTTAAATCCAATTCAAATTCAAATTCAATTTAAAATCAATTCAAATTCAATTTAAAATCAATTCAAATATATATACATTTAAACAATGACATATTTAATTTGAAAATAATAATGCTATTTAAAGTCTATTTATATCTATATACGAAAACAACACATTATTATTATTGTTTGAAAATAACAATTTTACCAAATTTAAATAATTAATAAAGGGGATTACCACATTTTAAATTGCTTGAAATTCCGGGATATCACATTCCTCCCCCTTTAAAAGAATTTCGTCCCCGAAATTTAAAACAAAAGATAATCCAAAAGTTTTTATTTTATTTCAACAATTCAAGCATACATATCAGCCATACACAAACAACCAAACAAACAATTTCGTCCAAACAAACAATTCTGCTATCCGGTCACAATTCCGGATAAGATTCCTAAAACTATCCAGAGTTTCCCAGGTACAGTTCTGGGATCCTCACTCTACAGAACCTTAACTAGCTATACAATACAAATGGGTCACCAGAAAACTATGAGACATATAAGAAAGCCTTAAATCTCTACAGATCTTATCTAACTTGGTTACCTCGCCTATAGGATTAGATACAAAGATAGGACGGTCAACCTAATCAAAGGAAAAGATGAAACTTCTCTAGAACTCATGTTGGAAACCCGAACATATAACCCAACAAATAGATAGGTATATAGTTATATAAAAATTACAAATACGCGCTCTCAAGATAGACACTACTCCAGAGCCTATGTATTATCTCAACCTATGCTCTGATACCAACTGTCACGACCCGTCTTTCATACCACAGAAAGACGCATCATGATTAAAAAAGAAAGGGATAGAAAAGAGAAAAGAAAGAACTAAACAATCTCAGAATCTCACAGCGGAACGAATAAAATATATTATATCACATAGTATATTACATAGTATCATATACATTAGAGATACACAGCTTATACATCATAAATTAGACAGTTATAAACACATGTCTATCATACAACTCAAGACATCACAGAGATACAACACAGCGGAAATACAGATATCTAAACGCTGAAGCCTCCTGCTCCAAATCTCCTCCATAGATTCGTCAAAGTTAACCTGAATCCCTTGGCTACTCGTAAAAATTTGAGTACCCAAGAGTTTAAGAAAACAGAAATAAACTCCGGGTCAGACATGGGTCTGGTGTGAGTAAACGGTTAAAGTTGTTTAACTTTGAAAACCATTTGGAAAGAAAGGTATCTCGTAAGACTTCCCACACATAAACATGGAAAAGTTTTTACCTTACGATAACCAAAACATTTGATAGAAAATCCAGTAATATTATAATAGTGTCTAGGGGTTTCAAATAAATATTCACATAGCTAAAATTGTTACATGATTAAATTCCAGCATACTAGTAACAAAGTGGGTTATACAATCAAAACCGTAAAGGGCTCGTAGGAATAATGGATTCCATACAATGGCAGGGCTACTGGGGTACCGCCCGTTACAGTATGTGGCCTAGATCACCGTACCGAGGATCACTCCCAATCCCCTGCAACACAAAGCCGGAACCATCCCTTACTGGATAATGCCGAACAAGACAACCCCAGCAGTTGTTGCAATCAACTGCCTACACAGCCGAAATAATAAGAAGGGACCTCTAGACAGGGGAAATCTTGTCCTACTTGGGTGCTACCCACTTAACCTTGCTGCACCTCCCTTGTTTTAGCCATTCCCGGTTGATGAGGCTTGAGGCTACGATTACCTTATCAGAACACATCACTTAGAATGCTCATCGTCCACCTGACGATGTTTTGAACGCATTCAATCCATACAAGTTCGTTCCGGGTTCGAACGAAACCGAAGGCATTATCTCGTTACACTCATTTTGGAATCACCCTCAGAGTTAACGACAATAACCCTTGCACTCTGAATCTCCATCTCGATCTTCACTTTGAGATTCAACCAAAGATTTAAATTTAACTATTTAAATTTAAATAATAATCCAGATGAGTGAGATTAACTCTTCTTTGATTTTTTTTGTTTGCAATCCAATCCAAACCAGCTTGTTTTCTCGATTTTAACCTTGAATAAAGTATTAAAGTAGTTTTTAATTTAAATGTTTAAAGCATATTTCATAATATAGTGTTTCAAATTATTATACTTGGTGATTTCAGTGGAAATAGAAAATATTTGGGAATTTATTCCATGAGAGAAGACGGTTTGAAACTGTTTTCAAAGGGTTGAGAAGTGGAAATATATCTTGTGAAGATATTTTGAGATTAATAAATAATTTGGGAAATTATATATGTTTGTTGGATGTTTTGTGGATGTTAGTTGATAGTTAAATAACCGACTATCAATATTGGATAATGCGCTGATCGTTTCGAAGAGACCGGGATCGGGATTTATTTTTCGAAAACGACTTCGATCCGGTTTGTACGTTTTCGTGGGGAAAACGAGTTTGGAATCGAAGATGGAGCAGTGAAGTGCAAGGGCTAATCACTACAAATCCTAAGGGTGATTCCAAAATGGATGTAGTAGGAGTAGTGCCTTCGGTTCCGTTCGAACCCGGAACCTGTGCAGTTAAAGCGCTCGGCAGATTTAATGCGGCGAAGGTGCAAAAAGTCATAGCGGGGATACAACGATGATATAGCGGGATATAGCGGTTGACTTTAAAATAGCATATAAAACTCATACTTAATGTTTTTACAAATATATAAATGGTAATTAAATGAAAAATAAACATTCAATTGAATTATAATTAATACATAAATAATTTTAAATAAAAACATGTGCGAAATACTACAAATAAACATAAAACTGTTATATAACATAATTGGATTTAGTAGAATATTACAAAATTTTCATTTCTGAAAATATATTAAAAATTCAATTAAATTAATTAATTTCATAATTTTTATAATGTATAAATGTCATTTTTCAATTCATTTCTTATAAAGAAGATATAGCGGAAATAGCGGAACATAGCGGTAATAACGGGATATAGCGAAAATAGCGGGGCTTAAAGCGGAAAGGCTATATTTGGGGCTATATGGAAAAATCGTAGCGATAGAAATCCGCTATGAGATATAGCAGGGTTATAGCAGGGTAATAGCGGGGCATTAACTGCACAGCCTGGAACGGACTTGTATGGATGAATGCTTTCAGAACATCGTCAGGAGGACGATGAGCATTCTAAGTGAGATGTGTTGTTAAAAGGTAACGCTTTGCCTCAAGCCTCATCAACCGACAATGACTGAAAATCAGGGGTTATGCAATAAGGCTATGTGGGTAGCGCCCATTAGGGTGAGATCATCCCTGTCTAGATGTCCCTTTTTATTTCGGCTGTGTGGGCGGTTGCTGATCCCAACCACGGGGTGATCTTACTTGAAATTATCCAGTAAGGGGTAGTTCCGGTCTTGTGTTGCAGAGGATCGGGCGTGGTCCTCGGTACACTGATCTAGACCAGGTACTGTTACAGGTGGTACCCCAGTGCCTAGTCATTAGTTGGAAATCCATTCTCCCTATGTGCCTTTACGGTTTTGTTTGTATACCTATTAGCTGAAATTTAATAGATGTAACAATTTCGGCTATTTGAATAAGTATTTGTATATAGAAACTATTATAATATCAGAGGATTTTGATAAAAAGTGTTTTGGCTATCATAAGGTAAAAACCCGACATGTTTATTTGTGGCGCGGTCTTACGAGATGCTTTTGATTTCAAAGGATTTGGAAAACTTTAATAATCCAATTGAGTGTGTTTTCTCACGCTGGTTTTCCAGATTGACTCGGGTGTTATTTTATTATAATGCTCGGGTCAGACCGAGTATTACAGATACATGATAAGATGCTGTGGAGCTCAAGAGACGAGCTGGATGGCGAGACGTATCACCCGTATTTGTTGTATTCCGCTGTGTATCATATGTGGTATAGTCATCTTGTGAGGACAAGTTATTATAACTGTCCTGAATTGTGATGTTATTGTATTGTACTCTGATGTTGTATTCTGATGATGTATGTATAAACAGATATAGTTTCTTTCTGTAAAGATCAGTTATTATCTATTATATTTTATCCCGCTGCGATGTAAGATTCTGTTGTGTTGTTTTCTTTTCTTCTACCTCCTTCTTCTTTAACCCTAATGGATTGTATTTCCGTTCACTTTGAGTCGATATGTTGGAGAATAGTGTCGATTCAAGGGGTACGGGTTTGCGGGCTGTTACACTTGGTATCAGAGCCGAAGGTTAAGCGAGAACCTTGGCTCTGTGGGGATTACTCATAAAATAGAGTCCATAGTACTCTAGAATGAGTTTGAGTGTATTAATAAATATGAGCTCGTATTTGTTAGTGAATATAAAAATTGTTTTTATATTGTGTTGACTTATCGGTTGAGTGTTTATGAATTCTGGTCGATATGTGGGACGCCATGTTATCGATAGGAGTTTCTAAACTCTTAAATAAGATAAACCGACACAGTATTGTTTTAAAATAGCGTAAATGAAATAATTTTGCCCAAAATTATTTTTGTATATAAAAGAAATAATTTTTGTAAATTATCATAAGTATATATGATTGCTGGGTTGTTAGAGGATGATAATATTAAATCATTATCATTGTTAAGTGGAAGTTGGATATAGAAAATGAAATCATAACTAAAAGCTAAGAAATAAATTCATATACAAATAAAATTTGTAAATGTGAACTATAAATATGGTTTATAATTGGAAATGAAATAAAAATTCCAGAGTAATAATTGAATATGAATTGAAAGGGATTTGGAATTTGAAATTTTGGAAATTAAATTCCTTTGAGTTTGAAAATGAATTTCAAAGATTTTGAAGAAATAACGGTGATATTATTTGGAAAATATTTTTGAATAGGATTTGAAATCTGGTGATATTTAGAATTTAAAAATATTTGAAAGATGTAAAAGCACTAAACTCTTTCGGTCGCTGGAAAATAACTTCGGTAATGACTACAGCATCATCGATGTTCATCTTTGAGTTTCCAAAAGACGAATTTCTACCAAATTATTTATACTGTAATGGTATAGGCTTTTCAACCATCGACAGCGGGCACTCTCCGCCGTGGCATATAGTGATACCTCGAATTTGCTTTTACGGCCAGCCTCTCAACTCGCAACCAACCCATCAAGGCCTAATACTACCTCTCAAGGACATGTAGGGGTAAGAGTCTCCTGCTCGCCACCAAACACGAAGCGAGAACCCCCTATCATGCTGTACTGAAGCAAATCCGATCATCTTTACATTTTCAAAAGCAAAAACCAAACCTGTTAAACCCTTTCTCAAACTAGAAGATCAAAACCTGTAACCAATTTTCAGTTCAAACCCTGCAAACATTTTTCAATTTAAAACTCAAAAGCCTGTAAAGAAATCACAGACCAAAACCAAAACCTATAAACCATTTATCTTCAAGCCTATAACATTTTCAAGGGTTCAAGCAAGAAAACCTGAAGGAAAAAATAAAGTTAACAAGGAATTCCAATTTCAAAGATCTCAGCATTCCAGTCTTTTTCCAAAAGTACAAAGCTATTTCAAACCTTATCCGCTCATCATTACAGGTGAGTAAACATATATTTAAAAGGCTTAAGTAAACTAAATATGTGCATGTGCTTCTTGGATTATATTTTGCTTTGCATGTGTATTCTTAAGTATGTTCTCTGTATATATGTATGTTTGATCTGTGCATGTATGATATGTTTGTTCTCCTCTGTTTTTCAAATACAGAGTTTAAAAACAAGTCAAAAATTCAAAACTCATTTTCTGATCATTGTTAGGCATTGAAATTCAAACACAATATGATTGTTTAAACATAAATTAAAGCTTAAAATTGTACTCAAGCCAAATAGGTTTGAAAATCTTCTGAACTTGAGTAAATACTGTAAGATGTTTAAAAATGTTAAAATTCAAACAATATATTTTGCTGATTCAAGTATACAACTTGAATCGTCACCGAAAAACTTGATTTTTAAGATGAAAATCATGATTTTAAATTGAGAAAACTGTGAGGAATTCTTAGTTAACCAGAAAATGGTATTTGAGAGTTTTCTGGTGATCGGATGTGCTTGGGAGGTCAGGATCTTGGCTGAAGCAAGGATGATGATCAGGGTGTTTGGCAAAAATGGTGGAAGAGACGATTGTTCGTCGTGGCGGCGGCGGTGGGTTAAAATAGTTTTTAACCCTAGTTTAGTTTGGGGTCGGAATTTGTGATCGTTGAGGGGTCTTTAGTTGATCGAGTGGCGTCAGACTTTGGGAAATGGTGGTGTGGCCGAAGTTGTAGCGGCACCGGTGACCGGAGACGTGGATTCGAGGAGTTTTTCTGGTGATGGTTTAGGTTCCAGTTTCGACTGTGATACTCAATTTTGATCTGTGGCTTGAGCTTGTGTTTTGAGGGTTAGGATCGAAGGCTTCGACGATGGTCGATGTGCTGGAGGGTTCATCAGAGGTCGGAGGCGACTCAGGCGATGGTGCACGTGCACGGTGATGTTTTCGTGTCTGGGTGTTTGGGTTCGTGAGCGACTCGGAGTCGTACTCGAGCGAGAAGTCGATTGACTCAGGTTCGTCTCGTGTTCGCGTGAGGTGTTAATGAATGTTAAGAGTTAACAAAGTTTTTTTTAAAATATAGAAGAAGGAGGAAACTCGAGGGTGGTCTCGAGTAGGGATCGAGTTGAACCCGAAGTAGGAGATAAGTAGGTTTTAAATTTTATTTTTTATTTTTTGAAAAGCAAAGTTTTGAAATTTTAAAATTAATTTGTTTAAACTCTTCTTAAATAAACTTCTTTTCCATACAAATGTATTCTTTAACATTTGATTAAAAGTTATATGATGGTTTTAACTTAAATTTGTTAAGTGAGTTTTTAAGTTATTTTAAACAAAATTCTAAATATAATTAAGTTAAAAGAAGAAATGTTTTAAAAATAATATGATTAGGTAATTAATAAAGGAAATGTTTTATCTTAAGTTAAATTAAGGTTTTAATGATTTGAGATTAATTAAGTTAATTAAGAAATTAATTAAGAGAAATTAATTAATTTAATTAACTAATGATTAAGGATTAATTAATTTATAATTGAGGGTTATAATTAATTAATTAAAGGTTAATTAATTGTAATTAAGGATTATTAATTAAGTAATTAAGATTGATTAATTAATGATTATAGATTAATTAATTTAGTAATTAAAGATTAATTAATTAGTAATTAGAGGTTAATCAAATGGTAATTATGGATTAATCAAATGGTAATTAAGGATTAATTAAATGGTAATTAAGGATTAATCAACTGGTAATTAAGGATTGATTAATTTGTTATTAAGGGATATTAATTAATAATTAAGGTCTATTAATTAATTGTTAAAGAATAATTAATCTGTGATTAAAGATTAATTAATTGGTTTATAAGGTGATTAAGGAGTGATTAATTAATTGAATGGTTTGTAATTAATTAATGATTGATTAAGCAGGATTAGGTGATTAATTCTTAAGAATTTAATTTAATTTAATTTAATTAATTATGATATGGATTAATAATTCTTGCTTGTGAATGATTGTTTGACTAGAATGTCTGGATTGATTGATATCTATTGTATGATAATCTATATTATTCTGTGATGTGATATTGGATATATCAATGATAAATGGTTGATATTTATCTGTGTTAATGCTGTGTGAATTCAAGTATTGAATTGAATTAAATTGTTTAACTTTAAAACAACTTGGCCTTTAAGATACGTTTGGACTTCGGTGAGACCGGGATCGGATATCAGTTTTGATTATTCGAAAACCACATCGATCCAAATTAAACGTTAGGTCGTGAAATCTCAAGTGAAGATCGAGATGAAGTTTTAAAAGTGCAAGGGTTATTGTCGTTAACTCTAAGGATGATTCCAAAATGAGTGTAACGAGATAATGCCTTCGGTTTCGTTCGAACCCGGAACGAACTTGTATGGATTGAATGCTTTCAGAACATCGTCAGGAGGATGATGAGCATTCTAAGATAGATGTGTTCTATAAAGGTAATCGTAGCCTCAAGCCTCATCAACCGGGAATGGCTAAAACAGGGGAGGTGCACACAAGGTTAAGTGGGTAGCACCCAAGTAGGATAAGATTTTCCCATGTCTAGAGTCCCTTTTTATTCGGCTGTGTGGGCGGTTGCTAGCTACAACCGCGGGGTTGTCTTATTCGGACTATCCAGTAAGGGGTAGCTCCGGCTTTGTGTTGCAAGGGATTGGGAGTGATCCTCTGTGAGGCCCCACTTCTATGCTCACAATAACAAAGAGTATTAAAAGAAATACAGTCTGTTATTACGAAGAATAAGGCTGGATAGGAACGGCCATCCGTAGTTGGGCCTTACATTAGTATTGGTTACCTCGATAGGAGTGGTATATATTTTTATTTTTCATCTCTTATTTATTTACTCCCATCGACATACCCAATTCTAGTATAAAACAAACTACGATGGTTCATAATAGTTTAGGACAATATATATAATAATAACACAGATAATAAAAATGCGGAACACAGATGACAAAGTCTCATATATATATATATATATAACTGATGTCAGTTACAATACATTTGACACGATACATATGATACAACCACAACTGTCGACTCTGGAAGTTATATATACAAGTACATTATCGACAATAATATACATGAATACATATCATCCTATACAATGACACGACTACTACAAAATGACGAAGACTACTTCAAAAGATATGAAAAGACTTTATAGCTCAAGCAGCAACCCAAAGCAGAATATCTACAACCTGTAATAACTCGGTCTGACTCGAGTATTAAATTTAAAAGAAAATAATACACGGGTCGGTCTAATTCAAACTGAGTTATTAATGCACAGAAGCAATAATAAATAAATAGCAAATAGACGACAGTCACAGAAATCTCGTATATCCAACCCCTCGATAAGAGAATCGGATAACGACAGATATAACACTAAACAGTGTTAAACAACAAAGCAGGAATTCCAAATCATCAACAAGGATACATAAAAAGATTATCGATGAAGATAATATGAAAACTCCAGAATTGCCTAAACAGCAATTAACAAAAAAAATCCAATTATTAAATAAATAATTAGAAACTCAGAATCTAATTATCAAATAGATAATTAGACAATCTCAAAATGATCAATCAAATCAAATTTCTGTATGGCTGCAGTACACGCACGCGTGCACTGCCTCGCCACTACAGTACGTGAAATCATCACAACAGTGAATACTAACAGCAATCAAAACTGCAGAGGTCAAGTCACGACTATCGTGACTCAACTCAACTACAAAGAAATGAACCAGAGGAAGCCTAGATATAAAGCAACAACAAACTCAAAACAACACAAAAGTCCTCAAATTCAACAAGACAGTAAGCATCAGTGCACAAGGGCAATGACACGTACGTATACATGAACCAGCAGAAGCAATTGAAGTGCAACAGTGTAACAACAAGGCACAAAGGCTACAAGTATGAACTGAACAAAGCAAGGCTACAGAGCTCGAGCTTAAGCAAAGTCAACATCGCAGCATAAATATACATTGAAGCAACTCGAACTCAAGTCAATGGAACAACGTAAATAACAAAAATCTAATTATCGATATGATAATTAGAAAGCACATAATCTAACTATCCAAAAGATAATTAGATATCAACAAAATCATCCGATTAAACTAAATCAAAATACACTAAACAAGATCTGGCAACAATGATGAACCAACAAATGCTCAGACAAGTTCAAACAGCAGAAATCATGTGATCAAGCAGATTTGAGTCATGCCAGAGATTCATGGAACTCAAACAATGCTTAACGCAAATGTACTAAGAGCAAACTATGATGAGCTCAACACAACATCATCAAAGACCAGTGAACAACAAATGATGGTAGTAGTTTCAAATCATGAAGCATGCAGCAGTCGACAGTGCACACAAATGCACAAAGAACAAAATACAATAGAGTGACAACCAGCACATTGCAACCCAGAGATTAAAGCAACTAAATACAAGTCAGAAACTACAACTTCAAATAACTCAAAGGCAATCAAACCAAATCAACACAGTATACAACTGAAGACAATATAATCAAGGGTCTGGCATCAACAGAGACTCAAGACAGTCAAGTTACTTAACTAAATACACAACCACAGCTATCAAATGAAACAGTGCAAATATGAAGTGCACAATAGGCTTAAGCCAATGCACAACAAAAAGACAAAGCCTCAGCATCAGATCAGAAATGGACAGAGCAATGAATCAGGCCAATGCTAACATACAGTGCACAACAACTCAATTCAAACTACAATGAACAAGTAGACAGGACAAGTGCAGTAGCTACAACTTAAATGCAAATACCACAAATCCAGACTGCATGATGAACCAACTACACAACTCGAAGCACAGTGCATATATAGCAGTGAAGTACACAAGCCAATCCAAACAACAAAGATACACATCAGACAGACTGAAGCAAAACTCAAGGCAACCGAACAATATACAGGACCATCTATATGTAGACACAAAAGTTGAAAGTCGAAGACATTATCAAGTCAATATCGAAGTTCGAATAAATCAAGAACCGAAGCCATAGTCAAAATGAAGAAGTCACTAGCAAATCAATGCCTTGATGACCAAGGCAAAGACGAACAAAATCGAACGATTCAAATTCAACACCGTGAAGAGCAAGAAAGAAATATACGAATTGGAAAAGGTCAGAAATCATCACAAAGCATTCAAGCATAATCACACGGCCGAGAAGAATTCAAGCATAATTATCAAACGAAGTCAAATAAATATAAACGATGAAATAAAAGGGATTCAAAATTGCTGAAGTCACAAAATCACATGTAGGCGAAGTTTGAATTAGATGTGAGTAAACTCACCTTTGATTCGATGAGCAAATCGAAGTCGGCGCCTTCGACAATCAAAACCCCAATTTTTTCACAGCGGGATGAACGAGACAAGCGAGCCCTAATTTGAATTTGGGGACGAAGAAGACTAAACGAGGCCTCCATATTTTTTTCGTTCGTTTATTTTGTTTAAGGGTTTTGAACGAATGGATAGATGGAGTAAGTGGAACCGGTCTTAACAATCTCGGCACCAAATAAAAGAAAACGTGGGCCAAGCGAATTTTAAAGCCCGCATAACCGCTAACCAATTTCTTCAAAGAATTCCAACTGATAAAATCCCAATAGAAATTAACAACCAATTTAATCGTTGTTTGACGATTATTAATTGTTCTAAACTCCGGGTTGTTACATCCTCGGTACGTTGATCTAGGCCACATACTGTGACGGGCGGTACCCCAGTAGCTCTGCCATTGTATGGAATCCATTATTCCTACGAGCCCTTTACGGTTTTGATTGTATAACCCACTTTGTGGCTAGTTTGCTGGAAGTTAATCATGTAACAATTTCAGCTATGTGAATATTTATTTGAATACCCTAGACACTATTATAATATTACTGGATTTCCTATCAAATGTTTTGGTTATCATAAGGTAAAAACTTTTCCATGTTTATATGTGTGAAGTCTTACGAGATACCTTTCTTTCCAAATGATTTTCAAAGTTAAACAACTTTAACCGTTTACTCACACCAGACCCATGTCTGACCCGGAGTTTATTTCTGTTTTCTTAAACTCTTGGGTACTCAAATTTTTCGAGTAGCCAAGGAATTCAGGTTAGCTTTGACGAATCTATGGAGGAGATTTGGAGCAGGAGGCTTCCGCGTGTAGATATATATTATGGTTCCATTGTGCTAGTGTTTGTGTCTGTATCTCTGAGTTGTATCTTGAGTTGTGTTGATAGACAGGCCTTTATAACTGTCTAATTTGTGATGTATAAGCTGTGTATCTCTGATATATATGATACTATGTAATATCTTATGTGATTAATATAATTTATTCGTTCCGCTGTGAGATTCTGATGTTGTTTCGTTCTTTCTTTTCTATCTTTTCTCTTTTCTATCCCTTTCTTTCTTAATAATGATGCGTCTTTCTGTGGACTGAGAGATGGGTCGTTACATTACGAATTCAAAGATATATTACCACTGGAGGTCTATAGAATCATCGTACCGAATCTGCAAGAATCTATATTGAAGATACGACTATTTGCCACAGTATATTGTTGTTTGTATAGAGAAGAGGGTGTTCTTGTAGCCCATAAATCAAGAGGGTGCGTCTTGTAGCCCGTGAAATCAAGATTGTAAAGGTGTTCTTGCCACCCGTGGAAAGAAAATGGTGATAGTGAAATTCTATATGGTGAAGTATAGGACTGGATATAGGATGGTCAATCCGAACCAGTATAAAAGTTTCTAGTGTTATTTACTTTACTGCATTTTACTTTATACTTGTTCTATGATTATTGGTTTCTAGTTGCAATTTGAGTAGATAGAGTTTTAAATTCATAAGTAAGTTTTAAATATTTGAAATTCACACATCGCCACTTCGACTGTTTAAATAACTTTAAGATCCATTTCGCATTATGTTGTAGACTACTCCATCATCCACATTTGGTACCAGAGCACTGGTTTTCAAAAATTCATAATTTGATTTTTGAAAAGTATAAATGGCTAATAACACTAGTAACACTTTCTTTAACATTTTTGTAGAATGATAATCTACTACTAGACTCCTACTACTTGATAGTAGTAATTATGCTTATTGGGCTTGTAGGATAAATACTTATTTATAGTCTAATGGCTTGGATATTTGGAATATTACCCAAACTGAGTACATTCAACCCCAAATGAATTATGCACAATGGACCACCCATCAAAAGACACGACCACTCAACAATTTAAAGGCTATGAATATATTATTCTACACCTTGGATAAAAATGAGTTAATAGAGTGTCTATTTGTAAAAGTACATATGAAATTTGGAGAACACTACAATTCACACACGAAGGCACTAACAAAGTTAAACAGACAAGGATATCCATGTCAACGATCAAGTTCAACTGTTTAGAATGAAACAAAATGAATCCATCTCTGATATTTCTTCTATATTTCAGGATATATTACATGCATTATTGTCATTAGGAAAGAATGTCACTGAAGAGGACTAAGTCAGAAAGATCTTGAATTCACTTCTAATGAATGGGATCAAAAGACTCTGTCAATCGAAGAAGCTAATGATATTAGTACTATGAAAATGGAAGATTTAATTGGTAATCTAATGCCCTATGAAGTAAAGTTGCAGGTTAGAAAAGATAATCAATCAAATGAGAAGAAATCAGTGGCACTCAATGCCACAAACGACAATCATGAATAAGATGATAATGATGATGATGAAATCGACTTCATGACTTCATGACCTTTAAGAAATTATTAAAATATAGGAAGATGAACAAACTTTGAAAAACTAACAACTATAATTCCAGAAATGGAAATATTTTTAAGTGTTTCGAATGTGATCAACCCGGTCATTTGAAAAGGGACTGTCCATATCTAAATATATCTAAGTACTCTTCAAACACTTTCAATAAGAAGAGGATATAGGCTTTCAATGCAACATGGGATGATTCAGATACATCTTCAAGTGATAGTGATTCAGAAATGGAAAATGCCAACATGTGCTTCATGGTAAAGGATGACCAGGTATGGAATTTTAATAAAGAAATTATGAGTGTCTTAAATGATATGTATAAGGGTATAAAATTCTTAGAAAAAAGTACAAGAATAGTTTAGCAGAGATAGATAGATAGATTATAAATGTTTAATGAAAAGTTAACCGAATAAAAACAATGTCTAGAGGATGAAATTAAAAGACTTAATGGACATAATGATGAAAATGATTTAACATTTGAAAGTTTTGAAAGACTGAAAAGTGAAAATGAATTCTTAAAATCAGAAAATCTTTCAATGAAGTCAAAGAGCAGTGATCTAAATGACAAAATAACATATCCGGATAATATTATTCTTAATTGTAATATGGGATTTGATAAAATAAAAACTTATATTGGTAAATTTAACAAAGGGGAAGGATAATCTTGAAAATTTATTATCTGCATCTAAACCCACTAGTAATAAACATGGACTTGGATACTCCCCTAAGCCCAAATCAAAGAAACATAGTACTTAAAGCACTAAATTTGTTAAGGCTGCCAAGTTCTAACCAAAACCTAGAAAATTAAAGTTAAAACCTCCAAATAAGTTCATTAATTTATGGGTTCCTAGAGGGTTAGATAATATCGAGAAAGAAAATATATTGATAATTTTATTAATAAAGTTCATTTATCTATTGATTATATTTTGAAAGGGAATTCAAACTCTTCATGGGTTTGGCTTCCCAAAACTTAACCCTATGGACCCCAAAATAAAATAGGGTACTAGTGCGCATTTTATATTTTTCAGGTACCAAACAATTGATATCGGACAACGGATGTTCAAAGCATATAATCCATATATATTGAGCAACATTATATACAAAGATGGTGGAATAATGAACTTTGGGTATAATTCAAAAGGATATGTTATTGACATCAGCAACGTTGATAGCTCTAAAACTCCTCTTATTTTAAATATTTTACTTCATGATTTGTATTGATTTTGATTCCCCTCATGAGTTTTATTTGTATATATTTATGTATATCTCTATATATAAACTCTATACATCTTGTCTAGTTATGCTTAAGTGATTCTTTTTCGTCCTTTTTGTTGACGACAAAGAGGGAGAAATTGTATAAATATTCTAGGAAAAACGATAGGGGGAGTGCATAGAGTTAGAGGGATTCAAGTATAAAGATATTATATTTTATCTCTTCAATATTTATATGGTTGTTATCATCAAAAAGGAGGAGATTGTAATACCTTAGATATTGATTTTGATGACAACAACCATATGAATATTACTACCAACATTTCTCCGAGTTGTGTAGTACTTTCAAATATATTATGGAGACACGTACAGAGATAAACAAGAACTCAGTGGAAGCAAATGAATTATATAAGAAGATTAATTAAGCAAATAGAAGAACAAAACCGATCGAAGGAGAAATGCAAATGCTGAAATGACCGAGGTATTTGAAGTGATGATTAGTTGGTTGAACCTTAAAATCATTTCTTAAAGACTCCATGACAATTAAACTTGAAGATCATGAACCATTGACCTCAACCGAATCACAAAAATCCCCAAATATGAGGTACTTTTGAAATCTGAAAATTTGCAACACTTATTGATGTTGCCATTCCTTTTTGTAACAATATAAGCCGACATATCGTCTGAATGTATGTCGACGTAAATGCCGTTTTCCAGATTTTCAAATTTCAAATGAAGAGACATTTCCCGCACCTCTTCACCAAAAGACATGTTTCTTCAACCACTATATAAAGGCCCTAGGAAACAAATTTTTAACATATCTTTCTCTTCTTTCTCTTACTCTTTCATATCCAAACATTTGTGAGAGAAACCCATTGCATATTCTTCCGTTCTCTTTGCAAATCCATACTATTTCAATCCAATTCTTCAAGGATTTGCAAACCACACAATATCAAAGATTTTGTACTTGAATTAATATATATCATTTTCTCTTGGATTTCATCCTATTCCTCAAAGAATTCAAAGATATATTGCCACTGGTGGTTTATAGGATCATTGTGTAGAATCTGTATTGAAGATATAACTACTCGCCATAGTCTATTTTTGTTTGTATAGAGAAAAGGGTATTTTTGTAGGCTGTAAATCAAGTGGGTGTATCTTGTAGCCCGTGAAATCAAGATTGTAAATGTGTTCTTGCCACCCGTAGAAAGCAAGCGGTGATAGTAAAATTCTGTACGGTGTAGTACAAGACTGGATGTAGGATTGGTCAGTCCGAACTGGTATAAAAATTCCTAGTGTTATTTACTTTACTGTATTTTGCTTTATTATTTACTTGTTCAGTGATTATTGGTTTATATTTGCAATTTGAGTAGATAGAGTTTTAAATTCATAAGTAAGTTTTAAATATTTGAAATACACACTCCACCACTTCTAGTGTATAAATAGTCTTAAGATCCATTATGCATTGTGTTGTAGACAACCCCATCATCCAGGATAAATATTTATGTAAAATGTTTTGCAAAAATAACTAATTTAGAAATTTTAACAAAAAACATAAAAAGCATGTTTTATATAATAAAACCCTTTGCTTTAAAAATTCGTAAATAATTATTAAAAATATATTTAAACTTGAAACAATTTTTAAAATACTTTAAACTCGATATTAAACTTTCCTTAGAAAATATCATAAAAATAATTATATTAAACATCATTTTAAACTCATTTAAAATCACAAAAGTAGCTTAAAGCAATACTACACCAATAAAAGGCCAGTAGTGCTGCTGTAGCTCAAAGAGAATAGTTGTAAGTGCTGCAATAGGTACTGGATAGAGAGCATCTTAGAAAACGCTTGATCTTTGTGACCACTTTTCTCCACTCAAATAAATGATTTAAGATCTGAAATTTTTACTATAAGAAGTATACTTAGAGTACTTAAAAACTATCTAAAGAAACCCCTAAGGATAATTTCTAAATTAATATTAAAAATTCCTAAAACTAGGCTTTTCAAAGTGCATTTGTACGTTCCTAATCCTTGTTGCTATGTTGTGTTAGGCCTATATCTTGATTTTGGTAAAGTTTGGTGGTTATTTGAATTGTTTAGGAATTTTTTAAGTGAAGAGAGAAGATGGAGATAATATTTTTGTATGTTTACAAACTTGCAAACCTATTTCCTAAACACTTAAAGAGTTTATATAGATTTTGCCAAGGGTTAACATCCACCTCTTATCCTCCATTAGAGGTCACCATGCATGCTTCCATGTGCTTCACTTTACACCTCAGTTTTCTAAAGAAAATATCGTATCAAAATATCTTCTACCCTATGACATCATCCTGTTGGAACTAGGTTGACATTTCACGAAAGTTATGAGTGAATTTTAAAAAAAATTCCCTTATTGGATCTTTATTGGGGCTATGAAGTCTAATTCATTTAGAAATTTTTTGAATTTTATTTGAATAAAATATTTCATTTATTTAAATTTATAAAATATATAGTTTATTTAATTTATGTTATGATATATTTATATATGTGTATCATATACACACATACACATACATACATACATACATATGTGTGTGTGGGCATGTGTAACATATCAACCCGTGCAATTTATAACATGCTCATGTATAGATGTTGGGATTTACATCACAACTGACACGTTAACTCATCCAATATGCAAGTATATATTATCCAAATATATGTATGTATATATACTATTATCTATACGAGTATTATATAAATATATAAAGTTTTGTTTTAATAATTTTATATAAGTATATAAATATAAATATATATATGTATGTTTATATATTTTAAAAAACTAAGCAGACATGGCTTCTTCGGCGGGAATGGTTATAGATGAGGAACCATCACTAAAACCTCCTAATCAGGTTGCTATGACTCCCACGTCGAACACCACTTCATCAACAACCAGATCAAGAACATGGGCTGAGGCCGTTAGGCAGTATGGAGCACCAATCTCTCATGATTTCACAATCAATTTGAACTTCTATGCACCAATTAAGGAAGATGATGGTCCTACCATCTTCATGCCAGATGATGTGATTTGTGAAAACTTAGGTAAATGGTCGGACACTATTACAACGTATATTATGGGATGAAGGCAGTGTTTGATCATTTTAAGCAGTTCATACAAAAGGTTATGAAACCAATCTTAGGTTTCAAAATTTTCTATAAGCCGAATGGTTTTATACTCATCAGACTGTTTTCTTATGTTGATGTTGACACATAATTAAGGGTGGTCCTTACACATTTAATTCTAAAATCGTCATTCTTAAAAAAATGGACACCATATTTGAAGTTAACTAGAGATTATTTCACTGCAATTCCTATATAGATTAGGATTGTTGATCTAAACTTAGCCTATTGGAGTAAGGAAGGAATTAGTCGAGTAGATTATGCTCTTGGTAATCCAATCAGAATGGATAATACAACTACAAATGAGTTACGTCTAAACTATGCTAGGGTTCATGGAAGTAGACTGAGATTTCAATTACACAGAAAAGATTAAAGTACGACGATCTAATAATCTAACAGAATTCATAGAGTTAGCATATGAATATTAGCCTAGAAGTTGTACATCTTGCAAGCTATATGGTCACAATTCAGAGCATTTTACAGTATCAATGAAATAGTCATGGAAACCAAAAAACATAGTCCCAAAAACACAAAGTTGTTCAAATGCTGGTACTACTGATACAACAAAAGTGATAATGATAAAGGTGCAGATGCGGTTCAATCAACAACTGAGGTAAAAGACTAGGCAAAACATAAAGGAAAAGGAAAGATGACAGAAATTATTAATAAGGCGGCTGTTGATATCTCTACCTCGAACAGATTTGACTATCTTAGTGGTGAACATATTTCATCTACACCAACTTCTGCACTAATTCAGCATGATCGTCCAGATGCGATCCCACTTGCATACTCAAATTAAAAATAGCAATGCTCTAATCTAGATGAAGATATAGTGGAAGATTGTAATTCTAAAGATTATAATTCATAAAATTACTCCCAAACAATAGATGCTTTCGACACAACTCAACAATTTGTAGAAAATGTTGCAACACATATTCAAAAAACGCAAAAGCAGCAGAAAAAGAAATGTTTCCCAGATGGTTTCAGCAAATCCTACATATGTGGCAAAGCTTCATAAAAGTACTCCCAAAAGTACAGCTCCTCCTAAAAGGCGAACAAGGAGCTCGATTGCAATTAAATGAAAATTATGTCTTGGAATATCAAAGAGATGAATTTTGATACAAAATTGTTGTATCATGTATTCAAACTTCTGCATATCCACAAACTCATAGTATTGAGTTTGCTGGAAAATAAGTTAGACATAAGTAACATGTTCAGATTACAATCATTTTTACCCAAACAGTGGAAAACAATTCACAACAATGACTTGGGGTGTAAGGGACGTATTCTAATTCTAATGGATTCAGCAATATGGTCTTTTGAAATTCATCAAAAAAGTGAACAACACATCATTGCACAAATGGCAAATAGAGGAGGTCTCCAATGCGTTTTCACTTTTGTTTATACAAGTAATTTTTATAGAGAGGTATACTTTAGGAGTACTTATGTATGAATGCTTCGACTATAGAATTACCGTTGAATGTAGTGAGAGATTTTAATAATGCTTCAAGTCCAAAGGATAAAAAGGGGTTTACCAATCCCATTTTCCTACATTATCAATTTTAAAAATTTCATGTTAAAATGTGTTTTGTTTGAAACTATAGGGTTGCAAATATATGTGGAGACGGAAAGGGATGGCTACAAGTATTGATGTGACGATCTACATTTCGGAAGGTTTAAATCGACAATAATCCACACATGTCCAACTTAAACAATCCTGAACATAGATAATCATTGGGGTTAATTAAGAAAAATAAGAAAAGAAGAAGAAAACAAATACATAATCTCGTAGCGAAATAACAAAATATTTTAATCAAATAAACAGTTCATGAAGCTGTTTATATTATACCTTTGATTATAATTTATACAACATTTATCAGAGTTATATACATACAACGGGGATAAATATTTCATGCAGTAGACAACGTGATGCATGAATAATAATAGTAATAATATACCAAATTTTCATCTTCGTCCTCCAGAAAATGATCTTCAATGCGCTGAAATACTCAGAATTGACTCGAGCGTAATGAAAAGACAGAAACACTCGAGTCAGGACTAAAATATCCTTATGTGAGTCAAATCGATATCACATAACATGAGTGTAATAGCATCAAAGATGTTTACGGGATTTCACATCTCCTATCCAGTGTATAACGTGTGTGCAATAACTTAAGAGATGTTATGAGATTTTCCATCTCCTAAGGATCCGTTAAACTATTTATATGTAGTAATATATGCTGTATATGTAGTGTCTATCAGTAGAGTATAATATTGAAAATAGCGTTAAGGCGTTACCCATATCCCCCTTAACACATTTTATATAAGCATCGTAGTCTATACAGTACAGTAAACTCCATCGTAAACTGGGCTTGATAAGGCATATGACAGCATCTACTACCGCCCACCGCAAGACAACGCTCCCATAATAAAAGGTGCACACCAATCAATCACAAAGCAAAAGATATAGTTTCGAAGAAGCGTGTCCGATAGGAAGAGCGACCTCACTTGGCCCGAGATAGCTCCTGTTTTAGTCATACAAAGCAGACCTAAAGGTCAGGGCTGCGTTCTTACCACATACCGGTAGCGTTTGCCAAACCATCATTCTGGATTCTCCACCACGTACACAGTTGTTAAAGTGGTTTCAGAATTGGCTGAGAGTATGACAATATCCGACCCCGGTCTCTTTAACTACCAAACACTTATTTCACACCGTGGTCATTTTATAAAACATTTTTAATAATAAATCCAAAATATAATTTATACCTTCATATCAAGATATCCATATACTTATTACAAAAGTAAAAATATATTCATAAATACCGAGGAAGATTTCTTTCAATCAATTTCGAAAGTAATTTATAAACCTCTCCTAAACCATTTATAAACTATTTATATGCTTTAGAACCATTTATAAAGCTATTTATAAATTCCAAAACAGTTTACAACTCTTCTTCTTTTCATAAACTCCTACGCAAATTCCTTTTAAAACGCTTCCAGATCCCTTTATACAAGTTATTTTATAAAACCCTTTATAAAATCCTTTAAAACCTTTATAACTCCTTTATAAAACCATTATAAAATCCTTTATAAAATCTTTTACAAAAATCCTTTTATAAAATCCATTATAAAATCTCTTACAAAACTTTTATGAATTCCTTACAAAATTCTAAAATCTTTTACAAAAATCTTTTATCTATTAAATTTAATATATAAGTCTATAATTATTATCTTAAACTAAATTTTTAAATAAATCTTTTAAATCCATATTGAATAATTTATTAAATTAAAATTTTAAAGTGTTTTTATCATATTACATTATTTAAATTATATATTTTAAAACTAAATAAAATTATAAGTTAAAATCTTAAAATTTAGATTTTTAAAACTTATATTAACTAAAATATAAATTTTAAATAAGATCTTTAAATTAAAATTTAAAATCAAATTTATTAAATCAAAACATACTTTACAGTTTTAGAAAATAATTTAAAACCGACCAACGGTGTCCATATATAATTTTCTATCCTATGGCCAAGTGATCAGTTTAATTTAATTTTAAATTTTAATTTCAGGGATGAACATAAATCATTTCAATAACAATCAGGTGTCATAGGTATATATCATTTCAACCTATTTCTTAATTTATTTAATTTCAGATTTATTTGATGCCTGTAACATCCAAGGTGAATAATAGAAATAAATCAGCATAAAACATCTAGGATGAATAACATGAATAGATTAGCATAAAAACACATCCAACTATCTAACATATCAATCGTTAGGCATCCATCACAATCAACATCCAAAACGGTCACAAATCATAAAAGATTACTAGTTATAAATTCTCGAGTGTTTAACTAGCAAATTAAATTCCAATTTCAATTTAAATGTCAATTTCAATTTCAATTTAACTGTCAAATTAAATTACATTATCGATGCTATTCAATATAAATGTCAATTTGAAACCCTCATAAAACAATCAATAAATTAAATCACTTCAGGATTTCAATTTAACTAACATAAAAATAATTTAGTCAATTGTGAGCGTTTAAAACACTCACCTTTATTTGAAACTGAATTTTTTTTCAGCTTCAAATAAATTTCAAACCAACTCCATGGCGTAGCCTTCGTCGATATAATTCCAACGCCTCTCGTTTCGTTTAAATCAGACCTCGTAATGAAGAATTGTGCAATAATTAATATACGATAAAAAATTTGAAACTTTAATAAACAAAATTAAAAATAAAATAAGATAATACAAAACGTTACCTGTATCTCCCCCTCCCCCACGATCTCCATCTCACACACGAGAAAAACCCAAACGCACGCATGTTTCCTTCCAACCGCACCACCTCACGAACCACCGAGCTCCGATCCAATCCCATCGCCATGCGCGCGTCTTCCAGAGCCACCGCCTCAGGCCACGCCGCCTTAAGCCACGCCATTCGCTCGAAAAACATGAAAAACTATTGCGACTTCAAGTAGTGATTTTGGCGAATCTGAGGCGATTCACCACGATTCCACCGTTGGATGTGTAGAGCTCGCCGAGCTCTACAACTTTGCTTTTGGAAGATTTTGATTTCGTTGAATGGATTAAGGGATATCAAGGAGGGAAGTTTATGACTTTTCGGCCATTAATCGATTTAGAAGAGAACGACCGTGGTTATAAGCTAGGGTTTGAATGAAATGAACGGCTTATTTTATAAGTTCCGATCTAATAAACACCTAATTTTTCGAACTCCAAAGGAAGCGTGCCGCCTGGCGTTCATAATGTTATACCCATATTCCGAATGCAATGGAACACGTTTCGAGGCCTAATTCGACGTATGTAGAAGATAGCTTTTCAAAATCAAATAATTTTAATCGAATTCCTATAATTAATTTCTACGCGTTTCAAGCTCGCATGGCCAAACGATAAGTCCGATCGCTACGAAACTTGAAATCTGACAACTATTCACTATTACAGATCCGATGAAACTGGTTTCGTCGAAATCTGAGACATTGGCCAAAATGGCTATTTTTACTCGTTAATTATAATATAAAATTTCCAATTTCCAATTATTCACTTTTAAATCCAATTTTAAGTGTTAACAATCATTATTCTTGTTCAAATAAAATTTACCTCAGTTTCCGATACTATTTTCATTCACATTAATTCAAGATTCAATTATTTAAACAATTCCAAAATTAAATTTAAACAATTCAATTATCAATTAAATTTCATTAATAATCATTGAATTTCAGATGAATTTTATATTTACGCACTGTACCATATCATAGAGTCAATACTCTTAATGGTTTAATTCAACGACCGAGGATTATTTATTCTTGACATTAATAAGAAACTCAAAGTTTCTCTTTAATGTACAAGAATAATCATCAAATGTTCTAATGTATTTGTGTTCATTTAGGTTTTACCAATGTTTTCGATAGGGTTATTTCGAAGCCATCCGTTCCCCAAATTCTTTTACTTGGAGATTAATGTTTTCGGAAGGGTTACTTTCGATTATGTTCACTTTGACCCAGGAGTTATATTTAAGGTTAAACCCAATGATTTAAAAAGAGATACTTTCAAATGGTTTCGAAGCCATGCTTCTATAAATTTTACTTGAACTAAGTGATTTTGAAAGATAAGCTTTAATACTTTCGAAGGGTATGTTTTAATGGTTTGAAAGGAAGACTTAAATGCTTTCGAAAGGAATGTTTTAAGTGCTTCGAACAGTATATCTTTAAGTGTTTTGAAAAGAAGGTTCGAATACTTTCGAAAGGTATGTGTCAATGGTTTCGAATGAGAAGGTCGAAGTTTTCGAAATCCTTAGTTTTCAAAACAAGGAACCAAATTCAATTTTTAAGATAAACTCATAGCAATATGAAAGAGCTTTGAAATGGCATTTGACTTTGGAGTTTTTGAAGAAGCTTTCTTGATAAAAATAATAGGTTAAAGGTATTAACCATGTTTCATTTGAAATTGATTACAAGGATATTAAACCATATGTGCTTGTATTATTATGTTATGATCAGTTATCATGTTGCTTCTTCTATAAACATACTCACTTATAATTAACTCATGACTGCATTTTGGGGTGTTAAGGGCAGAATAACCGGTTAGGTTGACCCAATAGTGAATATATATTGAGTTAACTCCTGTATGAGTAGAATTGCATCCAGAAGGTTAGGTAGAAAAAAATATGATGCCTAAAGACTGATCAAAGAGTTGTTAGTTTAGACAGGTTCATAGTAAGCCTATGGAAACTATGTACGGAAATTGTTATTGGCAGGGGCCAATAGATTCTTAATGATCCCATGAAAACTATATCCTGAATAAGTTATTGACAGAGACCAATAGGTTCATAGTCAACCCATGAAAACTATGGCATGAGAGAAATTATTGGATAACATAATAGGTTCATAATGAGCCCATGAAAACTATAATTGAATGAGGTTATTGGTAGATACAAATAGGTTCTTAGTGATCCCATGGAAACTATGAAATCAGACAGATAGTCTGTAAGCTTGGAACAGATTATTAGTTAGCCCATGAAAATTATTAGGTTAATAATGACCTTAGGTACTATAACTTGAGACAAATAGTCAGATGAATGGGGATGGGAAATCCAGAGCATATTGCATGTTTTCATACCATCATGATACATTTTATTATGCTATGTCTTAACCATTGTGGATGCAGGTGCATAGTATATGGTTATTATAAATTTTGGTTAAGATACTAGTGAGGGGAAAACCCATTCCGCTATGCGACGTGGTCTCACTAGATATCTATATGGTTTGAGATGGTAGGTTATTATTCACACCAGACTTTTTATCTGACTCGAAGTTTATGCTTTCCCCTTAAATTCTCGGGTGCTCAATTGATTTTGAGTAGTTTGAGAGTTAAGGCTTTCAGGTTCTCCTTTAGACGAATAAGCTTTCGGAGACGTGCATGTGGCAAGCTAGCTATTGGGAGTTCTTTCTATTTGATTTCGCTGTGTTTGAATGTAATGGAAAAGTTGTTAAATTTCATATATTTGGACTCTGATCAACCAAGGGGGCATCTTCATATGTCGCTCTTGGTGTATTTTATAATAATTATATTTCTCTGAACGTGGTTTACGATATGAGATTATGTAATGAATCTGATATGCAATTTTGAAATGGAATAAGAAATTTATTTTTAAATTTGAGTTTAAAATTTTGCATATTCATGTATTTCTGGTATATCAATGTATCTAACAATGCCGCATTTGGTCACCGAGAATTAATAACTATAGATGACTACATCATCTATAGTGGTTAGTTTTGGGCGTCCAAATGGGGGATGTTACAAGTTGGTATCAGAACATAGGTTTATGTAAATAAAAAAAATTAAACCTAAAAGATTTTCAAAACATAATCCAATGAATCAGAGAATAAGATCGGGGTTTGGGTTAACACTATAGTAACATACTTGCATTTGTTATGTACATAACTATAAGTACGTACTTCCCTTTCTCTTAGACTGTTCTTTTGTATCTTACTAAACCATGTATGCAGATTTACGAGAAAGGAAGATATTGTGGCAGGAAACGGAAGAGGAAATCTAGATGGAGGAAGCATCACAACTAACGGGAATGCTTGACCCAACACCAGGAAAAACCTAGGTTGACAGGACAATGCTAATCCAAATGCAAATGCCAACGTAGGTGCTGGAATCCCACCAGTAGATATGGGGATGATGTATCAGTTCTTTGTCAATCTGATGCAAGCTGGAGCAGCTAGAGGAGTAGCTAGGGGTAATGCTGGGAATGTTGGAGGAGCTAATCCCGTGGCCCTAGTTGGCAACAACTATGCAAAGCTGAGCATGGATTATACTAGTCTTGGTGGGAAGCCGTTTTTAGGAACATGTGATGCTATAGAAGTAGAGAATTGGCTTTTGCATTGTGAAAGGATCGTCGCGGACTTGGGATTGAACGATGAGCAGAAGAGGAGACTTGCCTCTAGACAGTTACAGGGGACAACACTTCATTGGTGGAATAGTGTTACTATCGGAGTTCCCGAGGAAGAGTTGACTTGAGTAGAGTTTTGCAGGAGATTCGAAGAGATGTTTTTGTCTGAAATTGCCATGTCAGTATTGTTGAGAAAGTTCATGGACTTGGTGTAAGGTGAGATGTCGTTGATTGAGTATGCTACGAAGTTTGATGAGTTGTCCAGATATGGATATGCTACCATAAAACACTATCATTAAAAGAAACGAGAAGTTTATTCTAGGATTAAGACCCGAGTTTGCTATAGCGACTATGCCTCATCTGCGTGATCCAAGTACAGTTGTAGTGGAGATGGCAATCCGAAATGAAGAGATGCTTTCTACTTATGGAAAGGAGAAGCAAGTTGAAACCCAAGGTTTTCAGGGCAATAAGAGGAAATTCTTTAAGAAGAAAGGAACCCAGAAGGGAGAAGTTTCCAAGAAGGCGAAGGCTAATCTAGTTTTCTTTAAGTGTGATAAAAAGGGACAATATGCTCATGAATGTCGAACTAGAAAAGGGAAGAAGGCTGCAGATAAGAAAGGAGTGAAGTGCTTTAACTGTGACCAGATTGGGCATTATAAGAATCAGTGTCATGAACTGGTTAAAGTGGATAAGGGAAAGGTCTTTGCTTTAGGACCATCGTCTGCTAGGCCAATTGCTACTGAGAAGGGAAAGACTTTGATGGAAGGTATGCTTTTGATCCAAAGTATACCGGTTAGGGTACTATTTGATGTCGGTGCATCGCATTCATTTATATCTCAGTGTTTGGGTTTTAGATTAAGTTTAGAACCCTCATACCTTGTTACTTCCATAAGGGTTACAAATCCGATAGGAGGGTATGCAACTCTGGTGATGAGATGTGAGTCTGTGACCAGTTAGAACTTGATTTGTTAGGTCATGAGCTTGCATGCGGTCTATAGGTTTTTGATTTTGTAGGCTTCAGAATCATTTTGGGTATGGATTGGTTAGATAAATATGATGCTAGGATATTTTTCCAAGATAGGGAAATATCGCTATGACACCCTAAGAGTCATAACCGAATTATAAACTCAATGGAGAAATTGAACTCAAGTGCTTGTGCTTCGCTGAATGCAATGGAAGTAGAAGAAGCGTTGAACTAGGTTTTGGTAGCAAAAGAGTTTACAGATGTTTTTGAGCCAATAACAGGGCTGCCACTGAAACGAGCCATTGAGTTTTGGATAGATCTTGTGCCAAGAGCGGAACTTATAAGTAGACCACCTAGCAGAATGACATCGACCGAGATGAATGAATTGAAGGTGCAATTAGTGGATTTAGATGGGAAGAATTTCATTAGACCAAGCAGTTCTCCTTGGGGAGCGGCCGCGGTATTCGTAAAGAAACCGAACGGGTTGTTAAGGATGTCTATCGACGATCGTAAGTTGAACAAGAAGACGATCAAGATAGGTATCCTTTGTCGAGAATTGATAATTTATTTGATCAGCTATGTGGAGCCAGAATATTTTCCCAATTAGATTTGGCGACAGGTTTCCATCAGCTAAGAGTGGCAGAGGACAGTATTCCATTGATGGCGTTTCAAACTAGGTATGGTTTGTACGAGTGGTTAGTAATGCCATTCGGGTTAACGAATGCACCGACCTTCTTCATGGATTTGATGAACCAGATTTTCCAAGAGCACTTGGATAGGTTCGTATTAGTATTCATAGATGGCATTTAATATACTCTAAGATTGAAAAAGAGCATGAAGTTTATCTTAGAATAGTGCTTGAGACGTTAAGGCAGCATCAGCTGAAAGCGAAGTTCTCAAAGTGCCATTTTTGGAAGAAAGATGTTAAATTTCTTGATCACGTGGTTTCAAAGAAATGTTTGTTAGTTGATTCGGATAAGATCGAAGCTGTTAACAATTGGAAGAGACCAGAGACGGTGATTGAGATTAGAATTTTCATGGACTCGTTGGCTATTACCGGAGATTCATTAAGGATTTCTCGCTGATAGCAGCGCCTTTGACTAAGCTAACTAGGAAGGACGTGAAGTTTATTTGGTTTGACAAATGTGTGGAAGCATTCCTTAAGTTAAAGTATTTGTTAACCAATGCGCTTGTGTTATTAGTTCCAGATGGAAACCAAGGATTGGTAGTGTATACCGATGCATGTGGAACCGGATTAGGGGCTGTGTAGTTGCCGAACGGTAAAGTTATTGCCTAAGCTTCACGACAGCTTAGATCGCATGAAGTGAGATATCCTACTTATAATTTAGAGTTGGCCGCCGTGATCTTCACATTAAAAGTATGGAGACATTATCTCTTAGGGGAGAGATTTGAGTTATACACAGATCATAAGTCCTTAAGCTATTTATTCTCTCAGAAGGAATTGAATATAAGACAACAGAGATGGCTGGAGTTTTTAGCGGCTTATGATTTTGGTATAGAATATACATCTAGAAAAGGAAATAAGGTTGCAGACGCTCTTAGCAGAAAACATCAGAATGTGGTGTTAGCTATGTTAAAGGAATGGAAAGATCTAGAGGTTTTGACTACTTGTAGTGTACAGTTAAGATCGACTGCTATTTCTAGTCAGAGCACTGCCATGGTATCCTGCTTGGAAGTTCGACCAGTACTGATCGAAAGTATTGCTTCTAAGCAGAAATAAGACCCATTGTTAGCCGAGAAGATTAGAAGGCTTGAGGTTGGGTCGAAGATTGATGATCTAAAGGATTTTAATCTTGACCAAAGGGGATGGTTGAGGAAGAAGGGACGGTTGTGTGTTTCGAATGTTAAGGACTTAAGGAAGAAGTCCTTAAGGAATGTCCTCGACCCAAATTTACGATTCATCCTAAGGGAGCCAAGATGTATCAAGACATGAAAAGGAGTTTCCATTGGAAAGGTATGAAGAAGGATGTTGACCTATGGGTAAGGCAGTGTGTGAACTGTCAACAAGTGAAGGCCGAGCATCAGAAGTCAAGTGAGTTGCTTCAAACTTTGAAGGTACCAGTGTGGAAATGAGATTAGATATCCATGGATTTTATTGATGGGTTGCCAAGGTCGAATCGAGGAAATGAAAGTATATGGGTCAGAGTGGACAAGTTTACAAAGAGTGCTCATTTCATTCCAATTAAGTCAACCAAGACGACACCTGTTTTAGCTAAACTGTTTATGAGGAATATAGTTAAACTACATGGAATTCCTAGTAGTATAGTATGTGATAGAGATACTTTGTTTATTAGCGAATTCCGGAAGAGTCTACAAGATGTGTTAGGTACCGAGCTCAAGATGAGTATTGCTAATCACCCTCTAACAGATAGGCGGACGGAGAGAGTCAATAAGGTACTCAAGGATTTGTTAAGAGCTAGTGTGCTAGACTTTGGTGGATCTTGGGAAGATCACCTACACTTAGTTGAGTTTTCCTATAATAACAGTTATTAGACTAGTATAGGAATGGCGCCTTTCGAAGCTTTGTATGGAAGACCATGCAAATCACCGGCATGTTATTTGGAAACTAAATTCAGATTAGTCTTACGACCAGATCTGGTAAGAGAGGCAACATAGAAGATTGAGTTGATCTGAGGTAGGATAAGGGAAGCTCAATCTAGATAGAAAAGTTACGTAGATAAGAGGTGTAAGGATCTAGAGTTATCCGTTGGAGATAAAGTTTTCATTAAAGTATCACCGATGAAAGGTGTGGTACGATTCAGAAAGTCATGGAAATTGGTACCCAGATATGTTGGACTGTTCTCAATTATAGAGAGGATCAGAAAGCTCGCATACAGAGTAGAATTGACAAGCAGTTTGGTAGGTGTCCATAATGTGTTTCATGTATCTCATCTTTGTAAGTATGTGCATGATCCAGAGATTACTACTCCTCCGACTTCATTGGAAGATTTAATAGTAGAACTGAATTTTACTTTTGTTAGACAACTAGTTCGGGTTGTAGCGAGAGATGAGAAGAGGTTAAGAAACAAGACAATCAAGTTGGTGAAAGTTCAGTGGAGCGACAATGAGAAGGACTATACTTAGGAGACAGAAGACATGATTAGAGATACTTATCCTGATCTGCTGTAGGGGTATGTTCTAAATTTTCTTTCTAATAAACTGTTTTCTAGTCAGGTAGGTTAGTATGGTAGTTAGGAGATATTACAGATGATTGCTATGTTTAGTATTTAGTCCTTACCGAATTTCAAGGACGAAATTCTTTAAGGAGGGGAGCCTGTAACACTCCTAATTTTGGATAACATTATTCAGGAGATTAATTAGATAAATTAAATAGGATAATGAAGAAACTAGAGTGATAAGGGTATTGAGATTTGAAAAATCTTTAGGGTCGTGCCTTAATTAAACGGATTTATAAAATGTCTCATAAGTAAATTCATAAGAATGGTTTATAATATGAAAACTAAGTTATGTAAGGCAAGGGTGATATGGGAAATAGCGGTATACCATAATCCCATAACCCCTAAACCCTTACCTCATTTTTCATTCATACACTCATAAACCAAAAACCAAAACTAAGGAGAACTAAGGCCGGCCAAAACCCTAGGAGAAAAGGGGATCAAAATCAATTGGAAGCTAAGGATTCAAGCAAGAAGGAATTAAGCAAGATCAAATCTCAAGTTCCTTATCCAAACAAGGTGAATAATAATATATACCATCTCATATATGTTTTATTGAACATTTTGATTTCGGATTTATAGTTTAAAACCATTTGGATGGATTGAAAGATGATACGCTTTGATTATATGCCATGCTTGATTCAAACAATTATTTTTGTGTAAAGATATAATTCGATTTTAAGGTTAAAATTGAATAAAATGGGGTTTGAATGCCATGAGGATTGAATATGTTATGTAAAACATTGTTTTAGAGATGGGTTTAGATTTTCATAATATTCCAAGCTATTGATAATTTATTATGAATTTTTGAATGGAAGAAATAAACAATTTCGTTTAAATTATTTACGGCAATTATATATTGATTTTGAGTTTGAAATTTAAATATGTAAGAAAACATGTTAAAAGTGAAATATGATGATTTTGGGGATTTTTCCTAAGTGTTCTAATATGGTTATTAAATTATTTATGGACTTAAATGTTTTAAGGAAGGGAATGACTTATTTGTTAAAGTAATTTCAATTATAAATTAGTGAATTCAGTAGCCTTTTTAGAACAAAAAGGATTTTGATAAAGGAATGGCAACCAATTATATTTTGACAAATAAGGCAAATTAGGTGAAAAGTATTTCCTTTTAAAGGCCAAAAATCAGTTTTGCTTGGATTTACGACTTCGCCACTTCCATCTAATAGATTTCAACACTATGCCTCCACCAAAGAACCCATTCGAAACTAATACACAGGGTATCAAGTATTTGTTACATAGTGTATTGGAGAAAGGCAGAAAGGATGGTGTCGAAGGCTTGCTTTCGAAGGGGTTAAAGTTATTCTTATAAACTTTTGAAGGGTATAAGCTATCCTTATTAACTTTGAATTACTTTTGTTTATAAATGATGCTTTCGAAAGGATTGCCGCTTTTCTGTTTTAAGAAAATGTTTCGAATGAGTTGCTGCTTATTTAAGTTTTGAAAAGGAGCTTTCGAAAGGGTAGTTGCTTTTGAACCTAGTCGAAACCTAGCTGCCGTCTTTTGCCTTTCGAATTTGGTTAAAGGCCGCTTTTCTATATAGCCTTATAACAATGAGTTCAAAAGGAAAGCTTTTGTTTTATTAATATTGAAGCCACTTCCTAATGCTTTTGAAAGGGATTCTGGTAGCCACTTTTATCAATGTTTTCGAAAGGATTGTTTCAAAGCCATCTGTTCCCCAAATTCTTTTACTTGGAAATTAATGTTTTCGGAAGGGTTACTTTCGCTTATGTTCACTTTGACCCAGAAGTTATATTTAAGATTAATCCCAATGATTTTGAACGAGATACTTTCAAATGGTTTCGAAGCTATGCTTTTATAAATTCTACTTAAACTAAGTTGTTTCGAAGGATAAGCTTTAATACTTTCGAAGGGTATGTTTTAATGGTTAAAAGGAAGATTTCAATGCTTTTGAAAGGAATGTTTTAAGTGCTTTGAACGGTATATCTTTAAGTCTTTTGAAAAGAAGGTTTAAATACTTTCGAAAGGTATGTTTCAATGGTTTCGAAAGAGAAGGTCTAAGGTTTCGAAAGCCTTAGTTTTCAAAATAAGGAACCCAATCTCAATTTTTACGATAAACCCATGGCAATATGAAAGAGCTTTGAAATGGCATTTAACTTTAGAGTTTTTGAAGAAGCTTTCCTTGATAAAAATAATTGGTTAAAGGTATTAACTATGTTTCATTTGAAAATGATTATAAGGATATTAAATAACAGGTGTTTGTATTGTTATGTTATGATCAGTTATCATGTGTGCTTCTTCTATATACATATTCACTTATAATTAAACCTTGACTGCATTTTAGGGTACTAAGGGCAGAATAACTAGTTAGGTTGACCCAATAGTGAAAATATATTGAGCTAACTCCTATATGAGTAGAATTGCATCTAGGAGGTCAGGAAGACTCGAACATAGGATGCCCAAAGACTGATCAACGAGTTGTTAGTTTAGACAGGTTCTTAGTAAGCCTATGAAAACTATATACGGAAATTGTTATTGGCAGGGGCCAATAGGTTCTTAGTGATCCTATGAAAACTATACCCGAAATAAGTTATTGATAGAGATCAATACGTTCATGGTCAACCCATGAAAACTATGGCATGAGAGAAGTTATTGGAGAATCCAATAGGTTCATAGTGAGCCCATGAAAACTATAATTGAATGAAGTTATTGGTAGATACCAATAGGTTCTTAGTGACCCCATGAAAACTATGAAACCAGACTGATAGTCCATAAGCTTGGAACATGATATTAGTTAGCCCATGAAAACTATTAGGTTAATAGTGACCCTAGAAACTATAACTTGAGACATATAGTCAGATGAATGGGGATGGGAAATCCAGAACAAATTGCATGTTTGTATATCATCATGATATATTTTATTATGTATTGTCTTAATCATTGTGTATGCAGGTGCACAGTATATGGTTATTATAAATTTTGGTTAAGATACCAGTGAGTGGAAAACCTATTTCGCTATGCGGCATGGTCTCACTAGATATCTATATGGTTTGAGATAGTATGTTATTATTCACACCAGACTTTTAATCTGACTCAAAGTTTATGCTTTCCCCTTAAACTCTCGGTGCTTAATTGATTTTGAGTAGTTTGAGAGTTAAGGTTTTCAGGTTCTCCTTTAGACGAATAAGCTTCCGAAGACGTGTAGGTGGCAAGCTAGCTATTAGGAGTTCTTTTCGTTTGATTCCGCTGTGTTTGGATGTAATGGCAAAGTTGTTTAATTACCTATATTTAGACTCTAATCAACCAAGGGGGCATCTTCATAAGTCGCTCTTGGCGTATTTTGTAATAATTATATTTCTCTGAACGTGGTTTACTATATGGTATTATGTAATGAATCCGATATGCAATTTGAAATGGAATGAGAAATTTATTTTAAAATTCGAGTTCTAAATTTTTCGTATCCATATGTTTCTGTATATCAATGTATCTAACGTTGCCGCATTTAGTCGCCGAATATTAATAACTATAGATGACTGCAGCATCTGTTGCGGTTAGTTTTGGGCCTCCAGATGGGGCATATTACATCCCAATTTTCAAATCAATTTGAAATTTTATATTATTTATAATATTTTTCTTATTTTAAATTTATCCTTTTACTTTAAAATTATTATTTTTAATTTCAAAACAATTTTGAAATTAGCCTAGCCCCAATTCAAATATAGACTTTTCTATTTGGAACAATTTTTGGGCTGTGAGCTTAATAGTTAATCCTAACATGATTAATTTAGACCGCATAGGGTATTTGGCTCTGGTACGATTGTTGGAACTAGGTCTGCCTGAAGTGGAAGAAATGGATGAATTTCAAAAATATTTCCCTTATTGGATCTATATTGGGCCTATAAAGTCTACTTATTTAGAACATTTTTAAATTTAATTTAAATAAAATTTCTCATGTCATTTAGGTTTATATATTATAAACAGAATTTTATTTAATTTATATTAAATTAAATATAATAGTACACATATGTATCATATACATATATGTAAGTGTGTGCATGTGTAACATAATAATCCATGTATGGTATTACATGCCCGTGTATAAATGTTGGTATTTACATTACAACAGACATGTTAGCTCATCTTATATGTATTGAATGTTGTCCAAATATATGTATGTAAACTTGTTATTTATATAAATATTAAAAAATATGTAAAATTATATGTATATATGTATATATATATATATATCTTATATTTAAAAATATTAATGATTTATATATACACACTATTTCATTAACAATTTTTTTAGCAAGGCTAGGGGGGTTGACTGGGCCCCTACTAGATTTTATTGCAAAACCAATAAAATAAAATAACTCGAAACACACTTCGAGCTAAAGAATAGAAAGAAACACAAAGAAGAGAGAACATACAAACACACAGACAGAAGATAGAAAATGCAAGACAATGCAACAAACCACAGTCAGAACTTGAAGCTGAACCCATGCAAACTCCAAGCAGTGAACGAAACAAAGTCCAGGCAAACAGCAGGACTTAGACCGAAACACCAGGAACCCGAAGAACAGCATAGGGAAACACCAAGTAGAGCCCGAAGCAGTAGAGAAGACTGCCACTTACAACCATGCACTAAGCAGAGAATTCAGGTTGGAATTACGTAGCTTTAAACTACTAACAATATCCTTCTTCAAAAAATTCCATAACAAGACATGATTGCGAACTTTATTATCGAAGCATCTGTTGTTTCTCTCTCTCCATACAAGATGCATATATTTTTTAAGGCAATAAAATAGCATACCTTTCTCTCTTTCTCTCCACTTAGTTGCCTTTAGAATTAAATCCCATTCAATTGTTGAATCCATGGAAACATTATTTCTACCAATGTTGGCCATCAACCTCTCCCAAATGTGAAACAGGTTAGAGCACTAATAGAAAATATGATGAACACTTTTGGTTACTGCTTTGCAAAAAAGACACAGATGATCATTAATCATCGCATAATCAAGCATCCTATCCTTTTTCATCAATGCATTATTTATTACTTTCCATAACATAAGATTTTCAATGCTAGAAGACTGTTTATTCCATATGGCCTTATACCATGTACACATAGGCATTCTATGAACTTCATAAAGAAGCTGATACACATGCTTGACAGAGTGGAACTTACCATCATGGAGAAGTTCATCAGATTCAGGGAATGTGTTATGATAATTACTCTTGCTTGCCCAGAATTCTCTCAAATTTTGATTACAAGTATAAGGTAGGGTCAACTTGCTATCAATTATGAAATCAATAGCTTTGGCATTCATATTAATTCCAAACTGGTGCTTTTGATGATGTGATATAACTTCAGATAGGATTATGCCATTACTCAACCAAGGATCATGCCAAAAAGCTTTATTGCTTTATGCAGAGAGAGTGAACCTGAGAAATGGCAGAAAAAATTTCCTCAATGCCAGAATTTTCCTCCAAATCCAACTGCAAGCTTAGGGAGCATCCATTGTCCAAAAGAACTTCCTCCCAATGTTTTGCATCATGGTCTAGTCAACCCAAAGACTCTTCTTATCAGTTAGCAAGGAATTGAAATGGCGACTTATTGCTACTTTATTCCAACCATCAATATTTAGAATCCCTAATCCACCTCTGGTTCTTGGGTTTTCAGCTTTAGAGAAGGAGCATGGTATTTCTTTTCTATTATGAATGCTACCAGTCCAGAATAATCTTAACATAACACTTCTGACCATCCTAAGTAGCTTTTTATGGAGAATGAAAGTTCAGGCCCTGTATACCATCAAAGAGAAGCTTACAGACTTAACTAACACCAACCTGCCAGCTTGGGAGAGGAAACGATTGGCCTAGCTATCCATCACACTAGTAATCTTGTTATAGAGAGGGAGATAGTTAGCATTAAGACCCTAGATGAGCATAATGGCTGGCCTAGATAGTTCATATCACACTGCATAGGAAGAAAACCAGATAAACAGTAAGCTCATTTGCCCTAGCTTGGGGAATACCAGAGAATATTATGTAAGATTTGGCAGGGTTAAGCATTAGACCAGAGATATTATGAAAAGAGGCAAGGGTGCTATTAATACAAGAAATGGAAGCGATGTCAGGCCTTGTAAAGATCATTATGTGTGTGTATACATAACTACATAATATATATATATATGTATGTGTGTGTGTATACATAATAAATAATGATTATTTAAATTATTTTAAACATATGCATATATATATATATATGTATGAATTACAATAACAAAATTATTATTATTATATTCAAAGACGTATATGTATATATATATATATGTAAGTATATATTTATATCTTAATATGTATATGTGTATATATATATTAATTATGTATTCCAAATATATATATATATATATATTGTACCTTTCCAGATTGAATGCACATCATAAAAAATTTATTTATATTTTATTGCATTAAAATATATTTATAGATTAATTAATTATTCGAAATACAATAAAAATAATAATAAAAAATATTTTCATGTTATATTATTGAAATTTTAGATTTTTTAGAAAATCAAACATGATATTTTAAAGTTACAAAAAATTTCTAGAATTTTTGAAGTCAAAATAATATTTTTAATTAATTAAAATATTTCGACCGTTTGTTAAATTGAGTTATTTAAAAATATAAAAAAATGTTTTTTAAATTCTGATTTTTTAGTTGAGAGATCACATAATAATAAAAAAAATTAAAACTTTTAAAAAATTTATTTTTTTAAACATATTTAATTTTATATGGTTTATTTAATTAGTATTTTGATTTAAATAATATTAAATAATAGTAAATAAATTAATAGTTAACTTGCAGCCACCGAAGAATATAATCTATGAAGATAGGAATTTATAAAATATAGGTTTAACTATTAGCATGATATGTTGATATAATTAAATACAAGTAATATAATCAAAATTAGGTAGTACATACGTACATATATACATGCATACGTACATACATATATATTAATAAAATGATAATAATTAAAAAATTATCTGGCTGTGCACTTCACATATATATAAGATATATATATATGAATAATATAATGTTATCCAAAAATTATAAATGATATAGTATAGTAAATACATACCTAATACGAATGCCTTAGAGTACACCTTGTATTGATGAATTCTCCCTCCTTTGAAATCTTCTCAATTCGGGAGATTCCTAATCCTTGAACCGTAGACCTTTAGTTTTCCAATAACTATCGCCTTTTGATTTGATTTGAGATGAATTTGTTGCAGCTCCTTACTAATGAGGTCGGCTAGCAATGATGGGGAAATGACAGCCAAAAAGTCTTTTTTGCATTAGGGTTAGGGGTCCATTCATAGTGGAAGAAATAAAGAGAAATAAAGATCACATCTCATACCATTTCTCATCAAATCTCAACCATCCATCTCCAAAACCCCCTAGTCTATTGGCCGCCTCCTACAAGTCCTATTGCTATCAAAATAACATCTTAGCATTATGGGCTAACAGCCTATTTAAGCCCAAATAAATATTATTAAGTAATCTAATTTAATTGCTTGCAGATATCATATATCAATCAATATATTTATAACTATTCTAAATATATACAATAATATTTATTCCACAAATCAAATTCAAAATTTTATAATTAATATTTCATAATATTATTAAATTTAATAAATTTATAACAATTAAAAACTAATTAAATCGATTTGTCTAAAGAGAATTCATCATTTCGGTTGTGTGACTCGTCAGGTGTAAATTCGGTCAGCGATTAACATCAAATTATTTGAATTTTAATGTTTACACGTCACTTAGTAGGTGGTGGGATATTTTGTGTCAAATTCATCGCTTACTTCATTTTGGTAAAATCTGATTTTTTATTATTAAGCGTTACCCGGTTGCGATATTTATTTACACCAATTCTCTTCGTCAAAACTATATCACTTTGGACTTATGGAATTTTGGTAATGGTCAAAATTCCAATATCATACATATCAACTCTATAGTCCAAACACAAAGTCCTTGATTCTGTAATAAAAATTATTATTAACCAAAATGCTCTGGCCAGAGACTCTGACTTTGAGTTGACTTGAATTGACCATGATACTAAACCTATATAACTGTGACGCCCAACCTCTATGCTCACACTAGCCAAGGACACTACGGGGTAATGCCGTCGACTTGCACGAAGAATATGGCTGTTGAGGAGCGACCATATATGTAATTGCTTTGTGCGAGTACCGATATGTCAGATAATATGACTTGCATTTCATTTCAAGAGGAAATCCGACATATCAAATACAAACTCAAAGATACTACACAGTGGCTATGTAGGCTTCGAAAACAAATATAGAAATAAGCATAACACAAATCAGTCACAGATATTCATATCACAAAGGCGGAAACAGATATGAATATAACACATAAAAGTGTTCATCAAAATAGTGGTCATACAAGATCCACTTCATCACAAAAGAATAGGTACATGTGCTAAGCAAAAGAATAAGTATACATCAAGGAGTCTCTATCTCAAATGTATAAAAGCAAAAACTACTAAGCTAAAGTAGTTAGCCAAAAGTCAGAAGCTAGCCCCTACTAAGAAGTCAAGTGGAAGCACCTGTAACACCTCGGTCTGACCCGAGTATTATTTAAGAAGAAAAATAATAAATGGATCAGTGTAGCTATAAATATCATATGAGATGAGAAAGGATAAGAGATACCACAAAAATGTATGATAACAATAATGCTATACTATGACAAGTATACAGTCAATAACAATAAAAATCAAACAATATCTCAAATCTCATCAAATATCCAAAAAGAATATCACATTCTTTAGCTTATTCACCAAACCCCAAATATTGACAAAACATATCAATGTCAATCGCAAAAGTTGGTGAAACACAAATTCCAGAAATCAACAATTAGAAATCCAGAAAACACAAAGGGGGAGGCCTATCACAAACGTGAGCATGAAAACTCACCAACACGTGTATCACAAATGGGACGCTATCCCTTGGTCGCTAACCATAGAGCCGGTGCAACGACGTAGTACGATAACGGTACGCCCAAGGAACCTGATACTCAAGTAATTCGAAACAACAACGTAGTACTATAATGGTACGCCCGATGAACCTGATAAGCTGGGACAACGATGTAGTACAATAATGGTACGCCTGATGAACCGAACTCCATAAAACCATAGGTCGCTATTCTATAAAAAAGAATGAGACGAAATGATCACCATTGATCAACGAAAAGTGTAGATTGCACTAAGCTAGTAAATAAACGAGTTTAGCTTCATGCCCCATAACCACTGGCTTAACTTAAGTATTTATGAACAAATTGTAGATTTCCACTCGAAAATTGTCACAAGATTTCAATCGGACAAGTCTAAGAATTAACCGACAAAGTAAACGCAAGCGTTTCATACTACATGTTTTGCTAAGTCGTTTAATTGGATTTCTCGTACGAATGAGGTAAAGGTTTGTATATACTAATAGATTGGAAAACGGATTTAAAAACGAGCTTTGTATTTAAAAGTAGTGTTGAAATCGATTTTGTGAAAGAGTTTGAGTATTTACTACTAGTATAGAAACCTTTGTATTTTTAAAAGTGAAAAATCACAAAAATGATTGTAGAAACAATCAATCGACCAAAAATTCACATTTGATGACGTGAATCAAAACCATAGAAATCGATATCAAATCCACCAAATGGATATTCCTAAAAATCCAGAAAAGAAGTCATCAAAGTCGATAATAAATGACAACAACTAATAGGATCAACAAAAATCGATGAAAATGGAAATTCACTCAAAACATGTAAGTTGGCTGAAATAAGCAGCTCCAGACGTCTGGTGGTTATCCTAGACGTCTGAACTGAAGGTCTGTAAATTTTCTTCCAGATCGCCCAGACGTCTGGGAAGTAAGCTCAGACATCTGAGCTGAAAGACTGGAATTTTATTCCCGTAGCTTCAGACGTCTGAGCTTATTACCAGACGTCTGAGCTGAAGCTCAGGGCAATTTTTGCCAAGGCCTTTGATAGCCAAATCAAATTCGAAGCAAACGAATGAGCGACAATGGCTAGGGATCGATGTCAAGCGACAACCCAACCCTATAAACACATCAATACACTCCAAATAACACGTCGATTTTGACTTCAAAATACCAAAATTGGAATATTCATCAAATCAATTCAATTCAAAAGAAAATGGACAAGAAATAGATGTTAAGAATTCATACCTAACAACTATCAAAGGTATAGACATAAATGTGTGTTCAAGAACTAACCTTTAAACCCAAAAACAACGAAAGAGAAGCTCTAAAACAAAGCAAGACCAATTCCTCTTCAATTTCAACTCAAGAAGCTCCAATCTAAGCTCATAAGCAAATATTTCCTAAGTTAGGGTTTAGGAATTTTTTTGAAAATTGAAGAGAGATTGAGATGAAGAAGATGAAGAGAATGTTTACCTAAGCTTCTCTTTGATTTCCAGAGCTTGAATTCGAATTTCCTAGTAAACTAGGGCTTAGGAATTTTGATTTCTTTTCTCCTCCACCATTTTTCTTTTAGCTTGAAAGTGTTAGTAAATTAAAATGAATGAAGAGGAGTTGGAGGAGGAGTTAGGGTATTATGTTGGGTTAGTGGACTGAAACCCAAACCCAAAATAGAAAAATAGCAAAATTCTACTCAACGCCGAACATATCGATGTTTATACTCAAAATGGTCGCAAATGCCATTTTGGACTCAATGGAAGGGGTCTCGAGTCCTAATTCGACTGTTTACAAAAAGTAGCATTTCAGACTTTAATCCGACTAAAGATGCCATATTTAAATTTCAACATTTAAATATACAATCGCAAAATATGCGGGTTATTACAATAACCGAGGAGACGAATCCTCTTTTGAATAGTGCTATATTTCCAATATTTCCATGTGACCCAATTATAGTCAATCGATGGATGCCATGCCATGATTTGACTATAATCAAAGTGGAGCTTTCATATTGAAAATCCATAGTATTCTCAGGTCGAGTGAACTATGTAAATCAGCCATATTGATATTTTCCTTTTTGACCTTAGTTATATTAACCAATATGAAACAATCAAGTGAGTCGATCTATAGTTATCCAATAACTATCAGCACATAACCCCTAGGCGCCACCAGCTGTAACGACTCACCTTTTCGACCTCAAAAGTCGATACTAATACATTCACGGTATTCACGTACCGAGCATCCTCGTGCCGGAATGACAGATTGTTGGGAGACAGAAAGAAAAAGGCAGAACATAATCTCACATCATGATGAGTAGTGTATAATATACAACATATCTTTACAAAAGAAGACTGTAATATACATAAATCAAATCAGAGTACACTAATAACTAATCATCGGCCTGGACAGTTATAACAACCTGTCGTGAAAATTGCTGATAAATAAAACAACCAATGCAGTGGAAATAAAATATACATGTATACGTCTTGGAGGCATCAAGCTTGTCCCCTGAAGCTCCAAACTATCCAAAATGAATCTGTAAATTTGCTCGGTGTGACCCGAGCATTATAATAAAATAATGCTCAGATCAGTCTGGTAAACTAGCATGAGAAACACACCTCAAATGGATTTTTAATGTTATAAAACCTTTCAAAATAAAGGTATCTCGTAAGACCACGCCGCACATAAATACAGAGGAGTTTTTACCTTACGATAACCAAAACATTTTATAGAAAATCCAGTGATATTATAATATTGTCTAGGGATTAAAATAAATATTGAATCATAGTCGAAATTGTTACACTAATTAAATTCCAGCATAATAGATATACAATTAAGTCCGAATGGAAGTTATTGGAGAATGAATTCCATCAATGACAAGGAACTGGGGTACTGCCTGTCATAATACACCTTTAGATAAAATATACCGAGGGCTTCGCATAGACCCTCTACATAGCAAGACCGGCCTACCTTTATATGATAGTATCGAATATTTCATCACCCTGCTTGCTTGGTAACTTTTTCGAGAGCTTTCATACACAACCAAATCCATAAATAAAAATCTAGAAGGGTAATGACAATACCTAGTGGGTGCGACCCACATAACCTTGCGGCATATCCCTTGTTTTAGTTATTCCGAATTGATGAGGCTTGAGGCTAAATTTGACCATTTAGATAGAAATTCTACTTGGAAAGCTAGCACTACCCTTCAGGCAACAATGCAGTGCCAACATTCATCTATACAAGTTGTTCAGGGTATGAACAAACAGAAGGCACTACTTCTACTACGTCCATTTGGAATCACCCTCAGGATTAGTAGCAAGTAGCCCTTGCTATTCAAAGAACTCCATTTTTGCTCATCTTCAAGACATTCCAATTCGAAACGCCTATGCCGGTACAAAGTGGTTTTCCGATAATGTATCTGATCCCGGTCTCTCTGAACCGACAAGGATTGTTTTAAAAACTTACCAATGTTTGATAGCCGGTTATTTAGCTATCAAATAAACAAAAAATTCAACCAGAGATTTAACCAAGCATGGATAAGCACAAAGCAACCACTAAGCCTCTTTAATTAATCATTTCATTAGCTAAAACCATTTTGTAAATACTTGTATCAAAATACTTTTACAAAGATATATTTCAAAAAACCCTTCTCTACACTTTCAATATTTTGAAGGTATTCATAGACTTATGTAATCCGTATAAGTATATTCACGAAATGCTTATGAAAGGTTCCATTTTCAAAAACCTATGCTTAGTTTGGTTAAAACCGATGTCATTTAAAAATAGAGATAACAATAACCCAAAACACTTACACCGACTGTGTTAAGTATGAGAAAAGAATGTTCTATACCACCATAGTTAAGAAGGTCACTGTGGGGTATCAAATCTCTTTTATAAATAAACTCCTTTATAAATTCCCTTTTATACGTATAAGCGTTAAATTCGTTTATAAAATTTCTTTTATAAAACTCATCTCTATCTACAAAGCTCATTTTATAAATCACAAATAAAATTATAACCTATATAAATAAATCACCAAATAAAAAATTATAGACTCATATGCTTACCAAAAATCTCCAAATATAATTATAAGGCTCCTTATATTTACTGACTCCTTTTATAAAATATTATTTATAAATTCCTTAATAAATAGCTTAAACATAATAATAGCCTCCTTTATAAATTTCCAAATTTATCAAATAAATCCTTTGTATACACCTTTATATTATTTATAACTCTTTTTATAAAACTTCTTATTTAAAAATATATCATTTATAAAAATTCATTTTATAAATTCTTAAGCTTATTTCCACCTCTTTTATAAAACTCCAAATTCATTTTAAATAAAACTCCTTTTACATATTTCAATATAAAATTAGAAAACTACTTTTATAGACAAAACTCCAATATAACTCCAAACTCCAATTATAATTACAAAGCTCATATACTTTTCATAACATGATCATTCCATACATATATATATCTATATATCTTTACTACTAATAAAGAGAATCCATTGAATAGATTTACTCGGTGTTTTTTTGAAATTCCAAATATACCCTTTTGAATCTCATGGAGAAATAGTATTCAATTATGGGGATATAGCATGTTGTTTTCTAAGTACAACTGTTAGTCACCATGGAGAACTACAGTGTGCGTTTACAAGATGAAGTATCCGAGTGTACCATATTGTCCGTAATTTAGGTGGGATTTCATTGGTCGAAGTTTTGCATGATTCCGAGTTAGTATGAAAAAGTTATTGTAGCCTGAACAAAAAATAGCGGATTTTGCACTAGGCGGAGTTCAAATATGGGGATGTGGTAGCCTGTTATTTTCTAAGTTCAACTGTCAGTCCCCATGGAGAACTACAATGTGCGTCCACAAGATGAAGTATCCAAGTGTTCCATATTGTCCATATTTTAGGTGGGAGTTAATCGGTCGAAGTCTTGCCGAATTATGAATTAGTATGAAGAAGTTGTTGCAGTCTGAACAAAAAAAATAGCGGCTTATGCACTAGGCGAAGTTCAAATATGGAGATGTGGTAGCCTGTTATTTTCTAGGTACAATTGTCAGTCCCCATGGAGAACTACAGTGTGCGTCCATAAGATAAAGTATCCGAGTGTTCCATATTTTCCGTATTTTAGGTGGGAGTTAATCGGTCGAAGTCTCACCGGATTCCAAATTAGTATGAAGAAGTTATTGCAGTTTAAACAAAAAAATAGCTGCTTCTGCACTAGGCGGAGTTCAAATATGGGGATGTGGTAGCCTGTTATTTTCTAAGTATAACTGATAGTCCTCATGGAGAACTATAGTGTGCGTCCACAAGATGAAGTATTCGAGTGTTCCATATTGTCCGTATTTTAGGTGGGAGTTAATCGATCGAAGTCTCGCCGAATTCCGAATTAGTATGAAGAAGATATTGCAGCCTGAACAAAAAAAAAATAGTGGCTTCTGCACTAGGCGGAGTTCAAATATGGGGATGTGGTAGCCTGTTATTTTCTAAGTACAACTGTTAGTCACCATGGAGAACTACAGTGTGCGTTCACAAGAAGAAGTATCCGAGTGTTCGATATTGTCCGTATTTTAGGTGGCAGTTAATCGGTCGAAGTCTCTCCGGATTCCAAATTAGTATGAAGAAGTTATTGCAGTCGGAACAAAAAATAGTGGCTTCTGCCTAGGCGGAGTTCAAATATGGGGATGCTACTATCAAATCTACTTCCACATGTACAACTAAAAATGCATGCACGTTGTGATTCATTGCAGGCCCACCTAGGTGTGCATATGTACTCGTATATACAATAAATTTACATCTATGATTTATTACTCCAGTTTGACCAAATGATAATATTTTCCCTATTATTAAATGCTATTTATAAACCTATTCTTTTATTTATAAGATATCGCTTATAAATCTCTCTTTAATTTATAAAATACCATTTATAAATCTGTTTTTTATTACAACATTTTATATAAAATATTTCACAATAATTTATTCCAAAATATTTTTTTATCTTCCTTTAAAAACATAAATCACTTTAAAATAAGGATAAACCCCATTTTATTTCCTTTAAAGTAAAAATTTATTATTATAATAACTTTTCCATGAAAATAGATACTTTCCCAATATAATCTTAAAACATTTACACATATATACATAAATTTGAAAAGAACAATAAAAGAAAGTAAAGTAAAATAGAGAAGTGCGAAAACTAATTTTAAAAATAATATCATAGGAAATCCAAAAGATCAAATTAAAAATCAATTTTCAAATTGGAAATCATTTCAAAATCAAACAATAATTAATAGTATTTTCCAAAATACTATATCGAGGCCAATAGTTACTATAGTACTTAACCAATGCTGTTACTACCCTTTTCACTAAAAAGGTTTAACTTTTCACATATGCTGGTGTCACATCAAATATGGCCAGATAAATCAAATTTGACATTTAACAATCTATATAACTGAAATAAATCAACCAATCGTTCAACCAAACACAAACAGTAAAATTTACAATATTGAGAAATTCAGATTTCTCTACTAAATTCCTATATTTCAATTTTAAATGTTGATCGCTTTTAAAAGCGGATAATCAAAACAACAAATAATTCAACCAAACACAAACAGTAAAATTTAACCTACTATATAACATACTGATTTATCCAAAGAGTGAGTTATACTCACCGAAATTCCAAATGGTGTCAAAGCGTTCCGGTTAGAACTTAAATCGAACGACGTTCGATTTAGCTCAAATTTCCATTAGCTCCAAATTTAACCAAACCAGTTCCATCGAATAGCCATTGTCATTATGAGCACAATGCAAAAAGTCTCGTCTCGATTGAATGTCGTATGAGAAAGCTATTGATTTTTATAAGTTTGAGATAAATTTAAATTAATTTAAACACTAATCACTATTATTAAAATCAATTACCCTATTAATACTTTAACCCTTCTTCCTCAAAACACGTTTCCGCTTAAACTAATAACCAAATCCACTCCATGCTAGGCCTTGCACCACCCATATCTCCATCCCTAAGCCACCGTTCGAGCAACCGTCTCCACCGTTGAACTCTCCTTATCCAACCTTGCCACATCCACTCCAGCCTCGACTTGCAAAACCCGAACAAAACACAGCCATGCAACCTGGAAAAGTCGCAATTCCCACAACTGCACCGCGCGCCACCAATAACCACCTGAAGATGCGCCTCCCTTCGCCAAACGCGGCTCCACCCTTCGATTCGCACAACGATGACCCAATTTGCAGAAAACCTAAACCGTAGTTTTATAATTTCTCACGTTCATAAACTATCGCACCCTCCATCACGCATCACCAAATAAAGAATCATAGATCTCAACCTTATGCTCTCAAAATCCAAGTTTTAGATTTTTTTTGTTAATTATTGGATTTTTTTTTAAATTTAAAAGGAGGTGGATCTAATATTGTAACGACCCGCAAGTTTATCACTTTGATAAATTTTATTTATTTTTAAAGTTATTCAAATAAAAGGTTGATAATACAAATAATATTGTTTTGAGGGATAATAAATAATAGTCATTTTATTTGGAATAGATATTTACAAAAATATTTTCCTAGGGATTCAAATCGATAAAATGACCGGAAACTGTTTTATTGATAAACAGCTCTATAATCGTAAAACCTTACGCACGGAGCCGAATACATACCTCTTCCAAATTAAATTTGGAGCTTTGAGCATCAAGAGGGGTCGATGTTGGATCCGTTGGAGTTGTATTTTTATAATTAAACATGAATATGAAATAAAATTAATTATTTTAGTTTTGGAAAAATAAAATGTGTTTATGACATCATCAGTGATACCCTTATATTTAAGTATAGAATTATTAATTTAAATTGAGATTTAATGGCTGAATAATTATTAAATAATTATTTTTAAATGATAATAAAAATTCATTTTAAATTGTTATAAAGTGATAATAAATCATTTGTAATAGTTTTATGAAAATATATATTTGATTTGAAAAAAAAGAAAATTTGTATCGCTTTATCGATATAATAGCGATTTTTGTAAATAATTATTAATATTAATTTATATGGTTTTATAATTCAAATGTGTTCATATTAATTAAATAATAGTGACTAGGAATTTATTTTCTAATTTTGTTTATAAATATATGTATATTTATTTATAAGTGAGAATGTGACCGTTAATCAGTTTCCCGATTTTCAATGGTTTAACAAACAAAAGTCATTCAAAGGTTGTTACAACCTTATTTACATATCATTCACACATATATAACATACATATAAACACTTTAACTTACACATAAGCATGTACACACACACACACACATATATATATATAAAAGAAATATATAAGATATTTCTTAATTTCTTAAGCCTTAAGCAAACTCAAAGTCAACCAAGGACATACATATATGCACACACATGCACAAGCACATGGCTGTACCCATGTGAAGGTCACTTTGGCCTAACCTTGGGAGGAGAGAGGGGGGGTGTGCGTCAAGGGCAAAATGGTAATAACACCCATAGATATTTGTTCCAATTTTTTTCCTATAAATAGCCATACACTTTCTCACATTTTAACACTACATTCTTTTCATCTTCTCCTCCACTTTCAAGCTCTTTCATGGCTCCATAGGTTTAGGAAAATAATGGAGAAAATTTATTCAAAAAGAAATTAAATTAGTATAATATATATTTATTATCAAATCCACTTCAAACCAAGGAAAAAAAATCCTCTCCTACCTCTCTTATACCATGGCCACCACTCCCCAAAGCCAAGGCCGATCCTACCACCAAGCAAACCCAAGGCCGTGAGCATCCACGGCCAAGCCCAAGCCCATTCAAGGTCTTTTGTGGAGTTTTATTTCGAGATAGCGAATCTATAGCTAATTTTAAATTAGCTCGAGGGAAAATGAAGGTGAGAAACTCCTATAATATATTATATATTAATGGATGATATATATGTTTGGATATGTTTGTTAATAATGGTTGTTTAATATGGTTGTTGAATATATGTGCAAGTCACGTTAATACACGTCGATAAGCACAAAGGAAATTACTTTCTTTTATTGAATGAAATGGCGTATATGGAATGTTTAAACCTCTTAAAAATGTTTTAATATGATTTAGAAATGTTTTAAAAACATTTAAAAGTGTTTTAGCAAAGTTTAAATGAATATTGAAAATTGAGTCAAAAATAGGCGCGTCGCGTAACGGTAGTTCGCGATATCGCGCCGTAAAAGTCAAACAGATATATAGAATGGAATATAGCTCGGAATTCTTCGAGATAAGAATTTTCCTAACTATTATATCCATAGTTTTCAAACAAAGGAATAAAATCAAGATTTTGATAAGTAGATTTTGAAGTATGAATAAAACAAGTTTTTGAAAATCGCGGTTTTTGCAGTTCGAAATACATGAAAGGATTACTTTAAAAATGATACCTTAAAATTGTTTATAAATATGAAATAAATTCTAAAATTATTTTGAAATGTTTTAAAATTTATTTAAGTTATAAAAATGAATTTCCAAATGATAGAAAAGTCGTTTTGATCAATACAGCTTAAAAAGCACCATTCGTAGCACTTTTCTATAACTTTTGTAATATTGTTTTAAACGTAACCATTCTTTTCCAAATCTTTTGTAAAAGTTTTTAAATGATTAATAAAGTATTTTAAAGGTGATTTGAAGGATTTAAGAAGTGGTTAAATAAATAATGAAATGTTAGTTGAGTATGTTAAAAGATTTAGAGTCGATCAAATAACTTGACCATCTTATGGATGACAGAGAGATAGTGTCTAGGCTTGAGTTTGGACTGGCCCGACAGAGGGAATAGTGAATTTGATTTACTCAGATCAATTTTTTTTACCAAATTATAAAGGTATAATTTTCCAAATATAAATAACTTGGATTTTATGATGATAATCTTCTTATACTTGGTGTTAAATTCTGAGAGGGAACTTATACTATTCATGAAATTTAAAAGGTGATTTCGCCGTTACTCCGCCCATAGTACTTGTTGAATACAGGAATTGATATTGAGTAGAATTAGATGATTTCTATAGATTCTTCTCACTTAATATTTACTAGTTTTTGATTAACATCCTAGATAACATGGTTTTAACTCAAATAAAATTTTGATTTTGAATTAAGTAATCTTTGTGAAGATTTAAATAAATAATTTTCCAAAAAGTGGTTTAACGGTTATGTATATACCGGAAAGAAAGGTTGTAAAGATATATATATCTCTTGAAGATATTTTTGATAAAAAAGATGTAATAAATCAAAATAATAATTCCTTATTTACTTAACATTTCTTTTATCGATGATTGGTACGAAGAAACCGAGGTCGGATTTGGGTGATTCCTATCCGAAGACCACATCAAACCAATTTATCTGTTCAAAAACAATAACATGGGATGATACAGACCCTCAGGGGAAATTTCCCATAGCATATTTATGTGACAGTAATTCTTCATTTGAGATCTTTGATGCAAGGGCTCCTCACTACTAATCCTAGATCTAACACCCCGACAGGACGTGGTAGGGTAGTTCTTTCGGTTTATCCTGTTCCTGGATAATTCGTATGGACGAGTGTCTGACATTGCATTTCTAATTACATAAATTGATCCTTATGAATGCATCATCTGTTTGGTGGCGGAGAAGGCAACTTCTCTTACCTTAACACCCTTTCCTGAGATGTATGAGCTCAAGAGTTATATGTTTGTAGAAATCAGTTGTGTGATCATGGAATGGCGACGTGGCATTCAAAGTTGAATGTGCTATGTGAAAAGTAATCGCTACCTCAGGCCTCATTACCCGGTAATGGCTTAAACAGGGTACCTAGTAAGGCTATATGGTTCGTACCCATTAGGGTATGATCATCGCCTTTCCAGATTACTCTCTATATGTCTTGTATATGGTGTATGCTATGGGGCCCCAGATAGGTCGGTAATGGCCGAGGTGATGTCATATTAGGTTTCTATCCAAACCATGTATGAGTGCCAAATAGTGATAAACCGGTCTTGCCAAATGTGGTGGATTGTTTGTGTATCCTCGGTACATTCTTCTAAAGATGTACTATATGGAAGGTAGTCCCTTACCTACCATTGTATAGAAATCCAGTCTCCAATAAGTGCCTATGAACTTGGTTATAAACCTATTATGCCGTCAAATTTAACCAATGTAACAATTTCGGCTAAGATTCATAAGTTTGTTTGAAAATTATTTTCAAGAATGTCATTAAAAATAATATTCCTAAATTTTCCATAGCAAATGTTTTGGTTATCATAAGGTAAAAACCTGTTCCGTGTTTATGTACAGCGTGGTCTTATGAGATACTTTTGTTTTCAAATTGTTTATTTTGAATTTGTCACACCAGTCCCATAACCGACTCGAAGTTTATTTCCCTTTTCCTTAAACTCTAGGTGCCTTAATTTTCCAAGGCAGCCTAATAGTCAGGTTTTAGAAGAAATCTGGATGGAGCTTAAAGTATGGAGTTAGAAGATTCTTCTGAAGATCGTTATCTATTACCACCACACCTGTGTATCATTATATCCCGCATTTATAAGGACTTATATTCATAACTGTCCATGTTTAACTCTGATAAATGTATTTAGAATTTCCACTGTAAAGATTATATGTTGAAATAATATATGTTATTCCACTCGTATGAGATTCTATTCTTTCTTTTCTTTCTTACCCTTAAACGATCGGGTTTTCGGCACTTGGATTTGTGGCACGTGAATACCGAGGATGTATTAGTGTCAATTCTCGAGGATCGAAAAGCCCGTTCATCACATTTGGTATCAAAGCTTAGGTTGAGCGAACACCTAGGCTTTGTTGGGTTAACTTTCATTATAGATAGGGTTAGTAATACCCTAGAACGAGTGACTCATTAGAGATATTGTTAGTAACACCCTAAGATGAGTTTGATAATATTATATATGGGCGCATATCTATTAATAATATATACAAATGATTTTGGGTTTAAATATATATCTTTTTGAGAAATGTGTGTGTGTGTGTGTATTTGAGAAATTTTATTTAGATATAATGATTTAAAATTTTATGAAAAGGATTCTTGGAAGGGATAGCAATAAAATTTGGAAAACATTTTGGTGAAATTTTCATAGAATTTTAAGTAGGAAAAGCTATCTGTAGAAGTGGATTGAACAAAGACCTCAGATTATTTTCTAAATATTGGCCGAACATTGGTTTAAGGAAAGTAATACCAAGTAATTAGCAAACCTCTCTATTTAAAAAAAGATATGCCTGCGTAATGTGATATAAATAACCCAACATGAGAATATGTTAGATTAAGTAAATTACCTAGTACCTATATCTAAGGTAATATTGTTTATATTGTAGAAACAATATGGAGGAAAGTACTCTAAAGGAGAGACCTCAAGGGCATATTGGGGGCGAGAAGGACAATGTCATTATTTTCTCTAGCAATGAAGAAGAACAATCGAAATATCCAGATAGCAAGGGTTGGCCCTTGATTGTAGGGGAGAATGCCCCATACACTCGAAGAAGTGAAGAAGGGTATCCAATGGCAGAAATGCTCATACCACCCACGACCCCAGAGATGATTATAATTTCTAGTGATAACGAACACGGGCAAGTCTCGAAAAGATTATCGATTGTGGATCCTGCTAGCTCTGCACTAGAATTCATAGCAGAATCTGAACCTCTGGAAGAAGAATCAAAACCCATGGAAGAAGAATCAGAACCCATTGAGGAAGATTCAGAACCTATGTAAGACCCAAATGCCGTAAAATCTAGAGAATGCAGCAATGTGATATGGGACTTGGATGGGTAGCATATTATTTGGCAAGAAGAATCATCCAGTTCCTACATTAACTAGGATGAGATGAAGGGGAATTATGAAGAAGTATCGGAAGAGGAAGAAGAAGTTGAAGTGTCCGAGAACCCTTAAGAAGTTGATGTGCAAGGCCTTGAAGAAATAGAAGAGGGAGTGGTAATCCCAGGATTACCAGTTGGTATGGGACATGTTCCATGGAACCAACCATGGCTACCCTATGTGGAGGGTGAGAAGCAACCGAATGAAGATGGCAATGAGGATGACGATGAACTAGAATGCGATAAAGAAGGAATTGGGGAAGTTTTAATAGATTTTGGACATGGAAGCGCGCCATCGGCTTCAGATTTAGAGGAATGAGGGGCATGTTGCGTATGGTGATTAAGGGTAGCTCTGTTTATCTAATATATATATATATAGTAGTGTGTTACTGGGGGTGAAATGTTGTTATTTTGTACTGTATGCATCAGGGTTTAGAGGTCTTGACCCAAATCTAAGTTGGAATGTTGAATGTAAAATTATGGAAATAAATAATATAACTATGATATTTTGTTTCAACTTCATATTTATATAAATCTTTTAATGAGAATTCTCGGGAAAGAAGCAAGAAAATTTAAATGAAGGATTTTCTTTTATACGAGGAAATGATATTATGAAATGTTTAAAAGAGTTGAAAAAAAATCTTTCAATAAATATTCTAAAGAATATCAAAGATAAATTATCTTTAAAAAGAAAATGATTTCTTTTAAAAGAAGATCAAAGAATATTTTTACGGATGAATATTTCAAGAAATAAATAATTTGTAAAATTATATTTAAACCAAAGATAAAGGTTTTATGAAATATTTTTGAGGTGTTAATAAGCATGTATGAAATTCATGGATTATTTCGTCGCACGTTTATGATCTAAGATTCGAGTAAAGAGCTTTGAGGTGTTTTACACCGATCCTAAAAATGATTTATCATTGGATTCTTGATGATGAACATTGATAAGGGTTTGTGGTTGGATACTTGAGTTTCTATCATAATTGAGAGCCATGTAAGGAAAACTAAAAAGTCCGATTGGAAGGCATGATCGGAGTCCGCACTAGAGGATCGGAGGGTCAATACTAGTTCGAAAGTAAAATTATGAATACGAATAGAAGATCGAATCAGATATTCTGTATGGACGATCAATATACATCGTACGTGTATAGGTTTAATAATAAATATTTTGGCAAAACCTTTAGATTTTTTTATGGGTAATTTTGGAGACGAATTTCTTTTAAGGGGGGGGGGAGTCTGTAATGACCCGCAAGTTTACCACTTTGATAAATTTATTTATTTTTAAAAGTATTCAAATAAAATGTTGATAATACATGTAATTTTGTTTTGAGTGATAATAAATAATAGTAATCTTATTTTGAATAGATACTTACAAAAATATTTTTCTCGGGATTTTAATCGATAAAATGACCGAAAACTATTTTATTAATAAACAACTCTATAGTCGTAAAACATCGCGTGCGGAGCTGGATACATTGAACAAGAATATGAAATAAAATTAATTATTTTATTTTTGGAAAAATAAAATGTGTTTATGACATCATTAGTGATGCCCTTATATTTAAATATAGATTTACGAATTTAAATTGAGATTTAATGACTTAATAATTATTATAATTATTCAAATAATTGTTTTTAAATAATAATAATAATTAATTTTAAATAGTTATAAAGTGATAATAAATCATTTGTAATAGTTTTATGAAAATATACATTTGATTTGAAAATATAAGAAAATTTGTATCGCTTTATCGGTATAATAACGATTTTTGGAAATAATTGTTAATATTAATTATATGGTTTTATAATTCAAATGTGATCATTTTAATTAATTAAAAATGATTCGGAGTTTATTTTCAAATTTTGTTTAAAAATATATGTGTATTTATTTATAAGTGAGCATGCGACCAGTAATCGGTTTCTCGATTTTCAACGGTTTAACAAACAAAAGTCATTCAAAGGTTATTACAACCTTATTTACATATCATTCACACACATATAACATACATATAAACACTTTAACTTACACATAAACATGTACACACACACACATATAAAAGAAATATATAAGATATTTCTTAATTTCTTAAGCCTTAAGCAAACTCAAAGTGAACCAAGGACACACAAGTACACACACATGAATAAGTACATGGAAGCACCAATGTGAAGGTCACTTCGGCCGAACCTAGGAAGGATAGGAGGGGTGTGGGTCAAGGGAAAAATGGTAACTACACCCTTAGATATTTGTTCCAAAATTTTTCCTATAAATACCCATTCACTTCTCACATTTTTACACCACATTCTTATCATCTTCTCCTCCACTTTCAAACTCTTTCATGACTCCATAGGCTTAGGATTTGTTTAAAAATGATATTCTAAAATTGTTTAAAAATATAAAATTTCTAAAAATATTTTAATTTTTTTTAAATGTGATTTGGGTTATAAAAATGAATTTCCAAATGAAAGAAAAGTCATTTTGATCAATACAGCTTAAAAATCAGCATTCGCAGCGCTTTTCACAGCACTTTTCTATAAATTTTGAAATATAGTTCTAAACGCAACCATTCTTTTGTAAAAGTTTTCAAATGATTAACAAAGTATTTTTAAGGTGATTTAAAGGATTTATGAAGTGGTTAAATAAATAATGAAAAGTTAGTTGAGTATGTTCAAAGATTTATAGTCGATTAATTAACTTGACCACTTTATGGGTGACAGAGAGATAGTGTCTAGGCTTGAGTTTGGAAAACCAGTTTCCTGCTTTCCATGGCTATCCGGACTGGCCCAACGGAGGGAATAGTAAATTTGATTTACTCGGATCAATTTTTTTTCCAAAGTATAAAGGTTATAATTTTCCAAATATTGATAACTTGGATTTTATGGAGATAATCTTCTTATACTTGCTGTTAAATTCCGAAGAGGGAACTCATACTATTCGTGGAATTTAAAAGGTGATTTCTCCATTATTCCGCCCATAGTACTTGTTGAATATGGGAATTAATATTGAGTAGAATTAGATGATTTCTATTGATTTTACTCACTTAACATTTACTGGTTATGGATTAACATCCTAGATAACATGGTTTTAACTCAGTCAAAATTTTGATTTTGAATTAAGAAATCTTTGTTTAGATTTAAATATATAATTTTCCAAAGGGAGGTTTGATGATTTCATAAACAAAAGAAAGAAATGTTTTAAAGATATATATCTCTTGAAGATATTTTTGATAAAAAGGAAGTAATTAATAAATCGAAAGAATAATTCCCCGTTTACATAAAATTTCTTTTATCAATGATTGGTTCGAAGGAACCAGGGTCTGATTTGGCTGATTCCTATCCGATGACCACTTCAAACCAATTTACGTGTTTGAAGATAAAAGACATGGGATGATATGATTTGGAAGATGGAATGTAGGGCTGCTTGTCAATGACCCACTAAGGAAATCTCCCATATCATATTTATGTGACAACAGTTCTTCTTTGAGATCTTCGATGCAAGGGCTCCTCGCTACTAATCCTAGGATTAACCCCTGACAGGATATGGTAGAAGAGTTCCTTCGGTTTGTCCTGTTCTTGGATAACTTGTATGGACGAATGTCTGATATTGCATTTTTAATTACATAAATTGATCTCTATGAACGTATCATCTGCTTGGTTGCGAAGAAGGCAACTTCTCTTGACTTGACACCCTTTCCGGAGACTTACGAGAGTTATACATTTGTAGAAATTAGTTATGTGATCATGGAATGGAGACGTGACATTTAAAATGGATTGTTCTATGTGAAAGGTAATCGCTGCCTCAGGCCTCATCATCCGGTAATGGCTTAAACTGGGTATGCCGTAAGGCTATGTGGTTCGCAACCATCAGGGTATGATTACCACCTTTCTAGATTACTCTCTATATGTCGAGAATGTGGTGTATGCTATGAGGCCCAAGATAGGTCAGTAAGAACCGGGGTGATGTCATATTTGGTTTCTATCCAGACCATGTATTAGTGCCAAATAGGGATAGATCGGTCAAGCCAAATATGGAGGATTGTTTGTGTATCCTTGGTACATTCCTCTAGGGATGCATTATACAGAAGGTAGTCACTTACCTGCCATTGTATGGAAATCCATTCTTCAATAAGTGCCTACGAACTTGGTTGTAAACCTATTATGCCATCAAATTTAACCAATGTAACAATTTCGGCTAAGATTCATAAGTATGTTTGAAAAGTATTTTCTGGAATGTCATTAAAATTAATATTCCCAAATTATGCATAGCAAATGTTTTGGTTATCGTAGGGTAAAAACATGTTTCATGTTTATGTGCGGCGTGGTCTTATGAGATACCTTTGTTTTCAAATTGTGTATTTTGAGTTTCTCACACCAGTCTCATGACTGACCCAGAGTTTTTTTTCTCTTTTACCCTCTGGGTGCCTTAATTTTCCCAGGCAGCCTAGTAGTCATGTTTAGTTAGAAGAAATGTGGATGGAGCTTGAAGCATGGAGTTAGAAGATTCTTCTAAAGATTGTTATCTGTTATCATCACACTTATGTATCATTGTATTCCGCATTTGTAAGGACAGAGATGTGCACGTAAATGTGCATATATTTACATCCATATTTTGTCTATTTTTATTTAAATAAATGTCATATTTGGGCATTTTAACACGTTTAAAACCAAAATTCAATTATTTTCAAATCATCTTATATTCATCTACATACAGGGGCAAAGTAGTCATTTTTGTGCATGTGTTAATTTGGAACTTTTTACTTGGACATTTTTCATAATTTTTATAGGAATTTGGATGCATATGGAAGAGGGTTTTATAAAGATACATGCATGCACAAATGAATACAAAGAAAAGATGATGGAAATAATTCAAGCTCATGATCATGGAGGACCCCTCCCACTTACCTAAATCTACAATTAGAAGCTAATGGACAACTAAGTGGAGGTTAAAGCTTCATGCACATTTAATGATGGATTAATTAGTGGCTAATGGTTACTTGGTGGCCACACTTACTAAAGGGCATATTGGGAAGCACCCTAAAAATTGAATTAGGGTTTTATGTATGTATAAATAGCCCTCTTGTGTACATGTAAGTATCTTCTACTCTTTCACATTAGTTAGGAAATTAAGAAAGCAAGTTGTAATGTCAATGTTTCATGAAATAAAAATGGCTTCTAGCCTCTTTCTCTTTTCTTTTCGACATGCTTCTTTTTACTTTTATGTTCAGTTTTACTTCTATGCTCTCTTCTTTTCTTTGTTAGTAGATTAGATTTACATTCATGCAAGTAGTGTAGCTTTATTTTTTTATGCAAGTAGTTTAGTAGTTAATCTCATTTTCTTCCTTTGCTTATTTTCTATTTCTTTTGCTTTTAATGTTGAAATTTACAAGTGTTGATTTGATAATACAAATGAGTAGCTAAACCCCTTTCAATTTAGGGGTAATGAAGCTCCCTAACTTTATGTAATTTCAACATTTTTATGATTTATGATCTCTTTTATTTGTGCTTCAAGAAAGTGAATTTTGATGTAAGTTTATACAAGTGGGTTTGATAGCTTATGTTGCATATGCAAATGAGCTATTCTTATTCAACATAAACACAAATTACATCAATATTTTCAAATTGGTTTTTGATATGAAAGTAAAAACAAAATTTGATGATCTATATTGCTAATTACAATAGTAACTAAATCATACTTAAAATAGCTTTTGCTTTGGCTTCATTTTCGTAAGAAATGATAAGTGATTTATTTGTTGTATTATAGCTTCATGGTTTAAGTTATGTTAATTAATAACATAAATAAACCATACTTATGATAAATACAACAATTACTTCACGTAATACCAAAAATAGAGATAATAGATTGTTTGCTTGTTGATTTACAAAAATATGAGAGTGGATTTGCTTCTAAATTGTTCTCTAATCTCATAGTTTTTAACCTCACTTTTATTCTAAGTTTTAGCTTCATTTTGTTTGTAGTTAACAATTTCCACTCCCTTTGGTATAATTTGATTGAATTGATTTTTAAAATCGAACAATTCCCTGCGGATCGACCCATACACCCCACGTACTAACTTTTGTACGCCGTTCGCTTGCGGTTAAATTTAATTTGAAATTTTTCGATGGTTTTCTAATTCGATAGAAATTCCGTCGTTAAACAAGTTTTTGGCGCCGTTGCCGTGGAGTTGTGTTGATTTCAATTTTCTATTCTTCGAATTATTTTTCGTTTGATTTTATTGTGTGTGTTTGTTTGCATTTTAAAAAAAACAAAAGAAAAAAAAATTGTGTGTATGTTTGTCTCGTGTGATTTTGTGTGTGTGTTTGTTGTTGTATTCTAGTTGTTTTGTTTGCTTGCATTTCCATATTTAAAAAGAAAAAAAAGAACATACACAAATTCATTTCAAAACAATTTTTTTTATTGCATTCCATTTACATTTTTGCATTTACAATTTTCATTTCCTTCTTTTTTACTTATACACAGGAAAAAAACAGTTTTCTATGCACATCTTTGTGCACACAGCCCCCTTGCTACTTCTCCACTTCCCCACTTCAACAACCACCTGACCATCCATAAAGGAGCTGCTACACTACTCTACTGCACTCGCCTGAATATCATCGCTGCCTCACCACAAAACTTCTCTACTGCCACCATACATACTTCATTACAACACAGTTCTTTTGCTGTTCACACTGCCTGCAACTTCCCCTCTGTTGTTTCACATCACATTCCACTTACAACAGTCACAACACCTCAACAGTGCCATACTTCTGTCGTCACCATACCATCTTCGCCTACTGCAATTCCACACTGACCAAAAACTGCTTGAACAACAACCACTCACTGCTCACGACACATATACAACTCCATATACAACTGAAACTCCACTGCACCCTGCCTTGCATCATACATCTTCATCTTGTTAACCACTCATACAACCTCTTACACACTTACTGACACAAACATCATCTACTTCACATCTCTTCTCTTCTTCCACAACACTGCACCTCTAAACTCATATCACCAGAAACTACCTCCAACCTTAACCAGAATATCCATCAGCACCATCCTCCTTCTCTCGAACAAGTACCTACTTCTCATACATACTACAGTGCCCAAATACCTACTGCATCTTTCAGCTGTGCACATCCTACAACTCCAACAACTTCCACAACTGCCTTCTTCACAACAGAACTCTCTTCACTCAAACAAATAACTCGACCAACTACACTTCTGTTTCGCCGCAACCATTTTGACAGACCCGCAACCTCTTCGAGCACCTGAAACCGTTTTCTTCCACCTACACACCTTCCTGCCACTATCATCAAACACACCACTACCATGAGAAATACCTCCTGTCTTGCCTCAACAAACCACCAGTCACCCATTTCAACCCATACTTCATCCCAGCCTTAAACTCCATTCACACTTCTACAGTACACAACACACAACAATTGCCTAAACAACCCTTAACATACTTCTGCAAACTTCATTTCAACATTCACATTGCCTTTCCACTACAGAACATCAACCATACAAATCCCTGTTCCAACTGTTCTAACTACAACTCACTATTCTGACTAAACAAACACTATCATTTCCTCCTTCATCTGACTACCATCCAATCCTTCATTCATCACAGTTACACTGCAAGCATTTCATACATACATCCCCATACAAATATCACTACCAACATCACATCAGTGTTACCTTGCTGCTCAAACCATCCACACTTGCAACCTGAAGTCACAATCCAACTCGCAACTTCCCATCACCACCTACCTCCTCCACTAAAACAAAACGCGAACCCACCTGACCACAACGCGACTTCCACCCCAGCGAGCATCGAACAACCCCCATTCGAACCGCCTCAAGTCTTCATCACTCGCGACCCAATCGCCTCGCCATCAAACGCGTGAACTCCACCGCAATTCGAGCCATCACCTGAAAGCGGCCCTCAACCCCGCGACCACTATCGACACTCAACAATCAAATTCGCAGAATCCATAATCAAACACATCTCCAAACCCGAACTCCTCAAATCGAGCATCGACAGTTTGCCAATTCGACATGAACCAGAACTCCACCTCTCAAATGCACCCTCTCTTTATTTGAATCACTCCGAATCCACGAACCGGATCTTTGATTTCAAGCGACAATAATTTTTTTCTCTCTTTGGAATTTGCTGTTCCGATTGATTGAAGTTGTGTTTCCATATTTCTTGTTAACAGAGATAGGCGAACAAGTTTTTGGTTGAAATTCACATTGTGCTGTGTTTGTTAGTAAGGTAGGCTTTGGGTCATTTTGTTAGTGGGCTTAGTTTTTTTTAATTTGCTTATTTTTGTTTTAATTTGTTTAGTCTCAATTTTTTTAGTCTATCATTTAATTTTTTATCTTTCTTGTAGTTTTGTTTTGTTTTATCCTTAAAAAAAATTAATTTGTTTTTTTCACTTGTGTTGTTTTTATTTTCATTTGTTTTAAGTTCTTTCTCTTGATTAAAAAAACGAGGGTTTTCTTAATTTTTTTTCTTACTTTGTTTTTAGTTTTATCTCATACTTTAAAAAAATTATTTTTTTTGTTTTATTTAATTTGTTTTGATTTAAAGTTCCATCCTTTATAAAAAACTATATATATATATATCTTTGTTTTATTTTCAGGTTGCCAAAGCATAAAATCGAAAAAAGAGAAGGCCCGCTTGCCAAAAATAGTTGCTTTGCTCTGCTTGCTAAAAATTTTACCACTAAAAAATGCTAATAATTCTGCACGCTCTGGTATCGTGCTTTCATCTCTAGTTTTATTTTGAATTGCATTGTTGGTTGCTTGCATTTGCATTTATATATAATTTTTTTTCCAAATTCCAAAAACAAAAACAAACTTCATTTTAGTTGCATTGTAAATTCACGTTTAATTTTTGTTTTGCATTCATCTCATCTTGTTTTTATTTTCTAAGGGCAACACCCCAATTCACATAAGGTGAGGGATTTCATCACCCTTTCCTTAGCCCACAAATCGCATTTCATCGTAGAATTTGACTAATAATAAAGGTTAGACATTCGACTTAAGGATGTCGTGAGCTCATCTAGGGCTTAATTGTATCTTCACAATTGTTTTCTTTGAACAATTTTATTTCTTGGTGTATAGGCTACGGCAGAGTAATAATCATTTATAAATATTACAGTGATTCGTAAATATTATAGTGGTTGTTCCTTTGAAGGTACCTAAACCTTCAACTGCATTGCTACGGTGATTCGTGGTGCACTGATAACCCCTGCCCGTTACCTGGCTGAGAAATATTTTTGTTGATTGAAGACAAAGTGTGATTATACAATTTTGGGTTAGGAGCTACTAAGGACATAAAATTGTAATTAAGTCCTTTGCACTCATTTAGTTGCATTAGTTCATGCATATTTAAAAAAAATAATTCCAAAATACAAAAAAAATGTAAATTTTACTTAACATAGTTTTTAATCCAAAAAAATTACTTTTAAATCTTTTCCTTTGAAAATTTTCAATCAAAAACAAAAAAAATATAAAATCTTTTCAAAAAAATAAAATTGAAAACTCAAAAACAAAAATCAAAGTTCCATTTTCTAAAAACAAAAATCCTTTTGGTAAATATTTGAAAATTCAAAAAAATAAAATAAACTTCTCTTTTGAAAATAAATTTCATTTGGCAAATATTTTTCTTCCTTTAAAAAAAAAGAAAAAAAAAATTTCACTTCATTTTCCAAATCTAGTTTCATTCTCTAAACTCAACTCTAACTTCCTTCTCTTCTCGACTTTCACTTGTGCATACTTGGACTCGTGACACAACAACAAATCATTGGACTCACGACTCAACAACTAATCGTTTAACTCGAACTGACGATCCTCCCGAAATGGCAAACGAGAATGCCCCTCGTACTCTTATGGATATAATCTTTCCCGATAGAGTTTCTATTTCATCTTGCATCATGTTACCCGCCCCTACGAGTAACCATTTCGAAATACACTCGAACCATATTGCCACGCTTCCAAAATTTGGTAGTTTCGAGCACGATGACCCATACATTTTCTTGACGAAATTCGAACAAGTTTGCGCAACCATTAAACTCCAACAACTTTCCGATGACGGAATCAAACTTCGATTAATCCCATTCGCTCATACGGATTACGCTGAAAAATGGTTGTACAACTTACCATCGAACTCGATTAAAACTTGGGAAGAATTCGTAAAAGCTTTCTTAAAAAATTTCTACCCCTTGGAAAAAACGAGTAGAATCTGAAACGAAATTGTAAATTTTCATAAATTCATGGGAGAACTATTCGGAAAATATTTTGAAAGATTCAAAAAGCTTTTGATAAAATGTCCACAACATAACTTCGAAAAATGGACGATTTGCAAAATCTTATACGATGGACTCGAAAACAGCTCACGATCCATGCTCGAATCAATGTGCCAAGCAACTTTCTTGCCCACCATCACGACGATGCTTGGCAATTTCTTGAAAACCTCGCCGAAAAATCATCTCGATGGGAACGTTCGAATGAAAAATCAAGTTACTCACGATCGAGTGCACACTCGATAGGATCTTCTTTTGCTTTGGAAGCTAAGATCGACGCGATGATTAAAAAATTCGATAACATTTTCTCATCGAATCAAATGAACCAAGCTTCCTAACCGATGTGTTATAAATGCAACGATCCTAATCATATAGCCGATCAGTGTCCCAATTCTATCGAACAAATCAATGCTTTCAATAAAGCCAACAACGACCCGTTTCCTCCAATGTACAATCCTGGTTGGAGAAATCATTCGAATTTTTCTTGGAACAAAAACAATCCCAACATGAATACGGTTCGTCCAAATTTTCAAGCATTCCCGAATAATGCTTCAAATCCTCCCTTTCAGCCCAACCATTTTCAACCAAACTTTACGGGTCCGTCTCATAATCAACCGCAACAATCAAATTTTCAACCAAATTCTGCTCATCCTCCCCAAGACGATAAACATTTAAGTGCACTTGAGAAAACTCTTGAAATGTTGGCTAAAGCAACTACTCAAATCCTTCAATCAAACAGCAATATGCTTAATTTATTGACCTCATATACGCAAAACACAAAACAATCAATTGCAGAACTTGAAATGCAAATGTGTCAATTAGCCACGTTTGTAAGTGAAAGCGAACGAGGAACATTCCCAAGCCAGCCCTTTCCAAATACTTGAAATCAAAATGCAAATTCAAATCAAGCCCATGGTCTTCAAGATAGCAACGTCACCCAATTGAATTCTATCACAACTCTACGTTTCGGTAAACAAATCGATAATCAAGTCGTTAATCCAAATGATTTACCGAAAACCTCTCTCGACACTTTTAAAACAATGAACGAATCTGAACAGAACGTGGAGCCAAACGTTGAATCGAATGCCAATCAAAATTCTTCTTCTACTCTAGTAGACCCACTTACCGAGTATCGTGTTCCATTTTCGCATCGTCTTCGACCAAAGAAACAGTCAGACCAAATGGAAAAGATGTTGGAAATTTTTAAACAAGTCGGAGTTAACATTCCGCTTCTTGACATCGTTCAGCAAGTCCCCATGTACGTGAAATTTCTTAAGGACTTGTGCACCCAAAAGAGACACACTCAAGTGCCCAAAAAAGTCTTCTTAGCCGCCAGTTTAAGTGAAGTCTTGTCCCGATCCATGCCCGTTAAATACAAAGATCCTGGCTGCCCTACGATTTCATGTACAATTGGAGACAAGAGGATTAACAAATGTTTGATAGACTTAGGCGCGAGAGTCAATTTAATTCCATACTCCGTGTACGAACAATTAAGCTTAGGTGAGCTCAAACCCACAAAAGTTGCACTTCAATTCGCCGATCGTTCCGTTAAGAAGCATAGGAGAAATCGGGAATGTGCTCATTCGAGTAGGGCAATTCATATTCCCAATTGATTTTATCGTTCTTGAAACACACCCCGTGACAAACCCTGCGAGTCAAATCCTATTGATTTTAGGCCGACCATTATTAGCCACCTCAAATGCCTTAATCAATTGTCGTAACGGTTCGATGAAAATCTCTTTTGGAAACATGAATTTGGATCTTAATATTTTCAATCTTGAAAGCCAATCGAACGAACCTCGTGACCAAATGTTGGAAGTTAGTGCCATTCACGAAAACTTCGAAAACGAGACACTTGACCTTAACGACAAACACGAAGCGGATTATGAAAATTGTTTCACGAAATTCCCAACGAAATTGAATACACTCTTTCCTTTGAATCGCTTCAAGTTGAGTCCGAATCTCAACCCAGTTCTTTAATCGAGCAACTCCCTAAGTTGGACCTCAAACCACTTCCCGATCACCTTAAGTACGCATACTTGGGTGATAACGAAACATTTCCCGTCATAATCTCTACGACTCTCTCTCAATCAAGAAACTACTTTACTTTCAATCCTGTCCAAAAACAAGGAAGCGATGAGATGGTCAATCTCCGATATAAAGGGAATTAGTCCCGCTCTTGTTCAACACCGCATCCATTTAATCGACGATGCCAAGCCTATTCATGACGCGTGTTTGTACCAAAAATGGGCACAACACTCTTCGGAAGTCTTTGAAGAGATAAACGCGAAGAATGATATTTAACACTGTGGATTATCTAACAAAAACTCCAAATAACAGAAAGGTAAAGTGCAAAGACAAGCTATTTAGAGTGGTTCGGCGTTTTAGCCTACGTCCACTATGAAGTTTGATGATTTTATTGCTCGACACTCGTAGATTACAACTTCTTATAACGCAGTACAACTGGTTTTGTGAGCTAAGTCTGAATTTAAGACAACCGTGGTGATTCTGAGTAAATATGGCAAAGTCTGGGCACTCTTTAGCTCTTAGAATTATCTGACCCCTTTTTTGAATGACCAGGGGCTCTATTTATAGGTGTAGGAGGCTGATATTTCGCCTAAACTGAAGGGAGACCAGTTCTGGTACGTCAGGGGGTCCACATGCCCGCTTTCTGGAAGTCCGGGCCCACTTTGGGATCGATTCGAAGCTATGTTCGAATCGATCAAGAAATTGTCCAATCGAGCTGAAATTTGGTGTGAACATTCCTAAACATGTGCTCAAGCTTCTGTGAAAATTTCATAGCATTTGGACTTGTAGATCTCAAGTTCTGATCGATTCAAGTTGGAGTTTTTCGCCCCATGGATTCGTTCGAATCGATATGGTTCGAATCCATAGGGTCGAATCCATGCTCTCGTACGTGAAGGCGATGACGTGGGGCATATGCTTCGGGTCAATCCTCCTTTTTCTCCGAGTTTTCTGGGTCATATCCTTGGTTTTAGCTATGTGGACTTGGGGGATTCGAAGGTACTGGATTCGAAGGTTAGCTTCCTTCGAATTGATGATGTCGGTGCTTGTTCGAATCAATCAAAGTGTGCTACCGTGGATCGATTCGAAGTCGTTTGAGCCTAGGGATTCGAAAACGGGCTTTGGAATGGAGTCGGAGCTCCTCCACCTGCATGGAGTCGAAGGATCCTTCCTTCGATGGATTCGAACTGGAGTATGTGAGGATGGGTTCGAACTTAGGCACATGAGGACTTTCTTGATGGAGTCGAAGCAAACGCGCTCTTCGTGGATTCGACGCAATGTTCCTCTGATCGATTCGAACCAGCCTTTCCTCATCGATTCGACCCTAGCCTATTTCTTGATCGATTCGAGGCCGAGGCTCGCATTCGATGGATATGAACCATGGCCTTGTCCCGATGGATGCGATGTAATGCAAGGACGATGGATTCGAGCTAAGGGTTTGGCCAACGGATATGGAGCTCGGCAACCTGATGGAGTCGAACATAGGCTTCGCCTATGGATTCGAACTAAGGACCTCGTGGATGGATTCGAACTAATGTGTGGTCGATGGACACAGGGCACGGCTTTCTTCTGATCGATTTGAGCCTATGCTATTCTCGAGGGATTCGAACCTATACCACTTCATCCATTTTCCATAGGCGATATCTTGAGCATACGAACTCGGATTGCTCCGAAACTTGGAACGTTGGTTTCCACAGATTCACTTGTCGTGTCTTATTAATTGTAGCCCGATCTGGATTCGGAAAAAGTTCATCGATATTTGTAGCTGCCCAACAATCATCCAAAGTTGGAGACGTGTGATTCTGTTTCTTTTTCAGTTAGTTCCTTGGTATTTCGGCCTTGCCAAAAGACGGGATAACATTTGCCCCCCAAAGTACATCTTGTGTAATCATAACGTGCTTTGAATAACTGCAGTCTTTCGTGCTGGATATATCCGTTCAGTTGATCGCTTGATAGTCGTCTTTTTTGCAATCTTCTATTAGATAAACGTCCAACCGGCGTGCTTTTCATTGGTCCTGCCCCCAGTCTTGGGGATGAGTATGGAATTGATGTATGTTTATACTCCGTCTCGCACTCTGGGAGTACGGAGTTAAGGAATGTTTATACTCCGTCTCGCGCTATGGGAGTACGAAGTTAAGGAATGTTTATACTCCGCCTCGCACTCTGGGAGTACGGAGTTAAGGAATGTTTATACTCCGTCTCGCGCTCTGGGAGTACGGAGTTAAGGAATGTTTATACTCCGCCTCGCACTCTGGGAGTACGGAGTTAAGGAATGTTTATACTCCGCCTCGCACTCTGGGAGTACGGAGTTAAGGAATGTTTATACTCCGCCTCGCACTCTGGGAGTACGGAGTTAAGGAATGTTTATACTCCGCCTCACACTCTGGGAGTACGGAGTTAAGGAATGTTTATACTCCGCCTCGCACTCTGGGAGTACGGAGTTAAGAAATGTTTATACTCCACCTCGCACTCTGGGAGTACGGAGTTAAGGAATGTTTATACTCCGTCTCGCGCTCTGGGAGTACGGAGTTAGGTGGAGGGTTGTTGTGTATCAACCCTTTTCCGGCCTGATGTGATGGCTTGCCCCCGAGCTCGGGTTTCACTTAGCGAGTGGCCGGTCGTAACACAACCACTCCTTTCTCGAATAAATCCCATTGCATGATGGAATTTAGCTCTTCGTGCATCGTGATGTTGTACATTGTATTTAATGAATCACCGCTCTGGCTCGAAGAGATGGCATTTATTGCTGGAATAAGAAAATACGGCAAAGTCAGTTGCCTTATTATAAATTCTAATTTCGAAATGCAAAAGCAAACTGCTAAATGGGAAAAATATAATGAAATAAATAGAGCCTGTTATGTGTAATAGCGACGGAGACTCTCGCTGTTCCAGGCTCTTGGCAAATCAAGACCTTCAATGGTCGATAGTTTGAATGTGCCATCTCCGAGTCTTCGGGTAATCGCGTATGGTCCTTCCCAATTTGGTTTCATGTGTGAAGGAACCGGATAGATTCTCTTGAGAACGAGATCGCCGAGTTCAAAAGTTCGAGGTCGAACTTTGGCATTGTACAGTCGGGCGACTCGACCCCGATGTGCGACCGCCCTCAAATCGGCCTCTTCCCGCTTCTCATCTAGTAGATCCAAAGATTCAACAAGCAATATAGCGTTTGTTTTCGGATCATAATAAGTCAGGTGATGGGAAAAACTTCTGTCTTGACTGGAATAACGGCTTCTGAGCCATAAGATAAAGAAAACGGGGTGTGTCCGGTTGCGGTCTTGTGAGTCGTTCGATAAGCCCATAATGCCATAGGGAGTTCATCAACCCATTTGCCCTCGGCCTTTCCCAATCGCTTTTTCAGAATGGATTTTATAACTTTATTGACAGCTTCAACCTGTCCGTTTGCCTGAGGATGTGCAACTGCCGAGAACTTTTTATGAATATGGAACCATTGACAAAAACTCTTGAACTCTGCACTTTCGAATTGGGTTCCATTATCGGTAATGATGGTATGCGGGAGTCCAAATCGACAGATGATATTGCGAACTACGAAATTTATTACTTTCTTTGTCGTAATCGTTGCGAGGGCTTCGGCTTCAGCCCATTTTGTAAAGTAGTCTACGGCGACGATGGCGTACTTCGCACCACCTCTCGCCAGAGGTAAAGAGCCGATAATATCGATGCCCCACATCGCGAATGGCCAGGGACTGACCATTTGAGTTATCTCGGTAGGTGGGGCTCTCGGAATTCGGGCGTGTTTCTGGCACCTATCGCACTTTCTTGCATAATTTGATGCATCTCGGTTTACTGTCGGCCAGTAATATCCATACCGGAGTATTTTCTTGGCGAGAGCTTGCCCACCGGTGTGATCGCCACACTCTCCTTCATGTACGTCATGTAACACTCGTTTAATTTCATCGTGCGCGATACACCGGAGGAGAGGAACAGAATAACCCCTTCTATACATTACTCCGTTTTGAATGATGAATCGTGAAGCTCTTCGTAGAATTTGTCTCTTCTCATTTCTGTGCTCAGGCAGTGCCCCATTCTCGATGTAGTTTCGATATGGAGTCATCCACGATTCTCTTTCGGGAGCGGTTTCAAATACAAAACTCGTCTCCATTTGATTGATGCTTGGGAAGGATAAAGTTTCGACGGAGACAAATCCCTCTTGCTGTTTTTCACCTGTGCTGGCTAACTTTGCCAATGAATCGGCTTTTTGATTGCGCTCTCGGGGTATATAATAAATGGCGTAATAATCAAATTGTTCCAGTACTTTCTGAACTTGAGCCAAGTAAGCAGCCAGTCTTCGATCTCTCGCTTGATATTCTCCCCGTACTTGACATACCACTAACTGTGAATCACAATAAATTTCCACAGCGATAACCCTCAAATCTCTGGCAAGCTTTAGGCCGGTTAAGAGGGCTTCATATTCAGCTTCGTTATTAGTTGCATGAAAATTGAACTTCAAAGCGTAACATATAGATCGGCCTTCGGGTGTCTCAAGTACAACACCAGCACCCGAACATCGGTCGTTTGATGCACCGTCAGTATGTAGCTTCCAAATGTATTCGGGGGATTTACTGGTTTTGGGTAAGTCCTCTGAAATGGTAAATTCAGCTATGAAATCCGCCAGGACTTGTCCTTGAATGGCTCTCCGCGGAGTATAAGTGATATCGAATTGGCTTAATTCAATGTTCCATTTGAGTAACCTACCAGACGTCTCAGGCCGCGTCAGGACCTGCCGTAACGGCTGATCGGTATACACAGTAAGAGGCTGAGCTTGGAAATAAGGTCGAAGCTTTCTTGAGGCAATGACCAAACAGTAGGCTAGCTTCTCTACAAAGCCGTTTACTAACATAGTAGACCGGTTTCTGTACTTTGTCTTCCTCCCGAACTAAAGCAGCACTGATCGCATGCTCTGATACTGCAAGGTAGAGGTACAATTGCTCGTGGTCAACAGGTTTTGACAAAATCGATGGTGTGGAAAGGTGTTGAACCAGTGATCGGAATGCGCCTTCACATTCCGGGGTCCATTCAAAGTTTCGCTTTCCCTTCCGGATTAGATCAAAGAAAGGGATGCATTTATCAGTTGACTTTGAAATGAACCTGCTTAGTGCTGCTACCTTTCCATTGAGACTCTGGACTTGTTTTATGGTCCTTGGAGTTTGTAAGTCCCTTATTGCCCAGATCTTTTCGGGATATGCTTCTATCCCTCGAGCATTAACGATAAACCCGAGGAATTTTCCAGAGGCGACACCGAAATGACACTTTAATGGGTTGAGCTTCATTCCATATTTTCGGAGAATGCTAAACATTGAATTTAAGTCTCTGACGTGATCCGTGGAGAATCGAGACTTCACTAGCATGTCATCCACGTAAACCTCCATGGTCTTCCCAATCTGATCGGCTAACATCCGGTTGACCAAGCGTTGGTATGTCGCTCCGGCATTCTTTAAACCAAAAGGCATGACTCTATAGCAGTGAGTCCCAAATCGGTCACGAAACTGGTATGTTCTTGATCAGGTAAATGCATAGGTATTTGATTATAGCCAGAGTAAGCATCCATAAAAGATAACAATTCATGGCCAGCCGTTGAATCTACAAGCTGGTCAATTCGAGGAAGTGGAAAACTATCTTTTGGACAAGCTTTGTTTAAGTCAGAATAATCGACGCAAGTTCTCCATTTCCCATTCGGTTTTCGAACCAACACTGGGTTTGATACCCACTCTGGGTACAAAGCATCTCGGATGAAACCATTCGATTGTAACTTGTCAACTTCCTCTTTAAGGGCGGCAGATCTCTCTGGATCCATACCACGCCTTTTTTGTTTGACCGCAACGTGTCGCGGATCAATGTTCAAGGAATGACTTGCGATGTCCGGCGAGATCCCGCACATATCAGAATGTGTCCAGGCGAAAACATCGAGATTTGCCCGGAGAAATTCAACCAATTCCTGTTGTATCTGTTTTCCCAGTTGAGATCCGACTTTTAGTACCTTCGAGTCATCATCCTTGCTGACCGGGACGTCTACAGTCAGTTCGGCTGGGGAAGCCTGATTCTCTTTAACTTCGTCTTTATCCTCGTTGTTTCTAGGGTCCAGATCTTTAAGGAATTGGTAGTGGTGCCCGGGCCGGGGCCCAGGCGCTAGTTGTCAATTATCAGTAAAACGGACGCAGAGAGATTCCTCCATGCCCTTTCCTTTCTCCTTTTTCTACGCCTCACGCAGTTCAGCAACATAACAGGCTCTTCCTGCTGCCTGATCTCCTTGAATGACTCCAATCCCATGATCAGTCGGGAATTTTAAAGTCAAACACCACGGGGCAATGGCTGCCCTAAATTCAGCGATGGCCGGTCGGCCCAAGAATGCGTTGTATGGTGAAGCGATGTCTAAAACAACAAATTGCAGCGGCCGGACTCTCCTGCGTTCTCCAACCCCCAGTTCCACTGGCAGTTCCACTATTCCAGTGGGTATCGTAGCACTTCCGTTGAAGCCGTGAACTCGAGATTGGCAAGGTTTCAAGTTCTTTGCTTCCATCTTCATTAAATCATAAGCTCGTTTGAATAAAATGTTTACAGAACTCCCACTGTCAACCAGGATTCTCTTCATCCAAGCGGGACCAACCTGGGCAGATATGACCAGTGGGTCGATTGTTGGGGCTTCGATTTTGTCAGCATCTCTACTTCTAAATATGATATCATCAGACATTGTCTTTTGTTGCTTAGCCGGAGCTCCATCCTCACAATTACTGCAACATTCGAAGTCTGCATGCCTAATCGAACTAGCGTACGACTCCATTTCTCCCCAGCTTCTGTCTGTTGGGTGGGGACCACCACTTATCGTGTTTATAACTAGCCTCCCGCCCGTGCAAGCGGGTTCCTTCTGTTCTTCTTGATTTTGTGCCCGATCCTGATTCGAAGGGCCTGCTTCACCAGACTGCGGTGCCCACACAAACTGGTCTAGCTTTCTCTCCCTGATCAGCTTTTCAATGAGGTCCTGCAGATGTCGACACTCATTGGTGTTGTGGCCATAACTCTCGTGAAATCTACAGAACTTTCCTGTTTGAATTTGTCTCTCCGACGATTGCTTCGGAGCAGGTTTATCATATCACACAGTGTTGCAAGTTTGCAGATACACATTTTCCAGCGATGTATTCAATGGCGTATAATTATCAAACATTGGGGTCCTACGCTGTGGGCCTCGATTCTGATCTCTTCTCCTGTCCTGAACATTTTTGCCCCTCGGCTGAGTTTGTTTGTTCTGTATGTTCAACTGAACCTTTCCGGAACTCTCACCGGATTGCTTAACTGCCACATTACTTTCTATTCCTCCAGTTCTGGGTACCGCATCGTCCTGTTTCCTAGACTGTTTTGCGTCCTCTTGTCGCAAGAATTGAGCGGCTTTGGAGTAGAAGCGGTCCAATGACGCGGGTGGTTTTCCAGCTAACCAATTTCCAAATTCGGAATCGGGATCGATTCCCTTTGTTAATGCCATCAAGATTGAGTTATCGTTGGGATTACTAATCTCAACACATGATGCGTGGAACCTTTCCAAATAACGCCTGAGCGTTTCTCCACGTGCTTGGGTAACACTAGACAGGGTGTTAACGTCTTTCGGTCTGGCGACATGCATGCGAAATTGTTCGATAAATTTCTTAGCCAGTTGATCGAACGATGAGATAGATCTTGGTGGCAACCTTGTGAACCACATTGTCGCAATCCCCCCCTGAGAGATGGGGAAACTCCGACACTTCACTGCATCGTCAGCTCTCGTAGCACTCATCAACCATTCATATTTCAAAATATGTTGATTCGGGTCACTATTTCCTTCGTATATTGGGAGAGTTGGCATCCTGAATCGTCGAGGGTGTTCAGTGCGTAATATTTCGTCTGTAAAAGGGGTATGTCCACGGGAGATTCCCCAATCATCATTAGTGAGCCCTTGACTCTCGCGTATCATCTGACGTATTATGGTCGAGATATCTGACACTGGCACATTCTGGGCATGCTGAGCTAAGGTGTGGTTGGGTTCTACAGCGCGAGTTTGGACCGGGCGCTGTCAGTGGTCCGTATTTCGTCTCCTTGGCTCAGCATTCTCTGGGACATACGGCTCAGGAGTATGTCCGCGCTGTTGATTGTTCGGCTCTGACAGATTCCGGGTATCAGTCCTTACTTCTGCCGCGGCGGTTGCAGCGCGGTTGTCCGTGGTATATTGTGGAGCAATGACTTCACGTGTCGACGGTCCTATTTGGAAGCTGGTCGACGGCCCCGTCCTTAATTGTCCAACGGTCAGAGCGGGTTGATATCCAGTAGTCTGTGCGTGACTCCCTTCTAACCAAGGATGGGTAGACCTGTGGTGATAATCAAACGAAGCGGAACTTCCAGTAGATGCATGGGAAACATCACCCCTCCTGGACTTTCTGTGGCTTTGGCGGTTTAGTTGGTTGGTTAGTTCAATGTTAACACGCAACTGTTCAGCCAACTGTTGTCGGCTTTGGGTCAGTTCCTGGAGTAATGCCTGGAACTCTTGTCTGGTTACTGGCCCAGACGGATCTGAGTGAGCAGTGTTGCCTTGGTTGGATGGAGGCAACTGTGCAGGATTCTGTCGATCTCGACCTTCTTGGTCAACAGCTGTAGAAGTGGTTCTTGTACTAACCATTTCGAGTTGTGGATTCCTTTCCAAGATTTTATACAAATCTGAATAGAATGGAAGGATTCCGGAGTAGAGATATGGATCTTCCTCTTGGATTTATGCAATCCGGTATCGATGGTAGATCCGACGAGCAGGAGAAAAAGTTGGTTTTTCTCAATGAAAGCACCAAAGTGTTTGTACCAAAAATGGGCACAACACTCTTCGGAAGTCTCTGAAGAGATAAACGCGAAGAATGATATTTAACACTGTGGATTATCTAACAAAAACTCCAAATAACAGAAAGGTAAAGTGCAAAGACAAGCTATTTAGAGTGGTTCGGCATTTTAGCCTACGTCCACTATGAAGTTTGATGATTTTATTGCTCGACACTCGAAGATTACAACTTCTTATAACGCAGTACAACTGGTTTTGTGTGCTAAGTCTGAATTTAAGACAACCGTGGTGATTCTGAGTAAATATGGCAGAGTCTGGGCGCTCTTTAGCTCTTAGAATTATCCGACCCCTTTTCTGAATGACCAGGGGCTCTATTTATAGGTGTAGGAGGCTGATATTTCGCCTAAACTGAAGGGAGACCAGTTCTGGTACGTCAGGGGGTCCACATGCCCGCTTTCTGGAAGTCCGGGCCCACTTTGGGATCGATTCGAAGCTATGTTCGAATCGATCAAGAAATTGTCCAATCGAGCTGAAATTTGGTGTGAACATTCCCCAACATGTGCTCAAGCTTCTGTGAAAATTTTATAGCATTTGGACTTGTAGATCTCAAGTTATGATCGATTCAAGTTGGAGTTTTTCGCCCAATGGATTCGTTCGAATCGATATGGTTCGAATCCATAGGGTCGAATCCATGCTCTCGTACGTGAAGGCGATGACGTGGGGCATATGCTTTGGGTCAATCCTCCTTTTTCTCCGAGTTTTATGGGTCATATCCTTGGTTTTAGCTATGTGGACTTGGGGGATTCGAAGGTACTGGATTCGAAGGTTAGCTTGCTTTGAATTGATGATGTCGGTGCTTGTTCGAATCGATCAAAGTGTGCTACCGTGGATCGATTCGAAGTCGTTTGAGCCTAGGGATTCGAAAACGGGCTTTGGAATGGAGTCGGAGCTCCTCCACCTACATGGAGTCGAAGGATCCTTCCTTCGATGGATTCGAACTGGAGTATGTGAGGATGTGTTCGAACTTAGGCACATGAGGACTTGCTTGATGGAGTCGAAGCAAACGTGCTCTTCGTGGATTCGACGCAATGTTCCTCTGATCGATTCGAACGAGCCTTTCCTCATCGATTCGACCCTAGCCTATTTCTTAATCGATTCGAGGCTGAGGCTCGCATTCGATGGATATGAACCATGGCCTTGTCCCGATGGATGCGATGTAATGCAAGGACGATGGATTCGAGCTAAGGGTTTGGCCAACGGATATGGAGCTCGGCAACCTGATGGAGTCGAACATAGGCTTCGCCTATGGATTCGAACTAAGGACCTCGTGGATGGATTCGAACTAATGTGTGGTCGATGGACTCAGGGCACGGCTTTCTTCTGATCGATTCAAGCCTATGCTATTCTCGAGGGATTCGAACCTATACCACTTCATCCATTTTCCATAGGCGATATCTTGAGCATACGAACTTGGATTGCCCCGAAACTTGGAACGTTGGTTTCCACAGCTTCACTTGTCGTGTCTTATTAATTGTAGCCCGATCTGGATTCGGAAAAAGTTCATCGATATTTGTAGCTGCCCAACAATCATCCAAAGTTGGAGACGTGTGATTCTGTTTCTTTTTCAGTTAGTTCCTTGGTATTTCGGCCTTGCCAAAAGGCGGGATAACAACGCGCAACGAAGGCTTAATCCAAAAATGAAAGATGTGGTGAGTGATGAAATTCTTAAACTTCTGGACAATGGAATCATTTACCCAATCTCTGATAGTTCATGGGTTAGCCCAATTCACGTTGTACCGAAAAAGTCTGGGCTAACCGTTGTCAAGAACGATTCAAATGAACTTATTCTAACTCGTACTCAAAGGGGTTGGCGTGTTTGCATTGACTATCAAAAACTAAATGCCGCAACATGAAAAGATCACTTCCCTCTTCCTTTCATTGACCAAATGCTCGAACGTTTAGCCGGCCACAAATTCTACTACTTCTTTGATGGTTACTCTGGCTATAACCAAATTCCAATCGCCCTAGAAGATCAAGAGAAAACGACTTTCACGTGTCCATTCCGTACCTTTGCTTATCGACGTATGCTATTCGGACTTTGTAACGCTCCTGCTACCTTCCAACGATGCATGGTTGGCATCTTTTCTGACATGATTGAACGCTTTCTAGAAGTTTTTGTGGACGATTTTGAAAGGGAGTGCAGATTAAGGATCTTAAGGCTAATTTAACACTAGAGGGGGGGGGGGGGTGAATAGTGTTTAATGGATTCTAAGACTTATATGGAATAATTTAAAAATTATGGTATAAACAAATGCAGAACTTAATCACAGAACAATCACAGAATCAAACACAGATGTAGAAAGTAAATAAAAAGCAGTAAAAGGAAAGAACAAACTGGATTTTATACTGGTTCGGAGTTACCGTACGTCCAGTCCTGCACCAAGGCAAACACCTCGTACAGATTTTTATTATACCAATGTCGAGATTACAATCCTCAATTTCTAAAGGCCTTGAGGTACCCTCCTGTCTTCGAGTCCGGGGAAAACTCTCTTGATTTACGGGACACAAGATCACCCAATTGATTTCCAGGCACAACCACACCTTATAGAGAGACTCGATAAACTTTTGATTACAAATTGATCCTATAACTCTGAATAGGACTTTGATCTTCGAGAGAGGGCAGAGAATCAAACAAGAATGAGATTCTAATTTGATTCACTTGAGAATTCGGCAGAATTTCAGCACGATCTCAAAAATATGAAAATTTTAGAATATGGATTTGTGGAGAAGAAGGAGTGAATAATATAAGAAAATAGTTAGTTAAAAAAATTCGTTTGTGAAGGCCATTTATAGACCAGTAACGGTCATAACCATTCGTGAAGAGATTTAAACGAATAGACATTTCTTTTGAAAACTGATACTTTTGAATTTAACGGCCACTATGTCGACATGGGGTATCCCATGATGTCGACATCCCTTAGTTAAAAACAATGTAAAATTTGTTTTGAAAATGGTATTGAAAGGAAAACAAGATGAAATGATTCTGGAGTAAAATAAACAAATTTTCCTATGTTTTAAAATAAAGAAGAGTAGAAAAATATATTTTTAGAATGTGTATATAAATTTGATTTTAAATCTCAACTATATATATATTATAAAAGAATATTTAAAAATCAGAAGATATTTTTTAAAACAAACGAAGTTTAAAACAAGAGTTTATTTAAAAACAAAAACAAAGAATATTTTTAGGCTAAAACATCTTTTTGAAAATCATTTGAAAAGATAATTTTTAAGGCTAAAACATTTTGAAAAGCATTTTTGAAAATCATTTTGAAAAACCATTTTAAAGTAGTTTTGCAAGCTTCTTCCTACAGAATATCTCATCACATCTGGACTCGAGAACTTGTACAAAACCAGGATGTTCGTGGGTTTGTAAGCCACTTGTCGTAGGTTTGTAAGCTACTTGTCGTGGGTTTGTAAGCCACTAAGAAGGTAGAAATGGGTTCCATCCCAAATGAAATTTGGAATGAAGATTTCCATGCTATTATGAAGTTTTAACAAAACTAGACACTTATCTTGAAATCTTGATCTTGATACTCATGAGTCTTCAAACTTGATTTCTTCATTCTTGATCTTTATACTGTACAATCTTCAATAATCAGTACCTGCCTTATATATATCCTGCATAATAACATTCATATATATCTAGACAATAGTGTTAGTATATAAGTTATAATAAAATAAGTTACAAAGGTTGTTGTCATCAAAACCACTATCTCCAGTCCCTAACGAATTTCTTTATCTTTGGTGATTCTTTTTCCAATTGTTTACATCATCTTGAGTTGGTTCTAAATCGATGCAAAGAAAAAAAGTTGACTTTGAATTGGGAAAAATGCCACTTTATAGTCAAACAAGGCATAGTCCTTGGACATATCATCTCAAATAAAGGCATTGAGGTAGATAAAGCAAAAGTCGACGTAATTGCAAACCTACCCATTCCCAAATCTGTTAAGGACATTCGATCATTTCTAGGACACGCTGGCTTTTACCGATGCTTTGTGAAAGACTTTAGCAAAATCGCTCGTCCTTTGACGACTCTTCTTGGAAAAGATGTTCCTTTCGATTTTAACTATGATTGTATCTCTTCTTTCAAACGTCTCAAAAACGAACTCATTTCTGCTCCAGTCATTTGCGCTCCCAATTGGGATCTCCCATTTGAAATAATGTGTGATGCTTCTAACTTTGCGGTTGGTGCTGTCTTAGGACAACGCATCAACAAAATCCTTCATGTCATTTTCTACGCGAGTGTGACTTTGAACGACGCTCTACTCAACTATACAACAACCGAAAAAGAGCTTCTAGCTGTCGTTTTTGCTCTCGAAATGTTTCGACCTTATTTGATAGGTTCACACATCATGGTCTACACTGACCATACTGCTCTTCGATACCTTTTCGCCAAAAGGATGCTAAATCCCGTTTGATTCGTTGGATCCTTTTACTTCAAGTATTTGGCCTTACAATTAAAGACAAAAAAGGATCCGATAATGTCATAGCTGATCACTTATCTTGTCTTCCGAACGCACCATCTTCTTTGCCAATCTATGAAAACTTCCCTGATGAACAACTTCTTTCAATTTCTATCGATCCATGGTACGCTGATATAGTGAACTACTTAGTCACTAAAGAAAATCCCTCATCTTGGTCCAAACAGGACAAATGCAAATTCATGTCCCAAGTGAAATATTTCTATTGGGATGATCCATTCTTGTTCAAATATTGTCCCGACCAAATCATCCGACGTTGCATTCGGGACAATGAGATCAGGAGTGTTCTTTCGTTTTGCCACGATCAAGCATGCGGTGGACATTTCGGTCCTAGAAAAACTGTGGAAAAGGTGCTTCAGTGTGGTTTCTATTGGCCTTCTCTTTTTAAAGACTCATTCGAATTTTGAAAAACTTGCGATCGATGTCAAATGCTTGGATGAATTTCTCAACGAGATATGATGCCTCTAAACTCCATTCTAACGATCGAAATCTTTGATGTTTGGGGTATCGACTTTATGGGACCTTTTCCCCATTCTTTTGGAAACTTGTATATCCTTCTCGCTGTCGATTACGTCTCAAAATGGATCGAAGCCGTTCCTTGAAAAACCAACGACCGTAGAATTGTTGTGAAATTTCTCAAAGAAAACAACTTTTCGAGGTTCGGCACACCTTGCACAATAACTAGTGATAACGGAACCCATTTTTGCAATCGATATTTCGAAACATTAATGAAGTAATACTTGATAACCCACAAGTTATCCACTCCATATCATCCTCAAACTTGTGGTCTAGTTGAAGTCTCAAATCGACAAATAAAACAAATCTTGGAGCAAACTGTTAACACAAATCGAAAAGATTGGTCTCAGAAATTGACCGACACGCTTTGGGCTTACCATACTGCTTTTAAAACTAACCTTGGGATATCCCCATTTCGTTTAGTTTATGGTAAAGCTTGCCATTTACCAGTTGAAATCGAACACAAAGCGTTGTGTATAATAAAGAACTTAAACTTTGATCTCGATAAAGCTGGCAAAAACAGAAAACTACAACTCAACGAACTAGAAGAACTTAGGAACGACGCGTATGAAAACGAGAAAATTTACAAAGAAAGAATAATGTTTTTCATGACACTTCAATCCTAAGGAAAATGTTTTCGCCTAGCCAGAAAGTTCTTTTATATGATTCAAGTCTTCATTTATTCCCTGGGAAACTTAAATCAAGATGGACCGGACCATTTGTGGTACGAACTATTTTTCCACGTGGTGCCGAAGAAATAGAAAACCCCAGGGATGGATCGATTTTCAAAGTCAACGGTCATCGTTTGAAACCTTTCTTGGAATTGCCAAATAACCAAGAGGAGGAGCTCATGATTCTTCATGAGCCAAGCTACGTCTAGTAAGAATGTTAACCCTCTTTTGTAAATATGTACATATTTTTCCCTGTTACACTTAATATACCGTGCATTGACTGTAGGGACACAAAGTGTGGAGGGGAGTCTCATTTTCATTTTTTTAGTTTCATGGCATTTTGGATTTTCATTTTCTTTTAACTTAAAAAAATCTCAAAATTTCTAAATCTCAAAAACATTTTCTTTTTAGCAATTTGATTTGTTTTTGAAGAAACGCTATGGGATAAGTATAAGTTTTGTTTAATAAATTGAAAATTTATTTGTCTTAACAAAAATAAAAATGAAGTTTGATTACAAACAACAATGGTTTAACTAGTATATAGGAAGGTTCATATGTGTTAATTATGAAGTATGTTCTAATTGAAAATCTTTGTTTAAAAAAGTGGTAAATTTAAAGTAAAGGATATAACATTTTTATCTTCTAAGTTAAATGGTTCTAAGATGATTTTGCAAAACTCTCTCTTTCTAAAAAAATAGAAAAAAAAACACAAGTAAAAAAAACATTTGTATATATGTATATATTTTTAACACCTAGAGTCATGTGTTCACACTCGTGTGTTCACTCGCCATGCTCTATACCCTTCTCATGTAAGCCTGAAAGGCAGTGCAAGATCGGTATATCCGGCCTCAGTTTATTAGAGTTAGGTGTATGTATATAAAAATTCTTTTTAATAACACCTATAGTCGATAAGTGTTCATACTTGTGTGTACACTCTCCACGTTCTGTATTCCCCTCACATTAGTCCGCCAGACAGTGCACAGGTAATATATCTAGTCTTAATTTACCTGAGTTAGGCATATGTAAATATTGTTAATATCAATAAAATTTTCAAATAAGAGAGAGCAAGCAATTGGATTATAAGCACTATTTTTACTTGTTTGATTCAACTTGTTACTGAAAAGAAATGAGAATACCATTTTGACAAACTTTGATAATCAACTAAGGATCCATTTCATAATTACATTGTGTTATCAACCGAAACAACTAGCCAAACTATAGTCTATTTGTTATGATTGTTATCCCGCCTTTTGGCAAGGCCGAGATACCAAGGGACTGACTAAAAACCAGGAGTCACTCGTCATGGATATCGATGAATTTTGTCCGAGTCCGGATCGAGCCACGATTAGCAAGACACAATAAGCAAAGCCAGGGAAGCCAACATTCCAAGTTTCAAGTCGATCCGAGTTCGTATGATCAAATTATGATCCACACAAGTTAGAAGAAAAGTATAGTTTGAATCCATCTGTTCGAACCCATCAGGTTCGAATCGATCACAGGCTGGTCTATTCACGTGCTTCGTATTCGCATCCATCATTGAGACATGATTCAACTCGATCCAGTCCTTAACCATCACCCATTTCGTATCCATCTGGACAAAGCTATTCGTATCCATCAGCAGAAAGTACAGTCGGATCTGCCAGAGCACTTCACTTCGAATCCAGGGGTAACAGTATGTTCGAATCCATCCTGCTACAACAGCTTCGTATCGATCGACCATATCACGTCACGATCGATACGATGAAACTTCTGTTCGAATCCATCTGGGAATGAAGCCTTCTAATCCATCGAGTCAAAGCGGCGAAGTCTCCGGGATGACTCGATCAAACTGGCGGAAAAAGCGGATCGATGCGAAGCTCATGCTCCACGTCATCACAGAAGCACGCTCCGCCATCGATTCGGAGCAATCGATTCGAACGAATCGATTCGAATGAATCGATTCGAACGAGGCAAGTAGTTCAGGAAACACCAATTCGAATCGATCATAACTCGAGATCTATAGGTCCAAATGCTATGAAATTTTCACAGAAGCTTATGCACATGTTGAAGAGTGTCCACACCAAATTTCGGCTCAATTGGACGTTTTCTTGATCGATTCGAATGGACTTCGAATCGATCCCAATGTGGGCCCAGATTTCCTAAAGGCGGGCGCGTGGGCCCCCTCACATGCTAGAAGTGGTCTCCCGAAATTTAGGCGAAATATCTGCCTCCTACACCTATAAATAGAGCCCCTGGTCATTCAGAAAAGGGGTCGGAGAATTTTAAGAGCTAAAGAGCGCCCAGATTTTGCCAGATTTACTCCAGATCACAATTGTTGCTTTAGATTCAGACTTTAATCATAAAATCTATTGTACTACGCTATAAGAAATTGTAATCTTCAAGTGACAAGCAATAAAATCATCAAGCTTCATAGTGGACGTAGGCAAAACGCCGAACCACTCTAAATTGTTGTCTTCTGGGCAATTTACTTTCTGTTATTTGGAGTTTTTGTTAGATAATCTTCATTTTCAATTTTCCTTCTTCACTTTTATCTCTTCAAAAACTTCCGAAGAGTGCTGTGCCCATTTTTGGTACAAACACTTTGGTGCTTTCATTGAGAAAAAACCAGTTTTTCTCCTGCTCCTTGGATCTCCCATCGACACCGGATTGCATAAATCCAAGAGGAAGATCCCGATCTCTAATTCGAAATCCTTCCATCCTATTCAGATTTGCGTAAAGTCTAGGCAAGGACTCCACCACTCAAGATGGTTAGTACAAGAACTGCCTCTACGGCTGCTGATCAAGAAGGACGGGATATACAGAATCTCACACAGCAGCCACCATCCAATCAAGACAACACTGCTCACTCAGATTCGGCGGGACCAGTCACCAGACAAGAGTTTCAAGTGTTGCTTCAAGAACTAACTCAAAGTCGGCAACAATTAACTGAACAGCTGCGCGCTAACGCTGAATTGACTAACCAATTAAACCGCCGAAGGCGTAGGAGGACCAGGAGGGATGATGCTTCCCACTCGTCCACTGAAAGCTCTGCTTCATCTGACTATCATGGCAGATCCACACGACCCCGATTGGACACGAGTCACACACAAGCTACCGGATACCAACCTGCCTTGACTGTAGGACAATTGAGGGTTAGGCCATCAACCAGCTTCCAGATCGGGCCCTCGTCACGAGGAGGTGCTGTTCCACAATATACCATGGACAATCGCGCTACGACCGCCGCGGTAGAAACAAGGGTTGATACCCGAAATCTGTCAAATTCTAATAATCAACAACGTGGGCGTACTTCTGAACCATATGTCCTGGAAGATGCCGAGCCAAGGAGGCGAGACATAGGCCGTCGACAGCATCCGGTCCAAACTCGCACTGTGGAACCCGACCACACCTTAGCTTAGCATGCACAGAATGTTGCTATGCCCGATATTTCAACCATGATACGTCAGATGATTCGCGAAAGCCAAGGACTTACTAATGACGACTGAGGAATCTCCCGTAGTCATACTCCTTTCACAGACGAAATATTATATGCTGATCCTCCTCGACGATTCAGAATGCCAGCTCTCCCGATGTACGAAGGAAGTAGTGATCCCAATCAACATATTTTGAAATATGAATGGTCAATGAGCGCTGCAAGGGCTGATGATGCAGTGAAGTGCCGAAGTTTCCCCATCTCTCTGGGAGGAATCGCAACAATGTGGTTTACAAGGTTGCCACCTAGATCCATCTCTTCGTTTGATCAACTGGCTAAGAAATTTGTCGAACAGTTCTGTATGCATGTTGCTAGACCTAAAGACGTTAACACCCTATCTAGTGTCACTCAAGCTCATGGAGAAACACTCAGACGTTACTTGGAGAGATTCCATGCAGCATGTGTGGAGATTAGTAATCCTAACGACAACTCAATTTTGATGGCATTAACCAAAGGGATCGATCCCGATTCTGAGTTTGGAAATTGGTTAGCTGGGAAACCACCCGCATCGTTGGAACGTTTCTACTCCAAAGCCGCTCAATTCTTACGGCAAGAGGACGCGAAACAGTCTAGGAAGCAGGACGATGCGAGGCCCAGAAGTGAAGGAATACAAAGTAATGTAGTAGTTAAACAGTCCGGTGAGAATTCCGGAAAAGTCCAGTTAAATATACAGAACAAACAAACCCTGCTAGGAGGTAATAATGGTCAGAATAAGAAAAGAGATCAGAACTGAGGTCCACGGCGTAGGGCTCCCATGTTTGATAATTACACACCGTTGAACACATCATTGGAAAACGTATACCTACAAACTTGCAACACTGTGCAATATAAGAAGCCTGCTTCGAAGCAATCATCGGAGAGGCAGATTCAAACAGGGAAGTTTTGTAGATTTCACGAGAGTTATGGCCACAATACCAATGAGTGTCGAAATTTGCAGGACCTCATTGAGAAGTTGATCAGGGAAAGAAAGTTAGACCAGTTTGTGCGGGCACCACAGTCTGGTGGTGCGGGCCCCTCGAATCAAAATCGTGCACAAAATCAGGAAAGACAGGAAGAACCTGCTCGTACGGGCGGAAGGCTGGTTATAAATACAATAAGTGGTGCTCCCCACCCAGTAGACAGAAGCTGGAGGGAATGGAGTCGTATGCTAGCTCTATCAGGCATGCGGACTTCGAATGTTGCAGTAATTGTGAAGACGGGGCTTCGGCCAAACAACAGAAGATGACGTCTGATGACATTGTATTCCGAAACCGAGACGCTGATAAGGTCGAAGCCTCCACGATCGATCCACTGGTCATATCCGCCCAGATAGGTCCTGCTTGGATGAAGAGGATCCTGGTTGACGGTGGGAGTTCCGTAAATATCTTGGTAAAACGTGATTATGATTTAATGAAAATGGAAGCGAAGGACTTGAAACCCTGCCAGTCCCGAGTCCACAGCTTCAACGGAAGTGCTAGAATACCCACTGGAGTGGTGGAACTGCCAGTGGAGTTGGGAGTTGGAAAACGCCGGAGAGTCCGGATGTTGCAGTTTGTCGTTTTAGATATTGATTCACCTTACAATGCGTTTTTGGGCCGACCGGCCCTTGTTGAGTTTCGGGCAGCCATTGCCCCATGGCGTTTAACTCTGAAATTCCCCACTGATCGCAGGGTTGAAATCATTCAAGGAGATCAGGCAGCAGGAAGAGCCTGTTATGTTGCTGAACTGCGCGAGGCGCAGAGAAAAGAGAAAGGAAAGGGCGTAGAGGAATCTCTCTGCGTTCGTTTTGCTGATGATTGACAATTAGTGCATGGGCCTCGGCCCGGGCACCACGACCAATTCCATAAAGACCTTGACCCTAGAGATAATGAAGATAAAGACGATCCTAAAGAGAATCAAGCTTTCCCAGCCGAACTGACTGTGGACGTCCCAATCAGTGAGGATGATGATTTGAAGATGCTAAAAGTTGGATCTCAACTGGGCAAACAGACACAACAGGAATTGGTCGAATTTCTCCGGGCGAATCTTGACGTTTTCGCCTGGTCACACTCTGATATGTGCGGGATTTCGCCGGACATCGCAAGTCACTCCCTGAATATTGATCCGCGGCATGTCCCGGTTAAGCAGAAGAGGCGTGGTATGGATCCAGAGAGATCTGCCGCCCTTAAAGAGGAGGTTGATAAGTTACAATCAAATGGGTTCATCCGAGATGCTTTGTATCCAAAATGGGTGTCAAATCCCGTATTGGTTCGAAAACCAAATGGGAAATGGAGAACTTGCATCGACTACTCAGACTTAAACAAGGCTTGTCCAAAGGATAGTTTTCCACTTCCTCGAATTGACCAGCTCGTAGATTCAACAGCTGGACATGAGTTGTTATCTTTCATGGATGCTTATTCTGGCTACAATCAAATATCTATGCATTTGCCTGATCAAGTACATACCAGTTTTGTGACCGATCTGGGACTCTACTGCTACAGAGTCATGCCTTTTGGTCTAAAAAATGCCGGAGCAACATACCACCGCTTAGTCAACCGGATGTTCGCCGACCAGATCGGGAAGACCATGGAGGTTTATGTGGATGACATGCTAGTAAAGTCTCGATTCTCCACAGATCACGTCAGAGATTTAGATTCGATGTTCTGCATCCTTCGAGAATATGGAATGAGGCTCAATCCATTAAAGTGTCATTTTGGTGTTGCATCAGGAAAGTTCCTCGGGTTCATCATTAACGCTCGAGGGATAGAAGCAAATCTCGAAAAGATCTGGGCAATGAGGAACCTACAAACTCCAAGAACTATAAAGCAAGTCCAGAGTCTCAACCGGAAAGTAGCAGCATTGAGCAGGTTCATTTCGAAATCCACCGATAAATGCATTCCTTTCTTCGATCTGATCCAGAAAGGGAAGCGAAACTTTGAATGGACCATGGAGTGTGAAGACGCATTCCGATCGCTGGTTCAGCATCTTTCCACACCACCGATCTTATCAAAACCAGTTGACCACGAGTATTTGTACCTTTATCTGGCAGTATCAGAGCATGCAATCAGCGCTGCTTTGGTTAGGGAAGAAGACCGAGTGCAGAAACCAATCTACTACGTCAGCAAACGATTGACTGGAGCTGAGAGAAATTATCCAAAACTAGAGAAGTCGGCTTATTGCCTTGTCATCGCATCAAGAAAACTCCGACCATATTTCTAGGCACATCCTATTATCATTTACACTGACCAGCCGCTACGACAGGTCCTTATGCGGCCTGAGACGTCTGGTAGGTTACTCAAGTGGAACATCGAACTGAGCCAGTTTGATATTACTTACACTCCAAGACGAGCCATTCAAGGACAAGTCCTAGCCGATTTCATAGCTGAATTTACCATTCCAGAGGACTTGCCCGAAACTAGTGAATCCCCCGAGTACGTCTGGAAATTGTATATTGATGGTGCATCAAACGACCGGTGTTCGGGCGCTGGTGTTGTACTTGAAACTCCCGAAGGCCGATCTATATGTTATGCTTTGAAGTTCGGTTTTCACGCAACCAATAATGAAGCTGAATATGAAGCCCTCTTAGCTGGACTAAAACTTGCCAGAGATTTGAGAATTATCGCTGTGGAAATTTATTGTGATTCACAGTTAGTTGCGTGTCAAGTACGGGGAGAGTATCAAGCGAGAGACCGAAGGTTGGCTGTTTACTTAGCTCGAGTTCAGGAAGTACTGAATCAGTTTGATTATTATGCCATTTATTGTATACCTCGAGAACGCAATCAAAAAGCCGATTCATTGGCAAAATTAGCCAGCACAGGTGAAGCACAGCAAATGGGACTTGTCCCCGTCGAAACTTTGTCCTCCCCAAGCATCGATCAAATAGAGACGAATTTTGTGTTTGAAACCGCTCCTAGTAGAGAATCATGGATGACTCCGTACCGAAATTACATCGAGAATGGGACGTTGCCTGAACATAGAAACGAGAAAAGACAAATTCTACGAAAAGCTTCACGTTTCGTCATTTAGAACAGTGTCATGTATAGAAGAGGATACTCTGTTCCTCTCCTCCGATGTATCGCGCACGATGAAATCAAACGAGTGTTACATGACGTACATGAAGGAGAATGTGGCGATCACAACGGTGGGCAGGCTCTCGCTAAGAAGATACTCCGATACGGATACTACTGGCCGACTGTTAACCAAGATGCCACGAACTATGCCAGAAAATGCGATAGATGCCAAAAATGCGATAGATGCCAGAAACACGCCCGAATTCCAAGTGCCCCACCTACCGAGATAACCCAAATGGTCAGTCCCTGGCCATTTGCAATGTGGGGCATCGATATCATTGGCACACTACCCCTGGCCAAAGGTGGGGCAAAATATGCCAGCGTTGAAGTTGATTATTTCACCAAATGGGCTGAAGCTGAACCCTTGCAACCATTACAACAAAGAAAGTAATCAATTTCGTAGTTCGCAACATCATTTGTCGATTTGGACTCCCGAATACCATCATCACCGATAATGGAGTCCAATTCAGTAGTACGGAATTCAAGAATTTCTGTCAACGGTTTCACATCCATAAGAAATTCTCGGCAGTTGCACACCCTCAGGCAAATGGTTAGGTTGAAGCTGTTAATAAAGTCATAAAATCCATTCTAAAGAAACGACTGGAGAAGGCCGGGGGAAAATGGGTTGACGAACTGCCTATGGCTTTATGGGCTTATCGAACGACTCACAAGACTACGACCGGACACACCTCATTTTCCCTATCTTATGGCTCTGAAGTCGTAATTCCAGTCGAAATGGAAGTATTTTCCCATCGCGTGACTTACTATGATCCGAAAACAAACACTATATTGCTTGCTGAATCTTTGGATCTATTGGATGAAAAGCGGGAAGAGGCTGATTTGAGAGCGGCCGCACATCGAAGTCGAGTCGCCCGATTATACAATGCCAAAGTTCGACCTCGAACCTTTGAACTCGGCGATCTCGTCCTCAAGAGAGTCTATCCGGTCCCTTCACACATGAAACCAAACTGGGAAGGACCATACATGATTACGCAAAGACTCGAAGATGGCACATTCAAACTATCGACAGTTGACGGTCTTGACTTGCCAAGGGCCTGGAACAGCGAGAGTCTCCGTCGCTATTACACATGACAGGCTTTATTTGTTTCATTACATCTTTCCATTTTTTGCGATTTTGCTTTTGCATTTAGAAATTAGAACTTGTAATAAGGCAACTGACTTTGCCATATTTTCTTATTTCAGCAATAAAATGCCATTTCTTCGAGCCAGAGCTGTGATTCATTGAATACAATGCACAACATCATGATGCACGGAGAGCTGAATTCCATCATGCAGTGGAATTTATTCAAGTAGGGAGTGGTTGTGATACGACCAGCCACTCGCTAAGTGAAACCCGAGCTCGGGGGCAAGCCATCACATCAAGGCTAAAAACAGGGTGGCACACGATAATCCCTCGCTCAACTCCGTACTCCCGAAGTGCGAGACGGAGTATAAACGCACAACCACTCCGTACTCCCAGAGTGCGAGACGGAGCGTAAACCTTAATCAACTCCGAACTCCCAGAGCGCGAGTCGAAGTATAAACATCCAACTACGAACTCCCAGAGCGCAAGTCGGAGTATAAACATTCAACTCCGAACTCCCAGAGCGTGAGTCGGAGTATAAACATTCAACTCCAAACTCCCAGAACGCGAGTCGGAGTATAAACATTAACTCCATACTCCCAGAGCGCGAGACGAAGTATAAACTTTACTTAACTCCGTACTCCCAGAGCGCGAGACGGAGTATAAACTTTACTTAACTCCGTACTCCCAGAGCGCGAGACGGAGTATAAACTTTACTTAACTCCATACTCCCAGAGCGCGAGACGGAGCATAAACTTTACTCAACTCCGTCCTCCCAGATTGCGAGGCGGAGTATAAACATACGTCAACTCCATTGTCCCAGAGTGCGAAACGGAGTATAAACATAAAACAAATCCCGGATTACTCCGAGAGCGCGAGCTAGACATAAGCGTTAACAAATTCCGAAGTCTGAGAGCGCAAACCGAAGAATAAATAACCAAATGCGGTTTTGAGGAAGGAGCATCCGTCCGCCAAACGACTTCAACCGCACCTCAACAGAGTTGCATCACGCGCTCATGAACTAAGTTATTAGCCAAAAAGAAAAGTCCCCAGAGTGTGGATGTTAACACTAAACCATGGCTTATCCCCGAGGCTGGGGGCAGAACAAAAACAAATATTGAATTGAAGACAAAAGAGAATATGTTTTCATTTCAATTATCAACAAAAGGAATCCGATTACAAGCCAATTCAAAAAATCCCTACTAGCGGGGGCCGAGCCCGCATCTATACACGGCTACATAAAACCAAAAAGACAAAACAAAATACTACCCCCGGATATGACAGAACAAACTGAAGAAGCACTCAATCTTTCTTCTTCCTCGGTTTCTTTTTCGGGGCAGTCCCGCTGGATCCGCTACCCGACTTCCTCCGCAATCTTTTGCTCTTCTCCGTTTTGTCCTCTGATTGCGGCATAATGTCAACATCCTCCTCGGAGCTTGAGGCGACAGAGATTCTCTTAGAGGATGGAACTGGAGGCATAGGAGCTGTAACAGGAAGTGGGGCAGGAGCGCTTGCAATGACCACAGTGCCGCCCGACGATATCATCATTAGTGGGGAAGGGCCAGGCGGATTCATGCCTGCTGTCACTGATGTCATCTCAGCATTGATCTCAACAAGAATTTCATCCGCACGAGATGCTTGGGCCGCGCTGGACGTGCCAGCGGCTGGCATATAGGAGCTAATAGCTGGAGTAGCCCCGCTCATGGCGAAAGATGGATCTGCGAAGGAATCATTGGGTTGATTAAGAAGTTCCTCAATCATCTATGCATCGAAAGATAACATGCTCGTTTCTCCTCCTTCGCCAACCATGGTAGATGTCATAATCTCCTCAGTAATAATGGCCTCCTGCGTTTGATAACGAACTTGAGATGCAGGAGGCGCAGAGATAACAGCCTCGGTCACTGAATGTGAGAAAAACGAAGATTGTTAGCTAAATGAATTGCTTCAGACTCACCACACTAAGTATATACGGGAGGCATTCAAATACCTTCCTTAGTATGACCAGGAGTGTGGGTAGGCATAGGGACAGATGCTCCGATGGGAGACAACTGCGGCTGATTAGGATTATAAGTAGGGACAGGCTGGAGATCCACCGCGGCAGTGGCTTCGGGCATCATCAGAATGGGCACTTCAGCACTTGTTTCACGATGCTCGACCCCCGAGCCCTCACCGGTCTCCATTTGCCGAGCACCAAGCCTCTCCTTCTCCACGGAAATCATCGCCTCGTGGAGAACCTTCCTCTCCTCCTCGGTGAGCAAGCGCGTCTCAAGTTCAAAATCATCCAGTGCTTCGTCTGGATGCGCTGCTTTCTTTTCCTCCACCAGCGTAGTCCAGGCGTTGTATAAAAGCATAGAATAATCTCTGAGCCAAGATAAATTTCTGTGCTCCAGCACATTGGCGTTGTATGTGACCAGGAGATCATCAAAATCAGCTTCCATCCTGGACTGCTCTGCCATGATCTTTTCCTCGGCTTCTGCCTCCACAAACTTAGTCTTTGCCACCACCGCACTAAGTTCAGCTCGGAGTGATACAGCTTGATCGCATGCCTCCTGAGCAGCGGTGTTTGCATCATCTTTTTCTTTCACCATTTCGGCGAATTTGGCTTTAAGCTCATTCAGCTCTTTAACGGCGGTGTCCCGTTCAGCTACAACGGTGGTATAACGATGGCCCATCCCTTCTACTAAGGAACAATGTGCTTGCTGCATCCTTGCCATCTTCGCCACGGCCTCGTCATGCTTTTTGAGCGTCTGAATTTTAGAACTTCGAGATGACTCGACCTCTGACTGGAGAACCTGGATGATGCGATCTTTCTGGACAAGGTCAGCATCGCGTTTCTCAATAATTTTGGCCCGGTCAAAAGCTACTTTTGAAGCTTTCACAGCTGCCTTGTACCACTCCTTGTATTGAGCATAAAAATTACGGATGTAGTCATGCGCGATATTCTCGGCATCCGGGGGAATCCTCTTGAGATGGGGAGGGAAGACATACGCATCCACACAAATTTCTGGAAAATCATTTTTTATCTGAGCAAGCTTGATGGCTCCTTCACTCGTCAGTTCTGCCGGAGCCTGTTCAACAATAGCAGTTGTCTGTGGTTCAACTCTTTGCCGCTGAGTTTCGGGCCTTGAAGATTGAGAAGGCTGTTTTTGCTGCGAAGACTCAGGAGGATCTACAGGAGCCCTAGGAGGCGGAGGAGAACGAGATCGCGATCGGTACTGATGGCCTCTATCTCTATCAGTACGATCTTGACCAAAGTGGTCATGCCAATAATCTCGATCTCTGTCATAATGCTCCTGGCTGGTATAGCCTCGTCCATGATCCCTATCCGATTCCCTCCAGCGGGACTCATAATATGAGGAAGATCGGCGAACATTGCGGAGCCTATCCAGAGTGGATCCACGACCTGACATCTCACCTACGATAAGAAGAAACCGCGGTTTAGCATCCTACAAAAATAACATCCAATATGCGAAAATCGTGTAGTGCTGTGGAAGTGTGTGTAAATGTGTAAACCCCCTGACCAACCGGAAGTGTTGACCGCACTAAAAGGAAAAGGCTCGCTCATATTTAAAATATCTTGGAATTCTTCCAACCCGAGATTGTGATGAATTGATATGAAATCCGGGATGGGAATATCACCAAGCCCTTCGAAGGTATCTCTCGATTGAGAAGGGGCGGCCTCGGAAATTATGATTCTGGAAGTGGGAAGAGACACATCTACAGACTTCCATCTATTAGATTTAATTTTTTTTGAAACGACGGCCTTGCTTTTCCATCTCTCTCCCAATTCTCGAAATTGCCAGAAAAATCAGCCATCGGCTCGACGTCCGTGTGAGTCCGTTCTTCGTCGCTCACTTCGGTTATCACAACTCCGAGCATTTTCTTCGCCATTTTCTTCATTTTCTTCTTCTTTTTCTTTCTCTTTGGAACGGGCCTTAGCATCCCTTCGGTGACTATGCTCTGATTTATTTCAATCAAGCCAAGAGCTCTTAAGTTATAATCAGTCAACACCAAGTCGATGTGTCTCAAGTCGCTCGGGATCTCTTGAAGGCTCCGAACCATGCCCTTGTAATATCCGCCGTCGGGTCTCGAGATAATGGCTGTAAGAAAAGCAAGATGTCAATACCAGTGCCAAAAACCGTTAGTCAAGAAAATCATCGACGGATTACGACACTTACGTTTAGACAACCACCGCCCAGCAAAACCTGGAGGACACCGGATATAAAACCATTCATTCTTGAAGTAACTGAGTCTGGTACAGGCTCCGGTGATAACCTGGAAGTTCCTGACTGCCTCCAAAAAGGTAAAGGATGGACTATCGCCTCTGCTTTTGAAATTAAATAGATATCTGATTTCCGTTGGCCTTGGTGGGCAGAAGGGATGTTCCATAAATACAATGAATGCACTGTTCAGTAGCGCGTGCCCGTTGGGGTGTAATTGAGAAGGAGTGATTCCAAGAAATGTTAACATCTCCCTAATGTATTAATTGAATGGAGGGAGTATTCCGGCCGCACATGCATGGCGATAGAAGGCGGTATACCCTTCCGGCGGACAGTGACGTCTGTCACTAGGTCCCGGCAATAACGCATCATCCAAAGAAATGTTATGTCTCGTGCATATCCTGCCCACTAAGTTTTCAGAAATATTGGATTGAACGGAGTCTATAGGGTCCTCAATAAATATAGCCTCTTGCAACTCGTCAGGAGTTGGATCTACTATCTCCGCTGGGATGTCTGGAATTACAAGGACCAGAGGTGGAGAACTCTGAATCTCCTGCTGTTGAGAGCTCGAAGATTCCATCACTGACTAACTCATCAGAAAGTAACGTTAAGCAAATGGAAAAACCCGTTCATTTCCCCGTGTAAAGTGTGTGCAGTGCAGTGCAGTGCAGCCAATACTTAGGAAATTCAGCATAGTTGAAGAAAATATAAGAACAACAAGGGGTTCGAAAACCCAGTCGGAGTGACCCTCATCGCTGACCGTCACAACCATACCGTCAAAACACATAAAATTCGAGTTAAGTTGGAGTTTGTCTTGTCCAGATACAGTTCCATCGACAAGCTTCGAAAGGCAGTCAAGTATGCAATACAAAAGTTCAATCCAAATATGCAGAGATGAAGCTCGTCAGAATCATGCTATCAATCATGTCTCAGTTCGTATCCATAAGGCTTTATTCATATCGATCAAGGTCGGGGTTTTAACCACGGATCGACCAAAGAAGCATTATTCTCGAATCGATCTTGGGCGAATCGATATGTTTCGCATCGATCACAACGAAGTTTCGAATCGATCAGGAACCCTAGGTTTCGTATCCATCATCAGTCTGGGTTTTGAATCGATCTTAGAAATAGAACTTTGCATTATTAAAGTTACACAGGCTTCATATCGATCGTTGGAGCAGTAGTTTCGTATCGACCACAAGGGGCAGCTCCACGATCGATCCCAACGGACCGATACGACATCTCGCCATTTGTAGTCAACTCAACCTCCAATCCTACACTTCGTGCATCCAGTTCGATGCGAACGCCATGACAAAACTCCATCTCCCAAATCGATTTCGACACCAATCAAGATCGACACGAAAGATCCAATCATACTTTTTCTACAGCCAACCATTCTTGGTTTCGACCTCGATCTCGACTCCATCAAGATCGACACGAACAAGAATGGGCGAGGATTTCGAATCTTGGAGCCTCAAATACTTAATCAAATTACCCACCTAAATATGAAGTTAGTTTAAGAAAACTTGGGTGCTAGTTCGATTCGAAGAAAGGATTGGTCCGTTTGCCTTTAATTCTTGAAATCTGGGATTGTTTCGTAGACACAGGAAGACGAAGGCAAGAGTAAAAAGTGAATGGCATCTCAGTATTTATAGGAATGTTATGGCGATTCGTATCCCAGTAGACGAAACCGGTAGTAGCCGGTGGAACCAGTGGACGATTCGAAGCGTGCGATTCGAATTCATAGACCAGAGAACCATAATCGATTCGAATGGAGGCGGATGCATGCATTGAGCCGCGTTTCGAATCCATCTCTTCGACTCCACCAAAACGATATGGAGAACAATGTTAGGTAGATCCAGAGATCGTTCGACTGCATCGATTCGAATTGCCCTATTCGAATCCATCCAGTATGCAATGAGTTCATCGATACGAAATACAAAATAAAGATAGCCTTAAAAACACTCGACTCCATCTATCCGAGATCATCGATTCGAATTCATCAAAACTTGACCCGCGATGGCAAGAACTCATCGATACGAATCAGGATTTCGTATCCATCAACGATTTTCGTGTATCAAAGCAAAGCACGTTGGTTGAACATTTGTTTAAAAGAAGATTACAACAAAATAGCTAAAAGACGACTGTCAAGCAATCACTTGGATGGAAATATTCAGCCTAAATGATTGCAGTTTTTCAAAGCACGCCATGTTTACACAAGACGTACTTTGGGGGGCAAATGTTATCCCGCCTTTTGGCAAGGCCGAGATACCAATGGACTGACTAAAAACCAGGAGTCGCTCGTCATGGATATCGATGAATTTTGTCCGAGTCCGAATCGAGCCACGATTAGCAAGACATAACAAGCAAAGCCAGGGAAGCCAACGTTCCAAGTTTCAAGTCGATCCAAGTTCGTATGCTCAAATTATGATCCACACAAGTTAGAAGAAAAGTAATGTTCGAATCCATTTGTTCGAACCCATCAGGTTTGTATCGATCACAGGCTGGGCTATTCACGTGCTTCGTATTTGCATCCATCATTGAGACATGATTCGACTCGATCCAGTCCTTGACCATCACCCATTTCGTATCCATCTGGACAAAGCTATTCGTATCCATCAGCAGAAAGTACAATCGGATCCGCCATAGCACTTCACTTCTAATCCAGGGGTAACAGTATGTTCGAATCCATCCTGCTACAACAGCTTCGTATCGATTGACCATAGCACATCACGATCGATATGATGAAACTTCTGTTCGAATCCATCTGGGAATGAAGCCTTCGAATCCATCGAGTCAAAGCGGCGAAGTCTCCGGGACGACTCGATCAAACTGGCGAAAAAAGCGGATCGATGCGAAGCTCGCGCTCTACGTCATCACAGAAGAATGCTCCGCCATCGATTCGGAGCAATCGATTCGAACGAATCGATTCGAACGAGGCAAGCAGTTCAGGAAACACCAATTCGAATCGATCATAACTCGAGATCTATAGGTCCAAATGCTATGAAATTTTCACAGAAGCTTATGCACATGTTGAAGAGTGTCCACACCAAATTTCGACTCAATTGGACGTTTTCTTGATCGATTCGAATGGACTTCGAATCGATCCCAATGTGGGCCCAAATTTCCTAAAGGCGGGCGCATGGGCCGCCTCACGTGCCAGAAGTGGTCTCCCAAAATTTAGGCAAAATATCTGCCTCCTACACCTATAAATAGAGCCCCTGGTCATTCAGAAAAGGGGTCGGACAATTTTAAGAGCTAAAGAGCGTCCAGATTCTGCAGATTTACTCCAGATCACCATTGCTGCTTTAGATTCAGACTTTAATCATAAAATCTGTTGTACTACGCTATAAGAAATTGTAATCTTCAAGTGACAAGCAATAAAATCATCAAGCTTCATAGTGCACGTAGGCAAAACGCCGAACCACTCTAAATTGTTGTCTTCTGTGCAATTTACTTTCTGTTATTTGGAGTTTTTGTTAGATAATCTTCATTTTCAATTTTCATTCTTCACTTTTATCTCTTCAAAAACTTCCGAAGAGTGTTGTGCCCATTTTTGGTACAAACAATGATAACTTAACTTTTGTTGGAAATTTTGACAAGTAGGACTTAAATTTCTTGATAATGACCAAAATTTATTTTTAACTTATTTGTGTCAACATAAAAGTAAATCCTTCATTTGTGAATATTTTCAAAAAACTTGCATTCATCCCATTGTAAATAAATTTTGCATTTTGTAAATATTTTCACTTTGCATTCAGATTTTGTGGGTAGTATCCGCTGAAAACCCTCACGAGACAACACTCGTCCTACTGGGGACACCTAGAGGTTTGACGGCTTGTTGCATACGCTCAATGCAATCGTGCTCCCTACGAAAACGGATTTATTTTAGTTTTGCTTTATTCGAGGACGAATAAAAAGATAAGTGTGAGGGTATTTGATGTGCACGTAAATGTGCATATATTTACTTCCATATTTTTTCTATTTTATTTAAATAAATGTCATATTTGGGCATTTTAACATATTTAAAACCAAAAAAATTATTTTCAAATCATCATATATTCATCAACATACAGGGGCAAAATAGCCATTTTTGTGCATGTGTTAATTTGGAACTTTTTACTTGGACAAATTTCATAATTTTTATAGGAATTTGGATGCATATGGAAGAGGGTTTTATAAAGATACATGCATGCACAAATGAATACAAAGGAAAGATGATGGAAATAATTCAAGCTCATGATCATGGAGGACCCCACCCACTTACCTAAATCTACAATTAGAAGCTAATGGACAACTAAGTGGAGGTTAAAGCTTCATGCACATTTAATGATGGATTAATTAGTGGCTAATGGTTACTTGGTGGCCACACTTCCTAAAGGTCATTTTGGGAAGTGCCCTAAAAATTGAAGTAGGGTTTTATGCATGTATTAATAGACTTCTTATGTACATGTAAATATATTCTACTCTTTCACATTGGTTAGAAATTTAAGAAAGCAAGTTGTAATGTCAATGTTTCATGAAATAAAAATGGCTTCTAGCCTCTTTCTCTTTTCTTTTCGACATGCTTCTTTTTACTTTTATGTTCAGTTTTACTTCTATGCTCTCTTCTTTTCTTTGTTAGTAGATTAGATTTACATTCATGCAAGTAGTGTAGCTTTATTTTTTTTATGCAAGTAGTTTAGTAGTTAATCTCATTTTCTTCCTTTGCTTATTTTCTATTTCTTTTGCTTTTTAATATTGAAATTTACAAGTGTTGATTTGATAACACAAATGAGTAGCTAAACCCCTTCAATTTAGGGGTAATGAAGATCTCTAACTTTATGTAATTTCATCATTTTTATGATTTATGATCTCTTTTATTTGTGCTTGATGAAAGTGAATTTTGATGTAAGTTTATACAAGTGGGTTTGATAGCTTATGTTGCATATGAAAATGAGCTATTCTTATTCAACATAAATACAAATAAGATCAATATTTGCTAATTGGTTTTTGATTTTGAAATGAAAGTAAAAACAAAATTTGATGATCTATATTACTAATTACAATAGTAAATAGATCATACTTAAAATAGCTTTTGCTTTGGCTTCATTTTCATGAGAAATGATAAGTAGTTTATTTGTGGGATTATAGTTTGATGGTTTAAGTTATGTTAATTAATAACATAAATAAACCATACTTATGATAAATACAATAATTATTTCACTTAATACCAAAAATAGAGATCATAGATTGTTTGTTTGTTGATTTACAAAAATATGAGAGTGGATTTGCCTATAAATTGTTCTCTAATCTCATAGTTTTTAATCTCACTTTTTTTCTAAGTTTTAGCTTCATTTTGTTTGTAGTTAACAATTTCCACTCCATTTGGTATAATTTGATTGAACTAATTTTTAAAATTGAACAATTCCCTCCGGATCGATCCGTACTCGCCATTTACTAATTTCTGTACGCCGTGCGCTTGCGGTTAAATTTAATTTGAAATTTTTCGACGGTTTTCTAATTCGGTAGGAATTCCGTCGTTAAATAGACAGATATTTATAACTGTCCATGTTTAACTCTGATAAATGTATTTAAAATTTCTGCTATAAAGATTATATGTTGAAATAATATATGTTATTCCATTCGTGTGAGATTCCATTGTGTTTTCTTTCTTACCCTTAAACGATCGGGTTTACGCACTTGGATTTGCGGCACGTGAATACCGAGGATGTATTAGTGTTAATTTTCGAGAGTTGAAAAGCCCGTTCGTCACAAATATTTTCTTACTTTTGAATGGAATAGTATACGGTTAGAACGATCATGGTGTGATGTTTAAGCTAAGTGTTGAGTTATTTTATTTTTAGGTTTCCGACATTTCACTATCCAGATTTTCGTTCACTTATGGGCTGCAAATGCTAAAACAAAAAAAGCGATCATGTTCAGAAATGCGACACGATGTCAACAAAAAATAATGTACACTGGTTAACTGATTTTTTAAAATCACAAAAACACTGGCGTTCGCTGATAAATCGCCAAACGATAATTTAAATAACTTCCAAGTTAAAAGTTTTGGAAAAATTAAATAAAATATACGTCAATAAAATTGAGTTGTAAAAACAAAATAATTTTCTTATTATTTATTTGAACCAATCATTTCTATAAATAAATTTACAAAATGAATTCACTGTTATTATTTATAACATAAAAAGGAATTAAATAAGACCATTAATTAAATTAAATTAACATTCAATTAAAAATCCAGATACTTTAAATCACTATTCAAGTATTTAATCCACATTCAAATGTTTTAAATAATCTCTACACTTGAATTCAAGTTATTAAACTTTAAAACCAATTACTAAAATATTTAAAATCAATTTAATATTCAAAATCAAATGAAAAAAATTCCCTATTGTTACATTCTTCCCTTTTAAAAGAATTTCGTCCCAAAAATTCCAAAGGTAAGAAAAATGCCTCCAAACCCTTAAAATTTTCAAACTAATTAGTCAAAATGGGTTGTTAAATCTCTAAGTCCCTTAAATATTACGGAAAATTTCGACAGGGTCTCCTTTGCGCCGCTCAATTGGAAACACTACAACTCGCCCAACGGGTCCAAACTAAAAAATGGAAACAAAAGCGAAGCGGCCTCCTATATATGGGGCATAAACCATCAACCAAACAAAAATATAAACATGTACTATTTGTTGGGCAACCAACTCTACACATGAAAACAATAGCATCAAATTAGTTTTTGCTTCCGTAAACCTGTATCTCACTTACGAATGATATCCAACATATAACTTGCATTTTCTAATACTAAAAGCATATAATCTATTTAAGCCCGTACAATGTACATATGTCATCCTCACGTAATATCGGATTTGATCACTTGCTCAATCACATAAATTTCATTTCAAAACTAGGATGGCTCACTCGACTTCCTTACTGCAGACTCTGATAAGTTTCCTTGATTAGAAACCTCAGTTCTCCTTACATAGCCACAAAATAAAATAGAACACTTCAGAATCAAATCAAAAATCTGTATCAAGTGTTCGCTGTCAAGAATCGAGTGAGAAATCCTTGTTCGGACCGGTGTAAGTCACCTCAAAATCGTGTACTCGAATTTGGGTCCAGACAGTTATGGGAATAAAATTTTCTACTTATAGCTTACATATTATTCCAATTGGTTTCTCAACTATACCAAATTGTTTTTATTCATATTCATTATTACTTGGAATATTTCCTTAAATACTAATCCTTTATGAACCATTTCATAAAATCATTTCTTTTAAACTTTACTTAAGTCAAATTCCATTTCATAGCTTAAGTCCATATTTGTATAATGCTCTTCTACATCCTAAGCGTATATATACAAATTCAGATTTGTTTTAGCTAAACCAAGATTTCAACAAGTTTAAATTGGTTTAACTTACTATCTTCTCAAATTTATAAGTTACGAAAACTTATTTTCTTACGATTTCAACAAACGTACTTAGCTTCAATTTCAATATCCATTTGGAAGTTTTTGACTATCCAAAATCGTCGAAAATTCCATTTTATTTTAATAAATGAAAATTATCAATCAATATCTCAAAATGAGACATACAAATCAAACTATCGTAATGGATAAGATACATGAGTCTAGATAATAACTTAGTTAAAAATTTCAGAACTAAATAATCGGGCTTTATTTCAAATTATTTTGAAATAATAAGATACATATGTCCTTTGTATATCAAATCACACTTTGGGAAATTAAAAAAAACATCGCCCAAAATAAAACATTTATGGCAAAACTCTATGCCAGCAATCCATCACTTTAGAAAATCGAAAATGAATACCGATGATGCTATAGTCATCACTAGAATTATTTTCCAATGACTGAAGTTAGTTCAATGCTTTATCTCTTTTAAAAATCCATTTTTCAAAATATTTCTATCCAAAAAACATCCAAATAATAATATTGTTTCCTGGAGATTTGACCAGGCAACTAGTACTCGAAATTGTACTCGGCTCCATAGTGTTCGGTATCCGTAGTGCTCGGCATCCATAGTGTTCGGTATCCGTAGTGTTCGGTATCCGTAGTGCTCGGCATCCGTAGTGCTCGGCATCCGTAGTGCTCGGCAACCATAGTGCTCGGCATCCATAGTGCTCGGCATCCATAGTGCTCGGTATCCATAGTGTTCGGTATCCGTAGTGCTCGGTATCCGTAGTACTCGGCATCCAGAAGACTCGGCGTCAAGTAGATCTTGGCAACAGGAGTACTCGGCATCCCATGGTACTCGGCATAGTACTCGGCAACGGGATTACTCGGCATCCAGAAGACATTCAGTATGCACAACTACTCAAGGTAACAATATCGTTCGGCCTTCATGCATTGTTCGGTCAAGAGCTTCGGGCAGAGGTACGTTCGGCTTCAACTGCAACCATCCTGCGCTTCCCACACATCAAACGAACCATTCAGCATAGGAACGTTCGGCATGGAAAGGACTGTTCGGGATCAAAGCGTTCGGCATACCTGGTTCTGCGTGTAGCGACCACTACACCTGGGCTAGAGCGTTCGGCTACCAAGCCCACTTGGGAAGTCCAGCCCATCTTTGTCTATAAATAGAGGGGCAGGGTCACAGTGAAGAGGATTCTTTTTTTTGGAGAGAACACCGGGGAGACTCTGCCATTTTTGAGACTCACCTTCTCTACTTAACAACTTCATTCAAGCATTTGATTCACGAATTGTATTTGTAATCAACAATAAGGAAGATCAATAAAGTTTAATCTCAAAGTGGACGTAGGCAATTACGCTGAACCACTATAAATTTGGTGTTCTTACTTTCTGCATTTAAATTAGCATTGTCTTCTCTGTTTAATTTATCTTCATCACTTATATCTCTACACAATCTTTCTCTACGAGGTTAGTGACCAATTTTGCTGCTAACACTTTGGTGCTTTCACTGAGAATCGAATTCTCAGACCTCAAGGATCTGCTTTGAAGCTACTGGATTGAACAAATCCCCCAAAGAAGATCCGACTCACTGATAGGACATCCGTTGATTCTACTCAGAGTTCATACCAATAACTCTACAATGGCAAGACCATGTACCAGGTCAGCTTCTCATAATGCGGATGCCCACGAGACTGCTAGCGTGCAACAAGCAGGACCTAGCAATCAACCAGCGATTCCGAGTGCAGGAATTGCCGCTCAAGAATAGACTCCAGTTGTCACCAGAGTAGAGTTCAATGACTTGATGAGAGAACTTAGGGAAAGCAGGAGACAACTAGGAGACCAGATGCAAGCTAACGCCAACCTGATGGCACAACTCACTCAACAGCAGCAACAGAATGCTGGGGGCAATCCCGCTCCTTATTCTTCATCTGACAGCTCAACTTCCTCTGATGAACCTCCCAGGCGAAGATGACGTAAGACTGAAGCTTCACGAGCAGAAGCTGATGTTCAAACAGCTGGAGACCGTAACCAAGCAAGAGCTGGAAACTTCAGGACCGGAGTGCAAACGGAGGATGGAGGCCCAGGCCATCAAAACGCTAACGATGTCGAACCCCAAGACGCCCGACTGGCAGATCACCAGGAGAGGAGGCATCAGCATGGACAGGCACGTAGAACAGACCTTAACCTCCCGCCTTCCATACAGACACCAGATCTGACAGCCATGATCAGGCAATTGATGAAAGAAAATCAGGGCTTATCGAATGATGATTGGGGAGTGTCAAGAAGTCATACTCCATTCACGGATGTTGTGTTGCAAGCGGCGTACCCCAGGAAGTTTAGTATGCCTACTATCCCTGCGTATGAAGGGAAGACTGACCCCAGACAGCATGTCATGAGGTACGAATGGATGATGGATTCAGCTAGAGCAAATGATGCCACCAAGTGTAGATGTTTTCCGATTACTCTCTCTGGGATCGCTACTATGTGGTTCACCCGACTTCCTCCGCGGTCCGTATCAAATTTCGAAGAGTTGGCAAGGAAGTTTATTGAGCAGTTCAGGATACACACTACACGCCCAAAGGACGCAATGTCTCTGTCAAGTGTAATCCAAAATCCCGGGGAGTCATTGAAGGAATATTTACAGAGATTCCATGTTGCAGCAACTGAAGTCAGTAACCCCAATGACCATGCAATTCTGATGGCTGTAATGAGAGGTGTGGATCCAGATTCTGAGTTCGGAGACTGGTTGGCAGGAAAACCTCCGACTACGCTAGAGCGCTTCTACTCAAAGGCACACCAGTTCATAAGAAGAGAGGAAGCTAGGTGGGTACGACGAGATAAGGCATCAGGACCTGTCCAAGAATCTATGAAGAGTAACATTGCTGTGAAGCAGTCTGGAGACAGCTCGGGAAAGGTCCAAGTCAACGTCCAAAATAAGCCTGGGCAGCCTAAGGAGTCCGGAGGAAGAAATCAAGGGAAGAAGAGAGAAGCGGGGAAGTGGAAGTCGAGAATTCCAAGCTACAACGAGTATACTCCGCTGAACGCGCCACTTGAGAACATCTACCTATCCACCTGCAATACTTTTCAATATAGAAAGCCACGTCCGAAAGAATCGACCGAGGAACAAAAGCGGACTGGGAAATATTGTCGCTTCCATGAGACTTATGGGCACAATACGGAGGAGTGCAGACACCTGCACGACGCTATTGAGAAGTTGATCAGGCAAAAGAAGTTGCAAGAATTTATGAAGGATCCACAGGAAGGAGGACAGGGAACGTCCAACCCAGGTCATGCACCAGCTTCACGTCATCCCGAGGAGCCTGCCCGAACCGTAGGTAGACTAGTCATAAATACAATTATCGGCGGACCTCACCCCGCAGATAAGAATTGGCAAGAGATGGAGCGATATGCAAGTTCCCTGAAGCATGCCGATTTTGAGTGTTGTTCGAACGCGGAGGACGGGACCCCTGCTAAGCAGCAGCGCGTAATGACAGACGATATTGTGTTCAGAAACAGAGACGCTGATCAGGTAGAGGCTCCGACCATCGACCCGATGGTCATATCTGCATCGATCGGACCAGCATATGTAAAAAGAATTCTGATTGATTGCGGGAGTTCTGTCAACATAATCTTCAAGAAGGCTTACGACCAAATGAAAATGGAAACAAAAGACTTGAAACCATCCAAAGCTCGTATACACGGCTTTAACGGCGCAGCGACCGACGCCGTGGGGTACGTTGAGTTACCTGTTGAACTGGGACAAGGCGAGCGTCGGAGAGTGCGAATTCTACCCTTCGTAGTTTTGGATGTGGATTCTCCATACAATGTTTTCTTGGGCCGGCCGGCCCTGGCTGAGTTTAGGGCAGCGTTAGCCCCGTGGTGTTTAACTTTGAAGTTCCCGACTAACAAAGGAGTAGGTATTGTTCATAGCGACCAAGCAGCTGGTCGTTCCTGTTATGTGGCTGAGCTCCGAGAGGCCCATCGGAGGGAGAAGGGAAAGGTTGCGGACAATCCCGTCCGCATCCTTAATGCGGATAATTGACAAGTAGTGCCCGAGCCCTAGCTCGGGCATAGTTCTCGGATCTTCGGAGATATAGATCCGAGAGACGACGATGAGAAACCCAGGGAAGAGAAGGCGGCACCGGCTGAATTAACGATTGACATTTCAGTTAGCCGTGACGACCCTTCGCGAATACTAAAGATCGGGTCACAGCTTGGCCCCGCGATGACTGAAGACCTTAGCGACTTCCTCCGGGCGAATCTTGATGTTTTCGCCTGGACGCATTCTGATATGTGTGGGATTTCCCCCGCCATCACGAGTCATATGTTGAACATAGACCCGAAATACGTTCCAGTTAAACAAAAAAGGAGAGGAATGGATCCGGAGAGGTCCGCCGCTCTCAGAGAGGAGGTGGACAAACTCAAAGCAAATGGGTTCGTCTGCGACGCCCTCTACCCTGAATGGGTATCCAACCCCGTGCTGGTAAAAAAGGCGAATGGGAAATGGAGGACTTGCGTAGATTATTCCGACTTGAACAAAGCATGCCCTAAGGACAGTTTCCCGTTGCCTAGGATCGATCAGTTGGTCGACTCCACCGCAGGACACGAGCTGCTGTCATTCATGGATGCGTACTCAGGGTACAACCAAATCCCGATGCATATTCCGGACCAAGAACACACCAGCTTCGTTACAAATGTCGGAATGTATTCCTATGTAGTGATGCCCTTTGGATTGAAGAATGCAGGAGCAACTTACCAGCGTTTAGTGAATCGAATGTTCAAGGACCAGCTGGGTAGAACGATGGAAGTCTATGTGGATGACATGCTCGTGAAGTCACGACGGTCAAACGACCACATTCGAGACTTGGTTGAAATGTTTGACATACTCAGGTTTTATGGGATGAAGATCAACCCTCTGAAGTGTTCCTTCGGCGTTGCATCAGGGAAGTTTTTGAGGTTCATCGTCAATGCTAGGGGAATTGAAGCCAACCCAGAAAAGATCCAAGCTATTCGAGATGTGCAAGCGCCCAGGACTATAAAACAAGTACAGAGCTGAAATGGAAAAGTAGCTGCGTTAAGTCGATTTATATCCAGGGCAACTGACAAGTGCATCCCATTCTTTGATATAATAAAGAAAGGGAAGAGAAATTTTGAATGGACGTCTAGTTGTGAGGAAGCGTTCCGGAATCTGGTGAGGCATCTGGAGAGTCCACCAATGTTATCAAAACCAGTTGACCACGAGATGTTGTACGTATACTTGGCTGTATCCCCACATGCGATAAGTGCGGCTTTGGTTCGTGAGGAGGATCGAGTCCAAAAGCCGGTGTATTATGTTAGCAAGCGTTTAACAGGGGCAGAGAGGAATTACCCTAAAATCGAGAAATTGGCTTATTGCTTGGTGATTGCATCACGCAAGCTACGCCCATACTTTCAAGCACATTCAATCGGTGTTTATACCGATCAACCCCTGAGGCAGGTACTCCAACGGCCGGAAACTTCTGGGAGATTGCTATGATGGAACATCGAGTTGAGCCAATTCGATATCGCGTACTTACCACGGAGAGCCATCCGAGGGCAAGCATTAGTAGATTTCATCGCGGAGTTTACCATACCCGTCAAACCGGATGATCACGACATCATTCCCCCCGTTCGATGGAAATTATACACTGACGGTGCATCAAACGACCGTTGCTCCGGCGCGGGCATAGTTCTTATAACTCCGGAAAACCGATCAATCTGTTATGCCCTGAAGCTTGATTTTCCGGCTACAAATAACGAAGCCGAATATGAAGCACTGATCGCTGGCTTGAAGCTCATCAGGGAACTCGGGATCGAATCAGTCGAAATCTTTTGTGACTCACAGTTGGTAGTTTACCAAGTACGGGGAGACTACCAAGCAAAGGGACGAAAGCTCGCTCCGTACCTTGTTCAGGTCCAAGAACTACTCTCGAGTCTTGAGCGTTATGACATTTCACATGTCCCGCGCGAACAGAACAAAGAAGCCGACTTGTTGGCTAAGTTTGCGAGTACCAGGCCTACCGGCGATGCGCAGCAAATGGGATTGTATCCCGTTGAAGTCTTGCATGCCCCGAGCATAGACGAGATGAAAGTCGATCGCGTGTTGGAAACGGAAATCGAGAAGGAATCGTGGATAACCCCATTCAAACTGTACCTGACGACCGGGGCTTTACCAGAAAAAAGGAGCGAAAGACGGCAGGTCCTACGAAAGGCCGCGCGATACGTGATGCAGGATGGATTAATGTATCGAAAGGGATTCTCAGTCCCATTATTACGATGCATCGCTCATGATGAGACGAAGCGGGTCTTAAGAGAAGTTCATGAAGGGGAATGTGGCGACCATACTGGGGGGCAAACGCTAGCAAAGAAGATCCTCCGCTATGGATATTACTGGCCAACCGTAAACCGGGACGCCGCAGACTACGCGAGAAAGTGTGACAAGTGTCAAAGATACACGAAAATCCCGAGGACTCCATCAACGGAACTCACGCAAATGGTTAGTCTCTGGCCGTTTGAGATCTTGGGGATCGACATAATCGTCTCTTTGCCTATATCCAAAGGTGGTGCGAAATACGCGATAGTTGCAGTCGACTATTTCACAAAGTGGGCTGAGGCAGAGCCTTTGGCCACAATCACCTCTAAGAAGGTCATTAACTTCGTTGTACGAAACATTATATGCCGTTTCGGCCTTCCTCGCACCATCATTACGGACAACGGGATGCAATTCGAAAGCAGAGAGTTCAAAGAGTTCTGTTTAAAGTATGGCATCGAGAAGAAGTTCGCCGCTGTCACACACCCGAAAGCTAACGGGCAAGTCGAGGCCGTTAACAAAATAATCAAGTCCATACTGAAGAAGTGTCTGGAAAAGGTTGGAGGCAAGTGGGTAGATGAACTCCCGACAGCATTATGGGCATATAGAACTACCCACAAGTCCGCGACCGGCCACACTCCATTCGCCTTGGCATACGGATCTGAAGCCGTTATACCCGTGGAACTTGAAGTTCCGTCACACCAAGTGACATACTATGATCCCAAGACAAACCAGAACCTCTTGTTGGAATCCCTGGACTGCATCGATGAAAAGCGTGAAGAAGTTCAATTGAAGGTGGTAGCGCATAGACACCGAATCAAGCGTTATTACGACGGCAGAGTCCGCCCAAGGATCTTTGATGTGGGTGATCTCATTCTGAAACGAGTTTTCCCGGTACCATCACGTATGAATCCCAGCTGGGAAGGTCCGTACGCCATTGAACGGAAGCTTGGAGAGGGAACATTCAAGCTAGCGACCGTTGATGGCACAACACTTCCCCGAGCATGGAACAGTGAACATCTGCGGCAGTATTACATTTAGCATGTTTCCTTTCTTGTTTTAGGCACTGTTATTTCCTGCATGTTCCCATTCAGTAATAACTTAGTTTCTTTTTAAAAGTTGTAATCGAGCAGTTTAGTTGATTTTCATTAATAAAGGCTTGAAGCCGTACCTTCCATGAATCACTAACGTTTCTATATCTCATAATTGAATGACGAACTACATTATCTTGTACGACGTACGGACTCGTATAAACAATTTCAAATCTCTGAATCCCCGGAGCGCGGAGCGGAGTACTCTAAGTCCCCAGAGCGCGGACTAGAGTATAAACGATTTCAAATCTCCGAATCCCCGGAGCGCGGAGCGGAGTACTCTAAGTCCCCGGAGCGCGGACTAGAGTATAAACGATTTCAAATCTCCGAATCCCCGGAGCGCGGAGCGGAGTACTCTAAGTCCCCAGAGCGCGGACTAGAGTATAAACGATTTCAAATCTTCGAATCCCCGGAGCGCGGAGCGGAGTACTCTAAGTCCCCAGAGCGCGGACTAGAGTATAAACGATTTCAAATCTCCGAATCCCCGGAGCGCGGAGCGGAGTACTCTAAGTCCCCAGAGCGCGGACTAGAGTATAAACGATTTCAAATCTCCGAATCCCCGGAGTGCGGAGCGGAGTACTCTAAGTCCCCAGAGCGCGGACTAGAGTATAAACGATTTCAAATCTCCGAATCCCCGGAGTGCGGAGCGGAGTACTCTAAGTCCCTAGAGCGCGGACTAGAGTATAAACAATTTCAAATCTCCGAATCCCCAGAGCGCGGAGCGGAGTACTCTAAGTCTCCAGAGCGTGGACTAGAGTATAAATGATTTCAAATCTCTGAATCCCCGGAGTGCGGAGCGGAGTACTCTACGTCCCCAGAGCGCGGACTAGAGTATAAGCGATTTCAAATCTCCGAATCCCCGGAGCGCGGAGCGGAGTACTCTAAGTCCCCGGAGCGCGGACTAGAGTATAAACGATTTCAAATCTCTGAATCCCCAGAGTGCGGAGCGGAGTACTCTAAGTCCCCAGAGCGCGTACTAGAGTATAAACGATTTCAAATCTCTGAATGCCCAGAGTGCGGAGCGGAGTACTCTAAGTCCCTGGAGCACGGACTAGAGTATAAACGAATACGAATCTCCGAATCCCCAGAGTGCGGAGCGGAGTACTCTAAGTCCCTGGAGCGCGGACTAGAGTATAAACGGTTTCAAGTCTCCGAGTCCCCGGAGCACAGAGTCAGCAAAAAGTCCAAGTACTCGAGAGATGTGGGACGAGAAGTACGCCATGTCTAGAAATGTTTGAACAACACGAGAATGGACCGGGAGATAATGCAACTCATAAGAACTTGAGTTATGGCTACAATTAGTCAGCAAACCAAAGAAAGACAAGAGAATCATTCAAGCGAAAAAGAAACTAAAAACTTTATTCGATAAGTCCAAAATGGGGTTACATGATCACTCCTACAAAATTCAGACCTGTCTATACAAACTACAAGCTACGGAAGATAAAAGCAATTACAAGACTTAAGCAAGAAACTCGTTGAACGAGTGTATCGATTATTTCTTCGATTTCTTCTTCTTGTCTTCCTTTGTTGTTTCCGATGACTCCTCTCCCTCACACTTTTTCTTGGATTTTTTGCTTGCTAAAGAAGCGGAGTCAAGGGTAGGAGACGAAACGTCCAGTGGTTTGAACTTGCCTGGGAGAATGATTTTCAAAGGTCTGTTCCGTGGGTCGGTCAGTTCCAGTATTCCAGGTTCAACTTTGACCTCAACCCTTTTCTTCTCCTCTTCGGCAAGGCGGTCCTTCATGCTCATCTGCGAGGTATGCTCAGAGGCGCCGGTGATTTCAATTTCATCAGTCCCTTCGGCAGGAGATGAAGTGTCGAGCTTATCATCATCTAGCGCCCCGATCACTTGAGCATCGGGACCAGGGAGTACTCCCGCATGGACAGCGTCGCTTGTTTTTCCTGCCTCCTCCTTGGCGTCATCGCTCCTCGGAGTTGGTTCGGCGTCAGAACAACCTACATGAAAACATAAAGAATGAGAGTTAGAACGAGTAGCCACTGCTGAAAAAAGATGGGATCTTTCAACTTCTAGAGAAAGAAGAATTTCCTACCAGGTTCCGGTTGGCTATCGGTGGCGCGTGGGTTTTCACCCTCCATGATAGGGGATAGCACATGAGCGCCGAGCCCAGGATCTTCGGGGTCATAACCAGCATGCTGCTCGAATGGATCAAGTGTCGGCCGACCGGCCGATTGAGCAGCGGGAGGAGCAGCAATGTGAGGAGCAGCAATATTGGCCCCAGATGAGCCAGCTTCATCATTTTTCTCTTTCGGAAGGGGAGAGCCTTTGCTGTAAAGTGCCAATGCCGTGGATATATCCGATGGCTCATTCCCCCTAAGGAACTCCTTCACCAAGGCCTCCTTATTGACCTCTTCGGAGCCCAACTCGATCTTCCTGATCCTTATCAAAGTTTCCCAGGCCTCAGCTAGGGATTCGAGATAGCCGTCGCCCAAGAACGTTAAGTCGCGATGCATGAGGACGCGGGCTCCATATTCAGCAATCAACAGGTCAAACATGCATTTGACCTCTTCCCTGCCGGCTTCTGCGGCCGCCTCGAGGCGAGAATCAATCTCCCCCGCAGCCTCTCTTTTGCCCTCCTCACAGGCCTCATCTTTCATTTTCTCAACCCCAGCAAGTTCGTCATCGAGCTTCGTTTTCAGGAGACGAGTAGCAACGATTTCATCACAGTACCGTTGTGATTCTTCTTGAGCAGCTACCTTGTCCTCCTTCTCCTTGGAGAGTAATTCTTTCAGCTCTCTGACTTGCACGACGAGCGCATCCTTCCCTTTTTGGACAGAGTCTTTCTCTAGGGCGAGGGCACCGCTGCGCTGGACTACTACATCAAGCTCTTTTTTGTGAGCCGCCTCTAAACGAGTAACTGCCTCAGTAGTATCTTTTGCGCTTTGTTCAGCGGCTTCCAGCTTCGACTTATACGAAGCTAGCTCTACGTCTTGGTGCTCGATGATGTTTTTGTCGCAGCCAGCCTCCAGTTTCAGGCGATCAATCTCATGTTGACGCTCAACGGATACCTCTGAGATCTTCTCCACCAAGTGCACAAACGCGTCATGTTGAACATAGACGTCGTTATTGCAGGCAATGGCACTCTGCTTCACATGCCCGGGAATATGATGAATGGCCGGGAGGAACTTCAGACCATTGAAGCAAATTTTTAGAAACTTGGCCTTAAGATCGACCATCTTTTCCGCAACAGTTGGGTCCACCGCAGGAGTAGGAGGAGGAGGCTTTGAAAGTTCCGCTCTTTTTCGTTGCTCTCGAACTTGCCTTGTACTCGATGAACTGGAGTGTTGTTCTCGAGGAGCATCAGATTGGTAACCCTTCTGTGAAGTTTTCTCTTTATCCGGCACAGTTAGAGGAAGAGGATCACGGGACTGCGAAGATTGAGAATATGCCTTCTTGCGGTGAGACGACTCATGGGGACGATTGTCTCTATCTTCATAATTGTCTCTGCCCCTGCGTCTGCCTGAACCAGAGTCCTGTCCAGAGCGATGAAATATGGAAGAGCCATGAAGGCGATCGAGTCCGTGAGAACGCCCCATATCACCTGCAAAGAATGGAGATAACAACGAGTTAAGAAAAATCCGTGAGATAAGGAAAAACTTGAAGTGTATGATGGAATGCGTATGTGCGTGTGTGTCGCAGTGTCTCCCCCGACGGACCAGTTCTTTTGTCTTTGCTAATTGGAGTATTGTCTCCTTGGGTCGGGAGTTGAACTCCCGCGTTGCCTTTAGCGGGCGAAGAAAACTTGAGGGCTTCAGGATCGTCAAACCCGTAATTAAGAATATCATCGGGAATAGACAGGTTCGACAGGCCCCTCAGGGAACTTTCCAGGTGCTGCGAGGAAGCCTCTTTCTCAGGCGGGATAGGCATGACTTTTGAAGTGCCACCGACTTTCTCCTTCTGCACTTTATATTTTAACTTCTTCTTTCCCTTCGAAGGGGAGGATGACGTCTCAATATCTTGAACTTCGATTGCCGGATTCCAAGCGGGAACCACATTCTCGCCCTGAGTCTCAAGAGCTTCGTCTTCTTTGCGCTCACCTTCTTCATGCGTATCGGGAATGCGGCACGACGACGATCCGGCCTGTTTTTTTCCTTTACCGGACGGAGGTTTGGGAATGGTGACACCTTCTGGAAGGCTGATCCGACGACCAGGGGCTAGCAAGCCAAACTCCGACAGTGATTCATTTGAAATGATAGCTCGGATGTCTCGATCCTCGGCAGGAAGAGCTCTAATGGCTTCGACAGCCTCAGAATATCCTCGGCCTTCCAAACGCGGGTTGATACCTGAAAAGATGAAACAAAGAGTTAGGAAAAACATGACTCCGGTTAAATACGAATAGTGACTCAGCAGAGAGACTTACTGCCTTCAACCCATCTCCTCGCGAAACCAGGAGGGCAGCGCACATAGAACCATTCCTGTTTGTACAGGGCGAATTTACTGCATGCCTCTGTCAAGATTTGGCATTTGTGGTACGGCTCGAGGAACATAAAGGAAGGACTGTCTTTCCGTCTCTTGATCATATAGATGTATCTGATATCGCCAGCGGTTGGGGGTCTGGAGAAGACGGCCATGAAAAGTAAGTAGGTCCCGTATAGAAACGCATGGCCGTTCGGGTGCAGCTGCGACGGAGCTATGTCAATATACTGCAATACATCCCGGAGAAATAAATTGAACGGAGGCACGCTGCCCATCCAACACATGAACTTGTTATAGGCGGTATACCCGACTGGGGGTAGATGAGGGCGATCGTGTCGCGAAGGGACTAACACATCAGCGAAAGGGATCCCATGAATGGAGCATATCCGTCGGAGAGCGGCTTCGTTGATCTTCGAAGATTGTGAATCGATCGGATTGTCTAGTAGGATTGTTGCCTCCAGGGCATCAGGTGCTAAATTATGAGCAGGAGAAGTCGACGGTCTAGAAGTATCAGCGGCTTCTCGCCTTGATGATGGCCCAGGCCTGTCAGATATAGTAGCGGAGCTAGACTTTCTTGACATCCTCAATAAATAACGAACCTGGCTAAGTGCTTGAGAAAACTATACTTAAAAAACGTTGAACGTTAGAATTAACAACACGAGTTTTCCCCCCCACGTGGTGTGTGAACTAGTGCAAGCAATTGTGTACAAGCAATAAGAATCTAAAGATTTCAAAGATATAAGAATGAGCTTCGAATCGTCGCCTTCGAAGACCGTCATTGCTGACCGTCTCAAAGAGCCCGCCTGGTGGTGATTACAGTTCCAGATTCAGAAAACATATAATTTATAAAGTGACCGGCCTAAGTGTAGTTTGACATTTATACTGTTCGGCATTTAAATGGTGTTCGGCAATTGTATTGTTCGGCCTAAGTACAGGTCAACATGTATGTTTGTTCGGCATGTCAAGTGTTCGGCTAAAGGCCTTGTTCGGCTAAGTCATTGTCCAGTTAAAAGCTTTGTTCGACTAAGTCATTGTTCGGCTAAAGGCCTTGTTCGGCTAAGTCATTGTCCAGTTAAAAGCTTTGTTCGGCTAAGTCATTGTTCGGCTAAAGGCCTTGTTCGGCTAAGTCATTGTCCAGTTAAAAGCTTTGTTCGGCTAAGTCATTGTTCGGCTAAAGGCCTTGTTCGGCTAAGTCATTGTCCAGTTAAAAGCTTTGTTCGGCTAAGTCATTGTTCGGCTAAAAGCTTCGTTCGGCTGAAGTCATTGTTCGGCCTAAGGGTTGTTCGGCGTTTACAACTGTCCGGCATTTAAGAATATTCGGCCCTGATTTTCGTTCGGCTAAATTATAGTTTGGCATTTTAATGAGTGCTCGGCCTGGGTTTGTTCGACCAAGGGAGTATTCGGCAGCCTTCCATTCCACCATCCGGCGCATGACGACATACGCCGGAGCAGCGCTACACCAAACAACACCCTTACCTCCTCCATCACCTTCATTCTTTCCTCTTCCCTTTAGCCACAGTTCGACACGAAGAAACTAAGACCATAGGTGGACATACTCCTAATCATTCCCCCTCGCCTCATCGTTCGGCAATAAAGACGCGATAGAGACAACCGACTCAAAGGCCTTCTACGTGACACACTCGGCCATCTCGTTTGAAATCTACTGCTATCGTACGAGAAAAGATACCTAGTTTGCAGATTGGAGATTGGGATGGAGTAGTTAAGTTTTAAATCTGGACGACTGAATAGAATTGAAAATCTTCGAGGAACGACAGAAGTAAAAAAGTAAAGGGGAGAAGAAGGAAAAGGCCTGGTCTTATAGAGAAGGGAGGTGGAAGTCGAAGGGGCTATACCCGGTAGAACCGGTCAATGCCAGAGTGTTCGGCATCAGAGCAAAGTGACGTTCGACACATGAGGATTGTTCGGCTTCGAACGTATAGTTCGGCGTCCAGGCCACGCTCGTCACACACCTCCGTCACAGGCATTCTCGAGAAGGCATCACCGAGGAAAGTTGTACTAGATTCAAAGCGCATCACGTTCGGCCACGCGATACACTTTGGGGGGCAAGTGTTTCCTGGAGATTTGACCAGGCAACTAGTACTCGGAATTGTACTCGGCATCCATAGTGTTCGGTATCCGTAGTGTTCGGTATCCGTAGTGCTCGGCATCCGTAGTGTTCGGTATCCGTAGTGCTCGGCATCCGTAGTGCTCGGCATCCGTAGTGCTCGGCATCCGTAGTGCTCGGCATCCATAGTGCTCGGTATCCGTAGTACTCGGCATCCAGAAGACTCGGCGTCAAGTAGATCCTGGCAACAGGAGTACTCGGCATCCCATGGTACTCGGCGTAGTACTCGGCAACGGGATTACTCGGCATCCAGAAGACATTCAGTATGCACAACTACTCAAGGTAACAATATCGTTCGGCCTGCATGCATTGTTCGGTCAAGAGCTTCGGGCAGAGGTACGTTCGGCTTCAACTGCAACCATCCTGCGCTTCCCACACATCAAACGAACCATTCAGCATAGGAAGGGACCGTTCGGCATGGAAAGGACTGTTCGGGATCAAAGCGTTCGGCATACCTGGTTCGGCGTGTAGCGACCACTACACCTGGGCTAGAGCGTTCGGCTACCAAGCCCACTTGGGAAGTCCAGCCCATCTTTGTCTATAAATAGAGTGATAGGGTCACAGTGAAGAGGATCCTTTTTTTTGGAGAGAACACCGGGGAGACTCTGCCATTTTTGAGACTCACCTTCTCTACTTAACAACTTCATTCAAGCATTTGATTCACGAATTGTATTTGTAATCAACAATAAGGAAGATCAATAAAGTTTAATCTCAAAGTGGACGTAGGCAATTACACTGAACCACTATAAATTTGGTGTTCTTACTTTCTGCATTTAAATTAGCATTGTCTTCTCTATTTAATTTATCTTCATCACTTATATCTCTACACAATCTTTCTCTACGAGGTTAGTGACCAATTTTGGTGCTAACAAATATTATTAATTTTCTTCCAAAATTCTGAAAAAAAATTTCCGAAAACGCAGGGATTTTAAATCCTCAAATTCTCAGTTTAAATCCCTTTAATTATAAACAATACTTTAGAATTCACATTTTTATAAATTCACTTTCTTAAATAAACTCATTCCCCAAATGTTTATCCTTGTTAAGATAATAATACACAACTTTATCATTCTCTAACGACTAAACACACCATAAATATATAAAATAAAATCAAGGTAATATTATTTCATTTAACCTATTCTAAAACAATACAGTGTTGGTTTGCATTGTTCAAGAGTTTAAGAACCCCTATCGATATAGTTATTCCTTCTGTACTAACAAAATTCATAAACTCCTCAATCGATAAATCAACACAATATAAAATATCTTTATAACACTTACAAATATGCGCTTTTGTATATTTATACACTCAAACTCATCATAGTGTCTCACTTACCCTATCTCAGATGAATTAACTCCACAAAAGCCAAGGCATTCGCTCAACCTAAGCTCTAATACCATGTGTAACGACCCACCTTTTCGACCACAAAAGTTCACACCAATACATCCATGTTATTCATGTGTTGAGCATCCGAGTGCCGAAAAAGACAGATTGTTGGGGGAAAGGAGAAACGGTTGAATAAAATCTCACATCGTGACGAGTACTATATAATATACAATAAATCTTTACAAAAAAAACTGTAACATACATATATCAAATCAGAGTACACCAATCACTAATCATCGGCCTGGACAGTTATAACAACCTATCCTCACAATTACTAATAAATAAAACAACCAATGCAGCAGAAGTAAAATATATGTGTATACGTCTTGGAGGCATCTAGCTCGTCTTCTAAGGCTTCAAAGTTTCCAGACCGAATCTATAAATATGCTCGGTCTAACACAAGCATTATTAGAAAATAATGCCTGGATGAGTCTGGTAAACCAGCGTGAGAAACACACCTCAAATGGATTTTACTGTTATAAAATCTTTCAAAATGAAGGTATCTCGAAAGATCACGCCGTACATAAAAACGGACGAGTTTTTACCTTATGATAACCAGAACATTTTATGGAAAATGTAGTGATATTATAATTTTGTCTAGGGATTAAAATAAATATTGGATCATAGCTGAAATTGTTACATTAATTAAATTACAACATAATAGGTATATAACTAAATCCGAAGGGAAAATATAGGAGAATAAATTCCATCAATGACAAGGACTCGGGTACCACCTGTCATAGTACATCTCTAGATAAAATGTAGCGAGGGCCTCGCATGGACCCCATGTATGGCAAGATCACCTTACCACTTACTGGATAGTAGTAAAATATTTCATCACCCTGGTTGCTTTGCAACCTTTTTCGAGAGCTCTCTTGCACAACCAAATCCATAAATAAAAATCTAAAAGTGTGATGACAATATCCTAATGGGTGCGACCCACGTAGCCTTACGGCATATCCCATATTTTAGTCATTCTCAGTTGACGAGGCTTGAGGCTACGTTTTACCTTTTAGATAGCAATCCCACTTGGAATGCTAACACTGTCCTTTAGGCGATAATGTAGTACCAGCATCATCCATACAAGTTGTTCAGGACATGAACAAACCGAAGGAACTACTTCTACTACATCCATCTGGGATCACCTTCAAGATTAGTAGCAAGTAGCCCTTGCACTTCAAAGAACTCCGGCTTTGACCGTATTCAAGATATTCTAATTCGAAATGGTTATGCAGGTTCGAAGTGGTTTTTGAATAATGTATCCGATCCCGATCTCTCCGAACCGATAGTGATAGTTTTAAAAACTGGCCAACATTTGATTGTCGGTTATTTAACAATCAAATAAAAAAATTGTGATGTCTGGGGATTTCAACCCTTGAAAATCGACACTAATACATGCACTATATTGCGTGCCGACCTTCAAGTGTCAGAAAACCCGAACGTTAAGGGTAAAAGGAAAAATAGACATAGAACAAAATCTTACATGAATGGAATAACATATATTATTTCATTATATAAAATCTTTACAGTGGAAATTTTAAATACATTTATCAGAGTTAAACATGGACAGTTATAAATCTCTATCCATACAAATGCGAAATAAAATAGTACACAAGTGTGGTGGAAAAAGAGGTAATAGTCTACTAAAGAATCTTCTAACTCCATGCTCTGAGCACTTCTAGATTTCTTCTAACTAAACCTGACTACTAGGCTGCCAGGAAAAATAGGGCACCTAGAGTTTAAGGAAAAAGAAATAAACCCACGGTCAGTCATCAGACTGATGTGAACTCAAAATACGGGTTTTTACCTTATAATAACCGAAATCTTTGCTATGCAAAATTAGGGATATGTTTATACCTTATAATAACTGAAATCTTAGCTATGCAAAATTAGGGTTATTATTTTTAATGCCATTGTTTTTTGAAAACATTTGCAAATGAACTTATAAATCTTAGCTGAAATGCTTGCATCTCACGTTTCAGTACTTTGCACAACATAGTCCGTACGACACTTATTTGATATTGGACTTCCTACCGAATAGTGAGGTAAGGGTGTAACATCCCGAAATTTTCGACTTTCGAAAATTCGACATCGATACTCACTTTATCGGCTGCCGAGCCATCGAATGCCGGAAACCCGAAAAGTTATGGTTTTAAAAAGAAGAAAAAGGTAGAAGAAGAAGAAAAGAGTAGAAGAAGAAGAGAAGAACAACAGAACAACAATAGAAACAGAAAACAATATCAGAATCTTACACATCACAGCGGAACAATATATAATAGATAAACACTAGTCTTTTAAAACAAAGAACTATATCAGTTTATACATACATCAATCAGAGTCAATATACAACTCAATACAACACAGCACATCAATGGACATTTATATAAACTTGTCCTCATACAGAATACACAGCGGAATAAATACTATCAGATACAAATACTACGTCTCGTCGTCCAGCTTGCTTCCAAAGTTCCAGAATATCCAGAATATCCTGATAATATAACTCTAGGCTTCCCGTGTGGAAATTGGTGGGCACCCAGAGTTTAGAAGGGAAACAATAAACTCCGAGTCAGTCATGGTGACTGGTGTGAGATCGTAAAACAGTTTATCTTTAGAATAAACAACAGGAAAACTTTAATGTCAATTCGCAATGCTTTCGGAAAATGAAACTACCATAAGACCTCCCACCACACACACAATGCAAAACGCAGACTTGGAGGAGATTTCTTCTTATGTTAGTCAAAGATGCTTACTACGCAAAATCAAATCATTTTGGATATTATTATTAGTGCATAGTGGAAAATCATTTCGAAAGTAGAATATAAATCTTAGCCAGCATAGGTACCATTATATTATGCCTGCTATAGCTGCCTCCTGAGGAGACAGGTTATACAATTGAAATCGTAAAGGCTCGTATTGTTTCTTTGGATTTCCAACAAATGGTCAGGCTAAGGAACATCCTATGCCACGATGGGTACGTCCCTGGAATAGACGACCCGAGAACCTAACCGGATCTCTGCCAACACAAGGCCGGGTTACCTCTGCAAAAATAGGTAACTACTGACACGCGTATGCCATCCCCCGATCGTCACCGATCTTCCCGAGGATTCCCGATTCGCAACAACCACATAATAAGAATAATGCAGCAACCACAGAGGTTAAGTATCTGGGCTCCATACCATGATACCACCTTTATCCAGAAGGAATGACATACACTAAGGGGCGCTACTCCCTAGAACCTTGCCGCATCCTTCCTGTTTTGACCATTTCCGGGGTGTGAGGCTCGATGAAGTCTCGTCCACAAAGCTACACTTTCTACAAAGCCATGCTTCGGGTCAAACAAAATGATCAACCTATGATCACAAAGATATAAGATCAAACAAATGATCATATCGCAAATGATCAAACACTGATCATTTCACAGCAACACTCAGTATGCCACGTTACCAAATTGGGATATATCGCTGATAAATTTCAACTACATAACCTCTGAGCTCGTACGTCTCAGAGAAGGGTGTTAAGCTAAGAGAATAAATTCTCCGCCACCAACAGAAATGTATTTGAAAGAAATCAGCTTTATATCTCAATTTGTAACGTTAGACACACAATCCATACAAGTCTGTTCCGGGATCAAACAGAACCGAAGGCACTTCTCACGAAGCCCTTGCATATCCGGATAAATTTCTAATCACGTCCGGACTTCCCATCACTAAGGGTGATAAAAACCTCTAAATCGGAGATCAGCCGATGTAGAGTAACTCGACGGTAATCCTTCCGTTTTCAAAAATATCCGGTCTTCAACACCGGTCTTCGAATGCAATTCATAATGACGTATCACATATTCGGAATGGGTTATACGACCCCATGGTCCTTTCCCGGCTAACCCGAATAGTGAGCGCTTATTCAAAAATAAGTGTGGCATTCAAATTCATCCAATTCACAACAAATACTCATTCAAGGTAATTATTGATAGTCGGTTATTTAACTATCAATAAAGATGCGCAACATCATCAGATTCCAAATAATTTTCCAAATTATTTCATCTTCAAAAATATCTTTACTAGATATAAAATTTCCACTTCAAAAATAAATCAACGTTTATTTTTAAACAACTTCCCTTTCTTTTATAAATTCCATAGTGAATTTATATTTTCAAAATATCTACTGATATACGATTTTCAAATCGATTTCAATATTCAATTTCAATTTATCTTTAAGAAGATAAATTCTCAAAAACATTTCATTTCATATTGGAAAAGCATTTCCATACTTATTTAATAATAAGTAATTCACAAATCATTTATTTTCAACATTTGAAAATATTCAATATACTTAAATCAAATTTAAGTATAAATTCATTCTTTAAGGAAATCATTTACTATAACAACATTTATTTGAGTCAAAACGAATGTTACGTAAAACATCGTTACGACGACTCAAAATCACTAGTATAGGGATTCGAAATTTAGATAGATATATAAATCCCAATACTATATAAAACATTTCCTTACGGAAATCATTTACTATAACAACGGTGTTATAGTCCACCATTTCCTTATTTTTCGAAAACGTCTATTTCAATAATAAAATGTTGAAATCTATGGTTTCGATAGTTAATACATTTTTAACATTGTTAAAACAATTAACTTCATTTTTAATGTCACTTTCCCAAACAATATCCATTTTACTTAACAATATATTCACTGTCCAAAATCGTGAATATACTTCACTAATCACATTTCACTATTTTCTACACATTTTATTTCAAGAATTATCCACTATCCAAAATCGTGGATAAAATTCCTTAATAACCTTCTATATTAAATTCCTCAATTTTTGATTGATTTCCGAATTTATAAAACAACGTTTATAAATTCCATTTTCTATTTTCTATAACAACTCCGGTTTATAAATCTCATTTTATTAACTTCTAAAATTCACTTATAAAAATAAGTGATTTTGGATTTATAAACAACGTTTATAAATCGCATTTGTACTTTATAACGATTTCAACTTTTAAAAAGAATCATTTATGAACAAATTCGATCAATATTCCATTTAAAGGCAAAAATCCAATTTATAAGTAAATTACTTATAAATCCTTTATTCTACAACTTCATTCATTTTTAACTTCACAATATAAATCTATTAATTTCATTCACTTATGAAATCCATTTATACTTCTTTTTAACACTTATAAAAATTCGTTTTATAAGTCCAATATTTTGATTTATAAAATATCAATTTTATAAATCTTTTTATACAAATCGTTTATAGTTATTCAAAAATCCCAACTTAAACCATTTTATAAATAAATCAACTATTTATTTCAAACATCACACTTTGGTTAAATTTCACCAAAAATCTTAACTTTTATAACTTTAAAATTTTAGACGCTTATTTATTTGAAATAAATCAATTCAAGAATTCAATAAAACGTCTATTTTCAAAAATCACTTTAAAAATCCTTTTAAAGTAAAAGTCGTTATTTTTAAACTTCAAAACTGAATCCGATGATGCAACAGCACCAATTAGTCAATCACAACAACAAACATCATATATCAATATGATAACAGAATATACATCAATATCTGTAAATAAATAAATACAGGTGAGGAATCCAGTTGGATCCCTCCAACCTGTTTCCCTGCATCCAAAGACGTTAGCACAATACCAATTCCACTTCGAGGTGGAATATCGCGGTATATGGGTTTTATAAAAATAATCTGCTTACTAACGGCGCAATAGGGTCTCATCCGCTATACGAGGCGGGAAATCATCAATCCAATATATACATATGCCAATATGTATATATTTCTATATATATAGATATATCCTACTATATCTAATATCACATCCAAATAGCAATCATATCAATCAATAAATAACTGCAATACCAAATATATTTTGACTGAGAAAAATCTCACCTTAGCTTTAAATTTGCAATCCAATCCAAATCCAGATTTATTTTTCTTCGTTGTGTTCGACCTTGTATAAACAATTATACAATTTCATAAATATTTGAATCAATTGACAATAAATTATCATCTGTTAATTTATTTAAACCGAAAATTTAATTTTATCAAGTTTATTTTAAACCAATTTCTTTATAAAATTAAATTTATATTTCAAAAGGAAATTCTATCTTGTTTATATAAAAAGGAATAAAATTTTAAACTGATTTCTTTTTTCCCCAAATTATTCTTAGTGACCAAAATAAAATTTAATAAGTTGACTTAACACTTTGTTTATCAAATCCATTTATTTAAAAATAAGCTAGTATATTTATTAAAACAGAATTTACTTTCATTTTACAGTAAGAATACAATTTCCTTTGTTTCAATTTCCTATATTATTTCAATCTTTAATTCCAGCTTTATACAAATATAAATAAATCTTCTGTTTATATATATATATATATATATATATTTATAGGATAATTAAACAAATAAATAAAGTTGAATACCTCACTGTCTAAATGCCAGAACCAGCCTACCTTGAGATCGACAACTCCCTATGCCTCGTGCTCGCGATCCCTACATGAATCGACAATGATGAGTCGATCGACTCGAAACCCTTCGCTGCTTTGGCAAGCCTCTCGAATGCGCGTACGACAATCCCAATGCTTGCCTTCCTTCACGCGAGCGCGCCTGCCTCGATTTCGCTCCCCTACCAGCGATCGCGACGAGTAGGCCACCGCCTTCGCCCCGACTTGACAGCGCCGCCGCCGCTGCTTGTGCCAATCGCGACATCGCCTTCACCAGACGCGGCCCCCAAACGCGATTTCAATCGATTTCCCTTCCTTGTACGCGAGTGCCTCCCCCCTCCGCGCGCCTCACGCCGCTCCATCGAATCGCGAGCCATACCATAGAACGCCTCGCCGTTGGATTCGAGCTCCACCCTAAATCGCAGTTGCGACCATGAATTTGTTTCGAACGAGAAAGAGGGTTTTATTTTCGTGAATGAATTGGAAAGAGAGGGGGAAACGAACGATTTATTTGACTTCTTTGGTTTGAATCTGAAGAGCGAAGTAAGGAAATTAGAACGAGCGGCCATTATTTTCGTTCGATTGTTTCTTCGAACTGATTGAAAGAGGGAAGAACGCGAAATTTAAAAAGAGAGGGGATGGGTTGCGTGATTTCTCGTTCGTGATGCTCGGTTGAAACAAAGGAGCGTAATTGAAGGCGTGTTTAAAGGAGGAAAGAAACTGATGTTGACCAAAGTGTATAAATTTATATTTAAATAAAATCGATAAATTATCGACTAGGCGTTTATATCCCGTACGTTCACACAATGACTCCGAAAAATACGAAATTGGAAATCCGACAATAATTCAATATTACGGACCAAATGGAACTGGTTTCGTCGAATTCCGAGACTGTTTGAAAAATGACTATTTTTAAATATTGATTCAAACAATTAAATTCAAAACTGAGCAAAACAGTTTAAATTTCAATTCTGAAGCTGCTGTTATCTTCAGTGTTATCAATATAAATTTTACAAGCGTTTGAAATATTTTTCTTTAGCTTTAAATTGAAGATTCAAATTTTTTATCCAGTTTCAATAGATTAAATTATAAAATTTAATCGCCAAATTCCAAGTTAAATTCGGGATTCAAATTAAATCATCGTTCAAATATTTAAAATTAATTAAATATTTTCAATTAAATTTGTTCAAAATTCTAAGTCGTTACAAACTTCCCTCCTTAAAAGAATTTCGTCCCGAAATTACAAGTTAGGAAAAATGGTCCTTAACTCGTCTGCTATTTTTCACATTTCAATAGTCTTATCAATTTTTCAAAATAAATCTTTCTATTAAAGATTCGTTATTAATTCAACTAACTTTCTAAACATTTTCATAATTTTCAAACATCATTGTTTTCCTTAACAATTCAAATTTAAATTCAAATTCAAATTTTAACTTTCAAAATTTTCTCAAAATTTTCTAACACTCGAAATTTTCAAAAAATTTCGCCAGCGTCTCCTTTGCGCGGCTAATACGGCACGACTACAAAACGTCCTTACGGACTCTCAGATTTCAAAAAGAAAAAGAAAAAGCCAAGCGGCTAGACAAGAAATCATCAAAAACTCATATTATAATTCAAATACTTACCTTTTTCGAGCAATTCAATTATCCTTGAAATCAAAATCCCAATTCCTTTCATATACCTGTATATCCTACTAGCCATTATATCTAGTCACAGCATTCAAACTATTTTGCAAATTCGATTACAAAATTTTCAATATAGACTGCTTATACCAATTCAAACTGATACAAATTCAATATATTTTAATTCTACTTCATTTGCAATTGATTCCATTCAATTTATTGCCTACAAACTTGAAATAAATTTCAACATTTAATTTCACTTTCATTAAATTGATTCGCTTGTATTTAATTTAACTTTACCCTTTTAGTTAAATTTATTTTATCAAAATTCAAATGGTATAAGTTATCAACTTAGTAATATTTCATAAATATCATTATATAGCATTCCAGAGTTTACCAACATTTCAAAGCCATTTTGAAAACAATTCAAATTATCCTTTTGAATTCCCAAAACAAAAAAACCCAAATTTTCCAAACACTTTCCATTTAAAACAATTTGGCAGCAATTCCTCTTTTGGAAACCCGAAAATGAATTCTAATGATGTGGCCACCATCATCAGGATTATTTTCCAGCGACCTAAAAGAGTTTAGAGCTTTCAACTCTCCAAAATACTTTTCAAACCCTTTGAAATTCATTTTCAAATCAAAAATGATTTAAACTTTCCAAATCTCCAAAATTTTCAAATTCTTTTCAAAACATTTCCAAAAACTTCTCTGGAATTCCGTTTTAAATCACAATTCACATTTATAATTTACATTCTTTAATTTCATTTGTATATGAATTTATTTCTTAACTTTGGAGTTATAATTCCAATTTCTCATTTAATTTCAATGATAATAGTTTAATATTATCACTTCTAGCAACCATACAACCATATACTGTGATAATTCATAGGAAAACATTTCCTTTCTATACAAAAATAGTTTTGGGTAAAATTATCTCATTCACCCTATTCAAAAACAATACTGTGCCGAATTGTTCTATTCAAGTGTTTAGAAACCCCTTCGATCCAGTTTTGCAGACTGTGCCGATGAAGGTTCATATGCCACTCAATAAACCAACCATCACAATATAAAACAATTTTATATTCAATAACAAATACGCGCTCATATCTATTATTACACTCAACTCATTCTAGAGTACTACTGACTCTATCTCTAATGAGTAACACCCAACAGAGCAGGGTTGTCGCTTAACCATATGCTTTGATACCAAATGTAACATCCCGAAATTTTCGACTTTCAAAAATTCGACATCGATACTCACTTTATCGACTGCCGAGCCATCGAATGCCGGAAACCCGAAAAGTTATGGTTTTAAAAAGAAGAAAAAGGTAGAAGAAGAAGAAAAGAGTAGAAGAAGAAGAGAAGAACAACAGAACAACAATAGAAACAGAAAACAATATCAGAATCTTACACATCGCAGCGGAACAATATATAATAGATAAACACTAGTCTTTTAAAACAAAGAACTATATCAGTTTATACATACATCAATCAGAGTCAATATACAACTCAATACAACACAGCACATCAATGGACAGTTATATAAACTTGTCCTCATACAGAATACACAGCGGAATAAATACTATCTGATACAAATACTACGTCTCGTCGTCCAGCTTGCTTCCAAAGTTCCAGAATATCCAGAATATCCTGATAATATAACTCTAGGCTGCCCGTGTGGAAATTGGTGGGCACCCAGAGTTTAGAAGGGAAACAATAAACTCCGAGTCAGTCATGGTGACTGGTGTGAGATCGTAAAACAATTTATCTTTAGAATAAACAACATGAAAACTTTAATGTCAATTCGCAATGCTTTTGGAAAATGAAACTACCATAAGACCTCCCACCACACACACAATGCAAAACGCAGACTTGGAGGAGATTTCTTCTTATGTTAGTCAAAGATGCTTACTACGCAAAATCAAATCATTTTGGATATTATTATTAGTGCATAGTGGAAAATCATTTCAAAAGTAGAATATAAATCTTAGCCAGCATAGGTACCATTATATTATGCCTGCTATAGCTGCCTCCTGAGGAGACAGGTTATACAATTGAAATCGTAAAGGCTCGTATTGTTTCTTTGGATTTCCAACAAATGGTCAGGCTAAGGAACTTCCTATGCCACGATGGGTACGTCCCTGGAATAGATGACCCGAGAACCTAACCGGATCTCTGCCAACATAAGGCCGGGTTACCTCTGCAAAAATAGGTAACTACTGACACGCGTATGCCATCCCCCGATCGTCACCGATCTTCCCGAGGATCCCCGATTCGCAACAACCACATAATAAGAATAATGCAGCAACCACAGAGGTTAAGTATCTGGGCTCCATACCATGATACCACCTTTATCCAGAAGGAATGACATACACTAAGGGGCGCTACTCCCTAGAACCTTGCCGCATCCTTCCTGTTTTGACCATTTCCGGGGTGTGAGGCTCGATGAAGTCTCGTCCACAAAGCTACGCTTTCTACAAAGCCATGCTTCGGGTCAAACAAAATGATCAACCTATGATCACAAAGATATAAGATCAAACAAATGATCATATCGCAAATGATCAAACACTGATCATTTCACAGCAACACTTAGTATGCCACGTTACCAAATTGGGATATATCGCTGATAAATTTCAACTACATAACCTCTGAGCTCGTACGTCTCAGAGAAGGGTGTTAAGCTAAGAGAATAAATTCTCCGCCACCAACAGAAATGTATTTGAAAGAAATCAGCTTTATATCTCAATTTGTAATGTCAGACACACAATCCATACAAGTCTGTTCCGGGATCGAATAGAACCGAAGGCACTTCTCACGAAGCCCTTGCATATCCGGATAAATTTCTAATCACGTCCGGACTTCCCGTCACTAAGGGTGATAAAAACCTCTAAATCGGAGATCAGCCGATGTAGAGTAACTCGACGGTAATCCTTCCGTTTTCAAAAATATCCGGTCTTCAACACCGGTCTTCGAATGCAATTCATAACGACGTATCACATATTCGGAATGGGTTATACGACCCCATGGTCCTTTCCCGGCTAACCCGAATAGTGAGCGCTTATTCAAAAATAAGTGTGGCATTCAAATTCATCCAATTCACAACAAATACTCATTCAAGGTAATTATTGATAGTCGGTTATTTAACTATCAATAAAGATGCGCAACATCATCAGATTCCAAATAATTTTCCAAATTATTTCATCTTCAAAAATATCTTTACTAGATATAAAATTTCCACTTCAAAAATAAATCAACGTTTATTTTTAAACAACTTCCCTTTATTTTATAAATTCCATAGTGAATTTATATTTTCAAAATATCTACTGATATACGATTTTCAAATCGATTTCAATATTCAATTTCAATTTATCTTTAAGAAGATAAATTCTCAAAAACATTTCATTTCATATTGGAAAAGCATTTCCATACTTATTTAATAATAAGTAATTCACAAATCATTTATTTTCAACATTTGAAAATATTCAATATACTTAAATCAAATTTAAGTATAAATTCATTCTTTAAGGAAATCATTTACTATAACAACATTTATTTGAGTCAAAACGAATGTTACGTAAAACATCGTTACGACGACTCAAAATCACTAGTATAGGGATTCGAAATTTAGATAGATATATAAATCCCAATACTATATAAAACATTTCCTTTCGCAAAACATTTACTATAACAACGGTGTTATAGTCCACCATTTCCTTATTTTTCGAAAACGTCTATTTCAACAATAAAATGTTGAAATCTATGGTTTCGATAGTTAATACATTTTTAACATTGTTAAAACAATTAACTTCATTTTTAATGTCACTTTCCCAAACAATATCCATTTTACTTAACAATATATTCACTGTCCAAAATCGTGAATATACTTCACTAATCACATTTCACTATTTTCTACACATTTTATTTCAAGAATTATCCACTATCCAAAATCGTGGATAAAATTCCCTTAATAACCTTCTATATTAAATTCCTCAATTTTTGATTGATTTCCGAATTTATAAAACAACGTTTATAAATTCCATTTTCTATTTTCTATAACAACTCCGGTTTATAAATCTCATTTTATTAACTTCTAAAATTCACTTATAAAAATAAGTGATTTCGGATTTATAAACAACGTTTATAAATCGCATTTGTACTTTATAACGATTTCAACTTTTAAAAAGAATCATTTATGAACAAATTCGATCAATATTCCATTTAAAGGCAAAAATCCAATTTATAAGTAAATTACTTATAAATCCTTTATTCTACAACTTCATTCATTTTTAACTTCACAATATAAATCTATTAATTTCATTCACTTATGAAATCCATTTATACTTCTTTTTAACACTTATTAAAATTCGTTTTATAAGTCCAATATTTTGATTTATAAAATATCAATTTTATAAATCTTTTTATACAAATCGTTTATAGTTATTCAAAAATCCCAACTTAAACCATTTTATAAATAAATCAACTATTTATTTCAAACATCACACTTTGGTTAAATTTCACCAAAAATCTTAACTTTTATAACTTTAAAATTTTAGACGCTTATTTATTTGAAATAAATCAATTCAAGAATTCAATAAAACGTCTATTTTCAAAAATCACTTTAAAAATCCTTTTAAAGTAAAATTCGTTATTTTTAAACTTCAAAACTGAATCCGATGATGCAACAGCACCAATTAGTCAATCACAACAACAAACATCATATATCAATATGATAACAGAATATACATCAATATCTGTAAATAAATAAATACTGGTGAGGAATCCAGTTGGATCCCTCCAACCTGTTTCCCTGCATCCAAAGACGTTAGCACAATACCAATTCCACTTCGAGGTGGAATATCGCGGTATATGGGTTTTATAAAAATAATCCGCTTTCTAACGGCGCAATAGGGTCTCATCCGCTATACGAGGCGGGAAATCATCAATCCAATATATACATATGCCAATATGTATATATTGCTATATATATAGATATATCCTACTATATCTAATATCACATCCAAATAGCAATCATATCAATCAATAAATAACTGCAATACCATATATATTTTGAGTGAGAAAAATCTCACCTTAGCTTTAAATTTGCAATCCAATCCAAATCCAGATTTATTTTTCTTCGTTGTGTTCGACCTTGTATAAACAATTATACAATTTCATAAATATTTGAATCAATTGACAATAAATTATCATCTGTTAATTTATTTAAACCGAAAATTTAATTTTATCAAGTTTATTTTAAACCAATTTCTTTATAAAATTAAATTTATATTTCAAAAGGAAAGTCTATCTTGTTTATATAAAAAGGAATAAAATTTTAAACTAATTTCTTTTTTTCCCAAATTATTCTTAGTGACCAAAATAAAATTTAATAAGTTGACTTAACACTTTGTTTATCAAATCCATTTATTTAAAAATAAGCTAGTATATTTATTAAAACAGAATTTACTTTCATTTTACAGTAAGAATACAATTTCCTATATTATTTCAATCTTTAATTCCAGCTTTATACAAATATAAATAAATCTTCTGTTTATATATATATATATTTATAGGATAATTAAACAAATAAATAAAGTTGAATACCTCACTGTCTAAACGCCAGAACCAGCCTACCCTGAGATCGACAACTCCCTATGCCTCGTGCTCGCGATCCCTACATGAATCGACAATGATGAGTCGATCGACTCGAAACCCTTCGCTGCTTTGGCAAGCCTCTCGAATGCGCGTACGACAATCCCAATGCTAGCCTTCCTTCACGCGAGCGCGCCTGCCTCGATTTCGCTCCCCTACCAGCGATCGCGACGAGTAGGCCACCGCCTTCGTCCCGACTTGACAGCACCGCCGCCGCTGCTTGTGCCAATCGCGACATCGCCTTCACCAGACGCGGCCCCCAAACGCGATTTCAATCGATTTCCCTTCCTTGTACGCGAGTGCCTCCCCCCTCCGCGCGCCTCACACCGCTCCATCGAATCGCGAGCCATACTATAGAACGCCTCGCCGTTGGATTCGAGCTCCACCCTAAATCGCAGTTGCGACCATGAATTTGTTTCGAACGAGAAAGAGGGTTTTATTTTCGTGAATGAATTGGAAAGAGAGGGGGAAACGAACGATTTATTTGACTTCTTTGGTTTGAATCTGAAGAGCGAAGTAAGGAAATTAGAACGAGCGGCCATTATTTTCGTTCGATTGTTTCTTCGAACTGATTGAAAGAGGGAAGAACGCGAAATTTAAAAAGAGAGGGGATGGGTTGCATGATTTTTCGTTCGTGATGCTCGGCTGAAACAAAGGAGCGTAATTGAAGGCGTGTTTAAAGGAGGAAAGAAACTGATGTTGACCAAAGTGTATAAATTTATATTTAAATAAAATCGATAAATTATCGACTAGGCGTTTATATCCCGTACGTTCACACAATGACTCCGAAAAATACGAAATTGGAAATCCGACAATAATTCAATATTACGGACCAAATGGAACTGGTTTCGTCGAATTCCGAGACTGTTTGAAAAATGACTATTTTTAAATATTGATTCAAACAATTAAATTCAAAACTGAGCAAAACAGTTTAAATTTCAATTCTGAAGCTGCTGTTATCTTCAGTGTTATCAATATAAATTTTACAAGTGTTTGAAATATTTTTCTTTAGCTTTAAATTGAAGATTCAAATTTTTTATCCAGTTTCAATAGATTAAATTATAAAATTTAATCGCCAAATTCCAAGTTAAATTCGGGATTCAAATTAAATCATCGTTCAAATATTTAAAATTAATTAAATATTTTCAATTAAATTTGTTCAAAATTCTAGGTCGTTACAAAGGGACTACCATCCGTATAGTGCATTTCTAGAGGACTGCACCCGAGGCCCCTATGTTGGTCCTCATGCGAATTAAGACTAACCTATCCAAAAATTACACGAATAGCACTAAGTATTACATCACCCGTCCATTACCGACCTATCCGAGACGTCTTATGGCATACACCACTTAATTTAAACCCGTCGTTATAGCGGGTAGAAATTTTATAGATCTAGAAGGTGATTTCATACTCTGATTGGTTGCGAGCCACTTAGCCTTAAAGCATCCCCTGTTTTACCATTCTCGGGTATGATTGTTTGAGGTAACGATTACCTTTTATATAGAACATATTCCACTTTGAATGCCACTTTTCCATTTCACAACCACACAACTGATTTCTACAAACATATAACTCCTGAGCTCGTACGTCTCAGGAAATGGTGTTAAGCTAATAGAAGTTGCCTTCTCGGCAACCAAACAGATGATACGTTCATAGAGATCAATCAATATGATCTAGAAATGCAATGTCAGACATTAGTCCATATAAATTGTTCTAGAATAGGACAAACTGAAGGTATTTTCCTACCACATCCTGTCAGGAATTGTCCCTAGGATTAGTAACGCATAGTCCTCGTGTTTGAAGATTTTCGGAACAAAGGGACCACTGCTATTTATTTATCTCTGGAGCTACCTAAAGATTATCAATAAGCAGTCCTTTCTAAATGAAGATCCTCTATCTTTTAAAATTATGGTCTTCAATATATATCTTTATTTTCAAATGCGTAAATTGGTTCGAAGTGGTTTTCAGATCGGGATTACCCAAATTCGATTCTGGTTTCGACGAATCAATCATCGATAAAAAGATATTTTATAAATAGGTTATTAATATTTCATCAATTTATATCTTTTTATCCAAAATATCCTTTAAAGATAATCATCTTTTGAAAACAATTTCTTTTTAGTATATATGGAATTCATTAAAACTCTCTTTGTTAAATTCTTTGGTTTAATTAAACTCTTTTTAAAACTTGAAATAATTCCAAATCATTTTATTTAAATTTTAACAAAGATTTCTCAATCCCAAAACGTAAACTTTTAATAAGTTGAAACCATGTTATCTAAGATGGTAAATCCAAATTAGTTAATATTTAAATGAAACGGATCCATAGAAATCATTCAAATTATACTTGATATTAATTTCCATATTCAACAAGTACGATCTATCGAATAGTGGTGAAATCACCTTTTAAATTCATATAAGTAGTACAAGTTCCCTCCTTGGAATTTAATACAATTATAAGAAGATTATCTTTATAGAATCCAATTGTTTAAACTAGGGAAAATATAATCTTTTATACTTAACTCGTTTCCGACATTTTGACCTTATTTATCCCTCGCCAAGGTGAGGCCAGTTGAGCCAGGGCAATGGTTGCTCCTAAACATCTCTTTAGTTTAAGCACTTAAACAAGATCTCTCAGATAGAAAAATCAGGTGTACTCATCGGCTTATTAGAGACAAGATTAAAACAATTGATTATAACCGCTTTTATTTAATACATTTATTTAAATTATTTTAAATAAATTATATAATCTTCAAATCATCTTTAAAACGAAAAATTATTCATTAAAAACATTTATAAAATGTTTGGGAAGGAATTGTTAAGTTTAAAGTTTTATTTCAAAAGTTATTGAAAATTACTACAAATAGTGCTGCAAATAGTATGTTAAAGTTATATTTATCAAAACGACTTTTCCATTTGTTGAAAATTTATTTATATAACTCAAATATCATTTAAAATATTTTTTCATATTTTTAAAACATTTGAAAATACTAAATTTTAAGAAATCCCTTTTTGGATTCCGAACTGCAAAATCGGATTATTTCAAAAACTTGTTTTACTTATATTTTGAAATCTATAAGATGAAATCTTTATTTACATCCTTTGTTTGAAAACTATGGATATAATAGTTCGGAAAATTCTTATTAAAAAGAATTCTGAGCTATATTCCACCTTATATACTTATTTAACTTTTGCAGCCCGAAATCGCGAACTACCGTTACGCGACGCGCCTTGTTTTGACTCGTTTTTCATTTCTTATTCAAACTTCACCAAATTTGTTTTTAGTGTATATAAAACATATTTAAATCATTTTAAAACCATTTCAAAGAGTTTTAATGATTCCATACTACTTTTATAATTTGATTCGGAAGGTGATATCCTTGTGTAATATCGACGTATATTTAACATGACTTGTTTATATATACAAACAACAATATTTTCACCACATCCAAACATGATAAGCAATCATTATAAACAACCATAGCCAAACATATATATCATCGAATATGTAGTATATATAAATAGAGTTCTCACCTTCATTGGATATTGTATTGATCATATTTCGCTATAGCTACGCTAACTCGAACTAAAACTCTATGAACTCAATCCCGGAAGCCCTTAGAGTGCTCGACCTTGGTCCTTGCACTCACGGAGAAGCAAAGAGAGAGGTGGTGGCTCCGCTAGTGGGGATAGATGATGGTGGCCATGGGTTTGGAGGAGAAAGGAAGTGATTTTGAAGTGGTTTTGAGATATACGTACTATTATATATATATATATAAATTTAATTTCTTTTGGAAAATATTTTCTTCATTATTTTATTAAGTGGAGATGCCATTAAAAAGCTTTGAAATGTGGAGAAGAAGATGAAGAAAAGTTGTAGGAAATTTGTGAAATGAGGTGGGGTATTTATAAGCAAATTTTGAAAATAAAATATCTTAATAGTGTATGACCTTTTTTCCCTCACCCATCCCATCCTCCCCCCTAGGTGCACTGCAGCAGCCCCCTTTCCTTCCTTAGCCATGTGGTGGTGAGGTGTAGGTGGTGATGATGTGTAGGGTGGTGATATGATACGGTGTATGGTTGATTAGATGTTTGCTTTTTTAAAAGTAATAATTACTTTAAATTTTTATTCCTTTACCTTATTTAAATATATATACTTACTATTATCATGTATATATGTATATGATATTGTGTGTGTGTGCATGTCACAAAGGTGTACAAGTCATTTGAACAACGTCGTATAACTTATATACATTAAACCGCTTTGATTTCGGATTTCGATCTTCGATCATATTTTCACTTATTAATTAACGTATATATATTTGAAAACAAACTTTGGAAGCTATTTTCTTATTATTATCCATGAATTAAAATGACCATATTTGATTTATAAAACCATATAAATCAATATTAAACAATTATTTAAAAAAAGTGTTATTATATCGATAAACTGATATCGATTTTCCTTATAATTTCAAATCTTATTTATAAATTTATAAAACTATCATATTTGATTTATTTTCACTTTATTACTGTTATATTTGTATTATTATCATACTAAAACTATTATTTGAATATTTATAATAATCATTAAATCATTAATTTCAATTTAAAATCATAAATTAATTATTACATATACCGGCATCACTAATGATGTCGTTAATCAATTAAACCTTTGTTAATATATTTCTAAACAGGTTTACCATTTTTATTTATGGTTTGAAACATTATTATTGAGGTTATAAATCCTTATATTTGAATATTTCAAAAATAATCTTAATTTATTAAAGTGATGAATTTGCGGGTCATTAAAGACTCCCCTCCTTAAAAGAATTTCGTCCTCGAAATTAAGCGCAAAGTCGGTAATATTTATTCCAAAGTTGAAATTTCAAATATATCGTCGGGTGGTACTTACATATTATTCACATGCACTTATCTTATTCGATCTTAAATTCAAATATATCATTTTGCTTTCGAACTAGTACCGATCCTCCGATTTTCTAGTGCGGATCTTGATTAGGCTCAGAGGTTGTTATTCTTCTGACATATCCCTCCATTATGATAGAAAATGTAAGCAATTTGACTATAAACCGTTATTAATGTTTTCCTTTGAACCTCGAACGATAAATCCTTTTCGGATATCAAAATCTAACATTCAAATTTTAGGCCAAATTATGCTTAATGTAAAATAAACATATTTAGAAAATCTTGGATTTAGTTTTAAATATTTCACAATAATATAGTTTTATTCTTTTTCAAAGAAAATTCTTACTTATATAATTTACCAAATGTTTTATGAAATTTTCCTTAAGCGATTCGTATACTCACAATCGAACAAAGTTAGGAATGAAGGACATAAAGATTTTATAGATAGTTTCTTCCTTACATCCCTATACAAACCATTTCAACATGCATATAAAACATTCTTAAGTCGTTCTAGCCCTACAGGGGTTCATACTACAAACACTAGTACATCACTAAACATCATCATACCAACTTACTAGCCCATATACGATCTAATACTAATACTAAATACCACTATATAGATAACCAACTTCCAATCACTACCATCATTTTGAAGATGAGTCATTTCAATAACCAACATCAAAAATCTCTCCATCATTTTCTTCATCGTCATCATCATCATCATTATTCCCCTGTTCATCGTCGTCCTCATTTCCATCCTCATACTGTTGAATCCCTTCCTTATATGGCAACCATGGTTGGTTCCACGGAACATTCCTCGTTCCTACTGGAACGCCTTGGATTACTTCCACAGCTTCTCGTTCCTCGAGACCCTACATATGGATTTCCCATGGATTTCCTTCCTTGATCTCTTCTATCCCCTGCGCTTCCTCCTCTTTCGACATTACAACTTCTACCTCCTCAGGTTCTTCCTCCCGTTGTAGTTAATATACGAGCTTGAAGATTCTTCTCGCCAAATGATATGGTCTCCATCTAAATCCCATGTAATATTGCTGTTTATGCCGCTGTTGTTTGATTCATGGGGTATCATGGAATTTGGATCTTCTACAGGCTCAGATTCCTCCTTCTTCATCGGTTCCTCGAAGGCTGAAGCCACTTCTTTATCGCCTGAAATAATGATAGGTTTAGGAGTGGGTGGAGGTATAAGCATTGCGGCTATAGGATAGCCGTCTTCATCTAACCTAGTATACCGATCTAGTTCTTCCTTTATAATGGGCCGACCATTTCTAGGTGGCCACCGCATGGTTTCATCGTCGCTCGATAGGATGATCAAATTGTCTTTCTTCTTCACTTTTCTTCTTGAGGACTCCCCCTTCGAATACTTTCCTATCAACGGTATCTACAAATTCAGACAAAGTCTCCTAAGATATGGGTACTAACTTATTCTAATGTCAAGTCTTAAATTTAATTGTGTCTTATCCCAAATTCATATGACGGCTAAGGGTAATAAATTCTCTAAGTACTTTGGTATTTTCTTCAAAATCATACTTGATCAAATCTTAGAAAACCAATCGATATCTTTATTTTGTTAAATCCTTACCAAAATGTTTTTCAACAATTATTATTAACTTTCAAAATCCTTTTAAACTTCTTTCTCAAAATTATTTTAGATGAAAGTTTCTATTACTTTACTTTATAACCTTTCAGTATCATAATTTCAGTTGATGGTTGAATAATTTGCTAAACACTTGGTTTTGTTTCTCCTTAACTAATACAAAAATCCTTTGGAAATTTTCTTCAACATCCCTTTAGATAAAAGTTCTCATTATCCAAATTCTTTGGATTATATACATCACCTTATTACTCTTTATTTTCTTAGTATTATTAAAAGCATCTTATAGTCAAACTGTGAAATTCTAATTACAAGATGTTTATACTTAAATCTTTTTATTAACTTGATTTTAAACAATCATTAAAGTTACTATATATATTCTAAAAACACATCTTTTATATTCAAAAAATAACCCTGGGTAAAATTATTTTATTTACCATATTTTTCAAAAATCATTGTTTTATTATTAAAAATACGTGCTCATATATATAATACTCTCAAACTCATTCTAGGATGTTACTAACCCTATCTCTAATGAGTTACTCATCCTAGGATATTTCTAATCCTATCTCTAATGAGGCTTTATCCTGGTTAGGCTCTGGTGTTTGCTAAGCCAAAGGTCTAATACCAAATGTGACGACCGAGCCTTGAGACCCTCAATGGCAATGGGTACAACCACCATGGCATACATTGGTACCTCGCGATTTGCTTTCACGGCTAGCCTCTTGACTGGACCAACCCATTCTAACTGGGGCATGCAGGAGTAAGAGTCGTCTGTTCGCCACCAACCACAATCAAGAACCCCCTATCATGTAGCATAATGTAAGCAAATTCGATTTCGATTTCGATGAACCAATCATCGATAAAAAGATGTTATATAAATGGGTGATTAATATTTCATTAGTTTATATCTTTTTATCCAAAATATGCTTAGAGATATTTATCTTTTGAAAACATTTCTTTTAGTATATGTGGAATTCATTAAAACTCTCTTCGTTAAAGTCTTTGGTTTAATTAAACTCTTTTTAAAACTTGAAATAATTCCAAATTGTTTTACTTAAATTTTAACAAAGATTTATCAATCCCAAAACATAAACTTTTAATAAGTTAAAACCATGTTATCTAAGATAGTAAATCCAAATTAGTTAATATTTGAATGAAACGGATCCATAGAAATCATTCAAATTATACTTGATCTTAATTTATGTATTCAACAAGTACTATCTATCGAATAACGGTGAAATCACCTTTTAACTTCATGCGAGTAGTATGAGTTCCCTCCTTGGAATTTAATATCAATTATAAGAAGATTATCTCCATACAACCCAAGTTGTTTAAATTTGGGAAAATTTAATCTTTTATGCTTAACTCATTTCCGACATTTCGACCATATCTATCCCTCGCCTAGGTGAGGCCAGGGCACTAGTTACTCTTGAACATATCCTTAGTTTAAGCACCTAAAATAGATTTCATGGATAGAAAAATCAGGCATACTCGTCGGCTTATTTGAGCCAAGATTAAAACAATTGCTTATAATAGCTTTTCTTTAATTCATTTATTTAAATTCTTTTACATAAATTATAAAATCTTCAAATTATCTTTGAAACACTTATTTATTCATTTAAAAACATTTATAAAAGGTTTGGGAAAGTTTTTTTAAGTTTAAAGTTATATTTTATAAGTTATTGAAAACCTTTGCAAATAGTGCTTCGAATAGTGTTTTTAAAGTTATATTGATTAAAATGACTTTTCCATCAGTTCAAAATTTATTTATATAACTCAAATCTTTTTTAAAAAATTTTAAAAGATTTTTCTTATTTTTAAAACATTTGAAAATATTAAATGTAAGGACCCAGTGTTTTAGTCATTTGAATTTGGAATATTTAATTGATTTTAAATTTTGAAAAGCAAATTTTACATGTTAAATATATAAATATAATGGTTATTGGAACAATTGGAATTACTAAACCTTGAAATTAGTATGAATGAAAATGGTTTCGAAAGTAGATTTAAATTTTGTTTGAATTAGAATGAAGATAGTAAACTTTAATTTATACTTAAAGTGGTTAGAATTTGATTTAAAAGTAACTCCTTTTAATTAACGTGTGAAAATAGCCTTCCAAGGCATCGTCTCGGATTTCGAAGAAATCAGTTTCATTGGATCTGTAATAGTAAATTATGATATACTGACGAATTCTGTGGTGATCAGACGTATCATTTCGTCGTGCAAGTTCGAAAGCGTAGAAAATTAATTTCAGAGATTTATAAAAAAATAGGTTTGAAAAAGCTATCCACTGTATATGATCGAATTAGGCCTCGAGACTAGTTCCATTGTGTTCGAAATATGGGTATTACATACAGAATGCCAGGCGGCACGCCTCGTTTGGAGTTCGAGATTTTTGAGTGCGTCGAGCTAGATATTTTTGAATACGCAAATATATATATTTATATTCACCATGCTTAGCCCATACCCAAGCACGTCGTTCCTATACCCATTCATATCCTTTCTCCTATATATATATATATAAATCATGTTATCAGAAAAGTTGGTTCGTTTCTTTTTTTAAATTTAAACTAAAACCATCTCCAGTCCAACTGCTCGAATCGATCGGAGCCAATCAAGGCAGAATTGGCCAATGGTCCCTACTACAAAGTTGACGGCGACGATGAGATGAACGATATGGATGACTGGATTTGGCTAATTCGATTTGAGGTGGCGGCAAAGGTGGCTCAAAGTCACTCGTGTTTTGATGGGTTTCAAGCGAACGACGACGAGCCAGAGGTTGATGATGGTGGCGCAGGCATGGGCGAGGCGAAGCGAGTACTACGCTATGGAGTTGGATTGGATAGATTTGGAGATCGTAGAAATTTGGGTTAGAGTTGAACATCTGTTCAATTTTAATTCAAAATGGAGCGCTTGGGAGACTACTAAAATCTAGTTGAGTTAAACTCACCTTTTGGTTAACTAGTATGATATATAGTTGACAAAAAAATTGTTGATTGATTGTTAGGGTGATTTACTATTTTATTTGTTAGTTTGGATATATTCCTGCCCCTATAGTGGATGAGACCCTATTACGTTCCCGTGTAAGAGCGGATGACCCTTTGTATACGATCCTGCCTTTTAACGGTTGATTTATATAATTTGATTATATACTATATGTGATGTAAGGGGGTCAGGTTGGAGGGATCTAACAAGATTCCTCACACTATTGATTTTATTTTTTATATAATTTGATATATGGTATGTTGGATGCTATATTTGATGATATGGATATGATTTTGCTTATTTAGTACTTTTTAGCATTGAGGCTTATTTTTCGATATTTTAAAATATTATAAACTAATGAGTTGATTTAGAAGAGGATTTCAAAGTGATTTTGGAAATTATACATCTTTTAATAATTTTTCTTGAATTATTTAAAGATGAAATTAATTTTAAAATAAAAGGTACGATTTTTAGAAATTATAAATTTATAGTCTTACAAAATATTTTAAATAGGGATTTTGAAGTGTGATTAAAGATTTTTAAAGTCTAAAGTATAAGTCCGTCTTTTATAAAAGAAGTAATATGGTTTAAAAAGAAGATAGAAATAATTTGGTATAAATATTTATTAACCATTTACATAAAGTGAGGTAAATATATATACGTATATTAAGATCAATGTATAAACGTGGGAATTTATAAATGTAATAGTATATAAATGTGGAAATTTACAAATAAAGTAAAGATTTGCAAAATCGTATTTTATTAATAGAATGATAGATTTAAAACCGGTGTTTATAAATAAAGGAAAACTTTATCATTGGATAAATTGGTAAGTAAATCACAAATTTTGGATTTATAATAAGATGTGGAATGTTACTTTAGAAAAACAGTTGATTCTATTTTGGGAAATTGAAAGCGAGGATAGATTTGGAGATGTTAAATGATATGTTATAAAATAGAAAGAGACTTAAAAATATAGTTTTATAAATACGGAAATGATTATATTGAAATTTTACGTATGGATTTTTATTCAGGAAATGTATATTTATGTTCTAAAAGTGGTTTATTTATATTAATATCATTTTAAAAGTTGTTATTAATATTTAAATATTATGAAAAGTTAATGTTTACATTATTAATATGGTTTGAAATTAAATATAATTATTTGTCAATGAAGTTTGGAAATTTATTATTATTATTTATAATAACGTTGAAGATAAATTATTATTGTTTTATTAAGAATGTTTTTGAAATTATTAATTATTATTATTTTTAAGATGTTTTAAAGTTAATTTTTATTTATTTAAAATGTTTATTATTATATAATGGTATTTTAAAGTAAATGATTAGAATTTTATTTATAAATGTTTTCGAGGTTTATAAATAGGTTTTTATAAATAGATGTGGGTTTTATAAGAGGAATCTTATAACATGGTTTGGAAAACTTAAAGGAAGATTATCTACAAGATAAGAGAGGTTTATAAATGGTTTTAGATATCTATAAAAGAATTTTAGAAATGGGTTTATAGGTTTATAAAAAAAGAGTTTATAAAAAGTTTTATGGATTTATAAAGGGGTCATAAATGATTTTTGGGATGTATAAAGGGGTTTTAAAAATGGTTCCTAAGATTTATAAAATAGTCTATAAATGGTTTAAGAAATTTATAATGGAGTTTATATATGATTTAGAATTGTATAAAAAGGAAATCTTCCTTAGTGTTGGTGAATATACTTATGCCATTGAGATAGGTATATAAATATTTTTCCAAATATTTAAATATAGGGATTTGCGGATACACACACACACACACACACACACAGATATATATATATATGTTTATATCTTTGTAAAATAATTTTGCTACAATATCTAAAGAATGAAATTTATAAATGAAAAGATTTATTATAAGAGGCTTGTGGTTTCTTATGCGCTTAACCAAGGTTGGTTTTCCCTATGGAATTAAATCCTTGATTGAATGTTTATTATTTTATAGTTAAATAATTGACTATTGAATTTAGACCCAAAACGTAACTTTGAAAATAACTAGGAGAAACACATGAGTTATATGGCACCATTATCTCCGATGATGTTGTATTGTGCTTGTAAATCTCGCATCGTTCACCTAGGACCAACGATATGGAAATCCGTCCATTAATGCTTAGGAGGTGATCTCCGCTCTTATCTTTGACTGTTTATTTCCTAAAGAACCGGGGTTCAGTTTACGGGGAATTACTGAATGTTGTTTCGAAGAGACCGGGATCAGATATTTTACCGAAAACCACTTCGTCCAACTCAAAGCGTTTCGAAGTGAAGACATCTTGATGATGATGAGATTTGAAGGTGGAGTTCTCAAACGTTTCGTTTAGTCCCAGAATGAACTTGTATGGATGAATGCTGGCATTGCGTTGTTGCCTGGAGCGCAGTGTTAGCATTCCAAGTGGGAAGTGCTATATAAAAGGTAAACGTGGCCTCAAGCCTCATCAACCGGGAATGACTAAAACATGGGAGATGCAGCAGGGCTAAGTGGGTTGCTCCCAAGTGGGGTATGATAATCCTGTCTAGAGTCAATATTATCTCTCATTTGTATTCTTCCTGGCCCATTAACGGAGGGGTGATTATATTCGGTACTACTAATCAAGTGGTACACCGGTCCTGTGTTGGTAGGGGATCCTAGCGAGGTCCTTGATGTTATTTTATCTAGAAATGCACCGTGACGGGCGGTGCCCCAGTAGCCAAGTCATTGTATGGAATCCATTCTCCAATACAAGCCTTTACGGTTTTAATTGTATACCTATTATGCTGGAATTCAATTGATGTAAAAATTTCAGCTATGATTAATAAGTATTTGTATCTTAGACACTATTATAATATCAGAAAATTTCATTGGAAATGTTTTGATTATCGTAAGGTAAAAATCCATCCGTGTTTATTTGCGGCGTTGTCTTACGAGATACATTTGATTTTCAAAGATTTTCTATAACTTTAAAATCCACTTAGGTGTGTTTTTATCAAGCTGGTTTTCCAGACTGACTCAGGTGTTATTCTATCATGATGTTCGGGGTCAGACCGAGCATATTTACAGATTTCTTTGGATGCATTGAGCTTAGGAGGTGAATTGGAGGTCTTCAAGTCGTATTTGCGTGTATGTTTATTTTCCGTTGCTTTGTTGTTGAAATCATCAGCATTTGTAAGGACAGGTTGTTATAACTGTCCAGGCCGATGATTGTGATTTGTTGTTGTACTCTGATGGATGTATGTCTATAACAGTTTCTCTTTTGTAAACATCGGTTATATTATAATATATATGTTCAGCTGCGACTGTGACTTATCGTAATAGAGTTAAGGCGTTAAGGCATAGCAGCTAAACATCTCCTAAGGATCCGTTAAACTATCTACTATGTAGTACAATACGCTATTATAATATGTCTACAGTAAAGTAAAAGTATTGAAATAACGTTAAGGCGTTACCCATATCCCCCTTAACACATTTTTATAATGCCAACAGTCTATACAGTACAGTAACTCCCCGTAAACTGGGGCCGCCAGAGGATACCCCTTAGGTATGACATAGAACAAACACGTAGAAGGCGTGCTAGGGTAGGTGACACGGCACAACTAGGCAATGCCAGGGTAGACATACCAACTACACTTCCGGACTGGTGATAACGCATAGTAGCTACTACCGCCCACCTCGGAACATACTCCCGAATCAAAAAATCGAGTGTGGCCACCAAATAAATCACAAAGTCAGAATATAGTAACGATGGAATGTGCCCGATCGGAGGAATGACCTCACTTAGCCCATCGATTGCTCCTGTTTTAGCCACCTTATGCTCACTCATGGGAGTTAGGCCCACGTATATACCTTATAGGATCGTCGCCTCCATCATACTTCATTCTGGAATCTCCACCGCATACACAGTTGTTAAAGTGGTTTTAAGTATCGATAGAGAGTATGCCCATATCCGATCCCGATCACTTTAACAACCAAACGCTTATTTCACACCGGATGGTTCTTTTACATTTCCAAAATCATTTCATAATTGATATCAAAATATCATATTCAATTCAAATCATATCACTTTCGAAATCATTACTTACTTCCGAAATTATATCACATTGAAATCATAGTTCGAAATTATATTTCCTTTCAAAAGTCATATTTCCAAAATAGGTTAAACTCTCATTTCAAAATTATCATATTAAACCAAAGATGCTATTTAGATTCCAACTTAGGTTAAAATGTCGCTTAACCACATTCACTTTAAAAATCGAGAATTTGAATATAAACTCATCCATTTTACTTAGTTTGGAATTTAGAAGAAAATAGTTTAAATAGTTATAAATAGTTAATATAGTTTTAAAATAGATTAAATATAATTAAAATAGATTAAATAGCTTTAAAATAGATTAATTAGATTTAAAATAAGTTAAAACAGGTTAATTAGTTTAAATAAATTAAAAGGTTTAAAATAGGTTAAAATGATTTAATATAATCAGTACAGGTTAAAACAGTTTTATTACTTTGAAAATCTTAATAATTAGAAATTTTGAAATAATATCTTTTAAAACAGTTCATATTAAAACATGAATTTGGAATTTATATCAAATTAAACTATTCATTTCATTCCAACACATTTTGATCATTACAATGTCCCAAAACCCAATTTCAAATTTTTCTGATTCAGAATTCTAAATAAATATTAAATTCAATATCGCTTAAATCTATGTTAAAACATCGATTTAATTACTCCAATTTCAATATATTTCAAAGTTATACTTTAATGATTTTTAATAACTCAATTTCGATAAACTTCACTTATATTTCAAATTCACTATAAAATTTCAATTTTATTCCTTTAACAAATCTTTCAAAATAATTCGATTTTAATATAAAACTCGAAATTCGATAAAAAAAATCGATTTTTATAACCCAAATTTTATTTCAAACATATCATTTAACTCAATGTAGAATTTAAGGATTCAAAATCATTTGAATTTAACCAATCCGGTGTCTGTATATAATTCTCTACCCTAGGGTCAAGTGATACGGATATTTATCATTTCAATCCACGATTTTAAAATTTTTATATTTATGGATATATATCATTTCAATCTGCAATCCTGAAAATATCAAATTCATAAAATCGCTCGAGTCTATCATTTCAACCCATAACGATTTTTCCTTAATCTATTGATCATTCGGGTATGTATCATTTCAACCCATAGTGAACTTGCAGTTTATAACGATATAAAATAAAACATCCATCCATCCAATATCAACAATCAACATCCATTACAAACATCATCCAAATCAATTAATAAATATCAATATAGAACTGATAATCAATAACAAGCATTTAACTGGCAATTTATATTCAATAATAAATAAAAAACGATTTAATTCAAATAAATTCAAATTAACTGAGATGATAATTTAAAATATACTAAACAGTCATAAATAAATTTCTAATCACATCATAAATTTATTTTAACAAACATAAGTTATTTTAGAAGTTGTGAGTGGGTTAAAACACTAACCATTGAATTTAAACTGAATTTAAATCCAATTTAAGCCCAAAATTTGTACAGTCTTAGTATTCGTCCAAATCAACGTTAGAATGTCTGGAATTTTAATACGATCCCAGCGGATCAAACCGCGTGTGAATCAGACCTCGTATGTGAAAATTATTGATATTAGAACATAACATGATTTATGATAAAATAAATAAAATAATACACATTAACATACACGTCACCCCACTGCTTTCTTCCAGTGTTCGAAACCCAAGGCTAAAATTCGAGCTAACTTCGTGCGCACGCGGCCGCAACCCAGCGCCGCCCCACCTGATCGCCACGCCGCCACCAGAACGCTGCACCTCCTTTGTCCACGCCCATGCGACCATCGACCCCGAGGCACGCGACCATCATCAGTTGAGAAAACGCACCAGCCGCCACTTATAACCAAGCCCCAGATCGAATTTTTCTCAACCATCCAACCATCAATTTGACGAATAACCTACACCGATGAACTCCCCTCCGTTCCCTCTACAGAAGTGCATCAACAAATCGTCGATCCGTTGCAGTTGATCAACGCGCGATGAACGACCGCGATTTGCTCTACAATTTCAGGACAAATGGTGATTCAAATTGGAAAACGAATTACAAGTCTGAGATGTGCTCTTCGAGAGCTTCAAATCGATATATAATTCGATATAGTTTGAGGAGATTGATTTACAATTTGATTTTTGATTTAGATTTGAAATTTTGGGAATTTGGTTTTATCTGCCATTGGATGAGGAATTGAGAAGGAGATGTATGCACAGACAATAGAAATAAGAAATAACCTACGGTTTATAACGAGCTATTTATAGGCATTGTTGAAAATAGAAAAGAATGGACCAGATCGATTTGGATTGGAACGATAAACGACCCAAAAGGCCCGTTCTGTCTTCGGAATGAAAATGGGTCATCCCATATATCAAAATAGATGTTATCGATATTTTTTAATTCAATGGAATAGGTTTCAAGTTCAAATTCCATCGTATGAAGATGTTATATTAAAATCAGCTTATTTCAAATTGATTTCAATTAATTTGATTTCTAGGCGTTTCGAACCCGTTCGATTAAACGACAAGTCCGATCGCTACGAAACATGAAATCCTATAATAATTCAGCGTTATGGATCCGATGAAACTTGTTTCGTCGAAATCCGAGTCATTGGCCAAAATTGCTAATTTCACATTAATTAAATAAATTAAAAATTAAATTAATAAATCACCGTTTCAATTCAAATTTTATAATTTACAATTTCTATCATTTTTGATTTCTTAATCACTTACAATAATTTAAACAAATTTAGATATCAATTTAAAGTTAATTAATTTACCAATTACAGTGTTTGATTTCAATTTCAGAAAAATTTAGTAATTATAAATTAAATTTTCAATAAATTCATTTATTTGATTTCACCTTGTTATTCCAACAATTTTCATTTTATGGGTATAATCATCATCACTGTATAACTTAGTATCTGAATATTTTACCATTTCATCTTACTTTTCATTAGTGAAATCTTTAATTGCATTTAATTGTAATAAATTCACTTATTGTAATTCAAATTCCAAAATTTTGGTCAAACACAATTCCAATTCTTTTTATTCAAATCAAAAGTCATATTATGATTGAAATTTACATTGGTTACCTCTTATAGAATTAATATTATACAATGATCAATTTAATTTACATTAACTGCATTAATTAAGTGAATTAATTATAATTGAGTTCAAATTCCCATTTAGCATATTAACCAAATAGGTAGCATATAATTATTGTCACCATTAACCTTAGTTGCATTTATAAGTTTATTACTTACAACCAAATGTTATAATTTCCTTCCTGACACTGATTTTAAATAATTAATTAATGCAATATTACATTTGTTTTCCTCTATTCCATTTAGAAACAAATTATAACATTTACATTATTTCAATTGATTGGGATTTCGTACAAAGTTGTTAATAATTAACTTTAATCAACTTTGTTATCTTTCATTTTGGTTATTATTTCATTATTAAATTACAAATTTTTATTTCTTTCAATTTTTAAATCACAAAATCTAATTAAATTAACCATTTTAATTATCGAAAATTTACGGGTCGTTACACTTTCCCCCACTCAAAACTTTTCGTCCCCAAAAAGGAAAAAGAAGGGAAAAGAAGGAATTTAGAAATCAGTATATCTTATTCAAAATATTAAATTTATAAACAAATAAATTTACAAAATTAAATAATTTAAATAAAATATATCAATTTATAACACTTAAATCCTCAAATATTCAAGTAAATAAAAGTTTGGAAAATACTTCTCAAAATTTTCTAAGTCCAAACTTTCCGAAAAATTTCGACAGAGTCTTCTTTGTACGGAGAGGCTCGGGAGAAAATAAAAATATCAATAATAATAATATATATCAAAATTTTCAAAATAATATATTCCAACGGTGGAAAAATAATATAAAATAGCTATAAATCCGTAATCCGAGAATGTACCTATTTGTCGTGCAAACAACTCTTAATTACGAAACCAAAAGCAGTGGCAATTGCTTTCATAACCTGTATTTCACTTATATAATCTAAAAGAGATAATAATTATATAAAATGAAATATTTAAAGTTGTTTCAACCATTAAACAAATCAATATAAACAACAATTACTTGTAACCGCAGCATACAATCATCATATGAAATCAATACAAATCAATTATCCATCCATATCAACCAAAACAAATAGTTCGTTCGGGTTAAGATACTTTTAATCAAATAGAATGACAAATAACTACTAAGTATACCATTTACTCAATAGTCTTAGATAAAACTCAATAGATTATACATACATCCAAACTCGATATACTATTATCATGTATATATGTATATGATAATGTGTGTATGTGCATGTCACAAAGGTGTACAAGTCATTTGACAACGTCGTATAACTTATATACATTAGACCGTTACGAATTCGTATTCCGATCTTCGGTCATATTTTCATTTATTAATTAACACACACACACACACACACACACATATATATAATAAAAAAGTTTGGAAGCTATTTTCTTATTATTATCCATGAATTAAAATGATCATATTTATTTATAAAACCATATAAATCAATATTAAACAATTGTTTACAAAAAGTATTATTATATCGATAAAACTATATCGATTTTCCTTATAATTTCAAATCGTATTTATAAATTTATAAACTATCATATTTGATTTATTATCACTTTATTACTATTATTGATGAATTATTATCATTTTAAAACTATTAATTGAATATCTATAATAATCATTAAATCCAGAGCCGGTCCGAGGACATTTAATGCCCTAGACGAGTTTTATTTTTCATTTTTTTGCCTTATTTCTTAAAAGAGAAAGATAATTTTAAATATAGAAATAAAATAAAAAAATTTAATGTAAAAACAATATGAAAACTCTTTCATATATAAAATGATAATTACAAAATATTGGTCTACTAAGCCATTTACAGTACATATCAAAAACCAAAATGTCAACATGATTCCATAGCATACTAATGCAATTAACGAAAATAACTCCTTCTCGCATTTTTTGAAGCAAACTCGTCTGTTATCTCTTTATAGTTAAGCATATCCAAGTACTCATTTTCAATTGAAATCATAGATAACCCACTTAACCTTTCTTGTGACATAGTAGTCCGAAGATATGTTTTAATCAATTTCAATTTTGAGAAAATTCTTTCCACCGATGCAACTGTTACCGGAATAGTGAAAAAAATTTGATAAGCAACCCAAATATTCAAAAATCCACTTACATCTCGATAAGACCTCAAATTTTTTAAAATATCAATGGATTTAGTTACTTTCGATGGTAGAATCCTTTTTAATTGTCGCAGCTCGTAGAATAATTCTTTACCACAAATATCTTGCTCTTCGTTATGTTCCAAAAAACCTTCTAATTTCATGCAATGGTTCTTTAACTCGCCATCGTCAATATTTTTAAATTTCAAATTTAACAAGAAACCAAAAGTTCCTTCATAAAGCTTAAATTGCACAAACCGATCTCTAAGTGAAGTTAAAGCTTGATATATTATATGAAGAAAATAAGTAACTCGAAAATTATCTTCGGGAGATTGCATATCATTATTCTCTTCGATATCTTCATCAAATTTTTTTTTCTACGCACAACTCTCTTTTCCAAAAAGATTGGAACAATACCGACTTCAATTGCAATTTCTTTAGCTTTATTCATCAAGTTTCAAATCCAACTTCTCTAAGTTTTTCAAAAAATGCTACAAGCCTTAATATTTGTAATTGCATCTTCAATATCCATTTCCTCTCGTTGAAGTATTTTACTTACTCGATTGATATTGTCTAATATTGTGTACCAAATACACAAACTAATCAAGAATTCAAAATTTTCCAAAGCAGTTTGGCATAATCCTTTAGCGTCCATCATCACAACATCATCTTTAGAATTATTTGCAATATCAATTAAAGCACTCTTAGTTCCGATGTTTGCGTTCTTATTGCATTAACACTTTCAATGTGACTTTCCCACCGGGTTGTCGATAATGGTTTTGGAGTCAAACCTTTCACATAGCTTCGAAATATTTCCCATCGATGAGTTGAGCCAAAAAATAAAGTATAAATCTTAACACATATGCAAAAAAGTTTCTAGCTTTGGTACATGATTTTGCCATATCACATAAAGCAAGATTAAGACTATGACACCCACATGAAATATAAAAGGCTCTAGGATTTATATCAAGTAGCCTTTTTTGCACACCTTGATGTTTACCTACATTAAGTTCAATTAAGTATTTAATATTATTGTAAATAAATTAAAATCAAGTTTAAGATTTTTTTTTAATATTGTTACCTTTCATGTTTGAACCATTGTCATACCCTTGTCCTCTCACATCATTAATATCAAGTTTAAGCTCAACCAAAACATTTTCAAGCTCTTTAAAAAGACCAAGCTCATATGTATCATCCACCGTTATGAAACGAAGAAAATATTCTTCTACCTTGATGTCATTTGCATCATCAACATTCACACATCTTATAATAATGGACATTTGCTCCTTATGGCTCAAATCCGCAGTGCAATCAAGAATAATAGAGAAGTGTTTTGCTTTCTTAATCTTTGTAAGCATTGCTACTTTGATCTTGTTAGCCAACAAGCTTATCAATTCATTTTGAATTTTTTGACTTAAATAATGATTATTGATTTCATTATTTACCACTCGGCTATAAATTCGATAAGTTGGCAACAAAGCCCATTATTTTTCTCATAAATTTTCTCATTTGATCCACGAAATGGTAAATTATTTCTAGAAAGTGTTTTGACAACACCAATTATGCGCACAAGTACTTTTTTCCAATGTTGTTTCACTTGATCAATTTGCGCTTCCATTGCTTTATCGATTATTGCTTTTTGTTGAAGCCCTCTATGAAAATCCACCCATTTAATTCGATTTTCATTGTGCAATAGATTAACTTCATGCTCTCTTAATTTAGTTGATAAATTATGCCAATCATTAATTCCTTCATCGGCTAATTTGGATATATTTTTGTATGCTTAAATAGCTTACAACAAAAACAATAAAATTTATCATACTCATCCGAGTAAACAAGCCATTTTCTTTCATGCTCTTCTCTCCGTGGATAGCCGCCAATGTAATGTTTAAATGAGAAGTGTCTACCATCAATCTTATTTCTTGGGAACATATCATTTTCTTTCACTATTTTGATAAGACCCATTGAATTAGCATAATTCGTTTGGTATCGGTAATTTTTCCCCATAATTCTGGATCGCAATTTACATCAACATCCTTTTCAATATCAAGTATAGCTACATCCCCAACATCTTCATCATCAACATCAACGTGTACATGTACATTATTATCCTCATTTACAACTTCTACAACATGTTGGTCTTCAATTTCTATTTCAACATCCTCATTTGTAGGCACTTCATCTTCATTTATCTCAATATTAGCATCAATATCATCATGCCCAAAATTAATTTCTTCAACTTGACTTGATTTTGAAGTTTGAGATTTCTTTTGTCCTGCTTCAAATAAATTTGAAATTGAGCCTACCAATGATTTTGCTTCTTCATCTTTGCGTTGTTTTTTCTTCCTATTTCGGTACCCGGAATTTTGTTTCTGAATCCTATCTCAAATTAAAATATGGCATAATATTATTAATGAAAAAATTATTAGCATTTCACGCATTTTAATACTTTTGAACTCAATTCTAGTAACTAATCATAATTTAATTTATTCAAATAAAGTATGAAATCAATATTATTCATTTTCAATTTTTTTTCCCGTTGATAGCCCTATCTAAATCCCACAAAAAGAGCATCTCTTTTATTAATGTTGGAATAGTATTCTATGAATAATTTCAATGCTTCCATGAATAAATCCAATATTTATCTAAGGAAAAATCCATTAAAGCATAAATTTCTAAGATAATTGATGATACATATATCCCACCATTAGATCTTCATTTAATTTCAATTCCAAAAATGTAAACATAGTGGGGTCTAATATCAAAATATATAATGTCAGGTGTTATGGAAGAAAACATCATATTGAAGATTTGCATATAGCATATTACATTGAATGTACTGCCAAAGTGCATAAGTTATATTATTTGCATTGAAAAATGAAATACAAAGATGAAAGTCATGATATGCTGCTGAAATCAGATCTGCATCTTATAAATAGAATATTAAAACATACGTGGTCATAATGAAATTAAAATTGGATGGCCGGTGATGCCGAAGTTTGTATTGTTTTCATCCATCTTAAAATGCTGGTAAAAGTAGATTATCATGTCCGCGCATTGGAAAATGATTGGTTTAAAGTTTTAATTCTTCCAGCAAACTTTAGTTATACGTAGAGATCAATACAACGAGAGTTTTCATATGCATATTTAGTGGTCTATGTAATGAATACAAGAGTATTCAAAAGAGTACAAATATTTACAATGTTTCCACTAGTTGGCAGCTATCAAAATAAGACTCTTGTAAGTAATGCCAGCTAAATGCTTTTTTCCTTCAATTTTTTGTTTTATCTCATGTCCGTGGTTGGGGGAATTATTGTTCTATACATTTTGATGATTTCCTCTCTATTTTGGAATCACCCATTCATATCGTGAGACTGGACAAGACTCATTTGCTATATAATGATTTAGAAATTAACCATTTTAATAACCAGTTATTGTCTAATATGAATAAGAGTAAAGCATAAGAAAACTAATTCGGTTTGAAGCTACTATAAAAAGAATAATTCTGAAAATGAAATCAGGAAAGAAAGAAGTACCATAGACTTTGCTAACACAGCCTAACACAAATCCTAACTACTGTTATAATGTTATTATGCAATTAACCGAACATTTGCAGTTAACATTTATTTCCTAAGTCCTAACTGCTGTTATTATGCAATTATTATACAAAAATTAAATGGTGCAATGATAAATCAAAAAATTAATTAAGGAATTAGGGCAAATCAACATTCAACTTATCTGTTAAAAAAAATCGAAATCAGTAAAAAAAAGTCAGTATTCGTAATTCGTAAACTCGCATAATTTTGGAATTATGAATTTGGGAAAATCAAAATCGGCACGAGGTGGCTGACGATGGCAACAAACCTAAAGCGAAGCTGAGACGAGGAGGGCAATTTGGCTTGGGCGGGCGCCTAACACGGTGATAAAGAATTGATGACCGGAGTCTGGAGAGTGGAGAGCGTCGCATGATTTGAGAAGAAGAAGAGAACACGTTTTATTTTCTCTGTTTGTTGCCCCTCCCTAGAATGATGCCCTAGGCAAATGTACTGTTCGCCTATGCCTCGGGCTGGGCCTGATTAAATCATTAATCTCAATTTAAAATCATAAATTAATTATTATATATACTACCATCACTAATGATGTCATTACTTAATTAAATCTTTGTTAATATAATTTTAAATAGGATGACCATTTTTATTTAAGGTTCAAAACATTATTATCGGGGTTATAAATCCTTATATTCGAATATTTCAAAAATAATCTTAATTTATTAAAGTGATGAATTTGCGGGTCGTTACACAAACAATTCAACCAGAGATTTAACCAAGCACAGATTAGCACAAAGCAACCACTAAGCCTCTTTAATTAATCTTTTTGTTAATTAAAACCATTTTGTAAATACTCGCATCAAAATACCTTTTCAAATATATATTTCACAAAACTGTTCTCTATACTTTTAATACTTTGAAAATATTCATATACTTATATCATCGGTATAAGTATATTCATGAAACACTTATGAAGGATTTCACTTCCAAAAACCCACACTTAGTTGGGTCAAAACCAATGTCGTTTAAAAAAAAGATAACAATAACCCAAAACACTATTTCTTCGGTGTTAAGTATGGGAAAAGAATTTTCCATACCACCATAACTCAGAAGGTCATTTTGGGAAATCAAATCTCTTCTATAAATAAACTCCTTTATAAAATCCCTTTTATAAGTATATGCTCTAAATTCGTTTATAAAACTTATCTCTATCTATAAAGCTCTTTTTATAAATCACAAATAAAATTATAACCTCCATAAATAATTCTCCAAATATAAAATTATAGACTCATATGCCTATCAAAAATTTCCAAATATAATTATAAGGCTCCTTATATTTACAAACTCTTTTTATAAAATATTATTTATAAATTCATTTATAAATAGCTTAAACATAATAATAGCCTCCTTTTATAAATTCCCAAATTTATTAAATAACTCCTTTTTAAACATCCTCTATATTATTTATAACTCTTTTTATAAAACTTCTTATTTAAAAAATATCATTTATAAAAACTCATTTTATAAATTCCCAAGCTTATTTCCACCCTTTTATAAAACTCCAAATTCATTTTAAATAAAACTCCATTTACGAATTTCAATATACAATATAAAAATTACTTTTATAAACAAAACTCTAATATAAATCCAAACTCCACTTGTAATTACCAAACTTATATACTTTCATCACACGATCATTTCATATATATATACACACACAATAAATTCACAACTGTGATTTATTACTCCAGTTCGACCAAATGATGATATTTTCCCTTTTATAAAATGCTATTTATAAACCTATTCTTTTACTTATAAGATATCGCTTATAAATCTCTTTTTAATTTATAAAATACCATTTATAAATTTGTTCTTTCTTTGCAAAATTTTATATAAATTGTTTCACAAATATTAATTCTAAATTTTTTTATCTTCCTTTAAAAACAAAAATCACTTTAAAATAAGGATAAACCCCTTTTTATTTCCTTTAAAATAAACATTTATTATTATAAATTTTTTTTCGTGAAAATAGATACTTTCCCAAAATATTCTTAAAACATTTACATAAATATTCATAAATTAGAAAAGAATAGTAAAAGAAACTAAAAGTAAAATAGAGAAGTACGAAATCTAATTTTAAATAAAATATCATAGGAAATCCGAAAGATCAGATAAAAAACCATTTTTCAAATCGAAAACCATTTCGAAATCAAACAACAATTAAAATTATTTTCCAAAATATTATATCGAGGCCATAATTACTATAACACTTAACAATTCTATTACTACCCTTTTTGCTAAAATGGTTTAACTTTTCATATATGTCGGTATCACATCCAATACGGCCAAACATATCAATTTTGACATTTAACAATCTATATAATAGATATATAACTGGAATAAATCAACAAGTGTATAATAAGAAATTAAGTTCTACAATATTGAGAAATTCGGATTTCTCTACTAAATTCCTATATTTCAATTTTAAACGTTGATCACTTTTGAAAGCGGATATTTTAACCAAAACAACCAATAATTCAACCAAACACAAACAATAAAATTTAACCTACATTATAACATAATGATTTATCCAAAGAGGTAAGTTATACTGACCAAAATTCTATATGGCGTCGAAGCATTCCGGTTTAAACTAAAATCAAACGACGTCCTATTTAACCCTAATTTCCATTACTCTAAATTCAATCAACCAGTTCTATCACATAGCCATCGTCATTATGAGGGCAACGTAAAAAGTTTCATCTTGATTGGACGTCATATGGGAAAGTTATTGATTTTTATAAGTTTAAGATTAATTTAAATTAATCTAAACACTAATCACTATCATTAAAATTAATTACCCTGTTAATACATTAACTCTTCTTCCTCAAACACATTCCCACTTAAAATAGTAACCCAACCCACTCCATGCCGTGCCTTCCACCACCCATATCTCCATCCTAAGCCACCATTCGAGGTACCATCTCCACCATCGAACTCTCCCTCACCTTCTCTCCGCATCTTACCCTGCCAAATCCGCTCCAGCTTCACCTAGCAAATCCCGAACAAAACACAGCCACAGAACTTGACAAAGTCAAATTTCCACCCACTGCATCGCACTCCACCAATGACCACCCGTAGGAGCGCCTCCCTTCGCCAAATGCCTCTCCACCCTCCAATTCGCACAATGGTGGCCCATTTGCCGAAAACCATGAAGCCTAGTTTTATATTTGCTCACGTTCATAAACTGTCGCACCCCTAAACCTCCACCGAACAACTATAGGATCATAGATCCTAACCCTATTCTCTCAAAGATCCAAGTTTCAGATTTTTTATATTAATTATTGGATTTGTTTTTGAATTTAAAAGGAGGTGGATCTAATATTTTCTTTCTTTTGAATGAAACGGTGTACGGTTAGACGGAGAATGGCGTGATTCGTAAGCTAAGTGTTGAGTTATTTTATTTTCAGTTTTCGGCTTCTTCTCCCCTTTCTTCCCCGAATCAAACTTTCCCGCTTCTTATACCTATAAACGGTCGATATGCAACCCAATGGTCGTTGATGTCTTCACCATGATACAGAACTCCGCTCCATCGTTTGGTGAACGGACTTCGCCGTTGATCTTCTTTAAGCAAGTGCCACCTCCTAGACCTAATTACCCTAAACTCGATCGCCTCCCTTCCATCGTGAACTCCACTACCTAAACCGATAAAGCATCTGTCGCACTCCACCTCCGATGACCGTATTACCCTAAACCACCCCTAATCGACTCCTCTTCACATGAGAAGTTCAACCCCCCTGTTATCCCACTTTTTGGCAAAGCTGGGATACCCAAAAATTAACTGAAGTCAATACTAATCAGCCATGAATGTTAAATATGCATTGCAGGATGATCATGGATATCGATGAATTTTGCCCGAGTCCGGATCGAACCGTAATTGACAAGACATGACAAGCAAAACCATGAAAGCCAGTGCTCCAAGTCTCAGGTAAATCGGAGTTCATATGAACGAGATATGATCGATACGAGTTAGATGAAGTGCGCTGTTCGTATCCATCAAAGACCTGTTCGAATCGATCGGATTTCGTATCCATTATGTTTGCGTAGATCGAATCCATCAGGTGTTCTCGTGTCCGCATGTTCGAATCCATGACGTTCGACTCGATCAATCCGCGCTGCTTCGCATCCATAGGTGCACCTTGCTTCGAATCGGTCGGTTTCGTATCCATAAGTCTTAGTTCGTATCGACAGAAAGGAGGCTTGATCGAATCCATCGGGAAGACTTGATTTCGTATCCATTAGTCTTCGTATCCAGCTGGCATCGATGGATTCGGGCAACGTCTCTGATACGAGTAAGGCGAAGTTTAAGGGGAGACGCGGTCGACTCGGAGTAAATGGTGGATCTACCCGAGGGATGCGCGCTACGCCACTGCAGAACCACGTGTTGTATCGATGCGAAGTCATCAATACGAATTTATGGATTCGAACCGGGCAGCGCATACGGAGCCTTGATCTCGTATCGATCATATCTCACAAATCCCTGATCCAAATGCAACGAAATTTTCAGAGTAGCTTCCATGCAAGGTAAAGAGCAATCCTGCCAAGTTTCAGCTCAATTGGAGCATTTCCTGATCGATACGAAATTGACTCGAATCGATCACAGACTGAGTTGAAACTTGGTGGGACCGGTCGCGTGGGCCCCCTCACGTGCTAGAAAAAGTCTCCTGAAGTTTGGGCGAGATCTGAGCCTCCTACGCCTATAAATAGCCCCCTGAAGCCTACAGAAAAGGGATCTTTTTCGCCATTCAACGTCCAGACTCTGCCGGATTCAACTCTACTCCTTTCCATTGCTGTTATCTTCAGATTCATTCATTGTATTTGCTGTAATCATCTGTAATCAGCGAAGAACATCAATAAAAGATAAAAATCCTTGAAGTGGACGTAGGCCGGAGATAGCCGAACCACTATAAATTGCGTGTCACTGTTCATTATTTCTGGATTGTTGTTTGTGCTTACTTAGATCTGATATTTGTGTTTGAATATTGCTGATTTGTATTCATACACTGGTGCTTTCACAACACTTGGGGTTTGTGACCATTTTTGGTGCAAACACTTTGGTGCTTTCACTGAGAGGGAACCAGCACCCGCTACACCAGATTCGAAGTTCAGATTTGAAAACCCGAAGATTTGAAGACAATGACTCGGCAAACAAGTAGAAGACAAAGAGCCGAGAGAAGCCATCAAGGAGGAAGTCAAGAGGCATCCTCTGGTGCTGGAGAAGAACCAGCTTCGATCTACATCACTAGAGATGAAATGGAGACCATGACCAATCTGATGCACGAAAGGATGATGAAAAGCCAACAAGAGATGCTGCATAATTTCTTCGAGCAGATGAGAGCTGCAGGGACACAGAGCCTAGGACCAACTACAGCGGCTATGAATGTGGAACAGGGAGCTAGGATTGCGGAACCTGATAAGGGACAGAATGCAGATCCAGAGGACAATCGACAAGGACTCGGGGGCAGACCCACGGGATCCGATACTGGAAGGCCGACAGACGGAGCTCAACAAGCTAGGGCCAATGCTGATGCTAATGGGCCACACGAAGAGTACATACCGGAATACCCTTCAAGACCAAGAGGGCAACCCCAGGATGGAGATGAAAAGATGGCTGGATTAGTGCGACGACTCATGAGAGGAGGATTGTCTAGCGGAGGATTGGAGGAAGTCAGTCGGAGTCCGTTCACTCCAAATATCAGGAATGCAAGGAACCCTCCAAAGTTCAAACTGCCGACGCTGAACCCATATGACGGAAAGTCAGACCCGACCATGCACGTTACCAGATACATCAGGCATATGGAAGTGCTGGGGGCATCCGAGGAAGTGATGGCACGATGCTTCCCTTTGTTTCTATCAGATTTGGCTGCGCTTTGGTTCAGACAACTAGAGACTGGATCAATCAGGACATGGGGTGAGCTAGTGGAATGCTTCATGAGACAGTTTAGGGTCCATGTGACGCGACCCAAGAGTGTGATGACTCTAGCCTCGATAAAGCAAAGGACCGGAGAGTCCATAAAAGATTTTCTATTGCGATTCAATGCAACGGTGGCTTCTGTAGATCGCCCAGATCCATCAATGATTTTGATGGCGGCAGTAGCAGGAATTGCAGAAGGCACCGAATTCAAAGATTCTCTGACCAGAGACCCACCGCAAGATCTAGGAGAGTTCTATCATGAAGCTGAAAAATTCATTCGACTAGAGGAATCACGAGCCGAGAGGCAGGAAATAAACACTACACGAAGCGAAGGAACCGCAGGAGGACAGTCTGGAGCAGACAAAGGAAAGAGAAAGCAAGATGACACACATGATGGTCCTGATAAACGGAAGAAATTCAGAGAGCCTAGATTCAGGCAATTCACAGATTTGACGGCAAGCCTAGAAAGGATTTACACTGAAACTCGGGGGCAACTCCCCTATCGAAAACCACCCAGGAGAGATCCCACGGAGCGGGAACGCAGGACTGGAAAATACTGCCTATTCCATGAGCTGGATGGACACACTACCGATGAATGCCGCCACCTAAGGGATGAGGTGGAAGAACATGCCAGCAGTGGTAAACTGCCACAATATGTCAGAGAACGGGCAGCAGCGGTAAGGCCTGAACAACTACCGCCTCCACCTAACAGAAACGATCCTGGATCAGGATCACGACTCATCATCAACTGATTAAGATGGCAAGGGCCAAGTTCGAGATCTGGACTTCGGCCAAATAATTTCATTAGATTTGCTTTCAAAATAAAACGGCTATTCCACTCACTCATGTATGGGAACCAGAGAGACCCCTAGGCATGCTCTGAGATGGTATAGACCGTTCAGCCCGGAGTGGCGTTGTTTAGTTTTTCCCTGATGTTTGAGATTGAACATCTAGGGTCTGAATTTAATAAATAAATTTGAATTTCTTGAAATAAACCTTTGACCGGAGAGTTAAAGGATAAACAATAAATATCAATATAAAAATGATCGCTTTATGATCCTACCCAGAGAGGCGTGGTCCGGAGTGCAAGAAGTGAGTTGCTTTGCCAGAGAGCGACAGGATCGACTCACTTAAGCATCGTTTCCTATTCACCGAAGAGTGTTTCGATTAGGATTCGATAAGAGCCCAGATAGGCTATGATCGACCGACGATTCAGGTCAAGACATCGCTTAATGTTCAGATACACTGAACCGGAGTGCAAGAAGTGGGTCGCTTCGCCGGAGAGCGACAGGATCGACACACTTAACGTTGTTTCCCATTCACCGAAGAGTGACAGGATGGGATCCAGCAGGAGCCCGGAGAGGCTACGATCGGCCCAGAACGGCCAAGACATCGCTTCACGTCCTAACTGGGGCCAGAGTGCAAGGAATAGAAAGCAACGCCGGAGTGCAATAGGATCTTTCTATTCAACCGCTAAGTCTAGAATGGGCTTCGCAAGGGTCCGGAGCGATCGTCAGCAGTCCGGAGAGACTGTAGAATTTCATTCTTAACTTCCACTAGCAGAAGTTGATAACACTTCGGCTTCGAACGGCCATGAATTCGATTGAAAATATCATAAGATTCGAATGAAACCTGAGCTTACTACATTCGAATTGAGACTAATCAAAGCACACCTTTTACCAAAAGGCATGTTTTGGGGGGCAAAGTGTTATCCCACTTTTTGGCAAAGCTGGGATACCCAAAAATTAACTGAAGTCAATACTAATCAGCCATGAATGTTAAATATGCATTGCAGGATGATCATGGATATCGATGAATTTTGCCCGAGTCCGGATCGAACCGTAATTGACAAGACATGACAAGCAAAACCATGAAAGCCAGTGCTCCAAGTCTCAGGTAAATCGGAGTTCATATGAACGAGATATGATCGATACGAGTTAGATGAAGTGCGCTGTTCGTATCCATCAAAGACCTGTTCGAATCGATCGGATTTCGTATCCATTATGTTTGCGTAGATCGAATCCATCAGGTGTTCTCGTGTCCGCATGTTCGAATCCATGACGTTCGACTCGATCAATCCGCGCTGCTTCGCATCCATAGGTGCACCTTGCTTCGAATCGGTCGGTTTCGTATCCATAAGTCTTAGTTCGTATCGACAGAAAGGAGGCTTGATCGAATCCATCGGGAAGACTTGATTTCGTATCCATTAGTCTTCGTATCCAGCTGGCATCGATGGATTCGGGCAACGTCTCTGATACGAGTAAGGCAAAGTTTAAGGGGAGACGCGGTCGACTCGGAGTAAATGGTGGATCTACCCGAGGGATGCGCGCTACGCCACTGCAGAACCACGTGTTGTATCGATGCGAAGTCATCAATACGAATTTATGGATTCGAACCGGGCAGCGCATACGGAGCCTTGATCTCGTATCGATCATATCTCACAAATCCCTGATCCAAATGCAACGAAATTTTCAGAGTAGCTTCCATGCAAGGTAAAGAGCAATCCTGCCAAGTTTCAGCTCAATTGGAGCATTTCCTGATCGATACGAAAATGACTCGAATCGATCACAGACTGAGTTGAAACTTGGTGGGACCGGTCGCGTGGGCCCCCTCACGTGCTAGAAAAAGTCTCCTGAAGTTTGGGCGAGATCTGAGCCTCCTACGCCTATAAATAGCCCCCTGAAGCCTACAGAAAAGGGATCTTTTTCGCCATTCAACGTCCAGACTCTGCCGGATTCAACTCTACTCCTTTCCATTGCTGTTATCTTCAGATTCATTCATTGTATTTGCTGTAATCATCTGTAATCAGCGAAGAACATCAATAAAAGATAAAAATCCTTGAAGTGGACGTAGGCCGGAGATAGCCGAACCACTATAAATTGCGTGTCACTGTTCATTATTTCTGGATTGTTGTTTGTGCTTGCTTAGATCTGATATTTGTGTTTGAATATTGCTGATTTGTATTCATACACTGGTGCTTTCACAACACTTGGGGTTTGTGACCATTTTTGGTGCAAACACCCCCACTCCAATCCGCCTAACTCCTCTCAAATCATTATTCAAGTCGAACCCTAATTTCCTCCTACAGTAGTTCAACCATGCCAATAACAACCGCATCCAATATAAAATCATGGATTTGATGCCCACACCTATACGAAATCAACGGATCCAACGTTGTCTCCTATCATCTCTAGCTCTGAGAACAATTCATTTTATGGCGGGGGCTGTGGTTTTACTCAACAGGAAAAAAAGAAATAAAAGAGAAGGAGGTGAAGTGATGGAAAGGGTTAAGTGTATAGGATTATTTATAGTGGAATTATATTATTATTTTAATTGTTGATTTTAATTGCCGTGTGTTTTGAGCTCGAATAACCACGTAGGACGTCTGATCATCACGAAACTCTTCGGCGCACAACAACTCAATATCCCAGATCCAATGACATTGGTCTCTTCAAAATCCATGACAGCGCCTTGGATTGATAATTTCACGCGTTGATTACAAAAAAATATTATTAGAACCAGCTGAATCACTTTTAATTATAAATTAAACGTTTACCATCACCATTTATAATTTAAAAGAGTTTAACCAACTATAAAAATCATTTTATTCACATTAAATCCAAGATTTAAATATTTTAATAATTCCGATGTTTAAACATTAAGCGCTCGAAATTCCATTCATTACATTCTCCCCTCTTGGAATATTTCATCCTTGAAATACTGACACGAGCAACTAAACAACAATCATACATTAATACTAAACAGTATTGCAATCGCTAGTAACTAAAGAAATAGTCACATAACAATACTATACAGTACCACAATCATTAGCCACCATAACTCATGGTTCGCCTAGATTCAAAGGCTTCTTGTCGCACAAAAATGATAAATAATCTACTAAGCATACCTTACGCTTAACAGCCTTAGGTATTACTCAATAGATCACTCATGCTACCCCTAAACAATTCGAAGAGCCATTCCCCAAAATTCTCCATAATACAACATAGATAGCATACAAATATACTAAAGCTCGTACGATATACATATATCATCTGTACACAATCTTTAATCTGATCACTTGCTCGATCACATAAATTTCACTTCCGAACTAATATATCTACCTTGACCTCTCTAGTGCGGACTCCGATCAGGTTCCTTGATTAGAAACCTCCATTTTCCATACGTAGCCATATACTATGATAGAAACTTCAAGATCATATCAAGAATCAGTATCAAGTGTTCTCCGTTAAGAATCGAGTGAAAAATCCTCACTCAAACCAGTGAAATCACCTCGAAATCATGTTCTCGAATCCGAGATTATAAACTGCCATGCAAATAAAATAATCAACGTACAACTGACGTACTTTATTCAATTGGTTTCTTAACTACACCAATTACTTTTCATTTTAAACTACATTCATTTTCATTTATTACATATATTATTTCTTAAATTATTACCAAAATCATTTATGAGTCATTTCACAAAACACTACCTTTATTTTATAAACATTTATAAACCTTAACTTTACAATATCACATTTCACCATCTTAATTAATATTGTATATCCCTCAAGTACAACCTAGGAATACAAACAAAACAATCTTATTCGTTTGCTTAACAAGGATAATCAATAAATTTAAAACTTATTTAAATTCTACTATCTTTCAATTTAAGAGTTATAAAATCTCAGCTTTTACATTTTCTCAAAAATACCTAGCTTCAATTTTTATATCAATTCGGAAGTTTTCGACTGTCCAAAATCGTCGAAAATTCCGTTTTATCCCAATAATTGAAAACTACTAATCAACAGATCAGAACAAGATGCACAACCAAGCTATCCTAATGCATAGGATACACGAGTCCATAAAAAATCTTAATAGAAAACTTAAATAATAAACACCGGATTACATTTCAAAACATTTTGAAGTAATATATACTTATAACGTTTGTATATAAATCATATTTTCGGGATTTAAATCTAAATTTGTTTTACCAAATATGAAGAAAAACTACTTTGGTAGCATTCCCCAATTTGAAATTCCAATATAATCGCAAATGATGCTATAGTCATCACCAGAATTATTTTCCAGCGATAAAAGTGAGTTCGGTACTTCTAAATCATGCCTTTCAGACTTAACCAAAATTATTTCTAAAACGGTATCAAATACTTCATAAATATTACTAAGTACCATGATATAAATTTCATAAACAAATTTCTGAAATATTTACGTTCAAATACTACTACTATTATTTTCCAAAATCTTAGAAAGCCAATTTCAAAAACACCGAGATTTGAGTTCTCAAATTCTCATTTTAAATCCTATTTATTTGTAGATTAAACTTTATAAAACATAGTTATATAAAGTTATTTTGTTATATAAATCATTTCACAAATGTATATCTTTAAAATACCTTATCTTTCTCAAAGTCTATAATAAACAATTTTTATTAAAATTAATTTTTAACCCAACATTATCACAGGATGCCTTATAGTCAAACTATGAATCTTAATTCACAAGATGTTAGTTTTAATGTTCCCATAAGTTACTATCTACCCAACCTATGTAGTGAAAAGGTAAAACTGCTCATAAATTTGCCAAGCACAACTAATCAAACAGTAAATGATAATAATCGAATATTATCATTTCCTAACATACAAACACATCATAAATAACTGTATTAATTTTTGAAAATTATTCTTTTATATATAAAATATAATTCTAGGTAAAATTATTTCATTAACCAATTTCAACATAATAATGTGTCGATTGGCCTTGTTCAAGTATTTAGAGATCTTTATCAATAACGTTAGCAACACGTATTGATAAAATCCATAAACCACTCAACAGACCAATCAACATATTACAAAATATTTTTACAACAGTAACAAATACGCACTCTCATATATATAATACACTCGACTCATAATAAGCCATTCCATTACCCTATCGCTTAATGAGTTATACCTGTTAGAACCTCTCTAGTTGGATTTTAATGAAAACAACTATACAATAATGCCAAAAAACCTCTAAGCTAACTTGCAGGTACATAAGTATCAAAAAGAGACAAATAAATAAGTTCAACATGAAGATATACAATACAAAAGACTGTTAGAACCTCTAATTTATGCTTCAATGATAACAACTATACAATCATATACATATATATAGACCTTATCAAGATTGCAAATATATGCTACAAGAAGAGACCATGTTTGAAGGTATTGAGACTCAAAGAGAAACGAAGATTCATTAAACATACTATGGTTAGTAAGGTTATTCTATTGTAAAAGTGTCCTAGATAATATATTGTTAAGGTCTCCTTGAGGATATATGCATACATGATCACACACAAATTCATATACATTAAAATTAAGGGGAAAAAACTATTTTTACACCTCACAGACGTCGGAGATAAAACCACAGACATCTGTGACAATTCTCGGGTTAAAATTTAAACAAGTCATAGACATTTGAGGATTTTACGATAGACGTCTGTCATGGGAAAAAATTTCAATTCTGAAAGGACAATACTATTTTGAAACAAAAAGAAATCACCTTTCAATGAAAGGTTGCAGCCATTAAACTGAATAGACTTTCTCAAATAGTAAAAACCCTTCATCTGCACCTTTTTAATCCATAAATACCACTTTGATTGAGAGGTAGAAATTATCTAACTTGAATTAATCCATTCTTTACTCTCTTGATTCCTAAAACTCTCTTGCATATACATTGTTCATATACTATCAATTTATTATAACCAAAATAGAATTTTAGTTAAATCACTTCCTACAACTCAAAGCATTCATATTCATATATTCAAAGGAGTTCATTGGAAGATTTGTACTATAAGTCAAAAACTGTGTTATTTAGAACACAAGTTTGTCAGATACACTTTTGTATTAGCCTATTCCTCCGGGTGAAGTGAGGGTAATTTGTTTAAAGGAAATACCGAAGGGGAGCTTCGGGATTGGACGTTGGACGGGAGGTCTGAACCAGTATAAAAACTCTGGTTTGCATATGTTTTTATACTTTACTATTTATTGTTTGCTATTGCATTAACTTATACACTTACATATGATACAAAAGTAGATAATATATGATCCACAAGATTTTTCAATTGGTATTAGAGAAAGGTCATTTCAATCTACAGTAACACATATGAAATCGTTAAAATGGCAAGTACATTTCAAGAAGGTCAATCAACTGCTCGTCCCCCACTATTTACTGGTTCTAATTGTGCTTATTAGTCAACACACATGCGAATTTTTATATGGAAGCAAATGGATTAGAAATATGGTTAGTAACTCAAAATAAATATGAAGCACCTGACATTGATATTAGCATATGGACTGATGCACAAAAAGCAGAGGCATCTAACAATGCCAAAGCTATGAATGTTTTATTTGCTCACTCGATAAAAATAAATTTTCACGATTCATGCTTTGCACTACTACTTATGATATATGGCGTATATTACAAGTTACCCATGAATGCACAAACATAGTTAAGCAAACAAAAATCTCTATTTTAAAAAATCAATTTTCATCTTTTAAAATGTAATTAAATGAGTTAATTATTGACATGTATGCTAGATTTCAAACTATACGACACGATATTATGACACTAGAATTTAAATTCACTGATTTTGATTTAGTCACACGAATTTTGAACTCTCTGACAAATTAATGGGAAAGAAAAGTTTTAGCCATTGAAGAAGCTAACGATCTTTTCCGACTCAAATTCGAAGAGTTAATAGGAAATCTGATGTCGTATGAAGCTAATTTACAGGCAAGAAAAGAACAAAATCAAGAAGGGAAAACATCGCATTTTAGGTAAGTAATGACAACTCCGACTTAGAAGAAGATGAGATTGTTTTCATAGCCAAAAATTACAACAAGTTCAAAAAGAGGACGAAATTTCAAAACAACAGCAACACAAATTTCTCAAATCAAACATTAATGAAGTACTTCGGGTGTGATAAATTTGGCCATACTAAGAAAGACTGTTCGCTACTCAATACTGATAAAAACAAAATCATATTCTAAAATTTCAATAAAAAGAGAAGAGCATTTCAAGTAACTTGGGATGACTCCGACTCTTCCTTATCATCCGATAGCGACCATGACTCAAAACAAGCAAATGTTTGCTTCATGGCTTGCACAAATGAGGTACCTCCTAAATTAACATCTGATGAAATTCTTGAAATTAGTATAGAATTAGATGATAAGTATAGAGAATTAAAAAAATTAAGTAAAGAAAATGTGGGAAAATTTAAAAGAGCTGAATTAGAAATTGGATTGTTAAAAGACGAGAAAACTATTATAGAAGAAGAATTAGAATCAACACAAAAAGAATATAGAAAATTATCATCTCAAAATGCTACTTTAACACATGATATAGAGAAGAATAACATAATAGATAATTATAAACTTAAAAAAGAAAAGTATGAATGTAAATAAAATTTAGAATTAGCTAATATAGAAATTTCTGATCACCAAAATAAATTTGATAAAATCACCAATAATGTTTCAATAAAGGAAACTAAATCTAGATAATTTGATAAAGATTTCAAAACCATCAAGAAATAGGAAGGGATTAGGATTTTATGAAAAAATTCATAAACATTCTAGAAATAATCTGGTTTCTAATAATAATCAAAGATTTAAGAAGTATAGTACATTATATAAAAATTTTAGAAAACAAAATCTAAATATGAAAATAAGGAAACAAAAATGATTAAAATATAGATTTCTAAAACAAATAACAAATTGATTAGACAAAAACACATAGATGTATATCTAAGAGATATAGTCCATAATGAAAATTACATCTCTAAAGGTTTCAAACCCTTATGGGTATGGCTACCTTCTTTTACTAACACATAGGACCCTAACGGAGAAATTGGGTACCAATTATTTATTTATTTATTTTGTAGGTACCCAAAAACAAAATTAACAATAAGGAGAAATGGATACTCGATAGTGGATGCTCCAAACATATGATGGGAAATGCACACATGCTATTAAACATCACTTACGTAGACGGTGGCACGGTCACTTTTGGGGATAATTCCAAAGGATATGTTATCGGAATTGGAAATATCATCAATGTTGGTATATCTACTTCTCCTATTATTTCAAATGTTTTATTAGTTAGAAAATTAAAACCTAATTTACTTAGTATAAGCTAATTATACGATAAGGGATTTAGAATCGATTTTAGAAAGGATAAATGCAATATCTTTGATCAAAATAAAACTTTAATTTTTGAAGGAACAAGAGATCGAAATATTTATATTCCAAACATGAATATTAATCATAATAATGATTTATGCTTAACCGCTAATCATGATGATACATGGACATGGCATAAAATATTTTGTCACATAAATTTCAAATATATAAACAAATTAACTAAAAACAACTTGGTAAGAGTATTACCCAAAATAAATTTCAAAGTTAAAAATCTATGCGATGCATGTCAACTTGGAAAATTAAAGAAAAGCTCGTTTAAATCTAAAAAGGAAATCTCTACTAAAAAAACTCTTGAATTACTTCATTTGGAGTTATTTGGTCCAACTCAAGTACGCTCGATAAATCACAATAAATATGCCTTTGTAATTGTAGATGATTTTTCTAGATATACTTGGATGCTATTTTTAAAACATAAAAGTGATACGTTCAAAATGTTTAAAATTTTTGCTAAATGATTTAAGACACTAATGGATTTAAAAATAAAAAGTATAAGAAGTGATCACGATAGAGAATTTGAAAATGAATTATTTACAAACTTTTGTAACATAAACGGAATTACTCATAATTTTTCGTTTCCACGTACTCTACAACAAAACAGAGTAGTTGAAAGAAAAAACGCACCTCGCAACAATATGCTCGAACTCTCCTAAATGGCAGTGAATTACCAAAGAATTTTTGGGCCGAAGCAGGTTCTACTGCATGTTACGCATTAAATCGAGTAACTCTTAGACCTATGACTAAAAATACGTGTTATGAAATGTTCTACAAAAAGAAACCAAAAGTATCATATTTTGAATATTTGGATCAAAATGCTTTATTCTAAATACAAAAGTTGAACCAAATTTGTGGGATATACAACAAATCAATAATTCTAAACTCTCCGACAAAAACTAAAACTTATGTTACACATCATATAAATTATGTTTATTTATTAATTTTTGGTATGTATACTGTTGATTATATTAAAATTTTAATAAAATTTTCATTGACATTAAAAAATTTCTCTAGATGTCAAAAATTTCATATCACAAACATCTATGAATATACCACATACGTTTGTCACTAGTTATGGGTAAATTTTCCCTATAGCCACAGACGTTTGTGGAAACCTCACATACGTCTATCAAGACTCTTTGTTTAAATCCTCTGTAGCCATAGACATCTGTGGAACCATCACAAACTTCTGTTGAATCTCTCTGCTTCATTTTTACTGAAGCCACAGACGTTTGTGACTCCCTCATAGACATCTTTCACTGCTCTGGCAACAACTTTCCAACGGCCATATATAAATAACTTTACCCCTCTCCTCACTTTCCCTCCATTTCAACAACGAACTTTTAAAAAAACCCTAGCTTTCAAAACTTTCAAATTCTTCAATCAATGGCTCCCAAGAAGGTTACCATTTCTAAAAAGCAAAAGCAAGGCCAATCTTCCTCCTCCTCTCAAGCCTCGGTTACGCAAGCTCACATTAACCAATGGCTCTGCAATAATCCCAACGCAATCAAACAATTCGAGGCATTTTCCTTAAAGAAGATCCACTCTGGTCCTTTTTATCATCTTGGCAATGTGATGGAATACGAAATTCTAGGAATTACTACGGATGTCGGTTGCTGCAACTTAATAAGCTATGACGCAAATAAGGTAATCATTGATCTTCTAGCTGTTTACCTCTTCTACTTCAGTCTAAGTAATACGGAGATTTGGAATCCAGTGAATGATGATGATTGGTTGTGGTCAAGTGTTTATGGAAAAGAAGTTAAAATTGATGTGTATATGGTTTTTCGTATTTAAGGATGTTCTTATGAGGGGATTGACTTAATGGATATACAGGATCACAGTCTCCTACCTAAGGATGAAGTTACCCATCAAATATGGGAAGATAGAATGCCACAATGGAAATCCATTTACCTTTGACCATGTGCTAGACTATTAAATCGAATAATAATTAATACCATCATTCCTCATCTAGGTAGTCACGAGCAAATTTATCCCAATGATCAATGAGCTTTGTATGCAATATTTGGTCGCCTACCGGTTAATTGGGAAAAATTTATTCATGACTAAATTAAAGGATTTTGGTCTCATCATCGTCGTTCCAGTGTTTATGCTCCGTATATAATGCACATCTTGAAAAATCTTGGAGTTGCTTCATACATATCACAATACGAAGAAATTCCAACAAAAGATAGTGGTCCACGATATCTCTCACTGATGCATCTTCCCAAAAGTCCTCCCCGTATCATCCCCTTTAACCAATGGACTCAACAACAACATCAACAAGAACATCATGGTCCTCCTCTAACTAGCATTCCTCAGCAAACCTACTCCCCTCATCCTTCCCAACAACCACCTTCCTCTAGTCATGGTATGGAATATTATTCGGACTTTGAAATACAAAAAGCTCGCGTTAAACCAATGCCAAATGAATCATTTCGTGATTTAGAAATCAAAAACCAAAAAATAATCACGACCAATAAGCCAGCTTTAAACAGAAAGATGACTGGATTCGAACGTTCTTTCTCCACTAGGATGACAAAGATGGAGAAGACTTTGGACAAAGTGGTCTCCACTTTAGGCAAAGTGATGCGCAAAGTACGTGGTCGATCTTCTTCACGCTCATCATCTTCGCCTTCCCTAAAACCCCCACCTTGGGTTCAAACACCAGTTTATCGCTCTCAAACCTCGCCCGAAGGTACGTCACACGATAGAGGTGACTGAGGGAAGACTCCTATTCATGCACAACTTGAGGAAGAAGAAGAAGATAGTGATGAAATGTACGTGTCTGATACTCCACATTTTCAACAACCATCATACATGGCATTTCAAGGTCTTTCAATTCATGAAGATGAGGAGTACAACGACCAAACGCAATGGCCAAGTACATATGAGCAGGATCCCTCCTCTTACTGGGACTATTACGAGAACTACAGAGGCTTATCTTATTCTCAAAATCAGTACATTAGAATTTTCTTTTATTTTGCAACTCTTATGCTTGTTTGTTTTCCTATTTACAACTTTTTTTACAATTGTTTCTAATTTTATTTTGAACTTTCATTTTTGATTTTCCATGATTTGAAGTGATAACATGCTATGACCATTTAATACCCTGTATCTTATATCCTTTCGGTCCATTTGATAATGACAAAGGAGAAGAAATCTATGCATATACATAAGGGGAGACAAACATAATAATACTTTCATTCTATAGTTGATATTTGATTATATAGTTGATATTTGACTGCTTGATTGTATAGTTGTCATCATCAAAAAGGGGGAGATAGTTAGAACCTCTAATTTTTGTTTGAATGATAACAACTATACAATCATATACATATATATAGACTTTATAAGGATTTCAGATACATGCTACAAGAAGACACCATGTTCGAAGATATTGAGACTCAAAGAGAAATGAAGATTCATTAACCATACTGTGGTAGTAAGGTTATTCTACTGTAAAATAGTCCTAGATAAATTATTGTTAAGGTCTCCTTGATTATACGAGTACATATGCACGCCCAGGTGGGCCTGCATGTAACCACAATGTGCATGTATTTTTATTTGTACCTGTGGAAGTAGATTTGATAGTAGCATCCCCACATTTGAACGCCGCCTAGGCAGAAACCGTTATTTTTTTTGTTCTGACTGCAATAACTTCTTCTTACTAACTCGGAATCAGGCAGAACTTCGACCGATGAATTCCTACCTAAATTACAGACAATATGGTACACTCAGACACTTCATCTTGTGAACGCACACTGTAGTTCTCCAAGGGGACTGACAGTTTACTTCGAAAATAACATGGCACAACATCCTCATATTTGAACCCCGCCTAGTGCAGAAGCCGCTATTTTTTTATTCAGACTGCTATATTTTCTTCATACTAACTTGGAATCCGGCGAGACTTCGACAGATTAACTCCTACCTAAATTACGGACAATATGGAATACTCGGATACTTCATCTTATGAACACACACTGTAGTTCTCCATGGAGACTAACAGTTGTACTTAGAATATAACAGGCTAACACATCCCCATATTTCAACTCCGCCTAGTGCAGAAGCCGCTATTTTTTTGTTCAGACTGCAATAACTTCTTCATACTAACTCGGAATTAGGCGATACTTCGACCGATGAACTCCCACCTAAATTACGGACAATACGGTATAGTTGGATACTTCATCTTGTGAACGCACGCTGTAGTACTCCATGGTGACTGACAGTTGTATTGGAAAATAACATGCTATATCCCCACTTCAACGCTCACTGTAGTTCTCCATGGTGACTAATAGTTGTACTTAGAAAATAACAAACTACATCCTCATATTTGAACTTTGCCTAGGAAAAAGCCGCTATTTTTTTGTTCAGACTGCAATAACTTCTTCATACTAACTCGGAATCAGACCAAACTTCGACCGATGAACTCCTACCTAAATTACAAACAATATAGTACACTCGGATACTTCATCTTGTGAACGCACACTGTAGTTCTTCATGGGGACTAACAGTTTACTTTGAAAATAACATGCTACCACATCCACATATTTGAACTCCGCCTAGTGCAAAGCTGCTATTTTTTTGTTCAGTCTGCAATAACTTCTTTATACTAATTCGGAACCCGGCGAGAATTCGACCGATTAACTCTCACCTAAATTACAGACAATATAGAACACTCGTATACTTCATCTTGTGAACGCACACTGTAGTTCTCCATGGTGACTGACAGTTGTACTTAGAAATTAAGAGGCTACCACATCCCCATATTTGAACTCCGCCTAGTGCACAAGCCGCTATTTTTTTTGTTCAGACTGCAGTATTTTCTTCATACTAACTCGGAATCCGACGAGACTTCGACCGATTAACTCCCACCTAAATTACGGACAATATGAAACACTCGGATACTTCATCTTGTGAACGTACACTGTAGTTCTCCATGGGGACTGACAGTTGTACTTAGAAAATAACAGGCTACCACATCCCCATATTTGAACTCCGCCTAGTGTAGAAGCCGCTATTTTTTTTGTTCAAACTGCAATATTTTCTTCATACTAACTCGGAATCCAGTGAGACTTCGACCGATTAACTCCCACCTAAATTACGGACAATATGAAACACACGGATACTTCATCTTGTGAACGTACACTGTAGTTCTCCATGGGGAATGACAGTTGTACTTAGAAAATAACAGGCTATATTCCCATATTTGAATACTATTTCTCTATAAGATGTAAAAGGGTATATTTGGAATTTCAAAAAGACACTGAGTAAATATATTCAATGAATTCTCTTTAGTAGTAGTAAAGATAAAGATAGAGTGAACGATTTCCATTATTATAATGAGGGGTATTTCTGGTATTTCAAAAAAACACGATCACACACAAATTCATATACATCAAATTAAGATGAAAAACCTTTTTTACACCTCACAGACGTTTGAGATAAAACCACAGACGTCTGTGACAATTCTCGGGTTAAAATTTAAACAAATCAGAGACATCTGAGGATTTTACCACAGACATCTATCATGGGAAAAAACTATCAATTTTGAAAAGACACTTATGTTTTGAAACAAATGGAAATCACCTTTCAACGAAAGGTCGCAGCCATTAAACTAAATAGACTTTCTCAAATAGTAGCAACTCTTCATTTGCACCTTTTTGAATCTATAAATACCACTTTGATTGGGAAGTAGAAATTATCTAACTTGGATTAATCTGTTCTTTACTCTCTTGTCTCTTGCATATACATTGTTCACATACTCTCAATCTATTATAACCAAAATATATTTTTGGTTAAATCATTTCCAACAACTCAAAGCATTCATATTCATATACTCAAAGGAGATCATAGGAAGATTTGTACTATAAGTTAAAAACTATGTTATTTAGAACACAGGATTGTCAGAGATACTTTTGTATTAGCCTTTTCCTCCGGGCAAAGTGAGGGTAATTTGTTTGAAGGAAATACCGAAGGGGAGCTTCGGGACTGGATGTAGGACAAGAGGTCCGAACCTGTATAAAAAATAGGGTTTGCATGCTTTTTTATACACTACACCAAAACAGGTGATTCCCAACGAGTATAATTGTCGCAAACAGTTTCAGCAACGATTATTAGCGTCGCTCTAGGGGCGTCGCAATTTATTGCCAACGCTTATAAGCATTGGCGAGTTTAGTTTCCCAACGCTTATAAGCGTTGGAAGGTTGTATTCGCCAACGCTTATTAACGTTGGTGTATATTATTTAGCAACGCTTATAAGCGTTGGAAGGTTGTATTCGCCAACGCTTATAAACGTTGGTGTATATTATTTAGCAACGCTTATAAACGTTGGTGTATATTATTTAGCAACGCTTATAAACGTTGGCAAATTAACCATCCAACATTGTTTAATTTTCTATGCTGACGCTTATAAGCGTTGGTATATTTTAATTGCCAACGCTTATAACGCTTTAACAGCATTATTATACTACATTCAATAGGAACCCAAAATTTACAATATTCATGATCAAATAACAACATAAATTTCATAGTCAACTACTTCATAACAATGTCAACTACTTCATAACAAGTACAATACATAATTAAGTTGGTTAATTTAATACATAATCAACTACTTCATAACAATGTCAAATTGGAATACAAAAGACAACGTAAATTTCATAGTGAAATTCTACAAATACCGAATACAAAACTCCGGCCATATAACGAAACCTCCATCTGAAAAATCACATAACTTGTACATTCCATTTTGAGGACCATCATAAATTGGTGCATCCGGTTCAAGAACATCATCCACCCAAATTACGTTCTCTACATTCGGTATCACCTTCCTAAAATGACAAATAGTTTGTGTTCCAACATAACCTTTAGCTACTTCCTTCTCTAAATCTTATGACAATAGCATTACATATTTCTTTTCCATTGTAGATGAACGAATATCATTATTTGACACGGTTGGAGTAACAACTACATTATTATTTGTATGAGAATCTCCTAAATTAGAAGCACCTTCCGTTTGTGGAGTTGTAGGACTTGCAACATATTTTTCTTGCAAACTAGGCATAAATTTCATAAAAGTTGAAGTAATTGAATTGATGGCATTTTAACTTGATTAGCTACTTGCCTTTCTATCTCCAATTTCCAAATAGACAAATCCACGGTTTGCTTCTTTTCAGTTACAGCTTTTACAGCTCGAGCCATCTTCACTTGTTTTATAGAAGAAGTAGAAGTAATTGCTCGACAATAATTTTTCTTCGTGTTGGAACCAAAAACTTCCGCAATTGTGTCATCTTCAAGATCTTCGACTCCATCCTTAGAACTATCATCCAACTTCCTCTTTTTTTCCGCTTCTTCTAGAAGTGCCTGCATTTAATATCACGTTAAATTGAATTTGCAGTTCCTTTATAAAAATTAAATTGAACATTAAATTAAGTTGATAATTAATAATGTAACTGGGCTCAAACTGCCAGCATGCCTGCATTGGTTAGAGGTTCAACCAGAAACCTGACAGCGATATTAATAATAGGACAGGACAAATATAGTGGAGCCATATTGCTGTGATGACGATCGAATTAGTATCAATTCCCATGATGATAACGTTCAAAACTCATCATGTAATATGCAGAACTGTCAGAACATGGAAGAAAACCTTGAAACAAATATTCCAAGTCCTGTGCATGTTCAAATGGAAGTGTGCTGGATACTAAGAGAGCTAAGGCTATATCAATTATAGACTACAAGACTGTAGACGCTCTTCATAATAGCATTGTTGATGCAGGACACAAGTCTGAAACGCAAGAAATACATCTCACGTCTTAAGCATATTCCCTATATTCTCCTTGCCTCATTTCATTTGAATGTTGTTTATTTCCAAAATTGTAAATTTACCTTTATTGTTTTGTTTATATATATCCAATAGTTAATGAAACAGACAAATTGCTTTTGTGATGAAAAAATATGCAAAATAGAAGTAAATTTTAAAGTAAAGATTAAATAATACAGTTATATTGATAAAAAACGCATCGAGTATATTTCGCTTAGAACCTCAAAAATTGTGGAGAAGCTTCTCCTCCTAATTTACACATTTTGTTTGCTAATAAGATTAATGCAACACATTTTTCAGCTCAAGAAAAATGAGCTAAGCCAATAGTTTAGGAAAATGAAACATGCACCTTTTATTTCATAATATTCTCTCTTTAAATTCCTTCATATTTGCATGGAAGAAATTATGTAACGGGTAAGAAGGCATGTTAATATGTAAAAAATTCTGCTGTTATTTACCATGCTTATTCTCAGTCAGTCTGCTGGTGTAAACATAGCTCAGTTGTCCATGTTCATGGTCAAGTATGACATACAACAACATATAAAAGACGATATGACCTTTTTATTTTTCAACATAGCAAAGTGCGCATGCATGAGTATGTGCAAGTTCATGGCTTATGGCTAGCCAATAAAAAAACTCGGTATATTTGTTACGATTTGTGTGATGATGATGATGGTGTTACAGAACAAGGGTGAGGTATGGATCGTTACTAGAGTTTGAGTCCTGCTGATGTTCTTTTCCAACTTATGCTACTCTCTTATCATTGTCACACTGATAAACATAAAAAATGAATTGCAAGATAAACATATCCAATGCAAAAAACTGCTACTTGGCTGACTGCATTTTCATACCTATCAACTAAAAAATTATATATCCTCTAGATGTTTATTTTTCATTGATTTCCTTCTGTCACAATCCGATCTGATTTCAAACTCATGTCGTGAAATAAGATTTCATTAACAGAAAATGCTATGACAAATTTCCACATTTTTCTATTCAATTTGTCAACCAAAATCCCAAGCAATTAAGATAAGTTTGAAGATACATAAGCAGAAATGTTCCTAATTTTCATTTGTTTAGTTCAAATTTAAACTAAACACACAATGGAATAAGTTGAAATTTGTTTTAAACTGACACTTACATATTTTTCCGCGGCACATGGTAGTATTTCTCCTGATTTTCTTTTATGTCCAGCCTTCCAAACCGTTGTTCGTGAAATATTTGCTTCTGGATTTGCTACTACCTACAAGAAAGATCAAAGTTGACAACACATAATTAATATAACATTTTATAAACTATTTACAAAAGATAATTTTAATACCATTTCATCATGCACTCTATGGTAAGGTTTCCTTCCTAGAGTATGAGTGATCGAGTTTTTTGCTCTATTTTTTGCATTTGCCTTACACTGCTCCATCTTTACATTCGTATACTCAATATCAAGGAATTTTTCCCACCACACTTTATCTATATCCTTTGGGCGGCTATCAATAGCAACACGTTTAGGAATCATAGTTTTATCAACTTTAAGAAGTTTGTTTCGTAATGTTGACTTCAACGATCTATAAAACGGTGGAAAATGTTTCTCTAATAATGGTCGAGCTATGGTAGGATCTACATCCATGTCAAATTCTTCCTATCACAAAAAAGGAAAAAAAATAAAGAAATCATGAAATGGTTAAATATATCATAATTTAAACTTGATGGTGAAATTGATGATAATAAAAATATAAATAAGACTAGTACCAAAAGTCCTTCCCATAGTTTATCCTTATAGAAGCCATCTACCGCCCTCCATTCTTTGTAGCCAATAGGTATATGACAACGAATCAAAGCACCACAACGTGAACTCCATTTATCTGCATCATCCCCCTTTGCACCCTAAACGCTAACTGTTATAATGTACTTTTTACCTTTGGAGGGGGGTTCAACAGTCTAAGTTGTACTTAAATTTTCATTTGCGCTATAATCGTTTGTCATTTTGATGAAAAATCTATATAAAAAAGACAAACAAAATACATGGATAAAAGTTAATACATTTTACAACACAACACGATTAATAAAAGAAAACCATACATTTCACAACACAACACGATTGTACGATACATCAATAAGAGTTAATACATGGATCAAAATAAGCAAAATACATGCAATATAGTTCCAATCAACAAGTTGATTTCTATTGAATACATTTCAATAATGGTTCTAAGTTTGGTTGTTCTTTCAAAATAAATTGATACGTGGTTGGTATTTCATAATCATCTATTTTATCCATCATGCGTTTAGGAGAACGTCGAACAATGGACCAATCAGAATTTTGTGTGTTCTTTATGTAAAATACTTGACTTGCTTCGGACGCGAGAATAGCAGGTTCATCATATTCTCCATCGGTATTCTTGAGCTTCATTAAGTTTACCATCAACAAATTTGTATCAGGGCAAAACTTACAATCATTTGTCTTATCTCCAACATTCACCCAGTCGCAATAGAATACCACATGTTGAAAATCATAGTAATCAACTTCCATGATCTCTCTAATAATACCATACCAAGTAGTATTATCATCCGTAGGATTTAGATCTTTTGAACTTGCAACAAATGTAGTGATCGCATCCATGCAGACACCACTATCTTGCATTGAAATGGTGTCGTCATAATGCCGAGGAGAGAACGTATAGCCACTCACTCTATACTTAAGATAAGTTCTGACATCCCACTTTGGACCACTGACATACAACCATAATATTGTGTTCATGCATTTTTTTTCCATAAGCTGTTAAAATTAACAAAATTAATAGCATAAGATTAGATAAAAAGAAACACATTACTTTCAGATAAATATAGCATACCTTCTTGTGTAGCCAATCAACAAATTCAGATTGAACTATTACTTCTACTTTTGTGATTGGTTTCCTTTTACCACGAAGACCGTCTTCTAAAGATAAGCGGTATGCGCTACAGATTGAATATCATGGTAAATAAATATATATATTATTTATATATTGTGCTACAAGTATTTGAAAAAAGGTGAAAATAGATAACCTATAGTATTCATCTCGTTCTGGTATATCAATTCTAAATAGTAACCATCGTCGAATCTGTGATCGTTGCACTCTAGATAATTTTAACGGTTTACCTTCAACGATGGAACGCTCATATATATCATCACCATTCTCATCTAAAAAGGATGCTTGTTTAGAGCTATGATTTCCATCATGTGGGTTTGGTATATATTCCATTGCGTATCGAACTAATTCTGAAACAAGGTATGCTTCAGAAATTGATCCTTCAATATACCTTTTATTACTAGGTATGTTTTTACAATCCTTCATAGCCCTAGGACAAAAAAATTAATATGCATATTTACAGTTAGTTACTTCAAAGTAGTTAGGTAAAATAATTCGAATGCAAAAAAATATTTACCTTTCAAATGGATACATCCATATATAATTTGATGGTCCACAGAATAGAGCTTGATTTGCTAAATGTACCATCAAATGGATACTTATATCAAAAAAGTGCATTGGAAGATAGTGTGCCAACACACATAATGCTTCAGCAATCATATCTTTGCCCACTTGTACATGTTCTCGAACTAGAACTTTCGAACATATTATGTTGAAGTACAAGCTTATTTGTAGAAGTGCTCGTCTTAACTCGCGACACTTTGGATATGCATGTTGAACCATGATAGGGAGAAAATATTGAATAATAATATGATAATCATATGTCTTCTTAATTTGCAAACTAGGTGGTTGAAGACCTATAAGACCATGTAACTTTATTGCAAGACATGATTGAAGTTTTGCATCTTTAAGGACTTGACAACATTGTAGCTTGTGAATCTTATCCCATGCATATTTAGAAGATTGTTTTCCTTTATCAAACATAAAGTTGATGAGATGTTCAGCAACATTTCTCTCAGTATGCATAACATCAATAGTATGATGAACTTTATGACTGCTCCAATAATCCAAGTCAAACAAAATTGACTTCTTGTACCATGCCGGTCTTTCTTCATCATCAACAAGACAATCTACATTATCATAAGCTTCAGAAATCATTCTCTTTCTGCTTTGTGGTATTTTTCCACGAATATATTTGATACGATCAAGCTTTTCTAAAAGAGACGAGCCCCTTAGCCGAGTCGGAGGCTCTTTATATTCAATATCCTTATACCATCCGTGTTTTAATGCTCTATATGGATGATCATCCTTCAAAAACCTTCTATATTTTGGATAGACGATCTTGTTGCCGATGTGCTCTGATTCCGTCTCGATTGCACAGACAGGACACGCTTTATAACCGTGAGTCACACAACCAGATAAGTTACCAAATGCTAGTAAATCATGAATTCCCTATAATAATATTGCTTTCATATTGAAATTTCTTGTTTATCCGCATCAAAAACAGACACTCCTTCGTCCCAAAGATGTTTTAAATCATATATAAGAGGTTCCAAGTATGCATCAATGTCCTGACTTGGTGCTCTTGGTCCAGCAATTAAAAGAGCCAACATTTGAAATTGTGATTTCATACACAACGAAGGGGTAGGTTATAAGGTATCATATAAACAGGCCAACAACTATAACTATTGGAGAGAACGCCATTTGGGTTAAACCCATCGGTAGCAATACCAAGCCACACATTGCGTCCTTCATTAGAAAATTTTGGCCATCGACTTTTGATTGATCTCCATTCAGCTGAATCCATAAGATGTCGCATGGAATTGCAAGAGGGTGTGGCTTTCTTGTGCCATTGCATTTTACGAGCTATCCATGGTATAGTGTATAACCTACTTAATCTTGGAATTATAGGAAAGTATCTTAAAACTTTTCTTGGTTCTTTCGTTAATTTGACCTCCCTTAACACTGTTTTTTTAGTTTTATACCTTGGTGTATGGCACTGAGGACATTCTTTCGCATCAACATTTTCTTTCCAAAATAATATGCAATCATTTTCACAAGCATGTATGCACTTCACCTCCAATCCCAGATCCTTTAATATTTTCTTCATTGTGGGATACTTGTCAGGTAAATTATTTTCCTTTGGAAGCCAACGTTTTAATCGCTTCAACAACTCAATCATACTGTTTCCCGACCAATTAAATTCTTTTTTAAGGTTATGAAGCTCAATAATTACGCCTAATGTTGTAAGCCCATCTTCACAAGAAGAATAAAGTTTTTCGTTTGCTTTGTTTGTATATTTTTTGTGCTTTTCTCCGTGGTACGAATGAGAATTGTCTATATTTATCTCTTGAACATCCTCTTCACGGCTAGTTTGCGGCATATTATGCACTCCAAAAGCATCGTCTATGAGATTTCTATGAGCTCCTTCTACACAATGGTCGGTTTGAATTAGATCTTGGATATGAGAATCTGGAATAATATTTTGCGTATGATTCACCCCCGTGTTATTCTTGTTCATCTCTCCATGGAAAAACCATCTATTATATGTTTTAATCATACCATGAATGATTAAATGTTTCTCAACGCTTCCCAATGAGAGCTTTTTAGTGTTCTTGCACTTGATACAAGGGCAAGTGCATATTTGGACATCGGGGGATGAGTGATTCTTCACAAAACTAATGAAGTCTCGAACGCCTTGCTTATATTCTTCAGTATTTCTATATGGACTTTTAATCCACTCTCTTGAACTTGAGTTAGACATAAATTTCAAGTTTTACCTTTTGAACCTGTTAGACAAAAATATAGTGTTCATTTCATTTTAAAGTTCCATTACAATAACTTTGAAGGTCGGTCATCCTACTTCCCATTACAAACACAATAACGTAATCACATTTTATGAACCATTTCGGGTTAAACGATTCAACAAAATTTCGGCAGCACTTCCCTTTATTCCCTGTATCATACACAAATACGTGTACACGGGGAACAAAAAGGAAGTACCATCGAAATTTTGTGAACCATTCAACCTGAAATGATTTATAAAATGTGATTACTTTATTGTGTTTGTAACTTGTCCAATACTGGGACAAATCCAACAAATATTGTATCAGATGAATATAGATGTCCGTTCTATGAAAAAACGAATATCCATATAACGATCATATACAACACTTGTCAGACGGGGCCAAAAACATCTCTAAGGATTTACATGAATTTTTTGACGTGTGTGTGTAACCCTTTACTCTAAAAATAAAAGCAGGACACTGCAATTTTCAATTCAAGTAACCAAAAAAAATAGAATCGTAGAAGCATTACTGACGCAGCGGATATTACAAAAACAATGTAGATCGATGAATGTAGTAATCGGTGGATTGGAAGATACTGAAATGCCCAAATTCGTTGATCCGAAGATGCCGAATTCTAGCTATCTCTGACACGTTGATCGCGCATGATACCGTGAGGAGAGATCTTCAATTCTTCGAGCGTTGATCAAGCGCACTTGATTCCGCGAATCGGCTTCTACAATCGTTGAATTGAGCGCACTCGATTATCCGAGAGAGGAGATAGGAGATTACACTCGACTACCAATTTGGTGAAAGCACAAAGCTAACAAAACAAGAGTTTTATTTCAAATCAACTAAACTATTACAAATGGCACCACCGGCCTATTTATAGAAGTTACAATACATGCCACAGAAAATTACACAAGTCCTAAGTCGTTCCCGACTCATCACCTACGACCTACGACTCAACATAAGTCGTTCACAACTTATCAGCTTACAACCCAACATGATGACTTACGACTTATACAAAACGACTTATCAAGATGTACCAAATAATAACTACAACAAACAACACACGACTCAACTTAAGTCGGTAACAACTTAGACACATTATAGCAGCATCTTCACGCGACTTAAGCTTGGATGACTTATGAGATAAAGCTTCAACGACTTAAAGGGTCAACGCCTCAGATTAACGCGGCATAAGAAAACAACGGCATCCAGCTTCAGTGACTTAGCTTAGGTCGGTAACGACCTAAAAACATGTAGCGACTTAAAAAATAGCCAGTTTCGCACGACTTACGACTTAAGGACTTCACGACTTAGAATCTTCAGCGACTTTCCATAGGTCGTATCTCGCCCCAGTTCTTCTTGGGTAGATCGTAGACGACTTAACCTTTCATTTTCCTTAGGTCGTAGACGGCTTAGGTCTTTATTTTCGATAAGTCGGTGACGACTTATTAGATCCGAGCGACTTAAGCCTTTGTTAAGTCGTAGCCCTTTTACTGCTAGCCTGTTAGGTCGTAGACGTCCCAAAATCCTCTTCTTAGGTCGTGACTCGGCATATTTAGCTCGTTCGAGCGCCTTCCCTTGTAGCTGGTTAGCTCGCGAACATTCACTAAGTCGTTGGAACGACTTAACGCACTTGTTAGGTCGGAGCTTGTGATCTTCGAACCCGGTAGGTCGCACACGACCTAAAACTACAACTTCCCATGACTCTTCACCAGAATCTAGTCCATTAGCCCACTCCTTAGGTCGTACCCGACTTACCAACATGTTAGGTCGTACACGACCTATGACTTCTTCTTTCTGTGCTGCGTCATCCTCCCCAGGTTGAGAAAAATTCGTCCTCGAATTTGTACTTTCTGCATCCACAACAAACTCATCCCCATGATATGGTACGAGATGCTTAACATTGAATACGTCAGACGTATACACATCATCTGGCAGCTTCAATTTATAAGCATTTTCATTAATTCGTTTCACGACTTCTACACGACCAATTTTTCTGGCTTTCAATTTGTTATAAGCGCCCACTGGAAAACAATCCTTCGTTAACACTGCATAAACCATATCACCTTCATTAAATTCAACATTCCTTCGCTTCAGATCTGCAGAACGTTTATACTTCTCATTCGCTTTCTCCAATCGTTCCTGAACGAGTTTATGACATTCCGTCAACCCCTCAACAAAATCAGCAGCTTTCTTAATTGTCCCCTTCGAGTGTGGTATTACCGTTAAACCCAACGGCCCTTTTGGTAAGCTCGAATAAACAATCTGGAATGGACTGAACCCAGTACTTCGATTTACAGCATGATTATGGGCAAACTCTGCGTGGCATAACTTTACATCCCAACTCTTCAGATTGTCTTGCACAAGACACCTCAATAGGTTTCCCAACGATCTGTTCACGACCTCGGTCTGTCCATCCGTTTGCGGATGATAAGCACTACTAAACTTCAGCTTCGTTCCGACCATTTTCCACAAACTCAACCAAAAGTGACTCAGAAATCGAGTATCTCTATCCGACACAATAGATTCTGGCAATCCATGAAGTCGATAGATCTCCTTGAAAAACAACTGAGCAACATGAACAGCATCCGCCGTCTTCTTACAAGCAATAAAATGTGCCATTGTCGAAAATCGATCCACTACCACATAAATGGAATCGTTTCCCCGCTGTGTTCTTGGTAACCCCAACACGAAGTCCATACTCACATCAACCCATGGTTTAGTTGGTACCGGTAACGGCATATATAAACCAGCATTAGTTGCAGTTCCTTTCGAAACCTGACAGATATGACATCGTTCCACAAACCTCTCCACTTCTTTCCTCATCGATGGCCAAAAGTAAGATTGCGAAATCAATTGTAATGTATGGTCTCTCCCAACATGTCCTTCTTCATGTAGCTCTTTTACAATCTTCATTCTCAAACTACAATCAGGTATGCACAATCGATTTCCTTTGAACAGAAAACCGTCTACCATCATGAACTCATCCGTCTTCCCCTCCTTGACTTTATCAACAAACTTTGCAAAGTAAGGATCATCGACAAATAATTCTGGCAACATGTCAAACCCCATCACTTCAACCTTCATTGTTGTTAGCAAATGATTCCTTCTACTCAAAGCATCAGCCACACGATTCATCACTCCCGACTTGTGTTTAACAACAAAAGTAAACTGTTGCAGATATGCAATCCGCGATGCATGTCTTGCTAAAATCTTGTCTTGGCCTTGCAAATGTTTTAATGCTTCATGATCAGTGTAAAGAACAAACTCTTTCTGAAATAGATAGTGTCTCCAGTGTTTAATAGATTGCACAATAGCATAAAATTCCACATCATATGTACTGTATCTCATCTTTGCCCCTGATAACTTCTCGCTAAAGTATGCAATAGGACGCCCCCTCTGACTCAACACTCCTCTAATCCCAACCTTGGATGCATCAGTATGTAGTTCAAACACTAGCTGAAAATCTGGTAATATTAGAATTGGTGCAGACGTCAAGAGTTCCTTGATCCGATCAAAAGCAACTCTGGCTTCCTCCGTCCATGCAAACTGTTTACCCTTCATACAATCAGTCACAGGTGCCATCACACTACTAAAGTGTGGAATAAACCTTCGATAAAATGAAGCCAACCCGTGAAAACTACGAACTTCCGTTATCGTCTTGGGTTGCGGCCAATCTCTGATAGCTTCGACTTTACTTTGGTCAACCTGTATTCCTTCTTTCGACACAACATACCCCAGAAATAAAACACTCCTTGCCATAAAAACACACTTCTTTGTAGCAGCATAGAATTGTTCTTCACGAAGAATAATTAGTACTTTCTTCACAAACTCCTTCAAAGATAACAAAGTTTTGAGCTCTTCAATCTCCTCCAACTTGTTTTCCTCTTGTTGTCGCTTCTTTGGAACTAGAGTAATCTATGTGCCTTCAAACATGAAACTGTAACTGTTGGTACGCCCATCATGTTGCACCGCCCTATCATACTGCCACGGCCTCCCTAGCAACAAATGACAAATGTCCATATCTACCACATCGCACCATATTTCATCTTTATATTTCTTCCCAATTGAAAACTTCACACAAGCCCTTCGTCCAACCTTCACCTCCCCGCCTTTCCTCAACCAAGCTAGCTTGTACGGTTTTGGATGTTTCTCAGTCTTCAATGCCAACTTCCTCACAGCTTCTGAAGAAATTATATTATCACAGCTTCCAGTATCAATAACAAATTTGCAAACCTTCCCTAGAATGGTACATGTTGACTGAAAAATATTGCTCCTTAACCAACTACAATCCTCCTCTTGCTTTGGTGTTAAACATGACCTCTTCATCATTAGATTATAACCTTCGTCTCCCGACACTTCTTCTTCCTCCTCATCAGGTGGTGAATTGGAACATTCAGCTTCTTCATCCTCATCCTCAACCTCTGCTATCATAGCTCTCTTCTTCGGCTTTGGACATTCGCTACTTTTGTGACCAAATTCCTGACAATTGTAACATTTGAAACCGTTGTTAACCTTTGTCTTCTCAGCCTCCTTCACTACTGGTATACTGATAGGTTTAGAAACATTAGAACTTCCACCAACACCCTTTACTTGATTGTTAGAATTAGTAAACACACCACTTCCTCGTCGTCCCTGTTTCTCCCAAGCCAACGCTTTCTGCTGTTCTTCCGCTACAGATCTGGGATCAAACATGTTAACCATATCCTGAATCTGCATTCGCAATCCCCCAATGAATCTAGATGTCAGCTGCTCTTCCGTTTCCATAATATCATTCCTCGCAATAAGCTGATAGAATTCATCCGCGTAATCATTAACATTCTTTGTGCCCTGCCTCAAATTCTGCAAACGTTGATACATCAAAGATTGATAATTGTAAGGTAAGAATGGCTTTCATCAATTTCTTCATCTTCTCCCAAGATTCAATTTTTGACTTCCCCATTCGTTCACGTGTAAGTTTGGTTTGCTGCCACCATGCTAAAGCTTTACCCCTCAACCTCGTAGCAACCAACTTCACTCTACGATGTTCTGGAACTTCTTTGAAGTCAAAAATCTCCTCAACATTAGCCACCCAATCTAGAAACTCCTCTTCTTGCATACCACCTTTGAATTCAGGAATTTCAGTCTTCATTCCCGACTCCCACTTGTGATCATATTCAGAGTGATTTCTTCCTTGTCCTCGTCCTTGTCCTCGAACACTACCACCATCATACTCCTCTTCAAAATCAGATGTATATCGTTGTCTATCTCGTCCACCCACATCTCTACTACCATCACGTCTTCCTCCACCATCCCTTCTATCGACATTCCTCCGTTCTCGATCATTCACGTTCCTCCCACGCCCTTGATCATTTTCAACACTTCTGTCTCGATTGGAATGTGGTGAGACTCTACTTCCCCCATGGTTAGATTCAGGTGAAACCCTTCTCCGATTTTGATTCATTTCTAACATCATCTTCTCTAACCGACCAATTCCTTCGTTAAGCTTTTCACTAAAGTTTTCATTGATTCGTTGCTCCATCTCATCAGCCTCTTCTCTTCGATACAAAGCTTCTACGTTTTGGTGACGATTAGCTCTTCTTGGCGGCATGATTTGAAAACTTCACAAAACTCTTCAACACTTCAAAATACAAACACCTTTCGAACTTTGATCCAAAATGAAATGGATCGAAAACTCCCACTTTGTTGCTACTTCGCGATGAACACGATGAACACAACTTTTCCAAATGATGCAAATTTGATCTCCCACTCTTCTACTTAGCTCGGCTTCTCACTTCAAGCTCGGCTATCACTTGATCTCTTCAAAACTCCAAAAATGATTAGGCTCCAAGTCTCGATCTAGCTATGATTGGCTAGAACAAGCTCTGATACCAAAACTGACGCAGCGGATATTACAAAAACAATGTAGATCGATGAATGTAGTAATCGGTGGATTGGAAGATACTGAAATGCCCAAATTCGTTGATCCGAAGATGCCGAATTCTAGCTATCTCTGACACGTTGATCGCGCACGATACCGTGAGGAGAGATCTTCAATTCTTCGAGCGTTGATCAAGCGCACTTGATTCCGCGAATCGGCTTCTACAATCGTTGAATCGAGCGCACTCGATTATCCGAGAGAGGAGATAGGAGATTACACTCGACTACCAATTTGGTGAAAGCACAAAGCTAACAAAACAAGAGTTTTATTTCAAATCAACTAAACTATTACAAATGGCACCACCGGCCTATTTATAGAAGTTACAATACATGCCACAGAAAATTACACAAGTCCTAAGTCGTTCCCGACTCATAACCTACGACCTACGACTCAACATAAGTCGTTCACGACTTATCAGCTTACAACCCAACATGACGATTTACGACTTATACAAAACGACTTATCAAGATGTACCAAATAATAACTACAACAAACAACACACGACTCAACTTAAGTCGGTAACGACTTAGACACATTGTAGCAGCATCTTCACGCGACTTAAGCTTGGATGACTTATGAGATAAAGCTTCAACGACTTAAAGGATCAACGCCTCAGATTAACGCGGCATAAGAAAACAACGGCATCCAGCTTCAGTGACTTAGCTTAGGTCGGTAACGACTTAAAAACATGTAGCGACTTAAAAAATAGCCAGTTTCGCACGACTTACGACTTAAGGACTTCACGACTTAGAATCTTCAGCGACTTTCCATAGGTCGTATCTCGTCCTAGTTCTTCTTGGGTAGATCGTAGACGACTTAACCTTTCATTTTCCTTAGGTCGTAGACGGCTTATGTCTTTATTTTCGATAAGTCGGTGACGACTTATTAGATCCGAGCGACTTAAGCCTTTGTTAAGTCGTAGCCCTTTTACTCCTAGCCTGTTAGGTCGTAGACGTCCCAAAATCCTCTTCTTAGGTCGTGACTCGGCATATTTAGCTCGTTCGAGCGCTTTCCCTTGTAACTGGTTAGCTCGCGAACATTCACTAAGTCGTTGGAACGACTTAACGCACTTGTTAGGTCAGAGCTTGTGATCTTCGAACCCGGTAGGTCGCACACGACCTAAAACTACAACTTCCCATGACTCTTCACCAGAATCTAGTCCATTAGCCCCCTCCTTAGGTCGTACCCAACTTACCAACATGTTAGGTCGTACACGACCTATGACTTCTTCTTTCTATGCTGCATCAATTACTGCTTGAAAAAAAAGACAAACTACGATCAATTTACTGTTTATAAAGGACAAACTACGATCATGATGTTTTTATGGCCTGTTAAAGAAAAATATTGTGCATAATTAAAACGATTCAAGCATAAACAAATATAAAACAAAATTAAAGCCTTTTGGGACATTATAAAATATGCTTTTATTTTTTAAAACTCGCATAAGTCATAGGAAAAGGTTACAAACTCTGTAAATTACTAGTAATTTACTCAGTTCGTTTTTCTATTCACATATCTCATTCAAACATTAACAAAACAAAACAAAAACAATCAAATCCATAGAAATATATTTCAGTTTGGGCTCTGAAAATATTGTAGAAATTTTATAAATGTATACCAAAAAAACAACAAATGTTTGAAAATCTTACGTAAATATTTGCCGTTACTTGTGCAAAATATTTGAAAAAAGCAAAATATCAACCAATTAATATTTACTATTTTTATTACCTAATTGCATTAAACACTGTAAAAATTTATGTCTTTCAGCATATTCCAAATACGAAAAAATAACAAACAACCAACGACAACAAGATACCCGACTAACCGAGAACGTTTGAGAGGGGATGTATTTGAATTATGTTACAAAACAATTATGCCTAGCCAAAGGACACGACATAAAAACTTAATCGTACATTGTCACAAATTTGTGAAAGTGTGGCATCTAAAAACGAATTTTTGCTGAACATTTTCTGTCATAGGCAAAATAGGTTCCATCCTTGTAATAATGATATACTGTAAAATGACAACTTTTAGTTGTTTTTATCAGTGGTTACCTATCAATTTCATCTTGAAAGAACAAAACAGTTGCATATTCCTTGTTCTGGATTTGTCTAGCTGGATACATGCTAGTGAAAAACCTCCATATTCCCACGTTATGAAGGGCAGCATTACGTGTACAACTCTGGAGTTTCTCAAAGAATTGAGTGTTCAGAATAAAGGGGGTTGTATTCATACTAACAAACCTTACCAAACAATCAGTTTCACCATGTTATGACTTATCAATCACCGAATTAGCATCTTATACCAATCTTTGTAACATCACAAAACACTTCATCTCAACCTGAGCTTACTTTAGCTTATTCCTATATCATCTTAGTGTCATTCACAATCCAAAAGAAAAAGGAAAACAAATTTTGGCACGCATTATTCCGATATGGTTTCTGTAAATAAAAATTGTTGTAAAAAGTTTATTGAAATATATAAACTCGTAAATATAAGCTTGACTAAAGTTTAAACACAGAAGCAATCTATTAAATGGTCATCTAGACACCACTTACAAGACATTTAATATTTTGCATGAGAACAAGACACTTGCAACCGTGATAACAAAAACTAGAAATATTTGATGATGACTGCTGAAGCAAGCCTTTTTTCTACAGCAGGAAGAACAGGTAAACCCAGAGCAGTTACACAATGAAAAAAATATAATAAGACTACCAGCTTAAGATTATAGCATTATTCAATAAACTTGACTACAATAAACTGGTACAAATAAGGCAAACATGAAATATTGTGTATTGTGTAGAAACAAAACTGGCAAAACTGCAATTTAAGATCGAAAAATGAAAAATACCTGATGGAGGCGGTGTTGGAATGAGGTGGAGGCAGAGGAAGCGCCTGAAGTCAAAGTCTGCTTGAAGTCGAAGTCGAGAGCGAGTGCTTGCTTGAAGTTGAAGTCGAAAATATGGAGGGGAGATCAAAATTTCGGAGGAGAGATCAAAAATTCGGAGGGAAGAGCGAAAAATCGGAAATGAATGAATTTGGGAAGCGTGGTTAGGGCATGCGTAAGTTAGTTACTCATTTACTGTTTTGCCCTAGCACATGCTAATTAATTTCAATTCAACCTAGGCTTCCAATGCCAACAAGCGTTGGGTATTTAAAATTGTAAATGTTTACTTTTAGTCACCCATTTGCTGAATTGTGACATTTTCTAGTGACACTAAAATGCAACCCATATAAGCGTTAGCAAATGAAAAAAGAAAGTGTTGCCAAATGACTGTTTTGGTGTAGTGATACTTTACTATTTATTGTTCACTATTGCATTAACTTATACACTTGCATATTATACACAAGTAGATAATATACGATCCGCAAGATTTTTCAAAGAGGATAAAAGTATATATATGGAGGTACAAGAAGAGATATACATGACAAAGACGGGACGAAAGTGACGAACAAAGTACTAATAGTCATAGATTGTCATGTCTATAGTATACATATGTTAAAATCTCTTCAAAGTGGCATACACACAATTGTATTTGATCATAGGTCAATTTTAAAGTTTAAAATGAAAATCACTTTAAGCAGTCGACTGAATAGATCCCCGCAGTCGACTAAATTCATACATATACATATATTTATACACTGACAGTTAAAGTCGATTAAAAATACAATTCAGCTGATTGAACGCAAGTTTAGTTCGACCGAATTGAAAATTCCAGCTGGCTAAAACTGTCTATTTTTGCTCTATTTCTTCTCTGTTTTGAAATGATAGTTTCTGATTAAATTCAGTAGGATTGTTGATCTCATTCAGTCGACTGAACGTCGTAATAGCTATTTTTAATTCAAAATTCTGAAAAGACGTTCTTCTTTATAAAGAGATACCTCTCTCCAACAATGGCTGCAAGTCTTTCTCTTGATCGTTTCTCTTCATTTACAATTGCATTCATTGGTTATCTATATAAAGTAATCAATTTTTGAATTCAATTAACAATTCTTTTCTATTCTTTCCATCTTGATTTGAATTCTTAAGCATTAATACAATTTTATATTGCTTTACCTTTTTGATCACATGCCCATTCAAGAATACAATTCTCATGATCAAAACCATTCCATTTCTTCGTGTGCATTCAATATACCGCTCAAAAGAAGATTATAGAAAGGTTGTATTATATCGAATCATCCGTGTTACTTAGAGCATAAGAAATCAAAACACTTTACTACTCTTTGTAGTCGAAGTCCTGTTGGATATCTTCCTGTAAGAAGTCCTGTTAAGTAGCTTAGGAGGTCTGTAATACATATTCCTTCGGGTTAAGTGAGGACATTTGTTAGTTAAATCCAGGAAGAATCTGGGACTGGAGGTAGAATGAGAGTTCAAACTAGTATAAAAATCCCAGGTGCATTATAATTATTGCAATTTTTATACTTCCAGTTTAATATAAGTATATTTAGTAGATTTAATCATATTACTCGATCCACATAGACTTTCAATACCCACCAAAGCCAAGGTTCTTGCTTAACCTTCAACTTTGATAGTAAATATAACGAATGGCCATTTTGACCCCCGAATGTCAACACTAATATATCCATGGTATTCACGTGCCAAGCACCCAAGTGCTAGAAAGAAAAAACATTATTACAAAAGAAAAAAAGAAAAAAAACAGAACAAGAAAGAAGAAAACAATATCAAAGTCTCACATGCGGAACGATAGTATATAATATCTCAGAAGATTTATTCTAAAAAGAAAACTTTAGTATACATACATTAGTCTGAGTATACTAACCTATCATCAGCCCAAACAGTTATAACAGCATGTCCTCACAAATGCTCATAAATACAATACAAGAAACATAGTGGAAAATAAATATGTGAATAGGTCTTGGAGGCATCGAGTTCATCTCCTGAAGCTCCAAAGCGTCCAACTAAATCAAGAAATATACTCGAGGCTGACCTGAGCATTTTAAGGAATACCACCCGGATCATTATGGTAAACCAACGTGAGAAACTCAAATCATATAGATTTTTATATTGATAAAGCCCTTTGAAAATAAAGGTACCTTAAAGGACCATGCCGCAAATAAACACGGAAGGGTTTTTACCTTACGATAACCAAATCATTTCTACTAAAAAGTCCAGTGATACAATAATGATGTCTAGGGTGTGAAATATAAATAATCAAGTAGTTGTGATGCATGTGAGTGTACATCACATCAATAATAAGTATACAATCCTATCTCTGTTTTTATTCATAACAGCTGGTGAAGCAACGCCCGACATTCCAGCACGCGAGTCACCAACCAAACAGATCTTGACACACGAGTCCCTAACTCGAAAAGATCTTGGAATCACATATGGATTTCTATATCTTAACAGATCACGAAATCGTACGTGAATTCCTACATCTTGAATAGATCAGGAACAACTACATGTGTTCAAGCATCTCAAACAGATCTTAAATCTCCACATGGATTCTAGCATCTGGAACTAATCACGAACTTCTTCCAAAGCATAAAACACGTAAATCGTTTTGGAGTGGTTACGGTTTCGAGCCTTCTCATACAAGTACACTCCCCCGCTTGCTGGGCGCTCCAAAAACCAATCGATCGATTTTCAGTAAACTCAACTCCGGTTCTTTGGAAATAAATAGACAATACATAAGAGCGGAGATCACCTCCTAACCGGACGAGGTTGGATTTTCTTATCATTTGTCCTAGAAGAGCAAAATGAGTTTATACCTACAGTATAGCATCACCGAAGATAATTGTACAATATAATTCCTAATTTTCTACTAAATGTTTCTATAATTATATTTGGTCAATTTAAACAATAATGAGAATGATCACATAAAGAAAACCAAGTCCTGTATACTTTCTACAAGCAAGTAACACACCAATCATAATCGACACACACAACCATGATCAAGTCATATAAACGACTTCTAATCCCCTTTTTAATTAATTAGTCATTTATTAATACAAACCTCTTTTATTAGTAAAAATCCTTTTCATCTAATAAAACTCCTTTTATTAATTAAAAATTCACTTATAAATCAAACTTCACTTTTTAATTAAAACTTCATTATTCATTTCTATACATTTCAATACTTTTAAAAGTATTAATATACTTATCTCAAAAATATAAGTATATTCACAAATCAATAATAAAGTTTTACTTTCCTAAAACACCGTCAAAGAGGTTAAAAACAAATGTCACTCCAACTTTGTTACTATAAACCCCAACGCTCATTTATACTTTAAAGCTATACTTTTCTATCCTTTTCCAAAGGTCCCATACTTGTTATTTTCTTTAAAATTTCATTATTAAAGATCTAAGTATTTTCAAAAATTATTTAATTACATTTAACCAATTTAAAATATAATTCAAGGGTTAAAAGCAAATGTTAATAAAACACCGTTTACTACAAACCCAAAACGTTCACTTAATCATAATCTTTAGTATTCTCTTTAAAGATTACATTACATTTATACGGGTTTAAGACAATTGTTACTCAAACAATGTCACCACACACCCAAAACCATTTCTCTTATTATTACATTAAATTATTCCTTATTAAAGTCACAATTACAATCCCAATTATAACTACTGGTCTCCACATTAATTAAATAAATTAATGTATTTCACTTAACTTCACAAAACCGTTCATTTAAACACAAGTGTTGAAATCCAGATTTTCTTACTTTATAAAAGACTTAACTGGTTTTTTCCAAACTTATATATTTACTGAATCTTTTTAAATGGTATTATTTTACATAACTTTAAATTACTTTAATAAAAATTCTAACAAATTTTCTAAAAACTATTTATACATATAAATACTTATAATATGGTTTAAAATATTTTATTTAAAACATTACTTAAAAATACTCTTATTTAAAAACCATAAAAACATGTTTTATAATTTAAAAACCTTTACTTTTAAATTCAAAAATAATTATAAAACATATTTAAGCTTTAAACTCCTTATTGAAATACTTTAATAACTTTTCACAAAACAACTTTAAAGTATTTGGAAAAAATCTAAAGTAAAAGTCCTTTCCACTTTAGTAAAAACTAAGATTTTCAATACCACTTTGTTTCACAATTTCAATAACTTTCCAAACCAATTCCTTTGGGTCAAACAATTCAAAGCATGTGTATAAAACAACCCTATATATATATTACCACAATATATTCACATTTAACCAATTTAACAAGTGTTAAATATATGGGATTTCAAATGCGTTTATAGCGACCATTTCGCTTCAAACAATCACATGTACTGAAATTTTCCGCACACAACATTATCAAACTTGTAAATAGGTCTGGGTCATGATACATGTTTTAGAATTAAAGAAAGATTATACTATATACATTGTTGACATTTTCTTTCAAAAGCAACGAAGGGTCCAAAAGTAATAACTTGCATTGTTATAAATTTTAAATCTATATTCTTCACAATAACATTATATTCCAACAATATACAAATCAACTAGTGAGTAAACTCACCTAAGTCGAAACCAATCCAAGATGTAGAAGATCTCGCTACGAGTGTAATGGCAAAGAAAACATCTCGATCAGACGTCGTATGCAAAAGTTATAGTTTTTATATGAATTCGGGTGGTATAAATTAATTAATTTCCATTAACTAATTAATTGCCTTGCTTAATCTCAACCTTTTCTTCCCCAAATCAAACTTTCCCGCTTCTTCTACCTGTACATGCACGAGATGAAATCCAATGGTCGTGCACATCTTCAACATGATACGGAGCTCCACTCCACCTTTCGACGAACATAATTCGATATTGATCTTCTCTACGAAGTGCCACCTCCCCGACCCAATTACCTCAAACTTGATTGCCTCCCAGCCATTGCAACCTCCACCACCAGAAAAGACAAAGCAATCGTCGCATTCCACCTCCAACAACTGCACTACCCTAGACCACCCTAAACCGATGCCTCTTTATACGAGAAGTTCAACCCTCCACTCCATTTCATCTAATTCCTCTCAAATTACTATCCAAGTCGAACCCTAATATCGACCTACAGCAGGTCGACCCTGCTAATAACAACCGCACCCAACATTGAACAAACGGATTTGAAGCCCTTTATATGAACTAAACATATCCAAGGTTGTCTCCTATTGACATCTCTAACTCTAGGAAAAATTCATCTTATGGCGGCGGCTTTGTTTTTGCTCAATAGGAAAAAAGAAATGAAAGAGAATCAGATGAGAAGTGACGGAAAGGGTTAAGTGTATCAGATTATTTATAGTGGAATTATATTATTATTTTAATTTTTAAAATTAATTGATATGTGTTTCGAGCTCGCATGACCACATAAGACGTCCGATAGCCACGAAACTCGTCGGTGCACAACAACTCAATACTCCGGATCCAATGTCACTAGTCTCGTCAAAATCTGAGATAGTGCTCCAGAATGATAATTTCACATGTTAATTAAAAAGAATTATGATTGGTACCAGTTAAATCACTTTTAATTATAAATTAAAAATTTACGATCACCATTTATTATTTAAAAGATTTTAATCAGCTTTAAAAATCGTTTTATTCACATTAAATCAAAGATTTAAATTTTTATATAATTTCGATATTTAAATATAAAGCGTTCGAAATTCTAGGTTGTTACAAGTCTTTTATATTTCACCAAACTTTAAGTCGGAACTTAGAAGTCATTTGACTTCATTGGTGGGTGTTTGGACTCGCCCGTCTTGGAATTCATGCCTTGAGTTTGATTAACAAGTCATAGCTCTACTAACGATGGATAACTCCTTATCGGTTGTATCATATACAATTCCTAACCCTTGGTAACTTATCCCAATTTCACTTCGACCCTGAGTTTGCTCAAGAAATCGATACGAAATTATTCACTTGGACCTACCAAATCGCGATCGCCTAAGTATACTATATGTATCTTGAGTTTGCTCAACAAATACATATAGTTATCTTACCTTGTCTATTCAGTATATTACTGATATTGCACATAACATCCCTAGCTTAAGTTTGCTCACCAATTAAGGAGTATGCAAATAATTTATTAATATATGTGTGGGAGAGGACAATAGAATATCGGAGAATCATAATCTTTAATACATTATATCGAGTGATATCGAATTATGGAATAATGTATTTCTTATTAAATACGCTCATGATTCAAGTGTCTAATACATTGGAAATTACTGTGTACGTATAATATATATGTACTTATCACTTTAGTCTATTTGGGTTTCTTTGATTGTGACGACCCGCTTTTTCGACCCTCAAAAGTCGATACTAATACATCTATGGTATTCACGTGCCGAACATCAAGTGCCAGAAAGACATATTGTTGGGGTGAAAGAAAAGAAAGATAGAATAGAATCTCACATCATGACGAGTAATATATAATATCCGAATGATCTTTACAAAGAAAACTTTAATATTCATACAACGAATCAGAGTTTAACCTATCATTAGCCTAGACAGTTATAACAGTCTGTCCATACAAATGCTGATAAACATAAAATAAGAAACAAAGCGGAAAATAAAATACGTCAGGTGTTGGTGTTATCCAGCTCATCCCCTGATGCTCCAAAGTGTCTAAAGATAACTTTGGAGGAATACACGGGTCTGACCCGAGTATTATAAGAAAATAACACCCAGATCAATCTGGTAAACCAACGTGAGAAGCTCAAATCATATGGAATCTTATATTTATAAAACCCTTTCAAAAATAATGGTATCTTATAAGACCACACCACACATAAACACAGACGGATTTTACCTTACGAAACCAAACCATTTCGAATAGAAAATCAGTGATATTATAATAATGTCTAGGGTTTAAAGTAAAAATCGAATAATAGCCGGAATGGTTACAATAATTACATTCAGCAACATATATAGTATAGAGCTAAGTCCATAAAGGCATGTATTGGAAAATGAATTCCATATAATGACAATGCACCGAGGTACCGCCTATCATAGTACACCTCTAGAAAATGCACTGAGGGCCTCACCGGGATCCCTGCTAACACAGGACTGGCCTACCCCTTCTTGGATAGTATCGAATATGTCATCACCCCAGTTGCTTTGCAACCTTTTCCTTGAGAGTTCCCATGCACATATCAAATCTATAAATAATGATCTAGAAGGGTGATGGCCATACCCTAATGGGTGCGACCCACATAGCTCTTCTACATATCACATGTTTTGGTCATTACCGAGTGTGAGGATCGTGGCTATGTTTTACATTTTTAGCAGATCCCACTTAGGATGCTAACACGCCCTCCAAGCAATAATGTTGCACTAGCATTCATCCGTACAAGATGTTCAGGGTATGAACAAACCGAAGGCACTACTTCTACTACATCCTTAGGATTGGTAGCAAGTAGCTCTTGGACTTCAAAGAACTCCATTGTGACGCCCCACCTCTATGCTCATAGTAACAAAGAGTATTAAAAGAAATATTGTCTGTTATTACGAAGAATAAGGCTGGATAGGAGCAGCCATCTGTAGTTGGCCTTACACTAGTATTGGTTACCTCGATAGGAGTGGTATATATTTTTATTTTTCATCTCTTATTTATTTACTCCCATCGACATACCCAATTCTAGTATAAAACGAACTACGATGGTTCATAATAGTTTAGGACAATATATATAATAATAACACAGATAATAAAAATGCGGAACATGGATAATAAAAGTCTCATATATTTATATAACTGATGTCAGTTACAATACATTTGACACAATACATATGATACAACTACAACTGTCGACTCTGGAAGTTACATATACAAATACATTATTGACAATAATATACATGGATACATATCATCCTATACTATGACACGACTACTCGAAAAGATATGAAGTGACTTCATAGCTCAAGCAGCAACCCAAAGCAGGATATCTACAACCTGTAATAACTCGATCTGACCCGAGTATTAAATTCAAAAGAAAATAACACACGGGTCAGTCTAATTCAAACTCAGTTATTAATGCACAGAAGCAATAATAAATAAATAACCAAATAGACGACAGTCACAGAAATCTCGTCTATCCACTCCTTTAACAAGGAAAACGGATAACGGTAGATATAACAATAAATAGTGTTAAACAACAAATCAACAAATTCAAATCATCAACAAGGATAAAAGAAAGGATTATCAATGAAGATAATATGAAAACCACAGAATTGCCTAAACAGCTATTAACAACAAAATCCAATTATTAAATAAATAATTAGAAACTCATAATCTAATTATCTATAGATAATTAGAAAATCACAAAATGATCAAATCAAACCAAATCAGAATACCATTTCAAAATATTGAATTGAACACAAAACAATTCAAACTATTGAAATATCAATTAAAACGACAATTCTGTGTGGCTGCAGTACACGCACGCGTGCACTGCCTCGCCACTACAGTGATGAAATAGGAATCAGCACAAGGTCAAATCCGAGCGATTAAGCTGGATTCAACTCAATGTACAAATCAATGTACAAGTCATAATACGATAATGTCCAGACCAAATACTATCAATATGGTCGAACAGAGACTCCAAGCATACAAGAAGATATGCACAGATAACATGAGCATACAATAAAAGCTCCAAGCAGGATCAACTAGCTCGTGCTAGTGAAACGACAATGGTACGGTAGTCAAGTTAAAATGCCAAAGTCATGGAACATCAAGGTGATCGAACAACTGAACAATGCAACCAAGTCATATATACAAGGGACAAGCAAATGATACTAGTGCAGTGGAACTTACAAGCTCTGAACTCAAAACAACTTATAGGTCAAACTCAAAGGACTGCATGAATAAAACTCAAACCAGTGGCTCAACAATTGCAAATACATGAAGATTAGTGTACAACAAATGATCACTGGGACACGATACACAGTGCATACATATGCAACCATCAGAGGCAAATCAGTAAAAATGCCACGACTACAGAGGGTCAAGTGCAGTCACAACTGTACATATTCAAGTGCACTTAAACAGGTACAACATCAAGACCAAATGCCACCAGATAACAGAAAATGCTACATGAGATCAAAAGGCAAAAGTGCAGACTACATAACAATAAATGCACAGACTCAATGATACAACATGCATATGACAGAAGACTGCAAACAAGTCTTGAAATCAGACTCAAGAAAATCACAGTAAACAGAGGCAACCTAGGTCAGGCAACATGACAACAACAAGTGATGCATCAACCAACTCAATATGCATTTTAGTGCAAAACTCAGAGGCAATGAAACAGTGAACAAAATCAAGCAAAGCAGGATGACCACAACCCAAAAATATAAGAATGTCAAGTTCGAATATCAAATACCCAATGCCATGATATTCAGAGAATCAAATAATTCACAAGTCGAAGCAATGACAAGGCCGAAGTAAAACATGCTAGAAAATTCAAAGTAGTAGTCTTGGCCAAAGTCAAAGCAAGGTGTAACCAAAGTCACAGTGAAATCAACATTGTCAGATCTCGTCAAATAAATTCAAATGTACAAAACCATAGAACTAGCTCATCAACGTCAAACAGCAACCAAGTACAGTATGCCCAAAAGCACAAATCAGTCCAAATGGAACAAAAATAAACCAAGTCGAAGTTAACGGGGCCAAACGACATGTACAGGTCAGTGAAGAACCCAGACTACACGAACTAGGCTCGGAGACAAATGTCAAAACCATTGCAAGTTTCCAGTTCGAATTAGAACAAATCAAAGCCAGAAGTAAATAAACAATTCGAAGTAACAACGCAATGCAACCCCGACCACTACAAACCCACAGCAACGTTTAAAACATTGAAGGGTATGAATGTAAGCAAATGTCACAGGGTAATGCAAATGTTAGACTCGGGCCCAAAGGCTACCAAAAGTTTCAAATCAAGAAAGACATGGTCTCAACTAAATGTGAAGACATGAACTTAACATCAAACTGACACTCACGGCATATACACATTTCAAAAGCCGTGTTTTTATTAAACTCGAACAAGTCATAAAATCAGACAATCATCCATCAAAAGTCGAACGGCCAAGGAACTAAATTCGGAAATTCAAACTGAAATACTCAAAGAGATATATAGGGTAATATATGAATTCAACCCCTATAAAAACCATATATAACAGAAGATTGAAATAGATGTGAGTGAATATATCACTCACCTTAGATTCGAAGTGATTTTGAAGGATCCATGAGTGAGCACGAAGCGTAGAAAGCATCGATCGACAAAGCTTCGATCGAGCTCATGGTCGGCGCCCTCGATTTCACGAAGCCCTAAGCTAATCTCATATGAGCAAACACGAGATGCCCTAATTTCAGAGAAAGAGGAACGAAATTGAAGCAGCTATTTTTTTTCCTCACAAATGAAGAAGAAAGCGGGCCGACATTCTTTTGTTTGTTTAGGGTTTGCAATCAAAATGAATAAAAAAAGGGTATTGGTTTGCCTTTGATAGTTATCACAGCATAAACAAACAAATGAAAACATGGGCTACAAAATTAAATTTTAAAGTCTACATATCATTCACCAAATTATCAAAAGAATTTTTACCCAATTAAAAACTCCAAATAGCCATTTGCTATCAACATTAATCGTTTAACAACGATAATTAATTGTTATAAGACTCCGGGTTGTTACAGACGCCCCTCCTTATAAAAATTGCGTCCCCGCAATTTTCATAACTAAAAGTGTCAATAACAATTATTTTCCTAACATAAACTGGTTAAGCTAGAAAAATAAAAGTCGAGAATACAAACGGCAAAGAAATCTTTTAATCTCATAAAAGAAATTCACCAATTTCTCAACAAAATCTGACTATCAAATTGATAATCAGAAAACAACAAAACTGAATAAATGCAATTATCAGCAATATTCAATTATCAATTAGATAATTAGAATACCGAAATCACAAAACAGTAATATCCAATTATCGATACGATAATTATAAAACAACAAAATCTAATTACCAACAAAGACAATTAAAAAACACAAATCATAAATCGCAAAACCGCGAATATCTAGTTATCCACAAATAACTAGAAAACCCGAACTTCGTAATCAGCAAACTCTAACTATCAACAGAGTTAGATAGAAAATAACAATCCAATATGATCAACATAATCTAGAATCAATTAGAGACTATAAAATCTCATAACCAACAAAATCAGCAAATATCTAATTATTAAAACGATAACCAGAAATCTCAAATCAACAAATATCTAATTATCAAAAACGATAATCAGAAATCTCAAATGAACAAATATCTAATTATTGAAAACGATAATCAGAATTCTCAAATCAACAAATATCTAATTATCAAAAACGATAATCAGAAATCTCAAATCGACAATTATCTAATTATCAAAAATGATAATCAGAAATCTCAAATCAACAAATATCAAATTATCAAAAATGATAATCAGAAACAACAAATATCCGATTATCAAAAACGATAATCTGAAAACATCAAATATCTAATTATCAAAAACGATAAATAGAAATCTCAAATCAGCAATTATCTAATTATCAACAAAGATAATTAGAACTCAAATCAGCAAATATCTAATTATCGATACGATAATTAAATCTCATAACAGCAAATATCTAATTATCGATACGATAATTAGAAATCTCCAATCAACAAATATCTAATTATCAAAACGATAATCAGAAATCTCAAATCAACAAATATCTAATTATCAAAAACGATAATCAGAAATCTCAAATCAACAAATATCTAATTATAAAAAATGATAATCAGAAATCTCAAATCAACAAATATCTAATTATCAAAAACGATAATCAGAAACAACAAATATCCGATTATCAAAAACGATAATAAAAAAACATCAAATATCTAATTATCAAAAACGATAATCAGAAATCTCAAATCAGCAATTATCTAATTATCAACAAAGATAATTAGAACTCAAATCAGAAAATATCTAATTATCGATACGATAATTAAATCTCATAACAGCAAATATCTAATTATCGATACGATAATTAGAAATCTCCAATCAACAAATATCTAATTATCAAAACGATAATCAGAAATCTCAAATCAACAAATATCTAATTATCAAAAACGATAATCAGAAATCTTAAATCAACAAATATCTAATTATTAAAAACGATAATCAGAATTCTCAAATCAACAAATATCTAATTATCAAAAACGATAATCAGAAATCTCAAATCAACAAATATCTAATTATCAAAAACGATAATCAGAAATCTCAAATCAACAAATATCTAATTATCAAAAACGATAATCAGAAACAACAAATATCCGATTATCAAAAATGATAATCAGAAAACATCAAATATCTAATTATCAAAAACGATAATCAAAAATCTCAAAACAGCAATTATCTAATTATCAACAAAGATAATTAGAACTCAAATCAGCAAATATCTAATTATCGATACGATAATTAAATCCCATAACAGCAAATATCTAATTATCGATACGATAATTAGAAATCTCAAATCAACAAATATCTAATTATCAAAATGATAATCAGAATCAACAAATATCTAATTATCAGAAACGATAATTAGAAAACATCAAATATCTAATTATCAAAACGATTATCAGAAATCTCAAATAAACAAATATCTAATTATCAAAAACGATAATCAGAAATCTCAAATCAACAAATATATAATTATCAAAACGATAATCAGAATCAACAAATATCTAATTATCAGAAACGATAATCAGAAAACATCAAATATCTAATTATTAAAAACGATAATCAGAAATCTCAAATCAGTAATTATCTAATTATCAACAATGATAATTAGAACTCAAATCAGTAAATATCTAATTTTCGATACGATAATTAAATCTCATAACAGCAAATATCTAATTACCTGCAGATAATTAGAAACAACAAATATCTAGAAATCAATTAAGATACTCTAGAAAATCAACATAAAATGTTGGATCGATCCCATCAGATGGCGAGTTTTAGCTACGCCGCACGTGCATCAACAAATGGCCGAAGCTTACCAAGTACTATAAAAATTTTGGCGCCCATCAGATGACCCGAAGGTCCGTAGAGTGACCCGAAGGTCTAGTACTGGTATTTGACCTGAAGGTCCTCAGAGTGGCCCGGAAGTCCAACAAATGACCCGAAGGTCCAGCAGAGTGGCCCGAAAGCCCAACAAATGATCCGAAGGTCCAGCAGATGACCCGAAGGTCCAACATAGTGGCTCGAAAGCACACAAAATCATCAGAATCATCAAACAACAGATGTTTCAATTAACGAGTCCGGAATTAACCGAGATAGCAATCACACATGTCACATACCACGTGTTTTACTAAATCGTTTGATTCTCTTCATCGTTTCCTTGAAAGTGCAAAATTGTGTATTTTGTAAAAATAACATTTTACATTCCCAAACGGACAAGTCCGGAATTAAGCGAATCAGTAAAAGTAAGGGTTCATAGTCCTCGATTTTGCTGAATCGTTTAAATCGCTTCCTCATTCTTTTGAAAGTGCAATCTGTAAAATTTTTGTATTTTATATAATTAACATTTTACGTTCTCAAATGGACAAGTCCGAAATTAAGCGAAACGGTAAAAGTGAGGGTTCATAGTCCTCAATTTTGCTGAAGCATTTAAATCGCTTCCTCATTCTTTTGAAAGCGTAAACTGTAAAAAATTTAAAACAATTTTCAGAACACATGATTAAAACAACAACCTCAGTAGCAATTTCAAAAAGGAAATTGCACTTCCCAAAACATCGTAAAACGAATCTCAAAATCAGCATTGCGGAATAACCGCTTGAAAATCCACTTTTAAAATTTGACGGTTACTGAAGTCAAAGCGACAATAATTTCTAAACGTCAAAATCTCATCAAAATAATTCACATCAAAATGTAATATCAGTGAATTTTCATTCATCAAAATGCCACAAAACACCATGCTTTAAAAATTTAGCACCGATGTAAAAATCCCGTTATAAAAATAACGGCAACAAAATACGTTTAAAACCAAATAGCGGTTCAACGTAAAATTAATGCAGTAACGTGCAACTCAAATTTGCACGTATACTACAAAATAAACAAAGAAATCATTCGAATGTATCTTTAATGAAAATAATTCAAAACAGCAAAAATCTCAACAAAAATCACATAACTGCAATCGCTTCGAATCCTCAAATCGGATTCGAAATTTTCGAAGAAACAAAATAAACACAGTTATGTAAACAACAAATGAAATTTATTTCAATTTCATATTTTGATTTTTAAATCAAAAAGGTTATCAGCTGTACTCAGCGAAGACAGTCTCACTGTTTCCGTTGCGCACTCTGACAAACAAAACACAAATCGATCAAATCATCATAACACAATTTCACTTTTATTTTTAAATAAGGATATTTAAAAATTTCATCATAATTTCAAAACTTTAGTTTTGAATCAAAACACAACTAAAAACATCGACAAATAGTTATAACACATGTTCCATCTAAGTTATGTTTTATATTATGTCCATAAACCCCAAGCTTTGATACCAACTATGACGCCCCACCTCTATGCTCACAATAATAAAGAGTATTAAAAGAAATACTGTCTATTATTATGAAGAATAAGGCTGGATAGGAGCGGCCATCCGTAGTTGGCCTTACACTAGTATTGGTTACCTCGATAGGAGTGGTATATAATTTTATTTTTCATCTCTTATTTATTTACTCCCATCGACATACCCAATTCTAGTATAAAACGAACTACGATGGTTCATAATAGTTTAGGACAATATATATAATAATAACACATATAATAAAAATGCGGAACACATATAATAAAAGTCTCATATATATATATATATATATAACTAATATATATAACTAATGTCAGTTACAATACATTTGACACAATACATATGATACAACTACAACTGTCGACTCTGGAAGTTACATATACAAGTACATTATTGACAATAATATACATGGATACATATCATCCTATACTATGACACGACTACTCCAAAAGATATGAAGTGACTTCATAGCTCAAGCAGCAACCCAAAGCAGGATATCTACAACCTGTAATAACTCGGTCTGACCCGAGTATTAAATTCAAAAGAAAATAACACACGGGTCAATCTAATTCAAACTCAGTTATTAATGCACAGAAGCAATAATAAATAAATAACCAAATAGACGACAGTCACAGAAATCTCGTCTATCCACTCCTTTAACAAGGAAAACGGATAACGGTAGATATAACAATAAATAGTGGTAAACAACAAATCAACAAATTCAAATCATCAACAAGGATAAAAGAAAGGATTATCAATGAAGATAATATGAAAACCACAGAATTGCCTAAACAACAATTAACAACAAAATCCAATTATTAAATAAATAATTAGAAACTCATAATCTAATTATCTATAGATAATTAGAAAATCACAAAATGATCAAATCAAACCAAATCAGAATACCATTTCAAAATATTGAATTGAACACAAAACAATTCAAACAATTGAAATATCAATTAAAACGACAATTCTGTGTGGCTGCAGTACACGCACGCGTGCACTGCCTCGCCACTACAGAGATGAAATAGGAATTAGCACAGGGTCAAATCCGAGCGATTAAGCTGGATTCAACTCAATGTACAAGTCATAATACAATAATGTCCAGACCAAATACTATCAATATGGTCGAACAGAGACTCCAAGCATACAAGAATATATGCACAAATGACATGAGCATACAATAAAAGCTCCAAGCAGGCTTAACTAGCTCGTGCTAGTGAAACGACAATGGTACGGTAGTCAAGTTAAAATGCCGAAGTCATGGTACATCAAGGTGATCGAACAACTGAACAATGCAACCAAGTCACATATACAAGGGACAAGAAAATGATACAAGTGCAGTGGAACTTACAAGCTTTGAACTCAAAACAACTTATAGGTCAAACTCAAAGGACTGCATGAATAAAACTCAAACCAGTGGCTTAACAATTGCAAATACATGAAGATCAGTGTACAACAAATGATCACTAGGACACAATACACAGTGCATACATATGCAACCATCAGAGGCAAATCAGTAAAAATTCCACGACTACAGAGGGTCAAGTGCAGTCACAACTGTACATATTCAAGTGCACTTAAACAGGTAAAACATTAAGACCAAATGCCACCAGACAACAAAAAATGCTACATGAGATCAAAAGGCAAAAGTGCAGACTACATAACAATAAATGTACAGACTCAATGATACAACATGCATATGACAGAAGACTGCAAACAAGTCTTGAAATCAGACTCAAGAAAATCACAGTAAACAGAGGCAACCGAGGTCAGGCAACAGGACAACAACAAGTGATGCATCAACCAACTCAATATGCATTTTAGTGCAAAACTCAGAGGCAATGAAACAGTGAACAAAATCAAGCAAAGCAGGATGACCACAACCCAAAAATATAACAATGTCAAGTTCGAATATCAAATACGTAATGCCATGATATTCAGAGAATCAAATAATTCACAAGTCGAAGCAATGACAAGGCCGAAGTAAAACATGCTAGAAAATTCAAAGTAGTAGTCTTGGCCAAAGTCAAAGCAAGGTGTAACCAAAGTCACAGTGAAATCAACATCGTCAGAAATTGTCAAATAAATTCAAATGTACAAAACCAGAGAACTAGCTCATCAACATCAAACAGCAACCAAGTACAGTATGCCCAAAAGCACAAATCAGTCCAAATGCAACGAAAATAAACCAAGTCGAAGTCAACGAGGCCAAACGACATGTACAGGTCAGTGAAGAACCCAAACTACACGAACTAGGCTCGGATACAAATGTCAAAACCATGGCAAGTTTCCAATTCGAATTAGAACAAATCAAAGCCAGAAGTAAATGAACAATTCGAAGTAACAACGCAATGCAACCACGACCACTACAAACCCACAGCAACGTTTAAAACATTGAAGGGTATGAATGTAAGCAAATGTCACAGGGTAATGCAAATTTCAGACTCGGGCCCATAGGCTACCAAAATTTTCAAATCAAGAAAGACGTGGTCTCAACTAAATGTGAAGACATGAAATTTACATCAAACTGACACCCACGGCATATACACATTTCAAAAGCCGTGTTTTTATTAAAATCGAACAAGTCATAAAATCAGACAATCATCCATCAAAAATTGAACGGCTAAGGAACTAAATTCGGAAATTCAAACTGAAATACTCAAAGAGATATAGAGGGTAATATATGAATTCAACCCCTATAAAAACCATATATAACAGAAGATTGAAATAGATGTGAGTGAATATATCACTCACCTTAGATTCGAAGTGATTTTGAAGGAGCCGTGAGGGAGAACGAAGCATAGAAAGCATCGATCGAGCTCATGGTCGGCGCCCTCGATTTCACGAAGCCCTAAGCTAATCTCATAGGAGCGAACACGAGATGCCCTAATTTCAGAGAAAGAGGAACGAAATTGAAGCAGCCATTTTTTTTCCTCACAAACGAAGAAGAAAGCGGGCCGACATTCTTTTGTTTGTTTAGGGTTTGCAATCAAAATGAATGAATAAAAGGGTATTGGTTTGCCTTTGATAGTTATCACCGTATAAACAAACAAATGAAAACATGGGCTACAAAATTAAATTTTAAAGTCCACATATCATTCACCAAATTATCAAAAGAATTTTTACCCAATTAAAAACTCCAAATAGCCATTTGCTATCAACATTAATCGTTTAACAACGATAATTAATTGTTATAAAACTCCGGGTTGTTACATCCATATTCAATCCCATCATCTTCAAGATGTCTCAATTCGATTGCTTATGCCAGTTCAAAGAGATTTTCGGTTAACTCATGCTTATCTGATTCCAACCTCTTATAACCAACAATCAATAGTTTTCGATTGACACAATGTCGGTTCTTTTAGAAGTAAGCGGACGATATAAGAGTCCCAAATGGATCTCGAATATCCTTCCTTAAAGCGAGAAACGTTTTACCGAAATGAGTTTTTCCAAGGGAATCTCAGACAGAATGAAATCGCGAAGCTTTCATATACTTCCTAACTCAAAAAAGATCAAGTTACCGGTATTTGAGAAACCACTGTCTGGGTGTATGTATAGTTTGCATATAAAAAATCGGACGTCTTATACTCATCACCATTTTTTGATTTCAAACAATTTTTCCCTCGAATAACAATGAAATCAAATAAGTTAGAAAACTACCCTTGCCTCGACATACATTCTTAATTCTCAAAATAGAGATGAGCTTCTATATCTTGAAATTTGGTGTCAAGTATAACATGAAGTACCATCCATTTGCTTAATTAACCATGACCTATCTGTCAAAATTAAACTCTCTTATACTTATCATGTTTCTCACATTTCGACTTTCTATCCCTCGTCCAGAATCAAAGTTAGGTAATTTAGAGCACTGGTTGCTCTCGGTCCAGCCTTAGTTAAAGCAGTTCGATTCTAGATCTCACAAATAAAGGATAGTCTGCTCATCGGCTTTTAGTGCTAAATACAAGACGACTTACTTTCCATAAACATGTCAACATTTTAACACTACTTTATCATGTTTGTTTTATTACTAAATGGCACTGATAAAGAAATCCCTTGCATAAAACAAAGTCTTTTTTTAAAACAAACGGGAAACCAACTCCGTAAACTAATTTCTAGTCTTCGAATTCAAACTAGTGCTTTTCATCAGTTAGAAATGAAACTGTTCAAGTTGGGTTATTATTACCTCTCAAACCTTGACTCGAAAACACTTCTAACTTCAAAATAGAAACAAGTTTCCTTACATCAAAGTCTAGAAAATAGAATCCAAGAGTTCCAAATATTTGTTATTAAAACATTTTCCATAATCACTTGCTCAAACCAAAATGTTTGATTTATAGGCAACCTCTTCCTTTATAAAAGTAAACACTTTTTTATTGACAAATTCCAAACCACTCTAAAACATCTTCCCTTTACAGAAGTAAATGCTTATTTAATGATAACAAAGTATTATAAATCAACTTCCGTTCCAATTCCCCGAAAATATTTACTATTACAAAAATGTTATAGTCCACAATCTCTTTCGTTTTCTCAAAAATATTTATTATAATAATAGTGTTGAAATCTAAACTTCCTTCCTCTTTTAAAATTACTTTTAAAACTATTTAAAACAAGTTTAAGACTTGTATTTAAACATCCCCTTTAAAGATAGTCACTTTTAAACAAACTTGACTTTTGAAATAAGGTAGTTAAAATTTAAACCTCTTGTTTAAATAACTAAATAAATTCTTAAAAAAAAATATTTAAAACTTTAAACTTCCTCTTAAATACTTATAAATACATTTGAAAAGACTTTTCAAAATATCAAAAATAGATAATTCTTTCCGTTTTACAAAAATCAAAGATTTTCAAAATTGCATCCATAGCGACTATCGCAATATGGACCGTAAATTTAAAATTTTATTTTTTTGTAAATAAAATAACATTCCAACCACATTTCTTTCTAGATTTAAACCACTTAAAAACATTTTTTAAAGGTTTGAAAACAAAATTCCAGTTTGGAATCCATTTCAAAACATATTAGAAAAGAAGTAGTAAATCGCTAAAAAGCAAGCGTGGGATTTCGACGTCGCAATAAAACCAATAAGTAGGTTAACTACAACTAAGCAACATTCACAAGCATTTACATAGTAATAATAAATGTACATAACCATCCATAAGGCGAAGAATCCCTTAGGATCCCTCTACAAAATTTTCATTCTTCGAACTGTCCCCATTGCGACTTATTTGCTACGGAATACTCCGACTTGCTTTTCTCTGTACTTTTGTCCCCTGCAAAAAAATGGATTATTTATATCATCCGCTTTCAAGTTGGAATAAAATAAAAACTAAAAATATAAATATTTTACACAACATAAACAAGCAACTACAAAATAATTAAATAATTTATCGATATTAAACTAACTTTAAAGTGATAAATCTCACTTTAAATTTGACAAAACTCCTTCTAATTACCCACACACAAAGCCACCTCCTCTACCCTTCCCATGCTCACACACCACACCTCACTCAAAAAGCTCGTGGCCATAGGCCTCTTTTCGGTTTTATCCACTAAAGTTTACATTTTGTGGTGGTATAGAATGAAAAGAAGTGAAAATAAATTTATTTTCTTTAGACACAAAGATGGAGAAGTACCGAAGGATGTGTGAAGAAAGAAAGTAAGAAATGGAAAATGTAACAAAGTGAAAAAAATGGAAAGAGTCTTATTTTGTAGAATTGCAAAATGTAGTGAATCACCACTTAGCCCCTTAGCCAAATTACACAATTACCCCTTTTTTATTCATGCTACACCCTTCCTTTTTCCTAAACTAATACCCTTCCTTTTTCCTAAACTAATACCCTTCCTTTCCAAAGAAAACACATGCCAACCCATGTGCACATCACTTTCTTATGTGCAAATGCACACTAATTTATGCACTTTTGTCTTAAATTTTAATAAAAAGAAAAGTGCACCTTTACTTTATTAACTTAAGCACTTTTAATTAGTTCTAAATCAAACCATTTCAATTAGTGAACTTGTTTTCTTATTTGTATTTGTGTGTACACTAGTGTAAACAACATGTTCCGATAACTTTTAGTCGATGAAAAGTAGAAATTCCGAAAAACGATTTTCGGCTAAATTTTCAATTTTTCATTGAACTGTTTATTTTTTTAAACCATATTTCATAATGAGTTCAATGTTATTATTTATTAATTAAAAGAGAGTTATTTGAGATTAAAAACCATTGATTGAATATTTAAAATAAATCAAATATTCCCAAATCAAAGTAGTAAAATTCTGAGTCGTTACATTGATGTTCCACCTTTACTTTATACGTTCATATTATATAAGTTTTATTATTATATAACTTTTACATTTTAATTGACTTATATAATAGTCTTATAAATAATAATATATTAATTAAATCTTATATAATTAATCAAAATTAATTAAAATTTAATTAATTTTATACATTTTAATATAACATTTATATTAAATTTTTATTATATACTATAACCTTTGTAGCATAACACATATATCATATATATGTGTGTGTGTGTGTGTATTATTTAATTAATTAACCTTTAATTTATTTATTTAATTAATTAACTTTTATTTTATTTATTTATTTAATTAACGTTAATTAATTTATTTAACTAAACAATTTTGATTAAATTATATTAATTTTGAAAAATCATATTATACACATACATGTATACTTATGATATCTTCAACATTTTAAAATATCATAACATGTATATCAAAAATTTATAATACATGTATATAGTCTTCATTAATTAATGCATTTAAGTAATTAATTAATTTTATTAATCTCATTAATAAATTTAAATTTTTGAAATTAATTTTCTATTATTTTTCAAACATTTTAAATTTCTTTTGTAATATAACATTTATAATATATGTATGTCTTATTTTAAATTTAACTTTTAAATTTAAAATCTTACATTTTTAACTTTCAAACAATATTAAAAGTTAGCCCAAGGTCCAATTCAAATTTGGGTCCTATCTATTAGGGACAACCTTTGGGCTGTGAGCTTAATAGTTAAGCCTAACATGGAAAATTTATACTGCATAGGCTATTGGGCTTCGATACCATAGTCCGAACTTGGTTGACCCATAGTAGAAGTTTTGGGTGAATTTCAAAAAAAAATCCCCTATTAGATCTTTATTGGTCCTATAAAGTCCAATTCATTAGGAACATTTCTAAATTTTATTGAAATAAATTTTTTTATTTTATTTAAACTTATAAAATATAGAGTTTATTTAATATACGTTATGATATATTTATATATGTGTATCATACACACACACACGTATATATATATATATATATTTATGTGTGTGTATGCACACGCGGCATGCGTGCGCATGTGTAACATATTAACCCGTGTAAGTTATACAATACCCCTGTATAGATGCTGAGATTTACATCGCAATGGACACGGTAGCTCATCTAATATGCAAGTATATATTGTACAAATATCTGTATGTATATGTATATACTATTATTTATATAAGTATTATAAATAAATACATACATACATATATATATAAAGTTCTGTTTAAATAATTTTATACAAGTATATAATTATACTATATATATTTGTATATTTATACATATAATCGTATGAATAACATGTTAATATGACATACATATTATATAAATTTGTTTAAGTATATATAAATTATTTATAAATACTAAATTAATTTTTTTTAAACCGCGTGTCATACATATGTACACACATATATATGTTTTAATTTTTTTGATTTTAAATATATACACACAAATATATGTATAATAATATACTTAAAATAATTTTTTTAAATATAAAAGTCCAGGTCTTGCGCACTACAACTAGGAAATTAATCTTTTGTAAAATTTTAAAATACATTAATTAAATAACCATTCGAAAATTAATAAAATAGTACTTAAAAATTAATTTTGAAAGTTTATTTCAAAATTTAAGTTTCCAAAAAATTATAAATGTTATTTATGCTTTGGAAAAAATTTCCACAATTTTTTCGGTTCGGTTTAAAATAATGTTAAAATGATTTTTCATTTTTTCGACCGAAATTAAATAATTGGTTTAAAAATAAAAAATGTTGTTTTAATTTTTTTCTAAGAGATTCTTTACTCTTAATATTATTTTATAGAATATAAAATATAATTTTCATAATATATTAATTAATATAATTTATTCATGTTAATAAACTGATTTAAATAATATTAGATAATAGTAATATATTAATAAAAAATATTTTCCCAATGCCAAACTTTATGATAGCTTTATTTATATATAGATAAAATTATATAACTATTTCTTTTATTAAATTTTGATGTTTTAATTAATTATAAGCTATATATATATATGTAATTAAATAGTTTATATTAATTTAATAGAATATAGAAATTTATATTTTTTTATTCGGAGTTATATCGACCTAATGTATTTTGATAAAAAATATTTTTATTCTATTTTAATTGTATATATAAATGCATACAACCGAACAAATTTATGACAACATTACTTGCAAATCAGAATCGTCACCAAACTAACAATATATATATATATATATATATATAATACATATATATATATAATATATACATATATAATAAAACATTATATTTGAGAATTAATAACTGTATTTTTATTAGAAACATACCCTAATCCAATGCCATAAAGTACACCTTGAAAAGATAATTTCTACCTCTTGAAACTGTTTCCGATTCAACAAATTGCTTGTCTTTGAACCGTTGACCACCAACTATCGAATAACGACTGAATTAACTTGATTAGAACTTTATGAGATGGAGATGGACTGATAACTATTTCAAGAAGCAAGCACAAAGGAGGAGGCCCCTAAAAATCTAATTCTAATTAGGCTAGAGTTGCTTATATAGTGGACAGAAAGGAGAGAAGTGTGGATCTCAGTTCATACTATTCTCCTTTAATCCGAACGATCCTAAATCAAGACCTTTCTAACCTAATTCAAGCCGCCAATACCTATGTATGATACCTAAAATATCAAGCCCTATGTTGGGCCTTAAACCCATTTAAGCCCAAATAAAATATTATACAATTAAATCCAATTTAGTCGCTTATCGATATCGTATATCGATTGATATATTTATAACTATTATACATATATCCAATAGTATTTACTCTTCAAATCATAATCAAATTTTACAATTAATATTTTATAAATATTTATTAATTTAAATAATTTATAGCAATTATAAATTAATTAAGTCGTTTGGTCGAAGTAGAATTCATTGTTTCAGTTGAGTGACTCGTAAGGTGTAAATTCGGTCAGCGATTAATATCAAACTATTCAAATATTAACGTTCACACGTCACTTAGCAGGTAGTGTCACATTTTGGTCAAATTTATCGCTTACTTAGTTTTGATAAAATCCAATTTTACTTTATTAAGTGTTACCCGGTTGTGACTTTTATTTTAAACCAATTCTCTTCGTCAAAACTATTTCACTTTGAACTTATAGAATTTGTAATGGTCAAATTCCAATATCGTTCATATTCAACTCTACAGTCCGAATACAAAGTTCTTGGTTTAATAATAATAATAATAATAATAATAATAATAATAATAATAATTAACTGAAATGCTCTGGCCGGAGACTTTGACTTTTAGTTAACTTGAGTTGACTGTGACATTAACCTCATATAACTAAGGAGATGAATCCCCTCTTGAGTAGTGCTTAACTTCCAATACTTCCACTCGACCCAACTATAGTCACTCGATGGATACGATGCCAAGATTTGACTATAAACTAAGTGGAGCTTTTATATTAAAATAAGAAAGTATTCTCAGCACAATTGCTCCTGGCGACCCCGGTAGAGTCATTATTAATTAGTTTAGTTCTCACTTTCCCTGGGATCTCATCTGGGGTTAACAAGAAATACCAGACTTCTGAATGTTTATACTGGCGCCTTGGTTGAATAAAGGTAGCGAAGCCGTTGCTATGGACCCGATCACCTGTGGAGAAGCGGTGGTACGGAGTCAGGATTAGCAGTCTTATCACTAGTAGAAATAGGGGGTCTTTCAATAGGAGAATCTGAATCGGTGTTAGAGGTCCAAGTATATTGTCTTCCCCATTATGTGTCAAAGAAGGATCGGGATGAGTAACCGCTTCCATGGAGTAGATCCCGCATAGTCAAAAGAACCGTGTAAACTAGTCACATCGATATTTTCTATTTGATCTTAGTTATATTAACCAACAGAAAACTATCGGGTGAGTCATTCCATAGTTATCCAATAACTATCAGCACCTAACCCTTAAGTGCCCCAAGCAGTCATGAGTAATGTACTTTCCAACTTTTGGAGAGTGTTACGTACTATAGTCTCAACGGATACACGGACACCATTCTCGATGCATCTTGACTAAGAAACATTTAAAATGATGTATTTTATAATATTATGATACAGTACTCATGATTACAACCATTTGTGATTGCTATCACAAACACACCATTTATGGATTTTCTATTAAATATACTTTTAATTAAATTAACCGATTAAAATAACATATTTTATCAAGTATATTATAGAAAGAAAACACCTTTTATTTCGAACAAGATTGGTTATTGAGTTAGATATATGTAACTAATTACATAATTGCCCCTTGGGCATACCCCTAACTCTATCACATCCTACCCCAAAAATTACCATTAGTGCAAAAATATTTTTAGTTCCTAATTAGTTACACATTAATACATTAGACATGTCCAAAGAGTTCGAATAACATTTATCAAGTAAAAATCTGTTTATTGATAAAATGATTTTCGGTCACATTATTAATATTTCTTTGAAGACAATAATTCTACCACGGAACAAATCAAAGAATCATTCCCTAAACACCCCATAGGCCAACAAAACCCAATATACATATACTTAAGCCCGTATAGTGTACACGGATCATCCATACACGATATCTGATCTGATCACTTGCTCGATTACATAAATTTCACTTCCAACTAGTATAGATCATCTAACCTCTCAAATTTGGAGTTCGATCGGGTTCCTTGATCATAAACCTCAGTTTCCCCCATAGAGCCATATACTATGATAGAAAACCTTGAGACCTTATTAAGAACACATTTCAAGTATATGCCATCGAGAATGGAGGGAAAAAAACTTGCTTGATATGGTGTAAATCACCTAGAAACCATGTACACGTATCCTCGATCAAGAACTGTCATTCGAATAAATGATCTACATACAACTTATGTATTTTATCCCCTTGATTTCTTTAACTACACCGGTTTCTTTTATATCACTTCCATTTACACAAATAGTATGTCATTCAATACTAAAACCACATATGAAGCATTTCATAAAACATAACTCAAGTTTATAACCTTTTTATAAAGATAGAACATTATTTATAAAACATTTCATGAAACTTACTTTAAGGTATTACTCGTATAATACTCCACTATATTGTAAGAGTATATATAAAATATTAAATTCATTTTACTTTCTAAAATTTAGATGAAGGCCCAAATAAATCAAGGTCATATAATTAAGTCAACCTTTTGACTTCTTTATTCATCAGGTTAGGCAAGTAGCTAGGACGAGCATGACACTATTATCCAAACTCAAGTCTAGAGTCTACTTTTCTTATACACCCCTAAAGTAAAGATGTTTATTAGTTGACCTAATAACATTGAATGATTTGCGTAACATGAATGTTCAACAAAATTAAAACTTGTTTTAACTTACTACCTTCTCAATTCAAGGGTTACATTAACCCAACTTTTATAATTTCAAAACACACAGCTTTAAGTTCTATAACGTTCCAGAAGTTTCAAACAGTTAAAAATCATCGAAAAATCCATTTTATCCTAAAAAATGAAAATAACCAACTAAACACATCATAACATGATGAACATACCACATTGTCCTAATGCATAGGATACTTTCATCAATAAAATAACTTAACAAGGTTTCACTTATTTATTGGTCACACTTTACTACAAAGAGAAAACAAGAAAATGTCTCATAATTAATTGGGCCATGCCACTACCATTCGGGAACCCTACATATCATGCGTACAAATCTCTCCTATACAAAAGATTCCTATTAAAATCTGTATTACCAAAACTACTCTGTATTTTACTACCTTGTATTTTATACCTAATGTCTTTAAAGAAAACATTCAGAACTAAATAACCTAGTTTTATTCCAAATCATTTGAAATAATAATACATACATACACCTTTTGCATATCAAATCGTACATTCGGGAGTAAACAAAAATCATTTTCAAAGCTGTATCAAATACTTTGAAAATATTACTAAGTATCACGATCTCAATTTATAAACCAAATTCCCAAATATTTACCGTAAAATTCATAGAAAATATACATATAGATCGAGTAACACCAAAATGATATCAAAGAAACGGGTCCTACCAAGTAGTATAATACATCTGATTACTAAGAAGGGTAATACTCATGAGAAGTGCTTACCAACCTGTAACAACCCGCATATTTTACGATTGTATATTTAAATGTTTTATTTAAATATAAAATCGTTAATCGGATTAAAGTCCGAAAAGCTACTTTTTGTAAACAGTCGAATTGGGACTCGAGACCACTTCCATTGAGTCCAAAATGGCGTTTACAACTTTTTTAAGTATAAACATCGATATGTTTGGAGTTGAGTAGAATTTGCTATTTTTCACTTAGGGCTTGGGTTTGGGTTTCAGCCCACTAACCCAACTCATCCTATATCCTAACTCCACCCCCTCTCCTCTTCATTCATTCCATTATTTTCCTAACACTTCAAGCTTTAGAAAAAATGGGGGAAGAGATTGGAAACTAAAATCCTAAGCCCTAGTTTCCTTTGCAAATTCAAGTTCTAGCTCGAAAATCAAAGAGAAGCTTAGGTAAGCATCCTCTTCATCTTCTCCATCTCAATCTCTCTCCAATTTCAGAAATTTCCTATAAGCTAATTTAGGAAATATTGCTTTTGAGCTTAGATTGGAGCTTCTAGAGGTGTATTGAAGAGGAATTGGCCTTTCCTTTGTTTTAAAGCTTCTCATTGGTGTTTTTGGGTTTAAAGGTGAGTTCTTTAACTCACATCTACGTCTATAGCTATCATTGTTGTTAGGTATGAATTCCTAACACTTGTGCATATTCATTTGCTTTTGATTTGAATTAATTTGGTGAATTTTCCAAATTTTGGTGTTTTGGTCCAATTTTATGAAAATGATGTTTAGACATTGATGTTTGGGGTGTATCGAAGAGCCTATAAGGCCGGGTTGTCGCTTGGCGTAAATCCTTAGTCGCCGTTACTCGTCTGATCACTTCCGATACGTTTTGGCCACTTTGGCCTAGGCAAATTGTTGCCCAGACCAGGTGACCAGACATCTGGTGACCAAGTCCAGACGTCTGTTTTGGACCTGGAGCAAAAATGTATGCACACAGAGTTTAAAATAAAGCCAGAGATTAATTCCAAACGTCTGAAATCTACGATCAGACGTCTGGATGAGTCTCAGACGTCTGACTTGAATTTTCAGACGTCTGAGGGTTCTCTGGATTATTTCCAGAGAATAAATCCAAACGTCTGGGTTCTAAACCAGACGTCTGGTCATGGCTCAGGCGCCTGCTTCAGTATTCCAGACGTTTGGGTGGTTTTCTGGAATTTCCAGAACCTAAATCCGGACTTCTGGAATTGACCCCCAAACGTCTGGAACAATGTATTTTTGCCTATTTAGGCTTTTCTTGATTGAATTTCCATTGTTTATCGATTTAGGTTACTCCGATTATTTGTTATCACTTTTATCTACCTTGATGACTTCTTTTTCGGGATTTTTAGGAATATCCATTTTGATGGATTTGGTATCGATTTCTTTGGATTTAATTCACGGCTTCGAATGTGGATTTTGGTATTGATTGTTACTACAATCATTTTTGTGATTTGTCACTTCTAAATACAAAGGTTTCTATACTAGTAGTAAATACTCAAACTCTTTCATCAAAACGATTTCAACACTACTTTTAAATACAAAGCTCGTTTTAAAACCCTTTTCCAATCTATTAGTATATAAAAACCTTTACCTCATTCGTATGAGAAATCTAATTAAACGGCTTAGTAAAACATGTGGTATAAAACGCTTGCGTTTACTTCGTCGGTTAATTCTTGGACTTGTTCGATTGAACTCTTGTGACAATTTTCAAGTGGAAGTCTACAATCTATTCGTAAATATTTGAGTTAAGCTAGTGGTTATAGGACATAAAGCTAAACTCTTATATTTACTAGCTTAGTGTAATTTACACTTATTTTCGAGTGGAAGTCTACAATCTGTTCGTAAATATTTGAGTTAAGATAGTGGTTATGGGACATGAAGCTAAACTCTTATATTTACTAACTTAGTGTAATTTACACTTGTCGATCATTTTGTGATTTAGACTAGCGATGTGCGATGTCTCTTTGTTTGTTTGGGGATTAAAAACCCCGTTTGTGGAACTTCGGTTCAATTTTGTGGGGGTAGCGACCCATGGTCTTCGGGCCGTTTGTGGAGCTTCGACTCAATTTGGTGGGGTAGCGACCCATGGTCTTCGGGCTGTTTGTGGAGTTCAGCTCAAAATTGATGGTTAGCGACCATGGAATAGCGTTCCGTTTGTGACACATGTGTTGGTGAGTTTTCATGCTCCCGTTTGTGATAGGCCTTCCCACTTTTGTGATTTCTGGATTTCTAGTTGATGATTTCTAGAATTTATGTTCCACCAATTTTCGTGGATTGAATTGATAAGCTCTATCAATATTTGTGTTTTGGTGAATAATTTAAAGAATGTGATTCTTTTTGGTGTTTTGAGATGATTTGAGATATTGTATGATTTTTTATATTATTTGATGTATACTTGACACGGTATGGTATTTTTTGTTATCATATGTTTTTGGTCATATCTCTTATCCTATCTCATTTTATCTGATATTTATAGCTAGACTGATCCGTTTATTATTTTCTTCTTAAATAATACTCGGGGTCAGACCGAGGTATTTCAGGTGCTCCTGCTTGACTTCTTATCAAGGTCCTTCACCTGACTGTTGGCTAACTACTTTAGCATAGTAGTTTTTGTTAGTATACATTTGAGATAGTGACTCCTTGTTGTATACTTATTCTTTTGTCTAGATCTTGTATCTATTCTTTTGTGATGTAGTGGATCTTGTATGACCACTACTTTGATGTACACTTTCATGTGATATATTCATATCTTATTCCACCTTTGTGATATGAATGTCTCTGACTGATTTGTGTTACGTTTATTTCTATATTTGTTTCTGAAGTCCACTTAGCCACTATGTGGTAGCTTTGAGTTTGTATTTGATATGTCGGATTTCCTCTTGAAATGAAATGTAAGTTATATTTTCTGACATATTGGTACTCGCACGAAGCAATTACACAGATGGTCGCTCCTCAACAGCCTTATTCTTCGTGCTAGTCGACGACATTACTCCGTAGTGTCCTTGGCTAGCGTGAGTATATAGGTGGGGCGTCACACAACCGAACACATCTTTTATCCATTTTTAGTCACTTTCAAGCCACACGAACTTGATAACATAAAAAATACTTTGTAATCGACTAGACTCATCATTTCTGTGAGAAACCTCAAATTCGAACAATCTTAAAACCCTTTCCAAAATATTAGTAGTCACAAATACTTTCAAATAATACTACTATTATTTTCCTGAAAATCTTAGAAACCATTTTCAAAGAAACTGGGATATAAGTTTTCAAAATATCAGTTTAAATCCTCTTCATTTATAAACCATATATTATAAACCATTCTTACATAAAATCACTTCCTTAGAAAATTTCTAGTTGACTTCTTTCATTAAAGTAAACTTCTAACCCAACATCGTCACCGAACGCCTTATAGTCAAACTGTGAAACTCAATTCATAAAGTTTTCATTTTAATGCATCCACAAATACTGCCTACCCAACCCATGCAATAAAAAGCTAAACTGCTCATAAATTGGTTGAGCACAAATCAACAATAATCAATACTCATAAACTGGCTGAGCATGAATAATCTAAACAACTAATGATAACAATGCTCGTAAACTAGCTGACCAAGGCTAATTAATCTAATAAAGGATAATAATGCTCATAACTGGCCAAGCATGGCTAAACTAATCAACGAGGGAGAACGAATGAATATCATTAATCCCTACATTAATTAAACTACATTTAAATAATTCATACTTATATATGTTACCTTATCTAAGACCTTTTTATTTTCGTAGTTGAAATACCTTTAAGGCATACGCTTATAACAAATACAAATACTCCTCTTATATATTATACACTCAACTCATTATAGGGCATCACTTACCTAATCACTAATGAGTTATACCCAACAAAGCCAAGGTGTGTTGCTAGCCTTTAACTCTATACCACACTATAATGACCCATCTTTTCAACCCCCAAATATCAACGCTAATACATCCATGGTATTCACGTGCTGAGCACTAAAGTGTTGAAAAGACAGATTGTTTGGTAAAGGTAAAAAGCAAAAAGAAAAGAACAAGAAAGAAGAGAACAGAAAAATCTAATTCTCACAACGGGATGATAATATATAATATCAAAATAAAGTACAAAGTGCTACTCTAAAATACATAACATTTCAAAGTTACAATCCTAAGTACTAGCATCAGCTTGGACAGTTATAACAACCTGTCCTTCCAAGTGCTGATATATATACATACATATATATATATATACATATATATATATATACATATAAAAGTAGGGTAGCAGAAATAAAATACAACTATAAGCAAATGAAAGCATCCAGCTCATCTCTTGAAGCTCCAAAGAATATCAGCGAAAACCTGCCTTCCTCAGACTGTTGAAAGAGCACCCAAAGAATTAAGTGAAAGATATAACCTTAAGTCAAACATAACCGTGATGTAAGAAACTCATGAAATATGTCGCTGTCATATAACAATATCTTTTTATACCGCTCGTATCACCATAACATTTTATCCTCAAAAGAACCAAATCATCTAATAAGTAAATGAGGCGATATAATAGATAGTGTCTATGGTGTAGAATATAAATCAGAAAATCGTTATGCTGCTTGCATCTCACAACACAACAGTATTAGAAGTACAACTAAAACCGCTAAGGTACGTTCGCTTATGGATTCATGGAAGTCTCTTTGGTACATCGAGGTCGGCCTCTTGACAAGGGTCAGAATTACCTTTCAAAACCATGTATATCTCTAGATAAAATATACCACTAGGTAGGAATAACTGGTCCATGCCTGAACACGTGATACTAATACTATCAACTCCCAATGCCAACCAATCGAAAGCATATCCAGATATTTGGAGTTGATGTACCCTTTTGGATTAGCTAAACCTCCTGGCTATGCGTCCTGCTCTGTTTTCTATCATTTTCGATAGTGGAGTCACGTTCAACATCTCAACACACAAGTCTTCATTAGTCGAACAGATCTCGAATCTCTCCAGGATTCCTGCATCTCGAACAGTTCACGAACCTCTCAATGAATCCTAACATAAGTCGTCCGATGAATGCTAACGCCGACCTCTCCCTTGGACTTAACCTTAGGATATAAACTTCTACTCCATAGCATTTGTCCTAGGATAGATAGTTAAACTCTATAACATTCCACTTCATAAATGCTGCCAAAACACAAAACTCGTATATCACTTTTGCACCGATTTTCGGTAAGTAATACCCAAGTATACTTATCCGATCCCGGTCTCTCCAAAACAAAATCAGTGAATTCTTGTTCTTTTAAAAGTAAGCAAATGATATAAAGGAGTCCTCCCTAGGAGATCATATCTCATTCTTAAAGAAAAAGGCATTTCATACTAATGAGTCCTCCTCATAGGATCTCAAACTTTATGAAGCCGTGAAGCTTTATATACTTTCTAAGGTAATTTGGTCAGGCATGATAGCTATAAAACGATCGCATACGGAAATCAAGCCTTGTATACTTATCACCGTTTTCCGACCTTTTCAACTTACGCTATCCCTCAGTCAAAAGTGAGGCCGAGTAGATTAGAGCACTGGTTGCATTTAAGCCCTACCTAGCCACGTCATTCTTAACTCTCACAGACAGAACACATATACTTTGTCGACTTTTAGTGGTAAGTGTAGGATTAAATACTTACCATAAACGAGTAAACATACAAAGCATGATTTAGTCAAAAAAGTGACTTTTAATCCTTGTGTTCAAATAATACTTGTTTGTAAATACTTGTATATATATATATTTAAAACACCTTTACAAATGATATATACATGTATACCACTATTTGACTATACATTTCTACTCTTTACATTCTTTAAAATGTATTCATATTCTTATCACCGAGGTATAAGAATATTCACAAATCTCTTAACAAGATTTCACATCTTTAAAAGTATATTCCAATGGATTAAAAACAAATATTATTAAAGCAATGATACCATAAACCCAAAACATTTTTATACTTGTCATTATATTTAAACTATTCTTTTTAAAGAACTAAGTATATCTACATTTATTTAAGAAAGTAATATACTTTTAATTAACTTCTTAAAACCATTCATTTTAGCTTAATGTCATGACAAAACCACTCTATCCTTTTATAAAATACTTTAACTTATTTTTCCAAAACTTATATATAAAAATTACTCTAAAAATACTTATAAATATCTATGTAAAATGTTATGCTAAAATAACTAATTCGGAAATTTAACAAAAAACATAAAAAGCATGTTTTATATAACAAACCCTTTACATGAAAAATAGAAGTATATTTAAACTTGAAACCACTTTTAAAATACTTTAAAACCATATATTAAACTTCCCTAAAAAGATCTCATAAAAATAATTAAATTAAACATCATTTTAAACTCATTTAAAATCAAAAAAGTAGCTTAAAACAACACTACACCAATAAGATGGCCATAAATGCTATGTAGCTCAAAGACACCAGTTGTAATTGCTGTAATAGGAACTGGACGGAGTGCATTTTCGAAAAAGCTTAAATGTTGTGACCAGTTTTCTCCACTCAAATAAATGATTTAAGATTTGAAAATTTTATAGTAAGAAGTATTGTTAGGGTACATAAAAATCATGGTAAAAACCCCTAAGGACATTTTTCAAATTAATAATAAATTCCCAAAACAAGGCTTTTCAAAGTGCATTTATAGCGATTATGCCACTTCTATCTTTTAAAACTTTGTTTTGTCATTTCTTTACTTTGTCAAACCAATTCTTTGTTGTCCCATACACTATCATAAGTGCAGAGCACAACCAAGATACATTATTTCACAGTATATTACATATAACTATTTAACATAAGTCTAACACATGGGATTTTGAAGTGCACTTATAGCGACCTTTCTCGCTTCAAACACGTTCAAAAACACTTCAGCTTCACACACAACCAACCCAAACATGTAAACAAAAAGTCAAGATCACCTTACATGTTTTAAAGGGTAATAAACATGATAATTTTACATATAAATTTATCACATTCTTTCCAAAGCAAGGAGGGTCCAAAGTTATAACGTTAATTAGTTAATTTTAACTTTATATTCAAGCACAACATATATAACAGAATATATACTTTTCAGTGGTGAGTTAACTCACTCAAAAGCCAAGCTAACTCCAGCAGAAGCCACCTAGAACCACATGAACACTTCCTACCATCACCAAACATCCAAAGATCCAACCTTTATCACCAATATAGCGCTCGACCACACTTGCTCCTTCCTTTTTGCTCACGCCCTAACTTGGTTGGAGTGTGTGCTTTCCTTTTCTTCTACTTTTAAGTTTCTAATACTTGTTGCTATGTTGTGTTAGGCCTATAGCTTGAGTTTGGTGAAGTTGATGTTGATTTGCATAGTTTAGGAATTGTTAAAGAGAAAAGAGAGGAGGATGAATAGTATAGTTTTCTATGTTTATAAATTTGCAAACCTATTTCCAAAACAGTTAAGTAGTTTATATAGACATTTCCAAGAGGTACCATCTACCTCTTACTTTCCATGAAAGGTCACCATGCATGCTCCTGTCCAAGTGCTCTACTTTACACCTTACTTTCCTAAGGAAAATATCTTTTACCCTAAGACATCACCTATGATATCATCCTACCCCACTAATTACCATTAGTGAAAAATATTTTTAGGATCTAATTAGTTAAACATTAATATATTAGACATGTCTAAAAAGTTCAAACAACATTTATCGAGTAAAAATCCATTTATCGATTTAACGATTTTTTGTGACATTATCGATATTTATTTGAAGTATTATTTTTGTAAACATTTTTCAAAAATAAGTCAACCAACATTAGCTACTCATTAAAAGGGGGTTAACAAGCCTATGAAATCCATTTTAATCACATTAAATCAAGATTCAAATATTTAAATAATTTAGATGATTAAATAGAAGTATTTGAAATTTCAGGTCGTTACATAAGGTTTGTTTTACTTTCCATAAAATTTCGGGGAGCTGTTTATATTTTCTAAAGGTTTCGAGGGCAATCCATAAAATCATTGCACTGGATGATTTATTTGATATTTCTGATAAAAACTATAGGCATAAACATAATTTGCACAATCTACATACATTGGCATAATTATTGATCATCGTTAGTAGTGAGAAATAAACAAGAAATAATAAACACTCCAATAACATAATTTAATTCAATTCACAATTTTACCAAATAAGGTGAATAGAAATAAAAATTTGCCTATCTATTATCTATCCATTATCTATCTATCTATTATATTATATGAAAGACAAATTCAAATCTATATGTCCTTTGGTTTCAACTTTTGTGAAAATAATCACAACGTGCCACTTGCCCAATTGCTCATATATATTATTTATTATCCTCTTAATTCAAATAGTTCCTTTCTTTATATGTTGGTCCTTCAATTTCCCTTTCCAACACTACTCCCTTCCAATATAAATTCACCAATTATTGTTTGAACATATCCATTTATTTATATTATCTCCCTAATTCAAGTTGTTATCTATCTATTTTAAGAATTTTCTTTATCAGTTCTCCACTATTTTCCTTTTCTCCAAAGTTTCACGTGCCATCCTACAATTAATTCGGTGATTTACTTGTTGGTGTGATTAAAATGTTTCAATTATTTTTATATACATACTATCTACTCCATATGTTTCTACTACACAAACACACACACACACATATATAATTATAATTATAAAAACAAAATTGAATTTCTCAATATGTACTTCTCTACCACTTTATTCCATTTATTCCTTACATATTCACCTCTTCCACCTACTACCATATTTAATTTTAATTTTTTTCTTTTCTATTCTACTATTTAAATTGTTGGTTCTCCATGACATACTAATCGTTTTCTCATAGTATGTTAGTGTAAATAGTACATTCTACTTAATTTACGTTACATTTTCCCCCGAAACTTTTTTAGTATTCCATAAATCACACTAGCATTAACTTAGAAGTTAATGATATCTTATGTCAATTTGGTAACAAACAAAATATCAAAAGCTACACTTATGCACACTATAGTTTTGGATATTAGAGATCTAATTTTATGAGCAATCCATACAAATTAAATTACTATAGGGGTACACATCCTTTTTATAAAATATATATTTCTTCCTCTTTTGTCCTTAGTTAAAACGTAAAAAAAACTCATTTATTTACTCTCTCCTTATCCTTTATTTAAAAAAGAAAACAGCCATGAAAAAAAAAAAGTTTACCCAGATCTTTACAATCAAATCCAAACTTTGCTGAGAAGGTGATGACAAGGTAATTTTTTAAACCAATTTATCGATCATTTTTTAACTACGGTATTGGGGTTTGAAAATACAATTAAGTTACTTGTAAACCCAATTTTCATTATTGTTCCTTTCTTTTATCCAACCATTTGTTGAGTTAGAATTTATGAAAAAATCCCTAGATCCCTAAAAAACCCAAAAAAATTATAAATAAATTACCTAATCTATTTCTTTAAGAAACTATGTGAGTTAAATGCTTTTTTAAGTAAGACTCAACCTTGTTCTTTTCTCATTTGCAAATTCATCTAGAGATGAATTTGAATTCTCCATTATTTGATTAATGATTATTGATTAAAGGGTAATGTGATCAAGAGAATATTAGGTAAATAAAAGAAAGGGTAATTAGGTCAATTTGATTGTAATTTTATGAGGGGGCTAGTTTGATTAGTAACCCTCATAGAAAAATAAATTTCAAAGAAAAATGACCCCATCGTATTCAAAACTGGAGTGTTAATAACAATACACTATTTTAACAATTGTTCTCTTCCTCTTCTTTATGTTTAGAGTACAAGTTTTTCTATTTCCTTAGTTATTTTTTATTTCCACTTTCTTTACCTCCTATTTCACTTTCACATAATGTTATCTTTTTCCCCTTTCTAGTTCCATACATATACTACAGTTAAAGAAAAATCTATTCTAAATCTAAGTGAAACAAAGGGTTGATTATAAAAAACTTTTATTCAGTCCCTTCAGTTTTTTAATCTTGCTAGAATTTGATTAAATTCATTAGTAGTTTTTGCTTTTTATTCTTCTTAGATTTTATATTATTTTATTCATGTTTTGTAGAGTTCATGTTTCTGCACATTGCTTTCAATGTTATAGTTTCATGAAATTTTTGGCTAAAAGCCTATAAAAACGTTGGCTAACTAGATCGATCGAGTTTGATTTAGTGGTTTGGTTTTATTTTGTTAGTTGTTTTTTATTTAATTTGAGTTTGAATTTGTTGTTAAAATTCTGTGTTTATGATTTCAGATCTTTTCTTCAAGCATTGTATTTAAAATTTTATTTTCTTCTTATATTTGTTCAAATCTAGATGGTCTTGAATATTATCTCATCCGTATTTTATAGGGGATAATTAGATTTTTTAAATACGTGATACCATAGAATCTTCAGTTGTTTTGTAAAATCTATTATAGATAAATTTGAAATAATTTTTTATTCTCAAGTTCTATGTTTACATTGACATCCATTAGATTATCGTTTGTTCAGTATAATTATGAATTTCATTTCCTTCATTCATTTTGTAGAGCAAAATTGGTTTACAAATACATAAATGCCAAAGAATCTCAAATTTTCATATTCTACAAGAGATAAAGTTTATTTTTTTTTCATTTTGAGATATAAGTGTATAAGGAAATGAAGTAGGGGAAAATATCATAGGTTCTTCTTATTAGTGTTTCAATATATATGATTATGAATTTTGTTTCGTTATATTTTGTAGGAGATTGTTGGATTTACTAATATATGGATATATTATAGAATTTTATGTTGTTTTGTGAAATCTATAGTAGGCAAGGCTGAATTATTATTTTGATCTCAGTTTTTATGTTTACATTGGCCTTTATCTGATTATTGTTTGTTCAATACGATTATGATTTTCATTTCCATCATTCATTTTGTAGGGCGTAATTGGTTTATCAAAACGTAGATACCAAAGAATCTTTAATATTTCTAAATTTACTAGAAATAAAGTTTATATTTTTCTATTTTAATATATGAATATATACAGGAAAATTTAGTTAGGGAAAATATTATATATGAAGTAAAAGCATAGTCATATCTAAATTTGCATACTATATTTTGAAAGGAAAAGTCATAAATGAATAAAATTAAGTTGTAAATATGTGTTTTATAAATTTTTCGAAAGTTTCACTCAACCTGAAATTATTTTTGATTATCAAATATCCTTCATCTCAAACAATCTAAGGTTTAGTACATTTTTCTATGATGTTTCATAGATCAAGAAATGTTCATAATTAGCGTATATTTTTTCCATTTCATTCATGATTAATATTGAGGTGGAGCCTTGGCGCAATAGTTAGGTCACCGGCATGTGATCTGGGCTTTTCGGTTCGAGTCCGGAAACAGCATCTTCGCAATGTAATGGAAAGGCTGCGTACATTATCGACCTCCTCAAAACCCGCTACCGTGTGAGAGCCTCGTGCACTGGGTTCCACCTTATTCATGTTTGATATTGAATTCTTGGGGATTTTACATAACTCATTAATTTTTATATTCTACAGAATTTGTTTGATGTTATATTGTTTTGAAATAAAGTTATTTATTAATTATGTTTAAAATAAATTTATGGATTATATATCATTATCGATTGAGAATGTAGTTATTGATAATGTTAACAAATAAATTAACTTCAAATGGAAAAGAACATTATTTGAAAGAAATTAAATTATATTAATTTCATCGAATTTAAATTCAAAATAATTTGAGAGTTTTCAAATTTAATTCTCTTTATCAAAATTCGGTTTAATAAGAGAATCTTATACATGCCAATTCCCTTTGGTGTTACTCAACTAGCGTCCACCTTTAATTCAATATAATTGTAACACCTTTTATTTTTAACAAAAAAATTAATTAATCAAAAATGACATTTTGGTAATTTTACAGAATGCCGAAAACTGAATTTTTACAAATGAAGGAAACTGAATAATATAACTTTGCCATTGCGTCAAGTAGATTCTTTTAGCCCAAATTCGTATATAAAATTTCTGAAATAGACACCATGTGAATAAGATAGGAATGTTTACCATAGCGCGCATATTAGGTTTCGAGCCTATTTTGAAATTAAGTTTAAGAATTAATTAAAATAATAAATCAAAACTTATTATTAAGTAATTGATTAAATATGTTTGAATCACTTTAACAAGAGTACAATTATTTTAATGTGCATTGAAAAAAAGAGGAAATATATTTAAGGGAAACCATTACTTACCATGTTAATGAAATTTATTGCTGTAGTTAATGAAAATATATGTTGCATATAGTAGAAAGTGAATGTAATAATATATTTATGAAACAAAATGCATTTAATGTCACATATTTTGAAAAGTGAAGATAAAAATACATAAGGAAAATATATCTTCAAGGAAAGGTAAGTTATCTCTTTATTAGTAAAGAATAAAGGGTAATTCTGAGTTTTTTGAAACTTAGAAAGATTACTACTAATCAGTTTCAATTTGATTGTACAAAATCAATTATAAATTAATTGTGTAATTACTACAAAAGAGTAAGTTTCCAAATTACTATAAATAAACACACACATGCACCAATACACACATGAACGTTTGAATATTAATGAATAATACTCTACAATAGTCAATATATAAAATATACCAAATTAAAGGAGAGAGAATCAAAACTCCTCAAATCTAAACATTTTCTGTAACAACCGAGAATTTCGACCCTCGAAAATTCGACACTAGTACATCTGCTGTATTTCATGTCAAGCAATAGAATGCCAGAAAACTCGATTATTAGGGAAAAAGAAAGAAGGAAGAAGATAAGAGTAAAGTAAACAACACGGAATATGATAGCAGAACGAATAATCTATAATATACAACAAATCTTTATACAAGAAGAAACTATAATATATGTATATACAGACATCAGTCAAAGTATACTAACCTATTTCAGCCCGGACAGTTATAACAACCTGTCCTTACAATTGCGGATGGATAAAACAATGAATGCAGCGGAAAATAACCATATACGTAAATATGTCCCTGGGCATCCAGCTCATCTCCTGAAGCTCGAAAGCATCCAACTAAAATCTATAAATATGCTCGGTCTAACCAGAGCATTAGAATAAAATAACACCCAATTCAGTCTGGAAAACTAGCTTGAGAAAACACACCCAACTGGATTTTAAAGTTACAAAAATCTTTGAAATCAAAAGTATCTCGTAAAACCATGCCATACATAAACACGGACGGGTTTTTACCTTATGATAACCAAAACCTTTTCTATAGAAAATCCATTGACATTATAATAATGTCTATGGGTGAAAATTATAACAATCAAGTAGCTGTGATGCTCGTGAGTGTACATCACAACAATACTAGGTATATTATCAAAAACCTATAAGGCGTGTTCGCTAAAGGATTCCATGGAGGTGCCCTCGGTACTTCGAGAACGGTCCTCCTGCACAAGGATCAGAGATATCGTTCCAAAGCAGCATACATCCCTTGTGATGACCATAGGAAAAACATAACCGGTCCTGCTAAAACCGAGTGCATCGCCCCATGCATGCTGTAACGACCCGATATTTTCAACCATTCGCATCCATTATAAGTGTATAGGCAGACACTCATGCCGGAGTTGAATTGCTCAAAATACCGCGTTGTAAATAAAATTTGGCAAATCTCAGAATATACAGTAAATAAATATAATCACAGATCACAGACACAGAGTAAAATAATGCAGCGGAAGTAAAAGAAATAGTAGTTCATGAAGCTACTATCTAAATATGTCAGAGTTACATAAGATACAATAGAAGAAATAGAGTACAACAAAAGTCTCAATAAAATAACCAAGTACAAGCTGAGTAAAACAACGGAACTGAAATAGATAGGACAGGACAAGTAGATAATCTCCAACGATTCAAATCTCCAAGCGAGTGGAAATCCAAATCTGTGAATAACTCAGGCTGACCCGAGCGTAAAGCAAAACACAAAACACTCGAGTCAGGACAATATATACTTATATAATGTAAACCAACTCAAGCGAACTGTAATAAGGGTACAAGTAACTTAGAAGATGCTTGGGACCGCCCATCCTCTAAGGATCCGTTAAAATATCTACTATGTAGTAATATTCGCTATTATAATAGTGTCTAAATAAGTAAAGTATAATCATATAGAAAATAGCGTTAAGGGGATGGAGAACCTCAACGCGGTCGAATCTTAAAATCATAATCGTAGTAAAGCTCGATATGGTAGGTGACACGGCACAACTAGGCAATGCCAGGGTAGATATACCAATTACGCACACGGAATGATGGATACGCATAGCAGCCACTACCGTTCCACCTCGAACAACACTCCCAAATCGGAGGATGGCCATCTAATCAATCACAAGTAAGAGTATAATATCGAAGAAATGTATCCGAGAAGAGGTGCTACCTCACTGGTCCGAGATCGCTCCTGTTTTAGCCACTTTATGCCAACTCACGGGAGTTGGGTCCACGTAACATACCTTAAGAACGTCGCCACCATCCTACTTCATTCCGGAATCTCCACCGCGTACACAGTTGCCAAAGTGGTTTTCGGTAAGACAGAGAGTATGTCCATATCCGATCCCGGTCTCTTTAACAACCCAACGTTATTATAACCCGTGGTTATAAGTTTAAAAACAGTTTATACTTCAAAATAGAATATCATTTCAAATCCAAATCTTTATCAAAATAAAGATTAAATCAATTCCAAACCATTTCCATATTTTTAAAATATCATATCATTTCAAAACTTCATTTCAAATCATTTTAATATTCCAAATATCATTTGAGTTTAAATCTAAATATTCAACTTTAAATACCTTTTAAATTTAAAGGTATACTTCATTTATTATCATTTCAAGTCACCTTTTAAATAGTTTATATTCCAATCAAATAATTTATTTAAACCTTTTAAAAGTGTAATTATTATATTTTCAAATCAAGTATTCAATTTCCAAAGTTTCAAACCATTCTGAGTTCGTTTACTAAGTCAAAAACCCTAATTATTAAAATTTCAGCATTTCACAGCATTTAAAAACAACTGCTATAGGTTATATTTGAAAACATTTTTAATTCAGCAAAGACAGCACTTAAAACTGCTGTTAAAACTCAGTTTTAGTTGGATTATAGTTCAAAACAGAAAAGACAGCATATCAGAAGTGCTGTGGTAGTTCAGATTTCAAAACAAGGGTTAAATTTGGTTTCAGCAAAGACTGCAGACCATTATAGCATTTCCAGAGAATGCTATAATAGACCTGAGTTCAATATTAGTCTATAAGTTCAATTACAGCAACTACAACATTTCAGAAATGCTGTAATAGCTCTTTTTACACAAATTTAGTTCAAAACAGAATCTATAGCATTTCTGAATGCTATTAAAAGTAAATTTCAGGTGTTAGTGTATTTCCAACAATTAAATAACTTTAATTTAAAACACATAAACATTTTAAAAATCATATTTTAACATTTAAAATGTTCATTTACATATCGTTTAACATATATCTTTTCATAATAAATTTCTTATAATAAAATCCAATTTTCAACAATTTACTTAATAAATTTAAGTGTAAAAGTTTCCAATTCTTCACATTTCAACAAATAACTTAACACTTCAAATTTAAATTACCATTTCACAAATTCAACTAAATTTCCAATTTTATTTAATTAACTTAACCCTTTAATTAAAACCAAATTTCACATTTCCTAGTCAAGTTATATTTTAAAAGATCACTTTTAAACATTCACTTATTTAACCACTTAAATTCATAGAAAAATCAATAATACTTTAATAAATCACTAAAATTCAAATTTAATCAAATTATCATATTTACCATTTCCAAATAAAATTTAATATCCATTTTATTTATATAACTTAAATATCATTTTTAACCAAAATTCCAAATTTCCAACTTAAGTTATATTTCAAAAATCCAGTTAAACCATTCATTAATTACATTTTTAGCACATGGAAAAAAATCATAATTTCTTTATTTTAAAACATTTCAAAATCTATTTAAATCAAATTTCATAAATTTATAATTTTTTAAAATACTTAAAAATATTCAAAACACTTTATAAAATAACCACGGGCCTGTATATAATTTTCTAACCTAGGTCAAGTGATACGGATATGTATCATTTCAATCCGCAGTTAAAAAAAGAAAAATCCGGGTTCTATCATTTCAAACCCGCAATCCCAAGTTAAAATAAATTAAATAAAAATCGTTCAGTCCTATCATTTCAGCCCATAACAATTTTTCCCTATTCTAAAGTCCGTTCGGGTATGTATCATTTCAACCCATAGTGATTCTAGTCTACAGGGAACTTGCAATGGTGATAACTGATATAAATAACAGAATAACATTAAATAACAGTAACATATGATATAACAGGTGTATAAACATCATATGATCATAATATAGTCAAGTATAACATGATAATATATGTCTACAGATTCACAGGGTGTCAATTTACTAGTTATATAGGTACATATTGTTTGGTGAGAATAACTCACTGTTTTGTGCTGGAGACACGACGACGAATGCACGAATGAGATCCAAACAAGCACGATAACACGATTCAAATAAGAGTGGAGGAGCCAAAGTATCAAATCCCTTGAATACAAGTCAAACAAAACAATATAACAACGATGAGTTTCAAATCAGCTACGATCAAAACTACACTAGAATAGACTGCACAGAATCAAATAGAAATGCTTGCACTTGCTTTTAACCTTTTCTAGGCTCAGCCATAAGGGGAAATACAACATAATTGCAGGTGTTTGGGTCTGGTTTGGATGAGTATGGGTCCGGCCTACATGTTGGAATGATGGTGTAAAGGTGGGTGAAGGCAAGAACACAAAATCATGCATACACATGGGTTTTGGGCCATGAATTGGGCTCGGCCAAGGCCCTAGGTGTCACGGCCAGAGGAGTGGGGTCCACTGTGATGACGTGGAAGAGGGTGCAGGTGGTGCTGGAGGTGGTGGAGGTGGTGTTGGTGGCGGCCATGGGTGGTGGAAGGTGATGGAATGAGAGTGGTGCTCGGTTAGGCTAGTATGAAGGGGTGTTTTGAAACTTTTGTTGATATGCATCACCAAGGGGGTTCATGGCTTGGGTGGCTGGTGGGGAGGAGGTGTTGGTGGTGTGCCATCAGGTGGTGGAGGCGGCTAAGCAGCAAGGGAGGCATGGCCAAACCTACATGAGGTGAAACAAGTGCAAAAATCAAACTAGAAAAATCAACATAAGTGAAAAAGGAAGATAAAAGAAGATAGAATTTTACCAAATTTTTGATTAGAAATTGCCGTGCATTTTTTTTGTTGAGAAGGAAATTTTGTTTACATGAAAAGTAATGAAGAAATGCAGCTGAAAGCTAGGAGGTAATGCACGTCAAAAATCAATAAAGAGGAGGTTGAGAAATGAAAGGTCGGTAGATAAAAGGACATTGGAGTTACAAGAGTTATAAAAACCTTTCAAATTTCTTTATTTTAATTATATAACTTTATATTTCTGGAAATAATAACAATCCCAGATACAATTTCGAAATTTTATCAAAATATAAAATATATAAAATATTTATTAATTATATAAAGTTAAATTAAGAAAAATAGTTAAACAGTGAACTAGACTAGAAAATTTGAAATTGAATAGAATAAATTTTAGATAAATTCATATGAGCTTGTAATATATTTCTAAACATAAATAATAACATAAAATAAAAATATATTCACAAAATAAATAATTAAAATTTAATTTATATATAATTTTTAATGAAGAAAATAGCAGAAAATAGGGAAATAGCCTTTAAAAATAGGAAATCATCATAGTAAATTTTGGAAAAATTCTATTATTATTTTTGAAAATATTTAGAGATGAAAATATACATAAATTAACATATTGACACATATTAAAATAAAATATAACAAAGAAAAAGTTATTTATACAATTTAAAATAGACAAAATTGCAAAATAAACAATTTATACTCAAAATCGAAATGTACATAACTTTTACATTTTAACTTCGTTTTCAACGAAACGAAAGGTAGTGTTCAAGTTATTAAATCTATTTTCATAATAAAAGATAACATTTATAATTTCAAACTATTTAAAATTTAAACTTAAAAGTCAAAGTTTGACTATTGACCAAAATTCACATTTTCAGGAAATATTAAATTTAGTCATATTTGGAATTCTAATCCACATCAAAGTCAAAGTTTATATTTAAAATAACAAAATTTATTCTTTTTCATAAATAAAGCTTTTGAATCTGGAAAATATCAATTTAAAAATAATTGTAAAATACAGGGTTGTTACACTCTCCCCCACTCAAAACTTTTCGTCCCCGAAAAGAAACAAGGTACGGGAAAGCACAGAAAAAGATAGAATGAAATAGAATTAAGACAAGATGATAAGAAGATTGGAATTACACCTGATAACTATTGTTATAGGTAAGTTTGACAAGATGGAGGTGATCAAACCAAGAATATAATCACGAAAAAGATCCTCTAGAGTCTGAATCACCCCTTTCACTTGACCGACGGTCTATGAATGGAAAAACAGTGTTCAGATCCAGATGAGTAACAAAGATTATCAAAGATTACAGAAAGATTTCTAAACGGAAAGATTATAGAAAGATGCTTATACCAGCCTGTAGCAAGATGAGGGAAAATAAGGACAACCAAAAGATGGTTTGAAAAACAAAATAAGATAATAATTTGAAACCATAATGCTTTGAAATCATAACAATTTAGGGATGTTTATCATTTGGAAATCATACTACTAAGATCATAACACTTGGAAATGTTATTCTAAAAAACAATAATACTTAGAAAATCATAACACCTTTTAAAATAATCTTCATTTAAAATATTTTAATTCATTTAAAAGTTGTAACATTTCTAAGTTCATTCAATTATAAAAATTTCCAAAACATTGTATTTTCAAAACAGCAGCACTTATAAAATGCTACAGTAGATATATTAGCATTTCAAATCAGTTTTATTCCAGAAATATTCATTTGGATATCTTTTAACTTAAGACTTATTAAAACATACTTTTATGAATGGAATATCCAAATAAACTATACTATATTTATTAAGTCAAAAGTTCATTATTTTACTTAGCTCTTCATTTAACAAATAACCTAACACTTTATTTAAAATGCCCATTTCATAAATAGATATTCCTTCAATAAGTTACACTTAAAATTTCCATTTGAAAACCAAATTCTCAATTATCAAATTTAGTGATGTTAAAATACATTTTAACTATCAGAATTATTCATTTTTCAAGACATATCAATTTCATACATAAAATATTTATCATAGCAAATATAACAATCAAATTTCTTTACACATTTATTCATTTAGACATCAATTAAACTATGAATTCGAGTTAAATAAACTTTATTACAAAGATGTCCAATTCCAATGTATTTTATTTTATCTATTCAAAGATACATTATTTATTATACAACATATTCATTTCAGGAAATAACCATTATTAAAATTCCTAGGTTAGACTTAAGGTTCCATATTAAATCAAATTTGATTATTAAGTTATTTAAATAAAATCTCTTTAAATTCCTTTTTCACTACTTACCTCTGTTAATCTTTTATAACTAAAATTTAAGTGTATAACATTTATTATAACCACTCAAATTTTATTTATAAAATCCTTTCTATATTGTATATTATCCAATTTCATATTCAACTTCTGTGTAATTTAGGTAAGTTATATTGGAATGAAATTGTGTGTTATACAAATAAAACTTTCCAATTCAATTATCTCAAGTTTGAATCATTTATCCAAATTTTTGATTTTTCTTTTTATAATTGAAATTATTCTTTAAGAAGAAAAAAAATGTAAGAATTAATTTCCGATTTCCTTTAAACCAGTTAGAGATAAATAAATGTATGCACAAAATTTGTCAAATCAAATTTTAAATCATATATCTATATATATTATAAATCAAATCATCTTTTAGAAATTCATATCAATCAAGTTTCCCAAAACAAGGCTGTAGCAAGACTACAGAATGGTTTCTTCACTTCGAAACTCGAAAATGAAAGTCGATGATGCTGCAGTCATCACCGAAATTATTTTCCAGCGACAAAGAGAAGAGCACAAAATTTTAAACTTTAAAATTCTTTGGAAACAAATTTCTATTCGAAAATAATTTAAATAATATATCCCTTTTAAAACTTTAAACACAAGGTTTGAAACCATCGAAAATTAAATTCTCAAATCCTTGATTTAAATTCATTTCAGTTCCCAAATCAATTTATAAACAACTATTTATAAATTCATTCATAGAACAATAAATGATAAATCAAGTATTATCATTTTAAATAATCAATTTAAATCAATTTATTAAGTTCCATAAATTTTCTTATATAACAAAATTTATTCCATTAACCAAATTTAAAAATAATATTGTGTCAGTTTGTTCTGTCAAAGTGTTTTAGAAATCCTATCGATAGCGTTGATCAGACGAATCGATCGGAAGCCCAAATCAACATCAACAACTCAAACAACACAATATATAAAACAAAGCATAGATTTACAAGTACAATTTAAAAATGTTTGGAGATAGTTTGGAAACAAAAGACAAGATGATTAATAACAAAATAGGGAGATGGGTAAGCTTAAATAAATCGCGGGCAACCTTAACCAGGTCAACCATGACTTAATGAATAAGATCAAATGTGTATATAAATCTACATCCGATCTCAAAAGATAGAGTTCGGAATAACAAAAGATATTAGCATCTAAACCAAGGATAAATATAAATCTTTGGTGAATCAATGTTAATTTGTAAAGGAGTTTTCCCCTTTTTTTCAAGTCATTAGAATATTGGCAAGACCGCCAATTCACTATAAAGCTCATTCGAAGCGGGGTTATGGGATACTCCAGAATCAAAAGAAGATGAATAGTGAGGGACAAGAATGAATTTTGGAATCGCAGGGAACGTTCCAAAAATTCAAAGGAAATTCGAATCAATAGGAAAAGATTCACTTGAACGAAAGTGATTCTGTAAATAAATCTACTCCATATGCTGAGTTTTGCCTCAAAGCCAAAGCTCTGATACCAACTTTAACGACCCGATATTTTCAACCATTCGCATCCATTATAAGTGTATAGGAAGACACTCATGCCGGAGTTGAATTGCTCAAAATACCGCGTTGTAAATAAAATTTGGCAAATCTCAGAATATACAGTAAATAAATATAATCACAGATCACAGACACAGAGTAAAATAATGCAGCGGAAGTAAGAGAAATAGTAGTTCATGAAGCTACTATCTAAATATGTCAGAGTTACATAAGATACAACAGAAGAAATAGAGTACAACAAAAGTCTCAATAAAATAACCAAGTACAAGCTGAGTAGAACAACGAAACTGAAATAGATAGGACAAGACAAGCAGATAATCTCCAGCGATTCAAATCTCCAAGCGAGTGGAAATCCAAATCTGTGAATAACTCAGGCTGACCCGAGCGTAAAGCAAAACACAAAACACTCGAGTCAGGACAATATATACTTATATAATGTAAACCAACTCAAGCGAACTGTAATAAGGGTACAAGTAACTTAGAAGATGATTGGGACCGCCCATCCTCTAAGGATCCGTTAAAATATCTACTATGAAGTAATATTCGCTATTATAATAGTGTCTAAATAAGTAAAGTATAATCATATAGAAAATAGCGTTAAGGGGATGGAGAACCTCAACGCGGTCGAATCTTAAAATCATAATCGTAGTAAAGCTCGATATGGTAGGTGACACGGCACAACTAGGCAATGCCAGGGTAGATATACCAATTACGCACACGGAATGATGGATACGCATAGCAGCCACTACCGTTCCACCTCGAACAACACTCCCAAATCGGAGGATGGCCATCTAATCAATCACAAGTAAGAGTATAATATCGAAGAAATGTGTCCGAGAAGAGGTGCTACCTCACTGGTCCGAGATCGCTCCTGTTTTAGCCACCTTATGCCAACTCACGGGAGTTGGGTCCACGTAACATACCTTAAGAACGTCGCCACCATCCTACTTCATTCTGGAATCTCCACCGCGTACACAGTTGCCAAAGTGGTTTTCGGTAAGACAGAGAGTATGTCCATATCCGATCCCGGTCTCTTTAACAACCCAACGTTATTATAACCCGTGGTTATAAGTTTAAAAACAGTTTATACTTCAAAATAGAATATCATTTCAAATCCAAATCTTTATCAAAATAAAGATTAAATCAATTCCAAACCATTTCCATATTTTTAAAATATCATATCATTTCAAAACTTCATTTCAAATCATTTTAATATTCCAAATATCATTTGAGTTTAAATCTAAATATTCAACTTTAAATACCTTTTAAATTTAAAGGTATACTTCATTTATTATCATTTCAAGTCACCTTTTAAATAGTTTATATTCCAATCAAATAATTTTTTTAAACCTTTTAAAAGTGTAATTATTATATTTTCAAATCAAGTATTCAATTTCTAAAGTTTCAAACCATTCTGAGTTCGTTTACTAAGTCAAAAACCCTAATTATTAAAATTTCAGCATTTCACCGCATTTAAAAACAACTGCTATAGGTTATATTTAAAAACATTTTTAATTCAGCAAAGACAACACTTAAAACTGCTGTTAAAACTCAGTTTTAGTTGGATTATAGTTCAAAACAGAAAAGACAGCATATCAGAAGTGCTGCGGTAGTTCAGATTTCAAAACAAGGGTTAAATTTGGTTTCAGCAAAGACTGCAGACCATTATAGCATTTCCAGAGAATGCTATAATAGACCTGAGTTCAATATTAGCCTATAAGTTCAATTACAGCAACTACAACATTTCAGAAATGCTGTAATAGCTCTTTTTACACAAATTTAGTTCAAAACAGAATCTATAGCATTTCTGAATGCTATTAAAAGTAAATTTCAGGTGTTAGTGTATTTCCAACAATTAAATAACTTTAATTTAAAACACATAAACATTTTAAAAATCATATTTTAACATTTAAAATGTTCATTTACATATCGTTTAACATATATCTTTTCATAATAAATTTCTTATAATAAAATCCAATTTTCAACAATTTACTTAATAAATTTAAGTGTAAAAGTTTCCAATTCTTCACATTTCAACAAATAACTTAACACTTCAAATTTAAATTACCATTTCACAAATTCAACTAAATTTCCAATTTTATTTAATTAACTTAACCCTTTAATTAAAACCAAATTTCACATTTCCTAGTCAAGTTATATTTTAAAAGATCACTTTTAAACATTCACTTATTTAACCACTTAAATTCATAGAAAAATCAATAATACTTTAATAAATCACTAAAATTCAAATTTAATCAAATTATCATATTTACCATTTCCAAATAAAATTTAATATCCATTTTATTTATATAACTTAAATATCATTTTTAACCAAAATTCCAAATTTCCAACTTAAGTTATATTTCAAAAATCCAGTTAAACCATTCATTAATTACATTTTTAGCACATGGAAAAAAATCATAATTTCTTTATTTTAAAACATTTCAAAATCTATTTAAATCAAATTTCATAAATTTATAATTTTTTAAAATACTTAAAAATATTCAAAACACTTTATAAAATAACCACGGGCCTGTATATAATTTTCTAACCTAGGTCAAGTGATACGGATATGTATCATTTCAATCCGCAGTTAAAAAAAGAAAAATCCGGGTTCTATCATTTCAAACCCGCAATCCCAAGTTAAAATAAATTAAATAAAAATCGTTCAGTCCTATCATTTCAGCCCATAACAATTTTTCCCTATTCTAAAGTCCGTTCGGGTATGTATCATTTCAACCCATAGTGATTCTAGTCTACAGGGAACTTGCAATGGTGATAACTGATATAAATAACAGAATAACATTAAATAACAGTAACATATGATATAACAGGTGTATAAACATCATATGATCATAATATAGTCAAGTATAACATGATAATATATGTCTACAGATTCACAGGGTGTCAATTTACTAGTTATATAGGTACATATTGTTTGGTGAGAATAACTCACTGTTTTGTGCTGGAGACACGACGACGAATGCACGAATGAGATCCAAACAAGCACGATAACACGATTCAAATAAGAGTGGAGGAGCCAAAGTATCAAATCCCTTGAATACAAGTCAAACAAAACAATATAACAACGATGAGTTTCAAATCAGCTACGATCAAAACTACACTAGAATAGACTGCACAGAATCAAATAGAAATGCTTGCACTTGCTTTTAACCTTTTCTAGGCTCAGCCATAAGGGGAAATACAACATAATTGCAGGTGTTTGGGTCTGGTTTGGATGAGTATGGGTCCGGCCTACATGTTGGAATGATGGTGTAAAGGTGGGTGAAGGCAAGAACACAAAATCATGCATACACATGGGTTTTGGGCCATGAATTGGGCTCGGCCAAGGCCCTAGGTGTCACGGCCAGAGGAGTGGGGTCCACTGTGATGACGTGGCAGAGGGTGCAGGTGGTGCTGGAGGTGGTGGAGGTGGTGTTGGTGGCGGCCATGGGTGGTGGAAGGTGATGGAATGAGAGTGGTGCTCGGTTAGGCTAGTATGAAGGGGTGTTTTGAAACTTTTGTTGATATGCATCACCAAGGGGGTTCATGGCTTGGGTGGCTGGTGGGGAGGAGGTGTTGGTGGTGTGCCATCAGGTGGTGGAGGCGGCTAAGCAGCAAGGGAGGCATGGCCAAACCTACATGAGGTGAAACAAGTGCAAAAATCAAACTAGAAAAATCAACATAAGTGAAAAAGGAAGATAAAAGAAGATAGAATTTTACCAAATTTTTGATTAGAAATTGCCGTGCATTTTTTTTGTTGAGAAGGAAATTTTGTTTACATGAAAAGTAATGAAGAAATGCAGCTGAAAGCTAGGAGGTAATGCACGTCAAAAATCAATAAAGAGGAGGTTGAGAAATGAAAGGTCGGTAGATAAAAGGACATTGGAGTTACAAGAGTTATAAAAACCTTTCAAATTTCTTTATTTTAATTATATAACTTTATATTTCTGGAAATAATAACAATCCCAGATACAATTTCGAAATTTTATCAAAATATAAAGTATATAAAATATTTATTAATTATATAAAGTTAAATTAAGAAAAATAGTTAAAACAGTGAACTAGACTAGAAAATTTGAAATTGAATAGAATAAATTTTAGATAAATTCATATGAGCTTGTAATATATTTCTAAACATAAATAATAACATAAAATAAAAATATATTCACAAAATAAATAATTAAAATTTAATTTATATATAATTTTTAATGAAGAAAATAGCAGAAAATAGGGAAATAGCCTTTAAAAATAGGAAATCATCATAGTAAATTTTGGAAAAATTCTATTATTATTTTTGAAAATATTTAGAGATGAAAATATACATAAATTAACATATTGACACATATTAAAATAAAATATAACAAAGAAAAAGTTATTTATACAATTTAAAATAGACAAAATTGCAAAATAAACAATTTATACTCAAAATCGAAATGTACATAACTTTTACATTTTAACTTCGTTTTCAACGAAACGAAAGGTAGTGTTCAAGTTATTAAATCTATTTTCATAATAAAAGATAACATTTATAATTTCAAACTATTTAAAATTTAAACTTAAAAGTCAAAGTTTGACTATTGACCAAAATTCACATTTTCAGGAAATATTAAATTTAGTCATATTTGGAATTCTAATCCACATCAAAGTCAAAGTTTATATTTAAAATAACAAAATTTATTCTTTTTCATAAATAAAGCTTTTGAATCTGGAAAATATCAATTTAAAAATAATTGTAAAATACAGGGTTGTTACACTCTCCCCCACTCAAAACTTTTCGTCCCCGAAAAGAAACAAGGTACGGGAAAGCACAGAAAAAGATAGAATGAAATAGAATTAAGACAAGATGATAAGAAGATTGGAATTACACCTGATAACTATTGTTATAGGTAAGTTTGACAAGATGGAGGTGATCAAACCAAGAATATAATCACGAAAAAGATCCTCTAGAGTCTGAATCACCCCTTTCACTTGACCGACGGTCTATGAATGGAAAAACAGTGTTCAGATCCAGATGAGTAACAAAGATTATCAAAGATTACAGAAAGATTTCTAAACGGAAAGATTATAGAAAGATGCTTATACCAGCCTGTAGCAAGATGAGGGAAAATAAGGACAACCAAAAGATGGTTTGAAAAACAAAATAAGATAATAATTTGAAACCATAATGCTTTGAAATCATAACAATTTAGGGATGTTTATCATTTGGAAATCATACTACTAAGATCATAACACTTGGAAATGTTATTCTAAAAAACAATAATACTTAGAAAATCATAACACCTTTTAAAATAATCTTCATTTAAAATATTTTAATTCATTTAAAAGTTGTAACATTTCTAAGTTCATTCAATTATAAAAATTTCCAAAACATTGTATTTTCAAAACAGCAGCACTTATAAAATGCTACAGTAGATATATTAGCATTTCAAATCAGTTTTATTCCAGAAATATTCATTTGGATATCTTTTAACTTAAGACTTATTAAAACATACTTTTATGAATGGAATATCCAAATAAACTATACTATATTTATTAAGTCAAAAGTTCATTATTTTACTTAGCTCTTCATTTAACAAATAACCTAACACTTTATTTAAAATGCCCATTTCATAAATAGATATTCCTTCAATAAGTTACACTTAAAATTTCCATTTGAAAACCAAATTCTCAATTATCAAATTTAGTGATGTTAAAATACATTTTAACTATCAGAATTATTCATTTTTCAAGACATATCAATTTCATACATAAAATATTTATCATAGCAAATATAACAATCAAATTTCTTTACACATTTATTCATTTAGACATCAATTAAACTATGAATTCGAGTTAAATAAACTTTATTACAAAGATGTCCAATTCCAATGTATTTTATTTTATCTATTCAAAGATACATTATTTATTATACAACATATTCATTTCAGGAAATAACCATTATTAAAATTCCTAGGTTAGACTTAAGGTTCCATATTAAATCAAATTTGATTATTAAGTTATTTAAATAAAATCTCTTTAAATTCCTTTTTCACTACTTACCTCTGTTAATCTTTTATAACTAAAATTTAAGTGTATAACATTTATTATAACCACTCAAATTTTATTTATAAAATCCTTTCTATATTGTATATTATCCAATTTCATATTCAACTTCTGTGTAATTTAGGTAAGTTATATTGGAATGAAATTGTGTGTTATACAAATAAAACTTTCCAATTCAATTATCTCAAGTTTGAATCATTTATCCAAATTTTTGATTTTTCTTTTTATAATTGAAATTATTCTTTAAGAAGAAAAAAAATGTAAGAATTAATTTCCGATTTCCTTTAAACCAGTTAGAGATAAATAAATGTATGCACAAAATTTGTCAAATCAAATTTTAAATCATATATCTATATATATTATAAATCAAATCATCTTTTAGAAATTCATATCAATCAAGTTTCCCAAAACAAGGCTGTAGCAAGACTACAGAATGGTTTCTTCACTTCGAAACTCGAAAATGAAAGTCGATGATGCTGCAGTCATCACCGAAATTATTTTCCAGCGACAAAGAGAAGAGCACAAAATTTTAAACTTTAAAATTCTTTGGAAACAAATTTCTATTCGAAAATACTTTAAATAATATATCCCTTTTAAAACTTTAAACACAAGGTTTGAAACCATCGAAAATTAAATTCTCAAATCCTTGATTTAAATTCATTTCAGTTCCCAAATCAATTTATAAACAACTATTTATAAATTCATTCATAGAACAATAAATGATAAATCAAGTATTATCATTTTAAATAATCAATTTAAATCAATTTATTAAGTTCCATAAATTTTCTTATATAACAAAATTTATTCCATTAACCAAATTTAAAAATAATATTGTGTCAGTTTGTTATGTCAAAGTGTTTTAGAAATCCTATCGATAGCGTTGATCAGACGAATCGATCGGAAGCCCAAATCAACATCAACAACTCAAACAACACAATATATAAAACAAAGCATAGATTTACAAGTACAATTTAAAAATGTTTGGAGATAGTTTGGAAACAAAAGACAAGATGATTAAATAACAAAATAGGGAGATGGGTAAGCTTAAATAAATCGCGGGCAACCTTAACCAGGTCAACCATGACTTAATGAATAAGATCAAATGTGTATATAAATCTACATCCGATCTCAAAAGATAGAGTTCGGAATAACAAAAGATATTAGCATCTAAACCAAGGATAAATATAAATCTTTGGTGAATCAATGTTAATTTGTAAAGGAGTTTTCCCCTTTTTTTCAAGTCATTAGAATATTGGCAAGACCGCCAATTCACTATAAAGCTCATTCGAAGCGGGGTTATGGGATACTCCAGAATCAAAAGAAGATGAATAGTGAGGGACAAGAATGAATTTTGGAATCGCAGGGAACGTTCTAAAAATTCAAAGGAAATTCGAATCAATAGGAAAAGATTCACTTGAACGAAAGTGATTCTGTAAATAAATCTACTCCATATGCTGAGTTTTGCCTCAAAGCCAAAGCTCTGATACCAACTTTAACGACCCGATATTTTCAACCATTCGCATCCATTATAAGTGTATAGGAAGACACTCATGCCGGAGTTGAATTGCTCAAAATACCGCGTTGTAAATAAAATTTGGCAAATCTCAGAATATACAGTAAATAAATATAATTACAGATCACAGACACAGAGTAAAATAATGCAGCGGAAGTAAGAGAAATAGTAGTTCATGAAGCTACTATCTAAATATGTCAGAGTTACATAAGATACAACAGAAGAAATAGAGTACAACAAAAGTCTCAATAAAATAACCAAGTACAAGCTGAGTAGAACAACGAAACTGAAATAGATAGGACAAGACAAGCAGATAATCTCCAGCGATTCAAATCTCCAAGCGAGTGGAAATCCAAATCTGTGAATAACTCAGGCTGACCCGAGCGTAAAGCAAAACACAAAACACTCGAGTCAGGACAATATATACTTATATAATGTAAACCAACTCAAGCGAACTGTAATAAGGGTACAAGTAACTTAGAAGATGATTGGGACCGCCCATCCTCTAAGGATCCGTTAAAATATCTACTATGAAGTAATATTCGCTATTATAATAGTGTCTAAATAAGTAAAGTATAATCATATAGAAAATAGCGTTAAGGGGATGGAGAACCTCAACGCGGTCGAATCTTAAAATCATAATCGTAGTAAAGCTCGATATGGTAGGTGACACGGCACAACTAGGCAATGCCAGGGTAGATATACCAATTACGCACACGGAATGATGGATACGCATAGCAGCCACTACCGTTCCACCTCGAACAACACTCCCAAATCGGAGGATGGCCATCTAATCAATCACAAGTAAGAGTATAATATCGAAGAAATGTGTCCGAGAAGAGGTGCTACCTCACTGGTCCGAGATCGCTCCTGTTTTAGCCACCTTATGCCAACTCACGGGAGTTGGGTCCACGTAACATACCTTAAGAACGTCGCCACCATCCTACTTCATTCTGGAATCTCCACCGCGTACACAGTTGCCAAAGTGGTTTTCGGTAAGACAGAGAGTATGTCCATATCCGATCCCGGTCTCTTTAACAACCCAACGTTATTATAACCCGTGGTTATAAGTTTAAAAACAGTTTATACTTCAAAATAGAATATCATTTCAAATCCAAATCTTTATCAAAATAAAGATTAAATCAATTCCAAACCATTTCCATATTTTTAAAATATCATATCATTTCAAAACTTCATTTCAAATCATTTTAATATTCCAAATATCATTTGAGTTTAAATCTAAATATTCAACTTTAAATACCTTTTAAATTTAAAGGTATACTTCATTTATTATCATTTCAAGTCACCTTTTAAATAGTTTATATTCCAATCAAATAATTTATTTAAACCTTTTAAAAGTGTAATTATTATATTTTCAAATCAAGTATTCAATTTCTAAAGTTTCAAACCATTCTGAGTTCGTTTACTAAGTCAAAAACCCTAATTATTAAAATTTCAGCATTTCACCGCATTTAAAAACAACTGCTATAGGTTATATTTAAAAACATTTTTAATTCAGCAAAGACAACACTTAAAACTGCTGTTAAAACTCAGTTTTAGTTGGATTATAGTTCAAAATAGAAAAGACAGCATATCAGAAGTGCTGCGGTAGTTCAGATTTCAAAACAAGGGTTAAATTTGGTTTCAGCAAAGACTGCAGACCATTATAGCATTTCCAGAGAATGCTATAATAGACCTGAGTTCAATATTAGCCTATAAGTTCAATTACAGCAACTACAACATTTCAGAAATGCTGTAATAGCTCTTTTTACACAAATTTAGTTCAAAACAGAATCTATAGCATTTCTGAATGCTATTAAAAGTAAATTTCAGGTGTTAGTGTATTTCCAACAATTAAATAACTTTAATTTAAAACACATAAACATTTTAAAAATCATATTTTAACATTTAAAATGTTCATTTACATATCGTTTAACATATATCTTTTCATAATAAATTTCTTATAATAAAATCCAATTTTCAACAATTTACTTAATAAATTTAAGTGTAAAAGTTTCCAATTCTTCACATTTCAACAAATAACTTAACACTTCAAATTTAAATTACCATTTCACAAATTCAACTAAATTTCCAATTTTATTTAATTAACTTAACCCTTTAATTAAAACCAAATTTCACATTTCCTAGTCAAGTTATATTTTAAAAGATCACTTTTAAACATTCACTTATTTAACCACTTAAATTCATAGAAAAATCAATAATACTTTAATAAATCACTTAAATTCAAATTTAATCAAATTATCATATTTACCATTTCCAAATAAAATTTAATATCCATTTTATTTATATAACTTAAATATCATTTTTAACCAAAATTCCAAATTTCCAACTTAAGTTATATTTCAAAAATCCAGTTAAACCATTAATTAATTACATTTTTAACACATGGAAAAAAATCATAATTTCTTTATTTTAAAACATTTCAAAATCTATTTAAATCAAATTTCATAAATTTATAATTGTTTTTTAAATACTTAAAATTATCCAAAACACTTTATAAAATAACCACGGGCCTGTATATAATTTTCTAACCTAGGTCAAGTGATACGGATATGTATCATTTCAATCCGCAGTTAAAAAAAGAAAAATCCGGGTTCTATCATTTCAAACCCGCAATCCCAAGTTAAAATAAATTAAATAAAAATCGTTCAGGCCTATCATTTCAGCCCATAACAATTTTTCCCTATCTAAAGTCCGTTCGGGTATGTATCATTTCAACCCATAGTGATTCTAGTCTACAGGGAACTTGCAATGGTGATAACTGATATAAATAATAGAATAACATTAAATAACAGTAACATATGATATAACAGGTGTATAAACATCATATGATCATAATATAGTCAAGTATAACATGATAATATATGTCTACAGATTCACAGGGTGTCAATTTACTAGTTATATAGGTACATATTGTCTGGTGAGAATAACTCACTGTTTTGTGCTGGAGACATGACGACGAATGCACGAATGAGATCCAAACAAGCACGATAACACGATTCAAATAAGAGTGGAGGAGCCAAAGTATCAAATCCCTTGAATACAAGTCAAACAAAACAATATAACACCGATGAGTTTCAAATCAGCTACGATCAAAACTACACTAGAATAGACTGCACAGAATCAAATAGAAATGCTTGCACTTGCTTTTAACCTTTTCTAGGCTCAGCCATAAGGGGAAATACAACATAATTTTAGGTGTTTGGGTCTGGTTTGGATGAGTATGGGTCCGGCATACATGTTGGAATGATGGTGTAAAGGTGGGTGAAGGCAAGAACACAAAATCATGCATACACATGGGTTTTGGGCCATGAATTGGGCTCGACCAAGGCCCTAGGTGTCACGGCCAGAGGAGTGGGGTCCACTGTGATGACGTGTTAGAGGGTCCAGGTGGTGCTGGAGGTGGTGTTGGTGGCGGCCATGGGTGGTGGAAGGTGATGGAATGAGAGTGGTGCTCGATTAGGCTAGTATGAAGGGGTGTTTTGAAACTTTTGTTGATATGCATCACCAAGGGGGTTCATGGCTTGGGTGGCTGGTGGGGAGGAGGTGTTGGTGGTGTGCCATCAGGTGGTGGAGGCGGCTAAGTAGAAAAGGAGGCATGGCCAAACCTACATGAGGTGAAACAAGTGCAAAAATCAAACTAGAAAAATCAACATAAGTGAAAAAGGAAGATAAAAGAAGATAGAATTTTACCAAATTTTTGATTAGAAATTGCCGTGCATTTTTTTGTTGAGAAGGAAATTTTGTTTACGTGAAAAGTAATGAAGAAATGCAGCTGAAAGCTAGGAGGTAATGCACGGCAAAAATCAATAAAGAGGAGGTTGAGAAATGAAAGGTCGGTAGATAAAAGGACATTGGAGTTACAAGAGTTATAAAAACTTTCAAATTTCTTTATTTTAATTATATAACTTTATATTTCTGGAAATAATAACAATCCCAGATTCAATTTCGAAATTTTATCAAAATATAAAATATATATAATATTTATTAATTATATAAAGTTAAATTAAGAAAAATAGTTAAAACAATGAACTAGACTAGAAAATTTGAAATTGAATAGAATATATTTTAGATAAATTCATATGAGCTTGTAATATATTTCTAAACATAAATAATAACATAAAATAAAAATATATTCGCAAAATAAATATTTAAAATTTAATTTACATATAATTTTTAATGAAGAAAATAGCAGAAAATAGGGATATAGCCTTTAAAAATAGGAAATCATCATAGTAAATTTTGGAAAAATTCTATTATTATTTTTGAAAATATTTAGAGATGAAAATATACATAAATTAACATATTGACACATATTAAAATAAAATATAACAAAGAAAAAGTAATTTATACAATTTAAAATAGACAAAATTGCAACATAAACAATTTATACTCAAAATTGAAATGTACATAACTTTTACATTTTAACTCCGTTTTCAACAAAACGAAAGGTAGTGTTCAAGTTATTAAATCTATTTTCATAATAAAAGATAAAATTTATAATTTCAAACTATTTAAAATTTGGAATTCTAATCCACATCAAAGTCAAAGTTTATATTTAAAATAACAAAATTTATTCTTTTTCATAAATAAAGCTTTTGAATCTGGAAAAAATCAATTTAAAAATAATTGTAAAATACAGGGTTGTTACACATGCATAACTATTGTAAGTAGTGTCTAGGTGGAGCCGACTACACCCAATGGTTTTCCAACCCTACTGGCCATGCCTCCTATCTCTGGTTTTAGTCATTACCGCTGGTATGTCCGGCATTCCAGCTCACGCATCACTATCAAAATAGATCATGGAATCCCACATGGATTCCCATACCCCAACAGGTTCAGAATCACACACGGATTGCAACATCTCAATATATTTCAAAACTCCTCCCTAGAACCATATATGTTTTTTGAATTGGTTACGGTTTTCAAGTCGTATATTATAAGTACACTCTTATGCTTCCCGAGTGCTCCGAAAACCAATCATCAATTTCCCAGAATGCCCAATACCGGTTCTTTAGGAAATAATCAGACAATACATAAGAGCGTGGATCACCACCTAACCATTTAAGTAGACGGGTCTCCTTATCATTTGTACTAGAAGAACAAAATGAGTTTATACATACAGTACAACACCATCAATGGTAATTGTACCATATAATCCCCGTGTTCACCCTAGATATTTCCAAAGTTAAAATCCTTCGGTGTTAAGTAGGGAATATTTCATACCACCAAAATTAAGAAGGATTACATATTTAGGACAAGTTTTGATAGTCGGTCATTTAACTATCAGACAAAATAACATTCAAAAACAAAGATTATATTTCCCACAGAAATCATTAAGCCTCATTTAATTAAATTTCCATTAAATAAAATCTCTTCCAGAATATTTATCAAAGTATTCATATACTTATCTCACTGGGATAAGTATATTCACAAACCATTCTTTCCAAAAATACTTAAAAACTCTTAAAAATAGATTTTGGAAAGTATCGTTCAATATCAATCATGGATCGTAGTTTACTCAATGGTTATGCCGCTATCCCAGCGAATCCATAGTAAAATGTAAGCAATCCTTGCCTTTCGAATTACGCCATGAAAAATCAACCATTCTTTCCAAATCTCTTTATTTATAAATATCTCCAAATCTATTTATCAAGTTTCTTTATAAATCTCCAATCTATTTATAAAACATTCTTTATAAACATCAAATCTATTTATAAACGTTCTTTCTAAATCTCAAACCCCATTTATAAAACTTCTCCTTTTCATATCTTTAAAAAATCATTGGTAAATTCTTTTATAAATATCCAAAACCATTTATAAACTCTTCCCATATTTAAACAACTTATTTATTAAACTTTTCAATTCATTAAGATTCCCTTGATAAACCATAAGTTATTTAAAATAATTTTAAATAATTAGTTATTATTTAAACATCCTTCTATTTTACTTTAATTAAATCAGTTGAAAAGATGATTTCTACCGCTTGAAACTATTTCTGATTCAACGGATAGCTAGTCTTTGAACCATTGATCACCAGCAATCGAATAACGACTGAATTAACTTGATTTTAACTTGATTTGATGGAGAGAGACCAACTGGGATTTCGGCCTACAAGCACAGAGGAAGAGGCATCAAAAGTTCTAGATCTAATTTGGTTAGAGTTGCTTATAGAGTGGATAGAAATGAGATTGGATCTCATCTCATACTAATTCTTTTATAATCTGAATCATCCAAAATCAAGCCCTTTCTAACCTAATTTGAGTCGCCTATACCTATGTTTCTATAGAAATATCAAGCCCTATAATGGGCCTTAAACCCATTTAAGCCCAAATAAAATATTATACAATTAAATCCAATTTAAATGCTTATCGATATCGTATATCGTTTGATATATTTATGACTATTATAAATATATCTAATAATATTAACTCATCAAACCATAACAAAATTTTACAATTAATATTTCATAAATATTAATTAATTTAATTTATTTATCATAATTTTAATCTATTCAAATCGTTTGGTTAAAGGAGAATTCATCATTTCAGTTGTGTGACTCATCGGGTGTAAATTCAGTCAGTGATTAATATCGAACTATTCAAATATGAACATTTACATGTCACTTAGCAGGTGGTGTGATATTTTGGCCAAATTTATCGCTTACTTCGTTTCGGTAAAATCCAATTTTACTTTATTAAGCATTACCCAGTTGTGACTTTTATTTTACACCAATTCTCTTCGTCAAAACCAAATCACTTTGAATTAATGGAATTTGGTAATGATCAAAATTCCAATATCATTCATATTTATCTATATAGTCCAAATGCATTGGTTCAATAATAACAATTATTATTAACCATAATGCTCGGACTAGAGACTTTGACTTTGAGTTGACCGTGATACTAACCTCGTACAACTGAGGAGATGAATCCTCTTTTTAATAGTATTTCACTTCTAATATTTCCACTTGACCTAACTATAGTTACTCGATCGATGTTGTGCCATGATTGGATTGTAATCAAAGCAGAGCTTTCATATTAAAGATAAACAATATTCTTAAGTCAGAGAACTATGTAAATTAGTCACATCGATATTTTCTATTTGACCTTGGTTATATTAACTAATAGAAAACTATCAAATGAGTCATTCCATAGTTATCCAATAACTATCAGTACGTAAGCTCTGGGGGTTCCCAGTAGCCATGAGTAAAACATTGTCCAACATTTGGAGAGCGTTATGTGCTCTAGTCTCAATGGATACATCGATATCCAGTCTCTATGCATCTTGACTAAGAACATTTAAAATGATGTATTAATAATATTGCAATACTCGTGATTACAACTATTTGTGATTGCTATCACAACACACCATTTATCAATTTTCTATTGAATATACTTTTAATTAGATTAATTAATAAAATACATTATATCAAGTACATAATAGAAATAAAACACCTTTTATTTTGAACAAGATTGGTTATGGAGTTAAATATGTGTAACTAATTACATAATTGCCTTTGGGCATACCCCTAGCTCTATCAAGTTAGACGTATAAAAATAGGGTACGATGTCCGAATACCCATAGCTAGATTTTTCTACAGAATTTTAGACATCCAAATTAAAATTCAGATGTTTGAATGGATGAAGCAAGCCCAGTTCAAACTTGGACCTGGTGCAGGCCAAGTAGCATGAATCAAGGAAACTCGTTCCTATTTTCTTGACTTTTTGGAGTTTAAGTAGCTGCATTAAGTGGTGCAGCAGGCGGTATCAGTTCTATACTGGATGATATACCTAGGTCCATACTTCAAGGCGTGCATGGCATGGAACTCGACATGGTGTGCAATTGCAGCATAAAAAGAAACTCTTAGTGTTATTGGGGCATGCTCAGCCACATGTTGGACAATGAGGGAGGGAGACAGAGGCATCCGCAATAGTAAGGCTATATTGTCAGAAAGTGGTTGAACCTACAGGGAATCGTTATTAGTGATTTCTTTAGCTTTAGGTTGAATGATAAAAAACATAGGACGCTTTTACCATTGAGAAGGTGACATGAATGCTTCGATAGGCCATAAAACTTGGAGGTCGTATACTCAATGCAAGCCTAACCATTTCGATGTTCACTCGGTTTGTATGTGTGATATAAGTGGTTTGCCATTGAGAATGTTAACTCAATGTTGGTAAGGTGGTTATTTATCAAGATTATATACTAGGAATTGACTTAGAGTTATTTAGTTGTTGGTTATTCAACCTTTGGGGTGGAAACCTTCATAAGTCATTATTGATGTACGTGTAATAAGAATCATACCTTATAATTTGTAAGGTAGACAAACCTATATGTAATATGTAACATCCTGTACCTGTAGGCCAAAAGTGAAACGCTACAGATGATGCAGTTATCTATAGTATTAACTTCTGGTGATAAAATACGGTAATGATAATGGTATCCATAATATCAGAAGCACATGAATATGAAAATAATAACAGATTTCAAAAGACAACATTTTATTGATTACATTTCAAAACAATAATTTATATCCATGTTACATAATCCCTTAACGTTTCCCAGGCAATGATTAAATATATCATTACAAAATTACGCCAAGAGCGACATATGACGATGCCCCTTGGTCGATCAAAGAAATATAGTCATATCTGACTTAATATACATAGCAGAATCAAAACAAAATGAAACTGCAAATCCTAATTAGCTATCCATCAGTCACCTGCTCATCTTAATATGCTTATTCACCAAAAGACTAAAACCTGAAAACCACAACCCTCAGCCTACTCAAATTAATTTTGAGTACCCGAGAGTTTAAGGGGAAACAAAAACTTTATGTCATACATAAAGCCTGGTGTGAATAATTCTATTACATCTCGGTTTACTGATATTAAGTGAGACCACGCCACTTAGCGGAACGGGTTTTTCGTCACTAATATCCTTTTTCAAAACATATATTTTGCAATCGTTTCCTACAACCAAACTTGTTAATCAAACTGATTATATCAAAATAGCAATATCCTTTATGCTGATAAATGGACTGTCTGTCCGTAAAACAAGTAATATATGAACTATCTGCCCACACATAATAGCAAGGTCCGTTATGCTACAAATGGACTATCTATCAATACAACTGGGCTGACTGTCAGCAAACTGGACTAACTGTCCGAAATCTAGGCTGATTGCGTGCAAAATGGACTAACCGTTTTTCCTTGAAATTTTCCTTTAAATTTAATGGGTTAACTACCCTTTAAATTTTCCTTGAAAAACTTTTCAAAATGACTTAGTCCTTCATATATATACAAGGAAAATATATCTTTAGCTTTACTCTAAACCACTTTTCCATGTTATATATATACTTTACTCAAAATAATGTTGATGGGATTTAATAAGGATTAACCGTCCTTCCAAAACAAGTTAAAACCCATTTTAACTTAAAAATACTTAGGCTACATTACCTGTTTAATACTTTCGAAACCATTGTTTAAAGCCGTTAAACAACCCTTTCGAAACCATAGAAGGTAACTCCTTCGAAACCATTGAAAGACCCTTTCGAAGCCATTAAATATTTCCTTTTGAAAACATTGGAAAAACTTTCCTTTCATTCCTCCGAAAGCTTCAAAATACCAGACATCCTCCTTTAAAACATTTTAAATTATGCCTTTCAAAAACATAGGAAAACCTTTCCTTTCAATCCTTTCGAAACCCTTGGGAACCACCCCTTTCGAAACCATTCATTAAAACCTTTCGAAACAGTCAAACTCAATCCTTTCGAAAGCACTTTGGGTTCAATTTAAAACATGTGGAAACCTTTTGAAACCTTTTAAAAACGTCTCGGTCAAAACCATTTGGATTCTGCCTTCAACTAGAGCAAAAGGATCAGAAACCAATTAAAGTCGAAAGCATCTGTTTCGAAACCATATAAAACTATCTCTTTCAAAACCAATTTAGGTTTTACTTTACTTATATAAAAAGGTCTTAAAAATATTTAAGTCGAAAGAAACTGCTTCGAAACTGTTTCCTAAGTAATGAAGTGATGGTGTCAAAACCATCCCTTTAAAAGCATTGGAGAGGTGGCCAAGTTTTAGAAAACAAAAAACCCCCCTCTCGAAACCATCTGCGTCGAAAGGTAAAAAGGCGATAGCAAAAAGGTTTCGACTTAGTTGAAAGCAATTATTTAAAAATAGAGGCACAACCCAATCAAAACCATTTCCTTTAAATAATTTGACCTGGTCGAAAGTTACTTAGTCGAAAGCTATTTAGTCGAAAGCAAGCAGGCGTATTTCTTCAATTAAAAAAACAAAGGACTGCCTTAACCCCTGGTTTCAACTCCCTTCCTTCCACCTACATTCAATTCACTGCGTACTAGTAAACTGATACCATATGCATTGGTTTCGACTGTGTCGAAGGCGATAGTATGGAGGCGGAATCTGGTGTCGAAAGAGACGAAACAGTGAAAAACATGTAGCTAATAGTTCTTTTCACCTAACATGCCTTACGTGTCTAATTGTGATTGGTATCCTCTTTCTTTACCAATAAAAGGTACACTTGGTCAAAAGTGCTGCCGACTTTTCAGATTTTATAATTTAAATCATTTTACTAAAAGCCCCTTCTCTTCTTTTAATTATATAAAACATTTAAGTCCTATACCTTAAATAATTTTATATAACCATTAAAACATATCATAAAATAATATTTATGACCTTCATAAAAATTCGTAATGCAATTGGATGTCATTTTATAGGGTTTTCACCTTAAAACATATCATAAAATCAATATGAATAACCATAATTCATCAACAAGTATATATATTCATTCCATCATTAAAAAACATGGCAAATCATTGCAAAATATTCGGAATTCATGTTCAAACCGAAAACACAATCAAAAATGACATGTAAACATTATTCACCTTAGCTTTAGAGATTATGGAGATTGAGATATGAATAGATATGATTTGAATTAGCTTCTTCCCAGCTTTTCTTCCTCTTTTCCTTGTTAATGGTGGCCGACCCCTTAATTTAAAATTTTGAAATGAAAATGAACGTGTAAAATTTTACACGACCAAGGTGTGGAGGATATAGGAATGGCCTTCTTCCTATTTTACCCCTCCTCTATTTCAATCCCCTAATCAACACGTTATTTTATTTAATTTAGCTAATTAATTATTCTAAATAATGTTACCAAAAATTTGGGGTTTTGCAGACTCCCCTCCTTAAAGAATTTCGTCCTCGAAATTACAATTAGGTACAGAAAAAATCTAACAAGTTAGGATAAGTATCTCTAATCCTGCTCTCAATCTCCCAAGTACAGTCCTTGTCATCGTCGCTCCACTGGACTTTGACTAAACTAACCGTCTTGGTTCTAAGCCTTTTCTTATCTCTCGCAACAATACGAATAGGCTTCCTTACTATGGTCAATTCCGGTTCTACCACTAAATCTTCTAGCACAGTCAGTGCAATAGTAGTCTCTGGGTCTCTAACACACTTCCTGAGATGAGAAACATGAAAAACATCATGGACTCCAGCCAATCTGTTCGGTAACTCAACTCTATATGCGAGTTTTCCGATCCTCTCAACGATAGGAAAAGGTCCAACGAATCTCGGTGCTAACTTTCCCGATTTTCCAAACCTAATCACACCCTTCATCGGTGACACTTTGATGAAAACTTGGTCTCCAACTGAGAACTCTAGATCTTTCCGTCTCTTATCTGCATAACTTTTCCGCCTAGATTGAGCCTCCTTCATTCTAGCCCGAATGACCTCAATCTTTTCTGCAGCTTCTCTAACTAAATCTGGACCAAGAACCAACCCATCCCTAGTCTCTAGCTAACATACGGGAGATTTGCATGACCTTCCGTACAAAGCTTAAACGGTGCCATCCCAATACTAGTCTGATAATTGTTGTTATATGAAAACTCGACTAATTGAAGATGGTCTTCCCATGATCCCCCAAAGTCTAATACACAAGCTCTTAACAAATCTTCCAAGATCTTGTTAACTTTCTCTGTTTTCCCATCAGTCTGCAGAGGTAAGCGGTACTCATCCTGAGCTTGGTTCCAAAAACTTCCTGTAGACTCTTCCAAAATTCGCTAATGAACAAAGGATCTCTATCACTAACTATGCTACTAGGAACTCCATGCAGCTAACTACATTCTTCAGGAATAACCTCACTAAAATAGGTGTCGTTCTGGTTGACCTAAGTGGAATGAAATGGGTGCTCTTGGTCAATCTGTCCACTATAACCCATATACTATCATTTCCTCTGTTCGACCTTGGCAACCTGCCATTAAAATCCATGGAGATAGAATCCCACTTCCATACTGGAATATCCAATGGCTGAAGCAACCCACTTGGTTTCCGGTGTTCGGCCTTTGCCTGCTGGCAAATAAAGCACTACTTCACACACAACCCAATATCCCGCTTTATACCATCCCAGAAGAAACCCCTCTTCATATCCTGATACATCTTAGTACCTCCTGGGTGAACAGAGAACTTCGAACGATGACATTCCTCTAAGACTTCTTTCCTTATGTTTCCTACACTCGGAATACATAATATTCCTTTCTTTCTCAACCTTCCATTCTGGTCAAGACTGCAATCTTTCAAGTCATTGCTCTTAGTTCCATCTCTTAACTTCCTGATCCGTTCAGCTAACACTGGGTCCTCTTCCTGCTTAGAAGCAATCCTCTCGATCATCACTGGTCGAACTTCTAAACAAGATAATACAACCGTATCTCCACTAGACCCAGGCTCGGATCTCCACTGCACTCTGCAATCTACTATTGCTTCCAAATCTTTCCACTTAGCAATCATCGCCATAATTGCATTATGATGTTTCCAGCTAAGTGAATCTGCAACCTTGTTGCCTTTCCCTAGTGTGTACTCAATCCCAAAATCATAAGCAGCGATAAACTCTAACCATCTCTGCTGTCTCATGTTCAACTCCTTCTGAGAGAACAAATACTTCAGTGACTTATGATCTATATATAGCTCAAACCTTTCTCCCAAAAGTTAATGTTTCCACACCTTCATATAAAAAATCACTGCAGCCAATTCTAAATCATGCGTCAGATATCTGACCTCATGTAGTCTAAGCTGTCTAGAAGCATATACAGTCACTTTACCTCTCTACATCAATACAACTCATAGTCCCGTTCCACATGCATCGGTGTAAACCACCAAATCCTGATTCCCTTCTGGAAAAACCAAAATAGGTGCATGGGTCAATAAGTGTTTAAAACTCTGGAATGCTTCCTCACACTTATCGATCCATACAAACTTCACATCCTTTCTCGTCAGCTTGGTCATCGGCGCTGCTATCCGCTAGAAATCCTTAATGAACCTCCGATAATTACCAGCCAACCCACTCTAAGATGAATTTCATGCTTTCTTTCATCCTTAGAGTAAATCAAGATATCATCTATGAAAACCAATACAAACCTATCCAAGTGCTCTCGAAAGACCCGGTTCATCAAATCCACAAAAAAAACCGGCGCATTAGTAAGTTCGATCAGCATAACTAACCATTCATATGACCCATACATGGTCCTAAATGCCGTCAAAGGTATACTATCCTCTGCTACTATGAGCTAATGGAAACCTATCGCCAAATCCAACTGCGAAAATACCTTGGCTTCATTCAACTGGTCGAATAAATCATCAATCTTAAGAAATGGATATCAATTCTTTATCATTCTCTCATTCAACTTACGATAATCGTTACATAGCCTTAACGATCCATCCGACTTCTTAGAAAACACTGCGGCTGCTCCCCATGGCGAACTACTTGGTCTAAACTCTTGTCTTCCAAATCCACCAACTGCACCTTCAACTCCCTCATCTCTGAATGGGTCATCCTGCTTGGCGGCCTATTCACTGGTTTTGCTCCTGGAACCAAATCTATTCGAAACTGAATGGCTCGTTTCGGCGGCAATCCAACTATAGGCTCAAAAACATCAGCGAATTCTCTAACCATGAAAACTCGACTCAACTCATCATCCAATTCTATACCACCCAACAAAGATACATCTCACCGCAAGAACCTTCTACGGTATAAACTATTCGATCACTACAACCTGAGTGTCTGAGAGATATTTTTCTATCCTTGCAAAATATCCTAGCATCGTACTCACTTAACTAATCCATACCAAGAATAATTCTGAACCCCACAAAATTAAACACATGCAAACCGCAAATGAAAGTATGACCTAACATGTCAAACTTAACTAATCACATCTCATCCCTAGAGTTGCATACCCTCCTATTTGATTCGCAATCCATAAGGAAGTAACTAAATAAGTTGGTTCTAGGTTAAGCTAATCTATCAAACATCTAGATATGAAAGAATGTGATGCACCAGTATCCAATAGAACGTTAATAGTCATACCATGAATCTGAAGCGTACCTCCCAAGACTGCCTTTCCTTTTTCCAGAGCTATTGGCTTCAAAGCACCAGGCTCCAATGCATACACCTTGCCCTTTCCATCCTTAGCGGGCACCTTGCACTGGTCTTATAATGGCCATTCTGGTCATAGTTGTAGCATTTGAAATTCTTCTTCCCAGCCACTTCCTTAGCCTTCCCGGCACGACACTCATTAGCATAGTGCCCCTTCTTATCACACTTGAAATAGAAAATCTCAGGCTTCCCCTTCTTAGCTGCTCCACCCTTCTGAGCAACTTTCTTAGGAAAGAACTTCCTCTTCTGATTCTGCCCAAATTGGATTTCTTTAGCCTTACTCTTCCCTAGAGAATCAAGCAACTCCTAATGCCTTAAGGCCATCTCTACAACAAAGTCAGAAGGATCTCTAGTATGAGGTAATGTGGCCCTTGCTAACTCAGGCTTCAACCCCGTGATGAAATTCTCATTCTTCTTCATGACTGTGCCCACTGAAGCTTACCCATACCGGGCCAATTCCTCGAACTTCCGTGCATATTCCAGAACAGACATCTCCCTCTGCTCTAATTCAGCAAACTTCCTGATCAGAGCTGCCTGTTCCATAGCTAACATAAACCTCTCTTGGAACCTTCCCTTAAAATCTTCCCAAGTCATGGTTTCCTTATCCACTGCCACAGTCACACTTTTCCACTAGAACAGAGCTGCTCCCTGAAGTTGTCTAGATGCCAACCTCCTCTTCTGCTCATCATTGAGCCCCAGTTCTGCAAAAAAAATTCGCAGTGCAACAACCAATTCCCTACCTCAATGTCATCTTCCATTCCAACAAACGGCTTTCCTCCAAGCTTGGTGTAATCCCCACTCAAATTAGCATAATATTTAACTATCGGAACCTCCAGAACCCTAGCTCCTACGGCATTTCCTCATAACACTGCAGCTACAACTCTCGCCTACACCATATTCCTGAAAACTGATACATAGCTTCCATTCCAACTTGCGGGACTTCAACACCCACATTCTCTGCTTGTGCCTGACCTTAACCTATTCTCACATTAGGCCTGGCATTCCAATCGGTGCCTTCCCCTCCTTGGTTAACTCTTCCTCTTCTACCTTCCATATCTGTATTCAAACCTCATGAGATATAGAAAAATATCCTAACAAAGATAGGAGATTGGAGATAAAACGTATACTTATAAGAAATACAGATGCGTTATCATAGTGTTATCCCTTACCCCAATCTTGCTCTAATTCCTTAGGATTATGTTTTAAAAATCATTCTTAATTTAAAGATTTTCATAAACCATGCTCTGATACCAAGTTGTAACATCCCGTATTTAGAGGCCAGAAGTTAAACGCTACAGATGCTGCAGTCATCCATAGTATTAATTTCTGGTGACAAAATACGATAATGTTAGTGGTATCCATAATATCAGAAGCGCATGAATATGAACAAAATCACAGATTTCAAAAAACAACATTTTGCTGATTACATTTCAATACAATAATTCATATCCATGTTACATAATCCCTTAACATTTCCCAAAAAATGATTAAATATATCATTACAAAATTACGCCAAGAGCGACATATGACAATGCTCTCTTGGTTGATCAAAGCAATATAGTCATATCTGACTAAATACACATAGTGGAATCAAAACAAAATGAAACCGCAAATCCTAGTTAGCTATCCATCAGCCACCTGCTCGTCTTTGGATGCTTTATTCGCCTAAAGACTAAAACCTAATAACTTCAACCCTCAGCCTACTCAAATTAATTTTGAGTACTTGAGAGTATGAGGGGAAACAAAAACTTCGTGTCAGACATAAAGCCTGGTGTGAATAATTCTGTTACATCTTGGTTTACTGATATTAAGTGAGACCACGCTGCTTAGCAGAATGAGTTTCCACTCACTAATATCCTTTTCAAAACATATATTTTGCAATCCTTTCCTACAACCAAACTTGTTAATCAAACTGATTATATCAAAATAGCAATATCCTTTATGCTAATAAATGGACTGTCTGTCCGTAAAACAAGTAATATATGAACTATCTGCCCACACATAATAGCAAGGTCCGTTATGCTACAAATGGACTATCTATCAATACAACTGGGCTGACTGCCAGCAAACTGGACTAACTGTCCGAAATCTAGGCTGATTGCGTGCAAAATGGACTAACCGTCCGAATTATTTTCTTAGGGTTAACTACCCTTTAAATTTTCCTTGAAATTTTTTTCAAAATGACTTAGTCCTTCATATATATACAAGGAAAATATATCTTTAGCTTTACTCTAAACCATTTTTCCATGTTATATATAACTTTACTCAAAATAATGTTGATGGGATTTAATAAGGATTAACTGTCCTTCCAAAACAAGTTAAAACCCTTTTTAACTTAAAAATACTTAGGCTACATTGCTTATTTAAAACTTTTGAAACATTTTTTTAAAACCGTTAAACAACCCTTTCAAAACCATAGAAGGTAACCTCATCGAAACCATTGAAAGACCCTTTCGAAACCATTAAATATTTCCTTCCGAAAACACTGGAAAAACCTTTCCTTTCTTACCTCCGAAAGCTTCAAAATACCAAACATCCTCCTTTAAAACCTTTTAAATATTGGCTTTCGAAAATATAGGAAAAGCTTTCCTTTCAATACTTTCGAAACCCTAAAAAACCACCCCTTTCGAAACCATTCATTAAAACCTTTCGAAACAGTCAAACTTAATCCTTTCGAAAGCACTTTGGGTTTAATTTAAAACATGTGGAAACCTTTCGAAAACTTTCAAAAACATCTCGGTCGAAACCATTTGGATTCTGCCTTCGAGTAGAGCAAAAGGATCAGAAACCCATTAAAGTTGAAAGCGTCTGTTTCGAAACAATTTAAAACTATCTCTTTTGAAACCAATTTGGGTTTTACTTTACTTATAGAAAAAGTCTTAAAAAATATAATTTGAAAGCAACTACTTCGAAACCGTTTCCTAAGTAATGAAGTGATGGTGTCAAAACCATCCCTTCGAAAGCATTGGAGAGGTGGCTAAGTGTTAGAAAACAAAACAACCCTTTCGAAACCATCTGGGTCGAACGGTAAAAAGGCGGTAGCAAAAAGGTTTCGACTCAGTCGAATTTTTTTTAAAAAAATAGTGGCGCAACCTAATCTAAACCATTTCCTTCAAATAATTTCACCGGGTCGAAAGCTACTGATTCGAAAGCCATTTAGTCGAAAACAAGTAGGCGTATTTCTTTAATTAAAAAAACAAAGGACTGCCAACCCCTTCGAAACCCCTGGTTTCGACTCCCTACCTTCTGTCTACATTCAATTCACTACGTACCCGTAAACTGATACCATGTGCATTGGTTTTGACTGTCGGAGGCGATAGTATGGAGGCGGAACCTGGTGTCGAAAGAGACGAAATAGTGAAAAACATGTAGCTAATAGTTCTTTTCACCTAACCTGCCTTGCGTGTCTAATTGTGATTTGTTGCCCTTGCTTTGCCAATAAAAAGTATTGCACTTTGTCAAAAGTGCTGTCGACTTTTTAGATTTTATAATTTATATCATTTTACTAAAATCCCCTTCTCCTCTTTTAATTATATAAAACATTTATGTCCTATACCTTAAATAATTTTATATAACCATTAAAACACTTAGGAAAATCTAGAAAAATTCCAGAAAATCACATTATATATGTTTTCTAATATATAAAAATTTCAGACTCAAATCTTTTATATTTAACCGAAAATAATTATTAACCCAAATTAACATTTTCTTCACTAGAAAATTCGTATAAATTCCACATAATTTCAGAAAATTCCCAAAATTGAAACCCATCTCTAAAATAATATTTATGACCTTCATAAAAATTCGCAAGGCATTTGGATGTCATTTTATAGGGTTTTCACCTTAAAACGTATCATAAAATCAATATGAATAACCATAATTCATCAACAAGTACATATATTCATTCCATCATTCAAAAACATGGCAAATCATTGAAAAAATATTCAGAATTCATGTTAAAACCAAAAACACAATCAAAAATGAGATGCAAACATTATTTACCTTAGCTTTAGAGATTATGGAGATTGAGATGTGAATAGATTTGATTTGAATTAGTTTCTTCCTAGCTTTTCTTCCTCTTTTCCTTGTTAATGGTGGCCGGCCCCTTACTTTAAAATTTTGAAATGAAAATGAACGTGTAAAATTTTACACGGCCAAGGTTTGGAGGATATAGGAATGGCCTCTTTCCTATTTTACCTCTCCTCTATTTCGATTTAACTCTTCTTTAGTTCATTCTAAAATAGCACGACTACCCTTAATTAAAAATCAAATCTCAATTCCCGAATCAACACATTATTTTATTTTATTTAGCTAATTAAATATTCTAAATAATGTTACCAAAAATCTGGGGTGTTACATAATACATGAAAAAAAAATAAACACCCTAGGTTGTAGATTATAATTGCAATTTTTATCCATATAAGTTTCAAAGGATTCAGACCAGGAAAGTTAATGTCAAGGCTGAAGGATTACGTTGAAGTTCAAAGCCCCAGATGCTGGGATAGCATTAAGGAATCAATGTCGACTTCAAGATCTCCATTGACGTTGAAGACATAAACATTGCACTAAGGGGTGATAATACAAAAGGAAGCAACACCGAAGAAATAACATAGAGCCAACATCGAAGACCATAAGATCATACCACTCTTCGACTATGTCAAAATTCTTCCATGACGTAAAAATTTGTGTCGAACTTGGGTAATACGGCATCAATTCTATACAAAATTTCCCTTTATCTACACCATGTCCTACCACGTCACGATTAACCGTGATCGCATTTGACTAACAACGTCTTCCATGAATCACGATTCTGCCTAATAGTACTATGATTAACGTCGAGACTTATGATTTCCGAAGCAATGCTGAATGAAGTCATATCCTATCAATACTGACGTTGTCAAAGTCAACCATTCTTGGTGCTGCTTGTGATCAGAGTTATTAAGTACTGATAGCATTCTCCATCCCAATGTCGCTGCTCAACGAAACTACCTTATAAGAGGGAATACAAGTTATAAATGTGGCCGAGGTTCGATACTATTACAATATAGACTATTATGACATGCTTGGGGGACGCCATGCATCTACATACGCGATATTGATGGCCGTCGTCGTCAATATGTATAAATGCCGTTAATGCCGTATTTAGTGAGCGACTAAGTATCAACGAGGAGAATCATCAATGTCGCCGCTGTTTAATATTGCCAACCAGTAATCAAAGAAGGTCTCAAAATATGGAGTCGTCGCCGATATTCATGCCGATAACCATCAATACATAGGGTTGTCGAAGACGCTTCACTAATGTCGCCTATCATCGGTGTCAATATATGATGGTAATGAAAATTGATCGACGAAGAAGAAATTATCAATGCCGAGTTTATAGATGTCGAGTATGGACCCTATTGAATCAATGCTGAAGTTTAGCTATGTGAATTTAATAATGTTGGATGTTCAAAGACGTTGTTAATGTCAAAGCCAATTGAATATCAACCCTGATGATTGACGATGCTGCTAATGCCAAAGCCAATGGATGCCGAAGCCTATCACTGGTTGAACCCTATAAATAATAACCTAGGAGCTTGGTGGAAGGGGATAGATTTTCATTTCTCTCTTTCTCTTATTAATCAAAGCCTTGTAACCCTAAATTGGATTGGGGACAAACCTTCCTTGACTGTAATCATATTTGAATAACGAGAACATGGATTTAAACATGCATATTGACGTTGATTATGACTTTATTTTGGCATTATTATTTTGGACTTGCATATATATGAGCTCATCACGAATAAACTCAGTATGAGCTTAGTCAAGACGCCTTAGACTATGATGAACTCCTAGATGGATAGTTATATGAACCATGGACCTCAGGCATAAGGACAATTTTGTGCATAACCATATGCCCATACCGAGCATAATGGAATATAGCCGAACACGTCACTTATCTTCTATGTCTCTATTAAATATACGATATAACTTAGGCCTTTTTGAATTACCTTGCCTAAAAGCATAAATGAACATTCATATATATGAAATAACCTTGAAAATGTCAAGCATAATGACTCTTATGACCTTAGAAAACTTTGAACATAATGACTCCTATGACCTTAGAGAACGTTGGGCATAATGACTCATATGATCTTAGAGGACATCAAGCATAATAGCCTTAATGAATTTTAAGAACATCGAGCACAATGATTCTAAGACAATCAATGGACTTTGGTATAACATTCCTCAAAGGCCTAATGTCCTCAATTCAATAATGACTATATCATAAGACTAGTCTTAAATGATGAGTTAGCTCTTGATACATAATTAAGGCAATATTGCTCAACTTATACTTGATCATGCCTCCATAAATGCCAAAATAAAGAGTTAATTTATCAAAATTAGCATCTAGTGTGTTATGCCATTTTTTGGTCTAACAGCAATTTAATTACTTGCCTTCCCCATACCACTAGTTTTATGATTCATTTACCAGACTTTGTCTAATCCCCTCCATTTCCTCCTCTTTATAACTACCACAGGTGGTCAGGTTAGTAGGTGAAGTGGGCAGGACAAGGTGCATGGAGGAGGAGGATTTATTTTACTTATAGCCACTCCTCTATTTTTTGTATTATATTATCAGTCAGGCATTGTTACGTACTGTCATTTGGATATTTTACCTATTTCAGACATTTTATGTACCATGTTTATTTTGAAAATATATTAAACTAGATTATTTTAAGCATTTATATTATTTCCTTCCGTTGTGAGATCTGAAAGTGTAGAATGTTCTAAATATTATAATAACCCTTGTATCATGTAACTCTCAAAACCTCGATGACTCATACTCCTTAGCACGACGCGAGTTCAAATGCCATTTTAGGGTTTGGATCGGTGTATCCGGAGGTGAGGGTTGTCACGGTTGGTATCATAGCCCAGGTTAAACGATTCTTACAAAATTAGGACGTATGAAAGAGCGTATTTATAATTTTAGATTTTATTTATTTATTTTATTTATTTATATGTCAGACCAAATGTATTTTAATTGTAAGGTAGTTGTTAACTTGCCCCTTATATAAGCAAATATTTTTGAGTTAAGATAAATGTTAAGATTATAATAGTCAGGGTGAAAAATAAATCCATCACATTTATTATATTTTACTTCACAAAGAAATGCTAATATAGGTTCCTTATACCAACTAGTATTGAATAAATTGTGGGTCTAAGGGTGAATAGAAGAAGAGTAGTGCCATTGGACCTATATAAGATAACTGGACCTATATAAGATAACTGTGATATTGGTAAAACATAAAGGAGACATGAACGAAGGCCTTCTTAAAGTTAGAGTAAGTCTCCCCAGTTAAAGTTGAAGCCATATTCCTATATTAGATACAGTTGCAAAAAAAAAACAGATTCCATTTGCCTTAAACTAATGGCTAAAGTGTTCCTACATTGAAGTTGGACATTGTATTGGAGGATAGACTTGAGTTAACTATTTTTAAAAAAGAGGGGCTCAAACCTTATAAACCTAAAGCATTGTTAGATGTAGGTGGGCATGTCCAAATTAGGTTGTTTTCATCTACTCTAAATTAAGTATTAAATCATCGGAAGTGTTTTCTAAAAAGTTAGAAAATTAGGTATCATAATCTTTTAAAGAAAATAAATTGGTTCATGATTTTCTATGAATGTTCAAATAAATTCTATGGAAATTTATAAGGAAAAAAATAGAATCGAAAGAATTCCAAAATTAGTTAGAAACATCAGTATTTGAAATCAGTGAAAAAGTACAAAATAAGAAGTTTGAAATGGTAACCCTTATTGTAAGCTTCAAACATATTAAAGCTTAATAAAATTTGTTTTCAAAAATTGTTTTAAAGCTTTAATTTTTGTAAAAAGTTTTTTTTAGAAGCTCCCAAATACAGAGGACCTTCAGGAGGGGCGGCGGGCCAACCAACTCCAAGGAGGAATTAAGTTGTGCATATCCACTTCAACTCATGGGACCTATAACCCCTAGGATATTGTTTTTTGCGAGAAGTGTGTGCAAGATAGGGCTCGAACCTAGGTCTATTACCAGAACTAGGCACCCCTTTTCCATTGCATCACACCTATGGACAATTTTTGTAAAAAGTTAGTATAGGGCGGATTGTTGCACTTATCTTTTGATGTGTACTTTGATTTTGGATAGTTAAACTTTCGAAAGGTATACTGAAGAAAAAAAAATTAAACCTACCTTTATGAAAATATTTATATCGCACTTTGAAAAAGAAAAGTAAATATCACATTTTGTTTTAAAATACACCATTGTGAAGATTTCTTATTTATAAGAGGAAAATTAGGAAGATACGTTTACATGTCCACTTTTCTAAGCTTAGTTGAATTGTTTTGGATAAAAAAATTAATTTAAATTTAAACAAAAGTATCATGACGTTTTTCAAAAGGGAATGGATGTTGAAATTAGCATAAAATTTTATAATTTTGAAGCTTGCTGGTTTTGTGAAAAATAAGATTTGGAATCGAATATTTTGAAATAAAACGAAAATCTTTCATTTGAATTTTGATTGAAGTTAGAAAAATTACATAGCCTACAAAGTTTGAATTGATTATGGTAAACTAGCTAGAATAGTCAATGCCTGTATTTTGAGGACTTGTTAATTATAGAGTTGTAAAACATTGGAATATTTGGTGTAAATTTAAGAAATAAATTAAAGTAGGGATTTAGTGGTTTTTTCAATTAATGTTTGTGAAAGGGTATGGTATTAAATTGAATTTTTTTATAACAATAAAGAGTGAACACTACTTTATGTTTTTCTACTCAAACATGATTTGAATCGCCTTATCTCAGCATAAGAAGGTTTAAAAGATGTGATTTGGCTAAAACTTATCTAATTTAAGGGAAAAGAAAGATTAAGCCAAAATACTTTAATGTACCGAAGAATGCTACGGAGGTAAGAACTTTCCTTGGTTTGGCTAGCTACTATAAGAAATTCATTTTGCTATGATTTCTACGCTGCTAACATGCCTTACCAAGAAGAATTTAGTTTTCTTGAGGAATGAGCATGCTTTTGTTGAGCCAAAGGAGTTGTTTATTGATCGTAAGTTCCTAAATTATTAGTTGTTTACATCGTTCGAAGAGATAGGTGATTTGGATTATTTGTGGATGTATGTCGTTGTTCCAACATTTCGAGTAACATTATGCTAAACATGTTGCTTTTAGCTTGGTAAGTTATAGGTACCAGGAAGTAGGTTATCGTCTTGCAGTATACGTTCTATGGAGATATTTCTAAGGTATTGATACTTGGTTGGTTCTCGCAACTACAAGTACATTGTTCGGTGTTGAGGTGGCACAAGTTACATATCATGTTCATTTGGCTAGTTCATCATTCATTTTAGATGTTCTTAGAGGGGTATGACACTATTTAGCAATGAACATTATATTTATTGGATTAATACGGCAAGAAACTATTCCATCTTAAGTTATCTTGATCATAAAACAATTGTAGTAAAATAGTGAGAAATTATGTTTGGGGAAGATCCTAGATTACATTAAAGAATGGTGAAAAATTGGAAGTTCATATTGCAAAAGATAGCCTAGGTGAAGCTACAAATAAGGTTACATAAGGAATGACTAATTCAAGAATTTGAGTTTTCATTAAGGAAATGATATTATAGTTTGCACATATTAAGGATGTGGAGGCGATTTTCATGGAAAATGAGAGAAAGATATTGAGAAAAGGATAATAGGATTCCTCTCGATCATCCCTTAGACTAAAAGTAGACTATCTATTTAACAAAGATATCATGAAGTATTGACTTAAGGGTACATAGCTTTTGTTGCATAACAGTTGCACCTATATCTCCCAACTGGTTACCTTTAATGCTAAAACAGTTTTAGGTTAGTATTTCACTAAATTAGGGCTCCACTTAGATTTTGGACTTAGGTTACTACGTTTAACTGGATTAATTAATAGGGTTACCTTACTTGAATGCTTGATTGATTACTACTTGTATGCTATAGAACTTAGGATAAAAAATTTGCAAACTGGAAATGCGATACCTTGGTATCACAATTGTTAGAGGATTGGAAAAGTAGAATCATAAGTGAAATGATACGGCTTAAATTGAATTCAAATTAGAAAAGAAGTTACACTATTTTCGCTATTTTCACCAAATTAAAAGGTCACTAGATTTTGATGTCCTTAAGTCAAAAGGAAGACTAGCAAGAGATTCAAGACATATGATGCTAGATGAGACAGCACCCACTTTCTAGTCATCTGACCTTAATATCCAAAAGGTGAAGTGATCGATATGCTACTGGATGATTTAAGTATTGTGTATATGAATTTAGGGTTGCATAAGACTACGTTTTCATTAGGGCATACTTATGCTCAAGTTATCAGTTACAGTGCATGTCAACGTCATTTTATCCGAGTTGGTAACAAGAATTGCAGAAATTTACCTATGTAGATACATTTGTAGTTATTTGGATCGAATCTCCATGCTAGTACTAAAGTCAATAATTTAAGGTTGGAAGAACGATCCAGCTGTGAGTACTTGGGAGACGATTAGAAAGTCTGATCAACCCATCCAAAGCTCTTTTCTGGTACATTTCCATTTAAAGAACATGTGTTCTAGTTAGTATATCCTATGGATAGGAGTGTTTTGATGCTAGGCATGGTTGTGAACGTGTACTAGGACATGTTTTGGATGATGATTATATATATATATATTTAGCAAGGCTAACCGATGTTTTATTTGTGTTATCCACTTTTATTACTCCGATCATTTAAAGAACAGGTGACCGGAATAGGCTCCAGGTCAGCTAATACAGCAGCAAAAGAAAATGTTTAAGTTAGACAGACAGATCTTAACTACTATCCAAGGAAGGACCACTAGTCCCCCTTGTCCCTACTGATATCAGCGTTAGTACCGGGGCCATAGACATGCAGAACACCATAGAAATGGGGTGCAAGAAAAATCAAACGACCATACGAGGTTGTTGTAAAGATACTTCTTATCACATGATGCATGCAAAAACAACCGCCAATTGTGCTGGCCTACTCTTCTAGCAATTGTCAAAGTCAGACCTTCACCCTCCACATGATATACAAGTTTCCTAGAATCCCCCACCTCATCAACAGAAATATAATAACAATTTAACGCTGGATCGTACCTCATTTTCGTATCAGTATGAGTCCAAGTATGGTTATGTGGGTTCCAAGAAATTACCTCCACAACGGGAGGAGAGTCAATTATAGCTATACTAATTGGAGTATAAGAGTAAGTTTTCTCATCAGGAATATATATAATAGGGAGAGAGGAAGGAGGAGACGGATTCCTAACCTTAGGAACCCACTCCAAAACTGGACTTGGGAGAGATGTCTTGTCAGGAAGAGATTGGGAGATGGTACCAACAAAACACAAGTCCAAAGTATGACCAAATGACTGATAAGATAGGAAAATATTAGGTATCCATTTGTATTGAACGTCCACTTCCACATCATGACCTTCTGCTAATCTAACTTTCAGCTTCGACGCATTGGCTTGGTGGAGGAGATATCAATCAAGGCTATAGCGTACAGTAAGCTACTCTGGGCCTCAATATTAGTATCATAACATTTGAGGTCACCTATTAGACTAGCAAGCTAGTTTAAACCAATCAATGGCTGTAGGGTGGACGAAATATGAATAAAGGTGCCCCAAACAGGAATAGAGACTCTATGGTGTGACAATAAATGGTTCACTTGCAATGATTAAAGGACTGAACTCAAGTGCTCTTAGCTTATCATCCTTTTTAACGAAGTTGAAATAAAACATAAAATTGAAATATTGGACTTGAAGGCTACCTTTCAAATTCATATTACCCTACGACACACAATCACCTTGTCCATTTTATTTTATCTGTTACATTCATAATAGTTCACGTATTTTGCGTATGTATTGAATGGTCGCTTATCCATATGCAGGCATATAGAACGTTGCATATATTTTGGACACATGACAAAAACACTTTCATTTTAGAAGGTTAACTAGTTTAGGAGACTGCCTAATTTTGTGTTACATGTATATTTATAAGCATTCCATGCCCATGCATACATATTGCATAAAAAACTTGAAATTAAGGACAATGTTTGCAAATAGTTGATGGTTTAGTATAAGGTTGTAGATGTTGGTTGCATGAGCGAGTTACATTATCCATCTCTTGGAATTTCGAGGATGAATTTTTTTTGGCCCGGGAAGGGGGGCAATGGAGAGAGATAATGTAACACTCCATACTTTTAATAAAAAAAAAATCAAAATGACATTTTAGTAATTTTGCAAAAGGCTAAAAAATGAATTTTCAAAAATAAAGAAATTTGGCAAATCTGACATTTCCATTGCATCAAGTATGTTTTTCTAGCCTAAATTCATATATAAAATGTTTTAAACAAACAAGTGCGACGAAGATACGAAATGTTTACCATAGCGCACATATTGGGTTTTACGTCGATTTTGAAATTAAGTTTAAGAATTAATTAAAAGTTATTTATTAAATAATTAATTGAATATGTTTGAATTACTTTAAGAGGAAAACAATTTTTTTAATATGCATTAAAAATAAAGTAGGAAAGATATTTGCATGCATAGAGGGAAAGCATTAAATATCATGTTAATGGAATTTATTATTATAATTAAAGAAAATGTAACATATATTAGTAAGGGAATATAATAATATGTTTATGAAAAAAATAATGCATTTAATGTTACATATTTTGAAAAGTTTAACAATATATGCGTAGAGGAAAATCATTATTTTAAAGGAAATGAAGGTTCGCTATATCTTTATTAGTAAAAAATAAGAGGTAAATTCGATTTTTTAAACTTGGAAAGATTAATACCAATCAATTAAAAATTGATTGCGCAATTACTGATAAAGAGTAAGGTCCCTTTTAATGTAAATAAATAAATACATACATATATATACACACACACATGTACGTTTGAATATTAATAACTAAATTCCTATAATAGTCCATAGTAATAAATGTGTAGAATATCAATAAATGATATTAATTGATTTAACTTATAATAAGCGGTAGTTTTTTTGAATCATTGTTAATGACATTAATTGGAAGAATATAAACATTTGCTTTTTTAAGGAAAAAAAGGAAAGGGATTTTGTGTATATTTAAGGATAAGTAATATATGAATAAACTTATAATTTTTGCCAGGCCTAGGCTTCATGTATAAATGTAAAGTCCTAACCTCGCTGTTCTTCATTCTAAACCCTAAACAACGTCTATCAAATTCTGTATGTTCTTATCTCCTTCTTTCTCCTTGAAACTTCACAAATTTAAACATTTTCTATTCTCCTCTCCATTTTTTATTAATCAAAATCAAAATAAAACATATCAAATTAAGGGAGAGAGAACCAAATTAGAAGAGAAAGGGAGAAGGGATGGCGAATTAATCAAGGCTTGGAGGTCTTGGAAATAAGATACACAAAATTAAAGAAGAGGAAAAACTTTGAAAGCTGAGTGGATATATTACAATATGTTATGTTGCGAAACAAGTATCTAAATTTCTCTTGTACATCTACCTAAATTAAAAAGGTATGAACTTTGAATTTGAATATATAATTTACATTTTAAATATATAGTGTTATACCGCCTTTTGGCAAGGCCGTGACACCAAGAACTTGACTAGAAACCAATGATGGTTCGTCTTAGAGATCGGTTATACGCAGGCTCACTATGGATATCGACGAATTTTGTCCGAGTCCAGATCAAGCTACAATCAACAAGACACGACGAGCGAAGCGATGAAAGTCAACGTTCCAAATTTCAAGTCAATCCGAGTTCTTATGCTCAAGTTACGATCGATGCAAAATGAAGGAAACAGCTCAATTTTCGTATCCATAGCTCAGCCTCTGTTCAAATCCATCGGCTTCGTATCGATCTGAAGGCCCTAGTTTGAATCGGTCAGCTTCGCATCCATCGCCAGAGTCTACTTCGCATCCATCGACGAGCCTTGTTCAAATCCATCGGGAGAACCACAATTCGTATCCATCAGAGGAATAAGCCTTGTTCGTATCGATCGGCGATTCTCTTGTTCGCATCGATCAGCTGATCTCTTGTTCGTATCGATCAGCTATCCTCTGTTCGTATCCATCAAGCATTGCACTATTCGTACCCATCACAATGTTGCTTGTTCGTATCTATCAAGTCGAAGTGACTTTGATCGATACGAACAAGGGCTACCTTCATCGATGCGAACAGAGCCACCATTATCGATACGACCAAGCCACCTCCATCGATACGAACAAGGCATGCTATAGATCGGTATGAAAAGGCAAGCTGTTGATCGACTCGAACTGGGCAACGGACTTTGATACGAACGAGGCGAAGTTCTAGGACGACTCGGTCAACTCGGCGAAGAAGGTGGATCGATACGAAGAATGTGTGCCACGTCACCACCTGATCACACACAACCATCGATTCAAACTGATCGAGTCGAAATGATCGATTCGAAGTAAACAGCCTGCCGAGAAACTCCAACTCAAATCGATCATAACTCGAGATCCACAAGTCCAAATGCTATGAAATTTTCACAGAAGCTTACGTGCATTCTAAAGAATGTTCACTCCAAGTTTCGACTCCATCGAACGAAATCCTGATCGATACGAAATTCGTTCGTATCGATCACGAATTGGGCCGAAACTTCACGGGCTTGGTCGCGTGGGCCCACTCATGTGCTAGAAGAAGTCTCCCGAGATCTGAGCGAAATATCGGCCTCCTACACCTATAAATAGAGCCCCGGAGCCTACAGAAAGGGGATCTTTTGAATTCTCTAACGCCCAGACTCTGCCGGATTCAACTCTAAATTCCATTGCTGCTGCTGCTAACGAATTTTACTACTATAATTCATTGTTATCTGCTGTAACCCGCTGAAATCAATTGTAATCATCGAAGAAACATCAATAAAGCAATAAACTTCATAGTGGACTTAGGAAATACGCCGAACCACTCTAAATTCTTGTGTTTTTGTGCGTTTTAATTACTTTCATTATCTGTTTTTGTTAGATAATCCTCTTTTTCCATTTAATTTCTTCATTTTATCTTTTCAAAGACTTCTGAAGAGTGTTGTGCCCAATTTTGGTACAAACACTTTGGTGCTTTCACTGAGAAAAAACCCAATTTTTCTCCTACTCCTTGGATCTCCTATCAATACCGGATTGCATAAATCCAAGAAGAAGATCCAGATCTCAGACTTTGATGCCCTTCCATTCTATTCAGATTTGCATCAGATCTAGGAAAGGACTTTCATCAATTCATCATGGTAAGTACACGAACTGCCTCTACAGCTGCTGATCAAGAAGGACAGGACAGACAGAATCCCATGCAACTGCCTCCGTCCAACCAAGATGCCGCCGGACCTTCAGATCCATCAGGCCCGGTTACCAGACAAGAGTTTCAAATGCTGCTCCAAGAGTTGACCCAGAGTCGACAACAGCTAACTGAACAACTGCGCGCCAACACAGAGTTGACCAACCAGTTGAATCGCCAAAGGCGTAGAAGATCCAGAAGAGACCAAGGTTCTTATTCTTCCACAGAGAGTTCAGCCTCATCTGATGATCATCACCGGTCCACACGCCCACGGCTGGATGTAAGCTACACCCAGGCCACAGGACACCAACCTGCCTTGAATCTAGGACAACCCAGAACTGGACCATCCACTAGTCATCATACCGGACCTTTATCCCGAGGAGGTACTGCTCCTTACCATGTCACAGGCAACCTTGCTACTACCACCACTACTGAACAAGGAGTTGATGCTAGAAACCAAGATGATCCGCATTGTCACCAACGAGATCATACTCCAGAACCATATGTCCCTGAAAACGTTGAACCAAGGAGGCGAGGCACGGACTGTCGACCACGTCCGGTCCAGACTCGCGCTGTGGAACCCGACCACACCATGGCACAACATCCTCCAAATATCCAAATGCCCGATATACTGACGATGATTCATCAGATGATCCGTAAAAGTCAGGGTCTCACTAATGACGACTGGGGAATCTCCCGAAGTCATACCCCTTTCACTGATGACATATTGTATGCTGAACCACCTCGGCGCTTCAGGATGCCAACTTTTCTAGTCTATGAAGGAAGTTCTGATCCCAATCAACACATCCTGAAGTATGAATGGCTGATGAACGCTACGAGAGCTGATGATGCAGTAAAATGCCGTAGTTTCTCTATCTCCCTGGGGGCATTGCAACTATGTGGTTTACTCGTTTGCCACCACGATCCATCTTTAATTTCGACCAAATGGCCACCAAGTTTGTTGAACAATTCCGTATGCACGTAACAAGACCTAAAGATGTTAACACTCTGTCTAGTGTTACTCAAGCTCCCGGAGAAACACTTAGACGTTACTTGGAGCGATTCCATGCCGTGTGCACAGAAATAAGCAATCCCAATGATAACTCTATCTTGATGGCATTGACTAAGGGGATTGATCCTGATTTCGAGTTCGGAAATTGGTTAGCTGAGAAGCCGCCTGCGTCATTGGACCGTTTCTATCCCAAGGCAGCCTAATTCTTGAGAAGGGAGGATGCGAAACAGTCTAGGAAGCAGGATGACGCAGGGCCCAACATTGAAGGAATTCAGAGTAACATCGTCGTTAAACAATCCGGGGAGAGTTCCGGGAAAGTTCAGTTGAATATTCAAAATAAACAGAATCAGCAGAGAGACAGTGGAAATCAGGGTAAAAAGCGAGATCAGAGTCATGGTCCACGACGTAGAGCTCCCATGTTCGACAATTATACTCCATTGAATACGTTGCTGGAGAATGTGTATTTGCAGACCTGTAATACCATGCAATACAAGAAACCTGCCCCGAAGCCGTCAACAGAAAGACAGGTCCAAACAGGGAAGTTTTGTAGATTCCATGAGAGTTATGGCCATAATACAAATGAGTGTCGTCACTTACAGGACCTCATTGAAAAGTTGATACGTGAACGAAAGTTGGATCAGTATGTGCGGGTGCCGCAGTCAGGAGGTGCGGGCCCATCGAATCAAAATCGTGCACCAAATCAAGAAAGGCAGGAGGAACCCGCTCGTACTGGCGGGAGGTTGGTTATTAATACAATAAGTGGTGGTCCTCATCCAGCAGACCGAAGCTGGAAGGAAATGGAGTCGTATGCCAGCTCTATCAGGCATGCAGACTTCGAGTGTCGTAGTAATTTTGATGAAGGGGCTCCGGCCAAACAGCAGAAGACGATGACGGATGACATCGTGTTCAGAAACAGAGACGCTGATAAAATCGAAGCCCCCACTATCGATCCACTGGTCATCTCAGCTCAAGTAGGTCCTGCTTGGATGAAGTGGATCTTCGTTGACAGTGGAAGCTCAGTAAATATTATGTTTAAACGAGCTTATGATCAAATGAGAATGGAAGTCAAAGATTTGAAACCTTGTCAATCTCGAATCCATGGTTTCAATGGAAGTGCTACTATACCCACTGGAGTAGTGGAGCTGCCAGTGGAGTTGGGAGTTGGAGAACATCGGAGAGTGCGGATATTGCAGTTTGTTGTGTTGGACATAGACTCCCCTTATAACGCTTTCTTGGGCCGACCGGCCCTCGCTGAATTCAGGGCAGCCATTGCCCCATGGTGTTTGACTTTAAAGTTTCCCACTGATCGTGGAGTGGGAATCATTCAGGGAGATCAAGCTGCTGGAAGAGCCTGCTATGTTGCAGAGCTGTGGGAGGCGCAGCGAAAGGAGAAAGGAAAGGGCATAGAGGAATCTCTCTGCGTCCGCTTTGCTGATAATTGACAATTAATGCCTGGGCCTAGGCCCGGGCACCCCAACCAATTCCAAAGGGATCTTGACCCAAGAGAAACTGAAGATGAAGGAGAATCTAAAGAAAGTCAAGCATCCCCGGCCGAACTGACGATTGATGTCCCAATCGACAATGATGATGATTCAAAGATGATAAAGATTGGCTCTCAGCTAAGCCAGCAGACTCAAAAGGAATTGGTTGAATTTCTATGGGTGAATCTTGATGTATTCGCCTGGATGCATTCTGATATGTGTGGGATCTCGCCAGACATCGTGAGCCACACTCTGAATATTGACCCGCGGCATGTCCCGGTCAAACAGAAAAGGCGTGGTATGGATCCAGAGAGATCTGCCGCCCTTAAAGAAGAAGTAGAAAAGATTAAAGCGAACGGGTTCATTCGAGATGCATTATATCCAGAATGGGTGTCGAATCCCGTGCTCGTCCGAAAGTCAAACGGAAAGTGGAGAACATGTGTCGATTACTCCGATCTGAATAAAGCTTGTCCCAAAGACAGTTTCCCGCTTCCGAGAATTGATCAGCTAGTAGATTCAACAACTGGGCATGAGCTCTTATCCTTCATGGACGCGTATTCTGGCTACAATCAGATAACGATGCATTTACCTGATTAAGAACATACCAGTTTCGTAACCAATCTGGGACTTTATTGCTACAAAGTTATGCCATTCGGACTCAAGAATGTCGGGGCTACTTACCAACGATTGGTCAATCGGATGTTTGCCAATCAAATCGGGAAAACCATGGAAGTATATGTATACGACATGCTTGTGAAGTCACGACTTTCCACTGACCATATTAAAGACCTGTAAACTATGTTCAACATACTTCGAGAATACAGAATGAAGATTAACCCACTGAAATGTCACTTTGGAGTTACATCCGGAAAATTCCTTGGGTTTATCGTCAACACTCGAGGAATCGAAGCTAATCCTGAAAAGATTTAGGCAATCAGAAATCTTGAAACTTCGAAAACTATAAAGCAAGTCTAGAGTCTCAATAGGAAAGTAGCAGCATTGAGTAGGTTCATTTCAAAGTCCACTGACAAATGCATTCCCTTCTTCGATCTGATCCGAAAAGGAAAACGAAACTTTGAATGGACCATGGAGTGTGAGGGCGCTTTCCAAGCACTCGTTAAGCATCTATCCACACCACCTATCCTGTCAAAACCTATTGATCATGACAAGCTATACGTTTACTTGGCGATATTAGAAAACGCTATCAGCACTGCCTTAGTTCGAGAAAAAGACAGGATACAGAAACCAGTATACTACGTCAGTAAACGATTGACTGGAGCTAAGAGGAATTATCCGAAACTAGAGAAGTTGGCTTATTGCCTTGTCATTGCATCAAGAAAACCCCGACCATATTTCCAGGCACGTCCTATTTTTGTTTACACCGACCATCCGTTACGACAGGTCCTTACGCGGCCTGAGACGTCTGGTAGGTTACTCAAGTGGAACATCGAACTGAGCCAGTTTGATATCGCTTACACTCCAAGACGAGCCATTCAAGGACAAGTCCTAGCCGATTTCCTAGCTTAATTTACCATTCCAGAGGACTTGCCCGAAACTAGTGAATCTCCCGAATATGTCTGGAAGCTCTATACTGATGGTGCATCAAACGACCAGTGTTTGGGCACTGGTGTTGTACTTGAAACTCCCGAAGGTCGGTCTATATGTTATGCTTTGAATTTCGATTTTCATGCAACCAATAATGAAGCCGAATATGAAGCCCTCTTAGCTGGACTAAAACTTGCCAGAGAGTTAAGAATTATCGCTGTGGAAATTTATTGTGATTCACAGTTAGTTGTGTGTCAAGTTCGAGGAGAATATCAAGCGAGAGATCGAAGGCTGGCTGCTTACTTGGCTCGGGAACAGGAAATTCTGAATCAGTTTGATTATTATGCCATTTATTGTATACCTCGAGAATGCAATCAGAAAGCTGATTGATTGGCGAAATTAGCCAGCACAGGTGAAGCTCAGCAAATGGGACTCGTTCCCGTAGAAACGTTATCTTCCCCAAGCATTGACTGGGTAGAGATAGACTGGGTATGCAAAACCGTTCCCGATAAGGATTCATGGATGACCCCATTAAGAAATTACCTTGAGCACGGAACCCTGCCGGAGCGCAGAAGTGAAAAGAGACAAGTCCTTCGGAAAGCCTCACGATTCACCATCCAGAATGGAATCATGTACAAAAGAGGGTACTCTGTTCCTCCACTCCGTTGTATTGCTCATGATGAAATTAAACGAGTATTACACGACGTACACGAGGGAGAATGTGGCGATCACACCGGGGGGCAAGCACTTGCCAAGAAAATACTTCGATACGGATATTATTGGCCAACTGTGAATCGCGATGTGTCGGATTATGCAAAGAAATGTGATAAGTGTCAAAAGCATGCTCGAATTCCAAGAGCCCCTCCTACCGAGATAACGCAAATGGTCAGCCTATGGCCATTTGCAATGTGGGGCATCGACATCATTGGTACTCTACCTCTGGCAAAAGGTGGTGCAAAATACGCCATCGTCGTAGTTGATTACTTTACAAAGTGGGCTGAAGCAGAGCCTCTTGCTACCATAACGACGAAAAAAGTGATCAACTTTGTAGTCTGCAACATTATCTGTCGATTCGGTCTCCCACACACCATTATTACTGACAACGGAACCCAATTTGACAGTGCAGAATTTAAAGATTTTTGCAAACGATTTCACATTCAAAAGAAATTCTCTGCAGTTGCACACCCTCAAGCGAACGGACAGGTCGAAGTGGTCAATAAAGTTATAAAGTCCATTCTGAAGAAACGACTGGAAAAGGTCGGGGGCAAGTGGTTCGATGAACTTCCTATGGCTTTATGGGCTTACCGAACAACCCACAAGTCCGCGACCGGTCACACTCCGTTCTCTCTCTCTTATGGTTCAAAAGCTGTTATTCCAATCGAGCTAGAAGTACCTTCTCATCGTGTGACGTACTATGATCCGAAGAGTAACGCTATATTACTTGCTGAATCTCTCGATTTACTAGATGAGAAGCGTGAAGAGGCTGATTTGAGGGCAGCCGCGCATCGAAGTCGAGTCGCCCGATTGTACAATGCCAGGGTCTGTCCGCGAACCTTTGAACTAGGTGATCTCGTCTTGAAAAGAATCTATCCGGTTCCTTCGCACATGAGGCCGACATGGGAAGGACCGTATGTCATTGAACGAAGACTCGGAGATAACACATTCAAATTATCGACCGTTGACGGTCTTACTTTGCTAAGAGCCTAGAATAGCGAGAGTCTTCGTCGCTACTACATATAACAGGCTATGTTATTTCATTTAGTTTATTTTCCATTTTTGCAAATTGTTTCTGCATTTCGAAATTAGAATTTGTAATAAGGCAACTGACTTTGCCATATTTTCTTATTTCAGCAATAAAATGCAATCTCTTCGAGCCAAAGCTGTGATTTACTTGAAATACTTCATATGAACATCACCATGCACAGAGAGCTAAGTTTCACCACACGGTGGAATTTATTCAAATAGGGAGTGACTGTGATGCAACCGGTCACTCACTAAGTGAAACCCAAGCTCGGGGACAAGCCATCACACCAAAGTCAAAAAAGGATTGATACACGACAATCCTTTACTTAACTCCAGATTCCCAGAGTGCGAACTGGAGTACAAAAATACGTCTACGAAGAGGGTGGATCCATCCACCTTACAACTTCGTCTGTATCTAAACCAAGTTTGAGGAGGGTGGACCCGTCCATCTGACGACCTCGCTTGTTAACTCGGGGTGGATGTGATCCGACCGTCCACGATCCTGATACACCTTTCGCTCCCAGAGTGCGAGCGAAATCCAAAACATACAACAGATGTGAATGAATGTCTGTTCATTAACTCCAAATTCCCAGAGCGCGAATTGGAGTATAAACACCAACTCCGAACTCCCAAAGTGTGAGTCGGAGTACAAACATTAACTTCGAACTCCCAGAGCGCGAGTCGGAGTATTAACTTAAACTCCGGATTCCCAGAGTGCGAAACGGAGTATAAATATCAACTCCAAATTCCCAGAGCACGAATTGGAGTATAATTACCAACTCTGAACTCCCAGAGTGCGATTCGAAAGACAAATGTCGATTCCGAGTCCCTAGAGCTTGGACGTGCAATTAAAACTTAAGCCGGCGTGATCAACCGCCAGAAAATAAATGAGAGTCCCCGAAGTGCGGATATGATCATCGATAGTCAAACAAGTGTGGTTGAACCGCTCAATCTCCGTTTGTCTCAAACCTTCGTTCAGTGGCACTAGACTGAAAATGTTATAAGTGAGCAACAATCGCTGACTGATGTTCTACAACTCACCCCCAAGATTGGGGGCAGGACTTAAGCACCAACTGTTGACTGAAGCGGTGCGACGTCAAAATTCTACTCGCTTCCCGGTCGCGAACCATGTCCACAGTTTCCAGACTTGATGCAAAAAGACAAACTTGAATCGGAAGCTGGAACTTTACAAGTGCATTTCAAACATTGAATCACTTAAGCAAATACACAAGAAGCTAAAAAAGAAAAGTTTCATTTCTACTATTTATGAAAGAAATTCATGTACAAGTTTGTTCAAAAAAATTCCTACTAGCAGGGGCCGAACCCGCATCTATACACGGCCAACAAAATAAAAGTCAAAATAAACCAAGGAAGCATGTCTAATCTTTCTTCTTCCTCGGCTTCCTTTTCGGTGTAGACCCGTTGGAGCCGCCACTGCCTTTCCTCTTGGAGCCTTTACTTTTTGGTGGTCGGTCTCCAGGCGAGGGCATGATCTCGACATCCTCCTTCAAACTCGAATGAATAGGGATGCTTCCTGCAAGCAGAGTCGGAGGAACAGGATCAATTGTAGAAGGTGGAATGGGCACACTAGTGTCGAAAATTGTACCCCCAGGAGATATCGTTCTGAGCGGAGCTGGTCCAGGTGCCGCCATCCCACCTCCATAACTGCCACCATGTGCCGCTGCTTCCATCTCAGCGTCGATCTCGGCCAATATCTCATCTTCAGTAATCACTCGAGCCTTACTGGGAGCATCAGTAGTTGGCATCGAGGAGCTCGTAGCAGGAGCGGAGCGCCTCCACCCATGACGAATGGCAGGTCGGCAAAAGGATCACCATGACGGCGAAAGAGTTCATCCATCAGCTACTCATCAAAAACAAGTGAGCTCCCCTACATTTCGTCGAGCGGCACAGTTGTGGTTACAGTGGTCGATTCGGTAACGATAACCCCCTACGTCTGATATGATTCTTGTGTAGCAGGAGGCACGACCGGCGCAGCATCAATCACTGGACAAAAAATAAGAGAACTGTTAGAGCTTAATTCGAGTGAAGATTCCGACTTAAGCAGGTATGTGAAATGTTCAGAATACCTTCCTCAGTTTGACTTATAAGCGATTGGACGTCTTCAGTAACTTGCTCTGTAGTCGGAGACATCTGCGGCAGATCCGGATTGTAGGCAGGAACGGCTTGGGGATCAACCGCAGGCAAGGATTCAGGCTGGGTTGACGCTGGAACTTCAAGACTCACCTCATGATGGTCAACCCCTGAACCCTCTCCTAGTTTGAAGTGCTGGGCACCGAGCCTCTCCTTTTCATGCAGAATCATTGACTCATGGAGAATCTTCCTTTCATCTTCATTCAGAATGCGATTCTCGAGTTCAAATTCATCTACAGACTCACCTAGATGCGCCTCCTTCTCTTCTTCAACTAATCAGCCCTAGGCGTTCTATAGATGCGCCGGATAATCATCAAGCCGGGCTAGACCCATGTGCCTCAGCACGTTAGCGTTGTAAACAACGAGAAGGTCTTCAATATCAGCCTCTAGCCTGGATTCGGCCGATTTCACTTTCTCCTCAACCTCAGTCTCCACCTCGTGAACTTTGGCCATGGCCGCATCCCGTTCACCCCGAAGCAAGACAGCCTGCTCGCACGCCTCCTGGGCTGCGTTATTTGCATCATCCTTTTCCTTGGCCATGTCATAGAATTTGGCCTTAAGCTCGTTGAGTTCCTTGACCGCCGCATCCCGTTTGGCGGTGACTGTAGTATTCCGGTGGCCCATCTCCTCCACCAAGGCGACATGTGTCCGCCTCAACCTCTCCATTGCCATGTTCGCTTCATCAGCTTTTTTGGTGGCCTCAATTTCAGATTTCCGAGAAGACTCGGCCTCAGTATTGAGCACTTGTATGATTCGGTCCTTTTGAGCGAGTTCGGTCTCCATTTTCTCAATCACTTTGGCTCGCTCAAAGGCCAACTTGGAAGCTTTCTCTGCGGCCTTTACCCACTCTCTATACTGGGTGTAGACGTCGTGAATGTAGTCATGCATCGTGTTTTCCACCCCAGATGGGATTCTCTTTAAGTGAGGTGGAAAGACGTAGCCGTCGAAGCACATGTTCAGGAACTCCTTCCACAGCTAAGCAATTTTAATAGCCCCTTCCCCCGTGGGCTCAGTAATGGCCTGCTCTGCAATTATTGGGGGGCACAGTTTCAACTCGCTGGTGATGAGAACCTCGAAGTTAGAGTGGACGGTCTGTGTCGTGGAGGCTCTGGCGGGTGTGGAACATGAACAGGAGGCGGAGATGGAAGTCTGAGAGGAGGAGAGCGAGACCTAGATCGGTGTCTGTATTCTCTGTCCCTATCCCGCTCGTACCTCTCCTGGTTAGAGTACCCGCGATCGTGGTCTCTGTCTGAATCCCTCCCGCTAGAATCATAGTAGGTAGAAGACTTTCGGGCCGAGCGAAGGCTCCCAAGCATTGATCCTCTCTCAGACATCGTACTTGAAAATGAGAAACAAAGGAAAAGTTAGTGATCTCTTGGACTGGACGATTTACGATTATGAATCATGTAGTGTAGTGAAGTGTATGTATGTGCAACCCCCCGACCAACCGGAAATGTCGGCCGCACTCGTAGCAAGCGACCCGCTCAGATCAAGAGCATTGTCAAGCTCCTTCATCCCGATGTTGTGTTAAAACGACACATAATCCGGAATCGGAATATCAGCAAGCCCTTTGAAAGGATTCTCTACTTGCGGGGGAGGAGCCTCCGAAATTCTAATACTCGGGACGGGCAAAGACATAACGACGGATTTTAATCTCGCGGATTTAGAACGCTTATGAGTGATTGCCTTGCCTTTTCTCCTTCCTCCTGAATCTTGAACACTGGAAGAAGGCCCAGCTTGGAGTTCATTATCAGTGGGCGTTCTCTCCAGATCAACCTCTTCGGCTATTACGATGTCGGGCATTTTGCGTTTCGTCCGTTTCTTTGAGACCGCCCTAAGTGTCCCTTCCAGCCTTATGCTTTGCCTCCGTTCAATCAGCCCGACAATTCTCAAGTTTCTATCGGTTAAAACCAAGTCAATGTTCCTCTCTTCACCCGGAACTGATTGGAGGATCCGAACTAACTCTCTGAAATACCCACCGTCGGGTCATGAGATTGCGGCTGTAAAAGAAGTGAAGTATGTCAGTTTTGAAAACAATTACTATTATCTCGATAATTCATGAGAAAGACTGCAACACTTACGTCTATCCAACCATCGCCTAGTGAATCCAGGGGGGCATCGAACGTAGAACCATTCCGTCTTAATGTAACTCAGCCTTCCCCAGGACCCCGTTACAATCTGACAGTTCCTAACTGCTTCTAAGAATGTGAAAGAAGGGCTGTCTCTGTGGCTCTTAATGTTGAAAAGATATCTAATCTTGATCGGCTTTGGTGGTCGAAAGAGAATTTCCATAAACAAGATGAAAGTCTATTCAACAAGGCGTATCCGTTGGGGTGTAGCTGGGATGGAGCAATTCCAAGGAATGACAGCATTTCCCTTATGTACTGATTAAATGGAGGAAGCATCCCCGCTGTGCAAGCATGACGATTGAAAGCAGTAAACCACTCCGGGGGAGCATGTGGTCTATCAGTTGGCCCTGGCAGTAAAACGTCGTCAAGCGACAAGCCATGCCTTAAACAAATCCGTCCCAGCATATCTTCAGAGATGCCGGATGGCACATATTCTTGTGGACTGCAAACGAACCGGGCGCTTGGAAACTCGTCCGAAGCTGGATCTATGACTTTGGCTTCGATGGCCGGTATCTCGATGGTGGAAGGAATTGAACTCAAAAGTTCCTGCTGTTGTGAACTTGAAGGTTCCATGACTAACAAGCTTATGAAAAATCTTTGTTAAACAGACAATAACGCTCGTGCATCCCCCAGTGTAAAGTGTGTGGATGTGTTGTGCAGTACTGTATATCACTTGAAAAATTCTATAGAATTGGAGAAAGCATGTAAATGATAAGACTTCGAAATTCAGTCGGAATGACCGTCATCGCTGACCGTCACATCCGTGCCATCCAAATATTAGCAATCGATCCAAGTTAAAGTTTGTTAAAATTTTGTTAAGTAATAGTTCCATCGACGAGCTTCGAAAGGCAGTCAAATGTACAGTTCTACAGTCAAGTCCGGTTATGCAAAGCTAAAGCTCGTCGGAGTCAAGTATTTGATAGTACAAGATTTCGAATCCATCAGGGCTCAAACATAGATCGATCACTAGAGATTCAAGTCGTGATAGTCCGTAATGCAGTTGCTCGTATCGATCAAGTTCGCGTCGATACGTTTCGTATCGATCGTGTTCGACTCGATACGCTTCGTATCGATCACATTCGAGTCGATACGTTTCGTATCGATCAGGGGAATGTATTCTGCATCGATCATAGGCCTTGATTTCGTATCGATCAATGTCGGCGCATCGAACCAACTTATAATGCCCATTTCGTATCGATTGCAAGTGATCAGCTTCGAATCGATCGTCGAAGTCAATTACGTATTAATCGACACAGACTCCAGCCAACGCCCATCGATACGAAGTCGTTCCATCCCTCCACATGATATTCTCTCAACTACGAATCGATACAAAATGCCATCATCCCTAGATCGATACGAAGAAAACCATTTCCTTAATCGATCGATGCGAACATATAATTTATATCTTTCAACCATTCTTCTTCCCCAAATCGCTCGAGCACCATGATAATTCACTCTGAGCTGATTCTGACCTTAGTGTCCCTGGAGATCGATTGTGTGTGTAAAGAGATTGGCGATCGATTTCGAATTCCATCTCTATAACATGGATTGGATGTCCAGTTACCTGATTTCAAGATGTCGGTTCGAATATTTGATGTAACAAAGTGATTCGGAGACGAAGGATTCCTGTAGATATAGTTCTTCTCAAATCGATACAAAAGCAAAGCGCAAGAGTAAAAGTAAAAAGTGAAAAATGGATAAGTCCATAGTATATATATGGACTCGAGCGTAAAGGCAAAAAATGATTTGCATCCCTGTGAACTCAACCGGTAGCTACAGGTCAACCAGCGGATCGAGTCAAAATGTCTATTCGAATCCATCGACTCGAGCCTTCATCGAAGCGAAATTCAAAACGAAGGCTTTTTTGAGCCACCCAAATCCATCGATACGAAGTCGTTATTCGTATCGATCATTTTCAACTATCTCCAGTATCCATCGATGCGAATTGTCAATTCGTATCCAATGACACCAGGACCATCGATTCGAAATACATAGCAAGGGTTGTTCTGAAGGCGTTGAACACCATCGATACAAACGATCGTTTCGTATCCATTAAACCTCACATCCATCGATTTGAAATTATCATTTCGTATCCATCAATGCGATGTATATCAATGCAAAGATAATGTCCCAACCTTTTACATCGATTCAGGAGAGGATCGATACGAAGGAACGTTCAAAAACAACCATCGAGTGTTGTTACAATTCGAATTTCACATCGGTTCAGGAGAGGGTTGATACGGAATTCGATATGAGATAAACTGACAATGACTCGTGAACGTCAGTGAGGGTCAAATTAACGTATATGCATATACGTCGGACTAATATTCAATTTTTAACATTCACAGGAATTGGATACTTATCTGATAATGATTACAACAACAAACAGCTAATCTCAGTCAAGCAGCAATCAGTTACAGCAATACAGGTACAACAGTTGACAATCAACGGTTCACATCACCGAGAAAATCAGTCAAAGATTACAACTTTCAGTGAAAAGACGATAACTGTTCAGAATGAAGATTGCAGCATTTCAAAGCACATTGTGTTTCCACAAGACGTACTTTGGGGGGCAAATGTTATCCCGCCTTTTGGCAAGGCTGTGATACCAAGAACTTGACTAGAAACCAATGACGGTTCTACTTTGAGAACAGTTATACGCAGGCTCACTATGGATATCGACGAATTTTGTCCGATTCCGGATCAAGCTACAATCGATAAGACACGACGAGCGAAGCAATGAAAGTCCACGTTCCAAATTTCAAGTCAATCCGAGTTCGTATGCTCAAGTTACGATCGATGCAAAATGAAGGAAACAACTCAATTTTCGTATCCATAGCTCAGCCTCTGTTCGAATCCATCGGCTTCGTATTGATCCGAAGGCCCTAGTTCGAATCGGTCAGCTTCGCATCCATCGCCAGAGTCTACTTCACATCCATCGACGAGCCTTGTTCGAATCCATTGGGAGAACCACAATTCGTATCCATCAGAGGAATAGGCCTTGTTCGTATCGATCGGCCATTCTCTTGTTCGCATCGATCAACTGATCTCTTGTTTGTATTGATCAGCTATCCTCTATTCGTATCCATTGAGCATGGCACTATTCATACCCATCACAATGTTGCTTGTTCGTATCCATCAAGTCGAAGTGACTTTGATCGATACGAACAAGGGCTACCTTCATCGATGCGAACAGAGCCACCATTATCGATACGACCAAGCAAGCTTCATCGATACGAACAAGGCATGCTACAGATCGATACAAAAAGGCAAGCTGTTGATCGACTCGAACTGGGCAACGGACTTTGAGATGAACGAGGCAAAGTTCTAGGATGACTCGGTCAACTCGGCGAAGAAGGTGAATTGATACGAAAATGCATGCCACGTCACCACCTGATCACACACAACCATCGATTCGAACTGATCGAGTCGAAATGATCGATTCGAAGTAAACAGCTTACCGAGAAACTCCAATTCGAATCGATCATAACTCGAGATCCACAAGTCCGAATGCTATGAAATTTTCACAGAAGCTTACGTGCATGCTAAAGAATGTTCACACCAAGTTTCGACTCCATCGATCGAAATCCTGATCGATACGAATTTCATTCGTATCGATCACGGATCGGGCCGAAACTTCACGGGCTTGGTCGCGTGGGCCCACTCACGTGCCAGAAGAAGTCTCCCAAGATCTGAGCAAAATATCAGCCTCATACACCTATAAATAGTGCCCCAGAGCCTACAGAAAGGGGATCTTTTGATTCTCTAACGCCCAGACTCTGCTGGATTCAACTCTAAACTCCATTGCTGCTGCTGCTACCGAATTTTACTACTATAATTCATTGTTATCTGCTGTAACCCGCTGCAATCAATTGTAATCATCAAAGAAACATCAATAAAGCAATCAACTTCATAGTGGACGTAGGCAATACGCCGAACCACTCTAAATTCTTGTGTTTTTGTGCGTTTTAATTACTTTCATTATCTGTTTTGGAGTTTTTTTTAGATAATCCTCTTTTTCCATTAAATTTCTTCATTTTATCTCTTCAAAGACTTCCGAAGAGCGTTGTGCCCAATTTTGGTACAAACATATAGAGGTAGTAATTTAGGGAAAATCTTAGGTGATAATTTAATAATATAATTACCGAAACATAGGGGAGGGTAAACTATTGTAATTCACCTCTAAATATATAGATCTACTTTAGGTAATAGAATTGAATCAATAAAAATATACCTATGTATGTATTCCCTTAATCGCCTAGATTATACTCGTTTTGGATAGGCTTGAATACATAGAAATAGGTGCATGAAAGTGTGTATATAATAAAATAGAAAAACTACATGAATCAAGTATAATTAAGATTGAAATTTATTCAAAATATTTTTTAAAAGTTAACCTTTCAGTCGTGCATAAATCTTCAATAAAGAAGAAGAAAACAAAGAAAAAGAAACGAAAGTAAAACAATGAAAAAGGACAAAAATATCCAGGTCAGGCGTCTGAAAAACCAACTAGACATTTGAAGAAATTTATAGGGTAAAACAAAAAGGAATCGGTTCATTTTTGACCCAATTCAGAGTTTGAGTTTACTTTCAAACATCTAAAATCAAATTCAAACATCTGAAAATAAGTTCAAATGTCTAACTCATGGCCAGATTTTTCTATAGGAGTTCAAACGTTTGAATTAAAATTCAGACGTTTGAATCAATAAAGCAAGCCCAGGTCGAATCTGGACCTAGTGCAGGTCAAGTAAGATGGATTAAGGAAACTAGTTTCCACTTTCTTAACTTTTAGGAGGTCACATAGCCACATGAAGCGGTGCTAATATGTGGCATTGGATCTACACTGGATGACGTACCTAGGCCTACACTTTATGGTGTGAGTGTAGAACTCGACAAGGCTTGCGATTACAATGCAATTAGAAGCTCTTACTATTCTAGAGCACACGCGATCACATAATTATCATGTTGGTCACAGTGGAAGGTAGACAGAGACGTCAGGATTAGTAGGGCTATATGGCCGGGTTGTGGCTAAAGCTACAGGGGAATCCGTAATGACCCACCTTTTGACTCTCAAAGGTCGACACTAATGCATCCATGGTATTCACATGTCGAGCATCCAAGTGTCAAAAAGGCAGATTATTGAGTTGAAAGAAAGAAAAAACATAACATTATCTCACATCGTGACGAGTAATATATATTTAATAGATATTTATAAAAGAAAACTGTAATACATATACATCAATAAGAGTACACTAATCAATCATTAGCCTGGACAGTTACAACAACATGTCCTCACAAATGCTAAGAAATAAAAAACAACAAATGTAGTGGAAATAAAATATACGCGAATACTTCTTGGTGGCAGCCAGTTCCTCTCCTGAAGCTCCAACACATCTAAAGCTAAATCTGGAAATATACTCGGTCTAAACCGAGCATTATAAGAAAATAACGCCTGGATCAGTCTGGTAAACCAGCATGAGAAACATAACTCAAATGGATGTTAATGTTATAAAGCCTTTTAAAAACAATGGTGTCACTTAAAACCACGCCGCACACAAACACGGATGGGTTTTTACCTAAGATAACCAAACCATTTCACAAGAATCTTAAGATATTATAATAATGTCTAGGGTTTATTATAAATATTTAACCATAGCCGCAAAGGCACATATTAGGTATACAACTAAGTCCATAAAGGCACATATTGGAGAATGGGTTCCACACAATGGAAAGACTACTGTGTATCGCCTGCCACAGTACACCTCTAGAAAAATGGACCGAAGGCCTCACATGGACTCCTGCAAATCATGACCGACCTATCCTCTACTGGATAGTACCAAATATATCATCACCCCAATTGCCGGCCAACAACCATACTGCATCACACGCATACATAAATGGGTCGATATAGATCTAGATTGGGTAATGACCATATCCTAATGGTAGCGAACCATATAGTCGTGAAGTATATCCCCTGTTTTAATCATTACCAGTTGTGAGGCCTGAGGCTACGTTTTAACTTTTACATAGCAATCCCACTTTGAATTCTAACACTGCACTCCAAGCAATAATGTAATGCCAACATTCATCCAAGTTGTTCAGGGTATGAACAAACGAAGGCACTACTTCTATTACATCCTTAGGATTGATAGCAAATAGCCCTTGCACTTTAAAGAACTCCGTCTTCGATTCCATCATCTTTAAGAAGTCTCCAATTTGAATGCTTTTGCTAGTTCGAAGTGTTTTTCGGTAATATATCTGATTCCAGTCTCTCCGAACCGACAGTTTTAAAAATTGGCCAACATTTGATAATCAGTTATTTAACTATCAAATAAACAAACAACCAAATCAAAGAGTTAATTCGATATTAAAACAACCCTAGTTAAGCACATAAGCAACCACTAAGCCTCCTTAATTAATCCTTTCATTAATAAAAATCTCTTTTCAAATATTTGTATTAAAATACCTTTTACAAAAGATATATTCAAAACCCTCTCTACACTTTTCAATGGTATAAGAATATTCACAAACTATTTCATTTTCAATACTTAAAAAAGTATTTATTACTTATCTCAACGGTATAAGTATATTCATAAAATCTTAAGAAAGTTTTCATTTCTAAAAACATATTCAATTGGGTTAAAACAAATTTCATTTAAAACATTAGTAACAATAAAACCCAAACCACTTTTCTCTTTTTGGTGTTAAGTATGAAAAGAGTATTTTCCATACAACCATAATTTAAAATGATCATTTATGGAATACGGGTCTCATTCTTTTTATAAAAATTCGATTTATAAATCCCTTTTATAAACTTCCTTCATAAAACTCTTTTCTATTTATAAAACTCTTTTATATTTATACTCTCCTTTTATATTTACAAACTCCTTTTATTAATCTCCAAATTTATTTATAACTCTTTTTATAAAACTTCTTTTATATTTATAAATTCCTCTTTAAATATTTCTTTCATATTTATAAAATCCTTTTTATAAATCCATTTCTAGTTATAAAACTCTCTTTATAATTCTCTAAGATTATTTATCACAAATCTTTAGTTTTCAAGATGGAACCAAATACTTTTCCATAAAACGATTATTCCATATATTACTACAAATCCACAAATGTGTTTTATTATTCCAATTTATCAAAATGATATCATTTCTCTTTTTATAAAATATCACTTATGAATTCATTCCTTTATATATAAAATAGTGAATATTAGGCACAGGTCCCTAATAAGTTTCAAAATACACAAAAACCCCAGTAAAAAAAGTATGTAAATTAGGTCCCTAGAATTAAGTTACTAAGATATTGCACATAGTTATGCAATTATTCACTGAATAATTGCAGACATTTATGCAATTATATCCAAAAGTTGCATAAATTTATGTAATTTTTTCGGTGAATAATTGCGGAAATTTCTGCAATTTTTTTGGTGAATAATTGCAGAATTTTCCGCAAACTTTTGAAAAAATTGCATAAATTTCCGTAATTTTTGGGTGAATAATTGCGGAATTTTCCATAATTTTTTGAAAAAATTACTGAAATTTCCGCAATTTTTCAGTGAATAATTGTGGAAATGTCTGCAATTTTTTGATATAATTGCATAAATGTCTATAATTATTCACTGAATAATTGCATAAGTGTATGTCATTATTCGGTAATTTAATTCTAGGGACCTAATTTACAAACTTTTTTTTACTGGGGTTTTTGTGTATTTTGAAACTTATTAGGGACCTGTGTCAAACTGTCCCTATAAAATATCATTTATAAATCCATTTCTTTATTTATAAAATACCATTTATAAATCCATTCTTTTATACAACATTTTATATAAAATGTTTCACAAATATATACCGAAATATTTCTATCTAGTTTTAAAAACAAAATCACTGTATTATAAAAGATAAATTCCCCTTTATTTTCATTTAAAATAGACATTCATTATTATAATAACTTTTCTACAAAATTAAATGCCTCTTGAAATGTTTTTAAAATATTTCCAAAAAGGTTGGAGAAAAATAGAAAAATACAAAAACTATTTTAAACAAAATGCCATAGAAAGTTACAAAAATCATATATAAAATCATTCTTCAAATCAAAACTATTTCAAATCAAAAACAGCAATTATTAGTATTTCCAAAATACTATAATGAGGAAAATTGTTGCCATACTACTTAACCAATGTTATTACTACCTTTATCACTAAAAGTTCAACTTTTAACATATATTAATGTCGTATCAATTATGGCCAACTACCAAACTTTTAGCATTCAACAATTTTATAACAAGCATATATACGAGAAATCCGGATTTTCCTACAAAATTCTCCGTACTTAATTTTATATATCATTCGCTTTTCAAAGCGCAAATTTAACCAAACCAGACCAATAAATCATTCAAACACAAAACATTAGTTTATATCTAATATATATCATATAATATTCATCCAAGGGTGAGTTGACTCACTGAAATTCCAACGAACGCTTAAGCCTTCCAGTTTGATCTAGAATCGAATAGCGTTCGATTTTAGCCTAAAATTCTACTTGCTCCAAACTTGATGAAATCAAATCCATTTCATAGATAATGTTATAACGAGCATAATGCAAAAGGTCGTGTCTTAATTGGAACTCATATAAAGAAGTTATTATTTTATAAGATTTTTAATTAATTAAAACAATTAAATCACTTAATTTCACTTAAATTTTAATTACCCATACTAAACTTCTTCTCCCCCAAACAGTCGCTCCTCCCCTGTACACGAAAATGGTGCACGTTGCACGACCGTGCACTCTCCCTTCCACTCTGGTCAACTATTCGATGATCCAACACCACGGATGAGTCTCTCTTCACACAAAAACTTGATCCCTCACCACAACTTCGAACTCGATCCACTCTCCCTCCAATCGACCTATTCCTTCCCTCTTTGAATCCAAAATTTCATGCGACCCAATTCTCCACCACACTACCCAAAAATATTAATGCCGACTCCCCTTCACTCGAGAAGAACCATGCCGCCTTCACCTTGGCCAACCATAGCCTATGTCCTCAAAATCCAAACCTTCCTTTAGCCTTGTTCACACCCAAACTATCAATCATCGCAAATCACAACCGCACACCCCTAAACTATATAGATTCGAACCCTACACTCTTATAAACTCAATGGATCCAAAGTTATAATTTTTATATTAAGTAATTGAATTGATTTTGATTTTTAAGTGGAGGAGGTCGATTTTACTTTTCTTTTATAGGAGATGAAAACGAACAAGGGAGAGAAGTGTGAAAAATCAAAGAACGAAGAAAAGTCTTAGGTTTGTGTTTAGTTTCTTTTCAATTTCTGGCACGTCGCTGCATAAAATTTCATTTGTGTATGAACTGTTTGAGCGACAAAACAAAAATACGATCGTGCACAATGCAACACGATCTCAAAACAACAATAAAATACACCGGTTATCTTATTTTGAGAAATTTCAAAAATACCAATGTTTGCCATAAAATAAGTCAAACTATAATTTAAATATTTTCTAAATTAAAAAATATTGAAAAATCATATAAATAAAAATATATCAATAAAAATTAAGACATTTTAATAAAAATTAATTTCCATATTATTTATTAATTTTCAACCTAATCTAAATATTTAAATAAATTAAACATTCATATTCGAAACGTTAAAAATTCCAGGTCGTTATATTCCTCCCTCCGAATTTCGCCCTCAAAATTCCAAAAGGAAGAAAAATGTCTTCACACCCTTAGACTTATAAAATCAATTCCTAAAATGAGTTATTAAGCTTTTAAAATCCCTTGTGTTACAAAAATTTTTTGTAACACCTCATTTGCACGAGTGGGTCGAAAAAAATCATAATGTTAATATAAACCCATATTTGAGACCTCCTGTAATGACCCGTAAATTTATTAATTTGATAAATTATATTTATTTTTAAATATTCAAATATAAGCTTTTTAAAACATAGATTATGATGTTTTGAATAGTAATGACGGTAATATTATTTTGAATAAATATTCACAAAAATATATATTTTAAAAAAATTTCGATAAAATGGCCGAAAACTATTTTGTCGATAAACAGCTCTGTAATCATCAAAAGTCGCGCATAGAGCTGGAATCATACACTTATTTATCCATTTAAACAAAAATATGAAATAAAATTATTTATTTTAATTTTGGGAAATAAAATATATTTTTGACATCATCAATAATAGCATCATATTTGATAATTGATTTATGAATTTAAATTGAGTGTAAATGATTTAATAATTATTTTAATTATTAAGTAAGCCCTTGTAATTATATAATGATAGAAATATTATTATCAAACTTTGTTTATATATATATGTATATATATATATTAAATAAGAATTGAAATTATGAACGGAAATCGAAAGCGCAATCTCTAACGAGTCAACGTAGAAAAGTTGTGCAACTTGATCATTTGAGATATACATATGCACACATACATGTACATATACATGAACACATTCACATGCACATAAATATACAGATACACACACACACACACAAATAAATAATAAAAGATAAAAGGAAAATATCATGATATTATATATAAATATCATGATATTTCTTTAAACCCAAAATCAACCTCTTACACCCAAGGTACAAACACATAGGTAGACACATGCAGGGAGGTACTTCGACCATGGGTGATGAGGTAGGAGGAGGAGTGGTATGAGGAAATGGTGATGTGTGTGCACATAAATATCATTGTATTTTTTGTCACTTCTTTGCCTATAAATACCACCATCCATCTTCGCATCATTTGCTCATAAATTCCTAAGATTTCTTCGCTTTTCCTCTCCACTTTAATGGCTTCCTACCTTAGGAAATTAACGAAGAAAATTATGGCAAAAAGTAATTAAAATTACATAGTATATATATTATCCAAACACTTCCAAACCAAAGCAAATCTCCTCCTTCTCCCCTTCTAAACCTACGGCCACAACATCCACCACCCAAAAGCTGAGCCTTTCCTCTCTTCCAAGAAGGGCTATGAGCACCCAAGCACCATAGGCCAAGGCCGAACCCCCTAGGAAACATTAGTGCAAACTTTGTGAGCTCCGGTTCCGGAATAGCGAAGCTATAGTCATTTTAAAGTTAGTTTGATTGAATCTAAGGTGAGAAACTCTATTTTTATATGTTATATTGGATAATATATATGTTTGGCTATGCTTGGTTATGATGGATGTTTATCATATTTGAATATGATAATATGTTTATTTGGTTATGAGAAATATTCACGTTTAATACACACCGAAATTATATGAAGAAAATCACTTTCCGTTATGAATTATAAAAGTGTTAAGAGTTGGTTAAACCTCTTTAAAATGGTTTATAAACACTAAAACTCAATTTGAAGAAGTTTCAACAAGTTATGAAAATTTGGTCAAAAATAGGCGCGTCGCGTAACGGCAATTTGCGATTTTGTCCCATAAAAGTTAAATCCATTTATACGATGAAATCGGAGCCAGAATTCTTTAGCATAAGAATTTTCCAAACTCTTATAATCATTATTTTCAAACTAAAGAAAACGATCGAGATTCATTTAGTAGATTCTTTCAAATGGATATTTTTAATTCTCTAAAAATATGGAATAAATTCAACAAATATATTAAAATGTTTTAAAAGAGAATTAAGTTATAAAAATGGACTTCTAATAATAGAAATGTTATTTTGATCAAATAAGTCTTAAAAGCACTATTCGCAGCACTTTTTGCAGCGGTTTTTAATAACCTTTGAAATATAGATTTAAACTTAATTATTCTTTCCCAAATCTTTTATAAATGTTTTCAAATAAATAATTAATAAAGATTATTTGGAGGCTGCATATAAATAAATGGTTAAAATAAATGCTAAAAAGAAAAGCTATTATAAATAAATAATTTAATCTTAGCTCTAAAAGCCGATGAGTAGACTGGATGTTCTATTCATTAGATTTGGATGTGGCATGCTTAAACTAAGCAGATGTTCAGGAGCAACCAGGGCCTTGGCTCACCTAGCCTCTTTCCTGGGCGAGGAATAGATAAGGCCGAATTGTTGGAAACGAGGCATGTATAATAGATTTAATTTTACACATTTAATACAACTTGGATTGTGTAGAAATAATCTTTTTATACTTGGTATTAAATTTTGAGGAGGAAACCAGTACTATCCATGTAAATTTAAAAGGTGATTCCACCATTATTCGATGGATAGTAAAGGTTGAATACAGAAATTGATATTGAGTAGAATTAGCATTTTCTATCGACCCTTTTTACTCAATAAAGTTTTTCAACACGATTTATGAGAAACTATTTGGTGTTTTCTAAAGTTAAAGAGAGGTTTAATGATCTCGTATATACTGGAAAAGAAATGATATATCTCTAAAAGGTGTTTTTATCAATAATCGGTTCAGAGAGACCAGGATCGAACTTGGGTGATTCCTATCCAAAAACTACTTCGAACAAATGTACGTTCAAAGTAAAGATGTAGATTGATAATAATTTAGAAGATGGAATGTAGGGCTTCTTGTCACCGATCCTCCGGGAAAATTTCCCGTATCATATATATGTGGCAGTAGTATCTTCATTTGTTCTTCGATGCAAGGGCTGCTTGCTACTAATCCTAGGGGTAATTACCAAAATAGGATGTACCAGGAGAGTGCCTTCGGTTTGTCATGTTTTTGGACAACTTATATGGACGAATGTCTGAAATTACATTTCTAAAATATACATACATTGATATCTACAAACGTACATCTGTTTGGTGGTGTAGGAGATAACCACTCTTACACTTAACGTCCTCTGATACGTACGAGCTCAGAGGTTGTACTTTTAGAGAAATTAGTAGTGTGTTGTTAGAAATGGTAATATGGCATTCAAAGTGGGATTTGTTCTATGAAAGGTAAAACATTACCTTAAGCCTCACACCTGGGAATGACAAATACAGTGTAGATGCGACAGGGCTACGTGGGTGCACCCATTAGGATATGGGCATCACCTTTCTAGATTACCCTCTATATATTGGGTATGTTGTGTATGCTATGAGAGCTCTTGAATAGGCCGGGAACGACTGGGAGAATGTCATATTCGGTACTATCTACGATAAAGGTAGGCTAGTTCTGTGTTGGTAGAAAACTATCTATTGGTGCCTCGGTGCATTTTTCTAGAGATGTACTATCAGAAGGTAGTCGCTTACCTTGTCATTGTATGGAATCCATTCTCCAATACGAGCCTTTACGGTTTTAGTTGTAGACCTACCATGTTGTCAAATTTAACAAATGTAACAATTCCAACTATGATTAATATGTTACTTGAAAGGATTTTCAAAGAATGTCGTTATAGATAATATCTCTGATTTTGCATAGCAAATGTTTTAGTTATCATAATGTAGAAACCCATTCCGTATTTATGTGCAGCGTGGTCATATGAGATACCCTTTGTTTTCCAATACCTGTATTTTTTAGTTTCTCACACCAGTCCCATGATTGATACGGAGTTTATTTTCTTTTCCCTTAAACTCTGGATGCCCTATTTTTTCGAGCAGCCAATTAGTCATGTTTAACTTGGAGCATTGTGATGGAGCTTGAAGTCTGGAGCCGAAGATGTTCCTGTAGATAGTTCTCTATTTTCATTTCCACTACATTAGTTTACTTATTGTATTCAGCATTTATAAGGACAAAGATTTATAATTGTCCAGGCTGATTTATAGGATAGACTACGATAAATGTATTTAAAATTTCCGCCGTAAAGGTCATATATATTAAAATAATATATGTTATTCCATTCGTGTGAGATTTTGTTATGTCTTTATTTTTCTTTTTACCCATTACTATCCGTCCTTCCAGCACTTGGTTTTAAGGCACCTGAATGCCGATGATGTATTAGTGTCGATTTGAGGGTCGAAAGGGTCGGTCTTCACATATGGTATCAGAGCTTAGGTTGAGCGAACACCTAAGCCTAATAGGGGTAAAGTGTAACCACCCGTAAATATATCAATTTAAATAATTGATCGTTTAGCTTTATCGATATAATAATGATTTGGGAAATAATGATTTATATTAATTTATATGATTTTACAAATAAAATATGATCATTTTAATTAGTTAAAAATGATAAGAAAATTTATTTACAAATATATGCATATTAATTTAAAAGAGAAAATATGATCGAAAATCTGAATCGGGATTTGTAACGATACAACGTGTGGAAGTTGTGCAACGTTGTAGGAATATGTAACATACACATACACATGTATATGTGTATACAAGAAAACATGCACGTGAACATATATATATATATAGACACACACACACACACACAAATATAATTAAGTATAAAAATATAATATAAAATATAAAAGATATTTTAAGGTTTCTTACTTCTTAAGCATGCATAAGTCAACATATGCATACATGAGATGATGGAAGTGATGGGCACATGGATGGGGGATGTTTGTCGTGCTTAGGGAGGGGTGAAGTGTAATGGTGAAGCTATATAATGGTGATGAAGATGATGATGTATGGATACTTTTACACTCTTCTTTTCCTATATATACCTTACCCTCTTCTCTTCATTTTCATTCATCTTCTTCTTCATATTCCTAAGCTTTGTCTTCCTCTTTAATGGCTTTAACCCTAAGAGAAATAATGGCAAAATTTATTTCAAAAAGAATTTAAATTGTAATATATAGTTATATATACTTAAACAACTCAAGACAACCCCGAAACTCCACTTTTTCTCCTTGTTCTTCACAATCTCCACGCCACTTCATCATAGGCCAAGTCACTTCCTTGCTCCACTTTAGGCTGTGCAACCCTCAAGCCACCCCAAGCCTTGGTTAAGGCATCTAGGAGCTAAAATTCGAAGAATAGTGAGCTTCAAAAACCGAATAGCAGAGCTATAGCGAATTTTTAATTAATCATTGAAAACTCAAGATGAGAACTCCTAAACTATTATATTTTATTCTAGATGATGATATGATATTTGTAATGGATGTTTAATATGCTTTGATCATGAAGTTTAGTTGTTTCATATGAATATTGAATATATATGCAAGTCACAGAAATATACGTCGATATGCACAAAGGAAATCACTTTCCTCTATAATAACGAATTAGTGTATATGGAAGGTTGAATTTCTCAAAAAAGGTTTGAAAATGAGTTTGAAATGTTTTATTAACATATGGAAGTGTTTCGGTGAAGTTTGAATGAGAATTGAAAATTTAGTCAAAAATAGGCACGTCGCGTAATGACAATTCGCGATTTCGCGCCATAAAAGTCAAACAAGTGTAAAAGTTGAAATATAGCACGGAATTCTTTGAGATAAGAATTTTCCAACCTATTATATCCATAGTTTTCTAACAAAGAAATAAAATCGAGATTTCGATAAGTAGATTTTGAGATATGAGCAAAACAAGTTTTTGAAGAATCCTGGTTTTGCAGTTCGGAATCCAAAACTGGATTTCTTCGAAAATGATGTTTTAAAATTGTTTAAAAATGTGGAATAAATCTTATAAATCTTTTAGAAATGTTTTAAAAGTGATTTGAGTAATAAAAATGAATTTCCAACTAATCAAAAGTCGGTTTTATTAATATAGCTTATAAAAGCGCTTTCCGCGGCACTTTTCTATAACTTTTAAAATATAGTTTCAAACTTAACAATTCTTTTTCAAATCTTTTATAAATGTTTTTAAATGAATAATAAAGTGCTTTAAAGATGATTTGAAGGATTTATGGAATGGTTAAAGATTTATAGTCGATCAAATAACTTGACCGCCTTTTGGGTGTCAAAGAGATAGTGTCTAGGCTTGAGTATAGAAAACCAGTTTCCTGCTCTCCCCGGCTATCTGAACTGGCCCGATGGAGCGGATAATGTATTTGGTTTACTCAGATCAATACCTTCCTAAATGAAAAATGAAACGATTTTGAATTTATTCTAGTTTAAAAGGAATTTAAAAGTCATCAAAGGATTTTATAAGAGAGGTTTAATAATTCCATATATACCGAAAAGAATGTTTTAGAAATGTATATCTCCAGAAGAGATTTGGATAAAAAGAACTTAATAAATTTAAGAATGATTTCCTATTCACTTGACCTCTTTTATCGATGATTGGTTTGGAGAAACCGGGGTCGGATTTGGATTATTCATATCCGAATACCACTTCGAACCAATTTATGTATTCAAAGTGAAGACCTGAAGGTAATTGTGGAAGATGGAATGTAGGGCTACTTGTCACCGACCCTTGGGGGAAACTTCCCATATCATGTTATGTTGCAGTAGTTTTTCATTTAAAGATGTTCGATGCAAGGACTTCTCGCTACTAATCCTAGGGTTAATTCTTGACAGGATGTGGTAGGAGAGTGCCTTCGGTTTCATTCAGTCCCAGAACGAACTTGTACGGACGAATGTATGACGTTGCATTTCTCATTACATGAGGGATCTCTATGAACGTATTATCTGCTTGGTGATGGAGAAAACAATTTCTCTTAGCTTAACACTCTTTCCTGAGATGTACGAGCTCAGGAGTTATACGTTTGTAGAATTCAATTGTGTGACCATGGAATGGAAATGTGGCATTCAAAGTGAACAGTGCAAATAAGAAAGGTAATCATTACTTCAAGCCTCACACCTGGGAAATGGCCAAAACAGGGTAGATGCGGCATGGCTATGTGGTTCACAACCATTAGGGTATGATCATCCCCTTCTAGATAAATTTCTACCCACTATGACGTTCGGGTTTAAATTATTGTGGAGTGTGCTAAGAGATGTCTTGGATGGGTCAGTAATGACCGGGGTGATGACATATTCGGTACTATCTAGTGAGAAAGGTAGGACGGTCTTTTGTTGGTAGAGGTGCAAATGTTCTACTGTCTTCAGTACATTCCTCTAGAGATGTACTACCGAAAGGTAGTTCCTTCACCTGGTCGTTTGTATGGAAATCCATTCTCCAATAAGCGCCTGCCATTTTGTTTGTAGAGCCTAGTATGTTGGAATTTAATGATGGTAACAATTTCGGCTAAGATTAATCAGTTTAATTGCAAATGTTTTCAAAACTATCATTAAAAATAATATTCCTTATTTTTACGTAAAAAGGGTTTTGGTTATTATAAGGTAAAAACACGTCCATGTTTATGTGCAGCGTGGTCTTATGAGTTACCTTTTTTTTCAAACATCGTATTATTAGTTCTCACACCATTCCCATGACTGGCCCGGAGTTTATTTTGTTTTCCCTTTAAACTTAAGGTGCCCTATTTTTTTCCAAGTAGCCAAGTAGTCAGGATTCTGTTTTGGAGTATTTTGGGGAAAGCATGCTGGAAGAGATTTTTGGAGCATGGAGTTGGAGCACCCGATGTGGATATATATTTATCTATTTTATTTTTCTACCGTGTCTAAGTTAGTTAATACCAGCAAGTGTGGGAGTAGGCAGTTATAACTGTTCTTGGCTGGGTTAGTTCATACCAAAACTCTGATGTACCCTAGTGAGAGTGGTTGTATGTATTATCTATCTATTTTAACGTAATGTGAGAATTTGTATTTCTATATTTTATCTTCACTTTACCCCTGAAAATCTTCCTCTTCGGCGCTTGGATTTACGACATGTGAATAACGTGGATGTATTAGTGTCAATTTTCAAGAGTCGAGGAGTCGGGTCTTCATATTTGGTATCAGAGCTGAAGGTTAAGCGAGAATCTTGGCTTTGGTAGGGTATGACTCATTGGAGATAGGGTTAGTAATACCCTAGAATGAGTTTAATCTTTGAGAGTGCAATTTAGAATACTTATCTGAATAAACTCAAGTTGTGCTACGTCTTTGTATTCTAAAGTTTCTTACTAAATTTAGGTAGTAAGATATGATTACTCGTAGAGGACGATAACAGGGAAATAGCAGCACCACAACAACCAAGGGTCGAGCTCCAACCACTGATGTAGATGAAATAGCACCCGTACAACCCCGGGTTAATTTTGCCACCCTATGCAAGAATTTTACCAGCTTAGGGTGAAAACCATTCAAGGGTACAGAAGCTATCATCGAAGTACAGGCATGGGTTAAATCATGTGAAAGGATCTTTAAGGCATTAAACATCAATGATGAGCAAAAGAGGTTCTTTGCCTCTTGGCAGCTACAGGAAGGGGCTCTAGCTTGGTGGGAGTCCATTACCCTAAATGATTCGAAAAACAATTTCACTTGGGAAAGATTTAAGTAGGTTTTGGAGGAGCAGTACTTGCCAGCATCTGAGAAATATTGTCTTTACAGAAGTTTTATGGATCTAAAGCAAGACGAAATGACTATTAAGGACTATGCGAATAAGTTCAACGAATTATCTTGTTTTAGGCCTGACACGCCTTTAAATAAAAATGAGAAGTTTATTTCTGGGATGAACCATAAGTACCAAAGCCGGATGACTGCCCATGTTAAAGGATTATTTATAGTTTTGCTGGTTATGGGATTCCGTTACGAAACATTGGACTAGAAAATTCTGGTGGTAGCTCAGACCAACAACGACGCTAACAACTGGAAAATGAGGAAGTTCAATAACAGTGGGAAAAAGCCGTGGCCAGGAAAACCCGGGGAAGGATCTTAAGGAAACTGCTTTAAGGAATACACTTGTAACAATTATATGAGGAAGGGCCATATTGCAAAGAATTGTAGAAGTCCAAACGTCCAGGATTTCGTCTCTCCGATGGTTTAGAATAGCCTTGGCTATAATTGTCACCAACCGGGGCACATGATCAAGGATTGTCCGACCATGAGGAAGGGAGAGCAAGCCAAAGTCTACGCAATAAAGAATGAGCCTTCAACCTCTCAGGATGTGAAGGGCAAAGGAGTTTTGGAAGGTAATATTTTTATTGAAGATATTTTTGTTAGAGTATTGTTTGACACAGGAGCTTCTCATAGTTTTGTTGCTAAGAAAACCATAGAAGAATTAAAACTTGACCCTAAATTAGTTGATACCCCTATTTGCATGACGAATCCTATAGGTGGTACCACTAACCTTTGTACGAATTGTTAAGAAGTTCAAATTTCCCACTATTCCCATAAATTTCCTTTCGACTTATTTGTCTTATATTTTATTAGATTTGAAATTTTGCTCGGTATGGATTGTTTACCTAAGTACAAAGCTGTTCTCGATTGTGATAGTAGAACGATAACCTTATGGACCAGTTTCGGGAAGTTTATAGAAATATCTTGTGAAGATCCTAGTCCAAAGAGGGGAAGTTTCTTATATGCATTAGACCATCCCAGGAAGGATTAGAAACAATACATGTTGTTAAAGAATTCCAGACGTCTTTCAAGAAGTAAAAAAATTTACCCCACACCGGGAAATCGAATTTCGTATTGACTTGATTTCTAGTGCAAGACCAATTAAACAACATGACCGAAGAATGGCTCCAAAGGAGAGGGAGGAGTTAAATAACCTAATCCAGGAGCTTTTAAAGAAAGGGTTGGTAAGACCGAGTCGTTCAAGTTGGGGATCGGTAGTAGTTTTTGTCGCAAAGTCGAATGGATCTTTAAGATTATGCGTATATTACTGAGATCTGAATAAACAAACAATTAAGAACAAGTATCCTCTACCTCGAATAGTTGACTTGTTTGATCAGTTACATGGTGCTCGGGTATTCTTGAAAATGGATCTAGCTATAGAATTCCATCAACTGAGAATTGCGTAAGAATGCATCCATCTAACTGCATTTAATGGTCCAAATACTTTCTTCGAATGGTTGGTTATGCATGTTGGGCTAACCAATGCACCCGCTTATTTTGTAGACCTTATGAATAGAGTATTTGGAGAAGTACTCAATAAATTTTTGTTAGTCTTTATCGATGATATCCTTTTTCTACTCTAAGACAGAAGAAGAACAAGAAAAGCATCTAGAAATTGTGTTGGAGATATTGAGAAATAATGTGCTTAAAGCCAAATTCTCAAAATGCCATTTCTGGGAAAAGGAGGTCAGATTTCTTGGACATATAGTGTCAAGGGACGAGATTTCAGTAGATCCTATATAGGTTGCAGCTATTCTAAATTGGAAGCAACCACAAAATCCTAAAGAAGTTCATAGCTTCTTAGGTCTAGCAAGGTATTACAGAAGATTCATTCAAGACTTCTCAAAGATTGCCTACCACCTAACGAAGTTGACCATGAAGGATGCTAAATTTATATGGACTCTTAAATGTGAAGCAGCATTCTAGGAACTCATTAGGATGTTAACAACCGCTCTAGTTCTACCAATTATAAATGAAAATAGTGGATTAATCGTTTATACAGATGCTTGTGGAGAAGGAGTTGGTGCAGTTCTGATGCAGGAAGGGAAGGTGATTGCTTATGCAAGTAAACAACTAAAGGTTTATGAGAAAAATTATGCAACCCACGACTTAGAATTATTAGCCGTGGTGTTTGCATTAAAAATATGGAGGCACTATTTGCTGGGTAAGAATTTTTCATAGTTTGTTTCAATTAAAACTTTGAATTGACCTTAGTAAACAAAATTACCATTTTTAATTAGGTGAAAAGTTTGAACTCTTTACGAATTATAAATCTTTGATGTATCTTTTCACTCAAAAGATTTAAACATGAGGCAGCAACGTTGGTTGGTGTTTCTCGCATCTTATGATCTAGATATTTTATGCACACCTAGGAAAGCAAACATACTGGCAGATGTGTTGAGTAGGAAGTATGTTGTTATTTCTTGTTTGGTAGTAACTCCAACTCTTTTGGAAAGAATAGCTAGTAAACAGAGAGAAGTTTGACAGTTTGTAAAGTTCATTAAGGGAGCTGCAGAAGAAAGGAATTCAAGATTTGAAGTGGATAAAAGCGGAGTGTTACAATTGAATGGGCGATTTTGTGTTCCAGAAGTGGAAAACCTTAGGCAAGAGGTGTTAGCTGAATGTCACAAATCCAAGCTTAACATCCATCTGGGAATTAACAAAATGCACAAAGATATGAAACACACATTTTGGTGGAAAAGCATGAAGAGGGACATATCCATTTATGTTTGCCGATGCATAAATTGTCAACAATTCAAAAGCGACCAGCAGAAAATTGCAGGGTTAGTTCAACCTCTGGAAATTCCAACTTGGAAGTGGGATCAAATATTAATGGATTTCATTGATGATTTACCTCGAGCAAGGAAAGGAAACGAAGGCATTTGGGTTATCACAGACCGATTAACTAAAAGTGCACACTTCATTCTAGTTAAGCCAACAAGGACCGCTGCAAGCCTTATATATATATATATATATATATATGTATGTAAAGGAGATTTTACGATTGAATAGAGTTCCGAGCAGTATAATAAGCAATCGGGATCCAATCTTTACTAGTCAGATTTGAGAAGCATTGCAGACCACATTGGGAACAAGGCTGAATATAAGCACTGCCTATCGCGTCCAAACTGATGGACAGACGGAAAGAGTCAACCATGTTTTGGAAGATTTTCTCAGGGCGTGTATTCTGGATTTTGGAGGCTCTTGGGAAAATCATTTGCTTTTAGTAGAATTCTCTTACAACAACAGCTATCAAGCTAGTATCCGCATGGCACCACAAGAAGCTCTATATGGTCGTCCATGCAGGTCACCAGCATGTTGGATCGAAACCGGAGATCGGTTAGTACTTGGTCCTGATACGATAGAAGAAGCTTTAAAGAAGGTCGATATGATTAGAAAGAAGCTAAACGAAGCCCAGAGCAGACGGAAAATTTATGCAGACCAAATGCGTTTAAATCTGAATTCTCGGTTGGAGATTCGGTCTTTTTGAAAGTCTCTCCGATGAGTGGATTGATGTGGTTTGGGAGAACAGGGAAGTTAGCACCTCGATATAGTGTACCATTTCCTATTCTTGAACAAATTGGCCCACTAGCTTATCGAGTGCAATTGCCGAAAAAATTGGCGGGAGTGCACAATGTCTTTCATGTATCTCATTTGAGGAAACATTGGCATGACCCAAAGCAAATCATAGAAACAGCTGCTCATGAAAACTTGGAGGTGGAACCGAATTTGGCAGTTATGAGACGACCCGTTCGAATCATTGATCGTAATGAGAAACGATTAAGGAGGAAGCTAGTATGGTTAGTCAAAGCTCAATGGAGTGGAGATGCTGAGGATTGCACTTGGGAAACAGAGGATAAAATGAAAAAGGAATATCTCGAATTTAGGATGGAAGAATGAATTGTATAAATTATATCGTTGTAGTGTACTCACCTCCTGTGGTGTAGTCACTTATCCATACTTTTGTATATATATTCATCATATCGAATATATTTCCATTTGAGCTATTTCCTTCTTATCTTAATTTCGAGGACGGAATTCTTTTAAGGAGGGGAGTCGATCAAATAATTTGACCACCTTATGGGTGTCAAAGAGATAGTGTCTAGGCTTGAGTTTGGAAAACCAGTTTCCTGCTCTCCCTAGCTCTCCGGACTGGCCCAATGGAGGGGATAGGGAATTTGGTTTACTCGGATCAATACCTTCCTAAATGATAAATGAAATGATTTTGAATTTATTCTTAGTTTAAAAGGAATTAAAAAGTTATCAAAGGGTTTTATAAGAGAGGTTTAATAATTCTGTATATACCAGAAAGAACGTTTTAGAAATGTATATCTCTAGAAGATATTTGGATAAAAAGAACTTAATAAATTTAAGAATGATTTCCTATTCACTTGACCTCTTTTATCGATGATTGGTTCGGAGAAATCAGGGTCGAATTTGGATGATTCCTGTCTGAAGACCACTTCATACCGATTTACGTATTCGAAGTGAAGACCTGAAGATAATTATGGAAAATGGAATGTAGGGCTACTTGTAATCAACCCTCGGGGGAAATTTCCCATATCATATTATGTGGCATTAGTTCTTCATTTAAAGATCTTCAATTCAAGGACTTCCGCTACTAATCCTATGGTTAATTCCTGACAGGTTGTGGTAGGAGAGTGCCTTCAGTTTCGTTCAGTCACAGAATGAACTTGCATGGATGAATGTCCGACGTTGCATTTCTAGTTACACGAGTGATCTCTATGAACGTATTATCTATTTAGTGGCGATGAAGGCAACTTCTCTTAGCTTAACACCCTTTCCTGAGACGTACGAGCTCAGGAGTTATATGTTTGTAGAATTCAGTTGTGTGATCATGGAATGGCAATATGACATTCAAAGTGAATAGTGCAAATAATAAAGGTAATCGCTACCTCAAGCCTCAAACCCGGGAAATGCCCGAAATAGGATAGATGTGGCAAGGATATGTGGTTAGCAACCGTTAGGGTAAGATCAACCCCTTCTAGATAAATTTCTACCCGCTATGACGTTCAGGTTTAAATTATTGTGGTGTGTGCTAAGAAACATCTCGGATAGGTCGGTAACGACCGGGGTGATGACATATTTGGTACTATCTAGTGAGAAAGGTAGGCCGATCTTGTGTTGGTAGAGGTGCATATGTTCTGTTGACCTTGGTACATTCTTCTAAAGATGTATTGCCGGAAGGTAGTACCTTCACTTGGTCATTTGTATGGAAATCCATTCTCCAATAAGCGTCTGCCGTTTTGTTTATAGTGCCCAGTCTGCTAGAATTTAATAATGGTAACAATTTCGGCTAAGATTAATAAGTTTACTTGCAAATGTTTTCAACGAATGTCATTAAAAATAATATTACTTGTTTTTACGTAAAAATGGTTTTGGTTATCATAAGGTAAAAGCCCGTCCGTGTTTATGTGCAGCGTGGTCTTTTGTGATACCTTTTTGTCTTCAAACATCGTATTTTGAGTTCTCAAACCAGTCCCATGACTAACCTGGAGTTTATTTTGTTTTCCCTTAAAACTCTGGGTGCTTTATTTTTTTCCGGGCAGCCAAGTAGTTAGGATTCCTTTTTGGGGAAAGCATTCTGGAAGAGATTTTTGGAGCATGGAGCTGGAGCACCCGATGTGGATATCTATCTATCTATTTTATTTTTCCGCTCTGTCTAAGTTAGTTATTACCAGCAAGTGTGGGAGCAGGCAGTTATAACTGTTCCTGGTTGGGTTAGTTCATACCAAAACTCCAATGTAACCTAGTGGGAGTGTTTGTATGTATTATCTATCTATTTTAACGTAATGTGAGAATTTTTTTCTCATATTCTGTTATTACCATTGATTGATTGGTTGTTTGATTTAAAGTTTAAATACGAACACCTCGTGAATTTAGTCTCATAGTTTGACTATGTGGTGTTTGATAAATAATGTTAGGTTAAGGATAATGAATTTATAATAAATGAGCATATTGTATAAAAGTGTGTTTTACAAAAATAAAATTGGTATTTGAATTCTTATGAAAGTTGATTCAAAATAAAAGTTGTTTTGAAAAAGGAGCGTTTTAACAAATAAGTCCATATTTTGTTACAAGGGAAATACAGTTTTAAAGAAGATAGAAATAATTTGAAACAAATATTTCAAAAATGGTTTATATAAAAGATTTATAAAAGTAATATTTTATAAATAAAGTAATAAAATTATAAACGGTGTTTTATAAATATTAAAGATGGATTTGTAATTGATATTTTATAAATAGATTTATAAATGGGGTTTATAAATAAAGGAGATTTAGAAAGGAATAGATTTATAAATGGAATTTTATAAATAAAGAGCTTTTATAAAAAGAAGTTTTATAAAATAGGAAGGAGATTATAAAACTTTGTTTTATAAATATAAAAGGGATTATCTTGATAAGTAGAGGATGGATTTTATAAAGGGAGATAAATTTCATTTTAAAAATAAAATAATCTCTTAAAGGAATGTTTTGAAAGTGATATTCGCAAATGGAGTTTAAGTGTTTTAAAAGTGATTTAAAACATGTTAAGTGATAGGAAGATGTAAGGACCTGTTTCTTCGACCCCCAGAAATCAACACTAATACATCCTCGGTATTCACGTGCCGTAAATCCAAGTGCTGGAGAAATGGATTCTTAAGGGTAAGAAAGAAAAATAAGATAAAATAGAATGTCATATATGTTATTTCAACAAACAGTCATTACAGCGGAAATTAAAATACATTTATCAGAGTTAATGTTATCCCGCCTTTTGGCAAGGCCGAGATATCAAGAAACTGACTGGGGAATACGGATCATACATCCTCGGTATCGAGTAGCCACTGGATATCCACGGATATCGATGAATTTTACCCAATTCCAGATCGGGCTGCAATTGATAAGACACGTCAAGCAAGGTCAAGAAAAGCAACGTTCCAAATATCAAGTCAGTCTGAGATCGTACGCTCAAGATATCATCAACGCAAGTGGGGGACATAGCCTCGGGTTCGCATCCATATGGGTCGAGTCCACTAAGGTCGAATCCATCAAATTCAACTCCATCAGGTTTGGTTCCATTTACTTCGTATCCATCGGTGAGTACTCTGTTCGAATCCATCGATTCGACTCCGCATGGTTCGCATCCATCAAACAGACATTCACTCGAATCGGTCCAGATGAAATGCTTCGAATCAATGAAGCTACAGACCGGAGTCCTTCGAGTCCATCGAAATGAATTCCTTCAAATCCATCAAGACGAATCCCCTCGTATCCATCCAGTGCCAATGCTTCGAACCCACTCTTTCGAATCCACTACGTCAAAGCGGCTAGAACCATGGATTCGACCCAATCAACTTGGCATGGAAGTCGGATCGATACGAAGGAGGTGCACCACATCATCACGAAGACACGTTGAACCATCGAGTCGACCCTATCGATTCGAATGAATCGAGTCGATGGCATCGATTCGAAGAAACCGGTTCGAGGAGGATCGATTCGAAGAGGATTCACAGCCAAGAACACGACCTTGAATCGATCATATCTCGAGATATACAAGTCCAAATGCTATGAAATTTTCACAGTAGCTTACTGGCAACCTAAGGAATGTTCATGCCAAATTTCATCTCAATTGGAGCAGATCTTGATCGATTCGAAGTTGAGTTCGAATCGATCCCGAAGTGGGCCCGGATTTCCTGAAAGCGGGCATGTGGGCCCCCTCACGTACCAGAACCGGTCTCCTCGAATTTTAGGCGAAATATCAGCCTCCTACACCTATAAATAGAGCCCTTGGTCATTCAGAAAAGGGGTCGGATAATTCTAAGAGCTAAAGAGCGCCCAGACTCTGCCAGATTTACTTCAAATCACCACCGCTGCTTTAGTTTCAGACTTAGCTTAGAAAATCAGTTGTATTACATAATAAGAAATTGTAATCTTCAAGCATCGAGCAATAAAATCATCAAACTTAATAATGGACGTAGATGAAACGCCGAACCACTCTAAATCGCTGTCTTCTGTGCAATTCACTTTCTGTTATTTGGAGTTTTTGTTAGATAATCCTCAGTTTTAATTTTCTTTCTTCACTTTTATCTCTTCAAAAACTTCTGAAGAGTGTTGTGCCCATTTTTGGTACAAGCACTTTGGTGCTTTCACTGTGAGAACCAGCTTTTTCTCCTGCTCCTTGGATCTACCATCGATACCGGATTGCATAAATCCAAGAGGAAGATCCAAATCTCAAATCCAGAATCCTTCCATTCTATTCAGATTTGCATAAAGTCTAGGAAAGGAATCCACCATTCAAGATGGTGAGCACAAGAACTGCCTCTACAGCTGCTGGTCAAGAAGGTAGGGATGGACAGAATCCTACACAACAGCAGCCATCCAATCAAGACAACACTGCTCACTCCGATCCATCTGGGCCAGTCACCAGACAAGAGTTCCATGTGTTGCTCCAGGAATTGACTCAAAGTCGGCAACAGTTGGCCGAACAGTTGCGTGCTAACATTGAATTGACCAATCAATTGAACCGCCGAAGGCGTAGGAGGACCAGGAGGGATGATGCTTCCCACTCGTCCACTGAAAGTTCTGCTTCATCTGACTATCATGGCAGATCTACACGTCCCCGATTGGACGCAAGTCATACACAAGCTACCGGATATCAACCTGCCTTGACTGTAGGACAACTGAGGGTCGGACCGTCAACTAGCTTCCAGCCCGGGCCCTCATCACGAGGAGGTGTTGTTCCACAGCATACCACAGACAATCGCGCTGCAACCGCCGCGGTGGAAACAAGGGTTGATACCCGAAATCTATCAGATCCGAATAATCAACAACGTGGGCGTACTCCTGAACCATACGTCCCAGAAGATGTGGAGCCAAGGAGGCGCGACATGGGCCATCGACAGCGTCCGGTCCAAACTCACACTGTGGAACCCGACCACACCCTAGCTCAGCATGCACAAAATGTGGCTATGCCCGATATTTCAACCATGATCCGTCAGATGATTCGCGAAAGCCAAGGGCTTACCAATGACGACTGGGGAATCTCCCGTAGTCACACTCCTTTCACAGATGAGATATTATACGCTGAACCTCCTCGACGATTCAGAATGCCAACTCTCCCAATGTACGAAGGAAATTCCGATCCCAATCAACACATTTTGAAATATGAATGGTCAATGAGCGCCGCAAGGGCTGACGATGCAGTAAAGTGTCGAAGTTTCCCCATCTCTTTGGGAGGAATCGCAACAATGTGGTTTACGCGATTACCACCTAGATCTATCTCTTCATTTGATCAACTGGCTAAGAAATTTGTCGAACAGTTCCGTATGCATGTCGCCAGACCTAAAGACGTTAACACCCTATCTAGCGTCACCCAAGCTAAGGGAGAAACACTCAGACGTTATTTAGAAAGATTCCACGCGGCATGTGTAGAGATTAGTAATCCTAACGATAACTCAATCTTGATGGCGTTAACCAAAGGAATCGATCCCGATTCTGAGTTTGGAAATTGGCTAGCTGGGAAACCACCCGCATCGTTGGACCGTTTCTACTCCAAAGCCGCTCAATTCTTACGGTAAGAGAACGCGAAACAGTCTAGGAAGCAGGACGATGCGATGCCCAGAACTGAAGGAATACAAAGTAATGTGGCAGTTAAACAGTCCGGTGAGAGTTCCGGAAAAGTTCAGTTGAATATACAGAACAAACAGACTCAGCCACGCGGCAGCAATGGTCAGGATAAGAAGAGAGACCCGAATCGAGGCACACGGCGTAGGGCCCCGATGTTCGATAATTACACACCATTGAATACATCGTTGGAAAATGCATACCTACAAACTTGCAATACTGTGCAATACAAGAAGCTGCTCCGAAGCAGTCATCGGAGAGGCAGATTCAGACAGGGAAGTTCTGCAGATTTCACGAAAGTTACGCCACAATACCAATGAGTGTCGACATTTGCAGGACCTCATAGAAAAGTTGATCAGGGAGAGAAAGTTAGATCAATTCGTGTGGGCGCCGCAGTCCGGTGGTGCAGGCCCTTCAAATCAAAATCGTACACAAAATCAAGAAAGACAAGAGGAACCTGCTCGTACGGGTGGAAGGCTAGTTATAAATACAATAAGTGGTGGTCCCCATCCAGCAGACAGAAGCTGGAGGGAAATGGAGTCGTATGCTAGCTCTATCACGCATGCGGACTTCGAATGCTGCAGTAATTGCGAAGATGGAACTCCGGCTAAGCAACAAATGACAATGTCTGACGATATCATATTTAGAAGTAGAGATGCTGATAAAATCGAAGCCCCAACAATCGACCCATTGGTCATATCTGCCTAGGTCGGTCCTGCTTGGATGAAGACGATCCTGGTTGACAGTGGGAGCTCTGTAAACATTTTACTCAAACGGGCTTATGATTTAATGAAAATGGAAGCAAAGGACTTGAAACCTTGCCAATCTCGAGTTCACGGCTTCAATGGAAGTGCTACAGTACCCACTGGAATAGTGGAACTGCTAGTGGAATTGGGAGTCGGAGAACGTTGGAGAGTCTGGCTGTTGCAGTTTGTTGTTTTAGACATCGATTCACCTTATAACGCATTCTTGGGCCGACCAGCCCTTGCTGAATTCAAGGCAGCCATTGCCTCGTGGTGTTTGACTTTGAAGTTCCCCACTGATCATGGGATTGGAGTCATTCAAGGAGATCAGGCAGCAGGAAGAGCCTGTTATGTTGCTGAGCTGCGCGAGGCGCAGAAAAAGAAGAAAGGAAAGGGCGTAGAGGAATCTCTCTGCGTCCGTTTTACTGATGATTGACAATTAGCGCCTGGGCCCCGGCCCGGGCACCACTACCAATTCCTTAAAGATCTTGACCCTAGAGACAACAAAGATAAAGACGAATCAAAAGAGAATCAAGCTTCCCCAGCCGAACTGACTGTGAACGTCCCGGTCAGTGAGGATGACGATTCGAAAGTACTAAAAGTTGGATCTCAACTGGGAAAACAGATACAATAGGAATTGGTTGAATTTCTCCAATCGAATCTCGATGTTTTCGCCTGGACACACTTTGATATGTGCGGAATCTCACCAAACATCGCAAGTCACTCCCTGAATATTGATCCGCGACATGTTCCGGTCAAGCAAAAGAGGCGTGGTATGGATCCAGAGAGATCTGCCGCCCTTAAAGAGGAGGTTGACAAATTACAATCAAATGGGTTCATTCGAGGTGCTTTATACCCAGAATGGGTATCAAATCCAGTGTTGGTTCGAAAACCGAATGGGAAATGGAGAACTTGTGTCAACTACTCCGACTTAAACAAGGCTTGTCCAAAAGACAGTTTTCCACTTCCTCGAATCGATCAGCTCGTAGACTCCACGGCTGGACACGAATTACTATCTTTCATGGATGCTTACTCTGGCTACAATCAAATACCTATGCATTTGCCTGATCAAGAACATACTAGTTTCGTGACCGATCTGGGACTCTACTACTACAGAGTCATGCCTTTCGGTCTAAAAAATGCCGGAGCAACGTATCAACGCTTGGTCAATCGGATGTTCGCCGACCAGATTGGGAAGACCATGGAAGTTTACGTGGACGACATGTTAGTAAAGTCTCGATTCTCCACAGATCACGTCAGAGATTTAAATTCGATGTTTTGCATTCTTCGAGAATATGGAATGAAGCTCAATCCATTAAAGTGTCACTTTGGCATCGCCTCTGGAAAGTTCCTCGGATTTATCGTAATGCTCGAGGGATAGAAGCAAATCCCGAAAAGATCTGGGCGATAAGGAACTTGCAAACTCCTAGAACCATAAAGCAAGTCCAGAGTCTCAACGGGAAGGTAGCAGCATTAAGCAGGTTCATTTCAAAGTCCACTGATAAATGCATTCCTTTCTTCGATCTGATTCGAAAGGGTAAGCGAAATTTTAAATGGACCATGGAGTGTGAAGGCGCATTCCGATCACTGGTTCAACATCTTTCCACACCGCCGATCCTGTCAAAGCCGATTGATCATGAACAGTTGTACCTTTATCTGGCAGTATCGGAGCATGCAATCAGCGCTGCTTTGGTTCGAGAAAAAGACCGAGTGCAAAAACCGGTCTACAATGTTAGTAAACGGTTAACAGGAGCTGAAATAAATTACCCAAGATTGGAGAAATTGGCTTATTGTCTGGTCATTGCCTCAAGAATGCTTCGCCCTTATTTCCAAGCTCATCCTCTTACTGTGTATACCGATCAGCCGTTACGACAGGTCCTCACGCGGCCTGAGACGTCTGGTAGGTTACTCAAGTGGAACATTGAACTAAGTCAGTTTGATATCACTTATGCTCCACGAAGAGCCATTCAAGGACAAGTCCTAGCTGATTTCATAGCCGAATTTACTGTTCCAGAGGACTTGCCCGAAACCAATGAATCCCCCGAATACATCTGGAAGCTGTATACTGACGGTGCATCAAACGATCGGTGTTTGGGTGCTGGAGTTGTACTCGAAACTCCCGAAGGCCGATCTATATGTTATGCTTTGAGGTTTGATTTTCATGCAACCAATAATGAAGCTGAATATGAAGCCCTCTTAACCGGACTAAAATTTGCCAGAGATTTGAGAATTATCGCTGTGGAAATTTATTGTGATTCTCAGTTAGTTGTATGTCAAGTACGGGGAGAGTATCAAGCGAGAGACCGAAGGCTGGCTGCTTACTTAGCTCGAGTTCAGGAAGTACTAAATCAGTTTGATTATTATGCCATTTATTATATACCACGAGATCGCAATCAAAGAGCTGATTTATTGGCAAAGTTAGCCAGCACGGGTGAAGCACAGCAAATGGGGCTTGTCCCCGTCGAAACTTTATCCTCCCCAAGCATCGATCATATTGAGACGGATTTTGTGTTTGAAACCGCTCACAGTAGAGAGTCATGGATGACCCCATATCGAAATTACATTGAGAATGGAACACTGCCTGAGCATAGAAATGATAAAAGGCAAATTCTGCGAAAAGCTTCACGATTCGTCATTCAAGATGGAGTCATGTATAGAAGAGGTTATTCTATTCCTCTCCTCCGGTGTATCGCGCACGATGAAATCAAGCGAGTGTTACATGACGTACACGAAGGAGAATGTGGCGATCACCCCGGTGGACAAGCTCTTGCTAAGAAAATACTCCGATATGGATACTACTGGCCGACAGTGAACCGAGACGCAGCAAACTATGCCAGGAAGTGCGATAAGTGCCAGAAACACGCCCGAATTCCAAGAGCTCCACCCACCGAGATAACTCAAATGGTCAGTCCCTGGCCATTCGCTATGTGGGGCATCGATATCATCGGTGCTCTACCTCTGGCAAAAGGTGGTGCGAAGTACGCCATCGTCGTCGTTGATTACTTTACAAAGTGGGCTGAAGCCGAAGCTCTCGCAACAATTACAACAAAGAAAGTAATAAATTTCGTAGTTCGCAACATCATCTGTCGATTTGGATTCCCGCATACCATCGTCACCGATAATGGGACCCAATTTGACAGTGCAGAGTTCAAGAATTTCTGTCAACGGTTTCATATCCATAAAACATTCTCAGCAGTTGCACATCCACAGGCAAATGGTTAGGTCGAAGCTGTCAATAAAGTTATAAAATCCATCCTAAAGAAACGACTGGAAAAAGCTGGGGGCAAATGGGTCGATGAACTTCCTATGGTATTATGGGCTTATCGAACAACTCACAAAATCGCAACCGGACATACCCCATTTTCCTTATCCTATGGCTCGGAAGCCGTTATTCCGGTCGAGACGGAAGTGTTTTCCCATCGCGTGACTTATTATGATCCGAAAACAAATGCTATATTGCTTGCTGAATCTTTGGATCTACTGGATGAGAAGCGTGAAGAACCAGATTTGAGTGCTGCCGCTTATCGGAGTCGAGTCGCCCGATTATACAATGCCAAAGTTCGACCTCGAACTTTTGAACTCGACGATCTCGTTCTCAAGAGAATCTATCCGGTTCCTTCACACATGAAACCAAATTGGGAAGGACCGTACGTAATTACATAAAGACTCGGAGATGGCACATTCAAACTATCGACCGTTGACGGTCTTGATTTGCCAAGGGCTTGGAACAGCGAAAGTCTCCGTCGCTACTATATATGACAGGCTTTATTCACTTCATTGCATTTTTTCCATTTTTGCAATTTACTTTTGCATTTCAAAATTAGAATTTGTAATAAGGCAACTGACTTTGCCATATTTTCTTATTTCAGCAATAAAATGCCATCTCTTCGAGCCAGAGCTGTGATTCATTAAATACAATGTACAACATCACGACGCACGAAGAGCTAAATTCCATCACACGGTGGAATTTATTTCAAGTAGGGAGTGGCCATGATACGATCGTCCACTCGCTAAATGAAACCCAAGCTCGGGGGCAAGCCACCATGTCAGGCTAGAAATGGGTTGATGCACAACAATCCTTTACTTGACTCCGTACTCCCAGAGTGAAAAGACGGAGTATAAACATTTACTTGACTCCGTACTCCCAGAGTGCGAGACGGAGTATAAACATTCACTTGACTCCGTACTCCCAGAGTGCGAGACGGAGTATAAACATTCACTTGACTCCGTACTCCCAGAGTGCGAGACGGAGTATAAACATTCACTTGACTCCGTACTCCCAGAGTGCGAGACGGAGTATGAACATTCACTTGACTCCGTACTCCCAGAGTGCGAGACGGAGTATAAACATTCACTTGACTCTGTACTCCCAGAGTGCGAGACGGAGTATAAACATTCACTTGACTCCGTACTCCCAGAGTGCGAGACGGAGTATAAACATTCACTTGACTCCGTACTCCCAGAGTGCGAGACGGAGTATAAACATTCACTTGACTTCGTACTCCCAGAGTGAAAAGACGGAGTATAAACATTTACTTGACTCCGTACTCCCAGAGTGCGAGACGGAGTATAAACATTCACTTGACTCCGTACTCCCAGAGTGCGAGACGGAGTATAAACATTCACTTGACTCCGTACTCCCAGAGTGCGAGACGGAGTATAAACATTCACTTGACTCCGTACTCCCAGAGTGCGAGACGGAGTATGAACATTCACTTGACTCCGTACTCCCAGAGTGCGAGACGGAGTATAAACATTCACTTGACTCTGTACTCCCAGAGTGCGAGACGGAGTATAAACATTTACTTGACTCCGTACTCCTAGAGTGCGAGACGGAATATAAACATTTACTTAACTTCATACTCCCAGAGTGCGAGACGGAATATAAACATACATCAACTCCATGTTTATCCCCAAGACTAGGGGCAGAACCGAAACAAGTATCGAATTGAAAACAAAAGGGAATACACTTTCATTTCCATTATCAACAAAAAGAATCCAGTTACAAGATGGTTCAAAAGTTCCTACTAGTGGGAGCCGAATCCACATCTATACACGACTATAAAAAAACCAAGAAACAAAACACTACAGTAAACTAAAGAAGGAGTTCAATCTTTCTTCTTGCTTAGCTTCTTCTTCGGAGTAGTCCCAATGGATCCGCTACCCGACTTCCTCCTCACTCTCTTACTTTTCTCCGGTTTATCCTCCGATGGCGACATAATGTCAACATCTTCCTCGGAGCTTGACGCAACAAAGATTCTCTTGGAGGGTTGAACTGGGGGCATAGGGGCTGTAGCTGGAAGTCGGACCGGAGCACTCGCAATGACCACAGTACCGCCCGGCGATATCATCATTAACGGGGCAGGGCTAGAAGTATTCATGCCGGCAGTCACTGCTGCCATCTCAGCATCAATCTCAGCCAAAATCTCATCTTCACGAGGTGCTTTGGGCGCGCTGGATATGCTAGTAGTTGGCATAGAAGAACCAACAGCTGGAGCGACCCCACTCATGGCATAAGAAGGATCGGTGAAGGGATCGTTGGGTTGACTGAGAAGTTCCTCAATCATCTGAGCGTCGAAAGACAACATGCTCATTTCTCCTTCTTCGTCGACCACGGCAGATGTCATAATAGCTTCGGTGACAATGGCACCCTACGCTTGATATGAAGCTTGAGATGCAGGAGGTGCGGAGATAACGACTTCGGTCACTGAAATTTGAAAAGACGACGATTGTTAGCTAAGTGTATTACTTCATGATCATCACACTAAAAAATGGGAAGCGTTCGAGTACCTTCCTTAGCCTGACCCGGAGCATGGACAGGAGCAGAGGCAGGAGCATCGGCAGAAGACAATTGCGGCTGGTCTGGATTATAAGCAGGAACGGGTTGGAGATCGACCGCTTCAACGGCTTCGGGCAATGTCAGAATCACGGCTCCAACACTTGCTTCGTGATGCTCGATCCCCGAACCCTCACCTGTCTCTATGTGTTGAGCACCAAGCCTCTCTCTCGCCACAGAAATCACCACCTCATGAAGAACCTTCCTATCTTCCTCAGTAAGCAAGCGCATCTCAAGCTCAAAGTCATCCAGCGTTTCATCCGGATGCGCTGCTTTCTTCTCCTCCACTAACCTAGTCCAGGCATTATACATAATCATAGAGTCATCTCCCAGCCATGATAAATTTCTGTGCTCTAGCATGTTTGCATTGTATATAACCAGGAGATCATCGAAATCAGCGTCCATCCTAGGCCGCTCCGCCATAATCTTTTCCTGAATTTCTGCCTCCACAGACTTGGTCTTGGCTACCGCCGCAGCAAGTTCGGCTCGAAGTGACACAGCTTGGTTGCATGCCTCCTGAGCGGTGGCATTAGCATCGTCTTTTTCTTTCACCACCTCAGCAAATTTGGCCTTGAGCTCATTCAGCTCTTTAACGGCTGTGTCTCGCTCTGCTACGGCAGTGGTATAACGGTGACCCATCCCTTCTACCAAGGCACAGTATGCCTGCTGCATCCTCGCCATCTTCGCCACACCATCATCATGCTTCTTAAGCGCTTGGAGTTCAGAGTTTCGAGATGACTCCATCTCAGATTGAAGAACCTGGATGATGTGGTCTTTCTTGACGATCTCAGCATCACGCTCCTGAATAACTTTTGCCCGGTCAAAAGCTACCTTTGAAGCTTTCACAGCTGCTTTATACCACTCCTTGTATTGAGCATAAAAGTCGCGAATATAGTTGTGCGCAGTATTTTCGGCATCTTGAGGAATTCTCTTGAGATGAGGGGGAAAGACAAATGCATCCATACAGATTTCTGGGAAGTCCTTTTTCATTTGAGCAAGCTAGATGGCTCCTTCGCTTGTCAACTCAGCCGGAGCCTGCTCAACAATGGCAGCTGTCGGTGGTTCAACTCTAGGCCGCTGATTTTCGGGCCTTGAAGATTGGGAAGGCTGTTGCTGCTGTGAAGACCCAGGGAGATCTACGGGAGCCCTAGGAGGCGGAGGAGAACGAGATCGCGGTCGGTACTGATAGCTCCTATCTCTGTCAGTGCGATCTTGACTAGAATGGCTACGCCAATGCTCTCGATCTCTATCATAGCGATCCTGATTGATATAGCCTCGCCCGTGATCCCTATCTGATTCTCTCCTACGGGAATCATAATATGGGGAAGATTGGCGCACATTACGGAGCCTATCCAAGGTGGATCCGCGACCTGACATCTCACCTGCAATAAGAAGAAGCTACAGATTAGAATCCTACAAAACAATGGTTAATATGCGAAAGTCATGTAGTGGTGTGGAAGTGTGTGTAAATGTGTAAACTACCAGACCAACCGGAAGTGTTGATCGCACTCAAAGGAAAGGGCTCGCTCATATTTAAAACATCTTGAAATTCCTCCAACCCGGGGTTACATGGAATCAATACAAAATCCGGGATGGGAATATCGTCAAGCCCTTTTAAAGTGTCTCTCGAATGAGAAAGGGCGGCCTCAGAAATTATAGCTCCGGAAGTGGGAGGAGACACATCTACCGATTTCCACCCCTTAGACTTGAGTTTTTTGGAAACGACGGCCTTGCTTTTCCGTCTTTTTCCCAACTCTTCGAAGTTGCCCGAAAGATCAGCCATCGGCTCCACATCTGTATGGGTCCTTTCTTCATCGCTCACTTCGGTTATTGTAACTCAGAGCGTTTTCTTCGCCATTTTACTTTCCTTCTTCTTCTTGTTTTTCTTATTTAAGGCAAGTTTTGACATCCCTTCGATGATTATACTCTGATTTATTTCAATCAAGCCGAGAGCTCTTAAGTTATAGTCATTCAACACCGAGTCGATGTGTCTCAGCTCGCTCGGAACTTCTTGGAGACTTCGGACTATGCCCTTATAGTACCCGCCATCGGGTCTGGAGATAATGGCTGAAAGAGAAACAAGATGTCAATACCAATACCGAAAAACTATTGATCAAGGAAAATCATCGACATATGAGGACACTTACATCTAGACAACCATCGCCTAGCAAAACCAGGAGGACACCGAACATAAAACCATTCATTCTTGAAGTAGCTAAGTCTGGTCCAGGCTCCAATAATAACTTGGCAATTTCTGACTGCCTCCAAAAATGTAAAGGATGGGCTATCGCCCCTGCTCTTGAAATTAAATATGTATCTGATCTCTGTTGGCCTTGGCGGGCGAAAGAGACAGTCCATAAATATGACGAAGGCACTATTCAGCAACGCATGTCCGTTGGGATGAAGTTGCGAAGGAGCAATTCCTAAATATGATAGCATCTCTCTGATGTATTGATTAAAAGGAGGGAGAGTTCCAGCCGCACAAGCATGGCGGTAAAAGGCAGTGTATCCCTCGGGCGGATTGTGAGGTCTGTCATCAGCACCGGGCAATAACACATCGTCTAAAGAGATATGATGCCTTGTGCATATCCGGCCCAATAAGGATTCAGAAATATTAGACTGGACAGAATCAACGGGATCCTCGATAAATATAGCCTCTGGCAATTCGTCTGGAGCTGGTTCGATTACGTCAGCGGGAATATTGGGAATCTCAAGCACCGGAGGAGGCGAACCTTGTACCTCTTGTTGTTGAGAGCTCGAAGATTCCATGACTAACTAACTCATCATAAAGCAACGTTAAGTACATAAAGAGCCCATGCATTCCCCAGTGTAGTGTGCATGAATGTGCCGTGCAGTGCAAGTGTTGTGCATTACTTAAGCAAGTTTTACGGAGTGGAACAAAAGGTGCGAACGACGAAACTCTGGAAATCAAGACTGGAAATGACCGTCATCGCTGACCGTCATGTCCACGCCATCCCAATGCTACCAAGCGATTCAAGTATAAATCTGTTATGTTTTTGGTTAAACATGGTTCCATCGGCGAGCTTCAAAAGGAAGTCAAGTATAGTCCAACAGTCAAGTTCAATTAGGCAAGGCCGAAGCTCGTCGGAGTCAAGTATGCTAAAGTTCATTGGGTTCGTCAAAATTCGACTGAAAATTGGTCATAGTTCGAATCCATTGAGCAAGTCAGAAGAGTTGCATTCCCTGAACTAAAGACGTTTGAATCGATCACCTCGGATCGATATGATTCGAATCGATGTGTTTCGAATCGATAAAGAGTCGACTCGATGCACTTCATATCGACGTAGGTCGTTGGAATGATATCCATAGCATCAAGTGAAGGAGCGCTTCGAGTCCATCAGGAGGGCGTTCGCATCAACCCAGGAAAGCAGCTTCGTATCGATCGAGTTCGATACCTTCGAATCGATCGTGAAGTTATTAGTTCGAATCGATCAATACGAACCACGTCACCTCACAAGCATCGATTTGAAGCCCCATAATCAGGATCGATGCGAAATAATCCATCCCGGATCGATACGATATGAAGAGAAAAGAAATCCTTCAAAATCTCTCCATCTCCAAGAAAGCCTCAACACTTTGTCACGCTCCATCCATCGATTCGACCCGTTTTGTTCAGATCTCGCAACCTTCCAAAAATGATTTCAGAAGAAAAAATTGAGGGTGATGGCGAAGATCTCCCATTTTATCATTCTCAGCTTGGTTTAATCCATTACCTGATTTGTTACGACTATGATTGAAGGAATGAAGGTGTTTGTTCGAATCGAAAAGGCGTCCCTCTCGAGTCTGGGGGGATGGATACGAAGGAGAAGATAAAGTAACAGTTAAAAGTAAAAAGAGAAAGTGAGCCGAGCCTCGCGTATTTATATGGATCCTAGAGGCAAAACGAGGCGCTTTGCCTCCCGGTCAACCTGACCGATCGCTACCGGTCAAACACTGATCGATTCGAGGTACATCACGTTCGAATCCATCGCACTTCGAATCCATCAAGGCGGCGCTGCCACGTTGCTTCGCCGATACGAAGCAATTGAACGAAGGCAGAAAATGAAGTCGCCAAGTCTCATCGATTCGAAGTACCAATTCCATGACCATCGACACACAGTATTTCGAAGGCTATCGATACGAGCCTCCGTTCGAATCCATTGGAAACCATTTATTCAAATAAACGCATCACATCGATATGAAAAAATTACTTGTCTACCTTTTATATTGATTCAGGAGAGGATCGATACAAGAGGATAATCGTAGACAATCATCAAAACAATGTTTTAACTCGAATCCCAAATCGGTTCAGGAGAGGATCAGTACAGAATTCGATAACAAACAGAACTGGCAACAATTTGCAAATATGCAACGTTAACTAAAGTCAAGGTAACACATATATGCACATATGTCTGACTAATATTTGACCTTGGGCATTCGCAGGGATCAAATACTCATCCCGTCATGATTTCAACGACAAACAGCCAATCACAATCATACAATGGTCAATTACAGCGATACAGAATACAACTTTCAGCAAGCATGTCATAGCTGTCCTACGTGAGACTGCAGCTTTTCAAAGCACGTCATGATTACACAATACGTACTTTGGGGGGGCAAATGTTATCCCGCCTTTTGGCAAGGCCGAGATATCAAGAAACTGACTGGGGAATACGGATCATACATCCTCGGTATCGAGTAGCCACTGGATATCCACGGATATCGATGAATTTTACCCAAATCCGGATCGGGCTGCAATTGATAAGACACGTCAAGCAAGGTCAGGAAAAGCAACGTTCCAAATATCAAGTCAATCCAAGGTCGTACGCTCAAGATATCATCAACGCAAGTGAGGGACATAGCCTCGGGTTCGCATCCATATGGGTCGAGTCCACTAAGGTCGAATCCATCAGGTTCAACTCCATCAAGTTTGGTTCCATTTACTTCGTATCCATCGGTGAGTACTCTGTTCGAATCCATCGATTCGACTCCGCATGGTTCGCATCCATCAAACAGACATTCACTCGAATCGGTCCAGATGAGACGCTTCGAATCAATGAAGCTACAGACCGGAGTCCTTCGAGTCCATCGAAATGAATTCCTTCAAATCCATCAAGATGAATCCCCTCATATCCATCCAGTGCCAGTGCTTCGAACCCACTCTTTCGAATCCACTACGTCAAAGCGGCTAGAACCATGGATTCGACCCAATCAACTCGGCATGGAAGTCGGATCGATACGAAGGAGGTGCACCACGTCATCACGAAGACACGTTGAACCATCGAGTCGACCCTATCGATTCGAATGAATCGAGTCGAAGACATCGATTCGAAGAAACCGGTTCGAGGAGGATCGATTCGAAGAGGATTCACAGCCAAGAACATGACCTTGAATCGATCATATCTCGAGATCTACAAGTCCAAATGCTATGAAATTTTCACAGTAGCTTACTGGCAACCTAAGAAATGTTCATGCCAAATTTCATCTCAATCGGAGCAGATCTTGATCGATTCGAAGTTGAGTTCGAATCGATCCCGAAGTGGGCCCGGATTTCCTGAAAGCGGGCATGTGGGCCCCCTCACGTACCAGAATTGGTCTTCCCGAAATTTAGGCGAAAAATCAGCCTCCTACACCTATAAATAGAGCCCCTGGTCATTCAGAAAAGGGGTCGGATAATTCTAAGAGCTAAAGAGCGCCCAGACTCTGCCAGATTTACTTCAAATCACCACCGCTGCTTTAGTTTCAGACTTAGCTTAGAAAATCAGTTGTATTACATAATCAAAAATTGTAATCTTCAAGCATCGAGCAATAAAATCATCAAACTTAATAGTGGACGTAGACGAAACGTCAAACCACTCTAAATCGCTGTCTTCTGTGCAATTTACTTTCTGTTATTTGGAGTTTTTGTTAGATAATCCTCAGTTTTAATTTTCTTTCTTCACTTTTATCTCTTCAAAAACTTCCGAAGAGTGTTGTGCCCATTTTTGGTACAAACAGTTAAAAACATGGAAAGTTATAAATTCCTGTCCTTACAATTTTGTGGAATACTATAGTACAAAAGTGTGGTGGAAATAGATAACAAATCTTCAGAAAATCTTCAAACTCCATGCTTCAAGCTCCATCCAGCTTCATCTAAGCTAAACCTGACTACTAGGCTGCCTGAGGAAAATTAGGGCACCCAGAGTTTAAGGAAAAGGGAAAATAAACTTCGGGTCAGTCATTGGACTGGTGTGAGAACTCAAAATATGCATTTTGAAAACAAAAAGGTATGTCATAAGACTACGCCACACATAAACATGGAACGGGTTTTTACCCTATGATAACCAAAACATTCTTACGTAAAAATAAGGGATATTATTTTTAATGACATGTCTTTGAAAAAATTTGCAAGTAAAATTATTAATCTTAGCTGAAATTGTTACCATTATTAAATTCCAACATACTAGGCTCTACAAACAAAATGGCAGGCGCTTATTGGAGAATGGATTCCATACAATTGACCAGTGAAGGGACTACCTTCCAGCAGTACATCTCTAGAGGAATGTACCAAGGTCAACAGAACATCTGCACCTCTACCAACACAAGACCGGCCTACCTTTCCTTAGATAGTACCGAATATGTCATCGCCCTGGTCGTTACCGACCTATCCAAGGTACCTCGTAGCATACATCTATATTAATTTACATCTCGAACGTCATAGCGGGAAGAAATATATCTAGAAGTGGATGATCATACCCTAATAGTTGCGAACCACATAGCCTTGCTACATCCAACCATGTTTTGGTCAATTTCGGGTGTGAGGCCTGAGGTAACGATTACCTTTCACATAGCACATCATCTTCCTTTTAATGCCACACTACCATTCTATCGATCTCTATTGACTTCCACAAACATACAACCTCCAAGCTCATACATCTCAGAGAAGGGTGTTAAGCTAAGAGAAGTTGCCTTCTCCGCCACCAAGTAGATGTACGTTTATAAAAGTCAATGATGAAATCTCAAGAATGCAATGTCAGACATCCATCCTTACAAGTTCGTTATGGGACTGAATGAAACCAAAGGTACTCTCCTACCACATCCTGTCTGGAACTAACCCTAAGATTAGTAGCGAGAAGTCTTTGTAAACCAAAGAATTTAATAAATGAAAGGACCACTGCTACTTAGTATTTTGGAGCTAACCAGAATTATCAACAAGCAGTCCTTTATTCCCGAAAATCCCTGGTCTTCATCATTCATTCTCTCTATCAGGTCTTCATTTTTCGAACGCATACATTGGTTCGAAGTGGTTTTCGAACAGGTATTTCCCTAGACCCGACCCCAGTTCCTTTGAATCCAATCATCGATAAAAGGAGGTTTCGTGAATAGAAAATCATTCTTTAATTTATTAAGATCTTGTTATCAAAAATCTCCTTCAGAGATATATATTTCTAAAACATTATTTTCACTATATACGGAATTATCAAACCTCTTTTATCAAAATCTTTGGTTGCTAAAACCCTTTTTAAACTTAGACTAAGTCAAAATCATTTCATTTTACACTTAGGAAAATATTTACAAAATCATTTCATTTAAATCTTAACCCAGATTTCTAACTCATAACTTTTAACACGGATCAAAAACAATGTTATTCAAGGCATCGTTTACTATAAATCCAAACCAATAAATTTTTAAGTATAGGAATAAAATTAATTCCAAATCATCTCATTTAAATCTTAACAAGGTTTCTTAGTTTAAAACTCATACTTTTGATTTAGTTGAAACCATGTTATCTAGGATGCTAATCCAAAACCGGTAAATATTAAGTGAGCAGAATCTATAGAAATCATCTAATTCTACTCAATATCAATCCCCGTATTCAACAAATACTATGGGTGGAATAATGGTGAAATCACCTTTCAAATTCCATGAATAGTACGAGTTCCCTATTCGAGCTTTAACACCGAGTACAAGAAGATGATCTCCATAAAATCATGTTGTATTCAAATTTGGAAAATTTAAATCTTTTTATACTTAACTCGTTTCCGACATTTCAACCTTATCTACCCCTCTCATAGGAAAGAGGCCAGGTGAGCCAGGGCACTGGTTGCTCCTGAACAACTCCTTAGTTTAAGCACCTCACATCTAGATCTCACGAATAGAAAACTCCACTCTACTCGTCGGCTTTTAGAGCCAAGATTAAACCACTTATTTATAATAACTTTTCTTTAAATCATTTATTTGAGCTTTCTTCAATAAGCTAGAAAACCTCCAAACCATTTTTAAAACTCTTAATTATCCATGTGAAAACACTTATAAAAGATTTGGATAAGAATTGTTTAGTTTAAAACTATATTTCAAAAGTTATAGAAAAGTGCTACGGAAAAGTGCTACGGAAAGTGCTTTTTAGCTATATTGATCAAAACGACTTTTATTGTTTGAAAATCTATTTTTGTTACTCAAATCACTTTTTAAAAAAATTTAAAATTTTATAAGATTTATTCCATATTTTTAAACTATTTAAAACATCATTTTCAAAGAAATCCAATTTTGGATTCCGAACTGCAAGTTCAAGATTTTTCAAAAACTAGTTTTACTCGTATTTCAAAATCTACTTATAGAAATCTTGATTTTCTTTCTTCATTGAAACACTATGGATATAATAGTTCGGAAAATTCTTATCTTGAAGAATTCTGAGTTATAATCCAACTTTTACACTTGTTTGACTTTTATAGCGCGAAATCGCGAACTACAGATACGCGACGCGCTTATTTTTAACCAAATTTTATTTTTCTTTTCAAACTTTACCAAAACACTTTTAAATGTTTATAAAACATTTCAAATACATTTTAAACCATTTTTAAGAGGTTTAACATTTCAATATACACCATTTCATTAATTCAAGGAAAGTGATTTCCTTTTGTGCTTATCGACGTGTATAATCATGACTTGCATATAAAATCAAAATTCATATGAAAACAACCAAACTTGATGATCAAAGCATATTAAACATCCATTTGAAAATATCATATCATCGTTTAACATATACTATAATATCGTTTAGGAGTTCTCATCTTATTTTCCCTTCGAGCTAATATAAAATCGGCTATAGCTCCGCTATCTCAAAATCTGCGCTCACGATCACTAGCACTATTGCCTTTGGAATGGCTTGGCCTTACTTGGAACGCACGGCCAAGCCTTGGAAGAGGTGGAAGGGCTCGGCCTAGGGTGGATCTAATGGTGGCCGTGGGTTTGTGTGGTGGAAAGAAGGTGTTTTGACTTGTTTTTGAAGTGGATTGAAATTATATACATGTGTATATATTTTAGTAATATTTTTCCATAACTTATTTCTCATTATTTCCTAAGGCATGGAAGCCCTTAAAGAAGCTCGTGGGAAGCTTAAGAAGAAGGAAGAAGAAGAATGAAAAAGAAGAGAAGAGAGTAGGGTATTTATAGGAAAAAAGAGGAGTATAAAGGAAGATATGAACACCACTTTTTCCAAGCTTCTCCAACACACTACACCCTTAAAATGCACAGCCATAACACCTCCCCCATGTGCACATCACTTCCATCCACTCATGTATGCATATGTTGACTTGTTTTAGCTTAAGGAGGAAGCTTTACTTAAAATATCTTAGATTTTTGTACTATATTTGTATTCTTAAATGTATAAGTGTATATACATGTATACATATGTGTGGGAGCTCTTAGAGGCCTTGATTGCTTCAACCTTCACTTTTATAATGGCAACGAGCTGTTCTTGAGATCAGCGTGGCTGCTCAGTCTGAATTTCTTGCTCCCGAGCTTCGCCCGCCATGAAATCACCCTCTAAAGATACATACGGGTCATCAAATCCATGCAGCACGACGATTTTCTTGGATTCTGGCCCCGGCTGTGAACCAGACACGGAAACGGCTAAAGGAGCAGGTGCAGTAACAAGCACGAAAGCGGTAGAGATAGCAATGGGTCCAGGCATTGAGGAGGCTGACAGATCAACAGATAATGAGGACGGACCTATAAAATCAAAAATGAAAGCGTTAAATTCGTCCTGCTCTTGCGACGTGAGATGAAAATTCTCAAACTCGGGAGAAGCAAGTAGATTACCTACACCAGAAGATTGACCGAGAATGTCAACCTCGAATTCACCACCTTCACCCTCCTTCGACGGTTCCATAATTCGAGGGGAAGCTTTAATTTCAGAACTTGTAGACAGATTGTGGGGCTGCTACGATGGTTCGCTGGCACTAAAAATAAAAGGCTCTGAAAGTGCTTCGGTAGTTGTTGTCGTGGTAGCATCGGCAGCCTCTGTTTCTCACTCAATCCGCAAGATCTCCCGGCCCTCCAGCACCGCCTTCTGTGATTCTTTATTGAGGTAGGCGTTCTCAAACTCTCGCTTGGAATAAACATCGCCGCTATCATGAAGGTGGGTCAAGATCTCCTCCTAAACCACAACGAGAGTGTGCGGAAATTTAAGGCCTAAGTAGCTGAGACTCCCTTGGTGTAGCAGAGAGTTGACATAGAAATTCAAGATGGTCTCATCCATCTTCTCCATCTTTCTTTCAAAAGTATTTTGAAGCTCCAAATAATCCACTGTAATGGCGGCCTTCTCGACTTCAACACGGGTTTTATCGGTGCTAAGCTGCGCAACTCGGTCATGTAGCATGGCAATCATTTTAGCCCGGTTGTCATATCGCATGACTTCACGACGTCTTCATATTCATTGAACGTCTTATTGTGGCTTTCTACGATCTTTTCGTGGTCGGAAATAGTCTACCTCTAGGCTTCAATGATCATACCGTGGGCTTTAAGTTCTGCTTACAGTTTAACCTCTTAGACATGCGCTTTTTTGATTTCGTCTCTCAGGACGATCTCGATCTTCACATGCGCCTCTTTTATCTCCTTCGAAAAGTCGACGTTTTTCTTGCTTTCTAGAAGTGATGCATCTTTTTCCTCTTCCCGCTTTCTGATTCTGGCATCGCGCTCAGCTAACGCTCTTTCAAAATCATCTTTCTCCCAATCGAAGGAGAGGATTTCCTTATAGTTGTTGCGGTTCGTGTCCGTCAACCGTTTGCTTAATTTTTCCCACCCTTCGGCCTATTCTAAATCATTCTGGATTGCCTGGAGGTGGGGCATATACGCATCTCTATAAACCGGATGAAGGTCACGGACAAACTTAACCCTCTTACGAACCACCTGGGGAGCGCTGCGTTAAGCCTGGGAGGACCAGATGGAAGGACATAGGCAGGTCTCTGATGGGGGCGTGAAGCACCAGGGGCAAGAGCCATATGAGACGACAGAGCTTGAGCTGAAGATGGAATGTGTACAGAAGAAGCCGGGATTTCAGAACCAATTGAGGCAGGGGCCTGAGCGAAGACTTGTTGTTCTGAAGAATGGGAACCACGATCGAATTTCGACTTTTTCGGTGGCTCCTCTCTATCCTCAAAAGTCTTCCTCTTTTCGTATCCGCCTTTATATACTCAACCCCGTTCCCTCTCGTCTCGACAGCGAGCCTCAGCTTCTAAATCCTTTCTTTTTCGATATTCCTCCTCCGTTTCGCGAGGTTGGTGATGACTGAAAGACCGCTTTGACCAATGCCGAGAACCGATGAATTCTTCAAAATCATCATAGAGACTGCGTCCTCTCATGGTACCTGACATTGAAGATTGATAAAAAGTCTTAGAAATGGAGAATAGGCATGAAAAATATATGTGTAAGTGAGTGCAACCCTAGTGAGACGTGTAATGTGTTTGCGAGGAGAGCCTAAAACGACATCACAAACCGGATCGGGCAGGCATCATGGAAGGAATTGGGCTTGTTTTGGGCACAATATGGCTCGGATGAGGAGACACCTCTTCGAATTTGAAGTCTTCCCCATGAGCGCATCAAAATCGATGTAAGCATTACTCAAGTCTCCAAAGTCCATGCCAACGTCTTTACTCGGAGAATCCCGACGCCGCTTGATCTCTGGAGCACCACCTTTGCTGCTCATGACTGGACAAGGAGAATTCGAGACAATGGGGCTCATCCCCGAGGTCTCATCACACGATTCAGAATCCCTGTCATCAGATTCTATATAGAAATCATCGCTAGAAGTGGACACATCATTACTACTCCCAATCTTTCCCTCCTCTTTTTCTATGTCCATCGCAGCCTTGTCCTCCCTTTGATTAAATTCCTCTTCCTCTTCTTCTGCAATTGGGGGCATCCTAGCCGGATTGTTGTCCTCGGCCATGGCACCATTTGCCTTGCGAGTCTCTTCAACCGACTCGCCGAATGGGCCTTCCCGTTCTTGAAAAGCGCCCTCTTCAGAACTGTAAGATGAGGAGGTTGATTGTGTGCGTACCCTGGATCGAGGAGGGGACGGGACCTCAGCTAGAACTGCGGATCTCCCTGGATTCAGTAGCCCGTATCGAAGCAACTATTCGTTAGTCAACAAGACTTTAGCAAATCTTTCTTCAGCATCAATAGCCTTTAGGGTTTGGAAAATTCCATTGAGAGACAAGTCCCTATTCGGCCTTGGAATAACTGTAAGAAGTATTCGACCTGTTAGGAATCTCACAGTGGCACATCGTAACTCAATGAGAAAGAAAGGGAACTTACCCCTAGTTGTCCAAAGATGGTTGAACCCTTAGGACATCTGACAAAGAAGTTATGAGTCTTTGAACTGGGACAAGTTGCTCTACAGTCGCAATACAGTTTTACAATTCCTCTAGGCCTCGATTACGACCAAGGATGGACACTCATCTCTTCTTTTTATAAAAGAAAGTATCTCAACTCATCAAAAGTCAGGGCACGGTTGAATGTTTGCATGAAAAGGACGTGCAGACAAGTTAAGATGGCATAGCCGTTAGGATGAATCTGAAACGGAGCAATCCCTAAGTTCGAGAGGGTCTCTCTCAAGAAATCGTTAAAAGGGGGCACAGTTCCATTCAAGCACATATATCGATGATAAGCGGTATAACCCGGGGGTGGCATATGAGCGAACTCATCCTTCTTTGGGAGGTGCACATCTTCCTCTAGGATGTCGTGCTGTAGGCAGATATTGTACAAGACTTTGAAAGAGATCACGGACGACGCTCTCTCCAACGGATTTAGAAGGACTCTGAAATTAGGAGGAGTCCGGTCCATGACCGGACCAACCGGAACTAGCTGGCCATACTCAGACTGTGAAGCAGAAGAAGGAGGGGCAACGAACGACGACTCGGCCTCCGAAGGTGCAGGACTTCCTCAACTAGACTTGCGACGAGTGGACAGGTACTTCATTCTAAACAACAGAACTTACATCCGAAACGGTTAGGTAATTCAACCATAAGAAATCCCCGTGCAACACTTGATATCCAAAAGAATATCGACTCGCACTGATGTGTCGGGCTTCAAGTAAGTACCGGGGCAAGTGTGATGTGTTTTCTATCGGTGGTGGGCTTGGTGTCTCGAACACTACAAACGCTCTACCCCGTGTAGATAGTATGTTCGCAGTTGAGAGGTAAAAGGACTTCCTGTATCATTTTTTTTAAATTACTTCTTCTACACTTACCCGTTATCGATCAATGATCGATAATGGATCTGTTGTCCGGAACGATGCAGAAAGTCCCTTCCAGTATAGGTACACCGTGCATGTAAAAGAAAGCAAAATTAATTCGAATTCTCTGGAAGGACGGGACCAATTCACAATGTGTCGTATGGTATCAGCTATGGGACCTGGCACAAGTCAATTTTGGCTCAATGGACGAAGACAGTAAAAGATGTCAAGCACCGGGGCAAGGCCCGAATGTCATTTCGGAAGGAACTCAAGACTCGATTTACTATCTACCTCCATTAAGCCGCAATCGACTCGAACTCCTCATGACTAACACCACAAATACAACTCCATCACCAAATCAATAAACGAACATCTTACTCAGCAAACCCACCTTGGATTAATGCTTTAAATGCAAAATTGGTCAAAGCCTTAGAACAAACAAGCTAGAAATAGGTCGGTGGCAATCTGAGGATGGGTTGGCGGCGACCCAAGGCGAAGGAGAATTAGGGTTTTGATCGGAGGCGATTTGAGAAGGCGGCGGCAATACTCTGGAGTTGGCAGCGTAGAAAGAATCACAGCGAAGGTTTGGACGAGGTTGGATTGCAAGAGGCGATGGATCAGATCGCTGGATGTTTAGGTCGAATCGCAGTTGAAAGCTTGAATCAAATCGCTGAGAAGCTCGAATCACAGGAAGAAAATGAGGCTCGGTTCGTGTAAAAGTGATGGGGTAAGTTGGCTCGACTGCTTAAATAGAGAATGAAAACACACGAAAAATCATATTTATTGAGGTCGCTAGCGGTCCATCAGCTATGGATCGCTAACGACCCATAAGGTTGCACGCCTTCGACCTCAAATTTGCACACACATCTACCTACTACTTCAAGACATATGGAGAAGCTATAGAGAAAAATTTGACCTGTTATGACAAGCAACGGCGGTCGAGATCCAAACTAAAGAAAGCAGTAGCAAAACCTAGTTCACATTCGCGAAACTCTAACACGATTACTTGAGATTCAACAAGCAGATACTAAAAGCGATTACTTCCAGAGCACGCCTTGTTTTCAACGAAGACGTACTCTGGAGGGGCAAATGTTATCAAGGTTTTTAATCCAAGCAGATCCAAGAGAAGTCAGAACAGCTTAGTCGAGTCAGAGTAGCTCAGAGGTCAACCAAAAGTACTAAACAACAATCCAAGGAGAGCCAAGAAAAGGAATAAGAAAATCTACTAAGGACATGGATCGCATATTCTAAAGGCAAAGGCTTAGTTTGACGAGATCCTGTGTTGATTAAATCGAGAGATAAGCATCCGTCCAATCCAATCAGCAGCTAAAATACAACTAGCAAGTAAATCATCATCAAAACAAGGCGATGTGCAACGAGACCACACGAACAACGTCGGCACAAGACAACGAAGATAGTTCAAAAACCAAAGTCCAAAAATATGCTAAGTGTATGGATCGCTAACGATCAATACACTATGGATCGCCAGCGATCCATACGTGATCATAAAATGAATGCGACCTAAACAAAGCAAAGCATAGGAAAAAAGTCAAGTAATTAGCTCGCATTCGAGCTAATGCTATGGATCTCTAGCGATCCATGCTTTTGGCTCAGATCATGAGGTAAGATCCACTGCATCTTCTTGTGACCAACTGCAAACAGATGGGGAACAAGCTTGGCCCAATAGCTCTCCAATCTCTATAAATACCATCATACCTGCAACATAAACGGGATCCTCCGGACTGTTTGCTGAAACTCTACTAAATCTTTCTTCACTCTTCACCTCTCTCACAACAATCTTCAAAGGAGTTCACCATGATTCTCTAGTGGATTATAACTTTGGAGATTCAATCTAGTTAAGGATAATCAAGAGCTTTGTAATCAAATACATCTTGTAAAATTAATCAGTCTATAATAAAAACTATAAAGTGGACGTAGGCTTCATTAACATTCGGACCACTACAAAATCTTCTTGTCTTCTTTCTCTTACTGCTTTTATCTATATCTATTATCTATATTATTGCCCTGTGAGAACAGGGCTAGTGCTTTCACGCTCAAACCAGGGTGTTGATCAATTTTTTGGGTTAACAGTAACCAAGGCTTAATCCAAAAATGAAGGATGCAGTTCGGGATGAAATTATTAAACTCCTCGATAACGGAATCATATACCCAATCTATGATAGTTCGTGGGTTAATCCAATTCATGTCACACCAAAAAAGTCTGGACTTACCATTATCAAGAACGACTCAAATGAACTCATTCCAACTCGTACTCAAATGATTTGGCGTGTTTGCATTGATTATCGAAAACTAAATGCTGCAACACATAAAGATCAAAAGAAAACATCTTTCACGTGTCCCTTTGGCACTTTTGCGTATCGACGTATGCTTTTTGGCCATTGCAACTCTCCTGCTACATTTTAATGATGCATGGTTTGTATCTTTTTGGACATGATCGAACGCTTTCTTGAAGTGTTTATGGATGATTTTTCTATCTTTGGAAACTCTTTTTTCGAGTACTTACACCGTCTTGAGTTGGTTCTTAAACGATGCAAGGATAAAAACTTAACGTTAAATTGGGAAAAATGTCATTTCATGGTGAAACATAGCATTGTTCTTGAGCATGTCATTTCAAACAAAGGCATTAAGGTAGATAAAGCAAAAGATGATGTAACTGCGAATCTACCCATTCCCAAATCTGTAAAGGACATTCGTTCATTCCTTGGGCACGCTGGTTTATATCAACGCTTTGTGAAAGACTTCAATAAAACTGCTCGACCTCTAACGACTCTTCTTGGAAAAGACATTCCATTTGACTTTAATTTTGACTGTGTTTCTGCTTTCGAACGTCTCAAAAACAAACTCATTTCTACTTCCATCATTTGCTCACCCAATTGGAATCTTCCTTTCGAAATAATGTGTGATGCTTCTAACTTTGCAGTTGGTATGTCTTAGGACAACACATCAACTAAATTCTTCACATTATCTACTACGCTAGTATGACTCTAAACGATGCTCAACTCAATTACACGACCATTGAAAAAGAGCTTCTAGCGGTAGTCTTTGTGCTCGAAAAATTTCGACCTTATTTGATCGGTACACACATTACTGTTTACACTGACTACTCCGCTCTTATGTACATTTTCGCTAAAAAGGATGCTAAGTCTCGTTTGATTCGTTGTATCCTTTTATTCCAAGAATTTATCCTTACGATCAAAGATAAAAAAGGGATCCGACAATGTCATCGCTGACCATCTGTCACGTCTTCCAAACGCACCATCTTCTTTACCGATCAACAAGAACTTTCCCGATGAACAACTTCTTTTTGTTTCTATCGATCCATGGTATGCCGACATAGTAAACTATCTAGTCACTAAGGAAACTCCTTCATTTTGGTCGAAACAAGGTAAATATAAATTTCTTTCCCAAGTCAAGTACTATTATTGGGATGATCCATACTTGTTTAAGTACAGTTCTGACCAAATCATTCGACGTTGCATCCCGGATTGCAAAATCAAAAGTGTTCTTTCGTTTTGTCTCGACCAAGCTTGTGGTGGTCACTTCGGCCTTAAGAAAACTGCAGAAAAGGTGCTTCAATGTGGTTTTTACTGGCCTACGCTTTTCAGAGATGCTTTTGAGTTTTGTAAAAATTGTGATCGTTGCCAAATGTAAGAAAGAATCTCTCGACGAAACATGATGCCTTTGAACCCCATTCTTACGATCGAAATCTTTAACGTTTGGGGTATTGATTTTATGGGACTGTTTCCCAACTCTTTTAGAAATTTTTACATTCTTCCTGTTGTTGATTACGTCTCTAAATGAGTCGAAGCCATTCCTTGTAAAACCAACAACCATAGAATTGTTGTGAAATTCCTTAAAAAAACATCTTTTCGAGGTTCGGCACACCTCTCACAGTAATAAGCGATAACATAACCCATTTTTGCAATCGATCATTTGAAATTCTAATGAAGAAATACTCGATAACCCACAAGTTATCCACTCCATATCATCCTCAAACTTGTGGCCAAGTTGACGTTTCAAATCGTCAAATCAAACAAATTTTGGAAAAAACTGTGAATAAAAATCGAAAAGATTAGTCACAAAAATTAACGGACGCGCTTTGGGCTTACCGTACCACATTTAAAACTAACCTTGGGATGTCCCCATTTCGTTTAGTTTACGGGAAAGAGTACCATTAACCAGTTGAAATCGAACACAAAGCGTTGTGGGCAGTGAAGAATTTAAACTTTAATCCTGAAAAAGCTTGCAAAAACAGAAAATTGCAAATCAACGAATTAGAAGAGATTAGGAGCGATGCGTATGAAAATGAGAAAATTTACAAAGAAAGAACAAAAGTTTTTCATGACAATCACTACAAGAAAAACTATTTTTAGTTGCATATATTAGTTGCGTTTAAGGCTATATGCAACCGGTAATCATTTTAACGTAATAGAATGAAAAATTACACGCAACCAAATATATCCCGCCAACAATTCACTAAAAGTTTGCCAAAAATTTTCGCGGCCGCTCATGTTTGTTTCTCACTTATGCTTTTACTTCCTCCTCTCACTAGAACTACGATGAAAAGCCCTAGAAAAAGACTTTTTTCGATTTGATTTAATGCCTTTTGTTTCTCTTCTTCTTTTACCAATCATCAATCAAATCCCTCATCTTCACCTTCCAAAATCGCCACTTTTCTGGCTTCACCTAAAATCGATTAATGAAGACATTACGGGAAGCGGAGGAGAAAGCATGCAATGTAGTTTGCTAGTGGTGAAAATTTGGCGGATTCGCGGGCCTAGCAGTGGCGATTTGGGGGATGTTTCAGAAGTAAACCCTAGCCACTATCCATAAGGCCTATACCCCATCCTTCACATATTATTTCATTATTCCTCGTCGTTTTCGTTTTCAAATTCTGGGCCGCCATGAGTACTCGTACATCAGTCTGAGTCAACTTGAATCTTCGTCCTCTTCCTGGCGTCGAATATTCTGGAGTTCCTTTCCTGCCATAAATGATAGGTCATCGTGACGAAGGCAGCCACAATTATCTGCGAAATCTGGTCACTACTAGTAAATTCTGATCTTAACTCTTCCAACTCTTCATCAATATTTAATGCACAATGCGGCCGTAGATTCAGCTTTAGCCTCATCGGCGTCCAAATGTAAGAACTGTACGAACATTGGAAAAATAAGTGTTGTCCGTCTTTGGTTGTAAATCGGCAGAGGGCACAAATATTTGCATTTTGTAATCCCCAATTCTGTAATTTTTCCAAAGTGTCGATGTTGTTTCTGATTATTTTGTAAGCAGAAAAGGACATCGTTTTGCTATTTATTATTCCATTTACCAGTTCTAGCTTATTATTCCATTTCCTTTTTGGCTAACTATGACTACTCCAGCAAACACAACTCGCGACCAGCCAGGAATGTCCAGCTTCATGGAAAGGATGAGTGAGATAGCAACTCCTGCACGGGACATGGCTGCAAGAACATTCAGGCCAACACAAACTCTTGAGTTTCTGAAGGTAACTAATGATGCTAAAGCTGTCTAGATTGCATTGACGGGTTTGATGATGTGCAACGAGGAAGAGATAACGGATGCTCAAGCCTGTGCCTATTACTTGTCAGCTTTATCAGCTGTTTTTCCGGGTTTAGAGAATGGGTCTAAACAGGTGCTAGCTCTCACTGGGTATAGAGTTTATGAGGTGACTTCTGAAACTGCCGAGCAAAAATGAAATATAAGTTAATATATGTTTCAGTTTGTTAATACTTTGATGCTAATATAGTAATTGGTTCCATGGTTCTAGAATTTGGTCACTTGGATTACCTAATATTTTAAGTTATATGTTTATCATTCATATTCAGAGTATAACCGTTCAGGTCTGGTTCATTAAGATATTGAAGTTGTTAGTCTTTTGTTTTAACATATATCATATTGTTCTATATTAGAGTTGATCATAACTTGCACACTTTGTTTATATGAACTAGATAACTACAGACAATGTTTTGGAAATGGAGCACAAATTGCTGTGCCAGGCAATGAAAAAAAAAGTTTACATGGTTAAACCATGTGTCATGTTTCAAAGATTTTGATAGGGCTGACTACAAAAGGTCTTGTGTAATAACCTATTTTCTTTGCATTATCTCTAGTGCAGATTACAAAAGATTTTCCTGATTACAAAAGATTTTGGTACTACTGATTGCAAAAATGCCACCGTCCGGAACCAAAGCATATTTTGCATAAGAACGCACCCTAATATTCAAATACCATTGTCGTCCTATGAAGGAAACTGTTCAATATGACTGAGGTCTCAGAAGATAAGTCCAACTGTTAGCCTGTTGCATTACTGTTGTTCAGGTATCATGTACTTCAAGATCCATTTTTGATATAAACTGAAAAGCTCTAATGATCATGCATGTCTTTTTTTTCTGTCTTTGCATATTAGTTTTGTTATTAGTCCATATGTAGGTCATAGCATGGCATATATTAGCCATATGGTTAATTTAGAATCACACTAAATGAATTTCCTATTTTGGGGGCATGCAAATTATTAAACTGAATGTTTACTGGTCTTTGTTGATATGCAATACCGAAGTATCAACCAACCTCATATAAGCTGGGAATATGGACCATAAGGAATTGATATGAGAGAGAGAGACCATAACTATGCAGGCAGTATACATGTGATGTTTATTATATATAACCAAATATACACTTTTGCACAAGCAGACTTCTGGTGAGTATCTTCCAACTTTTTAAATCAACATCTTCTCTATGTATGTATATTTCTTCATCACTGTCTTTTTGCTAATTAATTTTTTACTGGACACTTGTATTAGGTTAGGTTTGAACAAACTGTGACAGCACATTCGGTTAGGACAAGACTGCTAAAGTAATCACTTACTTAAGTTAGAAATATTTCCATTGACATGAGCTTTAGTTGCTAGCGAAGAATATTCTTAAGCTGGTGATCTAGTTTGGCAAAAGGAGAATCTAGAACTATAATGAGCATGAGTGCAGGGTGAAACAGTAGATAATACACTTTGATTGAAGCTGGAGTTTGAGATGTATAGCCAGGTATGAAACGAAATGAAAATCCTTTATATGAACCAATTGCACTCCAACCAAAGTAATCAATTCTGCTTGTATTTCACAGTAACTTTATTTACTAGTTCTTATGGGTAATTTGGCTTACAAATTTGAATAGCTTGCTATCAGGAATTGGCATATTACTGCAAGTGCTAATAACAGTTAGGTCATTCTACAAGTGTATTTACATGTGATACTATGCAATGTTTTCTTAGCACAAGGACAGCCGGGTTGTCCAGAACGCATCTCCATTCAAAAATCCTTGTATTTCTTTCAACCTATAAGCAGGTATATTCATATTTATTTTATTTATATCACACACAAATTATTTTTGAAATCTACACATATATGTATGTGTGGTTTGTAATGTTGACAATAATCTCTCTTGTGAGTGTGTATTATAGTTAACATATATTGATTGCTTTACAATTTTCAATAGGTTAAATTTGTTTATGAAATTTTCAAAAAACTTCGACCTGGGATATCCTTGCTATGTTTACATGGGCGCATGTCCAAATTTGGGATATCATTGGCATCATTGCTGGTCAAGTATCCAAATTTGCAGAAACTTGTCGAAGCAGCGTTCCGTACATATATAAGGTCTATTCATAAGATATACCTTCTTCAGTTATTGGTGATTCCAGTACTTTCGATGTTGTGACCTTTAAAGATGCAATAAAGTAAAGCATATCAAAGTCATTTTTGAGCAAATTAGCGATGGTAGCACCTTGCGACTCAATTTGCTCTCACAGTTCCAATTTGTCCAAGCATTTGTTGCAGGAGTTCAGGTAATTATGGGTAATCAAACGTTTTGTTAGCACTAGTTAGATAGAACATTTATTAGTACCCGATGTGTAAATTTGTATACAAATGGTTATTGTATGTGAGTTAGGTCATTTTGTCGAAAAACTATTATATTGGAATGGTTATGGATATTTTATTTGATTATATGGTTAATGTGTTTTTTAACTTATTTGAATATGATGATTATGTGAGTGATTGTTGATTGATATAATAGAACCAAAATAGACCATTAACATGAAATAATAGCATTGAAAAATGGTGTAAAATAATAAACAACTTTTAGTAGCGTTTCAAAAACGCTACCGAAATATATATAGTGGCGTTGAGTAAATGCAACCGTAAAACAGGGGCAAAGTTGGAAATTCTATTAGTAGCGCCAAAAAATCTTTTGGTGGCATTTTTTAAACGCTACAAAAAGATTTATGGTGGCGTTTGAAAAACGCTGCCAAAAATGCATTTATAGTGGCGTTAAAATAAATGTAATAAAAAATCATGGATTTTTAGTGGCATGTTTTCTCGTAACGATTATCGGAACGCCACTAAAAATACGTAGTGGCGTTTTTTGGGCGCTACAAAAAATCAGTTTTCTTGTAGTGAATTCAATCCTAAGGAAGACATTTTCGCCAAACCAAAAGGTTCTGTTATATGACTCTAAACTTCACTTATTCCCTGGGAAATTAAAATCAAGATGGACCGGACAATTTGTGATACGGACTGTTTTTCCACACGGTGCCATAGAAATACAAAACCTTAGGGATGGAACAATTTCCAAAGTCAATGGTCATCGTTTGAAGCCATACTTGGAATTTCCAAGTAATTAAGAAGAGGAGCTCATGACTCTTCATGAGCCATACTACATCTAGTAAGAAATGTTAACCCTCTTTTGTAAATATTTACATATTTTTCCCCGTTACACTCATTATATCATGCATTGAGTGTGGGGACACAGTCAAAATTAAGTGTGGGGGGGAGTCTCATCTTCATTTTTGTTTTTTCATGGTTTATTTTTTGCATTTTCTTTCCAAAACTCTAAAAAAGCAAAAGAACTCAAAACAAATTTTCTTTTTAGAATATTGATTTACTTTTGAAAAAACACTATAGGATAAGTATATGTTTTTGGTTATTAAATTTAAATTTTTGAAAATTCATTTGTCTCAACAAAAATAAAAATAAAGTTTGATTACAATTAACTATGGTTTAACTAGTATATAGGAAGGTTCATGGGTGATAATGAAGTATATCCTAATTGTAATCTTTGTTTAAAAGAGTGGTTGATTTAAAGTAAAGGCGATAACATTTTCAATCTTCTAAGTTAAGTGGTGCTAAGATGATATTGCAAAACTCTCTCTTCATAAAAAAACAAAGAAAAAAAAGAAAAAAAGCTTTTATAAAAATAAACACCTAAAGTCAGGTGTTCACACGTAAGTGTGTACACTCGCCATGCTCTGTACCCTTCTCACGTAAGCCCGAAAGGCACTGCAAGATCGGTACATCTGGCCTTAGTTTATCTGAGTTAGGTGTATGTAAAAACAATTAATAAAAATAACCACCTAGAGTCATGTGTTCGTATGCAAGTGTGTACACTCGCCATGCTCTGTACCCTTCTCACGTAAGTCCGAAAGGCACTGCAAGATCGGTACATCTGGCCTTAGTTTATCTGAGTTAGGTGTGTAAATAATAATGCTGTTAATACTTTTCAAAAATAGAGAGAGCAAGCAATTGAAATCCAAGTACTATTTTCACTTAGTTGATTCGACTTGTTATTCAAAAGAAATAAAAATACCACTTTGAAAAACATTGATAATCAACTAAGGATCCATTTCATAGTTGCACTATGTTATCAACCAAATCAACTAGCCAAACTGGAGTCTAATTGTGATGATAACTTAATTTTTTTTGGAAGTTTTGACGAGTAAAAGGACTTAAACTTCTTGATAATGGCCAAAACTTATATTTAACTTATTCGTGTCAATTTAAAAGTAAATTCTTCATTTGTAAATATTTTCAAAAACTTGCATTCATATCTTTGTAAATAAATCTTCCATTTAGGAATTTTTCATGTTGCATTTGGATTTTGTAGGTAGTATCTGCTGAAAACCCTCACGAGACAACACTCGTCCTACTAGGAACACCTAGAGGTTTAATGGCTTGTTGCATACACTCAACGCAATTGTGGTCCCCATGAAAGTGGATTTATCTTAGTTTTTCTTTATTCGAGGACAAATAAAAAGTTAAGTGTGGGGGTATTTGATGTGCACATAAAAATGTATATTTTAACTCACACACTTAATCTCATTTTAGTAAAATAAATATCATAATTTGGTGTTTTTATATGTTTAAAACAAAATTTCAAAAATGCTTTCAAGTCATCATTCATGCATTTACATGGGGGCAAAACGGTAATTTTTGTATGTAAATTAATTTGGAAAATATTACTTGCACATTTTAATTTGCTTTATAGGAATTTGGATTCAACTTGGAAATGGCTTCATGGAAATATGCACGTATAAGAGTTGGAAGCCAAAGAAATGAAGAAACAAAATAATTCATGTAATCATGGAGGACCCCACCTACCCACTAACCATGAACCACAATTAAGAGCTAATGCACATGTTAGTGGGGATTAAAAGCACATGCACATTTAATGGAGGATTAATTTCATGCTAATGATAACTTGGAGGCCACACTACCTCAAGGTCACTTTAGGGAGTTCCCTAAAAATGGATTTGGGTTTTATACATGGAAAATTAACCCTCTTATGTTCATGTAATGAAGTTTTAACCTTCTTATCATATTATGCAAGTTGTAGCCACAAATTAATAAGAAATAAAATGGCTTCCTAAGCCTCTTCTTCTTTATTATTCTTTACATGCTTTTCCATTTCATGCTTACTTTTATTTACATGCTTTCTTCTATTTCATGTCAGTAGATTAGCTTTCTTTTCATTGCAATTAGTTTAGATTTAATTTATGCAAGTAGTTTAGTTCTCTTTTCTTTGAAGTTGCTCTTACTTTCCTTGCTTTTTAACATTGCAATCTACATGTGTTGAAATGATAACAAAAATGAGAAGCTAAACCCCTTCAATTTAGGAGTAATGAAGCTCTCTTAAATCATGTAGATTCAACATATTTGCTACTTTATGATCTCTTTTTATGTGTCATTGATAGTTGGATGTTGATGTTAGTTTATTAGTGAATTTGATAGCCTATGTTGTTTATCACAAATAGGCTATTTTTACTCAAATATAAACACAATTTACACTAACATCTAACTAAGTGATTTTGATCATGGAATTAAAATAGAATCAAAATTTGATTATCTACGTTACTAATCACAAATAGTAAACAGATCATGCTTAAAATAGATTTTGTTTTGGTTTCATACTCATTTTCATGACATTTAACAAAGTGGTTTTAGTTGTTGTATTAAAGTTTGATGGTTTAATTTATGTTAATTAATAACATAAATATGCCATACTTATGATAAATACATCACTAATTCTACTTAGATTAAAATGAGAGATCATAGATTGATTTTTTGTTGATTTATGTGAGAGTATGAGAGTGGATTTGCCTCTAAATTGTCTTTTAATCTCATATTTTAATCACTTTTATTTGTAGTTAGTTTTTGCATTTCTTTTTAGTTTAAACAATCTCAAACTCTTTTGGTTAATTTGATTGAGTAGAATTTAAAATTAATTCAATTCCCTACGGGTCAACCTGTACTCACATACGTACTACAATTGTACGTTGTGCGCTTGCAGTTATTTTTATTACATTTTTTCGGTGATTTTCTAACCGATAGAAATTCATCATTAATCAATTGGATATTTACTCTGCTTACAACTCATTTTTGGGGACGACCGGCCCTGGGAGAATTCATAGCGGCTATAGCTTCTTGGTGCTTGATGATGAAGTTTACTAAGAGAATGGCATGAGAATAATACAAGGAGATCAAGGGCTTGGCCGCGAATGTTATATCGCTGAGCTAAAGGAATCTAAGTGAAGAGAGAAAGGGAAAGTGTAAAGGGAACCCTCCACATCAAGGCTTTAGATGGTTAACAACCACTGCATGAGCCCTAGCTTGGGCAGCAAAGCCGGTTCTATAAGGATACAAAGTTTTGGTTAGCGTAAGGTAAAAACTTTTCCATGTTTATGTGTGGGAAGTCTTACGTGATACCTTTTGTTTTTCAAAGGTTTTCAAAGTTAAACAATTTAACCTTTACTCACACCAGACCCATGTCTGACCCAAGTGTTTATTTTCTGTTTTATTGAACTCTTGGGTACTCAATATTGTATTGAGTAGTCAAGGGATTCAGGTTAGTCTTGACGAATACTGGAGGAGCTGAGGAGCAGGAGGCTTCAACGTGTAGATATATAGAGTTTCCGCTGTGTTTGTATTAGTCTGTATTGTATTGTTGTAGTTGTGTTGTATAATAGACAGAAGTTTATAACTGTCTATTCTGTGATGTATAAGTTGTGTACTCTGATGTATATGATACTATGTAATATCTTATGTGATATAATATATTTCTCGTTCCGCTGTGAGATTTCTGATGTGTTGTTGTTCTTTCTTCTTTTCTTTTCTTCTTCTATCCTTTTCTTTCTTCATAATGATGCATCTTTCTGGGCATAGAAAGGCGGGTCGTTACATTTGGTATCAGAGCTTTCCAAATGAAACAACCCGACTTCCAACCTCAACACTCAGACTCCTAATCCTAGATGATAAATTATTATCATCTCAACCAATCAATACAAATACCATATACATTTAAAATGATACATTTTTTTTATATATAGAAAATATATCTGGGTAAAATTATTTCACCTTCCCTTTTAAAACAATATTGTGTCCGTTGGCCTGGTCCAAGTGTTTAGAGATCCCTATCAATAACGTTAGCTACTCGTATTGACCAGAATCCATATACCACTCAACCGATCAATTAACACAATATAAAACCATTTTATATAACTAACAAATACGCGCTCTCGTATATATATATATATATATACACTCGAACTCAAACAGGTTGCTATAGATCATGTCTCTAATGAACAATCCTTCCGAACCTAGGTATTCACTCAACCTAGTGCTCTGATATTCACTTAACCAAAAGCTTAGGTATTCGCTCAACCTATGCTTCGATACCAAATGAAACAACCCGACTTCCATAGCCCAGAAAGTCGCATCGTTTTGAAGAAAGAAAGGGATAGAAAGAGAAAAGAAGAGAAGAGAAAAGAAACAACAACAACGATCTCACAGCGGAACGAATAAATTATATTAATAACATAAACTATTACATAGTATACAACAATTTACAGAGTTACACAGCATATACATCACTTACTAGACAGTTATAAACATCTGTCTAGTTATTACAACTCAATACAACACACACTATCATAGGGATTAACACAGCGGAATACTATATCTACGAACGCTGAAGCCTCCTGCTCCATTGCTCCTCCACAATTCGTCAAAGCTAAACCTGAATCCCTTGGCTACTCGTAAAAATTTGAGTACCCAAGAGTTTATAAAACAGAAATAAACACTTGGGTCAGACATGGGTCTGCTGTGAGTAACAGGTTAAACTTGCTTAACTTCAAAACCTTTGAAAGAAAAGGTATCACGTAAGACTCCCCACAAATAAACATGGGTAAGTTTTTACCTTACGCTAACCAAAACATTTGATAGGAAATCCGATTGTATTATAGTAGGGTCTAGGGTTTCCAAATAAATATGAAATAGCCGAAATTGTTACATTCATTAAATTCCAGCATACATAGGTATACAATCAAGTCCGTTATCACTTATTGGATTTTGGATTCCATACAATGGCAGGGCTACCGGGGTACCGCCCATCACAGTACGGGGCATAGATCACCGTACCGAGGATCACTCCCAATCCCCTGCAACACAAAGCCGGAACCATCCCTTACTGGATAATCCCGAATAAAATCACCCCACAGATGGTCGTCGCCAACTGCACCACTAAGCCGAAATAAAAGGAGGAACTCTCTAGACAGGGATGACCTTACTCTCAGTGGGTGCTACCCACGAACCCTTGCTGAACTTCCCTTGTTTTAGCCATTCCCGGTTGATGAGGCTTGAGGTCACGATTACCTTTAAATCAGAACACACCACTTAGAATGCTCATCGTCCACCTGACGATGTTCTGAAAGCATTCAATCCATACAAGTTCGTTCCGGGTTCGAACGAAACCGAAGGCATTATCTCGTTACACTCGTGTTGGAATCACCCTCAGAGTTAACGACAATAATCCTTGCACTCTGAATCTTCATCTTCACTTGAGATTCACGACCTATCGTTAATTTGGATCGATGTGGTATTCAGGTCTCCAGACCTGGAATCCCGGTATACGGAAACCCGATCCCGGTCTCATCGAAATCCAAAACGTATCTTTTAAGGGCCAAGTTGTTTTAAGGTTAAAACAATTCAATTCTTATCTATACTACACACAGATAGATAACTCAATAGATAATCTACATTATCATCACAAACAGATAACTCATATTATCATTCCAATTCAACCAACATCCATATCATAGATCAGTATATATCTCATCAGAGATATCAAACAATGCAAAGCATTTAATACTACTCATCCATCATAAGTAATGATTTATATCATCTCTAATCAATTTAAAGTGAATTAAATTAATTACTTCATTTTATAAATCCTGCTTACTTAATTATTAATTAAACCAATTAATTAATCATACTTTAAGTATCATCTTAATTAATCATTCCTGATTAACTATACTTTAATTACTTTAAGTAATTAACTCTTAATTAATTTCACAAATTAATTAACTTAAACCATTTCAGTAATTAATCTTTAATTACTTCATTAATTATACTTAATTACATTAATACTTAATTAATTATAATTAATTAATTACTTTAATCACTAATTATTTATTAATTAATCTTAATTAACCAATCCTTAATTACATCATTTAAATTAATTATATTTAATAATTAATTCTTAATTAAACCACATTTATTAATCAACTTTGATTAATCATATTTAGTAATTAACTACCCTTAATTACTCTTCCATAAATTAATTACTCATTAATTAATTATCTTTTAATTAATCCCTTGATTAATTATTCAAAGTAATTAAACTCAAATTACTTTCATTATTAAAATCATCTTTAGTTAATTACATTCAGTAATTACCTTTAATTACTTTCCTAAGTAATTCATACTTTCACTAATTACATTTAAGTAATTATACTTATCACATAACCAAGTGATTATCTTAAATTAATTTAATTAATTAATTTAACTTATCAAATTTTATTTAATTAATTACCATAAGTAATTAATTCCCTTAATTACTTTCATTTAGTAATTATACTTAACCAACTTCATAATGATTATCATTTACTAATTAATCTATTTGATTATCAAAATTAATCATGTTAATTAATTATTTAATAATCCCTAATTAATGATCTCTCATTAATTATTAACAATTCTTTATTTAAGTAATTAAACTTAAATCAACCATTTCTAATTACAAATTAATTAATTCTTAATTACTAATTAATCTCTAATTACTCAATTAATTACCTAATTAATCTTTAACCACTTGATTAATTAATTTCTAATCATTTATTAATAATCTATACTTATCTAATTAAATGATCCTTGATTTCAAATTAATTAACCCTGAATTAATTTACTTAAAATCTTAATTATTTTAATTAATTAACACTAAATCATTAATTAATTAAATTATTAAATTATTCTTTAATTATCTTATTAATTTAATGACTCATATATCATTAAACCTTAATTACTTTCTAAATTAAAGTATTAACCTTTAACTACTTTAATTTATTATTTACAAAAGGCTTTGAAAACTTTTATTTTTAAATCTTCCTTTTAATTCATTTTAAATTTAAGATTTAAAACAAATTACACATTTAACTTTAACCAAGACTTAAATCAAATTTACAAAATCTTTTTAAATCCAAATGTTAAAGAACACTTAACATTTATAAAAGAAATATGGCTCGGGTAGTTGGGATGATTTTGAGTTTAGTCTGATATTTTGTTTAGATTTGTGATCTAGATGGGAAGGAGTTCTAGATTATTGTAGTATAGTTTGTTAAGATTCTGTAGAGCGAGTATTCTAGTATATATATATATACCGGGAACTCTAGATAATATTAGGAAGCCTATTCTGAATTTGTATCAGAATAAGTTAGATTTGATTGTTAGAAATAAATGGTTGCTATGATTGATAGTGTATGATTGATATGTATGGTTGCTATTTAAAATTAAAATTTGTTGGGTTATTAAATTATCTTTGCTTTTAAATTTCGGGGACGAAATTATTTTAAGGGGGGAGGAATGTGATATCCCGGAATTTTGGCAATATCAATTTAATAATCTTTATTAATAATTAAACTGGTTTGTTGATTTTATTTTATAAATTGACAAGTTTATTCATTTTAAAGGTTAATAATATTTTAATTGGCAATATTTATTAATATCTTTTCTAACAATTTAAAATTGGTAAGATTTATCTTTCTAAAACTTATATAAATTTTTATATTTATAATGTATATATATATATTAGTATATATATTATAATATAGGGAGTCTTTAATTTAATAAAAGAATATGTTTTCAAATTATAATATATATGTATATATATAGTGTGATTTGGAGTTATGCTATTTAGTATTTATAAAAACTAATGTTAAAAGTATTTTCCATTTAGAATATATATATATATTTGTATATATTGAAATGGAAAAAAATTATTGGATTTGAATTTAATAAGATGTTTTCAAACTTTAAATATATATACATAGATTGTAATTTGGAAATTTTTAATTTGATTTAATGCTTTTGAAATGATATTTGAAATTTAAATTTTAATAACAAAGTTAATTTATTATTATATAAACATATAGTTCAACTTAAGTTTTAAATAAGATTAAATTAAGAAGTTCAATTGTTTTAATATTCTTTTCCTTTTAAAATTCAAACATAAGATAAATTGGTTTGTGAAAGATATATAGAATTGAAATAAATCTCTCAAGCATATAAAAATATGTTGTATTTAGTTTAATAAAAACATAAGTTATTATAAATAAATTGTTTACATGAATTCATATTTGTATATTTATATAGGATCTAAAAGCTTATTTATAAAAAGATAAATACATTATATACATATAAATATTTTATGAATACATATAAATGACTTAAATAAATTAATTAAAAACAAGATTTACACTTGTAAACATATAAAGGTAGATTAGAGACATTTGTAAGAAAATAAGTATAGGTGTAAGCTAGATAATTAACTAAAGGGGACAAGTGGCTTAATTTATCTTTTTGAAAATTAAAGTCATAAATAAATAATATATGAAAGAAGATCTGATTTTACTTTTCAGCTAAAATTCATTTTTCTTCACTCTTCAACTAAAAATACAATTCGAATCAAAAGAAAAGATAAACCTGGAAATCAAAGAAGAATGAAAACCTGGAAACTAAAACTCAAAGCAAAGGAAAGATCAAGGCTAATTACAACATCAGTTTCAAATTTTCTCAAATACAAATCAGTTTCAAATCTTCAATTGAATCTAAAGACATGCAATCAGAGGAATTAATCAAACAGCAAAGTTTCAAATTCAACTAAGCAAAAGGAGTTTAAAATCAAAATCGGTCTGGAAATCAACATGCAAGCCTGGAAACAACATCTGTTCTCTGTTCTCTGATTTCTGGTGAGTAAATCTTATTTTAAAAACAGATTAAAAATCTATGATATATGTGATGATTTATGTAGTATTATTATCTGAAATGTTGGTGAAAATGTATGCATGTTTGAATATGGATGTTTGAATGTCTGTATAGATATAATAAAGCCTCTGTGTAGTGATAATAAACTTGATCTCTTAATAAAACCATTATCTCATCATTTAATCCCTAATAGCCCTTGATTTGTAAATGAAAGATGTTTGAAAACGTGTAATATTACTACTAAAAATAAGTTCTGGAATTTTTATAAATTATTTGTCTGGAAATTTTATGAATAACAGTAGAATACATTTTTATGTCAAAAATCAACTAATTCAATTAACAATTTGGATTGCATGAATGTATTCGAGGTTAAAAATTATGATTTTTAATATAAGTTTCGTAATTTTTAGTTCGATAATTCGTGAGAATTTTCAAGAGGAACGCTTTTGGCATTTTCGTTGATTGCCGAAGATCGGCGGTGACTGGGAGGTCGAAGTTTGGACTGGAGGTGGTTGAGATGTCAGTGTGCTCGGTAAAAATATTTTGGTGATTTATCATTAACGTGATGGTCGGAGATCAAATGGAATAGGGTTTAACACCCTGCTTTTTGCGTGATGTTTAAACGAGTCTCGAGACGTCGAGAGATGGTCGGAGTCGATCGCGTGTCTTCCAATAGGAGCTGGAGGTCGAGAATGAACTACGGTGAGGATGGCGAAGTTTCTAGTGGCATGGATCAACGGTGACGAGTGATTTCTGGTGATACGTTTGCAAGCTGATGGGTTCCAGGTTCGAATTCGTTTCTCATTCGTATCGAGAAAATTGGGTTGGTTGTACGTGATAGCGTGATGGAGTCTGACTTGCCGGAGGTCGAATTAGTGATCGCCGTCGATCAGCTAGGGTGTGCACGTGCACGGCTACGTTAGCGTGCATCTGGAATTCTGGGTGGAGAAGAAAGTGGACGCCACGGGTTTCGTTCGGGGGAAATCGAATTTTACTCGAAGCAGGAAGCTTAGTTGAGTGACTCGAGAATTACTTCGAGAATTCTAAGGATTTTCTCGGGTTTTGGTAGGAGCGGGTTTTAAAGAATTGTACAGGAAGTTTTAAAAAGTTTTAAACAAAAGAAATTCGTTTTTGAAATGTTTCTAAGTTTTTAAAACAAAGTTAAACAAGTTTTAGGATTATGGAAATAAATTGTTTCAAAGAATAAGTATTTTAGTAAGTTTTATATATTTAATAAATAAGTTTTTAAAAGATAGAAACATAGATTTCCAAAATGATCTTTGTATTAAAATTTATTAAATAAACTTTTAAAGTTTCAAAAGATTTTAGAAGTTAAATTAAATATGTAAGTTATAATTGATTTTTTAAAGCGTTTTAATTTAAATAAAGTTAATAATAAGGATTTTAGTAAATCAATTATAATAAAGAATTTATCTTAAGTAATTGAGAGATTTAATTAAATTAAGATAATTAATATGGAAAGATAATTAAATTGTTGGTCAATTTAATTTATTTAATTAAGATAAATGATTTTCTTAATTAAGATCTTTTAAATATAAGGATTAAGAAATTAGTTCATTTATTTAAATAATTAGTTAAATAATTAACTAAGTAATTAATTAGTAATTATTAAAGATAATTACTTATAATTAATTAAGTATAATTACTTGATGAAGTAATTAAGAAATAATTACTAGATGTAATTTAGTAAAGATAAAATATTTAATAAAGTAATTAGAGGATAATTATTTTATTAAATGGAAATGATTAAGAGTTAATCACTTAGTGTTATTAATTTAATAATTTATTAAATTAAATTAATTAAAGGATTAGATTAATCAAAGATGATTAATAATTGTGGTTTAATTAAGGTTAATTAATAATGTAATTAATTAATTGTTAAGATAATTAATTAAAAAGTAATTAATTAATGGAAGTAATTAAGGGAAGTTAATTACTGGATTATATTAATCAAAGGCGATTAATAATTATGGATTAATTAAGAATAATTACTTAATATAATTAATAAAATAATTAAAGATTGTAATTAGGGATCATTAGTTTATAATTAGTTAATGATATAATTAAAAGTTGATAAATTAAGATTAATTAATCAAATGATAAGTAATTAATTGTAATTAATTAAGGATTAAAGTAATTAATTATAATTAATTAATTAATGAAGTAATTAAAGGTTAATTACTATATTTGATTAAGGATAATTAATTTGTGAAATTAATTAAAGTTAATTACTTAAATGTAATTAAAGTATAATTAATCAAGGTGATTAATTAGGTGGATAATTAGAGAAAGATTAATTAATTTATTTGTAATTAATTAATGATTATATAAGTAAGATTTATAATGAAGTAATTAATTTAATTTACTTTAATTTAATTAAGAGATGAAGTAATTAATTTAATTCACTTTAAGATAGAGATAGTTAATTTAATTCATTTTAAATTAATTATGTTGTGATTAAGTAAATCATTGCTTATATAAATGGATGACATTGATTATCTAAATGGATGTAATCTCAGAAATGAGATAAGGGATGTTGTGTGGTATGAATGCTTGGTTGCATTATGATGGTAATATAGATTAACTATTGTGATGTTGATATGGATTACCTATTTGGTTATAGATCAATTGTTTATTTGATAATGTGAATATCAATTGTGATTTGTGAATTATCTATCTGTATGAATATAGATAAGTTGAATTATTTAAACCTTTAAACAACTTGGCCTTAAAAGATACGTTTTGGATTTCGATGAGACCGGGATCGGGTTTCCGTATACCGGTATTCCAGGTCTGGAGACCCGAATACCACATCGATCCAAATTAACGATAGGTCGTGAATCTCAAGTGAAGATGAAGATTCAGAATGCAAGGGTTATTGTCGTTAACTCTGAGGGTGATTCCAAATGAGTGTAACGAGATAATGCCTTCGGTTTCGTTCGAACCCGGAACGAACTTGTATGGATTGAATGCTTTTAGAACATCGTCAGGCGGACGATGAGCATTCTAAGTGATATGTGCTGATTAAAGGTAATCGTAACCTCAAGCCTCATCAACCGGGAATGGCTAAAACAGGGGAGGTGCAGCAAGGCTTCGTGGGTAGCGCCCACTGAGAGCAAGATATATCCCTGTCTAGAGGTCCCTATCTATTTTTTGGCTTAGTGGGTAGTTGGACTGCAGCCAACTACGGGATTGTCTTGTTCGGGATTATCCAGTAAGGGATGGTTCCGGCTTTGTGTTGTAGGGGAGCGGGCGTACTCCTCGGTACGGTGATCTAGGCCACGTCTGTGACGGGCGGTACCCCAGTAGCCCTGCCATTGTATGGAAATCCAAATTCCAATAAGTGCCATCGGACTTGATTGTATACCTATGTATGCTGGAATTTAATGAATGTAACAATTTCGGCTATTTCATATTTATTTGAAAACCCTAGACCTATTATAATATAATCGGATTTCCTATCAAAGTTTTGGTTAGCGTAAGGTAAAAACTTTTCCATGTTTATGTGTGGGAAGTCTTACGTGATACCTTTTGTTTTTCAAAGGTTTTCAAAGTTAAACAATTTAACCGTTTACTCACACTAGACCCATGTCTGACCCAGGTGGTTATTTTCTGTTTTATTAAACTCTTGGGTACTCAAATTTGTATTGAGTATTCGAGGGATTCAGGTTAGTCTTGACGAATACTGGAGGAGCTGAGGAGCAGGAGGCTTCAACGTGTAGATATATAGAGTTTCCGCTGTGTTTGTATTAGTCTGTATTGTTGTAGTTGTGTTGTATAATAGACAGAAGTTTATAACTGTCTATTCTGTGATGTATAAGTTGTGTACTCTGATGTATATGATACCAACTGAAATGACCCTCCTATTTCCACCCTAATTTCATAAGGATTTTTTTTAAGAGATGATATATATAGATATATCATTCATTACAACTATATTTCCCAGGGTCATTTTCTTTCTCCAATAAACAAAATATATCCAGGATCTTTCACAATATAAAAATATTGTTTTAAATCTAAATCATTCCTAACATACATATATGAAGATATCTGTTATATTCTACTTGAATCAGAGCATGATAATATGTAAGTAGAAATCCTTTTAAATCTATTAAAATGTGATAATTCCCTTTTAAAAGATTAATTATTGTATCCTGATTTTTGACCATAGAATCCACTGGAAACATGTACTTTAGTCTGTTAGTCTAATTAAGAAATGATCAAGTAATAATCAGTGGAAAGCAAGCTTATAATATGGATGATTGTGTTAAAATCTGGATAGTATCAAACTCAGGCTAAAAGAAAGTGGATCATAAGTGAACACAAGCAACATCTATGCGTAATGGAAACGCGCCTAACTTATACATGAGAGGTCACGAGTTCGAGTGCTATGCTGGTCGGTTCTAACCCAATTTTTTTGTTTTTTTTTTATTTTTCTCCTGTATGGTTTGAAATCTGATATCTACCTATATCTGCACATATATATTTAATCTTTGCCTATAATCTAACATACAAAACAATATTTCTTACTTTATTATTTTTGAAACCCTTTCCTACAATTGTTCTAGGAATTTTATGTTTATATTTTTGCCCAAATATCAACATGTACACAGATATACATGTACATGTCAATATCTTTGCTCATTTTCCAGAAAACTGGGTGAAACAGTTGCTAAATGTACTAAGCTTTTGAAATGCATTTTTATTTTCAAAATACAATCTATCATGATCAACCAATTCTTCATTTATTTGAAGCTGGATAACTCATGTATCCTGTATCTGCTACACACTAGTTCAAAGCAATGGAGATACCATTCATTGCATTCTGTCTGAAGCCTTTAAAAACATTTTACTTTTCTCAATACGATTCAGAAATGAATTCAAACCTATTTACAAAGCATTTCAGTAAAAAGGAAACTAAAATCCTTATAAGTTTACTTCTAGCTAAATCCAGATTTTATTCCAAAACTCAGTGCTCTGTTATGTCTCAAGATTATCTAATACATAATATAAATTATGCAAAACAGTAGCTCACCTACATATACATAATTCTTTTCCAAGCATCCATATCAATACTTAAAATCATTTCCTTGTTCCCCACTCAGATATTTCTTTTAGATTTTAATCCTTAGTGCATAACAATATATTTAACATGATACAACTAGTCCATCTAACCATAATAGAATTCATTACATGACTGGAAATCTTAGAAACATAAAATTTTTCCTGAATACATGCAGATATAATCAATTTAAGCTCTTATTGAAACTAGCTAGCATGTTCATTCACTCCTCCATAATAGCCATAACTTCATTTTTACTTAGTGCCTGGGTTACCTGAAAGAGCATGAGTGGCTGCCTCATTTTAAAATGAGACACCCCATATGCCATGAGCAAACAAGGGTCAGATCTATGATCTGGTATGAGTAACATCAATACATTCATGATATTAAGCAATAGAGAATATAAGAGCATCAATTAGTTATTTAAACAAATTCCTGCAATCAATTACTTTAACATAGTATAATTAAGTTGATTCAGGTATGATATATTCATTTATCATTCTTACACTTGCATACACAATCATGCAAACATAATTATCTATTTGCAACAATTGCATTCACTGGAACCATCTTGGTTCCATACCATTCAACCTAAGAAATATCCATATTCCTATTTCTTCATTTACAGGTTGTATAATTCAATTTAAATCCCTGCCTCATCTGCTATTAAGGAATCACGGGGACACATTGCAATGAACTAATTCACAACATTGCACAAAGATCTCAGGGCTTAAACAAACCATGTGCCAACTTGCATACTTCAAATATGACAAGCATTCCAGCAGCCTTCTTGGCTTTCCCTTCCCTAGTTTATTTACTAGTGTATTGACTTAAATCCTATCATCAAATATGCTAAGTGAACATGTCACTGCAAACATGGAAACATCCATAATCTTTCCTAGCATAATTCTCCTCAGAAATAAGCAGACAGTTATTTCCTAAATGGGGTCAATATGTCTTGATCTTAGTAAAATATAAGAATATTTTCAACTGTAAAAAAAAGAGGCATGGCATGTTCTTATTATATTGATCTGCAAGCCTTTATGATTGATTCAGATTCAGGATCTGGTTCAATCATAATTTTAGCTTGTGGGTTTCTTCTTTTTTTTTTTGATTTGATTAAGGGCTCAGCACTTAGAAAATTTCTATTGCACCCTTAACATTTTTCTTCTCAAGCCTCAGCACTTATACCAAGTATAATGCAGCTCCCAACATTTTTGTAAAGTTTCCATGCCATAGATCTATAACAGTTGAGAGTATTCTCTATATAATTTTAAGATCCTAGACTTTAACATTTATGAGTATAAATAAAACAGTATGATACACATCCAAAGACAAATGTCTCAACCAATCAAAGATCATCAAAATCATCCATATTAAATCATATCAGATTTAAAATAAGACATCCAAAGAGCATTGATGAAATCATATACATCAAAACCAGAAATATATATAAATGGCAATAAAAAGTGGCTGCCTCATCTCAGGTCTTAATGCCATGAACTCAGTGAGGTTACTCACCTAAATATTTCTTCTTATTAATCCAGAAAATCCTTGTATGAGTGTTTTCTCCTTCCTTCCAATATTTTTCTTCCTCTCTTATTTTTGTGCAGCTCGGGGTAAAGATAATTCTACTGGCTAAAACTGCCTATTTATATGCATCTTTCCACTAGGGTTTTGTTAAAACAGAATTCCATTTCTGTCCTGGCTAGCATTATGCATTTTTCATTCATAATACCCCGGCCATATTAACCAATTTAAAGGCTGCATTTTCTTTCTTTTACTTTTCAGAAAATGGCCACTCACCTAGTCATGTTAAAAATGTGACTATCCTATTTTATATTTTAATTATTCCTGAGAATCCCCTTTGCTATTTTTGCCTACACAAGCATATTGACTTGTATCACATTTCATGTCATTTTAATGTTATAGTTTCACTTGCTTATATATATATATATACTTTTCAGTACTTAAAAATGTATATTTGTACACATATCTTATCTAGGCTTATTTAATTCCTTTTTAATTTCAGAAACATATGCACCTATATGTATACAGGTTTACAAATCCTTATGATATATATATATATATGTATAATTTTCTTTTCTGGGTTTCCAATAAAATCTGTTTACTGATTTAAAGTAAAACTTACTTTTCTTATTTTCTAAGATGATCCATATAATTCCAGAAATCAAATATCCATGTTGCAAAATCATGTTTGTATTGCTTTTTAATTCTTGTTTTAAATCCAAGAAATCTGGAGTTCTTCCTTGTGCCATTTCAGTGTGCACGTGCACACATATACTTGCACACTATTTATTCCAGAAATCTCACCATATTTAAGTCTAAATATTTCAAAAATTAAATCATTTTACAAAAATGATTTTTCACAAAATTTTGGGGTATTACATTCACCCCTCCTTTTAGGAATTGTGTCCTCACAATTTTTCTAACATTTATAACAAGCATTATTTTCTTTTCTGAAAACTTATCAAACATATGCATAAGCAAACAAATTCAACCATATCAACCATGCATAACAAAATTTTCCAGAAAAAAAAAATTACCTTTTAATTTGCAAAAAGCTTAGGATAATCCATTCTAATCTTATCCTCTAACTCCCATGTGCAGTCATTAGGATCACTACTCCACTGGATCTTAACTAGTTTCAAGGTTTTGCTCCTTAATTTCTTTTCTTCCTTGGCTACAATCCCCACTGGTTCTTTTTCATAAACCAAGTCAGGATTTATTTGAATTTTGGTAGGCTCTTCCAAAATGTCTTCTTTATCATGTACCCATCTTCTAAGTTGGGACACATGAAAAACATTATGCATTGCCTTCATTTCCTCTGGTAGTTCTAATTTGTAAGCCAATGAACCAATTCTTTCCAGAATTTTATAGGGTCCAACATACCTTGGTGTAAGCTTACCTTGCTTGCCAAATCTCATGACTTTCTTCATAGGTGAAATCTTGATGAAAACAAAGTCTCCCACTTCATATTCCACTTGCTTTCTCTTCCTATCTGCAAATTTCTTTTGCCTATCTTGAGCTGCTGCTATTCTTTTTCTTATTAACCCAATTTTCTCTGTAGTTTCTTTAACATATTCAGGTCCTAGAACAGCCCTTTCTCCAGTCTCTACCCAGCATATAGGTGATAAACATGGCTTGCCATATAAGGATTCAAATGGTGCCATCCCTATGGTGCTTTGGTAACTGTTATTGTATGTGAATTCAGCTAGATGGAGGTGGTCTTCCCAGTTGCCTCCAAAGTCCAGTGTACATGCTCTCAACAAATCCTCTAAGACTTTGTTCACCACCTCAGTTTGACCATCTGATTGTGGATGGTAGGCAGTGCTTAAGCACAATTCACTCCCCATGGCCTCTTGAAAACTTTTCCAAAACCTTGAGGTGAAGATGGTATCCCTATCACTCACAATGGTTTTGGGTATGCCATGCAACCTTACTACCTCTTTCATGAATATTTGAGCCAATTTTGGAGCATTTCTTTCTGTTTTAACTGGGATAAAATGTGCTACCTTAGTTAGCCTATCCACTATTACCCATATACTTGTGTTTCCCTTCTTAGATCTAGGCAGACCATCTATGAAATCCATAGATATATCCTCCCACTTCCACTGTGGTATACTAAGGGGTTGCAATAGTCCTGATGGCCTTTGTGTCTCTGCCTTGACTTGTTGGCAAGTCATGCACCTTGCAACATGTCTGGCCACATCTGACTTCATCCCCTTCCACCAAAGATTTCTTTTCAAATTTTGATACATCTTGGTGCTACCTGGGTGTATGGAGTACTTACTCCTATGGTATTCATTTAATATTTCCTCCTTCAATTCTATATTTTCTGGAACACATATCCTATTTTTATTCCTTAAATAACCATTTTTATCAATTTGATAATTTATTACTTCCTCCCCTTTTGATATGAGCATTTTCTTTTCCACCATGTTTAGGTCTTGTTCCTGCATTTTCCCAATCTTAAGAAGTAAATCTGATTGCAGAGATATCATACTTAATTTCCCTTTACCTTCACCTTCTTCAATGGACATCATTTGTACCCCACTGTTTTCCTCAATTTCCAAATCAGTAAGTATAGACAAATCCTTAAATTCTTCCATCATCAACATGGCTACTTGGGCATGTTGTCTACTCAAGGCATCTGCAACTTTATTTGCCTTGCCTGGTGTATACAGTATATCTAGATCATAGGCAGCTAGGAACTCTACCCATCTATGTTGCCTCATATTCAAATCTTTTTGTGAGAATAAATATTTCAGTGCCTTATGATCAGTGTACAAAATGAATTTGGCACCTAACAAATAATGTCTCCAAAGTTTCAAAGCATACACAACTGCTGCTAGTTCAAGATCATGGGTTGCATATCTGGTTTCATGTGGCTTTAATTGCCTAGATGCATAGGCTACCACCTGGTCTTGCTGCATTAACACAGCCCCTAACCCAGAGCCACTTGCATCAGTGTACACAACCAAATTTTCATTTCCTTCTGGCACTCTCAATACTGGTGCATTAATTAGAGCTTCCTTTATTTTGATAAAAGCTTGCTCACATTTTTCTGTCCATACAAAGGCTTGGTTCTTTCTAGTTAAATTGGTATGTGGTGATGATATTTTTGAGAAATCTTTTATAAATCTCCTATAATATCCTGCCATCCCCATAAATGATCTAATCTCACTGATGGTACTAGGCCTTTTCCATGCTTGGATTGCCACTACCTTATTAGGGTTTACTGATATTCCTTTGGCAGAGATAACATGCCCAAGAAAATGCACTTCTTCTTTCCAAAATGCACATTTTGAAAATTTTGCTTTTAAATCATTTTCCCTTAGCCTTGACAAAACTAAATGCAAATGATTTTTATGCTCTTCCACTGTCTTGGAATAAGTCAAAATGTCATCAATAAAAATCAGTACAAACTTGTCTAAATAATCTCTAAATATTCTATTCATTAAATCAACAAAATATGAAGGAGCATTTGTCAAACCAAATGGCATAACCAAAAATTCATATAAGCCATATCTTGTGTTAAATGCAGTATACTTAACACTTGAGTCTTCAACCTTCATTTGATGGAATCCTGATGCTAGGTCTAATCTAGAAAATATTTTAGCTTCACTGAGTTGGTCAAAGAGATCATCTATTCTAGGCAATGGGTATTTATTCTTGATGGTTACTTTATTTAGTTCTCTGTAATCTATGCACATTCTCAAGGTACCATCATGTTTTCTTACAAACACTACTGGAGAACCCCAGCAGGAATTGCTTGGCCTTATAAATCCCTTGCCTTCTAATTCTTCCAACTGATTTTTCAATTCTTTCAGTTCACTTGGCCCCATTCTATAAGGTTTCTTGATTATTGGACTTGCTCCTGGAATGAGATTAATTTGGAACTCAACTGGTCTGTGGTGTGGAACACCCTTAACTTCCCCAAACACATCCAAGTATTCATTAACTATGGGAATTTCTTCAATGGTTAGTTCACTCAGATCTTTTTCTAAGTCAACTAAATGATACAATTTCCCTTCCTTAGCTACTTCACATAGAACTGTGATCCTCTGGCCTCTAGAATTTTGCAATGATATGGTGGATGAGTCTAAATTAATTATGGCTTTAAATTGCCTTAACCAATCTACCCCCAATATAACTCCTATATTTGGGTAATTTAAAACATATAAATTGGAAATAAAAATATTTCCTCCTATGTTTAACTCCACATCCACACAATTCATGTTCAAAACACTAGAACTCCCTAGGGGACTTTGTACAAGCAATGGGGTTTCAACCAATATGCAGTTTAATTTTAACACTTTAACTAATTCATAGGAAATCAAAGAGTGTGTTGCTCCAGTATCATATACTACTGGTATGGGTATGGCACAAATGAGTAATGTACCTTCCACTTGGCCATGATTTTCAGCATCAATTTTCACTGCAGATTTGCCTTTACCTTCCAAAGTTGCCAATTTCCCTTGCTGTTTATTCTCAGGACAGTTCCTCTTCATATGCCCCTCTTTCCCACATAGGTAGCATTTGAAGGCTCCTCCTTTTAACTCTGGGCACCTTGGTTTGATGTGTCCTTCTTTTCCACAATGATGGCAAACCAATTTCTTCTTAGTATCATTGGCTTTTGTGTCTTTACTCTTCCTGTTGTCTGCCTCCTCCTTCTTTTTATCATAAGGGTGATATCTTCCCTTATCCTTCTTGTTGTTGCTCTTAAAATTCCTATATTTCTCTCTTTCTTTGTCATGTTGTTCCAGTTTCAAGGCCAGATCAATTACTTGATCAAATGTTCTATCTGCATATGGTAGCATAGCTCTGCTAAGTCCTGGGTTCAGTCCTTTTATATACCTATCATTTTTGGATGCTTCATCTGCCACTAGCATTGCTCCATAATTAGATAGCCCCTCAAACTTTTGAGTGTATTCAGTGACATTCAAAGTTCCCTGCCTAAGTTTGATAAATTATTCAAGCAAAATGGTCTTGGCTGATGCTGGTACAAATCTTGCCTCCAACATCTCCTTGAACTGATTCCAAGTGATTTCATTTTCATTTCTTCCAGCTATGATCACCTCCCACCAGCTTAAAGCTACCCCTTTCAGTTGTCTAGAAGCTACTTGCCTCTTCCTTTGGTCATCCAACTGCATGTCATTGAAAATCCTATCAAGTGTTCTCAACCATGCTTGAATTTCCATCACACTCTCAGTTCCTTCAAAACTCCTGCCTCCCAAATTGGAATAAGTCTTCAGTAGTTTTGAAAGCTCTTCATGTGGGTTCTCAGGCCTATGCCCAATTCCATCTCTTAAAACCCTCACAAATTCTTGCATATCAAGCATTTGAGGTGCACTGGGTCCTGCATTGTGATGAGATCCTCTTCCTACCATGGTCTGCTAACTAAATTCTGGGTAAATGGTATTAGTATATTATGAGTACTTCTATAATTTCTATTTTCTTATCTAAATTATTTCATCCAAAACAAACAGACATAATACATTTCTATAATACTTAACAATCAATGCAACCAAGTGCTCTGATACCAACTGAAATGACCCTCCTATTTCCACCCTAATTTCATAAGGATTTTTTTTTAAGAGATGATATATAGATATATCATTCATTACAACTATATTTCCCAGGGTCATTTTCTTTCTCCAATAAACAAAATATATCCAGGATCTTTCACAATATAAAAATATTGTTTTAAATCTAAATCATTCCTAACATACATATATGAAGATATCTATGTTATATTCTACTTGAATCAGAGCATGATAATATGTAAGTAGAAATCCTTTTAAATCTATTAAAATGTGATAATTCCCTTTTAAAAGATTAATTATTGTATCCTGATTTTTGACCATAGAATCCACTGGAAACATGTACTTTAGTCTGTTAGTCTAATTAAGAAATGATCAAGTAATAATCAGTGGAAAGCAAGCTTATAATATGGATGATTGTGTTAAAATCTGGATAGTATCAAACTCAGGCTAAAAGAAAGTGGATCATAAGTGAACACAAGCAACATCTAGGCGTAATGGAAACGCGCCTAACTTATACATGAGAGGTCACGAGTTCGAGTGCTATGCTGGTCGGTTCTAACCCAATTTTTTGTTTTTTTTTATTTTTCTCCTGTATGGTTTGAAATCTGATATCTACCTATATCTGCACATATATATTTAATCTTTGCCTATAATCTAACATACAAAACAATATTTCTTACTTTATTATTTTTGAAACCCTTTCCTACAATTGTTCTAGGAATTTTATGTTTATATTTTTGCCCAAATATCAACATGTACACAGATATACATGTACATGTCAATATCTTTGCTCATTTTCCAGAAAACTGGGTGAAACAGTTGCTAAATGTACTAAGCTTTTGAAATGCATTTTTATTTTCAAAATACAATCTATCATGATCAACCAATTCTTCATTTATTTGAAGCTGGATAACTCATGTATCCTGTATCTGCTACACACTAGTTCAAAGCAATGGAGATACCATTCATTGCATTCTGTCTGAAGCCTTTAAAAACATTTTACTTTTCTCAATACGATTCAGAAATGAATTCAAACTTATTTACAAAGCATTTCAGTAAAAAGGAAACTAAAATCCTTATAAGTTTACTTCTAGCTAAATCCAGATTTTATTCCAAAACTCAGTGCTCTGTTATGTCTCAAGATTATCTAATACATAATATAAATTATGCAAAACAGTAGCTCACCTACATATACATAATTCTTTTCCAAGCATCCATATCAATACTTAAAATCATTTCCTTGTTCCCCACTCAGATATTTCTTTTAGATTTTAATCCTTAGTGCATAACAATATATTTAACATGATACAACTAGTCCATCTAACCATAATAGAATTCATTACATGACTGGAAATCTTAGAAACATAAAATTTTTCCTGAATACATGCAGATATAATCAATTTAAGCTCTTATTGAAACTAGCTAGCATGTTCATTCACTCCTCCATAATAGCCATAACTTCATTTTTACTTAGTGCCTGGGTTACCTGAAAGAGCATGAGTGGCTGCCTCATTTTAAAATGAGACACCCCATATGCCATGAGCAAACAAGGGTCAGATCTATGATCTGGTATGAGTAACATCAATACATTCATGATATTAAGCAATAGAGAATATAAGAGCACCAATTAGTTATTTAAACAAATTCCTGCAATCAATTACTTTAACATAGTATAATTAAGTTGATTCAGGTATGATATATTCATTTATCATTCTTACACTTGCATACACAATCATGCAAACATAATTATCTATTTGCAACAATTGCATTCACTGGAACCATCTTGGTTCCATACCATTCAACCTAAGAAATATCCATATTCCTATTTCTTCATTTACAGGTTGTATAATTCAATTTAAATCCCTGCCTCATCTGCTATTAAGGAATCACGGGGACACATTGCAATGAACTAATTCACAACATTGCACAAAGATCTCAGGGCTTAAACAAACCATGTGCCAACTTGCATACTTCAAATATGACAAGCATTCCAGCAGCCTTCTTGGCTTTCCCTTCCCTAGTTTATTTACTAGTGTATTGACTTAAATCCTATCATCAAATATGCTAAGTGAACATGTCACTGCAAACATGGAAACATCCATAATCTTTCCTAGCATAATTCTCCTCAGAAATAAGCAGACAGTTATTTCCTAAATGGGGTCAATATGTCTTGATCTTAGTAAAATATAAGAATATTTTCAACTGTAAAAAAAAGAGGCATGGCATGTTCTTATTATATTGATCTGCAAGCCTTTATGATTGATTCAGATTCAGGATCTGGTTCAATCATAATTTTAGCTTGTGGGTTTCTTTTTTTTTTTTTGATTTTATTAAGGGCTCAGCACTTAGAAAATTTCTATTGCACCCTTAACATTTTTCTTCTCAAGCCTCAGCACTTATACCAAGTATAATGCAGCTCCCAACATTTTTGTAAAGTTTCCATGCCATAGATCTATAACAGTTGAGAGTATTCTCTATATAATTTTAAGATCCTAGACTTTAACATTTATGAGTATAAATAAAACAGTATGATACACATCCAAAGACAAATGTCTCAACCAATCAAAGATCATCAAAATCATCCATATTAAATCATATCAGATTTAAAATAAGACATCCAAAGAGCATTGATGAAATCATATACATCAAAACCAGAAATATATATAAATGGCAATAAAAAGTGGCTGCCTCATCTCAGGTCTTAATGCCATGAACTCAGTGAGGTTACTCACCTAAATATTTCTTCTTATTAATCCAGAAAATCCTTGTATGAGTGTTTTCTCCTTCCTTCCAATATTTTTCTTCCTCTCTTATTTTTGTGCAGCTCGGGGTAAAGATAATTCTACTGGCTAAAACTGCCTATTTATATGCATCTTTCCACTAGGGTTTTGTAAAAACAGAATTCCATTTCTGTCCTGGCTAGCATTATGCATTTTTCATTCATAATACCCCGGCCATATTAACCAATTTAAAGGCTGCATTTTCTTTCTTTTACTTTTCAGAAAATGGCCACTCACCTAGTCATGTTAAAAATGTGACTATCCTATTTTATATTTTAATTATTCCTGAGAATCCCCTTTGCTATTTTTGCCTACACAAGCATATTGACTTGTATCACATTTCATGTCATTTTAATGTTATAGTTTCACTTGCTTATATATATATATCATAAGGACTGAAATGACCCTCCTATTTCCACCCTAATTTCATAAGAATTTTTTTTAAGAGATGATATATAGATATATCATTCATTACAACTATATTTCCCAGGGTCATTTTCTTTCTCCAATAAACAAAATATATCCAGGATCTTTCACAATATAAAAATATTGTTTTAAATCTAAATCATTCCTAACATACATATATGAAGATATCTATGTTATATTCTACTTGAATCAGAGCATGATAATATGTAAGTAGAAATCCTTTTAAATCTATTAAAATGTGATAATTCCCTTTTAAAAGATTAATTATTGTATCCTGATTTTTGACCATAGAATCCACTGGAAACATGTACTTTAGTCTGTTAGTCTAATTAAGAAATGATCAAGTAATAATCAGTGGAAAGCAAGCTTATAATATGGATGATTGTGTTAAAATCTGGATAGTATCAAACTCAGGCTAAAAGAAAGTGGATCATAAGTGAACACAAGCAACATCTAGGCGTAATGGAAACGCGCCTAACTTATACATGAGAGGTCACGAGTTCGAGTGCTATGCTGGTCGGTTCTAACCCAATTTTTTTGTTTTTTTTTTATTTTTCTCCTGTATGGTTTGAAATCTGATATCTACCTATATCTGCACATATATATTTAATCTTTGCCTATAATATAACATACAAAACAATATTTCTTACTTTATTATTTTTGAAACCCTTTCCTACAATTGTTCTAGGAATTTTATGTTTATATTTTTGCCCAAATATCAACATGTACACAGATATACATGTACATGTCAATATCTTTGCTCATTTTCCAGAAAACTGGGTGAAACAGTTGCTAAATGTACTAAGCTTTTGAAATGCATTTTTATTTTCAAAATACAATCTATCATGATCAACCAATTCTTCATTTATTTGAAGCTGGATAACTCATGTATCCTGTATCTGCTACACACTAGTTCAAAGCAATGGAGATACCATTCATTGCATTCTGTCTGAAGCCTTTAAAAACATTTTACTTTTCTCAATACGATTCAGAAATGAATTCAAACCTATTTACAAAGCATTTCAGTAAAAAGGAAACTAAAATCCTTATAAGTTTACTTCTAGCTAAATCCAGATTTTATTCCAAAACTCAGTGCTCTGTTATGTCTCAAGATTATCTAATACATAATATAAATTATGCAAAACAGTAGCTCACCTACATATACATAATTCTTTTCCAAGCATCCATATCAATACTTAAAATCATTTCCTTGTTCCCCACTCAGATATTTCTTTTAGATTTTAATCCTTAGTGCATAACAATATATTTAACATGATACAATTAGTCCATCTAACCATAATAGAATTCATTACATGACTGGAAATCTTAGAAACATAAAAATTTTCCTGAATACATGCAGATATAATCAATTTAAGCTCTTATTGAAACTAGCTAGCATGTTCATTCACTCCTCCATAATAGCCATAACTTCATTTTTACTTAGTGCCTGGGTTACCTGAAAGAGCATGAGTGGCTGCCTCATTTTAAAATGAGACACCCCATATGCCATGAGCAAACAAGGGTCAGATCTATGATCTGGTATGAGTAACATCAATACATTCATGATATTAAGCAATAGAGAATATAAGAGCACCAATTAGTTATTTAAACAAATTCCTGCAATCAATTACTTTAACATAGTATAATTAAGTTGATTCAGGTATGATATATTCATTTATCATTCTTACACTTGCATACACAATCATGCAAACATAATTATCTATTTGCAACAATTGCATTCACTGGAACCATCTTGGTTCCATACCATTCAACCTAAGAAATATCCATATTCCTATTTCTTCATTTACAGGTTGTATAATTCAATTTAAATCCCTGCCTCATCTGCTATTAAGGAATCACGGGGACACATTGCAATGAACTAATTCACAACATTGCACAAAGATCTCAGGGCTTAAACAAACCATGTGCCAACTTGCATACTTCAAATATGACAAGCATTCCAGCATTCTTCTTGGCTTTCCCTTCCCTAGTTTATTTACTAGTGTATTGACTTAAATCCTATCATCAAATATGCTAAGTGAACATGTCACTGCAAACATGGAAACATCCATAATCTTTCCTAGCATAATTCTCCTCAGAAATAAGCAGACAGTTATTTCCTAAATGGGGTCAATATGTCTTGATCTTAGTAAAATATAAGAATATTTTCAACTGTAAAAAAAAGAGGCATGGCATGTTCTTATTATATTGATCTGGAAGCCTTTATGATTGATTCAGATTCAGGATCTGGTTCAATCATAATTTTAGCTTGTGGGTTTCTTTTTTTTTTTGATTTGATTAAGGGCTCAGCACTTAGAAAATTTCTATTGCACCCTTAACATTTTTCTTCTCAAGCCTCAGCACTTATACCAAGTATAATGCAGCTCCCAACATTTTTGTAAAGTTTCCATGCCATAGATCTATAATAGTTGAGAGTATTCTCTATATAATTTTAAGATCCTAGACTTTAACATTTATGAGTATAAATAAAACAGTATGATACACATCCAAAGACAAATGTCTCAACCAATCAAAGATCATCAAAATCATCCATATTAAATCATATCAGATTTAAAATAAGACATCCAAAGAGCATTGATGAAATCATATACATCAAAACCAGAAATATATATAAATGGCAATAAAAAGTGGCTGCCTCATCTCAGGTCTTAATGCCATGAACTCAGTGAGGTTACTCACCTAAATATTTCTTCTTATTAATCCAGAAAATCCTTGTATGAGTGTTTTCTCCTTCCTTCCAATATTTTTCTTCCTCTCTTATTTTTGTGCAGCTCGGGGTAAAGATAATTCTACTGGCTAAAACTGCCTATTTATATGCATCTTTCCACTAGGGTTTTGTTAAAACAGAATTCCATTTCTGTCCTGGCTAGCATTATGCATTTTTCATTCATAATACCCCGGCCATATTAACCAATTTAAAGGCTGCATTTTCTTTCTTTTACTTTTCAGAAAATGGCCACTCACCTAGTCATGTTAAAAATGTGACTATCCTATTTTATATTTTAATTATTCCTGAGAATCCCCTTTGCTATTTTTGCCTACACAAGCATATTGACTTGTATCACATTTCATGTCATTTTAATGTTATAGTTTCACTTGCTTATATATATATATATATATATACTTTTCAGTACTTAAAAATGTATATTTGTACACATATCTTATCTAGGCTTATTTAATTCCTTTTTAATTTCAGAAACATATGCACCTATATGTATACAGGTTTACAAATCCTTATGATATATATATATATATATGTATAATTTTCTTTTCTGGGTTTCCAATAAAATCTGTTTACTGATTTAAAGTAAAACTTACTTTTCTTATTTTCTAAGATGATCCATATAATTCCAGAAATCAAATATCCATGTTGCAAAATCATGTTTGTATTGCTTTTTAATTCTTGTTTTAAATCCAAGAAATCTGGAGTTCTTCCTTGTGCCATTTCAGTGTGCACGTGCACACATATACTTGCACACTATTTATTCCAGAAATCTCACCATATTTAAGTCTAAATATTTCAAAAATTAAATCATTTTACAAAAATGATTTTTCACAAAATTTTGGGGTATTACATTCACCCCTCCTTTTAGGAATTGTGTCCTCACAATTTTTCTAACATTTATAACAAGCATTATTTTCTTTTCTGAAAACTTATCAAACATATGCATAAGCAAACAAATTCAACCATATCAACCATGCATAACAAAATTTTCCAGAAAAAAAAAATTACCTTTTAATTTGCAAAAAGCTTAGGATAATCCATTCTAATCTTATCCTCTAACTCCCATGTGCAGTCATTAGGATCACTACTCCACTGGATCTTAACTAGTTTCAAGGTTTTGCTCCTTAATTTCTTTTCTTCCTTGGCTACAATCCCCACTGGTTCTTTTTCATAAACCAAGTCAGGATTTATTTGAATTTTGGTAGGCTCTTCCAAAATGTCTTCTTTATCATGTACCCATCTTCTAAGTTGGGACACATGAAAAACATTATGCATTGCCTTCATTTCCTCTGGTAGTTCTAATTTGTAAGCCAATGAACCAATTCTTTCCAGAATTTTATAGGGTCCAACATACCTTGGTGTAAGCTTACCTTGCTTGCCAAATCTCATGACTTTCTTCATAGGTGAAATCTTGATGAAAACAAAGTCTCCCACTTCATATTCCACTTGCTTTCTCTTCCTATCTGCAAATTTCTTTTGCCTATCTTGAGCTGCTGCTATTCTTTTTCTTATTAACCCAATTTTCTCTGTAGTTTCTTTAACATATTCAGGTCCTAGAACAGCCCTTTCTCCAGTCACTACCCAGCATATAGGTGATAAACATGGCTTGCCATATAAGGCTTCAAATGGTGCCATCCCTATGGTGCTTTGGTAACTGTTATTGTATGTGAATTCAGCTAGATGGAGGTGGTCTTCCCAGTTGCCTCCAAAGTCCAGTGTACATGCTCTCAACAAATCCTCTAAGACTTTGTTCACCACCTCAGTTTGACCATCTGATTGTGGATGGTAGGCAGTGCTTAAGCACAATTCACTCCCCATGGCCTCTTGAAAAATTTTCCAAAACCTTGAGGTGAAGATGGTATCCCTATCACTCACAATGGTTTTGGGTATGCCATGCAACCTTACTACCTCTTTCATGAATATTTGAGCCAATTTTGGAGCATTTCTTTCTGTTTTAACTGGGATAAAATGTGCTACCTTAGTTAGCCTATCCACTATTACCCATATACTTGTGTTTCCCTTCTTAGATCTAGGCAGACCATCTATGAAATCCATAGATATATCCTCCCACTTCCACTGTGGTATACTAAGGGGTTGCAATAGTCCTGATGGCCTTTGTGTCTCTGCCTTGACTTGTTGGCAAGTCATGCACCTTGCAACATGTCTGGCCACATCTGACTTCATCCCCTTCCACCAAAGATTTCTTTTCAAATTTTGATACATCTTGGTGCTACCTGGGTGTATGGAGTACTTACTCCTATGGTATTCATTTAATATTTCCTCCTTCAATTCTATATTTTCTGGAACACATATCCTATTTTTATTCCTTAAATAACCATTTTTATCAATTTGATAATTTATTACTTCCTCCCCTTTTGATATGAGCATTTTCTTTTCCACCATGTTTAGGTCTTGTTCCTGCATTTTCCCAATCTTAAGAAGTAAATCTGATTGCAGAGATATCATACTTAATTTCCCTTTACCTTCACCTTCTTCAATGGACATCATTTGTACCCCACTGTTTTCATCAATTTCCAAATCAGTAAGTATAGACAAATCCTTAAATTCTTCCATCATCAACATGGCTACTTTGGCATGTTGTCTACTCAAGGCATCTGCAACTTTATTTGCCTTGCCTGGTGTATACAGTATATCTAGATCATAGGCAGCTAGGAACTCTACCCATCTATGTTGCCTCATATTCAAATCTTTTTGTGAGAATAAATATTTCAGTGCCTTATGATCAGTGTACAAAATGAATTTGGCACCTAACAAATAATGTCTCCAAAGTTTCAAAGCATACACAACTGCTGCTAGTTCAAGATCATGGGTTGCATATCTGGTTTCATGTGGCTTTAATTGCCTAGATGCATAGGCTACCACCTGGTCTTGCTGCATTAACACAGCCCCTAACCCAGAGCCACTTGCATCAGTGTACACAACCAAATTTTCATTTCCTTCTGGCACTCTCAATACTGGTGCATTAATTAGAGCTTCCTTTATTTTGATAAAAGCTTGCTCACATTTTTCTGTCCATACAAAGGCTTGGTTCTTTCTAGTTAAATTGGTAAGTGGTGATGATATTTTTGAGAAATCTTTTATAAATCTCCTATAATATCCTGCCATCCCCATAAATGATCTAATCTCACTGATGGTACTAGGCCTTTTCCATGCTTGGATTGCCACTACCTTATTAGGGTTTACTGATATTCCTTTGGCAGAGATAACATGCCCAAGAAAATGCACTTCTTCTTTCCAAAATGCACATTTTGAAAATTTTGCTTTTAAATCATTTTCCCTTAGCCTTGACAAAACTAAATGCAAATGATTTTTATGCTCTTCCACTGTCTTGGAATAAGTCAAAATGTCATCAATAAAAATCAGTACAAACTTGTCTAAATAATCTCTAAATATTCTATTCATTAAATCAACAAAATATGAAGGAGCATTTGTCAAACCAAATGGCATAACCAAAAATTCATATAAGCCATATCTTGTGTTAAATGCAGTATACTTAACACTTGAGTCTTCAACCTTCATTTGATGGAATCCTGATGCTAGGTCTAATCTAGAAAATATTTTAGCTTCACTGAGTTGGTCAAAGAGATCATCTATTCTAGGCAATGGGTATTTATTCTTGATGGTTACTTTATTTAGTTCTCTGTAATCTATGCTCATTCTCAAGGTACCATCATGTTTTCTTACAAACACTACTGGAGAACCCCAGCAGGAATTGCTTGGCCTTATAAATCCCTTGCCTTCTAATTCTTCCAACTGATTTTTCAATTCTTTCAGTTCACTTGGCCCCATTCTATAAGGTTTCTTGATTATTGGACTTGCTCCTGGAATGAGATTAATTTGGAACTCAACTGGTCTGTGGTGTGGAACACCCTTAACTTCCCCAAACACATCCAAGTATTCATTAACTATGGGAATTTCTTCAATGGTTAGTTCACTCAGATCTTTTTCTAAGTCAACTAAATGATACAATTTCCCTTCCTTAGCTACTTCACATAGAACTGTGATCCTCTGGCCTCTAGAATTTTGCAATGATATGGTGGATGAGTCTAAATTAATTATGGCTTTAAATTGCCTTAACCAATCTACCCCCAATATAACTCCTATATTTGGGTAATTTAAAACATATAAATTGGAAATAAAAATATTTCCTCCTATGTTTAACTCCACATCCACACAATTCATGTTCAAAACACTAGAACTCCCTAGGGGACTTTGTACAAGCAATGGGGTTTCAACCAATATGCAGTTTAATTTTAACACTTTAACTAATTCATAGGAAATCAAAGAGTGTGTTGCTCCAGTATCATATACTACTGGTATGGGTATGGCACAAATGAGTAATGTACCTTCCACTTGGCCATGATTTTCAGCATCAATTTTCACTGCAGATTTGCCTTTACCTTCCAAAGTTGCCAATTTCCCTTGCTGTTTATTCTCAGGACAGTTCCTCTTCATATGCCCCTCTTTCCCACATAGGTAGCATTTGAAGGCTCCTCCTTTTAACTCTGGGCACCTTGGTTTGATGTGTCCTTCTTTTCCACAATGATGGCAAACCAATTTCTTCTTAGTATCATTGGCTTTTGTGTCTTTACTCTTCCTGTTGTCTGCCTCCTCCTTCTTTTTATCATAAGGGTGATATCTTCCCTTATCCTTCTTGTTGTTGCTCTTAAAATTCCTATATTTCTCTCTTTCTTTGTCATGTTGTTCCAGTTTCAAGGCCAGATCAATTACTTGATCAAATGTTCTATCTGCATATGGTAGCATAGCTCTGCTAAGTCCTGGGTTCAGTCCTTTTATATACCTATCATTTTTGGATGCTTCATCTGCCACTAGCATTGCTCCATAATTAGATAGCCCCTCAAACTTTTGAGTGTATTCAGTGACATTCAAAGTTCCCTGCCTAAGTTTGATAAATTATTCAAGCAAAATGGTCTTGGCTGATGCTGGTACAAATCTTGCCTCCAACATCTCCTTGAACTGATTCCAAGTGATTTCATTTTCATTTCTTCCAGCTATGATCACCTCCCACCAGCTTAAAGCTACCCCTTTCAGTTGTCTAGAAGCTACTTGCCTCTTCCTTTGGTCATCCAACTGCATGTCATTGAAAATCCTATCAAGTGTTCTCAACCATGCTTGAATTTCCATCACACTCTCAGTTCCTTCAAAACTCCTGCCTCCCAAATTGGAATAAGTCTTCAGTAGTTTTGAAAGCTCTTCATGTGGGTTCTCAGGCCTATGCCCAATTCCATCTCTTAAAACCCTCACAAATTCTTGCATATCAAGCATTTGAGGTGCACTGGGTCCTGCATTGTGATGAGATCCTCTTCCTACCATGGTCTGCTAACTAAATTCTGGGTAAATGGTATTAGTATATTATGAGTACTTCTATAATTTCTATTTTCTTATCTAAATTATTTCATCCAAAACAAACAGACATAATACATTTCTATAATACTTAACAATCAATGCAACCAAGTGCTCTGATACCAACTGAAATGACCCTCCTATTTCCACCCTAATTTCATAAGGATTTTTTTTTAAGAGATGATATATAGATATATCATTCATTACAACTATATTTCCCAGGGTCATTTTCTTTCTCCAATAAACAAAATATATCCAGGATCTTTCACAATATAAAAATATTGTTTTAAATCTAAATCATTCCTAACATACATATATGAAGATATCTATGTTATATTCTACTTGAATCAGAGCATGATAATATGTAAGTAGAAATCCTTTTAAATCTATTAAAATGTGATAATTCCCTTTTAAAAGATTAATTATTGTATCCTGATTTTTGACCATAGAATCCACTGGAAACATGTACTTTAGTCTGTTAGTCTAATTAAGAAATGATCAAGTAATAATCAGTGGAAAGCAAGCTTATAATATGGATGATTGTGTTAAAATCTGGATAGTATCAAACTCAGGCTAAAAGAAAGTGGATCATAAGTGAACACAAGCAACATCTAGGCGTAATGGAAACGCGCCTAACTTATACATGAGAGGTCACGAGTTCGAGTGCTATGCTGGTCGGTTCTAACCCAATTTTTTGTTTTTTTTATTTTTCTCCTGTATGGTTTGAAATCTGATATCTACCTATATCTGCACATATATATTTAATCTTTGCCTATAATCTAACATACAAAACAATATTTCTTACTTTATTATTTTTGAAACCCTTTCCTACAATTGTTCTAGGAATTTTATGTTTATATTTTTGCCCAAATATCAACATGTACACAGATATACATGTACATGTCAATATCTTTGCTCATTTTCCAGAAAACTGGGTGAAACAGTTGCTAAATGTACTAAGCTTTTGAAATGCATTTTTATTTTCAAAATACAATCTATCATGATCAACCAATTCTTCATTTATTTGAAGCTGGATAACTCATGTATCCTGTATCTGCTACACACTAGTTCAAAGCAATGGAGATACCATTCATTGCATTCTGTCTGAAGCCTTTAAAAACATTTTACTTTTCTCAATACGATTCAGAAATGAATTCAAACTTATTTACAAAGCATTTCAGTAAAAAGGAAACTAAAATCCTTATAAGTTTACTTCTAGCTAAATCCAGATTTTATTCCAAAACTCAGTGCTCTGTTATGTCTCAAGATTATCTAATACATAATATAAATTATGCAAAACAGTAGCTCACCTACATATACATAATTCTTTTCCAAGCATCCATATCAATACTTAAAATCATTTCCTTGTTCCCCACTCAGATATTTCTTTTAGATTTTAATCCTTAGTGCATAACAATATATTTAACATGATACAACTAGTCCATCTAACCATAATAGAATTCATTACATGACTGGAAATCTTAGAAACATAAATTTTTTCCTGAATACATGCAGATATAATCAATTTAAGCTCTTATTGAAACTAGCTAGCATGTTCATTCACTCCTCCATAATAGCCATAACTTCATTTTTACTTAGTGCCTGGGTTACCTGAAAGAGCATGAGTGGCTGCCTCATTTTAAAATGAGACACCCCATATGCCATGAGCAAACAAGGGTCAGATCTATGATCTGGTATGAGTAACATCAATACATTCATGATATTAAGCAATAGAGAATATAAGAGCACCAATTAGTTATTTAAACAAATTCCTGCAATCAATTACTTTAACATAGTATAATTAAGTTGATTCAGGTATGATATATTCATTTATCATTCTTACACTTGCATACACAATCATGCAAACATAATTATCTATTTGCAACAATTGCATTCACTGGAACCATCTTGGTTCCATACCATTCAACCTAAGAAATATCCATATTCCTATTTCTTCATTTACAGGTTGTATAATTCAATTTAAATCCCTGCCTCATCTGCTATTAAGGAATCACGGGGACACATTGCAATGAACTAATTCACAACATTGCACAAAGATCTCAGGGCTTAAACAAACCATGTGCCAACTTGCATACTTCAAATATGACAAGCATTCCAGCAGCCTTCTTGGCTTTCCCTTCCCTAGTTTATTTACTAGTGTATTGACTTAAATCCTATCATCAAATATGCTAAGTGAACATGTCACTGCAAACATGGAAACATCCATAATCTTTCCTAGCATAATTCTCCTCAGAAATAAGCAGACAGTTATTTCCTAAATGGGGTCAATATGTCTTGATCTTAGTAAAATATAAGAATATTTTCAACTGTAAAAAAAAGAGGCATGGCATGTTCTTATTATATTGATCTGCAAGCCTTTATGATTGATTCAGATTCAGGATCTGGTTCAATCATAATTTTAGCTTGTGGGTTTCTTTTTTTTTTTTGATTTTATTAAGGGCTCAGCACTTAGAAAATTTCTATTGCACCCTTAACATTTTTCTTCTCAAGCCTCAGCACTTATACCAAGTATAATGCAGCTCCCAACATTTTTGTAAAGTTTCCATGCCATAGATCTATAACAGTTGAGAGTATTCTCTATATAATTTTAAGATCCTAGACTTTAACATTTATGAGTATAAATAAAACAGTATGATACACATCCAAAGACAAATGTCTCAACCAATCAAAGATCATCAAAATCATCCATATTAAATCATATCAGATTTAAAATAAGACATCCAAAGAGCATTGATGAAATCATATACATCAAAACCAGAAATATATATAAATGGCAATAAAAAGTGGCTGCCTCATCTCAGGTCTTAATGCCATGAACTCAGTGAGGTTACTCACCTAAATATTTCTTCTTATTAATCCAGAAAATCCTTGTATGAGTGTTTTCTCCTTCCTTCCAATATTTTTCTTCCTCTCTTATTTTTGTGCAGCTCGGGGTAAAGATAATTCTACTGGCTAAAACTGCCTATTTATATGCATCTTTCCACTAGGGTTTTGTTAAAACAGAATTCCATTTCTGTCCTGGCTAGCATTATGCATTTTTCATTCATAATACCCCGGCCATATTAACCAATTTAAAGGCTGCATTTTCTTTCTTTTACTTTTCAGAAAATGGCCACTCACCTAGTCATGTTAAAAATGTGACTATCCTATTTTATATTTTAATTATTCCTGAGAATCCCCTTTGCTATTTTTGCCTACACAAGCATATTGACTTGTATCACATTTCATGTCATTTTAATGTTATAGTTTCACTTGCTTATATATATATATATATATATACTTTTCAGTACTTAAAAATGTATATTTGTACACATATCTTATCTAGGCTTATTTAATTCCTTTTTAATTTCAGAAACATATGCACCTATATGTATACAGGTTTACAAATCCTTATGATATATATATATATGTATAATTTTCTTTTCTGGGTTTCCAATAAAATCTGTTTACTGATTTAAAGTAAAACTTACTTTTCTTATTTTCTAAGATGATCCATATAATTCCAGAAATCAAATATCCATGTTGCAAAATCATGTTTGTATTGCTTTTGAATTCTTGTTTTAAATCCAAGAAATCTGGAGTTCTTCCTTGTGCCATTTCAGTGTGCACGTGCACACATATACTTGCACACTATTTATTCCAGAAATCTCACCATATTTAAATCTAAATATTTCAAAAATTAAATCATTTTACAAAAATGATTTTTCACAAAATTTTGGGGTATTACAGTTTGTATTAGTCTGTATTGTTGTAGTTGTGTTGTATAATAGAAAGAAGTTTATAACTGTCTATTCTGTGATGTATAAGTTGTGTACTCTGATGTATATGATACTATGTAATATCTTATGTGATATAATATATTTCTCGTTCTGCTGTGAGATTTCTGATGTGTTATTGTTCTTTCTTCTTTTCTTTTCTTCTTCTATCCTTTTCTTTCTTCATAATGATGCGTCTTTCTGGGCATAGAAAGGCGGGTCATTACAATATGGACCCAATGAAATAGCCAAAAAGTGGAAGAGCAGCTCCAACTAAGTTGACGATCAATGTCCCAGTTAGCCAGGATGACCCGACACGGATCCTGAACATCGGATCGTAGCTTGGCGTCAGGATGATGAAGGGGTTTATTGGTTTTCTCCGGACGAACCTAGATGTGTTCACTTGGACGCACTCTAACATGTGTGGGTTTCGCCGGAGATAGCGAGCCATGCATTAAATATAAATCCTAAATGTGTTCCTGTGAAATAGAAACGACATAGATGTGGTCCGAAGAGATCTGTTTCCTTCAAAGATGAAGTGGAGAAGTTGAAAGATAATGGTTTCATCCATGATGCTTTATACCCAAAGTGGGTATCAAACCCGATCTTAGTGAAAAAGTCAAACGGGAAGTGGAGGACATTTATCGACTATTCAGACTTGAATAAGGTATGCCTGAAGGACAGTTTCCCACACCTAAAGATAGATTAGGTAGTAGACTCAACAGCTGGACATGAATTGCATTCATTTATGGATGCATACTCTGGATACAATCAGATTCCATTGCATATCCTGGACTAGGAACACACCAGGTTTATAAATGACCTAGGACTGTATTACTATCTTGTCATTACTATCTTGTCATGCCCTTCGAATTAAAGAATGTTGGAGCAACCTGCAAGAGGCTGGTAAACAAGGTGTTCAATGATCTGATTGGACATTCGATAGAAGTCTATATAAATGAAATGCTCGTGAAGTCACGACATTTGGAAAACCAGATCAACGACTTGGCAGAGATATGCGGCGTTCTCTAGAAATATAGGTTGAAGCACAACCCTTTGAAATGATCTTTTGGTGTTGCTTCAAGGAAATTACTATGCTTCATTGTGAACACCCGTGGGATTGAAGTAAATCCATAAAAGATCGAGGCATTGAGAAACATCGAGGCCTAAAAGACGATTAGGGAGCTTTAGAGTTTAAATGGGAAGGTTGCCGCCCTAAGTCGATTCATCACTAGAGTAACAGACAAGTGCATCCCTTTCTTTGACTTGATTAAGAAGGGAAAGAGGAATTTTGCATGGATGCATGAGTGTAAAGATGCATTCCAGGATCTGATGAATCACTTGGACAGACCCCCAAATCTTTCAAATCCGTTGGATGATGAGGACTGGTTTATATATCTGGCGGTGTTCGTGCATGCTTTAAGCGTCGCGTTCATAAGTGAGGAATCCTGCATCTAGCGACCAGTCTACTACATTAGTAAGTGATTGACAAGAGAAGAAAGAAATTATCCACAGCTAGAAAAGCTTTTATACTACCTATTGATCACTTCGAGGAAGCTCTACCCTTACTTTCAAGCTCATCTGATCAAAGTCCCCACCAACCAGCCATTGTGCTAAGTCTTGCAGCAACCCGATACTTCTAGAAGGATATTGAAATGGAACATTAGATTGCGCCAATGCGACATAATCTATCACCCTTGGAGAGCGATCTAGGTTCAAGCTTTGGCAGATTTCATAGCCGGGTACATTGTGTGAGACTATACTTCGAAGTGCAGTGGTGAGAAAAATGCTAGGTGAAAGATGTACATGGATAGTGCATCAAACGAACACGATTCTGATGCTGGACTTGTACTTGTCACTACCGAGGAACGTGCAATCTGTTATGCCTTAAGACTCGATTTCCTGCAATGAACAATGAAATAGAGTATGATGCCTTAATTGTAGGACTCAAAACCACAAGGGAACTAGGGATTAAAACTTCGCATAAATTCTATCATTCCCAACTAGTGGTATGTCAAGTATGGAAAGAGTTTTGGGCGAAAGGAGCAATGCTAGCTAATTTTCTAAACCATACCCTTGTGGTACTTAGTGATATTTAATATTCCACAATAATGCATATTCCCAAAGAGGAAAAAGCGAAGGCTGACTCGTTGGCTAAGTTGGCCAGTTCTGGAGATGCACAGCTCATGGGCCTTACACCAAATTATGGGCAAACCCTAGCAAAAAAGATCCTCTATTATGGGTATATCTGGCCAACTGCAAACCGAGATGCAGCTTATTACACCAAATAGTGTGGCAAGCGCCAGAGATTTGCTATGATTCCAAGAGCACTGCCGACGGAGATTATTCAAATGGTTAATCCCTAGCTATTTGCAGTTTGGGGAATCGATGTGTTGTCGATATCTAAGGGTGGCTTGAAGTACGCCATCATCATCATTGATTACTTCACCAAATTGGCTAAGGCAGAGCCAATAACCACAATTACTACAAAGAAAGTAATCAATTTGTGGTCTGGAAGATCATCTGTCGTTTTGAAGTTCCACAAGCAACTGTTGTCAATAACAGGACCCAATTTGACATCACCGAGTTTAAAGATTTATGCCGCCAACATCACATAGAGAAGAGATTTGCTCTGGTGGCAAAACCCCAGGCGAACGAAAACAAGTTAAAGCCGTAACAAGGTTATTAAGTCCATTCTTATAAAATGATTAGAAAAGGCTAAGGGTAAGTGTGTCGATGAACTTCCATTAGCACTTTGGGCTTACCGGACGACCCACATGTCAGTAACTGGCCAGTCTCTATTCGCCTTAGCCTACAGATCAGAGGCTATGATTTCGGTTGAACTAGAATTACCTTCTCATCTTGTTATTCACTATAATCCACGGGCGAATGAGCAACTCCTATGGGAGTCTCTCGAATGCTCAATGAGAAGCGCGATGAAGCTGACTTGAGAGCAATTGCACAACAAAGCCGAGTCCCTTGATATTACAATGCTAACGTCAAGAATCAAACATTTTAAATTAGTGACCTGGTTCTCAAACGAATCTTCCCAGGTCCTCGGAACTTAGGCCCGAGTTGGGAAGGTCCATACATGATTGAATAAAAGGTTGGAGATGGTACCTTCAAGCTAGCAATAGTGGACGGGATCACACTCCCGAAGGCGTGGAATGGCGAACACTTGCGATGCTATTTCACTTGAAAATAAATTTGTGCATAGTTGATCAAAGCTGTGTAATAAGGTAGAACCTATCATTTCCTGTCTTTAATAAATTGAAATGGCTTTCTGCATCTACATCTATGTCTTTACATAGCTTAAGAGTTATGAAATATAACCAACTCGAGTGAATCTGCATGTGTATAGTGCAAGCATGTAGGCACCCGGAGTTAGGTGCCAACAAAACTCATCAAACACTTGGAGTTCAACCGCTCTTGGCGTCTAGAGAAAAATGCCAGATAACTCTTGTCCTTGATGTGTGGCCATAGGTATAAACAAAGAGGGACGTGACTTGATCGTCCATCCGCTTACTCTTGTCCTTGATGTAGGGGCAGGAGAATAAACCTGGAAAAATGTGAGCAGGCCGTCCACCCGTTAGCTCATGCCTGAAGTTTGGCGGAGCGCCAATGTCTTGCTCAGGGAGTGCCGAGGCTAGGATATAAACCGAAATGGATGCAACTCAACCGTCTACTCATTACCTTTTGCCTGGAGTTTGGAAAAGCACCAATGTCTTGCCCAAAGGATGGCAGGGCCTGAGATCAATACCTATAGATAGGCAAGATCTCTTTCGAACCTCGACCGATGCCCGGAGACTAGTGCGATCCTATTTAAAGTTCCTTGAAAAGGAATGTTTAAATCACCTTTCCAGCTGATCGAAATTTGATCGGATTCTAGAATTCTATATGATTACATTAAAATGCCTAAGGATTAGCACTTCAATGATTGCTTTATATCCGCAAGAACAATGAAAGACTGACAAATCATGGAACGGGCTAATGACTTAGTCCAACAATAATCATGGAAAGAAATGGATAACAAGTACATCGAATTGAAAGTGCACTTCTCGAATACTTAAATAATTGAAATGAAGATTGAACAAAACAAAAAAAATTTGTTATTCACATTCGAGATAGAACTTGGTAAGAAATGTACAAGTTTTATTTACACCTAGACTAAAAACAAAAGCGGGGGCCGGACCAACAGAACATCGACCTAAAACCAAAATAGAATCCTATAACTGCAAACTAAAAGCGAGTCTGTCTACACGAAACAAACCAACGATCAATTCTTATGCTTTTGCCACTGGGAATTTTTCTCCTCTTCTCAAGAAGGAGGTGTCACTTGATCAGGTTTCTTCCTGGTTCTTCCTTGACCCTTGGATGGAGTTCTCTACGATGATCGGGCAGGCATGCCCTGGGTGCTCCTATATGGAGGAAGAGTGACCATTGTCAGGAAGCTCCTTGCTTAATCTCTATCTTCCTTTGCTTGACAAAGCTATGGACAAAGGTGGAGGGATAACCTCCACCTTCTCTTGCTTGATCTCTTTGGCTAGGAGAATTTGTTGTTCAAGATCACTCACGGTGGGACCCGATAAGGGCTCAGAGAACCCAGTGATAACAACATCGTCTTCGTGTTGTGCTCCCTGAAGCTCACCAATCCCTTCATCCAGTAAAGCATCTATTATCCGCTCTCTAGGCCCATGAGTCTCACTAGTTGGAATACTCGGAACCATCGTTGAAGTAGTCATGGTCACCGATTCTATTATAGATGCTTGTTGTCTCGACTAAAGACCATTGTCAGAAAGTAGGACGACCTAGGGTTGACCTGAAACTTGAGAGACACAAAAAGAGAGGTTAGCTATGTCAATCGGCGACATATGGACTCTCTGAAATACAAGCTAAGTCAATGAGATACCTCCTTCGGTATGGGGTTCTATATGGGTCGGACTGCCGTTGGAATTCCCATCCAATATGGGAGAAAGGATGGTAGACTTGTGCATTTGATGTTTCTATAAATCATATTCAGGGATGGAAGATAAATTAGGAGTAGCTTTATGTCCAGGCATGTAGCTGGTTGTCACATCTTGAGGGGATGATCCAGAGCCTTCACCAATGTATTTTTGCACTGTAACGGCCAGCTTCGAATGGAGAATAAGCTCACCCTCTCGTAGCACCCTAGGCCCATCTCATGTCATAACCTATTTTTCCAATTATGCCAGGTTTACTTCACCACCTTTCAGAAATTCCTTCTTCTCCTAAGCAATTCGCTCCTAGGCCAGAGCTAGAGCCCTTGGATAATCATCACCGAGCCACTCTAAGTTGTGGAAATTATGCACATTAGTATTGTACTTAATGAATAGCGGCTCGAACCTATCCATCATCCGCTTCTCAACGGCTTCAACTTCCTTTTTAACAAGCTTGTCCATGTCCCTAGTACATGCAACCACCTTGTCCCTTTCACTGCGGGCAGTAAGTAGCTCTTTACAATACCCTTGGGCATATTTGAGAGATTCGTCCTTTATTATTGTCTCACTCTCGAGTTTGGTAGATAGCTCATTCGCTTTTTTGGTCGCAGCATCTCTTTGCAGCACTAAGTCACAATTTCGATGGTACGAGTCTATCTCACCATGATGTTTGGTCCTCTAAGCATCCTCGGCCCTCTTCTCAGCCTCAGCTTTGAAAGTGTGCTATGATGTGGATCGTGCAATATGAATATTCAATAAAGCAGAAAATATTGTAGATAACTATATAATTATTAATGCGGAAAATAAATGCAGTAAAAAATAACACCAGAGATTTTTATACTGGTTCGACTTCCCGTCCTACGTCTAGTCCCAGACTTCTTCTGGAATTTCACTAAAAACCACAACCCTCACTTAACCTGGAGGAACAGGTCTATACAACCCCTGAGCAGTCAAACAGGGACCTGAGCAGTAGAACAGGATTTCGCCTCAGCAGCCAAAGAGGATTTCACACGCCTGAGCAGCAGAACAGGACTTCAACAAAACAAAAGATTGATTTGACCTTGTGTGTTCTTATAACACGGATTTGTCACTGGTAGTACACCCTTCCTATAATCTTTTCCTCAAGTATGATGTGTGTAGTTGTGTGTATATGAAGATTAGGAAGTTTCAAATTGCTTGAAGAATATGGAAATGAATATGTAAGCAATGAATGTATGAATTCAAGAGAGTGGTTAATTCAGAAAATATGATTCAAGTATAAGCAAGTAAGTGAAGTTAGTCAAGTGATTTGATCTTGAAATTCATGCATATATATAGTACTTAAGGAGTTGCAACTACTGGTGAAGAGATCTCTGCGAATAACAATGGTTGCAACCCTTGGGGAGGAAGAAGGCTATTCAAAAAAGGAAGTGTCTTTTCACAAAAAATGACTATTGCAGAATTCAGTCGACTGACTCAGGTCATTCAGTCGACTGAATTTAAGAACATGTACATATATGTTAAAATGCACAGATTCAGTCGACTGATTCAGGTCATTCAGTCGACTGAATTCTATTGTTAAGCAAAAATTGCAGTATCTCATTTGGTTAGAGTACTTGCCTTCCAAACTACTGACCCGGGTTCAAGCCCCGCTCCATGCATTTTTTGAAAACTTGATTTTGATTAAAATATGCATGCAATTTTATGTGAACGATGATTCTTGAGGAAAGATTTTAACAAAGCACTAAACTAGACTTTATATACTCATTTGATGACTCTTGTTAAAATTTATAACTATACAAACCATATATTGAGCCGATGAGTCTGGATGTTATCGTAGTCGTAGATTCGTGAATTGTTGTTTCATGTCAGCAATCAAAACCTATGATCCAACATTCTCCTCCTTTTTGATGATGACAACTCTATTTGCTACGAACGAATCTTCGATAATCTTTGTTGACTTGTAGATTTCTCCCTCTGAATCTGTGCTATATATTTTTGTAAATAATTAATCTTTTCTCCCCATTAATCTGTGCTTGCATGGTTTATTCCTGCAAATAGTGTTAGAGCAATATCTTTCTCCCCCTTTGTCATCGACAAAAAGGAGAGTTTATATGATGATATAAATTATATTTCACATAAGTGTTAACATAAAACAATATAAAACAAAATAACTACTACTTATAATGTAAGGTTTCAGAAAAAAATTAACATTTAAAGCATGCGATACCCAAGGTTCTTATAATTTCCTAATTTTTTGGAAACCATACCCATTTGGGTGTGGTTGAACCTTTATAAATATAATTTTCATTATTAACTACCATATCAAAATAATCATCAATGTATTTTTGTATATTTTTCCAATTAACAGGAACCCAAATACTTAGATAATTTTTATTCATATTTCCCGTCAATGATTTTGTACTACTAAAGAAATTATAAACATTATTGGTCATAAAAGTATTTGAATTATTTCTCCTTTTATTTTTAGGTGGAGCTTTTGATTTCTTAACATAACCTAATCCCTTCCTATTTGAAGCAGGTTGATCATTTTCAATTTAGTAGTTCAGTCGACTGAACAGGGATGACCAGTCGACTGAACCTGTTACACATACACAAAAATGCACAGTTCCAGTCGACTGAAGTTCCTTCTCAGTCGACTGAATTTGTTCCTGAAAATTTTACTTCATAATTTTCAGTCGACTGAAATCCCTGTTCAGTCGACTGAAATCCCAGTTCAGTCGACTGAATTTGTAACTGCGAATTTTTTCTGAAAGGACACCTTCTTCCTCCCAAGAGTTGCAACCATTCTCCAATGAAAATGGAAGCATCTCTTGCCTGCACCTCTAGCAAACAAATGCATCTCTTCTCCACATATAAATACATGGTTTTAACATTTGCAAATTACCAATTCTAATTGCTTTAATCTTTATATTTTCTTGAACATACTTTCAGATTTCTTAAGTTTTCAAAAGAAATCACAAACAACTTCAATTGCTTGAATCTCTGTTTTAACTATAACATCTTTTGATTCATAGCAATTCACATTTCCTAAATCTTCACAAACACTTTGTATACTCTCGAGGATAAGATTATAGGAAAGTTGTACTCAATTTGACTCATTAGTGTTATCAAGAACACAACAAGTCAGAAATACTTTTAGTATCTAGTTGAAGTCCTCTTCGGTAGTTGAGGCAAGAAATCTCGTTCGGTTGTTCGGGTAAGTTGTAAACCTATTCCTCCGGGTTAAGTGAGGGTTGTTGGTTAGTTGAACTCCTAAGAGGAGCTTAGGGACTGGACGTAGGACAAGAGGTCCGAACCAGTATAAAGTCTTGGTGTCTACTTTACTTACTACTGCTTATTACAATCTACCTAGACCATTCCTCTATTCCATATTATACGATCCACAGCATAGCACACTTTCAAGCTTGTGATGTTTTCAAGTCAGTGTTCTCATTGTCGAGATGAGGGATGATCCTTTTATCTTACGCCTCCATAAGTTTCATATTATTAATCTCGAGCTTCCTTTCCCTCGAAACCTTATAGATCTTCTCGGTTATCACCTTCATTCATTATATTGGTCATACGAATCAGCTACAAAGGCAATTGTCGAAACTTTAACCTCTGGCGCGATGTCCTTTAGAATGGGCAAGAACATGACTCCATTCAATCAGACCTCAAGGGACCGTGCCTTTAGTTCGGCCATTCGGGCATCAGCGGTAAGTTGTTGCTTCGCGGTGACGACCTGAGCATCAATCATTTCTTGCCAGCCTTGTGATGAGAGGTCAAGAAACTACCTTTATGGTACATATGGTCAGAAGGTCGACTGGTGTGATCCGACATCGAGTGTTGAATGGGATTGAAAGCCTCCGGTGGTGCATGAAAAGCATCGCCCGATGGAAAGTCATCACGGCGATCAGAATGCTTGTTCGAGCCCCTTGGTGGAGGTGACCTGGACCTAGAATGGTATTTGGAAGCAAAATCATGAGACTGATAGTCGCTCTCACAACTGCCTCCGTCATGGCTAGACCAATGGTCGGACTTCGGATCTCGGCCGCCACCATGATCATACTTGCTCGAGCGACGCCTCTATTATCAGATACATTTTCCTTCAAAGACCGAATCATGTACTTACTCTCTGTAAATCCCACAAATGAAACAAGAACAAGTTAGCTTCAACAAGGAAGGACACGAAACAAGTGCGATGCGGTGCATGTGTCTAAGTGCCCAAGTGTCTCCACGACTGACCGTGTGCTGAAGCTTTTCTCATGGGAGTGATCTCTCCCATGCTGATGGAAGGCATGTCATCGTGAAAGCGGATAGGGGAGTCAAGACCCTCGAGACTTATGTTGTCAAGGCTGAAGGATTTAATCTCAGTTGGAATCGGCCCCAGACCAGTGAATATGTCTTTAGAAGGGAGAGAAGGAGTTTTCTTTGCATTGTCACTGGAGGGGGTTTTCTAGAGGTCTTCCCTTTGGAGATTTTTACAATTAGGCTTTTCTTCAAGGCAAACTACTAGTCATCTTTAGGTTCTACGATTAAAGGGTTGTGGCCTACATCAACCTCATCGTGGCCAGCTTTATCATCTTCGCCTATGATTTCACATTCCGCAGCGTGTTCTTGCACTTCTTCAGCATTCTTTTCAACTTCAGCCCCTAGATTTGGAACAGGGGGCATGTTAGGATTCACATCGACACCTCCAGCGAGTTATCGTCGTCGTTGTCATCATTGTCATCACCAGCAGATACTTGGACTTGGCCGATGCTACGGCCCACTTCCAGCAAGCTATTGGCTAGGAGATTCTCATTGAAAAGAAGAATTCCAATATCTCTATCCTTTTCCGGAAGTGTCATAAGAGCTCTAACAGTATTTGCAAGTGCCGCACCAATAGGCCTCGTCGGAATATCTAAAAGAATAAAGGAAATGTGAGTTAAGTGCAAAGAATTTCATAGCAGGCTCATATAGGCTATATGAAGTGGAACTTACGTCCAGATAGCCATCTCTATGAAAATCCCAGTGGACAGAAAATGTAGAGCCATTAACACTTGAAATAACTTAATTTGTTCCAGTCACCAGTAACTATTCTACGTTGCTTAGATGGTTCAAGACAAGTCATAGAAGGGCTTCCTTTATGGGTTTTGAAACTATATATATATCGGATTTCCTCATCGACGGGTATACATTTAAGTGTTCAACGAAGACAATATAGGTGCTGTGAAGAAAAGCGTTACTATTAGGTTGTAGTAGCGCTGGAGCTAATCTCACAAAGTTCAAGATTCGATGAATGAAAGAATTAAAGGGTGGAACACACCCTGCCATGCACATTTATCGGCTGCGGGCTGTATAGATCTTTGGAGGAGATGAGCCCTCTGATGGCGTGTCGGGACTAGTATGTCCTCAAATGGAATTCCATGTTTATCGTAGATTCTACAAAGTGATCCCTCTTTGATCTATGAAGCGGTAGAATCAAAGGGGTTGTCTAAGATAACAGCATCGTCAAGAGTGTCGGGAGCAGCTTCAACTTCAGGGCCTTCTACAAGCACTTGAGAAACATCTAGATGAGGTTGATCTACTTGTGGATTTTTAATTGGAGGCATATGTCGTGTTGTTGTATGTTTCGTAGACGGAACCATAGTCAAGCTCGACTCAGTATCAAATTCATAATATCTGGAAGTTGATAGACCTAGAGCTAAGGTGACAAGACGCTTGGAACGTCTATGCTCTATCTCTATAAAAACCTAACAGATAATCAACATTAGAAAAATTGTAACCTGTACCTCCATGTTAAAATGGAACCTAGCGTGGTGTCGTGTAGTGCAGATTTTTGATATTGTACGATAATTCATTTTATAAGTTTTAAGATAACTCGAAGAGACCGTTATGGCTGACCATCCAAGCGAGCTTCGCATTAGAGGTCATGCATTGAGTATGCTTCGGCAAGTTGAGAAAATTCACTCAAGAGAAAATTGAGCCTTGCAAATGACTACACCTTTCACTAATAGACTCGGGGCAGAAATCACCAAGGGTCGGATCGGTACTGATCCGAACCGTTGGTATGTAATTTCCAATCCAACTTCCTCTACCCCGAACCCAAGTGCAACCACTCACATGAACCTCACCCATGTTGATCTCAAACCGCACCCTCATCACCAGTGCCTACCTAAGGATGTCGAAAATTAAAAGCAATGCCCAATTTGAGTTATGGGCTTCGGCTCTAGTGTGATATTCGATGATTAGATTGGATCGGGTCTAGCCTTGGTGGTGCTTTGGGTGATGAGTTTGTGGTAAAAGGCATAGGTGTCGGCAGTCGAGGGATCTGAGAGCTGCGGAGCTAGTTTGGTTTCCAAGTCAAAGTCCTTTAATGGCGATTATGAGCTTTGGTTTGATGGCAGAAGGAAAAGAGAATAAAGATAATGGAAATGGTTTATATAACCTAAAGCTTGAGTTTCCAAGCATGAAAAGTAGGAGACATTTCTCAAGTCTCGGATCAGTACTGATCCAATTGGATCAGTACTGAGTCTTGGAATTTAAAAAAAAGGAAAAAGAAATGAAGAAACAATGATGATGGTGATGATCTATATGTGGCTACATGAGTACGTGCATGTGGTCGAGAGCTTCCACATGAATGTGCATGTATATGCGTGTATGTGAGTATATTCAACATCCAACGACTAGAGTAAAAAAACATATTAAAACCTGGAAAATCCATGAAAGGAACCAGTTCTAAATTACTTTGTTTGGAATGATAGATTGTAAGAGTGCATTCCCGTTTTACAATGCCTAATGCTGGTAAAGCTTCATGACGAATAACTAGAGGCACAGCTCCTTATAAAACCGATTTAAAAAGGGAAAACGACTATCGAAGCACAAGAGTGGAATCCTATACGGCAATTAGGACTTGTCTCGATTCAAAGCACATCGTGTTGGAAACAAGATGTACTTTTGGAGGGCAAGTGTTATCCAGCCTTTTGATCAGGCAATATTTGGACAAACTGGACGAGTCAAACTTAAAAGCTATCCAGGCGGGAAGCCCGGAGAGAGAGCTACAAGATTCTAAGGACCAATACAATCAGAGACCTAAGGTGAAAGCAAAGCTACCTCAAGAGTACAACTACCCAAATCCAACAATGTCTTGGATCGGTACCGATCCAACTCATGGACCGGTACCGATCCAACATATTTCCCCTAATTTGGCCTAATCTCCTCCTATCCCCCATTCTTGATGTTAGAAGCTCATTGAAAGTTCCACTGCATCGATTCTATGCAATCGTCCATCGGTCTCCTCGAGCATCCGAAGTAAGCAGCTCCATTCTTCCACTGATCCATCATTTGACTCAAAAATAAGCTAATACTGATGCAAACAAGGTGGGAATCACAAAGCTAACCATGAATCAAGCCAACACAAAACATTCAGAGCAATCCATTTGGCCATCTTATGGATTGGTATCGACCCAAGCCCATGGATCGGTACTGATCCATGATTATTGATGATGTGGCCATGGTTTTCTTAGGAAGAATTGGTCTGGGCATGAAAAACTATATGGAGATCGTTGGAGTGAGATTTTAGGCTTCCTACAGCTATAATAGAAGGGCATGGCTCATTTTTAAAGATCTTTTTCAGTTATAGTGCTCTCATACTCTAATCTCTTGGAATAACTCATGGATTTGTACCAATCCGTAAGAACTAGTGTTTGTAAACCAGTGATCTAATCAATAAAATCACTAAGTGGACGTAGGCCAAGATTAGCCGAACCACTAAAAAACTGTGTGTTCTTTCCTTGCTCTTTTTAATTTACTTTTCTTCACTTAATATTTTTTATACAATCTCTTGAGTGTTTGTGCCATTTTTTGGTTCAAACAGTAACTATTCCAAGATAAGTAGAATAAAACTAAGTAAAAACATATATGAAAAGTTGAGATGTGTAAAATGCATCATGAGTAAGCCTAGTGAAGAAAAATAAATTAAGTAAAAGCATAAGGGAAAAGAAAAGAATTTAACGATGAAACAAGACCAAACTAAGGCAAGCAAAACAAACTAAGTAGAATCAAATAGGTTAAGTAAAGAAACTAAAAGCTGCAAAGTGATCAAGCCTAAATACTCAAAACAAACCAAGTAAAAGTATAAGGGATAAATAAAGAACTAAAAGATACATCGAGACTAAATTTAGAAAATCAGAGAAAACTAAGTAAAAGCATACATGAAAAGTAAAGAACTAAAAAATAAAAAATACAATCTAAGACTAGGATAGTTTCCTAATAAAAGTAGGGATTCAGAAGCGTTATAATTAAAAAAATCCACCAAAACAGAACTTAAACATTATTATTTTTCCTATTTTTAGAAAACTATTTTTCCTCCAAAATACCTATACATAATTTTACTTTATTAACAAAATCGTTAAAAATAACATTATTGACTATTTATAACCATGATTTACTATTTAATTGCAACAAAGTAATGCGATGGCATAAATCAAATTAGTTGAAAAAATATACAATTAATCTGATTAATCTTTGAATTAAGGAAAATAAAATAGAAGTTTGAGAATTTTTAGGGATTCTTTTACTGGTACTTGAATTTTGATTTGCAGAAAAGTGAGAGAAGAAGAAGAGGAGAAGTATACTTTATTAGAAAAGTCACCCAGATTTATCATTCGTTAGATCAGATTTGAATGAACGAACCAGATTCACGTGGAAAGACTAAGAGGCGGGAAGCTTCTAGGTTTCGACAAAGTTGACTTGGAAAGTCAAGTGCATCCCTTCGCAAGGGGGAGGGCAAATGTTACTCCAAATATTTACCTTTTGACTAAGTCGAGACCTCCTTAAGCAAAGAACAAGAGAGAAGAGTTCCAGTTAAACCTTTCGAAATAGTCGAAGGGATGCTATCGACAAAGTCTAGAAAATCTAGAACCTTTCGATGGTATCAAAGGTTTTCCATAACCAAAGTCTAGTGGGTTCGTACCTTTCGAAGGAGTTGAAGGAGTCGAAAGCACCCTTCCGCCTTCATGAACAACCTTTCAGCTAGATGAAGACCTTTCGATTAAGTTGAAGCTATACCTTCGGAAGAGTATGAAGAATGACTCTTTGAACATGTGCCAAACCATTAGAAACCAATGGTTTTGCCTTCATTCAAACTGCTAGAAAGCAAGTGTTATCTTGAGAAACTCCTTCAAAAGCTATAATAAGCCTTTCGAATCAGTCGAAACCAATGTGGTCCAAGAGGGCCCGCATCAAATCAGAAACAAGAGCACGGCCTCACCTCAACGTCATCCAAACCATTGAACAAGGGCTATCGATAGAGTTGGAAGCACTTACAAAACAACTCAAAGAAGAGGAGTGCAACCATACCTTTCGACAAAGGCAACAACATGCTTAAGTCTTTCGGCAGCCACCTTTCGACCCAGTCGAAAGCATCAGGGTCGAATGGTGATGTCCCGCATCTATAAATAAGACCCAAGGGGTCACGTTTTGGGGATCCGATTTTTTTGATTCTACACTTGTATACTTTCATGAAAAATATTGTAAACCCTAATCACAAAATTGATTTGGGAATTTAAAGAAATAAAGTTTTCTTAGCTTGATTAAGGAAACTCTCTAATACTTTAGATTACTTTACCATTTCATTAAAGCTTTTGTTTGATTCACCTTTGTATTTCAGGTTTCGACTGCATCAATAGGACCCACTTGACACAGTCAAAACCACTTATAATCAAGTAATTACTGAAACCTACGCTGAGCTACTTCTCCTTCGAACCATTGCCTTCGACAAGGTCGAAACCAAGTCACTACTCATCCTCAGCTAACACAAGAAGCCTAAGGACCCGGCTTTCGACAAGGTCGAAACCATCGCTTTTAATCCTTTACCCAAGTCCAAACTATTAAACAGCCTAAAGCTCTCGACAAGGTCAGAAACCAAACCCAATTTCCTGGTTCAAGCTTTATCATCAAGATCACCCCGCTTCTGACAGGGTGGGAACCTTTGTATCAGAATTCTTAGAATAAGTCTTATCAACACAACCCTCAATGTTAGGAAATCAATTCTATGGTTTCGATGATAACAACTATACAATGGAAATCGAATGTACATATATATCTATATTTACAGATAGTTGATAGAGTAACATCACCAAAGAGACTAAAACAACACTCAAGAGAAGGATCAAAAGACATCTAATCAGTAGAAGTTGAAAAGAAATGGGATATGAACAAGATAAAGCAACATGCACACTTTCAGACGTCTGAGTGCACTACCCAGACGTCTGAATGATTCCTCTAGATCACAATCTCAGAAGAAACCAGACGTCTGATCTAGAACTCAGACGTCTGACATACATCCAGACACAAAACAGAAGTAAAGACCAGACGTCTGGATTATAAACACAGACGTCTGAAATGATACTCGACACAAAAAATATATGAAGGCCAGACGTCTGAGGCTACTTTCCAGACGTCTAAAAATGGGCTCGATTGTGTAAATTCAAACACCAACTGTCACATCTGAAGAGACACATCCGCTCCTCTTCGCTGCAACTCTTCATCACCAAAAGGAGAAACTATACAACGATTGTTAATGAAGGCAACTATACATAGAGATTCTTCATCACTATAAATAAAATCAGGAATTCAAGAGAAGAACTTACCTACCTGACTTACTTACGCTTTCTACTCTTATACTTTGATATAGTCTTGATCTCAAGCAAATCTATACTTGTATTCTACTCTTCCAAATATACAGTTCCTCATAGACAACACTCTCTAGATATATATTGGAAGCATTTGTACTCAATAGTCAACATCCGTGTTATAGAACACATTCTTGACAAAGAAACTCTGCTATTGTAAACCTGTTCCTCCGGATCAAGTGAGGGTTAGTTGAAAGGAAATTCCGAAGAGGAGATTCGGGACTGGACGTAGGACGGGAGGTCCGAACCAGTATAAAATACCGGTGTGATTAGTTTTATTTACTTTGTTACTATACCTTATAGTATTATATTATATAGCTAACTGTCTATACTTGCATATAATCTAGACAATCCACTCATATAGACTTTCAATTAGTATCAGAGCAAGGTTCGTTTAGAAAAACAGTAACACATTTTTTAAATCATTATAATATGGCAAGTATTTTTCAAGAAGGACAATCCACAGCACGACCTCCACTTTTTAATGGATCTAATTATTCATATTGGTCTACACGTATGAGAATTTTTATTAGAAATTTGGTCAGCCACTCAAGATAAATATGAAGCTCCAACTACTGCTATGAACACATGGACCGATGCACAAAAAACCTTAGCATCAAATAATGCTAAAGCTATGAATGTCCTGTTTTGCTCACTTGACAAAAATGAATTCTCACGTGTCATGTTATGCACTACTGCATTTGATATTTGGCGTACCTTACAAATCACACATGAAGGTACAACAAAAGTCAAACAAACTAAAATTTCAATTTTGCAAAATCAATTTTCATCATTTAAAATGAAAAAAATGAAACTATAGTAGACATGTATTCAAGATTTCAAACTATTCAACATGATCTTATGGCATTAGGAGTTAAGTTTACTGATTTTGATTTAGTATCACGAATACTCAACTCTTTAACACCTGATTGGGAAAGAAAAGTATTAGCTATTGAAGAAGCTAATGATCTCTCTACTCTCAAAGTTGAAGAGTTGGTAGGAAATTTGATGTCCTATGAAGCTAATTTGCAGGCATGTAAAGAATTAAATTCAGAAACGAAGAATATAGCATTTCCATCAATAAAGAATGATGACTTAGATTTAGATGAAAATGAGATAGTATTCATTGCCAAAAACTATAATAGATTCAAGAAATTTAGAAAGATGACCAAGTTTCAAAAAGAAGGAAAAACCAATTCAACAAATCTATCTCAAATCAAGTGCTATGAATGTGATCAATACGGACACATGAAGAAGGATTGCCCAAAACTTAACAATGATAAAAAGAAGAGAAAATTTGAAAAACTCAAAAAGAAGAAAGCTTTCAAGGTAACGTGGGATGACTCCGAGTCTTCATCTTCAGAAAGTGATAGTGATAGCGATGGAGAACAAGCTAATGTGTGTTTTATGGCACAAAAAGATGAGGTACGTCCAGAACTTAACTATGAAGAATTACTTGAACTTAGCATAGAATTAGATGATAAATTTAGACAAATAAAAAAATTAAACAAAGAATATATAGTAAAAGTAAATAGATTAGAACTTGAAGTAGGAATGTTGAAAGATGAAAAAACTATTTTAGAAGAAGAACTTGATATATCTCAAGAAAAATTAAGAAATATTGTGATAGAAAGTGAGAACATTACTCTAGAAAAAGAGAATTTGCTAAAAGAAAATATTGATTTTAAAGAGGATATTGAATTATTGACAACAGAAAATAGAGAGTTAAAAGAAAAATTAGATAAAATTACCAATAATGTGTCAAAATTTAACAAAGGGAAACAAGACTTGGAAAATCTTATCAAAACATCAAAACCATCAGGTAATAGAAATGGAATAGGATTTAAAAAAGGCTTTAAACAAAGAGAAAATAAGGCTAAAAATATTAGTTATATAAAAACTAGAAGATTATCTAAACAAAAAATTGAATACCAAAAATATGAAAATTTGGGTTCCTAAAACAAATAACAAATTGATTAGACAAAAGCATATCAATAATTACTTAGAAAATGTAGTTTATAATAAAAATTATATTTATAAAGGTACCAAACTATCTTGGGTATGGCTACCTCTCTCTAACAATTAGGACCCTAATCAAATATGTGGGTACCAATTAAATTTTTTATCTTGCAGGTACCTAAAATAAAAAAAATAAAAAAAATAAGGAGAAATGGATACTAGATAGCGGATGATCCAAACATATGATTGGAAATTCAAAATGTTATCGAATATAACATACATCGATGGTGGAACGGTAACATTTGGGGACAATTCAAAGGGATTTGTCATAAGCATTGGAGAAGTCATCAACTCTGGTATATCTAAATTTCCTATTATCACAAATGTTTTTACTAGTAGAAAATCTAAAACACAACTTGTTAAGCATTGGTCAATTGTATGATAAAGGTTTTTCAAATTGAATTAAAAACTAAATTTAGTTCACCTCTTTATTACCACAAATTATTGAATATTTTTTTAACCATTAAAATGTTAGAAGATTAGTTTTACTATAAATAACCTTTTCAGCATATATAAATACCCATGGTTATATCACAAATATATACAAAGTATCAAATTCTTATAATTTAGAAAAATAATGTCTTCTGAAAATTCCTATATATCTATTTCTGTCTCCACACCATCAACGGATAGCGCAGAAGATACACCACAACGTCTTCCTACACCTACACCACAAGAACCAACAAACAGTTGGTCCTCATATCATATGGGGTTTACTCCAGAGGCTAAAAATACGAAAAGATCCTTGTTTACTTCTCCTGATACAAAGGAGAAAATTGATGAAATTCATCATTATCAAAAACAACAAATGGATCTTCAACGAGAACTCTATTTTGAACAGAAAGTTACAGCACAAAGGCTTAGTTTTCTGGAACAAGTGGCAATGAAGTTTTGTTCGTCCCAAAGAAAGATGTACTTGAACCACTACCAAAACCTTGTAGTTCATTAGATCCATCTTCTTCGTATCGTACTCCTTCTGATCCCTCTCCCAGACGATATTCGGGCTCCCCACGGACCCACGAACGAAGGAATATATGGTCTCCACTTAGACCATGGAAGGATAATGACTCAGGATATCAGAAAACACCGTCGCCTTCTAAATAAATAATATCAAAATTAAGTATTGTATACATTTTGTAAAGTTGTTATATATTTCTTAATAATAATTTTTTATTGTCAACAATTGATAAATAAATAAAATCATCAATTTTATACTATTTTTTAACAAAATTGATCTTTTCAGACGTCTAACTATTGTCTTCAGACGTCTGATTCACTGATATATGTCACATTTTTTAAGCACTGTGCATATGTCAGACGTTTGAAATAGTCCCCAGACATCTGAAATGAAGCTCTGTCTTCTTTAAAACATATTTAGAATAATTCAGACGTCTGAACTAATTTTCAGACGTCTGGCTAACCTATTTGTTTCTGAAATAAACATAAAACAGACGTCTATGTTAATCTCTAGACGTCTGATTAGTCTCTCTGCCTCTAACTTTTTCAAACTTCATCAAATCAGATGTCTAACACATACCAAACAGACGTTTGTTCGCTTTATCTGTACAATCTTTAGTGCAAACCAGACGTCTACTTTCAAAATCAGACGTCTGGAACTCAATCGACCGTGTTTATAACCCCAAAAAATAACGACATTTACGATTCACTTTTCATATCTCTTATCGTATTTTCTCTCTACCGATTTCAAATTATACCAAACCCTAGATATTTTCAAACGGAATCAAGATGCCTCCTCGTACAAAAAATATCAAAACTTCGAAACGTAAACTAGATCAATAATAAACATCTTCGAATCCTCAAGTATGCTCCGACGAGCAGATTGAACGATGGATGCTCAAAGCCCCCCATTCGATAAAAAGGTATCAAGAAATTCAAAAGAAAAAGCTACATATAGGACCCTTCTATAATTTACTTAAGTTTCCCATGTACGACCTTGATGAACTTTGCGAAAATGCTGGATTGGATACTTTACTTTCTTTCACACCGAATGATGTTCAGATAGATCAACTTGCTATTTTCTTATTCTACGCCAATCTAGATAGCACTGCTGTCTGGAATACCGAAGACGAGGATAATTGGTTGTGGTCAAGTGTTTATGGAAATACCATACGTTTAACTCCAGGATTAATCGGAAGAACCTTGGGATGTTCCGACACTGGTGAAGATCTTCACAATATCCCAGATATGCGTTTTAAACCAAGGAATAACATCACCCATCAAATATGGGAGGATGAAATGCCCAAATTTGCTTCAAAATACTTGCGTCCTAAAGCTCGATTGCTCACAAGGATGATAATCAATACAATTATTCCACGGATGGGGAGTCACGAGCAAATCACGGAAATGGAGCACAAAGCACTTTATGCTCTTTTTAGTGGAACAAGGGTAAACTGGGCGAAATTCATATTTGACGAGCTCAAACAATTTTGGAATCGATCAAGACCATCGATTATCTATCCTACTTATATTATGAGGCTTCTTCGTGCGCATAATATTTCGTCATATCTCTCAACGTTCGAAGAAATTTCCCCAAAATATGCTTCCACAAAATTCTTTTCTTTGATGCATTTACCTGAAATCCCTTCGGACTTCATGTCTTTTGAAGATTGGACGCATCATCGACAATCTAGAAGAACTGAAAATCCTCCTCAACCATCTGCTATTTCATCTCAACAGACAGAACAACATAGAGAAATCACTCCTCCTCCTCCTGCTCCATTTGATTATCCAGGACAAGAGGACGTTATAGAGACTCGACTAGAAACAAACCCTAATGAAAGTATTCGAGATCTTACACTCAGAAATCAACATATACTTTCTCAAAATCAAAAGTACTTGGCTAGGCGAATCGACAAATTTGAAACTTCATTTGCCACACGACTAGCCACAGTCGAAGAGTCTCTCTCCACTGTCCTATCAGTTCTGAAAGAGGTTCTACAGCGAGTTCATGGTCCTTCACCACCGTCTGATGATTGGCCTACTCCTGTACCCTCTCCTCCTTCGAAACATTCCAAACTCTTTGACGATGATCCTTCAAAGGAAGCTTTGACATCTCCCTTTAAAGCCAGCACTTCTACAAAAGATGAGAAAAAGGAAGATAATACAAATCAAGCTTCACCAAAGGAAGGAGATCCAAAACAGGCTTCACCAAAACAAGACGATCCAAATCTGAAATATCACTAGAACTTAGGTCTTTTAGTTGTTTGTATTTTGTGTAAAACTCGTTGTATGTACTTCCTCTCCAGCTTTAATGAAAATTTCTTTTTGACTTGATCGTTTACGTATTCTTTTTGATAATGTCAAAGGGGGAGAAATATATATATAATCTAATCAACAAAACTAAGCACATATTCAGGGGGAGATTTGAAATATATATATAAGTACATTGAATAGTTGTCATCATCAAAAAGGGGGATATTGTTAGGAAATCAATTCTATGGTTTCGATGATAACAACTATACAATGGAAATCGAATGTACATATATATCTATATTTACAGATAGTTGATAGAGTAACATCACCAAAGAGACTAAAACAACACTCAAGAGAAGGATCAAAAGACATCTAATCAGTAGAAGTTGAAAAGAAATGGGATATGAACAAGATAAAGCAACATGCACACTTTCAGACGTCTGAGTGCACTACCCAGACATCTGAATGATTCCTCTGGATCATAATCTCAGAAGAAACCAGACGTCTGATCTAGAACTCAGACGTCTGACATACATCCAGACACAAAACAGAAGTAAAGACCAGACGTCTGGATTATAAACACAGACGTCTGAAATGATACTCGACACAAAAAATATATGAAGGCCAGACGTCTGAGGCTACTTTCCAGACGTCTGAAAATGGGCTCGACTGTGTAAATTCAAACACCAACTGTCACATCTGAAGAGACACATCCGCTCCTCTTCGCTGCAACTCTTCATCACCCAAAGGAGCAACTATACAACGATTGTTAATGAAGGCAACTATACATAGAGACTCTTCATCACTATAAATAAAATCAGGAATTCAAGAGAAGAACTTACCTACCTGACTTACTTACGCTTTCTACTCTTATACTTTGATATAGTCTTGATCTCAAGCAAATCTATACTTGTATTCTACTCTTCCAAATATACAGTTCCTCATAGACAACACTCTCTAGATATATATTGGAAGCATTTGTACTCAATAGTCAACATCCGTGTTATAGAACACATTCTTGACAAAGAAACTCTGCTATTGTAAACCTGTTCCTCCGGGTCAAGTGAGGGTTAGTTGAAAGGAAATTCTGAAGAGGAGCTTCGGGACTGGACGTAGGACGGGAGGTCCGAACCAGTATAAAATACCGATGTGATTAGTTTTATTTACTTTGTTACTATACCTTATAGTATTATATTATATAGCTAACTGTCTATACTTGCATATAATCTAGACGATCCACTCATATAGACTTTCACTCAAGGCCTTCGACAAGGTTGAAACTTTCAAAAGGGAAAACTTTCTAAGACATCTCTATAAATAAAAAAGGAAGGCCTTCGAAAGAAGGATTAATCCATCCCAACAAAGTTGAAAGGTCATTAAGCACGAAACCTACCCTTTCGACACAGTCGAAAGATTGGTCTACGTAATTCCTACCTACTAAAGCCTAATCGAGAGGAATTTCGGAGAGGATTCATATCTTCTCTTCTACTCTGCTTGTCCGAAGGATAATACTCATCCCATAGCATAATTTTAGGGTGTTGACAAAAAATCTTGTTAACACATAGGCAATCACTTTACCTCTCTGCATTAGCACAGCTCCAAATCCAGTTCCACATGCATCTGTATAAACTACAAAATCCCAATTCCCCTTCAGAACAACTAATACAGGTGCATGGGTCAGTAAGTGTTTTAAGCTCTGGAATTCTTCCTCACACTTATCGGTCCAAACAAACTTCACATCTTTTCACGTTAGCATAGTCATCGGTGCGGCTATCCGTGAAAAATCCTTAATGAACCTCTGATAATATCCAGCCAATCCAAGAAAACTCTCTATCTCAGTCACTATCTTGGGTCTCTTCCAATTATTCACCACTTCAATCTTGGTTGGATCTACAGACAACTCTTTCTCTGAGACTGCATGACCAAGAAACTTCACTTCCTTCTTCCAGAAATGACACTTCAAAAACTTCGCCTTCATTGATGATGTCTCAACATCTCAAGCACCACTATAAGATGAACTTCATGCTCCCTTTCATTCTTAAAGTATATCAAAATATCATCAATGAAAACCAACATGAACCTATCCAAGTGCTCTCGGAAAATTTGGCTCATCTAGTTAGTCCGAATGGCGTCATTAACCATTCGTACGATCCATATCTAGTTCTAAACATCGTCAAAGGTATACTATCCTCTGCTACTCAAAGCTGATGAAAACCTATTGCTAAATCCAACTGAGAAATGCCTTGGCTCCACTCAACTGATCGAACAAATCATCAATTCTAGGTAACGGATATCGATTATGTATCGTCTTCTCATTCAACTTACAATAATCGATAAATAACCTTAATGATCCGTCCAGCTTCTTAGCAAACACTATGATTGCTCCACAAGGTAAACTACTCCTAATAAAACTCTTGCATTCCAAATCCACCAACTGCACCTTCAGCTCTCTCATCTCTGTAGGTGTCATCCTACTTGGCGATCTACCCACTGGTTCTGCTCCAGGCACCAAATCTACCCGAAACTCAATGGCTCATTTCGATGGAAATCCTACTACATGCGCAAAAGCATCCGCAAACTCTCTAACTATGAAAACTCGATTCAACTCATCTTCCAACTCTACAACACACAACAAAGCATTCACCTCAGACCTAGGGCTTTCTCGGTATATATACAATCCGATCACTACAGTCAGGGTGTCTAAGTGATATTTTCCTATCATTGCAAAATATCCTAGCATCGTACTTACTTAACTAATCCATACCCAAAATAATTCTAAATCCTAAAAAGTAAAATACATGCAAACTGCAAACATAGGTATAACCTAACGAATCAAACTCTAGGTGGTCACACTTCATCCCAAAAGTCGCATACCCTCCTATCAGATTTGCAACTCTTAAGGAATTAACTAAGTATATGGGTTCTAGGTTAAGCTTATCTATCAAACAACGAGATACAAAAGAATGTGATGCATCAGTATCAAACAGAATGCTAACAGACATACCATGAATCTAAAGCGTACCTAACAACACAACTTTCCCTGTCTCCTGAGCCGTTGGTCCTGATGCAGCAGGCTCCAATGCAAATACTTTGCCCTTCCCATCTTTAGCAGGCTCTTTGCACCGATTCTTATAATGACCAATCTAATCGCAGTTGAAGCATCTGATATTCTTCTTCCTGATCACTTCCTTCGCCTTCCCAGTACCACATTCATTTCTTATCACACTTAAAGCAGACAACTTCTAACTTCCCTTTCTTTGCGGCTCCACCTTTTCAGAGCGCCCTTCTTATGTAAGAACTTCCTTTTCTGACTCTGCCCTACTTGGACCTCCTTCGCCATATTCTTCTCCAAAGAAGCAAGCATCTCCTCATGTCTTAAAGCCATCTCCACTACAACATCACAAGGATCCCTAATATGAGCTAATGTAGCCCTGGCCAACTCAGGCTTCAACTCCCTAATGAACTTCTCATTTCTCTTCATCACAGTATCCACAGTAGCATACTCATTCCTTGCCAACTCCTCGAACCATCTAGAATATTCCAACACAGACATATCCCTCTGTTCCAACTCAGCAAACTTTCTGAGCAAAGCAGACTGCGCCATCATAGACATGCACCTCTCCTGGAACCTCCTCAGCCCATGTCATTGTTTCCTCATCCACTCCAGCTGCTACACTATTCCACCAGAATAAAGCTGCTCCTTGAAGCTATCCTGAAGCAAGCCTTCTCTTCTTCTCATCTTTGAGCCCCAAGTCTGCAAAGATCCTCTCACAATGCCGCAACCATTTCTCCACCTCAATAGAATCTTCACTTCTGATAAATAGCTTCCCTCCAAGCCTAGCATAATCTCAAATCAAATTACCATAGTTGTTGACCACTAGAGCTTCCGGAACTCCTACTCCAGCATTTCCTCCAACAATTCTAGCAGAAACACCCGCCTACGTCATATTCACAAAAAACTGATACATAGCTCCCATATCCACTGGTGGGACACCAACATTCCCAGATTGTGCCTGACCTTGGTTCCTTCTAGTATTCGGTGTGGCATTACCATTTGTGGTGGTGCTTCCTCCAAGATTCATTCTTCCACTTCTAGCGTCCATATCTGTATTCAAGCCTCATGAGATAAAGAAGAATAGCCTAAGAGAGATAGGAGAATGGAGATATAGCGTATACTTATATAAAGCAAATACAAGTACGTTACTATAGCGTTATTCCAAAACCCGATCTTATCCCTAATATCTTAGGATTATGTTTTCAAAAATCATTTTGTAACAACCCGAATTCCAATGGGTCCGGATTTTTCGTAAAAATGCTAAAACCCAAGCTCACTGAAGTCCGAGTTGGGTATCTGGTATCCTGCAAATAGACAAAGATAAATATATCAGAGCTCAATTTATTATCTCACAGCGAAATTGATTAAAATATAATAGTAAGTAAATACTCACCCAAATAATAACACTTCCTAAACAAGTGTCACATAGCTGAGAAGTCTCTGTCATCTACCTAACATGTAGGATGTTATGAGGAGGGGGTCAGAACAAAAGTTCTGGTGAATGGATAAATTATATACTTCTAGGCTTAATTCTACATATATCGTTTTATTTCCATTTACTCTTATATTAGGGTCATTAGGTTACAATATTCTCACCACTATTCGTGAATCGTGCCCATCTATTCCATAGTAGATTAAAACCTAACAACTAATATATACATATATGTAGCTATATGCCCAATGACCATATTGGTCCAAGGTACCACCCATGGTATCTTCCGTATCCTCCTCGAAAATGGCTCCATCGTCTTGCTTCAAGAGCGTTCCATAACTACATCTGTAAAGGACTGCTTCGTAAGGCCTACAATACAGATGCTCCATCGTCTTGCTCCGTAGTTACATCTGTAAAGGACTACTTCGTAAGGCCTACAATACAGATACTCCATTGTTTTGCTCCGCGAGTGTTTCGTAGCTACATCTGTAAAGGATTGCTTCATAAGGCCTACAATACAGACTCTCCACTACTTACTATGAAAACATAAATCGCATCCGCACTAGTCTATACCAGAGCTCGAACATCCACAATGTACCACCTAGTGCGTACATTAAGGACTACGTAATCGTTATGTCTACTATCTCAATCCCGCCAACAAGGTCTACCTTGTACGGAACTCGGTCGGGGATTTTCTATATTTGTAAAAGACTGCTTCGTTAGGCCTACAATACAAATATTCTAGTTAGTCTGTCTCTTTCTCTTCGTGGCTATGGCCCTACGCAGCCACCCCTCAACTAATCGAAAGACTTCTAAAGAGTTAAGTGACCGTGCCTTACTGCAAACAATCTAACATCCAATTGGCGATGCCCCTCCATCCAATGTCTCGATAGTGAAAGAATCATTGGACTGTTTGTTTAACTCTAGTCTTTCTCGAAATCGCTCTGGTCTTGATGTTGGCCGATATCCGCATGCGACTATCCTTAAACTTACTTGCATGTACTGGACATACGAATACCCTACTCCGAAAACCAAGCTCTTTTGACTGCCTACAAAGGTATGCTTCGTTAGGCCTACAATGCAAATGCAGTCAAGGCATACTCTCTTGATGGAACATCTACAGACCTGCCTCCAGGGATACAGCTTCGTTAGGCCTACCCAGAGGGCCATCCTAGAGTATCCTCACATCCCGTTGAAGTCTCATACTTCCCTGAAGCCCAAAAATACTATGTTGGACGTGCTTCTCCATTGCTAAAATCCGTGATGAACTGCTTCGTTAGGCGCTTCATCCTTTGGGCTGCCACAAACGCACTTCGATTCTTCTATTAGACCCTAAGTCTAATCTTTTAATTTGTGTTTAGTTTGCTTTCTTATTCTTTTGGCTACTATTTTAATTTAATTAGCATATTCTTGCCCTCGTCTCACTTCTAACTATTGTGAGATAACCATAGGTCTAGTAGGGAATGTTGTTAGTATGATCCACATTCATTATCTTGCTTATTTAACTTAATATATAAATCCTTAAGTTCAATAAAATAAGCATCTATTATTATTTCTGTTTTATATGCTTATCGACTTAATATAAGTTGTTTAAATAAGCTTCTATCATTATTCTCTACTATCATTGCTTACCAATTTATTATAAGTCTCACGATAAGCTTTTCCATTCTTATTTCATAATTATAACCTACGTTATAATTCTACATGTAATTATTACTTTTTCTTCTTTTATAGTCCGTTATATAATTACAAGCGTTTCTTATCTGCTCTAGTCTGCCTTCTTTTATTATGATATATAATTTTCTTTAATTCTCTAATATTACATAATTCACTTATCATAATAATTGCCTAGTTAAATAGCCTGCGCAGTAAATGCAGACTTAGGCTCATAAATTTTTTTATAGCCTCGAATTCTTAAATTAATAATTTTCTTGTTCCAAATCATACTTTACTTTATTGTCTGCTATTTTAGGAAGTAATTCTATTTTATTTGGCTGGTTATGAAAACTATATAATCCATTTCCATATCTTAATATTGGATAATACTATAAACAATAATCCGTAACTGTAAGATATTTCTTTTACTATTTTGGAGTAGTGTAAAATACAGTGGTTCCTCTATTTTACACTAATTTCCCCTTTTTTATTTCTTTTATTCCCGCAGTTACATTTATCGTTTCTTTTAGATATTAAGTTATGGAAATGTATCATATTTTCTAAACCAATCAATTAATCTAATAATTACTCCCAAATTAACTTTTCCCGTTTTAATGCAATTTATTAGAGTAATTCTATTTCCCAACTTTTATTATTTTACATCTAATTTCCTTCATTTCAGTATTCTTAATTATTTAATCCATATTCGCGTTTAATCTATTCTAATCCATACGCAAAGAAAAAGGAGAGGATAGAGGAAAACTGACGCTTGCATAAAAATCCAAAACGTAGAAAAGGATGTAAATAAGGCATAGAAACAGTGTATAGATAATAATACTGTAAATAAACTGCAAGTTTTCTTATAGTTCAGCATAATTTAATTAATATGATTAATTACTAAATAAATTTTTGTAAATGGGAATCTAACGATAATATATCTTAAACTTAAAAGATATATAAATAAATCCACTCACCTGTCATCCTTAGCTTCGCTTGTGCTCCGCTTGGATCCACAATCCTTTTGGATCCCCTTCTTCCAAGGTGTCTAATATTTTAATTTAGAAGATCTTCTCCCTAGAAATTATTTTCTTTTTAGGGTTCAGCCTTAGGCCAAGAACCCAAAGAAATATTTTCTATTTAGGGTTCAGCCTTGGGCAATGAACCCATGAGAGGAAATCTAATTGTGAGAAGATAGCTAGGCCTACGGTCCTATTTATATTTGAACTTGGGGACCTCAGACCGTTGGATTCTTGGACTGAACCTGGAGCCACAACGTCACAAGGTCGTTCGGAGCCATAGGATCGAAGAACATATGGCTCAGATCGTGCAAAAATGAAAAAACACGTCACAGTACGTACCTGGACGAAAATACGTCCAGGTCGTACGCGGGTCGACTGGGCGGTCGATGACCTCTAAGCACCGGTCGACCGTGCGGTCGACCTGCGTGCCCACTGGGTCAACCTATGTTCAGCCCATATGCGTATATATTTATTATTATTATTATTTTCGTTTTGTTTCTTGTTTTTGTTTCGTTCATAACTTCTTCATATTGGTTCAGATTTTGACAAGTTATATATGGAAACTGATCGGAAAATCGCCCCGGACAAAATAGTACAAGTTCCGAAGCCATATTCCAACAATTCCAAAAATGTTTATTTTTATTACTTATCGTTATATGCTAAATTTTAATTATATAAAAATGCGGGGTGTTACATTCTCCCACCCTTAGGAAATTTCGTCCCTGAAATTTGACAAGGGTAAAAATTATGTAATCTCTCGCATTAATTACAACCATTTTGTATTCATCCAATTTTGCAATCATCCGTGCTTTTGTGCAAAAGCGTTTTTCAAGACAAAATATATGCATGTACATAAATTACTAAGCAGTACCTTCTATATGAATGCTTTTTTATTTTAAAATTTTACTTTTATAACATGATGCACACAACCTAAATATACTTGCAATTTCTATATGAATGCAATTTTTTGAAAAATTAAAATATTTTCCACCCAATTTTTCCTACACTCCTATTGAATAAGGGTGTTGTTCAATAATTTTTCATCCAAATCCTAATACACAACTTTTAATATTCGAATTTCAGAAAAATCTAATTTTCTGAATTCGAGTTCTTATGTTAGAAAGAAGACAGAAAACAGAGAAACTTCGTTTATCTTTGATTTTCTTTTTCGTACATCTTTCCTCGTACTTGAAATTTTGGTTGCAATCCTATAAAAACCCCTTTTTATTTTCCCAAGCATAGTTTACATAAGAAAATAGCTTTTTAAATCTTTAGTTGATGTTTCCGTTGCCTCTTTAATTTGTTGTTTTCCTTTTTGTTATTCTTATTTCTGCTTTTACTTTTTATAATAAAGTTCTTATGTCCTTATTCTCCATTTGTGAACATCACAAAAATAAAGAGAAAAAGCATCAATACTGATATACTACCATAGAATTTTAAATGCATACATAAGAGTACAATTTTATAACTAAAAAGAGAAAACAAACCCCATTACAATATGATACTAGATAGATGACATACGTAGGCCAACATAGCCATCATCTCGGGCTAGGAGGCCTATGCCCCGGTCCGCCCTGACATAGAAAGGCTCAAATAAAGGAATCCAAACAGCTAAGGCGCTCCTCCTATCGCCTAGTGCTCGCCTCAACCTCACGCTGAGACCTAGCTAACTCATCATGTCTCATAATCACCTCCTGTTGTCTCTGAAGAATCTCTGCGTGCTCCCTAGGAAGCCGCTCTTGCCTCTCGGCAAGGGCCCTATACTGATCCTTGTAGCTCATCGGTAGAGGGGGCTGAGAGGGTCCTGCTCCCTCTCCCCAAGATCCATATCCATGTCCATATCCCAACGTACTCTATGTCGTGGGCTCAGATGGCCAAGCAGGCCATGGAGACTCTGTATGTCCTACGCTACTTCCAAACGGTGGTGAGGGAAAGTGCTGATGCTCATGAAAGTACGGGGTTGCCTACCAATGTTGTAACGACCCACTATTTTGGACCATTCAAATCGACAATAATCCACACATGTCTGACTTGAATAATTCAAAATAACAGATTGTAAATAAATTTGGAGCAATAAAATCAAATACAGAATCACAGACATAGAATATCAGAATAACTCGCAGCGGAAATTAAAATATCATAGTAGTTCATGAAGCTACTATAACAAACTCTCAAAACAAATACATAATATCAGTCTGAAAACATATACAATAGAAATCTCAAATACATAGAAGTTTATAATACCAGAGCTGAAATAGAACAATTGAACTGAAAGAAACAGATAACTAGACAGGCAGAATCTCCAATGATTCCTAGCTCCAGAAAAGAAATCCAAAGCTAAGCTGTAAATACTCAGGCTGACCCGAGCGTAAAGTAAAACACAAAACACTCGAGTCAGGACAATATATACTTATATAATGTAAACCAACTCAAGTGAACTGTAGTAGAAATGTACAATAACTCAAAGGATGCTTGGGATCGCCCATCCTTTAAGGATCAGTTAAACTATAAATTAAATACATCCCGTGGTTAAAATTTCAAAATGGTATTTTATACTTCGAAATCAAAAATATCATTTCAAAATTCAATATCCTTCAAAAAATCCATTTCAAAATATCAAAATATCAAATTTCAAAATAGTTTATATTTCGAAACAAATTACTTTATTTTTAAATCATAAAAATGAAGTTATTATATTTAATAATTAAATTATTAAATTTCCAAAATTTTAATCTTTCAAAGTTCATTCGTTCACTTAAATTAATTAAAACAATGAAAATTCAACTTTCGCAGCATTTAGAAAATGCTACGGAAAGTCACATTTAAAACAGTTCAATTTAACAAAAGAAAGCATTTAAAATGCTGTAATAGGGTTACATTAGTTTCAAATAAAATTAGCTAAATTCAACCATTATAACATTTACAAAAATGCTATAATAGCCTTTAATTAAATTTAGCCATTTGGTTCATTATTATCAACTACAGCATTTACAAATGTTGTATTATCATTTACATTAGAATTAATAGCATTTCAGAAATGCAGTTAATTAACTTCAAATATTCAGTATAATTTCACAAACAATTATATTTTTATATATATCATTTTTAACTTATAAAATCATATAATTTCACTTTTAAAACAATCATTCAAATACCCTTATATTCATGATTTTATAAAGTTAAACCTCCATTCAAAAATCAAAATTTAATAATAATTAACTTATTAAATCCAATATTAAATTATAAATTCATTAAATTAAATTAACTTAACACTTAAGTTTAAATTTTCAAATATAACTTAATTCTATTTTTATTTACTTAACTTAAAATTCACTTTTAAGCCAAATTCACAAATTTCCAATTTTAGTTATATTTCAAAATTTCAACTTAAATATTCGTTCATTTCACATTTTAACTTTATTCAAAATCATTAATATAATATAAAAATCATTTAAATTCACTTTAATCCAAATTATCATGAATTGATCACATTTCATATTTAATTTAAATTCCAATTATCACCAAATTAAAATTTCCCAAAATAACTTACATTCCAAATTTTCTAATTTTACCCTTTTTTCACTAATAAATTTTCAGAAAATCAATAATGCTTTACAAAAATCATTTTTTATTTAGTTTAAATCAAAATATTATAATATTTACATTTCTAAAATATTTTAAAAAAATATATAAAAACATATTTTAACAACGGGTTTGTATTTCATTTTCTAGCCTAGGTAAAGTGATACGGGTAATTTATCATTTCAACCCGAAATTTACAAAGATACCTGGGTTTGATCATTTCAAACCCGCAATCCCAAGCAATTGAAAATCATTCAGGCCTATCATTTCAGCCCATAACGATTTTCTCCTATTTTAAAGTCCGTTCGGGTATGTATCATTTCAACCCATAGTGATTCTAATCTAAAGGGAACTTGCAGTGTGATAAACTGATAAAATTAATAGAACAGCATAATATAACAGTAACATATAATATAATAGGTGTTTAACCATGGGTGAACATCATAAAATTATAACATAGCAGGTGTAACATGATAATGCATTTTACAGATTCAAAAGGGGTCAATTCACTAGTTATATATGTACATATTGTCTGGTGAGAATAACTCACCTATTCATAGCTGGAGATAGCTACCAAAGCAAACAATACAGACACTATGAAGGCATGACAATATGGAAATGACTTGAGAGTGGAGAGACAAAGCTAAAAGCCTTGATCAAACATTTAAACAAAACAACGCAACATAGATAAGTTTCAAAACAATTTATCACAAAACGATGTTAGAAATCAAAGCCCAAAACAACAACAATTGACTTGCACTTGTTCTCTACCTCATGTGCATCAGTTATGCAGTGGTTAAGCTCAGCCTAGGGTAGGAAATTGGTCTGGTTTGGGTTCCATATGTGTAACGCCCCACTCCAAGACTCTCATTAGCAAAGAGAATCACGGAGGTGATTCCGTCTGCTAATGCGGAGAATAGAGTATAATAGGAGCGACCAAATGTAACTATGCTATAACTATCTACCGAATACGTCGAAAGGTGGAATCTATTTAAAAAAAATTCAATCAGGTGGTTCGACATATTCGATAAATACTTATAACGAAATTACAAATGGCTTAAGATCTATCAGAACAAAGCATAATAACATAATGAAATAGCATCACAGAACAGTATCACATAACAGCACAGAGTCTAAGAACAATACATCGTCAATACAGATCCAAATATATCATAAGGTGGGCACAAAGCCACCACTCACACAAGTGAGTCAAAAATATGTACATAAGAGGCTGAATAATTAGAGTATCAAAATAGTGGACAAATATAAAGAGCTATCTATCAGCAAAGCAAATAATGTCCAAGCGGAAGCACAGAAAGCTAAGTCTAGAGACCTAACCTGAAACAACTCGGTCTGACCCGAATGAAAAACACTCGGGTCAGGCTAACTAAACAATCAGTTATTAACTGAGATAAACATGATAGATATTGAGGCGATATATAACATAGTACTATAGACCACAAATTCTCACATAGAGAAGAAATAAACATCTAAGTAGAGATGTATAATAAGCCTCATATCATCGGCATAACGTAAGCACAAATGCCAAAAACAAAAACATCTAAGTAGAGATGTATAATAAGCCTCATATCATCGGCATAACGTAAGCACGAATGCCAAAACAAAAACATCTAAGTAGAGATGTCAAAAAAACGATACATCTAAGTAGAGATGTATAACAGGCCATCTAAGTAGAGATGCCAAAAACGATACATCTATGTAGAAATGTATAACGTCCATCTAAGTAGAGATGCCAAAAACGATACATATATGTAGAGATGTATAACGGCCATCTAAGTAGAGATGCCAAAACGATACCTCTAAGGGAGACAGTCTGAAGACACTATCCCAAAGGTAATACAAGGAGTGTGTCACGAACTTTTAGGAAGGAACCCGTAAAGTGTTAACATGAGTCCCATACCCCACGTTCGCACTAAACGGTTTACTAACCAACCGTAAGCTTCCACACTGAAAACAGTACAAAGTTCACCTTATGTCATCGGTAAACTAGGCCGAAAGGCCAAAACGATCAATCGAATAGGTCGGGGATTAACCGGAAAGAAAATACACACGGTTTCATAGGCCGGAGTTTTTCCCAACCGTTTAAGCACCTTTCCACATCGCTCGAAGTGCTAAAGTATGAGTGTGGGATAGAAAATAATTACGAAAAACAGATTTATAATTGGTTTGAAATCACTTTAAAACGGCCTTTGAAAACTCTCCTATTATGGAGTGATTAATTTAATAATTAAAAATAATATTATATAATAATTTCAAAAGCCATTTCGGAGCGAAAAATCCTTTTAAAACCTTTTTATAAGGCCCATGTACAAAATCCAGAGACAAATCTCAAAGAAATCGATAAAACCAGAAAATCACTGAATATATTCCAAGTGTTGGAAAATAGTCCAAAACTGACGCGAACCCAAGTTCGGAAAATTATTCGGACCAGCTGACTAAATCTGAATGTCATGAAAATTGACAGGAACGTAGTCCGACATTCCTACTTCATAACGCAAAAAGAATTACTCGATTTCGACTTGAAACGAAGGCGTAGCAACGTTCCAAAGTCGGACTCAGAAACATGAAATGCACTGTTTTGCACAGCGATCTGGATTCAACTCTGACAGGAAATTCGAAGGGTCTAATGAACTCAGATGATGACCAAACTTTTCAGATATGGAGTTCGTAACTCCATCTTTCCAACGAGACCAAAATCGTCAAATTCCGACTAGCGGCTCAAAAGTTATGACCAAAATAGTTTCAATTTCATCCACAGAGCTAATATGTGTATCGCTCTCGGGAAGATAGTAGAAAAATTAATTTTTGACCTAGTTAGCCTCAAAATTACAGAAAACTCACTGAGCAAAAATTGTAGCATATGTTTTAAGCTTTCCGGAACATCCAAAATTATCAAATTCGGATCAAAAACGAGAGAGTTACATGCAAAACAATATCAAATTGAAACTCAGGATAACATGTTAAAGACAGAATTGGTCTTCTGTCTTTGAACGCATTTCAGGTCATCTAAATTGCAAAATTACAGAAAACTCACTGAACAAAAATTGTAGCATATGTTTTATGCTTTACGAAACATCCAAAATATCTAATTCGGATCAAAAACGAGAGAGATACAGGCAAAACAATATCAGATTGAAACTCAAGATAACTTGTTAAAGACATTATTAGTCTTCTGTCTTTGAATGCATTTCAGGTCATCTAAATGGAAAAATTACAGAAAACTCACTGAGCAAAAATTGTAGCATATGTTTTAAGCTTTCCGGAACATCCAAAATTATCCAATTCGGATCAAAAACGAGAGAGATACAGGCAAAACAATATCATATTGAAACTCAAGATAACTTGTTAAAGACATAATTGGTCTTCTCTCTTTAAATGCATTTCAGTTTCAGGTCATCTAAATTGCAAAATTACAGAAAACTCACTGAACAAATAGTGTTCCTTATTGAATCTAGTTTGCAGCACAAAAAACCTGACCAAAAACGGATGAGAAATGAAGAAGTTATGCCTGATTTCGTTTCAGCTACAATTCCAAAACGAAAATGATAGAAGCATCAAGTAAAAAAAGGATTTAGCTAGCAATTTTACCTCATCCAATGCAAGAAAAATATGCACAAACACTTGGTGTGCACTCCAAAAGCTAGAGAGAGGAGATCACTAGGCTTCATAACAAAAATAAACCAAAAACCATGTATTAAAAATTAATTTCAGAAATTAGAATGAAGATTAGAGAGTGATTAGAGAAGGATTGCTTTACCTTTTAACTTGTATTAACCTAGATTAGCTATGTGGAGAGGAAAATGGATCTTCAACCAAATGGAGGCCATTAATTAGGTTTTTATGAGGTGTTTAGGTTTGAGGAAATTATGAAGAGGAGGGTTAGGGTTTAGGGTGGGTTTAAGATAATATATAGAGGTGGGTAATGGGTTTGGTTTCACTAATTGACCCAATAAGAGAAGTGGCATCCTAATGTTCACTAAAACTATTTAATGCTTCATTAGCCAACTAAAACCCACCATTATAAAACCACCCGTTTTTTTTTTCAAATAACTTTATTTAAAAGAAATTAGCCTATCCAAAAAATCCATTTTTAGCTCCATTTGAATTAAAATCATAATTTTAATTTATTATTCGGTAATTGCAATCCCGGGTTGTTACAATATGGGTCGGCCTACACATGTTTGCAAGGTGGTGAAGTCTAGGTGTATAAACTAGGTGTACAAGGCTAAAATAATGCAACATAACATCACTTCTAGGCCAAGGTTTGGCTCGGCCAGAGGCTAGCTGGCATGGCCAGTGGCTCCAGGTGGTGGTAGGTGACGTGGCAGAGGGTGGAGGTCAGGCCAGAGGTGGTGGTGGTGGAGGTAGTGGCGGCTAGAGGTTGAAGAAGGAGGTGTTGGCAAAGGTGGGTCGTCTAGTGTATATAGTGATGGTTTTTGGTGGATTTTTGTGCTGATCTATGCCTTGGGTTGGCTTGGCCTGAAGTGGAGGGGTACTAGGATGGGTGATTGTCAGAGGAAGGGGGTGGTGATGGTCAGCCAAGGCCTGGAGGAGAAGGAGTCAAACCATGATGGTAGAGAACAAATGCAAGAAATGAATAGAAAAGCAAAAACACAAGTAAGAAATGAAGATTTTTACCTAATTCCTTGAACAAGATGAGGCCGATTTTTTTTTTCTTTCAGGAATGAGAAAATGATTTACGTGAATGATAAAAGAATGTAGGCAGCTGAAGAAGTGAGAAGTAATGGCCAATTGATGAAAATATATGGTTAAAATGTGAAACGGTAGGAATATAAAAGGCCTTAGGAGATAAAAAGTCACCAAAACCTTTCAAATTTCTATATTTTCTTTTTATAAGTTTAAATATTTGAAAATACATATAATTTCAGTTAGAATTCGAAAATATAACAAATATACAAAATATAAATAAATAAATATTAATTATATATGATTAAAATAAGAAAATGGTACAAAACGAAAACTAGTCTAGATAATTTGAAAATAAACAGAATAAACTTTGGAAGATTTATATGGACTTAGAAAATATTTAGAAATAAAGATAATAACAAAAAAAAATCATTCACAAAAATAAATAAATAACTTTTAACTAAATATAATTTAAATGAGGAAAATATCATCAAATGGAAACTAGCTTTTAAAAATAGAAAATAAATGCAATAAATTTTGGAAAATTTTTATTATCACTTTAAAAATATTAAAAGACAAAGTACACATAAAACAACATATTAACACATATTAAAATAGAATATGACAAATAAAATGCAATTTATATAATTTAAAATAGACAAAATTGTTAAATAAATCAAATTGCACTCAAAATTGAAATATACATAACTTTCACAATTCAAATCCATTTTCAACGAAACGAAAAGCCGTATTCAAGTTATTAAATATATTTTCATAATAAAAGATAAAATTTAAGAATTTAGATATTTAAATTTAAGGTTTAAAAATAAAAGTTTGACCAGTTTGACCAGAAATCCCTTTTTTAGGAAATGTACAATTTATACCAGTTTGAAATTAAAATTCACATAATAATCAACATTTATATTTAAAAATGAAATGTTTGAAATAAAACAAGTTTAAGAACAGTTTTCAAAATATAATAAAGTCAAATAAAATATATACAAAATTTAGGGCTGTTACAAATGTGGTGAGGGCTGTGGTGATGGCTGCTGCTCGTGCTCTTGCTCCTCCTGTGGAGCCTGAATCTGGGCCAATCCTATATGCATCCTCCTCAGAGTGGATTAATCTATCATGGGGTGGGCCTTCTCACTGTAAGTATCTCTCTCCATCTCAACCCCGGCCCACCTGAAGACCCATGTCCAAAGGTGACGGTAGATCATAGTAGATCTGTGAAGTTCGGTCGCTGTCATATACTGGGCCATAATCATCCTAGCCCAGTTCACATTCAATCCTCCGAATATGGTGTAGGTGGCCTACCTCACAATAGGGTATATCTGATCGAAACTCCCCATCTTGGGGAAAAGGTTATGCTGTAGAATGCGGATAACTAACCTAGTTAACGGGGTCAACTGCCCAGCACTCCAGTCGGGGTGCTGGGGGTCTAAAAGAATCTGCTGCAAAATGGCTATGTCCATCATCTCAATCTGCCCTACCACTAAGCCATACCCTCTGATATCTAAAATACTAGCCAATTGAGACTCGGTGAAAACTAGCCTAACTCCCTTGACCTCCGACTGGAAGACCAACTCCTCATCCTCATCGCTAGTACGTAAGTTAGCATCAAAGGACGTACTAACCTAGGATACGCTCGAACGTCTCATGGCTAAGAATATAGCCCTATGTCCAAGAAGAGTTGCTCTAAATGTGTGCCCGAAAAATCAGTAAACTTCACCGCCCTTCCTTGCAGAAACTGGTATGCGGCTGTATCAGAGTAAGACTGCACTATCCGCCTATCACTCTGACACCAGGCTATCTCATGTGGTGTGAGGTGGGGAAAAAAGGTGAACTAGAGAGGGTCTTGGAGGCATGGTGAAAAACTCTCAGCTCTGTGGAAATGGAGTATGGATCCGTGTAGATCTCGCGACACGCTTTGATTTGATACTAACCGCAAGCGAAACAGTGGAGTTTTGGAGGAGTTTGGGTTGATGGAAATGAGGGAAATGGATTTCGACTACTGTCTGGAGAGGGGGAAGTGAAAATGATGAAGGGGAGGGGAAAGCACGTGTTTATACGCGTGTAAACGACAGGGCACCGGTCGACCCCCAGGTTGACCGCTCGGTCGACCTAGCCCCTTTTTTCCACTTCTATGGCATGCTTGCTTTGTCCGTCTCCTCCCTAACTAAGTCAAGCCTAAGTAAATGCTATCTATTATCGGCTGTCTGAGTCGCGGTTACGACTTTGGCTAAATATCCTTATCTGCTCTCCACCCTCCAAGTGGAGACTTGACGTCTTCTATACTTCAACTGAACCTATATTAATGTCCATAAGCTTGCTCCAACCACTTAAATTGTCTAACCCATAAAAATTTCTTTTTCAAAACAGCTTTACTTCTTTACAGCTATAAAAATATTTTTACATACTTATAAACCTTTTCATACTTAAATAAGGATTTCCAAATACGTTTCTACTTGGCTAATACGCCTGTTGCGTAAAACATCGTCACTACAGCCCAAAATACTAGTTTTCAATTAAAGTTAATAATACCTATATTTTTCTAAACTGTATATTTCCCTATTTTCAAGTTCAAAAATTCTTTAAAGTTGTTTTTCTCCAACTTTCCATATTTAAACTAATACGATTATAAAGTTGTAAACTTATAGACTTAAAACTTGAAAAACATCCAAACTTTTCAAATTCATAAGAGTTTAATTGCTGGGCTAGACTAAAAAGTGGCATTTTAATTTACTTTCACCTTCCCAAATATTCTCTACTGAATCCAAAAACCTTTGCCATTCTAAGTCTTATAGCTTCTGGAATTTCCTTACTCCAAGTTTTGATACACTAGATTGTTATCCAAACTTTCTCCAAATATTGATTTACTCGAAAGAATGGACTTCTCTTTAGGGTTTTAAGAGTGTGTGTGTGTGTGTATTAAAATACAAATACGTTCACTCACTATCTACCTAGGGATCTAAACCTAGGCTCTAATACCAAATGTAACAACCCGAATTCCAGTGGGTCCGGATTTTTTGCAAAAATGCTAAAACCCAAACCCAACTGAAGTCCGAGTTGGGTATCTGGTATCCTGCAAATAGGCAAAAATATATATATATCAGAGCTCAATTTATTATCTCACAGCGGAATTGATTAAAATATAATAGTAAGTAAATACTCACCCAAATAATAACACTTCCTAAGAAAGTGTCACATAGCTGAGAAGTCTCTGCCATCTACCTAACCTGTAGGATGTTATGAGGAGGGGGTCAGAACAAAAGTTCTGGTGAATGGATAAATTATATACTTGCAGGCTTAATTCTACATATATCGTTTTATTTCCATTTACTCTTATATTAGGTTCATTAGGTTATAATATTCTCACCTCTTTTCGTGAATCGTGCCCATCTATTCCATAGTAGATTAAAACCTAATAACTAATATATACATATATGTAGTTATATGCCCAATGACCATATTGGTCCAATATACCACCCATGGTACCTTCCGTATCCTCCACGAAAAGGGCTCCATCGTCTTGCTTCGAGAGCGTTCCATAACTACATCTGTAAAGGACTGCTTCGTAAGGCCAACAATACAGATGCTCCATCGTCTTGCTACGTAGTTACATCTGTAAAGGACTGTTTCGTAAGGCCTACAATACAGATACTCCATCATTTTGCTCCGCGAGCGTTTCGTAGCTACATCTGTAAAGGACTTCTTCGTAAGGCCTACAATACAGACTCTCCACTACTTACTATGAAAACATAAATCGCGTCTGCACTAGTCTATACCAGTGCTCGGACATCCACAATATACCACCCAGTGCATACATTGAGGACTACGTAATCGTTCTCTCTACTATTTGAATACAGCCAACAAGGTTTACCTTGTACGGAACTCAGTCGGGGATTTTCTATATCTATAAAGGACTGCTTCGTTAGGCCTACAATACAAATATTCTAGTTGGTCTATCTCTTTCTCATCATGGCTATGGCCCCACGTAGCCACCCCTCAACTAATCGAAAGACTTCTAAAGAGTAAAGTGGTCGTGCTCTACTACAAACAATCTAAAATCCAATTGGCGGTGCCCCCCATCCAATGTCTCGATAGTGAAAGAATCATTGGCATGTTGGTTTAACTCTAGTATTTCCCGAAATCGCTCTTGGTCTTGATGCTGGCCGATATCCGCATGCGACTATCCTTAAACTTACTTGCAAGTACTGGACATACGAATACCCTACTCCAAACACCAAGACCTTCTGATTACCTACAAAGTTCTGCTTCGTTAGGCGTACAAGTTCCGAAGCCATATTTTGATAATTCCAAAAATGTTTATTTTTATTACTTGTTGTTATACGCTAAATTTTAATTATATAAAAATGTGGGGCGTTACACATTTTTAGTTTAAAGTTTTTCATAAACCTATGCTTTGATACCAAGTTATAACATCCTCTATCTGGAGGCCCGAAGCTAAACACTATAGATGCTGCAGTCATCCATAGTATTAACTTCCAATGACCAAATACGGTAATGTTAATGGTATCCATAATATCAGAAGCATATGAATATGAAACAAAATCACAAATTTCACAAAAACAACCTTTCTGATTTCATTTCTCAAAACATGTTTCATATTCTATTACATAATCCCATAATCGTTTCCCAGGTAAGGATCAAATATAATTATTACAAAATACGCCAAGAGCGACATATGAAGATGCCTCCTTGGTTGAACAGAGTACTATATAGTAATACTGACATAATACAGCATAGTGGAATTAAACAAAATAAAATAGCAACTCTGAAATAGCTAACTGTCAGCCACCTGCTCATCTCCGGAAGCTTTATTCGCCAATCTACTAATAACCTGTAAACCTCAACCCTCGGCCTACTCAAATCAATTTTGAGCACCCGAGAATTAAGGGGGAAAAAAACTTCGAGTCAGATATAAAGCCTGTTGTGAATAATACTACACATCTCGGTTATTTGATATTAAGTGAGAGCACGCCGCTTAGCGGAACGGGTTTCCCTCACTAATATCCTTTTAAAACATATCTTTTGCAAATCATTTTCTGCAACCAAAACTGGTTAAAATTGTAAAGCATTATCATGTAAATATACATATCAGGTAACTAATGAACTATCTGTCCGAACACTATAGTTTGTTTTGGCTAACTACTAACCTTTAGTTGACTCGGGACTACCAGACAATATAAATAAAATAATCTAACACCTGTTAGATACTCCTTTTCTGGACAGTCTGTCCCTAACTTATCTTCTCCCAGGGTCACCTGATCCTAATGGTTTTGCGGCTCATCAATAACCTATCTGTATACAAACATATATTCCCTTCTGTGTGTATTCATCATTTTAGTCTTACCTGTGACAAAGCCCTACACACTGGAATTTTGGACTAAATTAGCCGGAGCTAATAGCTAATGTATAGTGCGCAACCCTATACCAGTCCCATCTGATATTCTAATATCTGAGTCATTTTACTTAGGGTAATCTTCCTAAAATTTTCCTTGAAAACCTTTTCATCTCAAATTGATTTAAACCTTTAAACCAAACTTAAATAAGGAAAATACATATACTCCATGCTTTACTCAAAATCACCTTGCCATGTTATATATATACTTTACTCAAATCTTTGTTGATGAAAACATTTAAACCTTCAAAAGTACCCATTTCGAATCCATTGAAAGTACCCTTCGAAACCAAGTAAACCCCTTTCATTTACCTAGGCCGAAAGGCCAAAACATTCCTTTCGAAACCATTCATATAAACCTTTAAAAAACCATTGAAAAACCTTTCCTTTGGAAGCTATAAAACCTTGGACATCCTACCTTTAAACATTTAAACTTTGCCTTTTGAAAACATTGGAAAACCTTTCCTTTCAAACCTTTCGAAACCATTGGGGAACCACCCCTTCGAAACCACCCTTTAAAACCTTTCAAAAGCATCTAAACCTTTATAAACAACAAACCTTTCGAAAGCATTGGGTTCAATTTAAAACATGTGGAAACACCATTCGAAACCATTTAAAATTAACTCCTTCGAAACCTTTGGGTTCTACCTTCAATAGAACAAAAGGGTCATAAAACATTTAAGTCGAAAGCACTCTTCCGAAAGCATTTCCTAAGCAAAGAAGTGATGGTGTCGAAACCAACCTTCCGAAAGCATTGGAGAAGCGGCTAAGTTTCAAAACAAAGCATACCTTCCGAAACCATTGACTTCGAAAGGTAGAAAAGCGAAAGCTAGGGGTTTCTACCCCATTCGAAAGCATTTACTTAAAACATAAAGGCGCAACCCCATTCGAAACCATTCCTTTAAAACATTTGACTCAGCCGAAAGCCAACCAAGTTGAAAGCACTTCCTTCGAAAGCAAAGCAAACGCATTTTCAATTTAAAACAAAGTCATGCTTCAACCCCATCGGAACCTATGGTCTCGACCCAGTACCTTTCACCCTAGTCCAATTCACTTTGTACCAAGTTATTGATACTATGTGCATTGGTTTCAATGGTAATGGAGGCGGCAGTACTTGGTCGGAACCCTTGTGCCGAAAAAGGCGAGACATGCCAAAAGCATGTAAAAACTGATTTTTATCTTTTTAAGGTAATCTTTTCAACTAACCTGCCTTATTTGTCAGAATTTGATTGGTTGCAAATTTTCTTTTATAAAAGTGATGCCAATATTTCAGAGATAAACCATTTAGTTTATTTACAAAATACCCCTTCTCCTTTTATAAATATATAAAACATTTAAGTCCCATACCTTAAATAATTTTATATATTCCTAAGAACACTTAGGAAAATTCAACAAAAGTTCCAGAAAATCATTTTTAAAATGTTTTCAAACATATATTAATTTCAGACCGAAAACATATATTATTTAACCGTAAATAATTTTAAACCAAATTAATCTATTTCCTTGCTAGAAAATTAATATAAAATCCACATTAATTCAGAAAATTATGAAAATTGAAACCCATCTCTAAAATATCATTTCTGATCTAAATCTAAAATCGCAAGTCATTTGGATGTCATTAAATAGGGTTTTCACATTAAAACATATCATAAATCCTATATGAATAAGCATAAATCATCAACAAGCATATATAAACATTTAAAAACATGGCATAATCATGCAAAATACTTCGGATTCATCATAAAACTGAAGAAAAAAATTAGAAAAATGAGATGCAGTCATTATTCACCTTAGCTTTGAGATTATGGAGTTTGAGATTTGAATAGATTAAGTTGATTAATCTTCTCCGTTTAGTTCTTTCTTCCTCTTGTTCTTGTTAATGGTGGTTGACCTCTATTTTTTTAAATTTTGCAAATGAACGTGTAGAACATACATGGCTTAGGGTTTACGGTATTATAATGATCTCTTTCCTATTTTACCCCTCCTCTTTCTCATTTTAACTCTTCTTTAGTTCATTGGTTACATGGCACAACTACCCCTTATTAATATCAAATCTCAATCCCCTAATCATCACGTTATTTAATTTAATTTAGCTAATTAAATGTCCTAAGTAATGTTACTAAAAATATGGGGTGTTACAGTATCATTCCCAATCAATATTTTGGTTACCTCGAATTGATCAAACCTCATTCTCCATCGGGAACTTCATCATTAAGCACTAATGAACTAGTAATGTTTTGAAATAAGAAAGGACCGGTCGACCCAAAAAGGCGTTATACGTCGAAAACTCATCGACGATCACCAATTTTTGAACCCGTACAATTTTGTGGTCCCCATCTACCAATTCCACGGACAAAACTATAGTCCCAATGGGCTCCTTCACCTCATGGATAAATCCTTGAATCCTGGATTTACAAGGCATAAAATCCTTCATAATTATCCCAATTTGATCAAAAATTCTTTTGAATAGAAAATTCATCGAGCTTCAATAATCCATTAGGATTCGTTATACAGTGCATGAAGTGTAGGGCCTATAATGGCCGTTATCACCATAGGATCAAAAGTTAGCGGTTCAATCCCATCAGTACCCCTATTTAATATAAAAAATCATCAGTTATCAAACTTTGCTATTGAGCCAGAGCTTCATCCTCAACGGCGAAGTAGCTCTCCAATGGTATATGCCTCAATGAACTCATATACCGTTCCATCTCATTCCACCTTTTCTCCATTGGACAAGGTCCTTTGGTTATCATGTTTGTAACAATCCTTCGATCTGGTCGCTTGATTCCCTCTCTACTAGGTCCAAGCTGGTTCCCTTGGGAGTTCGACCCTTGGGGTCTAGCATTCTGTCCGCCATCCTACGGCTCTCTAACACATTGCTACAATTTCTTTTTCCTTATCAATTCCTCAATGAAATCTCTAAGATGCCAGCACTCGTTTGTGTTACATCTGTATGTTTCATGGAATTGAAAGAACTTCTGTTGTTCAGCCTTAGTTGCCCATCTCCTTGGCATCTTCTTATACCTTTTCATGCCTTGTGTGGCAAGGTATATCTTTTCAAGTGTATCGTTCAATGGTGTATACTCATCAAGCTTTATATTCCTTGGGCGCTTTTGGCATCATTCAACCTGCCCCTAAATCCTTGGTTCCTCTTCCTTTGATTACTAGAATTGCCAACATTCACAGCTATGTTGCCGACACTCTCGTCGGTTTATTTGATAGCTACAGTACTCTGAATAACCTCTTTCAACTATCCACCAACAGTCTTTCCAACTACCTGGCTTGCTTCTTCCAAATGAAAGAATTGGTTTGCCTTTCGATGGAACTCCCCCATAATTGTTGACTGCTTCATCCTCATCCATTTCCCAAAGTTAATGTCTAAATGTATGCCCCTGACCAAAGCCATCAAAACCATATCTTCATTTGGATTATTTACTTATGTAATTGCAAAGCTAAAATTGTTCAGGAACCCCTACAATAACTCCTCGAGTTCCTGAGAAAGTTTTGATAAGGACATCACATCCTTTAGTCGAGCGGCGTGGAGCTTGAACTGCTCCAAGAACTTCTTAGCTAACCCATCAAAAGTTGAGATGGATTTTAACATGATTCGAGTGAACCACATCGACTCAACCCCATCCAAGAAGATAAGGAAACACCTATATTGAACTACATCCATTCCTCTAGCACCATCCATGTGTGACTCATACTTGAACAAATGTTGTTTGGGATTGGTGGTCCTATTATACCATGACATTGAAGGCATCATAAACTTTATGGGATACTCTTCCCTTAAGAAGTTCACTGTGAATGGAGTTCTACTAGGCACATAACTCCAATTTTTGTTCTTTCTCCATTTATTCTCCTCCAACAACCACTTGATCATATCCGTAATTTGTTCTTCACTAGCCTGGTAATCCGAGGGACGACCTTCAAGAGCTACGTCGAGTGTTAGACTCAGCAAAGAGTCTTGGTTTGCTCGTTGATGTCTAGGTTCTCCAGTCTTAGAAAGAACCGTTCCTTCGATTCTTTTTCGAAATCTATTTAGCTCCCCAGCAGATATTTGAATATCAACATCCTGAACTTCAGCATTCAGTCCATCATCGTCACTGCAAATTGTCCTTGAGATCAGACAAATTGATGGCCTCGCACTCCTGCCCATCTGAGGATCTCAAATTCAGGTCAGTACCGACCTAATTTTGGTCGGTATCGATCTGAATTCCTTTAGCATAGGCCCTTCCACTTCCTCCAACATTACTCCTAGTTTCTCCAGCAGTCTGTATCTTCTACTTTTTCTTTTCATCCCTTCTGTTATGACCAAAAGTAGATGATTTCTCCTCTTTAGATCTAATAGGTGATGCTTCTCTCCTATTCCACTTTGGTCTTTGAGACTGATGGGTCAGCAAGGTAATGTTGGGATCCATATTGTCAAGGAGAGCCTTCTGGGTATCTGCCACCTTTTGATTCAGCTTAGCTATCATCTTAACAAATTCCACCATTGTGACCATCTCCTAAGAGGTGGATGGTCATGGAAACGCTACTTCTGGTTAGTTAATCACCTTATCCAAGTGGGAAGCTCTTTCTTCTCCACCTATAACTACTCTAGATCTACCAGATTTTTTTCTTGGTGTCATTGATCCCAATATGAAATTTCTTCAAACCTTTAGATAAAAACCTTCCGGATCTAACCTCTGGATGCTCTAATCCATAATAGACAGTTAGAACTATGACTAAGAAACTCCTTTCTTAGTGAAAGAACTAAAATGTTAGGCCACAAAGTGGCATGACACCCCAAAATGAATTGAAATATAGAGATATAGCTATAAACGGTAAATAAACAGTAGAAGACTTGAGAATTTTTATAGTGGTTTGGCAAATCTGAGGCCTACGTCATCTTTTATCAAATTATTTAGAGATTTTGCCACAAGTACAAGGGATTTTCGGTTCTAAACGGCCTAGAATGGGAAAAAAGTAACTTCCTATATGACCAGGTTGTATAGAGAGAGAGTGAAGAAGATGAAGTGCCAAAAGTCCTTTTGATTTACCATATGCTTGCTAATTATAGAGAAATCATCTAATGAAGTTGCTAGATCATGAATTATAAGTACTAACTTCAAATTCGAGAAAGCAGGGGAGGAGACAAAGTCCTTAGATTAATAAAATCATCTCGGTACCGATCAAAAGTGATCGACCCGATTTATTGATTGGAAATTGTGCCATCTTCTTCTGCTTTGTTTTCTAGCTTCGTTCCATCAAGCTCTAAGCACTTTTACCTTAAAAATTAGGTTATTACCGAGAGGTTCTGACATGTATAGTACTTTTCCTTCTCTTTAGAGCTCTTCATTGTTGTTCACATACTCCTCTAGAAATAGGACCCAAGACAATCACTTCAGTCAACTATTGATAGACCATAGCTTCACAATCTATTAGGGTACTCAAAATCAGATCGGTATCGACCTGAAAGAGGTCGGTACTAAGATGTTTCTTTGCCTATTTTGCACACCATAACACTTAAAGGCTTGTTCCACCATCCCTTTAAGTGGTCTTTCAAATCCCTAAACCACTTCATCTTCATCCTAACATCCAGATTTGTTTGAATACCGCTTAGTCTAAAAGTCGAATTACACTTGCGTCCCTGAGTATGCTTCTGTGGGAAATAAAGCATGCTTCGGAACAAGATAAGCGTATATCATTATCCGTGTGAATCCGTTGGTCGTCCAAGTTTTGCTTTAAGGTGTCGCCTTTATTACAGGGGCATCCTGTAACAGCCTGCACCATAATGGGCCCAAATTTCGAATAACTAAAACTCAAGTCCATTAGAGTATGGATCGTTAGTTTTTGTAACCTGTAGTAAACACAAGTATATCAGAGTGTGATCAATATAAACTCACATCGGAATTGAAAAATATAATATATCATACAAATTGACCAAGGGTACTACCTCATAATATCATTCCTTGCATATTTACTCGATTTGTCCACGTCGTGCATGAAAGAGAAGACTTCATCATATACCATTCCTGTCTTGCTCTAGTATCCAATCCTTCTAAATCTTACTTGTGCGTTGTTATGAGGAGGGGGTCAGAACAACATTCTGGTGATTGGAAAATTACCTACTATACCCATCCCACTAATTTAGACCAATTGATTTCCATTTAAATGTTATGCCTATTATTTACGGCTGATCCGTTAATTCTTATGTGCGCGTATGATATGCCTAACCTAACCTTCTTCAAGGTATCATTGTGAGTGTGTTTATGTGTGTGTGTGTGTGTATTCATATTTATCTAAACATCTCACTACCCAAAACCCCAGCCACTTAATACTTCTTAAATAGGGAGGAGGAAGACCCATCGGCCATTTACAACCTCAAGTCCCTTAAGCGAGCCCTTTTCAATGTCAATGCTAGTCAATCGGTCCTAGCTACAGAGATCGATGACCCCTATATATGGCTTTGTAATATAATATATAATTTAATTTTCGTGCTACTAACATAACTCAAAGACTTATCTAAGGGTTAACTAGCCTACCTCCACTAAACTAGTTTTTCATCTAACCATATACTTCAAGGTTTGTACGTCTCCATACAGATTCTACACTAGTAGGATGCAAAATCCATCAAGGCATAGCATGAGCCTTTGCTACTGCTCGCTTGGGATCACTGGACGTCAAAGCCTATATGCTAGACCTACTACTAAATACCGGTACCAACAACTGACATAGCCCGTCGACACTCTACAGTTGACATCCCATTTAGACTAACTTAAGTAAGTCAAATAAATATGCCTCTTTCGATGACTTACTACCTCTTATTGGATAAGAAGAAGACCCTATTTCCCAAAAGGTACTGGGCATGTCCCTTCCCCACGGGTCTTATGGTCGAAGATGTCCCACATTAGTAGTAAGTGTACATAACTGTTGGTAGCTTCCATGTGAAGGGCAGATGTCTATTGTGTAACTCTACTGATCTTGCATCCCGACCCAATAAACCAAACCTACCACCCAAAGCCTAAGTGTTGGGCTAGGCCCGCTAATTCACATTTGTCCAAAATGTATAATTAAACTATATAATTTCCTACTATGAAAATTATATTGTTTCCTACGTATAATTAAGAGTATTAATACTTACTTATTCACTACGTTATTATTCATAATTTATACGCTTAGGCTTTGGTTTCCCTGTAATGTCTAATAAATATCTATTGCCTTTAATAATTAGTCATTAATGAAAAAATTGGACAATCTCTAATTAATCCTCATTTTAATGCCTTAATATATATACCATTCCAAAATCTACCTATTATATGGCTGCTCATTTTCCCACAGTTGCCATATTAAATTTTCTAATGGCATTTATTTACTAGTTTCAAAATCAACCTATTATGCCTATTCATTTTCCCATAAATGCCATATTGATTTTCCTAATTAGTCCCCATTTAATCCCCTTTTAACTCTCTATTAATTACAAATTTATTGCCCGTTAAATTTGTAATTAATGTCAATAAATCCTGGTTCATTAATTATTATGTTGTTAATAACTAATACGTATATACTCATAAATTACGCTATATATATTTGAACATTAAGCACGGTTATATGTGTGTGTATTTATTTCTAGTTATTAATTTCTAAACTAGAACATTCCGTTCCACATTTTTATTTAACAGGGCTATCCTTCTAAAAATGATTATGATTATAATTTTTCATAAGTTAACCAAAAGTGAGGTCTTTGCTTCGTTTGAAATTACAAGGAATTATTTCTTTTCTTTTATTAAAATAGACAGTGTAAACTACTGAAAAGAATATCTATATCTTACACATCTCTTTTCCCTTTTTTATATTCCTTGTTAACTCAAATGACGTGCTTTTATACATATTTTAGAATTGGATAACTTATGGAAATTACACGGAACCTGCTCCAAATAAATCAAAACATAGAAATTCACATTCCAATGGCAACCTAATTTACAACCAAATTATAGATCTCAACTAATTTTACAACTTTACCATCATTCTCTAAATAATTATTTGGGATTGATTTCAAATTTCCAGATCGGGTTGTACATACTATTCCTTTTCTAGTTACCTATTTTACTGAGCGTGGGCGCTAATCCTCTATCTTTGTTTTAAGCCTACAATTCATTAGATATTATTTCATCATAATAATTAAATAAGAATTCAACGAGATAAATTTTAGTGTTATAAAAATTATATAATTTCCCACTTACCATTTTAAGTTTTCCAAATCTCCAAATCTAAATCCAATCCTTACTTGGCTCCTTTTTCCCTTCTAATCCAAAAGAATATGTATAACAAGGCATATACATATTATTAGAATTACAGATCTAAGAAGAGATTGGAGGTTAAGGGGAATATAGATTGAAATTTACCTAAATATTGATTCACTTCTTCTCTTCTTCTCTTTTACTTTCTGCCCTTCTCCGCTTTGTTTGTGTGTATTTATAATACTTTATAATTTTTAGGAATAGCAAAAAAGGGAAAAATGGTTGAGCTTCGCTGCTTGAATCGGAAAATATTAGAAGATAAGTAGGGGGCTAGGCCTTTATTTATAAGCGCACGAATCAATCGTAACCGTTAGATTAAAATAATTAAATCTGAGCCAATGGCCAAGGTTCATACCCTAGCCGCCACCATGCAACAGGTCGACCACTCCCCTATATGCGATCGACTGTTAGCGGACGACCGACCCAATGAGAGGGTCGACCAGTCGGGTCTCGTATTTAATGTTTATTTATTTCTTTTTTCTGTATTTGATTATTTTCGCTCAAAACTTCGAACACTAATAACTTTTTTGTTTGAGCTTTAAACGCGAAACTCCAAATATGAAAGTTGCTCAGAAAATCACCACGAATACAATGGTGCAAGTTTCATGGCCAAATTCCAATATTTGCTCAGATCCCATATTTGAAGCCTTATTAATTATTTATTAATTATTGTTAATTTTTCGAGGTGTTACATTCTTCCCCCATTAAAAGAATTTCATCCCCGAAATTCCCCAAGGGTCGAATCATGTAACTTAGCGCGCAACCAAATGATGCTAACCAACAAATTAGTGCACATCCAATTTTACAGCCAAACATGTATGAGTGTAAAGTGTATCGCAACATATAAAACATGTATGCAGAATGATTTTAAATCAGTGCCTCCTATATGAATGCATTATTTTAAAAACATTTTGAAAATATGATGCAAGCAACCTAGTTATACTGGTAGTTTCATATGTATGCAGGTTTTTGAAAATCAGTTTTCACACAATAATTTCAATACTCCAGCGAGTAGGAGTATGGTTCAACCAATATTGCATCCAATCTCTACAATCCAAAACCTAACACATAATTTTTAATATCCAAAAATTTTGAAAATTCAGTTTCTAAATCTATACTCCTATGTAGGAAAATGAATTTAGATGGAAATTTTACAATTCCACCCTTTTTTGGATACCTATTCCATTGTAACTTGGAACTTTCTCTTCCACCCCCAATTCTTTTCCAAGTACAATTTACATAAGAAAGTTTATTTTTGGATGTCAAAGCGCAATTATCCTAAGCGCAAGTTTTTCTTTATATCAACAAGGCGTGGAAATAGAAATTCCATAGCTAAAACAACCTCTTTCCCTGTTATTATCTATATTTTGTCTATTGCCACCCCTATCGGATAGTATAACTCGTACTTACTAACACATCAATGCTCCTTACGCTAGTATATAGAATTTCAAAATCTATAATTTTCTTATTTTAAAATAAAACTTTAAAACACAATTTCCAAAAGAATTTCCATCTTTCAAAATAGTTTAAAGAATTGAATTCCCAAAAGCATTTAAATAGCATATTTTATTTTATCAAAGCTCTTGAACAAAATCTTCCAAAAACTTTTGAACTTAACTTTTTAAAACTTACACCAACTTTTTTAAATTACTTGAAATTCCTTTATACAAAATTCTATCCACCATTTTGTTTTCTAAAACGTTCCAAAGCTATTTATCAAACAACCAATAAACTTCCAAATCCCTTTTTAAAATATTTCATATTACTTCTAAAATACCATCATAGTTTCACAATTTTCAAATACTTCGAAACCAACCCTTCTAAAGGTTTAAACAAAAATTTCCAAAGTTTCAAACAAATTTTGTTTTCTTAAAACATTTGCCGCTTTATCCTTAAAAGCAAACCACGCCACATCTTAACGAAATATGGACTTAGTCAATGAGTTAATGCATATGATTAACCCTAGTATTGTGCAGTTAATCCTAGATTTGGAGAACCTTTACTTTTATTCTAAAACAATGAACTACCTACAAGTATATTTATAAATTTTAGCTATTAAGGAATGGGGATAGTGACCCGTGATTCCTCAACAATCTTTCCCCTTCCTCAACTTGCTCAAATTTTATTTTCCTATATTTTTAAAGTTTTGGGATCTAAGTAATTTAATTTCTAGTTGCTAACTTAATTTCCTAATTAAAAATGTCCAATCTTACTAACGTTTTATCACTAATTAAGTTTCCTTATGAGATTTCCTTATTTACATTGTTTCACAATATATTTATATTTATGTAGCGGTCTAATCCTATCCATAAAATTAACACACTAATAAAATAGGAACATATCTCATACCATACCGTACGCTTTTCTAATAACCTAAGGGAGATAACTAGTGATTACAACCTAAAACTCCTAAAAGAAAATGGGTGGAAGCTGTCGTTCATCATCAACTGATGTTAATGATGTTGCGGCCCTAACACTCCTTACTAAAGTAAGATGGACATTCCTAGTATGCAATTCAACTATGACCCACCTTCCTAAACTCACCTTCTCGGTTCCAATAAATTTGTTCCATCCGTTACTTCAATCATTTTACCCAATTATGGGATAAATTATGCATTTCCATAATAAAGTGGGTAAGAAATATGACTATGCACATTTAGAATAATTCATTGGAAAATTGTTCTAGTGGAATAACTCCTACTGCCTATCTTACCTTCAATAACCTTAAGTCAACCAAACCAACATCCTTTAAGTGTTGTGCAATCTTATTATTTTCTTCTCCAATCATACCACTATCTTCTCGTAATCAAAATCTCTTGACATTATCCTCAAACTTTGGTATTTACTTCCTCTATATCTTTGACCCTTGATGTGAGTATACCCGTAAAATTATGCTTTTGGTACCATTCCTCATTCCTTTTAGGGTTCTTCTCATGGCTTCCACACTTCTCTAGTAAAATATTCATAAGTTCATACAAATATTCCTTAAATTCAATGAGGATTCCCTATTGCTACCCTACGAGCATTTGTATCCATTTTATTCATAGCCTAAAGCCTTTACCCCATCTTATCTAGGTGGTGATTCCTATCTACTTCATATTAAAAACTTGGTTTGGTTCTCACCATTCTTTATAAAATTAAAATTTCACATTCATAAAGTACTTGATCCAAAACTTTTATCTTTAAAAATATAAACTTAGAAACCTTTTTATTGTATTCAAAAATTTAAAAGTTGCTTGGTTTTCAAAAAGGAGCTATGAAAAATTTCTCTTTCCAAAGACATTTTACATCAAAGACTTACTGCTTTAAAAGTAGGATTTTTAACCCTAAAACATTTATTGTGTTTAAACACAATTGTCATACCGAACCAATTTTTTTTCAAAAAAACAACTTTTATAACTTTAAACAATAAAAACTAGAGCATACATGGATAACTTCGATCCTATTATTATCTTACCACTCAATCTATTTTCGCTTCTACCTTTGACAGAGATTTTATTAGCATAAGAGGAGGACTTCTAAAAGATACAAGTAATTGCAACATCTGTCTAAGCATTTATCTATAGCATATGTGCAATTACTACATATCCATGAAATTCATATGTTCTTCCTATCATAATCCTACTGTTTTTCTCCTATACTATTTCTAACTAAATTACTAATCCTATATATATATATATATATATTCCTAATGTTATTTCAATTTTGATACACCATGTGTTCTTACCCTTCTATACCCATTTGCATCACGTACCATTTCCATTTATCTACCCCTTCAAAATAATTTTAAAATAGAAATGCTCTATTTTCTATTCATTTCAAAAACGAAATGTCTCTTTATAAAAAATCTTTAAATCCAACCTATTTGACTCTATAAAATTTTAAACTTAGAATTTCAAAAATTAAAAAACCCTTTTTATCAAAAACCTTTAGATCGCAAATTTTTGACCTAAAAAATTTTGAAATTATGATTTCCAAATTTCCTTGCTTTTTCAAAACAAATTTCTACTAAATCCTTATAAAAACCCATTCAAAACATTTCAAGGAATTCCTAAAAAATCTTTTTGTAAAATTCTTTCGTATGGGGTTAGACCTGGAAATGGACTTTAGTTGTCATTCCTATTGGACTCTCCTTCGGTTCCATTCATCCTTAACTCATCTTCATCTACAAATCTGGCTTATCTTCTTATGGTAATTAGTGCACACCTTCTTATGGGAACTTGCTCCACTCCTTCTTCACATTTTGCTCCACTCCTATCATTCCTTACTTCCAGAAGCTTGCAACATATAGGTTCTTATCTCTCATCAATGTAGGTGAAATGTATATCTTCGATCGGTAATCCATCAAAATCCAAAATCATAAGACAGCCTCGTTCCAACAAAGGAGTCAAGTACCGTCCAGCTTCTGGGATGCTTCTATATGTCGCAGTCATGCTCTCTTTGGTCCATGACCTCTACCCCATAGGGTGATCAGGGTAGGAGTAAAATTAACTCTATTAATTTTTTCCAACCAATAGTCATCTCGCATATCCTTTCGGAATATGGTCGCAACTACTTCTATAGCAGGAATTTATAGAGTTAGGCATATAATATATATATATATATATATATATATTATAGGTAAAAATACAAATATGTTCTCTAAACATATCCTAATTCCTTTGATCGACTAACCAAAGCTCTAATACCAAATGTAACAACCCACACCTTAGTTGAATTGAATTTCAACTAGATCAAAACCCAAGTCCATTAGGGTATGAATCACTAATTTTGATAACCTGTAATAAACACAAGTATATCAGAGTGCGATCAATATAAACTCGAAATGGAATTGAAAAATATAAATTTACCATACGTAAAGACTAAGGCTACTACCTTAGAATATCATTCCTTGGATATTTAGTCGTCTTGTCCATGTCGAGCATGAAAGAGAATACTTCATCATCTATCATTAATGTCTTGCTCCAGTATCCAGTCCTTCTAAATCTAACATGTGGGTTGTTATGAGGAGGGTGTCAGAACAACGTTCTAGTGATTGGAAAATTACATACTTTGCCCGTCCAATTAATTTATGTCGATTGATTTCCATTTAAATGTTATGTTTATTATTTACGGCTAATCTGTAAATTCATATGTACGCATACAATCTACCTAACCTAACCTTCTTCAAGGTATCAATGTGTGTGTATCTATATTAATATTTATATAAACATTTCATGGCCTAAACCCCGACCACTTAATACTTCTTATATAGGGAGGAGGCAGACTCATCAGCTATTTACTGCCTCAAGTCCCTGAAGAGGGCCCTTCACAACATCAATGTTAGTTAATCGGTTCTTACTACAGAGACCGATGACCCCTATATACATCTTTACAATATAATGTATAATTTAATTGTCATACTACTAATGTGAGTCAAAGACTTATCTAAGGGTTAACTAGTCTACCTCCACTAAGCTAATTTTTCATTTAACCATCTATTTTGAGATCTTTGTGTTTCCCATATGGATTCTGTACTAGTAGAAAGCGAAATCCATCAAGGAATAACTCGAGTCTTTGCTACCGCTCGCTCGGGATTGCTAGACGTCAAAACATACATGCTAGACCTACCACTAAATACTGGTACTAAAAACTGGCATAGCCCACTGACCCTCCACAACTGACATCCCATTTAGACTAACCTTTCGGTTACTTACTACTCTTATTGGATATAAAGCAGACCCTACTTTCGAAAGGTACTGGACCATTTAATATTTTAAATTCGAGGCGAACCCTCGGTATATTTTCCCCTTCCTATCGCAATGCATATCCCTTCCTCATAGATCCTATGGTTGGAGATGTCCCACATCAGTAGTAAGAGTACATAACTGTTGGTAGCCTCTAAGTGAAGGGAAGACTTCTGTTGTATAACTCTACTGACCTCACATCCCAACTCACTAAACCAAACCTACCACCCAAGGCCTAAGTGTTGGGATAGGCCCACTAATTCAGGTTTGTCCTAAAAGTATAATTTAAGCTATATAATTTCTTACTATGAAAATTATATTGCTTCCTACGTATAATTAATAGTATTAATTATTAACCCTCCTTTTGGAAAAGCAGTACACATGCGGATTTAACCCAATGGGCATCATGATCATCAAGGCGAGAGGCCCGGAGAAACGGTTACCAAACTCGGGGATCGAACATAAACGAAACTATGGACGATGGTCAAGCGGATTTGGATCGGATCCCTAATTTTTGTCCTAATCAAGGTGCAATTGGAATAAAGTGATAAGTAAGGCCTCTTGAGGTTGCATTTCAAATTTCAGGTCGATCGGAATATGTATGCTAGAGTTATGGGCAAAAGAAGAGGGATCGGATCATATTCAGCTCAATAGCACGACTCAACGATGATCGCTCCATAACTCAACAACCAAAGGGCAGATTGAAGTGAAACTTTGGAAACAAGAAGAGGGGACCCTAGGGAGTCTATCCAAGGGATCACATGGCATTTTGAGAAGTTGGAGGGATCAGCTTCTGTCCCGCAATAGGGATCGGTACCTATCCCTCTTAGGGATCGGCTAAGCCCAATTTCATAACAAAGATCGATCAATATCTAAATATTTACACATCCAATTGACATGAAGCTTGGAGGACAAGCTAATTAAAACATGTGGAACACCGTACAGGGATTGCATAGCATTTGGAGTAAGTTTTAGGGATCAGTACCAATCCCTCCATATGATCGACTATAATCGGCCTTCACAACATATTTCAATAAATATTGATCAATAGCTCGAGTTCTACTAGTCCAATTGGCATGAAACTTGGAGTATATGCATAATAAAATATGGAGAAGCTCCCTTAGGTATCGCACGGTATTTGGAGCAATTTGGAGGGATCGGTACCTATCCCTCTAGAGGGATCGATAGAAATCAGAATTCAAGCAACACCACCTCACGGAGAACGCGATATCTCACAAACTGTACGTCGGAATTGCACGATATTTGAGGAGCAAGTAGCTAACCTCATGGGGCACCCCTGCTAGAAATCACAGCACATTTGAATACACTAATAGGGATCGGTACCGATCTCTATTGTGGGCCCTAATGAGCTTGGAAATTTTTGGGTGGCCTCATCTTGGTATCCCAAACCTTCTGTCAAAATTTCAGCTCGATCCGTGCATGTCTTCCCCTATAAATACAGCAGGCATGACATCGGAAAAGGGATCTTCTTTCTGCTTCTCTTTATCTCCAAGCTAGGTTATACTCTGTTAATTTTATTCTTGGATTTCGGATTGTAACTATAAACAAACTTCAGTATAATAAAAAGGATTATTCGGCAGTGGATGTAGGCCAAAGTTAGCCAAACCACTATAAATCTTGTCTCCATTTACTTGCTTTCTGATTGTTTTAATTTTGTTCTTCATTTATTTCTCTTCATATTTCTATGGTTGGATTGGATATTGGAGCTTTTGCATAATTGGTTGGTGGCCAATTTTGACACTAACATTTTGGTGCTTTCACTTTGAGGGACTTGCACCCGAGGATTTGGAAGCTAGGATCTTAGATTTGGAAACTTGGATACTTGGATCTAGAAAGCAATGACCAAGCAATCAACAAGGAGAGTGCTATCGGAAAGGAGCCACCATGGAGGGAGTCAGGAGGCTTCCTCAGGAGCTGGAGTTAATCAAGCATCTATCTACATCACCAGGGATGAAATGGAAACGATGGTGGATGCTATGCAGGAGAGGATGCTGAAAAGACAAGAGGAGATGATGTAGAATTTTCTCCAACAAATTGGACAAGCTGGAGCACAGAATCAAGGATTTGAAGCGGTAGGAATCGCTGGAAATCAGAACCGGGAACATGAAGATAGAGCCAATAGACAAATGAATAAAACAGAGCAGCGGGGGCAGTCCTTTGCCATCCTCGAGGGATCGGTGCTGATCCCTCCAAATGAATTCGTATTGATCCCTAAAGACATGGGAGCATGCCCTCGGGTTTGGTTGACCGTGATGTTGGAGGATCTGCGGTCGATCCTGTGGAGCTTAGTGCGAATTGGAATTTGGATGCTCGTCTGGAGGAATACGTTCCAGAATTCCTTCATAAACTCGGGGGGGCAGCTTGCACATGATGATAGGAGACTACCGCTGGAAGACGATGATAGGTTTGCAAAGACGATTAAGCGAGCTATGCATGGAGGATTAGTGAACAAGGATTTGGAGGATGTAAATAGAAGTCCATTCGCTCCTAATATCAAAAATGCTAGGAATCCACCAGAATTCAAAGTACCAACACTGGAAGCTTATGACAGAAAGTCGGATCTAACTATGCATATGATGAGGTATACACGGCACGTGGAAGTACTGGGGGCTTCGGGAGAAGTCCTGGCACGATGCTTCCCTCTGTACTTAATGGATGTAGCTGCGCTATGGTTTAGACGGTTGGAAAGAAGTTCTATTAGCACATGGACAGAATTGGTCGAAAGAATTATGAAGAAGTTTCGGGTTCACATTACGAGACCCAAGAATATGATGACATTGACATCAGTAAAGAAGTGGGCTGGAGAATCACTCAAGAACTTTTAACCAGGTTCAATGCGGTAGTTGTTTTGGTGGATCGACCAGATCCATCGATGGTTTTGATGGTGGCTGTGTTAGGAGTTGCAGATAATTCAAATTTTAAGATATCACTAATACGGGATCCACCGATGGATCTCTGGGAATTATACCATGAAGTAGAAAGTTATCTATGAAAAGAAGATACGAAAGCTAATAAAGAGGCAACAGAAGTTAATACGGTACATGGTGGAGAACCGCTCGGTGAAAGCTCGGGAAAGGACAAGGGAAAACAGAACATGGAAAATAGCTTCAATGGATCGAAGCGACAGAGGGGAGAACCCAAATTCTCTTCTTACTCGGAATTGAATGAAACCCTAGAATGGATATATCTGGATACTCGAGGGCGCCTTCCATATCGGAGGCCGGCAAGGAGGGAACCCTCCGAATGCTAAGGGACATTAGGAAAACGTTGCATATTCCATGAGCTGGATGGGCACAATACAAATGACTGCAGTCATTTAAAGGATATCATTGAGGAACATGTGAGGAATGGTCAATTACAACAATACGTAAGGACTCGGGCTGCGATGGTGGAACAGGAGCAGCCACCGTCCACCTCAAATGAAAATGGCACTAGATCAAGGCATCATCACCAACTTGTCATCAATTGATCGGGATGGCATGGAATAAGTAGCAAACTCCACAATAAGATGGCTAAGTCACTTACACATGTACGGGATCGAGGACGGTCCCTAGGCATGCTTTGAGATGATGATAAACCGTAATGCTAGGGTTTGTGAAATTTGTTTTTTTTTCTTTCTTCTTGTTTGCTTCGAACTCTTGTTTTCTGGTTTTATTTGAACTTTGGTTTATTGGTTGTACGGACTCTTATTTTATGGACTTAGGAATGCTTAAATTTGGATCAATGTAATGGCTAACATAGGTCGTTAGGTATGGATTATACCTGGAAAGGTGTAGGTCGCTTCACTTGAACACGATGGATCGACCTACTCAGGTCGTCAAGTATGGATTGTGCTCGGTAAGGATCTGGAGAGATCAAGGTCGTCAAGTATGGACTATGCCTGACAAGGGGTAGTTGCTTTGCTTGAATGCAATGGATCAGCCTGCTTAGGTCATCGAGTATGGATTGTGCTCGGCAAGGATCCAGTGAGATCAAGGATTTGGATTAGGATAACAACCAAGAGAGGTTATGGATTTGTATATCAGCTTCGAACAGCTATGGATTTGGATATGGGCCGGAGCAGTTTGGGATTTGGCTAACGACTCAGTGAGGTCGAGGGTTTGGATAAAATGACCCGGAGAAGTCGAGGATTCAGAATTTAATATTGACTCGGAATGGTTATGGATTCCACAAACGATCCGGAGAGATCATGGATTTGGATTGGCAATGGATTGGATAATATGGCTATCGATGAATTATGGACTTCGAATTTTGGATTTATGGCAATTCAAAACAAGCTTTCCCATCATAAGGCATGTCTTGGGGGAAAAGTGTTAACCCGACTTTTGGAAAAGCAGTACATAGGAAGATTTAACCCAACGGACATCATGATCATCAAGGTGGGAGGCCCGGGCTCGCGGATCGGCTATAAACGAGACTATGGACGATGGTCAAGCGGATTCGGATCGGATCCCTAATTTGTGTCCTAATCAAGGTACAATTGGAATAAAGTAATAAGAAAGGCCTCATGAGGCTGTATTTAAAATTTCAAGTCGATCATAATTCGTATGTTAGAGTTATGGGCAAAAGAAGAGGGATCTGATCGTATTCAGCTCAATAGCATGACTCAACGATGATCACTCCATAACTCAACAACCACAAGGCAGATTGAAGTGAACTTTGAAAACAAGAAGTGGGGATCCTAGTGAGTCTACCCTAGGGATCGCATGGCATTTAGAGAAGTTGGAGGGATCAGCATCTGTCCCTCAGTTGGGATCGATACCTATCCCTCTTAGGGATAGACTAAGCCCAATTTCATAACAAAGATCGATCAATATCTCAACATCTACATATCCAATTGACATGAAACTTGGAGGACAAGCTAATTAGAACATGTGGAACACTCCATAGGAATCGCGTAGCATTTGGAGCAAGTTTGAGGGATCAGTACATATCCCTCCATAGGGATCGGTACTTATCCCTCCATAGGGATCGGCTATAATCAGCCTTCACAACAATATTGCAATAAAGATTGATCGATAACTCGAGTTCTACTAGTCCAATTGGCATGAAACTTGGAGTCTAAGGTTAATACAACATGGAGAAGCTCCCCTAGGGATCGCGTGGTATTTGGAGCAAGTTGGAGGGATCGGTACCTATCCCTCTAGAGGGATCGACATAAATCAGAATTCAAGCAACACCACCTCATCGAAAACGCGATATCTGACAAATTGTACGTCGGAATTGCATGAAATTTGGGGAGCAAGTAGCTAACATCATAGGGCACCCCTTATAGGGATCGTAGCCTATTTGAATGCACTAATAGGGAACGGTATTGATCCCTATTGTGGGCCTCAATGGGCCTGGAAATTATTAGGTGGCCTCGTCTTGGTCTCCCGAACCTTCTATCGAAATTTCAACCCGATCTATGCACGTCTTCCCCTATAAATAGAGTAGACAAGGTGTCAGGAAAGGGATCTTCTTTCTGCTTCTCTTTATCTTCAAGCTAAGCTACACTCTATCAATTTTATTCTTGGGTTTCGGATTGTAACTGTAAACAAACTTTAGTATAATGAAAAGAATTATTCGGGAGTGGACATAGGCCAGACTTAGTCGAACCACTATAAATCCTGTCTCCTTTTACTTGCATTCTGATTGTTTTAATTTTGTTTTTCATTTATTTATCTTCATATTTTTATGATTGAATTGGATATTGGAGCTATTGCATAATTGGGTGTTGGTGGCCAATTTTGACGACAACATTAATACTTACTTATTTGCTATGTTATTATTCCTAATTTATACGCTTAGGCGTTGGTATCCTTGTGTTGTCTAATAAATGTCTGTTACCATAATAAGTAGTCATTAATGCTGAAATTGGACAATCTCTAATTAATTCTCATTTAATTTCTTTAATCAATTTACCCATTTAAAATCTACCTATTACGACTACTCGCTTTCTCATAATTGCCAGATTAAATTTTCTAATGGAATTTATTTAGTACTTTCAAAATCAACCTATTATGCCTAGTCATTTTCTCTTAAATTGCTTATTAATTTTTCTAATCAGTCCCTATTTAATTCCCATTTAACTCTGTATTAATTACAAATTTTTGTGTGTTAAATTTGTAATTAATGTCCACAAATCATAGTCTTTTAATTATTACTGTTAATAACTAATACATATATAGTCATAAATTACGCTATATATATAATTGAACGTTAAGTATGGTTTTACAGGTTTATATATATTTTTATTTCTAATTATTAATTTCTAAAAACATTTTTCAATTTACAAACCCAATCTTCTATTCCGCTTACAACAAATCATTTTGGATTCTTCATGTATCTCCTTCAAGTCACCATGAAAGAAAGCAGTCTTTATATAAATTTTCTCCAACTCCAAGTCATGGGTAGCAACTATAGTAAGAAAAATTCGAATAGAGGTATGTCACATTACAGGAGCAAATATCTCATCATACTCCATTCCCTTCCTCTTTGAAAACCTTTTTGCAATTATTTTAGCCTTGTATCTTCCATCATCCTTCACATTGAACACCCAATTGCAACCTATGGCTCGCTTCCTTGAGGAGGTGGTACCAAATCCTAAGTCTTGTTTTTCTTCAAAACTACATCTCCTCCATAGCACAAATCTACTTCGAGCTATCACTCGACTTCATAGCTTCATGGTCAAATGGTTCATCATGAAACCACATGTAGGGCATAATCAAATTGATCGTCAAGGTTAGGTTCGCATACTGCCAGTCTACATACCTCTCGGGTGACCTAATAGCCCTACAATTGGTTCGAGTAGGTATAAGATCGCTTAAAATCCTTTTAGCTCCACCTTGAGCTAAATTTCCTCTAGCTTCATGAACATCACCCACACTACTAGAAGACACATGTGGACTACTCTACGATATATCATCAACTGAATCTTCAATTCTATAAACAACGGCTACAGCTCTACTACTAGGCAGAAATATAAGAAGTACTTTCATCTCCTTAGGCCTATCAGAATCAACAGATGTGATAAGTAATTCTTCCTTAGACTTGAACATTGCAGACTCACTATATGTAACATATTAGGAATGCACAATCTTCTTATCAATAGGGTTCCAAATGCGATACATTTTGACTCCATCTGTGTATCCCATAAATATACCCACGTATGCTCTAGCCTCCAACTTATCATCACCGGTATGGTGCACATACACAAGACCACCAAAAATATGAGAATAACCAAGATACACTACTTTATCTCTCCACTTTTCTTCTAGAATCTTCCCATATATGGATGAACATGGAATTCAATTTATGATGTGCACTGCAGTCAATAAAGCTTCAGCCCAAACGACTTTGGATAAGTCCACAGTCAATCTCAAGCAACAGGCATTCAAGTGAGGTCCTATTGATCCTCTCAGCTGTTGGAAACTGGGCCAGCCCACAGTAGAAGCTAGGGTAAATTTCAATAAAAAGTCCCTTATTGGATCTATATTGGGCCTATGAAGTCTAATTTATTTAGAACATTTCTAAATTTTATTTAAATCTATAAATTTTATAAAATTTTATTTGATTTATATTTTATACATATGTATCATATACATATATGTATGTGTGTGCATGTTATAACATGATAATCTGTGTAAGGTATAACAAGCCCGCGTATAGATGTTGGGATTTACAACGCAACGGACAAGTTAGCTCATCCGATATGTATTGTATGTTGTCCAAATATATGTATGGATTTAAACTTATTAGTTATATAAATATTATTATTTTACAAATGTGTATACAAATATATAAATATGTTGATTTTATTTATATAATTTTATGAGAATGAAAATATTTAAACATATATGTGTATATATATGTATGTGTATGTAAAATTTAAATATATATATATATATATAAATTAATAATTCATGTATATATGTGTGTGTGTATTATTGTAGTAAATATTAAAATAATATATATACACATAATATATAAAAAAATTGAACTAATATTTATATGTGTGTGTGTGTGCGTGCGCGCGTGTGTGTATATTTATTCATAAGCATATTTATAATATCTAAATGTGTATATATATTGATTAAAAAATTAATTTTTATTTTTTTATTTTTAAACAGTTCCAGATCATATGCACGACACAATAAAATTTTATTATGTTAAAATATACATAAATTGATTTATTAGTCGAAAATCAATAAAATATCAATAAAAAATATTTTCAAAGCATTTTATCCAAATTTTAAATTTTTGGATAATTTAATATGGTAGTTTGAGGTTTGAAAAAAAATTCATATTTTTCTCAATCAAAATTTATTTTTTATTAATTGTTTTCAACCGTATATTGTAATAATTTTTAAAATAGAAAAATGATTTTTTTTAATTCTCATTTTCTTGCCAAAAGCTTATTTCATGATAAAATAATTTTATAAAATTTAAAAGTTAATTTTTAAAATATACTTTATTTTATATGAATTATTAAGATGGTATATTGATTTAAATAATAGTATATCGCGACGGCCGAAGTATAGCATATGTACCTTGAGTTTGCTCAACAAATACATACAGTTAGCTTACCTCGTCTATCTAATTTTTAATAATACTACACATAACATCTCCAGCTTGAGTCAGCTCAACAACTAAGGAGTCTGCAAGTAATTTATTAATATATATGGTAGAGGACGACATTATATTGAAGATTCATAATCTTTAATATTGAGTGATATCGACTTATAGAATAATATAATTCTTATGAATTACTCTTAAGATTCAAATGTCGAATACATCAGAAATCGCGGTATACGTACATTTATGTATGTATTTATTTATTAAGTCTATTTATGGTTTCTTCAATGTTCCACCTTTAATTTATACATTCATATTATAATAGTTTTATTTCATATGACGTTTATATTTTATATTACTTATATAATAATCTCATGTATAACATTATATTAATTAAATATTATTTAATTAATTTTAATTAATTAACATTTAATTAATTTCATATTAATATAACATTATATTTATTAGTTATTATGTACTATAACTTTTATAGTATTACACATTTACCTAATATATGTGTATATTCATTTAACTGGTTAACCTTTAATTTATTTATTTTATTAATTAACCTTTAATTTATTTTATTTAATTAAAAAATTTTAATTTAATTATATTAATTTCTAAATTCATTTATATACATACATCTATACTTATGTTAATTTAACATCTTAAAACAACATAACAAATATCATAATATACAATACATGTATATATTTATTAATTAATTAACTAATTTAATTAATATATTTTATTAATCTTATTAATAAATTTTAAATTTTGAAATTAACTTATATTAATTTTCAAACATTTTTTAAAATTATATTATAACATTTATAATATGTCTTTTATTTTCAGTTTAACTTTTAAAATTAAAATTTTATTTCAATTTTTAAAATAATTTGAAAATTTATGTTATAACATTTATAATTTTTTTAATTCAAATTTAACGCTTAAATTTAAAACTTTTATTTTAATCTCAAAACAATTTTATAATTAGGTCAAGGCCCAACTCAAATTGGGTCTTTTCTATTAGAGATAACCTTCTGGGCTTACCTCATCATTTATGTAACAACTCGAAAAATTAAACTATAATAATTAGTTAACGAATAAATAAAATGATAAAATAACTTGTGAAATTATCAGAATTGAGCCACGGGAGTTGCACCATTGTGTCCATGGTAATTTTCTGTTCAATTTCCATATATAGAGCGTCAGAAACCAAGCTAATATAAGCAACATACGAGGCAAACAAGAAAACGAAAAATAAAAATAAAATATATATATATATGGCAAGGTCGACCGGCCGGTCGACCTGGGCAAGGGTGCGGTCGACCCGCCTCAGGTGAAAGAACGAAGAATCGTTCCTTCGTTCCAGTATGTTCCAACGAACCTTTTGCACGTCATTTGCATCCTTTATTTCAATCTGGTCCTTCCAGTTTTGCATCTGATGGCTCCTATTCATCCTATGACGTGGTTGCATCCTATTCAATCCCCAAATCCAACGGCCCGAGATCCACTTCTACCCCTATATATAGACCCCTAGACCTAACACTTTTTTTCATTCTAGATTTTCTCCAATTGGGTTCACCTTTCTAAGAAGGACCCTAAACGGAATAATTTTTCCAAAGGAGAAAATCGTTATAAATTAAATTATTTTACAACTCCAAGTGGATCCGGGAAGACCAAAGGAAGAGCTTAGGACTGGAGGTGAGTGATTATAATTATTTTGAGATTTCTGTAAGTAATATAAAATAATAGGGTTTCCAATAGTTGTAGTTTTACTACGATTTTTGGAATAACCTTTTTAGCAATTTTATTTACAATTTTTAGAATTATTTTCAGTCTATTTCTTCTAGCTATTATTTTCGGTTAATTTTAGTTATTTCTGTTAATTATAGCTTTTCCATTTATTTACAGTATTTTAATTTGTTTACTATTATTTATGCGTTATTTACATCTTCTTCCTACACCTTGGATTTTCTTCTATTTTCAGTTTTCTTTTTCTCCTTCTTCTTCGCTTATGGATTAGAATAGAATTAACGCAAAATTGGATTAAATTATAAGAATTCTGAAATAATGAAAGATAAGATGTAAATTATAAAGACTGTAGTAAAATGGAATTAAGACTAAAATTATGCCTAATTATGATATTAATTGGACTGGATTAAAGAGATTGGCCTTGTTATCTCGCCTTTTGGCAAGGCCGTGTTACCAAAAACTTGACTGGAAACCATGGACAGTCCGTCCCAAAGATCAGTTATACGCAGGCTCACTATGGATATCGACGAATTTTGTCCGAGTCCGGATCAAGCTACAATTGATATGACGAGACAAGCAAAGCTATGAAAACCAACTTCCCAAATTTCGAGTCGATCGGAGTTCGTACGCTCAAGATATGGATCAATCAAAACAAGGAGGGAGGCCTCTGTTCGTATCCATCACCTCGCAGTAGCTCTGTTTGCATCCATCAAAAAAACCAAAGAAAGTCTTCATTCGCATCCATCATGTTCGAATCCATCCAGAGAATCAGCTCTCTTAGCATCGGTTCTGTTCGAGTCCATCCAGAACTACACTCTTCGTATCCATCCAAAGGCTGCCCCTTCGTATCGATCTTATTCGTATCCATCAGACATACACGATTTCGTATCGATCAATTCCAACTTGCTCGTATCGGTCGACCAACATCCAATTTGTATCCATCCGTGATTGTTTACTTCGTAACCGTCAACTGTGGCAAGAATATGCATTTCTTATCGATCGGACTTCAAACATGTTTCGTATTGATTGACCATAGATCGATATGAAATCGATACTATACGCACAGAATAGTGTAGCCTATCGATACGAACAAAGCAACACAGTTGATCGATACGAACAAAACAAAACACGATCGATACGAACATAACAGAACCACTAACATCGATACGAACAAAGCCAAAATCGATCGATACGAACAAGGCTTCGATATTGGATACGAACAAGATCCGGTCACTCGGCATGAAAAGTGGATCAATCCGAGGAATTAGCGCCACGTCGACTTGCAAGCGCATGCCCAAAGAGCAATACGAACAGGTGGATACGAACAGTATTGATGCGAATTCAGCAGCCTAGAGAAAACACGAACTTGCATCGATCATAACTCACAATCTATAAGTACAAATGCTACAAAATTTTCACAAAAGCTTGCGTACAACCTAAAGAATGTTTGTGCTCGATTTCGACTCGATTGGGAAAAATCTTGATCGATACGAAATTCGTTCGTATCGATCACGGATTGTGATAACCCTGATTTTTGAGCATATTCATGATTTAATTTAGTTTATATTTGTTTAAAAATTGCATTTAAAAGATAGGAATAGGAAACTGATTTGCAGATATATGGTTTAAAACATGTATATGTGCACAAGATAGTGCACATACATGCACACAGTTTCTGCATAATAAAATAGGCAGAAATCAATATATAAATTAAAGTAACTAATTTAGAAATACATATGCATGAAGATAGGATTTTGTCTTTAAATAAATCTGGCACAAGGAAAATAAAATCTAGGCAGAAATAAACTTAAAATTATTTAAAGAAAGAAAGAAAAATAAAAAGGCTTAGGCAAAAATAGGCATACATATGTTATACATGTATACAGGCAGGCACTGCAGGTAAGAAGAAGAGAGAAAAACAAAGCTTGCATGGAAATGGTATGAACCCTTAAATAAACATTTTATCCATTTCCAGCAATTCGTTTTTCTTAGGAAAAATTAAAGTCATGCATATAACATAACCCGGGGTAAGATTAAAAGAATGAGGTTTATTTTCTGGAAAAATATAACAAGGACCACATACCCTTTTCTCGTATATATGAATCAAGTGTAAGGCAGATCAGATTATGGGGTAAAACTGACATTGGGTAATTCCATAAAACCCTAGTAACAGCCAGGGTTTATATAAGGAGGCTTAGTTTAGTAAGATCATACACATTTGCTCTTCATAACCAAAAGGAAAAATAGAAAGAAAAAAAATATAAGCCAGAGAAAATAAGGAGCACCGGCCATTAGAGTTAGAGGAAGGCAGAGGATCAAAAGAAAAGAAAGGCTTAGGAAAAAAGAATTAATGTGAGTAACCTCATTGAAAACTTTGGCATTAAGTCCTGAATATTGAGGCAGCCTATTTGAATTAATAATTCACTTTTGCAAGTTATGTTCATTTTATGATTTGATGACTTTGATTTGTTAATGATCTGTTCAAGTGTAAAACCCTCCATAGTAGTTAAAAAAAAATAAGAGTCATGGATTTCATGCTTAAATGGTTTATCTATGCTGTGAATTAACTTTGAGATGGAGTGATTTCTTTTAATGGGTTTTCTTCATAAAGTTATTTATTAAGTCCCAGGGTTCATATTGTAGATATATGGTCTGAAAATGGAAAGAAATATGGGGCTGCAACATTGTGTTGTTGCCTATGTCTCATATTAACTGAAACAAAGGAAAATATAGAAGTGCAATGTAATACATGTGTTGAGCTTCTATGTTTTATGAACTACACAAATAAAAGTATAGACTTATGGTTTAGCCAGATCTTCAAGATTAATAAGAATCTGATTGAACCAGAGGTAAGAGAAGATAACTAGTAAACTACTTATGACCATGTGTTTATAACTTGACCCATTGAAACCCATAGGCAAAATAATATGCTAAGAAATCACATCTGTTTTCATGGTTAAATGTTTGCTTCTAAGAACATGACTTACCAATTTCTAGATGAATACCTGTTGGTTGAATTTTTTATTTTTCTCTGATTGTAAAGTGAGATGCAGAGGGGATTAGCACAATTATGAAAAGGGAATAACACTTAGTAATTTAACTAAGGACTTTGATCTTAGGGCTACAAAATATAACTTGGCAAGGTGAACATTGCAAGCTCACACATGGTATGTTTATACCTAGGGGCCTGAGTGTGCTGGGTTAACAGAGAGATGTCCCAGGCAGTGCGTGTTTAAAAAAGAGAAAGTAGCTAAAGACCATATGACACTTGATAGTGAACAATAGAAATAGGTTCTGGGGAGGCTTGGGTGAAGTCCCTGATGGCCAGTAAATTTGTAAAGGGGGCTTGATGACTGAATTAATGATTGCATTAGTTGGTTTATGATGTTTTATTGGTGAATCTTATGATTGTTTTCTCTGAACTAAACCACTTGGATCATACATAATTTGTTTTGCATTGATATGAATGCACATGCATTTCAAAAACTTGCACAAAGATGATATTGAGTTTCTTAATTCATTCAAAGTATTTGAGTATAAATAAAAGTCATATAAAAATCATGTTTTCAGATACATTACTCATACCATACATTAGTCTGACCCTTTTGTGTTTATACAGCATTGGGTGTCTCATATTTGTATGAGGTAGTTCATGGTGATTATGCAGGACAATAGGAATTTTATTGATCAAGCTTTGGATGAGTTAACTACTTAAGGAATTGGATGCTATATTTAAAGACTTTGCTGAAGTTAAATTAGATATTTATGTTGAACTATGTTAAGCTATTTTGTTTTAAATTTGCTTGGAAAATTACTGTATTGTTAGAACCACTGTTTTGTAAGTATAGAACCCATATGTATCAGCTGAAACTATGTGCTTTGTTTTGCAAATACTTTGCTAAGAAATGAAACTCTAAAACTTCTAAGAACAGTTAGTTTAAGTGGTAGAAAAATCTGAGATTAAAAGGGTTTAAGGATTGAACATACAACCAAGTGGTTGGCATAGGAAAACTCATGTTTAGGTGATATAAGATCTGGCAGAGGAAAAGGTTTGAGTTGCTTTGAAAAGAAAACAAAATAACATGTGTTTTGTTAAGAAACAGTGCAAACTGAATATGGCTAACATAGCCATTTTATTGAGTCTGAGTTAAGCCAGCACTCAAGAACTTTTAAACTAAATTTTCAGTTATGATATTTTACAACCCAGATATAAGAGAGACTCAGTCACTTTGGATAACAAGAAGAAATAGAAAATTAAACACTTAAAACTTCCTCTGACACACACACACATGCACACACACATGCACAAGAAAAAGCACTGTTCATACAGTAACAAAATTATGGAAATACATGTAAAATGCCAAGTCTTTAGATCTGAAACCAATAGTCATGCAATAATCTATGTATATTTAGAAGACCTGGTTTTTGAAACATAGTTGCTATGTAGGGATTATTTCTTTAAAATGATCCCCAAACAGATTTGTTCTTCCAAACTTTTGTACTCTGATTCAAGTAGGAAGTAGCTTATATATCCTCATATATATAAGTTTAAAATGATTTAAGCAAACCAATATTCTTATTGGCATAAAGATCCTAGATAGAAGAAAATTGGAATGAAATATTTTCTTGTTTAAATGGCCACTGTATGTAAAAAAAAATTAAGTGGGTCATTTCATTTGGTATCAGAGCTATGTTGTTAAATAACATAGCAAAATTTGTATGAACTTGTTTGCATTGGATGTATGGAAGTGTTGATTGCCTTGGATGTTTAGTTTTGGTAGTGCTCATACTATAATATCTAGTATAACTGTATAAGGATAGATTGAAATGAATTAATCTAAAGAGTATTATGCAAAATGGACTAACCTAAGTGTCATATACATAGAGCTATGGTAGGACCTAGACATCAGAATGTAGGAACAAGTGAACCACTCCTGGTGAATGTGCAAGAATTCATGAGAGCCATAAGGGATGGAGTAGGCAATAGGCAGGAAAATCCACATAAGGAGCTTTCCAAACTACTCAAGACTTTTACCAATCTTGGAGGCAAAACTTTTGATGGCACAGAAGGAGTTATGGGAGTTCAAAATTGGCTCGGAATTTTTGAAAGAATCTTTGCAGACATGCAAGTTGAAGACCAAAGGAAGAGGCAAATTACATCCAGGCAATTGAGAGGAGCAGCTTTGGATTGGTGGGAGTTTATCATAGCTGGAAGACCTGAAGGAGAAGTGACATGGGATCAATTTAAAGCAATGCTGGAAGGTAGATTTGTCCCTGCATCAGCTAAGGAGTCTTTGCTGGAGGAATTCATCAAATTAAGGCAAGGGACTATGAGTGTCACTGAGTACACTCAGAAGTTTGAATCATTGGCAAAGTATGGTGCAGTACTCATCACTACCGAGGAGGCTAAGAATGGCAGATATATTCAAGGGCTGAACCCTAGCCTTAGTAGAGCCATGCTACCATACAAGGACAAGACTTTTGATCAAGTTTTGGATTTGACTCTGAGCATTGAACAACACGATAAAGCTAGAGAGAATTTCAGGGCATTCAAGAATAACCAAAACAAAAAGGGAAAGGGTAAATTTCACCCTTATGATAAGAAGAAAATAGACATAGCTTCCACCAAGAAACCAAAAGAAGTCAGGGCTGCTGAAATTAAGAAGAAGATTACTTGTTATAACTGTTGCCAAGAGGGGCATATGAAGAATAGATGCACAAATGTTAGGCCTGCATCCTTCAAATGTCACCATTGTGGGAAGGAAGGTCACATAAAGAGGAATTGTCCATATTTTAAGCAAGGAAAATTAGGGGCATTGGAAGGAAAAGGCAAGACAGCTGAGGGATTAGGTGTTGAAAAGCATGGTCAAGTTGAAGGTACTTTGCTTATTCACTCAATACCTTTTGCAGTAGTGTATGATACTGGGGCTACACACTCATTGATCTCCCATGATATTGCACAACAATTAAAATTGAATTGTATGATTGTTGATAAGCCACTGTTAATTAGAAGCCCTATAGGTAGTTCATGTGTTCTGGGTATGATATGTATGCAACTAGGATTAAATATAGGAGGACATGTGTTTGAGTCAGACCTATATGTGTTGCAATATCCGGGCATAGGGATTATTATAGGAGTTGATTGGTTGAGTAGATATAAGGCTATCATAAATGTGGAGACATCCACCATATCATTGAAAGTTTCTGATGGACAAAGAATAGTTGTTCTTTGTGAGGCAAACAAGAATAGAGGTATAGCCAACCTTTTTACATTGTCTAATGAAAAACCCATGCCTGCATTAGAAGAAATCCCCATGGTGAATCAATATGTTGATGTGTTTGGTGAAGTGAGAGGAGTTCCAAACCACAGACTAGTTGAGTTTTCAATCAAAATAATTCCAGGAGCTAGCCCAGTAGTTAAAAGACCAACCAGAATGGGGCCTAAGGAGTTGATGGAACTGAAAAAGCAATTGGTTGAACTAGAAGAAAAAGGTTTTATTAGACCCAGTAGCTCATCATGGGGAGCACCAGTATTCTTTGTTAAGAAACAAGATGGATCCCTTAGGTTATGTATTGACTATAGGGAATTAAATAAAGTCACTGTTAAAAATAAATATCCCCTACCAAGAATTGATGATCTCTTTGATCAATTGAGTGGTGCAAAAATATTTTCTAGGCTTGATTTAGCTTCAGGCTTTCATCAGATGAAAGTAGAAGAGGAAAGCATAAAGTATACAGCCTTTAACACAAGATATGGACTTTATGAATTTTTAGTAATGCCATTTGGCTTGACAAATGCTCCTTCCTATTTTGTTGATTTGATGAATAGGATTTTTAGAGAATACTTGGATAAGTTTGTACTGATATTTATTGATGACATACTAATTTATTCTAAGTCAGTTAGAGAGCATGAAAATCATTTGCATATGGTATTCAAGAAACTGAGGCAGGAAGATTTAAAAGCCAAATTTTCAAAATGCACTTTTTGGCAAAATGAAGTGAATTTTTTAGGTCATATTATATCAGCAAAAGGAATATCTGTGGATCCCAATAAGGTCATTGCGGTACAAGCTTGGAAAAGGCCTACTAATGTCACTGAGGTCAGATCATTCATGGGAATGGTTGGTTACTATAGGAGATTTATAAAAGATTTTGCAAAAATCTCAATTCCATTAACCAGATTGACAAGGAAAAATCAAGTGTTTACTTGGACTGAAGAGTGTGAGAAGGCCTTTGGAAAATTAAAGGAAGCACTAGTACAAGCTCCGTCCTTAAAGTGCCTGAAGGAAATGAAAACTTGGTGGTGTATACTGATGCAAGTGGACAAGGGCTTGGGGCAGTATTGATGCAACAACATCAGGTGATAGCCTATGCTTCTAGGCAATTGAAACCAAGTGAGGTAAGATATGCTACTCATGACCTTGAATTAGCTGTTATAGTGTATGCTCTTAAGCTATGGAGACACTACTTGTTAGGGGCAAGGTTTGAAGTTTATACAGATCATAAATCACTTAAATATTTGTTTTCACAAAAAGAATTAAATATGAGGCAGCAAAGGTGGATTGAACTCCTAGCCTTATATGACTTTGAAATATTATACACCCCTAGTAAGGCTAATAAAGTAGCAGATGCCCTAAGTAGACAACATGCTAACATGGCTAGATTGATGGTAAAAGAGTTTGACACTTTATCATTGTTAATTGATTCAGAGATAGAAAGTGATAATATAGAAAACATGAGCCTATGCAGTGAGAATGTAGAAATGGGAAAATTAAGTTTTATTACTCTGGGTCAGAATTGAAGAATAAAGTTGTAAAGCTACAAAACCAAGATCAATTTTTATTTGAAAAGAAAACTCAGATATTAAATGGTGAAGCAGTGGAAGGTTTTCAGTTGAACGATCAAGGCCATTTGAAGAAAGGAAAAAGAATATATGTTCCAGCAATTGATGAGTTGAAGCAAGAAATCTTGGATGCTTACCACAAAAGCAAATACACTATACACCCAGGAAGCACAAGAATGTATCACAACCTCAAGAGGGATTATTGGTGGAGTGGTATGAAGAATGCAGTGGCAACCTATGTATCTAAATGTATGGTTTGCCAATAGGTGAAGGCTGAGTATCAAAAACCCTCAGGAATGCTTCAACCTTTGCAAATACCACAGTGGAAATGGGAAGACATATCAATGGATTTCATTGATGGTTTGCCTAGAACTAGGAGGGGAAATGATAGTATTTGGGTGGTGGTTGATAGGTTAACTAAGTCAGCCCACTTTATACCAGTAAAATCAGAAAGAAATGCAAGTACACTAGCCCAGTTGTTTATTAAGGAAGTAGTCAGACTGCATGGTATACCAAAGACTATAGTAAGTGATAGAGATACCATCTTCACTTCGAAATTCTGGCAGAGTTTTCACCAAGCAATGGGGACTGATTTATGCTTAAGCACAGCATACCATCCTCAATCTAATGGCCAAACAGAAATTGTGAACAAATTGCTTGAAGACATGTTAAGAGCTTGTGTATTGGATTGGGGAGGAAGTTGGGAGGATCATATCTTTTTAGCTGAATTTGCATACAACAATAGCCATCATAGTAGCATAGGCATGGCACCCTTTGAAGCTCTCTATGGGAGACCATGTTTATCACCCTCAAGTTGGCTTGAATCTGGGGAAAAAAGTGTCTTAGGACCAGAAAATGTGAAGGAAACTTCTGAGAAGATAGCTTTAATCAGAAAAAGAATTGCTTTTGCCCAAGATAGGCAAAAGAAATATGCAGATCAAAGAAGAAAGGCAGTACAATATGATGTTGGAGATTATGTATTTATCAAAATATCACCCATGAAAAAGGTTCTAAGGTTTGGGAAACAAGGAAAGTTGATTCCTAGATATATAGGGCCATATAAAATTTTAGAAAGAATAGGAACTGTAGCCTATAAGCTAGAGTTACCAGAAGAAATGATAGCAATGCATGATGTTTTTCATGTGTCTCAACTAAGAAGATGGGTTCATGATAAAGAGGCAATCTTAAAATCCCCTAAGGATGGGCAGATTGACCCTAGGATGGTCTATGAAAAGGAGCCAGTGGGCATAGTTTCTAGAGAAACCAAGAAATTGAGAAACAAAGAAATTAAATTAGTGAAAGTGCAATGGAGTCTTGACCCAAATGATTGCACATGGGAAGTGGAGGATAAAATCAGAAATGATTATCCACAACTGTTTGATTAAACGAAAGGTAAATTTATATATATTGATGAATGCTTTGATTGAATATGCATTATTATTTTTCATGCATAGTGTTTAATCAAGTGATTGGCTTGAGAATGGTTTGAGGTCAGAAAATTGATTTTTCTGGAGTGATGATTCTTAAGTTAAGTATGAAAGAATTGTGGGACACAATTCCTAAAAGGAGGGGTATATGTGATAACCCTGATTTTTGAGCAGATTCATGATTTAATTTAGTTTATATTTGTTTAAAAATTGCATTTAAAAGACAGGAATAGGAAACTGATTTGCAGATATAAGGTTTAAAACATGTATATGTGCACAAGATAGTGCACATACATGCACACAGTTTCTGCATAATAAAATAGGTAGAAATCAATATATAAATTAAAATAACTAATTTAGAAATACATATGCATGAAGATAGGATTTTGTCTTTAAATAAATATGGCACAAGGAAAATAAAAGCTAGGCAGAAATAAACTTAAAATTATTTAAAGAAAGAAAGAAAAATAAAAAGGCTTAGGCAAAAATAGGCATACATATGTTATACATGTATACAGGCAGGCACTGCAGGTAAGAAGAAGAGAGAAAAGCAAAGCTTGCATGGAAATGGTATGAACCCTTAAATAAACATTTTATCCATTTCCAGCAATTCTTTTTGCTTAGGAAAAATTAAAGTCATGCATATAACATGACCCGGGGTAAGATTAAAAGAATGAGGTTTATTTTCTGGAAAAATATAACAAGGACCACATACCCTTTTCTCGTATATATGAATCAAGTGTAAGGCAGATCAGATTATGGGGTAAAACTGACATTGGGTAATTCCATAAAACCCTAGTAACAGCCAGGGTTTATATAAGGAGGCTTAGTGTAGTAAGATCATACACATTTGCTCTTCATAACCAAAAGGAAAAATAGAAAAGAAAAATATAAGCCAGAGAAAATAAGGAGCACCGGCCATTAGAGTTAGAGGAAGGCAGAGGATCAAAAGAAAAGAAAGGCTTAGGAAAAAAGAATTAATGTGAGTAACCTCACTGAAAACTTTGGCATTAAGTCCTGAATATTGAGGTAGCTTATTTGAATTAATAATTCACTTTTGCAAGTTATGTTCATTTTATGATTTGATGACTTTGATTTGTTAATGATCTGTTCAAGTGTAAAACCCTCCATAGTAGTTAAAAAAAATAAGAGTCATGGATTTCATGTTTAAATGGTTTATCTATGCTGTGAATTAACTTTGAGATGGAGTGATTTCTTTTTATGGGTTTTCTTCATAAAGTTATTTATTAAGTCCCAGGGTTCATATTGTAGATATATGGTCTGAAAATGGAAAGAAATATGGGGCTGCAACATTGTGTTGTTGCTTATGTCTCATATTAACTGAAACAAAGGAAAATATAGAAGTGCAATGTAATACATGTGATGAGCTTCTATGTTTTATGAACTACACAAATCAAAGTATAGACTTATGGTTTAGCCAGATCTTCAAAATTAATAAGAATCTGATTGAACCAGAGGTAAGAGAAGATAACTAGTAAACTACTTATGACCATGTGTTTATAACTTGACCCATTGAAACCCATAGGCAAAATAATATGCTGAGAAATCACATCTGTTTTCATGGTTAAATGTTTGCTTCTGAGAACATGACTTACCAATTTCTGAATGAATACCTATTGGTTGAATTGTTTATTTTTCTCTGATTGTAAAGTGAGATGCAGAGGGGATTAGCACAATTATGAAAAGGGAATAACACTTAGTAATTTAACTAAGGACTTTGATCTTAGGGCTACAAAATATAGCTTGTCAAGGTGAACATTATAAGCTTGCACATGGTATGTTTATACCTAGGGGCCTGAGTGTGCTGGGTTAACAGAGAGATGTCCCAGGCAGTGCGTGTTTAAAAAATAGAAAGTAGCTAAAGACCATATGACACTTGATAGTGAACAATAGAAATAGGTTCAGGGGAGGCTTGGGTGAAGTCCCTGATGGCCAGTAAATTTGTAAAGGGGGCTTGATGACTGAATTAATGATTGTATTAGTTGGTTTATGATGTTTTATTGGTGAATCTTATGATTGTTTTCTCTGAACTAAACCACTTGGATCATACATAATTTGTTTTGCATTGATATGAATGCACATGCATTTCAAAAACTTGCACAAAGATGATATTGAGTTTCTTAATTCATTCAAAGTATTTGAGTATAAATAAAAGTCATATAAAAATCATGTTTTCAGATACATTACTCATACCATACATTAGTCTGACCCTTTTGTGTTTATACAGCATTGGGTGTCTCATATTTGTATGAGGTAGTTCATGGTGATTATGCAGGACAATAGGAATTTTATTGATCAAGCTTTGGATGAGTTAACTACTTAAGGAATTGGATGCTATATTTAAAGACTTTGCTGAAGTTAAATTAGATATTTATGTTGAACTATGTTAAGCTATTTTGTTTTAAATTTGCTTGGAAAATTACTGTATTGTTAGAACCACTGTTTTGTAAGTATAGAACCCATATGTATCAGCTGAAACTATGTGCTTTGTTTTGCAAATACTTTGCTAAGAAATGAAACTCTAAAACTTCTAAGAACAGTTAGTTTAAGTGGTAGAAAAATCTGAGATTAAAAGGGTTTAAGGATTGAACATACAACCAAGTTGTTGGCATAGGAAAACTCATGTTTAGGTGATATAAGATCTGGTTGGCATAGGAAATATGTGGAATAGTCCATGTGGAATTGAAACTTTTCATTGTTAATATTTTCTTTCAGGAAATGAACATGGTGTTTTTAAAGAATGGTATGAAATTTAAGTTGGTTTTTATATAATGAAAAATTGGGATTCTTTTTGAAGAATTATGGGGTATATATATAACTCTCTAGTTTCATTGTAAGTAAACAAAGATTTTAAACATAAAAACCTAAAGTGTATCAAGTATTAAAAACGTAGATTACAACTTTTATTGTTGTAATAAATGTTTTCATGGAAAATAAGTGGAGCATAGGCTATAACACTATTGTTATAGTAAATGACACTCAAGAGAAATATTTTACATAAGTATATGAGATTTATTAGTATTTATTTAATTGAATCCATACACAAGTATTTTTTGGGTTGTAGTAACGGTGTTTTACGCAACATCTGTTTTAACCCAAATAAAAATGTGTTTTAAAAGGTAATTTCTAAGTATAGAAACAAAATGGCTTATAAAGTACACTTATAATTAATAAGTATAAGGAAGTAATTTTACAGTTATGGAAATATTAAACAGTCTTGAAGATAAGTTTTTATGAAAGGAAAATGTGTAAGTTAGATATTAGAAAATATTTATCATGGAAGAATATAATTTAAACACATTTTAATCTATTGGAATGAAAAGATTAATGGTATTATTTTCTATGAAACCAATAAAGATGTTTTGTGCAAGTTACAGGGAATACATGAAAGAGATATACAAGGTATGAAAAGCACCATATTTTGTATAGGCTATTTCGAAAAATATAAAATAAGTTCCTTTTAATTTCACATAAACATGAAATTCTCTTTTAAAAAGGTTCATAGAAGATTTTAGCTTTAATAACTTCTCATAAGAGAAAGTAGTTCCAATACATTAAGATATGAGACTGTTAGGTGTAATAAGAAGTTGTTTTGAAAACACATAAAGGATATTTTAAAGATATTTTAAAGGAAAATGGTTTGGTGAAAAAGTAAATAAGTTTTTGAAATGAAAAACTTAATGAAAGTAAAATTTGAAAATTCAAATTTTTATAGAAAACTGTAAGTCTTTAAAAGAAAGAGAGATATAAGTTTTAGACTTGAAAATTTGGAAGTTTTTCCCTCTAGGTTTGGGAAAGATAACACTTTTAAAGACAAAGATTTTGGGATTTGATGTTTTAAAAAATTTAGAAACCTTAGTTTTTAAAACAAGGTGATAAATACCAAACCAGACTCTTAAATTTGGAATAGATAAGAATCATTTCGTAGGAGTAACGGAAAAGGTGTAAGGAGATAGCAGTAATTACTTTTAGAAGTAACAATGGAAGTTTCTGTAAAGTGTATAGGACACTAGTAAGAACCTAGGAATATTGATTCATGAAGAATAGTAAAATGAAATTAGTAGGATATTAAGACAAGCATGGTTGAGAATGAGTGTCCTTGATTTTGGAAGAACTTGGGAAAAGCCTCTTTCTTTAATGGAATTCAGTTTTCAAGCTAGCATTGGAATGGCACCTTTTTAAGCTCTTTTTGGGAAGGCCGTGTAAGACGTCTTCATGTTGGTTGGAATCTACGGAAAGGTTGCTTCTCGGTTCCGACATGGTTGGAGAGATTTCGGAGAAGACTAATTTGATTAGGAGAAAATTCGTATCTCATATCCATGTCTCTTTGATAATAGGTTTTAGAATTTCTTTTTTCCATCTTTAGTTTTGAATAGGTTCTTTCCTTTATTATCCTTTGTGAGGGTAGAACTTAGGATTTAACCTATGGATGGTAGGATTTGATGTAAACATGTTAATAGAACATGTTGTGAATGATGTATGCTAGTGATTGCAAGTGCTTGCTAGTGGATGCTAATGGACGCCTATAGGTACACTAGGCACTATTATTCTTTAGGGATCGGCCTAACTAGGACACTAGAGCATATGCATATGGATGTGTGCGCATTTTTATTTTATTTCCATGGTTGCTATAAATGGATGATTATCACATGATTATTGCATTTGTATGATGTTTGAAGCACGCGTGTAGAATTATCAGTTATCATTAGGGAATTTTTGCATTCATTTGGATACATGGCACGGACATGATTACATAAAAGGAGGTCAACTGAATCAGTGGACCGCCTAACCTTTTGCATTAGTTAGGGACATTTACACTACACTAATTGCATAAGTATCATAAATTGCATTAGAAAAACTTAAGGACAATGGATGAATGGTTGATGATTGATTAGTTGGTTGTAGAATTGGATGAAAACATTTAGTACATTCTTTTATCATTAGAGATTTCGGGGACGAAATCTCTTAAGGAGGGGAGAATGTAACAACCCGGAAAATTAAACTATAATAATTAATTAACGAATAAATGAAATGATAAAATAACTTTGTGAAATTATCAGAATTGAGCCATGGGAGTTACGCCATTGTGTCCGTGGTAATTTTCTGGTCAATTTCCATATATAAAGCGTTAGAAACCGAGCTAATATGAGCAAGATACAAGACAAACAAGAAAACGAATATATATATATGGCCAGGTCGATCGGCCGGTTGACCTGGGCAAGGGGTCGGTCGACCGCCCAGTCGACCCACCTCAGGTGAAGGAATGAAGAATCGTTCCTTCATTCCAGTATGTTCCAACGAACCTTTTGCATGTCATTTGCATCCTTTATTTCAATCTGGTCCTTCCAGTTTTGCATCCGATGGCTCCTATTTAGCCTATGACGTGGTTGCATCCTATTCAATCCCCAAATATAACGGTCCAAGATCCACTTCTACCCCTATATATAGACCCCTACACCTAACACTTTTTCTCATTCTAGGTTTTCTCCAATTGGGTTCACCTTTCTAGGAAGGACCCTAAATGGAATAAATTTTTCAAAGGAGAAAATCGTTATAAATTAAATTATTTAACAACTCCAAGTGGATCCGGGAAGACCAAAGGAAGAGCTTAAGGCTGGAGGTGAGTGATTGTAATTATTTTAAGATTTCTTTAAGTAATTTAAAATAATAGGATTTCCAATAGTTGTAGTTTTACTACGATTTTTGGAATAACCTTTTTAGCAGTTTTATTTACAGTTTTTAGAATTATTTTCAGTCTATTTCTTTCTAGCTATTCTTTTCGATTAATTTTAGTTATTTCTGTTAATTATAGCTTTTCCACTTATTTACAGTGTATTTACAGTATTTTAATTTATTTACTGTTATTTATGTGTTATTTACATCTTCTTCCTACGCCTTGGATTTTCTTCTATTTTTGGTTTTCTTTTTCTCCTTCTTCTTCACGTATGGATTAGAATAGAATTAACGCGAAATTGGATTAAATTATAAGAATTCTGAAATAATGAAAGATAAGATGTAAATTATAAAGACTGTAATAAAATGGAATTAAGACTAAAATTATGCCTAATTATGATATTAATTGGACTGAATTAAAGAGATTGGCCTATTTATAATTATGAGATGCAATTTATAAAGATTGTAATATAAATGGAATTGGACTAATTAATTGGCTTAGTTATAACATACAATTATAACTAAAAAAGGGTAAAATACGAAAGAGCTTATTTTCACACTTAGACCTTGGGTTAAGTAATAAGCATGATTATAACGTAGGTTATAATAAGAAAAAGAATAGAATGAGGCTTATTTTAAGACTTGGGATAAATTAATAAGCGTAAAAAGTAAAGATGATAATAAAGGCTTATTTAAATAATTTATCTAAGTTAATAAGCAAAGATGAAAGTAGGACATGTACCAAATAGCATTCCCTATTAGACAAAACGGTGTCTCACATTAGTCAGAAGTGAGATGAGGGCACACTTATGCTAAAAATGGTAGTAAATGGTCAAATAGAAGTCCAACTCATGGGGGATTTGGATAAGGGGCGCAACTAGATATTGTTTGGAAGAATGGCCAGTACCAACAGCATTTCCCCTATTTTCTATAGACACACGGTGATCTCACATTAGCCTAAAGTGAGATGAGGGGCACGCTATGCTGGAAGTTGGAGGTAATAAGAAGACCCAATAGGTGGAGCAAAAGGTAGCATGTGCATGATGGCAGTTACGCGTGCGACTTCCATTTGGGTGCTCAGTAATAGCTATGAGTTCCATGCGCTTAGTATGGGTGTCTTTAGTAGACTCCATTGCCTTCTTTGTAGGGAGCTATATATGTCGTCCAGATCCACAGTAGTTGCTCTGTGCATCTTTCGTAGATACTATTGGCTGCTGTGTAGGGAGTTATATAGCGGCTGGTCCACGGTAAGGTATATGGAGTAGCAAGCCGATCAAAAAGGGTAGAATGAGGGTTACATCCTAATTACAGGATTAGGAATTTATCCTAATCAAAGCAGAAATCAAGGACAAGTGCAAGCAATCAAAGTTAACCTATCTTATAAATTAAGCAATATTTAACCGTACTTATTTCCAGTTTATCTCTTTCCTATTTCCTGTATTATCCTTATTTATGCTAGAACTGTTGTAGAGTCTATTACTTTTATCTTGCTTAAATACTTTAGTAATTACTATCATTCACCAAACTTTCAGTCTGACCCACTCCTCTATTTTCCCCTTTTCCCCTCATAGGCAATCAAGGGAGAAGTCAGTAGATTGCAGTTTCTTGGCGGATTTCTTGGAGGAGTTCTCTACTATGTATTTCTTTTATTTTAGCTTTAATTCTCTCTATGTACTGGCTTATTTTGAGGGATATTATGTACTCTAATTTTGAGACTATGAGTTTTTGTTTCATGAGACATTGGATTTTTAGACATGTATGTGGTATTTGGTATTTGGCTTATTTATGAAGCAATTATGAAGCTTTGTTTTAATTAAGTTATTATTTTAAGTTTCCGATGTTTTTATCTATATTTGTCTTGTGAATCTTAGTCTCTATTAGCTTTAGTTATACCTACAGCACACCACGCCTTTTAATGTGTCCTTTCGGGTATATTAAGGGGTATGAGGTGTTTCAATTTCAGGTCAAGCTAGTAGCCATGTAGGGCAGAGTACTTGATTACCTAAACCTAACCTTAGACGCTACTTTTTTAGACACCCTACTATATGGGTAGTCTTTAATTAGTTAATCCTAACATAACTAACATAGACTTCATAGGCTATTAGGCTTTGATACCATTGTTGGAACTAGGCAAGCTTGTAGCAGAAGTTATGGGCGAATTTCAAAGAAATTTCCCTTATTGGATCTATATTGGGCCTATGAAGTCTAATTTATTACAACATATCTAAATTTTATTTAAATGAAATCTCTTATTTTATTAAATTTGATTTATATTTTATACATATAAATGTACACACATATATATATATATATGTATCATATACATATGTATGTGTGTGCATTTGTAACATGATAATCCATGCAAGGTATAACACGTTAACTCATCCGATACATGCCCGTGTATAGATGTTGGGCTTTACATCGCAACAAACACGTTAACTCATCCGATATGTATTGTATTGTCCAAATATATGTATGTATTTAAACTTATTATTTACATAAATATTATAAAACTACATATATGTATATAAATATATATGTTAATTTTATTTAAATAATTTTATGAGAATGAAAATATTTAAATATACATATATATGTACACACACACATATATATACGTATACACATATATATATATATGTATGTATGTATGTATGTGTAAAATATATATTTATATATGTGTGTAAAAATATTAATAATTTATTTATATGTGTATTATTGTAGTAAGTTTATAATATCTAAATGTATGTATGTGTGTTTATATATATACGGGCTAGGTTCAATGGCACCCCTTATTTAGCTCCATGCAGTAGCCCCCTGATATCAGCCATAAATTCTTATTTAAATATTTATAGTTTCTCTCCCTGTCACATGCCATAGATATTTGAACAGGAATTTGTGGTTGATATCAGGGGTCTACTACATAGTGCTAAATAAGGGGTGCCATTAAACCTAGCCTTAAATATATATATATATATATATATATATATATATATATTAAAAACTTTATTTTTTATTTTTTTATTTTTAAACGGTTCCAGATCATAAGCACGGCATAATAAAATTTTATTATATTAAAATATAAATAAAACGATTTAGTGGTTAAAAATCAATAAAATATTAATAAAAAAATATTTTCAAAGCATTTTATTCAAATTTGAAATTCAAAAATATCAAATATGATATTTTGTGGTTTGACAAAAAATTTCATGATTTTTCTCGATCAAAATTTATTTTTTATTAATTAATTATTTTTCAACTGTATATTGTAATAATTTTTTAAAATTGAAAACATGACTTTTTAATTCTCATTTTCTTGCCGAAAGCTTATTTCATGTTAAAATAATTTTATAAATTAAAATTTAATTTTTTAAATATATTTTATTTTATATGAATTATTTAGATAGTATATTGATTTCAATAATACTAAATAATAGTAAAAAATTATAAAAAATATTTTACAGCCGTTGAAAATTAAAATTACTATAAATATACATGTATAAAAATATATTTCAACTATTACCATAAAATGATGTTATAATTAAATGCAAACCATATAATTATAATTAAATGATATATTTATATGTATATATTAATTAATAAAATTATTATTATAATAATTAAAATATTTGGTTGTACATATCTGATCTATATGTGAATTTTTTTTAAATGATTACAAATATATAACCAATCTAGTATGTGACAACATCAATAAATATAAGAATCGTCACCTGACTAACAATATAATAATAATAATAATATATACGAATAATAAAATATTATCTGGAAATTTAAACTATATAATATAGTAAAAACATACCTAAAAACAACACTCTGTAACTACTATCACAAAATGTGTCATTTATGGATTTTCTATTAAATATACTTATAATTAAATTAATTAATATAACACATTATATCAAGTATATAATAGAAAGAAAACACATTTTATTTCGAACAAGATTGGTTATCGAGTTAGATATATGTAACATATTACATAATTACCCCTAGGACATACCCCTAACTCTACCATCAGCAATCCCATTGGATTGTTGGTTACTTGGTGTAGTGCAATGTCTCTGAATACCATATTGATTACAAAAACCAAGAAACTCCCTAGAGGCAAATCCACCGCCAAAAAAACCTAAGCACCTTCAACTGCAACCAGACTGGTTTCCAACTAGCGCCTTCCAAGCTTTAAATTTCTCAAAACTTTCTGACTTGACCTCATCACATACACCCAAACCTTTCGATAAAAGTCATTAATGAATGAAATAAAATATTTCTCTCCCCTTATGGAAGTGGTAGATGTCGGTCCCTAGATATCTGTATGTACATAGTCAAGTACTCTCTCCAATCTATGAAGTCCAACTCCATAATACACCTTCATCCACTTTCCTAAAAAAACCCGCAGGAGAAATCTAACTTGTCGAAGCTTTCTCCCTTGATCATCTTTCATCTGCAAAGAAACTCCAAGTCCTGCTCCGAAATATGACCTAATCTAAAATGCCAAAGTCTGGTGGTATCCAAAGCACGAGAACTATCAACTCCATCACAAGGCTCTCGGAGCACGGTGGTTCCTTTTAGCATATACAGATTTCAGAACACATCTCCCTTCATCAAAACTAGTGCACCCCTAAAAACGTTCAAACTATCCTTCTTTATATTGCTTTCCATGAATGCCAACTACCCTAAAGAGATCAATGACTTCCAAAGACCTGAAACATAGTGGACACCTATCAAAGTGAGAATTACTCCATCAAACATGTGAATATGTGTCGTACCCTCGTCCATGGCTATACAACAAGCATCATTTCCCTATAAGAACTGCGCTTCTCTCGTTTCAAACAAAAGAGTTGAAGTAATCCCAATTTGGTGTCATATGGAAGGATAACCCTGAATCAAGCACCTAATAGTCTAATACATGTGATGCTGCAGTAGTCAATACATTGTCAGATACAACCTTCTCCATCACATTCAATGAAGATCCATCCTCAGTCTTCCTCTTCAAGTCCGGACAATCTCTCTTCCAATGGCTTGGTTCCTTGCAATTATGACACTTTCCATCTCTCAACTTTCCTCTCTAACCATTTACGGGCTTCATAGACTTGGAACACCCCTTAGGATTCCAACTCTTCTTCTCCTTCCTTCCACTCTCTCAACAAACAAACTCTGACTACTATTCCCTCCTCTACCTTCACTCATCTCATTCATCTGATCCCTCAAGTCTTCAGGTAGAAGACCCAACTTCATATCATCTACTATCAAAGTGTCTCTTCCATATATCAAATTGTTAGCAAAACCTATGTAATGCTCCAGAAGGGAACATAAAATAACAACCGCCTTTTGTTCATCATCAATCTTCAAATCTACAATTTCATCTTCATCAAAATATCATCGAAGAAACTAAGATCTGCCTTCATTGAAGTACACTCTCTCATCTTCATGATGAAAAATGTCTCCAGCTAAATTAGATGGTCCGTGAGCGACTTCCTCGGGTAGAGATTCTCCAGTTTGGTCTAAATTTCTTTAGCAGTAGTTTCACTGCTGATCTTTAAGATAACATTCTCTCCTATGGAAAACTGTGAAGTAGTAAAATCTCATCCTTCAATCTCCTCCTTGTCTGTGGAATAAAAATCAGTAAGCAATTTCTTAGTGCCAAACACCACTTGATGAACCATATTTTTCCTTAATTAAAACAACTTTTATCCTCCATTTCCACTTCTCAAAGTCATTACCCTCATTCCACTTCTCTATCCCTGACTGATATATTAATGCCACATAAGATCCCCTAACATACGGTCTTGCTTCAATTGGTGTACTTTCACCTCCTTCCATATTTCCTAACACCTTCCTTCAATAGCCAAATAGCTTTGATACTAGATTGTTGGGAAAATTTTGGATTACTATCAAAACCGATACAGATTTAATAGGATCGTGTTGATAGTGAGGTAGAACAAACAAAAAAACCAGTATCCTAAAATAAGCAGTCACAATCATAGATGCATAAAATGAAAAGAAAATCACACACATGATTTATTGTGGTTCCACTATCATGGGATAGTATACATCCACTTTAGGGAGAGGATATTTTATTACATTTGGAAAAATAAAATTACAAGATTGATAATGGAAGCTAAAAAGAAGAATATGAAGAAATACAATTTAAAAGGATTATTCTAATCTCTAATGAATGACTATCTTTGAATAGAGATTATTAGTTATGGTTGAAGTAATTGATTTATGGTAAAAATCAATAACTCGTCAATTCTCCTATTCATGTGGGAAACGTTTATCTACTGATTTTTCTAGTTTCCTCCAATTTGCATATATCTGATAAAATACCTTCTTTAATCAATTGATTAGGAATTGACTGATTACTTCGATCTCTTAAAATAACTCCTTCTCATTTAGATAATTCCTTGCACTTCTTAATGTAATAAAAGTGGCAATAAATTTGAGTCACAATTCTAAATTGACTTAAATATCTTCCAAATCTTTTTTAATATGGAAACATTGTATCACTGAAATCTAACATAGTGGACATGCTATCAAACATTCTACATAGTAAAGTAATTCAAAACCTACAGTTTTGAATATTCAGGTGGCTCACACAAGAAGATGAAGCAACTAGAATTTTTCATTTAAAGCTAGCTGATACAAGACAAAAGATTAAAGCAATTCAAATCTTGGATGTCATGGTAACATTTCTTTATCAAAATACCAATCAGTTAGGGAAACTTTGACATTTTACTTTGATTTATTAAAAGTTCGATTATAAATAATGAATTCCTATTGCTACTATTAAAAGTATCATGACAAACAATGCAAGATTGGAGCTTGATAAATTGTTTGAGTTATATAAGCTTAACATATTGGTTTTTCAAATTGATGAAAAAACGGTAGCCTTGTTCTAGTTGCAATGATAGTAATACAATAACCAGGAAGAATAATAGAAGGGATGAATCATATCTTCATCTATTTGATCCCAAAGAATCATTGCCCTTGAAGTCTCTTTGATTATATACCAGTATCTTTTTACAATGTTATATATAAAATGTTTGTCAATCTGTTATGTAACCAAGATTGAAGCATTTTATGGATGAGCTAATATCAAGAACTCAAAATACATCTATTTCAAGAAGAAACATAATTGAAACTTCATTGTTTGCTCATGAATTGGCAAGGGGATTCAAAAGAAAACATTTAATAATTTATGCTTAAAATTTGACTTGCATAAAGCATATCACAAGATTAGTAAACAGTTTATAGTTCACATGCTTATCGGTATGATGTCTACAGAGAAGTTTAGCCAACTTATTTATTTATGTATCTCAACCCCAACATTTTCGGTAATCATAATTGGACAACCAAATGGAAATTTTACCAGCAAAAGTGGATTAAGAAAAGGAGGCACTTTATCCCTTATCTTTTCTCTATTACCGTAGAATAGATAACCATTTTGTTTGATATGGACTGTTTTAGTAGTAACATAACTCGAATGTATGTGATAGATCTAGTGATAACACACTTACTATATGTTGATTATATTTTAGTAATGTCAAATGAAAATATCAAAAGCTTAAAAATTATACAGAGAGAATCATGTTTGATTTAAAGAATAAAGACTAGGAATGAGTGAGCAGAAGTCTACTCTTTTCTTAATAGAGTGCCAAAATTAAAGAAATTGTTGCTAACTTGTTAAATGTCAGATTAGAGAATCCACCCTTTATTAATTTGGGAATCCCTTTATCTGCTAGCAAGTCGAAAGCAATAGATTTTGGACCACTGTTGGACATAACAAAACAAAAACTTAACAATTGGAACAATAAGTTTTTAAATATTAGTGCAAGAATTGAGCTTATTAAAACAACAATCTATCCCATCATTGAATTTTGGATGCATTTTTGTTAAAGCCCAATGTCCATCATTCAGAAAAGTAACTCAACAGTTTCAAAATTTCTATGGCAACATAAATTTCATAAACTAAACTGGGATGATGTGTGTAAGCCAAAAATAGAAGGTGGTTTTGGTATAAGAAAACTGGAAGACTTGCTGCAAATAAATATGGCAAAATTATTATGAATGTGTCTAACATCAAATTGTTTGTGAGCTTATTAGACTAGAAAAAGATATCGTTATAACAAAAATTTATGGGTTGTCCAACTTGATAATAATGCATTATATATTCGGAAAACATTGCTCAAAGCAAGGCAATTGTGTTATGAATTAATTCCTAGGGAAGTAATAAATAGCAACGATACTAATCTCTGGTTTGATCCAGTGATCGGTGGATCATGTCAAACTGATTTAATGGGTTGGAAAGCTATGGCTATATAAGATGGCCTCAAAATGAAGGTATCTTCTCTCCTATCTCAAGGAGAATGGAGAGTGAATCATTCCTATTTGCCAACCATAATATGTAATAAAATTATGCACATCTATACAAACAACAGTGGTTCAAGTGATTATTGGAAAAGGATCCCTAACCCAAAAGGTAATTTTAGCTTAAAGTCATCATGGAATACTTTAAGAGTTAGGGGCATCAAACTAAAATGGCGTAACATATGTGGAATAGTCCATGTGCACCCAAAATGTTAGTTTGTGTAGTTATAACTAAATTTTAGCAAACTCAATACCAATGATACAATCGACAAATGGAATAACAACATAGATTTAACTTGCAATCTCCGTAATCAAGAATAGGAAAACAAGGATAATATATTTCTTGAATGCAACTACTCAAGGCAACTTTGAGACTATATGAAAAGTTAACTTCAGATCTATTCACAAACTTTATATGACGCTGATGATGTTTTCGACCATATCCTACATATTAACAGAGGCAATCATGCATATAATGATCTTGTGGACGTAGTAACTCCTTTGGTATGGCACATATAGTATGAAAAAGCGAAAAGACTGTTCAAAGATATTAAAATGTCATTTCAAAAGTTCGTTTTCTTGTGTTTTATCAAGATTGTAAAATTCTTATAAATCAAGGAGGGATCAAACAAGACAATATTAAAGGGGAAGAGAGTATCTTTATAGGGTTTGGTTATATCGATCCTGATGCCCTATCAAGTTATGAAGCATGAATCTGAACCATGTCTTCCCAAACTAGACATTGCACGAGTGGATCAACTATTGAAGAGGTTGTACTAGGTGAAAGATCAATCAAGAGTGGACAAAAACATACTTTTCTAAAGGAGGAATTTCCGTGAATCCAAATCTAGAAGGATTTAGCTTTAATGGAAATTTAGTGAAGCAATCAGTTGGGAGGTGTGTGAATGTATATCCAGATGTATCAGTTTTATTACTTTTATCTTATAGTGATTTGTAATTACTGCCTTTGGTAGAGTTCTCGTACGGATGTTTTTGAGTGGTGTGCATCTCCTACACTTGTTCAAATCTCTAATAGAACTACTTTTGAAATCTATTGGGTAAATAAAGTAATACTTTTTCAAAAAAAACTACATAATTAAACCCAATGATAAAATTGCTTAATTGAATAAGTATGTTTGAACAACACAACATTCATGGAAACATATAAACCATACTATGAAACAAAAACTCAGGACAAATTATTATATGCAAATTTAAGGAAAAAGAAATTAAGGAATTGGGCAAAATGACAAACTTCATAATTTTAATTAGATCTTGGCCGTAAATTTCAAAATTCGGCCATCCAAATTAATGTCATCTCTTCCACTCTCAAATCCCAATTCCAAGTCCAACCTCTATCAACGTGCCACCATCCACCACCATTGCCATGCCTAGCTGCTCTTCTCGTCCCACTCATTGGCACCCCTGCCCTAATAATAACCGCCTTCATCGCATCAATGCCAACATTCTACAGCTCTGAAATTGATACAAACTGTAATCGTCACCAAATCTCGCTGCAACAATCCACCATCATACCACGCCAAGTCACCATAGCCTTAATCAACACCACCGTCGCACTTACAATTTGAAAAAGAAATGCTTAAATTAGCATTTTGCGTATATATAGTACTATATTTATTTTTATAGTTCATAAAATAATAGTTATAACTAACATTAAAATGTTAAATGTTGAAGAAAAATATAGTAGCAGAAAAGAAAAAAAAGTACCAAAATCAAATCATCATTATATTCATTTTTGCAGTTTAAAAAACACTAAATAAAAGTAGCACTAAATGAATATAAAGCTACATGCATTTTTACAGTTCAAAATATGCTAAAATGGACCATTGTTATATGAATATAATGGTATATTCATTTTTATTGCGCTGATAACATTAGTTGTATTTAGGATGTTAGAATGATTTTAAAAAAAAAACACCGTTGCCTTCACTATAGCCCCATCAACGTCCCAGATCCACCACACTTCATATTTCCAATGTCCACGACTATCTACGCTCCACCTCCTCTAAAATCTAAACTTTAAACCCAAAAGAAAAAAAAATGAAAAAAACAAAAAGAACAAACAGAGCAGAGCAGAACATAAACCCTAATCCACCATCGACACCACTTGTCCGTTGTCGTCGCCTTCTGTTTCAATCTCCTACCACCATCAAATACACTCAGTGTTGCAACATTTCCAACGCCCAGGGCCGGCCTTGGGCTAGTTAGGCATTGGTTTGAGGCCCAATGTGAGAAAATAGGTTCAAAAGTTTGAATTTGTGACTTAAAAATAGTAGGTAAAATATTTACTCCGATAAATAAATGCAAAGTGTAGTGATGATCAGGGGTGGAGCTTGCGTTTCACCAATTAGATTTAAGTCGAATGTCTAGATTTATCTTGATCGGTCATGTTACCGTTATTACCCTTAGTTTTAGACGTGAATATGAAACACACTTTGTTCAAAAGGGTTGTATTGTGAATATTTGAAAAGTCCAAAATCGAAACTTCATGCTTTTAGAATCATATTTTTTTTCAAGTGCCTTTAAACTTATTTTCGTGGAAAGTAAACATAATATCTTTGGAAATATCACCAAAGACCAAGTTCAATATCAAATGGTATAAAGTTTTTAAACCGAGACCTACAAATTATGGGTTCGAACTATGGATACATTAAAATGAGGGCTTACTTTGGAAAAATATCACTATTATAATAGCTTTATCATGCCATAAATAGGCTGGGTAGGTAAGATTTTGCTATCAGGAACACAAACTAATTGCCACGTTGCAGACAAACACACAACTACTGTCGTATCCACTTTCAGTTTTGTCCGTTCGTTTCTTGTTACCTACAACTGCAGTTAGCTCTGCGTCGTTATGAAACCATTGCGCCTTGACACGTACGTCTTCATAATTGTGATAGTTCATTTCATTTGGGACGATCAATTTGGTGCAACCACGTTTCATGATCCCATGGTATGTTTAAGCTCAATTGAGTATATTTGGCGGCGGTGTGTTTAATTTATACGCTGCTGTGTTACTCTAGATTTTATCAGCAAACAAAGCAAAGCCAACCTACTTTGCGACTCAAATGCATTTCGATAACTCATACTTATGTGGAATAATCTCGATTAAATAAGCGATCAATGCGATAGCGATTGTCCATGACAACTAAGATTTTAGCCATGTTTTCAGGCAAAGTACAGTTTGTTGATGAGACGTTACATAGAAACACGATCAACCATGCAATGATGATTCATTGGCCTTTTGTCCAGAAAAATAAATGATTCGTTGATCATTAAATAAAATAATACGATAATGTTGGATTATTATGTTGGGCAATGTGTTGGCACCAGTTCGATTTGGACATGTTTGTACATTACAACCGTCTGAGGAATATTTTCATTAATTGAATCATCAAAATGTGGAGTGCTGGTACACTAAAAAGCCTATGTATATATAGTGGCAGGCCTAGAATCTGGTCGCCACCATTGTTCTACAAATTATATTTGGCCAAATACGACCCTACTTTTTTGACTTTGTGCAACCCGTCAAAAGTTGGTATGCATGTATATTCGTTACTGTGCGAGTCATGTGACACACCATTTAAAGCACCATTATGATATGTACGAGTTCATTTTAGTGCGATCCATTTCTTCTCACACCATGTGCAGGATGCACAAGTAGCCAAAAATGTATTTCCCTTTTTACAACTTAAAACGATAGAATGTATTGGATACTTTGCCAGCGAAACGACCATTCGCTACTTCTTAGTACCTTTGTGAATAGTAGCAATAATAAACATGAGGTAGATCTACGGAACAACATACAAAAGTACATGTGGAAGCTAAGGTCTGTTCGCAGACATCTACACCGGTTCATTGAAAGAGCCTAAAGACATTTACGTCCGAGTTTAAGATGCATCCACCTTTTCAAAACCACCTTTGCCCGTTACAAATTACAAAAATAATTAAACATAAAATTCCTACTTTTATCATTTCATTCTTTTAATAATTATAAATAACTTTCAAAATGGAAGTAACTATTTATTTGATTTCATTATTTTGTATTTGAGTTTGAAAAAATGTAGTTGAAGTTATATTGTACTTTAATTCTTTAAATATTAGTTTGAAATTGGTGCTTCGCACATGGATCCTAGTGTAATATCGAATTTATAAATAAATATTAAAATAAATTTCGGATGTCGTATTATTTAATGTTTGGTTAAATGAAATGAGGTTGTTCCTAATATATTTGAAAACCTTATCTATCTAATGCATTGAAGCATGAAGTTGCAAAATAATGTGAAATCTGACATTGTTTAAAAGTTTGACTTCAGTCAGATTGGTTTTCATAATAAATTTTCAAATAGTTTGAGTAAAGTGTTACGAAATATGGCCACTTTGTAACAATAAAGTTATAAACATCCGTACGGACAAATGAAATTAGGACATATTCTGTTCGTTCAAATAAATTGGACAAAAAGTTGGAATGAAACTTAGAACCAGCACGTCATTATAATGAACAAACTAACGCAAAGAAAGTTTGAATGTGTTTAAATTTATATTAGGATAATTAATATTAAGAGTATGGGAATAGTTAGGAGACGTAAAATTATTTTGGAAGCAGAAATCTTGTGTTGAGTAACTCTGGTACAAACAAAAGTCGTTCTTCAAATATATTAATTTTGTTATAACCTTACCAGCAGCAGTAGTAGGATATAGAAATAGTTATAAACAACAGTTGATATAGAAATAAACAGTAGTACATAACGATAAACATTAGGAACATGCACGTAAACTATAGTAGGATAAAGACGGAAACAACAAACAGTACATAAGGATAAAAATCATAAACATGCAGAATAGCACTACTGTAGGGTAGAAATAAAAACAACAAACGTAAAGATGGTCCTAATGGAAAATAGTTATAGCATGAGGCTTCCTACTTTGATTTTTCTTCGGCGCCGGTTGAGTTTTCAGACCTCGAGTCATCTTTTTTTTTTGTCTCTTCTCTAGCTTCTTTGCTCCACAAAAGCGATATATGCAGGTTCTAGCTCAGTCTGCAGCCATGTACTGTGTAGAGTAGGTCGGTATATTTATGAACAGATTTAACATGTGTATTTTTAGGAATAAATAATTCTATATTTTCTAATTGCTAGTATTTCTAAAGTACAAAATAGCTAGGTTGAATTATGTATCTTCACAATTACACCTTTCTTCGCACGCTGTCGTTCCATAATTTGGCATGTAGAATTATGAAATAGTTAGGATGAACATCTAATTTTTTTCACGTGTTCTTATCGAAAGCTGACACATCCGTGTGTGCACCACTAGCCATTCAGCTCTCTTTGTCATGTATCTGTGTACAAAAAATGGAAGTTTGAACACGAACAATAGACAGCCATAGGATGCAAAGGCAGTGATATAAAATACCTAGTTACAAAGTAATCAGAGTTAAATGTGTGAAAGTAATAACTAAATTATAGAAAATACTATAGCTAACCTAAATGAATATTATATCATGGATTTACACAAGTACATCCCATGCATACATACAAAAAACATATGCCTATAATGGTAAAAAAAAACATGTAACAATTTAGCAAGTTCAAGTTAGACGAATATGGCATTGAAAATGTCTTCCATTTAAATCGATGTGTTAAAACTGAATATTTCTGTTGGTACATGACATATGTACCATACCATAGTATGTGTCGAGGTACTTAATAAGCGGATTTCTTATAAGCAAGGCATTTTAGTAAATTTATAATCTTGCAAAAGGTGCTCTTCAAAAAAAGGTCGTCTTGTAAACATGAAAAAACTTGGGATTACTGTACTAGGGCAAATTTGGATTGGGATTGCTATACTTGGTTTGTTAACAATTATTTAATTCAGTCGGCAATAGTTCTCAGTAAATCTAAGAGCCATGTTTTGTATCAAGGGATGTTAAACATCAACGATACAAAGGCGTTAAGAAACTGTTTGCAAGGATTGTTAACAGCAACGTTACAAAGGTGTTACAAAACTGTTACATCTATGTTGCAGAATTGCAACAACAAAACTGTCACAACTATGTTGTAAAAACTGTTACGAATAGAATTGTGCAGTTAACAAATAAAGCAGTAAATATAATACCGATTAGATTGTCCGAGTCCGGTGAAAAGCTATTTCCTTGAAACAATATTACTCCCTCTATGACGTTTAAGGATATCGAGCAATTATTTTCCAAGATGGAACAGACCTTCTATGTGATGTTGCGCAACAACCACAGAGCAACGACGAACTCAAGAGAGTTTATTTAAGAACAGAGTGTTGTGGAGAGAAAAAAAATGCAGAAAAACTTAATCAGTTAGTATTCTGTTTTTTTCTTCTGCCTATATATAGGCGCGGGAAGGTGCACCTATTCGGCAATAGGTGCATGTTCGAACGGTTGCGACTGTTGAAAAGATTGCGACTGTTTGAGTTTGAATGGACAAAAAAAACAAAAAACTGTTGGTTTTGAACAGCCACGCCAAGCCAACTACCAACTGCAAAGTACTAAGTGCCTCTAATACACCTCAAAACGCTCGCACGTCTGAGCCGCGGATGCAGATTCAGGCTTGGGTTCGGGCACGAGCACGGGCGCATGCGTGCGGAGTGGTGCATTGCACCACCCGTCATGACTTGTGTCTCTCTTTGTCTCATAGGAATTATAATAATGTCAACATCTTAGTATATAAACACAAATATTTTATTTTATTTTAAGATGTGAGACTATTCATTTCCCAAGGCATTAAATGCCTTTACAATTCTCAATGCTCATTCATTTCTAACAATCTCCCACATGAATGAGTAATTGCTCAATTTATTCTTAAAATTTTGCGGAACATTTATCGTATCGGTTAAAGTAGCACGTTGGTCTTGAACTTTCCTAGTGTTTATCCTTTTGACTTACTGGCGAATCAGTGGACTAAGGTTGTCTTTGAACTGTAAGTCTTTTGTGTAAATATAAAATAGACAACACGCAATAAGTGTTTCTAATCCTCCTTGGTTCTATGTTTGTGTTCGTTTTTGCCATGAACACCAACTTGGTCTCATGAGTGTTTTGGAGAATTTGGCTTTACAATTCTCCTTGAAGCGGTGCCTTCGTACTCACGTAGGTGATTCTATAACAGGTATTTTCACAATACTCTACTTGGTTGTTTAATATTACCAAGTATATACATCATTAAAAGTATCAAAACTTACCCTATTCTTTGGCGAGTAGTGCACTGACTTATCATAGAAATGGTTTGAATATTTATAGTGCTATCAAATTTATCTAAACTTAGTTGTCCCTTTGAACATAGATCTTGGGATCTCCAGTCGGCTAGGTGGGGTTTCCGTTTAAATAAACTGTTTAGTTTATGGGCCTTAACGATAAGATATTAACCTTCTCTCTAGATAAACCTTTTGTTAGTGGATCCGCAATGTTATCATTTGATCTTACATAGTCAATTGTAATAACCACATTGGAGAGAAGTTGTCTAATAGTTTTATGTCTACGACGAATATGTCTAGACTTGCCATTATAAAGCTTATTATTGGCCCTTCCAATAGCTGATTGGCTATCACAATGTATGCTTATTTGAGGTATAGGTTTTTCCCAATTTGGAATACCTTCTACGAAACCTCGAAGCCAATCCGCTTCTTTTGCGGCTTTGTCTAAGGCAATAAATTCTAATTCCATGGTCGATCTTGCTATACAAGTTTGTTTAGAGGAACTCCAAGATATTGCCCACTAGCTAAGGTAAACACATATCCACTAATGGATTTTGTATCTGATGAACCAGTTATCCAGTTTGCATCAGAATACCCTTCTACATATGGGTACCTATCATAACGTAGTCCATGACTTTGTGTATGCCTTAGGTTCCTAGTACTCGAATTATAGCTTTCCAGTGATTCTTTCCTAGGTTGCTAGTATATCTGTTGAGTTTACTTACAGCACATGCTATATCAGGTCTAGTGCAGTTCATTACGTATATAATGCTGCCTAGTATACGAGAGTACTCAAGTTGATAGATACTATCACCGCTATTTTTAACCCTGTTTTGGTTCAAATCTACGGGTGATTTGGCTGATATCATACTGTGTTGTTTATACTTTTCAAATATTTTCTCAATGTAGTGTGATTGGGACAACACATATCCTTGATTAGTTTTATGTATTTTTACACCAAGTATCACATCAACGATCCCTAGATCTTTCATGTCAAATCTGGCGGAGAGCATATCTTTTGTAGATTTTATTATCTCCTTGTTGCTTCCAAATATTAGTAAATCATCTACATATGGACATACAATGACATATCTCATATTTGTACGTTTAGAATAGACACGATTGCCACACTCATTGTATGAAATCCATTTAGTATCATATTTTAATCAAATTTTTCATATCATTGTTTATGCGCTTGTTTAAGCACATACAGTGATTTTCTTAATCTACAAACCTTACATTCATTTTCAGTTTTTAGGAAACCTTCAGGTTGTTTCATGTATATTTCTTCTTCCAGTTCACCATTAAAAATGTTGTCTTTACATCCATTTGATGTATTTCTAAATCAAGTGTGGATGTGATTGCTATCAGCATTCTTATTGATGTTATTCTAGTTGCTGATGAGTATGTATCAAAATAGTACAGGTCTTCTTTTTGTTTGAAACCCTGAACCACAAGTAAAGCTTTATACTTGTCTATTGACCATCAGGTTTCAATTTCTTTTTAAATATCCATTTATTACCCAAGGTCTTGCATCCTTGAGGTAAATCAACTAACTTCCATGTATGGTTTGCCATAATGGATTCGATTTCATTGTTAATAGCCTCCTTCCAATAAGGGGCATCGGCGGAGAACATGGCTTGTTTGTATGTTAATGGATCGTCTTTTAGCATATATGTGTAGAAGTCTGGTCCAAAGGTTTTTGATGTCCTTGATCTTTTGGTTCTTCTTGGTTCCTCCACTTGTTGATTAGCACTGTTTTGCTGATCATTATCAATATTCTATTCAACATCCTCAAGAGAATTGGAGATTTCAGTTTTCCTTGGTCTCTTTTGAGGATAATTTTCAATACCCTGTTTTAAAGGGTATACATTTTCGAAAAATCTAGCATTTCTCGACTCAATGATGGTATTTACGTGAATATCATCAATTTCGAATTTGTGTACCAAAACCGATAAGCGGCACTGTTTTGTGCATATCTGTAACGACCCAGAATTTTTGATAATTAAAATTCGAATATTTAATTGATTTTTAATATTAATAAGTGGAATTAATAAGTCGGATAATTTAAAATTCGAATATTGAGTTTAATTGGATAGTTAAATCAATAATTTAATAGTGAAATTCCAGAAATAATTTAAATCTGGATTAAATATGATTGAAAATGATTTGTAAAGTTATATTAAATCATACTGGAGTTATAGAAAGGTTATAGAACTTTTACAATTGAATTTGGAGTTAATCTGTGAAAATTGAATATTTTAATATTTAATTATCGACTGTAAAAATAGCCAATTTTCGAACAGTCTCAGAATTGAACGAGACCAGTTCCATTGGATCCGTAATAGTTAGTTATTATCGGATTTCAATTTTCGTATCAATCGGAGTTGTCGTTTGACCGTGGTAGCTCGAAACGCATCGATATCGTTTTAATTTTAAATCGTCGAGTTAAAATAGTCATTTTTCAAACGGTCTCGGATTTCGACGAAACCAGTTTCATCGGATCCGTAATGTGATATTAGTGTAAGATTTCAAATTTCGTAATTTTTGGATTTACCATGTGTCCGGTACGAATTAAAACGCCTCGAAATCGATTTAAATCGGTTTAATTTAAATTGATCGTTTATTGTCATATCTCACACAGACGATCGAATTAGCTTCCGAAACCTGTTCCATTGCGTTCGGAACGCGGGGTAAACCTTAGAAACGTCAGCCGGCATGCTCGATTTGGAGTTCGAAAAAAATTCGATGAATAGTAAATCGTGAAAATTTCTATAAAAGCACCTTCATTTCTTTCTTTTGCAAACAAACCCTAGGGTTATAGTGCAGCCGCCAGTTCTGAAATTAATGGCCAGAAAACTCTCAACTTCTTCCCTCCAAATCTCTTAATCCACAACTCGATTCACAAAACTTCCAACTGCAATATTGTAGAGCATTACGAGCTCTACATTTACGACGGTCAAGATCGAAAATAGCGTCACGGATTAATGGCAAATGGGGTTTGAGTGCTGCACGTTTGAGCACGAATTCCCACGTAGAGAGGAGGCCGAGCTCCTTGAAACTTGAGCCAAAGGTGGAGTAGGCGTGGGCGGTTCGAATGGCACTCGCCGATCGACATGGAAGCAAAAGAGGTGGCTGCGGCATTCAAGAGGTCGAACGTGAGTTTGGGTAGGTTGCTTGCGTACAAAACCTGGAAGGGAGGAAGAGCATTCACGTTCAGCCCTGATTTCATGAAGTAGAATCCAACGGCCAGGATCTAAAGAGGTTGAAAAAATAAAATAATAAAAGTGAAATTGATTTTTTATATTTAAAATTGTTTAAACTTTAAAACGTCGTAACTCTTTCATACGAGGTCCGTTTTGGACGAGATTTTTTGCGTTGGAATCGTATTGACGAGCACTACGCAATAGAGCTGGTTTGGAGTCAATTGGAGTCAGTGAAAATTTTGGGTAAAATTAAACGCGCGTTTAATTTTATTCGAAATAAACGCTGAAATCAGAATTAAAATCACGGTGAGATCTTCTCACTCAAATTTGAATGTGGAATTATTTACAGTTATTGATTGATGATTGACTGTTTGAATGTGCTATTAGATATGATAGGATATATCTATATATAGCAATATATACATATTGGCATATGTATATATTGGATTGATTGATTTCCCGCCTCGTATAGCGGATGAGACCCTATTGCGCCGTTAGTAAGCGGATTTATAAAAACCTATATACCGCGATAATTCCGTACTGGAGCGGAATTGGTATTGTGCTAACATCTGTGGATGCAGGGAAACAGGTTGGAGGGATCCGACTGGATTCCTCACCGTATTGATTATTTACAGATATTTTGATATATTCTGTTATCATATGATGATATATGATATTTGACTGTTGTGATGGACTGATTGGTGTTGTTGCATCATCGGATTCAGTTTTGAAAATGTAAAAATAACGACTGTTATTTTAAGAGGGTTTTTAAAGTGATTTTTGAAAATATACGTTTATGGAATTTTTGAATCGATTTATAAACGTAAAATTTTAAAGTTATAAAAGTTATAATTTTTAGTGAAATATAACCGATGTGTCGTTTTTGAAATAAAAGTCGATTTATTTATAAAATGGTTTAAGTTGAGATTTTTGAATAACTATAAACGATTTGTATAGGAAGATTTATAAAATTGATATTTTTGTAAATCAAAATATTGGACTTATAAAACGAATTTTTATAAGTGTTAAAAAGAAGTATAAATGGATTTCATAAGTGAATGAAATTAATAGATTTATATCGTGAAGTTATAAAGGGAATAAATGTTGTAGAATAAACGATTTATAAGTAATTTACCTATAAATTAGATTTTTGCACTTAATTGGGATATAAATAGAAATTTCTAAATGAAAAGATTTCATAAGTTGAAATTGTTATGAAGTATAAATGTGATTTATAAACGTTGTTTATAAAACTGGAATCACTTATTTTGATAAGTAATTTTAGAAGTTAATAAAAGGAGAATTTTATAAATTGAAATTGTTAGAAAATATAAAGGTGAATTTATAAACGTTGTTCTATGAATTCGAAATCAATCAAATTTGATAAATGTAATTATTGAAGCATATTCACGATTTTGGATAGTGAATAGATCATTAAATAAAATGGATAGTTTTGAAGAAGTGATATTAAAAATGAAGTTAAACATTTTAAAGATGTTTTAAAATGTATTATAAATCGAAAGCAGAGATTTCCGCAGTTCTTGTTGAAATAGACGTTTTCGAGGAATAAGGAAATGATGGACTATAACACTGTTGTTATAGTAAATGGTTTCCGAAAGGAAATGTTTTGATGTAGTATTGGGATTCACATATCTATCTAAATCCGAATCCCTATACTAGTGATTTTGAGTCGTCGTAACGATGTTTTACGCAACATTCGTTTTGACTCAAATAGATGTAAAATTTATGATTTCCTTAAAGAATGAATGTATACTTAATTTTGATGTTAAGTATATCGAATATTTTCAAATGTTGAAAATAAATGATTTGTGAAGTACTTATTATTAAATAAGTATGGAATTGCTTTTCCAATATGAAACGAACGTTTTGAGAATTTATCTTCTTAAAGATAAATTGAAATTGAATATTTGAAATCGATTTGAAAATCGTATATCAGGGGATATTTTGAAAATATGAATTCACTATGGAATTTATAAAGGAAATGGAAATTCGTTTTAAAAAAATAAACGTTGATTTATTTTTAAAGTGTGGAAAATTATATATCTAGTAAAAGATATTTTTGAAGATGAAATAATTTGGAAAAATTATTTGGAATCTGATGATGTCGCGCATCTTTATTGATAGTTAAATAACCGACTATCAATAATTACCTTTAGATAGGTATTTGTTGTGAATTGGTTGAATTTAAATGCCACACTTATTTTTGAATAAACGCTCACTATTCGGGTTAGCCGGGAAAGGACCATGGGGTCGTATAACCCATTCCGAATATGTGATACGTCGTTATGAATCGCATTTGAAGACCGGTGTTGAAGACCGGATATTTTTGAAAACGGAAGGATTACCGTCGAGTTACTCTACATCGACTGATCTTCGATTTAGAGGTTTTATCACCCTTAGTGACGGGAAGTCCTGACGTGATTGAAAATTATCCGGATGTGCAAGGGCTTCGTGAGAAGTGCCTTCGGTTCTGTTCGATCCCGGAACAGACTTGTATGGATTGTGTGTCTGACATTACAATTTGAGATATAAAGCTGATTTCTTTCAAATACATTTCTGTTGGTGGCGGAGAATTTATTCTCTTAGCTTAACACCCTTCTCTGAGACGTACGAGCTCAGAGGTTATGTAGTTGAAATTTATCAGCGATATATCCCAATTTGGTAACGTGGCATACTGAGTGTTGCTGTGAAATGATCAGTGTTTGATCATTTGTGATATGATCATTTGTTTGATCTTATATCTTTGTGATCATAGGTTGATCATTTTGTTTGACCCGAAGCAGGGCTTTTTGAGAAAGCGTAGCTTTGTGGACGAGACTTCGTCGAGCCTCACACCCCGGAAATGGTCGAAACAGGAAGGATGCAGCAAGGTTCTAGGGAGTAGCGCCCCTTAGTGTATGTCATTCCTTCTGGATAAAGGTGGTATCATGGTATGGAGCCCAGATACTTAACCTCTGTGGTTGCTGCACAGTTATTATTACTTTGTGGTTTGTTGCGAATCGGGGATCCTCGGGAAGATCGGTGACGATCGGGGGATGGCATACGCGTGTCAGTAGTTACCTATTTTTGCAGAGGTAACCCGGCCTTGTGTTGGCAGAGATCTAACCGTAATGTTAGGTTATTTCTCGGGTCGTCTATTCCAGGGACGTACCCATCGTGGATAGGAAGTTCCTTAGCCTGACCATTTGTTGGAAATCCAAAGAAACAATACGTGACGTGTACGGTTTTAGTTGTATTACCTGCTATGGAATGTGGCGGTAACCTGCTATTGAACATAGTAGCTATAGTAGGCATACGATACTGGTCGTATGTTGGCTAAGATTAATATTATACTTTCGAAATGTTTTCTACACTATGCACTAATAATAATATCAAAAAGAATTTGATTTTGCGTAGTAAGCATCTTTGACTATCATAAGAAGAAATCTCCTCCAATTCTGCGTTTGCATTATGTGTGTGGTGGGAGGTCTTATGGTAGTTTCATTTTCCAAAAGCATTTCGAATTGACTTTAAAAATTATTTTGTTGTTATAAATAAGAATAACTGTTTTACGATCTCACACCAGTCACCATGACTGACTCGGAGTTTATTGTTCCCTTCTAAACTCTGGGTGCCCACAAATTTCCACACGGGCAGCCTAGAGTTATATTATCAGGATATTCTGGATATTCTGGAGCTTTGGAAGCAAGCTGGATGGCGAGACGTAGTATTTGTATCTGATAGTATTTATTCCGCTGTGTATTCTGTATGAGGACAAGTTTATATAACTGTCCATTGTTGTTTATTGACTCTGATGATATGATGTGATGTAATGTAATAACAGATATAATTCTTTTGTTTTTAAATGATATTCATTTATCTATTATATATTGTTCCGCTGCGATATGTGAGATTCTGATATTGTTTTCTGTTTCTGTTTCTGCTCTTGTTCTGTTGTTGTTCTTCTATCTTCTTCTCCTACCTCTTTCTTCTTTCTTAAAACCATAACTTTTCGGGTTTCCGGCATTCGATGGCTCAGCAGTCGATAAAGTGAGTATCGATGTTGAATTTTCGAAAGTCGAAAATTTCCGGGACGTGACAAAGTGGTATCAGAGCATATGGTTAAGCGACAACCCTGCTCTGTTGGGTGTTACTCATTAGAGATAGAGTCAGCAGTACTCTAGAATGAGTTGAGTGTAATAATAGATACGAGTGCGTATTTGTTAGTGAATATAAAATTATTTTATATTGTGATGATTGGTTTGTTGAGTGGTATATGGATGCTGGTCGGTATTGTCCGTACAACTCTATCGATAGGGATCTCTAAACACTTATATAGAACAATTCGGCACAGTATTGATTTTAAATAGGGTGAATGAAATAATTTTGCCCAAAACTATTTTTGTATAGAAAATAAATGTTTTTCTATAAAGTACTATAGTATATGGTTGCATGGATGTTAGGAAGTAATAATAGTGAATTATCATCCCTGAAATTGAATAAGAAATTGAAATCGTAACTCCAAAGTTAAGAAATGAATTCACATACAAATGAAATTAAAGAAGGTAAATTATAAAGGTGATTTGTAATTTAAAATGAGATTCCAGAGAAGTTTTTGGAAATGTTTTGAAAAGAATTTGAAAATTTTGGAGATTTGGAAAGTTTAATTCTTTTTTTTGATTTGAAAATGGATTTTAAAGGTTTTGAAAAGTATTTTAGAGAGATGAAAAGCTCTAAACTCTTTTCGGTCGCTGGAAAATAACTTCGGTAATGACTGCAGCATCACCGATGTTCATTTTCGGGTTTCCAAAAGAGAAATCGCTGCCAAATCGTTTTAAATGGAAGTTGTTTTGGAAAAATTGGATTTTGTTTTAGAAAATTCAAAGGATAATTTGAATTATTTTCAAAATGGCTTTGAAATGTTGGTAGACTTTGGATTGCTATATTAAAGATATTTATGAAATGATACTAAGTTGATAACTTATACAATTTGAATTTTGATAGAATAAATTTAACTTAAAGAATGAAGTTAAACCAAAGTAAGTATAAGTGAATATAACTGGAATTGAAATTTGATTTGAAAATCAGATTCGAATTGGAAATGAAAGAATTAGTGAATGAGTTTCAGAATGTATAAATAAATCTGAATTCGTAAGTTAAGTAAAACTGAAATTGAAGTATAAATGTGAAGTATTGATATGAAATAATGAATATAAGTGTTAATTCATTAAAAGCTAATGAAGTTGAGAAATTAAATAAATTGAATGGAAGTCAATTTAATTTAAAAGTGTTGAACCAAATCGAATGAAAAATTTATAATTTGGTTGTGTTGAATATACATTGGTTGTTATTTGATTGTTAGTTGATTGTGTATGAAAATTCATTAAGTATTAATGAAATTGAATTAGCAAATTGGAAAGCTATGTGATTAAATTCAAATTGGAAGTGAACGAATGTGAATTAGTTAATGTAAACTAATTGAATTGAAAGAGAATGTTGATTAAATCCAATGAAAATGAATCGAATATGATTTAAAATTGAAAACCAATTCAATGAATGTAATAAGAAGTAAATCTATATTGATTTGGTTATAAAGTCGTTGAATGTTTATTGGATGATGGTTGCATTTGTTGTTTTGTTGCATTTGCTATATTGACATATGTAGTTATGTTGCTATATGATGTATATTGACTATATTTTCATATCTACGTGTTCTCATATGGTTTGTTGAGTGTTTAGTAGGTGCGGATGGCGTTGCTTCGCATTTGGAGCTCGCTTTCGCGCTATATTAGCCGTATACGCTCGCTAAATAAATAATAAGGTACATATCTCGGATTAAATATCGTACTTTTACACTTTTTCCCTACGGGATGCCTCATCACTTGATGAGATGTATATTTGTGATATATATACACTGTCATTTTTTTTTGGATCGAGCCGCGCAAAGGAGACGCTGGCGAAATTTTCTGAAAATTTAAGGCGTTAGAATATTTTTGAGAAATTTGAAAATTTTGAAAACTAAGTTATGATTTGAAAACTTAGTAAAGATTTTGTGAGAAGTTAACTATGAATTTTGGAGAAGTTAAACACTTAACAGATTTGAAAATCTAATTTGAACGGTTTGTTTTGGAAAGTTAACGGATTTTGTATCTTCTTCCTAACTTGTAATTTCGAGGACGAAATTCTTTTAAGGGGGGAAGTCTGTAACGACCTAGAATTTTTGATAATTAAAATTCGAATATTTAATTGATTTTTAATATTAATAAGTGGAATTAATAAGTCGGATAATTTAAAATTCGAATATTGAGTTTAATTGGATAGTTAAATCAATAATTTAATAGTGAAATTCCAGAAATAATTTAAATCTGGATTAAATATGATTGAAAATGATTTGTAAAGTTATATTAAATCATACTGGAGTTATAGAAAGGTTATAGAACTTTTACAATTGAATTTGGAGTTAATCTGTGAAAATTGAATATTTTAATATTTAATTATCGACTGTAAAAATAGCCAATTTTCGAACAGTCTCAGAATTGAACGAGACCAGTTCCATTGGATCCGTAATAGTTAGTTATTATCGGATTTCAATTTTCGTATCAATCGGAGTTGTCGTTTGACCGTGGTAGCTCGAAACGCATCGATATCGTTTTAATTTTAAATCGTCGAGTTAAAATAGTCATTTTTCAAACGGTCTCGGATTTCGACGAAACCAGTTTCATCGGATCCGTAATGTGATATTAGTGTAAGATTTCAAATTTCGTAATTTTTGGATTTACCATGTGTCCGGTACGAATTAAAACGCCTCGAAATCGATTTAAATCGGTTTAATTTAAATTGATCGTTTATTGTCATATCTCACACAGACGATCGAATTAGCTTCCGAAACCTGTTCCATTGCGTTCGGAACGCGGGGTAAACCTTAGAAACGTCAGCCGGCATGCTCGATTTGGAGTTCGAAAAAAATTCGATGAATAGTAAATCGTGAAAATTTCTATAAAAGCACCTTCATTTCTTTCTTTTGCAAACAAACCCTAGGGTTATAGTGCAGCCGCCAGTTCTGAAATTAATGGCCAGAAAACTCTCAACTTCTTCCCTCCAAATCTCTTAATCCACAACTCGATTCACAAAACTTCCAACTGCAATATTGTAGAGCATTACGAGCTCTACATTTACGACGGTCAAGATCGAAAATAGCGTCACGGATTAATGGCAAATGGGGTTTGAGTGCTGCACGTTTGAGCACGAATTCCCACGTAGAGAGGAGGCCGAGCTCCTTGAAACTTGAGCCAAAGGTGGAGTAGGCGTGGGCGGTTCGAATGGCACTCGCCGATCGACATGGAAGCAAAAGAGGTGGCTGCGGCATTCAAGAGGTCGAACGTGAGTTTGGGTAGGTTGCTTGCGTACAAAACCTGGAAGGGAGGAAGAGCATTCACGTTCAGCCCTGATTTCATGAAGTAGAATCCAACGGCCAGGATCTAAAGAGGTTGAAAAAATAAAATAATAAAAGTGAAATTGATTTTTTATATTTAAAATTGTTTAAACTTTAAAACGTCGTAACTCTTTCATACGAGGTCCGTTTTGGACGAGATTTTTTGCGTTGGAATCGTATTGACGAGCACTACGCAATAGAGCTGGTTTGGAGTCAATTGGAGTCAGTGAAAATTTTGGGTAAAATTAAACGCGCGTTTAATTTTATTCGAAATAAACGCTGAAATCAGAATTAAAATCACGGTGAGATCTTCTCACTCAAATTTGAATGTGGAATTATTTACAGTTATTGATTGATGATTGACTGTTTGAATGTGCTATTAGATATGATAGGATATATCTATATATAGCAATATATACATATTGGCATATGTATATATTGGATTGATTGATTTCCCGCCTCGTATAGCGGATGAGACCCTATTGCGCCGTTAGTAAGCGGATTTATAAAAACCTATATACCGCGATAATTCCGTACTGGAGCGGAATTGGTATTGTGCTAACATCTGTGGATGCAGGGAAACAGGTTGGAGGGATCCGACTGGATTCCTCACCGTATTGATTATTTACAGATATTTTGATATATTCTGTTATCATATGATGATATATGATATTTGACTGTTGTGATGGACTGATTGGTGTTGTTGCATCATCGGATTCAGTTTTGAAAATGTAAAAATAACGACTGTTATTTTAAGAGGGTTTTTAAAGTGATTTTTGAAAATATACGTTTATGGAATTTTTGAATCGATTTATAAACGTAAAATTTTAAAGTTATAAAAGTTATAATTTTTAGTGAAATATAACCGATGTGTCGTTTTTGAAATAAAAGTCGATTTATTTATAAAATGGTTTAAGTTGAGATTTTTGAATAACTATAAACGATTTGTATAGGAAGATTTATAAAATTGATATTTTTGTAAATCAAAATATTGGACTTATAAAACGAATTTTTATAAGTGTTAAAAAGAAGTATAAATGGATTTCATAAGTGAATGAAATTAATAGATTTATATCGTGAAGTTATAAAGGGAATAAATGTTGTAGAATAAACGATTTATAAGTAATTTACCTATAAATTAGATTTTTGCACTTAATTGGGATATAAATAGAAATTTCTAAATGAAAAGATTTCATAAGTTGAAATTGTTATGAAGTATAAATGTGATTTATAAACGTTGTTTATAAAACTGGAATCACTTATTTTGATAAGTAATTTTAGAAGTTAATAAAAGGAGAATTTTATAAATTGAAATTGTTAGAAAATATAAAGGTGAATTTATAAACGTTGTTCTATGAATTCGAAATCAATCAAATTTGATAAATGTAATTATTGAAGCATATTCACGATTTTGGATAGTGAATAGATCATTAAATAAAATGGATAGTTTTGAAGAAGTGATATTAAAAATGAAGTTAAACATTTTAAAGATGTTTTAAAATGTATTATAAATCGAAAGCAGAGATTTCCGCAGTTCTTGTTGAAATAGACGTTTTCGAGGAATAAGGAAATGATGGACTATAACACTGTTGTTATAGTAAATGGTTTCCGAAAGGAAATGTTTTGATGTAGTATTGGGATTCACATATCTATCTAAATCCGAATCCCTATACTAGTGATTTTGAGTCGTCGTAACGATGTTTTACGCAACATTCGTTTTGACTCAAATAGATGTAAAATTTATGATTTCCTTAAAGAATGAATGTATACTTAATTTTGATGTTAAGTATATCGAATATTTTCAAATGTTGAAAATAAATGATTTGTGAAGTACTTATTATTAAATAAGTATGGAATTGCTTTTCCAATATGAAACGAACGTTTTGAGAATTTATCTTCTTAAAGATAAATTGAAATTGAATATTTGAAATCGATTTGAAAATCGTATATCAGGGGATATTTTGAAAATATGAATTCACTATGGAATTTATAAAGGAAATGGAAATTCGTTTTAAAAAAATAAACGTTGATTTATTTTTAAAGTGTGGAAAATTATATATCTAGTAAAAGATATTTTTGAAGATGAAATAATTTGGAAAAATTATTTGGAATCTGATGATGTCGCGCATCTTTATTGATAGTTAAATAACCGACTATCAATAATTACCTTTAGATAGGTATTTGTTGTGAATTGGTTGAATTTAAATGCCACACTTATTTTTGAATAAACGCTCACTATTCGGGTTAGCCGGGAAAGGACCATGGGGTCGTATAACCCATTCCGAATATGTGATACGTCGTTATGAATCGCATTTGAAGACCGGTGTTGAAGACCGGATATTTTTGAAAACGGAAGGATTACCGTCGAGTTACTCTACATCGACTGATCTTCGATTTAGAGGTTTTATCACCCTTAGTGACGGGAAGTCCTGACGTGATTGAAAATTATCCGGATGTGCAAGGGCTTCGTGAGAAGTGCCTTCGGTTCTGTTCGATCCCGGAACAGACTTGTATGGATTGTGTGTCTGACATTACAATTTGAGATATAAAGCTGATTTCTTTCAAATACATTTCTGTTGGTGGCGGAGAATTTATTCTCTTAGCTTAACACCCTTCTCTGAGACGTACGAGCTCAGAGGTTATGTAGTTGAAATTTATCAGCGATATATCCCAATTTGGTAACGTGGCATACTGAGTGTTGCTGTGAAATGATCAGTGTTTGATCATTTGTGATATGATCATTTGTTTGATCTTATATCTTTGTGATCATAGGTTGATCATTTTGTTTGACCCGAAGCAGGGCTTTTTGAGAAAGCGTAGCTTTGTGGACGAGACTTCGTCGAGCCTCACACCCCGGAAATGGTCGAAACAGGAAGGATGCAGCAAGGTTCTAGGGAGTAGCGCCCCTTAGTGTATGTCATTCCTTCTGGATAAAGGTGGTATCATGGTATGGAGCCCAGATACTTAACCTCTGTGGTTGCTGCACAGTTATTATTACTTTGTGGTTTGTTGCGAATCGGGGATCCTCGGGAAGATCGGTGACGATCGGGGGATGGCATACGCGTGTCAGTAGTTACCTATTTTTGCAGAGGTAACCCGGCCTTGTGTTGGCAGAGATCTAACCGTAATGTTAGGTTATTTCTCGGGTCGTCTATTCCAGGGACGTACCCATCGTGGATAGGAAGTTCCTTAGCCTGACCATTTGTTGGAAATCCAAAGAAACAATACGTGACGTGTACGGTTTTAGTTGTATTACCTGCTATGGAATGTGGCGGTAACCTGCTATTGAACATAGTAGCTATAGTAGGCATACGATACTGGTCGTATGTTGGCTAAGATTAATATTATACTTTCGAAATGTTTTCTACACTATGCACTAATAATAATATCAAAAAGAATTTGATTTTGCGTAGTAAGCATCTTTGACTATCATAAGAAGAAATCTCCTCCAATTCTGCGTTTGCATTATGTGTGTGGTGGGAGGTCTTATGGTAGTTTCATTTTCCAAAAGCATTTCGAATTGACTTTAAAAATTATTTTGTTGTTATAAATAAGAATAACTGTTTTACGATCTCACACCAGTCACCATGACTGACTCGGAGTTTATTGTTCCCTTCTAAACTCTGGGTGCCCACAAATTTCCACACGGGCAGCCTAGAGTTATATTATCAGGATATTCTGGATATTCTGGAGCTTTGGAAGCAAGCTGGATGGCGAGACGTAGTATTTGTATCTGATAGTATTTATTCCGCTGTGTATTCTGTATGAGGACAAGTTTATATAACTGTCCATTGTTGTTTATTGACTCTGATGATATGATGTGATGTAATGTAATAACAGATATAATTCTTTTGTTTTTAAATGATATTCATTTATCTATTATATATTGTTCCGCTGCGATATGTGAGATTCTGATATTGTTTTCTGTTTCTGTTTCTGCTCTTGTTCTGTTGTTGTTCTTCTATCTTCTTCTCCTACCTCTTTCTTCTTTCTTAAAACCATAACTTTTCGGGTTTCCGGCATTCGATGGCTCAGCAGTCGATAAAGTGAGTATCGATGTTGAATTTTCGAAAGTCGAAAATTTCCGGGACGTGACAATATCCAATGAATACACAATCAATTGTTTTTGATCCAAATTTGACTTTCTTTGATTTAGGTACCACCACTTTCGCAAGACACCTCCACACTTTTAAGTATTTGTAGGATGGTGGTCTATTTTTCCAAAGTTTGTGGAGAGATTTAAATGTTTTCTTTCGTGGTATCTTATTCAAAATATGATTTGCAGAAAGAATAGCTTCTCTCCCCAGATGTTATCTGGCAAGCCAGAACTAATTAGTAAGGCATTCATCATTTCTTTAAGAGTTCTATTTTTCCGTTCGCCTATACCATTGGATTAAGGTGAATACGGGACTGCAGTTTGGTGTATAATACCATGTTCGGCGCAGAATTCCTCAAAGGGAAATTGATATTCTCCTCCTCTATCGCTTCTTAAAGCTTTTATTTTCTTACTGAATTGATTTTTAACTTCTGCTTTATGCTATTTAAACATGTCGAATGTTTCGTCCTTGCTTCTAAGGAGATACACGTAATAGTACCTTGTACAATCATCAATGAAGGTAATGAAATACCTTTTTCCACCTCTAGTTTGACACATTTTTAAGTCAGATACATCTATGTATATTAGGTCTAGAGGTTTAGTTTTTCGTTCAACATGATGAAACGAGGTTCTTGTCAATTTTGCTTCTGCATAAACTTGACGTTTATAGTTGGAATCTATTTTGCAATTTGGTATAAAATCTAGATTAATCAATTTTCGAACAGTATCAAAATTTATATGACCTAATCTTGAATGTCATATGTTAGAAGAGTCAACAATATAAGCATAAGATTCAATTTTATTCATATCATTGTTTGGTACAATAGTGATTACATTTGCTTTAAATAAACCATCACAAACATATCCTCTTCCTACACACACTTCATTCTTTGACAACACAAACTTATCAGACACAAAGGTGAGTTTGAAGCCATACTTGCTAAGCAGCGATCCAGAAATCAGGTTCTTGCGGATTTCTGGAACATGAAGAACATCTGCTAAAGTTAGTTCTTTTCCAGAAGTCATTTTTAGTACAACCTCTTGCCTTCGACTTTTGATGCGGGTGAATTACCCATAAAAAGTTGTTCGTCCTCAGTAGCAGTTTTGTAGGTTGTAAACATCCACTTATTTGCACATATGTGTCGTGCGGCTTCTGTGTTTACAAACCATCCCTTCGAGTCTCCAACAAGGTTGCATTTAGACACTACTGCACATAAGTCCATATCAGACACGCCTTTTGAGATGTCATTCATGTTTGCTTCTGATTTCTTTTTCTTGTATGCGCGACATTCGACGGCTTTGTGTCCTTTCTTTCCACAATTATGGCACGAACCCTGAAATTTCTTTGTTTTTTAGGAGCATGCTCACGTTTCCTTTTGTTAGGTTTCTCTAACTCGACTACATTTGCCTTGGCAATCATGGTATGCCAAGTCTTTTTCTCAGATTTCCTGTTATCTTCCTCAATCCTCAATCGGACTACAAGTTTCTCCATTTTCATCTCATTACGCTTGTGCTTAAGGTAGTTTTTTTGTACTTTTTCTATAATGTCGTCCAAAGCTCTTTGGAAGTTCGAGCAATACAGTATACATTGTATAGACTGTTGTCGAGCCCATTTAATATGTAGTTCTTGCACATAAAGTTAGAACTCTTCCAGATATTGAAGGCTTCAACTTTTATTGCATCGGGTTCCAATTTTCGACTACGGGAGCATCTTCTGTAAGAAACTTTGCAATATCAAAGTCGTTAAGTAAAACAGCATCTTTTGCTGCCAGCGTTTGAAGTCCAATCCTATGAACTTTTCCGGCCGTTCTCCATGAGACAGCGCCATCGTTGGAACCATAGTTGTAGACTGAGTAGTAATCACAATCCGTGTTGATGCAGAAGTGTTGCTTTCATGAAACATTGTCGTCTACAGAAAAAGCCAACAATAAATCAATATTGTTTCAAGATTGTTAAACAGTAACGATACAAAGGTGTTACGAAATTGTTTGCAATGATTGTTAACAACAACGTTACAATGGTGTTACGAAACTGTTACAACTATGTTGCAAAATTGCAATAACAAAATTGTCACAACTATGTCGCAAAAACTGTTACAAATAGAACTGTGCAGTTAACAAATAAAGCAGTAAATATAATACCGATTAGATTGTCCGAGTCCAGTGAAAATCTGTTTTCTTGAAACAATATTGCTCCCTCTATGACGCTTAAGGATATCGAGCAATTGTTTCCCAAGATGAAACGGACCATCTCTGTGATGTTGCGCAACAACCATATAGCAACGACGAACTCAATGGGGTTTATTTAAGAACAGTGTTGAGAGAAAGAAAATGCAGAAAAGCTTAATCAGTTAGTATTTTATTTTTCTTCTGCCTATATATAGACGTGGGGAGGTGCACCTATTCGGTAATATGTTGTTGGAAAGGTTGCGATCCTTTACTAGGCGATGCGACCGTTTGAGTTTGAATGGACAAAAAACAAAAAATGTTCGATCTGAACAGCCACGCCAAGCCAACTGCCAACTAGAAAGTGCCTCTAATATGCCTCAAACGTCCATTCAGCCACGCCGTGGATGCGGGTTCGGGCACGGGCGTGGGCGCGCGCGTGCGGGGTCGTGCAACGCTTGTGTCTCTCTTTGTCTTATAGGAATTATAATAGTGTCTACATCTTAATATATAAACACAAATAGTTTATTTTATTCTAAGATGTGGGACTATTCATTTCTCAAAGCATTACATGCATTCACATTCCCCAATGCTCATTCATTTCTAACAAGGGGAAGCTGTTGCGGTGGAAAATGAAGTTGTGGTGGTTACTTACATCGTCCTAACATACCAAAAACTAAAAAGCGGTGTACTGGGAGAGAATCTTATAAGTCATGACGTAACCACAATGAAGTCCTACGATATCACATTTTAATTTGTTTCATTTAAATAATAATAATCTATTATGCTTTACATCATTCTAAATTACAAAGTAAGTTTTTAAACAGATCTTGTCTGCATTTTATAATGGCAGAAGTAGGTTGGCAATATTTAAAGTCAATTGGCGATATTATCTAGAAAATGAAGTGAATATTTTACATCACATTGGAATTTAATTATGTACTTATTTTTACATAATTAATGCGGGACAGAATTACCTAGACATAAAGAAAACACACACCCACATCTTCGTTGGATTCTTTATTCAAAGATACATCAATCAGTAAGAGCATAATCTATCGATGTATTATTGTCAGTTAGCACTCATTTATGTATGGTCGGTATCTTCTCCATTTTTGATAGAATATATCTCAGTAGAAAAATATTAAAGAAAAGTTATCAAATTGCCTCTGAAATATTATTTTTAACTGCATTTTATTTTTATGCTAAAATATATCAATAACCTGTTATGTTATAGATCCAGGGGCTAGTTAAATTATGATAGCAACTAAAGCAAAATATTACTTTTTGCAACCAATATCCGTATTATTATATAAAATATGCGAAGCTACGATGCAACAAATAACATCCAAAACAAATAAAAGTATATAAATTTGGTGTCTATGTCATATACATTAATGATTTACACTATAAAATAATTAATGTGACAAAATAACCTTTACTTTTATTTTATATCAGGTAATGTGACTCGTCACCTATCAATTGAATTATAGGCACCTTTATTTCCTTTAGTATTCTTTAAATGATGAAGATGGAGGAGGAATCACGTTGAATTTAAACTATTGGATGACTGGGTGCTTCAGATCTCAGTTCTTTTTTTTACTGTTCTCTCTGTAGAAAAAAAAAGATTGCAGTCATTGATTGAAATAAATAGCTAAGTTTATTAACCATGCATACCAATAAAGGAGGGGATAACTCATTTGACTTAATGGAAACGTGAGCTAGGGAGATTAATATGGTTGAACTTTTTAAAATCTGTATCATATCTCCAACTTCCAAAATGAATCAAGATAACATTTGAAAATAAACATATAGTAGTCAATCAAATTAATCCACAATGCCTATTAATCCACAGGTTGACAGTATATGGTTTGAAGATAGGATTTGCATGTTAGATTTATAAGTTGAAAATAATAATTTATGTATCACATCTTGAACTCACACATAGCTAACTATGGCAGGAAAACCAATGCAATATTCATTAATAAGTCAGACTTGTATCCAATATAATTTATGGATACTTGATTTTTGAGGATGACGGTGGTACCAGTTTGTAGTCGATGATCAAAATGTAAGGTAAAATGGTTTTATCCGATCTGTAATTTGAGTTAGGGTTTTCAATGAGGAGACAAACAGAATGATAGTTGTAACTATCATTTCTGTTTAAACTAAAAAATGTCATTCAGACTAAAATACAAACATGTTGTCCTTAAGACTAAATTTTTTTGCAACTTTTCTCCCCGCCCATTTTCCTGTTTTTTTTTAAACGAATAATTGAAAACAAATTTGAGAAACGAACGGGATAAAGAGAATTTTGGAAAGCTAGCAAATTGAACATCCACGTGTATATTTTGAGAATTGTGCTTTTAGTAATAGACTAGGTTGAAATCTATGTTTCGCACACGGGCAATGTTGGGTAATTTAATTTTGATTGAGTGATGACTGTTTAATTATAACAGTTATAGACGTAGAAGCGTTATAGCTATGATGTTCCAATTTTATTTATAATAGTTATTCACCAGAGAATGTTTGATGAAATACACATGTTCTATATAGAAATGTTTTTATTAAGATTGATATTGTTAGCACCAAAATTGGTCAATAACCTCATTGAGAAAGATTGTGTAGAGAGATTAATGAAGAAGATGAATTAGAACTGAAATATAGTGAAATTCAATGCCAACAGAACAACAAAAACGAGAACACCAGATTTATAGTGGTTCGGCGTAACTGCCTACGTCCACTCTGAGTTTTGATCTTTATTTCTTTCACAAATAGTTGAATACAGATACAATCCATATATTAATGACTTGAATACAAGTTTGAATTAAAAAGAGGAGAGTATAAACAATGGCAGAGTCTCCCCATTGTTCTCCAAAAAAAGGTCCATTTCATTGCGCCCCTGCCCTTCTATTTATAGAGGAAGATGGGTTGGACTTCCTTCATGGGCTTAGGAACAAGGTGCCTCTGCCCATAGTGGGTGAATCTGCGCAACAGGCCAGGCAGGCCGAATGCTCTTGCTTTATTGTGGACCTGACAACTTGCTACCACCTCCAGTCTCTCCTTGATCAGAATCTTGTCTAGTGCTAATGATAATTTCTTCAACCGTCGTTTTGTAACCGGGCCAAGATGCCGGTTAACACTTGCCCCCCCAAAGTGTGTCGTGTGAAGCAACACAACACGCTTTGAATCAGCGAGTATTCCTTGTCTTCAGAAAGAAATCCACCATGTTTCTTGAATAGTCATTATCCTCCAATTTATCCTCCCAAGGTGTTGTATCCTTCTTTGGTCATCGTGATGCTTGGTCGATTCCCAATATTATAAATCCAGGGTTATAGTTCATCAGTGGCCATCCGTGTCTGATTCTGCAGAGCTAATAAGCTTCGGCTATCTGATCTAGTCTTCTCTTAATAACCCTTAGTGAGAATTCAATTTCTGTTGATTTCAAGAAGTCGAACTTTTTCGGATGTACACATGCACGTTCGGGTACATGTTCTTGCCATTGGCTCTCGGATGCGTTTTATATGCTCATAAGTCGTCGCCAACTCCATCCAGTTTAATTGTAATTCAATCGCGATTCCTTGTTTGTATTTTCTGTGAAATAAGGGTTGCAATTAGCCACTTGAGGAGTTTTCCAAACCTCTCTTCAGTACAGACTCTATGATTTTGTTCACAGCTTCAACCTGTCCATTTGCAGTTATAATGGATCATGGAAGGTCATAAGGACAGATGATGTTACAGATAAAGAAGTTGATTATTTTCTTCATCTTGGTCGTGGTTAAGAGTTCTTCATCTGTCCATTTGGTGACGTAATCAACTGCTATGATGGTGTATTTCGCACCACCTTTAGGATCGACAAGAAGATGATTTCAGTGCCCCCAAGTGGCAAATGGCCATGAACTAGCCATTTGAATAATTTCCATCGACGGGGTTCCCGGATTTTTTGCAAACATCTTGCACTCGTCACATTGTCTAGCATGATCAACCGCTTCTGGGTTGATAGTTGGCCAGTAATACCTGTAGCAGAGTATCTTCTTTATCATGGTTTTCCCCCTGATGTTATTACCGCATTCTTCTTCATAGAATTTGCTCAAGATATCATCATGGGCGATATGCCGAAGCATGGGGATGGATAAACTCCTTTTGACACACGACTTATTCTTAGATGATTTGGCGTGAAGCTTTGAGGAGGATCTGTCATTTTCCATTCCTCCGTTCAGTAAGAATTCCTCATTGTAGATAGTCTTTGATAGGAGTCAACCATGACACCTTTTCATATTGTTCGCTGAGTACGTGTGTAATGATGTAATACGTGAAGTCGGTTAGTAGCTCTTGGACTTGGCCGAGATAAGGAGCAAGACAATGCCCCCTAGCAAGATCAACTTCCTTAAATTTGTATACTACCAATCAAGAATCACAAAAGATATGTAAAGTTTTCACTTCAAAGCCTCTAGCAAGTTTGAGGCTGGCAGTCAAGGCTTCATACTAAGCATCGTTGTTTGTTACAGGTAAATCGAGTTTTAGGACGTAGCAGATTGATCGTTCCTCAGGAGTCATTATCATGACTCCTATGCCATAACACTGATCATTGGATGCTCCATCCGCGTACATTTTCCATCTCATGGTTGGTTCTCTGCTACTCTTCGAGTAGTCATCTGAGGTAGTGAATTTGGGTGTGAGGTCTGCTAATTTACGTCCTTGGATAGCCCTTCGTGGGAAATAAGTGATATCGAATTAGCTTAGTTCGATATTCTATTTAAGTAGTCTTTTAGACGTCTCAGGTCATTGTATGCCCTGTCGCAACGGCTGGTAGGCATTGACGTTGATGGGGTGAGCCTAAAAGTAAGAGTGGAGCTTTCATGATGAAATCAATAGGATTCTACTAGCTTTTGTAGCTTCAGGTTGATATCCAATGCATGGCTCGCGATAGTTAATGAAATCACATATGCATGTCAGAATGGGTCGTAGGGAACATATCATCATTTATTCAGAAAAATCCAACTAATTCTTTTATCATCACTGCAATGAGCTGTGATCCGATATTCAGCACCCGGAAAGGGTCGCCATGGCTGGCTGTAATGTCGACCGTCAGCTTAGCAGGTGCCATCCCAGATTCTTTGAGTAAAGATGTAACTATTTTGCATAACATTCAATGTGAAATATAATTGGGACGACCAATGTTGATGGTTACTCTAGTCGAATCCTAGAGTCTTGTCATGAGTTATTGAGTCTAATAGTGAAGGGCTCTGAATGCTCTAATAGATTATCAGCAAATGGCCAAAAATCAGGCTTAAAAGCGCATTAAAGGAAATGTCGAGTGGGGGTCAGCCTCGAGTGGCATGCAACTGTATAGCTGGATCTTGCTATGAGTTTGAATTTGCTTGTGCATTCGAGTAACGCACTTTCTATTTAATGCATTCATGATTCTTTACCCGTCCTTTGGGTTGGAGTGAAAGTCAATTGCCCATGAGCTAAGGTATCGATTTAACGATTCTATCTCTAGGCATCCTTACGGTCGTTGCCATGAGTAGCTGTAAGCACTATATATAAGTATTAATACTGAGCTATCGTAGCCAGTTTTTGGATGACCATGCGTCTTCTCCCAGTCTCGGGTTGATAAATGTACTGCAGGGACGGTTGAGTCTCGTCCTAGCTATGTTTATGTTTTCACCTAAACTCCAAAGACATAGAGGTGATTGGTGAATAGTCGGTTCACATTCATCTTGCTTCTCGCTCGTGCCCCCAGGTCTGGGGCATATACCGATAAGTAGGAAGGCCAGCCATGCCCACTTTAGCTTTACTCTCTTTCCCGTTGAATTATCGGATCATGTCAGTCGATGGGAGACTAGGTCTCGCCTATCTTGGATTTTATCGTGGTTTTTCATTCCAAGAGGAATACTTCGATGCCACGTAAGTTTTAGGGCGTAATTTGGACAGTGGATGGTCATCCACGTCCACTTTGGTTCATGCTCTGTAATCAGATCTCGGGGTAAAGTTGGCTACAAATCCAGTCGGGTTATGCTCATCCAGTTTCATACTCCTCCTGACGAATCGAACGAGGGTGCTGGAGAATTTTTGACCAAGTATTCGTGGTTTACCCTCCTTTCCATACTCTGGGGGTCATAGTTTTTCAAAAAACATCCGAGTCACATTCGTATGTGCTTGGTGCAGATCGGCATTGACGCTTGGTCTGAGGTATGATATAGTAGGTTGCTCGTAGCTTTGGATGCCGTTTCGATTGGTTCTGTATTGAGGCCTCCCTGCAGTCGCTGCCTCAAGTTATAAAGAATGCCACGCTAGAGCTATAGTAAGCTGTCGTATTCGGCTTTTTAGTGTTTTGTACCCCTGCCCCTAGCATTGATTTGGCCAGGTCACTAGTTGGATGGTCGAACTCCATCCTCAGCGGGTTAATAATCCTCCTGTCGATTCCAGGCCAAAGTTTGCGGAATAGAAAATGGTCGAAATCCACTCGTCTATTTATCGATGTTTATACACCACTCTACATTCTGGTGACTTAGTGTTATTCTCCCCCCGGTTGACTCGCGCCCAGTTTGTGTTTATGCTTCGGTCCACGCTCCGGGGACTTAGAGATTTGTCGAACGGTTTATGTTTTAGTCCACAGTTCGAGACGCAGAGATTTTTGTCAACTCGTTTATACTCTAGTTCGCACTCTGGGAACTTAGAGTAATCTGGTCCGCTTCTGGGATTTAGGGATTTTTCTGAAGTCGTCTATAATCTAGTCCATGCTCTGGGGACTGAGAGTACTGTAGTCCGCACTCTGGGGACGTAGAGGTTTTTGAGTCATTTATACTCTAGTCCGCACTCAGGGACTTAGAGTACTTTAGTCCGCATTCTGTCTCCCATTCCAGAGGGTGAGACCCCCCGGATGGCTGAGAGTTTGCCTAAACCTGGTAGATAATCCTTCTCTTTAAGATTCTCTTTAAGATTTTGAAAGTCGTTATTCTTTATGCAGGACTATTGCATTCTAATGCTTGTTTTCCACGATTTTGTGCAGGCCGTTCTGACCCCGAGCCCACTCCGAGGAGCGATGTCGCCAAGGAAGTGAGGGAGAAAACAAGTGAAGCCACTCACGCAGGGGAGGCTTCTGGTCCAGATGCTCAGGTGATCGGAGCGCTTGATGAAGACAAGTCTGAAACCTCCTCTCCTACCGACGGGGGTTATGAAGTAGAAATTACAGGCGCCTCTGAGCACACATCCGAATTGAGCATGGAGGAGCGGCTCGAGAAAGAGAAGGAAGAGACGGTCAAGGTCATAGTAGAGCCCCGAGTTGTGGACTTGGACGATCCTTTGAACAAGCCGTTGAAGGTCATCCTTCCTGGCGGGTTCAAGCCCATGGAAGGCCCCCGTACTCCTTCAGTTGCTACCCCTTTATCAAAGAAGAGTACCAAGGGTAAATGCTCTGGAGAGGAGCCGTCTGGAAAGAAGTTGAAGAAGCACAAGAAGTGATTACTATCCTCGTTCAACGAGAGTTAGTTTAAGTCATGTAATTATTTCCATCTATTTCCTCAGTCCTTGTAAATAGAATGTCGACTCCGAACTTTGGAGGGGTTGTAATAGAAACTCATTTCTGAATAAGGTTTAGTTTCTTTTTCTGTCTTACAAAAGACTCTTATTGTTCAGTTTTCTTTGTGATTGTGATTTTAATCCGAGCAGTTGTGAGTAACATAGACTTCTCAGTCCACCTTCATATAACTCGGAAACTCTTCGGGAGTCGTTGAACTTCCATTCTATGCTTCGAGCACATAGAATACTTTCTAGCCCGTATGTCAGGGATTTGACAAATTCAAGTCATCTGTGTCGTAGTTCATATTCAGGGAACTTGGAGATCCGATTCGCTTATATTCGAGCCCGCACTCTGGGGAGTTAGAGTACTCCAGTCCGCACTCTGGGGACTTGGAGGTTCAAGTCATTTATACTCTAGTCCGCGCTCTGGGGACTTAGAGTACTCTAGTCCGCGCTCTGGGGACTTGGAGGTTTAAGTCATTTATACTCTAGTCCGCGCTCTGGGGACTCAGAGTACTCCGGTCCGTACTCTGGGAACTTGGAGGTTTAAGTCATTTATACTCTAGTCCGCGCTCTGGGGACTCAGAGTACTCCAGTCCATGCTCTGGAGACTTGGAGGTTTAAGTCGTTTATACTCTAGTCCGCGCTCTGGGGACTTAGAGTACTCCAGTCCGCGCTCTGGGGACTTGGAGGTTTTAGTCGTTTATACTCTAGTCCGCGTTCTGGGGACTTAGAGTACTCCAGTCCGCACTCTGGGGACTTGGAGGTTTTAGTCATTTATACTCTAGTCCGCGCTTTGGGGACTTAGAGTACTCCAGTCCGCACTCTGGGGAGTTGGAGGTTTAAGTCGTTTATACTTTAGTCCACGCTATGGGGACTTAAAGTACTCCAGTCCGCACTCTGGGGACTTGGAGGTTTTAGTCATTTATACTCTAGTCCGCGCTCTGGGGACTTAGAGTACTCCAGTCCGTACTCTAGGGACTTAGAGATTTAAGTCGTTTATACTCTAGTTCGCGCTCGGGGAACTTAGAGTACTCCAATCCGCACTCTGGGGACTTGGAGGTTTTAGTCGTTTATACTCTAGTCCTCGCTCTGGGGACTTAGAGTACTCCAGTCCGTACTCTGGGGACTTAGAGATTTAAGTCGTTTATACTCTAGTTCGCGCTCTGGGAACTTAGGGTACTCCAGTCCGCACTCTGGGGACTTGGAGGTTTTAGTCGTTTATACTCTAGTTCGCGCTCTGGGAACTTAGAGTACTCCAGTCCGCACTCTGGGGACTTGGAGGTTTAGTCATTTATACTCTAGTCCGCGCTCTGGGGACTTAGAGTACTCCAGTCCGCACTCTGGGGACTTGGAGGTTTAAGTCGTTTATACTCTAGTTCGCGCTCTGGGGATTTAGAGTACTCCAGTCCGCACTCTGGGGACTTGGAGGTTTAAGTCGTTTATACTCTAGTCCACGCTCTGGGGACTCAGAGTACTCCAGTCCGCACTCTGGGGACTTGGAGGTTTTAGTCATTTATACTCTAGTCCGCGCTCTGGGGACTTAGAGTACTCCAGTCCGCACTCTGGGGACTTGGAGGTTTAAGTCGTTTATACTCTAGTCCGCGCTCTGGGGACTCAGAGTACTCCAGTCCGCACTCTGGGGACTTGGAGGTTTTAGTCATTTATACTCTAGTCCGCACTCTGGGGACTTAGAGTACTCCAGTCCGCACTCTGGGGACTTGGAGTTTTAAGTTGAGAGTAGTCGTATTTCCACTCTTTAATTTGTATTCATCCACTGTATCGAGGCTAATGTCATCGAATGAAAAATCGAACCACGTTTGCTCACGGAATGGGATTCTGCCCCCCAGGATGAGGGACGGAATTTGAAAAATGGACGATCGATTCTCGTCCGCTTGGTGACTATTGCTCTTCCAATCAAGTCGAGGAAGGAGGTATATGACAGATGGTTGGATCAAATCCATGTTGAGTTAGATAGCCAAACCTCTCACAATTTGCTCCGTATCTCCTTCTAGAAAATAAGGATAATAGATTGTTGAGTAGACAAAGTAAGTTGCATATGTTCCAAGGTGCAGTCGTGTCCATATATTGACAACGATGGTTAGCGAGTACGCAGTCTACCATAGCTACTTCAAGTTGGGCCTTCGAACAACCTTTCGTGTTCATGGTAGGATTTGATGTGTAGATGATCAAATCACGTCCACTTTAGACGGATCCCGGCGTCACTGAGCTTCATGAGGGGTATCTGTATTTTTTCAAACTTTGTTCTATGACTCGATCGGAGTGGATGATCGGGCCATATTCATTCCAAGCAGTTTAGGTCTCCAAGTCAAATGTGGAGGTTGATGGATGGATGGTCGGTTGTTCGAATCGATCATAAGTTGAGCATACGAACTCGGATCGTCTTGAAACTTGGAACATTGGCTTCCCTGGCTTTGATTGTTACGTCTTGTTAATCGTGGCTCAATCCAGACTCGGACAAAATCCATCGATATCCATAGTGAGCCTTTGTGTAACCGATCTCCAAGACGAACTGTCACTGGTTTCTAATCAAGTTCTTGGAGTCACGGCCTTGCCAAAAGGCGGGATAACATTTGCCCCCCAAAGGACGTCTTGATTAAACATGACGTGCTTTGAAAACCCGCAGTCTTTCATGCTGAATATTTCCGTTCAGTTGGTTGCTTGACAGTCGTCTTTTAATCGTTTCGTTGCAATCTTCTTTTAGACAAATGTTCAACTAGCATGCTTTGCTTTGGTTCTGCCCCCAGTTTTGGGGATGAGTATGGAGTTGATGTATGTTTATACTCCGTCTCGCACTCTGGGAGTATGGAGTTGAGTAGATGTTTATACTCCGTCTCGCACTCTGGAAATACAGAGTTGATTAATGTTTATACTTCATCTCGCACTCTGGGAGTACAGAGTTAAGTAGATGTTTATACTCCGTCTCGCACTCTGGGAGTACGGAGTTGATTAATGTTTATACTCCGTCTCGCACTCTGGGAGTACGGAGTTGATCAATGTTTATACTCCGTCTCGCACTCTGGGAGTACGGAGTTGATCAATGTTTATACTCCGTCTCGCACTCTGGGAGTACGGAGTTGTGCGAAGGATCGTCGTGTATCAACCCATTTTTAGCCTTGATGTGATGGTTTGCCCCGAGCTCGAGTTTTACTTAGCGAGTGGCTGGTCGTATCGCAGCCGCTCTCTACTTGAATAAATTCCACTTGCAGGATGGAATTCAGCTCTTCGTGCATCGTGATGTTGTACATTGTATTTAATCCATAGCCCCAAATCAAAGGCATATGGTTGATGATGAGCAATAGAATTATTCACGTCCAGATGTAACTCCACATGTCCGATCATGGTCTGCGTAGATTGGTTGGCAACCAAATCTGAGTACCTGGACACCTGCATCGTTTTGAAAGTAGTTTAGTTCAAGCTAGTCGTAGTTCATAGAACAATTGGAATAGAGATGGAAATGGAAATAATTCAAAGAAGATTATGGTAAATCTCATTGATATGTGAAGCAGCATCATGTGCTCGCTATCCGACTCCGCTCCTGGCTCCTTTCAAAAGGATGTCGGCCGTCAACCGTCCAATTGATAATCATAGCCCTTTATTAATAGGCATCGGATATTCGCTGCCCGCCATTCTGCAGGACTTATACATACTATTGAAGCTTTCCTTTCCAGGTCATCTTTTCGATCACACCTCGTAGGTGTTTGTAATCGACCGTGTTAGGATCAGTGAGCATTTGGGAATATACAACATTCCCCTGATTTTCTTTAGATTTTGGTGTACTCTCTCGAGGTTGGTTTCCAGTACCATTCCGAGTCGTGAGTCTTCAAGTAGAGGTTGTCAATTGAATCTTTCAAAGAGCATATGAGCTGAATTCTGAAGTCTTGTTTCGGCTACTGGGATCTACATCCTTAGCCAACGGGCCTTCATTGTTATTTTTCTTAGTCTGCTCCACTCCTCCTCACTTTAGTTCTGATTCATTTTGTAAAAGAAACGATCAATAGTCGTAGGAGGCTCTTTAGCTAACTAGCTGCAAAAATATATCTGGAGGTCGACTTTCCTCAAACGTGATCAGTATGATACCCTTGTTAGTATTTGGATGCTTGAGTCATCTTGGCGTTTGCTAGAGTCATATCATCTATGTTCTCTAACCTTTGGGAGTACCGTTTGAATAGCGGTTGCTTGTCCGTTCCCTTGATGCCGTTCATAAGCTGCCGCTAGATCCTCTATGCCCTGGTCGATCATGGGATGTCAGGGAAGTGGATAGAATGTTCCTTTATTAAGTAGAGTTTTTCATTCACTATCCGGAGGCACCGCGCTGCAGCTAGGGTTCGGGGGGGTTTTAGCCTCTTTTTTGAAAATTTGGGTCGTACCCGAATTTTTTTTTTTGAAAATAGGGGTCGTATAAGGGACCGGTGTAACTTAAGTTTCGATCGGCATTGAGGGCCGTTCGGCTTGACAAAGTTGCTCGGCATTCCACACTGTTCGGCATCCACACTGTTCGGCATCCACGCTGTTCGGCGTCCACGCTGTTCGGCGTCCACGCTGTTCGGCGTCCACGCAGTTCGGCGTCCACGCAGTTCGGCATCCACACTGTTCGACATTCCACACGTTTCGGCATTCCACACGTGTTCGGCATTCACACTGTTCGACACAACCGAGTCGTTCGGCATACAATACCGTTCGGCATTACAGAGGCGCTCGACATTCATTCTTGTTCGGCACAACCGAGTCGTTCGACATACACTACCGTTCGGCATTACAGAGGCGTTCGGCCTAGAGGTATGTTCGGCCTGGAAGGGCGTTCGGCCTAGAGGTATGTTCGGCCTGGAAGGGCGTTCGGCCTAGAGGTATGTTCGGCTTGGAAGAGCGTTCGGCCTAGAGGTATGTTCGGCCTGGATGAGCGTTCGGCCTAGAGGTATGGTCGGCCTGGGAGAGCGTTCGGCCTACCCCTTTTCTGGAACGTTCGGCATACGCCTTTTTTGGAGCGTTCGGCATACGTCTTTTCTAGGGCGTTCGGCATACGCCTTTTCTGGGGCGATCGGCATAAGCCTTTTCTGAGGCAATCGACATAAGCCTTTTCTGGAGTGATCGGCCGAATTGCCTTCAGAGGAGGGTCGGCCTTCATTCAACTTGAGTGCAAACTTCAACGTCCAATCCCCAGATCTTGCGTACATCAGTGAATCCAATCTACGGCTATCAGCTTCCTTTAGATTTCTTTCAAATCTGAGTAGAATAGGAAGTTTTCTAGTAAACAACTGGATCTATCTTGCGAATATGGAAATCCACTAGTAGACGATAAGATCCAATCAAGCTGAGAATTCAATTCTCAGTGAAAGCACCAAAGTGTTAGCACCAAAATTGGTCACTAACCTCGTTGAGAAAGATTGTGTAGAGAGATTAATGAAGAAGATGAATTAGAACTGAAATATAGTGAAATTCAATGCCAACAGAACAACAAAAACGAGAACACCAGATTTATAGTGGTTCGGCGTAACTGCCTACGTCCACTCTGAGTTTTGATCTTTATTTCTTTCACAAATAGTTGAATACAGATACAATCCATATATTAATGACTTGAATACAAGTTTGAATTAAAAAGAGGAGAGTATAAACAATGGCAGAGTCTCCCCATTGTTCTCCAAAAAAAGGTCCATTTCATTGCGCCCCTGCCCTTCTATTTATAGAGGAAGATGGGTTGGACTTCCTTCATGGGCTTAGGAACAAGGTGCCTCTGCCCATAGTGGGTGAATCTGCGCACCAGGCCAGGCAGGCCGAATGCTCTTGCTTTATTGTGGGCCTGACAACTTGCTACCACCTCCAGTCTCTCCTTGATCAGAATCTTGTCTAGTGCTAATGATAATTTCTTCAACCGTCGTTTTGTAACCGGGCCAAGATGCCGGTTAACAGATATAAAGTGAGTGATGAGCCTTTTAGTTGAAGAGAATATGATCCAAAAATAGAAGAGATTATTAACAATATTTTATTTCTCAAAATGGATAGTAAAAAACTGTGAAGAGAGAGTAGAATAAACAAAAGAGAATATCATCTGCCAACATCCGACAATAACAAAACAAAGTTCATGACACAAATCACACTAAATTAAACAACATTTTGGAGAAAAACACAATGTATATGAAAAATTGAAGATTTTTAATAGTTTATTTCTTTTATCTTTCTTCCCTTTTTTCCATATTACTAAGTAATATTGAAATATAAGTTAAAATAATAGCATAACCATCATACTTCTACAAAATGGATAAAACCCAAACTATATATTAAACTATATACTTGTTAAGTAGAAGTTAGCAGCAGGATGGGTTAAAGCCTTTTGTAATTATTGATAAGTAATGCCAAATCAAAATCTTTGCTTATGAGTCTGTAATGTGAATTCTTGGATCTGCTTCATCAAGGATTCTTCTAAGCTAGTAACACAGTGTAAGTGAGCATTAAGATTTCACCATTTTGTTTCTTCAGCAAAATTTGGTTCGTCCATAGCAGAAGAAAGCCCGATAGTTTGAATGATCATGCATTGATGTATATGAGCTTAGACCGTCAAGTTTCCCTCCCATATCCTTCTTGCCTACTACAAATTATCCCTTGCTGATTGCAATATTGTCTCATGTACATGATTTAAATCGTTTTGATTTGTACTTATCGAGTTAATTGAAAAATGGTTTGTTAGTGCTTGCGTTGATTGCGATGTCCTCTTATATCCCTTCTAAGCTAGTTTGATGCTTATATCCCTTAAGCGAGTAATTTGTCCTCCGTGGTCAGGTACAAAAAGGAATACATTGTCGATACAATGTTCTATATAGGATCATGAATTCATAATTTGGCAAATTGGATTTTGAAATGATTAAACAATGGTGAGGGAAACGAAGACTGCATTAATACATTATAATACATGTTAACTATAAAATAACACATCAATAAAATATGACCAAGATAAGAGCTGAAACCATTCCAACACCCTGTTTTATTGATTCTATACAAAATTATTAGGGACCAACAGTCCAACGCATTGCAAAGTAAGGAATTATAGTAAATTAATGGAATTACTTCCATCATAAAGAGGAAATACATAACATTTCTACTTGAGTTTTTAAGGTAAGGCAGCTATTTATAGTCATATAAATACCAATGTATATTACTTAAATACACATTTCCCTTTTCAAATATTAAAGTTAATATTGATGAGTATTAACTAAACATATATTCAGCCAAAGATCCATTATTTTATTGAAATAAATTTATAGAAATATATTCTTTTTTTTAACTCACAAAAATTTGAACTCGATCTATGAATTTCAAATAGCAAAATTCTAGCAGATTATAACACTGGCCCAGTTTACACGCATTGCTGGATTTATATAATAATTTTAATATTTGGCACTGATTTAATTTATTTTTTTGGATATATTTTGTTAGTATACATATAACATCATATTGAAACGTATTCAAAGAATACTATACACATGGGAATAAACGACAAATATCAAACTAAAAAATTAAGATGTTATGTATTTTTCCAAAGGTTAACTAAATCTTGATTGGCTCTAAAATTTATTTGGATGTTTCTGATTTACTCAGTTGCATATAAAAGTTTGTAACCATAATTAGAAAAGCATAATTTCTGATATAACATTGTGTATGTACTGTCTGCTACCTGTTACATTTTCATTCATATTAACTTGGTACTAAAAATAGATGGAGCATCCTATTATAAGGTAGCATTCACAGTAATAAAATGGTTTGTTCATGTTTTTGATGCGTCGGATGCAGAAACAGGCATACCACTCTTCCCAGCCCCATTGTGTGACTGCTAGGGAAAGGAGCGGTGACGTTGGACGCGTCGAATGTCAATGTACCGACACCAATTTTTCCCCTTTTATAAATTATTTAATAATATTAAAACTAATTAAATTTATATTTTTATAATTTTCAAAAATTAATAACTTGTGCAAATAAGGTCCGTTTGAAATGCGATTTTTTACATTGTGATCATATCGAAGTGCTCTCTACATTATGGAGTAGGTTTGAACTGAATCCGAGCAATTAAAATTGTTATAATTTATTTATTTGAATTTAAAAATGTATATTTTTGTTTTAAATAAATTATACCATTTAGTTCATGTTATTTGCAATTATTAAACGCATATTGCACAATTAAAAACAAATAATTAATTAACTACAAATCGGTTAAATTAAAAATCATAATTTAAATGTCCCGCTAAAATACCCCGTTCATAGTCGCAAACGCATTCAGCATTCATCAGTCCCCCCCCCCACCAAATACCCCGCTCAGATTTCCCGTTTTCGTTCGTCGCAATCGCACTCTAAATATATACATACCGATTTCAATTCAAATGATATTGTTATGTGAAAAAACATCAACATATTCATTTAGAATGTAGCAAAACATATATATACCTTGTGCAGAGAGAATCTTTGGTTATATTATAAACATGTTTATACTACCAATTCTCATTATAATGCCTTTTTACCAAAAAAACTTTTACAGTCAACATCTTCTTGATCAGATGCCTCTTTCACCTATTATTGTAATTCTTTCGTTGTAGCAATAGAAGATTAGAACATATATTTTAAAATTATAAAGCCAGTGATGATTCCAACCACGAATAAAATTAAAATAGGAGTTAAAGTTCTTTGGGTTCCTTACATCAGTCATATGATACATCGATAATGTGTCCTAACTATCGCAAAGAAGAGTAGCCAAACCTTGTTTTGGTACCTTAAAGCATTCCATGCTCCACAGATAAAGAGATTTATTGGGACTAAATCATCAAAGTATGCCTATTTCACCTTACCATATGTAGATTCAATTCATGTATCAAAGTTGGTACATAATCCTAAGGGTAAAAGTATGCCATAATAATATAATTGTATTCATGATGCGTTCGCTCCATTAAAGGGCATTATAATGCCTGTGAATGAGTTATAGCCATTGTTTTAAAGACATTAATTTTGGTGGGCCTTTATAATGACAACCTGTCATATTACAATAAAATCCTTTCAACTTCATATTGTGATGCATGAAGTGAAAGTGGATGAAATCATTTCAAATTAGCAAAACAACCATTACTGAGAATAAACATTACCCAATCTATCACACTCAATTTTGGATATCCAATTATTCTTAGTTAGTTCAATTGAATATTCGATAGCCAATTCAAAAACATCAAATTCTGGATAAATAATCAAACTAATTACAAACTAACATAAATGAAAAGTAAAGAAAATGCAAAAGCCTAATTTTGATACCTATACAGGGGACCAAATAGGGTATCTCAAACGATCAGTGAGAACATAATGTCAGTTGATGAACGTATGGTGTTGTCGTTTCTTCATCGGTTTGGTCTTATCCACTGGCGTCATAGTGTATTTAGGGCTTAGTTTGGTGATTCATTGTAAATAACCATAGTTTATGTCTATTGAATATCCAGAGATGCGTTAGGGAAGAGATATGCGGTAGTGAAGAGAGATGAGAAATGTGACCGGGAAGAAGGGAAAAGAAGGAAATTGCGTATGAAGAAATGCATGTGTGCAGTTAGTTATACGGGAATGGAAGGTGGGGAGAATTAGTGGATGTGTGATCCATTTTAGTTGTAAATTTGATAAAAGGGAAAAAAAATATACGGAAAGGAATGCGGATCAGTCATTTAAAAATCAAAAATTCTACGAGGCCCGAGGCCCGAAACAGAGGTCAGGGAATAGGCCCGAAAAGATCTATACCACACAGCAACAAAACTGCCCCCTGAAATCCACCGTTAAACCCATTTTCGCACCTTTCGTACAGCTGTTTTTCGGGCCTTCTAGCACGTTTCATTAAAAATATACGGAAAGGGTGGTTGAGATCCTGCTTTTATGTTTAAGTAATAGATTAGGATGAAACCCGTGTTTCGCACATGGGTAATTGATGGGTTGTAGTTGGATACATAAGTGATGAATTTCCTTTAGCTGATTTAAGGTTGAGCTTGTAGGTGTTGCAAATGTACAGTGTGCAAGAGATGTTTGTTGTTTAACGTATTTTTTGGACACTATATATTATCTTTATGGACTTGATATTTTCGGTCCAGTTGAATCAGAGAAAATTGAATACATGCATTTAGAGTGATCATAATAAGGACATGATAATCTTCCATGTGTACTCCAACCACACAACATACCATACGTAGGAAAATCACTAATTGTCCATATCAAAGCAGCCCTCAACAAAATATTATCTTTTTTGTGCACATCATAAACAAGAATACCTTTCCACAACCCTAATAGTTCATCAATCAAAGGTCGTAAGAAAATATCTAAATTCTTTCTAGGACCTTCAGGCCCTGGTATGATCATGTTTAGGAATAAAAATGGTTGTTTCATGCACTTCCAAGGTGGCAAATTGTAAACTGTCAAAATCACCGGCCCGCATGAATAAGCTTTTGCAGAAGTTTCGAATGTACTAAAACCGTCAACCCAATCGCACATTTCGATCAGATGATGCAAAATCCGGATGTCGACGATCAAATTCTTTCCATGCTTCACCATCAACCGGATGAGCCATTGAACCATCAGTTGACTTATTATAATAATGCCATGTCATGTCTTTAACATGATTTGGTGACATGAATAACCTTTTCAATCTCGGAATGATTGGGAAGTATCGAAGTTGTTTTACAACGATGTTTCTGCAATTATTTCTTATATCTTCAAACTTGTAACGAGGACTTTTACAAATATCACAAATAATCTTCCTATCATTTTCTTTGTAATACAAGATGCAAAAATTCTAACAAACATCAATTTTGTCATAGCCAAGCCCAAGAGGTTTCAACATTTTTTTGGCTTCATAAAATTTTTGAATTAGCTTATGTCCTTCAGGTAACATGTTGTCAATTAGTCACTCATATCCTTGAAACATGCATCTGTTATACCTCGTCGAGATTTAAGAGCCAACATTTTGGCACATGCAAATAACTTTATCTCTTTTTGGCATCCATCCCAAAGTGGTTCATCAGCCGCTTTTAACATGTGTAAGAACGTTTGAGCTTCGACATTTGGTGGTTGCTCTTCCACATCATTATACACACCCATCGCATCTAGTACCATATCTCTATATGGATTATCATCATTCGAATTATTTGTATCTGACTCGGACATTGTTGGTTCATCAACTTCTTCCTCTCCATGGAAAATCCATTTAGAATAAAGTGGAACAAAACCATTTAGTAATAAATGCTTAGAAATTTCTTCCTTTAATTGAAATTTTTTGTTTTTGCACATAGAGCATGGACACCTAATGGTTTCTCCGCAATCTACTTGTAAAAATGCATAATCGATAAATTTGTTGACACCATTAACAAATTCTAGATTTATATATTCATCTTTAAGCCTACGATACATCCATGAACGGTCACTCATTTTGGGATTTATCCGTTGTTTTCTTCAAGTATATACGTCGATAGCTTGGATCATCTGTTGATTCGCGAATAGAGGAATCTGGTTTTGCTTGAGGAGGCGATTACGGTCCTAAAAATTTTGGGGGAGAAAACTTTTATATGTGGCGGCGTAGAAAGGGGTAGCTAGGTTTATTTTAAGTAAAAATATAACTATGGACTTCTATTCTAGGCATCAAAAGTCTAAATTTGAAATCTGAGTTATTATGGTAATGAACCTTTTTACATGCTAGAAATTGCATGAAAAAATTTATTGTATAAAAGATTTGTACCAACCTAGAATTTTAGCCATTTGAGATTGGAATATTTAATTTATTTTAAATATTGAAAGTAAATTTTATAGATTGCATAACTTAAATGTCAAATATAGCGATTTATTTGATAATTTAATTATTGAATTTAATAATTGAAATTGAGTAAATAATTGAATTTTAGGTTCTAAGTTGGATAAAAATGATTTAAAATCTTATTTAAATTCTATTTAATAAAAATGAAGATAATAAAACTTTTAGATTGGATTTAAACGTGATTTAACTGATTTTGAAAATAACTTGTTTAATTAACGAGCGAAAATAGCCTTCTGGGGCACAGTCTCGGATTTCGACGAAACTAGTTTCATTAGATCCGTAATAGTGAATTATAATATACCGTCAAATTTCATGGCGATTAGATGAATCGTTTGTTCGTGCGAAATCGAAACGCGTAGGATTTAATATCGGAAATCTAATATAATAATTAGGTTCAAAAAGCTATCTTCTACATACGATCGAATTAGAGCTCGAGACTAGTTCCATTGCGTTCGAAATAGGGTTATAATATATAGAATGCCAGGTGGCACGTCTCAATTGGGTTCGAAATTATATATCTTGGCAATTTAAATAATATATGTGTTATTATATAACTTGAATTGACCATACAAACCCATGCTCCATCACCATCAAACCAGACCCCGTACACAGCCCACACCCTTCACGTTGACTTCCATATTTCCCTCCATCATTTAGACGCAACCCGCAACAGAGATTTGAGTGCTCCTCTCCATTTCAAAAATTAAAATCCAAAACGATACTCCACAAAAAAATTCGATTCTTGTTCCTATGAGTTCGTGGCAGCAAGGGCTTCAATCAATGGTGACTTGAGGATGCTCGGTGGTGGTGGGTGAATGCGGCAGCCTAAGGCAGTAACTGTATGGCCTTTAGTCATCTAGGGGTAGTGTTATAAGGAGGAGGGGTCGTCGATTTAAAGATTGATGGGTGGATTTGGGTTTCTGGCAGCGTTGAGGAGCTTCTCCATTTTTTGGTGAGGTTCAACATTGATTTGGGTGGTCGAATATTAGGGAAAACGCGGTTGCTGTCACCTTGGTCACATTTTCGTAGGAGGAGGCGGAGGCAGTGATGGGAGGTCCGGGGAGAAGAGGAAGCCGAGAGAAATGCTTTGGCGAAGTCGATTTGGTGAATCAATGAGTCATTCTCCTTGTCACCGTAGTTCATGCACGGTCGATTGGGTATTATCGTGCATTTGTTTAGGTAGGGAAGAAGAAGGAGAGAGGGGAATAGTTGTAATTTAGTTAAAGTTGTATTAGTTTATATTGTTTAATTTAAAAATGTATCGATAACTTATAAAATTGATGACTTCTTCATACGAGGTCCGATCGAGACGAAATTTTTGCGTTGCGCTCGTATCAACAAAAGCTTCGCAATAGAACTGGTTTGGACGAATTTGGAGACTATTGAATTTTAGGCTAAAATCGGACGTCATTCGATTTTAGTTCCAAACCGGGAAGCCTCGGCGATGACAGAAATTTTCGGAGAGTTACACTCACCTTTTTGGTTAATTTGTATAATATATAGTTGATAAAAATTGTTGGATGATTGTTTGGGTGAATTACTATATTTATATTAGTTGGATTGAATATTCCTGCCTATTGGAGCGGATGAGACCCTATTATGTTCCTGTGTTAGAGCGGATGACCCTTTGTATAAGAACCCGCATCAAAGTAGATGATTTATATTTTATGATTATATAACATTTGTGATGCAGGGGAAAACAGGTTGGAGGGATCCAACCAGATTCCTCGCTACTGTTGAATTGTTTCAATTATATATTTTATATGGATTATTGAAAAATAAACCTGATTGTGGACATTATGGTTATAACATTGTTATATGTTGAAAACTAAAACCCAGTAGTGATAGGAAATCAATATTGATTTTGGTTAAGTGTTGGGTGGCTACTGGCCTCAAATTAGCATTTTAAAAATCCTATAAATTGTCGTTTGAGTCGGAATTGGCTTTGAGATGGAAACAATTCTTAAATCCAAAATTGGGTTTCAAGAATATTGTTTTAAGGATTATTTGTTTTATTATATTAATATTGTTTAAAGATATTTAATTATAGTAATATTATTTTCAGATTATTTAATTATAGTAATATTATTTTAAGGTTATTTAATTATATTAATATTGTTTTAGGGTTAATTAATTTTAGTAATATTATTTTAAATTTATTTAAATTATATTAGTATTGTTTAAAAGTATATGTTTATAGTAATATGGTTTTAAAGAATTTATAAAAACGTGAAAAGGTTAATTATTTAAGAATAATTATGGTTTTGAAATTTATAATAAGGATTATTAATAAGGTTTTGAAATTTAATTATTATAATAATAATGGTAAGGATTAATTACTATTATTTAATTAAAAGATATTTTTAAATTATTGATTTTTATTTTAAGATATTTTAAAGTTAATAATTCCCATTTATTTATAATGTTTATTATTGATAACCATTATTATATAATGATGTTTTGAAGTAAAAGATTTTTAATTATTTATAAATGTTTTTGAGACCCATGAATGGAGTTGAAACACTTAGATTTTATAAAGGAGTTATAAAATGGTTTGAAGAGTTAAGGAAAGGTTATTTGCAAGGTGAAAGAGTTTGTAAATAGTTAGATATTTATAAACGAATTTTAGAAATGGGTTATAGATCTATAAAAGTAGTTTTATAAACGGTTTATGGATCCATAAAGGGTTTATCAGTGATCTTTGAAATGTATAAGAAGCTTATAAGTGATTGAATTTTTATAAAGGGATTATAAATGGTTTGCGGAGATTTATAAAATGGTTCACAAATGGTTTGGAGGATTGTAAGGGAATTATAAATGATTTGAGAATTGAATGAAAAGAATATCTTTTTTAACCTTGTGTATATACTTATACCATTGATATAAGTATATGGATATTTTCTAAGTATTGAAAATATAGGAATTAGTTGATATATCTATGCAAAAGTATTCTTATACAAGTAATTTACAAAGTGGTTTTTATATTATGAAAGGTTTATAAAACGATGCTAGTGATTGCTTATATGCTGAACTAATGTTGGTTTTCCCTATGAAATAAATCCCTAATTGAATGTTTGTTATTCGATAGTTAAATAAACCGACTATCGAAATTGGACCCAACGTAACTTTGGAAATATCTAGGAGAAACACGTGGGTTATGTGGCACGGTCATCTCTGATGATGTTGTACCGTGCATATAAATCTCGTTTCGTTCTCCTAGGACAATGATAAGGAAATCCTCCCACTAATGGTTAGGAGGTGATCTCCAATCTTATCTTTGACTGTTTATTTCCTAAAGAACTGGTGTTGAGTTTACCGAAAATTATCGAATGTTGTTTCGAAGAGACCGGGATCGGGTTTGTTATTCGAAAACCACATCGATCCAACTAATGCGTTTCGAAGTGAAGATATCTTAAAGATTATGGAATTTTGGAGACGGAGCTCTCAAGTGTTTCATTCAGTCCCAGAACGAACTTGTATGGATGGATGTTAATATTGCATTGTTACGTGGAAGGCGGTATTAGCATTCCAAGTGGGAAGTGCTATATAAAAAGGTAAAATGTAGCCTCGGACCTCATTAACCAGGAAATGATAAAAATCGGGCATGCAGCAGGGCTAAGTGGGTAGCTCCTAAGTAGGGTATGGTCATTCCAAATCTAGATCGGTTATTATCTCTCATTGCATGCTTCGGGGCCCATAAATGGAAGGGTGATCATATTTGGTACCACTAGTCGTTTGTTGTTTGTTGTTTGTTGTTTGTGATCAAATAAAAGTTGATATTATAATGTAAACAAAGATTACTATTAAGAAATAATGTTATATAACCAAATGGAATTATAAAGATATGATTTATAAATGTGATTTATAAATTGAAAGGAAATGAAATTTCCGAAGTATATTATAAATATGATTTGTAAGTTAAAAAGTTTAAAAACTGGGAATTTGAGAATTTAAATTCCGTTGGTTTTGGAAATGTTTTTCAAAGTTTTGGAAAATGATAATAATATCATTTGGAAAATATTTAGAATAGAAATATTTTAAAGGAATTTTAAAAAAAGAAAGAAAGCACTGAACTCACTTCGGTCACTGAAAAATAAATTCGATGATGACTGCAGCATCATCGACGTTCATTTTCGGGTTTCCAAGAGAGGAATTGCTACCATTAGAGTTTTGTTTTGATCAAAAGTAGCTAGATTTTGAAAATCCAAAAGAATGATTTGATATACCAAGGGGATTATGTATGTATATTATTTCAAAATAATTTGAAATGAATAAGAATAAGGTGTTTAAACTCTAGAAATTTTCAATTAAGTATTTTATGAAAGTATGATAAAATAAGTTTGATAACTTATAAATTTTGAAAATTAGTAAGTTAAACTGATATTTTTAATTGTTGGATATGAATGTTAAGAAAAGTAAATTTGAAATTGTATTATGGAATTAAATTAAATTTAAGTTAAGTTAAATAAAATAATTTTTGAAATAAATTTGATGAGATTTGAAATAAATTAATGAAATGAGCTAGTTAAATAAATTAGTGAGTTGAATATGGTTTTGGAATATGGTTGAAATATTGAAATTGAACAATGGAATTGAGTTAAATAAAATTGGATTTGATTTAAAACGAATATGACTTAAGTTGTGAAGTGGTAATAAACATGAGAAGAGTTGAATGAAATGTTTATAAACTTAAGTAGAATTTTATGAAATAATTCATAAATGGATATAGTATAGAGTGAAATGGGTTAAACTTAAAAATTGATGGAATAGTTCTTAAAGGATAATTAGTATTGAAAGGAATATACTAAGTAAATAAGTGAATGTGAGTAATGCAATGTGAACAATTGAATGTAGATCAATGGAATGTGAATAAAATAAATGAGAATGGAATGAATGTGAATAAAAGAATTTGGGATAGCTAAGAAAAAAATTGGAATAAATCCGTAAGTTGTACGTATAATATTTTATTCGAATAACAGTTTGATCCAGATTCGAGTACATGATTTCGAGATGGTTTACATCGGTCCGAATAAAGATTTTTCACTCGATTATCGACGACGAACACTGGATATGGATTTTGGTTGATTATGGATTCTCTATCATATTATATTTCTATGCAAGGAGGATGACGGTTTCTAATCAAGGAACCGGATCTGAGTCCGCACTAGAGTGATCGTGTGAACGATACTAGTTTGGAAGTGAGATTGTGTAATCGAGCGAGCGATCAGATTTGATTATGTGTACGGATGATATATATATACATCGTACTGTCTTAGTAAAAAAATGTTGGAAATTTAAATTGAAAATTAACATGGTTATGAACTATATGTTGGGATATCATTGGTAAATAAGATGCAGGTATATAAAAGCAAGAGCTAATTTGATGCCCTTGATTTCATAAGTAAAATTTGGTTGCCCAACAAAAAGGTACATGTTTATATTATTGATCGATTTGATGGTTTTATGATTGAGCCACTTGGCTTTTGTTTTCTTTCGTTGGTTTGGCCCGTAGTGCCGATTCGTAGTTGTTTCGATCGAGCTGTGCAAAGGAGATGCTGGAGAAATTTTCCGTAAATTAAGGCGTTAGAAAAAAATTTGAGAAATTTTGAAGAAATCTTTGACAACTAAAATTTGATTTTAGATTATAACCTGAAATGATTGAATGGATGATATTAGTTAGAATCTATGAATGAATTTGGAAACTTAGCAAAAGTAATTACAAGGTTTCAACAAATTGGTTTTGGAAAGTTAAAGGCTTAAAAGGATTTGGTAAGTTATTTCAACTAATTGGTTTTAAAAAGTAAGGGGTTGGGTATTTTTCCTACCTTGGCAATTTCGAGGACGAAATTCTTTTAAGGGGGGAAGAATGTAACGACCCAGAATTTTAGATCATTTGAGATTGGAATATTTAATTTATTTTAAATATTGAAAAGTAAATTTTATAGATTAAATTGTAGAATATGCTAGTATATGATTTTTGTTTGATGATAATAAACATATATATATTTGTTTAAATGTATTTGTTATTGTACTATTTTATTTTTCATAGAATTAAATAAATATTTGTTAAATAAAATAAATAACTCAGAATTCATAATTAAACAAATATTTTGTTCAAACAAATATTTTATTACAAATTCAAATAGTACAAATTTGAGCTCTCACTACATTTACACATTTTTCATTTACAATACAATTTCTATTACAACACAATTTTCAATATACAATTTTTCATACATGGTTCACCTCGCTACATAATTCACTCAACACTCATATTTGATCTTTAACTCTGTTCCAGCTTGTATCCCGCATCTAAATTATCTGCAAAATAAACACTGACGCGGTAAAATTAAAAAAGAAATATTTTTGCAGTGTACAATGAAGTATGTGTTTGAAAATATTGTTTGCCTTAGTTATTTGGGTTGTTCGTCATCATATTCTTTTAAATCATAATATACGAACAACTTGTGACATGCACGGTGTATCACTGTACATGCCACAAGGTCATGCACACCGATATACACTTGCTTGTAAAATCGCAGGGACAGGTGAGCACAAGGTCAAACCTAAGCCATGGCTGGATTCAACTCAAGTGGAAATGCAAATAACAACAAAACAGCCTCAACCAAAAATTGAACATGAATAGAAAACAACAAAGTCGAGATAAAAATACCACAGTCAAGTCTTTCAGAGGCTAACAAGTCAAGTTCATCACAAATACTTCAAGTGCAACCTTCATTCAAAATGGAATCAGGCAATATGCATACATGGATGCAAGCAAGAAGTCGAAGTAACAAAGACCAGAACAACACAAACCAGAGGGGACAAAGCATAGTAGCAGAGCATGTGTACATGACCACACCAAACATGCTCAAGACCACATGCATACAATATAAACACCAGATCAATTCAAATGGAACTGGACTACAACATCAAAGGAAAAAAGAGCACAAAAATGACAATGCATATGACATAGTAACAACAACTCAACATGAAGTATACAAGACATGTACAAGTTCATATGCACAGACTCAAAGCAATGGAATTCAACATGAATGCAAATCCACATATGCAACCAGTCAAAGATCAAAATGAAATGCCAGACCACAATGCACCAGATCAGTGAAGAAGCAAACAAAAAACAGACTTCAAAACCAAGTTCAGTTACAATTTGAACTTGAACATATACAAAATGCCCAAGCAAATAGAGATTACAAAACAACATGAATGCAAACTCTAAAATGCAAGGCTAACAAGGATTGGAACCAACCAGAACAGAGAAATGAAATGGTGATTAACTCAACATGTCAACAAGCCAATAGGTGAAGACTCAAGTGAACACACTGGAACCAAACTTCAGTGCATATTTACATGAGTACAAAGCACACTGCACCAGACCACATAACAACAAGACCACACCAGTACCAGATAAGTGAAACAAATTCAGACTTAATTGCAACTGGAAATGAAGCTAGTGGAAAAGACTTCCAAGACTACAAATGTGCACAACAACTCAATATGAAGAACAACCAGACTCAACCAACATTCATTCAAATGTACACATGACTCAAAAGCAAGTTTCAGTTTTAACAAGACAACAGTCTAATGGCATGAACACAGTCTCAACAAACCAGTGCAATCAAGTCAATCACACACATATATACATATATATATGTATGTATATATGTATGGCGACATCACATTAAAACTCAAGCATTAGTGAATAGAGAAATGAAATGTCAGTAAAGCAGCAGTGTTTAAAGGAAGAAAATCAAATATGTCAGTAGCAGTTCGAAAATTGCATTGAAGTCAATCAACATGATGAACAATTAGCATTGGTCAAGAAATAAAGAAAATCAAGCCATGGAAAATTATCAGATGCAAGATGAAAGAACATGAATTGAACAAGTCAAAGTCCAGTTCATCTCAGAATTTTAAATGCCAAAGTCAAATGCAAAAAGAATGGAGAAATTCGAATTCATGGATTAATTCGTATACGATGGAACAAGTCAGCAAATAACAACAACCATTCGATTAGAAATCAACGCAAGCACCAAAATCAATTGAAGAATTCAAACTCAAAAATACGAATGAGATTATAGGGATTTGAACCCTATAAATTAAACCCAAAAAAATTCATCATCGACATTCGAGTTCGAGACTAAAATCAATGAGCATACTTAGAACAAATCAGAGAATATATTCAAAACTCGAATCAGTCAAAGTCGAGCATAATCAAATCGAAAAATCACGTACCGCATTCGTGCTCGACAATTGAAGTAGCTGCAACGCTATCAAAGCCAAGGGATCGATCGACATAGCCAGTCAAGTGGAAGCATACTCTCAATCAATCAAATTTCTAAACGGCGACTACAATTTTGGATAAACCCTAATTTTCAAAGAGGAATGAAGGAACCGGCCGAAGCCATTTCACAGAGAAAAAGAGGCGGCCACGAGCAAAAATAGAACAGGGGAAGACGTCTCATTTTATTTTACAAGTTGGATAAAAATGATTTAAAATCTTATTTAAATTCTATTTAATAAGAATGAAGATAATAAAACTTTTAGATTGGATTTAAAAGTGATTTAACTGATTTTGAAAATAACTTGTTTTAATTAACGAGTGAAAATAGCCTTCCGGGGCACTGCCTCGGATTTCGACGAAACCAGACCCCGTACACAGCCCACATCCTTCACGTTGACTTCCATATTTCCCTCCATCATTTAAACGCAGCCTGCAATAGAGATTTGAATGGTCCTCTCCATTTCAAAAATTACAGTCCAAAACAATACTCCACAAAAAAATTAGATTCTTATTCCTATGAGTTCGTGGCAGCAAGGGCTTCAATCGATGGTGATTTGAGGGTGCTCGGTGGTGGTGGGTGAGTGCAGCAGCCTAAGGCAGTAACTGTATGGCCCTTGGTCATCTAAGGTTAGTGCTATAAGGAGGAGGGGCCGTCGATTTGAAGATTGATGGGTGGATTTGGGTTTCAGGCAGCAAGGAGGAGCTTCTCCATATTTTTGGTGAGGTTCGACGTTGATCTGGGTGGTCCGATGTTGGGGGAAAACATGGTTGTTGTCACCGTGATCGCATTTTCATAGGCGGATACGAAGAAAGTGCCGGGAGGTCTGGGGAGAAGAGGAAGCCGAGAGAAATGCTTTGGCGAAGTCGGTTTAGAGAATCAATGAGTCGTTCTCTGTGTCACCGTAGTTCGTGCACGGTCGATTGGGTATCAGCGTGCATTTGTTTAGGCATGGAAGAAGAAGGAGAGAGGGGTATAGTTGTAATTTAGTTAAAGTCGTATTAGTTTATATTATTTAATTTAAAAATGTATCGATAACTTATAAAATTGATAACTTCTTCATACGAGGTCCGATCGAGACGAAACTTTTTGCATTGCACTCGTATCAATGAAAGCTTCACAATGGAACTGGTTTGGACAAATCTAGAGACTGAATTTTGGGCTCAAATCGAACGTCGTTCTATTTTAGTTCCAAACCCGGACGCCTCTGCGACGACAGAAAGTTTCGGCGAGTTACACTCACTTTTTGGTTGACGGGTATAATATATAGTTGATAAAAATTGTTGGATGATTGTTTGAATGAATTAATATATTTATATTAGTTGGATTGAATATTCCCGCCTATTGGAGCGAATGAGACCCTATTACGTTCCCATGTAAGAGCGGATGACCCTTTATATACGAATCACGCCTCGAAGCAGATGATTTATATTTAATGATTATATTACATTTGCGATGCAGGGGAAAATATGTTGGAGGGATCCAACATGATTCCTCGCTATTATTGAATTATTTCAATAATACATTTTATATGGATTATTGAAAAAAAACCTGATTGTGGACATTATAGTTATATCATTGTTATATGTTGAAAACTAAAACCCAATAGTGATAGGAAATCAATATTGATTTTGGTTAAGTGTTGGATGGCTACTGGCCTCAAATTAGTATTTTAAAAATACTATAAATTGCCGTTTGAGTCGGAATTGGCTTTGAAACGAGAAACGATTCTTAAATCTGAAATTGGGTTTTGGGAATATTGTTTTAAGGATTATCTATTTTATTATATTAATGTTGTTTAAAAGGTATCTAATTATAGTTATATTATTTTAATATTATTTAATTATAGTAATATTTATTTAAGGTTATTTAATTATATTAATATTGTTTTAAGGTTAAATAATTTTAGTAATATTATTTTAAAGTTATTTAAATTATATTAATATTGTTTAAAAGTATATGTTTATAGTAATATGTTTTAAAGAATTTATAAAAATGTGAAAAGGTTAATTATTTAAGAATAATTATGGTTTTGAAATTTATAATAAGGATTATTAATAAGGTTTTGAAATTTAATTATTATTTTTATTATAATGGTAAAGATTAATTACTTTTATTTAATTATCAAATATTTTTAAATTATTAATTTTTATTTTAAGATGTTTTAAAGTTAATAATTCCCATTTATTTATAATGTTTATTACTATTAACCATTATTATATAATGGTGTTTTGAAGTAAAAGATTTTTAATTATTTATAAATGTTTCTGAGACCCACGAATGGAGTTGAAAGACTTAGCTTTTATAAAGGAGTTATAAAATGGTTTGAAGAGTTAAGGAAAGGTTATTTGCAAGGTGAAAGTGTTTATAAATGGTTAGATATTTATAAACGAATTTTAGAAATGGGTTATATATTTATAAAGAAGTTTTATAAATAGTTTATGGATCCATAAAGGGTATATCAATGATCTTTGAAATGTACAAGAATCTTATAAGTGATTGAATTTTTATAAAGGGATTATAAATGGTGTACAGAGATTTATAAAATGGTTTATAAATGGTTTGGAGGATTGTAAGGGAATTTATAAATGATTTGAGAATTGAATGAAAAGAACATCTTTTTTAATCTTGTGTATATACTTATACCGTTGATATAAGTATAGGGATATTTTCTAAGTATTAAAAATATAGGAATTGGTGGATATATCTATGTAAAAGTATTTTTATACAAGTAATTTACAAAGTGGTTTTTATATTATGAAAGGTTAACAAAACGAGGCTAGTGATTGCTTATATGCTAAACCAATGTTGGTTTTCCCTATGAAATAAATCATGGATTGAACGTTTGTTATTTGATAGTTAAATAACCGACTATCGAAATATCTAGGAGAAACACGTGGGTTATATGGCACAGTCATCTCCGATGATGCTGTACTATGCGTATAAATCTCGTTTCGTTCTCCTAGGACAATGATAAGGAAATCCACCCACTAATGGTTAAGAGGTGATCTCGATCTTATCTTTGATGGTTTATTTCCTAAAGAACCGGGGTTGAGTTTACCGAAAATTATCGAATGTTGTTTCAAAGAGACCGGGATCTGGTATGTTATCCAAAAACCACTTCGATCTAACGAATGCGTTTCGAAGTGAAGATATCTTGAAGATGATGGAATTTTGGAGATGGAGCTCTCAAGTGTTTCGTTTAGTCCCAGAACGAACTTGTATGGATGGATGTTGATATTGCATTATTGCGTGGATGGCAGTATTATCATTCAAAGTGGGAAGTGCTATATAAAAAGGTAAAATGTAGTCTCCGACCTCATCAACCGGGAAATGACAAAAATCGGGCATGCACCAGGGCCAAGTGGGTTGTTCCCAAGTAGGGTATGGTCATTCCAAATATAGATCGGTTATTATCTCTCATTGTATGCTTCGGGGCCCATAAATGGAAGGGTGCTCATATTCGGTACCACTAGTCAAGTGGTAGGCCAGTCCTGTGTGGCAAGGGTACAAGATGTTCTTGTCAGACCCCGATGCATTTATCTAGAGATATACCTTCGAAAGGTAGTTCCTTTCCTTGTCATAGTATGGAATCCAATCTCCAATACGTGCCTTACGATTTTGATTGTAGAACCTAGTATGCTGGAATTTAATAATGTAACAATTTCGGCTAAGATTAAAAAGTATTTGTATCTAGATCCTATTATAATATCAGAGAATTTCATATGAAATGTTTTGGTTATCGTAAGGTAAAAACCCGTCCGTGTTTATGTGCGGCGCAGTCTTAGGAGATATTCTTGATTTTTCATAGGTTTTCTAGAATTTTAAAATCCAGTGGGTGTGTGTTTCTCACACTGGTTTTCCAGACTAACTCAGGTGTTATTTTATTATAATGCTCGGGTCAGACCGAGCATATTACAGATTAGTTTGGATGCTTTGGAGCTTCCGGAGACGATGGAGGCCTAGAGACATATTCACGTAGATGGTCATTTTTCCACTGTATTTGTTGTTGTATTTATCAGCAATTGTAAGGACAAGCCGTTATAACTGTCCAGGCTGAAATAGGTTAGTATACTCTGATTGGTGTTTATATATATACATATTACGATTTTGATTTTCGTGTAAATATTTGTGGTATATTATAGATTATTCGTTCCACTGTGAGATTCCGTGTTGTCTAGTCTTCTTCCCATCTTCTTCCTTCTTCTTTTTCCCTAACAACCGGGTTTTTCGGCATTCAGTTGCTCGGCACATGATACAGTGGATGTATTGTTGTCGATTTTCGAGGGCCGAAAATCCTATTTGTTACATTTGGTATCAGAGCCAGGTTAAGCGAGAACCTTGGCTTTGGTGGGTTATTCATTAGAGATAGGGTCAGTAGTACCCTAGAATGAGTATGAGTGTGTATATATGAGCACGTATTTGTTAGTGATATAAAAAAGTTTTACATTGTGTTGGTTGATTTGTTGAATGGCTTATGGATTCTAGTCAATACGAGTAATTAACGTTATTGATAGGGATCTCTAAACACTTGAACAGAGCAGTTCGACATAGTATTGTTTTGGAAATTGGGTAAATGAAATAATTTTACCTTGATTATTTTTATTTATAAAGGAATAATTTTTCAGAAAATTATTATGGTATATATGGTGTGCTTGGTTGTTAGAGAATGATAATGTTGATTATTATCATTTGTTGTTTGTTGTTTGTGATCAAATAAAAGTTGATATTATAATGTAAACAAAGATTACTATTAAGAAATAATCTTATATTACCAAATGGAATTATAAAGATATGATTTAAAAATGTGATTTATAAATTGAAAGGAAATGAAATTTTTGAAGTATATTATAAATATGATTTGTAAGTAAAAAGAGAGTTTAAAAACTGGGAATTTGAGAATTTAAATTCCGTTGGTTTTGGAAATGTTTTTCAAAGTTTTGGAAAATGATAATAATATCAATTGGAAAATATTTAGAATAGAAACATTTAAAAGGACTTTAAAAAAGAAAGAAAGCACTGAACTCACTTCGGTCGTTGGAAAATAATTTCGATGATGACTGCAGCATCATCAACGTTCATTTTCGGGTTTTTAAGAGAGGAATTGCTACCATTAGAGTTTTGTTTTGATAAAACTAGCTAGATTTTGAAAATCCAAAAGAATGATTTGATATACCAAGGGGATTATGTATGTATATTGTTTCGAAATAATTTGAAATGAATAAGAATAAGGTGTTTAAACTCTGGAAATTTTCAATTAAGTATTTTATGAAAATATGATAAAATAAGTTTGATAACTTATAAATTTTGAGAATTAGTAAGTGTTAATCCACCTTTTGGCAAGGCCGTAGACATGCGGATTTAACTTAATCGATTACTCATTTGCCAAGACTGGAGTACGGTGAAATTAAAGCTAGCTGGATGGATAGACGGTCAAGGGTGGAAAGTCATGAGTGGCCCGGCCTAAGGGTGCGGCATCAGTTGCTCGGAGGTGAATTGGATCGGCATAATGGTGTGGTTCGGCTTTGGTGATGTCGTTCGGCCTCGATGGGGTCAGTTGAAGTGGGTCGGCGTAGAGTGGTTCGACATCAAGGTGGCTCGGTCGTGGAAAAGGTAACAAGGTAGCTCAGTCGTGGATAAGGTAACAAGGTGACTCGATCAAGTTGAGGGTCGGTAGTGGCGTGTGGCATGGTCGCTTCGAGTCTTGGGTTTCTTTGCTTCGGGTCACAACTTGATCACTTCGAGTCAGCTATTAAAGAAGCGGGTCGGCCACTTCGGGTTTTTGGGCTCCCTCCTTCGAGTTTTGTGGTTCAGCTCCTAGGATGTGGGTCCGTAGGAAATGTAGTTGGGTCGGCTACATTGTAGTTTGGTTACTTCGAGTCATTCGGCTCGTGACTTCGGGTCGGCTGCGTGATAACATGGGTCGGCATCAATGCATGGTTCGGCCGCATCAAGTCTTTCGATTACTTCGAGTCCAAAGGGGATTTACTTCGAGTCGCCTTGGTGGATTTCCTGGGTCGACAACATTTGGACAGGGAGTTGGTCGAGGCTATAGGTTCTGGATCGGCCATGGACTTAGCGGGCCCTGGGTCATTCAGGAAATCCACTAAGGCAACTCGAAGTAAAATTCTACCATAATAACTTAGCCTATGGCTTTAAATAAAATTCATATTTATTATCCATAAATGTTTCACTATCATTTCATAATTTTTCCACAATTATTATTTAGAATTTTTACAAATTAAATAATCATCTTCATATTTACCGTATAAAGCCCAATTTCACAAATAAATGAATAAACACCTTTTATAAGTGAAATAAAAATTCTTTTCATCTAAAAATAATTCCTTTATCTTGTTTGTTTCTAATATTTAACTTTAGTAAATTATTTAACCATTTATAATACATTTTAATAATCATTTTATCCCTTAAAAATGTCCAAACTCCTTTTAGAAAGTCAAAGTTTGCTCAAATAAATTATTTTATTACTTTATAAATATTTTCCCATATAATTTCCCAATAATTTCTGTTTTTCCCCATTGTAATATTAAAACCCTTTTAATCAATTAAACCTTTTTTTAAATCCCAAAAAATTCTATGTTCTAAATCATCACAAATCCCAACATTCACATTTTATTATTAAAATCTCATTTAATTAGTTAATTCTCTACTATTAATTTAACTAATTACTTCTCAACATCGGGTTGTTACTATATACTTACGAATAAATTCTTTGTCATGTTGTCACTTTAAGACCCATGCAAGGGCCGAATTATACAAGTACTAAATACATCCGTATATTGGTCACTTAAGTGATTATTTACCTGAGATTATATATTGTCTTATGAATTTTGAATTATAAACTAATACAAGAATATGGATATTTGTTCCATATCATATCGCATAAAAAGCTGTATGGTAAACAATCACAATCATAGTATACAAACACTCAATGAAATAGGATTGTTCGAAACAAGTAAGCAAACTGTAGTACAAGATCATGCATTTGATAATTCATATGATTGAATGCAATGAGAATCTTGTTATGTTAAAAATAACGAAAGAACAACGAATAAGGGCCGACCTAGGAATTCAATCACTAAAATTTTAGTTTCGATCGATTTACTTATGTGCAACTAATTTGATATCCTTAAAATGTTAAGGATGTGCGAATGCGCTTTTGTAAAGACTTCAGCATAATCGTGTGGTAAGGATTTCCTTTTGGATGGTTTGACCATTTAGAATGGAAAACAAATGTTCGATAGTGGTTGTAAAATAAGCACAGTTGGGATGAAGAGAGTGATGGTCACTTCTACTTCATGACGAAACATTAGAACTGATAATTGCATAAAATATAAAGTAGATACTAAATATGGATTGACAAATGTGATTTATATATGCAATTCTGTTATAGAAAATTATTTTCTATAAGACTTATTTCTTTGAGCTTGAGGTATTTGATCAAAAACTCTAGATTGTAAACTAATTACAATGGATGATATAAATGGCCCATAATTAGTGATTGAATTGAACTTCATATTTACTACACTATTATAATAATGGTGGAAATAGCGGGAGCATACCATATACACTTATTAATGGATACATCAAAATGCAAAAGAATACTTCGTATATATACATAATATTTTTTGTAACTTAATAATAATTTTCACTATTGGTTGAAAATATATGCAGTTTTATTTGAATATAAATATTATGAATATTAATTATAAAATTAATCTATTGTAATGATGGTATTTATTTTGATAACAATGGTGATGCATTAGCTATAGAAATAATAGAAGCACCTAAAATTTTCTAGAATTATTTTGGAACTATAACCAAGCCATATCCTTAAGAATTATCGCACCCATCCAATGGGCAAAACACCTAGTCAATGGGAGTAACAAAAGAATTAATGAACTCTCCGGATTAATACATATAGATGTATTCATTCCAAGGTTTATTGATTCCAAAAACAGATCCACTTACTTCAATAAATTCGTGGATGAATTATCAAAAACATAAACATGTGTATTTGATACACAAGTAGAATATTTTAGATAATTTCATAGGATTTAAATGGAAGTAGAAAACATAAAATACAAAGTAAAAATAATAATTCTATTTCATCTAACATGTGAGTATATTGGAAAGAGTTCCAAAAGTTCCAAAAAAAGAATAAAATTTGACCTTAAAATAACTCCTTACTATAATACAAAATGATGTGTCAATAAGGAGTAATCAGATTTGTTGGACAAAGTATAATTGATGATGGGTGATATTGAATTAACTTTTCTCTGTAAGAGTATGTACTTAAGCGTAAGTACATATGCTAAATTTGATTTCATCTAAAGCACTATTTATAAAATCATTTAAGATATGAATTAACATGAAACCCCTACACGTCCTAGGTCAAAAAGGTGATAGGTTGTACGAGTCGAGAGGCTTCACTTAAATTTGATTGTGAAGGATCTTGTTTGAAACACCCCAAAGGAGTTTGGAACCGACTAACAATGGTTGACTAATTTATGTTATGAGAAAAGTTTCATAAACTCAAAATTTAATCAGTTTTATGTAAGTACACTCTAACACAGAAACTGATTATATAAGATGAAAAGAAATTAACCATGCCTAAAATAAATACAACTCATCAGAATATCTAATAAGAAATCTTACGCATTAAAGAGAACTTATTATTTTCTTATCAGTGTCTAGAAAAAGAATTGTTAATAATAACAATATCCTCATTTTCAGTAAGCCATAAAGAGTATAGACTCTTCCATATGGCATGATGCTTTAAATCTGAAATGCATTCTAAGTACATTATCAAAATATGATTTTGATAGTTGAACCCAAAGGATATGATCCATCAGCCGCAGGTGTGTCTTCAGATGGAAAACCGATGCAGTTGGAATATAGTAAGCAACATTGATGAGAACGACCTCGTGAATTTCACTTGTTGAAGTTAGCATAAAAGAATTATTAGTCAACATGCTTGAAATAATTCGGATTTTGCTTGCAAAATTATCGTCTAATATTACTTTGAGTTTTGGTACATCTTTGTTTAAACATAAATTCTAAATAATGATTTAGAATAGACCATTTGCACATAATAACTAGAATGTCATGACGTTAGTGGGAGTGATAACTGGGTATTGTAAATGTTGGATAAGGTCGAAGAACTGGTACGATTATATCGTTTGACAAGCATTAGATGGAATATTATGGGTACTAAAGATTTCTAAACCTATATGTAACGATGTTAGGATTTTCCTAAACGATATAGATAAACAATCCCACATTAAAATGTTTAACATGGAGCATATGAGATGAATTCCTTATGCATCGACAACATTAATTATCATATATGCCATGTTATCTACTATACTGCAATTCACTTATGTAATTACTATATTTTGCGAGTATCAAATCCAAATTAAGATTACTGGATAGTAATTACGAGTATTCTTGAGTATTTACGAAATACTAGAGAATTGATTGTGGAAACAACGAAATTCTTAAGAAAGAGTATTTAGACTCTGACTTCAAAAGTAATATCAAATATACTTTTTAGTCCAAGATTCATGTTTAACCCTAGATAAGATGCTTCAAGTTGGAAATTTTACAAACAGGAGGTGGTGGATGATTCAACCGAAAGGCCAAGTGCATCGCCTTGAATAACACCATAATAAAAGTAGTACACAAATGCACAAAGTTATAACTAAGCTAGGATGATGCCAAATGTTGAAAATCCCATGACTTCGTTTTGTGAAAACAATGCCGTAATACAAATCATGAAAGAAATTAAGGGTCACAAGAAGTATAGACTCATACTTTGAAAGTTCTACATGATAAAGGCAGTTTATCAACAGCGGAGAGATGTTGGCTGATAGAATAGATAATAATACAATACAGAAAATCCATTAACTAAGGGACTAACTCAATTGATTCTAAACTGATTGGAGGAATTTGATTAAGATTCCATAATTGACCTTAAGCGCAAGTTGGAGATTGATAGAGTTAATGGTATGTCATAGGGGAAATTATGTAATTTATAACAAATATCTGACTCTACAAACAATCTTTTTCAAATAAAAGCTAGTCGGCTTCATGTGGGCCGTCCATATTTATAAATGAATTAGAAATAGGTATTTGGCACATGCATCAAAGCAACTTGAAACAATTAAAGCACATGAGTTTAACAAGAAACCAAAACTACTAAAACCTAGGTTATCTAACAACTAGTCCCCTTCCACAAAGGAAGAGCCACTACCATCATCCAAAGATTCAGGTCCAATAACATGATAAAACCTTGAAAAGAGAGACACTAAGGAAGAGATAAAATCCACTGGATTTGTGCAAAAAGATATTTCCAATCTCATGACTTTTCTGCTAAGACAGACCTATTCAGATCACCAAATTGACCAAGCACCGAGAGTGTTAGACTTACATCCTCTACATGAAAAATGTCCACCCTTAGGATCATATCTCATTTCAGAAGGCTTTTGAGTCCAATCTTGCTCAGAGGAACCCAAAAATAAATTGTTGAAGGGAGGAAGAACAAAATCCGGTTTTTCCTTATAAATATCTATAATAACGACAACAAGGGAATCATATGAAACCAAAGGCAAGATCTTGGAAGGAGAAACAACAATAGTAGGGTGAATAAGCTTTGGAACTCACCCCATGGCAAAGGTCAAGGGAGTGGAATCATAGCAGAAAAATGCAAATGGTTTTTTTCATTCTATAGCTTACAAGATTCCATTCAGTGACCAAAAGAGTGACAAGTCATGCAAATATCAGGATTCCAACTGTAATGTAGATTAACAACTAATTCATGCCCTTTAGCAATATGTATAATTATCGTGGATAGCAAAGGCTTTTTGGGAGTTATTTCAATAAGTGCCTTGGCATACACTAGCTTTTTCCAAGCTATGGGGTTAGCATTAAAGTGTTTGAATTTACCAACAACGTTCGCTAACCAATTAAACCCAATTAGTGGTTCCAACATATGTGGGATATAAAAAAAATGAGCCCAAACTAGAATAGAAAGAACATGTTCCTTAGCTTTGTCCATAGTCGGACTCCATGAAATAATGATGAAAGGTTGACCTTCAATAATGATGGATCCGCCTCAATAACATAATACCTTTCATATTTTCTAGTGAATTTGAAAAAGAACATAGAATTATCAAAGTGGACTTGAAGTCTACCCCTAATATTCCAAAGCTGACGACAATGATCTCTAGCAACTTGATACTGGGAGGATGTAGAATCTAAGGAAAACCCCACTAAGTACTTCGATCAAAATTCGGCACCTGCTTCTAACACTTCACTTATGGAACCACTACACCATCTATCTCCGTGATATCAAAAGATCGGGGAACTTATTCACCTGCATTTCTCGACATTGCAGAAAAAAGTGAAGACTACTTATTTCCAACGCTAAGGGAAGGAGCAGTAGATTGGGCACTTGTACCATTCATCGCAATAGTCTTGGATACTTTAGAAATAGGATTTTTGGTCTGGGCATTAACGCAAGCATTTGAGTGCTTACATTGCATCCCACTGAAATTCCCCCACTTCACAATCTTTATCCACTACAACACCATTACAAAAATTTATATCTACAACACATATCTTAATAGAATGCTACTAGCCACCAAAAAATACCAACAGCCAATAAAGAAGATAGAGGAGTAGCCGAACTTACATTGTTAGCAGAAACAGGTATACACCAGAAATTGGAGTGCATAAAGGATCAATGTTTTGCATCGATGATTCAAGAGCACTAAATGGTTTCGTTAAAATGAGGGAAGCTCAAAACCAATTGACAAGACCGAAGGTAACATGTGCGTGTAAATAGGAGTTTCAAGCGGGGAAAATCTCGATCAGACACCATAAATGATGGAGGAGACAAAAGGAGATTGGTCAGAACAGAAATAGCATTGAAGACATGACCAGATCTCAGTAGGAAGATGGCTCAAAAATCGGGTGAGGCATTAAAGGCTTTTTGGATGAGCTAGGCCCAAAGAGAGAGAAAGCGATGAAGATGGGGAACAAATGAAACTAGGTAGGGGAGAAAATGGATCTAGGAAGAAGCGTCGTCTAGGAGAGAAAGATGTGTCCATTGAAATGTGAATATGGTATGCTTATTTGTAGTCAATCTTGTTCATACTAACGGTGTTTGTTTTCTTTATATAATTTTTTATATTATAATATAATTAATTAAGTAATAATTTAGAATATATTAATAAGAGAATCCTTAAATAAAATGTTATGTGATTGTAGTTACAAATACTTGCAATCGTGAGTAATTTATCATAAACAAAATGAGATTTTGCTTTAAATATTCCTGGCGAGATGCTTTGAAAAAATGATATCGATTCATCCATCAAGACCAGAGCGTGTAACACTCCCTAAATGTTGGGTGGTGTATTACTTAAGGTTGCTAGGGGTATCAAGAAGTTATGTATTTGTAGTTATTGGATAATTATGGAATGACTCTTCCAATTGGTCAATAACAACTGTGCTAAACAGGAAATCTCAGTGACGATATTGCATAATTCGCTCGACTTGAGAATACTGTGAAACTTCAATCCAAATACTCCACAATGATTATAGTTAAATCATGCATGGTAATCCATTAAGCAACTACAATTGGGTCTGAGTTGAAGCATTAGGAGTGAAGCACTATTCGATAGAGAATTCATCTCCTCAGTTGTACGAGGTTAGTATTGTAACAACCTTGCTTTCTATGCTGTAGTAATAAATAAATTTAATTAAGTGGAAATTAGCCACAAGGGTCTCTCTAGTAAGTGCAATTAGTTTCTAGGACACACAGCTGAAATAATTACTTTTAAGGACAAAATGTAAAATAATTAGTTTTTAAGGTCAAAAAACTTATGAAATTATGTCCTTGAAAGTTATTGGACGGCTGACTTTGTCCTTGAAAGTAATTATTCTACTGACTTTGGCCTTGAAATTAATTTCTGTGAATGTGTATCCTAGAAACTAATTGGACTGTAAAATTTGTCCTTCTGGTGAAATTCCCCTTTAATTAAAATATACATTGTTCGAATTCCATTTTTGATAATTTTGGTTTTGAAAATAATTTTTTACCTAATTAAAGTCTATTTGAAAAAAGATTTTGTTTCAATGAATTGAATCAATTAACAAATTTTTTTAGATACATATTGAACTCGATAGCTATTTTTAGATACAATGGGTAGTGTGACCGAAGTGAAAATGGTCTTGTCGGGAAAAGCTATTGACATACGAGGAGGAAAAAAGTTAGTTGGTTCTTGCAAAATTTCTGCATCGAACTTGAGATGTTATTTAAAAAGTTTGCTCATTGAAAGCCCTTGAGCAAGATCAAGCGTCCTGGTGATCTCAACATCATCATCTGCATGTGTCTCCTATGAGTCACTAGGCTTCTCTTCTTGTAACGCATCGATTATTCGTGCATCCATACCTGAGGCATTAATAACTGGGATGCTTAGGATCGTCCCAGTGATAGCCACGACCGTTGAATCGGTCATCATTGTTGTTGGCCTGATTGGGAGCTCTCCTTGGGAAGACTTGGCACTATAGGCTAACCTAAAATTAAAAAAGGATGAAATAAGAGATTAGCGATGTTGACAGACATCATGTGTGCTCTCTCAATTATGGGTGAGGTCAATGATATACCTCCGACAGATTGAGGCTCTGTGCTAGTAAGCGTACCATCCAAATTTCTCTTTTAGATGGGAGATAGCATGATTGGCTTGTGAAGTTGCAGGATATTCGGATTATACCCAGGGTCTAATGAACTGACAGAAGTAACAAGAGGCCCGAAAGTAAGACCTACAGCAGTATCCTGAGGAGTAGTGGCAGAACCTTTGGCTTGATCGTCTTGAACTATAGCGGCTAGTTCCGGGTGTAAAATAAGCTCAATGGCTCTGAGTGCGTCGCTCTCCTCTGCAGTTAAAATTTCTATCTTGAGCTCCACTAAGTCTATTTTAACTCATTCTGAATGTCTGCGCTTATCCCGCACTATCTTTTCCTATGCCATTGCCAAGTTGTGAGGATAAGCTTTATCGAGCCACGCTTAGTCTCAGAATTTAAGAACATTGGCGTTATAGTTGGTGATGAGTGGATCGAAGCTATCCTTAATCCATCTTTCTACAAAGGCCACCAACTCATCCACTCTTTCCGCTTTGTCTAGCGCATCGTCTCTTTCCGTGCGTGCATTATCTCTCTCGTTGTGGGCATCGAGAAATTCATTGCAGTAATTGTGAGTAGTTTGAAAAGCCCCATCTTTCTCTTTCCTTTCACCTTCTAGTTGTGCTTTCAATGCTTTTACCTCTTCAACCAAATAATGATTCCTATGGTGAACAAACTCCACTTTGACCATATGATTCTTTCTTTCTTGCTCGATTGTAGCATGTAACTACATGACCATTTGATCAACATCCTCCTTCGCTTTCTTTAACTCAGCGACTTCTTGGTCGAGATAGGCGACGATATCATTATTCTGGTTTGTAGTGAGTTTCATTCCTGCGACCTCAACCTCTAAATTATCGAAAAATTTCGGGATTATCTCAACCAGCCTCCTCCAAGTAAAATACTGATCGTATACATCACCAATGTACTTAACTGTTTTGTCCTTAACGTATGCAAGAATATCTTTCAAGATCGGAACAAACTTGCAGGCTTTGAAATTGATCTTCAAAAAATGATGTTGTAATTTGGCAATCCAAGGATTTGAAGCAATTAGTTGTTCTTTTTCAATGACGGGCTGTTCAACTGGCTTCTCGATAGGTGCTTTATTAGATATGTGCCGAGAGGAATCAAAAGCCATGGATTTCGATGGATGATAAGATTGCTAAGAAGCATGAGACAACACTGACTACTTGGTAGAGAGAGAAGCATGAGAAGGGTCGTTACGAAGGACGATGTTGCGATGACTAGACTAGTTTTCCAAACCTCTAGATGAGGGAGACCTAGATCTAGTTCAATGCCTAGACGATGAATCGTGTGGCATGTAATCTTTCTCTCTACCTCTACGTTCGTGGCTTGAATGTCGGCTAGACTCAGAATCGTGACTGGGCTTGTGAGGTCACGTCGTTGGTTTGCACCTCGGCTGATATCCCATCTGATCCTGGAAATCCTCATATAATCCATGTCGCTCCATGGAACCTGCGAGTAAAGTGAAGATAAATCATCTTTGACAAGATAGGAGCACTACATAAGCTATGCAGAGTACAATGCATCTATATGTGTGTGTAAGTGTCCTAGTGTCCCTCCAATGGGCTATGGGTTTGAATTTTGCTGACATGGGTAATCTCCCCTTCTTTGGTAGAATGCACATCCTCTTGGAAACAAATGGGGGACATAACATCCCAAATACCCATATTGGTGAGGCCAAAGGAGTCGATTACATCCAGGATTGTCCTATGACTAGCGAAAGGATCCTCCAAAGTCTGTACAGGAGTCTCAAATGTGGACGTAGCTGGCGGCGGTGAGGTTGGAGTCCACTTTTTAGGAAGTTTAATCTTAAGGCTTTTCCTTTGAAGAGGCTGTTGATCATCTTCGCCTTAACCTTCTTCACTATGTTCTCCTACTCCTTCACCTTTACCCCTGATCTCACCCTCTTTGGAGTGCTCTTAAATGTTGCCAGCCTCAATTACTGGACTTTGGATTAGGGGCACTGGTGAGTGTCTCCATCTTCTTTGGACGAAGAATCATCCCCATCACTATCGGTGGCCTCCGAAGCAGCACCAACACTACGATCATATTCCAATAAGTTATATGAACATAAATTTTCATCATTGAGCAACACCTTAGCCTCTTTGTCTTCTTCTAGGATTAGATGAAGTTATTTGATAGTCCCTGCCAAGGTTGCATTAGAAAGCCTACGCGATACATTTGTAAAGAACAAAAAAGACGTTCAAGAGTGACAAAGTTACGGATGTGGAACCATTGTTGAGAGAACCCGAGAGGATAGTGAACAAAGAAGAATTTTGTTTTGAAATATCTCAATTTATTCCAAGTGCTAACTATGATCTGACAACATCTAGAAGGCTCTAGAAAGAGGAAGGAAGGGCTTCCCTTACGATGCTTAAAGCTGATCAAATGTCGGATCTCTTGGTTGTTAGGAAATCAGTCAAAGTGGCAAGCAAATATAATGAACAAACTATTGAGGAAATCATATCCGTTGGATGGAGTTAGGTCGGAGCTAATCTCATGAAGTGTGGAACTTGACGGATGAACTGATTAAACGGTGGGATGCATTCCTCCAAGCACATGTTCCTATTGCATGTTGTATATCCATCTGGTGTATGATGCGCTCTCTAATAGCATGTCGGAACAAATACATCCTCAAATGGGATTCCATGTTTCTCGTAGATTTTTCTAAGTGATCCATCTTCGATTTTGGAAGTAGGAGAATTGACGGGAACATCTAGTATGACTGCATCGTCAAGAGTATTTTAGGTAGGTTCAACTTCTAGACCCTGTATGGGCTCCATTGGAACTTCTGAAATCTGCTGTTCTACTTGTGGATTTTTGGGCTGAGGTATAGATTGTACTGTAGTTTAACGGCCAGACGAAACTGGAGTCAAGCTAGACTCAGTATCCGATTCGGCATTTCTAGTAGTCAATGGACATGGAGCTTGAGCGGAGAGACGCTAAGAACATCTTTGAGCAATAGCTATCAAAACTCAACACATAAGTGATATCAGATTAACTAAAGGTAAGACCCCATGCTAAAGTGCAAGCTTAGTGTAGTGTTATGCAATGTCGTACAGTGTTGTACAGTTTCATGCAGTGCTGATTTGCGATATTGTGCAACAGTCTACTTAAAATCTGGATTTTATCCGAGGTGACCATCATCGCTGACCATCCTGACAGGCTTTCACGTCATTGGATATGCTTTGGAAATGCTCAATAATTTGGGGGATAACATTTGGCAAAATCCAGACATTGATTAACAGTGCACTTCTCAAAAGAGAATTTGAGGACAAAAAACTTCCAAGGGTAGGATTGGTACCTATCCATACCCGTGGTGGGTTTTCTTCTCCTTTACACTTCGTTCGCTCATCCAAAGCACTATCATCGACATTAAATCCACCGGCATTCATCTCCATGTCCATCGCCACCCACCTATGGACGCTCAGATCGAAGAGAGAAATCGATTCGAAGTTTGAATTATGGTTTGACTCGAGTGCAGATGGATCGATTGCAACTTAGATGGAACGAACGACGGTCAAGGATCGGAGGTCGAGACGGCGAATGGCAGTGGCGGTAGTTCAAAAGGCGGAGCAATGGTTGTATTAAGGGAAAAAGCTTTTTAATGGCGGTCACAAGCTTAAATCAGTTGTAAGAAAATAATGCGAGGAAAGAAAGTGGAACACCTGAATATATAATACTCTCGACCTATAAGAATAGGCATCAAATTCGCCTATTTCTAAGGCTATGAATCAGTACCAATCAATCGATGTTCAAAATTGAAAAAGGGGAAATGACATACATGTATATATGCATATATACATATATATATATATATATATGTGTGTGTGTGTGTGTGTGTGTGCGTGTGTGCGTGTGCGTGCATGTATCTAGTGCTACACTAGAGCCAATATGTACACAGAACTAGGGCATGATGGAAAATCAAAGCATTTATGTGTGTGTGTGTGTGCATATTTACCATTCAATAACTGGAAAGCAGATCAAGGCAGATTCAAACCTAAAAAATCCAAAAAAGAAATCAGTTCAAAACTTCGAGTTCAGAACGATGGATCGTGAGTGCACGCTCCAGTTTTATAGTTTCAAGTGCTAAAGGAGCATCATAACGAATGGTTATTGACGCAACACTTCACTTAAAAGGTCCGAAAAAGGATAAAAAACTATTTAAAGCATGGATTTGAGTCTGGTATGGCAATCCCGACTTGTCTCAATTCAATGTAATAGTGTTTGCAACAAGATGCACTTTGGGGGGGGATGTCAAGTCTTATCTAGCCTTTTGACCAGGCAGTATATAGACTGACTTGACAAATAGAACTTGAAAGCTATTGAGGTAAAAAGCCCAGGGAGATAACCATAAAGTCTAGAAAACAAATACAATCAAGACCTCAAGATAAAGACAAGACAAATCCAAAAATTCAAGAGCATGATCCATCAATCTAATGGATCAGTACCGATCCTGGATATGGTTCGATACTGATCCATAGAATCTTCCCATATTTGCCCCATTTTCAAGCTCCGACGATAGCTCACATGCCAATTATCATCGAATGCCTCAATCATTAGAAATCAACAAGTTTGCTCCTCTACCGACCAATCCAATTGACTCAGAAACAAGCTCATAATCCTATAAATGAGTTTGGAAACACAAAGCTAATGATATACTACTTCGATCCAAGGTAGCTAGAACCATCCATAAGTCCATCTTATGGATCGGTACCGATCCATGCCTATGGATCTGTACTGATCCATAACTATTTGCTGACAAGGCCACGTCTTCTCGAGTATAATTGCTGCTACATAATGGAGAACGTAGAGGAGGACATGCTAGAGCTTTTCCTGGCAACCTACAGCTATAAATAGGCATGGATGAGCATAATTTCGAGGATCTTTTAGCTCTCTAGCAATTTTACATATATTTCTTATAATTGGCTATCAAGTGGTACCAAACGATATAAACAGCAATTGTAAAATAGAGATATCATCAATAAAATCTCAGTTGGATGTGGGCAACGATTAGCCAAACCACTATAAACATGTGTTGTTCTGTTTTCTCCCATTTTCATTTATATTTCATCACTTTTATTCTCTAAATAATCTATTGGGTGTTTGTGCCATTTTTGGTACTAACACACCAAATTTCTGCAAACTCCAACTTCCAAGCTTAACTCGATCATCCCGATCACCTTGAACTGCCGTAATTGCCTCCTAGCTATCACTATCATTCGATCTTCCCTTGTGTCACCATCGACCTCTCGAAGCACTCATCCTCGAATACTCCTACTCGAATTCCAAATCCAAGATCCCTAATGTTGGACGGCGTCGCTAAGCTTCATTGCAGCGGCGTGGTTATGGTAGACGGTGGTGATTGGACTTTGGAAGGTCTTGATAAGTGGTTGGCCATGCCAAGTCTTAGGTCCTCTAAGGGTTTTACTCAGGTCTAACCTGAAGTGGGCACATTATACAATAATTCTTCAAATACATGGTGTCCATTTTGTGTCAATTTCACTCCTGCTCCGAGTTGTACACAAGGTATATCTATCTTGCCTTAATCCCAAGCCTTCATATCTAAAAGTTCCTAGACTAACTCCTACCAACACTTAGTCGATCTCACATCACCTTTTAAATTCCAATAGGACGGTCTTTTTCCAAGGAACGATCACTTTGAACGCATGTCAATACTCAAAAGATTTCATTGTACATCATTTCTAGTTACTGCACATCTTGTATCCTTGCCAATAAAAAAATTTCTGTATCAATCAGGACAGCGGTTCCATTATTGATTATCCAATGGTAATGGGTAAAACCTGATGCACGGTTTTGTCGTGTAATGTGGCTTGTTTTCCAAGAATGAATATTTCTTCGTTCGATGCCCATACAGATTCAACAGGCTCTGGCTTTTCGAAAGTAAGACTTCTTTTCTTTCCACTTCTCCCTATACTAGAATCCCTGTTATTCAAGTACTTAACTTATCATTTGATTCCTTCATAGATATTCCTACTCAAGACACAGGTGAAGAGCATGCTGACACTCTTAGGATCCTTGAGAACATCACCATCCGACATCGCTCTACCCCTTATCTTCTTACGAATGAGAACCTTCGTTGGTGCAACCTTTTACATTCTGATTATTTCACCGTTCCTGTTGAAACCCCTCCGAGCACCTCCAGAATGCTGACTAGGTCTTCTTCCCCCGCCCGTAGTTCTGGCTGTTATCTCAAAGGGAAAGTGAAAGGACCATCTGGTATGGCAAATGTTGATGAGTTGGTTGAGAGAGCATCAAAAGAGCATGTTGTCGGTGAAGTTCTTAGAGAAGGAGACGAGGGAGTTGAAATTCAAAAAATTCAAGAAGAATGTGACAGAGAAGAAAGAAGAGAGGGAAAAGAGGCGGAGAAAGAAGAAGAGAGAAATGGAGGAGGCAATGGTGACTATGACATCAGTCAAGAGAGAGATGGGTCATACGATGAGATATCTCCCGAAGGTACCGAACTACCTACCTCACTCATCCACAGCGTATCGTGATCGGAACTTTAAAGCAAATCATAGAACTAAGCATGGTGCAAATTGCCAAGGCGATTCCTCCAACTAGTTTCTATGATGATATCTTCGCCTCATTAAGCAACTTCGATGTTCCAATTGCCGATTTCCTTAAGGAGTGCTCTCCGGGCTTCAGCTTCCCATTTAAGGGTATCATAGCCGAAGGAGGTAAGACTGCATCCATATTTCTTCCTGAACTTGGTCCGTAGAGTATTTAGGGTGGACACCAACACTCTACACACCTTTAGGATCACAAAAACACATTCCTTGCATTCATTCGTATTTCAATATTATGGAACTGATACGATCTTCTCTTTCATTCTGGGTATAATGAGCAAGGATTGGTTTAGTAATCTTTGGTATGATATTTTCGAGGAGAGAAAGTGCACTCCCAATCTATACCTGCATCACTCCAACAATCACTGGGAGTAAGAAACGGAAGAGGAGATAACAGAGAAAAGATAGAGAGCAAGAGGAGGAAAGAGACTACCAGGCCGAGAGGGATTGAAAGAAGAGGCAGGTCGAAGAGAAAAAGTTCTATGAACATGGAAAGAGGCATAAGGATTCACATGATAGTTGCGGTTCCTCTTCTGGCATTCCTTCACCTCATTCTCAAAACCAGCTTCCATCAATAAACTTCGACTTTACTTTCACTTGCTACTCCCATTCCTCTTAAATCCAAAGGAATAACTACTCCTCCAACTTCTCTTCCTGCCCTATCCAACCGCCTGTAGGCCTCTTACCCTAACCTTTGCTTAACTGGTGTCATGTTTGATCATGACATCAAGAATATTCCTAAAGTAGAAGCGGACCACAAGGTTAGATGGATCCAGGAGCTTGTTGACCAAGGATACAAGTGGAAGAAGCTTTGTTATGCCATCTCCAATGTCAACTGAATCAACCAAAAGAATATTCGATCGTTTGAATCAGAAAAGAAGACCTATGACACCCTCATAGGAGGGTACAAAGGGGATTAGGAGAAGATGAAGGCAGAGAGAGATGTATGTAATGACCTTAATTTTTAGTAACATTATTTAGGGTATTTAATTAACTAAATTAAATAAAATAACGTGATGAATAGGGGATTGAGATTTGTGATTAAACTAAGGGGTAGCCGTGCCTAAGAGAATAAATGAACTAAAATGAACTAAAATAAAATGAGTAAAGGAAATAGGTGAGGGGCAAAGTTGGAATAAGAATATTCTAATACCCTAAACCCTTAGGAATTCATTTCATACGTTCATTTGCAATACCAAACTAAAATAGAGACCAGCCATCATTAGTAAGAACAAGAGGAAGAAAAGCTAAAGGAAGAAGATTAATCAAAATCAAATCGATTCAAATCTCAAACTTCTTAATCTCAAAGCTAAGGCGACTAATGACTATATCTCATATTTTAGTTTTAAGGTTAAATCCGATTTATCTTGCAAGGTTATGCCATGTTTTTGAATGATTAAATGTTTATATATGCTTGTTGATGATTTATGCTTATTCATATAGGTTTTATGATATGTTTTAATGTGAAAAACCTATTAAATGACATCCAAATGCCTTGCGATTTTAGATTTAGATCAAAAATGATATTTTAGAGATGGGTTTTAATTTTCATAATTTTCTGAATTTATGTGGATTTAATATAAATTTTCTAGTGAAGAAAATGATTGTTAGGGTTTAAAATAATTTACGGCTAAATTGTTTATGTTTTGGGTCTGAAATAAATATATGTTGAAAACATATTTAAAATGATTTTCTGGAATTTTGTAGAATTTTCCTAAATGTTTTAATAGATATATAAAATTATTTAAGGTATGGGACTTAAATGTTTTATATATTTATAAAAGGAGAAGGGGTATTTTATAAATAAATTAAATTGTTTATTTCTGAAACATTGGCAGCACTTTTAGAAAAGAAATAAGCTACCAATAATATTTGGACAAACAAGGCAGGTTAGTTGAAAAGAATTACTTAAGAAGGTTAAAAATCAGTTTGAACATGCTTTTTACATGTTTCACCACTTTAGGCGCCTAGCTTTTGACCATGTTCCTCCGCCACCATCACCATCGAAACTAATGCGCATGGCATCAAAGATTTGGTGCGCAGCGAATTGGATATAGGTGGATGGTATTGGATCGAAACCAGGGGTTCTGAAGGGTCGAAGCGCTACTTTGCTTTCAAATGAAAACGCGGCTGCTTTGCTTTCGAAGGATATGCTTTCGACTTGGTTGGCTTTCAACTGGGTCAAATTGATTTAAGGAACGGTTTCGAAATTGGTTGCGCCTTTGTTTTAAGTAAATGCTTTCGAAGGGGTCGAAACCCCTAGCTGTCGCTTTTCTACCTTTCGAAGAAAATGGTTTCAGAAGGTATAATTTGTTTTAAAATCCTAGCCACTTCTCCAATGCTTTCGAAGCGTTGGTTTCGACACCATCACTTCTTTGCTTAGGAAATAGCTTTCGAAAAAGGGCTTTCGACTTAAATGTTTTATGACCCTTTTGCTCTACTGAAGGCATAACCCAAAGGTTTCGTAGGAGATAGATTTAAATGCTTTTGAAAGGTTGTTTCATATGTTTTACTTGAACCCAAATAGTTTTGAAAGGTTTTAATGAAGGTTTTGAAGGGGTGGTTCCCTAATGGTTTCGAAAGGTTGAAAGGAAAGGTTTTCCAATGTTTTCAAAAGGTAATGTTTAAGTGTTTTAAAGATAGAACGTCTAAGGTTTTATAGCTTTCGAAGGAAATGTTTTTCAGTGGTTTCGAAAGGTTTATACGAATGGTTTCAAAAGCAATGTTTTGGCCTTCGGCCTAGGTGAAAGAAAGGGGTTTACTTGGTTTCGAAAGGGGTACTTTCAATGGTCTCGAAAGTGGTACGTTCAATGGATTCGAAAGGGGTACTTTCAAAGGTTTAAATGTTTTCATCAACAAAGTTTTGAGTAAAGTATGTATGACATGGCAAGGTGATTTGAGTAAAGCATAGAGTATATTATTCCTTATTTAAAGAATGGTTTAAAGGTTTAAATCAATTTGATAGAAAAGGTTTCCAAGGAAAATTATTGGTAGTTAACCCTAAGTAAAATGACTCAGATATTTTTATACCTGATGGGACTGGTACAGGGTCGCACCCTATTCATTAGCTATTAGCCCCTAGCTAATTTAGTCCAAAATTCCAGTGCGTAGGGCTTTGTCATAGGTAAGACTAAAATGATGTTATACACAGAAGGGAATATATTTGTACAGAGGTAGGTTAATGGTAAGCTCGCAAAACCATTAGGATTAGTTGACCTGGAGAAAGTAAGTTAGGTATAGACCGTACAGAAGAGGAGTATCTAACATATGTCAGGTTATTTGTTTATATTGCCTGGTAGGCCCGAGTCAGCCAAAGGTTAGTAGTTAGCCTAACAAAACTATAATGTTCGAACAGATAGTCCATTTGTTACCTGATATGTATGTTTACATGATAATGCTTTACAGTTTTAACCACTTTTGGTTGCAGGACTATGATTTGCAAAAGATATGTTTTAAAATGATATTAGTGAGGGGAAACCCGTTCCGCTAAGCGGGGTCTCACTTAATATCAAATAACCGAGATGTATATTATTATTCACACCAGGCTTTATGTCTAACTCGAAGTTTATGTTTTTCCCCTTAAACTCTTGGGTGCTCAAAATTGATTCGAGTAGGTTGAGGGTTGAGGATTTTCAGGTTTTAGTAGGTTGGCAAATAATGCTTCCAAAGACGAGTAGGTGGCTGACAGATAGCTATTTAGGAGTTGTTGTTTTATTTTGTTTGATTCTGTTGTGTTGTATTATATCAATTATGACTTTTTATTACTTTGGTCAACTAAGGGGGCATCTTCATATGTCTCTCTTGGTGTATTTTGTAATAATTATATTTGATCTAAACCTGGGAAATGATTAGGATTATGTAATGGAATATGAAACAAGTTCTGTGAGATGTAATCAGAAAAGTTGTTTTTGAAATTTTTGATTTTGCTTCATATACATGTGTTTCTGATATTATGGATACCATTAACATTATCATATTTGGTCACCGGAAGTTAATACTACGGATGACTATAGCATCTGTAGTGCTTAGCTTTGGGCCTCCAGATAGGGGATGTTACAACGCAGCTCTGAAATCCAAGGCAAAGACCAAAAGCCTGATGGAGGAAATGAAGAGAGCCCATAACCAAGCCGAGATCGTAATAAAAGATCTGTTAAAGACTAGTCATGAAGAAAACACGGCTCTCGAAACATGGCTTGCTAACACGGACTTCGGCCTCACCTCGAAGGATGAAACTATCCTAGCTAAGGATAAAACTATCGAAGACTAGACAGCTGAAATCCAAAAGCTCCACGTTAAAAAAGAAAAAATTGATTCTGAACTACTCTCGGTAAAAACAGAAAGATTAGATGCTCAAGTCAACTATAATGTCGACATGCATGATTTGATTAAGCTCAAAGAGCAGAAAGCCAAAGAGAGATAAGAACTCAACACCACTCTTCAACGATTCTTTGCCAGTGTAATACAATACAAGAATCTTAAGTGGTTAGGCATTACTTATGCCATCACTCTCGCCAATTCCTAGGAAGAGATTCTCTAACGTGCAGAAGCACTCAATGAAAGCCTCACTGAAGATGAGCTTAACGCCAAGTACCTCAATGCCGAAGTCATCATTAAAATTGAAGAGGGAAATGCTATTTTGGCCGTGAGATGCTGCTACTAAAGTTTCCATCGAAGCTTCTGTCGACTCAAGCTCATCGGGTAAGGCGGAATCATCAACTTCCAAATCCTAAGAGCTTAAAATGGAAATTCCTATGACTAAGGGAGCCAGCTTCAAGGCCACCCAAGTTATCCCAGCTTCTACAGGTATCACTCTTGTCGAAACTTATGTTTCTCCCTTCATTGATTCACCGATTTAGCATTCACTCGAAGATGGGGAAATCTCTAAATCTCATGTTCAACAACCAAGTCCAGGCAAAGGTATATCCCTTATTTCTCCTATATTCGAAGTCCTTCTGTTCTTTCTTGAGATAGTAACTAACCTCTACTTCTCCATTTGTGAAGATACATGACATCCTTTTTTTCCATCTCCTCCGCCTTCAATCATTGAAGGCATGGCCACTACTGTTACTACCACCTAGTCAACTCCTATGATTGTAGGAATAATCGATCCGAGCCTTTCCTCCGGCTCTACTTCGGGTCCTAATTCAGAGAGGATCACTGCACTTGAGGGGTTGGACGACGTTTTCCAGTCCCTAGGAGAAGACATTACTATAACCAGTGCCTCAGGCCCAACCAAATCCATTTCCATAGCGGAGAAGTGGAAAATCAACATGTCCAAAATCAATATTAAAACTGAACCTAGTCTTGGGAAGCCCATAAGCATCGAGAAGCCAAATCTTCTTCTCCTATTCTTCATATCACCATTTGTCCTCCGAAGAGCGACATACTAGTGCTACAATGAAGACCTTCGAGTCTACCATTAACCGTCTTGAGGATCATGTAATCGTTACTATTATCCCACCTTTTGACCAGGTAGTATCAAAATGGACTTGACCAACCAAACTTTAAAATTATCAAGGCAAGAAGCCCTGAGAGATCGCCTCAGAGTCTAGAAACCAAGCATATACAAAGTCACAAGACCAAGTCCAAACCACCATAAGGAATGAAGTTGCCCAATTCAACCAAAGTGTTGGATCGGTACCGATCCAAGAAACTTCACCAAAACTTGCCCCCACTCCTTCTGTCTACTACTTGATGCCAAGAGCCTACTTCAAGTGTTATTTTGTTGGTACCATGCAATTCTCTATTGATCTCCATGAGCTCTTGAAATCAGCAACTCCATTCATCCATAATTTATCATTTGGCCTTAGAAACAAGCTCATAATAATACAAACAAGTTTGGAATTATGAAACTAACAACAAGGTGCATCTATCTATGATATTCAGAGCAATCCATAAGTCAATCTTATGGATCAGTACCGATCCAAGACCATGAATCTGTATTGATCCATAATGGTTAATGATGTGGCGACTAATTTTTCAGGAGACATAGTCTTGGGCATGGAGAACGATGATCATGGGGGCGAGATTTTAGGCTTCGTACAGCTATAAATAAGAGGGCATGGCTCATTTTTAAGGATCTTTGAAGCTCTTTTGTTCTCTTGTTCTAATTTTTTGTAATCACTCACGGATTTATACTAATCAGTAACAGATTTATACCGATCCGTAAGAACAGAAGTGTAAACAACAATATAAACCATCAGAAAAGTTAAGTGGACGTATGCCAAGATTAGCCGAACCACTGTAAAATGGTGTATGTTATTTTCTTTCTCTTTTTAATTTACTTTTCTTCACATTTTATTCTCTACTCAATCTATTAGGTGTTTGTGCCATTTTTAGTTCAAACATTTTGGTACTTTCACTAAGAACACTTGAAGTCATTGATTTGAGACTTGGAAAGATTCAAAATGACAAGACAATCAACTAGGAAGTCCGCTATTGGAGGAAATCGACAAGGGAGCTGCCAAGGGGCATCAGCCAACTCCTCATCTGTCTATATAACCAGGGCTAAGATGGAGATAATGATAAATGGATTGGAGGAAAGGATGATTTCTTGCTAGGAAGAGATGATAGACAATCTCTTTAGGAGAATGGGACAAGTAGGAATAGTTGGACTTGCAGCAATTAAGAACCCAAGACCAGAAGATGAAGTGAATGCACCTGGGAGCCGAGTGGAGAAAAATGGAGTGAACCCTGCATAATTCACACAGAACGGTACTAATCCACAAGCACGGATTGGTACCGATCTACAAGAACAAAGGGACACGACTATTAATCGGGTTTTTAACACTGCAGAATTCAAAAGGAGTTAGAACATGTAGATTAAGCCAGAATGACTCGAAACTTGACCAGAAGGCCTAAAAGTACAAGACAAAGGAATCGTGGAAGTTTGACCTAAAAATACGCCAACATTTTGAATCGGTACCGATCCGATCCGATTCGATCCGATCCAAAAGATTGGCTTGTGGTTCCTCAAAACCACTTGCGTTATGTTTCTACCTCTCTACTAAGCCTATCTACCAAGTTTAGTAACAATTCAAGCATCTGAGTTCGAGAAGTAAAGACTTATCGGATTCAAACTATAGTTTAGTCAAACCATGGGCGAACCGTCATCAAAATAAGTCAACAAGCTATAAAATTACATGAAGAGCCTCATAAGCAAGTAGGGAAGTTAATTGGATAGAAGTTGTGGAAAAATTGCATAACTCTTTGGATCGGTACCGATCCGGTCCAATTGGATCGATACTGATCCAAAAGGTTAGATCAGAATTATTCCAAACTTCTCTTGCTTCATCCTATGGACAACTATAGGCCTCTGGTGCAATGGTTCCAACCCAGGAGCTCTCTAAATCCTATAAATGCCATCCTTGCTTCAATAGAAAAAAGTTTCCTAACCTGATCTCTGCTGAAGCTTTGCTATTCTTTCTTCACTCCTCTTTTCCCACACAACAGCCATTAAGAGGCAATTGAGATCCTCCTTTTGTTTCTAATAATGGTAGCTTAATCTAACATGAAGAAGAAGATTCATATTGTAATCCAAACTCTCTTGTAAAAGTAGTTGATCAACAAAAGCTATAAAGTGGATGTAGGCTTTGTTAACAGCCGAACCACCATAAAAATTTCTTGTCTCTTTATTTTTTCTATGATTTACTATTGCTTTTTCTATTTTATTTGCCTTGATAAACAGGGCTGGTGCTTTCACACTCAATCCAGGGTGTTGATCCATTTTTTGGGTTAACATTTTGGTGCTTTCACCGAAAACCCAACTCAGGATCAGATCTAGCTATCTACTTTGGATCAGACAGGTTTAGACATTAGATCCTCACTCTTTGCTTAGAAGATTTACTACTGAGAATCTATGGCACCAGGAAGAAAGAACTGCTTTCGAAAGATCCATAGGAGTTGTAATAGCTGGAGAGGAAACCAATCCTTTGCAAGTTGAAGTCAATGGCACCAACAACCCATTTATTAGAGCAAATTCTGGCGCTAATACAAGAGATCAGGTGCCGGGATCTTCTATCCAGCATGAAATACTCACTTGAGGCAAGTTAAACAAGATGGTTGATGAAATCAATCAAAAGATGGAGAACAATCAAAAAGCTCTTATGAAAAAATTAAATGCCCTCTTGACCTTGCAATCAATGGCCGCTCTGAGAACCATGCCAGATCCCGCGGCTGCTATGGAGCAGGAAAACTCTTACGTTTCTAGCCTAAACATGAGAACAGAAAGTAGTAGCAAAAAGGAGTAGTCGGTAGAGCTGTAGGAATCACCATAGAAGGAAATGCAAGCACTTCACCAACTATAAAGCAGACTGCCATGAACTTGAATCTGGGGACGAAAACCCCACGGGAAGATATAGCAGTGGATCTCTCCGACTCTGAAGATGGCGAACAACTTGACGACGAAGAGTTAAAATAAAACACTAACACACTCAATACCGGTAGAAAGGTCCAAACTGCCCTTACCCAATCAACCATAAGCCAACGGAACTCCGAGGGAGTGACCCTCCTGAAGATAGGAGAGCCTAGGCTTCAGCCCACTTACCAAGATCGTTTGCAAGATCAAACACTTGGTGTAGTCACTGATAGCCAACCCACAGACTATTGGACATCAGAGGCATATATCGCGGACATGATCAAGCGTCTAATGGACGAAAGTAAGAATAGGAGAGATAATGAATGTGGATCTACTTCAAGTCAGACTCCCTTCACTGATGACAATCTGAATGAACGATATCCTAAAATGTTCACTATGCCGAGTATTCTATCCTACGATGGAACTAGAGACCCGAAACCTCACTTGTACAAGTACAGTTGGTACATGGACGGAGTGAATGCTTCCATTGCTGTTCAATCTAGATGTTTCCCAATCTTTCTGGAGGGAATTGCTTCCATGTGGTTCACCAGGCTACCACCTGAATCCATCTCCACTTTCGACGAATTAGAAGCCAGGTTCCTTGATCATTTAGGCTTCACACGACATAACAACAAGATGTGATGTCCTTACCGAGCCTATTCCAGGGACGAAATGAATCTTTGAAATCCTTCATGGGTTGGTTTAATGCCGCGGTTACTGAAGTAAGTAACACAAATGAAGATATGTTCTTCATGGCTCTGGTCCACGCTATCCATCCCGACACTGAATTCGGAAAATGGATCAAAATGTAACAACCTACCACCAGGAAGGACTTTAATCGAAAGGCGACCCAGTACTTGAGACTGGAAGAGGCAGAGGAGCTAAAAGGAGAACCTGCTAACCTACAACCAACGTTGGGCAGAATGGTATGGCGGCGAATCAAGATGCAAACACTTTCGGGACCGCTACAGGAAACGAGGGGAAGGATGGGAATCAAAAAAGGAAGAACCAGAGTTCCAACAAGTGAAATGGAAGTAGAAAGCGACTTAAAGGCTTGAGGCCTGAAGACTATACCCTACTTAATGATACTCCAGAGAACATCTACCTTACGACACAAGGGACGGAAAAGTACAAGAAGCCGCCTGAAAAGGAAGTGAATGGATAGAAAAAGCATTCTAGAAAGTATTGTTCCTTCCATGAAACACATGGTCACATCATGAATGAATGCCAAAACTTGAAGAACCCGATTGAAGAGCTGATTCGGGAAAATAAGCTTCAGCAGTATGTGAGGAAGCCGCAAAATCCTGACCAGCCTGCAGCACCCCAAGCTCCTAGAGACCGGGGAAACCAAGTTGGAACTAGTAAAGAGGGATCCAAATAGACTGACCAGAGACTCAACGTCTAAAAAATATCTGGAGGATCTCATCCCACGCAAAGGAGTTGGGGAGAAATGGAGCGATATGTAAGCTCACTAAGACATGCTCTGAAAGATTCGTGCTTCATGATCAAAGATGGAACTCCTACCAAGCAACAGAGAACCCTGAACGATGGCATAATATTCCAAAATAGTGACTCTAAAGGAATAGAAGCTCCAACCCTCGACTCCATGGTCATGACGGTAGGAATCAGACCAGTTGTGGTCCAACGAGTATTGGTGGACAATGGCAGTTCTGTGAATATCCTGCTCAAACACACGTTTGATCAAATGAAGATCGGTATGAAGGACGTATCCGCTTGTCGAACAAAGATCCAGGGATTCATTGGCGAACCTAAGCAACCTATCGGAACAATCGATTTACCCGTAGAACTTAGAGAAGGTGACCGAAGAGCCGTCTTCATCTAAACCTTTATGATCGTAGATGAAATATCAGCCTACAATGCTTTTTTGGGTTGCCCCGCTTTGGCAGATTTCAGGATTGCTTTAGCTTAGTGGTGTCTAACCATGAAATTTCCAATAGAGAAGGAGTTGGGGTGATCAAAGGAGACCAACGTGCTGCTAGGAAATGTTACATCGTAGAACTATGCGAGTTTAGAAGAAAAGAAAAGGGGAAGAATATGGGGAGAACTCTCCACATTCATGAACCTACCGAATAGCAACTACAGGGCCACCCCTGGCTTGGGGATCATAACCAATTTAACAAGGGTTTGGACCCTAGATGGAAGAGTTCAGGGGAGGAATGGGCAGCACCGGTAGAATTGATGGTGTCTATCCTAGTCGATATGGATGAACCAACACGGGTCCTGAAAATTGATCATATCTTGGAAACAAGATGCGATTGGAACTCATCAAAATTCTTCGCATCAACCTAGATGTATTCGCTTGGACACATTCCGATATGTGCGGAGTGTCATCGGAGATCGCATGCATGCACTTAACATTGATCCCAAGTATACGCCAGTGAAGCAGAAGAGGCGCAGCCTAGGACCCGAGTGGTCTATGCTAAGAGAAGAAGTGGACAAGCTGATGGCAAATGGTTTTATCAGCGATGCAACCTACCCCGAATGGGTGTCTCGGTCTTGGTTAAGAAGTCCAATGGGAAATGGCGAACTTGTATTGACTACTCGGACCTAAACAAAGCTTGCCTAAAAGATTGATTTCCTCTACCTAGAATCGATCAGCTTATGGACGGGACAGCTGGACATGAATTGCTATCATTTATGGATGCTTACTCGGGATACAACCAGATCATGATGCATGAACCTGACCAGGAAAATACCAGTTTCATTACTGATCTGGGATTATACTGTTATAGAGTGATGCATAGCTTAAAGAATTCTCGGGCAACCTACCAACGACTGGTGAACACATGTTATAGCATCATATTAAGAAAACTATAGAAGTCTATGTAGATGATATGTTGGTTAAATCACGCATAGCCGCAAACCACTTGGACAACCTCGCCGAAATGTTTGAAATACTCCGCAAATATGGAATGAAACTCAATCCATGTAAATTTCACTTCGGGGTATCCTATGGAAAGTTCTTGAGATTTATTGTAAGCACCAGAGGCATCGAGTGAATCCTGAACAAATTACTGCTTTACGGGAAGTTGAGGCCCCAAGGAACAAGGATTTACAAAGCTTGAATGGAAAAGTTGCAGCACTAAGCTGATTCATCTCAGAAGCAACTGACAAATGCATACCGTTCTTTGACACGCTAAAGAAGGGAAAGAAGAACTTCGAATGGGATCAAGCTTGTCAAACTGCGTTCGAAGAGCTGCTGTGACATATGGAAACCTAACCAATCCTATCCAAGTCGGTAGACGGAGAAGACTTGTATATCGACTTAGCAGTCTCACCGCATGCATTAAGTGCCGCGCTCGTACGAGAAGAAGCTAAGATCCAGCGATCAGTATATGGTTCACTAGAGCCAGGAAGAACTATCTAAAATTGGAAAAACTGACATATTGCCTCTTCGTTGCATCTGAAAGTTACGACCGTACTTCTAGGAACACCCGGTCAAAAGTGTTGATAGATCAACCCTCGAAGCAAGTGTTATACCGCCCCAAGACCTTTGGACGGCTTATCAAATGGAACAATGAATTAAGTCGGTATGAAATCACATACCATCCTCGAAAGGCGATCAATATACAGGCATTGGCATATTTCATTGCCGAGTTTACAATACGAGATAACGAGGAAGAAATGACCCCGAAAGTAGAGGCATGTTGGAAGTTGTTCGTCAATGGTGCATCTAACGACTTCAGCTTGGGGGCAGGAGTAGTGCTCGAAACTCCCAAAGGAAGATTCGTTTGCTATGCCTTGGGCTTGGAATTCCCTACAACAAACAATGAAGCGGAGTATGAAGCATTGATAGCCGGGATGAAAGTTGTGAAGGAACTCGGGATAAAGTCCATACACATCTATGGTGACTCTTAGCTAGTCGTCTGCCAGGTGAAAGGCGAATACCAAGCTCGGGGAGAGAATCTCGCCCTGTACCTACCTAAAGTGCAGGAACTGCTAAATGACATCGAACATTACACCATAACTCATATCCCAAGGGAACAAAACACGAAGGCAGACTATCTAGCCAAACTAGCTAGTTCCAAAGAAGCTTAGTCATTAGGACTGGTCCCAGTTGAAATGCTAACTTCTCCAAGCGTAAGAGAGATAGATATCGACTAGATCTTTGAGACAGCCGGAGAACTAGAAACATTGATGACACCGATCATAGACTACCTTCTCAGAGGAACACTTCCTGTAGACAAGAATCAACGGAAAAGGCTTCTTCAAAAGGCACCACGATTTGTGGTATAGGATGGGATGCTCTATCGAAGGGGACTCTCTACCCCTTGCTCAGGTGTGTGACCAATAACGAAGCCGAAGAATACTTAGGGAAATTCATGAAGGCAACTGCGGAGATCACACTAGGGGCAAACCCTCACAAGAAAGTTCTCTGATATGGGTATTTTTGGCCAACAGTGGACCGCGATGCAGCAGATTATGCCAGACGGTGTAACCAATGCCAAAGATTCGGAAAGATCAAAAGAGCTCCTTCGACAGAGCTGACATAGATGGTCAATCGTGGCCATTTGCGATCTGGAGAATCGGTCTGCTTAGTGTATTACCAATGGCCAAAGGAGGAGCCAATTATGCTATCGTTGCTATTGACTATTTCACCAAATGGGCCGAAGCAGAACCGCTTGCCACTATTACCACAAAGAAAGTTATTAATTTTGTCACTGAAAACATTATTTTCAGGTTTGGACTGCCGCAAAACATCATCACGGATAACAGGACTCAATTTGAAAGCATTGATTTCAAAGACTTTTGCAAATGCTTTCGACTCGAGAAAAGCTTTTCCGCTGTTGCACGTCTGCAGGCAAACAAGCAAGTGGAAGCAGTGCACAAGATCATGAAGTCCACTATCAAAAAGCGGCTAACTAAAGCTAAAGGAAATTAGGTTGGTAAACTTCCACCTACGCTATGGGCTTACAGGACAACACACAAATCTGTAACCGGGCACTCCCCATTCGCCCTAGCATATGGTTCAGAAACAATGATCCCAATTGAGCTAGAAGTCCGCTCTCATTGAAGGCAAAACTTCAATCAAAGGCAAAACGTGCAGCTCCTACTCGGGTCGCTCGATATGGTTGATGAGAAGAGGGAAGAAGCCGAGTTAAGAACTGCTGCTCACCAGAAAAGGGTCGCATAATATTTCAATTCCAAAGTCCGTAATCGTACTTTCAAAGTGGGAGACCTTGTCCTCAAACGGGTCTACCCTGTACCATGAACATTTGGATCAAACTGGGAAGAGCCCTATATGATCGGCCAGAAGCTAGGGGATGACACATTCAAGATAACAACTACTAATGGAACCCAAATTCCCCAAGCTTGGAACAGCGAATCGCTGCATCATTACTTTATCTAAGACTATCTTATGTATTTCCTATTCCCGTAAATAAGCCATCTCGAAATACCGGGGGCGTTGTAATAGGCAGAACTTGTCCAACTTTTATTAACAAAATTACTTTGCTTTTTGAACCAATAAAACCGTGTTCCCAAAAGTAACCTGCCGAGTCGACAGGGTTAAATTGACTTAAAACCATTCAATCGCTGCTTAAGATAGTGGAACCACGCTCAAGTACGTCCCATCTACCCCCCAAGTCGATGGAAGCAATTCGACTAAACCGTTGGACCGACGGAACTCGATCCTTGCCTTCTAAGAACCGGTGTGGCTCCAACGACACCGGGAAGGCGCAAATAAAAGTCGCGCATTTCGTAAGCCGTGCACCGCTTCTCGGGTTGTGGAATCATGCCCAAGAAAATATAATTGCTTAAGCCGTGTACCCCCATAAGTCATGGATCACTTCTTAAGCCATGGAACCACATTCTCGAAACACGAACTCCTCACGTTCCCCGAAGATTGGCAACGTCGAGAAGTTCCAAACCATTTCAGATCGACGGGTCATATTAATCTCATAAGCCGTGCATTTTGTAAGCCGCGCACACTCTAAAAGGTCGCGCATTTCGTAAGTCACACACATTCTTAAAAGCCGTGCACTCTTAAAAGTCGTGCATTTCGCGCATGCACTACTTGATGTTGCTCTTGCACCATCAACAAACAATTAAGATATTGTAAGTACCGGTGTTGCAACGTCGGGAAACTCATATATTATAGGACTAACAAGAATCCACTCCCACTATCAAAGGTAATTGACATGAATTCAGTAAAGTCGCACAACAAGAAATTGGTAAATAATTTCAATCATTGATTGACAAAATCTCTGGAATCGAGACGCTCGAGTCACAAGTTCCCAAAGATAGGAACCACAAAGTAGATTCGGTTACAGACGTCTGAGGAATCGCTCGGATCAATCGGTCATTTGTCAAGTGCTCGGAGAAAACAACCCTATAAAGTACGGGGCACACACATATCAACATTTATTTGAAAGGAAAACTACACCATTAAACCGTTTCTCAAACAAAGAATTTTGGCAGTAACTACGGGACTAAACAAAACAGTGATGAATAAGAAGTGGCATAAGTGCATGAAACATAGATGAGTAGACAAAATAAAGCTACAATCAAAATTTTAACAGTTTTATTACTTATAATGTTTTTGATGTAAACCAACAAATAACGGGGTCGTGCTCGCACAATATCGGCCAAGAATAGGAAAATACAAACACCACTGTTACAACAACAAGAAGTAATTCTAAGTGCAGACTTTGCACTTGTACAAAAAGCAACCAAAAAACAAAAGGAGCAAAAGACAAATCAGGATTTCTTCTCACCGCTTACTCGGTCACCTTTCCCGCCTCTGATTGGCAACTTCTCGGGCTTGTCCCCTCCCGGAGCAACTCACTCTCTGAAACAAGGCCACTGGAGGACCCTCCTTTGCTTTTGTGCTTGCGGGGTCTATGAGAGCTCTTTAATGACCTCTTTTGTTCTTCAACCTTCTCCTTCTTCGCCGCTATCATCTTTTGTTCGTTCGTCGACTGCTCATCCTCTGCTTTGTCTGGTTGGCTAGCTTGACATGCCTGCTCCCGTGGATTGGTAGTTGCCAAACCTTCCTCTAGAGATACAAAGGGATCATCCAAACCACACAACACTACAATTTGCTCGGATTGCGAACTAGGCTACGAGACAGATGCAGAGACAATGGTTAATGCAACTAGAATGATAGTAGATCCAACATCGTGATGAGGAGGTAACTCAGCAGGAAGAGAGAGTTGATCTATAATATCAGAATAAAGGGCGGTTATTTCAGAAATTTCATCAGGCGTAAATTGGAAGTCTTCAAGCATGGGAGAGACAATAAAATTACCTACTATGGGGGTCTGTTCGTGCGTCACAACATCGAAACCTTCGCCGTCACCCTCCTTTGCTGGCTGCACGATTATAGGAGAAGTAGAAACGATCCCCTCATTAGTACGAAGATGCAAAGATGGATCACCCGAGCCTGAAGGAAAATGCTCAGTAATAGCCTTAGCTATGGCTTCTCGTTCCCTCTCCAGTCTAAAGATTTATGGCCTTCCACTAAAGCTTTGCGAGATTCTTCATTCAGGTATGCCTGAACAAATTCTTCTTCAGAGTAACCACCGCCTATATCTTGAAAATGGACCAGAACCTCTTCCCACACTACAACAAGAATGCGAGGGAACAATGAACCCAAGTAATCGAGGCTCTCCTGATGTAGCACAGAATTAACACAAAAGCCCAAAATAGTAGCATCCAAGCCTTCCACTTCCTTGCGAAGGTATCTTGAAGCTCTAAGAAGCTGGCTTCCGTGCCAGCCTTCTCTACCGGCAGCTAATTTTTCTCAGCATCCAAAGTCAAAATTTGCTCACGAAGAGAAGCAATTTCTTAGGCCAGTTCGACGATGGTTTTCTTCTTCGTCTTAACCATCGTCTCGCTTATCCTCGGTTTTTCTTTTAAAGTCGCCTCATTAGTGTGGCACTTCTTTATTTTGTCTCTAAATATGAGTGGAGTTTGACCGTTGGATTCCTTCATCTCCTTAAACAAAGAAGCACTTTTACTTTCTCTCTTGAGGGCATCATCCCTCTCCTTCTTCAGCCTCTCAATCTTTTCGTCATGATTTGCAAGCTGCTTCTCGTACTCATCCTTTTCGGACTCGAATGAGAGAATTTCTTGGTAGTTGTTTTGATTAACAGCATGCACAATTTTTCCCACCCTTCGGCTTGCTCCAAACCGCTCTGAATCGCATGGAGATGGGGTGAATAAGATTCTGCACGAACCGATTTCAGATTTGGCTTATCGAAAAGAACCCCCCTTAAGAATAAGTTGGGGAATGCAGCTTGCAAGTGCATAGGACCAACGGGGAGAATGTAAGGAGCACGCGTAGAAACTGGGAGAGAGGTGGTCAAGCAACATGAGTAGAAGAGTTCATGACACTGGAAGTAGAAACGGCTATTCCAGTAAAAGCAGGAAGCTATGGAGTGGGTTCTTAATATTGACCTTTTTCGGCTTCTTTGATGAATCTTCCCGCTCAATCAGGCTCTTCTTCTTCTTATGGCCACTTCCTCTATCCCAGCCTTAATCTTTATTAGTACGGCAAAGCTTTTCGACCTCCCTATCCTTTCTCCTCTTCCTTTCCTCACCGGTCTCCCGAGAAGCATGATACCTAGAATAATGTCTCTACGAACATTAAGACTCCAGTACTCGATCAAGATCACTATAAAAGCCACAAGACATGATTCCTATAGTAAATGATATAAACATCTTTAGGAAAGAGGCCTTTGATGGACTAAAATAACCTAGAAAATAATATAAAGTGTGATTTGGTGAAGTGTGTGCTGTAGTTTAACGACCCTAGCAGAATACACAAACCAGATCGGTCACCGACTAATGTCTGGACATCGATTCCTGTAGGGATGATTTAAGTAAGCTGGAAAGGAAACCCTTTCGAAGTGAAGTCATCCACAAAGTCACCCATTTCACAAAAATGTCGCTCGTGTCTCCCAAGTCAATATCAGCAGCTTTCGGCAAGGAGCCGACAGTAGATTTATTCTTGAGGGAAGCTTCTTCGATATGTTCTTTCAAAGGAGGCGAGTGAGTATGTTCGGGTCTCAACTCCAAGGCCTTGACGCCTAAGTGGACATCACCCTCATCGATGTCAGTATCCTAATAATCTATTTCTTCTTCATTTAAAGGGTGCCGCTCATTGATCTCTCCTTCCTCCTTTCCTTCAATAAACGGAGCCTTACCCATCCGTTGAACAAACTCTTCTTCTTTCTCCTCCGGGATTGATGGCATTTTGAGCGGACTGTCAACCCCGACTTGAATGTGGATCTCTTCAGGAGTCTTCTCTAACCCATCGGATGGGCCACTTTCTTCTTCCTCCTCATCATCATCTTCATCAGAACCATGGGAAGAGGAAACAGAGTAGGTTTGAGCCTTGGAGCAGGAAGGAGCGCTAACAAATCCAGTAGACCTCCCAGGGTGTAAAAGCCCACATCAGCGGAGGTTTCGTCTGTGAGCAAGAACCTAATTATGCGCCCTTAAGCATCGACCGCTTTCAAGGTGCTAAGAACAGTGCCAAGTGCCAGATCCTTGTTAATCCTCGAAAGAAATGTAAGGAATATATGATTGTTCAGAAGACTTGTAGCAGTTAAAGGAAGTTCCAAGCATGGTGAAAGAAACTTACCCCCGTGGTCCATAGACGGGTGAATCCCTCTGGACATTTAGCGAAAAAGAACCGATTCTTGAATGAGGGAACCTTGCTGCGAAGATCAAGTATAAGTTTTCGGCTATATTGTGCCTCAACATAAATGACTGATGGGTTAGCTTCTCCCTTTTTGAATAATAAGAGATACTGCAACTCAACGAAGCTCAAGGCACGAGTAAACCTGCATCAACGGAACATATAAGCACGTCAGCATGGCGTGCCCATTTGAAAGAATTTAGAACAGAGCCAACCCTATATTCTAAAGCATTGTCATTAAGAAATGATTAAATGAGGGCACTGCAACGTACATACGCATATAGCGGTGGCAAGCCACATATCCAGAAAGTGGCTTATGAGCGAATTCCCTTCTCGATGGCAAAAGCACATCATCTTCCGGAATACCACATTGCAAGCAGATGCTTCGCAACATCCTATGTGTAAGGATTTAAGGAGCTTTCTCTGGAGGATCAAGCAAGACTCTGAAGTTAGGAGGAGTGCGATCGACAACAGGGCCCACTGGAATCAAATGACGATATTGACCCGAAGTTATGGAAGCAGCAGACCCAGCTGGGATCGACGAAGACTTTGCTTCAGAAATAGGTGAGCTTCCCTTAACTGACTTGCACCGATAAAATTTGCGCATCATTCTATATAAGAAAGCCTATGTTTAAAATAGTTAGGTGCGCCGAATCTCTAAACAATAGACCCTAGCATAGTTGATACTTGAAATTCAGATTCCAAGTATTATCTGTGTGTGTGTGTGATGTGTGATCTAAGTGAGAATGGGTCCAGCGTCATGAACGCTATGAACAAACCATTCCGTGTAGATGGCTCACTCACACCATAAAGAGCAATCTGTATTACATGTTAATTTCTTTTCTTCTATACTTACCTATTATCAATCAACGATCGATAACGGAACCGTTGTCCGAAGTAACACGAAAATCTCTTCCTATTTCAGGTACACCGACTATGCAACGACATAACCAGTTCAAAGCGAGCAACTATAGATCGATGGGTTTGAATCGAGAAGAGAATTCTCAGCCTAAGTCGATTTTAGTTCTCTGGAAAGTGATAACAGCCTGAGCTACATACAAGATGCTACCTTAAGCTATTATCACCTCCCAGAAAAACCAAAATCAATCCGCAAGGCATCGGCCATGATCGACTGTGTAACTCGGTGCAAGTTAATTCAGACTCTGTAAATGAAGATAGCAAAAAATGTCGAGCACTGGGGAAAAACCCTAGCTTCGTTCCATGAAGAACTTAAGACTCGATTTACTATCTTCTTCCACAAAGTTACAATCAACTCGAATCTTCCAATGTATCCGTCACCAACACGACTTCATCATCAATCGCTGATAATGCGCTAAAATCTAAATCATCAACCTTCAAAATGGAGAAAAGTGATCTGATCTCTAATGCAAGACAACCCAAACTAGGGTATTGATGGATCAGCAACGCCTTGAAATGGAAATTGTGAAATCGGGACCAACTTAAGTCGACGGCAGCTCCAGAGAATGGCAGTAAGCAAGGAACGACGGTGGCGGCTTTCGAGTGGATGAAGCGATCAGATCAGTAGGTTAGGGTATTGACAAAGTCGGATCGGCTTGAAGGCAAGGGATCAGATTGAGTGGAATTGATACGAATTTGGGGGGTTGGCTCATATAAAAAGGAGGAAAGAAGGTCACCAAAGATTACAAGTATTTGGATCGGTACCGATCTGAATCCAATCGGATCGGTACCGATCCAAATTTACTTCTCCAAATAATCTAAAATCTTCACCATGCGACCTACTCGACGTTTGTATCCATTCTAGATATTATAAAATCAACATCACTCCACAATTATGAATAATGGAGATTCCCACTAAGGACTTAACATTTAGCTGATGCGTCATAGGCTGCTCTTCAAGATGACCCATTATGATGAATGAAACTCCTTAAAACAGAGACCCAAAGATAAACAATTCTAGAGCACACCTTGTTTCTAATGAAAGCGTGCTCTTGGGGGCAAATGTTAACCGGATTTTTAACCCAGCAAAATTCAAAAGGAGCTAGAACATTTGGATTAAGTCAGGACGACTTGAAACTTGAATAGAAGGCCAATAAGTACAAGACAATGGAACCCTGAAAGTTTGACCTAAAAATATGCCAACATTTTTGATTGGTACCGATCCGATCCAAAAGATTTGCTTATGGTTCCTCCAAACCACTTGCATTATGTTTCTACCTCTCTACTAAGCCTATCTACCAAGTTTGGTGACAATCCAAGCATCCGAGTTCGAGAAGTAAAGACTTATCGGATTCAGACTACAGTTTAGTCAAACCCATGGGCGAACCGTCATTAAAACAAGTTAACAAGCTATGGAAATTACATGAAGAGCCTCACAATCAAGTAGGGAAGCCAACTAGATAGAAGTCACGCAAAAATTGCACGACCCTTCGGACCAGTACCGATCCGATCCAATTGGATCGGCAGTGATCCAAAAAGTTGGCTCATAATTATTCCAAACTTTTCATGCTTCTTCCTATGGACAACTACATGCCTCTGGTGCAATGGTTTTGACCCAAGGTCTCTCTAAATCCTATAAGTCCATCCTACCTTCAACATAAAAGGGGTTCCTAACCTAATCTCTTCTGAAGCTTTGCTATTCTTTCTTCACTTCTCTTCTCCCACACAATAGCCATTAAGAGACAATTGAGATCCTACTTCTGTTTCTAATAATGGTGGCGTAATCTAATGTAAAGAAGAAGAATCATATTGTAATCCAAATTCTCTTGTAATAGCAGTTGATCAATAAAAGCTATAAAGTGGACGTAGGCTTCATTAACAGCCGGACCACTATAAAAATCTCTTGTCTCTTTACTTCTTCTATGATTTACTATTACTTTTTCTATTTTATCTGTGTTGATAAACAGGGCTGGTGCTTTCATACTCAATCTAGGGTGTTGATCCATTTTTTGGGTTAACGCGGCCAATGATGACTTAGGCGAAAATGGTCCATCTCCAATTAATGAAGCTAAGCATTTGAATGTGAATTAGAATATGGATGCATGACCAAAGGAGTACATGCCAAAGTTTCCTCATGGAAATGAAGGGCAAGTTGAGAATGCTAATTTGAGAATTCCATTGTAGGACGATGACAGACTTGTTGAGAAAGTAAGATGAGTAATGAGAGGTGGATTGCCTAATCAAACCTAAAAGATGTGAACATGAGTCCATTCACTCCAAACATTCATACGCTAGGAATCCACCTGATTTCAAGCTACCAACGTTGGAAATGTATGACTGAATGACAGATCCAACAATTCATTTGATGAGGTACATCCGACACATGGAGGTGTTGGGTGCATTTGTAGAAGTAATGTGATGGTGCTTTCCATTATGTTTGATGGATTTGGTAGTGTTATGGTTTAGTCAGTTGGAAAACGGTTCCATAAGCACGTGGACCGAGTTAGAGGATAGATTTATGAGACGGTTTTTGGGGTCCATATCTCATGACCTAAGAATGTAATGACATTGTCAACTGTGAAGCAGAGAGCTCGAGAGTCCCTTAGGAGTTCTTTGACGAGATTTAATGCAGCAGCTAACGTGGTAGATAGGCTGGATCCATTAGTGATTTTGATGGTGAAAGTTTATAGAGTGGCTAGTAAGACAGATTTTAAGGTTGCTTTGGACCAAAATCCACCGATGGACCTCGTAGAATTTTATCATGAAGCTGAAAGGCATCCGCGACAGGAGGATGCTGAAGTTGAAGAGGAAGAATCAATGCTGTGAATGGTGGAGGATCGCTCAGAGAAGGATCCAGCAAAGACAAAGGAAAATGGAAGGTGGATGATGGCTTTGAAGGATCAAAGTAGTAAACAAGGGAACCAAAATATCTTCTTATACAGATTTTAATGAGACCCCAAAATGAATTTACCTGGATACTGGGAGATACATCCTTATCGAAAACCAGCAAGGAGAGAGCCTACAGACCGTGAAAGGACATTTGGAAAATATTGCCTATTCCATGAGCCAGATGGGCATAGCACAAATGATGCAGACACCTCCGCGATATGATCGAGGAATGAGTCTGAAACAACCAATTGTAGCAGTATGTGAGAAACCAAGCTGCGGTGGTGGAACAAGAGCATCCATCATCCATAGTGAATGGAAACAACCTTGGATCGAGGTCGAGGATGGTCATCACATGATCGGGATGGATGGGACTCAAATGCGATACCTGCACTTTGTTTGTTTATTTCTTTTCTTGCATTTTGCTTTTGGTATTAAGCAGTAAAGACAATAATAACCTCAGGCCATTTACACGTGCATTGGATCCGAATTGTCCCTAGACACGATCTAACTCGATTGCCTAAGATACTACTTAGGACAATAATAAACTCGGATAGCTTACACATGTATGAGACCTAGATTGGTCTTTAGGCATGCTCTTAGTCGGATGTCTGGGATGAATGCTTAAGATTTTTGCTTATTTTCTTTGATTCGATTTGAATATCTGGATTTTTGAAAAACCACATTGAATGAAATGACTGAAATTGATCGCTTTAAAGTCTCGTCCTAAGAGATGAGACTACAGTACACGGTGCAAGTCCCTTCGCCGGAGAGCGAGCAGATGGATTTGTATGGTATTGATCGCTTTATGTCCCATCCGGAGAGACGGGACCAAAGAGCAAGGTGCTAGTTCTTTCATTAGAGAGCAAGCAGATGGATTTGTACGATATTGATCGCTTTAAGCCCCGACCAAAGAGCAGGGACCGGAGTGTAAGAATTAAGTAACCTTACCGGAGCATGAGAAGATGGGCTTGCTTATCATTGAGTCTCCTCCCCGGAGAGCGAGTGGATTAGGCTCAGCAAGGTCCTGAGAGACCATGGATTTGATTATCGACCCTTAACGGCCATGGATTTTATTAATGGTCCGGAGAGACCATGTATTTAACTATTGGCCTTGAACGGCCATGAATTCAATTAACGATCTAGAGAGATTACATATTTAACTATCGGTCCTAAATAGCCGAGAAATTTTTAATGATTTGGAGAGATCGTCCCCTCAACTTAAATGGTAAACGATTCGGAGAGATAGTCCCGTTAACTTAAACATTAAATAATCCAGAGAGATAACACATTAAACTAAATATAAAACAATCTGAAAGATCACATTAAACCGAATATAGAATTATCTAGAGAGATTGAACCTTAGAACAGATACAGGTTTGATAAAAGGAGTTTGAGCGCCTTGTAATTAGAGTATAATTGATAAATCCTAGATGAACACGGGACAGTTTTTATACGCATGTAATAACTCCGAATGAAATCAGAATGAGGATGATGTATAGACTACACTTAGGCGGATCTAGAGTCTTAGCTGTACCAGGTTTGGAACGACCTTTGGTTTATAAGAGAATCCAAAGAAACTGGACGATTCACCCAGGTAGAAGTAGCCAGAGAGCTCAACTATCGAAGATTGATGTCTGGAACTTGTTCTTGAAAAAAGCACACCTTCCAATCACAAGGTGTACTTTGGGGGGAAAGTTGTAACACCTATATTTTTAGTAACATTATTTAGGAAATTTAATTAGTTAAACAAAATAAAATAATGAAAGTTGATTAGAGGATTGAGATTTGTGATTAATAAGGGGTAGATGCCATGTTAATGAGTAAACAATGAACTAAAGAATTAAAGTGTTAGGAAATAAAGGAGGGCAAATAGGAAAATGAGTATTCTAATACCCTAAATCCTTAAGAAAACACACAATATGTTTATTCTATTTTCACAAGCAAAAATATAATCTAAGGCCGACCACCATTAGCAAGCAAGAGGAAGAAGATCAAGCTAGGATTCAAGAAGAAGAATCAAATCACTTAATCAAGATCAAATCTCACACCTTAAATCACAAAGCTAAGGTGAATAATGAGTACATCTCTTATTTCTTAAATTTTTTTGGTTTTAAGGGAATCCGAATTTATCTTGCATAGTTTAGCCATGGTTTTGAAAGATAAAATGTTTATATATGCTTGTTGATGATTTATGCTTATTCATATAGATTTTATGATATCTTTTGATGCGAAAACCCTATTTAGTGACTTCCAAATCCCTTGAAATTTTAGATATAGATCAAAAATGATATTTTAGAGATGTGTTTCAATTTTCATAATTTTCCAAATAAAATATGGATTTTATATTAATTTTCTAGTGTAGAAAATGATTATTTGGGTTTTAAATTATTTACGGCTAAATAATTAATATTTTGGGTCTGAAATTTATATATGTTAGAAAATATAGTAGAAATGATTTTCTGGAATTTTTGTAGAATTTTCCTAAGTGTTTTGATGATATATAAAATTATTTAAGGTATGTGATTTAAATATTTTATATATTTATAAAAGAAGAAGGGGTATTTTAAAAATGATTTACATTAATTAATTCTGAAATTATGGCAGTGCTTTTAGAAAAGAAAAATTAGCAACCAATAAGATTTTGACAAATAAGGCACGTTAGTTAAAAAGATTACTTAGAAAGGTTAAAATACCAGTTTTCATGCCAAATGCATGTTTCGCCATTTTCGGTGCCCTGCTTCTGATCGGGTAGTTTTCAACTTAGTTCCTCCACCCCCATCACCATCGAAACCAATGTGCATGGCATTAAAGACTTGGTGCATAGCGAATTGGAAAGAAGGCGGAAGGTACAAGGTCGAAACCAGGGGTTCCGAAGGAGGTCGAAGCGCTACTTTGCTTTAAATTGAAAATGCGCCTACTTTGCTTTCGACTTGGTTGGCTTTCGACTGGGTCAAATGGTTTAAAGAAATGATTTAAGAGGTTGCACCTTTGTTTTTAATTAACTTCTTTCGACTGGGTAGAAACCTTAGTTGCCGCTTTCTACCTTTTGAAGCAATGCCTTCGAAAGGGTTGATTTTGTTTTATAAAAACCCTACCACTTCTCCAATGCTTTCGGAAGAATGGTTTCAACACCATCACTTCTTTACTTAGGTTATGGCTTTCGAAAGAGTTTCTTTCGACCCTATTGTTTGTGACCCTTAGAGATTTTTAAAGATTAACCCAATGGTTTCGAAAGAGAAGGTTTTGAATGGTTTCGAAAGGTGTTTCCACATGTTTTAAAATTGAACCTAAATACTTTCAAAAATTTTAAGGTTTTGATGCTTTGGAAAGGATTTTGTGGTTCCCCAATGGTTTCGAAAGGTTTAACCAATGGTTTTGAAAGGTTTAACCATGGTTTCGAAAGGTTTTTCCAATGGTTTCGAAAGGCTATGTTTAAAGGTTTTAAAGATAGGATGTCTAAGGTTTTTAGCTTCCGAAGGAAAACGTATTTCAACAGTTTTGAAAGAGAAGGTTTTGAATGGTTTTGAAAGGTGTTTCCACATGTTTTGAAATTGAACCTAAATACTTTCGAAAGGTTTAAGGTTTTGATGCTTTCGAAAGGTTTTTAAGGAAGATTTCTAAAGGGTGGTTTCCCAATGGTTTCGAAAGGTTTAACCAATGGTTTCAAAAGGTTTAAAGGAAAGGTTTTTCCAATGGTTTCGAAAGGCTATGTTTAAAGGTTTTAAAGATAGGATGTCTACAGTTTTTAGCTTTCGAAGGAAAACGTATTTCAATGGTTTCGAAAGGTTTATGTAAATGGTTTTGAAAGGAATGTTTTGGCCTTTTGGCCCAAATGAAAGAAATGGTTTATTTGGTTAGGAAAGGGATACTTTCAATGGGATCGAAATGGGTGCTTTCTAAGGTTTAAATGTTTTCATCAACAAAGATTTGGGTAAAGTATATATAGCATGGAAAGGCGATTTTGAGTAAAGCATAGAGTATATATTTTCCTTGTTTAAGTTTGGTTTAAAGGTTTTAAATCAATTTGAGATGAAAAGGTTTTCAAGGAATATTTTAAGGGAAGATTACCCTAAGTAAAATGACTCGAATATTAGAATACCAGATAAGACTGGTATAAGGTCGTGCCCTATACATTAGCTATTAGCCCCAGCTAATTTAGTTTAAAATTCCAGTGTGTAGGGCTTTGTCACAAGTAAGACTAAAATTATGATTATATAGAGAAAGGAATATATATTTGTTTACAAATAGGTTATTGGTGAGCTCGCAAAACCATTAGGATCAGGTGACCTTGGGAGTTGATAAGTTACGGATTGACCATCCAAAAGGGGAGAATTTAATAGATAGTTAGGGACAGACCGTCCAGAAGAGGAGTATCTTATAGGTGTTAGATCATTTTGATTATGTTGTCTGGAAAGCCCGAGTCAGCCAATGGTCAGTAGTTAGCCAAACAGAACTATTGTGTTCGGACATATAGTTCGATTGTTCCTTGATATTTATGTTTACATAATAATGCTTTATAGTTTTAACCAGTCTTGGTTGTAGGATAAAGTTTTGCAAAAGACATGTTTTAAAAGATATTAGTGAGGGGAAACCCGTTCCGCTAAGCGGCGTGGTCTCACTTAATATCGAACAACCGAGATGTATAGTATTATTCACACCAGGCTTTATGTTTGACTCGAAGTTTATGTTTTTCCCCTTAAACTCTCGGGTGCTCCAAAATTGATTTGAGTAAGTCGAGGGTTGAGGTTTTACAGGTTTTAGTAGGTTGACAAATAAAGCTTCCGAAGACGAACAGATGGCGGACTGATAGCTATTAGGAGTTGCTATTTTGTTTTGTTTTATTCTGCTGTGTTGTATTTAAGACAGTTGTGTCTATATAGTACTTTGGTCAACTAAGGGGGCGTCATCATATGTCGCTCTTGGCGTACTTATGTAATACTTATATTTTATCTGTACTTGGGAAATGATTATGGGATTATGTAATGGAATATGAAACATGTGTTTTGAAATGTATTCAGTAAAATGTTGTCTTTTTGAAATTTGTGATTTTGTTTCATATTCATGTGATGATGATATTAGGAATACCATCAACATTACCGTATTTGGTCACCGAAAGTTAATACTATGGACGACTGCAACATCTATAGCGCTTAGCTTTGGGCCTCCAGATAAGGGACGTTACAACTTGGTATCGGAGCACAGGTTATGAAATACTTTAACTATAAAATGATTTTTGAAAAACATAATCCTTAGGAATTAGAGAAAAGATGGGGTATGGGATAACGCTATAGTAATGTACTTGCTATATATAAGTATACACTATATCTCTATTCTCCTATCTCTATTAGGCTATTCTTTTGTATCTCATGAGGCTTGAATACAGATATAGACGCTAGAAGAGGAAGAGTTAACCTAGGAGGGGATAGCACCACCACAAATGGAAATGCCCGAACAAATACGAGAAGGAACCAAGGTCAGGCTTATTGGTGCTGGGATCCCATAAGTGGATATGGGAGTTATGTATCAGTTTTTTGTGAACATGATGCAAGCTGGAATTGCTGCCGGAGTGGTTGGAGGAAATGCTGCGGGAGGAGTTCAGTTGCTTCGGTTGTCAACCATTATGATAATTTGAGTAGAGATTATGCTAGGCCTGGAGGGAAGCCATTTATTGGAACTGAAGATGCTATAGAAGATGAGAACTGGTTGATGCACCGTGAAAGGATATTTGATGACTTAGGGCTCAATGATAAGCAGAAGAGGAGGCTTGCTTCGAGACATCTTCAAGGAGCAGCTTTATTTTGGTGGAATAGTGTAACGACTAGTGTGGATGGAGAGACGATGACATGGGCTAAGTTTAAAAGGAGGTTCCAAGAGAGGTTCATGTCGGTGATGACACAGTCTGTTTTGATCAGAAAGTTTGCTGAGTTAGAGCAAGGAAAAATGTCTATTTTGGAGCATGCTAGTAGGTTTGAAGAAATGGCTAGATATGGTTATGCCACTGTTGATATAGTGATGAAAAGGAATGAGAAGTTTATCAGGGGGTTGAATCCTGAGTTGGCTAAGGCTACCTTACCGAATATCATAGATCCTTGTTATGTGGTTGTAGAGATGGCTTTAAGACAAGAGGAGATGCTTGCTCTTATAGAAAAGAATAAGGAGAAGGAGGTCCTAGTGGGGCAGAGTTAGAAAAGAAAGTTCTTTCATAAGAAAGGGGCTAAAAAAGGTGGAGTCGCGAAGAAAGGAAAGTCTAAAGTGGTTTGTTATAAGTGCGACAAGAAGGGGCACTTTGCTAATGAATACCGCACAGGAAAGGCGAAGGAAGTGATCGGGAAGAAGAACATCAGATGTTTTAACTATGATTAGATTGGTCATTATATGAATCAATGCAAAGAGCCTGCTAAGGATGGAAAGGGCAAGGTGGATGCATTGGAGCCTGCTACATCAAGACCAACTGCGTAGGAGATAGGAAAGGCAGTTTTGGGAGGTACGCTTCAGATTTATGGTATGTGTGTTTGCGTTCTATTTGATACTGGTGCATCGCATTCTTTTATATCTCGTTGTTTTTTTATAAGCTTAACGTAGAACCCACATATTTAGTTACTTCCTTAAGAGTTGCAAATCCGATAGGAGGGTATGCTACACTTGGGTTGAAGTGTGACCACCTAGAGTTTGAATTGCTAGGTTACATCTTTGTTTATAGTTTGCATATATTTGACTTTGTAGGGTTCGAAATCATATTGGGCATGGATTGGTTAAGTAAGTATGATGCTAGGATATTTTGCCATGATAGGAAAATATCAATTAGACACCCTAATTGTAGTGATCAGATTGTATATACCGTAGAAAACCCTAGTTGTGAGGTGAATGCTTTGTTGGGTGTTGTGGTGTTGGAAGATGAGTTGAATCACCTTTTTGTGGTTAGAGAATTCGCGGATGTCTTGGAGCCGGTTGTAGGATTGCCACCGAAATGAGCCATTGAGTTTCAGATAGATTTGGTGCCTGGAGCAGAACTGGTGAGTAGGTCGCCAAGCAGGATGACACCTACAGAAATGAGGGAGTTGAAGGTGCAGTTGGTAGATTTTGAAAGCAAGAATTTTACCAGACCTAGTAGTTCACCTTGGGGAGCAGCCGCAGTGTTTGCTAAGAAGCCAGACAGATCGTTAAGGTTATGTATCGATTATCGTAAGCTGAATGAAATTATGATAAGGAATCGATATCCATTGCTTAGAATTGAAGATTTTTTCGATCAGTTGAGTGGAGCCAAGTATTTACTCAGTTGGATTTGGCTATAGGGTTCCATCATCTTAGAGTAGCAGAAGATAGTATACCTTTGACGGCATTTAGGACGAGGTATGGATCGTACGAATGGTTAGTTATGCCGTTCGGACTAACTAATTCTCCGGCATTCTTTATAGACTTGATGAACCGAATTTTCAAAGAGCACTTGGATAGATTCATGTTGGTGTTCATAGATGATATTTTGATATACTCTAAGGATGAGAAAGGGCATGAAGTTCATCTTAGAGTGGTTCTTGAGACTTTGAGAGAACATCAGCTGAAGGAGAAGTTTCATGGTCATGTAGTTTCAGAAAGTGGATTGGCAGTAGATCCAACTAAGATCGAAGCAGTGAGTAGTTGGAAGAGACCAGAAGCAGTGACTGAGATAAGAAGTTTTCCTGGATTGGCTGGATATTATCGGAGGTTCATTAAGGATTTTTCGCGGATAGCAGCACCGATGACCAAGCTAACGCGAAAGGATGTGAAGTTTGTGTGGACCGATAAGTGTGAGGAAGCATTCCAGAGCTTGAAACACTTATTAACCCATGCACCTGTATTAGTTGTTCCGAAGGGAAATCATGATTTGGGAGTTTATACAGATGCGCGTGGAACTGGATTAGGAGCAATGTTATTGCAAAGAGGTAAAGTGACTGCCTATGCTTCTAGACAGCTTAGACCGCATGAGGTTAGATACCCGACTCATGATTTGGAGTTAGCTATAGTTATTTTTGCTGTGAAGGTGTGGAGAATTACATTTTGGGAGAGAGGTCTGAGCTTTATACGGATCATAAGTCGTTGAAGTACTTGTTCTCTCAGAGGGAGCTGAACATGAGACAGCAGAGATGGTTATAGTTTATTGCTGCTTATGATTTTGGAATTGATTACACACCAAGGAAAGGCAACAAGGTTGCAGATGTGCTCAATAGGAAGCATCAGAATGCAGTGTTGGCTATAATAGCAGAATGGAAAGACTTGGAAGCGTTGTCGACTTGCAGAATGCAGTGGAGATCCGAGGCTTAGTCTAGTGGATAATCTGCTATGTTATCTTGTTTAGAAGTCCAACCGGTATTGATTGAGAAGATTTCTTCTAAATAGGAAGAGGATCCAGTGTTAGCTGAAAGGATCAGGAAGTTAAGGGATGGAACAGAGAGCGATGACCTGAATGATTTCAGTCTTGACCAAAGTAGGTGGTTGAGAAAGAAGGGTGGATTATGTGTTCTAGGTGTGGGAGACATAAGGAATGAAGTTTTGGAGGAATGTCATCGTTCGGAGTTCACCATTCATTCAGAAGGAATGAAGATGTATCAGGATATGAAGAGAAGTTTCTTCTAGGAAGGGATGAAGAGGGATGTAGGCTTGTGGGTGAAACAGTGTTTGAACTATCAACAGGTGAAAGCTGAGCATCAGAAGCCTAGTGGGTTGCTTCAACCATTGGATATTCCAGTATAGAAGTGGGATTCTATTTCTATGGATTTCATAGACGGGTTGCCGAGATCTAATAGAGGAAATGAAAGTATATGGGTCATAGTGGACAGATTGACCAAGAGTGCCCATGTCCTTCCCGTTAAGTCAAATAGGACGGTACCTATATTGGTTAAGTTATTTATGAAGAATGTGGTAAGACTGCATGGAATTCCCAGTAGTATTGTTAGTGATAGAGATTCTTTATTCACTAGCGAGTTCTGGAAGAGTCTACAAGAGATTTAGGAACCAAGCTCAAGATGAGTACCGCTTACCATCCACAGACAAATGGGAAAACAGAAAGAGTTAATAAGATCTTAGAAGACTTGTTAAGATCTTGTGTATTAGACTTTGGGGATCATGGGAAGACCATCTACACCTAGTCGAGTTTTCATATAACAATAGTTATCAAACAAGTATAGAGATGGCACCGTTCGAAGCTTTGTATGGAAGGCCATGCAAATCTTTTGCATGTTGGTTAGAGACCGGAGATAGATTAGTCCTTGGTCCCGATTTGGTAAGAGAAGCTACAGAGAAGATTGAGATGATAAGGGCAAGAATGAAGGAAGTTCAGTCTAGGTAGAAGAGCTATGTAGAAAGAAGATGGAAAGATTTAGAGTTCTCCATTGGAGATCATGTTTTCGTCAAAGTATCACCGATGAAGGGTGTTATCAGGTTCGGGAAGATAGGGAAGTTAGCACCGAGATTCGTAGGACCGTTTCCTATTTTAGAGAGGATCCGGAAACTCGCATATAGAGTAGAGTTACCGAGTAGTTTGGTAAAAGTCGATGATGTTTTTCATGTTTCTCATTTGAGGAAGTGTGTTAGGGATCCAGACACTACTATAGCACCGACTGTGTTAGAGGATTTAGTAGTGGAACTAGACTTGACTATAGTTAGGAAGCCTGTCCGGATAGTCACGAGAGATGAGAAGAAGTTGAGGAACAAGACAGTCAGATTAGTGAAGGTCCAGTGGAGTGACGATGGTAGGGACTGTACTTGGGAGACTGAAAGAAAAATTAGAGACGCTTATCCTGACTTGTTTGATGGTATGTTTTACCTTTGATTGTTTTGATGTATACCTTATCGTAATTTCGAGGACGAAATTCTTTAAGGAGGGGAGATTGTAACACCCCATATTTTTAGTAACATTATTTAGGAAATTTAATTAGTTAAATAAAATAAAATAATGTAAGTTGATTAGGGGATTGAGATTTGTGATTAATAAGGGGTAGCCGTGCCATGTTAATGAGTAAACAATGAACTAAAGAATTAAAGTTTAGGAAATAAGGGAGGGCAAAATAGGAAAATGAGTATTCTAATACCCTAAACCCTTAAGAAAACACACCATATGTTCATTATATTTTCACAAGAAAAAATATAATCTAAGGTCGGCCACCATTAGCAAGCAGGAGGAAGAAGATAAAGCTACGATTCAAAAAGAATCAAATCACTTAATCAAGATCAAATCTCACATCCTAAATCACAAAGCCAAGGTGAATAATGACTACATCTCTTATTTCTCAAAAAATTTTAGTTTTAAGGGGATCCGAATTTATCTTGCATAGTTTAGCCATGATTTTGAAGGACAAAATGTTTATATATGCTTGTTGATGATTTACACTTATTCATATAGATTTTATGATATGTTTTGATGTGAAAACCCTATTTAATTACATCCAAATGCCTTGCGATTTTAGATATAGATCAGAAATGATATTTTAGAGATGAGTTTCAATTTTCATAATTTTTTGAATAAATGTGGATTTTATATTAATTTTCTATTATAGAAAATGATTATTTAGGTTTTAAATTATTTACGGCTAAATAATTAATATTTTAGGTCTGAAATTTATATATGTTAGAAAACATAGTAAATTGATTTTCTGAATTTTTTGTAGAATTTTCCTAAGTGTTTTGATGAATATATAAAATTATTTAAGGTATAAGACTTAAATGTTTTATATATTTATAAAAGGAGAAGGGGTATTTTGTAAATGATTTAAATTAATTAATTCTGAAATTATGGCAGTGCCTTTAGAAAAGAAAAATTATCAACCAATAAGATTTTGATGAACAAGACATGTTAGTTAAAAAGATTACTTAAAAAAGTTAAAAATCAGTTTTTCATGCCAAATGCATGTTTCGCCATTTTCGGCGCCCTGCTTCCGATTAGGTAGGTTTCGAATTAGTTCCTCTGCTCCCTTCACCATTGAAACCAATGCGCATGGCATCAAAGACTTGGTGCACAATGAATTGGATAGAAGGCGGAAGGTACTTGGTCGAAACCAGGAGTTCCGAAGGAGGTCGAAGCTCTACTTTGCTTTAAATTGAAAATGTGTCTGCTTTGCTTTCGACTATATTGCTTTCGACTTAGTTGGCTTTCGACTGACTCAATTGGTTTAAAGAAATGATTTTAAGAGGTTGCTCCTTAGTTTTTAAATAACCGTTTTCGACTAGGTTGAAGCCTTAGCTGCCGCTTTCTACCTTTCGAAGCAATGCCTTCGAAAGGGTTGATTTTGTCTTATAAAAACCCTGCCGCTTCTCCAATGCTTTCAGAAGGATGGTTTTGACACAATCACTTTTTTAATTAGGTTTTGTCTTTCAAAAGAGTTGCTTTCGACCCTGTTGTTTGTGACCCCTGGAGATTTTTAAAGATTGACCCAAAGATTTCAAAAGAGAAGGTTTTGAATGGTTTCGAAAGGTGTTTCCACATGTTTTGAAATTAAACCCAAATGCTTTCGAAAGGTTTTTAAGGAAGGTTTCTAAGGGTTGGTTCCCCAATGGTTTCAAAAGGTTTAACCAATGGTTTCGAAAGGTTTAAGGGAAAGGTTTTTCCGATGGTTTCGAAAAGCTATGTTTAAAGGTTTTAAAGATAGGATATCTAAGGTTTTTAGCTTTTGAAGGAAAAGGCATTTCAATGGCTTCGAAAGGTTTATGTGAATGATTTCGAAAGGAAGATTTTGGCCTTTTGGCCTAGATGAAAGAAAGGGCTTATTTGGTTACGAAAGGGATACTTTCAATGGGATCGAAAGGGGGTACTTTCAAAGGTTTAAATGTTTTCATCAATAAGGATTTGGGTAAAGTATATATAGCATAGCAAGGTGATTTTGAGTAAAGCATAGAGTATATATTTTCCTTGTTTAAGTTTGGTTTAAAGGTTTTAAATCAATTTGAGATGAAAAGGTTTCAAGGAAAATTTAAGGGAAGATTACCCTAAGTAAAATGACTTAGATATTAGAATACCAGATGGGACTAGTATAGGGTCGCGCCCTATACATTAGCTATTAGCCCCAGCTAATTTAGTCCAAAATTGTAGTGTGTAGGACTTTGTCATAGGTAAGACTAAAATTATGATTACACACAGAAAAGAATATATATTTGTATACATATAGGTTATTGGTGAGCCCACAAAACCATTAGGATCAGGTGACCCTGGGAGATGATAAGTTAGGGATAGACCATCCAAAAAGGGTGTATTTAACAGATAGTTAGGAACAGAACGTCCATAAGAGGAGTGTCTGATAGGTGTTAGATCATTTTGATTGTGTTGTCTAGGAGGCCCGAGTCTGCTAAAGGTTAGTAGTTAGCCAAACAAAACTATAGTGTTCGGACAGATAGTTTGATTGTTACCTAATATGTATGTTTACATAATAATGCTTTACAGTTTTAACCAGTTCTAGTTGCATGATAAAGGTTTGCAAAAGATATGTTTTAAAAATATATTAGTGAGAGGAAACCCGTTCCGCAATGCGGCATGGTCTCCCTTAATATCAGACAACTGAGATGTATAGTCATTCATGGCTCCTCTTCCTCCACGTTCTCCAAAATCCATTAGATATCTACCAGGTCGATACTTGGAGCTGTCAAAAACCTCCACTAGAACCAAACCCATTACCTTTGCTCCCCAAGAGCTTGCCAGTTTGGCCAATGAATCAGCCTTTGCATTCGCCTCTCTAGGGATGTATGTTATCGTATAATACTCTATATCATGCAACGGTTCCAGTGCCTTTGTCAGGTAAGAAGAAGTTTCACACCCTTAGCCTGATATTCCTTTCTCACTTGATAAACCACCAACTGGGAATCACTAGACATAGGCAGCGTCCTTATCCCTAGTTCTTTTTCTATCCTTAGCCTAGTTGTCAATGCCTTTTACTCAGCCTTGTTGTTAGTCGCTGGAACTTCAAACTTCGATGCATAAAAAATAGATCATCCTTCCAAAGTTATAAGCATTACTCCTGCACTTGAATCACATTCTTTCGAAGCACTATCCACAAATAGTTTCCAATGAGAAAGTGTGACTATATCGTCTTCCTCTTCACATCTCACATGGTAAAATCAGTGATGAAGTCCGCCAACGCCTGCCCGTCTATCGATATCCTCGGATTTTATATAATATCATATTGACTTAGTTCAATATTCCATTTTAGTAACCTTCCCAAAGTTTGAGGTCGCTACAACACCTACTTTAAAAGTTGATCGGTTAGCACGTTGATCGGTTGAGCCTGAAAATATGGTCCTAGCTTTCTCGAGCTATCAGCCATCAATACGAAAGTTTTTCCAATTTCGTGTAATTCTTCTCAACTCTAGTAAACCTCTTGCTGATATAATAAATTGACCTTTGAATACTCACCTCCTCATGTACCAGTGCTGCACTTAGTGCATAAGCAGACACTTCCAAATAAACAAACAAGTCCTCTCTGTCCAATAGTTTGGATAACACCGACGGTGTTTCCATACGCCTTAATTAACTTTTCAAAGGCATTCTAACAATCCTCATTCCATTCAAAATTCTTCATACCCTTTTTGAGGGCATCAAAGAACGGTATGCATTTATTCGTTACCTTTGAGATAAATCAAATCAAAGCAACAATCTTCCTATTCTAGCTCTGTAACTCCTTCATTGTCGAAGCGCTTACATTCCTCAAGGCATTAATCTGCTCTAGATTAGCTTTAATGCCCCTTGAATTCATGATAAATCCCAAAAATATACCCGAGTCAGCCCTAAAAGTTTCAACGGATTCAACTTCATTCTATACTTCCACAATACCTTGAACATATCTGAAAGGTCATCTACTAGATTCCTTGATACCCATGACTTCACGAGCATATCATCCATATACACCTCCATCGTCCATTTGATTTGCTTCCTGAACATAGAATTCACCAACCTCTGGTATGTAGCTTTCTCGTTCTTCAAATCAAACAACATTACCTGGTAACAATACAATCACAAATCCATTATAAAGCTAGTGTGCTCTTGGTCTGGTATATGCATCAGTATATGGTTATAGTTTGATTAAGCGTCCATAAAAAAGAGCAGCTCATGTATGCGTTCCCGTCTACCAGCTGGTCAATCCTAAGCAAAGGGAAGCTATCCTTCGGTATGCTTTATTCGAATCTAAATACTCAATACATGTCCACCACTTTTAATTCGATTTCTTGACCAACACGGGGTCTGATTCACATTTTGAGTATAGAGCATCACAAATAAAGCATTCTCTTTCAATTTATCTACTTCCTCCTTCAATGTAGCGGACCGCTATGGACCTAGACTGCGCCTCTTTTGCTTCATAGGTAGAAAATTTGGGTCCACATTCAGTGTGTGGCACGCTATCTTCGGTGATATCCTGCACATATCTGAATGTGTCCAAACAAACACATCCAAGTTTGCTCGTAGAAAACTAACTAACTCCTTTCTCAATCCTGCGCTGAGTTAAGATCTGATCTTAAGAGCCCGAGTGGGATCATCCATATCGATCGAAACGTAAACCATTATTATCTCAACCAGTGCTGCCCGCACTTCTTCTAACCTCTTCTTGGGGTTCATATTCTTATCAAACTAGGTATGGTTCCTAAGCCAGGGCTTGGGCTTTAATTGCTATGCTTCCGAGTTCATAATGCAGAGAGCTCTCTCTGCATTCTGGCCTTTCTCCCATTGCTATGCTTCTCTTTGGTCGATGACATAACATTCCCCACCTGCGCTCTGGTTCCTCTAACTGATCCGACCCCATTCTTTATAGGGAACTTCACCATTATGCACCAAAGAGCCAGTGATATCCTGAAATCGGCAAGCATCGGTCGGCCCAAAAAGGCGTTGTACGTCGAATATGCATAAACTATTACAAACTTCTGAATCTACACCACCCTGCAGTCTCGTGACCTAACTCCACGAACAAGCCAATTGTCCTAATTGATAGTTTCGCCTTGCTTATAAATCCTTGAATCCTAGATTTACAAGGCTTAAATTCCTTAATATCGATCTTCATTTGATTGAACACTCTTCTAAACAGAATATTTATACAACTTCCGCTATCTACCAAGACCCGACATACCATAGCTGGATCAATAACAACCATAATCACCATGTGGTCGTAGGATGGTGCTTCCACTCTATCAAAATCACTATGCATGAACACAGTATCATCCGTTACCATCCTTCGCTACTTAGCCGAAGCTCCGTCCTCTATGGCAAAGCAAATCTTCTGTGATACGTGCTTCAACGAGCTCGCATGCTGCTTCATTTCCTTCTAGCTTTTCAATGCAGGATGAGTTTCTCTTGTTATAGTATTTAAGAATATTCTTCTATCAGTATGCCTGGGTTCCTCTCCACTAGGTCCAGGTTTATTTCCTTGGGCAGTCGGCCCTTAGGATCTTGCATTTTGACCGCCATCCTACGGCTCTCTCAAATACTATTGTAATTTTTACTTCCTCATCAACTCCTCGACAAAATCCTTAAGATGATGGCATTCATTCGTGTTATGTCCATGAGTTTCAAGGAAAAGATGGTACTTGCTAGATCACCACCCTTCCTTAATTGGCTACATCCTAGGCGGCTTTTTGTACCACTCCATACCTTGCATGGCAAGGTATATATTTTCCAACATATCGTTTAAAGGCATATATTCATCAGGCCTCATATTCCTCAGCTGCTTCTTGGATTCATTCCGCCTGCCTCTAGAGCATTGATTTCTCTTTTTCTAATTATTAGATTTTCAAATATTTACTACCATGTTACTTGCCAGTTTGTTTAATCGCTACATTACTCTAAATATGCTCCTTTGGCTGTCCACCATCAGTCTTTCCAGCAGTTTAACTTGCTTCTTCTAAATGCAAGAACTAATTGGCTGTCCGGTGGAACTCCTCCATATTCGTTGACTGCTTCATCTCTAGTCATTTTTCAAAGTATGTGTCCAAGTGTATGACTAGGACCAATGCTATAAACACCAAACCCTCCTTCGGATTATTAACCTCTATAAGTGGAATGTTGAAGTTGTTCAAGGACCCCTTCAACCACTCCTAAGGTCCTTGGGAAAGGCTTAACAAGGACATCACATCCTTAGGCTAAGCGGTATGGAGCCTAAACTTCTCCATAAATTTCTTCACCAACTCATCGAAAGTTGATATGGATTTTGGTGCGGGCCGAGTAAACCATAACGATGCAACACCATCCAGAAAGATAGGAAAACATCTACACTGAAGTGCATCTGTAGCTCTGGCGCCATCCATATGCCATTCATATTTAAACAAGTGCTGCTTGGGATCGATAGTCCCCTTATACGATGGCATTGTTGGCATCGTAAAAAATTTGGGATACTCCTCCTACAGAATATTCTTCGTAAATTGAGTTCTACTAGGTGTAGAACCCCATTCCTAATTCTTTCTCCATTTATTTTTCCCCACCAACCGCTTAACCATATCCGCTATGTACGCCTAACTAGCATGGTACTCCGAAAGTCAACTATCAAGGGCAACACTGAAGGTTTGAATTTGCAAATGGTCTCATTTTGCCCATTGATGATTAAGTTCTTCGTTCTCTAGGAGAACCACTCATATGGTTTTCCTCTGATGTCCAGCTAACTCATAGCAATTGTTTGTACACCAGCATCTTGAGCATCAACATCCAGTTCATCACCATCATTAGGCACGTCATCCTCAGAATCAAACAAGTCAGCAACCTCAGCTCCCTGATCCTCTAAGTGTCTCGATTTAACTTGGTACTGACCCGATTTCGGTTGGTACCGATATGAATCCCCTTGGAGAGAGCTCTCCTGCTTCCTTAGCAACTCCCCCTAATGCTTCAGTAGCCTTTTCCTTCTGCTTCTTTTTTTCATCTCGCCTATTCTGACTAAAAGCTGATAAGTTCTCTTCTTCAGATCCCGCAGGTGATGTCTCTCCTTTACAACTCTTGGTTCTCTATGCCTACTGGGTCAGCAAAGCTATGCTAGCGTCCATCTTTTCCAATAAAGCCTTTTAATGATAAACCATCTTCTGATTCAGTTCCTGCATCATCTTATCAAATTCCACTTTAGTAACCATTCCTAAGGAGTAGACGTCCCTGGCAATGCTGCTGCTAGCAGGTTTCTAACTTCTATATGGGTGAGAAACTCCTTCCTCTACACAGCTATTGCTGCAGATCGACCGATTTCCTAGATGGTGCCATTGATTCTTATATGAAAATTCTTCAAGTTCCTTAATGGAAATCTTTAAGATATAACCTCTGGGCACTCCAGTTCAAAAATAGAAAGCTAGATTTATGCCTAAGAATCTCCTTTCTTAGAGAAAACATCAAAATGTTGGGTCTAGAAATGGCACAATGTCCAAAAATGAAGAGGAATATTGAGATCTAGCAAAACCTGTAAGTAAAATAAAGAGAGCAACAAATTTTTTTTAGCCATTTGGTAATTATATGGCCTACGTCCATTGTATTGTTATTAATTATAGACTATTAGTCACTAGAACAAGGGTTTGACAAGTTTGACAGCCTAGAATAGCCAAGAGTAGCTTCCTTAGTGATTATGGTTGAGGAGAGATAGAAGATGAAGAAAGCAAAGTGCCAAAAGTCCTTTATCTAATGCCATAGGTGTTTTATTTCTAGGGAAATCATCTAGCAGAATCACCAGGTATTAATATATCAAGTCTAACTTCAGATCCAAAAAAGAAGGAGAGGAAGATAGAGTCTCTAGATTAGTAAATTCATCTTGGTACCGATCACTTTGTTTGGGGTCGACCTGAATTTTTGATGGGGAGTTGTCCCATCTTCCTTGGTTATTCTATCTTTGTTCCATCAAGCTCTGAGCACTTTTCCTTAAAAGTCATGTTGTTTTCGAGAGGTTCTGATATCACTTGTACTTGACTACTTTCCTTCAGAACTTCCATGGAGTTGTTCGCCTATTCCCTAAAGAATGGACCCCAAGATGATTATTCTTGTTAGTAGTGCACATAACATAACTTCAAAAACCCATAGGTAGCATAAAAGTTCTCGATACCAAGTTGGAAGTGGTCGGTACATATTTATTACCTCATGCTTGCATGAAAAGTGGGCAAACACCTCTAATCAAGTTTACAGTAGTAGATTCAATAGAATAAAATGTAGCAAAAGTAAATTACACACAAATTTATAGTGGTTCGGCCATAATGAGCCTACGTCCAATGTTCTTTTTTGTTGCTTTTCTTATATTTAAGCTTTTACAAGTGTTTGAACGTCAAACACAATGATTTATTTCTTTATACTGAAACTCGGAAGCTATGTTCGACTATTTCAGTTTAACATAGTTTTGAGGTTCCAAAGGTTGTCCCCATGGTTGCTAGATGCTTGGATATTTAAAGGAGTGTGGCAAATCATGCAGCTTACATGTATATTTTTTGATTTGGATGTTTCAATATATAAAAGATATGATTATAAATATCTGAATATATCCATATTTCATTCCATATATAACTTGTTTGGTTTGGCTAGAAGGGCCATGTTCAGGGGTAATTGGTTCAGTGGATGCACGTGGATGCCTTGCTAGCCAAATTTCTCCACATCACTCCCTAGTTTGGCCTTGCTTATTTCCTCTTTGCTTGGCCATGGAATGGGTCCGGGCATGACACATTGTTCGGTGCCATTATTACCAAAAAGCAATTGCTATTCGGTACTATAGTTGTCGAACAATACTTGCTATTCAGTATTATGGTTGCTGAAGTGCGGTTGCCGTTCAGTACAGTAGTTGCCAAACTGCGATTTATATTCGGTGTTATGGTTGTCGAACATCAATAGTTGTTTGGTACTATGGTTGCACCAAATAGTAATGTGGCTCCTTTCACCTTCCTACTTCCCCTTCTTCATCCTTTAACTTCTTGGTGTTAACGTACTATATTGGATCTTAACCTTCTGGGCGCGAATGCCCCTAACACTTGCCCTCCAAAGCTCATATTGTAGAATATGAACCGGACTTTGTTGGGTACTATACATAACCATCCATCAAATCAATAACTACATGCCACTTGGCATGTGCTCTTTCTAGCTCGGCATGCTTGGTTTGGTGACCTCCTCTGGGTTCAACGCTCTTGCTGTTCGGAACCAGATAGATCTGCACGCCTTTAGAAATGTTGAACCACTTCTCACTCGAACACCTTCTCCCACTTCTCAAGCTTTCTTTCTCGTGCATGTTCATCTCCCAAGTCCAAAAACGCGTCAGATCTGCTTCAAACATCTCCAATCTTGCAACAACTGCCATCTATACGCGTACTCCACATCGGTAAGTTCCCTATACTTAATTCTTGCACTATTGATTTATTGCTTGGTTAAAGATTAAAGGCTAGGGTTTCTCCCTGTTTGGTTCTTGTCTACTGGTAGTTTTTTTAAGCGACCTTGTCACATGAAAACACTTTACTTTTAATGCCCTAATCTCTATGTGCCTTTGAACTGAGAGGGTCTTGAGTTCTTAACTAGGGTGCAAATGTATCGCTTGTTTAGTTACCAGACAAGATGATTGCTAGGATGGTGTCTATTATATATTGAATGATAGCATATGCTCCTTATTATGAAACCAATACTATCATTGTTCATCCATTCACCGTTCTTTCATTGCACATGCGCACACCTGCATGCTCGCGAGCACTCACACTCATCCTACGATTGTTCATAAGATAGGTTATTATATTAGACAGGTATGTCGGACCATCGTCGGACTCGTTCACTGACTGCTTCTGGAGATCAGGCTCCATTCTCTTTTTCTCCTCCGGAACCTACACTGTTGGGGCGTCGGACTAACCAACCTAGCTCTACCCATTCCTTGGTGCATGGATAGAGGCCATCCCTACTGTTGATAGACCCTACTGACTCTGAGGCATATATCCTAACTCCTTGGAAGCTTGACATAATTGTAGCCACTCGAGCGAAGATATACTTCTTCCTACTCCCACACAACGGGCTCATACCCCACCAGAAGGATACGTGGCTTACTCTAGATATCATTGTGCGGCTGGGGCCCTGCCTTCTCTTCATCAATGGACCATAGGCTTTCTTTTATACCTAAAGATTGCTCCATTCTAGATTCATTCCAATGGTTATGATACTGACAAGTCTATATGCCATTTTTATGAGGGAGTTTCAAGTTCCCCTACTCACCATCAGATTAGGTTTCTCTATGCTATAAAGAGTAAAATAAAAGGCTCTCCTTTGAGTTATCTTGAAGCAGGGAGTAAGTTCAAACCAGTCAAGAACATGTATTTAAGGTACAACATGTTCAAAAGGATATTTCTTTATCCGAGATGACTATGCTTCCATTAGTGGCATTCTGGATGTAAGCATATTTTGCCTATATGTTTTCTTACACATATTTACTTTAAGAAATTCCGCGTTAGATATTAACTCTTCTCCTCTTTGGACTTCTCTTCTTAGTGTGGTGAGAGCAACAATAAAGGACGATCATAGGACATGCTACGAAGACTTCAACAAATTCTAGTGGAGCTCAAGGAGGTTCCTTGTTTAGTTACTAATGATAACTTGAGACAGCTCCGACTATTGGATTCCAATCGCTCAATCAGGAAACACAGGCTACCCTCCACTCATAAGCCTGTAAAGAAAAAGAAAAGTTAAGTGAAGTGTCATCCTCTCAGCCTTTTGTCTCTGGTGCCGTCCTGACTACAAATCCATCTGGAGTTGAACCCATTGTTCTCACGGATATGGAAGTGTAGGCGTTGGGCTCCTTTAGGATTGAACCTTATAGAGGTGGTTAACTCATGGCCTTAAGGGAATGAGATGATGGTAGCATCCATACTAAGACAGTAGAACGAGTAGGCTCCCATTCTCATGACAGTGAAAGCACCACTTCAGACTGTAGTGAAGCATATTCTTCCAGGCATATTGGCCTCGACACTCTCTTAATCTAGAGGTGGAGGAGGCCTTGCACTGCACTTTTGGCACCGAGGAGGAGGAGAACTTTATCCCTGGAGATATTACCGTTTCTAACTATCTTCAGGACCTAGAGCTAGGGATTGATTATAGGGATTATACGTCGATAGGAAAAATCCAGCGGCAGTTGGAAACCCATAAGGACTGCAAGGGTTGGTCCAGATGCCATTCACCTATGTTCACACACACACACTCTTACACATTTATGCTTTAGTCATGCACTTTTCTTGCATTTGCTTCATTTTAACTCATTGTATTTATGCTATTACAGGAAGCATGAGTTCAGAAGGAGGGAAGTTGCTATCTAAAATGAAACAGCTGGGGCCGGGAGCGCCTCCTATAGACATCAAAAAAGCTGCATCTGCATTTGGACCAAACAAGAATGTTGGGCGGTTGGCTATAGTGCATAAGATGGGGGAGATCGTACTTTATTGCACGGTTGGGGACAAAGGTGACCAAGATTGTGACATCCCCACCTCTATACCCATACTACCCAAGAATATTACAAAGTAATACTATCGGGCAATAAGGAGAATGAGGCGATATGGGATACACACTTGAATATTCCCTTAGGCTAACACTGGTATGTATTTAAACATCGAATAAATAACTCACTTATACATACACAATATCGGTACAAAGTAATAAACATGTGTGTCTCCAGAATAAAACAATACACAATATACAGTACATAAACAAAGAACACAGAGTCATAATCGTGGTAATATAATATGATATATAATACAATGTAGATCCGGAATATAATTTAAGTATACATATGTGAATAGAAATACACGAAATGTTACAATACGAGATGATAACTATACACTACATCCTAGTCTCCATCTATGCCCAACATCCATAAATCGTTCATGTAACGAACCTAATTTTGAGTAACATTATTTAGGATATTTAATTAGTTAAATTAAATAATATGATGTAATGATTAGGGGATTGAGACTTGTGATTAATAAAAGGGTAGCCGTGCCATATAACAAATGAACTAAAATGAATTAAAGTATAATAAAAAAGGGTAATAGATGAGGGGAAAAGTAGGAATAAGACATATTCTAATACCCTAAACCCTCATGCACTTTCATCCTCACGTTCATAACAAAAATCAAATACTAGAGGCCGGCCACCATTAGACGAAGCTAGAAGAAGAAAAGCTAAAGATCAAGAGGAAGATTAATCAAATCAAAGATCCAATCTCAACTCCTTAATCACAAAGCTAAGGTGAATGATGACTACATCTCATGTTTTTGATTGTTTTCGATTTTAGATTGGATCCAAACTATTTTGCAAGGTTTTTCCATGATTTTGACTGTTAAATTGGATATATATGCTTGTTGATGATTTATGCTAATTCATATGAATTTTATGATATGTTTTAATATGAAAACCCTATTAAATGACATCCAAATGCCTTGCGATTTTAGGATAACGTCAGAAATAATATTTTGGAAATGGGTTTTAAATTTCATAATTTTCTGAATTAATGTGGATTTATTATGAATTTTCTAATGAAGAAAATGGTTATTTTGGTTTTAAATTAATTACGGTTATTTTATGATGATTTTGGGTCAGCAATTAATATATGTTAGAAAACATATTAAAAGTGATTTTGGAAATTTTTATAAAATTTTCCTAAGTCATTTAATAGATATATAAAATTATTTAAGGTATGGAACTTAAATGTTTTATATATTTATAAAAGGAGAAGGGGTAGTTTGTAAATGTTTTAAATTGTTACTTCTGAAATTTCGATAGCACTCTAAGAAAATAATTTGAAAAAGAAATTAGCAACCAATCAATTGTTGACAAATAAGGCAGGTTAGTTAAAAAGAATTACTTTTTAAAGTAAAAATGCAGTTTTACCTTACTTTACCTGTTTCTCCACTTTCGGCATCCAGCTTTCGACTAAGTACTCATGCCTCCATCACCTTTGAAACCAATGTGCATGGTATCAAAGACTTGGTACGCAGCGAAATGGACATAGGCGAAATGTAATTAGTCGAAATATGGGGTTCCGAAGGGGTCGAAGCTTTTCTTTGCTTTAAAAGAAAATGCATATGCTTTGCTTTCGAAAGGAATGCTTTCGAATTAGTTAGCTTTCAACTTGGTTAAATGGTATTAAGGAATGGTTCCGAAAGAGGTTGCGCCTTTTGTTTTAAGTAAATGATTTCGAAGGGGTCGTAACCCCTTTCTATCGCATCTTACCTTTCGAAGCAATGCCTTCGAAAGGGTTTCTTTGTTTTAAAACCCAAGCCGCTTCTTCAATGCTTTTGAAGGGTTTGGTTTCGACACCATCCACTTATTCCACTTAGGAAATAGCTTTCGAAAGTGTTGCTTTCGACTCTGTTCTTTTAAGAGCCTTTTGAGATTTTGACAGATAACCCCAAAGGTTTCGAAAGGTATAGTTTTGAATGATTTCAAAAGGTTGTTCCACATGTTTTAATTGAACCCAATGCTTTCGAAAGGTTTGTTTATAGAAAAGAATTTGAATGCTTTTGAAAGGTTTTAAATGAAGGTTTCGAAGGGGTGGTTTCCCAATGTTTTTGAAAGGTTTTAAGTGGAAGGTTTCCAAAGGTTCGAAAGGTATGTTTATAGTGTTTTGATAAGAGGATGTCTAATGTTTTAAAGATTCTGAAAGAAAGGTTTTTCGAAGTTTTTGAAGGGTTTATTATGAATGGTTTCGAAAGGTATGTTGGCCTTTCGACCTAATGTTATAAAGCAAATTAGATACTTGGTTTCGAAAGGGGTACTTCCAATGGTTTCGAAAGGGGTACTTTCAAAGGGTTAAATGTTTTCATCAACAAAGTTTTGTGTAAAGTATATATAACATGGCAAGGTGATTTGAGTAAAGCATAGAGAATATTTTCCTTGTTTAAAGTATGATTTAAAGTATAAATTAATTTGAAAGAAAAGGTTTTCAAGGAAAATTTTAAGGGTAGATGACCCTAAGTAAAATGACTCAAATATTAGAATACCAGATGGGACTGGTATAGGGTCGCGCTCTATACATAAGCTATTAGCCCCTAGCTAATTTAGTCTAGAATTCCAGTGTGTAGGTCTTTGTCACAGTTAAGACTAAAATGATGTTACACACAGAAAGGAATATACAGAGTGAGGATAGGTTATTGGTGAGCCCACAAAACCATTAGGATCAGTTGACCCTAGGAGAACTAAGTTAGGGACAGACCGTCCAGAAGAGGAGTATCTAACAGAAGATATATTATTTGTTTATTTAGTCTGGTATGCCCGAGTCAGCCAAAGTTAGTAGTTAGCCAAACAAAACTATATTGTTCGGACAGATAGTCCATTTGTTACCCGATTTATATGCTTACATGTGATATTATTGTTTTAACCAGTTTTGGTTGCAGGTTTAATTTTTGCAAAAGATATGTTTTAAAAGGATATTAGTGAGGGAAAACCCATTCCGCTAAGCTACGTCGTCTCACTTAATATCAAATAACTGACATGTATAGTATTATTCACACTAGGCCTTATGTCTGGCTCAAATTTTTTATTTCCCCCCTTAAACTCTTGGGTGCTCAAAATTGATTTGAGTAGGCTGAGGGTTGAGGATTTATAGGTTTTAGTAGGTAGACAAATAAAGCTTCCGAAGACGAGCAGGAGGTTGAAGTTAGCTATTTAGGAGTTGTTTTGTTTTATTTCCGCTGTGTTGTATTAAGTCTATTATGACTATTTAGTACTCTGGTCATCCAAGGGGTCATCTTCATATGTCTCTCTTGGTGTATTTTGTAATAATTATATTTAATCTGAACCCGGGAAACGTTTGGGATTATGGTACTTGGATATGAAATGTTGTTTTGAAATGTTATCAGAAAAGTATTTTAATCTGTGATGATTTTATTTCGTATTCAAGTGCTTCTGATATTATGCATACCATTAACATTACCATATTTGGTCACCGAAAGTTAATACTATGGATGACTGCAGCATCTATAGCGCTTAGCTTTGGGCCTCTAGATAGGGGATGTTACAACTTGGTATCAGAGCATAGGTTTATGAAAAACTTTAAAATAAATTATTTCTTGAAAACATAATCCTAAGGAAATAGAGATAAGGTCGGGGTATGGGATAACGCTATAGTAACGTACTTGTATTTGCTATATATAAGTATACGCTATATCTCTATTCTCCTATCTCTCTTAGGCTATTCTTCTTTATCTTACGAGGTTTGAATACAAATTTGGATGCTAGAAGTGGGAGAGTTAACCTTGGAGGAGGTAGCACCACAACAAATGGAAATGCCAGACCAAATACGAGAAGGAACCAAGGTCAGGCACAAGCTAGGAATGTGGGTGCTAGAGTCCCGCAAGTTGACATGGGAGCAATGTATCAGCTCTTTGTCAACATGATCCAAGCGGGAGTTGCTGCTGGAGTAGTTGGAGGAGGAAATAAAGAAGCTCCAGTGGTCAACAACTATTCTATTTTGAGTAGAGATTACGCTCGGTTGGGAAGAAATCCATTCATCGGAACTGAAGACGCAATCGAAGTAGAGAATTGGCTGCTTCATTGCAAGAGGATTTTCGCTGATCTAGGGCTCAATGATAAGCAGAAGAGAAGGCTTGCTACTAGACAGCTTCAGAGAGTAGCGCTGTACTGGTGGAACAACATTACAGTTGGAGTTAATAAGGAGACAATGACATGGGCTGAGTTCAAGAGGAGGTTTGGAGAGAGGTTTATGTCAGAAATTGATAAGTCTACTTTGCTTAGGAAGTTTGCTGAGTTGGAGCAGGGAGACATGACTGTGCTCGAGTATACGATGAGATTCGAGGAGCTAGCAAGGAATGACTATGCTACAGTGGATACTGTGATTAAGAGGAATGAGAAGTTCATCAGGGGGTTGAAGCCTGAGCTTGCTAGGGCAATGTTACCGCATATCAGGGATCCATGTGATGTTTTAGCGGAAATGGCTTTGAGGAATGAGGAGATGCTTGCTTTTTTGGAGAGAAACAAGGCAAAGGAAGTCCAGGTGGGGCATAGTCAGAAAAGAAAGTTCTTCTATAAGAAAGGAGCTTAGAAGGGTGGAGCTGCTAAGAAAGGAAAGTCAAAAGTTGTCTATTACAAGTGCGATAAGAAAGGGCACTTCGCTAATGAATGTCGCTTATGAGAGGAAAATAGGGTGATCAAGAAGAATATCAGGTTCTTCAACTGTGATCAAATTGAACATTACAAGAACTAGTGCAAAGAGCTAGCTAAGGACGGAAAGGGCAAGGTGTTTACATTGGAACCAGCTACCACGAGGCCAACGGCAAAGGAAAAGGGAAAGGCTATGTTGGGAGGTACGCTTATGATTCATGGTATGTCAGTTAGCGTTTTGTTTGATACCGGTGCATCACATTCTTTTATATCCCGTTGTTTGGTAGATAAGCTTAACCCAGAACCCTCATACTTAGTTAATTCCTAAAGGGTTGCAAATCCGATAGGAGGGTATGCGACACTTGGGATGATGTGTGACCACCTAGAGATTGAATTGTTAGGTCATACCATTGTTTGCAGTTTGGATGCGTTTGATTTCATAGGGTTCACAATAATTTTGTGTATGGATTGATTAAGTAAGTATGAAGCTAGGATATTTTTCCATGATAGGAAAATATCGCTTAGACACCCTGGTTGTAGTGATTGGCTTGTATATACCGTAGAAAGCCTTAACTGTGAGATGAATGCTTTGTTGGGTGTTGTGGAGGTAGAAGACGAGTTAAATATAGTTTTCGTGATTAGAGAATTCGTGGATGTTTTTGAACCTGTAGTAGGATTTCCACCAAAATGAGCCATTAAGTTTCAAATAAACTTAGTACCTGGAGCAGAACTAATGAGTAGACCGCCAAGTAGGATGACGCCTACTGAGATGAAGGAGATAAAGGCGCAGTTGGTGGATTTGGAAGGCAAGAATTTTATCTGACCAAATAGTTCACCTTGGGGAGCAGCCACAGTGTTTGCTAAGAAGCTGAACGGATCGTTAAGATTATGTATCGATTATCGTAAGTTGAATGAGAAGACGATAAAGAATCGATATCCGTTGCCTAGAATTGATGATTTGTTCGATCAGTTGAGTGGAGCCAAGGTATTTTCTCAGTTGGATTTTGCAACAGGTTTCCATCATCTTAGAGTAGCAGAGGATATTATTCCTTTGATGGCGTTTAGAACTAGATATGGATCATATGAATGGTTAGTAATGTCGTTCGGACTAACTAATGCGCCAGCATTCTTTGTGGATTTGATGAACTGAGTTTTCCGAGAGCACTTGGATAGGTTTGTGTTGGTATTTATAGATGATATTTTGATATACTCTAAGGATGAAAGGGGGCATGGAGTTCATCTTAGAGTGGTGCTTGAGACGCTGAGGCAGCATCAGCTAAAGGCGAAGTTTTCGAAGTGTAATTTTTGGAAGAAGGAAGTGAAGTTTCTTGGTCATGTAGTCTCAGAGAAAGGGTTGTCTGTAGATCAGACTCAGATCGAGCAAGTAAATAATTGGAAGAGTCCCGAGACAGTGAATGAAATAAGGAGTTTTCTTGGATTAGCTGGGCATTATCGAAGATTCATTAAGGATTTTTCATGGATAGCAGCATCGATGACCAAGCTAACACGAAAGGATGTGAAGTTTGTTTGGATCGATAAGTGTGAGGAGGCATTCCAGAAGCCGAAACACTTATTGACTAATGCGCCCGTGTTAATTGTTCCGGAAGGGAATCGAGACTTAGTGGTATATACAGATGCATGTAGAGCTGGGTTAGGAGTTGTGTTAATTCAAAGAGGTAAAGTGATTGCCTATGCATCTCGACAATTTAGACCGCATGAGGTTAGGTACCCAACTAACGATTTTGAGTTAGCTGTGGTGTTTTTTGCATTGAAGGTATGGAGACATTACCTTTTGGGAGAAAGATTTGAGTTAATATGGATCATAAGTCATTGAAGTATTTATTCTCTCATAAGGAGCTGAACATGAGACAGTGGAGATGGTTGGAATTTATAGCTGTTTATGACTTTGGAATTGAGTACACATAGGGAAAGGGCAATAAGGTTGCAGATGCACTTAGCAGAAAACATTAGAATGCAGTATTGGCAATGATAGCTGAGTGGAGAGATATGGAAGTGTTGACGACATGTAGATGACTGTGGAGATCTGAAGCTGGATCTAGTGGAGATATTGTAGTGTTATTATGTTTAGAAGTTCGACCGACGATGATCGAAAAGATTGCTTCTAAACAGATGGAGGGTCCAGTATTAGTTGAACGGATTAGGAAGTTAAAGGATGAAACCAAGAGCGATGATCTGAAGGATTTTAGTCTTGACCAGAACGGGTGGTTGAGAAAGAAAGGAAGATTGTGTGTTCCAAATGTGGGAGACATTAGGAAGGAAGTTTTGGAGGAATGACATCGTTCGAAGTTCACTATTCATCCGGGAGGAACTAAGATGTATCGGGACATGAAGAGAAGTTTCTTCTGGGAAGGAATGAAGAGGGATGTAGGCTTATGGGTAAAGCAGTGTCTGAACTGTCAACGGGTAAAAGCCAAACATTAGAAGCCAAGTGGGTTACTTCAGCCATTAGGTATTCCATTGTGGAAGTGGGATTCTATTTCTATGGATTTTATAGACGGGTTGCCAAGGTCAAACAAAGGAAATGAAAGTATATGGGTCATAGTGGACAGGTTGAATAAGAGTGCCCATTTCATTCCAGTTAAGTCAACTTGGACGACATATGTTTTGGCTAAGTTATTCATGAAGAATATAGTTAGACTTCATGGAATTCCTAGTAGTATAGTAAGTGAGAGATTCCTTATTCACTAGTGAGTTTTGGAAGAGTCTATAGGATACTTTAGGTACCAAGCTAAAGATGAGTACCGCTTACCATCCACAGACTGATGGGCAAACGAAAGAGTTAACAAAGTCTTGGAAGATTTGTTATGAGCTTGTGTGTTAGATTTTGGGGGATCATGGGAAGACCATCTACACTTAGTCGAGTTTTTGTATAACAACATTTATCAGGCCAGTATAGGAATGGCACCATTTGAAGCTTTGTATGAAAGGCCATGCAAATCTCTAGTTTTTGGTTAGAGACCGGGGATAGGTTGGTTCTTGGTTCAAATTTAGTTAGAGAAGCTGTAGAGAAGACCGAGCTGATTCGAGCTAGAATGAAGGAAGCTCAGTCTAGGCAGAAAAGTTATGCTGATAGAAGATGAAAAGACTTAGAATTCTCTGTTGGAGATCATGTTTTCATTAAGGTATCACCGATGAAAGGTGTAATCATATTTTGAAGGTCAGGGAAATTGGCATCGAGATTTGTTGGACCATTTCCTATTATAGAAAGGATCAGGAAACTCGCATATAGGGTAGAGTTACCAAACAGTTTGGCAGGATTCCACGATGTTTTTCATATTTCTCATCTAAGAAAGTGTATTAGAGACCCGGAGACTACTATAGCACCGACTGTGTTAGAGGACTTAGTAGTAGAGTCGAATTTGACTATAGTTAGAAAGCCAGTTTGTATAGTCGCAAGAGATGAGAAGAGGCTAAGAAACAAGACAGTCGGATTAGTTAAGGTCCAGTTTTACCTGATTTGTTTGACGGTATGTTTTACCTTTATGATTGATTTGTATGTGTACCTTATCGTAATTTCAAGGACGAAATTTTTTAAGGAGGGGAGTCTGTAACGAACCTAATTTTGAGTAACATTATTTAGGATATTTAATTACTTAAATTAAATAAAATGATGTAATGATTAGGGGATTGAGACTTGTGATTAATAGAAGGGTAGCTGTGCCATATAACAAATGAACTAAAATGAATTAAAGTATAACAGAAAAGGGTAATAGATGAGGGGCAAAGTAGGAATAAGGCATATTCTAATAACCTAAACCCTCATGCACTTTCATTCTCACAATCATAAACAAAAACCAAATACTAGAGGCCGGTCACCATTAGACAAAGCTAGAAGAAGAAAAGCTAAAAATCAAGAGGAAGTTTAATCAAATCCAAGATCCAATCTCAACTCCTTAATCACAAAGCTAAGGTGAATGATGACTACATCTTAAGTTTTTGATTGTTTTCGGTTTTAGATTGGATTCGAACTATTTTGCAAGGTTTTGCCATGTTTTTTATTGTTAAATTGGATATACATGCTTGTTGATGATTTATGCTAATTCATATGGATTTTATGATATGTTTTAATGTGAAAGCCCTATTAAATGACATCCAAATACCTTGGGATTTTGAGATAAGGTCAGAAATAATATTTTGGAAATGGATTTCGAATTTCATAATTTTCTAAATTAATGTGGATTCATTATGAATTTTCTAGTGAAGAAAATGGTTATTTTGGTTTTAAATTAATTATGCTATTTTATGATGATTTTGGGTCAGAAATTAATATATGTTAGAAAATATATTAAAAGTGATTTATGAAAATTTTTATAAAATTTTCCTAAGTGTTTTAATAGATATATAAAATTATTTAAGGTATGGGACTTAAATGTTATATATACTTATAAAAGGAGAAGGGGTAATATGTAAATGTTTTAAATTGTTACTTCTGAAGTTTCGACAGCACTTTTAGGAAAGAATTTGTAAAAGAAATTAGCAACCAATCAACTGTTAACAAATAAGGCAGGTTATTTGAAAAGAATTACATTTTAAAGTAAAAATGCAGTTTTACCTTACTTTACCTGTTTCGCCACTTTTGGCACCCAACTTTCGACTTAGTACTTCCGCCTCCATCAACTTTGAAACCAATGTGCACGGTATTGGTACGCAGCGAATTGGACATAGGAAAAATGTAAGTAGTCGAAATATGGGGTTCCGAAGGGGTCGAAGCTTTTCTTTGCTTTAAAAGAAAATGCGTCTGCTTTTCTTTCGAAAGGAATGATTTCGAATTAGCTAGCTTTCGACTTGGTTAAATGGTTTTAAGGAATGGTTCCGAAAGAGGTTGCGCCTTTTGTTTTAAGTAAATGCTTTCGAAGGGGTCGAAACCCCTTTCTACCGCATCTTACCTTTCGAAGCAATGCCTTCGAAAGGGTTTCTTTGTTTTAAAACCCAAGCCGCTTCTCCAATGCTTTCGAAGGGATTGATTTCGACACCATCCACTTCTTCCACTTAGGAAATAGCTTTCGAAAGTGTTGCTTTCGACTTTGTTCTTTTAAGAGCCTTTTGAGATTTTGACAAATAAGCCCAAAGGTTTCGAAAGGTATAGTTTTGAATGATTTCAAAAGGTTGTTCCACATGTTTTACTTGAACCCAATGCTTTCGAAAGGTTTGTTTATAGAAAAAAATTTGAATGCTTTTGAAAGGTTTTTAATGAAGGTTTCAAAGGTGTGGTTCCCCAATGTTTTTGAAAGGTTTTAATTGGAAGGTTTCGAAAGGTATGTTTATAATTTTGATAAGAGGATGTCGAATGTTTTAAAGCTTTCGAAAGAAAGGTTTTCAAGGTTTTCAAGGTTTTCGAAAGGTTTATTAAGAATGGTTTCGAAAGGTATGTTTTGGCCTTTCGACCTAAGGTTATAAAGCAAAGTAGATACTTGGTTTCGAAAGGGGTACTTCCAATGGTTTCGAAAGGGGTACTTTCAAAGGTTTAAATGTTTCCATCAACAAAGTTTTGTGTAAAGTATATATAACTTAGCAAGGTGATTTGAGTAAAGTATAGAGAATATTTTCCTTGTTTTAAGTATGATTTAAAGGTTTAAATCAATTTCAAAGAAAAGTTTTCAAGGAAACTTTTAAGGGTAGATGACCCTAAGTAAAATGACTTAAATATTAGAATAATAGATGGGACTGGTATAGGGCCGCGCCCTATACATTAGCTATTAGCCCCTAGCTAATTTAGTCCAAAATTCCAAGATGTAGGGCTTTGTCACAGGTAAGACCAAAATGATGTTACACACTGAAAGGAATATACAGAGTGAGGATAGGTTATTGGTGAGCCCACAAAACCATTAGGATCAGTTGACCCTGGGAGAACTAAGTTAAGGACAGACCGTCCAAAAAAGGAGTATCTAACATAAGTTAGATTATTTTTCTATTTAGTCTGGTATGCCCGAGTCAGCCAAAGGTTAGTAGTTAGCCAAACAATACTATACTGTTCGGACAGATAGTCCATTTGTTACCTTATTATATGCTTACATGATATTGATATTATTGTTTTAACCAGTTTTGGTTGCAGATTTAAGATTCGCAAAAGATATGTTTTAAAAAGATAATAGTGAGGGGAAACCAGTTCCTCTAAACGGCGTAGTCTCACTTAATATCAAATAACCGAGATGTATAGTATTATTCACACCAGGCTTTATGTCTGACTCGAAGTTTATGTTTTTCCTCTTAAACTCTCGGGTGCTCAAAATTGATTTGAGTAAGCTGAGGGTTGAGGATTTAAAGGTTTTAGTAGGTGGACGAATAAAGCTTCCGAAGACGAGCAAGAGGCTGAAGTTAGCTATTTAGGAGTTGTTTTGTTTTATTTCGCTGTTTTGTATTAAGTCTATTATGACTATTTAGTACTCTGGTCAACCAAGGGGTCATATTCATATGTCGCTCTTGGCGTATTTTGTAACAATTATATTTGATCTGAACCTGGGAAACTTTTGGGATTATGTAACTTGGTTATGAAATGTTGTTTTGAAATGTAATCCGAAAAGTGTTTTAATCTATGATCATTTTATTTCATATTCAAGTGGTTCTGATATTATGGATACCATTAACATTACCATATTTGGTCACCGGAAGTTAATACTATGGATGACTACAACATCTGTAGGCTTAGCTTCGGGACTCCAAATAGGGGATGTTACAGGTCATCTCGTCCCTGAACCTAAAATATCTTGGACTGACCCAAGTATTATATAAGTAATAAATGGGCCAGATATATCTAATCCAAGGTCTATAACATATAGAACTCTGTATATTCTTGGTATAAATAAATATAATAATTTCATCTCAATAATCCAAAATATCATATCCATAGAACACCACAAAACCTAGTATAAAATATTATTACCCAAAACAAAATCATACCAAATAGGAAACCATAGAGTCAACATCAATTGGGTAAATCGCTCATATCTAGAAATCATAACCAAAATCCCAAAATTAATAATAAGTGTGATATCATCAAGTATAGTTAAGTTATAATATAGGAAGGCCCATATATTTCTCTCAGTCTCACATTATAAAATTTCATCATCAAATCACTAAAATCAATAAGGTAGATTTGAGCCAGCTAATAACAATACCCAAATATAATCATAAATAAGTAGGCCGTCTGCCCGAAAAGGATAGGCCGTCTGCCTGAGAAGGATATTGGGTTGACCATACTCTAAACACAGTCTTAGGTATAATCTCATCTTATATATACCTATGTACCACACATGAACTGAAACCAAACAGGAGGCTGATGGCCGTACGCCTGCTCTTGGAACCTAGGTCTACTATGTCATATGCTATGTAGCCGAATCTATTCCTACAATATTAGTTCATGCAAACAAAAACTAGACGGGAGACTGATGGTCATGTGCCCAATCTAAGAACCCAGGTTCTACTATGTCGTATGCTATGTAGTCGGATCCGTTCCTACAATATTGGTTCACGCGGACCGAAAATAGACGAGAGACTAATAGTCGCATGCCCGCTACAAGAACCTATGGTTTACTATGCCATATGCTATGTAGCCGGATTTGTTCCTGTAGTCTTAGTTACCTCGATGGAAATCATGACACATATTCACTAGTGGCTCATCAATGCATAGCTTCGATCACAGCCCTGCTTTGCCCCTATAGGTAATTGATTGCTTGCCTAAGCAACACAAGGGATGTAGGGCACCTACCCTATGGGGCACCTAACCCAAACCTCATGATGCGCATCAAATATAAAGTACAACAATGGTGAAGTGGATCTAGGGTGTGACCCCACAATCAGGCCGCTAGGGTGGAAACTGGCCAATCTTGTTTACTCTCGAACAATAAAGGGAGCTGGACAATAGTAGACAAACACATAGAATATATACAATGGCCCATGCGGCTCTACATATAAGTCACTAAATAACTATCAAATACTCAACACAATGAGTATCACATACCACAAACCACCGTATTGAGTATCAACAATAAGCAAAGAATAATCGAAGAAATAATACAACGACGTCACATACCAATGCGTGTTACTAGTCCGTTTGTACAGTGCTCACATATCACATTCGCCCTTCAATATTACATATAACAAGTCCAAAGAATAACCGAAGAAATATTATCGAATTCTCCATCCCATACGATATTATAACTCCATTTATTCATATTCCTCATCATAGAATAGAATAACATAAAATCATAACAAGGATGTCACCATTGTATCATATTAAATCACCACTCAAATCTATATCAACTACAAATCATTTATGATATCGAAATATATATAGGAAAATGAGGAATCAGAAGAAGTAGAAATTATACATAAAATCCTAATTTTAATTCAAACATTTAAATAATAAAGTTTGACAAAATATTTATTTAATAATCAAATCAAGTATTCAAATATATATATATATATAACCTTCAAAACACTTTATAGATCAAATGACCATTATTGAAACCGTTTTGATATAAAATTTGATTACTAAAATTTATTTTCTACTCCTTTTTTACATACTTCCCAGAACATGAAAACTCACTTTATAAATCAAAAATAATTATATTAACTATTCTATAATTTTCTATAACTAAATAGTACTTTAAAATAAATTTATAAATCTCAAAAGTAATCCTTTTCATTTCAAACTATAATTTATAATTCAAACCTTCACTATATATTCAAAATCTCAAATAACTCATATAGGAAATCATCTAATATCACTTTATATTTAATCTACTATAATTAAATACTATTCCAAAATAAATTTATAAATTACAGAATAAATTATATAAAGTTCAATCATATAATATAATTCAAAATCCTCCTTTATACATTATCAGTTAGAAATAAAATATTTTCTATTATAAAAAAAACTTTGATATTAAAAATAATTTTCCAAGAAATCATTTTATTTACAACCAATTTTATTTATTTATAAACATACTTCGATTTAGTTTTAAAATACTAAAATAATTTATCGAAGCGCACAAATATAATTTAAAACTAAAAAAATCAATTGAACGTCCAAAAATATGAATTATAGAGCAAAATCCTCTAAAATCAATAACAAACCATCAATAAATTTTTATTGTTTGACCCGAATCGAATTACATCGAATTTCGGTCATCTGTAAGAAGAACACACTTATAAAAATAATTACACATCAAAATGCAATCGAACAACATATCCAATTGACATTCCAGCCTACACAAAATCTGATCATTAATCCAGAATCAATTCAATATCCCAAACTGACATTTTGACCCAACAATTCAATCAACAATCACAATCAATGCACCTAAACAATGCAATTGATTATCGGGATATAATTCAATCAACAACCATGATCACTTTAACCAAACAATGCAATCAACTACCAAGATAAATAAATATAATGCACAAGGGGAAATAGATATTGATGTGAGTATGAGAACTCACCAAATTGCCGAACGAAGACTTCGCTGCCATTGGCGTTGAGTACGCATCCACTACGCCAGCATCGCCATCGACGTCACCTCATTATTGCCAGCCATTGATAAGATTGTGCATATGTGCCTTCACCATTCCAGCTGTTAGTAGCAGCCCCACACATATCGCCACCGCCTGGCCTTCAATTGCAATTAAGACTAATGCTCTATCCTGTGGAACTCATCTTCAACTCCACCTTCACACGCTCATCCACCTTCAGGTCGCACAAACCACAACCAAGCCTTCACACCATAACCGAAAAAACCGCTATGCCCTATGTCCCATCTCACTCCTCCAACCTCACGTCACTAACGAACATCAGCCACCAAGTCACGACCACCCCTTAGCTTCAGTCGCACACAACTTGATCGACGCCCCTCCCCAATTGCGAGCGTCTTTCCCACGATCATCATCGATGTTGATGAGCACAGATGCTTCAACCATTTTTTTATTTCTGACTTGGTGATTTTAGGGCAAAATTGAAAAATAGGCAGTTCCGACTTAAATTGTTGAGTATGGAGTGATTTCTAGAAATTGAGTCTTAAATAGGCTGAGCTTGATTAGTTAATGTTTATATTTTCTCCTTTTCCTTTATTTTTAAATAATTCATCCTATTAATTTATAAATAAATTTCAATCTAATTTAAATTTCTTATATTCCAATATCCAAAATATTTCGATAATTTGATAATTTATTCAATCTATTAAAATGAAATCATTTATTAAATAACTACAGATAAATAAGAAATTATTTCAAAATAATAATTACCAAAATTGAATCCGAATAGTTTTATTTTAATTAAATTTATATTTAAATGGCATAGAAAGCAGGGTTGTTACAAAGATCCTAAAAATGGCTCGATAAAGAGGTCTCGATCCCCCAGCAATAAATTTAAATCTAGGACCCTTGGCCGTTCCTCCAAATCTCCTCGAGCTTTACCTTTCCTCTTATATGATTTGGAAAATTCTAAGCAACATCAGAGGACAGATTAGAGAGGTGATATTGTTCCTGCCCCTAAAAGCAAAGACAAAGGGAAGGACAAAGAGGGAGTAGTCATCATTATTGGCCCTGCAGGCCCAGGAGACAATAAGTTTCAACAACCCTACCAGCCTAAAGACCCCCTCACCGACTTGATTGCTGAGGCACCCCTTCTCTATTTTTTAGGGTCGATTGATCTTCTGGTCAAGGCTACGGAGGAAATCAAAAAGAAGAACATCAAGCAAGACCTAAAGATTTTCGACTTAAGGAAGAAGATGCACCAAAAGGACCTAGATCACAAAGCAGTGTTAAAGGTTATAGAGAGGCCTCAAGTAGAAGAGATTAAGAAGCTTAAGGCTGCACATGCTGAGGAACTACTGAAGCTGATAAGGGATCATTCCGCCAATATTAAATCTACCAAAAAGGAGTATAATGTAAACGCTAGGCGACTCTTTGATGACTAAAAGAATGTCAACACTAAATTGACCAAGAGGTTGGATGAGCTCCAGGTGTTAGCTATGAGAATAGAGCTTGGCCTTGTTGATCTGAAGAAGGGAGTCGTGGAGTGGAAAGCTAGAGTGTCTCCCTTTGAGCCGAGCTCGAGACAAACTTCCAAAGTTGAAAAATTACGAGCAGAGTGTGATGAAATGAACAGCCAGCTAAACCAGGTAGAGGTACTTCTAGATAAAATTTATTTCGGAATGTTCATAGAGAATAGTTTGGCGTGGATGGACGACTATTAAGAGATCATGGATTCAATCCATAAGAAACTAATTAAAGAGGCAAAAGCCGCTAGTGAGCAAGGTGGTTTGCCTTTCAGCCTTGAAGCCATCGATGCATACTTTTAAGTAGAGGAGATGGAGGTCGTTCGTCTTGGTTACATTAAGCTGGCTAAAGCTAAGAAGGCCTAGAAAGAGGAGGAAGAGAAAAGAAAGAATGGCAGCTCGACCTCCAGGGCAACAACGTAAAGTCGGACTTTGAAACAACTTATTTATGCCCATATGCATGATGTTCCCCTGACTGTTTCCACATTTCTTCAGATTCTTCGACTATTGGCCAGCCCCGAGGTAATCCTCCATCTACAGGAGATGCTCAAACGCACAATGGTATTACAACTTCTCTAAAAGGAGGTAGAAATATCCTTTACAGTCTACGACCCACTACTCAGTTTGTCCAAGCTTGTTTGGAAAAACACCATATCTAACAACCCTCTTCATTTCAATGCAGGTGACACTCTGGTGACGGGCCTATTCGGAGCAATAATTACTTCTAAGGCTCTGTCCTTGGGGATCGTGCCCTCGGGCCTTTTTGACCTTTCAGTTGATACAAATCAGGATGAGATGATCATTGCCTTCAAGGATGACATTGACATTGAAATATTGGGTGCCATAGAGTCCATTGATGACTTTGATAGAGAAGAAGCCTTGAAGTAGTGTGTTTTGACAAAATTTCCGGAGGAGTTTGCGAGTGTTAAACTAGAGGCAATGGAGGATTTAAAGTTGATGAAGAAACAACAAACAAAGCTTGACGAGGCGGCCGCCTTCAAGCGGAAGGACGTGCAAAGGGAAAAAGAGCTTGTGGCCAAGCCAGTCAAGAAGAGCCATTCTTCCAGAAGCAAGTCTACGTGACGACAACAGTTGCATTTCTCTTGTTTTTTTATATGTTCGGAGTAGACTATTGTACAATTTTTTTGTACTAAACATTATCATCCGTGGTTGGCCAATTTTGATGTATTGTTAAAGTCAAGTACAAGTGGTTTTCTGATACTTACTAATCCTGAATTCTTAATGTTTGGGTGTTTGGCAATATGATTTGTATATCATCCTTGCATATCCAGTTTTCCTTACTACACTTTCATCTTTATTATTTGTTTATTATTACATCATCCATGCATGCCTTAGATATCTCTGATTTGGTAGTTTCACTTTAGCCTCGTTGGACATAACCGTTTGCTGGTGGCAAAATCCCGAACCGATCGTTGAGGGTAAACCAACTAGGCAGGAGTCGTGTCTTGTTTGTCGAAAAGTCGGGTTCTTCGCGACCATCTATGGGTTTGGAGTTATTACTGATGGTGGATACTGGTTAGGGTCACTTTGGTCCACCAGTGCCAGTAAGAAGTTTAAGCCGATCGTCAATGGTGGACACCCGATTAGGGTAACTCTGGTCCACCACTGTCGAGAAGAAGTTTAAGCAGATTGTCAATGGAGAATACCCGGTTAGGGTTACTCTATTCCACCACCGTCGGCAAGAATTTTAAGCCAATCGTCAATGGTGGATACCCAGTTAGGGTCACTCTGGTACACCACTATCGGCAAGAAGTTTATGGGAAGGAATCCTTTGTCACAGCAGCACCGTTTTCCCCTCAAGTGGAAAGTTTGAGCTCATCAGGCATGCGCAACACTTCATTAGTGTCACTGCTATCCTGAAGCGCTTAAGTTATAGCGCAAAGTATATTTCATACTTATTATTTGTCACAAACAAAATTTTAAGGAAAGCACATTATATTAGATCTCACAAGCATTTTGATTATATTGTTGTAATATATCCACCAAAACAACAGAATGCTAAGTAAAATAGCGATGAAGATTCTGTGCATTCCAGGCTTTTCTGAATATAGCTTCGTCCATTGTACTAAGGATGAAGGCTCCATTACCTAAGTCCTTGTGTATGACATAAGGCTCTTCCCATATCAGGTCGAGTGCCACTAGTCTAGGGAATATTCATTTTAGCAAGAGGTCTCCTTCCTTGAATGGATGGGGTTTGACTTTAGCATTATATTGATTGGCTATCCTTGGTTTATGCGCCTCGGCCTTCAAAGCAGCTTCTTCACATCTTTCATCAATCGGATCCAATGACATATTCAGCAACTCCTTATTATCAATGGGGTCATAGTGAATCCTCCAGTATAATGGTATTGTTGTCTCTACAAGGAACACCGCTTCTGAACCATAGGCCAATGAGAAATGGACCTATGGCCATCTTGAAAGAATTGCGGTAAGCCCATATTGCCAAAGGGAGTTCATTTACCCATACTCTTTCCAGTCGCTTTTTAATCAAGGTCTTCAAAACCTTATTGATCGCCTCCCCTTGCCCATTAGCTTGCGAATATGCCACTGTAAGAAACCCTTCTTTATTCTATGCTGCCGACAGAAATCGAAAAATTCCTTTCTTTCAAACTGCAATCTTTTATCTAAGATGATCTAGAAGGGAACTCTATACTTGTAAATTACATTTTTGACTAAAAAGTTTATAACCTTGGTTGTCGACACTTTAGTGAGTAGTTCTGCTTCAACCTACTTAGTAAAGTAGTCAACTGCCACTATGGTGTTCTTTGCTCCACCCCTAGCCATAGGGAGTTCGCTGATCAGGTCTAATACCCAGACCGCAAAAGGCCAGAGGATAATCATGTGAGTCATTTCAGTCGAGGGAAATCTTTGAATCTATGCAAATCGCTGGTACTTGTCATACCTCTTTGCATACTCTATGGCATCGTGATTTAATGTCAACCAGAAGTACCTATATCGCGACACCTTCTTTGCTATAGTTTGCCACCTAGTGTGATCTCTGCAGCTTCCCTGATGTATGTTTTCCAACACCTCCTCGGATTCCCTTCTGATGAAACACCTTGGCAGAGGGTTAGAAAATCCTCTTCGGTACAACACACCATGTTGGATGATAAAATGAGGCACCTTCCTTAAGATTCTCCTAGCTTCGTTCCTATTTCCTAGTAACACCCCTTTATTTAAATACTTCACCAATAGCGTCATCCAGGTCTCCTTGTCATTGATAGTTGCAATCATATTCACTTCCTCGATGTTAGGCCTAAGTAGAGTGGCAACAGGTACCGATCCCAATAGAGGCTGGTTCCCGAACAAGCCGACTTCGCCATCTCATCAACATCGCTATTCTCTTCTCTTGGGGTATGCTTGATTACATGGTGCTCCATTTCACTAACAAAAGTCTTTACCTTCTCTAAATATGACCTCCAGCGTTCCCCTTTAGCTTGGAATTAACCAAGCTTTTGGTTTACCACCAATTGCAAGTCACTATGCACACATAGCAACCCGAGTCCCAACTTCTTTACTATCTCCAAACATGCTATTAAAGCCTCATATTCCCCCTTGTTGTTTGTCACCTTGAATTCCAGACATATAGCGTAGCTTAACTTCTTCCCTTCAGACGTCAAAATTACCACCCCTGCGCTAGAAACATGTTCATTCGAGGCTCCATCTACATACATTTGCCATTTAAGAGCCTCTTCCTTCAGGGATTCCACTTCAATGTCCCTTATGGTGAATTCTGCTATAAAGTTTGCGAGGGCTTCCTTTGATTGCAGTTCGTGGATGATAGGTAATTTCATACTAACTCAATTCGATGCTCCATTTGGTGAGCCTCCCTGAGGTGTTCGATCGATATAAGACTAGTCTTAAAGGCTGATCCGTTAGTACTCGGATGGGATGCGACTGGAAGTAATGTCTCAACTTTGGAGATGCAATTAGCAGGTAGTAGGCCAACTTCCCTATCTTAGGATATCTAGACTCCGGCCCAGTGAAACCTTTAACCGCATAATATAAGGAATGTTCCACCCGATCTTCTTCTTGAGCCAACGCTGCACTTAGGGCATGGGAGGATACTGCCAAGTACAAATAGATGTCTTCTCCTTCCACTAGCATAGAGAGGATCAGAGGTTTCTGCAAATGTTCCAACAAGTTACAAAATGTGGTCAGGCATTCATCCATCCATGTAAAATTGCCTTTCTCCTTCATAAGTGCTTCAAAGAATGGAACACACTTATCAGTTGCCTTATATGAACCTGCTTAATACCGCTACCTTTCCGTTTAGACTTTGCATCTCCTTTCGAGTTTCTGAAATCTTTATATCTTTTAAAGCCTAGACTTGTTGGGTTGGCTTCAATTCCTCTAACATACCGATAAATCCCAAGGACTTCCCAAAAGAATATTTCGGCAGATTTAGCTTCATCCCAAACTCCCGTAGAATTTGAAACATTTCATCTAAGTATGAAATATGATTCTCAGCCTTTTTTGATTTTACCAGCATATCAGCAATGTAGACTTCCATGGTAGTTCCAATCTTCCCAGCAAACATTTTGTTAACTATACACTGGTAGGTCCCCCCCCCGCATTCTTAAGCTAAAATGGCATGACCCTATAATAATAATGTCCCAAATCAGTAATAAAGCTATTATATTCTTGATTTGGAACATGCATAGCAATTTGATTGTATCTGGAGTGTGCATCCATAAAGGATAGAAGTTCATGCCTCATGGTTCCATCCATAACTAGTCGATCCTTGGGAGAGGAAAGCAATCTTTAGAACAAGCATAATTTAGGTTGGATAATTCAATATACTTATGCCATTTCTTATTCAGTTTCCTGAATAAAACCAAGTTGGCAATCTGCTTAGGATATCGAGACTCTCTAACGAACCCATTTGCTAATAGAGTCTCGACTTCTTCATTAAGGGCAGTCGATCGCCCGAGACCCATTCTCCTTTTCTTTTGTTTAACCGTGCGTTTTCTTAGATCAATGTTCAGGACGTAGCATGCTATTGAAGGGGAGACCCCATGCATATCCGCATGGGACCAAGTGAAGACATCCTAATTATCCTTTAGAAATTCTATTAAATGCACTTTCAGGCATTGCTTTAATTTAGCTCTAACTTTCATTCATTTTGTTGAATTATTGCTATCTACTTCTACAAATTCTATCGCCTCTCCAGGCTCAACTGTGGCCCCTTCTCCTTCATCCCCCGAATCAAGCTCATTATAAGGATCACTCATGAACCCGAGCGGTAGAAGGGGGCTCCTTTAATAGCTATTCAATAGAATTTTTACCATAGAGTGAAACCTCTGTACCTTTCCCTTTTTCTTACTGTCTGCTTTCTCTGAGCTCTACTACATAGCACTCCCTAGGGGCATCTTGGTTTCCTTCCATCGCTCCTACTCTGTTGGTCGTAGGGAATTTCATGGTTAAGCACCATTGAGCCACCGCCACATGGAAGTCGGATAAAGCTAGTGACCTCAGAAAGGCATTATATGCCAAGAATCCATCCACTAAGGCAAAAGTTTGCTTTCGAATGGCTGATCGAGGATGGGCTCCTATTGCGACAAACAAATCCAGTCTTCCCAAGGGCATTATGCCCTATCCTGTAAAGTCATGCAATCGATGGTTGCACATTATAACATCCTCCATAGACAACCCTATCTTATCGAATACATCATTGCATAGAATGTTTACTGAACTCCAACTGTCCACCAGAATTCGATGCACCTCCGCCGGGCTAAGCATTGTCGAAATCACTAGTGGATCCTTATGCGAGTACTGATTACACCGCAAGTTACTACCGTTAAAGACTATCATACCCTACTTCTAATGTGGAGTTTTAATCTTTTGATCCTCCTCCATAGCATACACGAAGGCTTCCTCATTCTTTAGGGATTTTTCATATCTTTCCATTTCAACCAACTTCTATCAGCTACGTTCAGATCCGTGTAAGTCTTGAACCTCGTCCCAAGCTTAAATCTTATGCACTCTGTTTTCTTCCTGCTTGAATTGCCTTGATTATTATTTTTCTTTTTCTCAGTTTCACTTCCTTCATTATCCTTAACCATAGTGTTCACACTTTTTTAAGCTTCTAACGACTTGCCAGTTACGCCAGCCTTCCTCCCAACCATAGCATCCTCCAACTGCATGTACTTTGCAGTTTTATAGAAGAAGTTCCACAAGGTAGCTGGCTTCTCCTTACTTAATCTCTGAGCTAACTTCATTTTAGGTTAAACGTCGTCGCATAATTCCATAAGAGTCAAACATTTATCTATGTTCTAGAAATTGGTAGTTGCAACATTAGAGCAAGCGATTATTGCCATAATGTTTCGTCCTCCCATTACTTTACATCCAACAATGAGTACGGGTCCTTAGGTTGCTCTACATGAACTCAGAATTGACTGATGAATTCTTCCTTCAACATTTCCCCCAAACGGATTAAGCTAGGAGGAAGGCGCCATAACCTCATAGTTGCCAAGTCAGACAAAAATAGAGGAAGCACTTGCATAACACTTCTTATGTTGCTCCACTCATCGATATGTGTTGTGTATATTGTTGTAGATGCACTATAGGGTCAGTCATTCCCTGGTAAGGGTCCATGGTAGGCATTCGAAAACTCCTAGGGTTTCGGGCGGTCTTTATTTCTATGGAAAATGGGCTACCAACCCTTGCACTAATTCCTTGCTCTATCTGTTCATGATGTACACATTCCCTCGTTAACCCTACCATCTGGTCCTCTGGCTTAGGGGATGAATGAAGCAGCGTGGACCTTACCCATCGGGATGAAAAACTTCTCTCGCCTCTTCTATGACGACTTGCTCTATCGTCTCGGCCCCATTCACTACTCCTGGATTGTTCACGATGATAAGTGTGCTCTCCAATCATTGTGCTTTCTGCTAAGATAGGAGTGCGCTACCTAGATAAGAAGGGGTCAGCCACAGTCAGCTCTAATTCAAAACCTCTTAATTCGGTTTGATGTCGAACCGATCCTCGGGCTGGGGATTAGGCCGAGCTCTCACTCAATCTGGTTCCTCGGCATTCACTCAACTTGCTCCTCGGTTTTCTCAATCTGATCCACTATGTAATGACCCATATTCTATGTATCGAAGGATTGTAAAATATTAACATTATTTTTATCCAAGGTCGTACGATTCTAGAACTTTTGGAAATTACTACTAGAGACATTTTCCATCCTTAGAACTTTTATTGAATGATTTTGACCTTGAAAATTTTGCATGGCATATAACTTTCAATAGATGCCGAATTGAGGTCTTAAACCATTTCCATTAGATCGGAATGACAATTTCTCTTTCTGTAGAGTGGTTATAATAGGAACATGGACATACCGTTAGGGAAATATGGCCATTTGAAGTTTCACTTGATTTTGAACAGCTTAATGAGTAATTTGTGAGTTAATGGTTAGGCCTAAATCCCATTTCAGGATTAGCATGCGGATGAGACTTCTCTCCATCATTTCACACTTCCTAAAATAGAAATAAAAACTCATTAATCACTTCTTAGCCGAAAATCCACTCTAAGCCTTACTTTAATTAGCCATAACTTGTCATTAAGGAGAGAATTAGCGAGATTAGCATTTGGATTGAAGATTTGCTATTGGAGATCATTTGGAGCTACTGTAGATTCTTAGATTTTGTGCACTTTTGGACTTGCCTTGGATTACTTTAGATTTAGGTGTATGGTTAAGACCTCTCACTTACTAATTAACCATTATACACCTTAAATGATGTTTTAAAATGAGTTTTGGATCCTAAAACGTCATAAACTTTAAAAACCACATATGTTAATTTCAAATGATTTGGAAAAGATTTGTAAAATTGTGTTCTTATGGATATCTCTTATTCTTATAGTTATACCTTTAGGTTTAAGCTTCACTTTGATGTATATGGATGTATGATTGTTAGGATATATTGTATATGATGATTTCTTGAATGTATGATGTTAGTTTGGTTAAAAATGCCATCAAAAAACAATTTAGTTATATGAATAAGCTATCAATCGGTATTGATGGATCGGTGATGATCCATAGAGTCGATTGCTCCAAATATGGTACGATCGATATGGAGCAATAAGGAAGGCCTTATAAGGTTTTCAAGTTGTTTGAAGTTTGTTTGCTTGAGTTATGGATGGATCAGTGGTGGTTTAAAGGCTATGGATCAGTAGAGAGTTTCTTCGAGTTGTGCTTGAATCATGAAATGGATCGCTTCGAGTTCTATGAGTATTTGCTTCAGGTCATAAGTGGAGATTTATGGATCGCATGAAGATATGGGGAAAATTCCAAGTGATGAATCGGTGTCATGCTTGCTTCGAGTTTTAGAATGTGTAATTTCGAGTTACAAATGTGCTTGGGAGCATAGGAAAAATGGGGCAAAAGAAGTAGAAAATGGCTAAGATATGGGTCAGTGGCCATGTATCATTACCAATCCATAGGGCATCGATCAGTGATTGTGATGGATTAATCGGTGATCGTAATGGATCGGTCAAGGAGGACTTCATGTGGAGGAGCATGGCTTGGTTGAGTTGAAGTGTAGGATCGGTGATGATGGATCGATGGCTATGGATCGACGATAATGGTTTGGTAATGGGGAGGATTGGAGTTTCTTCGACCTCTTCCTATACTTGCTTCAAGCTGTGACAATGTTTGCTTTGATTCTTGGGTATGTTCACTCCAAGCTCGTTCCAAACCAAACATTTAACCAAAATTGCCAAGTGTACGATCGGCACCGAACCATAGGGTTCCGTGATGATTTTCGACAATGACGATGCGTGATTTGATGATGATGATTCCACGGTAGGAAGTGATGGCTTCGATGATCGATAGTTATACTTCAAGATGTAGAGTAGGCAATGATGATTTGGATTGAAGGAACTATTGAAGGAAGGTTGTGGGACGCATGATGATATTCTACGACTAACGATGGCTGTCTAAAATAGTTCCCGACTACGATGACTTTAAATGGGTGTCATAAGGTTAGTTCATGGATGAGCTCTACTACAGATGACATGTGAAAGGGATGGTTGATATTCATAGGTTTCGAAGTGTACTTGTAAAGTAGGGGTATGTGAGGATGCTCACTTGGGAGTGCGGCGTGCCTTAGAGGTTCGATCTGTTTTGCCCTGAACTGAGTGCGATGGCTGTTTGGTTCCTGGCCTACCGAGGGGCATGGATTCAAATACCGAGAAACTGGGACGTTGAGTAGTCCTTGACTATGCGATGGGGTCATGCGAGTATCATATATCTAACACACTAAAGGAATGAACGTGAGGATGGATTATAGATTTTATGTTTGCTTTGGTTGTTTATCACCTTAGGGATGTCACACGATGCAAATATTATCGATGTAGATATTTAGACACCCCTCAGTACTTTGATATATGGTACACCCATGATAACTATGATATAGAGTAGCGTATATCTTGTGTATATGCTAATTCTATGGATGCGGGGTCATGTATGGTATGATTTTCCATACCATTTGTCCTACTATATTGACTTATAGTATTTGAGATTTTCAACCGCTCATACCAGAATGTTGTCTAACTCGGGATTTTATGCTTTGCTTCCTATTATTCTCGGTACTCTTAAATGAGTAAATTTAGGATAATAGGTCTGATGAGCACATTGAGCAAGACGGAGAATGAGCAAGAGATCACACTCTCATATTACTATGTTTACTTATTATGATTTTCTATTTCATTGCACGATATATGGAGCTTGTTAGTGCCTTTATTATTTAGATATAGTTTGTTTATGAGTTATTATTTGATGTATAACTCTATCACTGATGTTGTATACTGTATGGATCTATTTACTCTAATTTCTATAATTCATTCAGTTATTACCGTCTTGCATATTTTATATCTGAGACGTTTGCTATTATATTTTATTCGATGCGCTATGAGAGATATGACAGGTTTTGTGATGTTTTATTTACCTTACAACCTTGACAGTCATCCTACATCAGTCAGGCACTGTTAATGCACACTATGCATGTTTTATTGGGTGCCGATGGTGTAGGACGGTTATCGCATTTGGAATCAGAGCTTAGGTTGCATGGTTTAACTTAAGGGATACCGGGTCCAGTAGAGATAGGATAGGAGTTCTCGCCTTGGATTGGATCGAGTGTATATATATGCGAGAGCGCATACTTGTTATATATTTTGGTTTCCAAACTATATAGTGGTATATAATATATAAGTCGCACTGCACACTAGAGTACTACTTAAGCAGAATTCCTTATAGAGAGACCGATCGTTCTTGTTATAGATTAAAGGATGAGTCGTTAAACAAGGAATGCTGCTAGGAACTCCATCTCTAGAGTCGAAGAGGGAGCTCGCTCGGGGGCTGCTAATCCCGTTTGCAGAGTATATATAATACCATAATGCGTAACAGGCTACAGAATCTGCAAGTAGCCACTTTGAATGTTTCTATTGATGGTGGTGCTCCAGTGCAGGCGCCCAGAGCCAATTTCGTTAAGCTGAACAAATACTTTGCAGGTCTTAGTGGAAAACCATTCCAAGGAAAGGAGTTGATGATGGAAGTGCAAAATTGGTTTAATACTTCGAAAGGTTCTCGATGACTTAGAGTTGGATGATGTATGAAAAGGCGATTGGCTTCCCGATAGCTTCAAGGGCGAGCCATTAACTGGCTAAATGTAGCGAGAGCTGCTGCTCCTGAGGATTAGTTTACTTGGGACCAGTTCAAATCCAGATTCCAGAAGAAGTTATATCAAAAGCTCAGAATTCAGTCTTATTCCATAAATCTGCTGATCTAAAGCAAGGAGATATGACTATCTTCAAGTACGTTGTTGAGTTCAACGCCCCATCGAAATATGGAATGTCCTTCATTGACACTCCATTGAAGAAGATATAAAAGTTCATCATCGGCTTAGATGACCACTTAGGGAAGAAACTCGTGAGCCATATAGATGAGACTTTTGGGATGGTTGTCGAGAAGGCTCTATGGCATGAGAGTCTTTACCCGAAGCCGAAAGCTATTATTCCCAAAGAAGAACCAAAGTTGTAATCAGGTGGGGGAGGCAAGAAGAAATGGAATAACAAGAGGAAACTATTTTAGAACAAAGATGACCAAAAGAAGAAGGTCAAAAGCGGGCCGATTTGTTATAACTGCTTGGAAAAGGGTCACTTTAGTAGAGACTGCAAAGCTGAAGGGAAGAAGTGTTTTATCTGCAACAAATTAAGGCATCTCAAGAAAGACTTTTTCGAGTTTCCTAAACAGAAGCAGGTCGTGAAAGCATATGCTATCCATGCCGTTTCGACTTCGTCGAATGTTCCATCGGAAAAAGAATAGGCGAAAGGAATCTTTACTCGAGGTATGTTTTTTATTTATGAAATTCCCATACATTTTTTGTTTGATACTAAGGCTTTACATTCCTTTATATCTTGTGACCTGGTAGATAGATTAGTATTGAAACTCAAAATTGTTGACCAACCTTTGATTGTGATGAACCCCATTGGAGGCTCCACTAGCCTATGTATGGTTTGTCATGGTTTGGTTTAATCGACTCATGAATGTTCTTTGGATTTTGATTGCTTTGTTTTAGGTTTTGTTGGGTTTGCTACTATTCTAAGTATGGACTGGCTTTATAGATATAGAGTGATGATGGATTGTGAGAAGTCATTGGTGATGATAGGGGTAGATGATGGGCATATGGTAGTGTTAGGCTGCCTACCAGATGATGAGGTGATGGTTAGCTTTCTATATGTTCTTGATATCCCACACGACAAGTTGTTATCGGTGCCTATTGCTAGAGAGTATCTGGATGTATTTTAGGAGGTGACCGAACTCTTGCATAGAGAGATCGAGTTTCGTATTGATTTGGTTAAAGACGGCAGATTGATAGTGATGCCATTAAGGAGGATAATACCTAAAGAGCAGTAAGAGCTTGAGATGCAAGTGAACGACCTATTGTGACAAGGGTGCATTCACAGAAATATCTCTGAGTGGGGAGCATCCGTAGTATTCACCACGAAGGTAGATGGTTCTCTTAGACTATGTTTTGATTATCGTGAGCTAAATAAAGTGACAAGGAAGAACAAGTATCCACTCCCACGTATTGATGACTTGTTTGATTAGCTTCATGGTGATAGAGTATTTTCTTAGTTGGAGCCTGCGATGGGGTTTCATCAACTGAGAGTAGCGAAGGAGAGTGTCGATTACAGCATTTCATACGCCGTTAGGTTTCTATGAGCAGTTGGTTATGCTGTTCGGGTTAACTGTCGCACCGACAACTTTATTGATCTTATGAACTGTGTTTTCATGGGTCAACTAAATAAATTTGCGCTTATGTTTGTTAATGATATTCTCGTCTTCTCACGGATTGAGGAAGAATATAAGACATATTTGAGGATCATGCTTGAGGTTTTGAGAGAGCACCAACTGAAATCAAAGTTTCAAAGTTTAACTTTTGGAGGAGAGAAGTGAGATTCTTAGGTCATGGTATTACTGAGCAGGGCATTACTGTGGACCCTGCAAAAGTTGCAGCACTTCAAGATTGGACTAGACCCAAAAACGCTATGGATGTAAGAAGTTTCTTGGGGTTAGATGGATATTATAGATAATTCATCCAGGACTTCTCCAAAGTAGTCGCACCATTGACTCAGTTAATGAAAAAGAATTAGACTTTTACTTAGGATGTGAGATGTGAACATGTATTTGTGAATCCGAAGGAAAATTTGATGAGTGTACCAGTATTGACCATTCTGAGCGGGAAGGAACATATAACGGTATGCATCGATGCTTGTGGTGTCGGTTTGGGCCGATATTAATGTTGAGGGGCAAAGTTGTTGCACGTGCTAGTCGACTAATGAAGCCACCTAATAAGAAATATCCAACCTCTGATTTAAAGTTACCAGCGATTTTGTTTGCACCGAAGATTTGGAGGTACTATCTTTTAGGAGAGAGGTTTGAGCTGTTCACCAATCATAAATTATTGAAGTACCTCTTTTCGCTGAAGGATCTTAACCTTCATCGGCAACGATGGTTAGAGTTCCTAGCCTCCAATGACTTTGATATTTCATATACATCGAGCAAAGGGAATGTAGTTTTTGATGCATTTAGTATGAGACATGCTAGCTTGGGAGCTATGTTCCTAGAGTGGACAGTTAGAGTATATTGATGGTTATGATTTCCAACCAAGATGCGAGATAGAGCCAGAGATATTGGCAAGCTTGACTATCAAGCCTACTCTGATTGAGAGGATCGGTACTAGTCAGAGGCGTGATGCAAATTAGCTGAGATCATTGATAAGATTGAAGTTAGAGTGGAGTCTAAAGAGAAGAGACAATACTGGCTTGACCTAGACGGTTGGCTCAGTAAAGATGGGAGATTGTTTGTTCCTGATGTAGATGGGTTGAGGAATAAGGTGCTATGAGAGTGCAATAATTCAAGATTGACTGTCCATCCTGGCGGTAATAAGATGTACTACGACATGATGCAAGCTTATTATTGGGAAGGGATGAAGAAAGACATTAGGACATTCACCTCAAAGTGCATGAACTGCCAGTTGGTTAAGGCGGAGCAGAAGAATCCTTGTGGATTGATGCAACCACTAGAAGTTCTCGAGTGGAAATGGGAACATGTTTGATGGATTTCATTGATGGACTGCAAAGGAATAGAGCATGGTATGATAGCATTAGGTTCATGGTTGATTGATTGACTAAGAGTGCCTGATTTATACCCGTCAAGTCAAGTAGAATGGCAGCCAAACTAAACGAATTGTATGTGAAATGGATAGTACGATTCCATGGTGTGCCGAAGAGCATTGTGAGTGACCGAGACCCATTATTCGCAAGTGGATTTTGAAAGAGCTTACGAGAGACATGAGGGACAGAGCTACACCTTAGTACAAATTATTATTCTCAAATTGATGGTCAAACTGAGAGAGTGAATCATATAATAGAGGATCTTTTGTGGGCTTGTATACTTGACTTTGGAGGTTCGTTGGATGATCACTTACATCTCACTGAATTCATATATAGCAATAGTTATCAATCTAGCATGGTATGGCACCATTCGAGCATGGTATGGTTGACTGTGCAACACTCCTTCGTGTTGGTGGGAAGCGGATGAAAAATTGATACTTGGGCCAAATATGATTAAAGAAACCTGGGAGAAGATCGAGACATTCGGCAACGAATGAAAATTGGTCAAGACAAATAGAAGAGCTACACTGATAAGAGACGTAGAGATATAGAGTTCTCAGTCAGTGATATGGTATTTTTAAAGATCTCTCCATTAAAGAAGGTAATTCTTTTCGGTAGTAAAAGGAAGTTGGCACCAAGATTCGTGGGTCCTTTTCTGATACTAGAGAGGATTGGGAATCTTGCTTACAGAGTCGACTTACCTGAAAGAATGGCGGGAGTGCACAATGTGTTCCACGTTTCTCACTTGCGGATATTTATGCACGACTCAATTGTAACTATTGCACTAGATTAACTAGATGATATCGAGATTGCACCAGAGGCTTCAAGACCTTGCAGGCTTATTCGCATCGTCGTACGTGATACAAAGCAGCTTAGGAGGAAGATGGTAAAGTTGGTAAAGGTTCAGTGGAGTGAACACTAAGGCGATTGCACTTGGGAGACCAAGAAGAGAGTGAGGATAGCTTATCCCGAGCTCTTTACTTGGTCAGATTTTCTATTCATCGTTTTTGTTTTTACTTATGATATCATGAAGTATACCCTAATGTAGTATCCTGCATGCTAGGATAGGCTTGGATGTTACCTTTTACATTTGTTGCTATGTATGCATGTTTGATGTATGATGGTTGCATGTGCCTGTATATGGTTGTTAGGCGTGTAGGATAACTTTGTTTATTTTGTTTGGGATCTTGGGGATGAAATTCCTAAAGAGGGGAGAATGTAACGACTTATATTCTACATATCAGAGGATTATAGAATATTAATATTACCTTTATATGAGGTCATACGATTCTATAGTTTAGAAAATGACTACAAGAGATATTTTCATCCTAAGGACTTTTATTAGATGATTTTAACCTTGGAAATCTTGCATGGCCTATAACTTTTGATAAGAGTTGAATTGGGGTCTGAAACCACTTCCATTAGATCGAGATGATGGATTCTCTTTTTGTAGAGTGGTCACAATAGGAAAATGGATTTACCATTAGGGAAATGTGTCTATTTGATATTCCACTTGATTTTGTACAGCTTAATGGGTAATTAGCGAGTTAATGGTTAGGCCCGTAGCCTGTTTTGGGATTAGCATGGAGATGAGGCCGATGTGACTTCTCTCCATCATTTCACACTTTCTAAAATAGAGAGAAACCCCCATTAATCATGTAACATCCCCCTACTTGGAGGCCCAAAACTAACGGCTATGGATGTTGCAGTCATCCATAGTTATTGATCTTCGGCAACCAAATATGGTGGTACTAGATACATTGATACACAGATCACAAAAATATGGAAAAATCTTAACAATTCAAAAACATATTTCCACATTCAAATCAAAACATTTCCTATTCATTACATAATCCCACTTGCGTTACCCACGTTCAACAAAATATAATTATTACAAATACACTAAGAGCGACATATGAAGATGCCATCTTGGTTGATCAGAGTATATAGTAAGGCTAATAAATATTCCTTTACAAATAAAACACACATTGGAAAGAAAACTCTAAATATCTATTTGCCTTATGCACGCCTCCGAAAGCTTTATTCATCAGAGTAGAAAACCCGAGAACCTTAAATTTTTCAAACTACTCAAAATTAATTGAGTACCCGAGAGTAAGGGGAAAACAAAAACTTTGAGTCACACATAAAGCTTGGTATGAATAATAATCTAATATCTCAATCCTTTTTAGATATCTAGTGAGACTACGCCGCTTAGCGGAACGGGTTTTCCCCTCATTAGTATCCTAAAACCTTTATAAAGCCATATACTGTGCTCCTGCATCCACAATGGTTAAAACTTACATTTTCAAAATATTATGAGGATATACATACTTGAAAATAATTAGGATTTCCCATTTCCAGTTTAGTCTGACACCCTATCATAACTATAGTTTCTAGGGTCACTATTAACCTTTTAGTTTTCATGGGTTTACTAATAACCTTGTTATACCTAATAGACACCCTGTCCTATTCAAAGTTTTCATGGGATCACTAAGAACCTATAGGCTCCAACCAGTTAACTTAATCAATTCATGGGTCCTCCTGAACCTATTAGTCCTTCCAATAACTAATCACCTTATCCTAGTTTTCATGGGTTTACTAGGAACCTATGGATTTATCCAGTAACTCACTTCACTTCCTAGTTTCATGGGTTGACTAGGAACCTACTGGTACTTCCATTAGCCACATTCTTATCCTAGTATGATCATAAAACTGAAATAGAGACGTAGAAATTATTATTCACCTTAGATTAGATAGGGAAATTGAAGTTTATTGGAGATTGATTTCTTCTAGCTTGAATCCTAAGCTTTAAGTTGATTTTCCCTTCTCTTCTTTCTTCCTAATGGCCGACCTTACTTCCTTACAATATAAGGGAGATAGTATAAGGGCGGGAAATATGGGCGGCTATTTACCCTAATCCCTTATGTTTAGTATCTTAACCATTTAAAAGTTCATTTGGTTAGATAAGCATGACCACTTATTCATTAATCAACCTCAATCTCCTTATCTACATTATTCTATTTAATTTATTCTAATTAAATTTCCTGAATAATGTTAATAAAATTAGGGGTGTTACAGGCTCCCCTCCTTAAAGAATTTCGTCCTCGAAATTCAGTAAGGACTAACAAGCAAACATAGCAATCATCTTTAACATATCCTAACAACCATAGTAGCCTACCAAACTAGCCACCAATCCATATAAATCTAATATAGACATACCATCATAGCAGATCAGGATAAGCCTCTCGAATCCTGTCTTTGGTCTCCCAAGTACAGTCTTTCTTGTTGTCGCTCTACTGAACTTTCACTAACTTGACTGTCTTGGTCCTTAATCTCTTCTCATCTCTTGCCACAACCCGAACTGGTTGTCGAACAAAAGTCAAATTAGGCTCTACTACTAAGTCCTCCAACTCTGTCTGTGGAAAAGTAGCCTCTGGATCATGCACATACTTGTGAAGATGAGATGCATAGAATACATTATGAACACCCGCCAAACTGCTCGGCAACACTACTCTGTATGCAAGCTTTCCAATCCTTTCTAAAATCTGGAATGGTCCAACGTATCTTGGGGACAACTTTCCCAAATCGTACCACACCCTTCATTGGTGATACTTTAACGAAAACCATGTCTCATACTGAGAACTCTAGGTCTTTACGCCTCTTATCAGCGTAACTCTTCTGCCTGGATTGAGCTTCCCTCATCCGTCCTTGGATTAACTCAATCTTTTCTGATGCCTCTCTAACCAAATCCGGACCTAAGACCAATCTATCTCCAGTCTCTAACCAACATGCTGGCGATTTGCATGGCCTTCCATACAAAGCTTCAGAAGGCGCCATTCCTATACTAGTATAATAACTATTATTATAGGAAAACTCAATCATATGTAGGTGAGCTTCCCAAGATCCACTAAATTCTAACACACAAGCTCTCAATAAATTCGCGAGTACCTTGTTGAGCCTCTCTGTCTGCCCATTCGTCTATGGGTGATGTGCTGTACTCATCTTGAGCTTGGTACCTAATACCTCTTGTCGACTCCTCCAAAATTTGCTAGTGAATAATACATCTCTGTCGCTGACTATGTTACTAGGAATCTCATGAAGTCTAACTATGTTCTTCATAAACAACTTAGCCAAAATAGGTGCCGTCCTGGTTGACTTTACCGGAATGAAATGGGCACTCTTGTTCAACATGTCCTCAATAACCCATATACTCTCATTTCCTCTATTTGACCTTGGCAACCCGTCTATAAAATCCATCGATATCGAATCCCATTTTCAAACTGGAATATCTAAAGGCTGAAGTAACCGACTTGGCTTCTAATGTTCGGCCTTCACTTGTTGACAGTTAACACACTACATAACCCACAATCCAACATCCTTCATCATTCCTTCCTAATAGAAGCTCCTCTTCATGTCTTGATACATCTTGGTTCCTCTAAGATGAATCGTTAACTTCAATCGATGACATTCATCTAGAACTTCTCTCTTTAAGTTCTCTACATTTGGAACACATAACCGTCCCATCATTCTCAACCGTCCTCTTTTGTCAAGATAAAAATCCTTTAGGTCATCAACCTCTGATCCGACCTCAAGCTTTCTAATCCTCTCAGCTAAAACTGGATCTTCTTCCTGCTTAGAAGCTATCCTCTCGATCAACACTGGTCGAACTTCTAAATAAGATAACATGGCAGTACCCTGGCTAGAACTAGTAGTAGATCTCAACTTCACACCACAACTGGCTAAAGCTTCTAGATCCTTCCATTCTGCCAGCATCGCTAACACCATGTTCTGATGTTTTCTACTGAGAGCATCTGCTACCTTATTTCCTTTCCCCGATGTATACTCTATACCGAAATCATAAGCAGCCAAAAACTCCAGCCATCTCTGCTGCCTCATATTCAACTCCTTCTAAGAGAATAAATACTTTAATTACTTATGATCGGTATACAACTCAAATCACTCTCCCAAAATGTAATGCCTCCAAATCTTCAAAGCAAATATCACCGCAGCCAACTCCAAGTCACGAGTAGGATATCTAACTTCGTGCGATCTAAGCTGCCCAGATGCGTAAGCAATAACTTTGCCCTTCTGCATCAATACTGCTCCCAATCAACTGCCACATGCATCAGTGTATAATACCAACCCTTGGTTACCATCTGGATCTACTAACATTGGCGCATTGGTCAATAAATGTTTATCTTAAGGAATGCTTCCTCACATTTGTCAGACCAAACAAACTTCACATCCTTCCTGGGTAACTTAGTCAAAGGCGCTGCTATCTATGAGAAATCCTTGATGAATCTCCGGTAATAGCCAGAAAGTCCAAGAAAACTCCTGATCTCGGTTACCATCTCCGGTCTCTTCCAATTATTGACTACCTCGATCTTAACTGGATCAACTGACAATCCTTCTTCTAAAACCACATGACCAAGAAACTTAACTTCTCTCTTCCAGAAATGACACTTGGAAAATTTCACCTTTAGTTGATTCTGCCTCAGCGTATCCACCACCACTCTAAGATGAATCTCATGTTCTCTTTCATCTTTAGAGTACACCAAAATGTCATCTATGAATACTAACACAAACCTATCCAAGTGCTCTCGGAAAACCCTGTTCATCAAATCAACAAAGAAAGCAGGTGCATTAGTCAATCCAAATGGCATCACCAACCACTTATACAAACCATACCTAGTTCGAAATGCCATCAAAGGAATGCTATCCTCTGCCACTCGCAACTAATGGAACCCCATCGCCAAATCAAATTGGGAAAACACTCTGGCTCCACTCAACTGATCATATAAGTCATCAATTCTCGGCAAAGGATACTTATTCTTGATCGTCCTCTCATTTAACTTGCGATAGTCGATGCACACCCTTAACGACCCATCTCGTCTCTTCACAAACACCGCAACTGCTCCCCAAGGAGAATTGCTTGGTATAATAAAATTCCTTTCCTCAAGATCCACTAGCTTCACCTTCAATTCCTTCATCTCTGTCGGTGTCATCCTACTAGGTAGTCTACTGACAGGTTCAGCTCCCAATACAAGGTCTATCCAAAACTCAACAGCTCGTTTCGGGAGTAATCTAGTGACCGGCTCAAATACATCTGCAAATTCTTTCGCCACATGAACCTGACTAAGCTCATCTCCAAACTCCATGGCACTTAACAAAGCACAAACACTCTTACTGGAATTCTCCACTAAGAAGATGATTCGGTTATGACAATCTGGGTGCCTCAATGATATTTCTCAATCCTGGAAAAATATCCTAGCCTCATACTTACCCAACCAATCCATACCCAAAATGATCCCGAAATCTACGAAATCAAAAACATACAAACTACATGCAAACTTATGACCTAACAAGTCAAGTTCTAACTGGTCACATCTCATCCCAAGAGTTGCATACCCTCCTATTGGATTCGCAACGCTTAAGGAAGTAACAAGGTAGTGGGTTCTATACATAACCTATCAACCAAATACTGTGATATAAATGAATGTGATGCATCGGTATCAAAAAGTACTCTAACTGGTATACTCTGCATCTAAAGCGTACCTTCCATCATAATCTTTCCCTTCTCTACTGCAGTAGGTCTAGAAGAAGACGGTGGTCCAATAGCAAACACCTTCTTTCTGTCCGCCCTGACTGGCTCTGGACATTGGTTCTTATAATGTCTGACTTGGTCACAGTTGAAGCATTTCATATTCTTCTTCTCCGCGGGCTTCTTTCCTTTACCAGTTCTACACTCGTGGGCATAATGGCCCTTTTTATCACACTTATAACACACCAAATCAGCCTTCGCCTTCTTAACGTCCTCCCCTTTATGGGCTCCTTTCTTCTTAAAGAATTTCCTTTTCCTTCCCTGAGAACCCTGGGACTCAACTGGCTTCTCCCTAGTTGAAACAACAAGCATTTCCTCATGGCAGATGGTCATCTCCACCATCACATGATAAGGTTCTCTAATATGAGTCATACACATCCTGCCTAGCTATGGCCTCAAACCTCTAATGAATCTCTCATTCCTTCTGACATCAGTGTCAACCAAAGCTTAACCATATCGAGATAGCTCATCAAACTTAGCAACATACTCGATCACATACATCTATCCTTGGACAAGATCCATGAACTTCCTCATCAATGTCGACTTGGCAACCTTAGACAAGAACCTCTGCTCAAACCTCCTCCTGAAGTCAGCCCAAGTAAACTCTACCTTTGGTACTCCGGCCGTCACACTGTTCCACCAATGAAGCCTAACCCCTGCAACTGTCCAAAGGCTAGTCTTCTCTTCTCTCCATCATTCAAGCCTAAATCTGTAAAGATCCTCTCAGAGTTCAACAGCCAATTCTCTACTTCAACAGCATCTTCCGTTCCAACAAACAGCTTTCTTCCCAGACTGATATAGTCTTTACCCAGCTTAGCACAGTTATATCCAATCGGAATGTAACATCCCCCATCTAGAGGCACAAAACTAAGCGCTACAGATGCTGCAATCATCTATAGTGTTAGCTTTCGACGACTAAATACGGCTATGTTAATGGTATCACTAATATCAGAAGCACTTGAATATGAAACAAAACACAGATTTCAAAAAACCACATTTACTTCATTACATTTCAAAATCAAATGTTTCACATTCACAACACATAATCCTCAAATCATTCCCATGCACAGATCAAATATAATTATTACAAATTACGCCAAGAGCGGTATATGAAGATACCCCCTTGGTTGATAAGAGTCATATGGTCATAGTAGACCTAATACAAAAACACAGTGGAAAATCCATCAAAACATAACAAGAACTGCAAATCCAAAGTAGCTATCCGTTGCCTCCTGCATGCCGCCGGTAGCTTATTCATCAACATTCTAAAACCTGGAAATGAACCTTAACCCCTTATCCTACTCAAATCAATTTTGAGCACCAGAGAGTTTAAGGGGAAAACACAAACTTCGAGTCAGACATAAAGCCTGTTGTGAATAATATTATACATCCCGGAATAATTATGTTAAGTGAGACCATGCCGCTTAGTGGAACAAGTTTCCCCTCACTAACATCCTTTTAAAACATATCTTTGCAAAACCTTTCATAAAACCATATATTGTGCTCCTACATCCATAATGGTCAAATACTGTAAAGCAATCATTATGTAAGCATACATAAATATCAAGTAATAATGAACTATCTGTTCAAACACACAAGTTTTGTTTGGATAACTTTTAACCTTTGGCTGACTCGGGCCTACGAGACAATATAATCCAAATTAACCTAACACCTGTTAGATATTCTTCTTATGGATTATCTATCCTTAACTATTTGTTAAACATTTCCCATCTGGATGGTCCGTCCTTAACTATCTGTTAAATACTTCACTTCTAGACAGTTTATCCCTAACTTAATCATCTCCCAGGTCTTCCCGATCCTAATGGTTTTTCGGGCTCACCAATAATCTATCTGTATACAAACATATATTTCTTCGGTGTATAACCATAATTTTAGTTTACCGGTGACAAAGCCCTACACACTGGAATTTTGGACAACAATTAGCTGGAGTTATTAGATAATGTATAGGGCGCGACCTCTTACTAGTCCTATCTGGTTATCTAATATCTGAGTCATTTTCACTTAAGGATCCCTTCCCATAATTTTCCTTGAAAACATTTTCAAAATGATCTAAAAACTTTAAATCAAACTTAAATAAGGAAAAGTATATAATCTTTATACTTTACTCAAAATCATATCACCATGTCATATATATTCTTTACTCAAAATTTAGTTGATGAAAACATTTAACCATTTGAAAGAACCTCCTTCTAAACTTTTGAAATCCTCTCTCTCAGAATCAAACATTAAACCTTTCGAAACTATTCTCCAAACCTTTTGAAACCATTGAAAAGAAAACCTTTCAAAAGCTATATAACTTTGGACATCCTTCTTTAAAATCACTTTAAAACATTGCCTTAGAAAAACCTTGGATAACCTTCCATTTAAACCTTTCGAATCCACTAAACTAAACCTTTCGAAATCATTCAAAGCAACCCTTTCAAAACCTTTCAATATAAACCTTTCCAAACCATTCACTTAAACCTTTTGAAGTCATTCAAATAAAACCTTTTGAAATCATTCACTTAAACAAACCTTTCAAAATCATTGGAAGCAACCTTTCGACTAAGTCGAAAGCTCTGCTTCGAAAGCTTTAAACATTTCCTTTAAAACAACTCTTTTGAAAGATTTTAATTTTACTTCAATTTATAAAACAAGGGTGAATCACCTAAGTCGAAAGCTTCTTTTCGAAAGCATGGAGAAGCAGCTAGTTTTTAAAACAAATAAATCTTTCATCTTTGTCGAAAGGTTCAAAACAAAACATTTATAAAGCAGCAGTAACCCTTCGACTGTGTCGAAAGGTTTCAAAATAGAATAGTGTTAAAACAACAGTAACCTTGCGACTCTGTCGAAAGGTTTAAAACCCTTACTTCAAACATTTGACCTGGTCGAAAGCAACCAAGTCGAAAGCTCTTATTCGAAAGCAAAGAAGGTGAAAGCTGTTGGTTTATAAAACAAACATACCCCAATCTCTTTGGCCATCAAGCCTTCGACTTAGAACCCTTCGACTCTGTCCAATTCATTACGTACTAAGTAGCTTGATACCATATGCATTGGTTTGACCTTGTCGAAAGCTTTGAACCTCTCGACCTTGTCGGAATGTCTGGGTCGAAAGGTTTATTGCCGTAAAGGCTGAAACATGTAAAAAAATGTGATTTCTTTGTTCTTAACTTAAAAAGGAAATCTTTTCAACTAACCTGCCTTTGTTTGTCAAATTCTCGTTGGTTAACAATTACTTTTCATAAATGTGCTGCCACTATTTGTAAAATTAAAAAATAATTTTATTTTACAAAATGCCCCCTCTCCTTAATTAAATATATAAAACATTTAAGTTTCATACCTTAAATAATTTTATATATTCATCAAAACACTTAGGAAAAAACTAAAAAATCCTAGAAAATCAATTTTAGTATGTTTCCTAACATATAAAAATTTCAACCCCAAATTATAATTATTTTAGCCAAAAATAATTTATAACCGAATAAACAATTTCCTTCACTAGAAAATTAATATAAAATCCATATTAATTCAGAAAATTATGAAAATCGAAATCCATCTCTAGAATATCGTTTCTGACCTATATTTAAATTTTCAAGGCATTTGTATGTCATTAAATAGGGTTTTCATGTCAAACATATCATAAAACTAACATGAACATATATAATCCATCAACAACACATACATACATACATACATACATACATACATACATACATACATACATATATAATTTTAATCATCAAAACATGGCATATACTTGCAAAATCATTTTGGGTCTAATCTTAAAACCGAAAACTAAAAGAAATTGGGATGTAATAATTATTCACCTTAGCTATGAGATTATAGATGTGAGATTTGATGTTAATTTAGTTGATTGTTTCCCTTCCCCTGAATCCTAGCTTTAATCTTCTTCTTGAGAACGATAATGGTGGCCGACCTTAGTATTTTTAGTTTGAGTAAAATGAAATGAACGTGAGCATTCTATCTCCTAAGGGTTTAGGGTATAAGCTCCACCTATTTCCCATATTGCCCTTCTCATATCCTAACACATTAGCTTAGGTTATTTCATTTTAGTTTGCGCATTAACATGGCATGACACAGTTAATCAATTACCAACTTATTAATCTCCATATTTTTTTAATGTACCCAATTAATTATTCTAAATAATGTTATAAAAATATGGGGTGTTACAGACTCCCCACCTTAAAGAATTTCGTCCTTGAAATTATGATAAGGTACACAACAAAACAATCAAAGGTAGAACATACCATAAAAGAAATCAAGGTAAGAGTCTCTAATCCTGCTCTCCGTCTCCCAAGTACAGCCTCTAGCATCGTCACTCCACTGAACCTTTACTAACTTGACTGTCTTGTTCCTCAACTTCTTCTCATCTCTAGCCACAATCTGAATCGGCTTTCTAACTATAGTCAAATCTGGTTCTATTACTAAATCTTCTAATAATTTAGATGCTATGGTAGTCTCCGGGGCTCTAACACATTTTTTAAGATGAGAAACATGGAAAACATCATGGACTCCAGCCAAACTACTTGGTAACTCTACTCTATAAGCGAGTTTCTCGATCCTCTCAATAATACGGAAAGGTCCAATGAATCTAGGAGCTAACTTCCCTGACTTCTCGAATCACATCACACCCTTCATCGGTGAAACCATAATGAACACATAGTCTCCGACAGAAAATTCCAAATCTTTCCTTCTTCTATCAACATAACTTTTTGCCTAGATTGAGCTTCCTTCATCCAAACTCGGATCAACTCAATCTTCTTCGCAGCTTCCTTCACCAAATCCGGACCAAGAACCAATCTATCCCAGGTCTCTAACCAACATACGGGAGATTTGCATGGTCTTCCATACAAAGCTTCAAACGGTGTCATCCCAATACTAGCATGATAACTATTGTTATATGAGAGCTCGACTAGATGAAGATGGTCCTTCCATGATCCCTTGAAATCCAATACACAAGCTCTTAACAAATCCTCCAAGATTTTGTTAACTCTTTCCGTTTGCCCATCAGTCTGAGGATGGTAAGCGGTACTCATGTTGAGCTTGGTTCCTAATGCTTCATGTAGACTTTTCCAAAACTCACTAGTAAACAAAGAATCTCTATCACTGACAATACTACTAGGAATCCCATGTAGTCTAACTACATTCTTCATAAATAACTTCACCAAAATTGGTGCCGTCCTAGTTGACTTTACCGGAATGAAATGGGCACTCTTAGTCAGTTTATCTACTATGACTCATATGCTTTCATTTCCTCTACTAGACCTTGGCAACCCATCAATAAAAGCCATAGAGATGGAATCCTATTTCCACAATGGAACTTCTAACGGTTGAAGCAATCCACTAGGCTTCTGGTGTTCAGCCTTTGCCTGTTGGCAATTCAAGCACTGCTTAACATACAAACCAATGTCCCATTTCATACCTTCCCAGTAGAAACTTCTCTTCATATCCTGATACCTTCGTTCCTCCTGGATGGATAGTGAACTTCGAACGATGACACTCATCCAAAACTTCCTTCCTCATGTCTCCTACATTCGGAACACACAACCTTCCTTTCTTCCCCAACCCCCATTTTGGTCAAGACTGAAATCCTTTAGGTCATTGCTCTCCGTTCCTTCCCTCAACCTTTTGATCCGTTCAACAAAAACTGGATCCTCCTCCTGTTTAGAAGCTATCTTCTCAATCATTAACGGTCGAACTTGTAAACAAGACAACATAGGACTTCCCGCACTTGAACCTACCTCAGATCTAAACTGTACACTACAAGCAGATAATGCTTCCAAATCTTTCCACTCAGCAATCATAGCCAATACTGCATTCTGATGTTTCCGGCTGAGTGCATCCGCCACTTTATTTCCTTTTCCGGGTGTGTATTCAATTCCAAAGTCATAAGCAGCAATAAACTCCAGCCATCTTTGCTGTCTCATGTTTAACTTCTTATGAGAGAACAAGTACTTCAACGATTTATGATCGGTATAAAGCTCAAATCGCTCTCCCAAAAGATAATGCCTCCACCCCTTCAAAGCAAATATAACGGTAGCTAACTCCAAATCATGTGTAGGATACCTAACTTCATGTGGCCTGAGCTGTCTAGAAGCATAAGCAATCACTTTACCTCTTTGCATCAACATAGCTCCCAATCCAGTTCCTCATGCATCAGTATAAACAACCAAACCTTGATTCCCCTCCAGAACCACTAACACCGGTGCATGGGTCAATAAGTGTTTCAAGCTCTGAAATGCTTCCTCACACTTATCAGTCCATACAAACTTCACATCTTTTCGTGTAAGCTTAGTCATTGGTGCAACTATCCATGAAAAATCCTTTATAAACTTCCGATAATATCCGGCCAATCCAAAAAAGCTCTTAATCTCGGTCACCATCTTCGGCTCTTCCAATTATTCATTATCTCAATCTTAGTCGGATCCACAGACAACCCTTTCTCTGAGACTACATGACCAAGAAACTTCACTTCCTTCTTCCAAAAAGGACACTTCGAAAACTTAGCCTTCAACTGATGCTCCCTCGACCTTTCGAGCACAACTCTAAGATGAACTTCATGCTCCTTCTCATCCTTAGAGTATATCAAAATGTCATCTACGAAGACCAACACAAACCTATCCAAGTGCTCTCTGAAAATTCCATTCATCAGATCCACAAAGAATGTCGGTGCATTAGTTAGTCCGAACGGCATAACTAACCATTCGTATGATCCATATCTTGTCCTAAACACCGTTAAAGGAATGCTATCCTCAGCCACTGTAAGCTGATGAAATCCCGTCGCCAAATCCAGCAGAGAGAATATCTTGGCTCCACTTAATTGATCGAACAAATCGTCAATTCTCACAATGGATGTCAGTTCTTTATCGTCTTCTCATTCAACTTACGATAATCAATACATAGCCTCAACGATTCGTCCGGCTTCTTTGCAAACACTACGGCAACCCTCCATGGTGAACTACTTGGTCGAAAAAAACTCTTTCCTTCCAAATCCACCTGCTCACCTTCAACACTCTCATCTCAGTGGGTGTCATCCTGCTCAGCGGCCGACTCACCAGTTCTACTCTAGGCACCAAATCAATCCGAAACTAGTCGGCTCGTTTCCGTAGCATTCCAACTACTGGTTCAAATACATCAGCAAATTCTCTAACTACAAAGACTCGATGCAACTTATCCTCCGAATTCATAATTGTAATAACTCGAATTCCAGTGGGTCCGGATTTTTCACAAAAATGTTATAACCCAAGCCCACTGAAACCCAAGTTGGGAATCTGGTATCCTGCAAATAGGCAAAGATAAATATATCAGAGCTTAATTAAATATCTCATAGAGGAATTGAGTAAAATATAATAGTAAGTAAATACTGACCCAAATATTAAAACTTTCTAAGCAAATGTCATAAAGCTGAGAAGTCTCTACCATCTACCTAACCTGTAGGATGTTATGAGGAGGGGGTCAGAACAAAAGTTCTAGTGAATGAATAAATTATATACTTCTAGGCTTAATTCTACATATATCGTTTTATTTCCATTTACTCTTATATTAGGTTCACTAGGTTACAATACTCTCGCCTCTTTTCATGAAGCGTGCCCATCTACTCCATAGAAGATTAAAACCTAATAACTAATACATATATGTAGCTATATGCCCAATGACCATATTGGTCCTAGGTACCACCCATGGTACCTTCCGTATCCTCCTCGAAAAGGGCTCCCTCGTCTTGCTTCGAGAGAGTTCCGTAACTACATCTGTAAAGGACTGCTTCGTAAGGCCTACAATACAGATGCTCCATCGTCTTGCTCCGTAGCTATATCTGTAAAGGACTGCTTCATAAGGCCTACAATATAGATACTCCATCATCTTGCTCCGTTAGCTTTCCGCAGCTACATCTATAAAGGAGTGCTTCGTAAGGCCTACAATACAGATGCTCCACTACTTACTATGAAAACGTAAATCGCATCCGCACTAGTCTATGCCAGTGCTCGGACATCCACAATGTACCACCCAGTGCGTACATTAAGGAGTATGTAATCGTTCTGTCTACTATCTGAATCCCGCCAACAAGGTCTACCTTGTACGGAATTCAGTCGACGATTTTCTATATCTGTAAAGGACTGCTTCGTTAGGCCTACAATACATATATTCTAGTTGGTCCGTCTCTTTTTCATCGTGGCTATGGCCCCACGCAGCCACCCCTCAACAAACCAAATGACTTCTAAAGAGTTAAGTGGCCATGCCCTACTGCAAACAATCTAACATCCAAATGGCGGTGCCTCTCATCCAATGTCTCGATAGTGAAAGAATCATTGGCTTGTTGGTTTAACTCTAGTCTTTCCCGAAATCGCTCTTGGTTTTGATGATGGCTGATATCCGCATGCGACTATCCTTAAACTTACTTGCAAGTACTGGACATACGAATACCCTACTCCGAACACCAAGCCCTTTTTACTGCCTACAAAGGTCTGCTTCGTTAAGCCTACAATGCAAATGCAGTCAAGGCATACTCTCTTGATGGAACACCTACAGACCTGCCTTAGGGGATGCAGCTTCGTTAGGCCTACCCAGAGGGCCATCCTAGAGTATCCTCACGTCCCATTGAAGTCTCGTACTTCCTTCTAGCCCAAAATAACTAAGTTGGACGAGATTCTCCTTTGCTGAAATCTGTGATGAACTGCTTCGTTAGACGCTTCTTCCTTTGGGCTATTCGAAACACATCTCAATTCTTTTATTAGACCCTAAGTCTAATCTTTTAATTTGTTTTTAGTTGACTTTCTTATTCCGTCGACTACTTATTTACCATAATTAGCATATTCTTTCCCTCGTCTCACCTCTATCTATTGTGAGATTTCCATTTATTTAATAGGGAATGTTGTTGGTATGAGCCACATTCATTATCTTGCTTATTTAACTTAATATAAATATTAAGTTCATTAAAATAAGCCTCTTTTATCATTCCCGCTTTATTTTCTATTGACTTAATATAAATTATTTAAATAAGCTTCTACAATTCTTATTGCTCATTAATTCATTCAAAGTCTCAAAATAAGCTTTTCCATTCTTATTACTTAATTATAACCTATGTTATAATTTTACCTGTAATTGTCATTTTCTCTTCTTTTATAGTCCGTACATAATTCCAGCATTTCTTTTCTGTTCTAATCTGCCTTCTTTTATTATGGTATAGAATATTCTTTTATTCTCTTATATTATATAATTCACTTTATCATAATAAATATCTTCTTAAATAGTCTGCGCACTGAATGCAGACCTAGGTTCATTATCGTTTACAACTTCAAGTTCTTATCTAATAATTTACTTGATTCATGTCATACTTTGCTTTATTATCTTCTATTCTAGGAAGTAATTCTATTTTATTTGGTTGGTTATGAAAACTATATTTAAAAACCCATTTCCATATTTTAATATTAAATAATACTATAAATAATAATCCGTAACTCCTAGATATTTCTTTTACTATTTTGGAATAGTGTAAAATACAGTGGTTTCACTATTTTACACTAATTCTCTTTTTCTTTCGTTTATTCTAGCAATTACGTTCATTGTTGTCTTTTATATATTAGATTATAGAAATGTATCTTATTTTCTAAACCAACCAATTAACCTTTTAGTTACTCCCAAATCCAGTTATTAGATCAATTAACTTTTCTCATTTTAACGTAATTTATTACAGTAATTCCAATCCTCAAACTTTTATTACTTTACATCTTATTACCTTCATTTCAGTATTCTTAATTATTTAATCCATATTCACATTTAATCTATTCTAATCCATACGCGAAGAAAGAGGAGAAAATAGAAGAAGAATGACGCTTGCATAGAAATCCAAAATGTAGAAACAGATGTAAATAAATACCAATACTGTAAATAAACTGTAAATTCCTTATAGTTCAGCATAACTTAATTAATAGGATTAATTATTGAATAAAATTATCTAAACGGGAATTTAACGATAATATATCTTAAACTTAAAAGATATATAAATAAATCCACTCACATTGCTAGCTTTCCAAATCTCCCTGTTTTTATTTCAGATTTGTCCCTAACATCTATATTCATCTCCCTTGTAATCCCTATTTGGAATTACAAACGATATATTTACAGATCTATAATATTTGAAAGAGAAAAGGAATAGATTTGGATTAGAAATAGCAAATAAAACTCAGATCTAGAGTTTTACCTTTGACATAGCCTTTTGATTTGAACCAATTCCTAATTCCCTAATTAATTCTATTCTCTTTCTATTTATATCTAAATTCATGTGAATTAGATCTAAAATTTTGTTATTAAGAAAGTGTAGAAGAGATAGAAAAATGGCAGAGCTTCCGTAGGCAAGAGAAAAATAATGAGAATAAAAATGAGGCTCTGCACCTATATTTATACTGGTTCAAATCAGTACTAACCATTAGGTATAAAACCCTAAAATCTAAAGCGTACACTTAGTCTATGGACATTAAATTAATATGTTTTCTTCTGCGTTTGTTTTTATTTCAAATTGATTCTCCAACAATCTTTTCATTAATCACTTTCCCCTTCACTCTCGTAATCTATGGAAATATATATTTTTAAATATGACGTTTCTTTTAAATAAGATTCCCCTATTAATCACCCAATTAATAGATTTCATATATACCTAGAATTAATTTACTATCCGATTAATCCCTGCCTGCACTATGCTTTCTTACCAAATTAATATGCCAATCAACACTATATTAATTCGTCACATATATGCATATTAATTTATTTTATTCCCATAATTATTGCATGCATATATTCTACAATTGAATTTTGAATCACAATCTTAATTATATATGTTACCATAAGTCTCCATGTTTATTAATTGACAATTGATTACTTGCATAAATTACTCTTCCTCCATTCTATTCTCTTGCACTAACATATATGTTTCAAATCATATCAATTAGTTGCTACAATATATGTTCTCTTTCTTGTCAGTTCCTGTCAATTAATCACCTCTACTAATTTATTGAATATTAATTTCCCTTTTAAACAAACATCGTCAATTAATCTTCCCTATTAAATGATTTTATATAATTTCTCTCTTTCTAATTTATTTGTTATACAAATATATATGTATTCCAAATAATATTAATTAGTTTCCCCATTAAAAACATTTCTTTGTTTTAAAATTTCAAACGTATATAACTTAATTAAATTATTTGCATATATAATTGTAATTTAACATGGGGTGTTACGTTCTCCCCCCTTAGGAAATTTCGTCCCCGAAATTTGATAAAGGTTTAATTATGTAATTTCTCGTAATAATCACATTCATTTTGTGTACATCCAATTTTGCAACAATCTGTGCATAGTGCAAAGTGTAATACGTCATAAAATATATGCATGTACAAGAATTTCTATGCGGTACCTCCTATACGAATGCTTTTTCTTTTAGAAATTCATCTTTAAAACATGATGCGTACATCCTAAATATACTTGCAATTTCTATATGAATGCAATCTTTTGAAAACTCAAAACATTTTTCATTCAATTTTTCCCACACTCCTACTGAATAGGAGCATAGTTCAACAAATTTTTACGTCCAAACCTACCACGCAACTTTTAATTTTTGAATTTTAGAAAATTCTAATTTTCCAAATTCGATTTCTTATGTTATAAAGAATGTGGAAAACGAAAAAACTTCATATTTCTTCGATTTTCTTTTGCGCACATCTTTCTTCGTACTTGGGATTTAAGCTACTATTCTAAAAAAAATTATTTACTTCCCCAAGCACAGTTTACATAAGAAAATATGTGTTTTTAAATTTTTCTGTTGACGTTTCTGTCGCTTTCTTTAAATTTGTTATTTTCCTTTTAGTTATCTTATTATGCTTTTACTCTTTTTTTTATACAGCAACTAAACACAGCTATCATCTAGGGCAAGGAGGTCTAGGACATGCCACTTTGATACAGAAAGGTCCTACTCTAGGAATACAAGTAACTCATATGCTCCTCCTACCACCTATTACTTGTTACCAACTTACGCTGTATTACTCATGAAGAATAAGATCTATTCATCTATTCTATTCCATACTAAAAAAGGAACAACTAAATCTCATTTACTGCAATGGATAAGGGTTTCAATCTATGCAGTCTCTATCTAAAAAGACAACTAAGCTTGGGGAAATTTTCTCTTTACCTTTCATTTTTCCCCAACTAAGGTCTACCTATCCCAACCACATGTGCCTTATCATCTTACTAATATCATTTCACTATTCTTCTATAGTCTGCACACATGAAGCAACATTTCTAGGTTTTCACTAGTGTCCTATACACCTTACGGGAACTTTTATTATTACTAAGAGTAATTACTGCTATAACCTTATACTTTTCCCGTTACACCTAGGAAATGATTCCTATCTACTCCATTTTTAAAATTCTGATTTGGTTTGGTATTTATCAATTTTTCTTCAAAAATTAAAACTTTTAAATTTTATCCTTTCAAAAACTTATTTACTTTTCCACCAAACCATTTTTTTAAACATGTCTTACTTGTTCTTAAAATTTTTTTTCTTTTTTCTTGACTTTAAAAAAAATGTCCTCACATGTTTTCAAAATATTCTTTTTTTAGATTTTCGAATTTACTAAAACTGGGGTAAATAAGAACAATTATTTTATCAAAAATCTCTTAACTTTCCTACTCTTCCAATTACTTAAACTTGATGGAGTTACTAACTTACTACACTTAATGGTTTTATACCTTAATGTATTGGAATTACTTTCTCTTATGAGAAACCATTAACGCTAAAACCTTCTATGATCCTTTAAAGGAGGATTTCATGTTTATGTGAAATTATGAGGAATTTATTTTACATTTTATCGAAATAGGCTATACAAAATATGGTGCTTTCCATACCTTATACATCACTTTCACGTATTCCTTATAGCTTGCACAAAACATCTTTATTTGCGATTCATAGAAAATTATATCATTATTTATTTCATTCCAATAGATTAAGGTATGTTTACTCCATATTAACTTACATAAGATATTTCCTACTAAATTCATTAATTTATCGTACATTATTTTTCAAAAGAACTCATTTTTAAAACTTCTTTATAACTAGAAAATATTTTCATGTGCTTATTTAAATAATAAGTGTACATACAAGCCACTTTAGAAATTATCTCCAAAACTCATTTGGGTCAAAACAGATGTTGCATAAAACACCGTTACTACAACCCAAAAATACTAATGTATGGTTTCAATTAAAATAAATATTAATAAATCTCGTATGCTATGTAAAAACATTTATTTTAGGAGTCACCTACTATAACAATAGTGTCATAGTCTATGCTTCCTTTAATTTTACTGAAAACATTTATTACAACAATAAATGTTGTTACCTACGTTTTCGATACTTAACACATTCTAGGTTTTTATATTTAAAATCATTGTTTACCTACAAAGAAACTAGCGAGCTATACATGCTCTATAATTCTTCAAAAAGAATTTCACTTTTAACAAAATTTACATCATATAAAAACCAATTTAAATTCCATACCACTTATTTTTTTTCAAAAACCCAATATTTACTTCCTCAAATATATTAACAATTGTATTTTTCAACTTTTTTAATTCAAAAGTATCATTTTTATTGGGTCAAACATAAAGTGGATTTTCTTCATACTAAAACCTCTTATTCTTCCCGAAATAAAAACACTCACCCTACTATCCCTAAGGAACTTCCCTACTTCCTAAAACATATGGATACAAATTTTCTCTCAAAACATGGCTTATTTGCATGCTATAAATTGGTAATAACATAGGGCTCTACATACTTGGGTCATCCCAAACCCAACTAGCAAACTATGCACAAATATACTTCCAAAAACTTTCCATATGTTAAAATCTATGGTTGGGGACTATTTGGATTTTACTATATAATATATTTATATTTTATTCAAAAATACAAATACGTTCACTCACTATCTACCTAGGAATCCTAAACCTAGGCTCTGATATCAAATGTAACAACACAAATTCCAGTGGGTTCGAATTTTTCACAAAAATGCTAAAAACCAAGCCCACTGAAACCCGAGTTGGGAATCTGGTATCCTCCAAATATGCAAAGACAAATATATCAGAGCTCAATTAAATATCTCACGGCGAAATTGAGTAAAATATAATAGTAAGTAAATACTCACCCAAATAATAACACTTTCTAAGCAAGTGTCATAGAGTTGAGAAGTCTCTGCCATCTACCTAACTTGTAGGATGTTATGAGGAGGGGGTCAGAACAAAAGTTCTGGTGAATGAATAAATTATATACTTCTAGGCTTAATTCTACATATATCGTTTTATTTCCATTTACTCTTATATTAGGCTCATTAGGTTACAATACTCTCGCCTCTGTTCGTGAACCGTGCCTATCAACTCCATAGTAGATTAAAACCTAATAACTAATACATATATGTAGCTATATGCCCAATGACCATATTAGTCCTAGGTACCACCCATGGTACCTTCCGTATCCTCCTCTAAAAGGGCTCCCTCATATTGCTTCGAGAGCGTTCCATAACTACATCTGTAAAGGACTGCTTCGTTAGGCCTACAATACAGACGCTCCATCGTCTTGCTCCGTAGCTATATCTGTAAAGGACTGCTTCGCAAGGCCTACAATACAGATACTCCATCATCTTACTCCGTGAGCGTTCCGTAGCTACATCTGAAAAGGACTGCTTCGTAAGGCCTATAATACAGATGCTCCACTACTTACTATGAAAACGTAAATCACGTCCGCACTAGTCTATGCCAGTGCTCGGACATCCACAATGTACCAACCGGTGCGTACATTGAGGACTACGTAATTGTTCTGTGTACTATCTGAATCCCGCCAACAAGGTCTACCTTGTACGGAATTCAGTCGGAGATTTTCTATAACGGTAAAGGGCTGCTTCATTAGGCCTACAATACAGATATTCTAGTTGGTCTATCTCTTTTTCATTGTGGCTATGGCCCCACGCAGCCACCCCTCAACTAACCGAAAGACTTCTAAAGAGTTAAGTGGTCGTGCCCTACTGCAAACAATCTAACATCCAAATGGCGGTGCCCCTCGTCCAATGTCTCGATAGTGAAAGAATCATTGGCCTGTTGGTTTAACTCTAGTCTTTCCCGTAATCGCTCTTGGTCTTGATGTTGGCCGATATCTGCATGCAACTATCCTTAAACTTACTTGCAAGTACTGGACAAACGAATACCTTACTCCGAACACCAAGCCCTATTGACTGGTTACAAAGGTATGCTTCGTTAGGCCTACAATGCAAATGCAGTCAAGGCATACTCTCTTGATGGAACACCTACAGACCTGCCTCCGGGGATGCAGCTTCGTTAGGCCTACCCAGAGGGCCATCCTAGAGTATCCTCACGTCTCGTAGAAGTCTTGTACTTCCTTTTAGCCCAAAATAACTAAGTTGGACGCGCTTCTCCTTTACTGAAATCTGTGATGAACTGCTTCGTTAGACGCTTCATCCTTTGGGCTACTCCAAACGCATCTTAGTTCTTTTATTAGACCCTAAGTCTAATCTTTTAATTTGTGATTAGTTTACTTTCTTATTCCATTGGCTACTTATTTACCCTAATTAGCATATTCTTGCCTTCGTCTCACCTCTATCTATTGTGAGATTTCCATTTATTTGATAGGGAATGTTGTTGGTATGAGCCACATTTATTATCCTGCTTATTTAACTTAATATAAATCTTAAGTTCAGTAAAATAAGCCTCTTTTATCATTCCTGCTTTATTTGCTAATTGACTTAATATAAATTATTTAAATAAGCTTCTACCATTATTATTTCTCATTAATTTATTCAAAGTCTCAAAATAAGATTTTCCATTCTTATTACTTAATTATAACCTATTATAATTCTACCTGTAATTGTCATTTTCTCTTCTTTTATAGTCCGTACATAATTCCAGCATTTCTTTTCTGTTCTAATCTGCCTTCTTTTATTATGATATAGAATATTCTTTTATTCTCTTATATTATATAATTCACTTATCATAATAACTATCTTCTTAAATAGTCTGCGAAGTGAATGCAGACCTAGGTTCATTATCGTTTACAGCTTCAAGTTCTTATCTAATAATTTACTTGATTCATGTCATACTTTGCTTTATTATCTTCTATTCTAGGAAGTAATTCTATTTTATTTGGTTGGTTACGAAAACTATATTTAAATATCCATTTCCATATTTTAATATTAAATAATACTATAAACAATAATCCATAACTGCTAGATATTTCTTTTACTACTTTGGAATAGTGTAATTTTACAGTGGTTTCTCTATTTTACACTAATTCTCCTTTTCTTTCGTTTATTCTAGCAATTACGTTCATTATTGTCTTTTAAATATTAAATTATAGAAATGTATCTGTTATCCCGCCTTTTGGCAAGGCCGTGACACCAAGAATTTGACTAGAAACCAATGATAGTTCGTCTTGGAGATCGGTTATACGCAGGCTCACTATGGATATCGACGAATTTTGTCCGAGTCCAGATCGAGCTAAAATTGATATGACACGATAAGAAAAGCTAGGGAGCCAACGTCCCGAAATTTCAAGTCAATCGGAGTTCGTATGCTCAAGATATTGATCGATCATGGTTGAGAAATCCAAACTTGCAGCGATCATAACTCGAGATCTATAGGGCCCAATGCCACCAAATTTTAACAGGAGCTTACGTATGACCTAAGGAATGTTCATGCCAAATTTCAACTCGATCGGAGCAAGTCTTGATCGATACGAAATTCGTTCGTATCGATCGCGGATGGAAAAACTCCAACTTGCATCGATCGTATCTCATGATCTACAAGTCCAAATGCTATGAAATTTTCACAGAAGCTTACGTACAACATAAAGAATGTTCCTGCCAAATTTTGACTCGATCGGAGCAAGTCTTGATCGATACGAAATTCGTTCGTATCGATCGCGGATGGAAAAACTCCAACTTGCATCGATCATATCTCATGATCTACAAGTCCAAATGCTATGAAATTTTCACAGAAGCTTACGTACAACATAAAGAATGTTCCTGCCAAATTTTGACTCGATCGGAGGAAGTCTTGATCGATACGAAATTCATTCGTATCGATCGCGGATGGAAAAACTCCAACTTGCATCGATCGTATCTCATGATCTACTAGTCCAAATGCTACGAAATTTTCACAGAAGCTTACGTACATGCTAAAGAATGTTCACACCAAGTTTCGACTCCATTGGCCGAAATCTTGATCGATATGAAATTCGTTCGTATCGATCACAGATCGAGCCGAAACTTCACGGGCTTGGTCGCGTGGGCCCACTCACGTGCCAAAAGAAGTCTCCCAAGATCTAAGCGAAATATCAGCCTCCTACACCTATAAATATAGCCTCAGGGCCTACAGAAAAAGGATCTTGGAATTCTGGAATGCCCAGACTCTGCCGGATTCAATTTTATACTCCATTGCTACTGCTGTTAACGAATTTTACTGTTGTAATTCATTATTATCTGCTGTAACCTGCTGCAATCAATTGTAATCATCAAAGAAACATCAATAAAGCGAACAATTTCATAGTGGACGTAGGCAATACGCCGAACCACTCTAAATCCCTGTGTTTTTGTGCATTTTTTATCATTTACATATCTGTTTTTGGAGTTTTTGTTAGATAATCCTCTTTTTCCATTTGATTTCTTCATTTTATCTCTTCAAAAACTTCCGAAGAATGTTGTGCCCATTTTTGGTACAAACAGTATCCTATTTTCTAAACCAACAAATTAACCTTTTAGTTACTCCCAAATCCAGTTATTGGATTAATTAACTTTTCTCATTTTAGCGTAATTTTTTACAGTAATTCCATTCCACAAACTTTTAATACTTTACATCTTATTTCCTTCATTTCGGTATTCTTAATTATTTAATCTATACTCATATTTAATCTATTCTAATCCATATGCGAAGAAAAAGGAGAAAATAGAAGAAGAATGACGCTTGCATAGAAATCCAAAACGTAGAAACAAATGTAAATAAATACTAATACTATAAATAAACCGTAAATTCCTTATAGTTCAGCATAACTTAATTAATAGGATTAATTATTAAATAAAATTATCTAAATGGGAATTTAACGATAATATATCTTAAACTTAAAAGATATATAAATCAATCCACTCACATTGCTAGCTTTCCAAATCTTCCTGTTTTTATTTCAGATCTGTCCCTAACATCTATATTCACCTCCCTTGTAATCCCTATTTGAAATTACAAACGATATATTTACAGATCTATAATATTTGAAAGAGAAAAGGAAGAGATTTGGATTAGAAATAGCAAATAAAACTTAGATCTAGGATTTTACCTTTGACACAGCCTTCTGATTTGAACGAATTCCTAATTCCCTAATTAATTATATTCTCTTTCTATTTAGATCTAAATTCATGTGAATTAGATCTAAAATTTTATTATTAAGAAAGTATAGAAGAGATAGAAAAATGGCAGAGCTTCTGTAGGCAAGAGAAAAATAATGAGAATAATAATGAGGCTCTGCACCTATATTTATAGTGGTTCAAATCAGTGCTAACCATTAGATATAAAACCCTAAAATCTAAAGCGTACACTCAGTCTATGGACATTAAATTAATATGTTTTCTTCTACGTTTGTTTTTATTTCAAATTGATTCTCCAACAATCTTTTCATTAATCACTTTCCCCTTCTCTCTCGTAATCTATGGAAACATATATCTTTAAATATGACGTTTCTTTTAAATAAGATTCCCCTATTAATCACCCAATTAATAGATTTCATATATACCTAGAATTAATTTACTATCCGATTAATCCCTGCCTGCACTGTGATTTCTTACCAAATTAATATGCCAATCAACACTATATTAATTCGTCACATATATGCATATTAATTTATTTTATTCCCATAATTATTGCATGCATATATTCTACAATTGAATTTTGAATCACAATCTTAATTCTATACGTTACCATAAGTCTCCATGTTTATCAATTGACAATTGATTACTTGCATAAAGTACTCTTCCTCCATTTTATTCTTTTGCACTAACATATATGTTTCAAATCATATCAATTAGTTGCTACAATATATGTTCCCTTTCTTGTCAGTTCCTGTCAATTAAACACCTCTACTAATTAATTGAATATTAATTTCCCTTTTAAACAAACATCGTCAATTAATCTTCCCTATTAATTGATTTTATATAATTTCTCTCTCTAATTTATTTGTTACACAAATATATATGTATTCCAAATAATATTAATTAACTGCCTCATTTAAAAACATTTCTTTGTTTTAAAATTTCAAACGTATATAACTTGATTAATTTATTTGCATATAATTGTAATTTAACGCGGGGTGTTACAATTATACCTAATAAAGCATTCACTTCACAACTAGGGTTCTCTACGATATAAACTATCCGACCACTACAATCCGGGTGACTAAGTGATATTTTCCTATCATGCCAAAATATCCTAGCATCATATTTACTTAACTAATCCATCCAAAGGACAATCCGAAATCCCACAAAGTCAAACGCATGCAAACTGTAATCAAAAGTATGGCCTAGCAAATCAAATTCCGAATGGTCACACCTCATCCCAAGCATTGCATACCCTCCTATCGGATTTGTAACCCTTAAGGAAGTAACTATGTATGAGGGTTCTAGATTAAGCCTATCTACAAACATCGAGAAATAAAAGAATGAGATGCTCCAGTATCAAATAGAACGCTAACAGACATACCGTGAATCTGCAGCGAGCCTCCCAAAACAGCCTTCCTTTTGTCCTGCACAACTGGCCTTAAGGTTGTGGGCTCTAAAGCATAAACTTGCCCCCTTCCTTCTCTTACAGGCTCTGGGAACTAGTTCTTGTAATGAACAATCTGATCATAATTAAAACATCTAACATTCTTCTTTCCACTAGCCTCTTTTCCTTTTCCTTTACCGGTTCGACACTCATTAGCATAGTGTCCCTTCTTGTAGCATTTGTAGCAAACCACTTCAGCCTTTCCTCTCTTCTGTGCTTCCCCTTTCTGAGCATTCTTTTTCTAGAAAAACTTCCTTTTTTGGCCCCGTCCCATCTGGGCCTCCTTCATCTTCTTCCTCAAGTAAGCCAACGCCTCTTCTTGCCTTAATGCCATTTCAACCACTACATCACTGGGATCTCTCAAATGCGGCAAAGTGGCACTTATCAACTCTGGCCTCAAGCTCCTTATAAACTTTTCATTCCTCCTGATCACAGTGTCTACCAAAGCATACCCATATCGGGCCAACTCCTTAAACTTCCTCGCATACTCCAAGACGGACATATCTCCTTGTTCCAACTCTACAAACTTCCTCACCAACGCCAACTGCGCCATTACAGACATAAATCTTTCTGAAAACCCTCTCCTAAACTCCTCCCAAGTTATGGTTTCCTCATCACTAGTAGTAATAGTATTCCACCAGAATAGAGAAGCTCCCTACAGCTGCCTCGAAGCCAATATCCTCTTCTGTGCATCATTCAACCCTAAGCCAGCAAAAATTATCTCGCAATGCAGTAGCCAATTTTTCACCTCGATCGCATCTTCAGTACCAATAAACGGCTTTCCTCCAAGCCTGATGTAATTCCTACTCAAGTTAGCATACTGATTGACCATTGGAACTTCTTGAGCTCCACCTCCAGTAGCATTACCTCTGATAACTCCGGCTACTATTCCAGCTTGCATCATGTTTACAATGAACTGATACATTGCTCCCATGTCCATATGGGGAACTCCTGCACCAACAGTTTCAGTTTGTGCCTGATCGGGTCCTCTCCTAGTATTTGGTCAGGCATTTCCATTAGTGGTGGTGCTATCTCCTCCAAGATTTACTCTGCCTCTTCTTCCCTCCATATCTGTATTCAAACCTCCTGAGATACAGATGAACAGCCTAACTAAGATCGGAGTCTAGAGAGATAGCGTATACTTATATATATAGCAAATACAAGTACGTTACTATAACGTTATCCCATACCCTGATCTTAACTCTAATTTCTAAGGATTATGTTTTCAAAAATAATTTTTAGTTAAAGTGTTTCATAAACCATGCTTTGATACCAAGCTGTAACATCCCCTATTTAGAGGCCCAAAAGTAAGCGCTACGGATATAGTAGTCATCTATAATATTAGCTTCCGGCGACCAAATACGGCTATGTTAATGGTATCACTAATATCAGAAGCACTTGAATATGAAACAAAACACAGATTTCAAAAAACCACATTTACTTCATTACATTTCAAAATCAAATGTTTCACATTCACAACACATAATCCCCAAATCGTTCCCAAGCACAGATCAAATATAATTATTACAAATTACGCCAAGAGCGGTATATGAAGATACCCCCTTGGTTGATCAAAGTCATATAGTCATAATAGACCTAATACAAACAACACAGCGGAAAATCCATCAAAACATAACAAGAACTGCAAATCCTAAGTAGTTATCCTTTGCCTCATGCATGCCTCCGATAGCTTATTCGTCAACATTCTAAAACCTAAAAAAGAACCTTAACCTCTTAGCCTACTCAAATCAATTTTGAGCATCCAAGAGTTTAAGGGGAAAACATAAACTTCGAGTCAGACATAAAGCCTGGTGTGAATAATATTATACATCCTGGAATAATTATGTTATGTGAGACCATGTCGCTTAGTAGAACGGGTTTCCCCTCACTAACATCCTTTTGAAACATATCTTTGCAAAACCATTCATAAAACCATATACTGTGCTCCTGCATCCACAAATGGTAAATACTGTAAAGCAATCATTATGTAAACATACATAAATATCACGTAATAGTGAACTATCTATTCAAACACACAAGTTTTGTTTGGATAACTTTTAACCTTTGGCTGACTCGGGCCTACCAGACAATTTAATCAAAATTAACCTAACACCTGTTAGATATTCTTCTTCTAGATTATCTATCCTTAACTATCTGTTAAACATTTCCTATATGGATGGTCTGTCCTTAACTATCTGTTAAATACTTCACTTCTGGATGGTCTGTCCCTAACTTAATCATCTCCCAGGTCTTCCCGATCCTAATGGTTTTTCGGGCTCACTAATAACCTATCTGTATACAAACATATATTCCTTTCAGTGTGTAACCATAATTTTAGTCTACCTATGACAAAGCCCTACACACTGGAATTTTAGACAATAATTAGCTGGGGCTATTAGCTAATGTATAGAGTGCAACCCCATACTAGTCCCATCTGGTTTTCTAATATCTGAGTCATTTTCACTTAAGGATCTCCCCCCATAATTTTCCTTGAAAACATTTTCAAAATGATTTAAAACCTTTAAATCAAACTTAAATAAGGAAAAGTATATAATCTTTATACTTTACTCAAAATCATATCACCATGTCATATATATATTCTTTACTCAAAATTTAGTTGATGAAAACATTTAACCATTTGAAAGAAACTCCTTCTGAACTTTTGAAATCCTCTCTCTCAAAATCAAACATTAAACCTTTCGAAACTATTCTCCAAACCTTTCGAAACCATTGAAAAGCAGTCCTTTCGAAAGCTATAAAACTTTGGACATCCTTCTTTAAAATCACTTTAAAACATTGCCTTAGAAAAACCTTGGATAACCTTCCATTTAAACCTTTCGAATCCATTGAACTAAACCTTTCAAAATCATTCAAAGAAAATCTTTCAAAACCATTCAATATAAACCTTTCAAAACCATTCACTTAAACCTTTTGAAGTCATTCAACTAAAACCTTTCGAAATCATTCACTTAAATAAACCTTTCGAAATCATTGGAAGCAACCTTTCGACTAAGTCAAAAGCTCTGCTTCGAAAGCTTTAAACATATCCTTTAAAACAACTCTTTTGGAAGCTTAGTGTTTTACTTCAATTTATAAAACAAGGGTGAATCCCCTAAGTCAATGGCTTCCTTTCGAAAGCATGGAGAAGCAGCTAGATTTTAAAACAAGTAAACCTTTTGTCTTTGTCGAAAGGTTCAAACCAAAACATTTATAAAGCGGCAGTAACCCTTCGACTATGTCGAAAGGTTTCAAAACAGAATAGTGTTAAAATAGCAGTAACCTTTCGACTGTGTCGAAAGGTTTAAAACCCTTACTTTAAACATTTGACCTGGTCGAAAGCAACCAAGTTGAAAGATCTTATTCGAAAGCAAAGCAAGTGAAAGCTTTTGGTTTATAAAACAAACATACTTTGGCCATCGACCCTTCGACTTAGAACGTTTCGACTCTGTGCAATTCATTACGTACCAAGTAGTTTGATACCATATGCATTGGTTTGACCTCGTCGAAAGCTTTGAACCTCTCTACCTTGTCGGAAGGTCTGGGTCAGAAGGTTTATTGCCGTAAAGGCTGAAACATGTAAAAAATGCGATTTCTCTATTCTTAACTTAAAAATGAAATCTTTTCAACTAACCTGCCTTTATTTGTCAAATTTTCATTGGTTAACAATTACTTTTTAGAAATGTACTGCCACTATTTTTAAAGTTAAATAATCATTTTATTTTACAAAATGCCTCTCCTCCTTAATTAAATATATAAAACATTTAAGTCCCATACCTTAAATAATTTTATATATTCATCAAAAGACTCAGGAAAAATTTGGAAAAATCCCAGAAAATCTATTTTTATATGTTGCCTAACATATAAAAATTTCAACCCCAAATAAATATTAGTCTATCTGAAAATAATTTATAACCCAATAAACAATTTTCTTCACTAGAAAATTAATATAAAATCCATATTAATTCAGAAAATTATGAAAATCGAAACCCATCTCTAAAATATCATTTTTGACCTATGTTTAAATTTTCAAGGCATTTGGATGTCATTAAATAGGGTTTTCATGTCAAACATATCATAAAACTAACATGAACATATATAATCCATCAACAACATATATATATAATTTTAATCATCAAAACATGGCATATACTTGCAAAATCATTTCGGGTCTAATCTTAAAACTGAAAACTAAAAGAAATTAGGATGTAATAATTATTCACCTTAGCTCTAAGATTATAGATGTGAGATTTGATGTTGATTTAGTTAATTGTTTCCCTTCCCTTGAATCCTAGCTTTAATCTTCTTCTTGAGAATGATATTGGTGGACGGCCTTAGTATTTTTAGTTTGAGTAAAATAAAATGAACATGAGCATTCTTTCTCCTAAGGGTTTAGGGTATAAGCTCCACCTATTTCCCATATTGCCCTTCTCATATCCTAACACATTAGCTTAGGTTATTTCATTTTAGTTTGCACATTAACATGGCACGACATAGCTAATCAATTATCAACTTATTAATCTCCACATTATTTATTTAATTTATCCAACTAATTATTCTAAATAATGTTATAAAAATATGGGGTGTTACACGGAACTATAGGATTAGCTCCTTCCACATTACTAGCAGGTCCAGCTTGCAAAAGATTTGTCAACAACTGATACACCATCGCCGCATCTACAGGCAGATTTCCAGCACATACATTGGCCCTAACATTTTGGTTAGCATTAGCCTGTCGACCTTGGTTCCTCTGAGTATTAGGTCGAACATTTCCATTAGTAATGGTGCTTCCTTCACCTAGATTTCCTCTTCCGTTTCCTGCCTCGATATCCTCTTTCTCGTATATCTACATACGAGCCTTAGTAAGATACAGAAGAACGGTCTAAGAGAGAGGGGAATATGTACTTAGATATATACCTATATATCAAATACAAATACGTTAATATAGAATTAACCCAAACCCCGATCATATTTTTAAATTTATTTGATTATGTTTGAAAAAGCTTTTTAGGTTTAACTATTCTTTTTAAAGTTTCATAAACCTATGCTCTGATATCAAGATGTAACATCCCCTACTTGGAGGCCCAAAACTAACGGCTACGGATGCTGCAGTCATCCATAGTTATTAATCTTCGATGACCAAATATGGCGGTGCTAGATACATGATACACAGATCACAGAAATATGGAAAAATCTTAACAATTCAAAAACATATTTCCACATTCAAATCAAAACATTTCCTGTTCATTACATAATCCCACTTGTGTTACCCACGTTCAACAAATTATAATTATTTAAAATACGCCAAGAGCGATATATGAAGATGCATCCTTGGTTGATCAGAGTATATAGTAAGGCTAATAAATTTGCCTTTACAAACAAAACACACAGCGGAAAGAAAACTCTAATTATCTATATGCCTCCTGCACGCCTTCGGAAGCTTTATTCGTCAGAGAAGAAAACCCAAGAACCTTAAATCTCAAACTACTTAAAATCAATTGAGTGCCCAAGAGTTTAAGGGGAAAATAAAAACTTCGAGTCTGACATAAAGCCTAGTATGAATAATAATCTAACATCTCAATCCTTTTTAGATATCTAGTGAGATCACGCCACTTAGCAGAATGGGTTTTCCCCTCACTAGTATCCTAAAACCTTTATAAAGCCATATACTGTGCTCCTGCATCCACAATGGTTAAAACTTACATTTTCAAAGGATATGCATACTTGAAAATAATTAGGATTTCTCATTCCCAGTTTAGTCTGACACCCTATCATAACTATAGTTTCTAGGGTCACTATTAACCTTTTTAGTTTTCATGGGTTTACCAATAACCTTGTTATATCTAATAGACACCCTGTCCTATCCAAAGTTTTCATGTGATCACTAAGAACCTATAGGCTCCTGCCAGTTAACTTAATCAATTCATGGGTCCTCCTGAACCTATTAGTCCTTTCAATAACTAATCACCTTATCCTAGTTTTCATGGGTTTACTAGAACCTATGGATTTATCCAGTAACTCACTTCACATCCTAGTTTTCATGGGTTGACTAGGAACCCACTGATACTTCCATTAGCCACATTCTTATCCTAGTTTTCATGGATGTACTAGGAACCTATTGACTGGTGTCAATTCTTAATCTGGATATAGTTTCCATGGGTTCACTACAAACCAATTAGCCCCTGCCAACTGTCCTTAATACATAGTTTTCATGGGTTAACAATGAACCTGTTAGTTTCCTCCAATAACTACTTAATCATATTTTTCATGGGTTTACTATGAACCTTTTGGTTACCTCCAATAACTACAAAGTTTAGGCATCCTATATTTGTGGTCACCCTGACTCCTTGGATGCAATTCTACTCATTCATGAGTTTAAGCAATTTATATTCACTATTGAGCTAACCTAGCTGGTTCTTCTACCCCTTTTTTCCCCAAAATACAGTTATGGGTCATTTTGTGAATATATTCCTATTTGAAGAAGCAAAACAACAATTTAACAATACCACTCTTATAAGTTTAAGGTCCTTGAAATATATTTCATAAAACATAGTTAACACCTTTAACATATATTTTTATTAAGGCAAATTCTTCTTCAATATTACATACTTAAAGCCATTACAAAACTCCTTTGTATAAGTCGTGGTTTCCTTAAAAATTTAGAGCTATGGTTTTAAAACCTTTCGACAATGTCGACAACTTCTATTTTTCAAGCCCTTCGAAGGGTTTCAATCATATCTTTTTTTTAAATAATAGGCTCCAGCCCTCTTTATACTTTAAAACACTACTTTCCAAACCCTTCGACCCTATTGAAACTCAAACCTTTTGCAAGTATTGGAAAACCATTCGAAACCATTAAAACGCAAACCTTTCGGTAGCAATGGAAAATAAACCTTTCGAAAACTCACTGGGTTCAATTTAAAACATGTGGAGAACCTTCTTTGACAAACTTTCGACTGCATTAGAAGCAACCTTTCGACTTTGTCGAAAGCTCTGCTTCGAAAGCTTTAAAACATATCATTTAAAACAATAGGCCTTTGCCTTTTAAAACAACTCGTTCGAAAGCTTTGGGTTATACTTCAATTATAAAACAAGGGTAAATCATCTAAGTTGAAAGCTTTGATACCTTTCGAAAGCATTGGAGAAGTGGCTGGTTTTAAAGCAAGTAAACCTTTCGACTTTGTCGAAAGCAACGACTTCGAAGGTTGGAAAAAGCAGCAATAACCTTTTGATTGTGTCGGAAGGTTCAAAAACAAAACAATGATAAAGTGGTAGTAACCTTTCAACTGTGTCGAAAGGTTTAAAACCTTTATTTTAAATAATTGACCTGGTCGAAAGCAACCAAGTCGAAAGCTCCTTTTCGAAAGCAAGCATGTGTAAGCTTTTGGTTTATAAAACAAACATACCCCAACCTCTTTGGCAACCGACCTTTCGACTAAGTACCCTTCGACCTTGTTCAATTCATTAGGTACCAAGTAACTTGATACCATATGCATTGAACTTTGACCTTGTTGAAGGCTATAACCTTTCGACTTTGTCGAAAGGTCTGGGTCAGAAGGTTTGATGCCTAAAATGGTTGAAACATGCTAAAAGCATGATTTTATTGTTTTTAAAAAGATATTTTTCCAGCTAATTGCCTTTGTTTGTCAAATTCCTATTGGTTAACATATACTTTTCAGAAAAGTGTTGCCACTAATTTTAGAATTAAATAATAATTTTATTTTATAAAATGCCCTTTCTCCTTAATTAAATATATAAAACATTTAAGTCCCATACCTTAAATAATTTTATATATTCATCAAATCATTTAGAAAAAATCTGGAAGAATCCTAGAAAATCTACTTTAATATGTTTTCCAACATATAAAAATTTCAAACCCAAATAATTATTTATTTAGCCGTAAATAATTTATAACCCAATAAATCATTTTCTTCACTAGAAAATTAATATAAAATCCACATAAATTCAGAAAATTGGAACCCATCTCTAGAATCATGTTTTCTACAATATATAATTTTCCCATGGCATTTAAAAATCATTTCATCTCGGTTTTACCCGAAAACCATGTATATCTCTTTTTAACAAACTTGTTTAATCCATATAAATCATAATTCAAGCATATCGTCATTCAATATATCATAAAAATAGATTTACACTAAAATCCGAAACCATATTATCATAAAACTAAAATATAGATGTAGAAATTATTATTCATCTTAGATTACATAAGGAAATTGAAGTTTGTTGGAGATTGATTTCTTCTAGCTTGAATCCTAAGCTTTAAGTTGATTTTCTCTTCTCTTCTTTCTTCCTAATGGCCGGCCTTGCTTCCTTACGGTTATAAATTTTTGTTTTGATAAAATGAAGGTGTATGACTAAGGGAGATTGTATAAGGGTGGGAAATATGGGCGGCTATTTACCCTTATGCCCTTATGTTTAGTATCTAAACCATGGTTAGATAAGCACGACCACTTAATTCATTAATCAACCTTAATCTCTTTATCTACACTATACTATTTAATTTATTCTAATTAAATTTCCTGAATAATGTTAATAAAATTAGGGGTGTTACAAATCACTTCTTTGCCAAAAAGACGCTCTGAACCTTACTTTAATTAGCCAAAACTTGTCATTAAGGAGGGGATTAGCATTTGGATTGAAGGTTTGCTACTGGAGATCATTTAAATCTGCTGTAGATTCTTGGATTTCATGCACATTTAGACTTGCCTTGGATTGCTTTGGATTTAGGTGAGTTGTTAGGACCTCTCATTTACTAATTAGCCTTTATACACCTTAAAATGATATTTTAAAATGACTTTTGGATCTTAAAATGCGTCTTAAACTTTAAATAACCACATATGTTAATTTCAAATGATTTGGAAAAGGTTTGCATCTTATGGATATCCCTTGTTCTTATAATTATACCTTTAGATTAGGCTTCACTTTGATGTGTATGGATGTATGATTGTTAGGAAAAATTCTATATAATGATTGCCTAAATGTATGATGTTTGTTTGGTTGAAAATGCCAATCAAATGGCGATTTAGTTCTATGAATAAGCTATGGATCTGTATTGATGGATTGGTGATAATCCATAGAGTCGACTTGATCCAAACAGGGCGTGACTTGTATGGGGTAATAAGGAAGGCCTCATAAGGCCATGTTCCAAGTTTCAAGTCGTTTGGAGTTCGTTTGCTTGAGTTATGGATGAATCGATGGTGGTTCGAAGGCTATGGATCGGTAGAGAGTTACTTTGAGGCGTGCTTGAGTCATGGGATGGATCACTTCGAGTTCTATAAGCATTTGCTTTGGGTAGTGAGTAGAGATTTATGGATCACATGAAGATATGGGGAAAATTCCAAGTAATGGATCAGTGACGTGCTTGCTTTAAGTTTTGAAGTGTGTTACTTAAAGTTACAAGTGTGCTTGGGAACATAGGCCAAATGGGGCAAAAGAAGAGAAAAATTGGCCAAAGTATGGATCGGTGGCCACGGATCGGTACCGATCCATAGGGCATTTATCGATGATGGTAATGGATCGATGAAGGACTTGATGTGGAGGAGTATGGCTTAGTTGAGTTAAAGTGTGGGATCGCTGATGATGGATCAGTGGCTATGATTAGTAGTTATGGTTTGGTAATAAGGAGGATTGTAGTTACTTCGAGCTCTTCATACGCTTAGTTCGAGATGTGATGGTGTTTGCTTCCAGTCTTGGATGTGTTCACTCCAAGCTCATTGCAAACCAAACACTTAGCCAAATATGGCCTAGTGTAGGGTTTAGTGATGATTTTTGACAATGACGACGCGCGATTCGACAATGATGATCCCATGATGGGAAGTAATGGAATCAACGATGGATGGCTATAATTCAAGATGTAGAGGAGGTGGCGATGAGTCGGATTGAAGGAATCGTTGGAGGAAGATTGCAAGATGCATGAAGATATATTACGACTAATGATGGCTATCAGAATAGTTCCCAACCACGATGACTTTAGACGGGAATGGTAAGGACAGTTCCAAGATGAGCACTACTACAAATGACATATGCAAAGAGATCATTGATATTCGTTGATTTCGAAGTGTACTCGTAAAGTAGGGGTTGTGAGGACATCCACTTGGGAGTGCGATGTGCCCAAGATCGCATGATGTTTGGATCTATTTTGCCCTGGACTGAGTGCAATTGCAGTCTGGCTCCTGACCTATTTAGTGGCATGGATTCGAGTGTCAAAAAACCAAAACGTTGAGTAATCCTTAACTTTGCAATAGGGTCATACGAGTATCATATATCCAACGCACTGAGTGAGTTAGTGTGAGGATGAATGATGGATGCTATATTTGCTTTGGTTGTTTATCACTCTAAGGATGTCACTAGATGCAGATATTATCGATGTAGATATTTAGACACCCTTTTAGTACTCTGATGTATAGTATAACCATGATGACTATGATATAAAGTAGTGTATATCTTGTATATGTACTAACTCTGTGGATGTAGGGACAAGTCCGGTATGATTTTCCATACCATTTGTCCTAGTATATCGACTTTATTGTATTTGAGATTTTCAACCGCTCATACCAGACTGTTGTCTGGCTCGGAATTTTATGCTTTGCTTCCTATCATTCCTGGTACTCTTAAATGACTAGATTAGTAATACAAGGTCTCGTAAGCACATGGAGCTGGACAGAGGACGAGCATGAGATCACACTCTTGCATTACTACATTTACTTAATATGATTTTCTATTCCGTTGGATAGCACGATGGAGCTTGTTAGTGCCTTTATTATTTAGAGACAGTTTGTTTATGAGTTATTGTTTGATGCATAACTCTATCACTTATGTTGTATACTGTATGGATCTATTTACTCTAGTTTCTGTTATTCATTTAGTTATTACTGTATCGCCTTTTTTATATCCGAGATGTTCATTATTATATTTTACTCGATGTGCTGTGAGATATACGAATGTTCTGTGATGTTTTATTTACCTTACAACCTTGATGGTTGTCCTACATCAACCGGACATTATTGCGGCACACTATAAATATATTATTAGGTATCGGTAGTGTAGGGCGGCCGTCACACACTATTTGAGTATGACCTCCTTTTTTTGGACCTTCTATATCCGGTCCTTCCCCTTGTTTGAGTATTGCGTATGGCAGGTTGCGTCTGCCCCAAGTGTGTCATGATCCAATCCACAATAGCTTGCTATTGGGCAGCAAAACGAGAATCAAGATCCACCATAACTCTTTCTAGGTCACCCCCAGTGATGATGTCTTGTGTTGGAGTACTGGATAAATGGTTATCTTGTTCTATAACAGCTTGGTCAACGTTGCTGCCGGTACCACCAGTCTTGCTCTTAGATTTAGGAGGCATCCTGAGTTCAATTCTCAATAAAAGCACCCGATATATTTGCATAAAATGTGGCAAACATCTACAATCAAGTTTACAACAATATATTCAATAGATATAAAATGCAGGAAAAGTAAATTACATACAGATTTATAGTGGTTCGACCATAATGAGCCTACATCGACTATTTTTTATTGCTTTTCTTATATTTGAGCTTTTACAAGATTTTGAAAGTAAAATACAATAATTTATTGCTTAATATTGAAACCCAATAGCTCTGTTTGGCTATTTCTATTTGGCGTAGTTTAAAGGTTCCAAAAGTTGTCCCCATGACTGCTAGATTATTTATAGGAGTGTAGAGGTATGGAGGTTATTCTAGCAATCAGGCAGCTTCCATGTATAACTTATTCGGTTCGGATGTTTCCATATATAAAAGATATAGTCATAAATATCTAAATATGTCCATAGTTTATTCCATATATAACTTGTTTGGTTCAGTTGGAAGGCCCTGTTCAGAGGAAATTAGTTCAGTGAATGCACATGAATGCCATGCTAGTCAGATTCCTCCACACTGAAAGTGCTGCTATGGATCGTAATATAGAATATAATCTAAGTTATCTATTAGTACGGAATATGAATATAAAAAGTAAATAGTAAAGTAAATGACACCAGAGATTTTTATACTGGTTCGAACTCTTGTTCTACGTCCAATCCCAGACTTCTTTTGAAATTTAACTATCAACCCTCTCTTAACCCGGAGGAATAGGTATAACACCGCCTGAGCAACTAAACATGACTTCCACCGCCTAGACAACTGAATAGGAATTCTACCACCTGAGCAACCGAATAGGACTTCTACAATACAATAAGTTTTCTTGACTAATTGTGCTTTGTAGATAGCACGGATAAGTCTTTTGTAACACCCCGGTTTTTTGTAGCATTATTAAGGATATTTAATTAGTTGAATTAAATAAAATAATGTGTTGATTAGAGGATTGAGATTTGATTTTAATTAAGGTGTAGCCGTGCCATTTAACCATGAATTAAAATAAGAGTTAATTTGAAATAAAGGAGGGGTAAAATAGGAAAGAGGCCATTCCTATATCCTTCAAACCTTGGCCGTGTAAAATTTTACATGTTTATTTAATTTTCAAAAATTTTAAAAGAGGCAGCCACCATTAACAAGGAGAGAAGAAGAAAATCTAGGAAGAAGCTTATGCAAATCAAATCTATTCATATCTCAATCTCTTTAATCACAAAGGCTAAGGTAAATAATGTTTACATCTCATTTTTTATTGTGTTTTTGGTTTTAATATGAATTTCGAATATTTTACAATGATTTGCTATGTTTTTGAATGATGGAATGAATATATATTTGATGAATTATGATTATTCATATTGAATTTATGATAAGTTTTAAGGCGAAAACCCCATAAAATGACATCTAAATGCCTTGCGAATTTTTATGAAGATCTAAAAATATTATTTTGGAGATGGGTTTCAATGTTCATATTTTTATGAATTTTCATGGAATTAATATTAATTTTCTAGTAAAGAACATGGTATTTTGGGTTTCAAATTAATTACGGGTAAATAATTAATTATTTGGGTCTGAAATTTTTATATGTTGGAAAACATATATAATGAGATTTTCTGGAATTTTTCTATGTTTTTCCTAAGTGTTTTATTGTTTATATAAAATTATTTAAGGTATGGGACTTAAATGTTTTATATAATTAAAAGAGGAGAAGGGTTTTTTTTGTAAAAGATTTAAATTATAAAATCTGGAAAAGTCGGCAGCACTTTTGACAAAGTGCAGTACTTTTTATTGGTAAAGAAAGAGACAATCAATCACAATTAGACACGTAAGGCAGGTTAGATGAAAAGAACTATTTGCTACAAGTTTTTCACTGTTTCGTCTCTTTCGACACCAGGTTCCACCTCCATACTATTGCCTCCGACAAAGTCGAAACCAATGTATATGGTATCAGGCAACTGTACATAATGAATTGGATAAGCGTGGAAGGTAGGGAGTCGAAACCATGGGTTTCAAAGCGGTTGAGGCAGTCCTTTGTTTTTAAATTAAAGAAATACACCTGCTTGCTTTCGACTAAATGGCTTTCGACTAAGTAACTTTCGACCAAGTCAAATGATTTAAAGGAAATGGTTTCGATTGGGTTGCGCCTTTGTTTTTAAATAATTTTTTCGACTAAGTCGAGACCTTTTTGCTGTCGCCTTTCTACCTTTCGGCCCAGATGGTTTCGAAAGGGTTGTTTTGTGTTTCTAAAACCTGGCCACCTCTCCAATGCTTTTGAAGGAATGGTTTCGACACCATCACTTCGTTACTTAGGAAATGATTTCAGAGCAGTTGCTTTTGACTTAAATGTTTTTAAGACCCTTTTTTTAAAAGTAAAGTAAAACCCAAATGGTTTCGAAAGGTTTCCACATGTTTTAAATTGATCCCAAAGTGCTTTCGAAAGGATTGAGTTTGACTGTTTCGAAAGGTTTAATGAATGGTTTCGAAAGGGGTGGTTCCCCAGAGTTTCGAAAGGATTGAAAGGAAGGTCTTTCCTATGTTTTCAAAAGGCAATATTTAGAAGGTTTTAAAGGGGGATGTCTGTTATTTTGAAGCTTTTGGGGAAAAGAAAGGAAAGGATTTTCCAATGTTTTCGAAAGGCAATATTTAATGGTTTCGAAAGCGGTTTTCCAATGGTTTAGAAGGGGTTAACTTCAATGGTTTCGAAAGGGTTGTTTAACGGTTTTAAACAAAGGTTTCGAATGTAATAAATAGGCTATATAGCCTAAGTATTTTTAAGTTAAAAAGGGTTTTGACTTGTTTTAGAAGGATAGTTAATCCTTATTAAATCTCATCAACATTATTTTGAGTAAAGTATATATAACATGGCAAAATGGTTTAGAGTAAAGCTAAAGATAAATTTTCCTTGTATATATATATATATAATTTGAAGGACTAAATCATTTTGAAAAGGTTTTCAAGGAAAATTTAAAGGGAAGTTAACCCTAAGAAAATAATTCGGATAGTTAGTCCATTTTGCAAGCAGTCGGCCTAGATTTTGGACAGTTAGTCCAGTTTGCGGGCAGTCGGCCGAGTTGTATGAATAGATAGTCCATTTATTAGCATAAAAGATATTGCTATTTTGAGATAATCAGTTTGATTAACCAGTTTGGTTGTAGGAAAGGATTGCAAAATATATATGTTGGGTGAATTTTCTTCACCGGACCACTCCTTTCCTACCACCGAACCGGGCTCCACCGAACCACTCCTCTCCCACTACCGGACGAAGCTCTACCGATTCAACATACCAAACCTCACCTCCCACAACTACCGGTCCGGGCCACCTCCTACCGGACCAGTTCATCACCGAATGAAGCATCTCCAACCACTACCGGTCCAGGCCACCTCCTACCGGACCAGTTCATCACCGAATGAAGCATCTCCAACCACTACCGGTCCAGCCACCTTCTCCAATCCCCGGACCAAGCTACGTCCTCACCACCGGACCAAACTACGTCCTCACCACCGAACCAACCTGTCACCAAGGTCCTACCGAGCCAAAGCATTGCCAGGCCAGATCGTGGCAGCCCAGGCCCACCAGCTGCTATGTACCTCCAAGACCCCTACCCCTAGCCTCACTCTATAAATAGAGGGGCAGGGGTACAACAATGGGGGACAAGTTTGAGAGCTCAAGCATGGAAGGAACTCTTCAAACAACTTTCTTTTACTTGTATCAAAGCTTTGTACTTATAATCATAACAAAAGAAGAGAAATAACATATAAAGTGGACGTAGGCACATTCTGGCTGAACCACTATAAATCTGCGTGTCTCTTTACAGTTTAGCCCCTGTCTTTCATATATTTGCAAAAATCGCTCAAATTATTAAGAATAACATAAGATCTACTAAATCATACAACTTTGAGGTGTTTGTCCATTTTTTGTGCAAACATTTTTGGTGCTTTCACTGAGAGCTAGAAGCTCGAAGATTCAGCTTCATCCACTTAACAAGTTTTCCTAACAGCATTGTCCGCCACTTGGAGAACATGCCTCCCAAACAGAGGAAAGATGTTAGCAAAGGAAAAAACATCGCATCCAGCAGCCTTCCAGATCCAGCTGTCACGAATCAAGTAGATCGTCCTCCTCCAGCAACAGTAACCAATGAAGAACAGGCTAACCCAACTACTCCTGCCACAGAACAGCCTGCAGCAATTACTAGAGCAGATCTGGACAGAGTTGTGGTTGAAGTAACTAACCGCTTCACGTCCCAGCAGGAAGCCTTGGTGGACCATCTCATGTCATGCTTAAGGGACGCTGAAGAATCCAACCGCAGCACTGAATCATGGGGCGAGTCCCAGTCTGGAGGATCTCAGAGACAACAAAGATCTCCCTTCTTCGAAGGAGCTAACGGCAGAAGTAGCCGTGGTAGGAGCCGAGACCGAGCACAGCCCGAAGTTAGGCCTGAGGAAACGTTTGGTACCGAACCCAACAGGGAAGGTACCGGGCGAAGGTCAACTGTAGCTGAGCCTGTCATGCTGCCTAACTACAGAAACGCCACTGAACGGGGCCGAGCTAGAGTCCAGCCCGAAGTTGGACCCGAGGAAGTGCTCAGATCAGAACCCAACAGGGGGAGATCAAGGCAAGGGCCAACTGTAGCTGACCCAAGCATGCTCCCAGAAGATCAAAGGCAGCCTCTGGAAAATATGAGGAATGATAGACGATACCATCCCTATAGGTCATCTGGACGGAATCAATCCCAAAGAACAGAACCAAACTCATTTCTGTCTACTCCAAGTTCTGATGAAAGGATGGCACACTTATTCAGAGAGTGTGTCCAACGGGAGCAAAGAGATCGAGGGATAGGCGCTAGGGTAACCAGTCCTTTTGCTCGCAGTATCGAAATTGCTATCACCCCCCGAGAATGGAAGATGCCAACAATGGAACCCTACAAAGGAACCTCCGATCCCGTTGTACACTTACAAAGGTACACGCAGCATATGCTCATGAGTGGAGCAACAGAGGGAGTACTGTGCAAATGCTTTCCGCTCTTCTTAGCAGATCTTGCTACCTCCTGGTTCTGTCATCTACCCCAAGGATCCATCAGCTCGTGGGAAATGTTGAAAGAAAAATTTATCAGTCAGTTCCGCATTCATGTGGAGCAACCTAAGGACGCTTATTCCTTATCCAGCGTCAAACAGAAACCTGGAGAAAAGCTGTAGCAATACCTAACCAGATTCAACGCCGCAGCAGCCGCAGTCCAAGATGCCGATGAGAAGCTTATCCTAATGGCCCTCTGCAGTGGTGTACATCCGGACACTAATTTGCTAGAAGGTTGACAAAAGAAAAGCCAGCTACTTTACCCGATTTCTTCCATGAAGCCGGGAAATACATGAGGCTTGAGGATGCTGCCGTTGAAGGGCAGTCAGGACAGCAAAATAAGACAACCCATGGAAACGCCCCTGCTGTGGCAAGGGACGTTCGAAGAACTGATTCCAGAGACAATGCTGGGGGCAAGAAGGGAGAAAAGCGCCTATATCGGCCAGGGCCAAGATTCGACACTTACACTCCTTTGAACGAGACCGTCGAAAATATCTTCCTTGCCACCCAAGGTGAGGTTAGGTACAAACGCCCACCGTACAAGAAGGAATCAGATAACGCACAGAAGTCTGGAAAATTCTGCCGCTTCCACGAATCTCACGGGCATGATACCAACGAATGCCATCATCTCCGAGATCTGATTGAGGAACACATCAGAAGAAAGAAACTGGAACGTTATGTAAAAGGTCAGGACCGGACCCCAGCTCCTGCCAATGAAAACCCAAGGCTACCCTCCCCGGGGGACGACAGGGGGAACCGCAACGCTAGCAGCTCTAGTCAGGAAAAGATAGTGGTCCATACCATCTCAGGAGGGCCACACATCGCAGACAGAAGCTGGAAAGAGATGGAAAGATACGGAAAGTCGCTTAGAGACAATAAAGACTATGTCAATTCGGTTATAGAAGAGCGCCACCCGAAGCGGAAAGAAAATAATGACATCACGTTCGGTAAGCGTGACCTAGAAGGAAGGCAGTACCCTCACATGGATCCCATGGTCATCTCTGCCCGACTTGGTCCCGCCGAAGTCTACCGAATCCTGGTGGACACTGGAAGCTCGGTAAACATCCTGTTCAAACACGCATTCGACAAAATGAAGCTATCAATGAAGGATGTATCCCCCTGCGATAAACCACTACACGGCTTCACTGGAGACGCGAAGATGCCCCTCGGGCAACTGGACCTTTTTGTTGAGATTGGAAGCCATCCCCGCTCTGCTGTACGGAAACAAACATTTGTGCTAATAGAAAACCAGTCAGCCTACAACGCCTTCTTGGGAAGGCCATCCTTGTCTGACTTCCAAATTGTCCTAGCCCCATGGTGCCTGAAAATGAAATTTCCAACAGACAATGGGGTAGGGGAAGTGGAAGGAGACCAGGATATTGCACGAGACTGCTATGTAACCGAACTTCGCAACAACCACAGGAAGGATAAAGGGAAAGGTGTAGAGGTTGCCCTCTGCACAAAAAGCCTTGAAGCATAGCAACTAAGGAAAGCCCCTCCTCTTCGATACACCAGCGACCCTTTCAATGAATTAGACCCTAGGGACAAAGAGGAGGAGGCCACCGCCGAGCCTGCAGAGGCTATGGAGTTTATATCTGTAGACAAGCACGACTCAAGTAGGCTACTAAAAATTGGGTCCCAACTAAAAACCGAGGTGAAGGAACAACTCATCGATTTTCTCCGCCACAACTTGGATGTGTTTGCTTGGTCACACGCTGACATGACCGGAATCTCCCCCGACATAGCATGCCACGTATTAAACATTGATCCTACCAAGGCGCCTGTAAAGCAAAGAAAGAGAAGTATGAGGGCAGAGCGATCAGCAGCCCTCGATGAAGAAGTAAAGTATCTACTCGCCAATGACTTCATACGAGAAGCTATCTACCCGTAATGGATCGCAAACCCGGTGCTGGTAAAAAAGGCTAATGGGAAGTGGCGAACCTGCATTGACTTTTCCAACCTAAACGATGCCTGCCCAAAGGATTGCTTCCCACTTCCCAGAATCGACCAACTTGTAGACAGCACAACCGGGCACGAACTCCTATCCTTTATGGATGCATACTCAGGATATAACCAAATTCCTATGCATGCTCCCGACCAAGACCACACTAGTTTTATCACCGACCGGGGCTTGTACTGCTATAAGGTAATGCCTTTCGGACTTAAAAATGCAGGAGCCACCTACCAGCGCCTCGTCAACAAGATGTTTGCAGGGCTGATAGGACAAACTATGGAAGTATATGTGGATGACATGCTAGTAAAGTCAAGGAAAGACATAGATCACGTGAGCCACCTAGGCAAGATGTTTCAAGTACTTCGACAATTTGGAATGAAGTTGAATCCGCTAAAATGCTCCTTCGGAGTGTCATCTGGAAAGTTCTTAGGATTCATCGTTCATGCCAGAGGGATAGAAGCAAACCCTGAGCAAGTCCGAGCACTAAGGGATATCAAGATACCTTCCACTCGGAAGGAAATGCAAAGTTTGAACGGAAAAGTGGCCGCTCTAAGCCGATTCATCTCCAAGGCGACGGACAAGTGCGTCCCCTTTTTTGAAGCTCTAAAGAAAGACAAGGGAAAGTTCGAATGGACTGACGAATGCCTGACCGCTTTCCTTCACTTAATCGAACACCTCCAGATACCACCGGTGCTCTCAACTCCAAGCGAAGGAGAAGAATTATACCTATACCTCGCTGTGTCATCCCACGCCCTAAGCGCCGCCTTGGTAAGGGAAGATAACCGCACGCAGCGGCCAGTTTACTTTGTCAGCAAAAGATTTACTGGGGCAGAAGTCAGATATCCTAAACTTGAAAAGCTAGCATACTGTTTACTTATCACATCACGGAAGCTGCGTCACTACTTCCAGTCCCATTCCATCAAAGTTCTGACCGATCAACCACTGAGGCAGGTACTCCATCGCCCCGACACTTCTGGGCGACTACTTAAATGGTGCATTGAACTGAGTCAGTATGATATCACCTATCACCCTCGCACCGCCATCAAGGGACAGGCCATGGCTGACTTCATTGCAGAATTCACTACCAACGAAGATAAGGAGCAATTGGAGATAACAGGAGACATCAAATGGAATCTCTTTGTGGATGGCGCATCGAACGAACAGGGCTCGGGGGCAGGTGTTGTAATAATCACTCCCAGGGGAAATAAACTGCACTATGCTATAAGGTTGGAGTTCGATGCCACCAACAACGATGCAGAATATGAAGCAGTGATCGCCGGACTAGAAATTGCCATCGAGATCGGAGCCAATTCTTTGTGTCTTCACAGCGATTCTCAGCTTATTGTTAATCAAATACTAGGGGAATTCCAAGCTCGAGAAGAACGACTCATAGCATATCTAAAGAAGACCAAATTACTTCTCAGCCGATTGGACCACTACTTAGTCAAACACATCCCTCGGGAGGAGAACCAAGAGGCCGACGAATTAGCAAAGCAAGCAAGTGTGAGAGACATCACCATCTTCGGGGCAGTGACCATCTCAAAGCAAATGGCGCCAAGTTTTGAACAAGTGAATCTGATAACTGCAACCGAGGAAGCAACTTGGATGACTCCCATCCGAAACTACCTACAAAGTGGCACACTTCCCGACGGGCGTAATGAAGTCAAGAAAATCTTGAGGAAAGCGTCCCGCTATACAATACAAGGAGACATCCTCTATCGGCGCGGTTTCTCTAACCCATTATTAAGGTGTGTCGCCGGAAGGGAAGCCAAGGAAATCTTATCCAACATCCATCAGGGGAGCTGTGGAGATCACACCGGAGGGCAAACATTAGCAAAAAAGATACTCCGATACGGATATTTCTGGCCCGACTTAAGCGAGGACGCCTTAGATTTCGTCAAGAGGTGTGACAGATGCCAAAAATTTGCTAAGATTCCGCGGCTACCAACAACTGAGATTACTCAAATGACCAGCCCTTGGCCCTTCGCAATATGGGGAATTGACTTAATCGGCGAGCTACCGATGGGCCAAGGCGGGGCCAAATATGCTATAGTGGCAGTTGATTATTTCACCAAATGGGTGGAAGCAGAACCTCTGAATAAAGTATCTTCAGCAAAAGTTATTAACTTCTTGATCAAAAATGTTCTGTGCAGGTATGGAGTCCCACTCAAAATCATATCAGACAATGGGCTTCAGTTTGACAGCGAGGAATTCGCCAACTGGTGCCGAGAGCACGGAATTCACAAAAGCTTCTCATTCGTAGCGTATCCCTAGGCAAACGGACAAGTCGAAGCAGTCAACAAAATTCTGAAGACTCTGATCAAAAAGAAGCTCGAAAAGTCAAAGGGCGCTTGGGTGGACGAACTCCCTACGGCACTGTGGGCTTACCGCACATCTTTCAGAACATCAACGGGGCACACTCCTTTCTCTTTGGCTTACGGATCGGAGGCTATGCTCCCAGTTGAAACCATTGTGCCTTCCCACCGTAGGATCCACTATAACCCAGAAGAGAATGAAGAGCTCCTCAACATGTCTTTGGATCTGGTCGAGGAAAGAAGAAATGATGCAGTCCTTAAAGCAGCAGCCCACAAACAAAAAGTGGCGGCACACTACAACTCCAAAGTCAAGCATCGTACCTTACAGGAAGGGGATCTTGTCCTCAAGCGAATCTTCCCTCGCCCCGGAGCACTAGACCCAATCTAGGATGGACCATATGTAATTCATAAGGATCTCCACAACGGAGCCTATATTTTGTCAACAGTGGACGGAGAGGTGTTCCAGAGGGCATGGAACATCCAACACCTCCGTCGATACTTTTCTTAACTTGTATTGCCCATATGAAGTGAATTAACAAAGAGAATCAGTGGACGTAGGCATTTTCGTGCCGAACCACTTTAAAAAACCTTGTCTCTTTTTTAACTTGTTCCTTTGTATCTTGGCTGCTTGTTAACTTTATCCTTTTCTGCTGAACAAAATCCTGAGTATATAGCATTTCTATTCAAAGCACTCCACAACGCAACTTCACCTGGACAAGACCCAACAGGTACTATGCGAATCTATGCCCTCGCCAATGAGACACTTTTGCTCCAGCATCCCTCTGCTGCGGGTTAACTCATTGCTCGCGACGGCCCTTAAAGCCAACTGTAATGAGCCGATTATAAGCCACCGAGAAGGCCGACTATAGCCGAGGCAGCTCATTACGGCGTTAGGCTCGCCGGCAACTGTGAACCGACTATAAGCCCCAACATAAGGTGTGGCCAGCCAGGGGCAGTTCACAGTTGACGATCGGCACCCACGCTAGCCGGCCACAGTAAATCGAATAATACCCACGATTACGGGCCATAATGGCCCGGGTAGTTACTGTGCGCGATCTCGGCTCCGATGTGTCTTAAGTGCGGCTGTGGTAAAAAAGAATTAACTCCCCGCGGAGGCGTAAGATGGGTGACGAATGTCTCCAAGACCCACAGCTAGGGAAAGTGACTACAAAACCCGTTTGCCACGAACTTAAGCACATCGAAGGCCTTCCGTGATTGGAAGTTTTACCTTTTCACATATTTCAATTTTACTTAAAAAAGCTTTTTCCCTATCCTCTATAAGAATCCCTAAAGTACATGATACAGAGTAGGAAATACTCGCCAATGGGTGTAGGGACTCACAGTGGCAGGACATCCGACTACATTCCATGCTCGGTCATACAAGATATTCAAGACTGCCATCTACGATTAAAACATGAAAGGCGGTATTTTCTTCTTTTATGTACAAATACATGACTATAATTTGTTCACACCACACGCTAATATTGCAAGTCATGAAATTATGATTTAGAACCAGAATCTAACATCAAACACAATTTAATTACAAGAATATACATAGCTATATTTCTCATACGATATGCCAAAATAACAGCAAAAATTCAAAAGACGACAAAATCAGCTTAAGTTAAAGAATTACACGTTAAAAATAAGACTATTTATTACAAGTGGCAAAATATCACAACCTAAAGGCTACGTTACTATTTTTCGACTAACATATACAACACTGTCGAATCCACAAAAGGAGTTTTTCCAGGTGTAATCAAGGAGCCGGCTGCAGTGGAGCTTTATCCTTGCCCTGTTGACCCGCTGTCCAGTCAAAAAAAAAAGAAAAAAAGAGAGGACACATTAGCAATAAGCAACCAAGTTGATGGAGAAACTAAAAAGGGAGACTTACCAGCGCCTGCTTCCTGACTATCCTGATCGTCATCCTCTACCTGCACGCCTACCTCCTCAGCGGCAAGCAACCGCATACCTTCCTTCACCGCCACCTTCTCCTCCTTGGCAAACTGGGCAGTGACCGCATCCATGCTGAAGGCCACGCCACCATCTTTATCCGCATCGGCCTTGGCCTCCTCCAGAGCCCGAAGATAGATCTTAGCCATGATCCTGGGATAATCATCCATCCAGGATAGGTTGCCCTGCTTCCAGGTTCGGAAGTACATGTCCTGAAGCATTTCGTCCATCATCCCCTCATTCTCCTCAAACTCCCTCATCCGGGCCTCGGAAGCCAACAACCTCCCAACGACAGCATCTCTCTCCGATCGGTATCTCGAGCAGTCGGCTAGAAGGGATCCCCGCATTGCCTCCATCTCCTCCCTCAACTTAGCTTGAGCAAGCTCTGCAGCTTCAAGTTTCCCGGACAATTCCTCCACCTGCTCAAGATCCGCTTTCCGAACCTCGTCCACCGTGGCAATAGCCATGTCAATCCGTTCTTTGCAAGTAGCTTCCATTTTCCGCAATTCGGCCCGACTGGCCTCTTTCATGGTTTTCCTTAATCGTCCAGTAGCAGCCTCATGCTGAGAAATCTGAATAGCCTCATCCGCAAGCTGTTTGGCCTGATCCGAAACCACCAATCGAAGTCGGATATTGGCGCTCCCAATCTCCTCTCCGGCCTTAACCAGCCGGGCATGATGCCCCATCAGCTTCTTGGTCTCCTCCGCCACCCGATCAATATTAGCCTTGGCCTCGTCTCCCATAGTGATTATACGAGTAGTGAGTAAATCGAGATCTAAGGACTTAGCTTCATCAAGTACTCATACCATGGGGTTGCGGGGGAGAAGGTGTTCACCAGTGACTTCGTCAAAGGTAATATCATGAGAGCTTGGATCCAGATCAGGATGACCCGCAAATGGATTACGAGCCAAGTCAGGACGATCGATATGAATAACAGAAGGGTTTCCGGACGGGTGCGGAGAAGGTGCAAACTCGCTATCCTCCTCCATGATATCATGAAGAGGCTGAGCCAGGAGCTGAGGACCAGGCGAAGGTTCGGATAAAGGACGATTCCTCTTTCTCTGCTGAATACCCTCTTCGATAACCCCGAGAAGAGGACGGTAGCCGACTACATCCCCAGAGCGGTGGGTCGAAGGCTTCGGCTTGACAGAAGTTTTGGAAAGCTTGTACTGTTCGAGCCTGTGCCGAAAATCTGAGGCTTTGACCGTTTTACCTGCTCCTGATATGAAGAAAAAGTGTCACAAGCATATATTGTTCTATACTTCGAGAAAACACGGCAAATTAAAAGGAGAGAAACACATCTGTGGTTGTACAAACCCTGGGGAGGAGTAGGATACTGCAATAGGTCCTGGATTTCATTCCAGGACGGGAGCGGGTCATAAAATATTCCTAAGTCCCTATCATTAGTGAAGCATGCAGGAGTCAAGAGTTCACCTTGAGTCGTCGGAGCCACCCTGGCTGGAATGGTCTGGGAAGACTCGCTTGCACCGGTCCCGGCCTTGTCCGCTTTCCCGGTTTTCTCTACCAAAGCCGGATCTCCATCCAGCCCCTCGAAAGCCTGGTGGAACGCATCGTCCGTCCACTCCTGAATCTCGCCCGCTTGCCCAGGAAGCAAGGCCCCGATGCCATCGCCACCTTTATCACCTTCCCGACCATCTCCACCCTCGCCTCTTTCCTCCTCTATGTCTTCCTCCTCCCGGGTAAGTGGACAATTGCTGGGGGAGGGACCGTCCGACTTCTTGAGTTTCTTACCTCCGACAGCTGGAGGTTTTGTGAAAGGTTTCCTCTTGCTACTCTCTACCGTAACACCTTCCTTGGTCTGAGCATCCGCCCTCTCCTCCGCCGTTTCCCTCAGCTTAACTACTGACTGCTGTGGAAGGATTAAGTTATACTCCAGAAGAATCGCATTTCTGATCAAGAAGGCAGATGATCTATATTTCCCAAGAATAGCTTCTATCTCAGCCGCCGTCTGAACCAGGCGGTCAGTCTCCACAACCGCAAAGCCACCTGTCGCTAGCAAAAATGAGAAAGTATGAGAAGAAGCATCGCAATCGGAATAGAAATTATAAGTAAAAGCATCAACTTACATCCAGAAGTAAAGCGCCGGATTGAAACGGAGTCGTCCCTGACAAAGAACCACTCTTTCTTGAACATGCTGAATTTAGAATACAGATCCAAGACCGGTTTGAAGGTCACGACTGACTCCAAGCTAATGTATGGGGACCCCTTCTTATAGCCCCTCAAATTATACAAGTACCGGATCTCCCGGTTGGAAGGAGCACGACCATACTTCCTTTGGAAAATGACGAAGAGGCTCACCAGGATAGCATAGGAGTTGGGTTGAAGTTGGAATGGGGCCACCTTGAGATATGTGAGGAAGCTGATTACCCAAGCATTAAGAGGCGGAATGGCACCACACATGCAGTGGTATCTGCTGTAAGCAAAGTACCCTTCAGGGGGGTCGTATGGCATAACATCTCTCCCTGGCAACAGCATTCGTGCCCTATCGATTCCGAAAGAACGAGAGATGACATCAAGCTGCTCCTCCTTGAGGGAGCTAGGAAAACAATCGGGCGGGGAGTTCAGAATTTCCTGAGGGCCGTACCCGTCCACTAGTGATCTCGGGATTGGTCCGTGACGTTCGGGATTCGGCTGAGCTGGGGGCACGGCAGGGGAGCTTCCTTCACCCCCGGATTTCTTTTTATCCGATCGAGTTTCCGCTTTACGAGACATTATCTGCAAACACAAAGAAGAATGTCGTTAGGATAGAGGAAGTGAAGGAGCGAGTGTGTGCAATCTGGAATTTCGCTCAGGACTCAAGTCGTACAAAAGTTCATCCGGTAGGTCATTACAAAAGTTCATTCGGTAGGTCATTACAAAAGTTCATTCGGTAGGTCATTACAAAAGTTCATTCGGTAGGTCATTACTAAAGTTCCTTCGGTAGTTCATTACAAAGGTTCATTCGGCATTCTCAGAATAAAGGTTCGTTCGGCGTAGACTCATTCGATAGTTCCAAATATGAGAGGCATTCGGCAACTACCTGATTCAGCAATCGAAGATGATCCGGCAATAACTTTGGTTCGGCAGACGTGAGTTCCGATTCGGCTATCTTCAAACGATAGAGAATAGTAGAAACACATGTCCCATACTTATAAGAGGAGGTTGTTTGACCGGTCCAACCGGTTCGGTTCTCAGACCGAATGAGGTCGACGAACAAAGCACAACATACGTTAAACATATGCCCTGCTTTGGGGGGCAAATGTTGGGTGAATTTTCTTCACCGGACCACTCCTTTCCTACCACCGAACCGGGATCCACCGAACCACTCCTCTCCCACTACCGGACGAAGCTCTACCGATTCAACATACCAAACCTCACCTCCCACAACTACCGGTCCGGGCCACCTCCTACCGGACCAGTTCATCACCGAATGAAGCATCTCCAACCACTACCGGTCCAGGCCACCTCCTACTGGACCAGTTCATCACCGAATGAAGCATCTCCAACCACTACCGGTCCAGCCACCTTCTCCAATCCCCGGACCAAGCTACGTCCTCACCACCGGACCAAACTACGTCCTCACCACCGAACCAACCTGTCACCAAGGTCCTACCGAGCCAAAGCATTGCCAGGCCAGATCGTGGCAGCCCAGGCCCACCAGCTGCTATGTACCTCCAAGACCCCTACCCCTAGCCTCACTCTATAAATAGAGGGGCAGGGGTACAACAATGGGGGACAAGTTTGAGAGCTCAAGCACGGAAGGAACTCTTCAAACAACTTTCTTTTACTTGTATCAAAGCTTTGTACTTATAATCATAACAAAAGAAGAGAAATAACATATAAAGTGGACGTAGGCACATTCTGGCTGAACCACTATAAATCTGCGTGTCTCTTTACAGTTTAGCCCCTGTCTTTCATATATTTGCAAAAATCGCTCAAATTATTAAGAATAACATAAGATCTACTAAATCATACAACTTTGAGGTGTTTGTCCATTTTTTGTGCAAACAATATATGTTTTGAAAAGGATATAAGTGAGGGGAAACCAGTCCCGCTAAGCGGCGTGGTCTCACTTAATATCAGTAAACCAAGATGTATTAGAATTATTCACACCAGGCTTTATGTCTGACTTGAAGTTTTTGTTTTCCCTTAAACTCTCAGGTACTCAAAATTGATTTGAGTAGGCCGATGGTTGAGATTTTCAGGTTTTTGTCTTTTGGCGAATAAAGCATCCGAAGACGAGCAGGTAGCTGATGGATACCTAATTAGGATTTACCGTTTCATTTTGTTTTGATTCCGCTGTGTATATAAGTCAGATATGACTATTTTCTTTGATCAACCAAGGGGACATCGTCATATGTCGCTCTTGGCGTACTTTTGTAATGATATATTTAATCATTGCCTGGGAAACGTTAAGGGATTATATAACAAGGATATGGATTATTGTTTTGAAATATAATGAACAAAATGTTGTTTTTTGAAATCTGTGATTTTGTTCATATTCATGTGCTTCTGATATTATGGATACCATTATCATTACCGTATTTTATCTCCAAAAGTTAATACTATGGATGACTGCAGCATTTGTTGCACTTAGCGTTTGGCCTCCAGATACGGGATGTTACAACTTGGTATCAGATCATGGTTTGTGAAAACTTTAAACTAAAAAATGATTTTAAAGCATAATCCAAAAGAATTAGAGTAAGAATAGGGTATGGGATACGCTATAATAACGTACTTGTATTTGATATATATAAGTATACGCTTTATCTCTAGTCTCCTATCTTTGTGAGGATATTTTTTTGTATCTCATGAGGTTTGAATACAGATATGGAAGGAAGAATAGGAAGAGTTAACCAAGGAGGGGAGGGCACTCAAGGGAATACCAGGACTAATGTGAGAAGAGGTCAAGGTCAGGCGCAAACAGAGAATGTGGGTGCCGAAGTTCCGTAGGTTGGAATGGAAGCTATGTATCAGTTATTCTGGAATGTGGTGCAGGTGGGAGTTGTAGCCTGAGTGTTAGGAGGAAATGCTGCTAGAGCAGGGATTCCGGAAGTTCTGATAGTCAACCATTATGCAAAGCTGAGTGGGGATTACACCAAGCTTGGAGGGAAGCCGTTTGTTGGAACGAAAAATGCCATTGAGGTAGAGAATTGGTTGTTGCACTACGAAAGGATTTTTTCTGGTCTGCGGCTCAATGATGAGCAGAAGAGGAGGTTGGCATCTAGGCAGCTTCAGGGAGTAGCTCTGTTATGATGGAATAGTGTGGCTGCGGTAGTGGATGAGGAAACTATGACCTGGGAAGATTTCAAGGGAAGGTTCCAGGAGAGTTTATGTCAGCAATGGCACGGTCAGCTCTGATCAGGAAGTTTGCTGAATTAGAGCAGGGGGAGATGTCAGTTCTAGAGTATGCAAGGAAGTTCGAGGAGTTAGCCCGATATGGGTATGCTTTAGTAGATACAACCATGAAGAGGAATGAGAAGTTCATCAGGGGGTTGAAGCCTGAGTTAGCTAGGGCCACATTACCTCATATTAGAGATCCTTTTGACTTTTTTGTGGAGATGGCCTTGAGGCATGATGAGTTGCTTGATTCTCTAGAGAAGAGTAAGGCTAAAGAAGTCCAGGTCGGGCAGAATAAGAAGAGGAAAATCTTTCTTAAGAAAGGTACTCAGAAGGGTAGAGCATCTAAGAGGGGGAAGTCTGAGATTGCCTGTTTCAAGTGTGATAAAAAAGGGGCACTATGCTAATGAGTGTCGTGCCGGGAAGGCTAAGGAAGTGGCTGGGAGGATGAATGTCAGGTGCTACAACTATGACCAAATTGGCCACTACAAGAGCCATTGTAAGGAGCCCGCTAAGGATGGAAAGGACAAGGTGTATGCATTGGAGCCTGTTGCTTCTAAGCCGACAGCTCAGGAAAAAGGAAAGGGAGTCTTAGGAGGTATGCTTCAGATTCATGGTATGACTGTTAGCATTCTATTTGATACTGGTGCATCGCATTCTTTTATATTTGAATGTTTGATAGATAAGCTTAACCTAGATCCCGCTTATTTAGTAAATTCCTTATGGGTTGCGAATCCAATAGGCGGGTATGTAACTCTAGGGATGAGATGTGATCAGTTAGAGTTTGACCTATTAGGTCATACTTTTGTTTGCAGTTTGCATGTGTTTGATTTTGTGGAGTTCGGAATTATTCTTGGGATGGATTGGTTAAGTGAGTACGATGCTAGGATATTTTGCCAGGATAGGAAAATATCTCTTAGACACTCAAATTGTAGTGCTCAGATAGTTTATACCGTAGAAGGTTCTTGTGGTGAGATGTATGCCTTGTTGGGTGCTATGGAATTGGATGATGAGTTGAGTCGAGTTTTCATGGTTAGAGAATTCGCAGATGTTTTTGAGCCTGTAGTTGGGTTGTCGCCAAAACAGTCCATTGAGTTTCAGATAGATTTGGTTCCGGGAGCAAAACCAGTGAGTAGACCGCCAAGCAGGATGACCCCTTCAGAGATGAGGGAGTTGAAGGTGCAGTTGTTGGATTTGGAAGGCAAGAGTTTTATCAGGCCAAGTAGTTCACCATGGGGAGCAGCTATAGTGTTTCTTAAGAAGCCAGATGGATCGTTAAGGCTATGTATGGATTGTCGTAATTTAAATGAGAGGACAATAAAGAATTGATATCATTGCCAAGGATTGATGATTTATTCGACCAATTTAGTGGAGCCAAGGTATTCTCGCAGTTGGATTTAACGACAGGTTTCCATCAGCTTAGGTTAGCAGAAGATAGTATACCTTTAACGACGTTTAGAACCAGGTATGTGTCGTACGAATGGTTGTTCATGTCGTTTGGACTGACTAATGTGCCAGCTTTCTTTGTAGATTTGATGAACTGGATTTTTCGAGCACTTGGATAGGTTCGTATTGGTTTTCATAGATGCTATTTTGATTTACTCTAAGGATGAAAGAGAGCATGAAATTCATCTTAGAGTGGTTTTTGAAACGCTGAGACAGCATCAGCTGAAGGCGAAGTTTTCGAAGTGCATTTCTAGAAGAAAGAAGTGAAGTTTCTTGGTCATGTAGTCTCAAAGGAAGGGTTGTCACTACATCCAACTGAGATTGAAGCAGTAAATAGTTGAAAGAGACCCGAGACAGTGATGGAGATAAAACGTTTCCTTGGATTGGCTGGTTATTATCGAAGGTTCATTAAGGATTTCTCGTAGATAGCGGGGCCGATGACCAAGTTGACAAGAAAGGATGTGAAGTTTGTGTGGACCGGTAAGTGTGAGGAAGCATTCCGGAGTTTGAAACACTTATTGACCCATGCATCGGTGTTAGTTGTTCCAGAAGGGAATCAAGATTTGGCAGTTTACACCGATGCTTGTGGAACAGGACTAGGAGTCGTGCTGATGCAGAGGGTTAAAGTGATTGTCTACGCTTTTAGACAGCTTAGACCGCATGAGGTTAGATATCCTACGCATGATTTGGAATTGGCTGCAGTGATTTTTGCTTTGAAGGTGTGGAGAGATTACCTTTTGGAGAAAAGTTTGAGCTATATATAGATCATAAGTCGCTGAAGTATTTATTCTCTCAGATGGAGTTGAACATGAGACAACAAAGGTGATTAGAGTTCATTGCCACTTATGATTTTAGGATTGAGTACACACTAGGGGAAGGCAACAAGGTTGCATATGCACTTAGCAGGAAACATCAGAATGCAGTATTAGCGATGATTGCTGAGTGGAAAGATTTAGAAGCTTTAGCAGATTGCAAAGTGCAGTGGAGATCCGAGGCTGGGTCTAGTGGAGATACAGTTGTATTATCTTGTTTGGAAGTTCGACCAGTGATGATCGAAGGTAATGCTTCTAAACAGGAAGAAGATCTAGTATTAGCTAAACGAATTAGGAAGTTAAGAGAAGGAACTAAGAGCGATGACTTGAAAGATTTCAGTCTTGACCAAAATGGGAGGTTGAAAAAGAAAGGAAGATTATGTGTTCCGAGTGTAGGAAACACAAGGAAAGAAGTCTTGGAGGAATGCCATCGTTCGAAGTTCTCTATTCACCCAGGAGGTACTAAAATGTATCAAGATATGAACAGAAGTTTCTTCTGGGAAGGTATGAAGCTAGGTATTGGGTTATGTGTGAAGTAGTGTATAATTTGCCAGTAGGCAAAGGCCGAACACCAGAAACCATGTGGGTTGCTTCAGCTATTGGATATTCCAGTATGGAAGTGGGATTCTATCTCCATGGATTTTATTGACGGTTTGCCAAGATCGAATAAGAGAAATGATAGTATATCGGTCATAGTGGACAGATTGACCAAGAATACCCATTTTATTCCAGTTAGGTCAACTAGAACGACACCTGTATTGGCGAGGTTATTCCTGAAAAATGTAGTTAGACTGCATGGAGTTCCTAGTAGCATAGTTAGTGATAGAGATCCTTTGTTCACTAATGAATTCTGGAAGAGTCTACATGAAGTTTTGGGAACCAAGCTTAAGATGAGTACCGCTTACCATCCGCAGACTGATGGGCAAACGGAGAGAGTAACAAGATCTTGGAAGATTTGTTAAGAGTTTGTGTTCTGGATTTCGGGGGATCTTGGGAAGACCATCTACATTTAGTCGAGTTTTCATATAACAACAGTTATCAGACTAGTATTAGGATGGCACCGTTTGAAGCTTTGTATGGAAGGCCATGCAAATCTCCCGTTTGTTGGCTAGAGACTGGGGATAGGTTGGTTCTTGGTCCAGATTTAGTCTGAGAAGTCGCAGATAAGATTGAGGTCATTCGGGCTAGAATGAAGGAGGCTCAGTCTAGGCAAAAAAGTTATGCAGATAAGAGACGGAAAGATCTAGAGTTCTCAATTGGAGACCAGGTTTTCGTCAAAGTGTCACTGATGAAGGGTGTGATAAGATTTGGGAAATTGGAAATGTTAGCTCCGAGATTCGTTGGACCTTTTCCTATTGTTGAGAGCATCGAGAAACTCGCTTATAGGGTCGAGTTACCGAGCGGTTTAGCAGGAATCCACAATGTTTTTCATGTTTCTCATCTGAGGAAGTGTGTTAAAGACCCGGAGACTGCTATTGCACCGACTGTGCTAGATGATTTAGTGGTAGAGCCGGATTTAGCCATAGCGAGGAAGCCAGTTCGCATAGTTGCGAGAGATGAGAAGAGGCTTAGAACCAAGACGATCAGATTAGTCAAAGTCCAGTGGAGCTTCGATGACAGGGACTGTACTTGGGAGATTGAGAGCAGGATTAGAGATACTTATCCTGACTTGGTTGATGGTATGTTTTACCTTCTAGTTTGATTTGTTGTGTACCTTATCGTAATTTCGAGGACGAAATTCTTTAAGGAGGGGAGTCTGTAACACCCCGGATTTTTGGTAACATTATTAAGGATATTTAATTAGCTAAATTAAATAAAATAATGTGTTGATTAGGGGATTAAGATTTGATTTTAATTAAGGTGTAGCCGTGCCATTTAACCATGAATTAAAATAAGAGTTAATTTGAAATAGAGGAGGGGTAAAATAGGAAAGAGGCCATTCCTATATCCTCAAAACCTTGACCATGTAAAATTTTACACGTTCATTTCATTTTCAAATTTTTTAAAAGAGGTCGACCACCATTAACAAGGAAGAGAAGAAGAAAAGCTAGGAAGAGGCTTAAGCAAATCAAATATATTCATATTTCTATCTTTTTAATCACAAAGGCTAAGGTGAATAATGTTTACTTCTCATTTTTGATTGTGTTTTCGGTTTTAATATGAATTTCAAATATTTTGCAATGATTTGCCATGTTTTTGAATGATGGAATGAATATATATACTTGTTGATGAATTATGGTTATTCATATTGAATTTATGATAAGTTTTAAGGTGAAAACCCCATAAAATGACACCAAACGCCTTATGAATTTTTATGAAGATCTTAAATATTATTTTGGAGATGGGTTTCAATTTTCAGATTTTTCTGAATTTTCTTGGAATTAATATGAATTTTCTAGTAAAGAAAATGGTATTTTGGGTTATAAATTAATTACGGGTAAATAATTAATTATTTGGGTCTCAAATTTTTATATGGCGGAAAACATATATAATGAGATATTTGGAATTTTTCTAGATTATTCCTAAGTGTTTCAATGGTTATATAAAATTATTTAAGGTATGAGACTTAAATGTTTATATAATTAAAAGAGAAGAAGGGGTTTTTTGTAAAAGATTTAAATTATAAAATCTGGAAAAGTCAGCAGCACTTTTGACAAAGTGCAGTACTTTTTGTTAGTAAAGGAAGAGGCAACTAATCACAATTAGACACGTAAGGCAGGTTAGGTGAAAAGAACTATTTGCTACAAGTTTTTCACTGTTTCGTCTCTTTCGACACCAGGTTCCACCTCCATACTATCGCCTCCGGCAGAGTCGAAACCAATGCATATGGTATCAGGCAACTGGTACGTAATGAATTGAATGAGGGCGGAAGGTATGGAGTCGAAAGCATGGGTTTCGAAGGGATTGATGCAGTACTTTGTTTTTAAATTAAAGAAATACACCTTCTTGCTTTAGACTAAATGGCTTTCAACTAAATAGCTTTCGACCAAGTCAAATGATTTAAAGGAAATGGTTTCGATTGGGTTGCGCCTCTTTTTTTAAATAATTGTTTCGATTAAGTCGAGACCATTTTGTTGCCGCCTTTCAACCTTTCGACCCAGATGGTTTCGAAAGGGTTGTTTTGTTTTTCTAAAACCTAGCCACCTCTCCAATGCTTTCGAAGGGATGGTTTTGACACCATCACTTCATTACTTAGGAAATGGATTTCGAAGCAGTTGCTTTTGACTTAAATGTTTTTAAGACCCTTTTTCTATAAGTAAAGTAAAATCCAAATGGTTGCAAAAGGTTTCCACATGTTTTAAATTGAACCCAGAGTGCTTTCAAAAGGATTGAGTTTGACTATTTCGAAAGGTTTAATGAATGTTTTCGAAAGGGGTGGTTCCCCAGGGTTTCGAAAGGATTGAAAGGAAGGTCTTTCCTATGTTTGTGTAAGGCAATATTTAAAAGATTTTAAAGGGGGATGTCTGTTATTTTGAAGCTTTCAGAGAAAAAAAGGAAAGGATTTTCCAATGTTTTCGAAAGGCGGTATTTAATGGTTTCGAAAGGGGTTTTCCAATGGTTTAGAAAAGGTTACCTTCAATGGTTTTGAAACAGTTGTTTAGCGGTTTTAAACAAAGGTTTCGAATGTAATAAATAGGCAATATAATCGAAGTATTTTCAAGTTAAAAAGGGTTTTGAGTTTTTTTAGAAGGATAGTTAATCCTTATTAAATCTCATCAACATTATTTTGAGTAAAGGATATATAACATGGAGAAATGGCTTAGAGTAAAGCTAAAGATATATTTTCCTTGTATATATATGATTCGAAGGACTAAATCATTTTGACAATGTTATCAAGGAAAATTTAAAGGGAAGTTAACCCTAAGAAAATAATTCGGACAGTTATTCCATTGTGTAGGCAGTCAGCCTAGATTTTGAACAGTTAGTCCAGTTTGTGGACAGTCAGCCCAGTTGTATGGACAGATTGTCCATTTGTAGCATAACAGACCTTGCTATTATATGTTGACAGATAGTTCACATATTACTTGTTTTACGGACAGATATTCCATTTACCAGCATAAAGGATATTTCTATTTTGATATAATCAGTTTGATTAACCAATTTGGTTGTAGGAAAGGATTGCAAACTATATATGTTTTGAAAATGATTTAAGTGAGGGGAAATCCGTTCCGCTATGTGGTGTGGTCTCACTTAATATCAATAAACCGAGATGTAACAGAATTATTCACACCAGGCTTTATGTCTAACTCGAAGTTTTTATTTCCTTTGAACTTTCGGATACTCAAAATTGATTTGAGTAGGCTGAGGGTTGAGGTTTTCAGGTTTTTGTCTTTAGGCTAATAAAGCATCCGAAGATGAGCAGGTGGTTGACAGATAGCTAATTAGGATTTATCGTTTCATTTTGTTTTGATTCCGCTGTGTATATAAGTCGGATATGACTATATTGCTTTGATCAACCAAAGGGGCATCATCATATGTCTCTCTTGGCGTATTTTTGTAATAATATATTTATTCATTCCCTGGGAAATGTTAAGGGATTATATAACATGGATATGGATTATTGTTTTGAAATATAATAAGCAAAATGTTGTTTTTTGAAATCTATGATTTTTTTCATATTCATGTGCTTCTGATATTATGGATACCATTATCATTATCGTATTTTGTCCCCAGAAGTTAATACTATGGTTGACTGTAGCATCTGTAGCGCTTAGCTTTTGGCCTCCAGGTACTGGATGTTACATCTTTAGAGTGCACTCTTCCTATAATCTTCTCCTTTGTGGTATATAGTGTAGTTCATGAAGATTGGATGTAATTTTAATCACAAATAAATTGTGCTTGAATGTGCGAGTGATTAGTATATGTTTATCAAAGAAAATGGTAGAATTTAGAAAGCAAGAATATTAGAATAGAATCATTGAATTAGGTTATTGAAACAACTAAATTCAAGGCTATATATAGAGTTTAAAAAGATGCAATTGTTTATGAAAAGTAACGGTCAAAAGATACATAAACAACTCTTGAATCAAGGGTTGTTTCTGTTCATTAAAAAGTGGTGATCATTTAGGAAAAGTAGTCGTTATGAATATTCAGTCGACTAAGGAAATAAATTCAGCCTTCTGAATATTTAAAAGATTCAAATTTTAAATTTTATTTTGAAAAGACACTTGGTTCAGTCGACTGAATGGGGTGGTTCAACTGACTGAACCTTCAAATAATCTTGTGCATCTATGCATGTTTCAATCGACTGACAACACCTATTCAGTGGACTAAAACTAGTGTTTACTGCCATATTCACTTCTTTTTGAAAGTTTTTTGTTTATAAACTTAAGATAAACAATTTCAATTATGTGTATACGATTTTGAGTATAATTTATACTATGTGTGCATGCATATACCACTTAGGAGAGATTTTAACATTGATTAACTACTAAACTAGACTATAGACAAACCATTTATAAAATTTGAAACTTCTCTTTGAATTCTTGGTCTTCGATCTATCGTCAAGTAGAATAGTATCTTCTCCTGCAAATATGGTTAGTTCATATAACATCTACTTATATAGTTGTTATGATCAAAACATCAAAATACAAGGTTCTAACATTCTCCCCCTTTTTGATGATGACAACTATGTAAGTTTAAAAGTTATAACTTTTTTATAAAAGAAATTTAAACTTTCCTTGAATAAATGATCTACCCGTTTAATATCTGCATTTTTCTCCCCCTTTGTCATCGACAAAAAGGAATAAGATTTGGACAATATGGTAAACAATGATAGTATGGATGACTATGAATAAGTAAAATAGATATCATGGATAACTTGCATTTTAAACTAACAACAAATGATTTTGAACAACATATTACTTGAGAAACAAAAACAATATTGATTCAACATCAAACAACATAAACAACAAAACAACATTAAACATACTAAACAAAGAAATTATAAGCATAACAGAAGATAAAAAGGCCTAAACTTCCTCGCTATCAGATTCTTCCTCTTCCTTTTCTTCCTCCTCAGATGTTGTCCAAGTGAAAGGAGCGGGGGGATTTTCGGCAATACTTGTGAAAGTAGAGCCGGTGCAAGAAATTTTCTCCTAAATTTTATTTACGAAACCCTTGATGGAGTTAAGCTTCTTATTGGTCTTGACAACGGTATTCTCGATGTTGACCAATCATCAATTTAGCTTACTTTGATTCCGTGAAAGAGTGACTAGACCTTGCCTTGCAGGAAAGTCACCGTGAAGCTATTGAATCTCGTCGTCTTCTTCTTCCTCGATTTGGCGGGAAGGTTAAGAGAAGGAGGAGTCGACATGTGTCTCATGGGGTTGCGGAATCCCTTTTTCATGATTAGCCGTCCATTGTTGGAAGCTAATGATTTGTTAAGGTGGGGGGCGTTTTGGGAACCCACAAGACTTAATGTCTTGGTGTTTAGCTCGCCAACGGTAATGACATCGGCATCGGGGATGGTGACACCGAAGTTCATGAGAATCCTCATAATGCAGGCTCCGTAGAAGATGGTTTTGTAGCTCCTTTTGTGGTTGACGGTTAGAAATTCATCAAGAATTATTTTGGCCCAGTTGACGTGTTGAGAGGGGTAGAAGGCATAGAGGGCTTGGAAGTCCTTTTTGTAGAACTTCTCGTAGCTTCCGGTACGACGTTGAATGGAGCAGATGAGAGCACGATAAAGGATTTGAGAACGGTCATATCATTGGAGAGAAATTGATGAGAGACCTCAGCGCGGTTGTCCATGTCGACCACAACGTCGTTTATGTCGACTCCTTTGGATGGACACCGGAGAATATGGCCGATCCGTTGAAGAGGTAGACAAATACTGATGCCGCAAATCAACGTCCAAATGCAATCGTCCATGTTTCTTGGATATTGGTGATCCAAAGTCATATTGGCGAAGAAGAGTTTAATGAGGAGGGGGTAGATTTTGACGTTGTTGGCATCGAAACTAATCAAGCTTTCAAGACCGCTTGCTTCGGCAGTTTCTCTAATGGTGTAAGCATTGAAGTCCGGGAACTTGACGAAGGAACCATCGAAGATTCGTGAGCTTCTCATGGCATTGAAACGGGTAACCGCAGTTTCATTATGAAGCCATGACCTAATTTGGCTCTCGGTGGGTCTGGCGGATGATTGTCGAGCTCGTTTTGTTCTAGGTGCCATTTTTTTAAGTTGATTTGAGTTAGAAAAAATGGGATTGAAGAATAACAGGGGCTAGGGTTTGCTTGTAGAAATGAGTTAGGGTTTTGAAATAAAGGAGATGAATATATAGGGTGGTTGAATAGGTGGATTGGGAATTGTACAATCTTATTTTTGAAAACTAGGAAATAATCATTTAGTCGACTGAAAAGTATAGGGTAGTCAACTGAATTATACAGGTTTTCATCCCACAAGTTTTTGCCTAAAAATTGCTAAATTCAATCGACTTAATATATAGGACCAGTCGACTGAAATCAAAAAAATTTCAAGTGTTCAGTCGACTATTGTGCAGGAAAGTTTATCCCGCAATAAATAGCCTAGAAAATCAACATTTCAGTCGACTAAAAGTTCTATGGCAGTCTACCTAATTACTTTATATAAAAAGTCTATATAGCAGTTTCAGTCGACTGATTTGGTCGATTCAGTCGATCGAATCTGTTCTTTTCTAACTATTAACCTACGTGCTTAAAAAAATTTCTTATTAAAAACGAAATAATATAAAAACTTAGTAATTTTATAATTCTTAATTTATTACAAAACAAAAACTTCTTTTCAAAACATATAAAACATACAAAATTTATTTCAAAACAATATACATAAATTCCTAGTTTCTAGAGGAGTGTGAATCGTCAGAGTGCGGTTCAACCTTCGTTATTTCTTGTAATGGTTGGATTGGGGACCAAACAATACTGCGTTCCTAGGAGTTCGACGACACCTGAGGATGTTGGGGGCTTCGCTCCCAAGAATATTGTGGCACTTGAGAACGTTGTGGCGACGGTTGATGCACGCTTTGTTTTGAGGAAGACCCGCAAAACTTCAAGGCGACTTGTTCCAGAAAACTTAAGCGTTTAGCATTGAGTTTCTGTTCATAGTACAATTCGCATTGCAGTTCCAGAGTCTCTCTCTAGTATTGATGAATATCATCAATTTTCTCCTTCAAGTGGATGGAGAACCAAAACGTAAATTACGTTTAGTTCGTTTTCCCTGAGAAGTATATCCAGTATGAGGCGTAGGGGATGGTGTAATTTTAACTGGAATATAAATGGGAGTGGAGTTGTTTTAATCCTTTGACGATTCAGAAGAGGGTGTGCTGAAAACAATGGACGATTGATTTGAATCTTGTTGTGAAGACATGTTGAAGTTTGTAAAAAATAAAAAGAATTTAAGCTAAGAAAATGTATTGGAAGGAATGATGTTAAAAAAATTTAAAGTGGGAGCCTCTATATATGGGATAAAGTTCTATTTCAGGTGAAAGAAACCTGAGATGGAAAATCAGTGTACGTTTGTGGCCAAGCAAAAATTTGAGGTAAAAAAAGGATGATAAATAATAACCGTACAGGTGATTTGAGTAAAATAATAGTCGTATAACAAGAATCACTATAGCACAGTGGAAAAACTTACAACTACCTTACCAGTAAGCTGAGTTTGAGTGCCGGCAACATCATTTTTGACAAAAATTATTTTTCTTAAAAAAAAAATTTAATTTTAATTATTAATCATGCAAAGATATAATACCTAATTCTCGACGTAATTTTATAAAAGTATTTTCATTTAAAGGTTTTGTAAATATAATAGCTATCTAATTTTATGAAGGTACAAATTCTAATAAAATATCGCCTTTTCTATATTATCTCTAAGAAAATGATGTCTTATATCTATGTGTTTAGTTCTAGAATGATTTATTGGATTTTTTGATAAATTTATTGCACTTGTATTATCACAATAAATTGTTGAATTAGAAATATTTATTCCAAAATCTTGAAGTGTTTGCTGCATGTAGATTACTTGAGCACATGCCAAAGCAGCAGAGGTATATTCTGCTTCACACGTCGGAAGTGAAACATAATTTTGTTTCTTACTAAACCAAGATACTAAAGATCGTCCAATAAAGTGACAAGTACCACTAGTACTCTTTCGATCCGTCTGACATCCTCCAAAATCGCATCACTATATGATACTAATTCAAAAGTACATTCTTTTGGATAAAAGAGACCGTAGTCTTTAGTCTTGCTTAAGTATCTCAAAATTCGTTTCATTGCCGCAAATGTGATTCTTTGGGATTTGCTTGAAATCGTGCACACAAGCATACACTCATCATTATATCTGGTCGACTAGCAGTTAAATATAGTAAAAAACCAGTCATACTACAATATAATTTTTGGTCAACACTTCTGCCATTTTCATCTCTATCGAGATGTAATGTAGTACTCATAGGAGTCGGTCTAGCAGAAGTGTTTTCCATGCCAAATCGTTTTATGAGATTATTAGAATATTTTTCTTGATTAATAAAAATTCCATTTTTTAATTGTTTAATTTGTAAACCAAGAAAATATGAAAGTTCTCCCATGTGAGATATTTCAAATTCTCTTGTCATAATTTCTAAAAATTCTTGACATAACTTTTTGTTTGTGGAACCAAAAATAATGTCATCTACATAAATTTGAATTATTAATATATCATTTTTATCTTGTTTTATAAATAAAGTTTGATCTACTTTACCAATTTTAAAACCAAAACTAATTAAATAATTTTTAAGACGGTCATACCAAGCACGTGGTACCTGTTTTAAACCGTATAAAGCCTTTTTTAATTTATAAACATGATCTGGATATTTTTCATGTGTGAATAGAGGAGGTTGTTCTACGTATACATTTTCTTTTATAAAACCATTTAAGAAAGAACTTTTTACATCCATTTGATAAAGTTTAAAATTATTAAAACATGCATATGCTAATAAAATACGTATAGCTTCTTGACAAGCTACAGGTGCAAATGTTTCATCATAGTCTATTCCTTCTTCTTGATTATAACCTTGAGTTAACTAGCCTAGCTTTATTTCTAATAATATTTCCTTGCTCATCATCTTTATTTTTGTAAACCCATTTTGTTCCAATAACCGCTTGATTACTTGGTCTAGGAACTAAGTCCCAAACGTCATTACGTTCAAATTGATTTAATTCTTCTTGCATAGCTATAATCCAGTAATCATCAGTTGAAGCTTCTTTAGCATTTTTGGATTCAATATTCGAAAGAAAAGCTAAGTGACCCATTTGATTTAGTTGATTTAGTTGATTTCGTGTTCTTACGTTGGTATTTATTTCTCCAATTATATTTTTAGCAAGGTGATTTCTTAGAAGTCTTAGTGGGGATCTTATATCATTATCATTTTGTAAATTATTGTTGGTATTTATTTCAATATAATCATTTGAGTCATTTGATTTAGAAATAATTTCTTCGTCTTCTATTTATGGTTAACTTGAAATTTTCATCGAATGACACATGAAGTGTTTCTTCGATTACTTTAGTTCTTTTATTATAAATTCTGTAACCTTTGCTTCATTCCGAATATCCAATGAATATTCCTTCATCAGATTTTGGATCGAATTTACCAAGCTTGTCTTTTGTATTTAATATAAAACATTTTGAACCAAAAACTTTAAAATATGATATGCTAGGTTTTCTTCCATTAAAAAGCTCATATGGTGTATGTTTAGTTAATGGTCTGATAGAAACTCTATTTAAAACATAACAAGCAGTTGCTACAGCTTCTGCCCAAAAATGTTTTGGTAGAGTACTTCCATTTAATAAAGTTCTAGCACATTCTTGAAGTGTTCTATTTTTCCTTTCTACAGCTCCATTTTGTTGTGGAGTTCTAGGAAATGAAAAATTGTGAACAATTCCTTTATTATTACAGTAATTTTCAAAAGATTCATTTTTGAATTCACCGCCGTGATCGCTCCGAATATTTTTAATTTTTAAATTCTTAATATTTTGATTTCTTTTAGCAAATATTTTAAAATTTTCAAAAGTATCAATTTTAGTTTTCAAAAATATTTTCCAGGTATATTTTGAAAAATCATCTACTAATATAAAAACATATCTATTATGGTTTATAGATTGAATTTGAGTTGGTCCAAAAAGATCCAAATGTAATAATTCAAGTGGTTGTAATGTAGAAATCAGTTTCTTTGATTTAAAAGAAGATTTTTTTATTTAATTTTCCTAATTGACAGGCATCAAAAATATTTTTTACCTTAAAATTCATTTTTGGTAAATCTTTAACTAAATTATTTTTAGATAATTTATTTATATCTTTAAAATTCATGTGACAAATTCTTTTGTGCCATAACCAAGGATCATTTTCTTTGGCTAGTAGACACATATTTGTGTTATGATTGACATTCATGTTTAATATATACATATTTCTTTCTCTAGTTCCTTCAAAAATAAGATTATTATTTTGATAAAAAATGTTGCATTTATTCTCTGAAAACGTTATATTAAAACCTTTATCACATAGCTAACTTATACTTAGTAAATTATGTTTTAAATTTTTAACTAGAAAAATATTTGTAATAAGAGGTAAGTTAGATGTACCGTGATTGCTCACATCACCTTTGCCGATGATGTAGCCTTTGGAATTATTTCCAAATGTGACAGACCCTCCATCTGAGTAGATAATGTTGGTCAGCATATCCTTATTTCCTGTCATACGTTTTGAGCAACCACTGTCTAGTATCCACTTTCCTCTTTTCTTAGTCGGTACCTGCAAAAAATATATGAATGGCGTTGGTACCCACCTTTCATTAGGGTCCTAAGAGTTAGATCTTAGGAAGCTAAACCCAAGAGGGTTTAGAATTCCCTTTATAAGTAAAGTCTTTATTTTAATGAACTGAAGTTATACAAGATTTTATATACTCATTTCTGATTAAATTATTATTTGTTTTTGGTACCCAAATTTTTATAGTATTTGTTTTACCAATTTCTTTCTTTTGAGTAACAACCTTTGGCTTTGTTTTTGCTTTTACAAAATTGTTATGCAAATTGAAATTTTTATATGATATACTATTCTTCTTTGAAATTGTCTTTGAAGAATTTTTATATCCTAATCCATTCTTATTAGAAGCGGTTTGGGATTACTAATAATTTTAGAAAGATCCTCTCTTCCTTTATTAAAATTAGTTACGCTTTTAGTGATATTCTCTAACTCGGTTTTAAGACTGGTATTTTTCAATTCGAGAATTTTGACACTTGATTTTAGATCATGATTTTCTGAAGCTAATATCATATTCTTTCTTTTTGCATTTCTACTTCATTGATAGCATAGTGAGTTGAGAAGAAACATTAGACAAAGATTCTTATGTATTAACAAGTTCTTCTTCTAGAAATTTCTTTTCATCTCTTAGCACATCAACTTCTATTTCAATTTTGTTTAGTTTTTCTAGTGCATCTTTACACTTTCTTTTAACTTCTTTGGGTTTATCTAATTGTTCTTAATTTATACCAATTAAATCATCAAAATTTGAATCATTTACATTGTTAGTTGAAGCCATAAAGAAGACGTTGGCTTGTTCCGAATCACTGTCTGTGTCACTGTCTGATGACGATTCTTAATCTTCCCATGTAACAAAGAATGCTTGCTTCTTTTTTTACTTGTCCTTCTTACTCTTGAATTTACCTTTTTTTCTTCTTCAGGACAGTCTTTCTTCATATGACCCTTCTTATGACATTCGTAACATTCGAGATTTGAAACTAGCATTTTGCTAGAGTTGTCTCTCTTATTGTTTCCAAACTTTTTGTTATTTCTGTATTTTAAAAACTTTCTGAAATTCTTTGCAATTAATGCCATGTCATCTGAATCTGAATCCTCTTGCTCAACTTTGAATGCAATATTCTTTCTGTCTTGTGCTTGATCTTACTTAGCCTGAAAATTCACTTCATATGACATGAGATTTTCAAATAACTCTTCAGGTTTAATGGTAGAAATGCCGTTAGCTTCTTCAATAGCTAAAACTTTCCGTTCCCATTCATTCATTAAAGAGTTTAGAATTTTAGAGATAATATCAAAATCTGAAAAAATTTCTCCTAATGCTAATAGTGAATAATGTATGTCTTGGAAGCTAGAATACATGTCTTTTATAGTTTCATCTGGTCTCATTCTGAAATTTTGGAACTAATTTTTAAGCATAGAAATATTGCTTTGTTTAACTTTGTTAGTTCCTTCATGTGTGATTTTAAGAGTTCTCTAAATTTCATAAGTAGTTGTACACATGCTAATTTTATTAAATTCATTTTGTCTAAGGCACAAAATAACATATTCATAGCTTTTACATTTGATGTAGCATCTATCTTTTGTGTATTTGACCATTCTGTAAAAGGTGTAGTGGGTATAGTGTATTCACTTTGAGTGATATTCTGTATCATATCCATTTGCTTGCATTAAAATTCTCATTCGAGTTGACCAGTAATTGTAATTCAAACCATTAAATAGTGGTGGTCGTGTAGTGGATTGACCTTCAACGAAACTTGTGTTAGTGTTATTTTCCATATTAACTATGTATCAAATAACTATGTTATGGTTATATGATAACCTCGTTCTGATACCAAATGAAAGTGCTGCTATGGATCGTAATATGGAATATAATCTAAGTTATCTATTAATGCAGAATATGAATATAAAAAGTAAACAGTAATGTAAATGACACTAAGGATTTTTATACTGGTTCGAACTCTCGTTCTATGTCCAGTCCCAGACTCCTTCTAGAATTTAACTATCAACCCTCTCTTAACCCGGAGGAATAGGTATTACACTGCCTGAGCAACCGAACAATACTTCTACCGCCTAGACAACTGAATAAGACTTCTACCGCCTGAGCAACCGAAAAGGACTTCTACAATACAGTAAGTTTTCTTGACTGATTGTGCTCTATAGATAGCATGGATAAGTCTTTAGAGTGCACCCTTCCTATAATCTTCTCCTTTGTGGTATATAGTGTAGTTCGTGAAGATTGGAAGTAATTTTAATCATAAATAAATTGTGCTTGAATGTGCGAGTGATTAGAATATGTTTATGAAAGCAAATGGCAGAATTTAGATAGCAAGAATATTAGAATAGAATCAGAGAATTAGGTTATTGAAACAACTGAATTCAAGGCTATATATAGAGTTTAAAAAGATGCAATTGTTCATGAAAAGTTATAGTCAAAAGATATGGAAACAACTCTTGAATCAAGGGTTGTTTCTGTTTGTTAAAATGTGGCGACCGTTTAGAAAAATAGCCGTTATGAATATTTAGTCGACTGAGAAATAAATTCAGTCTTATGAATATTTAAAAGATTCGAATTTTAAATTTTATTTTGAAAAGACACTTGGTTCAGTCAACTGAATGGGGTGGTTCACTCGACTGAACCTTCAAATAATCTTGTGCACCTGTGCATGTTTCAGTCGATTGACAACACCTATTCAGTCGACTGAAACTGGTGTTTTCTACCATATTAACTTCTTTTTGAAAGCTTTTTGTTTATAAACTTAATATAAACATTTTCAATTATGTGTATATGATTTTGAGTATAATTTAAACCATGTGTGCATGCATATACCACTTAGGAGAGATTTTAACATTGATTAACTACTAAACTAGAATATAGACAAACCATTTATAAAATTTGGAACTTCTCTTTGAATTCTTGGTCTTTGATCTATCGTCGGGTAGAATAGTATCTTCTCCTACAAATATGGTTAGTTCATATAACATCTACTTATATAGTTGTCATGATCAAAACATCAAAATACAAGGTTCTAACACACACCACTCCCTCGTTCGACCTTGCTTATCTCCTCTTTTCTCGGCCTTGGAATGGGTCTGGGTATGATACTTTGTTTGGTTCCATTGTTGCCAAAAAGTGGTTGTTGCTTGGCACCATAGTTGCCGAGGAACGGGTTGTAAAACGGCGATTTTTGTTCGGTGTCATGGTTGCCGAACAGCGGTTACTGTTCGGTGCCATAGTTGTCAAACGATGATTGTTGTTCGGTGTTTTGGTTGCTGAATAGCAATAACTATTCGATACTATGGTTGCACCAAACACAAATGAGGCTCCTTTCACCTTCCTACTCCCACCTTCTACATCTTTTAACATCTTTGGGGTTAACCTTCTCTACTAGATCTTGATCTTCTAGGTTCAAGGACACCCAACACCTTAGTTCCAATCCTTCTCCAAATTTTTGAGCCCATTCCTTTTGTCCTTACAAGCATGTTTCCAAGTTTATGAATTGTCTCGTCTTTATCTTTACGTCCAAATTCGCTTGAAAGCCTTCTTGGTTAAGAAACCAGATAACAATAATACTCGGATAGACCGATACATGACAGGTACAAGGACTCATTGACCATGGATGTTAGGCTACCTTATATATAGTTATATCATTTTGTACTAGTCCTCATGTATATATATGTGTGGATTTTACATGAGATAGTGTGAGTCATGATATATATATATATATATATATATATATATATATTCTTTTGATACTCATCTAACACTTAATGTTTATGTGTTATATGTATGTCTAGTGTATCCTTTTTTGGAGTCACATCACATTTCTAGTTATGGCATGCGTTATATTTTCCCAATGTGATATATGATTTTATGTTTATGAGATACTATATATTGTTCTGTTTCGAATTAGCCAACGTGTTTCTTGCTTTGGGCCGATACCATTCACGTCATTTATTGTTATATAAGGTGAAGAAAAACATGACGGTGGTAGTGTTATCTGAATTTTTAGCCAAGCATATTTTTACTAGAATCGGTACATCAAGATAAAGACGAAACAATTCATAGACATGGGAACATGCTTAGAAGGGCAATGGGAACACACTCAAGAAATTCTAGAAGATTTGGAACAAAGTGGACCACTCGGTACCGAGAGCTTTTTACTCCCTTATGGACCCTCAAAACCCTTGTACATGGTGCACTAGCCCTAGCGATCATCATGAAGTAATTTTCTCAAAGAATATAAGAACGACTTTGAGGATTTTCTGGAAAAAAATAGACAAGTGCCGGAGGTATCAAAACGTCTCAGAAACAACCCAATCACAAGGGAAAAATATATGGAACTCAACGGATCGGAGGTAGAAAGCAGAGTAGAAAAGGAGGGAATATTTCCCCTATAAACGTAACAAGAGGTTTTTATTGATGTTTGGGCCCCAAAGCCCACTTTTAAACACTTAAACTTGGATCTGGACTTGATATTTCATGGATACCTAGTTCTGCTAGATGATTTGCCTAAAAATAGCAAGCTACCTTCAACTTGGAAGAGGCTTCTTCTTTTTGGACTTTTTGAACTATTGATTTCTCATCTGTCCACTTCTTCTCCAAATACACTAAACACTCCCAAATCCAAGATCTACTAGATTCTAGTCGGGTTTGAGTTGCAATCATTGTAATCCAGAGAGAAAACAATCAATAATAGGATTAAAATGGAGGTAGGCCGGAGCATTTACCGAACCACTATAAAATTTTAGTGTGCTCATCACTTTTTTGATAATTTTTGCTAGATCTCAATATTTCCATAGGTTTTAGGGTGTTGATCCATTTTTGGTATCAACATTTTTGAGATTTTATAGAGAATGAGTAGATTTGATAACATAAAGCTTGAATTTGAATTTTGGAGACGATAAAGAGGCCTAATACTAGATCTATGATTGGAGGGAGTCAACTAGAGCATGCAGGCAGCAGAGAGGCGTCCTTAAATTCTAATCAATCCATTTACATGACTAGAGACAAGATGGAGAGAATGATGGAAGAGATGCAAGATGGAATAATGGCTCGGCAATAAGAGATGCTAGATGGACTCTTCAGAAGGATGCATCAAAGAACAACTGGAGCAACTAGAATCTAGAGCCAAGGACTTGGAACTAATACAGGAGCACCTTGAGCTAAAGTAGAGAAAACTGGAGTAAAGCCCCCATAAGCAGAACCAGTTGGTACCGATAGGAATCATGTCAATACCGAGTTGAATTTACTCAGGGTCAATGCTGATTTGAACTTAAGGTGAGATGGAATGCCTAAAGTGAACTATTTTGGAGCTAGAAACATATATCAGAATATGAAGCAACCAGAGGAGTATGTGTTGGGGTTTTCCATAGGAATGGGGGGCAAAACATAGCTATGGAGCTAAGATTACCATTAGACGATAACAACTGGATCGTAGAGATGATCAGAAGAACAGTGAGAGATGGACCTCCAGACCAAAGATTGGAGGATGTGAACATGAATCCATTCACTCCTAAGATCCAGTATGTAAGGAATCCTCCCAATTTCAGGCTACCGACATTTGAGCTATATAACGAAGAGATAGATCCAACCATTTATTTGATGAGATACATTCGACATATGGCGGTGTTAGGTGCTTCTGCAGTAGAAATGCGGAGATGCTTCCCGCTATACTTAACAGAGCTGGTTGCTATATGGCTTTGGAAGTTAGAGACTGGGTACATAAGTAAGTCTGCTGGATTGGTAGAGAGATTCTTAAGACAATTCAGAGTTAATATCTCCTGACCATAGAATGGGATGATGCTTTCAACCGTAAATAAAAAGGTCAAAGAGACCTTGAGAAGTTATCTTTAACGTAGCAACCGTTGTAGTTGATAAGCCAGATCCATCGATAGTCTTGATGGAGGCAGTGCTCAGAGTAGCAAGCAAGCCCGACTTCAAAATTGCATTAGAAAGGGATCCTCCTATGGATCTCGCGGAGTCTTATCATGAAGCTGATAGATAACTATGCCAAAAGGATGTTGAGATTGATAATGCTTATGTTAATGTAATGGTTGATGGAGGACCATCCGGAGGAGGATACGACAAAGACGAAGGGAAGCGAAAAGTCGGTAACGACTTTGGAGGACCAAAAGGACAAAGTAGGGAATCGAAGTTTTCTTCTTACACCGATCTAACCGAAACCCTGGAGAGGATATGCCTAGATACTAGAGGTAGATCCCTTATCGAAGGCCGACTTGAAGGGAACCCATAGATCGTGAGGGAATGTCTGGAAAGTTTTGCATATTTATGAGCTAAACGGACATGAAGCGAAAGAGTGTAAACACCTTCATGATTTGATAGAACAGTTAGTTCGGGGTAACCAGCTACACAATACATAAGAAACCAAATTGTAGCGGTGTAGCCAGAGCAGCTACCGTCAGCAAAAAATGCATTAAGATACAACCATGGATCTGGATCGAGATTGGAGATCCCATGATCAGTAAGGATGGAAGTCGGGTTCTTTTCCCATGCTTAACCTTTCGTTTTGAATAGATAACACAATAACAACCTTAGACCACTTACACATGTAAGAGACCTCGATTGGTCTCTAGGCACGCTCTTAGTTGGATGTCTGAGATGAATGCTTAGGATGTTTTGCTTGATTGATTTTAATATTTGATTTTTGAAAACCACTTGAATGTGATGAATGATATTGATCATGGTAGTCCTGTTCGGAGAGATGAGGCGGTGGCCATAAGGTGGAAGTTCCCTTGCCGAAGAGCAAACAGATGGACTTGTATCCGAAAGTAAGTTCCCTTACCAGAGTGTAAGTAAATGGACTTACTTGGACATTGAGTCACCTCATTAGAGTTCGAGTGGATTGGACTCAGCAAGGATCTAGAGAGATCAAACCAAAGATTAGATGATTAAATTATCCAAAGAGATTGAATTTTAGATTAGATTTTAAACGATCCGGAGAGATTGAACCCTAGGTTGGATGATCAAACGATCCGAAGATACCGAATTCTAGATTGGATTTTAAAACGATCCGGAGAGAGCGAACCCTAGATTGGATGTTAAATGATTAGGAGTTTGAATCCTAGATTGGATTTTAAATGATTTGGAAAGAATCGGACCCTAGAATGGATTTTGACTTGACCTTAGGATTTGAATGCCTTGTAATCGGACAAGGATAGATAAATCCCGAACAAACGTGGGACGGTTTTTGGTACACAATATGATAACTCTAAATGAAAACAGCTTGTTTATGGTTTATGACTAACACTCAAGTAAGGACTATAGTCCTTAGCTATGATGGTCTAGAATGACCATGGATTTGTAGGAGAATCTGTGGAAACCAGACAATTCACCAGGATCGGGATCGATGAATGGACGGAGGGTCCAATTACCGAAGGTTGATTACTGCTGAAAATTGTCCTTTAGAAAAGTACACCTTAAATTTAAAAGGCGTACTTTAGGTGGCAAGTGTCATCCGGCTTTTTGACCAAGCAGTGCTAGAATCAGAACGTCAAGATGAAGAGAAATGATTCACGAACTAAGGAACATGCTTAGAAGGGTAATAAGAACCCACTAAAAAATTCTAGAAGATTTGGAGCAAAGTGGACTACTTGGTACCGAAAGCATTTTACTCCACAGTGGGCCCCCAAAACCCTTGTACATGGAGCACTAGCCCGAGTGATTGTCATGGAGTGCTTTTCTCAAATAATAAAAGAACCGCTCAAAGGATTTTCTAAAGAAAAGCAAACAATTACAAGAGGTATCATAACCTCTCAGAAACAACCGAATCTCAAGGGAAAGGTATTTGGAACACAATGGATTAGAGGTAGAAAGAAGAGTAGAAAAAGGAGGGGAGATTTGTCCCCATGAAAACCAGTCAGTACCGAGAGGATTTATTGATGTTTGGGCCTTGAAGCCCACTTCTGAACACTTAGACTTGGATCTGGACTTGATATTTCATGGACATCTGGTTTTGCTAGAAGATTTCCCTATAAATAGCAAGATAACTGCAACTTGGAGGGGCTTCTTCTTTTTGGACTTTTTGAATACTTGATTTCTCATTTATCTTCTTCCCTAAATACGCCAAACACTCCTAAATTCAAGATCTACTAGATTATAGTCGGGTTTGAGTTGTAATCATTGTAATGTAGAGAGAAAACAATCAATAATAGGATTAAAGTGAACGTGGGCCGGAGTATTTACCGAACCACTATAAAATTCTGATGTTCTCTTCACTTTTTTGATAGTTTTTGCTAGATCTCAACATTTCCATAGGTTTTTTGGTATTGATCCATTTTTGGCATCAACAGTTAGCCAATAGGAATATTTATGGATGGTTACTCCTTACCAGCCTTATTCTTCGTATTACCAGACAATATTACTATATAATATTTTATGGTATTATGGGTATAGAGTTAGGGTGTTACAAGTATCACGGTCAACTATAGCCAACTCAAAGTCAAAATATCTAGCCACGAGTGGAACGGTTAATACTGAATGTTATTATTGAACCAAGGACTTTGTTTCTAGATTAACTAATTTGACTTTAAATAATATTGGAATTTTGACCAATATAAAATTCTGTATACCCTAAAGTGGTATATTTTTTATGAAAAGAATATGTGTAAATTAGCGTTCCTAAAACGTACCACTTTAGAAAATGTTACATTGGACTTTGCTCAAAAGATCTGTAAGCGATGAATTTAACTAAACTAACACACTACTGGCTAAGATGACATATGAAAGTTAATATTTGAATTGTTCAATACTAATCACTAAATGAATTTCCATCTCTGAGTCTCACAACTGCATTTATGAATTTTCAAAACACTACACGATTTAATTAATTTATAAAATGTTATAAATTAATTAAATCACTTGATATTTAAGAAATATTAATTATTAATTTATTTAATGTTTTGGGTGTTATTAGTGATTATTTGGATGCACATAAAATATAATAAGTATATATTCACGTATAGATATACGATATCGGTATGTACTTTAATGGGCTTAAATATTATTAATTACTAAATTGGGTTTTCGAAAAAAATTCCATGCAAGGAGAAATACTTGGCTAGCCATGTAAAGGTGTAGCACAAATAAAAACACACATTTTTATAGCACAAATAAAAAGCATACCACATATAAGAATGTCTTTCCCTTTCCCCTTCATCGATGGAGCAATCAACGAAGTAAGATCGACATCCAATTCATAAGCAATAGCACTCTATTTACTCTCATGCGATTCTAGGTAGTCCCCATTTAAACACTCGGGCTTATCACAGATAAAGCACTTCCTCTCCCCACCTCTTGAGGTCCTAGAATCCTGGCTAAGATGACTTGTCTTACCGCAATTAAAGAACTTCAGCTCCCACTTGACTTTCTTCTGGCCATCCTCTACCTGAGACCATTTCTTCTCTTTATTGTTCCATTTCCTCTTACTTTCACCACTCACTTGCAGTTTTGGTTCTTCCTTTGAAACAATAACTTCAGCCTTTGACTTTAGGTATAGATTGTCATGCCTCAAAGCTTCCGAACCAACTTCTCAAAGGACTCGTCGATATGTCCCACTGACTTTTTCCCTAGATAATTATCAAACCTATGTTGAACTTCTCATTCTTTTTCAGAAGGGTATCAATAAAAATAAACCATATTTTGACAGCATGTCGAATGTAGCTGCATATTCTGAGATAGTCTTCTCTCCTGGCTTCTTTTCAGCAAACTTGCTAAATAATATCGACTTCTGAGTGATCGGCTTAAACTTCTCTTTAAATCCGACCTTAAACCACTCCTAGGTGAACTGATCATCTGGAGTTGCAATCTTAACGGTATTCCACCATCCCATGGCATGACCTTGAAGTTTCCTAGAGGCTAACTTCCTTTTCATTGCATCTTCATACTCCAAATCTTCAAAGGTACACTTGTAGGTATCCAACCAATCATGCACTTCCACAGCCGATTCCGATCCAAGGAACGGTTTGCCTCCAAGGCTAGAATAGTCTGCGTTTAACTTAGCAAAGTCAGCTCTGGGTACTTGCACCAGAGCACCACCACCAACACCAATTGGATCAACATAGCGTGTTCCTCATCATCTCTATGAGCACGGTCTACATATTGAGGTCAATGGCCCCCAAGCTCGCTCTCTCTCCATCTACTCCTAATGTAGAATTCCTAGCAATGTTCCATGTATGTTGGCTCATTCTTAAACTTTGTAAGAAGAATGGTCAGTCTCTTATAAAGTAATAATTATGCCTATTGTGCTTAAGTTTGTAGTGCGGCTTATATACTACTAATATATAGTTTTGAAAACCAAAATATAAAACAAGTACTCTATCTCATATATCCCTCGATCCATTCTAAGGCATTCCACTAACCTTATCTCTAATGGATCTAAGTACCAACTTAGGTCAATTGCTCAATCTAAGCTCTGATATCACATGAGATGACCGACCTACACCTTCAGTGCCCAATATAACTATATAGCGTGTTGTATTATTATCCGGTCGATGTAGGACGATTGTCAAGGGTGAAATAGCTAAACGTACCATCGAACCTATTATTTATCTTACAGTGCATTGAATAAAATATAATATCAATATAGATATAAAACAGGAGAGACAGATAAGTATAACTAAACTGTAACACCTCGTAAAAATTAATAAGAAATTAATTAACTAATAATAAGGCTAAAATGGATATTTTGCAGATGTCAGATTTTAGCCAATAAAGTTACACCATTGCACTCATGGTAATTTTCTAATCAACTTTCATATATAAATTTTTGTAATCGGAGCTCAAACGGAAAACTTATTGACGTTTGAAGTTTTTGAATTCGAGATAATTTAAATGAATTCAAATTTTGAAATTTAAATAATGTGAACAAGAAAACTAAAATGGTAATAAATAAATTAATGTTAGGGTTAACATCAAAGAAAACACTAATGTTAGTATCAAAAAGGAAAGTAAATAAACAAATAAATAGCACTAAATATACACCTAAAACACTAGGACCGGTCGACCGCTGGCGATCAACCGCCTAGGAAGGAGCAGTCGACCGGTGCTTAAGAGGAGGCTAGGGTGAGGTTAGACACTAACAGACTATATTTTATTATTTTAAACCAACCTAAATCCGACGGTTCTAGTACATTCTAACCACTATAGATAAGAGGTTAGCCCCTCACTTTTATTTTAAAAAATATTTGGAACACTAGCGAAGCTCTGTTAGCCTTCTTCCTCGATTAGATTCAAGAGTTCAAGTTCAAAGGGAAAAGATAACATGTTTATATAGATATACGTTTATATATTTGAATTCTTCCCCAATCTTTAAATTATGAATCTAATTTATATACAATTGGATTGTTGTACATTTCAAAGAGAGGAAATCTGAACGAGCAATTAAGAAATGGTATGAATCAAATCAAAAGAGAAGCTGGATACTATCTATGGGTGAAAATCTTAGTTTTTCACATTTTTGTTCATAAAAAACCCTAAAACTAAAATCCCAATTTCCCCCCAAACGTAGTGTCAATTCTTATGTTTATTGGAATCTCAATTGTTTTACATTAAAATAGTGGAATTTATTTTGTTATTGTGATTTGAATATTTTATATTCTATTCCACTTCCAACATTTCTCTATTAATGTGTGAAAGGGTTCTAAAAAGAAATAAGTTAGGAAATGGTGTGTAAAGTACGAATTCTCCTATTAGTAGTTTGCATTGCATGTTTCTGTAATTTAAATATGAATTCCTTTTTCATTGTATACGTAAAAGTTGAATAGAATATAAAATTTTAAATTGTAAGTTTTATTCCTTGAAATAGAGATGCTGATTCTACCGTATTAATATAAAATAAGTTTGGTATTTGATTCTATTTTATTAATGCAAGTCTGTTGTTTGGTTGAGGATATAGCTAATCTTTTGGTTATTATATGGATTTCGACTTATATGAATTGGAAGTTTTAACATTTAAAACGATTAGTATATGATGTAAAAATCTTCGCTCATTTAGGTATATTTAGTTAGCCTAAATTACATATGTACAAATATATCAGCATATAAATATATTATTAATGTATAATTAATAATGTATTAATCACGTAGTTTAAATAGGTTTTTATTTATTAAACCCTATTGGAAGTAGTAAGGATAATTGTGGACATTGATCCATAATTGCAGGTAGAATAAGAAGTTTTCCTTATATGGCCTTAATGTGAAATGTGGTGAGGTATACTTATGGTAGTATGTTAGAAGAGTGGAATTATGACTTAGTTATTGGGATGCGAGGATAGTCAAAAGCACACAAAAGTCTGTCCAACTAATCTAGCTACCAGCAGTGTGACTTTAAGACTGATGTGAGACATCACCTATAATAAGTACCCACGAAGGATGCGATGTTAGTCCCAATTCTGTAGGGTAAGTCTGCACAGCTAATCTAGCTACCTGCAATATGAATGGTTGGATTAATGTGAGAGATCATAGTTTGGGTTATGGGTCATAAGACGTAGAACCTACTTTTAGGTTGGGGTATTAAGTGGTTGTTGTAGGGTCCGCCTCCTTTCCACTTAAGAAGTATTAAATGGTCGATATTATCATATAGGTGAGGTAGTAGGGAACCTCAAAAAGGGTCCGCTTTAGGGTCAAGGTATTAAGTGGCTATTGTAGGGTCACATCTTCCCATAAAGAAGTATTAAGTGACCCGATGAGGTTCCATGCGATGTCAGTTAGGGAGTACCAGAGAGGGGTATTCCTTGGGTTAGGTATTAAATAACGGGGATCTGCCTAGGATATAGGTATTGAATGGTCGGAGTCTGCCAAATTTTCTTTAAAGAGGTATTAAGTGGCTCAAGTACTTTCTCTCACACTGTTAGGACATGATTGACATTAGTTGCATGGGATTGGAAAGGGCCTTTGGCTATAGTTGAAGATGTGTTATAGAGTTGGAATGAAAGTGCCTGTAGGCTTATAGTTGGAGGTATATTTGGTAGGATAAAGTATATAATGCATAAGATATTGTTATCCAGTCTTTTTGCCCGACTATACCCGAACTGAATGGACTAGTTAGGCTCGACTATCATCAAGATCGACACGCCAGATTAACGATCATGAACCCAAGAGATCAAGCATAGATGATTATATGAAGCAGTAATGAAAAGCGAAAGCAGAAGACGAACTTAATAGAACAGTCAAAATATTAAAATACACAACTCCATGAAAATGGATCGGGTACGACCCATATTCATCAATTATGGATCGTACCGTATCGATTTTATAGCTCAACTTATTAGAAAACGAACGATATCTCAAAATCTACAAGTCAATTACACATGAAACTTTAGGAACATCGATAAATTGAAGAGTGGAGCCCACCATATCGATCGCATGCCAAAAGGAGCTCAAAAAAATTAGTGCCGATCGTTATTACAAGTGATGTGGGCCACACGATCGATACTATGACTTCTTCTGGATCTTGAGACTCCGCTGCCGAAATTTCAGGAAGATATTTCACCGTCTCCCTTATAAATACAGACTTAATTGTTTATTTTCGGGATCTTGACGCTGCTTGTTACTTTGTAAACTTTTGTAACTAAGGATTCTTATCTGATCCTTATGGTACTCAGTTTACAAAGTGATTAATAAAGCTATCTTTTCAAAGTAGACGTAGGCAAACAACGTCGAACTACTATAAATTGTTGTGTCTCTGTTATTAGCTTGTTTCTAATTACTTTACTAGTATATTCTCTCTGTTTACATTTATTATTATTTATTTATTCCTCTACAAAATCTCTATTGGGTGTTTATGCCAAAAAATTTTTGTAGACATTTTGGTTCTTTCACCGAGAAACAGATTCTCAGTTCAACTAGATCTCATCATTTACTTATGGATCCCATATTCGCGAGATGGATCAAGCTTTCTACCGAAAAGCTTCCATTTCCACTCAGATTTAAAGAAGAGATATATAAGGAGACTATCAGCCATGGTTAGGAATACCAGATCTACCTTTCAAAACGCAAAAGGGAACGAGAATGCTAGCATCCAACGAGGAGGCCAGAGCAATCTACCAGTAGATGTTATTGCTACCAATCCAGTTGATGTCCAGAATCTAGCTGAGTCCATCACAAGAGCTGATTTCCAAAATCTAATGAGAGAGCTCATGGATTACCGTCGACAATTGAACCAGCAGATTCAAGCCAATATCGATCTAATGAATCAACTCAAGGATCAACAACGTGGGAAAACTAGGAGGGAGCCAACTCCCTATTTTTGCATTGGATAGCTTAACTTCCTCAGATGATCATCACAGGTGTAGAAGTCATAAAACCGACGGATATCATGTAGAAGCACCAGGACATCAACACACAACTAATCCTGGGCTGCTAGGAACAATCGAACCCGATCCCTCTATGGGGATCGGGGCCGATCCCTCCTCCAGGGGAGGAGCCTTATCTTTTTCTGATGGAACTTGAACTGGAGCCGCTGCGGTTGATCCGGATGTTGGAGTTCAAGTTAATGTAGATTAGTTACCTCTCTGGAATGACGATGATGTGAACATACATCAAGAGGATGTTAAGCCAAAAAGGCATGGAACAGGCCGTAGACATCGACTGGACCATTCACGTAAGGTGGAGAATGACCACTGCTTGGCTCCAACTATCCGAACGCCGAACTTGACGGCTATGAGCAAGAAGCTAGTAAGGGAGATCCAAGGCTTGATCAATGATGATTGGGGGATCTCAAGAAGCCATCCCCGTTCACAGACAATATTTTACATGCGGAATATCCGAGGAGATTTAGCATTCCGTCGATGCCTGCCTACGAGGGAAAAACCGACCCCAGGCAGAACATCATGAGATATGGATGGCTGATACATCTCTAGAGAACGTCTACTTGTCTACATGCAATACAATGCAGTATAGGAAGCTATCTCCAAAATAATCGACGGAGAAACAGAAGCAGACTGGAAAATATTTCCGGTTCCACGAATGCTATAGTCACAACACAAATGAATGTAGGCATCTTCAGGATATTATCGAGAACTGATTCGAGAAAGAAAACAAAAGTAGTTTGTTAAAGCCCAGAAGGATGGTAGGCAAGGGACATCCGACCCCAACCGAGGACAAGCGTCACATAGGGCTTAAGAGCCTGCACGGACTAGTGCAAGATTAGTGATCAATACAATAGCCGGAGGACTACATCCAGCTGATAAGTGCTGCATGAGATGGAGCATTATGCTGGCATAATCAAGCATATGAATTTTGCGTGTTTTTCAAATATAGAAGATGGGGCTCATGCCAAACAGCCGCGTACAATGGAAGACGATATTGTATTTCGAAACAGAGATGCAGATAAGGTACAAGCACCGACGATCGACCCAATGGCCATGATCGGCCCTGGCTTAGTGAGGAAGATCTTGATTGACTATGGTAGTTCCGTGAATATTACTTTCAAAAAGGCTTAAGATCAGATGAGGATGGAAGCCAAGGACATGAAACCGTCTAAAGCTCGCATCCCTGGCTTTAACGGTGTTGTGACCGAAGTTGTTGGTTATGCTAAATTACCCGTGGAGTTGGGAGAACGTGACTACACGATAGTGCGGATGTTGCCATTTATTGTGCTACATGTGGACTCTCTATATATAGTTTTTTTGGGTTGACCGACCCTGGCTAAATTCTGGGCAGCCATTGCCCTTTGGTATCTTACCTTAAATTCCCAACCGACAGTGGCATGGGAGTTGTGCATGGAGATCAGGCGATCGGACGTGCCTGCTGTATGGCTGATTTTGGGGATACTCAACGGAAGGAGAAAGGTAAGGGTGTGGACAAGTCTCTCCGCATCCAAGCTACCGAAGATTGACAACCAGCGCTCTAGACTTGGCTCGAGTGCCACAAACGGTTCTATAAAGACATAGATATGAGGGATGATGAGGAGGAGCCTAAAAAAACAAAGGCTGTATCGGTTGAGTTGACAATTGACATCACGGTCAGCCATGATGATCCATCGCAGGTCCTAAAGATCGGATCACAGCTCAGCCCCCAATGATGAAGGAACTTGCTAGTTTTCTTCGAGTGAATCTCGATGTGTTCGCTTGGACCCACTTGTCATGTGTGGGATCTCGCCTACCATTGCGAGCCACGAATTAAATATCGACCCGAGGCATGTCCCACTGAAATAGAAAAGGCGCGGCATTGATCCAAAGAGATCTGCCGACCTTAAAAAGGATGTGGATAGACTCAAAAGCAACGAGTTTATCCGCGACACCCTCTATCCTAAATGGATATCCAATCCTATACTTGTGAGAAAGGTGAATGGAAAGTGGCAAACGTGCGTTGACTATTCGGACTTAAAAAAGGCGTGTCCGAAAGACAGTTTTCCCCTTCCAAGGATCGACCAGCTTGTAATGCTCCTAAATTTTAATTAACCTTATTCAGGTTATTTAATTGGATAAATTAAATAGAATAATATGAATAATTAGGGAGATGAGATTAATAAATCTAATGGTCATGTCTTAATGAACGAAAAGACTTAACTAAATTTAGAAGGAGGAAGTTTCCTAAGGGGTAAACTTGGAAATGGGGATACATTTCTTAGTATATATCTCTTCCTTCACCTAAATAAACTTTCACTTTCTCATTCATAACTCTTCACCAACTTTCGACCGGCCATTAAAAGCTCCAGGAAGAATATAAATTGAAGATAAAAGCTAAGGAATTAAAGCTAGAAATTATCTCATTCTCCAATCAACTAATCAAAGTGAATAATCATGTTTATCATCTCATTTTTCTTTGTTTGGATCGGCTATGGGTTATACACGATTCATGTTTGTGTTTTGGTTATGATATAATCATTTAAAACCTTTGTTTGGATAAGACATAGGTGTTTCTAAACGTTAATGGGCTAATTAACATGTTTTATTCGATTTTGGTTAGATGCCGAATTGTTTTGATCTTCATATGATTTGAAATTTGAATATGTTGAAGAGATATATTAATAGATTTTTTGGAATTTTTTGAGAATTTTTCATGATGTTTTAATAGTTATACAAAATTATTTAAGGAATGGGACTTAAAATGTTTTGTATAATTATAAAGGAGAAAGGGGCTTTTTCAAAATTATTCAAATTTCCAAATAAGGAAAGTCGACATCAAATTTTGAATATAAAATTCTGGCAACCAATTAGATTTAGACAAACAAGGCAGGTGGGGTACAAAAGAACTGTTTAAAGTACAGTTTTCACTATTTTAACTCTTTCGGCAAGAGCTTCCGCCTCCATTTCAAACCTTCCGACAAGGTCAAAAGGTATCAAACCTTTCAACTAGGTCAAAAATCAATGCACATGGTATCAGGCAACTGGTACGCAGTGAATTGAAAGGGGTCGAAAGGTTTAGGGACGAAAGGTTTAGGGACGAAAGGTTAGAGCTTTCGAAAGAGATGAAACTTTGTTTTGGTTTTAAAGAAAATACACCTGCTAGCTTTCCACAAAGTGCTTTCGACGTTTTCAAATGGTTTTAAAGAAAAAGGTTTTGATTGGTTTGCTTTCTTGCTTTTAATGAAACCTTTCGACAAAGTCAAAAGGTTAGCTTTCGAAAAGGTCGGAAGCATAGTTTCCGCTTCCAAACCTTTTGACCCAGATGGAGTGAAAGGTTATCTTTTGTTTTATAAAACTTGCCGCCTCTCTCCATTTATTTTGAAGGGTTAGTTCCAACACCAATACTTCACTGTTTTTGAATGGTTTTGAAGGATTTTGACTTTGAAAGGTTTTGATTTCGAAAGGTTTTAATTTCAAAAGGTTTTGGTTCCGAAAGGTTTGATTTCGAAGAGATTACCTTCAATGATTTCGAAAGGTTTTGAGTTTCAATGATTTCGAAAGGTTTTGAGTTTCATTGCTTTCGAAAAGTTTATAAATGGTTTTATGGGGGGATACCCCAGGCTTTCATCAAAGTCGAAAGGAGGAACCTTCCGACAAGGTCTAAAGGTAGGACCTTTCGACAAAGTCGAAAGGTATGATTTTGTGATGTTTTCAAAAGGAAGGCTTCCAACGGGGCTAACATTAGATGTTTATTTGCTTTCGAATGGGGATTCATTCAAAGGGGTTTAAAGGGTTGTTTTAGCCATTTTTCCTTAAGTAAAATTTTGCTAATTGGAAGGGGTTACTTCGAAGGGTTATAGCATAAAATACTTATCTTTGTTTGATTATGGAAGGGGGATCTTTATATAAATTGGATGTAAATAAACCTTGGGGACACTGGGGTGGGTTTAATTTTTTTGATATATAGTTTGGGGTTACAAATAGAAATATGCTTTCTAAAATATACATTGGGGCTATCAATGTGTTTTTATTTAATTTAACCTAATTGGGGCTACCAATGGGAATAGGTGAAACAGGAGGTATACTTGGGGAAAATAAATAATCATGGTGATCATGAATTTTTATACATAATCATGGGATCATGATATTTTAATTGGCCAAGTGTTGGGTTCTTGGTTAACCTAGGAAAACCATGGAATGTGAGGTGGATAGCACACATCAAATTTCTAAAGTAAAGAATGTTTTGCCGGAGGGGTTAGCCTCGGGATTTGGCACCCAAGGGTTCACAGTCATCCTAGGAATACCATTGAGTGTGCGGTGGATAGCCCACACCAACTTTTATAAAACAATGTACGATGGATAATCTACATTTATTTTGATGAATTTGGGATGGATATTCCTATTTAAGTTTTGAAGGATAGTCATTTTAAAGATTTTAGAGGGGAACTCTAATAAATGGATTTTAGATGGGAAATCAAATAAATTGCTTTTAGATGGGATATCTAATGAATGGTGGATGGGATATCCAATATATATATATATATATGATTTATGGCTTTATTTCATATTATGTTAAGACTAATCATTTTGGGTGTAGGAGAATAGTAAATGATTTGCATGTTTTGTTTTGGATACTAGTGAGGGGAAAACCCGTTCCCCTAAGCGACATGGTCTTACTAGATATTTGTTTATGATAAGAGATGATAGGGGATTATTCATACCAGACTTATTATCTGACTCGAAGTTTGTGTTTCTCCACAAACTCTCGGGTACTCAAAATTAATTTGAGTAGTCTGAGAGTGGGATACTTTCAGGTTTTTGGACAAATAAGCTTCCGGAGATGTGTAGGAGGCAGTGTTAGCTATATAGGAGCTATTTTGTGTTTTCCGCTATGATGTACTAAGAACTGTAAAGTTCATATTTATTAGTTCTTTGATCATCAAAAAGGGACATCTTCATATGTTGCTCTTATCGTATTTTGTATATGTATATGTGATCTGAACTTGGTTAATGTCTGGGATTATGTAATTAAATCTTAAACTGAAATTCATATGAAATGAGATAGTCTGTTTTGTTGAAGTTTAAAGTTTTTTATATTCTTATGTTTCTGTGCTGCCAATTGTTTCAAGATTCCAATTTCGATAACTTAGAAATATCACCTATGGATGACTACAGTATCCGTAGCAGTTAGTTTCGAGCCTCCGGAAGCGGGATGTTACAAGTTGGTATCAGTGCATGGTTTATGTACTTAAAAGGAATTTAAACCTTAAGGGATTTTTAAAGCATAATCTAATGAATCTAAAATATGTTACAAGTTAGAACTTGATTTGTTAGGTCATATGTTTGCATGCAGTTTATATGTTTTTGATTTCATGAGTTTCGGGATCATATTGGGTATGGATTGGTTAGATAGATATGATGCTAGGATATTTTAACAGGAGGGGGAAATATCATTGAAGCACCCTAATAGTCGTAGTCGAGTTATTTATTCAGTAAGAAGTTTGGATGGAAATGCTTATGTGTTATTGGGTGCCATGGGAATGGAAGCAGAGTTGAAGCAGGTTTATGTTACAAGAGAGTTTGCGGATGTGTTTGAGCCAGTTTCGGGCTTGCCATCGAAAAGAGCGATCGAGTTTCGGATAGATCTCGTACCGGGAGCTGAACCCGTAAGTAGGCTACCTAGCACCAACCGAGATGAAGGAATTGAAGGTGCAGCTAGTGGAATTGGAAGGAAATAATTTCATCCGGCCAAGCAGTTTGCCTTGGGGAATGGTCGCGGTATTCGTGAAGAAGGCAGATGGTTCGTTAAGGATGTGTATCGACTATCGTATGTTGAACGAGAGGACGATCAAGAATAGGCATGCTTTGCCCAGAATCGATGAATTATTCGATCAGTTGAGTGGAGCCAGAGTGTTTTCCCAGTTGGATTTGGCGACAGGTTTCCATCAGCTAAGAGTGGCAGAGGACAGTATTCCTTTGACGACATTTAGGACCAGATATGGGTCTTACAAATGGTTGGTTATGCCATTTCGGCTTACTAATGCGCCAGCTTTCTAGGTGGATTTGATCAACCGAGTTTTCTGAGAGCACTTGAATAGGTTCGTGTTGGTTTTTATTGATGACATTTTGGTGTATTCTAAGAATGAGAAGGATCATACAGATCATCTTCGAATAGTGTTGGAGATTCTAAGGCAACATCAGCTGAAAATGAAGTTCTACAAGTGTCATTTCTGGAAGAAGGAAGTGAAGTTCCTTGGTCATGCAGTTTCTGAGGAGGGTTTAGCAGTTGATCCGGATAAGATTGAAGCTGTTAACAATTGGAAGAGACCAGAGACGGTAAATGAGATTAGAAGTTTTCTTGGACTTGCAGGATACCAGCGAAGGTTCATTAAGGATTTCTCGTGGATAGCGGCATCCTTGACCATGCTAACCAGGAAGGACGTGAATTTTGTTTGGTCTGACAAATGTGAGGAGGCTTTCCTTAAATTGAAACATTTGTTAACCAATGCACCAGTGTTAGTATTTCTAGATGGGAATTAGGGGTTGGTAGTTTACACCGATGCATCTGGTACTAGGTTAGGTGCTATGCTAATGTAGAATGGGAAGGTTATTGTCTATGCTTCTAGACAGCTTAAACCGCATGAAGTGAGATACCCTACTCATGATTTGGAGTTAGCAGTGGTAATCTTTGCATTGAAGGTGTGGAGGCATTATCTTTTGGGACAAAGGTTTGAGCTATTCATGGATTATAAGTCTCTATGGTATTTATTCTCTCAGAAGGAGCTGAACATGAGACAACAGAGATGGCCGGAGTTTGTTGTAGCTTATGATTTTAGCATCGAGTATGCAACGGGAAAAGGAAATAAGGTGGAAAATGCGCTTAGCAGGAAACATCAGAATGTGGCATTAGCTATGTTGGCGGAATGGAAAGAGTTTGAAGCATTGGCTTCTTGCAGTGTGCAGTTAAGGTTGACTGCTGGATCTAGTTGGAATATCGCCATGATGTCTTGTTTGGAAGTTCGACCAGTTCTGATCGAACGGATTACTTCTAGGCAGAAAGAGGATCTAGTGTTAGCCGAGAGGAATAGAAGATTAGAAGCTAGAACCGAGATTGATGATTTGAAGGATTTTATTCTTGACCATAGGGGTTGGTTGAGAAAGAAGGAATGGTTATGTGTTTCGGATGTTGGAGACCTCAGGAAGGAAGTTTTTAGGGAATGTCATCGATCGAAGTTTACGATTCATCCTGGGGGAACCAAGATGTATCAGGATATGAAGAGAAGTTTCTTTTGGGAAGGAATGAAGAGGGATGTTGGCTTATGGGTAAAACAATGTTTGAACTGTCAGTAAGTAAAAGCCAAACATCATAAGCCAGGTGGTTTGCTTCAACCTTTGGATATTCAAGTTTGGAAGTGGGACTCGATATCCATGGATTTTATTGACGGGTTTCCAAGGTCAAACCGGGGTAATGAAAGTATATGGGTCATAGTGGACAGATTAACCAAGAGTGCCCATTTCATTCAGTTAAACCCAACCAGAATGACACATGTTTTGGCTAAGTTGTTCAAGAAAAACATTGTTAGACTTCATGGAATTCCTAGTAGTATTGTCAGTGATAGAGATGCTTTGTTTACTAGCGAGTTCTGGAAGAGCCTGCAGAGTGTGTTAGGCACTAAGCTCAAGATGAGTACCACATATCATCCTCAAACGGATGGGCAGACAGAGAGAGTCAACAAGGTAATGGAAGATCTTTTGAGAGCTTGTGTGCTGGATTTTAGTGGTTCTTGGAAAGATCACTTGCACTTAGTGGAGTTTTCCTATAATATTAGTTATCAGACTACTATAGGAATGGTGCCTTTTGAAGCTTTGTATGGAAGGTCATGCAAATCACCAGTATGTTGGTTAGAGACCGGAGACAGATTAGTCCTTGGTCCAGATTTAGTGAGAGAGGCGACGGAAAAGATCGAGTTGATACAGGAAAGAATGAAGGAAGCTCAGTCTAGGCAGAATAGTTATGCAGACAAAAGGCGAAAGGACCTAGAGTTCTCAGTTGGAGATAGAGTTTTCATCAAGGTATCGTCGATGAAAGGTGTGGGTCGGTTCGGGAAGACCGAGAAGCTAGCACCAAGATATGTCGGGCCATTTCTTATATCAGAGAGGATTGTGAGACTCGCATAACGAGTAGATTTATCGAGCACTTTGGCCAAGGTCCACAATGTGTTTCATGTTTCTCATCTTAGGAAGTATGTTCATGATTCAGAAACTACTATCGCTCCAACGGCACTGGAGGACCTAATGGTGGAACCAGATATGACTTTTGTGAGGCAACCAATTCGTGTTATGGCAAAAGATGAGAAGAGGCTAAGGAACAAGACAGTCAGGTTGGTGAAAGTTCAGTGGAGCGACAACGTGAAGGACTGTACTTGGGAGACAGAAGATAGGATTAGGGCTACTTTTCCTGGGTTGTTTTAGATGGTATGTTATATATAGGGTTTATATAGAATTTGGCTGGTAGGTTATACTAGCTTTGCTTGCATGGGCTATATGCTTGTTGTTGTGTCCCTACTGAAATTTCGATGACGAAATTCTTTAAGAGGGGAGTCTATAATTAGGCCTGTCAACGGATGCTTTCGGATGCGGATAGTGCCATATCCGCATCCGCATCCGAAATCATTTTCGGATATCGGATATCCGCATCCGCGGATACGGACGGATATCGGGTAATTATCCTATCCGCTCACGGCCGATAAATCAAGAATTATAAAAAGAAAATTTTAGTATAACATAAATATTTTTCAATCTCATTGCTTATAAAAGTGTTAAAAATTAACAAATATGATGATAATAAATAGTTTCAAGCAGTTAAAAAGTATTAAGTGCATATAATATAAACTACTAACTTAATACAATAATAAACAAATATCTTTCACTATACTAAAATACACATAATTTGAACTATAATCTTGACAAAAACCGAACGGATAATTTTCGGATGTGGATGTCTTCGTATCCGCATCCGTTTTTCTGGATATCGGATATTTATCCGCTTTTCGGATCCGGATGCAGACGGATTTTTGATTTTTCGGGTATCCATTGATAGCCCTATCTATAATGCTCCTGAATTTTAATTAACATTATTCGGGATATTTAATTGGATAAATTAAATAGAATAATGTGAATAATTAGGGAGATGAGATTAATAAATCCAATGGCCGTGTCTTAATGAATGAACTAAAATAAGACTTAACTAAATTTAGAAGGAGGAATTTTCCTAAGGGGAAACTTGGAAATGGGGCTACATTTCTTAGTATATATCTCTTCCTCCACATTAATAAACTTTCACTTTCTCATTCATAACTCTTCACCAACTTTCAACCGGCCATTAAAAGCTCCAGGAAAAATATAAATTGAAGATAAAAGCTAAGGAATTAAAGCTAGGAAATTATCTCATTCTCCAATCAACTAATCAAGGTGAATAATCATGTTTATCATCTCATTTTTCTCTGTTTGGATCGGCTATGGGTTATACCTGATTCATGTTTGTGTTTTGGTTAGGATATAACCATTTAAAACCTTTGTTTAGATAGGACATAGGTGTTTTAAAATTTAATGGGCTAATTAACATGTTTTATTCGGTTTTGGTTAAATTCCGAATTGTTTTGATCTTCATATGCTTTGAAATCTTAATATGTTAAAGAGAACATATTAATTGATTTTCTGGAATTTTTCCATAATTTTTCATGATGTTTTAATAGTTATATAAAATTGTTTAAGGAATGGGACTTAAATGTTTTGTATAATTATAAAGGAGAAAGGGGCATTTTCAAAATTATTCAAATTTCCAAATAAGTAAAGTCGGCAGCAATTTTTGAATATAAAATTCTGGCAACCAATCAGATTTAGACAAACAAGGCGGGTGGGGTACAAAAGAACTGTTTAAAGTACAATTTTTACTATTTCAACTCTTTCGGAAAGAGCTTTCGCCTCCATTCCAAACCTTCCGATAAGGTCGAAAGGTATCAAACCTTTCGACCAGGTCAAAAATCAATGCACATGGTATCAGGCGACTGGTACGTAGTGAATTGAAAGGGATCGAAAGGTTTAGGGACGAAAGGTTAGAGCTTTCGAAGGAGTTGAAACTTTGTTTTAGTTTTAAAGAAAATACACCTGCTAGCTTTCAACAAAGAGCTTTTGACGTTGTCAAATGGTTTAAAAGAAAAAGGTTTCGATTGGTTTGCTTTCTTGCTTTAAATGAAACCTTTCGACAAAGTCGAAAGGTTAGCTTTCGATAGGGTCGGAAGCATAGTTGCCGCTTCCAAACCTTTCGACTTAGATGGAGTCAAAGGTTATCTTTTGTTTTATAAAACTTGCCGCCTCTCTCCATTTATTTTGAAGGGTTGGTTCTAACATCAACACTTAACTGTTTTTGAATGGTTTTGAAGGATTTTGACTTTGAAAGGTTTTGATTTCGAAAGGTTTTGGTTTCGAAAGGTTTGATTTCGAAAGGTTTCGAAGGGGTTACCTTCAATGATTCCGAAAGGTTTTGAGTTTCAATGATTTCGAAAGGTTTTGAGTTTCATTGCTTTCGAAAAGTTTATAAATGGTTTTATGGGGGGATACCCCAGGCTTTCGTCAAAGTCGAAAGGTGGAACCTTTCGACTAGGTTGAAAAGAAACCTTCCGACAAGGTTGAAAGGTGGGACCTTCCAACAAGGTCGAAAGGTATGATTTTGTGATGCTTTCAAAAGGAAGGCTTCCGAAGGGTTGTTTTAGCCATTTTTCCTTAAGTAAAATTTTGCTAATTGGAAGGTGTTACTTCGAAGGGTTATAGCATAAAACACTTATCTTTGTTTGAATATGTAAGGGGGATCCTTATATAAATTGGATGTAAATAAATCTTGGGGACACCGGGGTGGGTTTAATGTTTTTGATATATAGTTTGAGGTTACAAACCGAAATATGCTTTAGAAAATATACATAGGGGCTATCAATGTGTTTTTATTTAATTTAACCTAATTGGGGCTACCAATGGGAGTAGGTTAAACAGGTGGTATACCTGGGGAAAATAAATAATCATGGGGATCATGAATTTTTATACATAATCATGGGGATCATGATATTTTAATTGGCCAAGTGTTGGGCTCTTAGTTAACCTAGGAAAACCATGGAATGTGAGGTGGATAGCCCACATCAAATTTATAAAGTAAAGAATGTTTTGCCAGAGGTGGTTAGCCTCGGGATTTGGCACCCAAGGGTTCATAGTCATCCTAGGAAAACTATGGAGTGTGCGGTGGATAGCCCACACCGACTTTTATAAAACAATGTACGATGGATAATCTAAATTTATTTTGATGAATTTGGGACGGATAGTCCTATTTAAGTTTTGACGGATAGTCATTTTAAAGATTTTAGAGGGGAACTCTAAAAAATGGATTTTAGATGGGAAATCTAATAAAATGCTTTTAGATGGGATATCTAATGAATGGGTGGATGGGATATCCAATATATATATGATTTATGGCTTTATTTCATATTATGTTAAGACTAATCATTTTGGGTGCAGGAGCATAGTAAATGATTTGCAAGTTTTGTTTTGGATACCAATGAGGGGAAAACCCGTTTCGCTAAGCGGCGTGGTCTCACTAGATATCTATTTATGATAAGAGATGATAGGGGATTATTCATACCAGACTTATTGTCTGACCCGAAGTTTGTGTTTCTCCACGAACTCTCGGGTACTCAAAATTAATTTGAGTAGTCTGAGAGTGGGAGACTTTCAGGTTTTTGGACGAATAAGCTTCCGGAGACGTGCAGGAGGCCGTGTTAGCTATATAGGAGCGATTTTGTGTTTTCCGCTGTGATGTGCTAAGAACTATAAAGTTCATATTTATTAGTTCTCTGATCATCATAAGGGGACATCTTTATATGCCGTTCTTATCGTATTTTGTACATGTATATGTGATCTGAACGTGGTTAACGTCTGGGATTATGTAATTAAATCTTAATTGAAATTCATAAGAAATGAGAAACTATGTTTTGTTGAAGCTTAAAAAATTTCATATTCTTGTGTTTCTGTGTTGCCAATAGTTTCAGGATTTCGATTTCGGTCACTCAGAAATAACACTTATGGATGACTGCAGCATCCGTAGCATTTAGATTTGAGCCTCCGGAAGCGGAATGTTACATAGTTGGTGACTCAACCGTAGGACACCGGCTGTTATCTTTCATGGATGCGTACTCTGGATATAGTCAAATCCCAATGCACATCCCCGAACAGCATCACACCAGCTTCATTATCGATGTGGGATTGTATTGCTATGTGGTAATGCCATTTGTATAGAAGAATGCTGGAGCAACTTATCAACGCCCGATCAACCGAATGTTTAAAGATCGGACTGGAAAGAAAATGGAGGTATATATGGATGATTTTCTCATGATGTCACGATGATCTAGCGACCATATCAGTGACTTAGCAGAGATATTCGATATCCTTCGATTTTACAAATGTAGATCAATCCTCTAAAATGTTCTTTTGGCATCGCATTAGGAAAATTCTTGGGTTTCATTGTCATTGCTCGTGGAATCGATGACAATCTAAAGATGATTCAAGCAATATGCAACATCCAAGCGCCAAAGACTATCAAAGAAGTAAATAACCTAAATGGGAAGGTTGTCGCCCTAAGCCAGTTTATTTCCCGAGACACTGATAAATGTTGTCGACCTAAATGATAGGAACTTTGAATGGACATTGGAGTGTGAAGATGCATTCCAAGCTTTGGTGAACCACTTAGAGAGACCTCCCATCTTATCAAAGCCCTTGGATCAAGAAGACTTGTATATCTACTCGGCCGTGTCGGTACACGCTCTAAGCGCTGCACTGTTTCATGAGGAGAATCGAATCCAGAGACCGGTCTATTATGTGAGAAAGAAATTAACATGAACCGAAAGGAACTATCCAAAGATAGAGAAATTGGTGTACTTCTTGTTGATTACATCACGAAAGGTTCGCCCCTATTTTCATGCTTATCCCATCAACGTTTACACCGTTCAATCGTTACGATAGATCTTACAGCGGCCTGAAACGTCTGGAAGGTTACTGAAGTGGAACGTCAAACTGAGCCAATACGACATCACTTATCTCCCTTGGAGGGCCATTTAGGGATAGGCATTGGCGGATTTTATAGCAGAATTCACTTCATAGGATGATCTTCCAGAGAGCGGTGGAGTCCCTACCATTCGGTGAAAAATGTATACAGATGGAGCATCCAATGATCGTTATTCTGGAGCCGGAGTCATGCTAGTAACTCCAGAGGATCGATCAATTTGCTACACTTTGAAGCTTGACTTCCCTGCAACGAATAACGAAGCTGAGTACGAAGCTCTGATTGCTAGACTCAAACTTGCCAGAGAACTGGGAATAAAATCTCTTGAAATCTTTTATGATTCCCAGTTGGTGGTATACCAAATCAAGGGAGATTACCAGGCTAAATGACAACGACTCGCTCCATATCTTATCCGAGTCCAAGAGTTATTGACTGACTATGAGTATTATGACATCATGCACATTCCCCGGGATCAAAACAAAGAGGCTGACTCATTGGCAAAGTTTGCTAGCACCGGGGATGCACAACAAATGGGCTTGGTTCCAGTCAAATTACTAGACGCTTTGAGCATAAATCAGATAGAAATCGACTGGGTACTAGAGATGGAGCCTAAGAAGGAGTCGTGGATGACTCCAATTAAAGATTATTTGCTACATGAAGTCCTTTCTGAACGGAGGAATGAAAGACGATAAATCCCCTGCAATGCTTCGCGATATATCATTCAGGAAGGAGTCATGTTTAGAAAGGGCTTTTGCATTCCCCTGCTTCAGTGTATTGCTCATGATGAAATAAAACAAGTCCTAAGGGAAGTTCATGAAGGGGAATATGGCCATCACACTTGAGGAAATCCCTAGCAAAGAAAATACTCCATTATGGGTATTACTGGCCAACTGTCAATGAAGATGATGCTGATTACGCTAAGCGATGCAACAAATGCCAGATGTATGCAAAAGTTCTAAGAGCTCCGCCAACTGAAATTATAAAAATGGCCAGTCCATAGTCATTTTCCACTTGGGGAATAGATAGTATCGGTTACTTACTGATATCAAAAGGTGGTGCGAAGTGCATCATCGTAGTAGTTGATTACTTCACCAAATGGACCGAAGCAGAACCTTTAACCACGATCACAATGAAGAAAGTAATCAACTTCATTGTCTAGAATATCATCTGTCATTTTGGCCTTCCATGAAGCATTGTAACTGATAATGGAACGCAATTCGACAGCGTTGAATTTAAAGATTTATGCCGTCGGCATCATATTGAAAAGAGATTTGCGGCACATGCTAACCATCAAGCAAATGGACAAGTTGAAGCTATGAACAAAATCATGAAGTCAATTATGAAGAAACATTTGGAAAAGGCTAGAGGCAAGTGGGTGGATGAACTCCTAACAGCATTATGGGCTTACAGAACCACCCATAAGTCCACGACTGACCATACTCCATTCTCCCTTGCTTAGGGCTCCGAAGCTGTCATTCCTATTAAACTCGAAGTCCCTTCTCATTGAATGACCTACTACGACCCTAGAACGAATAGAGATTTTATCTTAAAATCTCTAGACTTGGTAGATGAGAAGCGCGATGAAGCTAATTTGAGGGCAGCTGCACATCGATATTGAGTCGCTCGATACTATAACACTAAAGTCCAACCTAGGACCTTTAAAGTCAACAATCTCATATTGAAATGGGTTTTTCCTATCCCATCACACATATATCCTACTTGGGAGGGACCGTACATCATTGAACAAAGGCTTGGAGAAGGAACTTTCAAGCTAGTGAATGTCGATGGCATCACACTCCCAAGGGCTTGGAATAATGAGCATTTACGATGCTATTTCACTTAGTTTTTTTCATTCAGTTGTATTTAATTTCCGAATTTGCTTCAGCATTTGATTTTCCAGATATGTAATAAGACAAATTATGTCATTTCTTTCCACTTGGCAAATAAAATTTGAATTTTCCTTCATATCTGTTATTGTTGCAGCATTACATATTAGCTATGATACTCGACTAACTAATACTGACATGTCCGAGTAGGTTCCCAGAGTTTGAAGCCAACCGATTACACAAGTTCACAATTGGACTAAACAAAATGAACGTGGTCCAACCGTTCATTCGATGATTCTCGCTCACAACCCGATGGGCATAGTACCTAACGAGAAATGGTATGACTTGACCATCCGATAATCAAATTAATCCCACCAAGCAATGGGACAGACGTGAATTAAAAAGCGATTGTAACACAACCGATTGCTCTCTAAGTTAAAACCTAGGCTTGGAGGCAAGTCAACCAATCAAGGAAAATATGGTTCAACTATTTTTCAAAATAACTCTAAGTCTCCGGAGCGTGGACCGGAGTATAAACACAAATTGGGTGAGATCTAACCATCCGCCAACAAACTCTTATCCCCAAAGTGCAGATATTAGTATAAATAAATAGATGAGTGTGATTCGACCACTCACTATTCCATTAATTCTGACTTGAAATCAATAGGAGGAGTATAAATTCACTAAAGATGGAATTCGACCATCCACTATCTAACTCCTTTAACCCAAGAACTGGGGGCAGGAGTATAATCACTTAAACCGTTGAATCCGACATCGTAACACTAGGGCTTGAGCCCAATGTCTAGTATGACTTGAGGCCACGAATGTATGGAGACCTTGGGATAAATTTAACGGATTATCATCCGAATCAATGAGCGAAGAATTACTGGAAAATGTAATAGCTCAACTACTTAAGAAAATTCACACAAAAGTTCGACAAAAGTAAAAGAACTGCATTTAAATAAGCTTGGAAAGTCAGTACAAGTATTCACGGCAAAAGAACCAAAAAACAGAGCCGATCCCATATAAATTCGGCCAATAAAACCAAAAAGACTTGGGAGCATGAGTACATGCAAAGAATCACTTCTACCTCAGCTTCCTCTTCTTCTTCTTGGAATCGAGAGGGATTTCACTCGAACTTTCCCCACTCCTCTTCTCTCCTCTCTTCCCGCTTCCTTATCCTTTCACTGGTGTAGTCTAGGTTGACCCAATAGGCGCATCTTGAGAAGGTTCTGGATGAGGAGCGGAAGCATACACATTTTCTCCAGGAAAAAGGATGGAGATGGTAGGGGGAACGAGCTCCATTTTCTCCTGCTTGACTTTCATCTCAAGGGCAATGTCTGCCTCGAGTTTCTGTTCCATTTCTTGCATAGAGGGGCTTGACAAGGATTGGGAAGCTCCAATAATCATAACATCATCCTCATTAAGAATCTCTTGATGTGGATCGCTTTCTTCCCTTAACAAAGCTTCCACCAAGTGCTCGTCGATCACAAAAGCTTCCACTTCCCGGACATCTTGGGTTATTATCGAAGCCGTGGTAGTAATGGACTCTGTCGCAAGCACCTAAGGTGCTGGTTGAGATTCTTGAGGAAGAGGTGGAACTACAGTCGGTATATCTAAAGCTAAGGAAACATAACTAAAGAGATTAGATATATCGACTGGGGACACTCTAGCTTTCTGAAGAATGGGTGAGGTTAGTGAAATAACTTCTCTAGATTGGTCCCCCATGTGAGATGGAGTGCCAACGGAACCTCCTTCCATAATCGGGGAGAGCCCACTAGATGTATCAATATGCGGCTTCTTCGGATTGAACCAGGCTCGATAGAAGAATCCATAGTGGTGCTGGGAATAGCTTGGGTCATCAAATTCTGGTCATCTGCGACATTGTGTGACAAAAATCCGGAACCTTCACCAGCTTCATGATTAGAGGTTGTGGCATGCTCGTTTTGGAGTATAAGCTAGATTTCATGTAGAACCTTGGGTTCATCACCCAATAGAATTTCTCCTTCCAACCTCATTAGATTGATTTCTCGGTGCCGAGAACCTTTTTCTCCTCCTGAACAAGATGCTCCCAAGCACGTACAAGATGGTAAGGGTAGTCACCCCAGAGCCTCTCCAAGTTTCTATGCTTTAGGACGTTGGCATTGTAAAGAATAAGCAGTGGATCTAGTTCTTACATAGCCTCCTCCCTGGCCTTTTCTTTCGCAGCCAACACTTCTCGTTTAACGAGGGCATCAATGTCTTTGGCCATTTCAACAGCTACGTCTCTTTCAAGCCTGACAGTAACCAATTCATCACAGGTATCCTGGCCGATTTTAAGTGCTTCCTCTTTATCTTTGTGTTTGCACTCAAACTTAGTTTTGTATTCAGCTACACTTTTTTAAGCCGTGTCCCTTTCTAATTCCAGTTTATGTCGATAGTGAAGCGCTTTAACCATGGCCAAGTGCCTGTCTTTCTCATCCTCAAGTGCCTTGATGGTCGTTTCTGCTTTTTTCTCGGCTTCTGCCCATGAGCTCCTTGAAGGTTCTAACTCATTAGTCAGAGCTTCAATGATTTGCTTGTCCTGGTCCTCTTGGCGTTTCAATTTCTCAATCTAGAACTCTCTCCCAAGATACTTTATAATCCTCTTCGCCGCTCTCATCCACTCATTATACTGCTTGTGAATATCATTCGCACAATCCATAGTCATTTGCTAGAATTTTCAGGAACTTTCTTAAGCTTAGGTACAAAAAAAATCCATTGAGACATACATTTGGAAAATCTGACTTAAGTTAGGCCATACGAGCAACAGCATTGACTTGTTGAGCTTCAGTGACAACTTGGGTGTCAGCGCTTTCTTTACATGGCCTTTGTCCACAAACATTATGCTCACTATGATGCCGATGATCACTAGGTCGCTTAGAATGAGATGGAACAACGGACTGTGAAGAAACTAAAGTGGGAGAGGGACCACGAGAGGTTTCAATAGGAGGAACGTCGTCGCGGCGATCTTATTGCTTTCAAAACTTTTCGTAGGAGGAGATCTAGACTTGGATCAATGTTTATCATGGGAAGACCTGTCTCTGTCATCTCAATTCTGGTAATCTCGATCCTGGTTGGACCAATAGCTAGGGTCACATTCACGACCACTACCTTGGCAGTATGGGCCCGAACGAGAACCAGAATTCTGGTATGATATTTCCTATAAATACTGAAACATATGCTTCTTCTTCACCATTGTTAAGAAAAAACAAAGAATGAACCAGCTCTAAGTATTAGAGGACATGAGATAAGTGCAATGCAATATTGTGAAGTGGATGCGAATGTGCATGCCCTTGTGTCCCCCCACGGACCAGTTATTAAAGCTTTACAGGCAGGAGGTAACCTCTCCATTAGTGGTAGAAGGGATTCCAACCCTAGCACTGGAAGGATATTTTGATTTGCCGATGCTCATGTCAATAAAATTAAACGTATCAACGTCATCCGGTATCGGAAGATCAGATATGCCTCAAATGTTTCATCTAAGTGCTCTAAAGGTTGAGAAGCGGACTGATCTGGAATAACATGAAGATGACAGATAGCTTGAGGTGTTTGAAGAAGCGACTCTTGGGGAACCTAAAAACAAGTTTCTTCCTTTTTCCTTTTTCCTTTTTCCTTTTTCAAGAGCGGAGGGTTGTGGGGTTTGCCAGGATTCGACCGTACCCTCGAAACTAGAACCTGCATCATCGCCACTGGGGTCATCACCCTCATCTCCTGCTGCATCTTTATCGATAACTTCCTGAGCCCTCTCAACTGGGGGCACGACGGGATTAGCTTGATGGCCTTCATCATCATCTGCATCCCGCTGCTCGGTCATTGTAACTCTAGCAGTGATCGGTAGCCCTATGCTACGACCCTCTTCCATCAGATAGCAGGTAATGAGGCATTCATCGGTAAGGAGATTCTCAATGTCTCTATCTTCTGATGGAACCCTTTTAAGCGCCAAGACTGAGTCTATTTATTATTTTCCATCGGGTCGTGGAAGAGCCTGCACAAACCGGAAAAGTTTCTTAGTTCACGATACGACCTGGATACAAGCACTCAAGAAATTAAGCAAGGAGTAATACTTACATCCTTCTAACCACCGCCTGCCAAAGCCATGTGGGCAGTGAATATAGAACCACTTGCTTTTGAAAGCGCTCAACTTGTTCCAAGTACCAATCAGGATCTGGCACTTCTTAGCCGACTCTAGAAATGTGAATGAAAGGGTTCCCTTTTGTCGTTTGAAGGTGAAAAGAAATTGATTTTCTTTAGGAGTTGGAGGACAGAATAAAAACTCCATAAATGCCATGTAGGTACAGTTAAGCAAGGCATAGCCATTTGGATGCAGTAGTGCTGGTGCTAACCTCATATGATGTAGCATCTCTCGGATAAATATATTAAAGGGTGGGACGCATCTTGCCCAACACATGAACTTATTGTATGTAGTGAACCCCTTAAGGGGTATATGAGCTCTGTCATTTCGAGTCGGGACTCGCACGTCATCAAACGGAATCCCGTGTTTGACAAAAATTCTGTGAATAAAGGCTTCTTTAATTTTTAAAGCCATAGAATCCTTTGGATCTTCAAAAAATATCGTGTCTTCTAGAGTGTCGGGAGCATGGTCTATTACTTATGTTGGAAGGATAGGAACGGCAGAGAAAAGGTTGAATAGTGGATCGAAACTTTCCGGTTGATCAGCTTGATGTTCGGGGGAGAGTCTATCAGGTATAGTTGCGGAGCTCGGTTCGACATCTTGATTGTTATGCTGTGAAGGCTATCCAGAAGGCATAACAGCTAAACGCTCTGAGTGTCTGAAACCCATAACTACTAAACTTAGTAGATAATCATTATTATAAAAATAACATTTTCCCTCCATGCCAAGTGTGTGCTAGTGCAGTGTCGTGCAATGCAGTGAAAATTAGTTCTGAATTAAAGACTACAACTGTGATGAGACACTGGGGTTCGATCGAAGTGAACGTCATTGCTGACTGTCTCAACCGATTCTCTACTTCACTAGGTAAAGATTCAGTCAAAACTTCAGGATCAGTTGTTGGCGTGTTAAAGTTCGAGTTGTGTGTTCAGAAGTGGATGAGCTTCAAAAATTCCACAGTTCGATTATCATATACGTTTGAATATGCAGACCATTTCATATGTGAATCTTATACATCCGTTCAAGCGTTCAAGGCCAAAGCTCATCACAAAGTTCTAATTAAGATGTGAGGATTTTAAGTATGTTCATCAAAGTTAAACCAACAACCGATCCAAAATGATGTTACGACCGGTCTATCCCAGTGTGCATGACCGATCTATTTACTAAATCCCAACTTCCAATAACCAATCGTTTCTTTACGATCATTTCACAACTGATCGTTTTAGCAACTTCGACCAATCATTATCCCGTATCAGTCATTGCGATCGATCTAACCTTCAACTCCGATTCCACACTTAACCTCAATTAAAAACTCTAAACACCGATCCAAATAAAAAAACGATCGGCCAAGAAGCCATCTACCTCCTCAAACTCCATAATGCCCAAGATGGCTCATTATACCGCAACCATCACACTAACATAAACAACACGACTCGATCGTTACGACTATAACCGTGTCCACCGATTTCACCACCAACCAAGTCACCATCTCCCCCTCTATTCTGATTGATCGAATCGCCATGGCCTGAGTCATGCAAACTAGAACGAGATCCCATCATCTCGTTGCTAAATTATTATAAGTAAGAGAAGTTCAACCTACCTATGTAAGAAATTAAAAAGTGAAAGCGATTTGGAGTCGACTATGAAACAAGATCTAAGGAGACGGAGGCAGTGATGGAGGATATAGTGAAGGAGTTGGTCAATTAGGAAATGGATGATGTTTGGGAAACGATTTTGGATCCAAGAATTTAGATCGAAAGTGAAGGGGAGGAAGAAGATGGAGTTTATTTGCTTTTTGGTTCAGTTAGTATACTCTTGCTAATGAAATAAAGTGGGGAAAATAATCTAAGTGTCCAAGCATATATATGAAGGAAGCAATATGAACCGTCAAAGTGTGCAGTTCAATGGAGAATCCAACCAATAAACGATCAGGTATGATCGTTTTATGATGATCTTACGCCGATCCATTTTTCTTAACCCGCAATTCAATTAATTGGCCAAACTAAGAAATGATCAGACGTGATTGTTCTATGGTGGAGGTATACTGATCCTTCTCTTTAATACGCAGTGTAATTGGTTCGTTCAATATATACTTGGATCATGTGCGTTCCAAAACTAATGGCTTTGGAACGATCCATCATTTTCTTATAAAAACGATCAGACACGATCCAATCTCAAACAAATTTTACCCGATCTATATTAAAAAAAGGATGGATTCATGTTGATCCATCTATAAAATGTGAAACATATGTGGAAAGTTGACAATAACCCATGAACGAGCAATCGTGATCGAGAGTCAGGGATGAATGTATACGTGCTAGTGTACGTCCCAAAAATTTTGATTTCTTGAAATCGGCATAAATTGGATTCTCACCTGTATTAATCGGAGGAAAATTTGAATCGGACAACCAAGACCTACTGACTCACTCAAATGAAGACTTAAATAATCACCATCAAGATGTGATCCAGAATTTATACTATTGGCAATCAACCAATCATCGTGTCAAACAGAAAGAGATTGCAACTCTTCAAGGAAAACAATTCGTCGAAGGAATAATTACTATTTAGAAAACTGGTGGATTCCTTTCCAACGACACTAACTTGCATCAATTCAAAGCACGTCATATTTAAACAAGACGTACTTTAGGGGGCAAGTGTTATCCGGCCTTTTTGCCCAGCAATATCGAACTGACTGGACAAGTTAGACTCGACTGTCATTAAGAACGACACTTCAGAGTAACGATTATGAACCCCCGAGATCAGGCATAGATGATTATATGAAGCAGCGGTGAAGAAAAAGTGGAAGATGAACTCAATACGACAATCAAAATATTAAAATACACAACTCCCTAAAAATGGATCGGGTACGATCCATATTCGTCAATTATGGATTGTACCTTATCGATTTTACAACTTAATTTAGTGGAAACCGATTGATATCTCAAAATCTATAAGTCAACTACACATGAAACTTTGGGAACATCTATATATTGAAGAGTGGAGCCCACCATATCGATCGCATGCCAAAAGGAGCCCACAAAATGATCGATGTCGATCATGATTACAAATGATATGGGGCCCACAATCGATACTATGACTTCTTCTGGATCTGGAGACTTCGCAAACTTGGTTTTTCATTTTCGAGATCTTGACACTGCTTGTTGCTTTGTACTTTTTTGAAACTAAGGATTCTAATCTACTCCCTATGATAATAAGTTTACAAAGTGATCAATAAAGACGTAGGCAAACAATGCTGAATAACTATATGTTGTTATCTATTATTAGCTTGTTTCTGATTACTTTACTGCTATATTCTCTCCGTTTACATTTATTAATCTTCATTTATTCCTTTACAAAATCTCTATTGTGAGTTTGTGCCAATTTTTGGTGTAAACAAACAAATTTCTTATATAAATGATACTGCCCAAATACTATTATGGTAAGACTTGAGATTTTAATTCACTAGACATTATTGTTATGATCCACTCCTCAACACAACACATAAGTTAGGGAAAACGATGCCGATTGAGAAGTTGAAGGCGGAGGCATTATGTTTTTTTTATATTTTAATGTACCTAGTTCCAGACATGTTGTTGTTATTTTTAAGATATTGTATTTTGGATATTTAGGATGAAATGTTGTATTTATGAGATTTGGATTTTTTATGAAATGGGTACTTTTTTCTGATATTATTATTTATCCTTTCCGCGATGAGATTCTGATAGCATAGATAGATAACTCTGTGTATTATTCATTATACCAATTTTACCAACTAACAGCCAGCTTTGGAATGGGTCTGATGTTCGATGGTCTTTTATTGGGTCAAAAATTAAGCCTATTTCGAGGTGGTTTGTTACATAAATGAACCGAAACAAATATCAAAGTGCATGGTTCACAATAGTCTAAAGAAAATGAAGTAGAGTTCATACATCACTAAAATAAACTCAAAAAAGTCTGTCTCTAAATAAAGTAAAGCACTGATAAAATTTCAGTGTTGCATAGCAGAATAAGCAATAAACTATGATAAAATATACATAATAGCACTTGCTTCTGCACGTCCCCTAAACAGCTCCATGCGCTAAGCTCATACCTACTATCTATTTTACTCATATAAGAGTAATAGAGATAATAAGAAGCAAAGTATAAAACACCGAGTTAGACAACAGTCTGGTGTGAATGATATACAATCTCAAAATACTTTGCAAACCGATATAGTATAAGACTTAGTGTATAGATAATCATACCTAACACATCCCTATATCCAAAAAGTTAGCACATAACACAATATATGTTACACTATTAATATCGTCATGTGGTATACTACACTAAGTACGTTATGGATATCAGGGTACCTATCTCAAGAATACCAACATCACAAGACATCCAATAATCATATCAATCATAACATACACAAAGACAACCATCCCTGAGGTCTCATACCGCCATGTCTATCACCAAGGTCTCACATTGACATGCACCATCACCATGATTATCATCGAAGTTTCAATTTACCATGATCATTTCCGAAGTCTCACTTAGCTGCGACTTTTCCAAATTCTCCTATCGCCATAAGTTTTCCCAAGTTGTGCTCTGTAATGACCTTCCAAAGGTCTCTACCACCGCGACTTTCCTAAAGTCTACTTCATCCTAACCTTCCCTTGGTTTTTGCCACTGTGACTTTCCCAAACTCTGCTTCACCATGAGCTTTCCAAGGTCTTAGGATAAGTGATAACTCTTTAAACGACGTTCTAGGCCAACGACACCCCATGTCATAATTGGATTTAGTGTTTGTTCAAATACTTATCCCATAGATACTGCCTTTTAGAGAAAGCTAGATCGTCCGACGGTCCAGGGTACATAGGTGAGTGTCCTCACATATCCTTGCCCCATGGAATCACTCATATCCAGAGTTATCAATGATCCCTTCTACATGTGACTCGATTCAGAACATCCCATGCCCTATCACATCTCTTCGCCTTGACGATCATGCCTCCTCAAACTACCTTAGCCCCTGGTATGTATTTCCCTCTCAAAGTATTCAATCAAACGCTCCATGTCATCAAAGTTTGGAACATCTCTACATGCCTATCTCATGTTGTAGATTCATCTTGTCATAGTTCTGATGTCATCAAGTTGAAGCATCACGCCTTCGCCTCATCATTTACTATCGTTTTCATCGCGTTTCTACCATCGAAAATGAATGTCGAACGATTGAACGAGCACACACACACGAACATCGAGACCTAACGTGCATATCCCCTAAGCCTCAACCCTATAGGCTACCACCAAGAGTGGTCAGTACCGACCACAAAATTGATCGATACCGATCACTTTGGCCATCTACAAACTTCACCAAGTTGAAGTTTCTTTACTTTCTTGCTTTACTCTATGCTGATACGAAGCACCATTGGCCCTAACTAGAAGTTTCAGCAAATTTCCTTAAATTAGAAAGTGGTCGGCCCCGACCACATTTCCTCCTCTAAAATTTGGTTATGACCCAAAGTCTTCATCCCATAGCACTTACAAGTTCATGTCGAAGAATTAGTGCCGAAAACCCGAAGTAACTCCTTCATTTGCTCGAAGCACACCAACCACAACCATAAGTGATCACCACCAGTCACTTTTTCACTACCACTGATCACTTTTGACGATCACATTTTGGACTAACAACTAAACTCCAAATCACTTGAAACTTGTTATGCAGACTCTCCTGAGCTTCATGAACATCGTATCCTAGTTTCTTCACATTCCAAGCAATTTGCCCCCACTACTGATACTTTTAACAACCTGATTTTAGGCCATCAAATCAACTCCAAATCACTTGATACTTCTAAAGTAAACTCCTCAAAGCCTCAAGCACAACATATCCAAATTTCATCGCATTTCAACCACTTTGGTGTCACAGCACCCACTGTTGTAAAAATCCATCTAGAGCTCCACCCAAGCCTCGCCTAGGCGTTAAGCTAGGCTTACCGCCTAGCGATTTTTCTAGGCCCACCTAGACAAGGTTTATCGTCTCATGTAAGAATCAAAACATGTATTTAGGTAATGGTATTGCATTATTTAAGGTATGATGCCCCATATTATCATCAATATGCACATTTTAGGAGATCTTGCCTCCATGGCTACTCCAAAGCACATTCAAAATCTAAAAATTCCAATTTACATCAATCGACACTAAACAAAACACTAAAATTTTATCCAAAATACATGAGTTATTAAAAATTCTTAGCTCCAATTAATCCTCATTAATCCCTATCTAAATGATTAATCTCTAGTCCATACTAACCGCGTAGCATCCGCCTAGCAATTTTTACAAACTTGATAAACTGCACCAAATGATGTATTAGAATTCTAAATAAGCAAAATAACCAGCAAACACGTCAAAGCAATCCATAAAACTATCAAACATCATCATAAAACATCCAAGCAATGTATATAATCCATCCAAACATGATTTACAAACATATATTTTCCTAGATTTGATTTTTTATAAAATAGCTATTATGGTTGATAAATGACGTAAATCTTATCAAAATCCAAATCTATCTTTTTGGATTTTATTCTAGGGTATTATTAGTATCAAATCTAAGTCCTAACATAATTTAACTTTAATTATCTTATCAAAAATCACATTTTACTATACAGGTAAGCATAGTAATAGAGAGAGTTAAAATCACTCACCTTATAGCAAAGCGCATGAATCCTTAAGCCAAACTAATGTAGAACAGCCCCAACATAATTCCCAAAGCCCCAAACAGTGGATCTATAATTCTCTATTGCTAATCCCATTTACATCTCTTAATTATGCTATCATGAAGAAATAGTGATCAAATATGGATTAATGGAGGTTAGGAGGTGATTAGAGAAGAAGAGAAATGACTAATGACAGTTGAGATTAAGTGATATTAACCCTAATCTCATATTGAGCTAATATTCTGCACTAATCACTCCCTAATTACCTACTGATATGCTCAAAACTAATCAGAAATTCAAACAGCCATAACTTCTATACGGTAACTCCAAATTCTTAATATGACAATTGTACGGAAATAAAAACCATCATCCCCATGTAATAAAAGTGGTTTCAGACCCTAATTTGGCTCTTACCAATAATATAGATCTTGGAAGATTTTAGGGTCAAAACTGTCCAATAAAAATTCTACAGATGAAAAATGTCACTGGTTAATATTTCCCGTAATTATAGAGTCATGCGCTCTCACATGGATTAAAATAATATTTTATAATCCTATGATACGTAAAATATAGGTTATCAATTATTCAATACTAAAACATAACCACTAAGCAAAATTAAATAATGGTCTCCAATTGCAGTTGCAGCATCACAAGATCCATCAGTAACTTGAAGCTACATTTTACTTTTTTCCACATCCAAATTGCTCCAAAATCCTTGTATGAGTTACAGATATGAGTTCCAGATCCAGTATCTAAAACCCAAGATAATTTACTGATTGCAAAACAATTTTTAATCATAAACCTACCAATAGGTGCAGTAGAACTATTCAATTTCTTCTCGTTGGCAAGTTTTAAGTAATCTGGACAGTTCCGTTTCCAATACCCATTTTGTGACAATAGCGACATTCACCTTTGTTAGTGGAAGCGTCCTTTTTACAATTCTTAGAAGACCACCAATGGTGACATTTACCTTTGTTAATGGAAGCATCCTTCTAACAATTCTTAGAAGCCCACTTATGTTTCTTTGAATCTTTAGAAAATGATGCTTTTCCCTTATTAGTCAATACCGAGTTCTGATCCCTGAACTAACCCCTAGCTTACTACAGCATATTAAGTAGCCTGATGAGGTTTCCCCTTAATTTGTTCATATTGTAATTCAATATGATGGATCAAACTGCTGAGTCAAAGAGCTAAGGATCATATCCACTTGTAGCTCATCGCTTAACTAGATATCTACCTCATAAAGTCTATCAATATAGGCTTTCACTGCAAAAAAAATCCTTAACACGACGACCCTTACTCATTTTCATATCGAGCAACTTCTTAGTAGTCTCGGACTTTGTAGAATGAGACCGCATCGAGACTGCTCCCCAAACAAAAAGATCTAAACTTTTCGAAGAATTTATGAACAATCATATGTTTGTGTTGCCTTTGCAATGGTTCGTCTAAAGTGGATAACACAAACACTTCAATTATTATAAGACTCAACTCTCTCGGTGTTAGTACCCTTAGCGGGTCTCTCTCTTAGAGGTTCATTTGTCGACGACATAAACTTTTCGATATTAGTACTATCTTGATTACTCTTAGCCAGTCAATGTAGTTGGTCTAGTAAGCTTGTTGTTTTTAGAAAATAGTCTTAAATCTGTTGTAACGACCCATAATTTTTAACGTTCAAATGGGAATATTTAATTTATTTTAATATTCAAATTTGATAAATAATAAGAAAATTAATTTTTAATAAAACAACTTGATTTTTAATGACGTATTTTTAATTGAATTCATAGGATTTTCCATAATTTTTAATTTGGATAATATTTAAATTATCGTTTGATGCATTTTACGGTAGATTTTGGTGTTTTTGAAATTTCGTAGAATAAGACACCTAGTGTATTTTATTGTTGTTTTATGATCGTGCTACATTATTGTGCACGATCATTTTTTTTTTCTGTCATTCGCGGTTCGTATGCGAATGTGACATAGGATAGCGAAGTGCCGGAAAATTTAAAATTAAATAAACCCTACCCCTTCTTATCTCTCATTTCTTTTGCCTCTTTCCTTTTTTTCCATTTACAGTAAACACCAAAACCTGACACTCACCTTCAAAAATCTAAATATGGAGCTAGAAGCTACAATAAATTATGAAACCGGATACGTTGAATTCATGTTGACGAAGGCTTCAAATCTATATAAGTTTGGTCAAGTACGGCATCGTTTGGGGATGGTCGACGTGAAAAGCCATGACTAGGGTTAACGATTTTCGAAGATTTAGGCAATGATTAGACATTGCGTCGGTTGCATCGAGTTTCTTGTGACAAGGCAAAGGGGCAGTGGCAATTTGGTGGGGTCCATTGACTTTTAAGGGTTGAAAAGGCTAGTCGTTACAATATGGTATCAGAGCTTAGGTTGAGTGAACATACAGGTGGGGTAAAGTCATTAGAGATAGGATTAGTAACACCCTAGAATGAGTTTGAGTGTATTATATATATATGAGAACGTGTATTTGTTAGTGCTATAAAAATGTTTTATATTGTATTGATTGATCTTGAGTGGTTTATGAATTCCAGTCAAGATGTGGGATGCCACGGCATTAATAACGGTTTCTGTACACTTGGACAAGGCAAACCGCCATAGTATTTTCTTTGAAAATTGGTAAATGGAATTTTGTTACCTAGGATTATATATAAAGGAATAATTTTCAAAAAGATATAGTTATTTATGATGTGTTTGTTTGTTAGAAAACAATAATATTCAATTATTATCATTTATTATTTGATTAGGTGTGCTCGACAGTTTATGAGCATTTATTATTTGGTTAATGATGTGCACGTAAATGTGCATATTTTTACCACCATATTTATCTATTTAAATTAAATAAATGATCATATCGAGTATTTTAACTTGTTTAAACCAAAATTCATATTATTTTCAAATCGTCACATATTCATCTTCATCCAAGGGCAAAATGGTCATTTTTGTGCATATATTAATTTGAGAAAATTTAATTAGAAATTTCTATATTATTTTATAGGAATTTGGCTTCATATACAAGTGGTTTCATGAAGATGTATGCATGCACAAAGAAGATACAAAGGAATGGAGATGGAAATAATTCAAAGGCATGATAATGGAGGACCCCACCTACCCACCTACCTTAATGTACAAATTAGAAGCTAATGCACATGCTTATGGAATTAATGGCTTCATGTACACTTAAATGATGATTAGTAGAAGCTAATGATTACTTGGCATCCACACTTTCTAAAGGGTATTTTGGGCATTCCCCAAAAATATGAATTAGGGTTTAACACATGTATAAGTACCCCTTATGTTTCATGTAACCCACCTTCTCCCTTAGTCTCTCTTTAGTTTAGTTTAGGCTCAAAAATAAACAAAGCTCTTCTCTTTCTCTTTTCATGGCTACTTAGCCATTTCTTTTATGTAATCTTTTCTTTTTGCAATTTTCAATACATGCTCTTTTCTTCTTTTGTTTATTTCCTTTCATATTAGTAGTGTAGATTTGTTTATTTATGCAAGTAGTGTAGATTTTCTTTTATGCAATTAGAATAATTTTTCCTTTCATTTTAGTTTCATGTTGCTTTCTACATTTGTTCATATGATCACAAATATGAGAGGCTAATCCCTACAATTTAGGGGTAATGAAGCTCTCTAGTATGTAGATGCAACATTTTGATGTTTATGCTCTCTTTTTGTGCTTAATGAATCATTTGAAGTGGTTTAACTTGTTGTTTTTGATGTGAATTTGATAGCCTATATTGTTGACACCAAATAGGCTATGCTTAAACAATCACAAACAATGATTACCTCTTCATCTACATATGATGATGGTAATAAAGTTATTGTTGAAATTAAAATTTGATGGCCTATATTTCTAAATAATAGTTAATAGGCCATGCTTAAAATAGATTTTTCTTTCAACTTTGTTGTCATATTTCATGAGAGTTAAAGGTGTATTAGTGGTTGTGTTATAGTTTGATGGTTTATATTGTGCTAATTAATAGCACAAATATACCATACTTATGATAAGCACATCAACTAATTACACTAATGACAAGAAAAGAGAGATCATAACTTCATTTTGTTGATTTATGTGATCTAGAGAGTGGAAATTGCCTCTAAATTGCCTTCACACTCTCATATTTTTATCAATTTTCTTTTGCTAGTTTTCTACATTTTTAGCTAATCACATTTTCAACTTTGGTTAATTTGATTGAATAGAGTTTAAAATCATCAATTCCCTACGGATCGACCCGTACTCACCACGTACTTCAATAGTATGCCGTGCGCTTGCGGTAAATTTATTTCTAAATTCGTTCGACGGTTTTCTAAACCGATAGAAAAACTATCGACGAATAGTTAAATTAAATACAAACACCTTGTGAAGTAAATTTCATGGTTTGACTATAAGGTGTTCAATGATAATGTTGGGTTAAAATTTAATTTTCATAAAAGTTGTTTATTATAATCTAAACGAAGATATACTTTTATGAAATAATTTAGATAAGGAAGTAGCTTTATAAAAATATGGTTTATAAATAAAAATGATTTAAAATTGAGAATTTGAGAACTTAAATTCCGAGGTTTTTAAAAAGAAGTTTTTCTAGGATTTTGGAAAATAATAGTAGTATTATTTGAAAGTAAGTAGTTAGGAAATTGGTTTACGAAATTTAGATCATGGTACATAGTAATATTTACGAAGTATTTGATACCTCTTTGAAAATGGTTTTACTTAAGTCCAAAAACTATGATTTTGAAGCACTGAACTCACTTCTATCATTAGAAAATAATTTTGTTGATGACTGCAGCATTATCGGCGTTCATTTTCGAGTTTCTAAATAGGGGAATGCTACCATAGTAGTTTCCTGCAGAGTTGTTTTAGTAAAATAGATTTTGATTGAATCCCAAAAGTATGATTTGATATAAAAAAGGAGACATGTAATTATTATTTCAAAATGAATTGAAATAAAACCCAATGTTTAGCTCTTAAGTTTTTTAAGTTATTTATAGACACATAAATCCTATGGATTAGGATAGTTTTGTTTGTTCATCTCAATATTGATATGTTGTTTGGTAGTTTTCATTTATTGAAATGTAATGGAATATTCGGCGATTTTGGACAGTCAAAAACTTCTAGATTAGTTGAGAACTTGAAGCTAAGTGTTTGTGGCTATGTAAGGGGATCAGAAGATTCAAATCAAGGATCCAGATCAGAGTCCACACTAAGGAAGTCGAGTTAGCGATACTAGTTCTGTAACGACCCGCCAATTTATCACTTTGATAAAATTTATTTATTTTTAATAAAAGGTTAATAATATAAATAATATTGTCTTGAGTAATAATAAGTCATGGTAATTTTATTTTGAATAAATATTTACAAAAATATTTTCCTCGAAGTCTAAATCGATAAAATGGCTGAAAACTGTTTTATCGATAACCGGCCCTATAATCGTAAAACATCATGCTTGGAACTGGATACATACACTTATTTTTATAATTAAACAAGAATATAAAATAAAATCAGTTGAGTTGTTTTTGAAAATAAAATGTGTTTATAACTTTTGAAATATGGTTTTAAACTTAACAATTCCTTTCCAAATCTTTTATAAATATTTTTTGATTTATAAAGTTTTTTAAAGGTAATTTGAAGGTTTTATGAAATGATCAAAATGTTTTAATGGTTTAGAGTCGATCAAATAACTTGACCGCCTTCTGCGTGTCAGAGAGATAGTATCTAGGCTTGAGTTTGGAAATCCAGTTTTCTGCTCTCCATGGCTATCCAGACTGACCCGACAGATGGGATAGTGAATTTGATTTACTCGGATCAAATTTTCCAAAGGATAAAGAAAGATATTTTTCAAGATTTGAACAGCTTGGATTTTATAAAGATGTCTTCTTGTACTCGGTGTTAAAACTCGAAGAGGGAACTCGTACTATTCGTGGAATTTAAAATGTGATTCCACCGTTATTCTGCCCATAGTATTTGTTGAGTACAGGGATTGATATTGAGTAGAATTAGATGATTTCCATAGATTCTACTCACTTAATATTTACTGGTTTTGGATTAACACCCTAGATAACATGGTTTCAACTAAATCAAAAGTATGATTTTTAAACTATGAAATCTTTATTAAGATTTAAATAAGTTGATTTGGAATTAATTTAAATTCCTATACTTAAAATTTATAGGTTTGGATTAATAGTAAACGATGTCTTGAATAACATTGTTTTTTATCCATGTTAAAAGTTATGAGTTGGAAACCTTGGTTAAGAGTAAAATGAAATGATTTTGGGAATATTTTCGTAAGTATAAAAGAAATGATTTTGAATTATTCCAAGTTTAAAAGGGTTTTAAGTAATCAAAGATTTGATGAGAGAGGTTTGATAATTATGTATATACCGGAAAGATTGTTTCAATAATATATATCTCCAAGGGAGATTTTTGATAAAAAGAACTTAATCAATTAAAGAATGATCTCCTATTCACAAAACCTCTTTTTATCGATGATTGGATCGAAGGAACCGGGGTCGGATCTGGGGAAATCCCTATCCGAAAACCACTTCGAACCAATGTATGCGTTCAAAAAATAAAGATCTGATAGAGAGAATAAAGAATGAAGACCAGGGATTTTTGGGATGAATGGACTGCTTCTTGATAATTCTGGTTTTCTCCCAAATACTAAAGTAGCAATGGTCCCTTCATTTCTGAAATTCTTTGGATTGCAAGGACTTCTCACAACTAATCCTAAGGTTAATTCTCGACAGGATGTGTGGTAAGAGAGTACTTTTAGTTTCGTTCAATCCCAGAACGAACTTGTATGGATGGATGTCTGACGTTGCATTCTTCAGATTTCATCGTTGATTTTTATAAACGTACATCTGCTTGGTGGCGGAGAAGGAAACTTCTCTTAGCTTAACACCCTTCTCTGAGACTTATGAGCTCGGAGGTTGTATGTTTGTGTAAGTCAACAAGTGATCGATAGAATGGTAGTGTGGCATTCAAAGGAAAATGATGTGCTATGTGAAAAGGTAATCGTTACCTCAGGCCTCACACCCGGAAATGACCGAAACAGGATTGGATGCAGCAAGGCTATGTGGTTCGCCACCATTAGGGTATGATCATCTCCTTCTAGTTGTATTTCTTCCCGGTATGACGTTTGGGATGTAAACTAATGTGGATGTATGTTACGAGGTACCTCGGATAGGTCGGTAATGACTGGGATGATGACATATTTGGTACTATCTAAGGAGAGGTAGGCCGGTCTTATGTTGGTAGAGGTGCAGATGTTTTGTTGACCTCGGTACATTCCTCTAGAGTTGTACTGCCGGAAGGTGGTCCCTTCACCTGGTCATTTGTATGGAATCAATTCTCCAATAAGTGCCTGCCAGTTTGTTTGTAGAATCCGTGTTTGTGGCTAGTATTGCTGGAATTTAATAATGAAACAATTTCGGCTAAGATTAATAAGTTTATTTGCAAATGTTTTCAAAGATATGTCATTAAAAATAGTATCCCTTATTTTTACATAAGAATGTTTTGGTTATCATAACGTAAAAACCCGTTCCGTGTTTATGTGCGGCGTGGTCTTATGAGATACCTTTTTGTTTTCAAAATGCATATTTTGAGTTCTCACACCAGTCCCATGACTGACCCGGAGTTTATTTTCCCTTTTTCTTAAACTCTGGGTGCCCTAATTTTCTCCGGACAGCCCAGTAGTTAGGTTTAGCTTAGAAGAAATGGGATGGAGCTCGATGTGTGGAGTTAGAAGATTTTTCTGAAGATTTGTTATCTATTTCTACAACACTTGAGTAGTATTGTATTCTGCATTTGTAAGGACAGGAATTTATAACTGTCCATGTATAACTCTAATAAATGTATTTTAATTTCCGCTGTAATGATTATTTATTGAAATAACATATGTGAGATTTTGTTTGTCTTTTTTTTCTTACCCTTAAGAATCCGCTTCTCCGGCACTTGGATTTACAGCACGTGAATACCGAGGATGTATTTGTGTTGATTTCTGGGGGTCGAAGAAACGAGTCCTTACAAGTTTGGAAGAGAAGTTTATGTAATCGAGAAAGTGATCGGATTTGATATTGCATATGGATGACATATGTACATCGTATTGGCTTTAATGTAGTTGTATGTTTCTTACATTATAAATGCAAGTTACATGGTTTGATATGGCATGTTTAAGTGAGATACAGGTACATGGAAGCAAAGGCTTGCTAGTTGCTTTTGGTTTCATGCATAGAGTTTGATTGCTCGTAAATTGGTATGTGTTTATGCTTAACGGGTGTGTTTTCTATGAGTCATACACAATCTATAAGGTATATCATAAGTATTTATTGTTGCGTTGTCCCCAGATATGGGAGGTCCTAGATATAGGCTTATATAAATATTGTGATTTTTCTAGACCTAGCTATGCAAAGGAAGTGATGCCGAAATTTTCTACAACAAATAAGACTTTAAAAACTTAATAACTCATTTTAATTAATTGATTTTAAAAGTCAAAGAGTTTGAAAGCATTTTCTTCCTTTGGGAATTTCGAGGACGAAATTCTTTTAAGGGGGGAAGAATGTAACGACCCGCATTTTTAATGTTCGAATGTGAATAGTTAATTTATTAAATATTCAAATTTGATAAATAATAAGAACATTAATTGGTAATAGAATGACTTGATTTTTAATGATGTATTTTTAAATGAATCCATAGGATTTTTCAAAAAATTTAATTTGAAAAATATTTAAATTATCGTTTGACGCACTTTGCGAAATACTTTGTATTTTTGAAATTTCACAGAATAATATAACTGGTGTATTTTATTGTTGTTTTGTGATCGTATCGCATTATTGTACGCAATCATATTTTTATTTCTATCATATGTGGTTCGTACGTGAACATGATGTTGCGTAGCGAAGTGTTGGAAAATTTAAAATTAAATAACCCCTACCCCTTCTTATCTCTCATTCCTTTTCCCCCTTTCTTCTTTCATTTCCATTTAAAGTAAACACCAAACCCCTACATCCAACTTCAAAAATCAAATCTGGAGCTAGAAGCCACAATAAATTTTGAAACCAGGTCTGTTAAGCTCATATTGACGAGGGCTTCAAATCTACATGTGTTTGGTCAAGTGCGGCATCATCTGGGGATGGTCAACGTGAAGAGCCACGATTAGGGTTAGTAAATTTTGAAGATTTAGCCTACGATTGGATATGGCGTTGGTTGCATCGAGTTTTTCGTGGTAAGGCGAAGGGCGATGGCAATTTGGTGGGGTTCGGTTGAGTTTTGAGGTCGAAAAGATTGGTCGTTACATTTATCCTTTTGCTTCAAATTTAATTTAAGTAGGTTAGGAAAATTTAAACATTGCATATGTTCTTACAATATTAGATAGATTAAATGGTTACATTTCATTTATCTAATAAGATCCTACTAGACCTCTATGTTTCTCTATACATAAAGAGGAAACATAGAAATCTTTCAATTTCACTAGTGGGTGTTAGGACTTGCATGTCTTAGGATTTTGACCGTATGGAAGCTCAATAAATCATAGGACTACATGCGATGGACAACACCTTATCGTTTATATCATTTGCAACTCCTTACCCATGGTCTTTGTCCTAATCTTATCTCGACCTTGAGGAAGATCAACAAATCGAAGGAGATTATTAAGTCGTACCTACAATTTCATGACGGCCTAAGTATAATGCATGTGCCTTGAGGAAGATCAATAGATATAGGCATGTATCTTACCTCGTGTAGTCAATATACTAATAGTACTACACATAATATCTCTGGCTTGAGGAAGATCAACAACCAAAGAGAATGTATGTATTCTATTAATATATAAATGGTAGAGGACAACTTATGTATATATTAGAGATTCATAATTTTTAATATATTTATATCGAAAAGTGATATCGATTTAAGAATAATGTATTTTTTATGAAATACCGTCATGATTCAAGTGTCAAATACGCCTAAAATCACGGTATACGTACCATATATATGTATTTATTAAACCTAATTTAGGTGTTTTATATTTCTACTCTATTTAATTAAATCATATCTAGTTTGATTTTTATTTTATTAATTAAATCATATTTAATTAACAAATTTTTATTAACACTTCAATTTTTAATTTGAATTCCAATCATTGATTTTTTACTTCATTCATCCTTAGCAATTTAAAGATGAATAAGGACTGTAAAATTTACAATAATTATGTAAACATATCATAATGCATGTACATAAATTGTTGATTAAATTAATTAACTAAAATAATTTTTTAATTAAAATAACTAATTAAATTCAAAAAATATTCTTCGTTTATCTTAAACATTTTAAGGTAAACATACATATATCATTATATTTGTTTTAATTTAATTAATCAACTTTATTTATTTATTTAATCAAATTAATTAAATTATTAAAATAAAATTTTGAAATTAATACATTAACTTTCAAAACCAATTTTGAAAACTTTATAACATGTCATATTTTAAACAAAACATTTAAATTTAAAATTTCAACATATATTTTGAAAAAGTAGATGAAGGCCCAAATCAATTGAGCCTTTATATTGGGAACAAACTGTGGGCTCACTTCATCATTCGAGTCGGGCCGGTAACTAGGTAGGAAAGAGTGCTTGATTACCCAAACCCAACTTTGACACTACCCTTCTAAACAACCTACTAAATGGGCAGACTTTAATTAGTTAGCCATAATATTGCTAGCCATTGAAGGAACTGGGTTAGTTGAAAGCAGGTCAAATGGGTGAATTACAAAAAAGATTTCATTTTGATCTTTGTGGAGCCTATGAAATCTAAATGGATTTTAGATCCAATCTAAAATATTTTAATAAAATCTTCATTTTATTTAATATGTTTAAAAAGTTTGTTTTGTTTTATTTATTATTCACAAGTATATCATATACACTTGTGTATGTGAAGTGCACATACTATAGATTACAAGTGTACATTTTTAATATGATCTATGTAAGTATTGGGATTTACACCGCAATGGACTCATTTCCCGTTACGTATGTCTTTGTTGTTTGAGTGTTGAATTAAAATACATACATAATAAAAGATGTACATAGACTGTGGGTGTATATATGTGTGTCTGTGTGTGTCTACATATATTAAAATTATATTTGGTAATTTTATATGGTTTGAAATCTAAAATTAACAAGATTGAATTTATTTTCAATTAAGGAAACGTTTAAGATTAAAGATTGCATTATTACATAAAATCCGTCTTATGAATTTGAATTAAGGTAACACATATATATGTATAGATTTATTAATTGAACTGAACAATTTAAATCAAACTTTTAATTAAGAGAGTAAACAAAAGTTATAAAATTTTACACAAAACGTTAAATTTAGAAAGTAAACAAACCTTTGGACTTTACACAAAAGTCCACATATGAATTCTATATTGAAAAACTATTATTCTTATGAAAACAATACCTACAATAATTATATTCAAAACATTAACCATATAACATAACAAATTAACTTGTAAGGCAAATTTATATAATTAACATATACTTTATAAAATTATAATATAGTTTTCAATTGAAGATTAGTCTTAATAAAATTTTCAAAAACAAAAGAAAAGGGAATTGGAAAACATAGGCACATATAATTTCGTGATAAGAACATTCATATTTAAATAATACGGAGAATAACAACAGCATAAATAGTGTTCTTGAGATGAAGTATTGGAAGTGTTTGAACATGTATAAATAGTGTTCTCGAGGTAAGAGAACTGTGTAATATCTGTAGGATCGATTTCACCCTAGAGGGGGGGTGAATAGGGTGATACTAATAATTATAAAAATTTAATGCGGAAATATATAAAATAATTGCAGCACAGATAAAAACAGAATAATAAAAGCAGAAATAGAACAACACAGATTTACCCAGTTTTGGCAAAACCCTACCTATGTGCTGCCCCTAAGGTTTCTACTAGAAATTAAGTAGTCAGAGCTTACACACATAAACTTGCGACATCCGCTATCGATTAACCTAACTCTACGCTCAATACCCTGCCACAACTCAGCCACTGAGTTGCGAATTATTGAACTGCACCACCGTAGTTCGTCCCCTAGTCACATGACTAGAATTTTACAAAAATTTGAAAGTAAATTGCAAAAAGAAAAACAGCTTAAAACACAAAACCCTAGTTTAAAAATATAATCCCAAAAACAATTAATCCGGCCCAAAATAAAAATAGTGATAAACAACATCCCTCTTTTCCTTTCTCTTTGTAAAAATGGCTGCTTCCTTGTTCTCTTCGTTCAAAATTAGGGCTTCGTGGTTTTCTTTGAGGCCGCCGCTTGGTCATTGATCGATCTTACTGTCGAATCTCAATTCAGTTTGATGCTTCTTCGATCTTTGTTCTTTGCTTAGCTTCGGATGCTTCAAATTGCCGAGATTGAATGATGCGTCAATCGGTACGCGAATGCCTTTATTGATTATTGGTTATTCTCAACTGTGATTCGAGTTTAATGATTTATTGCTCCCTGTTTTGCTTTAACTCCAATACCCTATTGCCGATGATGTTAATGGGTTTTTATAGAGTTTAATTCCTTAAATTTTCGTTCGATTGAAATCGTCTGATATTTTAGCTCGGCCGTTCGATTTTGCTTGAATACTTGTGATTAATCTTAACTGGTTCATTTGTATACACGTAACTGATACATTTTATTCGCTTGAGTCGGTTCCTTCGATTCTTCCTTGGTCATCACGGCTTTGATTCTTTGGCATTTTGACTTGACTTGGTTATATTGAAATCCCCTGATTTTTTGTAAAACTGTAAACTGCTACCAGATTTATGTAAAACTGTAAACTGCTCTGACTTGTTTTTCGAACTGCAATGTTTATTCATGTATGCATATATATATATATATGTATATGTATATGTATACACATGTGTGTATTCATATGTATATATATATATGTATGTTTGTTTGTTGCATCATGTATATACTGGACTGGATAAACTCTGATTGATTTCGGCCTTGACTCCTTTGTGTTGAATTTTGTGGTTTACATGTACACTTTGTTGTTGCTTGATGGACTCTGGTAGTACTTGAGTCTTGTTGCACTTCATGTTAGTGATGACTTATTTGGTTATGTGGTCTGTCTTGACTGCTTATTGTTGTAGCATATATATATATATACACACACACACGCATGTTGCTCCTCACTTTGTCATTGCAGTCTGAGTTGCATACGAGCTGGTCTGTTGGTTGCTTCGAATACATGTGTATTTTCTGTTTAGTTTTAATTTGAAGTCTGGTTTTGGTTTCAAGTTGCTTTGTATTTAATTCGAGTTCATTTTGTTCCACTGGATTGCTTGTGCTTATGCATGTTCTTGTTTCACTGGTGCATGTGTGCTGGTTCCTGTTTCTCTTGGTTATTGTATACCTGTTGTTCTGTTCCTCTTGAATGCTTTGCATTCATGTTAATTCATTTGTGTTATCCTTGCTGCAATGCACTAAATCATTGGACTTGTCTGGTTTGATGTTGAAGTCACTATGTTCATAGTTTTCCTTGATCACGATTTAATCTTCATCTGGTTGTCACAAATATATATATATATATATATATATGTGTGTGTGTGTGTGTGTGTACCTGTACTGTTTTTCTTGTTCCACTCGAAGTGTGTCATCATATATGTACATACATACATATGTGTGTATGTATGTGTTGTTGAATTGCATTGCAATTGTATCATTTGATGGTTCACTTTGTATGCTGTATTTTCATTTGTATTGAGTAACTCTCTATCTTGCTGTGTGGTTCTTGCTTCTGGACTGACCTTGGTTAGTTTTGCATTTGCTTCGAGTTATTTCATTTCCTGGTTTGTGTTGCATTGTGTGGTGAGTTGTTGTCTTGGTTGCATACAGTTGGGTTCCTTTTGAAGCTGACATGTCTGAGGCTTTTTGTATTCATGCATGTTGTCATTGGACTTGTGAGTCTTGCTATTTGAGATTTTGTTTGTTCTTGAAGTCACCACTGTTGACATGTGCATTTTGGTTTCTCTGACCAGTCTGGGTTCAACTGTACATTTAATTTTTGGTCGAGGCTTGTTTTATGTTGGTTTTTGAATTCTTGTACTCGACAATTTTGTGATGTTTTTGTAATGCACCTGAGTTGAACCTAGCTTTGGCTCGGGTTTGACCTTGTGCTCAGGTCGTAACTTTATTTTTATTGCACTTGAGTTGAACCTAGCTTTTGATTGGGTTTGACCCTGTGCTCACCTGTCCCTTCAATTTTATCAAGTGTATATCTGTGTGCACGGCCTTGTGGCATGTACAGTGATACACTATGCATGTCACAAGCTGTTCGTGTAAGATGAATTCAAAGTAAATATGATGACGAACAACCCAAATAACTGAGACAAATAACATTTTCAAAATACACATTTTATTTTACACTGCACAAATATTTCTTTTTCAATATTACTACGTCAGTGTTTACTTTGCAAATAATTCAGATGCTGGATTCAAGTTGGAATAGAGTTGAAGATCGAATACGAGTGAATGAGTGATATGTAGTGAGGAAAGTTATGTAAATTGAAATGTTTTGTAATTGAAATTTTGTATAAATAGTGAGAGCACAAATTTGTATTATTCAAAATTGTAATAAATATTTGTTTGAATAAAATATCTGTTTGAATTTAAATTCTGTGTTATTTATTTTATTCAGCAAATATTTATTTAATTATGTGAAAAATAAAATAGTACAATAACAAATACATTTAAATGAATATATATATATATATGTTTATTATCATCAAACAAAAATCATATACTTTCATATTCAACAATATCATCACTTCAAGATTCTCTATTTGACCTTAGTTTTATTAACCAATGGAAAACTCTCGAGCAAATCATTCCTTAGTTATATAATAACTATCAGTACGTAACCCATTGATGCCCCCAACAGCCATGAGTAATACACCGTCTAATATTTGTAGAGCGTTACATACTCAAGTCTCAATGGATGAATTGATATCCTTTTACGAAACATATTTACTAGGAATATTTAAATAATATGTTGTTTTAATGTGATAAATTTCCAACGATTACAACACTTTGTAGTTACTATCACATAACTTATCATTTAAGGATTTTTTACTTAATAAACTTAAATTAAATAATTATTAATTAACATGTCATAATATGATAAGTATATAATAGAAAGACAGGTACATTTTATTTCGAACGAGATTTTATTACAGAGTTAATAATTTACAATAAATTACAGAATTTCCCATATCACATAACCCTTAATCTACTAGATAAATCCCTAGTTTATCAAATGCATATGGGCCCATCATTGGTAGTAGCTCATTAGAGAGTACATTTGGTATTATTGAGAACTTTTGACATTGATCGTATTTCTGTAAATAGTTTATGGCATCTCGATACATAATACACCAATAATATGGTTTTTTTAGTACTTGCTTACCAGTTTTAGCCCACTGCAATGGTCTCCACATATACCATCATGGGCTTCTTTGGGTAGTTGGTGTCATTGCTCTACATTAGTAGTTTACACATCTCCATTTATGTAGTATTTCATCAGATATAGTAAAGTAGGTGCACTATAATTAATAATGTGTTAGGCCTTGGTTGGATCTAAAGGTAAATGATTTTATATTAAATACTAAAAGTATGGTGCTATCCATGAGTTTTGTGAGACTGTTGATTAATTATTTTCGATCCTTAGAACTTGTGAAAAAGTTATTGCATATGCCTTTTTGAATAGTTGCACGCTAGGTTTTTCCAAGTATTCTACTTGGATGAATTTGTACTTTTGAGCATCTCAGGTGCTCGCATATATGCCAAATCATCGTCCCTTGTGTTTTGATCAACCAAGATGTTTTCAATAATGTTGCTCTTAAAGAAAGCTAGCCATTACATGACAATTTTTCAAATACAAAGCCAATCAAGGTTCCTAGGTTCGATAGTTGTTCAAGACCTGATTAACAATGAGCTATGAGTTGTATACCAAATGAATTTTAAGTGTGGACCAAACATTGAAATATAATTTATGTATGAAATATACCAAGTATATAATTTTTACAAAACTATAGATAAACAAATTTAATATAGAACGTTTAAGAAAAGGAAAGTTAGAGTGTAGAAAATAAATGAAACGATCAATTTTATCCTTCTTTGGACTCTCCATCCCATGTTTAGTATATCAATTTCTCTAAGGATTGCCGATAATAATCAGAACTCCCACTTGGCCCAAAGGAAGAGATTCTCACCTTCATGCTAAACTTTTTTATTTCAACACAAAAATGTCTCCTTAATTGTTACTTTGTATGAAGATCGACAAATCAATACATTGTCTAAGAGAATTTCTATAGTTGGAGTTGTCAATTTATTTTCAACCCTTCATGATGAATTAGCTATAGATTCAAGACGTTATTTTTTACTCGAAACCTTCATGTATGTGTATGTCAGCACTAAGTGGGTTTTTAAGAAAGTCTAACTCAAACTTTGAAGATTCAACCCTACTTGTGGCACTTGCATGTTTGTGTATTTCTAATTATATATTTTCTTAATTTTTCAGTTCTTATGCTTTGAAAATCCATCTAAAATTCCTGTATGAACATGTTAAAAATGTTAGTAACATAATTTTAGATTATTCATCATCAAAACAAAATAAAATGAGATCTAATAGTGTATGGTGTGAGTTGAAAACCAAAAGGCACGAGTTTGAGCCCTAATAGAGTAGGAAATCATAAACCTATGAGTAGCCTACAATAGGTGTTGTGAGTACAATGCATACTTCTTAGAGTTACCTAGTGAAAATTGATTCTTTAGGTATTGAAAAACAATTTTTTAAAGCATGATGCATGTAAATAACGATCTATGAATAAACTCCAAGGAATAAATGTTTGCCACTAACGCATATTTAAATGTTTTAAGAGGTTGTTTTATACGGTAATTGTAGTTCAAACACTATACTTATCTTTCTCACTGCAACTTGAGGTTTACCTATCTGACCAACGTATCCATGTTATAAACTTTAAATCCAATAATAAATATATTGAATATGAAAAAATAATATCAATATTAGTGTGGAGAATGAAATTTATTTTTAAAAATAGTTGTAGTACCATTGATGTCACGCTTATCTAGTATAGACACAAACTTCTTGGATTCCCTTATATAATATATATTTATATATACGAGGTCATGAGTTCGGACATGATATAGCAAAAATACCTCTTTGTTTTCATTAGAAAAACCATTAAAAGTATATCATTGGTTAAAAATCCCATCGATGAAAAAAGCTATATATCTTTTCATTTTATGTTTCAATTTATTTACTCATTCATTCATACTCTCCCAATATCATTACATACCTCTTTAAAAGTATTTACTCTTCATGATTTTTTTAACATAAGCACTAAGTAATTCACTCATTTATTAACCTTCATAACTTATACTAATTATTATCTCATTCGCGCACGAATTGCTTGTCATTTGTATTAATTATTTTGCTATCAAAGTCCATAATGCATACGGTTTGTACTACTATTACATTTCCCATGTAGGAAGAAAATGTTCTTTGTACTCGTGATTAGAATTCAATTATTAATGTTAATAACATCAAAGTTTTAAATACATGGTAATTGAATAATCTCTAAAATGAATACATAAGGTTGTCCTATTTGTGTCGCGTGAGTTGAGTGACTATAGTTCATGTGTTCAAACCTTGACAATAAAAGGGAATAAAACCTGTGAATACCCTATAGCATGTTGTTGACTAATAAATTAGTCAACCTTAGAATTAGACTAATGCGCTTGTGAAAGCAAATGTTACTTGCTAACACTAGATGTAAAAATGTAAAATGAGGAGAAAAAAAAGCAAATTATGTAAATTACACAAGATGTAGGGTAGTTCGTTAGATTTGTCGAACTCTACTATGAAGACCTCTTACAATGTTTATCTCTTGTAGTTGCAAGGAATTACAAGAGAATAGTAAGAAACTTAGCCCTTCAGCTTACAATGGTACTAAATTTAAGAACTGGAGAGGAATTGCTTGTCGGAAATGTGTATTTTGAGCATAAAATTCAATGTTCAACCCTATTGATGTTTGAAGGCATGGGTATTTATAGCAGTTAAGAATGATGAACGACCGAGATTGTGTAGTAAAACTAGTAGGAAGCGTTCATGGCCGTTGATCTGGTCGCATGGCCTGATGGAAGAAAGCTATAAAGATGGAAAGGGAATGCGTGGATGAGATGTATGTCAATCGTCCCTCAATACCAAGCGTGTGTCTTGAATTTAATGTTGGCAGTGTGCTATAAGAGTATGCATTTGGAAGCTCTACTGTAATTCCTTGTAAAGCTGGCTGTATGACATGTCATTTACTTTTGCATGTCTATGTGGTAGGGTAGACAAGTAGCTTCTTCCAGGTTGTGTTTGTCGATCTCTTATTGCCAAAGCTTGCTGAGGAAAGTTGAAAGTTGGTAAGGACCAAGTTGCAAGGGATATGTCGGGCCAAGTGTGGGATGATGAGTTGGCCTACCTAAGAATGGTCGAAGGCGAGCTGTGATGAAGCGGAGCCGGAGATGGGTCACACTTGAGCTGGGCCTTGTTTGATGAGTTGGTTGTTGAAGCCATCTTCAATTGAGTCGGCCAACAATTGACCTAAAGGGTTGCTGAGTAGATAGGCTGGCTTGGGATCGGACTGAGTTTGGGCCAGCAAAGACTGGCCGGGCTTAGATGTATTAGGGTTACAAGGACTGTGTTGGGTTGTGCTTAATTGGCTTGCTAATTATACTGACGAGACATTTGACCAACATTCTGTCCCCAAGCCCGTCTTTGTGAGAAGTGGTGGGATTGTCAAATCACAAAGATCCTATCGATCAGTTTTTCTGCTATGCATTCAATGCGTGCAATACGTGGCGCTTTGTCATTTGCTGAGACGGTTCACTTTTTCCACACATGGGGAGATGCTAATGTTTCCAATGTGTATGAATTGACAAGGGCATTGATTACGCCTAGACGGTCGATATCTGATGGCTCTTCGAATCCAATGGCTGAGATCGAAGAGGTAGGTTTTAAATAGCCATCATCTTCTCCCCTTCTGCTCTTAACCAAAGCGTGTTTTCAGTAACTAAAGCTTTCCTTTAAAATCTTTAAAAACCTTCGAATTTCCATGTATTCTTCGAGAAACGGTAAGGCTCTCTCCTTTTCCTTCTTTTATGAATGCCAAGGCTATTGCAAAGTTTTGAGTTTCTATGGTTTTTTTTGCCATTTTTCTTTGTGTTTTGCAATTATTCCTTTTGCTTGATAATGCTATTGTTTTTGTGTTATGCTTTGGCCAAAATCCACATTTGTTTGGCCATCTTTAGACGTCGATCGATCACCACTGTCATGTCAATGGTGGTCGATCGACATTGGCAAACTCTATAGTGGGCTTGCAATTTTTGGTAATGATATTAGTAATAATTTTGGTAATGGATGTAGACTAGGCCTTTATTGCTATGGGCTTAAGTAAAAAACAAAGTAATAGGTAGGGGTTATAAGGTATGTTACTTAGCTTAGGAGTTTAAGTTGTGAGTGGCCTCCATTAGGTGCTTGGCTTGGGCACACCATGGAGACAGTCATCAAGCTTTCACCTCGAGATGTTGATGGGTAAAGATGTGGGGCTTTGTTTAACTTAGTTTGCTTATGTTTTAGTTGGCCACTTTAGGATTATTTTTTACTGGCATATCTACCTCTACTGGTGTTTCTAACCTCAAAGCCTCTGAGTTAGCAGACATGAAAGTTGACATGGCTAAAATTCTGGTCGATCTTCGATGTAATATCAGAATGGTTAGATATCCCACCATCATCGACCAACCTGACCACCCTCCCTTAGGATTCTTCGCCTTCTCTCTGGACTACTTCAAGGTAGGAGTCATAATGCCTCTTCACCCCTACTTTGTATATATCCTCAATGCCTTCAGACTTGCATCCAATCAGCTCACTCCAAATAGCTATCAGTTCCTCTGTAGTCTTTATGTTGCTTGCGTCAAACTCAACCATCTTGAGCCGACCACTCCATTGGTTAGTATGGTTTTCCGACCACGGAAGCAAGTCAGGTACCTAGTTGGCACATACTTTCATTTACAAGATAACACCAAGCCTATTATTTTTGTGGGTGTCCTTTGCAAAGCCGCCAAGGGTTGGATAGGGAGATATTTCCTTATTCCTTACGAGGTCAACCTTGAGATTCAACACCTAGTTCCAAACTCCTAGTAAGTCTTTGCTTCTTTTCATTTTTCTTCCTAGTTTTCCTTCATTTTCATTGCTTAGCTTTCCCATTTAGAGCTTCCATTGATTCTACCGCCATCAATCATGGGACATTAAGTGAAAACTTGAACTTGTTAAAGATGGCCACTGCCATTACCGAGATCTTAAAATCTTAGTAATTGATGCAAACCTTTAGCAGGTCAGGCTAATGAGGGAGCCTAAACAACGGTTGTCGAGTGGGCCAACCCAAAAAATAAACTGGTGTAAAAAGTAGTTAAGCCAAAATGGAACTACTCCTAGATCAAATTCCAGGACAACATAGGCTGGCAGATCACTGAGGCAGAAAGGGTATATGACAATATCTTTATAAGCGAGGAGCCCGAGCAGTGGCAACAAGTAGATCTTGATAAACATAGTGATGTTGTGTCATCTCATATGTAGGAAGAGTTTGACCCAAGGTTATTGGTCGATGTCCCGGTTCCTCCTCATGGGTCCTCGGTCGTTTCTTGGGATATTGGAGGGACCTATGAGGAAACTGGTGTGGAGGGAGGGTCAATAGAGACAGGCATCTGTAGGGACGAAAGTCCCTCCTCCGGGCCAATATCTTTGTATGACCCATTGCATCTTGGGTATGATGCAGTGCCACCGAGACCGATTAAGATAGTGTAGGAAGCTTGGTCTCATTATGCCCACCCCTTACTAGAAGGCAAAGCCGAGCTGGTACAAATGGTATCTTTTTCACACTCGTCTTTCTTTAACTTTACAGTTTGATTAACATTTGTTTCTCATGTCATTACAATGGCCAACATGATAGATTTTGGTGTTTTTGACAAAGGTGAGGAGATGATCCAGACTACCATTACTCAAGCACTCACAAGCCCCATCGCACCAACCGCGCCCAAGGCATAGGTAGTGCTCGAAGTTAGAAAGCATATCATTAATGTGCCTTCCAACCACATGCGGCTGCTCTTGCAATCCACTGACTGTAAAAGGTGGAAAAGAGACGTGGTCAGCCCCTTTTAAGCAGCTAAGGTCGCCACTCATTTTTCTAATTTGCTCTGCATTTACGATATAGAGGAGCTGGCCATCAAGTATGAGGCGGTGCCACTGGGGCAGTTATCTCTGAACATCTCCCATGGTAAGGATACCGAAGACTTGGATCGCCTGTTGTCGGCATTCAAGTTCATGTCTATGGAGACCCTCTCATTCCCCTATCAGGCTTGGACTAGCTGAAGCGGGCACTCATTGGATACCTTGAATGCCCAAACTTGGGATGTTTTGCTAGTAAGTAACTAACCTTGAATTTTCTTGTTCGTTTCTTTGTAGTTATTCTAACATTGGTTTTTTAGTCACCGGGTGCCCCTGCCTCCGCATCGGGATGAGGAGGAGAAACTTCAGAAGGTCTTAAAGGCCGAGGGTGTGGCCCAGGCGATGGCAGAGCTAAGACTGAGACTATTTAGGTAAGGGAGGCAAAAGAGGCAGTAGAGAAAGTGGCCAACGAGGTGGCTATGGCAGTTGAAAAGTCAGTGTGGGAGGAAAACGAGGAATGGGGTGAGGCAAAGAAGGTGGGGAAGACCTCAAGCAGTGGTTGGATATGGTGGAGGAGGGCAACCAGCTGTGGACAGACTTAAATAAATACCTGGCTAGATACCATTTGGATGTGGACATAGTGGTCATTAGGAAAGAGTATATGTACAGGTTGGCCAATCGGCTGAAGCTTATAATAAGGGCCATGGTTAGGGAATTTTTTTTAATTTTCAATCTCCATTAGCAAGTTCGGTGTCGTGGCCTCAGCCTAGGTACCCAAGGTGGTGGCCGAGGAGATGAAGGCGGTTGGGATAGCCATGCAGGCTATCCTTACCCAAGAGCGGCTGGACCCTAACATGGTTGTTGATGAGCCGGCTTCATAGATAATTTTCTATCCTCTTTTAGCATGCCTTGCAGGGAGGCTTGTGCTCCGCACTTCATAAATGAATAGGATTCTATTTACAAAATTTATCTAACTACTTTATCAATTTATCTTATATTATCTCTATGCATAGCTTGTAGGGTAGCATACTTTGAGGAGCTAATGCAATCCTTGTGTATCTTGTATTGGCATGACTTAGTTGATAGGTCGGGTCAGCTAATGGACTTGGAGGTGAACATTGTCCATGAAACCAGTTGTTTGTCAAGCGTCGAGGCCAATAAGTGATAATCAGGCCTCGTTGTGTTACTTTGTTGTTGTTGGGCGATCCTAGCACGAAATTAAGCGCTGAGTGACTCAAGAGCTCTCATGGGTGGTACATTACAAGAATGAGTGGTAGGTGGTCCCGGCATGAACCTGAGCGCTAAGTGGCCTGAAGGTACTCTCAGGTGACATGCTGGAAGATTAGGTGGCAGGCGGTCCCAGCACGACCCTAAGCACTATTGGGCTTGAGGGTACTATAGGGTGACAAGTTGCAAGATTGAGTAGCAAACGGTCCCGACTTGACCCTGAGTGATGTTAGGCTCGAGGGTACTCTTGGGTGACACGCTGCAAGATTGGGTGGCAAGCAATCATGATATGACCCTAAGTGTTGATGGGATCGAGGGTACTCTTGGGTGACATGCTATCTGTAGATGTTGGGCCTAACTTATTTTTGTATGGATGCACTATGGATGCTGGACTTCGACATCACTTGGGGTGACGACGCCACCCTCAACAACAGTGCCTCGCTTCGCAAGAGGGATGGGCAACATCATAAGTGAGGGATATGGGACAATTGCATTCGCGTCTTAGCTCGTCAATGCACCCGACATGAAAGGGAAAGACATATCGCCCAAGCCCACAAGGCAATGGGAAGTCCCTAAGAAATGAAGTGAATACATAGTGATTCAATCTTGCTTGATAGCATGGCAGTCCCTAATAAGGAAGTGAATGCGCAGTAATTCACCCTCGTGGATAGCCGATCGACAAGGAAGGGAGATGAGACTTGCTTTGTCCTTGGCGGCGAAGGTCGGTAGTCCCCAAACAAGGTAATAAGCACATGATAGCACATCCTCGTTGGACCGCCAATGGAGGTTATGATGACCGCCCAATACCTCCAGCACCCAATATAACTAAATAGTGCGCTGTAGCGGTGCACGATTGATGCAGGATGATTATTAAGGGTTAAAAAGAAATAAAACATCATAGACCCTATCGTATATCTCACAGTGCATCGAATAAAATATAATACACATCACAGATATAAAACCGGCGAGACAATAATAACTAAAATGAGCCACAATATCAGAGTACACAGGTTCACAAAGTTATACAAAATGATAATAAAGTTTATACAACTGAAAATAAACTTTAACTATCTCTTGATAAAATATAGAACACTATCTAGGCTCCATAGTGTTGCATGGTAGAATAAGCATAAGTATCCATATATATAATACAAGAAAGCTCCATTATGCTCGTCATCTACACTGCCACCGCGTAGCACTTAGACCTGTTATTTAGTCTACTCATTTAGGAGTATCCTCGATAATAAGAAACAAAGCATAAAACCTCGAGTTAGATAATATTCTAGCATGAGTGATAAGAAATCTTAAAATACTATACAAGTTGATATGGTAAGGAATAAGGGTATACAAACCATACTTGACCTGTCCCTGCAACAAAAGAGTTAGCACATAACAAACATAACATGCTTCTCTACGAACATTATAAAGGTGTACCAAAACCTAAGTACAATGTCGGTGCCTAAGTATCCACATCCACAATACCTCTCTCAACCAACATCCCTAGACCAATGGACCATAGGGAAAACAACAAAAGCAAACATAGCATCCATATATATGATAACTCGTATGACCATTCCTTTTTTAGCGATTAATGGAAAAATCCACGTTTTCAGTGTACATTCTCACAGCCCGAAGTTGACACTAGAACCATTCCACTGGTCCAAGGTATTTGGATCCATTCCACCAATCCGATGTAACCATTCCAAGTACCAGTAAGTGTCCTCACAATACCCCTACTTTCGAGTACATCAAAAAATACTCCAAGTATCAAATATCCCTTAGCATGCATATTTGAGCTCATTCCTTGCTCCATCCAGCATTCATCCTCAAGGAACCATTCATTATTCAGTTCTTTCCACAATAGAACTATTCAACAGTCTATACATGGGTCACCCATCTTAAAACTTTCCCTTGTGGACAATCATCCTCCGACTTTATTCAACATTGAGTCGTCATCCTCGAAACATAAAACCATTCACCGTCAAGTTACACTCATTGAAGTCCCAAAGCTATCATCCTTCATCGTGCTACCACATTGCCATCGAACACCAAGCAAACAAACAAACACTTTTAGCACGACTTACAAGACCTACTCTCACCTTCCTGGAAGTTTCATTACCCGAGGCCTCATAAATTCATGTCGGTACTGACCAAAAGAGGTCAGTACCGATATGAATTCCTTAGCTTATACTTAGCCAAATTTGGCTAAGTACCTTTTCTCCCCGATCTCTTCATTTGCTTGCTTTGGACCTCCTTGCTCCATTCCTCGACCCTCCAGGTCCCTGGCACCAACCTACTAGCAAGAAAAGAGTTGGGTGCCATTTAAAAGCGATCAGTACAAGTTCTATAGATAGCCATTTTTTGGCTCTCGTCTTTTGTAGTTTCTTCCTTGCTTTGTCCTGAAGCTTTCCTCAGAGTTTCATCGCCTTTGCCCTAGAGCAACTCCTTCTACTAATCAAAACTGAAATTCCTAACTTCCTAGCTTTCAGCTCGGTACCAAAATAAGGTTCAACCACCAAACGAACTCTAACCAACCCGTAACCTAAAGTACAAACTCCTCCTATCCTCCAGAGCCCCTCCCCCAAATTTCATCTAATTCCGAGCATTTTTTTCCTTTATTTTGCCCAAAGCGATGACCACTTCCTAAGTAATCTAAAAGCAAAAACAAATCTTGTTAAAGCAACACAAAAAAACAAGCATACCATCCATAAACATTCATTGAACATAAACAACCCATTCAAACTTGATTTGCATACAAATTCTAGTCTAGATCTAACTTTACACTAAAATAACAATATGGCCCAAAAGAGATTGTAAAACCATTTAAAATCAAATCAAATCTTTTTAATTCCGGCCATAAACATTTTTAAAGGTTTAATTAAAGTTAAAAATCGTTTTAATATGGAAATCATATCAAAAACATCAAATTTAACTATATGGACAAGCATGGGATAGTGAGGGATTAGCATACCCAAATTACCACTTTAAACTCCTAGATCTGAACTGGGCAGCAAGGTAGATGAATTCCAAAGCTCACAAATGATGAATCTACAATCCCTCTTTGCTAATTACCCTTCATATGATGGATTTAGCTATGGTTAGTAAGGAAAAGATGATCTTTTTGATGAAATCAGGGTTAATGGAGGTCAGTAATTATTTTGGAAAAGTGGGAAATGAATCATATCAGTCCCATCACCCTCAATTAGGCGCAATTCCAGAAATTCACTAGTATAAGTATGGGCTTAGTTCAATTGTCCACTATTCTGTCCAATAACAAACGAAATTTAAAATGGCCATATCTCCTTAATGGAAGTATGTTGTCTTATTATGACCCCTCTACGGAAAGAGAAACCACAAGCCTAATCTAATGGAAGTGGTTTCAATCCCCAATTAAACCGCTATCAATAGTTTTTTTTGAGAAAAATGATTGTGCAATGCGAGACTACACAGCCGAACCTCTATAAACAGTCATAGGTCTTACAAGAATTACTAGGTCCAAAATGTCCGATAAAAATTCTAAAGGTCGAAATTGTCCCTAGTAGTCATTTTCCAAAGTTTTAGAGTCATATGACCTTATGTGATTTAAATAATAATATTTTTACGGTCCTCTGATATATAAAATATGAGTCGTTACACTCTTCCTCTTTGGGAATTTTGCCTTCGAAATCCACAAACAAATCAATAAATAGTCAACCATAGTTACCTCATATGCTTAACAATCATATGCAACCATCAAATATATTAAATAAACAGCCATGAAATCAATAATATAAGTGACATATCCTAACATGTGAGATACTTAACTATCTTATATGATACCAAAGGTGAAAGTAAATATGATAAACATCAGGCCTTACCATGCAAAGAACTCTAGATATGTAGCCCTCATGCTCCCTTCGGTTTCCAACATGCAATCGCCTCCAGTTTTGCCCCATTGAACCTTCACCAGCTCCACTATCTTCCTCATATGCTATATCATATTACATCTGACAATACGACCAGGCCTATGAGGTCTGGAAGCATCTGGTTCAATCTCGATATCATTAAGTTGATCCGGTACAATTGTCATACTTGAGTCATGCAAAACTTCTACAAGTGAGAGACATGGAATATGTTGTGCATGCCCATCATCTTTTGAAGTAAGTCAATGATAGAGTTAGGGGTATGTCCTAGGGGCAATTATGTAATTTTTTACATATATCTAACTTGGTAACCAATCTTGTTCGAAATAAAAGGTGTTTTCTTTCTATTATACACTTGATATAATGTGTTATATTAATTTAATTAAATGTATATTTAATAATAAAAAAATCTATAAATGGTATGTTTTTTCGATAGTAGTTATAATGTGTTGTAACTATGAGTAATTTATCATAATGAAAATAAATATACCATTTTAAATATTCCTAATCAAGGTGTATCGAGACTGGATATCGATACATAAGTTGAGACTAATGTACGTAACTCTCTCCAAATATTAGAAAATGTATTACTCATGGTAGTTGGGGGCACCAAGGAGTAACGTACTGATAGTTATTGGATAACTATGGAATGACTCACTTGATAATTATCTGTTGGTTACTATAACTAAAGTCAAATGGAAAATATCGATGTGACAAAATTACACAGTTCTCTTGACTTAAGAAGACAGTTAATTCTTAATATTGAAGCTCCGCTTTGATTATAGTTAAATTATGGCACGATGCCCATCGAATGACTATAGTTGGGTTAAGTGGAAACATTGGAAGTGAAACACTATTTAAGAGAGGATTCGTCTCCTCGGTTATATGAGGTTAGTATCACGATCAACCGAAGTCAACTCAAAGTCAAAGTCTCTGGCGGAGTATTTCGGTAAATAATAATTGTTATTATTGAATCAAGGACTTTGATGTTTAGACTATAGAGTTGAATATGGATGATATTGGGATTTTGACCATTACCAAATTCTATAAATCCTATGAGAAATAGTATTGACGAAGAGAAGTAGTGTAAATAGTAGTCATAACTGGGTATTGTTATCCCGCCTTTTGGCAAGGCCGTGACACCAAGAACTCGACTAGAAACCAAGGATAGTCTGTCCCGAAGATCGGTTATACACAGGTTCACTATGGATACTGGCGAATTTTGTCCGAGTCCGGATCAAGCTACAATTGACAAGACACGACATGCAAAGCTATGAGAGCCAACATTCCAAATTTCAAGTCAATTGGAGTTTATATGCTCAAGATATGGATCGATAAAAATCAAGAGAGAGAGCATCGGTTCGTATCCATCAATGCCTGATCTACTTCGTATCCATCATATTTTTCCCACTTCATATCCATCATATTTATTCCACTTTGTATCCATCATATTTGCTCCACTTCGTATCCATCAAATGAAGGTAGTTCGTATCGGTTCCCCAAACGATCGATACAAAGTAGCACCTAAAAGCATCGATATGAAGTGAGATGCAATCCATCGATACGAAGCAGCTACACATAATCGATACGAAGCAGTCACTAAATCATCGATACGAAGTAGAGCACAGAGCATCAATACGAAAAGAGTTGCCCAGACCGACATGAAGAGTAATTCCAGGTCGATACGAACAAAGCACGACTAAAATGGAAGAAACAACCACTCGGCATGAAAAGTGGATCGATCCTAAATTATAGCGCCACGTCATTTGATCGACACATGATGCATGGATACGGATCAGAATGATACGAGTTCGAAAGCACATTGAAAATCCAAAATTGCGTCGATCATAACTCGAGATCTACAAGTCCAAATGCCACCAAATTTTCACAGGAGCTTGCCTACAACGTCAAGAATGTAACAGATCAATTTCATCCAAAATGGATCAATTCTTGATTGATATGAATTCCATTCGTATCACTATGATATCGAGTCGAAATCAGCTGAACTCGATCCCTTGGGCCCACCCACGTTAGAGAAGAAGTCCTCCGAGATTTGGGCGAGATATTTGCTGCCTATGCCTATAAATCGTGACCTTGGACCTACAGAAAATGGACATTTTTGCCCCTCTACGTCGATACTCTGCCAAAATCGCTTTTGTACTTCGACTGTACTATTGTAAATCTTTTGTAACCAGCTAGTTATAATCAATAAACATCAATCATTCCATAGTGGACGTAGGCCATACGCCGAACCACTCTAAATTCGTGTGTTTCTGCACTTTTTCTTATTTGTTAATTGATGTGTTTGTTAGATCTGCCTCATTTTACATTTACTTTCTTCATTTTATCTCTTTAAACACATCCGAAGAGTGTTGTGCCCAATTTGGTACAAACATGTATGCTTAACAAAGTAAAATTAGATTTTACCGAAACCAAGTAAGCGACAAATTTTTCTAAAATGTCACACCACTTGCTAATTATGTGCGAACATTAATATTCAAATAGTTCAATATTAATCGCTGACCAAATTTACCCCCAACGGGTCACAAAACTGAAACGATGAACGCTCCTTTGACCAAACGATTTAATTAATTTGTAATTGTTATAAATTAATTAATATTTATGATATATTAATTATAAATTTAATTTTGATTTGATGAACAAATATTATTAAATATGTCTATAATAGTTATAAATATATTAATTGATATTCGATATCGATGCGCATTTAAATGGGATTTAAATGCAATAAAAAAAATTCAAGCTTTAAATGGGTTTAAAGCCCATATGGGGGTTGATGTGTTTAGGCCATATCATGACTAAGTAGGGGCGGCTTGTAGGCTAAAGCATGGGCTAGGGTCTTGGTAGATAAGAGGAAAGAATGGGTAAAAGAGATTAGTGGATCTGGATCCTAGCTTCTCTCTAGATTTTTTCACTTATAAATAAATCAAAACCATCGTTATTTTTTTTAACTTTTGGAGCCTCCATTTACACTCATTTCTAGCCAAACCATACACCCTCCATGCTTTATCAATTCATGTTCAAATTAAATCAAATCGAGTCCTATTCGATGGCTAGTATTCAATGGTTTAAGGACTAGCAATCTACTGGATTGGAAATCTGTTCAAGGAGCAAATCTCATCATTTCAAGGTGTACTTTTAGGCATTGGGTGTAAGGTACATTTCTAATCAATATATAATTTATTAATGTTTAGATATAATGTTTATATATATATATATTATTAATTAGGTGACGATTTCGATACACAAATATATTATCACAATTGGATTGGTTGTATGTTTACATATACTTGTATATTAAAATAAAATAATTATTTTAATTATGTACATACCTATAATGGTACGGCTCAACAAAAATACTTTTTTTTTAATTTAATAATTTAATATATAATATTTAAATACGCATATATATAGTTTATAAATAACTATTAAATTATACATCATACAAATATGGCTATATAATTTTATATACATAGTATTATAGATAAACTATTTTTTGCAGCAATAAAGATATATTTGTATATATATATATATAATTTAAATATTATTCAAATCAATTAATAACATAAATTAATTATATCAGCTATATAACATAATATATATACAAGCTATATAATTATATTTTACATTTTATAAAATTAATTTACACATAACATACTTTCGGCTGTAAACTAAACGAAAACATTTTTTAATTTAAAAATATTTAAATTGAAGCCAAGAATTAAAAATTAGTTTTTAAAATTATTTTAAATTATAAAATTGTATAATAAATATTCAAAATACAAAATATCTTTTAGAATTTTACTAGTAATTTAAATTTTAAAATTAGTTTTGAAATAATTTCTTTTATTAACATTTGTAATATATATCTGCACGAATATTTAACAAAACATATTATAAAATTAACAAAAATATTTTTTTTTATTCTGAGCCATTCGCATGACCAGGTGAATATATACTTACTAAAAAATACATTTTGTATATTTTATAAGTATTAATCTATATTTATATTATGTTATTATGTACAAGTATTTAATATATATATATATATATTTATGTTAAAAAAATTATTACATAAATATATATTGTTTTCGAATTTATAAAAAATATTTTATATATTTTATAAATTATTTAAATATAAATTCATATAGTTATAAATATATATATATATGGTGTTAATTTATTTTATATGTATATTTAAAAATGTATATGTATATATGTACATAAAATTATTTAAATAAGAGTATAGTTTATATATGTATATATATTTATAACATTATATATATAAGTATATGGATACACATCTAGACAATGTGGTTGTATATTAGATGAGCTAACATGTTCGTTGCGGTGTAAATCCAAATACATATACACGGACATATTATACCTTACATGGATTAAAATGTTACAAATGCACATACATACATACATATATATATGTATATGTATGTATATGTATATATGATATACGTATATATATAATATAACATTAAATTAAATAATATAAAATCATTTTATAAATTTAAATAAAATAAAGATTTTATTTAAAAGAATTTAGAAATGTTCTAAATAAATTAGACTTAATAGGCCCAATAAAGATCCAATGTGGTAGAAAAATTGAAATGCACTCATTTCTTCTACTGTGGGCTGGTCCAGTTACAACAATGGTATCGAAGACCAATAGCCTATGCGGTCTAAATTAGTCATGTTAGGGTTAACCAATTAAGTTCATAACTTAGTTAGTAGGGTGTCTAAGAAAGGGAGTGTCGAAGGATTGGGTTTGGGTAATCAAATACTCTGCCTTACCTAGCTATTGGACTGGCCCGAACAAATATGTGAGCCCAAAAGGGTGCTCCTAATAAAAGAGGCCCATTTTATATTGGGCTTTGGACTAATTTTCAAAATTGTTTGAAAAATAAAAATATAAGATTTTAAATTTAAATGTAAAATAAGATATACATATATTATAAAAGTTATAATATAATAATTTTTTTTAAAATGTTTGAAAATTAATATAAATCAATTTCAAAAAATTTAAATTTATTAATAAGAATAATAAAATAGGTAAATTAATTAAAAGAGTTAATTAATGGAAAATATATACATGTATTATATATTTTGATATATGTTATGATATTTGAAAATGTTCAAGATATCATAATATAAATGTATGTATATAAAATAATTTCCCGAAATTAATATATTTTATTTAAAATTGTTTAATTAATAAACTGATTAAAAGTGAATTAATTAAATAATATCACATATATGTGATATATGTGTTACACTATAAAGGTTATAGTATATAATAAGTGTTTAATATAAATGTTATATTAAATTAATATCAAATTAGTTAAATAAAATTTAATTAATATAATATTATACATAAGACTATTATATAAGTAACATGGAATATAAATGTTATATAATAATAAAAGTTATATAATATGAATGCATAAATTAAAGGTGGAACATTAAGAAACCCTAAATAGACTTAAGGAATAAATACATACGTAGACGTACGAATACCATGATTTCCGATGTGTCCGACACTTGAATCACGAGGGTATTTCAAAAGAAGTACATTATTCCATAGGTCGATTCAGTATAATATACTAAAGATTATGAATCTTCAATATAATGTTGTCCTCTACCCACATATATATAGATATATATATATTAATAAATTACTTATATACTCCTTAGTTGTTAAGCAAACTCAAGCTAGGGATGTTATATGTAGTATTATTAATATATTGAATAGACGAGGTAAGATAACTATATGTATTTATTAAGAAAACTCAAGGTACATATACTATACTTAGGCCATCACGATATGGTAGATACGAGTGAATAATTTCATTTCAATTTTTTGAGCAAACTCAAGGTCGAAATGAAATTAGGACAAGGTACCATAGGTTAGGAGTTGTATACAATACAACCGATAAGGAGTTATCCATCATTCATGGAGTTATGACTTGTTGTGCGAACTCAAGGTCGAAATTCTAAGACGGACGAGTTCTAACATCCACTAGTGAAGTTGAGATACTTCTATGCTTCGCTTAGGGTTTGGTGAAACATGAAAGACTACTGGGAACCTTATTAGAAAAATGAAATGATAACATTTAACATTTCTAATATTGTAAGAACACATGTTATATAATGTTATAATAATCTACATCTATAAATTTGTGCATTTAATACAATGATAGAACATTTATCAATTAAGATATATAAATGAACTGAATTGAAGATTGACAAATAGAAATATAACATATACTTATTAACAAATGCTTCTCGCATGTTAATGTTTCAATACCTATGCAAACACCTTATTTTACAACTACTAAATACTTTCATAATTAGGTCACTTGCGTGTTTATTTGGTCGAGACCGTATATTACTTTCTATGAGTTTCGAACTTTAAAACAGTACAAGATTATGAATATTTGATCCATATACTATTGCATATAAATGTCACACTTTGTAATGTACAATATTTTGATGAAATTAGTTCATCCGAAATGAGCTAATAATCCATAATGCGATATTGAGTTTTAATTTGATTGATTATAGTAAAAGATCATATTGTGTTAAATGTAACACATGACCAAAACTACAATATAGATCTAAGAAATCAATAGCTGAAATGTCAGTTTGATCCGTTTACGTAAGGTACATCATATTTCATGTCCTTAAATGTTAAGGATAATCAAATGCATTTTTGTAAATAGTTCGTAATGATATTGTAGTAGGAGATTCTTTTTGAACGGTTTAACCATTTAAAAAGAATAACGAATGTATAAGAGTATATGTGATTTAACGTTCAGTTGGGATAAAGAGAGTGAATAGTCACTTCTGCTTCATAAAGAAACATCAAAAACGAGAATTGTAATAATAATGATTGATACTTAATTGGAATAAGAAATATGGTTTCTGTTCTGGAATGTATTTCATATAGAAAATTATTTTCTATAAGTTTTACTTCTTTGAGTTCAAGATATTTGATCAAGAACTCTCCATTGTAAACCAGTTGCAATATATGAAATAAATAATCTATATTAAGTGAATGGTGGACCTCAGAATTTAGTATGATATTATAGTAATGGTGGAAATAGTGGGAGCATGCCATATTGCAGTTATTGATTGCATCAAATTATGAAAAATGTTTTCGTAAAACATATCAAATATTGTTTATGAAATAATAACTATTTTTCCATGTTAAATGAAAAATAGATATAGTTATATTTTAGTGTGAATATTATGAACATTGGTTATGAAATAAAATTATAATGTGGTATATATTTTAATAACAAAAATGATGCACTGGAAAATATTGAAGTATCTAAAATTATTTACAATTATTTTAGGATTATAGACTAAGGCATAGTTTTGAAAAATAATTTTTTTATGTAAATAATGTGATGTTGGTTAATTATATCTCAAACAATGAAGGGCTATGCACCCATTTAGTGGGAGCTTCATTCGAGTTGATGAACTCTTCGGATTGATTCATTAACATATATGCAATCATAAGTTTATTAATACCAAAATGGTTCCATGTACTTCGTCTTATTCTCCGATGAGTTATCACAGACATGAACATGTGTATTTGATACGCATGTATAAGTCTATAATAAGCTTGTAGAATATAAAACGAAAGTAAATAATACAATATCCAACATAAATGATAGGATTTGATCGAATGGGCGAGTATATTGGAAAGAGTTATGTATGTACCTAATATGAATATAGATTCAGTCTCAAAGGTCACTCCTCCATATAATACATAATAATGTATTGATAAGTAATCGAACTTTGTTGGACAAAGCACGATTAATGATGAGTGAAGTTGAGTTAAACTCTTTCTATAAGGTGTGCACTTAAGAGTAGTACACAAGGTTAAAATTAATATCATCTAAAGAATAATTTACAAAACCATATAAAATAAGGGTTTATTAGAAACCTCAACATATCCTAGGCCATGGAATCGGCGGGTTATGTGAGTCAAAAGACTACACATAATAATTGTACGTAAGGGATCTTGTATGAGTCGTCCTAAGAGAATTTTTGGAATGATAGTAATTAGATGACTAATTTATGTTGTGAATATAAATATATTGTGAACTAATGCAAAATTAGTTTTATATGCAATTCATAAAATGCTTATGAATGCCCATTCAGTTGCACTAGAAACCGTTGTTTTAAGAATACCAACTTCATAACAAAGGAATTTCTTTAAGAAACTATTGATATAAAGTGATTTGGATACAATCCAATGATAAAACTGATTACAATGGATGAAATGAAACTAACCGAACCTAAATGAAAAAAAATACATTAGAATGTCTAATGAGTATTCTTATACATTAAAGAGAAACTGTAAGTTTCTTATCGATGTAAATAATAAATAATCCTCGGTGTTTAATTAAACCATTAAGAGTATTGACTCTATGATATGGTACGATGCGCAAATCTGAAATAGATTCCTAGTACACTATCAAAATATGATTTTGATAGTTGTATCTAAAGGGATATGATCCATTGGCCGCAAATGCGTCTTTAAGAGAAAGACAAATACAGTTGGAATATAGTGAGCTATATGGATAAGAATAATACCGTGAATTTCAATTATTGAAATTAACATAACATATTCACTATTCTATGTACTCAAGTCGGTTCGGATTTACTCACAAAATTATTACTTAGTCTAACTTTGTATTTGGTGCGTATGTGTTGAAACAGAAATTTCTAAATAATGATTTAGAATAAACTACTTACATAAAAATAACCAAAGTATCTCGAAGTCAGTGGGAGCAATATTGAGTTTGTGAGTTTTTAGATACGATCCAAGAACAGATACTAAAGTGTCGTTCGACAAACATCAAAATTGAACAAATGTTTTTGATATCAAATAGTTTGATTGCGAATCAAAATGCAGAGGAAGTGTGTGCTCATAAGAAAAAAGTTCAAAGGTACATAAATATTTCTAAACCATAAGTAAACAATACACTGTTGATTATTAATGATGTACTTGTGTTAAAATCAGCTTTAGTTGTTTTAATACTCGACGTTAGATTTGTAAATAATGTCTTTTATAGTAAGTATAAAAGAGATTGGGAATGTCCCAAACGATATGCAAGGACACCTCATTTAAATATTTAATACGAAACATTTAAGATTGATTCCTTGTGCATTGGAAATGGGAATTATCGTACATATTATGTTGTCTATGATATCGTGATTATGTATTTGATACATGAAGCAAATATCAAATCCAAATTGACATTACTAAATGGTATTTTAAGGTGTTCTCATGTATTTATAAAACACTAGAGAATTTTTTACATAAACAACAAACTCCTTATGAAGGAGTGTTCAAACTCAAACTTTCATAAGTGTATTAAGTATATTATGTTGATAATAAATTCATGTTGAGAATCTTTAAGTTGGAAATGTTCCAGATGAAATATTTTGGCCGATTCAATAAAAAAGACTAATTACGTCACCTTAAATAGAGCCATAATAAAATCAATATATAAAATATAAATGCACAAATTTATAACTGAGTTGAGGTTGATCCAAATGTTGAGAATCTCATAACATTGTTATATGATAACAATGTCACGATATAATTCATAACAAAACTTAGAGCTCACTGGAATTCGAGAGACATACTTCGAATTGTTCCATATGATAAAGGTAGTTTATCATCGTTGGAGAGAGTTGATTGATAGATTAAATAATTAAAATATAATAGCATACTTGTTCACTGAGGGACTGCCCCAATAGGTTTTGAAAAATCTGACTGGAGAAGTTAGAGTAAGATTCCATAATTGACCCTAAGGCAAGTGGGAGATTAATAAAGTTAGGGGTATGCCCTAGACACAATTATGTAATTTGTTATAAATATCTAACTCGATAACCAATCTTATTCGAAATAAAAGGTGTTTTCTTTCCATTATATACTTGATATAATGTGGTATATTAATTATTTAATTTAATTAAAAGTATATTTAATAGAAAATCTATAAATGGTATGTTTTGTGACAGTACTTAAAAAGTATTGTAACAATGAGTAATTTAGCATAATGAAAATAAATATACCATTTTAAATATTCCTAGTCCGGATGTATCGAGACCGAATATTGATACATCCATTGAGGCTAAAGTATGTAATGCTCTCCAAATGTCGGGCAGTATATTACTCATGGCTGTCGGGGGCACCAAGGGGTTATGTACTGACAGTTATTTGATAACTATAGAATGACTCGCTCGATAGTTTTATTTGGTTAGTATAACTAAGGTCAAAAGGAAAATATCGATGTAACAAAATTACACAATTCTCTTGGCTTGAGAATATTGTTGATCTTCAATGTGAAAGCTCTGCTTTGATTATAGTTAAATCATAGCACAACGTCCATCGAACGACTATAGTTGGGTTAGGTGGAAATATTGGAAGTGAAACACTATTCAAGAGAGGATTTATCTTCTTAGTTATATGAGGTTAGTATCACGGTCAACTGAAGTGAACTCAAAGTCCTGTCCAAAGCATTTTGATTAATAATAATTGTTATTGTTGACCAAGGACTTTGTGTTTGGATTATAGAGTTGAATATGGATGATATTGGAATTTTGACCACTACCAAATTCCATAAGTCCAAAGTGATATACTTTTGACGAAGAAAATTAATGTAAATAACAGTCACAATCGAGTAACGCTTAACAAAGTAAAATTAGAAGTTACCAAAACCAAGTAAGTGATAAATTTGGCCAAACACACCACCTACTAAATGACGTGTGAACGTTAATAATCGAATAGTTCGATATTAATCATTGATCAAATTTACACCTAACAGGTCAAAAAATTGAAACGATTAATACTCCTTTGACCAAACAATTTAATTAATCTATAATTGTTATAAATTAATTAATATTTATGAAATATTAGTTGTATAATTTATTTTGATTTGATGAACAAATATTATTAACTAAGTTTATAATATTTCTAAATATATTAATCGATACACAAATATCAATGCGTGTTTAAATTGGATTTAAATGCAATATAATTTGTTGGGGCTTTAAAGGGGTTTAAAACCCATATGGGGGCTGGTGTGTTTAAGCCACATCATGACCACGCAGGGGAGAGTTGTAGGATGAAGATTGGGCTAGGGTCTTGGTAGATAACAGGAAAGAATGGGTAAGAGATATTAGTGGATCTAGATCCTAAATTTCTCCAGATTCTTTCCCTTATAACTAGTTCAAAACCCTCGTTCTTTTTCCAACTTTTGGAGCCTCCATTTATGCTCATTTCTGGACGAACCCTATACCCTCCATCCTCCATTAATTAAAGTTCAAATTAAATCAAATCAAGTGCTATTTGATAGCTGGTAGTCAATGGTTCAGGGACTAGCAATCTACTGGATTATAAATCAGTTTAAGGAGTAAATTCATCACTTCAAGGTGTACTTTTAGGCATTGGGTGCAAGAAACATTTCTAATCAATATATAATTATTATGGTTTAGATATAATGTGTGTGTATTGTTAGTTAGGTGACGATTCCGATGTACAAATATATTCTTACAATTGAATTGGCTGTATATTTTTATATACTTGTATATTAAAATAAAATAATTTTTTTAATCACGTACATACCTATGATGGTACGACTCAACATAATAAAACATTTATTTAATTTAATAATTTAATATATAATATTTAAATATACATATATAGTTTATAAATAAGTATTACATTATACATCATACAAATATGGCTATATAATTTTATGTACATAGATTATAGATACTATTTTTGAAAGCAATTAATATATTTTTATATTGTTTAAATATTATTTAAATTAATTAATTACATAAATTAAATATATCTATATATATTATATATTTAAATTATATTTTACATTTTATAAAATTAATTTTGTACAAACATACACTCGGCTGTAAATTAAAACAAATTATAATTTAAAAATATTTAAATTATGGCTAAGAATTAAAAATTAGTTTTTTAAATTACAAAATTATATAATAAATATTTTAAATACAAAATATCTATTAGAATTTTACTGGAAATTTAAATTTTGAAATTAGTTTTAAAATAATTTCTTTTATTAATATTTTAAATATATATCCACATGCATATTTGATAAAACATATTTTAAAATTGATTTCTTTTATCTTGAGTCGTGTGCATAACTAGGCGTATATATATTTACTAAAAAAAAATACATTTTGTATATTTTATAAGTATTAATCTATATTTATATCATATTATTATATTTAAGTATTTAATGTATATATCTTAAAAAAATTATTTTGTATATATATGTGTGTGTGTGTGTATGTATATGTATATGTATATATTGTTTTTGAATTTACAAAAAAATATTTAATCTATTTTATTTATGATTTAAATATAAATTTATATGGCTATAAATATATATACAATGTTAATTTATTTTTATATGTATGTGTGTGTGTATTTACACAAAATTATTTAAACAAAAATATAGTTTATATATATGTGTGTAATGAATAACCCGCACTTTAATGGGCCCAAATTTCGATAAAATCGAAACCCAAGTCCATCAAAATACGGATCGTTTGTTTGGTACCTGCAATAAGCATGAGCATATCAGAGATTGATAAACTTAAACTCACAGTGGAATGGAAAAATAGAATAGAATATAAATACTGGCTGAGGCTACTACCTCGGAATCAATAGTGTTCCTTGGGACATTAATTCGCCTTGTCAGTATCGAGCGTGAGAGATATGAAAATGTAACGACCCCACCGCGATGCCCATATTAGCAAAGAACGTTACAAATAATGTCGTCTACTAATCTGGAGAATACGACTTTTTAAGGGCGACCGAAGGTGAATATATCTTTATACTAACACCGACATGTCATTTATACCTTTTTACTTAATATTTGAACTGAAATTTGACGTGTACAATATTAATACAAAGTAATAAACACACCGATTTCTCAAAATCAGAACAATATATCATATAAACATCAATCACAAGTCATAGCGGAATAATAATCTCATATACATATACAAATTGTGAGTCTACAAAATAAAACACTAAACTCACAAATATACAAGTTTTACAATTCTCTAATCTCAATTATACATTTTATATACAAGGCCCAAATTCCTAAATGGGATAAACTAAAAGTCCAAATGTTTATCTCCTCGATAGAATAATCATTCAAAGGTCAACCTATCCTGTAACCTGAAAAGTCTCGAAGCCTGACTCAAGCAAAATAACACCCGGGTCAGACTATCTCTAAATATCCAATAGGGTGAGAACAAGATATAACACAAGAACAAACAACATATAAGTAAATACAGATGTCCATGAAATTACGAGTCATGGGAATTAATTTAACTTAGAGTTCATCACAAGGCACATGGTTATACATTTAAGTCACAAACACATATTAGTCACTAAACACAGAATAACAGAATTAACTTAACATCCATCACAAAACACAAGAACGTATATTTATTTCACTAACACAAGACATAAGAATATATATTTATTTCACGAACACATAATAGTCATAGAATCCAAGAGATCTTAATCCAAACTGATCGTAATGATCGTCCAAAACAATCGCAATGATTGTACTCAAAACTCATGGCAAACAAAAAAACAAATTGGTATCACTCGAACCGATCCGATACCAAGGATCGTACTCAGACTGGGAACACAGAATCACAGATTGATCTCAAGGATAGTCCATACTGATCAAGGTAATCGTAGAAACCATGACTTGATAAATATACATTTATTTAATAGTATTATATTATTATGTTCGAAAAGAAATCCAGGAATAAACTTCTTAAGGATCTAGCAGCCACTTGCCCCATACCAAAAGAGAGTAAACTCTAAAGTGCCAAATACTATCACCTTCAGTAATCACTAGAATTTAACCAATACATCCCATACCGTATAGTGAAATCCAAGTATTTACAAAAAGCTAGCGAATATCACTTATTACGAATACCACTGGAAAACCTGAACTACATTCTCTTAAGGATTTAGCAACCACTTGTCGCACACCAGAAAAGAATACAACTCTAAAGTGTAAAATACTTCCTAATAGAAATCACACAAATTTAACAAAGGCATCCCATACTACCCGGTGAAATTTGAGTATTCGCTAATGGGCTAGTAAGTTGTACTCAAACATTCTATTCAATGAGTAATACCATATTCGACGAAGTCTTGTTCGAAAGCATTTAAACCAATCGATGACACTAAGTCGATTATTAGTACTCCTCAAATTATAGAATTAAGGTTCTCAAAACATTTTTCTCTTTTGAGTTTATTATTTAAAACACTTATTATAATTTCCATAAATCCGTTTATTATTTAACATTATAAAAATATTCACAGATTTGCTAAAATATTCCATAACTCTGAACTATTCCAAGATTTTACTTATATACACAAAGTTGCCTCAAATTCCCATATGGTTGTATTATTCACAAAACTATACTTTAAACCCATATTTAATTACTATTCTAAATCCATATCAAAATATAACCATTTTATTTAAAAATAAATAAAGTTTATACTTTTTAAAACTATATTTCCAAATTCCATGAATCCTATATTATTTATTTAATAATATCGTAATACTTATATTCCAAATCCATAATCACTTTTATGTGAAAATAGATTAGATTTGTATTTCCAAAGTCATATTTCCAAATCCATAAATATTTTACTAAACATGCTTAATATATAAAATAACTTGCTAAAAAACATTTTTAATATTTATTAACTTAATATAGAAATAATTCTAAGATTTATAAATATAAATAATTCTTTTTCGTAAAATTACTTATATACGAAGCTTATCAATTTATTTCATTTAACTCAAATTTATGATTTAAAGATCTGCAATTTCGACCACCTAAATCTCATAATTTTTCAAAACTTAAAACATGAAAGTTGTAGATAAAAGTCTCATCTTTTAAACAAGAAAAAGATCATCCAATTTGGGTTTACATTTTAAAAGTTAGGACCTAAATAATTTTCAAGTTTAAATTATTAACTCTGTCTTTCATTGACAGGGTAGCGATAAAGAAACGAATTTTTGACCATTTAAACTTCAAAATTATGCAAAACTTAAAACATGAAAATTGTAGCAGATAATCTAGGATTTCCAGAATATTAAGAATCATCGAATTCCCATAAGAAATGATAAAGATATGACTAAAACAATTCTCAGGTTTTAACTTCATTATCGCTGTCGTTTATTCTCGAAACAACGATACTAAAACAAATTTTTGACCATGTAAACCATAAAATATTACAAAACTCAAAATATGAAAGTTGTATTAGATAATCTAAGCTTTACGGAACATCAAGAATCATCGAATTTTGATAAGTAACAAAAAAGTTATGGTCATTTTAATTTCAGGTTTCAACTTAGCAATTACACATGAACAGAGCAACACTATCAGGTTCAAACTCAATTTCGAACTAATAAACATCTGAATTTTGAAAAGTAATTGAAAGAAAAGTTGTAGCTAACTGAAAGATCTTTTTACCACAAAAAGGTTGGATAATTTTGGATTAATTTACACTGAGATATCACTGTTTTACTACAGAGATTTTCCTAATTCAATTTCAGCAACCATATCATATTTTCAAAAGAGTATTCTTTCAATTTTCACATAACCATGGAAGTTTCAGCAAATAGTGTTTTATAACAGCAACAAATTAATTCAATTTAACATCTAAATTACTAGTTGAATCAATCAAAAAAACCATCCAAGGAGATAGTGGTGAGGATTACTCACCTTTTATTCATTCAATTCAACAACTAAGATTATTGCTTCAGCCCAAGATTTCAAACCACCAAACTCTAGAACTCAATTCATACAAATACAACAAAAACCCAAATTTAACTACTATAAAGAATGAAATTAAATAGTCTAGATGATAGAATAGGGTTCCAAAGTTATTGTTACCCGGGTAATTGACCCGGTAGCGTGAGGATCAGCGAACGAGTACATCGTTCGGCACAAAGAATCGTTCAGCAAGAGGGCTTTGCTCGGCACAGTGCCTCGGTCGGCAAATAGCTTTGCTCCTCACAAAGCTTCGGTCGGCATATAGCTTCGTTCGGCAAGAGTGCCTTGATCGGCATATAGCCTCGTTCGGCAAGAGTGCATCGATCGGCATATAGCCTCGTTCGGCACAAGACCTCGCTTGGCGCAAATCCTCGCTCGGCACAAAGCCTCGTTCGGCACAAGACCTCGCTCGGCGCAAATCCTCGCTCGGCACAAGACCTCGCTCAGCGCAAATCCTCGCTTGGCACAAGACCTCCCTCGATGCAAATCCTCGCTAGGCACAAAGCCTCGTTCGGCATAAGACCTCGCTCGGCGCAAATCCTCGCTCGGCATTTCTGGATTGTTAGCAAACCATCAAGTCCACAACAGAGTGAGAGCATTCTACCACTTACCTCGTTTCTCTTGAGTGATTACTTCGAGTCACTTGATGGATGACCAGACAGATCTCGCCCGGCATTCCTCATTCGGCATGCCTCGTTCGGCATGTCTGGCTCGGTGTGCAGGGGTCACTTGCTGTGGGCTAAGATGCCATGTTCCTAGGCCCATGAGGGAAGTTCAACCCCTCTTCGTCTATAAATAGAGGGACAGAGGCATACTTAAAAGTGACCTTTTTTCGAGAACAATGGGGAGACTCTGCCATTTTCAAGACTCTTTCTTTTTCAGTTAAAACTTGTATTCAAGTTGTTGGTGTACGGATTGTATCTGTATTCAATTATTGGAAAAGCAATAAAGATTAAACTCAAAGTGGACGTAGGCAGTTACGTCGAACCACTATAAATTTGGTGTTCTTGTTTCTTACAGTTATTATTGCATTCCACCATGTTATTCCTCAGTTTTAATTTATCTTCTTCATTAATCTCTCTACACAAAATTCTCTTTGGGTGTTAGTGACCAATTTTGGTGCTAACATTATGGTGCTTTCACTGAGAACCGTTCTCAGGCCATTAGGATCTACTTTGAAGCTACTGGATTGAAGAAATCCCACGAAGAAGATCCAAGTCATTTACAGGAAACCCGTTGATTCTACTCAAAGTTTCTACCAATAACTCTACAATGGGAAAACCACATACTAGATCAGCCTCCCACAACGCAGATGTCAACGAGACTGCAAGTGTCCAACAAGTAGGACCTAGCAATCAACTGGTTAATCTGGGCGCAGGGACTGTCACTGCCCAAAATCAAATGGAAGCTATCACTAGGACAGAGTTCAACGAGATGATGAGAGAACTCATGGAGAGCAGGAGACAACTTAGCGAACAGATCCAAGATAATGCCAACCTTATGACTCAGCTTACTCAACAACAACATCAGAATGCTGGAGGAAGCCCCGCTCCCTATTCCTCATCGACAGCTCTTCTTCGTCTGATGAACCCCCTAGGCGTAGACGTCGTAGAACAGAAACAACGCAAACATGTGCTGCTGATCGATCAACCAAGGATGGTCCGGGTTCTCTACCTGGAGGAATGGATCCTCATTTACACCAAGAAAATCACACTCAAGCTCGAACGGGGAACTTAGGATCTGGAGTACAAGTGGAAGCTGGACAGCCGGCACACCAAGGTCTTAATGATGCTGGTCTCCAGGATACACACTTGGCAGATCGCCAACGGAGGAGACACCGATCAGAACGGTCTCACAGGATAGACACAAACCTGCCATCTTCCATACAAACCCCAAACCTATGAGTTATGATCAGGCAGCTGATGAAAGAGAATCAAGGCTTATCAAATGATGATTGGGGGATATCCAGGAGTCATACTCTGTTCACATATGTTATCTTACAAGCAGAGTACCCCAGGAAGTTTAACATGCCGACTATTCCGACCTATGAAGGAAAGATTGATGCCCGACAGCATGTGATGAGGTATGAATGGATGATGGACTCGGCTAGAGCGAACGATGCAACCAAGTGTAGATGTTTCCCAATAACTTTATCTGGAATCGCTACCATGTGGTTCACCCGACTTCCTCCACGAACTATCTCCAACTTTGATGAGTTAGCGATGAAATTTGTGGAACAATTCAGGATTCATGTCACTCGTCCCAAGGATGTGATGTCCTTGTCCAGTGTGATTCAGGCTCCAGGGGAGTCGTTGAAAGAGTACTTACAAAGATTTCATGTTGCCGCAACTGAAGTTAGAAACCTCAACGACCATGCTATTTTAATGGTCGTGATGCTAGGGGTAAATTCGGATTAAGAGTTGGGAGATTGGTTGGCGGGAAAGCCTCTGACTATGCTAGAACGTTTTTATTCAAAGGCACACCAATTAATAAGAAGGGAGGAAGCTAAGTGGATGAGGCGAGATAATGCACCGGTACATGGCAAGGAGGCTGTGTAGAGTAACATTGTTGTATAACAATCCGGTGACAACTCTGGAAAGGTACAAGTCAATGTTCAAAACAAGCCTGAATAATCTAAAGGATCCGGTGGGGGAAATCCCAAAAAGAAAAGGGAAGCTAGAAAGTGGAAACCAAGGATCCCAACTTACAACGAATACACTCCTCTGAATGCATCTCTGGAAAATATTTACCTGTCAACTTGTAATACTTTCCAATATCGAAAGCCGCACCCAAAAGAGTCTACTGAAGAGCAAAAGCGGACTGGGAAGTATTGCCGCTTCCATGAGACTTACGGACACAATACCGAGGAGTGTAGGCACCTCCATGATGTTATAGAAAAGCCAATTAGACAGAAAAAGTTGCAGGATTTTGTGAAGGATCCTCAGGAGGGTGGACAGGGAACGTCCAATCCCGGTCGCACGCCAGCTCCATGCCATCCTGAGGAGCCTGCTCGGGCCGTAGGCAGACTGGTCATAAATACGATAGTTGGTGGACCTCACCCTACAGACAAGAATTGGCAGGAAATGGAGCGGTATGCTAACTCCTTAAGGCATGCAGATTTCGAATGTTGTTCGAATATGGAGGATGGATCCCCGGCTAAGCAGCAGCGAACGATGATTGATGATATAGTATTTAGGAGCAGAGATGCTGATCAGGTGGAGGCTCCTACCGTTGACCCGATGGTCTTATCCGCGACAATCGGGCCAGCATTTGTGAAAATAATTTTGATTGATTGTGGAAGTTCTGTTAATACCATCTTCAAAAAAGCGTATGACCAAATAAAGATGGAGACGAAAGATTTAAAACCATCTAAAGCTCGTATCCACGGCTTTAATGGTGCAGCAACCGGTGCGGTGGGTTATGTTGAATTGCCAGTTGAACTAGGACAAGGTGAACGTAGGAGGGTGTGAATCCTACCTTTCATAGTTTTGGATGTTGATTCTTCATACAATGTATTTCTGGGTCGACCGGCCTTGGCAGAGTTCAGGGCAGCTTAGGCCCCGTGGTGTTTAACTCTGAAATTTCCGACAGACAAAGGAGTTGGTGTTGTACATGGCGATCAAGCAACTAGTCGTGCATGCTATGTGGCTGAGCTGAGAGAGGCCCAGCGAAGAGAGAAGGGAAAGGTTGTGGACAGCTCCTTCCACAACCGAGTCGTTGAAAATTGAAAAGTAATGCCCGAGCCCTGGCTCGGGCAACATGATCGGATCTGTAGAGACATAGATCCGAGAGATGATGATGAGGAGCCCAGGGAAGAAAAATCAGCACCGGCTGAACTAACGATTGACATTTCAGTCAGCCGAGACGATCCGTCGCGAGTACTTAAAATTGGATCATAACTCAGCCCCTCGATGATCGAGGATCTCACTGATTTCCTCCGAGCGAATCCTGATGTTTTCGCTTGGACGCATTCTGATATGTGCGGTATTTCTCCCGCTATTGCGACTCATATATTGAATATAGACCCGAGGTACGTTCCAATAAAGCAGAAAAGGAGAGGCATGGACCCGGAGAGGTCCGTGGCTCTCAAAGAGGAAGTGGACAAACTCAAAGCCAATGGGTTCGTTCGCGACGCCCTCTACCCAGAATGGGTCTCTAACCCTGTACTAGTGAGAAAAGAGAATAGGAAATGGAGGACGTGTTGATTACTCGGATTTAAACAAAGCATGCCCTAAGGATAGTTTCCCCTTACCTAGAATTGATCAGCTGGTCGACTCAACGGCAGGACACGAGTTATTATCATTTATGGATGCGTACTCGGGATATAATCAAATCCCGATGCACATTCCAAGAACACACCAGTTTCGTCACAGACGTTGGACTGTACTGTTATGTAGTGATGCCTTTTGGGCTGAAAAACGCATAGGCGACTTATCAGCGCTTGGTGAATCGGATGTTTAAAGACCAAATTGGTAGAACAATGGAAGTCTATGTGGATGACATGCTCGTGAAGTCACGGCAGTCGAACGACCACATTCGAGATTTGGCGGAGATGTTTGATATACTCAGGAATTATGGAATGAAAATCAACCCACTGAAGTGTTCCTTTGGTGTTGCATCGGGAAAGTTTTTGGGTTTCATTGTTAATGCGCGAGGAATCGAAGCTAGCTCGGAGAAGATTCAAGCTATCCGAGACATACAAATACCCAGAACTATAAAGCAAGTACAAAGCTTGAATGGAAAAGTAGTCGCGTTGAGTCGATTCATATCCAAGGCCATAGATAAGTGTATTCCCTTCTTCGATGTAATAAAGAAAGTAAAGAGAAATTTTGAATGGACGCCCGACTGCGAAGATGCATTCCGAGCTCTGGTAAGGCATTTAGAAAGTCCCCCGGTGATGTCGAAGCCTGTAGACCATGAGGTGTTGTATGCATACTTGGCTATATCCCAACATGCTATCAGTACAGCTTTGGTTCGCGAGGAGGACCGAGTTCAAAAGTCGGTGTACTATGTTAGTAAACGTCTAATGGGGGCAGAAAAAAATTATCCCAAAATTGAGAAATTGGCCTACTGCTTGGTGATTGCATCACGCAAGCTACATCCGTACTTCCAGGCGCACTCGATCAGTGTCTATACAGATCAACCCTTGCGACAAGTACTCCAACGAGAAGAAACCTCTGGAAGGATGTTAAAATGGAATATCAAGTTGAGTCAGTTTGATATTACCACCTGCCGCGAAGGGCCATACAAGGGCAAGCGCTAGCAGACTTCATTGCTGAATTCACCATGTCAGACAAATCAAACGATTATGATGTCATTCCTCCTATTCGATGGAAACTGTACACTGATGGGGCATCCAACGACCGTTGTTCTGGGGCTGGTATAATACTTGTGACTCCCGAAGACCGATCAATTTGTTACGCTTTAAAACTCAATTTCCCAACCACAAACAATGAAGCTGAGTATGAAGCATTGATTGATGGCTTGAAACTTATCAGGGAACTCGGAATAAAATTGATTGAAATCTTTTATGACTCACAATTGGTAGTGTACCAAGTTCGCGGAGACTATCAAGCAAAGGGGCAGAGGCTCGCCCCATACCTTGCACGAGTTCAAGAACTGTTGATAGACCTTCAATACTACGATATTTCCCATGTCCCGTGCGAGCAAAACAAGGAGGCCGATTCATTGGCAAAGTTTGCAAGTAGAGGAGATGCACAATAGCTGGGCTTGGTTCCCGTCGAAGCTTTACAATCTCCGAGCATAGACAAAATGGAGATAGATTTTGTTATAGAAATAGAAATTGAAAAGGAGTCGTGGATGACCCCATTCAAACAATACCTATTACATGGAACCTTACCCGATAGAAAGAACGAGAGACGACAAGTCATTCGTAAAGCTTCAAGATATATAATGCAAGATGGAATAATGTATCGGAGGGGGTTCTCGGTTCCCTTACTCCGGTGCGTCGCCCATGGTGAAATAAAATGAGTTTTGATGGAAGTGCACGAAGGAGAGTGTAGCGACCATACTGGGGGGCAAACACTCGCGAAAAAGATCCTCCGCTATGGATATTATTGGCCAACTATAAATTGGGATGCTGTGGACTACGTGAGAAAGTGTGACAAATGTCAAAAGTTTGCGAAAATCCCGAGAGCTCCGCCAGCGGAACTCACGCAAATGGTTAGTCCCTGGCCATTTGCAATTTGGGGGATCGATATAATCGGTTCCCTACCGATTTCCAAGGGTGGTGCAAAGTATGCAATTGTTGCGGTTGATTACTTTACTAAGTGGGCAGAAGCAGAGCCTTTAGCTACGATCACCACAAAAACGGTAATTAATTTCGTTGTACGAAACATCATATGCCGTTTTGGCCTCCCGCGAACTATCATCACGAACAATGGAACTCAATTTGAAAGTATGGAATTCAAAGAATTCTGCCAAAAATATCATATTGATAAAAGGTTTTCGGCGGTCGCTCACCCTAAAGCGAACGGGCAAGTGGAAGCCATAAATAAAATAATCAAGCTAATATTAAAGAAACGATTGGAAAAGGCTAGAGGCAAGTGGGTGGATGAGCTTCCGACAGCGCTCTGGGCTTACAGAACCACCCACAGGTCCACGACTGGCCATACTCCATTCACCTTGGCATACGGCGTTGAAGCTGTGATACCCGTCGAACTTGAAGTTCCTTCTCATCGGGTAACCTATTATGATCCCAAGACGAAACAGAATCTATTATTGGAATCACTGGACTTTGTTGATGAAAAATGTGAAGAAGTTGATTTGAGAGCGGCTGCACATAGGAACAGAATTGCTCGATATTATAATGAAAAAGTCCGACCAAGAAGTTTCGATGTGGGCGATCTTGTTTTGAAGCGAGTCTTTCCGACCCCATCACATATGAATCCCACATAGGAAGGTCCATATGTCATCGAACGGAAGCTTGGAGAAGGAACTTTCAAGCTAGCGACCATTGATGGCACGACACTCCCCCGAGCATGGAATGGTGAACACCTACGCCGTTATTACACTTAGCATAATTATTTCGCATTTTAGTTGTAATTATTTCCAGTTTACGATCCTTTCGTTGTTTTTAGTTGTCAGCATGTAATAAGACAATTTAGTCTGTTTTTATTTGTTATGATCAATAAAGGCTTGAAGCCGTCTTTTCCATAAACTATTGATGTTACCATATAGTACACTTCAGTGACGAAGATTAAATTGCGTTATTCTGTCTGGCGTATGAATGCGCATTCAAAACTGAAAAATCTCTAAGTCCCAGAGAGCGGACTAGAGTACTCTGAGTCCCCAGAGTGCGGACTAGAGTATAAGCGACCGAAAAATCTCTAAGTCCCCAGAGTGCGGACTAGAGTACTCTGAGTCCCTGGAGTGCAGACTAGAGTATAAACGACTGGAAAATCTCTAAGTCCCCAGAGAGCAGACTAGACTACTGTGAGTCCCAAAGTGCGGACTAGAGTATAAACGACTGAAAAATATCTAAGTCCCCAGAGTGCGGACTAGAGTACTCTTAGTCCCTAGAGTGCGGACTAGAGTATAAACGATTGGAAAATCTCTAAGTCCCCAGAGAGTGGACTAGAGTACTCTGAATCCCTAGAATGCGGACTAGAGTATATACGACTGAAAAATCTCTAAGTCCCCAAAGAGCGGACTAGAGTACTCTAAGTCCCCAGAGTGCGGACTAGAGTATAAACGACTGAAAAATCTCTAAGTCCCCAGAGTGCGGACTAGAGTACTCTGAGTCCCCAGAGTGCGGACTAGAGTATAAATGACTGGAAAATCTCTAAGTCCCCAGAGAGCGGACTAGAGTACTCTGAGTCCCCAAAGAGCGGACTAGAGTATTCTGAGTCCCCAGAGTGCGGACTAGAGTATAAACGACCAAAAAATCTCTAAGTCCCCAGAGTGCGGACTAGAGTACTCTGAGTCCCCAGAGTGCGAACTAGAGTATAAACGACCAAAAAATCTCTAAGTCCCCAAAGTGCGGACTAGAGTACTCTGAGTCCCCAAAGTGCGGACTAGAGTATAAACGACTGGAAAATCTCTAAGTCCCTAGATAGCGGACTAGAGTACTTTGAGTCCCTAGAGTGCGGACTAGAGTACTCTGAGTCCCCAGATTGCGGAATAGAGTATAAACAACTGGAAAATATCTAAGTCCCCAGAGAGCGGACTAGAGTACTCTGAGTCCCCAGAGTGCAGACTAGAGTATAAACGACCGAAAAATCTCTAAGTCCCCAGAGTGTGGACTAGAGTACTCTGAGTCCCCCGAGTGCGGACTAGAGTATAAATGACTGGAAAATATCTAAGTCCCCAGAGAGCGGACTAGAGTATTCTGAGTCCCCAGAGTGCGGACTAGAGTATAAACAACTTCAAAATCTCCAAAGTCCCCTGAGCGTGGACTAGAATGTTTTGAGTTCCCAGAGTACGGATCAGAGTATAAGCGATTCAAAAAATCTCCGAGTCATATGGAAGTGAACTAGGGCTTATATAACTCACAAGGTTTCAAATTTCGACTACAAGTTATACAATGAGCCGAACAACAAATGTCATTTGAAAGACAAAGAACAAAATTTTATTCATTAATTCAAAATGAAGTCCTACTACAACTTCTCCCAAACTCAGGGAAAAAAGTCTATCTACAACGGCTATGAAAATAAATAAAAATAATTACATAATACAGGCTAATTCTCGTTGAACGAGCATGATATTTACTTCTTTGACTTCTTCTCCTTCTTTGATTTCTCAGACGACTCCTCCCCCATGCGCTTTCTCTTAGACGTTTTGCTTACCTGAGAAGGGGTGTCAGAGGAAGGAGGAACTTCTAGCGGCTTGGTCCCACCTAGAAGAATAATCTTCAAAGGCCTGTTCAGTGGGTCGTCGAGTTCTACCACTTGAGGCTCGACCTTAATTTCGGCCTTATTTCTCCCCTCTTCAGCGACCTGTTCCTTCATGCTCAGCTTTGCAGTGTGTTTGGAGGCGCCAGTACTTTCAACTTCATAATGTTCTTCGACGGGCGATAGATTGTCGGATTTGTCTTCGTTAAGTGCCTCAATCACTTGAGCGTTGGGTCCAGGAGTCTCTTCCACTTGCGTCGTTTCTCCCGTCTTCTCCTTCTTCTCCGTGGCGGCATCGCTCCTTGGAGTAGGTACGGGATCAGGATGACCTACGCGGAATCGTAAGAAAAAAATGTTATAATACATTTATCACTCGCTGAAAGCAAGAACCCTTTGAACTCTGAAGGAAAAGTTATGTACCAGTATCCGGTTGACTCTCACCTGTTCGGGGAGTTTCGCCTTCTGGAATGGGAGATAAAACAGAAATACCGAGACCAGGATCTTTTGGGTCGTAACCAACGTGTTTTTCGAAGTGGTCAAGTGGTAGGCGATTAGTCGGTTGAGTAGGGGGAGAAATTATAGGCTCGGCTCCAGATGGGCCGGCAATGTCATTTTTTTCTTTCGGTGAGGAGGAGTCTCTGCTGTAGAGAGCCTTAGCTGCAGACAAGTCCGAAGGTTCATTCCCACGGAGGAATTCTTTCACTAAAGCTTCCTCATCGACTTCTTCCATTCCCCACTCAACCTTTTTGATCTTGATTAAAGTCTCCCATATTTCGGCCAAAGATTCGAGATAACCCTTGCCGAGAAGTGTTAAGTCACGATGCTTGAGGACTCGAGCGTTGTACTCGGCTATAAGCGGATCAAATAGGCATTTGATCTCCTCCCTACCCGCTTCGGTGGCCGCCTCGAGGTGAGAATCCATCTCCGTAAACGCTATCCTTTTGCCCTCTTCGCGGGCTTCATCCTTCAGTGTCTCAGCCTTGGAGAGTTCTTCGTCGAGCTTTGTCTTCAGGAGTCGTGTAGCAACATTATCGTTGCAGTAACGTTGCGACTCCTCTTAAGCAGCAACTTTTTCTTTTTTTCTCTTTGAGAAATAGCTCTTCCAGCTCTTTGATTCATTGAGCGAGCACATCTCTATCCTTTTGAACAGAATCTTTCTCTAAAGCTAAGGTCCCGCAACGTTGAACCGCTTCGTCAATTTATTTCTTAAGTGTCGTGTCCAGACGACTAACGACCTTCGCTGTGTCTTCAGCATTATTTTGCGCAGCTTCAAGTTGAGACTTGTATGAAGAGAGCTCTTCATCTTGAGCTTTAATGATGTCTTTGTCATGAATACCCACGAGCTTCAGATGGTCGATTTCATGTTGACGCTCAATAGAGACTTCCGAGACTTTTTCAACCAAATGGACGAATGTGTCATGTTGAACGTAGACGTCGTTGTTACATGCAATGGTGCTTTGTTTGACGTGTCTTGGAATGGGATGGATCGCCGGAAGGAACTTCAGACCATCAAAGCATATTTTGGGGAACGTAGCCTTGAGCTCGGCTAGCTTTTCCGATACCGACGGATCTTGTGCGGGAGTAGAAGGAGTTGGTTTTGAAACTATAGTTTTCTTATGAGGCCTTGTGCTGGAAGAGCCTGAGTGTTGATCGCGGGGAGTATCGGACTGGGACCCTTTAGGGCCAGATTTCTCCCTGCCTTGATCCGGGTGAGAAGGAGAATCGTAATGAGATGAAGGCTGATGGTAAGTTTTCCTTCGGGATGACGAATCCTGGGAGAGGTAATCTCTGTTGTTGTCATCATCTATATCCCGACGTTTGCCGGAGCCCGAATCTCGTCCAGAATCATGGAAAATAGAGGAACTGCGGAGGCGGTCAAATCCGTGAGAATGCCCCATATCACCTGCATAGAAATTAAATGAACATGGGTTAGCCAGAATCACATGGTGATTGAAGATTGAGTGCAGGGTGAAGTGTAAGTGTTATCGTGTGTGTCCTAGTGTTTCCCCCCAACGGACCAGTTTTTTTAGCTTTACTAATTGGAGTTTTCTCTCCTTGATTTTGGACTTGAGCGCCTTCATCGCATTTCGTGGGCGAGCGAAGCTTCAGGGCTTCCGGATCATCGAAGCCGTAATTAAGCAAATCGTTGGGAATAGTGAGGTCCGACAAGCCTTTCAATAAACTCTCTAAGTGTTGAGGAGAAGGCTCTCTCTCTCTACTGGAGTGATTGTGACCTTAGAGGTTCCACCCGCTGTCTTTTTCCTTAATTTGTAAGTCAATTTCTTCTTTCCCTTTGAAGGAGGAGGCGTTACTTCAATGTCGTGTACCTCAACCACCGGTTCCAGACATTTTCACCCGATGCTTCGGGCACCTTAGTTTCTCTAATCTCGCCCTCCTCAGGTGTGTCAGAGGCACCATGTGACGAAGGTCCAACTTGCCTTTTGCCTTTTTCCAAAGCAAGTCGAGTTGTAGTGGCGCCATGAGGAAGACTTATTCGGCGACCTTCCGCCAGCAGCCCAAACTTCGAGAGCGTTTCATTTGAAATAATGGACCTAATGTCCCGGTCTTCCGCACGGGTAGCTCAGATAGCTTCAACGGCCTCAAAATACGCGGAGCCTTCGGGACATGGTCCGATACCTGTAAAAGTAGAAAAAGAGTTAGAAAAGATGCAATTTCCACCAAATGCAAGTAATGATCTAGGAAAGAAACTTACTCCCTTCCACCCATCTCCTTGCAAAGCCAGGGGGGACAGCGCACGTAAAACCACTCTTGCTTATACTGGGCGAATTTGCTCCACGCCCTGTGAGGATTTGGAACTTGCTATGTGGCTCGAGGAATACAAAGGATGGGATGTCGGACCGTCTCTTGAAACGGTAAATGTAGCGGATATCGCCAGGAGTCGGGAGCCTGAATAAAATACTCATGAAGAGAATGCACGTGCCATATAAAAACGCGTGGCTGTTGGGATGTAACTGCGCTGGGGCGATCTCCATATATTGTAGCAGATCGCGGAGGAAAGAGTTGAATGGTGGCACGCTACCAACCCAGCACATAAATTTGTTGCAGGCCGTATATCCGACTGGGGGCAAGTGAGGATGATCTTGTCCCGACGGAACCAGCACATCGTCAAAAGGAACCCCATGTAATGAGCATATGCGACGAAGAGCACTTTCGTTAATTCTCAAAGCTTGAGAATCGGACGAATTGTCTAGGAAGATCGCTGCATCCAAGGCGTCAGGAGCCAAGTCAACGGAAGCGATCGTGGGGCTCGGAATATCTTGTACGGGAGCTGCCGATGGATTCGAGGTTCCAACCTTTTCCTGTTGAGAAGATGGCTCGGGTCTATCCGAGACTGTGGCAGAACTGGATTTTCTAGACAACTCTAATGAGTGTTGGATCTGATGAAACACCTGTTTAAACTATACTTTAAAAACAATCAACGTTAGACATAACGACAAGAATAATCCCCCCGTGTGGTGTGTGAACTAGTGCAATCGTTCAAGTATAAATGTCAAAGAATTTAATGTCGTAAAGCTGGTAAGATAAAGTAAAGTACAAGTGTCCAGTGATGTTTTTTAATTTTGAACTCAGAAGTTGGCAATATATATCGAAGGCTATAGTCTGTTTTTATCGAGTTAAGAATTCAGATTGACAGTTCTTGAAATAGGAAGCTGTCTGTCCGGATTAATTCGATATGCTTGTTTGCTTAAGTCCTTGTCCTTGTTTAAAGGTCGTGTGATTAGGCATGCGAGTTCAGTGAGTTCGACGTGAGTTATGTTGAAGTTGGAATGATTTCGACTGTCATAGTCTACTTCAAGATTCAAGGCCGAGCGACACTTGAAACACGTTTCCTAAATACCGTTCGGCATGAATGCCGCTCGGCACAAGCCCATCGCTCGACACTCGAATGAATGATTCGACATACGTCGCTCGGCATCCTAGGATCAGACACCTTCGCTTGGCATTCTCTGGCTCGACCGCCTAAGCCAAACATGCCGACCCACTTGTTCACCTCCGTCTCACTTCCTAAAATCACCGAACCAGACTCTCTCTCACTCCTTAGACCGAACGACACCTTATCCCTTTACCTCCCTGACATTACTCTTACATGGAGACTACCGAGCCACCTACTTCATAGTTGGTCGGTTTTCACCCAAAAAGCAAATGCTGACCCATCCACAATCACTTCTCCTTCGCTCCTTGATTACCGAACGACCTCGATCAGCCAACACCTATTGAATTCACCAACACTTACCGAGTCATTACAACTTCCTCCTCCCTTACTCAGTGACCCAACAGGAACCTACATCTCAGCTACTTCCGACATCTTTTTCCTTCTTCCTCTCCATCTAACCCTAAGGCACGTTCAGACCTCAGATCCATCTTCCTCATCTACGCGACTTCCATCATCCGTAAGTTAAAGGAAAGTCGTAAATTCGAATCTCATACAAAACCCTTAATTCGGGAGAGTCGATCAAGTGAGAAGTTCATACCTAGAAGAATGGGCTGAAGTTTAGGGAAGAGATCGATTTGGAATTGAAATCCGCTCAGGCTCGTTATTGAGAGCAGTTGGGGGGCAAACGTACTGGATTCGGGAAAGAAGAGGAAGATTGGGGAGGTAGTAAGAGTTTGGGGGAAGGAAAGTTAGAAAATCCTGTAGAGTTAAAGTAAAGGTAAAGAGGAAAAGGAGAGAAGTGTGGGCTTTTTATAAGAAGAGGAGGAAGTCGAACATGCATCTACAGGTGGACCAGGTCAAGGAACGTTAGTGGTTCGGCATGCTTATGCCAAGTGGCATGTGACTTGCCGAACGCCTCGCTCGGCATCTATATGGAACGGCTTCTTGTGTATGTCACAAAAGAAAAGAGGGAATTGGATATTAGCTCAAAGCGTGTCGTGTTGCCTCACACGACACACTTTGGGGGGCAAGTGTTACCCGGGTAATTGGCCCGGTAGTGTGAGATCACCGAACGAGTACATCGTTCGGCACAAAGAATCATTCGGTAAGAGGGCTTTGCTCGGCACAGTGCCTCGGTTGGCATATAGCTTCGCTTGGCATAGAGATTCGGTCGGCATATAGCTTCGATCGGCATATAGCCTCGTTCGGCAGGAGTGCCTCGATCGGCATATAGCCTCGTTCGGCACAAGACCTCGCTCGGCGCAAATCCTCGCTCGGCACAAATCCTCTTTCGGCACAAGACCTTGCTCGGTGCAAATCCTCGCTTGGCACAAGACCTCGCTCGGCGCAAATCCTCGCTCGGCACAAGACCTCGCTCGGCGCAAATCCTCACTCGACATCCCTGGATTGTTAGCAAACCATCAAGTCCACAACAAAGTGAGAGCATTCTACCACTTACCTCGTTTCTCTTGAGTGATTACTTCGAGTCACTCGATGGATGACCAGACAGATCTCGCCCGACATTCCTCGTTCGGCATGTCTGGCTCGGTGTGCAAGGGTCACTTGCTATGGGCTAAGATGCCATGTTCCTAGGCCCATGAGGGTAGTTCAACCCATCTTCGTCTATAAATAGAGGGACAGAGGCATACTGAAAAGGGACCTTTTTTCGAGAACACTGGGGAGACTCTGCCATTTTCAAGACTCTTTCTTTTTTAGTTAAAACTTGTATTCAAGTTGTTGGTGTATGGATTGTATCTGTATTCAATTATTGGAAAAGCAATAAAGATTAAACTCAAAGTGGACGTAGGCAGTTACGCCGAACCACTATAAATTTGGTGTTCTTGTTTCTTACAGTTATTATTGCATTCCACCATGTTATTCCTGAGTTTTAATTTACCTTCTTCATTAATCTCTCTACACAAAATTCTCTTTGGGTGTTGGTGACCAATTTTGGTGCTAACAGTTATTACCTTATTTCCTCAGATTTTCTAGGAATATTTTCCCATTCTAAATTTGATAATTTGCACTTTGGTTTAAGAGGAACTAGGTTTCCTTGTTTTTCTTTTTGTTTTCTAAAATAAGAAAGATACGTACTGTTTTATGAAAAAAATGAGAAGAATCTTTCTCCTTTACTAATTATATTTGGGCCTTAGTTTTTAATTTGCAACCCAATAAGAATTAATTTACCATTTTGATTTAATTACTTACTAATAGCCTCTCAAATCAAAAGATTAAGTAATCAAACCATATTCGAACGAACAAAATGACTTCTTAAATTATTTTAACAATAAACAACATTTTTATAAAGGAGTCTATTAATCTCAAATTCTTCTTTTATTTAAAAAGAAGAAGAAGATTCAAACAATATAAATATTCCTGATCAAACTCTAATTCCAATTATCTTTAAATAAATCTCCAAAATTCTAATTTCTCTATTTCATAAAATTTAGAATTAATTATTCCAAAACAAATTATCTTTTATAAAAGACTACAAATTCCAAACTAATAATTTAAATTCTCCAAATTAAATCATTATTTATTTAATTTAATTTACTCAAAAATCCAGGTTGTTACAGAAAACTTCTCCATCAACCGATCATGCCTTACTCCAATGACCTATTCTTCGTCTATCATGTGGGTTATGATGAGAAAGGGGTCAGAACAACATTCTGGTGATTGAAAAATCTATACTTTGTCCATAACATAAATTTACACCGATTGGTTTCTATTTAATTATTATGTCTATTATTTACGGTTAATCTGTTTAACCTAATATGCACGCACAATATTTCTACCCAACATGATTCGTCTACCTAACCTTCTCCAAGCTACAAAATACTGATGCATGTCTATCAGCCACTTAATACTTCCAAAATATGAAGCAGACTCCTAGCATCATCATCGTTGGTCCGTTGGTCCTAGCTACAAACACCTTTGACTACTATTATGGCTTTATAATACATAATAGCCATACTACTAATGCATCTATCGTTATTGATATCTTAGCTATGTAAGAGACAGTGCCCAAGCCATTAATACCTCAGCAATAAGGACTAGGCAGACTTTTGACCATTTAATACTTATTTTTTAGGCAGGTCCCCATCACTTAATACCTTCTCATGGCAGACTCCTCACTAGTAATATCTAGCTGACATCGCTTGGAATCTCATCAGGCCACTTAATACTTATTTATAGGAGAAATGTGGACCCTATAACAGTCACTTAATACCTTAAACCCGAAGCAGACCCTCCATGAGATATCCACTGCCGCTCCTAACCGCTAACTTTGACCATTTACCTATTTATTAATTAGGGAGAAGGCGGGCTCTCAACTAAACACTTAATACAAACAACCCGAAAGTAGGTCCTACGGTTGCATATTCATTTTCCATGGGTCCTATTGGTTGGAGATGTCTTACATCAGTAAGAAGTGTTCATAACTGCAGGTAGCCTCAAAGTGAAGGGTGCATTTCTATTATTTAACTCTACTGACCTCGCATTCCAACCCACTAAGTCCATTTAATTATTCTAAGCTTCATTCTAAGCTTTATTATTCTATGTTGAATATTCTAAGTTTAATATTGGACTTAGCCTACTAATCTTCCTCAAATTAATTTAAGGCTACAATATAATTTACCTTAAATGTTCAATTATTACATTTTAATTACTTTTTCCATAAATGTTAACTTGTCCATAATGAATAATTATTATTCCAATGGACAATTCCTAAGACATTTATTCATTTACTAAATTCCATTTAGTAATTTTCCTCCAACTATTCCATAGTTTTTAACTAACATCTTTATTTATCAGTCCCACTAATATATTTACCCTATTAATTTTCTATAACTCCCAAATTCATTTCACATTTATTACCCACTAATTAGAGTTATAACCTTCTTAACTTTCTTTCCTATTTCTTTTATTCATTATCCGATTTATTCCTATCTTTAACTATATTTAAAGTGAATATTACACGTAAATCGTCGTATTAGTTAAGTTTCATTTTAACTAATTAGCGCAGTTAAATATTTATAAACATTTATTTCCATTAAATACATTCTAGTTATAAATCTTCAACTAGAACATTCTTTTCCAAAGTTAACTGTGGAAATCATATGTCTAAAAAGATTCTGCGTTGTGATTTCCATAAATGATTTGCCTCATTTGTAATTACAAGTAATGATTTTTCTCTTTTTATTTGAATTAGACAGTGTAAACTATGAAAAGTGATCGTATACCTTACACATATCTTTCTTTTATTTATATATATTCCTTGTCAAATCAAATGTTGTGTTTTTCTATGAAAATAAGAAAATCAAACCAATTTACAAAAATTAAACGGAGATATTTTCCAACAATTGAAGTGCAGAAAATTGACATTCCAGCAATATGGGGTAAGAATTAAGATTCTGCTATTATTTTTATAATCCAATTATAGATCTGGAATAGATTATACAACTTATCAACCTTCAACTTTTATAACTTTTGGGACTGATTTCCAGATCTGGGTGTAAACAACAATTCTAATCAAATTCTCTTGATTATATGATAAGATTATGTAAGCAATGTTTTATACGTTTAATTTGAGCATATAATTCACATATATTTATTGATTTAGGCATAAAATCAAATAAAAGCCAATGAAATAAATTTCAATATTATAAACAACTTATAAAATTTCCCACTCATCTTTTAAAGCATTCCAAATCTCCAGATCTGAATTAAATCCTTTGATTCCACTCCATCTCTTTTTTAACCTAAGAAATATATATATATATAAAGGGTATATACATATATTAGAATTTCAGGTTTGAGAAGAGATTTGGGGTTGGAAGGGAATATAAATTTATTATATTGAAATTTACCTGGTTATCTCATAGCGTTGATTCGCTCCTTCTCTTCTTCTATTTATTTTATATTCTTCTCTAATTTGTATAAATATAATTTGGAAGAATAGTGAGAAGAAGAAATGGCAGAGCTTTGTTATTCTTTCCAGAAGATATTGGAAGAGGATGGAGGATTATACCTGAATTTATAAGCACTCGAATCAACCGTAGCCGTTAGATTAAAATATATTAAATCCTGGCTGTTTGGTCAAGGCAAACCCTAACCGTCACCACTTGGATCGGTCGACCGCCCCTCCATAGGGGTCAACCACTAGAGGTCGACCTTCCCAAATGAGGGGGTCGACCAGTGGGTCCTGGTATTTAATTCTAAATGTAAATTATGTTTTATTAATTATTTTCGTTCCGAAATCATTTATCGTCGGTAACTTCTTCATTTGAACTTCGATCGCGAAACTCCGAATATGAAAGTTGCTTTGAAAATTGCCACGAACATAATTGCGCAATTTTCATAGCCAAATTCGCCTATTTGCACAAATTCCATTTTTGGAGCTTAATTAATTAATTGACTAACGTAAATTTACGGGGTATTACATTCTTCTCCCCTTAAAAGAATTTCATCCTCGAAATTACAGTAATGATTAAATCATGGTTATTGCTTGCAAATTTTCTAAACTATTCAACCGATTAGTGTATAACCAATTTGCAACCAAATGTGCATAATTGCACAGTGTATCATAACCATAAAAAACATGTATGCAGAATGATTCTAAATCGGACCCTCCTATATGAATGCATTTCTTTTAAAAATATTTTTGAAAATAGGATGCAAACAATACACACACATATATATATTAGCAATTCTATATGTATGCAGATTTTGAAAACTCTTTTTCACCAAAATCCCCATACTCCTATGAATAGAAGTATGGTGCAACCAATTTTGCATCCAATTCCCACCATCCAAAAATCTAACGCATCGAAATATCGCTTCCTAAATGTTAACCCTACGCCGGGAAAAGGAATTTAGGTAGAGGATTCTACATTCTTACCACTTTATAAGCTACCAATTCCCGTTATACAGTAGAAATTTCCTCACTGCCCTGGACTTCTCCAAATATTTCCACGTACAAAATGCATAAGGATGCTTGTTTTCAAGCTCTAAAATGGAATTGAATCCAAAAATGGACTCTCGCACATCGTCAACAAGGTATGAAAATAGAAATCCCAAGGCTAAAATAGCTTTTCCCTTGTTAGCATTTGCATTTTATCATATCGTAGACTCTAATCCACCGCTAAATTCACATTTACTAATTTACTTACCTTTCCTACGCTTAGCATGTGGCCTTCAAAATCAGAAATTCCACAAAAATTTCTTTCACTTTTCAAATTTGTACATCGTTTGAAGAATAAGTTTCCAAAAATATTTTGACGCAAATTTTTCTTGAAATCAATTTGGATAAAAGTTCCAAAAATTATTTAAGCGTTAAATATAATTCAAAAGCTAAAACTCATTTTTTTCAAAATACTTGTCTTTCAAGATTTTGAATGATTCAAGCCACATTTCAGCATAGTTGGAAGTTAGCTATGTGCTAACGCATAAGCTCCACTCTAACGCTTCACATTTAACCTTTATCTTTAAAACTTAACATTTTATTTTAAAATGTCAATACATTTATTATTATAAACTTTAGCTCTTTAAGGAACAGGAATAATGATCCATGATTCCAAAAAAACTTTAACATGTCTTCGTATGCTAAAATTTACTATTTATTCTAAACCTCCAGTCTTATATTGCATTTATCGTTGGTTAAGTGTCTTTATGAGATTTTCATATTTATACTGTTTTTTCATATGCACATACAAGAGCAGTTCACATATCTAGAAATAACAACATAATAAATAAATAAGAACAATCTCATAATATCGTATGTGCCTTTTATAAGAGACAACCAATGGTTACAACCCAAACAACTTAAAAGAAAAGGACAAATGCTCGAAGGAAAAGATAACAACAACACTACTAAACCTAAAACACTATCTATAAGCTACGATATGGTCTCGACCCTCAAAGGGAGCTCAAGCCATTATCACAGCTGTGGAAAGATGTAGCATGGAGGCTAAGCACCTAATATTACTGCTTTTTGTAGCTTGGCCCGCATCTCTTGCTGACTGGCCCGGATCCCTTGGAGCTCGGCCTGGACCTATTGAATAGCGATCAACTCGGGACTCTGGAATCCCTAGGAACCCTGTCCTGGCTCTGCCTCTTACCGCAGCTGCTGTTGGTGGCAAAGGGATAGACATCTTCTTGAGGGTGGCTTTGTTGATGGTAGACGGGGCCTTCCTTTGGACAGACTCACCTTGAAGGTTCACTCTATATCACCTAAAGAAGCGAGTGAATAGGTGGCAATAAGGGAAGTAACTCCATGGAGTACCAACTCCCTTATCGATGAAGTGGATCAGGGCACAGGCCCAAGTGATGGCTACACCGCAAATGATTGCATAAGTGGCCTTCCTCACCAAAGGATAGATCTGATCAAGACTCCCCGTCTTCGAAATGATGTTGTGTTGAATGATACACATGACGAGGTAGGTTGTATGTTGCAAATTTTCTGACCTCTAGACACTGATGTCTTTAGAAAAGATACGTTGCATAGTCTCAGGGTCTAACATCTCTATATCGTCCAAGTACGTGCCCTCCGTGAAAATCTCCAAAATATTGCTGATGTCATCGTCAGTCAAATCGATACCGACTCCCTTCACCTTCGATTGGATGAGATTATTTCCATCATCAAAAAATTTCCCTAGATGGGCATAAAAAAGGCGGATGCAGTGCGGGTAGCATTCCCGCTCAAAAGTGTCGAAGTGAAGGATCTGTGCTAATCTTATCGCCATGAATAATTCCTCATGCCCAAAAGCGACGAAGTCTCCGAACTTGACAGGCCATCCTTGGAGAAAACTTATGCCTGCTGAGCCAAGATAAGTGGTGATTCTCTGCTCATTCCGACCCAGCCAAGTGGCCCCTTGAGGGGTGAGACCAGAGTGGCATGAGGTAGAACCAGCAGTGCAAGGCGATGACATGGACTGAGAAGTGGTCGGAGTAGGGAGATAGGGTTTATATCTGGACCGGTGGCGAGGCAATGTCTAACGTGCAAACATTTGCATGGGGAAGAGGCGAGGCTGCTGCTCATGGAGAGGGAGGGAGACGCGGCGTCGCCTAGTGGTGGAACGGAAGGGACGATGACTGCTCTGGAGGAGAAGGTTTTGGGTTTGGCTCTTTTAAGGAAGAGGAGGAGAAAAAATGAGGGGGCCAGAGGTTGGACATGACTTTTATAAGTCACGTTTTAGGTTCAGGTTATGCCAAAACGGCAAAACACATTGACTGGTCGACTGCTCTAGGGTTATCGGTCGACCGTTAGACAGATTTTGGGTGCACGTTGAACCTGGTCCCAATTCTGGCCGGGTTAATTAATAACGATAATAATAATAATAATAATTGTTTCGCTTCGTCTCCTTCGACATGATATGATTAGGAAAAATTCCTATCCTCTTCACGATGGTGTCCAAGTTTACCGTCTAGCCTTTTGAACCATACCTCGGCTATAATGCAGTATTCCAAAAGTATACCACTATAACCAACAACACTTCAAAAGCCCAAAATATTCCAACTGTTATCTTCCACGTTATATTTATACGGAAACATCCTTCTAATTAGATGGTGAGCAATACACTTCCAACGTCATACCTGAATAAAATCAAATGTCATTCCTATTTTGTCTGCTCCTTAAAAGAGAAAAGAATTTAAAAACTCTTATTTTTATAAATAGAAAAAATGTCGAGCTAAATATATGCTCTTTTAAATTCGTTTCCAATCCAAAACTTCTGTAATCAAAATCAAACTTAAATCTTTATTATATATATATAAGGGTTCTTTTTAACCAAAATTTCTTAACACAACCAAATTCATTGGTATACGTCTTTCTTATAAAATGAGATTTCAAATTTCTCAAAATAATTTTTTCCCAAATAAGTCTTTGGAAAAGAAATCCTTTGAAACCCTTTTTCATAATCTAAGGCATTCCCAAAATATATTATTAAATTTCTCTCATGGGGTTGGACTAAGGAATTAACTACAGGTCTTACAATAAAAATTCGGTTTGCCATCTAAAGGTGATTGATGAATGCACCCTTGCAAGAACTTGCCTCTAGACGTCTACGACATATAAATTCTTAACTCCACTTGCTTGGATAAAATGTGCATCTTAATCAACCATCCATCAAAATCATAAGGTAGCTAGTCTCAACAATCAGGTCAAACACCATCCAGCCTCCCAGATTCTTCCATATGTGGAGCTCATGCTCTTTAAATCTAACGTCTTCTGTACAGCCAACTCTCCATGGGGTAATCGGGGAAGATTTAACGGGGTAGACACGTAAATCTTTAACTCTATATATTTCCAACTCATAGTTGCTTCGCCCATTCCTTTCAAAATATGGTCGCAACTACTCTTTTAGTTGGATTTATAGAGTTAGGCATAAAATATGTTGTACGTTCTCTCAAAATATCCTATTCCCACTGATCGACTAACCTAAGCTCTGATAACAAATGCTACAACCCGCACTTTAATAGGTCCAAATTTCGAAAAAAATCAAAATTCAAGTCCATCAGAGTACAGATCGTTTGTTTGGTACCAAGCAATAAGCATGAGCATATCAGAGATTGATAAACTAAACTACAGTGGAATGGAAAAATATAATAGAATATAAATATTGACCGAGGCTACTACCTCAGAATCAATAGCGTTCCCTGAGACACTAATTCGGTATCAGGCATGAAAGGTAGGAAAACAACTTCATCAACCGATCATGTCGTGCTCCAGTGACCTGTTCCTTTAAGTCTGTTCTATGGGTTGTAATGAGGAGGGGTTAGAATAACTTTCTGGTGATTGGAAATTATATACTATGTCCATAACATAAATTTACACCGATTGGTTTCCATTTAATTATTATGTTTATTATTTATAATTAATCTATTTAACCTAATATGCACGCACGATATTTCTACCCAACATGATTCATCTACTTAACCTTCTTTAAGGTACAAAATACCGATGCATGTCTATTAACCAGTTAATACTTTAAAAATATGGAGCGGGCTCCTAACATCATCATCATTGGTCCGTTGGTCCTAGCTACATAGACCTTTGACCACAATTATAGCTTTATAATACATAATAGCCATAGTACTAATGCATCTATCGTCATTGATGTCTTAGCCATGTAAGAGGCAGTACACAATCCACTTAGCACCTCATTAATAAGGACTAGGTAGATTTTTGACCATTTAATACCTATATTTTAAGCAGGTCCCCATCATTTAATACCTAATCCAAGGCAGACTCCACACTGGTACTATCCAGCTGACATCGCTTGGAACCTCATCGGGCCACTCAATACTTCTTTATAGGAGAAAGGCGGACTCTATAATAGTCACTTAATATGTTAAAACTGAAGCAGACCCTCCTTAAGATATTCACTACTACTCCTAACCGCTAACTCAGACCATTTACCTATTTATTAATTAGGGAGATGGTGTGCCCTCAACCAACCATTTAATACCTCCAACCCGAAAGTAGGTCCTACTGTTGCATATTCATTTTCCATGGGTCCTATGGCTAGAGATGTCTCACATTAGTAGGAAGTGTACACAACTGCAGATAGCCTTAAAGTGAAAGGCACACTTCTATTGTGTAACTCTACTGACCTCGCATTCCAACCCACAAGTCCATTTAATTATTCTTAGCTTTATTATTCTAAGTTGAATATTCTAAGTTTATTATTGTACTTAGCCTACTAATCTTCCTCAAATTTATTTAAGGCTATAATATAATTCGCCTTAAATGTTCAATTATTGCCTTTGATTACTTTTTCCATAAATGCTAACTTGTCCATAATGAATCATTATTATTCCAATGGACAATTCCTAAGACATTTATTCATTTACTAAATTCCATTTAGTAATTTTCCTCTAACTATTCCATAGTTATTAACTAACATCTTTATTTATCATTCCCATTAATCCGTTTACCCTGTTAACTTTTTGTAACTCCAGAATTTATTTCACATTTATTACCCATTAATTGGAGTTACAATCTTCCTAACTTTTTTCCTATTTCTTTTATTCATTATCCGATTTTTTCCTACCTTTAAGTATATTTAAAGCGAATATTATGTGCAAATCGTCGTATTAGTTAAGTTTCATTTTAACTGATTAGCCCAGTTAAATACATATAAACGTTTATTTCCATTAATTACATTCTAGTTATAAATCTTCAACTGGAACATTCTTTTCCATACTTAACCGTGGAAATTATATGTCTAAAAAGATTATGTGTTGTAATTTCCATAAAAAATTTGCCTCGTTTGAAATTACAAGGAATGATTCTTTCTCTTGTTATTTGAAATAGACAATGTAAACTATGGAAAGTGATCGCGTACCTTACACATATCTTTTTATTTACATATATTCCTTGCCAAATCAAACGTTGTGTTTTTCTTTAAAATAAGAAAATCAAACCAATTTATAAAAATTAAACAGAGGTGCTTTCCAACAATTAAAGTACAAAAAATTCATATTCCAATAATATTAAGGTAAGAATTAAGATTCTACTATTATTCATACAACCTAATTATAGATCAGTAATAGGTTATACAACTTATCGACCTTCAACTATTTTAACCTTTTGAACTAATTTCTAGATCTGGGTGTAAACAACAATGCCAATCAAATTCTCTAGATTATAAGATAAGATTATGTTAGCGATGTTTTATACGTTTAATTTGAGCTTACAATTCATATATATTCATTAATTTAGGCATAAATCAAATAAAAGCCAATGAAATAAATTTCAATATTATAAACAATTTATAAAATTTCCCACTCACCTTTTAAACCATTCCAAATCTCCAGATCTGAATTAAATCCTTTGATTCAACTCCATCTCCTTTTTAATCTAAGAAATATATTTAAAAAGGGATATACATACATTAGAATTTTAGATTTGAGAAGAGATTTGGGGTTAGAAGGGAAGATAAGTTTATTATATTGAAATTTACCTTGTTACCGCATAACGTTGATTCACTCCTTCTCTTCTTCTATTTATTTTCGTTCTTCTCTAATTTGTATAAATATAATTTATATTATAATTTGGAAGAATAGTGGAGAATAAGAAATGGCAGAGCTTTGCTATTCTTTCCACAAAATATAAGAAGATGGTGGAGGGTTAGGCATGAATTTATAGGCACTTGAATCAACCATAGCCGTTAGATTAAAATATATTAAATCCAGACCGTTGGGCCAAGGGAAACACTAGCCATCACCACTTAGACTAATCGACCACCACTCCATAGGGGTGGACCACTAGAGGTCGACCTATCCCTATGAAGGGTCAACCGGTGGGTCTAGGTATTTAATTATAAAGGTTAATTTTGTTTTATTAATTATTTTTGTTCCGATATCGTCAATCGTCTGTAACTTCTATGCTTGAACTTTGTTTGTACCAAAAATGGGCACAACACTCTTTGGAAGTTTTTGAAGAGATAAAAGTGAAGAAAGAAAATTAAAACTGAGGATTGTCTAACAAAAACTCCAAATAACAGAAAGTAAATTGCACTGAAGACTGCGATTTAGAGTGGTTCGGCGTTTCGCCTACGTCCACTATGAAGTTTGATGATTTTATTGCTCGATGCTTGAAGATTACAATTTCTTATAATGTAATACAACTGATTTTCTAAGTTAAGTCTGAAACTAAAGCAGCGGTGGTGATTTGAAGTAAATCTGGCAGAGTCTGGGCGCTTTTTAGCTCTTAGAATTATCCGACCCCTTTTCTGAATGACCAGGGGCTCTATTTATAGGTGTAGGAGGCTGATATTTCGCCTAAAATTCGGGGAGACCAGTTCTGGTACGTGAGGGGGGCCACATTCCCGCTTTCAGGAAATCCGGGCCCACTTCGGGATCGATTCGAACTCAACTTCGAATCGATCAAGATTTGCTCCGATTGAGATGAAATTTGGCATGAACATTCCTTAGGATGCCAGTAAGCTACTGTGAAAATTTCATAGCATTTGGACTTGTAGATCTCGAGTTATGATCGATTCAAGATTGTGTTTTCTGTCATATGGATTCGTTCGAATCGATATGGTTCGAATCGATAGGTTCGAATCCATATGCCTACGTGCGAGAATGATGACGTGGTGCGTGTTCCTAGGGTTAATCCATCTTTTTCTCCGAATTTACTGGGTCGAATCCTTGTTTTTAGCTGTTGTGACTTGGTGGATTCGAAGTAGTGGATTCGAAGGTATGCTCCTTCGAATCGATAGAAAATACATTCCCTTCGTATCGATCAGGGCATTCCATAGTCGATCGATATGAAGACTTTACTGCTGAATGGATTCGAAGATGGGAATGCTCCAATGGATTCGAGGTAATGGATTCGAAGACGATTATAGGATGGAATCGAAGCTCCTTCCACTTCATGGATTCGAAGGGTGTTCCCTTGATGGACTCGAAGCAAGAAAGGCTTCGATGGATTCGAACCAAGGCATATGAGGATGAATTCGAACTATGGCTCGCTCTTGGTGGATTCAAAGCATGGCTTGTTCGACGGAGTCGAAGCAAGATTACTTCTCATGGGTTTGAACTAGTGCAGGGATGATGGATTCAAACCTAAGGCTGGGTCTGATGGACTCGAACCAAGGCTATTCCTTCTACTTTCCACTGGTGGTAACTTGAGCATACGAACTCGGATTGTCTCGAAATTTGGAACGTTGGTTTCTACGACTTTGCTTGACGTGTCTTATCAATTGTAACTCGATCCGGACTCGGGCAAAATTCATCGATATTTGTAGTTGTCCAACAGCCATTCAATGCTGGAGACGTACGACCCTCACTTTCCAGTCAATTCCTTGGTATCTCGGCCTTACCAAAAGGCGGGATAACATTTGCCCCCAAAGTACGTCTTGTGTAAACATGACGTGCTTTGAACAGTTGCAGTCTAACGTTGGACAATTAGGACCATGCTCTGCTGAAAGTTGTATTCTTTATTGCTGTAATTAACCGTCGTATGACTGTGATTGGCTGTTTGTCGTTGAAATTATGACGAGATGAGCATTTTGATCCCTGCGAACGTTAAAGATCAAATGTTAGTCAGACATCTGTTCATATATGTGTTACCTTGAATTTAGTTAACGTTGCGTGATTGCAAGTCGTTGTCAGTTCGGTTTATTATCGAATTCTGCATCGATCCTCTCCTGAACCGATTTGAGATTCGAATTTAAACATTATTTTGACGATTGTCTATGATCATCCTCTTGTATCGATCCTCTCCTGAATCGGTATAAAAGGTAGACAAGTAATTTTTCATATCGAAGCAATGCGTTCGTTCTCATCGATGGTTTCCGATGGATCCGAAACTAGTCGTCCGACTCGATAGTCTTTGAATCGATAGGATTTTTCAACTCAGCTCTCGTTCAATTGCTTCGTATCGATGATGCCTCGCATCGATGTTGCCTTGATGGATTCGAAGTCATGAGGTATTCGAAGCCTCGATGGATTCGAGGTTATGAAGGATTCGAAGGATGATGGATTCGGAGCTTTTAGGGATTCGATGCCGTGACTGGATTCGAACGTGATGGTTTTAAGAACAGTAGTTCGAATCGATGGCTATGGTAAGTGACCGGTGGCAAACGATCAGGATGACTAGGAGACGAAGCGCCACGAACCTTCTCTGGAATCCATATAAATAAGTGAGGCCGGTTTCATTTTTACTTTTTACTTTTCACTGTTGCTATAGCTTCTTCTTCGAATTGATTTTCCCAGAGCCGAGAAAAAACGTGTCTTCCTCGAATCGATTGAATCTTTTAAACTTTCATTCGTAATCACATTAAACCAGGTAACTAATGGATCAATGCCAGTTGAAAATGACAAAACTGGAAGTCTTCGTCTTCAATTTTTCTTCTGAAAATCTTGAAGGGTTGTGAGATCTGAATAAAAATGGTTCGACTCGATGATTCGAGGCGTAACAAAGCGTTGAGATTTCCTAGGAGAAGCAGAGATCTTGAGGGATGTTATCTTTCATTGCTTCGAATCGATCTAGAATGGAGTTTATTCGAATCGACTCTGACTGCAGAGCTTCGAATCGATGCTTGCAAAGGAAAAAGGCCTTGTGTCGATTGATTCGAAGTAACGATACCTTGATCGATTCGAAGGTATTGAATGTCGATCGATACGAAGTCACTCGGCGCCCACGGATTTGAAGCGTTCCTCCATCCCGAAGTACATCGAGTCAAACCATATGGATTTGAAGCACATCGATTCGATTCGATGGATTCGAACGCCTTCATTTTAGAGAATCCAACTTTTCTGACTCGTTCCAACATCTGAACTACGACTAATTTCAAGTTGAACTTTGATGATCTTAATGAACTTTAGCACACTTGACTCCGACGAGCTTCGGCCTTGCATAATTGAACCTGACTGTAGGACTATACTTGACTCCCTTTTGAAGCTCGTCGATGGAACCATGACTTAACCAAAAACATAACAGATTTTATACTTGAATCGGTCGGTAGCATTTGAATGGCGTGGATATGACGGTCATTTCCAATCCTGATTTCCAGAGTTTTGTCGTTCGTACATCTCGTTTCAATCTGTAAAATTTGCTTTAGTAACGCACAGCACTTGCACTGCACGACACGTTCATACACTATACACTGCGGGATGCACGGGTTTATTGCTTGTTTTAACACTGATTTCTGATAAGTAGTCAGTTATGGAGTCTTCGAGCTCTCACCAGCAGGAGATTCAGAGTTCTCCTCCTCCGATCCCTGAGATTCCCAATATTCCCGCTGACGTAATCGACCCAGCTCCAGACGAATTGCCGGAGGCTATATTTATCGAGGATCCCGTTGATTCTGTCCAGTCTAATATCTCTAAATCCTTATTGGGCCGGATATGCTTGAAACATAACATATCTCTGAACGATGTATTATTACCCGGCACTGATGACAGACCGCATAATCCGCCCGAAGGATATACTGCCTTCTACCGCCATGCTTGCACGGCTGGAACTCTCCCTCCTTTTAATCAATACATCAGGGAAATGTTGTCGTACTTAGGAATTGCTCCTTCGCAACTTCATCCAAACGGTCATGCGTTGCTGAATAGTGCCTTCGTCATATTTATGGACTGTCTCTTTCGCCCGCCAAGGCCAACCGAGATTAGATACATATTTAATTTCAAGAGTAGGGGCGATAGCCCGTCCTTTACATTTTTGGAGGCAGTCAGAAATTGCCAAGTTATTATTGGAGCCTGGACCAGACTTAGCTATTTCAAGAATGAATGGTTTTATGTCCGGTGTCCTCCTGGTTTTGCTAGGCGATGGTTGTCTAGACGTAAGTGTCCTCATATGTCGATGATTTTCCTTGATCAATAGTTTTTTGGCATTGGTATTGACATCTTGTCTCTCTTATAGCCATTATCTCCAGACCCGATGGCGGGTACTACAAGGGCATAGTCCAAAGTCTCCAAGAAGTTCCGAGCGAGCTGAGACACATCGACTCGGTGTTGAATGACTATAACTTAAGAGCTCTCGGCTTGATTGAAATAAATCAGAGTATAGTCATCGAGGGGATGTCAAAGCCTGCCTCAAAGAAGAAAAACAAGAAGAAGAAGAAGAGGAAAATAGCGAAGAAAACGCTCGGAATCACAATAACCGAAGTGAGCGATGAGGAAAGGACCCATACAGACGTGGAGCCGATGGCTTATCTTTCGGGCAACTTCGAAGAGTTGGGAAAAAGACGGAAAAGCAAGGTCGTCGTTTCCAAAAAACTCAAGTCTAAGGGGTGGAAACCTGTAGATGTGTCTCCTCCCACTTCCGGAGCCATAATTTCTAAGGCCGCCCCTTCTCATTCGAGAGATACTTTTAAAGGGCTTGACGATATTCCTATCCCGGATTTTATATTGACTCCATGCAATCCCGGGTTGGAGGAATTTCAAGATGTTTTAAATATGAGCGAGCCCTTTCCTTTGAGTGCGGTCAACACTTCCGGTTGGTCTGGGGGTTTACACATTTACACACACTTCCACACCACTACATGACTTCGCATATTAATCATTGTTTTGTAGGATTCTAATCTGTAGCTCCTTCTTATCGCAGGTGAGATGTCAGGTCGCGGGTCCACTTTGGATAGGCTCTGTAATGTGCGCCAATCTTCCCCATATTATGATTCCCGTAGGAGAGAATCGGATAGGGATCACGGGCGAGGCTATACCAACCAAGATCGCTATGATAGAGATTGAGAGCATTGGCGTAGCCATTCTAGTCAAGATCGTACTGACAGAGATAGGAGCTATCAGTACCGACCGCGATCTCGTTCTCCTCCGCCTCCTAGGGCTCCCGTAGATCTCCCTGGGCCTTCACAGCAGCAACAGCCTTCCCAATCCTCAAGGCCAGAGACTCAGCGGCCTAGAGTTGAACCACCGACAGATGCCATCATTGAGCAGGCCCCGGCTGAGTTGACAAGCGAAGGAGCCATCCAGCTTGCTCAAATGAAAAAGGACTTCCCAGAAATCTGTATGGATGCATATGTCTTTCCTCCTCATCTCAAGAGGATTCCTCAGGATGCCGAAAATACTGTGCACAACTATATTCGCGACTTCTATGCTCAATACAAGGAGTGGTACAAAGCACCCGTGAAAGCTTCAAAGGTAGCTTTGGACCGGGCAAAAGTTATTCAGGAGCGCGATGCTGAGATTGTCAAGAAAGACCACATCATCCAAGTTCTCCAATCTGAGACGGAGTCGTCCCGAAACTCGGAACTCCAAGCACTCAAAAAGCATGAGGATGCTGTGGCCAAAATGGCGAGGATGCAGCAGGCACACTGTGCCACGGTAGAAGAGATGGGCCACCGCTACACCAACGTCATAGCTGAGCGAGACGCAGCCGTTAAGGAGCTGAATGAGCTCAAGGCCTAATTTGCTGAAGTGGTGAAAGAGAGAGACGATGCAAACACCACTGCTCAGGATGCATGCGACCAAGCTGTATCCCTTAGAGCCAAACTTGCTGCGGCGGCGGCCAAGACTAAGTCTGCGGAAGCAGAAATCCAGGAAAAAATTATAGTGGAGCGGTCCAGGATGGATGCTGATTTCGATGATCTCCTGGTTACATACAACGCCAATGTGCTAGAGCATAGAAATTTATCATGGCTGGGAGATGACTCTATGATTCTGTATAACGCCTGGACTCGGTTGGTGGAGGAGAAGAAAGCAGCGCATCCGGATGAAACGCTGGATGATTTCGAGCTTGAGATGCGCTTGCTTACTGAGGAAGAGAGGAAAGTTCTTCATGAGGCGGTGATTTCCGTGGCGAAAGAGAGGCTTGGTGTTCAACAGATAGAGACGGGCGAGGGCTCGGGGATTGAGCATCACGAAACAAGTGTTGGAGCTGTAATTCCAACATTGTCTGAAACCACTGGTGCGGTCGATCCCTAGTCCGTCCCCTCTTATAATCCTGACCAGCCATAATTGTCTTCCGCTAATGCTCCTGCCTTAGTATCTGCCCATACTGCGGGCCAGGCTAAGGAAGGTAATTGAACGCCTCTCATATACCTTTAGTGTGGTGAATCTGGATCAATACCCTTAGCTAACAGTCTTCGTTTTTTCACATTTCAGTGACTGAAGCCGTTATCTCTGCGCCCCCTACATCTCAGGCTTCTTATCAAGCGCATGGGGCTATCGTCAACGAAGCTATTATGACATCTACCGTGGTCGGCGAAGAAGGGGAAGCGAATATGTTATCTTTTGATGCTCAGATGATTGAGGGACTCCTCAGTCAACCCTACAACCCCTTCGTCGATCCATCCTTTTCTATGAGCGGGACCACTCCGGCTGTTAGTTCTTCCATGCCAGCCACTAGCATATCCAGTGCGGCCCAAGCACCTCATGAAGATGAGATTTTGGCTGAGATTAGTGCTGAGATGGCCGCAGTGACCGCCGGTATGGATCCGTCGGGCCATGCCCCGCTAATGATGATATCGCCGGGCGGTACTGTGGTCATTGCGAGTGCTCCGGTCCCACTTCCTGTTACAGCCCCTATGCCCCCAGTTCGACCCTCTAAGAGAATCTCCGTCGCCTCAAGCTCCGAGGAAGATGTGGACATTATGTCGCCATCTGAGGACAAACCGGAGAAGAGTAAGAGAGTGAGGAAGAAGCTGGGTAGCGGCTCCAGTGGGACTACCACGAAGAAGAAGATAAGGAAGAAGAAAGATTGAACTCTTTCTTTAGTTTACTGTAGTGTCTTGTTTTGTCTTTTGGTTTTTTCTATAGCCGTGTATAGATGTGGACTCGGCTCCCACTAGCAGGAATTTTTTGAACCATCTTGTAATCGAATTCTTTTTGTTGATAATGGAAATGAAAGTATATTCTCTTTCGTCTTCAATTCGATATTTGTTTTGGTCCTGCCCCCAGTCTTGGAGAATGAGTATGGAGTTGATGTATGTTTATACTCCGTCTCGCACTCTGGGAGTACGGAGTTGATTAATGTTTATACTCCGTCTCGCACTCTGGGAGTACGGAGTTAAGGAATGTTTATACTCCGTCTCGCACTCTGGGAGTATGGAGTTAAGGAATGTTTATACCCCGTCTCGCACTCTGGGAGTACGGAGTTAAGGAATGTTTATACTCCGTCTCGCACTCTGGGAGTACGGAGTTGATTAATGTTTATACTCCGCCTCGCACTCTGGGAGTACGGAGTTAAGGAATGTTTATACTCCGTCTCGCACTCTGGGAGTACGGAGTTAAGGAATGTTTATACTCCGTCTCGCACTCTGGGAGTATGGAGTTAAGGAATGTTTATACTCCGTCTCGCACTCTGGGAGTACGGAGTTGATTAATGTTTATACTCCACCTCGCACTCTGGGAGTACGGAGTTGATTAATGTTTATACTCCGTCTCGCACTCTGGGAGTACGGAGTTAAGTGCACTCTGGGAGTACGGAGTTTAGTAAATGTTTATACTCCGTCTCGCACTCTGGGAGTACGGAGTTAAGTGAATGTTTATACTCCGTCTCGCACTCTGGGAGTACGGAGTTTAGTAAATGTTTATACTCCGTCTCGCACTCTGGGAGTACGTAGTTAAGTGAATGTTTATACTCCGTCTCGCACTCTGGGAGTATGGAGTTAAGTAAATGTTTATACTCCGTCTCGCACTCTGGGAGTACGGAGTTAAGTAAATGTTTATACTTCGTCTCAGGCTCTGGGAGTACGGAATTAAGTAAATGTTTATACTTCGTCTCGCGCTCTGGGAGTACGGAGTTTAATGAAGGATCGTCGTGTATCAACCCATCTTTAGCCTGACGTGATGGCTTGCTCCCGAGCTTGGGTTTCATTTAGCGAGTGATTGGTTGCATCGCGATCACTCTCTATTTGAATAAATCCCATCGTATGATGAGACTTAGCTCTCCGTGCATAGTGATGGTCATATGAAGTACTTCAAGTAAATCACAGCTCTGGCTCGAAGAGGTTGCATTTTATTGCTGAAATAAGAAAGTATGGCAAAGTTAGTTGCCTTATTACAAGTTCTAATTTCGAAATGCATAAACAAATTGCAGAAAAGGAAAGTAAACTAAATGGATAAAGATAGCCTGTTAGGTGTAATAGTCGTGAAGGCTTTCGCTATTCCAAGCTCTTGGCAAATCAAGACCGTCAACGGTCGATAGTTTGAACGTGCCATCTCCAAGTTTTCGCTTAATTTTGTGCAACCCTTTCAACGTTGACCTCATGTGTGGAAGTGCCGGATAATCTTTTTTAGTGACTAGCTCACCGAGTTCAAAAGTTTTAAGTCGGTCCTTGGCATTGCGTAACCGGGCAACTCGATTTCGGTGTATGATTGTTCTCAAATCAACCCGGTCACCCTGGACGACCCCAACTCCGTTGACGGTTGGGAACTTTAAAGTTAAACACCACGGGGCGATTATGGCCCTGAATTCAGCAAGGGCAGGTCGACCTAAAAAGGCATTATATGGCGAGTCTACATCCAACACAACGAACTGCATTGTCCGAATCGATCTACGTTCTTCGGCTCCCAACTCAACTGGTAACTCTACCATCCCAACAGGTATGGTAGCGCTGCCATTGAATCCATAAAGAAGAGTTTGGCAGGGTTTTAGATCCCCAGATTTCATCTTCATTTGATTATAAGCATGTACAAATATAATATTCACAGAGCCCCCATAGTCAATCAGGATCCTCTTCATCCACATCGGACCTACTCAGGTTGATATCACAAGTGGGTCAGTAGTCGGGCTTCCGACATAATCAACATCGCTGTCTCGGAAAGTGATGTCGTTAGTCATCGCTCTCTTTCGTTTGGTCGAAGGTTTATCGTCCAAGTTATCATCATACTCGAAGTCTGTTCGTCTAGCTAAGTTGTTATATGATTTCATTTCCTCCCATCTTCGAACCGCTGGATGAGGACTACCACTTACAGCATTAATTACCAGTCTTCCTCCGACACGACCTGGTTCTTCTTGTCTTTCTTGATTATGTGCATGATTTTGATTTGAGGGTCCCGCTCCACCAGGTTGCGGCGCTCGCACAAACTGATATAACTTTCTTTCCCTGATCAACTTCTCGATGAGGTCTTGCAAATGTCGACACTCATTGGTATTGTGGCCATAACTCTCGTGGAATCTACAGAACTTTCCTGTTTGAATCTTCCTCTCCGATGATTGCTTTGGAGCAGGCTTCTTATATTGCACCGTGTTACAAGTTTGTAAATACACGTTCTCCAACGATGTATTCAATGACGTGTAATTATCGAACATTGGAGTCCTACGTTGTGGGCCTCGATGCTGGTCTCTTTTCTTATCCTGACCATTGTTGACTCTTGGCTGAGTTTGTTTGTTCTGTATATTTAACTGAACTTTTCTGGAACTCTCACCGGACTGCTTAATTGCTACATTACTTTGTATTCCTTCAGTTCTGGGCATCGCATCGTCCTGCTTCCTAGACTGTTTCACGTCCTCTTACCGTAAGAATTGAGCGGCTTTGGAGTAAAAATGGTCCAACGATGCGGGTGGTTTCCCAGCTAGCCAATTTCCAAACTCAGAATCGGGATCGATCCCTTTGGTTTACGCCATCAAGATTGAGTTATCAATAGGATTACTAATCTCTACACATGCCGCGTGGAATCTTTCTAAATAACGTCTGAGTGTTTCTCCCTTAGCTTGGGTGACGCTAGATAGGGTGTTAACGTCTTTAGGTCTGGCGACATGCATACGGAACTGTTCGACAAATTTCTTAGCCAGTTGATCAAATGAAGAGATAGATCTAGGTGGTAATCGCGTAAACCACATTGTTGCAATTCCCCCCAGAGAGATGGGAAAACTTCGACACTTTACTGCATCGTCTGCCCTTGCGGCGCTCATTGACCATTCATATTTCAAAATGTGTTGATTGGGATCGGAATTTCCTTCGTACATAGGGAGAGTTGGCATTCTGAATCGCCGAGGGGGTTCAGCGTATAATATCTCGTCTGTGAAAGGAGTATGACTACGGGAGATTCCCCAGTCGTCATTGGTAAGCCCTTGGCTTTCGCGAATCATCTGACGGATCATGGTTGAAATATCGGGCATAGCCATATTCTGTGCATGCTGAGCTAAGGTGTGGTTGGGTTCCACAGTGCGAGTTTGGACCGGACGCTGTCGACGGCCCATATCTCGCCTCCTTGGCTCCACATCTTCTGGGACGTATGGTTCAGGAGTACGCCCACGTTGTTGATTATTCGGATCTGACCGATTCCGGGTATCAACCCTTGTTTCTACCGCAGCAGTTGTAGTGCGATTGTCTGAGGTATGCTGTGGAACATCACCTCCTCACAACGAGGGCCCGGCCTGGAAGCTAGTTGACGGTCCGACCCTCAATTGTCCTACAGTCAAGGCAGGTTGATATCTGGTAGCTTGTGTATGACTTGCGTCCAATCGGGGACGTGTAGATCTGCCATGATAGTCAGATGAAGCAGAACTTTCAGTGGATGAGTGGGAAGCATCATCCCTCCTGGTCCTCATACGCCTTCGGTGGTTCAGTTGGTTGGTCAATTCAATATTAGCACGCAACTGTTCGGCCAACTGTTGCCGACTTTGAGTTAATTCCTGGAGCAACACATGGAATTCTTGTCTGGTGACAGGTCCAGACGGATCCGAGTGAGCAGTGTTGTCTTGGTTGGATGGCTGCTGTTGTACAGGATTTTGGCCATCCCTACCTTCTTGACCAGCAGCTGTAGAGGTAGTTCTTGTACTAACCATCTTAAGTAGTGTGTTCCTTTCCTAGATTTTATGAAAATCTGAATAGAATGGAAGGATTCTGGATTAGAGATCTGGATCTTCCTCTTGGATTTATGCAATCCAGTATCGATGGTAGATCCAAGGAGCAGGAGAAAAAGCTGGTTTTTTCTCAGTGAAAGCACCAAAGTGTTTGTACCAAAAATGGGCACAACACTCTTCGGAAGTTTTTGAAGAGATAAAAGTGAAGAAGGAAAATTAAAACTGAGGATTATTTAACAAAAACTCCAAATAACAGAAAGTAAATTGCACAGAAGACAGCGACTTAGAGTGGTTCGGCGTTTCGCCTACATCCACTATGAAGTTTGATGATTTTATTGCTCGATGCTTGAAGATTACAATTTCTTATAATGTAATACAACTGATTTTCTAAGTTAAGTCTGAAACTAAAGCAGCGGTGGTGATTTGAAGTAAATCTGGCAGAGTCTGGGCGCTCTTTAGCTCTTAGAATTATCCGACCCCTTTTCTGAATGATCAGGGGATCTATTTATAGGTGTAGGAGGCTGATATTTCGCCTAAAATTCGGGGAGACCAGTTCTGGTACATGAGGGGGCCTACATGCCCACTTTCAGGAAATCCGGGCCCACTTCGGGATCGATTCGAACTCAACTTCGAATCGATCAAGATTTGCTTCGATTGAGATGAAATTTGGCATGAACATTCCTTAGGATGCCAGTAAGCTACTGTGAAAATTTCATAGCATTTGGACTTGTAGATCTCGAGTTATGATCGATTCAAGATTGTGTTTTCCGTCATATGGATTCGTTCGAATCGATATGGTTCGAATCGATAGGTTCGAATCCATATGCCTACGTGCGAGAATGATAACGTGGTGCGTGTTCCTCGGGTTGATCCATCTTTTTCTCCGAATTTACTGGGTCGAATCCTTGTTTTTAGCTGTTGTGACTTGGTGGATTCGAAGTAGTGGATTCGAAGGTATGCTCCTTCGAATCGATAGAATGTACGTTCCCTTCGTATCGATCAGGGCATTCCATAGTCGATCGATATGAAGACTTTACTGCTGAATGGATTCGAAGATGGGAATGCTCCAATGGATTCGAGGTAATGGATTCGAAGATGATTATAGGATGGAATCGAAGCTCCTTCCACTTCATGGATTCGAAGGGTGTTCCCTTGATGGACTCGAAGCAAGAAAGGCTTCGATGGATTCGAACCAAGGCATATGAGGATGAATTCGAACTATGGCTCGCTCCTGGTGGATTCGAAGCATGACTTGTTCGACGGAGTCGAAGCAAGATTACTTCTCATGGGTTCGAACTAGTGCAGGGATGATGGATTCGAACCTAAGGCTGGGTCTGATGGACTCGAACCAAGGTTATTCCTTCTACTTTCCACTAGTGGTAACTTGAGCATACGAACTCGGATTGTCTCGAAATTTGGAACGTTGGTTTCTACGACTTTGCTTGACGTGTCTTATCAATTGTAACCCGATCCGTACTCGGGCAAAATTCATCGATATTTGTAGTTGTCCAACAGCCATTCAATGCTAGAGACGTACGACCCTCACTTTCCAGTCAATTCCTTGGTAACTCGGCCTTGCCAAAAGGCGGGATAACAAACTCCAATCACGAAACTTCAAATATGCAAGTTGCTCAGAAAATCACCACGAAAGTAAAGGCTCAAGTTTTATAGGCTAAGTCCATTATTTGCACAAATTCCATTTTTGGAGCCTAATTAATTAATTAATGTAAATTTATGGGGTGTTACATGTAACATTATATATACTAGTATAAATCGCACGTATGTGCATCAGATAGCTTTGGTGGTCACAACATTTTTATCTCAAAAAGTTACGTTGATGGTTCGGATGCAAATTTATAGTGAAATTATGTTTAAGAGTGTTAAGAAAGGGGACGGTGGTGGAGGTTGTAAACGGATGGTAAGATTCCGTTGGTGGACAAAGGGCATTTTCGGAATTTCAAAAAGACGTGGTTGAAATTTTATTCATCGAATTCTCATTATTATTAGTAGAGATATATATATAAATAAAAGTATATGGACATACATTTGGACAATATAATTATATATTATATGAGCTAACATGTCCGTTGTGGTGTGAATCCCAACACCTATACACGGACATGTTGTACCTTGGATGGATTGATATGTTATACACACACATACACATATATCTTTGTGTATGGGTATATGATACATGTATATATAAAATATAACATTAAATTAAATAATATAAAATCATTTTATAAATTTAAATATAAAATTTTTTATTTAAAAGAAATTTAGAAATGTTTTAAATAGACAAAACTTCATAGGCTAAATAAAGATCCAATATTGTAAAAATTAAGATTCACCCATTTCTTCCATTGCGGACTAGCCCAGTTCCAACTGTCGGCCATATATGTTGGGTTCCCAATCCTCTCTACTATTGAAAAAGGATCTATGGATTTCGGTGCCAAATTCCTCTTACCACCGAATCGAATAACATTCTTCAATTGAGAAATCTTCACGAACACTATATCATCGACAGAGAACACTAAACCTCGACATCTCTTATCGGCATAGCTCTTCTACCAATCATGAGCAGCTTTCGTTCATTGTCGAATGATCTCAATCTTCTCCGAGGTCTCTCTAACCATATTTGGCCCAAGTATCAATTTCTTGCCCACTTTCAACCAACATGAAGGAGCAATACATGGTGGACCATTCAATGCTTCGTATGGTACTATACCGATTCTGTTCTGATAACTATTGTTGTATGCGAACTCTACGAAATACAAATGATTGTCCTACGAGCCTCCAAAATCGAGAATGCAAGCTCATAAGAGATCCTCTAATATATGATTCACTCTTTTAGTCTGCACGTCAGTTTGCGGATGATAAGCTATACTGAGATGCAGCTCTGTCCCCAGTGCTTCTTATAAGCTCTTTGTAACATCCCGGAATTTTAAAATCATGATTTTGAATATTTAATAAATTTTAAATATTTAAATAATTGGTTTTTGGTGTTTAAAAATCTAAATAACTTATATTCAAATATAATGATTATTTAAATATTTGAATTGTGAATTAAATATTAATTAAATGGATTAAATAGACTTATTTAACTCCTTTTAATTAATAAATAACAATAGTAAATTCATTTTGTAAAATTTATTTACAATAATAAATTGTTCGAATAAATAATAAGAAAATCAATTGTTAGTAAAACAACTCGATTTTTATTTATGTACTTTTAAATAGATTAATTGGATTTTTCCATAATTTTTAATTTGGAAAATATTTAAATTTTCGTTTGTCATATTTTACGGCAAACGATGATATTTTTGAAAATTCATAGAATAAAATAATCTGTGCATTTTATTGTTGATTTGTGATCGTGTCGCATTTTGGTGCATAATCGTATTTTTATTTCTATCGTTCGTGATCCATATGTGAATGATATGTTGTACAGCAGGGTACTGTAAATATTTCTTTTCAACACTTTTTATTAATCAAATCAAATCCAAAATTTTTGCACTTAAATTAATGCTGACTTGATTTTGACTTAATATCTTGCTTGAAAAAATTGTTTAAATTGTGATGGTTGCTTGGAGACTTTGTTTAACTTATAGATAAAGTAAAGCATACTATTTTGATTGTAAGAAAGGATAAAAGGAAGAATCAACACTTAAACTCATTTTCCGCTTTTATTCCTCTTCCTCCCTTTCTTTTTTTTCATTTCCTATATCATCAAAACAATGGACAATACGTTTAAAATTTAAAATCAAATCGAATTCTCAACCATAAATCACAAAACTAGCTTTATCGAACACGGGTGTGCACGCTTTACAATTCTAGGCGCTTGAATTTGGGTGCGACTGAATTTGTTGGAGTTCGACAGTAGATGTCGAGGGCTTGGGTTTGGTGAATTGTAGGCGACGATAGGAGAACCGAAGCTTGCGGGAGTGTTTGTGGTGATGTAGAGCAGCTGCGGCCTTGACTTGGTTGAGTGCGGTTCCTTCTTGGTAGTCGCGTCATTTTAGGCAAGATATTGAAGGTGTTAGGTCGCATTCTTCTAGAGTGGGCCGAGCCTTGAGTTAAGAGTATAGTTGTAGAAAGGACGGGAAGATAGATGCATATGAGTCGATGGCGCAAAGTTTCGTCGAGAAACAAGGTGGAAATCGACAGGGGAAGATTGGTGTATACATGGGTTTCTTGTATCAGCATGTATCTCAGGCGGCTTATATAGGGAAATGATATTTTCTAATTGGGGAAGATAATTTGGTAGGGTAATTAAAAGTAAATGGAGTAATTAAGTTAATTGATTAATTCGATTTATCTCGAACCTTATAAAATTAACAGTGAATATTAGGCTCAGGTCCCTAATAAGTTTCAAAATACACAAAAACCCCAGTAAAAAAAGTATGTAAATTAGGTCCCTAGAATTAAGTTACTAAGTAATTGTATACAGTTATGCAATTATTCATTGAATAATTGTAGACATTTATGCAATTATATCCAAAAGTTGCATAAATTTTTGCAATTTTTAGGTGAATATTTGCGGAAATTACCACAATTTTTTAGTGAATAATTGCAGAATTTTCCACAATTTTTTCAAAAAATTGCAAAAATTTCAGGAATTTTTCAGTGAATAATTGCGGAAATGTCTGCAATTTTTTGATATAATTGCATAAATGTCTGCAATTATTCACTGAATAATTGCATAACTATATGCAATTATTCAGTAACTTAATTCTGGGGACCAAATTTACAAAAATAATTTACTGGGGTTTTTGTGTATTTTGAAACTTATTAGGTACCTGTGCCAAACTGTCCTAAATTAATATCTTGGTCCTACTTGGTTGGATTTGGACGCGGTCAATTGCGTTGAACTCATAAGAACGTTAGCTTCGCGATGGAACTAGTTTCGTTGAATTTGAAGCAAGTGAAATTTTGGGCTAGTTCAAGCTGAAATGCTTCGGTGTCAACTGGAATTTTGGTGAGTTAACTCACTTTAAATAAACTATTTGATTTATGTGTTGTAATAGATTGTTGTTGAATGCTTGGATGATAGTTGATAATTTTAATGAAGTTTAAATTAGTGATAAAAGTATAGTGATTAAATTTAGTTACACTTAACGTGGTTAAATTAGCTATACTTTGTTTAGGGCATCTATTTATCAGAATAAAACCCCATTTGGCTATACCAAAATTGAATAGATAATTTGGACATCTATGAGCAGAATAGATCACTGTTCTGTGCTTGCAAAGTAAAAAAAGATTATTATATTTTAATTGTTTGTTTGGATTTGAATTCCCGTTGGATGGCGGATGATATAAATAACCATTTTGTTGCAGGGGACAAAAAGAAGAAGTCGAAGTGTTTTCGTAGCAAATAGGTCACTACTGAATACTTCAAAAAATACACATACATATGTGGGATTTACAGAGGACTTCTGTAGAGAGCCTAACGGTGTTCTCGCCATTATTTATTTACTATTATCTACATCTTATTTATATTCTTTTATTGTTATATTGATGTTTGGTTGAAATATTTGTGACGTACTGGTTGAATTGTGTAAGTGTCTTTATAATAATTTTCGATATACCGTCACTTATGAAATATCATCTCCTTAAACCCTTGTGTGGGTTGAGCTTGTGCTTGTATTTTTATCATAAATGTTTGGTCATGTTTATGCACTTTGAAAATTATTTGAACTATATTTTCAAATATTTTGCAAATTTTTGAAAATAAAGGATGTATTGATTAAAATTTACAACAGAGGTTATAAATTTGATTTATTATCTTTTGGGATAATTAAATGGTTTAAATTTATAAAAGCTTATAAATTGGATTTATTTTCCTTCAGGATAATTAACGTTGTTTAAAATTTATAAATTTGATTTATTGTCTTTTAAGATAATTAATGTTGTTTAAAATTTATAAATGATAATAAATTTTATTTATTATTTGGGATAATTAATTATATTTAAATACATAAAAAGATAATAACTTAATTTATTGTCTTAATTAATGTGGTTGTTAAATTTATAAATGATAGTTTATAAATGTGGAGATCTTTAAAATGGAATGATTGAAAATAAATTTAAGTGTGAATTGTTTTGGTTTATAATAAACATTGTACGAATACAATTGTTTTGACCCTTCTTTTTAAATACACTTATAAATATAATTTGTCTTTTAAAAGAGTATTTTTAAGGGTGTTTTTACTGTGTTTTACAAATATTTATGATATGAAAATCAAGCACAAGTAAGAATCAAATGTTTTCAATCTCGATTTGTTTATTAGTAACAAGTGTATGTGATCTAGTTCCCATATATAATCGTTTGTTTACTTTCGATAGTTGATTTCTCAACTATTGATTTTGACATCATTCTTTGTGCTTCATTAATTTAAGAAGATCTGTCGCTCATTTTGAGCATTAGCATCCAACAACGTGGATAACTAAAACCAAAGAGCGAGTGGGAGCCAAGCTATGTGGGTCACACCCATTAGGATATATTCACATTTATCTAGAAATTTGTTGGTAGCATGCATGCATTGATGTGAGTATGTTAAGATTCCTGTGGATTTAACATGGTCCAACTTGGAAGTTCCCGAGAATGTTGCGTCTTGGGCATGGGCTCCTAAGTATATTTTATCTAGAGGTATACTTTCAGTATAGGGGGTGCACCCTCCTGGTTATGTTGGATAAATTCATTTTCCTTGTTTCTATTCGAACCTTGGATTTAATCTTTTCTTATTTGTGTTTCATAAATTTAAGATGATTTGTTGCTTATTTAAGCATTGATATCCTTTGTCAGAAATAATTAAAACCAAAGAGCGAGTGGGGGCAAACTTAATGGGATTATTCTCATTAGTGTATCTTCACATCTACTCTAGATTGGATTCGATCATATGCTTTCGGACATGTAAAATACTCGGATTCTCAATAAGGTTGGTGGGGTCAGGCTTGAAGTTCCCTAGAGGAGTCAAAGGGAAAATGACCCTGTAACGCCCCCTTCTAACCTATATTACTAAAGAGTATTACTAAGTAATACCGTCTAATAATACATGGAATGAGTTTTGTTAAGAGTCACCAAACATGAATATTCCCTTGGGCTAACACCATCGCATCTTTCTTACCAAAATTTGAAGATCTAAACTGAATAGTTGATGTGAATGGTATCGGCACAAAGCAATACACATGACAGATACAATATAATTCAGAAAAATTTATAATAACATAGAGAATGCAAAATCACAGAACACAGCGGAAGATTATAATATACAGACATAAGGGTACAAAAATAAGTGAGTCTACAAAATAGAAGAACTAGGCTCACATAATACATATATGGATATAGGTATAACACGATTTAAATATACATGATCGCAAAAGTCAACATCTCATACAAAGTATACTACATACATGAATCTCTAATATCCTAATGACACAGAATACATATATAAAAATGTCCCTATAGCTAGCCCAACATCCATAGTCCCTCAGTCCCAATACCTGAAATGTCTCGGTCTGACCTGAGCATTATAATAAAATAACATCTAGATCAGACTATCTCTAAATATCAAAGGGTAAGATATCAATAATAAAGATGTCAATCATTTAATTAAATTGCAACAAGATATATCCAACAATAATTAATATATTAGTGATCTCGCCAATAATCAAGTCTATTATAGACTATCATACACAAATATGGTGATTCATACATAGCCATTTCAAATCAATAAAACCAAAATAAATTTGTATAAGGTTATTGCTAATCAAAGAACTATCCCTTTTGTAAACAAAACGTAGAGGTATGGTTCCCTCTTGGATAATCATAAAACACAAACTAATCATATCATGTCATAAAATCATCTCAAGTCTCTCATGGACAATCAACTTAAATATGGTGTTACATATCAAAATCTTCGAAGCACAAAAAGGGAATTCATACCCAAACATATAACGCTACGAAGCACACACGGGAATAGATACCTGAATAAACTTATAGATAATCGCTAGCAGTTTGGTCGGTCGCTAACACCATACTAGCAGTTTGGTCGATTGCTAACGCCATACTAGCAATTTAGTCGGCCGCTAACACCATACTAGCAGTTTGGTCTGTTGCTAACACCACATTAAATGTTATGACTAATAGGATATTCTTAGTGCTAATTGCTCTCTTCCAAGGGAACATTGATAAGAAAAGCTCCAGGAGTTTAGCCTATTAAACTCCTACAGTCTATCGGTACCGGATATCCATAACATATGTTCAACCTAAAATCGCACTGCTAAGGTGCCACGCCTAATAACGAATGGTGCAAGTGTTATGATATCGAATATAGCCTGTGGTACAGACTACTGGCTTAGTGATGTAGGGCTAGAAACTAAAATGAATACCATGACTCGAGGTGCGACCTCCGCCGTCAAGCTGCTAGGTCGAACAACTAGCCTAGAAGGTCAAGCAATCGTATGCACTAACAAATATAACGAGTTATACAATTACTCGCATCCCCAAGATACTATTGATCATGAAGTGTTATAAAATTATCGAATAATAATTACTAAAGTAACACTGTGTGTCCCATAACTACTCATGATTCTAAAATATTTATTATTAGTTAGTAAATTCCACTACCAAATACTTTACGCAAAACAAGTCTTATAATTAAATAATGAAGTGATAACTAATGTTCCATAACCATCGTTACTACTGAATTGCTTAAGTATATTTCTCATTTCATATAAAAGAGTAATCAAATTAGAATAGTCATATGTGTATTGAAGTAACCTTCAAAACTCCTTCCTTAGAAAATACAATGATTTTCCAAATACCTTAAAAACCCCACTTCTGATTTCAAATATTACTATATATAATTTTCATAAAATATTATTACTAAAATTCGATAATTAAAATTCCTTTATCTAAAATTCTAGAAATCGAATTCATAAGCAAAATTATATTTTCATTTCAAGAAACTTGTTTATTTTCATAACCAATTATTTTAAACTAAACAAGGAGTTAAAATCAATTTAATTTCGACTTTAAAACCACTTAAAATCTTCCATAAACACAAGATTAAACGCCTTCCATAAACACCACTTGGAACACAAATTTTGATTCAATAATTAAACAATAGAATCATTTTTATTAGACCGTTATTCTTGCTCCATAAATATCAGCACAAAGACACACAAAATGGAGCAAGAAATATTACAAATGAACACACAAAAGAATTGCTAAAAAAAAGATAACCCAAACAAATCTAACCTGGAAAATTACTTCTTCAGGTTTTTGACCACAGGTAGGCCGGTTCAAGTCAACCGGTCATCGCATTCCTGGAGCAGTAATGCTCCAGGTCGTGAGAAAATTGCTCAAAGGTAAATTTTCGGCAACCTGAACGATTTCTAACTTATTCTTACAACTTAAAACGTGCATAAACACTAATTCAAGTCTATAGTACTGTCCGGAGAGAATCGCACAACACCTCCTTTGTATTTGTTCATCTTTTGCAATTTACAGTAAATGAATTTAGCACAATGAAGCGCATACAACAAAATACACTCAAACATCACATGCAACCTATAATTAGATGAAGTTGTGAGTTTAACTCACCTTATAGCCTGACTTTACGCCTATTATGCCTTCATTTTCAAACTAGAACTCAATTTCCTCAATTTTAAACCTAGCTCGGTTTTTACAAAAATAAAAAAATCTAAAATTACACTCAATAACTATACAAATGATTTCAAACATAGGTGTGGTTAGGGTTAAGGAGCTTACCTTAATTTTTCCGGATTTTTCCCGATTTTATTTGATTTTAAAATTGGGAATTTTCTTGAGGCTAGATTATGAGAATAAGAAAGAAGATGATTCTCGGTTTACTGTAATGAGGAGAGAATGAACGTATTCCCATTTTGCTAATTTCAGAAAAGATAAAACTATCTCTTTTACAACAAATGGGCTGAAATCAATTTAAGCCCAACCCCACTAATTAAATCAATTTTTACACTCACCTCTAAAATTTTACACAAAAATACCACAATATATTTTAATCTTTTAACTTTTCATTAAAAAGAAAGAAACATAATTTAAGCAACTATTTTAACCTCCTTTTTAATATTTAAAACATGATAATGTTTCGTTTTCATTTGAAGGCCAAACATAACGGTTTTATTGCTTTAATACAAATGGATTCATTTTTACCTAAAATAAATTGACATAATATTTAAAATACATTAACACATTCTTTAATGAGTTTAAAAACAAGAATTACATCATTAAATATTGCTTACACAATAATTCCTCAAATTCACTATTCATAGAAAATACACGATTTTGATTAACACAATATACTCTCTTCATTCTAAATTCTAGAAGTAAGCTATAATACTGCTAAAATTATTATTCAATCTTTTTAGAAATATTTTAACACACTATTTTACGCAACATCATTTTAATCCAAATCTCTAACTTATAAGAAATCACCAAAAATCCAGTTACACAAACTCCTTTATTATTGAATCTTTAAAACTTTAAAATATAAATAGAAGATATCCCTTCATAACTCAGTTCCAAATACACACTCTTTATTTAGATACCGTTTTAAATACTAACATTCTTAAATTTCCATTATTATTCCCCGAATAATTATTATTAAATTCAAATCAAGTATTGAATAAAGTAGGTCATTACAGACCCTCTCAAGTATATTGTCTAGAGGTAAACTTTTGGTAAGTGGGGTGCACCCTCCTAGTCATTGTTGGAAAATTTCCTTTTCCCTTATTTGATTCCAATCTTTATTCAATTGCATCAAGAAGTGTCTGAAGCCCTTCTCAATGTTTAATTATTTATGTCCATTCTTTAAATTTGAATTTTGATCTTGTCTGTGTTCATCTATTCTTATTTGGATTGTTGTTCTAATTTGTTTTCCATACCTTCATTTATGGAAGTTGTTTTGTGAGGTAAAAACATGTTCTGCGTTTAGCACAGTAATCTAATAGAATTATTAAATATTCACCATGTTACTTGAGTTTTCTGAGGTTGGTTTTCAAGATTGATCTGGGTGTTATTTTACTATAACGCTCAGGTCAGACCGAATATTTTTCCAGGTTGTCGTTGGTGAGACATGGAGCTTATGGAGTAGAGTTGGATGTTCACCTGCCTTAATATTTTTATTTTCTGCTGTATTATTATATATACCTATCAGCAATTCTAAGGTCAGAAATTTATAATTGTCCTACTGATGAGGTTTGTTTCTAAGTTTGATGTACCTTGTATCTTAGAGTGATAGTTTATACTGTCTTTAGTATATTATATGTTGTCATTTCCGCTGTGAGATTCTGTTTCCCTTGTTCTTTTCTATGTTGTTCTTTTTATTTTATCCTAACAATTTGCCTTTTCGATGATTAGATGTTCGGCATTTGAATACGTGGATGTATTTTGTGTCGACTTTCGATGGTCGAAAGGGTGGGTCGTTACACTCTTTCAAAACTCACTAGTGAATAAAGGGTCTCGATCACTCACAATGCCCTTTGGCACACAATGGAATCGCATTACCCATATCACATATAACTTGGCCAACTTGGATGTCCTTCTACTAGACTTAGTGGGTATGAATTAGGCATTCTTCGTCAATCTATCGACTACGACCCAAATGTATCATACCCTACTCTAGTCATTGGCAATTCGCCAATAAAGTCTATCAAAACTTGCTTCCATTTCCACTCGGGAACTTCAAGTGGTTGCATCAATCCACTTGGCTTCTTCTGCTCTACCTTTATTAATTGGTAGTCATGAACTTCGAGATGAATGTTCCAACATCCTTCTTAATCACCTCATAATAATGCGTCTCCTTCATATCACGATACACTTTATTACCGTTGAATGTATAGTCAATCTAGAGTGATGGTACTCTCATAGCACCATATCTCTTGATCCATCTACATTCAGAGCAAACAATCTCTCATCCTTATGGAGCCAACCATCTTGGTCGAGTACGTATCGTTTCATCTCCTCGGACTCCACTCCTTCTTTTATTTTCATCATGATTTCGGCTAGTCTACCATCTCGCCTCTGACTAGTACCAATCCACTCAAACAAAGTAGGCATGATAGTCAAACTTGCCAACATCCATGGCTTCAACTTGCAATGAGGTCTGAAGTCATAGCCAGCGATATACTCCAATTGCTTACACTCTAGGAACATTGCTCCTAAATTGGCATGTCTTCAATTCAATGCATCAATGGCTACATTTACCTTATCGGGCGCATAGGAAATGTCAAAGTCGTAGGAGGTCAAGGATTCCAACCATCATCGTTGGCGAAGGTTAAGAACGTTATAGGAGAAGAGGTACTTCAAGGATTTCTGGTTTGTGAACAGCTCGAACTTTCTCCTAATAGCTAATGCCTCTAAATCTTTAATGCAAACACTGTCGCCGCCAACCCCAAATTATGGGTCAGATGCTTCCTCTAATGTGGGTTCAATTGTCGACTAGCGTAGGCGATAATCATACCTCCTTACATTAGTATCGCACCCAATCTGATACCATAAGAATTAGTGTATACCGTCATTTCCTCATTCCCACTTGGAATAGTCAACATTTGTGCACTTATCAACCTCTCCTTTAGACATATAAACACATGCTCGCACTTCGCATCCCAAACAAAAGTCCGATCTTTCTTCGATAAATTGGTCAATGGCGCCGCTATCTTCGAGAAGTCCTTGATAAAACGTCTATAGCTTCCTATAAATCCTAGGAAACTCCTCACATCATTAGTGTTCTTCGGTTGGTTCCAATCTTGAACTGCTGCTACTTTGGCAGAATCTACTGTGATGCCCTACTCAGAGACAACATGACCCAAGAATCTCACTTCCCTCCTTTAGAAGTAACCGTTTGAAAACTTCGCTCTCAACTTGTGCTTCCTCAACAGTTCAAGCATAACCCTCAAGTCTGTCTTTATTCCTCCTCCATCCTAGAATAGACCAGGATATCATCCATGAACACAGACACGAACTTGTTTAGCTAATCCCTGAAGACACGGTTCATGAGATTAACAAAGTATGTCAGTTTAGCATTGGTTAGCCCGAATGGCATAAACAACCACTCATATGAACTAGACGGTATACGAAATGTAGTGATCGACACACTCTCCTTAGCCACTCTCAGCTGATGAAATCCCATTGCAAGATCCAACTAAGAGAACACCTTCGCACCATGGTACTGATCGGACAAGCCATAAATACGCGGAAGTGGATAATTATTCTTTTTTGTTACCATATATAGCTCATGGTAATCCATACACAACCTCAAAGATCCATCTGCCTTGATAGTGAATACTACAGGTGCGCTCCACTCAGATATATTCCAATGAATGAACTCTTGCCTCAACAGGTCATTCACTTACATCTCCAACTCCTTCTGCTTTATGGGTGCTACATGCCATAAATACATAATTATCTTCCTGACATCCTTCTTCAAGTCTATGTGGAACTCAATCCCTCGGTGTAGTGGTAATCCGGTCACCTCCTCGATCACATCCAGATACTCTTTATTGATAGGAACAGATGACAACTCATCATGCGGGACCTCGAGCGAATATAGAAAGCTAACCATGACCACATCCTCCGGTAGCCAGCTGCAATTACTACTTTTTCCCCTCCTCATCCCTAATTGTCACCAAAAGTTTCTCGCAGTCCATCACTACCGCATACTTCCTCAACCGGTCCATCCCAAGATAATCATGAACCCAATGAAATCCAAAACAAAACAATCACAAACAAAAGAGCATCCATGACTCGATAAAACCAAACCACGACAAATCATACAAAGGCTAGTGGGGCTTCCAATAGGGTTCATCACTACTAAAGTTCGGTCAACTATTTTAGGTCAAATCCCAATCTACATATAGTCACTAGATATAAAAGAATGTGAAGCCCCGATATCGATCAAAACATGCATGGAAACACCATAAACAGAAAACTTACATTGAATAGTGATACCCTTCCCTTTCTCCTTCGTCGAGGGAGAACTCGATGAAATTAGGATGGAATCCAAAGCATATGCCTTCTCCACTTACTTCGGTTGCACTGGTTTTGGAAAATTCTTTTGCATATGTCCAAACTTGCAATAGTTGTAGCACTTCTTCTTCCCATCAGACTTGCAGCCTCTAATCAAGCAGCACGGATCCACAATCATAGCAGACTGAATCCCACTTTGCTTTCGTTTGAGCATTCTTTCCTTTAAACCGCTGCATTTGTCCATTCCATTTATTTTTGCCTCCATTTCCTTGTTGCGGTTTTGGCTCTTTCTTAAGCATAGCGACTGGTTTGGACAAGGGTACAAACTCTCCTAGCGAAGAGCTTTCTCGATGAGTCTCTCAAATGGCTCATCGATGTGACTCACCAACTTCTTCCCTAAGTAGTCATCCAAACCCATAACAAGCTTTTCGTTCTTCCTTGGCGGAGTATCAATAATGGACATTCCATACTTAGCCAATGCATCAAACTCTACCACATATTCGGAGACATACATGTCCCCTGGCTTCCACTCAGTAACAACGCCGACTTTTGGGCAACCAGAATGATATTTTCCTCGAATCGGGTTTTGAACTGGTCCTAAGTAAATTAATCCGAGGGAGTAGTAATTCTAATACCATTCCACTAATTCATGGCTCTCCCTAAAGCTGTCGAGAAGCCAACCTCCTCCTCATCGCATCATCCAATTCAAGGTCATCAAAAATCCTTTAGCAGGTGTCTAACCAATCATTCGCTTCCATGGCTGATTTCATTCCTTGGAATGGTTTGCCACCAAGACTAGCAAAATCCTTATTCAGCTTAGCAAAATCAACTCTGGTGCTTGCACTTGAGCATTATCACCAACAACAACATTCAGAGCGGCGGCTTGGGCATTTTGCAGCGTGTTCGCCATCATCGTGTTGAACATCACCTACAAGTCAAGGTTAGCTGCCCCCGGACCTACTCCTTCCTTGACTCAAGAAACGAAGTTCCTTGTAGTGTTTTTATATGTTGGCTCATTCTTGATCTGTAATAATAATGATCAGTCTCTCATAAAGAAAACCACATCAATGGTTGTGTGCATGCGACTTATATACTATGTATGCTATTGTATAGTTTTGAAAACCGAATTATATAACAAGTACGCTCTCTCTCTCATACACACACATGCGCACACTCTCTCTCTATTCAGTCTAGGGTAATAACTCCTTCCCTATCTCTACTGGGCCATGGTATCAAGTCGGGTTAATCATGTAACCTCGCTCTGATACCAAACGTGATGATCGCATTACACTTCCGGCACCCAATAGAACTAAGTAGTGTGTTACTGTGGTGCTCGGTCGATGTAGGATGATTGCCAAGGAATGGAAATAAATATAACGTCACAGAAAATATCGTATATCTCACAGTGCATCAAATAAAATAGTATACATCACAAATATAATATTGGCGAGAAAGTGATAACTAAAATCAACCACAATTTCAGAGTACATTAGTTTACAAAGTCATACAAAATGATACTAGAGTTTATACAATTGAAAATAAACTCTAACTGTCTCTAGATATAATGATGAACACTATCTATGTTCCACAGTGTCACATAGCGAAATAAGCATAAGTATCCATATATACAATACGAGAAAGCTACATCATACTCGTCCTCTACACTACCACTATGTGTTAGTCCAGGAGTTGATGGTTTTGATGACAACTGTCTGCACAAAAAATGGACAAACACCTCGAAGTTGTATGATTTAGTAGCTCTTATGTTATTCTTAGTGATTTGAGTGATTTATGCAAATATATAAAAAAACAGGGGCTAAACTGTAAAAAGACACGCAGATTTATAGTGGTTCAGCCAGAATGTGCCTACGTCCACTTTATATGTTATTTCTCTTCTCTTATTCTGATTACAAGTACAAAGCTTTGATACAAGTAACAGAAAGTTGTTTGAAAGTTCCTTCCGTGCTTGAGCTCTCAAACTTGTCCCCATTGTTGTACCCCTGCCCCTCTATTTATAGAGTGAGGTTGGGGGTAGGGGTCTAGGATGTGTATAGTTGCTGATGGGCCTGGGCTGATGTGATCTGGCCTGGTACGTCTTGGTTCGTCATTGCTTGGTTCGGAGGTGGTTGGAGTGTAGAATGGACCGGCAGTTGCTTGGACCGGTGGTGGGATGGTGAGGTTGATCCGGTGTGGAGATGGTTCGGCATGGGCTGGTCCGGTTGGTTTGGCAAGAGGGTTGGTCCGGTTGGTTTGGCAGGAGGGTTGGTTCGGTTATGGAGTTAGGAGAGGTTGGTCTGCCGAATGAGTTCGAATGAGGTCTGCCGGATGGGGTATGCCGAATGGGGTATGCCGAATGGATCAAGCTTCTTAGTCTCGAGGTCTTCTGGGTGAGAACACGCCCAACATTTGCCCCCCAAAGTGGGGCATATTCTTGAATATGGCGTGCTTTGTTTGACATTTTCAATTGGCCCTTGGATGCCGAACCAGATGGTCCGGTCGTGTCCTTTTGTCTATAAGTAGGGACCGTACGCCTTTGCTATTTCCTACCTGCCGAACTAAACATTTGCTCTTGCCGGATCAAACTTCGTAGCTGAATCGAACGTGGTAGCCGAATCAACGTGGTAGCCGAACCAACCTGGTAGCCGAATCAAAGTGATAGCCGAATCAACGTGGTGCCCGAATCAATTTGGTAGCCGAATCAAAGTGATAGCCGAATCAACGTGGTGCCCGAATCAATTTGGTAACCGAATCAAAGTGATAGCCGAATCAACGTGGTGCCTGAATCAATTTCCCTATTTTCACTGAATCAGGTGAGATCCTTTCTATGTTGGACAAATGGTTTATCGAAGGTAGTTGTATATCTGTATAAACGGATGGAGTTGGGAATGCCGAGTGGGTTATAGCATGGAGATGCCGGATGGGGTCATATCCGGATGACGTTGGAAATGCCGAATGGATATGAGAACTACCGAACGACCTTGAGAATTTTGCATTTACTTTACCGAATGACAACGGGAGTTTGAACATTCTGATTTTATGAGTGAAATTCCATATTATATACTTACTTTTTTACATCCTTTGTTCTAACAACATGTTTTTCCGGTGTTGTAGATAATGTCTCGTAAAGTGGAAACTCGATCAGACAAAAAGAAATCTGGGGGTGAAGAAGGTTCCTCTGCCGTGCCCCCAGCTCAGCCGAATCCAGAACGTCACGGATCTGCCACGAGATCACTAGTGGACGGGTACGGCCCTCAGGAGCTTCTGAACTCCCCGCCCGATTGCTTTCCTAGTTCCCTCAAGGAGGAGCAGCTCGATGTCATTTCCCGATCCTTTGGAATCGATAGGGCGCGCTTGCTATTGCCTGGGAGAGACGTTATGCCGTATGATCCTCCTGAAGGGTACTTCGCCTACAGCAGATACCACTGCATGTGTGGTGTCATCCCTCCTCTGAACGCTTGGATAGCCAGCTTCCTTACATATCTTAAGGTGGCCCCGTTCCAGCTTCAACCCAACTCCTATGCTATACTGGTGAGCCTCTTCATCATTTTCCGGAGGAAGTATGGTCGTGCTCCTTCCAACCGAGAGATCCGGTATCTATATAACCTGAGGGGCTATAAGAAGGGGTCCCCATACATTAGCTTGGAGTCAGCTGTGACCTTCAAGCCGGTCTTGGATCTGTATTCCAAATTCAGCATGTTCAAGAAGGAATGGTTCTTTGTTAGGGACGACTCTGTATCAATTCGGCGCTTTACTACTGGATGTAAGTTGATGCTTTTACTTATAATTTCCATTTCGATTGCGATGCTTCTTCTCATACTTCCTCATTTTTGCTAGCGACAGGTGGCTTTACGGTTGTGGAGACTGACCGCCTGGTTCAGACGGCGGCTGAGATAGAAGCTATTCTCGGGAAATATAGATCATCTGCCTTCCTGATCAGAAATGCGATCCTTCTGGAGTATAACTTAATCCTTCCACAGCAGTCAGTAGTCAAGCTGAGGGAAACGGCGGAGGAGAAGGCGGCTGTTCAGACTAAGGGAGGTGTTACGGTAGAGAGTAGCAAAAGGAAACCTTTCACAAAACCTCCAGCCGTCGGAGGTAAGAAACTAAAGAAGTCGGACGGTCCCTCCCCCAGCAATTGTCCACTTACCCAGGAGGAGGAAGACATAGAGGAGGAAAGAGGTGAGGGTGGAGATGGTCGGGAAGGTGATAAAGGTGGCGATGGCATCGGGGCCTTGCTCCCTGGGCAGGCGGGTGAGATTCAGGAGTGGACGGATGATGCTTTCCACCAGGCTTTCGAGGGGCTGGACGAAGATCCGGCTTTGGTAGAGAAAACCGGGACAGCGGACAAGGCCGGGACCGGTGCAAGCGAGTCTTTTCAGACCATTCCAGCCAAGGTGGCTCCGACGACTCAAGGTGAACTCTTGACTCCTGCATGCTTCATTAATGATAGAGACTTAGGAATATTTTATGATCTGCTCCCGTCCTGGAATGAAATCCAGGACTTATTGCAGTATCCTACTTCTCCCCAGGGTTTGTATAACAGACGTGCTTTCTTTCTTCTTTTAACTTGTATTTTACCGCGTTTCTCGAATCATATAGTGATGTAAGCTTGTGACACTTTTCCTTCATATCAGGAGCAGGTAAAACATCAAGGCCTCGGATCTTCGGCACAGGCTTGAGCAATACAAGCTTTCCAAAACTTCTGTCAAGCCGAAGCCTTCGACCCACCGCTCTGGGGATGTAGTCGGCTACCGTCCTCTTCTCGGGGTTATCGAAGAGGGTATTCAGCAGAGAAAGAGGAGTCGTCCTTTATCCGAACCTTCGCCCGGTCCTCAGTTCCCGGCTCAGCCTCTTCATGATATCACGGAGGAGGACAGTGAGTTTGCACCTTCTCCGCACCCGTCCGGAAACCCTACCGTTATTCACATCGACCGTCCTGACTTGGCTCGTAATCCATTTGCGGGTCATCCTGACCTGGATCCAAGCTCTCATGATATTACCTTTGACGAAGTCACCGGTGAACACCTTCTCCCCCGCAACCCCATGGTACGAGTACTTGATGAAGCTAAGTCCTTAGATCTCGATTTACTCACTACTCGTATAATCACTATGGGAGACGAGGCCAAGGCTAATATTGATCGGGTGGCGGAGGAGACTAAGAAGCTGATGGGGCATCATGCCCGGCTGGTTAAGGCCGGAGAGGAGATTGGGAGCGCCAATATCCGACTTCGATTGGTGGTTTCGAATCAGGCCAAACAGCTTGCGGATCAGGCTATTCAGATTTCTCAGCATGAGGCTGCTACTGGACGACTAAGGAAAACCATGGAAGAGGCCAGTCGGGCCGAATTGCGGAAAATGGAAGCTACTTGCAAAGAACGGATTGACATGGCTATTGCCACGATGGACGAGGTTCGGAAAGCGGATCTTGAGCAGGTGGAGGAATTGTCTGGGAAACTTGAGGCTGCAGAGCTTGCTCAAGCCAAGTTGAGGGAGGAGATGGAGGCAATGCGGGGATCCCTTCTGGCCGACTGCTCGAGATACCGATTGGAGAGAGATGCTGCCGTTGGGAGGTTGTCGGCTTCTGAGGCCCGGATGAGGGAGTTTGAGGAGAATGAGGGGATGATGGACGAAATGCTTCAGGACATGTACTTCCGAACCTGGAAGCAGGGCAACCTATCCTGGATGGATGATTATCCCAGGGTCATGGCTAAGATCTATCTTCGGGCTCTGGAGGAGGCTAAGGCCGATGCGGATAAAGATGGTGGCGTGGCCTTCAGCATGGATGCGGTCACTGCCCAGTTCGCCAAGGAGGAGAAGGTGGCGGTGAAGGAAGGTATGCGGTTACTTGCCGCTGAGGAGGTAGGCGTGCAGGTAGAGGATGACGATCAAGATAGTCAGGAAGCAGGCGCTGGTAAGTCTCCCTTTTTAGTTTCTCCATCAACTTGGTTGCTTATTGCTAATGAGTCCTTTCTCTGACTGGACAGGGGGTCAACAGGGCAAGGATAAAGCTCCACTGCAGCCGGCCCCTTGATTATACCTGGAAAAACTCCTTTTGTGGATTTGACAGTGTTGTATATGTTAGTCGAAAAATAGTAACGTAGCCTTTAGGTCGTAATATTTTGCCACTTGTAATAAATAGTCTTATTTTTGACGTGTAATTCTTTAACTTAAGCTGACTTTGTCGTCTTTTGAATGTTTGCTGTTATTTTGGCATGTCGTACGAGAAATATAGCTATGTATATTTTTGTAATTAAATTGTGTTTGATGTCGGGTTCTGGTTTAAGACATAATTTCATGACTTGCAATGTTCGTGTGTGGTGTGAACAAATTATAGTCATGTATTTGTACACAAAAGAAGAAAATACCGCCTTTCATGTTTCAATCGTAGATGGCAGTCTTGTATATCTTGTATGACCGAACATGGAATGCAGTCGAATGCCCTGCCGTTCGATTGTAAATCTCTGCATCCATTGGCGAGTATCTCCTACTCTGTATCCTGTACTTTATGGATTGTTATAGAGGATAGGAGGATAGCTTTTTAAGTAAAATTGAAATACGTGAAATAGTAAAACTTCCAATCACGGAAGGCCTTCGATGTGCTTAAGTTCGTGGCAAACGGGTTTTGTAGTCACTTTCCCTAGCTGTGGGTCTTGGAGACATTTGTCACCCATCTTACGCCTCCGCGGGGAGTTAATTCTTTTTTACCACAGCCGCACTTAAGACACATCGGAGCCGAGATCGCGCACAGTAACTACCCGGGCCATTATGGCCCGTACTCATGGGTATTATTCGATTTACTGTGGCCGGCTAGCGTGGGTGCCGATCGTCAACTGTGAACTGCCCCTGGCTGGCCACACCTTATGTTGGGGCTTATAGTCGGTTCACAGTTGCCGGCGAGCCTAACGCCGTAACGAGCTGCCTCGGCTATAGTCGGCCTTCTCGGTGGCTTATAATCGGCTCATTACAGTTGGCTTTAAGGGTCGTCGCGAGCAATGAGCTAACCCGCAACAGAGGGATGCTGGAGCAAAAGTGTCTCATTGGCGAGGGCATAGATTCGCATAGTACCTGTTGGGTCTTGTCCAGGTGAAGTTGCGTTGTGGAGTGCTTTGAATAGAAATGCTGTATGCTTAGGATTTTGTTCAACAGAAAAGGATAAAGTTAACAAGCAGCCAAGATACAAAGGAACAAGTTAAAAAAGAGACAAGGTTTTTTAAAGTGGTTCGGCACGAAAGTGCCTACGTCCACTGATCCTCTTTGTTAATTCACTTCATATGGGCAATACAAGTTAAGAAAAGTATCGACGGAGGTGTCGGATGTTCCATGCCCTCTGGAACACCTCTCCGTCCACCGTTGACAAAATATAGGCTCCGTTGTGGAGATCCTTATGAATTACATATGGTTCATCCCAGATGGGGTCTAGTGCTCCGGGGCGAGGGAAGATTCGCTTGAGGACAAGATCCCCTTCTTGTAAGGTACGATGCTTGACTTTGGAGTTGTATTGCGCTGCCACTTTCTGCTTGTGGGCTGCTGTTTTAAGGACTGCGTCATTTCTTCTCTCCTCAACTAGATCCAAAGACATGTGGAGGAGCTCTTCGTTCTCTTTCGGGTTATAGTGGATCCTACGGTGGGAAGGCACAACGGTTTCAACTGGGAGCATAGCCTCCGATCCGTAAGCCAAAGAGAAAGGAGTGTGCCCCGTTGATGTTCTGAAAGATGTGCGGTAAGCCCACAGTGCCGTAGGGAGTTCGTCCACCCAAGCGCCCTTTGACTTTTCGAGCTTCTTTTTGATCAGAGTCTTCAGAATTTTGTTGACTGCTTCGACTTGTCCGTTTGCCTGAGGATACGCTACGGATGAGAAGATTTTATGAATTCCGTGCTCTTGGCACCAGTTGGCGAATTCCTCGCTGTCAAACTGAAGTCCATTGTCTGATATGATTTTGAGTGGGACTCCATACCTGCACAGAACATTTTTGATCAAGAATTTAATAACTTTTGCTGAAGATACTTTATTCAGAGGTTCTGCTTCCACCCATTTGGTGAAATAATCAACTGCCACTATAGCATATTTGGCCCCGCCTCGGCCCATCGGTAGCTCGCCGATTAAGTCAATTCCCCATATTGCGAAGGGCCAAGGGCTGGTCATTTGAGTAATCTCAGTTGTTGGTAGCCATGGAATCTTAGCAAATTTTTGGCATCTGTCACACTTCTTGACGAAATCTAAGGCGTCCTTTCTTAAGGTGGGCCAGAAATATCCGTATCGGAGTATCTTTTTTGCTAATGTTTGCCCTCCGGTGTGATCTCCACAGCTCCCCTGATGGATGTTGGATAAGATTTCCTTGGCTTCCCTTCCGGCGACACACCTTAATAATGGGTTAGAGAACCCGCGCCGATAGAGGATGTCTTCTTGTATTGTATAGCGGGACGCTTTCCTCAAGATTTTCTTGACTTCATTACGCCCGTCGGGTAGTGTGCCACTTTGTAGGTAGTCTCGGATGGGAGTCATCCAAGTTGCTTCTTCGGTTGCAGTTATCAGATTCACTTGTTCAAAACTTGGGGCCATTTGCTTTGAGATGGTCACTGCCCCGAAGATGGTGATGTCTCTCACACTTGCTTGCTTTGCTAATTCGTCGGCCTCTCAGTTCTCCTCCCGAGGGATGTGTTTGACCAAGTAGTGGTCCAATCGGCTGAGAAGTAACTTGGTCTTCTTTAGATATGCTATGAGTCGTTCTTCTCGAGCTTGGAATTCTCCTAGTATTTGATTAACAATAAGCTGAGAATCGCTGTGAAGACACAAAGAATTGGCTCCGATCTCGATGGTAATTTCTAGTCCGGCTATCACTGCTTCATATTCTGCATCGTTGTTGGTGGCAGCGAACTCCAACCTTATAGCATAGTGCAGTTTATTTCCCCTAGGGGTGATTATTACAACACCTGCCCCCGAGCCTTGTTCGTTCGACGCGCCATCCACAAAGAGATTCCATTTGATGTCTTCTGTTATTTCCAATTGCTCCTTATCTCCGTTGGTAGTGAATTCTGCAATGAAGTCAGCCATGGCCTGTCCCTTGATGGCGGTGCGAGGGTGATAGGTGATATCATACTGACTCAGTTCAATGCACCATTTAAGTAGTCGCCCAGAAGTGTCGGGGCGATGGAGTACCTGCCTCAGTGGTTGATCGGTCAGAACTTTGATGGAATGGGACTGGAAGTAGTGACGCAGTTTCCGTGATGTGATAAGTAAACAGTATGCTAGCTTTTCAAGTTTAGGATATCTGACTTCTGCTCTAGTAAACCTTTTGCTGACGAAGTAAACTGGCCGCTGCGTGCGGTTGTCTTCCCTTACCAAGGCAGCGCTTAGGGCGTGAGATGACACAGCAAGGTATAGGTATAATTCTTCGCCTTCACTTGGAGTCGAGAGTACCGGTGGTTTCTGGAGGTGTTCGATTAGGTTAAGGAAAGCGGTTAAGCATTCGTCAGTCCATTCGAACTTTCCTTTGTCTTTCTTTAGAGCTTCGAAAAAGGGGACGCACTTGTCCGTTGCCTTGGAGATGAATCGGCTCAGGGCGGCCACTTTTCCATTTAGGCTTTGTATTTCCTTTCGGGTGTACGGTATCTTGATATCCCTTAGTGCTCGGACTTGTTCAGGGTTTGCTTCTATCCCCCGGGATGAACGATGAATCCTAAGAACTTTCCTGATGACACTCCGAAGGAGCACTTTAGTGGATTCAACTTCATTCCATACTGTCGAAGTACCTGGAACATCTCGCCTAGGTGGCTTACGTGATCTTTGGCTTTTCGTGATTTCACTAGCATGTCATCCACATATACTTCCATAGTTCGTCCTATTAGCCCCGCAAACATCTTGTTGATGAGGCGCTGGTAGGTGGCTCCTGCATTTTTAAGTCCGAAAGGCATTACCTTATAGCAGTACAAGCCCCGGTCGGTGATGAAACTAGTGTGGTCTTGGTCGGGAGCATGCATAGGAATTTGGTTATATCCTGAGTATGCATCCATAAAGGATAGGAGTTCGTGCCCAGCTGTGCTGTCTACAAGTTGGTCGATTCTGGGAAGTGGGAAGCAATCCTTTGGGCAGGCGTCGTTTAGGTTGGAAAAGTCAATGCAGGTTCGCCACTTCCCATTAGCCTTTTTTACCAGCACCGGGTTTGCGATCCATTCCAGGTAGATAGCTTCTCGTATGAAGTCATTGGCGAGTAGATTCTTTACTTCTTCATCGAGGGCTGCTGATCGCTCTGCCCCCATACTTCTCTTTCTTTGCTTTACAGGCGCCTTGGTAGGATCAATGTTTAATACGTGGCATGCTATGTCGGGGGAGATTCCGGTCATGTCAGCGTGTGACCAAGCAAATACATCCAAGTTGTGGCGGAGAAAATCGATGAGTTGTTCCTTCAACTCGGTTTTTAGTTGGGACCCAATTTTCAACAGTCTACTTGAGTCGTGTTTGTCTACAGATATAAATTCCATAGCCTCTGCAGGCTCGGCGGTGGCCTCCTCCTCTTTGTCCCTAGGATCTAATTCATTGAAAGGGTCGCTGGTATATCGAAGAGGAGGGGCTTTCTTTAATTGCTACGCTTCTAGACTTTTTGTGCAGAGGGCAATCTCTACACCCTTCCCTTTATCCTTCCTGTGGTTGTTGCGAAGTTCAGTCACATAGCAGTCTCGAGCAACGTCCTGATCTCCTTCCACTTCCCCTACTCCATTATCCGTTGGGAATTTCATCTTTAGGCACCATGGGGCTAAGACAATTTGGAAGTCAGACAAGGATGGCCTTCCCAAGAAGGCGTTGTAGGCCGACTGGTTTTCTATTAGCATAAACGTTTGTTTCCGTACAGCAGAGCGGGGATGGCTTCCAATCTCAACAAAAAGGTCCAGTTGCCCGAGGGGCATCTTCGCGTCTCCAGTGAAGCCGTGTAGTGGTTTATCGCAGGGGGATACATCCTTCATTGATAGCTTCATTTTGTCGAATGCGTGTTTGAACAAGATGTTTACCGAGCTTCCAGTGTCTACCAGGATTAGGTAGACTTCGGCGGGACCAAGTCGGGCAGAGATGACCATGGGATCCATGTGAGGGTACTGCCTTCCTTCTAGGTCACGCTTACCGAACGTGATGTCATTACTTTCTTTCCGCTTCGGGTGGCGCTCTTCTATAACCGAATTGACATAGTCTTTATTGTCTCTAAGCGACTTTCCGTATCTTTCCATCTCTTTCCAGCTTCTGTCTGCGATGTGTGGCCCTCCTGAGATGGTATGGACCACTATCTTTTCCTGACTAGAGCTGCTAGCGTTGCGGTTCCCTCTGTGGGCCCCCGGGGAGGGTAGCCTTGGGTTTTCATTGGCAGGAGCTGGGGTCCTGTCCTGACCTTTTACACAACGTTCCAGTTTCTTTCTTCTGATGTGTTCCTCAATCAGATCTCGGAGATGATGGCATTCGTTGGTATCATGCCCGTGAGATTCGTGGAAGCGGCAGAATTTTCCAGACTTCTGTGCGTTATCTGATTCCTTCTTGTACGGTGGGCGTTTGTATCTAACTTCGCCTTGGGTGGCAAGGAAGATATTTTCGACGGTCTCGTTCAAAGGAGTGTAAGTGTCGAATCTTGGTCCTGGCCGATATAGGCGCTTTTCTCCCTTCTTGCCCCCAGCATTGTCTCTGGAATCAGTTCTTCGAACGTCCCTTGCCACAGTAGGGGCGTTGCCATGGGTTGTCTTATTTTGCTGTCCTGACTGCCCCTCAACGGCAGCATCCTCAAGCCTCATGTATTTCCCGGCTTCATGGAAGAAATCGGGTAAAGTAGCTGGCTTTTCTTTTGTCAGCCTTCTAGCAAATTTAGTGTCCGGATGCACACCACTGCAGAGGGCCATTAGGATAAGCTTCTCATCGGCATCTTGGACTGCGGCTGCTGCGGCGTTGAATCTGGTTAGGTATTGCTGCAGCTTTTCTCCAGGTTTCTGTTTGACGCTGGATAAGGAATAAGCGTCCTTGGGTTGCTCCACATGAATGCGGAACTGACTGATAAATTTTTCTTTCAACATTTCCCACGAGCTGATGGATCCTTGGGGTAGATGACAGAACCAGGAGGTAGCAAGGTCTGCTAAGAAGAGCGGAAAGCATTTGCACAGTACTCCCTCTGTTGCTCCACTCATGAGCATATGCTGCGTGTACCTTTGTAAGTGTACAACAGGATCGGAGGTTCCTTTGTAGGGTTCCATTGTTGGCATCTTCCATTCTCGGGGGGTGATAGCAATTTCGATATTGCGGGCGAAAGGGCTGGTTACCCTAGCGCCTATCCCTCGATCTCTTTGCTCCCGTTGGACACACTCTCTGAATAAGCGTGCCATCCTTTCATCAGAACTTGGAGTAGATAGAAATGAGTTTGATTCTGTTCTGTGGGATTGATTCCGTCCAGATGACCTGTAGGGATGGTATCGTCTATCATTCCTCATATTTTCCAGTGGCTGCCTTTGATCTTCTGGGAGCATGCTTGGGTCAGCTACAGTTGGCCCTTGCCTTGATCTCCCCCTGTTGGGTTCTGATCTAAGCACTTCCTCGGGTCCAACTTCGGGCTGGACTCTAGCTCGGCCCCGTTCACTGGCGTTTCTGGGGTTAGGCAGCATGACATGCTCAGCTACAGTTGACCTTCGCCCGGTACTTTCCCTGTTGGGTTCGGTACCAAATGTTTCCTCAGGCCTAACTTCGGGCAGTGCTCGGTCTCGGCTCCTACCACGGCTACTTCTGCCGTTAGCTCCTTCGAAGAAGGGAGATCTTTGTTGTCTCTGAGATCCTCCAGACTGGGACTCGCCCCATGATTCAGTGTTGCGGTTGGATTCTTCAGCGTCCCTTAAGCGTGACATGAGATGGTCCACCAAGGCTTCCTGCTGGGATGTGAAGCGGTTAGTTACTTCAACCACAACTCTGTCCAGATCTGATCTAGTAATTGCTGCAGGCTGTTCTGTGGCAGGAGTAGTTGGGTTAGCCTGTTCTTCATTTGTTACTGTTGCCGGAGGAGGACGATTTTCTTGATTCGCGACAGCTGGATCTAGAAGACTGCTGGATGCGATGTTTTTTCCTTTGCTAACATCTTTTCTCTGTTTGGGAGGCATGTTTTCCAAGTGGCGGACGATGCTGTTAGGAAAACTTGTTAAGCGGATGAAGCTGAAGCTTCGAGCTTCTAGCTCTCAATGAAAGCACCAAAAATGTTTGCACAAAAAATGGACAAACACCTCGAAGTTGTATGATTTAGTAGCTCTTATGTTATTCTTAGTGATTTGAGTGATTTATGCAAATATATAAAAAATAGGGGCTAAATTGTAAAAAGACACGCAGATTTATAGTGGTTCAGCCAGAATGTGCCTACGTCCACTTTATATGTTATTTCTATTCTCTTATTCTGATTACAAGTACAAAGCTTTGATACAAGTAAAAGAAAGTTGTTTGAAAGTTCCTTCCGTGCTTGAGCTCTCAAACTTGTCCCCATTGTTGTACCCCTGCCCCTCTATTTATAGAGTGAGGTTGGGGGTAGGGGTCTAGGATGTGTATAGTTGCTGATGGGCCTGGGCTGATGTGATCTGGCCTGGTACGTCTTGGTTCGTCATTGCTTGGTTCGGAGGTGGTTGGAGTGTAGAATGGACCGGCAGTTGCTTGGACCGGTGGTGGGATGGTGAGGTTGATCCGGTGTGGAGATGGTTCGGCATGGGCTGGTCCGGTTGGTTTGGCAGGAGGGTTGGTCCGGTTGGTTTGGCAGGAGGGTTGGTCCGGTTGGTTCGGTTATGGAGTTAGGAGAGGTTGGTCTGCCGAATGAGTTCGAATGAGGTCTGCCGGATGGGGTATGCCGAATGGGGTATGCCGAATGGATCAAGCTTCTTAGTCTCGAGGTCTTCTGGGTGAGAACACGCCCAACAACAACAACCTTAGAATAAGATTATAAAATATAAATACTAACATTATAGTTTAGATATATATGTATATGCAGGATTTAACCATGCAGGTACCAAGAATGAAGACTGTACAGTATAGAGATTCAAGATATCAAGATTGAAGACTCATGAGTATCAAGAATATCAAGATTATCAAGAGTTCAAGATTTCAAGATAAGTATTGAGTCTAGAATTTTGTTAAAACTTCACAATAGCACTGAAATCTTCACTCCATTTTTCTTTTGGGATGGAACCCATTTCTACCTTTTTAGTGGCTTACAAACCCAGACAAGTAGCTTACAAACCTACGACAAGTGGCTTACAAACCCACAAACATCCTGGTTTTGTACAAGTTCTCGAATCCTGATATGATGAGATATTCTGCAGGAAGAAGCTTGCAAAACTACTTCAAAATGATTTTCAAAACTACTTCAGAATGATTTTCAAAACTGCTTTTCAAAATGTTTTAGCCTTAAAAATTATCTTTTCAAATGATTTTCAAAAAGATGTTTTAGCCTTAATATTCTTTGATTTTGTTCTTAAATAAATTCTTGTTTTTAACTTCGTTTGTTTTAAACTATCTTTTAATATATTTAACTTTTTAATATTTACTTAGATTTAAATATAAAATTATAGTAAAATTTTATATATATTATTCTCTATATTTATCTATGTATTTTATCTATAGTCAAGTATATTAGTAAAGTTTAAAATAGTTTTAATATAAGAAAAGGTTATTTTCAAAGAAAAACAAAACATCAAAATCTCCTTTGGGATGTCGACATGCCCTAGTACCCCATGTCGACATAGTGTCAGTTAGATTCAAAAATTTGAATTTCAAAAGAAGTGTCTATTCGCCATAACCTTTCACGAATGGACATGGTTGTTGTTCTTCTATAAATAGGGGTTAGTTTCAACGAATTTAAATATAGATTTTCTAGTTTTTCACTTCTCTTCTTCTTCCACATTTTCTTATTCAAAATCCTATCATTACTCTGCCGAAATCAACATTGAATCTAACTAGATAATCTATGGTTTGATTCTCTATCACTATCTCAACAAGATCCCAGTGCTATTCAGAGTTATAGGCTTCTTTGTAATCTATCTAGCGAGAAAAGGTGTGATTGTAGCCTTGGAAATCAATCAAGCGAGAAAAGGTGTGATTGTAGCCTTGGAAATCAATTGGGTGAACTTGTCGCTCGGAAATCAAGTATCTCTACCCAAAGGATTGTGATTCTGGAGGGTGTACCTCGTAGCCTTGAAACCGAGGGTTGTAATTGTTGAATTGCTTTTGAAAGGAAATCCGTACTTAGTTGTGCAGGACTGGATGTAGGGTAACTCTGAACCAGTATAAAATCCGGTGTGTTCTTTCTTTTACTGCATTTACTTTATTTCTGCATCTGTGTTTGATTCTGTGATTATATCTGTGTCTGAAAATTGCATACATTTGTGTACAAATCAACAATAACTCAAAAAGATTTAGTAATTCTTATAAACACTATTCACCCCCCCCCTCTAGTGTTCATTCTAGCCTTAAGATCCATATTCCGCATTCCTCACACTATGTACCACCTAGACCTGCTATCTGATCTACTTATTTAAGAATACCCAAGATAATAAGAAGCAAAGCATAAAACCTCGAATCATACAACAGTCTGGTGTGAGCGATAAGATTCTCAAAATAGTATACAAGTCAATATAGTAAGAAACAAGGGTATACGTACCATACCTGACATGTCCCTGCAACAAAAGAGTTAGCACATAATGAACATAATATGCTACTCTACAATCATCATAAAGGTGTACCACAACCTAAGTGCAATGTCGGTGCCTAGGTATCCGCATCCATAATACCTATCTCAACTGACATCCCTAGAGCGACAGGTTATAGGGGAAACTACCAAAGCAAACATAGCATCCATCAAACAAACCCTCACTGTTACTCAATGTGCCCTAGATATATGATAACTTGTATGACCATTCCTCTGCTAAGAATTAATGGAAAAAACCCAGTTTTTAGTGTACTTGCTCATAGCCTAAAGCTGACACTAGATCCATTCCACCGGTTCAGCGTATACGGATCCATTCCATCGATCCGGGTAACCATTTCGAGTACCCAATGAGCATCCTCACAATACCCCTACTTTCGAGTACATTAGAAAACACTCCAAGTATCAATGATCCCTTAGCACATATATCCGAGCCCTTTCCTTACCCTATCTAGCTTTCATTCATCATCAAGGAACAATTCCTGATTCCTTTCTTTCCATGATAAAACCATTCAACTCTCTATCCATGGGTCACCATTCTTGTAATAACCAGCAATTTCGACTCTCGAACGTCGACACTAATACATCCAAGGTATTCTTGTGCCGAGCATCCAAGTCTTGGAAAGATAGATTATTAGGGTAAAATAAAAGAAAAGGCAAAAAGAAGAAGAAAGAAAGAATACAATATCCGAATCTCACAGCGGAAGGATAAAATATACTATCAAAAGACAATACAAACTGTCACTTTAAGATATATAGCAGTTCAAAGTTACAATTCTAAATACTATCATTAGCCCGGACATTTATACTAGCCAGTCCTCACAAATGCTGATACATACAATATATTAATGCAGCGGATATAACAATACTATAGTAGGTGAAACATCCAGCTTGTCTCCTTGAGTGCCAAGAATACCCAACTAAATCCTACCTTTCTCAGACTGCTTGAATGAGCATACAAGGAATTTAGGAAAACAAAAACCACATGTCGGACCTAATCCTGGTGTGAGAAACTCAATAAATATGTGGCCATATATAACAGCACTCTTTGAGACCGTCGTGATGGTACATCTCTAGATAAAATATACCTTAAGATAAACATAGTTGCCCATGCTCGAACATAGTACAAACCACTTGAAACCAAATATCATCAACTCCCACCGGTCAACAATCGATAAGCATACTCTAGATATGGAGTTGATAATATCCTATCGTCGAGTTAGCTAAACCCCGGACTATGCATCCTACTTTATCTTTAGCCATTCCTAATGTCAAGGTCATGTTCGGCATATTTCACACAAGTCTTCATTACTCGAACAGAACACGAATTTCCAAATGGATTCCAGCACCTCAAACAGATTATAATTCTCTACATGGATTCCTGCATAAGTCCTCCGATGAATGCTAATGCCAACCTCTCCCTTGGACTTAATCTTATGATAGACAGTTTAACTCTATAGCATTCCACTTCACAACCCCTTCCATAATAAAGAACCCGTATATCAGTTTTGAAATGGTATTCAATAAGGAAAACACTTACCGATCCCGATCTCTTCAAAACAAAATCGATGAATTTTCGGTCAAGTTCGACAGTCGACTAATCAACTATCAAATTCAAAATAGACGATCATATATGGAAACCAAATCCCATATACTTATCATATTTTCGATCTTTTCAACTAACGTTATCCCTCGGTTAAGACTGAAGCTGGGTAAGTTAGAGTACTGGTTGCACTAAAGCCTTGCCTAAACACTTCATTTTTAACTCTCGCAAATAGACAAGCCTACTTCATCGGCTTTTAGTACTCAGTACATGTTAGCACCAAAATTGGTCACTAACACCCAAAGAGAGTTTTGTGTAGAGAGATTAATGAAGAATGTAAATTAAAACTGAGGAATAACACGGTGGAATGCAATAATAACTGTAAGAAACAAGAACACCAAATTTATAGTGGTTCGGCGTAACTGCCTACGTCCACTTTGAGTTTAATCTTTATTGCTTTTTCAATAATTGAATATAGATGCAATCCGTACACCAACAACTTGAATACAAGTTTTAACTGAAAAAGAAAGAGTCTTGAAAATGTCAGTCTCCCCGGTGTTCTCGAAAAAAGGTCCCCCTTCAGTATGCCCCTGCTCCTCTATTTATAGACGAAGATGGGTTGGACTTCCCTCATAGGCCTTGGAACTAGGTACCTCGGCCTATAGTATATGACTACTGTGCACCGTCCCATGCAAGCCGAATGAGACAAGCCGAATGAGACAAGCCAGACGAGACAAGCTGGACGACATTCGGCCGAACTAGGAATTATGGGCTATTGTGGCCGATTGATGTTTGCCGAGCGAGGCATACCGAGCGACGATGCCCTCACCCAAGGCTGAGTGTTAGCCTTTTCTTCGAAGTAGTGTGGTATCCTGATGACGAGTGATGAGTGTAGGCCGGGCGGAAATCGTATGCCGAACAAGAGACTTGTGCCTAGTAAGGTCTGAAGACGGACGGATCCTTGTATGCCAAACGAGGCTATGTGCCGAATGAGGCTAGATGTTGATCGAAGCTCTGTGCCGAGCGAGGCTATATGCCGATCAAGGCACTATTCCGAGCAAAGCCCTCTTGCCGAACGAGGCTATATACCGATCGAGGCACTATGCCGAGCGAAGCCCTCTTGCCGAATGAGGCTATATGCCGATCGAGGCACTGTGCCGAGCGAAGCCCTCTTGCCGAGCGAGGCTATATGCCGATCGAGGCACTGTGCCAAGCGAAGCCGTCTTGCCGAACGAGGCCTCATGTCGAAAGACGCTTTGTGCCGAACGGTTCTTTGTGCCAAACGATTCTTTGTGCCGAACGATGTACTCGTTCGGTGATCCTCACGCTACCGGGTCAATTACCCGGGTAACACTTGCCCCCCAAAGTGTGTCGTGTGAGGCAACACGACACGCTTTGAACTAATATCCAATTCCCTCTTTTCCTTTGTGACATACACAAGAAGCCGTTCCATATAGATGCCGAGCGAGGCGTTCGGCAAGTCACATGCCACTTGGCATAAGCATGCCGAACCACTAACGTTCCTTGACCTGGTCCACCTGTAGATGCCTGTTCGACTTCCCCCTCTTCTTATAAAAAGCCCACACTTCTCTCCTTTTCCTCTTTACTTTTACTTTAACTCTACAAGATTTACTAACTTTTCTTCGCCCAAACTCTTGCTACCTCCCCAATCTTCCTCTTCTTTCCTGAATCTAGTACGTTTGCCCCCCAACTGCTCTCGATAACGAGCCTGAGCGGATTTCAATTCCAAATCGATCACTTCCCTAAACTTCGGCCCAATATTCTAGGTATGAACTTCTCACTTGATCGATTTTCCCCAATTAAGGGTTTTGTATGAGATTCGAATTTACGACTTTCCTTTAACTTACGGATGATGGAAGTCGCGTAGATGAGGAAGATGGATCCGAGGTCTGAATGTGCCTTAGGGTTAGATAGAGAGGAGGAAGGAAAAAGATGTCGGAAGTAGTTGAGACGTAGGCTCCTGTTAGGTCACTGAGTGAGGGAGGAGGAAGTTGTAATGACTCGGTAAGTGTTGGTGAATTCAATAGGTGTTGGCTGATCGAGGTCGTTCGGTAAACAAGGAGCGAAGGAGAAGTGATTGTGGACGGGTCGGCGTTTGCTTTTTGGGTGAAAACCGACCAACTATGAAGTAGGTGGCTCGGTAGTCTCCATGTAAGAGTAATGTCAGGGAGGTAAAGGGATAGGGTGTCGTTCGGTCTAAGGAGAGAGAGAGAGAGTCTGGTTCGGTGATTTGAGGAAGTGAGACGGAGGTGAGCGAGTGGGTCGGCATGTCTGGCTTAGGCGGTTGAGCTAGAGAATGCCGAGCGAAGGTGTCTGATCCTAGGATGTCGAGCGACATATGTCAAATCATTCATTCGAGTGTCGAGCGATGGGCTTGTGTCGACCGGCATTCAGGCCGAATGGTATTTAGGAAACGTGTTTCGAGTGTCGCTCGGCCTTGAGTCTTGAAGTAGACTACAACAGTCGAAATCATTCCAACTTGAACATAACTCACGCCGAACTCACTGACCTTGCATGCCTAATCACACGACATTTAAACAAGGACAAGGACTTAAGCAAACAAGCATATTGAATTAATCCGGACAGACAGCTCCCCTGTTTCAAGAACTATCAATCTGAATTTTTAACTCGATAAAAACAGACTATAGCCTTCAACATATATTGCGAAGTTCTGAGTTCAAAATTAAAAAACATCACTGGACACTTGTACTTTACTTTATCTTATCAGCTTTATGACTTTAAATCCTTTGATACTCATACTCGAACGATTGCACTAGTTCACACACCACACGGGGGGAGTATTCTTGTTGTTATGTCTAATGTTAATTATTTTTCAAGTATAGTTTAAACAGGTGTTTCATCAGATCCAACACTCATTAGAGATGTCTAGAAAATCCAGTTCCGCCACAGTCTCGGATAGACCCGAGCCATCTTCTCAACAGGAAAAGGTTGGAAACTCGAATCCATCGGCAGCTGCCGTACAAGATATTTCGAGCCCCACGATCGCTTCTCTTGATTTGGCTCCCCACGTCTTGGATGCAGCGATCTTCCTAGACAATCTGGCCGATTCTCAGGCTTCGCGAATTAACGAAAGTGCTCTTCGTCGCATATGCTCAATACTTGGGATTCCTTTTGACGATGTGCTGGTTCCATCGGGACAAGACCGTCCTCACTTGCCCCCAGTCGGATATACGGCCTGCAACAAATTTATGTGCTGGGTTAGTAGCGTGCCACCATTCAACTCTTTCCTCTGCGATCTGCTATAATATATGGAGATCGCCCCAGCGAGGTTACATCCCAACAGTCACGCGTTTTTATATGGCATGTGCATTCTCTTCATGAGTATTTTATTCAGGCTCCCGACTCCTGGCGATATCCGCTACATTTACCTTTTCAAGAGGCGGTCCGATAGCCCATCCTTTGTATTCCTCGAGCCACATAGCAAGTGGAAAATCCTCACAGGGGCGTGGAGCAAATTCGCCCAGTATAAGCAAGAGTGGTTTTACGTGCGCTGTCTCCCTGGCTTTGCAAGGAGATGGGTGGAAGGGAGTAAGTTTCTTTTCTGGATCAATACTTGCATTTGGTGGAAATTGCACCTTTTCTAACTCTTTCTCTACTTTTACAGGTATCAGCCTACGTCCCGAAGGCTCCGGGTATTCTGAGGCCGTTGAAGCTATCCGAGCTACCCCTGCGGAAGACTGGGACATTAGGTCCATTATTTCAAATGAATCACTCTCGAAGTTTGGGCTGCTGGCGGAAGGTCACCGAATAGGTCTTCCTCATGGCGCCACTACAACTGGACTTTCTTTGGACAAAGGCAAAAGGCAAGTTGGGCCTTCGTCACATGGTGCCTCTGACACACCTGAGGAGGGCGAGATTAGAGAAACTAAGGTGCTCGAAGCATCGGGTGAAAATGTCAATCCCACTCTAGAACCGGTGGTTGAGGTACACGACATTGAAGTAACGCCTCCTCCTTCAAAGGGAAAGGAGAAATTGACTTACAAATTGAGGAAAAAGACAGCGGGCGGAACCTCTAAGGTCACAATCACTCCAGTAAAGAGAGAGCCTTCTCCTCAACACTTAGAGAGTTCATTGAAAGGCTTGTCGGACCTCACTATTCCCGACGATTTGCTTAATTATGGCTTCGATGATCCGAAAGCCTGAAGCTTCGCTCGCCCGCGAAATGCGATGAAGGCGCTCAAGTCCAAAATCAAGGAGAGAAAACTCCAATTAGTAAAGCTAAAAAAACTAGTCCATTTGGGGGAAATACTAGGACACACACGATAACACTTACACTTCACCCTGCACTCAATCTTCAGTCACCATGTGATTCTGGCTAACCCGTGTTCATTTAATTTTTGTGCAGGTGATATGGGGCGTTCTCACGGATTTGACCGCCTCCGCGGTTCCTCTATTTTCCATCATTCTGGACGAGACTCGGGCTCCGGCAAACGTCAGGATAGAGATGATGACAGCAACAGAGATTACCGCTCCCGAGATTCGTCATCCCAAAGGAAAACTTACCTTTAGCCTTCATCTCTTTACGATTCTCCTTCTCACCCGGAACAAGGCAGGGAGAAATCTGGCCATAAAGGGTCCCAGTCTGATACTCCCCAGGATCAACACTCAGGCTCTTCCAGCACAAGGCCTCACAAGAAAACTGTAGTTTCAAAACCAACTCCTTCTACTCCCACACAGGATCCGACGGTAATGTAACGACCCAAAATTTTCGTCCCCAAAAATTCGACATTAATACGTCCACTGTAGAAATGCCGAGAAATCGACGCCGGAAATTCCAGATTGTTAGGGTAAAGAAGAAAAGAGGTAGAAGAAGAAATAGAAAACAAAACACAGAATCTCACAACCGCAGCGGAACAAAATATAATATCAAATAACAGCATTTACACAAAGAAAGCTCTAAATATCAATTTACAACAATATATCATAGTACAATCATTCACAAATAAACTGGACAGTTATAAGAACTTTTCCTTGACTACTATCAATACAATCTCAAATACACAGCGGAATATACCCATACGTCTCTACCATCCAGCTCGTCTCCTGAACTCCAGAAGGTCCTAACCTGAAGATCTGTAATACTCGGTCTGACCCGAGCATTACAATAAAGTAACACCCGAGTCAGGCTGGAAACCAGCGTGAGTAAACCCATTTAAATTGAAATACTAAGGTTGTAAAGCTTCTTTGAAAACCCTAGGTAACTCGTACCTCACTACAAGTTCTTATCTTGTTATAGTCAAACACTTATTTCACAAAATAATATCTAAGTACCGTTTCTTAGTTTCAATGGTCCAGTTACTTAATTTATTCCATTCAAGCCTATTCGATTTACAAATCAAATCTATAAAGAATTATAGATTACTAATCGAAGTGGATCAGATATCATATCGGAAAAGCTAGCCAAGCTCAAGGCAACGTTCCCCAAGATATGCTTTGATGGTCTGAAGTTCCTTCCGGCAATCCATCCCATTCCGGGACACGTCAAACAAAGTGCCATTGCATGTAACAACGACGTCTATGTTCAACATGATGCATTCATCCATTTGGTTGAAAAAGTCTCGGAAGTCTCTATTGAGCGTCAACATGAAATCGACCGTCTGAAGCTCGAGGCTATTTATGACAAAGACATCATTAAAGCTCAGGATGAAGAGCTCTCTTCATACAAGTCTCGACTTGAAGCTGCCCAAAAGAATGCTAAAGACACAACGGAGGCCGTTAGTCGTCTGGAGACGACACATAAGAAAGAAATTGACGAAGCGGTTCAACGTTGCGGGGCCTTAGCTTTAGAGAAAGATTCTATTCAAAAGGGTAGAGACGTGCTCGCTCAACGAGTCAAAGAGCTGGAAGAACTATTTCTTAAAGAGAAAAAAAGAAAAGGTAGCTGCTCAGGAGGAGTCCCAACGTTATTGCAACGAGATTGTTGCCACTCGACTCCTCAAAACACAACTAGATGCGGAGCTTTCTAGAGCCGAAGCACTGAAGGAGATATCCCGTGAGGAAGGTAAAAAGATGGTGCTTTCTGATATCGATTCGCGCCTTGAGGCGGCTGCCGAGGCTGGCAGGGAGGAGATCAAGTGCTTGTTCGACCCACTTATAGCAGAATACAATGCTCGCGTCCTCATGCATCGGGATTTGACTTTTCTTGGCGAGGGTTACCTCGAATCTCCAGCCGAGGCGTGGGAGACTTTGATAAGGATCAAAAAGGCCGAGTCGGGGACTGAAGAGGTTGACGAAGAAGCTTTAGTGAAGGAATTTCTCCGGGGGAATGAGCCTTCGGACTTGTCTGCAGCGAAGGCTCTCTACAGTAAAGACTCCTCCTCACCGAAAGGAAAAAATGGCATTGCCGGCCCGTCCGGAGCCGAGTCTACAGTTCCTCCCCCTACTCAATCGACTAATCGCCTACCACTTGACCCCTTCAAAAAACACATTGGCTACGACCCAGAAGATCCTGGTCTTGGTATTCATGTTCTATCTCCTATCCCAGAAGGCGAAACTCCCCGAACAGTCGAGAGTCAACCAGAGATGGGTACATAACTTTCCCTTCTAAGTCCACAGGGCCTTCGCTTTCAGCCAGCGATAAATTTATTCTAACACTTGTTTCTTATGATGCCGCGTAGGTCATCCTGATCCCGTGCCTACTCCAAGGAGTGATGCCGCCACGGAGAAGGAGGAGAAAATGGGAGAAACAACTCAAGCGGAAGAGATTCCCGTCGAAGACAAATCCGACAGCATCCGACGATCCGTAATGTTCGTAACGAAGAACAGATCGTCGGATCCGTCGCCCGTCGAAGAACATTACGAAGTTGAAATTACTAGCACCTCCAAACACACTGCAAAGCCGAGCATGAAGGAACAGGTCACTGAAGAGGGGAGAAAGAAAGCCGAAATTAAGGTTGAGCCTCAAGTGGTAGAACTCGACGACCCACTGAACAGGCCTTTGAAGATTATTCTTCCAGGTGGGACCAGGCCGTTAGGAGTTCCTCCTTCCTCTGACATCCCTTTTCAGGTGAGCAAAACGTCCAAGAGAAAACGCGTGGGGGAGGAGTCGTCTGAGAAATCGAAGAAGGAGAATAAGCCGAAGAAGTAACTATCATGCTCGTTCAACGAGAATCAGCCTGGATTATGTAATCATTTTTATTTATTTTCATAGCCGTTGTAGATAGACTTTTTGCCCCAATTTTGGGAGAAGTTGTAGTAGGACTTCATTTTGAATTGGTGAATAAAACTTCGGTCTTTGTCTTTTAAATGACTTTTGTTGTTCAGCTCACTGTATAACTCGTAGTCGAAATCCGAAATCTTGTGAGTTACATAAGCCCTCGACTCGGAGATTTTTTAGATCACTTATACTCTGATCCGTACTCTGGGGACTCAGAGTACTCCAGTCCACGCTCAGGGGACTTTGGAGATTTCGAAGTTGTTTATACTCTAGTCCGCACTCTGGAGACTCAGAGTGCTCCAGTCCACGCCCTCGGGACTTGGAGATTTTCTTTTAATCGTTAATACGCTAGTCCACACTTTGGGACTCAGAGTTATTCTAGTCCGCACTCTGGGGACATAGAGATTATTTAGCTGTTTATACTCTAGTCTGCACTCTGGGGACTCAGAGTACTCTAGTCCGCACTCTGGGGACTTAGAGATTTTTAGTCGTTTATACTCTAGTCCGCACTCTGGGGACTCAGAGTACTCAAGTCCGCACCCTGGGGACTTAGAGATTTTTAGTCGTTTATACTCTAGTCCGCACTCAGGGGACTCAGAGTACTCTAGTCCTCACTCTGGGGACTTAGAGATTTTTTAGTCGTTTATACTCTAGTCCGCACTCTGGGGACTCAAAGTACTCTAGTCCGCACTCTGGGGACTTAGAGATTTTTTAGTCGTTTATACTCTAGTCCACACTATGGGGACTCAGAGTACTCTAGTCCGCACTTTGGGGACTTAGAGATTTTTCAGTCGTTTATACTCTAGTCCGCACTCTGAGGACTCAGAGTACTCTAGTCCGCACTCTGGGGACATAGAGATTTTTTTAAAGTTTGGGTGTGCGTTCATACGCCAGACAGAACAACACAATTTAATTTTCGTCACAAAATTGTACTATACGGAAACATCAACAGTTCATGGAAAAGACGGCTTCAAGCCTTTATTGATTATAACAAAGGAAAACAAACTGAATTGTCTTATTGCATGGCAAAAACTAAAAATAGTGAAATGAACATACACTGGAAATAATTGCAACTAAAATGCAAAAAGAAATAAACTAGGTATAATAACGACGCAAATGCTCGCTATTCCGTGCGCGAGGGAGTGTCACGCCATCTATGGTCGCTAGCTTGAAAGTTCCTTCTCCAAGCTTCGTTCGATGACATACGGACCTTCTCATGTGGGATTCAAATGTGATGGGGTCGGAAAAACTCGCTTCAAAACGAGATCACCCGTATTGAAAATTCTCGGTCGGACTTTTTCATTATAATACCGAGCAACTCGGTGCCTATGTGTAGCCTCTCTTAAGTCAGCTTCTTCACGTTTTTCATCAACAAAGTCCAGTGATTCCAATAAGAGATTCTAATTCGTCTTGGGATCATAATAGGTTACCCGATGAGAAGGAACTTCAAGTTCGACGGGTATCACAGCTTCAACGCCGTATGCCAAGGTGAATGGAGTATGGCCAATCGCGGACCTGTGGGTGGTTCTGTAAGCCCAGAGCGCTGTCGGAAGCTCATCAACCCATTTGCCTCAAGCCTTTTCCAGTCGTTTCTTCAATATTAGCTTGATTATTTTATTTACGGCTTCCACTTGTCTGTTCGCTTTGGGGTGAGCGACCGCCGAAAACCTTTTATCAATATGATATTTTTAGCAAAATTCTTTGAATTCTCTACTTTCGAATTGAGTTCCATTGTCTGTGATGATAGTTCGCGGGAGGCCAAAATGGCATATGATGTTTCGTACAACGAAATTAATTACCTTGGTGGTGATCGTAGCTAAAGGCTCTACTTCTGCCCACTTAGTAAAGTAATCAACCGCAACAATTGCATACTTTGCACCACCCCTGGAAATTGGTAAGGAACCGATTATATCGATCCCCCAAATTGCAAATGGCCAGGGACTAACCTTTGGGTGAGTTCCGCTGGCGAAGCTCTCAGGATTTTCGCAAACTTTTGACATTTGTCGCACTTTCTCACGTAGTCTGCAGCATCCCGATTTACAGTTGGCCAATAATATCCATAGCGGATGATCTTTTTCGCGAGTGTTTGCCCCCCAGTATGGTCGCTACACTCTCCTTCGTGCACTTCCATCAAAACTCATTTTATCTCATCATGGGCGATGCACCAGAGTAAGGGAACCGAGAACCCCCTCCGATACATTATTCCATCTTGCATTATATATCTTGCAGCTTTATGAATGACTTGTCGTCTCTCGTTCTTTCTATCGGGCAAGGTTCCGTGTAATATGTATTGTTTGAATGGGGTCATCCATGACTCCTTTTCAATTTCTATTTCTAGAACAGAATCTATCTCCATTTCGTCTATACTCGAAGATTGTAGAGCTTCGACGGGAACCAAGCCCAGCTGTTGTGCATCGCCTATACTTGCGAACTTCGCCAATGAATCGGCCTCCTTGTTTTTCTCGCACGGGACATGGGAAATATCGTAGTATTGAAGCTCTGCCAACAATTCTTGAACTCGTGCAAGGTATGGGGCGAGTCTCTGCCCCTTTGCTTGATAGTCTCCATGAACTTGGTACACTACCAATTGTGAGTCGCAAAAGATTTCAATCGATTTTATTCCGAGTTCCCTGATAAGTTTCAAGCCAGCAATCAATGATTCATACTCAGCTTCGTTGTTTGTGGCTGGGAAATTGAGTTTTAAAGCGTAACAAATTGATCGGTTTTCGAGAGTCATAATCATTATACCAGCCCCAGAACAACGGTCGTTGGATGCCCCATCAGTGTACAGTTTCCATCGAATAGGCAAAATGACATCATAATCGTTTGATTCGTCTGACACGGTGAATTCAACAATGAAGTCTACTAGCGCTTGCCCATGTATGGCCCTTCGCGGCAGGTAGGTAATATCGAACAGACTCAACTCGATATTCCATTTTAACATCCTTCCAGAGGTTTCTGGTCATTGGAGTACTTGTCACAAGGGTTGATCGGTATAAACACTGATCGACTGTGCCTGGAAGTATGGACGTAGCTTGCGTGATGCAATCACCAAGTAGTAGGCCAATTTCTCAATTTTGGGATAATTTCTTTCTGCCCCCGTTAGACGTTTACTGACATAGTACACCGGCCTTTGAACTCGGTCCTCCTCGCGAACCAAAGTTGTACTGATAGCATGTTGGGATACAGCCAAGTATACATACAACACCTCATGGTCTACAGGCTTCGACAGCACCGGGGGACTTTCTAAATGCCTTACCAGAGCTCGGAATGCGTCTTCACAGTCGGGCGTCCACTCAAAATTTCTCTTTCCTTTCTTTATTACATCGAAGAAGGGAATACACTTATCTGTGGCCCTGGATATGAAACGACTCAGTGCGGCTACTTTTCCATTCAAGCTTTGTACTTGCTTTATAGTTCTGGGTACTTGTATGTCCCAGATAGCTTGAATCTTCTCCGGGTTAGCTTAGATTCCTCGCGCATTAACAATGAAACCCAAAAACTTGCCCGATGGAATACCAAAGGAACACTACAGTGGGTTGATTTTCATTCCATAATTCCTGAGTATATCAAACATCTCCGCCAAGTCTCGAATGTGGTCGTTTGACTGCCGTGACTTCACGAGCATGTCATCCACATAGACTTCCATTGTTCTACCAATTTGGTCTTTAAACATTTGATTCACCAAGCGCTGATAAGTTGCCCCCACGTTCTTTAGCCCAAAAGGCATCACTACATAATAGCACAGTCCAACGTCTGTGACGAAACTGGTGTGTTCTTGATCTGGAATGTGCATCGGGATTTGATTATATCCCGTGTATGCATCCATAAATGATAATAACTCGTGTCCTGCCGTTGAGTCGACCAGCTGATCAATTCTAGGTAATGGGAAACTATCCTTAGGGCATGCTTTGTTTAAATCCGAGTAATCAACATAAGTCCTCCATTTCCCATTCTCCGGGTTCCCATTGGCTTTGAGTTTGTCCACTTCCTCTTTGAGAGCCACGGACCTCTCCGGGTCCATGCCTCTCCTTTTCTGCACTACTGGAACGTACCTCAGGTCTATGTTCAACATATGACTCGCAATAGCGGGAGAAACCCCGCATATATCAGAATGTGTCCAAGCGAAAACTTCCAGATTCGCTCGGAGGAAATCAGTGAGATCCTCGGTCATCGAGGGGCTGAGTTGTGATCCAATCTTAAGTACTCGCGATGGATCATCTCGGTTGACTGAAATGTCAATTGTCAGTTCAGCCGGCGCTGCTTTTTCTTCCCTGGGTTCCTCATCATCATCTCTCGGATCTATGTCTCTACAGATCCGATCATGTTGCCCGAGCCAGGGCTCGGGCATTACTTGTCAATTTTCAACGGCTCGGTTGTGGACGGAGCTGTCCACAACCTTTCCCTTCTCTCTTCGCTGGGCCTTTCTCAGCTCAGCCACATAGCATGCACGACCAGTTGCTTGATCGCCATTTACAACACCAACTCCTTTGTTTGTCGGAAATTTCAGAGTTAAACACCACGGGGCCAAAGCTTCCCTGAACTCTGCCAAGGCCAGTCGACCCAGAAATACATTGTATGGAGAATCAACATCCAAAACTATGAAAGGTAGGATTGCACCCTTCTACGTTCACCTTGTCCTAGTTCAACTGGCAATTCAACATAACCCACCGCATTGGTTGCTGCACCATTAAAGCCATGGATACGAGCTTTAGATGGTTTTAAATCTTTCGTCTCCATCTTCATTTGGGCATATGCTTTTTTGAAGATTATATTAACAGAACTTCCACAATCAATCAAAATTCTTTTCACAAATGCTGGCCCAATTGTCGCGGATATTACCATCGGGTCAACAATAGGAGCTTCCATCTGATCAGCGTCTCTGCTCCTAAATACTATATCATTAGTCATCGTTCGTTGCTGCTTAGCCGGGGATCCAACCTCCATATTCGAACAACATTCGAAATCTACATGCCTTAAGGAGTTAGCATACCGCTCCATTTCCTGCCAATTCTTCTCTACAGGGTGAGGTCCACCAACTATCGTATTTATGACCAATCTGCCTACGGTCCGAGCAAGCTCCTCAGGATGGCGTGGAGCTGGCGCGCGACCGGGATTGGACGTTCCCTGTCCACCCTCCTGAGGATCCTTCACAAACTCCTGCAACTTTTTCTGTCTAATTAGCTTTTCTATAGCATCATGGAGGTGCCTACACTCCTCGGTATTGTGCCCGTAAGTCTCATGGAAGCGGCAATACTTCCCAGTCCGCTTTTGCTCTTCAGTAGACTCTTTTGGGCGTGGCTTTCGATATTGGAAAGTATTACAAGTTGACAGGTAAATATTTTCCAAAGATGCATTCAGAAGAGTGTATTCGTTGTAAGTTGGGATCCTTGGTTTCCACTTTCCAGCTTCCCTTTTCTTTCCGGGATTTCCCACACCGGATCATTTAGATTGTTCAGGCTTGTTTTGAACATTGACTTGTACCTTTCCAGAGTTGTCACCAGATTGTTTTACAGCGATGTTACTCTGCACAGCCTCCTTGCCATGTATCGGTGCATTATCTCGCCTCGTCCACTTAGCTTCTTCCCTTCTTATAAATTGGTGTGCTTTTGAATAAAAACGTTCTAGCGTAGTCGGAGGCTTTCCCGCCAGCCAATCTCCAAACTCTGAATCCGGATTTACCCCTCGCATCATGGCCATTAAAATAGCATGGTCGTTGGGGTTGCTAACTTCAGTTGCGGCAACCTGAAATCTTTGTAAGTACTCTTTCAACGACTCCCCTGGAGCTTGAATCACACTGGACAAGGACATCACATCCTTGGGACGAGTGGCATGAATCCTGAATTGTTCCACAAATTTTGTCGCTAACTCATCAAAGTTGGAGATAGTTCGCGGAGGAAGTTAGGTAAACCACATGGTAGCGATTCCAGATAAAGTTATTGGGAAACATCTACACTTGGTTGCATCGTTCGCTCTAGCTGAGTCCATCATCCATTCATACCTCATCACATGTTGTCGGGGATCAGTCTTTCCTTCATAGGCCGGAATAGTCGGCATGTTAAACTTCCTAGGGTACTCGGCCTGTAAGATAACATCTGTAAACGGAGTATGACTCATGGATATCCCCCAATCATCATTTGATAAGCCTTGATTCTCTTTCATCGGCTGTCTGACCAAAGCTGATAGGTCTGGGGTTTGTATGGAAGATGGCAGGTTGGTGTTTGTCCTGTGAGACCGTTCTGGTCGGTGTCTCCTCTGTTGGCGATCTACCAAGTGTGTATCCTGGAGACCAGCATCATTAAGACCTTGGTGTGCCGGCTGTCCAGCTTCCACTTGTACTCCAGATCCTAAGTTCCCCGTTCGAGCTTGAGTGTGATTTTCTTAGTGTAAATGAGGAGCCATTGCTCCAAGTAGAGAACCCGGGCCATTCCTGGTTGATCGATCAGCAGCACCTGTTTGAGTTGTTTCCGTTCGACGACCTCTACGCCTAGGGGTTCATCAGACGAAGAAGAGCTGTTGGATGAGGAATAAGGAGTGGGGCTTCCTCCAACATTCTGAGGCTGTTGTTGAGTAAGCTGAGTCATAAGGTTAGCATTAGCTTGGATCTGTTCGCTAAGTTGTCTCTTTCTCTCCATGAGTTCTCTTATCAGCTCGTTGAACTCTGTCCTAGTGACAGCTTCCATTTGATTTTGGGTAGTGACAGTCCCTGCACCCAGATTAACCTATTGATTGTTGGGTCCTACTTGTTGGACACTAGCAGTCTCGTTGACATCTGCATTGTGGGAGGCTGATCTAGTACGTGGTCTTCCCATTGTAGAGTTATTGGTAGAAACTCTTAGTAGAATCAACGGGTTTCCTGTAAATGACTTGGATCTCCTTCGGGGGATTTCTTCAATCCAGTAGCTTCAAAGTAGATCCTAATGGCCTGAGAACGGCTCTCAGTGAAAGCACCAAAATGTTAGCACCAAAATTAGTCACTAACACCCAAAGAGAGTTTTGTGTAGAGTGATTAATGAAGAAGGTAAATTAAAACTGAGGAATAACACGGTGGAATGCAATAATAACTGTAAGAAACAAGAACACCAAATTTATAGTGGTTCGGCGTAACTGCCTACGTCCACTTTGAGTTTAATCTTTATTGCTTTTCCAATAATTGAATACAGATGCAATTTGTTAGGCGAGTTCTCACCCAAAAGGCCTCGAGACCAAGAAGCTTGATTCATTCGGCATTCTCGTTTTCCAGGGCCCATCCGGCAGACCTCATTTGGTATCCATGCCTCGTAGGAACCCATTCGGCAGACCTCATTCGAACCCATTCGGCAGACCAACCTCTCCTAACTCCTACCGGACCACCCTTCCTCCTTAGAACCACTGAGCCAACTCCTACCGGACCACCCTTCCTCCTTAGAACCACCGAGCCAACTCCTACCGGACCACCCTTCCTCCTTAGAACCACCGAGCCAACTCCATAACCGAACCAACCCATGCCGAACCATCTCCACACCGGACCAACCTCACCATCCTACCACCGGTCCAAGCAACTACCGGTCCATTCTACACTCCAACCACCTCCGAACCAAGCAATGACGAACCAAGACGTACCAGGCCAGATCACATCAGCCCAGGCCCATCAGCAACTATACACATCCTAGACCCCTACCCCCAGCCTCACTCTATAAATAGAGGGGCAGGGGTACAGCAATGGGGACAAGTTTGAGAGCTCAAGCACGGAAGGAACTTTCAAACAACTTTCTTTTACTGGCATCAAAGCTTTGTACTTGTAATCAGAATAAGAGAAGAGAAATAACATATAAAGTGGACGTAGGCATATTCTGGCTGAACCACTATAAATCTGCGTGTCTTTTTACAGTTTAGCCCCTGTTTTTTTATATATTTGCATAAATCGCTCAAATCACTAAGAATAACATAAGATCTACTAAATCATACAACTTAGAGGTGTTTGTCCATTTTTTGTACAAACATTTTTGGTGCTTTCATTGAGAGCTAGAAGCTCGAAGCTTCAGCTTCATCCGCTTAACAAGTTTTCCTAACAGCATCGTCCGCCACTTGGAAAACATGCCTCCCAAACAGAGAAAAGATGTTAACAAAGGAAAAAACATCGCATCCAGCAGTCTTCCAGATCCAGCTGTCACGAATCAAGTAAATCGTCCTCCTCCAGCAACAGTAACAAATGAAGAACAGGCTAACCCAACTACTCCGGCCACAGAACAGCCTGCAGCAATTACTAGAGCAGATCTGGACAGAGTTGTGGTTGAAGTAACTAACCGCTTCACGTCCCAGCAGGAAGCCTTGGTGGACCATCTCATGTCACGCTTAAGGGACGCTGAAGAATCCAACCGCAACACTGAATCATGGGGCGAGTCCCAGTCTGGAGGATCTCAGAGACAACAAAGATCTTCCTTCTTCGAAGGAGCTAACGGCAGAAGTAGCCGTGGTAGGATCCGAGACCGAGCACAGCCCGAAGTTAGGCCTGAGGAAACGTTTGGTACCGAACCCAACGGGGAAGGTACCGGGCGAAGGTCAACTGTAGCTGAGCCTGTCATGCTGCCTAACCACAGAAACGCCAGTGAACGGGGCCGAGCTAGAGTCCAGCCCGAAGTTGGACCCGAGGAAGTGCTTAGATCAGAACCCAACAGGGGGAGATCAAGGCAAGGGCCAACTGTAGCTGACCCAAGCATGCTCCCAGAAGATCAAAGGCAGCCACTGGAAAATATGAGGAATGATAGACGATACCATCCCTACAGGTCATCTGGACGGAATCAATCCCACAGAACAGAACCAAACTCATTTCTATCTGCTCCAAGTTCTGATGAAAGGATGGCACGCTTATTCAGAGAGTGTGTCCAACGGGAGCAAAGAGATCGAGGGATAGGCGCTAGGGTAACCAGCCCTTTCGCCCGCAATATCGAAATTGCTATCACCCCCCGGGAATGGAAGATGCCAACAATGGAACCCTACAAAGGAACCTCCGATCCCGTTGTACACTTACAGAGGTACACACAGCATATGCTCATGAGTGGAGCAACAGAGGGAGTACTGTGCAATTGCTTTCCGGTCTTCTTAGCAGATCTTGCTACCTCCTGATTTTGTCATCTACCCCAAGGATCCATCAGCTCGTGGGAAATGTTGAAAGAAAAATTTATCAGTCGGTTCCGCATTCATGTGGAGCAACCTAAGGACGCTTATTCCTTATCCAGCGTCAAACAGAAACCTGGAGAAAAGCTGCAGCAATACCTAACCAGATTCAACGCCGCAGCAGCCGCAGTCCAAGATGCCGATGAGAAGCTTATCCTAATGGCCCTCTGCAGTGGTGTGCATCCGGACACTAAATTTGCTAGAAGGTTGACAAAAGAAAAGCCAGCTACTTTACCCGATTTCTTCCATGAAGCCGGGAAATACATGAGGCTTGAGGATGCTGCCGTTGAGGGGCAGTCAGGACAGCAAAATAAGACAACCCATGGCAACGCCCCTGCTGCGGCAAGGGACGTTCGAAGAAATGATTCCAAAGACAATGCTGGGGGCAAGAAGGGAGAAAAGCGCCTATATCGGCCAGGACCAAGATTCGACACTTACACTCCTTTGAATGAGACCGTCGAAAATATCTTCCTTGCCACCCAAGGCGAAGTTAGATACAAACGCCCACCATACAAGAAGGAATCAGATAACGCACAGAAGTCTGGAAAATTTTGCCGCTTCCACGAATCTCACGGGCATGATACCAACGAATACCATCATCTCCGAGATCTGATTGAGGAACACATCAGAAGAAAGAAACTGGAACGTTATGTAAAAGGTCAGGATAGGACCCCAGCTCCTGCCAATGAAAACCCAAGGCTACCCTCCCCGGGGGCCGACAGAGGAAACCGCAACGCTAGCAGCTCTAGCCAAGAAAAGATAGTGGTCCATACCATCTCAGGAAGGCCACACATCGCAGACAGAAGCTGGAAAGAGATGGAAAGATACGGAAAGTCGCTTAGAGACAATAAAGACTATGTCAATTCGGTTATAGAAGAGCGCCACCCGAAGCGGAAAGAAAGTAATGACATCACGTTCGGTAAGCGTGACCTAGAAGGAAGGCAGTACCCTCACATGGATCCCATGGTCATCTCTGCCCGACTTGGTCCCGCCGAAGTCTACCGAATCCTGGTAGACACTGGAAGCTCGGTAAACATCCTGTTCAAACACGCATTCGACAAAATGAAGCTATCAATGAAGGATGTATCCCCCTGCGATAAACCACTACACGGCTTCACTGGAGATGCGAAGATGCCCCTTGGGCAACTGGACCTTTTTGTTGAGATTGGAAGCCATCCCCGCTCTGCTGTACGGAAACAAACGTTTGTGCTAATAGAAAACCAGTCGGCCTACAACGCCTTCTTAGGAAGGCCATCCTTGTCTGACTTCCAAATTGTCTTAGCCCCATGGTGCCTAAAGATGAAATTCCCAACGGACAATGGAGTAGGGGAAGTGGAAGGAGATCAGGACGTTGCTCGAGACTGCTATGTGACTGAACTTCGCAACAACCACAGGAAGGATAAAGGGAAGAGTGTAGAGATTGCCCTCTGCACAAAAAGTCTAGAAGCGTAGCAATTAAAGAAAGCCCCTCCTCTTCGATATACCAGCGACCCTTTCAATGAATTAGATCCTAGGGACAAAGAGGAGGAGGCCACCGCCGAGCCTGTAGAGGCTATGGAGTTTATATCTGTAGACAAGCACGACTCGAGTAGACTATTGAAAATTGGGTCCCAACTAAAAGCCGAATTAAAGGAACAACTCATCGATTTTCTCCGCCACAACTTGGATGTATTCGCTTGGTCACACGCTGACATGACTGGAATCTCCCCCGACATAGCCTGCCACGTATTAAACATTGATCCTACCAAGGCGCCTGTAAAACAAAAAAAGAGAAGTATGGGGGCATAGCGATCAGCAGCACTCGATGAAGAAGTAAAGAATCTACTCGCCAATGACTTCATACGAGAAGCTATCTACCCGGAATGGATCGCCAACCCGGTGCTGGTAAAAAAGGCTCATGGGAAGTGGCGAACCTGCATTGACTTTTCCAACTTAAACGACGCCTGCCCAAAGGATTGCTTCCCACTTCCCAGGATCGACCAACTTGTAGACAGCACAGCCGGGCACGAACTCCTATCTTTTATGGATGCATACTCAGGATATAACCAAATTCCTATGCATGCTCCCGACCAATACCACACTAGTTTCATCACCGACCGAGGTTTATACTGCTACAAAGTAATGCCTTTCGGACTTAAAAATGCAGGAGCCACCTACCAGCGCCTCGTCAACAAGATGTTTGCAGGGCTAATAGGACAAATTATGGAAGTATATGTGGATGACATGCTGGTAAAGTCAAGGAAGGCCAAAGATCATGTAAGCTACCTAGGCAAGATGTTTCAAGTACTTCGGCAATATGGAATGAAGTTGAATCCACTAAAATGCTCCTTCGGTGTGTCGTCAGGGAAGTTATTAGGATTCATCGTTCATGCCAGAGGGATAGAAGCAAACCCTGAACAAGTCCGAGCGCTAAGGGATATCAAGATACCTTCCACCCGAAAGGAAATGCAAAGCCTAAATGGAAAAGTGGCCGCCCTAAGCCGATTCATCTCCAAGGCAACGGACAAGTGCGTCCCCATTTTCGAAGCTCTAAAGAAAGATAAAGGAAAGTTCGAATGGACGGACGAATGCTTAACCGCTTTCCATAACCTAATCGAACACCTCCAGAAACCACCGGTACTCTCGACTCCAAGCGAAGGCGAAGAATTATACCTATACCTTGCTGTGTCATCTCACGCTCTAAGCGCTGCCTTGGTAAGGGAAGACAACCGCACGCAACGACCAGTTTACTTCGTCAGCAAAAGTTTTACTGGGGCAGAAGTTAGATATCCTAAGCTTGAGAAGTTAGCATACTGTTTACTAATCACATCACGAAAACTGCGTCACTACTTCCAGTCCCATTCCATCAAAGTTCTGACCGATCAACCACTGAGACAGGTACTCCATCGTCCTGACACTTCTGGGCGACTACATAAATGGTGCATTGAACTAAGTCAGTATGATATCACCTATCACCCTCGCACCGCCATCAAGGGACAAGCCATGGCTGATTTCATTGCAGAATTCACTACCAACGAAGGTAAGGAGCAATTGGAAATAGCAGAAGATATCAAGTGGAATCTCTTTGTGGATGGTGCATCGAACGAACAAGGCTCGGGGGCAGGTGTGGTAGTAATCACTCCTAGGGGAAACAAACTGCACTACGCTATAAGGTTGGAGTTCGCTGCCACCAACAATGATGCAGAATATGAAGCAGTGATAGCTGGGCTAGAAATTGCCATAGAAATCGGGGCCAATTCTTTGTGTCTTCACAGCGATTCTCAACTTATTGTTAATCAAATACTAGGAGAATTCCAAGCTCGAGAAGAACGACTCATAGCATATCTAAAGAAGACCAGGTTACTTCTCAGCCGATTGGACCACTACTTAGTCAAACACATCCCTCGGGAGGAGAACCGAGAGGCCGACGAATTAGCAAAGCAAGCAAGTGTGAGAGACATCACCATCTTCGGGGCAGTGACCATCTCAAAGCAACTGGCCCCAAGTTTTGAGCAAGTAAATCTGATAGCTGCAACCGAAGAAGCAACTTGGATGACTCCCATCCGAGACTACCTACAAAGTGGCACTCTACCCAACGGGCGTAACGAAGTCAAGAAAATCCTGAGAAAAGCATCCCGCTACACAATACAAGAAGACATCCTCTACCGGCGCGGATTCTCTAACCCGTTATTAAGGTGTGTCGCTGGGAGAGAAGCCAAGGAAATCTTATCCAATATCCATCAGGGGAGCTGCGGAGATCACACCGGAGGGCAAACATTAGCAAAAAAGATACTCCGATACGGATATTTCTGGCCCACCTTAAGCAAGGACGCCTTAGAGTTCGTCAAGAAGTGTGACAGATGCCAAAAATTTGCTAAGATTCCTCGGCTACCAACAACCGTGATTACTCAGATGACCAGCCCTTGGCCCTTCGCAATATGGGGAATTGACTTAATCGGCGAGCTACCAATGGGCCGAGGCGGGGCCAAATATGCTATAGTGGCAGTTGATTATTTCACTAAATGGGTGGAAGCGGAACCTCTAAATAAAGTATCTTCAGCAAAAGTTATTAACTTCTTAATCAAAAATGTTCTATGCAGGTACGGAGTCCCACTCAAAATCATATCAGACAATGGACTTCAGTTTGACAGCGAGGAATTCGCAAACTGGTGCCAAGAACACAGAATCCATAAAAGCTTCTCATCCGTAGCATATCCCCAGGCAAACGGACAGGTCGAAGCAGTCAACAAAATTCTGAAAACTCTGATAAAAAAGAAGCTCGAAAAGTCAAAGGGCGCTTGGGTGGATGAACTCCCTACGGCACTATGGGCCTACCGCACATCTTTCAGAACATCAACAGGGCACACTCCTTTCTTTTTGGCATACGGATCGGAGGCTATGCTCCCAGTTGAAACCATTGTGCCTTCCCACCGTAGGATCCACTATAACCCAGAAGAGAATGAAGAGCTCCTCAACATGTCTTTGGATCTAGTCGAGGAGAGAAGAAATGATGTAGTCCTTAAAGCAGCAGCCCACAAACAAAAAGTGGCGGCACACTACAACTCCAAAGTCAAGCATCGAACCTTACAGGAAGGGGATCTTGTCCTCAAGCGAATCTTCCCTCGTCCCGGAGCACTAGACCCAATCTGGGATGGACCATATGTAATTCATAAAGATCTCCACAACGGAGCCTATATTTTGTCAACAGTGGACGGAGAGGTGTTCCAGAGGGCATGGAACATCCAACACCTCCGTCGATACTTTTCTTAACTTGTATTGCCCATATGAAGTGAATTAACAAAGAGAATCAGTGGACGTAGGCATTTTCGTGCCGAACCACTTTAAAAACCTTGTCTCTTTTTTAACTTGTTCCTTTGTATCTTGGCTGCTTGTTAACTTTATCCTTTTCTGTTGAACAAAATCCTGAGCATATAGCATTTCTATTCAAAGCACTCCACAACGCAACTTCACCTGGACAAGACCTAGCAGGTACTATGCAAATCTATGCCCTCGCCAATGAGACACTTTTGCTCCGGCATCCCTCTGCTGCGGGTTAACTAATTGCTCGCGACGGCCCTCAAAGCCAACTGTAATGAGCCGATTATAAGCCATCGAGAAGGCCGACTATAGCCGAGGCAGCTCATTACGGTGTTAGGCTCGCCGGCAACTGTGAACCGACTATAAGCCCCAACATAAGGTGTGGCCAGCCAGGGGCAGTTCACAGTTGACGATCGGCACCCACGCTAGCCGGCCACAGTAAATCGAATAATACCCACGACTACGGGCCATAATGGCTCGGGTAGTTACTGTGCGCGATCTCGGCTCCGATGTGTCTTAAGTGCGGCTGTGGTAAAAAAGAATTAACTCCCCGCGGAGGCGTAAGATGGGTGACAAATGTCTCCAAGACCCACGGCTAGGGAAAGTGACTACAAAGCCCGTTTGCCACGAACTTAAGCACATCGAAGGCCTTCCGTGATTGGAAGTTTTACTATTTCACATATTTCAAGTTTTTCTTCAAGAGTTTTTCTCCTGTCCACTATAACAATCCCTAAAGTACAGGATACAAGAGTAGGAGATACTCGCCAATGGATGCGGGGATTCACAATCGAATGACAGGGCATTCAACTGCTTTCCATGCTTGGTCGTACAAGATATTCGAAACTGCCATCTACAAACAAAACATGAAAGGCGGTGTTTTCTTCCTTTATGTACAAATACATGACTATAATTTGTTCACGCCACACGCTAACATTGCAAGTCGTGAAATTATGTCTTAAACCAGAACCCGACATCAAACACAATTTAATTACAAAGAATATACATAGTTATATTTCTCATACGGCATGTCAAAATAACGGCAAACATTCAAAAGACGACAAAATCAGCTTAAGTTAAAAAACTACACGTCAAGAATAAGACTATTTATTACAAGTGGCAAAATATTACAACCTAAAGGCTGCTTTACTATTTTACGACTAACATATACAACTTTGTCAAATCCACAAAAAGAGTTTTTTCCAGGTACAATCAAGGGGCCGGCTGCAGTGGAGTTTTATCCTTGCCCTGTTGACCGCCTGTCCAGTCAAAGAAAGGATTCATCAGTGATAAGCAACCAAGTTAATAAGGAAACTAAAAAGGAAGGCTTACCAGCATAAGCTTATTGGCCATCCTGGTCGTCATCATCCACTTGCACCCCTGCCTCCTCAGCAGCAAGCAACCGCATACCCTCCTTCACCGCCACCTTCTCCCCCTTGGCAAACTGGGCAGTGACCGCATCCATGCTGAAGGCCACACCACCATCTTTATCCGCATCGGCCTTGGCCTCCTCCAGAGCCCGAAGATAGATCTTAGCCATGACCCTGGGATAATCATCCATCCAGGATAGGTTGCCCTGCTTCTAGGTTCGGAAGTACATGTCCTGAAGCATTTCGTCCATCATCCCCTCATTCTCCTCAAACTCCCTCATCCGGGCCTCGGAAGCCGACAACCTCCCAACGGCAGCATCTCTCTCCGATCGGTATCTCGAGCAGTCAACCAGAAGGGATCCCCGCATTGCCTCCATCTCCTCCCTCAACTTGGCTTGAGCAAGCTCTACAGCCTCAAGTTTCCCGGACAATTCCTCCACCTGCTCAAGATCCGCTTTCCGAACCTCGTCCACCGTGGCAATAGCCATGTCAATCCGTTCTTTGCAAGTAGCTTCCATTTTCCACAATTCGGCCCGACTGGCCTCTTCCATGGTTTTCCTTAGTCGTCAAGAAGCAGCCTCATGCTGAGAAATCTGAATAGCCTGATCCGCAAGCTGTTTGGCCTGATCCGAAACCACCAATCGAAGTCGGATGTTGGCGCTCCCAATCTCCTCTCCGGCCTTAACCAGCCGGGCATGATGCCCCATCAGCTTCTTAGTCTCCTCCGCCACCCGATCAATATTAGCCTTGGCCTCGTCTCCCATAGTGATTATACGAGTAGTGAGTAAATCGAGATCTAAGGACTTAGCTTCATCAAGTACTCGTACCATGGGGTTGCGGGGAAGAAGGTGTTCACCGGTGACCTCGTCAAAGGTAATATCATGGGAGCTTGGATCCAGGTCAGGATGACCCGCAAATGGATTACGAGCCAAGTCAGGACGGTCGATATGAATAACGGTAGGGTTTCCGGGCGGGCACGGAGAGAGTGCAAACTCGCTATCCTCCCCCGTGATATCATGAAGAGGCTGAACCAGGAACTGAGGACCAAGTGAAGGTTCGGATGAAGGATGACTCCTCTTTCTCCGTTGAATACCCTCTTCAATAACCCCGAGAAGAGGGCGGTAGCCGACTACATCCCCGGAGCAGTGGGTCGAAGGCTTCGGCTCGGCGGAGGTTTTTGAAAGCTTGTATTGCTCAAGCCTGTGCCGAAGATCCGAGGCCTTGGATGTCCTACCTGCTCCTGATATGAGGAACAAGTGTCACAAACTTACATCACTATATAATTCGAGAAAACACGGCAAATTAAAAGATAAAAAGAAAAAAAACACATATGTGGTTGTACAAACCCTGGGGAGGAGCAGGATACTGCAATAAGTCCTGGATTTCATTCCAGGACGGGAGCGGGTCATAAAATATTCCTAAGTCCCTATCATTAATGAAGCATGCAGGAGTCAAGAGTTCACCTTGAGTCGTCGGAGCCACCTTGGCTGGAAGGGTCTGAGAAGACTCGCCTGCACCGGTCCCGGCCTTGTCCGCTTTCCCGGTTTTCTCTACCAAAGCCGGATCTTCGTCCAGCCCCTCGAAAGCCTGGTGGAACGCATCATCCGTCCACTCCTGAATCTCGCCCGCTCGCCCAGGAAGCAAGGCCCCGATGCCATCGCCACCTTTATCACCTTCCCGACCATCTCCACCGTCACCTCTTTCCTCCTCTATGTCTTCCTCCTCCTGGGTAAGTGGACAATTACTGGGGGAGGGACCGTCCGACTTCTTGAGTTTCTTACCTCCGACGGCTGGAGGTTTTGTGAAAGGTTTCCTCTTACTACTCACTACCGTAACACCTTCCTTGGTCTGAGCAGCCGCCCTCTCCTCCGCCGTTTCCCTCAGCTTAACTACTGACTGCTGTGGAAGGATTAAGTTATACTCCAGAAGAATCGCATTTCTGATCAAGAAGGCAGATGATCTATATTTCCCGAGAATAGCTTCTATCTCAGCCGCCGTCTGAACCAGGCGGTCAGTCTCCACAATTGCAAAGCCACCTGTCGCTAGCAAAAATGAGAAAGTATGAGAAGAAGCATCGCAATCAAAATAGAAATTATAAGTAAAAGCATCAACTTACATCCAGAAGTAAAGCGCCGAATTGAAATGGAGTCGTCCCTGACAAAGAACCACTCCTTCTTGAACATGCTGAATTTAGAATACAGATCCAAGACCGGCTTGAAGGTCACGGCTGACTCCAAGCTAATGTATGAGGACCCCTTCTTATAGCCCCTCAGATTATATAAGTACCGGATCTCCCGGTTGGAAGGAGCACGACCATACTTCCTCTGGAAAATGACGAAGAGGCTCACCAGTATAGCATAGGAGTTGGGTTGAAGCTGGAATAGGGCCACCTTGAGATATGTGAGGAAGCTGGTTACCCAAGCGTTAAGAGGTGGAATGGCACCACACATGCATTGGTACCTACTGTAAGCAAAGTACCCTTCAGGAGGGTCGTACGGCCACTTCTTCGAGCCAGAGCTGTGATTCATTATGTACGATATACAACATCACGATGCACGAAGAGCTAAATCCCATCACACAATGGGACTTATTCAAATGGAGAGTGGCTGTGATACGACCGGCCACTCACTAGGCGAAACCCGAGCTCGGGGGCAAGCCATGACACCAATATTAATAGGATTGACACACGACAATCCTACATTCAACTCCATATTCCCAGAGTGCGAAATGGAGTATAAACATTCAACTCCGTATTCCCAGAGTGCGAAGCGGAGTATAAAACATTTAACTCCATATTCCCAGAGTGCGAAATGGAGTATAAACATTCAACTCCGTATTCCCAGAGTGCGAAGCGGAGTATAAAACATCTAACTCCATATTCCCAGAGTGCGAAATGGAGTATAAACATTCAACTCCGTATTCCCAGAGTGCGAAGCGGAGTATAAAACATCTAACTCCATATTCCCAGAGTGCGAAATGGAGTATAAACATTCAACTCCGTATTCCCAGAGTGCGAAGCGGAGTATAAAACATCTAACTCCATATTCCCAGAGTGCGAAATGGAGTATAAACATTCGACTCCATGTTCCCAAAGTGCGAAATGGAGTATAAACATTCGACTCCATGTTCCCAGAGTGCGAAGCGGAGTATAAACATTCAACTCCGCATTTCCAGAGTGCGAAGCGGAGTATAAACGGTCAACTCCATGTTCCTAGAGTGCGAACAACTGCTTACAAGATGACGCATATCCCCGGAGTGTGGATGGAACGATGCATAAGAGAACAAGCGTAGTTCGACCACTCGGTCCTCGCTTGGTGCCATCACAAGCTGATCATCACAACTTGACCCCGAAGCTGGGGGCAGAAGCAAATGTTAGTCATTGCCCGAAACTATACGATGTTCAGCTCCGATGCGATTCCCTATCACAACTCGAGTCCGAAAGTTCCATACTTAACAAGTAAAAATGAGCTATTCTTGAAGCAATCAAAAAATGCAAATACACTGGACCAAAGTCCGAACACTGCAATATTCAAGCATAGACAGGAACGCAAGCTGAAGCTAAAAGACAAAATTTTATTCCAACTAAACTCAAAAACAATGCTTCATACATGAGATCTTTTCTAAAATGTTCCTACTAGCAGGGGCCGAACCCGCATCTAAACACGGCCTACAAAAGGGAAAAGACAGAAAAAATAACAAAAGTCCCTAACTGCCTATGAAAAGGATGTCTAATCCTTCTGCTTCTTCAGCTTCTTCTTCTTCTTTGAGGAACTACTGGAGCCGCCAGTACCCTTTCGCTTGGAGCCTTTCTCCCTAGGCAAGCTCCCCCCGGGTGAAGGCATAATGTCAACGTCCTCGTCCGAGCTGGACTCTATAGGGATGCTTCCCGCGGGAGGAGTGGGAGGAACAGGCTCCGCAGCCGGAGGGGGGGCTGGTACATCAGTGTCAGTAAGTGTGCCCTCAGGAGACATAGTCATAAGAGGAATGGGGCACTGTGCTGCCGCTCCGTCATCTACATCACCGCCGTGTGCCGCAGCCGCCATCTCGGCATTGATCTCGGCTAACATCGCCGCTTCCCGCCGTGCTCTGGCCTCGCTAGGAGCCGTAGTAGTTTGGGACAAGGTGTCCGATGTAGCCGTGAATCCACCCAAGCCAAATGGCAAGTCCGCAAAGGGATCACTTTGACGGCCAAGAAGCTCGTTTATCATCTGCTCGTCGAAAGAAAGTGAGCTCCCCTCCGTCACTCCAACCGGTGCCATTGTTGCGACGGAGGTCGCCTCAGAAACGATGGCTCCTGGCACTTGACCTAATACTTGGGCGGTAAGAGGCGCGGCTGGTGCAACTCCTGTCACTGATCAAAGGAAAAGACATGTCATTAGCAACATTTCAACACGGGTTCTTCAATCCAAATATACTGGAAGTTAGTTCAAAGTACCTTCCTCGGTTTGGCTCGAGGTCGTCTGAACTACTTCAGAAGGATGTTCCTTAATAGGAGATAAGTGCGGTTGATCTGGGTCGTACGCTGGGATAGGCTGGGAGTAGATCATTGAAGTTGGCTCAGACTGAGATGACACGACTATCTCAGAACTCGTAACATGGTGTCCTGCACCAGAGCTCTCTCCGACTTCCTGGATCTGAGCACCAAGCCTCACCTTGTCATGGGAAATCATGGAGTCATGGAGAACCTTCTTTTCGTCATCGTTAAGGATGCGGTTCTCCAGCTCGAACTCATCAGGGGCTTCATCAGGGTGCCCAGATCTCTCCTCATCAACCAGTAGGTTCCAGGCGTTATAGAGATGTGTGGGGTAGTCGTCAAGCCATGTCAAGTCTCGGTGCCTTAGCACATTGGCGTTGTAAGTGACGAGTAGTTCCTCCACCTCGGCCTCAATCCTGGCCTCCGCCTGCCGTAATTTTTCATCAACTCCAGCCTCAGCCTCACGGGCTTGTTGTTCAGCCGCTTCCTTCTCCCTTTGGAGTGTCACTGCCTGGTCACAGGCTTCCTGCGCAGAGACGTTAGCTGCGTCTTTTTCCTTAGCCATCTCTGAAAACTTTGACTTCAGCTCATTAAGCTCCTTCAGAGCGGCATCCCTCTCGGCAGTGATGGAAGTGTTCCTGTGACCCATGTCCTCAATTGCGGTGTAATGTTCCTGCTTCATCCTGGCCATGGCAGCGGTCACCTCGTCAACTTTCTTTAAAGCCTCCATTTCAGACTTACGAGAAGACTCAGCCTCTGAGTTGAGCGCTTTTATGATTTGGTCGTTGCGACCCAGCTCCTTCTCGAGTTTCTCGATGGTGACGCCCTGCTCAAATGCTACTTTAGACGCCTTCCTCGCGGCCCGTCCCCACTCCCTATATTGGAAAAAGATGTCCGCGACATAATCATGGATAGTGGTTTCCGCGGTTGGCGGGATTCTCTTCAGATGCGGGGGGAAGACATACCCATCAAAGCAGATGTCAGGAAATTCCTTCCTCATCTGTGCCAATTTGAGCGCTCCTTCGCTAGACGCCTCGGTCGGGACCGACACAGTAGCCGAAGAGGTGGCTATTTCGGTCCTGCGCGGAGGGTCGGACCTCAAAGCTTGAGAAGGCGGCCTAGACCGTGAAGTTTCGGGAGGACGAGTAACGGCGACCACAGGAGGTGCAGAGGTCCTGGGGGGAGGAGAACGAGATCGGGATCGGTGAACATGTCCCCTATCTCTGTCAGACTTCTCCTGACCAGAGTGTCCCGTGTCATAATCTCTCTCGCCCTCTCTCCTGCGTGGCTCGTGATAACGGCGCTTACGCAAACTACCAAGCACGGAACCTTTCCCAGACATCGTACCTGAAAAGAAAACAACAAAGAATCAGTAACCGTTTGCGATGTGTTGTTTACGGTTAAGAAAGTGTGTTGTGCCGTGAGGAGTGTGTGAATGTGTCACCCCCCGGACCAACCAGAAGTGTCAGTCGCATTGGCGGGCTCAGACTCGCTAGCATCGTCGACATGTCGCGGTCCACCTGACCCAACATCGTGTTGCTCCAGCTCGGTGTCAGGGACTGGAGGGTCAGTAGGCCCTTCGAATTGATCTCCAGCTTGCGGGGAGGACGCCTCCGTAATCTTAACTCCTGGCGAAGGACGATGCAAAACCACAGACTTCCGCCTCCCAGACTTAGGCTGTTTCGAAGCCACAGCTTTGCCTTTCCTCTTAGCATCGGACTCTGGGGTTGCATTAGCAGGTCCGGCCAACGGTTCTTCGTCAGTGTGGGTTTTCTCGGAGTCGGGTTCCTCGATTATCACGACCCTGGGCTTCATCTGCTTGACCTTTTTCCTGGAGACGGTCTTTAATGCGCCGTCGAGTCTTATGCTCTGCCTCCGACCAATCAGCCCAAGGACTCTGAGATTCCGATCTGTCAATAACAGTTCAATATTCCTTTCTTCGCTAGGAATCTCTTGGAGGACCCGAACTATCTCTTTGTAATAGCCACCCTCAGGCTGCTGGATGATAGCTGAAAGAAAAAGAGAAGAAGACGTAAGTTTAATTTCACTCCGAAAATTGCCCTGTCAATTACTTGGGAAAAGAGACGATACTCACGTCTGAATAGCCATCTTCTGGCAAACCCCGGAGGACATCGGACATAGAACCACTCCGACTTAAAATAGCTTAGCCTAGTCCACGACCCCACGACAACTTGGCAGTTCCTTACAGACTCCAAGAACGTATAAGATGGGCTGTCAGTCCGACTCTTGAAGTTAAACAAGTATCTTATGTCGGTCATACGGGGAGGACGATGGAGGTACTCCATGAATACAACGAACAAGCTGTTGAGTGAGGCATATCCGTTTGGATGCAATTGAGACGGAGCGATGTCCAGATAAGCCAACACTTCTCTTATATAGTCGTTGAATGGAGGAAGTGTGCCGGCTGCGCACGCATGCCGATTGAAAGCAGTATACCCCTCCGGGGGATTATGTGGCCTATCATCCGGTCCAGGCAACAATACCTCATCCAAAGATAAACCATGCCTTAAGCATATCTTCCCCAGCATGTCTTCGGAGATATTGGATGAGACGGAATCAGGTGGACTGTTAATGAAGGACGCGTTGGGCAACTCGTCAGGAGCCGGGCCAATAGCTTCGGTCTCGATGACCGGAATCTCAATTCTGGGAAGGATAGGGTTCTGAGTTTCTTGCTGCTGCGAACTTGACGGTTCCATCACTAGCTAACTCACGAGAAACCATCATTAGGTGACAAAAAGCCCGTGCATTCCCCAGTGTAAAGTGCGTGAATGTGTTGTGTAGTGCGAGTGCTGTGCGTGACTTGAACAAATTCTGCAGAATTAAAGAAAACGTGCAAGCGACGAGATTCTGGAAGACAGACAAACATGACCGTCATCGCTGACCGTCATGACTGCGCCATCCAGATGATAACGATCGATTCAAGATTAAAGAGTTCGTTGTACTTTTCTGTTAAAAGGCAGTTCCATCGACGAGCTTCGAAAGTTAGTCAAATATGCAATCCTGTAATCAAGTCCAATTATGCAAGGCAGAAGCTCGTCGGAATCGAATATAAGAACGTGCAAAAGTTCGCTAAGTTCGTCAAATTTCAGCATGGAATCGATCGTAGTTCAAGTTCAAATTCATTCGGAGACGTGATGTCTTTCGTATCGATCCAGTTCGAATCGATACTTTCGTATCGATCAAGTCAACTCGATACCTTTCGTATCGATGTCAGTTCGTATCGATCGGAGGATGAGATTTCGTATCGATCAGGTAGGTTTACTTCGCATCGGCCAAGGGTAACGGCTGTGAGACAACCGAATGCAATAACTTCGCATCGATCTGTGGTTATCGATATGGGACCGATGAGATCTATTGGTCTTCGTATCGATCAAGAGAGATAGATTTTCGCATCGATCACGCTGGCCAAGCGCTTACATCGATCATCTCAGTTCAACACAAGCCCCTACCACCTTAGATCGATGCGAACTTCTGCATCCCCTTTAGCCCATCAAGCGATGTGAAATCATGAAACCTGGATCGAGTCGAATCCTCCTGTCCCGGATCGACACGAACTAGTGGTGAAACAGCTACTCCAGAACTCTTTCTTCTCCGATTGAAGCGAGCATAGCCATGGCCATCCTCGACCAAGCTCTGGTCCAGATCTGGCCTTGGCACCACCAAAATCGATAATCAGCGAAGGCACGAGGGATCTGAGATCTGAACTTCGTCGCTCGAATATAGCCGTGATTACTTATTTACCTGAATCGAATTGAAGTTTGGGGAAATAATAAGATGATGTTTGATCGATTCGAAAATTGGAGTAATTCTTCTCTCCTGCTTGTCTGTGAATCGATACGAGAAGGCAGAAGACAACAGTAAAAGTAAAAGGTAAAAAAGTGAGAAATGGCAAAGTCCCAGATATTTATATGAAGCCTAGGACGGAACCGAGTCGATTCGACTCCCAGTCAATCTGACCGGTCGCAACCAGTCAATCAGCACATCGATGCGAGCATTCGTATCGAACCCACTAACCTTTATCGGTTCGAAGCGCACAGGGAGGCCAGGTGAATACGATGGGTAGATGCACGCGCTTTCCTCGTATCCATCAAGCTGTACATTCGTAGAGGCGAAATGTTCACCAAACACCATCGTTTCGAAACATCCAGAGTATGGGCCATCGATTCGAAACAGAGCAGACCTGTTAATACGAGCGTCCATTTCATATCCATCAGAATCTATCGATGCGAACACCCATTTCGTATCCATCGGAATCTATCGATGCGAACATCCATTTCGTATCCACCAGATATCACCAATTCGAATCAGGATTCACCGCGATTTGTGACAATCGATACGAATGATTGTTTTCGTATCCATCAAGTCAACCCACATCGATACGAAAGAAGGCTTTTCGACTTTGAGCATCGATTCATAAGAGGACCGATACGATAGAATGGCTAAGGGGTACGACTTTCAACATTATCCAAAGAAGGCATACAACTTTTCAAAGCACGTCATGTTTTCACAAGACGTACTTTGGGGGGCAAATGTTATCCCGCCTTTTGGCAAGGCCAGGACACCAAGAAGCCGACTAGGGAACAAGGACAGCACGCCATGGATATCACTGAATTTTGTCCGAGCCCAGAGTGAGCTACAATTGATAGGACACGACAAGAAAGGCCATAGAGATCAGCACCTCAAATTTCAAGTCGATCCGGACTCATACACTCAAGTTATGATCGAGTCAAATTGGAGGGAAAGAGCCCAGATTTCGTATCCATCACTCTGGGCGATTTCGTATCCATCACCGAAGCCCCAGTTCGAATCCATCATGCTTCGTATCGATCAGCTCCGGATCCATCGAGGTACCCAGGTTCGACTCGATTTTCTTCGTATCCATCGAACTCGTATCGATGGACTTCACACATACCAGCAATTGAAGGACTTCGTATCCTTCAGCCAACGTCTGCTTCGTATCCATCACTCGGTGCTCGCTTCGTATCCATCACTCGATGCTTGCTTCGTATCCATCAGAGGACCTCACTTCGAATCCATGCCTAATGACTCGTTCGTACCCACGAGTCAACTGACCAGGGATGACGTGTCTTCCATCAAAGTAAAACGAGGCGAGATATGTGGAGTCGAAACAGTCAATGCGGCACAAAGACCGGATCGAAACGAAGCGCGCGCGCCACCTCACTTCAAGAACACGTGCAGCCAGCGAGACGAACGGATGGAGTCGAAATCATGGATACGAACCAGACAGCCTATGAGGAATTCCATTTCGTATCGACCATATCTCATAATCCACTGATCCAAACATGATGAAATTTTAACTGAAGGTTGCACACATAACAAGGAATGTCTCCACCAATTTTGAGCTCAATTGGAAGTAATCCTGATCGATACGAAATGATTTCGTATCGATCACAGATTGGCTTGAAACTCTCTGGAAGTGGTCGAATGGGCCCCCTCACGTGTCAGGCCGAGTCTCCCGGGGTTTGAGCGAAATCCAAGCCTCCTACACCTATAAATAGAGCCCCAGAATCAATGGAAAAAGGATCTTTTTTCTCGGAAGCGTCCAGACTCTGCCGGATTGAGATTTGCACCATACTTTTGCTGTCAATTTCGAATTCTAAACTGTAATCCGCTGTTCATCGCTGTAAACGCTTGTAATCATTGAAAGAGAATCAATAAAATCATCAAAACTTCATAGTGGACGTAGGCTATACGCCGAACCACTCTAAACTGCTTGTCTGTGCACTTTACATTCATATTTGTTGGAGTTTTTGTTAGATAATCTCTGTTTTACATTTATAATCTTCATTTTATCTCTTCAAACAACTCCCGAAGAGTGTTGTGCCCATTTTTGGTACAAACACTTTGGTGCTTTCACTGAGAAAACCAGCTTTTTCTCCTGCTCGTTGGATCTGCCGTCGATACCGGATTGCACAAATCCAAGAGGAAGATCCAGATATCCAGCCCGGAATCCTTCCATTCTATTCAGATTTGCTCAAAGTCTAGGAAAGGAATCCACCACCGACAATGGCCAGCACAAGAACTGGCGCCACCGCTACAGAGCAAGAAGGCAGAGACAGGCAAAATCCAACACAGCCGCCTTCTTCCAATCAAGACAATGCCACTCAGTCAGATTCAACGGGGCTAGTCACCCGACAGGAGTTTCAAGTATTGCTCCAGGAGCTGACCCAAAGCCGTCAGCAGTTGGCAGAACAGTTACGCGCCAATATCGAGCTGACCAACCAGCTAAACCGCCGGGGGCACAGAAGGTCTAGGAGAGATGATGTCTCCAGAGCGTATACCGAAAGCTCAGCTTCATCTGATTACCACCGCCAAACTACCCATCCTCGACTAGAGGGGAATCGCGCTCAAGCTGCTGAATATCAGCCTGCCTTAACTGTTGGGCAACTGAGGGTAGGACCGTCGACCAGTTTCCAAACCGGTCCCTCAACACGAGGAGGTACTGCCCCACAGTACACCACCGATAACCGCGCCACAACCGCCGCAGCAGAGACAAGGGTCGATACCCGAAATCAATCTGAGCCGATCAATCAACAGCGAGGACATACTCCTGAACCTTATGTCCCAGAGGACGTTGAGCCAAGGAGGCGAGATACGGGTCGTCGACAACGCCCGATCCCTACTCGCGCCGTGGAACCCGACCACGCCTTAGCTCGTCACGCTCCGAATCCGCCTGTTTCGGATATATCAACCATGATACGTCAAATGATCCGTGAGAGTCAGGGGCTCACTAATGATGACTGGGGAATTTCCCGTAGTCATACCCCTTTCACAGACGAAGTGTTGCATGCTGAACCCCCTAGGCGATTCAGAATGCCGACTCTCCCGATGTATGAAGGGAATAGTGACCCCAACCAGCATATTCTGAAGTATGAATGGTCGATGAGCGCTGCGAGGGCCGACGACGCAGTGAAGTGTCGGAGTTTCCCCATCTCTTTGGGAGGAATCGCAACAATGTGGTTTACCCGCCTACCGCCTAGATCAATTTCTTCGTTCGATCAATTGGCCAAGAGGTTTGTGGAACAATTCTGGATGCATGTTGCTAGGCCAAAGGACGTCAACACCTTGTCCAGCGTCACTCAAGCTCCTGGAGAAACACTCAGACGTTACTTGGAGAGGTTCCACGCAGCATGCGTCGAGATCACCAATCCCAACGATAATTCAATCTTAATGGCTCTGACCAAGGGGATTGATCCTGATTCTGAATTCGGAAACTGGCTGGCTGGAAAACCGCCCGCGTCGTTGGACCGTTTTTACTCCAAGGCCGCTCAATTCCTGCGGCAGGAGGATGCAAAACAGTCTAGGAAGCAGGACGATGCGAGGCCCAGCATTGAAGGAATACAGAGCAATGTGGCAGTTAAACAGTCCGGCGAAAGTTCCGGAAAAGTTCAGCTGAATATACAAAACAAACAAACCCAGCAGAGAGGAAACAATGGCCAGAATAAGAAGAGAGACGAGAACCGAGGTCCACGACGTAGAGCTCAGATGTTTGACAGTTATACACCGCTGAACACGTCATTGGAAAACGTATACTTACAGACTTGCAACAATGTACAGTATAAGAAGCCTGCTCCGAAGCCCTCATCGGAGAGACAGATTCAGACAGGGAAGTTCTGTAGGTTCCATGAGAGTTATGGACATAATACCAACGAGTGTCGACACTTACAGGACCTCATCGAAAAGCTGATTAGAGAGAGGAAGCTAGATCAGTTTGTACGGGCGCCGCAGCCTGGCGGAGCGGGCCCCTCGAATCAAAATCGTTCACAAAATCAGGAAAGAGAGGATGAACCCGCTCGTGCGGGCGGGAGATTAGTAATCAACACAATAAGTGGTGGCCCCCATCCGGCAGACAGAAGCTGGGGGGAAATGGAGTCGTATGCCAGTTCTATCAGGCATGCGGACTTCGAGTGTTATAGTAATTGCGAGGATGGGACCCCGGCAAAGCAACAAAAGATAATGTCCGATGATATCGTGTTCAGGAGCCGAGACGCCGATAAAGTCGAAGCCCCTACTATCGACCCACTAGTCATATCCGCCCAGGTAGGTCCTGCCTGGATGAAGAGGATCCTGGTTGACAGTGGGAGCTCTGTAAACATCTTGCTCAAACGGGCTTACGATCTGATGAAGATGGAAACAAAGGATTTGAAACCCTGTGTATCCAGAATCCATGGTTTCAACGGAAGTGCCACGATACCCATCGGAATAACTGAACTCCCAGTCGAGTTAGGCGTTGGAGAGCGCCGGAGGGTCCGCATGTTACAATTTGTTGTGTTAGAGATAGATTCGCCATACAATGCGTTTCTGGGTCGACCAGCTTTAGCCGAGTTCAGGGCGGCGATCGCCCCATGGTGTCTGACTCTGAAATTTCCCACTGATCATGGGATTGGAGTTGTTCAAGGAGATCAGGCCTCGGGAAGGGCCTGTTATGTTGCTGAGCTGCGCGGGGCGCAACGTAAAGAGAAGGGTAAGGGCGTAGAGGAATCTCTCTGCGTCCGTTCTATCGACAATTGACAATTGACGCCTGGGCCTCGGCCCGGGCACCACGACCAATTCCTGAAAGACCTGGACCCCAGGGACAGCGAAGATAAAGACGAATCAACGGAGAGTCAAGCCTCTCCAGCCGAACTGACTGTGGACGTCCCAATCAGTGAGGATGATGATTCAAAAATGCTGAAAGTTGGGTCCCAACTAAACAAGCAGACACAGCAGGAGTTGGTCGAATTTCTTCGGGCGAATCTCGACGTCTTCGCCTGGACACACTCTGACATGTGCGGAATCTCGCCGAGCATTGCAAGTCACTCTCTGAATATAGATCCGCGACATGTCCCAGTGAAACAGAAAAGGCGCGGTATGGATCCAGAGAGATCTGCCGCCCTTAAGGAGGAAGTTGATAAACTGCAATCGAATGGGTTCATTCGAGATGCCTTGTATCCAGAATGGGTGTCCAACCCTGTACTGGTTCGGAAACCAAACGGGAAGTGGAGAACTTGTGTTGATTACTCTGACCTAAACAAGGCTTGTCCAAAAGATAGCTTCCCACTTCCACGAATCGATCAGCTCGTAGATTCGACGGCCGGGCATGAACTACTATCCTTTATGGACGCTTATTCCGGCTACAATCAGATACCCATGCATCTGCCTGATCAGGAACATACCAGCTTCGTGACCGACCTGGGACTCTATTGTTACAAAGTCATGCCGTTTGGTCTAAAGAACGCTGGAGCAACATACCAACGCTTAGTCAACCGAATGTTCGCTGATCAGATTGGGAAAACTATGGAGGTTTACGTGGATGACATGCTGGTGAAGTCCCGATTCTCCACCGATCACGTCAGAGATTTGGATTCAATGTTCAGCATCCACCGGGAGTACGGGATGAAGCTCAACCCACTCAAATGTCACTTTGGCGTTGCATCCGGAAAATTCCTTGGGTTCATTGTCAACGCTCGAGGAATAGAGGCGAATCCTGAGAAGATCTGGGCTATTAGAAATTTGCAAACCCCTAAAACTATAAAGCAAGTCCAGAGTCTTAACGGGAAGGTCGCAGCATTGAGCAGGTTCATTTCAAAGTCCACCGACAAATGCATTCCTTTCTTCGACCTGATTCGGAAGGGCAAACGAAACTTCGAATGGACCACGGAGTGTGAAGGCGCGTTCCGATCATTAGTTCAACATCTCTCCACACCTCCGATCTTGTCAAAACCGGTTGACCACGAGCAATTATATCTCTACCTGGCAGTATCAGAACATGCGATCAGTGCTGCTCTAGTCCGGGAAGAAGACAAAGTGCAAAACCCGGTCTACTATGTTAGTAAGCGACTAACAGGAGCTGAAAGAAATTATCCAAGGTTAGAGAAACTGGCTTATTGTTTGGTCATTGCCTCGAGGAAGCTCCGTCCCTACTTCCAAGCTCATCCGCTTACTGTGTACACCGACCAGCCGTTACGACAGGTCCTTACGCGGCCTGAGACGTCCGGTAGGTTACTCAAGTGGAACATTGAGCTAAGCCAATTTGATATCGCATACGCTCCGCGGAGGGCCATTCAAGGACAAGTCCTGGCTGATTTCATAGCCGAGTTCACCGTTCCAAAAGACTTACCCGAAACCAGTGAATCTCCCGAATACATCTGGAAGCTGTATACTGATGGTGCGTCAAATGATCGGTGTTCGGGCGCTGGGGTTGTACTTGAGACCCCCGAGGGCCGATCCATATGTTATGCTCTTAAATTCGACTTTCGTGCAACTAATAATGAAGCCGAATATGAAGCCCTTCTAACCGGCCTAAGGCTTGCCAGAGATTTGAGAATTGTCGCTGTAGAAATTTATTGCGATTCACAGTTAGTGGTATGCCAGGTGCGAGGAGAATACCAGGCAAGAGACCGAAGACTGGCCGCTTACTTGACACGAGTTCAGGAAATCCTAAACCAGTTCGATTATTATGCCATCTATTATGTGCCTCGGGAACGCAATCAGAAAGCCGATTCACTGGCGAAGTTAGCCAGCACAGGCGAAGCGCAACAAATGGGACTTGTCCCCGTTGAAACTTTGGCCACTCCGAGCATCGATCGGACAGAAATGAACTCTGTATTTGAAGCCGCTCCCAATAGAGAGTCCTGGATGACTCCGTATCGGAATTACATTGAGAATGGGGTGCTACCTGAACCTAGAAATGAGAAGAGACAGATTCAGCGAAAAGCCTCGCGGTTCGTTATCCAAAACGGAGTCATGTACAGGAGAGGTTATTCCGTTCCTCTCCTCAGATGTATCGCCCACGAGGAAGTCAAGCGAGTGCTACATGACGTGCACGAAGGGGAGTGCGGCGATCATACCGGCGGGCAAGCTCTCGCTAAAAAGATACTTCGATATGGATACTACTGGCCGACAGTGAACCGAGATGCGGCAGACTATGCCCGAAAGTGCGATAAATGCCAGATACATGCCCGAATTCCGAGGGCTCCGCCAACTGAAATAACCCAAATGGTCAGTCCCTGGCCATTCGCGATGTGGGGCATTGACATCATCGGCGCTTTGCCTTTAGCAAAAGGCGGTGCGAAATACGCCATCGTCGCAGTTGATTACTTCACAAAGTGGGCTGAGGCCGAAGCCCTAGCAACCATTACGACAAAAAAGGTGATAAATTTCGTGGTTCGCAACATCATCTGTCGATTTGGGCTCCCGCATACTATCATCACTGATAACGGAACCCAATTCGAGAGCGCAGAATTCAAGGATTTCTGTCAACGGTTTCATATCCGCAAGAAGTTCTCGGCTGTCGCACACCCCCAAGCGAATGGGCAGGTTGAAGCTGTCAACAAAGTTATAAAATCGATCCTGAAGAAACGACTAGAGAAGGCTGGGGGCAAGTGGGTCGATGAACTTCCTATGGCATTATGGGCCTATCGAACGACCCACAAAACCGCGACCGGACACACTCCGTTTTCCCTATCTTATGGCTCAGAGGCCGTTATTCCGGTCGAGACAGAAGTGCTCTCTCATCGTGTGACTTATTATGATCCAAAAACAAACGCTACACTCCTAGCCGAGTCTTTGGATCTATTGGATGAAAAACAGGAGGAGGCTGATTTGAGAGCAGCCGCACATCGAAGTCGGGTCGCCCGATTGTACAACACCAGAGTTCGACCTCGAACCTTTGAACTCGGCGACCTCGTGCTCAAGAGAATTTACCCAGTTCCTTCACACATGAAACCAAACTGGGGAGGGCCGTATGTAATTACACGAAAGCTCGGAGATGGTACATTCAAGCTGTCGACTGTTGACGGTCTCGATTTACCGAGGGCTTGGAACAGCGAAAGTCTCCGCCGCTACTACATATGACAGGCTTTATTTATTTCATTCTATTTAGCAATTTGTTTCTGCATTTCGAAATTTGAATTTTGTAATAAGGCAACTGACTTTGCCGCATTTTCTTATTTCGGCAATAAAATGCCACTTCTTCGAGCCAGAGCTGTGATTCATTATGTACGATATACAACATCACGATGCACGAAGGCTAAATCCCATCACACAATGGGACTTATTCAAATGGAGAGTGGCTGTGATACGACCGGCCACTCACTAGGCGAAACCCGAGCTCGGGGGCAAGCCATGACACCAATATTAATAGGATTGACACACGACAATCCTACATTCAACTCCATATTCCCAGAGTGCGAAATGGAGTATAAACATTCAACTCCGTATTCCCAGAGTGCGAAGCGGAGTATAAAACATTTAACTCCATATTCCCAGAGTGCGAAATGGAGTATAAACATTCAACTCCGTATTCCCAGAGTGCGAAGCGGAGTATAAAACATCTAACTCCATATTCCCAGAGTGCGAAATGGAGTATAAACATTCAACTCCGTATTCCTAGAGTGCGAAGCGGAGTATAAAACATCTAACTCCATATTCCCAGAGTGCGAAATGGAGTATAAACATTCAACTCCGTATTCCCAGAGTGCGAAGCGGAGTATAAAACATCTAACTCCATATTCCCAGAGTGCGAAATGGAGTATAAACATTCGACTCCATGTTCCCAGAGTGCGAAATGGAGTATAAACATTCGACTCCATGTTCCCAGAGTGCGAAGCGGAGTATAAACATTCAACTCCGCATTCCCAGAGTGCGAAGCGGAGTATAAACGGTCAACTCCATGTTCCCAGAGTGCGAACAACCGCTTACAAGATGACGCATATCCCCGGAGTGTGGATGGAACGATGCATAAGAGAACAAGCGTAGTTCGACCACTCGGTCCTCGCTTGGTGCCATCACAAGCTGATCATCACAACTTGACCCCGAAGCTGGGGGCAGAAGCAAATGTTAGTCATTGCCCGAAACTATACGATGTTCAGCTCCGATGCGATTCCCTATCACAACTCGAGTCCGAAAGTTCCATACTTAACAAGTAAAAATGAGCTATTCTTGAAGCAATCAAAAAATGCAAATACACTGGACCAAAGTCCGAACACTGCAATATTCAAGCATAGACAGGAACGCAAGCTGAAGCTAAAAGACAAAATTTTATTCCAACTAAACTCAAAAACAATGCTTCATACATGAGATCTTTTCTAAAATGTTCCTACTAGCAGGGGCCGAACCCGCATCTAAACACGGCCTACAAAAGGGAAAAGACAGAAAAAATAACAAAAGTCCCTAACTGCCTATGAAAAGGATGTCTAATCCTTCTGCTTCTTCAGCTTCTTCTTCTTCTTTGAGGAACTACTGGAGCCGCCAGTACCCTTTCGCTTGGAGCCTTTCTCCCTAGGCAAGCTCCCCCCGGGTGAAGGCATAATGTCAACGTCCTCGTCCGAGCTGGACTCTATAGGGATGCTTCCCGCGGGAGGAGTGGGAGGAACAGGCTCCGCAGCCGGAGGGGGGGCTGGTACATCAGTGTCAGTAAGTGTGCCCTCAGGAGACATAGTCATAAGAGGAATGGGGCACTGTGCTGCCGCTCCGTCATCTACATCACCGCCGTGTGCCGCAGCCGCCATCTCGGCATTGATCTCGGCTAACATCGCCGCTTCCCGCCGTGCCCTGGCCTCGCTAGGAGCCGTAGTAGTTTGGGACAAGGTGTCCGATGTAGCCGTGAATCCACCCAAGCCAAATGGCAAGTCCGCAAAGGGATCACTTTGACGGCCAAGAAGCTCGTTTATCATCTGCTCGTCGAAAGAAAGTGAGCTCCCCTCCGTCACTCCAACCGGTGCCATTGTTGCGACAGAGGTCGCCTCAGAAACGATGGCTCCTGGCACTTGACCTAATACTTGGGCGGTAAGAGGCGCGGCTGGTGCAACTCCTGTCACTGATCAAAGGAAAAGACATGTCATTAGCAACATTTCAACACGGGTTCTTCAATCCAAATATACTGGAAGTTAGTTCAAAGTACCTTCCTCGGTTTGGCTCGAGGTCGTCTGAACTACTTCAGAAGGATGTTCCTTAATAGGAGATAAGTGCGGTTGATCTGGGTCGTACGCTGGGATAGGCTGGGAGTAGATCATTGAAGTTGGCTCAGACTGAGATGACACGACTATCTCAGAACTCGTAACATGGTGTCCTGCACCAGAGCTCTCTCCGACTTCCTGGATCTGAGCACCAAGCCTCACCTTGTCATGGGAAATCATGGAGTCATGGAGAACCTTCTTTTCGTCATCGTTAAGGATGCGGTTCTCCAGCTCGAACTCATCAGGGGCTTCATCAGGGTGCCCAGATCTCTCCTCATCAACCAGTAGGTTCCAGGCGTTATAGAGATGTGTGGGGTAGTCGTCAAGCCATGTCAAGTCTCGGTGCCTTAGCACATTGGCGTTGTAAGTGACGAGTAGTTCCTCCACCTCGGCCTCAATCCTGGCCTCCGCCTGCCGTAATTTTTCATCAACTCCAGCCTCACGGGCTTGTTGTACAGCCGCTTCCTTCTCCCTTTGGAGTGTCACTGCCTGGTCACAGGCTTCCTGCGCAGAGACGTTAGCTGCGTCTTTTTCCTTAGCCATCTCTGAAAACTTTGACTTCAGCTCATTAAGCTCCTTCAGAGCGGCATCCCTCTCGGCAGTGATGGAAGTGTTCCTGTGACCCATGTCCTCAATTGCGGTGTAATGTTCCTGCTTCATCCTGGCCATGGCAGCGGTCACCTCGTCAACTTTCTTTAAAGCCTCCATTTCAGACTTACGAGAAGACTCAGCCTCTGAGTTGAGCGCTTTTATGATTTGGTCGTTGCGACCCAGCTCCTTCTCGAGTTTCTCGATGGTGACGCCCCGCTCAAATGCTACTTTAGACGCCTTCCTCGCGGCCCGTCCCCACTCCCTATATTGGAAAAAGATGTCCGCGACATAATCATGGATAGTGGTTTCCGCGGTTGGCGGGATTCTCTTCAGATGCGGGGGGAAGACATACCCATCAAAGCAGATGTCAGGAAATTCCTTCCTCATCTGTGCCAATTTGAGCGCTCCTTCGCTAGACGCCTCGGTCGGGACCGACACAGTAGCCGAAGAGGTGGCTATTTCGGTCCTGCGTGGAGGGTCGGACCTCAAAGCTTGAGAAGGCGGCCTAGACCGTGAAGTTTCGGGAGGACGAGTAACGGCGACCACAGGAGGTGCAGAGGTCCTGAGGGGAGGAGAACGAGATCGGGATCGGTGAACATGTCCCCTATCTCTGTCAGACTTCTCCTGACCAGAGTGTCCCGTGTCATAATCTCTCTCGCCCTCTCTCCTGCGTGGCTCGTGATAACGGCGCTTACGCAAACTACCAAGCACGGAACCTTTCCCAGACATCGTACCTGAAAAGAAAACAACAAAGAATCAGTAACCGTTTGCGATGTGTTGTTTACGGTTAAGAAAGTGTGTTGTGCCATGAGGAGTGTGTGAATGTGTCACCCCCCGGACCAACCAGAAGTGTCAGTCGCATTGGCGGGCTCAGACTCGCTAGCATCGTCGACATGTCGCGGTCCACCTGACCCAACATCGTGTTGCTCCAGCTCGGTGTCAGGGACTGGAGGGTCAGTAGGCCCTTCGAATTGATCTCCAGCTTGCGGGGAGGACGCCTCCGTAATCTTAACTCCTGGCGAAGGACGATGCAAAACCACAGACTTCCGCCTCCCAGACTTAGGCTGTTTCGAAGCCACAGCTTTGCCTTTCCTCTTAGCATCGGACTCTGGGGTTGCATTAGCAGGTCCGGCCAACGGTTCTTCGTCAGTGTGGGTTTTCTCGGAGTCGGGTTCCTCGATTATCACGACCCTGGGCTTCATCTGCTTGACCTTTTTCCTGGAGACGGTCTTTAATGCGCCGTCGAGTCTTATGCTCTGCCTCCGACCAATCAGCCCAAGGACTCTGAGATTCCGATCTGTCAATAACAGTTCAATATTCCTTTCTTCGCTAGGAATCTCTTGGAGGACCCGAACTATCTCTTTGTAATAGCCACCCTCAGGCCGCTGGATGATAGCTGAAAGAAAAAGAGAAGAAGACGTAAGTTTAATTTCACTCCGAAAATTGCCCTGTCAATTACTTGGGAAAAGAGACGATACTCACGTCTGAATAGCCATCTTCTGGCAAACCCCGGAGGACATCGGACATAGAACCACTCCGACTTAAAATAGCTTAGCCTAGTCCACGACCCCACGACAACTTGGCAGTTCCTTACAGACTCCAAGAACGTATAAGATGGGCTGTCAGTCCGACTCTTGAAGTTAAACAAGTATCTTATGTCGGTCATACGGGGAGGACGATGGAGGTACTCCATGAATACAACGAACAAGCTGTTGAGTGAGGCATATCCGTTTGGATGCAATTGAGACGGAGCGATGTCCAGATAAGCCAACACTTCTCTTATATAGTCGTTGAATGGAGGAAGTGTGCCGGCTGCGCACGCATGCCGATTGAAAGCAGTATACCCCTCCGGGGGATTATGTGGCCTATCATCCGGTCCAGGCAACAATACCTCATCCAAAGATAAACCATGCCTTAAGCATATCTTCCCCAGCATGTCTTCGGAGATATTGGATGAGACGGAATCAGGTGGACTGTTAATGAAGGACGCGTTGGGCAACTCGTCAGGAGCCGGGCCAATAGCTTCGGTCTCGATGACCGGAATCTCAATTCTGGGAAGGATAGGGTTCTGAGTTTCTTGCTGCTGCGAACTTGACGGTTCCATCACTAGCTAACTCACGAGAAACCATCATTAGGTGACAAAAAGCCCGTGCATTCCCCAGTGTAAAGTGCGTGAATGTGTTGTGTAGTGCGAGTGCTGTGCGTGACTTGAACAAATTCTGCAGAATTAAAGAAAACGTGCAAGCGACGAGATTCTGGAAGACAGACAAACATGACCGTCATCGCTGACCGTCATGACTGCGCCATCCAGATGATAACGATCGATTCAAGATTAAAGAGTTCGTTGTACTTTTCTGTTAAAAGGCAGTTCCATCGACGAGCTTCGAAAGTTAGTCAAATATGCAATCCTGTAATCAAGTCCAATTATGCAAGGCAGAAGCTCGTCGGAATCGAATATAAGAACGTGCAAAAGTTCGCTAAGTTCGTCAAATTTCAGCATGGAATCGATCGTAGTTCAAGTTCAAATTCATTCGGAGACGTGATGTCTTTCGTATCGATCCAGTTCGAATCGATACTTTCGTATCGATCAAGTCAACTCGATACCTTTCGTATCGATGTCAGTTCGTATCGACCGGAGGAGGAGATTTCGTATCGATCAGGTAGGTTTACTTCGCATCGGCCAAGGGTAACGGCTGTGAGACAACCGAATGCAATAACTTCGCATCGATCTGTGGTTATCGATATGGGACCGATGAGATCTATTGGTCTTCGTATCGATCAAGAGAGATAGATTTTCGCATCGATCACGCTGGCCAAGCGCTTACATCGATCATCTCAGTTCAACACAAGCCCCTACCACCTTAGATCGATGCGAACTTCTGCATCCCCTTTAGCCCATCAAGCGATGCGAAATCATGAAACCTGGATCGAGTCGAATCCTCCTGTCCCGGATCGACACGAACTAGTGGTGAAACAGCTACTCCAGAACTCTTTCTTCTCCGATTGAAGCGAGCATAGCCATGGCCATCCTCGACCAAGCTCTGGTCCAGATCTGGCCTTGGCACCACCAAAATCGATAATCAGCGAAGGCACGAGGGATCTGAGATCTGAACTTCGTCGCTCGAATATAGCCGTGATTACTTATTTACCTGAATCGAATTGAAGTTTGGGGAAATAATAAGATGATGTTTGATCGATTCGAAAATTGGAGTAATTCTTCTCTCCTGCTTGTCTGTGAATCGATACGAGAAGGCAGAAGACAACAGTAAAAGTAAAAGGTAAAAAAGTGAGAAATGGCAAAGTCCCAGATATTTATATGAAGCCTAGGACGGAACCGAGTCGATTCGACTCCCAGTCAATCTGACCGGTCGCAACCAGTCAATCAGCACATCGATGCGAGCATTCGTATCGAACCCACTAACCTTTATCGGTTCGAAGCGCACAGGGAGGCCAGGTGAATACGATGGGTAGATGCACGCGCTTTCCTCGTATCCATCAAGCTGTACATTCGTAGAGGCGAAATGTTCACCAAACACCATCGTTTCGAAACATCCAGAGTATGGGCCATCGATTCGAAACAGAGCAGACCTGTTAATACGAGCGTCCATTTCATATCCATCAGAATCTATCGATGCGAACACCCATTTCGTATCCATCGGAATCTATCGATGCGAACATCCATTTCGTATCCACCAGATATCACCAATTCGAATCAGGATTCACCGCGATTTGTGACAATCGATACGAATGATTGTTTTCGTATCCATCAAGTCAACCCACATCGATACGAAAGAAGGCTTTTCGACTTTGAGCATCGATTCATAAGAGGACCGATACGATAGAATGGCTAAGGGGTACGACTTTCAACATTATCCAAAGAAGGCATACAACTTTTCAAAGCACGTCATGTTTTCACAAGACGTACTTTGGGGGGCAAATGTTATCCCGCCTTTTGGCAAGGCCAGGACACCAAGAAGCCGACTAGGGAACAAGGACAGCACGCCATGGATATCACTGAATTTTGTCCGAGCCCAGAGTGAGCTACAATTGATAGGACACGACAAGAAAGGCCATAGAGATCAGCACCTCAAATTTCAAGTCGATCCGGACTCATACACTCAAGTTATGATCGAGTCAAATTGGAGGGAAAGAGCCCAGATTTCGTATCCATCACTCTGGGCGATTTCGTATCCATCACCGAAGCCCCAGTTCGAATCCATCATGCTTCGTATCGATCAGCTCCGGATCCATCGAGGTACCCAGGTTCGACTCGATTTTCTTCGTATCCATCGAACTCGTATCGATGGACTTCACACATACCAGCAATTGAAGGACTTCGTATCCTTCAGCCAACGTCTGCTTCGTATCCATCACTCGGTGCTCGCTTCGTATCCATCACTCGATGCTTGCTTCGTATCCATCAGAGGACCTCACTTCGAATCCATGCCTAATGACTCGTTCGTACCCACGAGTCAACTGACCAGGGATGACGTGTCTTCCATCAAAGTAAAACGAGGCGAGATATGTGGAGTCGAAACAGTCAATGCGGCACAAAGACCGGATCGAAACGAAGCGCGCGCGCCACCTCACTTCAAGAACACGTGCAGCCAGCGAGACGAACGGATGGAGTCGAAATCATGGATACGAACCAGACAGCCTATGAGGAATTCCATTTCGTATCGACCATATCTCATAATCCACTGATCCAAACATGATGAAATTTTAACTGAAGGTTGCACACATAACAAGGAATGTCTCCACCAATTTTGAGCTCAATTGGAAGTAATCCTGATCGATACGAAATGATTTCGTATCGATCACAGATTGGCTTGAAACTCTCTGGAAGTGGTCGAATGGGCCCCCTCACGTGTCAGGCCGAGTCTCCCGGGGTTTGAGCGAAATCCAAGCCTCCTACACCTATAAATAGAGCCCCAGAATCAACGGAAAAAGGATCTTTTTTCTCGGAAGCGTCCAGACTCTGCCGGATTGAGATTTGCACCATACTTTTGCTGTCAATTTCGAATTCTAAACTGTAATCCGCTGTTCATCGCTGTAAATGCTTGTAATCATTGAAAGAGAATCAATAAAATCATCAAAACTTCATAGTGGACGTAGGCTATACGCCGAACCACTCTAAACTGCTTGTCTGTGCACTTTACATTCATATTTGTTGGAGTTTTTGTTAGATAATCTCTGTTTTACATTTATAATCTTCATTTTATCTCTTCAAACAACTCCCGAAGAGTGTTGTGCCCATTTTTGGTACAAACACTCGTTTTCCAGGGCCCATCCGGCAGACCTCATTTGGTATCCATGCCTCGTAGGAACCCATTCGGCAGACCTCATTCGAACCCATTCGGCAGACCAACCTCTCCTAACTCCTACCAGACCACCCTTCCTCCTTAGAACCACTGAGCCAACTCCTACCGGACCACCCTTCCTCCTTAGAACCACCGAGCCAACTCCTACCGGACCACCCTTCCTCCTTAGAACCACCGAGCCAACTCCATAACCGAACCAACCCATGCCGAACCATCTCCACACCGAACCAACCTCACCATCCTACCACCGGTCCAAGCAACTACCGGTCCATTCTACACTCCAACCACCTCCGAACCAAGCAATGACGAACCAAGACGTACCAGGCCAGATCACATCAGCCCAGGCCCATCAGCAACTATACACATCCTAGACCCCTACCCCCAGCCTCACTCTATAAATAGAGGGGCAGGGGTACAGCAATGGGGACAAATTTGAGAGCTCAAGCACGGAAGGAACTTTCAAACAACTTTCTTTTACTGGCATCAAAGCTTTGTACTTGTAATCAGAATAAGAGAAGAGAAATAACATATAAAGTGGACGTAGGCACATTCTGGCTGAACCACTATAAATCTGCGTGTCTTTTTACAGTTTAGCCCCTGTTTTTTATATATTTGCATAAATCGCTCAAATCACTAAGAATAACATAAGATCTACTAAATCATACAACTTCGAGGTGTTTGTCCATTTTTTGTACAAACACAATCCGTACACCAACAACTTGAATACAAGTTTTAACTGAAAAAGAAAGAGTCTTGAAAATGGCAGAGTCTCCCCAATGTTCTCGAAAAAAGGTCCCCCTTCAGTATCCCCCTGCCCCTTTATTTATAGACGAAGATGGGTTGGACTTCCCTCATGGGACTTGGAACTAGGTACCTCGGCCCGTAGTATATGACTACTGTGCATCGTCCCATGTAAGCCGAATGAGACAAGCCGAACGAGACAAGTCGGACGAGACAAGCCGGACGACATTCGGCCGAACTAGGAATTATGGGCTATCGTGGCCGATCGATGTTTGTCGAGCGAGGAATGCCGAGCGACGATGCCCTCACCCAAGGCTGAGTGTTAGCTTTTTCTTCGAAGTAGTGTGGTATCCTGATGACGAGTGATGAGTGTAGGCCGTGCGGCAATCGTATGCCGAACGAGAGACTTGTGCCTAGTAAGAGACGGACAGATCCTTATATGCCGAACAAGGCTATGTGTCGAACGAGCTAGATGCTTATCGAAGCTCTGTGCCGAGCGAGGCTATATGCCGATCGAGGCACTGTGCCGAGCAAAGTCCTCTTGCCGAACAAGGCTATATGCCGATCGAGGCACTGTGCCGAGCGAAGCCCTCTTGCCGAACGAGGCTATATGCCGATCGAGGCACTGTGCCAAGCGAAGCCCTCTTGCCGAGCGAGGCTATATGCCGATCGAGGCACTGTGCCGAGTGAAGCCCTCGTGCCGAACGACGCTTTGTGCCGAACGGTTCTTTGTGCCGAACGATTCTTTGTGTCGAACGATGTACTCGTTCGGTGATCCTCACGCTACCGAGTCAATTACCCAGGTAACAATACATGACTAAATACTTTCCATAAATGAGTAAACACACAAAGCATGATCAAGTCACACAAAGCACAATTAAGTCACATAAGCAACTTCTAATCCCCTTTTTATTTAATTAATACTTTTATTAATTAAAACCACTTTTATTAATAAAACTTCTTTTATCTAATAAAAATTCATTTATGAATTTTTACTATTCATTTGTACTCTTTCAATAATTCAAAATGTATTTACATACTTATCTCAAATGGTGTAAGTATATTCATAAATCTATAACAATATTTCTTATTTTAAACCTTTACTTTTTCCATCTCTTACAAAAGATTCCATACTTGTTATTACCTCTAAAATATCCATTTAAAAGGTCTAATTATATTCACAAATCTATTTCACAAGGTTTAAGAAAAATGTTATTTTTTAAACATTATCGCTAAAACCCAAAACCATTTCATTTTTGCTTATCTTTAAAAACATTCTTTTCAAAAATTTATTTACATTCATAAGTATAATATTATAAGGGTTAAAGACAAATGTTGTTAACACATTGTCATAACAAACCCAAAACCATTCCATACTTGTCATTATCTTTAAAACATTCTTTTTAAAGGACTAAGTATTCTTATTAATAAGACAATATACTTTTACATAACTTCACAAAACCGCTTATTATAACGTAAGTGTCATAATCCAAAACTATCTCTTATCCTTTTTCAAAATACTAAATTTACTTTTCCAATTACGCGCGCGCGCATGCACACACACACTTTAAAATTACTTACATGTAGGTTTTAAATATATATTTAAAATATTACTTGAAAATAAATAATTTATAATTTGATGAAATAAATAAAAAGCATGTTTAATATTATAAAACCCCTTCACTTCGAAAATTCAAAAATAATTACTAAAAATATATTTAAACTTCAACCCAACTTGAAAATACTGAAAATATATTAGAAAATATCCCTAAAAAGATTAGAGAAAAATAAAAAATTTAAATATCATTTTTAGACACTTAAAACCTCAAACAACTTATTACAGCATTAATAAATGTTGTTAAAAGTCCTTGGCAAAGAACAACATAAAAAAGCATGAACTTTGCAACTAATTTTAACCACTTAAACAATTGATCTAAGACTTGAAATTTTTATAGAAAGTACTAACCTTAGGGTACTTAAAAAAATTGAATGAAACCCCTACAGATGTCTTTCAGTTTATTTATAAAAACCCCCAAAACAAGCTATTTATTAAAGTGTTCGTATAGCGACTTTTTTACTCCAAACTTTAACCTTTTTTTGACCTATTCTAAAATATTTTAAACTTTTATTTTTTTTCCATTAATAAGCAAACATATAATATTTATTAAAAATGAAAAGAAACCCCTCAGGATGTCTTTCAAATTAATTAGAAAAATTCCCAAAAATAAGGTATTTCATAGTGCTCATATAGCGACCTTCTTCTCACTATAACTTTTGCAACTTTGTTCCATAAGTTAATGAATGATTGAAACTTCCATGTTTTTCCATTGATAAGAACTTAATAGTGATTATCAAAAATGCAAAGGAGCCCTTAGGATGTCTCTCAAAGTCGACTTTGAAAATCGTCGAACGCAAGGAATTTTCAAAGTGTATCCATAATGACCTTTTCGCTTCTAACTTTCACAACTTTAGTTCACAATTTATATAACTTTACAAACCATTTATTTATTGTCCCATATACCAAAATATGTGTAGAAAAAATCAAATCAAATTATACTAAGTTAAGATCATAAATCTTCCATTTACACAAGTTAAAGTTAAGGGATATCCAAGTGCACTTATAGCGACTATACCCGCTTCAAACAATTTCAAAAATACTTCAATTCAGCACACAATCCAACCAAACATATAAACACAAAGTCTAGGCCACACTACATGTAATAAAAGGTAACAGGAGTGATGTTATACAATATAAAGTTGTCATTTACTTTCAAAAGCAAGAGGGATCCAAAGTTATAACTTTACATAGTTAATGTCACTTTAACTTTATATTTTCATACACATATATATACACACAAAATACATACAATATAGTAAGATAACTCACCCAAATCTAAGCTTACTACAAGCTCAAACACACAAGAATCGAAGAACCACTTCCTACCATCACCAAACTCCTAAACATCCAAACTTCAACACATCTAAGCCAAGCCACACCTTCCCTCCACCTTCCATGCTCACGGCCCAAAGAGGAATCCCACCATCCTCTTTACTTTTCCCACTTTTTACTGTAGATATAAGATTTCTAAGGTATTCTAAGGTGTTGGTGAAAGTTTGGTGAAGTTTGGAAGAGATTTGAGTTAATTAGAGAAAGATTAGTGAGGAATAAAGTGGATTAGTGCTAATCCGCTTCTACCATTTTTATTCTTTTGTTTCTTTTAAAGCTTTGGAAGATAATGAGTGTATATACAAGCCTAAGCCCTTCCTTTACACAACCAAAACCCCCACTTTCTTTGGGTACTTATATTACTTTACACCTTATTTTCCCTTAGCAAATTACCATTTTACCTTTACACAAAAATATCTTCCCATGACATCATCAACACTTTATTTTCCATAAATGACAAAATATTTTACTTCATATTAATGATTTCCTATGAAAATAAGTGTATGTAAAAAAATGTTTGAACAACTTCTGATGAGTAAAAAGCTATTTATCGATAAAATAATTTCAATTACATTATCAATATTTCTTCAAAGTATTTATTTTGGTAAACATTTTTCTAAAACAAGTTTACCATCATTAGTTATGATTTAAAAGGAGGTTAACAAGGTTATTAAATCAATTTAATCATGTTAAATTCAAAATTCAAATATTTAAAAAATTTAGATATTCAAATATGAAGTGTCCGAAATTTCGGGTCGTTACATTCTCCTCCATTTAGAATATTTCGTCCTCGAAATTCCAATATAAGTAACAAAAGAAACAATCACATAGCAATACTTAATAGTATACAAAATCACTAGCAAACAAAACTTACGGCTTACTCAAGTTCAAAAATCCTCTTAGATGATTATTCATGCTACCTCGTAACAAATCAAAGATTTATCATTCAAACTCTCCATAAGCCAATATAACATAGTATGCACATACTGAAGCTCGTACGATGTAGATGGACCATTCGTACGTAATATCAATTTCGATCACTTGATTGACCACATAAATTCGGTTCCAAACTTGTGATGACCCACCTTTCGGACCTTTGGGAACGACATTTAATACATCCACAGTATTCATGTGTTGTTGCCCAAGCATCCCAAAGACGGGTCATCGTGTGGTAAAATAAAAGTAAAATAAAAGAACATAACATTAAATCTCACGATGAAATGGTTAATTATAATATAACAATACGATAGTACATAAGGTTACTCCTGAACATATGTTATCAGAATTACAACAAAAGTACTACCATCAGCCTAGGAAGTTATAAACCTACCTTTACACTTGGTGATACAAAATACACATACATAAATGAACATAACATTGGAAATAGATAGCTAGATGGATAAGGAGCCTCCTACCCGTCCATCTTCTTCAAAGAGCCCAAATAAACCTACTACTCTTGGACTACTCAAATATAAATGAATACCCGGGAGTTTAGGAAAAACAAACAGGGTCAGGCAATAAATCTAGTATGAGTAAAACTCTAAAAAAAGGGTTGAAATAAACAATAATATGTAAGACCATGCAGCCAAATGTTGAATGGGTTTCCCCTCACAATAACAACATCCAACCATAAGTAATGGGAACAATTCAGAACAAACCCAAACTTGAAAGAATGGGCCTAAACAAGATCAAAATCCAAATTTAGAGATTGGACACAAGTAAATAAGCATTGAGAAGAGCTGGCATCGAAAAGAGCTCCAGTCACTTCTCGATGCAATTAAGAAAACAAATTCAAAGGTTTGCATCAAAGAAAAGAAGAGGAAAATATACCAACAATTATTAGGAGGGTACACCCCCTTTACTGAAAGTATACCTCTAGAATATACTTGAGAACTACGATGGCTTTCAGACACGTCTAAGCCAGACCCTACTAACCTTTACCGAGAATCCGAATATTTCCCATCTTAGTGCGCATATAACCGGAACCAATCTAGAGTATATGTGATAATACCCTAATGGGAGCAACACCACATAGCATGGCTTCCACTCGCTCTTTGGGTTTATTCATTTCCAACAAAGGATATCAACGCTCAAATGAGCAACAAATCGTCTTAGATTGATGAAACTCAAAGAAAAAAGCTGAATCGATAGTCAATAAATCAATTATTAGGAATGATCAAAATGATCGTATATGGAAATTAAATCTCATACTCTTACCACTACTCATTGATTTCAAACTTGTACTATCCCTTGGTTAAAAATGAAGTCGGGAAAGTGAAGGTAGTGTTACCTCTAGTCATTGCCTTGACAACATTTTTAACCTTCGAGATAGGAACGCATTTCCTTACCTCGACATTTAGTGCTAGGAGTATGACTAAATCCTTTCCATATAAGTGATATCGATTAAGGAAATTTAATTTCTTATCCTTTCCATAATCGAATCAACCTTTTAAACTTTCAAAACTGTACTTGTGCTGGGATTTCACTTCACAAATATTATCTTTAAACAACATTATCAAAATTGATTAATTAACTTTAATTATGATTAGTTACCTCAATCAACATTATTTAAAATATTTAATTAACTTTAAACATGATTAATTTCTTCAAATGTCAATATTTAAAATGATGAATTCATTTTAAATATCATTAATAAAATGATTAATTAACTTTAGTACATCATTATTTAAACAATTAACTACCCTTAAACATCATTATTTAAAATGATTAATTAATTTTAAACATCATTAATAAAATGATTAATTAATTTTAATACATCGTTATTTAAATGATTAGTTAACCTTAAACATCATTATTTAAAATGATTAATTGATTTTAAACATCATTAATAAAATGATTAATTAATTTTAATACGTCAAGGATTAATTAACCTTATAAAACCCCAAGCACAAGATCTAACAAAAAGATTTTCCAAAGAGATGATATTTTCAAAGTGTCAATATAGCGATAATCGCTAAATGGACACTTCCATAAACACTTTATAGGTCATACATATTTAACCGAACATCTCATAAACATAAGCATATGCATACACACACACACACACAAATAAAAAGTAATTAACATCTGTACAACATGGAAAGAGCATCAATTGAAATTAATTACTTAAATGTTTCGACTAATCTCAAGTCATTAACTAATTATAACTTATGTCATCTGCTTCACGCGGAAACCAAACCAAACAATCATTACTTTATACACATATAAACTCAAGCAATTATCATACCTTATCACCACAAAAACAAAGTTTAAAACTTTCTTTTTAAAAGTGAGATTTACTCACCAATATTCCACACAAATGCAAATCAAAGGTTCCACGCTCTGGTACTAACACCCAGATCCACTTTTCTTTACAAAAACTTGATTTTTATAGGCTTGAAAGGGATAAGATGGTTCGAATTAGGAATAAATGAGCTCGGCCATGCTTTGAAAAATGGATTTGGGCGTTGATTTTGGAAGTGAGGAGGTGTAAGGTAGAAAAGAAGTATTTTTGGTTATTGTTTTAAGGATTTTAAAGTGGAAAAGAGAGGATATTTAACTTGAAAACTTAAGAAAGCCATGGACATGAAAAAGAAGTTTGGAAAAGAGAAATAAAAGTTTAAAAATGAAAAATAAGAAATAGAAAAACTAAAGAATTACTTTTATATAAATTGAATAGGTGAAATGTCTAAAATACCCTTAATATTTCATAGTACTCTACCCTCCACATTTCAATGCCACATCACCACCTCTCCCTTACCTTGTTCCTCACGCAACCCCCGGCACACTCCACCCTTATTCCATCACTTCACCACTTCACATGATAAGATGTTACCTTTTTACATTTTTTGTCTTTTTAAATTCTTAAAATAAAAGTCAACTTTTACCTTATTTACTTAAGGACCTTATTTTAACTCTAACCATTTCTTATGTTATTTATATAAGCGTGTGTGTATATATACTCTTGTGTACATAGCATGTTCTGACGACTTTTAGACGATGAAAAGTCAAAACTCTGAAAAACGATTTTCGATCACATTTTCGTTTTTTCTCCAAACTACTTATTTTTGTAAACCAAATTTTAAAACAACTTTCCCATCGTTAGTTATTAGTTAAAAGGGGTCCGTTTGAGTTATAAAATTCTTTTATTTAAATATTTAAAAAATATATTAAATTTTCAAATTTAAAGTGATTAAATTATAGGTCGTTATATCCTCCCTACCTTGTAGGAAATTTTGTCCTCAAAATTTATCATACACAACAAAAGATATCAAAAGAAATCCAAGTGATATCATTCATCAAATAGGTACAAAGAAAGTGACCACTACAACCGGTGAGTGCACTAAAAAGATGCAACAAAACACAAACAACAACAACTCAGGATAAGAATCCCTAATATAGTCCTCGGTTTCCCAAGTACAATCTCTATCATCTCCACTCCATTGAACCTTGATAAGGCTCACATCCTTCGTCCTCAGGTGCTTTATATCTTGAGCGATGAAATGAATAGGCCATATAAGAATGGTTAGGTTAGGCTGAACTTCCAAATCAACATGTTGTGCCAGTTCCATTATCGTCGAAGGGTCGTGTACATACTTACGTAAATGAGATACGTGAAATACATTGTGCACATCTGATAGTCGATCTGGTAACTGCAATCTATATGCAAGTTTACCAATCCAATCCAGCATGGGAAAAAGGCCAATAAAATGAGCGACTAGCTTTCTTGATTTTCCAAACCTCATAACACTTCTCAATGGAGAAACTTTCACAAACACCGAATCTCCAACTGAGAACTTTAGATCCCTATGCCTTCGATCTGCATAACACTTCTGCCGATCCTACGCCCCCTTCATCTTCCTTCTAATATCAGATATCTTCTCACTGGCCTCTAAGATCATGTCGGACCCAAGGACAATTCTATCGCCAAACTCAATCCAACATGAAGGAGAAAGGCATGGACGATCATAAAGAGCTTCGAAAGGAGCCATACCAATGCTTGTTTGATAGCTGTTGTTGTAAGTGAATTTGACTAAGTGTGAATGATCTTCCCAAGAACCTCCAAAGTCGAGAATGCATCCGTGCAATAAATCTTTCAAGGTCTGATTCACTCTCTCTATCTGTCCATCTATCTGGGGATGGTAAGCTGTACTCAGACTTAGTTCAGTCCCAAAAGCATTTTGCAGTCCCTCCCAAAATCTGCTAGTGAATATTGGGTCTCGGTCACTTAAAAAACTACAAGGAGTACCATGAAGTCTCATAATCCCCTTCACATACAAACTCGCCGGACTTGTAGCAGTCCTAATCGGCTTAACACGAATGGAATAAGCACTCTTGGTCAGCCGATCGATTATAACCCAAATGCCTTCAATCCCACTTCTTGACCAAGGAAGCCCATCAATAAAGTCCATAGAGATCTTCTCCCATTTCCACTTCGGGATCTCAAGTGGTTGAAGCAGTCCAGCTGTTTTTTGCTGTTCACTTTTAATCCTTTGGCAGTCTGCACTCTGACTCACAAAGATCGAAACATCTTGCTTCATCCCCTTCCACCAGAATACCCTCTTCATAACTTCAAACATCTTGGTCACTCCTGGATGGAAAGATAACTTTAACGGTGGCGTATGGATAAGGCTTCTTGCCTAAGTCCATTAACATTTGGAACACATATACGCCCGTTCAATTTCAATATGCCGTGAGAATCAATCTCAAAATAAGAAACAATACCTTCTTGAACATCATTCTTAAGACAAGCCAAAATAGGATCTGCTTCCAGACTAGATGCAATCCTCTCCATCAATACTGGTTCAACTTCTAAGTCTGCAATCATTGTTATATTTCTACTTGATGCATCCGCAATGGCATTTGATTTCCCAAAGGTATACAAAATCTCTAAATCATAAGAAACGAGAAACTCCAGCCATCTCTTCTATCTCAAACTTAAATCTTTCTAGGTAAAGAGACATTTTAAGGATTTTTGCACCACGTATTACTCAAACTTTTCACCCAAAAGATAATGCCTCTACATCTTTAATGCGAAGACAACAGCCAAAAGCTCCAAATTGTGCATAGCATAATTTTTTTCATGTGGCTTCAGCCGTTGACTCGCATAGGCAATAACTTTCCCATGCTGCATCAGAACTGCTCCTAATATAGTACTATAAGCATCTGTATATACGGTTAAACCTTCGCTCCCATCCAAAATGGTCAAAACAGGGGCACTAGTTGACTTCTCCTTCAATTCATTGAATGTTTGATCACACTTAGGTGTCCATACAAACTTAACATCTTTCTTTGTTAACTTCGTCAGATGAGAAGCAATCTTTGATGAACCTTCAGTAAAAACCAGCCAATCCCAAGGAACTTCTAACTTCTGTCGTACTCTCGGGCTTCTTCCAGTCTTGAACTGCAATAACTTTAGTTGGGTCAACTGATATGCCTTCTCCCAAAACAACATGCCCTAGAAACCTAATTTTAGATTTTCAGAAATGGCACTTAAAAACCTTAGCCTTCAACACATGGCTTCTTAAGGTATTGAGTATGATACAGAGATGATTTGTGCTCCTCCACCTTTGAATAGATAAGATTGTCATCAATAAAGAAAAGAACAAATTTATTAAGAAAATCTCGAAATACTCGATTCATTTAGTCTACAAAGTAAGCAGGTTCATTAGTCAGCCTAAATGACATAACTAACCACTCGTAGAAATTATCTAGAGTTAGAAAAGATGTTAAGGGCACACTCTCCTCTACTACCCTTAATTGGTGGAAACCGATGGCAAGATACAATTGAGAAAATATCCTAGCGTTGTGGAGCTGATCAATCATATCGTCGATCCTTGGCAAATGATATTTATTCTTGATAGTCCTCTTGTTCAAGTCCCGGTAGTCTACACATAACCTTAGCAAACTGTCTGCCTTTGTAACAAAGACAATCGGTGATCCCTAACTGGAGGTACTACGTCTTATCAAACCCTTCTACAATAAGTCTAATGTTTGCCCTTCTAACTTCCTCCTTACTTTCAAAGCCAACTTTCGAGTGGATTGTATAATAGGTCTGGTTCCTAGAATCAAATCAATACAGAACTCCACTTCACGATGAGGAGGTAAACCTTGCACTTCATCAAAAATATCAGTGAAATCCCGAACAACTGGTATATCTTTTAGCTCCACTTTAGCTACCTCGAGCGAATAGAGAAAACTCCTCATTAACTAGTTAGGCTCTTCACAAAATATATTAATGCTTTTTCCTACTACATCCTTTACCACGATCATTCTCTTAATACAATCCATGATAGCTCTAAACTTAGATAACCAATCCATTCCCAGTAAAACCCAAAACCGATGAACCCCAAAACAGACAAGTCAAAATGAAAGAGACGATTTCGATAAGAAATAGGCACATTTAGACACATAGTGTTAAGATTGTCGGACCCCCAATAAGGTTTGACACACAAAGAGATTACTCAAAAGGATGGGCTTAAGGTTAAGTTTACCAACAAGATCAACTGCAATAAAACTATGGGAAGCACCCATATCGAATAATACTCTAATAGGAATATCATAGATGTATAATGTACCTTGCAACACATGCTTCCCTTCTGTCTTGAAGAAGTGGATGGTATCTCTTTAATAGCAAAAGCTTGTCCTTGCGCCCTTTTTTTGGAAAAAGGCACTCATTCTTCATGTGTCCTTACTTGTGACAATTATAGCAGGTGGTAGTCGGGCAATTGAGTGCAAAGTGAACCATTTTGTTACAATTGAAACAAAGAATGTTGGCCAAGTCAAGCTGCTTCTTCTGTGCTGGAACCCTACGTCTGGATTTCTTTCCTGTCCACTACTTCTTCCCCTTAAACTTGCGCTTGAAATTTTTCTTGCCTCCAATTGGTAAAACTGACAATGGCTTGGCACTGACTACAGGCACTACACCCTTCCGGACTCCTTCCTTAATATCGAGAGCTTCAAACCTCAAAGCCATACTTATAAGGTTGGTGAATGTACCCGTAATATCATTATATGTTAAAACTATGGTCGCATCCCACTCACAAACATTTCATTCCTATTAAGTAGTTTTTCTATCAATCCAAGTCCAAAACGGGATAGTGCATTAAACTTATGTTCATACAACACCACCGTCAAATCACCTTGCTATAAATCCAAGAAACTCTTAAACAACTGAGTTCTCCTGACCTTTGGAATAAATAGCGCTTCAAAAAATTCCTTGAACTAGGCGCAAGAAAATTCCTCCCTTCGAGTATTAGCTATTACTAAATCCCACTAATCCATCGCTGACTTTTAAAGTTGTCACATTGCCAACAACCGTTTCTCCGCTTCACCCAATCGAAGATCTCCAAATATACTTTCACAAGGTCAAAGCCATGTCTGCACTCCAAAAATATCCTCAGTTCCATAGAACGGTTTCCCATCCAAAGTGGTATAATCCTTACACAAAGCTGCATAGTTCATAGGGGGCTTGACTTGCACTACCACTTCCTCTACCGGATCTACAGCTAGCATAATAGCATTTCTAGGTACCCTGCCGTTGGTAGCCGTGCTAGTTTTAAATCCTCTCCTTCCTCCTCTTCTTGTATCCAACTTCTATTACCCAAATAGATAAAAGGTATTTTTAGAATACAAGAATTGGATTAATAGGGTTTAAGGAAACAACACCAAAGGATCTAAAATGAGGCTTTAGAGGATAGAGATTATTATAAAATTATAAATATGCTCTCTCAAGATTAACTCATTCTACGACATCACTTACCCTATCTCTAATGAGTTGATCCCAATGAGGCTAAGGTGTTCGCTCAACAACCAAAACACTTATACCAACTGTGACGACACACCTTTTGGACCCCTGGGAACGACACTTAATACATCAACAGTATTCGTGTGTCGTTGCCCAAGCATCTGAAAGATGAGTTATTGTGGGGTAAAATAAAAGGAAAAGCATAAAATCTCACAATGGAACAGTTAATTATAATACAACAATACGATAGTACATAAGGTTACTCCTTAACATGGAGTTATCAAAGTTACAACAGAAGTAATACCATCAGCTTCGGCATTTTTAACAACCTGCCTTTACAATTACTTATACAAAACACATATACATAAATAAACATAATAGCGGAAATAGATAGCTATATAGATAAAGAGCCTCCTGCTCGTCCATCATCTTCAAAAAGCCTAAAGAAACCTGCTACTCTTAGACTACTCAAATATAAATGAGTACCCAAGAGTTTAGGGAAAACAAACAATTCGGGTCAAGCAATAAGTCTGGTATGATAAAACTCTAAACAAAGGGTGGAAATAAACAACAATACGCCGTCAATGCGGAACGGGTTTCCCCTTACAATAACAACATCCAACCACAAGTAATGGGAACAATTTAGAAGAAAACCCAAACTTGAAAGAATGGGCCTAACCAGAATCAAAATCCAATCTTAGAGAATAGACACAAATAATTAAACACCAAGAAGAGCTCCAGTCACTTCTCAATGCAATTAAGAAAACAAATTCAAAGATTTGCATCAAAGGAAAGAAGTAGGAAATTTTCCAACAATGACTAGGAGTGTGCACCCCCATTACCGAAAGTATACCTCTAGAATTTACTTAAGAACTATGATGGCACTTTGACACATCCTAGCTGAACCCTGCCAAGCTTTATCGACAATCCGAGTATTTCACATCTTAGTGCGCATATAATCAAAACCAATCTAGAGTAGATGTGATAATGGGAGAAACCCTACCTAACTTGGCTTCCACTCGCTCTTTGGGTTTACTCATTTTCGATAAATGGTATCAATGCTCAAATGAGCAACAAATTATTTCAGATTGACAAATCTCAAAGAAGAAAGTTGAATCGATAGTCAATAAAGCAACTATTGAGAATAATCAAATTGATCGTATATGGAAATTAAATCTAATATTCTTACCACTACTTTTTGATTTCAAACTTGTACTATCCCTCGGTTAAAAATGAAGTCGGGCAAGTGAAGGTAGTGTTACCTCTAGGCATTGCCTTGACAAAATTTTTAACCTTCGAGATTGGAACGCGTTTCCTTACCTCGACAGCTAGCGCTAGGAGTATGACTAAATCCTCTCCATATAAGCGATATCAATTAAGGAAATTAAAATCTTTATCCTTTCCATAACCGAATCAAACTTTTAAACTTTCAAAACTGGACTTGTGTTGGGATTTCAACTTACAAATATTATCTTTAAACAACATTATTAAAATTGATTAATTAACTTTAACCATGATTAATTACTTCAATCATCATTATTTAAAATAACTAATTAACTTTAAACATGATTAATTGCTTCAAACATCATTTTTTAAAAGGATAGATTCATTTTAAAAATCATTAATAAAATGATTAGTTAACTTTAATACATCGTTATTTAAATGATTATCTAACCTTAAACATCATTATTTAAAATGATTAATTAATTTTAAACATCATTAATAAAATGATTAATTAACTTTAATACATTATTATTTAAATGATTAATTAACCTTAAACATCATTATTTAAAATGATTAATTAATTTTAAACATCATTAATAAAATGATTAATTAACTTTAATACCTCATTATTTAAAAGATTAATTAACCTTATAAAACCCTAAGCACAAGATCTAACAAAAAGATTTTCAAAAGAGATGATATTTTCAAAGTATTGATATAGCGATAATCGCTATACGAACTTTCATAAACATTTATATGTCATACATATTTAACCAAACATCTCATAAACTTAAGCATATGCATATATATACAAAATGCAATTAACATCAATACAACATGGAGAGAGCATCGCTTGAAATTAATTACTAAAATGTTTCAACTAATCTTAAGTCATTAACTAATTATCACTTATGTCATCCGCTTCACATGGGAACAAAACCAACAATCATTACTTTATACATATATAAACTCAAGCAATTATCATATATTATCACCACAAAAATAAAGTTTAAAACTTTGTTTTTTAAAGTGAGATTTACTCATCAAAAATCCACATAAATGCAAATTAAAGCTTCCACACTCCAATACTAACAATCGGATCCACTTTTCTTTACAAAGACTTGATTTTTATGGGCTTGAAAGGGATAATATGGTTTGGCTTAGGAATATATAGGATCGGCCATGCTTTGAAAAATGTATTTGGCCTTGATTTTGAAAGTGAGAAGGTGTAAGGTAGAAAAGAAGTATTTTTGGTTATTGTTTTAAGGATTTTAAAGTGGAAAAGAGGGGATTTTTAAACCTGAAAACTTAAGGAAGCCATGGACATGAAAAAGAAGCTTGGAAAAGAGAAATAAAAGTTTGGAAATGAAAAATGAGAAATGTAACATCCCCCACTTGGAGGCCCAAAACTAACGGCTACGGATGTTGTAGTCATCCACAGTTATTAATCTTCGGTGACCAAATACGATAATGTTAGATACATTGATATAACAGAAACACGTGGATATGGAAAAAATTTAAAATCATTAAATAACTTTCACATTCCATATCAAATCATTTCAACATTCATTACATAATCTCATATTCGAGAACCGCATTCAGAGAAAATATAATTATTACAACATATGCCAAGAGCAACATATGAAGATGCCCCCTTGGATGATCAGAGTATATATATATATATAGGCAATTAGACAACTTTTCCATTACAACAACAACATAGCGGAATAAAAAATAGAAAATAACACTAAATAGCTATCATGCCTCCAACACGTCTCTGGAAGCTTATTCGTCAAAAGAGGTACCTGAAAACCTCAACTCTCAAACTACTCAAAATCAATTGAGCACTCGAGAGTTTAAGGGGAAAACATAAACTTCGAGTCAGACATAAAGCCTGGTATGAATAATAATCTACCATCTCAAACCATTTAGATATCTAGTGAGACCATGCCGCTTAGCGAAATGGGTTTTCCCCTCACTAGTATCTTATCCAAAAACTTTATAAAAACCATATATTATGCCCATACATCCACAATGGTTAAGACATAAAAATTCAAACTATTATGATGATATGCAAACAAGTAAATCAACTATGGCTTACCCATCCCCATTCATTTTGACTATCTGTCTCAGTTATAGTTACTAGAGTCACTATTAACCTATTAGTTTTCATGGGTTGACTAATAACCTGTATAAAACTTATGGACCCCCTGTCCAGTTTCATAGTTTTTGTGGGATCACAAGAACCTATTGGCCCCTACCAATAACTTTATCATTCATGGGTTCTCCCTGAACCTATTGGTATCTCCAATAACTTCCCGCTTATCCTAGTTTTCATGGGTTGACTAGGAACCAAATCATATCTGTCAATAACTTAATCTGGATATAGTTTTCATGGGTTCACTACAAACCTATTGGCCCTTGCCAATACTGTTTGTTTTCATGGGTTTAATATGAACCTATTGGCATCTGCCAATAACTTTTCCTAAACATAGTTTCATGGGTTTACTATAAACCTATCTATCTGACAACTTCACTATTTGGGCATCCTACATTCTGGTCTATCTGACCTCCTACATGCAATTCTACTCATTCGGGAGTTAATTCAATTTATATTCACTATTGGGTCAACCTAGCTGGTTATTCTTCCCTTTCTCCCCAAAATGCAGTTATGGGTCCATTATATTATGAATATATATATATATATATATATTAGAAGAAGCAAACATATTAACATAATAATACCAACACATGTGGTTTAATATCCTTGAAATCAATTTCATACAAAACATGATTAATCCCTTTAACCTATTATTTTATTAAGGAAAGCTTCTTCAAAAGCTCCAATTTAAAAGCATTTAAAAGCCCTTTTATAATGCCATGGCTTTTTATCTTTTGAAAATTGAGATTGGGTTCTCTGTTTTGAAAACTTAGGCTTTCCAAACCTTTAATCTTTACTTTTAAAACCATTGGAAAGCTTCCTTCTGAAAGCATTCAAATCTTCTTTTCAAAACACTAGGCATATACTTATCGAAACACTTTAAAATATCTCTTTCAAAACCATCAAATTATACCTTTCAAAAGTATTAAAGCATTACTTATTAAGACTTAGAAACGTAGCTTTGAAACTACTTGAAAGTACCCCTTTCGAAAGCGTTAGGTTTACCTTTAAAAATATCTTTTGGGTCAAAGCGAATATATACGAAAGTACCCCTTTTGAAACCTTTAATCTTCATATAAAATGTTTGGGAAAAATTGATGGTTTTGGAACCATCCTTCAGAAAGCTCAAAACATTTAAGTAAAATATTTGAAGGATAGCTTCGAAACCCCTTTCGAAGCCATTGCCTTCGAAACCCTTGAACCCTTTCGAAAGCTTTAGGAAGTGTATTAGTACAGGTTTAAACCAAAAGCTACCTTTCGAATTGGTTGATGACTTCAATCCATTCGAAAGGCATAGGGACGGCAGAAGGGTTTCGACTTGGTCGAAACTACCCTTTTCGAAAGCATTGATTTTAAAACTAAGTAACTCATTCGAAAGCTACCATTTAAACAAGAATTGCAACCCCTTTCGAAAGCAATTTAAAAAGACCCCTTCGAAAGCATATGTTTCGACTCCTTTGAAAGCATTTAGTAAAACAGGCAAGTGCATTTCTTTGGAAAGTAAAACAAAGGGTTCGACTGCATCGAAAGCAAGGGTTTCGACACCATGCCTTCCGCCCTTCTCCAATCCACTACGTACCAATGTGTTGATACCTTGTGTATTGGTTTTGGCTTAGTCGGTTTCGACCTAGTAGGTTTTGACTTGGTTAAAGGTGGAAGCATAGGGTTGAAAGGTTGCTTCTAAAAGAGGAGGAACATATTTTCTAAATAAGGTCGATTTAATGTCATTTAAAGTAATTACTTTATAACTAACCTGCCTATTTGTAAACATTTAATTGGTCGCCATAAACTTTTCAAATTCTTTACCAAAATAACTGCCGCATAATTTCAGGTCTAAATAAAGATTAGTTTAACAAATAAGCCCTTCCGTTAAGCAAAACAATTAAAACAATTAAGTCCTTCATCAAAAATAATTTTTGTTTCCATAGTAAATTACTTAGGAAAAATCCCAAAAAATTACAGAAATTCACTTTCAATATGTTATCAAACATATAAAAATTTTAGACCCAAATTCTTCATAGAATAACCGAAATTAATTTCTAAACCCAATTATTTATATTTTCCTTTGAAAATTCATAATAAATTTTCCCTAGCTTGGAAAATTATAAAAATTAAAACCCATCTCCAAAATTATGTTTTACATAACATATAAATTCCTCATGGCATTGAAATTCAATTTAAATAATTTTACCCTAAAAACCGTGTATAAACAATTATCAAACAATCTTGTTTGAATCAAATATGTTATAAAATCCAAGCATATCATTCATCAAAAATCATCATAATGGATTTAATCTTAAAGTCGGAAATCAAATGATAATAAAAGAAAAATAGAGATGGTTTTGATTATTATTCACCTTGATTAGGATAAGGACTTTGAGATTTGGTTGAGATTAATTTCCCTTGCTTAAATCCTTAGCTTTAATTTGATTTCCTCCTCTTTTCTCCTAAGTAATGGTCGGCTTCTCTCTTTTGTTTGCGTTTTATGTTTTGAGAAAAATGAATGTGAATGGATAAGAAATGAGAATATAAGGTAATGGGATTATGGGGCACAATTACCCTAAATACCCTTGCGTTAATTACTCTCCTAATTAACATACAAAGCCATTTATAAGCCCATTTATATAATTAATTAAGCTCGGCTTCTATTTTGATTTTTCAAATCTCAATTCCCTTATCACTCTAAGATTTGCATTATTCTATTTAATTTATCTAATTAAATCTCTTGAATAATGTTATTAAAAATTAGGGGTGTTAGAAGAAATGGAAAAAATAAAGAATTACTTCTATATAAACTGAATAGGTCCACATTTCAATGCCACATCAACACCTCTCCTTTACCTTGTTCCTCATGCAACCCCCTAGCATACTCCACCTTCATTCCATTACTTCACCAATTCACATGATAAGATGTAACCTTTTTACATTTTTTTTTCTCTTTTTAAATTCTTAAAATAAAAGTCAACTTTTACCTTATTTACTTAAGGTAAATATTTAACCTTATTTTAACTCTAACCAATTCTTATGCTATTTATATAAGTGTGTGTATACACACTCAAGTGTGCACAGCATGTTCCGACAACTTTTAACGATGAAAAGTTCCAAAAAATGATTTTCTGTCATATTCTCGATTTTTCTCCGAATTACTTACTTTTGTAAACCAAATTTTAAAACAAATTTCCCATCATTTATTACTTAAAAGAAAAAAATTTGATTTATAAACCCCATTATTTAAATATTTAAAAAAATAGATATTCAAATTTAAAGTGATTAAATTATGGGTCGTTACAAAACTAGCATAGATCACTGACCTCTCTAGTGCGGACTTCGATCAGGTTCCTTAATTAGAAACCTTCATTCTCCTTACATAGTCGTATACTATGATATAAAAATTTGGGATCAAATCAAGAATCTATATCAAATGTTCACCGTCAAGAATCGAGTGAAAAATCCTTATTCTAACCGGTGTAAATCACCTTGAAATCTTGTACTCAAATATTGGATCAAGAACAATCATGCAATTAAAATGATCTACTTACTACTTACGCATTATATTCTATTGGTTTCTTAACTACACCAATATCCTTTTTAATCACATTCATTTATACAAGTAGTACGTCAGTCAATACTAAAATCATTTATGAACCATCTCATAAAAACATTACTTCAAGTTTGTAATCATTTCATAGCTTAAGTTCCTATTAATATAATACTCCATTACATCCTAAAAGTATATACAAAACCTCAAATTCATTCTACTTGATATGTATGTTCAACAATTTAAACTTGTTTCAACTTACTTCTTTTTTAATTCAAGAGTTACGAAAACTCAAATTTTATATTTTCACAAAAACACTTAGCTTCAAGTTCTATAACGATTCGGAAGTTTTCGACTGTACAAAAATCTCCAAAAATTCTGTTTCATTTTAATAAATGAAAATTACCAAATGACATATCATAACACGATGTACATACCATATCGTCCTAATGCATAGGCTACATGTGTTCATAAAATAACTTAACAAAGTTTCAATTATTTATTTAACACACTTTACCCAAAAAGGGAAAACATGAAAAGTTCCACCATTTATTCTAGGCTATGCCACTACCACTTGGGCCCCCAACATAACATATATACAAATATTTTCCATATAGAAAGCTTATTTCAAAATCTTTATTAAATACTCTATATATTATCTCAAATTTTCTTTAAGGAAATCTTTAAAACTAAACACCGGATTTTATTTCAAATCATTTGAAATTATATATAGATATATGTATATGTATGTATGTATGTATGTGTGTGTGTGTGTTTTTTGTACATCAAATCATACTTTCATGATTAAATCAAAATCTATTTTACTAAAACAACTCTGTAGCAAACTGGTCTAATGGCATCCCCTACTTTGAAACCCGATAATGAACATCAATGATGTTACAGTCATCACTAGAATTATTTTCAAGTGACAGAAGTGAGTTTAGTACATCTAAATCATACCTTTCGGACTTAACCAAAATCATTTCAAAGTGGAATCAAATACTTTGTAAATATTACAAAGTACCATGATCTCAATTTCATAAAACTATTTCTTAATTATTTACTTTCAAATAATACTATTATTATTTTTTATAATCTTGAAAAATATTCTCAAAGACACTAGGATTTAAGTTCTCAGAATATCCATTTAAATCCTTTTCATATATAAACCATATTTTATCAACCATACTTATGTAAAATTACTTCTTATATAAAATCCTTTCACAAATGTTTATTTCCAAAATACCTTATCTTTCCTTCAGATTAAAAAAAACATCTTTTTCTAAATTTAACTTTTAACCAAACATTATCACCGAATGCCTTATAGTCAAATTGTAAAACTCAATTCACAAGGTGTTCGTTCAAATGGATCTACAAATACTGTCAACCCGACCCATGCAATGAAAATGTAAAACTACTCATAAACTAGTCGAGCACAAATTAACAATCAAAAAATAATAGTCAATGCTCATAAACTAGTGGAGCATGACTAATCACTCAACAGTTGATAACAATGCTCGTAACTGGTTGAGCAATATTGAGCTAATAATTCTACAAACGATAATAATGCTCAAAAACTAGTCGAGCATGTCAAATCATTCTATAAAGGATAGCAATGTTCATAAAATGGTCGAGCATGGCTAAACAAACTAATGAGGGGTAACGAATGAGTATCGTTAATCCCTACATTAATTAAACTACACTTTAATATTTCATACTTACATTAGTTACCTTATATAAGGTCTTTAATTTCGTAGTTAGAATTACCTTTAAGGTACACGTTTATAACAAATACAAACACACACTCATATGTACAATACATTCAACTCATGCTAGGCATTCCATTACCCTATCTCTAAATGAAACATACCGCACCAAAGATGATGTTCTCGCTTAACCTTCAGCTCTAATACTAAGTTTTAATGACCGGCCTTTTCGACCCTCGAATGTTGACACTAATACATCCATGATATTCTTGTGCTGAGCATCCAAGTGTTAGAAAGATAGATTGTTAGGGTAAAATAAAAGAAAACGAAATCAAAAAAAGGAAGAAGGAACACAATACCAGAATCTCACAACGGAACGATAAAAAATAATATCAAAAGACAAGGTAAATTGTCACTCTAAGATACATAGCATTTCAGAGTTATAATTCTAAATATTATCATCAGCCTAGATAGTTATAATTGCATGTCCTCACAAATGCTGATATATAGAATATAATAATGCAGCGGAAATAAGAATACTACGATAGGTGAAACATCCAGCTTATCTCCTCGAGCTCCAAGAATATCCAACTAAAACCTACCTTTCTCAGACTACTCGAAAGACTACAGGTGGAATTTAGGAAAAACAAAAACCATGTGTCGGACCTAAGCCTAGTGTGGGAAACTCAAGAAATATATGGCCACATATAACAGCGTCTTTTGAGACCGTCATAACGGTTATTCCCTCAAAAGAGCCAAACCATCTAATAAGTACATATTGCAGCATAATAGATAATGTCTAGGGTAAAGAATATAAATCAAAAAAATAGTTGTGATACTTACATTGATAACACCACAACAATATTGAGTGTACAACCAAAACTGCTAAACTAGTTCGCATAATAGATTTTCCGCGGAGACGCCTCTAGTAAACTGAAGCAGATCTTCATGCACAACGATCAGAAAACACCTTCCGAGCATCGTATATCTCTAGATAAAATATACCATAAGGTAAACACACTTGGCCCATGCTCAAACATAGTATGAACCATGTGGAACCAAATATCATCAACTCCCATCGACCAACAATCGATAAGCATACGCTAGATGTGGAACTAATAATATCCCATCGTTGAGTTAGCTAAACCCTAGACTATACATCCTACTCTGAATTTAGTCATTTTCGATGTCGAGGTTACATTCGGCATCTTTAACACGAGTCTTAATCACTCGAACGGAACGTGAATCCCAAAATGGATTCCAGCATCTCGAATAGATCATAGATTTCTACATGGATTTTCGAACAAGTCCTTCGACGAATGATAACACTGACCTCTTCCTTGGACTTAACCTTAGGATAGACAGTTCAACTCTATAGTATTCCACTTCACAATCACTTCCAAAATAAAGAACACGTATATCAGTTTTGAAGTGGTGTAAAGTAATACACTTACTGATCCCGGTCTCTTCAAAACCAAATCGATGAATTTTTGATCAAGTTCGATAGTCAATTAATCAACTATCCCGTTCAAAATAGACGACTGTATATGGAAACCAAGTCTCGTATACTTATCACATTTTGGATCTTTTTAATTTACACCATCCCCCGATCAAGAATGGAGCCAGGTAATTTAAAGTACTGGTTGCATCAAAGTCTTGCCTAGACTCTACATTCTTAACTCTAACAGATAGAAAAGCCTACTTCATCAGCTTTTTGTGCTAAGTACACAACTAAATAATTTACATAAACGAGTAAACAAATAAAGCATGATCAAGTCACACAAAGCACGATTAAGTCATATCAGGGACTTCTAATCCCCTTTCTATTTAATTAATAATTTTGTTAATTAAAGCCTCTTTTTATTAGTAAAACTTCTTTTATCTAATAAAACTTCATTTATGAATTTTTACTATTCATTTGTACACTTTCAATACTTCAAAAAGTATTCATATACTTATTTCAAATGGTATAAGTATATTCACAAACCTTTAACAATATTTCTTACTTTAAGTGTTTGCTTTTTCTATCTCTTTCAAAAGATTACATACTTGTTATTGCTTTTGAAATATCCATTTAAGAGACCCAATTATATTCACAAATCTATTTCATAAGGTTTAAGACAAATATTACTTAAACAATGTCAATATAAACCCAAAACCATTTCACTTATGCTTTTCTTTAAAAACATTCTTTTTAAAAATCTATTTAAATTCATAAGTATAATCAATAAGAGTTAAAGACAAATATTGTTAAAACGTTATCACAACAAACCCAAAACCATTCCATACTTGTCATTATCTTTAAAACATTCTTTTTAAAGATCTAAGTATACTTATTAACAAGAAAATATACTTTTACATAACTTTACAAAATCGTTTATTATAACATAAGTATTACAATCCAAAACCATCTTGTAACACCAAGTAATTTGGCGCTAGTTATTTAATTAGTTAGTTAATTAATTAGTTAGGCTTCGAAAATGCAATTTGTGCAAACAAGGGAATTTGACCATAAAACTTGCACCATTGCGTTCGTGGCAAAATTCTGAGCAACATTCATATTTGGAGTTTTGCGATTGCAGTTCAAACGAAGAAGTTACGGACGAAAAACGAATTCAAAAAATAATAATTAAATAAGAAATAATTAACGTTTTTATATTAATTACCCGGGCCCACAGGACGACCCATCATTGGGGACGGTCGACCCAGCGGTTGATCGGTCACCCAAGGGTGATTGACCGATGGCGACTTGGTGGCTCCACTAAACCTAGACCGCAATGGCCTGGATTTAATAAATTTCGATCGAACGGTTCTGCTTGATTCTAGCTTCTATAAATTCAGGCCTAACCCTTCCTTCTCTTCTCATATTTTTATGGAGATTTGGATCGCTTTGAAAAGGTGAGAGGGAATTTTTATAAATTTTTATGATGTAAAAATTATCATGTTGGTGTTTATTTGATTTTTATGCCGAATTAGATAATTCTATATAAGTTGTAGGCAACGAATTGAATACGATCCGAATATAAAAAATATCGCCTACATATTTTTGTTTATGAATTGATTTAGCATTATATATAACCTGATCTGGAAATCATCTCAAAAGTATGAATTTAGAATATTAATTTGAATGAAATTTATTCCAGATCTGAAATAGGTTGTATAATAATGTTATAAACTTGGATTATTACCCTAATCTTGTTAGAATACAAACTTTTCTATATTTGGAATTGTTGGATTTAGATCCGTTTAATATTTGTAGATTAGTTTGATTTCTTTCCCTTTTAGAAAGATACAGCGTTTGATCTAACAAGGAATAGATGCAAGTAGAATGAGAAAGAGATGTGTACAGTACAAATTGGTTGTATTTTACACTGTCCATTTCAGTAATAAAAGGAAATGATTATTCCTTGTAATTTCAAACAATGTAATCTTTTATATTTTAAAGTTAAAACTTTTATTTTGAAGTAATTTATAGAAATTATAGCGGATAATCTTTTCAGATATGATTCCAATAATTTAACATGGAAAAGTATTTTCTGGTAAAGATATAACTAGAACATATTTCATAAAAATAAATATTTGTACGTAACTACTACGCTTATAATAATTAAATAAAAAGCTAAAAACGACGCTTGCATGTAATATTCGCATTTAGGATAATTAACTAATGAGAAAAGAATTTAAAAGATTGTAACTCCAATAAATGGTGATAAATGTGGAAGTTGCAACAAATTAATAGGGTAAATGGATTAATGAGATTGATAAAAATGGAATAGATATAAAAGGTTACTAATTTAAAATTAGTAATCATACATAAATGCCTTAGGAAATGTCCATTAGGATTTTATGGATATATCGACATTTATGAGTATTAAACGGGGATTTATAGGTAGATAAATATTTAAGGTAAATCTTATTTCCTTATATAAAAAGGGAATTAGTAAGCTAAGTCCAATGTCTACCTAAGCTAATATAAATAAAGACTTAGGATGGTTAATTGGACTTAGTAGGTTAGTGATGCGAGGTCAATAGAGTCACTCGATGGAAGACAACCCTTCATTTTGAGGTTACCAGTAGTCGAACGTACTTACTACTGATGTGAGATATCACTAATCCATCGACGCATGATGACGTCAGAGATTGGGCTTGCTTTTTTAGTTGGAAAGTATTAAATGGTCCAAAATTGGAATTAGGAATGGCGGGGGATATCTCCATAGGGGTTCGCTTCTAGTTTGAGGTCTTAAGTGGCTGAAGGGTCCGCCTCTCTCCTAAATGGAAGTATTAACTAAACTAGTCTGATTCCAAATAAATAAATAAGAATGTCCCTAAAAATGGTTTATTTCGGTGTTAAGGTCTTAAGTGGCTGAAGGGTCGACTTCCCTACCGAAAGAAGTAACCTAATGAGATGCCATATTTATAATTAAAGAGTGAGAGTGGATATCTCGGGAAGGGTTCGCTTCAGGTTTGGGGTCTTAAGTGACTATAAAATCCTCCTCTTTCCTATAAAAGAGGTATTAGTAGCCCAATGAGATTTCCAAGCAATGACGGCTAGATAGTACAGTTGAGGAGCACGCTTCTGGAATTAGGTCATAAATGATGGGGTCTACCTATTTTTCACTGGGAAGTATTACGTGGTTAGGGTACAGTCTCTTACATGCTAAATCCAAAATAATAACAGTACCATTTAGGAGCACACCTTGGGGATAGGTCTTAAACAATGGGTTCTACCTTAATTAAGGTCTTAAATGACCAGAGTCTGCCTATTTTCTAATAAAAGGTATTAAGTGGCTCGGGTACTATTTATTACATGATTACGATTTTATCAACGATAGTTGTGGTAATAGTTGGACATTAAATGTTAGGAGCCTTAAATAGTGGTTAGAGGTCTTGTAGCTACGACTCACTGACCATTGACAACATTGCTAGGAAACCACCTTGGGAATAGGTCTTAAATGATAGGGCTCACCTCAATTAAGATCGTAAATGATAGAGTATGCTTATTTCTCCTTTAAAAGTATTATAGAAGCCCGGTTCATATTTAGAAGTATTAAGTGGCTAAAGGATTTGGAAGTATTGGGTGGCTGATATGGCTTCATTAATATTTCATTCCATGGGAAGGGATAGGTATGTAATCGGGTGTGCAATGCAAGGTTAGATTAGAATTGTTAGCTTTGATGGACATAACAATTAAATGGAAACCTACCGGTATAAGATTAAGTTATGGACAGTTTATATTTTTTCAGTCACCAGAACGTTGTTCTGACCTCCCTCCTCATTACAACCCATAGGATAGATTTAGAGGAACAGGTCATTAGAGCTGGACGAGCTTTGTTGTTGGAGAGTCTTCTTTCTTTCATGCCCAATGCTGATGTGAAAATCTACTATCCAAGGAATACCCTTAGTTCCAAGGCAGTAATCATAGTTAGTATCCTTATCCTATTATTGTTTCGGCCGTGAGTTTAGATTTTTATGAATATCTGATAATACTCATGCTTATTTGCAGGTACCAAATCCAACTATCTGTGATTTGATGGACTTGGGTTTTGATTTTTATCGAAATTTGGGCCTATTAAGATGCGGGTTGTTACATTTGGTCTCAGAGCTCTAGATTAGTAGATACAAGGGATTAGGATAAATTAAGAGAATGTATTCTTACTTTCCTATCTAGTAGTATTGTATTCTTATGCTAGATTCTAAGAGTTCTGACTATAGAAGTAGTTGTAGTTCCACTCCAAAGGAATGGGCAAAGCAACTATGAGTTGGAAATATCTTAGAGCTAAGATTTTCACACCGACTACAAAGTACCCCATAGAGTGCTGGCGATGCTTAAAGCGCTATTGATGAAAAGCATGAGTACGACATATGGCTGAATCCTGAATACTGGAGTTGTTCGACTAGACGATTGAGATACTAGCTACTCTGTGATTTTTGGATTTTGAGTTCCATTCGGAGACACACAATTATTCCAGATGGATGGGAAATTAGATTTTGTATGTCGCAATTATCTAGAAGCAATTTTTGCTAGGGTGCATTCATTGATCACCTCTTTGATGGCAAACTGGATTCTTATTTAAATAATTAATGTCAATACCTTAGTCTAAAAACCTGTGAGAGAAATTTTATAAAGTATATTTTGGAAATACCTTGCATTTTAAAAAAAGGTTTTTCGAAGGATTTCTTTTCCCAAGAACTTATTTTAGAAATTTTGTTTTAGGAAAGTTTTGAAATTTTAATTTTCAAAGAAACACGTATACCACTAGATTGGCCATGTTAAGAAACTTTTAGTTTATAAAAGATTAATTCTTTAAATCCTTAAATATTTATATTTGTATATATATCAGTAAAGGCTTAATATTGATTTTTGACAAGAAAATAGTTTTCCAAATTTGGGAAGTTTTGTGTTTTAAAAAGGTATTTGGAAATCCTGAAATATTTATAGATATAAGATAACTTCTTAGGGAAGTTTTAATATGAAATAGTTTCTGTTATTTAGAAACAAGTATAAAGGAGCCTATATTTAGCTCAGTGATTTTTCAGTTTATAAAATCGAGGGTTTTTATATTTTCTCTCTTTAAGGTACGGAAAAAATAGGAATAACATTCAATTTTATTGGGGTATGTGGTTTGAAATTTTGTTAAAACCACCAGCTATTGGAAGAAATATTTCCATGTGAAGTAGGTAGGAAATAGTAGGTGGAATATTTTTGGGTTTTTGGAGGTGTTGTTAGTCACAACAGTTTTGCTGAGGCTATCGCAATTTTGCCAAGGAAGGGTCTACACGGTAAGGTGTATACCGTCGTGTGGAAGGTAGATTTATTTTGGATAGGCTAAGTTAAAGATGGTGTGTGGAACGATCATTAGAATATTAATTAATTTAACCAGCCCTATTGGGTCCAGGTTCAGGCCACGCCCAAATCTGGGCTAGTGGTCGACCATAGCGGTCGACCGGTAGGTGGATTCTGACTATAAGTCGCGTTCAAACCTTCAGCCGCCACACCCCCCTTCGCTCTCTTCCTCCTCTTTAATTTTTTTTAGCTGAACCTAATTTCATCTCCCTCTTCCTCCGCTTAACCAAGGCCTCTCTCCTCCATTCCTCCACCAACCGACGCCAAAATGCCTGCGCGTCAGATCTTGCCCCACCAGTACTTCAGATCTAAATCCTTTCTCCCTTTACCATCCGCCTCTCAGCCCGTGCCACCGCTACGTATGTGCGGCTCTACCTCTCATCATCCTGGCCTCACTCCGCAAGAAGCCGCTTGGCTTGATCGGAGCAAGTGGAAGATCACCACCTATCTTGGAATGACAGGCTTTGATTTCCTTCACAGACGACCAGTGAAGTTCAGAGATTTCACCGCTCTAGGGCTTGAAGATATTTTCGTCGCGGTAGGACTTGCATCGATTCTCCGCTTCGAGAATTATGAGCGGGAATATTACCCGTGCTACGTCTGTCTTTTTGATGCACAAATGGCACAGAATTTCGATGATGACAACAGCTACATCGAGTCCAAGGTGAAAGGAGCTCGGATTGAGATGTCAGTTGATGATCTTGCTGGAATTTTGGAGAAATCTGCAGTAGGTGCAGATTTGGACGACATTGAGACGACTGACCCTGAGATTCTTTGGCGGAATTTTTTCTGGAAATATCGGTGATTAGAGGACCGATAATTTACAACTAGTGACCCGTCTTATCGTGCGCATCATTCAGAACAACATCATTCTAAAGACGGGGAGTCTTGACCAAATCTATACCTCTATGAAGAAAGCCGCCTATGCTATAATTGGCAGCGTAGCCATCAATTGGGCTCGTGTCTTGTTGCTCCATATAGTCGATCAGAGTGTTGGAACCCCAAGGACTCACATTCCATATTGCCACTTGCTCACTCAGGTGTTTATGCATTATGAGGTAAATTTGAGCGGAGAACCAGTAGTGAGGAAGACCCCTCCCGCCATCGACCATACCACCATTAAGAGGATGAATATTCCTTTACTTCCTGCCGCACCACCTATACCACCACCAGAGCCACAGCACCAGTAGCAGGGGATAGCGCAGAGTGCCGAGGGATGCATGAATCCTGAGCTTGCAGCTATCTGTCTGGTTTAGGTTGAGCTCCGAGAGATTAGGATGGCACAGCAGCACCAAGGGCATGAGATTAGGTGCATAGCCGCCATGCTACGACCATTCCGCGGTCGCGACAATGGTTCGAGCTCCAACCGCGGAGCAAGACCTTCTCACAGTTCTTAAGCGGTGTTTTATCTAGGATTGTTGTATCTTTTTATTCTCAGCATTTGTTCTTTTCTTTTGGTTTGTTGGGTAGTAGAAATGTTAATTGTCTCTTATAAAGCATGCACATATGTAACATCCCCCATTAGGAGGCCCAAAACTAACGGCTACGGATGGTACAATCATCCATAGTTATTAATCCTCGGCGACCAAATACAGTAATGTTAGATACATTGATATAACAAAAACACATGGATTTGGAAAAAAATTAAAATCATTAAACAACTTTCACATTTCATTTCAAATCAATTCAACATTCATTACATAATCCCATATTCGAGAACCACGTTGAGAGAAATTATAATTATTACAACATACGCTAAGAGCGACATATGAAGATGCCCCATTGGGTGATCAGAGTATATATAACAAGGCAATTAAACAACTTTGCCTTTACAACAAAACACATCAGAATCAATATAGAAAAGAACTCTTAATAGCTATCTTGCCCCCCGCACGTGTCCAGAAGCTTATTCGTCTAATGAGGTACCTGAAAACCTCAACTTCCAAACTACTCACAATTAATTAAGCACCCAAGAGTTTAAGGGGAAAACATAAACTTCGAGTCAAACAAAAAGCCTGGTATGAATAATAACCTACCATCTCAAACCATTTAGATATCTAGTGAGACCACGCCGCTTAACGGAATGGGTTTTCTCCTCACTAGTACCTTATCCAAAACTTTATAAAACCATATATCATTCTCCTGTATCCACAGTGGTTACAACATAATAATTTAAAATATTATGATGATATGCAAACAAGTAAATCAATTCTGGATTACCCATCCCTATTCATATTGACTATCTGTATCAGTTATAATTTCTTCTAGGGTCACTATTAACTTATTAGTTTTTATGGGTTTACTAATAACCTGTTTAAAACTTATGGACTCGCTGTCTGGTTTCATAGTTTTCATAGGATCATTAAGAACCTATTGGCCCCTGCCAATACTACATAGTTTCATGGGTTCTCCCTGAACCTATTGGTATCTCCAATAACTTCCCCCATATCTTAGTTTTCATAGGTTGACTAGATACCTATTAACTTCTGCCAATAACTTAATCCGGATATAGTTTTATGGGTTTACTATAAACCTATTGGCCCCTGCCAAAAACTCTTTATAATCATAGTTTTCATGGGTTTACTATGAAACTGTCTATCTGACAACTTCTTTAACCAATATTTAGACATCCAATATTCTGGTCTACCTGACCTCCTTGGTGCAATTCTACTCATACAGGAGTTAACTAAATTTTTATTCACTACTGGGTCAAACTAGCAGGTTATTCTGCCCTTTTCTCCCCAAAATACAGTTATGGGTCCATTTAAAGTGAATATATATATTAGAAGAAGCAAACATGATAACATAATAACACCAAAACCTGTGGTTTAATATCCTTGAAATAATTTTCATATGAAACATGGTCAATCCCTTTAACCTATTATTTTATCAAGGAAAGCTTCTTCAAAAACTCCATGCTTAAAAGTCATTTTAAAACTCCTTTATTTGTGCTATGGTTTTTCCATAAAAATGAGATTGGGTTCTTGGTTTTGAAAACTAAGGCTTTCGTAACCCTAAAATTTTACTTTCGAAACCATTGGATAACTTCCTTCAAATCTTCTTTTCAAAACACTAAGCATATGCCTTTCGAAACACTTTAAAACAACTCTTTCGAAATCCTCAAAACATGCCCTTCGAAAGTATTAAAGTATTACTTATTAACTCTTAGAATAATAGATTCAAAACCATTGAAAGTACCCCTTTCGAAACCATTTGAAAGTATCCCTTTCGAAACCATTGAGTTTATTCTAAAAATATCTTTTGGGTCAAAGTGAATATAAACAAAAGTACCACTTTTGAAACCATTATACTTCATATAAAAGAATTTGGGAAAAACTGATGGCTTCGGAACCATTCTTTCGAAAGCATTAATCATATAATTAAAACACTTGGAAGGATAGCTTCGAAACCTCTTTCGAAGCCATTGCCTTCGAAAACATTAACCCTTTCGAAACCTTTAGGAAGTAGCTTACTTCATTTATAAAACAAAAGCTACATTTCGATCTAGTTGATGACTTCAATCCATTCGAAAGGCATAAGGTCGACAGCAAGGTTTCGAGTGGGTTGAAACTACCCTTTTCGAAAGCATTGAATCAAAACAAGGCAACTCATTCGAAAGCATTCTTTTCGAAACAAAACGACGACAACATTTTCAAAAGCAAATGGGCTTCACCCCTTCGAAAGCATCCTTTTGAAAACAAGGCAAGCGCATATCTTTGGAGAGTAAAACAAAGGCTTCGACCTCTTAGAAAGCATTGGTTTCGACACCATACCTTCCACCTTTCTCTAATCCACTACATACCAACTTATTGATACCTTGTGTATTGGTTTCGACTTGGTTGGTTTCGACATGGTCGAGGTAGAAGCACAGGGTCGAAAGGTAGCATCTAAAAGAGGCGAAACATAATTTCTGGGTAAAGACTGTTTTAATGCCTTTTTATGCAATTGCTTTCTAACTAACATGCCTATTTGTAAACATTTAATTGGTTGCCATAAACTTTTCAAATTCTTTCTTAAAAACTGTCACAATTATTTTCAGAACTAAACAAGAATTAATTTAGCAAATAAGCCCTTCCATTAATAAAAACAAATAACACATTTAAGTCCTTCATCTAAAATAATTTAACTTCCATAGTAAATTACTTAGGAAAAAACCCCAAAAATCATAGAAATTCACATTTAATATGTTATCTAACATATAGAAATTTCAAACCCAAATTCTTCCATATACTAGCCGAAATAATTTTCAACTCAAATTATTCATTTTCTCCTTTGAAAATTCATAATAAATTTTCCATAACTTGGAAAATTACAGAAAATTAAACCCATCTCCAAAATAATGTTTTACATAACATAAAAATTCCTCACGGCATTCAAAATCCAAAATAAATGATTTTAGCCTTAAAACCGTATAAAATAATTATCAAACAAACTTGTTTGAATATATCATATCATGAAATCCAAGCATATCGTCATCAAAATCATCATAATGGATTTAAACTTAAACCCGAAAATCAAATGATCATAAAAATAAAAATAGAGATGGTTTTGATTATTATTCACCTTGATTAGGATAAGGAATTTTGAGATTTGATCCTTGATTATTCCCTTAGCTTGATACCTTGGCTTTAGATGAATTTCTCTTCTTTTCCTCCTAAGTAATGGCCGGCTTGAGCTTTAGGTTTTACATTTTTAGTTTTTGAAAGCTGAACGTGAGAAAGAATGGGAACGTGGGTTTTAGGTGTTAAGGAATTATGGTGCGGAAATTCCTAATATGCCATTGTGTTAATTATTTTCTTATTAATTAACATATAGAACCATTCATAAGCCCATTTATTTAATTAAGCTCGGCCTCTAAATAAATTTTCAAATCTCACTCCCCTTATCACTCTAATATTTACATTATTCTATTTAATTTATCTAATTAAATCTCATGAATAATGTTATTAAAAATTAGGGGTGTTACAGGCTCCCTTCCTTAAAGAATTTCGTCCTCAAACTTCAGTAAGTACTAAATACTAAGCATAGCAATCATCTGTAACAACTCCTAACAACCATACTAGCCTACTTGACTAGCAACATTCTATTTAAAACTAATATAGAACAGACCCCCACAATAGATCATGATAAGTATCTCTAATCCTGTCTTCTGTTTCCCAAGTACAGTTCTTCTCGTTGTCGCTCCACTGAACTTTTACCAACTTGACTGTATTGCTCCTCAATCTTTTCTCATCTCTCGCTACAACCCATACTGGTTGTCTAACAAAAGTAAAATTAGGCTCTACTTCAAATCTTCCAACTCTGTCGGAGGAGTAGTAGTCTCTGGATCATGCACATACTTGCGAAGATGAGACACGTGAAACACATTATGGACACTTACCATACTGCTCGGCAACTCTACTTTGTATGCGAGCTTCCCAATCCTCTCTATAACTTGGAACGAACCAACATACCTCGGTGTCGGTTTCCCCGACTTTCCAAATCGCACCACACCCTTCATTGGTGATACTTTAATGAAAACCTTGTCTCCAACTGAGAATTCTAGGTCTTTACGCCTTTTATCTGCGTAACTCTTCTGTCTGGACTGAGCTTCCTTTATCCTTTCTTGGATCAACTCGATCTTCTCTGTCGCCTCTCTAACCAAATCTGGACCTAAGACTTATCTGTCTCCAGTCTCCAACCAACATGCTAGCGATTTGCATGGTCTTCCATAAAAAGCTTCAAAAGGCGCCATTCCTATGCTAGTCCGAAAGCTATTATTATAGGAAAACTCTACTAAGTGTAAGTGATCTTCCCAAGATCCACCAAAGTCCAATACACAAGCTCTCAATAAATCCTCGGGTACCTTATTGACTCTCTCTGTCTGCCCATCCGTTTGAGGGTGATACGCAATACTCATCTTAAGCTTGCTACCTAATACATCCTGTAGACTCTTCCAGAATTCGCTAGTAAACAAAGCATCTCTGTTACCGACTATGCTACTAGGAATTCCATGCGGTTTAACTATGTTCTTCATGATCAGCTTAGCTAAGACATGTGTCGTCCTGGTTGAATTTATTGGAATGAAATGGGCACTCTTGGTCAACCTGTCCACTATGACCCATATACTTTCATTTTCTCTATTTGACCTTAGCAACCCATCTGTAAAATCCATGGATATTGAATCCCATTTCCAAACTGGTACCTCCAAAGGTTGAAGCAATCCACTCAGCTTTTGATGTTCGGCCTTCGCTTGTTGACAGTTTGCACATTGCCTAACCCACAAGCCAACATCCCTCTTCGTACCTTCCCAATAGTAGCTCCTCTTCATATCTTGATACATCTTGGTCCCTCCAGGATGAATCATAAATTTGGACCAATGACATTCCCCAATAACTTCTTTGCTTAAGTCCCCAACATTCGAAACACACAACCGTCCCTTCTTTCTCAGCTATCCTCTCTGGTCAAGACTAAAATCTCTTAGATCATTGATCTCAGTTCCAAACTCAAACCTTCTAATCTTCTTGGCTAATACTAGATCCTCTTTCTGTTCAAAAGCAATCCTTTCGATCAACACTGGTCGAACTTCCAAACAGGACAACATGGCGGTGCTCTGACTAGAACTAGCAGTCGATCTTAACTGCACACTACATGTAGTCAGAGCTTCTAAATCCTTCCATTCTACCAATATAGCTAACACAACATTCTGATGTCTTCTACAAAGAGCATCCGCTACTTTATTATCTTTCCTAGGTGTATACTCTATACCAAAATCATAAGCTGCTAAAAACTCCAGCCACCTCTGCTGTCTCATATTCAACTCCGTCTGAGAGAATAAATACCTTAAAGACTTATGATCTATGTATAGCTCAAATCTCACCCCTAAGAGATAATGTCTCCATATCTTTAATGCAAAGATCACCGCAGCCAACTCCAAATCATGAGTAAGATATCTCACTTCATGCAGTTTAAGTTGTCGTGAAGCGTAGGCAATAACTTTACCTTTCTACATCAACACAGCTTCTAATCAAGTCCCACATGCATTGGTATACACCACTAACCCTTGGTTTCCATCTGGAACTACTAACACGGGTACGTTGGTCAACAAATGCTTTAACTTAAGGACTGCTTCCTCAAATTTGTTGGACTAAACAAACTTCACATCCCTCCTGGTTAATTTAGTCAAAGGCATAGCTATCCGCGAGAAATCCTTGATGAATCTCCGGTAATAGCCAGCAAGTCCAAGAAAACTTCTAATCTCGGTCACCGTCTCTAGTCTCTTCCAATTATTAACAGTTTCGATCTTATCTGGATCGACTGGCAAACCCTTCTCTGAAACCACATGACCAAGAAACTTAACATCTTTCTTCCAAAAATGACACTTGGAAAACTTTGCTTTTAGCTAATGCTCCCTCAGCATCTCAAGCACTACTCTAAAATGATCTTCATGCTCTCTTTCATCTTTAGAGTATACTAAAATGTCATCTATAAATACCAACACAAACCTATCCAAGTACGCTCGGAAAACTCGGTTCCTCAGATCCACGAAGAAAGCAGGTGCAATCGTTAACCCGAATGGCATTACTAACTACTCATATGAACCATACCTAGTTCGAAATGCTGTCAATGGAATATTGTCCTCTACCACTCTTAACTGATGGAAACTTGTTGCCAAATCCAATTGGGAAAACACTCTGGCTCCACACAACTGATCAAATAGTTCGTCGATTCTCGGTAAAGGATACTTATTCTTAATCGTCCTCTCTTTCAACTTACGATAGTCGATACACGTCCTCAACGACCCATTCGGTTTCCTCACGAATACCGCGGCCGCTACCTAAGGCGAACTACTTGGTCTAATAAAATTCCTCCCTTCTAGATCCACTAACTGCACCTTCAACTCCTTCATCTCGGTCGATGTCATCCTGCTAGGTGGTCTACTAACAGGTTCAGCTCCTGGCACAAGATCTATCCGAAACTCAACAGTTCGTTTCAGCAGTAGTCCTATAACCAGATCAAATACATCTACAAACTCTTTTACCACTCGAACCTGACTTAACTCTTCTCCCCCTTCGTTTCTCAGGGGTAGGCAGGCAGTTTGCCAGTTTACGAGCCTCTTTATGTTACTACCATTCCAGAGAAAGGAGCTTCTGATTGAGTCGATTTTTTTGGTTACCCAGGAAGGGAGTTTGTACAATGACATCCAGTAAGTGGGAATCGATGATAGAACAGATTTAACGAGGACTAGGCGCCCTGCTGAGGACAAGGAATGAGCTTTCCATGAATGAAGTCTTTTTTCGATCTTGGCGATGAGGGGGAACTAATCAGATCTATGCAATTTGGTTGGACGGATAGGGACTCCGAGGTAGGAGATGGGGAAGTGTGCGATCTTACAGTTAAGCAGGCTGGAACAGGTTAGCCCGAGGTGGTCAGCTTTTCCGAGCATGATGATGGAACTTTTGCTAAAGTTGATGGACAAGCCCGATATGAGTTCGAATGAATAAAGGGCTACTTTGAGGCAGTGGATGTGGTTGAACGTGGGTGATGCGAATAGAATGGTGTCGTCAGCGAGTTGGAGGTTGGATATGACTAGGTTAGAATTGGGGAGGTTGATGCCCTGAAAAATGTTGTTCGAAATTGCTAATTTGATCATGTGATTGAACACATCGGCCACCAGAACGAAAAGCAAGGGAGAAAGTGGGTCACCTTGTCGCAGTCCGCGGGCCGATTTGATTAGACCCCCCGAGGTCCCATTGATGGCTATCGAGGACATGCTTGAATTGAGTATAGAGGATATCCAGTTACACCATTTTGTGGGGAAGCCTCTGTGTTCCATTAACTCCACAATGAATTGCCAGTTAACTGAGTCAAACGCTTTTGAGTAGTCTAGTTTGAGTAGCATTCCTGGTGTTGAGGTAGAGTGGCAGAAGGAAATGATCTCCTGGGTCATTGCTACACAGTCCATGATGTTATGGCCCGAGATGAATGCAGATTGCTCGATTCCAATAAGGGGGGCTATGAAGCCCTGGAGGCGGTTGGCTAGGACCTTGGTTATGATCTTAAAGGTTGTGTTTAGGAGGCTAATGGGGCGAAAGGACGAGAGGGAGGTGGCGCCTGGGAATTTTGGGAGAAGGATGATATTTGCGTAGTTGATGCGGTCCACAGAAGTTGGATCGGTATGAAATTCAGAGCACATTTCGATGATGTCAAATTTGACGATTTCCCAGTAGTGTTTGAAGAAAAGGGGCCCGAAACCATCTGGGCCAGGAGCCTTATCATCAGACATGCTTTTAAGCGCTGCCCAAATTTCTTCTTCAGTGAAGGGATGGTCAATGGGGATGAGGGGGTTAACCGGGTAGATCAGTTCCCAATCGATTGGGGGGAGAGGAGGGGGGTGAAAGCCAAGAATGGATCGGTAATAGTCAGTGAAGAGTTTGAGGATGGCTGATTGATCAGTGGGACTTCAACATAGCGCTCCTCGCCAAATGGCTCTGGCGGTTCCTAACCCCTGGCCCCACCCTTTGGAAATCATGGATCACCTCCCTACACTATCACTCTAACCCTCACCTAGTCCTCCACGCCCCCACTGGCATCAAACCATCCCCCTTCTGGTCTGGAGTAGTTTCAACCCTACCACGTGTTAAAAGGCTCTTCCACGTCAACCTGGGAAACGGGGCTAATTGCCTCTTCTGGCTGGACACATGGCATAATCAGCTTCCACTCTCCTCCATCCTTCCCAACCTCTTCGCTCATACAACTAATATCTTCACCTCCATCTCTGACATTTCCACTTCAGGCCCAATTCAGCTTCTCCCGGCTTCCTACTTCGACCTCTCCACCCTCACCGAGATCCACCTTGTCTCCTCAATTCTCCACAACACCCACCTCAACTCCCGACCAGACTCCTTCACTTGGGCACCCAACCCCTCATCCGGCTTCTCTGTTGCCTCCTGCTATGCTCACCTAAACAACCCTGGACGCCTATTCACCTTCCCCAGACTTTGGAAGTGCAGGATTCAGCCCCGCTTTGCTTTCCTGCAGTGGTGCCTCATCCAGGGGCGAATTAACACAAGAGACAGACTCCTCCGCCATAACATCGTAGTAGACCCCAGCTGCGTCCTATGTTCCACCTCAACAGAAAGTTTGCAACATCTCTTCTTCGAGTGTGATTTTGCTGTCAGGGTCTGGGCGGCGACAACTGCTCACATTCTCGGACATATTCCCACGTTCACCTCATATTTCGACCATTGGCAGAACAACCCCCCCAACTATCACTTAGATCTCACGGTAGCTATTTTCAGTTGGTGGATCTGGGCCGAGCGCAATGCACGTGTATTCTGCAAGCCCATATCTAACTTTGAAGGAACTTGTAGACGTATTATTCACCATTTCTCATCTATATCAGGTGGTAGCTTCTCCGCTCCGTTCAGGCTGAGACTACCTCACCCCAGCTCTCCACAGGCTGAATCCTCGGGCAGCACATCAGCAGTTCCTCCTGACAGGCATCGTGGGCACCATTAAACCGCAATTTAGCTCCGGTCTTTTCATCCCTGTTGTTCGCTATATGTATTTTGTATATATAACTCTGTCTCACAATGACTAGCTTACTGCTTCTCAATACTTTTTGGCCAGTGATCAGGCTTGTTGATCGCAATATTTACCTATTTATATGATATCTAATCGGCTGTGTAGTACCACGCTACACAACCGTGTCGCTAAAAAAAACTCTTCTCCCCCTTCCATAGCACTTAACAAAGAACAAACACTTCAGTCTAAATTCTCTACTGAGAATATGATTCGGTTATGACTATCAGGGTGTCTCAACGATATTTCCCTTTCCTGGAAAAATATCCTAGCCTCATATTTACCCAACCAATCCATACCCAAGATGATCTCAAAATCTACAAAATCAAAAACATATAGACTGCATGCAAACTTATGACCTAACAAATCAAGTTCTAACTGGTCACATCTCATCCCTAGAGTTGCATACCCTCCTATCGGATTCGCGACCATTAAGGAAGTAACAAGGTATGTGGGTTCTAAGCATAACCTATCAACCAAACACTGAAATATAAATAAATGTGATGCACCGGTATCAAATAGTACCCTAACTGGTATGCTCTGAATCAAAATTGTACCTTCCATCATAGTCTTCCCTTTCTCGGCTGCAGTTGGCTTAGCAGAAGATGGTCCAACAACAAAAACTTTTCCCTTGACTGCCCTAACTGGTTCTGGACACTGATTCTTATAATGCTCAACCTGGTCATAGTTAAAGCACTTTACGCCCTTCTTTTCTGCAGCCTTCTTCCCCTTGCCCAACCGGCACTCATGAGCATAATGACCTTTCTTGTCACACTTAAAGCAAACTAAATCATCCTTTGCCTTCTTGGCATCCTCTCCCTTCTGGGCTCCCTTCTTCTTAAAGAACTTTCTCTTCTTTCCCTGAGAACCCTGGGTTTCAACCTGCTTTTCCTTCCTACAAATAGCAACCATTTCCACATGTCGAATTACCATCTCCACAACTACATTACAAGGATCACAGAGATGCGTCAGGGTCGCCTTAGCAATCTCGGGCCTCCCCAGATAAACTTCTCATTCCTCTTGATGACGGTGTCTATGGCAGCATACCCATATCGGGACAACTCATCAAACTTAGTAGCATACTCAATTACCGACACCTCTCCACGCACCAAATCCATAAACTTCCTTAACAATGCTGACTTAGCAACTTCAAACAAAAACCTCTGCTCAAACCTTCTTCGAAACTCTGTCCAAGTTAACTCTTCCTTCGGAACTTCGGTAGTAACACTATTCCACCAATGAAGCGCTGCCCCTTTCAACTGCCTAGAGGATAGTCTCCTCTTCTTCTCATCATCCAAATCCAAATCAACGAAGATCCTCTCACAATGCAACAGCCAATTCTCCACTTCTATGGCATCCTCCGTGCTCATAAACGGGTTCCCACCAAGACTGGTGTAATCTCTACTCAACTTAGCATAATTATTCCCAATCGGAGCCTTAGGATTAGCTCCTCTAACATTCCCAGCAACTCCAGTGGCTGCTCCAGCTTGCATCAGATTGACGAAGAACTGATACATCGTCCCCATATCTACTGGTGGATTTCTAGCACCACCATTGGCATCTGCATTTTGGTTAGCATTAGCCTGTCGACCTGGGTTCCTCCTGGTGGATCGAACATTTCCATTGTTATGGTGCTTCCTCCACCGAGATTTCATCTTCCATTTCCTGCCTCCATATCTTCATTCTCGTAAATCTGCACATGAGCATTAGTAAGATACAAAAGAACGGTCTAAGAGAGAGGGGAATACACACTTATATATATACATATATATCAAATACAAGTACGTTATTATAGCGTTATCCCAAACCCCGATCCTATTTTTTGATTCATTGGATTATGTTTTGAAAATTCTTTTAGGTTTAAATTTCTTTTAAGTTTTCATAAACCTATGCTCTGATACCAACTTGTAACATCCCCCACTTGGAGGCCCAAAACTAACGGCTACGGATGCTGCAGTCATTCAGAGTTATTAATCATCGACGACCAAATATGGTAATGTTAGATACATTGATATAACGGAAACACATGGATATGGAAAAAATTTAAAATCATTAAACAACTTTCACAATCCATAATCCCATATTCGAGAACCATGTTCTGTGAAATTATAATTATTACAACATACGCTAGGAGCGACATATGAAGATGCCCCCTTGGGTGATCAGAGTATATATAACTAGGCAATTAAAAAACTTTGCCTTTACAATAAAACACAGCGGAATCAAAGTAGAAAAGAACTCTTAATAGCTATCTTGCCTCCCGCACGTCTTTGGAAGCTTATTCGTCTAATGAGATACCTAAAAACCTTAACTCTCAAACTACTCAAAATTAATTGAGCACCCGAGAGTTTAAGGGGAAAACATAAATTTCGAGTCAGACATAAAGCCTGGTATGAATAATAACCTACCATCTCAAACCATTTTGATATCTAGTGAGACCATGCCGCTTAGCGGAACGGGTTTCCCCCTCACTAGTATCCTATCCAAAACTTTATAAAACCATATATTATGCTCCTACATCCATAATGTTTACAACATAACAATTTAAAATATTATGATGATATGCAAACAAGTAATCAATTCTGGATTACCCATCCTCATTCATTTTGACTGTCCGTCTCAGTTATAGTTTCTAGGGTCACTATTAACCTATTAGTTTTCATAGGCTTACTAATAACCTATTTAAAACTTATGGACTCCCAGTCTGGTTTCATAGTTTTCATGAGATCACTAAGAACCTATTGGCCCTGCCAATAACTATATTATTTCATGGGTTCTCCTTGAACCTATTGGTATCTCCAATAACTTCCCTCTTATCCTTGTTTTCATAGGTTGACTAGGAACCTATTGACTTCTGTCAAAAACTTAATATGGATATAGTTTTTATGGATTCACCACAAACCTATTTGGCCCCTGCCAATAACTCTTTCTAATTATAGTTTTCACGGGTTTACTATGAACCTGCCTATCTGACAACTTTTTAATTAATATTTAGGCATCCTATATTTTGGTCTACCTGACATCCTAGATGCAATTCTACTCATACAGAAGTTAACTAAATTTATATTCACTACTAGGTCAACCTAGTTGGTTATTCTGCTTTTTTCTCACTAAAATATAGTTATGTGTCCATTTAAAGTGAATATATATATTAGAAGAAGCAAACATAATAACACTAGCACCTATGGTTTAATATCCTTGAAATCATTTTCATATGAAACATGGTTAATCCCTTTAACCTATTATTTTATCAAGGAAAGCTTCTTCAAAAAACTCCATGCTTAAAAGTCATTTTAAAACTCCTTTATTTATGCTATGGTTTTTCCTTTACAAATGAGATTGGGTTCTTTGTTTTGAAAACTAAGGCTTTCGAAACCCTAAACTTTTACTTTCAAAACCATTGGATAACCTCCTTCGAAAGCATTCAAATCTTCTTTTCAAAACACTAAGCATATGCCTTTCGAAACACTTAAAACATCTCTTTCGAAACCCTCAAAACATACCCTTCGAAAGTATTAAAGTATTACTTATTAACTCTTAGAAGCATAGCTTCGAAACCATTGAAAGCACCCCTTTCGAAACCATTTGAAAATATCCCTTTCGTAATCATTGGGTTTATTATAAAAATATCTTTCGGGTCAAAGTGAATATAAATGGAAGTACCACTTTCAAAATCATTATACTTCATATAAAAGAGTTTGGGGAAAACTGATGGCTTCGGAACCATCCTTTCGAAATCATTAATCATATAAATTAAAACACTTAGAAGGATAGCTTCGAAACCCCTTTCGAAACCATTGCCTTTGAAACCATTACCCTTTCGAAAGTTTTAGGAAGTAGCTTACTTCATTTATAAAACAAAAGCTACCTTTCGATCTAGTTAATGACTTCAACCCATTCGAAAGGCATAAGGTCGGCAGCAAGGTTTCAAGTGGGTTGAAACTACCTCTTCGAAAGCGTTGAATTAAAATAAGGCAACTCATTCAAAAGCATTCTTCTCGAAACAAAAAGGCGGCAACATTTTCAAAAGCTATTTAAATGGGTTTCGACCCCTTTGAGAGAATCCTTTTGAAAACAAGGCAAGCGCATATCTTTGGAGAGCATAACAAAGGCTACGACCGCTTCGAAAGCATTGGTTTCGACACCATACCTTCCACCTTTCTCCAATCCACTATGTACCAACTTATTGATACCCTGCGTATTGGTTTCGGCTTGGTTGGTTTCGACTTGGTCGAGGCGGAAGCTCAGGGTCGAAAGGTAGCATCTAAAAGAGGCGAAACATAATTTCTGGGTAAAGACTGTTTTAATGCCTTTTTAAGTAATTGCTTTCTAACTAACCTACCTATTTGTAAACATTTAATTGGTTGCCATAAACATTTTAGATTCTTTCTTAAAAATTGCCACAATTATTTCACATCTAAAAAAGAATTAATTTAGCAAATAAGCCCTTCCATTAAGCAAAACAAATAAAACATTTAAGTCCTTCGTCTAAAATAATTTAATTTCCATAGTAAATTACTTAGGAAAACTCCCCAAAAATCATAGAAATTCACTTTTAATATGTTACCTAACATATAGAAATTTCAAACCCGTATTCTTCTATATACTAAGCAAAATATTTTTAAAACCAAATTATTCATTTTCTCCTTTGAAAATTCATAATAAATTTTCCATAACTTGGAAAATTACAGAAAATTAAACCCATCTCCAAAATAATGTTTTACATAACATACAAATTCCTCATGGCATTCGAAATAAAAAAAATAAACGATTTTAGCCTTAAAACTGTATAAAACAATTATAAAACAAACTTGTTTGAATATATCGTATCATGAAATCCAAGCATATCATCATCAAAATCATCATAATGGATTTAAACTTAAACCCGAAAATCAAATGATTATAAAAATAAAAATAGAGATGGTTTTGATTATTATTCTTCTTGATTAAGATAAGGACTTTTGAGATTTGATCCTTGATTAATTCTCTTAACTTGATTCCTTGGCTTTAGATGAATTTCTCTTCTTTTCCTCCTAAGTAATGGCGGGCTTGAGTTTTAGGTTTTGCGTTTTGGGTTTTTGAAAAATGAACGTGAGAAAGAAAGGGAACGTAGGTCTTAGGTGTTAAGGAATTATGGTGCGACAATTTCTAATATGCCCTTGTGTTAATTGTTTTCTTATTAATTAACATATAGAACCATTCATAAGCCTATTTATTTAATTAAGCTCGGCCTTTAAATAAATTTTCAAATCTCACTCCCCTTACCACTCTAATATTTACATTATTCTATTTAATTTATCTAATTAAATCTACTGGATAATGTTATTAAAAATAGGGGTGTTACACGATATTATGAGTTTCTATTCATTTTATGTGTTATTATTTCTAGATATGCGAACCGTGCCTATATATATGTATGCATAGTAGAGAAACTATATAAATATGGGAATCTCATAAAGACCCCTAACTAACAGCAAATCCAATGTAAGGCTGGAAGTTTAAAATAGTTGGAAATTTTAGTGAAGGACATGACAAAGTTATTCTGATATCACGGGTCATTGATCATGTTCCTTAAACGCTAAAATTCCCACATAATAGACTTGTTGACATTTTTAAATAAAATGTCAAATTTTTGGGTAAAGGTTAATTGTAGAATTTTGGAATTTGGTTTATGCATTTGGTGCATAATCGACTTCCGACTAGGCTAAAAGTATGGCTTGATTTATCAAAAAAATTTAGAAGGAAAATATTTTGAAAAATTTCCCCTTGATTTGAAAAGTTCCCTTTTGAAAACAAAAGGGTAAGAAAAAGTTTTGTGTTTTAGTTATTTTTGACTCTTAAATTATTTTTAGAGTTTTTTTCAAAATTTTATTTCAAGGGAAAATGTGCGTCTAAATATTTTGGGATTTTATTTTCCAAATGACTCACAAATTTGAAAAGTGAGAAATTTTTTTGAGAAAACTTTGATTTTGAAGGCCACATATTAGGCATATGGAAGGCAAATAGAATTAGCATTTGTGAATTTAGCGGTGCATTAGGGTCGACGATGCGATAAATGTGAGCAATAACAAGGAAAAAACCATTTTAGCCTTGAAATTTCTATTTCCATACCTTGTCGACGATGCACGCAAGTCTAATTTTAGACTTAATTCCGTTTTAGAGCTTGAAAATAAGCCTCCTTATGCGTTTTGTAAGTAGAAAATTTGGAGTAAATCCGGAACAGTGTGGAGATTTTCACTACACTACGGGAATAGTAGGATTATAATGTGGTAAGAATGTTAAATTCTCCACCTAAATTCCATTTTCCGGCATAGGAGTAAAGTTTACGAAGCAATTTTCGATGCGTTAGATTATTGAATGATAGAAAGTGGATGCAAAATTGGTTGCTTCATACTTCTACTTATAGTAGTATGGGGATTTTGGTTGAAAAGATTTTTCAAAAAGCTACATACATGTAGAACTACCAATATATATGTAGGTTGTTCCCATCATGTTTTCAAAAATGTTTCAAAAGAAATGCATTCATATAGGAGGATTCGATTTAGAATTGTTCTGCATACATATTTTCTGTGCGGTGATACAGTAATACACTATGCACTTATGCATGTTTGGCAACAAAATCGGTTGTACAATCATTGGTTGTGTAGTTTAGGATAATTAGGAGCTAAAACCTTGACATAGTCATCGGTGAAATTTTGGAGGTGAAATTCTTTTTAAGAGGGAAAGAATGTAATATCCCGTAATTTGGTGCTAGTAATTTAATTAGTTAGCTAGTTATTTGGCGCTAAGAGGGAAAGAATGCAACACTCCCTTCTCTTCTCATATTTCTATGGAGACAGTAGCGAAGCTCTGCCATTTCTTCTTCTCCACTTTCTTTATAAATTATTAAGATAAAATAATTGTTTCTATATTCATACAATCGGAGAAGAGTAGAAATCTAATAAAAATGAGAAGAGAAGAGAATCAACCATATGTGTATTTGAGGTTATTTATATATTTATATATTTGTATTTATTTTCTCTCACAATCCCAAATCTCTTCTCAGATCTATAATTCTAATGTATGTATATGCCTTTTTATACATGTCTCTTAGATTAAAATGGATATGGAGATGAATAAAAGGTTCTACTTCAAATCTGGAGATTTGGATCGCTTTTAAAAGGTGAGTGGGAATTTTTATAAATTGTTATAATGTGAAAATTATCCCGTTTGTGTTTATTTGATTTTTATGCCTAATTGGATAATTGTATATGAGTTGTAGGCAACGAATTAAATACGATCTGGATATAATGAATATCGCCTTCATAATCTTGTTTATGAATTGATTTGGCATTTTATACAACCTGATCTGAAAATCAATTCCAAAAGTATGAACTTAGAATATTAATTTGAATGAAATTTATTTCAGATCTGAAATAGGTTGTATAATAATGTTATAAATTTGGATTATTACCCTAAACTTGTTAGAATATAAACTTTTCTATATATGGAATTGTTGGAATTTAGATCCGTTTAATATTTGCAGATTAGTTTGATTTCATTCCCTTTTAGAAAGATACATCATTTGATCTAACAAAGAATAGAAGCAAATAGAAAGAGAAAGAGATGTGTAAACTACAAATTCGTTGTATTTTACACTATCTGTTTTCATAATAAAAAATGATTATTCCTTTAATCTCTTATGATGTAATCTTTTATATTTTAAAGTTAAATCTTTTATTTTGGACTAATTTATGGAAATTATAGCGGATAATCTTTTCAGATATGATTCCATTAATTTAACATGGAAAAGTATATTCTAGTAAAGATATAACTAGAACATGTTTAATAAAAATAAATATTCATACATAATTACTACGCTTATAATAATTAAATAAAAAGCTAATAATGATGCTTGCACGTAATAATCGCGTTTAGGATATTTAACTAATGAGAAAAGAATTTGAAAGTTTATAACTCCAATAAATGGTAATAAATGTGAAAGTTGCAATAAATTAATAAGGTAAATGGATTAATGGGACTGATAAAAATGGAATAGATATAAAAGGTTACTAATTTGAAATTAGTAATCATACATAAATGTCTTAGGAAATTTCAGTTAGGATTTTATGGACAGATTGACATTTATGAGTATTAAACGGGGATTTAAGGGAAGATAAATATTTAAGGTTAATCTTATCGCCTTAAATAAAAAGGGAATTAGTAAGCTAAGTCCAATGTCTACCTAAGCTAATATAAATAAAGACATAGGATGGTTAGTTGGACTTAGTAGGCTAGTGATGCGAAGTCAGTAGAGTCACTCGATGAAAGACTACCCTTCACTTTGAGGCTACCAGCTGTCGGGTGTACTTACTACTGATGTGAGATATCACTAATCTAACGACCCATGACAACATGAGAGATTGGGCTTGCTTTCTTAATTGGAAAGTATTAGATGGTCCAAATTTGGAATTAGGAACGATGAGGGATATCTCCATATTGGTTCGCTTCTGGTTTGAGGTCTTAAGTGGCTGAAGGGTCCGCCTCCCTACCAAAAGAAGTAACCTAATGAGATGCCATATTTATAATTAAAGAGTGGGAGTGGATATCTCGGGAAGGGTTCGCTTGTTTGGGGTCTTAAGTGACTATAAAGTCCTCCTCTTTCCTATAAAAGAAGTATTAAGTAGCCCAATAAGATTTCCAAGAAATGAAAGTTATATAGTACCGTTGAGGAGCACGCTTCTGGAAATAGGTCTTGAATGAGAGGGTCCACCTATTTTCCACTGGGAAGTATTAAGTGGCTTAGGCACAGTCTCTTACATTGCTAAAGCCGAAATAATTATAGTACCTTAGGAGCACGCCTTAGGGATAGGTCTTAAATGATGGGGTCTACCTTAGTTAAGATCTTAAATGACCAAAGTCTGCATATTTTCTAATAAAAGGTATTAAGTGGCTTGAGTACTATTTATTATGTGATTACGGTTTTATCGCGATAGATGTGGTAATAGTTGGACATTAAATGTTGGAAGCCTTAAATAATGGTTAGAGGTCTTGTAGCTAGGACCCACTGACCATTGACAACATTGTTAGGAAACTACCTTGGGAATAGGTCTTAAATAATGGGGTATACCTCAATTAAGGTCGTAAATGACAGAGTCTGCCTATTTCTCTTTTAAAAGTATTATAGAAGCCCGCTTCATATTTAGAAGTATTAAGTGGTTAATGGACTTGGAAGTATTGGGTGATTGATATGGCTTCATTAATATTTCATACCTTGGGAAGGGATAGGTATGTAATCTGGTGTGCAATGCAAGGTTAGATTAGAATTGCTAACTTTGGTGGACATAACAATTAAATGGAAACCTATCGGTATAAGTTTATGTTTTGGACAGTTTATATTTTTCCATCCACTAGAACATTGTTCTGACCCCCTCCTCATTACAACCCATAGGATAGATTTAGAGAAATAGGTCACTAGAGCTGGATGTGCTTTGTTGTTGGAAAGCCTTCTTCCTCTCATGCTCGATGCTGATGTGAAAATCTGCTATCCAAGAAATACCCTTAGTTCCAAGGTAGTAATCATAGTCAGTATTCTTATCCTATTATTACTTTCGTTGTGAGTTTAGATTTTTATCAATCTCTAATAATGCTCATGCTTATTTGTAGGTACCAAATCCAACGATCTGTGCTTTGATGGACTTGGTTTTCGATTTTTGTCGATATTTGGGCCCATTAAGGTGCGGGTTGTTACACATCTCTTATCCTTTTACAAAATACTTAATTTACTTTTTCGAACTAATATATATACACACTTTAAAAATACTTACAAATAAGTTTTAACTATCTATGTAAAATATTACTTGACAATAAATAATTTATAATTTGACGAAAAAAAAACATGTTTTATATTATAAAACCCCTTTACTTTGAATATTCATAAATAATTACTAAAAATATATATAAACTTCAAACCAACTTCAAAATACTGAAAAATATGTTAGAAAATATCCTTAAAAAGATTAGAGAAAAATACCAAATTTAAATATCGTTTTGGACACTTAAAACATCAAACAACTTACTACAGCATTTATAAATGCCGTTAAAATTGCCTGACAAAGAACAACATAGAGAAGCATGAACTTTGCCATCGGTTTTCACCACTTAAACAATTGATTTAAGACATGAAATTTTTACAGTAAGGACTATCCTTACTTAAAAACTATGGAAATAAAACCCTAATGATATCTACAATTTATTTATAAAATTTTCCGAAAATTAGCTATTTACTGAAGTGTTCGCATAGCAACCTTTTACTCCAAACTTTAACCCTTTTGTTTGACCATTTTTAAATATTTTGAAGTTTAATTTTTCTCCAGTAATAAGTAAACATATAATACTTATTAAGAGTGCAAAGAAACCCCTAAGGATGACTTTAAAATTAATTACAAAAATTCCCAAAATAAGGTATTTCAAAGTGCTCATATAACAATCTTCTTCTCGCTATAACTTTTTGCAACTTTGTTCCACAAGTTAATGAATGATTTAAACTTCCATATATTTCTAGTAATAATTAAACTTACAGTACTTATCAAAAATGCAAAGAAGCCCCAAGGATGTCTCTCAAAGTCGACTTTGAAAATCGACAAACACAAGGCATTTTCAAAGTACATCCATAACGACCTTTTCGCTTCTAACTTTGACAATTTTAGTACATAATTTCTATAACTTTACAAATCATTTATTTATTGTCCCATATGCAAAAATATGTGTAGATAACAACCAAATCAAATTATACCAAGTTAAGAGCATAAATCTTCCATTTACACAAGTTAAAGTTAAGAGATATCGAACTGCACTTATAGCGACTATTCTTGCTTCGAACATACTTCAATTCAACACACAAGCCAACTAAACATGTAAACACAAAGTATAGTCCATGCCACATGATATAGAAGGTAATATGAGTGATATTATACAATATAAAGTTGTCATTTGCTTTTAAAAGCAATAGGGGTCCAAAGTTATAACTTTACTTAGTTAATGTCACTTTAACTTTATATTTGCACGCGTGCACACATGATATATACATATAAGGTAATGAGATAAATCCCCCAAATCAAGGCATATAATAAGCTCAAACACACAAGAATCAAAGAACTGCCTCCTACCATCACCAAACTCCTAGAGATCCAACCTTTAGCGCATCCAAGCCAAGCCACACCTTCCCTCCACCTTCCATGCTCATGGCCCAAAGAGGAATCCCACCATCCTCTTCACTTTTACCACTTTTTACTTTAGATCTAAGCTTCCTAAAGTATTCTAAGGTGTTGGTCAAAATTTTGGTGAAGTTTGGAAGAGATCTGAGTTAATTAGAGAAAGATTAGTAAATAATAAAGTGGATTAGTGCTAATCCACTTCCACCATTTATATTGTTTGGAACAGACAGAGGCTAATGTTTATACTGGGCTAACATAGAAGTCATCTTTCCCAAGTTCAAAAGGCAGGGTTCCTTTTCAAGCTTTGGAAGATAATGAGTGTATACACATGCCTATGCCCTTCCTTTACATAGTCAAGACCCCCCATGTGTTTTGCATGCTTATTTTACTTTTCACCTCATTTTTCTTTAGCAAATTACCCTTTTACCCTTACATAGAAAATATCTTCTCATGACATCATCAACACTTTATTTTCCATAAATAGAAAATTATTTTTATTTCACATTAATGATTTTCTAAGAAAATATGTATGTAAAAAAGTTTGAACAACTTCTGACGAGTAAAAAACTGTATATTGATTAAACGATTTTCGGTCACATTATCAATATTTCTTCAAAGTATTTATTTTTGTAAACATTTTTCTAAAAAAAGTTTACCATCATTGGTTATGATTTAAAAGGGAGTTAACAAGGTCATTTAATCAATTTAATCATACTAAATCCAAGATTCAAATATTTAAATAATTCAGATATTTAAATACGAAGTGTCCAAAATTCCAATACATTACACTTCCTAAAACCAGCCCTTGTGGACAATCATCCTCACGACTCCATATAGCATCGAGTTGTCATCCTCGGAACATAACTTCATTCACCATCGAGTCATACGACCTCATGTGATTTAAATAATAGTATTTTTAGGATCATTTGATATGTAAAATATGGGTCGTTACAAAGGTGGCGAGTGGTCCTAGCATGAAACTAGGCATAAGCTCGAAGGTCTTTCAAGTGACACACCGCCTGCTTGATAGTCATTGAGTAAGGAAGTGTATGCATGATAAATCACCCTTATTAGATAGTTAGCTGACAAGGAAGGAAGCAAATAATAACCCACCCTCATTGGATAGCGTTGGTTATCTTATTGAAAAACATTGGCTCTGAAGTCTTCGACGCATTCCTCACAAAAGATGTATTACACAGCCTTATAATTGTGGCTAGCTCTTATATATGACAGACCTGGAGGTGGATGGAGTTCCAAGTATGGGAAATGTAGGTTCTTTCTAGGTGAGAGAGGCGATAAGGACTAATTGCTATGATGACGCTTATAACATATGGCACCTCCTTGTTCGTGCTAAGCACTCATTCGGTCGGGTTCTTTGCATTTGCGAACACCCAGCGTAGAACCAGTTGCCAATAATGAATTTTCAGAGCTTTACCCTAGAGTTATAGTGCATGGATATCTTCCTCTTGTAGGCTTCATTGTGGAGTTTGGCTTTGACTCTTTGTTCTTCTACCGTGTCGAGTTTGAGATTGAGTAGCTTGGTGTTTTGGTTGGGCTCATAGGTTAGACGCCAAGGTGAGGGGATGTCTATTTCAATAGGCAACATGGCTTCAAATCCATAGGAAAGAGAGAAAAGAATATGACCGGTTGAAGTGTAAATGGAAGTGCGATGGGACCAAAGAATGAGCGGTAGTTCTTCACCCTAGTTCCCTTTAGCCTTTGCAAGGCTTTTTTGGAGTGTTGACTTAATGGTTTTGTTGACGATCTCAACTTATCCATTGGTTTGAGGATGTAAAACGGAAGAGAAGCACTTCTCGATTATGTTCCTCATGCAGAAGTCTTGAAAGAGGCTGCTCAAATTGAGTGCCATTGTTAGTGATAATCTTCTTTGGTAGGCTGAAATGGCAAATAATGTTCTTTATAGTGAAGTTCAAGATCTTGGAGGCGGTGACTTTAGTAAGAGGCTCAGCCTCGACCAATTTGGTGAAGTATTCGATGGCGACTATGGCATGATTACCCTCTCTTAGCATTAGAGGCTTTCCTCTCAAGTTAATTCCCCATGTGTCGAATGACCATAAGGAAGTCGTATGGGTCAGAAGGGTAAGAGAAGCTCCGAGGATCTTGCAAACCATTGACATCGGTCACATTTCTTTATGTATTCCATAAATCTTTGATCATGGTTGGCTAATAGTAGCCTTGCCGGGTGGCTTTTTGCGCTAGACTTCGCCCCTCGGTGTGGTCCCTATAAAACCCTTATGCAACTCTTCCAGGATATAGCCGGTTTCATCTTCAGACATGCACCACTGAAATGGTGTGTAGTACCTATGTTTGTAGAGATTACTATCTACGATCATGTGGTAGGGAGACTAGTAGAGAATCTTTATGGCTTCCTTATGGTCGGTTGGAAGTTCCTTACTTATTAAGTACTTAATAAGGGGCACCATCCAATTATCCATGGATGGCGCATCTATTTCCATCGTTGTTGCCCTTGGCTCATAGCAAGTGGTCCTTTGAATTTCTAAGGGTACCCAAGACTTCTTTGGGTTGCTTGCTGCCTTGGCCAGCTGATCGGTCTTGGCATTCCGCTCCCTGGGTATCTGCTCCAACTTGAACTTGGTGAACGTGCTGATTATCTTCTTCGCCTTAGCAACATACAAGGCTAGTATCTTACCCTTGACTTGAAAATGCTCGTCGATTTGATTGACGACCAATGACAAGTCACTGAAAACATGGATGGAATCTATATGTAACTCCTTTACCATTTTGAGGTCTGCGAGGACAGCTTTATACTCGGCTTCGTTATGGTTGCCGTGAAGAAGAGGCAGACCGCAAAACATATTTCTTTTTCTTCAGGAGTGAAAAGGACCATGTTAGTCCCTGCCCTCTTTTCGTTTGACACCCCATCCACATATAGGCACCTAACTTGTCGGTAAGTAACGGTCTCATTTTCGCTACTTTGCAGGCTTGAGCACTCGCCAATGAAATCTACAATGGCCTGGCCCTTGATAGAAGTGCGAGGCTGTAATGAGATGTGATGTTGCCCATGCTCAACATACCGCTTCAATAGCCAGCCTGCTATGTCTAGTCGGCTAAGGACTTGCTTTAGAGGTTGGATGATCAGGACTTTCATAGGATGAGCCTGAAAGTATAGCCGAAGTTTTCGGGCTGCCATGAGCAGGCATAAGGAAAGTTTCTTCAGCCTTGTATATCTTGTTTTCGAGCCAGATAACCTCTTTCTAACATAATAGATCAACCAGTGGATCTTCTCATCTTTTTTGATCGAGGTAGTGCTGATCGCATGGTCAGTCACTGCTATATATAGATATAAATCATCCCCGTCGAAGGGTAGTATCAAAGGAGTGGCCAAATGCTGCTTCAGCTCCTCGAATGCCTTAGTGCATTCATTATTCTAAATAAATGATTTTCCCTTCTTACAGAGGTCAAAGAAAAGGATACATTGGTCGGTTGCCTTCGACATAAACTGGCTCAATATTGCAACCATCCTATTCAAGCTTTATACTTGTTTCAGGGTTCCTGGGACTTTCATATCTTGGATGGCTTGGATCTTATCGGGGTTAGCTTCGATACCCATGGCGCTCACAACATAATTAAGGAATTTGCAGGACCAGACAACAAAGAAGCACTTCTTCAGTTTAGCTTCAGCTCCATGTGTATCGGCATAGTATGTCGAAAGTCTCAACAAGGTTTTGTACATGCCTCCCGACTTTTTCTGACTTTACCATCATGTCGTCCATATACAGCTCTATAGACATGCCGATTTATTTAGAGAACATTTGGTTGACGAGACATTGGTAGGTGGCATTCATGTTTCATAGCCTAAAAGGCATGGCACAATAGTAGTACAAGCTGGCATTTGTGATAAAGGAGGTGCGCTCTTGGTCCAAGACATGCATGACAATCTGATTATACCTAGAATAGGCATCCATGAAAGTGAGGAGCTTGTGTACATTGGTTCCATCTACTAATTGATCGATGTGAGGTAAATGTATGCTACCTTTAGGGCGGGCTTTATTAAGGTCAGATAAGTTAATGCAAGTCCTCTAAGACCCATTTGGTTTTTTGACCAGTACTAGGTTAGCTAACCAGACTGAATATTCTGCCTCCCCAATGAAGTCGTTGGCTAACAGCTTTTATACTTCTTCTTTAAGAGCTCGATACCTCTCTGGGTTGAGTGGCCAATTTTTTTTATGTACAAGGATAGCTTTAGATCAATGTTAAGTGCATGGAAAATGATCTTGGGATCAATGTCGGTTATGTCAATGTGTCCCCATACGAAGACATCTTTGCTTTGTTATAGGAATTTGATAAGCTCATCTCAAATGTCCAAGCTAAGTTCTATACCAATTTGAACAACTTTTCTAGGGTTGGTATGATCCGTGGATATCGATTCCAGAGGAGTAGTCGACCCGCCCTCAATATTTGAATCCCTATGTGAGGGTCAATCGGGTCGTCATCAAGATTTGGGTTTATTTCCAAGTCGCACTAGTCTAGCATGTAAATCATGCGCTCTACAATGTCCTTGACTAGGACAGATGACCATACTCAAGTCAGGGTTGTGATGATGCCTTCGACTCTCATAGATGAGTCTACTAATAATGAAAGGGTAGCAGTTGCTATGTGGATTGTCCCTGCTTGCCAGTGGGGTATGACTAGCTCGTCCCATGTTGAGATGAGTTCTTTAGTTCTATGGGGAGTGGCTAAGGAGATAGGATTCCGGCCATCCTAGTCTTCATTTTGGCGGGGGTCCTAGTACGATCCCGAGAGCTACTAGGCTCGAGGGTACTCTTGGCTAACACGTTGCCAGTTGATGCAGCTTTGTGGTTAAGAGTGGTCATGGCATAACCCAGAGTGTTGCTAGGCTTAAGGGTACTCGGGCAACCCACCATCGACATTTGTATCTTCAAGGGCAAGGACGATTTTGGCACGACCCTGAGCGTTGCCAGAATCGAGGGTACACTCGGGTGGCATGTTGTTGGTTGCCATGACATGATTGGGTAAGATATTGCTAGTGAGAGGAGCATTTGATGTTGATGCTTCAGAGTTGAGGGCCGTCTCGGCTTGAATTAGAGCACCGTACAGCTTGGCGGTTCTCTCGAGTGATTCGTCGTTGAGTGTTGTAAGTTCTTGTTGAAGGACGAGTACAACCTTCTTCGCTTATTTGAGGGAGGTCCCATAACACTCCCTAGACTTTTGTTAGATGCCCCGGATCTTATCGATCTCGCCTTGGATAGGGAACTTCATGACGGGCCGATTGTAGGAAACAATGGCGTCCAGTTCAACAAGTGCAGGTCATCCTATCAAAAGGTTGTAAGCAGAAGGGAAATCAACCAGTATAAAGTTTACCTAAACTTTTGCAGCAAGAGGTGCTTGGCCGAATGTTGTCATAATTAAGGTGGTACCCAATGGAATAGTGCACGCATCCTAAAAGTCGTAAATAGGTAGGGCGTAAGGGGTGAGGCTAGAGGTAGGAAGCTTAAGAGTCTCAAAAACATTTCTAAACATGATGTTGAATGAGTCAGCCCATCCACAAAGGCTCGATATACATTTGAGTTGGCCATTGACAGAGTAATGACCATTGGATCGCGATAGGAGTAAGAGACAGCTTCTCTGTCCTTGGTAGTGAAAGTGATGGGCTAATCTGATTCCAGCTTGGGTGTTTTGGATGCTCGGTGCTATGAAGAATATAATTGGCTTGCCGAACCCACATCCCTTTGATACCAAGACTATACCCCCAATTACAGCCGGCCACATGTGGCCCTCCACATATGGTTAAAATTTTGGTTATTACCGCGACCTTGTTGGATTATTTGGGTGGAGTCGGCTGGTAGTTGTTGTTGATCCTTTACTCCACTTGATCTTGAACAAACTCTAAAAGTTTCCCTTCTCGAATACGTCCTTCAGCCTGGTCACTGAGCACAAGACACTTAGTGGTGGAGTGGCTATTGATTTGATGGAACTGGTAGTATTTGTCGTTGGCATGAGGTTCCTTCATTCTCTGCCTCTAGTGGCGTTTGATCTTTGAAATTACACCTGGTCTCGGATTATGAGATATATCTTCTCCATATCCCTATTCAAAGTAGCATAGTTAGCATACCTGGACTTGTATTAGGTGTTGACCTCTGCATGTCTCCTGGTGTTGTTTTGTCAACCATTGCCTAATCGTTTAGCATTATCATAAGGAATGGCTTAAGTGGTACGCCAGATTTTATTATCACTATCAAATAGATTTGCATCCTCCATCCTCATTATGTCATTTGTCGACTGACAGAAGTCAATTAAGGATGTATTTGGCTACTTTTAAAGCTCCCTCCACATTCTTGATTTATACATGACCCCGGAACAGAGGGCCACAACCAGGCTGTTCATGTCAACACCCCTAGCTTGGCTGTATTCTTTGTTGAAGCGATTGGCATATGACCGAAGACCCTCGGTTGATGCCTATCTGATGTTACCTAGCCCGCTAAGTATCATAACATGGGTCTTTTAAATGAAGAACCTGGTCTTGAATTTTGCATATAACTAGGCCCAAGAGTGGTTGCTACTCGATTGTAGATATAGGAACCAGCGAGGTCAATCCTGTTAAAGTGGAAGAGAAGAGTAGGCACTTTACTGGGCGGAAAGCTGGCCTGTATGGGTGATGGAACTGAAGGCAATAATGTGATTGGATGGGTCGGCACTTCCATCATACTTGTTAATGGGCTGCAAAGCATACCACAGTGGATGTAAGTGTTCAAGATATCCTTAGAAAATGGCTCAACATTCTCATCATTAGAAAAAGCTTCACCCTTAGTGTTTCTGGCTTGCATTCTATTGAGCTATTTGTTAAGGATGCTCATTTCTTTACGAAGGCCAGCATCGGGTAACTATGGGATTGTCTGGCCAAGGCCAACTATGGGCTTCATTAGCGTCTTTTTAGAGTAGGAGATCAACAACAACGAGGTGATGCAGAGCGATGGTGATGGTGAGTTGGAGTATGAGACCTCCTCTCTCTATGCACAAAGGGTGGACGTGAATGACCAGCCCTTCCCTCTCTTAATCCAAACCTGGCTACACCCCTATGGGAGCGGGAGTGCATCGATGGGGCTCTTGGCTCTCCACTGATGGCATATGCACCACTGCTAAGATGCTCCTACCTCAAATTTCAAGCTTCGTTTAGCATCCGAAGTCCCTCAAAAACTAACCGTCGTTTTACCGAAGGAGAGTGATGATGTCTTGGTTCCCTATGTGTGGCCACCTCTGGGTCAATGTCAATAACGAGTCTTGGCACACATGCAACAAGCCTCCTTGGATGGGTATGAACATCCATGACAAGAGTTACAAGCACCACCCTACCCTGGGCCTCGGCAGTGTTCATGAGGTCATAAGCATTGGGAGGACATGTTGGAGAGGATCATTTGACATGTTGGAGAGGAGTCATTTCGACCACGGGAGGGGTTAGTGGAACAAAGTTCACAGTTCTCTGGACGTCCAACCTCATCCTCAATTCATTCATCTCATGGGACAAAGTTCTTATGTCAGTCAAGCTTTGGATTATGCTTCATCAAATGTCATTATAGAGCCTAGGAACGTGCTGGCAGTGCTGGCGACCGTGTTACCGTTAGTTTCATGTTCATTAGTTTTAATGAGTTCATTCTCACCATTAGGATTTGACATGTGAAACATGAAAAGAGTGTGTAGAGAAGGATAGTGAAGAAAGGTGAGAGCTTTTAGGGGAGGCCCTCCTTCTAGCGGAAAAATGTTGACTAATTAGCCAACTTCGGAATTATACTAATGTGTTTGTTAAAGCAAAGGTTACTTGCTAACACTAGGCTTAAAAATGTAACAAGCAAATAACACAAATGATGCAAGACGTAGAGTGTTTCGATAAAGATTAGCCTACATCCACTATGAAAATCTCTATCTCTCATGATTACAATGAATTACAAAAGAATAATAAGAAAATTATCCAAAAACTTATTCATGATGGAATATTCTATTGATTAGAATACCGTTAAAAATGTAATAATAAAAACCGCAAGCGCACGACATACAATCGTATTATGTATGTGAGTATGGATCGATCTACAGTGAAAGCACTAATTCTAAGACTATTAAATCAAATTAGCCTAAAGTTAAAAGGAGATTGTTAACTAAAAATTGTCTAAAAATGAAACTAAAACTAGAGTGAATATGAGATTAAGGAGCAATTTAGAGGTAAATCCACTTCCAATCATTTATATAAATCAACACAAAGTTAATCTATAATCTCTCATTTTAATTTTAAGTAGAAATGATTGATGTGTTTATTATAAGTATGATTTATTTGTGCTATTAATTAGCACAACTTAAACCTTCAAGCTCTAACACACCATTCAAACCCACTTTTAAAATCTCATGAAAATGAATATGTAATTAAAAATAAAATCTAATTTAAGCACGATCTATTACTATTTTGAGATTAGTAATATAGAACATCAAATATTTATTCTACTTTTAATTTCATGATCAAAATCACTTAAGAAAATGATCAAATAGTTTATGTTTATATTGGATTAAGCATAACCTATTTAAGATGTAAACTTAGGCTATCAAATTCACTAAAAAACATAAGTTACCATCATTACTAATTTATATTAAGCACTAAACAAGAGACTACAAATGAAATCATTTTATGTTGATTTAGTATGATTCATGAGAGCTTCATTACCCCTAAATTGAAGGGGTTTAGCTTCTCATAATTGAAATCATATCAACACAAAATGATTTAAACATAAAAAGCAAGGAAAATGAGAGCTAATAAAAAAAAGAGTTAATTGCTTGCATGAAATGAAACTAAACTAATTGCATAAATTAAAACTAACTACTAACATAAAGTAAAGAAGCATAAACTAAATAAAAGAGTATGATATAAAATAGCATGAAAGGAAGAAAAGCATGTAGACAATAAAAGGAAATAAGAAGAGGCTTAAGAAGCCATTTATTTATCATTGATTTTGTGACTACAACTTTCATAAGAAGAAGAACATTACATGAAACATAAAGGGGTATTTATACATGCCTAAAATCCTAATTCCATTCTTAGGGAGCTACCCAAAATACCCTTTAGTTTGTGTAGCTTTCAAGTAATCATTAAGGAATTAATTAATCCCCACTAACATGCGCTTTTGCCTTTAATCTCCACTGACATGTGCATTTGCTTTTAATTGTGGTCTATAAGTAAGTGGCCATGTGGGCTCCTCCATGTTGCATTATTTCCAACATCTTCTAATTCTTTTGATTTTCCATGTTATGCATGCATAAACCTCTTCCATTTTGAGTCCAAAATTCCTATAAAACAAAATAAAAATGTGCAAGTAAATTTTCTTCAAATTAATTTACATAAAATTTACTATTTTTCCCACATGTTAATGTGTGAATGATGATTTGAAAATCCCTTTGTATTTTTGGTTTCGACATGTAAAATCACACTAATATGCCTTTTATTTTAACAAAAGAAGATTAAACATGAGAGTATAAATATACAGTTTTACATACACATCAAATCTCTTACTATGTTTATCTCTCATAATTACAATGAATTACAAAAGAATAATAAGAAACTTAGCCCTTAAGCTTACAGTGGTACAAAACATACGAACTTTGGAGGGATTGCTTGTTGGAAATGTGTATTCTGAGTATAAAAATGAATGTTCAACCCCTTTGATATTGCAAGGTATGAGGTATTTATAGTAACTGAAATGGATGATGGATGGTTGAGATTATGCAGAAAAATAGGAAGGAAGCGTGTCTGGCCGTTGATATGGTCTCATGGACTGATGAAAGAAAGCTATAAAGGTGGAAGAAAATTTGTGGCTGAGAAATATGCCAATTGTGCCTCCGTACCTGTGACGACCCGACTTTCCAGACCCGGAAAATCGAACCATTTTAGTTACGAAGAAGAGGTAGAAGAAGAAAAATAGAAAACAAAATCAGAATCTAACCATCGCAGCGGAATAAAATATAATATATATCAACAGATCTTTACACAAATCAAAAAAACTATATCTGTTTATACAATACATCATCAGAGTACATCAACATCCATAACATACAACTGAATACACAGCGGAAAAATAATAGCAAGTACGGGAGTACGTATCGTCATCCAGCTCGTCTCCTGAGCTCCACAGCTATAACCTGAACCTGTTTATCTCGGTCTGACCCGAGCATCATATAAAACAATACCCGAGTCAGTCTGGAAAACCAGCGTGAGAAAATCACACTCAAATTTATTATTAAAGTTTCAAAATCCTTTGAAAACAAAAGCATCTCGTAAGACCACGCCACAAATAAACATGTCGGGTTTTTACCTTACGATAGCTAAAACACTTTTTATAAAAATCCTCTGATATTATAATAGTGTCTATTTACAAATACTTATTAAAATAGCCGAAATTGTTACATCTATTAAATTCCGGCATACTAGCCACAAAGTGGGTAATACAAACAAAACTCGTACAAGGCACGTAGGGAGAATGGATTTCCAACGAATGACTAGGCACTGGGGTACCACCTGTCACAGTACGTGGCCTAGATCACAGTACCGAGGAGTACGCCCGCTCCCCTGCAACACAAGGTCGGAATCATCCCTTACTGGATAATTCCAAATAAAATCACCCCACGGTTGGGATCAGCAACCGCAACACTAAGCCGAAATAAAAGGGACATCTAGACAAGGATGACCTTACTCTCAAGTGGGGGCTACCCACGAAGCCTTGCTGCATAACCCCTGATTTTCAGTCATTCCCGGTTGATGAGGTTCGAGGCTAAACGATACCTTTATAGCACATATCCCTTAGAATGCCCATCGTCCACCTGACGATGTCACGAAAGCATTCGTCCATACAAGTCCGTCCCGGGTCCGAACGGAACCGAAGGCACTATTCCTACTACATCCATTTTGGAAATATCCTCAGGATTAGTAGCGACTAGCCCTTGCACTTCACTGCTCCATCTTCGACTCTGAACACGTTACATGAAACGTACAAAATCGGATCGAAGTGGTATTCGAGTCTCCAGACCTAGAATCCCGGTATACGGAAACTCGATCCCGGTCTCTTCGAAACGATCAGCGCATTTGGCCAATATTGATAGTCGGTTATTTAACTATCAATTAACATCCACAAGCAACCATCACACAATAAATAATTTCCCACATTATTTATTTACCCAAATATCTTTCCGAGATATATTTCCAAATTTTCAAAGCTCATTTGAAAACAATTCCCGCTTACGGAATACATTCCCAAATATTTATTTCCTCTGAAACACCAAGTACAAAATACTTTTAGATTTAAAAATAATTTAAAAACACTTTACTGTAAATATGCTTTATAACATTGAAATTATAAACTACTTTAATGCTTTATTAAAAATATATACTTTAAAATAAACCACTTTACAAATATAAACTAAATTTCCTCTTTAAAACATAATACCAAATCACTTTTATATAATTACTACAATAATAGATTTTTGAAAATACTTACTTAGGAAATTAACATTTAGAAATAATCAATTTTCTAAAACATGCTTTTAAAAACACAATTAGAACTTTTAACTTATATTAAAAATTGCTTTGAAAACGTACTTGGCTATCCAGAGAAATACACTTTTCATTCCCATCTTTTACAAATAAACCAACACTTATTTTTAAACCAAACCATATCCTTTTATAAATTCCCATCTTGAATTTATATTCTCAAATATCCACTGATATTTTATTTTACTTTATAACCCAGTTTCCAAAATCTCACTTCTCTTTAAATTTCAAATTTCCAAATATTTAAATCAATTTACAATTGATTTCCCAATTTATTTTACTTTGAAAATAAATTTCCTTACTTAATCCATTTATTTCCAAATTCATTAACTTCCAGATTTTTTTACTCATTATGATTTTAAATCTTTAAATCGAAACACAAGTCTCAAATTTCCCAAATTCCTTCTTTCTTTTTAATTTCATTTAAACATTGAATTAAAATAAATTTTTATCCCTTTAAATAACATCACATAAATTTTCTTTAAATTCAATATTTCTCTATTTATTCAAAATTCCTCTTTCCCATATTTAATTTATTCGAATTCACTAGAATTACTTAACTAAATTTTACTCTTTTATTTCTTTCCAAAAATCCAATTCAATTGCTTTTGGTAACTCATTATACTGGGAAATTCAATCCAACCAGATTATCCAATATAAATCATCACAGGATATCAACAATCATATCACAGAATATTTAAACAAAATTAAATATTTTGAGGAATCCAGTTGGATCCCTCCAACCTGTTTCCCTGCATCCACAGATGTTAGCACAATACCAATTCCACTTCGAGGTGGAATATCGCGGTATATGGGTTTAATATAAAATCATCCGCTATTATGCGGTGCATAGGGTCTCATCCGCTATATAATGCGGGAATATCAACAACTCCAATATATACATATGCCAATATGTATATATTGCTATATACTACTATATATATAGTATCACATCAAACCAAATCAATCATTCAATCAATTATTTAAATTTAACCAATTAAATTTAAATTGTAATTTAACTGAGTGAGATTAACTCACCTTTGCTTTTATTTGTACTCCACTTCAATATTGCCTTGGTTTTCCCAATTTTTGACCTTGTATACACAATTCACGATTTATTAATATTTTGAACCAATCAAATGACTAATTTCTATTTATTATTTAGAATTAATTTAGTTAACCTCTCTAATACACTGAAATAACCAAAATAGTTATAAAAGTCAATTAAATAATTTAATCGCCTTAATATACCTTAAAAATTAAACAGCAGGTTTATAATCTATATTTAAAATTAAAGATCTAAATTTTTATACCACTCTTCAATATTTAAAATTCCTTTTAACCCTATATATTAAATAAAACAGAATTGTTCTGTGTTCTCTGCAAAATACAAAACCTTACCTATCTAAAATTTCCCTTATAAAACCATACACTTTTAATTTCTTATATCTACATAATTATATATATATATACTAAATCAAAATGGTTTGAAGATAATATTCGAACCTCTCTGTTGCAACTCCAGAACCCACGCGACAAGCATATCCAGAATGCACGCAACCAACTTCCATCGGCCAAAGCCCCAAATCGACTCTCGCACCACCACTTCGACGAGACCATCGCTGTTCTTCCCCACATCGCGTGGCCTAAACCCTAGTGAGCTCGAAACCCCACAGTCGTTCCTCGAACTCGATTGAATGGTGACTACGACGCGATGTCAACCCCTTCGTGCCCGCAAACGAAACCCCACCTTCAATCACGAATCGATCGCGAGTCGATCGCAGTCGCCTCCTCTTGCGATGCCCTAAATCTCGCGAGCACGAGAACGCGAGAGCATCCCACTCTCTTCGATCAAATGATCCATCCCTGCTAATTCATCTGCTTTGCCATCGAGCCTGTATGCACGTGCGCACGCGAGTTTCCCCCATTCGAACGTGATCGTTTTGAAGAAGCTGAAGCTGTGGCCTTAATATTTACTTGAATGAATCGATATTTATTATTATTATTTTTTTTTCGCGATTGCAGAAGAGGAATTGGGAAATTAAGGGAAAAAAATGAGGGCATGGATCCTTTTCGTGATTTTGAAAAAGGGAAACGAGAAGAAATTCAAAATCGAAGAGGAACGAAAGAATTCGTTTAAAAAGAAAAGCGAATTACAGGCATTCGCCCCCTTTTCTTCTGTTTTAAATTTCTATTTTCTAACGAGAATGAACATCTCGATTTTGAAAGAACAAGGAAGTGTGTTCGAGAAGGCAAAGGAACGTGGGGGAAAAATATCTAGCTACAGTGTTTTGTTTATATTGTTTATATTAAATTCTCGATTAAATTTCAACGCGTTTACATATCGTACGCTCACACCACAACCCCAATCGCTACGAAAACTGAAATCCGATAATAATACAATATTACGGATCCAATGGAACTGGTTTCGTCGAATTCCAAGACTGTCCCCCGGAAGGCTATTTTTAAATATCATTTTAAACGATATATTTACAAAACTGAACAAAACACTTTTAATTTCAGTTTTAAAAGTTCTATTATCTTCAGCATTAACAATATAAATTTTCTGAGCCAATAAATTATTTTTAACAAGCTCAAAACTCTGGATTCTCTATTTTACCCTATATTCAATTGTTTAATTCAAAAATTAAATTATCCAATAAATATTTATATCTGAAATTCGAGTTAAAATTTAGCTTTTGAATATTTAAAAAAAAATAAAATATTCCAATTTAAAAGCCCAAAATTTCGGGTCGTCACATTCCTTCCCCCTTAAAAGAATTTCGTCCCCGAAATTACTAGTTAGGAAGAATGATTCAATCCCCGTTAACTATTTCCCAAATCAAACAGTTTTAACAACTTTCCAAAGTCTTCTTTTATTAAAGACACTCTATCCTCTATCTAACTTTCCAACTTGTCCATAAGTTTCAAACAATATTACCTACTTATCAACTCAAATCTAAATTTAAATTCAAATTTGAAAATATCAAAATTTCTCAAAAATTTTCTAACACTCTAAATTTCCAAAAAAACTGGCCAGCGTCTCCTTTGCGCGGCTAGCTCGGTACAACTACAAAATGGCTCTACGGCCTCCCAATCTCAAAAAGAAAACAAAAAGCCAAGTGGCTGGATCAAAAACCCAATCAAATTTCATATAGAAATTCAAATACATACCTTTTGTCGGGCCATTAAATTTATCTTCTAAAATCAAAATCTCAATTTATCCATTGCTTTTATACACCTGTATATCCTTCTAAGCAATAATATTCAATCACAATTCCAAAGTCATTTTATACTTTCCTTTACAAATTTTCAATATTTGTTTTATTTAAGCCCGTACGATGCACATATATTGTCCGTACGCAATATCACATTCGATCGCTCAATCGATCACACAATCTCACTTCCGAACTAGTATCGTCCACCCGACTTCCTAGTGCGGACTCAGATCTGGTTTCTTGATCAGAAACCGTTATTCTCCTTGCATAGCCACAAACTATGATAGAGAATATCCAGAATCAATCAACAATCCATATCCAGGTTCGCCGTCGAAAATCGAGTGAAAAATCCTAATTCGGATCGATAAAACTATCTCGAAATTCTGTGTTCGACATCTGGACCAAATAGCTATGCGAATAAAATAATATACGTACATCTTACGTATAAATTCCAATTGATTATCAGTTATATCAATTCTCTTTTATTCACATTCCTTTTTGATTGTTATCCCCTTATTCACAACTATCCCATTTCACAACTTCAGTTTTAGTCTTCATTCAACTATTCACTTAGTATATATTTTTTTCAAAATTACTAAGTATATTTCCAATACAAATTTCTTAAGAATTTCATTCTTCAATTCTTAAGTTCAATATAAATTTTTCTTATATTTATTTACTACTTCACCACTGAAGTGTATATATTCAAATTGAACTCCCATTTCATATGAATTCCAACTTACTTCAATTTACTACTTCATTTCCAATTTTTTTCCTTAAATTCAATTCATCTCCAACTTCTGAATATTGAATTTTATTTAGCTCGAAAACAATCCAAGTTAATTCATTCAATAACTATTTCTCAACTTATTTAAACCACTCCTCTGTTTGAGTTCAGTTTCCCTTCAACATTTACTTAAGTCAATAACTTAAGTTTATTTTCCATTTAACCAACCCTTTAAAGTTTTATTTCCATCTTTCATTTGATTCTTATTTAATCAAATTCCATCCATTTATTTATTTAATATAAGTGGTTTATTCACTCAATCGTTATGAATTTTATTTTCCATACTCAATTCATTTGGAATTATTTTATTAATAACCAGGCCATTTCCAATTTATTTTCACTTATTTGGATTTCATTCGCAATCCAAACCATCACTATGTTATCCAATTTCATTAACTCACAATTCAATTTCATTAACTAATTTATTATCAAATTAGTTCCTCCGCTGGTTAAAATTAAATACTTGCTTTTTAATTCCAAATATCACTTCACTTAATTTTCTTAAGTTCAATTTATTTTATAATTCAAGTTTGGATTTATTTAAAAATTAAGATTGCTCATCTTAGTCGTTTCCATTTAATAATTACAATTCCAAATTATAACTCTTAATGGTTCAAAGTAATGGATTCCCATTTATGACTTACAATTTCATTTCTATTCATAAGTTTTAACTTACTTGCTTAAGATCTAGGACTATTCATTTAAGTCCATTTTCATCTTTATAATCAAATTTCAAATTATTACACTTAAGAACTTAAGAATATGAATTTCTTTACACAATTATAAGCATTTTACATTACCTTTATATCCAATTCAATTCGACTTCATCTTATTTACATTTAATTCAATTCCAATTCTCAATTTTATTTAACTTATCTTAAGTTAAATTCAAATATATTTTATTCACCTTCGTATACTCGAATTAAATTTTAATTCCAGGATACAATTTTATACGAGTATTACAATTCATTCACCTTCAAGTTCTCTAACTCTTTTATCTACCAACTTATATTACTCATTGAGTTATTTTCATCTCATAATTATAATCCCAGAATTTAAACTTTCATTCCCTTCTTATTTCAATCAACTTCATTCTATACTTTATATTGTTGATTCATTTAAATTTCAACATTTATATTTTAAATAGAATTCCCAGAATCCAATTGCCCGGATTTATTTCAAAACCATTTTGAATCCATAAATAACTCATACTCATCTGGTATATCACATCAAATCCCAATTTCCAAAACAATCTGCTTTTACCAAACAATTTTCCCTTTGAATTTCAAAACCAACCCAGTTCACAATCACTTCCAATTTAAAATAGTTTGGTAGCAATTTCTCTTTGGAAACTCGAAAATAGACATCGATGATGCTGCAGTCATCACCGAAATTATTTTCCAGCGACCGTAAGAGAATTTAATGCTTTTATCACTTTAAAACATTTCAAACATTTTTAAAATCCCAAATTCCCACCAGATTTCAATTCAATTTCAAAAATATTCATGAAATAATATCACCATTATTTCCCCAAAATCTTTAAAAACTATTTTTAAATCCAAAGGAATTTAAACCTTTCCCAAAACTTCAAATTCAAAACCCATCCAATTTTATATCCAAACATTTCTCTGGAATTCTATCACGTTTTATTTCAAGTTATAAGTCACATTTACAATTTACATTTACAAGTTTCATTTATTTATGAATTTATCTCATTTGATTTTAAATCACATTTGTAATTCACATTTGTATATAAAGTTTATCTCAATTTATAAATTTCATTTATAGTCTATATTTCAAATTCCATTTTGTTATATAAATTTATTCTTCAACTTAGGTTATACTTTTCCAATTTCTGATTCAATTTTTACACAATGATGATAATAATTTAATATCATCACTTTCTAACAACCAAGCATCCAAATATATAACCATAATAATTTACAAAAGTTATCCTTTTATATACAAAATAATTTGGGCAAAATTATTTCATTCACCCTATTTAAAACAATATTGTGTCGAACTGTTCTATTCAAGTGTTTAGAAACCCCTTCGATACAGTTGTACAGACTGTGCCGACGAAGGTTCATATGCCACTCAATAAATCAACCAACATAATATAAAATCATTTTATATTCACTAACAAATACGCGCTCATATCTATTAGTACTCTCAAAATTCCCACCAGAGCCAAGGTTATCGCCAACCTTTGCTCTGATACCACTTGTGACGACCCGACTTTCCAGACCCGGAAAATCGAACCATTTTAGTTACGAAGAAGAGGTAGAAGAAGAAAAATAGAAAACAAAATCAGAATCTAACCATCGCAGCGGAATAAAATATAATATATATCAACAGATCTTTACACAAATCAAAAAAACTATATCTGTTTATACAATACATCATCAGAGTACATCAACATCCATAACATACAACTGAATACACAGCGGAAAAATAATAGCAAGTACGGGAGTACGTATCGTCATCCAGCTCGTCTCCTGAGCTCCACAGCTATAACCTGAACCTGTTTATCTCGGTCTGACCCGAGCATCATATAAAACAATACCCGAGTCAGTCTGGAAAACCAGCGTGAGAAAATCACACTCAAATTTATTATTAAAGTTTCAAAATCCTTTGAAAACAAAAGCATCTCGTAAGACCACGCCACAAATAAACATGTCGGGTTTTTACCTTACGATAGCTAAAACACTTTTTATAAAAATCCTCTGATATTATAATAGTGTCTATTTACAAATACTTATTAAAATAGCCGAAATTGTTACATCTATTAAATTCCGGCATACTAGCCACAAAGTGGGTAATACAAACAAAACTCGTACAAGGCACGTAGGGAGAATGGATTTCCAACGAATGACTAGGCACTGGGGTACCACCTGTCACAGTACGTGGCCTAGATCACAGTACCGAGGAGTACGCCCGCTCCCCTGCAACACAAGGCCGGAATCATCCCTTACTGGATAATTCCAAATAAAATCACCCCACGGTTGGGATCAGCAACCGCAACACTAAGCCGAAATAAAAGGGACATCTAGACAGGGATGACCTTACTCTCAAGTGGGGGCTACCCACGAAGCCTTGCTGCATAACCCCTGATTTTCAGTCATTCCCGGTTGATGAGGTTCGAGGCTAAACGATACCTTTATAGCACATATCCCTTAGAATGCCCATCGTCCACCTGACGATGTCACGAAAGCATTCGTCCATACAAGTCCGTCCCGGGTCCGAACGGAACCGAAGGCACTATTCCTACTACATCCATTTTGGAAATATCCTCAGGATTAGTAGCGACTAGCCCTTGCACTTCACTGCTCCATCTTCGACTCTGAACACGTTACACGAAACGTACAAAATCGGATCGAAGTGGTATTCGAGTCTCCAGACCTAGAATCCCGGTATACGGAAACTCGATCCCGGTCTCTTCGAAACGATCAGCGCATTTGGCTAATATTGATAGTCGGTTATTTAACTATCAATTAACATCCACAAGCAACCATCACACAATAAATAATTTCCCACATTATTTATTTACCCAAATATCTTTCCGAGATATATTTCCAAATTTTCAAAGCTCATTTGAAAACAATTCCCGCTTACGGAATACATTCCCAAATATTTATTTCCTCTGAAACACCAAGTACAAAATACTTTTAGATTTAAAAATAATTTAAAAACACTTTACTGTAAATATGCTTTATAACATTGAAATTATAAACTACTTTAATGCTTTATTAAAAATATATACTTTAAAATAAACCACTTTACAAATATAAACTAAATTTCCTCTTTAAAACATAATACCAAATCACTTTTATATAATTACTACAATAATAGATTTTTGAAAATACTTACTTAGGAAATTAACATTTAGAAATAATCAATTTTCTAAAACATGCTTTTAAAAACACAATTAGAACTTTTAACTTATATTAAAAATTGCTTTGAAAACGTACTTGGCTATCCAGAGAAATACACTTTTCATTCCCATCTTTTACAAATAAACCAACACTTATTTTTAAACCAAACCATATCCTTTTATAAATTCCCATCTTGAATTTATATTCTCAAATATCCACTGATATTTTATTTTACTTTATAACCCAGTTTCCAAAATCTCACTTCTCTTTAAATTTCAAATTTCCAAATATTTAAATCAATTTACAATTGATTTCCCAATTTATTTTACTTTGAAAATAAATTTCCTTACTTAATCCATTTATTTCCAAATTCATTAACTTCCAGATTTTTTTACTCATTATGATTTTAAATCTTTAAATCGAAACACAAGTCTCAGATTTCCCAAATTCCTTCTTTCTTTTTAATTTCATTTAAACATTGAATTAAAATAAATTTTTATCCCTTTAAATAACATCACATAAATTTTCTTTAAATTCAATATTTCTCTATTTATTCAAAATTCCTCTTTCCCATATTTAATTTATTCGAATTCACTAGAATTACTTAACTAAATTTTACTCTTTTATTTCTTTCCAAAAATCCAATTCAATTGCTTTTGGTAACTCATTATACTGGGAAATTCAATCCAACCAGATTATCCAATATAAATCATCACAGGATATCAACAATCATATCACAGAATATTTAAACAAAATTAAATATTTTGAGGAATCCAGTTGGATCCCTCCAACCTGTTTCCCTGCATCCACAGATGTTAGCACAATACCAATTCCACTTCGAGGTGGAATATCGCGGTATATGGGTTTAATATAAAATCATCCGCTATTATGCGGCGCATAGGGTCTCATCCGCTATATAATGCGGGAATATCAACAACTCCAATATATACATATGCCAATATGTATATATTGCTATATACTACTATATATATAGTATCACATCAAACCAAATCAATCATTCAATCAATTATTTAAATTTAACCAATTAAATTTAAATTGTAATTTAACTGAGTGAGATTAACCCACCTTTGCTTTTATTTGTACTCCACTTCAATATTGCCTTGGTTTTCCCAATTTTTGACCTTGTATACACAATTCACGATTTATTAATATTTTGAACCAATCAAATGACTAATTTCTATTTATTATTTAGAATTAATTTAGTTAACCTCTCTAATACACTGAAATAACCAAAATAGTTATAAAAGTCAATTAAATAATTTAATCGCCTTAATATACCTTAAAAATTAAACAGCAGGTTTATAATCTATATTTAAAATTAAAGATCTAAATTTTTATACCACTCTTCAATATTTAAAATTCCTTTTAACACTATATATTAAATAAAACAGAATTGTTCTGTGTTCTCTGCAAAATACAAAACCTTACCTATCTAAAATTTCCCTTATAAAACCATACACTTTTAATTTCTTATATCTACATAATTATATATATATATACTAAATCAAAATGGTTTGAAGATAATATTCGAACCTCTCTGTTGCAACTCCAGAACCCACGCGACAAGCATATCCAGAATGCACGCAACCAACTTCCATCGGCCAAAGCCCCAAATCGACTCTCGCACCACCACTTCGACGAGACCATCGTTGTTCTTCCCCACATCGCGTGGCCTAAACCCTAGTGAGCTCGAAACCCCACAGTCGTTCCTCGAACTCGATTGAATGGTGACTACGACGCGATGTCAACCCCTTCGTGCCCGCAAACGAAACCCCACCTTCAATCACGAATCGATCGCGAGTCGATCGCAGTCGCCTCCTCTTGCGATGCCCTAAATCTCGCGAGCACGAGAACGCGAGAGCATCCCACTCTCTTCGATCAAATGATCCATCCCTGCTAATTCATCTGCTTTGCCATCGAGCCTGTATGCACGTGCGCACGCGAGTTTCCCCCATTCGAACGTGATCGTTTTGAAGAAGCTGAAGCTGTGGCCTTAATATTTACTTGAATGAATCGATATTTATTATTATTATTATTATTTTCGCGATTGCAGAAGAGGAATTGGGAAATTAAGGGAAAAAAATGAGGGCATGGATCCTTTTCGTGATTTTGAAAAAGGGAAACGAGAAGAAATTCAAAATCGAAGAGGAACGAAAGAATTCGTTTAAAAAGAAAAGCGAATTACAGGCATTCGCCCCCTTTTCTTCTGTTTTAAATTTCTATTTTCTAACGAGAATGAACATCTCGATTTTGAAAGAACAAGGAAGTGTGTTCGAGAAGGCAAAGGAACGTGGGGGGAAAATATCTAGCTACAGTGTTTTGTTTATATTGTTTATATTAAATTCTCGATTAAATTTCAACGCGTTTACATATCGTACGCTCACACCACAACCCCAATCGCTACGAAAACTGAAATCCGATAATAATACAATATTACGGATCCAATGGAACTGGTTTCGTCGAATTCCAAGACTGTCCCCCGGAAGGCTATTTTTAAATATCATTTTAAACGATATATTTACAAAACTGAACAAAACACTTTTAATTTCAGTTTCAAAAGTTCTATTATCTTCAGCATTAACAATATAAATTTTCTGAGCTAATAAATTATTTTTAACAAGCTCAAAACTCTGGATTCTCTATTTTACCCTATATTCAATTGTTTAATTCAAAAATTAAATTATCCAATAAATATTTATATCTGAAATTCGAGTTAAAATTTAGCTTTTGAATATTTAAAACAAATAAAATATTCCAATTTAAAAGCCCAAAATTTCGGGTCGTCACAGTACCAGGCGCGTGTCTTGCATTTACTGTAGATTTATTGCTGGTGGAATGCTACAGGAATAGGTATGATTTTGGCAGCTCTACTACATTACCTAGTACGGTTGGTTGTACAACTTATCTTTTACTTTTGCACGTCTATGTGACATAGTAGACAAGTAGCTTCTTCAGGGCTGTGCTGGTCGGTCGCTTGCTTCCAAAGCTTGTCGAGGAAAGTTGAAAGTCGCTAAGAACCAAGCTACAAGGAATGTGTCGGGCCGGATATGGGATGACAAGACAGGCTGCCTTGGGACCGGTTGAAGGTGGGTTGTGATGAAGCCAGGCTGAAGATGGGTCATGCTTGAGCTGGACCTTGTCTGATGAGTTGGCTGTTGAAGCTTTCTTGAGTTGCCAGTTGGAATTTGACCTGGAATTTTGTTGAATAAATAGGCTAGCTCGGGATCAGACTGAGTTTAGGCCGGCATGGACTGACCAAGCTTTGATTAGCTGGGCTGACATGGATCAGGTCGAACTATGCTTAATCGGCTTGCAAATTATACTTGTGAGAAATTTGAGTAACACATGCGTATTGAGTATGGTGCATACTCTTTTATACTTGGGAGAATATTGGTTCTTTGGATACTTTAAAAGCAAATAATTTTAAAATGCATGTTTTGTATTGTGTACATACAAATGTTTTAAAAACAAATGTTAATGGACATACGTATGCTTTTAAGACATATTCGGTTGTTTCAAGACGTATTTTTATACTGCCATTATGGTTCAAACTCGGCATCTTTCTTTTAATCTACAACTTGATTTTAGCCACATAAACATCATTCATGCATCATGAATTTTACATTGAACTATTAAAAATTCAAATACAAGACTATATAAATGGGATAATTAAAATAAAAATGAAGATGAAATCCATATAAAAGTTTGGGGAATCGTTAAAGGGATTATCATTTTGGCTAAGGGGAGTAAATGATAAGAGGTAAATTTTAAGTACAACTGTACAACTGACCACTATGTATCTTTTTACATAATAGTGTTTATCCTATTTCCCTTCCTACATCTCTCATTTTCGCATACTTTTTTTCTTCATTTTTGAACCCATACCAAATCCTAATAGCGTACGACCTCCTTCACCCCATCGCTGCTCGATATTGATCTACTACTCCAATTGCATTGTTGTAAACTAATAGTGATATTGATCTTCTTTGAAATTATAAAAAATATATTTTTGTATCAAATTTTGAAATATATAAACAATTTTATACCTTATTTTGAAATGGTTCAAAACATAAGATCCTATGTATCTTTCAGACACATCGTTGGAATCTTGAATGGAAGGGAAAAAAATCAATACTCGTAACTTCTTTTCCTTTGATGGAGGTTGAGATGGAGGGTTGGATTAAGATTAAGATAGAAGTTGAGATAGAGATGGAAATTGAAATGGAGGTTGAGATTGAGATGAAGATTCTTCGTCTTCTTCTAATAAGAGACTTATGATTCAAATTGAGGATTATGGTTTAGTATTTGAAGTTGAAAGTACGATCGGATAATTATATATAAGGTGGAAAGAGGAAAGAAACATAGTAGATTATTCTGTGATTTTGAATAGGCTTTACAAAAGGGAGAATCAGTAATTTGATTCTCCCATTAATGATTATTTTTCCCTAAAATTTTTTTTTCATTTTCTCAGTCAAAATGATAACCTTTTTAACAATTTCCAAAATTTGTGCTGAATAGAAATGGTGCGTTATTTGCGTAACTAACATGGCAGTTAAATGGGGTATGTTGAATGGGACACGCACAAAGAAAGTTCAATGAAAGGGGAATGCCTTTTTTGTTGCAAACGGGGTAGAGAAAGGCGATTAAGTATTTGTTTGCTTTAGTATATTTATTTGTTTCATTTTTTAAAATTATTTTTGAATAAATATTAATAATTGATATTAAATTTTAAACTAAATATAAAATGCAAAAAATAGCACAATATGGAAATAGTTAATAGTACATTTCATTAAGAAAAGATATATTTGAAGTTAATAGTACATTAATCATTTTTCCTAAATTGCACCACCATCTAGTTTAATAAATTTCTAAGTTCAACATTAATGTCTGACGAAGAACAAGGCAGCTTAAAATTAGCAAGGTGGAACCCAAGTATAGCATGAAGCTCCCACCGTTCATAACTATTAGTCAATGCCTGAATTCTGATACAATGTTCGACAGCATGTTTGAACACATTAGCATTTAGATCTTCATCTCTCAGAGTGGGAGATCTCATGGGCCTTATCCGAGATGATGAAACAACATCAATTGTTGTTCGAGGAGCAACGGTGAAGAGTCCAAAATACGGGTCATTCGCTAACCCATCAAGAATATCCAAGTAAAGCTGGGTGTCAAAGTGGACTAGAGGTGAAGGAATGTTATAAACACATGCCTTTCATTATAACACCATCATACGCAAGGTCAAGCTGCCTGAATTTGGAGGGAGCATGGTCTTTTGATAAAATAGTTGTCACACACCATTCATCATCCCCTCGAATGTAGTCCCATTCAACCAACCAAACGCCCCCTACTGTTTGTAGCAGATAATTCCACACTGTCCAATTCTGTTTCATGTTATCTTATTTGTTCTTCATATGAATACCAATAAAAAGAAAAATCCTCTCAGCATTTCAATCGACGATGTTTCTAGTAGAAGAACCAATGGAAACATTCAACATACTAAAATTCCAAAAAAAATTAGGAAAAATTATATGGTATATAAATGCAAAATAAACACAACTGCAAAAGAAATTACCTCGATTTGAGATTGAATGGATACGGTTTGAGCTGGAGAAGTTCAAATTTGGGGTGTACGAATTTGGTGAAGGATGAAAGGGGTTGGTGTTACATAGTGTAAAAAATGGTCATTTTGAATTGAAGTGTTTGGACTTGACGCGTAGGACGCGTTAAGTCCTAACTGTCCAATTTCTATCGCTTTGTCCAAACAGTGTTAATAAGTTAACTGGCCTATTTGGGTTTTTGACGCATCATGTCGAACGCGATGAAAGCCCAAATGGGTGAGTTAATGTCTGCAAATGCACCCAAAGACTATTGATATCATTGGACGTGTCAAAAGCCCAAAAATACCAGTTATTGACTGCGAACGCACCCAAAGGTTATTGATATTGTATCACTTAAGCACAATTGGAGATAATAAGAAAATATTTTTCAAACTTCTATTTGGGAAAGTAGCATAAAGGTAGAGAATTAAATACTATTCATGGTTAAATTTTGGACAAGTTGAGTTGACGTTGCATCCGATGTGTCTGATGCATCTAACATGTCAAATACAGGACCTATCATTTTATTCTGTTAGAGGGAACTAGTGGAAACAAATGGTTTGCTCCAACATGCCAGAAGCCAACGACATTTTACCAATGGTCGCACCTCTTCCTCCCATTATATTCACTCCTTCTCCTCTATTTCACTCACCAAAACAACTCATCACCTCCCCAAAAATTCTTGCATTTTATCTGCTTTTACGTTGCTTTTTTAAGAAAATTTCATCGAATTTGTATTTTTCATACTTTTATCTACCTCTTATATTTTTCTTGAATTTTTTTATTTTTTTGGCAGAATGTCGTGAAAGTGAATGGCACTATAAGACCGTGTAATATGGATAAACTACTTGTGTGGAATTAAGTAAATAGTAAAAGCAGTAAAGTTAATGACACCAGAGATTTTTATACTGGTTCGAACTCCCGTTCTATGTCCAATCCCAGACTCCTTCTGGAATTAAACTATCAACCCTCATTTGACCCGAAGGAATAGGTTTACACCGCCTGAGCAACCAAACAGGACTTCTACCACCTAAGCAACCGAATAGGACTTCTACCGCCTGAGCAACCGAACAGGACTTCTTTACAAATAACAAAAGTATCTGACTGTAGTATGCTCTTTGAATAGCACTGATAAGTCAATTAAGTACAATCTTCCTATAATCTTCTCCTTTATGATATGTAGTGTAATGTGCTTGAGAATTGTGGAAGATAGAGTGATAAACGATCAGAGAATGTAAACAATTTGAGTGCAGTTTGAAAACTAGAGAATAGATAAGAATTCAAGAATATTAAAAATAGATTCAGTGAGATGTTTGTTGAATTCTATAATCTATTTATAGTGTTTAAAAGGTTGTAACCATAGATGAAAAGTCTAATTGAAAGAAAACAGGCGCAACCGTTGATTTTGAAGACGTTACTCTTCGATGAAGAGAAGTGTCTATTCATGAAATTAGCTGTTGAAAATATTCAGCCGACTGAATAAAATAATTCAGCCTTCTGGATCAAATTAAAATGCAAACAACAAGGAATTAGGCTATTTCTGGCCTTATTTAGCCGGCTGAATAAATTCATTCAGCCGGTTGAATATTGTGAAAGAAAAATTTTGTTTCAGCATTCAACCGACTGAATTAATGCATTCAGCCGGCTGTTTTCAACCTGCTGTGCATAGTTGTGCATGTGTGTATACGTTATATATATATATATATATATCAATTCAGGAGAGATTTTAACAAATTACTAACTAATATATAGACTCTATACTAGGAACTAACAGCTTCAAAACACTCTGAATATGAATCTGCAACAAATCTCCTGCATAAATGATTAGTACACACAAAATATTTTATATAGCTTGTCATTAATCAAAACAATGTTAAATTGAGATTCCAACATTGTCCCCCTTTTTGATGATGACATTATATAAGTAGAAATAATATATTTATAGAAGTACTTACCTTAACATTGCTACTCCCCTTGTCAATATGCACAAATATTTAACTAACTTTCTCCCACTTTGTCATCGACAAAAAGAAAGAGATGCATAGAATCAAATAAAGAGTACATTATATAAATAACTCATACTTGAGATGACATCACTGAAAATAACAATAGTCAAACAATCATTACATAAATAACTAGATAGAGTATCATAGAAGTTTGATTAAAAATAGTAGAAATAATAATTAAAATTGAGTAGAGAGAGAAGGTTGATCATCATTGGAATCCAAACTTGAAGATGACCATTGAAAAGGAGATGGATTGCGAACTTCGGTGGATGTAGATCCGAAACAAGAAATTTTATCCTATATTTTATTAAGAAAACCTTTTATGGAGTTGAATTTCTTTTTCGTTTTCTTTTCAAGAGCCTTAATATCACGATGAAGTTTGGATTGATTTCGGGAGAGAGTGATGATAGCTTGTCTATAGGAAGTTTCCGGGCCAACAACTTGAATGGAGTCATCATCCTCTTCTTCTTCTTCATGTTGAGTATGCGAAGAAGAGGCAATAGTAGTGTCACGAGGTTGAGGAATACCTTGTTGAACGTTGTGAGACCATTGTTGAAAAGAAATGATTTGTCGTGAAGGAGGCCGGTGTGGAAGACCCATCAATCCTAAAGTTTTTGCGCCTAACTCACTAATGCTTGAAAACTCGGAGTCGGGCATTGGAATGCCAAAGTTGAGAAGGATACGCATAATATAAGCACCATAATGAATGGTCTTATATTTTCTTCGGATTGTGATGTCTTGAAATTCATCTAAAATGATTTTGCCCCAATTTACTTGTTGGTTGGAGTAGATTGAGTAAAGGGCTTAAAAATTGCTTTTATAGACTTTTTCATAACTTCTCGTTCGAGGTTGTAGAGAGCGAATGAAGGCACGGTGAATAAGACGTGCTTGTGGTCGTAAGTTGCTAGACTTTAATGCACTTAAATTGGTAAGATGGTCGGATAAGAAACGATGTGAAACTTCGTCTCTATGATCCATATCAACTTCAATATCATCTATATCAACACCTTGAAATGGACAATTTAGAATATTTCCTAATCTTTGTAAAGGCAAGAAAATTTTAGTGCCACAAACTATAGACCAAACACAATCTTTTCGATTTTGAGGATTATGGTGGTCTAAATTCAGATTAGCAAGAAAGAGTTTAATCAAAAGATGATTAATTTTGACATTATTTGGAGCATACCCTATTAGATTATCAAAGTGGAATTGCTTCGCCAATTCTCTAATTCGGTAAGCTGCAAAATCTGGAAATTTCATGAAAGCCCCTTCAAAGATATTGGAATTTTTCATAGAATTGAATCATGAAATTACAACATCATTCCATAGCCATTGTCGAATCTGATCTTCAGATGGACCGGAGGTGGATTCTCTTGTGCGTTTGGATCTTGGAGCCATTAGAGAGTAAAGAGAAGTAAGAAGTTTGAAAGTTTGAGGTAAAAAAATGGCTAGGGTTCTGAAGTGAATTGGTAAGAAATGAATATATAGTAGGTAAAAAGCAAGGGCAAAAGTGGAAGAATAGAATGTAGGGACAAGTTAAAAAAATGCCTCAGATGGAATTCAACCGGCTGAATCAATTGAATCAGCCATCTGAATTGCTCTGAGTTTCAACCCGCAAAGAAATAGTTCATTTTTGAACTAATTCAGACGGCTGTTTGAATTGATTCAGCCGTCTGAATCTGGAAGAAAAATTATATTATCATAATATTCAGCCGTCTGAATCTGGAAGAAAAATTATATTATCATAATATTCAGCCGTCTGTTTTGTTATAAACAGCCGGCTGAATTTGTGTAGAAACTCATATCAGCCCATATGAATAATAAATACACTATATATAAACAACGTAAATAATTTTTTTTGAACAATCTGAAAATAAAAATAACATGTTAACAATAGCATAAAAAAATTTTAAATAGATTTGGAAGAAGAGCTTGGAGTGTGATATTCATCTGGTTCTATTTTTGTTTTCTCTTGATATGGCCTTAGTGGTGACCATCTATGCCGCGTTCCCATGAATTCAGAGATATTGGTGGATGCTGTGGCGATAGTTCCCAAGCATTGCATCGGGACGGAGAACAAACAGGAGATGGTTGATGAACTGTGCTTTTGGATGAAGATCCACAGAATTTCAATGCGACTTGTTCTATAAAGCTTAACCGCTTGGCGTTAACCTTTTGTTCATAATACAGTTCGCGTTGTAATTCCAGAGATTCCTTTTGGTAATGATGAATGTCATCTATTTTTTGTTTGGTAGATGGTGAACCAAAAAATAGAGATTTTCTTGTTCTTTTACCAGGCGGAGTATAACCTGTGTGAGTAGATGGAGGCACAATTGGTACAGGTTCATAAATCGGCGTTGGAGTTGGTAATTCACCGATCCCGAACTAGGAGAAGAATAAGATAGAGCAAAGGATTCAGAATTATGCTGGGACGACATTTTGAGAAATGTATTTGAAACTTAAATTTTTTATTATTTAAAACTAATGTCAAAAGAAGGAAGATTAGTAGAGGTATATATGTGTAAAGACATATATAAATAGAAAATAGATTTGTGGTTAGGTTTGTAAGAACTAGAGAAAAATTTGGTTAGAGGAAAACAAATGAAAGGTAAATAGAAAAAAAAAGGCAAACCATCGAAAGCTAAAAAGAAAGGAGTAGTGAAGTGGTAGAACACTAGACTTCCAAGTAAGAGATCCCGAGTTCGAGTATTGGAAAAAAATTATTAAAAAATTATAAATCCTTTATTGATACAATTCCTAATTCTCTTCTTAATTTTATAAATATATTTTCATTTAAAGGTTTTGTAAATATATCTACTAATTTATTTTCAGAGGATACAAATTCCAGTCTGACTAAATCCTTTTCAATATTATCACGAAGAAAATGATGACGTATGTCAATATGTTTAGTTCGTGAGTGATTTACAGGATTTTTGGAAAAGTTTATAGCACTAGTATTATCACAAAAAATTATTGATTTAGATAAATTAACACCAAAATCTTGAAGAGTTTGTTGCATATAAATAACTTGAGCACAAGCTAAAGCAGCAGAAATATATTCTGCCTCACAAGTTGAAAGTGAAACACAATTCTGTTTCTTGCTAAACCAAGAGACTAAGGACTGTCCAATGAAATGACAAGTCCCACTAGTACTTTTCCGATCTGTCCGACATCCTCCAAAATCAGCATCACTATATGAAACTAACTCAAAAGGACATTCTTTCGGATAGAAAAGTCCAAAATATTTGGTTTTGCTTAGATAACGTAATATGCGTTTTACTGCTCGCATATGTGATTCTTTAGGATTTGCTTGAAATCGAGCACATAAAAAAACACTCATCAGTATGTCAGGTCTACTAGTAGTTAGATAAAGTAATGATCCAATTATACTTCGATATAATTTTTGGTCAACACTTTTGCCATATTCATCTCTATCGAGATGAACTGTTGTGCTCATCGGAGTTGGTTTAGCAGAAGTGTTTTCCATATTAAATCGTTTAATTAGATTATTACAATATTTTCCTTGATTAATAAAAATTCCATTTTCTATTTGTTTAACCTGTAATCCAAGAAAATAAGATAATTCTCCCATATGTGACATTTCAAATTCTTTGGTCATAATTTTTGAAAATTCCTGACATAATTTTTCATTTGTAGAGCCAAAAATAATATCATCTACATAAATTTGAATAATTAAAATATCCTGTTTAGTTCTTTTTATAAAAAGAGTTTGATCAACCTTTCCTATTTCAAAACCAGAATCTATTAGATAGCTCTTAAGACGTTCATACCAAGCACGAGGTGCTTGTTTTAGATCGTATAGGGCTTTTTTAAGTTTATAGACATGGTCTGGAAATTTTTCATGTGTGAATAACGGAGGTTGTTCAACAAAAATATTTTCTTTTATATACCCATTTAAGAAAGCACTTTTAACATCCATTTGATAAATTTTGAAATTATGAAAACATGCAAAGGCCAGTAAGATACGTATTGCTTCAAGTCATGCAACTGGAGCAAACGTTTCTTCGTAGTCGATTCCTTCTTCTTGATTATATCCTTGTGCAACTAATCTAGCTTTATTCCTAGTTATACTACCTTGTTCATCTGCTTTATTTTTGAAAACCCATTTAGTACCAATGACTGTTTGATCACTTGGTCTAGGAACTAGTTCCCAAACTTTGTTTCGTTCGAACTGGTTTAGTTCTTCTTGCATAGCTATAATCCAAAGGTCATCAGTAGACGCTTCTTTTGCATTTTTAGGTTCGATTTTAGAAAGAAAAGCTACATGTCCCATTTGATTAAGTTGATTTCTAGTTCTAACATGTGAATCAATTTCTCCTATGACATTTTCTACTGGGTGATCTCGTAAAATCCTAGGAGGAGATCTTAATTCATTTTCATTATGATCAATGTTTCCATTTTGTTCAAAATTATTAGAAATGTTTTCGTCTTCTTCAAAATTATATTGAGTAACCATATCTGTGATTGTCTTAGGAATATCCTAAAAAAATTTATTAAATTTAAAATTTTCGTCGAATGAAACATGAAGTGTTTCTTCGATTGTTTTTGTTCTTTTATTGAAAATTCGATAAGCTTTGCTTCGATCTGAGTACCCTATGAAGATTCCTTCATCAGATTTTGGATCGAATTTTCCAAGCTGATCTTTTGTATTTAAGATAAAACATTTTGAACCAAAAGTTTTAAAATAAGAAATGTTTGGTTTTCTATGATGAAAAAGTTCATAATGGAGTATGATTTGTTAAAGGTTGGATAGAGACACAATTTAGAACATAGCAAGTAGTAGCTGCAGCTTCTGCCCAGAAATGTTTTGGTAATGTATTTCCATTCAACAAAGCTCTTGCACATTCTTGTAATGTTCTATTTTTCCTTTCTACAACTCCATTTTGTTGTGGTGTTCTAGGAAAAGAAAAATTATGGTAAATTCCCTTTTTATTACAAAAATGTTCAAATGTTTTAGTTTCAAATTCTCCTCCATGATTACTTCTAATATTTTAAATTTTAAAAATTTTGAGATTTTGAATTCTCTTTGCAAAATTCTTGAAATTTTCAAAAGTATCACTTTTATTTTTTAAGAAAATAGTCCAAGTATATCTTGAAAAATCTTCTACTATAACAAATACATATTTACTATGATTTATAGATTGAATTTAAGTTGGACAAAAAAGATCTAAATGTAGTAGTTCTAATGGTTGTATAGTAGAAATATTTTTCTTTGATTTAAAAGATGATTTTGATAATTTTCCTAATTGACAAGCATCACAAATATTGTTTACTTTAAAGTTCATTTTTGGTAAACCTTTACTAAATCATTTTTAGATAATTTATTTATAGTTTTGAAATTAATATGACAAAATCTTTTGTGCCATAACCAAGGATCATTTTCTTTAGCTATTAAACACATACTAGTGTGTAACCCGTGCGTTGCATACGGTAATATTGTAAAATATAATATTATACCTTTAATGTTAAAATGAGAACTTTGTTATATAATGTATGATAAATTTAGTGAAATAAATGAACTATAAATTAAAACTGGTATTATGTTTGTGTATAATTTATGTTGCATAGCGCACACATACATATATAATAAAGTAATTTATTCAGTTTGTTAATATGAATATAATATATATGTTGAAACTGATGTATGTTAGTAATTTATTAGATGAACCGAAAAATATTATTTAACGAAATTTGTTTAAATAAGTCAAATATAAAATTATGTAATTAGTTTACATACATGGACTTGAAGGTAAACTATAGGAAGAATCGAGAGGAATTTTGTAATATAATGTATGATAAATTCTTGATATAAAGGAATTATAACTTATTTACAAATTAATTTGTTATTATGTTTATGTACATAATTTATGTTATGTGATTTATATATCTTTATAGTTGGATAAAAAAATAGTCTTACAATTTTCCATAATGTGAATACGTGTACGTGTGTGTTAAAATCGACATATATTTTTATGATTTATTAAAAGAATAGACTGAATATTCATTGAAATAATTTAAATTTGAGATTTCATAAGTAGTTTAAATACATGGATTTTAATATAAAATAACAGGAAATAATTGAGGGAGGTTTAGTAAATAATTGTAAAAATGTATGTATTTGAAGCTAAAAACAGAATTTTTCAATGTAATACAATATAAATAAATTTAGATATATGAATAACATATTAAATTTGTAAATATTGTTTATTATATATGTTACGTGACTTATATATCTTTGTATTTAAATGAAAACTAATTTTATCACCTTTGTGCCTGATATGAATAGGTATACATATTGAAACCGTTATATCATAGCATTTATTAGATGAATTAACAAAAAATTATTGATTGAATTTATTTGAATAATTTAAATTCAAGATCACATAATTAATTTGAAAATATCGACTTTAATGTACAATGCTAGGTGATATTGAGAACTGTTTTATAAATAATTGTATAAATTCAAAATGCAGGTTTTTGACGTTAAAAAGGGTTTTACAATGTAATGCATGGTACGTATATTGATATAAATGAATAAAACTTTAAACTTGTAATAATTATTATGAATATAATTTTAGCTATGTGGTTGATGTATTTATATATTTGAATGAATTTTTTATCATTTTTGTTAATATTAATATGGTTCATATTGATCATATTTATTTGATAAATTAGTGAAAAATTGTATAGTGAAATTATTTAAATAGTTTTAAAGTAATGTAATCGATTACAATATGTGGCTTTAAATGTAAAATACTATAAAGGAATTGAGGGGAGGCTATAAATGATTATAGGAAATTTATAACGTAGGTATTTGGAGTACAAAAAACATAATTTTGTAGTGCATTTCATGATAAATTTATTGAGAGAAAATGTGAAATGGATTTATTATTATTATTTATATATACACTTTAAGTTATGTAACTTAGGTATCTTTACATTAATCTTCTTCTTTTAATTTTGTTAATATGAATATGGTGTACATATTGATATTTTCATAAATTAGTAAACGAATTAATGAATATTAGTTAGTTGGATGTATCTGATTAGTTTAAATTTAGATCGCATAATTAATTGTTACGTATAGGATGAAAAGTAAAATATTAGGAGAAAAGTGAGGTAAGTTTTGTGAATAATTATGGTAATTTTAAATGTAGGTATTTGAAGTTAAAAGTAGAATTTACAATGAAGTGTATGATAAATTTATTGAAATAAATTAACTACAAATTTTTATTATTGGTTTATATGATTTATATATCTTTATAATTGAATGAAAAATTAATATTATGGTTTAGTTGTTTAAGTGTTATACATATTTAAATTGTCGTTCTTTAGTATTTATAAGAAATATTAAATGAATTTATTTAAATAGCTTAAATTTTGGATTATTTAATTAACCTAAATTTATGGACTTAAATATAAAATGTTAGAAGGTAGCTGATAAATTATATGTAAATAATTGTATAAACTTTAGAATGTATGTACCAAAATGTAAACTAATAGAAGAGAATTAGTAAAATAAGTGTAAAATGATAAGTTAAAGAATTTGAAAATAAAATATCTAAAGAGAGAATTAAGGAGAAGAGAGAAAATTCCTAGAATCAATGAGAGAGCCAGAAAATCTTCTGCTTTACTATTATTTAATAGATTTGTATTATAATTTATATTCATATTTAAAACATAAATATTTTTATCTCTAAAGCCTTCAAAAATAAGGTTCTTATTTTGATCAAAAATACTACACTTATTTTCAGAAAAAGAAATATCGAATCCTTTGTCACACAATTGGCTAAAACTAAGTAAGTTGTGTTTCAAACTTTTAACTAATAAAACATCTGTAATAAAAGGTAAATTAGATATACCGTTATTGCTCACATCGCCTTTACCGATGACATATCCTTTGGAATTATCTCCAAATGTGACAGAACCTCCATCTGAGTAGTTAATGTTTGTTAGCATCTCTTTGTTTCCTGTCATGTGTTTTGAGCAACCACTGTCTAGTATCCATTTTCCTCTCTTTTTGGATGGTACCTGCAAAATATAGAATTAATATTAGTACCCACCATTTTATTTTGGGTCCTAAGAGTTAGGTCTTAGGAAGCAAAACCCAAGTGGGTTCAGAATTCCTTTTGAAAACAAAATCTTTGTTTTTATGAACAGTTTTTATAAAAGATTTTATATACTTATTTCTTATTGAAGGATTATTTTCTTTAGGAACCTAAATTTTAATTGAAGTAGTAAAATTGGAAATTTTAGAACTAGGTTTTTCAACTTTATTTTTATATCAAGAATTCTTTTTCTTTGGAATAATTTTAGAGGATTGTTTATATCCTAGTCCTCTTTTATTTGAAACAGTTTGAAAATTTTCTATAATTTTGGAAAGATTTTCTCTACCTTTATTAAAATTAGAAACATTTTTAGTAATGTCTTCTAACTATGTTTTCAAGCTAGAGTTATCTCACTCTAAAATCTTGATATTTGATTTAAGGTCATGATTTTCAATTAATAAGGCATCATTCTTTTCTTTCTGAGTTTCTATCTCTTGACTTAGCAAAGAAAGTTGAGATGTCATATTAGAACAAGATTCTTGAGTAACTTGGAGTTCTTCTTCTAAAATTTTCTTTTCATCTCTTAGCATTTCTACTTCGATTTCAGTTCTATTCAATATTTCAAGAGCTTCTTTGTACTTTCTATTTTTGCCTTTTAATTTGTCAAGTAATTCTGAATTGATTTCCAAAAGGTCATTAAAAGTTAGATCACTTACCTCGTCTTTTATAGGCATAAAGCAAATGTTGGCTTGTTCCGAATCACTGTCTGATTCACTTTCTGATGATGAAGATGATTCTGTATCGTCCCATGTGACAGAGAAAACTTTCTTCTTAAATCTTTCCTTTTTGTGCTTATATTTGTCTTTCCTTTTCTCAGGACAGTCCTTTTTGATGTGACATTTCTTGTGACATTCATAACACTCTAGAGCAGATGATGATGGTTTGTTGGTGTTGTTATTATTGTTGGAGTTGTTCTTGTTGTTTCTAAATTTGTTATTCTTTCTAAATTTCAAGAACTTTTTGAAATTTTTAACAATGAACGCCATATCTTCTTCATCTGAATCTGATTCATCTTTTTCTGCCTGGAATGCTATATTTTTCTTATCTTGAGCCTGTACTCTTTTGCCTGCAGATTAATTTCGTAAGACATTAGATTTCCAATCAACTCTTCTGGTTTTATGGTTGAAATGCCGTTAGCTTCTTCCATTGCTAAGACTTTTCGTTCCTATTCATCCGTTAGTGAGTTGAGGATTTTTGAAACAATATCAAAATTTGTGTACGTTTCTCTTAATGTTATCAAAGAATGATATATATCTTGAAACCTAGAGTACATTTCATTGATAGTTTCATCTTGCTTCATTTTGAAATTCTAGAACTGATTTTTGAGCATAGAAATTTTACTTTGTTTGACTTTGTTAGTTCCTTCATGTGTAACTTTAAGTGTATGCCAAATTTCATGAGCAGTTTTACACATGCTTATTCTATTAAACTCATTTTTATCTAATGCACAATATAACATGTTCATAGCTTTAGCATTTTCAGTAGCATCTAATTTTTGCGTGTTAGACCATGCTGAATATTCGGTAGTAGGAATAATATATTCAGATTGCATAATGTTCCATGTATCATAACTACTTGCTTCTATATAAATTTTCATTCTAGTAGCCCAATAGTTATAGTTCATTCCATTAAATAGAGGAGGTCGTGCAGTAGATTGACCTTCTGTAAAGGTAGTGTTAGAAACAGTGCCGGTGTTGTTTTCCATACTCAAATAATATCAGATAGCTATGTTACAGTTATATGAAGGCCAAAGCTCTGATACCAAATGAAAGTGACTGACACTACAAGATCGTGTAATATGGATAAACTACTTGTGCGGAATTAAGTAAATAGTAAGCAGTAAAGTAAATGACACCAGAGGTTTTTATACTGGTTCGAACTCCTGTTCTACGTCCAGTCCCAAACTCCTTCTGGAATTAAACTAGTAACCCTCACTTGACCCGGAGGAATAGGTTTACATCGCCTGAGCAACCGAACATGACTTCTACCGCCTAAGCAACTGAATAGGACTTCTACCGCTTGAGCAATCGAACATGACTTCTTTACAAATAACAAAAGTCTGACTGTAGTATGCTCTTTGAATAGCATTGATAAGTCAATTAAGTACAATCTTCCTATAATCTTCTCCTTTATGATATGTAGTGTAATGTGCTTGAGAATTGTGGAAGATAGAGTGATCAATGATAAGAGAATGTAAACAATTTGAGTGCAGTTTGAAAACTAGAGAATAGATAAGAATTCAAGAATATTAAAAATAGATTCGGTGAGATGTTTGTTGAATTCTGTAATCTATTTATAGTGTTTAAAAGGTTGCAACCATAGATGAAAAGTCTAACTGAAAGAAAACAGGCGCAACCATTGATTTAGAAGACGTTACTCTTCGATGAAGAGAAGTGTCTATTCATGAAAATAGCTGTCGAAAATATTCAGCCGGCTGAATAAAATAATTCAACCGTCTGAATCAAATTAAAACACAAACAACAAGGAATTAGGCTATTTCTGGCCTTATTCAACCGGCTGAATAAATTCATTCAGCCGACTGAATATTGTGAAACAAAAATTTTGTTTCAACATTCAGCCGGCTCAATTAATGCATTCAGCCAGCTGTTTTCAGCCTGCTGTGCATAGTTGTGCATGTGTGTATACGTTTTATATATATATATATATCAATTCAGGAGAGATTTTAACAAATTACTAACTGATATACAGACTCTAGACTAGGAACTAACAGCTTCAAAAAACTCTGAATATGAATCTGCAACAAATCTCCTGCATAAATGATTAGTATACACAAAATATTTTATATAGCTTGTCATTAATCAAAACAATGTTAAATTGAGATTCCAACATGTCGACCTAAGAATCTTCTGGTTCGTCCATCGGCCACATTGTAAACTTGACTAATGAAATGATGTTGGTCTTTATTGACATATGTGTTGCCAACATCGGTTCTTGCAAAGGTCGTGTTGGCTATTGGTACGAGCACATCATGGAGGAGATCAACACAAGGTTGGGCATCAATTACAACAATGGGCATTAATTACAACTACAGTTAGATTAAAAAAATTTGACAACCTAAGACGCGATTGGAACTGGCTGTTGCGGATTAAAGGTAGGTCTGAAATGCGGAGAAGGATACTAAGAAGATGACGAGTGGTGGGACACTACTACTAAGGAGTTCAAGACAATCAAAGTTCGCTCGTCTCCAAAATTTAGGAGTTGAATGTAACATTTGAAGCCTACATTGGAACTCCATCCTGCAAGTTCACAGTTCTGGAGGCTCCACTTACCGATGTCTAGTTCAACACCCAGATGCATGCCAACTTTCTCAGGGGTGGTGCTATCGAGATTAGCACTCGCACTCCTCAAGCTTATTACATCTCCATCGCTTTGCTATTACTTCTGCTCCTCATAGATGTCAACCGAGTGGAGCTTCTTAGCAAGATGGGGAGATGACATAAACCATTGATAAATGTAAGGTTGTGAGGTAGGAATATGACCTATTTTTCAAATGGGAAACCACATGCATTTTGAATACTTGGGAGGCAGACTACGAATCATTCCATTTTCCGATGGACAACCCTGAGGAGCTTATACGGCTTATATATCTAATAGGGAAATTTACACGAGAGATGTGTAGTATTGTATTTGTAATCCGAACCACTACTATTTAATAAAAAAATGTCTTTTTTATTTTGATTTTACTATCATGTCATAATTTATAAATAATATAAATTCATTTAACTATATTGATTAAAAATAATTACAAAATAAAATAACAACTAAAATAATCAGTCATAACAAAACTATCAAACTACCTATTTCAAATGCCGCTTTCGCAACACAAGAACGCGTTCTCCTTTCGTTAAATAATCTTCTGTTGTGCCCCATTCAAATGCCTTTTTCAAATACTCGTTTTGTTATTGACTCAAACCATTTATAATCCATTCTTTTGACTCATTTAATACACGAGTCAATCTGACCCAAGCCATGTAATAAACATATTAATTATTTAACCCATTTAATAATTCAAATTAGATTTGAGTAATAAAAAATCAATAAAATATACAAAGATTGTAATTCTAATTTTAATTTTTGAAAATTTCTAAAATAATCAAAATTTCAAATTCAAAATTCAAAATTTTAATTCGAGTTTTCGTAGAAATTCAAATTTCCATATTTTTAGTTTGAAATTATAAAATTTCAATTCCAAAGTCAAATGCGAAATTTCGAGACTTAAATTTCCACATGTAAATACAAAATTTAGAATTCGAATTATACAATATTCAAATATTCTAACATTGTAACTTAGAATTCAATTTTTAACTTTAAATTAATGTAATTTAAATGTTCAAAATATATATTTGAAAATTTTCAAAATTCAAAAATTCAAAATTCAAATTTATATGGATAAATTTTTGCATGACTACCCAATGATTTGGAGAAGAATGAATTGTCAAAATATTTTTTGAGTCAAAACGAAGATATGAAAATGTAGCATGTTATTTGCTAAGTATAACCGTTAGTCACTATGAAGAATTACCATGTACGTTCAACAGAAGTATCTGAGTGTTTCATTTTATCCATAATTTAGATAAGAGTTCGCTAGTCATAGTCTCGCTAGATTTAATATTAAGAAGCTACTGTAGTTTGAATGAAAAAAATAGACTTTTGCCTGGTCGGAGTTTAGATATGAGGATATAACATGTTATTTGTTAAGTACAACGGTTAATCATTATGTAGAACTACAACGTACGTTTAGCAGAAGAAGCATTTGGGTATTTCATATTGTCCGTAATTTAGATGAGAGTTCATCGGTCGAAGTCTCGTTCGATTTGGGGTTAGTACGAACAAGTTACTGCAATATGAACAAAAAAATAGCAAGTTCTACCTAGTCGAAGTTTAGATATATGAATGTAGCATGTTATTTGCCAGATACAACTGTTACTCACCATGGAGAACTATAGTGTATAGTCAGAATACGAAATCTCAAAGTATTCCATATCGTCTGTAATGATGATACGAGTTCATTGGATCTCGTCCGATTTCGAGTCATTATGAAGAAATTATTGCAGTTTAAACATAAAAAATTGCGACATTTACCCAATCGTTCGAGTAAAAAATTTCAAATATCAATTTCATAAAAAAAAATAGATTTTCAATTTTTAAAATTCTAATTTTTAAAATTCATATTTTAAAATTTGGATTTTTAATCTTAAATGTTAGCAAATGGGTAAATGAGTTATCCTTTTATACTATTTTAATTATTGGTCTAACCTTTTTTATTATCCATTTTAATAAAGGCTTACAAAATGATCGATCAAACTCATATTGTATTTTGGCGGATCAGCTCTTATACTCATTCTCTTATACTAATTCATGGGACGTTAGTATGCGTAACCTATTTATCCCTTGTTTAGCCTTTAAATTTAAGCCCAGCCCATGTGTATCTTCTTCTTTGTTAGCTCTCCCTCTGTTGATAGGGTTTTACCTTTTAAGGTTTAAAGACATTAAATTCACAACAATTTGACTAAGGTAATAAAACAAAAAAACGAGGATGCTATCTGTTTCCTTCTCTCAAAGCTTTCCTTGTCTTCAAAGAAATACCAATTCATCTGTAAGTATTCTTTTCAGTCGCAAATTTCTCAGTACCGAGTATTTTGGTTGTTCTAAATCTTTCGCTTTTATTTAGATCAAACAATTAAACAGCATCAATTGTTACTTGCCGAATAGTGAGAACTCTCCTAGAAAGAACGAGGTGCAAAAAATAGTATCAAAAACAGGATTAACGGGCAGGGTAAGTCTGGATCCATTCAGGGGGAAATCTGGTTCGGTTTCTTTCGTTGGTTTGACCCATCAAATCGTGGAAAGAAGAAAATTGGTTTCTTCACCATTTAAAGATGATTCTGGTTCATTTTTGTGGGTTGTAGCCCCAGCTGCTTTGATTTCTTCGCTTTTGGTTCCACAATTCTTTCTCGGATATGCCATTGAAGGAATTTTGAAGAATGAGATTCTTACAGGTATTTTGTGAACTTGAAGTGTTTGTTTATGGTGTTTTTATCTCACCTATATTGAAGGAGTTTTGAAGAATGAGATTCTTATAGGTATTTGGTGAACTCGAAGCGAATGTTTATGGTGTTTTTATCTTACCTAAATACAACATGTTTTGATTTTGGGATAAAATGTCATACCCATGCTTTTCTCCATATACTTACATGTGTATATATGTATGTGTATATACCTATGGGTATGCATGTATGTATAGGAACAATCTGTAGTACATGCCACTTTGCAAAACCAATAACAAAAATAAATCTTTTCCAAAACTAATTACAAAAATAGATTTGTTCTAGCCACATTGGCGTAAATTCAACATTTCACAATGGTACGATTTCAAATCGTAGCAGTGTAAATCCGTTGTGAAAAAATTGCACCACCAGTTAATTTTAATTTTTTTATTATACTAGCGCGATTCTAAACGGCTGCAATGTAAATTTGGGATTTTTTCAACATATGTGCTATCCTAAATCCCTTCCGTATAAATTTAATAAAAATTACATTGGCGTGATTTTAGATCACATTAGTGTAAAATGGTAACTTAGTGCCAACATGGTAGAAATATGTATGTTTATGTAATTAGTTTTCAAACAAGTTTGCTTCTGTTAATGGTTCTGCAAAGTGATGTACAACAAAAATTTCCATACGTATATGTATATGTGTGTGTAAATATAGGGTTACATGTATACATGTGTATGTACATGTGTATAAATGGTGAGTTAAGATCTCATTGTTTATTTCCTCATATATCATTCATTGATATTATTATTTTACCAAAATATTTTGGATTGATCTAATTTTTTCGGTATGCATCTTATCGAAGGGTGGTTACGCTAGTAGTAGTATTTATGCAATGTAGTCCACTACACCATAGTCCAATAATTGTTAACAACACTGATTTGTTGTATGAGGTCTTTGAATAGATATAAAGTAAAATCATACACATGAGCGCCTCATGATAAGGTTGACCTAGGCTTGACTATGAATTTTAGTTTTTTTATACAAAATTTTGGATGATTTCAATTTGTTTAACTCTTTTGAATTTACATTTTGTAACATTCCGTAATTTGGCATGAGTTATTTAATTAGTTAGTTAGTTAATTAATTAGGCTTCGAAAATGAAATTTGTGCAAACGATGGAATTTGACCATGAAACTTGCACCATTGCGTTCATGGCGAAATCCTGGGCAACTTTATATTTGGAGTTATGCGATCGGAATCCAAACGAAGAAGTTACGGATGAAAAACGAATTCGGAACGAAAATAATTAAATAAGAAAATTAACGTTTTATATCAATTGCCCGGGCCCACAGACCGACCCGTTATTGGGGACGGCAGCGGTCGACCTGTTGCCCAAGGGCGGTCGACTGGTAGCGACCTGACGGCTCCAATAAACCTACGCCGCAATAGTTCTGATTTAGTATATTTCGATCTAACGGTTCTGATTGATTCTAACATCTATAAATTTAGGCATAACCCTCACTTCTCTTTTCATATTTTTACGGAGATAGTGGTGAAGCTCTGTCATATCTTCTTCTCCACTTTTTTCTAAATTATAAAGATAAGATATTTGTATCTATATTCACGTAAATCAGAGAAGAGTAGAAATCTAATAAAAAGGAGAAGAGAAGAGAATCAACTATATGTGTATTTGAGGTAATTTATATATTTATATATATTTGTATCTATTTTCTCTCCTCATCCCAAATCTCTTCTCAGATCTGTAATTCTAATGTATGTATATACCTTTTTATACATATCTCTTGCATTAAAAAAGATTTGAAGATGAATCAAAGGTTCTACTTCAGATCTGAAGATTTGAATCGCTTTTAAAAGGTGAGTGAGAAATTTTATAGATTGTTATAATATGAAAATTATCATGTTGGTGTTTATTTGATTTTTATGTCTAATTGGATAATTGTATATGAGTTGTAGGCAGCGAGTTAAACATGATCTGAATATAATAAATATCGCCTATATATATTTTTGTTTATTAATTGATTTAGCATTGTATACAACCTGATTTGGAAATCAGTCCCAAAAGCATGAATTTAGAATATTGGTTTGAATGATATTCATTCCAGGTTTGAAATAAGTTGTATAATAATGTTATAAATTTGGATTATTACCTTAATCTTGTTAGAACATAAACTTTTCTATATTTGAAATTGTTGGAATTTAGATCCGTTTAATATTTGTAAATTAGTTTGATTTCCTTCCCTTTTAGAAAGATACATCGTTTGATCTAACAAGAAATAGATGCAAATAAAAAGAGAAAAAGATGTGTAAAATATGAATTCATTGTAGTTTACACTGTATATTTCAGTAATAAAAAGAAATGATTATTCCTTGTAATTTCAAACGATTTAATCTTTTATATTTTAAAGTTAAATCTTTTGTTTTGGACTAATTTATGGAAATTATAGCGGATAATCTTTGTAGATATGATTTCAACAATTTAACATGAAAAATATATTCTAGTGAAGGTATATAACTAGAACATATTTGATAAAAGTAAATATTTTTACGTAATTACTACGCTTATAATAATTAAATAAAAAGCTAATAACGACGCTTGCATGTAATATTCGCGTTTAGGATAATTAACTAATGAAAAAAGAATTTGAAAGTTGTAACTCAAATAAATGGTAATAAATAACGGGAGTTGTAATAATTTGATAAGGTAAATGGATTAATGAGACTGAAAAAAAAAGAATAGATATAAAAGGTTATTAATTTGAAATTAGTAATCATTGATAAATGTCCTAGAAAATGTCCGCTATGATTTTATGGACAAATTGACATTTATGAACATTAAACAGAGATTTATGGGTAGATAAACATTTAAGGTAACTCTTATTAGCTTAAATAAAAAAGGGAATTAGTTTCCAATGTCTACATAAGATAATATAAATAAAGGCTTATGATGGTTAATTGGACTTAGTGTGTTACTGATGCGAGATCAGTAGAGTCACTTGATGGAAGACTGCCCTTCATTTTGAGGCTACCAGCAGTCGAGTGTACTTACTACTGATGTGAGATATCACTAATCCTAGGATCCGTGATGACGTGAGAGATTGAGCTTGCTTTCTTAATTGAAAAGTAGTAAATAGTTCAATTTGGAATTATGAGCGGTTAGGGATATCTCCATAGGAGTTCGCTTCTGCTTTGAGGTCTTAAGTGGCTGAAGGGTTCGCCTCTCTCCTAAGTGGAAGTATTAAGTAATGATGCAGCGCAAGCTAAGAGTTCACAAGTCTTAGACCACTCACGACCTAACAATCCAAAACTGGAAATTAAGTCGCTCAAAATTGAAGTCTTAGGTCGCTCACGACCTAATGGGTTCTTAGGTCGCTCACGACCTAAGGAAGATGGGCTACGAGCTAACGGAACCAATGCTCAGGAAAACAGCTCACGACCTAGCGAGATTGGTGAAGTATTAGGTCGCATACGACCTAACGAGGCTTCTAGGTCGCTCCAACGACCTAACGGTTTCAAAGATCACATACTACGACCTAACAGCCTGAAGGGAAAGGTGCTTCGACCTAATGAGTTACGAGCTAAGTTAGGTCGCAAAGTCTTAGGTCGCGGAGGCCTAGGTCGCAAAGGCTTAGGTCGCAAAGTCTTAGGTCGCGGAAGGCCTAGGTCGCAAACAATTTCTGAAGCCGCTTCTGTTAGGTCGCAAACGAAGGGATGCCGTTCATTCTTAGGTCGCAAAGCTCTGGATACCATGGATTTCCTTAACTCGCTGATCTGGAATGCTGTAGGGTCTTAAGTCGCGGAAGATTGTAGCCGTAGATTGTTATGCCGCTTTATCAGATGCCGTTCATTTGTTAAGTCGTTGAATAATGTAATTAGGTCGTTACCGACCTAAGTGAGTCGTTTATCTTTAAGCCTGTTTGTTTTAGGTCGCTGTGTTGTACATAGGTCGTTTCCGACCTAGGAGTTGTGAATTTTTCTGCTGTGTTGAGTTGTAGCCTATAAATAGGCGTGTATGGTCATTTTGTAAAGGTTGTTGATTTTTGAATAAAATTCTCTTTTGATTGCTTTGTGCTTTCATTCAAATTGGTAGTTGAGTGTAATCTCCTATCTCCTCTTTCGGATAATCGAGTGCGCTCGATTCAACGATTGTAGAAGCCGATTCGCGGAATCAAGTGCGCTTGATCAACGCTTGAAGAATTGAAGATCTTTGAACCCGGTATCGTGCGCGATCAACGAGTTCGAGATAGCTAGAGTTCGGTATCTTCGGATCAACGAATTCGGGCAATTCAGCATCCATCAATCCATCGACTACTACTTTCACCGATCTACATTTGTTTTGAATTATCCGCTGCGCCAGTTTTTGGTATCAGAGCTTGTTCTAGCCAATCATAGCTAGATCGAGACTTGGAGCCTAATCATTTGAAGACTTTTGAAGTTTGAAGAGAAGCGAGTGCTTGAAGTGTAAAGCCGTGGCCGAGAGGAAGAAGAGTTCATCTTGTTCGAAGTTGTTTGATCAAAATTTGCATTGGAGGCCGAAACTTTGTCCATCGTGTTCATCGCGATTTGCTACAAAGTGGAAGTTTTCGATCCGTTTCATTTTGGATCAAAATCCGGAAAGTGTTTGAATTTGAAGTGTTGAAGAATTTGTGAAGTTTTCGAGTATGCCGCCAAGAAGAGCTAATCGCCACCAAAACGTAGAAGCTTTATATCGAAGAGAAGAGGCTGATGAGATGGAGCAAAGAATCAATGAGAATTTTAGTGAAAAGCTTAACGAAGGAATTGGCCGGTTAGAAAAGCTTATGACGGAGATGAATCAAAATCGGAGAAGGGTTTCACCTGAATCTAATCATGGAGATAGTAGAGTCTCGCCACATTCCAATCGAGACCGAAGTATTAAAAATGATCAAGGGCGTGGGAGGAACGTGAATGATCACGCACGGAGGAACGTAGATAGAAGGGATGATGGTGGAAGGCGTAATGGTAGTAGAGATGTTGGTGGTCAGAATCGACATCGTTATGCATCTGATTTTGAAGAAGAGTATGATGGTGGTAGTGTTCAAGGAAGAGGTCAAGGCAGAAATTACTCTGAATATGATCACAAGTGGGAATCAGGGATGAAGACTGAAATTCCTGAATTCAAGGGTGGTATGCAAGCGGAGGAGTTTCTAGATTGGATGGCTAATGTAGAGGAGATTTTTGACTTCAAAGAAGTACCAGAACATCGTAGAGTAAAGTTGGTTGCTACAAGGCTGAGGGGTAGAGCTTTGGCATGGTGGCAGCAAACCAAGCTTACACGTGAACGTATGGGGAAGTCAAAGATTGAATCTTGGGAAAAGATGAAGAAATTGATGAAAGCGACATTCTTACCTTATAATTATCAATCGCTTATGTATCAACGTTTGCAGAACTTGAGGCAGGGCACGAAGACAGTTAATGACTATGCTGATGAATTTTATCAACTCATTGCAAGGAACGATATTATGGAAACAGAAGAGCAGCTGACATCTAGGTTCATTGGAGGATTGAGAATGCAGATTCAGGATATGGTGAATATGTTCGATCCAAGATCTGTAGCAGAAGCACATCAGAAAGCGTTGGCTTGGGAAAAACAAGGGAGACGAGGAAGTGGTGTGTTTCCTAATTCTAACAATCAAGCGAAGGGTGTTGGAGGAAGTTCTAATGTTTCTAAACCTATCAGTAGACCAGTGGTGAAGGAGGCTGAGAAGGCGAAAGTTAACAATGGTTTCAAATGTTACAATTGTCAGGAATTGGGTCATAAAAGCAGTGAGTGTCCAAAGCCAAAGAAGAGAACCATGATTGCAGAAGTTGACGATGAGGATGTTGATGAAGATTGTTCTAATCCAGCTGAGGAGGATGAGCAGGATATTGCGTCAGGAGACGAAGGTTGTAACCTAATGCTGAGGAGATCGTGTTTAACACCGAAGCAGGAGGAAGCTAGTTGGTTGAGGAGTAATATCTTTCAGTCAACATGTACTATTCTGGGGAAGGTGTGTAAGTTTGTGATCGACGCAGGAAGCTGTGATAATATTATTTCAACCGAAGCCGTGACGAAGTTGAAATTGAAGACAGAGAAACATCCGAGTCCATACAAGTTAGCATGGTTGAGAAAAGGAGGAGAAGTGAAAGTGGATAGACGAGTTCGTGTACCATTCTCTATTGGGAAGAAATACAAAGATGAAATATGGTGTGATGTAGTAGAGATGGATGTTTGCCACTTATTATTGGGAAGACCATGGCAGTATGATCGAGCAGTACAACATGACGGTCGGACCAATAGCTACAGTTTTATGTTTAAAGGCACGAAGATTATCTTAGTTCCAAAGAAGAGATCACAAGAAGAAAGTAAATCAGAAGAAATTGAAGAGCTGAAAACTTTATTGACTTTGAAGGAGTTTGTTAAAGAAGTTGAAGAAGAGCCGGAAGTATTCTTGTTGATTGGACGAGAAAGCAGTGAAGAGGTTGAAATTCCAGAAGAAGTTAAACCAGTTCTGAAAGAATTTGACGATGTATTTCCAGATGAGTTACCAACGGAATTGCCACCGTTGAGGGATATACAACATCAGATAGATCTTGTTCCCGGTGCTGTATTGCCACACAGACCACATTATCGAATGAGTCCGAAGGAACATGAAGAATTGCGGAGACAGGTAGAGGAATTGCTTGAACAAGGGCGTGTGCAGGAGAGTCTGAGTCCTTGTGCTGTACCAGCTTTATTGGTACCCAAGAAGGATGGGACATGGAGAATGTGCACTGACAGTCGAGCATTGAATAAGATCACTGTGAGATATAGATTTCCAATGCCGAGGTTGGATGACTTGTTAGATCAAATAAGTGGAGCTACTATCTTTTCGAAAATTGATTTGAAAAGCGGATATCATCAAATTCGGATTAGACCTGGAGATGAATGGAAGACTGCTTTTAAAACCAGGGAGGGTCTATACGAATGGTTGGTTATGCCATTTGGTTTATCCAATGCACCAAGTACGTTCATGAGGGTGATGAATCAGATTTTTCGACCGTTCATTGGGAAATTTGTGGTGGTGTATTTCGATGATATTCTGATTTACAGTGGGAGTTCAGAGGAACATCTGAATCATCTTAGAGAAGTGTTGATGGTACTAAGACAAGAACAATTTTATGCTGCTACAAAGAAGTGCGTGTTCATGACGCACAGTGTGTTATTTTTGGGGTATGTTGTTTCAGAGAAAGGAATACAAGTTGACCAAAGTAAAGTTGAGGCGATCAGAAATTGGCCGCAACCCAAGACGATAACTGAAGTTCGTAGTTTTCACGGGTTGGCTTCATTTTATCGAAGGTTTATTCCACACTTTAGTAGTGTGATGGCACCTGTTACAGATTGCATGAAAGGTAAACAGTTTGCATGGACAGAGGAAGCAGGGAGTGCTTTTGGGAAGATCAAGGAATTGCTGACGACTGCACCAATCCTAGTATTACCTGATTTTCAGCTAGTGTTTGAACTACATACTGATGCATCCAAGGTTGGGATTGGAGGGGTGTTGAGTCAGAAGGGGCGTCCAATTGCATATTTCAGTGAGAAGTTGTCAGGAGCAAAGATGCGATACAGTACGTATGATGTGGAGTTCTATGCTGTTGTACAATCTATTAAGCACTGGAGACACTATCTGTTTCAGAAAGAGTTTGTTCTGTATACTGATCATGAAGCATTGAAGCATTTGCAAGGGCAAGACAAAATTTCAGCGAGACATGCATCGTGGATTGCATATCTACAACAGTTTACTTTTGTTGTGAAACACAAGTCAGGGGTGACAAATCGTGTGGCTGATGCTTTGAGTAGGAGGAGTCATTTGTTGACTACACTAAAGGTTGAAGTGACGGGATTTGAAATATTGCCAGAGTTATTCACTGAAGATCCTTACTTTGCAAAATTTGTTGAAAAGGTCAAGGAGGGAGAGTCGGATGACTTCGTGATGGTAGATGGTTTTCTTTTTAAAGGAAGTCGATTGTGCATTCCGGAGGGTAGTCTGAGAATGAAGATTATCAAGGAGTTACACGAAGAAGGGCATGTTGGAAGAGACCGTACCTTACAGTTAATTTCACAATCCTACTTTTGGCCATCGATGAGGAAAGAAGTGGAGAGGTTTGTGGAGCGTTGTCATATTTGTCAGGTTTCGAAAGGAACTGCGACTAATGCTGGTTTATATATGCCATTACCTGTACCAAGTAAACCATGGGTTGATGTGAGTATGGACTTCGTGTTGGGATTACCAAGGACACAGCGTGGTAACGATTCCATATATGTGGTGGTGGACAGATTTTCGAAAATGGCGCATTTTATTGCTTGCAAGAAGACGGCAGATGCGGTTCATGTTGCTCAGTTGTTTTTCAGGGAGATCTATCGACTTCATGGATTGCCAGAATCTATTGTGTCGGATAGAGATACTCGATTTCTGAGTCATTTTTGGTTGAGTTTGTGGAAAATGGTGGGAACGAAGCTGAAGTTCAGTAGTGCTTATCATCCGCAAACGGATGGACAGACTGAGGTGGTTAACAGATCATTGGGAAACTTATTGAGGTGTCTTGTTCAAGATAATCTGAGGAGTTGGGATGTGAAGTTATGCCAAGCAGAATTTGCTCATAATCATGCTGTGAATCGAAGTACTGGGTTCAGTCCATTCCAGATTGTCTACTCGAGCTTACCGAAAGGACCGTTAGATTTAACAGTGATACCACATTCAAAGGGGACAATTAAGAAAGCTGCTGATTTTGTTGAAGGGCTGACGGAGTGTCATAAAATCGTTCAAGAACGATTAGAGAAAGCAAATGAGAAATATAAACAAGCTGCAGATTTGAAACGACGAAAAGTTGAGTTTAATAAAGGAGATATGGTTTATGCAGTGTTAACAAAAGATCGTTTTCCAGTGGGCGCGTACAACAAGTTGAAAGCCAGGAAAATTGGACCGGTGGAAGTTATGAAACGAATCAATGAAAATGCTTATAAACTGAAGCTGCCAGATGATGTGTATACATCTGACGTGTTCAATGTTAAGCATCTCGTACCATATCATGGGGATGAACGAATTGATGGAGATGAATTTACAAATTCGAGGTCGAATTTTTCTCAACCTGGGGAGGATGATGCAGCGCAAGCTAAGAGTTCACAAGTCTTAGACCACTCACGACCTAACAATCCAAAACTGGAAATTAAGTCGCTCAAAATTGAAGTCTTAGGTCGCTCACGACCTAATGGGTTCTTAGGTCGCTCACGACCTAAGGAAGATGGGCTACGAGCTAACGGAACCAATGCTCAGGAAAACAGCTCACGACCTAGCGAGATTGGTGAAGTATTAGGTCGCATACGACCTAACGAGGCTTCTAGGTCGCTCCAACGACCTAACGGTTTCAAAGATCACATACTACGACCTAACAGCCTGAAGGGAAAGGTGCTTCGACCTAATGAGTTACGAGCTAAGTTAGGTCGCAAAGTCTTAGGTCGCGGAGGCCTAGGTCGCAAAGGCTTAGGTCGCAAAGTCTTAGGTCGCGGAAGGCCTAGGTCGCAAACAATTTCTGAAGCCGCTTCTGTTAGGTCGCAAACGAAGGGATGCCGTTCATTCTTAGGTCGCAAAGCTCTGGATACCATGGATTTCCTTAACTCGCTGATCTGGAATGCTGTAGGGTCTTAAGTCGCGGAAGATTGTAGCCGTAGATTGTTATGCCGCTTTATCAGATGCCGTTCATTTGTTAAGTCGTTGAATAATGTAATTAGGTCGTTACCGACCTAAGTGAGTCGTTTATCTTTAAGCCTGTTTGTTTTAGGTCGCTGTGTTGTACATAGGTCGTTTCCGACCTAGGAGTTGTGAATTTTTCTGCTGTGTTGAGTTGTAGCCTATAAATAGGCGTGTATGGTCATTTTGTAAAGGTTGTTGATTTTTGAATAAAATTCTCTTTTGATTGCTTTGTGCTTTCATTCAAATTGGTAGTTGAGTGTAATCTCCTATCTCCTCTTTCGGATAATCGAGTGCGCTCGATTCAACGATTGTAGAAGCCGATTCGCGGAATCAAGTGCGCTTGATCAACGCTTGAAGAATTGAAGATCTTTGAACCCGGTATCGTGCGCGATCAACGAGTTCGAGATAGCTAGAGTTCGGTATCTTCGGATCAACGAATTCGGGCAATTCAGCATCCATCAATCCATCGACTACTACTTTCACCGATCTACATTTGTTTTGAATTATCCGCTGCGCCAAGTAACATAATGAAATTTCAAATAAATAATAAGGATGTCTCTAAAAAGGGTTGCTTCAGTGTTGAGGTCTTAAGTGGCTGTAGGGTCCGCCTTCCTACCGAAAGAAGTAACCTAATGAGATGTCATATTTATAATTAAAGAGTGAGAATGGATATCTCGGGAAGGGTTTGCTTCAGGTTTGAGGTCTTAAGTGATTGTAGGGTCGTCCTCTTTCCTATAAAAGATGTATTAAGTAGCCCAATGAGATTTTCAAGCAATAACACCTAGATAGTACCATTGAGAGCACGCTTCTGAAAATATATCTTAAATGACGGGTTTGCTTATTTTGCACTTGGAAATATTAAGTGACTTGGGTACAGTTTTTTACATTGCTAAGACCGTAATAATAACAGTACCATTTAGGAGGGCTTGGGGATAAGTTTTAAATGACGGAGTCTGCCTTAGTTAAATGGTCAGAGTCTGCCTATTTTCTAATAAAATGTATTAAGTGGCTTGGGTACTGTTTATTACATGGCTACGGTTTTATTGACGATCGATGCGGTAATAGTTGGATATTAAATGTCGGAAGCTTTAAATAGTGGTTAGAGGTCTTGTAACTAGGTCTTAAATGGTAGAGTTTGCATTATACAACTGCTTTGCATTATGCAAAACATATAAAAAATATATGGGAGGTATAATCGAGTGTTGTTTTGATTTAGAAAAAAACTATAATCATCTACATTTTGTACTTGTTAAAGCATTGTTATCAAAAATTAAGATTCCTGTGATTTGAATTCCATTTCAAACTGATTATTTCCAATTACGATTTAATTTTCAAATTCCACTTCATAATTCAACTAAAACCACAATTCAGAAAAATCATTCAATCAATGCGGAAATAAAATAAATCAAAATATTTACTTGAATCAACGATTTTAATTTCGTTTTCCAAAAGATGAAACATGAAAGAGAATGACGTTCTAGGTTTATATTTGGATGCCCAAACATCAAAATCAATTTCATAGTATAAGTCCAGTACCATGCAAAGAAGAATTAATGATTTAACATATTTTACTATTGTTTAATAACCTATATTGAGCAAAAAAATCAGCAAACAGTTATGTATGTAAATCAAAGTATGAATCCTTTGAATTCAAGCTTCGCAAATTAAAACCCATTTCGATTTGAAGTTTGTACTTTATGATCTATGGTTTTGAATCTGAATCTCATTTTGAAAAAACTCGGTTCAAGTTCTAACATATTGGCTAACATATTCCATTTTGGTACGCATGTTCCAAAACACAGTACACTAACATTCTGAAACACTGCACACATGATTTGGTGCACTTCCTTTGACAAAACGTTGAATTTGATGTACTGAAACGTTGATTTTGACGTTTCATTTTGACTTTTCAAAACGTTCATTACGACGATTTTAAGTGTGTGATATCAATATGCATTTAGAAATAATGATTACTTTTTGAAGATGTAAACGAGTAATGAAGAATTATTTCAAATTATCCATGAAAGTCTAAATAGTCTCGTCTTCTGCTTGATTTACTTTGTGCTTATCTATTGTAATGGTTAACAATAGTATACAACTATGTAAAGAGTGTTTTTTGAAAATGTTCTGTGTTCTGGCTATAAGATATTTCGTTCCCGCTAAGCGTACTTCTGATGTATTATGTTCCGTAGTACCTTTTTCCGCTCTCGTTTTCGGTTTGCGTACCACATTGATCCGCATACCATGTACCGTAGTTGTGAGCATCCAACAACTATACAAGTAGAAGCCCTCTTAGCTATTTTGCAGTTATGCTTTTCATATTTTAGAATGCGTGTATGACCTTCCATTATCCATAATTTATAACCTGAACAAAGGCTTACTTTTGTTTAGTCATCTACATTCATTCTAAGAAAAAATATATGGATGAAGCAAAGTAATCGAGATTATTTATAATTATAGATCCATGAAAGAGAAAAAAAAAAAAATTGTCTCCAAATTTGGAAGAGTTGTAGAATAGCACTTGTACAAGTTCTGAGCTAACTAGTGTTTCAATACAGGTTACACAAAGGGGCATTTCACTAGAAGGACAAACTTTGCAGTCCAATTAGTTTCTAGGACATACATCCATTGAAATTAATTTCAAGGCCAAAGTCAACAGAATAATTACTTTTAAGGACAAAGTCAGCAGTCCAATTTCTTTCCAGGACATAATTTCATAGGTTTTTAGGCCTTAGAAGCTAATTATTTTGCATTTTGTCCTTAAAAGTAATTATTTCAGTTGTGCGTCCTAGAAACTAATTTCACTAGCTAAAGAGGCCCTTGTGGCTAATTTCCACTTACACAAAATTATAGATTAGATGTCCGCAGGTGCGGCGCAGTGGAAAGGAGGCTTAGGTTCTGGTAAAAAGACCCAGGTTCGATTCCTACCATGCGCTTCCCTATCCTATATAAATTTACCCGGGGGTATGGGGGCTTGGATCAACGGACGGCTTTACTATACCCTCCTCAGGAGTTTACCGGCCCGCCGGGTTCTCCTGGGTTTTCAAAAAAAAAGTTATAGATTAGATTATATCCCATTATAATTTTTGGATGTTGTAGGAATTAGCTATAAATATGAAGATACAAATAAGAGACACGACTCCATCACAGTGTGTATTTCTTTGATCATATTTTACCAGGATCTTCAGTAGTTTCAATCAAACATGATTATCGACGGGCATGATGTTTGTGGTCTTTTGGTGGTAGGTGGGTAACCATGTTACAAAAAATTCAAGTTCTAGAACCTTTGTTTTTAAAGTTTGCCTTATAAGGAAATCCAAAGATATTCATCTTATCTCAAGTTATTGCTCCAAAGGTAGGGCTTAAGTGTGAAAAATTCCACAACCGTGTTTTGTTTTTATTTGTTTGATATCCATAATCCTTTAGATGGAATCTCAATCAACTATTCCATATAAGAAGTAAGCCTCATCATCAGATATGTGTTGACTGTTAACAGTTTGGCAAAGCCTCTTATTTCCTCTCTTTTATCGGTAAAACATTAGTACTTCAATATGCACCAGCTTATTGTGTCTAAGAAGCTACTCGGTGGTACTAGAAATAAAAAAGGCTATCATGTTTTCAGTTCTCTTACTTTTAAAGCATTCCGATGCGTCTCTTTCAAAAGTAAAACTGATTTTTGTATAATGTGGTCTTGGCCTAATTATGAATTTATCCTGTGAGAACAGTGGTAACCTTAAAGCTATTCATGTGTATTATTATTTTTCAACTGCTAAATAATGTATACATTGTAATCTTTTATCAGCTTTGCGGTCTAAAATTTGATATGTTAATTTTCCATTATACAGAGATTGTTTCATCCTTCTTCTCAGAGATATTCTTTTATGCTGGGCTTGCTTCATTTCTGTTTATTACCAACCGTGTACAGCGCCCATATCTAGACTACAGTGCAAAGCAATGGAGTCTCATAACTGGTCTTAAAGGATACTTATCTTCTGCTTTCTTTATCATGGGCATCAAAATATTTGCTCCTCTTTTTGCTGCCTATGCTACTTACCCAATAATTGGCATTCCTTCAGTGATTGCAATTGCACCGTTTCTTCTTGGATGTGCAGTACAGTTTGGATTTGAAATGTATCTGAGCATGCACAGCATTTCCTGTTGGCCACTAATACCAATTATATTTGAGGTACGTATGTATATTAAATGAAATACGATCATCCGATACGCGCACGCACACACATGGAAGTACTGCCTGGCTTTACGAACAAATGATATTTTGCAGGTTTATAGATTGTATCAGTTAAACAAAGGAGCTCATTTTCTTGAACGGCTGATGTTTTCAATGAGGGAAGCGCCTATGACTCCTGAGTTACTTGAAAAAAGTGGTGCATTGTTCTCTATGGTTACAGTGCTTCAAGTTTTAGGGCTGGTTTGTTTGTGGTCATTGACTTCTTTTCTTCTCAGACTTTTTCCATCTAGACCTGTTGCAGAAAACTACTAATTTGGGTATATAGTGCATTTATATTTATGTTAGGGTAGAATGCATGAGACCTGTTAGTTTTGGTTCTGTAACAATTAGCAAGGAAGCAATTTGTAATCCAATCCTAAGTCAATTTGTAATTATGTATTACTATAGACAATAGCAGGGATTTTAGCACACAGTTGGGGCTTTGATTTTTTGTTGGCGTTTCAGTATATGTTAATGCCCTTTGTTTCTATATCTTTGATGGAGTTTACAATACGAATGTAGAGGCTGGGGAATATGGAAGCCTGTTTATTACAATATATGTATCTGGTTGTAATGCACTCATGTTAAAGAATAAAGTGCACTGAATCAGTGAATGTATACACAAGTTGAAACGTGGGGCATGTCCTAGCAAACAGTGATACACTTGGCCATTATATATTTAGCTAGTATTTGCAAAGATAAAATGACACGGATTCACGATATACATTTTACTTATTGTTGGCGAACTCTATGGTTCCTCATTTTTTTCCTCCAGTCATCACACTAATAAATTTAACATTTTAAGCAGTAATATCACCCTTTATATCACCCTTTCCAGCAATGAAATGAGTAGCTTGTAGCATTGATGTTAAAGTCACTGAAAGTAATCTTGCCAAGTTGCGAACTAGGTCGCTTTCTTTGAAATGTTTCGTGGCTCTACTCGAAGTGGTGCAAGGCAATCTAACAACCATGTCCTCAAAAGAAAATTATGGTTTTCGTTTGCATCGGAGAAAACCATTTCCGCACCTTTATGTTGTTGAAAACCTTTTGTATTGTTGGAGTTCAAATTTTAATGGATGACAAGAAGATGAAGAGAGTCCTACATAAAATTATGTTACAATTTTTTTATGTCCGTCTATTTATTAACAAAAAAATAGATGAGATATTTTTCTAACGGAAAACGACAACACGTTTCTGTGAGTGCGTGAAAAGAAAAAAATTAGAGAAAAAACCGAGTCCAAGTTTTACCCTTTTGAAACAAAATGTTTTCCGGAAAAAACACCGTTCAATTTTGTATCAAAATATAATGTGCTACACCACTCAAGCCCAACCCAGCCTGGTCCAGGTCGGCTCAAGCCGGTTGATCAAGTAGAAGGACGACGGATGCGCGTGTGATAGACAAGCATGACTTTTCTTTTCAACCCAAGTGAAAACGTTGGGTATCCAAAAGACCCAACTTAGAGGCTAAGAAATATATATATATATATATATATATATATATATATATATATATATATGTTCACATTTCCCAAGATGTGAGAGTAAAGAACCTCTCAATGCACATATCAATATTTTTCAAAATTCACATCAATTTATTTAAATAAATTTTAATAATCCTCTACTGGCATTTTTTTTAAGGCTGATTCTATTCACACTCCGTTTTCCTCCTTTCACACCCTACTACTTCATCAATTTTGAGATTTTCCAAAATTGCCCTCGTCTTCGAACCACACCAGATTACGTTTAAAATAAATAATTACGTACAAAAGCTCTAAAAAACGATGCTTATGTAAAAACCTCGCTCGGTCCAAGCGAAGTTCGTGTAACAACCTAGTTCGGATCGAGCGTGGTTCGTGAATAAAAAACGTCAAAGCTGAACGTGGTTTAAAAAATATGAGGGTATTTTTGGAATGAAATGGAGGACGAAAGGAAAAAAGTATGGTGTGATGATTACTTGTAACCCAGTGTGGTGCGAAAGGAGGAAAGAGGGGTGGGAATAGAACTAGCCTTTGTTTAAAACTTCTTGAGCAATTACCGAACTTATAAGATTGTGCATAAAAAAAAGATAACTTTCGATTTGAACCTTTGCATGGTGAGTAAGATTCATATTATACTAGAGTAACACATAATCTTGAACTCTTTATCTGACATCAAACCACACACAATCTTTCTAGGATACAGTCAATATCCTGTGCGTCAAAGGTCATGGACGTCTATCATAGTTTAGTGAACGCTATATGAATTTTGCTTAAAATTTCATAGGAAACAACCATATTTTCACCTTCACATAGGTGAATCTACCAAGAGCACTCTTGTAGCTAGGTACTCCACTTCACATAGAGTATATATTTCATTAAGAGTTGCCATCACCTCATCCTCTTATCGTTTTAGGAATACATGCTTTTATTTAAATCAAAATAGCATTTTCATCTCGTGTCACTTCATAATTTGTTATTACGCATTAAACTTAGTTTTTGGAATCTCCAGTCATTAGGTTGGGTTACCATTATGAGTAACTCCACATTTTAAGGGCAATATTTCCATTCTTTTAGATGTCATGTGGACTTTCTCCCTGGCCAAACCATTCGTCAAAGGATCGCCCAATTCTCATCAGTGCGAACATGATCCATTCTAACAACTCCTGAAGAGATATGCTCCCTTATAGTATTGTGTTTACGACGTATTTTTCATCTCTTACCATTATAGTAACGGTTCCAAACTTTTGCAATAGTCACGATACTATCACAATGTATCAAAACAGCTGGTATCGGTTTTTCCCACAAAAGGATCTCAGCTAGCAGATTTCTTTAGTAATCTACTTCTTCACTAGATGTAGCTAGTGCTATCATCTCAGACTCCATGGTGGATTGAGCCAAAATAGTCCGTTTCTTAGATTTTCAAGACACAGCTCCACCTGCTATGCTAAAAACATAACCACTTGTTGCTTTGGGGTCATCGGATAAAGTCTTCCAATCTACATCATTATATCCTTCAAGTACAACTGAAAACTTCTGATAATGTAATCTAAGGCTCATATTTTTTTAGGGTATCTTATGATCCTTTCAATAGCTTACCAATGCTCTATACTAGGTCTACTAGTAAATCTACATAATAATCCCACGACATAGTATATGTCGGGTCTAGTTCAATCAGTGGCATACCTAAGGCTACCAATGATGCTCGTATAGTAAACTACCTTACACCTTCACAAGTGTTCAAAAATAGTTTTACACTTGGATCGTATGGTGTAGTTGCAGGTTTACAGTCAAAATTGTATTTGTTAACCCGCATTTTGGCAAGGAAATATACAGGCGGATTTAACCCACTCGATTGCGTAATAATCGAAGTTGGATTATCACGGATAATAATCATGATCACGAGGCCAGGATATAGAATAGTTGACGAACACACACTACAAGATGTTTAAAATATGGTTTTGACAAAGATCGAGTCGCTTCAAGTTGCTTGGAGTCTGCTCCGAGTCGCCTTCATGTTTGCTTCGGGTTTTCAGAGAGATTACTTCGAGTCAAAGAAGTGTTCACTTCGGGTCAGTGAGAAATAAGCTATTTCGAGTCCTCAGGCACCATACTTCGGATCACTAATAGGGTTACTTCGGGTCGAGGAGGCAGCTGCTCTGAGTCAAGGCAATGAATAAGTCAATCTTCATATAACTCGCATCACTTCGTATCCATGTGCTTCATGTCGATCAAATTCATACTCACCCGCTTCGTATCGATCTTACTCCAACATGTTTCGTATCGATCGGTTACTTGATCGGTACGAAGCAAGGGGGAAGCATCGGTATGAAGCTACAAAACAAATGATCGATACGAAGTACATGAAGGTCGATCCATGTTCATTTGCACCTCGACTTCCTTCTTCGTATCAACTCTATCTCTGTGTAATTCGTATCGATCAGTCAAACAATCGATACGAAATCAACGACCATTCGATCGATATGAAAAGCAAGCATAGGTTATTTCGTATCGATCGATATGAAGCGGCAGGTTGAGTGATGAAACGTTCAACATGGATAGAGGCGTGAAGCTCGGATCGATGCGTAATTGGTGGACGATGGACATAGAAATGATCGATACAAATAGCACAGACACGAAGAATGGTGGAGGTAGAACCCTTGATCGATACGTACCAGATCGATACGAGCTTGATCGATACCAAGCTATCGATACAAACAATTTAGCCAGCTTACAAATTCCATTTTGGATCGATCATAACTCGAGATCTACAAGTCCAAACGCCTTAAAATTTTCACCACAGCTTGCATACCACCAGAGGAACGTTCGTGATCGATCCCATAATCATTGGATCATTTTTTGATCGATACGAAGTGATTGTGGATCGATCATGAATCGATCCCAAATGACCTTGGATCGATCTGGTGGGCCCACCCACGTGCAAGAAGGGGTATTCTGGGATCTAAGTCAGATATTTCCAGACTGCACCTATAAATAGCACTCCTATGCCAACAAAAAAGGGACTTTTTGCTCTTCTACGCTGTTACTCTGCTTAAATTCCATTGTAACTTGGATACTACCGATTGTACTCTTGTAAATTAGTTGAGAATCATCAATAAAGCAGCAAATCTTCCAAAGTGGACGTAGGCTACAACGACGAATCACTATAAATCTTGTCTTTTTACTGCTTTCCTTTTAAATTTTGAGTGTTCTTCATATTTATATCCTCGACATACTTGCTATCTATGATCTGTGATTTGGTACTTTCATATGTAAATTGGGTGTTTGTGACCAAATTTGGCGCAAATATTTTGGTGCTTTCACTGAGAACGCTAGCACTAAGGAATTCTGAAGCTTGGATCTTGAATTTAAAGGCTTAGGAACTTGGATCTAGAAAGCTATGGTGAAGCAATCAGCAAGGAGACAAAGAACAGAAAGGAGTCAGCATGAAGGAAGTCAGGAGGCTTCCTTAGGAGCTAATCAAACCTCAGTCTTCATCACCCGAGACGAGATGGAGATGATGATGGAGGCTATGCAGGAAGGGATGCTGAAAAGGCAAGAGGAGATGATGAAGAACCTACTTTGACAAGTTGGACAAGCTGGAGTGCAAAATCAAGGGAACGCAACTGTAGGAAGTGCTGGAAATAGGGATCATGAGCATGGAACAACCAAAATTCAGAATAGAGCGGGACCATCAGGAGCAGCACCTAAGCTAGGGGGCACGCCTCCGGAGCATGTTGATCTAATCCCAAGCTGGATGCCAGGCAGAACTGTGCAACATGGCATTGATAGAGGAATAGATGCTCGTCCAGGAGAGCAGATTCCAGGTTTCCCTCGTGAACTCGGGGGCAGACCAGAGGCAACAGACAAGGACCATAACTTGATGACAGTGACAGATTGGCGGAAATGGTCAGACAAGCCACGAGAGGCAGATTGGTGAATAGAGATTTAGAAGATGTGGACAGGAGCCCCTTCGCTCCAACAATCAGGCAAGCTAGAAACCCACCTGAATTCAAGCTACCAACCCTGGAGATGTACGATAGAAGGATATATCCTGCTGTTCATCTAACAAGGTGTATGAGGCACATGGAGGTACTGGGAGCGTCAGAGGAGATCATGGCCTGGTGTTTCCCATTGTATTTGACAGATATAGCAGCGCTGTGGTTCAGGCAATTGGAAAGCAGTTCGATTGGAACGTGGACCGAGTTGATTGAAAAGTTTTTGAGGCAGTTCAGAGTTCACATCTCGAGGCCCAAGAATGTGATGAGTTTGACCACACTAAATCAGAGAACCGGGGAACCTTTAAGGAGTTTTTTTAACACGATTCAATGCAGCGACGACATCGGTGGATCGCCCAGATCCGTTCATGGTTTTGATGGCAACCGTATCCGGCATAGCTGATGGCACGAAGTTCAAGAATTCATTGACCAGGGATGCACCTATGGATCTTGGAGAGTTTTACCATGAGGCGGAAAGGTTTCTGCGACAGGAGGATGCAAAGGCTGAGAGAGAGGAAGGATATGAAGTTGAAGTTTATACAGTTAAAGGCGGAGACCCACCTAGAAAAGATTCAAACAAAGACAAAGGGAAGCGGAAGGCAGAGAATGGCTCTGATGAGTTGAGGCGACCACGAAAGGAGCCAAGATTCACCTCTTATTCGGAGCTGAGCGAGACTTTAGAGAAGATATACCAAGACACACAGGGGTAGGTTCCTTACCGAAGGCCAATGAGGAGAGATCCAACCAATAATGAAAGGAGATCAGACAAGTACTGCCTATTCCATGAGCTGGGCGGCCACAGTACAAACGATTGCAGGCACTTGAGGGACGAGGTCGAAGGACATATCTGGAACGACATGTTGTTGCAGTATGTGAAAAGGCAAGAAGCGACGGTGGAATAGGAGCGACCACCATCTGCATCAAATGAAGACGGCCCCGGATCAAGGCATCAGCTTATCATCAACTGATTGGAATAATGACGAATAAGTGGAAAACTCCACACTACCACGGTTAAGTCACTTACATATGTATGAGATCACGAACGGTCCTCAGGCATGCTCTGAGACGACTATAAACTGCAACAGTGGAGGTGTTTGCAATTTGACGTTTCTGTTTTGTTTTTGTTTTCTATTTTTTGCATCTGAACATGATTTAGTTGGACATTTTTGTTATATGACTCATTTGAATGTAAATATGGTATTTATAATCCCATAACGGCCAAGTCACTTACACATGTACGGGATCGTGAATGATCCTCAGGCATGATCTGAGATGGCGATGAACTGCCATAACAAATGATTCAGAAACTCACTCGAACGTGAAATCTGACATTAATAATACTAACCCCCCCTGTGCACACACAATTCGCCTCGAACGGCACCCAACCACGAACGGTCACAATTCGCCTCGAACGACACCTGACCATGAACCGTCACAATTCGCTACGAACGGCACCCGATCTCGAACGGTCTCAATTCGCCTCGAACGGCACCCGACCTCGAACGGTCACAAATCGCCTCGAACGACAATACAATCTTGAACGATCGCCATTCACTATCAGGTAAGATCATCAATCTCTTTACAGGTTTTTAACGAGATACGAACATCTGGCTTATGGCATTACAAAACACACCTTCCTATCGCAAGACATGTTTTGGGGAGCAAAGTGTTAACCCGTCTTTTGGCAAGGCAATATACAGTCAGATTTAACCCACTCGATTGCATAATGATCGAAGTTGGATTATCACAGATAATGAACATGATCACGAGGCCAGGATATAGCATAGTCAAAGAACACACTGCAAGATGTTTAAAATACGGTTTCGACAAAGACCGAGTCGCTTCAAGTTGCTTGGAGTCTGCTCCGAGTCGCCTTCATGTTTGCTTTGGGTTTTCAGAGAGATTACTTCGGGTCAAAGAAGTGTTCACTTCGGGTCAGTGAGAAATAAGCTATTTCGAGTCCTCAGGCACCATACTTCGGGTCACCAATAGGGTTACTTCAGGTCGAGGAGGCAGCTGCTCCGAGTCAAGGCAATGAATCAGTCAATCTTCATATAACTCGCATCACTTCGTATCCATGTGCTTCGTGTCGGTCAAATTCATACTCACCCGCTTCGTATCGATCCTACTCCAACATGTTTCATATCGATCGGTTAATTGATCGGTACGAAGCAAGAGGGGAATCATCGACACGAAGCTACAAACCAAACGATCGATATGAAGTACATAGAGGTTGATCCATGTTCATTTGCACCTCGACTGCCTACTTCGTATCGACTCTATCTCTGTGTAATTCGTATCGATCAGTCAAACGATCGATAAGAAATCAACGACCATTCGATCGATACGAAAAGCAAGCATAGACTATTTCGTATCGATCGATTTCGTATCGATCGATATGAAAGGGAAGGTTGAGTGATGAAATGTTCAACATGGATCAAGGCGTGAAGCTCGAATCGACGCGTAATTGGTGGACGATGGAGACAGAAATGATCGATACAAATAGCACAGACACGAAGAATGGTGGAGGTAGAACCCTTGATCGATATGTACCAGATCGATACGAGCTTGATCGATACCAAGCCATCGATACGAACAATTCAGCCAGCTTACAAATTCCATTTTGGATCGATCATAACTCGAGATCTACAAGTCCAAACGCCTTAAAATTTTCACCACAGCTTGCATACCACCGGAGGAACGTTCATGATCGATCCCATAATCATTGGATCATTTTTTGATCGATACAAGTGATTGTAGATCGATCATGGATCGATCCCAAATGACCTTGGATCGATCTGGTGGGCCCACCCACGTGTAAGAAGAATTATTCTGAGATCTAATTCAGATATTTCCAGACTGCATCTATAAATAGCACTCCAATGCCAACAGAAAAGGGACTTTTTGCTCTTCTACGATGTTACTCTGCTGGAACTCCATTGTAACTTGGATGCTACCAATTGTACTCTTGTAAATCAGTTGAGAATCATCAATAAAACAACAAATCTTCCTAAGTGGACGTAGGCTACAACGCCGAACCACTATAAATCTTGTCTTTTTACTGCTTTCCTTTTAAATTTTGAGTGTTCTTCATATTTATATCCTCGACATACTTGCTATCTATGATATGTGATTTGGTGCTTTCATCTGCAATTGGGTGTTTGTGACCAATTTGGCGCAAACGGTATTTATTTAACATGTTTTCATTATAGTGAGATTGATCTAAAGAAATTCCCTTTTTATACCTAGTAATCTTAATATCAAGGATTACACTCGCTTCTCCAAGATCTTTCATGTCAAATTTGTCACATAATATGGATTTAGCAGAATTCATAGCATGAATATTGGAATATTGGAACCACATATAAGTAAATCATCAACATACAAACATATAATAGTACAAATGTTATCCTCATCTTTATAATAAATACACTTGTCACTTTCATTTACTTTAAAACATGTGATACAACTAAATTATCAATTTTTTCATGCGATTATTTAGATGTCTGTTTAAGACTACATGGGGATTTATTTAATTTGCAAAATTTATGTTCTTGAGCAGGGATAACAAACCTTCAGGTTGGTCCATGTAAATTTCTTTTTTTAATTCACCATTCAAAAAGGTGTTTTGACATCCATTTGGTGAATTAGTAAATCATAAGTTGAAGCAAGAGAAATTAACACTTGAATAGATATTCTTCCTGTGCTAGGTGAAAATGTATCAAAAAGTCAATAATTTCTTTGTCTAAATCACTTGGCTACAAGACGTGCCTTATATATATATGTATGTATGTATGTATGTATGTATGTATGTATGTATAGTACCATAAGGTTTTAATTTCTTTTTAAGTATCCACGTACAACATATAGTTTTATAACCTAGAGGTAAATGAACTAATTGCCATGTTTTATTAGACTCAAGAGATTCGATTTCATCCTTTATAGCTTCTTACCAAAGGTCTCAATCTAAAGAAGACAACTTCTTTAAGATTAGCAGATCCTCTTCAAGTGCATAAGCATAATATTCTGGACCATAATCTTTCATTATTCTAGTTATTTTACTTCTCCCAGGTTCAATTTATATTTCCTTAGTATGTTCATTATTCCTAATTAGTGGAATATTAGCAGTAGCCCCCACTATTTCTTAATTTAAATGGAAATTTACTTTCAAAGAAATCAGAACAATCATCAATAAATGTAATAAACTACCATTTACCATCCCTAGTTAATGTATAATCAAGTTCACATATATCAGAATGTATAAAATCTAAAGGTTTCGACTTTTTAAATGCAGACTTATGTGAGGCCTTACTTATTTTAGCTTGGCTACAAAATTCACATTTTTCAGAATCACTTATTGATGATAGAGTTAGGGTATGCCCTAGGGGCAATTGTGTAATTTGCTACATATATCTAACTCAATAACTAATCTTGTTCATAATAAAGATGTTTGATTTCTATAATATACTTTATTATATTATGATATAATTAATTAAACAATTAATTTAAAGCATATTAAATTGTAAATCCTTAAATGATATATTATGTGATAGTAATTACATTGTATTGCAATCATCAAAAATTTATCACATTAAAATAAAATATTATTTTAAATATTCCTAGTCAAGATGTTTCGAGAAAGGATATCGACTCATCCATTGAGACTAGAGTATGTAACACTCTCCAAAAGTTGTGCAGTTTGTTACTTAAGGCTGCTGGGAGCACCATGGGGTTACATACTAATAGTTACAGGAAAACTATGAAGTGACTCACTCGAGAGTTTTCTATAGCTTAATGTAACTACGGTCAAACAGAGAATCTTGAAGTGACGAAGTTACACAATTCTCTCGACTTGACAATACCGTGGATCAATATAGACACTCCACTTTGATTATAGTTAAATTATGGTATAACGATGCATCAAACGACTATAGTCGGGGTCTGAGCTGAAGCGTGGGAAGTGAAACGCTATTGATAATTCGTCTTCTCAGTTATAAGGTGTTAGTATCATGGCCAACTATAGCCAACTCAAATTCAAAGTCTTTAGCCAGAGTAGTATGGTTTAATTGTTATTATTGATCCAAGAATTTTATGTTTGGACCAATCAAATTGAATGTGGATATATTGGAATTATAAACAAAACCAAATTCCATAAGTTCTAAAGTGATATAGTTTTGACGAAGAGAATTGGTGTATATAATCGTTGCTACCAGGTACCATTTCTAATAGTAAATTGGATTTTACCAAAAAGATGTAACAACCCGCATATTTTACGATTGTATATTTAAATGATTTATTTAAATATAGCATCGTTAGTCGGATTTAAGTCCGAAAAGCTACTTTTTGCAAACAGTTGAATTAGGACTCGAGATCACTTCCATTGAGTCCAAAATGGCATTTGCGACCTTTTTAAGTATAAACATCGATATGTTTGGATTTGGGTTGAATTTTGCTATTTTTCTATTGGGCTTTGGGTTTGGGTTTGGGTTTGGGTTTCAGCCCACTAACCCAACTTATCTAATATCCTAACTCCACCCCCCTATCCTCTTCATTCATTATATTATTTTCCTAACACTTAAACTAAAGAAAAATGGGGAAAGAGAAAAGAAAACAAAATTCTTAAGCCCTAGTTTTCTTTGCAAATTCAAGTTCTAGCTCCAAAATCTAAGAGAAGTTTAGGTAAGCAACCTCTCCATCTTCTCCATCTCAATCTCTCTTCAATTTTCAGAATTTCCTATAACCTAACTTAGGAAAAACTTCACCTTTGATAATAGATTGAAGATTCTAGAGGTGTGGAGAAGAGGAATTGATCTTGCCTTGTTTTAAAAACTTCTCCTTCATTGTTTTTGGGTTTAAAGGTGAGTTCTTTAACTCACATCTACGTCTATAGCTCTCATTGTTGTTAGGTATGAATTCCTAACATCTATTCATGTTCATTTGCTTTTGATTTGGATTGATTTGGTGAATATTCCAATTTTTGGTGTTTTGAAGTCAAATCTTTAAAAATCCTATCATTGATGTTTTGATCATGTTGTTGGGGTGTATCGAAGAGCCTATATGGCTGGGTTGTCGCTTGGCATAAATCTCTAGTCTCCATTGCTCGTCCGATCACTCCGTTGTGGATTTTTCCCTTCATAGGGCTAGGCTGGAAATGCTGCAAAAGATAGTTCAGTCGACTGAACCTGGGAATAGAAAACTTTCTGTTCCAATGTCAATCGACTGACCATATAGTTCAGTCAACTGAACCTGGAACCCGAGAATTTCTGGGCATGGATCAGTCGACTGACCTATTTAGTCCAGTCGACTGAATCTGGGCAAAGAGCAGTTTGCCTATTTTAGGCAGTTTTGTGTGGGATTTCTGGTTTTTAATCGATTTTTGATGATCCGAATTATTGTTATCATTTATCGACTTTGATGACTTCTTTTTCAGGATTTTTGGGAATATCCATTTTGATTGATTCAGTATCGATTTTTATGGTTTTAATTCACGTCGTCGAATGTGGATTTTGGTGATTGTTTGTTTCTACAATCATTTATGTGATTTTTCACTTTAAAAATATAAAGGTTTTCTATACTAGTAGTAAATACTCAAACTCTTTCACCAAAACGATTTCAACACTACTTTTAAATACAAAGCTCGTTTTTAAAACCGTTTTCCAATCTGTTAGTATATACAAACCTTTTACCTCATTCGTATGAGAAATCTAATTAAATGACTTAGCAAAACAAGTGGTATGAAACGCTTGCGTTTACTTCGTCGGTTAATTCTTGGACTTGTTCGATTGAAATCTTGTGACAATTTTCGAGTGAAAATCTACAATCTGTTCGTAAATATTTAAGTTAAGCCAGTGGTTATGGGACATGAAGCTAAACTCATCTATTTACTAGCTTAGTGTGATTCACACTTTTTATTGATCAATGGTGATCATTTTGTGATTTAGACTAGCGATGTGCGATGTCTATTTGTTTGTGTGGGGACTAAAAACCCCGTTTGTGGAACTTCGGTTCAATTTGGTGGGGTAGCGACCCATGGTCTTCGGGCCGTTTCTGGAGCTTCGGCTCAAACTTGATGGTTAGCGGCCATGGAATAGCGTTCCGTTTGTGATACACGTGTTGGTGAGCTTTCATACTCCCGTTTGTGATAGGCCTCCCCCCCTTTTGTGATTTCTGGATTTCTGGTTGTGATTTCTAGAATTTGCGTTTCACCAATTTTCGTGGTTTGCATTGATAAGCTCTATCAATATTTGTGTTTTGGTGAATAATTTAAAGAATGTGATTCTTTTTGGTGTTTAGAGATGATTTGAGATATTGTATGATTTTCGTTGTTAATTGATGTATACTTGACAAAGTATGGCATTTTTGTTATCATATGTTTTTGGTCATATCTCTTATCCTATATCATTTTATCTGATATTTATAGCTAGACTGATCCGTTTATTATTTTCTTCTTAAATAATACTCGGGTCAGACCGGGGTATTTCAGGTGCTTCTGCTTGACTTCTTATCAGGGATCATCATCTAATTTTTGGGCTAACTACTTTAGAATTAGTCGCTTTTGTTTTTATACATTCGAGATAGAGACTCCTTGATGTGTATATATATATATTCTTTTGTCTAGCACTTGTACCTATTCTTTTGTGCTGTAGTGGATCTAGTTTGACCACTACTTTGATGTACACTTTTATGTGTTATATTCATATCTGTTTCATCCTTAGTGATATGATTATCTGTGACTGATTTGTGTTATGTTTATTTCTATATTTGTTTCCGAAGGCCACCTAGCCACTGTGTGGTAGCTTTGAGTTTGTATTTGTTATGTCGGATTTCCCCTTGAAATGAAATGTAAGTTATATTATCTGACATATCAGTTCTCGCACAAAGCAATTACACAGATGGTCGCTCCTCAACAGCCTTATTCTTCATGCTAGTCGATGGCGTTACCCCATAGTGTTCTTGGCTAGTGTGAGTATAGAGGTGGGGCGTCACAGTTTGGTATCAGAGTGAAACTTCGAAACAATGTAGAATAATCTAACAAGGATCATTGTCCTAAGTCTTTCTTAGGAATCGTACTATAGGATTTAATTTGAGTCTTTGTACCGTTCTATCCTATTTCTTTTTATGATGCCTTGTTTTATCAATCAAGTTTGTTTGATATTCATTTTGTGAATAACCTTTTTCCTCTTTTCTTTCTTTCTTAAAGAAGAGAAATGGTTAGACCAGGCCATCCCAGCGCCGGTCAATCCAGTGCTACTCCTCAGGACGGAGTATTTATGTCTGCTCAGCAACTTCTAGATATTGTGAAAAATGATCAAGCTATCGGACCCATTCCAGAGCCTACTCATCCTAAATCTGGGTTTGCACACTTGTGCAGCGATTACACCAATTTGGATGGAAGGCCTTTCAAAGGTTCCGAGAGCGTTATAGAAGTCCAAGCTTGGCTTAGAACATGCGATCGCATCTTTTCCCGCATGAATCTTATTGATCTACATCGAGTCCAAGTGGCTTCTAGCATGCTCCAAGAAAGAGCATTAGATTGGTATGTGCTTCTGATATCCGAAATTATTGAAGCGGATCTTACTTGGGAGCAGTTCCGGGAAAGATTCGAGTTAAAATTTGTGCCAGAAGCTGAAAAAGTATCTCTAGCTCGACGCTTCATTGACCTTGTTCAAGGTGAATCTTCTGTGACGGATTACGTCGCATCTTTTGAATCTCTATCTAAATATGGGGTCGAGTATATTAATACCCCATTGAAGAAAAATCAGAGATTTTTTATGGGTTGAATAAGAACCTCAAAAGGCCATTACTTCTGAAATTAGAGGTTTCTTTCGATCATCTTGTTGATATCGCTCTTCGACTCGAAGAGGCCGATAAAGAAAGTGATGTTGAAGTCAAACAAAACATCAATAAGAAGAGGCCTTTTAAGTTCAAGCCTAATCCCAACAAGAAAGGGAAGCAAGCAACTTCGGAAACAAAGACTCCTACCTCTAGTCGTGGAGAATGTTACAATTGTGGTTCTAAGGACCATTATGCAAACAAGTGTCTGAAGTCTCTTACTTGTCGTTATTGCAAAAGTTCGGGTCATACTATATCTTCATGTCCCAAACTTCAAAGCAAGAAGGAAAGCAAGATAAATGTTGTGCAAGCCCCTAGTAACACTTCTCGTGGTCAAGGTATTTCTCATTCTATCCTTGATGGCATTATTATGTTTCGTGATTTTCCTATTCGAGTTCTTTTTGATACGGGTGCATCTCACTCTTTTATATCAAAAGAACTTATTGATGCTTTGTTTTGAATGTTATTGGCTTGATGACTTCATTGAGGATTGCGAATCCGGTTGGTGGATCCGCAACACTCAGTTTACTTTGTAAAGATGTCGAGATTATTTTATGTGATTATTCTTTCCGAGCCGATTTGTATGTTATGCGTTACCTTGGTTTCGGAATGATTTTGGGAATGGATTGGCTTAATAGTTATGAATCCCATATCCTATGTCCTGAGCGGACTATATATCTTCGACATCCTCAATCTGTTAAGCAGATTTCTCTTGTTCTTAAAGATTCAGATTCCAATTCGGGAGCATCCTTGTATTCTCTAAATCCTCATGATGACGATAATGACGATGAGGAAGATGTCATTTCCCTCATTCACATTGTTCGTGAATTTCCCGACATATTTGAGCCCGTTTTAGGATTACCACCTAAGCGAGCAATTGAGTTCAGAATTAATTTAATCCCTGGAGCTCTACCTATCACTCGTCCTCCTTATCGTATGTCCAATAGGGAAAATGAGGAGATGCATAAACAATTAACCGAATTGGAAGCGAAGCAGTTTATTCAATCTAGTTCCTCTCCTTGGGGAGCTTCGGCTATCTTTGTGAAGAAATCCGATGGTACACTTAGGCTTTGCGTTGACTACTGCAAGCTTAACGATCTCACCATCAAGAATAAATATCCCTTGCCTCGGATTGATGATCTATTCGATCAACTTAGTGGTGCTAGAGTCTTTTCACAGTTATACTTAGTAACCGGTTTTCATCATCTTCGTATTGCAGAGGGTAGCATTCCTTTGACATCGTTCCGTACTCGTTATGGATCTTATGAATGGCTTGTTATGCCATTTGGCTTGACGAATGCTCTAGCTTATTTCGTTGACCTTATGAATCGAGTTTTCAAAGACTTCCTCGATCGATTTGTTCTCATCCTTATAGATGATATTCTTGTTTATTCAAAAACCGAGGAAGAGCATAAAGAACATCTTCGGATTGTGTTGGAAACTCTTAGGAGCAACCAATTGAAAGCAAAAATTTCTAAATGCCACTTTTGGCAATCTCGTGTGAAATTTTTGGGACATATTATTTCTGAATCCGGAATTTCTGTGGATCCTTCAAAGATTAAAGCGATTCAAAATTGGAAGAGACCGGAGAGTGTGACAGAAATTCGTAGCTTCCTTGGATTAGTGGGTTATTACCGCCGTTTCATAAAAGACTTTTCTAAAATTTCCGTGCCTCTTACTAGCCTGACAAAGAAGGGAGTTAAGTACATTTGGTCAAACAAATGTGAAGCTTCTTTTCAGAAACTAAAAGAACTCCTTTCCAATGCTCCTATACTTGTGATTCCCGATGGGAACCAAGACTTTATTGTTTATACCGATGCTAGTCGTGTTGGTTTGTCTGCCGTTCTCATGAAAAGGGAACGTGTTATCGCTTATGCTTCTAGGCAATTAAAGCCTGCCGAGACTAGATATGCCACTCATGATTTAGAGCTCGCGGCTATTGTTTTCGCCCTTAGAATTTGGCGTCATTATCTTTTGGGAGAGAAGTTTGTTCTCTACACCGATCATAAATCTTTGAAGTATTTATTTTCTCAAAAGGAACTTAATTTGCGTCAACAATGTTGGCTCGAGTTCCTTGCGTCTTATGATCTTGATATTCTTTATACTCCCGGAAAGGGGAATCGTGTTGCCGATTCCCTTAGCCAAAAGCAACAAGCGGTTGTTTCCATGATGATATCCGAATGGAATGATCTCGCGACTTTATCCATTTGTGAGATTCGAGATCGTGAATCCAATTCATGTTCATCTCTTGTTCTATGTAGGCTTGAGGCTCATCCTTCTCTTTTAGACCGCATTCTTGTAGCTCAAAAGCATGATCCCGAATTGGTTCTTCTTAGCCAAAGTTGTAGGGATAAAATTGATATTGAAGGTTTGAAAGACTTTGATATTGATGCTCGTGGCGGTATTCGAAAATTTGGTAGACTTATTGTGCCAAATATTATTGATCTTCGTAAAGACATATTAGAATATTCTCATCATTCTAAATTTACCATTCATCCCGGTAGTAGTAAAATGTACGCGGATATGAAGCGACTTTATTATTGGGATGGAATGAAATCTGATATTGCTAACTTTATTAAGCGTTGCATGACTTGCCATCTTGTAAAGGCCGAGCATCAAAGGCCCGGTGGGTTATTGCAACCTTTGGAAATTCCAATATGGAAGTGGCATCAAATTTCCATGGACTTTATTGACGGTCTTCCCCGTTCTCGTTCGGGTCATGATAGCTGGGTGATAGTTGATAGACTTACCAAGTCCGCCCATTTTCTTCCCGTTCGGTCCAATCGGACCGTACCTATTTTGGCTAAACTCTTTGTCAAGGAAATTGTTAAATTGCATTGAGTTCCTACTTCTATTGTTAGCGATCATGATCCATTATTTACTAGTGGATTTTGGAAGGGTCCTCAAAAAGCTTTGGGAACGAAGCTTAATTTTAGCACCGCTTATCATCCCCAGTCCGATGGACAAACCGAGCGTGTGAATCAAACTCTTGAAGATCTTTTTCGTGCGTGTGTTCTTGACTTTGGTGGAAGTTGGGAGGATCATATTTCTCTTGTTGAGTTTTCCTACAATAATAGCTTCCAACCTAGTATTGGTATGGAACCTTTCGAGGCACTCTACGGAAGGCCATGCCGATCTCCTTCGTGTTGGCTAGAAGCCGGTGAAAAGCTGGTTTTAGGTCCAGATTTTATTCGAGATGTCACGGAAAAGATTGACCTTATTCGTCATAGGATGAAAGAAGCTCAAAGTAGGCAAAAATCCTATGCCGATAATCGAAGAAGGAAATTAGACCGTGGGAGATTTTGTGTTTATTCGTGTTTCACCTATGAAGGGTGTTGTGCGTTTCAATCGATCGGGAAAATTAGCACCTCGATATATTGGTCCATTTCCCATCACCGAACGCATTGGTTCCGTGGCTTATCGCCTTTTATTACCGGCTTAGTTTTCTGCTATTCATGACGTATTCCACGTCTCTCAACTACAGAAATGCCTTCGTGATTCCGATTCTATTCTTGAGCCCGGTGTTATTGAAGAAATTGAAGTTTCGCCTAATTTGACTTATGAGCAACATCCTATTCGTATCATTGCTTCGGAGGTTAAACGCCTTCGAAATAAAGATGTTCCTCTTGTTAAAGTTCAATGGTCCTCAAATCCTAAGGATTGCTCTTGGGAATCCAGAGAATTCATTGAGCGAACACATCCGGACATACTCTCTCGAGCTCTTTGAGGTGAACTTCTTATTTTAAATTGTCTTTTGTGTTGATATGCTTTTATGGTTGTTACTCTTTATTTTCTTCTTTAAAATTGCGAGGACGCAATTTCTTTAAGGAGGGGAGTCTGTAACAACCCGCATATTTTACGATTGTATATTTAAATGATTTATTTAAATATAGCATCGTTAGTCGGATTTAAGTCCGAAAAGCTACTTTTTGCAAACAGTCGAATTAGGACTCGAGATCACTTCCATTGAGTCCAAAATGGCGTTTGCGACCTTTTTAGTATAAACATCGATATGTTTGGAGTTGGGTTGAATTTTGCTATTTTTCTATTGGGCTTTGGGCTTGGGTTTGGGTTTCAGCCCACTAACCCAACTTATCTAATATCCTAACTCCACCCCCTCTCCTCTTCATTCATTCTATTATTTTCCTAACACTTAAACTAAAGAAAAATGGGGGAAGAGAAAAGAAACAGAATTCCTAAGCCCTAGTTTCCTTTGCAAATTCAAGTTCTAGCTCCAAAATCTAAGAGAAGCTTAGGTAAGCATCCTCTCCATCTTCTCCATCCAAATCACTCTTCAATTTTCAGAATTTCCTATAACCTAACTTAGGGAAAACTTCACTTTTGATAATAGATTGAAAATTCTAGAGGTGTGGAGAAGAGGAATTGATCTAGCCTTGTTTTAAAAACTCCTCCTTCATTGTTTTTGGGTTTAAAGGTGAGTTCTTTAACTCACATCTACGTCTATAGCTCTCATTGTTGTTAGGTATGAATTCCTAACATCTATTCATGTTCATTTGCTTTTGATTTGGATTGATTTGGTGAATATTCCAATTTTTGGTGTTTTGAAGTCAAATCTTTAAAAATCCTAACTTTGATGTTTTAATCATGTTGTTGGGGTGTATCGAAGAGCCTATATTGATGGGTTGTCGCTTGGCATAAATCCCTAGTCTCTGTTGCTCGTCCAATCACTCCGGTGTGGATTTCTCCCTTCATGGGGCTAGGCTGGAAATGCTGCAAAAGACAGTTCAGTCGAATGAACGTATTGGTCAGTCGACTGAACCTGGGAACAGAAAACTTTCTATTCCAATGTCAGTCGACTGACCATATAGTTCAGTCGACTGAACCTGGAACCCAATAATTTCTGGGCATGGATCAGTCAACTGACCTATTCAGTCCAGTCGACTGAATCTGGGCAAAGAGCAGTTTGCCTATTTTAGGCAGTTTTTTGTGGGATTTCCGGTTTTTAATAGATTTTTGATGATCTGAATTGTTGTTATCATTTATCGACTTTGATGACTTCTTTTTCAGGATTTTTGGGAATATCCATTTTGATGGATTCCGTATCGATTTTTATGGTTTTAATTCACGTCGTCGAATGTGGATTTTGGTGACTGTTTGTTTCTACAATCATTTATGTGATTTGTCACTTTAAAAATATAAAGGTTTTCTATACTAGTAGTAAATACTCAAACTCTTTCATCAAAACGATTTCAACACTACTTTTAAATACAAAGCTCGTTTTTAAAACCGTTTTCCAATCTATTAGTATATACAAACCTTTACCTCATTCGTATGAGAAATCTAATTAAACGACTTAGCAAAACAAGTGGTATGAAACGCTTGCATTTACTTCGTCGGTTAATTCTTGGACTTGTTCGATTGAAATCTTGTGACAATTTTCGAGTGGAAATCTACAATCTGTTCATAAATATTTAAGTTAAGCCAGTGGTTATGGGACATGAAGCTAAACTCATCTATTTACTAGCTTAGTGTGATTCACACTTTTTATTGATCAATGGTGATCATTTTGTGATTTAGACTAGCGATGTGCGATGTCTATTTGTTTGTGTGGGGACTAAAAACCCCGTTTGTGGAACTTCGGTTCAATTTGGTGGGGTAGCGACCCATGGTCTTCGGGCCGTTTCTGGAGCTTCGGCTCAAACTTGATGGTTAGCGACCATGGAATAGCGTTTCATTTGTGATACACGTGTTGGTGAGTTTTCATGCTCCCGTTTGTGATAGGCCTCCCCCCTTTTGTGATTTCTGGATTTCTGGTTGTGATTTCTAGAATTTGCGTTTCACCAATTTTCGTGGTTTGCATTGATAAGCTCTATCAATATTTGTGTTTTGGTGAATAATTTAAAGAATGTGATTCTTTTTGGTGTTTTGAGATGATTTGAGATATTGTATGATTTTCGTTGTTAATTGATGTATACTTGGCAAAGTATGGCATTTTTGTTATCATACGTTTTTGGTCATATCTCTTATCCTATATCATTTTATCTGATATTTATAGCTAGACTGATCCGTTTATTATTTTCTTCTTAAATAATACTCAGGTCAGACCGAGGTATTTCAGGTGCTTCTTCTTGACTTCTTATCATGGATCATCATTTGAAATTTGGGCTAACTATTTTAGAATTAGTAGCTTTTGTTTTTATACATTCGAGATAGAGACTCCTTGATGTATATATATATATATATTCTTTTGTCTAGCACTTGTACCTATTCTTTTGTGCTATAGTGGATCTAGTTTGACCACTACTTTGATGTACACTTTTATGTGTTATATTCATATCTGTTTCCGCCTTAGTGATATGATTATCTATGACTGATTTGTGTTATGTTTATTTCTATATTTGTTTCCGAACGCCACCTAGCCACTGGGTGGTAGCTTTGAGTTTGTATTTGATATGTCAGATTTCCCCTTGAATTGAAATGTAAGTTATATTATCTGACATATCGGTTCTCGCACAAAGCAATTACACAGATGGTCGCTCCTCAACAGCCTTATTCTTCGTGCTAGTCGACGGCATTACCCCGCAGTGTTATTGGCTAGTGTGAATATAGAGGTGGGGCGTCACAAAAGATGTGTAAGCGATAAATTCAACCAAAATGTCACACTACTAGCTAAGCTGGCATGTGAACGTTAATATTCGAATTGTTCGATTTTAATCGCTGATTGGATTTACATCTTTGAGTTGCACAACCTTAATGATAAATACTTCGAAAAACCACACGATTTAATTATTTTATAACCATTGTAAATTATTTTAATTAATTAATATTTATGAAATACTAATTATTTTATTTTATTTTATTTAATGTTTGAATGCCATAAGTATTTAATGAAAAGCGCATATATAAAAGTTAGGTATGCACGTATTGATATGGGATATCGATAAAATATTTAAATTTGATATAAAGTGATTAATTACTAACCGGTTTTGGAAATTTTAAGGGCCTAATTAGCCCCTATCTTGGTCGACAATACATGCCAAGGGAGAGGGGAATTGATCAACATTTAATGAGGAAATAAAGATGGAAGTTTTTAAGGAAGGAATTGAAAAGATTTCAATGTTTCCTTTAAAACAAAGTTCCTTTCATTCGTTTAGAATTTTTTTCACATAATTCATTTTCCCTTGCTCTCTTCCTCTCTTCTTTGGCCGAAAATCCATGACCTCCAAACCATAAAAATTCTCAAAACAAAATCAAAACAAATAAAATAAAATAAATATAAAAGTGGTGCTTTAGATCGTTGCAATTTCTGGAGGTGATTTAATTGGATCTAGTAGTTTTCCTTCATTTAAGGTGTGATTTTTGGCTTCAACAAACGGTAATTTTCAACTCTTTTGATATATGTTACATCACGTTAGAATGGTTATCCCTCATCTTTACATCTCATTATGATTATATGTTACATCTTGTTAATTTAGTTTATATCTCATATCTTATTCAATGAATTTATATATGCATACGTTGTCCAATCTTTTGTTTGCTATTGTTTTAGAAATTAAAGGTTAATGAAAAAGAAAATTCGAATCTTGATCTAATTTTAATTAATTGGAATATTTTGTAACATATTTTATATACAAATATAAGTGAAACACATACATAATCTATTTGAAATTACCTTATGAAACTGAATGCAAGTTATATATATATATATATATATATATATATATATATATATGTGTGTGTGTGTGTGCGCGCGCGCGCGCATGGGTGTATGTTTGTCCGTGCATTGAATATTAAATACTTTTGATTGTTATATACCTATGTTTATTTATATTATTTCAATTCAAAATTATAAAAGGACTTTTATGCAAAATTATAGATCTGATGTTGAATTTCTTCCTGATTCAAAATTAGATTTCAAATTGTTAATTTTAAACTGGAAAACATATAAAATTATATGTTTTACACCTATTATTTATAAATTTAAGTACATATACATACATACATACATACATACATACATACAGATATATATATATATAGGAGCGTATATGTGTGTGTTTTATTTTAAATTTAAATATAGATTGTTATTTTATATACACATACACATTATTTCAATTCAAAATTTATAAAAGTACCTTTGTGTAATATTACTGATTTAATATTAAACTCCTTCTTAAGTTAAAATTAGATTTAAAGTTGTTAATTTTTGGATTTCGAAACATGTAAAATAGTCAAAATCAATTTTAATATGTGTCTGTATGTGTATATAATTGTTATTTTATATATAATTTAAAAAAATATGGACAATAAAGACATATATAAAAGGATAAATGTGTCTGTTGCGGTGTAAATCCCTACACCTATAAGCGTACACATTAACCATGTACTTTGTCATATGTTGCACTTGCATTATACACATATTAGCATATTTGATACGCTCATTATAAAATATTTAATTCAAATCAAATGAAACTCCTTCTAGCCAAATTAAATAAAATAATATTTTATTTAAAACAATATTAGTTTGGATCTAATAAACACTTTAGACTTCATTGGCCCAATAGATCCAAAATAGGAATTTGTTTTAAAATTTACCTATTTCACCCATTTCAGACTAACTCAGTTCTACAGTGGTATCAGAGCTAGGTTGGTTGAGTTGTTCACCTCGTATATTAGATGTCTCACGTTCAATCCTTGGGTGAAACACCCACCTCTTTACCCATACTACCCAAGAGTATTACTAAGTAATATAGTAGAATAATACAGAGAATGATGCTATATGGGGTGCACACATGAATATTCATTTGGATTAACACTTGTATATGTCTCAAATCATAGAAAACTTACCATAGATGTACACAGTCATAGTACAAAACAATAAACACGTGCGCCTCCAGGACAAAACAATACATAAACACAGAATATAGTAGGGTACATAAAGTCAGAGCAGGGTAGATAAAGTATAGTATATCACATAATACGAAGCCCAATATGGCTACAAAATGATAGTCTCTAGCCCGCTATATGTACATCATCATAATACATCATAATATATACATCTACAAGGCTACAAAAATACAAAAGGGCATGTATCATCCTAATGTAACACTAGCCTCCAAAAACCAAGTGAATCCAACTGCCTATTGTATACCTGATCCTGCAATATCTCGAACCGACCTGAGTATTATAAATAACATACGGGTCAGACTATGTCTGAATCCAATTCAAGAATGATATAATGACAATAATAATATCCAAGGTAATGTAATAAGATGTACCCCATAAGTAATAATATATATCATGAGACAATCAATTCAAAACAACTAATCATTAACCAACGTCAAGTGTAATGTATGGGTAAAACAATCAATACACATATACATAACATCAATCCATACATCCATAATACAACGGCTATCTTCCAAATATAGCTGAAAATATAATATTAAGGGATAAGTATGAATAACATGAAGACTGACTACACGTTAAACATATGATCTCTAGTATAGTCATACTCATTATCTCATAGGAATATAAAGAGTAAATTTATATCTACCACACACGAAGGAACCAGACGGGAGACTGACAGCACATATGCTTGCTCCATGAGCCACACGTATGTCCATCTAACACGACTCCTACAATCTTCGGTTACCTCCCTTCGGTATCATGACAAGATCCACCTATGTTCTCGTCTACGCAAGGACTCAACTCGCTCACGACCCGGTACATGCCCCTATGGTAACATGTTGTTATTCGAGGTGGCACAAGGGCAAACACACATAGCGATAGCACACAACCGTAAGAATAAGGTGTCATGGATTTGGGGCGCGACCCTGCAATCAAGCCGCCAGGGTGGATACTAGCATAATCTGGTTCACTCCCACATCATAAAAGGAGTTGGACAAAGATAGACAAACACGTAGTATCTATACTCAATGGCTAACACATAGCTCTAAACACATGCCGACACACGGCTCTATACATTTGTCGATGCATGACTCTATACAAGTATAAATATTACTCATCGCACCGAGGTCCATCATACATAAAAAATCCCCGTATGAGTGATATTTTACTTACAATAAATAATAGAAAAAATAACACTACGACGTCCCATACCACCGCGTGTTATTCGAACGTTTATTTGATGTTCACAAAAAACACTTAATTCACACTATATTTTCATGTAACAAGTCCGATGAATAACTTGAAAAATATTACCGAAAGTTCCATATAAGACAGTATTATAACTCTGTTTATTCAAGTTCCTCAGCACATAGAAACTATAGTTACATAAATTATTTACAAAATATTTACATTTATAAAAGTTTAGACATTAATTTTGAAAGCATATGTAATATTTATATAAATAAAAGATACATTTTATATTAAAATAATATAAAGAAATACTCAATTCAATACACAAACTTCTTTGAATACTATATTAGGTTCTACATATTACATTCAAATCAATAAACAAACAACACTATGCATTCGATTAATTATTAATGTACATACTAGATTTTTAATAATTATTTTAACTCCAAATCAATTTATTAATCAATTATTTTTATTAACAAATTTAATAATACCTTATTATGAAACAAGTTTAGATTTATCATATATGTAAATTTATATTATTTAATGTATTTATTTTATTTTTAAAGTAAGTATTTACTAAACTTAATTAATAATTTATTTATGTTATATACATATATTATTTTATGTTTTTTATTCAAACAAGCTAGTAGAAAACATGCCCACAGGTTGATCGGTTAGCAGTCGACCGATGGGTAACCCCGGTTGTAAATTCCTGAAGCCTAAACTCGACTATTTTTCCTCTGTTCTTCCTCCTCCTTTTATTCCACTTGTGATTTCTTCTCTAGATTAAGTTCATACACACATATGTACTCATACTCCAACTAAATCATAACTATATTCAATCCAGATCACATATGAATTCATAATTATCAAAAGTAGGATTGAAACCCATTATAGTAAACGTGAAATTTTGATCGGACATGCACATGATCAAGATTCCATGCACAACAATATTGAAATAGACATAGAATGTGAGCTAAAGAAACTACCTTGAGTTGAAGATTGTAAGCAATCACTTTGCTTCTTTTTCTTCCTTGTTTGCCCTAAACTATATAACTTCCCTCTTCAAAATTGATGATCAAAACTTAACTTCAACTTGCTATTTGGTGTAGAGAGAGATGTCAAGAAGCATATGTGTGAATTTGAGAATTTTTAGAATTTTATTTGAATTAATTTTGATTTTAGAGGTGGTGGAATGTAGGCAGGATGTTTGAATATAATGAAAATGAGAAAGCATCCTAAAACTAACGTCGATGGTATATTTATAAAGTAGGGTGAAGGTTTTAGAGATAGAAATCTCTGGATTACCTGAAGTAATGAATTGGATTAGGGTTTATGCCTATTGGGTTGGGCTTGTATTTGTTTGCTAACTTATTTTCTTCTTTTGTTTCTTCATAAACACATTTCTATCCCATTTAAGTAACAATTAAAATACCATTAAATTTCCTAATATCAAATTGCATTATTTACTATTTTATAATCCATTTTCTATAATTTTATTTATTTAATTAAATCATTTCTATTTAATTTCATTACTAATTAAATTCAAACTCCTTTTTATTACAAAATAAAATTCTTTCTATTATTAAAATAAATTCCAGACTTATTTATCCCAAATATTTTTTTACTATGAATATGTTTAATTTATCATTTTATCTCAAATTATTAATTTATACTTTTAAATTTTAAAATAACTAAATAAATTACTAAATCAATATTTATCAATATATAAATTTTTTCATTTCAATAGAAATATTTTTCATTTAATTTCCAAACCATTCCCATAATTTCACATTTATTATGTTAAAACACATTTATTTAATTAATCTTTATTATCAAATTTCTAATTTGTTGCTTCTTGACAACGGGTTGTTACGATGAAACTAGCATGATAGGGTTCTCACATTGTGATATGTGACAAAGCATTGTCTCTTACCCTTACATGTCTCGTGATGGTTGTACTAATCAAAAGTTGGATGTAAAACACACTCATGACTCATGAGGTACCTAATTGGGTCACCCCAAAGAAGTTTGGGTCAGACATCAATGATATCAGAGTCCAACGGTCTATGCAGTCTAAATTAGCAATATTGGTGCTAACTTATTGAAGCATATCCATTTATTTGGGTGGCCAGAAAGGTAGTGTCTAAGGTTGGGTTTGGGTCCAGTACTTTGCTCTACTATGCTACTGGCCTGGCTCGAAGAATGATGTAAGCCCAAATGTTATCCCCGGTATATAGGCTCAAACTGATTTTGGGCTTTTGGCTAATTTTTAAAATTCATTTTGAAAATTTAAAATTATATTTTGAATTTAAAAGTTAAATTTAAATAAAATAAGTTTTATAAAGGTTGGAAAATATTTTTCAAAATTATTAAATAATTTAATTAATTAGATTGAATAAATTACTAACTAATTAAAAGTTAATTAATTAAAATGAACATATATTTATTGATATATATATATATATATCTTAAAATGTTTAAGGTATATGAAATATTAATTTTCAAAATATATTAAGAAATATTTAATTAAAAGTGTTTTAATAATATGAATATTTATTTTATAAATACATACTAATTAAAAGTTAATTAATAAATCAATATATGTATATAAGACTATAAATGTTATAGTTATTTTTCATTCTAAATTCTTTAAGGTGAATAAAATAAACTTTTGAAATTCTAAAATAATTTAATTAATTTATTAATTGATTGAATAAATTAAAATTAAATATATAAGATTTAATATATATATATATATATATATATATGTAAACACACGCACATACATAAGAATATTATATAAGTTAATTAAATTATAAACCGCTATATACAAATTAAATTTATATAATATAAATGTATAACTTAAGTGGAACAGTAAGAAACCCGATAAAGATTTAAGGAACAAGACATGCTTATTGTATGTGTATTGTGATTCTAGATATGTTTGACACTTGAATCATGAGGGATTTCATAAGAAATAATTATTCCCCAAATCTATATCACTAATGTTTATATATGTATATATATTAAATATTATGGATCCCCAATACATAAGTTGTCCTCTATTATTTATAATATATTAATAAATTACTTGCATACTCTTTAGTTGTTGAGCAAACTCAAGCTAGAGATGTTATGTGTAGTACTATTAACATATTGACTAGATGAGGTAAGATACATGCATGTATTTGTTGAGAGAACTCAAGGTACGTGCAGTATACTTAGGCATGAAATGTTGGGTATGAATGAATGACCTCTTTCGATTTATTGAGAAAACTCAAGGTCAAGATTGAGATTATGATAAAGACCATAGATTAGAAGTTGTATATGATGCAATGGATAAAGTGTTATCCATCACTTGTGAGCCTATGATTTGTTGAGAAAACTCAAGGTTAGTATCCCAAAGCAAGCGAGTCCTAACACCACTTGAGGAATTAAAAGATTTTTATGTTTTTCTTAGGGTTCTGAAAAACATAAAAATTTGTTGGGAGCCTTATAAGAAAAATAAAATTTAACATTTAAATTTTCTAATATTGTAAAAAAATTGCTATATAAAGTTAAAATAATCTACATTGATAAAATTGTGCAACTAATATAAATTGATAAAATGTTATCAATTAGAATATACAAATGAATCGAATCAAGGTTGACAAAAGAAATATAAATATACACTTACCAACAAATCTTTTAGCATGTTGTCACTCCAAGACCCGTGCAAGAGCCAAACAATACAACTATAAGTACATTCGTGCCTTGGTCACTTATGAGTCTATTTGTCCAAGATTATGACTTTTAATAGTTTTGAACTCTTAAGCAATACAAGAATATGAATATTCGATCTACATTCGATCACATATAAATGTTATATGGTGAATATTCATGATTCATAATGTACAAAACTTTGATGAAATTAGTTTCTTCGAAGTTAGCAAGTAAACCATAGTGCAAGATCGTGTTTTCAATATGACTGATTATAGTAAGGATCTTATTGCATTAGATGTAACATTAAACCAAGGCCACAAGGTATACCTAGGAATTCAATTACTGAATTGTTAGTTTGCATAAGTGCAACTTATTCGATATCCTTGAATGTTAAGGATGACCGAATGCATTTTTGTAAAGTGTTCGTTATAGTCTTGTAGTAAAGGTCTCCTTTTGAATGGTTCAATAATTTGTAAACGAAAAATAATGTACGAGAGTGAATGTTACTTAGGCATAGTTGGGATGAAGAAAGTGAATTGTCATCTCTGCTTCATGAAGAGACTTTTGAAATGATACTTGTATAAAATACTAAAAGATATTTAACATGGTATGAGAAATGTGGTTTCTATGCTAAATGTAATTTTTCATATACAAAATTGTTTTCTGTGACAGTTATTGCTTCAAGATCAAGATATTTGATCTGAAACTCTCAACTGTGAACTAGTTATAGTTATGGAATAAAATTTCGTGATAAGTAGTTGAATGGAGTTTCACATTTCATAAGCTATTAACGACAGAAATAGTGCGAGCATACCATATAACATCTCTTAGTGGGCGCATCAAGTTACGAAAAATTATTTTCATAAACATACCAAATATTATTTATGAAATAATAACTGTTTTTAGTTTGATTGAAAATAGATATAATTTTATTTTAGTATGAATATTGTGATATTCGTCATAAGATAAAACTATAATAATGGTATTTATTTTCATAAAAAATGATGCATTAAAAAATATAGAAGTATCTGAAATCAGATAATTATTTTGGAATTATAAACTAAGCCACAATTTTGATAAATAATTCTTTAATCATATAATTATGAATCATACGGTTCCGGTGAATTATATCTCAAACGATTAAGGCAAAGCACCTATTTAGTGGGTGCGACATAAGAGTTGGTGAACCCTTAGTGTAAGGACCCGATTCTTCAACTTCCGAAAATCGACATCAATACGTCCACTGTATCAACTGCCGAGCAAACGAATGCCGGAAAACCGAATTCTTAGGGTTTAAAAGAAGAGGTAGAAGAAAAGATAGAAGAAAAAGAAAAGAAGAACAACAGAACAACATCAGAAACAGAAACAATATCAGAATCTCACATATCGCACCGGGACAATTATAATAGATAATCACTAGTCTTTTAAAACAAAGAACTATATCAGTTTATACATACATCAATCAGAGTCAATATACAACTCAATACAACAATGGACAGTTATATAAACTTGTCCTCATACAGAATACACAGCGGAATAATACATAGTATGGGTGTACGTCTCGCCATCCAGAATTGCTTCCAAAGCTCCAGAATATCCTGATAACATAAATCTAGGCTGCCCGTGTGGAAAATGATGGGCACCCTGAGTTTAGAAGGGAAACAATAAACTCCGAGTCAGTCATGGTGACTGGTGTGAGATCGTAAAACAGTTATTTTTCACAAAGACAATAAAATTTATTCGCAATGCTTTTGGAAAATGAAACTACCATAAGGCCTCCCGCCACACACACAATGCAAACGCAGAATTTGGAGGAGATTTCTCCTTATGATAGTCAAAGATGCTTGATACGCAAAATCAAATCATTTTTGATATTATTATTAGTGCATAGTGTAGAAAACATTTCGAAAGTATAATATAAATCTTAGCCAGCATAGGTACCATGATAGTATGCCTACTATAGCTACCATATTAGATGGCAGGTTCTACAACTAAAACCGTACAAAGTTCGTATTGGAGTTTGGATTTCCAACAAATGGTCAGGCCAAGGAACTTCCCATTGCCACATAGGTACGCCTCTGGAAAGACGACCCGAGAACCAAACCGGATCTCTGCCAACACAAGGCCGGGTTACCCCTAACTGGGTAACTACTGACACGAATATGTCATCCCCCGATCGTAACCGATCTTTCCGAGGATCCTCGATTTCCAACAACCACATAAGAATAATAATGCAGCAACAACATAGGTTAAGTATCTGGGCTCCATACCATGATACCACCTCTATCCAGAAGGAATGACATACACTAAAGGGGCGCTACCCCCTAATAACATTGCCGCATCTTTCCTGTTTTGACCATTTCCGGGGTGTGAGGTCCGACGAAGTCTCGTCCACAAAGCTACGCTTTGTCACAAAGCCATGCTTCGGGTCAAACAAATGATCAAAGAAATGATCACAAAGATAAATGATCAAACAATTGATTATATCACAAATGATCAAACAATGATCATTTCACAGCAACACTCAGCATGCCACGTTACCAAATTGGGAGTATATTGCTGATAACCTTCAACTACATAACCTCTGAGCTCGTACGTCTCAGAGAAGGGTGTTAAGCTAAGAGAATAAATTCTCCGCCACCAACAAAAATGTATTTGAAAGAAATCAGCTTTATATCTCAATTTGTAACGTCAGACACACAACCATACAAGTCTGTTCCGGGATCGAACAGAACCGAAGGCACTTCTCACGAAGCCCTTGCAAATCCGGATAATTTTCTAATCACGTCCGGACTTCCCGTCACTAAGGGTGACAAAACCTCTATATCGGAGATCAGCCGATGTAGAGTAACTCGACGGTAATCCTTCCGTTTTCAAAAATATCCGGTCTTCAACACCGGTCATCAAATGCAATCCATTACGACATATCACATATTCGGAATGGGTTATACGACCCAAAGGTCCTTTCCCGGCTAACCCGAATAGTGAGCGCTTATTCAAAGATAAGTGTGGCATTCAAATTCATCCAATTCACAACAAATACCTATTTAAAGGTAAATATTGATAGTCGGTTATTTAACTATCAATAAAGATGCGCAACATCATCAGATTCCAAATAATTTTCCAAATTATTTATCTTCCAAAAATATCTTTACTAGATATATTTTTCCACACTTCAACCATTTGAAAACAAATTTCAATTATTCACTTTCAATTTATCTTTAAAAGATAAAATTTCAAACCTTTCATTTCATATTTGAAAAGCATTTCCATACTTATTTAATAATAAGTAATTCACAAATCATTTATTTTCAACACTTGGAAAATATTCGATATACTTAAATCATAATTAAGTATATATTTCATTCTTTAAGGAAATCATTTTCTTAAACACATCTATTTGAGTCAAAACGAATGTTACGTAAAACATCGTTACGACGACCCAAAATCACTAGTATAGGGATTCGAAATTTAGATAGATATATAAATCCCAATACTATATAAAACATTTCCTTTCGGAAACCATTTACTATAACAACAGTGTTATAGTCCATCATTTCCTTATTTCTCGAAAACGCCTATTTCAACAATGAATGTTGAAATCTATGTATTCGATACTTAACACATTTTAAAACATCTTTTAAAACAATTACTTCATTTCGTAATATCACTTCTCCAAAACATATCCATTTTATTTAATAATATATTCACTGTCCAAAATCGTGAATATACTTCGTTATCCAAATTCAACATTTCTACACATTTTATTTAAAAGATTATCCACTGTCCAAAATCGTGGATAAAATTCCCAACCAAACTCTTATTATTTACAACATTTAACTTAAAGGATAATTCACTATCCAAAATCACGAATATATCTCCTTTAATAACTTCTATGTTTAATTTATCAAATTCAATTGATTTCGAATTTACAAACAATGTTTATAAATTCCATTTCTATTTATAACACTTCGATTTATAAGTCTCCTTTATTATCCAGTTCAATTATAACTCAATTATACCAAAAGTCCAATATTATAAGTTAATAACTTATAATTCATTTATTTTAAAAGAAATCTTTCTTTTAAAACTTCACAAATTATAAAACTTTTAAATTTCATTAACTTATGAAATCCAATTATACTCCAAAATCATACTTAAGTACTATTTTCCAAAAATATAACTTTTATAACAATAAACTTATAATGTTTATTTATTTTGACAATTCAAAATTTAACAAAACGTATACTTTCAAAAAATCACTTTAAAAATCTCTTTTAAAATCAACATCGTTATTTTTTAAACTTCAAAAATGGATTCGATGATGCCACAGCACCAAATAGTCAATCACAACATCCAACATCATATATCGATATGATAATCAACAAATATCACAATATCTGTAATCAAATAAATACTGGTGAGGAATCCAGTTGGATCCCTCCAACCTGTTTCCCTGCATCCACAGACGTTAGCACAATACCAATTCCACTTCGAGGTGGAATATCGTGGTATATGGGATTTATAAAAATATCAATCCGCTATTATGCGGCACAATAGGGTCTCATCTGCTATATAATGCGGGAAATCAACAACTGCAATATATACATATGCCAATATATATATATTGCTATATATAGATATATCCTACTATATCTAATATCGCATCCAAACAACAATCAATTAATAACTGCAAAATCAACTTTTCATTCGAGTGAAAAAATCTCACCTTAACTTTTTATTTTGCAATCCATTTTTTTCCATCCTGACTCGATTTCTTGATTTATACCTTGTATAATTATTTACACAATTCATAAATATTCGAATCAACTGAACAAATAAATTTCCGTTTAATAGTTTTCTGATTAGCTGATAATTCTTTTTTTTAACCAATTTTTCTTCTTTAATAAATTTATCTAACTAATTATTAAATTTCCCTCTTTTTTTTAATAAATTTATTAACCAAAAATTATATTTTAGACTAATATTCTTTACCCATTTCTAAAACAAGTAAATTAAACAAATTATTCCTTTTTTAAAAAACTCATGTACACATAAAATAAAATCTATATACATTTTAAATAATCTATACAGATTTCAAAAATCAGTTTTATGTATATATATACATATATATACTTGGCAGCATTATAAATCCCCTAAACCTTATTAAATTTTTTCTTTCCTTTCCTGCTACTATTATCCTTCACACAAACCAGAACTAGCTTTAAACTTTATTCAAAAATACAGTTCATACCTAAATTAAACATCGTGCTCTGTCTATATCTTAAAATTTTTCTTACATCTGTAAATATATATATATTGTACTAAATTTATTATGAAACAAGAAAAACTGGATATACCTCTCTGCTAGAAACCTGTAATACCCCAAAATTTTGTGAAAAATCATTTTTATAAAATGATTTAATTTTTGAAATATTTAGATTTAAATGTGGTGAAATTTTTGGGAATAAATAGTGTGCAAGGATATGTGGGCACATGCACATGGCACAAGGAAAAGATTCAAAAATTTCTGGAAAAAAATATATTTGTAATGAATGATATATCTATATATCATCTCTGTAAAAAAAAACATATATGTACACTTATGCACCTATATATTTTCTGTGAGCAGAAAGTGTTAAAGCAAAACAATAAAAAGGAAACATTAAAATGACATGAAATGTAATACAAGTCAACATGCTTGTATAGACAAAAATAGCAAAGGGGATTCTCAGAAATAATTAAAATATGAAATATGGTAGTCACACTTTTAACATGACTAGGTGAGTGGCCATTTTCTGAAAAAGTAAAGGGAAGAAAATACTGCCTTCAACTAATTATCATGGCCGGGGTATTAAGGAGGAAAATGAATGAAAAATGCATGAAGATGGTTAGGTCAAAAATGGAATTTTGTTTTAACAAAACCCTAGTGGAAAAATGCATATAAATAGGCAGTTTAGCCAGTAAAATTATCTTTACCCCGAGCTGCACAAAAATAAGAAAGGAAGAAAAATATTGGAAGGAAGGAGAAAACACACATACAAGGATTTTCTGGATTAATAAGAAGAAATATTTAGGTGAGTAACCTCACTGAGTTCATGGCATTAAGACCTGAGATGAGGCAGCCACTTTTTATATTGCCATTTATATATTTCTGGTTTTGATGTATATGATTTCATCAATTCTTTTTGGATGTCTTATTTTAAATCTGATATGATTTAATATGAATGCTTTTGGTGATCTTTGATTTGTTGAGACATTTGTCTTTGGATGGGTATCATACTGTTTTATTTTTACTCAAAAATGTTAAAGTCCAGAATCTTAAAATTATATAGAGAATACTCTCAACTGTTATAGATCTATGGCATGGAAACTTTAAAAAAAATGTTGGGAGCTGCATTATACTTAGTATAAGTCCTGAGGCTTGAGAAGAAAGATATTAAGGGTGCAATAGAAATTTTCTAAGTGCTGGGCCCTTAATCAAAAAAAGAAGAAGCTCACAAGCTAAAATTATGATTGAACCAGATCATGAATCTGAATCAATCATAAAGGCTTGCAGATCAATATAATAAGAACATGCCATGCCTCTTTTACAGTTGAAAATATTCTTATATTTTACTGAGATCAAGACATATTGACCCATTTAGGAAATAACTGTCTGCTTATTTCTGAGGAGAATTATGCTAGGAAAGATTATGGATGTTCCCATGTTTGCAGTGACATGTTCACTTAGCATATTTGATGATAGGATTTAAGTCAATACACTAGTAAATAAACTAGGGAAGGGAAGGCCAAGAAGGCTGCTGGAATGCTTGTCATATTTGAAGTATGCAAGTTGGCACATGGTTTGTTTAAGCCCTGAGATCTTTGTGCAATGATGTGAATTAGTTCATTGCAATGTGTCCCTGTGATTCCTTAATAGCAGATGAGGCAAGAATTTAAATTGAATTATACAACCTGTAAATGAAGAAATAGGAATATGGATATTTCTTAGGTTGGTTGGTATGGAACCATGATGGTTCCAGTGAATGAAAATGTTGCAAATAGATAATTATGTTTGCATGATTATGTATGCAAGTGTAAGAATGATAGATGAATATATCATACCTGAATCAACTTATTTATATTATGTTAAAGTAATTGATTGTAGAAATTTGCTTAAATAACTAGTTGGTACTCTTACATTCTCTGTTGCTTAATATCATGAATGTATTGATGTTACTCATACCAGATCTTAGATCTGACCCTTGTTTGCTCATGGCATATGGGGTGTCTCATTTTAAAATGAGGCAGCCACTCATGCTCTTTCAGGGAACGCATGCACTAAGTTGAAAATGAAGTTATGGCCATTATGGAGGAGTGAATGAACATGCTAGCTAGTTTCAATAAGAGCTTAAATTGATTATATCTGCATGTATTCAGGAAAAATTATGTTTCTAAGATTTCCAGTCATGTAATGAATATTTTATGGTTAGTGATCAAGTTGCTCTTATGTTCTGTAAAGTGTTAGATTAAATTAGTTGTTCTGTCGAAATCATTGTATGTTAAGGTTTGATTTGTTTTTGAAGTAGTGTCTGGAACATAAACAAGAAAAATATGATCAAGTATTAGCTATGAAAATCTGGTAAAGAAATATACAATTATGTGAGCAATTTCTTTGCAATTATATTATGTATTAGACAATCTTAAGTTATTTTAAAAACACTGAGTTTTGGAGTAAATTTAGAATTTACCTTGAAGAATACCTTTAAGTATCTAATTGTTTTTCCTCTGAATTATGTCTACAAATGGTTCAAGTCTACTTTTTAAATTGTTTTGAGAAAGGTAATTGTATGGAAAGGCTACAGGTATGATGCAAATGACTGGCATTTCAATTGCCATGATCAGGTACCTGGCATGACACAAGGCACATGAGTTAACCAGCTTCAAATGAGTGAAGTTTTGGTTGATTATGTCTGGTTGTGTTTTGTTAGTAAAAATGCCTTTCAAAATCCTTAAGTCATTGTTTTACCATAACCAATTTTCAAAGTCATACTAGATATACCATCTGGACAGGCTTGCACAAGCAAACCTGGAATTATTCTTATGAATATTTTCAAGTTCAAATTCTTGACATAGCAAATCTTATGCAAATACACAACTCACTAATTGTCATGTGGGCTAAGATTAAGACAAACAAGTCACATAGATTGAATCTTAAATAAGAAAGTTTTTTTTAGAAAATACATAAGTGGAAAATGATAAGTGAATATATCATTTCTGGCCTTAACCAAATATCAATACCTTTGATCCATGATCTGAAATACAAATCTCAAGAATCTTGAAATTTAACTGACATGGTAAAATTGATATTAAAACTATCAATTAGAATGAGCAAGTTCATATAAATTAAATACGCATAGGATTTACTGGCTTATTACAAATATTCAAAAGTATATAGTAATAAACTTTAGGCAGAATTGCTAAAATCCAAATCAAACAGAATGCTCTTGTACAACAAATAAAAATAAAGTATATACTATGAATTTAAACAAGAGGAACACATACATCTTCATATGTATGTGTATATTATTAGAAATACACTGATATATTTATATTGGTAATGAGTTTGAATCCTGGTTTGAATTGTTTGAAAGAAAAAAAAATGACTCTGATAGTTCAAAGGAAGTTAAAATCAAACTTAAAAGTGCAAATGAATGTAGGTGGACATCCAGACACATATAAATTGAATGTGCATATGCATGTTCATAAAGATCAAATTTAGACGACAGTCATATTAATTTAGACGTCTAAGATTAAACTTAGACGTCAGTCATAATAATTTAGATGTCTAAGGTTAAATGTAGACGTCTGTCACAAAAAATTTAGATGTCTGAATTTAGTTCAAAATGTCTTTTTCTCTCTATTTCAATTTTAAATCTCTGAGCCGTCTGTCATAATTAGTTAGACGTCTGGGATTAAGTTTAGACGCCTGTCATAAGAATTTAGACGTCTGAACTGCTGATTTTGCCTATTTAGAAAAGAAATAAGTATCTATGTCAATAACTTGTATGGCATTTTGATTTCTATTTGATTTAAATTCCCTTTGATGAAGTAAAAAAAAAATCCTTATGAAATTAAGGTAGAAAGAGGAGGGTCATTTCAGTTGGTATCAGAGCACTTAGTTGCATTGATTGCTAAGTAATATAGAAATGTATTATGTCTGTTTGTTTTGGATGAAATAATTTAGATAAGAAAATAGAAATTATAGAAGTACTCATAATATACTAATACCATTTGCCCAGAATTTAGTTAGCAGACCATGGTAGGAAGAGGATCTCATCACAATGCAGGACCCAGTGCACCTCAAATGCTTGATATGCAAGAATTTGTGAGGGTTTTAAGAGATGGAATTGGGCATAGGCCTGAGAACCCACATGAAGAGCTTTCAAAACTACTGAAGACTTATTCCAATTTGGGAGGCAGGAGTTTTGAAGGAACTGAGAATGTGATGGAAATTCAAGCATGGTTGAGAACACTTGATAGGATTTTCAATGACATGCAGTTAGATGACCAAAGGAAGAAGCAAGTAGCTTCAAGACAACTGAAAGGGGTAGCTTTAAGCTGGTGAGAGGTGATCATAGCTGGAAGAAATGAAAATGAAATCACTTGGAATCAGTTCAAGGAGATGTTGGAGGCAAGATTTGTACCAGCATCAGCCAAGACCACTTTGCTTGAAGAATTTATCAAACTTAGGCAGGGAACTTTGAATGTCACTGAATACACTCAAAAGTCTGAGGGGCTATCTAATTATGGAACAATGCTAGTGGCAGATGAAGCATCCAAAAATGACAGGTATATAAAAGGACTGAACCCAGGACTTAGCAGAGCTATGCTACCATATGCAGATAGAACTTTTGATCAAGTAATTGATCTGGCCTTGAAACTGGAACAACATGACAAAGAAAGAGAGAAATATAGGAATTTTAAGAGCAACAACAAGAAGGATAAGGGAAGATATCACCCTTATGATAAAAAGAAGGAGGAGGCAGACAACAGGAAGAGTAAAGATACAAAAGCCAATGATACTAAGAAGAAATTGGTTTGCCATCATTGTGGTAAAGAAGGACACATCAAACCAAGGTGCCCAGAGTAAAAAGGAGGAGCCTTCAAATGCTACCTATGTGGGAAAGAGGGGCATATGAAGAGGAACTGTCTTGAGAATAAACAGCAAGGGAAATTGGCAACTTTGGAAGGTAAAGGCAAATCTGCAGTGAAAATTGATGCTGAAAATCATGGCCAAGTGGAAGGTACATTACTCATTTGTGCCATACCCATACCAGTAGTATATGATACTGGAGCAACACACTCTTTGATTTCTTATGAAATAGTTAAAGTGTTAAAATTAAACTGCATATTGGTTGAAACCCCATTGCTTGTCCAAAGTCCCCTAGGGAGTTCTAGTGTTTTGAACATGAATTGTGTGGATGTGGAGTTAAACATAGGAGGAAATATTTTTATTTCCAATTTATATGTTTTAAATTACCCAAATATAGGGGTTATATTGGGGGTAGATTGGTTAAGGCAATTTAAAGCCATAATTAATTTAGACTCATCCACCATATCATTGGAAAATTCTAGAGGCCAGAGGATCACAGTTCTATGTGAAGTAGCTAAGGAAGGGAAATTGTATCATTTAGTTGACTTAGAAAAAGATCTCAGTGAACTAACCATTGAAGAAATTCCCATAGTTAATGAATACTTAGATGTGTTTGGGGAAGTTAAGGGTGTTCCACACCACAGACCAGTTGAGTTTCAAATTAATCTCATTCCAGGGGCAAGTCCAATAATCCAGAAACCTTATAGAATGGGGCCGAGTGAACTGAAAGAATTGAAAAATCAGTTGGAAGAATTAGAAGGCAAGGGGTTTATAAGGCCAAGCAATTCCTGCTGGGGTTCTCCAGTAGTGTTTGTAAGAAAACATGATGGTACCTTGAGAATGTGCATAGATTACAGAGAACTAAATAAAGTAACCATCAAGAATAAATACCCATTGCCTAGAATAGATGATCTCTTTGACCAACTCAGTGAAGCTAAAATATTTTCTAGACTAGACCTAGCATCAGGATTCCATCAAATGAAGGTTGAAGACTCAAGTGTTAAGTATACTGCATTTAACACAAGATATGGCTTATATGAATTTATGGTTATGCCATTTGGTTTGACAAATGCTCCTTCATATTTTGTTGATTTAATGAATAGAATATTTAGAGATTATTTAGACAAGTTTGTACTGATTTTTATTGATGACATTTTGATTTATTCCAAGACAGTGGAAGAGCATAAAAATCATTTGCATTTAGTTTTGTCAAGACTAAGGGAAAATGATTTAAAGGCAAAATTTTCAAAATGTGCATTTTGGAAAGAAGAAGTACAATTTCTTGGGCATGTTATCTCTGCCAAAGGAATATCAGTAAACCCTAATAAGGTAGTGGCAATCCAAGCATGGAAAAGGCCTAGTACCATCAGTGAGATTAGATCATTTATGGGGATGGCAGGATATTATAGGAGATTTATAAAAGATTTCTCAAAAATATCATCACCACTTACCAATTTAACTAGAAAGAACCAAGCCTTTGTATGGACAGAAAAATGTGAGCAAGCTTTTATCAAAATAAAAGAAGCTCTGATTAATGCACCAGTATTGAGAGTGCCAGAAGGAAATGAAAATTTAGTTGTGTACACTGATGCAAGTGGCTCTGGGTTAGGGGCTGTGTTGATGCAGCAAGACCAGGTGGTAGCTTATGCATCTAGGCAATTAAAGCCACATGAAACAAGATATGCAACCCATGATCTTGAACTAGCAGCAGTTGTGTATGCTTTGAAACTTTGGAGACATTATTTGTTAGGTGCCAAATTCATTTTGTACACTGATCATAAGACACTGAAATATTTATTCTCACAAAAAGATTTGAACATGAGGCAACATAGATGGGTAGAGTTCCTAGCTGCCTATGATCTAGATATACTGTATACACCAGGCAAGGCAAATAAAGTTGCAGATGCCTTGAGTAGACAACATGCCAAAGTAGCCATGTTGATGATGGAAGAATTTAAGGATTTGTCTATACTTACTGATTTGGAAATTGAGGAAAACAGTGGGGTACAAATGATGCCCATTGAAGAAGATGAAGGGAAAGGGAAATTAAGTATGATATCTCTGCAATCAGATTTACTTCTTAAGATTGGGAAAATGCAGAAACAAGACCTAAACATGGTGGAAAAGAAAATGCTCATATCAAAAGGGGAGGAAGTAATAAATTATCAAGTTGATAAAAATGGTTATTTAAGGAACAAAAATAGGATATGTGTTCCAGAAAATATAGAATTGAAGGAGGAAATATTAAATGAATACCATAGGAGTAAGTACTCCATACACCCAGGTAACACCAAGATGTATCAAAATTTGAAAAGAAATCTTTGGTGGAAAGGGATGAAGTCAGATGTGGCCAGACATGTTGCAAGGTGCATGACTTGCCAACAAGTCAAGGCAGAGACACAAAGGCCATCAGGACTATTGCAACCCCTTAGTATACCACAGTGGAAGTGGGAGGATATATCTATGGATTTCATAGATGGTCTGCCTAGATCTAAGAAGGGAAACACAAGTATATGGGTAATAGTGGATAGTCTAACTAAGGTAGCACATTTTATCCCAGTTAAAACAGAAAGAAATGCTCCAAAACTGGCTCAAATATTCATGAAAGAGGTAGTAAGGTTGCATGGCATACCCAAAACCATTGTGAGTGATAGGGATACCATCTTCACCTCAAGGTTTTGGAAAAGTTTTCAAGAGGCCATGGGAAGTGAATTGTGCTTAAGCACTGCCTACCATCCACAATCAGATGGTCAAACTGAGGTGGTGAACAAAGTCTTAGAGGATTTGTTGAGAGCATGTACACTGGGCTTTGGAGGCAACTGGGAAGACCACCTCCATTTAGCTGAATTCACATACAATAACAGTTACCAAAGCACCATAGGGATGGCACCATTTGAAGCCTTATATGGCAAGCAATGTTTATCACCTATATGCTGGGTAGAGACTGGAGAAAGGGCTGTTCTAGGACCTGAATATGTTAAACAAACTACAGAGAAAATTGGGTTAATAAGAAAAAGAATAGCAGCAGCTCAAGATAGGCAAAAGAAATTTGCAGACAGGAAGAGAAAGCAAGTGGAATATGAAGTGGGAGACTTTGTTTTCATCAAGATTTCACCTATGAAGAAAGTCTTGAGATTTGGCAAGCAAGGTAAGCTCACACCAAGGTATGTTGGACCCTATAAAATTCTGTAAAGAATTGGTTCATTGGCTTACAAATTAGAATTACCAGAGGAAATGAAAGCAATGCATAATGTTTTTCATGTGTCCCAACTTAAAAGATGGGTACATGATAAAGAAGACATTTTAAATATTCTTTACCCATTTCTAAAACAAGTAAATTAAACAAATTATTCCTTTTTTAAAAAACTCATGTACACATAAAATAAAATCTATATACATTTTAAATAATCTATACAGATTTCAAAAATCAGTTTTATGTATATATATACATATATATACTTGGCAGCATTATAAATCCCCTAAACCTTATTAAATTTTTTCTTTCCTTTCCTGCTACTATTATCCTTCACACAAACCAGAACTAGCTTTAAACTTTATTCAAAAATACAGTTCATACCTAAATTAAACATCGTGCTCTGTCTATATCTTAAAATTTTTCTTACATCTGTAAATATATATATATTGTACTAAATTTATTATGAAACAAGAAAAACTGGATATACCTCTCTGCTAGAAACCTGTAATACCCCAAAATTTTGTGAAAAATCATTTTTATAAAATGATTTAATTTTTGAAATATTTAGATTTAAATGTGGTGAAATTTTTGGGAATAAATAGTGTGCAAGGATATGTGGGCACATGCACATGGCACAAGGAAAAGATTCAAAAATTTCTGGAAAAAAAAATATTTGTAATGAATGATATATCTATATATCATCTCTGTAAAAAAAAAATATATGTACACTTATGCACCTATATATTTTCTGTGAGCAGAAAGTGTTAAAGCAAAACAATAAAAAGGAAACATTAAAATGACATGAAATGTAATACAAGTCAACATGCTTGTATAGACAAAAATAGCAAAGGGGATTCTCAGAAATAATTAAAATATGAAATATGGTAGTCACACTTTTAACATGACTAGGTGAGTGGCCATTTTCTGAAAAAGTAAAGGGAAGAAAATACTGCCTTCAACTAATTATCATGGCCGGGGTATTAAGGAGGAAAATGAATGAAAAATGCATGAAGATGGTTAGGTCAAAAATGGAATTTTGTTTTAACAAAACCCTAGTGGAAAAATGCATATAAATAGGCAGTTTAGCCAGTAAAATTATCTTTACCCCGAGCTGCACAAAAATAAGAAAGGAAGAAAAATATTGGAAGGAAGGAGAAAACACACATACAAGGATTTTCTGGATTAATAAGAAGAAATATTTAGGTGAGTAACCTCACTGAGTTCATGGCATTAAGACCTGAGATGAGGCAGCCACTTTTTATATTGCCATTTATATATTTCTGGTTTTGATGTATATGATTTCATCAATTCTTTTTGGATGTCTTATTTTAAATCTGATATGATTTAATATGAATGCTTTTGGTGATCTTTGATTTGTTGAGACATTTGTCTTTGGATGGGTATCATACTGTTTTATTTTTACTCAAAAATGTTAAAGTCCAGAATCTTAAAATTATATAGAGAATACTCTCAACTGTTATAGATCTATGGCATGGAAACTTTAAAAAAAATGTTGGGAGCTGCATTATACTTAGTATAAGTCCTGAGGCTTGAGAAGAAAGATATTAAGGGTGCAATAGAAATTTTCTAAGTGCTGGGCCCTTAATCAAAAAAAGAAGAAGCTCACAAGCTAAAATTATGATTGAACCAGATCATGAATCTGAATCAATCATAAAGGCTTGCAGATCAATATAATAAGAACATGCCATGCCTCTTTTACAGTTGAAAATATTCTTATATTTTACTGAGATCAAGACATATTGACCCATTTAGGAAATAACTGTCTGCTTATTTCTGAGGAGAATTATGCTAGGAAAGATTATGGATGTTCCCATGTTTGCAGTGACATGTTCACTTAGCATATTTGATGATAGGATTTAAGTCAATACACTAGTAAATAAACTAGGGAAGGGAAGGCCAAGAAGGCTGCTGGAATGCTTGTCATATTTGAAGTATGCAAGTTGGCACATGGTTTGTTTAAGCCCTGAGATCTTTGTGCAATGATGTGAATTAGTTCATTGCAATGTGTCCCTGTGATTCCTTAATAGCAGATGAGGCAGGAATTTAAATTGAATTATACAACCTGTAAATGAAGAAATAGGAATATGGATATTTCTTAGGTTGGTTGGTATGGAACCATGATGGTTCCAGTGAATGAAAATGTTGCAAATAGATAATTATGTTTGCATGATTATGTATGCAAGTGTAAGAATGATAGATGAATATATCATACCTGAATCAACTTATTTATATTATGTTAAAGTAATTGATTGCAGAAATTTGCTTAAATAACTAGTTGGTACTCTTACATTCTCTGTTGCTTAATATCATGAATGTATTGATGTTACTCATACCAGATCTTAGATCTGACCCTTGTTTGCTCATGGCATATGGGGTGTCTCATTTTAAAATGAGGCAGCCACTCATGCTCTTTCAGGGAACGCAGGCACTAAGTAGAAAATGAAGTTATGGCCATTATGGAGGAGTGAATGAACATGCTAGCTAGTTTCAATAAGAGCTTAAATTGATTATATCTGCATGTATTCAGGAAAAATTATGTTTCTAAGATTTCCAGTCATGTAATGAATATTTTATGGTTAGTGATCAAGTTGCTCTTATGTTCTGTAAAGTGTTAGATTAAATTAGTTGTTCTGTCGAAATCATTGTATGTTAAGGTTTGATTTGTTTTTGAAGTAGTGTCTGGAACATAAACAAGAAAAATATGATCAAGTAGTAGCTATGAAAATCTGGTAAAGAAATATACAATTATGTGAGCAATTTCTTTGCAATTATATTATGTATTAGACAATATTAAGTTATTTTAAAAACACTGAGTTTTGGAGTAAATTTAGAATTTACCTTGAAGAATACCTTTAAGTATCTAATTGTTTTTCCTCTGAATTATGTCTACAAATGGTTCAAGTCTACTTTTTAAATTGTTTTGAGAAAGGTAATTGTATGGAAAGGCTACAGGTATGATGCAAATGACTGGCATTTCAATTGCCATGATCAGGTACCTGGCATGACACAAGGCACATGAGTTAACCAGCTTCAAATGAGTGAAGTTTTGGTTGATTATGTCTGGTTGTGTTTTGTTAGTAAAAATTCCTTTCAAAATCCTTAAGTCATTGTTTTACCATAACCAATTTTCAAAGTCATACCAGATATACCATCTGGACAGGCTTGCACAAGCAAACCTGGAATTATTCTTATGAATATTTTCAAGTTCAAATTCTTGACATAGCAAATCTTATGCAAATACACAACTCACTAATTGTCATGTGGGCTAAGATTAAGACAAACAAGTCACATAGATTGAATCTTAAATAAGAAAGTTTTTTTTTAGAAAATACATAAGTGGAAAATGATAAGTGAATATATCATTTCTGGCCTTAGCCAAATATCAATACCTTTGATCCATGATCTGAAATACAAATCTCATGAATCTTGAAATTTAACTGACATGGTAAAATTGATATTAAAACTATCAATTAGAATGAGCAAGTTCATATAAATTAAATACGCATAGGATTTACTGGCTTATTACAAATATTCAAAAGTATATAGTAATAAACTTTAGGCAGAATTGCTAAAATCCAAATCAAACAGAATGCTCTTGTACAACAAATAAAAATAAAGTATATACTCTGAATTTAAACAAGAGGAACACATACATCTTCATATGTATGTGTATATTATTAGAAATACACTGATATATTTATATTGGTAATGAGTTTGAATCCTGGTTTGAATTGTTTGAAAGAAAAAAAAATGACTCTGATAGTTCAAAGGAAGTTAAAATCAAACTTAAAAGTGCAAATGAATGTAGGTGGACATCCAGACACATATAAATTGAATGTGCATATGCATGTTCATAAAGATCAAATTTAGACGACAGTCATATTAATTTAGACGTCTAAGATTAAACTTAGACGTCTAAGGTTAAATGTAGACGTCTGTCACAAAAAATTTAGATGTCTGAATTTAGTTCAAAATGTCTTTTTCTCTCTGTTTCAATTTTAAATCTCTGAGCCGTCTGTCATAATTAGTTAGACGTCTGAGATTAAGTTTAGACGCCTGTCAAAAGAATTTAGACGTCTGAACTGCTGATTTTGCCTATTTAGAAAAGAAATAAGTATCTATGTCAATAACTTGTATGGCATTTTGATTTCTATTTGATTTAAATTCCCTTTGATGAAGTAAAAAAAAATCCTTATGAAATTAAGGTAGAAAGAGGAGGTTCATTTCAAAACCACGATCTTCCTCTAATCTGATTTCCCATACACGAAACGAGAAACTCGACTGAGCACGCTAGAGGCAATATCGAGCTCCGTCACTCGAAGTTGTCATATGACAGCACTGTCGCCACTTACACATCGCCCTCCACTTCCTTTCGCGCTCGAACCAATTCACGCGATAGCATATGCTAAGAGCGCGACCTTCCAGATCCATCATGGCGCTCAAAATCGAGCACACCGTCGATGCCTTGTATAAATCGCGAAACCAAAGTCGAACACGCCGTCGACGTCGCGCCTCCTTCGACATCGACCCACGCGCTTCCGCTGCGAATCTCCTCCCAACTCGCCTTCGACATCGCGACTGAGTTGCGAGCAATCTTTAGGCCGCGATTTGATTTTGTTTTGGGAGAAAGGAATGGGGTTTTATTTTCGTGAATGAATTTGAAAGAGAGGGGAAACGAACGAGATTTGTTGATTTAGTTGGTTGGCCATGACTTCGATTTCTTCTGTTTGCTGGGGGATTTGATTTTCGATTTTGAAAACTGAAGGCGCAGAGGGTTATTTAAAAATTGAAGGAGCATGGTTTGCACGATGTGTTCGTGATTGTAGGCGTGATTTAAGGAAGATAACACGCTGAGGTTGACCAATTTAAATTTAAATTTAAATTGAATTCAATTTAAATTTCAATGCGTTTACTCACCGTACGGTCACATAACAACTCTGATCAATACGAAATTTGAAATCCAACAATAATTCAATATTACGGACCCAATGGAACTGGTTTCGTCGAATTCCGAAACTGTGCCCCGGAACGCTATTTTTAAATTCAATTTAAACAATAAAAATTTCAAAACTAAGCAAAACAGTTTCAAATTAAATTCTGAAGCTTCTATTATCTTCAGTATTATAAATATGAATTTTACAAGCTTTTGAAATATTTTTCTTCAGCTCAAAACTGAAGATTCAAATTTTTATTCAGCTTACAATAGATTAAATTTTAAAATTTAATCGCCAATTTATTCTGATAATTTGAAATTCAAGCCAAACCATCATTCAAATATTTAAACAATTCAAAACAATATAATATGATGATATGCAAAAAAATGAATTAATTTTGGATTACCCATCCCCATTCATTCTGACAATCTATCTCAAATATAGTTTCTAGGTTTACTATTAACCTATTAGTTTTCATGGGATGACTAATAACCGGAAAATATTTAACGACTTCCTGTCCAATTACATAGTTTTTATGAGATCACTAAGAACATATTGGTAACTCCAATATCTTTACACTTATCCTAGTTTTCATGGGTTAACTAGAAACCTATTGGTGAACCTAATATCCTTTCTTTTTACCCTAGTTCTCATGGGCTGACTACGAACATATTGACATCTGTCAATATCTTAATCCAGGTATAGTTTTCATGGGCTAACTACAAACCTACTGGCCCCTGCCAATATCAAATCATAGTTTTCATGGGCTTACTATGAACCTGTCTTTTTGACATCTTCCTTTATACATAGTTTTCATGGGCTAACTATGAACCTGTCTTTCTGACATCTTCCTTTATACATAGTTTTCATGGGCTAACTATGAACCTATTGGCCCCTGCCAATATCTTTTCCTATACACAGTTTTCATGGGCTTACTGAGAACTTATTGGCCCCTGCCAATATCTTTTATATTTTTAGCATCCTATATTCTGGTCTTCCTGACCTCCTGGATGCAATTCTACTCATTCGGGAGTTTAATCAATTTATATTCACTACTAGGTTAACCTAGCTGGTTCTTCTACCCTTCATCCCCAGAATGCAATTATGGGTCCATTATAATGTGAATATATTTATATTTGAAGAAGCAAACATAACAACATAGTAATACCACTCCTGTGGGTTTAATATAAAACATGGTTAATACCTTTAACCTATTATTTTATCAAAGAAAGCTTCTTCTCAAACCATTAGAAACTCCTTTAATTTTAGCCATGGGTTTTTCCTTTTAAAAATAGAGTTTGGGCTATACAACCTTTCGAAGCCTTCGAAACCTGGCTTTCGACTTCATAGGATGACCTCCTTCGAAAGCCTTAAAATCTATCTTTAAAATATTAGGCTCCTGCCTTTATAATACTTTAAAACCTTCCTTTCGAAACCTTTCGTTTGTATTAAAGTATTATCATTTAACTTTAGAAGCATAACTTCGAAACCAGTTGAAAGTACCCCTTTCGACACCATTGGAAGTAACTCTTCCGAAACCATTGAAAGTCCCCATTTCGAAAGCATTGGGTTTATACTTAAAACATTATTTGGGCAAAGTGAATATAAGTGAAAGCATCTCTTTTGAAACCATCCTTTATCATATAAAAATATTAGGGAAACATGATGGTGTTGGCACCATCCTTTCGAAAGCATAAAACATCTGGGTAAAATTGTGGAAGGTTGGCTTCGAAACCCCTTTCGAAACTGTTGCTTTCGAAACCCTTAACCCCTTTCGAAAGCTATAGGAAGTGGCTTAAACTTATAAAACAAAGTACCTTTTGACAGCATTGATATCTTCAATACCATAGAAAGGCTAAAGAACGACAGCAGGGTTTCGACTAGGTCGGAACCCCTTCTTTCAAAACAATCTTTCATAAGTAAATGAACCCAATCGAAAGCAAACTTAAGTTAATGGCAACCCTTTCGAAATCTTTTAAAACCTCTTTCGAAACCATATGCTTCGACTCATTCGAAGGCTAAAACAAAACAAAGGCAAACGCTTTTCTTTTTAAAACAAACCAAGGTAGCGACTCCTTTGGAAGCTACGCTTTCGACACCTTACCTTTCACCTTCCTCCAATCCACTACATACCATCTTTGTGATACCTTGTGTATTGGTTTCGGCTTTGTAGGATTCGACTAGGTTGAAGGTGAAAGCTTCTGTGTCAAAAGGTACTTCCGAAAGTAGGCGGAATCAATTTTTCTTAGTAAACCTGGTTTAGTTTTTCTTAAAGTAAACTTTTCTCTAACTAACCTGCCAAGTGTCAACACCAGATTGGCTGCCTTAACTTTTTCAAATTCTTTACCAAAGTAACTGCCACTAATTTCAGATCTAAACCATGGTTAAGTTAATCAAATAAGCCCTTCCATTAAATAAAACCAATTTTTCAAAGAAGTCCCTCTTCTAAAATGATTTAATTTGCATAGCAAATCACTTTGGAAAAATCCCTAAAAATTCCAGAAATTCACTTTAATCATGTTATCTAACATATTTAAATTCCATATCTGAAATCTTAATATATTTTTCATAATAAATTTATAAACCCAAAATAAACATAATTTTCTTTGAAAATTCATAATAATCTTTCCATGGCTTGGAAAATTATCGAAATTGAAACCCAACTCCAAAATCATGTTTCTCATAACGTAAATTTTTTCCATGGCATTTAAACATTATTAAATCTTGGTTTTGCCCTAAAACCGTGCATACCTCTTTTAAACAATCTTGTTTAAACCATGTAAATTATAAATCAAGCATATCATCATCTAATATATCATAAAAACGAATTTACTTTTAAATCCGAAAATATATGATCCAAAACAAAATAGAGATGGAATTATTATTCACCTTGATCTAGATAAGGAGATTGGATTGAGATTGATTTCCCCTAAGCTTGATTCTCTAGCTTTTAATTTGTATTCCTCTTGCTCTCTTAATGGTCGGCCTTCCTTCTTGCGTTTAGTTTTCAAAATTACGTGAATGGGTAGTAAATTGGTAGGAATGAAAATATATAAGGATAAGGGTTATGGGCAGCAATTCCCAATATATCCTTATGTAACTTAATTAATCAAAAACCCATTCTTAAGCCCATTAATTTTATATTAGGTTCGGCCTTAATTAAATTAATTCAAGTCTCAATCCCCTTATCACTTAACATTTACATTATTCTATTTAATTTATCTAATTAAATCTCCTGAATGATGTTATCAAAAATTAGGGGTGTTACAGGCCCCCCACTTTAAAGAATTTCATCCTCGAAATTCAGTAAGGACTAAATAATAAACGTAGCAATCATCTGTAATGACTCCTAACAACCATACTAGTCTACTTGACTAGGAATTATCTATATATCTAATATAGACGTACCCTCAAAGTAGATCAGGATAAGTATCTCGAATCATATCCTCTGTCTCCCAAGTACAGTCCTTCTCGTTGTCGTTCCACTAAACTTTCACCAACTTGACTATCTTGTTCCTCAATCATTTCTTATCTATCGCAACAACCTGAACTGGTTGTCTAACAAAAATCAAATTAGGCTATACTACTAGATCTTCCAACAATGTCGAAGGAATAGTAGCCTCTGTATCATGTCGGAGGAATAGTAGTTTTCCAATCCTCTTTATAATCTGGAATGGACCAACATATCTCAGTGCCAGTTTCCCTAACTTCCCGAACCGTACCACACCCTTCATCGATGATACCTTTATGAAAACCCTATCTCCAACTGAGAACTCTAGGTCTTTACGTCTCTTATCTGCTTAACTCTTCTGTCTAGATTGAGCTTCCTTCATCCATTTTCGGATCAACTCAATCTTTTTTGACGCCTCCCTAACCAAATTTGGATCTAAGACCAATTTGTCTCCAGTCTCCAACCAACATACATGGGATTTGCATGGTCTTCCATACAAAGCCTCAAAATGCGCCATTCCTATACTAGCTTGATAACTATTATTATAGGAAAACTCAAACAAATGTAGGTGATCCTCCCAAGATGCACCAAAGTCCAATACATAAGCTCTCAACAACTCTTCGAGTAGCTTATTGACTCTCTCGGTCTGCCCATCCGTCTGTGGGTGATATGCGGTACTCATCTTGAGCTTAGTGCCTAACACATCCTGTAGACTCTTCCAGAATTCGCTAGTGAATAAAGCATCTCTGTCACTGACTATGCTACTAGGAACTCCATGAAGTCTAACAATGTTCTTTATGAACAACTTCACCAAAACAGGTCCCGTCCTGGTCGATTTTACTGGAATGAAATGGGCACTCTTAGTCAACCTGTCCACAATAACCCATATACTCTCATTTCCTCTGCTTGACCTTAGCAACCCATCTATAAAATCCATGGATATTGAATCCCATTTCCATACTGGAATCTCTAGAGGCTGAAGTAACCCACTAGGCTTTTGATGTTCGGCTTTCATTTTTTGACAGTTTACGCACTACCTAACCCACAAGCCAACATCCCTCTTCATGCCTTCCTAATAGAAGCTCCTCTTTATATCCTAATACATCTTGGTCCCTCCAGGATGAACCGTAAACTTGGATCAATGACACTCTTCAAAAACTTCTCTTCTCAAGTTCTCCATATCTGGAACATATAACCGTCCCTTCTTTCTTAACCATCCTCTTTGGTCAAGACAAAGACCTTTCAAATCATCGACCTCAGTTCCAACCTCAAGCCTTCTGATCCTCTCTGCTAATAGTCGATCCTCCTTCTGCTTAGAAGCAATTTTCTCGATCAACACTGGTTGAACTTCCAAACAGGACAACATGGCAGTACTCTGACTAGAACTAGCGGGTTATCTTAACTGCACACCACAACTGGCTAAAGATTCTAGGTCCTTCCATTCCACCAACATAGCCAATACCACATTCTGATGTCTTCTGCTAAGAGCATCAGCACCTTATTACCTTTCCCTGGTGTATACTCCATACCAAAATCATAAGCAGCCAAAAACTCTAGCCACCTCTGCTGTCTCATATTCAACTCCTTCTGAGAGAATTAATATCTTAAAGACTTATGATCGGTATAGAAGTCAAATCTCTCCCCCAAGAGATAATGACTCCAAATCTTCAAGGCAAAAATCACCCCAGCCAACTCGAAGTCACGAGTAGGATATCTTACTTCGTGTGGTCTAAGCTGCCTAGATGCGTAGGCAATGACTTTGCCCCTCTACATTAGCACTGCTCCCAATCCAGTCCCACACACATCATTGTATACCACCAACCCTTGGTTTCCATCTGGAACTACTAACACTGGAGCATTGGTCAACAAATGCTTTAACTTAAGGAATGCTCCTTCGCATTTGCCGAACCAAACAAACTTCACTTCCTTCCTGGTAAGCTTAGTCAAAGGCGCTGCTATCCGTGAGAAATCCTTGATGAATCTTCGGTAGTAGCCAGCAAGTCCAAAAAAACTTCTGATTTCGGTCACTGTCTCCAGTCTCTTCCAATTGTTCACAGCTTCGATCTTATCTGGATCGACTGACAACCCTTTCTCTGAAACCACGTGACCAATAAACTTAACCTCATTCTTCCAAAAATGACACTTGGAAAACTTCTCCTTTAGCTGATTCTGCCTCAGCGTCTCAAGTACCACTCTAAGATGATCTTCATGCTCTCTTTCATCCTTAGAGTATACCAAAATGTCATCTATAAACACCAACGCGAATCTATCCAAATACTCCTGGAAGACTCAGTTCATCAAATCCACAAAGAAAGCAGGTGCATTAGTCAACCCGAACAGCATTACTGACCATTCATACGAACCATATCTAGTTCGGAATGCTGTCAAAGGAATGCCGTCCTCCGCCACTCTCAACTGATGGAACCCTATCGCCAAGTCCAACTGGGAAAACACTCTGGCTCCACTCAAGTGATCAAACAGATCATCAATTCTCGACAAAGGATACTTATTCTTTATCGTCCTTTCATTCAGCTTACGATAGTCAATACACATCCTTAACGACCCATCTGGTTTCTTCACGAATACCACGGCCCTCCCCAAGGCGAACTGCTTAGTCTAATAAAATTCCTTCCTTCTAGATCCCCTAGCTGCCCCTTCAATTCCTTCATCTCAGTCGGTGTCATCCTACTAAGTGGTCTACTTACAGGTTCAGCTCCTGGCACAAGATCTATCTGAAACTCAACAGCTCATTTCAGTGGTAATTCTGTGACTGGCTCAAAGACATCTGCAAACTCCTTTGCTACTCGAACCTGACTTAGATCTTCTCCCACTTCCATTGCACTTAACAAAGCACAACTATACCGGTCAGAATTCTCTACTGAGATTATAATTCGGTTATGACTATCAAGGTGTCTCAAAGATATCTCCCCATCCTGGCAAAATATCCTGGCCTCATACCTTCTCAACCAATCCATACCCAAAATGATCCTGAAATCTACGAAATCGTAAACATTCAAACTGCGTGCGAACTTATGACCTAACAAATCAAGTTCTATCCGGTCACATCTCATCCCCAGAGTTGCATACCCTCCTATTGGATTCGCAACCCTTAAGGAAGAACAAGGCATGTGGGTTCTAAGCATAACCTATCAACCAAACACTGGGATATAAATGAATGTGATGCACTAGTATCAAAAAGTATCCTAACTGGTATACTTTGAATAAAAAATGTACCTTCCATCACAGTCTTTCCTTTATCAGCTGCAGTAGGCTTAGCTGATGATGCCATAGCAAAAACTTTCCCCTTATCCACCCTGACTGGCTCTGGACACTGGTTCTTGTAATGCCCAACTTGATCACAGTTAAAGCATTTCACATTCTTCTTATCTGCAGCCTTCTTTCCCTTGCCTGACCGACACTCACTTGCATAATGACCCTTCTTGTCACATTTGTAGCATACGAAATCAGCCTTGGCCTTCTTGGCAGCATCCCCTTTCTGGGCTCCCTTCTTCTTAAAAAATTTCTTCCTCTTTCCCTGAGGACGCTGGGATTCAACTGGCTTCTCTCTAGCAGAAACAACAATCATCTCTTCATGGCGAATGACCATCTCCACCACCACATTACAAGGTTCTCGGATATGGGTCATGGTCATTCTAGCAAGCTCAGGTCTCAGTCCTTGAATGAACCTTTCATTCGTTCTGACGTCAGTGTCAACCATAGCATATCCATATCGAGACAGCTTATAAAATTTAGCAGCGTACTCGACTGCTGACATCTCTCCTTGAACTAGATCCATGAACTTCCTCATCAACGCCGACTTAACAACCTCAGATAGGAACCTCTGTTCAAACCTCCTCCTGAAATCAGCCCATGTCAGTTCTTCCTCCGGAACTCCGATAGTAACACTATTCCACCAGTGAAGCGCTGCCCTTTGCAACTGCCTAGAGGCCAACCTCCTCTTTGCCCATCATCCAAGCCTAGATTAGTAAAGATCCTCTCACAGTGCAATAGCCAATTCTCAACTTCAACTGCATCCTCCGTTCCAACAAATGACTTTCCACCCAGACTGGTGTAGTCTCTGCTTAACTTAGCATAGTTATTCCCAACTGGAGCCATAAGATTAGCTCCTCCAACATTACCAGCAACTCCAGCTTGCAAAAGATTGGCTAACAACTGATACACCATCCCTGCATCTACTGACGGATTTCCAGCACCTACATTGGCTTCAGCATTTGGATTACTAGCATTAGCCTGTCGACCCGGGTTTCTCCTAGTAGTGGGTCAAGCATTTCCATTAGTTGCGGTGCTTCCTCCACGGAGATTTCCTCTTCCATTTCCTGCTTCCATATCCTCTTTCTCATAAATCTGCATACGAGCCTTAGTAAGACAGAAGAACGGTATAAGAGAGAGGGGAACACGTACTTATATATATATATATCAAATACAAGTACGTTACTATAGCGTTAACCCAAACCCCGATCATATTTTCAAATTCGTTGGATTATGTTTGAAAATCTTTTAGGTTTAACTTTCTTTTAAAGTTTCATAAACCTATGCTCTGATACCAACTTGTAACATCCCCCTACTTGGAGGCCCAAAACTAACGGCTACGGATGCCGCAGTCATCCATAGTTATTAATCCTCGGCGACCAATTACGGCGGTGTTAGATTCATTGATACACAAAAACACATGAATATGGAAAAAATTTAAACCTCAAACAGAATCACATTTCATTTCTAAATATTTCCAATTCATTACATAATCCCATATTCGCAAATCACGTTCAGAGAAAATATATTTATTACAACATACGCCAAGAACGACATAAGAAGATGCCCACTTTGATGATCGGAGTATATTCATGCAATATAACAACTTTTCCATTAGAAACAACATAGCAGAATCAAAAGAAAAGAGAACTCTAAATAGCTATCATGCCTCCTACACATCTCCGAAAGCTTATTCGTCTTAAGTCGTACATGAAAACCTCAACTCTCAAACTACTCAAAATCAATTGAGTACCCGAGAGTTTAAGGGGAAAACATAAACTTTGAGTCAGACATAAAACTTGGTATGAATAATAATCTACCATCTCAAATCATTTAAATATCTAGTGAGACCACGCCGCTTAGCGGAACGGGGTTTCCCCTCACTAGTATCTTAAAACCTTTATAAAACCATATACCATGATCCTACATCCACAATGGTTAAAACAATTCAAAATAGTATAATATGATGATATGCCAACAAATGAATTACTTCTGAATTACCCATTCCCATTCATTCTGACAATCTGTCTCAAATATAGTTTCTTGGTTTACTATTAACCTATTAGTTTTCATAGACTGACTAATAACCGGTAAAATATTTAAGGACCCCCTATCCAATTACATAGTTTTCATGGGATCACTAAGAACTTATTGGTAACTCTAATTTCTTTACGCTTATCCTAGTTTTCATGGGTTAACTAGAAACCTATTGGTGACCCCAATATCCTTTCTTCTTACCTTATTTTTTATGGGCTGACTAGGAACCTATTGACATTTGTCAATATCTTAATCGGAATATAGTTTTCATGGGCTAACTACAAACCTACTGGGCCCTGCTAGTATCAAATCATAGTTTTCATGGGCTTACTATGAACCTGTCTTTCTGACTTCTTCCTTTATATATAGTTTTCATGGGCTAACTATGAACCTGTCTTTCTGACATCTTTCTTTATTTATAGTTTTCATAGGCTAACCATGAACCTATTGGCCCCTGCCAATATCTTTTCCTATACATAGTTTTCATGGGCATACAGAGAACCAATTGGCCCCTGCTAATATCTTTTATATTTTTAGCATCCTATATTCTAGTCTTCCTGACCTCCTGGATGCAATTCTACTCATTTAGGAGTTTAATCAATTTATATTCACTACTGGGTTAAACTAGCTGGTTCTTCTACCCTTTATTCTCAAAATGCAGTTATGGGTCCATTGTAATGTGAATATATTTATATTTGAAGAAGCAAACATAACAACATAGCAATACCACTCATGTGGGGTTTAATATAAAACATGGTTAATACCTTTAACCTATTATTTTATCAATGAAAGCTTCTTCTCAAAACCATTACAAACTCCTTTAATTTTAGCTAGGGGTTTTCCTTTTAAAAATAGAGTTTGGACTATACAACCTTTCGAAACCTTCGAAACCTACCTTTCGACTTTATAGGATGACCTCCTTCGAAAGCCTTAAAGTCCATCTTTAAAATATTAGGCTCCTGCCTTTATAATACTTTAAAACCTTCCTTTTGAAACCTTTCGTTTGTATTAAAGTATTATCATTTAACTTTAGAAGCATAGCTTCGAAACCAGTTGAAAGTACCCCTTTTGACACCATTGGAGGTAACTCTTCTGAAACCGTTGAAAGTCCCACTTTCGAAAGCATTGGGTTTATACTTAAAACATTATTTGGATCAAAGTGAATATAGGCAAAAGCATCTCTTTCAAAACCATCCTTTATCATATAAAAATATTGGGGAAACATGATGGTGTCGGCACCATCTTTTTGAAAGCATAAATCATCTGGGTAAAATAGTGGAAGGTTGGCTTCGAAACCCCTTTTGAAACCATTGCCTTCGAAACCCCAAACCCCTTTCGAAAGCTATAGGAAGTGGCTTAAAATTATAAAGCAAAGTACCTTTCGACAACATTGATATCTTCAATACCATCGAAAGGCTAAAGAACGGCAGTTGTGTTTCGACTATATCGGAACCCCTTCAAAACATTCTTTCATAAGTAAAGGAGCCCAGTCGAAAGAAAACTTAAGTTAATGGCAACCCTTTCGATACCTTTTAAAACCTCTTTCGAACCCATATGCTTCGACTCTTTCGATGGCTTAAACAAAACAAAGGCAGCCGCTTTTCTTTTTAAAACAAACCAAGGTAGCGACTCCTTTGGAAGCTATGCTTTCGACACCTAACCTTTCGCCTTCCTCCAATCCACTACTTACCATCTTTGTGATACCTTGTATATTGGTTTCGACTTAGTAGGTTTCGACTAGGTTGAAGGCGAAATCTTCTGTGTTGAAAGGAACTTCCCAAAGTAGGCGAAACCAATTTTTTTGAGTAAACCTGGTTTAGTTCTTCTTAAAGTAAACTTTTCTCTAACTAACCTGCCACGTGTCAACACCAGATTGGTTACCTTAACTTTTTCAAATTCTTTACCAAAGTAGCTGCCGCTAATTTCAGATCTAAACCATGGTTAAGTAAATCAAATAAGCCCTTCCATTAAACGAAACCAATTTTGCAAAGAAGTCCCTTTTCTAAAATAATTTAATTTGCATACCAAATCACTTTGAAAAAATCCCCAAAAATTCCAAAAATTCACTTTAATCATGTTATCTAACATACCAAAATTTCAGACCCAAAATTTTAATATATTTTCCATAATAAATTTATAAACCCAATATAACCATAATTTCTTTTGAAAATTCATAATAATCTTTCCATTGCTTGGAAAATTATCAAAATTGAAACCCAACTCCAAAATCATGTTCTCATAACATAAAATTTTCCCATGGCATTTAAACATCATTAAATCTCGGTTTTGCCCTAAAACCATGCATACCTCTTTTAAACAATCTTGTTTAAACCATGTAAATTATAAATCAAGCATATCATCATCTAATATATCATAAAAATGAATTTTCCTTTAAATCCAAAAATATATGATTCAAAACAAAATAGAGATGAAATTATTATTCACCTTTATTTAGATAAGGAGATTGGATTGAGATTGATTTCCCCCTAAGCTTGATTCTCTAGCTTTTAATTTGTATTCCTCTTGTTCTCTTAATGGACGGCCTTCCTTCTTGCATTTAGTTTTCAAAATGACGTGAATGGGTAGTGAATTGGTAGGCACGAAAATATATATGGGTAAGGGTTATGGGCGACAATTGCCAATATACCCTTATGTAACTTAATTAATCAAAAACTCATTCTTATGCTTGGCCTTAATTAAATTAATTCAAGTCTCAATCCCGTTATCATTTTACATTTACATTATTCTATTTAATTTATCTAATTAAATCTCCTGAATAATGTTATCAAAAATTAGGGGTGCTACATTCATGTTCAATCTTAAATTAAGAACTTTAAGCCCCAAATGTTCGATACAATAAGTGGTGGCTGATTTAACCTAAGACTAAGTACCTCTTCTTAAAAAGCACTACGATAAAAGAAGTATAAATAAATGTACAAATTTACTACAGAGCTAAGGGTGATTTCAAATGTTGAGAATCTCATGGCATTGTTATATGATAATAATGTTGTGATATAGTTCGTAAAAGAACTAAAAATCATTAGAAGTCAAAAAACATACTACGAAGGGTTCCACATGATAAAGATAGTTCATCAGCATCGATGGAAGTTAATTGACAGAGTAGGTAATTAAAAAAATATAGCATACCCATTCACTAAAGGACTAACCCATTTTGTTTTGAGGTCGAAGGAGTTGGAATAAGATTCCACAATTGGCCCTAAGTGTAAGTGGGAGATTGATAGAGTTAGGAGTATGCTCAATGGGAAATTATGTAATTTGTTACATATATCCAACTTGATAACCAATCTTGTTCATAATAAAGGTATTTGATTTCTATAATATCTTTGTTATATTAAGATATAATTAATTAAGTAATTAATTTGAGGTATATTCAATAGAATATCCTTAAATGGTATGTTGTGCGATAGTAAATATAATGTGTTGTAAACATGAGAACTTTATTAAGTTAAAATAACGTACTATTTTATATATTCCTAGTCAAGATGTTTTGAGAAAGGATATCGATTCATCCATTGAGACTAGAGTACATAATGTTCTTCAAAAGTTGGGCAGTATATTACTCACGGCTGCTGGAGAAATTAAGAGGTTACATACCAATAGTTATTGGACAACTATGGAATGACTCACTTGAAGTTTTTTATTCGTTAATATAACTAAAGTTAAGCAGAGAATTTTGTAGTGACAGTTTCCTCGATTTGAGAATACTGTGGAATTTCAATATGGACACTTCACTTTGATTATAGTTAAATCACGACATGATGATCCATCGAGCGATTATAGTTCAGTCCGAGTTGAAGCATTAGAAGTGAAACACTATTTAATAGAGAATTCTTCTCCTCAGTTTAAGGGGTTAGTGTCACGATAACTGTAGTCAACTCAAACACTATTCTTGAACCTCTTCCTGAATGTGGGTAGCAAACATCGAAGCCTATTTAGCTGATCTATGTCTATAATAGGAGTAGAGGGGCACTAAATCGAGATCTTTTTCTCTGCTTCTGAACTTCTTGATTTTACTCTGTCACTCTGCTAGATTCTCACCGAGTTCTGAGCACTGAGTTGTAAGAAAATAGTTATTAAAGTCCCCAAAAATCATTAACAAAGTTCAAGTGGATGTAAACCAAAGTTTTGTCGAACCACTATAAATTATTGTGTGTTGTTCACTTCATTTTCTATTTAATTTCTTCATTTATTCTTGACTATAATCTGATCGAATGCTTGTCCAACTTTTGATGAAAACAAACATACTTAGTATTAATCACATAAATGCCATTATCTAAAATATCATCATAGACTTTATTATCATCCAACATAATGTTCATAAGATTATTAATGTAGTGAGAAATATACCCAGTCTCATACAATCCATACACAGAAATAATACCATAAATAAAGTCTTTTACATAATAGAAATTATTTAATATTAAAACCAATCCATTTGGCAAAGATAAATGATAATCTCCAACTACTATTGCATCTACCAAAGATCCATCACCAACTTGAAGCCTCATTTCTCCATTCTCCACACGATGTCCATTCCTAAGTCCCTATAACAAATTACAGATGTGAGTTTCAGATCCAGTATCTAAAACTCAAGATAATTTATTGATTTCAAAATGATTTTAAATTATAAATATACATGTAGGAGTAGCAAAACTATTATGTTTCTTCTTTTTTGACAATCTTTAAGTACTTCAGACATTTCCGTTTCAAATGACCCTTCTTGTGGTAGTGATGACAGTCACTCTTCTAAGCTGGAGCACTCTTCTTGTTCTTCTTATTAACACTTTTTCGCTTCTTCAAACCTTTTTGAAGATGATGTGTTCCCCTGAACTTCAAGTACCACACCCTGATCCTTGGACGAAGATTTTGCCGACCTTAACATATTGAAGAGATCTACAAGGCTTACGTTCAACTGCTTAATATTATAGATTAATACGAATGGCTCAAAATAAGGAGTAAGAGACCCTATGATCAGACCCACTTGCAACTCATTGCCTATCGTCACATCCACTTAAGAAAGTCTATCAACATAGCCTTTCATCATAAGAATGTAATCGTCCACTTTCATACCCTTCGTCATTTTCGTATTGAACTGTTTCTTCATAAGTTCATACCTTTCAGAACAAGAATATTCGCCAAACAAAGCTTTGAGGCTACTAAAAATTTGATGAACATTCATGTTTTCATGCTATCCCTACAACGGTTTGTGTAACATAGAGAATATGTAAACGGGAGAATTCAAGGTCTATGGCTCACTTGTTATTGTCTATGTGTAATTTGAGGTCCACATTATCAACGAGTTTTGTCTTGGAGGTTCGGTTATTGACGACCATATACATTTGTATGTCAGTGCTATCTTTATTGTCCTTAACCAGTCTATGTAGTTAGGTCTAGTGAGTTTGTTGTTTGTAGAAAACAACTTGGGTGTAGACATTTTTTGCAAGTTTTAAATTAGTAGATTTGGACATTATACACGATACATGTTCTTAGAATATTAATAAGGTTAAACATTACATTTTATTTTACTAATAAGCTCTCACTAGTCTTTTATGTTTCTCAAAATCTTAAAATGAAACATAGAAGTCTTTCGACTTCACTAATAGGTGTTAGGACTCGTTTGTCTTGGAATTTCAATCTTGAGTTTGCTCAACAAGTCATAGACCTACAAATGATGGATAAAACTTTATCAGTTGTATCATATACAACTCCTAACCCATAGCTTTTGCCCTAACCTCATTTCGACCTTGAGTTTGCTCAACAAATTGAAAGAGATAATTCACTTGTACCTACCATTTTGTGAAGACCTAAGTATAGTATATGTACTTTGAGTTTTCTTAACGAATATATATAACTATCCTACCTCTCTTTTCTATATATTAATAATACTACACATAACATCTCTAACTTGAATTTGCTCAACAACCAGAGAGTATGCAAGTAATTTATTAATATAAAAATGGTAGAGGACAACTAATTATATTAAAGATTCATAATCTTTAATATGTTTAATTGAGTGATATTGACTTATGAAATAATGTATTTATTAAGAAATACCCTGATGATTCAAGTGTCAGACACATCAGATATCACAATATACATGCTACACGTATGTATTTATTCCTTAAATCTAATTAGGGTTTCTTATGGTTCCACCATTTATTGTACATTCATATTTTATAAGTTTTAATTGTTATATATCTTTTACAATTTAATTAACTTATATAATAGCCTTATATATAATCTTATAGTAATATTATTAATTAAATATTAATTAATTAATTAAATTAATTAACATTTTAATTAATTTTTATATTGATTAGTTAAATATTTTATATTGAATATGTATACTATAACATTTGTAGCTATACAATATATCTTTATATATATGTGTATTATATTGTATATTAATTAATATTTAACTAATTAATTTAATTAATTTACTTAATTAATTATAATAATTTTGAAAATTTCATATATACTTAAATCATCTTAACCAATTCAAGATAATCTAGCATATTTCATCATATATATTATATATAACTTAATTAATTAACTATTTAATTAATTTATTTAATTTATTAATCTAATTTTCAAATCAATTTTTCAAATTAATTTTTAGTTAATCAGGGTTTCTTTTGATTTTTAAATTTTCAAATCAATTTTGAAAATCATATATACCATTTATAATATTTTTCTTATTTTAAATTTAACTTTAAAATGTTAAATTTTGTTTTAATTTTCAAAACAGATTCTGAAAATTAGTGGAAAATTAGTCAAGGTCCAAATTCAAATTGGGCCTTTTCTATTACGGATAACCTTTTAGCTCATCTCACCTCTTGGACCAGACCAGTAAGGCATGACACTTGATTACCCAAACCCTGCCTTGACAATAATTTTCTAGATAGCCTATTAAATGGGTAAGCTTAATTAGTTGGTTCTGATATGCACTGCTTTAGACCGCATAGGCTATTGGGCCTTGATACCACTGTTGGATCTAGGCCAGCACGCAATGAGTTAAATGGATGAATTTCAAATTTATTTACCATTTGAGATCTTATTAGGCCTATGAAGTCTAAGTTGATTTAGAGATGATCTAAATAAATTTTATATAAAATCATTATTTTATTTAATCAGTTAATAAATATTTAGTTTGGTATTATATTTATATTATATAATGTGTACATATGTATCATCTACATATGTATGTGTATGTGCACATGCAACATATACAATGTGCACGGTTTAACATGCTCACATTTAATTGCTAGGATATACACTACAACATGCATGTTAGCCCCTCCATATATATATATATATGTGTGTGTGTGTGTGTGTGTGTGTGTGCTGTCTAATATATATATATATGAAATAAAATTAAATTCATATTTTAATAAATGTATATGTACATATAATAATGTAACCATATATTTCTTACATACATACATACATATAAACATAAAATAATATATATAAATATAGATAATTTCAATTTCAATTTAAATTTTAAAACTAGATCTAGTATGAGAATTTCTTTTGATTTCAAATTTAAATTTAATTTTGTAAATAAATTATATTTTATTAATATACACATTTATGTACGAAAATAATTATTATTTTAAGCACATATATATGTTTATTTATATATTAAAATTAATATTTAAAATAATTAATGTTATCTAATTAAGTACGTAAACAAATAATATAAATATATATATATATATATGTATATGTATGTATGTATATTATCTCGACCAAAATTATTTTGACAAAATCAATTTTTTTAATTAAATCCATATGGATTTAAGTAATTATATTTTTATCAAATACATATGGATTTACTTAATTATTTTTTAATTAGTTAAAAATTAATTTCCATACGGAAATAACAAAATATTTTTTTTGGAAAAATATATTTTATAATGCATGTAAATTTTGTGTATTTATATATCTATGTGTGTGTGTATGTATTTATAATATATTAAAATTAATTTAATGCATTATGTTTGTAAAATAAAATATACGCACATGTTTCAAATTTTAATAAATAAATAAATATATATGTATACATAAAAAATATTTTAAAATAATGACATGCATATAATTTAACGATAAATTTACATATATTGTATAAATATGTTTATTTGATTTAAAAACCAAATTTTGTTTGAAATCCCTTTTTAAATTAATTTTAGTTTGATTTTTTTAAAACTCTAGTCGAAAGCATAAATTCATATATATAAAAATATTTTATTTTAATTTATAATAACAATATGTTTATATATGCATATATAGATTGACAGCACACCTATATAACGATTCGTGATATATACATCAAATCTAACTATATGTGAATCAAAATAAATAACAAATATACATAAATGCAAACTGGGATGTTACCTCAACTATAGCCTAAAAGTAACACCTTGAATGTTGAATCTGCTAAACTTGTTGGATTTGAATCCAATCTCTTCTAGAAAGCGTTGCTAGACATAGATCTACGCACATTTCTTCTATTTGACTTGAATCTGTGTTTTATGCTTGAAATGATGAAGGGGGAGGGTAGTGGTCCTCGTGGCTAGATATGGGAAGAGGAGAGTGTGAAAGTAAAATACAAAAGTGAGGGGTAAAGGAGTTTAAATAATAGAGAATAAAGAGAGTATAATGTGGATCTGGATTCACTCTTTTCTCTATCGATTCAAACCACACAAATATCTGAACCAACCACTCCTTCCCTATGCCTTAGCTGACTATACTATCAGGCTTTATGGGCCTCCATTCTACTTCAAGCTAGATCAGACAATTCACAGTTAAATTTAACTTAAACTTACATCGATATCGTATATCGATATGTTGTATACAACTTTTATATATGTACTATTTTCAATACTGATCAAGATAAATCAAAAAATAATATAATAAATATTTCATAAATACTGACTAATTTAATTAATTTATAACAAGTATAATTTAATTAAATCAAGTGATAGTCGGAGTATTCAACATTTCGGTTGTGTGACTCTTTGATGTAAATTCGGTCAGCGATTAATATCAAATAATTTGAATAATAACGTTCATACATTATCTTAGTTAGTGGTGTGACATTATGGTTAAATTTATCGCTTATATAATTTTGGTAAAAACCAATTTTACTTATTTTAAGCGGTCCTTGGTAGTGACAATTATTTACACTAATTCTCTTCGTCAAAACTATATCACATTAGGATATGTAATTTGGTAATGGTCAAAATTCTAATATCGTCCACATTTAACTTGTATATTCCAAATATAAAGTCCTTGATTCGTCTATACTATACTATTATTAGTGAGTTGAATTTCAAGCTCACACAGGCCCCCTTGAAATTTGGCAACCAAACGGTCACGTTTATACTTTTTCTTATTTCCTCCAAACCCTAGATACTAAACAGTCGCATTTTATATTTTTCTTTCTCCTACCAGCTATCTGTTTCCTCCTTCATTCGTCAGCTGCAAACAAAACAGCTAGGGTTTTTACCGCCTGTCCTTGCTTCATCGTTATTCCATCAGCTAAAATTTATTCCCTCCGCTAAAAATTGAAAAGCTGCAGTTCCAGGTGATTCTTTCGCACCATTTCTCCCCTATCAGCTCTCCGCTTCATCCATTTCCCCTCATCTACGAATCAAAAGACAAGGGTTTTCACCACCTGCTCTCCGCTTCATCGTCGTTCCATCTTTTACCCTGCTAGCTCTTCACTCCGTCTTTTACCCGTCAGCTACAAATAGAATGACTATTCCAGTCGGTTTCCACCATCGTTTTGATTAAAACCCTAGCTTATTATACCAAATTATAATGACGAAGAATTCCAGTCGCCTCGCTCTTAATCCAACACTTCTTTCTACCTACCATTACAAAATCTATTAGAGTTGTCCTTCTTTTCACTGTCTGAGGATCTACTCTAGGTTTCTTCTGCACGATTGGTAATTTTGAATCCCATTTTTTCTCCTTTTACAATTGCTTTTAAGAATTTATTTTAAATCTCTTTTGTTATAACGACTTTTACTCACTTACCTTCTACTTATGTTGCGCCTGATTTCAGTTTCAACTCACATCCGACGTTGCTTTGATTTTGGCTTCGATTGCGATTTAGGTATGTTTTTGAGTTTGTTTGGGTTTGTTAAGTTCCTCTGCACTATATGTTCTATGTTTTTAATACATAAGGTAAATAACGGTAGTTTCTTAAATTATAGTTTGTGGCTTAATGTTTGTAGTTGTTCTAAATAATTTGTGGTTCTTAACTGTTGTTTCCCTAAAGGATTTCTTTTGAGAGTGTATTTTTTTGGTTCTAATTACAACATGTTTTACACCATATGTACCGAAGCTATTGTTTTTTTGCCTCATTAACTCAAGTTCAGGTAATATGTCAATTTTACAATATACTGAATTTACTATATGAAAGACAGTGCATTTTTTGTTTTTGTGTTTCGGTTCATCGGATTAAGATTACAGCTCAAAGCATTTGTAGATGCAACCATATCTCTCCATTACTCTTTTCATAGAAAAAACTTTCTCTAGACTCTACAAGAGAAATCATATCATGATATAGCCAAAGTAATAGCAACAAAAAGTTAAGTTGTTTAGTTTTTTTTAAATGCAGATTTCCTACTATATAGTTAAGCTTAAAAGATTGGTGTAAGTTCATGTATTATGCCACTTTTACAATAATGTATTTGAACTAATGGTTATTGAGCATGGTAATTACATTAATATGTGCTACATAATATCCTCAATGAAACACTAATAAATTATTACTCTTCTCTTTATATAACCATTGTTATGTTGCGCTGTACATTTAATAGAAATTGCGAACTATTTCTAATTTTTTAATACATAAGGTAAATAATGGTAGTTTCTTACATTATAGTTTGTGGCTTAATGTTAGTAGTTGTTCTAAATAAGTTGTGGTTCTTGACTGCTGTTTCCCTGGGGTTTCTTTTGAGAGTGTATTTCTTTGGTTCTAATTACAAAATGTTTTACACCATATGTACTAAAGCTACTGTTTTTTACCTCATTAACACACTTTTAGGTAATGTGTCAATTTTGAATTTACTATATGAAAGACATTACATTTTTTTGTTTTTGTGTGTTTCTTTGGTTCATCGGATTAGGATTACAACTCAAAGCATTTGTAGATGCAACCATTTCTCTCCATTACTATTTTCATAGAAAAAACTTTCTCAAGGCCCTGCAAAAGAATCATACCATGATATAGCCAAAGAAATAGCAACAAAAAGTAAAGCTGTTTGAATTTGTTTAGTTTTTTTAAAATGCATATTTCGTGCTATATAGTTAAGCTAAAAAAATTGATGTAAGTTCATGTATTATGCCACTATTACAATAATCTTTTTGCACTATTGGTTATTGAGCATGGTAATTACATTAATATATGCTACATGATATCCTCAATGAAACTCTTATAAATTATACGTATTTCATAAATTGCTCTATATTAAAAGCTATTTTCATGTCTTTACTATATTACTTATCATAATTTTCCACCAGCCTCCCTGCTTCTTTCAGTTGTAGTTTTATCCTTTTTTTGTAATTTTTTTTGCTTCTTCTCATTAAAATTTATATTTTTTCATAGTCTAGGAATACTAATTTTAAGGTTTTGAAGTTAATTCAATTTTACGTTTTGAAGCTTTGAATTCATTTTTAATTTCCTGCTATAGCAGCAGTTCTTTAAATGCACTAATATCATCAGGTGTTGTCCCTTTCCCTTTGATTGGTATTCTGAATGCATAACATTTAATGCTGACACTTCATTTTCTTTTTGGGCCTGTCTGTTTCCTCCCCTTTTTATACTTCATTTGCTGCCCTATAGGCAATATAGTCTCAGACTTTCAGTAACCGCTTGCAGCCTATATTATTTCACCTGCTCATTTTATTCATTGCCATTTAATTGGAATAGAATAATTAGACGCTCAATGTTTTGCATTGTCTTTAAACTGAATTACATTACTCCAAATTAAAGGTCATAAGTTACCACTACCTAATTCCTATAAAACTAGACTACTCATCTGACTTCCCACTAGCTAACTTACTTCATTCCTATTATCTACAGTGCTTTCAACAATGGATATTGTACGTTCACCGCTCGACTCAGTTACCATTCACACTATTGGGGCAACGATACGAGTGCGGATTGGTTGGTTGTGGAACTCAGTCAACTTAAAAACCAATGATGTAATGGATTCAACTTGCAATTTTTGGATAGCAAGGTATGTTTGTTCACTATTTACACTTCACAATCTACATATTCCACACTTCTCCATCATCATTCATCTACGTTTTCTTTGTCTGTGCTTTTTTGCTTAAAGCAACCTCTCCTAGCTTCATTGCAATTAAATTCATGCAGGAGCACACCCGTTCTTACCATATTTTGCTGCTGGTAATTAAACAACTTTGGAGGTACACCCAATTGTCCATGTTTCGGATAAATTCTTTCAGCATTTCAAACAATTTGGATTTCTTACATAAAAAGATATTTGTCACCGTTGCCAAATATTAGATTGTTTGTACATTTACTTGCAATACGTACACCTGATAAAAAAGCCATTTTTAGCTGAATATTCCATTTTCTGTTTTTGCATCCAACCGTTTATAGCAAATATACTACCTCAACGATGTATACCAACTGTAATGTTTCTTACCTATGTAAAACATGCTACATATGAATAATAAAATACGGCTAAATCAATATTCACCGTTTGGTTGTCTAAAATTATACCTGTATATTTTGTTTCGTTATAGGTGAAACTAAGTAACCTACAATTTAGTCGTTTATTACGCCGGCTTCTGTAGATCTTTATTGATTTTTCAATAGTTAAAGAGAGTAGAATCACTACCGTACATTTTCACTTCTACTTAATATCTATTATTGGAAACAGTAACATATACATTTTTTCCTTTTTATATATTAACAGAGTAAGATGGAGAAATTAATCTCATTTAAGTTGCAGAATAAATCAAACTTTACTACCCAATTTCAACAGAAGGAATAAAGAATTTTTCATCTTAATCCATGTTAATGTAAGAGGCATGAATTTGTTAAGGCTTCTTGAGGTTAGGAGGTTTATCATCTTTATTTATGTTTCTTTTATGTTTAAGTGATAATTATGAATATGAGGTTTGTTTACCGATAATAAAAATGGATGTATATTAACTTGATATGCAAATACATGGTTCTATCAAAAATTTATGGGAAATTGTTAGTGTCTTTTTTAATGTATAAATTGTTAATAAATTTAATCTGTTTCCTGTTCTTGCTTTCACCTAATCAATTATTACTACAAAGGTGTAATCAACCTTTACCTTGAAACTATATTCATGATAAACCAATTAATGTACATTTTTTCATTCCACCTTTATTAGCTGAACTGTATGCAGTGAATTTATTAATAAGCAATTTTGTTTATTTCAGGTTGTTGTTGCTGTTTTGGACCCAAAATGTATGGAATAAAGCTGTTCGTTAGACTTAATGTGCTTTTTACGCGGCTGCGTCGCAATTATTTTTGTTATCATTTACCTCCGTTTGGTATTTCAATAATAAAAATAACCTATATAGCTACATTTTTTACGCATATCATGCTGCTATAGTTGACGGTTTATGTTTCATAAACTGCTATTTTGAACCTTTTGTATGTATGTTGAAGTTTCTGATATTCATATTTCACTATACATTCTTATATTGGTAATTGATTATTGGATGTATTGGTTCATAAACGGTATTACATATGCTATTGTAGTACTTTTATATTGCAGATTTATTCCACCATGTGTCCATGATTTAATGTTGTTCTATTCACATAGCATATGTTAATGATAAAATGTAACCCATGTTTGTACTACAACCTTTGGCAACCGAAATTAATATGACAAGGCATCTTATATATACGGAAAGGATATTTTCATCTATTTATTCTTCTTATTGTTCTTTTATATAGGGAATACTGTACGGATTTGTGCTGAACGGAAAAAAAGCTAAGCCCAAAACAATATTTACAATGGTAATAGGTCGTATTTACATTTATTTAAATATGTTTCCATATTTTGGCCAATCCGTGTGCGAAGCACGGGTTCGCACTAGTTAATAATTATTATTATTAACCAAACTACTCTAGTTAGAGAATTTGACTTTGAGTTAACTTCTATTGACCATGATATTAACCTCATATAACCGAGAAGACGAATTCTTTATTGAATATTGTTTCACTTTCAATGCTTCAACTCGAACCAACTATAGTTATGCGATGTACATTGTGCTATGGTTTAACTATAATCAAAGCGAAATTTCAACATTGATGTTTGATAGTATTCTCAAGTCGAGAAAATTGTAATTTGGTGAGCATGGACCAAACCCCTTTTACGACGATAATACATTGTTGTGAAAGTATTTACTACAACTATTAGTCTTCGTTGAGAAATATATATTCTACAACTATTTGTAAATAGTTGTAAATATTGTATGGCCACTATTTAGAACAGTTGTGGTACATCTTTTACAACTTTTATGAAAAGTTTTGAAATATGTATGACAACTTTTTAATAATATTGCATAGGTATTTCTGCCCAGTCCAATCTGCTAGTATACACACAATATAAACACAACAATAATACCATTTCAGTAATTCAAATAAAATTCAACGATTAAACAACAAACAGCACATTTTCAAGTTACTTCGATTCAAAATAAGTTAACAATTGTTCAAATACAAAATACAATACATGTTCCAACACAACCAGTTTTTCACAAAAGATAACACAAGTTCTAGACCGTATAATACAAACATAAGACATACCAACAGCAAAACGATCTAGTCAACAACAACGAAATTCTTATGCCAAGCAACAGTTGTTCCTACGGCTTGCTGAATAGTACAAGCTTCAGGAATCTCCCTCCACAAAGGAGTTTGTGGTTCCAATGGAACATCGACAAAAACTTTCCAAGCATCTACTCTAAGTGGAACATGATGCACTAAAGCAGTAGGATCAACAGATGCAAGTGTCCCTTCAGCAACAACTTTTCCTTGCCAGTTGAGTAATTTGCATTTTTTTGGAAGTCGTAGATCATGTGTACCATTATTTGCAAAATTAGTGCTACCATGTTGTGACTAAGACTGCAAAGAAATGTAATTTATCAATACAATATTGAATCTAAGAGTTAAAATAGTTAAAAGAAGATATTGTACAAAAATCCCATGAAATCTCCAGCATGTACACACCATTAATATTCAACAAAGTATAAATCAAAATTTAAATGGTCTATGAAAAAATAGAATGTGTTATAATTTGAACTAAAATCTCAACACTTCCCTTTTAAAGCAATGTGACTGAGACTACAAAATATGGAGAAAGTGTGACTGAATTAAAATTGTATTACCTAAGGCGTATTAACTAGTGTGACAAGCACCATTGTCCAAGTGGTTAAGTGATTCGGCTTTGGTGCGAGAGGTCACAAGTTCAAAACTTGCGTAGCGTGATTCGAATGTTTATTGACATGTGATATGTTGTCCCAGTGACATGTTGTATATAAAGTACCATTTCAAAAAAAAGAGTTAATGGGCTATCCACGTGATTTCCTTTTCCTGTCATTGACTATAAAAAGAACAAATTTTAAATATACATGTATTAGTTAGTTATTAAGATGACTAATTAATTTATAACTTATAGTCATGATCAAATTTGTCAACTCTAGAACTTTATTTTGCAATCTGGAAACTTGGTTTTCAAGTGCAGATACTTTCTTCGAGTTATGTATGTGAGCCCCGAATTGAGAAGGTGTAACCCCAAAACCAAAACCTCTTATTCTTCCATATCGTTCTTTGCCGAATGTCTTTGCCACACCATCTTCACTTAATGAAACCATTCCCTAAGAACTTTGACTGATGTTGTGCTCTTTTATCTTAGTCTACAAATAATAAAAAGTTTCAATAAGAAGTAAATATTGCATTTGTATTATGTAGTAGATGATATTTGTATACTTACTATGCATTCAGCAACAATCGAGTTTGGTGGTTCCCCATTTTTTTGTATGTCCTTTGCACCCCAACTCATCTCTAGTAATATAAGATGTACGTTCCTTTTTCTGCAAAAATAAGTATGGAAATAAAGCTCAGCTATTTTGCACAACAACGAAATTCGATTATTTTTTAACACAAAACTAAATACTTTTATCATTTTAACTAAATGCTAAATGACTATCTTTTTGAAAAAAAATACACGTTAACCCAGTAGTCAATAATATTACCAGGCACTTCGACTATTACTAGGTATATAAAATTTATAAAATCGAAAGGCAAATTAATCTAAAAAATGAAACAATAATCTTACCAATTCCTCCTCCAACCTTGCATACCCCTTTCTACTCATCGTGTGCAGAATCTTATTCTTTTCTCTAATCTCTTTGTATTTCTTACTCTTCAAATACATAATAGAAATTTACAAATTAATAGTATATGATAAGTGTTGTTTACAAGAATCTTATTCGAAAAGGATTGAACGATACCTCAAATTCTTCGGACAGTTTCTCCCTAGTAAAATCACACCATTCTCGATCAACCTTTATATTATCGGGTTTCAGCATCGCCAAACTGGCAGAGTCGGGGCTTTTGAAGGCATTTCTTATGGCTAAAATCAATTTTGATTTTGCTTCTTTCCACCTAACACCTAACATCATCATCAACAAACCTTGTAGTCTGCATCCACAACGAACTGTGTCTGAAGGAAAAAAACATTAATGTAGTTTAAGCATAAACTTCAATAGAGACATAAAGTCATCGTTTTCTTATTGTAGTCTGCACTCATAGAAATTAGGAGATGATAATAGGTTGAAATAAACTTCAATAGAGACATAAACTCATCGTTTTCTCAATCAAAAAAATAAACAGAAACACAAAAAATTAGAAACAAGGAAAGTTGGAGGGTTTGATGATTGTAAATCGGTTCCTAACTTAACATTATTGGTTAGATTGCGCTATATTACAATTCAAAAATCTTGTTTTTGATTGATTCTCTTGTAAACTCTCTTTTATAGTGAAGTTGCTGAAAGCTGGATCCATGGATATAGATCGATTTTGATCTAAATAAAATGTTGTCCCATATATTGTAATTCTTTTATGTTGATATAATTGAATTATTACTGATTATTTACCAAACAAATATAATGCAATATAGAAGAATACAAACTAGGACATCATACATGAGCTATTTACACAAATTCTAGACTATAAGCTATCATCTATAAGTTTTGGTCGATATTACTGTACCAGATATGCAAATTGCAAATCAAATTAGTCTGAAATGTATCAAAATTGCTGTTAGGTAATGATTAATTTTGACGAATGGTTATCTTTTATCATGTTTATCATAAATATGCAACGGTATTATCAAACTTGAATGGAATATCATATGCAAACAAAATACTATACATAGAAAAAAGTATATTTTTTTTGAAATAACAAAATAACAGAACATAAAAATTAGTAATCTGTATTATTGCCTTCAATTTTTTTTACCATCATCCGATAGTGGATAGAAAATATAGCGAGTTTATGAAACAGATTGAAAAACCAAAATGAACCAAAATAAGTGTGTTTAGATTAAAAACTGAAGATAAAAATTAGACTGTAAGGCAATCAGTGCTATAATTAGTATATTACATGCATAGTTAGTTTTAGAATTTCTTGGTAACTGAACCGCATTAGATAGACTACTTCTAGACAATGCCACTTCGATTTCTATATTTTTTCTTAACTTCTGAAATCTGAAACATTGAGACTAGATTGACCCTGAAAAAGGTGGATACTGAGAAAATGTCTATTCCTTACAACTCTATGAAAATATGGTGCAATCTTCAAGTTCAGGGCACTGTTAGCATGGTTGGCTTTTGTCACTTGTTTCAAATTATTCAAAAAGGATATGGTATCGTTTTATCAAAAAGCCTTACTTATCTCTTGCCTTAAGCATTTAAGCATAACAACATGAATATCTCAGATTATCATTTTGGCATAGGGAGCGTACATCTGCAATATCTAAACACTACCGTATTATCACTTATTACATCATTCATCTTCAGCTACATCTCATCTGTAGGCACCCACACAAACCTAAGCCATCATCAACTCACAAGGTCTTACATCTGCAGCCTCCATTTACAACCATACCACCTACCTCAAAAACAAACTACAGCAACAAAGTTATCTTAGTATATGTCATGACATCACAACATCATTCAACATAAACTAGTCTACTCTCTATATAATCGGCCACAAAACCATAATTGTAACGACCCTGAATTTCGAACGAATTAAATTGGACATATTTAATTAATTTTAAATATTTGAACGACGATTTAATTTGAATCCCGAATATAATTCAGAATTTGGCGATTAAATTTTTTAATTTCATCTATCGAAACTGGATAAAGTTTTAAATCTTCAATTTAAAGCTAAAGAAAAATATTTCAAACCGCTTGTGAAATTTATATTGATAACACTGAAGATAACAGCAGCTTCAGAATCGAATTTAAAACTGTTTGTTCAGTTTAGAAATTTATATCGTTCAATCGATATTTAAAAATAGCCGTCCGAGGCACAGTCTCGGAATTCGACGAAACCAGTTCCATTGGGTCCGTAATATCGAATTATTGTCGGATTTCAAATTTCATGGCATTTGGAGTTATTATGTGAGAATACGACGTGTAAACGCATCGAACTTTATTCGAATTCAAATTTAAATTTAAATTTGAATTTGTTGGACATCAGCCACGTTCTCTTCCTTTGGATACGCCGAGAATCACGAAACAAATCATGCCAGCCATTCCCTTTCGTTTCAAATACGTCCTCCTCATCCCTCTCTGGTATTCAAAGTCAAAAACGAAAACAATTCGTTCCTCTTCCTATCTCGTTCAAACAAAAATGGCCGCTCGCATTTTCTTCTGTTCGTTCGAAATTAAATCTCTTGTTCAAATTCACGAAGGCTTCCGTTCGAAAATCAACGCCTTCATTTTAATCATCGCTATATACTCAGCTATTCCATCAGTCATCGCGACTCATCCTTGCCCCTACGCGATATTTCTACTGCCGATTTGAAGTTTTGCTACAGTCTCAAATTCGAGGTCGCGATTGTCGGAGGGAGGCAGTTCGAGAAGGGTTTCGCGAGTGGATGGGAATCAGTGGAGGTGGCGGCGCGCGAGTTAGGGCGAAGGCATCGGCCAAAGGAAATCGAAGGGAACTCTGGCAATGGGTGGCGTTCGAAGTCATGGCGTGGAGCGTGGGCTGAAGACGAGCTCGAAGTCGTAGTCGGGGCGCGCGCGTGGAGGATCTCGCGAAGCAGGCGGCGGTGCCGTGGGGGAGTCGAGGTGATTCTGGTAATTATTTTTGCTTGGGATTATTTTAACTAAACCTAATTTTAGTCAATGCCTCTAAATTACATTAGTTAATGATAGGTAATTTAAATTTTTATCTAATCAAGAAGGATGAAGTTACTGTTCTTTTTACAAATATATTTATATATAGCTAGGGCGAAAAGTTTTTACAGTAAAATAAATCACTAATTTTATGTTTACTGGGAGAAAGAAAACAATTTTAAAAAATCTATATAAATTATTTCATATAGATAAGAATTTGAAGATAAAGGGAATTTAGTTTAAAACCAAATGATAGTATAAATTAAATTATAGGCTAATTTAATTTATTGAATAAAAGATTATTGTATGTTATCTCAGATATTAATAAACTGTATAAATATTTATACAAGGTTTAAAACTATGAAGAAAACAAACTGGAATGGAAAATGGATTGCAAATAAAAGGTGAGATTTTCTCACTCGAAGGAAAATTTATTTTACAGTTATTAATTTGATTTGATTGCTATATTGGATGTGATATTAGATATAGTAGGATATATCTATATATATATAGCAATATATACATATTGGCATATGTATATATTGGATTGATGATTCTCGCCTCGTATAGCGGATGAGACCCTATTGCACCGTTAGTAAGCGGATTTTTATAAAACCCATATACCGCGATATTCCACCTCGAAGTGGAATTGGTATTGTGCTAACGTCTTTGGATGCAGGGAAACAGGTTGGAGGGATCCAACTGGACCCCTCACATTGATTGAATTTATTTCTACTGTGATGTGATAATCTGTGAATGATTATTGATGTTATTGAATTGATGTCTGGAAATTGTTTGAAAGCTAAAATTTAGCTGAATGGATGTTTGATATCATTGGATTCCAAAAATAAACGAAATTGAATTTTTGAAATCAAAATAGAAAATTCTAAGTGAATTAATTTTAGAAATTGAATAAATTTTGAGGAAAGGAATTTTTAAAGTATAAAAAAGTTAATTTTTATAATCTTATCGAATTAATTCCAGAATCAAGTGAAAATGTTAAATAAATGGATTTCGTAAAATAGTGATTATAACTTGAAGAATTAAATTTAAGAATTTGGATTTTTAAATAGATTGAAAGAAACGATTGAAATTTATTTCCATAAAAAGGAATTTATTAAAAGAAGATAAGCTGGAAATCCAACTAGAAATTTAATTGGTAAGTTGAAATAAATTGGGAAATCAATGTAAAATGATTTCAATTTGAAGAATCCATTTTAAAACAGAATATTGAATAATTTGAGAAAAAAATGAGGAATTTACTTAGTAGTGATAAATAAATTTTTAAATCAATATCGAAATTGATTTGGGATTGAAGTTTTTATAAATAGAATTGAAATTTATAAAAGTTGTTTATAAATCCGGAATCACTTATTTTGATAAGTAAAAATATAGAAGTTGATAAAAAGAAGATTTATAAGTCGAGGTTGTTATTAAATAGAAATAGAATTTATAACCGTGTTTATATATTCGAAATCGATTGAATTTGATAAATTAAATATAGAAGATTATTAAAGGAGATATATTCGCGATTTTGGATAGCGAATTATTATTGAAATAAAACGCGTAGAAAATAGTGAAATGTAATTAGTGAAGTATATTCACGATTTTGGACAGTGAATATATTGTTAAGTAAAATGGATATGTTTTGGAAAAGTGATATTACGAAATGAAGTAATTGTTTTAAAAGATGTTTTAAACGTGTTAAATATCGAAATCATAGATTTCAACATTTATTGTTGAAATAGACGTTTTCGAGAAATAAGGAAATGGTGGACTATAACACTGTTGTTATAGTAAATGATTTCCGAAAGGAAATGTTTTATATAGTATTGGGATTTATATATCTATCTAAATTTCGAATCCCTATACTAGTGATTTTGAGTTGTCGTAACGATGTTTTACGTAACATTCGTTTTGACTCAAATAAAATTTGTGAAAGAGAATGGTTTCCTTAAAGAACGAAATATATACTTAATATTGATTTAAGTATATCGAATATTTTCAAATGTTGAAAATAAATAGATTTGTGAAATACTTATTTTTAAATAAGTATGGAAATGCTTTTCCAATATGAAATGAACTGTTTTGAGATTTTATCTCCAAAGATAAAATGAAATGTGGAAACTGATTTGAAATTGTTTTCAAATGGTTAAGTGTGGAAATTTTATATCTAGTAAAGATATTTTTGAAGATAAATAATTTGGAAAATTATTTGGAATCTGATGATGTTGCGCATCTTTATTGATAGTTAAATAACCGACTATCAATAATTACCTTGAGTAGGTATTTGTTGTGAATTGGATGAATTTGAATGCCACACTTGTTTTTAAAATAAACGCTCACTATTCGGGTTAGCCGGGAAAGGACCATGGGGTCGTATAACCCATTCCGAATATGTGATACGTCGTTATGAATTGCATTCGAAGACCGGTGTTGAAGACCAGATATTTTTGAAAACGGAAGGATTACCGTCGAGTTACTCTACATCGGCTGATCTCCGGTTTAGAGGTTTTATCACCCTTAGTGACGGGAAGTCCGGACGTGATTAGAAATTTATCCGGATGTGCAAGGGCTTCGTGAGAAGTGCCTTCGGTTCTGTTCGATCCCGGAACAGACTTGTATGGATTGTGTGTCTGACGTTACAATTTGAGATATAAAGCTGATTTCTTTCAAATACATTTCTGTTGGTGGCGGAGAATTTATTCTCTTAGCTTAACACCCTTCTCTGAGACGTACGAGCTCAGAGGTTACGTAGTTGAAATTTATCAGCGATATATCCCAATTTGGTAACGTGGCATACTGAGTGTTGCTGTGAAATGATCAGTGTTTGATCATTTGCGATATGATCATTTGTTTGATCTTATATCTTTGTGATCATAGGTTGATCATTTTGTTTGACCCGAAGCATGGCTTTGTAGAAAGCGTAGCTTTGTGGACGAGACTTCGTCGAGCCTCACACCCCGGAAATGGTCAAAACAGGAAGGATGCAGCAAGGTTCTAGGGAGTAGCGCCCCTTAGTGTATGTCATTCCTTCTGGATAAAGGTGGTATCATGGTATGGAGCCCAGATACTTAACCTCTGTGGTTGCTGCAAATTTATCACTTTGTGGTTGTTGCGAATCGGGGATCCTCGGGAAGATCGGTGACGATCGGGGGATGGCATACGCGTGTCAGTAGTTACCTATTTTTGCAGAGGTAACCCGGCCTTGTGTTGGCAGAGATCCGGTTAGGTTCTCGGGTCGTCTATTCCAGGGACGTACCCATCGTGGAAAAGGAAGTTCCTTAGCCTGACCATTTGTTGGAAATCCAAACAAAACAATACGTGACTTGTACGGTTTTAGTTGTAGAACCTGCCATCTAATATGGCAGCTATAGCAAGCATACTATAATGGTACCTATGCTGGCTAAGATTTATATTCTACTTTCGAAATGTTTTCTACACTATGCACTAATAATAATATAAAAAAAAAGAATTTGATTTTTGCGTAGTAAGCATCTTTGACTATCATAAGAAGAAATCTCCTCCAAGTCTGCGTTTGCATTGTGTGTGTGGTGGGAGGTCTTATGGTAGTTTCATTTTCCAAAAGCATTGCGAATTGACATTAAAATTTTCTTGTTGTTTTAAAGAAATAACTGTTTTACGATCTCACACCAGTCATCATGACTGACTCGGAGTTTATTGTTTCCCTTCTAAACTCTGGGTGCCCACAATTTCCACACGGGCAGTCTAGAGTTATGTTATCAGGATATTCTGGATATTCTGGAGCTTTGGAAGCAAGCTGGATGGCGAGACGTAGTATTTGTATCTGATAGTATTTATTCCGCTGTGTATTCTGTATGAGGACAAGTTATATAACTCTCCATTGTGTATATTGACTCTGATGATTGATGTATGTATAAACTGATATAGTTCTTTGTTTTAAAAGACTAGTAATTATCTATTGTATATTGTTCCGCTGCGATGTGTAAGATTCTGATATTGTTTTCTGCTCTTGTTCTGTTGTTGTTCTTCTTTCTTTTTCTTCTGCTTTCTTCTTCTTCTGCTTTTTCTTCAATTAAAACCCTCACTATTGGAGTTTCCGGCACTCGATTGCTCGGCAGTCGATAAAGTGAGTATCGATGTCGAATTTTCGAAAGACGAAAATTTCGGTACGTGACAGCGTGGTATCAGAGCATATGGTTAAGCGACAACCCTGCTCTGTTGGGTGTTACTCATTAGAGATAGAGTCAGTAGTACTCTAGAATGAGTTGAGTGTAATAATAGATATGAGCGCGTATTTGTTAGTGAATATAAAAATGTTTTATATTGTGTTTGCTTATCCGTTGAGATGTTTGTGAATTTTGGTTGGTATGTGGGACGCCATATTATCGATAGGGATTTCTAAACACTTAAACGAGGCAAGACGACACAGTATTGTTTTAAATAGGGTAAATGAAATAATTTTGCCCAAAACTATTTTTGTATAGAAAAGAAATGTTTTTCTATGAAGTACTATAGTATATGGTTGCATGGATGTTAGGAAGTAATAATAGTGAATTATCATCACTGAAATTGAATAAGAAATTGAAATCATAACTCCAAAGTTAAGAAATAAATTCATATACAAATGAAATTAAAGAATGTAAATTATAAATGTGATTTGTAATTTAAAACGGAATTCCAGAGAAGTATTTGGAAATGTTTTGAAAAGAATTTGAAAATTTTGGAGATTTGGAAGTTTAAATCTTTTTGATTTGTAAATGAATTTCAAAGGTTTTGAAAAGTATTTTAGAAAGATGAAAGCTCTAAACTCTTTTAGGTCGCTGGAAAATAATTCCGATGGTGATCGCGACACTATCGGTGTTCATTTTCGGGTTTCCAGAAGAGAAATTGCTGCCAAATTGTTTTAAATGAAAGTTGTTTGGAAAATTGACTTTTGTTTTGAAAATTCAAAAGATAAATTTTATTTGTTTTCAAAATGACTTTGAAATGATGGTAAGACTCTGGAATGCTATATAAAGATATAACTTATACAATTTAAATTTTGATAGAATAAATTTAACTTAAAGGATGAAGTTAAATGAATGTAAATACAAGCGAATCAATTTAATGAAAGTGAAATTAAATGTTGAAACTCATTTCAAATTTTTAAGCAAATGAATTGAATTGAATAATTGTAAATGAAAGATGAATTAAAATTCGTATGGAAATTGGAAATCCAGTTTAAAGATAAGTAGATTTAACCGAAGTGGTAAATTGAAAATAAATATCATGTGTATATAGAATATTTATATTGAACCTAAGAAATGAAGAGTGAAATTCTTAAGTAAAATTTGATATTGAAATTATTCTAAGTTAAGAATTGAAAAAGAATAAAAACTGGAATTAAAACTGAATGTTGAAAACAAATTTGAATTTGTAAGTGGATTAGAATTTGAAATGAATTAGTAATTGAAACTAATCTAAAATAAGCAGTTGTAAATGAAAGTTAATCGATGAAATTCAATATTCAGAAGTTGAATTGAATCCAAATTAGATTGAAATTGAATCCAAATTAGATTGAAATGTAAACTTGAATGAAAAGAATATATAACTTCAATAGTGAATTAGAAATGTATAAGAAGTAGTTTATATTGGACATTCTGTAATTGAATGTGAAAAATAGGTTGAATGCTGTAACTAGATATATGGCTAGTAGGATACAGGTGTTATAAAGGAATTGGAATTGAATTGCAAATATGAATTTGAATTGCTCGAAAAAGGTATGTATTTGAATTTCAAATATGAGTTTTTGATGATTTCTTGTCTAGCCGCTTGGCTTTTTCTTTTTCTTTTTGAAATCTGAGAGTCCGTAGGGACGTTTTGTAGTCGTACCGTATTAGCCGCGCAAAGGAGACGCTGGCGAAATTTTTCGAAAATTTCGAGTGTTAGAAAATTTTTGTGAAAATTTTGAAAGTTTAAATTTGAATTTGAATTTGAATTTGAATTTTGAAGTGAACAATGTTGTTTCAAACTTAAAAATTGAAGTTGGAAAAGCTAGATGAATTGATAATGAATCTCTAGTAAATAGATTTAGGTTAGTGAATTGATAAAACTATCGAATTGTGAAAAATAGTAGACGAGTTAAGAACCATTTTTCCTAACTTGTAATTTCGAGGACGAAATTCTTTTAAGGAGGGAAGTCTGTAACGACCCTGAATTTCGAACGAATTAAATTGGACATATTTAATTAATTTTAAATATTTGAACGACGATTTAATTTGAATCACGAATATAATTCAGAATTTGGCGATTAAATTTTTTAATTTCATCTATTGAAACTGGATAAAGTTTTAAATCTTCAATTTAAAGCTAAAGAAAAATATTTCAAACCGCTTGTGAAATTTATATTGATAACACTGAAGATAACAGCAGCTTCAGAATCGAATTTAAAACTGTTTGTTCAGTTTAGAAATATATATCGTTCAATCGATATTTAAAAATAGCCGTCTGAGGCACAGTCTCGGAATTCGACGAAACCAGTTCCATTGGGTCCGTAATATCGAATTATTGCCGGATTTCAAATTTCGTGGCATTTGGAGTTGTTATGTGAGAATACGACGTGTAAACGCATCGAACTTTATTCGAATTCAAATTTAAATTTAAATTTGAATTTGTTGGACATCAGCCACGTTCTCTTCCTTTGGATACGCCGAGAATCACGAAACAAATCGTGCCAGCCATTCCCTTTCGTTTCAAATACGTCCTCCTCATCCCTCTCTGGTATTCAAAGTCAAAAACGAAAACAATTCGTTCCTCTTCCTATCTCGTTCAAACAAAAATGGCCGCTCGCATTTTCTTCTGTTCGTTCGAAATTAAATCTCTTGTTCAAATTCACGAAGGCTTCCGTTCGAAAATCAACGCCTTCATTTTAATCATCGCTATATACTCAGCTATTCCATCAGTCATCGCGACTCATCCTTGCCCCTACGCGATATTTCTACTGCCGATTTGAAGTTTTGCTACAGTCTCAAATTCGAGGTCGCGATTGTCGGAGGGAGGCAGTTCGAGAAGGGTTTCGCGAGTGGATGGGAATCAGTGGAGGTGGCGGCGCGCGAGTTAGGGCGAAGGCATCGGCCAAAGGAAATCGAAGGGAACTCTGGCAATGGGTGGCGTTCGAAGTCATGGCATGGAGCGCGGGCTGAAGACGAGCTCGAAGTCGTAGTCGGGGCGCGCGCGTGGAGGATCTCGCGAAGCAGGCGGCGGTGCCGTGGGGGAGTCGAGGTGATTCTGGTAATTATTTTTGCTTGGGATTATTTTAACTAAACCTAATTTTAGTCAATGCCTCTAAATTACATTAGTTAATGATAGGTAATTTAAATTTTTATCTAATCAAGAAGGATGAAGTTACTGTTCTTTTTACAAATATATTTATATATAGCTAGGGCGAAAAGTTTTTACAGTAAAATAAATCACTAATTTTATGTTTACTGGGAGAAAGAAAACAATTTTAAAAAATCTATATAAATTATTTCATATAGATAAGAATTTGAAGATAAAGGGAATTTAGTTTAAAACCAAATGATAGTATAAATTAAATTATAGGCTAATTTAATTTATTGAATAAAAGATTATTGTATGTTATCTCAGATATTAATAAACTGTATAAATATTTATACAAGGTTTAAAACTATGAAGAAAACAAACTGGAATGGAAAATGGATTGCAAATAAAAGGTGAGATTTTCTCACTCGAAGGAAAATTTATTTTACAGTTATTAATTTGATTTGATTGCTATATTGGATGTGATATTAGATATAGTAGGATATATCTATATATATATAGCAATATATACATATTGGCATATGTATATATTGGATTGATGATTCTCGCCTCGTATAGCGGTTGAGACCCTATTGCACCGTTAGTAAGCGGATTTTTATAAAACCCATATACCGCGATATTCCACCTCGAAGTGGAATTGGTATTGTGCTAACGTCTTTGGATGCAGGGAAACAGGTTGGAGGGATCCAACTGGACCCCTCACATTGATTGAATTTATTTCTACTGTGATGTGATAATCTGTGAATGATTATTGATGTTATTGAATTGATGTCTGGAAATTGTTTGAAAGCTAAAATTTAGCTGAATGGATGTTTGATATCATTGGATTCCAAAAATAAACGAAATTGAATTTTTGAAATCAAAATAGAAAATTCTAAGTGAATTAATTTTAGAAATTGAATAAATTTTGAGGAAAGGAATTTTTAAAGTATAAAAAAGTTAATTTTTATAATCTTATCGAATTAATTCCAGAATCAAGTGAAAATGTTAAATAAATGGATTTCGTAAAATAGTGATTATAACTTGAAGAATTAAATTTAAGAATTTGGATTTTTAAATAGATTGAAAGAAACGATTGAAATTTATTTCCATAAAAAGGAATTTATTAAAAGAAGATAAGCTGGAAATCCAACTAGAAATTTAATTGGTAAGTTGAAATAAATTGGGAAATCAATGTAAAATGATTTCAATTTGAAGAATCCATTTTAAAACAGAATATTGAATAATTTGAGAAAAAAATGAGGAATTTACTTAGTAGTGATAAATAAATTTTTAAATCAATATCGAAATTGATTTGGGATTGAAGTTTTTATAAATAGAATTGAAATTTATAAAAGTTGTTTATAAATCCGGAATCACTTATTTTGATAAGTAAAAATATAGAAGTTGATAAAAAGAAGATTTATAAGTCGAGGTTGTTATTAAATAGAAATAGAATTTATAACCGTGTTTATAAATTCGAAATCGATTGAATTTGATAAATTAAATATAGAAGATTATTAAAGGAGATATATTCGCGATTTTGGATAGCGAATTATTATTGAAATAAAACGCGTAAAAAATAGTGAAATGTAATTAGTGAAGTATATTCACGATTTTGGACAGTGAATATATTGTTAAGTAAAATGGATATGTTTTGGAAAAGTGATATTACGAAATGAAGTAATTGTTTTAAAAGATGTTTTAAACGTGTTAAATATCGAAATCATAGATTTCAACATTTATTGTTGAAATAGACGTTTTCGAGAAATAAGGAAATGGTGGACTATAACACTGTTGTTATAGTAAATGATTTCCGAAAGGAAATGTTTTATATAGTATTGGGATTTATATATCTATCTAAATTTCGAATCCCTATACTAGTGATTTTGAGTTGTCGTAACGATGTTTTACGTAACATTCGTTTTGACTCAAATAAAATTTGTGAAAGAGAATGGTTTCCTTAAAGAACGAAATATATACTTAATATTGATTTAAGTATATCGAATATTTTCAAATGTTGAAAATAAATAGATTTGTGAAATACTTATTTTTAAATAAGTATGGAAATGCTTTTCCAATATGAAATGAACTGTTTTGAGATTTTATCTCCAAAGATAAAATGAAATGTGGAAACTGATTTGAAATTGTTTTCAAATGGTTAAGTGTGGAAATTTTATATCTAGTAAAGATATTTTTGAAGATAAATAATTTGGAAAATTATTTGGAATCTGATGATGTTGCGCATCTTTATTGATAGTTAAATAACCGACTATCAATAATTACCTTGAGTAGGTATTTGTTGTGAATTGGATGAATTTGAATGCCACACTTGTTTTTAAAATAAACGCTCACTATTCGGGTTAGCCGGGAAAGGACCATGGGGTCGTATAACCCATTCCGAATATGTGATACGTCGTTATGAATTGCATTCGAAGACCGGTGTTGAAGACCGGATATTTTTGAAAACGGAAGGATTACCGTCGAGTTACTCTACATCGGCTGATCTCCGGTTTAGAGGTTTTATCACCCTTAGTGACGGGAAGTCCGGACGTGATTAGAAATTTATCCGGATGTGCAAGGGCTTCGTGAGAAGTGCCTTCGGTTCTGTTCGATCCCGGAACAGACTTGTATGGATTGTGTGTCTGACGTTACAATTTGAGATATAAAGCTGATTTCTTTCAAATACATTTCTGTTGGTGGCGGAGAATTTATTCTCTTAGCTTAACACCCTTCTCTGAGACGTACGAGCTCAGAGGTTATGTAGTTGAAATTTATCAGCGATATATCCCAATTTGGTAACGTGGCATACTGAGTGTTGTTGTGAAATGATCAGTGTTTGATCATTTGCGATATGATCATTTGTTTGATCTTATATCTTTGTGATCATAGGTTGATCATTTTGTTTGACCCGAAGCATGGCTTTGTAGAAAGCGTAGCTTTGTGGACGAGACTTCGTCGAGCCTCACACCCCGGAAATGGTTAAAACAGGAAGGATGCAGCAAGGTTCTAGGGAGTAGCGCCCCTTAGTGTATGTCATTCCTTCTGGATAAAGGTGGTATCATGGTATGGAGCCCAGATACTTAACCTCTGTGGTTGCTGCAAATTTATCACTTTGTGGTTGTTGCGAATCGGGGATCCTCGGGAAGATCGGTGACGATCGGGGGATGACATACGCGTGTCAGTAGTTACCTATTTTTGCAGAGGTAACCCGGCCTTGTGTTGGCAGAGATCCGGTTAGGTTCTCGGGTCGTCTATTCCAGGGACGTACCCATCGTGGAAAAGGAAGTTCCTTAGCCTGACCATTTGTTGGAAATCCAAACAAAACAATACGTGACTTGTACGGTTTTAGTTGTAGAACCTGCCATCTAATATGGCAGCTATAGCAAGCATACTATAATGGTACCTATGCTGGCTAAGATTTATATTCTACTTTCGAAATGTTTTCTACACTATGCACTAATAATAATATAAAAAAAAGAATTTGATTTTTGCGTAGTAAGCATCTTTGACTATCATAAGAAGAAATCTCCTCCAAGTCTGCGTTTGCATTGTGTGTGTGGTGGGAGGTCTTATGGTAGTTTCATTTTCCAAAAGCATTGCGAATTGACATTAAAATTTTCTTGTTGTTTTAAAGAAATAACTGTTTTACGATCTCACACCAGTCACCATGACTGACTCGGAGTTTATTGTTTCCCTTCTAAACTCTGGGTGCCCACAATTTCCACACGGGCAGTCTAGAGTTATGTTATCAGGATATTCTGGATATTCTAGAGCTTTGGAAGCAAGCTGGATGGCGAGACGTAGTATTTGTATCTGATAGTATTTATTCCGCTGTGTATTCTGTATGAGGACAAGTTATATAACTGTCCATTGTGTATATTGACTCTGATGATTGATGTATGTATAAACTGATATAGTTCTTTGTTTTAAAAGACTAGTAATTATCTATTGTATATTGTTCCGCTGCGATGTGTAAGATTCTGATATTGTTTTCTGCTCTTGTTCTGTTGTTGTTCTTCTTTCTTTTTCTTCTGCTTTCTTCTTCTTCTGCTTTTTCTTCTATTTAAAACCCTCACTATTGGAGTTTCCGGCACTCGATTGCTCGGCAGTCGATAAAGTGAGTATCGATGTCGAATTTTCGAAAGTCGAAAATTTCGGTACGTGACAATAATAACATTTATCGACACAAGCCAGAATGGTACAAATAGCAATAATCTTAGATAAAGTCATCAAGCACTCTGAGACTTAGGCTCATCACTGCCATCAACTTTTATGGTAACTGCCATCAAATTTGTTTCCCTTTCATCAAAACTTAGTTTTAAAAACTGAATGTACTCGTTAAAAAATCAAATACTTATTGTAATTGAAGGTAATTTACTGGAATTAAAGAAAATATTTGAAAACATGAAATTTTACCATGTAGCATCAATCCAAAGTACAACAATTCTATTAATTGGGAAAGTTTCGGCCAATACAACAATTCTATTAAAACTGAAAAGATGGTTTTGTACTAAATTGGGAAAGTTTCAACCAATATAGCAATACTATTAAAAAAATGATTAGGAAAAGGTGATGAAAGGGTAATTGAAAAAGATGAATATTTGTTACCATAAAATTAATCCTATCTACTGGGCTATCATTCAAGAACCAAAGTAATTACCAGCTGTTTTGTGTCATTCAAGCAAATTTAGATATTTTTGTGATAAATATATTTATTTTTATACATGTCATACCTGAATACATGTCCACATGTCATCATTCAATTTGTTATCGACATTCTTCCAACGGTCGATGTTCACAGGAACCATTTCCCTTGCTAAAACACCAAGATATGAAGACAAGTGTGTCGAATTTTTACCTATAGGTTATCCTCGTTCATTGAATTCGATTATGACCCTTTCACTCAGTGTTAGGGAGAATGTCTTCATCAATGTTTTCCCCCTTTTTCTCTTTGTTGCTGATTACGCTTGATCTTGAGCGGAAGAGTTAGGAGGAGCGAGTGAGTTTGTACGGGAGGTTGAATTATGAGGAACGATAGTAGGGAGAGGTGCAGTATTTGGCTCCTGAAGTGCTTGAGCAACATCAGCCACTTCAACAACTTCTTCGTTCGAAATTCTACCATCACCGTTATTGTTAAGAGCATAGTTTTCATGACCGTGCCGTGCCTTGAACCGTGATGATTGAAGGTTTAAGGTTTTGATGGTTCAACCGGTCGAACCGTCAGAACCGTGATTATTATTTTTTGAAAAATTTGCACATTTAGCTACAAACTATACACAAAAATATTGAAATAATAATGTTATGCACACAAGCTGTAGACGGCCTTCAAGGTATACAAATTCGATGAGTCTTACAGTGGTATTAGAGTAGTCTGCAGCAGTAAATAACAAAATGATGAAGTTAGTGGTTTAAAATTTGGAACGATAATGATTTTTGAAATATATATTACTTATTTTCTTCAAAGCAATGAAAATAAGAGAGAATTACACGATGAGAATGTAAGAAAAAACAAAAGAACCGTGGTTCAACCGGGTAAAATTGACGGTTGAACCGTTGGTTTAAAGGTCCGACCAAGGTTCATCGATAAATGAGGTTCGATTGAGTTCCGGACCGTGGTGGTCCAAGGTTCAGGGTTATTCGAGGTTGAACCGCGGCGGGGTTGGGTCATGAAAACACTGGTTAAGAGTTCTAGCCAATTTAGCTAGACGCAACCGCTTTGATTTTCTTTCCTCATCATTCGAGCGCTGAAATTATCAGATAGATGTTAGAAACCGAAAATATCAATTAGATCCATCTTTTTTACTTCTAATTTCTAGAATAATCAATTATATTGCATCCATGTGTATTGTAGGTTGCTCGCTCAATGTAAACCAAATTTTCCATTGTTATGAATTTTAACTCCCTTAGTTTATTACTGAAACCAAATTCAGAAGGAAATTAATTAGTTTTGGATCAGGCCTAAACTTGAAATAATTTTTTTTCTTAAGCCTAAAATGAAATTTTGTCCTTAATAATATACTGACAAAGGCAGGGTGAACATTAGGTTGGCCCCTTACAAAAGAATACTACATATACATAAATTATAAAGACACTAGTTTCGAAATGCAAATCAGAAGATTGCTGTAGATGAGCCATATTAAAATTTTAAAACATTTGTAAAACTTGATTTTGCAGTTACATATATACATATTTGTCCAAATATACATATATTTCTCTGCATTCAGTTATAAACATCTGTAAAACTTGATTTTGCAATTACATATGCACCTTGAATATGATTCCAGTATGGACTTCCACTATTTCTACTCATGTAAAATTTATCGAATTTTAACCGTATGTTTACTTTTAAGCTTATGATTCTAGTATGTATACTATTATCTGCAATTTAGCTGCTTTTTATTTAATGTAATTAATATTTATTTCAAAAGGATTATTAGAATATCAGTTATGTGATATATCCAGACGGCCGGAATTAGAGCAAAAATCGTATTGCTTATAACATATTTAACAGATGCTCCTGCAGTCATTTGAAAAAGGGTGGAATGAAACATGTGCGTTAACTGAACAAAAAACAACTCTGTTTCTGGTGCCTACGGGCATATCTTACCATCTCAAGCTGACTAAATTTCATGGTCCATGCAAATCCAATGTTATTTTTCAGGTGATACATTATATAAATATAAGTCATGCTGATATAAAACAGAGGTATCATCCTTTTCTTTTTTGTATAGATCAGGGGAAAAAATGAAGCTACTTCAGAACAATCTTACTAGATTAACACATATCGAATAATATGGATTGAATTCAATCAATTGAAATTTTTTGTGGCAAACGGTGGAAGGAAAGTTGACGGTAATGGACAAATTTGGTGGGAACATCCTTGCAAGAGAAACAAAACTCTGGTAAACTACAAAATCACTTTATCACATATATATACCATAGAAAAATGATAACCAAATTGTTTAATTCTCTGGTTATTTTATGTCAGTTCGTGTAAGTGTAAGCTTGTTATTTTAGATGGTATGATACAAATAAATCTTTAAATTGTACCACAAATACAGTTTGCTCTCTAAACCGTTACATGTTCTTTTACTTTGTTTTGTTTTGTGTTTTCTGGAAAGTGACAATTAAATTTAAGGCCATTTTACCATATATACTTGTTTATTACTTTTGAGAAATGGCTGATTATCTTTTGTTCCATTTTGAACAGCCAATTGTACGGTACTAATTTTTTACAATTCTTGAAGGCTGGGTTTTGATAGTACAAGAAGCACCAAAGAAGAAAGCTATATGTTAAATAAAAGCAATTATGACAAAAGGTAACTACAAACAATACCAAGTGACTACTTATATTTTGTATCTATATGTGTTCAGTAAAGTCCATAATATGTCTATGGTGTATTGTATTAATCTAATTGCATATAGTCATATAGATGCCTGCACTAAAGGGCGCTGAACTTTGATTTTCAATACTAGCCAGTGACCTTCTCATATTACTTGGATACCTATCTTATAATTACTGGGAAGTTGAAGATGGTTGGTTTTGAATCCCTACTCCATTTGATTGGCTTGTAAAACATTTTTAAGAACTATTGCAAAAGTATATTCTTTTTTAGTTTTAATTTTATAAGACGTGTAATAAGAGAATGATATGTTGAACTTAAAGGTAATTTCTCCAAGGCCCGATCAAATTGTGCTTACTTACACAGATCGTAAAACACAGTAAATGAAAAGGCTTTCAAATATTTTGGAAATTCAATGCACAGACTCTGTTAATTTACCAGATGGTAAAACACATTTTGATGGTACACTGTTAATTTACCAAACACTGTTAATTTACCAGAAGATACACTGTTAATTTACCAGACACTGTTAATTTACCAGACAAAGAACGTATCTCTCTCACACACACTATGCATATACACACACACAGGCGTGCGTGCATAAACTTTAAAGTGACTATGTAAGGTATATGACATCGATTTGATATCAAATTAGCATCTCTTCAAAATAGACTTTGAACTTAAAAGGTCCCTTTTTTGTTATTTACATTGCTAAATCTTACAAGGTTCAGACATTAGATTTGATGCGTAAATTTAAACTGTCATCGGCTATTTTATTTAGCACTTTATCTTAGTTTTGTGCCTATTTTCAGAACTTTTTCATACTCCATGCTACAGTTTATTGATATTACCATTATCGGTTAAATGCTTAACAACTTTCATCTTACACTTTTCACTACTGCTATTCTTTCCCAAAACTGCATTTCTGGCTTTGTGGTTAAAGCAACAACACCAACATATCAAGCAATATCAACATATCAAGCAGATTTATTGGCTTTGTGGTTACTGCTATTGATATTGATTCTTTGTTACCTATAAGGGTAGATTTGTTACATTATTGGCTTTGTGGTTAAAGCAGCAACACCAACATATCAAGATCAAACTATGTAGAGTTTTATAAAGGAATTCACTAGCCTAGGAGTTCACTGTACATGTTGAAAAAAATGATTTTACAATGACCAAAGGGGATTAAATGAAAAATAATGATAATATTAGTACAAATGTTTACCTCTACTTGTTCCCGCCCACCCTTGCCTATTGATGTTGCAAATTCAAGTTTCTTGTAAATGGTTGACCTGGAAAAAAAATTAACACAAACTACATGAATAAAATACATGATACACGATTTATATGAATGAATGGCAAAAAGAAATATAAAATAGAAATTCAATAAATAAAGAACTTTTAACATTTTTTATATTAATTTCATTGCAACTTCGATCGTGTAATTAAATAGTTTAAGGAATACTAACTATAAATGTTTGCCTAAAAATTACATGATGCATGTAAATGAGCAAAGTCATGTATTATTATATGTATAATAATAATAATTACCACAAGCCCATCACAATCCTTCCTCATATAACTTTCATCCCCGATATCGATCTCTTTATCATCAAGTAATGACTCATCTAGTGGTTTACTAGTCGACTCTTCACCCTCATCGTATTTGTCCAATTCATGAAAACCTATTGGGGGTGCTCTAAGCACAACATACCAATTTGAAGAACTACTTTCTCTTGAAAAGAACACTTGTCCAGCTTGTGTTGCAAACATGAAAGGATCATTTGCAAATTGATTTTGAAACTGATGTAAGTTGACTAATGTAAATCCATCTTCAATCTTAACTCCACGATCAATATTAGCCCAATCACACTTAAACAAGGCAACTTGAAATGCGCGATAGTCTAGCAAAATAATCTCCCACAAAACTCCATAATAAACTACTTTTTCAAAAGATCCATCTTCACAGATTGTATTTGCCTCAATGGAAACACCACTATTTTGCGTAGACTTCTCACAATCTTTAGTATGAAAACGCCGGCCATTGATAATATAGCCTGTTATCCCGCCTTTTGGCAAGGCCGTGACACCAAAAAGTTGATTATAAAACTGAAGACAGTTCGTCGTAAAAGTTCGTTATGCACTACTTAACCATGGATATCGATGAAATTTTTCCAAGTCCGGATCGGGCTACAATTGATAAAGCGCATCAAGAAAAGCCGAGGGAACTCGCGTTCCAAGTTTCAGGACAATCCGAGTTCGTATGCTCAAGATATCGCCAAAAGGAAATGGATGAAATAGGCTAGGCTCGAATCCATGAGGGAAGGTTGGTTCGAATCGATCAGAAGAGCATTGCGTCGAATCCATCATGTTCGACTCCATCTACTTCGTATCCATAAGAGCTGCAGGTCTTCGACTCCATCGAAATGAATTCCTTCGAAATCACAGAGGCAAATCACTTCGAATCCATCCGGTGTCGTTGGTTCGAATCCATCCTTAAAAGGTAACTTCGTATCGATCGCCTATTGTTTTCCAACAATCGATACGAACGAGCACACTGGAACCATCCTATGCCTGGCATTCGAATCCATACGGTTTGAACGACTTCGAATCGATCAACAAGTATAGACCATGACCGATTCGAACGCACCTTGCCTCGAATCCATTCCCACCTTCGAATCCAAACATCTCGAATCCACCACAGCTAAAACCAAGGGTTCGACCCAGTAAAACTCGGAGAAAAAAGAGGAATTGACCCGAAGCACGCGCACCACGTCAGCGCCTTAACGTACAGGAGCTTGGATTCGACCCTATGGATTCGAACCAGTTCGATTCGAACGAATCCATGGGACGAAGGACACGAAAATCTTCAACTTTAATCGATCATAACTCGAGTTCTACAAGTCCAAATGTCATGAAATTTTCACAGAAGCTTAAGCACATGATGAAGAATATTCACACCAAATTTCGGCTCGATTGGATGATTTTTTGATCGATTCGAACCAAGGGTCGAATCGATCCCAAAGTGGGCCCGGATCTCCAGATTTCGGCCATGTGGGCCCCCTGACGTATCAGAACTGGTCTCCCTTCATTTTAGGCGAAATATCTGCCTCCTACACCTATAAATAGAGCCCCTGGTCAATCAGAAAAGGGGTCGGATAATTCTAAGTACTGAAGAGCGCCCAGATTCTGCCAGATTTACTCCAGAACACCGCCGCTGCTTTAGATTGAGACTTAGCATATAAATTCAGTTGTATTACATTATAAACTACTGTAATCTTCAAGTATCGAGCAATAAAATCATCAAACTTCATAGTGGACGTAGGCAAAACGCCGAACCACTCTAAATCACTTGTCTTTGCAACTTATTTTCTGTTATTTGGAGTTTTTGTTAGATAATCCACAGTTTTAATTTCCATTCTTCACTTTTATCTCTTCAAAAACTTCCGAAGAGTGTTGTGCCCATTTTTGGTACAAACACTTTGGTGCTTCCACTGAGAAAAAACCAGCTTTTTTCTCCTGCTCCTTGGATCTACCATCGATACCGGATTGCACAAATCCAAGAGGAAGATCCAGATCTCTAATTCATAATCCTTCCATTCTATTCAGATTTGCATAAAGTCTAGGAAAAGGATTCATCATTCAAAATGGTTAGCACAAGAACCACTTCTATAGCTGCTGGACAAGAAGGTAGGGATGGGCAGAATCCTGCTCAACAGCAGCCATCCAACCAAGACAATGTCGCTCATTCAGAACCGTCTGGACCAGTCACCAGGCAGGAGCTCCATACGTTGCTCCAAGAGCTAACTCAAAGTCGGCAACAATTGGCCGAACAGTTGCGTGCTAATATTGAATTAACAAACCAACTGAACTGCCAAGGCCGCAAAAGGTCCAGACGAGATGATATCTCCCGATCATCTACTGAAAGTTCCGCCTCATCGGACTACTATCACAGATCTACCCGTCCTCGATTAGACGGGAGTCATGCACAAACGGCCGGATATCAACCCGCCTTGACTGTTGGACAGTTGAGGACAGGACCATCGACCAGCTTTCAGACAGGGCCCTCAGCACAAGGAGGCCCTACTACACAGCATACCACGGACAATCATGCCGCAGCTGCCACAACAGAAACAAGGGTTGATACCCGAAATCTTTCAGAGCGAAATAATCAGCAACGTGGGCGTACTCCTGAACCATACATCCCAGAAGACGCTGAGCCAAGGAGGCGAAATTTGGACCGTCGACAGCGCCCGGTTCAAACTCGCACTGTGGAACCCGACCACACCTTAGCTCAGCAGGCTCAAAATGTAGCAATGCCCGACATTTCGACTATGATACGTCAGATGATCCGCGAAAGCCAAGGTCTTACCAACGATGATTGGGGAATTTCTCGAAGTCATACTCCTTTCACGGACGAGATACTGTACGCTGAACCTCCTCGGCGATTCAGAATGCCAACTCTCCCTATGTACGAAGGAAATTCTAATCCCAATCAGCACATATTGAAGTATGAATGGTCAATGAGCGCCGCAAGGGCCAACGATGCAGTGAAATGTCGAAGTTTCCCCATCTCACTGGGAGGAATTGCAACAATGTGGTTTACAAGATTACCTCCAAGATCTATCTCTTCATTTGATCAATTGGCAAAGAAATTTGTTGAACAATTTCGCATGCATGTCGTTAGACCCAAAGATGTTAACACCTTGTCCAGTGTTACCCAAGCTCGTGGGGAAACACTAAGGCGTTACTTGGAGAGATTCCATGCGGCATGTGTGGAGATTAGCAATCCCAACGATAACTCAATTTTAATGGCATTGACAAAGGGAATTGATCTCGATTCTGAATTTGGAAACTGGTTAGCCGGAAAACCACCCGCATCGTTGGACCATTTCTACTCCAAAGCCGCTCAATTCTTACGGCAAGAGGACGCGAAACAGTCTAGGAAGCAGGACGATGCGAAGCCCGGAAGTGAGGGAATACAAAGCAATGTAGCAGTTAAACAGTCCGGTGACAATTCCGGAAAAGTTCAGTTAAACATACAGAACAAACAAACTCAGCCAAGAGGTAGCAATGGTCAGAATAAGAAGAGAGATCCGAATCCAGGCCCACGGCGTAGGGCTCCGATGTTCGACAATTATACACCATTAAATACATCACTAGAAAATGTGTACCTACAAACTTGCAACACTGAACAGTATAAGAAACCCGCTCCGAAGCGGTCATCGGAGAGGCAGATTCAGACAGGAAAGTTTTGTAGATTTCACGAGAGTTATGGCCACAATACAAATGACTGTCGACATTTGCAGGACCTCATAGAAAAGCTGATCAGGGAGAGGAAGTTAGATCAATTCGTGCGGGCACCGCAGTCTGGTGGTGCGGGCCCGTCAAATCCAAACCGTACACAGGATCAAGAAAGACAAGAGGAACCCGCTCGTACAGGCGGGAGGCTAGTTATCAATACCATAAGTGGTGGTCCTCATCCAGCAGACAGAAGCTGGAGGGAAATGGAGTCGTATGCTAGCTCTATTAGGCATGCGAGCTTCAAATGCTGCAGTAATTGTGAGGATGGAACCCCGGCTAAACAACAAAAGACAATGTCTGATGACATCATATTTAGAAGCCGAGATGCTGACAAAATCGAAGCTCCAACAATCGACCCACTAGTCATATCTGCCCAGGTTGGTCCTGCTTGGATGAAGAGGATCCTGGTCGACAGTGGGAGTTCTGTAAACATTTTATTTAAACGAGCTTATGATTTAATGAAGATGGAAGCTAAAGACTTGAAACCTTGCCAATCTCGAGTTCACGGCTTCAATGGGAGTGCCACAATACCCGTTGGGATAGTGGAACTGCCGGTGGAACTGGGGGTTGGAGAACGCAGGAGAGTCCGACTGTTGCAATTTGTTGTTCTTGACATCGCTTCACCGTATAATGCATTCCTGGGCCGACCAGCCCTTGCTGAATTCAGGGCAGCCATTGCCCCATGGTGTTTGACTTTAAAATTCCCAACTGACCATGGTATAGGAATCGTTCAAGGAGATCAGGCAGCAGGAAGAGCCTGTTACGTTGCTGAGTTGCGTGAAGCACAGAAGAAGGAGAAAGGAAAGGGCGTAGAGGAATCTCTCTGCGTCCGTTTTACTGATAATTGACAACTAGCGCCTGGGTCCCGGCCCGGGCGCCACTACCAATTCCTTAAAGATCTTGACCCTAGAGATAACGAAGATAAAGAGGAAGTTAAAGAGAATCAAGCGTCTCCAGCCGAACTGACTGTGGACGTCCCGGTCAGTGAGGATGACGACTCAAAAGTACTAAAAGTTGGGTCTCAACTGGGAAAACAGATACAACAGGAATTGGTTGAATTTCTCCAAGCGAATCTCGATGTCTTCGCCTGGACGCACTCTGACATGTGCGGAATCTCACCGAACATTGCAAGTCACTCCTTGAATATTGATCCGCGACATGTTCCGGTCAAGCAAAAGAGGCGTGGTATGGATCCAGAGAGATCTGCCGCCCTTAAAGAAGAGATTGACAAGTTGCAATCAAATGGTTTCATCCGAGATGCTCTATACCCAGAGTGGGTGTCAAATCCGGTAATGGTTCGAAAACCGAATGGGAAATGGAGAACTTGTGTCGACTACTCCGACTTAAACAAAGCTTGTCCAAAAGATAGTTTTCCACTTCCTCGAATTGACCAACTCGTAGACTCAACTGCAGGCCATGAATTGTTATCCTTTATGGATGCTTATTCCGGTTATAATCAAATACCTATGCATCTACCCGATCAAGAACATATCAGTTTCGTGACCGATCTGGGACTCTACTGTTACAGAGTCATGCCTTTTGGTTTAAAGAATGCCGGGGCAACTTACCAACGCTTGGTTAATCGAATGTTCGCTGACCAGATCGGGAAGACCATGGAAGTTTATGTGGATGACATGTTAGTAAAGTCCCAATTTTCCACAAATCACGTCAGGGATTTAGATTCAATGTTCCGCATCCTAGGAGAATATGGAATGAAGCTTAACCCGTTGAAGTGCCACTTCGGCGTTGCGTCCGGAAAGTTCCTCAGTTTCATCGTTAACGCTCGTGGGATAGAAGCAAATCCCGAAAAAATCTGGGCAATAAGGAATTTGCAAACTCCGAGGACCATAAAGCAAGTCCAGAGTCTCAACGGGAAGGTAGCAGCGTTAAGCAGGTTCATTTCAAAATCCATTGATAAATGCATTCCTTTCTTTGATTTGATCCGAAAGGGAAAACGAAACTTTGAATGGACCATGGAGTGTGAAGGTGCATTCTGATCGCTGGTTCAACATCTCTCTACGCCACCGATCCTGTCAAAACCGGTTGATCACGAAAAGTTATACCTTTATCTAGCAGTATCGGAGCATGTGATCAGTGCTGCTCTGGTCCGAGAAGAAGATCGAGTGCAGAGACCGGTCTACTATGTTAATAAACGATTGACGGGAGCTGAAAGAAATTACCCAAGGTTGGAGAAACTGGCATATTGCCTGGTCATTGCCTCAAGAAAGCTTCGCCCTTATTTCCAAGCTCATCCGCTTACTATGTATACCGATCAGCCGTTACGACAGGTCCTCACGCGGCCTGAGACGTCTGGAAGGTTACTCAAGTGGAATATCGAACTGAGTCAATTTGACATTACTTATGCTCCGCGGAAAGCCATTCAAGGGAAAGTCCTAGCTGACTTCATAGCTGAATTTACTGTTCCAGACGACTTACCCGAAACCAGCGAATCTCCTGAATATGTCTGGAAACTTTATACAGATGGTGCATCAAACGATCAGTGTTCGGGCGCTGGTGTTGTACTAGAAACCCCCGAAGGTCGATCCATATGCTATGCTTTGAAGTTTGATTTTCACGCAACCAACAATGAAGCCGAATATGAAGCTCTATTGACTGGGTTAAAACTTGCCGGAGATCTGAGAATTATCGCTATAGAAATTTATTGTGATTCACAGTTGGTTGTGTGCCAGGTACGGGGAGAATATCAAGCAAGAGATCGAATATTAGCTGCTTATCTAGCCCGAGTTCAGGAAGCACTGGATCAGTTTGATTATTATGCCATTTACTATATACCACGAGATCGCAATCAAAAGGCCGATTCATTGGCAAAGTTGGCCAGCACAGGTGAGGCACAGCAAATGGGGCTCGTCCCCGTCGAAACTTTGTCCTCCCCAAGCATTGATCAAATAAAAACGAGCGATGTGTTTGAAACCTCTCCCTGCAGAGAATCATGGATGACTCCATATCGAAGTTACATTGAGAATGGGATATTGCCTGAGCACCGAAATGAGAAAAGGCAAATTCTACGAAAAGCTTCACGATTCATCATACAGGATGGGATCATGTATAGAAAAGGTTATTCTGTTCCACTCCTTCGGTGTATCGCTCACGACGAAGTCAAACGAGTGTTACAAGACGTACACGAAGGAGAATGTGGCGATCACACCGGTGGACAAGCGCTTGCTAAGAAAATACTCCGATATGGATATTACTGGCCGACAGTGAACCGAGATGCAGCCAACTATGCCAGAAAGTGCGACAAGTGCCAAAAACACGCTCGAATTCCAAGGGCCCCACCTACCGAGATAACTCAAATGGTCAGTCCCTGGCCGTTCGCTATGTGGGGTATCGATATCATCGGCGCTTTACCTATGGCAAGAGGTGGTGCGAAGTACGCCATCGTCGTAGTTAACTACTTCACGAAATGGGCCGAGGCCGAAGCTCTCGCAACGATTACATCGAAGAAAGTAATAAACTTTGTAGTTCGCAATATCATTTGTCAATTTGGGCTCCCGCATACCATCATCACCGATAATGGGACCCAATTCGAAAGTTCGGAGTTCAAGAATTTCTGTCAACGGTTTCATATTCATAAAAAGTTCTCTGCAATCGCACATCCACAAGCAAACGGTCAGGTCGAAGCTGTTAACAAAGTTATCAAATCCATCTTAAAGAAACGACTGGAAAAGGCCGGGGGCAAATGGGTCGATGAACTCCCTATGGCATTATGGGCTTATCGAACAACTCACAAGACCGCAACTGGACACACCCCATTTTCCTTATCTTATGGCTCGGAGGCCGTTATTCCAGTCGAGACAGAAGTATTTTCTCACCGCGTAACTTATTACGATCCAAAAACAAATGCTATATTACTCGCTGAATCTTTGGATCTGTTAGACGAGAAACGAGAAGAAGCTGATTTGAGAGCGGCCGCATACCGAAGTCGGGTCGCCCGGTTATATAATACCAAAGTTCGACCCCGAACCTTTGAACTCGGTGATCTTGTCCTCAAGAGAATCTACCCGGTTCCTTCACACATGAAACCAAATTGGGAAGGACCGTACGTGATTACACAAAGACTTGGAGATGGCACATTCAAACTATCAACCGTGGACGGTCTAGTTTTGCCAAGGGCCTGGAACAGCGAGTGTTTGTACCAAAAATGGGCACAACACTCTTCGGGAGTTATTTGAAGAGATAAAATGAAGAATGTAAATGTAAAACAGAGATTATCTAACAAAAACTCCAACAAACAGAAATATAAAGTGCACAGACAAGCAATTTAGAGTGGTTCGGCGTATAGCCTACGTCCACTATGAAGTTTTGATGATTTTATTGATTCTCTTTCAATGATTACAAGCGGTTACAGCAATAAACAGCGGATTACAGATTAGAATTCGAAATTGACAGCAAAAGTAGGATGCAAATCTCAATCCGGCAGAGTCTGGACGCTTCAGAGAAAAAAGATCCTTTTTCTGTTGATTCTGGGGCTCTATTTATAGGCGTAGGAGGCTTAGATTTCGCTCAAACTCCAGGAGACTTGGTCTGGCACGTGAGGGGGCCCACTCGACCGTTTCCAGAAAGTTTGGCCTTGATCTGTGATCGATATGAATTCATTTCGTATCGATCAAGATTACCTCCAATTGAGCCCAAATTTGGTGGAGACGTTCCTCGGTATGTGTGCAACCTTCAGTTAAAATTTCATGGTATTTGGATCAGTGGATTGAGAGATATCATCGATACGAGGCGATGTTCTTCGCTAGGCTGCCTGGTTCGAATCCATCTCTCCGAGCTGAGGGCTTCGAATCGATGGTGTCACGCGCCTCTGTGAAGACGTGGAACGAACACTTTGCCTCGATCCGGTCTTTACTCCAAGTCGACCGTGTCGACTCCATATATCTCGGCGCATTCGCATCGAGGGATGACGTGGTGCGCGCGCTTCGCCTCGATCCGGTCTCAGTGCCGTATTGACTGTTTCGATTCCATGTATCTCGCCTCGTTTTCTTCGAGAGATGACACGTTATCCAAGCTGGTTGACCTGATGGATACGAGTAAGTCATTTCGCATGGACTCGAAGTAAGGTTCTTTGGTGGATACGAAGAACGTGCCTCGATGGATACGAAGCAGATATTTTGGCCAATCGACACGGGTCGTCTTAGCCGTTAATGGGTACGGAGTCTATCGATACGAAATCGATGGATACGAGCATCGCCGACCTGATCGATACGAAATTTGAGGGAACTGATGGATGCGAAGCGGGTGATGGACACAGACTGGTTGGATACGAACCGAGATCCACTGATGGACACGAAATCACTGCTGATCTGATGGATGCGAAATTACCCATAGCGATGGATACAAAATCTGGGCCGGGCTGATTGATACGAAGTCCATCGAGACGAATTCGATGGACTCGAAGCATGGTTAACTTCGATTGATACGAACTGCTGCTTCCCGATGGATATGAAAAAGTGCTCTCCCCTTTGACTTGCATCCATCATAACTCGAGCATATGAACTCGGATCGATCTGAAACTTGGAGTGTGGGCTCGCAGTATTTTCCCGATCATGTCTCATCGATTGGGGCTTGATCCGGACTTGGTCAAAATTCAACGATATCCATGACAAACGACATTTGGAATCCAACTCCTTGGTGTCCTGGCCTTGCCAAAAGGCGGGATAACATTTGCCCCCCAAAGTACGTCTTGTGAAAACATGACGTGCTTTGAAAAGCTTCCAATTTCTGAGTCATCGCTAAATTTCGAATTAATCCCATCTTGAACTGATTCGAAACTTGAGTCGAAACACGGGTTGACGGTTGTTTTTGAGTTGCTCCTTTGTGTCGATCCTCTCCTGGATCGGTATAGAAGGTTGAAAGGCTGGTTTCGTATCGACACGGGCTGATCTGATGGATACGAAATGCCTATCTGCGTCGATGGTCACAATTTGTCGTGAATTTCGATTCGTATCGATGACCTTTGATGGATACGAGACAATCACTCGCATTGATGGGCTTCAACAGATACGAACACTGGCCTCTTATCGATAAATCTGCTCGGTTGCGCGTTGATGGCTCACAAGAATGAATACTTCGAACCGATGGAGTCTATCGCCTCCAGGTGGCTTCTCTGTGTACTTCGTATCGATAGTGTGCTGTCCATCTTGAATCGATAGGGATCCCTGGTCATGCGGATACGAAAACGGGGCGTTCGACTCGGCTCATGGGGCTAACCGGTTGCGACCGGTCGCGTGGACTGGGAGGCAGAACGACTCGGTTTTGCCCTTGGCTTCATATAAATACCCTGGACTTTGTCACTTTTCACTTTTTTACCTTCTATTTTTTACTGCTGTTTTCTGTTCCTTTTTAATCTCCGTATCGATAGACCGAGAGGAAGTACTGTTCATTTTCGAATCGACCCAAACCTTCGATCCTTCGAGTTTAATTTCTAAAATCAGGTGATTAGCAAATAAGATTATGTTAATAATGATAAAACTCGAGATTCCAATCATCCTTCTTGCTTCTATGGCCGAGTTCGATAAATTCGAGATCTGGACGAGAGAAAACGTGATCTGGGGATGGAGCGTGGCCATGGAGTTAAAATCCTTTGGGGAAGAAGGAGACAAGGAGGAAATCATTTCAAATTCACTTCGTATCGTCCTGGACTGGGAGTATTCGAATCGATCCAGACTGCATATGCTCGCATCGATATGGAGACGAGGGCGGTGGTCGACATGAAGCCACTGCCTTCAGATCGATGCGAAATCGGTGCCCTCGATCGACACGATATGTGTCGAGTCGAACCTGATCGATACGAAGCATTCCCACTTCAGCCTGATCGACACGAAACACTCCTTCGCTAGGGCGATCGATACGAAAGTATCGATTCGAACGTTGCCATGCCGAAATACGTGATCCCCCTGTCTCGATATGGGAGTGAGGTGCGGTGATCGATTCTGAATTAAATCTTGACAAACTTATGGAAATTCTGAAAACCTGACCACTTGACTCCGACGAGCTTCTGCCTTGCATAATTGAACTCGATCACAGCATTGCATACTTGACTGCCTCTTGAAGCTCGTTGATGGAACTGTTATTTAACAAAAACAAGAGTATAAACAAACTTTAACTTGAATCGATCGCTAGCATCTGGATGACGCAGTGGTGACGGTCAGCGATGACGGTCATGCCTGTCTGACTTCCAGAATTTAGTCGCTTGCATGCTTTCTTTAACTCTGTAGAATTTGCTCAAGTCACGCATAACATTCGCACTGCACAACACATTCACACACTTTACACTGGGGAATGCACGGGCTTCTTATCATCTAATGGTGATTTCTCGTGAGTTAGCTAGCCATGGAACCGTCAAGTTCACAGCAACAAGAAACTCCCAGACTTGAGATTCCGGATATTCAGGCTGACGTGATCGGTCCAGCCCCGGATGAATTGCCTGAGGCGTCTCTCATCAATAGCCCACCTGATTCTGTCCCGTCCAATATCTCTGAAGACATGCTAGGGAGAATATGCTTAAGGCATGGCTTTTCTTTGGATGAAGTACTGTTGCCTGGACCGGACGATAGACCACATAATCCCCCGGAGGGGTATACTGCTTTTAATCGACATGCGTGTGCAGCCGGCACACTTCCTCCGTTCAATGATTACATAAGAGAAGTGTTGGCTTATCTGGACATCGCTCCGTCTCAATTGCATCCAAATGGATATGCCTCACTCAACAGCTTGTTCATTGTATTCATGGAGTACCTCCATCGTCCTCCCCGGATGACCGACATAAGATACTTGTTTAATTTCAAGAGTCGGACTGACAGCCCATCTTATACATTCTTGGAGTCTGTAAGGAACTGCCAAGTTGTCGCGGGGTCGTGGACTAGGCTAAGCTACTTTAAGTCGGAGTGGTTTTACGTTCGCTGCCCTCCAGGGTTTGCCAGAAGATGGCTATTTAGACGTAAGCATTGCCTTTTTCTCAAGTAATTGACGGGGCAATTTTCGGGGTGAAATTTAAATCACGTCTTCTTCTCTTTTTCTTTCAGCAATCATCCAGCGGCCTGAGGGTGGCTACTATAAAGAGATAGTTCGGGTCCTCCAAGAGATTCCTAGCGAAGAAAGGAATATTGAACTGTTACTGACAGATCGGAATCTCAGAGTCCTTGGGTTGATCAGCCGGAGGCAGAGCATAAGGCTCGATGGTGCATTAAAGACCGTCTCCAGAGAAAAGGTCAAGCGGAAGAAACCTAGGGTTGTGATAATTGAGGAACCCGATTCCGAGAAAACTAATACCGACAAGGAACCGTTGGTCGGACCCGCTAATGCAACCCCGGAGTTCGATGCAAAGAGGAAAGGCAAAGCAGTGGCCTCAAAACAGCCTAAGTCCAGGAGGCGGAAGTCTGTGGTTTTGCACCGTCCTTTGCCAGGAGATAGAATTATGGAAGCACCCTCCCTGCAAGCTGAAAATCAATTCGAAGGACCTGCTGACCCTCCAATCCCGGACATCGAGCCTGAGCGACACGACGTTGAGTCGGGTGGACCGCGACATATCGTCGATGTTAGCGAGTCTCTTCCTGCTAGTGCGATTGACACTTCTGGTTGGTCTGGGGGGTTACACATTCACACACTCTTTACGGCACAACACATTTTCCTAACCGTAAACAACATATTGCAAACGGTTACTGATTCTTCGTGGTTTTCTTTTCAGGTACGATGTCTGGGCAAGGTTCTGTGCTTGGTAGCTTGCGCAACAAGCGCCGTTATCATGAGCCACGCAGGAGAGAGGGCGAGAGGGATTACGACTCAGGACATTCTGGTCAGGAGAAGTCCGACAGAGATAGGGGATACGTTCGCCGATCCCGATCTCGCTCTCCTCCCCCCAGGACCTCTGCACCTCCTACGGTCGCAGTTACTCGTCCTCCTGAAACTTCACGGCCTAGGCCGCCTTCTCAAGCTTCGAGGTCCGATCCTCCGCGCAGGACTGAAATAGCCACCTCCTCGGCTACTGTACCGGTCCCGACTGAAGCGTCTAGTGAAGGAGCACTTAAATTGGCACAGATGAGGAAGGAATTTCCCGACATCTGTTTTGATGGTTATGTCTTCCCTCCGCACCTGAAGAGAATTCCGCCAACCGCTGAAACCACTATTCATGATTATGTTGCGGACATCTTTTTCCAGTACAGGGAATGGGGACGGGCCGCGAGGAAAGCGTCCAAAGTAGCATTCGATCGGGGCGTCACTATTGAGAAGCTCGAGAAGGAGTTGGGTCACAATGACCAAATCATAAAAGCGCTCAACTCGGAGGCTGAGTCTTCCCGAAAATCTGAAATGGAGGCTCTAAAGAAGGTTGATGAAGTAAACGCTGCCATGACCAGGATGAAGCAAGAGCATTATACCGCCATCGAGGACATGGGTCATAGGAACACCACCATCACCGCCGAGAGGGATGAAGCTCTCAAGGAGCTTAATGAGCTGAAATCAAAGTTCTCTGAGATGGCGAAGGAAAAAGACACAGCTAATGTCTCTGCGCAGGAGGCCTGTGATCAGGCAGTGATGCTCCGAAAGGAGAAAGAAGCGGCTATACAACAAGCTCACGAAGCTGAGGCTGGGGTTGACGAGAAGGTACGGCAGGCGGAGGCCAGGATTGAGGCCGAGGTGGAAGAGCTACTCGTCACTTATAACGCCAATGTGCTAAGGCACCGAGATTTGACATGGCTTAATGATTACCCCACGCATCTCTATAACGCCTGGAACCTACTGGTTGATGAGGAGAAATCCGGGCACCTTGATGAAGCCCTTGATGAGTTCGAGCTGGAGAACCGCATCCTCAATGATGACGAAAAGAAGGTTCTCCATGACTCCATGATTTCCCACGACAAGGTGAGGCTTGGTGCCCAGATCCAGGAAGTCGGAGAGAGCTCTGGTGCAGAACACCATGTTATGAGTTCTGAGATAATCGTGTCATCTCAGTCTGAGCCAACTCCGATGATCTACCCCCAGCCTATCCCGGCATATGATCCAGATCAACCGCATCTATCTCCTATTAAGGAACATCCTTCCGAAGTTGTCCAGACGACCTCGAGCCAAACCGAGGAAGGTACTTTGAACTAACTTCTTGTATATTTGGATTGAAGAGTCTGTGTTGAAATGTTGCTAATGACATGTCCTTTTCCTTTGATCAGTGACAGAAGTTGCACCAGCCGCGCCTCTTACCACCCAAGAGTCAGGCCAAGCGCCAGGAGCCATCATCTCTGAGGCGACCTCCGTCGCAGCAATGGTACCAGTTGGAGTAACGCAGGGGAGCTCACTTTCTTTCGACGAACAGATGATAAACGAGCTCCTTGGCCGTCAGAGTGATCCTTTTGCGGACTTGCCATTCGGCTTGGGTGGATTCACGGCTACTTCTGATGCCTCATCTCAGACTACTACGGCTCCTAGCGAAGCCAGAGCACAGCGGGAAGCGGCGATGTTGGCCGAGATTAATGCCGAGATGGCGGCCGCGGCGCACGGCGGCGATGTAGATGGCGGAGCTGCAGCACAGTGCCCTACTCCTCTTATGATTGTGTCTCCTGGGGGCACACTTACTGATACTAATGTGCCAGTCCCTCCTCCGGCTGCGGAGTCTGTTCCTCCAACTCCTCCCGCGGGAAGCATCCCTATAGAGTCCAGCTCAGACGAGGACGTTGACATTATGCCTTCACCCGAAGGGAGCCTGCCTAAAGAGAAAGGCTCCAAGCGAAAGGGTACTGGTGGTTCCAGTAGCTCCTCGAGGAAGAAGAAGTTAAGGAAGCAGAAGGATTAGACATTCTTTTCATAGGCAGTTAGGGACTTTTGTTATTTTCTCTGTCTTTCCCTTTTGTAGGCCGTGTTTAGATGCGGGTTCGGCCCCTGCTAGTAGGAATATTTTGGAAAAAACTCATGTATGAACCATTGTTCTTGAGTTAGTTGAAATAAAATTTTGTTTTCTAGTTTCAGCTCATGTTCCTTTCTATGCTTGAATATTGCAGTGTTCGGACTTTGGTCCAGTGTACTTGCATTATCTGGTTGTTTCAAGAATAGCTCATTTTACTTGTTAAGTATGGAAATCTCGGACTTGAGTTGTGATAGGGGATCGCATCGGAGCTGAGCATCGCATAGTCTCGGGTAATGACTAACATTTGCCTCTGCCTCCAGTTCCAGGGTTAAGTTGTGATGATCAGCTTGTGATTGCATCAAGCGAGGACCGAGTGGCCGAACTACACTTGTTTTCTTATGCATCGTTTCATCCACACTCCGGGGATATATGTCATCTCGTAAGCGGTTGTTCGCACTCTGGGAACACAGAGTTGACTGATGTTTGTACTCCGTCCCGCACTCTGGGAGCACGGAGTTGGTCGTTTATACTCCGCTTCGCACCCTGGGAACACAGAGTTAGTTGTTTATACTCCGCTTCGCACTCTGGAAATGCGGAGTCGATTGTTTATACTCCGCTTCGCACTCTGGGAATGCGGAGTTGAATGTTTATACTCCACTTCGCACTCTGGGAATATGGAGTTGAATGTTTATACTCCGCTTCGCACTCTGGGAATGCGGAGTTGAATGTTTATACTCCGCTTCGCACTCTGGGAATATGGAGTTGAATGTTTATACTCCGCTTCGCACTCTGGGAATGCGGAGTTGAATGTTTATACTCCGCTTCGCACTCTGGGAATATGGAGTTGAATGTTTATACTCCGCTTCGCACTCTGGGAATGCGGAGTTGAATGTTTATACTCCACTTCGCACTCTGGGAATATGAAGTTGAATGTTTATACTCCACTTCGCACTCTGGGAATATGGAGTTGAATGTTTATACTCCACTTCGCACTCTGGGAATATGGAGTTAATTGCAGGATTGTCGTGTGTCAACCCTATCAATATCGGTGTCATGGCTTGTTCCCGAGCTCGGGTTTCACCTAGTGAGTGGCCGATCGTATCACAGCCACTCTCCATTTGAATAAGTCCCATTGCATGATGGGATTTAGCTCTTCGTGCATCGTGATGTTGTATATCGTACTTAATGAATCACAGCTCTGGCTCGAAGAAGTGGCATTTTATTGCTGAAATAAGAAAATGCGGCAAAGTCAGTTGCCTTTTTACAAAATTCGAATTTCGAAATGCAGAAACAAATTGCTGAATAGAACGAAATAAATAAAGCCTGTCATATGTAATAGTGGCGGAGACTTTCGCTGTTCCAAGCCCTTGGTAAATCGAGACCGTCAACAGTCGACAGTTTGAATGTACCATCTCCGAGCTTTCGTGTAATTACATACGGTCCTCCCCAGTTTGGTTTCATGTGTGAAGGAACTGGGTAGATTCTCTTAAGCACGAGGTCGCCGAGTTCAAAGGTTCGAGGTCGAACTTTGGTGTTGTACAGCCGGGCGACCCGACTTCGATGTGCGGCTGCTCTCAAATCAGCCTCTTCCCGTTTTTCATCCAATAGATCCAAAGATTCGGCCAGGAGTATAGCGTTTGTTTTCGGATCATAATAAGTCACGCGATGAGAGAGCACTTCTATCTCGACCGGAATAACGGCCTCTGAGCCATAAGATAGGGAAAACGGAGTGTGTCCGGTCGCGGTTTTGTGGGTCGTTCGATAGGCCCATAACGCCATAGGAAGTTCATCGACCCACTTGCCCCCAGCCTTCTCCAATCGTTTCTTCAGGATCGATTTTATAACTTTGTTGACAGCTTCAACCTGTCCATTCGCTTGGGGGTGTGTAACAGCCGAGAACTTTTTGCGGATATGAAACCGTTGACAGAAATTCTTGAATTCCGCACTCTTGAATTGGGCTCCGTTATCAGTGATGATAGTATGCGGGAGTCCAAATCGACAGATGATGTTGCAAACCACGAAATTTATCACTTTCTTTGTCGTAATGGTTGCAAGGGCTTCGGCCTCAGCCCACTTTGTGAAGTAGTCAACGGCGACGATGGCGTATTTCGCACCGCCTTTTGCTAAAGGTAAAGCGCCGATGATGTCGATGCCCCACATTGCGAATGGCCAGGGACTGACCATTTGGGTTATTTCAGTAGGCGGAGCTCTCGGAATTCGGGCATGTATCTGGCATTTATCGCACTTCCGGGCATAGTTTGTCGCATCTCGGTTCACTGTCGGCCAGTAGTACCCATATCGGAGTATCTTCTTAGCGAGAGCTTGTCCTCCAGTATGATCGCCACACTCTCCTTCGTGCACGTCATGTAACACTCGTTTGATTTCCTCGTGGGCGATACACCTGAGGAGAGGAACGGAATAACCTCTCCTGTACATGACTCCGTTTTGGATGACGAATCGTGAAGCTTTTCGCTGAATTTGTCTCTTCTCATTTCTAGGTTCAGGAAGCGCCCCATTCTCAATGTAATTCTGATACGGAGTCATCCAAGATTCTCTACTGGGAGCGGTTTCAAATACAGAGTTCATTTCTATCCGATCGATGCTCGGCGAGATCAAAGTTTCAACGGGGACAAGTCCCATTTGTTGCGCTTCACCTGTGCTAGATAACTTTGCCAGTGAATCGGCTTTCTGATTGCGCTCCCGAGGCACATAATAGATGGCATAATAATCAAACTGGTTTAGTATTTCCTGAACTCGAGCCAAGTAAGCAGCCAGTCTTCAGTCTCTTGCCTGATATTATCCTCGTACTTGACATACTACTAATTGTGAATTGCAATAAATTTCCACAGCGATAATCCTCAAGTCTCTGGCAAGTCTTAAGCCAGTTAGAAGGGCTTCATATTCGGCTTCATTATTAGTTGCACGAAAGTCAAATTTAAGAGCATAACATATGGATCGGCCCTCGGGAGTCTCAAGTACAATCCCAGCGCCCGAACACCGGTCATTTGATGCACCATCAGTATACAGCTTCCAGATGTATTCGGGAGATTTACTAGTCTCGGGCAAGTCTTCTGGAACGGTGAATTCAGCTATGAAATCTGCCAGGACCTGTCCTTGAATGGCTCTCCGCGGAGCGTATGCGATATCAAATTGGCTTAGCTCAATGTTCCACTTGAGTAACCTACCGGACGTCTCAGGCCGCGTGAGGACCTGTCATAACGGCTGGTCGGTGTACACAGTAAGCGGATGAGCTTGGAAGTAAGGACGGAGCTTTCTTGAGGCAATGACCAAGCAATAGGCCAGTTTCTCCAGTCTCGGATAATTTCTTTCAGCTCCTGTTAGTCGCTTACTAACATAGTAGACCGGGTTTTGCACTTTGTCTTCTTCCCGGACTAGAGCAGCACTGATCGCATGTTCTGATACTGCCAGGTAGAGATATAGCTGCTCGTGGTCAACCGGTTTTGATAAGATCGGAGGTGTGGAGAGATGTTGAACTAATGATCGGAACGCGCCTTCACACTCCGTGGTCCATTCAAAGTTCCGTTTGCCCTTTCGGATCAGGTCGAAGAAAGGAATGCATTTATCGGTGGACTTTGAAATGAACCTGCTCAATGCTGCGACCTTCCCGTTAAGACTCTGGACTTGCTTTATAGTTCTAGGGGTTTGCAAATTTCTAATAGCCCAGATCTTCTCAGGATTCGCCTCTATTCCTCGAGCGTTGATGATGAACCCAAGGAATTTTCCGAATGCAACGCCAAAGTGACACTTGAGTGGGTTGAGCTTCATTCCGTACTCCCGGAGGATGCTGAACATTGAATTCAAATCTCCGACGTGATCTGTGGAGAATCGGGACTTCACCAGCATGTCATCCACGTAAACCTCCATGGTCTTCCCGATCTGATCAGCGAACATTCGGTTGACTAAGCGTTGGTATGTTGCTCCAGCGTTCTTCAGACCAAACGGCATTACTTTGTAACAATAGAGTCCCAGATCGGTCACGAAGCTGGTATGTTCCTGATCAGGTAAATGCATGGGTATTTGGTTGTAGCCGGAATAAGCGTCCATAAAGGATAGTAGTTCATGTCCGGCCGTTGAATCCACGAGCTGATCGATTCGCGGAAGTGGGAAGCTATCTTTTGGGCAGGCCTTGTTTAGGTCAGAGTAATCAACGCAGGTTCTCCACTTCCCGTTTGGTTTCTGAACTAGTACAGGGTTGGACACCCATTCTGGATACAAGGCATCTCGAATGAACCCGTTGGATTGTAGTTTATCAACCTCCTCCTTAAGGGCGGCAGATCTCTCTGGATCCATACCGCGCCTTTTCTGCTTTACTGGGACATGTCGTGGATCTATATTCAGGGAGTGACTTGCAATGCTCGGCGAGATCCCGCACATGTCAGAGTGTGTCCAGGCGAAGACGTCGAGATTCGCCCAAAGAAATTCGACCAATTCCTGCTGTGTCTGTTTGTTTAGTTGAGACCCAACTTTCAACATCTTTGAATCATCATCCTCACTGATCGGGACGTCCACAGTCAGTTCGGCTGGAGAGGCTTGACTCTCCGTTGATTCGTCTTTATCCTCGTTGTCCCTTGGGTCCAGGTCTTTCAGGAATTGGTCGTAGTGCCCGGGCCGAGGCCCAGGCATCAATTGTCAATTATCGATAGAACGGACGCAGAGAGATTCCTCTACGCCCTTTCCCTTCTCTTTACGCTGTGCCCCGCGCAGCTCAGCAACATAACAGGCCCTTCCTGTGGCCTGATCTCCTTGAACAACTCCAATCCCATGATCAGTGGGAAATTTCAAAGTCAGACACCATGGGGCGATCGCTGCCCTGAACTCAGCTAGGGCTGGTCGACCTAGAAACGCATTATATGGCGAATCGATTTCTAGCACAACAAATTGTAACATTCGGACCCTCCGGCGTTCTCCAACGCCTAACTCGACTGGGAGTTCAGTTATTTCGATGGGTATCGTGGCACTTCCGTTGAAACCATGGATTCTGGATAAACAGGGTTTCAAATCCTTTGTCTCCATCTTCATTAGATCGTAAGCCCGTTTAAGCAAGATGTTCACAGAGCTCCCACTGTCAACCAGGATCCTCTTCATCCAAGCAGGACCTACCTGGGCAGATATGACTAGTGGGTCGATTGTAGGGGCTTCGAATTTATCGGTGTCTTGGCTCCTGAACACGATATCATCGGATATTATCTTTTGTTGCTTCGCCGGGGTTCCGTCCTCGCAATTACTATAACACTCGAAGTCCGCATGCCTGATAGAACTAGCATACGACTCCATTTCCCCCCAGCTCCTGTCTGTCGGATGGGGACCACCACTTATTGTGTTGATAACTAATCTCCCGCCCGCACGGGCGGGTTCCTCCTCTCTTTCCTGATTTTGTGAACGATTTTGATTCGAGGGGCCCGCTCCTCCAGACTGCGGCGCCCGTACAAACTGATCTAGCTTCCTCTCTCTAATCAATTTCTCGATGAGGTCCTGTAAGTGCCGACACTCATTGGTATTGTGTCCATAGCTTTCATGGAACCTACAGAATTTCCCTGTCTGAACCTGTCTCTCCGACGAGGGCTTCGGAGCAGGCTTCTTATACTGTACAGTGTTACAAGTCTGTAAGTATACGTTTTCCAATGACGTGTTTAGCGGCGTATAACTGTCAAACATCTGAGCTCTACGTCGTGGACCTCGGTTCTCGTCTCTCTTCTTATTCTGGCCATTGTTTCCCATCTGCTGGGTTTGCTTGTTTTGTATATTCAGTTGAACTTTCCCGGAACTCTCGCCGGACTGTTTAACTGCCACATTGCTCTGTATTCCCTCAATGCTGGGCCTCGCGTCGTCCTGCTTCCTAGACTATTTTGCGTCCTCCTACCGCAGGAATTGAGCGGCCTTGGAGTAAAAATGGTCCAACGATGCGGGCGGTTTTCCAGCTAGCCAGTTTCCGAATTCAGAATCAGGATCAATCCCCTTGGTCAGAGCCATCAAGATTGAATTATCATTAGGGTTGGTGATTTCGACGCATGCTGCGTGGAACCTCTCCAGGTAACGCCTGAGCGTTTCTCCAGGAGCTTGAGTGACGCTGGACAGGGTGTTGACGTCTTTTGGCCTAGCAACATGCATACAGAATTGCTCCACAAACCTCTTGGCCAATTGATCGAACGAAGAAATCGATCTAGGTGGTAGGCGGGTAAACCACATTGTCGCGATTCCCCCAGAGAGATGGGGAAACTCCGACACTTCACTGCGTCGTCGGCCCTTGCAGCGCTCATCGACCATTCATATTTCAGAATATGCTGGTTGGGGTCACTATTCCCTTCATACATCGGGAGAGTCGGCATTTTGAATCGCCTAGGGGGTTCAGCATGTAACACTTCGTCTGTGAAAGGGGTATGACTACGGGAAATCCCCCAATCATCATTAGTGAGCCCCTGACTCTCGCGGATCATCTGACGTATCATGGTTGATATATCCGACATGGGCAGATTCTGAGCGTGATGAGCTAAGGCATGGTCGAGTTCCACGGTGCGAGTTGGGATCGAGCGCTGTCGACGATCCGTATCTCGCCTCCTTGGCTCAACGTCTTCTGGGACATAAGGTTCAGGAGTATGTCCACGCTGTTGATTGATCGGCTCTGATTGATTTCGGGTATCGACCCTTGTCTCTGCTGCGGCGGTTGTGGCGCGGTTATCCGTGGTGTACTGTGGGGCAGTACCTCCTCGTGTTGAGGGACCCGTTTGGAAGCTGGTCGATGGTCCTACCCTCAGTTGCCCAACAGTTAAGGTGGGCTGATATTCAGCAGCTTGAGCACGACTCCCCTCTAGCCGAGGACGAGTAGTTCGGTGGTGATAGTCAGATGAAGCTGAGCTCTCAGTAGACGCTCTGGAGGCATCATCCCTCCTGGACCTTCTGTGCCCCCGGCGGTTTAGCTGGTTGGTCAGCTCGATATTGGCGCGTAACTGTTCCGCCAACTGCTGACGGCTTTGGGTCAACTCCTGGAGCAATACTTGAAACTCCTGTCGGGTGACTAGCCCCGTTGAGTCTGAGTGAGTGGTATTGTCTTGATTGGAAGAAGGCGGCTGTGTGGGATTCTGCCTATCTTTGCCTTCTTGCTCTGCAGCGGTAGCGCCAGTTCTTGTGCTGACCATTCTCGGTGGTGGAGTCCTTTCCTAGATTTTGGGCAAATCTGAATAGAATGGAAGGATTCCGGACTGGATATCTGGATCTTCCTCTTGGATTTGTGCAATCCGGTATCGACGGCAGATCCAATGAGCAGGAGAAAAAGCTGGTGTTCTCAGTGAAAGCACCAAAGTGTTTGTACCAAAAATGGGCACAACACTCTTCGGGAGTTATTTGAAGAGATAAAATGAAGAATGTAAATGTAAAACAGAGATTATCTAACAAAACTTAAACAAACAGAAATATAAAGTGCACAAACAAGCAATTTAGAGTGGTTCGGCGTATAGCCTACGTCCACTATGAAGTTTTGATGATTTTATTGATTCTCTTTCAATGATTACAAGCGGTTACAGTAATGAACAGCGGATTACAGATTAGAATTCGAAATTGACAGCAAAAGTAGGATGCAAATCTCAATCCGGCAGAGTCTGGACGCTTCAGAGAAAAAAGATCCTTTTTCTGTTGATTCTGGGGCTCTATTTATAGGCGTAGGAGGCTTAGATTTCGCTCAAACTCCGGGAGACTTGGTCTGGCACGTGAGGGGGCCCACTCGACCGTTTCTAGAAAGTTTGGCCTTGATCTGTGATCGATATGAATTCATTTCGTATCGATCAAGATTACCTCCAATTGAGCCCAAATTTGGTGGAGACGTTCCTCGGTATGTGTGCAACCTTCAGTTAAAATTTCATGGTATTTGGATCAGTGGATTGAGAGATATCATCGATACGAGGCGATGTTCTTCGCTAGGCTGCCTGGTTCGAATCCATCTCTCCGAGCTGAGGGCTTCGAATCGATGGTGTCACGCGCCTCTGTGAAGACGTGGAACGCACACTTCGCCTCGATCCGGTCTTTACTCCGAGTCGACCGTGTCGACTCCATATATCTCGGCGCATTCGCATCGAGGGATGACGTGGTGCGCGCGCTTCGCCTCGATCCGGTCTCAGCGCCGTATTGACTGTTTCGATTCCATGTATCTCGCCTCGTTTTCTTCGAGAGATGACACGTTATCCAAGCTGGTTGACCTGATGGATACGAGTAAGTCATTTCGCATGGACTCGAAGTAAGGTTCTTTGGTGGATACGAAGAACAGTGCCTCGATGGATACGAAGCAGATATTTTGGCCAATCGACATGGGTGGTCTTAGCCGTTAATGGGTACGGAGTCTATCGATACGAAATCGATGGATACGAGCATCGCCGACCTGATCGATACGAAATCTGAGGGAACTGATGGATGCGAAGCGGGTGATGGACACAGACTGGTTGGATACGAACCGAGATCCACTGATGGACACGAAATCACTACTGATCTGATGGATGCGAAATTACCCATAGCGATGGATACGAAATCTGGGCCGGGCTGATTGATACGAAGTCCATCGAGACGAATTCGATGGACTCGAAGCATGGTTAACTTCGATCGATACGAACTGCTGCTTCCCGATGGATATGAAAAAGTGCTCTCCCCTTTGACTTGCATCCATCATAACTCGAGCATATGAACTCGGATCGATCTAAAACTTGGAGTGTGGGCTCGCAGTATTTTCCCGATCATGTCTCATCGATTGGGGCTTGATACGGACTTGGTCAAAATTCAACGATATCCATGACAAACGACATTTGGAATCCAACTCCTTGGTGTCCTGGCCTTGCCAAAAGGCGGGATAACAGCGAGAGTCTCCGTCGCTACTACATATGACAGGCTTTATTCATTTCATTATGTTTTTTATTCAGTAATTTACTTTTGCATTTCGAAATTAGAATTTGTAATAAGGCAACTGACTTGCCATATTTTCTTATTTCAGCAATAAAATGCCATCTCTTCAAGCCAGAGCTGTGATTCATTAAATACAATGTACAACATCACGATGCACGAAGAGCTAAATTCCATCACACAGTGGAATTTATTCAAGTAGGGAGTGGCTATGAAGCAATCAACCACTCACTAAATGAAACCCGAGCTCGAGGGCAAGCCATCACATCAGGCCAAAGGCGGGTTGATACACGACAACCCTTCACTTAACTCCGTACTCCCAGAGTGCGAGGCGGAGTATAAACATTTTCCTAACTCCGTACTCCCAGAGTGCGAGGCGGAGTATAAACATTTACAAAATCCCAGAGTACTCCGAGAGCGCAAGCTGGGTACAAACATTCCTTAACTCTGTACTCCCAGAGTGCGAGGCGGAGTATAAACATTCATTTAACTCCGTACTCCCAGAGTGCGAGGCGGAGTATAAACATTTACAAAATCCCAGAGTACTCCGAGAGCGCGAGCTGGGTACAAACATTCCTTAACTCCGTACTCCCAGAGTGCGAGGCGGAGTATAAACATTCATTCAACTCCGCACTCCCAGAGCGCGAGACGGAGTATAAACATTCACAAAACCCCAGAGTACCCCGAGAGCGCGAGCTGGGTATAAATATCAACAAACTCCATACTCCCAGAGTGCGAGGCGGAGTATAAACAAACGTCAACTCCACACTTATCCCCAATATTGGAGGCAGGATCATAACACATAACAAGTTGAAGACAAAAGGGAATAAGTTTTCATTTCCACTATCAACAAAAAGAATCTGATTACCAAGTGTTTCAAAAAATTCTGCTAGTGGGAGCCGAATCCACATCTATACACGGCTATAGAAAAATCAACAAAATACTACCCTGCACAACAGAAAGTTAAAGAAAGAGTTCAATTTTTCTTCTTCCGTATTTTCTTCTTCGGGGTAGCTCCGCCAGATCCGCTGCTTGATTTTCCTCTCAACCGCTTACTCTTTTCAGGCTTGTCCTCCGACAGTGACATAATATCAACGTCTTCCTCAGAGCTTGAGACGACGGAAATTCTTCTCGGGGGACGAGTTGAAGGCATGGGAACAGTAACAAGGGGTGGGGCAGGAGCAGCTTCAATAACTACAGTACCGCCCGGTGAGATCACCATTAATGGGGCAGGCCCTGACGGATTCATACCAGCAGTCCCTGCTGCCATCTCGGCATCAATCTCAGCAAGAACTTCGTCCTCGCGGGATGCTTGGGCCACATCGGATGTACCAGTAGCTGGCATAGATGAACTAACGGCCAGAGCAGCCCCGCTCATTGCATCGGACGGATTAACTGAGGGATTGATGGGTTCATTAAGAAGCTCCTCAATCGTTTGAGCACTAAAAGAAAACATGTTCGCATCTCCCTCTTCGCCAACCAAGGTAGAAGTCGTGATGGCTTCAGTAAAAACAGCCCCTTGTGTTTGATATGGAACTGATAGTGCAAGAGGCACAGAAACAACGACTTCAGTCACTGAAATGCGACAAAGCGAAAATTGTTAGCCAAGTGTGTTGCTTAAGGTTCTTCACAACTAAAATGCGGGAAGCGTTCAAATACCTTCCTTAGTCTGGACCGGAACGTGGGCAGAATCATCGGCGGAAGATAATAGCGGTTGGTCAGGATTATATGCAGGAACAGACTGGGGATCTACCGCACCAGTGGTTTCGGGCAATGTTGGAATTACAGCTTCAACACTTGCCTCGTGATGCGCGATCCCCGAGCCTTCGCCTGTCTCTAGAGATCGAACACCAAGCTTTTCTTTCGCCATAGAAATCACCGCCTCATGAAGGACCTTCCTCTCATCCTCGATGAGCAAACGCACCTCCAACTCAAAGTCATCAAGTGTTTCATCTGGATGCGCTGCTCTCTTTTCATCCACCAGCCGGGTCCAGGCGTTGTACAGGATCTTGGAGTCATCTCCCAGCCACGCTAAATTTCTGTGCTCCAGAACATTAGCGTTGTACGTGACCAAGAGATCATCAAACTCAGCATCAAGCCTGGACCTCTCCTCCAAAATCTTTTCTTGAATTTCTGCTTCTGCAGACTTAGTCTTGGCCGCCGCCACCGCAAGTTCGGCCCTGAGAGATACTGCTTGGTCGCAAGCCTCTTGTGCAGTGGCGTTTGCGTCATCCTTCTCCTTCACCATTTCGGCAAATTTGGCCTTGAGCTCGTTCAGCTCTTTAACGGCTAAGTCTCGCTCAACTGCAATGGTGGTGTTGTAGTGGCCCATCTCTTCTACCGTGGCGCAGTGTTCCTGTTGCATCCTCGCCATTTTGGCCACGGCATCCTCATGTTTCTGAAGTGCTTCAAACTCTGACTTCCGGAGCGTCTCCATTTCGGATTGAAGAACCTGAATAATACATTTCTGTTTAACAATGTCAGCATCGGGCTCAGCAATAATCCCCGCCCGGTCAAAAGCTACCCTCGATGCTTTCGCTACCGCTTTGTACCACTCCTTATACTGAGCATAGAAGTCACGGATATAGTTATGAGCAATGTTCTCAGCATCCGGAGGAATTCTTTTAAGATTAGGAGGGAAGACATAAGCATCCATACAAATTTCAGGAAAATCTCTTTTCATTTGCGCAAGTTTGATGGCTCCCTCACTTGACAACTCAGCCGGAGCTTGTTCTATTATAGCGGCTGTTGTCGGTTCCATTCTTGGCTGCTGAGTATCAGGCCGAGAAGATTGAGAAGGCGGCTGTTGCTGTTGAGAAGGCCCAGGAAGATTAACTAGGGCCCTAGGAGCCGGAGGAGAGCGAGATCGGGGTCGGTACTGATATCCCCGGTCTCTGTCAGAGTAATCATGGCCAAAACGGCCACGCGAGTAATCTCTATCTCTATCATAACGTTCTTGACTTGAATAACCTCGCCCATGATCCCTATCTGTCTCTCTTCTGCGGGAATCATAAAATGGAGAAGATTGGCGCACGTTCCGGAGCCAATCCAAAGTGGAGCCTCTGCCTGACATTTCACCTGTGATAAAAAAGGATTACGGGTTAGGGTCCGATAAAGCAATGTTTACTATGCAAAAGTCATGAAGTGCTGTGGAAGTGTGTGTAAATGTGTAAACCCCCAAACCGACCGGAAGTGTCGACCGCACTTAAAGGAAAGGGCTCGTTCATATTTAGGACATCTTGAAATTCCTCCAACCCAGGATTATGAGAAATCGATATATAATCTGGGATAGGAATATCGTCAAACCCTTTGAAAGAATCTCTCGAATGAGAAGGGGCGGCCTCAGAAATCATGACTCCGGAAGCGGGAGGAAACACATCTACAGATTTCCCCCCCCCTTGGACTTAAGTTTTTTGGAAACGGCGGCCTTGCCTTTCCGTTTTTCTCCCGATTTTTCAAAGTTTCCCGAGAGATCAGCCATTGGCTCCGAATCTGTATGGGTTCTTTCTTCATCACTCGCTTCGGTTATGGTGATTCCAAGCGGTTTCTTCGTCGTTTTCTTCTTGGTTTTCTTCTTGGTTTTCTTCTTGTTCTCCTTCTTGGAGGCAGGCTTTGCCAACCCTTCGATAACTATACTTTGGTTGGTTTCGATCAGACCAAGAGTTCATAAGTTATAGTCATCCATCACCGAGTCAATATGTCTTAGCTCACTCGGAACTTCTTGAAGACTTCGGACTATACCCCTGAAGTAACCGCCATCGGGTCTGGAAATAATGACTGTAAGAGAAATAAGATGTCAATACTAACGCCAAAAAGCAATTGGTCAAGAGAACAAGTTAAGGCGCTTACGTCTAGACAACCATCGCCTAGCAAAACCCGGAGGGCATCGAACATAGAACCATTCGTTCTTGAAATAACTCAGTCGGGTCCAGGCTCCGACAACAACTTGGCAATTCCAAACTGCCTCTAGGAATGTAAAAGACGGGCTATCACCCCTACTCTTGAAGTTAAATATATGTCTAATCTCAGTTGGCCTTGGCGGGCGAAAGAGACAGTCCATAAATATGACGAAGGCACTGTTCAGCAACGCGTGCCCGTTGGGATGAAGTTGTGAAGGAGCGATTCCTAAATATGATAGCATCCCTCTGATATATTGATTGAAAGGAGGGAGAGTTCCGGCCGCGCAAGCATGGCGATAGAAAGCTGTATATCCTTCGGGCGGATTGTGTGGTCTATCAGCGGCACTGGGTAATAACACATCGTCCAGAGATATGTTATGTTTCAAGCAAATTCGGCCCAATAAGGATTCAGAAATGTTAGATTGGACAGAGTCAACGGGGTCCTCGATAAATATTGCCTCTGGCAATTCATCTGGAGCTGGATCGATCACATCGGCAGGAATATCGGGAATCTCAAGCACCGGAGGAGTCGAGCTCTGTACCTCTTGTTGTTGGGAGCTCGAAGATTCCATAATTAACTAACTCATCAGAAAGCAACGTTAAGTTCATAAACAGCCCGTGCATGCCCCAGTGTAGTGTGTATGAATGTGTCGTGCAGTACAAGTGCTGTGCATTACTTAAGCAGATTTTACAGATTGAAGCAAGATGTCCGTACAACGAAACTTGGGAATTTGAGAATGAAAATGACCGTCATCGCTGACCGTCACTTCCACGCCATCCAGACGCTACTGACCACTTCAAGTATAAATCAGTCGTATTATTGGTTAAGTCATGGTTCCATCGACAAGCTTCAAAGGGGAGTCAAGTACAGTCCTACAGTCAAGTCCAATTAGGCAAGGCCGAAGCTCGTCGGAGTGAAGTATGCTAAATTTCATTAAGTTCGTCAAGTTTCGACTGAAAATTGGTCACGTTCGAATCCATGGAGCGAGCCAGAGATATTGCATTCTCTGACTTAAGGACGATCGAATCAAAACCAATCGACTCGATGTGCTTCGAATCGATCAGGGACGACTCGTTGCGCTCCATATCGATATGGACATTGGAACGATATCTCGTATCGATTGAAGGAACGCTTCGAATCCATCAGGATAGCATTCGCGACAGTCAAGAACAACATCTTCGAATCGATCAGGCCCGGCATCTTCGAATCGATCGAAGGGTTATGAGTTCGAATCGATCAATACAAACCACTTCATCTCGCAAGCTTCGATTCGAAGCCACATGCAATCAAGATCGATTCGAACTACCTCATCCCAGATCGATACGAGGCAAAGAGAAAAGTAATTCCTTAAGATCTCAACACTTTGTCACGCACCATCCCTCGATTCAATTGATTTCACTCAGATCTCGATACCCTTTGAAGTTAACCTCAGAAGAATTCAAGAATGATGGCAAGAATTTCCAGTTCCATCGTTCGTGGTTTGGCCGTATGCGTTAATTACCTGATTTATTATAATTGTGGTTGAAGGATTGAAGGTTTTTGATCGAATCGGAGTAGCGTCTCTCTCAAGTCTGAAGGATCGATACGAAGAAGAAGGCAAGGAAACAGTAAAAGTAAAAAGTTAAAGATGAACAGGACCCCGGTATATATAGGGGAAACGAGACGATTCGTCTCCCGGTCAAGCGCAACCGGAAATAACAGGTCCAGCTCATCGATTCGAATGAGTATCTTCGAATCGATCACTGCAAGGCATCCATCGATTCGAAGCTGATCAGATGACTTCGTCAATTTGGACTCAAATATATACACCAGACAACTTCGAGACTTTTCCTTCGAATCCATGACATCGATTCGAGGTACGGCGTCAGAAGGGTTAGGTGGACGTTCGACTCCATCGATTCGAACAGTTAAGTTCGAATCCCTCAATTCCAAATCCATCCAAGCTTCGAATCCATCCGAAAACCATCGATTCGGAGTGCCAACTTCAAAACTATCGACTTGTAGCATAACGAAGAGTATCAATTCGAGTAATCTTCTCGAATCCATCAAAAACGATCGAATGGGAATAAAAGCATCGCTTCGAATATAAAAATTAGTACTTATCTACCTTGTACAACGATTCAGGAGAGGATCGATACCAAGGGATAATCATAGACAATCGTCAAAGCACTGATTAAACTCGAATCTCAAATCGATTCAGGAGAGGATCGATGCAGAATTCGGTAACAAACCAAAACTGGCAACGACTTGCAAACATGCAACGTTCACCAAAGTCAAAGTGGTACATATATGCACATATGTCTGACTAGTGTTTAATCTTTGTCATTTACAGGGATCAAATGTTCATCTCGTCATGATACAAAAAACTAACAGCCAGTCACAATTATACGACGGTCACTTACAGCGATACAGAATACAACTTTCGGTAAAGCATGTCATAACGGTCCAATGAGAGACTGCAGTTTATCAAAGCACGTCATGTTTACACAAGACGTACTTTGGGGGGCAAATGTTATACCGCCTTTTGGCAAGGCCGTGACACCAAAAAGTTGATTATAAAACTGAAGACAGTTCGTCGTAAAAGTTCGTTATGCACTACTTAACCATGGTTATCGATGAAATTTGTCCAAGTCCGGATCGGGCTACAATTGATAAAGCGCGTCAAGAAAAGCCAAGGGAACCTGCGTTCCAAGTTTCAGGACAATCCGAGTTCGTATGCTCAAGATATCGCCAAAAGGAAATGGATGAAATAGGCTAAGCTCGAATCCATGAGGGAAGGTTGGTTCGAATCGATCAGAAGAGCATTGCATCGAATCCATCATGTTCGACTCCATCTACTTCGTATCCATAAGAGCTGCAGGTCTTCGACTCCATCGAAATGAATTCCTTCGAAATCACAGAGGCAAATCACTTCGAATCCATCCGGTGTCGTTGGTTCGAATCCATCCTTAGAAGGTAACTTCGTATCGATCGCCTATTGTTTTCCAACAATCGATACGAACGAGCACACTAGAACCATCCTATGCCTAGCATTCGAATCCATACGGTTTGAACGACTTCGAATCGATCAACAAGTATAGACCATGACCGATTCGAACGCACCTTGCCTCGAATCCATTCCCACCTTCGAATCCAAACATCTCGAATCCACCACAGCTAAAACCAAGGGTTCGACCCAGTAAAACTCGGAGAAAAAAGAGGAATTGACCCGAAGCACGCGCACCACGTCAGCGCCTTAACGTACAGGAGCCTGGATTCGACCCTATGGATTCGAACCAGTTCGATTCGAACGAATCCATGGGACGAAGGACACGAAAATCTTCAACTTGAATCGATCATAACTCGAGTTCTACAAGTCCAAATGTCATGAAATTTTCACAGAAGCTTAAGCACATGATGAAGAATATTCACACCAAATTTCAGCTCGATTGGATGATTTTTTGATCGATTCGAACCAAGGGTCGAATCGATCCCAAAGTGGGCTCGGATCTCCAGATTTCGGCCATGTGGGCCCCCTGACGTATCAGAACTGGTCTCCCTTCATTTTAGGCGAAATATCTGCCTCCTACACCTATAAATAGAGCCCCTGGTCATTCAGAAAAGGGGTCGGATAATTCTAAGTACTGAAGAGCGTCCAGATTCTGCCAGATTTACTCCAGAACACCGCCGCTGCTTTAGATTGAGACTTAGCATATAAATTCAGTTGTATTACATTATAAACTATTGTAATCTTTAAGTATCGAGCAATAAATTCATCAAACTTCATAGTGGACGTAGGCAAAACGCCGAACCACTCTAAATCGCTTGTCTTTGCAACTTATTTTCTGTTATTTGGAGTTTTTGTTAGATAATCCACAGTTTTAATTTCCATTCTTCACTTTATCTCTTCAAAAACTTCCGAAGAGTGTTGTGCCCATTTTTGGGTACAAACATAGCCAGTATAAGATGTTACTTGTAAGCGAGGCCCATATAAAAGCCATTTTATTATATCACTAACATTAGATACATTTCTTTCTTCCTTAACCTGTACAAATATATTTTTATGTACAAGGACTTAAGATGATAATATGTACATTGTATATCAAATTTAATTGTTTAAAAATAAGAAGACATAATCCTTACAACCTTTTTCAAACCAGGAACAAAAATTATCTGAATGCAGCCTTGCAAGTTCCACATCATCTTTTACAAGTTGAGGATGCATACGTTTCAACTCCTCTTTGTGCATTCTCTATACGCGAATATACAAGTCAAAATTTAGTTTCTTTCATACATATTAATTGGATGCAATTGATACTTACTCTATATAGTGCTCCACTTCCTCGGTATTAAATAACACATAACGATGAGCAACATCAATCATCTCCTTGGTGGCTATCATAGGGGTTCCTTTGGATATAGGATGCCCTTCTAGTATGAAATCATTGTGATGCACTTCATTTCGATTCTTCCTTTCTTCAACTTTAGATGCATTTTTAATATATCCATCACAATACTTCATACATTCTTCGGCAAAATAGCGCTCAGCTATGCACCCTTTAGGTCATGCTTTATTTTTAACTTAGCCTTTCAATACTTTCATATATCTACAACCAAAACATGTAGACAAGATATTTTATTTAAGTGCAAACATTATTGACTAATTTTAATATCCACAATAAAGTTTACCTTTCAAATGGATACATCCAACGATATTGCACTAGCCCATAATTTCTTGCTTCCCTCGCTAAATGTATTGTTAAGTGAATCATGATGTCAAAAGAAGATGGGGGAAAAAATCTCTCTAGATCGCATAAGGTTAAAGCGACCTGATTCTCCGTAGTTTCTAATTTATCTTTATCAAGCACTCTTTGGCATATGTCATTATAAATAGAACATAGTCGTAGTAGTGCATTCCGTGTCCCTACAGGTAAAAGTCCTCTCAATACTACAAACAACAATTGTTGCATCAAAACATGATAATCATGGGACTTAAGACTTGAAATCTTGGCTTCTTTTGCAAAGCATTTCCCAATATTCGGGCAATATCCATCAGGTACCTTTAAATTTTTCATTCTACAATAAAAGACACCCTTCTCTTGATCACCTAACGTGCATGTTGCAGCTGGAAGTAACAATTTACTTCCCATGTCTATTGGATGCAATTTTTTCCTAATACCCATTGCTTCCAAATCTTGACATGCATTAATTTCATCTTTCGATTTTCCTTTGATATCGAGTAGCGTGCCAAGAATACACTCACCAACATTTTTCTCAACATGCATTACATCGAGATTGTGGTGCAATAGGAGTGTGTAAGCGGAAAAAAAATACCTAGTCAATAAAATTTATTAATGACCACATACGAATAAATAAATGAAAAACCTGTAGCTATTTCTTACCTTCCAATAAGGAAAATAAAAGAAAATGGATTTCTTCTTCCACATTAAAGTTCTCATTTTCTTCTCCTCTCTCCTTTTCCTTTTCTTCTCGCTTTCCCCTTCCATTTTTTCCTCCTTTTATTTCTTTCCCCACACATTACAAATATCTTTGACATCTTCGAAGACTTGAGCACCTGTTTGTATTGGGGGGCTTTGTTTATTCTCTATGGTTCCATCAAACAAGTTTTTTCATTGGCAATATTCATGGTTAGGTGCTAAGAATCATCTATGGCCTAAGTATGCACATTTCTTACTGAATGATAGCCATATCGAGCATGTATTACGGCCATAAACAGGACATGCTTTCTTACCCTTTACAGTGCACCCTGCTAAATTTCCATAAGCTGAAAAATCATTAATTGTCCACATTAAGATAGCTTTTAGTCTAAATTTACTACGGCTACATGTGTCGTAAACATTCACCCCTTTAATCCACAATTTAATCAAATCTTCAATAAGCGGTTGAAAATACACATCAATATCATTTCCTAGTTGTCGTGGCCCAGGAATTAACAATGATAACATTATATTATCTTTGTGCATGCATTGCCACGGAGGAAAGTTGTAAGCAACAAGAAACACTGGCCAACAACTATATGTAGAATTCCAATCACCACAAGGATTAAATCCATCTATTGCAAGACCAAGCCTTAAATTTCGAGGGTCAGATGCAAAGAAAGGATACATTGCATCAATTGTGGCCCACTGTGAAGAATCCACGGGATGTTGCAATTTACAATCCTCGCTTTTATGATTGGCATGCCATCTTAACTGTTCTGCTGTTTCTGGGGACCTAAACATTCTTTTAAACCTCGGTATGATTGGGAAGTATCTTAAAACTTTCATAGGTATTTTGGTTTGCTTTCCGTCTTCCTTCGTATTTTTCACTTTCCAACAAGACTTGCCACATGTAGGACATGAATCACTATGTGCGAGTTCTTTTCTAAGTAGACAACAATCGTTCACGCATGCATGTATCTTCTTATAACCTAAACCAAATAATTTAAGCAACTTCTTTGTTGCATATGTTGAATATGGAAGTGTGTTTCCCTTGGGCAACATATCACGAAGGAGTTTAAGAAGTTCTGTAAATGTCGTATCAGATATACCATTTTTAGCTTTGTGTTTGAAAAGAAGTAATGTTCCCGACAACTTTGTATAACTTGCACAACCAGGGTATAAAGGAATTCATCTTCCAACATTTCTTCAAACACTTCCGCATGTATCTTATCATTATGATCTTCAATCCCCTCATTACCAATTGATGCATCAAAGTACATATGTGTAGCCATCTCTTCACGGGCTACATTTTGTGGAGGACGTGCTTCCCCATGAAATATCCATACATCATATGTTGGATCAATTCCAAAACAAATCAAATGTGACACAACGTCCCTTGAAGAATGTCTAATCAAGTTTCTACATTTATGGTAAGGACAAATAATTTTTTCTGGATTTCCTTCGCTTTCTGCATGGCTATATACAAAATTTTGAACAACCTTCCAGTATGCTTTTGTCATTCAACATAAAATTACATGCATCACTAATCAAACCTTAAGAGTTATAACTATGAAACTAATAAACAAAACTATAAAACCTTGGTATGTTAACCCATGTTTTGTCCATCTTGATAAAGCTCTCAAATGTTCGAACCTGATGAGAGGACATTAAATAGAACATCCACAAAAAATAATGAAAATGGTATTTTCATTGCATGAAATGGTAGAATAACATGATTAACTCTTTATGAGTTGTATAAATCAGCTCTAACCCCATTCGATTAAAAAATGAGAAAATAAAAAGGGTCGAAATTAATTTTATAAACTAAAAGTTACTTAGTCACTTGCATATTGTATTAATTTTGGAATCCTCTTTAGTTAAATATATGTATATTAGCTTCATATTCTCGTTTGCCTTTCAAATATTGAAATTCAAACAAGGTGTCAAACACTAATATGGATCCATAGAACTGATGCGCTAATGCTTAACACATTTCACATAATAAGAAGAAATTCAGGCACACACAAAAAGAACACATTACCTATTTCACCGCAAAGTACTATTACTTTTACAACCAACAAAACAAATATAGAACAAAATGATGATTAGCAAAACTAGTTTCAAATATCACCTTTATTACAAAATATCAAGCTTAATTGTGCTCTGTGAGACAAAATAGAGTCAGTTTCCTGAACTAAAAAAAATCAAATCCATCTATCACATATATCACGCTGGAAATATATTAAAAATCTTTGATATACATTGTAAATTTAACTAATCAGTAACATTTTTAATTGTTTTATAGGACACAAATACAATATATTTTTTAAACAAATCAGAGACACACTAAAACACAAACAAAATCAATATCAGTAACAAAACTAACTCAGCGCTAATCGATTTCTCACTAGGATTTGGAAACGCGATTACCTATAGTTGAGGCTAGCCGTAGGAAAAATAGTGGAAGGGAAAGGAGGCAGACAGCGACTTTTAGATGGAGTGGAAGAGCTTTGGAAACTATGGTTTGAGCGAGCAAATATCTGGCGAATTTTATTTGGAAACTATGACTTGGAAACACGATTTGGGGACTTGGGTTTCCTAATTTTTATTTTAGTAATGAACGGACAGTAAAACGAAGCGGGACGGTGAAATTTTTTTAAGTTAGCTATGTACTTAGTAATGGCATCGGCACCACAGTTATACAAAGAGAGAATCAAATATGAAATGGAAAGACTCTTTTATTATATTTAAATTCTTACTATGCTAATAAATATATACTATTATATTGGAGTTTCTTTTAAAATTAATTGTTGTGCGTGAAACTTCGAATGGTAGCCCTAGATTTAGGCGTGGAGAAATTTAAAATATCAATTGTCATACAATAAATCAAGGGAAAGTAAAATTTACTATGCAAATCAGATGAAATTATTAATTATTAATTATAACTCATTAATTATAACAAATTTTTAATTTTAAACTATTAATTATTAGGCATATATATTATTATTTATGCATTATTATTATAAATTATTTATTTACTATAATTTTATTAATAAACTTTGATAAATATATTATATTATTAACTAAAAGAAATTATCAATTATTATTATTTATTAACTGTTAAATATTTACTGATAATCATTAATTAAACAGAATATAACATGTTCATAACTATATATAAGTTGTCGTTTATTAATAATTAATTATAAATTATTGACAAGAACCATTTTCTAAGTGGTTAAGCGCTTCGACTATGGTACGAGAGATTTCAGGTTTGAAACTTGCATAGCATGATTCGAACATACATTGACATGCAGTATGTTGTATACTACCTAAGACTTAAGCACAAATATGTGTTATCATCTAGGTACCCAAAATTCTTAAAAAAATATAAATTTTCGTATATAACAATTATTAAATGTAAATTATTATATCTTAATTATGAACTATTGTTATAATAGTTTGAACAAATCGCAAATATGCTAAAAACTAACATGGATTCAGCCTTTTCGAACATTTCCTCATTGATTTTACAAGCGACAAATAAAACAACTTATAAAAATGTTTTTATAAATTAATTTTCACAAAGTTTGTAGGGGGAACTTGCTAAAGTGCTTATCACAACATATTGGAAACAAAAGTTGTCATAAACCATATTTTACAAGATTTGAAAATGGTAGTTGGCATAAATTTTATTTTACAACGTTTAAAATAAAAGTTGTCTTATATTGTTATTTTACAAGGTTTTTAACCAAACGTTGTCATAAATCCTTAATTTACAATGTTTTCAGAGTAAAAGTTGTAATAGATTACTTTTTACAACGTTTTTTCTGGAAACCTTGTGATAAACTACTATTTTGCAACGTTTATATTTAAAAACATTGTAAAAACTGTTTATTACAACTTTCTGTATAAAAACGTTGTAACAGAAACGTTTTAAAAAATCATTTTTATTGTAGTGAATCTATGCATCAAAGGCCATGCACGTTTATCCCAGTTTAGTGAACGCTCTATGGATTTTGCTCAAAATTTAGTAGGAATCTACCACATTTTCAGCATTCACCATATGTGAATCTACCAAGAGAACTCCTATAATACCCCATAATTTGGCATTAGTTATTTAATTAGTTAGTTAGTTAATTAATTAGGCTCTGAAAATGGAATCTGTGCAAACAATGTAATTTGACCATGAAACTTGCACCATTGCATTCGTGGCAAAATTCAGAGCAACTTTCATATTTGGAGTTTTGCAATTGGAGTCCAAACGAAGAAGTTACGGACGATAAAGAATTCGGAACGAAAATAATTAAATAAGAAAAATTAACGTTTTTATATTAATTGCCCAGGCCCATAGATAGACTCGTTATTGGGGACGGTTGACCCGCAATGGTCGACCGGTGACCCAAAGGCGGTCGACCGGTGGCGACCTGGCGGCTACAATAACTCTAGGCCGGAACGGCCCAGATTTAATATTTTAAATCGAACGGTTCTGGTTGATTCTAGTGCCTATCAATTCAAGCCTTGCCTTCCTTCTCTTCTTATATTTTTATGGAGGCAGTAGCAAAGCTCTGCTATTTCTTCTTCTTCATTTTCTTTCTAAATTATAAAGATAAGATATTCGTATCTATATTCATACAAATCAGAGAAGAGTAGGAATCTAATAAAAAGGAGAAGAGAATCAACCATATGCGTATTTGGGGTAATATATATATATATATATAAATATATATATATATATTTGTATCTATTTTCTCTCCCTATCCCAAATCTCTTCTCAAATTTGTAATTCTAATGTATCTATATACCTTTTTATACATATCTCTTGGATTAAAAAGGATTTGGAGATGAATCAAAGGTTCTACTTCAGATCTGGAGATTTGGATCGCTTTTAAAAGGCGAGTGAGAAATTTTAAATGGCTTAAATGATGGGGTCTACCTTAATTAATGTCTTAAATGATCAAAGTCTGCCTATTTTCCACTTGGAAGTATTAAATGGCTTAGGTATAGTCTCTCACATTGCTAAGGCCGTAACAACAATAGTACCATTTAGGAGCATGCCATGGGGATAGGTCTTAAATGACGGGATCTGCCTTAGTTAAGGTCTTAAATGACCAAAGTCTACCTATTTTCTAATAAAAGGTATTAAGTGGCTTAGGTACTGTTTATTACATGGCTACAATTTTATCGGCGGTAGATGTGGTAATAGTTGGACATTAAATGCTGGAAGCCTTAAATAGTGGTTAGAGGTCGTGTAGCTAGGACCCACCAACTATTCAACATTGTTAGGAAACCATCTTGGTAATAGGTCTTAAATGATGGGATCTATCTTGATTAAGGTCTTAAATGGAAGAGTCTGCCTATTTCTCTTTTTAAAAGTATTATAGAAGCCCGCTTCATATTTAGATGTACTAAGTGGTTGATATGGCTGCATTAGTATTTGTACCTTAGAAACGGGTAAGTATGTAATCGCGTGTGCAATGCAAGGTTAGATTAGAACTCTAACCTTAATGGACATAACAATTAAATAGAAACTAATCGGTATAAGTTTATGTTATGAACAATTTATATTTCCAGTCACCAGAACGTTGTTCTGACCCCCTCCTCATACAACCCATGGGATAGAATTTAGGAAAACAGGTCACTAGAGCTGGTGTGCTTTGTTGTTAGAGAAGTCTTCTTTCTCTCATGCTCGATGCTGATGTGACAATCTGCTATCCAAGGATGCCATTAATTCCAAGGTAGTAGTCATAGTCAGTATTCTTATCTTATTATTGTTTCCGCTGTTAGTTTGTATTTCTATCAATCTATGATAATGCTCATGCTTATTTGCAGGTACCAAATCCAACGATCTGTGCTTTGATGGACTTGGGTTTCGATTTATGTCGAAATTTAGGGCCATTAAGGTATGGGTTGTTACGTTTGGTATCGGGTTAGTAGATCAAAAGAATTAGGATAAATTGAGAGAACATATTCGTACTTTCCTATCTAGTAATATTATATTCTTACGCTAGATTCTAAGAGTTCCGACTATACAAGTAGTTATAGTTCCATTCCGAAGGAATTGGCAAAGCAACGATGGGTTGGAAATATCTTAGAGTTAATATTTTCACGCCGACTCCGAAGTACTCCATGGAGTGTTGGTGCTGCGTAAAGCGCTGTTGATGAAGAGCATGAGTATGACATATGGCTGAATCCCGGAGACTTGAGGTGTTCGACTTGACGTTTGAGATTCTATCTACCTTGTGATTTTGGATTTTGAATTCTAGTAGGAGACACACATTTATTCTAGATGGGGGGAAAATTAGAGTCTGTATGTTGCAATTGTTCGGAAGCAAGTTTATGCTAAGGTGCATTCATTGATCACCTCTTGGATGGCAAACCGGATTTTTAGAATAATTAGTTTCAATTCCTTAGTCTAAACCCCGTGAGAGAATTTTTATAAAGTATATTTTGAAAATGCCTTAGATTTTGGAAAAAGGGTTTTCAAAGGATTTTTTTTCCCAAGGATTTATTTTTGAAATTTTGTTTTGGGAATGTTTTGAAAAGAAACACGTATGCCACTAAGTTGGTCATGTTAAGGAATTCTTAGTTTATAAAAGATTAATTCTTTAAATCCTTATATATATACATATATATATATATATGTATGTATGTATATCAGTAAAGACTTGATTTTGATTTTTGGCAAGGAAATAGTTTTTCCAATTTGGGAAATTTGTATTTTAAATAGAAGGTTTTTGGAAATCCTCAAATATTTGTATATACAAGTTTGACTTTTAAGGGAAGTTTTGGTATGAAATGGTTTCTATTATTTTGAAACAATTATAAAGGAGCATATATTTAGCCTAGTGATTTTTCGGTTTATAAAATCAAGGTTTTTATATTATCTCTCTTTAAGGTACATAAAAAATAGGAATGACATTCATTTTTATTGGGGTATGAAGTTTGAAGTATTGTTGTACCCACCAGCTGTTGGAAGAAATATTACCGTGCGATGTTGGCAAGAAATAGCGGCTGGAATATTTTTGGGTTTTTAGAATTGTTGTTGGTCACAACAGTTTTGTTGGGCTACCGTGAATTGCTAGAGCATGGTTCAGGACTAGGCGGTAGGCTTTGACACTGCCGCGATGAGGACATGAATGTTCTCGGATCGTGCCGAATCGAAGGAGATGGCACGAAATGATTATTATTATTTAGTCCAACCCTAATTGGGTCTAGGTTCAATTGACGTCCAAAGCTCATCTAGCGGTTGACCACTTAGCGCTAAACCTAGAGTGGTCTACCAGTTAACGAGTTATGCCACAACTTGAACTTGGAACAAGACTATTAAAGTCGCGTCCGAATTCTACCAGTTGCCTTCTTTCGTTCCTCCTTCCTCAACAAGCCGAACCCAATCTCCATTATCCTCTTCATCCAAGTATCAGTCTCTCTCTTCCATTCCTTCCCTAGATGACACTGTTTTTTCTAAGAGCAGCAGCCTCGCCTCCCCTTCGTACTGGTTTTGCACATTAGATCTCATCCCACCACCGCTCTAGATCTAAACTCTATTTCCTCCCTCCGACCACCTCTTAGCCCAAGATACATTTCCACACTGTTAGTTTTTCCTCGCATCATTATGGTCTCAACCCTCTAGGGTCCACTTTGCTGAACCGAAATGAGCATATGGTTTCGCCGCTTTTGGACTGGAAGAGCTATTCGTTGCGGTAGGATTTGCACCGATCCTCTGCTTCGAGACTTTTAAGCGGGAATGTTACCTGTGTTGCATCTGCCTTTTTGCTGGAGGTCGTAGTTCGATTCATTCGAAGGTGAAAGTTGTCTTGATTTAGCTGACTAATGATGATCTCGCTGAGATTTTGGAAGCCTCCACAAAGATGCAAACTTGGATGATTTTGAAGTAACCGACTCAAAGATTTTGCAGCAGATCTTTTTCAAAGATGTCGGTGTTTGGAAGATGGATAATCTATGTTCGATTGTCCGTTTGATTATGTGCATCATTTGATACAGCGTCATCCCTAAGACGGGAAGTTACGATCGGATTTATCTCATGGTGCGGAAGTCAACCTATGCTAGTATTGGCGGCATCACCGTCAATTGGACCCACACCCTTTGGATTCAATTTGTTGATCAAGAATTCGCACTCCATAGAGCCACTTTCTGTATTTTAACCTATCCATTCTCGTCTTTAGGTAATACAGGTGAACCTCCATGGAGAGGCGGTTTAGTAGAAGGTTTCTTTTTCCATCATTAGATCATTCCTTGGGAAGATGGCATTTTCAAAGTCGTCAACAACACTAGTAGCGCCAGCGGCACAAGATTGGGTGTATAGCTGCCATGCAACGACCATTCAAGGGTCGCGGGAATGGATCAAGCTCCAGCTGCGGAGCAAGGCATCTCGTAGTCTATAGGCATTATTTTAGGAGTTATGGTGTTGTTGTCTTTTCCCTTCCAGCATTTGTTCTTTTCTTTTAGGTTGTTTGGGTTGTAAGTTGGTTGTCTATTGCAAAAAGGCACGCACGATATTATGAGTTCTTATTTATTCACAATGTTATTGTTTCTGGATATGCGAATCTCTTATATATATGCATAGTAGAGAAACAATATAAATATGAGAATCTCATAAAGACACTTAACTCACAGTAAAAGCAATATAAGACTGGAAGTTTAGAATAGATGGAAAATTTTAGTGAAGTACACGATAAAGTTATCTTGATATCGCGGGTCATTGCTTATGTTCCTTAAAAGCTAAATTTTTTGAATAACATAGGTGATGACATTTTTTTAAAATAAAATGTCAAGTGTTTGGGTAATGGTTAGTTGTAGAATTTTAGAATTTGGTTTATGCATTTAGCGCATAACCGACTTCTGACTACGCTGAAATTGTGGCTTGATTTATCAAAATGTTTGAGAAGGAAAATATTTTGAAAAATTTCCCCTTGATTTGAAAAGTTCACTTTTGAAAAAAAAGAAAAGGTTTTGTGATTTACTTATTTTTGACACTTAATTATTATTTTTTTGAGTTTTTGTTCAAAATTAGATTTCAAGGGAAATGTGCATCTAAATATTTTTGGATTTTATTTTCCAAATGACGTATAAATTTGAAAAGTGAGAAATATTTTTGTGAAAACTTTGATTTTGAAGGCCACATGTTAGGCGTAGGGAAGACAAATAGAGTTAGAATTTGTGAATTTAGTAGTGCATTATAGTCGACGGTGCAATAAATGCAAGCGATAATAAGGGAAAAGATGTTTTAGCTTTGGAATTTCTATTTCCATACATTGTCAATGACGCGCACGAGTTTATTTTTAGACTTAATTCCATTTTAGAGCTTGGAAATAAGCCTTCTTATGCACTTTGTACGTGGAAAATTTGGAGTAAATCCGGAGCAGTGAAGAAATTTCCACTGTATTATGGAAATAGGAATATTATAGTGTGATAAGAATGTTAAATTCTCCGCCTAAATTCCCTTTTCCGGCATAGGAGTAAATTTTAGGAAGCGATTATTCGATGCGTTAGATTATTGGATGGTAGGAAGTAGATGCAAAATTAGTTGCTTCATACTTCTTTATAGGAGTATGAGGGTTTTTGTTAAAAAGATTTTTCAAAAAGCTGCATACATATAGAACTGCAAGTATATATGTAGGTTGTTTGCATCATGATTTTAAAAATATTTTCGAAAGAAATGCATTCTTATAGGAGGATCCGATTTAGAATCATTCCGCATACATATTTTTTGTATGGTGATACAGTAATACATTTTGCACTTGTGCACTTTGGTTGAAAAATTTGTTTTACACTCATTGGTTTTGTAGTTTAGGATAATTAGGAGCCAAAGTCATGACTTAGTCACTGGTGAAATTTCGAGGAAGAAATTCTTTTTAAGAGGGAAAGAATGTAACACCCTATAATTTGACGTTAGTTATTTAATTAGTTGTTAGTTAATTAATTAGGCTCCAAAAATGAAATTTGTACAAACGATGGAATTTGACCATGAAACTTGCACCATTGCGTTCGCGGCGAAATTCTAAGCAACTTTCGTATTTAGAGTTTTGTGATCGGGGTTCAAACGAAGAAGTTATGTACAAAAAACGAATTCGAAACGAAAATAATTTAATAAGAAAAATTAACGTTTTTATATTAATTGCCCGGGCCCACATGCCGACCTATTAGTAGGGACGGTCAACCCCCAGCAATAGACCAATGACCCAAAGGCGGTCGACCGGTGGGGACCTGGCAGCTACAATAACCCTAGGCTGCAATGGCCCGGATTTAAAATTTTAAATCGAACGGTTTTGGTTAATTCTAGCGCCTATAAATTCAGGCCCGACCCTCCCTTCTCCTCTCATATTTTTATGGAGGCAGTAGCGAAGCTCTGTCATTTCTTCTTCTCCACTTTCTTTCTAAATTATAAAGATAAGATATTTGTATCTATATTCAGACAAATCGGAGAAGAGTAGAAATCTAATAAAAAGAAGAAGTGAAGAGAATCAACCATATGCGTATTTGAGGTAATTTATATATATATATATATATATATTTGTATCTATTTTCACTTCCTATCCCAATCTTTTCACATATCTATAATTCTAAATGTATGTATATACCCTTTTATACATATCTCTTGGATTAATTAGGATTTGGAGATGAATCAAAGGTTCTACTTCAGATCTAGAGATTTGAGTCGCTTTTAAAAGGTGAGTGGGAAATTTTATAGATTGTTATAATATGAAAATTATTCCGTTGGTGTTTATTTGATTATTATGCCTAATTGGATAATTGTATATGAGTTGTAGGCAACGAATTGAATATGATATGAATATAATAAATATCGCCTACATATTCTTATTTATGAATTGATTTAGCATTGTTTACAATTTGATCTGGAAATCAGTCCCAAAAGTATGAATTTAGAATATTGATTTGAATGAAATTTATTGCAGATCTGAAATAGGTTGTATAATAATGTTATAAATTTGGATTATTACCCTAATCTTGTTGGAATGTAAACTTTTTTATGTTTGGAATTGTTGGAATTTAGATCCGTTTAATATTTGTAAATTAGTTTATTTCTTTCCCTTTTAGAAAGATACAACGTTTTTCTAACAAGGAATAAATGCAAATAGAAAGAGATGTTTAAAGTGTGAATTCATTGTAGTTTACACTGTCTATTTCAGTAATAAAAGAAATGATTATTCTTTGTAATTTCAAACAATGTAATCATTTAAAGTTAAATCTTTTGTTTTGGACTAATTTATGGAAATTATAGCGGATAATCTTTTTAGATATGATTCCAACAATTTAACATGGAAATGGATATTCTGGTGAAGATATATAATTGGAACATATTTGATAAAAGTAAATATTTGTATGTAATTTACTACGCTTATAATAATTAAATAAAAAGCTAATAAAGACGCTTGCACGTAATATTCGCGTTTAGGATAATTAACTAATGGGAAAAGAATTTAAAAGGTTGTAACTTCAATAAATGGTAATAAATACGGGAATTTTAATAATCTGATAGGGTAAATAAATTAATGGGACTGACAAAGGTGGAATAAATATAAAATTTTACTAATTTGAAATTAGTAATCATACATACATATCTTAGAAAATGTCCGTTAGGATTTTATGGACAAATTGACATTTATGAGCATTAAATGAGGATTTATGGGGAGATAAATATTTAAGGTAAATCTTATTGCCTTAAATAAAATGAGAATTAGTAAGCTAAGTCCAATGTCTACTTAAGATAATATAAGTAAAGACTTAGGACGGTTAATTGGACTTAGTAGGTTAGTGATGCGAGCTCAGTAGAGCCACTCGATAGAAGACTGCCCTTCACTTTGAGGCTACCAACAGTCAGATGTACTTACTACTGATGTAAGATATCATTAATCTTAGGACCCATGAAGACGTGAGAGATTGGGCCTGCTTTCTTAATTGGAGAATATTAAATGGTCCAAATTTGGAATTAGGAGCGGTGAGAGATATCTTCATAGAGGTTCGCTTTTGGTTTGAGGTCTTAAGTGGTTGAAGGGCCTGCCTCTCTCCTAAATGGAAGTATTAAGTAACCTAGTGAGATTCCATATAAATATATAAGGATGTCTCTATAAAGGGTTTACTTCAGTGTTGAGGTCTTAAGTGGCTGTAGGGTCCGCCTCCCTACCGAAAGAAGTAACCTAATGAGATGCCATATTTATAATTAAAGAGTGATAGTGGATATCTCAAAACGGGTTCGCTTCAGATTTGGGGTCTTAAGTGACTGTAGGATTCTCCTCTTTTTTATAAAAGAAGTATTAAGTTGCCCAATGAGATATCCAAGCAATGACAGCTAGATAGCACCATTGAGGAGCACACTTATGGAAATAGGTCTTAAATGATGGGGCCTACCTTAAATAAGGTCATAAATGATCAGAGTCTGCCTATTTTCCACTTGGAAGTATTAAGTGGTTTGACTACAGTCTCTCACATTGCTGAAGCTGTAATAACAATAGTACCATTTAGGAGCACGTCTTGGGGATATTTCTTAAATGATAGGGTCTACTTTAGGTCTTAAATGTCCAGAGTTTGCTTATTTTCTAATAAAAGATATTAAGTGGCTTGGGTATTGTTTATTACATGGTTACGATTTTATCGACGATAAATGCGGTAATAGTTGGACATTAAATGTCAGAAGCCTTAAATAGTGGTTAGAGGTCATGTAGCTTGGACTCACCAACCATTGACAACATTGTTAGGAAACCACTTTGGGATTGAATCTTAAATGACGGGGTCTACCTTGATTAAGGTCTTAAATGGTAGAGTCGGCCTATTTATCCTTTTTAAAGTACTATAGAAGTTCGCTTCATATTTAGAAGTACTAAGTGGCTAATGGGTTTGGAAGTATTGGGTGACTGATATAGCTTCATTAGTATTTGTACCTTGGGAAGGAGTAAGTATGTAATTTGTGTGCAATGCAAGGGTAGATTAGAATTGCTAACCTTATTGGACATAACAATTAAAGGAAATCAATCGGTATAAGCTTATGTTATGGACAGCTTATATTTTCAATCACCAGAATGTTGTTCTGACCCCTTCCTCATTACAACCCACATGATAGGATTTAGGGGAACATGTCACTAGAGCTGGATGTGCTTTATTATTGGAGTAGTCTTCTTTCTCTCATGCTCGATGCTGATGTGACAATCTGCTATCCAAGAAATACCATTAATTCTAAGATAGTAGTCATAGTCAGTATTCTTATCTTATTATTGTTTCCGCCGTTAGTTTAGGTTTCTATAAATCTCTGATAATGCTCATGCTTATTTGTAGGTACTAAATCCAACGATCTGTGCTTTAATGGACTTGGGTTTCGATTTTTATCAAAATTTGGGCCCATTAAGGTACGGGCTATTACAACTCCCATGACTCGGTACTCTACTCCACATAGAGTATATATTTCATTAACAGTTGCTATCAACTCATCCTCTTATCATTTCAGGAATACATGCTTCTATTTAAATCAAAATAGCATGTTCAACTTGTGTCACTTCATAATCTGTTATTACCCTTTGAACCTAGTTCTTGGGATCTACAATGACTAGGTTGGGTTACCATTATAAGTGATTCTACATTCTACTAGCAATAGTTTCATTCTTTTAGATGTTGTGAGGACTTCCTCTCTGGCCAAACCTTTCATCAAAGGATCGATCAAATTCTCATCAGTGCGTACATGATCCAAACTAACAACTCCTGAAGAGATACACTCTCTTATAATACTGTGCTTACAACATACTTATCGTTTCATACAATTATAATGACGGTTCTTAATTTTTGCAATAGTCGCGACACTATCACAATGGATCAACACAGCTAGTTCAGTTTTGCCCACAAAGGGATCTCGACTAGCAGGTTTCTCAAGCAATCCGCTTCTTCACCAGTTGTAACTAGTGCTATTATCTCAAACTTCATGGTTAAATCAAAATAGTCTGTTTATTAGATTTCTAAGAAATAGCTCCACCTGCTATGCTAAAAATATAGTCACTTATTGCTTTGGAGTCGTCTGATAAAGTGTTCCAATTTGGATCGACATATCCTTGATCAAGTACAACTGAAAACTTTCCATAATGTAATCCAAGGTTCATAGTTCTTTTAAGGATGCCAATGATGCTCGCATAGTCAGACTGTCTTACACCTTCATCAGTGTTCTTAAATAGTTTTACATTTGCTTCTTCAAGACCTTTCATATCAAAATTATCACATGATATAGATTTCTCTGAATTAACAACATGAATATTTGGACCGAATAGAAGTAAATCATCCACATATAGTGGAGTCTAGGTCGGTCTCGTGTGTGGCGGTCGTGCAAGACTTCTCTCTCTAAGCCTAGAGAAAACATTAAATGCCCAAAGGGTCCAACTTAGGGCTATAGCGTCTCTTAATGCTTATAACAATATTTCAAAATTCACATCTATTTATTTAAATAAATTTTAAGAATAGGCCGATGAAAAGGAGAGTGGCATGTTTTCAACCAAGTTGATGTTCAATGTGGTATAGGGAAGACTTATTGCAATCAAGTTCTGGTGGCATCAACATAGTTTCATGTTCATTGTAATCTAACCGAATAAAAAATGAATACTTGGTGACTCTGATCAAAGTACAACATAAAGTCAATATAACTTCAATCGATATTTGATCAAATTCAGTATTCCAATTTAACTTTTCAAAGAGTAGGTCTATCTTGTAACAATTTTTGTCAAATTTTAGATCTTGATAAATACAAGCAACCAGAAATTAGAAAATCATTCATATTAACAAATAGAAAAAGTGTACTTGATTTTATATGTTTACGAGGTTTCATTGAGGGCCCATTTTTTAGTTACAAAACAAAAAAATAATTAAACACCAAAACCATAATCGAATAAAGTTTATAAATTATGCGAGTGATGATCTGCCTGTTTGACAACAACTTATTTTAAATCTTCTTAAGACAAGTTTTGAATGATAACTTATAAGTAATTTAAACAACTCAGAATATTTGATTTCTAAGTAATGTCTATGAAATTGATTTATAAGTAATAAACAATAGATAATTGTCTTATTATTAACTACTTTTGTTAGTTACTCATAAGATGTTTCTAAACATAAAATTGAAATAAGTAAGTTTTGACCACTTATAAAAAGTGAAAAGATGCTTGAATATGGAATGCCAGAAAAAACAAGACATGTAAAAGGGTAAATAATAGAATAGAGTATGGGAACAAGGGCTTAATTTTCTTTTTTCCTTTCAAATCTAGTTAGAGAAAAAGCCGTTAATAGAATTAATAAAGCCATGTTTAAATATTTACCAAGTCCAACATTTTTACATCCTAGCGTTGTATTTGTTAGGCGTGGCTCGCATTGTAAATGGAGTGGGTGCGTGGATTGAATGGATTAATGTCTCACATCGTAGGATATTTAGAATAATCGTGGTATATATATGAGATTCGTGGCACGTAACATTGAGGATTCCTTTTGTTACAATGTGTTTCCAAGATCAGATTATATGCACGATGGGAGGCGATGAAGGGATGTTCAATCAGGATGCCGACATGGAAGACTTCGACCGTTGATGTGCCTAGACACGGTGAAGAAAACACGTACAGAACGCAGGAATGCCGAAACTCAACATGGTATCAGAGCCTTAAGATTCTTTCAAAAAAAAGATAGAGATGGCGAATAACAGCATTCCTTTACAAGTTCCAATGCTCACCAAGAGCAATTATGATAATTGGAGCTTAAGGATGATGACTCTCCTTAGAGCACATGACGTATGGGAAATAGTGGAGAAATGCTATACTGAACAAGAAAATGAAGGTAGCTTATCTCAAACTCATAGGGATAGTTTGAGAAACTCAAGGACGAGGGACAAGAAGGCTCTTTGTCTAATCTATCAAGCATTGGATGATGATACTTTTGAGAAGATTTCGGGATCGACGTCAGCAAAAGAAGCATGGGAGAAGCTTCGAACATCTCACAAGGGAGCTGATTAAGTCAAAACGGTACGTCTTCAAAATTTAAGAGGAGAGTTTGAAACTTTGCATATGAAAGAAGGTGAGCTTGTTTCTGATTACTTCTTAAGAGTTTTAGTGGTTAGTAATAATCTAAAAAGAAATGGTGAGAAGTTAGATGATGTAAGAATCATGGAGAAGATTCTTATATCATTAGATCCAAAGTTCGAACATATTATCGCTATCATAGAAGAAATAAAAAACTTGAAGACCATGGCAATAGAGGAACTTCTAGGCTCATTGCAAGCGTATGAAGAAAAGAAAAAGAAGAAGGAAGAGACCGTGGAGCAAGTTCTTAGGACACGGATTGCAAAAAGGAAGAAAATAATCGAAGCCAACAAAGATGGGGTTATGGCCAAGAAAGAGGAAGAGGTCGTGGATATGGACATGGACGGGGTTGGAGGCCGAACAATGAAAACAACAGCAGCAGCAACAATAAAAGAGGAGAAAGCTCAACAAGAGGTCGTGGAAGAGGAAATTTAAGGTATGACAAGTCATGCGTTAAATGCTAGAATTGCGAAAAATTTAGACACTAAGCTTTCGAATGTAGAGCTCCAAGAAACAATAAAGTTGAAGAGAAGACTAATTACGTTGAAGAAAGAAATCAAGAAGATGGTACTTTGCTGTTGGCTTACAAGGAAAAGAAAGAGGAGTTAATCTCCAAAGGATTATGGGAAATTGTCAAAAATGGTTATGAATGGCCAAACGATTGGGAGAATATGTCGCAAATTGACGAGAGAGCGTTTGTGAAATTACGATGGAATGATCACCGTGTTCGTGTTGTGATAAGTGAGAATATTGATGAAGTAGCTTATGATCATATACTTAGAGAAGGTTCCACAGAAGAGTCGTGGAATTTGTTGAAAGAAGCATATGAAAAGAATGATGCAGAAATAACAGAAGACGACAATCTGATTGATGAGAAAGAGAAAACGAAGAATAATGAGAAGGAGAAAGATGCAGAAAAATTGCTGAAATTTGAGAAGTTAGAGAATGATAAATTGGAAGAAGAAGGAAAACGTATAGAGGAAGAAAAAGAAGAACATGAAGAAAATAAAGTAAGCGAAGATGACGTCAATGACAAAGAGTACGAAAACAAACGAGATGAAAACGAAGAAGACGTAAATCAAGGAGATGAAATTCAAGAGTTTGGAAGAGATTTGAAATATGAGCAAAAATCTGAAGAGGTGGAAATGGAGAATTTTAAAGAAATAGAAATTGGATTGGTCAAAAACTGCAAGAGCGAAGTTATGAAAGAATGCAAAGATAAAATATACGAATCATTCAAAATTTATGGTACTGGAACAAGGCGGATGTTGGAACGCTTACTTTATGGAAAATCCTATTGTGACAAAGAAGGACGATATGAAAGAAATAAAGCAAGAATCCGTGAACTTGCATTGAAGATCTCTACGTTTGGTAAGAAGGTCAATGTAATGAAGAAAGTTTGGATGATATCTCTATTCCTACTGAAGCACATGAATTACAAAGATTTCAGCTTGGAGTCACAAATCAAGTTTAAAGGGGGGAGTTGAAATATTAAACTTGATTTGTTATGGTTAATTTCTGGAATCTTCTTGTTATTATAGTTTCTAGAGTCTTCTTGCATTTACTGTAATTTGTTGAGAGCTCTTGAATTTTCTGGTAGAAATAAGAATTATGTAGGGAGTCATGTTTCTAGAATGGTTTAGAGAAGTCACGTTTCTAGAATAGTCTATGGAGTCCTATAAATAGAAGAGCTCTCTCATCATTTTGAATCAAGCAATCAAACAAGAAATCTACTATCAATAAAAGAAAAGTTTTCAATAACAAAAAGACCGCTTTCTTATATTCTCTCCCTTTTTCTCATAAAAAATATTCAACAGTATTTTCGCTAAAAAAAAAATTTCCCCGCTTTTGCCGTGTCGAACCAACTTATCAGGCCCCTAGGATTTTGCCTATGGTAACATCTTTGGGGATGGCTAAGAGAATGACAAATCCACTTTGATTAGTTTGAAAAGTCTAGGATCCGTTTGGTGTAATTTTCAATGTATAAAATGCATTGAATTTTCAAAAACGATTAATTCGTAAAATGGTTTTAATGTATAAAATTGAAAACAATTTTTTTTGTTTTCCACCATTTCCCTTTTTTTCCATCCCCACGTCGTCCACATCCTTCCGCGTCTTCCAGTCCTTTCTACCCGTCCTCCTGTTCCAGATCTTTTGGAATACATACTGAAAACGCAAAACTCAAAATTTCATTTTCAAACCAAACAGACCCTTTGATTATATGAGTGTTAATCTAGCTCCATGGTTTCTATCTAGTTTGTTTGCCCATCAACTTGGGTTCAATACCTATGTTCCATAGTTTTGTTTATTTAATTATAATCCTGTGTTTTATTTTAATACATTCATATTTTTTTCCTTTTATATACTTTATAATAGTGTCCGTCGCATTACCAGCGTGTATATTCACAAAAATAGACACAATTCGCAATTTTTACATCACGTATCTAACTATACATGAAGGAAGGCGTATTGCTTTAAGCTTGTGCAGTGTAGTATATCCTCATCACCCAGCGTTGTTGAAAAAAAAGGGGTCGGCTGTTTGGCGGTTTTTGGAGCTTCTTACATATAATAATCAAGAATTTTAACAAAATTAGCATGTGAATGTACTATCTTATGGGGCTACTTGAAAAATGTCTACTAAACTCCATAGACAACAATGAGACCTATCTCTAAACCTTATATATAGCTGGCACATTAGTTATAGTGAGCCTAGGGCTAAACCAGCTAATCTGTTGAAATATTAAACTTGATTTGTTATGGTTAATTTCTAGAAACTTCTTGTTATTATAGTTTCTAGAGTCTTCTTGCATTTACTGTAGTTTGTTGAGAGCTCTTGAATTTTCTAGTAGAAATAAGAATTATGTAGGGAGTCATGTTTCTAGAATGATTTAGAGAAGTCATGTTTCTAGAGTAGTCTATGGAGTCCTTTAAATAGAAAAGCTCTTTCATCATTTTGAATCAAGCAATCAAGGAAGAAATCTACCATCAATAAAAGAAAAGTTTTCAACAACAAAAAGACCATTTCTTATATTCTTTCCCTCTTTCTCATAAAAAATATTCAACAAAGTAGTATCAGAGCTCCATGGTTCGAGGGACTGGTACGATGCAGCGTGGGATGCTCGTCAAGGTGGAGATATGGTTAAAGCAGTTTGCTCTTCCTGCTTATGAGAACTCGAAGTAGCAGCCTGACCCAACTGTGAAGAGGATTCTGGTGTAACTCCAAAGGTGACTTGAACAATGCTCGCCAAGGTGGAGATTGTTAGGCGTGGCTCGCATTGTAAATGGAGTGGGTGCGTGGATTGAACGGATTAAAGTCCCACATCGCAAGATATTTGGAATAATAATGGTATATATATGGGGTTGGTGACACGTAACATTGGGGATTCCTTTTGTTACAATATGTTGCCAAGATCAGATTATACCTCCGATGGGAGGCGATGGAGGGATGTTCAATCGGGATGCCGGCATGGAAGATTTCGATCGTTGATGCGTCTAGACACGGTGAAGCGAACGCGAGAATGCCGAAAATCAACATAATCATCTTGAACAATATGACCCAAATCCTGAAAACTCTTATTCGTGCTGCTAAAATAAGTTATTTGTTATATTTCAGTTGAGTTTCAGCTGAGAAAAAGCATGAATCCTACACGATGAGCGGGGGGAGAACATGATGGTTTATGGAATTGAAGGGGATATTAAACACCGGTGTCTATTTAAAAATACTAGAACTCATACACATGCATTTGCGTCAAATGATATCTATAAAAAAGGATACGAACAATGGCTTGTTCAAAAATTAGCCATCCAAGTGATGCTTGGTCACTTTTCCGTGGCAGATTCAGAGTGATCTCATGGTTAGTTTACTGAATATGAGACTGTTTTTTATAATAGCAAAGTCTTCGTCGTTATGACTTTGCTGTTATAATATTATAACTGCAAAGACTTTGTCGTTATAATAATTTGCCTTTGTTTTTATAAAATATAACGGCTCAGACTTCGCTTTTATAGTTAAAAATAATTATAACGGCGAAGTCTTTTTTTTATATTCTGATGTTTTTTATAGATAAATTGGTCAATGACTGATTCTGCGGTTATCTGTGGGTACAGCTCGTTCACTTAGTCCAAAAACATATGAGAAAGTGAAGTGAACAGGTCGGATGGTTGATAATGGTTTTAATTAAATTAAATGAATAGAATATCCTTTTGTTTATTATATCTTTGTTTATTTTATTTTCTGGATCATGAAAAAAAATTACTTGGGTATTTTAGGAAATATCAGGTTTCATCATTATGTGTCTTTGCTTTTATAATAATTAAAAACAGTTCGGTGTTTTATATTCTTAAGAACTTTTAATTGAAACACGGTTTTCTAATCTGATTACAAAAAGTTAAGCATAAACGTTGAAGTTGATTTTGACTACCCGTACATAAATGTTGGTTTTGACAACCAGTAACTCGATGGGCTAATTTCTTATATAATGAAAATGCTGTAATTAGTCAACATCCATTTGTATAATTAATTTAATTCCTATGTTTAATAAATTGACAGTGCCTAGGGACTTAACATGCAGAAACGTGATAGCATCGACGAATATACCTTCGATGCATTTTTGTACTTGCATGTGTTTGTCTTATACATGACTAGGTCTATAAATCTTATCTATATTGTTGTAGCTTTGTCATCAATGCATAAGCCAAATTATTCTTCTTGTACACCAGCCTATGATAAGCAATGGTCAACAGCAATCCATATCCAACATGACACTCGATTATAACAAGAACAATATGTAAACTTTATATAAACACCAACCATGTATGAATGAAATACATCAAAACATAAATAAAAGAAGGAAAAAAGAAGTATATAAAGAAGGATCGAAAATGTGTTACAGAGTTGACTGTAAGAAATGCGGAAAAATTTCATGGGATGGTTGTGGTGACCATGCTGCCACCATTTACAGTAAGATTGAGAAAGGGAAGCACTGCATGTGTAAGAATTGGCCAGGGGTTAAAATTCCCACTGAAACAAAACCTGCTGCAACTACAAGCACAGGTTTATATCTAAATTCATTAGTATTACTTGAATTGAAAATTGGATAACGTATATAAGCTAGTATAAATGTTCATTTTTTGTGTTTGTTTTAATTTTCAGAGGCAGCAAAAGCTTGATATCAAGGGAAGCTTTGACAACCTGAGTATATATTTGGGTTACTTTCATACCTCTTGTTCTTTATATATGTAATTTCTGTAATAAACGAGCCTTTTGAGGAGGTGAGAGAGATATCAAAAGAGAATCAACGCTTGTTGATTTTGCTCTTGTATAATACAATTGAAGTAATTATAAATTTATGTGTGCTTTTTTTCTTCTTCTTTTTTTTTCTTCCCAAATTTGGTTTAATGTAAAAATTTCCGATATCGCAAAATTAGCTTCTACCTTTGAGAGTTAAGGTTTTTCACGTTTAGTAGGTTGGACGAATAAGCTTCCGAAGATGAACATGAGACAAAAGTTAGCTATTTAAGAGTTATTAGTTTTATTTCCGCTGTGATGTATTAAGACTGATACGTCTATTTAACACTCTGATCATGCAAGGCAGCATCTTCATATATTGCTCTTGGCGTAAACTGTAAAAATTATATTTGATCAAAATCTATGAAACGTTTTGAAATTATGTATCTAAATATGAAATATGAATTTGAAATATAATCAGAAAGATGTTATAGTTCTGTGTTGATTTTATTTCATATTCACGTGCTTCTGATATTATGAATACTATTAACATTACCGTATTTTATCACCGGAAATTAATACTATAAATGACTGCAGCATCTGCAACGCATAACTTCGGGCCTCAAGATATGAGATGTTACAAGTTTGTGCTCTTCGGTAATAATTTTTTTGGCTGCTGTAGGAGCCGTAATAATCTTAAACATGCTATAATTTCCTCTGTCGAATTTAACAAGATATAAAGATAACGTCGGAGCTGTAATAATTTTTTTTTTAAAAAAGGTTCTTTATTATATACAAAATTCATATATTTTCATAATATGCCTTATCAAAACCTTACAACCTCCTAATCTAGATAAGTACCTTATAAAAAAAAGGAGTACATATTATTTTCAACAGGAAAATATTCTCTAGAACAAAATTCAACGCTTTTTTGATGCGTGGGGCAGCCCACCAATGTTTTATTCCCAAAGACAGAAGCGTTAAAAAATTCTAAAAAGCCACAACTGCTGCCGCACGCTTTCTCCATTTCTTCTTCGATCTTGTTCTTCTTCTTTTTAATTCTTCTTCGATCTCGTTTTCTTATTCGCGAGCGTTCAAATTTAAATTCGCTTCTTTATTCTTCCTTATTTTTGTACGCGATTCATTCACATTATCCTGATTTCGATTCTCATGTTTTTCCCTTGGACACTGGAAATTTTCAAACTTAGGTATGATTATATTTTTTTTCTCATTTTCTTCCATCAAAGTTTTAATTTGGTTGTTTCTTATATTCTCTTATTTTTCTTTTTAAAAATTGAATTCAGTTTTGTTGCTCTGTTTTCTTCTTTCATAATCTATGCCAAATTTGGGCACTAGAAACAGGTATGTGTTTTGTTATCTTTTTTATGTAATAATGTTTTCTTATGTGTTTTAAATTAAATGTTATTTGGTTTTTGTTCACCGATGTATATCTTGGATTCAATGGACTCTGTTTAAGTATTATTTTTGTTATTGGTTTGAGGTTCATATATTAGGTATCAGTTTTAGAGCATGTTGGTACCATTTTTGAAAAATATTTGTTATTTTTTACTCTTTTGTTTGACTGAGTATATAAAAAAAGTGTGCTGCTAAAAACACCTAAAAAAAAGCCAACTATTACCATAAAATTTTTAGTCAATCTTAATTAATTTATATGCTTCCTAATACCATGTTTGTCTCTCCACTCAGTTATTAATCACCGAATGACTTCACGTTCTTTTTTCTCTCACACGCCTTTTCTTCTTCTCCTCCACTTCAAACCTAAACCTTAGCTCACATCCCTTCTTCTAAACGGTTATACTAAAAACTCTAATATCCAACTTCCTTGTTCTTCGTCTAGCCTAAACCCTAATACCTAAATTCTCCATTGTTGAAAATCTCCTTCTCAAAGCGATTAATTTTTTTTGAACAATGAAGGGAAAGAACTTTTCTAAGAAAGAATGCGATTTAGTGATTAGTCAATGCTTAAAGGAATGAAAAGAGGTAATTTTGTTTTAAATTAATTTGTATGTTTTTAGTGCTATTACCAATGATTATTTGAATGCTTTGTTCATTTAGTTTTGTAATTTAAAAAAAAATTACAATTAGTGTTTTGTTATTAATTTTCTCACTGAATTGATAGGAGACATCGTGTATGATGAATTCAAATAATGAAAAAGAAGAAGATGGTTGAGATGTCTGCATTTGCTTCTTCATCACTCTCTTTGATTTTTGCATTGTGAACAGTAGCCACCCTGAAGAGAATGATGAACAAGGAGGGAAAGTGAAAATAGGTTTTTTTGTTGAAGTGGTAACCTGATTTGTTTATTTTGTGGTATTACATAGCATATACGCTGGTTAGTATAGGTGCTCCCTAGAAATGGTATTAGTAAGTATTCTTTTGGGTGCTTTTAGCAGCACGCTAAAAAAATTAAGTTGTTATAGAGTAAATTTAATGATCATTGAGTTGAATTAGTGTTTTGTTAGTATCAAATATTTAATGAATTTTTTTTGAGTGTAAGTTTTACTATTAATCTGAGGATCTGTTTTTAGATATCGGTTTTAGTGATAGTAGATATCATTTTTTATAAAAACTGTTTTATTTTTTGATTTTTGATTTTCTGTTTTATAAAGAAAATTACCGTGCTAGAATAAAATGACAATCGAAATGAAACATTTTTTCGTTGATTTTTTTTGCAGTAGTGACAATAGCTTCTTGTTCTGTTTGTATTCAATGATAATACTTTCAACACTCGATTGTCCGTTAATTGTTCTTTTTATGATTTAAAGAATGAAATTTATCGTCATTGGTCTCATTTAACTCGTTCATCCATCGGGATTTCTTACGTGCTTGAGAATAAAGTTATCGTGGTTGATACCGATTCCGACCTTCAAAGTATAATTTGTTTTCAATTGTATAAGAAAAATGCATTCTTTTCTTTTACTGTTAAGGTCAAGGGTTCTTAATTGGAAAATGATGATGGTGGTTCTATTTCGATTTCATCTAATCTTCATAGTTATTTTTCTTCTAGTGGATCTTTGTGTTCAAATGTTGTTGTTCATAGTAAAAGTTATTTGAAGGATATGTTGAAGAGACGTTCAAAAATATCTATTTTTGATTTGTTTGTTTTTTTTGGAGGAGCCAATGATTTTAGGAAACTTTTGATGGCATACCAAATTCAAAAGGGATATGAATTAGTGTTTTTGAAGAATTGTTCTACAAGAATTACTACTATTTGCTCTTAGTTTATGAATGGATGTCCTTTTAAAGTGCATGCTTCTTGTGATTCCGGACAACTCAATAGGTTATTCATTAGAAGTTTGGTTAGTGATCATTCTTGTGGGGCTAGCCTTAGAAATTTGAATAATCCACATCTTTCTAGTGCATTTGTTAAATCGTTGATTATTGATGAGATTCGTGATTGTCCTAGTAAAAAAACCTAAAGATATAATAGATGATTTTAGAAGAAGATACAATCTTGCTTGTCTTACTCTTTTGCTTATTCTGGAAAACAACTTGCTTTGATGGTGCATGGTAATGATGTTATGTCCTACAATGATTTGAGTTGGTATTTAGAAGCATTGAAGAAGCATAATCTAGGTAGTTATGTCGATATGGATGTTAATGCTTGTACTAATCAATTTGAGAGAGTGTTTATTGGTTTTAGTGCTTGTTTACTTGGTTTCAAGCGTTGTTGACCTATGATATTTTTAGATGCTACTCATTTAAGGGGACGGCTAGGTGATTTGACGGGCGCTACTTCAAAAAATGGCATTCAAGGTATGTTTTTAAGTTATGTGGTGATGTTGTGTCAATGTTGTGAAAAATAACCAGTATCGGTTTCTGTTTCTGTTAGTATCATTTTTAAGTTTCACTAACTGTTATTTTGAGTTTTTAAGTATGATTTTAGTCCAGTATCAGTTTCTACTAGTTTTTGTTAGTACCAGTATCAATTTCTGATAGTATCCTTTTGTTTGTATCATTTTAATTGAGTTTTTGTTATTTTTAGTTTAAGTAACTGATATATTGCAGTGTTGTTGTTTTGGCTTTGGTGTGTATTAGATTAGTGCTTATTATCGGTTTTAGGTATCATAATTTAAAATGTTTTAATGTATAGTCTCAGAATGTAGTTATCCATTTTTAGGTAAAAGTTTTTAATTATCGGTAGCAGTTTTTAGGTATCAATTTTTAAGTTAATAGTTGATTGAATTTTTTTTAAATATTTCTTTAAAATTATTATTTGCAGGTTTTTTCCCTTTGGCTGTGAGTATAGTTCCTCTGGAAAATGTGGATAATTGGAAATGACTTTTGAGTCATTTAAAACAAATGCTTTAAGAAGATCGTGATTTGGTTTTTATGTCGAATCGCCATCAAGGTTTAATTTTAGGCATTCGTGAAGTTTCTGCTTCAGCCTTTCATAGTTACTACTATCTTCATATGGAACAGAATCTACTTTCAATAGTAAAGACAAGAATTCGAATATGTCTATCATTGATTTGTTCAAGATGTGTTCTAGTGCTTCTAATATGTATGAATTTGAAGAAGCACATTCTAAATTTTGTGAAATTGGCGGTGTTGCTGCTGTAAATTTCTTGAAGGATAAGTCTTTTGTTAAATGGGCTGATTTGTTTTTCCATGTAAACAATACGGTGAATATAGTTCAAATGTTGTCGAAAGTTTTAATAGTTGGATTTTGGATGAACGAGCCTTGCCTATTATCATATGCTTAGGTGGAATTCGAGTTAAAGTTATGAAACAAACGGCTAAAATGAGAGAGGAGTATCAATTGTGGAATACCACTCTTTGTCCTTCTATCGAGTGTCGTTTAAGTGAATCGATTGAAGAAGGATTTAGATGGGATGTATACAAGTCTTCAGAGTTTGTTTTTGAAGTGAAATCACCAAAATCTCATCGTGTTGATCTTAAAGAGTGAAGTTGTAGTTGCAATCAATAGAAAGTTACATGATTTCCTTGTGCCCATGCTATTAAGTGCATGAACAACTCAAAATTGTCCGCTTATGATTTTGTTGAGTATAATTTCACCGTGGATGCTTATCATTCTTCTTATACTAATGCTATTAATCCTATTCTTAATTTTGATAAGCCAATTGTTGATGCAAGCATTGAAGATGTTATTAAGCCACCTAGATGCCGGTAGACTTTCTATAAAATGGAAAGGAGGATTTGCATATTTTCAAAATAAGCAAAATAGATGTGGTATATGCAAGCAATATGGTCACAATAAACGTAATTGTTAAGCTTCTAAGGAGATATAATTTAATTTTCATGCTTTTATGAATTTGTTGAGAGATATACTTAGTTGTATGTCTTTTTTCAGCAATTTTATGTAATTGAACCTTGTTATATAAGTACGTTGGTTTATCATATACTAAATTTGACATTGACTTGCTCTTTGTAGTTAAACTTTGTTATATAGTATCATTTTTAGTTGACTGTAGTGTGTTTTGGAATACATAGTTGGCATGGGAAGTGATGTGTTATAATGTTTATATGCTGTTCAGTTTATTCGTTTTTATTTGTTGTTTGTTATCAGTTTTTGGTACTATTTGTGTCAGTTTTAGACATGTAAAAACATGGTATCGGTTTTTGTATGGTATAAGTATCAGTTTCAATATTACAAATTATGGTATCATTTTTTGTATGCTTTTAGTATCATTTGTACGTGGTGATTTTTATTTTCTTTCTAATTTTGAAGTGACTGCAATTATTTGTTTGCTGAGTTTCGAAGTGCAAAACTATGAGAAGAATTATGATCTAAAATGTCAACAAATAATGTAGACTATGTTATGGTGAACATTTGGCAACTAAAGAAGTGTAAAAGTTTTGTTTGGTATAGTGCCGTTGTTAAATTATTTCAAACAGCTATTGGGTATCAGTTTTGCATATTAGTAGGTATTAGTTTTGTTATAAATTATAGTCAAAATAGTTTATAAAATAACCAAGTATGAATTTCAATCAAATGGCTACTAGGTATGAGTTTGAACTACTTTGGTATCACTTTTATCATACAAGACAATGAACTAAATAATTAAATTTATAAAGCATCATATTATATCAAACAGCTATTGGGTATCTTTTTTGCATAAATATAGGTATCGATTTTGTTGTAAATAATAATTTTTTATAATTTATAAAATTATCAAGCATAAATTCCAAATATACAGGTACTAAGTATGAGTTATGCACTATTTTGATATTACTTTGTTATACATGACAGTAAACTTAATAATTTAATTTATAGAACATCATGTTATATGGAATAACTACTAGGTATCATTTTGCGTAAATATAGGTATCAGTTTTGTTGTAAGAAACATTTAAAATGATTTATAAAATAATCAAGCGTGAATTCCAATTATACAGATAATAGGTATGAGTTTTGCATTATTTTGATATCACTTTTATTGTATAGGACAGTTAACTAGCAGATATATGACTATTCAAAGAGTTGAAATGTTTCATCTTAATACAATGAAGATGACATGGACTTGGAGTGTTCAAAAATTCTTTCAAATTTTGATATCTAATCATAGTTGAATTCGGACATTTTTCTATAACAAAAAAAGAAAATACAAATAATACAAACAATAGTCAGCATCTCGGTTTAAGTCATAGACAATTGTTTTATTTAAATATTAAAAATAATGAACATAACTTAAAACAAAGTATCAGTTCATAGTTTAAGGTAGGTGAAAAATAGTATCAGTTCATGCACACTATTGGTATCAGTTTCATTTGTAAATAGAAATATATTTACAATCATAACAGAACATCAAGTGTGAAAGAAGTTAAACAAAGCTAATTTTTACAACATCAGAAATAAATTCATAGTCTTTACAACAAATTAACATAATATGAAGAAGTGTTTGTATCAACATTAAAAAAATTGTTACATTCTGTTACTTCTAACATAATATCTCAAATGTATATTAAGGTCAAACCGAACATAACAGCAGTTTTTGCAAACAAATTCACTTCTTCACCTTTTTTTCCGGGCTTGACATGAACTTGGCTAAATTCCAGTAGTGCTCATTGTTTGTCAGTATCTCATGCACAATTCTTGCTCTTGTTTTCAATATTTGTTTAGCATCTATTTTGATTGGTATTATGCTTTTGTTCAGTGAAATGATGAATATCATGACGTGTATACCTCAGTCAACCCTATTTAAAGCAAAATATATTGTAAGTATCAGTTTGCATCACTTGTAGTATCAAGTTTGCAACAAATATAAAACACTGTATTTCAGAGATAATGGTGCAAACAGATCACATACTTTAAATTAAAGTATTTAAAAGTTTTACTACCATAGTTAGCATTAGTTTTAGTATCAGTTTTAGTGCCTGTAGGTGTCATTTTAAGATTTGTGGTACTTTTTTGTTTTAGTTTTGATTATATACAAGTTCAGTGTCAGTTTTGTGTATGTATGTATCAGTTTTGTGCCTGTAGGTATCAGTTTTGTCTATGTAGGTACCAGTTTATGTTTATTTAACTGATAGATAATAGCTTCTGTATGAATCAAATTCAATTCAATGTACTAGGCATATAAAGATGTATAGTAGTTTATATAAAAGATTATAATGCAAACAAATAACAAGTTCTAAGTATCAATTAATTATCAATTCAGTATCACTATTAGTTTCAGTTCTAGTGTCAGTTCGTTCTCAGTAGGTATCATTTTTTTTTTAAAAAAATAGCTTAGGTGTATGGTTCTTGCCGTGCACACTTGATTTTATGCATTTCGTCTGGCTTCACCTCTATATCTTGTACATTTTTCTATTTTCGGAGTTCTTGCAGCATTTCTTCAATTCGTTTTCTCTATTAAAAACAAAATTATACAAAGTTAGATTATGTTCACTTGGTTGCAATTGTATTAGTTAATTTTTTTGAAAAAAATATCATACCAATTTCATATCTTCTTTTAAACTAGGGTTGTTTCTGTCATTTGATCTTGTAAGACATCTAGAATCTACATGACACCATTGCATTGTTGGGTATGTCAAAGTTACCAACGTCCAACGGTCTTCACAATGTAGAGGGAAATATATATCTTTTGCATATTTATCATGTACAATTGTTTCAAGCATAAGCATGACCAAATGTTTTTGAATACTATTTAGATTCAAGATTACTACTTTCTGTTGAATACAAAAATAAGTTACAATTCAATGTATGAAGCAATTATTATGTACTTGCATATCGAAGTTCTATTTCTCGTTATGGTGGTCGTAAATGCATAGTTATGCACTACCAGCCTGCATTTAGATATATACTAGTCAATTATCTATATTAACAATAGGAAATTGTAGGTTTTTGTTATTGGTGAAACAATATTAAATAATAAATAGTATCAGTAATGTTAATAGTGGCTGTATATATTGAAAAGTATAAAAACAACAAAGCATCAAATCAAATAAAGCAGCTTTTGGGTACCAGTTTTTGCATTGATTTGGTATCAGTTTTGTTGTACATAATACTTAAAATATTTTTCTAAAATTAACAATCATCATATTTCATCATCCAGAAACCAGGTATCATTTTTACTTACATTTTGGTATCAGTTTTGATATAAATTACAATGAACATAATTTAGAAAGTAAGTAAGCATCAACTCCAAACATATAGCTATTAGGCATCAGTTTTGCATTATTTTGATATCGTTTTTGTCATACATGACAATTAAATAAATAATTAAAATTATAGAGCATCAATATTATCAAACAAAAACTAGATATCAGTTTTGCACATATAGGTATCATTTTTGTTTTAAATAATAGTAAAAATAATTTATAAAATAATGAAGCATGAATTCCAATCAAAAAACCATTAGATATCAATTTTGCACTATTTTGATATCACTTTTGTCATATATGATGGTCGACTAAATAATTAAATCTACATAGCATCAAGTTATAACAAACAGAAAGTAGGTATCATTTTTGCATATATGTAAGTATTAGTTTTGTTATAAGTAGCAGAAAATAACCAAGCATGAATTCTAATCAAACAGCTATTAGGTATTAGTTTTGTACTTTTTTTTGAGATCATGGGGAACCTTAAGATCATGGTATTCATTGATACTCACTTAAGTAAACCCCACGCCGTGTGTCTACCCCGCTTTTACTTATTCGTCGCACACGGATACGTAACGTTGAAACTCCCACTGATGGTTTGGCGCTGGGATTCGAACCTGCCCGGACACAGTCCTTTTGGTCCTCATCTCCCATCTTCCAAACCAACCGAGCTACGAACGGCGGGTGTATTAGTTTTGTACTTATTTTGATTCATATTAGTATTAAGGAAAAAAAATTATGTACCTACCCATCCGTTTAATTTCCTTTAAGAACATGTCGTAGTGTTTTTTTATTATTACATATACTTTTTGATTGTGCCATAGTCCTCCCATGCTACTTCACTGTTTAACAAAAATGATTTGAATCAATTAATTAATGTTATATTAATATATAGCATTAGCATAAATATTTGTAAACTTACTTTTGTAATGATGTCGGAGCAAAAAAACTTTGATTACATCTTGTTGTTCTCTGTTTAGGTATACTAAGCATTTGTAGTGTCCTAGTTCTATCTCTGTAAGTGTTGGTTCTATTACTGCAATTGGCTCTGGGAAGGATTCTTCTGCACTTTTTTTCATCGTCTTCGTTCTTTTTAGGTTTTGGCTTATTTTCCCTTTTTTCACTTTCTAACCATAATCAAAGTTGTTGCTTTGTTTTCTTTTTCTTGTTCTTCCTTTTACTTTTTACACATAAGAAGTTGGGTTTTTTTACCATTGCTTTGCTTTTTTGTCCAGCTGATTTTGTTAGTTTCTTTTCTTGATCTTGTTCAGTTTTTTCATTTCAAATTCTTGTGAGCCATAGAGTTTGAGAGATAAAGGAGTGAAGTCAAGTACTGAAGTATCATAAGGTACAATTTGGCTTTTGATAGTGGCATCTTCTTTTATGTTTTGAGCTTCTTCTGTTTCTTTTTCTACCATTTTTTCTTGATTTGTTGGAAGAACCATTTCATTTGTTTTGTCCACCATTTCTGCACTTTCTTTTGTTGTCTCCAATGGTGTATCTTGATTTGGTTGAAGCACTTTTTCATGCATTTCAGTTTCAGTTTTTGTCTGTATGCATGTATTGTCCTTTTCAGTTGCTTGGTGGACTTGTTCTATATTAGGCTCAGCAATTGTTTCTTCCTTTTGTTCTTCATTTTTTCCAAGTGTTGTTTCCATCTCTTGATTTTCATCCATTGTATTGATTATTTCAGTCTGATTTGCATTTCCTTTTGCTATGTCTATAGGTGTATCTTGATTTATTTCAGTTGCTTCTTTATTCTTTTCTACTTGACACTACGCAGTTTCTTCTTGACACTCCGCATTTTTTGTCTTCATTCTTTTCTTCACTCTTTTCAGTTGAGGATCTCTTTTATGCATTTTAGGCTTCCATCTCTAAACATGTATCTTCGTTCATTTCAGTTGCCGTGTGGACTTTTTCTACATAGGGCTCGGCATTTGTGTAACAGCCCTAATTTTTGATAACATTATTCATGAGATTTAATTAGATAAACTAAATAGAATAATGTAAATATTAAGTGATAAGGGGATTGAGATTTGAAAATAAAACTTAGATGTCGTGCTTAATTAATTAATTAAATGGGCTTAAGAATGGCTTATAGGCTAATTAATTAGCACAAGGGCATATTGGGAATTAGCCGCACCTTATTACCATAACCCTTATATATTTCCGTTCCTTATACCATTCACGTTCATTTTTCTCATTTTCAAAAAAACAATCAAAACACAAACTAATAGAGGAGCCAACCATTAACAAAGAAAGAAAAGAGGAATTCAATCAAAAGCTTGGGATTCAAGCTTAGGGGAAATTAATCCCAATCCAACCTCCTTATCCTAATCAAGGTGAATAATAATTTATACCATCTCTATTTTGTTTTATCATCATATGTTTTCGGATTTAAGATTAAATTCGTTTTTATGATGTTTTGGATGATGATATGCTTGAATTATAATTTGTTTGATTTAAACAAAATTGTTTAAATGGGGAACTATGTGGTTTTAGGGCAAAACCGATTGAATTGAATGCCATGGAAAAATTATATGTTATGTAAAACACGATTTTGGAGTTGGGTTTTAATTTTGATAATTTTCCAAGCTATGGAAAGATTATTATGAATTTTCAAAGGAAAAGATGAACAAATTGGGTTAAAAATTTATTTCGATTATTTCAGGAAGAATTTGGGTCTGAAATTTTGATATGTTTGATAACATGATGAAAGAGAATTTTTGTAATTTTTGGGGATTTTTCCTAAGAGATTTACTTTGGAAAATAAATTATTTTAGAAGAAGGATTTAAGTGCAATTTTGATTTTGCTTAATGGAAGGGCTTAATTGTTAAATTTTCCTTGATTTAGATCTGATAATAAGCGACAGTTATTTTGTAAAGAATTTGAGAAGTTATGGAAACCAATTACATGTTTACAAGCAGACAGGTTAGTTGGAAATTATTTGCTTTACTTAGCAATAAATCTGTTTTACCCAGAAAAGCGGGATGCGCTTCTTTTAGAAGCTCTCTGGACCTTATGCTTTCGCCTCGACTCAGTCGAAGCCAACCCTACCGAAACCCACCTAGTCGAAACCAATACACATGGTATCAATGATATTGGTACAAAGTGGATTGGAGGAAAGCGGAAGGCATAGTGTCGAAAGCATAACTTCCGATGGGTTCGAAACCTTAGTTTTACTTTCACATGAAAAAGCGCCTGCCTTGTTTTATTAAAGCTTTCGAAGGAGTCAAAATGTATGCTTTCAAAAGGGGTTTTCTAATAGCTTTCGAAGGGGTTGCCATTTTATGTTTTAAAAGTATAGGCTTTCGAATGGGTTCCTTTATTTATAAAATGATGCTTTCGAAAGTAGTGGTTTCGACTTAGTCAAAACCCTGTTGTCGTTCTTTTTCCATTCGAGTGTATTGAAGTCATTAATGCTTTCGAAAGGTAGCCTTTGTTTTAAACTTATACTAAGCCAATTCCTAAATGCTTTCGATAGGGTTTAAGGGTTTTGAAGGAAATAGCTTCGAAAGAGGGTTTCGATGCTATCCTTCAAAGTTTTTCTTAAATGATTTGAAGCTTTCGAAAGGATGGTGCCGACGCATATAAACTTTTGCCAAACAATTTTACATGAAGTTTAAAGGTTTTGAAAGGGATACCTTCGTATATATTTACTTTGACCCAAAAGATGTTTTTAAAGCAAAACCCAATAGTTTCAAAATGGGTACTTTCATTGGTTTCGAAGCTATGTTCTAAAGATTATTAAGTAATGTTTTGATACTTTCGAAAGGTATATTTTGGTTTCGAAAGAGATGATTTAAAGAGCTTCGAAAGGTTTATATGCAATGTTTAGAAAAGAAGTTTTCTATGCTTTCGAAGGAGGTTATCCAGGGGTCTCGAAAGCAATGTTTTAAGGTTTTGAAATCCTTAGTTTTCAAAACAAATAACCCAATCTCATTTTAAAAGAAAACCATGATATAAATAAAGTGTTTTAAAAATGGAGTTTTGAAGAAGATTTCCTTAATAAACAGGTTAAAGGGATTAACCAAGTTTTATATAAAACGATTTCAAGGATATTAAACCACAGGAGTTGGTATTATTATGTTTGCTTCTTCATATATTTATTTAAATATATTCATATTGTAATGGACCTATAACTGTAATTAGGGAAAGGGGAGAATAACCAGTTAGGTTTACCCAGTAGTGAATATAAACTAAATTAACTCCTGAATGAGTAGAATTGCATCCATGAGGTCAGGAAGACAAGAGTATAGGATGCTAAAATACTAAAAGAAGATATTGGCAGGGGCCAATAGGTTCACAGTAAGCCCATGAAAATGTGTATAGGAAAAGAAATTGGCAGGGGCTAATAGGTTCATAGTAAGCCCATGAAAACTATGTATAAAAGAAGTTGTCAGGTAGATAGGTTAATAGTAAACCCACGAAAACTATGACTAGAAAGATTTATTGGCAGGGGCCAATAGGTTTGTAGTGAACCCTTGAAAACTATATCCGAATTAAGATATTAACAGTAGTCAATAGGTTCCTAGTCAACCCATGAAAACTTGGATACGAGAGAAGTTACTGGGGTTACCAATAGGTTCAAGGTGACCCTAAAAACTATAAATGAGACAGTTAGTCAGAATGAATGGGGATGGGAAATCCAGAATTGATATACTTGTTTGCATATTATCATATTATTTAAGATGTTTTAATCATTGTGGATGCATGATCATAGTATATGGTTTTATAAAGGTTTTAAGATACCAGTGAGGGGAAAACCCGTTCCACTAAGCGGCGAGGTCTCACTAGATATCTAAATGGTTTGAGATGGTAGATTATTATTCATACCAGGCTTTATGTCTGACTTGAAGTTTGTGTTTTCCCCTTAAACCCTCGGGTACTCAATTGATTTTGAGTAGTTTGAGAGTAGAGGTTTTCAGGTACCTCATTAGACGAATAAGCTTCTGGAGACGTGCATGAGGCATGATAGCTATCTAGAGTTCTCCTTTATTTTGATTCTGATGTGTTGTTGTTTAAAGGCAAATTTGTTTAATTGCCTATATGTATACTTTGATCATCCAAGGGGGCATCTTCATATGTCGCTCTTGGCGTATATTGCAATAAATTTATTTTCTCTGAACGTGGTTCTCGTATATGTAATGAATTTGAAATGTTTTGAAATGGAATGTGGAACTTGTTTGATGTTTTAAAATTATTCCATATTAATGTGTTTATGTGTATCAATGTATCTAACATTACCTTATTTGGTTGCCGAGGATTAATAACTATTTATGACTGCAGCATCCATAGCCGTTAGTTTTGGGCCTCCAAGTGGGGGATGTTACAAGTTGGTATCAGAGCATAGGTTTATGAAACTTAAAAGAAATTTAAACCTAAAAGATTTTCAAATATAATCCACTAACTCTGAAAATAAGATCGGGGTTTGGGTTAACACTATAGTAACATACTTTTATTTGATATATACATATATATAAGTACGTATTACCCTCTCTCTTAGACCGTTCTTCTATATCTTACTAAGGCTCGTTTGTAGATTTACGAGAAAGAGGATATGGAAGTAGGAAACAGAAGAGGAAATCTCGGTGGAGGAAGCAGCACAATCAATGGAAATGTTCGACCTAATACCAGGAGGAACCAAGGTTGACAGTGGGTGCTGGAAATCCACCAGTGGATATGGGGGCGATGTATCAGTTCTTCGTCAATATGATTCAACCAGGAGTAGCTGCTGGTATTGCTGGAAATGTTGGAGGAGCTAATCCTGTGGCTCCAGTTGGGAATAATTATGCTAAGCTGAGCAGAGACTACACCAGCCTTGGTGGGAAGCCATTTATGGGGATGGAGAATGCCATAGAGGTAGAGAATTGGCTGTTGCATTATGAGAGAACATTTGATGATCTGGGTTTAGATGATGAGCAGAAGAGAAGGTTGGCCTTTAGGCAGTTGCAAGGTTCAGCACTTCATTGGTGGAACAGTGTCACTGTAGGAGTGCCAGATGAGGAATTGACTTAGGCTAATTTTCGAAGAAGGCTGCAGATAAGAAAAATGTCAATTGCTTCAATTGTGACCAAGTTGGGCATTGTAAAAATTAGTGTCCAGAGCCAGTCAGGGCAGACAAGGGAAAGGTATTTGCCGTTGGATCATCATTTGCTAAGCCAATTCCAGCTGAAAAGCGGAAGATGTGATGGAAGGTACGTTTCTGATTCAGAGTATACCGGTTAGGATACTATTTGATACCAGTGCATCATATTCATTTATATCCTGGTGTTTGGTTGATAGGTTATGCTTAGAATCCACATACCTTGTTACTTCCTTAGGGGTTGCGAATCCAATAGGAGGGTATGCAACTCTGGGGATGAGATGTGGCCAGTTAGAACTTGACTTGTTAGGTCATAAGTTTGCATGAAGTCTGTATGTTTTCGATTTCGTAGATTCCGGAATCATTTTGGGTATGGATTGGTTGAGTAAGTATGAGGCTAGGATATTTTGCTAGGATAGGGAGATATCACTAAGACACCCTGATAGTCATAACCGAATCATATTCTCAGTGGAGAATTCTGACCGGAATAGTTGTGCTTTGTTAAGTGCTATGGAAGTGGGAGAAGTGTTATGTCAGGTTCGTGTAGCAAGAGTTTTTGCAGATGCCTTTTAGCCGGTCACAGGACTACCATCGAAATGAGTTGTTGAGTTTCGGATAGATCTTGTGCCAGGAGCTGAACCTGTAAGTAGACCGCCTAACAAGATGAAATTGACTGAAATGAAATAATTGAAGGTGCAGCTAGTGGATCTAGAAGGAAGGAATTTTATTAGACTAAGCAGTTCGCCTTGGGGAGCGGCCATGGTATTTGTGAAAAAACCAGATGGGTCGTTGAGGATGTATATCGATTATCGTAAGTTGAACGAGAGGACGATTAAGAATAATTATCCTTTGCCGAGAATTTACGATCTATTTGATCAGTTGTGTGGAGCTAGAGTGTTTTCCCAGTTGGATTCGGCGACAGGTTTACATCAGTTAAGAGTGGCAGAGAATAGTATTCCTTTGACAACATTTTGAACTAGGTATGGTTCATATGAGTGGTTAGTAATGCCATTTGGGTTAACGAATGCACCTGCTTTCTTCGTGGATTTGATGAACCGAGTTTTCCAAGAGTACTTATATAGGTTCGTGTTGGTGTTTATAGATGACATTTTGGTGTGCTCTAAGAATGAAAGGGAACATGAAGATCATCTTAGAGTTATGCTTGAGATGCTGAGGCGGCATCAGCTAAAGGCGAAGTATTCCTAGTGTCATTTTTGGAAGAAAGAGGTTAAGTTTCTTGGTTACGTGGTTTCAGAGAAGGGCTTGTCAGTCGATCCAGATAAAATCGAAGCTGTTAATAATTGGAAGAGATCAGAGACGGTGACTGAGATTAGAAGTTTTCTTGGACTTGGCGCCTTTGACTAAGCTAACTAGGAAGGATGTGAAGTTTGTTTGGTTCGACAAATGTGAGAAAGCATTCCTTGAGTTAAAGCATTTATTGACCAATGCACCTATGTTAGTTGTTCCAGACAGAAACCAAGGGATGGTGGTGTATACCGATGCATGTGGAACTGGATTAGGAGCTGTGTTGATGCAGAAGGGTAAAGTTATTGCCCATGCTTCACGACAGCTTAGACCGCATGAAGTGAGATCCTACTCATGATTTGGAGTTGGCTGCGGCGATCTTCGCATTGAAGATTTGGAGGCATTATCCCTTAGGGGAGGGATTTGAGCTATACACAGGTCATAAGTCTTTAAGGTATTTATTCTCTCAGAAGGAGTTGAATATGAGACAACAGAGGTGGCTGGAGTTTTTAGCTGCTTATGATTTTGGTATAGAGTATACTCCTGGGAAAGGAAATAAGGTAGCAGATGCTCTTAGTAGAAGACATCAGAATGTGGTGTTAGCTATGTTAGCAGAGTGGAAGGATTTAGAAGCTTTGACTACTTGTAGTGTGCAGCTAAGGTCGACAGCTAGTTCTAGTCAGAGTACTGTCATGTTGTCCTGTTTAGAAGTTCGACCAGTATTGATCGAAAGGATAGCTTCTAAGCAGAAAGATGATCCAGTATTAGCCGAGAGGATTAGAAGGCTTGAGGTTGGAACTGAGATCGATGATCTGAAGGATTTTAGTCTTGACCATAGGGGATGGTTGAGAAAGAAGGGACGATTATGTGTTCCAAATGTCGGGGACTCGAGGAAAGAAGTTCTTGGAGAATGTCATCGATCCAAGTTTATGATTCATCCTGGAGGGACCAAGATGTATCAAGATATAAAGAGGAGCTTCTATTGGGAAGGTATGAAGAGGGATGTTGGCTTGTGGGTTAGGCAGTGTGCAAACTAACAACAATTAAAGGGCGAACATTAGAAGCCAAGTGGATTACTTCAACCTCTAGAGATTCCAGTTTGGAAATGGGATTCGATATCCATGGATTTTATAGACGGGTTGCCAAGGTCAAATAAAGGAAATGAAAGTATATGGGTTACAGTGGACAGGTTGACCAAGAGCGCCCGTTTCATTCCAGTTAAGTCAACTAGAACGACACCTGTTTTGGCTAAGTTTTTCATGAAGAACATAGTTAGACTACATGGAGTTCCTAGTAGCATAGTCAGTGAGAGAGATGCTTTATTCACTAGCGAATTCTGGAAGAGTCTACATGATGTGTTAGACACTAAGATCAAGATGAGTACTACATATCACTTTTAGACGGTGGGTAGACAGAAAGAGTCAATAAGATACTCGAGGATTTACTAAGAGCTTGTGTATTGGACTTTGGTGGATCTTGGGAGGATCACCTACATGTGGTTGAGTTTTCCTATAATAATAGTTATCAGACTATTATATGAATGGCGCCTTTTGAAGCTTTGTATGGAAGGCCATGCAAATCACCAACATGTTGGTTGGAGATTGGAGACAGATTGGTCTTGGGTCCATATTTGGTTAGAGAGGTGTCAGAGAAGATTGAGCTGATCCGAGGAAGAATGAAGGAAGCTCAGTCCAGACAGAAGAGATACGCAGATAAGAGGAATAAAGACCTAGAGTTCTTAGTTGGAGATAAAGTTTTCGTTAAGGTATCACCAATAAAGGGTGTGGTACGGTTCGGGAAGTCGGGGAAACTGGCACCGAGATATGTTGGTCCATTCCAGATTATAGAGAGGATTGGAAAGCTCGCATACAGAGTAGAGTTGCTGAGCAGTATGGCAGGTGTCCATAATGTATTTCATGTATCTCATCTTCGCAAGCCTGATCCAGAGACTACTATTCCTCCGACAGGGTTGGAAGATTTGATAGTAGAGCCTAATTTGACTTTTGTTAGACAACCAGTTCGGGTTGTAGTGAGAGATGAGAAAGGATTGAGGAACAAGACAGTCAAGTTGGTGAAAGTTCAGTTGAGTGACAACGAGAAGGACTATACTTGGGAGATAGAAGACAGGATTAAAGATACTTATCCTGATCTGCTTTGAGGGTATGTCTATATTAGCTTTGTATAGATAATTGCTAGTCAGGTACGCTAGTATGGTTATTAGGAGTGGTTACAGATGATTGCTATGATTAGTATTTTGTCCGTACTGAATTTCAAGGACGAAATTCTTTTAAGGAGGGGAGCTAGTAACACCCCTAATTTTTGATAACATTATTCATGAGATTTAATTAGATAAATTAAATAGAATAATGTAAATATTAAGTGATAAGGGGATTGAGATATGAAAATAAAAGTTAGAGGCCATGCTTAATTAATCAATTAAATGGGCTTAAGAATGGCTTATAGGCTAATTAATTTGCACAAGGGCATATTAGGAACTAGCCGCACCTTATTACCATAACCCTTATATATTTCTGTTCCTTATACCATTCACGTTCATTTTTCGCATTTTAAAAAAAACAATCAAAACACAAACTAATAGAGGAGCCGACCATTAACAAAGAAAGAAAAGAGGAATTCAATCAAAAGCTTGGGATTCAAGCTTAGGGGAAATTAATCCCAATCCAACCTCCTTATCCTAATCAAGGTGAATAATAATTTATACCATCTCTATTTTGTTTTATCATCATATGTTTTCGGATTTAAGATTAAATTGGTTTTTATGATGTTTTGGATGATGATATGCTTGAATTATAATTTGTTTGATTTAAACCAAATTGTTTAAATGAGGATTTAGGGCAAAACCGATTGAAATTGATTTTTGAATGCCATGGAAAAATTATATGTTATGTAAAACATGATTTTGGAGTTGGGTTTTAATTTTGATAATTTTCCAAGCCGTGGAAATATTATTATGAATTTTCAAAGGAAATATGATCAATTTGGGTTACAAATTTATTTCGATTATTTCAGGAAGAATTTGGGTCTGAAATTTTGATATGTTTGATAACATGATGAAAGTGAATTTTTGGGGATTTTTCATGAGAGATTTACTTTGGAAAATAAATTATTTTAGAAGAAGGATTTAAGTGCAATTTTGGTTTTGTTAATGGAAGGGCTTAATTGTTAAACTTTCCTTTATTTAGATCTAATAATAAGCGGCAGTTATTTTGTAAAGAATTTGAAAATTTGTGGCAGCCAATAACACGTTTACAAGTAGGCATGTTAGTTGGAAATTATTTGTTTTACTTAGCAATAAATCTGTTTTATCTAGAAAAGTGGGATCCACCTCTTTTAGAAGCTCTCTTGACCTTATGCTTTCGCCTCGACTCAGTCGAAGCCAACCCTTCCGAAACCCACCTAGTCGAAACCAATACACATGGTATCAATGATATTGGTACAAAGTGGATTGGAGAAAAGTGGAAGGCATGGTGTCGAAAGCATAGCTTCCGATGGGGTCGAAACCTTAGTTTTACTTTCAAATGAAAAAGCGTCTGCCATGTTTTTTTAAAGCTTTCGAAGGAGTCGAAACATATGCTTTCAAAAGGGGTTTTCTAATAGCTTTCGAAGGGGTTGCCATTTTATGTTTTGAAAGTATAGGCTTTCGAATGGGTTCCTTTATTTATAAAATGATGCTTTCGAAAGTAGTGGTTCCAACTTAGTGGAAATCCTACTCCCGTTCTTTTGCCTTTTGAGTATATTGAAGTCATCAATGCTTTCGAAGGGTAGCCCTTGTTTTAATCTTATACTAAGCCACTTCCTAAATGCTTTCGAAAGGGTTCAAGGGTTTCGAAGGCAATGGCTTCGAAAGTGGGTTTCGAGCTATCCTTCAAAGTTTTTCTTAAATGATTTGAAGCTTTCTAAAGGATGGTGCCGATGCCATCAAACTTTCCCCAAACAATTTTACATGAAGTTTAAAGATTTCGAAAGGGATACTTTCATATATATTCACTTTGACCTAAAAGATGTTTTTAAAGCAAAACCCAATGGTTTCGAAAGGGGCACTTTCATTGGTTTCGAAGCTATGTTCTAAAGATTATTAAGTAATGTTTTGATACTTTCAAAAAGTATATTTTGGTTTCGAAAGAGATGATTTAAAGAGCTTCAAAAGGTTTATATGCAATGTTTTGAAAATAAGTTTTCTATGCTTTCGAAGGAGGTTATCCAGGGGTCTCGAAAGTAATGTTCTAAGGTTTCAAAAGCCTTAGTTTTCAAAACAAATAACCCAATCTCATTTTAAAAGAAAACCATGGCATAAATAAAGTGTTTTGAAATGGAGTTTTGAAGAAGTTTTCCTTGATTAACAGGTTAAAGGGATTAACCAAGTTTTATATAAAATGATTTCAAGGATATTAAACCACAGGAGTTAGTATTATTATGTTTGCTTCTTCATATATTTATTTGAATATATTCATATTGTAATGGACCTATAACTGTAATTAGGGAAAGGGGAGAATAACCAGTTAGGTTGACCCAGTAGTGAATATGAATTAAATTAACTCCTGAATGATTAGAATTGCATCCAGGAGGTCAGGAAGACCGGAGTATAGGATGCTAAAAATACTAAAAGAAGATATTGGCAGGGGCCAATAGGTTCACAGTAAGCCCATGCAAACTGTGTATAGGAAAAGACATTGGCACGGACCAATAGGTTCATAGTAAGCCCATGAAAATTATGTATAAAAGAAGTTGTCAGGTAGACAGGTTCATAGTAAACCCATGAAAACTATGATTAGAAAGAGTTATTGGCAGGGGCCAGTAGGTTTGTTGTGAACCCATGAAAACTAAATCTGGATTAAGATATTGACAGAAGTCAATAATTTCTGGTCAACCCATGAAAACCAGGATAAGAGGGAAGTTATTGGGATTACCAATAGGTTCAGGGAGAACCCATGAAACATTGATGTTATTGACAGGGGCCAATAGGTTCTTAGTGATCCCATGAAAACTATGAAAAAGGACGGGGAGTCCATAAATTTAAATAGGTTAATAGTAAGCCCATGAAAACTATAAAACTGGACAGGGAGTCTATAAACATTAAACCAGTTATTAATCAACCCATGAAAACTAATAGGTTAATAGTGACCTTAGAACTATAAATGAGACAGTTAGTCAGAATGAATAGGGATAAAAAATCCAGAATTGATATACTTGTTTGCATATCATCGTATTATTTGAGTTGTTTTAACCAATGTGGATGCAGGAGCACAGTATATGGTTTATAAAGGTTTTAGGACACTAGTGAGGGGAAAACCTGTTCCGCTAAGCGGCGAGGTCTCACTAGATATCTAAATGGTTTGGGATGGTAAATTTTTATTCATACCAAGCTTTATGTCTGACTCGAAGTTTATGTTTTCCCCTTAAAATCTCGGGTACTCAATTGATTTTGAGTAGTTTAAGTGTTGAGGTTTTCAGGTACCTCATTAGACGAATAAGCTTCCATAGACGTGCAGGAGGCATGATAGCTATCTAGAGTTCTCTTTTATTTTGATTTTGCTGTGTTGTTGTTGTAAAGGAAAAGTTGTCTAATTGCCTATATGTATACTCTGATCATCCATAGGGGCATCTTCATATGTCGATCTTGGCGTATATTGTAATAAATATATTTTCTCTTAACGTGGTTCTCATATTGGGATTATGTAATGAATTTGAAATGTTTTGAAATGGAATGTGGAACTTGTTTGATGTTTTAAATTTTTTCCCTATTCATGTGTTTCTGTAACAACCCTAGTTTTGCGATTACCTGTTAATAATAATAATAAATTATGATGAGATTATAATTTATTAATCCCTGTTAATAACAATAATAATAAATTATGGTGAGATCATAATTTATATCAAGAGATAAATATAATATGGGATAGATAATTTAAATAAATTATCTAAGTAAAAACTAAAATTTGGGTTTTTGGATTTTTCTTAGGGAAAATTTGAGATAAAGGATGTTAGATTATCAAAAATGATTAAATATGGAGTTTTGGAGAAAATACATTTAGTTTGGAGAAAACTTGAGGAAAATAGATCTAAAATATGCGTTGGGTTGAATTTGAATTAAAATAAAATGTTGGGAATAAATTGAGTTTCAAATTTTATATTTGATAGAGAAATAAAATAATTTGGAAATGGGAAATTTGTTAAAATTGTTTATTTTAAATAAACAATGGATTTTGGTGAATAAAATATAATTTAGATGGTTTGGTTGAAAACTAAGTTTGAATATAAGAAATGTGTTGATTTGGAGATTTATTGAATTAAATAAATGAATTAAAATAATTTAATTCAATACCATTTGTTATGTATAAATAAATAGTGTTAGAAATAAATATATAATGTTGAAAATAAAGTTTACAACTTTATTTTGTTAGTTTGTGATAAAAATGAGCAATACATGGTTTTAATTTGATAAAATGCAATAATTTTGCAAATTATTGCCAAATGTTGATTTTTATAAATTTTAATGGAGTATTAAGATTTAATATGATAAATATTGAAAATTAGAAGGTGGAATTTTGTTTAAAAATAATATTTGGATGTAAAAGCAATGTTAATATGGTTTATTACATTTAATTTGACAAGAAAATGATTTTTGTGTAAAATTTGGTGTTCAAAATAGTGTTTCATGTAATTTATAGTGTAAACTGATGAATTTATTGTGTAAACTGATGTATTTAAGTAAAATAAGGTTTTAATAATGGAAATAATAATTTTTATAACTAAAATAAATTTTATATATGTTGTGAAACATTTTTGGTAAAAATAAACATTTGTTGAATAAAATTTATTTGGTGGAAATATATGTAAATAGTGAGAATAAAGTGAAAATATGAATTTATTTAGTTAATTTAGTCTAAGTATTATCATATGGACTAATAGATATTGGGTTCAAACCCAAAGTCCATTTCTGGAAATATCATGAGAGAAGTTGTACGTTCCTTTCTTTCTCATTCTTACTTCTTCTTCTATAAACAACAGCCAGTAAAAAGAAAACTATGGCTACTTCTCTTTTATTCACAATCTATCTTTAAAATTTAGCAAAAATAAAAAAGAAATCAAAGGAAATTAGATAATCAAAGAGAGTACAGGTAATCAAAATCCAAAATTTACAAAATCTTCTTATTTATTTTCTGTTTTGAGAAGAAGTTGTCAGCAATTCATTTCTTTCTTGCTTCATGTTCTTTTTCTTGTCATTAGCAGGTTCTTGGAGCTTCTCATGGCCATAAAATCATTATCTTGCAACTCTAATTTGCTAAAAGGCATATAAGGTGAGTAAAAACTCACATCTCTAGCAAGAATAAGCTGTTTGGAAAAATCTGGATACCATTTACGTTCTTATTTGATTTACTGTAAACGGGATGTTTCAAACTATAGTTTCCAGTTAAATCTTTGTCTGGGTTCATCTTTGAGAACCCATATCTCCTTGATTTCATGCCAGATTTGAGTGAGATCTTTTCCGGATCATTGTCCGTGTTTTGTTGTTTATGCATGTTAAATTTCATAGTTTAATACTACCTAAAACTGCTTCAAACAATTGCTCAAAGATTGAATCGAGCAAGGAAGAACTACCTGTAGGAATCATGACACAAAGGTCAACCATGCATCCATGGAGGTCGACCTCATGGTCGACCCAGGCTATAGATAGTCGACCTATGCTATATGAAGGTCGACATACAGGTCGACCTATATGTCGACCTATGCACTGTTTTTCTTCTGCCTTGTTTCCTTTGTTCTGTTCTGTTTTGCTTCTTGTTTCCGAGACTTTTTGCAACCAGTTTTGTGATGTTATGAAGGGCTTGAAACCTATCTATAGGTAAGCCAGTATTTTTGGTTGATCCATACTTCGGATTGATGAGTATTTGAGACGGTTTCCTATGCTGATTTTCAGAATTTTCGATGTTTTATGTTGTTTTCGAGCACGGGATTTCTAAAACAATTACGAAATGATTTTTATATTAAAATAGCTTTTGAAATAAATATTTTACAATATTTAAAATTATTTTTAAATCTATTAAAAATTTATATTCTCTATAATAAAGAGAATTTCAAAGGTTTGTTTCCAAACGATTTTCGAAAAAAAATTGTTTTAAAACTAGTTTTCTCAAATAAATTATTTTCTATATAAAATACACGTTTTTGCACTCTTCGAGCGAACGAGAAAGTGAATTAAATGATTTAGTAAAACATGTGGTATGTGACACATGCGTTTACTTTTTTGGTTAATTTTGGACTTATCCGTTTGAGGGGAATATTTGTGATTTAAATGATTTTGTTTTCTAGTGTGGCATTGACTTATAGTTAGTAAACCATTAAGTGAGAACGTGTGGTATGGGATGCACAGTTACCACTTTTTGGGTTCCTATCTGAGAGTTTGTGACACATTCACGAGTTATTGCCAGTACTGGACCTTTAGGTCATTTGTCCTTCGGGATGTTGTCCTTCGGAATGTTTTGTCCTTCGGGGTGTTTGTCCTTCGGGGTGTTTGTCCTTCGGGGTGTTTGTCCTTTGGGATGTGGTCCTTCGGGATGTTTGTCCTTCGGGACGTATTTGGCGCCTTATTTTAAGAGACAGTACTTGGCGGGCTTCAGCCATTTTTTTAAGCACGTGGTATCTTTTGTGATGTTTTCATGATTTATTTGTGATTTTTCAAATGTATCGCCATTTCGAGATTATTTGGCCTTTTGAGCCGTTTGAGATATTATTATATGGTGATTACATTTTTGGAGTTTGAACTCTTAATCGAGTTCTATATATTACGATTTGTGATTGCCATATTTTTGCGTTTAATTTGAGATTTATAATCTCCATTTAGGGAGCTATTGTGATTGCCATCTTTTGGCGTATTTTCGAGATTTGAGATTTTCCTATTTTTGGGAATTATTTGTGATTACCATTCTTTAGCCATTTTTGGGTCTTGTGATCTCCTATCTAGGAGTTATGGTTTATAGAAACCATTATATTATCTTTTGAATATGCCGATGATATGAGGCGATTAAATGTGTTTAATTGATATTGTCGATCTTGCCTCTTCCAAGACAACCTCTTATGATACTTAGTAGTTGATATTTTTTTGTGATATTACCTCACATGAAGTGTTAACATACATTAGTGTTACTTCTTCTCATTCGGAAGAATCATTATCCTTTGCCATTATACTTCATTTATCACTTGTTAATCAGTTTATTTAAGCTAGACTGACCCGTGTATTTTTATATACTCGGGTCAGACCGAGTTATTTCAGGTTAGTCACCTGCCGTAGGACTTTGCTATGCTGCTTCTGCTTTGGACTTTCTACTAGTCGCTTTTTGTAGTTTTGTAGTCATTTTGTAAACTCTGATATGTATCTATTCTTTTTGACTCGATGTATATATTGTGGTCCTTGTACCACTCTTGTTGTATCACTTTGTATTGTACTGTGACGTATCTGTGTATATGTATATATATGTTTGATTGTTGTCCCATGATCCGTTATATTTGTTTGTTGTTGTATTTTGTTCTGATAGATCCGTTAGCCACCGTAGTTTTGTATTAAATATTTATTGAGTATGTCGATCCACTTGAGAAGAAAAAAATTTAGAGCACCCAATCAATGTATTCAATAGATGTTTAAGACAAAGTTATGGATGGTCGCTCCTAACCAGCCCTATTCTCCTCATCAGCAGACAGTATTACTCCGTAATACCCTTTGTTAATGTGGGTCTCAGGGTAGGGCATCACAGCTTCTGTATAGCAATGTATCTAACATTAACGTATTTGGTCGCCGAGGATTAATAACTATGGATGACTACAACATCCATAGCCGTTAGTTTTGGGCCTCCAAGTGGGGGATGTTACAATTTGTCTCTTCATTTTCTTCTTTATTGTTTTCAGATGTGGATTTCTTTTGTGTATTTTGTGTTTCAGTTTCCACTGGTGTGGGTTGATCTAAAATATTGTCAGGTTCATCTACTATGTGCAGATTTTCTACTTTGGCCTCTGAATTTCTCCCTTCATTCTCTTGGAATCTTAATTTGATTTCTCTAAGTTCTTGCTTCAGTTTCAAAATTTCTTTCTTGGCTTCTAACCTCATCTTCTTTTCTTTTTCCAATTGCTTCTTTATTTTTTAGGTCCATCATCCCAATCTTTTATGTGCATTTGTAAGACTCTAATGCTTACATCTTTTCAAATAATCTAATACTTTGTTTGGCTTGTTCAGCTTTTCTTTTATTTCCCTTGCTTTTCATTTCCTTTATTGCTTAATTGTTGTTTTGAAGATGCTCTTTGAAGAAGTCTTTCTTCATGTGGAAGAATATTAGTTATTTCTTTCACCTGCATAATTGGTAGGGAAATTTTGTATTAGTTTTAAGCTATGGTATTATGTTATAACCAATATGTTATAACTGCCAGTAATAACTAATTTTTTAATAGAAACAAAGATAATAAATGAAACTGATATTATGCAGAGTTATAAACTGATACTATGCAGTGTTAAAAATGATACCAAGTATTATAGTGTATTATAACTGATACTATAAAGAAGCAAAATAGATATATACAGAGGAAAAACTAATACTCTACAGAGAACAAAATTATACCAAGTATTGAAACTGATACTATGTAGAGACAAAAATGATACCAAGTATTGAAACTGATACTATGCATAAGCTAAACCGATACTATATAAAGGCAACTTTGATACTATACAGAGAAAAATAAGTATTAAAGCCGATACTATGCAAAGACACAAATTATATTAAGTATTGAAACTGATACCATGCATAGACAAAAATGATACTAAATATTGAAATCGATACTTTACAATAGATAAAAATAATACTAAGTGTTGAAACTGATACTATACAGAGGTAAAAAATGATACTATGCATAGTCACAAACGATAGTAGAAAAGATATAGTGCTAAAATTGAATCTAAATAAAAGTTAAAATGATATTGATTAATGCAGGTAAGATGGAGTTTTAACTTACCTCGCCCTCTTTTACATCATCCAAAATTGTTTAACTGCTAGTATTTAAGCTTACGCAAATCCCATCTTGCAAATCTTGATAAATCTTCGGTATATTGCCGTCTTGGTTGAATGAGCTTTATCTTCTCACAAATACAATACTATAAACATTTCAAGAACTGATTAGATATGATTATTAAAAATAATATTTATTTCAAATAAAAATATTTTGAATAATATATCTTATAACTGAAAGCATGGAGCATTCGGACATGTTTCTTGGCTTGTGGATAAATTTTCTAAAAATGTTCTCTATTGTTTATGTTTAAGAAATTGTGTGCAATGTTTCAAAATCTATAAAGAAGGGTAGAATTTCCCATCTTAATTTTTATTGGTTGTTGGGGAAGAAAAATGTTAATAGTATTTTCATTACTACCAACAGTGGCAGGTCATCTTCATTTTTCTTTTTTTTGCTATCTCTTGTTTTATTCTCCTTTCAACCATATTTCTTATAATGAAAGTACAATTACCAAAATTTCTTCTTGAAATTCTTTGCACTCTGCTGGAATAGTTTTGCTCGTCATTTTTGGTGTTGGTTCTATGTTTCTTCCTTTCAATGGCAGACTAAAAAGCAAGCTAATATTTGTGGCAGGTACTTTCATATTGTCTTGTCCAAGCATGAAAGTATCAGTTTCAGTTGAGTAGCAGTTGTGTAAAGCAATCGAGTTGTTTTGATGCTTTTTGCATTCTTTTATGATTATTCTTTCTTCATAGAAGACATTGAAGAAGTTGTAAAATGTGGTCTTTTTCAAGATGTCTATTTATTCTTTGGTTAGCCCATTCTTTTCTTTTACCAATTCTATCATCTTGAAAATTTCTTGTAAGCCACATCTGTATGCTGTATCTGGCTTTGTATCTTCGGCCTTTTCTATTTCCTGCTCTAATCCTTTAGATATCATACTCGTGCTTGTAGGACATGGATTGACAAAATTATCGTCACCCTATTGTATGAAAAATTGGCACTAAGTTGACAGTGAAACAAATGACATTGAACCATAACAATATATTGGGTATCAACTACAGTGAAACAACTTCATACAAATATATAAGGGGTATAACTTTTGCAGTATAAAGGTATTAATTTTGTTAGACATAGGTATCAGTTTTCATAAAAATGAGATTGGAAATAATTTTGAAAATTTCAAACTAATAACTTTAAGCATACAGATTGTAGGTATCATTTTTGATTTATAATGATATCAGCTTTTAAACAATAAGCGATGAAAACAATTTATAAAAGTACAAAGTACAACTTCAAACATGTTAGTGGTATCTTTTTAAAAAGCTACTAGTATCATTTTTGCTATAAATTACATGGAAACTTATTTATAAAATTAGAAAGGCATCAGTTCTACTCAAAACATATAGCGAGTGTCATTTTTGTAGAATACTGGTATCAATTTTTATAAACATGACAGTGAAAATAATTTTAAAACTCCAAATCATTAACCTAAAACATACATAATTTACATATCATTTTTGATTTATAATGGTTTCAGTTTTTGAATAAAATGTAGTGAAAACAATTTATAAAAGTACAAAGTACAAGCTTCAAACATGTTTGTGGTATCATTTTTGCAAGCTATTGGTATCATTATTGCTACAAATTAAATGGAAAATATTCTTTAAAATTAGAAAGACATCAACTCTACTCAAAACAGCTAGTGGATATCATTTTTGTTTAATACTGTATCAGTTTTCATAAAAATAACAGTGGAAACAATTTTGAAACCTCCAAATCATTTAACTCAAAAATACAGAATTTATGTATCATTTCTTATCTATAATGGTATTAGTTTTTAAACAAAATGCAGTGAAAACAATTCATAAAAGTACAAATTTCAAACAAGAAGATTACTGGTATCATTTTTGTAATGTACTGATATCATTTTTGCTACAAATTACATAGAAAATCATTTATAAAATTATAAAGGCATCAACTCTAGTTAAAATAGTCAATGGGTATCATTTTTGTTAGATATAGGTATCAGTTTTCATAAAAATGATATTTGAAATAATTTTTAAAATTTCAAACTAATAACTTTAAGCATACAAACTGTAGGTACCATTCTTGGTTTATAGTGGTATCAGTTTTTATAGAAAATACAGCGAAAACAACTTATCAAGGTACAAAGTACAAACTTCAAACAAAATGATTATTTGTATCATTTTTTCAAGATATCAGTGTCAGCTTTGCTACAAATGATTTGGAAAATAGTTTATAAAATTATTAGTTATCAATTCTACTCAAAAAATAGCGGGTATCATTTTTGTAAAATTAAAAGTATCAACTTCAAATAAATAGACGGTGGGTATGATTTTTGTAAGGTATTGTATCAGTTTTGCTACAAAATAGTGGGTATCAGTTTCCCAACATATTAGTATCATTTTTGTTAAAAATGGTAGTGAAACCTACTTTTAGAATTACAAAGCCTTGTCTTTAGCCAAATAAACCATAGTATCATTTTTGCATTAAATAATATGTTATAATTTGATAGTGTATGTAATTTTACCCAATTGATTTGTTCCTCTTGAGATTCTTCATTTGCAGTTTGTTTTCCCTTTTCTTTTTGAGCTTTTTCCTGGTTAAATTTTTTGCTACTATTATAATATATTTAATAATATATTATGGTTAGTATCAGTTTTATAATATTACAGAATCATTTACCTATTGAATTGTGTTTTGAGTTTCTGTTTGAATTTCCTTCTCAATTGTTTTTTCATTTTTTTTTGATCTTCTTTCTTTTTTTGCAACTCAAAATCTATTTGTTATTGCATGTTTTTTTCAATGTTCTATCAAAAAATTCAATGAAATTACAGTACAATTATTACTATTGCTGTATAGTATTAGTTACCTTCTCTTGTGTTTCTTTCTTTCTTGATTTAATTTCGTCTTCTGTTAGTTTCTCATTTCTTCTCTTTGTTCTTTTTTCTCTCTTCTATTGTTCTTCTTGTTCGGCTGGTCGTTTTTGTAGTTTAAGCTTACTAGATTTTACTGTCGTCTTTTATGGTTTTGGATCATCCTGAGCTGGGGTTCGTGTTTCTCGACTTGGTGATTGTTGTTGAACTTGCACTTGAGCTAGTTTTTCATTTAGCTGTTGAATTTCTGGCAGATATAGATTTTCGACTTCGTGATTTATGGATTCTTGTAGAATTTGTTGTTGTTGTTGTTCATTATGCGTTTCCATTTGTGGTTCTGATGGAGATGATGGCTTGCTTCTGATTTGAGGCACCATTGCTAGTGTGAATGTTAGCTTTGAGAACGAATCGAAGGAACTTTTGAAAATGGAGAAGATGATGGATGGAATGAAAGAGATTGTTGGAGGGGAGGTGAATGGTATAAGTTTCATATGGGCTTTGGGCTTCTCCTTGAAAGAAAAAAATGTAGGTGTCCTTATGCCTAAATTTTTAACGTAATTTGTCCTTAATTCATTTTTCCTCGGAGGTGAAAGTAAAATATCTCTCAAAACCACTTATACAAAATATAGCCCCTAGTTTAAGTCTAACACAACACTATAAAAGAAAATAAAAAACAGCTAAGATGACTGGTTAAACTGGTAAAATGCTTTAAATGAAGTGGATTTGTCTCACAATAGGTAACAACTGTGCATTAAACCAAACCACACTTTACTAGATCTGAATGCGATCCAAAAATGAGAAAAGAAATGGTGATACTGCAATTAACACGACGACCTCAAACGCTACAATCTAGACTGGTGGACACAGAGAAGAGCCACTAGGATGAAAGCAACGACAAGAGGTAGCTTCTCTACTACATATTCGATGTGAAATCAATGCTGAACTCCACAAAGATATTCTCCTTACCCTTTGTTTCTACTTGTTTAATCTTAATTTGTTTTGTGAGTTCTTTGCATTCTTGAATGATTATTGTAGATCTGAGATAGTTTTGCATATTAATTCCTTTGAAAATTCATGAATTCCTTTCGCCCTATATATTCCAGATGGTATAAGTGATAGCTATGCTAAGTAAATGTTTATATGCTCGAGAACCCTACATGTTAGACAACGAATCTGAAATCTGATTAAGATTAAAACTATTAGGTTGCTATATGCCTAATTTACGACATAGATCCAGCCAAATTTGTTTGGAGTAGGCTGTAGTTAACAAAGATGTGATCTGAATCTTCTGCATGATTATTACATAAGTTACATTGTTAGTCTATGTCTCTGTTCCATCTGTATATCTTGTCCTTGGTATTAAGCTTGTTTAGCCTTGCCATTAGAGCACATAGGGACATCTTAGGGGCATAGTAGTTATTCCAAATGAAGTTATGCCAATTGAATTCTGTTGATTTGAAATTCTGATTTGATTCCAAGCAGATTTGAAATCAAAGCACCCATTAGCATTAAGCAGCCAAAACCTGAAATCACCATCTCTATTGTTATGGATTTTAATGGTTTGAATAGTATGGGCAATAGGTGAAGGCAAAAAATTCAATTTCCTCTTTAGTTTTTGTCAGTTATGAGTTGAGATATTAGATTGTTGGGGCCTCCAACCAATGTTAGATATTGCCAACCAAGTTGATCAATAAGTGATGCACCATTGGCCAATGGATCATACCATAAACTGGTATTTTCACAATTAACAATTTTCCTGTCAATCAGCCCTTTTCACTATTGTCTGGCTTTAAGCATCATTTTCCAAGTATTAGATGTATTATTATCCTATTAAATGATCCAAAAGTTTTTATTAGCACAGTATTTATTATACATCCAGTTGGCTCAAAGGCTATCTTTTTGTAAAAATTTCCACACTAGTTTGATAGATGTAGCCTTTGCAATATCATCTAATCTTCTGAAACCTATACCCCCTTCAGATTTGGGTTTACAAGTAGCATCCCATGACATTCTGCGAATCTTAGATTTCCAGATAAAATTAGCACAAATGGAGTTTAATTTGTTAATGGTAGCAACAGGGAATTGATAGTACCACATCCGGAAGTTAATCATTGGGTATATAACAGCCTTGGCTAATTCTATTCTACCACTGATGTTTAACTGCCTACTCATCTAGCAGTTAATTTTCTTGTTAATTTGTCTATTAGAGGCCCAAAGTCCCTTGCTTTAATTTTGTTATGTGAAAGAGGGATACCAAGGTAAAAAATAGGCAGACTACAAGTATTAACCTTAATAATTTCAAAGATAGCAGATTTGTTTTAACTCCTTTACTAAAAATTAAGTTAGACTTTTGTTCATTAACCGAAAGCTCTATGTTTTCTTCTAATAGATGTATGACTTTCTTTATACGTTGAGCATTTTCAACAAAAGCTTTAGACATGATTAGAATATCATCAGCATAGAGTAGATGATTAATAGCTGGCTCTGTTTTGTGAATTGGCACTAATTTACCTTTTAAATGCTCTATTTCAAGAAGAATAGAAAGATATTCCATGACAATGGCGAAGCAGTAGGGAGAGAGAGGGTACCTTTGTCTTAACCCTCTTTTGCTTTCGAAGTAGCCATAAAGTGCACGATTAATTAACATAGAAAAGGATGGGATAGAGATGCATCGTAAATTAGATTAGAAAATTTCAATGAGAACCCCATTTTAAATAGCATGTGATGAACAAAATCTATGTTAATTTTGTCATATGCTTTGTGCAGATCAATTTACGAGCATAGGTTGTTAGAGTTCTTACTACTGAATGACCTGACCATCTCATATGTTAATAATGAGTTTTCAGTGATTGATCTCCCATGAATAAATGCATTTTGGTTCTTGTAGATTAACTCGTTTAAATAACATTTCATTATGTTACATAATAAGTTTGTTAATATCTTATATGTAGCATTGCAAAGTGAAATCGATCTATAATCTACGATGTTAACTGGGTCTGGTTTTTTGGGAATCTGGTAAATAAAATTGTGATTAATTTCCTTATTAATTTTACCTGAAGACTAAATACCAAGCATGGCATACCACACATCATTCTTTAAAATCTCCTAGTGATGCTTGATTTTTTTTTTCATTTAGACCATTTGGCCCAGGAGTACTATTATCCTTTATTTGAAACATGGCTGTTTTGACTTCCTCTATTAGAAATGGGTTTCCAGTTCATCTTTGGCTTTCTTTGTTAGAATTTTCTTATAAACTATGTTTGAAATTTGATAGCTAACATTAGGTGTGTTAAACGTGCATGAGAATAAAGGAGATAGCTTGCCGAGAAATATGTTCTAATGTTGATTTCAAGTTACCATTTTCATCCAGAAAATATGTTTATCTGTTTCTATTTTTTGAAACGGTCATTTTTACTATGAAAAAAGTTTAAAGTCCTATCACCTTGGGTTAACCAATTCCTTTTCATTCTCTGCGAGTATTCAACAACAATTTTCCTTAATAGATTAGATAAATGCCTAGTTTTTTGCCTATATTGCATGACTAAGCCATTGTCTTATGGGTTTTGAGTCAATTAATTGTATATCTGGTTTGCTTCACTGTTGATCTTGTTACATAGCTGCTGATTGTTTTCTTTAGATTTTTTCCAAACTTTAAGAGATTGTTTTACCACTTTAAGTTTGCAAATCAAAATATAAAGTGGTTTACCTATTACATTAATATTCAGGGCTTGCTCCACTTTTTCATTATAATCTAAACAAAGACACCAAGCATTATCAAATCTAAATAACGTTCTAAAGAGATTTGGAGAGTTAGTCGAGAACTTGATTAGGATAGGTAGTGATCACTCAATGCATGGGCTCCAAAGTGAACACCAAACTCCAAAAATTTGTCTTCCCAAAGCTTATCAACAAAGACTTTGTTAATTTTGCTGCAAATGAAAAGTTAGTGCCACCTTTCTAAGTAAAACCTGTAAATTTGGGTTCATTTAGTTTCGAGTTGGAAATGCAGTTCATAAAGTCAAGGTCACTCAATGAACTATGTAAGACATTAATTAATCTTTCATGAGAGGAGAGGATCACATTGAAATCTCCCAGTATGATCCAATCAAGCTTGATTTTTTTAGATTGACTAATGATATAACTGAAAAGTGTAGCTCTTTGATCTGCTGAATTGACGTTGTAAATAACAGTACATATCAAACTCAGACCTGTAGCATTATGTAAGATGCAAGAGATGAATTGGTGATCTAAATGCAAAATAATAGATAACCAAACGGTGGAATACCAAATTATAAGAATTCTTCCCTTTCGATCTGTTGGGGAAAATCCCCTCAGATGATCAGTCTAAAGGAATAAAAAACCCAACGCAGCAGAAAAACAACGAACTGGATCGTGATTGTAGTGAGACGGAACAAACAGAGATAAACACCAGAACAGACAGTCACAAATCAATGCAATGCATAAAAATAAATAACATCAGTATTTATAGTGGTTCCACCACCGCGAGGCAGTGTACGTCCACTTGGGAAGAGGAGATTTTATTAATCACTGAAAGATTAGAGTTACAAGATTGATTCACTTTTGGAGGCTATACAAAAGAAGAATTAACAATACAGATAAAATTATGCAGAGTTTCAGCTCTCTAGGAGGACTGCCATTGTTGTCCAGAAGCTCCACTATTTATAGAGTGAAGAAGTGAGGAGGGATAGCTGCTATATAGCAGCCCTGGGGTTTGGTTCGGCAGATCTGGTTCGGCAATTGTTTGTACCAAAATTGGGCACAACACTCTTCGGAAGTTTTTGAAGAGATAAAGTGAAGAAATTAAATGGAAAAAAGAGGATTATCTAACAAAAACTCCAAATTTCATATATGAAAATAATTAAAATGCAAGGAGACACAAGAATTTAGAGTGGTTCGGCGTATCGCCTACGTCCACTATGAAGTTGTTTGCTTTATTGAACTTTCTTTGAAGATTACAAGTGAATTCAATAAGTTATAGCAGATGATTATGATTTGCAGCAGTAAATTTCATTGTTGGCAGCAGCAAGGGAGTTTTGATCTGGATCTGGCAGAGTCCGGGCGTTGGAGAGCTCAAAGAAGAAGAAGAACCCCTCTTTCTGTTGGCTTTGGGGGTCTATTTATAGGTGTAGGAGGCTAGTATTTCGCTCAGATCTCGGGAGACCCTCTCTGGCATGTGACCAGGTCCGCGCGCCCAAGCCCGTGAAGTTTCGGTCCGATCTGTGATCGATACGAATGGATTTCGTATCGATCAAGATTTCGTCCAATGGAGTTGAAATTTGGCGTGGACACTCTTTAGCATGTACGTAAGCTTCTGTGAAAATTTCATAGCATTTGGACTTGTAGATCAGGAGATATGATCGATACGAAATGGGATTCTCGGTTGGCTGTTTTGTTTGACTCGCTCTTATTCGACTCGGTTCCGTTTGACTCGGTGACGTGGCGTTTGAACCTCTGGATCACTCCGCCTTTGATGCCATTATGATCGAGTCATTCTCGGACCTTGCCTTGTTCGTATCGATGGAAACGTCCTCTTTTCGTATCGATAGAAAGTGGGTTGATTGATTCGAATACGGCAACACGATGGACTCGATCAGTGGGTCCACGATGGATATGAAGTACTGGACCTTGATGGGTTCGAACGGGGATTTTCCAGTAGGGATACGAACTGGACAAATGAGGGACACAAACCACTGTTGCTCGATGGATTCGAGCAACGCGCTCCAGCTGATGGATTCGAAATAGGCGTTGGACGATCGAGTCGAACTGCTATTCTCTGATGGATGTGAAGCGAGTCAAACTATGGCTTGAAGCGGAGCGTGTCGAACAAGTGCTTTCTGATGGATGCGAAGCGGAGCGAGTCGAAGTAGGCATTCCTGATGGATTCGAACTGAGCGAGTCGAACAGAAGCTGTTTTTATCCAATTTTGCATAGATCGTAACTTGAGCATACGAACTCGGATTGACTTGAAATTTGGAATGTTGGCTCTCATAGCTTCGCTTGTCGTGTCATATCAATTTTAGCTCGATCCGGACTCGGACAAAATTCGTCGATATCCATAGTGAGCCCGTGTATAACCGATCTCCAGGACGGACCGTTATTGGTTACTAGTCAATTCCTTGGTGTCACGGTCTTGCCAAAAGGCGGGATAACATTTGGCCCCCAAAGTACGTCTTGTGGGAACATGATGTGCTTTGAAATGCCGCAATCTTCATTCTGAATAGTTATCGTCTTTTCGATGAAAACTGTAACCTTCGACTGATTTTCTCGATAATGTAAACTGTTGACTGTCAACTGCTGTACCCTGTATTGTTGAAACTAATTATTGTATGCCAGTGATTAGCCGTTAGTTGTTGTAATCGTTATCAAATGAGTTTTCATTTCCTGTCAATCTGGAATATTGAATATTAGTCCGACATATATGCATATATGCTAATCTGACTTTCGTTGATGTTTGTACGCTCACGAGTCATTGTCAGTTTATTTTATATTGAATTTCGTATCGATCCTCTCCTGAACCGACGTGAAATTCGTTGTAACAACGCTCGACGGTTGTTTTTGAATGTTCCTTCGTAACGATCCTCTCCTGAATCGATGTGAAGGGCTGAAACATTGTTTTCGCATCGGTATCCATTGCGTTGACGGATACGAAATGAGCAACCCGTATTGACGAATATGAGCTTGGATGAATACGAAACGGTCATTCGTATCGATGGTTATGGACTTCGGTGGGTCCCAATGCAGTTGTCTTCATTTTCGAATCGGTGTGGACCATAGAAATGGATACGAAACGCACCTTCGCATCGATGAATATTGGCCTCTGGATGCCGTGCCTTGATGGATCCGAACTGACTGTTCGTATCGATGCTCTAGGGAAGGAGTTGGAAACGACCGATACAAACAAGGATTCGTATCGATGGACACGGGGTTCGATGGATACGAAATGCTTGTTCGACTCGATCTTGTGGTGACACTTCGTAGCCAGTTGAACTCACTGGGAGGTGAATCGTTTTTTACCTTTGTGCTCGAGTCCATATAAATACTCTATACTTAGCCATTTTTTCATTTTTCACTTTTCTACTCTGGCGCATTGTCTTCGTATTGCTCAAAAAAACTTAGAAGAGGAAAACTGCTCGACTTCGAATCGACTCAAATCCTTCAATCCCTTAAACTAGTTATCGAACATAAGGTAATCAATTGAATAACATCAGCCCTAAAATGATGAGATTCGGATTCTCACGCCATTCCACTCGAACTCACGCCTGATCGTTGTTCGAGGAAGTAGATTTTGTGCGAGGTCGAAGGAGGAGAAAGATGCTGTTCGAATTGATCTGGGGAAGAAGGAGTGTGGAGATAACATGGTGTTCTGGTCCTCGTTTTCGCATCGATCGGGAGTCAAGGCTTCGAGATGATGAGACGGAGGCCTTCGTATCGATCGATGGCTAAGTTGTTGCATCGAGTCGATCAGTATCGATGAGTGTCTCGAGCAGGTTGATTGATACGAAGGGGTTGCGTCTGATGGATTCGAAACCCAGGGTTTTCGATCGATTCGAATTATGCACCCGGGAACGATACGAAGACGACTCCATTGATGGATGCGAAATGAACACTTCGAATCGATTCGAAATCTCCAGTCTTTGGACCGAGTCGAACTCGCACATGGATGAACGAAATTTCCAGTCTTTGACCGAGTCGAACTCGCACATGGATGAACATGATTTCCAGTTTTTAGACCGAGTCGAACTCGCACATGGATGAACATGATTTTTCGCTGTGAACAAGGCTCTTGTGACCGATACGAATTTGAATGTTAAAGAATTTGTAATTCCTTGCACACTTGAACAACTGACTCTGACGAGCTTCAAACTTGCATAACTGGACTTGACCGTTGAACTGCATACTTGATTTCCCTTCGAAGCTCGTCGATGGAACTGCAACTCTGACAAAATTTTAACAAACTTTAACTTGGATTGATTGCTAATTTCGGGATGGCACGGTTGTGACGGTCAGCGATGACGGTCACTCCGACTGAATTTTGAAGTCTCGTCGTTTTCATGTTTTCTCTAACTCGGTAGAACTTTTCAAGTGATATACAGTACCGCACTGCACAACACACTCACACACTTTACACTGGGGGATGCACGAGCATTATTGTCTGTTTAACAATGCTTTTTCATAAGCTAGTTAGTCATGGAACCCTCAAGTTCACAGCAGCAGGAACTCCCCAGTTCAATTCCACCAACCATCGAGATACCGGTCATTGAAGCCGAAGTTATAGACCTAGCTCCGGACGAGCGTCCAGGTGCCCGGTTCATTTGTCGTCCGCAAGATTTTGTGTTGTCTGGTATTTCCGAGGATATGTTGGGACGGATTTGTTTAAGGCATGGCTTGTCGCTTGACGACGTGTTACTGCCTAGGCCGAAGGACAGGCCATATGATCCCCCGGAGGGGTTTACGACTTTCAACCGTCACGCTTGTACCGCGGGGACACTCCCTCCTTTCAACCAATATATAAGGGAGATGTTATCATTTTCTTGGAATAGCACCATCCCATCTACACCCCAACGGGTATGCTCTGTTGAATAACACCTTTATCTTGTTTATGGAGATTCTCTTTCGACCACCAAAGCCAATCGAGATTAGATATCTATTTAATATTAAGAGCCGTGGAGACAGTCCTTCTTTCACCTTCTTGGAAGCGGTCAGGAACTGCCACATTGTAATGGGCTCCTGGGGAAGGCTAAGTTACTTCAAGACTGAATGGTTCTACGTTCGGTGCCCCCTGGATTCGCTAGGCGGTGGTTGGATAGACGTAAGTGTTGCAATCCCCCCTTTGAATTATCGAGATAATTATGATCAACCTCAAAACTGACATATTTCTCTTCTTTTATAGCTACAATCTCTCGACCTGACGGTGCATACTTTAGAGAGATAGTCCGGATCCTCCAAGCGGCTCCGGGCGAAGAGAGGCATATCGACTTGGTTCTGACTGACAGAAACTTGAGGACTGTCGGACTAATTGAACGGAGGCAAAGTATACGGTTGGAAGGGACACTTAGAGTGGTCTCGAAGAAACGGGTGAAGCGCAAAGCGCCCGGAGTCGTAATAGCCGAAGAAGTTGATCCGGAGAGAACGCCTACAGATACCGAGCTTCATGCTGGGCCTTCTTCCGATGTCCAGGATTCAGGAGGAAGGAGAAAAGGCAAGGCTGTTGCTCACAAACGTTCTAAATCCGGGAGATTAAAATCCGTAGTTGTGTCCTTGCCCATCCCAGGGATCAGGATTTCGGAGGCTCTCCCCCCGCAAGTAGAGAATCCTTTTGAAGGGCTTGCTGATATTCCGATTCCGGATTATGTGTCGTCTCAACACGACGCTGGGATGGAGGAGCTTGATAATGCTCTTGAACTGAGCGGGTCGCTTGCTACGAGTGCGGCCGACATTTCCGATTGGTCGGGGGGTTGAACATGCATACACTTCACTGCACTACATGATTCACAACTGTAAATCATCCAACTTAAGAAGTCACTAACTCTTCCTTCATTTCTCATTTTCAGGTACGATGTCCGGAAGAGGGTCAATGCTTGGGAATCTTCGCTTGGCCCGAAAGGCTTCTTATTATTATGATTCCCGCAGGAGGGACTCGGATAGAGACCACGATCGCGAGTACTCTAATCAAGATAGATATGGGCGTGACGGGGACAAAGAGTACAGACATCGGTCTAGATCACGCTCTCCTCCTCTTAGACTCCCATCTCCACCTCCCGTTCTTGTTCCACACCCACCAGAGCCTCCTCGTCACAGGCCAACTTCTCATACTTCTAGATCCAAGACTCATCTTCAGAGAGTTGAGACCATGGCCTCCATAATTGCAGAGCAGGTCCCCACTGAGCCCACAGGAGAAGGGGCCATTAAATTGGCTCAGATGAGGAAGGACTTTTTGAACATTTGCTTCGATGGCTATGTCTTCCCACCACACTTAAAAAGAATTCCGTCTGGAGTGGAAGGCACAATGCATGATTACGTTCATGACATCTACACCTAGTACAGAGAGTGGGTAAAGGCTGTAGAGAAAGCTTCTAAGGGGGCCTTTGAGCAAGCCAAAGCACTTGAGAAAATGGAGACCGATCTTGCTCAAAGGGACCAGATCATTCAGGTGCTCACTGCTGAGGCCGAGTCTTCTCGGAAATCTGAAATTGCGGCCACCAAAAAAGCCAACGAAGCGAACGTGGCCATGGAGAGGTTAAGGCAGACACATGTTGCCTTGGTGGAGGAGATGGGCCATCGGAATACTACAGTTACCGCCGAGCGGGATGCGGCGGTCAAGGAACTTAACGAGCTCAAGGCTAAATTTTCCGATATGGCCAAGAAAAGGGATGACGCAAACAACGCAGCCCAGGAGGCATGCGAACAAACTGTTCTGCTTAGGGGTGAGCGGGATGCAGCTGTGGCTAAAGTCCACAAGGTGGAGACTGAGGTCGAGGAGAAAGTGAAGTCGGCCGAGTCCAGGCTAGAGGCTGACATCGAAGACCTTCTCGTTGTTTACAACGCTAACGTGCTGAGGCACAGGGGTCTAGCCTGGCTCGATGATTATCCGACGCGTCTTTACAACGCTTGGGGCCGACTGGTTGAGCAAGAGAATGAGGCGCATCTGGGCGAGTCTGTAAATGAATTTGAACTCGAGAATCGCATTTTTACTGAAAATGAAAGGAAGATTCTCCACGAGTCAGTGATTCTGCATGAGAAGGAGAGACTCGGCGCCCAGCACTTCGAAATAGGAGAGGGTTCAGGGGTTGAACATCATGAGGCGAGTCTTGAAATTCCAGTGTCAACCCTGCCCGAATCCTTGTCTACGGTCGATCCCCAAGCTATTCCTGCTTACAATCCGGATCAGCTGCAGATGTCTTCGGCCATGGCGCAAGTTACTGATGCCGCTCTACCGCCTACGATTCAAACTGAGGAAGGTATTCTGAACATTCCACATATCTTTCTTAAGTCGAAATCTTCGCTCGAGTCAAGTTTTAACAGTTTTCTTTATTCTTTGTCCAGTGATTGATGCTGCACCGGCCGTGCCCCCTGCTACTCAAGGATCATATCAGACGCAGGGGGTTATCGTTACTGAAGCGACCGCCATGACTACTGCCGCGTCTCTTGACGATATGCAGGGAGGCTCACTTGTTTTTGACGAGCAGCTGATGGAGGAACTCTTTCGCCGTCATGGCGACCCTTTAGCTGACTTACCATTTGTCATGGGTGGATGCATTCCTGCTACAAGCTTCTCGATGTCGTCTGTTGATGCTCTCAGCGCGGCCCGAGCGGTTAATGAAGAGGAAATCTTGGCACAAATCGCTGCTGAAATGGATGTAGCAGCACATGGTGGCAGTTTTGGAGGTGGAACGGCGGCGCTTGGTCCAGCTCCGCTTAGAATGATATCGCCTGGCGGTACATTTTCCGACACTAGTGCGGCCATTCCATCTTCCACATCTGATCCTATCCCTCTAACTCCGCCGGTAGGCAGCATTCCGATCCACTCGAGTTCGGAGGAGGATGTTGATATAATGCCCCCGCCTGGAGACCAACCACCAAAAAGCAAAGGCTCGAAGAGGAAGGTTAGCGGTGGCTCTAGCGGGTCTACTCCGAAGAGGAAGCCAAGGAAGAAGAAAGATTATACATGCTTCCCTGGTTTATTTTGACTTGCATTTTGTTGGCCGTGTATAGATGCAGGTTCGGCCCCTGCTAGTAAGAATTTTTTGGAACAAACTTGTACACGAATTTCTTTCATGAATAGTAGAAATGAAACTTTTTCTTTTTGAGCTTCTTTTCTGTCATTGTGTATTCGCCTAAGTGTTTCAATGTCTGAAGTGTACTTGTGAAGTTTCAGCTCTTGAATCAAGTTTGTTTTTGTTCGCCAAGTTCGAAAATTGTGGACATGGCTTGCTACCGGAAAGCAAGTTGAATTTTGACGTCGCATCGCTTCAGTCAATGGTTGATGCTTAAGTCCTGCCCCCCAGTCTCGGGGATGAGTAGTTGAACATCGGTTGGCGGTTGCTTCTCATTTACATCATGTTGATTCTAGTGCCACTGAACGGATGTTTGAGTCAAGTAGAGACCGAGTGGTTCTTCCATGTTGGTGTGATTGTTGATGATCATATCCGCACTCCAGGGATTCTCATTTGTTTACTGGCGGTTGGTCACGCCGGCTTAAGTTTTAATCATACGTCCGCGATCTGGGGACTTGGAATCAACATTTATACTTCGACTCGTACTCTGGGAGTTCGGAGTTGACATTTATACTCCAATTCGCGCTCTGGGAATTCGGAGTTGATGTTTATACTCCGACTCGCGCTCTAGGAGTTCGGAGTTGATGTTTATACTCCGCGTCACGCTCTGGGAACTCGGAGTTGATGTTTATACTCCGACTCGCACTCTGGGAGTTCGGAGTTGATGTTTATACTCCGCTTCACGCTCTGGGAACTCGGAGTTGTTGTTTATACTCCGTTTCGCACTCTGGGAACTCGGAGTTGATGTTTATACTCCGACTCGCACTCTGGGAGTTTGGAGTTGATGCTTATACTCCGCTTCACGCTCTGGGAACTCGGAGTTGTTGTTTATACTCCGTTTCGCACTCTGGGAATTCGGAGTTGATGTTTATACTCTGACTCCCACTCTGGGAGTTCGGAGTTGGATCAGGATCATGGATGGTCGGATCACATCCACTCTGAGTTAACAAGTGAGGTCGTTGGATGGACGGGTCCACCCTCCTCAAACTTGGTTCAGATATGGACGTAGTTGTTAGGTGGACGGATCCACCCTCTTCGTAGATGTATTTTTATACTCCAGTTCGCACTCTGGGAACCGGGAGTTAAGTGAGGGATTGTCGTGTATCAATCCATTTTTGACTTTGATGTGATGACTTGTCCCCGAGCTCGGGTTTCACTTAGTGAGAGACCGGTTGCATCGCAGTGACTCCCTATTTTAATAAATTCCACCGTATGGTGAAACTTAGCTGTCCGTGCATTGTGATGATCATATGAAGCATTTCAAGTAAATCACAGCTCTGGCTCGAAGAGATTGCATTTTATTGCTGAAATAAGAAAATATGGCAAAGTCAGTTGCCTTATTACAAATTCTAATTCTGAAATGCAGAAACAAATTGCGAAATGGAAAATAAACTAAATGGATAAACATAGCCTGTCATGTGTAGTAGCGGCGAAGACTCTCGCTATTCCAAGCTCTTGGCAAAGTAAGACCGTCAACGGTCGATAATTTGAATGTGCCATCTCCGAGCCTTCGTTCAATAACATACGGTCCTTCCCATGTCGGCTTCATATGCGAAGGAACCGGATAAATTCTCTTTAGGACGAGATCGCCTAATTCAAAGGTTCGCGGGCGGACCTTGGCGTTATACAATCGGGCGACTCGACTTCGATGCGCGACTGCCCTCAAATCAGCCTCTTCACGCTTCTCATCTAGTAGATCGAGAGATTCAGCAAGTAATATAACATTCGTCTTTGGATCATAGTATGTCACACGATGAGAAGGTACTTCTAGTTCAACTGGAATAACGGCTTCTGAGCCATAAGAGAGAGAGAATGGAGTGTGGCCGGTCGCGGTCTTGTGGGTTGTTCGGTAAGCCCATAAAGCCATAGGAAGTTCATCGACCCACTTGCCCCCGACCTTTTCCAGTCGTTTCTTCAGAATGGATTTTATAACTTTATTAACTGCTTCGACCTTTCCGTTCGCCTAAGGGTGCACAACTGCAGAGAATTTCTTTTGGATGTGAAATCGTTTGCAGAAATCTTTAAATTCAGCACTGTCGAATTGGGTTCCGTTGTCCGTAATAATGGTGTGTGGGAGACCGAATCGACAGATGATGTTGCGGACTACAAAGTTGATTACTTTCTTCGTTGTTATGGTAGCAAGAGCTTCGGCTTCAGCCCACTTTGTAAAGTAGTCAACTACGACGATGGCGTATTTTGCACCACCTTTTGCCAGAGGTAGAGCACTAATTATGTCGATGCCCCACATTTCAAACGGCCATGGGCTGACCATTTGTGTTATCTCGGTAGGAGGAGCTCTAGGAATTCGGGCATATTTCTGGCACCTATCACATTTCTTTGCATATTCTGACGCATCGCGATTCACGGTCGGCCGGTAATATCCGTATCGAAGTATTTTCTTGGCAAGTGCTTGCCCCCCGGTGTGATCGCCACATTCTCCCTCGTGCACATCGTGCAATACTCGTTTAATTTCATCGTGAGCGATACACCGGAGTAGAGGAACTGAGTACCCTCTTTTGTACATGATTCCATCCTGGATGGTAAACCGTGAGGCCTTCCGAAGGACTTGTCTCTTTTCACTCCTACGCTTTGGCAGGGTCCCGTGCTCAATGTAACTTTTGAGTGGAGTCATCCATGAATCCTTTTCGATGATGGTTTCGCATACCCGGTCTATTTCTGCCCGGTCAATGCTTAGGGAGGATAACGCTTCTACGGGAACGAGTCCCATTTGCTGAGCTTCGCCTGTGCTGGCTAGCTTTGCCAATGAATCGGCCTTTTGGTTGCATTCCCGAGGAATACAATAGATGACATAATAATCAAACTGAATCAGTACCTCCTGAACTCGAGCTAAGTAAGCAGCCAGCCTTCGATCTCTCGCCTGATACTCTCCCCGTACTTGACACACGATTAACTGTGAATCACAGTAAACTTCCACGACGATAATTCTCAAATCTCTAGCAAGTTTCAAACCAGCTAAGAGGGCTTCATATTCAGCTTCATTATTGGTCGCATGAAAATCGAACTTCAAAGCATAACATATAGATCGGCCTTCGGGAGTTTCAAGTACAACACCAGCGCCCAAACACCGGTCATTTGATGCACCATCGGTATAAAGCTTCCAGACGTGATCGGGAGATTCGCTGGCTTGAAGCGGAGCGAGTCGAACAAGTGCTTTCTGATGGATGTGAAGCGGAGCGAGTCGAAGTAGGCATTCCTGATGGATTCGAACTGAGCGAGTCGAACAGAAGCTGTTTTTATCCAATTTTGCATCGATCGTAACTTGAGCATACGAACTCGGATTGACTTGAAATTTAGAACATTGGCTCTCATAGCTTCGCTTGTCGTGTCATATCAATTTTAGCTCGATCCGGACTTGGACAAAATTCGTCGATATCCATAGTGAGCCCGTGTATAACCGATCTCCAGGACGGACCGTCATTGGTTACTAGTCAATTCCTTGGTGTCATGGTCTTGCCAAAAGGCGGGATAACAGCAATGGCATTTGGCTTGGAAAAGCCCATATCAATCTGGTTTGGCATCTCCACTTTAAGTCTGGACCGGCATTCCCAAATACCGAACGATATATTTCGTTTGGCATCCATCTGGTTCGGCATGCCACTGAACGAAATATTTTGTTCGGCATTATCCCCTTCATTGCACTGGCCATCGAACGAAGTAACTGGAACGGCAAGTTTGGTCGGGCATCCCTTCACCACCGGACGAGATAACTTCCTTCTTGCATTCACTGCCGATCGATGCACTATCACCGAACCAAATCTTTGGTTTAGCAATTCCTCAACTGAACTAGACTTCTGGTTTGGCCTCCAAGCTTCTCCGCAACACTCAACCAAGCAAATGAGAATTCTTGTTCGGTGATTTTACTGATCCAAACCCTTCCAAGCCCTAGCATTTCACATCCACGCTTCCTCTTCGCAACGTGACTTCAGCTTCTGCTCCTAGGGCTTCGCCTGCTTCTCCAGCGATGGAATCCACAGGTAACAATTCCAACACGACCGACTCTGTTATTATGAGAGTATTTCCATTTTGGCCCTAATTTGTACATTAATCTGTCAATATTATCCGATGAGAGTTTATGTTCGGTTAAACCAATGATTGAATGGAAACTTATGTTTAACATTTGCAATAAATGTAGTTGTTTGGCAGGGGAATTAAGTCCCCTAATGTTCCAAGTTAGGAATTGCATCATCGATGAGTAGGAGAATCACTACTGTTATTAGGGGAAGTAGCAATCCCTATTTTCTTACTATTCTTGGTTTTTTACTTTTCTTTTTAATTTTTTGCTTTTCTTTTTAATTTGTGAAACTAAGTTATACCAGGCTAGATTTTCAACTACATCTTGAGGGTACATAAGCTATAAATTCAAAAAGAGAATCAACAGCTGATGCTTTTCTTGTTGCACTCGATCAGGTGGGATAGGTGTTAGAGCCTTGGATGGTTTGCTGGGGGTTATTAGATGGTTGTTCCTAATTGGTTGCCTCTTGGATGGGGGACGCGGTTCATCAAATTCCATTTGAGTAGTTTCATTGGTGCTGCAATCAGAGTTTTATGGAATATGTTCCTGAGTGTATATTATCTGTATTGAGTGGAGTATCATGATGAATTTCTTTTTGTATACCACTGGACTTGTCTTTTGAACTAAAACTATTTGGATTCTAAATATTGTTTGATACATTATCTTTAGAAATATTTACTTCTTCAGAATTACACAATGAACTATTTGGATGAATATCATGGGATTGCTATATTGTTACAATTCCTTGATTTTCATAGCCGTCAGTAGGAGTATTGTCTATAGGTACATTATTGTTCATAACATTTCAATTGTCCACCTCCATTTGAGAGTTAATTGAGGTTGTTTTGTTGGTTTTAACGGGAGCCCAAACCTTACTAAATTGGTAGATGTTATTCGAATGACCAAAACTCTTACAATTCTGACATTTAATCGACTTCCATTTATATTCAACGTCTTGCATAATGAGTTGGTCTAGTTCATTAAGAATAGGAATTTGCTTAGGGTAGGAGAAGGAATTGGATACTTCCACCAAGACCCACACATAAGAAATTTTAATGATTCATTATGTAATTTTATCTAGTTTTATTGGGGTTCCCAATACAGATACAATACGACTAATACCTTCTACAGATCAATAATCTAGGGGAGATTAGACAATCAAATCTATATAGGGATCAAGAGTAATAAGTTTTTGTTTAATTGCATACCTGAAGTCCATCGTTTCATCATCATGAGCTTTTTATTGTAAAAGTATGGACCACCCTCTAATATTCAATCGCATTCTTCTTTAGAATCAAATTTTGTAACATAAAATCCATTTTCTTTGGAGTAGATGGTGAAATTCCTTGACTGTTTCCATACTCTATGAATATAGGCCTTAAAAAATGGAAAATGGTTTGGAGCCAACAACGTAAATAACAATCACATTATTCCATTGGTTTCTAGCATCGTTTACAATTTCGGTGGTCATCTTAGCACAGTGGATGGAGTTGAATTCTCTTGGAGTAAAAAAATTTCAATGGGACATTGATCTAATTACCTTTGAGGACATCTTCCCATGCACGACTAGGAAGCGGAGGCGCACCATGAGGCGAATTAGAATTATGGGATATGGTTCTATCATTGGTCGAGAGGGTAGGTTAGAGGAAGCGACGGGGGCTGATTACTAGGGTTGGAGGAATGTCGATCGGCAGGTCTGGCATGATCTATAGAAGGAGTGAACTTAGGTAATCTACGCCACTTTTAGGATTTCACTATGGTGAAACCATCCTTATCAACATCTATGAGGAGGGGGGGTAAGCAGGGGCATGGCTGGAGCAGTTTGGGTCTGTGGGCGACGGATCTAGGCTAGGAGGTGAATAGCAGCTAGAAGATGGAATCTCTGCCATGGCTAGGTTTCAAATCTAGAACTCCAAATCTTCAAGAAGTCTTATTAATTACAACCATACCTTATTTAAAACTTTCCATATCTCCACTTGGAGAAGACTATAAATAAAAGGGCAGTCACATGGAGTTTATCATCCATATAACTCATAATGAAGTAATATGAGTCAATAAAGAAAAACAAATTGTAATCCTAATTAATCAGATTAGGGATTTTTATTATTCTTTTATAATCTCTCTTGTTTATTAAAAGTAATAAAGTTCCTCTTCCCTAAAGTGGATGTACACTATCACGATGATTGTGGAACCACTATAAATCTCTTGTGTCATCTTTTCTCTTTTATAATTATTACTATTGCTTTTAAAATAGCTATTATCTGATTATTGAATTGATTGATCTGTTTGTTTTACTGCACTATAGCACAATCCTATAATTAGGTTTTTCTCCTGCAAAGGGATTGATCACCCTTCTAGTATCGAAGCTTTCAGGTTTGCTGTTACATAGAAGGTGTTAAGTAAAATGGCAGATGAAGATAATACATCAGAGATTAGTTCAACATCAGCAGTTGCTTCACATATTAGGGGTTCCTATGTGGCTTCAGGTTCATAGTTATCGATAGAGAAGTGGAACGGAGAAGGATAATTTAAGAAGCGGCAGTGGGTGATGAAGGCAGTACTAAGAAGAAATCATTTCCATAATGTGGTTTATGACTTTGAGGATTTAGATCCAGCTATATCCACTATAGAGAAGAAGGAGATGGAAGAATGAGCCTATATTACACTTCAACTTGCTATGCATGAGAATATAATTTCTTAAATTAGTCAAGAAACTACCGTTAGAGGAATTTGGAAGAAATTGGAAGACCTCTACATGAAGAAATCTTTAACCAACCAACTGATCTTGCTGAAGGCCTTCTTCACCTATAAGATGAAGGAAGGTTTTCCTATTAAAGAACATTTTAGTATATTTGATGACTTTTTGATGAAGATGAAGTCAATTGATTTGAAGATTGATGAAGAATAGAAAGCCATGGTTCTGTTGTGTTCACTTTCGGAGCGGTTCACCATTTTCATTAACAGCCTCATCTACGGTAAATAAACATTGACATTGGACGATGTAAAGACAGGTTTCTTAGTGAGGAGTTGAGAGATCAGATGAAGGGTTTAGGATTAGAAGATTGTAGTGGAGGAAATGATAGTAGTTCAGGCTTGTTTGTTGAGAGAGGAAGAACATTGGAGAAGAAAAAGTATTTTAGGGGTTGTTCTAATTCGAAGAAGCCCCACTGGCCCAGTAAGTCTATAGATGGAAAATGTCATCATTGTAAGAATCCGATTCATTAGAGAAGAGACTATCCAAATTTGAAGGAGACTGGGAGTTCTTCATCTATTACGGTGGAGAATGAAGATAGCAGTATGGTGACAGCTATAGTATCAGATGTTGCGGGCCATTGGATCCTTGATTCGAGAGCTTCATTCCATATGACAACCAATAAGGATTATTTTTCTTCCTTTATCGCTAATGAAGGAAGTTCCATCAGGGTAATAGTGCTACATGTAGGTCCATGTGAGTTGGTTCAGTTTGCATTCGCATGTTCGACGAGATTGTTCGCACTCTTTTGGATGTTCATTATGTACTAGCTCTTCAGAAGTCTTTGATATCATTAGGGAAGCTAACATCATCGGGATGCAAGGTTACCACTGACAAAGATGGTCTGAAGGTTTGTAAAGGATCACTTATACTAATGTAGGTTATAAAGGTCTAAAATCTTTATTTCCTAAAGGGTACCATTGTTCAAGGGGAATCGGGTGTTGGAGTTGATAGCGCTAAAAGTTTGGATGCTACTAAGCTTTGGCACTTAAGATTAGGTCATACTTCAGAGAAGAACTTAGAATTGCTTCATAGGAAGAAGAAGATCAGAGGAGAAAGCTTCAACACATTGGATTTCTGCAAGGAGTGTGTTTTGAGTAAGCAAACCAAATTATCATTTGGTGCCAGCGAGTGTACTTTTAGAAGGGTACTTGACTATGTGCATTCAGATGTTTGGGGACTAGTTTCTACAGCTTCCATTGTTGGATCTCGCTACTTTGTATCTTTCATTGACGACTACTCACATAAGGTTTGGGTCTATGTAATAAAGGCTAAGTCAGAAGTGTTTGAAAAGTTTAAGCAATGGTTAGCTCTTGTTGAAAACCAAACTGGAAGGAAATTGAAGATTCTTCAATTCGACAATGGCGTAGAATATATCTCGAAGGAGTTCCTTGGATAGTGCAAACAACATGGTATTAGGAGACATTGTACTACATTCAAAGATACACAATCATGTGGGGTTGCTGAGAGGATGAATAAAACTCTACTAGAGAAGGCTAGTGGCTTAAGATTTACTATGGGATTATCTAAATTGGGTTAAAACTATATCGACTAATGCTCACATCATTACCGAATTCCGTGTTTAGCAATTGGTGGGAAGATTCTAGAAGAGCTATGGAAAGGGAAGTCTACTATACTCAATTACTTTCGGTTTTTTGGTTGCCATGTCTATGCGTATAACACAAGATTTGATAAGTTGGAGCTGAGAGCTACCGGTATGTTTTGCTAGGTTATACAGATGGAATAAACGGATATCAAATTTGGAATCCAACAACAGATAAGGTGATACACTCCAGACATGTTAACTTTGATGAGTTAGCCATGTTTAGAATGTTGAAGGAAATATCAAGTAGCTAAGTTAGCCATGTTTAGAATGTTGAAGGAAATATCAAGTAGCTAAGTTAGCCATGTTTAGAATGTTGAAGGAAATATCAAGTAACTCAGGTTTGGTAGGAGACAAGCCTAAGGAGATGGAGACTGTTCCCACATTTTAGCCAAAAAGTAGAGTTGATATTATTGATGGCAAAGATAATGCATGTAACACCCCTAATTTTTATTCAACATTATTCGTGACATTTACTTTGATAGATTAAAAAGAATAATGTAAATAGGTTAGGAGAAAAAGATTTGACAATATAATAAGGTCGGCCCATAATTAACTAACTAAAGGGTTACTAAGATTGTTTTAAAATTTTAAGAGAATACATGAGAAGGTTAGAATAGGAAGATCATCCATTTTAGCTCATAAACCCCCTCCCTCTCTCATACCATTCTCATTTTCCATAAACTAAAACATTCAAAAGAGAAACCTAAAGTGAAGGCCGGCCATAACTCAAGCATAAGGAAGTCGAAATCTACGGATTCAAGGGAGAACAAGCTTAGGAAATCAAAGCAACACCAAATCTCAACTTGGTTATGGGTAACACCCGAGTTAATTTTGAAAAATTATGCCATGATTGGTAGAGTTAATATTGTTTGGATAGAACAATATACTATTAGAATTTTTATAATAATTGTTTAATGAGGTTGAGGGTAAATCCGAGGTTTTCATCCTCCAAACAACTTGAATTTTTGATATGTGGTGTAAAACAATATTTTGGAGACGGGTTTTAAATTTTAAAGTTTTCCGAATTTATTTAGATATTATATGAATTTTCCTAGAAAGGAAATGAGCTAAATTCAGGTTTTGAATATTTAAAATGATTAAATATAGTTTTTAGCCCCAATTTTTTTATATATTAAAGAGAAGGATATTCTCTAACTTTCGTGAATTTTTGGGATTTGTCCCAAGTGATTTCAATTTATTATGAATTTATTATGCTAGATAAGCATATAAAAGATTAATTAATTAAGGATATTAATTGATTATTTTAAAAATGTTTTAGGAACTTGCAAATCTCATGTGGCAGTTTTTCTTTGAAAGAAAAATGTAAAAGTTGTTTTTATACAATGAGAAATGGGACAAGAATTTTGATTTGGTAAAAAGTTATTACTTTAACTAGTAAGAAATCAGTTTTAAGATAAATTACAAAATATGCAATGCCGCCTTTGATCTCCCTGCATCTATAATGACATCGCATCTAAGTCTTCACGAGTGTCGGCATCGATGAGCTTGTAAGCATAGGATAGCTAAGTTTTGTAGTGTTTTCGACTTTGTAGAAGCGAACCATAGCAACAGCCCAAGATTGGCGGTATCGAGTCATTGTAATTCATCAAGGATGAAGACGTCTGTTCACTATGTTTTGAAATGGTGCCGCATGCCTTATTTTTGACTATATACAAAGTGGCATAATGGTTGAAGTGAGTTTATTAAATTATTTTAAGGGCGATGAGGTCCTTGTTGCCGCTATTTAACAAGGTCGACGACCTTATATTATTCGGTAAGGATATTGCCATTTTTCTTTAGCGTCGAAGAGACCCACTCCAATGCAAATCCAAAATATTTTAAAAGTGGCGAAGAATCTATATTTAAGAGGGTCGAAGACCCCATGTTTTGGCGGAGAGCCATCTGTTTACATGAGAATCAATGTTATTACTTTCGAAGTGATTTTTACTTAAAGGAAATTTAAGTTATGTTTTCGACCGTGGGTAGAGGTCGACGTCGTTTAAACCCATGTCTGTAAATTTTATTAAAGGCAGAGAGCCTTATGTTTTTCACTTCAATGACATTGTTTGGGATACCAATGCCATCTTAAATTATGAACTTTGATGTTGTTCTTACTAAAGTAATGAATAGCGAGGAGCCTTATGCTATATGTTTTGACTTTAAATGCTTAGGGATATCAATGTTAATTTAGATTATGATTCTGACACTGTCATTGGGGATGCTAATGAGTATAAACTTTGACATGGAACATTAGGGGATACTAGTGTATGTCACTTTGAAATGTTAAATTGTAAAGGGAAAGAACCTAATTAGGGACACCAATAGATATGGGTTAAACATGTGGGTAACATGGATTAAAGAAAAACATGTGGATAACATGAGTTTAATAGGTACATGTGGGTAACATGAATTAAAAGGCCAACTGAAGCATTCATACTCATCCTAGGAAGACTATGGGATGCGAGATAGATAGTCTACATCATGTTGGAGATGGATAGTCTTTATGAGAATAATGAAAGGTTCATAGTTATCTTAGGAAAATTATAGGATTTGTGATGGATAGTCCACATCATTTCAAGTTAAATGGAATATGTGTGATGGATAGTCCACAAAAAATTTAAATGATTAAACCATATGTGATGGGTAGTCAATATGGTAAGAGATGAGTAATCCAAGTAATAAATATATGTGAGATGGATAGTCCACATAATTCTGAATATGTAAAAATGTGAGATGGGTAGTCCACATAATTATAAGACGGGTAGTTAGATTAAAATAAAACGGATAGTCAGTTTAAATTATGACGGATAGTCATTTGAAATTAAATGGATAATCTAATGAATTGGGATGGGTATTCCAATATGTATTGCATGATTATAAATGCTATTTTCTATGTTCTAACCATTGTGGTTGCATGAGCACGGTTTATGGTTGTTATGTTTTGATAAGATACCAGTGAGTGGAAAACCCGTTCCGCTCAGCGGCGTGGTCTCACTAGATATCTATTTCGTTCGAGATGTAGGTTATTATTCACACAAGACTGTTGTCTGACCCGAAGTTTTTGTTTTTCCCCTTAAACTCTCGGGTACTTATTTGAGTAGGTCAGGAGTAAAGGCTTTCAGGTTAAACGAATAAGCTTCCAAAGACGTGCAGGAGGCAATCAAGCTATTAGGAACTTAATCTATTTCCGCTGTGTAGCTTGGTTTTGTCTATTTGGATGTAATGGCAAAGTTGTATAGTTATCAATTATCCGACTCTGATCAACCAAGGCGGCATCTTCATATGTCGCTCTTGGAGTATTTTTAAATAATTATATTTTCTTTAAACGTGGGATTACGAATGGCGAATATGTAATGAATATGAAATATCATTTGTGAAATTAGGTATGAAAATTTGCTATTAAACAGTGTTTGAATTTTTTTCATATTCATGTGCTTCTGATTATTGATATGATTAACATAGCCACATTTTATTGTTGAGAATTAATAACTATGGATGACTGCAGCATCTATAGCAGGTAGTTTTGGGTCATAGAATGAGGGATGTTACAAGTTGGTATCAGAGCATATGTTTATGTTTAAAATAATTTTAAACCTAAAGAGTTTTTGAAATTATAATCTTAATGAATCAGAGAATAAGATTGGGGTATGGGATAATGCTATGGTAGCGTACTTGTATTTGCTATATATAAGTATGTATTCTCCTATCTCTCTTAGATCGTTCTTCTATATCTTACCAAGATTCGTTTGCAGATTTACGACACAGAAAGATATGGAGGCAGGAAACGGAAGAGTGAATCTAGGTGGAGGAAGCACCACAATTAATGGAAATGCTCGACCCAATAATAGGAGAAACCAGGGTCGACAGGAAAATGCTAATCAAAAGGCAAATGCCATTTTAGATGCCGCAACCCCACTAGTGGACATTAGGACTATGTATCAGTTCTTCGTCAATTTGATGCAAACTGGAACAGCTGTAAGGGTAGTCGGAGGAAATGTTGCTAATGCGGGAGGAGTCAATCCTGTAGCGCCGGTTGGGATTAACTATGCTAAGCTGAGTCGAGATCGCACCAGTCTAGGTGGGAAGCCTTTTCTAGGAATTTGGGTTGTAATAGAAGTAGAATACTGTCTACTACACTCTGAAAGGATTTTTACTGATTTGGGTCTTAATGATGAGCAGAAAAGGAGATTGGCTTCAAGACAGCTATAGGGATATGCTTTGTTCTGGTGGAACGGGGTGACCATTGGGGTACCGGAGGAGGAATTGACTTGGGCAGAATTTCAAAGGAGATTTGAAGAAAGATTTTTGTTTGAAGTAGCTAAATTAGCTTTGCTCACAAAATTTATGTAGTTGGAGTAGGGAGGAAATGTTACTGTTGGAGTACTCTGCTAAATTTGATGCGCTGTCCAAGTATGGACATGCTACTACTGACACTATTATCAAGAGGAATGAGAAGTTTATCCGGGGGTTGAGGCCGGAGATTACTAGGGCAACTATGCTACATCTCAGAGATTTATCAAATGTAGTGGTGGAGATGGCTATCAGGAATGAAGAAATGCATTCGACCTTTGGGAAAGAGAAGTCGATGGAGAATCGAAATTCTCAGAACAAGAAGAGGAAACTATTTAAGAAGAAGGGAGCACAAAAAGGTGGGGCTGACAAAAAGGGGAAAGCTGATTTAGTTTGTTACAAGTATGACGAAAATGGGTACTATGCTAATAGGTGTCGATCTGGTGATGGCAAGGCAGTTGTAGGGAAGCAGAATGTGAAGTGCTTTAATTACGATCAGGTGGGGCATTATAAGAACAAATGTCCAGAAGCGGCCAAGGATAACAAAGGAAAGGTGTTTGCTTTGGAGCCATCTACATGATTACCAACAACAACTAATAAGGGAAAGTCTGTGATGGAAGGTACGCTTTTGATACATAGCATACCAGTTAGGGTATTGTTTGATACCGGTGCATCGCATTCATTTATATCTCAGTGTTTGGTAGATAAGTTATGTTTAGGACCATCATACCTTGTTACTTCCAAAAGGATAGCTAATCCAATAGGAGGGTAGCAACTCTAGGGATGGGATGCGACCATCTTGAGTTTGAGTTGCTAGGTTATACATTTTCCTACAGTTTGTATGTATTAGATTTTGCGGGTTTTGGGAATTATTTTGGGTATGGATTGGTTGAGTAGATATGATGCTAGGATATTTTGCCAAGATAGGAAAATATCATTGAGACATCCCGATAGTAGTGACCGATTAGTATACTCAGCTGAGAATTTGAGTCCGTGAATTTGTGTTTTATTGGGGGTCACAGAAATGGAAGATTAATTTAAATAGGGTTTTAATTGTAGGAGAATTTGCAGATGTTTTTGAGCTGGTTATAGGACTACCATCAAAATGAGCTATTGACATTTGAATAGATCTTGTACCAGGAGCTGGACCCGTAAGTAGACCACCTAGTAGGATGACAACTACCGAGATGAAGGAGTTAAAGGTGCAGCTAGTGGACTTAGAATGAATGTTTTATTTGACCAAGCAGTTTGCTTTGGGAAGTGGCTGCGGTATTCTTGAAGAAACTGGATGGGTCGTTAAGTTTGTGTATCGATCATCATAAGTTGAATGAAAAGACGATAAAGAATCAATATCCTTTACCAAGAATTGATGATTTATTTGACCAGTTGAGTGGAGGCACAGTAATTTACCAGTTGGATTTGGCGATAGGGTTCCATCAATTGAGACTGGCGGAGGACAGTATTCCATTGACGGCATTTTGAATGAGGTATGGTACGTTCGAGTGGTTAGTAATGCCATTCAGATTAACTAATGCGCTTGCTTTCTTTGGGGACTTGATGAACCAGATATTCCAAGAGCACTTGGATAAGTTTGTGTTAGTGTTCATTGATGACATTTTGATATATTCTAAGGATGAAAGAGAGCATGAGATTCATCTTAGAATAGTGCTTGAGATGTTGAGGCAATATCAACTGAAAGCGAAGTTTTCGAAGTGTAATTTTTGGAAAAAAGAAGTAAAGTTTCTTGGTCATGTGGTTTTAGAGAAAGGGTTGTCGGTCAATCTAGCGATGACCGAAGGTATTAACAGTTGGAAAAGACCTGAGACAGTGACTGAGGTAAGAAGTTTTTTTGGATTAGCAGGGTATTAATGGAGATTTATCAAGGATTTCTTGCAGATAGCAGCACCTTTGACTAAGCTAACCAGAAAGGACGTGAAGTTTATTTGGTCCGACAAGTGTGAGGAAGCATTCCTTAAATTGAAGCATTTGTTGTTCAACGCGCCCGTGTTAGTATTTCCATATGGAATTTAGGATTTGGTGGTGTATACAAATGCCTATGGAACTAGATTTGGAGCTGTGTTGATGTATTATTGCCTACGCTTCTCTGCGGCTCAGACCACATGAACTTAGGCATCCGACTCATGATTTGGAGTTGGCAGTGGTGATTTTCACATTAAAAGCATGGAGACACTACCTCTTATGAGGATGATTCAAGTTGTATATGGGTCGTAAGTCTTTGAGATATTTATTCTCTCAAAAAGAGTTGAATATAAGACAGCAAAGGTGGCTGGAGTTTTTAGTAGCTTATGATTTTGGTATTGAGTATACACCAGGAAAAGAAAATAAAGTTGTTTATTACTTGTAGTATGCAGTTAAGTTCGACTGCTAGTTCCAGTCAAAGTACTGCCATGTTGTTTTGTTTAGAAGTCCAACTAGTATTGATTGAAAGGGTTGCTTCTAAACAAAGGGATGGTCCGGTATAAGTTGAACGGATCGGAAGACTGAAAATGGAAAGGAGATCGATGATCTAAAAGATATTAGTATTGGGGATGGTTAAGAAAGAGGAGACTGTTATGTATTCCGGATGTGGGAAACCTAAGGAGGGAAGTTCTTAGGGAATGTCATCGATTGAATTTTACGATTCATCTAGGGTGAACTATGATCTATCAGGATATAAAGAGAAGTTTCTTCTACGAATGTATGAAGAGGGATGCAAGCTTATGGGTGAAGCAATGTGCAAATTGCCCGCAAGTGAAAGCCGAACATCAGAAGCAAAGTGGACTGCTTCAGCCTTTAGATATACTGGTTTGGAAATGGGGTTCGATATCCATGGATTTTATTATCGGGTTGCCAAGGTCGAATAAAGGAAATGAAAGTATATTGGTTATAGTAGATAGATTGACCAAGAGTGCCTATTTCTTTCATGTTAAGTCAACCACAACAGCGCCTGTACTGGCTAAGTGGTTTATGAAGAACATAGTAAGACTGCATGGGATATTTAGTAGTATAGTCAATGATAGAGATGCCTTGTTCACGAGTGAATTTGGAAGAGTCATCGGGAAGTGTTAGGTACCAAGCTTAAGATAAGTACCGCTTATCACCCTTAGACAAATAGATAGATAAAAAGAGTCAATAAAGTACTCGAGGATTTGTTGAGAGCCTGTGTACTAAATTTTGGTAGGTCGTGGGAAGACAATTTGCACTTGGTTGAGTTATCCTATAATAACAGCTATCAGGCTAGTATAGGAATGTTGCCTTTCGAAGATTTGTATAGAAGACCATGCAAATCAATAGCTTGTTGGTTGGAAACCGGAGATAGATTAGTCCTTGGTCAAAATATGGTGAGAGAAGCCACATAGGAGATTGAGTTAATCCGAGACTGGATGATAGAGGCTCAGTCTAGGCAGAAAAGTTACACAAATAAGATGCGTAAGGATCTAGAGTTCACAATTGGAGGTCGTGTTTTTATTAAAGTATCACCGATGAAAGGTTTGGTATGTTTTGGAAAAAGTCAGGGAAACTGGCACCGAGACATGTTGGACCATTCCCAGTTATAGAGAGGATTGGAAATCTCGCGTATCGAGTAGAGTTACCAAGCAGTTTGGCAGGTGTCCATAATGTATTTCATGTTTCTCATCCTCAAAAGTATGTGCATGATCCAATGACTATTGATCCGATGGCATTGGATGATTAGTAATAGAACCGGATCTGACTTTTGTAAGACGACCAGTTCGAGTTGTAGCAAGAGATGAGAAGAAGTTAAGGAACAAGATAGTCAGATTATTGAAAGTCCAGTGGAGTGGCAACGAGAAAGACTGTACTTAGGAGACAGAGGACAGGATTACGGGTATTTATCCTGAGCTGTTATGATGGTATGTTCTATATTTGTTGTATATAGATTAGATAGCTAGTAGGATATACTAGCATTGTTTTCATGTTTGATTACCGAATTTCAAGGACGAAATTCTTTAACGAGGGGAGCCTGTAACATCCCTTATTTTTGTTCAACATTATTCAGGACATTTAATTAGATAGATTAAATAGAATAATATAAATGGATTTGGAGAATGAGATTTGACAATGTAATAAGGTTGGGCCATAATTAACTAAATAGAGGGTTACTAAGATTGTTTAAAAAATTAAGAGAATACGTGAGAAGGGTAGAATAGGAAGATCCATCCATTTTAGCTCATAAACCCCATCCCTCCCTCATATCATTCTCATTTTCCACAAACTAAAATAATCAAAGGATAAACCTAAAGGGAAGGCCGGTCATAACTCAAGCATAAGGAAGTCGAAATCTAGGGGTTGAAGAGAGAACAAGCTTAGGAAATCAAAGAAACACCAATCTCAACTCCTTCATCTAAAATCTAAGGTGAATAATATGTTTCCATCTCTATAGTTAATCTTAAACTCGGTTATGGGTAATAATCGAGTTAATTTTGATAAAGTATGCGATGATTAGTTGAGTTAATATTGTTTGGATAGAATAATATATTATTGGAATTTTTATAATTATTGTTTAATTGGGTTGAGGGTTAAATCTGAGGTTTTCATCCTCCAAACGACTTGAATTTTTTATATGTGGTGTAAAAAAAAATTTTGGAGATGGGTTTTAAATTTTATAATTTTTCAAATTTATTTGCATAATATATGAATTTTCCTAGAGAGGAAATAGGCTAAATTCGGGTTTTAAATATTTAAAATGATTAATATAGTTTTTAGCCCCAAATTTTTTATATAGTAAAGAGAAGGATATTCTCTGATTTCCGTGAATTTTTGGGATTTTTCCCAAGTGATTTTGATTTATTGTGAATTCGTTGTGCTTAATAAGCATATAAAAGATTAATTCATTAAGGGTAATAATTAATTAGTTTGAAAATGTTTGGGGAACTTGCAAATCTCATGCGACAGTTTTTCTCTGAAAAGGAAATGTAAAAGTTGTTTTTATCCAATGAGAAATGGGACAAGAATTTGGATTTGGTAAAAAGTTATCACTTTAACTAGTAAGAAATCAGTTTTTAGATCAATTACAGAAATTCCATGCCGCATTTGATCTCTCTGCATCTATAATTATGCCATGCCTAAGTCTTCATGAGTGTCGGCATTGGTGAGGTTGTAAGGATAGGATAGCTGCTTACATAGTTATGTAATGTTTTCGACTTCATCGAAGCGGACAATAGCGGCAACCCAAGATTGGTGGTGTCGAGTCATTGTAATTCATCAAGGACGAAGAAGCCTCTTCGCCTACATTCTAAAATGGTGCACATGCCTTAGTTTCGACTACATGCGTAGTGGCATAATAGCTAAAGTGAGTTTATTAAATTATTTAAAGGGCGACGAGATCCTTGTTACAGCTATTCAACAAGGTCAATGATCTTATATTATTTGGTAAGGATATTGCCATTTTCTTTAGCATCCAAGAGACCCACTCCAATGCAAATCCAAACTATTTTAAAAGGGGCGAATAAACCTATATTTAAGAGGGTCGAAGACCCCATGTTTTGGTGGAGAGCCATCTATTTTCATGAGCATCAATGCTATTACTTTTGAAGTGATTTTTACTTAAAGGAAATTTAAGTTGTCTTCGAACTTGGGTAGAAGTTGACGTCATTTAAACCCATGTGTGTAAATTTTATTAAAGGCAGAGAGCCTTGTGAGAAATGCGGATTGCGGATCTTAAGGCTAGAATTAACACTAGAGGGGGGGGTGAATAGTGTTTTAAGGAATTACTAATTCTTTTTGAGTTTATCTTAATTTGAACACAAATGTATGCAATATTCAGACTCAGATATGATCACAGAATCAAACACAGATGCAGATATAATGTAAAAGCAATAAAGAAAAGAACACACCGGATTTTATACTGGTTCAGAGTTATCCTACATCCAGTCCCACAACACAAGTACGGATTTCCTTTCAAAATCAATTCTTACAATTACACCCTCGATTTCAAGGCCACGAGGTACACCGCTCCAGATTCACAATCCTCTGGGTAGAGATACTTGATTTTACGGGCAACAAGTTCACCCGATTGATTTTCCAGGCTACAATCACACCTTTTCTCGCTCGATTGAATACAAAGAAATCTATAACTCTGAATAGCACTGGGATCTTGTTGAGATAGTGATAGAGAATCAAACCAGAGATGATCTAGTTAGATTCAATGGTGATTTCGGCAGAGTAATGGTAAAAATGTATATAAAGAAATGTGGAAGAAGAATAGGAGTGAATCAGAGAAAATATGATTATAAATTCGTTTAAAACAGCCCATATTTATAGTAGAACAACAGCCATGTCCATTCGTGAAAGAATATGACAAATAAACACTTCCTTTGAAATTCAAACTTTTGAAATAAACTGTTACCTTGTCGACAAGGGGTCCTTGGGGTTGTCGACAAGCCTAAGTTATTTTTGATAATTTGTTTTTCTTTGAAAATAACTTCTATCTTGTATTAAAACTATTTTAAACTTTATAAATATACTTAACTATAGTTAAAATACATAAATAAGTATAGAGAATAATATTTTGGTATATATAAAATTTTACTGTAATTTTATATTTAAATCTAAGTATAAATATTGAAAGTTAAATATATTATAATTAAAAGATAGTTTAAAACCAAGGATAATTTGATATTGAAAATAAATATTATTTTGAGGCTAAAAGTATTTTAAAACCAGGATAGATGTTTTTGATTTAAAAAGGAAGATTTTGAAATCATTTTGAAAATAAGATATAATTTTGTAAAACATTTGAATAAAAGTTAGTGGATACAAAACAATGTTCCACTAGATTTTTCATAGGTTCCATCCTACTTAGGGTTCCATCCCTTTAACGGGCTGGAAGTGGATTTCATTCCACGAATAAAATGGATTTTAAGATGTCAGTGCTTTTCTAGGAGTTTTAACAAAATTCCTAACTAAATTACTAATCTTGAAATCTTGATAATCTTGATACTCATGAGTCTTAAATCTTGATATCTTCTATCTTGAGTTCATCAGTTCTTGAATCTCTATACTGTACAGTCTTCATTCTTTGGTACCTGTATATATATCCTGCATATACATATATATCTAAACAATAATGTTAGTATTTATATTTTATAATCTTATTCTAAGGTTGTTGTCATCAAAACCAACTTCTCAGGGACTAACAATCTCCCCCTTTTTGATGATGACAACCTTTGTTTATAAAATATTACTTCTATCCTAATAACCACCCTAAAACTAATAACTCCCCCTTAATCTATGCCTAACTATCCTATTTTATACTTCTCCCCCTTTGTCATCAACAAAAACTAACTCCAAACTATATAACTCCCCCTTATTCTTGTACTAAAGTTCCTGCATTAATAAAATATATAATGGAGTGTATAATAGATAGATTAAGAGATAATTATACTGATAGACATGATAACGAATCAAAGATCATATAAATATCAATGTGTATTTATACATATTATGTTTTGCACACCAATTATCAATCCACACCAAACCAAATCAAATCAAATCAATCCAAGCAATCAATCAAACAAAGCAGTCAAATAAAATCAAACAATATGAGGAAATTCCACCCATTCTTCTTCTCCAAATATAGGGTCTGCTTTAATGGCATCCCAATTTTCATTTTCATTGGTGAGAGAGACTGGAGGATGTGCTTCATTATCATCTTTGTGCAGGGAGGAAATCTTCCATCGAATCCCATTGAAATGCTTTTCTTGTTCCTTGATCATCTACATTTGACTCAACTCTAAGTGTCGCTGATTACAGAGAATGAAAGAAAGAATATTCTTGAAAGAATTAAGGGTTTCTTCAAGATTCTCGGTCAAACTATGAATTGGATCGGCCATATTTGAGTTTGTGAGAAGAAATATAGATAGAGTAGATAAGAAATGATTTTGAGTGATGAACTCTGGAAGAAATATGTATTTATAGGTGTAGAAATTCGTTTGAAATGAATAGACACAAGGTAGTTATTCAAATTTCAAATTTAAAATAAAAAGTCATTTCTGACCAGTACTTGTCGACAGGGTCTCTGGGGGGTTGTCGACAGGGGTCGGTTAATTTTGATGACTCATTTTGATTTTGTGAATAATTGTGTGTGTATATATTTATATAATATACTAACATTTATTCTGGAGATAAGATAAGCTAGATAACAGAAAAGTAATTCAATTTCATTTCATAATAGAATGATACAATGATTAAACATTATGAACTACACGAACATTCAAATCAAAACAAACTAAAACCAATACAACATGACATGAAAAGATAGAACTAGTTAGAGGATGACGAAGATGAGGATAATTCAAGCTTCTTGCTAACTTTGGAGAAAAACTTGTTCATCTTGGATGACATTTTATCCAATTTCTTACTAACGGACCGTTTAAGAGTCCGTTGATTCTCAACAATGGTCTTTTGATTTTTTAGTAAGGTTTTGTTGGTTGGATTAGAGGGATAGTCAATACTTTCCAAGGATGTTTCACCTTCTTCTTCTTCTTCTTCTATTTCCATTTCATCCCCTTCTTCTTCATCCTCCTCGTCCATCTCCTCAAGAGCCAAACGCTCTTCCTTTTCGGCAAGAGTCTCATATGGTTGAAAAATATATGGAATTTTCATAAGAGAAATGTTTGAGTGATTAAAAACTTTTCTTGAAATAAATTCTTCTCCTTTGAAATCCACTCCAAAATAATTAAAAATCCGAGTGAGATAGATTCCATGATACAAAGTGTTTTCACCCACTTCAAAATTTTTGGGACGAAGTTCATCCAAAATAACTTGCGCCCAATTAATATCATAATTTCCAAAAATAGCAAAAAGTTCTTTGCAAACTTTTGAAGTTGGATTATTAAAACTCCCTGATCTTAGGATCAAAGTATGTTGTAAAAGAAGATTAACAATTCTTGCTTTTGGTCGAATGTTTCGATTTATGAATTCATAGTTATCATCTCCTTCGAAAATGTGATGAAATGTCTCACGATCATTTTCATTGATATTAAAACTAGAAAGATCCATTCCCGTGCTCTTGCAATTGAGAATGGTACCCAAAACATCACAATTTAAAATAATTCTAGTGCCTTTGACACTACTCCAAATTTCATCATCATTTCCATTATAAAATCCACGGTTGAGATTTGCATAGAAAATTTTAACAAGATTTGGATAACAAACAAAGTCATTTTGTGAAGCATAAACAAGACTAAGAACTTGGTTGTTTGCAAAAAGAGAATCGATTTCATAAGTAGGGAAATCTTGAAATAAAGCAAACTTTTCGGGATGGACTTTTCCATAATTAGCATAGTTGATATATGCTTTTATAGCCTTTGGATTATTGAAAAGTTGCTCTTTTATATTTCTGGAATGTCTCATTGTGGAAGGGTTGCTTGAAGAAGCCATTAGAGTAGAGAGTAGAGAGCTTGATATTTTGAGATAAGAGTTTGAATTTGAAAATGAAAGTGAAAAGTTGTGATAAATAGATTCTCAAGGGATAGGTTCTCTGGTCAAAAGGTGACTTTTCAGAGACTTGAATGAAGTGAAAAGATGGAGGGAAATTCAAACATTTGAATTCAAATTTGAATTTCAAATTTCTGTACCCTTGTCGACAACGTGAGGGACCCCTTATCGACAGGTTTCTCTGAATTTTCATGATTTATTTCTCTAAAGTATTCTAATATATATATATATATTTATTTATTTATTTATTATTTTTAATGTCTATATAATATCTGGAATATTATTAGAATTATAGTATATTCCATAAAATATTATGATACTATTTAAAAATAAAAATAATAGTAAAAATATAATAAGATAATAATAAAAAATTTAAAATTCAAACGACACACCAATTCAAAATCAACCAATCAAACATCCAATCTTAAGCATGCAATTTCAACCAATGTATTGTAAACGTGTACCTTTTTCTGAGTCCGTTTCTCTGAATTCTTTGGAGTCGTGAACTGCCATGAAACACATATTTGAATTATCTGTCTTCTGATCATCATCGCTTGAGGACGAGTCTGAGTCATCTAGAGTAACGGTAAATGCACGTTTTCGTTTCTTTGCGGAATCATTGTTTATAGGAAGATTTTGCTTATCTGGATGCGGACAGTCTCTTTTGATATGGCCTGGTTCGTCACAGTTGAAACATTTGATATAGTTTGGCACTACATTCTGATTACCAGAGTTCTTATAGTTGTTTCTCTTGAGATTATTCATCTTTTTGTATTTCAGGAATTTCCGAAAGTTCTTGGTCATAAAGGCTATCTCTTCATCATTATCGGTGTTTGAGTCTGATCCATCGGTCAATGCATTGAATGCAATTGATTTCTTTTCAGATGCTTTGCTTTCTCTTCTCCCAAGCATTTGGACTTCAAACGACATTAGATTTCCAATTAATTCTTCTATCTTTAAGGTACTGATGTCATTTGCCTCTTCGATCGCAAGTGTCTTTTGATCCCATTCTGGAGTAAGAGAATTTAATATTTTTCTGACTTGATCTTCTTCCGAATATACCTTTCCCAAGGATATTAGAGAATGCACAATATCCTGAAATCTACTATACATATCTGGAATAGACTCATTAGGATTCATTTTAAATAATTCAAACTGATTTGTAAGCATGGAAATTTTGGTCTGTTTAACTTTGCTTGTTCCTTCGTGAGTAACTTGCAAAGTTTTCCAGATTTCATATATGCAGACTTACAAACTGACACTCTATTAAATTCATTCCTATCAAGTGAACAAAACAGAATATTCATAGCTTTAGAGTTATTTCGTGCGACGGTCTTTTGCTCAGCAGTCCACTGTGCAAAACCAGTTATTGGTTCAGAATATTCAGTCTGTGTGATATTCCAAGTGTCTAGTCCTACATATTGTAAATATATTTTCATCCTACATGCCCAATATGCATAGTTACTGCCATTAAAAAGTGATGGTCTGACAGTAGACTGACCTTCTACAAATGAACTAGTGACAGAGGTAATAGAACCAGTGTTGGTAGCCATTTTGAAATTTTTTCAAAATTCAGATTATGAAACTTTGAAAACCTTGCTTCGATACCAAATGTGAGAAATGCGGATTACAGATCTTAAGGCTAGAATTAACACTAGAGGGGGGTGAATAGTGTTTTAAGGAATTACTAATTCTTTTTGAGTTTATCTTAATTTGAACACAAATGTATGCAATATTCAGACACAGATATGATCACAGAATCACACAGATGCAGATATAAAGTAAAAGCAATAAAGGAAAGAACACACCGCATTTTATACTGGTTCGGAGTTATCCTTCATCCAGTCCCGCAACACAAGTACGGATTTCCTTTCAAAATCAATTCTTACAATTACACCCTCGATTTCAAGGCCACGAGGTACACCGCTCCAGATTCACAATCCTCTGGGTAGAGATACTTGATTTTACGGGCAACAAGTTCACCCGATTGATTTTCCAGGCTACAATCACACCTTTTCTCGCTCGATTGAATACAAAGAAATCTATAACTCTGAATAGCACTGGGATCTTGTTGAGATAGTGATAGAGAATCAAACTAGAGATGATCTAGTTAGATTCAATGGTTATTTCGGCAGAGTAATGGTAAAAATGTATATAAAGAAATGTGGAAGAAGAATATGAGTGAAATCAAAGAAAATATGATTATAAATTCGTTTAAAACAGCCCCTATTTATAGTAGAACAACAGCCATGTCCATTCGTGAAAGAATATGACGAATAGACACTTCCTTTGAAATTCAAACTTTTGAAATAAATTGTTACCTTGTCGACAAGGGGTCCTTGGGGTTGTCGACAAGCCTAAGTTATTTTTGATAATTTGTTTTTCTTTGAAAATAACTTCTATCTTGTATTAAAACTATTTTAAACTTTATAAATATACTAAACTATAGTTAAAATACATAAATAAGTATAGAGAATAATATTTTGGTATATATAAAATTTTACTGTAATTTTATATTTAAATCTAAGTATAAATATTGAAAGTTAAATATATTATAATTAAAAGATAGTTTAAAACCAAGGATAATTTGATATTGAAAATAAATATTATTTTGAGGCTAAAAGTATTTTAAAACCAGGATAGATGTTTTTTATTTAAAAAGGAAGATTTTGAAATCATTTTGAAAATAAGATATAATTTTGTAAAACATTTGAATAAAAGTTAGTGGATACAAAACAATGTTCCACTAGATTTTTCGTAGGTTCCATCCTACTTAGGGTTCCATCCCTTTAACGGGCTCGAAGTGGATTCCATTCCACGAATAAAATGGATTTTAAGATGTCAGTGCTTTTCTAGGAGTTTTAACAAAATTCCTAACTAAATTACTAATCTTGAAATCTTGATAATCATGAGTCTTGAATCTTGATATCTTCGATCTTGAGTTCATCAGTTCTTGAATCTCTATACTGTACAGTCTTCATTCTTTGGTACCTGTATATATATCCTGCATATACATATATATATTTAAACAATAATGTTAGTATTTATATTTTATAATTTTATTCTAAGGTTGTTGTCATCAAAACCAACTTCTCAGGGACTAACAATCTCCTCCTTTTTTGATGATGACAACTTTTGTTTATAAAATATTACTTCTATCCTAATAACTCCCCCTTAATCTATTTCTAACTATCCTATTTTATACTTCTCCCCCTTTGTCATCAACAAAAACTAACTCCAAACTATATAACTCCCCCTTATTCTTGTACTAAAGTTCCTGCATTAATAAAATATATAATGGAGTATATAATAGATAGATTAAGAGATAATTATACTGATAGACATGATAACGAATCAAAGATCATATAAATATCAATGTGTATTTATACATATTATGTTTTGCACACCAATTATCAATCCACACCAAACCAAATCAAATCAAATCAATCCAAGCAATCAATCAAACAAAGCAGTCAAATAAAATCAAACAATATGAGGAAATTCCACCCATTCTTCTTCTCCAAATATAGGGTCTGCTTTAATGGCATCCCAATTTTCATTTTCATTGGTGAGAGAGACTGGAGGATGTGCTTCATTATCATCTTTCTGCAGGTAGGAAATCATCCATCGAATCACATCGAAATGCTTTTCTTGTTCCTTGATCGTCTGCATTTGACTCAACTCTAAGTGTCGCTGATTACGGAGAATGAAAGAAAGAATATTCTTGAAAGAATTAAGGGTTTCTACAAGATTCTCGGTCAAACTATGAATTGGATTGGCCATATTTGAGTTTGTGAGAAGAAATATAGATAGAGTAGATAAGAAATGATTTTGAGTGATGAATTCTGGAAGAAATATGTATTTATAGGTGTAGAAATTCGTTTGAAATGAATAGACACAAGGTAGTTATTCAAATTTCAAATTTAAAATGAAAAGTCATTTCTGACCAGTACTTGTCGACAGGGTCTCTGGGGGGTTGTCGACAGGGGTCGGTTAATTTTGATGACTCATTTTGATTTTGTGAATAATTGTGTGTGTGTATATTTATATAATATACTAACATTTATTCTGGAGATAAGATAAGCTAGATAATAGAAAAGTAATTCAATTTCATTTCATAATAGAATGATACAATGATTAAACATTATGAACTACACGAACATTCAAATCAAAACAAACTAAAACCAATACAACATGACATGAAAAGATAGAACTAGTTAGAGGATGACGAAGATGAAGATAATTCAAGCTTCTTGCTAACTTTGGAGAAAAACTTGTTCATCTTGGATGACATTTTATCCAATTTCTTACTAACGGACCGTTTAAGAGTCTGTTGATTCTCAACAATGGTCTTTTGATTTTTTAGTAAGGTTTTGTTGGTTGGATTAGAGGGATAGTCAATACTTTCCAAGGATGTTTCACCTTCTTCTTCTTCTTCTATTTCCATTTCATCCCCTTCTTCTTCATCCTCCTCTTCCATCTCCTCAAGAGCCAAACGCTCTTCCTTTTCGGCAAGAGTCTCATATAGTTGAAAAATATATGGAATTTCCATAAGAGAAATGTTTGAGTGATTAAAAACTTTTCTTGAAATAAATTCTTCTCCTTTGAAATCCAATCCAAAATAATTAAAAATCCGAGTGAGATAGATTCCATGATACAAAGTGTTTTCACCCACTTCAAAAATTTTGGGACGAAGTTCATCCAAAATAACTTGCGCCCAATTAATATCATAATTTCCAAAAATAGCAAAAAGTTCTTTGCAAACTTTTGAAGCTGGATTATTAAAACTCCCTGATCTTGGGGTCAAAGTATGTTGTAAATGAAGATTAACAATTCTTGCTTTTGGTCGAATGTTTCGATTTATGAATTCATAGTTATCATCTCCTTCGAAAATGTGATGAAATGTCTCACGATCATTTTCATTGATATTAAAACTAGAAAGATCCATTCCCGTGCTCTTGCAATTGAGAATGGTACCCAAAACATCACAATTTAAAATGATTCTAGTGCCTTTGACACTACTCCAAATTTCATCATCATTTCCATTATAAAATCCACGGTTGAGATTTGCATAGAAAATTTTAACAAGATTTGGATAACAAACAAAGTCATTTTGTGAAGCATCAACAAGACTAAGAACTTGGTTGTTTGCAAAAAAAGAATCGATTTCATAAGTAGAGAAATCTTGAAATAAAGCAAACTTTCCAAGATGGACTTTTCCATAGTTAGCATAGTTGATATATGCTTTTATAGCCTCCGGATTATTGAAAAGTTGCTCTTTTATATTTCTGGAAAGTCCCATTGCGGAAGGGTTGCTTTAAGAAGCCATTAGAGTAGAGAGTAGAGAGCTTGATATTTTGAAATAAGAGTTTGAATTTGAAAATGAAAGTGAAAAGTTGTGATAAATAGATTCTCAAGGGACAGGTTCTCTGGTTAAAAGGTGACTTTTCAGAGACTTGAATGAAGTGAAAAGATTGAGGGAAATTCAAACATTTGAATTCAAATTTGAATTTCAAATTTCTGTACCCTTGTCGACAACGTGGATGGACCCTTGTCGACAGGTGTCTCTGAATTTTCATGATTTATTTCTCTTAAGCATTCTAATATATATATATATATATATATATATTATTATTTTTAATGTCTATATAATATCTGGAATATTACTAGAATTATAGTATATTCCATAAAATTTTATGATACTATTTAAAAATAAAAATAATAATAAAAATAATAGTAAAAATATAATAAGATAATAATAAAAAATTTAAAATTCAAACGACACACCAATTCAAAATCAACCAATCAAACATCCAATCCTAAGCATGCAATTTCAACCAATGTATTGTAAACGTGTACCTTTTTCTGAGTCTGTTTCTCTGAATTCGTTGGAGTCGTGAACTGCCGTGAAACACATATTTGAATTATTTGTCTTCTGATCAACATCGCTTGAGGACGAGTCTGAGTCATCTAGAGTAACGGTAAATGCACGTTTTCGTTTCTTTGCGGAATCATTGTTTATAGGAAGATTTTGCTTATCTGGATGCAGACAGTCTCTTTTGATATGGCCTGGTTCGTCACAGTTGAAACATTTAATATAGTTTGGCACTACATTCTGAGTACTAGAGTTCTTATAGTTGTTTCTCTTCAGATTATTCATCTTTCTGTATTTCAGGAATTTCCGAAAGTTCTTGGTCATAAAGGCTATCTCTTCATCATTATCGGTGTTTGAGTCTGATCCATCGGTCAATGCATTGAATGCAATTGATTTCTTTTTAGATACTTTGCTTTCTCTTCTCCCAAGCATTTGGACTTCAAACGACATTAGATTTCCAATTAATTCTTCTATCTTTAAGGTACTGATGTCATTTGCCTCTTCGATCGCAAGTGTCTTTTGATCCCATTCTGGAGTAAGAGTATTTAAGATTTTTCTGACTTGATCTTCATCCGAATATACCTTTCCCAAGGATATTAGAGAATGTACAATATCCTGAAATCTACTATACATATCTGGAATAGACTCATTAGGATTCATTTTAAATAATTGAAACTGATTTGTGAGCATGGAAATTTTGGTCTGTTTAACTTTGATTGTTCCTTCGTGAGTAACTTGCAAAGTTTTCCAGATTTCATATGCATACTTACAAACTGACACTCTATTCAATTCATTCCTATCAAGTGAACAAAACATAATATTCATAGCTTTAGAGTTATTTTGTGCGACGATCTTTTGCTCAGCGGTCCACTTTGCAAAACCAGTTGTTGGTTCAAAATATTCAGTCTATGTGATATTCCAAGTGTCTAGTCCTACAGATTGTAAATATATTTTCATCCTACATGTCCAATATGCATATTTACTGCTATTAAAAAGTGGTGGTCTGACAGTAGACTGACCTTCTACAAATGAACAATTGACAGAGGTAGTAGAACCAATGTTGGTAGTAGTAACAGTACCAGTGTTGGTAGCCATTTTGAAATTTTTGTCAAAATTCAGATTATGAAACTTTGAAAACCTTGCTCCAATACCAAATGTGAGAAATTTGGATTGCGGATCTTAAGGCTAGAATTAACACTAGAGGGGGGAGAATAGTGTTTTAAGGAATTACTAATTCCTTTTGAGTTTAGCTTAATTTGAACACAAATGTATGCAATATTCTGACACAGATATGATCACAGAATCAAACACAGATGCAGATATAAAGTAAAAGCAATAAAGGAAAGAACACACCGGATTTTATACTGGTTCGGAGTTACCCTACATCCAGTCCCGCAACACAAGTATGGATTTCCTTTCAAAATCAATTCTTACAATTACACCCTCGATTTCAAGGCCACAAGGTACACAGCTCCAGATTCACAATCCTCTGGGTAGAGATACTTGATTTTACGGGCAACAAGTTCTCCCGATTGATTTTCCAGGCTACAATCACACCTTTTCTCGCTTGATTGAATATAAAGAAATCTATAACTCTGAATAGCACTGGGATCTTGTTGAGATAGTGATAGAGAATCAAACCAGAGATGATCTAGTTAGATTCAATGGTGATTTCGGCAAAGTAATGGTAAAAATGTATATAAAGAAATATGGAAGAAGAAGATGAGTGAAATCAGAGAAAATATGATTATAAATTCGTTTAAAACAGCCCATATTTATAGTAGAACAACAGCCATGTCCATTCGTGAAAGAATATGACGAATAGACACTTCCTTTGAAATTAAAACTTTTGAAATTCATGAATCAATATACCCCGTACCATGGTGCCATCTTCTCCCGTACCACCTTCTCCCGTTCCATCATCTCCTGTTCCTCTCTTATCCGTACCTCCCATTCCTGTTCCTCCTACCCATACCCTGTCCAACTCCCATCCAGTCATCGTTCCTCTTCCACCTCCAACCCATACCAACTCCCTTCCAGTCAACGACAACCAGGTCATCGAACTTCCTGATGCTAGGTCCAAACCTCCTCCTAACCCGCCTGACCCTCCTTCATTGTTGGGTCGACCTCCGCAGCTTCCCACAGCCTACTCCTCCGACGCCTCTCATCTGTCCCAGTCTCAATCCATTCCTGGCTGCTGTCAACAAGCTTGGACTTCTTTATTCAAGCGCAAACCTCTCAATGCGGGGAAGTACAAGCCTGTTGACTTCGAACCTTCTTACTCAGGTGACGTTCTTAATTTGGTCGACGAAGTTGTTCAGGCCGGGTCTTCGGTATGGAAGGAATACTTAGTGGGTTTTTTCCTGGATAAACCTCTGTCCTACTCTACAGTTGTGGCCAAACTGAAAAACATATGGAAACTGAAGGGATCGGTGCAGGTAAAGTCAGATGGTGTTCTTTTCCTTTTTCTGTTATAGTCTGAAGAAGATAAACTCAGAATCTTACATGGAGACCCTATTATTATGAATAACAAAGTGTTTATCATTAAGTCATACGATGCGTCTGTCAGCAACGTGTGTGGTTTAGTTCCTTCGGTGCCAGTCTGGGTTCATCTTCGCAACATCCCCCTTTTTGCTTGGACTCATCTGGGTATTAACTGGATTAGTAGTAGAATAGGAAAATTGCTTTGTATGGACGAAAGGACTGAGAGGCTGGAAAGGTTGGAATTTGCGAAATGTATGATTGAAGTCAAACCGAATAGGGAACTGCCCACTGATTTCCTAATTAGTCTGGCTGATGGTGGAGTTCAACGCATTTATGTTGAGTATTTATGGCAGCCTCACATCTGTATTACTTGCAAATCCTTTGGTCACTTAAAGGAGACATGTGATAAGAAGGTTGAACCGTCTACTGCTTTGAGTGGCAAGCCATCAGGAAAAAATTTAAATGATAAGCCTTCGAAAAACAAAGAAAAGGTAAGCAAACATGTCCAAATATGGCAGAAAGTGGGGAAAAACAAAAACAAGATGGCATTGAACAGGAGATTTGGAGGGGTTATTGGCAAGGAAAGTAGACAGGAAAGTGAAAAAGAAACTGATGGACCAAGTGGAAAAGAAGAAGTTAAGATTAAAGAAAACTTAGATCAAAGTAAAGAGTGTGATATTGTAGGAACACAGCAGAATTTAACTGATAATGAGGATATGGAAATTGTCCCGGAGAAAATGGTCCAGTTGCCGGCAGCATCTAATTCTGGGTTCAATACAAGTGACAGTAATAGGTTTGGCATTCTACAAATCTTGGAAGATGAAACTGGAAATGATAAGCTGCAAGAACAGGAAATTGATAAAATAGAAAAGGAGCAATCTCAAATGGGTAATGTTTTGAAGGAAGGTGGGAAACAGGCAGTGGATAAATGTGATATCACAATGATAATACGAAATGAAACAATGCAAATTAAAAATAGTGGAAAGGAAGCAACTGTTCCAGGAAGAGCATCAGATCTACTTAATACTACTCTGGAAAAAAGGATGAGCAGTGACAACATTAAGGATGTCTGCAATGCATCGAATAAAGTGCTGTCAAATGAGGGAGGGCACCTTTGGTCCTACAAATCATCAATCACAAATGCATCTGAAGCTCCGTCATTAATTCTCGAAGAAAACTCATCTAAAATACTTTCGCCCAGTGAAGATCCGGAAGTGCACAGTGTGCACAGTGTGCATGTGCACGGCAGAATCCCCCATTCCCACCCAACTGTTAACTCTCTCCCCGCATCCCTTCCTCAATCCTCCTCTCCGGCGTTAAACAGTTCTCAGAACATCTCCGACCACTCTACATCTATCACTTCCCCAAAAACCAAAATGATAGAATTGGACTTTCCCCCTTTGTCTCCTATTTCTCCCACTCCTCTACAAAAATCCAGATTATCCAAAAATCTTACTGGATCACCAAATCTCAGTCATGCTTCGATGATGGTCCTTCGAAGCAAGAAATCTTTTACTCCATCTGATAATTCATGTTCCCAATGATGCAAACCATTGGAGCATGGAATGTAAGAGGGGCACACCATGAAACTAAACTTTCACAATGCAAAAATTTGATAGCTCAGCACAACCTCTGTATGTTAGCTATCCTTGAAACTAAGTTAAATATTGACCTCTCGTACAAAGCAGCTAAATATATAAACCCGGGGTGGGAAGTCATTCACAACCTCGAAGAAGCCCCTTATGGCAGAATCCTCATAGTTTATGACCCCAAAGTGATCCTCCTCTCCAAAGTCCACTCTACTTCTCAAATCATTCACTGTCATGCTAAAGGTATAAGCAACCTGTGCTCCTTTTATATAACGCTGGTTTACGCGGCTAATAATAAAGCTGCTAGAACTTCATTTCTCTACGACCTCCCAATGCTGAGGCAAGATTCTCACCCATGGATCATCTTTGGGGATTTCAATTGCTGTAATAAACTTGATGATAGGCTTGGCGGCAATCCTCTCTCGCTCAATGAAATTGAACCGCTGCGTTCTGCAGTCGTTGATTCGAATCTGGTTGAAATAAAGTGTACTGGAATGAAATACTCATGGAATAACAAAAGTAGACATGGAAGTAGGACCTACTCGAAAATTGACCATGCCTTCGGAAACCACCTTGCCCTCTCCAAGTGGCCTACCATTTATAACCACCTTCCTCCCCCTCTACTATCAGACCACTCTCCTCAGCTAATCCACCTAAGAGAAGATGGCATTGAGGTCAAATCAAGTTTCAAATTTTTTAATAATTGGGTTAATGAACCCGAGTTCTTTGACATTGTTAAAGAAGTTTGGGCGAAACCAATCTACGGTAATCCAATGTCTATTTTGCAGGTCAAACTAAAAAACACTAAAATGGCTCTCAGGCAATGGTCAAAGAACAAATTTGGAAATGGAAGTAAACAAAGTGCGTACTGGAAGAGTAAACTGGAAGAGATTCAAATGAACATGCAGGATGATCCCCTCAACACTACCATAAGCGCCATGGAGTCATACATATCGAGACAATTTGCTGAAGCTCTTAAAAGTGAGATTTCTATGACGAACCAAAAAGCGAGGTTACGGTGGAAAGCTGAAGGTGATAGAAACAGTTCCTTCTTTCATGCTAACTTAAAGGCGAAACATTCCAGAGAAAATATCATTTCCATCCTTGACGAAGAGGGTTATGAGCATACAACTTCTAACGGTGTGAACGAGGCTTTCATTTCTTATTTCTCGAATCTCTTCAGCAACTCGTCTAACTTTGAGCCTGATCTCAACCTCATCGACCATCTTAACCTTCCGGCTCTGTCTGCCGAAGACCATTCCGCTTTGCGTTCCGATGTCACGGAGGATGAGATCAAGTTGGCTATGTTTTCCATTGATAGGAATTCGGCTAGTGGGCCGGATGGTTTTAATGCAAAATTCTATTTTGTTTGTTGGGACATTATCAAATTGGAAGTGCTAAGAGCTGTTAAGAATTTTTTCAAAAACTCCAAACTGATTCCTTCTTTCAACAACACTAACATAGCTTTGATTCCTAAGGTCAGCAACCCCAACAAGGTGACCTCGTTTCGGCCTATTTCGTGTTGTAATACAATCTACAAATGTATCTCCAAAATCATAGCTTCCAGAATGAAAAAAGTCTTGCCCAATATTATCTCTTCGAACCAAGCTGCATTTTTACCTGGAAGAAATATCTTAGACAATGTTTTACTTGCTCATGAACTGCTACATGGTTACAATAAAAAGAATTCTACTCCTAAAGTTATGCTAAAATTGGATATCATGAAGGCTTTCGACATGGTCCAGTGGAAAACAATTGTAAAAGTACTGCAGTGCTTTAACTTTCCTGTTCTTTTCATTGCTTGGATTGTGGAGTGTATCTCTACGGCCAAGTTCTCTGTCAATGTTAATGGCAACAGTGTGGGGTTCTTCGGTAGTACGAAAGGCATACGTCAAGGCGATCCAATATCGCCGTATATTTTCATCCTCATCATGGAACTTCTCACGCAACTCTTTAAAAAAAATAAGGATGCAGGGTATATCAAGCTCCATCCCAAATGCTCTAACCCTGAAGTTATTACGCTGATGTTCGCAGATGACCTGGTCATCTTCTGCTCCCCTGACAATTCTACGGTTCGTTCGGTCATGGAAACTATGCAAACATTTCATGCAATCACTGGATTATCCATCAATCTGGAGAAATCAGAAATGAAAACCTCTGGTCTCAGTCCTACTCAAAACAATGTTATTAAGGACATTACTGGTCTATCTATCACTGATACCTCCATCTCTTATCTTGGTCTCCCGCTGGCCTTCTCAAGAATAACTGTAAACCAATGCCTTCCTTTGTATGATAAGATCACCACTAGACTGGAATGCTGGACGAGTAAAATGTTGAGCCAAGCGGGAAGAGTCACTTTATGTAAGGCGGTGATCTTCTCCATTCAAGTTTATTGGGCTAGAACCTACATCTTGCCTCAAAAGCTCATCAACATGATACGCTCTGCTATTATGAGATTCATATGGACAGGCAAAACGTTGGGTCGATACCTTGCCCCTATTAGCTTTAACAGATTAGAAAAGCCTATAGCAAATGGTGGGCTGGGAATCATTAACATGTACCACTGGAACCGGTCAGCTATGGCTAGGCTTATCAACGACTGTATTAATGCCAAGAACAGCACGTGGGTTAGATGGTCCAACAATCATGTGCTTCGTGGTTGCAACTTCTGGAAAATGACAACTCCGAACAAGGTCAGCTGGACGTGGCGTGCCATTTTCAAACTTAAGGAAGTCTTACTTCCACTTGTTCGTTACCCGGTGGGCCATAATAATGTGGTTAGTTTTTGGGATGATCCCTGGATTGAAAGAGGTTTGATCTTGAGACGGGTGCTCTCTTATGCTGATCTAGTGCAATCGGGAGTGCGACAGGATGCAGTTGTACAGAGTTTCATCCGCGAATCTACTTTAAGGTTACCGAGGACATCTAACACGCGAATTCAGCAACTTTGGACCAAAGCGGGGGAGTGCATTATTCAAACGGAGGGACCTAGCGAGGTTCAGTGGGGAAGCAATAATAAGAGCTTCAGCATAAAAGGCACTTATTCCTTCCTGGCAGGTGATGATGGAGTAAAATGTAGGTGGTGGAGAAGAATATGGTGTAAAGATAACTCTCAAAAGGATAATCTCTTCCTCTGGAAAGTTAGGAATAGGGCTCTGAATACCAAAATGAAGCTGTTTACCAGAGGGGTTCCAGTTACAGTTAATTGCGTCTTCTGCAATCAAAGTCCTGAGATGGTCGAACACTTGTTTTTTGAATGTTCATTTCTGAATGCATTATGGAAGAAGTGGATTAGGATAATCGGTAGACGATGGAAAGGATCAAACAACGTGGTCCAATGGAAGTACATCTACGACAACACTGGAGGAAAGTCGGGTGCAAACAGACTGTTCTTATTTATCACCAAGAGATTCTTAACAGTGGTTTGGAATGAAAGGAATAGGCGAATTTTTCAGCCTGATAAAGGGAAGACTGATGATCAATTCGAGAGGCATATGAAGCAAGAAATTAAACGTGACTTGAGTCTGGTTTCATTTTCTTTTGACCCTGGCATACTCAGTTAACTTGGTTCTCCCTTTAAATTTTTGTTGTTTTTGTGTTTTCTCTATTTCCCGCATTGTTGCACTGTGTTTCTATGTATTTCTTGCAAGCTGATGGCTTGTTTCTCCTCCCCTCTCTGGGTGCAGCAATAAAATGGTAGGGGTCCATTTAACCCCGTCGGCTTTGCCAAAAAAAACTTTTGAAATAAACTGTTACCTTGTCGACAAGGGGTCCTTGGGGTTGTCGACAAGCCTAAGTTATTTTTGATAATTTTTTTTCTTTGAAAATAACTTCTATCTTGTATTAAAACTATTTTAAACTTTATAAATATACTTAACTATAGTTAAAATATATAAATAAGTATAGAGAATAATATTTGGGTATATATAAAATTTTACTGTAATTTTATATTTAAATCTAAGTATAAATATTAAAAGTTAAATATATTATAATTAAAAGATAGTTTAAAACCAAGGATAATTTGATATTGAAAATAAAGATTATTTTGAGGCTAAAAGTATTTTAAAACCAGGATAGATGTTTTTGATTTAAAAAGGAAGATTTTGAAATCATTTTGAAAATAAGATATAATTTTGTAAAACATTTGAATAAAAGTTAGTGGATACAAAACAATGTTCCACTAGATTTTTCGTAGGCTCCATCCTACTTAGGGTTCCATCCCTTTAACGGGCTCGAAATGGATTCCATTCCATGAATAAAATGGATTTTAATATGTCAGTGCTTTTCTAGGAGTTTTAACAAAATTCCTAACTAAATTACTAATCTTGAAATCTTGATAATCTTGATACTCATGAGTCTTGAATCTTGATATCTTCGATCTTGAGTTCATCAGTTCTTGAATCTCTATATTGTACAGTCTTCATTATTTGGTACCTGTATATATATCCTGCATATACATATATATATCTAAACAATAATGTTAGTATTTATATTTTATAATCTTATTCTAGGGTTGTTTTCATCAAAACCAACTTCTTAGGGACTAACAAGCCTTATGTTTTCCACTACGACGACATCATTAGGGATACAAATGCCATCTTAAATTATGAACTTTGATGTCATTCTATACTAAAGTAATGAATGGAAAGGAGCCATATGCTATATGTTTTGATTTTAAATTCTTGGGGATACTGGTGTTAATTTAAATTATGCTTCCGGCACTATCACTGGGGATACCAATGAGTATAAACTTAGACATGGAACATTATGGTTTACCAATGTATGTCACTTTGAAATGTTAAATTATAAGGGGAAATAACCTAATTCGGGACACTAATAGATATGGGCTAAACATGTGGGTAATATAGATTCAAGAGAAACATGTATGTAACATGAGTTAAATAGATACATGTGGCTAACATGAATTAAAAGGCCAAGTGAAGTATTCATAGTCATCTTAGGAAAACTATGGGATGTGAGATGGATAGTACATCATGCTAGAGATGGGTAGTCTCCATGAGAATAATGAAGAGTTTATAGTTATCCTAGGAAAACTATAGGATGTGTGATGGATAGTCCATATCATTTTAAGTTAAATTGAATATGTGTGATGGATAGTCCATAAAAATTTTAAATGATTAAACCATATGTGATGGGTAGGCAATATGGTAGGGAATGGGCAATCCAAGCAATAAATACATATGAGATGGATAGTCCACATAATTCTAAGTATGTAAAAATATGAGATGGGTAGTCCACATAATTATAAGACGGGTAGTCAGATTAAAATAAGACGAATAGTCAATTTAAATTGTGATGGGTAGTCCTTTGAAATTAAGATGGATAATCTAATGAATTGGTATGAGTAATCCAATATGTATTGCATGATTATAACTGCTATTTTATATGTTCCAACCATTGTGGTTGCAGGAGCACAATATATGGTTGTTACGATTTGATAAGATACCGGTGAGGGGAAAACTCGTTTCGCTCAGTAGTGTGCTCTCACTAGATATCTATTTGGTTCGAGATGGTAGGTTATTATTCACATCGGACTGTTGTCTGACCCAAAGTTTTTGTTATTCCCCTTAAACTTTGGGTACTCATTTGAGTAGGTTGAGAGTAAGGGCTTTCAGGTTCCAGTTAGACGAATAAGCTTCCATAGACGTGCAGGAGGCAATCTAGTTTTTAGGAGCTTTATCTATTTCCGCTGTGCAGCTTGGTTTTGTCTATTTGGATGTAATGGAAAAGTTGTATAATTGACAAGTATCTAAATCTGATCAACCAAGAAGGCATCTTCATATGTCGCTCTTGGAGTATTTTGGAATAATTATATTTTTCTGAACATGGGATTACGAATGTGGATTATGTAATGAATATGAAATATCATTTGTAAAATGAGATATGAAAATTTGCTATTAAACAATGTTTGAAATTTTTTCATATTCATGTGCTTCTGGTTATCGATATGATTAACATAGCTACATTTTATCGTTGAGAACTAATAACTATGGATGACTATAGCCTCCGTAAAAATTAATTTTGGGCCTCGGAATGAGGCATGTTACAATGCAATCGAAGAACCATCATATAATAGTCCACATATTTTTTCTAACAGTGATGGTGATGGTCATGAAGTTGGAGAAGATTCGATTCAAGATGGAGCTGAAAGAATGACACGCGATGCTGGAACCGCCCTTGCTAGCCAGCGAATGCAGAAGGTACTTGATTGACATGGAGATTAGCCATTTGATGGCTTTAACCTCAGTGATCAGTTCAATTATGCTTTGCATGTGGTTCACGAGGAGCCATTTGACCTTGAAGAGGCTTTGAAGTCAACAGACAATTTGAAGTGGATTTGCGCCATGGAGGAGGAAATGGAGTTGTTGTAGAGGAACAAGACATGGGATTTGGTCCCATTACCTCAGGGAAATAGAGCCATATGGTGTAAATGGATATTCACGGTAAAAGACGATGGAAGGCATAAGGCTAGATTAATAGTAAAATAGTTTTCACAGATAAAAGGGAAAGAGTACGATGAAATCTTTTCTTCGGTTGTGCAACATACATCTACTAGGATTTTGTTAGCTATATTTGCTACTCATGATATGGAGTTGGAGCAGCTAGACGTGAAGATAGTTTTTCTTCATGGAGACTTAGAAGAGACAATCTATATGAACAATCAAATGGGTTTGTAGTGGATGGTAAGTCAGATTGGGTTTGTAAACTGAAGAAGTCGATAGGAGCATAAAAGATTCTTGTGTTTTTTATAAACACTTAGAGAGCTGTGATTGGGTGTACTTCCTCTTGTACATGGACGATATGCTTATTGCTTCCAAGGATAGAGAAGAAATGAACCGATTCAAGATGCATTTGGAAGAAGAATTCGAAATGAAGGACCCTAGAGAAGCAAAGAAGATTTTAGGCAGGAAAATCTTCAGAGATAGAAAGCTTAAATTTTTGAGACTGTGTCAAAAGGAGTATATATGGAAGGTGGTTGTTCGCTTTAGCATGGATACTGTAATACCCAATAAAAATTAATAAGAAATAAATAAATAAAATAAGATAAATGAATCAAAATAAGATAAGGCTAAAATGGAAATTTTGCAAAATTCAGAAGTTGACCATGAAATTTTTTCCATTGCGTCCATGGTTGTTTTTGATCAATTTCCATGTATAATATGTTGAAAACAGAGATCAAACTGAAAAGTTATGGATGTTTGAAGTTTTCGGATTCAAAATAATTTAACCGAAATTCAAATTCAAATAACTAAATAATTCTTAAATTTGAAATTTTAACTTAACAACAATTAGACTTGAGGGTTAAGTAATCGTTAAAAATTAACATTAACATTAATTGATAACTAAGGAATGTAATAAGTAAAACAATGGTATAAAATAATATCCCAAAATAGGTGCACCGATTGACCGCTAGCTTTCGACGGGTAGGGTAGTGGGGATAAAGGTCGGTGGAAGCTAGTGGAATGTAATATCACCCACTTGGAGGCCCAAAACTAACGGCTACAGATGCTGCAGTCATCCATAGTTATTAATCCTTGGCGACCAAATATGGTAACGTTATATACATTGATATAACAGAAACACATGGATATGTAAAAATTTTAAAATCATCAAATAACTTTCACATTCCATTTTAAAACATTTCATGTTCATTACATAATCCCAACACAAGAACCATGTTCAGATAAAATATAATTATTACAACATACGCCAAGAGTGACATATGAAGATGCCCCCCTTGGATGATCAGAGTATATAACTCGGCAATAAAACAAATTCGCCTTCACAACCAAAAACACAGCGGAATCAAAAATAGAAAGGAACTCCTACTAGCTAGATTGCCTCTTGCATGTCTCAGGAAGCTTATTCGTCTAAGAAGAACCTGAAATCCTCAACTCTCAAACTACTCAAAATCAATTGACCACCCGAGAGTTTAAGGGGAAAAACATAAACTACAAGTCAGACATAAAGCCCGGTATGAATAATAATCTACCATTTCAAACCATTTAGATATCTAGTGAGACAACGCCGCTTAGTGGAACAGGTTTTCCCCTTACTAGTATCCTAAAACCTTTTATAAAACCATATACTATGCTCCTGCAACCATAATGGTTAAAATAATTGAAAATAATATGATGATATGCAAATAAGCAAATTAATTTTGGATTACCCAACCCTATTCATTCTGACTATCTGTCTTATTTATAGTTTCTAGAGTCACTATTAACCTATTAGTTTTTATGGGCTTACTAATTACCTTTTTAATGTTTATGGACTCCCTGTTTGATTTCATAGTTTTCATGGGATCACTAAGAACCTATTGGCCCCTGCCAATACCTTTACTATTTCATGGGTTCTCCCTGAACTATTGGTAACTCCAATATCTTTCCTCTTATCCTAGTTTTCATGGGTTGACTAGGAACCTATTGACTTCTGTCAATATCTTAATCCAGATATAGTTTTCATGGGTTCACTACAAACCTATTGGCCCATGGAATATCAAATCATAGTTTTCATGGGTTTACTATGAACCTGTCTCCCTGACATCTTTTTTTATACATAGTTTTCATGGGCTTACTATGAACTTATTGGCCCCTGCAAATATCTTTTCCTATGTACAGTTTTCATGGGCTTACCGTGAACCTATTGGCCCCTACCAACATCTTTAATTGATTTAAATTATATTCACTACTGAGTCAACCTAGCTGGTTATTCTGCCTTTCCCAAATTACCGTTATGGGTTCATTACAATGTGAATAAATATATGAAGAAGTAGTCATAACAACATAATAATACCAACGCCTGTGGTTTAATATCCATGAAATCACTTTATATATACTTGGTGTAACACCCCATATTTTTAGTAACATTAATTAGGATATTTAATTGGTTAAATTGAATAAAATAATGTAATATGACTAATGGATAGAGATTTGATGATAACTAAGGGGTAGTCGTGCCATATTAGTGAATAGATAAATGAAGTAAAATGGACTTAAGTGTTAGGAAATAGGGGAGGGCAAAATAAGAAAATGGGATTTCCTAATACCCTAAACCCTTAAGGAAAATGGACACACCTTCATTTCATTTTATCACAAACGAAAATATCAAAACGAAGGCCGGCCAACATTAGCAAAGGAGAAGAAGAGAAGGCTAAAGTTTTCAAGAGGAAAATCAAATCAAATCAGTTAAGATCAAATATCACATTTTTAATCACAAAGCTAAGGTGAATAATTACCACATCTCATTTCCTTATGGTTTTCGGTTTTAAGGATTATGCAAAGTATTTTTGCATGTTTATGCCATGTTTGGAATGATTAAAAGTTTATATATACTTGTTGATGATTTATGCATATTTATGTTAATTTTTTTATGATATGTTTGACATGAAAAACCTATGATTTGATACCCAAATGCCTGGCGAATTTAAATATAAATAAAAAATAATATTTTAGAGGTGGGTTTCAATTTTTATAATTTTATGAATTAATGTGGATTTTATATTAATTTTCTAGTGAAGAAAATGATTTATTGGGTTATAAATTATTTACGGCAAAATAAATAATTATTTGGGTCTGAAATTTATATATGTTAGAAAACATATTGAAAAGGATTTTTTGGAATTTTTATAGAATTTTCCTATGTGTTTTGATGAATATATAAAATTATTTATGGTATGGGACTTAAATGTTTTATATATTTAATTAAGGAGAAGGGGTATTTTGTAAAATAAAATTATAGTTTATTTCTAAAAATATTGGCAGCACTTTTGAATAAGGTATTTAGCAACCAATGGAAATTTGACAAATAATAGCAGGTTAGTTAAAAAGTGTTTCTCTTTTAAGTTAAAAGCAAAAATAACATGTTTTTAACATGTTTCGCCACTTTCGGCACAGGGGTTCCGACTAGGACGTTTCACCACCATGCTTTCGAAACCAATGCGCATGGTATCAAGTTCCTTGGTACGTAGCGTATTGGATAGAGGCGATAGGTACGTGGTCGAAATGCTGGGTTTCGAAGGGGTTGGAGTATGCCTTGTTTTAAAATGAAAGTAGCGCCAGCTTTGCTTTTGAAAGGATAGCTTTCGACTCGGTTGGTTTTCGACTGAGTTAATTATTTTAAAAGAAGACGTTTCAAATAAGTTGCGCTCTTATGTTTTAAGTAATGCTTTCGAAGGGGTTGAAATCCCTAGCTGCCGCCTTTCTACCTTTCGAAGTCAATGGTTTCGGAAGGTATACTTTTTTTTTGAAATTAACCACTTCTCCAATGCTTTTAGAAGGGTGGTTTCGACACCATCACTTCTTTACTTATGAATAGCTTTCAAAAGGTAGGCTTTCGACCTAAATGATTTTGTAGACCCTTTTTGTTCTGTTGAAGTATAACCCAAGGGTTTCGAAAGAGAATGGTTTCGAAAGGTGTTTTTCCACATGTTTTAAATTGATCCCAAGTGCTTTCAAAAGGTTCGATGCTTTTGAAAGATATTTAAAATGGTTTCGAAGGGGCGGTTCCCTAAAGGGCTTCGAAGGAGCCGAAAGGTAGTGTTTTCTGATGGTTTCGAAAGGGTTGAAATGGAAGGTTTTCCAAGGTTTTCTAAAGACAATGTTTTGAGGTGTTTTAACGATATGATGTCTAAGGTTTTAAAGCTTTCTAAAGGAAGGTTTTCAAAGTTTCCGAAAGGGGTTTAAGAATGGTTTTGAAAGGAAGATTTTGGCCTTTCGGCCTAGATAAAGGAAAGGGTTTGACATGGTCGAAAGGGGTACTTTCAATAGGACCGAAAGTGGTACTTTCAAATGTTTAAATGTTTTCATAACAAAGAATTGAGTAAAGTGTATATATAGCATGACAAGGTTATTTTGAGTAAAGCATAGAGTATTTATATTTTCCTTGTTTGAGTTTGGTTTAAAGATTTTAAATCAATTTGAGAAAAGGTTTTCAAGGAAAATTTTGGAAAGATATCCCTAAGTAAAATGACTCAGATATTAGAATACCATATGGGACTGGTATAGGGTCGTGCTCTATACATTAGCTATTGGCCCAAGCTAATTTTGTCCAAAATTCCAGTGTGTAGGGCTTTGTCACAGGTAAGACTAAAATTACGATTACACAAAGAAGGGAATATATATTTGTATACAGATAGGTTATTGGTGAGTCCGCAAAAGCATTAGGATCAGGTGACCCTGGGAGATGTTAAGTTAGGGACAGATCGTCCAGAAGAGAAGTATTTAATAGATAGTTAAGGACAGATCGTGCAGATGAGGAGTGTCTAACAGGTGTTAGATTATTTTGTTTATACTGTCTGGTAGGCCCGAGTCAGCCAAAGGTTAATAGTTAGACAAACAAAACTAAAGTGTTTGAACAGATAGTTCTTTTATTGCCTTATATGTATGCTTATATAATGATGCTTTACAGTATTTAACCAGTTTTGGTTGCAGGAAAAGATTTCCAAAAGATATATTTTAAAAGAATGTTAGTGAGGGGAAACCCGTTCCGCTAAGCGGCGTGGTCTCACTTAACATTAATAACCGGGATGTATAGTATTATTCACACTAGGCTTTATGTCTGACTCGAAGTTTATGTTTTCCCCTTAAACTCTCGGGTGCTCAAAACTGATTTAAGTCGGTTGAGTGTTGAGGTTCTTTTAGGTTTATAGTAGGATGATGCATAAAGCTACCAGAGATGAGCAGGAGGCTAATAGATAGCTATTAGGAGTTGTAGTTATTTGTTTTGTTATTTATTTCCGCTGTGTATGTATTAAGTCAATTATGATTATATGATTCCGATCATCCAAGAGGGCATCCTCATATGTCGCACTTGGCGTATTTTGTCATAAGTATATTTTATCATTGCTTGGGAAACGTTTTGGGATTATGTAATATGAATATGGAACATATGTTTTGAAATGTAATGGAAAAGTATGTGTTGAAATCTGTGATTTGTTTCATATTCAAGTGCTTCTGATATTATAGATACCATTAACATAGTCGTATTTAGTCGTCGAAAGTTAATACTATAGATGACTGCAGCATCTGTAGCGCTTAGCTTTGGGCCTCTAGATAGGGGGTGTTACAACTTGGTATCAGAGCATAGGTTTATGAAATACTTTAACTAAAAATGATTTTTGAAAACATAATCCTTAGGAATTAGAGTTAAGATCGGGGTATGATATGATGCTATAGTAACGTACTTGTATTTGCTATATATAAGTATATGCTTTATCTCAAGACTCCTATCTTTGTTAGGATATTCTTTTGTATTTCACGAAGCTTGAATACAGATATGAATGGAAGAAGAGGCAGAGTTAATCTAGGAGGAGATAGCACCACCACAAATGGAAATGCCCGACGGAATACGTGGAGAACACAAGGTCAGGCTCAAGCTGAAAACGTAGGTGTTGGAGTCCCATAAGTAGATATAGGGGCTATGTATCAGTTTTTTGTAAACATGATGCAAGCTGGGATCGCTGCTGGGGTCGTTGGAGGAAAAGCTGCGGGAGGAGTTCAAGAAGCTCCAGTTGTCAACCAGTATGCTAACTTGAGTTAAGACTATGCTATGCTTGGAGGGAAGCCATTTATTGGAACAAAGGATGCTATAGAAGTAGAAAATTGGTTGTTGCACTGTGAAAGGATATTCGCTGATTTAGGGCTCAATGACGAGCAGAAGAGAAGACTTGCTTCGAGACAGCTTCAAGAGGCAGCCTTATTTTGGTGGAATAGTGTGACAGCTAGAGTAAATGAAGAGGAAATGACATGGGCATAGTTTGGGAGAAGGTTCCAGCAAAAGGCTCATGTTAGTAATGGCACAGTCCATCTTGATTAGGAAGTTCGCCGAGTTGGAACAAGGAAAAATGTCAGTTCTGGAGTATGCTAGCAGGTTTGAAGAATTGGCTAGATATGGGTATGCCACTGTTGATACAGTGATGAAAAGGAATGAGAAGTTTGTTTGAGGTTTGAAGCCAGATTTGGCTAGGGCTACTTTACCGCACATTAGACATCTATGTGATGTAGTTGTGGATATGGCATTGAGACATGAGTAGATGTTAGCTTGTTTGGAGAAGAAGAAGGAGAAGGTGGTCCAGATTGGACAGGGCCAAAAGAGAAAAAATTTCCACAAGAAAAATGCTCACAAAGGAGGATAGCGAAGAAAGGAAAGTCTGAGGTGGTCTGCTATAAGTGCGACAAGAAAGGACATTATGCTCATGAGTGTCATACTGGAAAAGGAAAAGGAAAAGGAAAGGAGGTGATTGGAAAGAAGAACATCAGATGTTTCAACTGTGATCAAGTTAGGCACTACAAGAACCAGTGCAAAGAGCCAGATAAAGGAGATAAAGGCCAAGTGTTTGCATTGGAGCCTGCTACTTCAAAGCCGACAGTGCAGAAGAAAGGAAAAGCAGAGTTGGGAGGTACGCTTCAGATCCATGATATATCTGTTAGCATTTTATTTGATACTGGTGCATCGCATTCTTTTATATCTCGATGTTTGGTAGATAAACTTAACCTAGAACCCACATATTTAGTTACTTCCTTAAGAGTTGCAAATCCGATAGGTGGTTATGCGACACTTGGGATGAAGTGTGACCACTTAGAGTTTGACTTGCTAGGTTACACCTTTGTTTGCAGTTTGCATGTATTTGATTTTGTAGGATTCAGAAATATATTGGGCATGGATTGGTTAAGTAAATACGATGCTAGGATATTTTGCCAGGATTGGAAAATATCACTTAGACACCCGGATTGTAGTGATAGGATAGTTTATACTGTAGAGAAACCTAGCTGTGAAGTGAATGCTTTGTTGGGTGTTATGGAGTTAGAAGGTGAGTTGAATCACGTTTTCGTAGTTCGAGAATTCGCAGATGTTTTTGTTGAGTCACAGAGTTTTGATTTCTGACAAAGAAAAGGCGATCGACAAAAAGAAGACATCTTGGCTATAAAGAGACTCAAAAGAGCTACATATGGTACTCTAGATTATAGGTTGTTTATTTAATGTTGCAATAGTGATAAACGTGTTAAAATCTATCCTCAAAATAATCATGCACCTAAATATATATACGTTTGAATAGGCATTGCACATTCACTGTGCAATTTAACAGGGACCGGTCGAGCGGTGATAATCCAGGCGGTCGACCGTCTCTGTGTAAAATGCACAATGAACGTGCACACATGCACATAACGTCTATATTTTCGAAATCCTGTCTACCGGCCATCTTTGACCTGTCGACCGTTTTTAAACAGAGAGCAACTTTTCCCAAAAGACACTTCTTTCTCCAATGGTTGCATCTCTTACCTTTCATCAATGATCATATCTATCAATGGCTACTCTTCACAAAGAGTTACAACCATTTATTCTCTATATAAACATGTCTAAATCATTGATTGAAAGACAACAATTCTTTGCTTTAATTTCTGATCTTACTTTCTGTTATCCCAACTTTTGGCAAAGTCGAGATACCCAAAGATTAACTGAAAATCAATGATTATTAGTCATGAACATCGATTGTGCATCGCAGGTTCACCATGGATATCGATGAATTTCATCCGAGTCCGGATCGGGCTGCAATTGATAAGACATGTCAAGCAAGGCCAGATGAAACAACGTTCCAAATTTCGAGTCATTCCGAGTTCGTATGCTCAAAATACGAAGGTTGCAAGGTTAAGGAAATATGTTGTTCATGGCATTCGAATCGACCAAGATTCGAATCCATCACCATGAAGGCCTTCGAATCGACAGAGCACGACCCCACTTCGAATCCGTTGGTGAAGCTCGTGTTCGAATCCATTACCTCCGCATCGATCAGAAGGAGCAAAGCTTCGCCTCCGTCAAGTTCGAATCCATCAGGCCTACGTTGCTTCGAATCGATTTAAGGCATCTTTACTTCGACTCCAGCAACTTCGAACCCCCACATTGAGGTAACTTCGAATCGACCCGCAATGGCATATCTGCATCGATTCGACCAAGCACCAATTCCATCGATTCGAAGAAACGTGTCTTCGAATCGATTGTCTTGAACCTACCAAGTCCACCTAGCTGAAACCACGGGTTCGACTCAGTAAAGCTAGGAGAAAAAGGAGGATCGACTCGAAGGAAGCGCTCCACGTCATCCCAGAAGCGCGCGCTGGATCGATTCGAACGAATCGATTCGAACTAGATCGATTCGAACAAGGCTAGTCAACCAGAAATGCAACCTTGAATCGATCGTAACTTGAGATCTACACATCCAAATGCTATGAAATTTTCACAGAAGCTTCAACACATGATGAAGAATGTTCACACCAAATTTCAGCTTGATTGGACAATTTCTTGATCGATTCGAACCAAGGGTCGAATCGATCCCAAAGTGGGCCCGGGACTCCAGATTTCGGCCATGTGGGCCTCCTCACGTGCCAGAACTGGTCTTCCCTCATTTTAGGCGAAATATCAGCCTCCTACACCTATAAATAGAGCCCCTGGTCATTCAGAAAAGAGGTTGGACAATTTTGAGAGCTAAGGAGCGCCCAGATTCTGCCAGATTTACTCCAGATCACCATTGCTGCCTTAGATCCAGACTTAGTCCAGTAAACCAGTTGTAATACAACATACGAAATTGTAATCTTCAAGCATCGAGCAATAAAATCATTAAAACCTTGAAGTGGACGTAGGCCGGAGATAGCCGAACCACTATAAATTGTGCGTCACTGTTCATTATTTCTTGATTGTAGCTTGCTACTTACTTAAGATCTGTGATTTGTGTGTGAATACTGTTGATTCGTATTCATACGCTGGTGCTTTCATTACACTTGGGGTTTGTGACCATTTTTGGTGCAAACACTTTGGTGCTTTCACTGAGAAGAACTAGCACCCGCTATACCAGATTTAAAGCTTAGATTTGGAATTTTAAGGATTCAAATCTGACTCTACAATGACTCGACAAACTAGACAAAGAACAGAGAGGAGCCAACAGGCAGGAAGTCAAGAGGCATCCTCCGGAGCTGGAGAGGAGCCAGCCTCGATCTACATCACTAGAGACGAAATGGAGACCATGGCCAATCAGATGCACGAGCGAATGATGAAGAGCCAACAAGAGATGCTGCAGAATTTCTTCGAGCAGATGAGAGCTGCAGGGACGCAGAACCCTGGACCAGCTATAGTGGCTGTGAATATGGAACAAGGAGCTAGGGCTATGGAACCCAACGGAGGACAGAATGCAGAACCAGAAGGCAATCAACAAGGGCTTGGGGGCAGGCCCGCAGGATCCAACGCTGAAGTACCTTTGGAAGGAGCTCAACCGGCTAGGGCCAACACAAATGCTAACGAGCCACCCGAAGAGTACGTACCAGAATTCCCTACAAGACTAGGAGGGCAAGACAGAGACATGACAAGGGGGCAACCCCTAGATGGAGATGAAAGAATGATCGGCCTAGTGAGGCGACTCATGAGAGGAGGGTTTTCAGGAGGAGGATTGGAAGAAGTTAGTCGGAGTCCGTTCGCTCCGAATATCAGGAATGCAAGGAACCCTCCGAAGTTCAAACTACCAACGCTGAATCCTTATGACGGAAAGTCAGACCCGACCATACATATCACCAGATATATCAGACACATGGAAGTGCTGGGAGCATCCGAGGAAGTGATGGCACGATGTTTCCCCTTATTCTTATTAGATTTGGCTGCGCTTTGGTTTAGGCAGCTAGAAACCGGATCAATCAGGACATGGGGCGAGCTTGTGGATTGCTTCATGAAGCAGTTTAGGGTTCACGTGACGCGACCTAAGAGCGTGATGACTTTGGCATCAATAAAATAAGGACCGGAGAGTCCATAAAAGATTTTTTGTTACGATTTAATGCGACGGTGACTTCTGTAGATCGCCCGGACCCGTCGATGATTTTGATGGCGGCAGTGGCAGGAGTTGGAGAAGGCACCGAATTAAAAGACTCTTTGACTAAAGATCCACCGCAAGATCTTGGAGAGTTTTTCCATGAAGCTGAAAAATTCATTCGATTAGAGGAATCACGAGCCGAGAGGCAGGAAATAAATGTTGCACAAGGCGAAGGAACCGCCAGGGAACAGTCCAGGACAGACAAAGGAAAGAGAAAGCAGGATGACGCACATGATGGTCCTGATAAACGGAAGAAATTCCGAGAGCCCAGATTCAGGCAATACACAGACTTGGTGGCAGGACTAGAACGAATTTACACCGAAACTCGGGGGCAACTCCCCTATCGAAAACCACCTAGGAGAGATCCCACAGAGCGGGAACGCAGGACCGGAAAATACTGCCTATTCCATGAGCTGGATGGGCACACTACCGATGAATGCCGCCACCTGAAGGATGAGGTGGAAGAACATGCCAGGAGTGGTAGATTGCCGCAGTATATCAGAGAACGTGCGACGGCGGTTAGACCTGAACAACTACCGCATCAACCAAACAGGAATGATCCCGGATCGGGATCACGACTCATCATCAACTGATTGTGATGGCAAGGGCCAAGTCCAAGATTTGGACTCTGGTCGATTAGTTTTCTTAGATTTGATTTCCAAAATAAAACGGCTATTCCACTTACTCATGTACGGGAACCGGAGAGATCCCTAGGCATGCTCTGAGATGGTAATAGACCGCTCCGCCCAGAGAGGCATTATCTTGTTTTTCCTGGTGTTTGAGATTGAACATCTAGGATTTTAATTTAATAAAGAAACACTTATTAAAATAAACCTTTGACCGGAGAGTTAAAGGATAAACATTAAATATCAATATAAACATGATCGCTTTATGATCCTACCCGGAGAGGCAGGGTCCGGAGTGCAAGAAGTGAGTTGCTTCGCCGGAGAGCGACAGGATCAACTCACTTAAGCATCGTTTCCTATTCACCGGAGAGTGATTGGATCAGGATTCGATAAGAGCCCGGAGAGGCTATGATCGGCCCATGATTTAGGCCATGACATCGCTTAATGTTCAGATACACTGAACCGGAATGCAGGAGGTGAGTCACTTCGCCGGAGAGCGACAGGATTGACTCACTTAACGTTGTTTCCCCTTCACCGGAGAGTGACAGGATGGGATCCAGCATGAGCCCGGAGAGGCTGTGATCGACCGACGATTCAGGTCATGGTATCGCTTAATGTTCAGATATACTGAACCGGAGTGCAGGAGGTGAGTCGCTTCGCCGGAGAGCGACAGGATTGACTCACTTAACGTTGTTTCCCCTTCACCGGAGAGTGACAGGATGGGATCCAGCATGAGCCCGGAGAGGCTATGATCGGTCAAGAACGACCAAGACATCGCTATACGCCCTAGCTGGGGCCAGAGTGCAAGGGATAGAAAGCAACGCCAGAGTGCAATAGGATCTTTCTATTCAATCGCTAAATCTAGAATGGGTTTGACAGGGGTCCGGAGTGACCATCAATAGTACGGAGAGACCGTAGAATTTCATTCTTAACTTCCATTGGAAAAAATTGATAACAATTCGGCTTCGAACAGCCATGGACTTGATTGAAAATGCTATAAGCTATGAGTAAAACATGAACTCACTGCATCCAACTTAAGGCTGATCAAAACACGCCTTTTACCAAAAAGGCATGTTTTGGGGGGCAAAATGTTATCCCAACTTTTGGCAAAGTCGAGATACCCAAAGATTAACTGAAAATCAATGATTATTAGTCATGAACATCGATTTTGCATCGCAGGTTCACCATGGATATCGATGAATTTCATCCGAGTCCGGATCGGGCTGCAATTGATAAGACATGTCAAGCAAGGCCAGATGAAACAACGTTCCAAATTTCGAGTCATTCCGAGTTCGTATGCTCAAAATACGAAGGTTGCAAGGTTAAGGAAATATGTTGTTCATGGCATTCGAATCGACCAAGATTCGAATCCATCACCGTGAAGGCCTTCGAATCGACAGAGCACGACCCCACTTCGAATCCGTTGGTGAAGCTCGTGTTCGAATCCATTACCTCCGCATCGATCAGAAGGAGCAAAGCTTCGCCTCCGTCAAGTTCGAATCCATCAGGCCTACGTTGCTTCGAATCGATTTAAGGCATCTTTACTTCGACTCCAGCAACTTCGAACCCCCACATTGAGGTAACTTCGAATCGACCCGCAATGGCATATCTGCATCGATTCGACCAAGCACCAATTCCATCGATTCGAAGAAACGTGTCTTCGAATCGATTGTCTTGAACCTACCAAGTCCACCTAGCTGAAACCACGGGTTCGACTCAGTAAAGCTAGGAGAAAAAGGAGGATCGACTCGAAGGAAGCGCTCCACGTCATCCCAGAAGCGCGCGCTGGATCGATTCGAACGAATCGATTCGAACTAGATCGATTCGAACAAGGCTAGTCAACCAGAAATGCAACCTTGAATCGATCGTAACTTGAGATCTACACATCCAAATGCTATGAAATTTTCACAGAAGCTTCAACACATGATGAAGAATGTTCACACCAAATTTCAGCTTGATTGGACAATTTCTTGATCGATTCGAACCAAGGGTCGAATCGATCCCAAAGTGGGCCCGGGACTCCAGATTTCGGCCATGTGGGCCTCCTCACGTGCCAGAACTGGTCTTCCCTCATTTTAGGCGAAATATCAGCCTCCTACACCTATAAATAGAGCCCCTGGTCATTCAGAAAAGAGGTCGGACAATTTTGAGAGCTAAGGAGCGCCCAGATTCTGCCAGATTTACTCCAGATCACCATTGCTGCCTTAGATCCAGACTTAGTCCAGTAAACCAGTTGTAATACAACATACGAAATTGTAATCTTCAAGCATCGAGCAATAAAATCATTAAAACCTTGAAGTGGACGTAGGCCGGAGATAGCCGAACCACTATAAATTGTGCGTCACTGTTCATTATTTCTTGATTGTAGCTTGCTACTTACTTAAGATCTGTGATTTGTGTGTGAATACTGTTGATTCGTATTCATACGCTGGTGCTTTCATTACACTTGGGGTTTGTGACCATTTTTGGTGCAAACACTTTCTAAATACTCTTGCATTCTAAAAGCTCTCTACTTCAAATTGCTTATTGAATCATTGAAATTACTTCATATCTTTTGATTCAATTAAGTAATATACTTCCTTCAATCTTCACAAACATCATTCACATACTTTGAGGATAAGATTATAGGAAGGGTGTACTACAAGTGACAAATCAGTGTTATCAAGAGCACAAGTTGTCAACTGCAATTGTATTTGTTTTTGTTGAAGTCCTCGGTGTTGTAAGAGGCACGAAATCCCGTTCGGCTGTTCGGGTGTTGTAAACCTGTTCCTCCGGGTGAAGCGAGGTAGTTGGTAGTGAAAATCCAGATAGAAGTCTGGGACTGGACGTAGGACGGGAGGTCCGAACCAGTATAAAAATCCCTGGTGTGATTTTTACAGTTTACTGCATTTACTATTCTATATCTGTGAATTGCTATATAGTTAGTTTATTGAATATTTACTTGTATAGCAATTGTTAATAACATTCCGCATATATTGTTAGTCCATATTACACGATCCATAATTAGTGTGCACACGTATACACACTTTCATTTGGTATCAGAGCACGGTCATCATATAACCGTAACACCGTTATTTGATATATTTTTGTAATATGGCAAATAACGCAAGCACTAGCACTAACACTTACACGGAAGGTCAATCAACACAAAGACCTCCATTCTTTAATGGTCTCAACTATAGCTATTGGGCAACACGTATGTCATTTTTTATGCAATCAAATAGCTATGATGCTTGGAATGCTACCCAAAAAGAAATAGTGAATCCAACAACTGAATATTCAGAATGGACAACGGCTGAGAAAACGGCAGCAGCCGTAAATGCAAAAGCAATAAATATGTTGTTTTGTGCATTAGACCAAAATGAATATAACCGTGTTAGTATCTGCACTACTGCATATCAAATTTGGCAAACGTTGAAAACCACTCATGAAGGTACTAACAAGGTTAAACAAGCCAAAATAGCCATGCTGAAAAGTCAGTTTCAAATTTTCAAAATGAAACCGAATGAGACAATCAATGATATGTATTCAAGGTTTCAAACTATTCATCATGCACTTATCGGATTAGGGCAAAAATATTTAGATTTTGATGTTGTTTCAACAGTCCTACATTCTTTGACTAGTGAATGGGAAGGAAAAGTATTAGCAATTGAAGTAGCTAATGACCTTTCCATCATGAAGCCAGAAGAATTGATAGGAAATTTAATGTCCTATGAAGCAAATTTGCAGGCTAGAAAAGAACAGAAAGAAGAAAAGAAAAATGTAGCATTTCATGCTGAGAAAGATGAAAATGAATCAGATTCTGAAGATGAAGATCTAGTATTCATTGCAAAAGGATTCAAAAAATTCCTAAAATATCGAAAAGCCAATCGTTACAACAAAAGGAAACCTGGATCAAATAAACCATCTTCATCCGCAATAGAATGTTTCAACTGCCACAAAAGGGGCACATGCAAAAGGACTGTCCAGAACAGAAGAAGAAGTCAGAAAATGATAAATTCAAATATAAGAAGGACAAGTCAAAGAAACGAGCCTTCTCAGTTACATGGGATGATTCAGACTCATCTTCATCTGAAAGTGAAAGTGATCAGGAGAATGAACAAGCTAATGTTTGTTTTATGGCAACAGAAGATGAGGTACAAATTCCTACATTTGATGAATTACTTGATATTAATTCTGAATTGATAGTCAAATATAAAGACATAAAACGTCAATTAAAAGTAGCCAAAGCAGATTTGAGTAGAGCAGAGTTTGAACGAGATATGTTAAAATACAAGAAGAAAATATTAGAAGAAGAACTTGAAAAACTTCAAGAATCATCATCTAATGTTGACTCTCAATTATCTCTTTTGAGTCAAGAAATTGAAACTCAAAAAGAGAAAAACGATGCTCTCACTACTGAAAATCATGAGCTTAAGGTAAAAATCAAAAATCTGGACCTAGAAAAAACTAGTTTACAAACTAAGTTAGATGATATTACTCAAAATATTTCTAACTTTAACAAAGGTCGAGAAAATTTGACAAAAATCATTGAAAGTTCACAATCTGTTTCAAATAAATAAGGTTTGGGATATAAGAAACAAGAAACCAAGAAACATCTTGGTAATGAAAGGAAAAAGAAAAGACAAAAGACTGAAGTTAAGAAAAATCTTAGTTTATTATATTCCAAACCAAAACCAGTTGTGAAATTGCAGAAGAAAAATGCCAAGACTATCAAAATATGGGTTCCTAAAACAAATAACAATTTGATTAGGAATAAATATATTCAAAATTTCATGAATACTGTACATCTTAATACTAATTATATATATAAAGGGGATACCAGACCCGTATGGGTTTGGACTCCTAAGACCTAACTCTTAGGACCCCATAAAAAGTGGGTACCATGGACTTAATTTTGTTTTTTGCAGGTCCCACTTAAGAAAAGAGGAAAGTGGATATTGGACAGTGGTTGCTCGAAGCACGTGACTGGAGACAAGAGCTTATTAAAAAATATTACATACTCAGATGGTGGCTCCGTCACTTTTGGAGATAATTCAAAAGGCTATATCATCGGCAAAGGCGATGTGAGCAATTGCGGTACATCTAACTTACCTCTTATTACAAATGTCATGCTAGTTAGAAATTTAAAACACAATTTACTTAGTATCAGTCAATTATGTGACAAGGGTTTTACAATTTCTTTTTTGAATAATAAATGTAGTATTCTAGATAAAGATCATAATTTAATTTTCGAAGGTTATAGAGACAAAAATATATATTCTGAATATGAATATTAATCATAACTCAGATATGTGTCTTGTGGCTAATGATAATGATCCATGGCACAAACGCTTCTGTCATATAAACTTCAGAACTATTGACAAGCTAGTCAAAAACAATCTAGTTAGAGGACTATCCAAAATGAGTTTTAAGGTTAACAACATCTGTGATGCATGTCAATTAGGAAAATTAACCAAATCATCTTTTAAATCCAAGAAAGTCATATCAACATTACAACCACTTGAGTTACTACATATGGATTTATTCGGACCAACACAGGTTCAGTCGATAAACCATAATCGATATGTATTTGTAATAGTTGATGACTATTCTCGGTATACATGGACTATTTTCCTGAAAAACAAGAGTGACACTTTTGAACATTTCAAATCTTTCGTCAAAAGAATTCAAAAATCGAAAGGGCTAAAAGTTAAAAACATAAGGAGTGATCATGGTGGTGAATTCGAAAACAACGAATTTGAACATTTTTGCACAAAGAAAGGTATTAACCACAATTTTTTGGTTCCTAGAACTCCACAACAAAATGGAGTTGTAGAACGGAAAAATCGAACATTACAAGAATGTGCAAGAACGTTATTAAATGGATCCACTTTACCAAAACATTTCTGGGCAGAAGCCGTCGCTACGGCGTGTTATGTTTTGAATCGTGTGTCCATTTGACCACTCACCAAGAACACGTCTTATGAATTATTTATCGAAAGGAAGCCAAATATATCTTACTTCAAAGTATTTGGTTCAAAATGTTTCATTTTAAATACGAAAGACCATCTCGGAAAGTTTGATCCGAAAGCTGATGAAGGTATATTTGTCGGTTATTCGGAAAGAAGCAAGGCGTATCGTATTTTCAATAAACGAACCAAAACTATTGAAGAATCTCTTCATGTTTCTTTCGATGAAGTCTTTCAGCCCTCTCAACCAAAATCTGATGATGACGAAACTATATTTACTGACACTCCTATCATCACAAATTATGACTCTGACTCTGAAAATATTGTTGAAAATATTTCTCAACAACAACAAGCTTGTGAAATACGTTCCCCTCCAAGATTATTAAGACACCATCCGGTTCAAAATGTAATTGGGGAGGTCGACTCACAAGTAAGAACTAGGAGTCAATTACATCAAATGGGTCATGTTGCGTTTCTATCAAATATCGAACCTAAGAATCCTAAAGAAGCAGCTACCGACGAATATTGGATCATTGCCATGCAAGAAGAACTAAATCAGTTCGTGCGCAATGACGTCTGGGAACTTGTTCCAAGACCAACTGATCAGTCAGTGATTGGTACTAAATGGGTCTACAAAAATAAGGCTGATGAACAAGGAAATATCACCAGAAATAAAGCAAGGTTAGTAGCACAAGGGTATAATCAGGAAGAAGGTATCGATTATGAAGAAACTTTTGCACCAGTTGCTCGACTAGAAGCTATTAGAATCCTATTATCTTTTGTTTGTCATCATAATTTCAAACTTTATCAGATGGATGTCAAAAGTGCATTTCTTAATGGATTTATCAAAGAGAATGTATATGTCGCACAACCTCCTTTGTTCGTACATGAAAAATATCCTGACCATGTGTTCAAACTTAAGAAAGCTCTGTATGGTTTAAAACAAGCACCTCGTGCTTGGAATGAACGATTACGTAGCTATCTTATTAACTCAGGATTTCAAATAGGCAGAGTCGATCAAACTTTGTTTATCAAACATTCTCAAAAGGATATTCTAGTTATTCAGATATATGTAGACGACATCATCTTTGGTTCAACAAATGATAAACTCTATAAGGAATTTGCAAGTATTATGACCAAAGAATTCGAAATGTCTCATATGGGAGAACTGTCATACTTTCTTGGACTTCAAATCAAACAACTTCCGAATGGTATTTTTATTAATCAAGAAAAATACTGCGGAAATCTTATCAAGCGCTTCGGATTAGAAAATACATCTGGTAAACCAACTCCTATGAGTACAACTACACATCTTGAAAAAGATGAAAATGGTAAGAGTGTTGACCAGAAATTATATCGAAGCATGATTGGTTCTCTTCTTTATCTTACAGCTAGTCGTCCAGATATAATGATGAGTGTTTGTCTATGTGCTCGTTTTCAAGCAAATCCAAAGGAATCGCATTTACGAGCAGTGAAGCGTATAATTCGTTATCTTAATAATACAAAAGATTTCGGTCTTTTTTATCCAACTGAATGTCCATTCGAATTAGTTTCATATAGTGATGCTGATTTTGGAGGTTCTCGAACGGATAGAAAGAGTACAAGTGGTACGTGCCATTTTATTGGAAAATCACTTGTCTCTTGGTTTAGTAAGAAACAGAATTGTGTTTCACTATCAACATGTAAAGCTGAATATATATCAGCGGCTCTCGCTTATACTCAAGTATTATATATGCAACAAACACTTCAAGATTTTGATATTCATTTATCAAATTCTATTATATACTGTGATAACACAAGTGCTATAAATCTTTCTAAGAATCCAGTGAATCATTCTAGAACCAAGCACATTGATATCCGTCATCATTTCCTTAGAGATAATATTGAAAAAGGAAATATATGTCTTGAATATGTCCAATCTGATAATCAATTAGCGGACATCTTTACTAAGCCTTTGCTCGAATCTAGTTTTATTAGATTACGAAGAGAGCTTGGTTTAATTTCTAGAAAAGAACTTGTCTAATAATTACTGATGTTAAGCTATTAAGTTCTTTCTTTTGGTTATTTTTAACTGTAGCTATTTTTAAGCTATTTTTAATATGAGCCTCTGCTGGTTTTTCACTGTCAAATTCCTCTTTTCACTCTTATTCATAGGCTTATATATAAGGAATTTCTATATAAGCTTGTCAAAAATGTTCTTCTTATTCATCTTCCTTTATCTAAGCATAAATACATTATTTTCTATGGTACATATTTGTAATGAGTGTGCTCAAAAATCACACATTTCCGTTACAAGTTCTGAGCCAGAAGAATATTTTTCTCCTGAAACACCAAAATATAAACCAAAGTGCTATCATCAATGCTCTCGTACACCTGGAAGTACGCCTAAATCAAAAAAGGCAAAGAAAGTGCTATTCTGTTCTCCTCATACCAAAGAGAAGATCGATGAAATTCATCACTATCAAAAACATCAAATAGATCTTCAACGCCAGCTTCATTATGGACAACAACAACTTCATCATGAACAACAGCAGACTTCGGCACGATTATCTATTTTAGAAAGAATGGCATTCTTCTTCTGTGGAACAAACAAACGAGATGTTCATGAGCCGATGCCAAACGCACCTTCATCTTCTAGAACCCCAAACTCATGGGACAGAAACTATGCTCAGAATGAAGGGGCAACTGAAAAATGGTCATCTTGGAAGGCTCGCATTGATGATATCAACGAAGATTCAACCAATCTTCCTTCTTCCACTCCTCATTAATTTTATATTGTATCGTTGTTTATTTTCTTTTGTAATCACTCATATAATAATATTTAAATATTGTCATACGAGTGATACATGATTTATAGAACACGATATTTTTTTTCAAAAAGCAGGCTGAACTGTTTTCCAGAAACAGCACCGGTCGACAGATCGAAATTGAGGCGGTCGACCGTTTTGCTCTCTGGATGAAAACGGTCGACCGCCCCACTTTTATAGGTCGACCGGTTACGTTCAATTCTGTTTTTTTTTATATATATACATTACGTAAAAAAAATTCCTTCTCTCTCATTTTACTTCAACCGGTCTTCTTCCCCCAAATCCCAGAAACCATATTTTTTCAAATTCAATTCCCAAATTCTCCAAATTTCCTAAAAATGGCTCCTCCTTAGAAAAGACACAAGCAAGGATTATCCTCTGAAATCTCCTTAAGCAATGTCACCGCTAAGAAATGGCTTGAAGATCCTATTGCTGTAACAAGGTGGAATCAAATGACCAACTACAGTTTCCATTCGGGTTCCTTTATCAATTTTGATGACTTTGCTTCTTATGGAATCCAACGGTTAGCAATTAATTCAAATATTTCACCGTTGATTGATTTTTCGGCTAACAATGTTGAGGTTAATCGATTGATGATTAAATTGTTCTATGCAAATATGAATCTCGACAAGTATAAGCCTGATAATCCGGACGGGGTCATTTGGTCTGTCGTTTGTGGAAAACACGTCTTTATAACTTTTGAAAGAATGGCATCTATACTCGGTATACCAAATCGAGGCATTGAGTTTTCATCAGAATTCTGTCAAGTTTTCACTCGTGATAGCACCAGTCATCAATTCATAGAAGATAACAGTAATGGTACGAAATCAATTGGACTTCGACCCACTACAAGACTTCTACATCGCGTCTTGATGCTTTCTTTATTTCCTCGACTTGGAAACTATGATGCAGTATACAAAGAGAACTTCAAGGCTCTTTATGCTATTTATGGCAATGTCAAAATTAATTGGGTGCGTATGATATTTGGCGAGATTCTCAAGGTAAACGAATCTACGCGACCTCACTTTTTCTTTAATGAATATATCATGCGTATTTTGCTAGATTGTGGTATAACTCCTCCTGCCTCGGCCATCTCGAAACCAAAAGTTATTAATTCCGTTACCATCAAACGAATGAAGCTTCCACCTCCTTACTTTAAAATCATGCCGTTTGAAACATGGCAACAACGGGGTCCAAAACAACAACAATCTTCATCTTCTCGATCTCGTCCCGAAGATGTTAAATTGCTGAAATCGAAATCATCAACCAAAGCTTCACTTGAAATCATTGCACGCAATCAACACTTGATAGAAGCGCGTCTCAAAAGAATGGATATGAAGATGGATAAGTGCTTCAATAAAATCAAGTCGTTCTTTGGTCTATTATGGGATTCTATTTCATGCAACACATCCACTGCTGTTCAAAGCCAGGATCCAGGAAAACGTCCTGCTTCTCCTACTTTTAATTGGTCATCATCAGAAGAAGCTACGGGTTCTGGATCAAATGAAGGTAACGGTGACGAAGATGAAGATGAGGAAGATGAAGATGATGAGGAAGGCGATGACGAAGAAGAAGCTGGAGATACTGGTTCCGACTCTTAGTTTATATTATCTCATCTTATCTTATTATCTCTTTTTGTTAGTGAAACTTCTTTTTGATACGGTATGGTATGCTACGGTAATTTCTGAACTTGTGGTATGGTGCTGTATGGTATTCATGTTATGTTTGACTCGGTATGGTATTATAATGCATAGTATTATCTCAGTCTGTACTTCTATATTATTCCATTATCTATTACTCCTTTTTGTCGATGACAAAGGGGGAGAAAGTGCTAACAATTATTTGCAGGAATATATATATATATATATATATATAAAGAATACAGATCACATATTCAGGGGGAGATTCAGAACTTCAGATATATGTTGTCATCAATCAAAAAGGGGGAGAATGTTGAGTCACAGAGTTTTGATTTCTGACAAAGAAAAGGCGATCGACAAAAAGAAGACATCTTGGCTATAAAGAGACTCAAAAGAGCTACATATGGTACTCTAGATTATAGGTTGATTATTTAATGTTGCAATAGTGATAAACGTGTTAAAATCTATCCTCAAAATAATCATGCACCTAAATATATATACGTTTGAATAGGCATTGCACATTCACTATGCAATTTAACAGGGACCGGTCGACCGTTGATAATCCAGGCGGTCGACCGTCTCTGTGTAAAATGCACAATGAACGTGCACACATGCACATAACGTCTATATTTTCGAAATCCTGTCTACCGGCCATCTTTGACCTGTCGACCGTTTTTAAACAGAGAGCAACATTTCCCAAAAGACACTTCTTTCTCCAATGGTTGCATCTCTTACCTTTCATCAATGATCATATCTATCAATGGCTACTCTTCACAAAGAGTTACAACCATTTATTCTCTATATAAACATGTCTAAATCATTGATTGAAAGACAACAATTCTTTGCTTTAATTTCTGATCTTACTTTCTAAATACTCTTGCATTCTAAAAGCTCTCTACTTCAAATTGCTTATTGAATCATTAAAATTACTTCATATCTTTTGATTCAATTAAGTAATATACTTCCTTCAATCTTCACAAACATCATTCACATACTTTGAGGATAAGATTATAGGAAGGGTGTACTACAAGTGACAAATCAGTGTTATCAAGAGCACAAGTTGTCAACTGCAATTGTATTTGTTTTTGTTGAAGTCCTCGGTGTTGTAAGAGGCACGAAATCCCGTTCGGCTGTTCGGGTGTTGTAAACCTGTTCCTCCGGGTGAAGCGAGGTAGTTGGTAGTGAAAATCCAGATAGAAGTCTGGGACTGGACGTAGGACGGGAGGTCCGAACCAGTATAAAAATCCCTGGTGTGATTTTTACAGTTTACTGCATTAACTATTCTATATCTGTGAATTGCTATATAGTTAGTTTATTGAATATTTACTTGTATAGCAATTGTTAATAACATTCCGCATATATTGTTAGTCCATATTACACGATCCATAATTAGTGTGCACACGTATACACACTTTCAGTTTTCGAGCTGGTAGTTAGATTGCCACTAAAACGGGCCATTGAGTTTTGGATAGATCTGGTGCCTAAGGCAGAACCGGTAAGTAGGCCGCCAAGTAGGATGATGCCAACAGAGATGAAGGAGTTGAAAGCTCACTTGGTAGATTTGGAAGGCAAGTGTTTTATCAAACCAAGTAGCTCACCTTGGGGAGAAGCCGCAGTATTTGCTAAGAAGCTGGATGGATCATTAAGGCTATGTATCGATTATCGTAAGTTGAATGAGAAGACGATAAAGAATCGATATCCATTGCCGAGGATTGACGATTTGTTCGATCAATTGAGTGGAGCCAAGATATTCTCTCAGTTGGATCTGGCGACAAGATTTCATCAGCTTAGAGTGGCAGAAGAAAGTATACCTTTAACGGCATTCAGAATAAGATATGGGTCATATGAATGGTTAGTTATGCCATTCAAACTAACTAATGCGCCATCATTCTTTGTAGATTTGATGAATCGGATTTTCCGAGAGCACGACAGGTTCGTGTTAGTCTTCATAGATTATATTCTGATATACTCTAAGGATGAGAAGGAGCATTAAGTTCATCTTAGAGTGGTGCTTGAGACATTAAGGCAGCATCAGCTTAAGGCGAAATTTTCAAAGTGCCATTTCTGGAAGAAGGAAGTGAAGTTTCTTGGTCATGTTGTCTCAGAAAAGGGGTTGTTTGTAGATCTGACAAAGATTGAAGCAGTGAATAATTGGAAGAGAACCGAGACAGTGACCGAGATAAAGAGTTTCCTTGGATTGGTTGGATATTATCAGAGATTTATAAAGGATTTTTCGCGGATAGCAGCGCCGATGACCAAGTTAACACGAAAGGATGTAAAGTTTGTGTGGACTAATAAGTGTGAGGAAGCATTCTAGAGCTTGAAGCACTTGTTGACCCATGCACCTGTGTAAGTGATTCCAGAGGGGAATCAGGATTTAGTTGTTTATACTAATGCGTGTGGAACAGGATTGGGAGCCGTACTAATGCAGAGGGGTAAAGTGATTGCCTATGCTTCTAGACAGCTTAGACCGCATGAAGTTAGATATCCAACACATGACTTGGAGTTAGCCGCAATTATTTTTGCCTTGAAGGTGTGGAGGCATTACCTTTGGGAGAGAGGTTCGAGTTATATACAGATCATAAGTCGTTGAAGTATTTATTCTCTCAAAAGGAGCTGAACATGAGACAGCAAAGGTGGTTGGAGTTTATTGCTGCTTATGATTTTGGAATTGAGTATACACCCGAAAAAGGAAATAAGGTGGCAGATGCACTTAGCAGGAAACATCAGAATGCAGTTTTAGCGATGATTGCTGAGTGGAAGAATTTAGAAACATTGTCAGCTAATAAAGTGTAGTATAGATCCGAGGCTGAGTCTAGTAGAGAAGTTGCTATGTTGTCTTGTTTAGAAGTTCGACCAGTAATGATTGAGAAGATTGCTTCTAAACAGGAGGAGGATCCAGTGTTAGCTGAACGGATCAAGAAGTTAAGGGAAGGAACGAAGAGCGATGACTTGAAGGATTTCAGTCTTGACCAGAACGGTTGGTTGAGAAAGAAGGGTAGATTATGTGTTCCAAATGTGGGAGACATAAGGAAGGAAAATTTAGAGGAATGCCATCGTTCAAAGTTCACTATTCATCCACGAGGAACAAAGATGTATCAAGATATGAAGAGAAGTTTCTTCTGGGAAGGCATGAAGAAGGATGTTGGCTTATGGGTGAAATAGTGTTTGAACTGTCAGCAGGTAAAAGCCGAACATCAAAAGCCGAGTGGATTGCTTCAGCCATTGGATATTTCAGTGTGGAAATGGGTTTCTATTTCGATGGACTTTATTGATGGGTTTCCAAGATCTAGTAAGGGAAATGAAAGCATATGGGTCATAGTGGATAGACTAACCAAGAGTGCCCATTTCCAGTTAAGTCAACTAGGACGGGACCTATTTTGGCGAAGTTGTTCATGAAGAATGTGGTTAGACTGCATGGAATTCCTAGTAGTATTGTTAGTGATAGAGATTCCTTATTCACTAGCGAGTTCTGGAAAAGTCTACAGGAAAGTTTAGGAACCAAGCTCAAGATGAGTACCGCCTACCATCCGCAAACAGATGTGCAAACACAAAAGGGTTAACAAGATCTTGGAGGACTTGTTGCGAGCTTGTGTATTAGACTTCGGGGGATCATGGGAAGACCACCTACACTTAGTCGAGTTTCCGTATAACAATAGTTATCAGACTAGTATAGGGATAGCGCCGTTTGAGGCTTTTTATGGAAGACCATGCAAATCCCCTACATGTTGGTTAGAGACTAGAGATAGATTGATCCTTGGTCCTGATTTAGTAAAAGAAGCAGTAGAAAAGATTGAGCTGATAAGGGTGAGAATGAAGGAAGCTCAGCCTAGGCAGAAAAACTATGCAGATAGAAGATGAAAAGATATAGAGTTCCCAGTTGGAGATCATGTTTTCATCAAAATATTGTCGATGAAAGGTGTTATCAGGTTAGGGAAGACGGGGAAGTTATCACCGAGGTTCGTAGGACCATTTCCTATTTTAGAAAGGATCGGGAAACTCGCATATAGAGTAGTGTTACCGAGTGGTTTGGCAGGAGTCCACGATGTTTTCCATGTATCTCATCTGAGGAAATATGTTAGGGATCCAGACACTACTATAGCACCGACTGTGTTAGAAGATTTAGTAATGGAACCAGACATGACTATAGTTAAGAAGCCTATCCGGATAGTCACGAGAGATAAGAAGAAGTTGAGGAACAAGATAGTCAGATTAGTGAAAGTCCAGTGGAGTGACGATGCTAGAGACTGTATTGGGGAAATTGAGAGCAGGATTAGAGACGCTTATCCTGATTTGTTTGATGGTATGTTTTACCTTTTATTGTTTTGTTGTGTACCTTATCGTAATTTCGAGGAAGAAATTCTTTAAGGGGGGAGGTTGTAACACCCCATATTTTTAGTAACATTAATTAGGATATTTAATTAGTTAAATTGAATAAAATTACATAAGATGATTAATGGATAGAGATTTGATTATAACTAAGGAGTAGCCGTACCATATTAATGAATAGATAAATGAAGTAAAATGGAATTAAGTGTTAGGAAATAAGGGAGAGCAAAATAGGAAAAATGGATTTCCTAATACCCTAATCCCTTAGGGAAAATAAACACACCTTCATTTCATTTTATCATAAACGAAAACATCAAAACCAAGGCCGACCACCATTAGCAAAGGAGAAGAAGAGAAAGCTAAAGTTTTCAAGAGGAAAATCAAATCAAATTAATCAAGGTCAAATCTCACATCGTTAATCACAAAGCTAAGGTGAATAATTACCACATCTCATTTTCTTATGGTTTTTGGTTTTAAGGATAATCCGAAGTATTTTTGCATGTTTATGCCATGTTTGGAATGATTAAAAGTTTATATATACTTGTTGATGATTTATGCATATTTATGTTGAATTTTTATGATATGTTTGACATGAAAACCTTATTAATTGACACCCAATTGCCATGCGAATTTAAATGTAGATAAGAAATAATATTTTAGAGATGGGTTTCAATTTTTATAGTTTTCTGAATTAATGTGAATTTTATATTAATTTTCTAATGAAGAAAATGATTTATTGGGTTATAAATTATTTACGGCAATAAATAATTATTTGGGTCTGAAACTTATATATGTTAGAAAACATATTGAAAAGGATTTTCTGGAATTCTTATAGAATTTTTCTAAGTGTTTTGATGAATATATAGAATCATTTAAGGTATATGACTTAAATGTTTTATATATTTAATTAAGGAGAAGGGGTATTTTGTAAAATAAAATTATAGTTTATTTCTGAAAACATTGGCAGCACTTTTGAAAAAGGTATTTAGCAACCAATGGAAATTTGACAAATAATAGCAGGTTGGTTAAAAAGTGTTTCTCTTTTAAGTTAAAAACATAAATAACATGTTTTTAGCATGTTCCACCACTTTCGGCATAGGGGTTCCGACTAGGACGTTCCGTGTAATGCCCCTGAATTTTAATTAACATTATTTGGGATATTTAATTGGATAAATTAAATAGAATAATGTGAATAATTAAGGAGATGAGATTAATAAATTCAGTGGCCGTGTCTTAATGAATGAACTATTCATAACTCCTCACCAACTTTCGGCCGGCCATTAAAAGCTCCAGGAAGAGCATAAATTAAAGAAAAAGCTAAGGAATTAAAGCTAGGAAATTATCTCATTCTCCAGTCAACTAATCAAGGTGAAAAATCATGTTTATCATCTCATTTTTCTGTGTTTGGATCGATTATGGGTTATACCCGATTCATGTTTGTGATTTGGGTTAGGATATGACCATTTAAACCTTTGTTTGGATAAGACATAGGTGTTTTAAGTGTTACGGGACTAATTAACACGTTTTTATTCGGTTTTGGTTAAATTCCGAGTTGTTTTGATATACATATGCTTTGAAATTTTAATATGTTGAAGTATATGATTTATCAGATTTTTGGTGATTTTTGGGAATTTTCCTTAGTGATTTACTATGGTAATTAAATTATTTAAGCCTAAGGGCTAAACTACTAAATTGCCTTCGAATTAGTCAATTCGAAGGGAAGGCTGCAATTCGAAAATTTAATTGGGGAAGAAGAATAGTTTTTAAAGAAAAAGGTTAACTTTTGTATACTTTTTACTATTTGGAAGTACAAGAGAAGGCTCCTCAGCCAATCAAAATTAGGCAAGCAAGATAAAACATCACTTTAGTAGGCCCAGTTCTGCCTTCGACTCAAACAAGCCCGCTTTTACACTTTCGACGAAGTCGAAAGGTACCTTTCGTCTAAGACGGAAGGTAAACAATTACTCTCCGCCTAAGTCAAAAGGTAGGCATGGTGTCGAAGGGAAGATGGGTGAAGGGATGGGGAGGCTGCTTCCTTTGCTTTCGAATAAGTTGAAGGGGGATCGTTCGACTCTATCATTTTATAAAAGACTAAAACTTTTAGGGTTTCGAAGGGGATCTTCGAAAGCTTAAACCTTCCAAAGAATTGTTTTAAAATGTGTTCTAAAAAGGTGTTTTAATCCTTTCGACTAAGTCGAAGGGCTGCCTTCGACAAAGCCGAAAGGAAAGAAGGGGAAGAAGAAGGGGTTACTTCTGAACCTCCCATTGTTTTTAAAGTAAAAGTTTTAATACCTTTCGACAAAGTCGAATGGTAAACCTTCCGACAAGGTCGGAAGTATACTTTCGAAAGGTTGATTCCAACATCAACACTTCATTATTTTTGAATGGTTTCGAAAGGTTTGATTTCGAAAGGTTTTGAAGGGGTTACCTTCAATGATTGCAAAAGGTTTTGAGTTTCATTACTTTCAAATGGTTTATAAATGGTTTTATAAGGGGGGATACCCCAGGCTTTCGACAAGGTCGAAAGGTAGAACTTTTCGACTAAGTCGAAAAGAAACCTTCCGACAAGGTCGAAAAGTAGGACCTTTCGACAAGGTCGAAAGGTATGATTTTGTGATGCTTTCAAAAGAAAGGTTTTCGAAGGGGCTAACTTTGGATGTTTATTTGCTTTCGAATGGGACTTCATTCGAAGGGTTTTAAAGGGCTGTTTTTAGCCATTTTTCTTAAGTAAAATTTTGCTATGTCGAAGGGGTTACTTCGAAGGGTTATAGCATAAAATACTTTTCGTTGTTTGAATATGTAAGGGGGGTCCTTATATAAAATGAATGGTAATAAACCTTGGGGACACCGGGGTGGGTTTAATGTTTTCAATACATAGTTTAGGGTTACAAATAGTAATATGCTTTCGAAAATATACATTGGAGCTATCAATATGTTTTTATTTAATTTAACCTAATTGGGGCTACCAATGGGAATAGGTAAACATGTGGTATGCTTGGGGAAAATAACTAATCATGGGGATCATGAATTTTTATAAATAATCATGAGGATCATGATGTTTTAATTGGCTAAGTGATGGGTTCTTGGTTAACCTAGGAAAACCATGGAATGTGCGGTGGATAGCCCACATAAAATTTCTAAAGTAAAGAATGTTTTGCCAGAGGTGGTTAGCCTCGGGATTTGGTACCCAAGGGTTCATAGTCATCCTAGGAAAACTATGGAGTGTGCGGTGGATAACCCACACCAACTTTTATAAAAGAATGTACGATGGATAATCTGCATTTATTTTGATCAATTTGGGACGGATGGTCCTATTAAAGTTTTGACGGATAGTCATTTTAAAGTTTTTAGAGGGGAACTCTAATAAATTGATTTTAGATGGGAAATCTAATATATTGCTTTTAGATGGGATATATAATAAATGGGTGGCTGGGATATCCAATGTATAAGATTTATGGCTTTATTTCATATTATGTTAAGACTAATCATTTTGGGTGCAGGGGCATAGTAAATGGTTTGCATGTTTTGTTTTGGATACTAGTGAGGGGAAAACCGATTCCGCTAAGCGGTGTGGTCTCACTAGCTATCTATTTATGATAAGAGATGATAGGGGATTATTCATACCAGACTTATTGTCTAACTCGAAGTTTGTGTTTCTCCACAAACTCTTAGGTACTCAAAAATTAATTTGAGTAGTCAGAGAGTGGGAGACTTTCAGGTTTTTGGACGAATAAGCTTCCAAAGACGTGCATGAGGCAGTGTTAGCTATCTAGGAGCTATTTTGTGTATTCTGTTGTGATGTACTAAGAACTGCAAAGTTCATATTTATTAGTTCTCTGATCTTCATAAGGGGACATCTTCATATGTCGCTTTTATCGTATTTTGTACATGTATATGTGATCTGAATATGGTTAACGTCTGGGATTATGTAATTAAATCTTAAACTGTAATTTGCATGAAATGAAAAATTCTGTTTGTTGGAAGTTTAAAATTTTCATATTCATGTGTTCCTGTGTATCAATATTAACTATGCCGTATTCGGTCGCCAAGAAATAACAACTATTGACTGCAGCATCAGTAGCGGTTAGTTTTGGGCCTCCGGAAGCAGGATGTTACAAGTTGGTATCAGAGCATGGTTTATGTACTTAAAAGGAATTTAAACCTTAAAATATTTTTAAAGCATGATCTAATGAATCTAAAATATAGTTGGGCTTGGGTAAGCGTTATAGTAACGTATGTGTACTTTGCTATAAATACCTAAGTATCTTTTCCCCTCTCTCTAAGACCGTTATTTTGCATCTTACAAAGATTGGATTTGAGGTAGTAGGGAAGTAAGATATGGAGGCAGGAAACGGAAGAGTGAATCAAGGTGGAAGATGCACCGCAACAAGTGGAAATGTTCGACCCAATACTAGGAGCAACCAGGGTTGACAGGCAAATGCAAACCCTGATGAAAATGCTAATGTTGGTGCTGAGATTCCATCGGTTGATATGAGGATAATGTATCAATTCTTCATGAATATGATGCAAGTTGGAGCAGCTGCGGGAGTGGCTGTAGGGAATGCTGGAGGAGTTAATCTGGTGGTCCCAGTTGGCAATAATTATGCCAAGCTAAGCAGGGATTACGCTAGTTTTGGAGGTGTTATCCCAACTTTTGGCAAAGCCGAGATACCCAAAGATTAACTGAAAATCAATGATTATTAGTCATGAACATCGATTGTGCATCGCAGGTTCACCATGGATATCGATGAATTTTGTCCGAGTCCGGATCGGGCTGTAATTGATGAGACATGTCAAGCAAGGCCAGAAGAAACAACGTTCCAAGTTTCGAGTCAATCCGAGTTCGTATGCTCAAGATATCGCCAAAAGAAGATAGATAAGGTGGTATAAGGTCGAATCCATCAAACATGCGTTGCCTCGAATCCATGAGAAGTCAGCTTACTTCGAATCCATCGATCAAGCCTTTGCCTCGAATCGATCACGACGAGCCTTGCCTCGAACCCATCGGAATACGCCTTGCTTCGACTCCATTGAGCAAGCATTAGTTCGACTCCGATAGTTCGAGTCCATCCTCACATTCCCACCTTCGAATCCGTAAATGAGAAACCCTTCGATTCCATACAGTTGAAGGAACTTCGACTCCAGCATCTTCGAACCCCCACATTGAGATAACTTCGAATCGATCCGCAGTGGCATATCTGGATCGATTCGACCAAGCACCAATTCCATCGATTCGAAGAAACGTGTCTTCGAATCGATTGCCTTGAATCCACCAAGTCCACCTAGCTGAAACCCCGGGTTCGACTCAGTAAAACTCGGAGAAAAAGGAGGGCGGACCCGAAGCACGCGCACCATGTCATTGCCTTCACGTGCAAAGAGATGGAGTCGACCCTATGGATTCGAAGGTATCGATTCGAACGACTCCAGGAAGCGAAAATCTTCAACTTGAATCAATCATAACTTGAGATCTACAAGTCCAAATGCTATGAAATTTGGACAGGAGCTAACTGTCAACCTAAGGAATGTCCATGCCAAATTTCAGCTCAATCGGAGCAAATCTTGATCGATTCGAAGCAAGGGTCGAATCGATCCCAAAGTGGGCCCGGATTTCCAAAGAGCGGGCATGTGGGCACCCTCACGTGCCAGAACTGGTCTCCCCTCAATTTAGGCAAAATATCAGCCTCCTACACCTATAAATAGAGCCCCTGTTCATTCAGAAAAGAGGTCAGACAATTTTGAGAGCTAAAGAGCGCCAAGACTCTGCCAGATTTACTCCAGATCACCACTGCTGCCTTAGATCCAGACTTAGCTCAGAAAATCAATTGTAATACAACACACGAAATTGTAATCTTCAAGCATCGAGCAATAAAATCATAAAAACCTTGAAGTGGACGTAGGCCGGAGATAGCCGAACCACTATAAATCTTGTGTCACTGTTCATTATTTTTGGATTGCTATTTGTTATTTGCTTAGATCTGTGATTTGTGTGTGAATATTGTTGATTTATATTCATACGCTGGTGCTTTCACTACACTTGGGGTTTGTGACCAATTTTGGCGCAAACACTTTGGTGCTTTCACTGAGAACAACTAGCACTCGCTACCCCAGATTCGAAGTTTAGATTTGAAATTTTGAGGATTCAGATTTGACTCTACAATGACTCGACAAACAAGTAAAAAACAAAGAGCTGAGAGGAGCCAACAGGGAGGAAGTCAAGAAGCATCCTCTGGCGCTGGAGAAGGACAAGCTTCGATCTACATTACTAGAGATGAGATGGAGGCTATGAATAACCTAATGCAGGAAAGAATGATGAAAAGCCAACAAGAGATGCTACGTAATTTCTTTGAACAAATGAGAGCTGCAGGAACACAAAACCCAGGACCAGCTACAGCGGCTGTGAATGTGGAACAAGGAGCTAGGGCTATGGAACCCAACGGAGGACAGAATACAGAACCAGAAGGCAATCAACAAGGGCTTGGGGGTAGGCCCGCAGGATCCAACGTGGAAGGACCTTTGGAAGGAGCTCAACCGGCTAGGGCTAACACAAATGCTAACGAGCCACCCGAAGAGTACGTACCAGAATTCCCTACAAGGCTCGGAGGGCAAGACAGAGACATGACAAGGGGGCAACCCCTGGATGGAGATGAAAGAATGATTGGCCTAGTGAGACGACTCATGAGAGGAGGATTGTCAGGAGGAGGATTGGAAGAAGTTAGTCGGAGTCCGTTCGCTCCGAATATCAGGAATGCAAGGAATCCTCCAAAGTTCAAACTACCAATGCTGGATTCGTATGACGGGAAGTCGGATCCAACCATGCATATTACCAAATACATTAGACACATGGAAGTACTTGGAGCATCCGAGGAAGTGATGGCACGATGTTTCCCTTTATTTTTATCAGATTTGGCTGCACTTTGGTTCATACAATTAGAGACTGGATCAATCAGAACATGGGGCGAGCTTGTGGATTGCTTCATGAGACAGTTCAGGGTCCACGTAACACGGCCCAAGAGTGTGATGACTCTAGCTTCAATAAAGCAAAGGACCGGAGAGTCCATAAAAGATTTTCTGCTACGATTCAATGCAACGGTGGCTTCTATAGATCACCCGGATCCATCAATGATTCTGATGGCGGTAGTGGCAGGAGTTGGGGAAGGCACCGAATTCAAAGACTCTTTGACTAAAGATCCACCACGAGATCTTGGAGAGTTTTTCCATGAAGCTGAAAAATTCATTCGGTTAGAAGAATCACGAGCCGAGAGGCAGGAAATAAATGTTGCACAAGGCGAAGGAACCGCCACGGAACAGTCCAGGGCAGACAAAGGAAAGAGAAAGCAGGATGACGCACATGATGGTCCTGACAAACGAAAGAAATTCCGAGAGCCTATATTCAGGCAGTACACAGACTTGGTGGCAGGACTGGAATGAATTTACACCGAAACTCGGGGGCAACTCCCCTATCGAAAGCCACCAAGGAGAGATCCCACAGAGCGGGAACGCAGGACCGGAAAATATTGCCTATTCCATGAGTTAGATGGGCACACTACCGATGAATGCCGCCACCTGAAGGATGAGGTGGAAGAACATTCCAGGAGTAGTAGATTGCCACAGTATGTCAGAGAACGTACAACGGCGGTTAGGCCCAAACAACTACCGCCTCAACCTAACAGGGCTGATCCTGGATCGGGATCACGACTCGTCATCAACTGATCACGATGGCAAGGACCAAGTTCAGGATATGAGCTTTGGTCACTTAGTTTCCTTAAATTTGATTTCAAAATAAAACGGCTATTCCACCTACTCATGTATGGGAACCGGAGAGATCCCTAGGCATGCTCTGAGATGGTAATAGACCGCTCCGCCCGGAGAGGCATTATCTAGTTTTTTTTTCCCTTTGTTTGAGATTGAACACTGGAACTTGAATTCAATAAATAAACATGAATTTCCCTTTGACCGGAGAGTTAAAGGATAAACATTAAATATCAATATAAACATGATCGCTTTATGATCCTACCCAGAGAGGCAGGGTCCGGAGTGCAAGAAGTGAGTTGCTTCGCCGGAGAGCGACAGGATCAACTCACTTAAGCATCGTTTCCTATTCACCGGAGAGTGATTGGATTAGGATTCGATAAGAGCCCGGAGAGGCAATGATCGGCCCACGATTTAGGCCATGACATCGCTTAATGTTCAGATACACTGAACCGGAGTGTAGGAGGTGAGTCGCTTCGCCGGAGAGCGACAGGATTGACTCACTTAACGTTGTTTCCCCTTCACCGGAGAGTGACAGGATGGGATCCAGCATGAGCCCGGAGAGGCTGTGATCGACCGGCGATTCAGGTCATGACATCGCTTAATGTTCAGATACACTGAACCGGAGTGTAGGAGGTGAGTCGCTTCGCCGGAGAGCGACAGGATTGACTCACTTAACGTTGTTTCCCCTTCACCGGAGAGTGACAGGATGAGATCCAGCATGAGCCCGGAGAGGCTGTGATCGACCGACGATTCAGGTCATGACATCGCTTAATGTTCAGATACACTGAACCAGAGTGCAGGGGGTGTAGCCGCTTCGCTGGAGAGCGACAGGATCGGCTCACTCATCGTTGTTTCCCCTTCACCGGAGAGTGACAGGATGGGATCCAGTAAGAGCCCGGAGAGGCTACGATCGGTCCAGAATGACCAAGACATCGCTATACGCCCTAGCTGGGGCCAGAGTGCAAGGGATAGAAAGCAACGCCGGAGTGCAATAGGATCTTTCTATTCAATCGCTAATCTAGAATGAGCTTGGCAAGGGTCCGGAGTGACCACCGATAGTATGGAGAGACTGAAGAACTTCATTCTTAAACTTCCACTGGAAAAAACTGATAACAATTTGGCTTCGAACAGCCATAAACTTGATTGAAAATGCTATGAGCTTTGAATACAACATAAACTCTTTACATTTGATTCGAGACTGGTCAAAACACGCCTTTTATCAAAAAGGCATGTTTTTGGGGGCAAAATGTTATCCCAACTTTTGGCAAAGCCGAGATACCCAAAGATTAACTGAAAATCAATGATTATTAGTCATGAACATCGATTGTGCATCGCAGGTTCACCATGGATATCGAGAATTTTGTCCGAGTCCGGATCGGGCTGCAATTGATGAGACATGTCAAGCAAGGCCAGAAGAAACAACGTTCCAAGTTTCAAGTCAATCCGAGTTCGTATGCTCAAGATATCGCCAAAAGAAGATGGATAAGGTGGTATAAGGTCGAATCCATCAAACATGTGTTGCCTCGAATCCATGAGAAGTCAGCTTACTTCGAATCCATCGATCAAGCCTTTGCCTCGAATCGATCACGATGAGCCTTGCCTCGAACCCATCGGAATACGCCTTGCTTCGACTCCATTGAGCAAGCATTAGTTCGACTCCGATAGTTCGAGTCCATCCTCACATTCCCACCTTCGAATCCGTCAATGAGAAACCCTTCGATTCCATACAGTTGAAGGAACATCGACTCCAGCATCTTCGAACCCCCACATTGAGATAACTTCGAATCGATCCGCAGTGGCATATCTGGATCGATTCGACCAAGCACCAATTCCATCGATTCGAAGAAACGTGTCTTCGAATCGATTGCCTTGAATCCACCAAGTCCACCTAGCTGAAACCCCGGGTTCGACTCAGTAAAACTCGGAGAAAAAGGAGGGTTGACCCGAAGCACGCGCACCATGTCATTGCCTTCACGTGCAAAGAGATGGAGTCGACCCTATGGATTCGAAGGTATCGATTCGAACGACTCCAGGAAGCGAAAATCTTCAACTTGAATCAATCATAACTTGAGATCTACAAGTCCAAATGCTATGAAATTTGAACAGGAGCTAACTGTCAACCTAAGGAATGTCCATGCCAAATTTCAGCTCAATCGGAGCAAATCTTGATCGATTCGAAGCAAGGGTCGAATCGATCCCAAAGTGGGCCCGGATTTCCAAAGAGCGGGCATGTGGGCCCCCTCACGTGCCAGAACTGGTCTCCCCTCAATTTAGGCAAAATATCAGCCTCCTACACCTATAAATAGAGCCCCTGGTCATTCAGAAAAGAGGTCAGACAATTTTGAGAGCTAAAGAGCGCCCAGACTCTGCCAGATTTACTCCAGATCACCACTGCTGCCTTAGATCCAGACTTAGCTCAGAAAATCAATTGTAATACAACACACGAAATTGTAATCTTCAAGCATCGAGCAATAAAATCATAAAAACCTTGAAGTGGACGTAGGTCGGAGATAGCCGAACCACTATAAATCTTGTGTCACTGTTCATTATTTCTGGATTGCTATTTGTTATTTGCTTAGATCTGTGATTTGTGTGTGAATATTGTTGATTTATATTCATACGCTGGTGCTTTCACTACACCTGGGGTTTGTGACCAATTTTGGCGCAAACAGAAGGGAAGCCTTTTCTGGGAACCGAGGATGCAGTAGGATGGAAAACTGGCTATTGCATTGTGAGAGGATATTTGCAGATCTCGGCTTGACAGATATGCAGAAGAGAAGACTTGCTTCAAGGCAATTGCAGGGAGCAGCGTTGTTTTGGTGGAACGGAGTTACCGTGGGAGAGCCAGAGGAAGACCTGACTTGGGTTGAATTTCGAAGGAGGTTCGAAGAAAGATTTCTATCCGAGGTTGCCAAGTCAGCATTGCTCAGGAAATTTTCAAATTTAGTCCAGGGGGGTAAATTGGTAATTGAGTATGCTATGGAATTTGACAAGCTATCCCGTTACGTACATGCTACTATTGATACTTTCATTCAAAGGAATGATAAGTTTATTAGGGGGTTGAATCCTGAGATCGCCAGAGCTACCATGCCAAACCTTCGCGATCCGTGTCATATTGTTGTTGAGATGGCTATTCGGAATGAAGAGATGCTTTCTACTTTTGGAAAAGGGAAACCAGTTGAGGTTCATAATTTTCATGGTAAGAAGCGGAAATTATTCAAGAAGAAAGGAACCCAGTCGGGGGCAGCAACCAAGAAGAGCAAGGCTGATATTGTTTATTACAAGTGTGACAAGAAAGGGCACTATGCTAATGAGTGTCGCTCGGGTGATGGAAGAGTAGTTGCAGTGAGGCCGAATGTGAAGTGCTACAACTGTGGCCAAATGGGGCATTACAAGGACAAGTGTCCCAAGGTTGGAAATGGAAAGGTCTTTGCATTGGAACCATCTTCCTCTAGACCAACGGCTGTTGAGAAATGAAAAACTATGATGGAAGGTATGCTTATGATTCATAGTACTCCAGTTAGTATACTATTTGATACCGGTGCATCACACTTATTTATATCTCAGTATTTGGTAGATTGCTTATGTTTGGAACCTTTATACCTTATTACTGCTTTAAGGGTTGCGAATCCTATAGGAGGGTATGCAACTTTGGGAATGAGATATGACCAGTTAGAACTTGATTTGTTATGTCATATGTTTGCATGCAGTTTATATGTTTTTGATTTCATGGGTTTCGGGATCATATTGGGTATGGATTGGTTAGACAAATATGATGCTAGGATATTTTGCTAGGAGGGGGAAATATCATTGAAACACCCTAATAGCCATAACCGAGTCATTTACTCAGTAAGGAGTTCGAACGGAAATGCTTATGCGTTATTGGGTGCTATGGGAACGGAAGCAGAGTTGAAGGAGGTTTATGTTGCAGGAGAGTTTTCGGATGTGTTTGAACCAGTTTCAGGCTTGCCGCCGAAAAGAGCAATCGAGTTTCGGATAGATCTCGTACCGGGAGCCGAACCCGTAAGTAGACCACCTAGCAGAATGTCACCAACCGAGATGAAGGAATTGAAGGTACAGCTTGTGGAATTGGAAGGAAAGAATTTCATCCGGATAAGCAGTTCGCCTTAGGGAACGGCCGCGGTATTCGTGAAGAAGCCAGATGGGTCATTAAGGATGTGTATCGACTATCGTATGCTGAACGAGAGGACGATCAAGAATAGGTATCCTTTGCCGAGAGTCTATGACTTATTCGATCAGTTGAGTGGAGCCAGAGTGTTTTCCCAGTTGGATTTGGCGACAGGTTTCAATCAGCTAAGAGTGGCAGAGGACAGTATTCCTTTGACAGCATTTAGGACCAGATATGGATCTTACGAATGGTTGGTTATGCCATTCGGGCTTCCTAATGCGCCAGCAATCTTCGTGGATTTGATGAACCGGGTTTTCCAAGAGTACTTGGATAGGTTCGTGTTGGTTTTTATTGATGACATTTTGGTATATTCTAAGAATCAGAAGGGGATCATCTTAGAATAGTGTTGGAGACGCTAAGGCAACATTAGCTGAAAGCGAAGTTCTCAAAGTGTCATTTTTGGAAGCAGGAAGTGAAGCTCCTTGGTTATGTAGTTTCCGAGGAAGGTTTAGCAGTTGATCCGGATAAGATCGAAGCTGTTAACAATTGGAAAAGACCAAAGACGGTAAGTGAGATTAGTAGCTTTCTTGGACTTGTGAAACACTGCCAAAGGTTCATTAAGGATTTCTCGCGGAAAGCGGCATGCTTGACTATGCTAACCAAAAAGGACGCGAAGTTTGTTTGGTCTGACAAATGTGAGGAGGCATTCCTTAAGTTGAAACATTTGTTAACCAATGTGTTTGCACAAAAAATGGGCAAACACCTCCAAGTCGTATGATTTAGTTGATTTTATGTTGTTTTTAGTGATCTGGGTGATTTATGCAAATATATAAAAAGCAGGGACTAAACTGTAAAAGACACACAGATTTATAGTGGTTCGGCCAGAATGTGCCTACGTCCACTTTATATGTTATTCTCCTTTACTGTTCAGATTACAAGTATAAAGCTTTGATACAAGTATATGAAAGTTGTTTGAAAGTTCTATCTGTGCTTGAGCTCTCAAACTTGTCTGCCATTGTTGTACCCCTACCCCTCTATTTATAGAGTGAGGCTGGGGGTAGGGGTCTTGGATGTATGTAGCTGCTGGTGGGCATGGGCCGATGTAATCTGGCCTAGCAATGCTGGTTTGGTAACGCCTTGCTTTGGTAGTGAGTGGAGCGTGGATCGTTCCGGTAGTTCTGGTCCGGTGGTGAGTAGGTTGATTTCTGGTCCGGTGGTTCTGGTCCGGTGGCGAGTGGGTTGATTTCTGGTCCGGTGGTTCTGGTCCGGTGGTGAGTCGGTGGTTCTGGTCCGGTGGTGAGTGGGTTGATTTCTGGTCCGGTGGTTCTGGGTCCGGTGGTGAGTGGGCTGAGTTCTGATTCGGTGGTGGTTGGAGTGGTTTTGGTTCGGTAGTGTTTACTTTGGTTCGAGTTGGTTCGGTCTTTCATGGTTGTGAATCTGGTTCGGCAGTGGTAGGGATGCCGAATAAAACTTAGGCAAGCCTGGACGAAACTGGTGCTTCTTGGTCTTGAGATCTCCTGGGTGAGAACACGCCCAACATTTGCCCCCGAAAGTGGGACATATGCCGGTATATGCCGTGCTTTGTTTTAAAATCAATGACGTTTAGCTTGGATACTCCCATTCGGCCCAAACGCCGAACCAGCCGGTCTGGTCGTCTATGTTTGCCTATAAGTATGGGCTTACGCTTTTGTTATTCCTTACTGTCTGAAATAGCCGAACAAAATTCTTGCCTGCTGAATCAATCATATCATCGAACCAGCTTTGACTGCCGGACCAGGTGAGGTTTTCTTCTGCCGAATAAACTTTATGCTTGAATTACCGAATGAACTTTAGGGAGTATGAGTGCCGAATGAACTCGAAGACTCGAATTACCGAATGACACTTAGGGAGTATGAGTGCCGAATGAACTCCAAGATTTGAATTACCGAATGACACTTAGGGAGTATGAGTGCCGAATGAACTCCAAGACTTGAACTACCGAGTGAAGCTTTTATGTTTTGAATTATGAATGAAATTCTAGACTGTAGGTACTTGCTTGTTTATATCTCTACACTCCTTATTCTAACAATATGTTTTCTCGTGTTGCAGATAATGTCTCATAAAGTAGAAACTCGTTCCGACAAGAAGAAATCCAAGGACAAAGGAGAGTCCTCCATAGTGCCCCCAGTTCAGGCAGCACCAGAACGACATGGACCAACCCCGAGATCGCTAGTAGACGGGTACGGTCCTCAAGAGCTTCTGAACTCACCGCCTGATTGCTTTCCTAGCTCCCTCAAAGATGAGCAGCTTGATGTTATTTCTCGCTCTTTTGGGATCGACAGAGCGCATATGTTGTTGCCGGGGGAAGGAGTGATGCCGTATAACCCCCCTGAAGGATATTTTGCTTATAGCAGGTATCATTGCATGTGTGGTGCCATCCCACCTATCAATGCTTGGATAGTCAGCTTCATCACATACTTGAAGGTGGCTCCTTTCCAGCTTCAGCCCAACTCCTATGCCATCTTGGCGAGCCTGTTCGTTATCTTCCAGAGGAGATACGGGCGTCCTCCTTCCAATCGGGAAATCCGGTATCTATACAACTTAAGAGGCTACAAGAAGGGGTCTCCGTATATTAGCTTGGAGTCGGCCGTGTCCTTCAAGCCAATCCTGGATTTATACTCGAAGTTCATCATGTTCAAGAAGGAATGGTTTTTTTTCAGAGATGACTCTGTTTCTTTCCGCCGCTTCACATCTGGCTGTAAGTTGAATCTTATTTATAACTTTTTGTTCTGACCGCAATACTCTCCCTTACGTGCCTTATTTCTTGCTAGCGACAGGTGGCTTTGCGGTTGTAGAGAACGATCGTTTGGTTCGGATGGCTGAGGAAATAGAAGCCATTCCAGGAAGGGAGAGGTCGGCTTCTTATTTGATCAGGAACGCTACTCTTCTGGGGCACAACCTGATTCTGCCACATCAGTCTGTGGTCAAGCAGAGAGACACGGCTGAGGAGAGGGCCGCCAAGGCTAAAGGAGGAGCTACGGTGAAGAGCAGTAAAAGGACACCTTTCCTGAAACATCCAATTGTCGGGGTGAAGAAACTTAAGAAGTCCGACTGTCCCTCCCCTAGCACATGTCCAGACATCCCGAAGGAGAGAGATGTGGAGGAGAAAAAAGGTGAGGATGAAGGAGGTGAGGGGGAGAGCGGAAGTGATGGAGAAGGTGAGGTGGTGGTGATGGACCGAGTGGCGATGGTGCTGGGGTTTTGTCTTCTAAGCAGGCAGGTGTGATCCAGGAGTGGACAGACGATGCTTTTCGCCTAGCTTTCGAAGGGGTGGAGGGAGAACCGGCTCTGGTAGAGGAGCCTAAGAAATCTGACAAGGCCAGAACCGGCGCCGACTCATCTTCCCAGAGTGTTCTAGTTGAGGCAGCCCCCGCGACTCAAGGTGAATTTTTGACTTCTGCAGACTCTATTTGTGATAAGGACTTAGGAATATTTTATGGTCAGCTCCCGTCCTGGAATGAGATCCAGGACTTATTGCAGTATCCCACTTCTCCCCAGGGTTTGTATAACATGAGTGTCTCTTTACTCTTCCTAACTTGATATATTTCTTGAATTATAGTTCAACGTCAGCTTGTAACACTTGGTTTTTTATCCCAGGAACGGGTAAAGCGGTCAAGACATCAGATGTTCGGCACCGTCTTGAACAATATAAACTTCTCAGGGCTTCTACTAAACCAAAGCCTCCGACTAACCGCTCTGGAGACATAGTCGGCTACCGTCCTCTTCTTGGAGTTATCGAAGAGGATATCCGAAAGAAGAAGAGGAGTCGCTCCTTGTTTGAATCTCCACCTGGCCCTCAGCCCCCGACTCAGCCTCTTCAGGATGCCATGGAGGAGAATACCGAGCTTATACCTTCCCCGCATCCGTCCGAAAATCCTATCGTTACCCCGATAGATCATCCTGGCTTGGCTCGTAACCCGTTTGCGGGTCATCCGGATCTAGATCCGGGTTCTCACGATATTTCCTTTGATGAGTCTACTGGTGAGCACCTTCTCCCTCGTAATCCCATGGTAAGGGTGCTTGACGAGGCCAAGTCCCTGGACCTTGATTTGCTTACCACTCGGGTTGTAACCTTGGGGGATGAAGCTAAGGCAAACATTGACCGGGTTGGTGAGGAAACCAGGAAGCTGATGGGGCATCATGCTCGACTGGTCAAGGCTGGAGAAGAAATCGGCAGTGCAAACATTCGACTGCGGTTAATGGTTTCCGACCAGGCCAAACAACTCGCTGATCAAGCCCTCCAGATCTTTCAGCATGAGGCCACATCTAGGCAATTAAAGAAGACTATGGAAGAGGCCAGCAGGGCAGAGTTGCGGAAAATGGAGGCTGCCTGTAAGGAACGGATTGACATGGCTATTGCAACGGTGGATGAGGTCCGGCAAGCGGATCTCAGGCGGGTATAGGAATTATCCGGGAAACTTAAGGCCGCGGAGCTTGCTCAAACCAAGCTGAAGGAGGAGATGGAGGCGATGAGGAAATCCTTTCAGGTCGACTGCTTGCGATACCAATCGGAGAGGGATGCTGCCACTGCAAAGCTATTTGCTTCCGAGGGCCGAATACGGGAGTTTGAGGAGAATGAGGGGATAATGGATGAGATGCTTCAGGATATGCACTTTCGCACTTGGAGACAGGGCAACTTATCTTGGATGGATGATTATCCCCGAGTCATGGCCAGGATTTATCTTAGGGCCCTGGAGGAAGCTAAGGTCGAAGCAGATAAGGAGGGCGGCGTGGCCTTTAGAATGGATGTGGTTACAGCTCAATTCACCAAGGAGGAGAAGGTGGCGGTGAAAGAGGGTATGCGGCTGCTTGCTGCTGAGGAGGTCGGTGTGCAGTTAGAGGATGATGATCAAGGAGCAGATGCTGGTAAGTTTTTCCTTTTAGCTTTCCGTAACTTGGTTGCTTATTATTAATGAATTCTTTCCTTGATCGGACAGGCGGGACCTCCGGAGCACCAACTTCCTCTGGTCAACATGCTGAGAGTTCCCACTCCACAGTTAAAGAGATCCCGGAGGGCCAGCAGGACAAGGGTACAGCTCCGATGCAGCCGACTCCATGACTTGACCTGGATATTTTTTGTTTACTTGACATTGCTGTCTATGTTAGTCTCAAATCAGCAACGTAACTTTTAGGCTGTAATTATGTTACTTCTAACAAACGACTTTATTCGTGGCGTGTAATTTTTGACTAAGGCTGATTCTGTCGTATTTGAATGCTTTCGTTATTTTGATGTGTTGCATAAGAAGTATAGCTGTGCATATGCCTGTGATTCGATCGTTTTTGATGTCAAGTTCTGGCTTAACATGTAATTTCATACCTTGCAATGTTTAATGTGATGTGCGAATAAATTATAGCTACGTATTTATACACAAAAGAAGAAAGTACCGCCCTTCATGTTTTAGTTGTAGACGGTTGCTTTGAATGTCTTATATGATTGAGTATGGAATGCAGTTGATTGACTCGTCATCCAATTGTGAGTTCTTAGTGAGCATCTCCTATCTTGTGTCCTGTACTTTAGGGATTGTTATAGAGGATAGGAGGAAAGTTTTTAAATGAAATAGAAATATAAGAAATAGTAAAACTTCCAATCACGGAAGGCCTTCGATGTGCTTAAGTTCGTGGCAAACGGGTTTTGCAGTCACTTTCCCTAGCTGTGGGTCTTGGAGACATTTGTCACCCATCTTACGCCTCCGCGGGGAGTTTATCTTTTTTTTTACCACAGCCGTACTTAAGACACATCGGAGCCGAGATCGCGCACAGTAACTACCCGGGCCATTATGGCCCATAATCGTGGGTATTATTCGATTTACCGTGGCCGGCTAGCGTGGGTGCCGATCGTCAACCGTGAACTACCCCTGGCTGGCCACACCTTATGTTGAGGCTTAAAGTGGTTCACGGTTGCCGACGAGCCGAACGCCGTAATGAGCTGCCTCGGCTATAGTCGGCCTTCTCAGTGGCTTATAATCGGCTCATTACAGTTGGCTTTAAGGGCCGTCGCGAGCAATGAGTTAACCCGCAGTAGAGGGATGCCAGAGAAAAAGTGTCTCATTGGCGAGGGCATAGATTCGCATAGTACCTGTTAGGTCTTGTCCAGGTGAAATCGCGCTGTGGAGTGCCTTGAATGGAAATGCTATATGCACAGGATTTTGTTCAACAGAAAAGGATAAAGTTAACAAGTAGCCAAGACACAAAGGAACAAGTTAAAAAAGAGACAAGTTTTTAAAGTGGTTCGGCATGAAAATGCCTACGTCCACTGATTCTCTTTGTTAATTCACTTCATATGGGCAGTACAAGTTAAGAAAAGTATCGACGAAGGTGTTGGAAGTTCCATGCCCTCTGGAACACCTCTCCGTCCACTGTTGACAAAATATAAGCTCCGTTGTGGAGATCTTTATGAATTACATATGGTCCGTCCCAGATTGGATCTAGTGCTCTGGGGCGTGGGAAGATTCGCTTGAGGACAAGATCCCCCTCTTGTAAGCTACGATGCTTGACTTTGGAGTTGTATTGCGCTGCCACTTTTTGCTTGTGAGCTGCTGCTTTGAGGGCTGCATCATTTCTTCTTTCCTCAATTAGATCCAAAGACATGTGAAGGAGTTCCTCGTTCTCTTCTGGGTTATAGTGGATCCTACGGTGGGAAGGCACTATAGTTTCAACTGGGAGCATAGCCTCCGATCCGTATGCCAAAGAGAAAGGAGTATGCCCCGTTGATGTTCTGAAAGATGTGCGATAGGCCCAAAGTGCCGTCGGAAGTTCATCCACCCAAGCGCCTTTTGACTTTTCAAGTTTCTTTTTGATTAGAGTTTTGAGAATTTTGTTGACAGCTTCGACTTGTCCGTTTGCCTGGGGATAAGCTACATATGAGAAGCTTTTGTGAATTCCGTGCTCTTGGCACAAGTTGGCAAACTCCTCGCTGTCAAACTGAAGTCCGTTGTCCGATATGATTTTAAGTGGGACCCCGTACCTGCATAGAACATTTTTGATCAAGAAGTTAATAACTTTTGCTGAAGATACTTTATTTAGAGGTTCTGCTTCCACCCATTTGGTGAAATAGTCAACTGCCACTATAGCATATTTGGCTTCGCCTCGGCCCATTGGCAGTTCGCCAATCAGGTCAATTCCCCATACTGCAAAGGGCTAAGGGCTGGTCATTTGGGTAATCTCAGTTGTGGGTAGCCGCGGAATCTTCGTAAATTTCTGACATCTGTCACATTTTTTGACGAAATCTAAGGCGTCTTTGTTTAAGGTGGGCCAGAAGTATCCATATCGGAGTATTTTCTTTGCCAGAGCCTGCCCTCCAGTGTGATCTCCGCAGCTTCCTTGATGGATGCTGGATAAGATTTCCTTTGCTTCCCTTTCAGCGACACACCTTAATAAGGGGTTAGAGAAGCCGCGCCGATAAAGGGTGCCTTCTTGTATTGTGTAACGGGAAGCTCTTCTCAAGATTTTCTTGACTTCGTTACGCTTGTCGGGCAGTGTGCCGTCTTGTAAGTATTTTTGGATGCGAGTCATCCAAGTTTCCTCTTTGATTGTAGCTATCAGATTCACCTGCTCGAAACTTGGGGTCAGTTGCTTTGAGATGGCCACTGCTCCGGAAATAGTGCCGTCTCTCATGCTAGCTTGCTTCGCAAATTCGTCGGCCTCTTGGTTCTCTTCCCGAGGAATGTGTTTGATTAAATAGCGATCTAATTGATCGAGAAGCAACTTGGTCTTCTTTAGATATGCTATGAGTCGTTCTTCTCAAGCCTATAATTCTCCTAGTATTTGATTTACAATAAGTTGAGAATCACTATGAAGACACAAAGAATTGGCTCTGATTTCTAAGGCAAGTTCTAATCCAGCTATCACTGCTTCATACTCTGCATCGTTGTTGGTGGCAGCGAATTACAACCTTAGAGCATAGTGTAGCTTATTTCCCCTGGGAGTGATTATTACCACACCTGCCCCCGAGCCTTGTTCGTTTGATGCACCATCCACAAAGAGATTCCACTTGATGTCTTCTGCTATTTCCGATTGCTCCTTACCTTCGTTGGTAGTGAATTCGGCAATGAAATCGGCCATGGCTTGTCCCTTGATGGTGGTGCGGGGATGGTAGGTGATATCATATTGACTTAGATCAATGCACCATTTAAGTAGTCGCCCAGAAGTGTCGGGACGATGGAGTACCTGCCTTAGTGGTTGATCGGTCAGAACTCTGATAGAATGAGATTGGAAATAGTGACGCAGTTTCCGTGACGTGATTAGTAAACAGTACGCTAGTTTCTCAAGTTTAGGATATCTGGCTTCTTCCCCTGTAAACCTCTTGCTCACAAAGTATACTGGCTGCTGCATGCGTTTGTCTTCTCTCACCAAGGCGGCGCTTAGAGCATGAGATGACACAGCAAGGTATAGGTATAGCTCTTCGCCTTTGTTCGGAGTTGAGAGTACTGGTGGTCTCTGGAGGTGTTCGATTAAGTTAAGGAAAGCTGTTAAGCACTCGTCAGTCCATTCGAACTTTCCTTTGTCTTTCTTTAGAGCTTCGAAGAAGGGGATGCATTTGTCAGTTGCTTTAGAGATGAATCTGCCCAGGGCGGCCACCTTCCCATTTAGGCTTTGCATTTCTTTTCGGGTAGAAGGTATCTTGATATCTTTCAAAGCTCGGACTTGTTCAGGGTTTGCTTCAATTCCTCTGGCATGGATGATGAATCCCAGGAACTTCCCTGATGATACTCCGAAGGAGCACTTTAGAGGATTCAGCTTCATTCCATATTGGCGAAGTACTTGAAACATCTCGTCCAGGTGGCTTACGTGATCGTCAGCTTTTCTTGACTTTACCAGCATGTCATCCACATAAACTTCCATAGTTTGTCCTATTAGCCCCGCAAACATCTTGTTGACGAGGCGCTGATAGGTGGCTCCTGCGTTTTTAAGTCCAAAAGGCATTACTTTGTAGCAGTACAATCCCCGGTCAGTGATGAAACTAGTGTGGTCTTGATCGGGAGCATGCATAGGAATTTGGTTATATCCTGAGTATGCGTCCATAAAAGATAAGAGTTCGTGCCCGGTCGTGCTATCCACGAGCTGATTGATTCGGGGAAGTGGGAAGCAATCCTTCGGGCAGGCGTCATTTAAGTTGGAGAAGTCAATGCACGTTCGCCACTTCCCATTAGCCTTCTTTACCAGTACCGGATTAGCGATCCACTCTGGGTAGATGGCTTCTCGTATGAAGTCATTGGCAAGTAGGTTTTTTACTTCTTCATCGAGGGCTGCTGATCGTTCTGCCCTCATACTTCTCTTTTTCTGTTTTACTGGCGCCTTGGTAGGATCGATGTTTAGTACGTGGCATGCTATGTCTGGGGAGATTCCAGTCATGTCAGCGGGTGACCATGCAAATACATCCAAGTTGTGGCGGAGAAAATCAATGAGTTGTTCCTTCAATTATGCTTTTAGTTGGGACCCGACTTTCAATAGTCTACTCGAGTCGCATTTGTCCACAGATACAAATTCCATAGCCTCTACAGGCTCGGCGGTGGCCTCCTCCTCTTTGTCCCTAGGGTCTAATTCATTGAAAGGGTCACTGGTATATCGAAGAGTAGGGGCTTTCTTTAGCTGCTATGCTTCCAAACTTTTCGTACAGAGGGCAGTCTCTGCACTCTTCCCTATATCCTTCCTGCGGTTATTGCGAAGTTCAGTTACATAGCAATCTCGAGCGATGTCCTGGTCTCCCTCTACTTCCCCTATTCCATTGTTCATTGGAAATTTCATCTTCAGGCACCATGGGGCCAGGACAATTTGGAAGTCAAACAAGGCGGGTCTTCCTAAGAAGGCATTGTAGGCCGAGTGGTTTTCTATCAACACAAATGTTTTTTTCCGCACAACGGAGCGGGGATGACTTCCAATTTCAACAAAGAGGTCCAGTCGCCCGAGGGGCATCTTCGCATTTCCAGTGAAATCGTGTAGTGGTTTATTACAGGGGAAAACATCCTTTAATGACAGCTACATTTTGTCGAATGCATTCTTGAATAGGATATTCACTGAGCTTCCAGTGTCTACTAGAATTCGGAAAACTTCGGCTGGACCGAGTCGGGCAGAGATAACCATGGGATCCGCGTGAGGGTACTACCTTCCCTCTAAGTCACGCCTACTGAATGTGATGTCATCATTCTCTATCCGCTTCAGGTGGCATTCTTCTATAATAGAGTTAATGCATTCTTCATCGTTCCTAAGTGACTTTCCGTACCTTTCCATCTCTGCCCAGCTTCCGTCGGCGATGTGTGGCCCTCCCGAGATGGTATGGACCACTATCTTCTCTTGACTGGAACCGCTGGTGTTGCGATTTCCTCTGCCTATTTCTGGGTAGGGCAACCTTTGGTTCTCATTGGCTGGAGCTGGAGTCTTGTTCTGACCTTTTACATAGCGTTCTAGTCTCCTTCTTCTGATGTGTTCTTCAATCAAGTCCCGGAGATGATGGCATTCATTGGTACCATGCCCATGGGATTCGTGGAAGCGGCAGAACTTTCTAGACTTAATTGCGTTATCTGATTCCTTCTTATGGGGGGCGTTTGTATTTAACTTCGTCTTGAGTGGCGAGGAAGATGTTTTCGATCGTTTCATTCAAAGGGGTGTAAGCGTCAAATCTCGGTCCCGGCCGATATAGACGCTTTTCTCCCTTCTTGCCCCCAGCATTGTCTCTAGAATCATTTCTTCGAACGTCCTTTGCTACAGCGGGCGTGTTGCCGTGAGCTTCCTTATTTTGTTGCCCTGACTGCCCCTCAGTGGCAGCGTCTTCAAGCCTCATATATTTCCCGGCTTCATGGAAGAAATCGGGTAAAGTAGCTGGTTTTTCTTTTGTCAATCTTCTAGCAAATTTAGTATCCGGATGCATACCACTACAGAGGGCCATTAAGATAAGCTTCTCATCGGCATCTTGGACTGCGGCCGCTGCGACATTGAATCGGGTTAGATATTGCTGCACCTTCTCTCCAGGTTTCTGTTTGATACTAGATAAGGAATAAGCGTCCTTGGGTTGCTCCACATGAATGTGGAACTGGCTGATGAACTTTTCTTTCAACATCTCCCATGAGCTGATGGATCCTTGGGGTAGATGGCAGAACCAGGAGGTAGCTAGATCTGATAAGAATAGTGGAAAGCATTTGCACAGCACTCCTTCTGTTGCTCCGCTCATGAGCATATGCTGTGTGTATCTCTGTAAGTGTACAACGGGGTCAGAGGTTCCCTTGTAAGGTTCCATTGTAGGCATTTTCCATTCTCGGGGGGTGATGGCAATTTCGATATTGCGGGCGAAAGGGCAGGTTACCCTAGCGCCTATCCCTCGATCTCTTTGATCCCGTTGGACGCACTCTCTGAACAAGCGTGCCATCCTTTCATCAGAATTTGGAGCAGATAGAAATGAGTTCGGTTCTGCTCTGTGGGATTGATTCCGTCCAGATGACCTGTAGGGATGGTATCGTCTATCATTCCTAATATTTTCCAATGGCCGTCTTTGGTCTTCTGGGAGTATGCTAGGGTCAGCTACAGTTAGCCCTTGCCTTGATCTTCCCCTGCTGGGTTCTGTTCTAAGCACTTCCTCGGGTTCTGTTCTAAGCACTTCCTCGGGTCCACCTTCAGGCTGGACTCTAGCTCGACCCCTTTCATTGGTGTTTCCGTGGTTAGGCAGCATGACTGGCTCAACTATAGTTGACCTCCGCCCGGTACCTCCCCTGTTGGGTTCGGTTCCAAGCGTTTCCTCAGGTCCAACTTCGGGCTGAGCTCGGTCTCGGCTCCTACCATGGCCGCTTCTGTCGTTGGCTTCTTCGAAGAAGGAAGATCTTTGTCGCCTCTGAGATCCTCCAGAATGGGACTCACCCCATGATTCAGTGTTGCGGTTGGACTCTTCAGCATCCCTTAAGCGTGACATGAGTTGGTTCACCAAGGCTTCCTGTTGGGATGTGAAGCGGTTAGTCACTTCAGCCACAACCCTGTCTAGATCTGCCCTAGTAATTGCTGCCGGCTGTTCCATGGCAGGGGTTGTCGGATTTGCCTGACCTTCATTTGGTACTGCTGTTGGAATGGGACGATTTACTTGATCTGTGACCACTGGATCTGGAATACTGCTGGTTGCGATGTTTTTTCCTTTGTTAACATCTTTCTTCTGCTTGGGAGGCATGTCTTCCAAGCAATGAGCGATGTTGTTAGGAAAAAGGTTAAGTGGGAGAAGCTGAAGTCCGGAGTTCACCTTCTCAGTGAAAGCACCAAAAATGTTTGCACAAAAAATGGGCAAACACCTCCAAGTCGTATGATTTAGCTGATTTTATGTTGTTTTTAGTGATCTGGGTGATTTATGCAAATATATAAAAAGCAGGGACTAAACTGTAAAAGACACACAGATTTATAATGGTTCGGCCAGAATGTGCCTACGTCCACTTTATATGTTATTCTCCTTTACTGTTCAGATTACAAGTATAAAGCTTTGATACAAGTATATGAAGTTGTTTGAAAGTTTTATCTATGCTTGAGCTCTCAAACTTGTCTGCCATTGTTGTACCCCTACCCCTCTATTTATAGAGTGAGGCTGGGGGTAGGGGTCTTGGATGTATGTAGCTGCTGGTGGGCCTGGGCCGATGTAATCTGGCCTGGCAATGCTGGTTCGGTAACGCCTTGGTTTGGTAGTGAGTGGAGCGTGGATCGTTCCGGTAGTTCTGGTCCGGTGGTGAGTAGGTTGATTTCTGGTCCGGTGGTTCTAGTCCGGTGGTGAGTGGGTTGATTTCTGGTCCGGTGGTTCTGGTCCGGTGGTGAGTGGGTTGATTTCTGGTCCGGTGGTTCTGGTCCGGTGGTGAGTGGGCTGAGTTCTGATTCGGTGGTGGTTGGAGTGGTTTTGGTTCGGTAGTGTTTACTTTGGTTCGAGTTGGTTCGGTCTTTCATGATTGTGAATCTGGTTCGGCAGTGGTAGGGATGCCGAATAAAACTTAGGCAAGCCTGGACGAAACTGGTGCTTCTTGGTCTTGAGATCTCCTGGGTGAAAACATGCCCAACACAATGCGCCCGTGTTAGTAGTTCCAGATGGGAATCAGGGATTGGTAGTTTACACCGATGCATGTGGTACTGGGTTTGGTGCTGTGCTAATGCAGAATGGAAAGGTTATTGCCTATACTTCTAGACAGCTTAGACCGCATGAAGTGAGATACCCTACTCATGATTTGGAGTTGGCAGCGGTAATCTTCGCATTGAAGGTGTGGAGGAATTATCTTTTGGGAGAAAGGTTTAAGCTATTCATGGATCATAAGTCTCTACGTTATTTATTCTCTCAGAAAGAGATGAACATGAGACAACAGAGAGGGCTGGAGTTTGTTGCAGCTTATGATTTTAGCATTGAGTATACATCGGGAAAAGGAAATAAGGTGGCAGATGCGCTTAGCAGGAAACATCAGAATGTGGTGTTAGCTATGTTGGCAGAATGGAAAGACTTAGAAGCACCGACTGCTTGCAGTATGTAGTTGAGGTCGACTGCTGAATCTAGTTGGAATATCGCCATGATGTCTTGTTTGGAAGTTCGACCAGTTCTGATCGAACGGATTGTTTCTAGGCAGAAAGTGGATCCAGTGTTAGCCGAGAGGATTAGAAGGTTAGAAGGATTGATGATTTGAAGGATTTTATTCTTGACCATAGGAGTTGGTTGAGAAAGAAAGAGCGGTTATGTGTTCCAGATGTTGGAAACCTAAGGAAGGAAGTTCTTAGGGAATGTCATCGATCAAAGTTTACGATTCATCCTGGGGGAACCAAGATGTTTTTAGATCATAGGTTTTGATTGTTGATAAGACACAACAATTCAGGAATCTACGACTACGAAAACATCCGGACTCATCGGCTCAATATATGGTTTGTATAGTTATAAATTTTAACAAGAGTCAATGAGTGTGTGTGTGTTTATATATATATATAGAGTTTAGTTAGTGCTTTATTAAAATCTTTCCTCAAGACTCATCACTCACAAATTCAATTTGCATTCGGTTTTAAATTCAAATACACACACATATTTGACTGCACTGAAAAATAGTACTCAGTCGACTGACCAAGTGGTACCAGTCGACTGAGTCAGTGTAATTTTTTTTATATATTACATGGATCAGTCGACTAAACATACCTGGTAAGTCGACTAACTCTGTGCATGATTTTTGTGCATCTTTAGAATTCAGTCGACTGACCAAGCAAGTTTAGTCGACTGAATCCTGCAACAGTCACATTTTGGAATGGACACTTCCATTGATCCAAAAGTTGTATTCTTTATGAAGCGTTGCATCCATTTCCAGAGATTGTAACTCATCGTATTCTATAAAAGCACTCTTGTTTTAATGTTCAAACTACCTAATATTCTATTCTCTCTTGATCTAACGAGCATTGTTGATTTTATTATTTACAAATCTCTATACAATCATTGCTTACGATTCCATTTCCATATTCTTCAAGCAATACTAAGCTTCCTATTTTTCATACACACACAATTATACACATCATTCTTGAGGAAAATATTATAGGAAGGGTGTACTACAAGTGACAAATCTGTGTTATTCAGAACACACAAAGTCAAGTTAATCCAGTTTGTAAGAAAGTCATGTTCGGTTGCTCAGGCGGTCAAGTCCTGTTCTGTTGCTCAGGCGGTCAAGTCCTATTCGGTTGCTAAGGCGGTGTAATATCTATTCCTCCGGGTTAAGTGAGGGTTGCTAGCTTTAATTCCAAAAGGAGTCGGGGACTGGACGTAGAATGGAAGTTCGAACCAGTATAAAAATTCCTGGTGTCATTTTACTTTACTGTTATTATTTTCCGCACTAGTTATTTATTATATTCCATATTACTTGATCCTATAGCACAGTCACTTTCAGATGTATCATGATATGAGGAGAAGTTTCTTTTGGGAAGGAATGTAGAGGGATGTTGGCTTATGGGTAAAACAATGCTTGAACTATCAGCAAGTAAAAGCCGAACATCAGAAGCCTAGTGGTTTGCTTCAGCCGTTGGATATTCCAGTTTGGAATTGGGACTCGATATCCATGGATTTTATTGACGGGTTGCCATAGTCAAACGGAGGTAATGAAAGTATATGGGTCATAGTGGACAGATTGACCAAGAGTGTCTATTTCATTTCGGTAAGGTCAACCAAGACGGCACCTGTTTTGGCTAAGTTATTCCTGAAGAACATCGTTAGACTGCATGGAATTCCTAGTAGTATCGTTAGTGATAGAGATGCTTTGTTTACTAGCGAGTTCTGGAAGAGCCTGTAGAGTGTGTTAGGCACTAAACTCAAGATGAGTACCGCATATCATCCTCAGATGGATGGTCAGACAGAGAGAGTGAACAAGGTATTGGAAGATCTGTTGAGAGCTTGTGTGCTGGATTTTAGTGGTCCTTGGGAAGATAACTTGCACTTAGTGGAGTTTTCCTATAATAATAGTTATCAGACTTCTATAGGAATGGCGCCTTTTGAAGCTTTGTATGGAAGGCCATGCAAATCACCAGTATGTTGGTTAGAGACCAAAGACAGATTTGTCCTTGGTCTAGATTTGGTGAGAGAGGCGACGGAAAAGATCAAGTCGATATGGGAAAAATTGAAGGAAGCTCGGTCTAGGAAAAAGAGTTACGCAGACAAAAGGCGTAAGGACCTAGAGTTCTCAGTTGGAGATAGAGTTTTCATCAAGGTATCGTCGATGAAAGGTGTGGTTCGGTTCGGGAAGACCGGGAAGCTAGCACCAAGATATGTTGGACCATTTCCTATATCAGAGAGGATTGGGAGACTCACACACCGAGTAGATTTACCGAGTAGTTTGGCCGGGGTCCACAATGTGTTTCATGTTTCTCATCTTAGGAAGTGTGTTCATGATCCAGAAACTACTATCGCTCCGATGGCACTGGAGGACTTAGTGGTGGAACTGGATATGACTTTTGTGAGGCAACTAGTTCGTTTTGTGGCAAAAGATGAGAAGAGCTTAAGAAACAAGACAATCAGGTTGGTGAAAGTTCAGTGGAGCGACAACGTGAAGGACTGTACTTGGGAGATAGAAGATAGTATTAGGACTAATTTTCCTGGGCTATTTTAGATGGTATGTTCTATATAGAATTTATATAGAATTTGGCTGGTAGGTTATACTAGCTTTGCTTGCATGGGCTATATTCTTGTTGTTTTGTCATTACTGAAATTTCAGGGACAAAATTCTTTAAGGGGGAGTCTGTAATGCCCCTGAATTTTAATTAACATTATTCGGGATATTTAATTGGATGAATTAAATAGAATAATGTGAATAACTAGGGAGATGAGATTAATAAATCCAATGGCCGTGTCTTAATAAATGAACTAAAATAAGACTTAACTAAATTTAGAAGGAGGAATTTTCCTAAGGGGTAAACTTGGAAATGGGGCTACATTTCTTAGTATATATGTCTTCCTCCACTTTAATAAACTTTCACTTTCTCATTCATAACTCCTCATCAACTTTTGGCCGACCATTAAAAGCTCCAGGAAGAGCATAAATTAAAGAAAAAGCAAAGGAATTAAAGCTAGGAAATTATCTCATTCTCCAGTCAACTAATCAAGGTGAATAATCATATTTATCATCTCATTTTTCTATGTTTGGATCGGTTATGGGTTATACTCGGTTCATGTTTGTGATTTTGGTTAGGATATAACCATTTAAACTTTTGTTTAGATAAGACATAGGTGTTTTAAATGTTAATGGGCTAATTAATACGTTTTTATTCAGTTTTGGTTAAATTCCGAGCTGTTTTGATCTTCATATGATTTGAAATTTGAATATGTTGAAGTATATGATTTATCAGATTTTTTGTGATTTTTGGAGATTTTCCTTAGTGATTTACTAAGGTAATTAAATTAATTAAGCCTAAAGGCTAAACTACTAAATTGCCTTCGAATTAGTCAATTCGGAGGGAAGGCTGCAATTTGAAATTTTGATTGGGGAAGATGAATAGTGTTTTAAGAAAAATGTTAACTTTTGTATACTTTTTACTATTTGGAAGTACAGGAGAAGGCTCCTCAGCCAATCAAAATTAGACAAGCAAGATAAAACATCACTTCAGTAGGTCCAGTTCTGCCTTCGACTCCAACAAGCCCGCTTTTACCCTTTTGATGAAGTCGAAAGGTACCTTCGTCTAAGATGGAAGGTAAACAATTACCCTCTGCCTAAGTCGAAAGGTAGGCAAGGTGTCGATGGGAAGAGGGGCGAAGGGATGGGGAGGCTGCTTCCTTTGCTTTCGAATAAGTTGAAGGGGGATCCTTCGACTCTATCATTTTATAAAAGACTAAACCTTTTATATATTCAAGAAGGGGTTTCGAAGGGGATCTTCGAAATCTTAAACCTTCAAGAGAATTGTTTTAAAATGTTTTCTAAAAAGTTGTTTTAATCCTTTCGACTAAGTCGATGGGATGCCTTTGACAAAGCCGAAGGGAAAGAAGGGGTTACTTCTGAACCTACCATTGTTTTTAAAGTAAAAGTTTTAATACCTTTCGACAAAGTTGAAGGGTAAACCTTCCGACAAGGTCGGAAGTATACTTTCGAAGGGTTGGTTCAACACCAACACTTCGTTGTTTTATAATGGTTTCGAAAGGTTTTGAGTTTCATTGCTTTCGAAAGGTTTATAAATGGTTTTATAAAGGGGGATACCCCAGGCTTTCGACAAGGTCAAAAGGTAGAACCTTTCGACTGGTCGAAAAGAAACCTTCCGACAAGGTCGAAAGGTATGATTTTGTGATGCTTTCAAAAGAAAGGTTTCCGAAGGGGCTAACTTTGGATGTTTATTTGCTTTCGAATGGGTCTTCTTTTGAATGGTTTTAAAGGGATGTTTTTAGCCATTTTTCTAAAGTAAAATTTTGCTAAGTCGAAGGGGTTACTTCGAAGGGTTATAGCATAAAATACTTTTCTTTGTTTGAATATGTAAGGGGGATCCTTATATAAAATGAATGGTAATAAACCTTGGGGACACCGGGGTGGGTTTAATGTTTTCGATACATAGTTTAGGGTTATAAACAGAAATATGCTTTCGAAAATATACATTGGGGCTATCAATGCGTTTTTATTTAATTTAACCTAATTGGGGCTACCAATGGGAATATGTTAAACAGGTGGTATGCCTTGGGAAAATAACTAATCATGGGGATCATGAATTTTTATAAATATTCATGGGGATCATGATGTTTTAATTGGCCAAGTGATGGGTTCTTGGTTAACCTAGGAAAACCATGGAATGTGTGGTGGATAGCCCACATCAAATTTCTAAAGTAAAGAATGTTTTGCCAGAGGTGGTTAGCCTTGGGATTTGGCACCCAAGGGTTCATAGTCATCCTAGGAAAACTATTGAGTGTGCAGTGGATAGCCCACACCAACTTTTATAAAATAATGTACGATGGATAATCTACATTTATTTTGATGAATTTGGGATGGATAGTCATATTAAAGTTTTGACGGATAGTCATTTTAAAGATTTTAGAGGGAAACTCTAATAAATTGATTTTAGATGGGAAATCTAATATATTGCTTTTAGATGGGATATCTAATAAATGGGTGGATGTGATATCCAATGTATATGATTTATGGCTTTATTTCATATTACGTTAAGACTATTCATTTTGGGTGCAGGGGCATAGTAAATGATTTGCAAGTTTTGTTTTGGATACTAGTGTAGGGAAAACCCATTCTGCTAAGCGGCGTGGTCTCACTAGCTATCTATTTATGATAAGAGATGATAGGGGATTATTCATAGAAGACCTATTGTCTGACTTGAAGTTTGTGTTTCTCCACAAACTCTCGGGTACTCAAAAATTAATTTGAGTAGTCTGAGAGTGGGAGACTTTCAGGTTTTTGGACGAATAAGCTTCCGGAGACGTGCAGGAGGAAGTGTAAGCTATAAAGGAGCTATTTTGTGTATTCCGCTGTGATGTACTAAGAACTGTAAAGTTCATATTTATTAGTTCTCTGATCATCATAAGGGAACATCTTCATATGTCGCTCTTATCGTATTTTGTACATGTATATGTGGTCTGAACGTGGTTAACGTCTAGGATTATGTAATTAAATCTTAAATTGTAATTTGCATGAAATGAAAAATTCTGTTCATTGGAAGTTTAAAAATTTCCATATTCCTGTGTTCCTGTGTATCAATATTAACTATGCCGCATTCGGTCGCCAAGAAATAACAACTATGGATGACTGCAGCATCAGTAGCGGTTAGGTTTAGGCCTCCGGAAGCGGGATGTTACATTTCGCCACCATGCTTTCGAAACCAATGTGCATGGTATCTAGTTCCTTGGTACGTAGCATATTGTATAGAGGCAGAAGGTATGTAGTCGAAACACTGGGTTCCGAAGGGGTTGGAGTATGCCTTGTTTTAAAATAGAAGTAGCGCCTGTTTTGCTTTCGAAAGGATAGCTTTCGACTTGGTTGGTTTTCGACCGAGTCAATTATTTTAAAAGAAGTGGTTTTGAATGGGTTGCACTCTTATGTTTTAAGTATTACTGTAACAACCTGCAAATTTTGAAAATATTTTGAATGAAAATTCATTTGAAACTTTGAATATAATTATTTTAAAATTTGATAAATTTGGAAATTTAATGTAATATTTTGGGATTTGATGTGAAATGTTCTTCCAAATTTAATAAAATAAAGATTTTTCTTAAAATGCAAATTTGGGTCAACTTTAGTTTGACTTTCTGTGAAAATTTTAAATTTTGAATTTTCAACTTTTACTTTTTTTATGAAGATGGATTTAATTCTAACATTTCCTTTGTTTTTCGTTTTGTTAAATTTTGATTCCTAGTTCTAAAAAATTTACAACTTTTGGCGTATTACACGCAGTTATTTTCCCTTTAACATTCATCTTATTTACATTGTGACTTTGGGGTTGTACTAATGGGCTAGGAATTCCTTTAGTAGATGAGAAGCCACATGATTGAGTAGCCTATATAATATCCTAGGGTTTTGCTAGACTCTCACTTTCATTTGTGCCTCCGCAGAAAGAAATCAATGTAAGTTTTCTTCTTCATCTTCCTTCTCGAAACCCTGGACTTTCTTCCTCTCTTCCTCTACAAATTTTCCTCCTCCTCCCCTCGAAAATTTCGGCCACACCTATCTCCTCTCCCTCCAACCACAAACCCTAGCCAAAAACCACCTCTTCTCCTTCCTTTTCCCCTTTCCTCTTCACAAATTTCGGCCTCCACCGCCTCTTCCTCCAACCAAAACCCTATAGCCGAAACATCTCACCCCTTTCCCTTGCTTTTACCTTCGCCGTGACCACCATCACCACCACCTAACCCTAGCCTAGACCGAACCCAAACCCTAACCCTAGCCTAGACCGAACCCAAACCCAAACCCTAACCCTATGGCCGAACCCAAACAACCGCTAGACCGATCCTATGCACCCCTTAGACGATGAATGCCTAGTTCACTACCGAGGAGATTAAGGCAACCGCCAGAGGATATCACCAGAGGATATTAGCTACAGTTTGAGAAAGAAATAGTTGATAATGAAGGAGGGCGAGATGACTTGGGCACTGGGGCACAAGTTGATCCTCGGTCTGTGGCCCTCGTTGATGCTCAGAACATGGCCAATGGTAAGCCGTCTATTACTGCATCTTCCTTACTCTGTGCGCATGGGAGAGATGAATCTAAAGGAGAATAGGGCTCTAAGGGAAGAGCTAGGATATGTCAAGCAACCTGGAGTTCTAGATGCAGCTACCAAAGGACAGGGGACGGGCGTCAAGGATGCCTCACAGCCCTAAGATGATAGTTGACGAATGCATCTTTCTTGTTTGAGGGTTGATTGACATAAGGGTGTGGACCGGATTTTGTTTGTGTTAAACATGTAAAAATCTTACTATGTTTAACTCTGTTCCTTGCTTGCTTATCTGGCTAGGTACTTAAGATTCAATGACATTTGAGTTTTCAGTAGATTTTTCTGCTTATGAACTGTTATGACATAGTTATTTGCCAATTCAGTATGAGTTGCAGGGAAATTATGATACTGCTGTCACGCTTAAGATTTACAGCCGATCGCTAATAGTAACTACCCAGGCTATGGCTTGTGTCATTGGTATTATTCGATTTATTGTCGCCGGCGAGCATGGGTGCCGATCGTCAACTGTGAACTATCCCTGGGTGTAGCCATGCCTTAATCGTGGGATTTATTATCGATTCACAGTCGCCGGCGAGCCAGACGCCAATGATGAACTGACTAGGCTATAGTCGTGCCTACTCTATGGCTTATAATCGGTTCATCATTGCTAGTTGGGGGGCCGATCGTCTGTAGTGAACTGCCCAGGCTACTATCGTGCCCTTAGTCATGGCTATCTTGTTTTCACTGCTGTCGGCAAGCGCTTGCGATGGTTCACAATATGAAGAGCACCAGAAAAAGCAATAGAGGGAAAGAGAGTTTTTGATATAAAAAAAATAAGTACTAAGAGGACAGTTGTTAAGTGGATGTACTGGATTTGTGTTCTGATCTAGAGGGAAAAGTAGATTAGACCAAGCCTGCCGCTTTGGAAAGAGCGCAAAGTACCAGGTTATGTTTCATGCCTGGTGCAAGAAGTTTCTTTGGACAAGGATTTTCGCTTGGCATTTCTGCAAGACTTCGCGGGACTTAGGAGCCAATGGTATTGTCTCATGCGAGCACATCGTAGGATCGAATAACTCCTCATAAGGATTTGTTGTATATACTCTATTCGATAGAAGGGACTACTGGGCCGAGACTCTTGTTTGGTGTTTTAGTCCTAACTCCTAGCAGTCATTGGACTAGTCATTTGGTCGGGTTGATTTCGACTAGGTTGGTGGACTTATAGTGGATGCCCCCAGTGTGCATCCTGTTATTCTCAGTCCTTGATCAATTTGAATTTTGTTCACTGATTATTGGATCATGGCAGAGTTCGGGAGTTGGTGCCTCGATTGGCGACTGTAATGTCCTTGTAGTTTAATCTACTTTGCTGATTTGTGTTGAATTGGGATAGGAGGAGTGGTGGTGAAGGTTCTGAACATCTCACTCATTCATATCAAGGTGAGTTTTTTTGTTGGAATTGTTGGGACTCGGTCTTTCAAAGCCTTTTCGCATCAACTATTATGTTATCCAAGTCCTCGTCAGATGTTGTCACCACTGCGTCCTCCTTCTTACCTTATCGCCATACTCATGGATGGCGTTTCTCTTATCATTGTTCATCCGAGTTCCAGAGGCAGAGAGTGGTATCCTTTTCGTTTTGTCATGGCACTGGTACTGTAAGCGGTGCTATCTTCCTTAAGTGATGGCCTACCTAAATTCCCAACAGCGATGTTCTCTCACCTTCATATGTCTTGCTAACCCAGTGGAGAGGTCTTTTATAGTTGGAGGGGCTAGTTTGACTTTTGCTTTACTTTGTGCAGCGTGTAAGCATTCTCGGGTTGATCAAGACATGCAATGGATTTATGAATCCTTCCTTTACCATTTTCCAAGGATCGATGAAGATCTGAGAGTAGATGGTAGAGCCCTACAATAGCGTACGATATATTAAAATGAAAGAAAAGTAATTGCATAGTACCTCTTTCGTGTCCCTCCTTATCAGTAGGTGCGGGGATCTTAGCGAGTGCCTGAGGGGGCTGCTTAACCCCTTATAAAGGTTTGTAGCGGGCACTCAGAGGTATCTGGTTCCATGGAGGAGAGACTGATGACCCACGTCCTTATTTCCTCCTCTGTTTGCATTTGTTGAACAAATCCCTAGGTAAGGAGAGCTATTGAAATTATTCGAACCCTGTATGGTATGCATTGGATCGATGATGCCTTTGTGTATGGTAGGAGTGATGAAGTGTCATGTTTGTTATATCCAGACTTTGGATATCAATCGTCATGGCTTCGGTCTTCAAGTTGCAATGTTCCGGTCCATGCATGAAAGTATATGTGTAGTACTTTGATCTGACACTGAAAGGAAGAGGGTTGTGTTTAGGTGTCATTTGGTTAGGTGGAATGCCCCCTATGTTCCCTAGACTAGGGATTCCCTTGTATTTCAATGTTGAGGTTGAATACTTTCATCTGCCTTAAGCGTGCCAAGGGTTATCCACCAAAGAAAGATAGAATTTTTTTATCTTCAAGGAATAGTGATTGCAGATCTGAAAAGAAAAATAGATTTTCCTAAAGTAACGGTTTCAGATCTGGGAGATATAGAGTATTTTAATCGTTTGCACAAAAAAATAGATTCTCTCAGTGAAAGCACAAAAATGTTTGCACAAAAATTGGGCAAACACTCAAATCGTTGTTGTAGAGCTGTAAATATTGTTTGTAGTATATAGCTATTGTTTGATGAAAATTAGTTGCGGATGTTTATGGTAGAAAATCAGTAATTTGCAATAAAGAATATGTAAAGGACTTAAATGTAGAAAGACATAGAATTTATAGTGGTTCGGCCTGAATGTGCCTACGTCCACTGTTCCTCTTTTATTGTCCCTTTCATTTCTGATTACAAGTACAAGCTTTGAATACGAGTAAACATGCTATTAGAACTAAGATTTTTCCCACTCGAAGTTGTCTGCCATTGTTGCTGAAAGATTTGCTCTTCGGCATCCCTCCTTTTTATGATGCCATGTGCTTGGTATTTATAGAATGAAGATATAAGGAGAGGCACCTGAGTACATATTATTTGGAATTTGGTTCAACCTTCCTTCCTCAAGATTTGGTTCAACCTTCCTTACATGATTGTCAAGCTATTCCACTTGTGACGACCGCCATACACCTCCAAGAACCCCGGAACGCGTCATGAATTAATCCATGAAGTGCCACCGCGCCACGACAAAAATATCCAACTTTCATTTTTAGATCGGTTATACCCGGGTTGATCCTTAAGCATACCTTCACCCGACTCCAAGCAGACTCGAAATTTTCAAGGCCCGACTCCAAGCAACCACCAAACCAAAGTTTTGGTTCGATCATCGGACCGACTCCAAGCAGACTCGAGATTTTCAAGGCCCGACTCCAAGCAAGCGCCAAACCAAAGTTTTGGTTCGGTAACCGATCGACTCCAAGCAGACTCCAGATTTTCAAGGCCCGACTCCAAGTAAGCGTTGAACCAAAGTTTTGGTTCGGTCATCGAACCAACTCCAAGCAGACTGCATATTTTCAAAGCCCAACTTCAAGCAAGCGTCGAACCAAAGTTTTGGTTCGGTCATCGGATCGACTCCAAGTAGACTCCAGATTTTCAAGGCTCGACTCCAAGCAGACTCTAGATTTTCAAGGACCAACTCCAAGCAAGTGCTGAACCAAAGTTTTGATTTGGTCATCAAACAGGGGATCCTGGCTTGTTGTTGGACCGTCGACCTTGAATGACGGTAGAGCGTCTCGGTATCAACCCTACGAGACGGTGGTGGACAAATCTTAAGATGATCATATCTCTCAATCTGTAGCTCGGATTGAGACGCGATTTCGACCTTTGTCCATATCTTGATCTCGAGAATACCTCCAAACTAGTTTGGGTCTGTTCCAGAACAATGACGATTTTACCCTTGACTCCTCATATTCACCATGTAGTGGGCGAAAATGCCCACAACGGCTAAATTTTTATTAAACATGGTTAATTTTTATAATCTTATTTGATTGTCATAAAAATCGGTTTATTTTTGTAAAACTTAGTTAAATTTTACAAACTTAGTTAATTTAGTCGAACATTTATAAAACTTGGTTAACTTTTATGAAAATTAGTTAAATTTTATTAACTTAGTTACTTTTTCAAACTTAGTTATTTATTTCTGAAATTTAACTCATTTTTATAAATTTAGTACTTTTTATGAAATTATTTAATTTTCATAAAATTTAGTTAACTTTTATAGGTTAATCTTATAAATTTAGTTAATTTTTATAAAACTTAGTTAGCTTTTATAGGTTAATTTTTATAAATTTAATTAATTTTTATATAAATTAGTTAACTTTGATAAGTTAATTTTTATAAAACTTAATTAACTTGATTAAATTTTTATTAAACTTAGTTAATTTTTGTAAATTTATTTAATATTTATAAATGTTAATATTTAGAAAATTATTTAATTTTTTATAAAACTTGATTAACTTAATTAGAATTTTATTTATTTAGTTAATTTTTATAATTTTATTTAAGTTTTATACCTGGTTAATTTCGTAACACCTTTGTAACGTTACTGTTAACAATCTTTGCAACGTAATCGTAACAGTTTCATAACACATTTGTAACGTTACTGAAAAACAGACCATACTCGATAGAGATTAAAAATCCTTTTTATAAAAATCTAGTGCAACTTGTTAGTTATAGATTCAATATTTGTGACTTAGAGTGGAATTAGTTACGGAAACTGCTAATTATTGTACCTTTACATCTCTTCGCCTCTTTCTTGAGCCAGTCAATGTACCTACGAGACCATTAACTAGGCTATTTCATTGATGCATCACCTAGATCGTATACAATACTCATCCCTTGTGAAGCCAATTCCTGATTGATTTCATTCTGCCCAATAAGGTAAGAAAATGCCTCCTGTATAACTACATTCAGTGGTTTCCATTAAAGTTCTCTTAAATAAGTAGGTAGAATAATATTTAATGCACAATAAAAAAAATTAAAAAATTACACAATAATAATACTATATCAATGACATTTATTTTCAAGAAATAAACAGATTATTTACAAAATACTTGCGAACTAAAGCATACAATTCAGTAGCCGCCTTATTCAAATGTAAATGCAAAGACCAGTTGCTTCAACCATGTTGTTTAGATCTATACAGTATTGTGCTTGCACTCAGCCCTCCATTGCTTCAGATGTGTTCCTGTCAAACCGAACAAACTTCTGATGTGCTCCTCCTATGCAGTATTAGCTCATTTATACACCTTTTTATTACACTTGTTTAAGTCAAGCTCTTATTTACTTTCAGATTGAATTTTACTTTGTGTATTAATTAGCATGAACTAATTATCATTACTTTGTGTAGTAATTACTCAGTCCATCTTGTTGTCAACGCTCCATAACTTATCATAATCTAATGATTATTATTTTAACTAATTATGTATTCAGAGTCTTTCATAATAGAACCAAAAATAGCTCCAAAGGTAAGTTGTATTTTTATTTAACATCTTCTACCTCATCATCTCCAATGTCAAATATTTTACAAAAGTAGTCTCAAAAGGAATAGGGATATCAACAAAAAAACGAACACATTTTTGGATCATGCAGTTTAAAGAAAGTAATTAAAAAATTAAGGTAGAAACTAGATTATCCATAAAGTGCAGTTTTTTGTTTTAAGAACAGTTAATTTGTCTCTTACTATGATGCACAAAAACCCAAACCCAAAACCAAAACAAGTAAAAAGAAAAGCAAAACAAAACAAAACTTAGCACAACTGCTTAGTATGCAGGCCGGCGGATGTTTTCAAAAATACAAAATGTTAATGCTAATAGAGAAAAGTCAGAGGCAAAAGAGAACACTATTATTTGTAAATGATGAAAACTAGCAGTTTATGCAATTGTGAACTTAAAAACTATTGGAATAGAGATGGAATGAACATACGTAGAAATAATGTGCTGGAAAAATTAGTTGACAGATGATTTAAGTTTATAGTAAACTAGAAGGAGAGCTTCAGAGTTGGAGTTGAAACTCCATGTCAATAATTTGAGAATCTTGTCAAGTATTTAAATAAATTCGGATAAATTATTTACATGACTGTTACCTGAAGGTTTGACCAGGCAACTAGGCACTCGGCACCAACATACCGTTCGACATTAAGAGTCGTTCGGTATTGTATATCGTTCGGCATTCTAGAGTGATCGGCATAACAGAGCGTTCGGCATACCTAGATCGTTCAGCATGGCAGAGCGTTCGGCATGCATGGATCGTTCGGCATGGCAAAGCGTTCGGCGTACATGGATCGTTCGGCATGGCAGAGTCATTCAGTGCTCCATACTGCTCGGCATCCATACCTCATTCGACATACGGAGTTGTTCAGCATCTAGAGACGTTTGACATCAGTCTGTTCGGCATCGATGGTTCGACATAAGTCTGTTCGGCACCAATGGTTCGGCATCAATCTGTTCGGCAACGATGGTTCGGCATTAGTCTGTTCGGCACCAATGCTTCGGCATCAGTCTGTTCGGTATCAATAGTTCGGCATCAGTTTGTTCGGCATCAATGGTTCGGCATCAGTCTGTTCGGCATCGATGGTTCGGCATCAGTCTGTTCGGCATCAATAGTTCGGCACACAGAACTCACTCTTTCTGGGCTGAGGTAATCGGCTGCCAGGCCCACCAGGGAAGTCCAACCCATCTTCGTCTATAAATAGAGGGGCAGGGGCACAGTGAAATGGACCTTTTTCCAAGAAAACTGGGCAGACTCTGCCGCTTTCAAGACTCATTCTCTTTACTTAGCAATTGTATTCAAGTAGTTGGTATACGGATTGTATCTGTAATCAATTATCAAGTAAAGCAATAAAGATTAACCTCAAAGTGGACGTAGGCAGTTACGCCGAACCACTATAAATCTGGTGTTCTCGTCTTTGCATTCAATTTAGCATATTGTTCTTTGTTTAAATTTGCTTTCATCATTTATCTCTCTACACAATCTTTCTCAACGAGGTTAGTGACCAATTTTGGTGCTAACACTTTAGTGCTTTCACTGAGAATCGAGTTCTCAGACCTCAAGGATCTGCTTTGAAGCTACTAGATTGAATAAATCCCCCGAAGAAGATCTGAGTCATTCGTAGGACGTCCGTTGATTCTACTCCAAGTTCATACATTCAAGCCCCTGGAGAGTCGTTGAAGGAGTATTTACAGAGATTTCAAGTTGCGGCTACTGAAGTCAGTAGTCCCAATGACCATGCAATTCTTATGGTTGTGATGCGAGGTGTGGATCCGGATTCAGAGTTTGTAGATTGGTTGGCTGGAAAACCTCCAACTACGCTAGAGCGTTTTTACTCAAAGGCACATCAGTTCATAAGAAGAGAGGAAGCCAGGTGGATAAGGCGAGATAAGGCACCGGGGCCTGTTCAGGAGTCCGTGAAAAGCAACATTGCTGTGAAGCAATCCGGAGACAACTCGGGGAAGGTTCAGGTCAATGTCCAGAACAAGCCCGGTCAATCTATGGAATCCGGAGGAAGAAATCAAGGGAAGAAGAGAGAAGCGGGGAAATGGAAGCCGAGAATTCCAACCTACAACGAGTACACCCCGTTGAATGCGTCTCTTTAGAACATTTACCTATCAACTTGCAATACCTTTCAGTACAGAAAGCCACGTCCGAAGGAGTCGACTAAGGAACAAAAGCGGACCAGGAAGTATTGCCGCTTTCATGAGACTTATGGGCACAATACTGAAGAGTGCAGACACCTACACGACGCTATAGAGAAGTTGATTAGGCAGAAAAAGTTACAGGAGTTTGTGAAGAATCCGCAGGAAGGTGGATAGGGAACGTCCAATCCCGGTCGTGCACCAGCTCCACGTCACCCCGAGGAGCCTGCTCGGACCGTGGGCAGACTAGTCATAAACACGATCATCGGCGGACCTCACCCTGCAGATAAGAACTGGCAAGAAATGGAGCGGTATGCTAATTCCCTGAGGCATACAGATTTTGAGTATTGTTCCAACGTAGAGGATGGGACCCCCGCTAAACAGCTGCGCATGATGACATACGATATAATATTCAAGAGCAGAGATGCTGACCAGGTGGAGGCTCCTACTATTGACCCGATGGTCATATCTGCGACAATCGGGCCGGCTTTTGTTAAAAGAATTCTGATTGATTGTGGAAGTTCTGTCAATATCATCTTCAAGAAGGCTTATGACCAGATGAAGATGGAGACGAAAGATTTGAAGCCATCTAAAGCTCGTATACACGGCTTTAATGTCGCAACAACCGATGCAGTGGGATATGTTGAGTTACCAGTTGAACTGGGACAAGGTGAGCATAGGAGGGTGCGAATCCTACCTTTCGTAGTTTTGGATGTGGATTCTCCGTACAATGTGTTTTTGGGCCAACCGGTCCTGGCTGAGTTTAGGGCTGCGTTAGCCCCGTGGTATTTGACTTTAAAATTTCCGACTGACAAAGGAGTAGGTGTTGTTCATGGCGACCAGGTGACCGGTCGTGCATGTTATGTGGCTGAGCTCCGAGAGGCCCATCGGAGGGAGAAAGGAAAGGTTGCGGACAATCCCGTCCGCATCCAGCATACTGACAATTGACAAGTAATGCCCGAGCTCTGGCTTGGGCATGATTCTCGGATCTTCAGAGACATAGATCCGAGAGACGACGATGAGGAACCCAGGGAGGAGAAAGCAGCACCAGTTGAAATGACGATTGACATTTCAGTCAGTCGAGACGATCCATCGCGAGTACTGAAGATTGGATCACAACTCAGCCCCGCAATGACTGAAGACCTTAGTGATTTCCTCCGAGCGAATCTCGATTTTTTCGCTTGGACACATTCTGACATGTGCGGGATCTCCCCCGCTATTACGAGTCATATGTTGAACATAGACCCGAAGTATGTCCCCGTTAAGAAAAAGAGGAGAGGAATGGACCCGGAGAGGTTCGCTGCTCTCAGAGAGGAGGTGGACAAACTCAAAGCCAATGGGTTCGTTCGCGACGCCCTCTACCCTGAATGGGTATCAAACCCCGTGCGGGTGAAAAAGGCGAACGGAAAATGGAGAACTTGCGTAGATTATTCCGATTTGAACAAAGCATGCCCCAAGGACAGTTTCCCATTACCTAGGATTGATCGGTTGGTCGACTCCACTGCAGGACACGAGTTGTTGTCATTCATGGATGCGTACTCGGGATACAACCAGATCCCGATGCATATTCCAGACCAGGAACACACCGGTTTCATCACAGACGTTAGGCTATATTGCTATGTAGTAATGCCTTTTGGATTGAAAACGCGGGGGCGACCTATCAGCGTTTGGTGAATCGAATGTTCAAAGACCAGATTGGTAGAACGATGGAAGTTTATGTGGATGACATGCTCGTGAAGTCACGACAGTCAAATGACCACATTCGAGACTTAGCAGAGATGTTCGGTATACTCAAACATTATGGGATGAAGATCAACCCTCTGAAGTGTTCCTTCGGCGTTGCGTCGGGGAAGTTTTTGGGATTCATTGTTAATGCCAGGGGAATTGAAGCTAACCCGGAAAAGATTCAAGCTATTCGAGATGTGCAAGTGCCCAGAACTATAAAACAGGTACAAAGCTTGAATGGCAAGGTGGCTGCGCTGAGTCGATTTATATCCAGAGCCACAGACAAGTGCATTCCCTTCTTCGATATAATAAAGAAAGGAAAGAGGAATTTCGAATGGACATCCAACTGTGAGGAAGCGTTCCTAGATCTGGTGAGGCATTTGGAGAGTCCTCCAGTGCTATCGAAACCAGTAGACCACGAGATGATATACGTATACTTGGCCGTATCCCCGCATGCTATAAAAGCGGCTTTTGTCCGCGAGGAGGATCGAGTCCAAAAGCCTGTGTATTACGTTAGTAAACGTTTAACGGGGGCAGAAAGAAATTACCCTAAAATTGAGAAATTGGCCTATTGCTTGGTGATTGCATCACGCAAGCTGCGTCCATACTTTCAAGCACACTCAGTTAGTGTCTATACCGATCAGCCCTTACAACAGGTACTCCAACGACCAGAAACTTCTGGAAGGATGTTAAAATGGAATATCGAGTTGAGTCAGTTCGATATTACCTACCTGCCACGAAGAGCCATACAAGGGCAAGCATTAGCAGATTTCATCGCTGAGTTTATTGTATCTGACGAACCAGATGGTCATAGTGTCATTCCCCTCATTCGATGGAAATTGTGCACCGATGAGGCATCAAACGACCGTTGCTCTGGAGCTAGTGTAGTTCTCGTGACTCCAGAAAACCGATCGATTTGCTATGCTTTGAAGCTCAATTTCCCGGCTACGAATAATGAAGCAGAATATGAAGCATTGATTGCTGGTTTAAAGCTTATTGGAGAACTCGGGGTAAAGTCAGTTGAAATATTTTGTGACTCACAGTTGGTGGTATACCAAGTGCGGGGAGACTACCAAGCAAGGGGACAAAAGCTTGCTCCGTACCTTGCTCTGGTTCAGGAACTATTGGCGAACTTCGAACATTACGACATTTCGCATGTCCCACGTGAACAGAACAAGGAAGCCGACTCGTTGGCCAAATTCGCAAGCACCGGCGATGCGCAACAAATGGGATTAGTTCCCGTCGAAACCTTACATGCTCCAAGAATAGATGTGATGGAAGTCGATTTTGCGTTGGAAACGGAAATCGAGTAGGAGTCATGGATGACCCCATTCAAACAATACCTGTTAAACGGGACTTTGCCCGAAAGAAGAAGCGAAAGACGACAGGTCATTCGCAAAGCCACGCGATATGTGATGCAGGGAGGAGTAATGTATCGGAAAGGATTCTCGGTCCCTTTACTACGGTGCATTGCCCGTGATGAGACAAAGCAGGTCTTGGAGGAAGTTCACGAAGGAGAATGTGGCGACCATACTGGGGGGCAGACACTAGCAAAAAAGATCCTCCGCTACAGATACTATCGGCCGACTGTGAATCGGGATGCTGCAGACTATGTAAGAAAATGTGACAAGTGTCAAAGATATGCAAAAATCCCGAGGGCTCCACCGACAGAACTCGCGCAAATGGTTAGTCCATGGTCGTTTGCAATCTGGGGAATCAACATAATCGGTTCCTTGCCTATATCCAAAGGTGGTGCAAAATACGCCATAGTTGCGGTCAACTACTTCACGAAATGGGCCGAGGCAGAGCCTCTGGCCACAATCACCTCCAAGAAGGTCATTAATTTCATTGTACGAAACATTATATGCCGCTTTGGCCTCCCGCAAACCATCATTACGGACAACGGAACTCAATTTGAAAGTAGAGAATTCAAAGATTTCTGTTTAAAGTACGGCATTGAGAAAAAGTTCGCCGCCGTTGCTCATCCGAAGGCTAAGGGACAAGTCGAGGCCGTGAACAAAATAATCAAGTCCATATTGAAAAAGCGTTTGGAAAAGGCTGGAGGCAAGTGGGTAGATGAACTCCCGACAGCGCTATGGGCTTATAGAACTACCCACAAGTCCGCGACTGGCCACACTCCATTTGCATTGGCATACGGCTCAGAAGTTGTTATACCCGTGGAGCTTGAAGTTCCATCGCATCGAATGACATATTATGATCCTAAGACGAACCGGGATCTCTTGTTCGAATCACTGGACTGCATCGATGAAACACGTGAAGAAGCTGAATTAAGGGCGGCAGCATATAGGCACCGAGTCAAGCGATATTACGACGACAAAGTCCGCCCAAGAATCTTTGATGTGGGTGATCTCGTTTTGAAACGAGTTTTCCCGGTACCGTCACGTATGAATCCCAACTGGGAAGGTCCTTATGTCGTTGAATGGAAGCTTGGAGAGGGAACTTTCAAGCTAGCGACTGTTGATGGCGTGACACTCCCCTGAGCGTGGAACAGTGAACATTTGCGACATTATTATATTTAGCCTGTTTCTTTTCTGTTTTAGGTGCAATTGTTTCCTGTATGTTTTTATTCCATCGATTCTTAATTTTATTTTTAGCATGTAATCGGAAGATTTAGTTTGTTTTCATTAATAAAGGCTTGAAGCCATCCTTTCTATGAATTATTGATGTTTCTGAACCTTATAGTCCAGTGACAAACAACTGAAGTTGCATTATTCTACCTGACATACGAACTCGCATGAACAACTCGAATCTCCGAGTCCCTTGAGTGCGGACCGGAGTACTCTAAGTCCCCGGAGCGCGGACTAGAGTATAAACGACTTGAATCTTCGAGTCCGCTGAATGCGGACCGGAGTACTCTAAGTCCCCGGAGCGCGGACTAGAGTATAAACGACTTGAATCTTCGAGTCCCCTGAATGCGGACCGGAGTACTCTAAGTCCCCGGAGCGCGGACTAGAGTATAAACGACTTGAATCTCCGAGTCCCCTGAATGCGGACCGGAGTACTCTAAGTCCCCGGAGGGTGGACTAGAGTATAAACGACTTGAATCTCCAAGTCCCTTGAATGCGGACCGGAGTACTCTAAGTCCCCGGAGCGCGGACTAGAGTATGAACGACTTGAATCTCCGAGTCCCCTGAATGCGGACCAGAGTACTCTAAGTCTCCAGAGCGCGGACTAGAGTATAAACGACTTGAATCTCCGAGTTCCCTGAATGCGGACCGGAATACTCTAAGTCCCCTGAGCGCGGACTAGAGTATAAACGACTTGAATCTCTGAGCGCGGACTATAGTATAAACGACTTGAATCTCCGAGTCCCCTGAATGCGGACCGGAGTACTCTAAGTCCCCGGAGCGCGGACTAGAGTATAAACGACTTGAATCTCCAAGTCCCCTGAATGCAGACTGGAGTACTCTAAGTCCCCGGAGCGTGGACTAGATTATAAACGACTTGAATCTCTGAGTCCCCTGAATGCAGACCGGAGTGCTCTAAGTCCCCGGAGAGCGGACTAGAGTATAAATGACTTGAATCAACGAGTCCCCTGAATGCGGGCCGGATTACTCTAAATCCCCGGAGCGCGGGTTAAAAAATATTCTAAGTACCAAAAATGTGAAACAAGAGATGTACCATTCCAAAGAATGTCCGAACAATATAAGAATGGATTGGGAATTTATGTAACTCATAAGAACTTGAGTTTCGACCATAGTTGTATAGAAAGCTAAAAAGCAGCAATCGCTCAAATGACAAAAAAACTAAACTTTATTCAATAATCCAAAATGAGGTTATACAACCACTCCTCCAAAACTGGAGTCAAAAGTCTATCTACATAAACTACGAAAACGAAAAAGTAAAAGTAGTTACATGACCTAAGCAAAACCTCGTTGAACGAGTATAGTGGCTATTTCTTCGACTTCTTTAGTTTCTTGTCCTCCTTTGCTTTCTCGGATGACTCCTCTCCCTCACGCTGCCTCTTGGACTTTTTGCTTGCCAAAGAAGCAGAGTCAGGAGTGGGAGGAGGAACATCCAGTGGCTTGGATTTGCCGGGAAGAATGACTTTCAGAGGCCTATTCAACGGGTCGTTAAGTTCTATTACTTGAGACTCGACCTTGATCTCAACCTTCTTCTTCTTTTCTTCCACGAGTCGCTCCTTCATACTCACCTTCGAAGTGTGTTCTGAGGCGCCCGTGATTTCGATTTCATAACTCCGTTCAACGGGAGATGAAGTGTCAGACTTATCATCATCTAGCGCCCCGATCACTTGAGCATCGGGACCGGGAGTTACCCTCACGTGCGTAGCATCGCTTGTTTTCCCCGTTTCCTCCTTGGCGTCATCGCTTCTCGGAGTCGGTTCAGGATCAGAGTGGCCTACATAAAAACATAAAGAACGAACATTAGAACCAATAACCGCTCGCACAAAGCGACAGATCTTTGAACTTCTAGAAGAAGAGTTTTATACCGGTTTCTTGCTGGCTTACAGCTGTGCGCAGAGTTTCGCCCTCTAGAATGGGGGATAACACGTGCGTGCTGAGACCGGGGTCTTCCGGATCATAGCCGGCATGTTGTTCGAATGGGTCAAGTACTGGCCGATTGGCCAATTGAGTAGAAGGAGGAGTCGCAGCCTCGGTTCCAGATGGACCAGCTTTGTCGTCTTTCTCCTTTGATGAAGGAGAGCCTTTACCAAAGATAGCCATAGCTGCAGACAAGTCCGATGGCTCGTTCCCACTGAGAAACTCTTTCACTAAAGCCTCCTCATCCACCTCCTCGGTGCCCGACTCCACCTTTCTAATCTTTATTAAAGTCTCCCAGGCCTCGGCTAGAGATTCAAGATAGCCCTCGCCTAAGAAAGTCAAGTCCCGGTGCATGAGGACGCGGGCGCTGTATTCGGCGATCAGCGGGTCAAACATACACTTGACCTCTTCTCTGCCGGCCTTTGCAGCTGCTTCAAGACGGGAGTCGATCTCCTCGGAAGCTATTCTCTTGCCCTCCTCACGGGCTTCATCCTTCATCGTCTCAACCTTAGAAAGCTCATCATCGAGCTTTGCTTTTAAGAGCCGTGTAGCAACAATTTCGTTGCAATATCGTTGGGACTCTTCTTGAGCGGCTATCTTCTCTTCTTTCTCCTTAGAGAATAGCTCTTTCAACTCTTTGACTTGCAGGGCGAGTGCATCCCTTTCTTTCTGGATAGAATCTTTTTCTAAAGCTAGGGCCCCACTACGCTGGACCGCTTCGTCAAGTTTCTTTTTATGGGCCATATCCAGACGAGTGACGGCCTCGACAGTGTCTTTTGCACTTTGTTCTGCTGCCTCGAGCTTGGACTTATACGAAGCGAGCTCTTCATCTTGATTTTTGATGATGTCTTTATCGAAGATAGCTTCAAGCTTTAAGCGGTCAATTTCCTGTTGGCGCTCAACGGATATTTCCGAGACTTTTTCGACTAAATGAACAAACGCGTCATGTTGAACATAGACGTCGTTGTTGCAGGCGATGGCACTCTGCTTGACATGCCCTGGAATGTGGTGAATAGTTGGGAGGAACTTTAGACCGTCAAAGCAGATTTTGGGGAATTTAGCTTTAAGATCGGTCAGCTTCTCCGATATTGTTGGGTCTGCCGCATGGACGGGTGGAGGAGGTTTTGAAAGTTCTGTTCTCTTGCGATGCTCCCGAGATTGTCGTGTGCTTGAAGAGCCAGAATGTTGATCTTGGGAAACATCGGATTGAGACCCCTTCAGCGAAGACTTTTCTCTGCCTTGCTCTGTTTGAGGAGGAGGATCGCGAGAGTATGAAGATTGGGAGTGTGATTTCTTTCGATAAGACGACTCTCGGGGACAGTTGTCTCGATCTTCGTAATCGTCCCTGTCCCGGCGTTTACCGGAGCCCGAATCCCGGCCGGAAGGGTGAAATATGAAAGAGCCATGGAGGCGATCGAATCCGTGGGAACGTCCCATGTCACCTGCATAGAACGAGAATAACGACAAGTTAGAAAAGATCAGGGTGACGGTTAAGATTGAAGTGCAGAATGAAGTGCGTGTGTCCGTGTGTGTCCTAGTGTTTCCCCCCGACGGACCAGTTTCTTTACTAATTGGAGTTTTATCTCCCTAGACTTGGGCTTGAACTCCCGTACTGCCTCTAGCGGGCGAACGAAACTTGAGGGCTTCTGGGTCGTCGAAACCGTAGTTGAGTAAATCGTCAGGAATGGTAAGGTTCGACAGGCCCTTCAGAGAACTTTCTAAGTGCTCCGAGGAAGTTTCTTTTTCCGTTGGCATAAGGGCAACTTTAGAAGTTCCGCCCACAGTTTTCTTCCTCAGCTTGCGCGTCAGTTTCTTCTCTCCCTTCGAGGGGGAAGACGACATTTCTATGTCATGAACTTCAACCGTCGGTCCCCGAGACGGACTAATATTCTCGCCCTGTACTTCGGGCGTCTCAGTCTCCTTAATTTCCCCCTCTTCTAGTGCATCAGGAGCATTGCGTGTTGAAGACTCAGCTTGTTTTTTCCCTTTACCAGAGTCAGGCCTGGGAATGGTGACGCCTTGAGGAAGGCTTATCCGACGGCCTTCTACCAACAGTCCAAGCCTTGTAAGTGACTCATTCGTAATGAGATTTCTAATGTCCCGTTCTTCGGCGGGGAGGGCTCGAATGGCTTCGACGGCATCAGAATATCCGCGGCAGTTAGGACGTGGGCTAATACCTCAAAAGATGGGTAAAGTTTAGAAATGGTATGGCTTCGACTAAACATGAGTAACAGATCGAGAAAAAGGCTTACTTCCTTCAACCCATCTACTCGCAAAGCCGGGAGGACAACATACATAAAACCATTCCTGTTTATACAAGGCGAACTTGGTCCATGCCCCGGTTAAGATTTGACATTTGTTATGCGGCTCGAGAAACATGAATGATGGGCTACCCTTCCGCTTCTTGATGTAATATATGTATCGGATATCACCCGGAGTTGGGAGCCTAGAGAAGACATTCATGAAGAGGATGCAGGTACCGTAGAGGAATGCATGGTCGTTCGGGTGCAGTTGCGATGGGGCAATGTCGATATATTGCAGCACATCCCGAAGAAACAAGTTGAACGGTGGCACACTGCCAACGCAGCACATGAATTTATTACAAGCAGTGTATCCGGCTGGGGGCAAGTGGGGACGATCGTGCCCCGATGGAACTAGCACGTCATCAAAGGGGATCCCGTGGACAGAGCATATCCAACAGAGTGTACTTTCATTGATCTTTGAAGCATGTGAATCGACAGGGTTGTCCAAGAGAATTGCTGCCTCCAGAGCATCGAGAGCTAAGTCATGTGCAGGGGAATTTGATGGGTTTGAAGTATCTGCGACTTCTCGTCGGGAGGAAGGCCCAGGTCTGTCTGAAATCGTGCCGGAGCTAGATTTCCTAGACATCGCTGATAAAGATTGAATCTAGCAAAGTACCTGTTCGAACTATACTTAAAAAATAATCGACGTTAGACTTAAAAATACGAATATTCCCCCGTGTAGTGTGTGAACTAGTGCGATCATTCAGGTGTAAACGCTGAGAAATTATAAGTCACAGAATTGATGGTATAAAGTTGAGTTTTGAACTGTCATCTTCGAAGACCGTCATCGCTGACCGTCTTCGAAAACCAGCATTGCAATATTTTCAATTTTGAACTCGGACGTTGGCACTGCGTGTTTAAAGCTTTAATCCGTTTTTATTGGTTTAGGTTCAGGCTTGTGATTATTGAAACTAAGAAGTTATCAGTCCATATTAGTTCGATATGCTGGTATGCTTAAGTCCTTGTCCTTGTGTTTGTTGTTTGATTAGGGAAGGTGAATAGGAGTTCGGTCAAAGTTCGGTTCGGTTTAAATTTTGCTCGGCCTTAAAGTCTGATCGGCCAAAATTCTGTTCGGCCTTAAGTTCTGTCCGGCTTAAAGTTCTGATCGGCTTAAAGTTTTATTCGGCCTAGATTCTGTTCGGCTTAAGTTCTGTTCGGCTTAAGTTCTGTTTGGCTTAGATTCTGTTCGGCTTAAGTTCTGTTCGGCTTAAGTTCTGTTCGGCTTAGATTCTGTTCGGCTTAACTTCTGTTCGGCCTTCGTTCTGATCGGCCAAAATTCTGTTCGGCCAAAATTCTGTCCGACCAGAATTATGTTCGACCTCTCTTCTGTTCAGCTTGAAAACGAGTGCACGCAGCGAGTCGTGCCGAGCCGATTCGCTCGGCCTTCTGCCCTTAACATCACTTCTCCTCTTTTCCTCCATCTCTCCCAACCAGCATGACCAAGTCTTTCGGCAAGCCGTGTCAAACCATGGTCATGCCGATCCACTTCACTAGGTCTTACCTCCAATTCATCACCCACATGCCTCTTACTTCCTTTAATCTACGGAGAATTTATGAGTTCGAGTTTTGTGTTATGCTTCCTAATTCGAGAAAACGATCGAGAGTTTCTTACTGAAGGAAACGGCAGGATCTTGGGGATCTATGGACTGAAGATTGACAGAGTGTTCGAGCTTAACTTGAAGAGAGCTTGTTGGATTCGAAGTAAGAAGGAAAGATCGTAGGAGGTGAATAAAATTTAAGGGAGGTAAGTTATGTTTCTTGGAGGGTCGCGGAGGTAAAAAGTGGAAAAGAGAAGAAGAAGAAGAATGCCAGCTTTTATAGGAGAGGAAAGGAAGTCGAAGAGACTATAACCGGTAGAACCGGTCAAAGCGACATTGTTCGGCATCGGCTATGCCATTCGGCATTCAGTCTGCTCGGCTTGAAGCAAAGCACGGTGGATTCATGACTTAAAGCGCATCACGTTTAACCACATGATGCACTTTGGGGGGGCAAGTGTTACCTGAAGGTTTGACCAGGCAACTAGGCACTGTAGGATCGATTTCACCCTAGAGGAGGGGGTGAATAGGGTGATACTATCAATTATTAAAATTATTGCGGAAGTTATATCAATTTTAATACAAAACACAGCAGAATAAAAACAGCACAGATATTGCAGAATATAAATATCAGAAACAGAACAACACAGAATTTACCCAGCTTCGGCAAAACCCTGCCTACGTGCTGCCCCCAAGGTTTCTACTAGAAATTAGATAGTCAGACGCTTACACACGTAAACTCGCGACACCCGCTACCGACTAATCCTAACTCTACGCTCAAAACCCTGCCACAACTCAGCCACTGAGTTGCGAATTCTCAATCTACGCCACGTAGATTGTCCCCTAGTCACACGACTAGTAAATACAATTTTTAAAATAGAATTTAAAAACAAAATTTAAACTAATTTAAAAATAAACTAAACCCTAATTAAAGCCTATATAAAAAGATGAATGCCAGCCCCAAATTAATCACACAAAAATATGCCGGCCCAACATCCTTTCATATTTTAACTTTGGCCTTTTTTTATTTGTGGAAATGCCGGCTTCCTATGACTCCTCTGTGAGAATTTAGGGCTTGTGTAAATGAATGCTTCTCGTTCGTTCTTTGCTCTGATGAAAATTAGGGTTTTGTGGAATTGAGTCGCCGCTTCAACTTGTTGATGATGCTGCTTTGTTTTCTTCTCTTCGATTACTTTGAATATTCACGGCTCCTTCAATTTTTGATCGAGCTCGTCTTCTGATTTTGGTAAGTGATTTATGCCTTTTGCTTTATTGTTATTGCGTACTTGAGCTCAATCTTTGATTCGAGTTGGAAGATGATTTTGGAATTGTATTTTATCGGTTTATTGTTTTTGCTCGTACTCGAATCTGATGATTTTGCCGATGATGTTAGCATTGTTTATATAGGATTCCAGTTCCTATATTTTCGTTCGCATTTCATATACGAATTCGTCTGATGATTTAAACTCGGCTGTACGATTTTATATGGATGAACGTGATGATTTCTGACCTTTTCAAATCCTATATTTTCGTTGCTTTATTACTTGATACTCACGGCTTGATCTTGAACTTGCGATATTTCTGACTTGGTTGTGTTCTTTTTGCTGTTGACTCGACATTGCTTTGATGCTTGAAATTGACCCTTGTCTTTGTAGCTTCGACATTGATTTTGAACTGAATATTCTTTTCGACATTGGCTTTGTTCGAACTGTTAACTGGTCAGCATGCTTTTGATTCTGGTTTGACTTTAGTATTGTTGTAGACCCTTGATCACTCGAGTCTTTGTGTACTTTGGTATTCTCAGATGTACTTTATTTGATCACTATTGCAGTTTGGCTATGTTCGAGCTACTGAGATCTTGAGTCATATGCTTTGTTTTACCATATTGTTGCTGTGTTGGCTTCAGTTCTGTAGCATGCTTGACTTGAAGTTATTAGTCTGGTTCATTGTATATGAGTTCATTTTCTTGGCTGCCTCTTTGAATTTGAGTAGACTGTTTTGACCACTTGATTGTATTCGAATTTGATTTTCGAATTACACCTGAGTTGAATCCGATTTGGGTTTGATCTTGTGACATTATTTTATTGCACCTAAGTTGAATCCGATAGTCTGGGTTTGACCTGTGCTCACCTGTCCCTGTTACTATATCAAGTGTATATACATATATCGGTGTGCACGGCCTTGTGGCATGTACAGTGATGCACTGTGCATGTCACAATGTTCGTGTATGATGAATTCGAACGATGACGAACAACCCAAATAACTGAGGCAAACATTATTTTCAAAATTCATATTTTGTTTTATACTGCAAAAACTTTTCCTTTTCAATTTTACTGCGTCAATGTATATTTCTGCAGATTGCTCAGATGCTGGATTCACATTGGAATGAAGTTGAAGATAAATATACGAGTGTGAGTGATATGTAGTGAGATACTGAATGTAGAAAAGAATTGTGATATAATCAGAAATTGTATTGTAATTGAATTTGTATAGTTATAGTGAGAGCTTGAAATTGTACTATCAAAATTGTAATAAATATTCGTTTGAATAAAATATTCGTTTGAATTCCAATTCTTTGTTATTTATTTTATTCAGCAAATATTTATTTGATCTGTGAAAAATAAAATAGTACAATATCAAATACATTTAAATAAATGTATATATGTTTATTATCATCAAACAAAAATCACGTAGACGCATATTCAACAATCTCCCCCTTTTGATGATAACAAACATATATTTAAGATTTTGACTATTTTAAATGTATTTGATTATTCAATTTGCTCCTACTATTTAAATGTTCTCTTTCTACACAATACTCCCCCTACATATATGCATGAGAATAAAATATGCAATATGAATCTATATGCAAATAGAAAATATGTGAATTTTATTTGTGAATTTGATTTTTCAAAATCTTAACCTTTCTCTTCCCCTTTTGTTATCAGCAAAAGAATAATAGTAATAGAAAAATAGAGATATAGTGGTAGACATTAATACAATATTAAAGCTCAATCGAGTGTAATTATTAATTTCAATAAGAAAATCAACCAAAAATCATAAATACTTTAATTGACGCATATTCCACTTTAGAATGATAGGAATGATTTCATCGAATAAAACCATATAGTTGGGTCTATTTGTGGTATATTTATTTCAGGAAATTTAAATATCTACTAACCATGCATAACCGTTAGGACTTTTAAATGAGATTAGTAGTATTCTAAATTTTTATTTTTAATTCAAAAATGAATTCAAGTATCTTCTAACCACGCATAACCGTGAGGACTTTTAAATGGGATTAGAATCAACTTGTCTATTTAATCAATTAATTTTGATATGTGTTCCATACATGCATAACCGTGAGGACTTTTAAATGAGCATGGAAGCACATAATCAAAAATCCAAGTAATTCACCCATGCATAACCGTGAGGACTTTTAAATGAGAGTGAATATTTTGGATATTTTAATTTATTATTAGAGATATAAAAAAAATGAAGCACAAATAATTTCCCGTTTAAACTACCACATATTGACATACTATATTGATTTTTGATGACTAATGGTTGATAGAAAAATGATAGAAATAGAAATGATCATGGAATATTTATCAACAAAAAGTTTTTATAACTCTTGTTTAAATTTCTAAAGAAATTTTCTAATTATACTTTCTCAAGTTATAATATATGATTAATATCAACAGTCATCTTATTTTCAATCACTATCTATCTTTTTAGATAATTATTAGGGGATCAGATTAGTTTAAAGTCAATTTCAAAAGTAATTATCAAATAACTAATCTGAAAAGAGTGGTTAACAGAAATTATTTTCTAGAAGGAGTTTAAGGAAAAACAAATTCTGCTAAATTGAAAAATTATTTCAAGTGAAAAAATGTGCAGATATTTTCTTTGAAAAATGATGCAGCTAATGAAAGTCAATAAATAATCACATTTCACTAGTAATTTTTTCTAACAACTACATTGCCAGTGAAATCTGCATCTGATTTTTACTTTCGCTCAGTATTTTCAATGTTATAGACCAGACTGTGAAAATTCAACAAATTTTATAAAATCATTTGTAACATTCTTTTTGAATTGAAGCCGTTGAAATAAACAAGCAGTGATTATAGTGTCAGAGCAAATATATCCACTTGTAGCATGATTAGTCAGTAATCAATCGATTAATTAATCCAAGCAATTTTATTCAACATTTTGAATAAGTCAGAATCAACATCATCAATTTTTCACTTAATTGGCTGATTTAATTCAGATTATGGTGCAGATTTTCACATTGAATTTATCGTATGAAAATAAAAACAATTACCTATTTTACCTTTACGATATCTTTACGTTATTTTCCATTGTGAATCTGTAACCTTTATACTAGGCTAAGGAACTTTGAATTGTCGCCCGTTGTGTGTCTGGAACAGCCAGAATCCAGATAACACCGATGTTGTTCCTTAGCCTGCCACCACACCTACACAACGAAAGATTTTTGTGACCTATTTGTTTTTATAGGTCCATGGTTGTTAGTGGCAGAATTATTTAAAGAATAATTTTGTATAGACCCAAAACTATTAATATACGTTCCTTTTCGCACCCAAATTTGTTTAACTTTGAGGGATTTTATATTTGTGCCTTTTGGAACCCAAATTGAAATTGTTTTCTCGTGTTTGGGCCTATACCAACAATTATTTTGATTGTGTCCAAATTTTCTACAAATAGTGCACATTGAATTGTCTTGCTTAATTTCACTTTTATATCGTTCCTTTTGAGTATACCCAAGTCCTTGTCTATCAATATTGACCGATTGTTTCCCTAATAGCATATTCAATGATTTTTTACTTTTGGAAAACTTATCTAAAGTAGTAGACAATTGTTGGACTTGTGATTTGAGTGATTCGTTTTCATTTAACAATTGTGTGCACCTTTTGATAGAATTTTCTCTTCTCGTATTTTCACTTTCTTTTAAAATCAAAATTTCATTTTCAAGTGATTTTATATTGATTTCTGATTTTTTAATCTCATCTTCGAATGTTGGACACTTATCACACTTAGGGATCCTACTTTGATAGTTTTTAACTAATTGGTCAAGTTGTTTATTTAATTCTATCAAAGTATCTTTTTGTGATTCGAGTTTAGCGTATCTTTCCCTAAGTCGTTCAAAACGGCCGTTTACATCATGGAAATGAATAAGCAACTCAGAATGGGTAAGTTTTGATACCTCACTTGGCTCGTCGTCGTCACTGTCAGTTATATCACCTTGAAGACACAATTCTGCTTTTTCACTTCCACTGCCAGTGCTTTGATCTTCCTCATCTGTTTCATCCCAAGTGGCTGCAAAACTTTTCTTTTTCTGTTTCTTTCCACGGCTGAATTTATTTTGTGGACAATCGGGACTGATATGACCGGGTTTGTTGCATTCGTAACAGATGATCTTCTGTTTGTCTGGGCTGTCAAATATTTTTGCTATTCTGCTTTTTAACTTTTGGTTTAGAGCTGGATTTCCGTGTTTCTGATTCCACTTTTTGAATTTTCTTATTAACAGCTCTAGTTCTTTTGCACCATCATCATCGTCATCGTCATCACTTTCAGTTGTTCCTTTGAGAGCTATCGATTTCTTCTGAGTATCTCCTCCTTCACGCTCTTCTTTGAATTTCATCTCTAGCTCATATGTGGTGAGATTTCCGATGAGTTCTTCAACTTTCAACTGTTTCAAATCTTTTGATTCTTGAATTGCAGTTACTTTGGCTTCAAAGCTTCGTGGAACTACTCTGAGGATTTTTCGGACTATTTCCAGTTCGGTGTATGATTTTCCGAGAGCTTTCGATTTGTATACGATATTGGAAAGTCGTCCGTACATCTCTTTGACATTTTCTTCCTTCGCCATTGTAAAGTTCTCATATTCGCTGCTTAGCATAGCAAGGCGAGATTCTTTGACTTGAGATGTTCCTTCGTGAGTCACTTCGAGTGTATGCCATATTTCCTGCGCAGTCAGACAATGTGAGACACGATTAAATTCAAATTGATCCAATGAACAGATAATAGAATTCATTGCCTTGGCGTTAGTAATTTGTAATTTGTTTTCTAATTCTGTCCATTGATCCTTTGGTTTTTCTATTTCCTGATTGTTCACAATTATAGTTGGTTTGTTATATCCTGTTTTCACAATATCTCACGCGTCAATGGTTTTTAGAAAAATTTCCATCCTATTTTTCCAATAAGCATATTCACCATTGAACATTGGTGGTCTAACTATTGACTGACCCTCTGCAAAAGCGTTATTAAAAGAAGCCATTTTAAAAATTCAAATTTTTAAAACAAAAATTGATTTTTGAAAAAATCGAATTTTTAAATTAAAAATTTGACTCTATTACCTAGCTCTGATACCACTTGTAGGATCGATTTCACCCTAGAGGAGGGGGTGAATAGGGTGATACTATCAATTATTAAAATTATTGCGGAAGTTATATCAATTTTAATACAAAACACAGCAGAATAAAAACAGCACAGATATTGCAGAATATAAATATCAGAAACAGAACAACACAGAATTTACCCAGCTTCGGCAAAACCCTGCCTACGTGCTGCCCCCAAGGTTTCTACTAGAAATTAGATAGTCAGACGCTTACACACGTAAACTCGCGACACCCGCTACCGACTAATCCTAACTCTACGCTCAAAACCCTGCCACAACTCAGCCACTGAGTTGCGAATTCTCAATCTACGCCACGTAGATTGTCCCCTAGTCACACGACTAGTAAATACAATTTTTAAAACAGAATTTAAAAACAAAATTTAAACTAATTTAAAAATAAACTAAACCCTAATTAAAGCCTATATAAAAAGATGAATGCCAGCCCCAAATTAATCACACAAAAATATGCCGGCCCAACATCCTTTCATATTTTAACTTTGGCCTTTTTTTATTTGTGGAAATGCCGGCTTCCTATGACTCCTCTGTGAGAATTTAGGGCTTGTGTAAATGAATGCTTCTCGTTCGTTCTTTGCTCTGATGAAAATTAGGGTTTTGTGGAATTGAGTCGCCGCTTCAACTTGTTGATGATGCTGCTTTGTTTTCTTCTCTTCGATTACTTTGAATATTCACGGCTCCTTCAATTTTTGATCGAGCTCGTCTTCTGATTTTGGTAAGTGATTTATGCCTTTTGCTTTATTGTTATTGCGTACTTGAGCTCGATCTTTGATTCGAGTTGGAAGATGATTTTGGAATTGTATTTTATCGGTTTATTGTTTTTGCTCGTACTCGAATCTGATGATTTTGCCGATGATGTTAGCATTGTTTATATAGGATTCCAGTTCCTATATTTTCGTTCGCATTTCATATACGAATTCGTCTGATGATTTAAACTCGGCTGTACGATTTTATATGGATGAACGTGATGATTTCTGACCTTTTCAAATCCTATATTTTCGTTGCTTTATTACTTGATACTCACGGCTTGATCTTGAACTTGCGATATTTCTGACTTGGTTGTGTTCTTTTTGCTGTTGACTCGACATTGCTTTGATGCTTGAAATTGACCCTTGTCTTTGTAGCTTCGACATTGATTTTGAACTGAATATTCTTTTCGACATTGGCTTTGTTCGAACTGTTAACTGGTCAGCATGCTTTTGATTCTGGTTTGACTTTAGTATTGTTGTAGACCCTTGATCACTCGAGTCTTTGTGTACTTTGGTATTCTCAGTTGTACTTTATTTGATCACTGTTGCAGTTTGGCTATGTTCGAGCTACTGATATCTTGAGTCATATGCTTTGTTTTACCATATTGTTGCTGTGTTGGCTTCAGTTCTGTAGCATGCTTGACTTGAAGTTATTAGTCTGGTTCATTGTATATGAGTTCATTTTCTTGGCTGCCTCTTTGAATTTGAGTAGACTGTTTTGACCACTTGATTGTATTCGAATTTGATTTTCGAATTACACCTGAGTTGAATCCGATTTGGGTTTGATCTTGTGACATTATTTTATTGCACCTGAGTTGAATCCGATAGTCTGGGTTTGACCTGTGCTCACCTGTCCCTGTTACTATATCAAGTGTATATACATATATCGGTGTGCACGGCCTTGTGGCATGTACAGTGATGCACTGTGCATGTCACAATGTTCGTGTATGATGAATTCGAATGATGATGAACAACCCAAATAACTGAGGCAAACATTATTTTCAAAATTCATATTTTGTTTTATACTGCAAAAACTTTTCCTTTTCAATTTTACTGCGTCAATGTATATTTCTGCAGATTGCTCAGATGCTGGATTCACATTGGAATGAAGTTGAAGATAAATATACGAGTGTGAGTGATATGTAGTGAGATACTGAATGTAGAAAAGAATTGTGATATAATCAGAAATTGTATTGTAATTGAATTTGTATAGTTATAGTGAGAGCTTGAAATTGTACTATCAAAATTGTAATAAATATTCGTTTGAATAAAATATTCGTTTGAATTCCAATTCTTTGTTATTTATTTTATTCAGCAAATATTTATTTGATCTGTGAAAAATAAAATAGTACAATATCAAATACATTTAAATAAATGTATATATGTTTATTATCATCAAACAAAAATCACGTAGACGCATATTCAACAGGCACTCGGCACCAACATACCGCTCGGCATTAAGAGTCGTTCGGTATTGTATACCGTTCGGCATTCTAGAGTGATCGGCATAGCAAAGCGTTCGGCATACCTGGATTGTTCGGTATGGCAGAGCATTCAGCATGCATGGACCGTTCGGCATGGCAGAGCGTTCGGCGTACATGGATCGTTCGGCATGGCAGAGTCATTCGGCGCTCCATACTGCTCGGCATCCACACCTCATTCGACATACGGAGTTGTTCAGCATCTAGAGACGTTTGACATCAGTCTGTTCGGCATCGATGGTTCGGCATCAGTCTGTTCGGCATCAGTCTGTTCGGCATCGATGGTTCGGCATCAGTGTGTTCGGCACCAATGGTTCGGCATTAGTCTGTTCGGTATCGATGGTTCGGCATCAGTCTGTTCGGCACCAATGGTTCAGCATCAGTCTGTTTGGTATCAATGTTTCGGCATCAGTTTGTTCGGTATTAATGGTTCGACATCAGTCTGTTCGGCATCGATGGTTCGGCATCAGTCTGTTCGGCATCAATAGTTCGGCACACATAACTCACTCTTTCTGGGCTGAGGTAATCGGCTGCCAGGCCCACCAGGGAAGTCCAACCCATCTTCGTCTATAAATAGAGGGGCAGGGTCACAGTGAAATGGACCTTTTTCCGAGAACACTAGGGAGACTCTGTCGCTTTCAAGGCTCATTCTCTTTAATTAGCAATTGTATTCAAGTAGTTGGTATACGGATTGTATCTATAATCAATTATCAAGTAATGCAATAAAGATTAATCTCAAAGTGGACGTAGGCAGTTACGCCGAACCACTATAAATCTGGTGTTCTCGTCTTTGCATTCAATTTAGCATATTGTTCTTTGTTTAAATTTACTTTCATCATTTATCTCTCTACACAATCTTTCTCAACGAGGTTAGTGACCAATTTTGGTGCTAACACTTTGGTGCTTTCACTGAGAATCGAATTCTCAGACCTCAAGGATCTGCTTTGAAGCTACTGGATTGAATAAATCCCCCGAAGAAGATCCGAGTCATTCGTAGGACATCCATTGATTCTACTCAAAGTTCATACATTCAAGCTCCTGGGGAGTCGTTGAAGGAGTATTTACAGAGATTTCATGTTGCGGCTACTGAAGTCAGTAATCCCAATGACCATGCAATTATTATGGCTGTGATGCGAGGTGTGGATCCGGATTCAGAGTTTGGAGATTAGTTGGCAGGAAAACCTCCAACTACGCTAGAGCGTTTTTACTCAAAGGCACATCAGTTCATAAGAAGAGAGGAAGCCAGGTGGATAAGGCGAGATAAGGCACCGGGGCCTGTTTAGGAATCCGTGAAAAGCAACATTGCTGTGAAGCAATCCGGAGACAACTCGGGGAAGGTTCAGGTCAATGTCCAGAACAAGCCCGGTCAATCTAAGGAATCCGGAGGAAGAAATCAAGGGAAGAAGAGAGAAGCGGGGAAATGGAAGCCGAGAATTCCAACCTACAACGAGTACACCCCGCTGAATGTGTCTCTTGAGAACATTTACCTATCAACCTGTAATACCTTTCAGTACAGAAAGCCACGTTCGAAGGAGTCGACCGAGGAACAAAAGCGGACCGGGAAGTATTGCCGCTTTCATGAGACTTATGGGCACAATACTGAAGAGTGCAGACACCTATACGACGCTATAGAGAAGTTGATTAGGCAGAAAAAGTTACAGGAGTTTGTGAAGAATCCGCAGGAAGGTGGACAGGGAACGTCCAATCCCGGCCGTGCACCAGCTCCACGTCACCCCGAGGAGCCTGCTCGGACCGTGGGCAGACTAGTCATAAACACGATCATCGGCGGACCTCACCCTGCAGATAAGTACTAGCAAGAAATGGAGCGGTATGCTAATTCCCTGAGGCATACAGATTTTGAGTGTTGTTCCAACGTAGAGGATGGGACTCCCGCTAAACAGCTGCGCATGATGACATACGATATAGTATTCAGGAGCAGAGATGCTGACCGGGTGGAGGCTCCTACCATTGACCCGATGGTCATATCTGTGACAATCGGGCCGGCTTTTGTGAAAAGAATTCTGATTGATTGTGGAAGTTCTGTCAATATCATCTTCAAGAAGGCTTATGACCAGATGAAGATGGAGACGAAAGATTTGAAGCCATCTAAAGCTCGTATACACGACTTTAAAGGCGCAACAACCGATGCAGTGGGATATGTTGAGTTACCAGTTGAACTGGGACAAGGTGAGCGTATGAGGGTGCGAATCCTACCTTTCGTAGTTTTGGATGTGGATTCTCCGTACAATGTGTTTTTGGGCTGACCGGTCCTGGATGAGTTTAGGGCAGCGTTAGCCCCGTGGTGTTTGACTTTAAAATTTCCGACTGACAAAGGAGTAGGTGTTGTTCATGGCGACCAGGCGACCGGTCGTGCATGTTATGTGGCTGAGCTCCGAGAGGCCCATCGGAGGGAGAAAGGAAAGGTTGCGGACAATCCCGTCCGCATCCAGCATACTGACAATTGACAAGTAATGCCCGAGCTCTGGCTTGGGCATGATTCTCGGATCTTCAGAGACATAGATCCGAGAGACGACGATGAGGAACCCAGGGAGGAGAAAGCAGCACCAGTTGAAATGACGATTGACATTTCAGTCAGTCGAGACGATCCATCGCGAGTACTGAAGATTGGATCACAACTCAGCCCCGCAATGACTGAAGACCTTAGTGATTTCCTCCGAGCGAATCTCGATGTTTTCGCTTGGACACATTCTGACATGTGCGGGATCTCCCCCGCTATTACGAGTCATATGTTGAACATAGACCCGAAGTATGTCCCCGTTAAGAAAAAGAGGAGAGGAATGGACCTGGAGAGGTCCGCTGCTCTCAAAGAGGAGGTGGACAAACTCAAAGCCAATGGGTTCGTTCACGATGCCCTCTACCCTGAATGGGTATCAAACCCCGTGCGGGTGAAAAAGGCGAACGGAAAATGGAGAACTTGCGTAGATTATTCCGATTTGAACAAAGCATGCCCCAAGGACAGTTTCCCATTACCTAGGATTGATCGGTTGGTCGACTCCACTGCAGGACACGAGTTGTTGTCATTCATGGATGCGTACTCGGGATACAACCAGATCCCGATGCATATTCCAGACCAGGAACACGCCGGTTTCATCACAGACGTTGGGCTATATTGCTATGTAGTAATGCCTTTTGGATTGAAAACGCGGGGGCGACCTATCAGCGTTTGGTGAATCGAATGTTCAAAGACCAGATTGGTAGAACGATGGAAGTTTATGTGGATGACATGCTCGTGAAGTCACGACAGTCAAATGACCACATTCGAGACTTAGCAGAGATGTTCGGTATACTCAGACATTATGGGATGAAGATCAACCCTCTGAAGTGTTCCTTCGGCGTTGCGTCGAGGAAGTTTTTGGGATTCATTGTTAATGCCAGGGGAATTGAAGCTAACTCGGAAAAGATTCAAGCTATTCGAGATGTGCAAGTGCCCAGAACTATAAAACAGGTACAAAGCTTGAATGGCAAGGTGGCTGCGCTGAGTCGATTTATATCCAGAGCCACAGACAAGTGCATTCCCTTCTTCGATATAATAAGGAAAGGAAAGAGGAATTTCGAATGGACATCCAACTGTGAGGAAGCGTTCCGAGATCTGGTGAGGCATTTGGAGAGTCCTCCAGTGCTATCGAAACCAGTAGACCACGAGATGCTATACGTATACTTGGCCGTATCCCCGCATGCTGTAAGTGCGGCTTTTGTCCGCGAGGAGGACCGAGTCCAAAATCCTGTGTATTACGTTAGTAAACGTTTAACGGGGGCAGAAAGAAATTACCCTAAAATTGAGAAATTGGCCTATTGCTTGGTGATTGCATCATGCAAGCTGCGTCCATACTTTCAAGCACATTCAGTTAGTGTCTATACCGATCAGCCCTTACGACAGGTACTCCAACGACCAGAAACTTCTGGAAGGATGTTAAAATGGAATATCGAGTTGAGTCAGTTCGATATTACCTACCTGCCACGAAGAGCCATACAAGGGCAAGCATTAGCAGATTTCATTGCCGAGTTTACTGTATCTGACGAACCAGATGGTCACAGTGTCATTCCCCCCATTCTGTATTTAAATTCCAGTATTTTAGCTAGCATAGAGTTAGTAAGCATCACCCAGAACCACTATTTCTGTATTTGAAGATTACTACCTTTTATAGTAGGCCTAGTATATAAGCTTTGCTACCATCAAAAGCAGGTCAAATTATCGTTTCATCGGTAGTTTAGGATGTATTTCAAGTCATTTGACAAGAGAAGGCTGATCATAAATCATAATCCTTAATGGCTAAATCATAGAAGTTTGCTATATGGACATAGAAATCATATTAGACTTACAAGTCACAAGGTTAAACACTTTCAAACTCAATAAATTTGAAATATATACTCATAGGTCACTAAATTGGAATTGAATCTGGTCAAGTGATAACTAATGCATTTAAAGTTTAAGTATTAGAACTTTGACATGTTTTCCATGGATCCCCCTCTCTTTCTCTATACATAATATCATATGACTGTGTATACGAAGGATAGGTTGTAATTTTATTGTTGTGTTGAGTGATTACAAAGCATAATGTACATAGCAAATCTAACTGTATAATTGCAATACGATATACATGCATCACAATGCAATCTCATTTAACTACTAGATTATCTATTTTAATGTATGGCTTCTAGGAGTACATTCAGCTTGAAGACTGTAGACTGAGTTAGATTAGTTGAGTTGTATTTATTAATTTCTAATGTCGGTGCACATTTCATAGGAAGCAATGAACACTGTATGGAAATGGAACTTATGATACCATTATTATATTAGCACCAATATGGCTTATATTACTGTTTTTGTTTACATATGTTTCCCTTTCATTAAGTCAACTATTTCGTTAATTTCTTAATTATGTTGTTAGAATTGATTAATGCACTAGAAAAATGGTGTTTACTTAGAATTGATTAAGTCAAGCAATAACTAATGCAATATATACTCAAATGCTTCACCTGGTTTTAGCTTTACATAGTTAAAGAAAAACGATTATATAACTCTAATATGATTTCGATATTGTTCTTTTAATGGAAATGTTAGCTTCTCTTTCTCACTTAGTAACCTAATCTGAACCAAATTAAATGAATACAAACATTACAAACAATGAAAACTTTAAAAATCCATTGTATGAAAAAGAGTTCTGCATGTACCTTGCTTTCTTCAGCTTCTCAAACTTGCACAATGCATCGGGTATAGGGTCAGTCAACCTGTAATTGTTGTACAGCCTGAGAAAAGTGAGGTTGGAGATTCTCCTACGGATTCAGGGATGGTGGTGGAGACTGAAGAAGTGGAGTTGGAGAATATTATCATGAAATTCTGTAGAGAAGAGAGCTGCCTAATGGCAGGTGCAATTAGGCCCATAACGTCGTCATTGGCGATACATCGGTCATTCTGTTATAGGAGTCACACCATTTACCGGTCCAGAAGCAACAGACTAATTTGGAACTGTTCCATGTGACCAGTGATAGTGGATTGCTGAAAGCTAGCTCTTTACATTCAGAAGTGTCATTGCTTCTATTTTTAGGCAGTGGTAGGCTACTATTGTTGGGTATATATGTGTTTCTTGGAAAAATTACATTGCCTTTTCTCAAGACCTAATGGTCAAAATACCAAATTTAATTGTCGTCTAGCACCAATTCTTGTTTAGTAAAAGGAAGTGTGTTTTCTCCATCAGCTGCCTACCTATCCGCACATCATTCAACTCATCATCTCAACCGCTCGTGCAATCCAAGGGCTGGCATCTCTATGTAGATTTATTTCGGATCATGGGCTAATCTGCTTAAAGCCCAATGCTCTTATATGTATCTATATATATTGCTGTGTGTATTCACGTTTTTATTAATTCAGTATCTGATTGTATCTGATATAATAAAACAATCTCTTCATCAAACATTATTCAAATCAAAACATTTGTATTGCATTACTTTTCTAACTTGTTTACACAAAGATATTTTAGAATTTAAATCACATTGTAAGAACATGTTGATGTTGTATTGTTTGTGTATACCTCTTAGTACTTTGCTCCTGATAAATTAGGTGTGATAATACTGTATACATGATTAACAACAACAATAGTGCAATACAAGTATTGATATTGTATTAACAAGATTTATTTTCAATACACAAAGTTGCAGGTTCTAATGAGAAGAATACAATAATACAAAAGCAATATATTCTCTTTAAAGCATTTTATTCATACTAGCCTTTAAATTGCAATGAGGTTTAATGAATACAGAATGATGTCTTACATTGTAAAAATATAGTCAAACTCTATCTTCTTTGCTTTCTGACTTTAAGACTTTTTTAGATAGTTTTCACAACACTTTTCAGGTTAGAAATCATGTTAGCTGTTCTCATCACCGATGTCAACATTCTGATGTCATTTTCTTTTCGTATATCATACTTAATTATTGTTTGCTAATTTATTCGATTAGTTGGTACAATGACTGCACTATCTTTCATATACCAATGCTAATTACTATTTCCTAACAGTTTCAACCAATAGACCAATTTTCTAATTTGCTTCCTCTAGACAGTCTAAGCTGACTGCATTGGGTTGTCCGGCTGGTTGAACTGGTTGGTGCATGACTTTAGACACAAATATACAAATAATAGTGTAAACCAGAAATCATTTATAAATGCAGTTTTAATTAGCAGTTCACTTAAAATTCCAATAACCTAGCCATTGGTTGCTCAAATTCTACAAATTAAAAACCTAATTGCTCAGATTCTTTTTTTATTAACTAACACATGACTACTTCATAAATTTTAGTTCATTGCTCAAATTCTTATATATGATTTGAAATCATTTACACATGCATGCATGCGCACTCATGCACATGTGCTTGTGTTTATGCATGCTTAGGTACAATGTTTGGCACACTAAACGGATTGAAAATTCCTAAATGAGATAGTATTAACTGATCTTAATTTACTCAGTGATGTTGTTACAAAAGATGGTAATACTTTTAGATTAGCATTATAAATCATGACCGTAACCAACATAAGGCTGATTAAGAGAGATTAGAATAATAGCTTTATTGTTGTTTTCAAACAATTTAATATTGAGTTGTTTTTAAATATAAGTAGAAATAGATTTTTAAATAGACTTGATATCTATATTTATTTGAATTGATTTTAAATTTAGATTTTAAATTGACTTTGAAATTGAATTTAAGAATTGAATTTAAAGAAATATATATCTTAAAATAAAATAATAATATAGTTTGGATTTAAAATATATGAATAAAAGTTTTTATTTAAAAATACGATTTCTTTTATATCATTTTCCTTAAAGGAATTTATTTATTTGAATTTATAAGGTATTTAGTTAATAGTAAATAAATATAATAGTTTCATATTATCATTTAAAATGGATTAAATACACTATATATGATTTAGTTAAAATCTAATTGGTTTTTATTTTATTTTCTTTTAAAGGTTTTATTTTTATAAATTAAGAAAAGCATTTATAAAATAAGATATGTATTTATCTAATTAGGAAATAAATATAAAAAGCTTTTAAAATCATTTAAAAATATTTATGCATGTAGTATTACAAGTGTTAATTTATTAAACCCCTAAATAACATGTGTTAAGTTAGTAAATATGTTTAGTGACAAGTGTCACAATTTCATTTATATTTTCTTTAATTTTTATAAATCAAAAACCAAAATTCTATATATTTCTACTTCTCATTTCTTTTTCCCTTTCCTACCTCTTTCTCTAAACTTTCAAGCCAGCACGTTTTCAAAAACTGAAAAGAAAATTTTCCAAAGCCTTTTAAACATTCAAACTATTTTCTCTCCAAAATTCTAAAATCTGAAACCAAAAGCCAAATTGAAAATTCCTCAAAATCTAAACTGCAAGCTATTTTCAAACTGAAGAAAAATCAGAAATCAAAGATCAAAACAAATTGCAGCAAGTTTCAAGAATCAACAAACCCAAAATCTAAACAAGAAATTCAAAGTTCTGGAGCTAGCTGTTCAAGCTTAAGTTTCAAATCATCTCAGTTCTGTTCAAAGCTCTGTTCTAAACCAAGTGAGTAAACAATATGTTTTAAAAACAGTAATATGGTTGTTATTTTGATTTGCATGTGATAATTCTATATAGAAAAGTTGTTTAATGGTTGAATATATCTAGTTATATATACCTTACTATGATCATATGTGAATTATCTATCTGTATGAATATAGATAAGTTAAATTGTTTAAACCTTTAAACAATTTGGCCTTAAAAGATACGTTTTGGATTTCGATGAGACCGGGATCGGGTTTCCGTATACCGGTATTCCAGGTCTGGAGACCCGAATACCACATCGATCCAAATTAACGATAGGTCGTGAATCTCAAGTGAAGATGAAGATTCAGAGTGCAAGGGTTATTGTCGTTAACTCTGAGGGTGATTCCAAAACGAGTGTAACGAGATAATGCCTTCGGTTTCGTTCGAACCCGGAACGAACTTGTATGGATTGAATGCTTTCAGCACATCGTCAGGTGGACGATGAGCATTCTAAGTGATGTGTTCTGATTAAAGGTAATCGTAGCCTCAAGCCTCATCAAACCGGGAATGGCTAAAACAGGGGAGGTGCAGCAAGGTTAGTGGGTAGCACCCAAGTAGTATAAGATTCCTCTGTCTAGAGTCCCTTTTTATTTCGGCTGTGTGGGTGGTTGTTTGGCCGCAACCACGGGGTTTCTTATGCGGGAATTATCCAGTAAGGGATGTTCCGGCCTTGTGTTGCAGGGGATTGGGAGTGATCCTCGGTACGTTGATCTAGGCCACGTACTGTGACGAGCGGTACCCCGGTAGCTCTGCCATTGTATGGAATCCAAAATCCAATAAGTGCCGTACGATTTAGTTGTGCCCAACTATGTTGGAACGTGAGATGTAAGCATTCCAGCTATTTCTGTATTTTACTTGAAAACCCTAGACCCTATTATAATATAACTGGATTTCCTATCAAATGTTTTGGTTAGCGTAAGGTAAAAACTTACCCATGTTTATTTGTGGGGAGTCTTACGTGATACCTTTGTTTTCAAAAGGTTTTGAAGTTAAGCAATTTAAACCGTTTACTCACACCAGACCCATGTCTGACCCAAGTGTTTATTTTCTGTTTTATTAAACCTTGGGTACTCAAATTTTTACGAGTAGCCAAGGGATTCAGGTTTGCTTTGACGAATCTTTGGAGGAGCAATGGAGCAGGAGGCTTCAGCGTTCGTAGATATAGTGTTCCGCTGTGTTAGTCTGTATGAGTCATTTGTTGAGTTGTATTTGGGTTGTAATGACTAGACAGATGTTTATAACTGTCTAGTATGTGTTGTATGAGCTGTGTATCTCTGATGTATATGTTACAATGTAATATCTTATTTGATTAATATAATTTATTCGTTCCGCTGTTTAGATTCTGATGTGTTTCTTTCTTTCTTCTCTATCTTTTCTCTTTTCTATCCCTTTCTTTCTTCTTGATGATACGACTTTTTGTGGAGAAAAAGCCGGGTCGTCACACCCACAATTATCAAGCACAAGAGTATCTCAAAGCCAACCACAGTCAGATCCGGTGAATGATCTGATGAAGGCCATAATCAAGCCTCAGAGCCAGATGATATCCATTCAGCTCGATGAATCGAATTTTTTGCTCTGGAAATTACAAGTTGAAACATCCATCAGAGGTTATGGGTTAGAGGATTATATTCTTGGCACAAGAATTACTCCACCGAAGTTTGTTAAAAATAATGAAGACAAACTAGTGCCAAATCAAGAATACACAACACACCAAAGGCAAGACAGCCTTGTATGTGCATGGATGATGTCATCCATAAGTGCATCAATTCTGCCACAACTTATAGGCTGTAAAACTGCTCAAGAAGTATGGACAACAATTGAAAGAAACTTTACTTCTCAGTCATCTGCAAGAATCATGCACCACATAAGACAACTACAAAATATCAGAAAGAATGATATGACAATGAATGAATATCTGCTCAAAGTCAAAAACTTATGTGATCAACTAGCTTCAGCTGGACACAAAGTGTCTGAATTAGAACACGTGCTGCACATAATCAGTGGTCTAGACAGTGAATATGAAGCTATTGTGGCCATCATCTCCACTATGGAGCCTACACCACCCTTACAGTTTGTGTATTCTACCCTTCTTTCACATGAAGGAAGGATAGAACACAACAAAACAGTAAGTTCAGATATCTCAGTCAACTACACATTCAACAAAGGTAAACAAAACCCAAATACCAAAGGACAGTTCAATAACTTTCAAAGAGGTGGACCATCCAACAGAGGAAGAAGAGGAGGCAGAAGCAACAACAACAATAAAATAAGGTGTCAAATATGTGAGAAGTATGGTCATGGGGCAAATAAATGTTACTTTAGATTCAACAAGAACTATACTCCTTCACAACAAGGTAGCAGTGCAAATGTAAACCTAGTCACTATGCCAAAAGACAGCAGCTCAAATCAAGCAGAAGTTCTAAACACTGAAACAACAACAAATGATGATACTGGAGATGACTGCTGGTACCAGACTCAGGGGCTACTAATCACGTGACCAACAATCTCAACAACTTAAACTTGGGAAACAAAGAGTACAAAGGTACACAAAATCTTTCTATTGGTAATGGTAAAACAGTGCACATTACACACACTGGAAATGCAAGAATACATGGACCCAAACAACTTCTTCTAAGAAATTTGTTAAGGGTTCCTTCAATTAAAAAGAATCTAATGAGTGTTTCCCAATTTGCAAAAGATAACAAAGTCTACTTTGAATTTTATCCTAACACATGCATAGTTAAAGATATACTAACACAAGGAATTATCTTGCAGGGTAAAGAAAACAATGGATTGTACAGATTTGATTTTTCAAATTCAAAAATCTGTGAGAATAAGGAAAATACCCATGTAATGAATGTTACTAGTGATTCTAAAAATTGTAGTAAATTTGAATTGTGGCATCGCAAACTGGGACATCCCAGTATAAAAAGTGTAAAACATGTCATGAGTAGTAATAACATTTCATCTAGTAACATCCCTGATTCTTACTTTTGTACTTCTTGCCAATTGGGAAAGAGTCGTAAACTTGCATTTCCAAATTCACACACAAGTTACACAAGACCCTCTGAGTTAATTGCTAGTGATCTATGGGGGCCAGCACCTATTAGCTCAGATTATGGCTACAAGTATTACATATCTTTTATAGATGCTTATTCAAGATTTGTATGGATATACATGCTAAAGTCTAAGTCTGAAACCAGTAATATAGTAATGCAGTTCATTAACAAGGTTGAAAACATGACTGGGAATAATGTATGTACATTTCAGTCAGATGGTGGAAAAGAATTTTTACCTTTAAAAATTTTCTTTGAAAAGAAAGGTATTAATGATAGGACTACATGTCCATACACATCTGAACAAAATGGAATCATTGAAAGAAAACATAGACATATTGTAGAGTCTGGGCTAACTTTACTAGCACAAGCCTCTATGCCCTTAAAGTTTTGGCCAGAGGCATTTACCACTGCTGTACACTTGATAAATATACTACCAATAAAAATTCTTAAGTTCAAGTGTCCACAAGAAGTGTTAACTAAAGTTAAACCAGATTATGAGCATCTAAAAATATTTGGGTGCCAATGTTTTCCTTGTTTAAGATCTTATAACAAACACAAATTAAACTTCAGATCTACCCCTTGCACCTTTTTAGGATATTGTAATAGACAAAAGGGGTATAGGTGTTTAGACAACAAAGGAAATATATATATATATATATATATATCCAGGCATGTAAGATTCAATGAGCAGGTTTTTCCATATAGCAATGCTGAAGTTAAAACCACTGAAAAAGTGAGAAATCCAAAATTCATGATTCCTGATCTACCCGATGAGATTGAGGTTCTGCCCTCAACACAACATATAAGGAATGACATCAGTACAAGCTCACAACACACCATGACTACTAGAGAGTCAGGTCAAGAGCAAGCTACACATGAAGATGATAGCAACAATCAGAATTTTCAAAGTCAAGAAACAAGCAGTCCAAGTCATGATCAAGCCATCAGAGATGATACTATGGCCTGCAGCAGTTCAAACAGCAGCTCTGACAGTACTGTCAGAAATAATATCAATATTCACCCAATGTTAACTAGAGCAAAGTGTGGTATTTATAAACCAAAGATTATCTACAACATGGTTGTTCAGGAAGAACCTTCATCCTACATAGAAGCTGCTCAAATGATAAATGGAGAGCTGCTATGCAGGAAGAATATAATGCTCTAATTAACAAAGGAACTTGGGATCTGGTTAAAAAACCAGAAAACAAAAATATAATTAGGTGCAGATGGACTTTTAAATTAAAGAAAAATGCTGATGGTTCAATTTCTAAATATAAAGCAAGGTTGGTTGCAAAGGGGTATTCACAACAGCATGGGTTTGATTTTTCAGAAACTTTTCCCCCTATTGTGAAGCCATCCTCAATTAGAATCATTCTAACCATTGCTTTAAGCATAAATTGGAGCATCAGACAATTAGATGTTAATAATGCTTTTCTCAATGGTGTATTACAGGAAGAAGTATTTATGGAGCAACCAGAAGGGTTTACTCAGAAATCAGACAAAGGGTTGGTGTGAAAACTCAATAAAGCTATCTATGGCTTAAAGCAAGCTCCAAGAGTTTGGTTTGATAAGCTCAAGTCAACACTTGTGAAATTCGGCTACAACTCACTAAAATCTGACAACTCCATATTTACTAAAATTAATGATCTTGCCACCACTTATATTCTAATTTATATTGATGATTTTATTATTACAGGGAGCAATGAGTCAGAAATTAAGAAAATCACTGCAATGCTTAACTCAGAATTCTCTATTAAAGATCTAGGTGACCTGAATTACTTTCTAGGAATTGAAGTACAAAGAACCTCAAAATCAGAAATACATCTCAATTAAAGGAAGTACATTTCAGAAATATTATCAAGAGCCAAAATGGACAAAGCTAATCCCCTACCAACTCCAATGGTTGCAAATCATCAACTATCAAAATATAAGGGTGAAGCAATTCAAAATGAAAAGCAGTACAGGAGCATAGTTGGTGTACTTCAATATGTGACTATAACAGGGCCAGACATATCATTTTGTGTTAATAAATTTAGCCAGTACATGCAAAATCCTTTAGACAGTCATTGGAAAGCAGTAAAGAGAATACTTAGATATCTCAAAGGAACAATAAATCATGGCCTTATCTTAAAATCTAGTCACACACTTAACATAAATGCATATGCTGGTGCTGACTGGGGAACAGATACAGATGATCGAAAGTCAACATCAGGCTATTGCATTTATTTGGGTAAAAATCCTATATCATGGAGTGCAAGGAAGCAAAACACTATGTCAAGATCCAGCACAAAGGTCGAATTTAGGTGTGTGGCAAGTGCAGCAGCAGAAGTCATGTGGTTAGAGTCACTTTTAAGTGAACTCAACATCAAACCAAACAGAAGAGCAACAATTTGGTGTGATAATGTTAGTGCAATTTCTCTAACATCAAATCCGGTTCTTCATTCAAAAACCAAACATATCGAATTGGACCTCTACTTTATCAGAGATCAAGTAATTAAAGAGAAATTAAGAGTTGGATACATACCATCTCCACATCAAAAAGCGGATATACTTACTAAACCGTTATCGAGGCCAAGTTTCACAAGATTAAGAGAAGAGCTCAACGTTGATGCTGCTAACCCAAGTCAGAGATCTCAAAGAATAATCTTCATACCAGATTGATGTTTGATTCGTTGTTCTCTGCATGCTCTCCTCTGTAAATCATCTATTTTTGTTGTATTTCCTCCTTGAGAAGGGCAGCCGCCATTGGTTTTCTTTCTCTAGCAAACCCTAGACTATTCGGGTTTGAGGGGGGAGTAAAAGGAAGTGTGTTTTCTCCATCAGCTGCCTACCTATCCGCACATCATTCAACTCATCATCTCAACCGCTCGTGCAATCCAAGGGCTGGCATCTCTATGTAGATTTATTTCGGATCATGGGCTAATCTGCTTAAAGCCCAATGCTCTTATATGTATCTATATATATTGCTGTGTGTATTCACGTTTTTATTAATTCAGTATCTGATTGTATCTGATATAATAAAACAATCTCTTCATCAAACATTATTCAAATCAAAACATTTGTATTGCATTACTTTTCTAACTTGTTTACACAAAGATATTTTAGAATTTAAATCACATTGTAAGAACATGTTGATGTTGTATTGTTTGTGTATACCTCTTAGTACTTTGCTCCTGATAAATTAGGTGTGATAATACTGTATACATGATTAACAACAACAATAGTGCAATACAAGTATTGATATTGTATTAACAAGATTTATTTTCAATACACAAAGTTGCAGGTTCTAATGAGAAGAATACAATAATACAAAAGCAATATATTCTCTTTAAAGCATTTTATTCATACTAGCCTTTAAATTGCAATGAGGTTTAATGAATACAGAATGATGTCTTACATTGTAAAAATATAGTCAAACTCTATCTTCTTTGCTTTCTGACTTTAAGACTTTTTTAGATAGTTTTCACAACACTTTTCAGGTTAGAAATCATGTTAGCTGTTCTCATCACCGATGTCAACATTCTGATGTCATTTTCTTTTCGTATATCATACTTAATTATTGTTTGCTAATTTATTCGATTAGTTGGTACAATGACTGCACTATCTTTCATATACCAATGCTAATTACTATTTCCTAACAGTTTCAACCAATAGACCAATTTTCTAATTTGCTTCCTCTAGACAGTCTAAGCTGACTGCATTGGGTTGTCCGGCTGGTTGAACTGGTTGGTGCATGACTTTAGACACAAATATACAAATAATAGTGTAAACCAGAAATCATTTATAAATGCAGTTTTAATTAGCAGTTCACTTAAAATTCCAATAACCTAGCCATTGGTTGCTCAAATTCTACAAATTAAAAACCTAATTGCTCAGATTCTTTTTTTATTAACTAACACATGACTACTTCATAAATTTTAGTTCATTGCTCAAATTCTTATATATGATTTGAAATCATTTACACATGCATGCATGCGCACTCATGCACATGTGCTTGTGTTTATGCATGCTTAGGTACAATGTTTGGCACACTAAACGGATTGAAAATTCCTAAATGAGATAGTATTAACTGATCTTAATTTACTCAGTGATGTTGTTACAAAAGATGGTAATACTTTTAGATTAGCATTATAAATCATGACCGTAACCAACATAAGGCTGATTAAGAGAGATTAGAATAATAGCTTTATTGTTGTGTATCACAGTCAAGGGTCTAAAAGAAATAAGCTCAATACTTAAAATTTTAGTGAGCTCATTTCCACCATAAGAGAAAAAAGAACAAAATGCAAATCCAATTAATATCCAATATAAGAAAATTTCCTCCCACTAAAACATCAACAGTAACAATATCACCATCAACATTCCTAAGAGCCTTGAACAAGTCCTAAAACTACAAATAAATCCTAAAACAAATTTAAAAAAAAAAGATAAATGAAATAATATCACTGTAATTTGTATAATATTTAGATAGTATAGGAGTTGGAAGGATCAACCATGCTCATTATCACTACAACAAAACAGTCTTTTTACAACGGGCAATGCCCGTTGTAATATGGTTTTTGCAACGGGCATGTGCCCATTGTAATAGGCCTCGTTGTAATAGATCCACCACATTTTACAACGGGCAAAGCATGTTGTAAAAACTGTTGCAGTATACCTTTTTACAACGGGTTATGACCGTTGTAATAGACTATAATACAACGGCCAAAACCCGTTGCAATAGACTAACCATACTAGTTGCATAGCCTGTTTCACAACATGCATTGACCGTTGTAAAAAGCTCATATAACAACGCACATTGCCCGTTGCAAAATAAGTGCAAATTTTAAAAAAAATTACAGCAAAATCCATGCAATACATCCATACTAATACTAAATATTGTAACATCCCGTATTTTTAAGCCATTGAATTTGAACATTTAATTCATTTTAAATGTTTAATATGGGTTTAAGATTTATTTTGAACCAAAAAGAATTGGTTTAAACTAAAACAACAAGTGATAATTTCTAATGTGGAGGTTTAATTTGAGATTGGATAATAATAATTAAATATTCGAAATTGGGATAAAAGGTGAATTTGGGATAAATGATTATAAAAATGGTGTTTACATGTATTTTTAAGTTCAATTGGTTATAACTAATATTTTTGGATTTTTAGATAAATTTAAAAGTTAATAAGTAATTATTTGGAATTTTATATTAATTTAAAAATGAATTTAATATTATTAAAATGTAATTTAATCAGATTTTGGTCCGGAATAAGCCAGAATGATTTTTAATGTGTTTATAAATTTTATATGATTTATTGTTAAGTTAATAAAATATTAAAAATGAAATTTTAAGCGTTTCTGATAATTTCAGAAAATCGTCTGATTAAATAGACGAGTTAAAATAGCTTTCCGGGGCGCAGTCTCGGAATTCGACGAAACTAGTTCCATTGGATCCGTAATAGTTAGTTATTATCGGATTTCAATTTTCATAGCAATCGGAGTTGTCGTTTTACCGTGGCAGCTCGAAACGTATCGAAATCGATTTAACCGATTTAATTTTAAATTGATCGTTTAATTTCGTATCTCGCGCATACGATCAAATTAACTTACGAAACCTGTTCCATTGTGTCTGGAACGTTGAAAAACCCCAGGATAGCCTGTCGGAACGCGTAGTTTGGAGATCGTTTGCATTAACTGTTAAATTGAGAAATTATATTAATTAAATAATATTAAACTATTATATATATACATATAAATCTCAAAACCCTAGCTTATAACTCAAGCCGCCGTTTCCATCGTTCAATGGCCGAAAATCATCGACCTTTTCCTCAAAATCGCGAACAATCCATCGAGTTTTAGGTGATGCTTCCAACTAGAAAATCGGAGAGCGCGTCGGGTTCTTCGAGTTGTGCGGTGGAGATCGTGATCGAAGGAGTGTGGGGACCTGGGTGGGGCTGCGTGCGTTAGCCGGTGGTTGAGGTTTTTCTCAACCCAGGGACGACCGAGCTTGCAGATTTTCTGGGCATCGGTGTAGGTCGAGGCGTTCTTCGAGGTGGTAGGTCCTGATCGACGTGGAGGCGATCGATTTGGGTGCGGCGTTTAACCCTAGTTGGATGTGTTTGGGTTCGATGTTCTGTAGGTGTCGCGTGAGAGGGAAGGAGGAAATCAGCGGCCAGATTTCTTCACTTGATTTTGAACGGCAGTGATTGGTAAAAATAGAGAAAAATGTTTTAAATAATGTTCAAAACTTTAAAATTTAATAACTAACTCATACGATATCAGATTGAGACGAATTTGGTAGCGATGGAATCGCAGAGACGAGCACTATGAGATGGTACAGATCCGAATTTCATTCCGGGCAAGTAGAAATTTGAGTTAAATCGGACACCGTCCGGTTTAATTTGAAATTCGAACGCTCGCCGAAACTCAAGGTGAGTTATTCTCACTCACATCTGGATGCTAGACATTATAAATAATTGATATTTAAATATCTGTGTGGTTGATTGTCTATATTTGTGTTTATCTATCTGGATTGATATTTATATTGTGATGTGCTAACATTTGTGATGCAGGAAGAAACAGGTTGGAGGGATCCAACTGGATTCCTCAAAATGTAGCAATTATTTATAGTTGATAGTCATACCTGTTTGTATGTTGTGATTGATAAATCTGGAAGTTTAATTGTACTGTGAAATTGTTGTATAAAGTATAATCACAGAATTTAATTATAAATGGATAAATTGTGTTTTTTACGAAATAAAATGAATTGTTAAATTTAGAATTTCAAAGAATAAAATTTGAAATCGGATTTGAAAAGAAAAATGTAAATTGGGTCAAATTGGGATTTTGAATATAATGGGAAGTTTATGAAATGAGTAAATGGAAAGTATAGTTTTCTGGAAATTAAATTTATGAAATTATAAATTGTTTAAAATAACGATGTTTATTTTAATAATGGCTAATGTTATCCGAAAATTAAAAATATGTTAAATGGAGTTTCCAACTATAAATTAACAAGTTCAAATGAAAAATAGAATGTTTTGAAATGCCGTATTTCATTGGAATTTAATTAAGTGAATTGGAAATTTGGCTTCCATTGGAAATTCACCAAAAATGTTTAATTTAAAATGTTTTAAACTATGATTTAAAAATGAATTTCCGGATATGGGAAATTGGGTGTGAACTTCGGAGGAAGTTATAGTTAAGTATGGAATTGGAAATTTATGTTGAAATCATAAATTGACTTGAAATAAATCAGTGGATTTATATGAAAGAGTACTTTGAAATGTTTTGAAACGGGAAAGTGTTTCCCTTGGAAAAACCAAGTAAATGTTTATAAAAAGATTTTATGTAACTAAAGGTTAAGTTTTAAATCGTTTTAAAAAGTATTTTTAAGAAATCGTTATTTTTAAAGAAATAAATTAATAATTTTAATACCGTAAATAATTTAGGAGTATATTATTAATTATTTTTACAAATGGATTATTTAAAAGTTGGTTTTAGCTTAAGTTGTTAAAATTAGCATTTTTCTTCTTATAACGCTATTTTGAATTTAGTTAAACTAAAACCCTTATCTCTAAATCAAAGTTTATGTGTTAATAACTAGTTTTCTTCACATATTTTAAATTTATATTTTGAGTAAATAAATAGAAGTAATTTTCATATTTTAAAGTATATTTCAGTATAAAGTATTTTTAACCGTTTTAAATGCAAATTATTTTATACTTGGTTATTCCCGATGGGAATAAAGGGTAAAAGATTTACCTTGTAAAGGAAGAGTGGAAAATTGTTTTCAAATGAGTTTTGAAAATGTGAAAATATATCTTTGAAAGATATTAGAAGAAAATAAATAATATGGAGATTATTTATTGTGTGATGGATGTGTATGGATGTTTGTGAACATTAATTGATAGTTAAATCACCGACTATCAATATTGGCCAAATGCGCTGATCGTTTCGAAGAGACCGGGATCGAGTTTCCGTATACCGGGATTCTAGGTCTGGAGACTCGAATACCACTTCGATCCGGTTTGTACGTTTCATGTAACGTGTTCGGAGTCGAAGATGGAGCAGTGAAGTGCAAGGGCTAGTCGCTACTAATCCTGAGGATATTTCCAAAATGGATGTAGTAGGAGTAGTGCCTTCGGTTCCGTTCGGACCCGGGACGGACTTGTATGGACGAATGCTTTCGTGACATCGTCAGGTGGACGATGGGCATTCAAAGTGAAATGTTCTGTAAAGGTAACGCTAAGCCTCAAGCCTCATCAACCGGGAATGACTGAAAATCAGGGGATATGCAGCAAGGCTTCGTGGGTAGCCCCCACTTGAGAGTAAGGTCATCCCTGTCTAGATGTCCCTTTTATTTCGGCTTAGTGGTGCGGTTGCTGATCACAACCGTGGGGTGATTTTACTTGGAATTATCCAGTAAGGGATGATTCCGGCCTTGTGTTGCAGGGGAGCGGGCGTACTCCTCGGTACTGTGATCTAGGCCACGTACTGTGACAGGTGGTACCCCAGTGCCTAGTCATTCGTTGGAAATCCATTCTCCCTACGTGCCTTGTACGAGTTTTGTTTGTATTACCCACGTTGTGGCTAGTATGCCGGAATTTAATAGATGTAACAATTTCGGCTATTTTATAAGTATTTGTAAATAGACACTATTATAATATCAGAGGATTTTTATAAAAAGTGTTTTAGCTATCGTAAGGTAAAAACCCGACATGTTTATTTGTGGCGTGGTCTTACGAGATGCTTTTGTTTTCAAAGGATTTTTGAAACTTTAATATTCAATTGGGTGTATTTATGATGCGCTGGTATTCCAGACTGACTCGGGTGTTATTTTATTATAATGCTCGGGTCAGACCGAGTATATTTCAGGATAGGTTACTATGGAGCTCAGGAGAGGAGCTGGAGTCCGAGACGTATTTCTCGTACTTGTATTATTCCGCTGCTGTGATTGTTGAGATTGTTTGACTGGCTATGGTTGGTTGTATTGATATACTTTGATGATGATGTATTGTATATAAAAAGATATAGTTTTCATTTGTGTAAAGATCTGTTCTATATATTATATTTTATCCGCTGCGATTGTGAGATTCTGATTTGGTTGGTTCTTTCTTCTTCTATCTACTTTCTTATTCTTCTAAAATCTGTCTTTTTTTCCGGCATTCGATCGTCGGCATATTATACTATTGAGTATTTTGTGTCGATTTTCGAGGATCGAGAAGGGCGGGTCGTGACAGTTGGTATCAGAGCTTAGGTTGGCGACAACCTAGGCTTTGCTGGGAAAATTACTCATGGTAAATAGAGTCAGAAGTACTCTATAATGAGCTGAGTGTAATAATAGCTATGAGAGCGTACTTGTTAGTGAATATAAAATTGTTTTTGTACTGTGTTGACTTATCGGTTGAGTGTTTATGAATTCTGGTCGATGCGGGGAGTACAACCGTATCGATAGGGGTTTCTAAACTCTTAAACAAGATAAACCGACATAGTATTGTTTTTAAAGTGGGTAAATGAAATAATTTTACCCAAAATTATATTTTGATATAAAGAAATAATTTTCTGAATTATTATTATGTATTGGATGTTTAGTTGTTGATACAGTAATCAAATAAGAAATTAAAATATGATTTAAAAGTTGAAATGATTTCTAAGCAAATAGGAATTTAAAATATTAAAATAGTTTATAACCAAATGGAATTATCTAAATATGTTTAAAGTAAGAAAAAGTGAAATTAAGATTTGATTTAAACCAGAATTTTGATTCCGGAAATTTGGGAAGGGTTTTAAATTGAATTTGATTGAAATTTTGGGAATGTTGAAATGTTTTCCCAGGCTTTTGGAGTCAATGATGGAGTATATTTTGGGAAATATTTTTGAATGGAAATTGATTTGAAGTGAATTTTGGAAGTGGAAAGCATTGAACTCACTTCAGTCGCTGGAAAATAATCCTGATGATGCTGGCCACATCATTAGAATTCATTTTCGAGTTTCTAAGGTGATGGATTGCTTCCGTGGTGATTGGTTAAGATATTTGTTTATACTTGTTTATATACAAGTCGTTTTAACAATTTTAAAGGGGAAAATTGTTTTGGTAAAAGCAGATTGTTTTGGAATTTGGTATTTGATTTGGATATCAAATGGGAATGTGTTGATTTATATTTCAAATTGGTTTTGAAATAAATCCGGGTAAATTGAATTCTGGGAATTCTATTAAAATAAAAATGGGGAAATTGGAATAAATCAACTATAATCTTGAAAGTAAAGTTGATTTAAGTGAGAAAGGAAGAATGGAAATTTTAATCCAGAAATTTAAATTTAATTTGGGTAAATGGAGGTAAATGAAGTTATTGAAGTAAATAGAAATTAGAATTTATCTTGGGATAAATTAAATAAAATTGGAAATTGGAATTAATTTGAGTTAAATTGAAAGATTAAATGACTTTGTAATTATGGATCATTGTGTAACAAATTGTATCCATAAGCTGGTAAGTGTTATACTTATAATCTGGAATTGTATATTTAAAATTTGCAAAGAAATGAAGGTGAAGGGAATATATTTGGGTTTAACTTAAGATAAGTTAAATTGAAACCTGAAATCGAAGTACACCTGAGTAAATTGAAATTCACTTGAAATAAGTATAAAGGTGAAATGTAAATGCTTTTAATTATGTAAGTGAATTCATATTCTTAAGTTAGAAGGTGTTATAATTGGAAGTTGTGATTAAATGGAAATGGACTTAAATGAGCAATCTAAACTTTTAAATAGAAGTGAAATTGAAGTTCATTAATGGAAATAGCTGGATGGTGAGGCAAATTCAAACTTAATCCTAAATGGAATGTAAAGTAAGATAAGGTAAAGTGAGATATAAAAGATGTGAATGAACTTAAAATAAGAGTTTTAAATTTATTTATGGAGGAATAAATTGGACTGAAGTGAAATTCAAAAGTCAGATACATTATAAACAATATTGAATGTAATTCAATTCTAATTTAAGTGGTAATAGAAGTGGAATGAATTTAATTTGGCTAAATAAAGTTTAGTTAAACTTGAATAAAATTTGGATAAGAATAGAATCGGAAGGAAATTTAATTTAGTTGAAATGAGGTCAAATGGAGTAAATGCTCACTAAATTAAATCTAAAATGATTGTTTGGCAATGAGTTTTGTGTAAGCTAAATTAAATAGAGTTTGTATTGGCATGGATGAAATTTTGATAGTTGTTAGAATTTGGAAAGTAAAAATAAGACCCAGTTCTGGAATGGAATTTAATTTTGGTAACAAATATTGGAAGTATGAATGGATAATGGAATTAGATTGTAATAAAGATGACTTGAATTGTAAAGTAAATTCAAATGAGAAAATGTTTTAAAGTGATCTCTTTGTTAATGAGTAAATCTAAAATGGATAGAATAAGTAAACAAAGAGCATTTAGATTTATAAATGAATTGAATTTGATTTGAATGAGAATCAAATGAAAATAAAAATTAAATTGACATAAGAAGATGAAGGAAATTTTGTGAAAAAAAAACTTAAGCAACTTGGAGAAAACAAAATGATTTTGAATGGGCTTTATTAAGTAATCTTGAGTGCAATTTGATAGATAATAAAATTGAATTGCAAGTGAAATGGTATAAATTAATTATTGAAATGAAATAAAATGTAAAGGAAATATTGAATTTAACAATTGCATTCGGAAAAGAAAATACTTTAATTGTGAACAATGCAAAATTGAATAAAATAAATACACATCCAAGTTGAAATTAATTTTGAATGGTGATAAGTTTAAGTGGCAATAATTTTTGCTTGAATGGCGTGAAAATTTGCATGTATTCAGAATTGAGTTGTTTAAAAAGCAATTGAAGTTGACCTTTGAATAAATTGATATGGATTGGAATCTAATTCAAAAGTTTGTATATAAATGCAAGTGAATTGGTTAAAGGTAGCAAATGGAATTGATTTTGAAGTAATTGGAATGAATTGGAATTTTATTTAGTGATTTGCATATGAATGGAAGTGGATCATTGTAGTAATGCGAACACTTTAAATTTAAAATAAAGGTGAATTGGTTGAAATAAATATGTATTGTATATGGTGAACTTGAATGTAAATCATTCAAATGAAATAAAATAGTTGGACTTGAATAAGTAACTTGAAAGGTGATTGAAAACTTGAATTTAAGGCATTCAAGTGAAATAAAATGAAGTAGACTTGAATAAGTGATTCGGAAGTGATTGAAATCTTTGGATTGTTGAAAATATAGTGACATTGTTAAACTATGAAATTGCTTGGGTTGGAAATGAAATGGGTATGTTTAGCTTACATTTACATTGGAAATGTTATTAAATTGCTCACATCTTTGAAACTGATAAGTTGTTTGAGTTTAGTACAGGTACGGAAGGCGTTCGAGAGAGTTGGAGCGCGAATATGCGTTATATTAGCCGCTCGCAATTAAAATTTGCTTAAAAGGTACGCCTACGCAAATATAATTGGGAAAATGATATATATATTGTGATATATTTTGGTTTCCGGCCGTGTGAGCCGATGTATATATATTTGTGTATCCTGCGATATCGCAGAAGCTCCTCCGTGCAAAGGAGACTCCGCCAAAATTTTCCAAAAATTTTGGAAGTTAGAAAATTTTTGGGATTTTTGGAAAAATCTATTAATAAGTAAAGTTATTTTGAAAGCGAGTGTTAAAATAAAGGCTTTAGAGTAAATGTAGCAATTGAGTTTGGGATTGGGCTAAAGGATTTTGGAAAGTGAATATAAAGCTTTTAACTAAGCAAATTTGGAAATAAATGGGTTGGAGAGTATTTTCTACCTTAGCAAATTTCGGGGACGAAATTTTTTAAGGGGGGAGGAATGTAACATCCCGTATTTTTAAGCCATTGAATTTGAACATTTAATTCATTTTAAATGTTTAATATGGGTTTAAGATTTATTTTGAACCAAAAAGAATTGGTTTAAACTAAAACAACAAGTGATAATTTCTAATGTGGAGGTTTAATTTGAGATTGGATAATAATAATTAAATATTCGAAATTGGGATAAAAGGTGAATTTGGGATAAATGATTATAAAAATGGTGTTTACATGTATTTTTAAGTTCAATTGGTTATAACTAATATTTTTGGATTTTTAGATAAATTTAAAAGTTAATAAGTAATTATTTGGAATTTTATATTAATTTAAAAATGAATTTAATATTATTAAAATGTAATTTAATCAGATTTTGGTCCGGAATAAGCCAGAATGATTTTTAATGTGTTTATAAATTTTATATGATTTATTGTTAAGTTAATAAAATTTTAAAAATGAAATTTTAAGCGTTTCTGATAATTTCAGAAAATCGTCTGATTAAATAGACGAGTTAAAATAGTTTTCCGGGGCGCAGTCTCGGAATTCGACGAAACTAGTTCCATTGGATCCGTAATAGTTAGTTATTATCGGATTTCAATTTTCATAGCAATCGGAGTTGTCGTTTTATCGTGGCAGCTAGAAACGTATCGAAATCGATTTAACCGATTTAATTTTAAATTGATCGTTTAATTTCGTATCTCGCGCATACGATCAAATTAACTTACGAAACCTGTTCCATTGTGTCTGGAACGTTGAAAAACCCCAGGATAGCCTGTCGGAACGCGTAGTTTGGAGATCGTTTGCATTAACTGTTAAATTGAGAAATTATATTAATTAAATAATATTAAACTATTATATATATACATATAAATCTCAAAACCCTAGCTTATAACTCAAGCCGCCGTTTCCATCGTTCAATGGCCGAAAATCATCGACCTTTTCCTCAAAATCGCGAACAATCCATCGAGTTTTAGGTGATGCTTCCAACTAGAAAATCGGAGAGCGCGTCGGGTTCTTCGAGTTGTGCGGTGGAGATCGTGATCGAAGGAGTGTGGGGACCTGGGTGGGGCCGCGTGCGTTAGCCGGTGGTTGAGGTTTTTCTCAACCCAGGGACGACCGAGCTTGGAGATTTTCTGGGCATCGGTGTAGGTCGAGGCGCTCTTCGAGGTGGTAGGTCCTGATCGACGTGGAGGCGATCGATTTGGGTGCGGCGTTTAACCCTAGTTGGACGTGTTTGGGTTCGATGTTCTGTAGGTGTCGCGTGAGAGGGAAGGAGGAAATCAGCGGCCAGATTTCTTCACTTGATTTTGAACGGCAGTGATTGGTAAAAATAGAGAAAAATGTTTTAAATAATGTTCAAAACTTTAAAATTTAATAACTAACTCATACGATATCAGATTGAGACGAATTTGGTAGCGATGGAATCGCAGAGACGAGCACTACGAGATGGTACAGATCCGAATTTCATTCCGGGCAAGTAGAAATTTGAGTTAAATCGGACACCGTCCGGTTTAATTTGAAATTCGAACGCTCGCCGAAACTCAAGGTGAGTTATTCTCACTCACATCTGGATGCTAGACATTATAAATAATTGATATTTAAATATCTGTGTGGTTGATTGTCTATATTTGTGTTTATCTGTCTGGATTGATATTTATATTGTGATGTGCTAACATTTGTGATGCAGGAAGAAACAGGTTGGAGGGATCCAACTGGATTCCTCAAAATGCAGCAATTATTTGTAGTTGATAGTCATACCTGTTTGTATGTTGTGATTGATAAATCTGGAAGTTTAATTGTACTGTGAAATTGTTGTATAAAGTATAATCACAGAATTTAATTATAAATGGATAAATTGTGTTTTTTACGAAATAAAATGAATTGTTAAATTTAGAATTTCAAAGAATAAAATTTGAAATCGGATTTGAAAAGAAAAATGTAAATTGGGTCAAATTGGGATTTTGAATATAATGGGAAGTTTATGAAATGAGTAAATGGAAAGTATAGTTTTCTGGAAATTAAATTTATGAAATTATAAATTGTTTAAAATAACGATGTTTATTTTAATAATGGCTAATGTTATCCGAAAATTAAAAATATGTTAAATGGAGTTTCCAACTATAAATTAACAAGTTCAAATGAAAAATAGAATGTTTTGAAATGCCGTATTTCATTGGAATTTAATTAAGTGAATTGGAAATTTGGCTTCCATTGGAAATTCACCAAAAATGTTTAATTTAAAATGTTTTAAACTATGATTTAAAAATGAATTTCCGGATATGGGAAATTGGGTGTGAACTTCGGAGGAAGTTATAGTTAAGTATGGAATTGGAAATTTATGTTGAAATCATAAATTGACTTGAAATAAATCAGTGGATTTATATGAAAGAGTACTTTGAAATGTTTTGAAACGGGAAAGTGTTTCCCTTGGAAAAACCAAGTAAATGTTTATAAAAAGATTTTATGTAACTAAAGGTTAAGTTTTAAATCGTTTTAAAAAGTATTTTTAAGAAATCGTTATTTTTAAAGAAATAAATTAATAATTTTAATACCGTAAATAATTTGGGAGTATATTATTAATTATTTTTACAAATGGATTATTTAAAAGTTGGTTTTAGCTTAAGTTGTTAAAATTAGCATTTTTCTTCTTATAACGCTATTTTGAATTTAGTTAAACTAAAACCCTTATCTCTAAATCAAAGTTTATGTGTTAATAACTAGTTTTCTTCACATATTTTAAATTTATATTTTGAGTAAATAAATAGAAGTAATTTTCATATTTTAAAGTATATTTCAGTATAAAGTATTTTTAACTGTTTTAAATGCAAATTGTTTTATACTTGGTTATTCCCGATGGGAATAAAGGGTAAAAGATTTACCTTGTAAAGGAAGAGTGGAAAATTGTTTTCAAATGAGTTTTGAAAATGTGAAAATATATCTTTGAAAGATATTAGAAGAAAATAAATAATATGGAGATTATTTATTGTGTGATGGATGTGTATGGATGTTTGTGAACATTAATTGATAGTTAAATCACCGACTATCAATATTGGCCAAATGCGCTGATCGTTTCGAAGAGACTGGGATCGAGTTTCCGTATACCGGGATTCTAGGTCTGGAGACTCGAATACCACTTCGATCCGGTTTGTACGTTTCGTGTAACGTGTTCGGAGTCGAAGATGGAGCAGTGAAGTGCAAGGGCTAGTCGCTACTAATCCTAAGGATATTTCCAAAATGGATGTAGTAGGAGTAGTGCCTTCGGTTCCGTTCGGACCCGGGACGGACTTGTATGGACGAATGCTTTCGTGACATCGTCAGGTGGACGATGGGCATTCAAAGTGAAATGTTCTGTAAAGGTAACGCTAAGCCTCAAGCCTCATCAACCGGGAATGACTGAAAATCAGGGGATATGCAGCAAGGCTTCGTGGGTAGCCCCCACTTGAGAGTAAGGTCATCCCTGTCTAGATGTCCCTTTTATTTCGGCTTAGTGGTGCGGTTGCTGATCACAACCATGGGGTGATTTTACTTGGAATTATCCAGTAAGGGATGATTCCGGCCTTGTGTTGCAGGGGAGCGGGCGTACTCCTCGGTACTGTGATCTAGGCCACGTACTGTGACAGGTGGTACCCCAGTGCCTAGTCATTCGTTGGAAATCCATTCTCCCTACGTGCCTTGTACGAGTTTTGTTTGTATTACCCACGTTGTGGCTAGTATGCCGGAATTTAATAGATGTAACAATTTCGGCTATTTTATAAGTATTTGTAAATAGACACTATTATAATATCAGAGGATTTTTATAAAAAGTGTTTTAGCTATCGTAAGGTAAAAACCCGACATGTTTATTTGTGGCGTGGTCTTACGAGATGCTTTTGTTTTCAAAGGATTTTTGAAACTTTAATATTCAATTGGATGTATTTATGATGCGCTGGTATTCCAGACTGACTCGGGTGTTATTTTATTATAATGCTCGGGTCAGACCGAGTATATTTCAGGATAGGTTACTATGGAGCTCAGGAGAGGAGCTGAAGTCCGAGACGTATTTCTCGTACTTGTATTATTCCGCTGCTGTGATTGTTGAGATTGTTTGACTGGCTATGGTTGGTTGTATTGATATACTTTGATGATGATGTATTGTATATAAAAAGATATAGTTTTCATTTGTGTAAAGATCTGTTCTATATATTATATTTTATCCGCTGCGATTGTGAGATTCTGATTTGGTTGGTTCTTTCTTCTTCTATCTACTTTCTTATTCTTCTAAAATCTGTCTTTTTTTCCGGCATTCGATCGTCGGCATATTATACTATTGAGTATTTTGTGTCGATTTTCGAGGATCGAGAAGGGCGGGTCGTGACAAATATTGTCGTAAAATAATTAAAATCACATACGAAAAGACTAAAAGCTAGAGTCATAGAATTCTAACACTTCAAAAAGTTAGATAAGTTTACATGCCAAATACATAAAGCATTAACACATAACAGTCCGCTACAAATATCATGTTCTAAGTACAATCATACTATACCACACAGATGAAGTCTTTATGTCACGCGACGGTTGATCCAACGGCCTCTTTGATAGTCTGCATCTCTGTTCTTCCTCTGATTGAGTTTCAGCCTCAGCCACAACTTGTTTCTGCTGCTCCAAAAACCTATTATATTCTCGATCAACTGCAAACTGAACGTCTTTCTTTTTCATCTATCCGTACCACTGTTAGCAAGATCCATTAAGGGTTCAATGACTCCAGGTGCCTGCACCTCTGATGCTGTCGTTCGCCGCTGCATAAATGAACAAGAGCAGCTGTTGCATTTCCTCTATTACTAGGAGATTCACTTCCTATAATATCCACCAAAATAGGCACAGCTTCTGAAAAATTGCTATTCGATGTTTAACACAAATTCATGGGACCCATTGGATGTGCATGCTATTGCAGGTAACATATAAAATCAATCAACCAATAACTAAAAGCTAATGGTGCTGGGTAAAAGGTAGCCAAGTAAAAAAATCATATATAAACAATATTATTTACCATTTAGTATAGAGTTTCACTTATTTGTATAAGTTAAATTTGACCAAAGAAAATTTATTGGGACACTCTAGTTGATTTAACCAATTATCATCAAATAAGTAGCTTGTTTTTAAATAAACGAGTAACCAAAGTCAGCAAAAGGACACAGACATAGGTTCCTAATGTTTCTATAAAGATTTCTACCACATCAAAGCTAATGATGGCTAAAAAACAAGAGTATCTTAGGTAGGTTCAGTTATAATACAATAAAATATACAGGCACTTAACTAAAAAGATAATGGAACAGAAGACATGAAAGAAATGGACATAGGTTTACTTGGTCTATGGATCTTACTTTCAGCTATTGAGAAGGAACAACTTCATCTATCTGAAATGCAAACATCCTTATTAGAATAACCCTCACGACAATACAATTAAATCATTTGCTCATACAAAAGAAACTCATTTCTTTGGTTATGTTACCCTTTGCTTCAACATAATCCAACTCCAATGGAAGTACCACCAGGTTAAAGTAATAACACAAATCAACCAATAGTTATCTCAAGAAAGGATTTGATCGCAGCTTGTTCGCTCTGTTTGAGTCAAACTGTACTTCCTTGAATACAAATCTACTATCTGTTAATCTGAACACCATGTAGTTAATTACATGATTCTAGTATTTGTTTATGAAATCTTTTGTTGTTAAAGGACATACTGATGTAAACAGGATTCATATTTATTACAACAAAATTTCAACATAAGTTCACGTCCTTCCAATTTATTCTTGTATCACTTCTATAGTTTTCACGAAAATAGTTGTGGAGAATAATCCTTAAATTATGGTCCTTAGACCTCGTACTGTAATACTTTTCAAAATAAATAGACTACTAAAGGGAAAAAGCTTGTAAATAAACGCTTACCTATAGCTTATCCAACAAGGTTTATGGGTGTCAGCTTTATATCAGCAAATAACACAGCTGACGTCAAAACAACCAACCAGTCTCTCACAACTCCGGTAACTCGTATCGTCAAAGCACTTGTACGTGATATCACTAAAAACACTGAAAGATTGAGTGCAAAAGTGTAGAGACAGTTGAGAATTACTATATGCAGTGGGAAATTCCAAGCTCCACCTGACTCTATTTTTGGTTTCTCTAAAAATAACCATGGAACAAAGAGGCAAAGTGCACTGCAGCAAACAAAATGCAGAATATGAAATGACGATATGTAAGTAAATATCATAGGTGAAACATTGTATTGACCAAGGAGCTATTTTACCTGCATGGACTAACATAATACATTATGGATATTGAGTTCAAGCGTACACCTTTTCGTTTCACGAAAATTTCCATGAATATTAGTCTTAATGCTTCACCGATTACACCACCCATTTGATATACTACTCCAATCCAAACAACAGTAACCTCACCGTATGAAGCCACAATAACTCCAAGACTAATGACTGACATTATAAGAAACATTCGGCAATTCAGTTCTTCAAGCCCAGCCGCTGCGCCAAGAATAAAAACAGCAACAGGCACTGTATTGTTTGTTCAAAAAATAAATAAAAAAGTTGTTAGCTATTGGTGTAGGGTGTAATATTAAAACATTATTGCATAATCAATGCAGATATGATGAATCGCGCCATTCAGAACTTACTGATAGCTTTCAACATCTGGGCAAATGCAACGGATATGTAGAGATACGCACTGTTGCCAAGCCATAGAGTCATGGCAAACATTGCACCAATTGGTATAACTGACGTAGCATATCTAAGAATTGAGATCATCAGCAAATTCCAAATTTAAAACATGTTATATTATATATATATATATATATATGTGTGTGTGTGTGTGTGTGTGTGTGAAGGTAAAAAATAATATATCTTATGAATATTTCAAGATGTAAACAGATTAAATTACCCAAAGCTATCAATGATACTCAAATTCATATCTATCAGGCTACAATATTTATTAGCAGTTGAGATAATATTCAAAGGTGACTAGGTTATGGATGAACATAATCAATAAATCACATACTTAATGGTTGGTACTTGAGATAACAGATCAGTAAATAAAACCAGAATATAAAATTAGGAATGAAAAGGAATCCGAAAACCAAGTCGTAAGAAATGTTCATTTGAATTTAAAACGGTAATTAACAGAGGCAGTATGATAACTGAAGTTGTAACAGTATGATGAAAGAATGGTTAATGTAGGAATAATCTTCAACCTTAATACTCAAGTTTCAATAAAACAAAAGGAAGAATGGAAAAAAAACTGAATTATTAAACAAACATAAAATGGTGTATTAAAAAGTTAAAGGCAAATGCAATTAAATCAAACAGTATTTGTATGTGAAAAATGCTAGAAAATGAAGAACATAACAGAAATGGTTTAATATTCATTTAAATATGTGAACAACTTTACTGAGAATATGCTTCAGATTTCTTATTATATGAGATAAATTAACAGGGAAGGAAAAGAAAACAAAAAATCAGATCAATGCAGAATAATGGTTACAGAATTCCTAATTGTGTCAACTTGTTCAAAGCTTAAAGTGACTTCTACCTCAAAAAAATATTTCATCTTAGATTCCTTTCAAATTGTGTGATTGAACCAAGAAGAAAAGAGAAGCGGAAAAAAACGTAGACAAATGATGGGAATAAAATGTGAACTATGTAGACTAAAATGTAAATATTGAACAAACACATACCTCACTGACCAAGAATTGCAAGTTGAATCCCAATACGTCATTGCTTCGTAGGTTGACAGAATCCCATAGCCTGCTAATGCGCTCTCATACCGTTGCCCCTACAGTCATGGAATTAGAGGTGGTTAGCCCACACATTGAAGAACTGAAAGGAGGAGTGCAATCTAGGAGTAGGGAGCCCAAAGGAGACAAAAATACGAGAATAATCAGAAATGCTAAGGGGGATAATAGGATACATGCAGTTAGGCCAGGCAGAGAGAGCATAAGAGTTGTAAAAGACTCTATCAAGTCTGAAGAAGGTTCTAATGCCAGACCTAGACTTGTTGTTCCAGGTATAGTGAATGTTAGAATCTCGATTTTCATCGTTTTGATTGTAACAACTATATAAGTCAATATTCTTGTATACTAACCATTTATGCAGGAGATTCATTGAAGATTCAGATTCAGAAAGCTATGATGTTGTTATTTTTTTGTTTAGAGTTTGTATATTATTAGAAATATGTTAAAATATCTCTGATATGGTATATATACACTAACATGCACACAAACCATGCATATGCACAAAAGCACGCTAAATCAGCTGGCTGAATGACACCATTCAACCGTCTGAATGCTAAAACATATAATATATATGCTCATGTTCGTGCTCAGCTCACAGGTGCTGCCCCTTCTACTGTGCTGAACGAGACTGTTTGGTTTCGTCCTTTGGAGGATGTACAGAAGCCTGCGCCACTAGCTTGATATATATATGCTCTTGCCTTTTAGCTTGGCTTATATATCTATATATAACTATCTATCCGTAAATAAATAAGTTAGTTGGTTTAGATAAGCTTATCTAACTATGTTTGTGGGATATGTATGTCCTGATTGTGGACGGATATGTATGTACTATCTACTTGGTCTTCAGATGCTATTGTCTTGGATGCCTAATCTAATTTGTCAATAAATCTTTGTTCATATTTTGTGGGCGGAATTGCTTCTTTGGAAAAATGCAAATCAGAATATTTTTATCATAAATTTGAAACTCAAGTCATGCGTGGATGCTTATGCGTTATTATATTTCATACTTTTGCCATGTGTATGGTCTAATTCAACAGTTAAGTTCTGTTTTTCAAATTGCCTTATTTTACAGTTGTACAAATTGATAGGTGAATCTGTAAACAGAAGTGGACAGTCAAATAGCACATAGTCAACTAAGGACTGGATTTTCTATTTTAGGCTGTGCAGTTAAAGCGCTCGGCAGATTCAATGCGGTGGAGGTGCAAAAAGTCATAGCGGGGATACAGCGAGGATATAGCAGGATATAGCGGATGACTCTAAAATAGCATATAAAACTCGTACTTAATGGTTTTAGAAATATATAAATGGTAGTTAAATGAAAAATTAACATTAAATTGAATTATAATTAATACATAAATAATTTTAAGTAAAAATATGTGCGAATATACTATAAATAAACCTAAAACTGTTATATAACATAATGGAATTTAGTAGAATACTAGAGTATTTTCATTTCTGAAAACATATTAAAAATTCAATCAAATAAATTGATTTCATAATTTTTATAATGTATAAATTTCATTTTTAATTCATTGGTTTTAAAGAAGATATAGCGGAAATAGCAAAATATAGCGGGAATAATGGGATATAGTGGAAATAGCGGGGCTTAAAGCGGAAAGGCTATATTTGGGGCTATATTGAAAAATCGTAGCGGTAGAAATCCGCTACAAGATATAGCAGGGTTATAACGGGGCATTAACTGCACAGATTTTAGGTCACTAATGTAATAAAAATGACTATTGCTATTGATGTAAATCAAAATATATTTTCTTAGAAACAAAAACTTGTTATTAATGCTTGCAGAATTGAGAATAAGTAAAAGAAGTCTTAACAACCAGATCATTTGACGTAGCAATCGATATAATCTTTCATATATACCAGTGTATAATAAAAAAGAATTATTTCATCTTTTTTTCCTTTGGAAAAAGCTTCTAATGCTAAAAGTGATATTATCATTTAACATGAATATTATCAATGTGTGGGCTAATCAACTCTAATTCCAAAGCAACTGAATTGGTAGTCATGGATTCCAACCCAGCACCAATACCTTACATACAACTCACAAAACGAGAGAAGAGACACAGTGAATATACAGTCAAACAATACTACAAGTAAATTAATTAATACCTATATCATAAAAACCAGCTTCTGTAGCAGCAGCAACGTCATCTACAGCTTGAAGACCAGATGAACACTGTCAATTGACCCTTCAAACCAGAATAGTTTCTGCGTAGAAAACAGTAACATTGTAAAAAAATGATTGAAGATTACACGAATTAAGGGAAGCTTTGCACTTACGTACTTATAGTTAAATCTCAGAAGAAAATAAATAAATCTTGTTAGTAGAAATTTATTACCAACAGGCTATCCATCACTTCACTTCACCTCCATGTCAGTGAACGACCGACCCCAATGCCCGCTTCTCCTCCGCTTCATTTCCCACATACCAAACTATCCAACTGCTCCATTCCATACTACCGATCCCTTCGCGCACAAAACCCTTTATTGAACCAATTTCGATCACGCGGAAGTCGGCAGGCGACGTCGATAGGAAGTGGGTATAAATTTTGAATCCTGAATTCCTCGATTTCTTCGATCGCGAAGTGGAGAGAAGATAAAATACGTAGTGGCGAAGTGGAGAGAAGATAAATTTCGTTTGCGTGGGGAGAAGACGTAGTGGCGAAGTGGAGAGAAGAAATGCCCTAATTTCGTGGTCTGAAAAATGAAAGACCTAGTCGATAAACCGGATAAAAAGTTAAAATTTTACATCGGTACTTTGTTACAACGGGCCATAATTTCATTGTCGATAAACCACGTGATAACTGGGGAGAGAAGTGCCCTAATTTCGTAGTCGATCTATTACAACGGGCATTTGCTGAATGTTGTAAAATATACTTCCATTACAACGGGCAGAAGTTGACCGTTGTAATATCTCTCTATTACAAGGGGCAAATAATGCAAGTTGTAAGAAGGGCGTTGAACAGAGCATCTATTACAACGGTCCTAAAAGCCGTCTATTACAACGGACAGAATATGCCCGTTGTAAAAAGGACGTTGTAATAGGAAATTTTTGTTGTAGTGTATGAACAATGATATGACTTTGCATACTTAGATCTACTTACATGGAAACAATAACAAAAAAATTACCTTTTAAATAATTAAACAAGCACATAAAAATTCTTTTTTTCTCTATCCAGAAACTATGAGTAGAATAAATTGTTGTTGTCTTAAAATCTAAACTGATATACTACCGGTTTTAGTTGACATCAAAACACAGAGGTACAAAAATTATGCACAACAAACTCAAACAAATATAATAGCCGAATAGATATTTCAGGATAGACATAAAACTTAAACTAGCTAAACATAAACCGCCAGTGTTAGTCCACTGTAAAATAATATTTTCATTATCTTTTCAGTGAGAAGATAATGAAACTTAGAATATCTTAACTAAGTGGGACTGACAGTAGCAGTTTAATACCATAGCAACCCATGCAAAAATTCAATTTTATGTCCATCCAAAAATCATTAGATGCTTAAGCGTTAAACTGATACACTCAACAGAACTTAGAGGTATAAACATAGAACCTACTTGATACTCGGAATCAATCATTTGAAGTTTAACTAAACTTAGTGAAATTTTTATTTCAAATCTCATTCGAATGAGAAACAGTTCAAATAAACAATCGTTGTTTTTGGATTTCGGTATTAAAATAACACAAAAACAAAATCGATGAGTAAATAAATTACCGAACAACTCCTGAAGGGATCTGACGTGAATTGGAGTTGGCATCGGGTTATTGTTGAGGTGGTTGTTGCTGGAGTGAACTGAAAGTGAATTTAGGTTAAGATTTTAGGTTAGGAATTTAGTCGAAAGCGAAAGTGAAGGAGAGGATTTTTTACTATAAGCGACCTACTTTTTTCCTTGGTCAAAAATGCCGCCTTTCTTTTCACACTCCCGCGTTTTTAAAAGTGAGGTTAAAATACAACGGATTATTTTGAACAAACAATTCTATAGCTCAATTTGTCATCATCTTTTCTACTTCAATCATTTTTACATAGCACTTTAATTACAATGCTATGACACAATGTTATGTATATCATGTTTTCTTTTAGTGAGTTCATATGAGTTAACAAGTTCAAAACAATTTTTGTGAGATTTTTTTTGGGTTTTTCCATTCATACAGAAAGTGGTAATTGACGTGCTTACAACTCACCAGTTGCCATATTAAATGTTCATGCCATTTTAGTCCATTAAAATAAAAGGTAATTAATTGCAAAATAGATATTTTCCAACCTAGTTTGAAAAATGGACAATTTGTAAGTTCTTTGTTTTACCCTCCGGTGTATTGATTTTGGAAGCAGCAGATGATGGTAGCATGAATAATATGAAATACACATTAGAATAAACAAATATTATTTAAGACATGAAGACATGACAATGACATATGTTATATGCATGTTGTTAATTTGTTTGAGTCTTTGGACCAACGACCATGCGGAAAGAAGAAAGGATAATCTGATTGGTGACGGGAGATGTGCACACGTGTCAGCCAAATAATATGGCTTCAGTGTTTATATTTATATTAGTGTTTAACCCATGCGTTGCATACGGTATGTTATAGAAAATAATAAATTATCCTAACTCATTATTTTTTAAATGAGTTATATATCGATTTATTATTTTTTAGGATTCATTATTCGAAAATGAAATAAATGAAAATAAGCATCTTAATAAGTTTTGAAATTAATTTTTTTATAAAATTTCATAAATAAATATTCATGTACATATATTCTGAAATTGACATTTAGGTTTTGATACATTTGACTAAAAGGTATATGATGCATACATTAAATTTCAAATATTACATGAGAGAATGATGACAAATACCTAAAAATATATAGAAGCGTAATACCAAAAACTCAACATATTTTTGTATAGTTCTTGCAGCACATATTTATCAAAATAATTATATGATATTACCAGAGTGATAAAAATACTTATTTAACTACTAAAAGAAATATTAAGTGAAAATAAGACCTAAAACGTTACACATCACATTGTTGTTTTAATTATGTAAAAAAATGAATTTTATTCCACTAGTTCATACCTTACCATTTTTATTTTATAATAAAACTTTTCAAAAATTATTTAAAATTTACGTAAATAAACTAATAAAATATGAAAGAAAAATATTTCTAATCAAAATATGGTATAATTTTTGTCCGTTGATTAACTCAGATTATGAATATAAGTAAGTAAAATGTAACTTTTTGTACAAAAACATGCTAATAAATATTTATTCTTTTTTCAATATTACATAATACAAACATCCATCACTTATCGTTGATTTCATTGTTGTTCTTCAGAAAATATAATTTAATAATGATAAAGTGTCCATTTGATGTACCAATTTTATGAAGGAAAAACGTTATATATGTTTGTAATGATGTACCAATTTTGAAAACAAATTTTTTGTATGTATTTGTTTGTGATGAAATACCAACTTTAGAAAGAAAAAATAATGCATATATTTCTTTGTATTAAATAACTAATTTTAGAAAGAAAGAAATTTTATGAACTTAAATGCAGAAAAATATAAAAGTACAAAGATAATTTTGTATATAATTGTGAAAATATTAAATTATACGGACTTGAATGAAAATATAGTTTTACCATTTATGTCGGTACAAATGTGGTATACACAGTGGATTATCATTTTTTATGATTTATTAGATCAATTAATAAATATATGTTAATTGGATTTAGTTAAAAAAAATTAATTCAAGATCAATTGATAAATTCAAATATATGTACTTGAATGTAAAACATATAAGAAAACATAGAAGAAATCCGTAAATAATTGTAAAAATTATTTAATGTTGGCATTTACATGCAAAATGATAAGAGAGAATATCAGTAGAACATTGTAATAGTTAGTACATAATTATGGAAATTTCAAAACTATTTGGACTTGATTGGAAAATTAGTTTTACCATTTTTATCAATATGAATGTGTTACACATATTGAATTGTCATTTTAAAAAATTTATTAGATCAATTAATGAATATTCGTTAATTGTATTTATTTAAAAAACTTAAATTTAAGACCGCCTAATTAAATATATATGGACTTAAATGTAAAATAGCAGAATTTAAATCAAATTAATAATACAGGGTGCGATTCGCGATTTAATGACGTTTGTGCGATTCGCGATTTGGGGTGTTTTTCCCGTTTGACTTGTTTCGGTTGATCTCTCGTCCGCCCTCATGTCGTTGTTGCCGCCTTCGTCTTCTCCTCGTGGTGCCGGTCTCGCTCCCTCAGATGCTCCTTTGTCTGTTGGTAGAACTGCGGTCATTTTTTCAGCCGGTGATTTCCCTATGGCTGACCTGTTGGTGGATTTAGATACGACGAAGCCTCCTGCCAGTATTGTAGCTGCTGTCAATTCTCACTCTTCAACTCCGCTTTCGCCTTTGCTTCTGAGCAGGGGTTCTTCTTGTTGGTCGGAAACTGTTGTTACGCCGTCAATTTGTGTTGAACAGTCTAGTCTTCCTCTTGGGTCTGGTAGTGATGTTAGTGCGGTGCCTTGTGCATGTTTGTCTGATGATTGTGTTCTCTGCAAAGCTCCAACAGGGGATTCTATTCGAAGCACCCATGGTGTTTGTAATTATGCCTCAACAAGTATCCCTCTGTCTACTGATTCGATTGCTAATTTGGTGGATCCTCCTCCACCTCGGCCTGTCCCTAAGTGGTCCTCCTTGTTTTCAAAATTGCCTAGTAATGCCGGTTTGCATACGCCACGTCTTTTTGATAAAGTTGAAAATGAGGGTGTGATGATTCCGCCTTTGGAAGTAATCAATGCCGGTGTGGATTTTTGGAAAGACCACTTGGTCGGTTTCTTTCTTGACTCCAATCCGCCATATCATCTTGTTAAGGCGAGGTGCAACTCCTCGTGGAAGCCTAGATGTGGTCTCAGTGTTCACTTTGACAACGAAATGTTTTATTTTAAGTTTTCGCGTAGTGATGAAAGGCAACGCATTCTAGAGGCCGACCCAATTCTGATTGACGGTAAGCCATTCATTATAACTGCTTGGAGTCCTTCTGTTGATCGTGTGAAGGAGCAAGTGCTATCTATCCCTGTCTGGGCCCATTTCTCGCATATTCCTTCCGTTCTCCAGCCTCTTATTGGGATTGATTGGCTTGCTGGTCTTGTAGGAAAGGTAATATGTTATGATGCAAATACTGTAGCCAGAAAGAAGCTAGTCTATGCCAAAGCTCTAATTGAGATTAAACCTGATAAGCCTCTGCCTAGAGTTTTGAAGGTCAGATTAGATGAGAGCCACGTTGCGGAGGTCAAAGTTTGTTATAGTTGGAAACCAAAGATTTGCACTTCTTGTCAGTCCTTTGGCCATATTGCTGATACTTGCTCCTTTACGACTGTTCCTCTTGTTGACCGTCCTCCTCTACCCCGTCCTCCTCTCCGGAAGTGGGTTCCGAAGGTTGCTCCTACTGTTCCCTAAGATGTTGTTTCGGTAGCTCCCGTTGCTATTGCACCCTCTGAGGCTCGTCCTTTTGTAGCTCCTGATTTAGCTCCGAGTTCTGTTGCTCCCGTTGTCCTTCCACCAGATAACGCTCCATCTAAATTCTCTCCTTCTACGGCCCTGGAGGAGATTCCTTCTGTAGACTCTTCTGATATCATTTCCTGGAATTCGGAGGAACGTGCTTGGATTCATGCTCCTTCTGATATGCGATATTCACCTGAGAGAGACACCTTTTATGCTTTTATCAGTGAAAATGAGGGTGAGAGTCGGTTTCTTATCTACCATATTGATGGGGATGGTTTGTGCCTTACTAGGACTGGCGAGATTGGCGATGAGAACAAAAGTAAGTTTTATGACGTCTCTTGGGATAGGAAATATATTTACTCACCTGACTCTGTTGGGTATGATCCTCACCTGGCTTCTCTTTTCTTGGGATATTCTCATGTTATTGGTCCTTCTTCGGCTGATGGTCGTGTTTGTTCTCCCTCTTCTGAGGATGATTAGTCATGCTGTGTTTAGTAGTCTAGGCATCTTTGTCTAGCTCCTGTGCTTTCTATTTATTTCTTTTTTTTATTTTGGGCCTCCTGCCCTTTTAGTTGTTCTGTGCCTGTGCAGAGCACCTGTTTGTTCATTTATATTCAGTGGCACGGCCCACTATAAAGCCGGCTAGCTTTGCTAAAAAAAAAAAAAATAGCAGAAAAACTTGGAAGAAATATGTAAATAATCGTTAAAGTTAGTATTAAATTTTAAAGATAGAAGAGAGAACCGGTAGAAACATTTTAATAATTATTATAAAATGAATTATGAAGATGTGAAAATATGATATGTAGAGAGAATCAAGGAGAGAGTTTTAAATTTTCCTGTTTTACTATTATTTAATAGATACGCAGAGAATAAAGGATAATCATATGAGTTATGTAGGGAATGATGAAGCTCATATTCTCTCATTTTGATATTCCTCTCATGCTGATGCCGCTCCCTTTGCTTTCAGGTACTCAATATACTCAGCACTTTCTCTTATTTTTGAATTATGTTCCTGTTATCTTCAAAATACCAAGTTCTTAACATCTGCAATATATTCAACACGTCAATTAATTACATTTTATTTTCCTGCTAGTTGCTTTTTTTAACCTATTACATGCAACAATGGGTGTGCTGCATTCTAGTTCCGACGGAGGTTATATTTGTATGCCAATACGGTTCATATTTTTGTTTTTGTATTCTGCACGCATTGTAATGTGCACACAGAGTATACTAAATTCATATTTCAGGATCAATGAATTTGGTATTGATGGTGGCCTGCTGCAGGAGCTCTCAAGCCGAAATTCAACCTCCTTACCCACTACAAGAAAACAATTCAATTTCCTACATAAAATTTCTTACGCCTTTCCTACGCCAAAAGGCGGAGCGTAGGGACGGCGTAGGAAATAGGTAGAAAGAGGTAAAGGCATAGGAAAGGCGTAGGAAGTTTCCTACGCCTTTCCTACGCCTACTTCAATATGTGGAAAAATAATCTAGACGTAGGAAAGACGTAGAAAATCTCCTACGTAAAAATTTATGACGTAGGAAAGACGTAGACAATCTCCTTCGACATTTTCACGCCCTCGTTAATTTTCTACAAATCTGGACTGGCGTAGAAATGTTCCTACGTCATCCATACGACTTAGGCTTGAGGTAAGAATTTTCTACGTCATTCCTACGCCCATAAAATGCTCCTACATAACACACCAATAAATATCGTTACATGTCTCTTTTATTTCATGAATTTTTAATTTTAATATATATATATATATATATATATATATATATTGTTTTAATTTAATAATTATCTATCCAAAATTAAAACGCTAGAAAATATTACTCATTTTTTCATTAATTAAGCATTATTTAATAAATAATAAACATTATTTATATTCTATACAATGTATTTTTTAATATATATAATTGGTTAATTAGTGCTACAAATATTTAGTATATCTTTTGTTTATTTTCTACAATTTCAATGATATAATATTGTTGTTTTTTTCCAATTAAATAGTATTTAAAGGACTTCTATACAAAATATGTCTATTATTTTAAAATTCAACCCATGATATATTGAACATATAATTTAAATATCACTTTATTCGCAAAGAGTTCGTCTTAGTTTAATCTTTTCGATTTTGAATGAATCGAGTAGTTTTCGATAAATAGTTGAACAATCAACCATGCTAAAATCTCAAGGGACATATGCTGGATTTTTAGTTTTTATTATATGAAAAGTAATACAATTTCTAAATCTTTATTGATTTTGTATTTAAGTCCTTTCTTACAAAGTTCAAAAATAATTTAGAAAGTTTCTAAATTAACGTTGTAGCTTCACAATCCAAAAACGCTCAACACACAAAAAAACCCAAAATAAAACCCTAGCCCGCCTCAAATTCGTTTTTGTCATCCGTCAATAGCTTGCCATTCTTTTTGCTGTAGCCTCAGATTGAGCGTCACGTCTTAGATCGCCTCACCGTTTCCTCTCAGATCGCCTCACCAATTTTTCTCCCATCCTTCCCCTCAGATAGCCTGCCTCAGATCGCCTCAGATCAAGCCATCCTTCACCTTAATAGTCGATCGAGCCAAACTCTTGGTCCAATCAGGTTTTTGCTTCCATTTTTGTTTTCTATTTCTCTCAATTTGATGTACAATATTTGCTGTCGATACCCAAAATATTTGTTGTTAATACAAAGTCGTATTACACTCGTTTTCTATGACTTTAATATACATGGAAGATGAAATTTTGTACTTGATCGCCTTGTTGACATATTGTAGTAGTTGATCGATCTGTAAAAACATTGTTGCATTTTGCGGGTTTAGATGTAATCGACAACGGTCTAGGTTATTGTGAATAATCTGTGTTAAAGTTGCCCTCTTCGTAAAGTATGATGGTTTGTTTACAATTCCAGTTCTTGATTTATGAGTTGTTCTGATATGTTTAAGTAATACATTGCTAGCAGAAGTAATTGAGGTTTGGCATACAATAGTGAGATGAAAATGCTGTGATGAGATCAATATCAAAGAATTAAACTAATAAAATGATGTTCAAGGGAATAAGTTGTGACCGGTGTATGTATGCCCCAAGCAAGGTTTGATCAGCTTCAACATTTATGTTAGGCAAAGTATTCTTTTTCTCATATGTATGCAAACAGTTTAGAAATGGTTGACGGTAGATCATCAGGATGGGATCAGTGCAGCCAGTCTTGGTGAAAAACTGCATAGACACACCAAAATTCAATTTGATATCCCGTTATACCTAAATTCATGTCTTCTTCAGAGTAGGAACTTTGTGACAAGAAGCAACTATTTCACTCATTGTCACTATTTGATTCATCAGTTGATCGATTCGCTGAATAAAAACAAATTGTTGGTTTGTTAATAAATACAATGTCAATATTGTGTCTGTAACACATAATATATTCATCAAAATACAACCCATGTACATCTGAACTTCAAAGTATTATTGTTGTTTATAGATAGATGCCTTAACAAAGTACACAACCACTCAAGCCTAAGCCTTCATATAGAAACAAAGAAGGTGTAAAATAAGAGAAAAAAGACATAAAAAAAGTGGTTTATAGTGGTTATAACAATCAAAGAAACATTATTATTTCAAACAAATTGGCAAAATCTTTTGATTTTTATACATGATTCATTATATTAACTGTTCAGTGAGGGATTTATTCTCTACGTGCCCCTTAACGTGTGGCATATCTTGAGTTAAACAGACGTTCAGTTATATTTTGATGATAGGGAGCAAGTGTGGTGGTGGTTTAACATGTACAGACTACACATTGCTAAAGTATCATATCAAATGACCACTTATTATCACAAAACCATTTAGCGGACCCAATTTGTGGGTGCTAAACAGCCATGTGCTCCATGTCACTCGGTATAAAAGTCATATGTTTGATTGAAGAAACGTCAAGGTTTGTCAAGAATGGTCTCACATTGACAAAAGAATACATACATAAAAATAATACGGAAGTATTGTTTACATGGTTGATTTTGTAGTAGCAAGTGGTTTTCTAATAATAAAGCCATGTGTCTACATAAACTGAACATAAGAAACAGAAGCACTATTAATACTTTAAAGGACAGCGGTATGCTAAAGTTTCATGAATTTTATTTTGGCCAACTTTTTGAGATAAATATTTTATTTTGGTTATTATTATATTTTGATCTGAAAAGAGTCAAAGGAACGAAAACGAAGTGATGCGTTTCTTCCAACCGATATATGTTTTGACAAATATCAAAGTAAGAATATTGCATTTGCATAAGCGAAGCCAAAAAGAAATATATATGTCATAGATTTTGATTTAATAGAGTGAAATTCTCTCATTCTTCCTTCCTTCTTTCCTTCGTCTTCTTATTTTGTTTTTAAATTTATTTTTTTACTTTTGTTAGCACTGTGGGACTTCAATTAAGTATCTGCGCCCATGGCTTTTATGTACAACTGAACCATAATTTTTTTTATACATTCAATAATGATTAGTTTCATGAATTTGAGAACATTACAAGTATAACAGTAGAGTAGACAGCTCCGGTTTTGGAATATAAAGAAAGGTGGGGATAAAGAAAGCGAAAGATTTGAATAAAGAGTTAATAATAAAATGGAGCGAATATAAATCAATAGGGTATGGGATTAGGAAATTTGTGGTCATCAAAACTTAAATTGGATTGTGAACAAAAAGGAGGATGCGTTGTTTGTACCATGGTCCCTTTCAATCCAACAACATTGCTTGATGACAGCTCTACGTAAGGTACATCAGATTTATTTCTTTGTTTTGGATACTCCGTTCAACAAATGGGTTCAAAGTTTTATTGTTGTATGGTGTGTTTATGATATTTGACAGAGATATTGATTAATATGGTTTTCATCTATAACTTTAAAGGTTGGCAAAAATGAAAACGGTGTCCCTTGTCTAACTCCATCTCCATTTACCTGTATTGATCTTGCCATTTTGCTGAAATTGAAAGTTATAGTACATTAATTTAATTCTTGTTCCAAAAGAGAAATGTAATAACAGTGAATGGTTGACGTTACCTAGAAGTTTGTTTGAATACAGTGTTTGTTATCCTCTTGATAGTTATGTTTCATGACTATTATGCTCAAAGTTTTGAATTGACAGTTCAACAGCACAGAGGGTAATTTTATTGTTAAGTAAGTTTGGGTTTCATTATATATTAGTTAAGGAAAGGATAGGTTCACACTCAATTGCTATGCACTATTGCAACTAAAGTCTATAGGTCATATAAGTCATTAGGATAAATCATATTTTGCAATTCTAAAAGGAATGTTATTGCATTTTCAAGTGGAATTCTTTGGCACTTTCATAGTAAAGAGATAGAGAACTTTTACTGCTTTTAATTATGTACCTGTTAACCCATAATATTACAATTGAAACATGGTAGAATTATATTGGTTTGGATTAAGTTTTAGTTTTTTTACACACATCTCGACTTATACATACCTAATAAAAAAATTATTTGGAAAAATACAGATACAGACTCACCGGTACCATAGCTAAAAGGAAGGATCGATCGTAGACCCTATTATGGCAATATCCTTGGAGTAAATATTTAAACTTTCATCAAAACATTATTTTAATTAGTTTATTAAAATATAGAAATTGATGCAATATTTGATGAAATGCAGAAATACAAAGACGCCACTTATAGCATCAATAAGGGAGAAGCAAAGACTAGAGCCAAACTGGAGGAAAAGGTGGAGCGTCGAGAAGGGGAGATTCAAATGCTAAAGACGCAGTTTGAACAACTATCTGAGATGTTTCAATAGCGATTTGATGGAGAGTTGAATGATCGTCATGAGGGATGAAAGTATATTTCTTATTCTTATGGTATCTGTATGATGTCATGTATCATGCCGTTTAGACGTATGAGAATTTGATTTATATTGGTTTAACTTTGTAATATGGAAGAGATATTTGAACTTAATTGATGATGAATGATTTCATGTTATGTTTTTTGTTGAAATGTGTGTATATATATATGGAATAAGTTGATTTTAGTTTTTGTTTAATGTGTGGTGAAAAGAAACACAATAGTAATATATTAAAATTGCTTCAGAAAAGACGTAGGAAAGACTTTGGTAAATCGAATTTTATTGCAGCAAAAATTCGTGTGGATGGCGTAGGAAAAACATAAAAAATATAGGCGTAGGTAAACCGTAGGTAAATGAATGGTGTAGAGAAGACGTAGGAAACGTAAGATGTATAAATGGCGTAGGGAAAGTGCAGGAAAATCAAGGCGTAGGGAAGATGTAGGTAAATGAATGGCGTAGGGATGACGTAAGAAACAACCCCACGGATGGTGTAGGTAAGGCGTGGATATTTTATTACCTACGTAGGTTTTACCTACGGCAATATTGGCGTAGGGGTTACGTAGTTACTGCGTTTACTTACGCCCCGCCTATGCTATTTTGGCGTAGGTAAAACGCAGTTTTCTTGTAGTGACCAATCATATTGCTTCACTCGTTGACATGCTAGTAGTGCCTCGTGTTGAGGTACTTAACACTTTTTATATGATTTTATTTGACAATGCTGTAAATTCAGTGAGTAATGCATCATTTTTTTCTTTAAAATGATGAAGCATGTTTTTGCTGCATGACGCATCACGGAAGTAGATCTGAACCAGCGGTCAAATCTATCCCGGATCTAATCACAAATTGCGGAAATACGATCGATGAACAAGATAAATTGATGGATTGAAGATACCCAAGTGCCCAAATCCGTTGATCTCTCGAGATACCGGATTCTAGCTATCTTCAACACGTTGATCGCGCACGATACCGTGTTAGAAGATCTACGATTCTTCGACGTTGATCTCGCGCACGAGATTCCATGAATCGGCTTCAAGTTCGTTGATTCGAGCGCACTCAAATATCCGAAGATGGAGAAAGGAGGTAACACTCAACTTCCAATTTTAATGGAGGCACAAAGCACAAACCAAATTTTATTTAAAAATCAACTCCTTACAAATGACAACACATCCCTATTTATAGGGAATTACATCACACAAGTTACAACACTTCACACGACTTAACAAAAATACATCACAACAGTACAAACGACTTAACAAACAAACGGTTACAACATAACACGACTTAACAATATTCGACCTAAGAAAAACCAACGCGACTTAAAAGAAGCGACTTAAGAAACTCGGCCGCGACATAAGCAATTCTGGAACATAAGCTTCAGCGACCTAAGTTGAATGTCGTTCGCGACTTAAAGAACTAGAGCGACTTACTGGGCTTCGCGATTTAGGACGGAGGAGGAGCGACCTAATCTTCGCGACCTAACTGGAATCTTCAGCGACATAACAAACTCGTTCGCGACTTAAGAATTCGCGACCTAAGAATTTGAAAATCTGGAGATGCTCGCGACTTAAGGAGGCACGGCCGCGACTTACTGGAGTTTTGCGACATAAACAACAGCGACCTAATGGTAGGTTGTTTGCGACATAAGCAATTGGAAGTTCGCGACCTACGATTTAGGGATTCGCGATATACGGATTTTGGGTTGTCTTCTTCCTCGCGACATAGGTAGGTCGCTCGCGACCTAAGGACTTCTGGATCTGCTTCGTCTTCGCGATTTAGGCTTCGGCGATTTGAGGTATGCGCTGCATCATCCTCCCCTTGTTGGAAAGAATTCGACCTCGAATTCACGCTTCCCTCTTCTTCGACAAGCTTCTCCCCATAATACGGAATTAAGTGTTTGACATTGAAAACATCAGACGTATGAACATTCTCCGACAACCTTAACTGATACGCATTATCATTGATCTTCTTCAAGATTTCTACTGGACCAATCTTTCAAGCTTTCAACTTGTTGTAAGTTCCAACTGGAAAACGATCTTTCGTCAAAACTGCGTAAACAAAATCACCCTCTTTGAAGTCCACACTCCTTCGCTTCTTATTTGCTAATTGCTTATACTTCTCATTTGACTTAAGCAATCGTTCATGAACAATTCTGTGACACTCCTGCAACTCATTCACAAAATCACAAGCTCGTTTAACAACCCCTTTCTGAAGTGGAACTGTCGACAAATCCAACGGTCCCTTCGGAATTGCTGAATATACCACTTGAAATGGACTGAATCCAGTACTTCGATTAACGGCATGATTATGTGTGAATTCTGCCTGACACAATTTCACATCCCAGCTCTTCAAATTATCCTTCACAAGACATCTCAACAAGTTTCCCAAAGATTTATTCACCACTTCTGTTTGCCCATCCGTTTGTGGATGATAGGCGCTACTAAAATTCAGCTTAGTCCCAACCATCTTCCACAGACTCAACCAAAAATGACTTAGAAATCGAGTATCCCGGTCAGAAACAATAGACTCAGGTAGCCCATGTAGTCGATAAACTTCTTTAAAGAACAATTGAGCAACACAGACTGCATCGGCGGTCTTCTTACAAGCTATGAAATGTGCCATCTTCGAAAATCTATCCACCACAACATATATAGAATCATTCCCTCGTTGAGTTCTTGGCAAACCCAAAATGAAATCCATGCTAACATCAACCCATGGTCTAGTAGGCACGGGCAATGGCATATACAATCCTGCATTCGTAGTTGTCCCTTTGGAAACTTGACATATGTGACATCTCTGCACAAATCTTTCAACTTCTTTCCTCATGGAAGGCCAAAAATATGATTGAGAAATCAACTGCAAGGTACGATCTCTTCCCGCATGACCTTCTTCATGCAATTCCTTCACAATCTTCATCCGCAAACTGCTCTCTGGTATACATAACCGATTTCCTTTAAATAGAAAACCTTCTACCAACACATACTCATCCGTCCTCCCTTTCTTGACTTCATCTACAATCTTGGCAAAGTAAGGATCCTCAAAAAAAAAATCTGGAAATACATCAAACCCCGTCACTTCAACTCTCATAGTAGTCAACAAATGATTTCTTCTACTCAATGCGTCTGCCACACGATTTGTAACTCCCGACTTATGCTTTACAACAAATGTAAACTGTTGCAAGTATGAGATCCATGAAGCATGCCTGGCTGCAATCTTATCCTGTCCCTGCAAATGTTTCAATGCTTCATGGTCAGTATACAACACAAACTCTTTATGAAACAAATAGTGTCTCCAATGCTTTATGGCTTGGACAATTGCATAGAACTCCAAGTCATAGGTACTGTATCTTGTCTTGGCTCCAGAAAGCTTTTCACTGAAATAGGCAATCGGACGACCCTTCTGACTCAACACTCCTCCAATTCCAACTTTGGACGCATCTGTATGTAACTCAAATAGTAACTGAAAGTCTGGGTATCTAAGAATCGGTGTTGTAGTCAAGAGTGTCTTGATCTGTTGGAAAGCAGAATCAGCCTCTTCAGTCCACACAAACTGCTTTCCTTTCATACAATCTGTCACTGGTGCCATCACGCTACTGAAATGTGGGATAAACCTTCGGTAGAATGATGCTAAACCATGAAAACTTCTCACTTCAGTTACAGTCCTGGGTTGTGGCCAATCCTTGATTGCTTCAACTTTACTTTGATCCACCTGGATACCTTCCTTGGACAATACATACCCCAAGAACAAAACACTGTGCGTCATGAAGATGCACTTATTCGTTGCCACGTAAAATTGCTCCCGATGAAGTATCATCAACACTTCTCGCAAGTGTTGTAGATGTTCTTCTGTGCTTTCATTGTATATCAATATATCATCAAAGTATACCATCAAAAACTTTCCAATAAACGGTCGAAAGATCTGATTCATCACTCGCATAAAAGTACTAGGTGCATTCGAAAGACCAAATGGCATGACCAGCCATTCATATAACCCTTCCCGTGTCTTGAAGGCTGTCTTCCATTCATCCCCTGGTCGAATTCGAATCTGATGATACCCACTCTTCAGATCAATCTTTGAAAAGATAGCAGCTCCACTCAACTGATCTAACAAGTCGTCCAATCTTGGTATCGGGAATCTGTACCTCATTGTAGTCTTGTTTAGTGCTCGACTATCTGTACACATTCTCCAAGTTCCATCCTTCTTTGGCACTAACAAGGCTGGTACTGCACAAGGACTTAAACTTTCTTGTACGCGCCCTTGTTCAAGTAACTCTTCCACCTGCCTTCTCAACTCTTCGTGCTCCTTTGGACTCATTCTATAATGTGGTTTATGTGGCAACACAGCTCCCGGAACAAAATCAATCTGGTGTTGTATGTCTCTCAACGGTGGTAACTCTTTTGGTAATTCTTCAGGAAACACATCTTCAAATTCCTTCAACACTGGCTTAACTTCCTCAGGAATTCAACCTCTTCACTACTTTCACGTCCAATCAACAGAAATACTTCAGGGCTATCCTCTACTTCTTTGACAAATTCCTTCAAAGATAACAGAGTCTTCAGTTCCTCGATTTCCTCCAACTTGCTTTCACTTTGTTGTCGCCTTTTAGGAACTAAAGTGATTTTAGTGCCATCGAACATGAAACTATAGTAGTTAGTTCTACCATCGTGTTGCACGGCTCTATCGAACTGCCACGGTCTTCCCAACAACAAATGACATACATCCATATCCACCACGTCACACCAAATTTCATCTTTATACTTCTTTCTAATGGAAAAAGTTACACAAGCTCTTCGACCAACCATCACTTCCCCACCTTTCCTCAGCCAAGCCAATTTGTAGGGTTTGGAATGCTTCTCTGTCTTTAACGCCAACTTCTTTACGGCTTCTGTAGAGATGATGTTATCACAACTCCCTGCATCGATAACAAACTTACAAACTTTTCCCAAAATAGTGCATGTCGACTGAAAAATATTACTCCTCAACCAACTAGTCTCCTCTTCCTGCTTTGGCGTCAAGCAAGATCTCTTCATCATTAAAGAATATCCCTCGTCTCCCGTCAACAATTCTTCTTCCTCCTCAACCTGTGGTGAATTGGAACATTCTACTTCTGCATCCTCATCCTCATCCTCAACCTCAGCAACCATCGCTCGCTTCTTAGGCTTCGGGCAGTCATTGCTCTTATGACCAAACTCCTGACAGTTATAACACTTGAAATTGTTGTTGAATTTGGTCTTAGCAGCTTCATTGACAACCGGTTTACTAACAGCTTTGGAAACATTAGTATTGCTACTAGCCCCCTTCACCTGATTGCTCGAACTTGTAAACGCACCACCTCCTCTTCTACCTTGCTTCTCCCAAGCTAGAGCCTTCTGGTGTGCTTCAGCAACGGATCTCGGATCAAACATATTTACCATATCCTGAATTTGCATTCTCAATCCTCCAACAAATCTGGATGTCAACTGTTCCTCCGTTTCCATGATATCGTTTCTAGCAATCAGTTGATAAAACTCATCTGCATAATCATTTACCGACTTTGCCCCTTGTCTCAAATTCTGTAAGCGCTGATACATAAGAGACTGATAATTATAAGGAAAGAAAGTAGCCTTCATCAACTTCTTCATCTTTTTCCATGAAACAATCTTCGACTTTCCCATTCTTTCCCGTGTAAGTTAAGTTTGTTGCCACCATGCCATAGCTCTTCCCCTCAATCGTGTAGCAACCAACTTAACTCTACGATGCTCGGGTACTTCCTTGAAGTCAAAAATTTCTTCGACATTTGATAACCAATCCAGAAACTCTTCCGCTAGCATTCCCCCTTTGAATTCTGGAGTCTCTGTTTTTATCCCCGACTCCCATCGACGATCATCTTCGGAATCTCTATTTCGATTTCGCCCTTGGCCACGGTTTCGACAAGAGCTACTACCACCATCACTGGATTCCTCCAAATCTGACGTATGTCGATGTCGATTCTGACCATCAACATTTCTGCTACCACGCACGTCTCTTTCTCCCGAAACTGACGGTTCTCTTCTTTCCTGATCCGATGTTGGTGACATTCTTGTCCTCTCGGAATTTGACGGCGAAATTCTATGTCCACGTTGATTTGAACTTGGCGATGCTCTTTGTTGAGTTTGATTCATATCCACCATGAGCCTTTTCAATCTACCAATTCCCTCATCAAACTTCTCATTGAATTTATCACTAATTCGTTGCTCCATTTGTTCAGCATCTTCTCTTCGATACACATCTTCAACATTACGATGACGGTTAACACGTCTCGAAGGCATGATCAAATCTTCAACAAATTCAAACACAAAAACTTCAAATCTCGAAACTTCACACCCAACGAACTTGGAAAATTTCGTCTCCTTGCTCTGATACCAAATGACGCAGCACGAAAGTAGATCTGAACCAGCGGTCAAATCTATCCCGGATCTAATCACAAATTGCGGAAATACGATCGATGAACAAGATAAATTGATGGATTGAAGATACCCAAGTGCCCAAATCCGTTGATCTCTCGAGATACCGGATTCTAGCTATCTTCAACACGTTGATCACGCACGATACCGTGTTAGAAGATCTACGATTCTTCGACGTTGATCTCGCGCACGAGATTCCGTGAATCGGCTTCAAGTTCGTTGATTCGAGCGCACTCGAATATCCGAAGATGGAGAAAGGAGGTAACACTCAACTTCCAATTTTAATGGAGGCACAAAGCACAAACCAAATTTTATTCAAAAATCAACTCCTTACAAATGACAACACATCCCTATTTATAGGGAATTACATCACACAAGTTACAACACTTCACACGACTTAACAAAAATACATCACAACAGTACAAACGACTTAACAAACAAACGGTTACAACATAACACGACTTAACAATATTCGACCTAAGAAAAACCAACGCGAATTAAAAGAAGCGACTTAAGAAACTCGGCCGCGACATAAGCAATTCTGGAACATAAGCTTCAGCGACCTAAGTTGAATGTCGTTCGCGACTTAAAGAACTGGAGCGACTTACTGGGCTTCGCGATTTAGGACGGAGGAGGAGCGACCTAATCTTCGCGACCTAACTGAGCGACCTAATCTTCGCGACCTAACTGGAATCTTCAGCGACATAACAAACTCGTTCGCGACTTAAGAATTCGCGACCTAAGAATTTGAAAATCTGGAGATGCTCGCGACTTAAGGAGGCACGGCCGCGACTTACTGGAGTTTTGCGACATAAACAACAGCGACCTAATGGTAGGTCGTTCGCGACCTACGATTTAGGGATTCGCGATATACGGATTTTGGGTTGTCTTCTTCCTCGCGACATAGGTAGGTCGCTCGCGACCTAAGGACTTCTGGATCTGCTTCGTCTTCGCGATTTAGGCTTCGACGATTTGAGGTATGCGCTGCATCACTGCAGCTATAGCTTTGAAAGGCTTAGAAGGTCTAGCTCTTTTGGCTTTTATCTCTTGGTAAATATATACAAGACTCCAGTATAATTTTCTTTATGAATCATTTCTTTTTTACAATATGTTGACCATGCTTTTTTGTATAGGTACTCCATTTAGCATTTATTACCCCCATTGTGAATGATTTTTGCAACTATGACAATGAAGGTAAAGAATTTGTTCAACATTATTATTTACAGTACAATAGCACCTTAGGATATTTTATCCAACAAGGTGTACTGCTTCTGTCAATTTCTTTTGTTTTGAAAGAGTTTAAGGGCCCGGACCATAACAAAGCGGGTATCAAAAACCCGAGATTACAACTTCAACTTATAACCCTAGGCAACTTAGGGTTGCCGACACAATCTCACAGTCAAAACAAAATAGAAAACTATGGCGACGAGAAGAGGCGAAAACAACTACAGCTCTATCTCGTCTTCTTACTACTCTCGCATCTCTTCCAGTATGAAAGACTCTGGTTGAATTTGCTTCTCATGCTGCTATCGGCATTATTTGAGCTAATATGATTTCTCGAGTCTAAGTTGTGCTTTGCGTGGCTAAGATCTACAGATCTGATGTTAACGCAACCCAGATCTGTAGAACTTCTGTCAATTTCAAATTTATACAGATATATCGTTTCAGTTGCAAATTTTAATCATACCTGTATTTACTGCCAGCGAATGCTAAATGAAGGAGTGCAAATTTTAATCATACCTGTATTTACTGCCAGCAAATGCCAGCATCTACTATCTTTTGATCAGTTGCAAATTTTAACCATTCATGTATTTACTGCCAGCAAATGCTAAATGATATAAATCTAACAGTTGAATACCATATACTTACATTTTCAAAGGCATTGGAGATGGCTGTGTATAAGAACAAATTGTTAAATCTGCCAGAATATTATTTCTGGACGAGGTATATATGTTTAGTCCATTTATTGTTTTTTTCTAAATTAATCTATAAAAAGATGAACACACTGTATCAGGTTACTTTTTCATCTAGCCAGAGCTTTATTTTGTTGACGATCATGCACAAGAGGCAGGCTACGGGAGAGAAGAAGAAGGCATGGTGCAAGAAGCGAAAGTACAAGATGGGTTGCCAACCAGCTAATACAAAGTTGTCAAGCAGTAAGACAATAAGAAGAATTCGGGTCAGAGGAGGAAATGTAAAGTGGAGAGCACTTAGATTGGATACTGGAAACTACTCATGGGGAAGTGAAGCTGTTACCCGTAAAACTCGTATCCTTGATGTTATTTATAATGCATCAAATAACGAGCTTGTCAGGACACAAACTTTAGTCAAAAGTGCAATAGTCCAAGTTGATGCTGCTCCTTTCAAACAGTGGTATCTTACACATTACGGCGTTGATATTGGAAGGAAAAAGAAGCCTGCAGCTGCCAAAAAGGATACCACTGAGGTTCTTCTTGTTTCTTACATCACATTTCTTTTCATTCAAACTCTACATGCATTTTAGCCTCTTAAATATTTCTATTTTTTATTTAAGTTTATTTTGTTGGCTTATGTGCCGAGTTATTGTTTGGACTTGTTCATGTGAACAAATCATAAAATTGAAATTATAGATTATGTTGAATAATGTTTTAATTAACGTTTTAAGATTTCATGGTTCTGTTTATTTATGTAGACAATGCATTTATTAAAGGTAGAGTATGATTCTGCATTGAATATTTTGAAACTGGAAATCTCTTTTATTTGTTAATTGCATACTCCACATTATTTACACCCTCCTCTGATTTTTACATGTGTATCACACTAAAGTTATCTTTCATAAATATCTTGGTTTTGCTGTGATTGAGAACAACATTTGTTTAATATAACATCTACTTTCTAACCCATGAATACAACTCAGTAACATGTCTTTGCAATGTTGAAATATGTGATCTAGTAATTGTCCAACATAACATGGTTTTGTTTTAATCATTTTTGTTCCCCATGGCATGTACGTTTCTTATTAGTCATTGGGCATTATTCTAGGTCAAGTCCAATAGTTAATTCTTTGTTACATATTATCTAACACAAGGCCACCTAGTACTGCTACGATTATTATCATTATTTGTTTATAGTTTTCTTTTATTAATAATTATGCTTCTATGTACAATAACTATATGTATGTTATATTTTTTTATTTGTTACATGCTATATAAATTATATATGAATTAATATATGAATAGTGTTCACGACGGTAGCCTGTTAGATAACCCACGAAAAAACTAATATAATAGTATATGTGTGCACGTATGCAAGCACACATATATAAGGAGCTATCCCGTTAACACTTTTTGTTTTTAACAAGTGATTACATGATAAATTTTTGAAGCACACACTACAAGAAAAAGTACAATTTCCGACGGCTGGCGGCCGTCGAAAAAAGCCGTAGCAAAAATATCCATCGCCGAACAGGATTTCTGACGGTTTTCGACAACCCCCGTCGTATCTTTTCCGATGGCTACCAACGGAATAACCGACGGCCGTGGAAGACACGTGGACGATCATGGGGGGTGCAAAAAGCCGTCGCTAGCCGTCGGAAGCCGTCGGTTATTTGCCTTTGCAAGCCGTCAGAAGCCGTCTGAAAAAATCGACCTATAACCCGTCGGAAGCCGTCGGAATTCCTGAAACTTTTTTCGCGTTTTCCTGCTGCATTCTTGCCTTTCATAAACAATCCATAAACACAATATATTCCACCACACAAATATATATCCAATTCAGATTTTCAATATAATATCAAATCATAGAAATATAATAAAATCACATAAAGAAATAAACAAAACATAACTCGCATAAAATCAAACCAACACCTCGTTAACATAATGTACATACATCTAATTGTACAAAATCTACACCAATCCTTCATTAACTCCCCACCATCAACTCCCAAATGTCAAAATTACCTTCACCAAATGTATAATCAAATAATATACACAACATTTCAAAGTATCCAACGCTACCAACTCAATGTATCATCAAACATTACTAAACAATGATGCAAAACAAAAAATATACCTATCACTCTTGTCAATCGCCTCTAGAACCTCCAGAACCAGCTGAAGATGGAAAGCGGCCACCATACTGCTGCATGTACTCAACAATACGTTGGTCCAGCAGTTGTGTCATCTCAATGGCCTGTCGACGGTTCTGCTCCTCCAGCTGCACCACCCTAGCTCTCAACTCTTCGATCTCTACTAGATCGATCTGAGCTCTAGTTGGCTGGCTCTCCTCTGTCTACCGTGCAATACTTATTTAATTTAGTAAAAGTTCAATTATTATAATCTTATTATCAAAGCTACATCATAATATGTTAATTATTATATCTATAAACTTATTATTGAAACTAAATCGATATGAAGTTCTTTACAACTGAAAGATTTCTGTAACGACCCAGAATTTTTGATAATTAAAATTCAAATATTTAATTGATTTTAAATATTAATAAGTGGAATTAATAAGTCGGATAAATTATTTATCGAATATTGGATTTACTTGGGTTTTTTTTTGATAATTAAATCGATAAATTAAATAGTGAAATTCCAGAGATAATTGAAAATCGAGTTTAAAATGATTTGGGAAATTTTATTTAATCATACTGGAGTTATAGAAAGGTTATAGAACTCTTAAAATTGAATTTGGAGTTAATCTGTGAAAATTGAATATTTGAATATTTAATTTATCGACTGAAAAATAGCCAATTTTGGAACAGTCTCAGAATTGAACGAAACTAGTCTCATTGGATCCGTAATAGTTAGTTATTATCGGATTTCAATTTTTGTATCCATCGAAGTTGTCGTTTGACCGTGGCAGCTCGAAACGCATCGATATCGTTTTAATTTTAATTCGGCGAGTTAAAAATAGTCCTTTTTCAGAAAGTCTCGGATTTCGACGAAACCAGTTTCATCGGATCCGTAATGTGATATTATTGTAAGATTTCAAATTTCGTAATTTTTGGATTTACCATTTGTCCGGTACAAATTAAAACGCCTCGAAATCAATTTAAATCGGTCTAATTTAAATTGATCGTTTATTGCCATATCTCACACATACGATCGAATTAGCTTCCGAAACCTGTTCCATTGCGTCCGGAACGCGGGATAAACCCCAGAAACGCTAGTCACCACGTGTAAATCGGAGTTTGGAAATTCTGAAGTGAATAGTGTTTTTCGTAGAATTTCTATAAAAGGGACCCTTGCCTTTCATTTCTCAAAACCCTAATATACTGGCCCAGCCGCCACCATAGAATGCACGGCCAGAAAACTCCATTTTTCTTCCTCAATTTCTGATCAATCCGTTCATAGATTCAAGAAACGATCAACTAGAAAAACGTAGATCTTGGCGAGACGAACTTATCCAACGGTTAAGATCTAAAATGGTGATGTGGATTGGCCTGGATCTCGACGCAAAGGTAACGTGTTCAATCGCGTTTTTTGGCAAGGGGGCACGACCGACTGGAGCCGGGTTTTGGCCGTGGGCGTGGGGGAGATGGGCGCGCGTCTCGGCAGTCCTTGATCGAGTTTTCGTGCATCGATGGGGTCGCGTGCGTTAGGGTTTAGGGCGGCAGGGTGGGTTGCGTTCGAACCTGGGTATTGCGCGTGTTGGGGAAGAAGGGAACGTGAGGGAGGGAAGATGGTCTCGCGGCCCAGATCTGATTGCTTTGAAATGGATGGTAGAGATGAATTAAGGTTTAAAAATAACTAATTAAATTGTAAATAATTGTTTATTAAATTCGTGTAATCTTTGTAACAGGATATCTCTTTCATACGAGATTGAAAAATTACGAAACCAATTGCGTTGTCTTCGTTTCGTCGAGCTCTACGCTATGCAACTGAATTGGAAGCGATCAGAGTCAATGAAAATTTTGAGTGGAATTAAACGTTCGTTTAATTTCATTCGAAATAAATCGCTACAAATTGCTATCAGAAAATCACGGTGAGATCTTCTCACTCAAATCGAATGTGGAATTTTTGCAGTTATTATTGATTGATATGATTGCTATATTGAATGTGCTATTAGATATGATAGGATATATCTATATATATAGCAGTATATACATATTGGCATATGTATATATTGGATTGATTGATTTCCCGCCTCGTATAGCGGATGAGACCCTATTGCGCCGTTAGTAAGCGGATTTTTATAAAACCTATATACCGCGATAATTCCGTACTGGAGCGGAATTGGTATTGTGCTAACATCTGTGGATGCAGGGAAACAGGTTGGAGGGATCCGACTGGATTCCTCACCGTATTGATTATTTACAGATATTGTGATATATTCTGTTATCATATGATGATATATGATATTGACTGTTGTGATGGACCGATTGGTGTTGTTGCATCATCGGATTCAGTTTTGAACTTTAAAAATGACGACTTTTAATTTAAAAGGATTTTTAAAGTGATTTTTGAAAATATACGTTTTATGGAATTTTTGAATCGATTTATAAACGTAAAATTTAAAAGTTATAATTTTTAGTGAAATATAACCGAAGTGTCGTTTTTGAAATAAAAGTCGATTTATTTATAAAATGGTCTAAATAGAGATTTTTGAATTTATTATGAAAGCTCTATATATAAGATTTATAAAATTTGATTTTTTTTAAATCAAAGTGATGAAATTATAAAGGAGTTTTAAAGACGTTTTAAATGATGTTAAAATGGGTTTTATAAAGGACAGAATAAATGATTTGTGAAGTCCTAAAAGAACGATTTTTGTAAATAAACGAATTATAAGTGTTTAACTTATAGAATGGACTTTTGGTAGAAAATTGAGTTATAAATTGAATTGGATAATAAAAGGAATTTATAAGTTGAAATTGTTATAAAATATAAAATTGTGATTTATAAACGTTGTTTATAAATCCGAAATCACTTATTTTGATAGTGAATTGCAGAAGTTAATTTAAGGAATTATATTCACGATTTTGGACAGTGAATATATTATTAAATAAAATGGATATGTTTTGGGAAAGCGATATTATAAAATGAAGTAATTGTTTTAAAAGATGTTTTAAAACGTGTGAATTATCGAAATCATAGATTTCAACATTTATTGTTGAAATAGACGTTTTCGAGAAATAAGGAAATGATGGACTATAACACTGTTGTTATAGTAAATGATTTCCGAAAGGAAATGTTTTAATGTAGTATTGGGATTTATATATCTATCTAAATTCGAATCCCTATACTAGTGATTTTGAGTCGTCGTAACGATGTTTTACGTAACATTCGTTTTGACTCAAATAAATGTGTTTAAAGAATGATTTCCTTAAAGAATGAATTTATACTTAATTTTGATTTAAGTATATCGAATATTTTCAAATGTTGAAAATAAATGATTTGTGAAATACTTATTTTTAAATAAGTATGGAAATGCTTTTCCAATATGAAATGAACTGTTTGGAGATTTTATCTTCAAAGATAAAAGGAAATGTGAATATTTGAAATTTGTTTTCAAATGGTTAAAGTGTGGAAATTTTATATCTAGTAAAGATATTTTTGAAGATGAAATAATTTGGGAAAATTATTTGGAATCTGATGATGTTGCGCATCTTTATTGATAGTTAAATAACCGACTATCAATAATTACCTTGAATGGTATTTGTTGTGAATTGGATGAGTTTGAATGCCACACTTATTTTGAATAAGCGCTCACTATTCGGGTTAGCCGGGAAAGGACCATGGGGTCGTATAACCCATTCCGAATATGTGATACGTCGTTATGAATTGCATTCGAAGACCGGTGTTGAAGACCGGATATTTTTGAAAACGGAAGGATTACCGTCGAGTTACTCTACATCGGCTGATCTCCGGTTTAGAGGTTTTATCACCCTTAGTGAAGGGAAGTCCGGACGTGATTGAAAATTATCCGGATTTGCAAGGGCTTCGTGAGAAGTGCCTTCGGTTCTGTTCGATCCCGGAACAGACTTGTATGGATTGTGTGTCTGACATTACACTTTGAGATATAAAGCTGATTTCTTTCAAATACATATCTGTTGGTGGCGGAGAATTTATTCTCTTAGCTTAACACCCTTCTCTGAGACGTACGAGCTCAGAGGTTATGTAGTTGAAATTCATCAATTTGGTAACGTGGCATACTGAGTGTTGCTGTGAAATGATCAGTGTTTGATCATGTGCGATATGATCATTTGTTTGATCTTATATCTTTGTGATCATAGGTTGATCATTTTGTTTGACCCAAAGCAGGGCTTTGTAGAAAGCGTAGCTTTGTGGACGAGACTTCGTCGAGCCTCACACCCCGGAAATGGTCGAAACAGGAATGTTGCGGCAAGGTTATGAGGGTCGCGCCCTTTAGGGTATGTCATTTCCTTCTGGAAAGGGGTGGTATCATGGTATGGAGCCCAGATACTTACTCATATGGATACACTTTCTTTATGATGTGTGATGTTGGATATCGAGCGCTCGGATAAAGGTCCCAAAGGACCGGGTGATGACATATTCGTGAGTTACCTGTTACAGGGGTAACCCGACCTTGTTTGGCAGAGAGCAGTTTGTCTCTCGTGACGTCCAGCCAGAGGCGATCCTATTCGGCAGGAGGAAAGGAAGTTCCTTAGCCTGACCATTTGTTGGAAATCCATTTCCCAAATACGAAACTTGTACGGTTTTAGTTGTAGAACCTGCTATCTAATATAGCAGCTATAGTAGGCATAGTATAATGGTACCTATGCTGGCTAAGATTAATATTATACTTTCAAATGTTTTTCACACTAGACATTAATAATAATATCCAATGATTGGCGTAGTAAGCATCTTTGACTATCATAAGAAGAAATCTCCTCCAATTCTGCGTTTGCATTGTGTGTGTGGCGGGAGGTCTTATGGTAGTTTCATTTTCCAAAAGCATTGCGAATTTGTTTTATTTTCTTTGTGAAAAATAACTGTTTTACGATCTCACACCAGTCACCATGACTGACTCGGAGTTTATTGTTCCCTTCTAAACTCTGGGTGCCCACCAATTTCCACACGGGCAGCCTAGAGTTATATTATCAGGATATTCTGGATATTCTGGAGTTTTGGAAGCAAGCTGGATGGCGAGACGTAGTATTTGTATCTGATATATTTATTCCGCTGTGTATTCTGTATGAGGACAAGTTATATAACTGTCCATTGTTGTATATTGACTCTGATGATTGATGTATGTATAAACTGATATAGTTCTTTGTTTTAAAAGACTAGTAATTATCTATTGTATATTGTTCCGCTGCGATATGTGAGATTCTGATATTGTTTCTGTTTCTGATGTTGTTCTGTTGTTTCTTCTTTCTCTTTTCTTCTATCTTTTCTTCTACCTCTTCTTTTAAAACCCTAATGGTTCGGTTTTTCGTTCACCTTGAGTAAATAGATGGAGATTAGTGTCTATTCAAGGGGTACGGAAAAGCGGGTTATTACATTTGGTATCAGAGCATATGGTTAAGCGACAACCCTGCTCTGTTGGGTGTTACTCATTAGAGATAGAGTCAGTCGTACTCTAGAATGAGTTGAGTGTAATAATAGATACGAGTGCGTATTTGTTAGTGAATATAAAATTGTCTTATATTGTGATGATTGGTTTGTTGAGTGGTATATGGATTCTGGTCGGTATTGTCCGTACAACTCTATCGATATGGATCTCTAAACACTTATATAGAACAATTCGGCACAGTATTGTTTTAAATAGGGTAAATGAAATAATTTTGCCCAAAACTATTTTTGTATAGAAAAGAAATGTTTTCTATAAAGTACTATAGTATATGGTTGCATGGATGTTAGGAAGTAATAATAGTAAATTATCATCATTGAAATTGAATAAGAAATTGAAATCGTAACTCCAAAGTTAAGAAATAAATCCATATACCAATGAAATTTAAGAATGTAAATTATAAATGTGAATTGTAATTTAAAACGGAATTCCAGAAAAGTATTTGGAAATGTTTTGAAAAGAATTTGAAAATTTTGGAAATTTGGAAAGTTTGAATCCTTTTTGATTTGAAAATGAATTTCAAAGGTTTTGAAAAGTATTTTGGAGAGATGAAAAGCTCTAAACTCTTTTCGGTCGCTGGAAAATAATTCCGATGATGATCGCGACATCACCGGTGTTTATTTTCGGGTTTCCAAAAGAGGAACTGCTGCCAAATGGTTTTAAATGAAGGTTGTTTTGAAAATTTGGGTTTTGTTTTAGAAAATTCAAAGGATAGTTTGAATTATTTTCAAATGATTTTGAAATGTTGGTAAGATTCTGGAATACCATATGAAAATATCTATGAAATATTATGAAGTTGAATTAGATAAATTGAGACTTGAATTGTGAACTAAATAAAAGAATGGTTCGGAATTGCAAATAAATTCAAGTAAGAAGAAATAAATTTCAAATGAATGGAATTTACAATTGTAAGTGAATAAAATTGAAACTGAATGTTGAAACAAATTTGAATTGTGTGAAATAAAATGAAGTTTTAAGATTAGTTTGAAGTGAACTAAAGATAATTGATGAAATTCAATATTCAGAAGTAAACTGAATCTAAATTAGATTGAAAGTGTAAATTAAATTCAAATGAATGTGAATAAATGAATTAGAATTGAAATGAATTAGTAACTGAAACTAATTTAAAAGAGTGCAGTTGTGAATTAAAGAAAGCTGATAAAATTCAATATTCAGAATAGAAGATAAAATTGAATTCAAATAGATTTGAAATGTAAAATTGAATGAAAATGGTTATGTAACTTCAATAGTAAAGTAAAAATGATATAAGTAGTTTATATTGGAAATTTTGTAATTGAATTTGCAAAATGGTTTGAATGTGTAACTAGATATTATGGCTAGTAGGATATACAGGTATAAAGGAATTGGATTTGATTTTCGAAGATAAAATTTGAATGGCTCGACAAAAGGTAAGTATTTGAATTCGAATATGAGATTTGATGACTTATTTCTCTAGCCGCTTGGCTTTTTCTTTTTCTTTTTGAAATCTGAGAGTCCGTAGGGACGTTTTGTAGTCGTGCCGTATTAGCCGCGCAAAGGAGACGCTGGCAAAATTTTTCGAAAATTTCGAGTGTTAGAAAATTTTTTGAGAAATTTTGAAAGTTTAAAATTTGAATTTAAACTTAAAAAATTGAATTGTTAAGAAAAAAATGTTGTTTTGAAACTTATAACTGAAGTTGGAAAGTTAGATGAATTGATAACAAATCTTTAGTAGGCAGATTTGTTTTGATAAATTGATAAAACTATTTGATTGTGAAAAATAGTAGACGAGTTAAGGACCATTTTTCCTAACTTGTAATTTCGAGGACGAAATTCTTTTAAGGGGGGAAGTCTGTAACGACCCAGAATTTTTGATAATTAAAATTTGAATATTTAATTGATTTTAAATATTAATAAGTGGAATTAATAAGTCGGATAAATTATTTATCGAATATTGGATTTACTTGGGTTTTTTTTTGATAATTAAATCGATAAATTAAATAGTGAAATTCCAGAGATAATTGAAAATCGAGTTTAAAATGATTTGGGAAATTTTATTAATCATACTGGAGTTATAGAAAGGTTATAGAACTCTTAAAATTGAATTTGGATTTAATCTGTGAAAATTGAATATTTTAATATTTAATTTATCGACTGAAAAATAGCCAATTTTGGAACAGTCTCAGAATTGAACGAAACCAGTCTCATTGGATCCGTAATAGTTAGTTATTATCGGATTTCAATTTTTGTATCCATCGGAGTTGTCGTTTGACCGTGGCAGCTCGAAACGCATCGATATCGTTTTAATTTTAATTCGGCGAGTTAAAAATAGTCCTTTTTCAGAAAGTCTCGGATTTCGACGAAACCAGTTTCATCGGATCCGTAATGTGATATTATTGTAAGATTTCAAATTTCGTAATTTTTGGATTTACCATTTGTCCGGTACAAATTAAAACGCCTCGAAATCAATTTAAATCGGTTTAATTTAAATTGATCGTTTATTGCCATATCTCACACATACGATCGAATTAGCTTCCGAAACCTGTTCCATTGCGTCCGGAACGCGGGATAAACCCCAGAAACGCTAGTCACCGCGTGTAAATCGGAGTTTGGAAATTCTGAAGTGAATAGTGTTTTTCGTAGAATTTCTATAAAAGGGACCCTTGCCTTTCATTTCTCAAAACCCTAATATACTGGCCCAGCCGCCACCATAGAATGCACGGCCAGAAAACTCCATTTTTCTTCCTCAATTTCTGATCAATCCGTTCATAGATTCAAGAAACGCTCAACTAGAAAAACGTAGATCTTGGCGAGACGAACTTATCCAACGGTTAAGATCTAAAATGGTGATGTGGATTGGCCTGGATCTCGACGCAAAGGTAACGTGTTCAATCGCGTTTTTTGGCAAGGGGGCACGACCGACTGGAGCCGGGTTTTGGCCGTGGGCGTGGGGGAGATGGGCGCGCGTCTCGGCAGTCCTTGATCGAGTTTTCGTGCATCGATGGGGTCGCGTGCGTTAGGGTTTAGGGCGGCGGGGTGGGTTGCGTTCGAACCTGGGTATTGCGCGTGTTGGGGAAGAAGGGAACGTGAGGGAGGGAAGATGGTCTCGCGGCCCAGATCTGATTGCTTTGAAATGGATGGTAGAGATGAATTAAGGTTTAAAAATAACTAATTAAATTGTAAATAATTGTTTATTAAATTCGTGTAATCTTTGTAACAGGATATCTCTTTCATACGAGATTGAAAAATTACGAAACCAATTGCGTTGTCTTCGTTTCGTCGAGCTCTACGCTATGCAACTGAATTGGAAGCGATCAGAGTCAATGAAAATTTTGAGTGGAATTAAACGTTCGTTTAATTTCATTCGAAATAAATCGCTACAAATTGCTATCAGAAAATCACGGTGAGATCTTCTCACTCAAATCGAATGTGGAATTTTTGCAGTTATTATTGATTGATATGATTGCTATATTGAATGTGCTATTAGATATGATAGGATATATCTATATATATAGCAGTATATACATATTGGCATATGTATATATTGGATTGATTGATTTCCCGCCTCGTATAGCGGATGAGACCCTATTGCGCCGTTAGTAAGCGGATTTTTATAAAACCTATATACCGCGATAATTCCGTACTGGAGCGGAATTGGTATTGTGCTAACATCTGTGGATGCAGGGAAACAGGTTGGAGGGATCCGACTGGATTCCTCACTGTATTGATTATTTACAGATATTGTGATATATTCTGTTATCATATGATGATATATGATATTGACTGTTGTGATGGACTGATTGGTGTTGTTGCATCATCGGATTCAGTTTTGAACTTTAAAAATGACGACTTTTAATTTAAAAGGATTTTTAAAGTGATTTTTGAAAATATACGTTTTATGGAATTTTTGAATCGATTTATAAACGTAAAATTTAAAAGTTATAATTTTTAGTGAAATATAACCGAAGTGTCGTTTTTGAAATAAAAGTCGATTTATTTATAAAATGGTCTAAATAGAGATTTTTGAATTTATTATGAAAGCTCTATATATAAGATTTATAAATTTTGATTTTTTTTAAATCAAAGTGATGAAATTATAAAGGAGTTTTAAAGACGTTTTAAATGATGTTAAAATGGGTTTTATAAAGGACAGAATAAATGATTTGTGAAGTCCTAAAAGAACGATTTTTGTAAATAAACGAATTATAAGTGTTTAACTTATAGAATGGACTTTTGGTAGAAAATTGAGTTATAAATTGAATTGGATAATAAAAGGAATTTATAAGTTGAAATTGTTATAAAATATAAAATTGTGATTTATAAACGTTGTTTATAAATCCGAAATCACTTATTTTGATAAGTGAATTGCAGAAGTTAATTTAAGGAATTATATTCACGATTTTGGACAGTGAATATATTATTAAATAAAATGGATATGTTTTGGGAAAGCGATATTATAAAATGAAGTAATTGTTTTAAAAGATGTTTTAAAACGTGTGAATTATCGAAATCATAGATTTCAACATTTATTGTTGAAATAGACGTTTTCGAGAAATAAGGAAATGATGGACTATAACACTGTTGTTATAGTAAATGATTTCCGAAAGGAAATGTTTTAATGTAGTATTGGGATTTATATATCTATCTAAATTCGAATCCCTATACTAGTGATTTTGAGTCGTCGTAACGATGTTTTACGTAACATTCGTTTTGACTCAAATAAATGTGTTTAAAGAATGATTTCCTTAAAGAATGAATTTATACTTAATTTTGATTTAAGTATATCGAATATTTTCAAATGTTGAAAATAAATGATTTGTGAAATACTTATTTTTAAATAAGTATGGAAATGCTTTTCCAATATGAAATGAACTGTTTGGAGATTTTATCTTCAAAGATAAAAGGCAATGTGAATATTTGAAATTTGTTTTCAAATGGTTAAAGTGTGGAAATTTTATATCTAGTAAAGATATTTTTGAAGATGAAATAATTTGGGAAAATTATTTGGAATCTGATGATGTTGCGCATCTTTATTGATAGTTAAATAACCGACTATCAATAATTACCTTGAATGGTATTTGTTGTGAATTGGATGAGTTTGAATGCCACACTTATTTTGAATAAGCGCTCACTATTCGGGTTAGCCGGGAAAGGACCATGGGGTCGTATAACCCATTCCGAATATGTGATACGTCGGTATGAATTGCATTCGAAGACCGGTGTTGAAGACCGGATATTTTTGAAAACGGAAGGATTACCGTCGAGTTACTCTACATCGGCTGATCTCCGGTTTAGAGGTTTTATCACCCTTAGTGACGGGAAGTCCGGACGTGATTGAAAATTATCCGGATTTGCAAGGGCTTCGTGAGAAGTGCCTTCGGTTCTGTTCGATCCCGGAACAGACTTGTATGGATTGTGTGTCTGACATTACACTTTGAGATATAAAGCTGATTTCTTTCAAATACATATCTGTTGGTGGCGGAGAATTTATTCTCTTAGCTTAACACCCTTCTCTGAGACGTACGAGCTCAAAGGTTATGTAGTTGAAATTTATCAGCGATATATCCCAATTTGGTAACGTGGCATACTGAGTGTTGCTGTGAAATGATCAGTGTTTGATCATGTGCGATATGATCATTTGTTTGATCTTATATCTTTGTGATCATAGGTTGATCATTTTGTTTGACCCAAAGCAGGGCTTTGTAGAAAGCGTAGCTTTGTGGACGAGACTTCGTCGAGCCTCACACCCCGGAAATGGTCGAAACAGGAATGTTGCGGCAAGGTTATGAGGGTCGCGCCCTTTAGGGTATGTCATTTCCTTCTGGAAAGGGGTGGTATCATGGTATGGAGCCCAGATACTTACTCATGTGGATACACTTTCTTTATGATTTGTGATGTTGGATATCGAGCGCTCGGATAAAGGTCCCAAAGGACCGGGTGATGACATATTCGTGAGTTACCTGTTACAGGGGTAACCCGGCCTTGTTTGGCAGAGAGCAGTTTGTCTCTCGGGACGTCCAGCCAGAGGCGATCCTATTCGGAAGGAGGAAAGGAAGTTCCTTAGCCTGACCATTTGTTGGAAATCCATTTCCCAAATACGAAACTTGTACGGTTTTAGTTGTAGAACCTGCTATCTAATATAGCAGCTATAGTAGGCATAGTATAATGGTATCTATGCTGGCTAAGATTAATATTATACTTTCAAATGTTTTTCACACTAGACATTAATAATAATATCCAATGATTGGCGTAGTAAGCATCTTTGACTATCATAAGAAGAAATCTCCTCCAATTCTGCGTTTGCATTGTGTGTGTGGCGGGAGGTCTTATGGTAGTTTCATTTTCCAAAAGCATTGCGAATTTGTTTTATTTTCTTTGTGAAAAATAACTGTTTTACGATCTCACACCAGTCACCATGACTTACTCGGAGTTTATTGTTCCCTTCTAAACTCTGGGTGCCCACCAATTTCCACACGGGCAGCCTAGAGTTATATTATCAGGATATTCTGGATATTCTGGAGTTTTGGAAGCAAGCTGGATGGCGAGACGTAGTATTTGTATCTGATATATTTATTCCGCTGTGTATTCTGTATGAGGACAAGTTATATAACTGTCCATTGTTGTATATTGACTCTGATGATTGATGTATGTATAAACTGATATAGTTCTTTGTTTTAAAAGACTAGTAATTATCTATTGTATATTGTTCCGCTGCGATATGTGAGATTCTGATATTGTTTCTGTTTCTGATGTTGTTCTGTTGTTTCTTCTTTCTCTTTTCTTCTATCTTTTCTTCTACCTCTTCTTTTAAAACCCTAATGGTTCGGTTTTTCGTTCACCTTGAGTAAATAGATGGAGATTAGTGTCTATTCAAGGGGTACGGAAAAGCGGGTTATTACAACTAAATTGTTATATCTTAATATATTATTCATTACCACTTGATTGCCAAAGCCGTAACTCCTGTTCCATAAAGGTGGATCCATGACTGACTCAAAAATGACGTCATCATCGTCCGTAGTCAGCTGCTCTCGACTAGTTTTCTCCAAAAGTTTCTGCCATTGTTTCATAAACCTTGCCTGCGTGAACAAATAAAAATACAGTTGAAATTAATAGCATGATATCTTAATTCATTATTTGATAATTAAAACAGTTACTAATAGTATATAAACTAAAATATGCTTACATGGCTCTTTCTCGATTTATCGTCATGCCATGTATATGAAACTATCCCGTCTGGATTTACATGCTCGACGGCATGAGTACGGGTAAATACATCCATGTACGATACAGGACCATGCGCCTCAGCTTCTGAAATTGATTATTATGTGCTATTATTGTAAACTCAAAATTATACAGCACAATAACTATTTACAATTCACATTTAATAAATTTACCAACTCCTGGCGATATTGTTGGAACGACTTGGACCCTCCTCGTTGAGTGACAGGATTTCTGTTTCTATTTGCAGAGTTTCTTTCTGACTCTGTCTGTACATTTAAATAAATAATACATTATTTACTTATCAAATATTTTTTGATATTTACGTATCAATCAAATAATTAATAAAAGTTTAGTACACTTACCTTTGCTTCGACACTATCCCAATGCGCCAGCCACCCTTTCCACACACTCGCTCCCATCCAGTTTGGCTTTTGCCCTTTGTGTTTCACAGTCGATATAGAATCTCGGTAATTCTTCCTCATCTTCTGCATCAAGTAGTGTCATACCAGCTGCAGGTCATCTGATTGTATGTCGACTATGGCCTGCATTTCATGATAAACAAGTGACAAATAGTTAAACAATAAAAGGTGAACAATAAATAAGCGACAAAAAAATTAAGAATGGAAAACAGAAGATTATACTTACAATGAAATCCTGCTATATACACTCCAAGATGTGGGAAGGGATATTATCCCACTTGAGCCAACAAGCCGTCATCCTACTCTTGTACGAATCTCTCGAAACTGATAGAACTACAACTGACGGTTGTAGGTCAAACTCCCTGTGTTAAATATTATACAGATTATTATATCGTACACAAAATATTTAAGATGCTGAAAAAGGTTTAACACTTACCCCTCCGCTCTAGGTACCAGATACACAGCAGGACGCCGTGGCGGCTGCGATGGGCCGCCACCATCGCTTCCTGATGAATGGGAAGAACTCCTCCTTATGGACGACATGATACCTGTTATACGTCTAGTATACCAAAATAGAGAATAATCAAATATAAACTCGTCGCACAAGTTTATAACTCAGATTTCCACTACACTAGAATTCTGTATTAATTATAATAACAATATGATTGTTGTAAATAAATTACAACAACAGCGTTATACTATTTTGAATAAATAGTATAACAAAATTAAAGGGTAGAATGTAGAATAAAAGTTCTAACCCGATTTTGTCTGAGGCTCGTCGTAACGATTTCCTTAAGAATTTTATTTCAAAATTCTTCCAAGATACAACAGACGTAATCTGCACGAGATTGTGATGTGTATGATCTTCTGTGTGATAGGACTGAATATGATTTAAGAGATGAAGAGATAGAAGAGATAATTCGGTTTGAAAAATGAGTGAGGAAAGTGATCAGGTTTCCTCCTTATTTATAGCCGAATTCCCAACGGCTACATCCGTTGAGAAAAGTCGCACCTCTTCATTTGCAACGTCAAAAAAGCGTTACTGTTCGCAACAGTCACTTCCTTTCATTTGCAACGCTCCAGAACTGTTGTTGTTTGCAACAGTCGCAACGCTCCAGAACTGTTGCTGTTTGCAATAGTCGCGTCCGTTCAGTTGCAACACTCCAGAACCGTTGCTGTTTGCAACAGTCGCGTCCGTTCAGTTGCAACGCTCCAGAACCATTGCTGTTTAAAACATCGCGTCTCTTCATCGCATCTATTCATATTCAAATAGTAAAACTGTTCACTTTTATTTACCAAAAATATAACCGGGTCGGGTCCGCTCTTATTGGACATATTTTTGGTGATGTGGGATATATCTCATTCACCATCTAAAAGGAATTCCAACAATACCTGTCACAGACACATCATTTTAAAAGAGAATAATAGTATAATAATGAAATATATTTTATAGTTAAATGACATAAAGTACATAAAGTGAAAAATATACCCAATTCAGATTGGGTCTTATATTCCAACGATAAGTAGAATACATTGCATTTTTAGCATAAATTGCTAAATAAATGACAGAAATGGTAATGACATAAATGATGTAAATGACGATAAGCAGATTCGTAAATGACATAAATGATGTAAATGACGATAAGCAGATTCGTAAATGACATAAATTACATAACTTGCAAAATACATTTGTCTTCTGATTACATAAATCTCATCAATTACATAAATTGCATAATACATAAGAATTCAATATAATATTTATATCAATCCTCATCGTCTTTTGATTCAGATTCGGTCTCATATTCTACGTTATTTTCCTCCCTACTCTCAAATGCTTCTACCAAAATGTTTAATTCATCGTTCAAAGGTCCAAAATCAGTACGATCGCCTGTTATTATTATTTCGTTGCTTTGCTCAAGATCTGCCTGATAAGCTTCTTCGTCTAGAATATTCTTCCCATCAAACGTAAATCTTGCCTTTGTTTTAAAAAATGCTGACCAATCTGCTTTATCTCTTTTTAGAGACGGATAAGGAGCATAATAAACTTGCAATGCTTGTTTGGCTAGTACAAAAGGATCGTACTTGTGATAATGCGATGTGTGCTTTATTTCAATAAGATTATAATCCTTGTGCACATTAATTCCAGAACCTGGAACATTGCTGAACCAATTTCATCTAAACAGAAACACATCCTCCGTAGGTCGTGAGAAATATGTCGGTTGCAAAATTTGAGTTAAAACGCCATAAAAACCATTTATGTGATTTTCTGGATCATCGCTACTTTTAACAAATACACCTGTATTATTAGTTAATTATTCTGCACCGTATTCTTTAGTGTTAAATTTATATCCATTTATGAAATATATTGGATATGTCTTGACATTTCTTTTTGGTCCCAACGCAAGATGTTTCAATCCTTCGTCGACCACGCAATTTCTCGATTCATAAACGTACTTTGCAAACCAATCGGAAAATTCTTTACTAAGATCTCCGCGTGGATGTTCACTTTCATAAATACTGCATATATATGAATAAAATATTGCATTAAATTCTACATGCGCTTGGATTATTGAAATGAATAAATCAAAAATTATTATTTCATATTACCGAACAAATGGTGCAACCTTAGTATGATTAAGAAGAATATAAGTGTGTGCTACATGAAGATCTCTATCGTCTAACCATACTTCTACGCATTTTCCAGAAGGTCGACCATATTGTCTACAAATAAATAACATTGTTTGGGAGGACTCTTGTTCGTTGCCTTCATCATTATGTGGAACACTTTCAAATGATATGTTCACATGGTCACTGAAATAGTGAGAGAAAAAGAACGAAGCTTCTTCTTCGATGTAAGATTTACATATCGAACCTTCAACTCGTGCTTTTTACCTCACTTTATTCTTCAGATGATTCAAGTATCTATGCAAAATTAATTTATATTAACTTTAACTTCCGAACGTAATTAAATTAATAGGTGTTTGCGCCAAAATTGGTCACAAACACCCAATTGCGGATGAAAGCACCAGTTCACAATCACAGATTACAGATAATGAGTATGTAGAGAGATAAGAATGAAGAACACTCAGAAAATTCAACAGATCACAGTAAACAACATAGAATTTATAGTGGTTCGACGATCTTGCCTACGTCCACTCTGAAGTTGATGATTTTATTGATGTTCACTTGATGATTTCAGTTGATTACAGCAAATTACAGTCAATAATGATGATTTACAACAGTGAAAGTAGTTAGTTGCAGCAGCTATGGAGTTTAGATCTGGATCCGACAGAGTCTAGGCGTTGGAGAATTCAAAGAAGAAGAATATCCCTTTTCTCTATGCCCTGGGGCTCTATTTATAGGTGTAGGAGGCTGATATTTTGTTCAGATCTCAAGAGACCCCCTCTGGCACGTGACTAGGCCCGCGCGCCCAAGCCCGCAAAGTTTCGGTCCGATCTGTGATCGATACGAACGGATTTCGTATCGATCAAGATTGTGTCCGATGGAGTCGAAATTTGGCGTGGACCTTCTTTAGCATGCAAGTAGGCTTCTGCGAAAATTTCATATCATTTGGACTTGTAGATTAGGAGATATGATCGATATGAATTAGGATCTTCGGTTGGCTGTTTCGTTCGACTCCCTTATTTCAACTCGGTCCTGTTCGACTCGATCACTTTGAACCGATGGGCGCGCGTAATCTGGAGGTGATGTGGCGAGCCTTTCTTGCATCGATCCAGTTTCCTCGCCGAGTTGGCTGAGTCATCGTTGACCTTCGCCTTGTTCGCATCGAAGTCCGTTGCCAACTTCGAATCAATCAGCAGCGTTCCCCTTCGTATCGAGGCACTTGTCTTGTTCGAATCGATGGGAGGTGGCCCATTTCGCATCGATAAGAGTGACTCAGCTAGATGGATTCGAACAGCGGCTCTGAGATGGAGTCGAACTAGATGGATTCGAATAGAGGCTCTGAGATGGATTCAAACTAGATGGATTCGAAATAGCGGTCAGGCGATGGACTTGGACTCGATCGAGTGGAACAATGGTTCTGTGATGGAGTCAAAGCAGATGGATTTGGAATAGCGGCCAGGCGATGGACTTGAACTCGATCGAGTCGAATAGCGGCCAGTCGATCGAGTCGAAGTAGTGAATGGCGATCGATTCGAATAGTGGCTGGTTTTCATCAATCTTGCATCGATCGTAACTTGGGCATACGAACTCGGATTGACTTGAAATTTGGAACTTTGACTTTTATGGCTTCCCTCGTCGCGTCTTGTCGATTGTAGCTTGATCCGGACTCGGACAAAATTAACCGATATCCATGGTGAGCCTGTGTACAACAGATCTCTAGGACGAACCGTCGTTGGTTACTAGTCAAGTTCTTGGTGTCACGGCCTTTCCAAAAGGCGGGATAACACTTGCCCCCTAAAACATGCCTTGCGGGAGGAAGGTGTGTTTCGTAATGCCATAAGCTGGATGTTCATATCCTCTCGATGACCTGCAAAGAAATTGATAGTCTTATCTGACCGCGAATGACGATTGTTCGGGATCGTATGTCATTCGAGGTAGTACGTGACCGTTCGGGGTCGGATGCTGTTCGAGGCGAATTGTGACCGTTCACGGTCGTGTGCCGTTCGAGGCGAATTGTGACCGTTCGCGGTCGGGTGCCGTTCGAGGCGAATTATGACCGTTCGCGGTCGGGTGCCGTTCGAGGCGGATTATGTGTGCCCGAGGAGGGACTTAGTATCATCAATGTCAGATTTCACGTTCGAGTGAGTTTCTGAATTGTTGGTTATGACAGTTTATCGCCATCTCAGAGCATGCCTGAGGATCGTTCGCGGTCCCGTACATGTGTAAGTAGCTTGGCCGTTGTGGAATCATAGGTAGTGGATTTTTATTCAGAATAAGTCTTCCAACAGAAATATCAAACAAAATCGAGTCTAAATATGAGAAACAGAACACAAATGCAAAACAGGGACGTCAAAGTGCAAACACCTACATTGATGCGGTTTATAGTCACATCACAGCATGCTTGAGGATCGTTCGCGGTCCTGTACATGTGTAAGTAGACTTAATCGCGTTGGTGCAGTGTTTGCTACTTATTCGTCATTATCCCAATCAATTGATGACAAGTTGACGCCTCGATCCTGAGCCGTCCCCAGTAGGTGTCGGTGGTGTTCGCTCTCATTCCACCGTTGATGTTCCCCTTCTCACATACTGCGATAGCAGACCATTCTGGATATGTCCCTCAATCTCATCCTTCAAGTGTCTGCAATCATTCGTGTTATGACCATTCAGCTCGTGGAATAAGCAGTACTTGTCTGACCTTCTTTCATTGTTGGTCGGATCCTTTCTCATTGGCCTTCGATAGGGAATCTGCCCCCTAGTATCCTGGTAGATTCGCTCCAAAGTGTCGTTCAACTTCGTATAAGAGGTGAATCTTGGTTCCTTTCGTGGTCGCGTCAGTCCATCACTATTATCCTTAGCCTTTCGTTTCCCTCTACCAGTTCCTGCACCTTTTTCAGGAGGATTTTCGCCTTTGACCGCATAAACATCGATTCCTTCTCCTTCCTCTCTCTCAGCATTTGCATCCTCTAATCGTAAAAATCCTTCAGCCTCATGATAAAATTCTCCTAGATCCATAGGGGGATCCCTTGTTAATGAATTCTTGAACTCCGTGCCATCAGCTATGCCAGATACAGCTGCCATCAAAACCATGGATGGATCGGGTCGATCCACTGATGCTGCCGCTGCATTGAATCGCGTCAGAAAGTTCCTCAAAGACTCCCCGGTTCTTTGCTTCAGCGTTGCCAAACTCATCACATTCTTGGGTCTTGAAATGTGAACTCTGAATTACCTCATAAACCTCTCAGTCAGATCGGTCCATGTTCCTATGGAGCCACTCTCCAGCTGTCTAAACCATAGCGTTGCGATGTCTGTCAAATACAATGGGAAGCACCGGGCCATGACCTCCTCTGATGCCCCCAACACCTCCATATGCCTCATGTATCGTGTCAGATGCACTGTAGGATCTGTCCTTCCATCGTACATCTCTAATGTTGGTAGCTTGAATTCTGGTGGATTCCTAGCTTGCATGGTTGTAGGAGCAAAGGGACTCCTATTAACATCTTCCAGATCTCTATTCACTAGTCCGCCTCTCATGGCTCGTCTGACCATCTCCGCCAATCCGTCACTGTCTCCAAGTTGTAGTCCTTGTCTGTTGCTTCTGATTTGCCCCTCGAGTTCACGAGGGATTCTTGGAGTCTGCTCTCCTGAACGAGCATTCACTTCTCTGTCAACGCCGCGCTGTGCAGCTCCACCTGGTACTGTGCCTGGGATCGGGTCAACATGCTCTGGGTAAGTGCCCCCTAGTTCTGGGGCTGTGCCAGATGGTCCTGCTCCATTTTGAGTTCTGGTTGCTTCGTACTCCCGATTCCTGTCTCCAGCGTCTCCGGTAGTTGCGTTCCATTAGTTCTGTGCTCCGGCTTGTCCAACTTGTTGAAGTAGATTCTGCATCACCTCCTCTTGTCTCTTAAACATTGCTTCCATCTCATCCCTAGTGATGAAGATCGATGTTTGATTCGCTCCTGAGGAAGCCTCCTGACTTCCTTCATGCTGACTTCTCTCCGCCCTTTGTCTTCTATTTGATTGCCTTGTCATAGCTTTTCAGATCTGAATTCTTTAAGCCTTCTAATTAAATTTCCAAATGATAGAATCCCTGAGTCCAATTCTCCGTGAAAGCACCAAAATGTTTGCGCCAAAATTGGTCACAAACACCCAATTGCGGATGAAAGCACCAGTTCACAATCACAGATTACAGATAATGAGTATGTAGAGAGATAAGAATGAAGAACACTCAGAAAATTCAATAGATCGCAGTAAACAACACAGAATTTATAGTGGTTCGGCGATCTTGCCTACGTCCACTCTGAAGTTGATGATTTTATTGATGTTCACTTGATGATTTCAGTTTATTACAGCAAATTACAGTCAATAATGATGATTTACAGCAGTGAAAGTAGTTAGTTGCAGCAGCTATGGACTTTAGATCTGGATCCGGCAGAGTCTAGGCGTTGGAGAATTCAAAGAAGAAGAAGATCCCTTTTCTCTATGCCCTGGGGCTCTATTTATAGGTGTAGGAGGCTGATATTTCGCTCAGATCTCGGGAGACCCCCTCTGGCACGTGACTAGGCCCGCGCGTCCAAGCCAGCGAAGTTTCGGTCCGATCCGTGATCGATACGAATGGATTTCATATCGATCAAGATTGTGTCCGATGGAGTCGAAATTTGGCGTGGACCTTCTTTAGCATGCAAGTAGGCTTCTGCGAAAAGTTCATATCATTTGGACTTGTAGATTAGGAGATATGATCGATACGAATTAGGATCTTTGGTTGGCTGTTTCGTTCGACTCCCTTATTTCGACTTGGTCATGTTCGACTCGATCACTTCAAATCGATGGGCGCGCGTAATCTGGAGGTGACGTAGCGAGCCTTCCTTGCATCGATCCAGTTTCCTCGCCGAGTTGGCTGAGTCATCGTTGACCTTCGCCTTGTTCGCATCGAAGTCCGTTGCCAACTTCGAATCGATCAGCAACGGTCCCCTTCGTATCGAGGCACTTGTCCTGTTCGAATCGATGGGAGATGGCCCATTTCGCATCGATAAGAGTGACTCACCTAGATGGATTCGAACAGTGGCTCTGAGATGGAGTCGAACTAGATGGATTCGAATAGAGGCTCTGAGATGGATTCGAACTAGATGGATTCGAAATAGCGGCCAGGTGATGGACTTGAACTCGATCGAGTCGAACAGTGGTTCTATGATGGAGTCGAAGCAGATGGATTCGGAATAGCGGCCAGGCGATGGACTTGAACTCGATCGAGTCGAATAGCGGCCAGTCGATCGAGTCGAAGTAGTGAATGGCGATCGATTCGAATAGTGGCTGGTTTTCATCAATCTTGCATCGATCGTAACTTGGGCATACGAACTTGGATTGACTAGAAATTTGGAACGTTGACTTTTATGGCTTCCCTCGTCGCGTCTTGTCGATTGTAGGCCGATTCGGACTCAGACAAAATTCATCGATATCCATGGTGAGCTTGTGTACAACCGATCTCGAGGACGAACCGTCGTTGGTTACTAGTCAAGTTCTTGGTGTCACGGCCTTGCCAAAAGGCGGGATAACAATAGGTAACATATTTCATACCTCTCGAATGGATACATCCATCCATATTGCACAGGACGTTGAAGTCGTGCTTCAGATGAAAGATGAACGGGTAAATGTTCTATTACGTTAAAAAAACTTGGTGGAAATATTTTCTCCAATTTGTAGAGCAATATAGGAATATCTTCTTCAAGTTTACGTAACGTTGCACTTTTAACGTACTCGAACAAAGCTCTTTGTGAAACAGACTAAGTTCTGTTATTACCTTCCAAACTTTTAAGGGCAATAGTTATTTAAATACAGTGAACAATAAATTTTCCATCATTATATGACAGTCGTGGCTTTTCATTCTACTCAATCTACCGTTTTTAAAGTCAACACATCTACGAAAATTTGATGAAATCCCATCAGGAAATCTTAATCCTTCCACCCATTTTAACACAACTTTAACTTGATTATTATCTAACTCATAAAATGCTTTGGGTTTTTTTATTGTCGTTTGGTTTAATATGAAGCTCAGGAAGTTTGCATAATTCTTTTATATCGCGTCTTGATTTCAAATCATCCTTAGTTTTCCCCTTGACATTCAAAATTGTTTTAAAAACATTATCAAATACTTTTTCTCCCATCACATCAATATTATGATGAAGCAAAAGATGTTTCCAATAAGGCAACTCCCAAAATATACTTTTTTGCACCAATTATGAATAGTCGATTTACCTACAATTTCTGTTTGCACTCCAGTTTCATATATCTTTGGATAGTCCCTTACAAGTTCATATATGTCTTCGCTTGACCATATCGTTGGTGGTTGTCTGGTATCTACTCTATTAGCTAAAAAGTTTTTTCTGTCTCCTCTAATGGGATGATTGACATGGAGAAAACATCGATGGCAATCAAACCATTAAATTTTCTTACCATTCGGTAAAGAAAATGTATGTGTTTTTTCCATGCAATAAGGACAAGCTAGACGACCAGATGTACTCCATCCTAAAAGCATCACATAGGTAGGAAAATCACTTATAGTCCACAACAAAGAAGCAAACATACGAAATTTTATTTTCTTTGAAACGTCATGTGTTTCTACTCCTTCATTCTATAGTGTTTTTAATCCACAATGAACGGTTGTAAATAAATATCGATTCCTTGTGTCGGATCGTCAGGGCCAGGAACGACAACGGTAAGAAACATATATTGCGTTTTTATACACATCCACGGAGTTAAATCATAAGGTGTGATGATAATGGGCCAAGATGAATATTTAGCACCAAATTGAGAAAATGGTGAAAAACCATCCGTACATAATCCAAGTCTAACATTACGACTCTGCGTTGCAAAATTAGGATAAGTTTTGTCGAAATGCTTCCATGCTTCTCTATCGGATGGATGTGTCAACATACCTTCTTCCTCTGTTCTCACACTATGTCATCTCATATGAGGTGCAGTTACAGAAGATGCGTGTAATCTTAGAGCCCAGGAGTGATGGGCAAATAATGCATACGTTTGTATGGAACTTACTTTTCCTTCTTTTTTCTTGTTTTGTACCTTTTATCGTTATATATTCTACACTTCCTAAGAGTGATGTCCTCTTTCCAAAACAACATGCAACCATTTAACATGTATCTATTTTTTGATAAGGTAAACCAAAAGCCGACTTAAGTTTTTTAACTTCGTAGTGATTTTCACACATTAAATTATCGAGCAACATATGTCTTTTTGCAGCTTGTACAATAGCTGTAAATCCGGCTTCGGTGATGTTGTATTTTAACTTCACCGCAATGTATTTTGCGGTTACTGATAGCCGAGTGCCGCTTTTACAACCATCCCAAAGAGGTTTCTTAGCAGCATCCAATAAATCATAAAAAAAATTGCCTCAATATTTGGTTCTTCAACATTTACATCGTCGTCATCAACTTCAACCGTATGGAACATTGATCGTGCTGCATCTTCAAACGTATTTTCAATACGGTTCGTCATAACAATTTCATTACCAGCAATCTCTAATTCAAACTCTACAGAAGTATGTGCTACAACTTCTCCATGACGATCCCAAACATAATACTCCGGCATGAAACCGTTTATGCACAAATGGACTTTCACAATATCGGGGAACAAGTATTACAAATGTTTACGCCTACTACACGGACAAAGAATTTCTACATCGTTTCCGTTATTACATAAAGCGAATTCAACAAATACGTTTATACCATTATAAAAATCTTCCTTTATTGAGCCTCTCAATCCCCTTCTTTGATACATCCATCTCCTTTGATCAACAAAATAATCAATCATTTTTCCTATTTAAAAAATATGTCATAAATTCAAAAATAAATATTGGACGTTTTACGAATTGACATTTTATTTTTCAATGTATTGATACATAAACTTATACGTGTCAATTTTACCCCACTTAAGAATACAATATTGAAATGTTGTGCTTTATGGTTTTCTTTTTTGCTGGTCAGTCATCCTACTTCCCATTACAAACACAGTAAACACTTACATTTCGTACATTTCGTTTTAAACGATTCAACAAAATTTCGGCAGCACTTCCCCTTTGTTTCCTGCATTGTACACAAATGCGTATACACATGAAACAAAAAAGAAAAGTGACGGTGAAATTTTGTGAACCATTTAAAATGAAATAATGTACGAAATGTAATTGTTTACTATGTTTATAACTTGTCCAATACAGGGACAAATCCAATAAGTATTGTACCAGATTAATATAAATATCTGTTTTGTGACAAAAAATGAATATTTATATAACGATCATGTACAATACTTGTCGAACGGGGCCAAAAACTCTCTAAGGGACGTAATAAAAAAGTAGTTTATACAAAAAGTAGAAGTTTTATAATTTGTCCTCTTATTTATTATGTAATATATTATTGTTTGTAAAAGGTTGAAAATTTACTAATTTTTTATATTTCAAAAAATTATTAATTTACCACATTATTCTGCGTATTTAATCGAATAAGGTTGCTTCGATATTGTTGTCGTTTTCCAATGCAGTCAATTTCTTTTTTAGACTCATGCATTCTAACTCCGACTAAAGTAGAATGTATCTCTGTTTTTCGATAACTAAGTTCTATGGCTTATTCCAACTAACACAAGATAATGGTAGAAACAACACATATATAACGGTTTACACATACACACAAAATCACAAATTATACCTACTCTTCACAATTTCACGCTAACAAATGAAATAGGTAAACCATGTGATACTATAAACCATTACTAGCCAATTAAAAACAATTAGAATCACTAATTAGCCCTAATTTATCAACTTATGAAAATCCAAATTTAGGGTAAAAATTAGATTTTTTGCGAAAATAAGATATTATACCTGAGATTGAAAGCAATATAGTGTGGTTAGGCAGCCGTGAGGGATCCGAAAACTTGAATTTGGGGGTTGGAAGGAAGAAATTGGGATTTTGGGGTTTTTGAGATTTAATTTTCATGCTAAAAGAATGAGGAAGAAAGGCTTCGGTTGTGCCTGTAATTCGCGAATTTGCAACAGCTTCCAATGGCCGTCGAAGGCCGTCGACGGCCCGTCGAAAGCCCATCGGAAATAGGCCATCGGAAGCCGTCGCCACCAGCTGTCGGTATTCAAGCCTTTTCTAGTAGTGACATTTGAAGTTTTGAGGAATTTCTTATCGATTTAAATTTTTTTATAACAAATTTGGACGTACAAACACTATCGATATTTTTAAATCTTTTTTATGCAGTTGGAACAAAACTTCCATTTAGTTTTGTGTGAATACCAATTAATGTATTGTAAATGAAACAGAAAGGGGGCCAACTTTTAGGTGTAGGAGGATTTTTGATTTTGATTGTTAAGAAAAATTCGATGGGGCACCAAAAATTTTCAGATAGCTTGTGCCAAGTTACAAGTAGAGATGCATTTTTTTTCATGATTGGGCATTGAATTTTAAGGGTCACCTTATAAATAAATCCCTTTTATCCACAAAAAGTGCCTTCACAAAATGCATTACTAATTTATTTATTCAAACGTGTGAAACTCAGAACCTCCTCATTTCTTAGATAGGGGAGCATAAGAAATTGGATACATTTTAATGTATGCTAATGATATGATATATATATATATATATATGTGTGTGTGTGTGTGTGTGTGTTTATCGTGCGGCTAAGGCATGTTATTTTACGGTGCTCTGGAGGACTATCCAATATGAAGCTACCAGTTACAGTACCGTGGAAGTAATTATGCTAGCATAAGTGCTTATAGTGAATGGACACTTGTTCGTATACTACTCAAGAATCTCCAAGGAAAAAGCAACCATTGAAAGTTCCTGAAGAAATCTAATGGCTCACAATGTCACTAACCAACTAACTCCATGTGTTAAATCATATTCAATTAATAATTGCAATACGAATTAGTGTTAAATAAATTGCATTTAATTTGGCAACGCGTAAAGGATCATTAAGCAAAACCAAACCCTAAAAGACCACTCACTCTATCAAACAGGCCTCTAGCTGGCATGATGATTTCTCTTTCTAGACATTTCTCATGAGCTCATGTAACTATGTTTAGTGCAAGTTTAATGTAAGAAATTTATGTATGAGAAATATAACAATTTTTATTCTTGTCATACCATGGTCCTCATTATCGTTTTTTCCCTTCCTTACAAACTGCTTTATTTCTAAATATTTGACTTGTGATTGATTCTTGTGTGGCAATACTGGAGAGAGAAGATTGAAAAGCATGGAGTAAACGTTTCCAATACAGTTTAAGGTATATTTTTTTGGTCTTCACTGATACAAATAAACTATATTTGGACTTACGTATAAGCTGCTACATCATAAGCAATATGTATTTAATTTTTGCCTGTTAACTTTTGGAGCTACAGGTGTGACTTATCTAGTTGTTTCTCCTACTGAATGTGAGAGGGGTGGTTCTTCTAAAGTTATTAAGGCTATGTAAGTTTTTTCAGACTCCTAATTTGGTTCTAAATAATGTAGGGAGATGAACACACACACACACACATACACACACACACACACACACACACATATATATATATATATATATATATATTGATGTTATGATAATTTACATATTTCTGTATATAATGAAGGGAGATGAACATACTTGTAGTGAGGGAGGCTCGGTTGCTAGAAATCATTTAGAAAAAAGAAGCCCAACTATTGAAAATGTATGATACATCATCTGACCTTTTTGTTGATGGTAAAGGAATCCCTTAGGATAAACAAGATCCAAGCTAGGAAGCAGTCGAGTCTCTAAATGATGAGGTAAACTTAGTTATGTTATTTAGTGTTTATTTTCTTTTCAATTCAAGCATTTAAATATAAAAATATAATTATACCAATCTTATTTGTAGCATAAGTTATATAGAAAGAGAGCTATTTACAAGGACTTCGTGCTGCGCGTGCAACGGGGCTACAATTTTGAGAAGGATGGGATACTTTACAATTTTGCATTCTCCAGTTGTGATCAAGTAAAATGTCTCATGAGCAAGGAAGCATTTAACGACTTATGTTTAAGGATGTATTTCTATAAATACATGAAATTATACCTTTTCTTGACTTAAATAAATATTGTGTATAGATATGGAAAACCAAAAATTTTGAAGTATAATGTTATGAACTCTGAACATTAATTCTAATGTGCTCACTATGAATATTTGTTATTTTGGAGTATGAATTATTGTAATTTGAAGTATGAACATTTAGTGTGATAATGTTTTTAATTTTTTTTTGGTTATGTTACAACTATCTAATATGGAAATGTCGTTATGATTTGTACCGTTTCAACTTTTAAAACCTATAGCGGTATCATTTTTTTTTGCTTCAGCTGACATTTGCATCGGTTGTTCATGACAACCGAAGCAAATGAGTGGTCATTTGCTTCTGTTGTCATGAACAATCGAAGTAAATAAGTAGTTATTTGCTTCGATTGTTAAGGAATAACCGAAGCAAATGACCTCTTATGGTTCGCTTGTTTTACCCCTTTTGCTTTGGTTCAACAATTAAAGCAAATGACCTCTTTTTCTTTGGTTCAATAACCGAAGCAACAAACTTTGTTCTGTTGCATCGTCTTCATTTGGTTCGGTTGTTGAATCGAAGCAACTAGGTGTAAACAATCGAAGCAAATGACCTATTTTGTAGTAATGAAAAGAATAATGATCAAAATGCATTTTTTGTTAAGTTCCAAAAATTATAATCAAACAAATCCTATACTTCAACAACTAATAATACACATAGCTAAAAAGAAATCTTTCTTTTTTCACAAAATATTTTATAATAACTACTTTAAAAGGAAATTCATTTCCTTAGTTTCATAATTAAAGTATTTAAGCTTATAATTTTCAAAACATCACTCATAATATTTCTTTTTAAAACATTCTTCAAAATTCATAATCTATTTTACAAATTTTTACTATAGTTCTACCCAATAACTTTTGTTAAGATTTTTAAACTAATTCCGCCAAAATTTGTACATTCATTTCTAAATTAACACCATTCAACATTTCAAAGTAGTAAATATCTAAATCATATATATGCTTTCAACTCAAAATACCAAAACTATATAACATATAAATATTTATTATTATGCCAAAAATTCATCAAAGTTACATATTCATATTTACAAATTTTCAAATATTATAAAATATAACGATGTTACCTCGCCATATAATAGAGTGATTAACTAATATCAATTGGCTGTAATATTGACCATGTAATCAATACCGCCTTACCAAAGACCTTAGTTGTCCACTAATGTCCAATGGTTGCAAACATCGCTTAAAACATATCTCAACAGATAAGATGTTTTTTATAACACATTTCACAACAAAATAATAGATATAAACGCTTATTTCCAAACTCATTTCAAATATTGACTTCAAGCATCACTTTCTAAAATATCTAACTTTCTTTAAAATATTATTTAAAGTATTCATCCATAACAAAATACTTTAATTTTTTTTTTCAAAACATTATGTCCAAATGTCTCATTCTAGTGTTTAGGAATCTCTATGATAACGTTTGCCAGAAGCATCGACTGGAATTCTTAAACCACTCAACATACAAATTAATACAAATTTTATTACAAAATTCCCATAAATATTAGATATACAAAGCCTTCGATACTCTTGCTTTTAGAGAATAATGATTAATTCCTATTAAAACATAATCAAACACTATTTTTGTACCATATTCTTTGTCAAAAGATCTTTAATTAAAACATTCAGTTAGTTTTACAAATACATTTTCTAATAAACTATACATATACATATATATATATATATATAGTCAAAAATCTTTTCTAAACAAATGCTCATCAATTTATTACATGCATACTCTAAATTCACAACAAAAAAATAAACAATTTCAATTAAAATTATACCATTCCAAACAAATTCCATACACAATCGTTTAAAACAGATAAACATCAATAATCAAATTCATTCCACTACTTCAATAAATATGCACAACAAATCAAATATACATAGGAAATAATAAATGATACGTTCATTGGAAAACTATTCATCAGTATCCACTGCACACTCTGATCAATATCAAATCAAAATATAACAATTCAATGTTAGATCTAACATTCAGCAGCAATACAAATATTGTTGGTTGGACTAACTCCTTTCGCCCTTGCTACTCCAACCATTTATATCACACACTCAAATGAAATAAATGTAAGTTATGTAGATATAAAATACCAAGTACATCACTTGATGATTACCCCAGTAATCATCCTATATATATACACCTACTATCCCGTATTATAGGGAACTACCCAACACACCCAAGGGGACATAGACTCTAAATCTCATCTAAAGCCATGACTCGTGTCTCAAATATAGAAATGAAACACGCCACCACTATACCTATACTATCCAAGAGTATCACTAAGTGATACTGTAAGATAATACAAAGAATGAGGCTATATTACACACATGAATGTTATCTTAGGCTAACGCTGGTAGGCAGTTCAAAAAAATAACTCACTTATAAGTACTTAGTATCAGCACAAAGCAATAAACTTGCGCGTATCCAGGATAGAACAATACATAATATATGTAAATATCAAAGATCATAGAATCAATCGTAGTGATAATATATAACATGAAATATATAAGACATGAAGAATATAAAACATCTCAAATGTACACTGTCTCAATATAATACAATGTATGATCACTATATACTATACAATAACATACAAACCATGAGACAACATAAATAATATGACACATATAACGATAAGAAATCTCCAGTCTCCTCCATGCCTACAAAACATATAGTAGTCATATTGTCCCTGCACTTGTAATATCCCGGACCAACCCGAGTATTACGTAAATAACACATGGGTTAGACTATGTCTAAATCAAGGGTTTATATATATATATAACACAATATATGCTAGGAATAACAACATGATAACTCTATCAGAGTACTCAAAATAATGATCATGATTTAGATAATACACAAGTAGTAACATATGCATGGTATATAACTATAATAACATAACTAATCATCAAAACATCACATATCAAAAACCTCACAAAATCATGCATAAATACGTCATCACCTATATGGAAGCGCATCGATCATAAATCATAGAATCAACATCAAATGGATGAATCATCCATATTTAGGAATCATCATCAAAATACAAAAATCGTCTATAAATGAGATATCATCAAGTATATCAGGCTAGCACATAGCAATGCCCAAATATAGCTCTCAATCTTCGATGGATAGTACAACATCAAATATATATATATATATATAGAATAGGCTTCCTATATAAATAATTTTATGAGAATCCACTATACTCTAGACACCTATCCAAATATAATCTCATCTTCTCATATATGAATAAATTAGAATATATCACGTTGGAGAATGACTGTATGACAAACAAGAAGTCCCAAGTAGAGCCATAAATAAATATACATCAATATGTGGGTAGCCTAATCCATATCTATATTAAAGTGAGGTGTATCAATAGTATATACCAATCTATCACTCCGTTTGTACCAGAAGGGAGACTGATAGCACTAAGCGAGCTCCAGAGTCATGAAGTCTCTATAGTCTTTAGTTACTTTCACACTATCATGACACATTTCCACTTGTGTGCTCGTCAACGCAAGGACTCAAAAGTCATGACTTGACTCTAGCCCCTATAGATAACATACTACCGTGCTAGGTGATACAGGGGCGAACACATGAAGCGATAGCATGAAGCTATATAAACATAAAGTGTCACGGATTTAGGGCATGACCACAAGATTAGGCCGCTTGGGTGGATTCTAGCTATCTGGTCCTCTCTAATGCTAGTAAAAGGAGTACATCATGATAGTGGCACGTAGAACTAATAAATATTGACACAAAATCTTACTCTCCACTTATGAGCCTACGAGTGCCCACCCTAGCTTGCTGCAATGAGCTTACGGGTACCTGTCCTAACTCACTACCATGAGCATCACCTCACGTAAATACGATTTCAACATATTATTATCGTCATGTGAGTGTCGTCTACTTACAATAAATAACTAAACAAATATCACAACAGCAACCCCTACCATTGTGTGATGCTCAAACGCTTATTCACTGTTTATAAACTACACTTGAACTTTATAATATTTTATATAACGAGTCCAATAAATAACTGAAGAAATATTACTAAATGCACCATCCCAAACGATATTATAACTCCGTTTATTCAGATTTCTCATCATATAGAATTAGGTATCACTAAATCATTTAAAGGATGTCATCACCATATCATATCAAAATCACCAATCAAATCAATATCTACAATGAATCATTCATATCATTTAAATTAATATGGGAATGATAAAAAATTCCAAAAATATGGAAATAAATCTTATCAGTCGTATTTACAGAAAATATTCTTATTTAAATTCATCAATAAACAATATTACTTTAAAATCCTTTAAAACTTTAATTAGAAATTACTTTATATTATAACCAAAATAAATTCACTTTTTATAAAATAATTAACTTTTAAATTTAATGAAATATAATGCAAAATTAAAAATAAAATGTTACATCATAAATTTATATGTATAAATTATTAAATAATGAAGCATAAACACATCCAAACAAATTAAACCAATGCTTGAATTCAATTGGATATTTAAATAACTTTAAATTATTAATACACATTTCCCTTATTAAATAATATATAATATTCTTGTATACTTCTTAATTAATCATAATTAATTCAAGATATACTTTGAAATGTTTAAATGTTGATTAGAAAGTTCCTTCTTATTTTCCTGAATTTATATAAACCTTTAAATAATTATTTAAATCAAACATGTTTTTATTTTTAATAAATTAATAATTATATATATATAATATATATTAAATACTAAATTTTAAATAAAAAAATTCATCATAAAATTATAAATTCACTTTATTTAAATTCTCGCCTTTATTTTCAATGCAAATATAATTTATTTACTACACACACTTGCAAAAATATCATAACACATGACTCGAACCCTGGTGGGTTCGCTGTAAGGCATAAGCCTTTATCACCAAGCCGCACTTGTTTTTGTACAAGTAGTTGTATCACCGCTCGATATATAGCGGTCAATCGGTTGGAGCTTAGGGAGTTGACCATCTAACCTACCCCTTGTCACACATTCAAGTAGATCATTCAATTGATTCCGACCTCCGACCACCGTTAACTCCTCTAGATCGAAGCACAAGACACATATATTTATTTATTCCTTTTTATTTATTTATTTTTATAATTTATATAATAACTTTTTTATATATACCAGAATGGGTCCGGTCGAACCCACCGGTTGATCGCTAGCAGTCAACCATTAGGCGGTCGATCGGTTAACCTACCCCTTATCAAGTATCGTTGAAGCCATTTAGGCTTTCTCTGATCAAATTTCATTCATCCTTTACACAATTCTCTTCTAGTTCGATATACATACACATATTCGTTCATTTCATCAGTCTAAACACAATATTCATATGAAACAGTATGGATTTGACATAGATTTGTGAGCATAATATACTCACCTGAAGCTTGCTTCCTTCTTCTTCCCTTGCTCTCTGTACATGATCGAGAATTCTAATCCATGATCGATCACTCGTTTTCTTCATAGGTTAAGGTGTTGAGTGATATCAAATTGCATATTCTTGAGTTTTATAATATATTATAGTTGATCAAATTTTATCTTAATTTTAGAATAAGAGTACGAAGTATGAAAAGTAATTAAGAGAAGTATACATGAATGGAAAGTATGAAGGCAGATGAATATTCTGGACATAGAAATGATGGGTTTGGGCTATGATTATTTGGGCTTGTGTTATGTGTGTGTGTATTACTAAACATTTATTTAGTTTTCCTTTTATTTATAAAATTATTTTCCACTCAACACAAAGCACTATTAAAATCAAACAAAAATCATATTTACATTTCTTAATTATTTACCTAACATTATAAAATTTTCTAGAATTTATATCCAATATTTTTATTCATTTAAATATTCAATACTCATGTTTTGAGTCCACTTAATAATTAATTTTCAAATTAATTTATTTCGTCATCTTTGAAACAAATAATTATTCTCAAAACTATTCAATTTCATAACTAATTACTTTATTATAAATTTTTAATATCCATATTAAATCCTGAATTGTTCTTATTTATTTTATAAAATACATTTTAGCTAATTAAATAATTGACATTAACTTCTATTAATTACTCCTAAATACTAGGTTGTTACACCTTACATGGGAGCAGAGTCGTTCATTGAGACTCAAGCATAGCTTTACACAAGTGAGAAAATATTAGATGATATAATGCTTGAGAATTTGGTTAAGAGGTGACTTGTTTCTAGGTGACTATGAGAGGAAGCTTTGTGTTGGTGGGATGTTAGGTTGGAGAAGTGGATGAGCATGCTATGAATATGTGTTTCTAAGGAGAATTAAGGCTCAATTTATTTTTGAGATTGAGAAGGGCTTGTGAGTGGAAAATTTTATGTAACTTCAACAAGGTGATATGATTGTAACGACCTCCTTGCACCTATAGCACCCAATATACATGTATAGTGCGCTGCTTTGATGCTCGACCTATGTAGGACGATTGTCAGGTTTTGGAAAGTAAAATAATCACAAAACTATCGTATATCTCACAGCTCATCGAATCAAACATAATAGTCATCACAAATATAAAATATATAAGACAATAATAATTAGATGAACCCAATATTAGATTACATAAGTTTACACACTTATACAAAACAGTAGTAGAGTTTATACAACTGATAATAAGCTCAAAGATAAACGGTCTCTAAGAAAAATAAATGAACACCGTTTAGGCTCCATAGTATCGCACAGTGGAATAAGCAATAATGAGCCCAAATAGAAGCATGAGGAAGCACCGTTGTAATGACCCGTATTTTATATATCAAAGGATGATAAAATATTATTATTTAATTCATTTGAGGTCATATGACTTTATAATTTTGAAAAATGACTATTTGGGACAATTTTCATCTTTAGAATTTTTGTCCGATGGTTTTAACTCTGACATTCTTATAAAACCTATAACTTTTGATAGAAGCTGAATTGGGGTCTGAATCCACTTTCATTAGATCATGATGATGGTTTTTTCTTTCCGTAGAGTGGTCATAATAGAAAAAACAACTTACCGCTTAAGACATATGGTCATTTTACGTTTATACTATTGCTGACCAGATTAGTGGATAATTAGTTAAGTCCAAACTTAAACCCGCTAACCAATTTTGGGAATTGTGCCTAATAGGGGATGATGGGAAAGATCTGATCACTTTTCTCCTTTCTCAAAGCAAGTCTAAACCTCCACTAATTTATTTTCTATCAAAAAGTTCCTCTTTTTCATACTAAAACAAGCCTAAATCATCATTAAGGAGTAATTAACAAAAGTGAAACCTTAGATCTATCATTTGGCTGCCTAAGGATTTGTGCTCTTACTATTCCTTTTAGATTTGGTAGGATTATTGGGTAGATTGGTTGCTAGGTGAGTGGTTTTGTACTTCTCACTATTCTATACTTGTAGATATGATAAAAGTAAGGTTTTCAACATGATTTTGATGCTAATAACATGTTTAGGTTCAATTTAAAAAGATAAAAATGTATTTTAATTCGTTTTACGTACCTTTTCCAATCATGCTATCATTTTGATATGAAACTAGATCCTGGTAATATTATGTTCTTAAATATGTATGAATTAATTGGATATGTTGCTTGAATGCTAATAAATGATATTGTATGATGGTTGCCTTGTATGGATTGTTTTGATATGTTTGTTAATGATTTTAAATAGTTAGGAAAGTGCTACGTCGATCGATGCAAATGACATCCAATTTGTCAGAATTGGATGGATTTTGTATATGATGGGCTGGAGGCTTTGGGGAGTGTGCCTTAAAATTTTAGGAGGATTGGAGTTGATTTGGTGGTCAAAAATCAGGTTGGGAAAAGAACTCGGTGGTGGCTCAAAAGAGGTCGACGACGAGTAGTTTTGGTAGTTCTTGGCTAGTTACTTCGAGACTTAGGCAAAGAAACTTCAAGGCAAGCACGAGTTGAAGTAAGAGTTTGAGTTTCGAGGACTTAGTTGCATTTTGGAGGAAGGAAATCTACTCGTGCAAACACCCTGCCTCTATACCTATACTATGCAAGAGTATTACATAGTAATGCTATAAGATAATATGGAGAATGAGGCTATATGGGGTACACACATGAATATTACCTTGGACTAACTCTGGTAGTATTAAAACATCAAATAAATTCCAAGGAGGGAACTCGTACTAATCATATGAATTTAAAAGGTGAATCCACCATTATTTAATGAATAGTACAAGTTAAATATGGAAATTGGTATCGAGTAAAATTAGTATAATTTCTTTGAATCCGTTTTACTCGAATACTAACTAATTTGGATATACCATCTTAGATAACATGGTTTCAACGTATTAAAAAGTTATGATTTGAAAATAAGAAATTTTGGTCTAGATTTAAATAAATGGTTTGGAATTATTTAATTCCTATGGATCCTTTTACTTAAAATTAATTGTTTTGGGTTTACATTAAACGATGTCTTAAATAACATTGTTTTTGACCCGTTTGAAAGTTATGATTTAGAAATAAGAAATCTTTATTAAGATTTAAATAAATGATTTGAAGATATTTCCCTAAGTAAAGGATGAAATGATTTGGAATTACTCCAATATTTAAAAAGGTTTTAATTAAACAAAGATTTGATAAATGAGGTTTAATGATCCCATGTATATTGAAGAGAAATGGTTTTAAAAAGATATATCTCTAAGAAGATTGGATTAAAAGATACTAATTAATGGAATATTAATCACCCACCTCCTTAACATCTTTTTATCGCTGATTAGTTTGGAGGAACCGGGATTAGATTTGGGCAAATTCCTATCCGAAAATCACTTTGAACCAATTTACGAGTTCGAAAGTGAAGACATGTCAAAGATGATGAAGTCGAAAGTAGGGATCTTCATAACGGAAGGACCGCTTCCTGATAATTTCAGAGTAGCTCCCAAGATAAATAAATAGCAGTGGTCCCTTCATTCTGGGATCTTCGTATGCAAGGACTACTCGCAACTAAACCTAGGGGTGATGCTCAATAGAATGTGGTAAAAGAGTGCCTTCAGTTTGTCTTGTTCGTGGACAACTTGCATGGATGGATGTCTGACATTACATTTCTAAGATCACATTGTATTGATCTCTACAAACGTAAATCTGTTTGGTGGTGTAGGAGATAACCCCTCTTATACTTAACACCCTTCTCTGAGACATACGAGCTCAGAATTTGTACTATTGTTGAAATCAATAGTGTGTTATTGGAAATGACAATGTGGCATTTTAAGTGAAAATGTTCTAAGAAAGGTAAACGTTACCTCAAGCCTCACACCCGAGGAATGGTAAAACATGGGTTGCTGTAAGGCTAAGTGGTTCGCAACCATTAGGGTATATTATCACCTTTATAGATTTATATATTTCTACCCACTATAACTTCAATTTTAAATTTTGTGGTATATGCTATGAGATGTATCGGAGAGGTCAGGAATGGCTGGGGAGATATCATATTCGGTGACATTTGTACAATCTGTTGGTCTCGGGTAGGCCGGTCTAAATTCGTAGAGGACCATCTGTTGGTGGCCTCGGTACATTCCTCTAGAAATGTACTGTATGGGAGGTAGTCCCTTACCTCGCTATTCATTGGAAATCAATCCTCCAATATTTGCCTTCGGACTTAGTTGTAAACCTATCTTGCCATCAAATTTAACCAATGCAACATTTCAGCTATTTGAATATGTTTATTTGAAATGTTTTCAAAGAATGTTATTAAAAATAATATCACTGGATTTTACATAAAAATGATTTGGTTATCATAAGGTAAAAACCTGTTCCGTGTTTATGTGCGGCGTGGTCTTATGAGATACCTTTTGTTTTCAAATACTCGAATTTTGAGTTTCTCACACTAGTCTCATGACTGACTCGAAGTTTATTTTCTTTCCCTTAAACGCTGGGTGTCCTATTTTTTCGGCCAGCCTAGTGGTCAGGTTTAGTTTGGAGCATTTTGAAATAGCTTGAAGCATGAAGCTAGAAGATTCTTTTGAAGATTGTTATCCATTTCCACCACACTTATCAACTATTGTATTCCACATTTGTAAGGACAAAGATTTATAACTGTCCATGTTGATGTTAAGTTAAACTCGGATAGATGTATTTAAAATTGTCTGCTATAAAGATTATATGTTGAAATAATATATGTTATTCTATTCGTGTAAGATTCTGTTATATGGCTTTATTTTCTTTTCCACATAACTATCCACCTTTTCGTTCAATTTGAGTTGGACATGTGTGGTTTATTTTCAACTTCATATGTACGAAATTGTGGGTCTTTACAAAGTGATATCAAAGTTTAGGTTGAACGAACACCTGAGCCAGGTTGGGGTGTGTCTCATCAGAGATAGTGTTAGTAATACCTTAGGATGAGTAACTTATTAGAGATAGGGTAAATGACATCCTAGAATGAGTTGAGAGTATTATATATGTGCGCATATTTGTAAACGCTAAAAATGATTTTTTTGGAAAATTTGGGTAAATGAAATAATTTTACCTAAGATGATATTTTATATATAAAGAAATAACTTCTGAAATTATATAGTTATTTATAGTGTGATAGTTTTCAATTAAGGGAATAATAATATTCAGTTATTATCATTGATTGATTGTTTGATTTAAAAAACACGAATACCTAGAGAATTAAGTTTCACGATTTGACTATATGGTGTTTGGTAATAATATTGGTTTAAAATTAAGAAATTTATTTAAGATGAATAAATTTTTGAGCCTAAAAATGTAAAAATAAGATGATTTAAGAAATGAATGTTTAAATCAAGTTTTATAAATAAAGGAATTGAAAAGAAGAATCTTATGATGACTAGTTCGAGTGGCTCGGAAGTTTCTATAACTAGGAATGAGATAAGTTCGAATGGTAAACTCTTATCTTAAGTATTACTCTTCTGGTTAAGAGTATATATGATACTATTGGTAGTACCTAGTTCTTTGGTATCAATTTAGAGTTACTCGATCTATAAAAAAATTTAAGTTAAAAAACAATGTGAATCATTAATTTATAAATTGATTAGTAATTATATAAAGAAGCATCTTTATAAAAACTGTTTAAACCAGAGATAATTTTGGATAACTAATTGATAGGATAAAATAGAATTTTCGATGATTTTGGACAGTCGGGACTTCCTAATTTGATATGGCAATGGAAGCTAAGTGTTTCATAAAAATATAAGAGATGAGTTTTATAACTTATGAATTTGATATGATAGTAAATTACAACAAGTTTTAAATTTGTTAAATACCCTGATTTAAGTAAAACCAATCTGAAGTTAGGGATTGGTATATTAGGATTTGTATATATATACTCTTCAGATGTAAAGGAGTATTATAAAAATATAGACTTAAGTTGTGAAATATTTATACACTTAAGTAACATGGTATGTGATAGTTCAAAAAAATAAATTCAAAATAGTTTTAAATGTTATTGAGTTATAGAATGTTAGTAGACTTAAGTGATGTTTCTTAAGTAAAATAATGAATCTTTAAAAAGTGATTATAACCTTGGAAAATGTTTTATTAATGAATTCTAGCATTAAATATATGTTGTGTGCAAAAGATGTAATAAACTTAAGTAATAGTTTTATGAAATGGTTCATGAATTGATAGTGATATAAAATTGATTGTGATTTGGTATGGTTAATAAATACGTAAGTTATAAATAGATCAATTTATTCGCATAACTGTTTGACCTAAGATTTGAGTTCAGAACTTTGAGGTATTTACACCGGTCCGAAAGAGGATTTATCACTCGATACTTGATGGTGAACATTGATGAGGTTTGTGGTAGGATCCTTACAATTTCTATCATAGTTGAGAGCTATGCAAGGAAAATAGAAGTTTCTAAGCCTGATCAGAATCTGCACTAGAGGGCGGGGGATCAGTACTAGTTCAGAAGCAAAGTGGTATACTCGAAGTTAAGATCAAATAAGATGGTGCATGTAACATCCCGGATTTTTCGACTTTCGAAAATTCGACATCGATACTCACTTTATCGACTGCCGAGCCATCGAATGCCGGAAACCCGAAAAGTTATGGTTTTAAAAAGAAGAAAAAGGTAGAAGAAGAAGAAAAGAGTAGAAGAAGAAGAGAAGAACAACAGAACAACATCAGAACAGAAAACAATATCAGAATCTTACACATCGCAGCGGAACAAAATATAATAGATAAATGAATAATCTTTAAACAAAGAACTATATCATTTTATACATACATCAATCATCAGAGTCAATATACAACAATGGACAGTTATATAACTTGTCCTCATACAGAATACACAGCGGAATAAAATAATATCAGATACAAATACTACGTCTCGCCATCCAGCTTGTTTCCAAAGCTCCAGAATATCCTGATAACCTAACTCTAGACTGCCCGTGTGGAAATTAGTGGGCACCCAGAGTTTAGAAGGGAAACAATAAACTCCGAGTCAGTCATGGTGACTGGTGTGAGATCGTAAAACAGTTAATTTTCACAAAGAAAATGAAACAAATTCGCAATGCTTTTGGAAAATGAAACTACCATAAGACCTCCCGCCACACACACAATGCAAACGCAGAATTGGAGGAGATTTCTTCTTATGATAGTCAAAGATGCTTACTACGCAAAAATCAAATCATTTTTGATATTATTATTAGTGCATAGTGTAGAAAACATTTCGAAAGTAGAATATAAATCTTAGCCAGCATAGACATTTCGAACTATGCCTACTATAGCTACCATCCAAACAGTGGGGCGCCACCATAAGTGAATGATAGGTTCTACAACTAAATCCGTACAAGGCTCGTATTGTTTCTTTGGATTTCCAACAAATGGTCAGGCTAAGGAACTTCCTATGCCACGATGGGTACGTCCCTGGAAAAGACGACCCGAGAACCTAACCGGATCTCTGCCAACACAAGGCCGGGTTACCTCTGCAAAAATAGGTAACTACTGACACGCGTATGCCATCCCCCGATCGTCACCGATCTTCCCGAGGATCCCCGATTCGCAACAAACCACATAATATAAATGCAGCAACCACATAGGTTAAGTATCTGGGCTCCATACCATGATACCACCTTTATCCAGAAGGAATGACATACACTAAGGGGCGCTACTCCCTAGAACCTTGCCGCATCCTTCCTGCTTCGACCATTTCCGGGGTGTGAGGCTCGACGAAGTCTCGTCCACAAAGCTACGCTTTCTACAAAGCCATGCTTCGGGTCAAACAAATGATCAACCTATGATCACAAAGATATAAGATCAAACAAATGATCATATCGCAAATGATCAAACACTGATCATTTCATAGCAACACTCAGTATGCCACGTTACCAAATTGGGAGTATATCGCTGATGAATTTCAACTACATAACCTCTGAGCTCGTACATCTCAGAGAAGGGTGTTAAGCTAAGAGAATAAATTCTCCGCCACCAACAGAAATGTATTTGAAAGAAATCAGCTTTATATCTCAAATTGTAACGTCAGACACACAATCCATACAAGTCTGTTCCGGGATCGAACAGAACCGAAGGCACTTCTCACGAAGCCCTTGCATATCCGGATAATTTTCAATCACGTCGGGACTTCCCGTCACTAAGGGTGATAAAACCTCTAAATCGGAGATCAGCCGATGTAGAGTAACTCGACGGTAATCCTTCCGTTTTCAAAAATATCTGGTCTTCAACACCGGTCTTCGAATGCAATTCATAACGACGTATCACATATTCGGAATGGGTTATACGACCTCATGGTCCTTTCCCGGCTAACCCGAATAGTGAGCGCTTATTCAAAAATAAGTGTGGCATTCAAATTCATCCAATTCACAACAAATACCATTCAAGGTAATTATTGATAGTCGGTTATTTAACTATCAATAAAGATGCGCAACATCATCAGATTCCAAATAATTTTCCAAATTATTTCATCTTCCAAAATATCTTTTACTAGATATAAAATTTCCACACTTCAAAAATAAATCAACGTTTATTTTTCTAAACAGTTTCCCTTTCCTTTATAAATTCCATAGTGAATTTATATTTTCAAAATATCTACTGATATACGATTTTCAAATCGATTTCAAATATTCAATTTCAATTTATCTTTAAGAAGATAAATTCTCAAAACGTTCATTTCATATTGGAAAAGCAATTCCATACTTATTTAAAAATAAGTAATTCAAAAATCATTTATTTTCAACATTTGAAAATATTCAATATACTTAAATCAAATTTAAGTATAAATTCATTCTTTAAGGGAATCATTTACTATAACAACATTTATTTGAGTCAAAACGAATGTTACGTAAAACATCGTTACGACGACTCAAAATCACTAGTATAGGGATTCGAAATTTAGATAGATATATAAATCCCAATACTAGACAAAAACATTTCCTTTCGAAAATCATTTACTATAACAACAGTGTTATAGTCCATCATTTCCTTTTTTCTCGAAAACGTCTATTTCAACAATGAATGTTGAAATCTATGATTTCGATATTCATTATATTTGAAAACATCTTTAAAACAATTAACTTCATTTCAAAATATCACTTTCCCAAAACCATATCCATTTTACTTAAAAATATATTCACTGTCCAAAATCGTGAATATACTTCACTAACGACATTTCAATCTTTTCTACACATTTATTTCAATAAAAATTCGCTATCCAAAATCGCGAATATATCTTCTTTAAAAATCTTCTATATTTAATTTATCAAATTCAATTGATTTTGAATTTATAAACACGTTTATAAATTCTATTTCTATTTTAATAACAACTTCGACTTGTAAATTTTTCTTTTATTTACTTCTATAATTTACTTATCAAAATCAGTGATTTCGGATTTATAAACAACGTTTATAAATCGCATTTATACTTTATAACAATTTCAACTTATAAAATCATTTCATTTAGAAATTTCTATTTATATCCCATCTAAGTGAAAAAGTCAAATTTATAAGTAAATTCCTCATAAATCTTTTTATTCTACAATATCTATTCACTTTATAACTTCACGTTATAAATCTATTAATTTCATTCACTTATACTTCTTTTTAACACTTATAAAAAATTCGTTTTATAAGTCCAATATTTTGATTTATAAATTATCAAATTTATAAACCTTTTTATACAAATCGTTTATAGTTATTCAAAAATCCCAACTTAAACCATTTTATCAATAAATCAACTATTTATTTCAAAAATCACACTTTGGTTAAATTTCACCAAAAATCTTAACTTTTATAACTTTAAAATTTTAGACGTTTATTTATTTGAAATAAATCAATTCAAAAATTCAATAAAACGTCTACTTTCAAAAATCACTTTAAAATCCTTTTAAATTAAAAGTCGTTATTTTTAAAACTTGAATCCGATGATGCAACATCACCAATTAGTCAATCACAACATCAAACATCATATATCAACATATGATAACAGAATATACATCAATATCTGTAAATAAATAAATACCGGTGAGGAATCCAGTTAGATCCCTCCAACCTGTTTCCCTGCATCCACAGACGTTAGCACAATACCCATTCCACTTCGAGGTGGAATATCGCGGTATATGGGTTTTATAAAAATAATCCGCTTACTAACGGCGCAATAGGGTCTCATCCGCTATACGAGGCGGGAAATCAATCAATCCAATATATACATATGCCAATATGTATATATTGCTATATATATATATAGATATATCCTACTATATCTAATATCACATCCAATAGCAATCAATCAAATCAATAACTACAAAAATTCCACATTCAATTTGAGTGAGAAAAATCTCACCTTAGCATTTTATTTTGCAATCCAACCCAGTCCTTCTTTTGTTTTCTCGACTTTAACCTTGTATAAATAATTATACAAGTTATCAAATTTCGAATAATTCGAATTACCAATTATCATTTAATAGATTTAATTAACTAATCATTTAATTTTTTTATTTAAATTCCGTGAATAAATTATTTTCTAGTAATTAACGAATTTAAATAAACCTATCAAACGAATCAATTTCCATACCGATTCAAAACAAAGATACTTTATTGTAAAATAATCCTTGCTATATAATACATATACCTTACTGTAAACTTTAAACAACTTTAAATTTCTAAAATTATTTGTATTTGATAGTTTTAATTATCCAAGGTATTTTTATTTCAGACAAATTTCTTTTTAAATAAACTTATTTAACTAATTATTAAATTTCTCTTTTTAATAAATTTAATTAACCAAAAATTATATTTTAAACTAAAAATCTTGGTTTGAACTAATTTCTCTTTAAATAAATTTTAATTAACTAACAAATTCTAATTTTTGAACTAATGCTTTGAATTTTAAACCAATTTTATCCCCTGTTCCCCTGGAAAAAACTGCATATGTATTTTTCTAAACAGTTTCCCTTTCCTTTATAAATTCCATAGTGAATTTATATTTTCAAAATATCTACTGATATACGATTTTCAAATCGATTTCAAATATTCAATTTCAATTTATCTTTAAGAAGATAAATTCTCAAAACGTTCATTTCATATTGGAAAAGCAATTCCATACTTATTTAAAAATAAGTAATTCACAAATCATTTATTTTCAACATTTGAAAATATTCAATATACTTAAATCAAATTTAAGTATAAATTCATTCTTTAAGGGAATCATTTACTATAACAACATTTATTTGAGTCAAAACGAATGTTACGTAAAACATCGTTACGACGACTCAAAATCACTAGTATAGGGATTCGAAATTTAGATAGATATATAAATCCCAATACTAGACAAAAACATTTCCTTTCGAAAATCATTTACTATAACAACAGTGTTATAGTCCATCATTTCCTTTTTTCTCGAAAACGTCTATTTCAACAATGAATGTTGAAATCTATGATTTCGATATTCATTATATTTGAAAACATCTTTAAAACAATTAACTTCATTTCAAAATATCACTTTCCCAAAACCATATCCATTTTACTTAAAAATATATTCACTGTCCAAAATCGTGAATATACTTCACTAACGACATTTCAATCTTTTCTACACATTTATTTCAATAAAAATTCGCTATCCAAAATCGCGAATATATCTTCTTTAAAAATCTTCTATATTTAATTTATCAAATTCAATTGATTTTGAATTTATAAACACGTTTATAAATTCTATTTCTATTTTAATAACAACTTCGACTTGTAAATTTTTCTTTTATTTACTTCTATAATTTACTTATCAAAATCAGTGATTTCGGATTTATAAACAACGTTTATAAATCGCATTTATACTTTATAACAATTTCAACTTATAAAATCATTTCATTTAGAAATTTCTATTTATATCCCATCTAAGTGAAAAAGTCAAATTTATAAGTAAATTCCTCATAAATCTTTTTATTCTACAATATCTATTCACTTTATAACTTCACGTTATAAATCTATTAATTTCATTCACTTATACTTCTTTTTAACACTTATAAAAAATTCGTTTTATAAGTCCAATATTTTGATTTATAAATTATCAAATTTATAAACCTTTTTATACAAATCGTTTATAGTTATTCAAAAATCCCAACTTAAACCATTTTATCAATAAATCAACTATTTATTTCAAAAATCACACTTTGGTTAAATTTCACCAAAAATCTTAACTTTTATAACTTTAAAATTTTAGACGTTTATTTATTTGAAATAAATCAATTTAAAAATTCAATAAAACGTCTACTTTCAAAAATCACTTTAAAATCCTTTTAAATTAAAAGTCGTTATTTTTAAAACTTGAATCCGATGATGCAACATCACCAATTAGTCAATCACAACATCAAACATCATATATCAACATATGATAACAGAATATACATCAATATCTGTAAATAAATAAATACCGGTGAGGAATCCAGTTAGATCCCTCCAACCTGTTTCCCTGCATCCACAGACGTTAGCACAATACCCATTCCACTTCGAGGTGGAATATCGCGGTATATGGGTTTTATAAAAATAATCCGCTTACTAACGGCGCAATAGGGTCTCATCCGCTATACGAGGCGGGAAATCAATCAATCCAATATATACATATGCCAATATGTATATATTGCTATATATATATAGATATATCCTACTATATCTAATATCACATCCAATAGCAATCAATCAAATCAATAACTACAAAAATTCCACATTCAATTTGAGTGAGAAAAATCTCACCTTAGCATTTTATTTTGCAATCCAACCCAGTCCTTCTTTTGTTTTCTCGACTTTAACCTTGTATAAATAATTATACAAGTTATCAAATTTCGAATAATTCGAATTACCAATTATCATTTAATAGATTTAATTAACTAATCATTTAATTTTTTTATTTAAATTCCGTGAATAAATTATTTTCTAGTAATTAACGAATTTAAATAAACCTATCAAACGAATCAATTTCCATACCGATTCAAAACAAAGATACTTTATTGTAAAATAATCCTTGCTATATAATACATATACCTTACTGTAAACTTTAAACAACTTTAAATTTCTAAAATTATTTGTATTTGATAGTTTTAATTATCCAAGGTATTTTTATTTCAGACAAATTTCTTTTTAAATAAACTTATTTAACTAATTATTAAATTTCTCTTTTTAATAAATTTAATTAACCAAAAATTATATTTTAAACTAAAAATCTTGGTTTGAACTAATTTCTCTTTAAATAAATTTTAATTAACTAACAAATTCTAATTTTTGAACTAATGCTTTGAATTTTAAACCAATTTTATCCCCTGTTCCCCTGGAAAAAACTGCATATGTATTTTTCTTTCTCTAATATCCATATTATATAAACTATATTGTTTATTTCCAATCTATAAACATTTACTTAAATTTATTTAAATAAAATTGATACCTCACTGTTAAATCGAGCAAACCCAGGCTCGATCTTCACCACGCCGAGATCGGAACCATCGCGAGGCCTCCATCGCGCGTGCCCTTGCCGCTGTCGACCAAACCCATCATCGCGCGCCTGAACGCCGCCGCCATCGCGAATCGATCGCGCATGCCCCCAAAATTCGCGAGCGCCACCGCTACCTGACATCTCACGAACCCCCAGCCATCGCCGCGCCCACTGTCGCGCACCTTCACCCATGCGAATCCCCATCTCCCCTTCGTTCGACTTGCTCGCCTCGCTATTTCGATTTCAGAGAGGAGGGACGGCCATTTGTAATTTCCTTTGAACAAACAAAAATGGTTTCGTTTTGATTTTGAATTGATTTCGAATAAGAGAGAGGCTCGGCCATTTCTTTGATTTTGAAATGAACGATAAGGCTCGGCCATTTATTTAGAACTGAAGTTTAATTTAGAAAGTGAGGGAGAGGACGTATTTAAAATTGAACGAGTATGGGTTGCATGATGGGTTGCACGATTTTTCTATCGTGATTGCAGGCGTGGGTTAAGGGAAATAACGTGTTGCTGATATTGACCAATTTTAATTTAAAATTAAAATTTTAATTTGAATTCGATTTAAGCTTAACGCGTTTACTCTCCGTACAATTACGTATTAGCTCCGAAAAATACGAAAATTGAAATCCGATAATAATTCAATATTACGGACCCGATGGAACTGGTTTCGTCGAATTCCGAGACTGCGCCTCGGACGACTATTTTTAAATTCGATTTAAACGATATAAATTCAAAACTGATCAAAGCAGTTTAAATTTCAATTCTGAAGCTGCTGTTATCTTCAGTGTTATCAATACGAATTTTAAAAGTTTTCGAAATATTTTTCTTCAACTTTAAATTGAAGATTTAAATTTTTATTCAACAGTCAACAGATTAAATTTTTAAAGTTCAATCGCAAATTTCAAAGTTGAAATCGGGGATTCAAATTAAATCATCGTTCAAACATTTAAAATTAATTAAATATTCTCAATTTAATTTGTTCAAAATTCTGGGTCGTTACAGTGCATACAAATAATCTGTAAACATCATAACAAGTTTATATTTGAAATTTCAAATTTTATTTTGAATAAAGTACTACCGGTTTTTGCATTGTAATTTCAGGGACGAAATTCTTTTAAGGAGGTAGTTTGTAACGACCCGCAAATTTATCCTATAAATTTATCACTTTGATAAATGATATTTAATTTTGAAATATTCAAATACAAGATTTTATAACACAAACTATAAATATCTAAATCTTAAAATTATAAGAAACTTGTTTTAAAATATAATTGTGGAATATAGTTTCATAAATAAGGCACGTGCTTTGTACATAAATTTTCATCGATAAATTGATTTTCAATAGAAAGGAGATTTTATCAGTATTTGAGTGCACGAGTCTGGATACATACACTAATATATATATATATATATATATATATATATTTAAACAAGATTATGAAATAAAATTATTTATTTTATTTTTAGAAATAAAATGTATTTATGACATCACTAAAGTGTCATCACTTTTATATATTTCTCCGAAAATTCAAGTTAAGTTTAAATAATCAAATAATTGTTTTAATATGCTAATAATTCATTTTATTTAGTTATAAAGTGGTAGTGAATCAGTTATGATAGTTTTGAGAAGCTATATACTTAATTTAAAATATAAGAAAATTCAGAACGCTTTATCGATACGATAGCACTTTTTGTAAACATTTGTTTAATATCAATATACATGGTTCTATAATTCAAGTCAGATCGTTTTAGTACAATTAAAATGATGAGAAATATATTTTCAAGTTTTATTTACTAATATATATAGTTTAACTAAAAACTGGAAATGTGACTGAAAATTGGAATCGGAATTCATAACGGTTTAACATATAGAAGTTGAAAACAAATCAATACAATGTTGTGATACATATATACATACATGAACACATATACAAATGCATACACATATACATTTAATTATGTTTAGGAATTAGCCAAATCAAGTAAAGAAAATATCCAAACACATATGTATATATACAAGCTCCTTTTTTGTGAACAAGAGATAAAAAACAAAGCATCACATCACAAGCCAAACAAATGGAGGGGGAGTGGGTTTCATGGTCGGCCGAATGGTGATGGGAGGAAATAAGGTGGAATGGTGATTAAAGCATGCTTAGGTAAGGAAATAATATCATGATATTTTTGGTGCAAAACTTTTCTATAAATACCACCTCCATTCTCTCCTTCCTACAGACAAATTCTCTTCGTCTTCTCCTTCATCTCAAGCTATTTCAATGGCTTCCTACCATAAGAAAAATATGGTTAAAAATATTGCAAAAAATAGAAATTAAATTAATATAGTGTACATATATATTAGCAATCCACTTCAAAACCAAATGCAATCACCTCCTTTCCTCCTTCACAATACACGACCGCCACCCTCCATCACAAAATCTGAGCCCATCTCCACTTCCAAGCATAGGCCGAGCTTTCCTAAGGTCCCGAGCTCAATTCCATAAGCTCCAGTTCGATCGTAGCGAAGCTATAGTCCGTTTTCCTAAGTTTGATATCCAATAAAGGTGAGATTAAACTTTATATATATATATATAATAATTATTATTATTATGATGTGACATGTTCTCCATAGATGTTTATTGCGCTTTATCATTAAGTTTGGTTGTTTTAATATAGTTATTTAAATTGTGTAAACAAGTCACGTTAATACACGTCGGATATCACAAAGGAAATCACTTTTCTATATGAAATGAAATGGTGTATATGAGCATGTTAAAGTGCTTTAAAATAGTTTAAAATGATTTAGAAATGGTTTATAAACATTTAAAAGTATTTTAACAAAGTTTGAACAGAAAATGAAATTCGAGTTAAAATAGGCGCGTCGTGTAATGGTAGTTCGCGATTTTACGCCACAGACAGTTAAATCCATTTAGACGATGGATTCAGAGTCAGAATTCTTTGGAATAAGAATTTTCCAAACTCTTATAATCATAGATTTAAAACAAAGAAAGAAAATCAAGATTTCAACTTGTAGATTTTCAAATAAGTCCAAAACAAGTGTTCAAAAATATAATAATTTAGCAGTTAAAACCAAATTTTGAAATTGATTTAAAATTTTAAATGTTTAAAAATATGAAATAAATTCCATAAATATATTAAAATGGTTTAAAAGAGATTTAAGTTATAAAAATGGACATTTATGAAATAAAATTGGTGATTTGTTCAATATAGCCTTAAAACACTAATCGAAGCATTTTCTGCAGCAATTTTCTATAACTTCTACAAATCATGTTTTAACTCAGCTATTCTTCCCCGATCTTTTTATAAATCTTTTAAATAAAAGAATTAAGTGTTTTAAAGATGATTTTGAAGTACTAATAAAAAGTTTTAAAGAAATTTTGTTTATAAAACTGATTTTAAATGAATGATTTAATATTGGCTCTAAAAGCTTATGAGTAGACTGGATTTTTATATTCATGAGATTCGAATGTGAGGTGCTTAAACTAAGGAGATATTCAGGAGAAACCAGCGCCCTAGCTCACCTGGCCTCTTTCCTGGGAGAGAGATAGATAAGGTTGAAATGTCGAAAATGAGACAAGTATAAAAGATTTAATTTTTATAATTAATTAATTGCAACTTGGATTGAATAGAGATAATCTTCTTATACTTGATGTTAAATTCTCAGGAGGGAACTCGTACTAATCATATGAATTTTAAATGGTGATTCCACCATTATTTGATGAATAATACAAGTTGAATATGGAATTCAGTATCGAGTTAAATTGGTATAATTTCGATGGATGCTTTTTACTCGCATACTAACTAATTTGGATCTACCATCTTAGATAACATGGTTTCAACCTATTAAAAAGTTATGATTTGAAAACAAGAAATATTTTGTCAAAATTTAAATAAATGATTTGGAATTATTTTTATTCATGTGCATCCTTTTACTTAAAATTAATTTTTTTGGTTTATAGTAAACGATGTTTTAAATAACATTGTTTTTGGCCCATTTAAAAGTTATGATTTGGAAATTAAAAATATTTATTAAGATTTAAATAATGATTTGGAGATATTTTCCTAAGTAAAGGATGAAGTCATTTGGAATTACTCCAGGATTTAAAAAGGTTTTAATTAAACAAAGATTTGATAAATGAGGTTTAATGATCCCATGTATATTGAAGAGAAATTGTTTTAAAAAGATATATATCTCTAAGAAGATATTTTAGATAAAAAGATACTAATTAATGGAATATTATTCACCCACCTACTTAAAATCTTTTTATCGATGATTGGCTTGGAGGAACTGGGATCAGATTTGGATAAATTCCTATCCGAAAACCACTTCGAACCAATTTACGAGTTCGAAAGTGAAGACATGTCAAAGACAATGAAGTTGGAAGCGGGGATCTTCATAACGGAAGGACTTCTTGTTGATAATTTTGGAGTAGCTCCTGAGATAAATAAATAGGAGTGGTCTCTTCATTCTGGGATCTTCGTATGCAAGGACTACTCGCTACTAATTATAGGGGTGATGCCCAACGGGATGTGGTAGGAGAGTGCCTTCGGTTTGTCCTGTTCTTGGACAACTTGTATCGATGGATGTCTGACATTGCATTTCTAAGATTACAGTGCATTAATCTCTACAAACATACATCTATTTGGTGGTGTAGGAGATAACCCTTATGCTTAACACCCTTCTCTGAGATATACGAGCTCAGAGGTTGTACTTTTGTTGAAATCAATAGTGTATTGTCGGAAATGGCAATGTGGCATTTTAAGTGAAAATATTCTAAGAAAGGTAAACGTTACCTCAAGCCTCATACCCGAGGAATTGTGAAACATGGGTTACTTTAAAGCTATGTAGTTTGCAACCATCAGGGCATGATACCACCTTTCTAGATTTATTTATTTCTACTCATTATAACATCGGGTTTAACTTTTGTAGTGTATGTTATGAGACGTCTCGGAGAGGTTGGGAACGACTGTGGTAATGTCATATTCGATGCTATCCATGCCATCTGTTGGTCTTGGGTAGGCCGGTCTTAATTCACAGAGGACCAACTGTTGGTGGCCTTAGTACATTCCTCTAGAAATGTATTGTACGTGAGGTATTCCCTTACCTCGCTATTCATTTGAAATCCATCCTCCAATAAGTGCTTTTGGACTTAGTTGTAAACCTATTATTACCATCAAATTTGACCAATGTAACAATTTTAGCTATTTGAATATGTTTATTTGAAAGGTTTTCAAAGAATATCATTAAAAATAATATCACTGGATTTTACGTAGAAATGATTTGGTTATCATAACTTAAAAATATGTTCTGTGTTTATGTACGACATGGTCTTATGAGACGCCCTTTGTTTTCAAATACTCGTATTTTGAGTTTCTCACACCAGTTCAATGACAGATCCGGAGTTTATTTTCTTTCCCTTAAAATCTAGGTGCCCTAATTTGTCTACGTAGTCTAGTTATCAGGTTTAGTTTGGAGCATTTTGAAAGAGCTCAGAGCATGAAGCTAGAAGATTTTTATGAAGATTGTTATCCATTTCCACCACACTTTCTACTATTGTATTCCGCATTCGTAAGGATAGAGATTTATAACTGTCCATGTCAATGTTAAGTTAAACTCTGATAAATGTAATTAAAATTTTCTACTGTAAAGATTATATATTGAAATAACATATGTTATTCCATTCGTGTAAGATTCTGTTCTATGACTTTATTTTCTTTCCCCCAAAACTATCCACCTTTTCGGTCAAATTGAGTTGGACATGTACGGTTTATTATCAAATTAAAATCTACGGAATTGTGGGTCATTACAATATATATATATAGATATAGATATGTATATCAAAATGTTTATATAATACCATAAATAATCACTAAGGCATCGCATCTCATAAATGGCTCAAAAATACATAAAATAACCAACTCTGATATCAAAAGATGTCATCACCCATATGGAAACACATAAAATCAGAAATCTCAGAATCAACACAAATGGGTGAATCATTCATATCTAGAAAACATCATTAATCCAGAAATAAGAATAAATGAGATTAAGTATAATCAGGTTGGCATGAAGCATTGCCTAAATATTACTCTCAATCTCGACCATCATTATCAATATATATAAAATAGGATAGGCTGCCTATCAAATACTGAGAATCCACTATACATTGGATATGTATCACATGTATAATCTCATCTCCACATATATAAACTATAAGAATACATAGTGTCGGGAAATCGCTGTACGACAGACCCGAAGTCCCAAGTAGGGCCATTTATATAACAATATGTTGGTCATCAACCCATGTCTATACTTTAATGAGGTGTCTCAATCGTATATGCCAATCAACTACTCCGTTAGTACCTGAACAGGGACTAATAGCACTAAGAAAGCTTTAGAGACATGAGGTCTCTATTGTCTTAGTTACCATCATGGCATTATGTCACATATCCACAAGTGTGCTCGTTAATGCAAGGACTCTATAGTCACAATCCAACTTTAGCCACTATAGGTAATAGACCATTGGTGTAGGTGACACAGGGCCAAATGTGCACATAGGAGTAGCACAAAGCTATAAAATATAGTGTCATATATCCGGGGTGCGACCTAACGATCAGGCCACTAGGGTGGATTCTAGCCATATGGTCTTTTCCAACAAACATAATAGAAGTATATCGTAATAGTGGCATCTAGAACCAATACATATAGACACGAAGTCATGCTCATCGTTAGGCACAGAGCCATACTAGCTTAATATAGGTATAGAGCCATATATCATTACGTGTATCACCTCACTCTATTAAACCTATTCCCATCACATGAGTGTCATTTACTTAGAATGAATAATCGAATAAATATCACAATAATGTTCCATACCACTGTGTGATACTTAAACGTTTATTCACTGCTTATAAACTAACTTCAATCTATCCAGTATTTTGTATAATGAGTCCAAAGAATAACTGGAGAAATATTATCGAAAGTCCTATACCAAACGGTATTATAACTCCGTTTATTCAGATTTCTCATTACAAAAAATAGAAATATCATGAAATTACACCGAAGTATGTCATCACCGATCATATTAAAAATACCAATCAAATGCATATCAATGGTGATTCATTCATATGATCCAATATAATATACATGAAAAGAATAATCTGGAAACTCACATAAAAATAGATTATTCAAATAAATATAAAATAAACAAATCAATACTTAATAATGAGTCATACACAACATATTATTTATATAATGAAATAAATACTAAGAGATGGATAATAAATATATATTCTAGAATTAATTAAATAATTTAAACTCAAATATAGTTTAATATTTATAATAAATAACTAATTTCTCAGTTTTATATAAAATTGGTCGATTATTAAATGTTTACTAATAACATTATAAATCTCAACTTAAATCTCCAAAATAGTTTATAGAGCTGTGTATTACATATAAGAATCATTTCATAATTTTCTAATCAAATTCTATTTTTAAGTACTATTATACTATCCAAAACAATCAATATGTTTAAAATCTATTAAATATTAATTAGGAATACTATCATATTTTTTTCTAGAATTTTATATAGGAATCTTATAAATTTACTTAAAACCAAAAGCTAAATATTTTACTAAATAGTTATTCCTAAATTAAATAATTAATAACTATTATTAAACAAAACTTTTATTTACATTCAAATACATAATATCTTTTAAATATAGACTAGAGTTTAGGTATATTTGATTGTTGAATTTAAATGTAAATATGTATATTTTTATTATAAATTACTGGAGCTTACCATATATGGTGTTATACACATACAAACATAAGAAATGAAAAAACATAGTTAATCACAGTTTCATTTATGGGTACAAAACTCATATCCAAGTGATTTAGACGTACACATATTCATCTTTATCAACATAAAAAAGTTGAACAAAATATAAAGTAATAGCATTTTTACACAGCAAAATAGTTGAGCTAATAAGGTCAAGAACATGGGGAAATGTACAACAATACAGGATCAAGTACTTTAGGCATGAAATACAACAAGACATGAAACATAAAGATATACAAACACTCATACACACAAGTGCACACACCTACCTACGCATACACCTACCCTCATAACATGCACACAACTACACATAAATATATACACTAATGCACACATAAACTCAACTCAGTATACACACAAACACATATCACAGTGACGTGCACACATAGACACAACTCACTCACTAGATAATACACGCATGCCTACTACACACACAACACCACCCATCGGTGCACTGGTCGGAAATCGCCTGGAGCAAATATACTCCAGGCCATGGCTCATTCTATTCATTTCAGTCCTCTTCATCGTCGTTAACACCATTAATTCCTAGTACACACATGAATACAATCCAAGCATCAACCCAAAACAATATGAACAACATAAATTATTGATTAAACATAGGTGCATGAGTGAAAGGAACTCACTGGAGGCTTGTGTTCATCTTCTTCATCTCCTTCTTTATTCTTGAGCATGCACGCATCATCCTAGTCCGCCAATGCACGAACAACGAATCAATATTTTGGATGTAGTTAAGTGTTGTAGATCATACTTTTGAGTTTGGTAATTTATAACAATTTATATAATTTGTTTTTGATTTTTTAAAATGGAGGGTTAGTGTTTATACTTCAGAAGGCAGATAATGAAAATAAGTGAGGAGGGAATGAACATTTTTTTTACTAAAGCAAGAAAAATCTGGAAGCGGAGATTTCTGAAAAATGAACTTGGGGTTAGATTATTTAGGCTTTGACCCTAAAACAAAATAAATAATTATATTTTTATTTTCTTCTACTTTTAAAACCAAATTCTTTTTAATTTAAATAAATATAAATTCCTATTTTAAAGATTCACTTCTTTCGAAACCAATGTTATATTTCGTTTATATCACTTTTCTAAAATATTATTTCCACCTTTCAACTTATTTAAATTTAAACATCACATTTTCACAATTTAAATCTGTTTATTAGATAATTTCAAGACCTATTATTAAAATAAATTCCCCAATTCCAATTCAATTAATTAAATTACTATTATAAACTTTAATTAATTATTACTAAAAATCGGGTTGTTACAACTCGATGCTGAGATGAAGAACTTGACAGCTACATGATTTGGCTAGGTGGGAAATGGAGTAAGGACATCAAGGAAGGGAAAGAGGAACTATAGGCAGCTAAAGGAAGAAAAAGTTGGGGCATGAGCACTTAGCCAATTTGGCTAAAGAAAAAGTTGGGGGCATGAAGCAATGTTGGAATGCTTCGATGTGATAGCTTCGAGGCTTTGGGATGTTGATTCTATGACTGATGTGGACATATAGTAATATTCCAAAGAGGACGACTTCTTTGATGGAGCCGTGATGATGATCTTCCACTAGGGCTGGTTCGAGGAAGGAAACTCATGGATAGAACGTTGAATGGTTCTGTTGTGGAAAGAAAGGAACATTGAAGGATTTCGTGATGATGAATGGAAACTAGATGGAGCGAGGAAGGGCTTGTATATGCATGCTAAGAGATCATTGATACTCAAAGTTTTTTCTGATGTACTTGTAAACAGGGTATTATGAGGACGCTCATTGGGTACTTGGAATGGCTACCCTAGATAGTTAATGGGATATGTATACCCTAGATTGAGGAAGAGATATAGTGTCAGTTGTGGGCTGGTTTTTGGGTACATAGAAAATTGGGAATTTTCCATTGGTCCTTGGTGGAGGAATGATCATATGAGTTATCATATATCCAAAGCACATTGAGTGATAGCATGGATTGTTTGATGGATGCTATGTTCACTATGATTGCTATAGTTGTTGTTTGTTTCTTTAGGAATGTCATATGACATAGATATCTAGGAGATCGATACCTAGACACCCGATTATATACTAGGATGTTTGTATACTTTATGATGATGATAATAGAGTAGCATATTATTGTTGTTATATTCTAATTTTTATATGTAATTGTTAGGAACTAGAGATAGTGGTTTTGATGATAACAACCTTGGTAACTTATTTTATTATAACTTATATACTAACACTATTGTCTAGATATATATGAATGTTATTATGCAGGATATATATAAGGCAGGTACTGATTATTGAAGACTGTACAGTATAAAGATCAAGAATGAAGAAATCAAGTTTGAAGACTCATGAGTATCAAGATCAAGATTTCAAGATAAGTGTCTAGTTTTGTTAAAACTTCATAATAGCATGGAAATCTTCATTCCAAATTTCATTTGGGATGGAACCCTTTTCTACCTTCTTAGTGGCTTACAAACCCATGACAAGTAGCTTACAAACCTACGACAAGTGGCTTACAAACCCACAAACATCCTGGTTTTGTACAAGTTCTCGAGTCCTGATGTGATGAAAAATTCTGCAGGAAGAAGCTTGCAAAACTACTTCAAAATGGTTTTTTAAAATGATTTTCAAAACTGTTTTTTTTTAAATGTTTTAGCTTTAAAAATTATCTTTTCAAATGATTTTCAAAAAGATGTTTTAGCCTTAAAATATTCTTTGTTTTTGTTTTTAAATAAACTCTTGTTTTAAACTTCGTTTGTTTTTAAACTATCTTCTGATTTTTAAAAATTCTTTTATAATATATATACTTGAGATTTAAAATCAAATTTATATATACATTCTAAAAATATATTTTTCTACTCTTCTTTATTTTAAATCATAGGAAAATTAGTTTATTTTACTCCAGAATCATTTCATCTTGTTTTCCTTTCAATACCATTTTCAAAACAAATTTTACATTGTTTTTAACTAAGGGATGTCTAAATCATGGGATACCCCATGTCGACATGGTGGCCGTTAAATTCAAAAGTTTTAATTTTCAAAAGAAGTGTCTATTCGTTTAAATCTCTTCACGAATGGTTATGACCGTTACTGGTCTATAAATAGCCTTCACAAACGGATTTTTTAACTAATTATTTTTCTTATTTTTTTCACTCCTTCTTCTCCACAAATCCATATTCTAAAATTTTCATATTTTTAATATCGTGCCGAAATTCTGCCGAATTCTCAAGTGAATCAAATTAGAATCTCATTCTTGTTTGATTCTATGCCCTCTCTTGAAGATCAAAGTGCTATTCAGAGTTATAGGATCAATTTGTAATCAAAAATTTATCGAGTCTCTCTATAAGGTGTGGTTGTGCCTGGAAATCAATTAGGTGATCTTATGTCCCGTAAATCAAGAGAGTTTGCCTCGGACTCGAAGATAGGAGGGTACCTCAAGGCCTTTAGTAATTGAGGATTGTAATCTTGACATTGGTATAATAAAAATCTGTACGAGGTGTTTGCCTTAGTGCAGGACTAGACGTAGGGTAACTCCGAACCAGTATAAAATCTAGCATGTTCTTTCCTTTTACTGCTTTTTATTTACTTTCTACATCTGAGATTGTTCTGTGATTAAGTTCTGCATTTGTTTATATCATAATTTTTAAATTAGTCCACATATGTTTTAGAATCCATTAAACACTATTCACCCCCCTCTAGTGTTAAATTAGCCTTAAGATCTTTAATCCACACTCCCTTTCAATTGGTATCAGAGCATAGGTTTTCATAGTTTTCATAATCTGAAACTTGAAAATTGTTTTAATGGCTACCAACACTAGTAATGTCAACTCTAGCACCAGTTCTGTTAACACTAACACTAGTTCATTTGTAGAAGGTCAGTCTACTGTCAGACCATCATTTTTCAATGACAGTAATTATGCATATTGGGCTTGTAGAATGAAAATTTATTTACAATCAGTAGGATTAGACACTTGGAATATCACACAAACTGAGTATGTTGAACCAATTACCGATTTTTCCCAGTGGACTACTGAGCAAAAGGGTGTTGCACAAAATAACTCAAAGGCCATGAATATATTATTTTGTTCACTAGATAGGAATGAGTTTAATAGAGTGTCGTTTGTAAGTCTGCATTTGAAATCTGGAAAACTTTGCAAGTTACTCATGACGGACTAAAATTTCCATATTAACTAATCAATTTCAATTGTTTAAAATGCATGCAAATGAGTCCATTTCTGACATGTATTGTCGATTTCAAGATATTGTTCATTCACTAATTGCACTAGGAAAAAGCTTTTCGAAGGAAGACCAAGTCGGAAAAATTCTAAATTCACTCACTCCAGAATGGGATCAAAAGACACTTGCAATCGAAGAAGCAAATGATATTAGTCTAATGAAAATAGAAGAATTGATTGGGAATCTGATGTCTTATGAAGTTCAACTTCAAGGAAGAAGAGAAAACAAGGCTACAGAAAAGAAGTCATTAGCATTCAATGCAACAACTAAAGATTCGGAACCAGACAGTGATGAGGAGATTGCTTTCATGACAAGAAACTTCCGGAAATTCCTAAAATATAGAAAAATGAATAATTACAAAAGAAATGATCAAAGGATTTCTAGAAATAATACGGAGAACGTCAATAATGATAGATGGTACAATTGCAATAAAGTCGGGCATCATAGGAAAGATTGTCCGTATCCAGATAAACAGTTGTTCCCTCCAAATAATGATTCGTCAAGGAAAAGAAAGAAAGCATACAAATCAACTCTTGATGACTCAGACTCATCATCCAGTGACGATGAAATGAAGACGGATAATTCAAATCTGTGTTTCACTGCTATTCATGAATCAGACGACGATGGGAGTATGGATCTAACAACAGGAACAGACATGTTACATGGCTTTTGAAGAATCAACAACCAATGGACAAACTGTGCAAATTGAGAAAGATAAATGGATACTTGATAGTGGCTATTCAAGGCATATGACTGGAAATCCCGAGATACTCAATGACATTATATATCATGATGGTGGATTGGTCAACTTTGGAGATAACTCAAAAGGATATGTGATTGGCATCGGCAATGTCGGTAATTCTAAAACTCCACTTATTTCTGATGTTTTTCTAGTTAGGAATTTAAAACCTAATTTTCTTAGTATAAGTCAACTATGTGATAAAGGATTTAAAATTAAATTTGGAAAAGATAAGTGTCACATCGAAGATAATAAGTCAAATTTTATCTTTGAAGGAATTAGGAAGAAAAATATTTACATCCTTAGTATTATAGTTTCGAATGATAACTTATGTCTATTGGCTAATACAAGTGACCCTTGGATTTGGCATAAAAGATTTGGTCATTTAAATTTCAAACTGTTATCTAGGTTATCAAAACTTGATTTAGTTAGAGGTCTTCCCAAGTTAAACTTTAAAGTAGATAGTATATGTGATGCTTGCCAATTAGGAAAACTTAAGAAAAGTTCATTTAAACTAAAAGATATGATTTCTACTTCTAAACCTCTAGAATTACTTCATTTAGATTTATTTAGTCCATCTCAAGTTCAATCAATTAATCATAATAAATATGTTTTTGTAATTGTAGATGATTATTTTAGATATACTTGGACAATTTTTCTTAAACTTAAAAGTGATGCTTTTGAATTATTTAAGAATTTTGCTAAAAGAATTCAAAATCAACTTTCTTTAAAAATAAAAACTATTCGTAGTGATCACGGTGGAGAATTTGAAAATGAAAATGTTGAGAATTTCTGTAATAAAAAAGGAATTACTCATAATTTCTCTTTTCCAAGAACTCCACAACAAAACTGAGTGGTAGAACGTAAGAATAGAACGATTCAAGAGTGTACTAGAACAATGCTTTCTGATAGTAACTTACCTAAAAACTTTTGGGCTTAAGCAGTCGCTACAGCTTGTTATATATTAAATAGGATTTTAATTAGACCATTAACTAATAAAACACCATATGAATTACTTTACAATAACAAACCCATAGTAGCTTATTTTAAAGTTTTTTGTAGTAAGTGTTTTATTCTTAATATAAAGATAATTTAGATAAATTTGAACCTAAATCTGATAAAGGTATCTTTATCGGATATTCTAATAGAAGTAAAGCATTTAAAGTTTATAATTTAAGAACTAACACTATTGAAGAAACAATGCATGTATTTTTTGATGAAAATTTTAAAGATACTGTACAAATAGAAGATGCAGAAGATTTTGTAACTTTAAATAATGAACCTAATGAAACTAATTGTGAAATCATTCAACCTAATAAAAGAATTAGGCTATCAAAAGATCATCCTATAGAAAATGTACTAGGAAACATTGAATCTATAGTTAAAACAAGAAATCAACTAAATAGTATGAGTAATGTAGCTTTTATATCAACTATTGAACCTAAAAATCCAAAGGAAGCATCATCTGATGATTCATGGATTCTTCCTAAGCAAGAAGAATTGAATCAGTTCACCAGAAATGATGTATGGGAACTTGTTCCTAGACCTTACGATAAAAGTATAATTGGAACAAAATGGGTTTATAAAAATAAAATGAATGAACTTGGTGAGGTCGTGAGAAATAAAGCTCGTTTAGTCGTGCAAGGTTATTGTCAAGAAGAAGGAATTGATTATGACGAAACTTTTGCACCCGTAGCAAGACTAGAAGCTATCAGGATTCTACTTGCTTTCACAAACTACAATAATTTCAAGTTATATCAAATGGATGTTAAAAGTGCTTTTCTAAATGGTTTTGTAAAAGAAGATGTTTATGTTGAACAACCTCCACTTTTTGAAGATAATAAATTTCCAAATCATGTATATAAATTAAAGAAAGCTTTATATGGTCTGAAACAAGCTCATAGAGCCTGGTATGAAAGACTAAGATTTTATTTACTACAATCTGGTTTTGAAATTGGTAAAATAGATACAACTCTTTTTATTAAAAGAAACAAAAATGATATTCAATTAGTACAAATATATGTAGATGATATAATATTTGGGTCAACTAATAACATAATGAATAAAGAATTCTCAGATATAATGACTAAAGAATTTGAAATGAGTCATATGAGAGAACTAAGTTTCTTCTTAGGACTTCAAATCAAACAATTAGATAAAGGAATTTTCATTAGTTAAGAAAAATATGCTAAGGATTTAATTAGTAAATTTGGATTGACCACTTCTAGTGGGAAACCAACTCCAATGAAAACTAATGTAGCTTTAAGTAAAGAAGATAAATCAAAAGATGTTGATCAAAAATTATATAGGGGAATGATTGGTTCGCTGCTTTATATAACAGCAAGTCGTCTTGACATCATGCATAGTGTGTCTCTGTGCAAGATACCAATCTCAACCTAAAGAAACTCACTTAAAAGCCGTTAAAAGAATTTTAAGATATGTAAAACATACTTTAGATTATGGTTTATTTTACCCTAAAAATGATGTATTTGATTTAATTTCATACTGTGATGCTGATTACGCTGGTTGTAAATCAGACTGAAAAAGTACAAGTGGAACTTGTCACTTTCTAGGACATTCTCTGGTTTCCTGGTTTAGTAAGAAGCAAAACACTGTATCCTTGTCAACAACCGAAGTAGAATATATATCTGCTGCTTTGGCTTGTTCTCAAGTTATATATATGCAACAAACTTTAAAAGATTTTGGATTAACTATAACTAAATCACCAATTTATTATGATAATATTAGTGCAATAAACCTATCTAAAAATCCAACTCATCATGCTAGAACAAAACATATTGATATTAGACATCATTTTCTTAGAGATAATATAAGTAAAGAAGTCATAACTCTTGAATATATTAATAATGAAAAACAAATTGCCGATATATTAACCAAACTATTAAATGAACAAAACTTTACTAAATTTAGAAGAGAATTAGGTATATGTTCATTAACTGAAATATAAATTATAAATAATACAAGTATAGTTAATAATTAATATAAATAAAAATTTCTCAAAAATTGAACTGGGCATGTCGACATGACCCATCCCCCTATGTCGACATACAGGCCGAGATTCTCAAATTTAAATTTCCCTCTAAAATTAGTTATTTGGTTATATATTTATATATTTCGACTTTTACTCCATTTCTCTATTCTATTCTCTGTAATAAACTTCTAAAACAGTAAATTAATGGCTTCCTCTTCTAATAATGAACCTTCTTCACCCACTTCTCCTCATTCTGGTCCTTTTCAACGTTCCACACACGTACGAGTCATCAAATTACAAGAGAAGATGAAAGATTTGCTTCAAATGATGATGGAAATTCAAGTAAGTCAACTGCGAATGGCTAGAGAACAAGATAGGCAAGGCAGAATCCTTAGGAATTTACAAAACTCCTTTATGGATAACCATGCCAATCCCATTATCATCAAAGAATCATTAAAAGCCATGGATTATGAAGAAGAAGAGCCTCTAGAAGAACCACACGAGGATCAAGAAGAAGAACATCCTCTGCTGAATCCGGATGTTCATATGGACGAAAACAATGGCGTAATTTGCGTTGGAGAGGTCCTTTTTGACGCTAATGGGAACTTGGTCGAACAACGTGGAAACTTTTGTCTCCACTATCCAAATTGTTCGGTCCATAAATCACCAATAGTTAAGGGTCCTCGTTAAGCGTTTTTCGTTTTTCTCTTTCTTGATTGTATATTGGTTTGTTAATTTGTATATAAGTGTTATCTTAATTAATGTTCTTCTAAAATCAATCTTTGGTGTATAAAATCTTGAATTCCATTTAATTTAGGATGCTATATTTTATATTTCACTCATACATAGTTATTATTCTTATGTCATATGTTTGTTTATCTCATTTTCTATTACGTTCAAGGTTTATAGGTTATTTTTGTTGATGACAAAGGGGGAGAAGTTATATAAAATAGTAGGCTTGGAGTAAGGGGGAGTTGTTGATGTAAGGGGGAGTTATGGTATGATCGAAGTGGTAAGTATATTTTATAAGGTTGTCATCATCAAAAAGGGGGAGATTGTTAGGGACTAGAGATAGTGGTTTTGATGACAACGACCTTTGTAACTTATTTTATTATAACTTATATACTAACACTATTGTCTACATATATATGAATGTTATTATGCATGATATATATAAGGCAGGTACTGATTATTGAAGACTGTACAGTATAAAGATCAAGAATGAAGAAATCAAGTTTGAAGACTCATGTGTATCAAGATCAAGATTTCAAGATAAGTGTCTAGTTTTGTTAAAACTTCATAATAGCATGGAAATCTTCATTCCAAATTTCATTTGGGATGGAACCCATTTCTACCTTCTTAGTGGCTTACAAACCCACGACAAGTAGCTTACAAACCTACGACAAGTGGCTTATAAACCCACAAACATCCTAGTTTTGTACAAGTTCTCGAGTCCTGATGTGATGAAATATTCTGCAGGAAGAAGCTTGCAAAACTACTTCAAAATGGTTTATTAAAATGATTTTCAGAACTGTTTTTTTAATGTTTTAGCTTTAAAAATTATCTTTTCAAATGATTTTCAAAAGGATGTTTTAGCCTTAAAATATTCTTTGTTTTTGTTTTTAAATAAACTCTTGTTTTAAACTTCGTTTGTTTTTAAACTATCTTCTGATTTTTAAAAATTCTTTTATAATATATATACTTGAGATTTAAAATCAAATTTATATATACATTCTAAAAAAATATTTTTCTACTCTTCTTTATTTTAAATCATAGGAAAATTAGTTTATTTTACTCTAGAATCATTTCATCTTGTTTTCCTTTCAATACCATTTTCAAAACAAATTTTACATTATTTTTTACTAAGAGATGTCTGTGACAACCCGGGTTTTTCTAACACGAAAAACCGGACCATTTTAGTTAAGAAGAAGAGGTAGAAGAAGAAAAATAGAAAACAACAGCAGAATCTCACATACGCAGCGGAATAAAATATAATATATATCAACAGATCTTTACACAAATCAAACTGTATCTGTATATATATATACATCCAAATACATCATCAGAGTACATCACATCAATATCATACAACTGAATACACAGCGGAAAAATAATAGCAAGTACGAGAGTACGTATCGTCATCCAGCTCGTCTCCTGAGCTCCACATCATCATATCCTGTAACCTATAATACTCGGTCTGACCCGAGCATCATATAAAACAATACCCGAGTCAGTCTGGAATACCAGCGTGAGAAAATCACACTCAATTGATTATTAAAGTTTCAAATATCCTTTAAAAATAAAAAGCATCTCGTAAGACCACGCCACAAATAAACATGTCGGGTTTTTACCTTACGATAGCTAAAACACTTTTTATAAAATCCTCTGATATTATAATAGTGTCTATTCACAAATACTTATTAAAATAGCTGAAATTGTTACATTATTAAATTCCAGCATACTAGCCACAAAAGTGGGTAATACAAACAAATACCGTACAAGGCACGTAGGAAGAATGAATTTCCAACGAATGACTAGGCACTGGGGTACCACCTGTCACAGTACGTGGCCTAGATCACAGTACCGAGGAGTACGCCCGCTCCTCTGCAACACAAGGCCGGAACCATCCCTTACTGGATGATCCCGAATAAAATCACCCCACGGTTGGGATCAGCAACCGCACCACTAAGCCGAAATAAAAAGGGACATCTAGACAGGGATGACCTTACCCTCCAGTGGGAGCTACCCACGAAGCCTTGCTGCATAACCCCTGATTTTCAGTCATTCCCGGTTGATGAGGTTCGAGGCTAAACGATACCTTTTAGAGAACATATCCCTTAGAATGCCCATCGTCCGCTGACGATGTTTCGCAAGCATTCGTCCATACCAGTCCGTCCTGGGTTTGAACGGAACCGAAGGCACTACTCCTACTACATCCATTTTGGAAATATCCTCAGGATTAGTAGCGACTAGCCCTTGTACTTCACTGCTCCATCTTCGACTTCGAACACGTTATCCGAAACGTACAAACCGAATCGAAGTGGTATTCGAGTCTCCAGACCTAGAATCCCGGTATACGGAAACTCGATCCCGGTCTCTTCGAAACGATCAGCGCATTGGTCAATATTGATAGTCGGTTATTTAACTATCAATTAACATCCACAAGCAACCATCACACAATAAATAATTTCCCACATTATTTATTTGCCCAAATATCTTTCCAAGATATATTTCCAAATTTTCAAACTCCTTTTGAAAACAATTTCAAACAATTTCCGCTTACGGAATACATTTCCAAATATTTATTTCTCTGAAACACCAAGTACAAAACACTTTTAGATTTTAAAATAATTTAAAAACACTTTATTTTAAATATATCTTATACCATTGAAATCAACTACTTTAATACTTTATTAAAAATATATACTTTAAAATAAACCACTTTATAATATAAACTAAATTTCTTCTTTTAAAACATAATAGCAAATCTCTTTTATATAATTACTACAATAATAGATTTTTAAAATATACCTACTTTGAAAATTAACATTTAGAAATAATCAATTTCCTAAAACATGCTTTTTAAAACATACTTAAAACTTTTAACTTATATTTAAAATTGCTTTGAAAACGTACTTGGCTATCCAGAGAAATATACTTCTCATTTCCATCTTTTAAAAATAAATCAACATTTATTTTTAAACCAAACCATATCTTTTTTTTATAAATTCCCACCTTGAATTTATATTCAAATATCCACTATATTTTATTTCACTTTATAAACCCAGTTTATATTTCCAAAATCTCACTTCTCTTTTAAAATTCCAATTTTAAATATCTAAATCAATTTCCAATTGATTTTCCAATTTACTTTACTTTACTTTGAAATAAATTCCTTTACTACCTCATTTATTTCAAAATACATTAACTTTTAGATTTATTCCTTTATTTGAGTTAAAACCCTTTTTAACTGAAAATACCAATTTTAAACTTCCAAAATTCCTTCTTTAGCCTTTAATTAAATTTAATCCTTACATTCAAAATAAATCCTTTATTCTTTAAATTTAATATCACTTTAGTTTAAAGTTAATATTTCCCTTGTTATTTCGAAATTCCCTTATTCCAATTCACTTGAATTATTTACTTAAATTTTACTCTTTTATTTCTTTCAAAATCCAATTCAATATATTTTGATAACTCCTCTTATTGAAATATTCAATCCAACCATATCATCCAATATTTCAATCATAAATAAAATCATCACGGGATATCAATATTCATAGAACAGAATATCAAAAAATCTAAATAATTTTGAGGAATCCAGTTGGATCCCTCCAACCTGTTTCCCTGCATCCACAAACGTTAGCACAATACCAATTCCACTTCAAAGTGGAATATCGCGGTATATGGGATTTGTATAAATCATCCGCTATTATGCGGCGCATAGGGTCTCATCCGCTATATAAATGCGGGAATATCAACAACTCAAATATATACATATGCCAATATGTATATATTGCTATATACTACTATATATATAATATAGCATATTCAATCAATGCAATCATCCAATCAATTATTTAAATTTAACCATTTAAATTTAAAATAAAATTCAACTGAGTGAGATTAACTCACCTTTGCTTTTTAATTTGCAGTCCAAACCAACCAGCATGTTTCCATGATTTTAAACCTTGTATAAACGTTACACAATTTATTAATATGACTTAATCGAACAATTTATTTTCCTTTTTATAATTTAATTATCTAAAAATCTAATGTGGCTTAATCACTTATTCTAAACAAATTCCCTATATCAAATATTATTAGTAACTAAAATAATTATATAAGTAAATTAAACAAATTAATTACCTAAATCAATTATTTTTAAACAAACTAGTAAATTGTATTTATCATCTTCTTCTAACTGCATATAAAATAATTTATATAGATTTTATAGAAATCTAATCTATATATAACTTTCAACAGTTCTGAAATTTCTATATATATATATTTTTCCAAACCTAGCTATACATAGTTCTGTCCTGCTTCCATATATATACTTTTCAGTTTAAACAAGCTGCTTAGAAAATATTCTTATGCATATATATATATAAATTGGAAAACTACATATATCTTGCTGTACACATATATATAAGATTAAAACAGTTCAAAGTTTTTTTTTTTTTTTAATAAATCTTACTAATATATGAATTTATCTTCGTTGTAACAGCATTAACTAAATTAAGATTTACTAAAAATTTAAACTATTTTAAACAAATAAAATTACCTTCCTGCAACCTTCTCATTCCCATCTTACGCTTGCTCAGAAATCACCATCGATTTCGTGCTCGACTCGAAACTGCCTCGATCGACACCACGTCGATGTTGACAACGCCGCGAATCCAGAGTCGATCGTACCCTCCATCAACCCAGATACCGATTCCCAAACGTCGAACAAATCTCGCGACTCCCACTCCACGTCTCGACTTCCTCTCACGAACCAGTGCGTGCCTCAGATCAACCCAGCTTCGCTCTTACTGAAAGAAAATCCATGCCCTAGCTTCGCGTTCACGCTGTCGAACGAGCGCCTCCACCTGTCGAGTTCGCATCTGACTCGATTTCACTCGTCGCCTAATTCGCGCCTACCAGATCCTCAAATCAGCAGTAGAAAATATCGCGTAGGAGCAAGGACGAGCCAACGATGGCTGATGGAACAGCCGAGTACGCAGCGTTGATTATTAAGAAGGCGTTGATTTATGGAACCCTAGTTTTCACGGGTTCAAGCATTACGACATGGAGATTGCTATTGAACTGTGACTTTGAAGAGAACAGATTCCATTTGAATTAATTTGAGAATAGAGGGAGGTAAAGGGAAAAACGAACGAAGGCAGCCTACTTTCTTTTCGAACGAGATAGCTTCAATTGAAAGGAACAACAGAGGGGGAGACGCGTGTCTATTAGGTAGGACACGTGTTAATGAACTGCCTTGCGTGTCTGCAGGCTTGCTATAGGTGTTGAGAAATGAAAGTAAAAAGCACTGATGGAAGATATATTGACCAGTTAAAATATTAAATTTCCGATTAAATTTCAACGCGTTTACATTCCGTACGATCACACGACAACTCCAAACACTACGAAAATTGAAATCCAATAATAATACAATATTACGGATCCAATGGAACTGGTTTCGTCGCATTCCGAGACTATGCCTCGGACGGCTATTTTTAAATTCAATTTCAACGATATATTTTTAAAACTGAACAAAACTCTTTAAAATTCCATTTTAAAAGTTCTATCATCTTTAGTATTAACAATATAAATTTTCTGAACCTTTGAACTATTTTTAACAGGCTAAAAATCAAGATTCAATATTTTACCCAATCCCGATAATTAAATTTAATAATTAATTATCCAAATAAATACTGTATATTTGAAATTAAAGTTAAGATTTAACCTTCGAATATTTAAAATAACTTAAATATTCACATTTCAAATATACAAAAATTCCGGGTCGTCACATTCCTCCCCCCTTAAAAGAATTTCGTCCCCGAAATTACCAGTTAAGAGAAATGATTCGATACCCGTTCTTTTTCCCAATCCAAACAGTTTTAACAATACCCAAACAACCTTTTATTAATGATACACTAATCATCCTTTAACTTCCCAAACTTATTCATAAGTCCCAAACCATATCACTTACTTAACAATTCAAATTTTAATTTGAATTCAAATTTTAACTTATCAAAATTTTCCAAAATTTTTCTAACTCCCTAAATTTCCGAAAAATTTCGCCAGCGTCTCCTTTGCACGGCTAGCTCGGTACTACTACAAAATGGCTCTACGGCCTCCCAATCTCAAAAAGAAAACAAAAAGCCAAGTGGCTGGATCCAAAACCCAATCAAATTTCATATAGAAATTCAAATACATACCTTTTTGTCGGGCCATTAAATTTTATCTTCTAAAATCAAAAATCCCAATTTATCCATTGCTTTTATACACCTGTATATCCTACTAAGCAATAATATTCAATCACAATTTCAAAACTATTCTATCGACTTCTTTACAAATTTCCAATATTTGTTTTACTTAAGCCCGTACGATGCACATATATCATCCGTACGCAATATCACATTCGATCGCTCAATCGATCACACAATTTCACTTCCGAACTAGTATCGTCCACCCGACTTCCTAGTGCGGACTCAGATCTGGTTCCTTGATCAGAAACCGTCATTCTCCTTGCATAGTCACAAACTATGATAGAGAATATCCAGAATCAATCAACAATCCATATCCAGGTTCGCCGTCGAAAATCGAGTGAAAAATCCTGATTCGGATCGATATATCTATCTCGAAATTCTGTGTTCGACATCTGGACCAAATAGCTATGCGAATAAAATAATATACGTACATCTTACGTATTAATTTCAATTGATTATCAGTTATATCAATTCTCTTTTATTCACATTCCTTTTTGATTGTTATCCCCTTATTCACAACTATCCTATTTCACAACTTCAGTTTTAGTCTTCATTCAACTATTCACTTAGTACATATATATATATTTTCCCAAAATTACTAAGTATATTTCCACTACAAATTTCCTTAAGAATTTCATTCTTCAATTCTTAAGTCGAATATAAATTTTTCTTATATTTATCTACTTCTTCACCACTGAAGTGTATATATTCAAATCGAATTCCAATTTCATATGAATTTCAATTTACTTCAATTTACCACTTCATTTCAAATATAAATACTTATTCCATTTGATTTCAATTTGGCTTTCACCCGAATATTTAATTAGTTGCACTTACTAATTAATTTAAATTTCAATTAATAGTTTATTCGCAAACTTCACTTCTTTAGTTCCCTCAATTTCACTTATCCTTACATTTATATTTGAATTAGATTCCAATATCTAGTTCCAATTTCATTTGCTAACCAATTTAGATTATTTATCGTAAATGAAAAATTTCAAAAATCTCAAAAATTTTCTAACTTCCAAAATTTCCGAAAAATTTTGGCAAAGTCTCCCTTGTACGGAGGGACTTCTGCGATATCGCAGGATGCACAAATATGTATATATACATCGGCCTCAGGCCGGAAAAAGAATCAAAACAGTTCATATTTCCTATTTTGAATTTTTGGCGTAGGCGTACCTTTAATTTAGCATTTTTAAGCAAGCGGCTTATTATTTAGCAATTAGTGCAACCCAAAATCAGCTATACGGCTTCCCCGAACCTGTACTTACTTAATTTAAAGATGTAAGTGCCAAAATCATGCAACTTAACAACATTTTTTCATATTTAACTAGCAACATAAGCGTTTTAATAAGCAATGCAAGTTAAACAACACTTATAAGCAATTTATAGGGTTCCACCCTTAATTTAAATTGTTTACAACTCAATTCTCACATTCGATTCATTTTAGCAAAACAACCTCATATTTAATTCAGTTGATCCCAAAATCAATCTATTTAACTTCTATCAACTTATAGAATTTTAACTTCCTTGTTTACGTCAAACGACGCTTTATTTAATGCAGCCTCGTCCATATCCATATGAATAAATGATTATTTGGGTTTTACAACCAGTTTGAATTGATTCCAATTCAATTTATTTTAATTCCATTACACTTATAATTTAATTGGTAAATTCACTGAATCCAATATAAATTCTAATCCGCATTTGATAATTTATTTCTGAATTGTATTTTATTACTAACAAGTCTACTTCAATCCATTTCTACTTACTTGCTATTATTTACAATTCAAATTATCACTATTATACTTCAACTCCATTATTCATTCACACTTTCACTTTTATTACCAAATCCAAATTCCATTTACATATTTGATTTACTAATTTATTCCAAATTAGTTTACTTCCATTTTAACCAATACAATATTTGATTTTTATCCTTACAAATCACCCTAGTTAATCTCCTCGGGTTTTATAATTCAAGTACTGGATCTTATTCATTCCCAAAATACCAAACAAATTTATTTACTTAGCTATAACTTCCCATTCAAGCCACAATTAATTTAATTTTCCAATAAATTTAATTCCTTTACCATTATCCAAGCTAAATTTAATTTAACCCAAATCTCTATTCCAAACTGCACATCTCTTATTCATCTTACTCTTACTTGTTAATGTAAGGATTTTAATTTCACTCAATATTATTTATAATTTAACTGAATTTCATTACAATTTAATTTTATTTAACTTAACTTCAGTCAAATCATATTATTCTCTTAATATCATTTCCATCACAATTTATTTCAATTCGATTCCAACAATCCAAATACATCTGGATTTATTTTCTCAGTTTGCTTCAAATCCAACTCAAAATTAAACTTAGTTTAAGCTCATTTGTCTCAACTTAATTTTATTTCTCCATCTGATTCAAATAAAGATTTAGAATTCTTATGTTCCCGGCTTTTAGTTTCAAATCATTTTGAAATCTCCACTTATTCCATTGGTTAAGTAAATCATTCCGATTTTACAATCTTACCATATTTTTTCAATTTTAATTTGTCAGAATATTTTCATCCAAACATCCAAATATATAATAATTTAAAGAAATATTTCTTTTATATCAAAATACATTTTTCGGGTAAAATTATTTCATCTACCCGTTTCAAAACAATATTGTGTCGAATTGTTCTATTCGAGTGTTTAGAAACCCCTTCGATACAGTTGCGCAGACTGTGCCGACGAAGGTTCATATGCCACTCAATAAATCAACCAACACAATATAAAACCATTTTATATTCACTAACAAATACGCGCTCATATCTATTAATACTCTCAAAATTCCCACCAGAGCCAAGGTTATCGCCAGCCTAAGCTCTGATACCAAGTGTGACAACCCGGGTTTTTCTAACACGAAAAACCGGACCATTTTAGTTAAGAAGAAGAGGTAGAAGAAGAAAAATAGAAAACAACAGCAGAATCTCACATACGCAGCGGAATAAAATATAATATATATCAACAGATCTTTACACAAATCAAACTGTATCTGTATATATATATACATCCAAATACATCATCAGAGTACATCACATCAATATCATACAACTGAATACACAGCGGAAAAATAATAGCAAGTACGAGAGTACGTATCGTCATCCAGCTCGTCTCCTGAGCTCCACATCATCATATCCTGTAACCTATAATACTCGGTCTGACCCGAGCATCATATAAAACAATACCCGAGTCAGTCTGGAATACCAGCGTGAGAAAATCACACTCAATTGATTATTAAAGTTTCAAATATCCTTTAAAAATAAAAAGCATCTCGTAAGACCACGCCACAAATAAACATGTCGGGTTTTTACCTTACGATAGCTAAAACACTTTTTATAAAATCCTCTGATATTATAATAGTGTCTATTCACAAATACTTATTAAAATAGCTGAAATTGTTACATTATTAAATTCCAGCATACTAGCCACAAAAGTGGGTAATACAAACAAATACCGTACAAGGCACGTAGGAAGAATGAATTTCCAACGAATGACTAGGCACTGGGGTACCACCTGTCACAGTACGTGGCCTAGATCACAGTACCGAGGAGTACGCCCGCTCCTCTGCAACACAAGGCCGGAACCATCCCTTACTGGATGATCCCGAATAAAATCACCCCACGGTTGGGATCAGCAACCGCACCACTAAGCCGAAATAAAAAGGGACATCTAGACAGGGATGACCTTACCCTCCAGTGGGAGCTACCCACGAAGCCTTGCTGCATAACCCCTGATTTTCAGTCATTCCCGGTTGATGAGGTTCGAGGCTAAACGATACCTTTTAGAGAACATATCCCTTAGAATGCCCATCGTCCGCTGACGATGTTTCGCAAGCATTCGTCCATACCAGTCCGTCCTGGGTTTGAACGGAACCGAAGGCACTACTCCTACTACATCCATTTTGGAAATATCCTCAGGATTAGTAGCGACTAGCCCTTGTACTTCACTTCTCCATCTTCGACTTCGAACACGTTATCCGAAACGTACAAACCGAATCGAAGTGGTATTCGAGTCTCCAGACCTAGAATCCCGGTATACGGAAACTCGATCCCGGTCTCTTCGAAACGATCATCGCATTGGTCAATATTGATAGTCGGTTATTTAACTATCAATTAACATCCACAAGCAACCATCACACAATAAATAATTTCCCACATTATTTATTTGCCCAAATATCTTTCCAAGATATATTTCCAAATTTTCAAACTCCTTTTGAAAACAATTTCAAACAATTTCCGCTTACGGAATACATTTCCAAATATTTATTTCTCTGAAACACCAAGTACAAAACACTTTTAGATTTTAAAATAATTTAAAAACACTTTATTTTAAATATATCTTATACCATTGAAATCAACTACTTTAATACTTTATTAAAAATATATACTTTAAAATAAACCACTTTATAATATAAACTAAATTTCTTCTTTTAAAACATAATAGCAAATCTCTTTTATATAATTACTACAATAATAGATTTTTAAAATATACCTACTTTGAAAATTAACATTTAGAAATAATCAATTTCCTAAAACATGCTTTTTAAAACATACTTAAAACTTTTAACTTATATTTAAAATTGCTTTGAAAACGTACTTGGCTATCCAGAGAAATATACTTCTCATTTCCATCTTTTAAAAATAAATCAACATTTATTTTTAAACCAAACCATATCTTTTTTTTATAAATTCCCACCTTGAATTTATATTCAAATATCCACTATATTTTATTTCACTTTATAAACCCAGTTTATATTTCCAAAATCTCACTTCTCTTTTAAAATTCCAATTTTAAATATCTAAATCAATTTCCAATTGATTTTCCAATTTACTTTACTTTACTTTGAAATAAATTCCTTTACTACCTCATTTATTTCAAAATACATTAACTTTTAGATTTATTCCTTTATTTGAGTTAAAACCCTTTTTAACTGAAAATACCAATTTTAAACTTCCAAAATTCCTTCTTTAGCCTTTAATTAAATTTAATCCTTACATTCAAAATAAATCCTTTATTCTTTAAATTTAATATCACTTTAGTTTAAAGTTAATATTTCCCTTGTTATTTCGAAATTCCCTTATTCCAATTCACTTGAATTATTTACTTAAATTTTACTCTTTTATTTCTTTCAAAATCCAATTCAATATATTTTGATAACTCCTCTTATTGAAATATTCAATCCAACCATATCATCCAATATTTCAATCATAAATAAAATCATCACGGGATATCAATATTCATAGAACAGAATATCAAAAAATCTAAATAATTTTGAGGAATCCAGTTGGATCCCTCCAACCTGTTTCCCTGCATCCACAAACGTTAGCACAATACCAATTCCACTTCAAAGTGGAATATCGCGGTATATGGGATTTGTATAAATCATCCGCTATTATGCGGCGCATAGGGTCTCATCCGCTATATAAATGCGGGAATATCAACAACTCAAATATATACATATGCCAATATGTATATATTGCTATATACTACTATATATATAATATAGCATATTCAATCAATGCAATCATCCAATCAATTATTTAAATTTAACCATTTAAATTTAAAATAAAATTCAACTGAGTGAGATTAACTCACCTTTGCTTTTTAATTTGCAGTCCAAACCAACCAGCATGTTTCCATGATTTTAAACCTTGTATAAACGTTACACAATTTATTAATATGACTTAATCGAACAATTTATTTTCCTTTTTATAATTTAATTATCTAAAAATCTAATGTGGCTTAATCACTTATTCTAAACAAATTCCCTATATCAAATATTATTAGTAACTAAAATAATTATATAAGTAAATTAAACAAATTAATTACCTAAATCAATTATTTTTAAACAAACTAGTAAATTGTATTTATCATCTTCTTCTAACTGCATATAAAATAATTTATATAGATTTTATAGAAATCTAATCTATATATAACTTTCAACAGTTCTGAAATTTCTATATATATATATTTTTCCAAACCTAGCTATACATAGTTCTGTCCTGCTTCCATATATATACTTTTCAGTTTAAACAAGCTGCTTAGAAAATATTCTTATGCATATATATATATAAATTGGAAAACTACATATATCTTGCTGTACACATATATATAAGATTAAAACAGTTCAAAGTTTTTTTTTTTTTTAATAAATCTTACTAATATATGAATTTATCTTCGTTGTAACAGCATTAACTAAATTAAGATTTACTAAAAATTTAAACTATTTTAAACAAATAAAATTACCTTCCTGCAACCTTCTCATTCCCATCTTACGCTTGCTCAGAAATCACCATCGATTTCGTGCTCGACTCGAAACTGCCTCGATCGACACCACGTCGATGTTGACAACGCCGCGAATCCAGAGTCGATCGTACCCTCCATCAACCCAGGTACCGATTCCCAAACGTCGAACAAATCTCGCGACTCCCACTCCACGTCTCGACTTCCTCTCACGAACCAGTGCGTGCCTCAGATCAACCCAGCTTCGCTCCTACTGAAAGAAAATCCATGCCCTAGCTTCGCGTTCACGCTGTCGAACGAGCGCCTCCACCTGTCGAGTTCGCATCTGACTCGATTTCACTCGTCGCCTAATTCGCGCCTACCAGATCCTCAAATCAGCAGTAGAAAATATCGCGTAGGAGCAAGGACGAGCCAACGATGGCTGATGGAACAGCCGAGTACGCAGCGTTGATTATTAAGAAGGCGTTGATTTATGGAACCCTAGTTTTCACGGGTTCAAGCATTACGACATGGAGATTGCTATTGAACTGTGACTTTGAAGAGAACAGATTCCATTTGAATTAATTTGAGAATAGAGGGAGGTAAAGGGAAAAACGAACGAAGGCAGCCTACTTTCTTTTCGAACGAGATAGCTTCAATTGAAAGGAACAACAGAGGGGGAGACGCGTGTCTATTAGGTAGGACACGTGTTAATGAACTGCCTTGCGTGTCTGCAGGCTTGCTATAGGTGTTGAGAAATGAAAGTAAAAAGCACTGATGGAAGATATATTGACCAGTTAAAATATTAAATTTCCGATTAAATTTCAACGCGTTTACATTCCGTACGATCACACGACAACTCCAAACACTACGAAAATTGAAATCCAATAATAATACAATATTACGGATCCAATGGAACTGGTTTCGTCGCATTCCGAGACTGTGCCTCGGACGGCTATTTTTAAATTCAATTTCAACGATATATTTTTAAAACTGAACAAAACTCTTTAAAATTCCATTTTAAAAGTTCTATCATCTTTAGTATTAACAATATAAATTTTCTGAACCTTTGAACTATTTTTAACAGGCTAAAAATCAAGATTCAATATTTTACCCAATCCCGATAATTAAATTTAATAATTAATTATCCAAATAAATACTGTATATTTGAAATTAAAGTTAAGATTTAACCTTCGAATATTTAAAATAACTTAAATATTCACATTTCAAATATACAAAAATTCCGGGTCGTCACAATGTCGATGTCATGGGATACCCCATGTCGACATGGTGGCCGTTAAATTCAAAAGTTTCAATTTTCAAAAGAAGTGTCTATTCGTTTAAATCTCTTCACGAATGGTTATGACCGTTACTAGTCTATAAATACCCTTCACAAACGAATTTTTAACTAATTATTTTTCATATTTTTTCACTCCTTCTTCTCCACAAATCCATATTCTAAAATTTTCATATTTTTAAGATCGTGCCAAAATTCCGCCGAATTCTCAAGTGAATCAAATTAGAATCTCATTCTTGTTTGATTCTCTGCCCTCTTTCGAAGATCAAAGTGCTATTCAAAGTTATAGGATCAATTTGTAATCAAAAGTTTATCGGGTCTCTCTATAAGGTGTGGTTGTGCCTGGAAATCAATTGGGTGATCTTGTGTCCCGTAAATTAAGAGAGTTTGCCCCGAACTCGAAGATAGGAGGGTACCTCAAGGCCTTTAGAAATCAAGGATTGTAATCTTGACATTGGTATAATAAAAATCTGTACGAGGTGTGTAACAACCCGCATATTTGGACCATTTAAATTGACAATAATCCACACATGTCAACTTAAATAATACAAAACACGAATTGTTATGGGATTATATATACATAAATGTAAATGAGAATCAATATAACATCACAGACACAGAACAGTCACAGAATAATGCAGCGGAAAATACATCGTCATAATAGCAGTTCTTGAAGTTACTACATGAAATACAACAATGTCTTAACATAAAGTGACTAAAAGAAAATACATAAATGTCTAACAGACTAGGACATCAATACAGGAATAGAATTAGGTTGACAAAGATAAATGCTAAGCCTTCAGCATCTTCAACCAACCTTGATCAGCAAACTGGATAGCTTCAGACTGACCCGAGCATATACAAAAAGAACACTCGAGTCAGGACTCAAAATCTTATACAAGAAAATCAAGTGCAAGGGAAAAAGTCCATAAATTAAAGATGAATAAAATAAACATCTCTAAGGATCCGATAAACTATCTATATATACAATAGAATACGATATGTAGATAATGTCTAATCAGTAAAGTACGATATTAAAATAGCGTTAAGGCGTTACCATAATCCCCCTTAACACATTTTATTCCCAAGAGCATATACAAGACCGTAGTTTCCCCAAAACCGGAAGTCACCAGAGGGCAATCCATATACTAAAGGTACAAACCAAAACGTAGTGGTCGCGAATAGGATAATCAGTATGACAAGGTACATGAGGCGATACCAACTAGGATACTAGTGGTTGCATGATCCGGACTGATGTTGAGCATAGTAGCTACTACCTCAACACCGCGAAACAACACTCCCAAATCAAGGGGTGCACCCAAATCGAATCACAAAAGTAATAGATATGGTATCAAAGAAGCATGTCCGCTAGAGGTGGCGAACCTCAATGGCCCGGCGCGGCTCCTGTTTTAATCATGTCAGGGGTCATCCAAACTCGTTCTCTTTCTTCAGTCAATGCGTTCATCAAAACATCCACTTCATTCTGGATCAACACTCCGCGTATAATAGTTATTAAAGTGGTTTTCAGTATCGACAGAGAGTATGTCCATATCCGATCCCGGTCTCTTTAATAACTACGTATTTATTACCCGATGGTCATTTAAGTTAAAGTTTAAACAAATCAAAGTCCAAAAGTCAAGTTGCAAATTTGACTTTCAAAATTTGACATTTCCACGATTCAATTTATTTCAGATATTTAAAATCATATTTCTAATGAAATTTGTAGTTCAAACATTTGAGTTAACAATATAATTAAGTATTCAAGTTCAATTTAATAAATCCCACTTATTAAATTTAGTTCAAATCCAATTAATTCAATTTACTGGTCAATTTAGTTCGAATCATTAAATCAAATTCATTTCAATTCATATTTACCTTCATCGTTACATTAAATATAATCATAAATTTTTAAATCAATTTCATTAACTAAATTCCTTTTTATCAAAACTTCCTTTGATTTATTTACCAAATTCAATTAAATTCCTACTTAAAGAAATCCATATCCATTTATTTGGTTTCATGATTTACATATCACAAATAAGCTATTTTCGAGTTACAAATCAACTCAATCCATATTCCATTTTCAATGTCCTGATTTGATTAATTCATTATTTTTTAAAATCATTTAAATTTAAATTATCACTAATTTAAATCCATAAACTTAGTTAGTTCTGAATTCCACTTAAGTCAATTTTTCTTAATCTCAAATTAAGTTTATAACAAGTTCCAAATCTATTTATTTAAAACCGAGTTTAAATCTAAATCTAAAAAATCTAATAAATTTTTTTTATTAACTTCTAAAACTTACTTGTTTCTAAATCTCATTTCAATTAAATTCGTCAATTCATTTTATTCAATTAAATAGATTTATCGATCCGTTTCAATTAAATCCATTAATTTATTTCAATTAAATCCATTAATTTATTTCAATTTAATCCATTTAGTTCGTTACTTAATTTCCAAACAAATTATTAAGTTCATTCCTAAATTTCAAATAGATTTCAATTTCAAAAATGATTTTTGTTGACCAATCAGGTTTCTTATTTTTAAATTATCTATCCTAGGCCAAATTGTTTAATCGGGTATTTATCATTTCAACCCAACATCATTCAATATAAAACAAAGCATAGCAAAAGGAACTTGCAGTGTGATAACTGGGATGGTGTCAAAGTAAATAAACAAGCAATAGCAACCGTACATAATAATTCAACAATTTATTAAATAATCCAAAAATAATCGTATTAACTTACATTTGTTATTATGTAAATTAATAAAATTATTCCTAGAATCCACACTATTATTTCCTGCAGATTAAAGATTATTACATTATGATTTTCACTTGGTGTCCGTTATCAAATTTCTACATCAATCGTACATTCCATGGTTCAAAGTGAGGTTAACGCTATTTCCACGTGTCGATTTATTTAACATTTAAAAGGGGTCAAGTTCAACATATATAATCCATTTTAAATTGTTAACTATCCTATATCAATTAAATTTCACTTATATTAACAACCAAATTCAACATCACATAACAAATTTTAATGTCACAACTATTTACCATAATTAACATCATATCACAGTTTAACATGTTAAATCAAATTAAACAATACATGGCGTCAATTTTAGAAATTTAAGTTCTATCAATACTCCATTTAACTTGTATAGCAATTTTATTTCAACAATTTTAACAATCAACAATTTAATATCCAAATTAATATTAACAACAATTATCACTTGATTTTCATAGCATAATAGGTTGGGTCGTGAATGAAATATTCACCTTGCGTGGTTAGAGAAGATGACGAAGCACGAAGACGAATAGATAAAATAGACCCTAACAAGCACGACGCAAAATGAACACAATTGCAATCAACAGATAATTAATCAATAATTCGTTTATTGCAATATATATATCGATTGAATATATATATAAAACCCTACCAATCAACAAAGTAAGACAGAATCGACAAGCAGGATGGAAATAGCTTATGTTTGCGGATCAATAGCAGGAGCTGGAATAACACAGTAAAACGTTGCTTGTGAGCATATACAACTGATTATATGTATACAAATTCTATAAGCCATTGATTGTGTAAAACCATATATACAACCGTATGTGTACGAACCTATAAAGCTATAACTATATATAAAACTTTATATAAACTTTATACTGTATATATACAACTAAAACAGGGACACTTATATATCTTAATATAAACATGTTTATAACAGAACTCTTTTATATTATTCTTTGCATGGACTGGGCTGGGCAGTGGCGGCATCAGGTGGTCGTAGCAAGGCGGGTTCGGGTTCGGCAGGTCTGGGGTTCGGCTGGCGCGTGGGTCGGAGGAGCAGTGGAGGCGAGCGGCAGTGGCGTGGAGGCAGAAAAGTGGGCAGGGTGGAGGCTGGTGGTGCGGCGAACCGAGTGGGACGCGGGGTAGTGGGCAGTGGGGCTCGTGGGAAGGACGTGGCTGGGGCGGATGTGAAGGCGGGGCTGGTGGACGTTGGCCAGTGGGCGGAGGTGAACGGCGGAGAGGGTAATGGGCAGAGGAGCAGGCAGTGGGGTGGGTTGGTGCAGCTGAGGCAGGCCGGTCAGTGGGACGCGATGCAGGCAGAGGGTGGAAGCGGCCGTGGGTGGAGGGCGGAGGCCGGTAGGCTAGGAGCGGATGGCGGCGGAACAGGGGCGGGTGGAGCATGGTGCGGAGGACGTGCAGGTAGAGGGGTTTGAGTTTGAGTTTCATACTGTAACCTTTTGGAGAAAATAAAATAAAAAAAGTATGAAAGAGGAAGGAGGAGGGGCTGTCATTGCATGGAGGGGTTGGGTTTCATATTCTCTAGTGGGAAGAAGGTAAAAGAATTATGAAGAGGGAGAAGAGAGAGCATAGCTAATACGTACTAGAGAGAAGCAAGAAATGCAGTGAGCAATTAATGAAGTGAGCTGGTATGCAGAGGAGTTAATGAAGGCAGATATATACAGAGGGGTTCAGAGTGCAAAGGTCAATGCAATGATGATTTTGCAAAGTGGTGGCTATTGGGTTTCCAAGACAGCTGAATAGACTCCTTGAATTTTGAACGTTGGAAAGTTGGGTACCGGTTTGTGCTGCGTAACGGACCAGTTTGTATTCCGTTAACAATTTATAATTTGAAACGCCGAGCTTCGATTGACACAAATAAATACATCGTTTTGATCAGCGCGACGAGGTGGACACAACGATATGAAAATATGGATGGTTCGGCGCTGTTTGCGAAGTGGTAAATCTTATTAAACCATTTGTACGAGCGAACATTTTAACTAGCAATTAAAAGCGAAATTTGACGAAACGAAATGCGCCGCCATGTTCAGAATATTTTTCTTATGCAACATTGAGAAAAATATTTGAGTTCGGACGATAGGAAATTTACACATAAGATTTAAACTAATATGTAAATGCGACGAGCGTAATGTACCTCAATATTTTTCAACGAAATTTGGCGCACGCCAATGTCTATCTAGACGCATTCTAAATGTGAAGTTTGAATAGCAACAGAAGTTGTTTATGAAAATTTGAATTCTAACATTAAATAAACGATTTATAAAAATTTAAACTGGGTCTGAATTTCAAGGTCGTTACATTCTCCCTCACTCAAAACTTTTCGTCCTCGAAAAGGAACAAAGTAAAGAGTGGAAGAACAGATAAAAGAGATACGATGGATATAGAATAGACTATCGAATAAAGTATAAAATATAGAGTAGAATTTACCTTCAACAAACAATTATGGATTAGAATCTCGGACACTCTCCTCGGTTTCCCAAGTACAATCACGATCATCAGGACTCCATTGGACTTTGACTAGGCTAACAGACTTTCTTCTAAGCTGCTTTGTATCCCTATCAATAATACGAAGTGGTCTCCTCTCTATAGTCAAATCCGGCTCAATATCAACCTCATCTAGCTGAGCCATAGGAATGGTCATGGATGGATCATGTACAACCTTCCGAAGATGTGAAACGTGGAATACGTTGTGCACGCCCTCAAATTTCTCCGGCAGTGCAACTCTGTAGGCTAGTGTACCAATTCTCTCAGTGATAGTGAATGGTCCAACAAATCTAGGAGCGAGCTTCCCTCTACGACCAAATCGAATAACATTCTTCAAAGGTGATACCTTAAGGAATATCTCATCCCCAACCTGGAATTCTAAATCCCTTCTACGCCTATCAGCATAGCTCTTCTGCCTATCCTGCGCGGTCTTCATCTTTCTTCTGATCTCGTTAACCTTCTCGGATGCTTCCATAATCATCTCTGGGCCAAGAATTAATCAATCACCAGGCTCAATCCAACAAGCTGGTGATTTGCATGGCCGTCTATATAAAGCTTCGAACGGTGCCATATCGATACTTGCCTGATTATAAAGATAGTTAAATCTCAATTCAATTTTTCTTATTCAAATTGAAAAATATTGATTACCTGATAACTGTTATTATAAGTGAATTCAACCAAATGGAGATGGTCTTCCCAAGATCCACCGAAATCAATAATGCAGGCTCGGAGCAGATCTTCCAAAATCTGATTTACCCTCTCAGTTTGGCCATCTGTTTGAGGATGATAAGCTGTACTCAGATTCAGTTTAGTGCCTAAGACGTCTTGAAATGCCTTCCAGAATTTACTAGTGAATAAAGGATCTCTATCGCACACAATACTAGATGGAACTCCATGAAGTCTAACAATCTCTCTCATATAAGTCTCGGCCAAACTCGAAGCAGTACGAGTGGTCTTAACAGGAATAAAGTGAGCAGATTTGGTCAACCTATCAACAATCACCCAAATGCTCTCATTACCTTTTCTGATCCTCGGTAATCCGTCAATGAAGTCCATAGAAATCTGATCCCATTTCCAACACGGAATCTCTAGGGGTTGAAGTAATCCTGCCGTCTTCCGGTGATCGGCTTTGACTTGCTGGCAAGTGGTGCATCTACTGACATATACAGAAATATCTCTCTTTATCCCACTCCACCAATATAAACGCTTCATATTTTGATACATCTTGGTGACACCAGGATGAAATGAAAGTGATGACTGATGGTTTTCTCTAAGCACTTCTTGTCTCAATCCATTGACATTAGGAACGCAAATACGATTGTCAATCCTTAGAACTCCGTTATTATCTATCTGTGCTCCCACTTTACTGTCGGCATTTCCAACTCTACCAAGAACTAACTCCTTCATGCGATAGAGCAAGGTGTCCTCATATTGCTTAGCTTTGATGCGATCCACAAGAGATGGGGAGATAACAAGCTGAAAGAGCATGCCTTCTACAAGATTACAACATGACAATGCTCTGCTATGGCTCAAAGCATCAGCTACAACATTTGCTTTCCCAGGAGTATAATTGATGTCGAGATCATATGCAGCTAGGAATTCAAGCCATCGGACTTGTCTCTGGTTCAAATCCTTCTGAGAGAAGATATACCTCAAGGACTTATGGTCCGTGAATAATTCAAATTTTGTTCCTAAAAGATGATGCCTCCATAGTTTCAAAGCAAATACAACCGCAAGAAGCTCTAGATCATGAGTTGCATAGTTTACTTCATGGATCTTCAACTGACGACCAGCATAAGCAACAACCTTTCCATTTTGCATAAGAACAGCGTCTAAACCTTCTCGGCAAGCATCTGTATAGACAGTTAATCCTTCACTTCCATCGATTACCGCAAGAACTGGAGCTGAAGTTAACTTACACTTTAACTTATTAAAAGCTGATTCACACTTCTCACTCCAAATAAACTTGACATCCTTTTGGGTTAAAGCAGTGAGTGGGGCAGAAATCCGGGCAAAGTGCTCAATAAATCTACGATAATAACCGGCCAAGCCTAAGAAGCTACGGATATCAGTAGGAGTCTTGGGAGTCTCCCAATCCTGTAGATAAATTTCGAATCAGAAAGGAATAAGAGGGATCGAATGGAAATAACGAATAGGATAGAACTTACATTGATTACGGCGATCTTAGCTAGATCGACTGAAATCCCATTTTCAGAAACTATGTGGCCAAGGAATCTCACTCCGTCCTGCCAGAAGTGGCATTTAGAGAACTTGGCTTTTAGCTGATGATTTCGAAGAGTTTCCAGAACATAAGCAAGATGTGTCTCATGCTCCTTCTCATCTTTGGAGAAAACGAGAATATCATCAATGAAAACAAGAACAAACTTGTTAAGGACATCACGGAAGACTCGATTCATTAAGTCGACGAAATAAGCAGGGGCGTTGGTCAAACCGAACGGCATAACCAACCATTCATAGAATCCGTTCTCGGTATGGAAAGCTGTCTTATGAATACTATCTTCTGCTACTCTGAGTTGGTGGAACCCAGTGGCAAGATCAAGTTGGGAGAAAACTTTAGCTCCATGGAGCTGATCGAATAAATCATTGATGCGAGGCATCGGATAGCGGTTCTTGAGAGTGCGTTTGTTTAGTTCCATGTAATCAACACACATGCGAAGAGACCCATCTGATTTGGTGACAAATAAAACTGCGGCGCCCTATTCAGAACAACTTCTCCTAATCAAACTCCTAGCAAATAGATCATCAATTTGAGTTTTAAGTTCAGCTTTCTCTTTAGGAGCCATTCTTCTGTGAGGGAGAACTACGGGAGTAGCTCCAGGAATAAGGTCAATGCGGAAATCGATCTCCTGTTTAGGTGGTAGAGAATTGACCTCTCCAAATACATCGGGAAATTTCTAAACAATAGGGGTAGTACTAAGATCATCCGGGTAAGCATCAAGAGAGAATATGAAGCTTCCGGCATATTTCTGAGGTGATTTGCATTCAATGACAAGCGGTAGACCCTTGTCATTGACTAGAGAAACAAAACGAGCTTTACAAGAAATAACAGCATCAAATTTCCTTAACCAATCAGCACCTAACAAGATGTCAAATACTAAGAAGCCAAGCACATAAAAATCCCAAGTGAATCGATATCTTCCATACTAGAGCACAACCTCTTTACAAATTCTACTGAGGTTGGCAAGTCCTCCAATAGGGTTGGAGACGCATAAGGAAGTAGTAGCAAGAGTAGGTTCTAATTTGAGCTTATTACAAAGATCAATAGATATGAAGCTATGAGAAGCACCAGTATCGAATAATACCCTAATAGGTAAATCATGTAATGAAAAAGTACTTCATAAGGTACCTTGGTCATCCTGAGCAGGTGGTGGAGGTGGTGTAGGAGTGGTGATAGCAAATACTCCTGATGGTGTGCCTCTCTTTTGCATTGGGCAGTCTCTCTTGAAATGTCCTGGCTGGAGGCAGACATGGCATAAATCTCTCCTAGTCACAGAAGGTGGGGGAACAACAGCTCCGGTAGATGGACAACTATTAGCATAATGGCCCTTCTTATCGCATTTGAAGCAAGTGATATTAGCAAGGTCGATTGGGCTTTTCTGGGCGTATCCCAATCCAGTAGTCTTCTGCCAAGCTTTCTTTTGTTGATCAAAGTTCATCTTCCTCTTCCTGGGATGGCTAGAGGAGTGCTGAGTAGGAGTGGCCTTGGCAGTAGGTCCCCTAGGCTTCACCTCATATCTAAGAGCATAGTCAACAAGCTCTGTGAAGGTGCGGTGGGTGTGGCCAGTAAGCAAGTCATAATACTCTGGTCTTGCTCCCAAAATGAACTTCTCGTTCTTTAGAAGGGGTGTATCAATCAATCCCGGGCCGAACTTGGAGAGTTCGTTGAATTTTCTCTCATACTCCGAAAAGGTCATACTGCCTTGCTTAAGATCCATGAAAGCTCTATAAAGTTGGGTTTTCCCAGCAGCTGGCATCCATTGTGCCGAGAAAGTATCCCTAATCAAAAGATAGACTAGATGAATAACATTCCAAAGATTAAAAGAAGAATTTAGACTACGAAATCCAAATAATTTTATACCTAAACTGGGCCCAAGTGATGGTGTTCTCCTCGATACGAGAAGTAACTGATTCCCACCAATCTTGCGCGGCATCCTGAAGTTGCCAGGCAGCAAGATGATGCTTTTGAGCATCAGTGATCTCCAGACCAGAAAATATCTTCTCTAAGCCTTTAAGCCATTGCTGAGCCTCGATAATGTTCTCGGATCCAGAAAACTTAATACCTCCCAGTTGTGTATACTCCTTACTAAGAGTGGTGAATTTGACAAGAGCTGGAGCGGCAGGTGCAGCCTGAGCAAGACCATGGCCCCTTCCACCCCTATTGTTTCCTCTGGTACCCATCCTGAAATACCAAAAGAGATTTTTTTTTAGAACCCAGGATGGAAAATCATAGAATTTTTAAGGAAAGTCTAATCAACGAATCAAGGAGTTTGAAATGAAAGGATTTGGATATTGAATCGATTCTCCTCATTCTAGGGTATTGCTACCCTATCTCTAATGAGTTTATATATAATCTCAAACTAAGGTTTTTAGGGAAACCGAAGCTCTGATACCAACTGTAACAACCCGCATATTTGGACCATTTAAATTGACAATAATCCACACATGTCAACTTAAATAATACAAAACACGAATCGTTATGGGATTATATATACATAAATGTAAATGAGAATCAATATAACATCACAGACACAGAACAGTCACAGAATAATGCAGCGGAAAATACATCGTCATAATAGCAGTTCATGAAGCTACTACATGAAATACAACAATGTCTTAACATAAAGTGACTAAAAGAAAATACATAAATGTCCAACAGACTAGGACATCAATACATGAATAGAAATAGACTGATAAAGATAAATGCTAAGCCTTCAGCATCTTCAACCAACCTTGATCAGCAAACTGGATAGCTTCAGACTGACCCGAGCATATACAAAAAGAACACTCGAGTCAGGACTCAAAATCTTATACAAGAAAATCAAGTGCAAGGGAAAAAGTCCATAAATTAAAGATGAATAAAATAAACATCTCTAAGGATCCGATAAACTATCTATATATACAATAGAATACGATATGTAGATAATGTCTAATCAGTAAAGTACGATATTAAAATAGCGTTAAGGCGTTACCATAATCCCCCTTAACACATTTTATTCCCAAGAGCATATACAAGACCGTAGTTTCCCCAAAACCGGAAGTCACCAGAGGGCAATCCATATACTAAAGGTACAAACCAAAACGTAGTGGTCGCGAATAGGATAATCAGTATGACAAGGTACATGAGGCGATACCAACTAGGATACTAGTGGTTGCATGATCCGGACTGATGTTGAGCATAGTAGCTACTACCTCAACACCGCGAAACAACACTCCCAAATCAAGGGGTGCACCCAAATTGAATCACAAAAGTAATAGATATGGTATCGAAGAAGCGTGTCCGCTAGAGGTGGCGAACCTCAATGGCCCGGCACGACTCCTATTTTAGTCATGTCAGGGGTCATCCAAACTCGTTCTCTTTCTTCAGTCAACGCGTTCATCAAAACATCCACTTCATTCTGGATCAACACTCCGCGTATAATAGTTATTAAAGTGGTTTTCGGTATCGATAGAGAGTATGTCCATATCCGATCCTGGTCTCTTTAATAACTACGTATTTATTACTCGATGGTCATTTAAGTTAAAGTTTAAACAAATCAAAGTCCAAAAGTCAAGTTGCAAATTTGACTTTCAAAATTTGACATTTCCACGATTCAATTTATTTCAGATATTTAAAATCATATTTCCAATGAAATTTGTATTTCAAACATTTGAGTTAACAATATAATTAAGTATTCAAGTTCAATTTAATAAATCCCACTTATTAAATTTAGTTCAAAATCAATTAATTCAATTTACTGGTCAATTTAGTTTGAATCATTAAATCAAATTATATTCATTTCAATTCATATTTACATTCATCGTTACATTAAATATAATCATAAATTTTTAAATCAATTTCATTAACTAAATTCCTTTTTATCAAAACTTCCTTTGATTTATTTACCGAATTCAATTAAATTCCTACTTAAAGAAATCCATATCCATTTATTTGGTTCCATGATCTACATATCACAAATAAGCTATTTCCAAGTTACAAATCAACTCAATCCATATTCCATTTTCAATGTCCTGATTTGATTAATTCATTAATTTTTAAAATCATTTAAATTTACATTATCACTAATTTAAATCCATAAACTTAGTTAGTTCTGAATTCCACTTAAGTCAATTTTTCTTAATCTCAAATTAAGTTTATAACAAGTTCCAAATCTATTTATTTAAAACCGAGTTTAAATCTAAATCTAAAAAATCTAATAAATTTTTTTTTATTAACTTCTAAAGCTTACTTGTTTCTAAATCTCATTTCAATTAAATTCGTCAATTCATTTTATTCAATTAAATAGATTTATTAATCCGTTTCAATTAAATCCATTAATTTATTTCAATTAAATCCATTAATTTATTTCAATTTAATCCATTTAGTTCGTTACTTAATTTCCAAACAAATTATTAAGTTCATTCCTAAATTTCAAATAGATTTCAATTTCAAAAATGATTTTTGTTGACCAATCAGGTTTCTTATTTTTAAATTATCTATCCTAGGCCAAATTGTTTAATCGGGTATTTATCATTTCAACCCAACATCATTCAATATAAAACAAAGCATAGCAAAGGGAACTTGCAGTGTGATAACTGGGATGGTGTCAAAGTAAATAAACAAGCAATAGCAACCGTACATAACAATTCAACAATTTATTAAATAATCTCGAAATAATCGTATTAACTTACATTTGTTATTATGCAAATTAATACAATTATTCCTAGAATCCACACTATTATTTCCTGCAGATTAAAGATTATTACATTATGATTTTCACTTGGTGTCCGTTATCAAATTTCTACATCAATCGTACATTCCATGGTTCAAAGTGAGGTTAACGCTATTTCCACGTGTCGAATTATTTAACATTTAAAAGGGGTCAAGTTCAACATATATAATCCATTTTAAATTGTTAACTATCCTATATCAATTAAATTTCATATTAAATTTCACTTATATTAACAACCAAATTCAACATCACATAACAAATTTTAACGTCACAACTATTTACCATAATTAACATCATATCACAGTTTAACATGTTAAATCAAATTAAACAATACATGGCGTCAATTTTAGAAATTTAAGTTCTATCAATACTCCATTTAACTTGTATAGCAATTTTATTTCAACAATTTTAACAATCAACAATTTAATATCCAAATTAATATTAACAACAATTATCACTTGATTTTCATAGCATAATAGGTTGGGTCGTGAATGAAATATTCACCTTGCGTGGTTAGAGAAGATGACGAAGCACGAAGACGAATAGATAAAATAGACCCTAACAAGCACGACGCAAAATGAACACAACTGCAATCAACAAATAATTAATCAATAATTCGTTTATTGCAATATATATATCGATTGAATATATATATAAAACCCTACCAATCAACGAAGCAAGACAGATTCGACAAGCAGGATGGAAATAGCTTATGTTTTCGGATCAATAGCAGGAGCTGGAATAACACAGTAAAACGTTGCTTGTGAGCATATACAACTGATTATATGTATACAAAGTCTATAAGCCATTGATTGTGTAAAACCATATATACAACCGTATGTGTACGAACCTATAAAGCTATAACTATATATAAAACTTTATATAAACTTTATACTGTATATACAACTAAAACATGGACACTTATATATCTTAATATAAACATGTTTATAACAGAACTCTTTTATATTATTCTTTGCATGGACTGGGCTGGGCAGTGGAGGCATCAGGTGGTCGTAGCAAGGCGGGTTTGGGTTCGGCAGGTCTGGGGTTCGGCTAGCGCGTCGGTCGGAGGAGCAGTGGAGGCGAGCGGCAGTGGCGTGGAGGCGGAAAAGTGGGCAGGGTGGAGGCTGGTGGTGCGGCGAACCGAGTGGGACACGGGGTAGTGGGCAGTGGGGCTCGTGGGAAGGACGTGGTTGGGGCGGATGTGAAGGCGGGGCTGGTGGACGTTGGCCAGTGGGCGGAGGTGAACGGTGGAGAGGGTAATTGGCAGAGGAGCAGGCAGTGGGGTGGGTTGGTGTAGCTGAGGCGGGCCGGTCAGTGGGACGCGATGCAGGCAGAGGGTGGAAGCGGCCGTGGGTGGAGAGCGGAGGCCGGTAGGCTAGGAGCGGATGGCGGCGGAACAGGGGCGGGTGGAGCAGGGTGCAGAGGACGTGCAGGTGGAGGTGTTTGAGTTCGAGTTTCATACTGTAACCTTTTGGAGAAAATAAAATAAAATAAAAAAGTATGAAAGAGGAAGGAGGAGGGGCTGTCATTTCATGGAGGGGTTGGGTTTCATATTCTCTGGAGGGAGGAAGATAAAAGAATTATGAAGAGGGAGAAGAGAGAGCATAGCTAATACGTACCAGAGAGAAGCAAGAAATGCAGTGAGCAATTAATGAAGTGAGCTGGTATGCAGAGGAGTTAATGAAGGCAGATATATACAGAGGGGTTCAGAGTGCAAAGGTCAATGCAATGATGATTTTGCAAAGTGGTGGCTATTGGGTTTCCAAGACAGCTGAATAGACTCCTTGAATTTTGAACGTTGGAAAGTTGGGTACCGGTTTGTGCTGCGTAACGGACCGGTTTGTATTCCGTTAACAATTTATAATTTGAAACGCCGAGCTTCGATTGACACAAATAAATATATCGTTTTGATCAGCGTGACGAGGCGGACACAACGATATGAAAATATGGATGGTTCGGTGCTGTTTGCGAAGTGGTAAATCTTATTAAACCATTTGCACGAGCGAACATTTTAACTAGCAATTAAAAGCGAAATTTGATGAAACGAAATGCGCCGCCATGTTCAGAATATTTTTCTTATGCAACATTGAGAAAAATATTTGAGTTCGGACGATAGGAAATTTACACATAAGATTTAAACTAATATGTAAATGCGACGAGCGTAATGTACCTCAATATTTTTCAACGAAATTTGGCGCACGCCTATGTCTATCTAGACGCATTTCAAATGTTAAGTTTGAATAGCAACTGAAGTTGTTTATGAAAATTCGAATTTTAACATTAAATAAACGATTTATAAAAATTTAAACTGGGTCTGAATTTCAGGGTCGTTACAAGGTGTTTGCCTTAGTGCAGGACTGGACGTAGGGTAACTCCGAACTAGTATAAAATCTGGTGCGTTCTTTCCTTTTACTGCTTTTTATTTACTTTCTGCATCTGTGTTTGATTCTGTGATTGTTCTGTGATTAAGTTCTGCATTTGTTTATATCATAATTTTTAAATTAGTCCATATAAGTCTTAGAATCCATTAAACACTATTCACCCCCCCTCTAGTGTTAAATTAGCCTTAAGATCCTTAATCCGCGCTCCCTTTCAGTAAAGATAGCTTAGGTACTCAGGTATGATTCTTATACCATTGTTCCTTACGATATAGAATTGGTCCGTATATTGAGATTGTTCGCTCACACCAGACTATTTTCTAACTCGAGGTTTTATTTTCCTTCTTATTATCTCGAGTACTCTTAAATGAGAAGACTATATAGCAGGTTTGGATGATATGTGGTGTTGTATAGAGGATGAGCAGGAGACAGTGCTTTCTTGTATTATATATGGACTTACTATTGCTTATTCCGCTATGCGAGATTGTAGAGCCTAGACAGTGTTAGCTATTCTATTTTAGAAATGGTTATCTTGAGTTTATTTACAGTTGTATAAACTCTATTGTTATTTATATAACTCTATGAACCCATGCACTCTGATATTTTTGGTTCATTTAGTTATTACTATCTCTCTTGTTTAATATATGTGATGATTATTATATTTTATTCGATGTGTTGTGAGATACGTGATAGGTTTTATGATTGGTTTCTGTGACTACCCACCCCGAGACCCACACTAACAAAGAATATTACAAAGTATATTGTCGGCTAGTGCAGAGAATAGGGCTGGTTAGGAGCGACCATCCGTGAATTTTACTTTAAGCGAGCATTGACATATCGATTAATATGTTATACCTTTTTTAAGTGGAATGACATATACAATTCAAGCTTGAAATAAAACTACGGTGGCTATAATAAAAAATTCAAAACAACATATAATAATATATAGATCATAGAATATCATATCAGTCATAGTAGAATATTATAGATACAAGTCTAAACCGACACATAATAGATACATGATGTAGACTATACACATACAAAGTGCTACATCTCAAAATGAATACACACACACAAAACAAGTTTAATCTTATCACAAGATACTACACAATGTCAAATATATTTAGGTTGATAAAAGAGAACTACTAGCTAATAGGTAAGTTATCCAATCTAGAGCCTTAAGCCGAAGGACCAAAAAATCTCGGTCTGACCCGAGTATCATAAAATAATAAATGGGTCAGTCTAGACTAAGATAAAGGTGTAAGAAAAACTGTATGGTAGATAAAGTAATCTAGATCTCAATTATAAGCATATATCGACAAATATCAAACAGTCATTGATAATTTCAAATCACCAAATACAAAACTCATAATAGCTTCTTAAAAGCAAAAACCTCCGAAATGATTTGGTGATAATACAACAATGTTAATCTAAAAATCTCACAAATAGAAATAAAAAAATCTCATAAAACGGGGGGTGCCAAACTCCAAGATTGGTGAAATAAATTCACCTACATGCATGTAACTCCAAGATAGATGTATAGTCTATAAACATCAAGATAGGTACGAGACCTATAAACACCGAAATAGGTATAAAACCTATGAAATCCAAGATAGGTACAAAACCTATAAACATCGAATAAGAACAAGTCCTATAAACATAAGGATAGGAACAAAACCTATAAAGATCGAATAGAAACAAGTCCTATAAACATCAAAGGTGAGTCATAACTCGTCGAAAAGTTTCAAATACTGTTATATAGCAATCGAATAGATAACGACCATGTTTCTCATACCACACGGGTGTACCCAAAAGTTTAATATACAATAGTAAACTCCACTTGTGTGTAACAATGGTTCGATCGAACAAGTCCAGGAGCTAATCGTAAAATAAACGCGAGCGTTCCATACCACTCGTTTTATTTAACCATTTAAATCAATTTCTCATTCGATCGATAACGTGCAATTTTATGAAAATATTTCTCTTTTAAAACCACTTTTTAAAATATTTTTTTATAATGGAAATATATATATATATATAAGTAGCTTTTCAAACTATCGTTCCAAAACATTTCTAAAGCCATTGCATATGAAAATAGATAGTACGTGTGTGTGTATTACTAAAAATCTTTGTATGAATATATATATATATATATATAAATTAGATTTGTACATAAATAGTCTTGTATAAAACGATTGTATATAGAAATCAATCATTTGTAAATCCTAGTTGAAGACGTGCATCAAATGTATGTAATGTATGCAATTCTTCCAAAATCCATAAAACAATCTCCATGGAATAATATATCGAAATGAATTCAACAATTCATAAATCACAAATCCGGAAAATATTAATGAAATTGGTATTAAATGCAGTATTAAAATTTTGCAATCAACTTATGGAATTCAACAGGGCAAACGAATGACAAATAGGTTGATCAGGATATACCGGAACATAGCCTGGAGGTCAGGTTCAGGCTACAACCGATACACCGGTTTGACCAACCGGTCCATCGGTTGGTTCGCCTGGGTTGACATCCAAGTGACTCCGGTGATCTTCTATCGTTCTGTTTTCGCTCATTCTTCCTTTGATGCTTCACTAACAATTTAGGGTCCTGAATAGGAAGTCGTGCATGCATGTAACCATGTATAATTGGATGAATTTCATGATTTCATATGGTGGGTTTCAGTAAACAGCAAACATAATGCAATTAGACAATGAATTGATCAATATTTTGAGGTCATATACACTTTGAATTCATGCACAATCATCTAACTACAGCAACCATTTATGTAAGGCTAGAATTAGTGAGATAAACTCACCTAAACACACACGGGATGGAAGATTAGAGCTTAGAATCCCCTATGCCTTTCTAATTCAATCTCAACCTAAGCTATGAACCAAAAATTAGACAGAAATTGATCAAAATCAGAAATCAAAGACTGTAATTAACCATTAAATTGATGTATAGATAGATAGAGGATATTACTTTTAACAAAATGTACTAAAATAAAATGAAAGCCCCTTGATTTTAATCTTTAATTTGCAAATTTAGGGTTTTGTACTTAGGAATTTTTGAGTTTCTGGTTTTTGAGATTGAAATGAGAAGTGAGAAACTTCATACGTTTTTCTCATTTCCATTTCCTTGGTGTTGGGCTAAGTGGGTAAGAAATGTGGATCAATTAGCCAAGTGTTGCTAATCCTTTCAAAACAAAAGTGTTTTCATTTTAACATTTCATAAATACTAACTTAATTAAAACAATACTCTAATTCAACTAACATTTATTTCCAAAATTTCCACAATATAAATAACATGTCAAAATCTCACTTTTACCCATATTGAAATATTTTATCAAAATTAGTTACAACTTTTAAAGTGAAAAGTTATTCTTCATATTTTTATAAAATGAACCATTAATTAAGAAATCATATTTTAAACACTGAAATTATTTCCATACAATTTATTTATTCATTTTCTTCAAAGTTATTCTTATACAATTAAATATAAGAATTAAATAGCATAAAAGGAAAATTCATTAAATTCCCAATTTATTATGTTCCAAATCCATTTTAATTTGGAAATACAAAATTTACAAATTCCTCTAAATCCATTCAATTAATTAATTAAAATTAATTAAATCATTTTTAAATTTAAATTCTAGGTAATCTCAACTAGGGTTGTTACAGATTCCCCTCCTTACAAAAATTGCGTCCCCGTAATTTCCTAAGGAAAAGTCAATAACAATTCAGTGATGCATCAAAAGAGGATAAAATCATAAGCATGAAATAATTAAAACAAGTGTCTCACCACTAATGAGCACGAGAAAGGATTTTTGGATGCATTCGTTCGTTGAACTCTTTAGTCTCCCATGAATAGTCTTTTGGATTGCTTGACCATTGGACTTTAACGAGCGGAACATCTTTATTTCGAAGGTGCTTAACCTCCGATGCGTCAATATGAATTGGTCTCTTCTTATAAGTAAGGTCGGGTGAAATCTCAAGCTCCTTAAGAATTCTTGGCTTAAGAATAGAATCTGAATCGCAAAGACACTTCCAAAGTGAGAAACATGGAATACATCATGAATACAAAAGAATTGGGTAGGAAAAGATACCCGTTAAGCAACAGGGCCGATACGCTCAGTGATAGTGTGTGGTCCGATATATCTCGGAGCTAAATTTCCGGAATGACTAAACAGCATCACACCCTTCAATGGAGATACACGAATAAAGACTGTATCTCCTACAAAGAATTCCAAGGCCTTTCTCCTATTATTTGCATAGGATTTCTATCTGCTCTTTTCCCTCTTTTATTTTCTATCAAATGAGATCAATTTTCTTAGAATCTTCATGAATGGAGTCGGGTCCTAAAGTAAGCTTCTCCCCGGACTCAAGCCAACAAGAAGGTGATCGACACGGCCTTCCATAAAGGGACTCGAAAGGAGCCATGCCAATACTAGACTGGAAACTATTGTTGTAAGCAAACTCAACATGGTATATATGATCTTCCCAACTCCCCCCAAAGTTGAGAATACAAGCGCGAAGTATGTCTTCAAGTGTCTTATTCGCTCGGTCCATCTGCCCATCTATCTGGAGGTGATAGGTAGTACTAAAATTAAGCTTTGAACCCAAAGATTTCTGGAGAAGCTTCAAGAATCTGCTTGTAAACAAGGGATCCGGGTCACAAACAATGGCATTAGGGATGCCATGAAGCTGTACGATCTCCCCAACATAGATTTTAGCAAGCTGAGAAGCAGTCCAATTGGACTTAACAAGAATAAAGTAGGCTGATTTGATCAAACGATCAACATTCACCTACAAGCTATCATGGCCAACCCTCAAACGAGGAAGACCATCGATGCAGTCCAGTCCATAGAAACCTATAAAAGGAAAAAGGAAGAATAAGATTACGATTATTACAAGATCAATACAAAAGAGGATTCAACTATGAACTTATGAGAGTAAGCTCATAATACCTGGTCCCATTTCCATACCGGGACCTCCAATGGATGCAAAGGACCACTGGGACGCTGATGCTCGACTTTAACAAACTGACAAGTCCAATATCGTTTCACAAACTCTGTCAAATCCTGCTTTATACCTTCCTATTAATAAACACGCTTCATATTGGCATACATTTTACTACTACCGGGATGAATAGTATACTTGGGGCGACGACACTCCTCAAGAATATCTCTTTTATGATCACCATTATCGAGAATTAGAAGCCAGCCAATTCTATGAATACAACCACGAGCATCAATAAAAAAATCCTTAACACCATCACTTCGGGAAACACCACTACACTGCCGAAAAAGATAAGATAGATTTGGATCACGCTTCTAGGATTTCGCAATCTGATTTAAAAGACATGGGCGAGCCTCTAAGCTAAACAATAAGATGGAAGAACGAGAATTTGGAGTAGATCCCTAATCTAAAAGGAAGATAGAATCTCAAGATCATTCCACTCGGCTAACATCAAAGAAACAACAACTTGCCGCTTACAACTATGAGCATCCGCCACTCGATTCCCCTTCCCCAGAGTGTACTAAATATCAATATTATAGGAAGTGAGGAATTAGAAGAATCTCTGTTGTCGCATATTAAACTCCTTCTGTAACAACCCGCATATTTCACGATTATATATATTTAAATGTTTTTTTTAAATATAGCATCGTTAATCGGATTAAAGTCTAAAATGTTACTTTTTGTAAACAGACGAATTGGGACTCGAGACCCCTTCCATTGAGTCCAAAACGGCGTTTACAACTTTTTTGAGTATAAACATCGATATGTTTGGAGTTGAGTAGAATTTTGCTATTTTTCTATTTTGGGCTTTGGGTTTGGGTTTCAGCCCACTAACCCAACATAATACCCTAACTCCACCCCACTCCTCTTCATTCATTCATTCCATTTCCTAACAGTTTCAAGCTAAAGAAAAATGGGGGAAAGAATGGGAAATTAAAATTCCTAAACCCTAGTTTTCCTAGGAAATTCAAATTCAAGTTCTAGAAATTAAAGAGAACCTTAGGTAAGCATTCTCTTCATCTTCTCCATCTTAATCTCTCTTCAATTTTCAGAAATTTCTAAACCCTAACTTAGAATTTTTTTGCTTATGAGCTTAGATTGGAGCTTCTTGAGTTGAAGTTGAAGAGTGGTTGATCTTTCCTTTGTTTTAAAGCTTCTCATTCGTTGTTTTTGGGTTTAATGGTGGGTTCTTTAACTCACATCTATGTCTATAACTTTCATTGTTATTAGGTACGAATTCCTAATATCTGTTTCATGTTCATTTGTTTTTGATTTGAATTGATTTGGTGAATTTTCCAATTTTGGTATTTTGAAGTCAAAATCTTTAAAGATCCTATCTTGGATGTTTTAACATGTTTTTGGTGGTGCATCGAAGAGCCTATAGGGCAGGGATGTCGATTGGCATAAATCCCTAGCCTTCGTTGCTCGTCCGATCGTTTTGGCCATCATTGGCCTAGGCAAATTGTTGCCCAGAAAAGGCAACCAGACGTCTGGTTGGAAGGTCCAGACGTCTGGTTAGGGCAGCAGATAAAAAACATATACGGTAGAAAAGAAAAAAATGGCAGAGACTTGGACCAGACGTCTGGTCCAAACCTACCAGACGTCTGGTTAGTTTTCAGACGTCTGTTTAGAGTTCAAACATCTGGTAGGTTTCTAGAATATTTTCAGAACCCAAATCCAGACGTCTACATGAACCCCTAGACGTCTGGAACTGCCAATTTTACCTATTGTGGCTGTATTTGATTGGATTTCCAATTTTTATCGATTTTTGTTGACCTGATTGGTTGTTATCATTTATTATCGACTTTGATGACTTCTTTTCTGGATTTTTGTGAATATCCATTTGATGGATTTGATATTGATTTCTATGGTTTTGATTCAAGTCGTCGAATGTGAATTTTTGGTTGATTGATTGTTTCTACAATCGTTTTCTGTGATTTGTCACTTTTAAAAATACAAAGGTTTCTATACTAGTAGTAAATATTCAAACGCTTTCACAAAGATGATTTCAATACCATTTTTAATACAAAACTCGTTTTTAAATCCGTTTTCCAATCTATTAGTATATACAAACCTTTACCTCTGTCGTACAAGAAATCCAATTAAATGACTTAGCAAAACAAGTGGTATGAAACGCTTGCGTTTACTTCGTCGGTTAATTCTTAGACTTGTTTGATTGAACTCTTTGACAATTTTCGAGTGGAAATCTACAATTTGTTCGTAAATATTTAAGTTAAGCTAGTGGTTATGGGACATGAAGCTAAACTCATTTATTTACTAGCTTAGTGTAATCTACACTTTTATTGATCAATGGTGATCATTTTATGGTTTAGACTAGCGATATGCGATGTCTCTTTGTCTACGTGGGGGACTATACCCAGTTTTGTGGAGCTTCGTCTCATTTTTATAGGCTAGCGACCTATGGGTTTTATGGAGTTTGGTTCATCGGACGTACCGTTATTGCACTACGTCGTTGTTCCGAATTATTTGAGTTTCAGGTTCATCGGGCATACCATTATTGCACTACGTCATTGTTACGAATTATTTGAGTTTCAGGTTCATCGGGCGTACCGTTATTGCACTATGTCGTTGTTTCGAATTATTTGAGTTTCAGGTTCATCGGGCGTACCGTTATTGCACTATGTCGGTGTTCCAAATTATTTGAGTTTCAGGTTCAACGGGCGTACCGATATTGCACTACGTCGTTGTTCCGGCTCATTTGAGTTTCAGGTTCCTCGGGCGTACCGATATTGAACTACGCTGTTGCACCGGCTCTATGGTTAGCGACCATGGGATAGCGACCTGTTTGTGATACACGTGTTGGTGAGTTTTCATACTCCCGTTTATGACAGGCCTCCCCCTTTGTGTTTTCTGGATTTCTAATTGATGGTTTTTGGAATTTGTGTTTCACCAATTTTTGCGATTGGCATTGATAGTTTTGTCAATATTTGAGGTTTGGTGAATAAGCTAAAGAATGTGATATTCTTTTTGGATATTTGAGATGATTTGAGATATTGTATGATTTTTTGTTTTTATCAAATGTATGCTTGTCAAAGTATGGCATTATTATTATCATATATTTTTGTTGTATCTCTTATCCTATCTCATCTTACATGATATTTATAGCTAGACTGATCCATTTATTATTTTCTTCTTAAATAATACTCGGGTCAGACCGAGGTATTACAGGTGCTTCTACTTGACTTCTTAGCAAAGGCTAGCTTCTGACTTTTGGCTAACTACTTTAGCTTAGTAGTTTTTGCTTTTATACATTTGAGTTAGAGACTCCTTGATGTATACATATTCTTTTGCTTAGCACTTGTACCTATTCTTTTGTGATGTAGTGGATCTTGTATGACCACTATTTTGATGTACACTTTTATGTGTTATATTCATATATGTTTCCGCCTTTGTGATATAAATATCTGTGACTGATTTGTGTTATCCTTATTTCTATATTTGTTTCCGAAGCCTTCATAGCCACTGTGTGGTAGCTTTGAGTTTGTATATGATATGTCGGATTTCCCCTTGAAATGAAATGCAAGTCATATTATCTGACATATCGGTACTCGCACAAAGAAATCACACAGATGGTCGCTCCTCAACAGCCTTATTCTTCGTGCTAGTCGACGGCATTACCCCGTAGTGTCCTTGGCTAGTGTGAGTATAGAGGTGGGGCGTCACAGCTTGGTATCAGAGCCAAACTTCGGAACAATATAGAATATTATAACAAAGATCATTGTCCTAAGTTCTCTTAGGAATCGTGCCTTAGGATTTATCCGAGTCTTAAGACCCGTTCTATCCTATTTTCTGTTATGATGCCTTATTTTATCAATCAAGTTTGTTTGATATTTATTCTGAGAATAACCTTTTTCCTCTTCTTTCTTTCTTTCTTAAAGAAGAGAAATAGTTAGACCTGGCCGTCCCAGCGCCGATCAATCCAGTGCTACTCCTCAGGATGGCGTATTTATGTCTGCCCACCAGCTTTTAGATCTTGTAAAGAATGCCCAAACTGCCAGACCCATTCCAGAGCCTACTCATCCTAAATCTGGGTTTGCACGCTTGTGCAAAGATTACACCAATTTGGGTGGAAGGCCATTCAAGGGTTCCGAAAGCGTTATAGAAATCCAAGCTTGGCTTAGATCATGCGATTGCATCTTTTCTCGCATGAATCTTGTGGATCTAAATCGAGTCCAAGTGGCTTCTAGCATGTTCCAGGAAAGAGCATTAGATTGGTATGAGCTTTTGATTTCAGAAACTATTGAAGCGGATCTTACTTGGGAGCAATTCCGGGAAAGGTTAGAGTTAAAGTTTGTGCCGAAAGTTGAAAAAGTAACTTTAGCTCGATGCTTTATTGACCTTGTTCAAGGTGAATCTTCTGTGATGGATTACGTTGCATCTTTTGAATCTCTCTCTAAATATGGGGTCGAGTATATTAATACCCCATTGAAGAAAAATAAGAGGTTTGTCCATGGGTTGAATAAGAACCTCAAAAAGCCATTACTTCTGAAACTAGAAGTTTCTTTCGATCAGCTTGTAGATATCTCTCTTTGACTTGAAGAGGCTGATAAAGAAAGCGAGGTTGAAGTTGTGGGTGCCAAACAGAACTTCAACAACAAGAAGAAGAGGCCTATTAAGTTCAAAGGCCCCAATCCCAACAAGAAAGGGAAGCAAAAAACTTCGGTAGCAAAAACTCCTACCTCTAGTCGTGGACAATGCTACAATTGTGGTTCTACGGACCACTATGCAAATAAGTGTCTGAAACCCCTTTTTTGTCGTTATTGCAAAAGTTCGGGCCATCTTATATCTACATGTCCCATATTCCAAAGTAGGAGAGAGTGAGAGTTGAATGTTGTGCAAGCCCCTAGTAACACTTCTCTTGGCCAAAGTATTTCTCATTCTATCCTTGATAGTATTATTTTGTTTCGTGATTATCCTATTCGAATTCTTTTGATATGGGTGCATCTCCTTCTTTTATATCAAAAGAACTTGTTGATACTTTTTCTTTAAATATTATGGGCTTGATGACTTCACCGAGAATTGCAAATTCGGTTGGTTGATCCGCAACACTCAGTTTACTTTGTAAAGATGTCGAGATTATTTTATGTGATTATGCTTTCCGTGACGATTTGCATATTATGCGTTACTTAGGTTTCGGAATGATTTTGGGAATGGATTGGCTTAACCATTATAAAGCTGACATCCTATGTCCCGTGAGGACTATCCATCTTCGACATTCTCAATCTGTTAAGAAGATCTCTATTATTCTTAATGATTTTGATTTCCAAATTCGGTGGCATCATTTTATTCTTTAAACCCACATGATGAGGAAAATGTTATTTCTGTCATTCAAGTAGTTTGTGAATTTCCCGGTATCTTTGAGCTTGTCTTAGGATTACCACCTAAGCGGTCTATTGAATGGTGCTAAGGTCTTTTCAGCTCGACCTTACCACCGGTTTTCATCAGCTTCGTATTGCAAAGGATATCATTCCTTTGACATCATTCCGTACTCGTTACGAATCTGATAAATGGCTCATTATGTCATTCGGTTTGACGAACCCTCCAGCTTATTTCATCCATCTTATGAATCAAGTATCCTACGAATATCTCGATGAGTCCATCCTTGTATTCATTGGTTATGGATGAAAACAACAATTTAAAATTTGCAAATCTTTTTAATAAGATATTTATAAGTATAATTGGATTTTGTTCTTAAAACAAGCAAAGAATATTCGTAAAATTTTAAGAGACATGTTTATCAAATAGAAGATGATTTTGTGTTGTATTGCCCATTGAGTGTTTTAAGAATTCTGGTCGATGCGCCTGATCAACGTTATCGATAGGAATCTCCTAAATGCTATGATGAGACAGTCAGACATAGTAAATTGACTTGTAATAAGTAAATTTTTCTAAAAAGATGATTACATAAAGTTAATTATAATTTTGAATGTCTTAGCTTTTCGGGAAAGAGGATCATGAAATAAATAATTTAGCATAGAAGCTACTTTTCAAAAATTAAAAGAAATCTTTTCCGATGCTTCTATTCTTGAGATTCCCGAAGGGAACCAAGACTTGATTGTTTATACCGATGCTAGTCGTATTGGTTTGAATGCCATTCTCATGCAAAAGGGAACGTGTTATCGCTTATGATTCTAGACAATTAAAGTCTGCCGAGACTAGATATGCCACTCATGATCTAGAGCTCGCGGCCATTGTTTTCGCTCTTAGAATTTGGCGTCATTATCTTTTGGGAGAGAAAATTGTTCTCTATACCGATCTTAAATCTTTGAAGTATTTATTTTCTCAAAAGGAACTTAATTTGCGTCAACAACGTTGGCTCGAATTCCTTGCATCTTATGATCTTGATATTCTCTATATTCTCAGAAAGGGAAATCGTGTTGTCAATGCCCTTAGTCGTAAGCAACAAGCGGTTGTTTCCATGATGATATCCGAATAGAATGATCTCGAGACTTTGTCCACTTGTGAGATTTGAGATCGTGAATCCGATTTGTGTTCATCTCTTGTTTTGTATAGCCTTAAGGCTCATCCTTCTCTTTTGGACTGCATCCTTGAAGCTCAAAAGCAAGATCCCGAATTGGCTCTTCTTAGCCAAAGTTGTAGGGATCAAAATAAGGTTGATGGTTTGAAAGACTTTGATATTGATGCTCGTGGTGGTGAACTTCTCATTTCAAAATTTCTTCTTTTGTGTTGTTATGCCTTAGTTTGGTTGTTACTTTTTATTTTCTTCTTGAGTATTGCGAGGACGCAATTTCTTTAAGTAGGGGAGTCTGTAACAACCCGCATATTTCACGATTATATATATTTAAATGTTTTATTTAAATATAACATCGTTAATCGGATTAAAATCCGAAATGTTACTTTTTATAAACAGTCAAATTGGGACTCGAGACCCCTTCCATTGAGTCCAAAATGGCGTTTACAACTTTTTTGAGTATAAACATCAATATGTTTGGAGTTGCATAGAATTTTGCTATTTTTCTATTTTAGGCTTTGGGTTTGGGTTTCAGCCCACTAACCCAACATAATACCCTAACTCCACCCCACTCTTCTTCATTCATTCATTCCATTTCCTAACACTTTCAAGCTAAAAAATGGGGTAAAGAATGGGAAATTAAAATTCCTAAACCCTAGTTTTCCTAGGAAGTTCAAATTCAAGTTCTAGAAATCAAAGAGAAGCTTAGGTAACATCCTCTTCATCTTCTCCATCTCAATCTCTCTTCAATTTTCAGAAATTCCTAAACCCTAACTTAGAAAATATTTGCTTATGAGCTTAGATTGGAGCTTCTTGAGTTGAAGTTGAAGAGTGGTTGATCTTTCCTTTGTTTTAAAGCTTCTCATTCGTTGTTTTTGAGTTTAAAGGTGAGTTCTTTAACTCACATCTATGTCTATAGCTTTCATTGTTGTTAGGTATGAATTCCAAACATCTATTTCATGTTCATTTGCATTTGATTTGAATTGATTTGGTGAATTTTCCAATTTTGATATTTTGAAGTCAAAATCTTTAAAGATCCTATCTTGGATGTTTTGACATGTTTTTGGTGGTGTATCGAAGAGCCTATAGGGCAGGGTTGTCGATTGGCATAAATCCCTAGCCTCCGTCGCTCATCCGATCGCTTTTGAATCATTTTGGCCATCATTGGCCTATGCAAATTGTTGCCTAGAAAAGGGAACCAGACGTCTGGTTGGAAGGTCCAGACGTCTGGTTAGGGCAGTAGATAAAAAAAATTATGACAGAAAAGAAAAAAATGGCCGAGACTTGGACCAGACGTCTGGTCCAAACTTACCAGACGTCTGGTTAGTTTTCAGACGTCTGGTTAGAGTTCAGACGTCTGGTAGGTTTCTGGAATATCTCCAGAACCCAAATCCAAATGTCTGCATGAACCCCCAGATGTCTGGAACTGCCAATTTTGCCTATTTTGGCTGTATTTGATTGGATTTCCAATTTTTATCGATGTTTGTTGACCCGATTGGTTGTTGTCATTTATTATCGACTTTGATGACTTATTTTCTGGATTTTTGTGAATATCCATTTGATGGTTTTGATATCGATTTCTATGGTTTTGATTCACGTCGTCGAATGTGAATTTTTGGTTGATCGATTGTTTCTACAATCGTTTTCTATGATTTGTCACTTTTAAAACTACAAAGGTTTCTATACTAGTAGTAAATATTCAAACGCTTTCACAAAGATGATTTCAATACCATTTTTAATACAAAACTCGTTTTTAAATCCATTTTCCAATCTATTAGTATATACAAACCTTTACCTTTGTCGTACAAGAAATCCAATTAAATGACTTAGCAAAACAAGTGGTATGAAACGCTTGCGTTTACTTCGTCGGTTAATTCTTAGACTTGTTCGATTGAACTCTTGTGACAATTTTCGAGTGGAAATCTACAATTTGTTCGTAAATATTTAAGTTAAGCTAGTGGTTATGGGACATGAAGCTAAACTCATTTATTTACTAGCTTAGTGTAATCTACACTTTTACTGATCAATGGTGATCATTTTATGGTTTAGACTAGCGATATGCGATGTCTCTTTGTCTACATGGGGGACTATACTCACCAATCTAAGAAAACTATGAATCGCTGACACATTTTCAGGCCTCTTCCAATTCGGAATAGCTTCAATCTCTGGCAAGTCAGCGGAAATACCTTCTTTGGAAACTGCATGCCCTAAGAACTTCACTTGCCTCTGCCAAAGCTAAACTTAGAAAATTTGGCTTTCAACTGATTCTTCCCAGGTGTCTCCAAAACAATCCTGAGATGTTCAACATGCTCTTCCTTAAGGATAAATAAGAATATCATCAATGAATATAAGAACGAACCGATCGAGAAGTTCCTGGGAAACACAATTCATAAGATCGACAAAATAATCTGGAGCATTCGTTAATCCGAAGGGCATAATGAGCCACTCATAAGAACCATAACGAGTATGGAATGAAGTACGAGGAATGCTATCCTTATCCACATGAAGTTGATGAAATCTGGATGCTAAGTCTAACAGGGAAAAGACTTTAGCGCCACAAAGCTGATCAAAAAGATCGTCGATCCTAGCAAGGTATACTTGTTCTTAATGGTAAGCTCCTTAAGCTTGTGGTAATTAATGCAAAGGCTAAGAGTACCGTTAGCCCTCTTCACAAACATGACAGAAGCTCCCCAAGGAGAAGAACTGGACTGGATAAACTGCTTCGCTTCCAACTTCAACAACTGTTTTCTCAACTCCTCATTCTCTTTAGCAGACATCCGATAGGGAGGAGGACTAACTGGATGAGCACCGGGAATAAGATCAATTCGGAAATCAATCGCCCATTTGGGAGGCAGCCTTAAAATGGGTTCAAAAATATCAGTATAATTAAAAACAATTGGAATTCGGGAAATTCCATCATCTTCCCGAGGCTTAAGAGAAACTAAGGATGCTTTCAAATCACAGTCAACAACATAAAGAATGAAAGAAATCCGCTTAACGGATTCTAAATGTCTACGATAAATAGTTCTTTCGGGACATAGGATATGGGCATCATAACAGTTAAGCCAATCCATTCACAAAATCATTCCAAACCAAGATAATGCATAACATGAAGATCAGCACAAAAAGAATGACTGCATAAGATAATCTCAATATCTCCACAGAGCATACGGAGGGTTGCTGACCCGTCGACCAAGTTTACAATTCTCAGGGAAGTCACTAAGCAAACAACATCCAAAGATAAAGCATCAACAAGTTCCTTCGATATGAATGAACAAGATGCACCCGTATCGAAGAGAACCCGAATAGGAAGGTTCCGAAAGACAATTACACCTTTAAAAACTAAAGGAGATATACCTCGGTATCGAGAAGACCCACCAGAAGCCTGCACAATACCAAGCTTCTCAGAAGTGAGGCCTTTAACCACTCAAGGAAAAGATGCTACAAGATGACCTTCCTTCTTGCAATAACAACAAATAGGAGCTTTAGGACAATCCTTAATGAAATGCTCTTTAGAACCACAATTGAAGCACTCTCCTTTAGTTGGCTGTGATGGAGTGGAACTAGAACCGTGCTTCTTGACCTTTTTATTAGGATAAAAGGGCTTTGACTTATTGAATGGTTGCTTCTTCTTTAGATGAAATCTCTTCTTCCCCACTATGTCTTCGTCACTACTATCCTTTTCGACTGCTTCAACCTTAAGGGCCGAATCAACTAACTCTTGAAATGAAACCTTTAATTGCAACATCAACGCCATCTTAAGATGCTTTTTCAGACCATCTACAAATCTTTGATTCTTCTTTAGTGGACTACTTATGTGCTCGACCCCGTATTTGGAAAAGTCTTTGGAGGTCGACACATACTCCGTTACAGAATACTTCCCTTACTTTAGCTCAATAAACATGCGCTATGAAAATCTTATACTAATCAAGAGCTTGCTCTTGGAGCTGTCTAGAAGCTACCTAAAATCTATGCTTATTAGAAAGTTCCATGCGGGAAAAGATCCGCTCACATGCCTAAGCCATGCCTGCACCTCAATCAAATTCTTAGAATCTGTAAAGGGCTCACCACCGTGATTTGCAAAGTTGCTGAACATGCATGCAAAACTCGACTTGCGAGAAGAAAAATCTGGAGGAGGTTCGGTAGGCTGAGTATTCCTAACGATTTCCATAATCTGCTCGACAAACATAAACACTCCGTCTGGAGGAGGGCCACTGGATTTCCCACCAATAGAATGAGCAAGCGGTCTACCGCTAGCCATCTATTATTCTAAAAGGGATAAAATAAGATAAAGGATTATTCAAGAGTCATACGATTCGATATTAGGAATTTCAAAGATAGATTCCTATGACTTGCCTAATGCATGACTCGTATTTGTAAAATCCTATTCTATTCTGAACTTAGCTCCAATACCAAGTTGTGATGCCCCACCCTGAGACCCACACTAACAGAGAATATTACAAAGTAATATTGTCGATTAGTGTAGAGAATAGGGCTGGTTAGGAGCGATCATCTGTGAATTTTACTTTAAGCGAGCATTGACAAGTCAATTAATATGCTATACATTTTTTTAAGTGGAATCAACAAATACAATTCAGTCTTAAAACAAAACTAGGGCGATTATGATAAAAAATACATAATAACAGATAATAATATACAGATCATAGAATATCAGATCAGTCATAGCGGAATATAATAGATACAAGTCTGAACTGATACATAATAGATACATGAAGTAAACTATACATATACAAAGTGATACATCTCAAAATGAATACACACACACACAAAAGGAGGCTAATCTCATCACAAGATACTACATATGTCAAATATATATAGGATGACAAAAGAGAACTACAAGCTAATAGGTAAGATATGCACTCTATAGCCTCAAGCTGAAGGACCTAAAACATCTATGTCTGACCTGAGTATTACAAAATAATAAACGGGTCAGTCAAGACTAAGATAAAGGTGTGAGTAAAACTATATGATAGATAAAGTAATCTAGATCTCAATTACAAGAATATATTGACAAATATCTGCATTGATAACTTCAAATCACCAAATACAAAAACTCATAATAGCTTCTTAAAAGCAAAAACCTTCGTAATAATTTGGTGATAATACAACAATGTTAAATCTAGAAATCCCACGAATAGAAATCCATAAATCTCATTAATAAAGGGGCCGCCAAACTCTAAGATTGGTGAAATAAATTCACCTACATGCATGTAACTCCAAGATAGATATATAGTCTATAAACATCAAGATAGGTACGAGACCTATAAGCATCGAAATAGGTATAAAACCCATGAACTCCAAGATAGGTACAAAACATATAAACATCGAATAGGAACAAGACCTATAAATATTAAAAGTGAGTCATAACTAATTAAAAAGTTTCAAATACTTTTATATAACAATCGAATAGAAAACGACCATGTGTCTCATACCATAAGAGTTTACCCAAACGCTTGATATACGATAGTAAACTCCACTCATGTGTAACAGCGGTTCGGTTGAACAAGTTCAGGAGTTAATTGGTAAAACAAACACGAGCATTCCATACCACTCGTTTTATTTAATCGTTTAAATCAATTTCTCATTAAATCAATAACATGCAATTTTATGAAATATTTCTCTTTTAAAACCACTTTTTAAAATATTCGTGTATAATGGAAATATAATATATAAGTAGCATTTCAAACCGTTGTTCTAAAACATTTCTAAAGCCATTGCATACGAAAATAGATAGTATGTATATATATGACTGAAATTCTTTGTACGAATATATATATATATATATATAAAAGATTTGTACATAAATAGTCTTGTATAAAACAGGCGGATTTAGAAATCAATCAGTTGTAAATACTAGTTGAAAATGTGCATCAAAAGTGTGTAATTCTCCCAAAATTCATAGAACATCTCCATGGAATAAAATATCGAAATGAATTCAACAATTCATAAATCATGAATTTGGAAAATATTAATGAAATTAGTATTAAATGTAGTATTAAAATTTAGCAATCAGCTTTTGGAATTCAACAGGGAAAATAAGTGACAAATGGGTTGATTGGGATGTACTCTAACGTAACCTGGAGGTCTGGTTCAGGCTACAACCGGTACACCAGTTTGACCAACCGGCCCACTGGTTGGTTTGCTTGGCCTGATGTCCAGGCGACTCTGGCGATCCTCCGTCGATTTGTTTTCGCTCATTCTTCCTGTGAGGCTTCACTAACAATTTAGGGTACTAAATAGGCAATCATGCATGCGTATAAACATTTACAGTTGGATGAACTTCATGATTACATATGGTGGGTTTCAGTAAACAGCAAACATAATGCAATTAGACAATGAATTGATCAATATTTTGAGATCATATACACCTTGAATTCAAGCATAATCATCTAACAACAGCAACCATTTATCTAAGGCAAGAATTGGTGAGCTAAACTCACCTAAACACACTCGAGATGGAGGATTAGAGCTTAGAATCTCCTATGCCTTTCTAATTCAATCTCAACTTAAGCTATGAACCAAAAATCAGATAAAAAGTTGATCAAAATCAGAAATCAAAGACTGAAATTAATCATTAAATGATGTATAGATAACAGAGGAGATTGCCTTTTAACCAAATACACTAAAATAAATTGAACGCCCCTTGATTTTACTCTTTAATTTGCAAATTTGTGGATTTAGGGCTTTGTACTTAGGAATTTTGAGTTTATGGTTTTTGGGATAGAAATGAGAAGTGAGAAACATTGTACGTACGTTTTTCTCATTTCTATTTTCTTGGTTTTGGGCTAAGTGGGTAAGAAATGTAGATCCATTAGCCAAGTGTTGCTAATTCTTTCAAGACCAATGTGTTATTATTTTGTCATGTTTCACATTAACATTTTATAAATACTAATTTAATTAAAACAATATTCTAATTAAACTAACATTTATTTCCAAAATTTCCACAAGTAGATAATATGTCAAAATCTCACTTTTACCAATATTGAAATATTTTATCAAAATTAATTACAACTTTTAAAATGAAAAGTAATTTTTCATATTTTTATAAAATGAATCATTAATTAAGAAATCATATTTCAAACAATGAAATTATTTTCATACAATTTATTTATTCGTTTTCTTCAAAATTATTCTCATATAATTAAATATAAGAATTAAATGGCATAAAAAGAAAATTCATTAGATTCCTAACTTATTAAGTTCCAAATCCATTTTAATTTGGAAAACAAAAATTTACAAATTCACCCAAATTCATCCAATTAATTAAATAAAATTAATTAAATTGTATTTAAATTTAGATCTAGGTAATCTCGACTAGGGTTGTTATGGACACTCCTTATAAAAATTGCGTCCCTGCATTTTCTTAAGGAAAAGCCAATAACAATCTAATGATGCATCAAAAGAGAATAAAATCATAAGCATGAAATAATTAAAACAAGAGTCTCACCACTAATGAGCATAAGAAAGTATTTCCGGATTCATTTGCTCAATGAACTCTCTAGTCTTCCACGAATAGTCCTTTGGATTGCTAGACCATTGGACTTTATCGAGCGGAACGTCTTTATTTTGAAGGCTCTTAACCTTGAATGCAACAATATGAATAGGTCTTTGCTCATAAGTAAGGTCGGATGAAATCTCAAGCTCCTCAAGAATTCTCAGCTCAAGAATAGAATCTGAATCGCGAAGACACTTCCGAAGCTGAGAAACATGGAATACATCATGAATACCAGAGAATTGGGTAGGAAGAGATACTCGATAAGCAACAGGGCCGTTACGCTCGGTAATAATATATGGTTCCATATATCTCGGAGCTAACTTTTCAGAACGACTAAACCACATCACACCTTTTAATGGAGATACACGAATAAAGACTCGGTCTCCTACAGGGAATTCCAAGGTCTTTCTCCTATTATCTGCATAGGATTTTTGTCTGCTCTGTGCCTCTTTCATTCTCTATCGAATGAGATCGATCTTCTCAGAAGCTTCGGGAATAGAGTCAGGGCCTATAATAAGCTTCTCCCTAGACTCAAGCCAACAAGAAGGTGATTGACACGACCTTCCATAAAGGGCCTCGAAAGGAGCCATGCCGATAATAGACTAGAAACTATTATTGTAAGCAAACTCAACAACGCAGATATGATCTTCCCAACTCCCACCAAAGTCGAGAATACAAGCACAAGGTAAGTCTTCCAATATAATATTCACTCGCTCCATCTGCCCACTTGTCTAGGGGTAAAACACAGTACTGAAATTAAGCTTTGAACCCATAGCTTTCTGGAGACTCTTCCAGAATCTGCTTGTAAACAAGGGATCCTGGTCACAAACAATGGCACTAGGGATGCCATGAAGTCTTACGATCTTCTTAACAAAGATTTTAGCAAGCTAAGAAGCAGTCCGATTGGACTTAATAGGAATAAAGTGGGTTGATTTGATCAAATGATCAACAATCACCCATAAGCTATCATGGCCAGCCCTCGAACTAGGAAGACCATCGATGAAGTCCGTAGAAACTTAAAGAAGGAAAAAGGAAGAATAAGGTTACGATCATTACAAGATCGACACAAAAGAGGATTCAACTACAAACTTATGAGAGTAAGCTCATAATACTTGGTCTCATTTCCACACCGGGACCTCCAATGGTCGCAAAAGACCATTGGGACGCTGATGCTTGGCTTTAACAAGCTGACAAGTTAGGCACCGCTTCACAAACTTGGAGAGATGACACGTCTCAAGAATATCTCTACTAAGATCACCATCAACGGGAACTAAAAGCCGACCACTTCTGCAAATACAACCATGAGCATCAATAACAAAATCCTTCAACTCATCACTTCTGCAAACACCACTATAATGCTTAAAATGATGAGACAGATTGGGATCATGCTTTTGGGCTTCCACGATTCAATCTAAAAGATAAGGATGAGCCTCCAAGCTAAACAACAAGATGGAAGAACTAGAATCCGGAATATGATCCCTAATCTCACAAGAAGATAGAATCTCAAGATCCTTCCACTTGACTAACATCAAAGAAACAATAGCCCGTTGCTTACGACTAAGAGCACCCACTACTCGATTCCACTTCCCCGAAATAAACTGAATATCAATATCGTAGGAAGCGAGGAATTCGAGCCATCTCTGTTGTTGCATATTAAGCTCCTTCTATGTGAATAAGTATTTTAATGACTTATGATCGGTGTAAAGCACAAATCTCTCACCTAACAAATAATGGTGCCAACTCTTCAAAGCAAAGAAAATAGCTGCGAGCTCCAAATCGTGAGTGGCCTATCTCACCTCATTTGGCTTCAACTGCCTTGAAGAAAAAGCAAAAACACAGTCTCGCTGCATAAGAACAACACCCAAACAAAATCTACTAGCATCCGTGTAGACCATAAGGTCTTGATTCCCATCTGGAAACATAAGAATAGGAGCATTGGAAAGAAGTTCCTTCAACTGTTGAAAAGAAGCTTCACACTTATCCAACCAAACATACTTAACTCCTTTTTCAGTCAAAGAAGTGAGAGGTAAGACAATCTTGGAGAAGTCCTTTATGGATCGATGGTAATAACCGGCTAATCTAAGAAAAATACGGATTTATAATACATTCTCAGGCCTCTTCCAATTCTGAATAGCTTCAATCTTTAACGGGTCAACAGAAATACCTTCTTCGGAAACTACATGCCACAAGAACTTCACTTGCCTCTGCCAAATATGGCAGTTAGAAAATTTGGCTTTCAACTGATTATTCCTAAGCGTCTTCAAAACAATCCTAAGATGTTCCACATGTTGTTCCTCAAATTTAGAATAAACAAGAATATCATCAATAAATAAAAGAATTAATTGATCGAGAAATTCTCGAAAAACACGATTAATGAGATCGACCAAAAAAGCAGGAGCGTTCGTTAATCCGAAGGGCATAACGAGCCACTCATAAGAACCATAACGATTATGGAACAAAGTAAGAGGAATGCTATCCTTAGCCACACGAAGCTGATAAAAACCGATCGCTAAGTCTAATTAGGAAAAGACTTTAGTGCCACAAAGCTGATCAAGAAGATCATCGATCCTAGGTAAGGGATACTTGTTCTTAATGGTAAGCTCATTAAGCTTGCGGTAATTAACGCAAACCCTAAGAGTACCATTAGCCTTCTTCAAAAACACGATAGAAGCTTCCCAAGGAGAAGAACAACACTGGATAAACTGCTTCACTTCCATCTCCAACAACCGCTTTCTCAACTCCTCATTCTCTTTAGCAGACATCCGATAGGGAGGATGAAAAACTGGATGTGTACACCAGGAATAAGATCAATTTGGAACTCAGTCTCCCGCTTGGGAGGCAACCCTGAAACAGGTTAAAAAATATCAGGATAATCATAAACAATAGGAATTTGGGAAATGCCATCGTCTTCCCGAGGCTTAAGAGAAAATAAGGATGCTTCTGAATCAGAATCAACATCATGAAGAACGATAGAAATCCGCTTAATGGATTCTGGATGTCTAAGAGAAATAGTTCTTTCGGGACATAGGGCAAGGGCTTATAATGATTAAGCCAATCCATTCCCTAAATCATTCCAAACCCAAGATAATGCATAACATGAAGATCAACACGAAAAGAATGACCGCATAAGATAATCTTAATATCTCTACAAAGCAAACTGAGAGTTGCAGACCCACCAACCGGGTTCATAATTCTCAGTGAAGTCACTAAGCACACAACATCCAGAGATAAAGCATCAACAAGTTCCTTCGATACGAATGAATGCGATGCTTCCATATCGAAGAGAACCCGAATAGGAAGGTTTCAAAATACAATTACACCTTCAAGAATAGAAGGAGATATACCTCGACACTGAGAAGATCCACCAGAAGCCTGCACAACACTAAACTTCCATGAAGTGAGGTCTTTAAGCACTCAAGGACAGGATGCTACAAGATGACCTTCCTTCTTGCAATAACGACAAATAGGAGCTTCAGGAAAATCCTTAATGAAATGCACTTTAGAACCACAATTGAAGCACTCTCCTTTAGTTGGCTGTGATGGAGTGGAACTGGAAACTTTCTTCTTAATCTTCTTGTTAGGATAAAAGGGATTCGACTTGTCGAATGGTTGCTTCTTCTTTTGGATGAAATCTATTCTTCTCCACTACGTCTTCCTCACTACTATCCTTTTCGACCGCTTCAAGCTTATGAGGCGAATCAACTAACTCTTAAACCTTCAACTACAACATCAACACCTTCTTAAGATGCTTTTTCTGATAATCCACAAATCGTTGATTCTTCTTTAGTGGAGTACTTATGTGCTCGACCCCGTATTTGGAAGGGGCTTCAAAAGTTGATACATACTCCGTTACAGAAGACTTCCCTTGCTTCAGCTCAATAAACCTCATAGCTAACGAGGCCTTCTCTGATTTGGGAATGAATTTCAACTCAAATCATCCCCTAAAGTGCTCCCAAGAAATAGTAGCCTCATCCACCTCTGCTCTAAAAAGCTCATACCAATCAAAATCTCGCTCTTGGAGCCAACTAGAAGCTACCTGAAATCTATGAAGATCAGAAAGTTCCATGCGGGAAAAGATCTGCTCGCGTGTCCTAAGCCATGCTTGCACCTTAATCACACTTTCAGAACCTCTAAAGGGTATACCACCAAGATGTGCAAAGCCACTGCACATGCATCCAAAACTCGACTTGCGAGAAGAAGAATCCGGAGGAGGACCGGTAGGCTGAGTATTCCTAATGAGTTCCATAATCTGCTCGACGGACATAAACACTCCGTCCGTAGGATTGCCACTGGACTGCCCATATAACATCCCGCTGTTTTGGACCATTCAAATCGATAATAAAACCACACATGTCAGACTTGAATAATTCAAAACAACGGATTGTTAATAAAATTTGGGGCAAATAAAATCAATCACAGAATCACAGACACAGAATATCAGAATAACTCACAGCGGAATAAAATAAACATAGGAGTTCATGAAGCTCCTAGATACATAGTCTCAAAACAAATACATAATACCAAAGTCTGAAACCAATACATTTGGAAATTCAAGGTACATAAGTTCTCTACTACAAAAGCAAAAGTTGAGTGGAAATAACTGGAATAGAAAGATTAGGTAGACAGCTATATCTCTGGCGGATCTCTAGCTCCAAAAAAGAAGAAACCAAAGCTGTGAAACTCAGGCTGACCCGAGCGTAAAGCAAAACACAAAACACTTGAGTCAGGACATACATACTTATAAAATGTAAATCAACTAAAGTGAACTGTAAAAGAAATGCATCAATAACTTAAAGGATGATTGGGATTGCCCATTCTCTAAGGATCCGTTAAACTATCTACTATGTAGTAATTTACGCTATTATAATAATGTCTAAAGTAAAGCAAACTATTAAAATAGCGTTAAGGCGTTACATTTTCCCCTTAACACATTTTTATTTCCCATAGTCTATACAGTACTGTAATCCCGCCCTTACTGGACGTCGTTAGAGGGCACTCCATAGGTATGATACAAACCAAACTCGTAGAAGGCGCGCTAGGGTAGGTGGCACGACACAACTAGGCAATGCCAGGGTAGATATACCAATTACACTTCCGGACTATTGGTAACGCATGGCCTCAACTACCGCCCAACTCGATCCACACTCCCGAATCAAAGGTGCGCACCAAATCAATCACAAAGTAATAGAATGGATAACGATGAAGTGTGTCTGATCGAAGGAGCTACCTCTTTGGCCCGTTAATTGCTCCTGTTACCTCCTTGGTAACGCAACACAACGACTACGACAAGCACGACAAATTACGGACAAGCTTGAGTGAGAGGAGAATCCAAATCCGACGCTTTGCAAAATAAAATAAATTCCATACGTAAATAAATAATTCACATAGAAAAATAAAATAGAAAAATTATATATTTGTAAACATGTGAAGAGGGCTTGTCTAGGGGACACATAGGTTTGGTCTAGGGTTTATTTGGGTTCGGTCTAGGCTAGATTTGGGTGGGGTTTGGTCTATGCTAGGCTCGGCCATGGCTAGGTTTTGGGTTAGGTGGGTTCGGCCTTAGGCTAAACAAGGGTTTCGGCTAGGGTTTGGGAGTAGGTTCGGCCATGGTAGCTTAGGGTTAGGATTTGGAAAAGTAGATGGTGATGGTGGCCGATTGGTTGAAGGGAAAAAGGGGAAAAAGGAATAGGAGGAGGTGGGGCCGAAATTGGTGAAGAGGAAAGGGGGAAAAGGAAGGAGAAGAGGTAGTTTTGGCTAGGGTTTTTGGTTGGAGGAAGAGGAGATGGGGTAGTGGCAAGCATGGCCGAAATTTGTTGAGGAGAGGAGGAAGAAAATTGTAGAGGAAAGGAGGGAGAAAGTTTAGGGTTTTGAGGAGGAAGATGAAGTAGGAGCTTACATTTTTTTTCTGTGGAGGTACAAATGAAAGTGAAGAGTCTATCAAAAACCCTAGGATATTATATAGGCTTCTTAGCTAACTAAAGGGTTTTCTAGCCCATTTGTACAAGCCCAAAGTCACAATGAAAATAAGATAAATGTTAAGAGAAAATAACTGCAGGTAATACGCCAAAAGTTGTAAGTTTTTGAGAAGTAGAAATCAAAATTTAACAAAACAAAAACAAGGAAAATGTTAGAATTAAGTTCATCTTCATAAAAAAAGCAAACGTTAAAAATTCAAAATTCAAAATTTTCACAAGAGTTAAACTTTGACCAAAGTTGACAAAAAATTGAAATTTAAGAAAAGTCTTTATTTTATTAAATTTGGAAGAACATTTCACATCAAATCCCAAAATATTACATTAAATTACCAAATTATCAAATTTTAAAATAATTATATTCAAAGTTTCAAATGAATTTTCATTTAAAATATTTTCAAAATTTTCGGGTTGTTACACTCTCCTCTACTCAAAACTTCATCCTCGAAAAGGAACGAGACCCAGAAAACAAAGAAGGATAAGGTAGGATAACGAATAATACCTGGAACAAACATTTCCGAATTCGAAGCACGAATGCTCTCTTCCTTTTCCCAAGTACAATCCCGATCATCAGTGCTCCATTGCACTTTGACTAAGTTGACATATTTTCTTCGAAGCTGCTTCGTACCTCTATCAATAATACGAAGTGGCTTCCTCTCGATAGTAAGGTTTGGCTCGACATCCAAACTCTCAAGAGCAGAAGGCTGAATAATCAAAGATGGATCATGAAGATACCGACGAAGATGCGAAACATGGAACACATTATGCACTCCAGAAAGTTTCTTAGGCAATTCCAAACGATAAGCTAAGGAACCAACTCTCTCTAAGATGCGAAAAGGACCAATAAACCTAGGAGCGAGCTTCCCTTTCTGTCAAAACCGAATCACATTTCTTAATGGAGAGACCATAAGGAAAACCTGATCACAAACAGAAAACTCCAAACTCCTCCTACGCCTGTCAGCATACTTCTTCTGTATATCCTGAGCAATCCTCATCTTTCTCCTAATCTCCTCAACCTTCTCAAATGCTTCTAGAATCATATTTGGACCAAGAACCAAACGATTACCGGATTCAATCCAGCAAGATGGAGATTTGCAAGGTCATCCATAAAGAGCAGCAAATGGAACCATTGCGATACTAGCCTTAATTTTAAGAGATGGAATAAGATAAACAAATGTTTAAGACAACCTTAAATAGATATTTGATATTATACCTGATAACTATTGTTATAGGTGAATTCAACGAGATGGAGATGATCTTCCCAAGATCCTCCATAATCAAGGACACATGCACGAAGAAGATCTTCCAGAATCTAATTCACTCTTTCCGTTTGACCGTCGGTCTGTGGATGGTAAGCAGTGCTCATATTCAGACGAGTACCTAAAGATTCCTGAAAATCTTTCCAAAACTATCTGGTAAAGATGGGGTCTCTATCGCAAACAATGTTAACAGGATCACCATGAAGACGGACTATCTCCCTCATATAAATCTCAGCTAAACTAGAAGCAGAACGGTTAGACTTAACTAGAATGAAATGAGCTGACTTAGTCAATCTATCCACAATAACCCAAATACTTTCATTACCTCTCCTAGTCCTTGGTAACCCATCAATAAAATCCATAGAAACTTGTTCCCATTTCCAATTGGGAACCTCAAGAGGCTGCAATAATCCAGAGGTCTTCTGATGCTCAGCCTTAACCTGATGACAAGTAGCACATCTACTAACAAAAAGGGAGATATCACGCTTCATACCACTCACCAATATAGCTTCTTCATATCATGGTACATCTTCGTCACACCTGGATGAATAGAAAGTCTGGACCGATGATTATCCCGAAGTAACTTTTGCCTCAATCCATCGACGTTCGGAACCCAAATCCTATTATTAATCCTTAAAATCCCTTTTTCATCAATCTGAGCTCCACTTCCATCTAGGCTACTACCACCAACCCTACTACGAACATTTCCCTTAATAAGCCTAATTATCCTATCCTTATCCTGCTTAGCAACAATATGATCCATAAGAGGAGAAGAAACAACAAGCTGACATAACATCACCTTCTTCCCACTCAGAGCATCGGCTGCAACATTAGCTTTCCCGGGGGTATAGTTTATGTCGAGGTCATAAGAAGCAAGGAACTCAAGCCACCTAACCTGCCATAGATTCAAGTCCTTCTGGGTGAAAATATATTTCAAAGACTTATGATCCGTAAAAAGCTCAAACTTAGTTCCCAATAGATGATGTCTCTAAAGCTTCAAAGCAAAAACTACGGCAAGCAATTCCAAATCATGGGCTGCATAATTGGCTTCATTAGTCTTCAACTGGCGACTAGCATAAGCGATAACCTTCCCATCCTGCATCAGAACGGCTCCCAAACCTTCATGACTGGCATCCGTGTATACCGTTAATCTCTCATTTCCATTTGGAACGGTAAGAACTGGTGCAGAAGAAAGCTTGCGCTTTAACTCATTGAATGCAACTTCACACTTATCATTCCATCTAGACTTAGCATTCTTACGAGTTAAAGCGGTGAGAGGTGCAGCAATCCGAGCAAAATTCTCAATGAATCTCTGATAATAACCAGCAAGGCCCAGAAAACTACGGATATCAGATGGAGTCCTAGGAGTTTCCCAATTCTAAAATAGAATAGGGAAAATAAGAACCGAGAAAGAGGTAGAATAATTAATGTACAAAGGAAAGAAGAGAAGATAGACTTACATCGATCGCAGCGATCTTAACTGGATCAACGGAAACTCCATTACCAGAAACAATATGTCCAAGAAATCGGATTTCATCTTTCCAGAAATGGCATTTCGAGAATTTGGCATTCAACTGATGACTTCTGAGAGTCCCGAGAACAAAGCTCAAATGAGATTCATGCTCCTCCTCAGACATAGAGAAAACAAGAATATCATCGATGAAGACTAGAACAAACTTATTAAGAACATCATGGAAAACCCGGTTCATAAGGTCGACAAAGAAAGCTGGGGCGTTAGTCAAACCAAAAGGCATAACTAACCATTCAAGTAAACCATCCTCAGAATGGAAAGCAGTTTTGGGAATACTTTCCTCAGCAATTCTGAGCTGTGGAAACCGGTGGCAAGATCAAGCTGAGAGAATATAGTAGCTCCATAATGCTGATCGAACATATCATTAATATGAGGCATTGGATATCTGTTTTTCATAGTGAGCTTGTTCAGCTCCCTATAATCAACACACATCCTCAAAGAACCATCAGACTTAGTGACAAAAACCACTGCTGCTCCCCATTTGGAATGACTGGGTCTGATCAATCCTTTGGAGAACAAGTCTTCAATTTTCTTCCTCAACTCAACCTTCTCACGGGGTGCCATTCTTATGGGAGGAAGAACTACAAGTCGAGCTCTAGGAATGAGGTATATACGGAATTCAATTGCCCGTTTAGGAAGTAAAGAAGTGACTTCACCAAACATATCGGGATAGAGTTTGACCAAAGGAGTAGAATCAAGATCACTAGGGGAAGATTCAAGAGAGTAGATAAAACTGCATGCATACTCCTGAGGCATACGGCACTGAATCACCAAGGTATTACTGTTATCCCACCTTTTAGCAAAGTAGAGATATCAAGAAATTAACTAAGAATCAATTATTACTAGTCACAAATATCGGTTATGCATTACAGGTTCGCTATGGATATCGATGAATTTTGTCCGAGTCCAGATCGAGCTACAATTGACAAGACATGACAAGCAAAGCTGTGAAAGCCAACGTTTCAAGTTTCAAGTCAATCCGAGTTCGTATGCTCAAGATATGAACGATACAAGTTAAGGAAAACACGCCGTTCGTATCAATCTCAACGCCTTGTTCGAATCCATTCAGAGAAGTCCTGTTCGTATCCATATGTTCGAATCCATCCAGAGAGTCATCGCACCGGTTCAGTTCGCAACGGTTCCGTTCGCACTCTTCTAAGAACTACATTGTATGTGTTGATCTATTGAGGGCCTTATTCGCATCGATCGAACATTTGTTGTTCGTATCAAATCCACAGGGATCAGCCCCATCGAATCAATAGTTCGTATCGATCGGTATTATCGATAGTCAATCGATACGAACAGAACCACGATCAATCGATACGAACACTACATTCCCTCATAAGTGACCGATGCGAATAGCGCCGTAGCAATCGATACGAACAGTACATCATTCCCTCATAAGTGACCGATGTGAATAGCGCCATAGCAATCGATACGAACAAGATCAATTCCCTCGATACGATCAGGAAGACTGCGTTGATCGATGCGAACTAGAAGCTATCAATCGATGCGAACAAGGCAGCGTCTTCGATACGAATAAGGCGAAAGCTTCGGAACGACTCGGCCAATTAGGCACGAAAAGTGGATCAATCCCAGAATCTCGATCCATGTTAATTTACATGCACGTGTTCGAGATTTGATTCGAAGGGATCGATGCGAAATGTATCGATACGAACGGCACAGCATACCAAAAGCATGGATTTGCATCGATCGTATCTCACAAACCACAGGTCCAAATGCTATGAAATTTTCACAGGATCTTACGTACATGCTAAAGAAGGTTCATGCCAAATTTCAACTCGGTTGGACCAAATCTTGATTGATACGAAATTGGTTCATATCGATCACGGATCGAGCCGAAATTTCATGAGATCGATCGTGTGGGCCCACTCACGTGCCAGAAGAAGTCTCCCGAAGCTTGAGCCAGATATTTGCATGGAGCGCCTATAAATAGCACCCTAGAGCCTACAAAAAAGGACTTTTTGATCGAGCCACGTCCGGACTCTGCCAAAATCACGATTGCACTCAAACTCCATCATTGTACATGAAAATTACTGCTGTAATTCACTGTAACCAGCAAGAACATCAATAAAAGATTATCCTTTGAAGTGGACGTAGGCCGGAGATAGCCGAACCACTATAAATCTCGTGTTTCTGTTCGTTATTTTCCAATTGTTGTTCTCTATTTTGCCTGGATTTGAGATTTGTGTTAGAGTATTGTTGATTTGTATTCATATTTCGGTGCTTTCACGATATTCGGGGTTTGTGACCAATTTTGGCGCAAACACTTTGGTGCTTTCACTGAGAGGTTGAACTCAGGGATTCTATCGCATAGATATCAAATTAGAAAGCTTAAAGAATTTAGATTTGAAAGACAATGACACGACAATCAACAAGAAGACAGAGAGGGGAAAGGAGCTAGCAAGAGGGAAGCCAAGAGGCCTCTTCTGGAGCTGGAGCAGGTCAAGCTTCGATCTACATCACCGGGGATGAGATGGAGGCTATGGCGGATTCAATTCATGAAAGATTGTTGAAGAATCAACAAGAAATGATGCATAACTTCTTTGATCAGATAAGAACAGCCGGAGCACAGAACTTTGGACCGACTACAGTGACTGCGAATGTAGGACAAGGAGCTAGAGTCCCAGAGACCAATGGAGGTCAGATCGAAGATCAGAACGAAGAACCTAAAGGCAATCAGCAAGGACCTGGGGGCAGACCCTCAGGATCTGACATTGGAAGACCCACAGATGGAGCTCAGCAAGCTAGAGCCAATGCCAACATTAATGAACCACACGAAGAATATTACCTAGAATACCCTTCGAGACATGGGGGCAGGATAGAAGAATGCTGAGGGGACAACCCCAGGATGGAGATGAAAGAATGGCTGGATTAGTGCAACGAATTATGATGGGAGGATTGTCAAGCGGAGGATTAGAGGAAGTTAGTCGGAGTCTGTTCACTCCGAATATCAAGAATGCAAGGAATCCTCCAAAATTCAAGTTACCCGTGATAGACCCTTATGATGGGAAATCAGACCCGGCCATGCATATTGCTAGATATATCAGGCATATGGAAGTGCTGGGGGAATCCGACGATGTGATGGCACGATGTTTCCCTCTATATTTATTAGATTTGGCTGCGCTTTGGTTCAGGCAGCTAGAGAAGGAATCGATCAGAACATGGGGCAAGCTAGTGGAATGCTTCATGAGGTAGTTTAGGGTCCACGTGACGCGACCCAAAGTGTAATGACCTTAGCATCGATAAAGCAGAGGACCGGAGAGTCCATAAAAGATTTTCTATTGCGATTCAATGCAACTGTAGCTTCTGTAGATCGCCCGGATCCATCGATGATTTTGATGGCAGCGGTAGCAAGGGTTGTAGAAGGCACATAGTTCAAGGATTTGCTGGCGAGAGACCCGCCACAAGACCTTGGAGAATTTACCATGAAGCCGAAAGATTCATTCGGCTAGAAGATTCACGCACCGAGAGGCAAGAAACAAACGCTGTGCAAGGCGAAGGAACCTCCAAAGAACAATCTGGAGCAGACAAATGGAAGCGAAAGTAGGACGACAGATACGATGGTCCAGACAAATGGAAGAAATTCCAAGAACCCAGGTTCAGACAATACACGAACTTGACGACAAGCCTGGAACAGATTTATACAGAAACTCGGGGGCAGCTCCCCTATCGAAAACCACCCAGGAGAGATCCCACAGAACAGGAGCATAGAAGTGGAAAGTATTGCCTATTCCATGAGCTGGAAGGGCATACTACCGATGAATGCCGCCATCTGAAGGATGAGGTAGAAGAGCATATCAGAAGTGGTAGATTTCCACAATACACCGGAGATCGGACAGTGGCCGTAGGACCTGAGCAACTACTGCCTCCACCTAACAGAACTAATCCTAGATCGGTATCACGACTCGTCATCAATTGATCATGATGGCAAGGGCCAAGTTTAGGATTTGAACTTTGGTCGATTAAAACTCCTTAGATTTGATTTTAGAATAAAATAGATATTCCACTTACACATGTACGGGAATACTGGAGAGATCCCCAGGCATGCTCTTAGATGGTAATAGACCGCTTTGCCCGGAGAGGCAATATCTAGTTTTTCCATTGTTTGAGATTGAACATTTGGAATTTGAATTTAATAAATGAACTTGAATTTTATAAGACAAAACCTTTGACCGGAGTGTTAAAGGATGAATATTGAAAATCAACCTGAAAATGATCGCTTTATGGCCCTACCCAGAGAGGCGGGGCCCGAAGTGCAAGAAGTGAGTTGCTTCGCCGGAGAGCGGCAGGATCGACTCACTTGACGTCGTTCCCCATCCACCAGAGAGTGATTGGATCGGGGTTCGATAAGAGCCCGAAGTGGCTATGATTGGTCTAGGATTTAGGCCATGACATCGCATAATGTTCAAAAACACTGAACCAGAGTGCAGGGGGTGTTGCCGCTTCGCCGGAGAGCGACAGGATCGGCTCACTCGACGCTGTTTCCCCTTCACTGGAGAGTGATAGGATGGGATCCAGCAAGAGCCCGGAGAGGCTGTGATCGGTCCAAAAAGACCAAGACATCGCTATATGCCCTTGCTAGGGCCAGAGTGCAAGGGATAGAAAGCAACGCCGGAGTGCAAAATGATCTTTCTATTCGATCGCTATGTTTGGAATGGACTTAGCAAGGGTCCGGAGTGACCATCGATAGTCCGGAGAGGCTGTAGAATTTGATTACTAACTTCCGCAAGTGGAAATGGATACTGATTCGGCTTCGACCAGCCACAAACTTGATTGATGATACTATAGCTGTGAATAAAATATGAGCTCACAACATTCGATTCGAAGCTATTTAAAACACACCTTTTACCAAAAGGCGTGTTTTGGGGGGCAAAGTGTTATCCCACCTTTTAGCAAAGCCGAGATATCAAGAAATTAACTGAGAATCAATTATTACTAGTCATAAATATCGGTTATGCATTACAGGTTCGCTATGGATATCGTTGAAATTTCCGAGTCCAGATCGAGCTACAATTGACAAGACATGACAAGAAAAGCTGTGAAAGCTAACATTTCAAGTTTCAAGTCAATTAGAGTTCGTATGCTCAAGATATGATCGATACAAGTTAAGGAAAACACGCCGTTCGTATCGATCTCAACGCCTTGTTCGAATCCATCCAGAGAAGTCCTGTTCGTATCCATATGTTCGAATCCATCCAGAGAGTCATTGCACCAGTTCTGTTCGCAACGGTTCTGTTCGCACTCTTCTAAGAACTACACTGTTCGTGTTGATCTATTGAGGGCCTTATTTGCATCGATCGAACATTTTCTGTTCGTATCGAATCCACAGGGATCAGCCCCATCGAATCGCTAGTTCGTATCGATCGGTATTATCGATAGTCGATCGATACGATCAGAACCACGATCGATCGATACGAACAGTACATTCCCTCATAAGTGACCGATGCGAATAGCGCTGTAGCAATCGATACGAACAGTACATCATTCCCTCATAATTGACCGATGCGAATACCGCTGTAGCAATCGATACGAACAAGATCAATTCCCTCGATACAAACAGGAAGACTGCGTTGATCGATGCGAACTAGAAGCTATCGATCGATGCGAACAAGGCAGCGTCTTCGATACGAATAAGGCGAAAGCTTCGGGACGACTCGGCCAATTCGGCACGAAAAGTGGATCGGTCCCAGAATCTCGATCCACGTCAATTTACATGCACGTGTTCGAGATCGAGTCGAAGGGATCGATGCGAAATGTATCGATACGAACGGCCCAGCTTACCAAAAGCATGGATTTGCATCGATCTTATCTCACAAACCACAGGTCCAAATGCTATGAAATTTTCATAGGAGCTTATGTACATGCTAAAGAAGGTTCATGTCAAATTTCAACTCGGTTGGACCAAATCTTGATCGATACGAAATTGGTTCATATCAATCACGGATCGAGCCGAAATTTCATGAGATCGATCGCATGGGCCCACTCACGTGCCAGAAGAAGTCTCCCGAAGTTTGAGCCAGATATTTGCATGGAGCGCCTATAAATAGCACCCTAGAGCCTACAGAAAAGGGACTTTTTGATCGAGCCACGTCCGGACTCTACCGAAATCATGATTGACTCAAACTCCATCATTGTACATGAAAATTACTGCTGTAATGCACTGTAACCAGCAAGAACATCAATAAAAGATTATTCTTTGAAGTGGACATAGGCCGGAGATAGACGAACCACTATAAATCTCGTGTTTCTGTTTGTTATTTTCCAATTGTTGTTCTCTATTTTGCCTGGATCTGAGATTTGTGTTAGAGTATTGTTGATTTGTATTCATATTTCGGTGCTTTCACGATATTCGGGGTTTGTGACCAATTTTGGCGCAAACACTTACCAAAATCATTAACAAGAGAAAAAGTCTGGGTTTTACAAGAGATGACAACTTCATGAATCTTCAACCAATCTCCTCCAAGCAACATGTCAAAAGCATCGAAACCAAGAACATAGAAATCACCAGAAAAGCGATGGTTAGAATGGAAGAGTATCACATTGTTACAAATCCTACTAAGGTTTGCGGGACCATCAATAGGATTAGTAACACACAAAGGTTCGGTTGCAAACTTAGGTGAAAGGATATGCTCAAACTTATCACAAAGGTCCATAGAAATGAAACTATGCGAAGCTCCAGTGTCAAATAGAGCATGAACTGGAAAATCAAACATAGTAAAGGTGTTCGGGAGAGTACCTTGGGTATCACTAGGAGCAGGTGGAGTAGGCGGAGCATGAGTGGAAGAAGTCATGGCAAAGACTCCAGATGTCTTGCACTTCTGATACAAGGGAAAATCCTGCTTGAAGTGGCCAGGCTGCAAACATACATGGCAGAGGTCTCGCCTAGTCACCTGAACTGGAGGAACAGCAGCTCCGGCTAAAGTGGGACAACTATTGGCATAATGACCCTTCTGATCGCACTTGAAGCAAGTGATGGAAGAAAGTTCAACAGGCTGCCTCCAGGAAGATGAAGATCCTAAACCTGGATTAAGCGAATTATGCTTCTGTCGATGGAAATTAGATTTCATCTTCTTAGAGTTGCCAGAAGAAGGTTGAGATGAAGGTGCACAAGCAACAAATGATTCCTTAGAAGTGGGGTTCTCATATCTAATGGCCATATCCATTAATCCAGTAAAAGGGCTGTGCACATGAGGAATCAGACGATCATAAAAATCTGGGCGGGCTCCAACTATAAACTTCTCATTCTTCTTAAGAGGGGTATCAATCAAGCTAGGACCAAACTTGGAAAGTTCGTTGAACTTCTGCTCATACTCAGAAAATGACATCTCCCCTTGCTTAAGATCCATAAACTCCCTGTACAGTTGAGACTTTCCAGCTTCTGGCATCCACTTCGCCACAAAAGCCTCCCTAAAACACGATATCCAAACTTAAGAAAGATTCCAAAGGGATAACCTAAATCAAATTCAAAAGGACTAACTCAAGACAATATCGAAACTGTTCCCAAGAAATATCTGCCTCAATAGTGTTGGTTGTAACAGACTACCACCAATCTTGGGCTGCTTCCTGGAACCGCCATGCTTCTAGCTGACGCTTCTGAGCGTCGGTGACCTCCAAACCTGTAAAAATCCTTTCCAAACTTCTCATCCACTGCTGAGCCTCAATGATGGTCTTTGATCTCGTAAACTTAGTACCACCAAGCTGAGTGAACTCCTTACAAAGAATGGTAAACCTAAGGGGTGCAACTGGTGCTAGAACTGGGGCAACACCACGACCCTGACCTCTGGCATTCCTACGATTCATCCTGGAAATTCAAGAATGAATTTTTCTTTAGGACCAAGATAGAGGAGAAAGACAAAAGACAAGATTCAACTAGAATGGAAATCCTAATCAAAGAATTATATTAAACAAGGTGGATTCGAAAAGAAGAGAAATTCTAAGGAAAATTAGATTTTAAAACAAGAAAAAATTTATATCTAAAATAATCCTTTAAAATCCTTTAAAAATCATTTGAAAACCATTTTATACTTGAAAATATGTTCTCTCATAAAGAATTATTCTAAGACTGGTTTCACTCATTCTTGGGTATTTCTACCCTATCTCTAATGAGTTTTTGCCCCGTAGGCTAAGGTTTACCGAAAACCAAAGCTCTGATACCAACTGTAACATCCCGTCGTTTTGGACCATTCAAATCGACAATAAAACCACACATGTCGGACTTGAATAATTCAACACAACAGATTTTTAATAAAATTTGGGGCAAATAAAATCAATCACAGAATATCATAATAACTAGCAGCAGAATAAAATAAACATAAGAGTTCATGAAGCTCCTAGATACATAGTCTCAAAACTAATACATAATACCAAAGTCTGAAACCAATACATTTGTAAATTCAAGGTACATAAGTTCTCTACTACAAAAGCAAAAGCTGAGTGGAAATAACTGGAATAGAAATATCAGGTAGACAGCTAAATCTCCGGCGGATCTCTAGCTCCAAAAAGGATGAAACCAAAGCTGTGAAACTCAGGCTGACCCGAGCGTAAAGCAAAACACAAAACACTCGAGTCAGGACATACATACTTATAAAATGTAAATCAACTAAAGTGAACTGTAAAAGAAATGCATCAATAACTTAAAGGATGCTTGGGATCGTCCATCCTCTAAGGATCCGTTAAACTATCTACTACGTAGTAATTTACGCTATTATAATAATGTCTAAAGTACAGTAAACTATTAAAATAGCGTTAAGGCGTTACATTTTCCCCTTTAACACATTTTTATTTCCCATAGTCTATACAGTACCGTAATCCCACCTGTACTGGACGTCGTCAGAGGGCACTCCATAGATATGGTACAAACCAAACTCGTAGAAGGCGCGCTAGCGTAGGTGACACAGCACAACTAGGCAATGCCAGGGTAGATATACCAATTACACTTCGGGACTGTTGGTAACGCGTAGCCGCAACTACCGCCCAACTCGATCCATACTCCCGAATCAAAAGTGCGCACCAAATCAATCACAAAGTAATAGAATGGCTAACGATGAAGTGTGTCCGATCGGAGGAGCTACCTCCTTGGCCCGCCAATTACTCTTGTTTTAGCCACCTTATGCTAACTCACGGGAGTTAGGTCCACGTATGTATACCTTTAGGATTGTCGCCACCATCCTACTTCATTTTGGAATCTCCACCGTGTACACAGTTGTCAAAGTGGTTTTCGGTATCGACAGAGAGTATGCCTATATCTGATCCCGGTCTCTTTAACAACCAAACGTTATTATAACCCATGGTTATTCAATTTCAAATGGTTTATTTTTTTCATATCAAACATATTCCTTTCAAAACCATATAAATTACATATTATTATTCTTTAAAATATTATTCATTTTTCCAAAGTTGTAACACTTCCAAATTCATTTAATTATAACCCCTTTGAAAGGTAAAAATTTAGAGATCATAGCACTTTAAAAATGTAACCTTTAGAACCATACATTCAGAACTATACCCTTTAGAGAATTTTGTAGCATTCAGGAAATGTCACTTTTCAGAAAACGCAGCAGCACAGAAATGAAACTGTAAGAATTCGCAGCCGTGTAGAAATGCTACTGCAAGAATTCGCAATGGTGCAGAATTGTTACTGTAATAATCCGCAGCAGTGCAGAATTGTTACAGTAAGGAAATCGCAGCAGTTTTGAATTGTTACCGTAAGAAATCGCAGCAGTTTTAAATTGTTATTGTAATACTTCCTACTACAATAGTTTATATAATCAAATAGTACATACATTTACAGTTTTTATCATAGTCATTATATCATTCTTATTATATCACTAAATTTTAGCTATTTGGTCATTAAAGAAACCACTCCTTTAGTTAAATAACTTTGTTACTATAATGTCAAATTTTAAAGCTGAAATCCTTATGCTAAGTTAAAAGTACGTTATTAACTTACACTTTATTTTCTTTTCAGTAAATAACATCTATCATTTTTATTACCCAAGTTATACCATTTACATTAGTTAGAAATTACATGTCAAATGTTAGAATAAAATACCATTATTAAGTCAAATCGGATTATTAAATTTCAATTAACCTTCATACTGTAAATTAGATTCCAAAATTTACATTTCCAACTATTTATTTCTTATAAAAATTTTTAACTCATGCGAACAAATTCACAGAAATTATTACATTAAATTTTAGTTGAGATTCTTATATAGAAATCCAAAATACTTAATAATTTTAAAAAAATCATTTTAAATCAACCACGGAGTTTGTATAAAATTCTCTACCCTAGGGTCAAGTAAATATGGACATATATCATTTCAATCCGCAATTTATTAATTTTTCGGGTTTTATATCATTTCAAACCCGCAATCCCAAGTCAAATAAAATTGCTTAGGCCTATCATTTCACCCCATAATAATTTTCTTTAATCTAAAAATCATTCGGGTATGTATCATTTCAACCCATAGTGAAGGAACTTGTAGTATGATTACAGAATATTAAAAAAAACATAACAATATTCAATATATCATGGCATATGATCATAACAGGTAAAATATGATATGAAATAACATAATAATATTCAATATATCATGGCATATGATCGTAACAGGTAAAATATGATATGAAATAACATAATAATATTCAATAGTGATATTTCTTAACTTGCATATACAAATCCATACAATTCCATTGTCATCATTCACCAAAATATAAGTACGTTAAGAGTGATTACTCACCTTTCTTTGGTTAGAGAAGTGATTTAAAATGCAACACAACGACTACGACAAGCATGACAAATTACGGAGAAACTTGAGTGAGAGGAGAATCCAAATCCGACGCTTTGCAAAATAAAATAAATTCCATACGTAAACAAATAATTCACATAGAAAAATAAAATAGAAAAATTATATATTTTTAAACATGTGAAGAGGGCTTGTCTAGGGGACACATAGGTTTGGTCTAGGGTTTATTTGGGTTTGTTCTAGGCTAGATTTGGGTGGGGTTTGGTCTATGCTAGGCTCGGCCATGGCTAGGTTTTGGGTAAGGTGGGTTCGGCCTTAGGCTAAACAAGGGTTTCGGCTAGGGTTTGGGAGTAGGTTCGGCCATGGTTGCTTAGGGTTAGGGTTTGGGAAAGTAGATGGTGATGGTCGCCGAATTGGTTGAAGGGAAAAAGGGGAAAAGGAATAGGAGGAGGTGGGGCCGAAATTGGTGAAGAGGAAAGGGGGAAAAGGAAGGAGAAGAGGTAGTTTTGGCTAGGGTTTTTGGTTGGAGGAAGAGGAGATGGGGTAGTGGCAACATGGCCGAAATTTGTTGAGGAGAGGAGGAAGAAAATTGTAGAGGAAATGAGGGAGAAAGTCTAGGGTTTTGAGGAGGAAGATGAAGAAGGAACTTACATATTGTTTTTTCTGTGGAGGCACAAATGAAAGTGAAGAGTCTATCACAAACCCTAAGATATTATATAGGCTTCTCATCTAACTAAAGGGTTTTCTAGCCCATTTGTACAAGCCCAAAGTCACAATGAAAATAAGATAAATGTTAAGAGAAAATAACTGCGTGTAATACGCCAAAAGTTATAAGTTTTTGAGAAGTAGAAATCAGAATTTAACAAAACGAAAACAAGGAAAATGTTAGAATTAAATTCATCTTCATAAAAAAAAGTAAACGTTAAAAATTCAAATTTTAAAATTTTCACAAAGAGTCAAACTTTGACCAAAGTTGACAAAATTTTGAAATTTAAGAAAAGTCTTTATTTTATTAAATTTGGAAGAACATTTCATATCAAATCCCAAAATATTACATTAAATTTGGAAGAACATTTCATATCAAAACATGGCTAATTATTTGCAAATAAATTTGGATCTCAACTAGAAACCGAAAATCATAAAAATGAGATGTAATCTGTTATTCACCTTAGCTTGTGATCAAGGAGTTTGACATTTTCTCTTGAATGAATTTGATTAAGCTTCTTCCTTTTAATTCTTGCTTATCTTCTTCTTGCTTTCTCCTAATGGTGGCCGACCTCTCTTGAATTTAGTTTTGTTTGTGAACGTGGAAATGAAAGTGGCATGAGGGTTTAGGGTATAAGAATATAATTTATTCTTATTTTGCCCATATCTATTACCCTTACTTATTTCATTTTAATTCCCTTTATGTTCATTAGTTAATTAGGCATGGCTATTTTCTAATTATACAAATCTCAATCCCTTAACCATTAAATTATTTCATTTAATTTATCTAATTAAATGTCCTAAATAATGTTAATCAAAATTAGGGTCTTTATAAAATCCATGGATATCGAATCCCATTTCCAAACCAATATGTCCAAAGGCTGAAGCAATCCACCTAGCTTTTGATGTTCGGCTTTCACTAGCTGGTAATTTGCACATTACTTCTCCCATAAGCCCACATCCCTCTTCATACCTTCCTAGAAGAAACTTCTCTTCATATCCTGATACATTTTGGTTCCTCCAGGATGAATCATAAATTTCGATCGATGACACATCCTAAGAACTTCTCTCCTTAGGTTTCCAACATCCGAAACACACAATCGTCCCTTCTTCCTTAACCATCGTCTCAGGTCAAGAATAAAATCATTTAGATCATCGATCTCGGTTCCACCTTTCAATCTTCTAATTCTTGTAACTAGCAGTGGATCATCTCTTTGGTTAGAAGTAATTTTTTCGATCAATACCGGTCGAACTTCCAAGCAAGATAATATGGTTGTACTTTGATTAGAACTAGCAGTCGATCTTAACTACACACTACAAATTTTCAATGCCTCCAGATCCTTCCATTCTGCCAACATAGCTAACACCACATTCTGATGTTTCCTGCTAAGTGCATCTGCAACATTATTCCCTTTCCCTAGTGTATACTCAATACCAAAATCATAAGCTATTAAAAACTCCAACTATCTCTTCTGTCTCATATTCAACTCTTTCTGAGAGAATAAATACCTCAAAGAATTATGATCCGTTATATAACTCGAATTGTTCTCCTATTGTCTTGATACTTTCAATGCAAAAATCACCGTTGCCAACTCCAAATCATGAGTCGGACATCTAACTTCATGTGGTCTGAACTGTCGAGAAGGATAGGTAATTACTTTACCCTTTTGCATCAATAAAGCTCCTAACCTTGTTCCACATGCATCCATATACTCCACTAGAACATGGTTCCCATTTGAATCTACTAACACGAGTGTGTTAGTCAATAAATGTTTCAGCTTCTGGAATGCCTCCTCACATTTATCAGACCAAATAGACTTCACTTCCTTTCTGGTTAGTCAAAGGCACTGCTATCCGCAAGAAATCCTTGATAAATCTTCGGTAATAGCCAGCTAATACAAGAAAACTTCTTATCTCCGTCACTATCTCGGGTCTTTTCCAACTATTAATAGCTTCAATCTTGGCTGGACGACTAACAACCCCTTCTCTAAAACTACATTATCAAGAAACTTCACTTCTTTCTTCCAGAAATGACACTTCGAAAACTTCGCTTTCAGTTGATGCTGCCTCAACGTCTCAAGCACTACTCTAAGATGAATCTCATGATCTCTTTCATCCTCAGAAGATACCAAAATATCATCAATGAATACTAATACGAATCTATCTGAGTGCTCTTGGAAAATCTGGTTCATTAAGTCTACGAAAAAAGCAGGCGCGTTAGTCAATCCGAATGGCATTACTAACCACTTCTATGAACCATACCTTATTTGAAACGTCGTTAATGGAATGTTGTCCTCCGCCTCTCTCAATTAATGGAACTCTTTCGCCAAATCCAATTAGGAAAATACTTTGACTCCACTGAACTAATCAAACAAATCATTGATTCTCAGCAAAGGATATCGATTCTTTATCGTCTTTCATTCAACTTATGGTAATCGCTGCATAATCTTAATGACCAGTCTGGTCTCTGCACGAACACCGTGGTCGCCCCCCATGACGAACTGCTTGGTCTAACAAAACTATTTCCTTCTAAGTGTACTAGCTGCACCTTTAACTCCTTCATCTCGGTAGGTTTCATCCTGCTAGGTGGTCTACTTACGGGTTCAGCTCTGGGTACAAGATCATTCAAAACTCAATAGCTCGATTCGATGGTCATCCTATAAAATGACTCAAAAACATCTGCAGATTCTCTTACAGTTAAAACCCAATTTAATTCATCTTCCACTTCTGCGACACCCAATAAAGCATAATTTGCTGGACTCGTATTCTCAATTAAGTGTACTATTCGGTCACTACTATCAGCGTGTGTCAATGATAATTTACTATCCTAGCATCGTATCTACTCAACCAATCCATATCCAAAATAACACTAAAACCTATGAAATCAAATACATACAAGTTATAGGCAAAAGTATAACCTAGCAACTCAAACTCTAGATGGTCAAATCTCATCCCTAGAGTTGCATACCCTCTTATTGGGTTAGCTATCCTTAAGGAAGTAACAAGGTATGATGGTTCTAAACATAACTTATCTACCAAACACTGAGAGATAAATGAATGTGATGCACCAGTATTAAACAATACTCTAACTGGTATGCTATGAATCAAAAGAGTACCTTTCATCACAGTCTTTCCTTTCTTAGCAGCAATTAGTTTGGAAGATGATGGCTCTAAAGCGATAACTTTTCCTTTGGCAGCTCTGACCGACTCTGGACACTGATTTTTATAGTGCCATATCTAGCCATAGTTGAAGCACTTCACACTTTTCTTTTCTGCAACCTTCTTCCCTTTACCTGTCTGACACTCAAAAGCATAATGTCCTTTCTTATCGCATTTGAAACAGACAACATCAGATTTCCCTTTCTTGGTAGCTCCATCGTTCTAAGCTCCCTACTTCTTAAAGAACTTTCTCTTCTTTCCTTGGGAACCTTGAGTCTCTACTAACTTCTCCTTCCCAAAAGTAGAAAGCATTTCTTTATTCCGGATAGCCATTTCCACCACTACGTTCGATGGATCTCTAAGATGCGGCATTGTTGCCCTAGATATCTCCAGGCTCAACCCTTGGATAAAGTTCTCATTTCTCTGAATCACAGTGTTAGTAGTAGCATATCCATATCTAGATTGCTCATCAAACTTAGCAGAATATTCCAATACTGTCATATCCCCTTGCTCTAATTCTATAAAATTCCTGAGCAAAGCGGACTTAGCTACTTTAGACAAAAATCTTTCCTTGAATCTCCTTTGAAAATCCACCCAAGTCAACTCCTCCTCAAGCGCTCTTACGGTAACTCCATTCCACTAGAATAAAGCGGCTCCCTGCAACTGTCTCGAAGCCAATCTCCTTTATTGCTCATCATTAATCCAGATCATCAAAAATTCTCTCACGGTGCAACAACCAATTCTCAATTTCTACTGCATTCAGTCCCCAGAAAAGGTTTCCCACCAAGAATGGTATAATCTCGACTCAGCTTGGCATAGTTATTGCCAACTGGCACTAGGGGATTAACTCCTTCCGCATTAGCACCATTTCCTCCCGCTACTCCTGTAGCTACTCCAACTTGTATCATATTAACAAAGAACTGATACATAGCCCCCATATTTATTGGTGGGGTTGAAGCACCTACATTGGCATTTGCGTTTTGATTAGCATTTGCCTGTCGACTAAATTCCTTCCAGTAGTGGGTCGAGCATTTCCGTTGGTTGTGGTGCTTCCTCCACCTAGATTCACCCTTTCGTTTCCTGCCTCCATATCTTTTTTCTCGTAAATCTACATCCGAGTCTTAGTAAGATATAGAAGGACGGTCTAAGAGAAAGAAAGGAGAATATAGATTGAATACATACTTATATATAGCAAATACAAGTAAGTTATTATAGCATTATCGCATACCCCAATATTTTTCTCTGATTCATCAGGATTATGTTTTCAAAAGCCTTTTTAATTCTTTTAAGTTTTATCCTGGACCTATGCTCTGATACCAACTTGTAACATCACCCATTCTGAGGCCTAAAACTAACTACTATGGATGGTGCAGTCATCCATAACTATAAATTCTTAGCGAAAAAATGTGGCTATGTTAATCATATCAATAATCTGAAGCATATGAATATGAATTTTTTTTAACATGGTTTAATAACTAAATTTCACATCTCATTTCACCAATGATATTTCATATTCACTATATAATCCGATTTGTAAACCCACGTTCAGAGTAATTATAATTACTACAAAATACTCCAAGAGCAACATATGAAGATGCCCTCTTGGTTGATCAAGTTAAATATTAGGCAATACTACAACTTTGCCCTTACAATAGACAAAACCAAACTACATAGCGGAAATAGATAAAGCTCCTAATATCTAGTTTTCCTCCTGCACGTTTCCAGAAGCTTATTCGTCTAATTGGAAACTTGAAAAACCCTTACTCTCAACCTGCTTAAATTAATTTTGGGAAACCAAGAGTCTAATGGGAAGACAAAAACTTTGGGTCAGACAAAAAGTCTAGTGTAAATAATGACCTACCATCTCGAACCAAATAGATATCTACTGAGACCACTCTGCTAAGCGGAACGGGTTTTCCATTCACTAGTATCTTAACCAAAATACATTAACCATATATTGTGCTCCTACATCCACAATGGTTTAAAAATATTAATATATGATGATATGCAAGAATGTAGTATACCTTGTATTACCCATCCCAATTTATCTGAATAGCCATCCAAATTTTTTTTTCTAGGGTCACCATGAACCTATTAGTTTTCATGGGTTGACTATTAACCTGTCTTAATTCTTAGGGATGATCTGTCCAACTTATTTGTTTTCATGGGATCACTAAAAACCTATTGGTCTCTACCAATAACCTTCCAATTATAGTTTTCATGGGCTTAACATGAACCTATTGGATTCTCCAATAACATCTCTCAATTCATAGTTTTCATGGGATCACTATGAACCTATTGATTTCTATCAATAACATCATCCGGACATAGTATTCATGGGATCACTAGGAACCTATTGGACCCTTCCAATAACATTTCTTATGGCATAGTTTTTATGGGATGACTATGAACCTATTGGACCCTTCCAATAACCTGTCTGAATTAATAATATTTTGATTAGTTCTAGGCGTCCTATACTTCTGATATGCCTGATCATGGGATGACTATGAACCTATTAGACCCTTCCAATAACCTGTTTTAATTAACAATCTTTTGATTAGTTCTGGTCATCCTATACTTCTAATATGCCTAATATCCTGAATGCAATTCTACTCACTAAGGAGTTAGTTCTATTATACTCACTACTGGGTTAAACTAGCTGGTTATTTTGCCCCTTAACCATCCAAAATGCAGTTATGGGTCATAAATGTGGTGAGTATGATAACAACAACATGCATGATAACTGATCAAATAAACAAGAAGATATAACATCCATCATTCAATTATATTCAATAAAAAAATCTTTTATGTTTAATAATAACTTAATCTTAGGTAATATTGCTTTTGGTAAGTTTAGCTCCAAAACTTGGGCTTTTCCATCATTAAATTCCTTGAAAACATTTTCATTATGATATATGATTAATCCCCTTAATCCATATTTAATACAAGGAAATATATAGCTCTTTACGTTACCAAAGTCTTATGCCATTTATAAATCACTTTATATATTGCCATATTTATGTTTGAAAAAGATATAAGGTTGTCACTTTAAATAAGTCAATTTAGATCAGTGTCGATGACAATATAGTGTCGACTAAGAAGCTTAAGGCTCTCTGCCTTTATTACAATCTTAAAACATGTGGCATAAATACCCATCGTCAACCTCGATCCAAGGTCGAAGACAAAAACTTAAAACCTTTAAAAATTATATGGCTAGCTACTGAAGATATAGGGTTGTCGATCCTCTAAAATGTAGGCAACTTCGCCCCTTTAAAAACAGTTTTGAATAACATGCATACAAGCCTCTTCGGCATTAAAAAGATAAGATGCGACATCATGGCCAAGCGGCATCGACACCAAAACATAATGTCACCGACCTTGATGCACATCGACCCCCTAGATCCTGGGCGACGTTATAAAACTTATAAACTTAAGTTACTTCGGCTGTTATGCCGCTTTTTATATAGAGTTGAAGGCATAATAGACGGCGTCATTGCCTTGACTTGGAAAACAAATGAAGAGACGATATGCAGTGTCATTTAAAACAGTGATGAAGACATGCAACGTCGTCGACGTCGACATTAAGCTTTTAAAATGCTTAGATGAATTACGAAGACATCATGCCGCCAATTATCTATCGCCGCCATTGTCCACTTCGACATGGTTGGAAACATTCCATAACTATTTACGTAGTTATCCTATGCTTACCTCCTTGTCAACATTGACACTTATGAATGCGGTGATGCCTTAGGCTCGATGATGGTATAGATGCGGCATGGAGTTCTCGTAATTAATGAGAAAACTGGTTTACTACTTAATAAAGCATATACTTTTCAACAAATCTCATCTATTTGTCAAAATATGATTGGTTTCAACAAAGCTTTATATTTTCCTTTAAGATTTTACTACCGTACTAAATTTCCAAAGTTCAAAACATATGCCAACTTCTTAATTAACACCCTTAATTAATTATCTTTTTAAATGCTCATCTAGCATAATAAATTCATAACACTTCGAAACTACATAGAAAAAATCCCGAAAATCACATAAATTCATAAAAATGATATTCTTTATCATATAAAAATTTCAGGGCCATAATTCAAATTTAATTATTTTGAATAATTAAAACCCAAAAATAACTCAATTTCTTCCTTAGGAAATTCATAAAATATTTATTTCGACTTAGAAAATTTAAATTAAAAACCCCATCTCCAAAATAATGTTTTATACAACATATCAAAAAATCCAAGCATTTGGAGATTAAAATATTAGGTTTTACCTTTAAAAATCATTTAAACAATTCCATAAAATTCCAATAAATCATTATTATATCCAAACAATGATAAGATCAACATGGCATACCATATTAACATACACGAATCAAAGACCCATAGTATTCGTAATCAAGCAAGCAAAAGTGAGATGGTTTTATTATTATTCACCTTAGATTTAGATGATAGAGTTGAGATTTGGTATGGCTTAGCTTCCCCAAACCTTTTCCTCTGAATCCACTTGATTTCGTACTTCTACTTCCCTAGGTTATGGTCGACCTTGACTTCTTTTTTCTTTAGATTGTTTTGTGAATGTATAAAATGAAAATGAAATGAGGGGGAGAGGGTTTAAGGAAAGGGATAGGTCTACTCCCTAAATCGTCCTTCTCATATATTCTTTTATATGTTTATATTTTAAAACAATCTTAATTAATTAATATGGCACGACCTTATTAAGTTTCAAATCTCATTCTCCTTAACTCTTTACATTATTCTATTTAATTTGTCCAACTAATTATCCTGAATAATGTTTAACTAAAAATAGGGGTGTTACAAATGATCTGCCTGACCAAATGCCAACTGTTCTATCTACAAAAACACTACAAAATATTAGTCACCGACACGGAATCCCTAAGGACGATGTACGACTGCATACACAGGGCGAACGAGCGCATCTCTCTCCTTTGGGATACACAGCTTGCAACGAATATATGTGTCTCAACGGTGTTGTGTCGCCTTTCAATCCATTTCTTTGTATGGTTTTACAAAAACTTAGGTTAGCTCTAGCCCAATTCCATCAAATGGTTATGCTCTCCTGAGCTCTTTGTATGTGTTCTTTATGAATCGTTTCAACAGCGCCCCTATTTTCCAAGAGCATGCCTACCTCCTACACTTCAAACAACGATAGGAAGCTCCTTGCTACATGATCATTAAGGCTTGGTTTAGGTGCAAATCATCAAGTCTCTTCACAACAAGCACTCATATTTTAAAAATGAGTACTTTCTCATTTGATGCCCATACAACTTCAATGGGCATTGGCTATCCTGAAGTGAACCTCTTTCCTTTAATCCTTCTCATGCTTAGGTTTATTCCATCCAAGCATTTAACTTGCTGTTTGTTTCTTCATGGGCATTCCTGCTCGAGATGTTTGTGACGAACATGCTAATAATTTGGAGAGTTTACGAAATGTTACATTCCAGCACTGCACCACTTCCTATCCTATAACCAATGAAAATCTCTGACGTTGTGATTTGCTATCCCCAAGCCGGATGGCCATTTCTGAATCGACTCCTTCGAGCAGCTTCAGAGCGCCTGCCCAAACCACCCGTCGTACTCGCATCTCGCGGAAGAATCTACAGGGTGAGGTTGAAGATCCTACGGGCATTTCCATCCATGCATCCCTCCATGGGGCAACATAGAGTTAACATCTTTAACAAATAGAATCTCTTGTAGTTATATATGACCAAACTCATATATATATATATATATATATATCGCTCAACCTCCGTTATTTTTCATGATATGGGACTATTATTTCTAGTATGTGCCCATTACCTTCATATAATGCGAGACACCCCAATAAATCTCCACCTTGACTAACACCCATTCATCTGTTTTCCACTATGACAACTTTGATGCCTGCACCATATCAGAAATTTGTTCACGTGCCATTCCACCAGACCTAACGTATCATGGTCTAGCTACACCTTAAGTCTGATTAATTTAGCCTACGTGGCTAATTACCATGATTTTACAGATCTCTTGCACATTGTCTGTTGTCCCAAGCACAACCATCGGTTCAAATACTATGGTGAAATTTGAGGATCTATCCGCACACCTTCTATGAGGGAAAACATAGAGTTTGGTCAATACCTTTCAACAACAAAAATTCCTTATTATTACATGCGACCAAACTCATATATATATACACACACACAACTCCACCTCTACTTTTTTTCATGATGTGGGACTACCCACATTCAATGTGAAACACCCAACAACACATTTAAAACAAAGTAATATCGAGAATAATGAATCTAATTTTTCAAATTATATATTTTCAAAGCACAAATTAGTAGATTTACAATCTCTAGAAAGCTAATATTCTTAAAAATTAAGTAGATGGAAAATAATTTTTGTGCAAACATTTAATACCACAAAACTAAAATTTATGTGGACATGTAAAATAGAAAAAATAATTGAAAATGTTAATGTACAAAATTCATAAATCATAGAACCAGTAAACCTACAGTTTAGTGAAATTAGATATTATAAGGAAATTACAATGATTTTGTAGGTTTACTTTGAAAAATATTGAGGTGGTTCAGAGGGGTTTATATAAATATAAAGATTATAATAGCTTATTTGAAATTATTATGATTTGAGAGTGAAACTTATTATGATTTTAAGAACCAAGAGAGTTCAAAAAATAAATCTTCTTACACTAAATATCATTACTCATTTTATTTCTCAAAAAATTATACATTGAACATATTCCACGGTGCTACATAATAACCCAGTAATTTTTTATCTTGCAAAGTTGTTCATACCACGATCTTCTTAAACTAATCCAATTATAAGAAAACCTTACCCTATTATGTTTGCTCACAAAAATTCAGTTTAAATTATTAGATATATTTTATCCTATGTTATCCTGCCTTTTGACCAAGCAGTAAGCAGACAAATCCGATGAGTCAAACTTCGAAGTTATAAAGGCAAGATGCCCGAAGAGATGACCAAGAAGCCCAAAATTCAAGTACAACCAAGACCACAAGGTAAGTATGCGTTCATTCCAAGAAACCAAAAGCCAAGAACCAAGAACCACCAAAGTTAGGGGTAGTACTAACCCCACCCTATGGGTCGGCACCGACCCGTATTCCTTGGCCCGGTCGGGCCCATCTTCTGCTTATGATCCCTCCTTGATGCTAGAACCCTATTTCCAGTGTTGTTTTGTTAGTTCCATGCAACTCTCTATCAATCTTCTTGAACTCCTGAATCACTAACTTCACTCTTCTACAACTATGTCATTTGGGCTTCGAAACAAGCTACTATTGATGCGAACAACTATGGAATCATGAAGCTAACCATAAGACGAGCCGAAGCGAAGAGTTCAAGATGACCAGATTAGCCATATTAGGGATCAGTATCCTTGGAGTTGTACCGACCCATACAAACTGATGAGGTGGCACCTACTTTCTTGGAAGAATTGGTCTAAATCATGGATAATGGTCTAAAGATGTTGTATGTGAGATTTTAAGCTCCCAACCTCTATAAATATAGGGATAGGGTTCATTTTTCAGGATCTTTTGGCTCTAGTTCTACTCTACTCTATATTCTTGTAATTCTGAAAATCTAAGTGTCGGAGTTGTACTGACCCCTAAGAACTTCTACCCCCTAGTCAGAAGATAAGCAATAAAATCATTAAGTGGACGTAGGTCGGAGTTTGTCGAACCACTATAAATCTCTGTATGTTCATTTCTTACTCGTTTTAATTTATTTTCTTCACCTTTTATTTTCTTCTACTTTTTATTGGGTGTTTGTGCCATTTTTAATTCAAACGTTTTGATGTTTTCACTTAGAAACACTTGAACTCGCTTATTTAAGACTTGGAAACATTCAAGATGACAAGACGATCTGCTAGGAAGGCCATTGATGGAGGAAATCAATAAAAGGGTAGCCTGGAGGCGTACTCAGGAGAAAACCCCCATTAATCTACATAACTAGTGATGAGATGGAAACTACGATGTATGCATTGCAGGAAAGGATGATGGCATGCCAAGAAGAGATGATGGAGTATTTCTTCAGAAGAATGGGACAATGGGAACAACCGAAGTTGCTGCAAATCAGAATCAAGGACATGAAGTCGGAGCACAACTACTTTGGAGTGGGGAAGAACAACCCGAGACAAACACCAAGCCAAATGTACAGGTAGGTATCGACCCCCAAGTGCTCGGGGGAACGGGTCGTCTTGCCCTAGGAAGGAATGATGTGCGTTTTGGAGCTATAGCGATGCATTTGAATGCAGATCAGAATACAGAAGCACAGCTGGAGGGTATGTACTAGAATTCCCTCGCAGAGTCGGAGGGCAGGCTAAGAATGCTAACCTCAGAGTTCCTTTGAATGCGATGATAGACTTGTTGAGTTGGAGAGACGAGCTATGAGGGGTGGATTGCCTAACTAGAGCTTGGAAGATGTGTGTAGGAGTCTATTCACTCCAAACATTCGATACGCTAGGAATGCGCCTGATTTCGAATTAGCTACGTTGGGAACGTACGATGAGAAGACGGATCCAATGGTTCATTCAATAATGTACATCCGACACATGGAGGTGTTGGGTGCGTCTGAAGAGGGTATGGGACAGTGTTTCACTTTATATTTGACAGGTTTGGCGGCGTTATGATTTAAGTAGCTGGAGATCGGTTCCATTAGAACATGGGCCAAGTTGGTGAACAGATTTGTGAAGAAGTTCCGGCTCTATACCTCATGACCCAAGAATGTAATAACGTTAGCAAATATAAAGTGGAGGGCCAGAGTGACCCTTAGGAGATTTCTAACAATTTAATGTGGTGGCTTACGCGGTCGATAAGCTAGACCCTTCAATGATCTAGATGGCGGCAGTTCCAGGGATATCCGCTAAGATAGATTTCAAGGTGGCTTTGGAATAGTATCCTCCGAGGGATCTTATAGAATTTTATCATGAGGCTGAAAGGTTTTTACGCCAGGAGGACACTGAGGCCGATGAAGAAGAGGCTAATGCTCTGGAGGATGGAGGATCCCTCGAAGCAGGATCTAGGAAGAATAAAGGAAAGTGGAAGATAGACAATACCTTTGAAGGAACAAAGCAGCAAAGGAGAGAACTGAGATTCTCTTCTTACATTAAATGAAATGAAACACCGGAATGGATTTATTTGGATACCAGGGGTAGATCTCCAATCGAAAACTAGCAAGAAAAGAGACAACGGAGGATGAAAGGGCATCTTGAAAATACTGCCTATTTCATGAGCTGGATGTGCATAACACAAACGACTGTAGCCACCTACGGGATCTGATCGAGGAACAGGTCAGAGATAATCTATTACAGCAGTACGTGAGAAATCGATCTGCGGTAGTGGAATAGGAGTAGCCATCAACCATAGCAAATGTAAATGCCTTTGGATCAAGGCCAAGGATAGTCATCTCTTGATCGGGATGGCAGGAAATCAGGTCCGGTTCTCGCACTATATTTCCTCTTTTCAATAAACCATGCAACAATACGGTCTAGACACTTACTCGTGTATAGGATCTCAAACGGACCCTAGGCACGTTTTGGGCTGGATGCTAGACTGTAATGCCCGATGAGGCAGTTACTTGATGTTATACTTTATGTTGTTTTGAATGTTTGAATTTGATTATTAAAACCCACTTGAATGTGATGACAGATATTAGTCGCTTTATGTCCCATCCGGAAGGACATGATCGGAGTGCAAGAAGTAAGTCCCTTTAGCGAAGAGTGAGTAGATGGGCTTGCTTATCATCGAGTCCCCTCGTCGAAGAGTGAGCGGATTGGGCTCGGCAAGAGATCCGAACGTCCATGGATTTTATTATCGGCCATGAATGGCCACGAATTTGATTATCGTCCCCGAACGGCCATCGGCCTTGAATGGCCATGGATTTGATTATCGGCACCGAATGGCCATCAGCCCCGAATGGTCGTCGGTCCCGAACGACCATGGATTTTGATTATCTGCCCCGAACGACCATTGATTTGATTATCGACTCCGAATGGTCATCGACTTGATTAAAGATTCAAAGAGACCATGGACTTAATTAACGGTCCAGAAAAGCTATGGATTTGATTAATGGTCCAAAGAGACGACGGATTTAACTATTGGCTCTGAATAGCCACTAACTTAATTAACATTTCAGAGAGATTGTCCCCTTAATTTGAACGGTAAATGATCCGGAGAGATCGCATATTAAATTAACTATAAAATGACCCGGAAAGATCGCACGTTGAAAAATGAATATTACACGATTCGGAGAGATCGTGCATAAAACTAAATCTGAAATGATCTGGAGAGATCAAATCTTAGAATATATACTCATTTGATATAAGGATTTGAACGCCTTGAAATTAGAACAAAAAAATAAATCCTGGATGAACATGAGACTATTTTGATATGCAATAACTCTGAATGAAATCAGAATGATAATGATGTAAATCCCGGATAAACTCGGGATGGTTTTGATATGTGATGTAATGACTTCGAATGAAATCGGAATTGTGATGATGTATAAACAATACTTAGGTAGAGTCTAGAGTCTTAGGCTATGATATATCTGGAACAACCTATAATTAGCAAAAAAAATCCAAAGGAACTAGATGATTCACCAAGATTGAAGTAGCCAGAGAGCTCAACTATCGAAGATCAACATTACATTTGTTCTTAAACAAAGCACACTTTCCATTCACAAGACGTGCTTTGGGGGGCAAGTGTTATCCCGTCTTTTAACCAGGCAGTATGCAAACGTATATGATGAGTCAAACTTTGGAGTTATCAAGACAAGACGCCCGGAGATATGGCCACGAAGTCCAAAATCCAAGTACAACCAAGACCATAAGGTAAGTATGTACTCACTCCAAGAAACCGTGAATCGAGAACAACCAAAGGTAGGAGTTGGTGGTACCGACCCTACCACATTGGTCAGCACCGACCCATATTACTTGGCCCGGTTGGGCCCATCTTCTACCTATGATTCCTCCTTGATGCTAGAACCATTTCCAGTGTTGTTTTGGTGATTCAATGCAACTCTCTACCAATCTCCACGAACTCCTAAATCAACAAATTCATTCTTCTACAACTCCACCATTTCGGCTCCGAAATAAGCTATTATTGATGCAAACAACTATAGAATCACGAAGCTAACTACAGAACGAGTCGAAGCAAAGAATTCAAGATGACCAGATCGGCCAACGTAAGGATCGATACCAACCCCTATCCTTGGAGTCGTACTGACCATACAACCTGATGAGGTGACACCTGTTTTCTTGGGAGAATTTGTCTAAATCATGGATAGCGGTCTAGAGATATTTTATGCGAGATTTTAGGCTACCTACCTCAATAAATAAAGGGGTATAGCTCATTTTTCAGGGTCTTTTAGCTCTAGTTCTACTCTACTCTATATTCTTGTAATTCTAAGAATCTAAGTGTTAGAGCTGTACTGACCCTTAAGAACTTCTGCATCCAAGTCAGAAGAAAGCAATAAAATCATTAAGTGGACGTAGGCTGGAGTTTGCTGAGCCACTATAAATCTTTGTGTATTCATTTCTTACTCGTTTTAATTTACTTTTCACCTTTTATTCTCTTCTACTTTCTATTGGGTGTTTGTTTCATTTTTGGTTCAAACATCCTACAATGAAAGTGTATGCTATGGGTAATCTATTCTAAAAAAATAGTATTGTTATGTAATAAATTTGTTCGAATGTTTTACAAATTATTTCACTCTGCGGATTTTGAACTTTAGAATGATGTACATTTTGAATATTATACAATTTAATTTAACTGATGTATTATTTTTATGTTTGGAGAGCCATGGGTAAGTTAGGACAATATTGTAAAATTACTCGGTATTTCCTAGATTTAATATTTTCGAATATGAATTAATTCCAAGGGAAAACATGCATGCTTTGTATAAGTGACAATCTTTTTGAAGAGTAGCACAATAATTGTGTTGTGTGTGTTTGTATGCATGTTTATGACTGTGTGTGTGCATGCGCACGCACATACACTCACACATCTAAACACAGGCATAGGTATCAACTACAATCGCTTCCAATGAACCTCATCTTCACTCTTATAGATTTTAAAGCTATGCGAAAACAAACAAACAAAGATTCAAGAATATGTTTCCATATCATGATGGTGGCTATAAAAAATTGGCTTATTGGAGGTCAAACAAACGACTAAAATTAATGTTTTGAAGATGAATATTGACTTACAATGTTAAAGATTTCAAAAAAATTATAGCTTTTATGAAGAAGTAAAAATTTAGATCAAGTGCACATAAATTTATTTTTTGTTCAAGATATGTTACTTAGAAAGTGAAAAAGGTAGGTGTGTAATATGAAGATAAGTTTAGTGGATCTATCAATATGTTCACATCGTGGTTAAGGTTATGACCGGAACATTTAAATTTCATTCATTTTGTTTCGGTTCAAAGTTATCATGAAGAAAGTATTGACAACAATGGAGCCCATTAGCATTGTTAAGCCGATGCTTGATGCTAGGGCCATTGAAAAGAATAAAACATTATCTTTTTCACAAATAGCTTGTCATAATTTAAATAGAACCAAAAAGCACCAATTTGAAGCAAATAAAATAATCCTTGAAAGGTTAAATAACTTATAAAAACATAACATCAAATGTACCATATTTGAAAAATCATCGAGCTCAATCTTTTATGATGTTTACATATCTCAGTGTCATTGTGTTTAAAATGAATCAAAAGATGGAATCGGGTCCTAATTTTTTCCTAAGGCAGGTACTTTGGAAACCTAGTCTTTTTTCCCAAGGAAATAAATTTCGCCTAATTTGATTGCTCTAAATCATTTATGCCCAAAATGGAAAAACTATATAATCAAAACTTCTATGAGTAATTCGTCATACTAAGTATACAAATATTCATGGTCAAATAATGTTGAGCAACATCAATAAAATAATCCAGATTGCACAAAAAGGAAAAACTATATAATCAAAACTGCTACAAAGTATTCCTCACACTAAGCATACATACATTCGTGGTCAAATAATACCAAGCAACATGTACAAAATAATATAGTTTGCACAAAAATATCCTTCAACCAACATCAACAAACACAAAGTAACAGTAAGACCTTTGATAGAATATAGATAACCAATAACAAACCTAACTTCTAAAGGAACAACAAAAACGACACGTTAACGTAGATATATAGTGAATAAATTAAGCTAGAGAAAATGTGAAAGAACTAGAGTGAAATCCAAACAGAGATTACATGACACGCAGACGTCGAAAAAAGAGTCAGGTTACAGGCAAAGGAGCAAAATCGTTGGGGTCAACAATTCATAGGAAGCAAATGATTGAAGGAAATAGGCTAGGTAAATAATCTAGAAATTGAAAATGTTATATATAGACATATTTAAAAAATACTAGTGCTTGGAGGAAGATGCAAGGCAAAAGATTGCAAAGGAAGCTTTAAAAATACATGTAGTCGATGAGTATATACCAGGAAGGAGAGGGAAGTTTTTAGATTTTAGGGGTTATCCATATTCGTAGCCAACATTTCCATTACAATGTAAATTTAGGGTTTAGGGAAGATGAAAGAAGAAATAACGTATGAGTGTAAAGGTTATTGATTAGGCTAAACTTTGGCGTTTAACACTACAAGAAAGGCATAATTTCCAACAGTTGAAATCCATCGTGGGCCGTCGAAAAAAGCCGTTGAAAATAAAGTCGTCACCAAACAGTGCTTTTGATGCGATGGCTGCCAACGGCAAATTCTGACGGCTTTCCGATGGTCGTTGTGTACACGTGGCTATTCGTGGTTCACCTTAGCGTGTGTCGGAAGCAGTCGGAAACTGTTGCTCTCAAGTCGTCAGAAATCGTTACAAGCCGTCGATTATTTTTTGCCAATAGGTCGTCGATAGCCGTTGGATATTACTGACAAATAGGCCGTCGGTAGCCGTTGAAAGCCGTCGGAAATCTTGGTTGTTTTTTATTTCTGCTGTCATTCGTCTCCTATACATCACATACATATCAATATATATCGGAGATCGATTTCACACATATAAATCATACATATAAGCCCAAATCAAATATAAAACATCAATACTAAAAAATATCGCTATTTACAACAAATAAAACTCAAAAAATCCACTATACAACAAAACATTCAACCAACATACACATAATCAACATCCAACATCTCAAAATGTATCAATTGTGTCAAAACAAACCAACACATCATCCAACATCTCCTCAAAGTGTATCAAACATACCAAAATACATCATCCTCACCATCTCTAAGTGTATATATGTATAATATCCAAACACAAAAATCATACCTATCAAGCCTCATCATCGCCTCCGGAACCACCCGAAGAAGGAAACGCCCCATGCTGCCGCATATACGCAGCCAAGTGCTCTTCCAACTGCGTCTTTTCCATGGCATGATTGCGGTCTCGCTCCTCCATCTCTGAAATCCTAGCTCTCAGCTCCTGAATCTCTTCTTTGTCCTTAGCTTTTTGGTACTTGCTCCTAGCCTGCAACACATGATCTAATAAGAGATTTATGTCTAGTGGCTTAGCAGCCGCTATAATAGTGTGATATATAAGATTAACAGACACTATAATAGTGTGAAATAGAATAGTGTTAGGATTCAAAGACATTATTACCTTACTTGCTTTGATTAAATTGAGAATGGTTTGGTTGCCTTCTCAATCCAATGTTTGTATATGTATATATATTGAAGAAAAACCGAACTGATAAAAATTACATCATGATAATCTAAGTTATTGTTATAAACTAAGTTATTCCTTTAAAAACTAAATTTTATTAACTTAGTTATTTTTACAAACTAAGTTATTTCTTTAAAAACCTAATTATTTTTATTAACTTAGTTACTGTTATACAGTTAGTTAATTTTTACAAAACTTAATTAACTTATATAAAATTAGTTAAGTTTTATAAATTAGGTTAATTTTTATAAGTTTAGTTAATTTTTGTAAACATAGTTAATTTTTATAAATTTATTTCATTTTCATAAAACTTGGTTAACTTAGTTAAATTTTTATATAACTCGGTTAATTTTTATAAATTTGCTTAAGTTTTATAAATTTAGTTAATTTTTAGGAAATTATTTAATTTTTATTAAACGTGCTTAATTTAGTTAATTTTTAAGAACTTAGTTAATTTAGCTAAGTTTTATAAAAATATAGTTAATTTTTACAAGCAACCTAAGTTAAATTTGTATAAAACTTAATTATTTTTTAATAAACTTAGTTATTATTTTATAAACTTAGTTATTGTTTTATAAACTTAGCTTTTCATCTCATTATCTAACTATATTTTGAGGTGCGGTGAACTTTTATATAAAAAATATACTTTAATTTTCGGATTTAACAATAATAACTATAATTAACATTCAATGGGGTACTATAAACAATCAATGGGATATTATAAACAAATACAATCAAAAATTGACTCTAATTTAACAAATTAAACTTAATTAGGTTTAGTAAAAAACCTATTTGAGATGAATCAATTGTCTAAGGTCGTGAAGATTGATGAAGTTGTCGATGATTGGGGACGTGGAGGAGCAGCCGGCGATGGGATTGGGGAGAGAGCTATGGTTTTGGAAGAGTATTTGGGGAACCAAATTAATAATGAAATTTGCTCTTGGCTAGAGCAGACGTATATCCCGTTGTCCAATGGCTTCCGACGGCATTCAACGGCTGTAGTTAGAGGTAGTTTCCAACGGCTTTCGATGGCTATTTTATATTATTCACTAAAAAATCACACTTTTTAAAGTAAATTTAATATAAATTAGTTTACAATAAAATTTTAATTTGCAGAAAAATTAAATTGTTTATGTTAGTTATCAATGAATATGAAATAAATATTAGCTATTACAACCTCTTACTTGCCTTTTCAAATTAGTTTAAAAAATTTAAATTTAATAGTTACACGATGTTTACAAAATAAATTAATAAATCTATACATACCATATATTTTATCAAATTTTTTTGTAGTTGATAGACTGAAACTTACAGGAAATTATTATCTATGTTCGATATTCAATACAGTTAATTATTATCGAATATACTTATATATACAATAAAAAAGATTATTGACAACACTAATTTAATTAATAGGAAATTATCATAAATTTGAATAATTAAATATAAATATATTTACAAAATTCTTCGGATTTGAATTGTTATATATTTAATCAATTTCTAGCTTATATAATTAATATGGAATAATAAAGTAGTAAGTTTAAATAAATTAATTAATTGGTCGTCGGCGTCCGTCGGAAGTATAATGACGGAGCCGTCGGCGGCCATCGAAAGCAAATACCCTAAATTATGCGCATATACGCTAATTAATCCAAGTTAGCCATAAAACACTAAATTATGCGCATCTACACTAATTAATGCATATACATATACACTAAATATACTTTAATTTTTGGATTTAATACTAACAACTGTAATTAACATTCAATGGGGTATTATAAACAATCAATGGAATATTATAAACACATACAATCAGAAATTAACCCTAATTTAGCCAATTAAACTTAATTAGATTTAGTAAAAAAAACTCGTTTTGAGAATGAAATAATCGTCCGGGATCGTGGAGATTGAAGATTGATGAAATTGTCGATGGTTGAGGATGAGGAGGAGCAGCCGGCGATGAGATCGGGGAGAGAGCTAGGGTTTTGGAAGAGGATTTAGAGAACCAAATGGTGAAAGCTACTCCCGGCTGGAGCAAACGTATATCTCGTTGTCCGAGGGCTTCCAACGGTCGTTGACGGCTATAGTTAGCGACGGCTTCCAACGGTTTTCAACGGCTATTTTATATTTTTTACTAAAAATTCACATTTTCAAAATAAATTTAATATAAATTAGTTTGTTAGAAAAATATAATTTGTAGAAAAAAAATTAAATATTTTATGTCAGTTATCAATGAATATGAAATAAATATTAGTTATTACAACTTCTTACTTGCCTTTTCAAATTAATTTAATTTTTTTAAATTTAATAGTTGCACGATGTTTACAAATAAATTAATAAAACTATACATATCATAAATTTTGTCAAATTTTTTGTAATCGATAGACTGAAACTTGAAGTTAATTATTATCTATGTTCGATTTTAAATACCGTTAATTACTATCGAATATAATTATATATACAATAAAAAACATAATCGCAAAACTAATTAAATTAATCGAAAATCATCATAAATTTTAATAATTAAATAAAAATATATTTACAAAATTCTTAGGATTTGAATTATTATATATTTAATCAAATTTCTAACTTATATAACTAATATGGAATAATAAACCAATAAGTTTAAATAAATTGATTGGCTATCCACAGCCATCAGAAGCATAATGACGGATCCGTCGGCGACCATCGAAAACTTCCACCGTAAATTTCACTATTCCTTGTAGTGCAATCAAATTTAATGAGAGGGTTGAATTTGGCCAACTTTTAAATTCGTAAGAGGACCAAATAGCAAAAACGTGCTCGAAATGACTGAGAATAAATGATTAGAGCTGAGAACGAATAGGAGAAGGAAAAATCTTGTCTCATATAATGTTTTATATAATAATAATAATAACAATAATAATAACAATAACAATAATAATAATAATTAATAATAGTTGTAATACCTTTGGTGTCACACTTTTTTGGTGTCAACGTGAACTACCAAAAATACTCATCTACAGTATTAACCAGTGTTTTCATAACCCAACCCTGCCGCGGTTCAACCTCGAATAACCCTGAACCTTGGACCACCACGGCCCGGAACTCAATCGGACCTCATTTATCGATGAACCTTGGTCGGACCTTTAAACCAACGGTTCAACCGTTAATTTTACCTGGTTGAACCACGGTTCTTTTGTTTTTTCTTATATTCTCATCGTGTAATTCTCTCTTATTTTCATTGCTTTGAAGAAAATAAGTAAATATATATTTCAAAAATCATTATCGTTCCAAATTTTAAACCACTAACTTCATCATTTTGTTCTTCATTGCTGAAAACTACTCTAATACCACTGTAAGACTCATCAAGTTTGTATACCTTGAAGGTCGTCTATAGCTTGTGTACGTAACATTATTATTTCAATATTTTTGTGTATAGTTTGTAGCTAAATGTGCAAATTTTTCAAAAAAAATAAGTCACGGTTCCGACGGTTCGACCGATTGAACCATCAAAACCTTAAACCTTCAATCATCACGGTTCAAGGCACGGCACGGTTAACAAATCTTAATATTCTTTAAAAATAGGATATAACAGTTAAACTTGTCTGATATTAACAAATCTTAATATCCCCTAAAAAAAGATCTAATAGTTAAACTTCTTTACAAATTCAAAATGTTCATCTACACTTAAAAATAAGATCTAACTAATAAACATTTTTTCTTTAATTAACTACAAATTCGTTGTTTATTAATTAATAATACAAATAAAATTCAAACTAACAAAAAGAAATTAGATGTTGCAATTTAGATATAAAAGTTTAAATTAACTACACAATACTTCAACGTAAAAACATGGCTAAATATTTATGCAAACCATTTTTTCTTGAACGTGTTATCATATATAATCTATAAATAAATAATGCATGCACGAGGCACATGTCATTATCACGCGTGAAGCACGTGCCCTAATGCTCGTAATAATAATAATAATAATAAAATAGATTAGTTTGGTAAGCGTCTTATTTGCATAATAAGTTTGTAAAATACGGAAGTTGAAATTTTTTCCAATTATTTGAGATATTTTTAAGGTGTTACTATTTGCACACACCAAAATACAACTCACCAATCTCTCCTCTCACTCAATCAAACACTTATCTTACTCATGCATACCCACTTTTTTTCTTACAATTTAGTAAAAACCAAACATCCTCTCCTTCTCTTTTCTCAAAACATCGTTTTCTTCTCAAAACTAAAATCTCAAAATAATTTTTGTTGGAAATCAATACCTAAAAATTGATTCTCATTTAAAATTAAAATTTGATATTTCAAAAGCGTGGAGTTTAACCAAATCTCGACGTAGAGCGATGCGTAGTCTATGTATTATTAAAAGTCTCTTAAATCGTGAAACACTAATTTGAGAATAATAAAATATGTTTGACAAAAAACAATATCCATAACTACAACAAAAAGCAACATACAACATTTGTAAAGCATGATTGACTTTCAAATAAGTAATGGAATTGGAAGCAAATTAATTGGTATTAATATTGTAAAGATAAAAGAAATAATATTACATTAGTTTATAATTTATAAAGTAATTCTACTTACATTATTTACCTCCTTTTCTTGTGCCATTGAAAGTTATAGCGGAGGTAATTAATATGTTTAAGAATTAAAGCATTTTTTTGACATTATGTTGATCGGTTATTCAAGTTTTCCTTTTTATTCTTAGTTTAGTTTTTTATATATGAACATGATTGGATGCCCGTGGTATTATTTTTCTTTTCTTTCTTTCTTTCCTCTTTTTTTCTCCTTTTTTTTTCAGTTACTCTTTTAGTTTTCTAAGTAAAATAAACGTATATGATGATTAATCAAGTCTCGATTACTCGATCAAGTATGAAGAGCCCACGTGGAAATCGACCTATTCTTATCTTTATCAATTCAGACAAAGCACGTTCTTTATATTTCCAACGATTATAGCTATGTTGTACCGGCAACCTTCATTTTCTCTCATCTAAAATAAATCTGAAGACTGGTTTTATACTACAAAAGTTAAAAGATACTGTCAACTCTGCATTCTTGAGAAATGAAGACGGAATTCACCAGTGAAATGATTGAATCGGATGTGAATGAAGTCAAGCTGGCAGCTACCAAACTGGCGAACCATGTCTACCTTCTGGGGCTTGGATTTGGATTCGGAACTACTTTTCTTAAGTTTCTTGCTTCCGTTGCAGCTATGTATGTTATATTTATCGATCAATTTCAAATATATATCCTGCAATGGTTCAAATGAGCAGCTGTTCAAATAAAGATGCTTTTTTTTTATATACTTGTGGCAGATACCTGTTAATATTGGATCGAACAAATTGGAAGACGAACATGTTAACCTCACTTTTGATACCTTATATCTTCTTGAGTCTTCCTTCAGTTGTATTCTCATTACTGAGGTGATTTCTAACTATATTGTATTAATATAACCTATTTCCGACAGTTTCTAATGAATTTTTTATATTTCTACTGCAGAGGAGATGTAGGTAAATGGATCGCATTTGTTGCTGTAGTTTTGCGCCTCTTCTTTCCTCGCCATTTCCCAGGTTTAAATTCAATCTCTATGTAAATTTATATCCTTAGTATATATCTTTCTTGATTTATTTATATTTGAAAAACCTTAAGTAATATGACTACTGAACTTAGATGGCAAATGAATTCACAGATTGGTTGGAAATGCCTGGGTCATTGATTCTTTTACTGGTTGTAGCCCCAAGCTTTTTCGCGTACACAATAAGGGACGATTACATTGGCGTTTCATTTGCATGGTCATCGCGTGCTACCTCTTACAAGAGCATATTCGAGCTTCGGGTGGATTTAGAAATTCTTTTACCAAGAGCAAGGGCATATCCAACTCCATGGGGATTATATTGCTTATGGCTTATCCCGTTTGGTCTTTAGTGTTGCATTTCATGTAATATTATTATTACTTGGATGTAGTAGTTTGTGTAGCCGATCCAATCATATCGTCAATGGAGTGACGGTTGTGTTGTGACACGTTTAAATTGAATTTACTACTGCATAGAGCATCTTCAACAAATAAAGGCAACCCGTAATATTAATGGTTCGGTCCAATAGTCACGTCTATTAATACGTCTATTATTAATAAGCATCCGAGCTTGGACGTCTGACAATTAAAGAGCAAATGAGATAGTGTACTTTGTTTTATTTCTTGAACAATTTAATAGACCCACATGAGCAAAACTACATTATTTTAATGTATTTCCTAAGCAACATTTTAACACTTGTAATACAACAATTTCCAATTTTTCTGAAAATACGAAACCCAAAGGTATAATTACGATAAATGCATATCCAGTTTTGAATCAAGAGTAAGACACCAACCAAACATGAACAATAGGTGAATAGTTGAATCGTACTCATGTTGTCTGCAAATGTTGGTCAAACCAACAGTGCTTTGTTTCTACAAATATTTGTGATGCCACATAAGTAGGTGTGCCGACCGTTGAATCTTCCACTTCTTCACTGAGATGACATGTGGGAAAGAATCGTCGAAGATTTATCTTCAATAAATATCGATGCCCACCTTCCCATTGACATAATTCGTTGGATCAAATTATTTAAGAGTCATCTTAACCAAATATATAGTGATATCATACCAACAACATGATTGAAGAATATTATTTGGACTATTGATGAGATCAATCTTTGAAAACGAAACATATTTGTGCAAATAACAAGACTATGATGGTTAAGTGGATAAAAATACGTGAAATTTATTCTAAATTCATTTCAATAAGGTTAAGCTTGAGCACTATATGCTATATATTTCAAGGTATATGTTAGTTGCCTAAATTTAGTTTTAGTATATGTTCAACATATAATTGGTTAAACTCGTATGCATAATTTCAGTTGCTGCAATGCATTTTATAAAGTAGTTATCACGGTACCATTTTAAATATCAAATGTATCTTCAAAATAGACACCCTAAAAATCCTATCTCAAAAACATGGAAAAAACATATGATGAATTACAACCAACCAAGTAGTAGAAAGAGCTTGAGAAATCATTATGCTATGAAAAACAAAATAGATACTACCAATGACCTAGAATGTAATCCAAGTTTAATAATTTGATATGAGAACATCATTCACCAAGAATATCAAGGTAAATCAAACTGATTGGTTTAAAGAACAGACCTATTTAGCTCAAAAAAGTAACAAATTATCTCCTAAAATTGCTTTTCATAGCTGTACAACAATGCCTGGTGATCTAGAATGAATAACCATCTCTTCCATCACATCGCAATGTTAAGAATCACCTCGGTATCCTTGCTTGTTAATTTGAACCTGCATTATCATACATGAACTATAATTCAGGCATACTCTATATAAGACGAATTATTTATTGAAGACAGATCTTGCAGGATTATTTACATATCAAATATAGAAGACAGATCTTGTAGGAGTAAACGTACGTAAAATACATTTAATCATCTTATGTGAATAAATTTCAAATTTTGTAGCACACAAGCATCAAAATATTCCTGCTAATCTTTTCTTAGCTTTCAATCTTTTAGAAAAAGATAGGTATAGCAACTAAATTAAGTAAATGACACTCAATATTTAACTAAAACAATTGCTTGAATTCCATGTAGCATTCAGACCCGAGTAAAAAAAGGATGGTACACATGCAACCATTGTTTGAAGTGCATGGAAAAGTAGAATCAAGAGTGCAAAAAATTATGGCACAGAGCAGTCCATCACTCTTATCCTCTATCTCTCACTTTGATTCAAGCATAACACATCCCTCTTAATAACTGTTTTAACTGAAAATCACAACAGTTAAAAATTTAGTAATGCAATTTATAACTGAAATGAAAATATCAGAAACCTTACACGCAACATCTGTCATCTGGTTTTTTCCAAGTTGTTCAATTTGTCAAAGAGGAAGAAGAATGGAGGCATGAGGAGAGTTAGGGTTGGAAAATGAGATTTTGACAAAAGCATATTTGCAAAGAAAAAGAAGATTAATGTAAAGGACTGGGAAAATAATAAATAAGAAAAATCAGACTATGGATAAACAAGTAACGACAAAGTATAAGATTCATAATTCTTGGGAGCGTAGATGCATGGGAATAGAGTTAATGCTTGACAATTGTTAAAAATTGATGCTTTAGTGTTAATTATTTGAAATATTAAAACTTATATGGGATGGAACAACTTATAAACTATGAATTTTTCTCCTATCTCTAATCTAATATAATACAAAACACAATGTTTACCATCATATTTAATAATCTAACATTCTGAAACCACCACATAGCTAAAGACTAATTATTTAATAATTCACCTTGGACACGTTAAATATTGACTGTGCTCATCTATCTATTACTTAAATATAAAAGCACAATGTCTAATCTTCTTACGTGGCTCTTTCCTTGACTATCTTTAACCCATCTCTCACTTCTTAGCTCTCGGTGTTTATTTTTAATAATAAAATACTGCTAATTTCCCCACGTTTGCACCCCTGCATATTATTCTCACATACCAGTTATCTCTCCGCCTTCATTTTCAATAATAAAATACTACTATTTTCCCACGTCTGCACTCTTTCACATATAATCCTCATATTTTTCTCTCCTCCTTTGTGAAATCGCTCCAGAAAATATTGTTCTCTCTCATCTTCCATATTTTGGCCTTCATTTCTACTCTGCAGTGCCATTATCACAATATCCACAATCTTACATTGCCCTACACACTTATGGTTTCGTTAATCCCCAAAATTATGTGTCATTGAAGGAAAATTTGGGAAGATCACTAGAGTTTGCCAAAATTCACAGATCTTCTTCTATCATGAACTCAATCGACTACTATCCTGATGGAATCGACTATTGGTAAATTGCAAATACAATATCAATTTGTAAGTTTTTGTTTATTTCGCAAATCTGTTTGCGTTCCCAACTTCTTAATAACCATTTTGTTTCCAAATTATGATTCATCGATCAATCTTTTATTCCCTCTCATCGCGAAAACTCTTCGTTAACCTCCCTCAACCTGTTCAAAGATGAGTACTGTGTGCATAGCTGTACGTAACTGTATTATTTATAACTATTAAACTTTGTTGTTCCCCGACTGTATTTATGTTGGACCCTTAGTTTACTTTGAACAATGACTTCATATATGTATTCTGTTCAATATTGGTAGCATTTGCATACCAAAATCGAGACATTTCATGATTCTTTTGCTAAATTTTAGTTTAATTTATAGTATGTACATTTGTAACAATATTAATGCAATTTGGGATGTCTTTCTGGTTGGAAAAGGCATGTAACAGGGGTGAAACTATTAGCAAAATTTGATAAGTTCACTTGGATGTTTAATATAATGGAGAATCTGCATCAGATTCACAAACCTTGTGTAACAGGAGACTGTAAACTAGATAGATTTTAGAGCCATTTTTTCGTCAGTTGTTGTTACTATTACACAAAGACAACCTTTTTATATTAATGAATTTTCCTTTTTAACCATTTTGGTCAGCATTTGTTATTAACTTCAGGAATTGACTAACAAATTCAAAAAGAGACCAAGAACTACATGAGTGAGTTTTGGGCCTGAAAATTTCAATAATTATTTATTTAATTTTTAAACAATTCTTTCCTTTAATCACATTGTTTAAACCCTCCGAATGTTATCAATTGCGAAATCGACAAAGCAGCTTCAATAGATAATTTTTCCATGATATTTTCAATTTAACGTTGATATACATATACCATTTTCAAAATAATAAGGATAGTATGTCACATGTTAAGTTTTTACCTTCGTTGCTTTTATCTTGAAATTTGCAAGATTGGTAACTAATTATAGTTTTGTAAATTTTGTTGGGTTAAGAACAAAATTTTTAGACACATGCTATTTTCAACTTGATTATATATAGACACTGTTTTCATATAACAAGGATATTACGGCAGATCCTAAGTTTTTACATTCTTTGCTTTTAACTTTAAATTTGCAAGACTGGTAACTGATTTAAGTTTTATAAAATTTATGGGATTGAGAACAAAATTTTCACATACACACTATGGTTGGACATATTCAAAGAAGGATTGGTTTAAAGAATGCATCTCTTTAATTTACTAAAAAGCGGTTGTGGATCAAACCGAGTGTGGATTTTATTGACATTTATAAAAGCATCAACTAAAATTCTGAAGAAAAAAACATTCAAAAGGATGATTGAGCTCAACCCTGTTATAAACAGTTGTTTGTCTTAGTTACAAGAAAGTATAAAACTTCATTTTGCCAGTTGTTGGGAATAATATGTTCGTGCATGTATTGGGTGTTTAATCATTTCATACTATATTCACCTCATTATATTTCATCTCAGTTCTACGTGTCTTTGTTTTATTCATGTAAAAGATTTCAATTTTGATTCATATTTCGGATATGTTGATAAACTATCGCTTTCTTTACATTTCAAGTGTCTAGCAAACCCTTTAGCAACTTTAATGGAAACGCTACTTCGATTTTATGCAGTAATTTTTTTCTGGATTGAATGTAATGCCTTGCACAAAAGTAATTTTCCTCCTTTATCCAAAGATTCAAGTTATGGTTGTATGTATTTGAATTAGATTATGAAGTAGAATAGTAAATTTTTGAATTTTGTATGGGAATTTACATGTTTAATTATTATGTCAAACTTGCTAATGTCAAGTTGTTTGTTATTATATGAATTAGAGTTTCAAAGATTCGATTTCTCAATTCAAAATTTAATATTTCATTTAAGATATAAACCGTATTCACGGACTAGCTATAATAAGATCAAATTTTCTTTGAGAATTGATACATTTGATTATTATGTCAAACTTGCTAATGTCAAGATGTTTTTCTATTATATGAATTTGAGTTTCTATGGTTCGATTCCTCAATTGAAATTTAATATTTCATTTAATATATAAACAGTATTTACGGAAAAGCTATAATAAGATCAAATTTTGTTTGAGAATTGATACTTTTGATTATTATGTCAAACTTTCTACTATCAAAATTGCCTTTTTACTATATGTATTTTTGCTCATTGGAATTTAGTATTTCACATAATATATGAATCGGATTCACTGATCAACTACAATGAAATGAAATTGTTTGGTACTTTTATTTCTGAACTGCACTTGAGTTGGCTTTGATGTCATGATAAGCATTCAGCAAAATAAGTCTGGCACTCATAAATTTGCAAGTTAATGGAGGTGCTTATTAAATGTTTGTTTTTTGTCACTTAAAAATACAAATAGCTCATTTTCTTCATATTGCAGCTTATTCCTTTCATTGACGTTATTTAAATTTTATTTATTTATTCCCTTTTTTAAGTCATTCTACCTTTGATTTTGGCAGTACTTGCTGAAATTTCGAATAGACTATCACTATTTGAAACTACGATTTCCATTTTAGTTTTAAGAACTTAAAGGTATCTATTTCTTACCGCCATGAATTTTTCATTGAAAAAAGTATCAAAACCAAACTGCGTATCATATGAAATCTTTAGCGTTATATGTTTTTGCATCATTTTCAATTTATTATTACATTTTTTTTGTGCTTATTGGTATGATATTATTTCAAACAAGGTATAGGTTTTCACATACTTTACATCCAAACCATCATCAATAAAAGTGAAAATTGACTAGAGAATAGACCAGTCAGCTAAGAAAATAATTAATTTAGCTTTACAAGAAACTTGCTCGTGAAAAGTGCGGCTATAGCTTACTAATTTATTTTATATCATTCTAAATTAGAAAATTTGTAACTTTTCAAGTATCTAATTTACCATATTAGACAAATTATGACATGTATGGTATAAATGGTTTTATGTCATCTTTATAAATTATTTCTCAAGTAATAATTCTACATGCTTGTGTAAAATTAATATGGTATTTGGCATACCAAACTGTCCAACATTATTTTGCATATATGCTTGTATAAAATTGTTAAGGTATTTGGCATGCCAAACTGTCCAACATTATTTTGGTATGCAATTATTATTTTGGTACAAAATGGTAACATGATAAATTATTACATGTTGACATAAGTACGTTACTTTATATATGGTGACTTATTTAGCTAATACGTTGTAAATGATCACATTTTCGACTTTGAAGAGCTGTATTGTTATAATTACATGCACACATGGATAATCTTTTAAATTTGTTTTGGCTTAAGACAACATGTATTCCTATATATATGTTGGATTAATTTCATTAATAACCTTAATCAAATCTTACAAAAGTATAAAAAATCATTATTTATCAAAATTATCATCCCATCCTTTCTTTTTTTGGGAATTTAATGATTTGTCTTCTTAAGTGTAAGGGTAATCTTTATAGTTTCCTGCATAATTTATGGTACACACTTTTTTTTGCCTATTTTACCAAAACATGGTGTATGTGTAATGTAATTAGCATATCCCTATTTTCCACCAAAACTTTGATTACTTAGCATACTCTGACTTGGCTTAATGCATCATTTACCCTTTCACTATCCGACTTACACATCATTTATTTTGTAAAAAAGTATGTAGCAAATTAAGTTTCTATTTTACATTATCAAGAATCAAGAGTTGGGGATATTTGCCTATCTCTGAAGCTATTATATATAAAAACTACTTTCATATATAAATAACTAACTACCCATATTAATTTCCGAACTTTTAAATGTTAAAAGATTGGACTTCTTACCATGCAAGTAGTACAGATATTAAGTAATTTTGGTACATCAGTTAATTAGTATTGTTTTTAATTAAATTTTGACATATTTTTTATACTTTCTTCTCCAATAGTCTTTAGTTGCATTGATATACAAGTCACATTCGTATCCTGATTTATCCTTATACCTTTGCAACTCTACAGGTTATTTATTGTGTCGTATACCTTTCACTTTTTATGCCTTCCATCATTCGATGGTGTACATGGCACTACTGCATGGAAAGAGTTATCATGGTACAAAGTCAAAATGCAATTTTTATTAGACGATGATATTTATTTTTTGTTCTACAAGAATGAGTTTTTAAATTCATCTGATTTGATTTAGTGGTTTACAACTTTACCAATATGCTATTCGTATATTGGAGCAATCCTTTTATTTCATATCTACCATTCAATGAAGTTAGTATAGATCTAGATGTTGACTATATACATTGTAACAACCCGCAAATTCGTAGCAATTAATTATCGACACTAGGTGATTAAATCGTTCGCCAATTCTTATTGGAATTTTATCGAGTTGAAATTCTTTTGAAAAATGGTTGAGAAATTGTTGATGGGCTTTAAACTTTAGGCCCATACCTTTTTCTTTTGATACCGTGATAAGGGTATTACCCGTTCCCCCTTTCTAATTTCCTTCCATTCTCATTCGAACCCTAAAAGCATACGAGAGAAAATAAAAATGGTGGCAGCCTCTTTTCTCGTTCGTCCCTCCGCCCCATTATACTCGCATCGCAAAGAAAAATGGTGGCTCGTTTCGTTCGCCTCCGTGATACAAGGACGTCGACTCCGCCGAGCTACTCGTGGCTGCCTCATCGTAAATAGTGAGTAATTTCTCACATCTAATTCTCCCTTATTAGTGGGTTATGTTGTTCGACTTTGCTTTGATGTTTGTTCTCGTGATAATCACTATTACGAGTTTGAATTCGAAGTATGGGAATGTATTTAAGGCCTCCGCTTGCTATTCGAACGTAGTTTGGAGTTTTCGTTGTTGAGACTGACTTTGATCGAGTTGGGGCCATTTGAAGTTAATTTATATATTGGACTTCGTTCCATTTTTCCTGTTCGACCCTGACCATTCTTAGTGTATCTCTGTAGACATTGGCTTGATTTTGAAAATGCGATATTATTTGGTCAAAACAGAATTTGATTTCTTTTCGTGACCCCCACGGCTTCAAAAATTGACTTCGATTATACTTTGTTAAACTGAAGATTTCAGTCTTGACTTTGTTTTGAAACAGTTGATCTATGATTTGTTGGAATTCGTTTGTGTATTTTATTTCGGCCATAGTATTGCAGTCTTTCACTTGATTTTCAGCTTTGGATATTTCAAATTGGCTGTTGATTTTCTAGCACCTGGATTTTGGTATTTATCTCGAACTGGTGTTGAGTCTTTTGTTTGACTGTTGCATCATTTTGATGATGATGTTTCTCTATTGACATGTATTATTCAACCATGACACTGTCTTGGTTCGAACTGCAGTTGTTAGTCCAATGTTGTTTCATTGTTTCACTTGCATACTTATTGAACTCACTGATGCATTGATCTTGGTTCGGCCGTGTCTTTGATATTGTTTGTATTGGGTTGTGGTATACCTGGTTGCATTTGATCACTCGTGCCTTGTGCTTTGTAATTGAGTTAAGTTGCCTTTCAGTATTGAATATTTGTGTTGTCTTGAGATCACGTAGTCTTCACACATGTGTAGCCAGCACTTGCATTGAGATCTTATTTCCTGTAGTTCATACTGTGTATATTTATATGTGCCAGTGGCTGTGCCTATTATATATGTTCATGTATCTCGTATTTGTGTCACAGCTAGATATTTATATTTACAGTCGTTCTTGCATTTTGATCATCAAGTATGCACTCCCACATGGCTATGTGCTATGTGTGGTTCATTTTTGTAGCTCGACAGTTTTGGGAGCATGTACATTGTCACTTGGCCATCTTATTTCTTTCCAGTATAGTGGCCTTCACTGTTCACTGCTTGGTGGTCTCGTGGCACTGCTTGCTGTCATGTTGAATTGAGTTTGATCATTGTAGTTAAGTTGAGTTGCATATCTTCATGTTCATATGCATTTCTATTTGAAATTGATACCCAGATTCATGTTGCATATCTTCATGTTCTTTTGCATTAGCACACTTGAACTTGTTTATGAAATTGTCACTGTATCATGTATGACATAGTTTGTATTTGTGTTGTTACTGTTGCCTTGAACTGTGCCATCACGTTCAGGTGCATGTTCTATTTAAGTTTGAAATATTCTATTTCAATTATGTTGTCACTGCACACTCTGGTTTTTATGCTGTTGAATCCTTTGTGTAGTTTGTTTGATCACTTCACCCTTGTGTATTTGAAGTCTGCATTCTTTGTTGGCTCCATTGTAGTTGTAAATGCACCATACACGTGTGTCATAGTTGCAGTCTTTAACTTGTACCATTCGAGGCAGTTTGCTTAATTGTTGTGCACTGGCTTCACTTTGACATTTGAACTTGTTTACTTGATGTCTGGAGCACATATGGTGGTGGCGAGGCAGTGCACGCGTGCGTGCACTGCAGCCACCCAGAATTGACAGATTTTAATCGATATTTCTTTTATCTTTAATTCATCGACCTGTTGCGTAATTCGTAGGCTGTATTGGCGAGGCAGTACACGTTAGCGTGTACTGCAGCCAATTAGCATTGATATTTTTAAATTGACATTTCAATTGCTTAAACTGCTTTGGATTTCTGTTTTGTGGATTAACACTGTTTAGTGTTATTTCTGCCGATATCCAATTCTCGTATCGAGAGTTGGATATACGAGATTTCTGTGACTGTCATCTATATTGAGATTGATTATTATTGCTTCTATGCTCTAATAACTGATTTTGAATTAGACTGATCCGAGTATTATTTTCTTTTGAATGTAATACTCGGGTCAGACCGAGTATTTACAGGTTGTAGATTTTTAGCTTTGGGTTGCTGCTAGAGCTATGAAGACTTTTTATATCATTTGAAGTGGTCTTCGTCTTATTGAAGTAGTCAGTGTGTCTGTTTTAAGATGATAATGTATTCATGTATATTAGTCGATAATGTACTTGTATATATAACTTCTTGAGTCGACAGTTGTAGTTGTATCATTTGTATTGTGTCAAATGTATTGTAACTGATATCAGTTATTGTATATATATGAGACTCTTCGTTCCATCTGTATTCCGCATTTTTGTTATCTGTGTTATTTTTATATTTATTGTCCTAAACTATTATAGCCACTGTGTAGTAGCTTTGAGTTTGTAACGGTATGTCGGATTTCCTCTAAAAGATGAAATGCATGTTATTCTATCTGACATATCGGTGCTCGCACAAAGCAATTACATGGATGGTCGCTCCTCAACAGCCTTATTCTCCGTGCTAGTTGACAGCACTACACCGTAGTGTTCTTGGCTAGCGTGGGTATAGAGGTGGGGCGTCACAGCTTGGTATCAGAGCCTGGGGTTTAGGACAATTATAAAACATAACTTAGATGGAGCATATGTTACAACTATTTGTCGATGTTTTATCTCTCATCTTTACATATGATTATTTTTGACTGTTAGGTATGAATTCCTAACGCTTATTTTTGTGTTTTCCTAATCTGGATTTCCCTTCGACTTCGGTCACTTTGTTTTTGAGATATTGCTAATTTCTTGATTCTCAAGACTCTGATTTTGTTTGCCGTTGGTTTCTTTGATAATGATGATTGATTCATTTTATACTCGACTGCGGCTATTAATTGTTGACTTCGACGTTGACTTGATTCTTACTTTTGTTGAAGTCATTTATGCATTTCTGCTCGATTTGCTTTGTTTTTCCAGTTGATAATCGATTCTTCTTTTCTAATTAGTTGTTATCACCTTTGTCGATTTTGATAACTTCTATCTCTGGAATTTTTGGGTATTCCTACTTTGATGAATTTGGAATCGAATTCTTTGGATTTTATTCACGTCTTCAAATGTGAAATTTTAGTGAACTGACTTGGTTTCCTAATTTAATCGATTCTTGATCATTTCCCCGATTTGTTGCTATCATTTATTAGCAACTTTGATGACATTTTCTTCGGGATTTTTGTGAACATACTTTCTGATGGATTCAGTATCGATTTCTCTGGATTCCATTCACATCTTCGTATGTGAATTCTTGTGATTGATTGTTTCTACGATCATTTTTGTGATTTGTCACTTTAAAAATATAAAGGTTTTCTATACTAGTAGTAAATATTAAAATCCCTTTTTCCAAACGATTTCAAAACTATTTTACTACAAAGTTCTTTTTCTTGAACCATTTTCCAATCTATTAATATATACAAGCCTTTATTTCACTCGTATGAGAAATTGAATTAAACGGCCTAGTAAAACAAGTGGTATGAAACGCTTGCGTTTACTTCGTCGGTTAACTCCTGGACTTGTTCGATTGAACCCTTTTCGTGACAATTTCCTAGTGAAGATTTACAGCTTGTTCGTAAATATTTAAGTTAAGCAAGTGGTTATGGGACATGAAGCTAAACTCATATATTTACTAGCTTGGTGTGGTTGACACTTCTTTATGATCATGACGATCATTTTTATGATTTAGACTGGACCTCATCGGTGTGATTTCGTCTCACACATATCTCTTGGGCTTTGAGGATTGTCTAGACACCAGTGTGTGATTTCGTCTCACACATATTGCACGGTTAGACTAGGCCTCATCGGTGTGATTTCGTCTCACACATATCTCTTGGGCTTTGAGGGTTGTCTGGATACTCTTTGTGTGATTTTTATGATTTAGACTAGCAACTGTGCGATGTCTCTTTGTCTGCGAGGGAGACTAAACCCCGCTTTGTTGTAGGGTAGCGCCCTACGGTCTTCGGGCCATTCCTGTGTGAAAATTTAATGGATGGCTTCCATGAGATAGCGTCTCGTCATGTGATACCGGTCGGTGAGTTTTCATACTCCCATTTTTGTGATAGGCCTTTCCCCTTTTCTTTTTATGATTTAGACTAGCGATTATGCGATGTCTCTTTGTCTGCGAGGGAGACTAGACCCCGCTTTGTTGTAGGGTAGCGCCCTACGGTCTTCGGACCATTCCTGTGTGAAACTTTATTGGTTAGCCACCAAGAGATAGCGTCTCGTTCATGTGATACCGGTGTTTTGGAGTCTTCATACTCCCATTTTTATGCTAGGCCTCCCCCCCCCTTCATGTGTTTTCTGGATTTCTTGTGATGATTTCTAGAATTTGTGCTTCACCAATTTTCGTGATTTCTATTGACAAGTTTTGTCAATTTTTGTGTATTGGTGAATTCATGTGTTATTAACTTGTTATGAATGCAAGTTTAGGGTATGATATCCCTTTCCATCTTTGAGAAGATTCTTGTGACAATTTTTGATGAATGAAAATTCATTTGGCATTATATTTTGATGCCAGTTATTTTGATGAGATTTTGACGTGTTAACTTCAATACTCGTCAATTTTGAAATGGATTTACAAGCGGTTCTCCCGCAATACTGATATTGCTAATTTAATCACGTGTTTTCAAAATTCTTTATTTTTTAAAAAAGTTGTTTCAAAAATATAAATTAAAATTGTTTTCAAAATTTTTACAGCTTACATTTTCAAAAGAACGAGGAAGCGATTTAAACCTTTCAGAAAAATCGAGGACTATGACCCCTTTCTTTTACTGATTCGCTTAATTCCGGACTTGTCCGTTTGAGAATGTGAAATGTTATTTTTAAAAACACACAATTCTGCACTTTCAAGAAAACGATAAAGAGATTTAAACGATTTAGCAAAAGTAAGGAGTATGGAACCATACTTTTACTACTTCGGTTAATTCCGGACTCGTTAATTGAATATTTATGACTCCTGATTATCGTTTTTGATAATTAAATATTTGTGTTTCTGATTATCGTTTTTGATAATCAGATATTTGTGAAGTTTAATTATCGTCTGAGATAATTAAATATTTTTCGATTTGATTAATCGAATATTTGTGTTTCTGATTATCATTTTTGATAATCAGATATTTGTGAAATTTGATTATCATTTGAGATAATTAAATATTTTTCGATTTGATTAATCGAATATTTGTGTTTCTGATTATCGTTTTTGATAATCAGATATTTGTGAAGTTTAATTATCGTCTGAGATAATTAAATATTTTTCGATTTGATTAATCGAATATTTGTGTTTCTGATTATCATTTTTGATAATCAGATATTTGTGAAATTTGATTATCATTTGAGATAATTAAATATTTTTCGATTTGATTAATCGAATATTTGTGTTTCTGATTGTCGTTTTTGATAATCAGATATTTGTGAAATTTGATTATCATTTGAGATAATTAAATATTTTTCGATTTGATAATCGAATCTTTGTGATTTCCGCTTGTCGTTTTTGATAATCAGATATTTGTGAAAATTCGATTATCGTTTTAGATGATTGAATATTTGCGATTTTGAGATTCGAGCTTCGTCTTTTTCTCTGACGATTCAGGTGAGTAATTTGATTTACTCACATTCAATTCGTGCAGTACGTGATTTCTGCTCTGATTCCTTTTCTTTCAATTACTAGAACTCGATTGATTCTTGCTTTCGATAGTCGTCTGATTTTGACTCCTTGATCCCCACGATGTTGATTCTTTTGATTTGAATCAGTCGAACCTTTTTGATTCTATGTCTGATACTTCCATAATTCTGATACTTCCCTGTTGACCTTTGCTTTGCTTATGCATTCGACATTGCCTTGTTCTGATGGTTGTTACCTTTTGTCCATTTATTCCTTATGATTGCGAGGACGCAATTTCTTTAAGAAGGGGAGTCTGTAACAACCCGCAAATTCGTAGCAATTAATTATCGACACTAGGTGATTAAATCGTTCGCCAATTCTTATTGGAATTTTATCGAGTTGAAATTCTTTTGAAAAATGGTTGAGAAATTGTTGATGGGCTTTAAACTTTAGGCCCATACCTTTTTCTTTTGATACCGTGATAAGGGTATTACCCGTTCCCCCTTTCTAATTTCCTTCCATTCTCATTCGAACCCTAAAAGCATACGAGAGAAAATAAAAATGGTGGCAGCCTCTTTTCTCGTTCGTCCCTCCGCCCCATTATACTCGCATCGCAAAGAAAAATGGTGGCTCGTTTCGTTCGCCTCCGTGATACAAGGACGTCGACTCCGCCGAGCTACTCGTGGCTGCCTCATCGTAAATAGTGAGTAATTTCTCACATCTAATTCTCCCTTATTAGTGGGTTATGTTGTTCGACTTTGCTTTGATGTTTGTTCTCGTGATAATCACTATTACGAGTTTGAATTCGAAGTATGGGAATGTATTTAGGCTTCGGCCTCCGCTTGCTATTCGAACGTAGTTTGGAGTTTTCGTTGTTGAGACTGACTTTGATCGAGTTGGGGCCATTTGAAGTTAATTTATATATTGGACTTCGTTCCATTTTTCCTGTTCGACCCTGACCATTCTTAGTGTATCTCTGTAGACATTGGCTTGATTTTGAAAATGCGATATTATTTGGTCAAAACAGAATTTGATTTCTTTTCGTGACCCCCACGGCTTCAAAAATTGACTTCGATTATACTTTGTTAAACTGAAGATTTCAGTCTTGACTTTGTTTTGAAACAGTTGATCTATGATTTGTTGGAATTCGTTTGTGTATTTTATTTCGGCCATAGTATTGCAGTCTTTCACTTGATTTTCAGCTTTGGATATTTCAAATTGGCTGTTGATTTTCTAGCACCTGGATTTTGGTATTTATCTCGAACTGGTGTTGAGTCTTTTGTTTGACTGTTGCATCATTTTGATGATGATGTTTCTCTATTGACATGTATTATTCAACCATGACACTGTCTTGGTTCGAACTGCAGTTGTTAGTCCAATGTTGTTTCATTGTTTCACTTGCATACTTATTGAACTCACTGATGCATTGATCTTGGTTCGGCCGTGTCTTTGATATTGTTTGTATTGGGTTGTGGTATACCTGGTTGCATTTGATCACTCGTGCCTTGTGCTTTGTAATTGAGTTAAGTTGCCTTTCAGTATTGAATATTTGTGTTGTCTTGAGATCACGTAGTCTTCACACATGTGTAGCCAGCACTTGCATTGAGATCTTATTTCCTGTAGTTCATACTGTGTATATTTATATGTGCCAGTGGCTGTGCCTATTATATATGTTCATGTATCTCGTATTTGTGTCACAGCTAGATATTTATATTTACAGTCGTTCTTGCATTTTGATCATCAAGTATGCACTCCCACATGGCTATGTGCTATGTGTGGTTCATTTTTGTAGCTCGACAGTTTTGGGAGCATGTACATTGTCACTTGGCCATCTTATTTCTTTCCAGTATAGTGGCCTTCACTGTTCACTGCTTGGTGGTCTCGTGGCACTGCTTGCTGTCATGTTGAATTGAGTTTGATCATTGTAGTTAAGTTGAGTTGCATATCTTCATGTTCATATGCATTTCTATTTGAAATTGATACCCAGATTCATGTTGCATATCTTCATGTTCTTTTGCATTAGCACACTTGAACTTGTTTATGAAATTGTCACTGTATCATGTATGACATAGTTTGTATTTGTGTTGTTACTGTTGCCTTGAACTGTGCCATCACGTTCAGGTGCATGTTCTATTTAAGTTTGAAATATTCTATTTCAATTATGTTGTCACTGCACACTCTGGTTTTTATGCTGTTGAATCCTTTGTGTAGTTTGTTTGATCACTTCACCCTTGTGTATTTGAAGTCTGCATTCTTTGTTGGCTCCATTGTAGTTGTAAATGCACCATACACGTGTGTCATAGTTGCAGTCTTTAACTTGTACCATTCGAGGCAGTTTGCTTAATTGTTGTGCACTGGCTTCACTTTGACATTTGAACTTGTTTACTTGATGTCTGGAGCACATATGGTGGTGGCGAGGCAGTGCACGCGTGCGTGCACTGCAGCCACCCAGAATTGACAGATTTTAATCGATATTTCTTTTATCTTTAATTCATCGACCTGTTGCGTAATTCGTAGGCTGTATTGGCGAGGCAGTACACGTTAGCGTGTACTGCAGCCAATTAGCATTGATATTTTTAAATTGACATTTCAATTGCTTAAACTGCTTTGGATTTCTGTTTTGTGGATTAACACTGTTTAGTGTTATTTCTGCCGATATCCAATTCTCGTATCGAGAGTTGGATATACGAGATTTCTGTGACTGTCATCTATATTGAGATTGATTATTATTGCTTCTATGCTCTAATAACTGATTTTGAATTAGACTGATCCGAGTATTATTTTCTTTTGAATGTAATACTCGGGTCAGACCGAGTATTTACAGGTTGTAGATTTTTAGCTTTGGGTTGCTGCTAGAGCTATGAAGACTTTTTATATCATTTGAAGTGGTCTTCGTCTTATTGAAGTAGTCAGTGTGTCTGTTTTAAGATGATAATGTATTCATGTATATTAGTCGATAATGTACTTGTATATATAACTTCTTGAGTCGACAGTTGTAGTTGTATCATTTGTATTGTGTCAAATGTATTGTAACTGATATCAGTTATTGTATATATATGAGACTCTTCGTTCCATCTGTATTCCGCATTTTTGTTATCTGTGTTATTTTTATATTTATTGTCCTAAACTATTATAGCCACTGTGTAGTAGCTTTGAGTTTGTAACGGTATGTCGGATTTCCTCTAAAAGATGAAATGCATGTTATTCTATCTGACATATCGGTGCTCGCACAAAGCAATTACATGGATGGTCGCTCCTCAACAGCCTTATTCTCCGTGCTAGTTGACAGCACTACACCGTAGTGTTCTTGGCTAGCGTGGGTATAGAGGTGGGGCGTCACATACATGTTCATTCCACAGTGCAAATTTGTGTTTGGCTCAACTGTGTAGAAGTTTATCAACTACCAGGTTCATCGAAGTTTTATACCAGGATATTTACCATCTAGCGAGTTATTCTTTCTATGTTTGTTAACCATACTATCAAACAAGATGAGCTTGGAGTAATTTAATAAATTTATACAGTTTTATTGATAATATATTATACGTTGTTGCATTGGAACAATGTGGTTGGATTGTTATTAGTATATATATTTTTGTACACTGAAAAAACTGTGTGGTACTACTTACAATTAATAATATGGATTTGAAACTGGCCAATAACTTCTTTAATAGTTTTCTATCATTAGAAATATGACCAATACTCGATTATCATAAACACATATACCAATAATTGCCTGTGTGCGAAGCACGGGTTTCATCCTAGTTATTAAATATTGTACCGTTTGGAAATATAGCCACGTAATGAGCATAGTCTTTTGAAATTGGAAAATAGTCATTTAAAGCTCATAAAATTTGGTGAGAAGTCATTTATTGAGTATTGTATGTGTATCAAGGTCATTAGATGTCCATTTATTCACCTTTATGAATCCTTATTATCAAATGAGCCTAACCATTAAAATACTATGAATTAGTAACGGTTACTTGAACCGCGTTCTTTAAGTTAACATTATTTATTGAATGTAAATATTCAAATGTCATTTTCTTTTCCTTTCAATTTAACAAACCAATGAGCACCTTATATCACATTAAATGAGCATATTACATTGAAAGAAAAAGTCCAATGAAAATTTGACATTTAATGAAAAATAGACATTTACAACGGAATCAAATCCAACAGACTAATATTCGTGTGAAATATTATCATGTGACCTAACAGCACATGTTAATATCGATTAACTTACCTAAATAAATCCCTGAGTGTATAAGTATAAAGTATAAAATAATTATTTGAAATTAATATTTTTGTGATTTAGCAGATAAATATATTCTATAACATCATTAACAAAATCCATAACAAGAACATCCATAACCGCAGGCCGCAGCTGAAGCAAGAAACTTAAGGAAAGTAGTTCCGGACTCAAATCCAAGCCCCAAAGGTAGACATGGTGCGCCAGTTTGGTAGCTGCCAGCTTGACTTATTCAGATCCGATTCAATCATTTCACTGGTGAATTTTTCCATCTTCATTTGTCAAGAATGCAGAGTTGACCATATCTTTTGTTTCTAAAGTATAAAATTAGTCTTCAGATTTATTTTAGGGACAGTTTGACATAGTTCTCTAACAAGTGTCAAAATACACAAAAACCCCAGTAAAAAAAAGTTTATAAATTTGGTCCCTAGAATTAAGTTACTGAATAATGACATACACTTATGCAATTATTCAGTGGATAATTGCAGACATTTATGCAATTATATCAAAAAATTGCAGACATTTCCGTAATTATTCATTGAAAAATTGCGGAAATTTCAGCAATTTTTTCAAAAAATTGCGTAAAATTCCGCAATTATTCACCAAAAAATTGTAGAAATTTCCGCAATTATTCACCAAAAATATTGCATAAATTTATGCAACTTTTGGATATAATTGCATAAATGTCTGCAATTATTCGATGAATAATTGCATATCCGTATGCAATTATTTAGTGACTTAATTCCAGGGACCTAATTTACGTACTTTTTTTTACTGGGATTTTTGTGTATTTTGAAACTTATTAGGGACCTGAGCCTAATATTCACTTTATTTTATATACACAAGACATAGCCTGAATTTCCGGGTCTTATAGCAATTTCGATAATAAAATTGCTCAGTCAGTAATAAAAGACAGAGAGTGGACAAGATTTATCATCAGAATATATATCATGCTAGCAACCATCTTCAGGTCTCGTCCGCCATAAATTAGTATTATTCTTACTCGCATAATACAAGAAGGGATCAATTACTACTATTTTGAACGTGGATTCTGAAGATTTGACTATATTTTTTATTTGGTTCATTATTGGGGTTTTCTGTCTTTTTATAGTAAAAATATTCTACTTCAAATTTTATAGATGGATTTTTATCCTATACGTGTTCACAATTTCTTTTATGGTAGATTTCATTGTTTATGGTAAATCGATGTTGATTATTGTTGCTTTCTACATTTGCCTTCTACACTTTTAGTTTTTTCCTTTTTTCCGTATTCATTAGAGGTTATAAATGTAAATAAATATTGGGTTTTGTTAATATGTGCCCTAAAAGCACATATTAAGCAAGATATTTATGTGTTAAATTACAAAAATATTAATTTCAAATACCTATTTTATACTGTAAAAATAGATGGAACTCAAGGGGTTATCTAGGTAAGTTAATCAATATTAACATATGTCCTTGGACCATATGGTAACATTTCCCTCCTCTTGTTAATCAATTTCAAATATATATCATGTAAAGATTCAAATTAGTAGCTGCTAAGATAAAGATGCTTTTTTGTTGCATACTTGTTAATATTGGACCGAACACAAATTGGAAGACAAACATGTCAACCTCGCTTTCGATACCTCTTACAAGAGCATATTCGAGCTTCGGGTGGATTTAGAAATTCTTTCACCAAGAGCCAAAGCATATCCAACTCCATAGGGATTATATTGCTGATAGCCTATCCCGTTTGGTCTTTAGAGTTTGATGCATGTCATGCCATATTATTACTTGGATGCAGTCGTTTGTGAACTATTTACTTTTCATATTGTTTTGGCCAATCCATTCACATTGTCAATGGAATCGGATTTTGAAATATCTAAGGCAAACAAAACCGCCTCAAATGATCAAACTAGGGGCATAAAATTACATTAGTCTGCCGCTATACAAAGTAGAGGCTGATTTGTAACCATCCGTAAAAGTGGATCCCCTCATAACTAGTAGAGGCAAACTGAACATTTAATTTGCCTCTGCTCCCCCACATGCCATATAGGATGGACAAAATAAAGAAACTAGAAAAGACAATAATAATTGTTTATCTTTACTGCTAATAAAGAGAATTCAATGACTAGCATTTCCACGGTGTCTTTTTGAAATTCCAAAAGTACACTTATCCATCAATGGAAATCCACCATTAATTTGCAACATACACTACCATCACTTCTCAACGACGCATTAACGGGATTTACTATCAAATTGTCACCGACACCACCAACAAAACAACTTAAAATAAAAATGTTGTGATTACCAAAACTTCTGCACTTACAACACATCCGCTCTACCTACAAAATGCACGTACGTGCAGTTTATACTAGTATTAATAATTATATTTATTAAGTAATCTATAATAGAGGCAAGGCATAAACTAATTTATAAATTACTTGTATTCAATTCAAATATTTATACAAAGAAAAAACCAATATTGTATTATAGTAATATAGATTATGTTCATTTTAATGTTTTCAGTGACTAAATAACGTTTGCAGTAGATAAATTGTAATAAAATTACAAGTTTTACAGAAAATATACAAACATTAACAACAAAGTTTACAAAATCAAATAATTCAATGAATATTTTTACTTAAAAACATAACAGTTACAACTATATAACTTGTTTAAATACATCTAAATTTTATCACTGATGCATAATGTTTGGACCAAAAATGACACAAACAACCAAAGATTATGTAGACAATAAAATATGAAGAAATAAATGTAAAATGAGTAAGAAATTAACACAGAATTTTATAGTGGTTTGGCAAAGCAAGGTCTATGTCCATTTTAAAGTTTTGTTGCTTATTTCTGACCTGGGGGCAGAAGTTTTTATAGTCGGTACAACTTCGATGCTTGGAATTTCAGAGTTACAAGAATATAAGAAATAATGGAGCTAGAGTCTAAAGATCCGGAAAAATGAGCCCTACCTTCCTATTTATAGAGGTAGAGGGCCTGAAATCTCGCATAAAGTATCTCCTAGCCGTTGTACCATATTTAGACCAATTCTTCCAAAATAATAGGTGTCACATCAGCAAAAGCTAGTATTCGGTACCGATCTCTAAGTGGGAGTTTGGACCCTGAAACAACACCATCATTTGAACCTCGAAACAAGCTAATATTGATGCAAACAACCGTGAAATCAAGAAGCTAACTACAAAATGATTCGAGGTTAGGGGTTGAAGAAGCCAAATATGGACAGCTGAGGGATCGGTACCGACTCCCACTTAGGGATTGGTACGGACTACTAGCTTCTGCTGATATGGCACTTATTATGCTTGGAGAATTGGTTTAAATCGGGTACAACGGCTAGGAGATATTGCATACGAGATTTCAGGCACTCTACCTTTATAAATAGGAATGTAGGGGTCATTTTTCAGGATCTTTTGGCTCTAGTTACATTATTTCTTATATTCTTGTAACTTTGAAACTCTAAGTGTCGACCCCGAAGAACTTCTGCCCACAAGTCAGAAATAAGAAATAAAACTTCAAAGTGGATGTAGACCTTGCTTTGCTGAATAACTATAAAATTCGGTGGTTTGGCAAAGCAAGGCCTACGTCCATTTATTTCTTCATATTTTATTCTCTACATAATATTTGGGTGTTTGTGTCATTTTTGGTTCAAACACATAATATATTAAAGGAAAATTGAGATTGATAACTTGTGAGAGCTACATAAGTAAAATCTCAATTGCAGACTCTTACTTTCACATCAAATTATTTTGCAATGATCCCTTCAAACCATCAGCCTGAAGAATACGAGACATTATAATGATAAGATAAATAAATTGAAACCGAATGTTGTATACAAAAAAGTTGTTACATGTCAGATCAGGAAAATGGTAAACTACTAAAAGAATAAGAAAAGCTAACATAAAAAATGCAAGTTAAGAGATGAATTTTTCCTCCTAAAGCTCTAAATATATGTAATTTTTATTGTGAATACATCCTTTTAGGAGACCTGACCAGTAGAACCAGAAACACAATCACTACTAGAAAAGGCAATTATTCCGACAGCATCAAGCGACGGCTTCCGACGTCCAATTTCTGACGGCTTCCGATGGGCCGTCGGCGGCCGTCGGAAGCCGTCGGAAAATCGCGAATTACAGGCTCAGCCGAGCCTTCTTCTTCCTCATTTCCATACGAAATTTTTTAACCCAAAATCCCCAAATCTCTTCCCCAAGCTTCCAATCATCAATTTCGAGCTTTCGGATCCTCCCCGGCTGCGTAATCAACTTCTATTGCTCTCTAGCTCAGGTATAATCTCTTATTTTCGCCAAAAATTTAATTTTTACCCTAAATCCAGGTTTGCATAAGTTGTTAAATTAGGGCTAATTGGTGATTGAAATTGTTTCCAATAATGTTATAATAGTTTCTAGCATTCCATGGTATTCCTATTTCATCTTTTATCGTGAAATTATGAAAAACATGTATAATTTGTGGTTGTTCGTGTATATGTAAATCGTTGTGTATGCCTTGATTCTACGATTATATATGTGTGTAGCGCTGCTATCATTGTATTGTGTTAGTTGGAATAAGATAAAATGAATGCACGAGCTAGGAATATTATATTGTGCACGTATTGACTTATGCAACAACAAAAAATGCGTCGAACGAGCCTTAAGTTGATGTAATACGTCGAATAAATGTGTTAAATTAAAATATATTTTTGTAAATGTGAACAGTTAGTAAAACTGTATTTTTCGTAAAATGTGCACATCTAATTGACAAAGGTCCCTTAGAGAGTTTTTGGTCCCGTCTAACGAGTGTTGTACATGATCGTTGTATAAATAGTCGTTTTTTTCGAAAAACGATCATTTATATTCATCTGGTACAATGTTTGTTGGATTTGTCCCTGTATTGGACAAGTTATGAACACAGTAAGCATTTACATTTTGTATACTACTTCGTCTCAAACAGTTCATTAAATTTCGGCCTAACTTTTCTTTTTTGTTTCCTACGTACACGCATTGTGTACAATGCAGGGAACAAAAGGGAAATGCTGCCGAAATTTTGTTGAATCGTTTAAGACGAAGTAATATACGAAATGTAAATGCTTACTGTGTTTGTAATGGAAAGTAGGATGTCTGACCATGGAAAAAAAAATTTGTACAATTTTTTGTATCGATACGTTAAAAAATAAAATGTGCCCTATTTGAAAATATTTTTAAATTTGTGAAGTAGTTCTTTAAATTCAAATATTATACGACCATGAAAATAATCTTTTTCGAATTTGTATTCTTGAAAATAAATATTAAATTTTGAACTTCTCATTTTCTCAAATAAGAAAAATGATTGATTATTTTGTTGATCGAAGGAGATGGATGTACCAAAGAAAAGGACTGAGGGGCTCAATAAAAGAAGATTTTTATAATGGTATAAACGTATTTGTTGAATTCATTTTAAGTAATAACGGAAACGATCCAGAAATTCGTTGTCAGTGTAGTAGGTGTAGACATTTGAAGTATTTGTTACCAGATATTGTGAAAGTTCATTTGTGCTAAAACGGTTTCGTACCCGAGTATTATGTTTGGGATCGGCATGGAGAAGTTGTAGCAAATACTTCTGTAGAGTCTGAAAGTGTCATTAACGAAATAGTTACGACGACCCGTATAGAAAATATGGTCGAAGATGCAGCACGATCAATGTTTCCTATGGTTGAAGTTGACGACGATGATGGAAATGTTGAAGAACCAAATATTGAAGCAAAAAAAATTTATGATTTACTAGATGCTGCTAAGAAACCTATTTGGGATGGTTGTAAAAGCGGCACTCAGCTGTTAGTAATCGCAGAATACATTGCGATGAAGTCAAAATACATCACTGAAGCTGGGTTTACGGCTGTTGTTCAAGCTGCAAAAAGACATATGCCGCCCGATAATCTAATGTGTGAAAATCACTATGAAGTTAAAAAACTTATGTCGGCTTTTGGTTTACCTTATCAGAAAATAGATACATGTTTAGAAGGCTGCATGTTGTTTTGGAAAGAAGAAGCAAACCTTAGAAATTGTAAAATTTGTAATCAGAAGAGATACAAACCAAGAAAAAAGAAGAGGAAGAAAATTCCGTACAAGCGTATGCATTACTTATCCATAACTCCAAGGCTTCAAAGATTATATGCATCTTCTGTAACTGCATCTAATATGAGATGGCATAGTGTGAGAACGGAGGAAGAGGGTACGTTGACACATCCGGCCGATGGAGAAGCATGGAAGTATTTCGATAAAACGTATCCAAATTTTGCAGCGGAGAGTCGAAATGTTAGATTAGGATTATGTACGGACGGGTTTTCTCCATTTTCTCAATTTGGTTCTAAATATTCATCCTGGCCCATTATCGTCACACCGTATAATTTACCTCCATAGATGTGTATGAAAACGCAATATATGTTTCTTACTGTTGTCGTTCCTGGCCCCGACGATCCGACACAAGGAATCAATGTATATTTACAACCGTTGATTGAAGAGTTAAAAATACTGTGGAACGAAGGAGTAGAAACATACGATGTGTCCAAAAAGAAAAAATTTCGTATGTTTGCTTCTTTGTTGTGGACTATAAGTGATTTTCCTGCCTATGCAATGCTTTCAGGATGGAGTACTGCCGGTCGTCTAGCATGTTCATATTGCATGGATGAAACACGAGCGTTTTCTTTACCTCATGGTAAGAAAATTTCATGGTTTGACTGTCATTGATATTTTCTCCATGTAAATCATCCCTTCAAAGGAGACAATTGAAAAACTTTTTAGCTAATAGAGTAGAAACCAGACAACCACCGACGATATGGTCAAGCGAAGACATATATGAACTTGTTAGGGACTATCCAAAGATATATAAAACTGGAGAGCAAACAGAAATTGAAGGCAAATCAGTTGTTCATAACTGGTGCAAACAAACTATTTTTTGGGAGTTGCCGTATTGGAAACATCTTCTGCTTCGTCATAATATAGATGTGATGCACAATGAGAAAAATGTATTTGATAATGTTTTTAACACAATTTTGAATGTGAAAGGGAAGACGAAGGATGATTTGAAATCAAGACGTGATATAGAAGAATTATGCAAACGTTCTGAGCTTCGTATGAAACCAAATGACAGTAAAAAACCCAAAGCATGTTACGAATTAGATAATAATCAAGTTAAAGCTGTGTTAAAATGGGTGGAAGGGTTAAGATTTCCTGATGGGATATCATCAAATCTTCGTAGATGTGTTGACTTTAAAAATGGTAGATTGAGCGGAATGAAAAGTCACGACTGTCACATAATGATGGAAAATTTATTTCCCGTTATGTTCAAAGAACTACTGCTGTTAAAAGTTTGGAAGGTAGTAACGGAGCTTGGTATGTTTTACAAAGAGCTTTGTTCGACTACTTTAAAAGTGCAACGTTTACATAAACTTGAAGTGAATATTCCTATATTACTTTGCAAATTATAGAAAATATTTCCGCCAGGTTTTTTTAATGTAATGGAACATTTACCTGTTCATCTCCCATTTGAAGCACGACTTCGAGGTCCTGTCCAATATGGATGGATGTATCCATTTGAGAGGTATGTAATATGTTATCACGTAATTTAATTGCATTTGAAAGATGAAGTTAATATAAATTAATTTTGCATAGATATTTGAATCATCTGAAGAAAAAATGGGGCAAAAAACACGAGTTGAAGGTTCGATATGTAAATCTTACATCGAAGAAGAAGCTTCGTTCTTTTTCTCTCACTATTTCAGTGACCATGTGAATATTTCATTTGAAAGTGTTCCTCGTAATGACGAAGGCGATGAACAAGAGTCCTCTTAAGCAATGTTATCTATTTTTAGACAACATGGTCGGCCTTCTGGAAAATGTGTAGAAATATGGCTAGACGATAGAGATCTTCATGTAGCACACACTTATATTCTACTAAATTGTGCCGAGGTTGCACCGTTTGTTAGGTAATCTGAAATAATAATTTGTGTTTTATTCTTTTCTATAATGCATGCGCGTGTATAACCTAATGTAATAATTTGTTAATATATACAGTGTTTATGAACGTGAACATCCGAACGGAGATTTCAGTAACTATGTTGAATTCTTGATGTATTATGAAATTGATGTGACTATGAAACCAAATCTGTTTACCATTGTTTACATGTTTTATGTCATTTCCATTTGTCATTTATTTAGCAATTTTTCATTAAAAATGCAATGAAATCTGCTTATCGTCGGAACAGTAGACCCATTATGAATCAGGTATAACACACTTCCATTTCTATTTCCATTTCAGTCATTAATTAAGCAATTTATACCGTTGATGTCATTTACATATGAAATATATTTCATTATCATGTTATTATTCTCTTATATAATGATGTGTATATATGTCATAGGTTTATCAAAATGTCATATAGAGGTAGGAGCTCTTCCCGATCATCAAGAGGCGATGACAGTGGCCCATCGCAAGATTCACATCGTCCAGTAGTTTCGTTAGTCCCTAGAGCAGAGGGGTAAGAATTAAATTTTATTCAGCATCTTATTTTTTTATGATATACCACTACGCCATAGATGGCCTACTGCAACGAAATTACATGGTGTTGCTAGCTATAATGTAACGATAGGTATGCTGATTTTTGTCTATTACAACACTCGCTTCAAGGTGTTAGCATAGGTATCAACAAGATGTTGTAGTAGCTATAGATGTATTCAAATTAAAAAATTAATAAAATTAGCAATCCGCGTGAATACGATCCAACGGTCTACATTTAATCTGGTTGTTAAAATGGATCACCACTGCAATTTGCCCCAAATTTTCGTTTTCCCGCCTAGTTCAGAGTAGATCCCCTTTTGGTTTTCATTCCAATTCGCCTCCTCCCATTCGCCTCCGCCACCAAATTATCACCCTCCTCTTCTTCTGCTTCCTCATTCGCCTCTGCCACCAAATTGTCACCCTCACCCCTAGCTACCCCCTGACCCATCGCGACCATCTAGCTCCAACCAGAGCCCCGTCACGACACCAAAACCCGAAGCCAAACAAAGTTTTCCGTTCAAACCCCTTTTGCCACCGCTGTCGTCGCCATCAGCTCTCACCTCCAACAGAAGACTTGCTCGCCACCAACCCCTCTACCTTTCTCCTTTAGACTACTTCACCTGAAAACCCTTCTAGTGCCTTAATTTCTCCCAAAACCCGAACTGCTGCCCTCGAGATTTTGGTTCACTTCGTACTTTCCATCGCAAGTTCAGAGCAGATCCCAGGCTGATCTCTTCGTACTTTCCCCTATGATTGCGGTTGCTTCACTTGGTACTGGTAATTTCAATAAGATAGTACGCCCCCCATATGTTTGTGCTAATGCTCCTTTGGAACTTGTTAATGTTTCAGAATCTGGCTGTTGTTGCAGCTTGCGGCTATGTGAGTTGAGGAATTATTTGCAAAGACACGAATCGATTTATTCACTGCTAGTTGAACAATTGTTGAGTGAAAGGATTGTGTGAGCTGCACAGGCAGATTCATAGACAGTCGAGCTTGTGTGTTGGCAAGACTGGAAGGACCAAGTTTCATTGATGCAAGCTTTGAGTCCAGCGACCAAAAGGAAACGATAATGGATGCAAGCTCTGAATGAACAGGCAGGAACTATTCAGTGGTGTAGGTCATAAATGCATAGGTCTGGAAACGTACAAGGAAGTGCGAAGATATTCAGTGATGCATATGTCAGAAGAAATGTGCAAAGCTATCGATATGGAAGAAACATACAAGGAAGTGATAGAGTGCGTTTGAAATGTAGGTCTGAAGTGCAGTATTTGCAGGGAGTGGGAGAAGGTTGGTTGGTTCACCATTGAATCTGGATGTAGTTGTATTGGTTGAAGGTTGGTTGGTTGGTTTGGTAAGTTATGGAAGTGATGGTGGAAGTTGGTGATGCAGAGGAGTTTCAGTTGGCAGTGTGATGCCTGAATGTTGGCAGAGAGATGTAGATGGAGTTTGGAGTTTGACAATGGTAGAGTGCTGCTGTGTATAGGTTACAGAGAGAAGCTAATGTGGTGATTGGAAATTGAAAACAGTTTGCAGTAGAGTTTTGGTGTTTGGCCGTAGGGGATTCAAGCAGATTTAGGCAAGGAGATGGAGGATAGGAATTAAGCTCAGTCTTCATTTGTGCATCATTTTACGTCATTTCAAAGAGGGCTCGATCTTCCAAAATCGGATGAATTGGGACTGCGGTGCCCCGGACCCCCGCCGGCGCTGCGCCCGGACCCGCTTCTCGGCTCGCCTTCGGCTCGGCACTCGGCTCGTCATATATTTGTCAGTGTCGGTGTCTATATAAATTGAAACTGCATATGTAATGAGTGAACTGAGTAATGTAGTGAGGAATATCTGTATATGTGAATATCAGTGTTATTTATCATTGAATTGTAAAATAGTGGAGTCAGGAATTTGTACTATTTTAAATGTTGAAATAAAATATTTATTTAAATAAATTACTGTTTGAATATCAAATTCTATGCAATAGCATTTTATTAAATAAATATTTATTTCTATTAAAAAATCAAATATGCTCTACATTGTGGGCCCCACAAATTCAGAAAGTTAATATCTATAGCAACATTTTGGAATGTTGGTACAGACACCTATGGATGTTGCCATAGACCCAAATAGGGTTCTATTGCAACAATATTTCTTATGTTGCCTTAGATAGTCAAAATGTTGCCTTTGAGGTCTGCGGCAACGCGGCAAAATGCATCACCGAGAAAGTGTTGTCTTTGCCCTTTTTTAGCCTATAGCAACATTTTTTGGCACTTCCTGCATCACTTCTTTGGTGTTGCAGTATGCAATCTATGGCGTAGTGTATGTACTTACTTATCTGTATCGTATTTAAAAACAGGGGGTTCGACCTACTTCCCTCGAAGGTTGTGCTGGATGTCTCTAGAGCTTCTTATCGCAGTAGGATGAGTGCTTGCTGGCTGAATTGGGATTATATCCCTCCCCACATCATAGAGTGTATATGGCAGGATGTCCTAGTATGTATATTTTTCTGTTTTCCATTTTTAATTCGTTTTTGTCGTTTTTCTACTGTTTATCGTTTACAGTGTAATCTTTTTTTTTCTTTTTATCGTGAAACACAGGCTGAGATAGACATCCAGACAGACGATATGCTGCTGGCACGAGGATACTGGATGAAGAAGATGCGGAAGAACTATAGGGACTCGATATTTGAAATTAAGAAATCTGGTAAGAAACCACGGTGGATGGGGGAGAGCGTATGGCAAGCATAGTTGGGATACTGGGAAACTGACGAGGCGAAGGCAAGTATACTAAATTTTTTTGAATTATTATTTTGACGCGATCGAAAAATAATGTATCAAATTTTGAATGTACAGGCAGAGTCGGATAGAAACTCTGCAAACAGAAATAAAAACCCGTCACTCATCGCGGAGAGTCGAAGTCATTTCAGCAGTATCGGCAGGAGTTGGTAAATTTACTGAATGATAATTGTAAATAGTTTATGCTATATAATTTTAAATGTATAATAATTGTATGTAAAAATCAACTTCAGGAAGCTGAGGCGCATGGTCCCGTGGGCTATATGGACGTGTTCACTCGTACGCATGCTGTCGAGCATGTAAATCCGGAAGGGACTGTTTCGTATACATGGCACGACGATAAATCCAGCAGGAGCCATGTAAGCATATTTCACTTTATGCAGTATTAGTAATTATTCTGCTTGTTAAACTATAATGAAATAAGATATGATGTTATTAATTTGTTAATGTAGGAAAAGTTTATGAAGCAGCGCCAGAAACTCTTTGCTGATACGGGTCGAGATCAGCTGACGACTGATGAGGAGGATGCTATTTTTGAGTCCGTTGTGGATCCATCAGATCATGGAAGACGATACGGATTTGGCAATCAAATGGTAAATAATTTATTTTACTGCTAATTTGATATTTAAGTCATAATTAATTAAATCGTAGGGATTTATACAAGCATCTTGTACCCAAAACCCTACGCCTCTCCCAATAAATGTTTAATTTACTAGTTTTAAGTCATTTGACTTTCATTAGGACAGTTATTCCCGTAATGTCACTATGGCCCATCAATAGGCCATATGATTGTGTTTAGAATTACAGTTAAAATTCGCAGTTTATATAGTAGAAGCATTTATAAAACACGACATCGAATATTAATACATAAGCTAAATTAGATTTAATAAGTTGCAATAATGGATTTATAAATAAATAAACTTGTATAACATCATAAACATAAGCATATAATGTCAGAAGTCATATTATTCAAGCTAAAGTAAATTTAAATAGGATTTATTTGTTTGATCTAAATTTAAATCTAAAAGCTAATTAAATAATTCAATTCTATGTTGGAATATATAATTTTATCTTAAAATACTTCAAATATACTATTTGGACCTTTTCAAAACAATAAACTTGAATTTTATTCATTTTTCTATTATTTAAAAATATTTGAACCTTGAAAAATCCTCCATATTGAATTTGAATTCGAAATCAAACCAACCAAATGACTTTATCACACCAGTAAAGCACAAGAAGGCAGAAGATATGAACGTTATGTTACTTACTAGCTTACTGTTAATTTGTACATGAACTCAAAAATCTTAAAAATGAATACCAAATATTTTGGTTATGCAAACTAAATAAGCAAATCAATATGATTTCAGAAGCCTACTACAAATTCATACATGGGTGACAATACTCGGTAAATGAAAACATAGGGTTTATAGAAAATTCAAACGGTTTATAATTAGTAATTTGGAAAACAAAACTGAAACCTTTTTGTTTATATTTTTCCATAAATTATTAAAATACTTAAGTTTCTTATATTTTTCTAGATATCCCATACATTGTCAGCCTCATTCAGTCTACACTTACATAAACATGCATAAACTAAATTAAATAACATTATCACATAGCTAATCATTCACATACGTGCACATACACTTACAGAGATCACACAGCTAAATTAAATATTTATTGCAGGCCAGCAGTCAGAGACGGGGTCGGCAGACTAGAGCTCAGATCGATCTAGCAGAGATCGAATATTTGCGGGCTAGAGTGGCCCAGCTGGAGGAGTAGAACCGCCGACAGGCCATACAGACCACACAGTTGCTAGACCAGCGTATCGCCGAGTACATGCAACAGTATGGTGGCCGCTTCCCTTCCTCTGCTGGCTCTGAATCTGGAGGAGAGTGATTGATTGCTTGCTTTTTCAGGTATGTTTTTTTAGTTTTGTATGATTTGGTAGACGGTGGAGGTAGTTGTTGATTTTTGTATGATTATGTTTTATACACTTGGTTATGTGGTTGTATGATGATGTGGATGTTGATGATTTTGTGTTATGTTGTGTATGTATGACATGGTAGAACACTTGTTGTTGGGGTTGTTGTGAATGTTGGAATGGTTATGTATATTATGTATTTTATTTTAATGTAATTTGATGTATTTGTGTGGTTGATGAATTTTGTGTAGTTTGAGTTTTGATATTTGGTTGGAATATTGTATACTGGATTCTGCAGTATTGGTGTAATAGTGTTTGGATGAGAAATGTGGATGGAATGCTATATTGCAGAAGAAATAAAAAAAATACAGCAGATTTCCGATGGCTTCCGACAGCTTTCAGGTAATAATTTTCCTACGGCTTTCGACAGCCTATAGGCCATTTTTTCCAACGGTTTCCGACGGCTTCCGACAAGTGTCGAAATCCGTCGGAATCCATCGGAAGCCGTCGAAGGCCGTCGGAAAAATTTTCGGCGCCCTGTGTCGGAAGCCGTCGGAAACACTGCTCCGACGCCTTATTTTCCTACGGCATTTTCCTACGGCCTCCGACGGCCGCCGAGGGTTTTATGCTGTCGGAAAATGCCTTTTCCCTTGTACTGAATTAAAATTATCACAACTTCCTTAATCATCATTTTCCAGTTTCTCCTGAACTTGTTGTTGAATCAACAAGAAATAGTTTACTAATTCATCCTCACTTCTAGGACAGGTAATACATGGATAAAATTTATCATATACTACCATCTCCTAACAAATCAAAATGTGTGTCCTTCAAACAAATTAAACATGATAAATTTATTGGAAGTTTTCAATGAAAAGTGTGCACATTTGTTGCAACAATACGAGAAATTTAAGAATGTTACATATCACTTACTTTCCACATCCCAAGTGCAATAAAAACTACCGAGAGAATCAATACACATAAATGGAACAATAAGAACATATTTTGTGAAGTCTGTGTACCTACCGAGCCATGCATAAGAAGATTTGCAAGGCACGAAGTTTGTAAGTTTGAAACCAAAAATTTTCAAGTTCAAGATTTGTCGAATGATACTGCTAAATGGAAAAGTTATATATATATATATATATCATATACCACGTATAATATTAATAATAAAAATTACAATGTTAATTTTATTTTCATGTATTGGTTTAAAAAAATACTACTTCGGGTATAAAAAGCTATGTCACGATATCTGTAGGAATGTACATCTAATTTTTAGTTTAAGTCAAATGGTTTCGAGATATATCAATCGTGTATTAGTCTAATTATTTTTTTAAAGATTTTCAATTTAATACGAAGTTTATAATTATGTTTATCGGGTACTTATAAATTGTCAGATTAGTAAATAACACTCCCCCACTTAAGCATATTTGTAAAGTGCAAACTTACGTATATCCAAATATGGTTAAATAATGAAAGTATGAAATGCAGATGGAGTGAATTATTCTAAAATTATTGTTTATAATGCATGCATTACACTTACAAACTATAGAAGAGTGAATATATCATATAAATGTTACTATAACTGGAAAAGTTATAATTAATAAATTAGGAATAAACCAAAAATTGATTGGAAACCCATATCACGGCTATGATCACTGAGAAATTCCTAATATGCAAACTAGTAGTCATAAGGTTTATGAAAGCAACAAACTTTGCAAATCCACTTACTTCACTATTTGACAAAAAGGCACATCCATTTACTTGAAAAATCCTTTTTTGACAAAAAAGGCACATCCATTTACTTGAAAAATTCTTTTTTGACAAAAAAGGCCCATTCACTTGCATTTGATGCCCTTTCTAATCTGTACTAACTTAATTACATTAGATTATAAACCGTGTTGATAATCATTTATGCTACAATAATAATAATTTTAAATGTTAATAATTTATATAAACTAGTGCTTGCTTTGTCGTACCATAGAAAAACATAATTTTGATAAATACTTAGGGATGGCTAAGTCATAAATAGTACAATCAAGAATCTTGAGTACCATAAGGAGTCTCCATATCTATATCAACAATGCCTTTAGATAACAAATTTCAAGAAACAACATTATAAATTTTAGAAAATAATCCTACAAGAAAAAATTCGATAACAAAAAACAGAAAAAATTACTTCACCTCCCTAGAATAATCACAAAAACCTTCTGAATCATTTGGAAAGTTATAAGTAGTAAGAGAACAAATAACAAAATGAATAAATAACATCTTCTAAACTACATATACCATAACATACTATCATAAAGAAAACTATTGTTGTGAATTAGGAGGATTTACTTGCAAGATTGATCTATTACATTTTTAATCTTTGGAGAAATGAAGAACTAAAACTATAGCCTAACTTGATTAACTATTTATCAAGCAAGGTCACAACAATATATTATAGAAACATTCAGTAGTGGACAAAAAAACATAAGTTAATTAGGTAGGATTCCTCTATCTTTAGCATTTTTAGTATAATTTGGATCATAACATAATTTATATTAATAATATGGATGTGATAATATTCTTACTGATAAATGGTAAACATAGTGGAATGGTTCAACGACAACATTGAACGGTACAACAAATATTAATTTGACCCATATGATTACCCTGTTGTATTTTCTATGATTGTATATACATATTATGTTATACGAATGTATGTATGGATGTATGTTTGTGTATGATATGCATAATTTGAAAGAGGACAAGTTGCATAGTCCGTCCTTTGGAATTTCAAAGGTGAAATTTTTTTTGGTGGGGGGTGGGGTAAGGGAAATGTAACACTAAGTAAAATTTAGATAATTAAATAGATATTTAACGAAGGGTAAAATTATAGTTTTACTAAAGGGTGAAATGAAATTTTTTATAAATGAATGAATCAAGCAACGAAACATGTACAATTGCGAAGAGCATAATTTTCTGGTGAAGCTGCACTATAAAAGCATCTAAATCTATACAGATTAAAAGTTACGTATTAAGTTGTAATTAGGTTTGAAATTAGGCTAAGTAGGATCTAAGGCCCGTTAATACAGAAGTGAAGAAGATAAGTAGCATGGCCTAAAGAGAAAGTATGTAAAATTACTTTCTTCATCGTCTTTCTCTTCTCAAGTGACATAAACCTTATAACCATCGATCTAAAATCCCTTAAACAAACCTCCACCAAATCTAACCAATTGGAGTCTATTGATCATAATTAAAAGGAGAACGAGAAGATAGCAAAATCAAAGTGAATTGTGGGGTTTGGGGCTAGGGAAATATCCAAACATAGATTAGGAAGAGTATTTAATCAATTTGGGGCTACCTCAGATAACTTGGTGAGTTAGGATTTATTTACTATGCATATGATTCTATATATGTTTGTAATCCATTGTTTATAGCCTATATTAGATTAATATTCATAATTGAGATGAATTATATGTTAGTATATGCTTATTGATACTGAAATTGAAACAGGAAAAAGATAACTAATTATTGATGTTAAACTATAGACCTTGGTCAAAAATTAGGATAGAAGGTTATTATGAACGATGTTTATATATATGAATCATAAGAAAAATGACTCTACTTAACTGAATATGGGTGATATGTGAACTCGAAGTGGATGTAAATTAAATGAATAATATGACAATATTATATTTTTATATGGGTAAATATTATAATTAATGGTGTAAGAAGAAGAACCATAACTATAACAAGTACAGGTTATTATTATAATTAAGATGAATATAATGTAGTTATATTATGATGAAATTGATGAAATGACCATAAGAATGTTGTAATATTTCCAAATAACATTTTATAAAAGATACCTAAACCAAATGATGTTTCATATAAATAGTAAGTGAAAAAAATGAAAAAAGGTGAAAACCGGGGCCGGTCTTGATGTATGAGAGACTCTAGACAAATTTTTTTTTAAGGCTATCACATATAAAAATATTAAAAAATAATGGCGAATGACAAAAATGAGAAAGTAGGAATATTTCATTAATACAAAATGATAGTTCATAGTTATAATTACATAGAGGTGGAACAAAAGACTTTCACCTTGTACTCATTCTTCGTACATTTTGAGTAGTAAAACTACTAAGCAAAACACTTAAATCAAGTGATTCTAATTTTTTTTTCTCAATAGATATTATCGCCAATCCATTCAATTTTTCTTGCGACATAGTCATTCGAAGAAAAGATTTAATAAGTTTTAGTTTTGAAAAGCTTCTTTCCGTCAAGACAACGGTCGTAAGAATAGTCAATAATATTCTATAAGCAACCCATGCATTGACATAAAGACAACCCATCCTCTTGATATAATTTAATACATCAATAGCGCTTTTTGCATTTGTTGGTAAAACCTCTCTAATGATTTGCAACTCCGCAAATAACTCCGCTCCATCGATATCGAAAACCATCTCATGTTTCAAATATTTCTCAAGGTTATCACATGAAGACTTCAAACTATCATAAGAAGAATGCTTCAACCTTTCTAGATCATACAAAAATCCAATTATCTCACCATACTTTTTAATTTGTTCAAATCTACTCTCAAGTGATGACAAATCTTGATCCACAATATATAAAAATTAATTGACCCTAAAAAATTCTTTTGGTGATTGCAGAATGTCTTCGCTACTATTTTCACCAAATTGTCTCTTTCTACGAATTATGCGCCTTTCGAAAACTTAAGGTTCAATTCCCAATTCATTTGCACTTTTTTCGGCTTCAACCATTGAGGATTTGAATCCATTTTCTCGAAAAAGTTTGAAAAAACAAATTAGACCCTTTAGATGATCCATAGCAACATCAATATGCATATCTTCTACTTATAGCTCTTTGCTTACTCTATTAACATTATTCAATAAAGTGTACCATATAACCATACCAAGCAAAAACTCAAAGTTCTCAAACTCATACTTTACTAAGGATTCGACCTCGCTTTTGCACATATGATCATCATTAAGACTCGCCAATTGAATTAAAGCATTTTTTATTTTTGGAGCTTGAGACCAAATCGCTTTCACACTTTCAACATGACTTTCCCAACTTGTTTGTGATAATGACTTTAGTGTAAGACCATCAACATTATCTTTAAATATTTTCCATCGTTTAGTTGAGGATGAAAACAAAGTATATACGCGTTGTACCACTCCAAAAAAAAACGGCTTTAGAGCAACATTTAACCATCTCATAAAGGGCGAGATTAAGACTATGACAACCACGGGGGTGTAAAATGCTCTAGGATTAAATTATAGTAATCTATTTTGCATGCCTTTATTTTTTCCTTTCATATTGGAATCGTTATCATAGCCTTGTCCTCTCACATTATCAATATCAAGTTCCAAATCATTCAAAACACTAACAAGTTCATCAAAAAGCCCTTTGCCGGAAGTGTCATCAACCACTAAAAATCCTAAGAAAAACTCTTCCACCTTCACCGTATTGTTTGAAATATCCACACACCTCAAGATTATAGTAAATTGTTCTTCATGGCTTGCATCCGGAGTACAATCAAGCATGATAGAAAAATACTTTGCTTCTTATTTTTTTTCAATAATTGATTTTCTAATTTCACCCGCGTTTAGAAGTATTAACTCATTTTGAATCTTGTGACTAAGATAATGGTAATAAATTTCTTTAATTTGAATTCTACGAATGTGTTCTTGCATTATTGGATCAAATTTGGCAATCATTTCTATAATGCTTAAAAATATTCCATTATTCTCTTGATAAATCTTCTCATTATCACCACGAAATGCCAAATTATTTTGAGCAAGAGTTGTGACAACCGATATTATTCTTATAAGTACTTGTCTCCAATGCTCTTTTTCTTTACTAATTTGTTATTGTACACTTTTGTCAATTGTTTCATTCTTTTGAAATCTTTTTTTCCAATTCAATCCATTTCTCCGTGCTAGTGATATGATCAACACTAACTTCATGTGCTTTGAGTTTTTCACTAATATTTTTCCAATCATTCACTCCTTCATTTGCCAATTGAAACATTATTTTATCATTTTTGAATAGGGGATTTTCACTTCAAGGGCTTATTTGTGCAGGTAATAAGTTTTAAGGACACTATTTCTCAAAAATTAGTTTTAAGGACATTTTACAGGAAAAAGATAAAAGAATTTATCATTTTCAGTTATACAGAAATAATGATAAAAAGATTTATCATTTTCCTGTATAACTTAAAAAGATAAATGAATTTATCATTATCCTGTAAATTGTCCTTAAAACTAATTATTTAGAAGTGTTGTCCTTAAAACTTATTACCCTGAAAATAGAAGCCCTTCAACATAATTTCCACTTTTGAATAACTTCCAATAAAAACAAAATACTTTATCTAAAGCTTTGGAGTATACTAACCATTTTCTATCATGCTTTTCTCCATTTGACAATTGTCTAAAATAGTGTATGGTAGAGAAACGTCTATTTGATACATCTTTAGGAAAATTAATATTATTATCTTTTGTGGGACCTCTTTGAACAATCAAATCTCTCAGGTGTTGGTTCATATTTTTCCAATTTACCGGGTCACTAATGTCTAAAGAAAGTGGTACAAACTCCATAGTAACGTCCTCGTTTAAATTAATCTCATTCACATTAATAACTGCGTTCTCGTTTGTCACAACCTCATCAACTTCGACACCATTTCCCTCTATTTCAATACCAACTTCTTCCTCTTGTTTCTTGCTAAAAAATTTATTAAGCGAGCCCGCTTGTTTTCTAATATCATTTTCAATTTCAAGTTTTTTCTTTCTTTTGAAAGCCCCGGACTCATATTTTCTAAAAGACATCCTGTAAAAATAATGATAGCATAATGCAAATAGTTACGATTCCATGTTTTTAAAATTTTAACATTATAATTGCTTGAATTAGTCTAATAACAATCAATTTAAAACTCTAAAAATATATCATCATTATTCTCAATCACCCAAACATACCGTTGAATTAGTTTACAACTTACAAACGTACCGTTGTAAAAAAAAACTGTTGAATTTGTGTGATAAGTTATCACACAAACATATCTAATTGCTTGAATGGTTGAATTAGTCTCAATCACTCAAGTCTGTATAAACTCAAATTGGCTACTAAAAAAACAACATTTTCTGCAACATAAATTAAATACAAATGTTAATAACCACTTGCATTATAATTAGTATAATATCCTAATGATATGGTGGCTACAGCAAGTGTGCTGGCTGTAACAACATATATACCCCAATCTAGTGGCGGTGGTGCCCTCAAACATAAAATTTCTCAAATAACCTAGAAGCTATTGAATTAAAAAGAATTATGAGAATTTTATCTAATAGTCGATTGAATTAGAGATGAGATTCCGTTGCTCTTTTGTCTCCTTGATCAATTGAACCCTAGCTGCAGTTAAAATGTTTTGAAATTTGCCAAATTGCCCAAACCCTAGCTGAAGCTGGCGTTGCTCGGCTGCTGTCTGCTGAACGAAATTGTTTTTTTGGACGTGTGGTGCGTGCTTTCTGAACGAATTTTTTTTCCTTTTTGCGTGTGCGTGTGATGGAAGAAGAAGAGTTTTGGCTGCTGCAACTACCGTAAAGACTTTCTTATTATTTTTTTTGGGACCCCTCAGATTTTGGGGCCCTAGGCAGTGGCCCAGTGGGCCGATCTGAAGGCCGGGTCTGGTCAAAACTAGAAACTAACAGTGTTTCAAAAGTTTGAATTTGTAATTCATGTATTTAACATTTTACATTGGAAACCCGTATTGAACACGTTTATTTTTCGCATATCTCAAACATCTGAAATGTTGGTCTAGACAGTGATTCAAAGGATTAGATGTCTAAAAAGCTAATGAAAATTTCCACCAAGAAGTCAGATGTTTAAATGACGATGTCAGATGTCTCAATATGTATTTGATGTCTGAACATTACAAACAGATGTCTGAACGTCTATACCTGACGTAGGTTAAAACTAGACCTCATAATATAACAGTTTAAGGCACTTTGTCATGATCGACAACGTTAAAACGTTGAATGATGTATATATGGAAATAATACCTAAAGATGATGATTTAGAACACGTGTATCGATACAAGTAGATTTACAATAAAGAGACGTTGATGTGATTGGTATTAGATGATACTGGCAGATTGATGATAAGTGAATATTTGCTACGATTGATTGAGACTCGTTGGTAACTACATGTGGCTAGGAGTTAACATAGTCGGTGTATAGACCGAGGGAGATAGAGACGTCTATCTTTAATTCACTAAAGTGATTCTACATAATCTTAGATTTAGTTGGTCAGCTGTACTAGGATCAAGGTATGACATAGGGTCAGTCCTTTAGACATAGCACATGATATGCCAAAAATAATAGATGTTGGGCTATGTTAAATAGATTGTAAAGCGTATTAACAGGGAGGTGTAGTCGACCATCTTTGTCGCCTTATTGGCGAGTAAGGGGATGTTAATTGATCTTGTAGTCAACCCGATTGTTTTATTTTATTTTATTTTAAAAAATTGGCACTTTATTTCTAAAAAAATTCATATACTTTATTAATAATATGTATTATCAAAGTCTTACGATAACCCCAACATTACCTAAATGGATGTTTAGCAAGAAAAAATATACATATCATCCGTGTATATTAAGTTATAATTTTTTTACAGATTGGTGGTTTCCAAAGTAGGTGATGATGACTGGATTATACAAAATTCACCCATACTAGTTAGAAAAAACCAATACAAGCTAAAACAAATAAAAGAAGATACAATAAATAAAGCAAGTTAACAAATTTATGTGAGTCCAGAGCTTCATTCATTTAATACTTCACTTCTCTAGCTTCACTCGAATCTTTGACTTTGCTTCTGGATCTACTATCCACTGTGTTTTTCCAAAGCTTTCATGAGATGGCTAGGCAACCGACTACTGCGTGATTTGAATCTTTCCAGAATTTGCGCTTTTCGAGGGATTGTAATCATGGCATCAGTCAGATAATATTGAAATTCTTACATAGTACACTTTGTTGTGCACATGTTTATGTGAAGAATTTTAATTTCTTAACTATTATTTTGCAGTCTTGAATTAACAATTCTAGCAAGTTCAATTGGGAGTTTTTTGTCTTGGTTTAATCTAGAATTTCGGTCAATCTATATATGTCATATTGTTGTTGCAAGTGTCGTGTCTATTAGACCCGAATGAAGGTTCTTTGATGTGTAGTTGCTTATTATGATCACTAAGCACCTAACGATTGCGATTGGATGTCCGACTTATATTTGTATTGCTTGCTTCACTTGTTGCCATACTGACGATGAATTATCACATGAAAAAAAATTATGACTTAAACTTTCATCTTCTTTGTTGTATAATTTGCATACTATTGAAGAACCGATACCCTAGTTTTTCGTTATGCCCACGGTTTTCAATTTGTTTACAGATGCTAGATATAAACACATTGACATTTTTGGTGCATGAATTAGGTTCCTTATACGATAATAACATGGATGAGTGTTGCTTTTGATTCTTGTACTGTTCCAGGCAGATTTTAAACTGAATTGTCCAATCTGACAAAGGCTCCACCACCAGAAATTTTTTGTCCCGTTATTATGTACCGTTACTTATTCTATGAGTTTTGTTATATTTAAGGGCCAATTATATGTGTTAGGCTGGGCCCGTACAATGGGTTGGGATGGATTAAAATGGGTTAGGTCGAGTTTAACCCAATCCATTTATGACACATAATTTTTTATCTATTTATGACTTAACCCACTTAATAAGCTGGTTACCCATTTAAATATTTAAATTTAATTTGACTAATAAAAAAAATATATAAAATAATTCTAATTCTAATTTTTATGTTTTGAGTTCTGATAAAAATTTAAAATTTTAATTCTAATTTTCATCAAAATTCAAATATGGGGATGCGGTAGCTTATTATTTTCTAAGTACAACTGTCCATCCCCTTGAAGAACTACAGTGTGCGTTCACACGATAAAGTATTTGAGTGTTACATATTGTCCGTAATCTAGGTGGGAGTTAATTGGTTGATGTCCCGCCTGATTCTGAGTTAGAACGAAGGAGTTATTGTAGTCTGAACAAAAAAATAGCGGCTTCTGCACTAGGCGGAGTTCAAATATGGGGATGCGGTAGCCTGTTATTTTCTAAGTACAACTGCCAGTCTCCATGAAAAACTACAATGTATGTTCAAAATTTTTATTTTTCAAATTTATATTAAAATTTAATGTTTTTAATAAATGGGTAAATGGGTTACCCATTTATAACCCTTTTAAAAATGGATCAACCCAACGCATAACTCATTTAATAATATTCATAAATGAGTTGAGCCAACTCATTACTCATTTATAATTATGGTAAATGGGTTGGGTCATATTTTGACAGGTCTAGTTAAGGCTCCACTCTATTTCAGAGATGAGAGCAGAATATCTTTATTTACTCCTCCTATGCAACCCAATGCTTTCCATCCCAATATGCTAATTAGCAACTTGCCATTGATCCATGGAGCAAACCATAAAGTTGTATTTTTGCCATTTGCAATATTCTTTCAATTATTCCTGACATAAAGTTATAGTTTTAAGGAGAAATAGAGTAAACAAACACAGATAGCGATCTTTTATATCTCGTTTACAAGCATCTCCACCGTTTATATAAATCAACGGTGTATATTTTTGTTTTCTCTTATTTTGGATTACAGGCTTTCGGCCCATACTTTGTATAAATACTTGTATTTTGTTTCTGTACAAACTATGAGAAGTAATAACATTTTACAGTTTACTTCAAATACATCAATTCTTGATATGGTATCAGAGCTTTAAAACAGTCTAACGACTGAATCATCAGATCTTGCTCTAAAGATCATCATCGAGCCATCCTTAAAGATAGATCATCTATCTTTGGTTGCTCTCAGTTCTTTCATTGAGCAAATCATCATTTGATTTGTTTTCTTTCTCTCTATACCTCTCACAAAATTCTTCCCAAGCCTTACTTCTGAAAATTACTTTCAAGAATCAATTTCTTGATACAATTTCTGGCTGCAAATTTAAAAATCTGCCTCGCCAGCATCTGTTTCCAGCATGGCAGGAGATGAAGATACTGTTTCTTCATCCTCACCCAAAAACAATGTTTCTGCTGCGTCAAATAGTGATCACAACACTGCAAAAGAATCAAGAAACATCATTAATCCAAAAAATCATATTATCTCTATACAACTCGATGAGGCAAATTATCTACTATGGAAATGTCAAATCATGGCTGCCCTAACTGGGTATGGATTAGAAGAATACATCAGTGGAACTCTTGCAATTCCAGCAAAAATGATTTCTGACAGTGAAGGAAAACTCATAATAAATCAAGAATTTACTCACTACAAAAGACAAGATAGTCTCCTATGTGCTTGGCTATTTTCATCAATCAGCCATTCCTTATTACCACAGTTGATAGGGTGTAAAACAGCCCAAGAAATTTGGGAAACAGTGGAGAAAACCTTCAACACTCAGTCATCAGCAAGAATTATGCATTACAAACGTCAACTTAACAACATTAGCAAGGATTCTATGTCTATGAGAGAGTATTTAACAAAAATCAAAACACTATGTGACTTACTTGAAGTTGTTGGTCACAATATTTCTGAAGCAGATCAAGTTCTCACCATTTTAAGTGGTCTTGATGATGATTACGAGTCAGTTGTTACTATGCTTTCCTCCCAACCTACCACTCCATCAATTCAGCATATTCAGTCAACACTCATTGCTCATGAAGGAAGAATTGAAGCCAAGAAAACAAGAAACAGTGAGTATATGGTCAATTATGCTTCCACAAACAGAAATAAAAATCAAGAAAGGCCTCAAAACAATAAAACTGATCAAAATGTTCAAAGAAATACTCAGATGTCAAACAGAGGAAGAGGGAGAGGCAGGTTTGGTAATAATTCAAATAGAATTAAGTGTCAAATTTGTGAGAAATTTGGCCATACAGCTGGAAAGTGTTATTTTAGGTTTGATCAAAATTTTTCTCTAAGTCAACAAGGAAATAACAATCAGAAATCAAACTATCCAAGTGCTAACATTGCTCAAGCAGGAACAGAAAAAAATCAAGACTCCAAAAATAATGGAGATTCTAATACCAAAGTTGATGATATTCAGACTGAAGATTGGTTTCTTGATTCTGGAGCCACAAATCATATTACCAACAATCTGAACAACTTGAACATTGGCAATAAAGAATATAAAGGTACACATTCTTTATTTATGGGTAATGACATTTCTTCAAAAATTACTCATACTGGTATTGCTATGCTTAACAGTAAAAGGAAGTTATATTTAAATAATCTTCTTAGGGTGCCAGAAATTAAGAAAAACTTGCTTAGTGTATCACAATTTGCTAATGATAATCAAGTCTATTTTGAGTTTTTTCCTCACCATTACACAATTAGAGATATTCTAAATAATGAAATTTTATTACAGGGTAATGTGCAAAATGGACTATATCTGTTCAATCCTGGCAAGAACAATAGAAACTGTGAAAGTAGATACTGGTGCAATTTCTCTAAAACTGGGTGTACAACAGTTATGAATAAACTAGATTTGTGGCATTGTAAGCTAGGACATCCAAGTATTAACATTGTAAGGAATATTTTGAGAAATAACAATATTAAGTTTGATGATATATCTCATAGTTATGTTTGTTCTGCATGTCAGTTAGGGAAAAGTCATAAGCTACCATTTCCAAATTCTCAAACTAAATATAGTAAACCATTAGAAATGGTAGCTACTGACTTATGGGGACCAGCCCCAATAACTTCTGATTACGGTTATAAATATTATGTTTCTTTTGTTGATTCATACTCAAGATATACATGGATATATTTCTTAAAATCAAAAGCAGATACAGCTAATGCTATAATACAGTTTATAACTCAAGCAGAAAGACAAACAGGTGCAAAGTTAAAAATTCTTCAGACAGATGGAGGGACAGAGTATAAACCTCTGAAAGAATATTTTAATATGAAAGGTATTCTACATCGAATGACATGTCCCTATACTTCTGAACAGAATGGGCTTGTTGAAAGAAAGCACAGGCATATTGTGGAAACTGGGTTAACTTTATTAGCTCAAGCCTCTCTTCCTTTAAAATTTTGGCCTGATGCTTTTATTTCTAGTGTTTTTCTTATTAACAGGTTGCTAACAAAAGTTTTGCACAATACAAGTCCATTAGAAAATTTATTCAATATCAAGCCAGATTATAATTCTCTCAAAATTTTTGGATGTTTATGTTTTCCAAATTTAAGATCTTATAATACTCATAAACTAAGTTTTAGATCTGAGCCATGTACTTTTATTGGATATGCTCAAAATCAAAAGGGTTATAAGTGTCTTACCAGTAAAGGTAAAGTGATCATCTCAAGACATGTAGCTTTCAATGAGCTCATCTTTCCTTTTAAGGAAGCTGAAGTGAAACCTACCCAAAAAGTCTATGATGCAAAGGTATCCATTCCAGCTATTCCAGTTCATACTTTCAATCAAGCCAAAGTAATCAATTCACATCAGCAAGCCATATCACCACTCCAACACACAGTGCTCAATAGAAAGCCAGATCAGAGTGATGCTTCACCCCGAAACACAATGCTCTCTGTTGAGCCAGGTCAGAATGAAAATGATGTCAGCAATTCTTCACCTAATCAAGAAAATCAGAGAATTAGTGATAATGATAGTTCAAAAGCCAGCAGTGAAGAAAATATGCAACAAAAAACTGGACATCATATGATTACAAGAGCCAAAAGTGGAATCTTCAAACCAAAAGTATATAACATCAGTATTGAAGAAAGGGAACCTACAACTTATGAAGAAGCAAGTAGACATGTCCATTGGAAAGCTGCTATGGATGAGGAATTCTCAGCTTTAACCAAAAATAAAACTTGGAGCCTTGTAGAAAAACCTCACAATAAAAATATTGTTGGAAATAAATGGGTCTACAAAATCAAAAGAAGATCTGATGGATCTATTCTCAAGTATAAAGCAAGGCTTGTTGCTAAAGGATATGCTCAACAATATGGATTCGATTTTAATGAAACCTTCTCTCCAGTTATCAAACCCACAACAATTAGAATTATTTTAACTGCTGCCTTACATTATAAATGGGAATTGAAGCAGCTTGATGTCAACAATGCATTTCTTAATGGAGAACTTCAAGAAGAAGTATATATGCATCAACCACAGGGGTATGATAAGCATGACAGTAAACTTGTATGCAAGTTACACAAAGCTCTATATGGATTAAAGCAGGCACCAAGGGTATGGTATGATAAATTAAAACAAGCTCTTACTGCTATAGGTTATCACAATGCAAAATCTGATAACTCTTTATATTTTAAGAATGAAGGAGGTCACAAAACATACATTTTAGTGTATGTAGATGATCTTATTTTAACTGGTAGTAGCAGTTTAGAAATAACAAATGTCACCAAGTATTTAAATTCAACTTTTTCAATCAAAGACTTGGGGCAGCTAAATTATTTTCTTGGAATAGAAGTCATCAGAAACTCTGATACAAATATAATTCTTTCTCAAAGAAAATATATTTCTGAAATTTTAGCAAAAGCAAAAATGGATTTAGCAAAATCTTTGCCTACTCCTATGATTAGTAACTTAGGATTGTCTAAGCATAGTGGAGACATATTTTATGATCCTACATTATATAGAAGTATAGTTGGAGCATTACAGTATGCTACTGCTACTAGACCTGATATAACATATAGTGTAAACAAAGTCTCACAATTTATGCATGAACCTCATGATGATCATTGGAAGGCAGTAAAACGAATTTTAAGATATCTTAAAGGAACTATTAATCATGGGCTATATTTTAGTACTAACAAAAACTTTGAGTTAAGAAGTTACTCAGATGCAGATTGGGCCTCCGATCATGATGATCGAAGATCCACAAGTGGTTTTATCATTTATCTGGGAGACAACCCTATCTCATGGAGCTCAAAGAAGCAACCCACTGTTTCTCGGTCTAGCACGGAGGCGGAATATCGAAGTGTTGCAAGTACCACTGCAGAGCTAATCTGGATCCAGACCTTGCTCAAAGAAATCAGTCTGCCTACTCGAAGTAAACCAATTATTTGGTGTGATAATCTGAGTACTATCGCCATGTCTGCCAACCCAGTGCTTCATTCTCGTACAAAGCATATAGAATTGGATCTATACTTTGTACGAGAACATGTTATCAGCGGCAAATTAGAGATCAATCATGTTCCAGCAAGTCATCAGAGAGCTGACATGCTGACTAAAGCTTTATCAAGGAGGAATTTTGAGAGATTCAAAGAAGATTTCAGAGTTCGATGTATCGGAGAAGAAGAAAGGGGAAAAGAAAAAAACCCTAGCTGAAGAATAAAACCCTCGCTCTTTTTGACGGGGAGAAATAGAGTAAACAAACACAGATAGCGATCTTTTATATCTCGTTTACAAGCATCTCCACCGTTTATATAAATCAACGATGTATATTTTTGTTTTCTCTTATTTTGGATTACAGGCTTTCGGCCCATACTTTGTATAAATACTTGTATTTTGTTTCTGTACAAACTATGAGAAGTAATAACATTTTACAGTTTACTTCAAATACATCAATTCTTGATAAGGAGTAATTTCCAATTAAAAGTTGCATTAGCATCTTCTGTAATGATCCAAAAATATTTCAAGCAATTTCTACTTTTCATCCATGATGCACGTATACTATCTTGTTGCAAATATTTCCATAGCAATTTCATTGACATTGGTTCTGTTATATGATGCAAACTTCTTAATCCCATGCCTCCTCCTTGTTTTTGCTTTGCATAATGTATTCCACTTAACTTTGTGTTGTTTTCCTTGCCATAATAAGTTGGCATATATAATTTTAAATAGATCGATACCATTTTTTGGCATTTGAAAAATTTGTAACCAAAAGGCAATAGTCCAATGAATTGCTGTTTTTGTTAACTCTAGCCTACCAGTTAATGCTAGAAGTCTTCCATCTAACCACTCAGCTTTGTTTTATTTTATTAGTAAGGATTTTGTAATCAGCACTTCTCAAAGAAGAGCTAGTGAGTGGGATATCAAGGTTAATAACTGGTAAGCATACATTTTATATTCCCAATTCATGTGATATATCTGCTTTTAAAGGAGAACTTTTGCTAAAGAATGGTTTTGATTTTCATTCATTCATATATAATCCCATATTTTCCCAGATTCTGCATCACTTTTTAATATAAAAGGCATTATATATACTAGCTTTTGCAAATACCCGAAGATCGTCTGCATAGAGCATAAGATTGATAACTGGATTATTTTTGTAAATTGGACTGATGTCTCCATTTATATGCTAAATATAAAAAATTACAGACAGATACTCCATTCTTTGGAAAATAAACATGGAGAAAGGGGTCCCCGTCTTAATCCCATATTATGATCAACATGGTGAACCATTGATTGATATAGAAAAAGTTTGAGTGGTTATGCATTTGTATATTATATAAATGATTTAGTGTGGAAGATCATTAGTGACATCATGTGGCAAATGTACTCTCTACCTACATTACTATAAGCTTTTTCCAAATCAACTCTTAGGCACTATTGTTAGATCATATTTTTATTGAAGGTTCTAACTATCTCATAAGCTAAAAGAGAGCTTCCAGTGATTAACTATTGAATTTTAGAGGAGAAGAGAGAATACGATGATTAATTAGTTTCATTGCTATTTTTCTGATTCTACAAGCTCTTTGTACATGATTATATACAGCTTAATTTTACTAGCTGTTATCCAGCCTTTTGGCCTGGCTATATTCGGACTGACTAGCCAAGATAAACTCGATTGTTATCGGAACCGACAAATTAAATGAACAACCACGAAACCTAAAGATCAAGCATATATGATAATATGAAGCAGTGGCGAAATGAAAGAAGAAGACGCACTCAATAGAATGATAAAAATATACCATTTACTGAAAATGGATCGGGTATGATTCATATTCACCAATTATGGATCGTATTGTATTGATATTACAGTTCAACTCAATGGAAAACGATCGATATCTCAAAAATACAAGTCAACTACATATGAAACTTTGGGAACATCAATATATTGAAGAGTGGAGCCCACCATATTGATCGTGTGCCGAAAGGAGCTCATAGAACGATCGATGTCGATCGTTATTATGAATGATGTGGGACTCGCGATCGATGCTGTGACTTCTTCTGGATTTAGAGATTCCGCTGCCGAAATTTCAAGAAGATATTTCACCGTCTTTCCCTATAAATATAGACTTGATTATTCATTTACGAGATCTTTACGCGGCTGTTTCCTTGGTACTCCATTGTAACTACAGATCATATCCAATCTAACTCTCTGTACTCAGCAATTCAAGTGATTAATAAAGTAATTTCTCTAAAGTGGACGTAAGCTTTCAACGCCGAACTACTATAAATTATTGTGTTCTTGTTATTGGTTATTTTTTGTTATTTAATTGCTTGTTTACTTTGTTTTCATTTATTATTCTTTATTTATTTCTCTACAAAATCTCTATTGGGCGTTTGTGCCAATTTTTGATGCAAACATTTTGGTGCTTTCATTGAGAAACGAATTCTCAGCTCGATTGGATCTCATCATCTACTTGTGGATTCTCATATTCACGAGATAGATCCAGCTTTCTACCAACAAGCTTCCACTTCTATTCGGATTTGCAAAATTTTAACGAAAACCGCTAACAATGGTTAGGAACATTAGAACTACCATTCAAAACGCAGAGGGAAACGAGAAAGCCAGCATCCAAGAAGGAGGCAAGAGCAATCTACCGGTAGATGTTAATGCTACTAATCCAGTTGATGTCTAGAATCCAATTGATTACATCATAAGAACTGGTTTCCAAATTTGATGAGAAAGCTCATGGATAGCCACCGACGGTTGAACCAGGAGATTCAAGCCAATATCGATCTAATGAATCAACTCAGGGATCAACAACGCAGGAAAACTAGGAGGGAGCCAACTTCCTATTTTGCATCGAAGAACTCAACTTCATTAGATAACTATAAAAAATGTAGACGTCGTAGAACCGACGGATACCACGCCGAAAAGTCGACTGGCCATCATCCAATCGATCAAGATAGAACAATCATGATTGACATCAATCCATCTGGAACGATCTGTGTCGATCCAACTTTTGGAGGCTGGTTATAGCAAATGATGGAAATAATGCACATTGGTGACGCCGCGGTTGATCTGGATGCTGGAGTTCAAGTTAATGCAGATTAGTTACCTCTTCGGAATGATGACAATGTGAACGCACACGACACACATCGAGAGGATGCTCAACAAAGAAGGCGTGGAACGGCCCGTAGACATCGACCAGATTATTCATGTGAGGTGGAGCACGACTACCGCTTGGCTTCAACTGTCCAAACGCTAGACTTGTCGGCTATGGTCAGACGGCTAGTAAGGGAAAGTCGGGGTTTGAACAATGATGATTGGGGGATCTCCAGAAGCCATACCCCATTCATAGACAATATTTTACATGCGGAATATCCGAGGAGATTTAGTATGCCGTCGATGCCTGCCTATGAGGGAAAAACCGAACTAAGGCATCACATCATGAGATGCGAATGGATGGTGGATTCTGCATGAGCTGATGATGCCACAAAATGCAAATTTTACTCTATCCGGTATAGCGACGATGTGGTTTACAAGATTACCCCCACGGTCAATCTCTAGATTTGATGATTTAGCAACAAAGCTTGTGGAGTAGTTCTGTATGCACGCAACTCACCCCAAAGATGTAATGTCCCTATCAAGTGTGATCCATGCACTCGGAGAATCGCTGAAAGATTACTTGGAGAGATTCCATACAGTTGTCAAAGAAGTCAGTAATCCGAATGACCATTCAATATTGATGGCGGTAACAAGAAGGATTGATCCAGAATCTAACTTTGGCAATTGGTTAGCTGGCAAATCACCCACGACGTTGGAGCGTTTCTATGCAAAAGTAGCTCAGTATTTGAGGAAAGAGGAAGCTAGATGCTCTAGGAAGAAGAATGTTGTGGGACCGAGTGGAGAGGGAGTGCAGAGTAACATCATAGTGAAACAGTCTGGGGAGAGTTCAGGAAAATTTCAAGTAATTGTCCAATATAAACCGAATTAGCAAAAGAAAAGCAGTGATAGGAACCGTGAACGAAAGAGGGATTCTGGAAGAGGAAAGTCAAGGATTCCAATGTACGATACCTACATACCAATGAATACGTCTCTAGAGAACGTCAACTTGTCTACATGCAACACCATGCAGTATAGGAAGCCACCTCCGAAGAAATCGACGGAGAAATAAAAGCAGACTGGAAAATATTGTCGGTTCCACGAATGATATGGTCACAATACAAATAAATGTAGGCATCTCCAGGATGTTATCATGAAACTGATTCGGGAAAGGAAACTATAGCAGTTTGTTAAAGCCCCACAGGATGCCAGGTAGGGGACATCTGACCCTAAGCAAGGACAAGTGCCGCATAGGGCTGAGGAGCCTGCGCGGACTGGTGGAAGATTAGTTATCAACACAATAATCAGAGGATCGCATCTAGCTGATAAGAGCCAGCACAAGATGGAGCGCTATGCTAGCATAATCAAGCATATTAATTTTAAGTGTTGTTCAAATATAGAAGATGGGGCTCCGGCTAAACAACGGCGTACAATGGAAGATGACATTGTATTCAGAAACAGATGCAGATAAGGTGGAGGCACCGACGATCGACCCAATGGTCATTTTTTCCATGATAGGCCTCTCCTTGGTGAGGAAGATCTTGACTGACTGTGGGAGTTTTGTGAATATTATTTTCAAAAAGTCTTAAGATCAGATGAGGATAGAGGCCAAGGACTTGAAATCGTCTAAGGTCCGCATCCATGGCTTTAACGGTGCTGCGACCGAAGCTGTTGGTTATGTTGAATTGCCCATGGAATTGAGAGAAGGCGACCGCACGAGAGTGCGGATGTTGCCATTTGTTGTGCTGGATGTGGACACTCCATATAATGTTTTTTGGGGTCAACTGGCCCTTGCTGAATTCCGAGCAGTCGTCCCCCTTGGTGTCTTACCTTAAAATTCCCAACTAACAATGGTGTGGGAATTGTGCATGGAGATAAGGTGACCGAACGTGCTTGCTATGTGGCTGAGTTAAGGGACTCTCAGTAGAAGGAGAAAGGTAAGGGTGTGGATAAGTCTCTCCGCATCCGGGCCACCGAAGATTGACAACCAGTGTCGGGGCCTTGGCTCGGGTGCCACGGTCGATTCTATAAAGACATAGATCCAATGGATGATGAGGAGGAGCCCGAAGAGACCCAGGCTGCACCGGTTGAGCTGGCGATCGACATCACAGTCAGTCACAACAACCCGTCACGGGTCCTAAAGATTGGGTTACAGCTCAGCCCCCCGATGATAAAAGAACCTAATAGTTTTCTCCGAGCGAACCTTGATGTGTTCGCTTGGACTCATTCTGACATGTGTGGGATCTCGCCTACCATTGCAAGCCATGCACTTAATATCGACCCAAGGCATGTCCCGATGAAATAGAAAAGCTATGGCATGGATTTGGAGAGGTTTGCCGCCCTTAAAGAGGAGGTCGATAGGCTCAAAAGCAGTGGGTTTATTCACGACGACCTCTACCCTAAATGAGTATCAAATCCTGTACTTGTGAGAAAGATGAATGAAAAGTGGCGAACGTGCATTGACTATTCGAATTTAAACAAAGCATGCTTGAAATACAGTTTCCCCTTCTGAGAATTGACCAGCTGGTGGACTCTACCACAGGACACAAATTGCTATCTTTCATAGATGCATACTTTGGATATAACCAAACCTCGATGCCTATTCCCGACCAGGAGCACACTAGTTTTATTACTGATGTTGGATTGTACTGATGTGTGGTAATGCCATTTGGATTGAAGAATGCTGGAGCAACTTATCAGCGCCTGATCAACCGAATGTTTAATGATCAGATTGGAAAGACGATGAAGGTATATATAGATGATATGCTCGTGAAGTCACGACGATCAAGCGACCATATAAGAGACTTAGAAGAAATGTTAAACATCCTTCAATATTACAAGATGAAAATCAATCATCTGAAATGTTCTTTTGGCATTGCATCGGGAAAGTTCTTGGGTTTCATTGTCAACGCCCACGGCATTGAAGCTAATCTAAAAAAGATTTGAGCTATTCGGAACATCTAAGCGCCAAAGACCATCAAACAAGTACAGAGCCTAAATGGGAAGGTTGCCACCCTAAGTCGATTTATTTCCAAGGCCGCCGATAAATGCATTCCTTTCTTCGACTTGATTAAAAGAGGGAAAAGAAACTTTGAATGGACACAGCATTAGGAAGACACATTCCAAGCTTTAGTGAACCACTTAGAGTGACCTCGCATCTTGTCAAAGCCGGTGGATCACAAAGATTTGCATATCTACTTGGCCATGTCGATACACGCCGTAAGTGCCACACTGCTCCATGGGGAGAATCGAGTCCATAGACCGAGCGATTAACAAAAGCTGAAAGGAACTATCCAAAGGTAGAGAAATTGGCGTACTACTTGTTGATTACTTCATAAAAGCTCCGCCCCTATTTTCAGGCCCATCCCATCAACGTTTACACTGGTCAGCCGTTACAACAGGTCTTACAACGACCTGAGACATCTGGAAGGTTACTAAAGTAGAACATCGAACTGAGCCAATTCAACATCGCTTATCTCCCTTGGAGAGCCATCCAGGGACGGCACTGGCGGACTTTATAGCAGAATTCACTGCACATGATGATCTTCCAAAGAGTGGTGGAGCCCCTACCATTTAGTGGAAAGTGTATATGGATACAACATCCAATGATCGTTATTCTAAAGCCAGAGTCATGCTAGTAACTCTAGAGAATTGATCAATTTACTACGCTTTAAAGCCTGACTTCCCAACAACGAACAAAGAAGCTGAGTATGAAGCTTTGATTGTTGGACTCAAACTTGCCAGAGAATTGGAAATAAAATCTCTTGAAATCTATTATGATTCCTAGTTGGTAGTATACCAAGTCAGGGGAGATTACCAACTAAAGGAAAATGACTCACTTCGTACCTTATCCGAGTCCAAGAGTTATAGACTGAATTTGGTTATTATGACAACACGCACATTCCCAGGGATCAAAACAAAGAGGCCGACTCTTTAGCAAATTTTGCTAGCACCGGGGACGCACAACAAATGGGCTTGGTTCCAGTCAAAGTACCAGATGCTCTGAGCATAAACCAGATAGAAATCGACTGTGTACTAGAGACGAAGCCTGAGAAGGATTCATGGATGACTCCGATTAAATATTATTTACTACAGGGAGTCCTTCCCGAATGGAGAAATATAAGACAACAAATCCTTCGCAAAGCTTCACAATATATCATTCAGGAAGGAGTCATGTGTAGAAAGGCTTTTTTCGTTCGCCTGCTTGGTGTATCGCTCGTGATGAAATGAAACAAGTCCTAAGGGAAGTTCATGAAGGGGAATGTGGCGATAACACCGGAGGGCAAACCGTAGCAAAGAAAATACTCTGTTATGGGTATTACTGGCCAACTATCAACCGAGATGATGTAATTTACGCTAAGCGATGTGATAAGTGCTAGATGTATGCAAAAGTTCCGAGAGCTCCGCCATTAGAAATTACACAAATGACCAGTCCATGGTCGTTTGCCATATGGGGCATAGATATTATCGGTACCTTACGATCTCTAAAGGTGGTGCAAAGTACGCCATCATAGCAGTTGATTATTTTACTAAATAGGCCGAGGCAGATCTTTAACCACAATCACGATGAAGAAAGTAATCAACTTCATTATCTAAAATATCATCTGTAGTTTTGGCCTTCCACGAACCCTTGTAATTGATAATGGAACCCAATTCGACAGTGCCGGATTTAAAGACTTCTGCCGTGAGTATCATATTGAAAAGAGATTTGCAACAGTTGCTAACCCTCAAGCAAATGGACAAGTTGAAGCTATGAACAAAATCATAAAGTCCATTCTGAAGAAATGTTTGGAAAAGACCAAAGGTAAGTGGGTAGATGAACTCCCAATAACATTTTGGACTTACAAAACCCCCCACAAGTCCACGACTGGCCATCACTACAACAAACAGGATCTTTAACAGCGTTCCAAAAACTCTATAAAAGCTATTAACAGCGTTTTTACATAAGCTGTATATCGACATGCAGTTATATGTCAGAGATATACAATGAAAAGGAATAAACGTTGTTAAATGTCCTTTTTTTACAGCGTTTCCCTGGTGTCATGAAATCATTTATCAATGTTTGGTCTAATTTGGTAGAACTTTTATTAGCGTTTTATAGGTGCAGTTAGAGATCTTTCTTAGCGTTTGTATCGTGCTAAGATAAGATTTTATAGCGTTTTTTCATTGTTGTGATATTTATTTACAGCGTTTACCTATTGCAATAAATCGTGCTTTATGTTTTTAAATACAATTTAACGGCGTTTTTAAAACGCTGTTAAAACATTCAATGCTGTTAAATGTCATTTTTTACAGCGTTTCCCTGGTGTCATAAAATCATTTAATAGCGTTTGGTCTAATTTGGTAGAACTTTTATTAGCGTTTTATGGGTGCAGTTAGAGATCTTTTTTAGCGTTTGTTTCGTGCTAAGATAAGATTTTATAGCGTTTTTTCATTGTTGTGGTATTTATTTACAGCGTTTACGTGTTGCAATAAATCGTGCTTTATGTTTTTAGATACAATTTAACGGCATTTTTAAAACGCTGTTAAAACATTCAACGGCGTTTAAAAAACGTCGTGGAATGTTTTAACAGCGTTTTAAAAACGCCGTTAAATTGTATACAAAGCTAATTCAATTAGGCTTTTTCTACTTTCTGTAAATTCCATTTCAGTAAACATCGATCACAATGTGTATATATACCACATTTCAAAATTAGCATATTATATCAATACCACATTTCAAAATCAACATATTGTATCAATATCACATTTTGGACACATATTTGATAACCAACGTATGAAATTTCATAATCAAAATACACAATATTCTTACACCAAACATAAATAGTTCGTCATCAATAGTTCATAAACAAAATATAGAACAAGTAGCAATAGCAAAACAAAAGCAAGTAGTACATACGTTAAAACCAAAAAGTAGTTCTAGCAACAAAAATAACTTCGATCCATAACTCGTTGCAACCTTTTTTTGCATCACAGTCATCTATCTACCTGTAAAGCAAAAGTAATGGAATTATCTCAAATGTACTGTAATTGATGTGCATAAGTCTACATCACTAAATAACAATACAAAGATGGAGGATGAATGCTTTAAATCTCTTTACAACTCGTAAAAAGATCAGAACGAGCCATAAAATAACAGTTGCTGTATTTAAAACTTTAGTATACATGACGTTAACTTTGTAGGCTCAGAAACTTAGCGCACTAATCCATTAATATAATCAATGGACTGGGAGTATGAACAAAACAGTATAATGCAAAAGTATAATGACAACACTAGAACGTACCTCATCAAGTATGACAACATCTCTTCAACCATTCTCAACCACCATATTATCTTCAACCTTCTGCCCTTGAACAAGTATCACAAATCACGCAGAGCCTGTCAAATAAAAATTATTTGTGAAGTTAAACACCCCACCCACATACACAGATACATCGATATGGAAGAAAATACAACTGTAGGGAACATAGCATGGTTGCTTCTAGTGAAACATGAACAAAACTTAGCTTAACTATCGTGGTCAAAGTCGTGTACAATCAGGCCTAGACTCAATCCACGTGCACCTGTGAATGGTTTTGGCGAATCCACGTGTACCAAACATCAGGCTAACAGTATACATGGAAACATATTTTCATGACTAATTATTCTTACTGACCACATATAAATGCGAGGAGAAAAATATGTTTTTGTTTCATCCAATTATCATTGAAATCTTTTGTGTAATCCAATTATTTGTGCCATTGTTAATTGGGTGTTGTAACATTATTTTGAATTATCAACTATGACAACACAAGTGAAATCGAAATTATTCGTGAAATACTTTGTCATTACAAATTTTTTTTCAAAAGAAAATAATGATTTAAGTGAAAACAATTAGTTACAAAATAAATTAGATATTTGGTTATTTACAGAATAAGATTTTGATCTTGCTATTTAAATCTGTGTAGTAATAATTTTTCAAAAAGGTTGAACTTATACATTGCACTTGATAAACCAAAGTAGATATGGTGATTAGATGATTTTGGATCAGTTTTAATGTTCTAAGAACATAAACAAATGTAAATTCATCGTATGTATTATGCACTAGGACTAAGAATTCCATTTTATATCATCCAACCCCAATTATAAATATAAAAGCAAATAAAAATAAGGGGAAATAAGGAAATACATACAAGAAATACGGATGTAACTAATAGTTAATGAATTAAACGCTGCATCTGATATGATTTTTAATTGAAAATGGTTCACATAATTATTAGTCGCGGCCCCTCTCATTAATTTATTACTACTATGGACGAGGCCCTTTACTCTTTTACAAAAAAAATACTTATTCACCAAACATAACTAGAATTTCCAATGGCCACTAACAAGTATAAAATATTTTTCCTGTAGTAATTATTTAAAACAAATTATCAAATTATTCTATGAATTATGTACTTTAATATGCATCCAACTGATTGCTACAGACCGTCATGAGATTTTCATTTTTTAACTACGATCGGCAAATAACTGTCGAAACCATCAAATAATCGATTATACCTTAAGTTAAATTGGACTTACCGGAATTTGCATATGTTATAACTTTATCAACAAGCCAAGCAATTGTAGTGCCGATGGCATCTTCAATATTTTGTAAGTCGGATGTTGGTCTCCATAGACGTGCATTTGGAGCATTTGCAACATCAACCCAAACCTTAACTGCATTTATCCCTAGAGGAACAAAATGAACCAATACTTTTGGATCGAATGAAGAGACATGTCCTTCAGCTACAATTTCTCCCTTTCGATCCAAATCGATCAACTTGCACTTGTTATTTATCATTGGATTTGTACCCTGTCAATTAAGAATATACTATTTTATCATATGATTAAATACTTGGTAAGATGAATAAATGAATTAATTATAAGTAAGTTAACCTTTCCGACAACTACAGTAGTAACCGTATGAGTAGAAGACCCTACAATATTAACCTGCTCCATAACCACCCTCGATTCAGGCCATGCCACTTTCTTACCATTAGCTTCTCCAACTCGTGTCAAACCAATGGTCGGTCTCCATAAATAAGCATCTCAATTTTTTTGATTATCTATCCAAACTACCATTGTAGATGGTCCAAGAGGAAGATCCTTCACAAGTTATGTTGGATTAGTCGAGTGCAGCCATCCTTCAGCAACTATTTCTTCGGTCCCACTCCAATCATACAACTTGCATTTATGATCCGTGATACCAGTTTTACTCTAACAAAGAAAAATTATTATATTAATGAATTATTATTATTTTATGTAATCAGATTAAATGTTAGTTGCAAAATAATTTAAAGTTACCTCATTGTCTTCTTTCTCCAAATGGTCTTCGTCGTGCAAAACAACTCTGGTAACTGGCCATGCTACTATCTCGCCTTCAACTTCTCCAATACGTGTCAAACGAAGTGTGGGCCTCCATAAAAAAGCATATGGTTTTCTCGAAATGTCTATAATAATTTTCATAGCATCTGACCCTAAAGGACTTAGTTGGACAAGCTCATTTGGATCACTTGATAGAACTCTTCCTTCTGCAACAATTTCATCTGTCCCACACCAATCCAATAATTCACATTTATCATGTTTGTTGTCATGATTGCCCTACAATTGACCGATAGCAAAATATAGTGGTTATAGAATTAATTACCCAAATTTAAATGATATCACAATATTAATACAATTTATTTTACCTTTTGATGTGTGCTTGCTTCTCCCCAAATTTCTTTACTCTGTCAAAATATATTAATACAATATTATAATTATATATTCTAAACACGCATGTTGTGGTAAACTAAAATATTACCTGATTTTTCATTAGCCCTTGAACCATCGCCTTTAATTCTAAAATTTGGTTTTGCATTTGGATTGTTTGTTTATCCCTAGCATGTGACCAAGTTGCCTTGGTGGCGGTCATACCCCTTCCCATTCCTCTCAATCGTCCTGGTTTATCACGTCCTAACACTTGTGACAATGCATCATCTTTGTAACTGATTATTGAAACCGAATGAGATCCAACGACAACGTTTTTAATTTTTTCCTACAAAGATTAACATTGATATTATACACTAATTTTAAACTATCACATTATTACAAAAAACTTACAATAGTATCTACAACAGCCGCGTTCACTGGTTTGCCATCTTTTCTAATATGAGATTTGACCCAAACATCAACTCTAGGAACGGGAGAGCAATCATTACTCTTCTCTTTCTACATTCAAACGATCATTAAAACAACAAATTGTATCAACTAACTAGTTAATAAATATTATGGTATATAAATTAACTTTTTACCATATCTTCAGCCAATCGAGCCATGCCTCTACGACTGTATGTGTGTGGCATCTGATTTTGTCTAATAGCTCTGAATCTACCACTTACCATCTGAAGTATTCAAAAAACACAAAAAAGATTGAATAGAAAATTAACATCACAATTCACATTAGATAAGTATAAACCATTAATGTGTTATGAATGATTTACCTTAAAGTCCGGATTTTTTTTCGACTTAATAAACTTCTTCCACTCCGTCATGGTTTTGATGTTATCTGGTTTCAGTTGAAGTCTCGCTTCTTCGTTCTTTGAATTTACTATTTTATGAACTAGTATGCTTTCTAAAGATCTAAAAATACATCCCATTTGCTGAAATATAGGCACTTTTTGCCATTCCTCGTCTAATTTAAATCTAGCCTACAATATTTTATTTAAATCAACTTAATAACACAAAGGATACAATTGGGAATATATGATACACATGAATCAACTGTTCCTCAAGGAGCAATAGGAAGAAAAATACCAACAAGCTTATGGACTAAATCATAGAAATAGCTGAACTCAAAACTAAAAAGTTCCTGTGTATGGCGGGAGATATAGGAACATGGGTTCCTCAAGGAGCAATAGGAAAGCAATTTCTTTGATTTCAGTTAACTTTCAGTCTTACATTTCGTTCACAAGATCATAATGTAATATGTCTCTTTTGAATGATGCAGATTATAAATCTCAGGATATTTAACGGTTATTTGTGGTCAGCCATGAAGCTCAAGTGGAAGCATAGGAGTCAAAGTGGTGGAGTTGGGTCAAGTTGCAGACTAAAGTATGAAAAGTTTGAAAGAGAAAAAATGGCTTACAAATATATTGATAAATGAATATTTTGCATCGTAAATGGATGAAACCAAGAAAAACAGATCTATGGCTGATCCATGTATCAACACAAAAAAGTGCTAAAATACGAGTTGAATGTGTTATTGTTTGTTTCTTACCTGAATGGATTCCCGAAGAACAACTTTTAATTCGTTGCCGAGATGGTTCCAATTATCCAGTGTAACCGCAACATGCTCGCGTACAAGTGGGCCTAAATAAGAAGATAACTTGACCGATCCATCTCCTATTGGTTCACCTTCCCCATTAAACTCAACTTTAATTCGACTTAAAATACCTAAAGGAAGCCTTTTGACTTTTGTTCGTCCTCTAGTTCTTTTTTTCACAATTGGATTAACATAGAAATTGTCATTTCTCTCGCTTGCTTCAACAACTTCAACATTTCCTTCTTTTTTCATTGCAGTATCGTTGACAACTTGTGGAATTTCTTGAATTGGAGCATCATTATTTTCAAAATTGCATTCATTCTGAATATTATTGTTAATCACAGTCCTCTTTCTTTTCGTACTTTTACCCATTTTCTGCAATTAAAAGTACATATAAACAAACACTTTAGTATTCATGCATAGGTAATAAAAGTACATATAAACAAACACTAAGATATACATAGCTAATAAAAGTAAATTTATGACAAGGGAAATTGTATGAACTACAATCCCAAAAGGGTGGTTTTTTTATTTTTAATAAAAGAGTGGTCCTCCAATTGAGGAGAGCACTCCAAATTATTTATTAGTGTAGTAAAACAGAAGAGTGCCATCAGACCTGGTAGCTAGCAATACAATTATAAGATATATACGTCTAGTTTTTTAACTACATGAAAATCTAACAGATCATCAATTCCAACAGGTTCTTCAATCAAAACACCATTAAATTACGGCTGCTCGGGATTTTAGTTCTTTTGTTATTCAGCAACTACAGTTATTGGCAAAAGCTCTTTAAATATATCGTTTGGCTTCGCAATAAATAAAAAGTTGTTGTATTCAGCCTAGAGCATACATCATAGCCAATATGTTACTTTATGTACAATATATCAGAACTGCTGGATTTATTTGCTGATGCCTGCAGCACATATTTCTTGTACAATTTGTGCAATTGTTATAATTTATAGATTAAATTTTAATAAATAATTAATCGGTTACTTAGTTAACTAGTAATTATTATGACAATCAAATAACTACAATCATTTATATAATAATAATAATAATAATAATAATAATAATAATAAAATTAAAATAGAATAACATAACACAATAACACACGTTATATTACTATACATGCAAAAAAATGAAAGGCTAGGCAAGAAAAAGAGAAAAAAAACACAAGTCTACATTATCACATAGTAATTATTTTCATTCATTAATCACAATGATGTAAACTGAGCTTTTATAGCATGTTTAGGAATTCAACAAGATAGAATACTAGATCACAGAACACTCTAGGACCTTAACCTAATCGAAGTTGAAGATGATCTATTTTATTTCAAGTCATAATATTATGCTTGTATATATATAAACACTAAAACGAAGTTTGGTAACTTTGGTTAATTTATGCATTCCCGATCTATTAAGCAACTCTGGTTAATTAAGCAACTTACTGAAACTACTCAAGTATGCCTTCACAATCCTCTCTAACGTAGATAGCATCCTCCATGGAATCAACATCCCTATCGTTTTCTTCGCATTTTTCTCTAACAAAACTTACATCATCAATAGACTCATCTGTCTCTAATTCATGAAACCCTTGCGGCGGTGCCTTCAATACAACATACCAATTAGAAGAATCGTTTTCCCTTAAATAATTGATTTGTTTCGCTTGAGACGCAAGAATATACGGATCTCTTGAAAATGAAGCTTGATATTGATGTAAATTAATAAGAGTAAACCCGTCTTCAACTTTCACTCCATTTCCTTTGTTTGCCCAATTGCACTTAAAAACAGGAATATAAAAGACATGGTAGTCTAACAAAATTATGTTGGTTAAAATCCCATAATATGTGACCACATCAACCACTTGAGAGGTATCCTTTGCACTTGCTCTACACATAGTAGTGGCATCGTAAGTCACCCCGCAATTTTGGGTTTCTCTCTCAACATCTTGCGTGTGAAAACGTTGCCTGTTTATAATATATCCTTTGCATGACAATGCATTAGTACTCGGACCATATGCAATCCATTTTAACAACGTATCGTGATCCTTCGATTCAATAGATATCTGCAAAAAATCAATGTATTTACCAAAGATTTTGAAAATATTATTTTGAAGCCAATTAAAGAGTATTTAAAATAACCTTTTTTAATCCAATTAGCGAAGTTTTTTGTATGATTGTTCCAAAGCAATGTCGCATTTCTTTTCATACGTTGGTCTGAATTTTCCAACTCCTCAAGATGCAAACTAGCATAAAAAAATGTAAGTTATACATGTTGTTATACACATCAAAAAAAAATAAAAATAGAATGCAATATTTACTTACTCTAAAAAAGGTTCCACTATAGCCATATTCATTAGGACAACCAAATGAGCACTTTCTTTCTCGTTAAATGGCAATGTAATTGTCTTAAGTTTTGAAATTGGACGACCTTCGAGTATTGCGTGGTTTTCATAATCTTCATTTCGACCTTATTTCTCCTCTATCAGTGATGATTTTTTTAAAAATTCACCAAAAAATCTCATAGATTCTTCTACAAGGTAGGACTCCGCAATACATCCTTCAGCTCGTGCATAGTTTCTTACATAATCTTTAAGAGTCTTCATATACCTTTCAAAGGGGTACATCCAACGAAAATGAACCGGTCCACACAATCGAGCTTCTCTTCCGAGATGAATTGTTAAATATATCATTATACCATAAAAAGAAGGTGGAAAATATCTTTCAAGATCGCATAAAATTGTAACGATCTCATCATCGAGTTGTTGCCGCTTTTCTTTATCAAGAACACGTTGATATATTTTATTGAAAAATGAACACAAACGGATTATTGTTTTCATTGGCTTTTTTGGCAACAATCCTCTTATTGCAACTAACAATATTTGCTGCATCAAAATATGATAATCATGTGACTTAAAGCCACTAACTTTGCAATCCTCTAATGATATACATCTTTTGAAATTTGAGCAATAACCATCAGACCCTTTGAAATCATATAATCTCTTGCAAAAAAATAAAATTCACAGCTTGACAATGTGTACGGAGCCGGTGGAAGATATGTTTTCTTTCCACGAGCTTGTGCAAAAAGACTATGTCGAATTCCCCAATCCTCTAAATCTTTTCTAGAATTAGTTCCATCTTTTGATTTGCTATCATGCAATATTATGCCTAACAAACTTTCTCCAACATTTTTCTCGAGATGCATTACATCTAATTATGTCGCAATGGAAGTTCCTGTAACAATCAAGAATATAACATTTTAGTATTATACATTTTTTCCGTTTAATCAATGTTCACAAAAAATAAACACTAACCTCCCAATATGGTAAATCAAAGAAAATTGATCTTTTTTTCCACCTTGATAACTCTGTTTTTACAGGGTTATCATTCTCATCATGTTCATCTTCTTTGTTGTGAACACGCTTCCTTTTTTTGTCCATTATCTTTTTTCCCCTTCTTATCTAGTATTTTCTTCTTTATCTTCTTTCCTTTTTTTATTTCTTCTTTCTTATCTTTTCCAAAATCATTAGGAAAATCTTGCAGCATAGCAGAAATGTTTCTACCTGTCAAAATCCTAGGCTTGGTGTCTTTGTCCACCGTATTATCAAACCAAGTCTTCTGTTTTCTCAATGAGTCCGAAGGAGGTAAAAATCTTCTATGACCCATATACACAATCTTTTGACTATGATTTATCCATCGACTATGAGTGCTAACACCGCATAATGGACAAGCTTTTTTAACCTTTACATAACATCGAACAAGATTTCCATAAGCCGGAAAATCATTTATCGTCCATAGTAAGATTGCTTTTAAATTAAAAAGTGTTTTACTAAATGCATCATAAATATCAACATCGTTATGCCACAAATGATGTAAATCTTCTACAAGTGGTGCCATATATATATATCAATATCAGTTCCCGGTTGCTTTGGACCAGGAATCACCAATGTTAACATAATATTTTCTTCTTTCATGCACAACATAGGCGGAAGATTATATGTCACTAGCATTACTGGCCAGCAACTATATTTAGAACTTTTAATGGCAAATGGATTGAAACCATCTGTAGCTAGACCAAGTCTGAGATTGCGTGGATCGGCTGAAAATGATTTATATTTCTTATCCACTACATTCCAAGTCACATAATCCACAGGATGACGCATTTTTCCATCGTTGCTTTTATTACCGTAATGCCATCTTAGATCTTCTGCCATTTTTTTGGATCCAAACATTCTCCTGAATCTTGGAATGATTGGAAAATATCTCAACACTTTAACAAGGATGCCTTGCATGATCTCTTTTGTACTCTTATTTATCTTCCATCTTGAAGAACCACACTTTGGACAACTATTCAAATATTTGTATTCTTTTCTAAAAAGATAACAATCGTTCTTACAAGCATGAATCTTCTCAAAACCCATATCAAATATTTTAAGAATTTTTTTTACTTCATTTATAGTCTTGGGAAGTACATTATCCTTCGGCAATAATACATGTAACACATTTAATAACTTATCAAAACCAGTATCGGATAAACCGCACTCACATTTAAGATTATATAAAGCGGTGATAGTAGATAATTTTGTCTAACCTGCACAATCTGGATACAATGGACTTTCTGCATCTTCCAAATTTTTTATCAAATCATCTTCTCGTCTTTGTGCATCAATATTATCTTTATCGTCGACAAAAAAGGTATAATCGACAAAATCTTCATCTTCATAGTGAACAGCTTGGAATAAATCATATGTGTCATTCAAATCCATTTCTTCAACTATATTTATTTGTTCACCATGATTATACAACCTACTGCATTTGTACTTAGGATCCATTCCTTTTATAACCAAATGCCCAAACACATTCTTGTCATGATGATGAGTAAGATTTCGACAATCTATGCAAGGACATAATTTTTTTCTGTAATTGCTAAATTTTTCTTCGTGGATTGCACAAAATTCCATGCTCCTTGTCGGTACTCTATACTTGTTCTATGATGAAAAATAGACAACACAAATATTAATTGTAATATTAAAATTTTCGAAGTGTATTTAGTTGTATATTATCCTATTACCTATGTGAATGCACCTAGTCTTTCTCCATCATGAATATACACTGTAATTCCAAGAAAGTATACACTGTAATGCACATCACAACATTATTGTTAAAGAGAAACATATATTTGTGATGATTCATTCAAATCATTTCAAATATTCCTCGGAAGAACACAATTGCTGATTTGATAACTATGACATCATATTATTCCTTTTAAAGTATGTTGGATAGTTAATTTGCTGACATGATAGACCAAACTGCAGTGAAGTTTGTCGTGAGGGCATCTACGCAAAAGGATGTACATGCACTTTTGTCTATCCAGGTTCTCACTGCATGGGTGATTGTTGTTTGTAAACTTGTGTGGTATTGTCTTACTTATAAATAAAGATTGCAAACACTAGTTTACTTGAGAAACTGAATGCGACCGGAACTACCAGGTAAATAATGTTGTGATGATGTTTCATGTGCGTGTGTAGTGGAAGTTTTGTTTGGGTTTGTTCGAACTTCTACATTTTATTGAATATAAATAAGATTTTATTTGGCTTTCTAGCTATGAGCACTGAATTAAACCTACAAAAACACAACAGATGGAAAAGTGACCTGACAATTTGCAGTACAGACAGCCATTTTAACACTGATATTAATGATTTTGCACTTATATTTTGTACATAACAATGATCCAACTCATTAGCAAAAACACACGCTCTATGACCAAGCACAATACCACTGTCATGGATGTGTAGTTTTCGCTTTATCTGGCAATATTTTCACCTAACAAAATTAACATCATCCAAAAAAAAATACGCAAAATTAAAACACTATCTGGTTCTAGAATGAGATTTGTTAAATTTCAATAAGAAACTATATTTTCAACAACAAATTTAAAGAAATTTAGTGAGATGTTATATATGTATATTAAGTAATATATGTATCTACATAGATTTACAAATAAATTGAGTGTACATTATATGCACATTGGTCTAAAGGTAAATGTCTCAAACTATGGCAAGTTGTATACGAAATTGAGCACACATGTAAACAAAATGACTGCCCTTATTGTAACATGTCTTTAAAATCAAATAGTTTTCTTAAAAAGGATACATCCCTTGGCAAGATGTATTCCAATAATAAGCATCCCTGAGCTGAATCAAGGAGAAAATGTTATAGCAGAATATACGACTTAAAAGGTAAGTTTCATTGATATATTTTTTAACTCCACTCACATGAACATGTTAACTAACAAATTTTACTTCATGTTTTAGCCGATAGGGAAAACATTGGGATACATTAACAGCTGAATCAGGTCCTAATATGGAAGATTGATCTCCATCCCTAAGCCAAATGTTATTTTACAGCCAAATATTTTAAAGCATAATCTGTATTTTGCAGCCAAACATTTTAAAGCATAATCCATAGATTGCTCCATCTCCTAGATAATACTTTGTACTACAGTTTTTGACAACATTTTGCCAAAAAAAATTCCCAAGCGTTAGCATCTTTAGCCGTCTGGAAGCATTAGTAAGAACAACTTATCAAATTCTGAAACTTTTATAAATTTTAATTAATGGGTTAGATGGGTATACATTTTTTTTCCTTTTCTTTTTTCTTTTTCGGTCTCATGGTTATGCATTTGTCCGAACATTTTATATTAAAACCAGAAAACAAATGGCAAATATATGTTCCAAATTTCTCTAACTTTAAGGACCCAAAAAGGGGAAAAATATATATCCAACAAAGATAGTAATGACATATTATCATGTGTTGAACTCATTGTTGTAGTTATACAGTAATAATCTATCAAGATCGTCCATAATAAACATATGTTTAACACAATCATTGCTTTGAAAATATTGCATTAATCAAGAAGATAAGTAACTACTGAACATTAAAGTAACAAAATGAAACTGATGCTCCTTCAGTAGTAGCTAGGATTCAACAAACTAGGATTAATAGGAGAAAAAAATCCATAGCTACATAGTGAAAGCTAGCAAAGAAGCCATATATTCTTGTCTCCAAATGATGATAAATCTACCGAGTCTGACATTTTCCTATCATTTCTAAATGGCAGACCAAGGTTTTGTGATTTTCCTCGACTACTTAAAAAATACCCAGCCAAAAGGACCCGTAACCATTAAGTTCTGCAACAAAGCAGTGGTTTGCTCCATTAACCAAATAATACATACAACTTTGGAAAATACCCCTAAAGAATATGATATCAGTGGTGAAGCTTTAGCTGTATCTTAATTTATTACATTTTCAATTTAAACAGAAGAGAACAATCGACAGCATCAAACTGCCCATAAACATACTGAATACACTGTTTTTTTCTTCATAAACTACCCTATATTTTAACCAGTACCATGGATGGATTCAGAAATCAATCACCGTAAAATTGAAAATTGAAAATTGAAAATAATGAATCAATAACCGTAAAATTGAATGAATAAAACAAACATGATAAAACTGATTTGAGGAAATTATTGATAGAGCGGCTAGAAAATTATTGATAAAAGATGATAAAATTGAATCAATAAGCGAAGTACCTGTGAGTGATAGAGGGGCCAGAAAATTATTGAAGCCCGAACAAGATCACAGTCCACACGTACGAGAGTGATGAAGGGGAAAAGTTCGCTATAGTAAAGGAAGGCGGGTGACGAGAGATAAACGAGAGATGAACGAGGAAGAAGGGCGCTTCGAATTTTTCTTTGTTTATTTTTTTAGATAGATGTGAAATTAACGAGGGAAATTAGCAGTACTTCACGTGAACTAAAAACCCTAGTATTTCTTAGCGTTTGGACGTGAACATTTCTCTACGTGAAACAACGCTCACGACATTTACTAATGAAACACTGAAAAGGATTGCAGTGAAAAGTAGGTTTTGTTGTAGTGCATACTCCATTTTCTCTCACTTACGGCTCCGAAGTCGTTATTCCTATTGAACTCGAATTCTCTTCTCATCAAGTGACTTACTACGACCCCAGAACGTATGGAGATCTCCTCTTAGAATCTCTAAACTTGGTAGATGAGAAACGCGAAGAAGCTAATTTGAGGGAAGCTGCACATCAATATCGAGTCACCCGATACTACAACACTAAAGTCCGACTTAGGACCTTTGAAATCAACGATCTCATCTTGAAATGGGTTTTTCTTGTCCCGTCACACATGAACCCTACTTGGGAGGGACCGTATGTCATTGAACCGAGGCTTGGAGAAGGAACTTTCAAGCTAGCGACTGTTGATGGCGTCACACACGCAAGGGCATGGAATAACAAGCATTTACGACGCTATGTCACTTAGTTTTTTCTTCTTCATTCGGTTGTATTTAATTTCCGAATTTTCTTTAGCATTTGATTTTCTAGATATGTAATAAGACAAATTATGTCATTCCTTTCAACATAGCAATTAAAATTTTGAATTTCTTTCATATCTATGATTGCTGTAGCATTACATATTAGTTACGATATATGACTAACTAATATTGACATGTCTGAGTAGGTTCCAAGAGCTTGGAACCTGTCAATTACACAAGTTCACGACAAAACTAAACAAAACGAACGTGGTCCGACCATTCATTCGATGATTCTCGGTCACAACTCGATGGATGAAGTACCTAACGAGAAATAGATGTGACTTGACCATCCAATAATAAAATTAATCCCATCAAGCAACGTGATAGACATGAATCAAAAGCAATCGTAACATGGCCGATCACTCGCTAAGTCAAATCCGGATTTGGGGGCAAATCAATCAATTAATGAAAGTATGGTCCGACTATTTTTCGAAATAACTCTAAGTCCCCAGAGTGTGGACTGGAGTATAAACACAAATTAGGTGCGCTTCAATCACCCACCAACTAAGTCTTATCACTAGAGTGAGGATATGAGTATAAACAAATGGATGAGTGCGGTACAACCACTTACTATTCCATAAACTCCAACCTGAAACCGCTATCTAACTCCTTTAACCCAAAAACTGGAGGCAGGAGGTATAATCACTTAAATCGCTGAATCCGACAGCGTAACACTAGGGCTTGAGCCCAGTGTTTAGTATGACTTGAGGCCATGACCGTATCGAGGCCTTGAGATAAAATTAGCAGATTATCATCTGAATCAATGAGTGACGAATTACAAGTACATTGAATGGAAAATGTAATAGCTCAACTACTTAAGCAAACTCACACAAAAGTTCGACAACAGTATAAGAACTTTATTTACATAAGCTTGGAAAGATAAGTATAAGTATTCATAGCAAAAGAATAAAAAACAAGGGCCGATCCCGTACAAATTCGGCCAACAAAACCCAAAAGACTTGGGAGCATGAGTGCATGCAAAGAATCACTTCCTCCTCGGCTTCCTCTTCTTCTTCTTGGATTTGGGAGAGATTTCACTCGAACTTTCACTACTCCTCTTCCCTCCTCTCTTCCCGCTTCATTGATCTTTCACTATAGTAGTCTGGGTTAACCCAGTAGGTGCATCTTGAGCAGGTTCTGGCTGAGGAGTGGAGGAATCCATAGTTTCTCCAGGCAAAACGATAGAGATCAGAGAAGGAATGATCTCCATTTTCTCCTGCTGACTTTCGTCTCAAGGGAAATTTCCGCCCCGAGTTTCTGTGCTATATCTTGCATAGAGGGGCCTAAAAAGGATTGAGAAGTTCTAATAATCACAACATCATCATCAACATGAATATCTTGAAGCAGATCGCTTTCTTCCCTCAACAAAGCATCCACCAAGTGCTCGTTGATCATAAAAGCTTCCTCTTTTGGGACATCTTGGGTTGTTGCCGAAGCCATGACAGTAACGGACTTCATCGTTGGCACTTGAGGTCTTGGTTCAAGTTCTTGAGAAAGAGGTGGAACTGCAGCCGGAGGATCTAAAGCTAAGGAAACATAACTAAAGAGATTAGATATATCAACCGAGGAAACTCCAGCTTTCTGAAGAACAAGTGAGTTTAATGAAATACCTTCTCCAGATTGATTCCTCACATGAGCTGGACTGCCACCGAAACCTCCTTCCATAATCAGGGAGAGCCCACTAGATGTAGCAATATGCAGCTTCTCCAGATTATAACCAGGCCCGATAGAAGAATCCACAGTGGTGATGGGAATAGCTTGGGTTACCGGATTCTGGTCATCTGCGGCATTGTGTGACACAGATCTGAAACCTTCACCAGCTTCATGTTGAGAGATTGTGGCTTGCTCTTTTTGGGGTATAAGCTAGATTTCATGTTGAACCTTAAGTTTGTCACCCAATAAATTTTTGCCTTCCATCCTCATCATATCGATTTTTTGGTGCCAAGAGCCTCTTTCTCCTCTTGCATAAGATAATTCCAAGCATGTACAAAATGGAAAGGGTAGTCACCTCAGTACCACTACAAGTTTCTATGCTTCAGGAATTGGCATTGTAAAGGATAAGTAGTGGATCTAGTTCTTCCATAACGTCCTCCCTGGCCATTTCTTCTGCAACCTATGCTTCTCGTTTAGCAAGGGCATCAATGTCTTTGGCCTTTTCAACAGCCACTCCAAGCCTGACGATAACCAATTCCTCATAGGCATCCTGACCTATTTTCTACACTTCCTCTTTATCTTTGGACTCGCGCTCAAACTTAGTTTTGTACTCAGCTGTGCTTTTTTGAGTTGCATCCCTTTCTAAGACCAGTTTATGGTTCTAATGATGAAGCACTTTAACCTCAGCCAAGTGCTTGGCCTTCTCATCCTCGACTGCCTTGATGGTTGTTTCTACTTTTCTCTCGGCATATGCTTGTTAGCTCCTTAAAGATTCTAACTCATTGGTTAGAGTTTCAATGATCCGCTTGTCCTGTGCCTCTTAGCGTTTCAACATCTCAATCTCTGCCACTCTCTCCCAAGATACTTTAGAAATCCTCTCCACCGCTCTCATCCACTCATTATACTGCTTATGGATTTCATTCACACAACCCATGGTCATTTGTTGGACTTTTTAAGGAACTTTCTTAAGATTAGTTACAAAGAAAAATCCATCGAGACACACATATGGAAAATTTGGCTTAAGTTGGGCCATACAAGCGGCGACATCGACTTGTTGAGCTTCAGTGACAACTTGGGTGTCAGTGCTTTCTTTGTCTCACTTTTGTTGGTGAACATCATGCTCACTACGACGTCGACTATCGCTGGGTCGTTGAGGATGAGAGATTGAACAACGAACCATGAATAAACTGAAGTGGAAGGGGGACCACAAGAGGTGTCAATAAGCAGAACGTCATCGCGGCAATCTTTTTTTCTTTTAGAATCTTTAGGAGGAGGAGATCTAGACTTGGATCGATGTTTACCTTGGGAAGATCTGTCTTTTTCACCTATACTCTAGTAATCCCGATCCTGACTGGAGCAATAGCTAGGGTCATATTGATGAACCACCTTGGCGTTACAAGCCCGAATGAGAACCAGGATTCTGGCATGATATTTCTTATAGAGACTGAAAAATGTGCTTCTTCCTCACCATTGTTTTTGCAAAGAAAGACAAAAAATGAATCAGCTCTAAATATTGAAAGACACGAGATAAGTGTGATGCGATATTGCGAAGTGCGTGCGAATGTGTGTGTCCTTGTATCCCCCAACGGACCAGTTATTGAAGCTTTACTGGCAGGAGTAACCTCTCCACTAGTGGTAGGAGGGATTCCAGCCCCAGGTATGGAAGGATATTCTGATCCGCCAACACTCATATCAGTAAAATGAAAGGCATCAACGTCTTCCGGTATCAGAAGATCAGATAATGCCTCAAATGTTTCGTCTAAGCGTTTTGAAGGTTGAGAAGCGGACTGATCTAGAATGACCTGAGGGATGATGGATAACTTGGGCTGTTTGAAGAGGCGACTCTTAGGGAACCTACAAATGAGTTTTTTCTTTTGTTTTTTCTTTTTCCAAGAGCATGGGGCTGTAAGGTTTGCGAGGATCCGGCCACAGCCCTGAAACTAGAACCCGCCACCGAGGTCGTCACCCTCATCTCTTGCTGCATCTTTATCGGTAGCTTTCTGCGCCCCCTCAGCTAGGGGCACAACAGGGTCAGCTTGATGGCCTTCGTCATCATCCGCAACCCGCTGCTCAGTCGCTATAACTCTAGAAGTGACCAGTAGCCCTATGCTACGACCCTCTTCCATCAGGCAGTAGGTGATGAGGCTAACATCGGTAAGGACATCTTTAATGTCCCTATCTTTTGATAGAACCCTTTTTAGTGCCAAGACCACATCAGTGTATTGTTTTCCATCGGGTCGTGGATAAGAACCTACACAAACTAGAAAAATTGCTTAATTAAGGATACGACCTGGGTACAAGCACTCAAGAAATTAAGCAAGGAGTAACACTTACATCTTTATAACCACCGTTTGGCAAAGCTAGACGAGCAGCGAATATAGAACCACTCACTTTTGAATGCGCTCAACTTATTCCAGGTACCAGTCAATATCTGGCACTTCTTGGCCGACTTGAGGAGTGTGCACGAAAGGCTTTCGTTTTGCCGCTTTAAGGTGAAAAAAAATCGAATGTCTTTAGGAGTTAGAAGACGAAATAAAAACTCCATGAATGCCATGTAGGTACAGTTAAGCAAGGCATAACCATTTGGATGTAATTCTGTCGTTGCTAACCTCATATGATGTAGCATCTCTCGGATAAATGAATTCAAGGGTGCGATGCACCCCGCCCAGCACATGAACTTGTTGCATGCAAAGAACCCCATAGGGGGCATATGAGCTCTATCGTCCTAAGTCGCGACTTACATGTCATCAAATGGAATCCTGTGTCTGACACAACTTCTGCGAAGAGAGGCTTCATTAATTTTCGAAGCCATAGAATCCTCCGGATCTTCCAAAAATATAACGTCTTCTAGAGCGTCGGGAACATGGTCTATCACTTCTACCGGAAGGACAGAAACGATAGAGAAAAGGTCAAGTAATGAACAAGAAATTTTCGGCTGTTTAGCTTGATGTACGGGGGAGAGTCTATTGAAGGCAGTTACAGAGCTTGATTCAGTACTTGTATTGTTATGCTATGAAGGTTGCCCAGAAGACATGGCAGCTAAATGCCCCGAGCATCTGGAACCCATGATTACTAAACTAAGTAGATAATCATCATTAGAATAATAACCCGTTTCCCTCATGCAAAGTTTGTGCTAGTACAGAGTGGTGCAGTGTCGTGCAATGTAGTGAAGAATAGTTCAAAATTAAGGACTTTGACTATGACGAGACTTCAAGGTTCGATTGGAGTGACCGTCATCGCTGGCCGTCTCAACCGATTCTCTATGTCACTGGCTAAGGGTTCAATCTAAGCATCAAGATCAGTTGCTGGCATATTGAAGTTCAAATTATGCATTCAGAAGTGGATGACCTACAAAAATATGTCCAAGGCATAGGCAACAAATATAAATATGTAGAAGATTAGTCAAGTTCGTTCCACGGTTCGATTGCCATATACGTCTGAATATGCAGTCCATTTCATACACAATCATGTACGACCATTCAAGCATTCAAGGCTGAAGCTCATCAGAAAGTTCTAATTAAGATTTGAGGATTTTAAGTATGTTCATCAAAGATAAGCCAACAAACGATCAATAACGATGTTACGACCAATCCATCCCAGTGCGCATAACCGATCGTTTCTGCACAATCATTTCACGACCGATAGTTCTCTAATCGATCATTCTCCAACTGATTGTTGCAATCAATCCAACCTTTGGCTCCGGTTCCACACTTCACTTCAATTCAAATCTCTAACCACTGATCCCAAAAAGAACGATCGGCCAAAACCCTACCAGAAACAATCGGTAACAGTCCACCCTCAACCACTGAAGTAAACAATCGGCACAACCACTATCGTCTCAATTGCTCTATCACCATCTCCAAAACACTTGTCGTCGTCTTCCATTTCAAAACACAAACGCCACCGCAATCATCATACTAACATAAGCAAATTGACCTGATAGCCACAATCACCCTCTTCAGTATGACCGATCGAACCATCATGACCTGAATCATGCAAACTAGGGCGAGATCCTATCATCTTTTCACTAAATTATTACAAGTAAGAGATGTTCAATCTACCTATGTCAGAATTTGAAAAGAGGAGGTGATTTGGATTCAATTATGAAATAAGATCATTATGAGATGGCGACAGTAATGGTTGATGTAGCAAGGAGTTGGGCCAACTTATGAAGATGGTAATGAGAAAAGTATGGAGTTGGATCAGGAAGCTCGGTAGATCAATAGCGAAGGAGAAGATGAAGATGGGGTTTTCTTTTTTGGTTCAAGTAGAAACAATGGAAAATGAAGTGAAGTGGGGAAAATAATCTAAGTATACAAGTATACATATGAAGAAAGCAATACATACCATTGAAGTTTGCAGTTCAATGGAGAATCCAACCAATAAATGATTGGATACGATTGTTTTATGACGATCTTGCCCCGGTCCATCTTTTTTAAACCCGCGATTCAACTAATTAGCCAAAGCGAGAAACGATCGGATACGATCGTTCTATGGTGGAGGTATATCGATCGTTCTCTATACTAGTAGTGCAATTGGTTTGTTCAACATATACTTGGATCATGTATGATCTAAAACTAACGACTTTGGAACGATCCATTATTTTCTATAGAAAAAGAAGAGATGGGAGAACGATCGGGCATGAACCAATCTCAAATGAATTTGACCCGATCCATGTTAAAATGGATCAAGTATGATCCATTTATCTGATGGATTCATGCCGAACCATCCTAAAAAATGCAAATTATTGAATTGCATACCACCAAATTGGCAACAACCTATGAGCGTACGAATGCATCCGAGAGCCAACGACAAGAACATGTACATGAACGTGCATGTGTGCATCCTAAAAATTCGATTTCTTGAAATTGATAGAAATTTAATTCTCACCTGGAGTTATCAAAGAAAGAATAAGATCTGATAACCAAGGCCTGCTAGCTCAATGGAACTGGGCATGAATATTAGTTGGAAAATTATAATCCAGAATTTATACTATTGGATATCAACCAATCGTTATGTCAAACAGAAAGAGATGTGACTCTTCAAGGAAAGCAATTCATTTAAGGGATGACCACTGTTCAGAAAACTAGATGGATTCCTTTTCGAAGACTCTAACTTGCATCGACTCAAAGCACGTCAAGTTGAACAAGATAGAATCGACTGTCATCAGAACCGACAAGTCATATTAACAATCACGAAGCCTAGAGATCAGGCATAGATGATAATAGGAAGCGGTGGCAAAGCGAAAGCAGTAGACGGACTCAACAGAACGATAAAAATATGAAAATACACCATTTACTGAAAACGGATCAGGTACGATCCATATTCACCAATTATGGATCGTACCATATCGATATTATAGTTCAACTCAATTGAAAACGATTTATATATCAAAATCTACAAGTCAACTACTCAAAAAACTTTGGAAACATCAATATATTGAAGAGTGGAGCCCACCATATTGATCGAATTCCGAAAGGAGCTCATAAAACTATCGATGCCGATCGTTATTATGAATGATGTGGGACCCACGATTGATACTGTGACTTCTTGTGGATCTGGAGATTCGCTACCAAAATTTCAGGAAGATATTTCACCGTCTTCTCCCATAAATATAGGTTTGATTGTTTATTTTTGGGATCTTTACGTGGATGTTTCCTTGGTACTCCATTGTAACTACATATCATATCTGATATATCTCTCTGTACTCAGCAATTCAAGTGATTAATAAAGTTATTTCTCCAAAGTGGATATAGGCTTTCAACGCCGAACCACTATAAATCTTTGTGTTATTGTTATTTCTTATTTTCTGTTATTTAATTGCTTGTTCCTTCTATTTACTTTTATTATTCTTCATTTATTGCTCTACAAAATCTCTATTGGATGTTTGTGCCAATTTTTGGTGCAAATACTAGCCATTGTTTATTTCCTCAATTATAATTCTACAGGCCGTTGCTTATGTCCCAAATTATATTCTACTAGCCATTACTTATTTCCTAAATTATAATTGCATAATTACACCCTGATTATAGTTAAGTACCAAATATATCTTACAGCTGCATAATGGATGCTAGCCTTTAATTTGTTTCCTGTTTTCAACCTATAATAAAATATTCTGAGACTATCATTCCTATTTCTTAACACTCTCCCTCAAGTGGGGTTCGAATAAATTTATAGAATCCAACTTGTCAAGTATATTCAAATGGCTGGCCTTGTCGAGTGCTTTTGTGAATATATTTGCCAGTTGTTCTTTGCTTTTGACAAATGGAGTTTCTATTTCCCCCGAATGCACTTTTCTCTAACAAAGTGATACCTCTATATGTTTTGTTCGCTTGTGGAAGATAGGATCGGATGCAATATAACATGTAGCTTGATTATCACAGTATATTTTCGTTGTTTTTGTGTGCTCTATCTTTACGTCACCGAGTAATTTCTTAATCCAGATAATCTCACTTACTGTGTATGTCATGACTCGATATTTTATTTCTGCACTTGATCTAGCCATTCTTCTTCTTGCTTTTCCAAGTGACCAAGTTACCACTTACATGTAACATCCCCTATCTTGAGGCTTGAAGCTAAGCGCTATAAATGCTGCAGTCATCTATAGTATTAACGTCCAGTGACAAAATACGGTAATGTCAATGGTATCCATAATATCAGAAGCACATTAATATGAAATAAAATCAATACAGATTTAAAACAACTTTTTTGATTACATTTCAAATCAATATTTCATATTCAGATACATAATCCTAAACGATTCCCAGGTTTTGATCAAATATAATTATTACAAATTATGCCAAGAGCGACATATGAAGATGCCTCCTTGGACGATCAAAGTACTAAATAGACATATCAGTCTTAATACATCACAGTGGAAATAGAACTAAATAGCTCCTATTTAGCTAGCTTTGCCGCCTGCATGTCTTCGGAAGCTTATTCGTCCAACCTACTAAACCTGAAAAAAACCTTAACTCTCAATCTACTCAAATTAAATTTTGAGCACCAGAGAGTTTAAGGGGAAAACATAAACTTCGAGTCAGACATAAAGCCTGGTGTGAATAATACTACTACATCTCGATTTACTGATATTAAGTGAGACCACACCGCTTAGCGGAACGGGTTTCCTTTCACAATATCCCTTTTTAAAACATATCTTTTGCAATTCAAAAACCTGCAATCAAACTGATTAAAGCAAAAGTAGCAATATCATATATGCATATAAATCAGGTAATCAATGGACTATTTGTCCGACCAATGCAGTTTTGTTTAGCTAACTACTAACCATTGGCTAACTCGGACCTACCAGACATAATCAATTATCTAACATACGTTAGATACACTACTAGGCTATCTGCCCTTTACTATCTTCTTCTAGGGTCAACTGAACCTAATGGTTTTGTGGGCTCACCAATAGCCTATCTTCTATCTGTATATTCCTTTCGGTGTGTATCATCATTTTAGTCTTACCTGTGACAAAGCCCTACATACTGGAATTTTGGACTTATATTAGCTAGGGGCTTATCAGCTAAAGTATAGGGCGCAACCTTATACCAGTCTCATCTGGTATTCTAATATCTGAGTCATTTGCTTAGGGTTAGCTACCCCATCAAATTTTCCTTGAAAAAATTTCTTTCAAATTGATTTAACCCTTTAAATCATACTTAAACAATGAAAATATACTCTTTGCTTTACTTAAATACTTTTGCCACGATATATGCTTTACACAAAACCATGTTGATGAAATATAATAGGATTATCCACCCCTCTAAAGTAAGTTAAAAACCCTTTTAAACTTAAAAGATCTTAGGCCATAAAGCCAAGGTAAACCATTCGAAACCTTTGCTTAAAAACTTTAAACGATACCTTTCGAAACCTTTAAAAATATACCTTTCGAAATCATTGAAAGTATCCCATCAAAAGCTTTATAAAACCTTAGACATCCTCTTTTCAAAACACCTCAAACTTTCCTTTTGAAAGCATTGGAAACCTTCCATTCAAATACTAAAGATAAACCTTTCGAAAACATTGGGGATCTCTCCTTCAAAACCTTCATTATATATCTTTCGAAAGCATTAAAGTCCTTTATTTAAAACATACCTTTCGAAAGCATTGGTTCAAGTAGAAGTTTGTGGAACATATCTTCGAAACCATTTAAAACCATTCCTTTCAAAACCTTTGGGTTTAACTTTTAGTAAATCTAAGGGTCTTAAAAGAACTAGGGCAAAACCAACTCTTTCGAAAGTATTATTCCTAAGTAAAAGCAAGTGGATGGTTTCAAAACTAACCCTTTCGAAAGCATGGAGAAGCACCTTCAAAGTTTAAGGCAAAAGAACCCTTTCGAAGACATTGATTCAAAAGGTTGAATGTGGTGCCAGGGGTTTCTACCCCTTCGAGTGCTTATTTTAAAACAAAAGGCGGCAACCTCTTTTGAAAGCCCTTTTTCTAAAACAAAGGCGTATTTGACTAAGTCAAAAGCTATTTCCTTCAAAAGCCTCATTTTGTAACCAAGATAGTTCTGAGTTTATAAAGACTACTTCTACCCCTTCAAAAGCATGTTTTGACATTATACCTTCCACCTAGCTCCAATCCACTATGTACCAAGGCATTGATACCATGTGTATTGGTTTTGACTAGGTTGGAGGTGGTAGTATGGGGTCGAAAGGTGGCTGACGAAAGTGGCGAAGCAACAATCCTTTACAAAATTGATTTTTAACTTTTTAAAGTAATACATTTCCATCTAACTTGCCTTATTTTTCAACATATAATTGGTTGCCAATTCCTTTTCAAAATCTTTTCTAAAAGTATTGTCGAATTTAGTAATTAACAATTTAAAATATTTAGCAAATTGACCCCTCTCCTTTTATAAACATATAAAACATTTAAGTCCCATACCTTAAATAATTTTATATCTTTAATAAAATACTTATGTAAATTCTTCAAAAATTCCCGTAAATCACTTTTAATATGTTTTCAAACATATTCAAATTTCTGACCCAAAGCTAACATATAATAGCCGAAAACAATCTAAACCCAATTTAACCATTTTCTTTACTAGAAAATTCATAATAAATCCACATTAACTTTGAAAATTATGAAACTTGAAACTCATCTCTAAAATAATGTTTCTGACCTTATATCAAAATCGCAAGCCATTTGGATGTCATTTAATAGATTTTTCAAATCAAATCTTATCATAAAATCTATATGAAACAACAAAAATCATCAACAAGCATATAATCATTTAAACAACAAAACATGGCATTTTTCTTGCAAAATAAATTTGGATCTTATCTAGAAACCGAAAGCTATAAACATGAGATGTAATCTATTATTCACCTTAGCTTGATTGTTAAGAAGGTTGAGATTTGCCCTTGAGTTGATTTAATTAAGCTTCTTTCTTGAATTCTTGCTTATCTTCCCCTTGTTTTCTCCTAATAGTGGCCGACCAAGCTCGATATTTAGTTTTGTTTGTGAATGTTGGAAATGATAATGGGATAAGGGTTTAGGGTATAAGAATATAACCTATTCCTACTTTGCCTTTATCTTATTACCTTTACTTCATTTTAATTCTCCTTGGCTTTAGAATAATTAGGCACGGCTACCTTATAATTATACAAATCTCAATCCCTTTTCCATTTACATTGTTTCATTTAATTTATCTAATTAAATGTTCTAAATAATGTTAGTCAAAATCAAGATCATTACACTACAAACGTACAAAACCCGGTGGTTGATTTTCTATCATAGTTTTCGGCCTAATCTACATCATAAAAACTAACCACATTGTTAAAATTGTTTTTCTTCATCCAAATTCCTTGACTTAGAGTGCCTTTAAGGTATCTCAATATCCTATCAATTGCACTCAAGTGGCTGGTACAAGGGGCATGCATAAATTGACTTATGACACTAACTGCAAAAACAATGTCAGGTCTAGTTGCTGTAAGTTAAATTAATTTTCCTACTATCCTTTGATATTGTCTTATGTCAAATAATGTCTCACCATCGTCAACTCCAAGTTTTATATTCGTCTCCATAGGAGTATTAGCTAGTTTAGCTCCTAATTTACTAGTCTCTTTTAATAGACCAAGGACATATTTTCTTTAGGATAGAAATAATCATTTACTTGAGTGGGCTATTTCTATTCCAAGAAAATATGAAAGTTTTCCAAGGTCTTTAATGTCAAATTCCTTTTCTAAATATTGTTTAACCCTTTTAGTTTCCTCATTATTATTTCCAATGGTGATAATGTCATCTACATAAACCAGAATAATAGTAAGGCTATTTTGTGAGTGTTTGATGAACATAGAGGAATCAACGGTACTTTTAAAATCATTAGAAGAGAAAAGCTTAGCTTGGCATACCATGCTCTTGGAAATTGCTTTAGACCACAGATCATCTTTTTTAATTTACACACCAGTGATGAGTTTGTCCTATTTTTATAGCCCGAAGGAAGAGTCATATAGACTTCCTCTTTTAAATTTCCTTGAAGGAATGCAATTTTTACATCCATTTGGAACAAATATCATCCCAAGTTGGTGGCTACTGAAAGGAAAATTCTAACCGTGTTTATTTTTGCTACTGGTGCAAAAGTCTCTTGGTAGTAAATACCATAAGTTTGGGTAAATCCCTTGGCCACTAACCTAGCTTTGTATGTTTCAATAACACTATCACTATCGTATTTGATTTTGTATACCCATTTGCAACCTACGGGTTTATTGTCTTTTGGCCCATATGTCATTATTTTCTAAGGCTTGAAGTTATTCGTTCAAAGCCTTACGCCAAATTGGGCTTTGATAATCTTTACTAAAGTTGGTTGGTTCCATTTGATTAGTGATGCTACTCAAGCAGGCTCGGTATGAAAGGGATACCATGTTATACGAAATAAAATCTTCTATTTGATACATCACCTATTGGGATACATAATCCCTTAACTTGACGGGAGGTCGAGTTTGTCTTGTAGATCATCTTATTGCGCTTTCTTCTGGAGTTGGTTCTTCATGAGTCAATTCTTCACTTGACTCGTTTATCTCTTCTTCTCTCCATGAAAGAATCGGACTTGTTTCTCCGACTTATTCTTCATTTGTATGCTCAACCTATTCTTGATTTGTTTTTTCAAACATGAAATTATTTGGAGACAATACGACTGGTTTACCTTATGTATTTCCTTTTTCACTTATTTAATAATATTGTTTATTTTAAAAAAATGATACATCTCATGAGATATAAAGTTTATGATTTTTTGGATCATAACATTTATACCCATTTTTTGGATGAGTATCCTAAAATATGGTTTTAACAGCATTTTTATCTAGCTTGTCATGTCTTTTTATGTGTACGAAACATGTGCACCCAAAAAAAATTATGTGATCAAGATTTATTTTCCTATTCTTAAGAATTTCTGAGGGACTCATATTTTTAAGCATGACATTGGGAAATCTATTTATGAGATAAGTTGCGGTTAGCACAACATTTGACCAACAAGATTGTGGAATGTTAGTTTGAAAAACAAGAGATCTAATGACTTCAAGTAAATGCCGATTTTTTCTTTCTAAAACTCCATTTTGTTTGGGTGTATTAATACAAGTAGTTTGGTATAAAATTCCTTTTTGTTTAAAAAATTCTATAAAATCTTTGTTTATATATTCTGTCCCATTATCAGATCGAAACTTTTTAAATTTTGCATTGTATTGGTTTTCTATAAAACGGTAAATGTGACGCCCCACCTCTATACCCACGCTAGCCAAGGACAATACGGGATAATGCCGTCAACTAGCACGGAGAATAAGGCTGTTGAGGAGCGACCATCTGTATAATTGCTTTGTGCGAGTACCGATATGCCAGATAAAAATGTAACTTTTCATCTCAAGAGGAAATCCGACATACCGACACAAACTCAAAGCTACTACACAGTGGCTATATGGACTTCGGAAACAAATATAGAAATAAACATAACACAAATCAGTCACAGACAATCCATATCACAAAGGCGGAAATAGATATGAATATAACACATGAAAGTGTACATCAGAGTAGTGGTCAAATAAGATCCATAATAACCCAAAAGAATAGATACAAGTGCAAGACAATAGAATATGTATACATCAAGGAGTCTAAATCTCAAATGTATACAACAAAAACTACTAAACTAGAGTAGTTAGCCAAAAGTCAGAAGATGGCTCCAGATAAGAAGTCATGAGGCAGCACCTGTAAAATCTCAGTCTGACCCGAGTATTATTTAAGAAGAAAATAATAAACGGATCAGTCTAGCTATAAATATCAGATAAAGTGATATAGAATAAGAGATATGACAAAAACGTATGATAACCATAAAGCCATACTGTGATAAGTATCTAATCAAAAATCAATCCAGAGATTAATCAATATCACAAGAATCTTCTCAAAGATTAAAAGAATGTCATATTCTGAATTTAATTCACCAAGCCACAATAAATGACATACATATCAATGCCAACTGAAAAAGATGGTGAAACATAAATCCCAGAAATCAATAATTAGAAATCCAGAAATCACAAGAAAAGGATTGCCAATCCCAAGTGGGAGCATGAAAACTCACCAACACGTGTATCACAAACAATTCGGTACATCAACGCAGTACAAATGGTACGTCCAATGAATCGAAAAGCCGAGACATCGATGTAGTACAAACGGTACATCCGATGAATCGAAACACAAAAAAATTTGGTACATTGACGCAGTACAAACGGTACGTCCAATGAATCGAAAAGCCGAGACATCGATGTAGTACAAATAGTACATCCGATTAATTGAAACACAAAACAATTCGGTACATTGACGCAGTACAAACGGTACGTCCAATGAATCAAAAAGCCGAGACATCGATGTAGTACAAACGGTACATCCAATGAATCGAAACACAAAACAATTCGGTACATTGACGCAGTACAAACGTACGTCCAATGAATCGAAAAGCCGAGACATCGATGTAGTACAAACGGTACATCCGATGAATCGAAACACAAAACAATTCGGTACATTGACGCAGTACAAACGGTACGTCCAATGAATCGAAAAGCCGAGACATCGATGTAGTACAAACGGTACATCCGATGAATCGAAACACATTAAAAGTACATGGGTCGCTAGCCCATAAAGAAATGAGACGAAGCTCGATAAAATGAGGTACAATCCTCCAAGTGAACAAAGAGACATCGCACCTTGCTAGTCTAAACCATAAAATGATCATCATCGATCATCAAGAAGTGTCAATTACAATAAGCTAGTAAATATATGAGTTTAGCTTCATGTCCCATAACCACTTGCTTAACTTAAATATTTACGAACAAATTGTAGATTTCCACTCGAAAATTGTCACAAGTTTTTCAATCGAACAAGTCCAAAAATTAACCGACGAAGTAAACGCAAGCATTTCATACCACTTGTTTTGCTAAGCCGTTTAATTAGATTTTCTCATACGAATGTGGTAAAGGTTTGTATATACTAATAGATTAGAAAACGGTTAAAGAAACGAGCTTTGTAATTAAAATAGTGTCAAAATCGTTTTGATGAAAGAGTTTTGATAATTACTACTAGTATAGAAAACCTTTATATTTTTAAAGTGACTAATCACAAAAACGATTGTAGAAACAATCAATCATCAAAATTCACATTCGAAGACGTGAATAAAATCCAAAGAAATCGATACCGAATCCATCAAAAATGGATATTCCAAAAATCACAAAGAAAAGGTCATCAAAGTCGATAAAATATGATAACAACAAATGGGAATCAACACGAATTGATTAAATTTGGAAAATCAAGCCAAACAGGCAAATTGGCCAAAAGGCAGCAGATTCAGACGTCTGAAATAAATGGTTCAGACGTTTGAATCTGGAAAATTAAAAGTTTCCAAAACACTGAGTCAGGCGTCTGAACGAAATATTTCAGACGTCTGAAATAGGAAATTTAAGCCTATTTTCTTTCTGGTTGCATTCAGACGTCTGGTAGCTAGATTTAGACGTCTGAATCTGGACTGGTTGCAAACGAACCAATTCAGACGTCTGAAGCCTCTGATTTAGACGTCTGAATCTGGAAATAGAAATTTTCCCAGAATAATATTCAGACGTCTGAAATATCAATTCAGACGTCTGAAACTGGAATTTCAGGCATTTCCCGAACCTGGACCAATGATGGCCAAAACGATATCGATAACGAACGGACGAGTAACAACGACTAAGGAATTATGCCACGTGACAACCCAGCCTTAACGGCTCTTCGATACACCTCGAATATCAATGTCCAAATATCCATAATAGGATTATCACAAAAATTGAACCAAAACACCAAAAATTGGAATATACCCAAAATCAATCCAAACCAAAATCAAATGCACATGAATAAGTGTTAGGAATTCATACCTAACAATTGAAGATAATTATAGACTAAGATGTGAGATAAAAATCTCACCTTTGAACCCAAAAATGATAAAGAAGAAGCTTGAAAGCAAAGGAGGATCAACCACTCTTCAATCCCAACTCAAGAAGCTTGAATCTAAGCTTTAAAAGAAGAACATTCCTAAAGTTAGGTTTAGGAATTTCTGAAATTGAAGAAGGAAAGAGTTGGAGAAGATGAAGAGAAGGCTTACCAATAGCTTCTTCTTGAATTTGGAGATAGAACTTGGATTTGCAAAGATGATTAGGGCTTTGAATTTCCTAATTCTTTTTCTCTTCCCCCATTTTTGATAAAGCTTGAGTTGTATTAGGAAATGGAAGTGAATGAAGAGAAGTGGGGGTGGAGCTAGGGGCTTGTGTTACGATATAGGGCTGAAACCCAAACTAAAGCCCTAAGTGAAAAAGTAGCAAAATTCTACTATCTCCAAACATATCGAAGTTTATACTAAAAAAGGTCGCAAACGGCATTTTGAACTCAATGGAGGGGGTCTCGAGTCCAAATTCGATTGTTTGCAAAAAGTAGCTTTTCAGACTAAAATCCGACGAACGATGTTATATTAAAATAAAATATTTAGAATATAAAATCGATAAATATGCGGATTGTTACAGACTCCCCTCCTTAAAGAAATTGCGTCCTCGTAATACTTAAGAAGAAAATAAAGAGTAACAACCATAAAATGCATATCAACACAAAAGAAAATTTAGAATGAGAAGTTCACCATAAAGAGCACGAAAAAGTAAGTCCGAACGTGTTTGCTCGATGAATTCTCTGGATTCCCAAGAGCAATCCTTGGGATTTGAGAACCATTGAACTTTCACAAGAAAAACATTTTTATTTCGAAGGCGCTCAACCTCCGAAGCAATGATGCGAAAAGAATGTTGCTCATAAGTCAAATAGGCGAAACTTAAATTTCCACAATAACACCGGGCTCAAGAATAAAATCGGAATCCCTAAGATATTTCCGTAGTTGAAAGACGTGGAAAACGTCATGAATAACAGAAAATTGAGCCGGTGCAACGGCGTAGTATAATAACAATACGCCCGAGAAACTAGAAACACGAATAACTCCGAACATCGACGTAGTACCATAACGGTACGTCCAATGAATGGAAACTCAAATAATTCGGAACACCGACGTAGTACAAGAACGGTACATCCAATGAACCGAACACCATAAAAGAACATCGGGCGCTAGTCCATAAAAGAAATGAGATAAAACTCAATAAAACGAAGTATATCAAAACGTCCGATGAACTTGATAAAAAGATAATTCCATTCAGACATCATCAAAGAATCAACCACTTGTTGCATACGAATAAGCGCATTGGCAACACGATTTCCCTTCTGGGAATAAAAAGAATATCAAGATCATAAGATGCAAGGAACTCAAGCCAATATTAAGTTCCTTATGAGAAAATAAATATTCCAAAGATTTATGATCGAGGTGGAGATCAAATTTCTCTGCCAAACACAATGATGCCAACCTCTAAAAATGAAATCAATAGCCGCGAGCACTAGATCATGAGTGGCATACCTAGTCTCGATCGGCTTTAATGATTTAGAAGCACAAGAGATAGCACGTTCTCTTTCGCAAGAGAACGGCATCCAAACCAATACGATTAGCATTGGTACAAAAGATAAAGTCTTGGTTCCCTTCGGGAATTCACAAGAATAAGAGTATCGAAAAGAAAGAATTTCTTTTAAATAATATTCTTTCCCGAAAAGCTAAAACTTTCAAAATTACATTTATCTTTATGTAATAATCTTTCTAGAAAAATTTACATTTTTACAAGTCAATTTATTGTGTCAAATTGTCTCATCAAAGCGTTTAGGGGATTCCTATCGATAACGTTGATCAAGCGCATCGACCAGAATTCTTAAAGCACTCAATGGGAAATACAATCACAAAATCATCTTCTACATGATAAAAATATCTCTTAAAAGTTTTAAGAATATTCTTTGCTCGTTTTAAGAACAAAAATCCAATTGTACTTGTAAATATCTGATGAAAAAGATTTGCAAAATTTTAAATCGCTATTCTCATCCAAAATCAATGAATACAAGAATGGTCTCATCGAAATATTCATAGAATACCCGATTTACAAAATGGATGAAATAAACTGGATAAACTGAATGACATAATAAGTCATTCATAAGAATCATAACGAGTGCGGAATGCGGTAAATGGAATGCTAACTCCCGCAACTCGTAGCAAATGAAAATTGGTGGCAAGGTCAAGCTAAAAAGACCTTATCACCACTCAAAAAAATTGCTTAGGTGATAATCCTAATACAAACTCAAAAATACCGGAAAATTCTCAAACTACATGAATGAAAGAAATAACACTTTCCTCATCATGTAAACTTAAAGAATAAAATGATGCCATCAAATTGGAATCAAAATCACAAAGGAAAAACAGAAATCTGCTTAACAGATTGAAAATGTCGAAGATGAATAGTCCACACGGGACAAAGGATATGGCTTCATAATGATTAAGCCAATCCTTTCACAAAAATTAATTCCGAAGCCTAAGCAGAAATCGGCACAGAAAGAAAAATCACATAAAATAATTTCGACATCAATAAAAAGCAAATTGAGTGTTGCGCATCCACCAATCGGAATCGCAATCCTCAAAGAAGTCATCAAGCCCAAAATTGTTTAAAGAAAAAGAATCACAAGTTCTTTTGATATAAAAATAATGAGATGAAACCCATATCAAAAAGAACTCGAATAAGATAATCACAAAATAAATGTCATCAAGGATAGAATGGATACCTTGACTAAGAAAAGAGTTGCTAGGGGCTTGCAGCTTTCCTTCTCCCTTGCTTCGAAGCTTAGGACATGAAGATAAAAGATGACCCGAACTTTTGCAATAACGACAAAAGAGGGGTTTCGGACACTCCCTTGCATAGTGGTCCGTGGAACCACAATTGTAGCATTGTCCTCGACTAGAGGTAGGAGTTTTTGCTACAGAAGTTTCTTGTTTCCCTTTCTTGTCTGGATTGGGACCTTTAAACTTAATAGGCCTCTTCATGTTATTGTTGAAGTTCTGTTTGGCACCTACAACTTCAACATTACTTTCATTATCGGCCTCTTCAAGACGAAGAGCGATATCAATAAGCTGATCGAAAGAAACTTCCAATTTCAGAAGTAATGGCTTCTTGAGATTCTTGTTCAAGCCATAAACAAATCTCTGATTTTTCTTCAATGGGGTATTAATATATTCAACCCCGTATTTAGAAAGAGATTCGAAAGATGCGACGTAGTCCGTCACAGAAGATTCACCTTGAACAAGGTCGATAAAACCCCGAGCCAAAGTTACTTTTTCAGCCTCCGGCACAAATTTTAATTCGAATCTTTCCCGGAATTGCTCCCAAGTGAGATCCGCTTCAACGATTTCAGAAATAAGAAGCTTATACCAATCCAATGATCTTTCTTGGAGCATGCTAGAAGCCACTTGGACTCCGTGGAGATCAACAAGATTCATGCGAGAAAAGATGCGGTCGCATGATCTAAGCCAAGCTTGGATTTCAATGACACTCTCGGATCCTTGGAATGGCCTTCCACCCAAATCGGTATAATCTCTACACAAGCGTGCAAAACCAGATCTAGGATGAGTAGGCTCTGGAATGGGTCCGATAGCTTGAGCATTCTTAACAAGATCTAGAAGCTGCTGGGCAGAGATAAATACTCCCTCCTGAGGAGTAGCACTTGATTGACCGACGTTGGTACGGCCAGACCTAACCATTTCTCTTCTTTAAGAAAGAAAGAAAGAAGAAAAAGTTATTCTCAGAATGATTATCAAACAATCATGATGGATTAAATAAGGAATCATAAAAAGAAATAGGATAGAATGGTACAAAGACCCGAATTAAATCCTATGGCACGATTCCTAAGAAAGACTTAGGACAATGATCCTTGTTAGATTATTCTACATTGTTCCAAAGTTTGGCTCTGATACCAAGCTGTGACGCCCCACCTCTATACCCACGCTAGCCAAGGACACTACGGGATAATGCTGTCAACTAGCACAGAGAATAAGGCTGTTGAGGAGCGACCATCTGTATAATTGCTTTGTGTGAGTACCGATATGCCAGATAAAAATGTAACTTTTCATCTCAAGAGGAAATCCGACATACCGACACAAACTCAAAGCTACTACAAAGTGGCTATATGGACTTCGGAAACAAATATAGAAATAAACATAACACAAATCAGTCACAGACAATTCATATCACAAAGGCGGAAATAGATATGAATATAACACATGAAAGTGTACATCAGAGTAGTGGTCAAATAAGATCCACAATAACACAAAAGAATAGATACAAGTGGAAGACAATAGAATATGTATACATCAAGGAGTCTAAATCTCAAATGTATACAACAAAAACTACTAAACTAGAGTAGTTAGCCAAAAGTCAGAAGATGGCTCCAGATAAGAAGTCATGAGGCAGCACCTGTAAAATCTCAGTCTGACCCGAGTATTATTTAAGAAGAAAATAATAAACGGATCAGTCTAGCTATAAATATCAGATAAAGTGATATAGAATAAGAGATATGACAAAAACGTATGATAACCATAAAGCCATACTGTGATAAGTATCTAATCGAAAATCAATCCAGAGATTAATCAATATCACAAGAATCTTCTCAAAGATTAAAAGAATGTCATATTCTTAATTTAATTCACCAAGCCACAATAAATGACATACATATCAATGCCAACTGAAAAAGGTGGTGAAACATAATCCCAGAAATCAATAATTAGAAATCCAGAAATCACAAGAAAAGGATGGCCAATCCCAAGTGGGAGCATGAAAACTCACCAACACGTGTATCACAAACAATTCGGTACATCGACGTAGTACAAACGGTACGTCCAATGAATCGAAAAGCCGAGACATCGATGTAGTACAAACGGTACATCCGATGAATCGAAACACAAAACCATTCGGTACATTGACGCAGTACAAACGGTACGTCCAATGAATTGAAAAGCCGAGACATCGATGTAGTACAAATGGTACATCCGATGAATCGAAACACAAAACAATTCGGTACATTGACGCAGTACAAACGGTACGTCCAATGAATCGAAAAGCCATGACATCGATGTAGTACAAACGGTACATCCAATGAATCGAAACACAAAACAATTCGGTACATTGACGCAGTACAAACGGTACGTCCAATTATTCGAAAAGCCGAGACATCGATGTAGTACAAACGGTACATCCGATGAATCGAAACACAAAACAATTCGGTACATTAACGCAGTACAAACGGTATGTCCAATGAATCGAAAAGCCGAGACATCGATGTAGTACAAATGGTACATCCGATGAATCGAAACACATTAAAAGTACATGGGTCGCTAGCCCACAAAGAAATGAGACGAAGCTCGATAAAATGAGGTACAATCCTCCAAGTGAACAAAGAGACATTGCACCTTGCTAGTCTAAACCATAAAATGATCATCATCGATCATCAAGAAGTGTCAATTACAATAAGCTAGTAAATATATGAGTTTAGCTTCATGTCCCATAACCACTTGCTTAACTTAAATATTTACGAACAAATTGTAGATTTCCGCTCGAAAATTGTCACAAGATTTTCAATCGAACAAGTCCAAAAATTAACCGACGAAGTAAACGCAAGTGTTTCATACCACTTTTTTTGCTAAGCTGTTTAATTAGATTTTCTCATACAATTGAGGTAAAGGTTTGTATATACTAATAGATTAGAAAACGGTTAAAGAAACGAGCTTTGTAATTAAAATAGTGTCAAAATCGTTTTGATGAAAGAGTTTTGATAATTAGTACTAGTATAGAAAACCATTATATTTTTAAAGTGACAAATCACAAAAACGATTGTAGAAACAATCAATCATCAAAATTCACATTCGAACACGTGAATAAAATCCAAAGAAATCGATACCGAATCCATCAAAAATGGATATTCCAAAAATCCCAATGAAAAGGTCATCAAAGTCGATAAAATATGATAACAACAAATGGGAATCAACACGAATCGATTAAATTTGGAAAATCAAGCCAAACAGGCAATTTGGCCAAAAGGCAGCAGATTCAGACGTCTGAAATAAATGGTTCAGACGTCTAAATCTGGAAAATTAAAAGTTTCCAGAACACAGATTCAGACGTCTGAACGAAATATTTCAGACGTCTGAAATAGGCAATTTAAGCCTATTTTCTTTCTGGTTGCATTCAGACGTCTGGTGGCTAGATTTAGACGTCTGAATCTGGACTGGTTGCAAACGAACCAATTCAGACGTCTGAAGCCTCTGATTCAGACGTCTGAATCTGAGAATAGAAATTTTCCCAGAATAATATTCAGACGTATGAAATATCAATTCAGACGTCTGAAACTGGAATTTCAGGCATTTCCTGAACCTGGACCAATGATGGCCAAAACGATATCGATAACGATCGGACGAGCAACAACGACTAAGGAATTATGCAATGTGACAACCCAGCCTTAACGGCTCTTCGATACGCCTCGAATATCAATGTCCAAATATCCATAATAGGATTATCACAAAAATTGAACCAAAACACCAAAAATTGGAATATACCCGAAATCAATCCAAACCAAAATCAAATGCACATGAATAAGTGTTAGGAATTCATACCTAACAATCAAAGATAATTATAGACTAAGATGTGAGATAAAAATCTCACCTTTGAACCCAAAAACGATAAAGAAGAAGCTTGAAAGCAAAGGAGGATCAACCACTCTTCAATCCCAACTCAAGAAGCTTGAATCTAAGCTTTAAAAGAAGAACATTCCCAAAGTTAGGTTTAGGAATTTCTGAAATTGAAGAAGGAAAGAGTTGGAGAAGATGGAGAGAAGGCTTACCAATAGCTTCTTCTTGAATTTGGAGATAGAACTTGGATTTGCAAAGATGATTAGGGCTTTGAATTTCCTAATTCTTTTTCTTTTCCCCCATTTTTGATAAAGCTTGAGTTGTATTAGGAAATGGAAGTGAATGAAGAGAAGTGGGGGTGGAGCTAGGGGCTTGTGTTAGGATATAGGGCTGAAACCCAAACTAAAGACCTAAGTGAAAAAGTAGCAAAATTCTACTATCTCCAAACATATCGAAGTTTATACTCAAAAAGGTCGCAAACGGCATTTTGAACTCAATGGAGGGGGTCTCGAGTCCAAATTCGATTGTTTGCAAAAAGTAGCTTTTCGGACTAAAATCCGACGAACGATGTTATATTTAAATAAAATATTTAAAATATAAAATCGATAAATATGCGGGTTGTTACAGTAAAATTCTTGAAAACATGAAAAAACTTCATTTTTTCCTTTTAAAGGTAAACCCAAGGAGTGCGAGAAAAATCATCAATAAAGTGACAAAATATTTTAAATGATCATAAGAATCAACAGGGGAAGGACCCCAAATATGAGAATGAATTAAATCAAAGCATTTTTTTGACTTATTAGTAGATAAAGAAAATGGTAATCTAGTTTGTTTCAAAAGTTACAAACATCACAATTTTTGGAATCTAATTTATAACAAAAAAGTTTATTTAAATGTGATCAGATGGATCATTAAATCTCCAATGCAGCAATTTGTCACGATCTACTAAATTTAATGACACATGACATTTACTTGTGTTTTCATCAAGATAATAAAGACCATTTTTCAAACATCCCTCACCAATCTTCTACCCTGATTCTCGATCCTGAAAAATCATTTTATACAGTGAGAATATAACATTGCAATTTAGTTCATGGGTTATTTTACCGATTGATAATAAATTAGAATTAAAATCTGGCAAATATAAAATATTTTTCACATCTTTTGTAAGAAATTTTGTTGTACCAAAACCATGAATTTTGACTTTATCTCCATTAGCAATGTTTACATGTAAAGGGTCTTTATTTAGTGTAACATCGGTTAACTTATTTTTGTCCCATGCTATGTGATCAGTAGCACCTGAGTCAATTATCCACTATTTGTATTTTGACATATTTTTAAATTTTCAAAATTGTTGTTGACTTTGGATGAATTAAAAATAACATTAGAATGCACAAAACCTTAATTTTGTTGTTGTAACAAACTGTTCAATTGAGTTAGTTGTTGATCAGTTGCCCCATTTGAGTCACAAAAGATCCTGCTGAATCGGAGTGTTATTTGGTTGAGTCCACAGAGCCGATTCAGATCTGTTCCCTTCCGTCTCCACTCCTTTGCTAAAACCACCGAATTTTTTCTCCTTTTTTACAATGCCCCAATTTCATCCTCTGTAGCCCTTTTGTCTGACCGGTCGAAGGTAGGGATGAAGGAACTAGCATTCGTTATAGTTGTGTACTGCTTTCTTGTAGTGGTCACACCGGTCGGTGCTGAAAGCTCCCTTCCTTCTAGTCGTATTTTACCTGGAATACCTTGTTCTCTTGATTTTTCAACTATCGTGGGTTCATGAGGGCCCACCAAGATTGCTCTTACTCAATTCTTGCCACTACATCATCAAAAATTGGCATCTCAGCTGATGCAAGACTAGAGAACCGATCAATTCATAGCTTGGATCGAGATACTCTGGGTAGGTAAGGATTAAGTCTTGTTCGAATCTTTTTTGGATTTCAATTGGATTTGTTGTTGGTGGGAGATATACATTGTGCTCTTTCCATTTTGACATAATTCCGGTCACTAGTTCGTTATTACTTTAGGTACTTGTTTAATTTGGGCAAGATCTTATTTAAATCTAAAGATATGAGCAAAAAAATTTTGTTGGCCATACCTTCTCTTGGCTTTGTCCCAAATCTCCTATGATGTGCTGGAGTATATGAGTACAATTGAAATCTGGGGTTCCATTGTGCTGAGAGGTCATGACATGATTAATTGGTCGGTTATTTCCCATTCTTCTAGTTTTGCTTTCTCTTTGGGAGTTGGCTCATTTGGTTTTGCTGCTTTGGGTTTCTCCTTTTTTCCGATGACAGCTTAATTTTCCTTTACCACCGAGAACAATTGGTACTGATTTGGATCAGGGAATGTAATTTCTTTTGCCGTTGAGTATGATATTTGTGGGTTTATTGTTGCCAGATTGAGACATGTTGAACTGACTTCAGTTCTTTGATATATGTAGCTATTGATGTTGTTGTGGAACTTTTGAGTTAGGATTTGACCTACTCTAATACCATATTGAATTTTAGAGGAGAAGAGAGAATATGATGAATAATTAGTTTTATTGCTAAGTTTTCTGATTCTACAAGCTCTTTGTACATGATTATATATAGTTTAATTCTACTAGCCGTTGCTTATTTCCTCAATTATAATTCTACTAGCCGTTGCTTATTTTCTAAATTATAATTCTACTGGTCATTGTTTATATCCTAAATTACAATTGTCTAATTACACCCTAATTACGGCTAAGTACCAAGTATAGCTGACAGATGTATAATAGATGCTTGCATTTTATTTATTTCCTGTTTCAGCCTATGAAGAAATATTATGAGACTATCATTCCTATTTCTCAACATTAACCTACCTAGGATATATGCATTTTGATTGTATGATGTTAACTCATTCATGTAGACCTAAATATATTGCATAGGACAATTTTTTGATCAATGCTTTGCAGAAAAACCAATTACCAAAATATGCACCTTCAAAAACTAATTGGCAAAGTAGGCCTTGTTTACGTTTGTATTTGCGCAAAAATGGAATGCGCAAGTATTTTTTTTTATACTTAAAGCTTGCACATTCCATATTTGCGCAAGCTATATTTTAAAGCTTGCGCAAATATGGAATGTGCAAGCTTATTTTCGGGCATCAAAAGGACAGAGAGCTGAATTTGGAGTCATTATCATACCTATCCCCTTTCTTCCCAAAACCCTCCCCATTTCCAACTTCAAACCCATTTCAAATCCAAATATCTTAAGTCAAAATCATGTTTCCTCATCTATTTCTTCAAACAAACACTCTATTGCCCAAAAATGGAAGCTATCTCTTCATCTACGTTGATTAGAGGTAATTATAATTCATTTTTTTGAAAATTAAGATGTAATTTAGAAATTGTTAGTGTTGTTGAAAATGAAGAGTTATTGGTGATGATGTTGTCGATGTGAATGTACTCACATTGTTGGCTTCTTTGTTGAAAATGCAAAACGATTTGAAGTATTCATATTGCAAAAACCCTAACTTTGTACAAAGTTTTTGTATGGATAAACGGTTGTTGTTGTTTGTAGAATTGTCTCCTGGGCCCGAAGATAGAAGTGTTCTCTATCTTCAAGAACACCATAGGAGCCAAAACGACACATTAATGGAGGTAAATGTTCGATATTGGTAAACCGGGGAATTGAAATATGAAGTCCTAATTATAATTTGTTTGTATATTGCAAGGTGTTGAAACTGTGAAGATATGCGATCATTCGAGCAAGCTCAAGGAGATCGATTATAAAGACCCAAGATTGGAGCCGAATCTACGAATATCCAGATTTTGGAAAGCTATGTAAATCGACTACATTCGGCTCGATCATCACCTTCTTACCGCTTTATGCGATAGATGGAGGCTGGAAACAAATACGTTTCATATGAGAGTCGGGGAGATGACAGTGACTCTAGCGGATGTGCATTTTCTTTTCGGTCTTAAAGGAGACGGTCGTCCGGTATGTTTGCAAAATTTAGATATCGATTACATCGAATTGGCTCATGACTTGCTTGGTATTTTTCCGCCTAGAGAGGCGGTTAAGTCTAAAAGTGATTTATCAATGACTTGGTTTAAAAGTGAATTTTCTGAACCACTACCCGAAGGGGCGAGCGATTTAGATATACTTCGGCGCACTCGTGCCGTGATATTGTATTTTTTGAGTTGCCGATTATTTCCGGATCATTCGAAAGGGAGATTAAGTTTGAAATTTTTATCTTTTTTGGATGATTTGGCTGACTGTGGTTATCATTCTTGGGGTAGTGCTGTTCTCTGCTATTTGTATACTGAGCTATCGAATGTTGCCTTGCAACGTCGAAAAGTTTTAGGGGGTTCTGCAACGTTGTTGCAACTATGGTCGTGGTCGCTTATTTCCATTGGAAGGCCGTCTATTAGAATTCCTACCGACTTAGATCCGTATCTTCCATTCGGGGCTAGGTGGAACTGTGCTAGGAGTTAGCGTGAGACGCCAAGAAATGTACAGTTTTACCGTAATGAGTTGGATTTGTTGGCGGATGATGCGGTTACATGGGAACCATATTCATTAGTGTATAAATTTGGACATCCGGAAATTGAGTATTCGTTCGCCGGTTGGATTGCTAAGAGCCGAATGATTCTATTTTTAGACTTTGAGTTGTATGCACCCGATCGGGTTATGAGACAGTTTTCCTTTGATTATCAGCACATTCCCGATCCTGTCGTCCCCCTTGATCCAGAACCCACTAGCTGGATGGCATTTTTGGAGGAAAGTATTGCTATTTGGGAATCAAGAATTGATCGTGCCGAACGAGCACGCGACCCTCCGACACCTTTGAGCGAGTACGAGTATTGGTATTGGCGAATTACTCGTCGTTATATCCTTAAAAAGTCGGCAAGGAAGTTGGTTGCGTACACTCCCCGTGCTCCTCTAGAACGTGATGTGGTAAGTGCTGTATTTTCAAATTTTGTATAGTTCAATTTTTATGTCATATTGATGCATTGTTATGATTTATGGTTTAGGTAAGCGGAATATACAGCGCTTTGGATGTGGTGGGCGAAATAGAAGAAAGTTATATGGAGCCGGACGAGGTCAAAAGCAAGTGCATTGACCTACGACGAATACTTGACACGAGTTTGGGTCGGAACAAGCTAAGAAGGCCGACCAAGCCACTGCGCATTGTAGAAGAGCCCCCACGTTGTACAAAGGAGACACATACCACAGTAGCGGGTGGACAAGGGCAATGGGAGGAGGCACATGCAGAGGGGGAGGCTTCACAACATCCCGGTGGCGAAACTACAGCTGGATGGCCTGCTTGGCCCGAGGTAGAGCATCAATACACCGGCGGAGAAACTCACGCTGAATGGCCGGTTTGGCACGAAGGAGAACAACAATTCGGCTATGTTGGAAAGTCGACATACGAGCATACGCAAGAGCCGCCGCAGTGGGAAATTCAACAAGAAGAACTCATTTTTGGGCCAAGTTAACAACAAGAAATTCCGCTGCCTACACCCACTCCAACATTCGAAGAAGGCCAAGGATCGGCTCCCATCGTGTACAAACGGAAGAAGAAGTAAAGAGACACCCCACTTGAGCTAAGAAGGATTCGTGATTGACGGTGTTGGTCATATTGTTGTTTTTTCTTTTGGTTGGGTTAGGTTAGGGGTTGTTGCCTTGTATGTGTCTATGTTATTGTACGAATTTGGCAAACTTTTTTGGATGATTTTAAATTGTCGGTTGGGTGGTGTTATTTATTTTGTCTTGTGATGGTATTGTTTATGAAATGGCGTATTATTTGTTTTGATTTGTGTGGCAGAGCAGCTCTCTGTTTGAAACTGACCCAAAATATAGCTTGCGCATATATGGAATGCGCAAGCTATATTGTCAATAAAGCTTGCGCGTTCCACATTTGCGCAAGCTATATTTTGGGTCAGTCCCAAAGAGAGAGCTGCTCTGCCAAAAATAGCTTGCGCATATGTGGAATGCGCAAGCTTTATTGACAATATAGCTTGCGCATTCCACATATGCGCAAGCTATATTTTGGGTTATTTACAGCAGTCCGCAAATGCTACATTTGCTCTTTTGTAGCATAGGCGGAACGCTGCAAATAACCCAGTTCTACACTCAAAAATAGCTTGCGCATTTATGGAATGCGCAAGCTATATTGTCAATAGAGCTTGCGCATTCGACATATGCGCAAGCTATTTTTGGCTTAGACAGCTTGCGCATTCCATATATGCGCAAGCGTATATTTGTCCCTATCCGAGACAGAGAGCTGTTTCAACACCATAAATCACACAATTTCACACAAAAAATCTGAAAAACATTCTATATAACATGCAAACACAATTCAGATGACAACACCATTACATAACAAAGTCCACAGCATCTGAAAATGTTTCGAAAATGCGTACAGTAACATAGACGTTCTACTTCTATTAAAATTCAACGCAGACAAGTATTCTTCTTGTGGCCAATAGAACCACATTTGCTACATCTATTATGGCCGGATGAAGATGGCGGATCCATAAAACCTTTTATTCGAGTAGACCGAGGACGACCTGAATTTCTGCGCACAGGCGGCGGTTGTATAATTGGACCACCGTAGACGTTCCAATGTCGACTATCCGGTACAGGGTGGAATAAAGGAGCATAAGCTGCGGAATACATAGCCTTCGTGTACCACGTGGAGATTAAGTCAAAATACGCTCTATTAGCACCACCCGAACCACGTGAACAAGCCGCTAATACATGGGAGCACGGAAAATGATCTAATGTTGGCATGTTGCACGAACATTTGGCAACATTATCTTCGATATTCACCGTATAATCAAACATATGCACATCTTTCACCTGCCATTCAACGAAGCTATATCTCTCTATAGACATGAGCCTCGATTCTTCCATTCTTCTCCGCGCTAATGCTTCCCACCTAGGTGCGAGCTGCGACGTCCACTCTTCCCCTTGAGTACGTCGTTCGACGAAGTAATGGTTTAGTCGATGAAACGTACATGCAACCAATGATCTAACAGGTAAATTCCTAGTTCCTTTGAGCACACCGTTAAAGCTTTCGGAAACATTGGTCGTCATCATATTGAATCTTACTCCGCCGTTGTGACAAAGAGTCCAGCTTGATTTCTGGTCTTTCAAACTTCTTTCAATCCACGCATCGGCATCTCGATTTACATCCTTCAACTGTTTTCGAAGATCATTATATTTTACGACCTCCGATGCCGTGGCACATGCGTGTAATAAATTTGTAGCTCATCCGTGCCAAACCCCGCTTTCTTGAAATTTTCTTTAATATGACGGATACAAAAACGATGATGATGTTCAACTGGCCAACCTTCTCTAAGCGCACGTGGAATTCCTTTCATACGATCCGAGATAAAGGTGATACATCTAGTACGTACGGATGGAATATAATTCCATATGAAACGAACAAACCAACTCCACGTTTGCCACGACTCTGTTTGTACAATAGCAAAAGCTAAAGGAAATAGCCCTTGATTTGCATCCACTCCAGTTGCTACTAGTAACGTACCCAGATACTTCCCGTATAAATGAGTGCCATCAATAGACAATATGGATCGACAGTGGTCGAAGCCTTGAATAGAAGGTCCGAAAGCCCAAAAAGCACCATCAAAAACACCATGACTATGAATAACATCATATACGGTTCCGGGGTTGGTATGTTGTAGGGCTCTAAGATATTTCGGCAATTCCGCGTACGACGATTCCCAATCGCCATAAATCATTGCAACAGCTTTCTGCAGTCCGTGCCAGGCTCAATAATAACTCACTTTAATATAAAACATGTTGGACATTGTCTCTTGAACAGTTCTTGCAGTCATGTTTGTTTCAGCTTTAATCAACGGAAGTATTTTGCTGCATATAAACTTAGCAGTTGCCTGTCGATGGTTTGAGTTGATGGTTGCATTTAAACAAGTGTGATCGCCGCCATATGTGGTTATCTTCCACCAGTTTGAATTTTTTCTTACCGAAAGGCTTGCATGAACTCGCCAAGGGCATGTTTGTTCCACAGCACAACGGACCGTGTATTGATTTGCACGCAATTTCAGAACTTGGAACGAAACTGAACATTTAATCGACCATTCACATAACTGTTCAACAAGCTTCTGCTTACTTTCAAAAATTAACCCAACTCGTGGCCCGTTCTCCGCGCATTCTCTTCCAAAAACTTCCACGTCTTGATGACAATTTTGCATTATCGATTTCACCATCATTGATGCCGTGCATAAATCATCGGCTAGAGCCTCTTCATATGTGATTTGTTCTTCTTCCACATTTACATCATCAGCCTCCTCAATGTCTCCGTATATGATTGCATCATTGTTAACTTCCATTTGATGGATCCAAGTTATATCCTCATCATCCCCACAAGCTACTTCCATGCTGTCCAATTGTCCACAAATCTCGTGTGGAGTAAGAACATGATCATCGGCACCATCGTCATCACAACCAGTAAATGCATCTTCGACACTAGGAATACAAAAAACAAAGGTCATATATTTTGCATTAACGTAAGTCAAAATACAAGTACAAACGTATAATAGTACTCACTTTTCACACGCCTGCGATTGATTTGGATTTATAGCGTTCTGCATCATATGTTGTTCCTGACTAGAAGAGACTCCAACCATTCCGCTGTACATATGAAGTAAGTTTGTAAACTCTCCATCTTGATGGCTTGAAAAATACGACGGATACGCCGAACATTGTGTTTCTTGTAACTGTGTACTGTGCATATACTCATCCCTAGAGATTACTACTACTTGTGTTTCAACCACATTTTCATGTTCCACTCTCACAACGTATATTTCTATCACTCTCATTCCAACTGAAAAGGCGGAGTTCAAATCGTCGTCGTCTTCCAAATCAATAGCGGAAGCACCGTCATCCCAAACCCATTTCACCGCTAATTTTAAATCATATATCACAGGATTTGCTTTTGTCACTTCAAATGCCCTTTGTTTAAGCTCTTCGAAACTACAATGATTTTTTATTGTCGATCCTTTTCGCCTCCCACCCACATATCTAGGTTTACCTTCATCATCAACCAACAATTCACCATCAAAGTAAAATATAGTCGGAACCTTTGACATTATCTGCAAAATAAGTTCCAATACTACATTTATAGTTTTTGTTCGCTGACATAAGTATAAACATCAATTTGATGAATTATTACCTATTTTTTCTAAGTAGATTTCGCTTCCGCATGCAATCTTCAATCAAAAGCAGTCAACGCAATCTTTAAAAAAACCGAAACAAACAAATCAATATAATAATGTAACCAATATATTTTGTCTGTAAAGTCAACACTATCAAATGAATTTCAAAAACATAATAAACTATCCACCATGCTTACAATACGGGTTACAACAAATACAAACATTTTCGCAACAACACAATACAAATCCAACGGTACAACATAAAATCCAAATATGACAACTTAACCAAACCACAAGCATCTACCACATTCTAGGCCTTCCACTATTCGTCCTTAGTTCTTCATTCACAATTTTCAAACGACTTATTTCGGCTTGCAATTCGTGGGCATACTCAAGTCCCCTATCGCACAGGGGTTGATCAATCCATTTAAAATAATTGCAACAATCATATTCACGAGGATTCATTCTATGTTCGTTGTACGAACTGCATCCGAAAAATCTTCGTCCAGCATTCTTTTCCTTTCTGCAAACAACCACTACACACATATCTCCGCAATAACAATTTGGATATGATCGTTGTCCCCTTGGCACGGATGGACCAACATGATGTATAGGCGTCAGCAAATTTTCACCAACTGTATGTTGATGACCGGGCATTTCCGCAGAAACAACTTCACATAAACGACCGTGTAAGGTTGATGATCCTGAATGGAATTTACGCGGTACTGGTTCAAACTGTGTTTCCGGAACATGATCGACATCAAAGTCAATATGACTTGAACTTGCAACACCGATTTTCTCTTCAACCTCATCAAAATGTTTCATCAATGTTTCGTCGTCTATCTCCCAATCATTAATGTCTACCGTCATAATAAACAATAAACAATTAAGGTGTAAATTAGGGTTTTTAATTTACTACTATTTAAATAGGGTTTCCCAATTCATCAAACACTACCAACTAATTCAACAACAACACCATTGTCTAATAATTAACACCACCTCCACCAATAACTCTTCATTTTCAACAACACTAACAATTTCTAAATTACATCTTAATTTTCAAAAAAATGAATTATAATTACCTCTAATCAACGTAGATGAAGAGCTAGCTTCCATTTTATGGGCAATAGAGTGTTTGTTTGAAGAAATAGATGAGGAAAAATGATTTTGACTTAAGATATTTGGATTTGAAATGGGTTTGAAGTTGGAAATGAGGAGGGTTTTGGGAAGAAAGGGGATAGGTATGATAATGACTCCCGATTCAGCTCTCTGTCCTTTTGATGCCTGAAAATAAGCTTGCGCATTCCATATTTGCGCAAGCTTTAAAATATAGCTTGCGCAAATATGGAATGCGCAAGTTTTAAGTATAAAAAAAATATACTTGCGCATTCCATTTTTGCGCAAGTACAAACGTAAACGAGACCTACTTTGCCAATTAGTTTTTGAAGGTGCTTATTTTGGTAATTGGTTTTTCTGCAAAGCATTGATCAAAAAATTGTCCTATTGCATATTATCAATTATGTGTGATATGATTTTATAAATTACACCGCAACAAGAAATAGGGCTGATATGGATTGAGGATTTTCTTTGTTTTGTACAAATGTAATGAAAGTGTGATTAACTTTATTGATAGTTTGACCGTTAATGGAAGTACATTGAATAGCTAGAATTAGTACCTCTTTCATCAACTCCTAATATTTTTGAAAAAGTTTGCTCTAGATCCATCTGACCCAGGCCACTATCAAACATCAATTTGAAATACTTCCTATTTGATTTCCTCTGTGCTAACATCTTCATTTAATTTAGTATTTGATTAAACAATGTTTGGAAACTTGTTGATTAAATGGATTGTATTGTATTTATTTCTGAAGAATTCTATTGCATTTGTTTGAAGTTCGTTCTCATATGTTTTGAAATATACCCTAGCATTCTATTAACTGTTTGATGTCCTTTCTATTATTGATGAGCACATATGAGCATAAAAGAGTTTTGAACATCAATGCCCCTCATTTAACCACTTGATATTTGAAATTTGTTCGTATTTTATTACATGGTTTTGCATTACGTTCTCTAGGTGTAGTAAATTGTCTGTATTTCTGAGCAATTGAGTTGTCAGTAGCATTTTGTAACATTTTTAGGTATAAAGGTTGTTATGTTCTCTTGTATTATGAAATTAATTTTTATAGTGGTTTCACTCATGTTCTCGAAGTTTCATTCTTTGTGTTTGAGTGTGTAACCAATAGACATATGTGAATATACCGTTGAGCCCTCCACTGTTTTGCATAAACATCTTATATACTGCTTGTCATGTGCAAAAATGCTAATATTCCATATTTTTGGTTTATATAACGTTAGTAATTTGCTCATTTTGTCCTCTGAAACATTAAATGCATGATTCCGATCAGGTTTAAAACTTCTTACAAAAATATTCACTTTCTCTATGCCTAATTTATGCTCTATAAATACTACTACTAATGATCTGGTTTTATTGATGTGGTTACATCATTTTTTCTTATTAGGGAGTTCATCCCCCTAACGTTCCGTATAAGGAATGACATTAATTATCCATTGAAGTATTTCCCCTAGTTTAGAGTTACTAGGAGGAGAACTTACCTTAGATCTTTTTCTTTTCTTTGCCTTTATTTTATTTTTGTGAGAAGATTTGACCATGCAGGATTTTCTAACACATCAGCTGAAACCACAGCTTTTGATTTGAAGGGCGCCTCTTCAAGATGAGTTCTTCTCGTTTGCCATTGTGAGGTAGCAGCATTGTCTCCTACATTAGTATTACATTCTTGAACGGCTTCTCTATTGTTAATGGGACTATTTTTGCAATGCTGTTATAATATTACCAATCATTTCTATATGATCGATCATGTGTACTTGAAGCATGATCTGTTTTCTTATCATCTGGTTGGACTAAGGCTTCTTCATCAGATTTGCTAGGGGTGTTTGCTTTATTTTTCAGTGTTTTTAATTAACTATAGCGGATTCGTATTTATTGATACTGGACTATTTAAAACCAGACTGTTTTAACTAAGACTGTGGATTATTTATATTTTTTATGCTTGGTTGTGCACTTTGTGAATTCATATATAGTAGTTCACCAACACTTCCATTATCTACTTGTATATTATCGTTCTTTCAATGTGCATTGAACTAATATCTTCGATAGTTGGTGTTTTATATATCTTTAGGAACCCACTATTTATTTAATGTACAATGTTCTCGGTGTGGTCATAATAGTTGCATGAATTACATAGATAGGATCAGTGTTTTAAAGACCGTGCCGGACCGCGGTTCAACCGTGAATAACCGCGGACCATTTGAGTTAAAGGCCCGGAGTGGAGTTGAGCCGCGCACAAGCACGAACCGTTGGTTGAACCCAAAACCGAGGTTGAACCGCTGCAAATAACCCAGGTTCGACCGTTCTTTATTTGTCTCATACTTTTTTTTTTGCCACTTCCATTTTTGCGTTGTTGAAGCCTGCATCAAAAGGAAAAAAAAAAGTCGAGCAAACCCTAACCAGCACTCGTCGTCGCAACCACCTGCTTGCCACTGCAACCGAATACTCGCCGCCGCAAACCCCAACATTTGACGCCTGCAGCCCCTAGCTTCAGCAACCGCTCTGACACCATACCTACTTTTGATTTGGGTTCATTCCTGACAGTAGAACCCATAGTTTTTCATTCAATTCGGGTATAGCTAGTTCTGATTTAGTTAATTTATTTGGCATTATAGGTTTAGCAACATTTGAATTTGAAACTGTAAATTGAACTAATATATGTAAGTTCAATTTGGTATAAGAAAGAGATTGTCATATTAATCTTTTTACAGTACCGTTTCTTTGATAGCTCATTTACTACAATTTCTTCATAGAAAAAAATCAGAAAAACAATACATTTTTTGATCTGTTGAGTGTGAGAATTGTTATTTTCCGTTGTAGTATGTTTGTGAAATTATGAACTAATATGTTGAATTGTGGAATCGTTATGCAATTTATAATTGATATTAGGTGAATTTATGATATGTTGGACTTTTATTACTAATTAAGATATGTTGTGCACTTGTGATATGTTCTTCAATTATGATATACTAATTTGTAAACAATATATAATAAATTTGAAAGATAATTTACAATTGTGATATGTCTGTTTGGATTTTTATTTTAATATTTTTGTATATATCTTATATTTAAATGTAATTTATTTTTAAAAAAATTCCACGGTTCTGACGGTTCGACCGGTTGAACCATCAAAACTTTAAATCTTAAGTCATCGCGGTTCGAGTCACGGCACGGTCATGAAAACTATGGATAGGATCTTCATTCATATGCTACTCTTGCCATATAATTTTATTTATTCGTGTGGAACTGATTTCGGAAAGGTAAACTTTGCATCTATTTCAATTAGTAGTCTAGCATAAGAGATGTGTAGCATCCCTTTAGTGACTTAACCAAGTTTGGTTGGTTTACCGATCGCCATGTTCCCACTTTAGTCAATATTCAATATCAAGTCTGAGGAATCTTACCCATATGGTTATAGATTGTAAAAATATGGACCACTTGCTAGGACTTTATCACAATCTTCTATTTTATCACATATCACAATATATAGTCCATTATCTTTGAAAAAATTTAAAATTCATCTTGAAGTTTCGAGACTTTTGGTATTTAAGCTTGGAAATAATGGTAATATATCTTTGGACCCATCACGTATAACACAATAGCGTTTTTCTGATTATCCCTAGCTTTATTTACTATATGATCGACCATTTTGGTACACCTTATATTATTGACAACATGAGGTTTCACCTAGTTCATGCTAGTGCTTTTGATTTGAGAAGCCTTGTTTATTCTTCTGATGCAGCAGCGGAATAATCAAAATGATGAAACGGTGAAAGTAGGAATCGGTGGATTGAAGAATACCAAAGGTCCAAATCCGTTGATCCAAAGATGCCGGATTCTAGCTATCTCAAACACATTGATCGCGCACGATACCGTGTTTAAAGATCTACAATTTTTCAGACGTTGATCAAGCGCACTTGATACCGTGAATTGGCTTCTACGATCGTTGATCCGAGCGCACTCGAATGTCGAAGGAGGAGATAGGAGATTACACTCAACTACCAATTTAAGAAGTGGCACAAAGCACACAAACAAGTTTTTATTCAAAATCAACTAACTATTACAAATGACACCACCCGCTTATTTATAGGCTTACAACTCAACACTTACATTACAACACTTAGGTCGTGAACGACCTATCCAGACAAACGACCTACGACTTATATACAAGCGACATAAGGAAAACACATTACAACACATTACAACATTTGCGACCTAAAACAAACACACGACCTACGACCTTACATAGGTCGTTAACGACCTAACAACACGAAGAAAAATACAACATGAAGAAAATACAACACACACGTCTTAACAAAGCACGCGACTTACGACCTAAAACTTCGACATAGCAACAAGATCATCTTCACTTCGGCATAAGCTTGAACGACCTTGCGACCTAAAGTAGACAACAGCACCAATCGAAGAGCGACTTAAGGTCAGCGACCTAAGTCAATGCGGCATACGACTTACGACCTAAGGTGGTTGCGACTTAATGTTGATGCGACTTAAGGAGATTGGCATGTGAGAATGCGGCATATCTTGCTTAGGTCGTAGCACAGTAGATTTAGGTCGTAGCTCGTCATTATGTTCTGAGCGACTTAAGAATGAGCGACATATGAACTTTAGCGACCTAACTGGAAAGCGGCATAGGGATTCTGCACGCGACATAGGACTCCGCGACCTATGATTCTGGAACGACCTAAGCTTCATACGACTTAAGGAAATGTGGCATAAACTTGTTAGGTCGTTTCTCACGAATTCGTGATTTAACTCGCATACCTCGTTAGGTCGCTCAAGCGACTCAAGGCATAGCATGTTAGGTCGCTCAGTTGACTTTTCATGTATCTCGCTAGGCCATAATTCATTAGGTCGCTGGCGACTTATGAGTTCGTTAGGTCGCTCGCGACCTAAGATAAGCTTCAAATCTTGGTTTGGAAAATCAGGCTCAGGCTGGGCTGCATCATCCTCCCCCGGTTGACAGAAATTCGTCCTCGAATTTACAGTTGCTTCGTCTTCGACACTTTTATCCTTGTGAAACAGAACCGAGTGTTTGATATTGTCAACTTTAGTAATAGGACGATGATCCGGCAAGCTCAACTTACAATCATTCTCACAAATTGCCTTCATAATTTCCAAACGACCCATTCCACCGGCATCTAGCTTGTTGTACGTACCACCAAGAAATCATTCAACCATCAAGTAGATAGATTCGTTGCCACTTTGTGTCTTCATCAAATCTAATAAAGAGTCCATACTTACATCCACCCATGATCTAGTATGTATAGGTAATGACATACATAATTCTGACTTCGTCACGGTCTCTTTTGAGATTTGATAACTCTGACTCTTCTGAACAAACCTTTCAACCCCTTTCCTTATTGATGGCCCAAAACCAAACGTTGTAATCAATTGCATGGTATGATCACAACCCACGTGTCTTTCTATACGCACATCTTTGATAACTTTTATTTGCCAACTGCGATCAGAAGTATACAACTGCCTTTCTTTGAATAGTAACCCATCAGCCAATCTTCACAACTCTACCTGCTCTGTCGGACACATATGATTACGTGGCATATACGGTACAATAGCAGTTGACACTTGATTAACATGATGTATGTTCCCCTGTGGTACTAATTCCTTGGACAACTCTGCAGGAACTTCATCTTCACGTTCATTCATCATTGACTTAACCTCCTCAGGAGTCTCGAGATCTCTACTGGTTTCATTCCCATTCAACATAAACACTTCCGCTCTATCCTCCACTTCTTTAACAAACTCTTCTGTAGGTAATAGACTAATCGAATCCACCTCCTTCATCAACAAATTACCCTCTTCATCTCCTGACTTACTTTCTTCACCCTCATCCAACTTTGCTGATTGTGAATTTTCAACCTCATGTTCATCAGATTTCGTTGGTTGAAAATCATCAACTTCGTCTCCGTCAAACTTTGGTGATTGAAAACAATTGACTTCATCTTCCCCATCAACAAATTCCTTTAAAGACAACAAAGTCTTTAGCTCCTCGATTTCCTCCAATTTGTTTTCACTCTGTTGACGCCTTTTAGGAACCAAAATGATTCGTGTATCTTCGAACATAAAACTGTAGTTGTTGGTGCGACCATCACGCTGCACAGCTCTATCGTATTGCCATGGTCTTCCCAACAACAGATGGCATACATCCATATCAACCACATCACACCAAATTTCGTCTTTGTATTTCTTCCCAATGGAGAAATTAACACAAGCTCTTCGATTAACCTTCACTTCCCCTCCTTTCCTCAACCAAGCTAATTTGTAGGGGTTTGGATGCTTCTCTGTTTTCAATGACAACTTCTTTACAGCTTCCGAAGAAATGATATTATCACAGCTTCCAGCATCGATGACAAATTTACAAACCTTCCCCAGAATAGTGCATGTTGATTGGAAAATATTGCTCCTCAACCAACTAGAATCATCTTCTTGCTTTGGCGTTAAACACGATCTCCTCATCAACAAACTACAACCCACATCTCCGGTCAAAAGTTCTTCTTCTTCAACTGGTAATGAATTGACACACTCTACCTCTGCATCTTCATTCTCAATCCCCACAATCATTGCTCGCTTCTTTGGCTTTGTACATTCATTGCTTTTATGGCCAAACTCCTGACAATTAAAACATTTGAGATTACTATTGACCTTTGCTTTGTTGGCTTCATTCACAATCGGCTTACTGACGATTTTGGAAACATCTGCACTGCTACTAACATCCCTGTTCTGGTTGTTGGAATTCGTAAACACACCACCTCCTCGTCTCCCTTGTTTCTCCCAAGCAAGTGCTTTCTGATGTGCTTCGGTGACAGATCTTGGATCAAACATATTCACCATATCTTGGATCTGCGTTCGCAATCCTCCCACATATCTCGCGGTCAACTGTTCTTCTGTCTCCATGATATCATTTCTCGCAATCAATTGATAAAATTCATCTGCATAATCATTCACTGTCCTCGTCCCTTGTCTTAAATTCTGCAATCGTTGATACATAAGAGACTGATAATTGTGCGGCAAGAAAGTTGCTTTCATCATCTTTCTCATCTTATCCCATGTGACAATCTTTGACTTCCCCATCCTCTCCCGTGTAAGTTTTGTTTGTTGCCACCAAGCCATAGCTCTTCCTTTCAAACGAGTAGCAACTAACTTCACTCTTCGATGCTCGGGAATTTCTTTGAAGTCAAAAATTTCCTCTACATTTGAAACCCAATCCAAAAATTCCTCCGCTACCATTCCACCCTTGAATTCTGGAATTTCAGTTTTCATCCCCGTCTCCCATCGACGATCATCTTCTACATCCCGATATGCATTTCGTACTTGGTCTCGATCTCGCGAACGAACACTACATCTACCACCATCTTCATCAAAAACAGATGTACTTCGATAACGATCTCGACCACCCACATCTCTATGATCACGCATATCTCTTCTACTTTGTCTTTCATCATCACGGTATGGTTCATGTTCAAACTCACGCGGAGTTCTTCTCTCTTCATCTCTATACTCATGATGTTCTCTTCTCAATGAAACTGAAGATTCTCTTCTTCCTTGGAAAGATTGCGGCGACACCCTCCTCGCTTCCGTAACCGATGGTGAAACTCTGTTTCCTCCATGGTTCGAGATTGGCGACCTTCTCCTTTGTCCTTGGTTCATATCATTCATCAGTTTCCCTAACTTCCCAATGCCTTCATCAAACTTTTCATTGATGCGTTGTTCCATTTGCTCGGCTTCTTCTCTTCTATACAACGTTTCAACATTTTGATGGCGATTAGCTCTTCTCGGCGGCATGATTGAATCTTCACAATCTTTAACTTTAACTCTCGGCCTTGATAAAAAAAATGAACTTCACACTTCACTTAGCTCGGATTCGCTTGATGTAGCTCGGCTTCACTAACTCGGCACAAAGTCTAACACTTTCCTTGGCTCGGCTGAAACTCCTCAAACTCTTCAATAAGAATTGGCTCCAAGACTCGGCTTAGCTATGATTCGCTAAGTCTAGCTCTGATACCAAATGATGCAGCAGCGGAATAATCAAAATGATGAAACGGTGAAAGTAGGAATCAATGGATTGAAGAATACCAAAGGCCCAAATCCGTTGATCCAAAGATGCCGGATTCTAGCTATCTCAAACACGTTGATCGCGCACGATACCGTGTTTAAAGATCTACAATTCTTCAGACGTTGATCAAGCGCACTTGATACCGTGAATTGGCTTCTACGATCGTTGATCCGAGCGCACTCGAATGCCGAAGGAGGAGATATGAGATTACACTCAACTACCAATTTAAGAAGTGGCACAAAGCACACAAACAAGTTTTTATTCAAAATCAACTAACTATTACAAATGACACCACCTGCCTATTTATAGGCTTACAACTCAACACTTACATCACAACACTTAGGTCTTGAACGACCTATCCAGACAAACGACCTACGACTTATATACAAGCGACATAAGGAAAACACATTACAACACATTACAACATTTGCGACCTAAAACAAACACACGACCTATGACCTTACATAAGTCGTTAACGACCTAACAACACGAAGAAAAATACAACATGAAGAAAATACAACACACACGTCTTAACAAAGCACGCGACTTACGACCTAAAACTTCGACATAGCAACAGGATCATCTTCACTTCGGCATAAGCTTGAACGACCTTGCGACCTAAAGTAGACAACAGCACCAATCGGAGAGCGACTTAAGGTCAGCGACCTAAGTCAATGCGGCATACGACTTACGACCTAAGGTGGTTGCAACTTAATGTTGATGCGACTTAAAGAGATAGGCATGTGAGAATGCGGCATATCTTGCCTAGGTCGTAGCACAGTAGATTTAGGTCGTAGCTCGTCATTATGTTCTGAGCGACTTAAGGATGAGCGACATATGAACTTTAGCGACCTAACTGGAAAGCGGCATAGGGATTCTGCACGCGACCTAGGACTCCGCGACCTATGATTCTGAAACGACCTAAGCTTCATACGACTTAAGGAAATGTGGCATAAACTTGTTAGGTCGTTTCTCACGAATTCGTGATTTAACTCGCATACCTCATTAGGTCGCTCAAGCGACTCAAGGCATAACATGTTAGGTCGCTCAGTTGACTTTTCATGTATCTCGTTAGGCCATAATTCATTAGGTCACTGGCGACTTATGAGTTCGTTAGGTCGCTCGCAACCTAAGATAAGCTTCAAATCTTGGTTTGGAAAATCAGGCTCAGGCTGGGCTGCATCATCCATTTCCTAAACTATAGTAAAATCGTCCCTTTTGAAACCTTGGGGTGTTTCAAACAAAGGTTTCTTCACTAAAGTAGGTGGTTGGAGGATTTTCATTTTAGGTGGATCTGTAGCTGCCATGAAACCCTAGGTTCTTGGAATATCTAGCCCGAAAGTTATTGAAACCAATTGTTTAACAGATTTTATAGTTATGTGCTATGGTCATGAGAATGATTAATGTTGAAATTTTATGAAAGATAGGATTAATTGATAGAGGCAAGTAAATCTGCAAATGATAATTGTAGTAATAGTCTACAACGATGTTTTGTTAGTATCATATACTTAAAGTAATTTTCTCACTTACTGGGCATAATTATATTATAGTATTTATCAATGATAGATTGAGAAGTGTTTAGAGAGATCGCTAGGTGAGTTTGTGATGATGGAGATCTAATGGAGTCATATTATTTACTTTGTTTATATAGCTATCTACTATTTTTGTTTCATGTATCTATGTTCAACTACATATTATGAAAGTGTTATTTTAGGCTTATATAATAACACTTATGCTTATTGTCTGGTTTAATATAGATATTTATATTATGTTATATTTTATTTTATTTCCCACTAGTGTGAGTTCTAAAATTGTAGTTAAAGTATATGGCTCTATTTTATTTTACTCTATTTCATCCTAACGATCCACCATTTATGGTCTTTGCGATTTGAGCATCGATTAGGATATAGAATCAGAAGGTCGTGAAAGGTGGATTGTTTTAATAAAAGGAAGATTCTCAAGATTGTTCTAATAGATATCAATATGGTTCCATAAGTCAATGATATCAGGAGACACGTATCCATTTATTCTAATCCTCGTTATTAAGTTAATCTAGGCAAATAATAAATCACTAAATGAAATTTCAAAAACCATAAGCACTGACTAAATATATGTAGTGGATACAATATGTATTCTTTGTTATTCTATTGCAAAATCAATTTTTTTGTATGATGTTCGCATTAAAACCCATTATGATTGATAATCAATTCGTCTTTAGCTAAAGATAAATTTCCATTAAGGTGTAAAAAAAGGAAGAAATGCATCGATTTTAATTGAAAACTAATAAAAATAAAGAAAAATAACAAACCTTGCAACTATTAACAAATGCTTGATTAAGAAGATGAAATAGAACTATATTATCGACTATATTTCTTGCTAACCTCGGATTAATGACTAAAGAAGGTCTTTAGTGAAGGTTGCTCACTAAAAAATGTTAAAAATGGAAAATGAGGAATAAATATGAGTAAAATTAAATGCAAGTAAATAACACAAAATATAGAGTGGTTTGATATTGAAGGGAACTACATCAACTATGGCTTCTCATATTAATGCTTTCTAGAGTTTGAGATTATAAGAGTGAAGATTAATGGCTTCTTCAAGAGTACAAATAAAATAGGATTTAGTTTCCAGTCAAAAGGATGTGATTTTCAATCCAATCCACATAAAATGCTGGGATTTCTTATTTATAGCCATGGAGATCATGAGTTGAAGGGCTTGGATTGATGCCTTGGATGTCATGCTTCCTTAGAGCCGTTAATTGCGATTTACGGTCTAGATGCGGTCAGCTCGGATGCCGCTTGGATGAAATGGCCCATATGTGTTATTTAGTGGGACTATATCGCGACATGCTCTTGTCAAAGGGTCAGAATGGAGCAAAGAATGGTTTTTGTGTAGTTGTTGCACGTATCACGTAGTGATGCCATTTTTCAAAGGAATAATAAGGTTTCACCACTTTTTTAGGGGAACAGTACATTGTTGCTACCTATTTTGGCAGAAGTGGTTGAGATCTTCTAATAGATCCCTGTCCACATACGATAAAGTGAGGCAAGTATTAAAGTTGGCTACGGAAAGGGTTTGAACGAGCAGGAAAGTGATCGGATGAGGAACACAGGCGAACGTGCCAATTTGGGACTTGGATTCATTCGAACAGATAATATGGGGGCGATCAAACATAGGGGTGTCCACAAGATGGTCGAGAGATGTTTCTTGAAGAGTCTAAAGGGTGACCGTTGTTTTTGAGGAAGAGATATATAGAGCTCCAAATAGGGATGATGAGGAGGATAAGCCTTGAGCGTGAGGCTAGGTAGACAGACAGTCAACTAGTGTGAGATCTTGGTTGATACCCTGCTAAGGGAGACATTGTCATTGATCTTCAGGTATGATAGGCCCGATTATATTTTGAATGAAAAATTAGCAGCGTACAATTTTCTGACTTATATGTAAATAACTACATGAAGAAAAATAACTACATAACAAATATGTAAAGGGGAAATTGGCATTCCCTTGGTAATGATGGTAGTAGAACAATCGGTTGTTACTAAAGAAAACGACGATAGGTGTAACATCCCTCTACTTGGAGGCTCAAAACTAATGGCTACGGATGCTGCAGTCATCCATAGTTATTAATCTTCGGCGACCAAATACGGCGATGCTAGAAACATTGGTAAATAGATCATGGAAATATGGAAAAATTTCACAATTCAAAAAAAATACATATTTCCACATTCAAATCAAAACATTTCAAGTTCATTACACAATCCCAAAATTATGTTAACCACATTCAGCAAAATATAATTATTACAATTACGCCAAGAGCGACATATAAAGATGCCTCCTTAGTTGATCAGAGTATATAGTAAGGCTAATAAATCTGCCTTTACAAACAAAACACACAGCGGAAAGAAAACTCTAAATATCTATATGCCTCCTGCACGCCTCTAGAAGCTTTATTCGTCTAAGAAGAGAACCTAAAAACTCTAAATCTCAAACTACTCAAAATCAATTGAGTACCCGAGAGTTTAAGGGGAAAACAAAAACTTCGAGTAAAACATGAAGCCTGGTATGAATAATAATATAACATCTCATTCGTTTTGATATCTAGTGAGACTATGCCGCTTAGCGGGACGAGTTTAGCCCTCACTAATATCCCAAAACTTTTATAAAACCATATTCCGTACTCCTGCATTCACAAGGGTTAAAACATACATTTTCAAAATATTTTGATGATATGCATACTTGCAAACATTTAGGATTTTCCCATCCCCTATTAGATTTTAATTTGCCTCAAAGAGAGACTATCCATCCAATTTTCATTTTTCTTAAGTGGATGTGGACTATCCATCTCACTTCTCATAGTTTTCTTAGGATGACTATAAACCCTTCATCAAACATACGGAGACTATCCATCCCTAACATGATGTTGACTATCCATCAACCATCCTATAATTTTTCCAGGATAACTATGAACCTTTCTTCAATCATATGGAGACTATTCATCTCCAACTTGATGTTGACTATCCATCATACATCCTATAGTTTTCCTAGGATAACTATGAACCCATCATTTGACCATTTAATTCATGCTATCCACATGGATCTAATTATCTCATGCTATCCACATGATTAACCTATTGCCATTAGTATCCCTAATTTAGGTTATGTCCATTTATAATTTACATTAGTATCCCCAATGATTTTCAAAACATATAAGTGTTGATATCCCCAACTATTGTGTTGAACTCATTAAACCCACCTCGATATCCCCAAGGTTAAAAACTTTTATTTTATAAGGTTAAAAGAAAACAATTTTCCAACCCCTTCGAAAGCTTTGCTTTCGACCCTTTCGAAACCATAAACCATAAATTTTAAAACAATAGGTTCCAGCCTTTATAATACTTTAAAAACCCTCCTTCGAAACCTTTCGACTTAGTTAACGTTTCATTAAGTAAGAGTGGAAGCATAACTTCCAAACCATTTGTAAGTAAACTTTCGAAAGCATACCATTTGTAAGCAAACCTTTCGAAAGCATTGGAAATCAAACCTTTCGAAACCATTGGAACTCGAACCTTTCGAAACCATTAGACTTAAACCTTTTCAAAACTATTCAACCTTTTAAAACATAAACCTTTCGAAAGTTTATTGGGTTCAATTTAAAACATGTGGAAAATCTTCTTTTAAAAAGAACTTTCAACTTCATTGGAAGCTACCTTTTGACTTTATCGAAAGCTCTACTTCAAAAGCTTTGGGCATACTTCAATTAGAAAACAAGGGTAAATCACCTAAGTCGAAGGCTCTCTTCTGAAAGCATTGAGAAGCGGCTAATTTTAAAACAAGTAAACCTTTTGACTTAGTCGGAAGGTTCAAATCAAAACAAAACAAAAGCAGCAGTAACCTTTCGACTGTGTCGAAAGGTTTCAAAACAAAATAGTGATAAAACAGCAGTAACCTTTCCACTGTGTCGAAAAGTTTAAAACCTTTATTTTAAACATTTGACCTGGTCGAAAGCAACCAAGTCGAAAGCTCTTATTCGAAAGCAATGCAGGCTATCTTTGGTTTATAAAACAAACACACTTCGACCTCTTTGGCAACCAACCTTTCGACTTAGAACCCTTCGACTCTGTCCAATTCATTACATGCCAAGTAACTTGATACCAAATGCATTAGCTTGACCTTGCCGAAAGCGATGAACCTCTCGACCTTGTCGAAAGGTCTGGGTCGGAAGGTCTTTTTAGTTTATAAAATCTTATTGGTTAACAAATGTTTTTCAGAAAAGTACTGCCACTATTTTTAGAATTAAATAATCATTTTATTTTATAAAATGCCCTTTCTCCTTAATTAAATATATAAAACATTTTAATCTCATACCTTAAATAATTTTATATATTCATCAAATCACTTAGGAAAAATCAGGAAAATCCCAGAAAATCTATTTTAATATGTTTCCCAACATATAAAAATTTCGAACCCAAATAATAATAATTATTTTAGCTGTAATTAATTTATAATCCAACAAATCATTTTCTTCACTAGAAAATTAATATAAAATCCACATAAATTCAGAAAATTATGGAAATTGAAACCCATCTCCAAAATCATATTTTCTATAACATAAAATTTTCCCATGGCATTTAAAAATCATTTCATCTCGGTTTTACCCTAAAACCGTGTATATCTCTTTTTTAGTAAACTTGTTTAATCTATATAAATCATGATTCAAGCATATCATCATTCAATATATCATAAAAATAGATTTACCCTAAAATCTGAAACCATATGATCACAAAACTAAAATAGATATGTAGAAATTATTATTCACCTTAGATTGGATAAGGAAATTGAAGTTTTGTTGAGATTGATTCCTTCTAACTTGAATCCTAAGCTTTAAGTTGATTTTCTCTTCTCTTCTTCCTATTGGTCAGCCTTGCTTCTCACGGTTATAAAATTTTGTTTTAAGTAAAATGAACATGTATGACCTAATGAGAATAGTATAAGGGTAGGAAGTATGGTTATTTACCCTAATGCCCTTATGTTTAATTTCCTAACCATGTATACAAGTTCATTAGATTTTAAATAAGCACGGCCACCTAATTTATTAATCAACCTCAATCTCCTTCTCTACATTATTCTATATAATTTGTTCTAATTAAATCTCCTGAATAATGTAATTAAAATCAGGAATGTTACAGGCTCCCCTCCTTAAAGAATTTCTTCCTCGAAATTCAGTAAGGAATAATTAGCAAACACAACAATCATCTGTAACATCTCCTAACAACCATACTAGACCACCAGTCTAGCAGCAATCTATATAAATCTAACATAGACATAACATCAAAGAAGATCGGGATAAGCCTCTCGAATCATGTCTTCTGTCTCTCAAGTACAGTCTTTCTCATTGTCGCTCCACTGGACTTTCACTAACTTGACTGTCTTGGTCCTCAATCTCTTCTCATCCCTTGCTACAATCCGAACTAGGTGTCTAACAAAAGTCAAATCAGGCTCTACTACCAAATCCTCCAACTCTGTCTAAGGAATGGTAGACTCTGGATCATGTACATACTTATGAAGATAAGACACATGGAATACATTATGAACACCTACCAAACTGCCCGACAACTCTACTCTGTATGCGAGCTTTCCAATCATTTCTATAATCTGGAATGGTCCAACATATCTTGGGGCCAGCTTTATCGACTTTCAAAATCATACCACACCCTTCATCGATGATACTTTAATGAAAAACCTGTCTCCTACTGAGAACTCTAGGTATTTACGCCTCTTATCTGCGTAACTCTTTTGCCTGGATTGGGCTTCCTTCATTCATCCTCGTATTAACTTAGTCTTTTCTGACGCCTCCCTAACCAAATCCGGACCTAAGACCAATTTTCTCCAGTCTCTAACCAACATGCTGGTGATTTGCATGGCCTTCCATACAAAGCTTCAAAAGGCGCCATTCTTATACTAGTCTGAAACCTATTATTATAGGAAAACTCAATCAAATGTAGGTGATCTTCTCACCAAAGTCCAATACGCAAGCTCTTAACAAATCTTCCAAGACTTTGTTAACTTTTTCCGTTTTCCCATCAGTCAGTGGATGATAAGCAGTACTCATGTTGAGCTTGGTTCTTAAAGCTTCTTGTAGACTCTTCCAGAACTCACTAGTAAACAAAGAATCTCTATCACTGACAATACTACTAGGAATCCCGTGCAGTCTAACCACATTCTTCATAAATAACTTTGCCAAAATAGGTGACGTCCTGTTGACTTTACTGGAATGAAATGGGCACTCTTAGTTAATCTATCCATAATAACCCATATGCTTTCATTTCCTCTCCTTGACCTTGGTAACCCGTCTATAAAATTCATTGATATCAAATCCCATTTCCAGACTAAAATATTTAGAGGCTAAAGTAACCCACTCGACTTTTGATGCTCAGCTTTCACTTGTTGACAATTTACACACTGCCTAACCCACAAGCCAACATCCCTCTTCATGTCTTCCTAATAGAAGCTCCTCTTCATGTCTTGATACATCTTGGTTCCTCCAGGGTGAATCGTAAACATTGAACAATGACATTCCTCTAAAACTTCTCTCCTTAAGCTCTCTACATCTGGGACACATAACCGTCCATTCTTTCTTAGCCATCCTCTTTGGTCAAGACTAAAATCCTTTAGGTCATCAATCTCTGATCCGAGCTCAAGCCTTCTAATTCTTTCAGCTAAAACTGGATCTTCTCTTTGCTTAGAAGCTATCCTCTCGATCAACACTGGTCGAACTTCTAACCAAGACAACACGGCAGTACCTCCACTAGAATTAGCAATCGATCATAACTGCACACCACAAATGGCTAAAGCTTCTAGATCCTTCCATTCTGCCAACATCGCTAACACTATGTTCTGATGTTTTCTACTGAGAGCATCTGCTACCTTATTTCCTTTCCCAAGAGTATACTCTATACCGAAATCATAAGTAGCCAAAAACTCCAGCCATCTCCGCTGCCTCATATTCAACTCCTTCTGAGAGAATAAATACTTTAATGACTTATGATCGGTATACCACTCAAATCTCTCTCCTAAAAGATAATGCCTCCAAATCTTCAAGGAAAAAACCACCGCCGCCAACTCCAAGTCATCAGTAGGATATTTAACTTTGTGCGGTCTAAGCTGCCTAGATGCATAAGCAATAACTTTTCCCCTCTACATCAATACTACTCCCAATCCAGTACCACATGCATCAGTGTATAATACCAATCCTTGGTTACCATCCGGAACTACCAACACTGGAGCATTGGTCAAAAAATGCTTTAACTTAAGGAATGCTTCCTCACATCTATTGGACCAAACAAACTTCACGTCCTTCCTGGTCAACTTAGTCAAAGGCACTACTATCCGCGAGAAATCCTTGATGAATCTTCGGTAATAGCCAACAAGTCCAAGAAAACTTCTGATCTCGATCATCGTTTCTGGTCTCTTCCACTTGTTCATAGCTTCGATCTTGTCTGGATCGACTGACAATCCCTTCTCTGAAACCACATGACCAAGAAACTTAACTTCTTTCTTCCAAAAATGACACTTGGAAAACTTCGCCTTCAGCTGATTCTGCCTTAGCATCTCCAACACCACTCTAAGATGAATCTCATGCTCCCTTTCATCTTTATAGTACACTAGAATGTCATCTATAAATACAAACACGAACCTATCCAAGTGCTCTCGGAAAACCCGGTTCATAAAATCAACAAAGAAAGCAGGTGCATTTGTCAATCCAAATGGCATCACCAACCACTCATACGAACCATACCTAGTCCGAAATGTCGTTAAAGGAATGTTATCCTTTGCTACTCTAAGCTGATGAAATCCCATTGCTAAATCCACCTGAGAGAATACCTTGGCTCCACTTAACTGATAGAACAAATCATCAATTCTCGGCAATGGATATTGGTTCTTTATCGTTTTCTCATTCAACTTACGACAATCGATACATAGCCTTAACGACCCATCTGGTTTCTTCACAAACACCGCAGCTACTCCCCAAGGCGAATTGATTGGTCTAATAAAATTCCTTTCCTCAAGATCCACTAACTGCACCTTCAATTCCTTCATTTATGTCAGTGTCATTCTGCTAGGTGTTCTACTAACAGATTCAGCTCCCGGCACAAGGACTATCCGAAACTCAACAGCTCGTTTCTGGAGTAATCCAGTAATCGGCTCAAATACATCTGCAAATTCTCTCACTACACGAACCTAACTAAGCTCATCTCCAACCTCCATGGCACTTAACAAAGCACAAACACTCTTACTGGAATTCTCCACTGAGAAGATGATTCGGTTATGACTATTTGGGTGCCTCAATGATATTTCCCGATCCTAGCAAAATATCCAAGCCTCATACTTACCCAACCAATCCATACCCAAAATGATCCCGAAATATATGAAATCATAAACATACAAACTGCATGCAAACATATGACCTAACAAATCAAGTTCTAACTGGTCACATCTCATCCCAAGAGTTACATACCCTCCTATTGGATTCGCAACCCTTAAGGAGGTAACAAGATATGTGTGTTCTAATATAACCTATCAACCAAATGCTGAGATATAAATGAATGCAATGCTCCGGTATCAAACAATACCCTAACTAGTATGCTATGAATCAAAAGCGTACCTTCCATGACAGACTTTCCTTTCTCAGCAGCAGTTGATTTAGAAGATGATGGTTCCAAAGCAAAGACCTTTCCTTTTCCTACCTTGGCAGCTTCAGGACACTTGTTCTTGTAATGCCCCATCTGATAGCAATTATAGCATTGCACATTCTGCTTCCCCACAACCAACCTTCCATCTTCCGAACGACACTCATTTGCATAGTGACCCTTCTTATCACACTTGTAGCAAACTATATATGCTTTCCCTTTCTTGGCTGCTCCTCTTTTCTAAGCACACTTATTCTTGGAAAACTTCCTCTTCTTCCCCTGAGGACCCTGGGATTCAATTGGCTTCTCTCTGGCTGAAATAACAAGCATTTCCTTATGGCGAATGGCCATCTCCACCCCCACATTAGAAGGATCTCGGATATGGGCCATAGTCATTCTGCCTAGCTCTGGCCTTAATCCTCTAATGAATCTTTCATTCCTTCTGACATCTGTGTCAACCAAAGCATAACCATATCGAGATAGCTCATCAAACTTAGCGGCATACTCGATCACAGGCATATCTCCTTGGATAAGATCCATAAACTTCCTCATTAATGCTGACTTGGCAACCTCAGACAAGAACCTCTGCTCAAACCTCCTCCCGAAGTCAACCCAAGTCAACTCTTCCTCCGGCACTTCGGCCGTCACACTGTTCCACCAATGAAGTGCTAACCCCTGCAATTGTCTAGAGGCTAGTCTTCTCTTCTCTCCATCATTCAGGCCTAAATCTGCAAGATCCTCCCACAGTTCAATAGCCAGTTCTCTACTTTAACAGCATCTTCCGTTCCAACAAATGGCTTTCCTCTCAGACTAATATAGTCTCTACTTAGCTTAGCATAATTATAACCAGCTGGAACTACATGATTAGCTCCACCAACATTACCAGCATCTCCCGCTTGCAAAAGATTAGCCAATGACTGATACACCATCCCCGCATCTACTGGCGGATTTCTAGCACCTACATCGGCCTCGACATTTTGGTTAGCATTAGCCTGTCGACCTTGGTTTCTCCGAGTATTAGGTCGAACATTTCCCTTAGTAGTGGTGCTTTCTCAACCTAGAATTCCTCTTCCATTTCCTACCTCCATATCCTCTTTTACGTATATCTACATACGAGTTTTAGTAAGATACCGAAGAACAATCTAAGAGAGAGGGGAATACGTACTTAGATATATACCTATATATCAACAAGTACGTTACTATAGCATTAACTCAAACCCCGATCTTATTTTTAAATTTATTGGATTATGTTTGAAAAAAGCTTTTAGGTTTTACTTTTCTATTAAAGTTTCATAAACCTATGCTTTGATACCAACTTGTAACATCCCCCTACTTGGAGGCCCAAAATTAACGGCTACGGATGCTGCGGTCATCCATAGTTATTAATCTTCGGTGACCAAATAAGACGGTGCTAGATACATTGATACTGTTAGCACCAGAATTGGTCACTACCACCCTAGTGTAGATTTGTGTAGAGAGATAAATGAAGATAATAAATGAAAACAGAGGAATAACACAATGTAATGTAAGAAATAACAGTAAAAACAAGAACACCGGAATTATAGTGGTTCAGCGTAACTCCCTACGTCCACTTTGAATGTGATCTTTATTGCTCTTTCTACGATTTGATTATAGATACAATCCATAAAGAACAGCTTGAATTTAGTTTAATGAAAAGGAAACGAGTATAAAAAATGGCAGAGTCTCTCCTTAGTTTCCGAAAAAGATCCTTAAACTGGAACCCTGGCCCTCTATTTATAGATGGAGATAGCCTGGCTTCTCTGAGCTTGCATCTCTTTTCAGTCCTCCAGGCCTACAACCAAGAGAGCTCGGCCCATCACTGACAAGCTAGGCAGGACGAACTGACCATGCTGACCCTACCATGCCGACCACTCAAAGCCGACCCGGGGTCCTCTAGGTGTCGGCTCGAAGTAGCTTCCACTCGTGCTCGAAGTAAATTGGGTCATGACCTGAAGTAACTCATGCCTTTGCTCACGTTAAACCACTTCTCTTTTCTACAATATCGACCCAAGATAGTTGAGCTGAAATAGCCGAACCCAAGATAGCCGATCCCAATGCTCTATGCCGATCCAGGACAGCCGATCTCAAGATACTCTTCCACTACCAACCCCTTAAAGACTTGCCGAACCCAAGCTACTCTGCTGGCCCCAAACTCTCATGACCGATTGCAAATAACCGACCACAAATTACCGATTGCGAATAACCGATTCCATGCTCCAAGTGCCGATCCACACCTTTTAGTGAACCCATCATCTAATGTCGACCCATCGTGACCGATCCTCTAAGAATGTATTAATCCACTATGGCCGACCCCATCAAGGCCGACCCCAAGTGGCTTCAACGATCCTTCATGGTCGATCCCCTAAAGATATGCCGAACCACCATGGCCGATCCACTTTCCTATATTGAGAGCTTGTGAACATGCCGACCCAACATTCTTTACACATCGACCCCCGCTCATCAAAGTCGACTCAGGGTAATCGCCATTATGACTCGGAGCAAAACCTCCAATGACTTGAAGTTGATGTTGAGAAGTCCCGGAGTAAGCACTCTTCTGACTCGAAGTAAACTCCCTTGCGACTTGAAGTGGACCAACTCCTGAAGTTTCGCCCATTTACGTTTAATCATAACTTCTACAACCACCATTTTGTTGACGGGCCAAGGTGCCGGGTAACATTTGCCCCCCAAAGTGCATCTTTTGAACAACATGACGCACTTTGAATCAGCGAGTAATACCTGTTTCCAGAGGCTAGCTCGTTCGAACTGATAACTGATTGTCACTTTTTGCTTAGCCTTCGATGAAGCTTGGCGTCGTCTGAATGCACTAGTTTAGTCTCAATGAAATCCCTGGAATCCTGTTGTAACTTTTCAAAAGTTGACTGTACACAACCTTTCGAAGGCTAAATCACAGCGGATTTTCCAAACTCATGTCTCTCCACCTATCAGGCTAAATCTATCTTTTTCATTGCACTACCACCTTCATTTATCATTATATGTATGGTATCGGAGCATTATATGTATTATTATTTATTTATTTATTTTAAAAAGGAGGGGATCGGCATATAAGTGCCGATTATTGAATTTCCATTCGTGGGTTGGAGTCAGCATATCTAACAACCGACCCCTTGGAATACGATCAGGTCTCCAGAAGGAGACCGTTTCGTATTCCACCCAGTCATATAAAAAGCTTAATCTCCCCACTCCTCCTCCTTTACTTTAATTTCTCATTAAGTTTTGTTTCCCTCCTCAGAAGCACTACACCTCTACACTGCCGAACTGCCATTATCACTCCAACATACCATCTTCCCAATCACGATTCCTCAATAATTCTCAGATCCAAGCTTCGACATCCACTTCTTTAGCTTTAAATCACTACATAGGTATGAATTCTTTCTTCATTTTGAACTGCTAAACCATGCCTTTTCGATCTCGACCTAGCTTTAGGGCTATGTAGGCGTACGCAGTTTTTACATCGAGAGGAAGAGGAGAGAACAAGGGAGAGAGAGGGAGGAGGCAGGGATGGAAGAAGAAGCTTTGGTGTGGGTTGGAGTTGGCTCGAGAGAGTTCGACATATAGGCCTAAGGATAGGGGTCGGTACACGGTTCCAAGGAGGGATCAGTGTCTAGGAAATATGGAGAGGTCGGTATTTTTTAATAGTGGGCGTTCGGGTCGGTGAGATTAGCATAATGGAGCGTTCGGTAATCGGGTCAAGGCATAGGGTTCGGTGTTGAGAGGCTGGGTTGGCATTGGCAACCAAAACACTCTAATTTGATTAATAAAAATATGACGACTACACATCTTTACGCCCAAGCATAAACTGACTAATAATGACATGCCTCTTCACACATAAGCCTATGGACATAACATGAATCAACAAAATATTTAACAGCACAATTAAAATGCTAAACTGGAATAACGATCTCAAGTAACGGACTTCATAATTCTAAAATGTCAATGCCTGATTCCAAGACTCCCGTCACCGATCATCTGCTACACTGCCAAAGACGGTCAACGATGACGGTCTCAAGGATGATAACCCAAAACTTCATCGTGTTATATTCATCTTTTAAATCTTAAACTCTTTGTACTTAGGTTAGAATCGTCGCACTAGTTCACACACGAAACGGGGGAATATATTATTATTACTTCTAATATCGATTACGTTTCGAGTATAGCTTAAACAGGTATTTATCCGCACCAAGTGCCTTCCCGTAGTGTCTTCTAAATTGGATAAGAAATCAAGTTCCGCCACTCTATCAGACAAGCCTGGACCAAGTTAACGACAAGAGGTAGTAGAGATGTCGAGCCTGCCGTTTGGCCCCATTCCCGACATTCCGATCTTTCCTGCTGAGGTTATAGATTCGGCTCCCGATGCCAAAGACGAAGCTACTATTTTGGATAACCCAGTCAACTCGTAAGCCTAAAAAATCGATGAAGGCGCTCTTCGTCGATTGTGTTCCATTCACGGGATACCCTTCGAAGACGTTTTAGTTCCATCGAGGCAAGACCGGCCCCTAGCCCGATACACTGCATGCAACTAGTTCATATGTTGGGCCGGAAGCGTGCCACCCTTCAACTCGTTCATTCGCGAGGTGTTAAAGTACATAGGGATCGCCTCCACACAACTGCATCCTAACAACTCGCATTTATCCACGACACCTTTCTACTCTTCATGAGCATCATGTTCAGACCTCCAACCCTTGAGGACATTGGTTACATTTACCACTTCAAGAGACGCGCTGATAGCCCTTCTTACATATTTCTTGAACCGTTCCCTAAATGCCAAGTTCTAATGGGTGCGTGGAACAAGCTCCCTCAATTCAAGCAAGAGTGGTTCTACGTGCGCTGTCATCCTGGCTTCGCGAGAAGATGGTTGGAAGGATGTAAGTTTCATTCTCGTTTCGTTCTTCATTCTAGGACTTAAATCACATCTTTCCAAAAGTTTGAACTTTTTAATCCTTCCACGTATTCGCCCACGGCCCGAAGGCACTAGGTACTCCAGAGCAGTTGAGGCTATTCGCGCTACTCCAGTAGAAGATCGGGACATCAAATTGATAGTTACCGACAAATTGCTCTTGTTATTCGGATTATTAGAAGAGGGTTGCATGATTGGCCTTCCGAGAAGCACAATGGCTTCAAGGGAAACTACTGAAATGAGGAGAGAACAAGTTGGCCCCTCGATGCCCCCTGTCGAACGAGCTCACGATACCACCGAGGAAGGTGAGATTAAAGAAACGGAGGCTCTAGTGCCAATAAATTAGAACAAAAGTTCCGGACAGGCACCAGCAGCCAATGCTCCCTGTACTAACCAACCACAGCTTTTGCCAAAAAGGAAAAAGAGTTTAGCGTACAAACTTAAAAAGAGCAAAGTCAGGGTGACCCCAAAATTCATGATAACTCCTAGAGAAAGGATCGTCTTTCCAGAAAATGGAAAGTTCGCTGAAGGGACTCTCCGACTAATCCATTCCTAATGATTTATTGAATTATGACTTCGCTAATCTTGGTGCCATGGGGCTCAGCTCGCCTGCGAGAAGCGGTGAAGGCGTACAACTTCATACTCAGGGAGAAAAACTCCAATCAGTAAAGCAAAAATTACTGATCCGTTAGGGAGATGCACTAGGACACACACGAACACGTACACTTCAGCACCAACTTGCATTCAATTGTTCATGTGCTTTCCACTAATTTGTTCTCCTTTAACCTTATGTACAGGTGAGATGACTCGCTCGCACGGCTTCGAGCACCTTCACGGATCTTCCATCTTTCACCACTTAGGTCGAGATTCAGATTTTGGTAAACGGAGAGATAGAGACGAAGGCGGAGATAGAGATTATCATTCTAGAGAATCGTATTCATCCTCCAGAAGGAGAACTCATGGGCACTCTTCACATCCAAGCGAACCCACAAATCCCCCAACGCATGGCAGAGACAAGTCCAGTTATCGAGGCTCCAAATCAGACGCTCCCCGCGATCAACACTCCAGCTCTTCGAGCACTAGGCAATCTCATGAGCATCACAAGAAATCGTTGACTCCGACGAGACCAACTCCTCCAGCTCCCGCTCATGACCCAACCATGGTGGAGAAATTAGCCGATCTTAAGGCTATGTTCCCAAAGATCTGCTTTGACGGGCTGAAATTCCTTCCCGCCGTACATCCTATCCCCAGGAATGTCAAAGCAGATGCTCTCACATGCACGAACGATGTGTACGTTCAACACGATGCATTTGTGCACCTGGTCGAAAAGGTTTCATAAGTCTCTACTGAGCGTGAATATGAGATCGACTGCCTCAAGCTAGAAGCCGTTCATGACAAAGACAATATAAAGAGCTTGGATGACAAACTGCTCACATACAAAACCCAACTTGAGACCGCAAAAAAGAATGCCAAAGAAACTGCTGAGGCGGTTAGTCATTTAGTGACCAGTCACAAAAAGGAATTAGACGAAGCGCGTCAACTCAGCGGCGCCTTGGCGCTGGAAAAAGTTCTCTGCAAAAAGAGAAAGATGTTCTGGCTCGCCAAGTGAAAGAGTTGGAGAGACTGTTATCCAAAGAAAAAGAGGAGAAGATTGCAGCGCATGAGGAATCACAGAAATATTGTGATGAAATCGTCGAGACAAGGAACTTGAAAACAAAGCTCGATGAGGAACTATCCCGAATTGAAGCGCTGAAGGATGCAGCTCGTGAAGAAGGCAAAAAAGTAGCACTTACAGAGGCCGACTCCCGAATTGAGGCAGCGATCAAGTCCGGCAGGGAGGAGATTAAATGCTTATTCGACCCACTCATTGCTGAATATAATGCAAGAGTCCTTATGCATCGCAACTTATCCTTCTTGGGCGATGGTTAGCTCGAATCGCTTGCTGAAGCGTGGGACACTCTTGTCAAAATCAAGAAAGTGGAGTCGGGCGTTGAAGAGGTTGATGAGGAGGCACTCGTAAAGGAGGTGCTTCGAGGAAATAAGCCCTCCGACTTAGCCGCAACAAGGCTCCTTTTCTGCAGTGCTTCCCCAACATCGAAGGAGAAAGAAGATATCACTGGTCCATCTGGCACTGAGTCTCAAGTCCTCCCTTTCGTCCAACCGGCCAAGATTTCATCTTCTGAACATCTTGACCAGCATATTGGTTACGATCCGGAGAAGCCCGGACTTGGCATTCATACATCGTCTCCAATCACCGAGGGGGATACTCCAATGACCACCGAGAGCCAACTGGATGCTGGTACTCAATTTCACCTTTTATAGTTCAAGAAGTTCCCATTCTCGGTGAATAACGAATGTACTCTAACATTTGTTTCTCATGAAACCAAGTAGGTCATTCTGGTCCTGAACCGACTCCAAGGAGCGATGTTGCCACAGAGCTAGAAGGAAAAGAGACCGAGGCACCAACCGTCGGAGACACTCTGGGCCCGGATGCTCAAGTAATCGGAGCACTAGACAAAGATAAACCCGAGGATCCACCACTTGCCGAAGAATTTGATGATGTTATAATCACGGGCGCCTCAGAGCACACCGCCAAGCTCAGTATGAAGGATGAAATCGAAGAGGTGGAAAAGGAGAAACTCAAAGTTAAGAGTGAGCCCCAAGTGATGGAGATCGACGATCCTCTTAATAGGCCATTGAAATTCATTCCTCCTTATAGGAATACACCCATGGATGTGCCTCTTCCTTCCTCGGGTACCTCCTCAAGTGAGTAAGGGGTCTAGAAAGAAGCGCTTGGCTGAGGAGATTTCGGAGAAACCGAAGAAGGAGAAAAAAGCAAAGAAATAGTTGTCGTCTTGTGACGTTGTGCTTAGCTTGAATAAATTAGAGTCATGCAGTCGTTTTTCTTTTTTCTTTTCCTTCTTTTGGCAGTAGTCGATGTATATAGACTTGGCTCTGAACTTTTGGAAGAGTTGTAAGGAAGTTTTTTGAAAAATAAATAAAATTTTGTTCCTTTGCATTTACAGATTTTCCTTACATCACTTATAATTTAATCTGCAATTGGGATTCGGAGAGTTCATGAGTCATTTATATTCTAGTTCGTATTCGAAGGACTTAGAAACTTAAGTCCACATTTTGGGGATTTAGGAATTTTTGAAATCGTTTATACTCTAGCCCACGCTTTGGGGACTAAGAGCACACTAATCCACACTCTGGGGACTTAGAGATTTTTTGAAATCGTTTATACTCTAGTCCGCGCTCTTGGGACTCAGAGTACTCTAATCCGCTGTCTGGGGATTTAGAGATTTTTGAAATCATTTATACTCTAGTCCGCGCTCTAGGGACTCAGAGTACTCTAATCCGCACTCTGGGGACTTAGAGATTTTTGAAATCATTTATACTTTGTCCGCGCTCTGGGGACTCAGAGTCTCTAATCCGCACTCTGGGGACTTAGAGATTTTTGAAATCGTTTATACTCTAGTCCGCGCTCTGGGGACTCAGAGTACTCTAATCCGCACTCTGGGGAATTAGAGATTTTATATGCATAACCAATCAATTTTGAATTTTATACGTGCATTCGTACGTCACATGTGTTAGTGCTAACTAACCTGGTCATGTAATTAAACAACACATAACATTAACAGTTCACAGAAAAATAGCTTCAAGCTTTTATTGGTTATAGAAAATAGGGACAAACTGAATTGTCTTATTACATATTTGAAATAGAGAACAACTAAGGAAACTAAATACTGAAAGCAACTGCTGCTGAAACGCAAAAGAAATAAACTAGGAATGATAACGGCGCAAATGCTCGCTATTCCATGCTCTAGGGAGTGTCACGCCATCAACGGTCGCTATCTTGAAGGTTCCTTCTCCAAGTCTCCATTCGATGACGTAAGGACCTTCCCATGTGGCATTCATATGTGATAGGGCCGGAAAAACTCACTTCAAAACAAGGTCGCCCATATCGAAAGCTCTTGGTTGGACTTTTTCATTATAATATCGGGCGACTCGGTGTCGATGTGCGGCCGCCCTTAAATCAACTTCCTCGTGCTTCTCGCCGACAAAGTCCAAAGATTCCAGTAACGGATCTTGGTTTGTTTTGGGATCGTAATAAGTTACCCGGTGGGAGGTGACTTCAAGTTCCATGGGTATAACTACTTCGGCGTCGTATGCTAAGGCGAATGGAGTATGGCCAATCGTGGACTTATGGGTGGTTCTGTATGCCCAGAGTGTCGTTGGAAGCTCATCCACCCACTTGCCTCTAGCCTTCTCCAAACGTTTTTTCAAGCTGGACTTGATTATCTTATTTACGGCTTCAACTTGCCCATTCGCTCTAGGGTGAGCGACTGCTGCAAACCACTTCTCAATGTGATGTTTCCGACAAAACTCTTTGAATTCCTTACTCTCAAATTGAGTTCCATTGTCAGTAATGGTAGTTCGTGGGAGTCCAAAGTGGCATATGATGTTCCGCACGACAAAATTAATGACCTTTATGGTGGTGATCGTAGCTAATGGCTCTACTTCTGCCTATTTGGTGAAGTAGTCGACCGCGACAATTGCGTATTTTGCACCATCTTTGGAGATTGGCAATGAGCCGATAATGTCGATTCCCCATATTGCAAACGGCTATGGGCTAACCATTTGCGTGATTTCCGTCGGTGGTGCTCTTGGGATTTTCGCATATTTCTGGCATTTATCACATCTCCTCACATAGTCTGCGACGTCCCGATTCACGGTCGGCCAATAGTATCCATAGCGGAGTATCCTTTTGGCTAGCGTCTGCCCCCCAGTATGGTCACTACATTCTCCTTCATGGACCTCCCTCAAAACTTGTTTTATCTCATCATGGGCGATGCATCTGAGCAAGGGAACAGAGAATCCATTTCGATACATAATCCCATATCGTATAACATACTGCGAGGCCTTGCAAAGGAATTGTCGCCTTTCGTTTCTTCTCTCAGGCAAAGTTCCGTATAACAAGTATTCTTTGAATATGGACATCCATGACTCCCTTTTGGTCTCCGTCTCAGATACAAGATTAATTTCCATTGCATTTACACTCAGGGCATGTAGAGTTTCAATGGGAACTAAACCTATTTGCTGCGCGTTGCCAGTGCTTGCAAATTTTGCCAAGGAATCGACTTCCCCATTTTGCTCACGTGGGATATGCGAAATTGTATTATTCAAGGTCCACCAATAATTCCTGGACCCGAGTAAGGTACGGAGCAAGCCTCTGTCCCATCGCCTGGTAGTCTCCCCGGACTTGGTATACCACTAGTTGCGAGTCACAAAAGATTTCAACCGATTTCACTCCAAGTTCTATGGCAAGCTTCAGTCCAGCTATCAACGCTTTATACCCGGCTTCATTGTTCGTAGCGGGGAAATCAAGCTTCAAAGCATAACAAATCAATCGGTTCTCGGGAGTTACAAGAACAACACCAGCCTCAAAACAATGACCATTGGATGCTCCATCGGTATACAGCTTCCATCGTGCAACGGGAATCGCATCACTTCCATTCGGTTCATCCTGCACAGTGAACTCTGTAATAAAATCCACCAACACTTACCTCTGGATAGCACTCCGAGGCAGGTAGGTGATGTCGAACTGACTGAGCTTGATCTTCCACTTAAGTAACCTTCCAGAAGTCTCTGGTCATTGGAGCACCTTTTGTAAAGGTTGATCAGTATAGATACTGACCGGATGTGCGTGGAAATACAGGCGAAGTTTGCATGACGCGATCACCGAACTGTAAGCCAGCTTTTCTATCTTGGGATAATTTCTCTCTTCCCCCGTTAAATGCTTACTAACAAAGTACACCGGCTTTTGGATTCGGTCCTCCTCACGAATCAAAGCTGCACAGATGGCATGCTGGGATACGGCTAAGTAAATATACAAATCCTCATGATCTACGGGCTTCGACAGAATAGGGGGCCTCTCCGAGTGACTCACCATAGCTCGAAATGCGTCTTCATAATCCGACGTCCATTCAAAATTTCTTTTCCCTTTGCTTATCAAATCGAAGAAGGGAATATATTTGTCGGTTGCTCTGGATATAAATCGACTCAATGCAGCGACCTTCCCATTCAAGCTCTGCACTTGTTTTATAGTTCTAGGTGCCCGTATATCTCGAATGGCCTGAATCTTTTTCGGGTTCGCTTCAATTCCTCGTGCGTTGACAATGAAGCCCAAAAATTTTCCAGATGCAATGCCAAAGGCATACTTCAACGGATAGATTTTCATGTCGTAGAACCTGAGTATATCAAACATCTCCGCCAAGTCTCGAATGTGGTCGTTTGATTGCCGTGACTTCACGAGCATATCATCCACTTAGACTTCAATCGTTCCACCAATCTGGTCCTTAAACATCCGATTCACTAGACGCTGATAGGTCGCTCCTGCATTCTTCAACCCGAACGGCATTACCACATAACAGTATAATCCAACATATGTGACAAAACTGGTGTGCTCCTGATTTGGAATGTGCATTGGAATTTGATTGTACCTCGAATACACATCCATAAATGACAACAATTCATGCCCCGTTGTCGAGTCAACTAGCTGATCAATTCTAGGTAAAGGGAAACTATCCTTAGGGCATGCCTAGTTAAGATCCGAATAATCAACATAGGTCCTCCACTTTCCATTTGCCTTCCTCACCAGTACAGGGTTGGACATCCATTCAGGATAGAGGGCGTTGTGGATAAACCCATTGGCTTTAAGTTTATCCACCTCCTCCTTGAGAGCAGCATACCTCTTTGGGTCTATGGCACGTCTTTTCTGTTTTACCGGTACATACTTTGGGTCAATGTTAAACATATGACTTGCGATGGCGGGTGAAATCCCACACATATCAGAATGTGTCCAAGCAAAAACATCGAGATTCGGTGGGAGGAAATCCATAAGATCCCTCATTATCGAGGGGCTGAGTTGTGATCCTATTTTCAATACCCGCGACGGTTAATCGTGGCTGACTGCGATGTCAATCGTTAGTTCAGCCGGTGCTGCCTTGGCCTTCTTGGGTTCTTCAGCATCATCCCTCGGATCTATGCCTCTAAGGATCCGACTGTGTTGCCCAAGCCAAGGCTCAGGCCCTACTTGTCAATTTTCAGCAACATGGATGTAGACGGATTTGTCCACACCCTTTCCATTCTCTCTTCGCTGAGCCTTTCTCAGCTCAGCCACATAACAGGCACGACCAGTTGCTTGATCGCCATGCACTACACCAACTCCATTGTCTGTCAGAAATTTCAAAGTCAAGCACCATGGGCCAAAGCTGCCCTAAACTACGCCAGGGCCGGTCGGCCTAGAAAAACATTATACGAGGAATCAACATCCAAAACAATGAACGGTATGATCCGTACCCTCCTACGTTCACCTTCTCTTAACTCGACTGGCAATTCAACAAAAACAACTGCTTCAGTAGGTGCACCATTAAACCCATGAATACATGCTTTAGATGGTTCAGATCCTTCACCTCCATCTTCATATGATCATAAGCCTTCTTAGAGATAATATTAACAAAACTCCCACAATCGATCAATATTCTCCTCGCAAGTGTCGGTCCGATCATAGCTGAGATAACCATCGGATCAATAGTAGGTGCCTCCACCTGATCGGCATCCCTACTCCTGAATACTATATCATCCATCATCATTCGCTGCTGTTTTGCCGGAGTCCCATCCTCCGTGTTCGAGCAACACTCAAAACCCGCATGTCTCAAAGAACTAGCATAACGCTCCATTTCCTACCAACTCTTATCTGTAGGATGAGGCCCACCAACTATAGTGTTTATCACCAATCTTCAACCAGTTTGAGAAGGCTCCTCGGGTCGACGTGGAGCTTGTCCTCGACTGGGATCGGACATCCCCTGTCCGCCTTCCTGCGGATTCTTAACAAACTGCTGCAACTTCCTTTGGCGAATCAACTTTTCTATAGCATCGTGGAGGTGCCTACACTCATCAGTGCTGTGCCTATAGGTCTCGTGGAACCGACAATACTTTTCGGTTTGTTTTTGTTCTTCAGTCGATTCCTTTGGGCATGGCTTTCGGTACTGGAAAGTATTACAAGTAGACAAATAAATATTCTCCAAGGATGTGTTCAGTGGTGTATATTCATTATAAGTTAGGATCCTCGGCTTCCACTTTCCTGCTTCCCTCTTACGTCCGGGATTTCCTCCTCCGGGTCCTTTAGGTTGTTCCGGCTTATTTTGAACGTTAACTTGGACCTTTCCCGAGCTCTTGCCAGATTGCTTCATTGCAATATTGCTTTGCACCGCTTCCCTACTGGATCCTGCAGTACTTCCCCTTCTCGAAAACCTGGCCTCCTCCTTTCTCATGAACTGATTTGCCTTTGAATAAAAACATTCAAAGGTGGTTGGCAGTTTTCCTACTAGCCAGTCAACAAACTCAGATTCTGGATCAACACCTCGCATCACAGCCATAAGAATGGCGTGGTCGTTCGGATTACTAACTTCGGTAGCAGCAACATGGAATCTTTGCAAATAGTCCTTCAGCGACTCACCTGGAGCCTGAATCACACTGGATAATGATATCACGTCTTTCGGGCGAGTAGCATGGATCTTGAACTGCTCCATGAATTTCGTCGCCAGCTCATCAAATCTGGAGATCGACTTCGGGCGAGTAGCGATTCCAGACAGAGTTATTGGGAAGCACCTACACTTGGTTGCATCATTTGCCCTAGCCGAGTCCATCATCCACTCGTATCTCATTATGTGTTGTCGAGGGTCGGTCTTCCCTTCATAAGCGGGCATTGTAGGCATGCTAAACCTCCGGGGGTACTCAGCTTGTAAGATGTTATCAGTAAACAGAGTATGACTCCTCGATACTCCCCAATCATCATTGGTCAAGCCCTGATTCTCCCTCATCAACTGCCTGACCATAGCAGACAAATCCAGAGTCTGAATGGGAGGTGCTAGGTCGGTATCCATCCTGCGTGATTACTCCGGTTGGCGCCTTCTCGGTCAGTGATCATCTAAGTGTGCACCCTGAGGACCTGCTTCGTTACCACCCTGGTGAGGCGGTTGACTAGCTTCTACGCATGCTCCAGAGCCTAAGTTTCTCATTCCAGGTTGAGCGTGACTTCCCAGGTGTAGTTGAGGAGCCAATGTCCTAGTCAAGGGGTCTGGATCAGCTCTGTTGGATTATCCGCGGCGGCCTGTGACAAATTGCTATGTTGCTCCGGTTTGCGCCGTTTCAATCCTGCGGTGTCTATGCCTATGGTGTTCATCTGACGAAGTTGAGCTGTCGGATGATGAGTAGGAAACGGGGCTTCTACCAGCATTCTGACGTTGATGCTGAGCGATCTGGTTCATCAAGTTGGCATTTGCTTGGATCTGCTCATTAAGTTGTCTCTTGCTTTCCATGTGCTCCCTCATCAGATCATTGAACTCGGCCTGGGTGACGGCTTCTGCATGGCTCTGGATTGCGACGGGTTCCACACCTGCATTAGCTGGTTGGTTGCTTGGTCCTACCTGCTGGACACTAGCAGTCTCATTAACATCAGCGTTGTGGGAGGCGGATCTAATGCGTGGCCTTGCCATCTTAGAGTTATTTGTTGAAATTCTGAATAGAATCTGTAAACTCTTGAGAACGAACTTGGATCTCCTTCGGGGGATTTCTTCAATCCACTAGCAACAAAGTAGATCCTAACAGCCTGAGAATGAATCAATTCTCAGTGAAAGCACCAAAATGTTAGCACCAGAATTGGTCATTAACACCCTAGAGTAGATTTGTGTAGAGAGATAAATGAAGATAATAAATGAAAACAGAGGAACAACACAATGTAATGCAAGAAATAACAGTAAAAACAAGAACACCGGAATTATAGTGGTTCAACTTAACTGCCTACGTCCACTTTGAATGTGATCTTTATTGCTCTTTCTATTGTTTGATTACATATACAATCCACAAAGAATAGCTTGAATTCAGTTTAGAATGAAATGGAAATGGGTACAAAAAAGGGCAGAGTCTCTCCTTAGTTTTCGAAAAAGATCCCCTAAACTGGAACCCTACCCCTCTATTTATAGATGGAGATAGCCTGACTTCTCTGAGCATGCATCTCTTTTCAGTCCTCCAGGCCCACAACCAAGAGAGCTCGGCTTATCACTGACAAGTTAGGAAAGCCAACCTGACCATGCCGACCCCATCATGCCGATCCCTCAAAGCCGACTCGGGGTTCTCTAGGTGTCGACTCGAAGTAGCTTCCACTCGTGCTCGAAGTAAATTGGGTCGTGACCCGAAGTAACTCATGCCTTTGCTCGTGTTAAACCACTTTTCTTTTCTACAATATCGACCCAAAATAGTTGAGCTGAAATAGTCGAACCCAGGATAACCGATCCCAATGCTCTATGCCGATCCAGAACAGCCGATCCTAAGATACTCTTCCACTACCAACCCTTTAAAGACTTGCCGAACCCAAGCTACTCTGCTGACCTCAAACTCTCATGACCAATCATAGACAACCGACCACAAATAACTGATCACGAATAACCGATCCCAGACTCCAAGTGCCGATCCACAGCTTTAGGTGAACCCATCATCTAATGCCGACCCATCGTGACCGATCCCCTAAGGATGTGTTGATCCACCATGGCCGACCCCAAGTGGCTTTGACGAACCTTCATGGTTGATCCCCTAAAGATATGCCGAACCACCAGGACCGATCCACTTTCCTATATTGAAAGCTTGTAAACATGCCGACCCAACATTCTTTACACACCGACCGCCACTCATCAAGGTCGAATTGGAGTAATCGCCATTATGACTCGGAGCAAAACCTCCAACGACTTGGAGTTGATGTTGAGAAGTCCCAGAGTAAGCACTCTTCTGACTTGAAGTAAACTCCCTTGCGATTTGAAGTGGACCAACTCTTGACGTTATACCCATTTATGTTTAATCATAACTTCTGCAACCACCGTTTTGTAGCTGGGCCAAGGTGTCGGGTAACAGATACACATATCACAGAAATATGGAAAAATTTCACAATTCAAAAGAATACATATTTCCACATTCAAATCAAAACATTTCAAGTTCATTACATAATCCCAAAATAACGTTAACTATGTTCAGCAAAATATATTTATTACAATTATGCCAAGAGTGATATATGAAGATGCCCCCTTGGTTGATCAGAGTGCATAGTAAGGATAATAAATCTGCCTTTACAAACAAAACACACAGCGAAATGAAAACTATAAATATCTATCTGCTCCCTACACGCCTTTGAAATCTTTATTCGTCTAAAAAGAGAACCTGAAAACCCTAAATCTCAAACTACTCCAAATCAATTGAGTACCCGAGAGTTTAAGGGGAAAAAAACTTCGAGTTAGACATAAAGCCTGGTATGAATAATAATCTAACATCTCATTCCTATTGATATCTAGTGAGACCACACCACTTATCGGAATGGGTTTTCCCTCACTAATATCCCAAAACTTTTATAAAACCATATTCCGTACTCCTGCATTCACGAGGGTTAAAACATACATTTTCAAAATATTTTGATAATATGCATACTTGCAAACATTTAGGATTTTCCCATCCCATATTTGATTTTAATTTGCCTCAAAGAGGGACTATCCATCCCATTTTCATTATTCTTAAGCGGATGTGGACTATCCATCTCATATCTCATAGTTTTCCTAGGATGACTATAAACCCATCATCATACATATGGAAACTATCCATCCCCAACATGATGTTGACTATCCATCAACCATCCCATAGTTTTCCCAGGATAACTATGAAGCCTTCTTCAATCATATGGAGACTATCCATCTCCAACTTGATGTTGACTATCCATCATACATCCCATAGTTTTCCTAGGATAACTATGAACCCATCCTTTGACCATTTAACTCATGTTATCTGCATGAATCTAATTATCTCATGTTATCCACATGATTAACCGATTGCCATTAGTATCCCTAATTTAGGTTATGTCCATTTATAATTTACATTTGTATCCCCAATGATTTTCAAAACATATAAGTGTTGATATCCCCAACTATTGTGTTGAACTCATTAAACCCACCCCGGTATCCCCAAGGTTAAGCAACTTTTATTTTATAAGGTTAAAAGAAAACAATTTTCCAACCCCTTCGAAAGTATCCCCTTTGAAAGCTTTGCTTTCGACCCTTTCGAAAGCATAAACCATAAATTTTAAAACAATAGGTTCCAGCCTTTATAATACTTTAAAACCCCTACTTCGAAACCTTTTGACTTAGTTGAAGTATCATTAAGTAAGAGTGGAAACATAACTTCCAAACCATTTGTAAGTAAACCTTTCGAAAGCATACCATTTGTAAGTAAACCTTTCGAAAGCATTGGAAATCAAACCTTTCGAAAGCATTGGAAATCAAACCTTTTGAAACCATTGGACTCAAACCTTTCGAAACTATTCAACCTTTTAAAACATAAACCTTTCGAAAGCTTACTGTGTTCAATTTAAAACATGTGGAAAATATTCTTTTAAAAAAACTTTCGACTTGATTGGAAGCTACCTTTCGACTTTGTCGAAAGCTCTACTTCGAAAGCTTTGGGCATACTTCAATTAGAAAACAAGGGTAAATCACCTAAGTCGAAGGCTCTCTTCCGAAAGCATGGAGAAGCGGCTAATTTTAAAACAATTAAACCTTTTGACTTAGGCGGAAGGTTCAAATCAAAACAAAACAAAAGCGATAGTAATCTTTCGGCTGTGTCGAAAGGTTTCAAAACAAAATAGTGATAAAACAGCACTAACCTTTCGACTATGTCAAAATGTTTAAAACTTTTATTTTAAACATTTCACTTGGTTGAAAGCAACCAAGTCGAAAACTCTTATTCAAAAGCAAAGCAGGCTATCTTTGGTTTATAAAAAAAACACACTTCGACCTCTTTGGCAACCAACCTTTCGACTCAGAACCCTTCGACTCTATCCAATTCATTACATACCAAGTAACTTGATGTCAATCCATTGGTTTGACCTTGTCGAAAGCGATGAACCTCTCGACCTTGTCGAAAGGTCTGGGTGGAAGGTCTGATACCAAAATGGCTGAAACATGCTAAAAGCATGATTTTCTTGTTTTTAACTTAAAAAGGATAACTTTTCAACTAACCTGCCTCTGTTTGTCAAAATCTTATTGGTTAACAAATGTTTTTCAGAAGAGTGCCGCCATTATTTCAGAATTAAATAATCATTTTATTTTATAAAATACCCCTTCGCCTTAATTAAATATATAAAACATTTAAGTCTCATACCTTAAATAATTTTATATATTCATCAAATCACTTAGGAAAAATCCCAAAAAATCTATTTTAATATGTTTCCCAACATATAAAAATTTCAAACCCAAATAATAATTATTATTTTAGCCGTAATTAATTTATAATCCAACAAATCATTTTCTTCACTAGAAAATTAATATAAAATCCACATAAATTTAGAAAATTATGGAAATTGAAACCCATCTCCAAAATCATGTTTTCTATAACATAAAATTTTCCCATGGCATTTAAAAATCATTTCATCTTGGTTTTACCCTAAAACGTATATATCTCCTTTTAGCAAACTTGTTTAATCTATATAAATCATGATTCAAGCATATCGTCATTCAATATATCATAAAAACAGATTTATCCTAAAATCTGAAACCATATGATCATAAAACTAAAATAGAGATGTAGAAATTATTATTCACCTTAGATTGGATAAGGAAAAGGAAGTTTGGTTGAGATTGATTCCTTCTAACTTGAATCCTAAGCATTAAGCTGATTTTCTCTTCTCTTCTTCCTAATGGCCGGCCTTGCTTCTCACGGTTATAAAATTTTGTTTTAAGTAAAATGAACGTGTATGACCTAATGAGAATAGTATAAGGGTGGGAAGTATGGTTATTTACCCTAATGCCCTTATGTTTAATTTCCTTACCATTTATACAAGTTCATTAGATTTTAAATAAGCAAGGCCACCTAATTTATTAATCAACCTCAATCTCCTTATCTACATTATTCTATTTAATTTATTCTAATTAAATCTCCTAAATAATGTCAATAAAATTAGGGGTGTTACAATAGGTCAATATTAATTTTGCTGAGGAAAATGAAGATTGGATTTCACCTAGGATATTTATATTCTATTTATCTTGTAATTTCTTGTAGAAAATAGGGATGGATGAAAGAGTGAAATAAGAGAAGTGATTAAAATAAACAAGAAGGAGAATGAAGATAAGAAAAGGATAAAGGAGAAATTTATTAGTTGGTAAACAACAAACTAATGACTCTTTAACTATCTTTGAATTAACCTTTTTGTTTTGATATAGTTGAAGCTTTAACTTATTCTTTGGAACATTGTGGACCTTGATATTTTTTTTAAATTAGAAGGAAAATACATAAGTTTGGTTAGATTTAAGTTCTTATAATATATAGTACTATAGTATTAAGTAATTTGTTAAAGAACTAAGTGACTGGACTTTATATGCTATATATTACATGAGATTAATGGTTGAGTTAACAGAAAAGCTTAGGTGAAACTATAGCGCTCAAATTGAGTATACACACACATCATAGTTTTTCACTTTAGTTTTAATATATTATTCATCATTTTATAATTTATGTATTAATTCTGTTTTTTAATTCTTATTAATATTACGGTAAGTGTCCAAATATATGTTATCTTTTTATTAAGTTTAAATAGAACAAAAGAAATTCACACAAAGATCATGCTTGTTATAAGTAGATACAAAGTATAAGATCGTGGGATTCGAGCATGGAAATTGATGGGAATATATAAGAAGGAATTTTGGAAAAAATAAAGGTCTTTAAATGAGATAAGCGATTCTTGAGCATTTTAGATATAGTGAAATTAATTGGATTCAAACTTGGGTGATGTGCAACAAAGAGAGTCAAGGGAAGTAAAGTTATTCAATTATATACTAATGATTACTTGTTACCTTCTCATATTCTATAAGATTGCTTCTAGTCTAGCTATAAGGGTAAATGCCTTATCATAACTGATTTCTTCCTCTTGACAATAACCCAAGAAACTAGGCTAGCCTTGTTCCTAACTAGTAGAACTTTAGTAACAAAAGGCGAGTTAGATAAACTGATATTCTTAACATCCACTTCTTTAATAATATGTCATTTCGAATTATTGCCAAAATTTATGATTTCTCCATCCATGTTTGTGATATCGCTAGCTTGATTGGAATCCCATCATATGTTTTGACATCTGCTACCAATTACTACCTCTCCTTAATACCTATAAAAAATAGAGAAACCATTGGGGTACTCATGTTTTGCTTTAGGGTCCAAAGATTTAGGCCATGGTGAATTGTACCCAAACGGGAGCGGTTGAACACACACACACACATATACATATATACATATATATAGTTTATGCTTCTATATATGTAACGACCCGTATTTTTGGGTCTTCAAATTTGAATATTTAGTTTATTTAAATATTCGAATTTGAATTTAAATTATGATAAATTATATGTTTTGAATTTAGATTTGATTTTTGATGACGTATTTTTAATTTAATTTTTAGAATTTTTTCTTAATTTTTATTTGCAAAATAATTGAATTTTCTTTGACGCTTTTTGCGGCAAACGTCGATACTTTTGAAACTTCACAAGAATAAGTTAACTTGTCTATTTTATTTTTGTTTTGTGATCGTGTAACGTTGTTATACACGAATGTACTTTATTTTTTGTCAATCGTGGTTCGGTATCGGACGCGATCTGGTGTGGCAAGGTACCCTATAACTTTTGGAAACAAAATATATAAAAAGATATCACGTACAAATCAGATATTTTGCAGCCAAAATGTCTTCATGCTTCTTAGCAATTGTATTCAACTGCTATCCTTTAGAGTAGCTTACATTAATGTTGGTACTTTTTGTTCCCTTAGGCATGAAGGAGTCGCTAATATATATATATATATATATATATATATATGTGTGCGTACATCCTCGTTGTACAAGGGATCACATTTACAATCTCCTCCATCACCACTCTCCTAGAGTCACTTCCCACTCCCCCTTAAAAATTTACCCTAGTAATACTCCCCTTACCTCTAAACCGCTTCGATATTCATCCACGTAGACCTTGGATAAAGTTTGATTCCTACTGATTTGAGGCAGCACCCTTTTCATTTTGTTAAAGTAGCAGTGCTTCACATTCAAGCATTTTATTTTGTTAAAAGAATTGGATCGGATGTTTGGTGGCGAGATAGACTCTGATGGCTAGTGCGTAGCCTCCATGAAGCAGCCAAGGCATTTGAAAATCATGCTGCCTAGCTTTGTGTTCTTGCTAAAGATCGTGACCAGCCTTATTAGGTGATGATGGTTAAAGCACCGCGCTAATCTCAATGTGCACTTGGTTACTGTCTAAGTGTTGAAACTCTATGAGAGTGGGTTGTTCATGCATGTGAAGGAGGACATGTGCGGATCATGGAGCATGTGAAGGCAGGCGCATGGTATACTTATATGCGTAGGAAAAAAGGGTACGGGAGGAAGAAGAAGCAGTTGACGTGGATGTGGGTTTGCAGGGCAGTGAGAACATGCGTGTGTTAGCGCATGAAGGAAGGTGGAATATATGAGGGTGGGATGCATGCATGGGAAGGAGCAAGGGAAGTAATGAGTACAGGCGCATGTAAATAATGAGGAAAACATGTCCAGACTTTGATGCGTGGGGATGAAGCTCTGTTCCATGAAATGGAGATAATAGGAAGATGACGGTGAGTGTAGCATGTGGGCTTCAGGTTTGCACTGTGTTGTCTGGGCCGAGCCTATATTCAAGTGTGGTGAGATATTTGTTTTACTAATTTCTTAAAATTTAAGATTTGTGTGTATTAAATTATAAAATTGGTTAACCGACTCATACGAGATCAGTTTGATGCATGGATTGTTGCGTTGTACTCGTGTTTGACAAGTACAGCATTTCAGTATAACTTGTTGATAACTTTGGTCATGTTTTAATTTATGACATATTTGAATGGACAGGATTTAAATTACGTTATTTTGATTAATAGCGCCGCCTAAATTTATATACATTAATTATCGATGTTTATTTGGCCAAATAAATTACTATCAAGTTAAAATGGATTGAATATGTTAATTGGACCCTTGTTAGCGGAATAAAATTCCATTCCGCTAGTTAAATAAATTTGACATTTAATTAGCAGACTAAATCCCCATTCTGTTATTTTATAGATTTGGACATTTGATTTAATACCATTAATTGATATTCGGCCTTGACTATGTGATAAATTAATTAATGATTGATAAGTGTTGGATTTATTTATGTAGTCGTTGATTATGTAAATATATGTAATTTAACTTGAAAAGTTATATTGATATTTTATGGTAGCTTGTTAAGTACTGTTGTGATCGTTAAGCCTCTTTCTGAATTTGTAAAGTTATGGTTTTTGGTTAACTTCAAATTCTATAATTTGAAGTAAAAAGGGGTTAATTAATTCTTATATAAAAAGGGTTTTGTTTAAAATTTATTTTACAAATGTTTTGTAAAATCATTTCTTTAGTAAAGTTAATTATGTTTAAATTTTAATTGTTTATATAATTTTGATTAAAGAAAATAAATTATTTTATTATTGAATATTAAAACTAGATAATTATTTCATTATTAATAATACTATTTAAAGGTTAATTAATTTTATTTTAAAGTTGATTAAATTTATTTTATTATGTTAGAGTATTAAAATATAAAAGGTTAAATTATTATATTATTAATAAATGTTTTAAATGTATTTTTATATTATTTGAAATGGTTAGGATATTTTTGTGATGTTTAAAATCTTATTTATTTAATTATAAAATAAATCCTTTATGTAAAAGAATTGGTTAAAGGAGTTTATAAGTGTGAAAGTGCTTTGAAATTTGAAATGGGAAGTTTTATAGATGGTTTGAGATTTATAAAATATTATTTCTCTAAATAAAACTTTGAAATTTTTAAAGAAGTCTTATAAAGAGATGTGGAGATATTTATAAGATAAAGAGATTTTGTAAAGAAATAGTTGATTTTCATAGCGTAATTCGAGGGGCGGAGATTGCCTACAGTTTGTTATGTTTTTGCTGGGATAGTGACAAAACCATCGTGCAAACTGCGATCTATGATTGATTTTATGGCATAATTCGAGAGGCAGAGATTGCCTGTAGTTAAGTTTGGATTTCTCTGGGATAGAGACGTAATCATTGAGCTGCGATCCATGGTCGATACCGAATGGTACTTTTCATATGTATATATTTTAAAAAAAAAGTTTTCAAGTATTTTTGGAAGGAATGGTTTATGAATATACTTACTCTGGTGAGATAAGTATATGTCTGTTTTGATAAAGAGATTTAATTTATCGAAATTAAATTAAATGAGGCTTAGTGATTTCAGTGGGAAATGTAATCTTTGGTTGAATGTTTTTTTATTTGATAGTTAAATAACCGACTATCAAATCTTGGCCCAAATATGTAATCCTTCTTAATTTTGGTGGTAGGGAAACAATTCCCTACTTAACACCGAAGGATTTTAACTTTGGAAATATCTCGGAGAAACACGGGAATTATATGGTACAATTACCATCGACGGTGCTATACTGTACGTATAAACTCATTGTTCTTCTAGGATAAATAATAAGGAGATCCGTCCACTTAAACGTTTAGGGGGTTATCCCTGCTCTTATATATTGTCTGATTATTTTCTAAAGAACCGGTATTGAGCATTCCGGAATATCGAGGATTGGTTATTAGAGCACCCGGGATCGGAAGAGTGTACTCGTAAGAGATGACTCGAATCCGTGACCACTCTAAAACCATATACGGTTCTATGGAGGAGTGTGCATGATATTTTGAGATGTTGAAATCCATGTGTGGTTCCGAGACCCGTTAGGGTGAGGGAATCAATGTGAGATTCCAAGATCTATTTAAGATGTGGGAGTGCTCGTGTGATTCCATGGCTAGTGTGATGTGGGAATCCAGGTGGGATTTTGTGATCTATTTTGGTGCGATGCGTAAGCTGGAACGTCGGACGTAGCCTCATCAGCGAAAATGACTAAAACCAGAGATATGAGACATGGCTAGTTGGGTTGGAAAACCCATAGGGTGTAGTCGGTTCCTTTTTCTAGCGATACCTTTAGTTCATTTTTCTGGCATGCCGAAGCGATGCACTCGGTCTTAGCAAGACCGGTTATATTTTTCCTATAATACCCCGGCTAGATGGGTACGATGCTTCGGAAGGATAACTCTGATCCTTTTGCAGGAGCACCGTTCTCGAAATACTAAGGGCTCCTCCATGGAAATCCTACACAATTAGCGAACGAGCCTTATCGAGTTTGATTTTATACATATTATTGTTGTGATGTACATTGCATGAACATCACAGCTACTTGATTATTATTATTTTCGCCCAAGACATTATTACAATATCACTGGATTTTATGATATAAAAGGTTTTGGTTATCTTAAGGTAAAAACTCGTCCGTGTTTATGTGCAGTGTGGTCTTACGAGATACCTTTGATTTTAAAGGATTTTAAATGTTATAATAAATAAAATTCCTTGTGATTTTAGTTCTCATGCTGGTTTTACCAGACTGACCCGGGCATTGTTTTCCTATAATGCTCGCGTCAGACCGAGCATATTTCCAGGTTTACTTGGATATTTGGAGCTTCAGGAGAGGAGCTGAAGGCCCAGAGACGTATTCACGTAGATGGTTATTTTTCTTCCACTACATTCATTGTTGTATACTATTAAGCAATTGTGAGTACTGGTTATTATAACTGTCCGTGCTGAATAGGTTAGTATGCTCTGATTGATGTCTGTATATACATATATTACAGTTTTGTTTTTATGTAAAGATTTGTTATCTATTATAAATTATTCGTTCCGCTGTGAGATTTTGTGTTATTTATTTCTTCTTTCTTTTCCCTAACCATCCGCTTTTCCATTCAATTTGGGTTGGACGTGTGTGGTTTATTGTCAGCTTAAAGTGTACGGAAAAGTGGGTCGCTACAATTGGTATCAGAGCTTAGGTTGAGTGAACACCTAGGCTTGGTGGGGTTTACTCATTTGAGATAGGGTAAGCGAGACCCTAGGATGAGTTTGAGAGTATATATGAGAGCACGTATTTGTTAGTGATATAAAAAGGTTTTGTATTGTGTTGTTTGATTTGTTGAGTGGCTTAAGAATTCTAGTCGATGCGTTTGGCCAACGTTATCGATAGGGATTTCCTAAATACTCGAACAAGACCTATTGACACAATATTGTTTTAAAATGGGTAAATGAAATAATTTTACCTGGAAATATATTTTATACATAAAAGAGTAATTTAATATAGTTATTCTTGGTTGTGCTTGATTGTTAGGAACTGATAGTATCCTTCATTATCATCTAGGATTTGACTGGACATGCTCACCCATTTTTGAGCATTGACCATTATTCATTAATCTATCTTGAATCTTCCTTTTTGAAACATGGTTTGGGTAGATAGGAATTTTGAGACATTGAAATGAGTACCTTGTGAATTAAATTTCACAATTTGAATACAAGGCATTCGTCGATAATGTTGAGTTGAAATTTGATTTCTAAAGGCTGTCTATATAAAAGAAAATTTGAATATTCTCGGAATAAATATTTTAAAAATATAAAGATTGATTTGATCAAGTTTAAATAAATGTTATTTTATTAAAAGGAAATTGGAATATTTTTGAATAAATATTTTGGGTATAATTGAAGATATAAGTTGGTTATATTAAATTATGGTTTTGTAAAAGAAGTTTATTAAAAGAAACTTAAATATTTTTGAAATAAATAAATGCTTGGAAAATGATATATAAGGAAGCTAGAATATTTTCAAAATAAATATTTGAGAATGATTTCCTTTAAAGGAAGATATCTTATAAATATGATTTATAAAAAAAAGTGTCTTATAAATAAAAGGAATCTGAGAGTTTAAATCCCAGTAGTTTTGGAAAATGGTTTTCATGATTTACAAGTTAATAATAGTAATTGAAAATGTTCTTGGGATAAAATAAGTTTTGATTTGGTTCCAACAAGTATGGTTTGGTTTACTATAAAGTAAATGTATATTACTATTTCAAAAGATTTTGAAGGAAAGAAATAATGATTTATTTGAGATAGTTTTAGAGTATAACTGATCTTGTAAATGGTAATGGTAATTAACTAAAATATATTTTAAGTATAATTCTTTTGAAAAGAGAATTTAAAAAGAAAGAGGTATATTTTCTTTGGATTGGTTTAGAGAATAAGTCCTGATTTGTTTTGCGGTGATCAGAATAATCTTCTAAGTGACGATCAGATGCTTAGGTGAATGGTATTGTGCACTTAGTATATTATTCTCTTTGTCGTTGTATAGTTGGGATGAGTTTGAACCCGAGCGAATCCAAAGAAAATTGGATATTTTGTTGAAATATTTCGCTGGAAATATATTTGATATTGTTTCAAAATGGGTTGGAAAGAAAAGAAGTAGCTTTAAGTTAACTAGTTCGAGTGGCTCGAAAATAACTAAAATTAGGTAAGAGATATGTTCAGATTGTAAATGTTTCTCTTGAATATTGTCCTTCTAGTAAGGAAATGTATGATACTGTTTGGTAGTACCCAGTTCCTTGGTATAATTTTGGGGTTATTCGGGATATCTATATATCTATTTGTTAGGGATTAAATATATATAATATCATTTCAAAAGTCTTTGAAATAAATATCCAAGTATTTGACCCTTAAGTTTCCAAAGTATATGGTGCGGTTCCAAAAAGGTGTTTTGAATGACAACCCGGGTGTTCAAAAAAATTGTTAAGGGAATTAAAAATAAAAGTTTGAATTTAATAGTTGTGTATACCCTTGTAATGTGGTAGAGTGTTTTATAAGTTTTACAAACCCAAGGGAGTTATATGAACTGTTTTCCATAAATATTTTATTGGGAATAGAATCGGTATTGGAATAACCAATTAAATGAGTACGTAGAATGGATATAGATCATTTCTCTCTTCATATAGTTGTGATCTAATATTCGAGGACAAGACTTGAGTTGTTTCATACCGTTCCAAATAAGGATCTATTACTTGATTTCCAACGGTGAGCACTTGATGAGGGTTCTTGATATGGAACTAAGGTTTCCTATCATAGCTATAGCTATGTAAGGACAGCAGAGGTTCCTAATCTAGGAGCCTGATCAGGATCCGCATTAGTAAATCAGGTGAACGATACTAGTTTGGAAGTGGAGTCATGTATTCATGTGATGATCGACTCCGATTTTATGTATGAATGATCTATGGACATCATGCGAGCTTATGAACAGTATTGAATGTGCTTGTGCTGGGATTTCGGGGACGAAATTCCTTTTAAGGGGGGAAGAGTGTAACAACTCGTATTTTTTGGTCTTTAAATTTGAATATTTAGTTTATTTAAATATTTGGATTTGAATTTAAATTATGGTAAATTGTCTGTTTCAAATTTAGGTTTGATTTTTGATGACGTATTTTTAATTTAATTTTTAGAATTTTACATAATTTTTAATATGGAAAATAATTGAATTTTTGTTTGATGCTTTTTGCGGCAAACGTCGATACTTTTGAAACTTCATAAGAATAAGTTAACTTGTCTATTTTATTTTTGTTTTGTGATCGTGTAACACTGTTATACGCGATTGTACTTTATTTTTTGTCAATCGCGGTTCAGGATCGGACGCGATCTGGTGTGGCAGGGTACCCTATAACTTTTGGAAATAAAAAATATATAAAATATCACGTACAAATCAGATATTTTGCAGCCAAAATGTCTTCATGCTTCTTTGCAATCGTATTCGACTGCTGTCCTTTAGGGGAGCTTACATTAATGTTAGTACTTTTTGATTCCTTAGGCATGAAGGAGTCGCTAATATACATATACATATACACACGCATACGCACGCGCACGCGCATGCACATATATGCGTACATCCTCGTTGTACAGGGGATCCATTTACAATCTCCTCCATCACCACTCTCCTACCGTCACTTCCCACTCCCCCTTAAAAACTTACCCCAGTAATACTCCCCTTACCTCTAAACTGCTTCGATATTCATCCATGTAGACCTTGGATAAAGTTTGAGTCTAACTTATTTGAGGCAGCACCCTTTTCAATTTGTTAAAGTTAGCAGTGCTTCACATTCAAGCATTTTATTTTGTTAAAAGAATTGGATCGGATGTTTGGTGGCGAGATAGACTCTGATGGCTAGTGCGCACCTCCATGAAGCAGCCAAGGTGTTTGAAAATCATGCTGCCTAGCTTTGTGTTCTTGCTGAAGACTGTGACCAGCCTGATTAGATGACGATGGTCAAAGCACTACGCTAATCTCATTGTGCACTTGGTCACTGTCTAAGTGCTAAAACTCTATGAGAGTGGGCTGTTCAAGCATGTGAAGGAGGACGTGTGCAGATCAGGGAGCATGTGAAGGCAGGTGCATGGTATACTTATATGCGTAGGAAAAAAGGGAAAAGGAGGAAGAAGAAGCGGTTGACGTGGATGTGGGTTTGCAAGGTAGTGAGAACATGCGTGTGTTAGTGCATGAAGGAAGGTGGAATATATGAGGGTGGGACGCATGCATGGGAAGGAACAAGGAAAGTAATGAGTACAAGCGCGTGTGAATAATGAGGAAAACATGTCCAGACTTTGATGCGTGGGGATGAAGCTCTGTTGCATGGAATGGAGATAATAGGAAAATGATGGTCAGTGTAGCATGTGGGCTTCGGGTTTACACTGTGTTGTCTGGGCCGAGCCCATATTCAAGTGCGGTGAGATATTTCTTTTACTAATTTCTTAAATTTTAAGATTTGTGTATGTTAAATTATAAAATTGGTTAACCGGCTCATATGAGATCCGTTTGAAACATGGATTGTTGTGTTGTACTCGTGTTGACAAGTACAGCGTTTCAGTGTAACTTGTTGATAGCTTTGGCCATGTTTTAATTTATGACATATTTGAATGGACGGGATATAAATTATGTTATTTTGATTAATAACGCCGCCTAAATTTATATACATTAATTATCAATGTTTATTTGACCAAATAAATTACTGTCGAGTTAATTTGGATTGAATATGTTAATTGGACCCCTATTAGCGGAATAAAATACCGTTTTGCTAATTAAATAAATTTGACATTTAATTAGCAGAATAAATCCCCATTCTGTTATTTTCTAGATTTGGACATTTGATTTAATACCATTAATTGATATTCCACCTTAAATATATGATATATTAATTAATGATGGATAAGTGTTGGATTTATTTATGTAGTCGTTGATTATGTAAATATTTTATTTAAGTGTTGGATTGATTTAATCCCAGTTCGTTTATTAAATTTTGATTAAAGAATAAATTATTTTATTATTGAATAATAAAACTAGATAATTATTTCATTATTAATAATACTACTTAAAGGTTAATTAATTTTATTTTAAAGTTGATTAAATTTATTTTATTATGTTAGATTATTAAAATATAAAAGGTTAAATTATTATATTATTAATAAATGTTTTAAAATTATTTTTATATTATCTGAAATGGTTAAGATATTTTTGTGATGTTTGAAATCTTATTTATTTAATTATAAAATAAATTGTTTATAAAATAAATCCTTTATGTAAAAGAATTGGTAAAAGGAGTTTATAAATGTGAAAAGTGGTTTGAAATTTGAAAAGGGAAGTTTTACAAATGGTTTGAGGTTTATAAAAGGATATTTCTCTAAATTAAACTTTGAAATTTTTAAAGAAGTCTTATAAAGAGATTTGGAGATATTTATAAGATAAAGAGATTTTGGAAAGAAATGGTTGATTTTCATAGCATAATTCGAGGGGCAGAGATTGCCTACAGTTTGTTATGTTTTTGCTGGGATTGCAACGTAACCATCATGCAAACTGCGATCTATGGTTGATTTTATGGCGTAATTCGAGAGGCAGAGATTGCCTACAGTTAAGTTTGGATTTCTCTAGGATAGAGACGTAATCATTGAGCTGCGATCCATGGTCGATACAAAATGGTACTTTTCATATGTATATATATTTTTTAAAAGTTTTCAAGTATTTTTGGAAGGAATAGTTTATGAATATACTTACTCTGGTGAGATAAGTATATGTCTATTTTGATAAAGAGATTTAATTTATCGAAATTAAATTAAATGAGGCTTAGTGATTTCAGTGGGAAATGTAATCTTTGGTTGAATGTTTTTTTATTTGATAGTTAAATAACCGACTATCAAATCTTGGCCCAAATATGTAATCCTTCTTAATTTTGGTGGTAGGGAAACAATTCCCTACTTAACACCGAAGGATTTTAACTTTGGAAATATCTCGGAGAAACACGGGAATTGTATGGTACAATTACCATCGACGGTGCTATACTGTACGTATAAACTCATTGTTCTTCTAGGATAAATAATAAGGAGATCCGTCCACTTAAACGTTTAGGGGGTTATCCCTGCTCTTATATATTGTCTGATTATTTTCTAAAGAACCGGTATTGAGCATTCCGGAATATCGAGGATTGGTTATTAGAGCACCCGGGATCGGAAGAGTGTACTCGTAAGAGATGACTCGAATCCGTGACCACTCTGAAACCATATACGGTTCTATGGAGGAGTGTGCATGATATTTTGAGATGTTGAAATCCATGTGTGGTTCCGAGACCCGTTAGGGTGAGGGAATCAATGTGAGATTCCAAGATCTATTTAAGATGTGGGAGTGCTCGTGTGATTCCATGGCTAGTGTGATGTGGGAATCCAGGTGGGATTTTGTGATCTATTTTGGTGCGATGCGTAAGCTGGAACGTCGGACATAGCCTCATCAGCGAAAATGACTAAAACCAGAGATATGAGACATGGCTAGTTGGGTTGGCAAACCCATAGGGTGTAGTTGGTTCCTTTTTCTAGCGATACCTTTAGTTTGTTTTTCTGGCATGCCGGAGCGATGCACTCGGTCTTAGCAAGACCGGTTATATTTTTCCTATAATACCCCGGCTAGATGGGTACGATGCTTTAGAAGGATAACTCTGATCCTTTTGCAGGAGCACCGTTCTCGAAATACTAAGGGCTCCTCCATGGAAATCCTACACAATTAGCGAACGAGCCTTATCGAGTTTGATTTTATACATAGTATTGTTGTGATGTACACTGCATGAACATCACAACTACTTGATTATTATTATTTTCACCCTAGACATTATTACAATATCACTGGATTTTATGATATAAAAGGTTTTGGTTATCGTAAGGTAAAATCTCGTCCGTGTTTATGTGCAGTGTGGTCTTACGAGATACCTTTGAATTTAAAGGATTTTAAAAGTTATAATAAATAAAATTCCTTGTGATTTAAGTTCTCACGCTGGTATTACCAGACTGACCCGAGCGTTGTTTCCCTATAATGCTCTGGTCAGACCGAGCGTATTTTCAGGTTTACTTGGATATTTCGAGCTTGAAGAGAGGAGCTGGAGGCCCAGAGATGTATTCACGTAGATGGTTATTTTTTTTCCACTTCATTCATTGTTGTCTATTATTCAGTAATTGTGAGGACATGTTATTATAACCGTCCGTGCTCAATAGGTTAGTATGCTCTGATTGATGTCTGTATATACATATATTACAGTTTTGTTTTTATGTAAAGATTTGTTATCTATTATAAATTATTCGTTCCACTGTGAGATACTGTGTTGTTTAGTTCTTATTGTCTTCTTTCTTCTTTCTTCTTTCTTGTCCCTAACCATCCGTTTTTCCGTTCAATTTGGGTTGGATATGTGTGGTTTATTATCAGCTTAAAGTGTACTGAAAAGTGGGTCGTTACAGTATACATCTTCAATAATCCTTTTCATATTTATTTCTATCCATTTATATATTTCTCTTAGGGAATTTATTATATTTCTAGTAATCGGGCCTATTTGTAGAGGATGAAATTAGTAGATTTCGAAAGAAAAAAAATCATATTCATATCGTTGTGGGCCTATGAAGTCCAGTGGGTTTCGCTAGATCCAATTTAGTTATGAAATAAAATCATATTTTATTCAATATTATTTTTTATTTATTTATTAATCACATTAATTAATCTAACTAAATGTTTTTATTTGAATGTAACATGTATACATTCAACGATATAACCAAATAACATAATGAAATATAAACATATGTGTGTACAAACACACACACGTATAGAAACTGGGATTTATATCTATTATATATACATATATATTGTACTTGCATATACATATGACAATTTTACATGAATATTGAGAATATATATGCCTTGGGATATACATATGTTTGAATATACTATAATATGTTTGTGGTTGTGTGTATGTGTGTGTGTATGTGTATTAAACATATATATACACACATATACACATATATGTAATATTTTTTGCCACTTATATATTTAATATATATACATATAAAGAATTATGGAAACAAATCTATATAATAAAGTCTTACAATTTCAATGTAAGAGAATGCTAGACTGGAAATGAAGAAGGGAATAAAGTTTCACATTAAATCAAGATCTAATCAAACAAGAATTAAAAGAAAATAGAACAAGATGCTATTTTAAATTTTCTCCTTTACAAACACTAAATAAAAATAGTTCGATACCAAAGATTACATGTGTGTGTGTGTGTGTATATATATATATAACTTCAATACACATTTAAGATTGTAAAAATTATAAAATAATATTGTCATAATTATATATATATATACATATATATATATAACTTCAATGACACAATTAATTTTGAAACATTGCATGTGTATATAGTTTTTGAAATTAAATCTTAAATATATCAATTAAAAAAAATTAATCTAACCAAAGAATTTAAATTGATGTTAGTTTACAACCTTGAAAACATGAAATTGAAGCATAGGAATATATATAAATAAGCACAATTCGATTAATTAAACATTAAATCCATGTTTATAAGTGAATTAAACTGCGATCACAAAAGTAAATTTTGTTACAGCAAATCAAATCTACACAAACCAATAATCTCATATCTAATAAACAATATCACTACAAAAAATTAATCAAACAAATTGATTTTTAATTAAATTATTAATTAATTCAGTTGTGATAACATAATTTTGCAGCAAATCAAATCTATATTAACTACTGATTTCAAATCTAACAACAATATCAATAAACGAAACAAATCAAACAATAAGTGGTAGTTCGGTGTGTACGTGTGTGTGTATGAGTTAAGACATGGTTAAACATCACAAATGATTACAAATAAAAAGAAAGCATACCTGAAAAGTCTAATCATTGGTAACATCTTGATTTGTGATTTCTCCTTAGATCTCTAAGAAGATCCACACCCAGGTTTACAAGAAGGATGATCCGTTTAACTTTTATTTCATTTGGGGCTTTCATTTGATTTGGAGTTAATATTAAAATTAGTGGATTTGTTTTATTTGAAAAAAAAATAAAACTTTCACTTTCTTTTAATTAAAACTTCCATAATTAATCCCTTAATTTTCTCTCTCTCCACTCCTCTCTCTTCTCAAGATATGGCCAGCCATTAATGCCATTAAATAGCACAATATTTCCATAAATCTCTTTATGCAATTATCTTTTATTTAAATCATTTAAAGTTACACCAATACAATATATTGATGCATGCAAATATAACTTTTATATATGCATTCAAACAATTACAAACAACTCCCAAATATCAAATAAATTAAATCATAATCAATATTTCTCAAATACTAATTAATTTAATTAATTTATAATGTTTAATAAATTAATTAAATCGTGTGGTGTTTCGCAGATTTCAAAATTACATTTATGTAACTCGGTGTGAATTTAGTTAGCAATTAACATTGAGCAATCCAAATATCAATATTCACACATCACCTTAGTTAGTAGTGTGACAATTTGATCGAATTCATCGCGTGTAGGCTTTTTCAGTAAAATTATATTTTATATTATAGTGGTGCCTTTTAGTAACGAATATTTACATGCATTCTCTTTTCAACACTATACCACCTTAGGATTTATAGAAGTTGGTTTGGGTTAAATTCCAATATCATTGTTATTAAACTTATTTAGTTAGTAAACAAAGTCCTAGGTTCAATAATAAATTTTATTATTAATCGTACTACTCTAGCCAGTGATTTTGACTTTGAGTTGACTACAGTTGACCATGATACTAACCTCGTACAATTGAGGAAACGAATTCTCTATTAAATAGTGTTTCACTTTCAATGCTTCAAGCCAAACCCAACTATAGTCGCTTAATGGATCGTCATACCATGATTTAACTATAACCAAAGTAGTGTATTCACATTGAAGTTCTATAGTATTCTCAAGTCGAGGGAACTGTGTAACATTGTCAAACTGAGATTCCATTTTTGACATATTTGGCATTAACCAATAGGAAGTTCTCAGATAAGTCATTCCATGGTTATCCTAAAACTACGAGTATGTAATCCCTTGGTACCCCTAGCAGCCATGAGTAATACACTACCCAACATTTGGAAAGTGTTACGTACTCCGCTCTCAATGGATTTGTCGATTTTCTTTATCGAAACATCTTGACCAGGAATATTTCAAATAACATATTATTTTATGTTGTGATAATTTTCTTATGAGTACAACTCCTTGTAATTATTATCACATAATATATCATTTAAGGATTTTCTATATTAACATACTTAAATTAATTATTTAATGTAATAAGATAACAAGCACATAATAGAAAACTAATGACCTTTATTACGGATAAGATTGGTTATAGAGTTAGATATATATAACAAATTAAATAATTGACTATAGGGAATACCCCTTAGCTCTATCGGTGTTATTTTTCACTATGGTTAAGCACTTTACTAGATTTTGTTTATTTTGTGTATATTTATCTCCCAAAAATCGGCTTTCACTTTTATGAAAAAAATTGAAGTGGTAGAAAATTCTATAGATACGATTCATTTGTTGTTAAGATCATCTTCACAAAAATAATAAACAATTTGAAGCTGTAAACACATTAAAAAATACATTTTAATTGATGGTCAGATAAATATATTAAGTATCTCATATTTTTTCATAATTTTAAATGAGTTAAATGGTAAAAAATGAGAATAATTATATATATAGGAAATTGTGTTTAGGTATAAATTGATAATATAATTAATGACACAATAGATCTTACCTGTTAGACTCATTGTGTTATCCATTGTTAGTAATCCATTATGTCACTAACCGTCTCTAAATTTGTAACCAAATAGTCATGTGAGGAATGCGGATTACGGATCTTAAGGCTATAATAAAAACTAGAGGGGGGGGGGTGAATAGTGTTTTTAAGAAATTACTAAATCTTTTTGAGTTATTGTTGATTTGTACACAAATGTATGCAATATCCAGACACAGATATAATCACAGATGCAGAAATAATGTAAATGCAGTAAAGGAAAGAACACACCGGATTTTATACTGGTTCGGGGTTACCCTACGTCCAGTCCCGCACAACTAAGTACGGATTTCCTTTCAAAAGCAATTCAACAATTACAACCCTCGGTTTCAAGGCTACGAGGTACACCCTCCATAATCACAATCCTCTAGGTAGAGATACTTGATTTCCGGGGCAACAAGTTCACCCAATTGATTTCCAAGGCTACAATCACACCTTTTCTCGCTTGATTGATTTCCAAGGCTACAATCACACCTTTTCTCGCTAGATAGATTACAAAGAAGCCTATAACTCTGAATAGCACTTAGATCTTGTTGAGATAGTGATAGAGAATCAAACCAGTGATAATCTAGTTAGATTCAATGTTGATTTCGGCAGAGTGGTGATAGGATTTTGATTAAGAAAATGTGGAAGAAGAAGAGAAATGAAAAACCAGAAAAACTAATTAAAAATTCGTTGAAACTAACCCTTATTTATAGAAGAACAACAGTCATGTCCATTCGTGAAAGGTTATGACGAATAGACACTTCTTTTGAAATTTAAATTTTGAACTCAACTGTCACCATGTCGACATGGTCACCATAGGCATGTCGACATCCCAAAGCAATTTTTGATAGTTTGATTTTCTTTGAAAACAACCCTTATCTTATATTAAAACTATTTTAAACTTTATAAATATACTTGACTATAGATAAAATATATAGATAAATATAGAGAACACTATATATATAATTTTACTATAATTTTATATTTAAATCTAAGTATAAATATATTATATTAAAAGATAGTTTAAAACAGACGAAGTTTAAAAACAAGAATATTTAAGGCTAAAACATCTTTTTGAAAAGATAATTTTTAAGGCTAAAACATTTTGAAAAACAATTTTGAAAATCATTCCGAAGTTGTTTTGAAAAAAACATTTTGAAGTAGTTTTGCAAGCTTCTTTCTGCAGAGTATCTCATCATGTCAGGACTCGAGAACTTGTACAAAACTAGGATGTTCGTGGGTTTGTAAGCCACTTGTCGTAGGTTTGTAAGCTACTTGTCGTGGGTTTGTAAGCCACTAAAAAGGTAGAAATGGGTTCCATCCCAAAAGAAAAATGGAGTGAAGATTTCAGTGCTATTGTGAAGTTTTAACAAAATTCTAGACTCAATACTTATCTTGAAATCTTGAACTCTTGATACTCATGAGTCTTCAATCTTGATATCTTGAATCTCTATACTGTACAGTCTTCATTCTTGGTACCTGCATGGTTAAATCCTGCATATACATATATATCTAAACTATAATGTTAGTATTTATATTTTATAATCTTATTCTAAGGTTGTTGTCATCAAAACCATCATCTCATGGACTAACAAGTCGCTCCCTGTGTGTGTATGTGTGCGTGAGAGCGGTCTATAGCTTTTCTATACCCTCTCATATCCCTTCATTACAACTAAATGGTACAATAAATCAATGCATGGATTTATTATCATCCCTTTTCATTTTTATTATTTCTCTCTCACTTACATCATTATAATTCCATCCATTGAATTGCTACATTTTGTTGTTGATATGAAGAGGTTAAGAATCTCTCTCTTACTCACACAAATATATAAACATAAATAAATATGTCTGTGCGCGCTTGCGTGCCTGTGCGCATGCATATGTGTTTCAGTGTGTGTGCTTTTGTGTGTGTGAGAGAGAGTATGTGTGCGCGCATGTACGCCTAACCTACAGGAGGACCTCACGATCTAATCTTAGCCATAGCCAAATTTTATTGTATCTTAGCGGCCGAGGGTGAGGGAAGTCCTCCACAAAAGACTACAAGGCGATAGCCCCCCGAATGGTGTTAGTGAGAGTCCGCCTCCTTATGTAAGTCGAACCCAGGATCAAATGAATTCTGGACTATACATAGAAGACGCACCTAAACCTTCTTAGAAGAGTCATTCTTGACAAATAGCTTACTCTTGCGGAGTCCCTCCAAGCCAAGGCTATGTAAGCCTCGTCTTTGACTGAGCCAGATATGAATGCATATATCAATGGGAAGGGTACTTGTTGACTAGATTTCTTGCCAACCATAGCATAGTGATTAGAGGATGACTTTAATGAAGGTTACTCAAAAAATCATTATTAGAAGATGTAAAATGAGGAAAAAGTAGATGTAAAATATGGTACAAGTAAAATAAAAGACACATACGTAGGTAGAATGGTTCAATCTAAAAGAGATCTACGTTCATTATAGCTTTTAATCTTATTGCTTTCGAGTATTAGGTTACAAGATAGATTTAATGGCTTTTATAAGAGCATAAAAGGAGCTAAAACCTATGTCTCAAATGAAAAGAATTCCATCTTGTATAATTGTATGAGGTCCCATGTTTATAGCAGTGGAGATAATATCTTAGAGGTCTAGGATTTATTACTTGGATGCCAATTTTTCTAAGCCGTTAATTATGAGTTGCACTCTAGATGTGGATATCTCAGACTCCACGTGGATAGAGTGGTCCAATGTTTGCTAGCTAGCAGGTTGTATTATGGCGTGCTTATGTCGAAGGAGTAGTATGGTGCAGGGAAAGGTTGTTGTATAGTGGCACTTTGGCCAGAGGGAAAACAAAGTACAAGAAGTTGTTGTGGCACAGTGATTCATTTTTCAGATGAGCAATATAGTTATGGTGATTTTGTAAAAGGAATAGTATAGGGTATCCATCTCTATTTGCAAGGACAACCATGAACTTTTGAGAGATGTTTATCCACACAAGAAGAAATGGACCAGGCAAGGAAGCTGGTCGATGAGGGGTTTTGATGTACAGGGAAGGGTCGAGATGGGAGTGTTTTGCGGTTGGTCATTCGTGGTTAGCTTAGATGATGGCAAATGGATGGGAAAGTGCTTGAAGAAGAGTCTAGAGGTGATGTACAATTAGGTTTACTGACAACCATCGCCTTTGAGAAAGAAGCAGATAAGGCACTAAACAAAGATCATGCAGTGAACTAGCCTTGAAGAGAGGCACTTCTAATGGAGAGGCAACTAGGTAGCGAAGAGAAGTTGGTCGACTCTTTTTAAACGGGCCTTTATTGTTGGCTTCATGAATAATGGGCCCATTTTTTTTTCTTTGAGAAAAACAAGAATTGGTGTCCCAAGTTCGCGTCTGGAGGAAGGTGCAAACTTATCTTATTCATAATTAATGTGAATGACACATGGCACACTCCTATTAATTGTGGCGATTTGTGCCTCAAGATGGTTTCATTGATCCAACGTATGATTCGATGCACACTCTAGTAATATCCTACAGTCCAGATCATTTCCCATTCATTCCATCCAATGACCAAGATTGAAGATCGAAATCTATAAAAGGAGAGGAAGATCTTCTATATTCTCTTTACTGTCTTTTTTAGACAAATCTTCCATTAAAAAGTTCTTTGACCTCTTAGCAAAATGGTTTTCGGATTCCTAATCCCCAACTACGACTTATCAAAGTTAAACATTTTTTACCTTCTCTCTTTTTTCCTTTTTGTTGTTTTTTTATCATGCCAAGATTTATTGCTATTTTCTCCATGTTTTTTATGTATTGTCGATACATCTAGGATGTTTGTCGTAGTCTGATGATAGTTCAACGCTTCTAGGTTGGTCGTTTGCCTGACTTCTCCTTGAGTAAACTCAAAAATTGTTAATTTACTGAATTGTCCCCCTCCACTTAGGGAAATTGGGAGTAGATAGGTATTGGTCTAGGTCCTGTTGATTGATTAAAAATGACATTCAAAACAAGTAAAAGGGTTATGGGGTTAGGTCCTTATGTTTAAGCCTTATAACCTAGACCATGGTATGCATGTGGTGGTCGACCTTGTGCTTGTGGGGCACCTCTTTATAGGTGCACAAGAGTCGTGGTCGACCACATCTTTATAGGAAGAGTATTTTCCTCTAAGTCCAATGTATTCCCTTAACTTACCATGGGGTGATTTAGTAACTAGGCCGCGTTTTTTTACAAATGGTGAAAGGAAATAAAACTACTTCTGAGGGGGCCTTCAGTACTAGCCACCCATTTAAAGGTGTTCCTTCCAAGTTGTGGGAGGACAAGGAAAACCATGTTGATGCATTTGTGAGACATGGTGCTATAGGCAATTTTCGTTGCAACTAGACAGGGCGACAAACCTTCTCCTAGCTTTTATTTACATGGGTACTTCCTTACGTGAGATATATCTCATCCCTATTACTCCATCCTTTCTTCATTTGAATTTTGAATGTGCATTCAATGGCGCCCTCTTAACTCGCTACTACAGCTACAATTTGCTTCATAGACTGTACATAATATGAAGAAATTTAGAAATCTTGGAAACTTCCCTCACTTCTCCAGGTAATGCACAAGCTACCTAAATTGGTTGGCTTGGACGACGACCGGTACTATTCCTTCAAAGTCGAGTCAGTCTAGCCTTGACTTTAGCTGGCGAACATAGCTATTGGCCACAAGGACTGCTTTTTCTTTGTGCATTCTGTTGGATCAGGTGCATTGAGTAATGAGGTAGAAAGGGAAAATTTCAAAAAAAACTTCTTTTTTAATTCATTATGCACTAATTATTTTATAGTGTTAGGATGAATAAGATTATCGATATTAAATCATATTTAATGTATTTATTGGATTTTATTTAAATTCAAGTTATATCGTATTATCATTAAATTAATATTAATTTTATTTACAATATTATTATTTATTAAAAATAGTATTTTACATAATAATTCGTTATTAGTTTGAATAAAAATTGTTTAGATATAAATTTTATTATAAAAATAATTTTCTTATGTAATGATGTATATATAACATCGACTTCGAATATCAAACAGCTTAATAAGACATATATACACCTACATTTCATATTAATTATGTAAATATCCAATTGTTTCACCAATAATTTAATATATTTGTGTCCTATTTTGTTGTCAAATAAAAGATGTATAATATATAGTATAATAATGTTAATGTGTTCAAAACTGTATTACGAACTCAATAACGCAAATTGCATGTAAATTGGAGATCATACAAAGAGTTACTTATGTTTGAAAATTCAAGCTTAAAAATATGAATTTTAATTTTGTAGGGACCTTTAGATACTTTTACTTTTCTTCCTTCTCAACTTAAAACCCTATCTTCTTGTATAATTACTTCCCTTAATTTTTCTTGCCACCTAACACCACATTCTCGCCATCGCGACCACCAATGACTTCTCTTACTATGACGGGTCTACACACCTCCAAATCCATGACTGACATTTTATTTGCCAAGCCCTATTTTTTCAGACATTGATTGATGAACCATCATCAATTTACATAAGAACTAGCTAAAACTCTGACCATAATCTCTTCATTAGTCAATCTGATCATCCTTCACATTGTAGCTTTGGGTTAATCAAAGACCAATGTTGGGTGATGCGAGTGAACATATATCGTGCATAATATGAATGGTGAAAGAAGAAAACCCTTTTACAAAGAATCATTTAGAGTTTTGAAAAGGAAATCAAACAAATTAAATTTGTAGGAATGGTATAAATTCAAAAGATTTTAATGAAATTGTTTTAAAAATAATATATATATATATATATCAGTGTGTGTGTGTGTGTATTTGTGTATGTATGTGCATTACAAGAATAGCTTGAAATACCGACGACCCTTGGCGACGGCTTCCGACGGCTTTCGGCGGACCTTCGGCGGCTATCGGAAGCCGTCGGAAATTCGCGTTATATAGGTTGCGGCCGAGACATTTCTTCCTCAATCCAACTGAACTAAAAAATTTCTAAAATCCCTAAAACCCATTTTCAAGCTTCCAAATCCTAAATTCAAGCTTCTGGATCTTGCATGACTCCTTAATCTCTCTCTATTGCTTCCAATCTTAGGTATAATCTCTATTTTTTGTGAAAAGCCTAATTTCTAACCAAAATCTAGATTTGCCTAATTTGACAAATTAGGGCTAATTAGTGAGTCTAATTGTTTCTAATAGCCTAATAATAGTTGATAGTATCCATGGAATACCTATTTCATTTATTAGCTTTAAATTGTGAAAAGTAGGTATAATTCATGAATTTGTGTATATGTGTAAACCATTGTATATGTGTTATTTTTAGCATTGTCTTGTGTTAATTGGGGTGTTTATGTGTTCATATATGTGTGTATATATGTGTTAATCATTACACACACACATACTAATAATTAAATAAATTGTTTTCTATCGAAAACATCGTAAAAAAATAATTTACATATCTACTATAATACACTGAATTAACCTTGTTCGATAAAATACGCGAAATGTGTTCGAAATATATAAAATTAGTAAATTTTCAACCGTTTACAAACTATAATATATTATATAATAAATAAGAAGTTAAACTATAAAACTTCAAATTTTTGTATAAACTACTTTTTTATTACGTCCCTTAGAAAGTTTTTGGCTCCATCCGACAAGTTTTGTACATGATTATTATATAGATATTCGATTTTTTCATAAACAGACATTTATATTCATCTAGTACAATACTTGATGATTTGTCCCCTGTATTGGACAAGTTATAAACACAGTAAATAATTACATTTCGTATATTATTTCGTTTTAAACGGTTCACAAAATTTCGCCATCACTTTTCTTTTTTGTTTCCCGCGCACACGCATTTGTGTACAATACAGGAAACAAAGAGGAAGTGTTGCCGAATTTTATTAAATCGTTTAAAATGAAATAATTTACAAATTGTTTACTGTGTTTGTAATGGAAAGTAGGATGACTGACCATCAAAATAGAAAACCATAAACCAACGTTTCAATATTGTATTCTTAAGCTGCTTTAAATTAACGCGTATAAGATTATGTATTAAGAAATTGAAAAATAAAATGTCAATTCGTAAACGTATTTGTTGAATTTGCTTTAAGTAATAACAAAAACGATGTAGAAATTCGTTGTCCAGGTAGTAGGTGTAAGCATTTGAAGTATTTGTTACTAGATATTGGTTTACCATATCAAAAAAATAGATACATGTTTAAATGGCTGCATGTTGTTTTGGTAAGAGGACATCACTCTTAGGAAGTGTAGAATATGTAACAAGGAAAGGTATATGGCAGGAGTTGAAATCTTCAATTTTTCTTGTACTATCACTGCGTGAGTCAATCAACCACTGCACTACTGTTCTACAATATCCATTTTTTTAAAGTTAATTGACAACTGATTTATTTTTCTTTGTTAAGTAAGTTTTGGTCGCTTGCATTAAAAGCATATCAGCGCGCATAACAAGCTTGCAATGATGACACTGGAGTTTCTCTAGCATATTTTTCGACATAAAGACATCTATATGAAAATTTTATTTGTTTTTTGAATGTACTGAAAACTTTTCAACTACCTCCAATCCAGTTATTAAATTTTTTAATCAAACATAAGTCAAAGCACACGTTTGAAGCCATGGATGCAAATTCCATGAATAATGAAGATGGAAATAAAAATTCTCCCTCTATACTCAACTAAAAGCCATAGAAGATGAATGCATGAGTCTCAAAGAGAAATTGACTGCATTGGAAAATGACAACAATCTGCTCAGGGAAAAGGAGCTAAAAAGCCAAGAAACCGTAAAGAACTTGCTAAAGAAGACTAAAAGAGTTGATAACGAATATGGTTTTGAAAGTCAAAAATTGTTATAATTATTAAAGTATAATGAATTAAGATATTTTGCTATTAATTTCAAATGTGTTTTTATTTGTTCATGCAGGCACGGTTTTGGAACAAAGGCGAAAACTCCTGGAGGAAACAGGTTGAGAGCAGTTGACTATGGACGAGGAGGATGTCATTTTTGAGTCAGTCATAGACCCACCTTCATGGAATAGGCGTTACGGTTTTGGCAATTAAGTGGTAATGAATAATATATTTAGATATAATAATTTAGTAATCTTTCAGTTCTAAAGAACTTCACATCGCTTTAGTTTCGATGATAAGTTTATAGATATAACAATTAAAATATTGTGCTGTAGCTTCGATAGTAAAATTATATGTAACGACCCACTATTTCAAACCATTCAAATCGACAATCATCCACTCATGTTAGACTTGAATTTCCCAAAACAACAGATTGTTAATTTATATTTGGCAAAACTTAGCATATACAGTAAATAAATCAATCACAGAATCACAGACACAGAGTATTACAACAATAAGCAGCGGAATAGATAAATAGTAGTTCATGAAGCTACTACAGAAACATCATAGTCTAAAATAAATACAATAGAAAATCCCAAGTACAAAGTAGTCTCGAATACATAATTAGATGACAAGTCTGAACATAAATAACTGGAAATAACTGAAATATCTGAAAGCTGAATAGATAGATCTCCAAGCTAAGCTCCAAACTCCAAAGGTGAGTCAAATGTTGTGACACTCAGTCTGACCCAAGCGTAAAGAAAAACACAAAACATTCTAGTCAGGATTAATATTCTTATACCAGTAAATCAACTCAAGTGAAATGCAAATAACTTAAAGGATGTTTGGGATTCCCATCCTTTAAGGATCCGTTAAACTATCTACATACATAGTACAATACGCTACATAGATAATGTCTATAGTAAAGTAAAATATTAAAATAGCGTTAAGGCGTTACCTATATCCCCCTTAACACATTTTTATATGTTCTCATTGTCTATACAGTACCATAATTCCTCCGTAAACTAGAGGGCTATCAGAGGGTACTCCATAGGTACGGTACAAACCAAACTCATAAAAGGCGCGATAAGGCATGTGACAAGGCACGCGAGGCAATGCCCAGGGTAGGATACTACCGTTTTGCGGATCTGGACTGGTGGTAACGCATAGCAGCTGCTACTGTCCACCTTGAGACACACTCCCATAATCAAAACTGCACCCAATCAAATCACAAAGCAATAGAATGGTATCGAAGAAGCATGCTCGATCGGAGGTGCGACCTCACTTGGCTCGGCGTGGCTCCTGTTTTAGTCACATCAAGCTGACTCGCGGGAGTTAGGCTTGCATTCATACCTCATACAAACGTTCGCCAAACAATCCTACTTCGTTCTAGATTCTCCGCCATGTGTACAGTTGTTAAAGTGGTTTTCTGTATTGGAAGAGAGTATGACAATATCCGATCCCGGAATCTTTAACAACCAAACGCTTATTTCACACCGTGGTCATTTCATTTCAAACAGTTCATTCTTCATATCAAAATATCATATTCATTTCAAGATCATTTCACTTTCAAAATCATATACACTTTCAAAATCATATATCTTTCAAAATCATATCCACAAAATAGTTTACACCATCATATAAAATATTTGCATTTAAATCCATTAAATCTAAATTTAACAGTTCCAACTTAAACGATTTATATATTGAAAATAGTTTATATATATTAGAAATAGTTATAATTAAAATAGTTTATATATTTAAAAAAGATAGGTTATAGATTAAAATAGTTTATATATTAAATTAGTTTATATTTTAAAAAAAAATATCGAAAATAGTTTCAAGTTAGAATTGTTTCTTCCAATTTCACAAATCAATTCAAATCAACTTTATTTCAAAAATTCAATTTAAGTCAACCCCAGTTCAACAATTTCAATTAAAAGATTAAAGGATCAATTCAAATTCTCAAAAACCCATTTTAATTTATATCGATTTCAAATCCAGATTCGAACTACAAATTTAAACCACTTCAAATTCAATAGGTTTCAAATTCCAAATATTCAAATATTTACAAGAACTCAATTTGACAAATTTCATTTATATTTCAAAATTCAACTTTAATTTTATTTAAATTTGAAATACTCACTTAATCATTTTCAATTTAAATCAAAATTAAATATTCAATTTCAATTTATTTTAAATTTGAAAATATTCATTTAATTACCTTTAATCAGAATCAAGCTATCGAGTTATAAATTCCATATCTTTAAAATCTCAAAATTAACAAGTTTCAAATCTACTCTTATTTAAATTAAATTACAAGTCAATTCTTATTTTAATTCAATTATTTACCAATTTAAATGTCAAGTCAACTTTAATTTACCTTTCCAACCTATATTTATTAAAGTTATTACAAAATCTATTTTTAAAATATTAATATAAATTTAAAATAAATATCTTAACATATTATATATATATTATTAATTAAATTAAATTCTTAATAAATTTTATTATAATAATTATTATTAAATTAAGTCTTATTATTATTAAATTTATTTTAAATCTTATTTTATATATTTTAAAAATAATAAAGTCATAAGTTAAATTTTATAATTTACATTTTAAAACTTAACTTGTAGTTTTAAAATTTCCAAAATATATAATTTTAAAAATCCAAATTTTACATATATATTTAAAATTAAAATCATTATATTATATTTAAAAATCCATATTTATTAAAACCCATATATTTCCTTACAAAACTTTGGAAATCATTTTTCAAACATAGACCAACGATGTCCATATAAAATTTTCTATCCTATGGTCAAGTGATACAGATATTTATCATTTCAATCCATAATTGTTTAAATTTACTGGTTTATATCATTTCAACCAGCAATCCCAAATTTCAAAATAAATAAAATCGCTTGGGTTTATCATTTCAACCCATAACGATTTTCCCTAATCTATAATATTGTTCGGATATGTATCATTTCAACCCATAGGGAATTCCTAACTATCAGGGAACTTGCAGTATGAGAACAATAATAATATAAAATATCATAACATATTGATGGAAAATATGATTAAAATTAACAATTTAAATACATATTCAACGGGTTATGGTGTCATATGTCAATTAATATAGGTAAATAGTTACAGATAATAACATATCATATTCAATGATCAAATTACAACAAATTCAAATTTAACAACATATTCCAATCATCATTTCATGTGAAATCAATTTACTAAATATAAGAATGTTAATTGTGAGTGATTGCTCACCTTTTGAGGCTAGAGAATCGAGAATGAAAGCAATTGGATGCGAATAAGCACAGACAAGCTAGAGTTGTGGAAATAATCTCCGGACAGCAACGGAAATAAGAAAAACAATTGACTTGAATTCGGTAATTCGATGGAAACAAACTATATAATTTTTTTTATAATAGAATGAGAAGAACAAAGCCTGGACAGTCGGAGCAGTGGTTGCTGGGTGCTTGGTTGAGGAAGCAAGGCATCATAAGGTTGGAGGGCAAAGGGCTGTTCAAGTGTGGACAAGGCAGAGGGTGTGAGGCTCGGAGGCTGTTCATACAAGTTGCCGAGGAGGTGAAAGTTGGGAGAAAGGTGGTGACTGCGTAAAAAGAAGAGGGAAAAGAAGGTTGCAGAGGAGGGGAGAAGCAGTCGAGGTCGGGGATAGTTTGGAGATGGCTGTCATGGGAAAGAAGGAGGCGGTTGGTGGAATTAACGGCGGATGAATGCATTGTGACGTGGAGAGGGAGGATGGTTGGCTGCTATGGAAGGGAATGGCGCAGTTATGCTCGGTGGTTGCAGGTGTCGGGTTGTATGGCTGAGGCGGCTGTCGGGTGGAGTGTAGCTGCATTTGGCTGCTCATGAAGTGGGGTGCTAGGACGGAAAAGGTGATGGGGGGAGTAATGGGCTGTTAATGGATCGGCGGGCTTTAGAAATGGAGGAGGTTGGTGATAAACTTTTGTGGAAGTCGAGGGTAGGTTGGTGAGTATTCGGCTAGTCATGGTGGTTGCTTGGCTACGGAGAGGAGTCGGGAGGTGAGCACGGTCGATGGAGGCTTTGGCGAAGGTAGCTACGGCCAGGCAAGGTTGTGGTGGGTCGGCAGCTGGAGTTGGAGGTGGTTTAAGGCCGAGGCAGCGGTCAGAGAAGAGGGAGAGGGAAGCCGCTATAGGCTGATGGGTAAGAGGATGTGTGCGATCTAGTTTGGTGGAAGGGGAGTGACGTGGATGTGAGCGCGTAGGGTTTGAGGTCTGGCACGCGAGTGGGAAAGAGAGGTGGTGGGTGGATCGAGTAGGCCTATGGGGCGGAGATGGGTTTGGCCTGCGGCAAGTGGTGGAGGGTAAGCTGCCAAAGAGAGAGTGTGGGTGGTGGATGAGAACAAACAGTTCAACTTGATATATATGCATATCTCAATCATATTATTATTAATATTTTTTTTCTTAGAAACTAAACATAAACAAAACAGTGGAGAAGAGGATGAAACAAAGGACAAACCAATATATGATGTATAGTGGGAATGGCAAAAGCCAAACATTGGATTTTTGAAAATATTAAAAGCAGATGGTTGTTTGTTTCAGTAATGGACAAACGAATGGACATATTGAAACCAAAACGGGTACCGATACGGCTAATCGTTTCGCAGGTTTCGCCATGTACTGGACGATGAAACACACAAATGAATATACTACGGAGATCAGCACGACGATACGATCAACCTATCAAAAGTCGATATTCGCTGCCAAAATGCTGCTAAAACGCCGAAAATAAGATAAACAGGGCTATAGCAGTTCAAATTTGGCGAAACGAAATATGACGTCTCACTCAGAAAATGGTTTACATTTTTATTATATAAAAATATTTAGATTTCAAAATATTCAATTTCCATCAATTTAACTGACTTTAAATTTAAAAATTAAAATTTCACAGCAGAACTAACTTTCATATTTTCCGATGAAAATCTGACATTTGCTATGTTTAAATAGACGCATACCAAATATAAAATTTTCATTGCAAAAATTTTAATTATTTATTTTCAAGAACAATTCAGTTAATTACGTTTTAAAATCGTTAAAATTTTCGGGTCTTACACTCTGCCCGACTCAAAACTTTTCGTCCCAAAAAAGGAACGAGATAGGAGAATAGAAGCAACATAATAGAAAGATAGATTTGAAATACATACCATATACAACAATTAATCAACCATATAAATTTCATTTTATTTTAAATTGATTTATATTCAACTAATTTGGTTTAAATCCATTTTATTCAAAAAATAAATATTCAAAGTATTCACATTTGGTTGATTTCAATTCAAGGTATTTTCATTCAATTGGTTTGCTTTCAATTTATTAACATTTGTTACAAAATTTTCTTTCAAACAAAATTTATTTTATTTAACTCATTTATTTAATCCATTTGACTTTACTTTATGTTAATTCCACTTCATAATTCAGTTTCAACTATTCTTTGTAATTCACCTTTGTATCACAAATAGTTTTCAAAATATAAATTTATTTATTACCCGTTTAGTTTCTTAAGTTCATATTCATTTACTTAAATAGCATTTTCTTTTTTCTTTTTCAATTTATTTCACTTACATTTCTTATAACATAAAATATATAAACATTCATTATAACAACTCAAATTTTATTTTATAAATTCCCTTATCAAAATTCATTTTTGGACATCTTATTTCTTACATTTTATATTGTATATTATTCAATTACAAGTTCTTATTACATTTAAACTTTTTTCCAGGTAAGTTTTATTATCATTCTAAGTGTAATTGGGCACAAAACAAATTTACCTTTATTTATAACATTTCTATTAAACAAAATTTAGTTTGAACATTTTATTACTTTAGTTTTCCCTTGTATAAACTTCAATTACCTATTCACATTAACATTTTAACTTTTTGAATATTTCAGGTAAGTTATATATGTTTTAGAATGAAACTGAGTATTGTACAAATTATTTTTAATCTTAGTTCACTGTTTCAAGTTGTTTCAATTTCATTTTTCCTTTTATACACTCCAATTATTCAAAAGTTTTGCTTCATTTAAATAGTTGAAAACTATCACTTAACATAGAACTAAAGAGTTAAATTTCTGGTTTCACTTCAAACCATTTGAAATAAATATATACATATATATATATATGTACATCAAATCCATTTTCTAGAACAAAAGTGTAGCAAAGCTACTAAGTGGTCTCCCCACTTTGAGACTCAAAAATGAATGTGGATGATGCTGTAGTCATCACCAAGATTATTTTCCTACGACACAAGAGGAGAGTACTAACATGCTTCTTTTAAAATTCTTTGAAAATCAGTTTCCATTCGAAAATACTTTCAAATAATAATATTTTTCAAAACTTTGAAAACCAAATTTAGAAAAGCACCAAAAATTTAAATTATCAAATCCTTGATTTAATTTTTTTGTGAAAATCAGATTTATAAAACATGTTTATAAAATTTCATCTTCTTATAACATACAACAATAGTTAATGGTTTAGAAATGCTTACAAAACAATAAATGATAATATATGATTATCATTTCTAACAACTAATTTATTTAATTATCTAATTTCAGAAAAATATACTCTTATATATAAAATATAATCATTTACAAAATTATTTCATTTACCAATTTCGAAAACAATATTGTGTCAGTTTGCTCTATTCAAGTGTTTTGGAATTCCTATCGATAGTGTTGGCCAGATGAATCGATCGAAACCCAAAATTCAAACTTAACAACTCAAACAACATAATATAAAACATTTTTATATCAATTACAAATACACTCTCTCATAGGATGATTTAAGAATGGATAGAGATTCAAATTTAGAGGGACCCTAATCAAAGAGAATTCTAACTAAGAAGATAGGCTCGAAAGGAAGATAAGATGATTAAATTACAAAGAGGGAAAGATGGATAGACTTATATTAATCGCGGCAACCTTAACCAGGTCAATCGAGATTCTAGGAATAAGATCGATGCAGAATTCAAATTCCCACTTGGGAGGAGAAGTGACCTCACCAAAACATCAGGATAATCCCTGATTATCAGGGTGGAGTCAAGATCACTAGGCTGAAAATCAAGCAAAAATATAAAACTGCCTTCGAAATCCTGAGGCATTCGACATACGATCACAAGAGAATTGCCCTGGTCGTCTACTAAAGAAATGGGTTGGGCTTGGAAGAAATAATAGCATCAAAACTATGGACATAGAAATTTCCGGTGAATCGAGACCTATTGTAAAGGAGTTTCGCCCCTTTACAAATCATACTAAGGTTGGCGGACCGCCGATGGGATCATTCACACATAAGAATGAAATTGCCAATTGAGATGGTAGGATGTGTTCAAATATATTACAGAGATCCACAGAAATAGAGCTATGGGGTGGTCCAGTATCAAGAAGAACACGAACAGGAAAAAACACGAATGGATTTCAGAACAAAGAGAAAATTCTAGAATTCAAAAGATATCCTAATCCAAGAGGATCCTAACGATGAATTTCAAGCTCGAACGAATATGATTCCGTAATTAATTTTACTCATTCTAGGGTATTACTACCCTATCTCTAATGAGTTTTTACTCCATATGCTAAGTTTTTGCCTAAACCAAAGCTCTGATACCACTTGTAACAACCCGCTATTTCGAACCATTCAAATCGACAATCATCCACTCATGTCAGACTTGAATTGCCCAAAACAATAGATTGTTAATTTATATTTGACAAAACTTAGCATATACAGTAAATAAATCAATTACAGAATCACAGACATAGAGTATTACAACAATAAGCAGCGGAATAGATAAATAGTGGTTCGTGAAGCTACATCAAAATCATCAGAGTCTGAAATAAATACAATAGAAAATCCGAAGTACAAAGTAGTCTCGAATACATAAATAGATGACAAGTCCGAACATAAATAACTGGAAATAACTGAAATATCTGAAAGCTGAATAAATAGATCTCCAAGCTAAGCTCCAAACTCCAAAGGTGAGTCAAATGTTGTGACACTCAGTCTGACCCGAGCGTAAAGCAAAACACAAAACACTCGAGTCAGGATTAATATTCTTATACCAGTAAATCAACTCAAGTGAAATGCAAATAACTTAAAGGATGTTTGGGATTCCCATCCTTTAAGGATCCGTTGAACTATCTACATACATAGTACAATATGCTACATAGATAATGTCTATAGTAAAGTAAAATATTAAAATAGCGTTAAGGCGTTACCCATATCCCCCTTAACATATTTTTTATATATTCCTATAGTTTATACAATACCGTAATTCCTTCATAAACTAGAGGGCTATTAGAGGGCACTCCATAGGTAGGGTACAAACCAAACTCGCTGAAGGCGCGATAAGGCATGTGACAAGGCACGTGAGGCAATGCCTAGGGTAAGATACTACCGTTTTGTTGATCCGAACCGGTGGTAACTCATAGCAACTACTACCGCCCACCTCATGACACAAGAGATGATGCACATAAAATCAAAATAATTGATCAGTGGTCCAAAAAATCCTTATGACACAAGAGATGATGCACATAAAATTGGTTAAGCTCATAAATGTATGGAGAATTATGTTTCATGATCAATCAATATTTGATCGATCAGTATCTGCAAGTACGTAGCTGCACATATATGACATGGTTAATGGTATGAAATAAATAGACTTGTATATGTTTTTAATTTGTTTATGCACAAGATATCAAATACGATATGTCATATTAAACAGGAAGTTAGCGTATGTAAAGTGTGCAATGACAGTATTATAGTACTCCATTTATCTGCAGAATCCAATAGAATAACTGAATGTGAAGGTGTGTACTCATTCCTAAATTTACATTCATACTGGCGAGTAAGAAAATATTTAATGAATGTAATAGGACTGGTCCAGAAAACAGGACCACGGTTCAACTATATTGAAAGGACCACAAATGAAAAACGGTCCATTCATTGCTAAAGTAATGAATCAAGCCAATGAGTATGCAACAAATAAGAGACATTCGGGTCCTATTCATGAGGGCTTCTAATGTAACGTTAGAACCATCACTTTTATAGCCAAGGTTTAGTTAATATTCACCATCAACCAGGTGCATTGATGACTAGAATTATCTACCTGGGTTAATTAGTTAAACAAGTAAAAAACAAGCCAGCTTTGAGATATATATTTGTGTCACGTACATCCAATTGATGTGCATTATACGTCACTAAATTTTGTTTATCATCGTGAGGTAGGTGAACTAACAGAATTGATCATCAGAGAAGGGACTCGCTCTGATGATCATATTCATGACTGTATCATTCTTTATTCAAATATCAAGATAGAACACTACTGTAACCCAAAAAATTATCACCCAAAACACAATAAATTGAAATGGAAGATAGATATTAGGGGTGCAGTATACTTTAACGGCCAACATGATTGCCGCATGGATTTTCAGGTGGATTCTTAGGTGAAGTAGTATTTGATCTTTTTAATGTTTTCTTTATATTTGCTATGCTTGAATATGAAACTTTGTTATGCCTAGAGTGACTTTGTCCTGGTTAGTTATATTTGCTATACTTGATATACTCAAAAAACAAAAAACATACTGTCCTGTCCACATTTCCATTTTCATTTCTATACTAGTTTATAGCCTTTTATTTTAGGGAAGAAAGCAACCAAAAAGTTTATCAGTACGTCCGACTATCCTTTTTGAACTAAGAAGATGAATCAAATGTAACCCAGTACATGCCCCATTTATTGAATATGAATTTGTATATTGTTTACTTTTCTTTTCAGTGTTGAAAGGTGTAATGATCTATGCAGTTCAATAATTTGGTTACAGACTCAAACTATATTCAATAAATTTTCATACAACAAGCCTCATCCATAATATATATATATATATACGTAATATAAAATTTATTAATTTGCTCAACTCATGTTTTAGGATTACCTTCTTTTAATCGCATATGGAATTATATAATTCCACCAGTTTGTATGGCAACCACAAATTTCTGTTTATCTTTTGCTGTAACTGATTGCTGAGTCGTTGGTGGTTGGCTTGTTTGCTGTCACAATTTTACACGGTAGATATGTATTGAATGGCTACAGAGCGAATTACAGAGTAATGTGATGGCTTGCAAAAATTATGATGGTAATAAGGAATTTTAATTTATGTGTTTGTTGCCACTATATTTTATATAGGAGAATGACCGAGTGAACCAGTTCTTAACTAGTTTTGGGAAAACATTGAAACCTGGACACTTAAATTGAGTGTCGAAACATACATGATCTTCATGTTTAATTTTTTCTTCTCACTTTCTTGGATACACTTAATCACCAAGGGATGTGCAAACGAAAGAAAGAAAAATGGTTAAAATAATAGAAATTCATGTTTAATTTTTCTTCAGAAAATTATGGACTTCACATCATAGGCATTGCCCGTTTTGATTGAAGAGTTTGATCGTGTAGTTTACAAATCTGTATTATAAAAGTTAATTGTTATTTGTATTTAATATAAGCATCACTGTTTTATTTAAGTAGTTATTTTGCTTTTACTCAACAACCGATTATTATTTCAAATTTTAGAAATTTGCTTGCTTATGTATTAGCTGGCGATGGATAAAAATTGGGTGCATCTACACAGGTAACTATATAATTCTCAACATAAATGTAATTTTTGAATCAAATCATATTTTTGATGAAAGCTAATAGTTATTTTTTTCAAAGGACTAGTAGTGAGTATGAGCAAGGAGCTCGGAAGTTTGTGCATACCGCTATGAAAAATTCTGGAAATTTAGAAAGTTTTCTATGCCCTTGCTCAGATTGTTGAAATCTTAGTCATCAATATGAGAAGGTTATAGTTGAGCATTTGATTATAAGAGGAATGAATCCTGTATATAAGAGAAGTAGGTGGTATTGTCACGGCGAGCAAACAAATATAAGCAAAGATGTTAAGTCCGATGACATTATGATTTATTTAAAGCTATCGATTATGAAGATAAAGATTTCATCAATCATACTTTTTTCGATGATGATAAAGATGAAGATATCGCACGAAGACGAAAGGATGATTTATTAAGAAACTTGGAAGAAGTGGAAACCCCTTTGTATCCTGATTGTATTGATCAAACAAAATTATCTGCCATTATTTCCTTATATAATCTTAAATGTGAGACTGGGTTGTCTGATACTAGCTTCGATAAACTTTAAATGTGCAACAATTATTGTTGCCAAAGAATAATGTACTTCCTAAGACATTATATGAGGTAGAAAAATTTCTCAAAATATTCGATATAGGTTTCGAAAAAATTCATGCTTGTCAAAATGATTGTTGCCTTTTTAGAAGAGAGTACAAAGATTTGGAAAGTTGTCCTAAATGTGGGTTTTCAAGATGGAAGAAGAATGAACGTACAAATGAAATTATGCATGGCATTCCAGTTAAAATTTTGAGATATTTTCCAATCATTCCAAGATTTAGAAGAATGTTTAGATCTCAAAAGACGGCAGAAGATTTAAGGTGGCATTTTAGTAACAAAAGCAATGATGGAAAAATGCATCATCCTATGGATTCAATAACATGGAATGTAGTAGATGAGAAATGGGAATCATTTGCAGCTGATCCACACAATCTAAGACTTGGCCTTGCTACCGATGGTTTTAATCCTTTTTTGACATTGAGTTCCAAATATAGTTGTTGGCCTGTGATGCTTGTGACATACAACCTCTCGCCAATGTTATGCATGAAAAAAGAAAATATCATGTTAACATTGTTGATTCCTAGTCCAAAGCAACCGAGAAATGATATTAACATATATTTGGCACCATTAATTGAAGACTTGCAACACCAGTGGAATAATGGAGTTCAAACTTATGATGCCTTTAGTAGATCGCTTTTTAACATGAGAGCGATTTTGCTATGGATGATAAATGACTTTCCAGCATACGAAAATCTTACTAGATGTTGTGTGAAAGGTAAAAATGCTTGTTCGTTATGCGGTATCAATACTCACCATCAATGGTTGAATCATAGTCATAAGAATGCTTATATGGGTCATAGGAGATTTTTACCCCCTTCAGATTCATTAAGAAAGCAAAAAACCTGGTTTGATAATACTATAGAAAATGGTCGTAGACCTAGGGTTTTGACTGGAAGAAACATCTCTGCTATTTTGAAAAGCTTTCCAAATAATTTTGGGGAAAAAATCAAAAATGAAAATAATAAGAGCAAGAAGGGAAAGGGTAAGAATAAAAAAATTAAGTAGCAGAGTAAGAAGAGAAAAAATACTAATAATAAAGAAAATAGAGGTGAAGATGGTGATCTTGTGAATATAGATCTATCAAGGTGGAAAAAACGATCAATCTTCTTTGATTTACCATATTGGGAGGTTAGTGTTTTTTTTCATGGAACGATAATACAATTTTTTATTAATGAAATTTAACATTGTTGATTTTTGTAGGAACTTCCAATGCTTCATAATTTAGATGTAATGCATGTAGAAAAAAATGTTGGTGAAAGCGTAATAGGCACGATGCTGCATGATAAAAAATCGAAAGATGGAATTAATTCTAGAAAAGATTTGGAAGAGTGGGGAATTCGACGTGGCCTTTATGCACGATCTCGTGAATAAAAAACATATCTTCCACCAGCTTCATATACATTGTCCAATTCTGAAAATAAAATATTTTGTAAAAGATTATATGATTTTAAGGGACTTGATGGTTATTGCTCGAATTTCAAGAGTTCTACATCGTTGGAGGATTGTAAAATTAGCGGTTTGAAGTCACTTGACTATCATGTTCTAATGCAGCAGTTGTTGCCGGTTGCAATAAGAGGATTGTTACCGAAGAAGCCAAGGAAAGCAATAATTCGTGTATGTTCGTTCTTCAATAAATTATGCCAACGTGTTCTCGATAGAGAAAAACTACAACATCTTGATGATGAGATTATTGTAATTTTATGTGAACTTGAAAGATATTTTCCACCTTCATTCTTTGATATAATGGTACACTTGATGGTTCATCTTGGAAAAGAAGCCCGATTGTGTGGACCGGTTCATTTTCGTTGGATGTACCCATTTGAAAGATATATGAAGACACTAAAACATTATGTAAGAAACAATGCACGTCCTGAGGGGTGTATTGCAGAATCCTATCTTGCAGAAGAGTGCATGAAATATTTCGGTGAATTTTTAAAGAAATCAATACAAATAGAAGAGAAGGAAGTCCGAAATGAAGATTCTGAAAATGATGCCATACTTGAAGGACGACCAATTTCAGCTTGCAAAATAATTACGTTGTCTAACAATGAGAAACAAATTGCTCATTTGGTTGTGCTAATGAATATGGCTATAGTGGAACCTTTTTTAGAGAAAGTCACCATTGCATTTTGCTCTATTGTTCAAATTTTTTTGTAATTGTAAGTGCAACTTAGCTTTTTTTCTTTTATAATAGTTTGCATTTGGAGGAGTTGCAACACTCAAACAAGCGCATAGGAAAAAATGCGACCTTACTTTGGAAAACCCACACAAATAACTTTGCCGATTAGATTAAGAAGAAGGTGAGTTGAATTTTGAAATATAATCTCATTAACTTTAGATATATTATAGAGATCTATCTTAAATATTTTTTTCATTTACAGAAACCTTTTGATTCGAACGATCACGACACAATGTTAAAATGGATTGCCTATGGTCCAAGGAGTAGTGCATTGTCTTGTACATGATATATCATCAATGGACAATGTTTTCGCACAAAAGATATTGAGAGAAAAACTCAAAATATGGAGTCACTTATGATGCAACTACCATGTGTAGGGTGAGCGCAAAAGATATTTCCCAAGTGGTTGATGTGGTCACTTATTATGGGATATTGACCGATATAATTCTGTTAGACTATCATGTTTTTTATATTCTTGTCTTTAAGTGTCATTAGGCAAATATAGGAAATGGTGTGAAGGTAGAAGATGGATTTACTCTTGTCAACTTACATCAAAATCAAGCTTCATTTTCAAAAGATCCATATATCCTTGCATCTCAAGCGAAACAAATTTTCTATTCAAGAGAAGATGATTCTTCTAATTGGTATGTTGTGATGAGGGCACCATCAAGAAGTTTTCATGAGATAGATATGATTCGTTTGACGAATTTAGCTTGGCTACAGAGAATTTTGGAGAAACCGATATGGAGGTCGATGATTTCGTTGAGGACGTTAGCTATGTTAGGTTAGATTGCGAAGGAATACTTGAGTAGTATATTAATATCACTATCTATGTTCATTGTATCAGATGTTATGAATTTAAATTATGCTTTTAAGATTTCGCAATCGAAGAAGGATAGTTCGAAAATGCTAAGAGCAGGCAGTGCTGTAGATTGATAAAACCATATTGGGTAAGCTCTAATTCACTAGACATTATTATAACCACGTTGAAAACGATTTGACACCTAGAAACAAAACGGTATGGGAAAAACAAAATCCAACACTTTATTATATTTTTTATTTTTTCTTTCTTGTTATACATGATTGATGACAACATGAAAAGTGGGGAGAAAAAATGATAGTGTAAAATAAGTAGTTCAAAAAAATTTAAATAAAGTTAGGAATCAAATTTGATGTACTCATATATGAGAACATGGCCTGGAACCTATGCTATTCAAACGCTTTTTCTATTCCAATTTTACAGGTTTGCTTCACTTTTTTTTATTGACAATAACAAATTATAATATTTAGGCTAGCTCATGTTCAAAGAAAAGAAAAAACCTTTATTAATAGGAAATGAGGATTTATTATTAGTATTCTACATTAGTTCATCAATTTGAGTTTTTGAAAAGGCTGATCTTCCCTTATAACTGTTTATCATTTTTTTCCAACAATTCTATAAGGCCCGAGAATGAAGGCATGGAATATGTGCGAACAAATCTCCATCATCAAATCACCCACCCTCCCTGAATTCCACCCTTAGATTCAAAATTCGCACATTTCGTACTTCATCTTTTCGGGCCCTCTAACATTGCTCTTTTTTTCTAAAATATTTATGTTAGTAATGCTAATTTTTTAATTTTCAGTGAAATGTTCTAAGTTGCTATCAAGGGCAGGGTAGTAATTTGGTTCATTAACCTTCACTCGAAAATTCGCCGATCTTCTTTAAAAACTATTTGTATGGTAAGTAACTAAAAACATCTTGTGTGCTTTGTTTACTACTGAAATTTTCTGATGTGGATGTGGGCATAATCACTGTATAAATAACTTTATTATATCTGACATTAATATTCTACATTAAGGTTTCAATTTGTGTTTGAGCAATAGGTATTTTGACTCCTATACAACAGCAGTTGTAACACAATTTACTTTTATTCCCAATTTCAGGTTCTATATTGCTCTCAAGGATGAATACTAATTGCTTACTGATCAACTTTCAAAGTAAATGAACTTTGATAAATTCTGCTTGGCAGGTAACAAAAAATATCATAATTTTCTCCTACTGAAATTGACCATAACTTACACTGTTATTTATAACTTTCATAGTTGCGGTGTTATTCAGTTAGAGCTATTGCACTCACAATTTTGCCTCATATTGTTTGAGCACATCATCAATTTTATTTACATGATACATTGGGATTTGTTCAGAAAACATAACAAACACAAAGATGCAAATATGATATTATACCATAGTGTTATTGTTCACATTTTTAAATTTAAAACATTTTATACATATATAATTAATTATGTTCATTATCGTTAATAAATATTTATGATTCAATTTTTTTCTCAATCTTGTTTGTTCATGAAATAAGCCATGCATGCACACACTATCAATACTTCAAAGTCACATATTATTATTAATGTTGAAATTATTTCTCTGGCTTATATTTCAAAATTGCATGCTTTATTGTAAAATACCATATAAATATCATGTACAGTAGATATACTTTACCATGGTTAACAAAATCCAAGACCATTACATAGTAGATGACGGTCGTATGAATGGTTAAGGGCAGTTTAACAGTCATAGACCATAATTCCATGTTTCGATAGATTTCAGTACTACAAAACAATAAAAATACATTTAACAGATTATAATATACAAACACATTTATGCATGATTGGTGAAAGAGGATGCATGTAATCTTGTTCTTTCTTATAGTTTATTAATAGGAAATGAGGAGAATTACTCGGAATCAGAAAAAAAACAAAGAAGCCAAAATTGTACTCATGGAGCCTAATGAACGGATTAAGCATATTGAAGACAACAACGTTCAAAGTGAGGGCAATCCACAAGTAGTAGAAGATAATCCGCCACAAGTAGTAGAAAATAATCCACAAGTAGTAGAAAACAATCCTTGTGCATTGGAGAACCATACAATGCAAAACGAACAACATGTGGAAGCAATGATGGAAACCGATAGACCTATTAAATATGTAAATGCAAATCCACCAAAGAAAAGAATGACTAGAGGTCCTACGAAAATGAAGAGACTTCCTTCAAATTTCGCAAATCGTGTTGAAGTTGAATTTAATGAGAATTCCGAACCAATAGGTGAAGGATCAATCCATTTATCTTCTTTTTTAGAGCCGCTTGTACGATAGCATGTTCCAGTCACACTTACCAATTGGAGACACCTTGGCGATGATTTGAAAGCTGTTTTATGGGATTGCATTAAGGTATATTTTGTGATTTCTATCTAGTTGTGTCTATCTAGTTCATATACATACATTCACTTGCACTTATTATATGAATTCTTCTTTTTAAATGGTTTTCAGATATGAGTAAAAATATTTTGTATCAGTACTAGCAGGCTACTGCACCTATACATACATGCATGCTACATGCACCTGCACTTGCTCATATACATACATGCTACATACATGCACCTGCTTATATACATACATGCTACATGCACCAGCACTAGCAGGCTGCTGCTTTAAAGTAGCAGTAGCACTAGAATCGACATTATTTTGTATCTTTAGTTTTCAAAATTTCTTGATTAAATGTTTTGTAATATCAAAGCATATTTTCAGGCTTTTAAGGTATTATTTTTCATGTTATTTTCATGTTGGGGCTGAAATTGCTTGTAGGTTTCTGTGTGGACTGAGTTTTTGTTTTATATATTTTGGTGTATATGTGCCTTGAATGTATGCACATGCATTTTCTTTTGTTGAGCACTTGGTGTGGTCAGGTTAACTTTTTTACCTTTCCAAATTGTGAACCTTTTTTATACAGGCTAGATTTAAGTTGGATAAGGAATGGCAAAAGGTCCCCATATTTTGGCAAATGGGGTGTATTTTTAGGTGTTCAAAATGCATATTAGTTAATAAAATAGTCAAAGCAAAGTCCAAGGAGGAAAGACTTCGAATGAAACCAGATAATATCAAAACTATGATGGAGTGGAATGATTTTATCAACCTGAAAACCAGTTCAAAATTTAAGGTAAATTATGTCTAAATGGTCATTCTTCGTATGTATGAATTAACTAGTCAATATATTTTAATTTTTTATTTCAGATACAAAGTGAAATATTCAAAGCCATTAGGTGCAAACAGATGCCACATACATGCAGCCGTAAAGGAATGGCTCGATTAGCCGTAGATATGGTGAGAAATTTTTTTAATATTGTGTACTTGTCATGCCATTTATAGAGTTATGATCAATTGTTTTATTCAATTTTTATTAACGTAGAAAAAAGAGAGCTCGGATCCCTCTTCTATCTCTAGATCCGTTATTTGGATTAGATCTCACACCCGAAAAAACGGTGAGCCAACGAACTTGGCTGTTGAAGAAACTATTGTATGTGATTTCGTTTCAAATTGACATATTACAAATGATTTTAGAATGTGATAATGTTGAAGATTATAATGTATGTTGAACTTTACAGGAGAAGATTAAAAAGTTTGACACTGAATCACAATCTAGCACGACAACTAATGTGAGAGAAGATGCTCTTTCAATAGTGCTGGGACAAGATAGACCAGGACGATTAAGAGGAATGGGAAGCTGTGATGCCCCACCTCTATACTCACACTAGCCAAGGACACTATGGAGTAATGCCATCGACTAGCACGAAGAATAAGGTTGTTGAGGAGCGACCATCTGTGTAATTGCTTTGTGCGAGTACCGATATGTCAGATAATATAACTTACATTTCATTTCAAGAGGAAAATCCGACATATCAATTACAAACTCAAAGCTACCACACAGTGGCTATGTCGACTTCGAAAACAAATATAGAAATAAACATAACACAAATCAGTCACAGATATTCATATCACAAAGGCGGAAACAGATATGAATATATCACATAGAAGTGTACATCAAAGTAGTGGTCAAACTAGATCCACTACATCACAAAAGAATATATACAAGTGCTAGACAAAAGAATAAGTATACATCAAGGAGTCTCTATCTCGAATGTATAACAACAAAAACTACTAAGCTAAATTAGTTAGCCAAAAGTCAGGTGATGGACCCTAATAAGAATTCAAGCAGAAGCACCTGAAATGCCTCGGTCTGACCCGAGTATTATTTAAGAAGAAAATAATAAACAGATCAGTCTAGCTATAAATATCAGATAAAATGAGATAGGATAAGAGATATAACTAAAATGTATGATAACAATAATGCCATATCGTGACAAGTATACAATTCATAATAACGAAAATCATACAAAATATCAAATCTACTCAAGACACCAAAAAAATCACATTCTTTAAATTATTCACCCAAACACAAATATTGACAAAACTTATCAATGTCAATCGCATAAAAATTGGTGAAACACAAATTCTAGAAATCATCAACTAGAAACCCAGAAATCACAAAAGGGGGAAGGCCTATCACAAACGAGAGCATGAAAACTCACCAACACGTGTATCACAAACGGGTCGCTAACCATAGAGCCGGTGCCACGACGTAGTACAGCGAACGCCCGAGGAACCTGAAACTCAAATAATCCAGAACATCGACGTGATACAGCATTACGCCCGATGAACCAAACTCAAATAATACGGAACAACGATGTAGTACAGCGAATGCCCGATGAACCGAACTCCAATAAACCGGAACAATGACATAATACAACGTTACGCCCGATGAACCGAACTCCAATAAACCCATAGGTCGCTAGCCTATAAAAATGAGATGAAGCTCCATAAATCGGGGTACAGTCCCCCACGTGGACAAAGAGACATCGCATATCGCTAGTCTAAACCACAAAATGATCATCATGGATCGTCAAGAAGTGTCGATTACACTAAGCTAGTAAATAAATGAGTTTAGCTTCATGTCCCATTACCACTGGCTTAACTTAAATATTTACGAACAAATTGTAGATCTCCACTCAAAAATTGTCACAAGAGTTTCAATCGAACAAGTCTAAGAATTAACCGACAAAGTAAACGCAAGCGTTTCATACCACTTGTTTTGCTAAGCCATTTCATTAGATTTCTCATACGAATGAGGTAAAGGTTTGTATATACTAATAGATTGGAAAATGGTTTTAAAAGAGAGCTTTATATTTAAAATAGTGTCGAAATCGTTTTAATGAAAGAGTTTGAGTATTTACTACTAGTATAGAAACCTTTGTATTTAGAAGTGACAAATCACAAAAATGATTGTAGAAACAATCAATCACCAAAGATTCACATACGAAGACATGAATTAAATCCAAATAAATCGATACCAAATCCATCAAAATGGATATTCCCAAAAATCCCGAAAAAGAAGTCATCACGGTCGATAAAAGTGATAACAACTAATCAGAGCAACTAAAATCGATAAACAATGTAAATTCAATCAAGAAAAGCCTAAACAGGCAAAAATACACAGTTCCAGACGTCTGGGGGTCATTCCAGACGTCTGGGGGTCAATCCAGACGTCTGAAAGATGGCTTCAGACGTCTGATATGTTGTTTCAAACGTCTGAAAGGTTGTTTCAGATGCCTGATTCTGTTTTCTGCATTTTTTCTTCTTCTGCCATATATTTTTTTTCTCCAAAATGCATAACCAGACGTCTGAACCTTAATTTCAGACGTCTGGATGCCTGGGCTGGGCAACAATTTGGCTAGGCCATGATGGCCAAAACGATTCGGGAGCAAACGAGCGAGCAATGACGACTAGGGATTTATGCCAAGAGACAACCCAGCCTTATAGGCTCTTCGATACGCCCAAAATATCATTGTCCAAACATCCATAGAAGGATTTTCATAAAATTGGACCAAAACACCAAAATTTGGAAAATTCACCAAATCAATTCAAATCAAAAGCAAATGAATATGCACAAGTGTTTGGAATTCATACCTAACAACAAAGAAAGTTATAGACATAGATGTGAGTTCAAGAACTCACCTTTAAAACTAAAAAACACGAATGAGAAGCTCTAAAACAAAGGAAAGGCCAATTCCTCTTCAACTTCAACTCAAGAAGCTCCAATCTAAGCTAATAAGCAAATATTTCCTAAGTTAGGGTTTAGGAATTTCTGAGAATTGAAGAGAGATAGAGACGGAGAAGATGAATAGAATGATTACCTAAGCTTCTCCTTGATTTCTAGCTTGAAGTTGATCTTTCCTAAACAAACTAGGGTTTGGAATTTCTATTTCCAATCTTTTTCCCCCATTTCTCTTGAGCTAGAGTGTTAGGAAAAGGAGTGAGTGAATGAAGAGGAGTTGAGTGGAGTGTTAGGGTATTAGATGGGTTGATGGGCTGAAACCCAAACCCAAAGCCCAAGTAGAAAAATAGCAAATTCTACTCAACTCCAAACATATCGATGTTTATACTCAAAAAAGTTGTAAACACCATTTTAGACTCAATGGAAATGGTCTCGAGTCCCAATTCGACTGTTTACAAAAAGTAACATTTCAGACTTTAATCCGATTAACGATGCTATATTTAAATAAAACATTTAAATATACAATCGTAAAATATGCGGTTTGTTACAGACTCCCCTCCTTAAAGAAATTGCATCCTCGCAATAATTAAGAGGAAAATAAAGAGTAACAACCATAAAAGCATATCAACACAAAAGAAAATTTTGAAATAAGAAGTTCACCATAAAAGAGCACGAAAGAGTAAGTCCGAATGTGTTTGCTCGATGAATTCTCAAGATTCCCAAGAGCAATCCTTAGGATTTAAGGACCATTGAACTTTCACAAGAAGAACATCTTTATTTCGAAGGCGTTCAACCTCCGAAGCAATGATACGAATAGAATGTTGCTCATAAGTCAAATTTGGTGAAACTTCAATTTCTTCAATAACACCGGACTCAAGAATAGAATCGGAATCCCTAAGGCATTTCCGTAGTTGAGAGACGTGGAAAATGTCATGAATAGCAGAAAATTGAGCCGGTAATAAAAAAGGCGATAAGCCACAGAACCAATACGTTCGGTGATGGGAAATGGACCAACATTTCGAGGTGCTAATTTTCCCGATCGACTGAAACGCACAACACCTTTCATATGTGAAACACGAATGAACACCAATAAAGTCTGGACCTAAAACCAGCTTCTCACCGGCTTCAAGCCAACACGAAGGAAATCGGCATGGCCTTCCGTAGAGTGCCTCGAAATGCCATACCAATACTAGATTGGAAGCCATTATTATAGGAAAACTCAACAAGAGAAATATGATCTTCCCAATCTTCCACCAAAATCAAGAACACATGCACGAAAGGGATCTTCAAGAGTTTAATTCACACGCTCGGTTTGTCCATCGGACTGAGGATGATAAGCGATGCTAAAATTAAGCTTCGTTCCCAAAGCTTTTTGAAGACCTTTCCAAAATCCACTAGTAAACAATGGATCATGATCGCTAACAATAGAAGTAGGAACTCCATGCAATCTAACTATTTCCTTGACAAAGAGTTTAGCCAAAATAGGTACGGTCCGGTTGGACCGAATGGGAAGAAAATGAGCGGATTTTGTAAGTCTATCTACTATCACCCATAGGCTATCATGGCCCGAACGAGAACGGGGAAGACCGTCAATAAAGTCCATGGAAATTTGATCCCACTTCCATATTGGAATTTCCAAAGGTTGCAATAACCCACCGGGCCTTTGATGCTCGGCCTTTATGAGTTGACAAGTTATGCAATGCTTAACAAAGTTAGCAATATCAGATTTCATTCCATCCCAATAGTAAAGTCGCTTCATATCCACGTACATTTTACTACTACTGGGATGAATGGTAAATTTGGAACGATGAGAATCTTCTAAAATGTCTTTACGAAGATCAATAATATTTGGCACAACAAGTTTGCCAAAATTTCGAATACCGCCACGAACATCAATATCAAAGTCTTACAAACCTTCAATATCAATTTTATCCCTACAACTTTGGCTAAGAAGAACCAATTTGGGATCATGCTTTTGAGCTTCAAGAATGCGGTCTAAAAGAGAAGGATGAGCCTCAATGCTACACAAAACAAGAGATGAACATAAATCGGATTCACGATCTCGAATCTCACAAGTGGAAAAAGTCTAGAGATCATTCCATTCAGATATCATCATGGAAACAACCGCTTGTTGTTTACGACTAAGGGCATCGGCAACACGATTGCCCTTTTCCAGGAGTATAAAGAAAATCAAGATGATAAGATACAAGGAACTCGAGCCAACGTTGTTGACGCAAATTAAGTTCCTTTTGAGAAAATAAATACTTCAAAGATTTATGATCGGTGTAGAGAACAAATTTCTCTCCCAAAAGATAATGACGCCAAATTCTAAGAGCGAAAACAATAGCTGCGAGGTCTAAATCATGAGTGGCATATCTAGTCTCGGCAGGCTTTAGTTGCCTAGAAGCATAAGCGATAACATGTTCCCTTTGCATGAGAACGGCTCCCAAACCAACATGACTAGCATCGGTATAAATAATCAATTCTTGGTTCCCTTCGGGAATCGCAAGAATAAAAGCATCGGAAAGGAGTTCTTTTAAATGATCCTCTTTCCCGAAAAGCTAAGACATTCAAAATTACAATTAACTTTATGTAATCATCATTTTAGAAAAATTTACTTATTACAAGTCAACTTATTGTGTCTGACTGTCTCATCATAGCGTTTAGGAGATTCCTATCGATAACGTTGATCAAGCGCATCGACCAGAATTCTTAAAGCACTCAATGGGCAAAATAACACAAAATCATCTTATATATGATAAACATGCCTCTTATAAAATTTATAAACATTCTTTGCTCGTTTTAAGAACAATATCCAATCATACTTATAAACATCTTATTAAAAAGATTTGCAAAATTTAAATTGTTGTTTTCATCCATAATCAACAAATACAAGGATAAACTCATCGAGATATTCGTCGAATACTCGATTCATAAGATGGATGAAATAAGGTCGAAGGTTCGTCAAACCGGATGACATAACGAACCACTCACAAGAATCATAACGAGTGCGGAATGCGGTAAGTGGAATGCTACCCTCCGCAACTTGTAGCTGATAAAAACCGATGGCAAGGTCGACCTGAAACGACCTTAGCACCATTCAATAGATTGCTTAGGTGATAATCCTAAGACAAGCTCAAATATACTGGAAGATTCACAAACTACTTGAATGAGAGAAATAACACTTTCCTCATCAAGTGGATTTAAAGAATAAAATGATGTCACCGAATTTGGAAATCAAAATCATTAAAAACCAAAGAAATCTGCTTAACATATTAAGGATGTCGAAGATATATAGTCCGCTTAGGACATAGGATGTGGGCTTAATAATGATCAAGCCAATCCTTTCCCAAAAATCAATTTCAAAGCCTAAGTAACGCATAACATGCAAATCGACTCAAAAAGAATAATCACATAAAATAACTTCGACATTTTCACAAAGTAAACTGAGTGTTGCGGATTCACCAACCAGATTTGCTATTCTCAGTGAAGTCATTAAGCCCATAATATTTAAAGAAAAGAATCAACAAGTTCTTTTGATATAAAAGAGTGGGATGCATCCGTATCAAAAGGAACTTGAATAGGATAATCATAAAACAAATTAATGTCATCAAGGGTAGAATGAGAAATACCTTGACCAAGAGAAGTGTCACTAGGAGCTTGCACAACATTCAACTCTCCCTCTCTCCTACTTTGGAGTATTGGATATGTAGATATAAAATGGCCCGAACTTTTGCAATAACGACAAAAAGGGGTTTCAGACACTCATTTGCATAGTGGTTCGTAGAACCGCAATTGTAGCATCGTCCACGACTAGAGGTAGGAGACTTGGCTACCGATGTTTCTTGCTTTCCTTTTTTGTTGGGAATAGGGCCTTTGAACTTAATAGGCCTCTTCATGTTATGGTTGAAGTTCTTTTTGGCACTCACAACTTCAACATCACTTTCTCTATCGGCCTCTTCAAGTCGAAGAGCGATATCTACAAACTGATCAAAAGAAACTTCCAGTTTCAGAAGTAAAGGCTTTTTGAGGTTCTTATTCAACGCATAAACAAATCTCTGATTTTTCTTCAATGGGGTATTAATATATTTGACCCTATATTTAGAGAGAGATTCAAAATATGCGACGTAGTCGGTCACAGAAGATTCACCTTGAACAAGGTCAATAAAGCGCCGAGCTAAAGTTACTTTTTCAGCTTCCGACACAAACTTCAATTCGAACCTTTCCCGGAATTGCTCCGTGTTAGCACCAAAATTGGTCACTAACCTCGTTCAGAAAGATTGTGTAGAGATATAAGTGATGAAAGTAAATTAAACAAGGAAGAATATGCTAATTTAAATGCAGAAAGTAAGAACACCAAATTTATAGTGGTTCAGCGTAACTGCCTACATCCACTTTGTTCAACTTTATTGATTTCCTTTATGGTTGATTACAAATACAATTCGTGAATCAAATGCTTGAGTGAAGTTGTTAAGTAGAGAAGGTGAGTCTTGAAAATGGCAGAGTCTCCCCGGTGTTTTCTCTCCAAAAAAGGATCCCTTTCACTGTGACCCTGCCCCTCTATTTATAGACAAAGATGGGTTGGACTTCCCAAGTGGGCTGATGGCCGAACACTCCAGCCCGAGTACAGTGATCGCTGTATGCCGAACTAGGTGTGCCGAACGCTCTGTTGCCGAACAGTCCTTTCTATGCCGAACGATGTGGTTGATGTTTGGGAAGAGCAGGATGTTAGTCAGTCGAAGCCGAACGCTCCTCTAGACGCCGAGTACTCTTGTGCCGAGTACTTCTGATGCTACCGGGTACTACGCCGAGTACTCCTGTATGCCGAACCACAGATGCTGCCGAGTTCTCCTTGATGTCGAGTGCTCTTGTATGCCGAGCAGTCTCGTATGCCGAACAGTCTTGATGCCGAGCAGTCTTGATGCCGAGCACTCTTGATGCCGAGCACTCTTGCTGCCGAGCATTGGTTGACGCCGAGTGCCAGTTGACGCCGAACACTGCTGGGTGCTTCGCCGAACATTACTGTATGCCGGACACTATGGATGCTGTGTACTTCGCCGAACACTCCTAGATGCCGAGTACTCTCTGACGCCGAGTTCCACTGGATGCCGAGTACCACGCCGAGTACTCCTGGATGTCAAGTGCTTCGCCGAACACACCTGGATGTCAAGTGCTTTGCCGAACACTCCTGGATGTCGGTCACTCTCTGATGCCGAGTACTGGTTGCCGAGTACTACGCCGAGTTCTCCTAGATGCCGAGTACTAGTTGCCTGGCCAAATATCCAGGAAACACTTGCCCCCCAAAGTGTATCGCGTGGCGAACGTGATGCGCTTTGAATCTGGTACAATTTACCTCGGAGGTACCTTCTCGAGAATGTTAGTGAAGGAGGTGCATGACGAACTTGCCTCGCGTGCCGAACGTCTCTCCGCTATGATGCCGAACACTCCGGTATTGACCGGTTCTACCGGGTATAGCCTCTTCGACTTCTACCTCCCTCTATATAACCAGGCGCCCTTCCGCCATTTTTCTTTTACGCCTTCTTTTCTATCATTCCTAGAGATTTGCAATTCTTGCCATCCTATCAGATATAAAGTCCATTTAATCCATCCTCAATTTCGATCGTCGAATTAGGTATCATTCCTTCCACAATTGCATTACTTCCACTTTAGGTTCATCACATGGAAACGGGGTATTTCTTTAGTTGTAAATGCGTGGCTAGTGGAAGTGGTTCGCTCGTTTGGAGTCGCCGAACGATGTATGGTAGTTAGGCCTAGCTCCTTTGTGCTGATCAAGATTGGAAGAAAAAAGAAGATGGGGCGTCGAACGGCGTAACCTTCGCCGGGCGATCTGTCTCTGTCGTTCGGTGTAAATGGAGAGGGAGCAGGATGGAGTTATGACCGAAGGCAGAGCGCTACTCTAGCCGAACGAACTAAGGCCGAACACTACCCTAATGCCGGACAGACACATACGCCGAATAGCATTTTGACCGAACGACATAATTGCCGAACAACTGTCGTGCCGAACAGTACTTAGACATGCCGAACGAACACATACGTGCCGAACAAAACTTAGACATGCCGAACGAACACATACGTGCCGAACAAAACTTAGGCATGCCGAACGAACACATACATGCCGAACAGGACTTAGACATGCCGAACACACATATATGCCGAACAGAACTTAGGTCGAACAATCTCAATGCCGAACAACATTCAAATGCCGAACAGTAACTTAGGTCGAACAATTTCAATGCCGAACAACATTCAAATGCCGAACAGTAACTTAGGTCGAACAATTTCAATGCCTAACAACATTCAAATGCCGAACAGTATAAATGTTAGACTACACTTAGGCCGGCCACTTTATAAATCATATGTTTTCTGAATCTGGAACTGTAATCGCCTCAAGGCAAGCTTTTTGAGACGGTCAGCGATGACGGTCTTCGAAGGCGATGATTCGAAGCTAATTATTATATCTTTAAAAACCTTTAGATTCTTATCGCTTGTACACAATTGCTTGCACTAGTTCACACACCACGTGGGGGGGAAACTCGTGTTGCTAATTCTAACGTTCAACGTTTTTTGAGTATAGTTCTCTCAAGCACTTAGTTATTTATTTGGGATGTTAAGAAAATCTAGCTCTGCCACCATATCTGACAGGCCTGGGCCGTCAGCAAAGCAAGGAGCCGCTGATACTTCTAACCCGTCAACTTCTCCCGCTCATAACTTGGCGCCTGATGCTCTAGAGGCAACCATCTTACTAGACAATCCGATCGATTCTCAAGCCTCGAAGGTCAACGAAGCTGCTCTGCGGCGGATATGCTCTATTCATGGGATTCCTTTCGCCGACGTGTTAGTCCCTTCGAGACACGATCGCCCTCATCTACCCCCAGTCGGGTACACTACCTGCAACAAGTTCATGTGCTGGATGGGCAGCGTGCCTCCATTCAACTTATTTCTCCGGGATGTTCTGCAGTACATAAACATGGCTCCATCGCAACTGCACCCGAACGGTCATGCGTTTCTATATGGGACTTACTTACTTTTCATGGCCGTCTTCTCCAGACCTCCAACCCCCGGTGATATCAGATACATTTATATGTTCAAGAGACGGAAAGACAGTCCTTCCTTTATGTTCCTCGAGCCATATCACAAGTGCCAGATCTTGACAGGGGCATGTAGCAAATTCGCCCTGTACAAACAGGAATGGTTCTATGTGCGCTGCCCTTCTGGTTTCGCTAGGAGATGGGTTGAAGGCAATAAGTCTCTCTGCTGAGTCACTATTTGTATTTAATCGGAGTCATACTTTTCCTAACTCCTCCTTTCATCTTTTCAGGTATCAACCCGCGTCCGGAAGGCCGAGGATATTCTGAGGCTGTTGAAGCCATTAGAGCTCTCCCTGCTGGGGATCGAGACATCCGGACTATCATTTCGAATGAATCGCTGTCGGGGTTTGGCTTGCTAGCCCCTGGTCGTCGGATCAGCCTTCCAGAAGGTGTTACCATTCCCAAACCTCCGTCCGGTAAAGGGAAAAAACTTGCCGGATCGTCGTCGCGCCGCGCTCCCGACACGCACGAAGAAGGCGAGCGCAAAGAGGATGATGCCCCTGAAACTCAGGGTGAGAATGCGGGTCCTGCTCAGAATCCGGCAGTCGAAGTTCACGACATTGAGACGTCGTCCTCCCCTTCGAAGGGAAAAAGGAAGTTAAAATATAAAGTTCGGAAGGAGAAAGTTGGTGGCACTTCAAAAGTCACACTTATTCCGCCTGAGAAAGAGGCTTCCTCACAGCATCTGGAAAGTTCTCTGAAGGGTCTGTCCAACCTGTCCATCCCCGATGATTTACTTAATTACGGGTTCGATGATCCTGAAGCTCTCAAATTTTCTTCGTCCGCTAGAGGCAATGTAGGAGTTCAACTCTCAGCTCAAGGAGACAACACTCCGATTAGCAAAGATAAACGAACGGGTCCGTCGGGGGGAACACTAGGACACACACGCACATGCGCATCCCATAATATACTTCAATTCTTTTTAATTCGTGAATTCTCCTTAACTCGTTGTTATCTCCATTCTTTGCAGGTGATATGGGCCGCTCTCATGGACTTGATCGCCTTCAGGGGTCTTCTATATTCCATCACTCTGGACGGGATTCCGGTTCAGGCAGACGCAGGGACCGAGGTGATTATGAAGACAGGGACAATCGTCCTCGTAAGTCATCTCACCGCAAGAAAGCACATTCTCAATCTTCTCAGTCCCGCGATCTTCCTCCTTCAACTGAGCCGGATAAAGAGAAGTCTTCGCAGAAGGGTTATTAGTCTGATGCTGCTCGAGAACAACACTCCAGTTCATCGAGTACGAGGCAAGTTCGAGAGCAACGTAAAAGAACGGAATTCTCAAAGCCTCCTCTTCCTACTCCTGCAGTAGGCCCAACTGTTGCGGAAAAGATGCTCGACCTTAAGGCCAAGTTTCCGAAAATCTGTTTTGACGGCTTGAAATTCCTCCCGGCCATTCATCATATTCCCGGGCATGTGAAGCAGAGTGCCATTGCCTGCAATAACGACGTCTATGTTCAACATGACGCGTTTGTGCACCTGGTGGAGAAGGTCTCGGAAGTATCTGTTGAGCGTCAACACGAGATTGACCGTCTGAATCTGGAGGCTGACAGCGATAAGAAAATCATCAAACTCCAAGACGAAGAGCTCGCTTCGTATAAGTCAAAGCTAGAAGCCACTGAACAAAGCGCAAAAAATACTGCCGAGGTAGTTACTCGTTTAGAGGCGGCTCACAAAAAAGAGCTTGACGAAGCAGTCCAGCACAGCGGTGCCCTCGCCCTAGAAAAAGATTTTGTCCAAAAGGAAAGGGACGCACTTGCTACTCAAGTCAAGGAGCTGAAGGAATTACTTTCCAAGGAGAAGGAAGACAAAGTAGCTGCTCAAGAAGAATCGCAGCGATACTGTGATGAGATTGTTGCTACCCGACTCCTAAAGACAAAGCTCGATGACGAACTCGCTGGGGTCGAGAAAATGAAGGACGAGGCCCGTGAGGAGGGCAAGAGAGAGGCTGCGGAGGAGATTGACTCTCGCCTCGAGGCGGCCGCGGAAGCCGGCAGGGAAGAGGTCAAAAACATGTTTGACCCGCTGATTGCTGAATATGGAGCCCGCGTCCTTATGCATCGCGACTTAACATTCTTGGGCGACGGCTACCTTGAGTCCCTAGCTGAGGCCTGGGAAACTTTGATAAGGATCAGGAAGATTGAGTCGGGCTCCGAAGAGGTTGATGAGGAGGCCTTGGTGAAAGAGTTCCTTAGGGGGAATGAGCCATCGGATTTATCCGCAGCATTGTCACTTTACAGCAAAGGCTCTCCCCTTCTGAAAGAGAAGAATGATGAAGCTGGCCCGTCTGGGGTTAATATTACTGCTCTTCATGCTACTGCTCAACCTGACGCTCAATCGGCCGGTCGACCGACACTTGATCCATTCGAGCAGCATGTTGGTTATGACCCCGAAGACCCCGGGCTCGGTGCTCATGTGCTATCACCTATCCTGGAGGGTGAAACCCCACGCGCCACCGATAGCCAACCGGAACCTGGTAGGAAATTCTTCTTTCTCTAGAAGTTGAGAGATCCCGTCATTTTTCAGCAATGGTTACTGGCTCTAACGCTCATTCTTTATATTTTCATGTAGGTTGTTCTGACGCCGAGCCAACTCCGAGGAGCGATGACGCCAAGGAGGAAACAGAGAAAACAAGCGATGCCGCTCACGTGGGAGTAACTCCCGGTCCAGACGCTCAAGTGATCGGGGCGCTAGATGATGACAAGCTTGATACTTCGTCTCCTGCCGAAGGAAACGATGAAATTGAAATTACTGGTGCCTCTGAGCATACTTCAGAGATGAGCATGAAGGACCGTCTCGCCGACGAGGAGAAGAAAAAGGTCAAAGTCAAAGTTGAATCTGAAATTCTTGAACTCACTGACCCGCGGAACAGACCTTTGAAAATCATTCTCCCGGGCAGGTCCAAACCACTAGATGTTCCGTCTCCTACTCCTGACTCCGTTTCTCTAGCAAGCAAAAAGTCCAAGAAAAAGCGTGAGGGAGAGGAGTCGTCGGAAACACCAAAGAAAGACAAGAAGAAGAAGTCGAAGAAATAATCGATGCACTTGTTCAATAAGTTTCATGCTTAAGTTTTGTAATTGTTTTTATCTTCCACAACTCGTAGTTTGTATAGGTCTGAATTTTGTAGGAGTGATCGTGTATCCCCATTTTGGACTTATCGAATAAAATTTTAGTTTCTTTTTTGTCTGAATGATTCTCTTGTCTTTATTTGGTTTGCTGATACTGTGCTCCGGGGACTTGGAGACTTGAGACTGTTCATATTCTAGTCCGCGCTCGGGGGACTTAGAGTACTCCACTCCGCACTCTGGGGATTCGGAGATTTGAAATCGTTTATACTCTAGTCCGCGCTCTGGGGACTTAGAGTACTCCGCTCCGCACTCTGGGGATTCGGAGATTCGTATTCGCTTATACTCTAGTCCGCGCTCTGGGGACTTAGAGTACTCCGCTCCGCACTCTGGGGATTCGGAGATTTGAAATCGTTTATACTCTAGTCCACGCTCTGGGGACTTAGAGTGCTCCGCTCCGCACTCTGGGGATTCGGAGATTCGTAGTCGTTTATACTCTAGTCCGTGCTCTGGGGACTTAGAGTACTCCGCTTCGCACTCTGGGGATTCGGAGATTTGAAGTCGTTTATACTCTAGTCCGCGCTCTGGGGACTTAGAGTACTCCGCTCCGCACTCTGGGGATTCGGAGATTCGTATTCGTTTATACTCTAGTCCGCCCTCTGGGGACTTAGAGTACTCCGCTCCGCACTCTGGGGATTCGGAGATTCGAAATCGTTTATACTCTAGTCCGCGCTCCGGGGACTTAGAGTACTCCGCTCCGCACTCTGGGGATTCGGAGATTTGTATTCGTTTATACTCTAGTCCGCGCTCTGGGGACTTAGAGTACTCTGCTCCGCACTCTGGGGATTCGGAGATTTGAAGTCGTTTATACTCTAGTCCGCGCTCTGGGGACTTAGAGTACTCCGCTCCGCACTCTGGGGATTCGGAGATTTGAAATCGTTTATACTCTAGTTCGCGCTCTGGGGACTCAGAGTACTCCGCTCCGCACTCTGGGGATTCGGAGATTCGGAATCGTTCGTACGAGTCTGTATGTCATGCAGGATAATGTAATTTATCATCCAATTAAGAGATATAGAAACTTCATAGAAAATATGGCTTCAAGCCTTTATTAATGAAAATCAACTAAATTGCTTGATTACAACTTTTAAAAAGGAAACTAAGTCATTACTGAATGGAAACATGCAGGAAATAACAGTGCCTACAATAAGAAAGGAAAACATGCTAAAGGTAATAGTGCCGCAAATGTTCACTGTTCCATGCTCGAGGGAGTGTCGCGCCATCAACTGTCGCTAGCTTGAATGTTCCTTCTCCAAGCTTCCGTTCAATGGCGTATGGACCTTCCCAGCTGGGATTCATGCGTGACGGTACCGGGAAGACTCGTTTCAGAACGAGATCACCCACATCAAAGATTCTTGGCCGGACTCTGCCATCGTAGTAACGCTTGACTCGATGTCTGTGCGCCGCCGCCCTTAATTCAGCTTCTTCACGCTTTTCGTCGATGCAGTCCAGTGATTCCAGCAAGAGGTTTTGGTTTGTCTTGGGATCATAGTATGTCACTCGGTGCGATGGAACTTCAAGTTCCACGGGTATAACGGCTTCAGAGCCATATGCCAAGGCGAACGGAGTGTGGCCGGTCGTAGACTTGTGGGCAGTTCTATATGCCCATAATGCTGTCGGGAGTTCATCTACCCACTTGCCTCCAACCTTCTCCAGACGTTTCTTCAGTATGGACTTGATTATTTTGTTAATGGCCTCAACTTGTCCGTTAGCTTTTGGGTGTGCAACGGCGGCGAACTTTTTCTCGATGCCGTACTTTAAACAGAACTCTTTGAACTCTCTACTTTCAAATTGCGTTCCGTTGTCTGTAATGATGGTGCGTGGAAGGCCAAAGCGGCATATAATGTTTCGTACAACGAAGTTAATGACCTTCTTAGAGGTGATAGTGGCCAAAGGTTCTGCCTCAGCCCATTTCGTGAAATAGTTGACTGCTACTATTGCGTATTTCGCACCACCTTTGGATAGAGGCAAAGAGCCGATTATGTCGATTCCCCAGATCGCAAATGGCCAGGGACTGATCATTTGTGTGAGTTCCGTTGATGGAGCCCTCGGGATTTTCGCATATCTTTGACACTTGTTGCATTTTCTTGCGTAGTCCGCGGCATCCCGGTTTACGGTGGGCCAGTAATATCCATAGCGGAGGATCTTCTTTGCTAGCGTTTGCCCCCCAGTATGGTCGCCACATTCCCCTTCGTGAACCTCTCTCAAGACTCGCTTTGTTTCATCATGAGCGATGCATCGTAATAACGGGACTGAGAATCCTTTTCGATACATTGATCCATCCTGCATTATGTATCGCGCGGCCTTTCGAAGGACCTGCCGTCTTTCGCTTCTTTTTCCTGGTAAAGCCCCGGTCGTCAGATACAGTTTGAATGGGGTTATCCACGATTCCTTCTCGATTTCTGTTCCCAACACGCGATCGACTTTCATTTCGTCTATGCTCGGGGCATGCAAGACTTCGACGGGATACAATCCCATTTGTTGCGCATCGTCGGTACTCGCGAACTTAGCCAACAAGTCGGCTTCTTTGTTCTGTTCGCGCGGGATATGTGAGATGTCATAACGCTCAAGATTTGATAGTAGTTCTTGGACCTGAATGAGGTACAGAGCAAGCTTTCATCCCTTTGCTTGGTAGTCTCCCCGTACTTGGTAAACCACCAACTGCGAGTCACAAAAGATTTCGACTGATTCGATCCCGAGTTCCCTGATGAGCTTCAAGCCAGCGATCAGTGCTTCATATTCGGCTTCGTTATTTGTAGCCGGGAAATCGAGCTTCAGGGCATAACAGATCGATCGGTTTTTCGGAGTTACAAGAACCACGCCCGCGCCGGAGCAACGGTCGTTTGATGCACCGTCAGTGTATAATTTCCATCGAACGGGGGGAATGATGTCGTGATCGTCCGGTTTGATGGGTATGGTAAATTCAGCGATGAAGTCTACTAACGCTTGCCCTCGGATGGCTCTCCGTGGTAAGTACGCGATATCGAATTGGCTCAACTCGATGTTCCATCTTAGCAATCTTCCAGAAGTTTCCGGCCGTTGGAGTACCTGCCACAGGGGTTGATCGGAATAAACACCGATTGAATGTGCTTGAAAGTACGGGCGAAGCTTTCGTGATGCAATCACCAAGCAATAAGCCAATTTCTCTATTTTAGGGTAATTCCTCTCGGCCCCTGTTAAACGTTTGCTAACATAATATACCGGCTTTTGGACTCGATCCTCCTCTCGTACCAAAGCCGCACTTATCGCATGTGGGGATACAGCCAAGTATACGTACAACATCTCATGGTCAACTGGTTTTGATAGCATTGGTGGGCTCTCCAGATGCCTCGCCAGATTCCGGAATGCTCCCTCACAGCTAGACGTCCATTCAAAATTTCTCTTTCCTTTCTTTATTATGTCAAAGAACGGGATGCACTTGTCAGTTGCCTTGGATATAAATCGACTCAGCGCAGCTACTTTTCCGTTCAAGCTCTGTACCTGCTTTATAGTCTTGGGCGCTTGTACATCTCGAATAGCTTGGATATTTTCCGGGTTGGCTTCGATTCCCCTAGCGTTGACGATGAATCCTAAAAACTTTCCTGATGCAACGCCGAAAGAACACTTCAACGGGTTGATCTTCATGCCATAAAACCTGAGTATGTCGAACATTTCAGCCAAGTCTTGAATGTGGTCGTTTGACCGTCGTGACTTCACGAGCATGTCATCCACATAGACTTCCATGGTTTTACCCAGCTGGTCCTTGAACATTCGATTCACCAGACGTTGGTAAGTTGCTCCAGCATTCTTCAATCCAAAGGGCATCACTACATAGCAATACAGTCCGACATTTGTAACGAAGCTAGTGTGTTCTTGGTCCGGAATATGCATTGGGATTTGGTTGTATCCTGAGTACGCATCCATGAATGACAGTAACTCGTGCCCTGCGGTGGAATCGACCAACTGATCGATCCTAGGCAACGGGAAACTGTCCTTAGGGCATGCTTTGTTCAAGTCGGAATAATCTACGCAAGTCCTCCATTTCCCATTCGCCTTCTTTACTAGCACGGGGTTGGATACCCATTCAGGGTAGAGGGCGTCGCGGACGAACCCATTTGCTTTGAGTTTGTCCACCTCCTCTCCAAGAGCGGCGGATCTCTCCGGATCCATTCCTTTCCTTTTTTGCTTGACTGGGACGTATTTCGGGTCTATGTTCAACATATGACTCGTGATGGTGGGAGAAATCCCACACATATCAGAATGCGTCCAGGCGAAAACATCAAGGTTCGCCCGGAGGAAGTTGCTAAGGTCGTCAGTCATTGCGGGGCCGAGCTGTGATCCGATCTTCAGTATTCGCGAAGGGTCGTCACGGCTAACTGAAATGTCAATTGTTAATTCAGCCGGTGTCGCCTTCTCTTCCCTGGGTTTCTCATCGTCGTCTCTCAGATCTATATCTCCGTAGATCCGAGAACTATGCCCAAGCTAGGGCTCGGGCACTACTTGTCAATTGTCTGCATTGAGGATGCGGACGGGATTGTCCGCAACCTTTCCCTTCTCCCTCCGGTGGGCCTCTCGGAGCTCGGCCACATAACAGGAACGACCAGCTGCTTGGTCGCCGTGAACAATGCCTACTCCTTTGTCAGTCGGGAACTTCAAAGTTAAACACCACGGGGCTAACGCTGCCCTAAACTCTGCCAGGTCCGGCCGACCCAAGAAAACGTTATATGGAGAGTCCACATCCAAAACTATAAAGGGTAGAATTCGCACTCTCCGACGCTCGCCTTGTCCCAGTTCAACTGGTAACTCGACATATCCCACTGCATCAGTTGCAGCGCCGTTAAAGCCGTGAATACGAGCTTTGGATGGTTTCAAGTCTTTTGTTTCTAGCTTCATTTGATCGTAGGCCTTCTTGAAGATGATGTTGACTGAACTTCCAGAATCAATCAGAATTCTTTTTACATATGCTGGTCCGATCGTTGCAGATATGACCATGGGGTCGATGGTCGGAGCCTCTACCTGATCAGCGTCTCTGCTTCTGAACATAATATCGTCTGTCATTACGCGCTGCTGCTTAGCAGGGGCTCCGTCCTCCATGTTCGAACAACACTCAAAATCTGCATGCTTCAAGGAACTTGCATATCGCTCCATCTCCTGCCAATTCTTATCCGCGGGGTGAGGCCCGCCGATAATTGTATTTATGACCAGTCTACCAATGGTCCGGGCAGGCTCCTCGGGATGACGTGGAGCTGGTGCATGACCTGGGTTGGACGTTCCCTGTCCTCCTTCTTGAGGATCCTTCACAAATTCTTGCAATTTCTTCTGCCTGATCAACTTTTCGATAGCGTCGTGCAAGTGTCTACATTCTTCCGTATTGTGTCCATAAGTCTCATGGAAGCGACAATATTTCCCGGTCCGCTTCTGTTCTTCGGTTGATTCTTTTGGACGTGGTTTTCTATACTGAAAAGTATTGCAGGTGGATAGGTAAATGTTTTCAAGTGGGGCGTTTAGCGGAGTGTACTCGCTGTAGCTTGGAATTCTCGACTTCCACTTTCCTGCTTCTTTTCTTTTCCCTTGACTCCTTCCTCCGGACTCCTTGGGTTACCCAGGCTTGTTCTGGACATTGACTTGGACCTTTCCCGAGCTGTCTCCCGATTGCTTCACAGCGATGTTGCTCTTTATTGACTCTTGGACAGGCCCTGGCGCCTTATCTCGTCGTACCCACCTAGCTTCCTCTCTTCTTATGAACTGGTGTGCCTTAGAGTAGAAACGCTCTAGCGTAGCTGGAGGTTTTCCTGCCAGCCAGTCTCCAAACTCAGAGTCTGGATCCACACCTCTCATTACAGCCATCAGAATTGCATGGTCATTGGGATTACTGACTTCAGTTGCTGCTACGTGGAATCTTTGCAAATATTCCTTCAACGATTCCCCAGGATTTTGGATTACACTTGACAGAGACATCATGTCCTTTGGGCGCGTAGTGTGTATCCTGAACTTCTCAATAAACTTCTTTGCCAACTCCTCGAAATTTGATACGGATCGCAGAGGAAGTCGGGTGAACCACATAGTAGCGATCCCAGATAGAGTAATCGGAAAGCACCTACACTTGGTGGCATCATTCGCTCTGGCTGAATCCATCATCCATTCGTACCTCATGACATGTTGTCTAGGGTCAGTCTTCCCTTCATATGCAGGAATAGTAGGCATACTAAACTTCCTGGGGTACGCCGCTTGCAACACAACATCCGTGAACGGAGTATGACTTCTTGACACTCCCCAGTCATCATTTGATAAGCCCTGATTCTCTTTCATTAGTTGCCTGATCATGGCTGTCAGATCGGGTGTCTGTATGGAAGGCGGAAGGTTGGAGTCTGTTCTACGCGCCTATCCATGCTGATGCCTCCTCTCTTGGCGATCTGCCAATCGTGCATCTTGAGGTTTGACATCGTTAGCATTTTGATGATCTGGGCCTCTATCTTCCATCTGTATCCCGGTCCTGAAGCTTCCAGCTCTTGCTTGGTCACGGTCTCCCGCTGTTCGAACAGCAGCATCTGCTCGCGCAGCATCAGTCTTATGGCGTCTGCGCCTGGGAGGTTCATTAGAGGAAGTAGAGCTGTCAGATGAGGAGTAAGCAGCGGGATTGCCCCCAACATTATGTTGCTGCTGTTGAGTAAGTTGTGCCATCAGGTTGGCATTGGCTTGCATCTGCTCTCCTAGTTGTCTCCTACTTTCCCTGAGTTCTCTCATCAAGTCATTGAACTCTATCCTGGTGACAACTGGAGTCTGTTCTTGAGCGGCAATTCCTGCACTCGGAATTGCTGGTTGATTGCTAGGTCCTGCTTGTTGCACACTAGCAGTTTCGTGGGCATCCGCATTATGAGAAGCTGACCTGGTACGTGGTCTTGCCATTGTAGAGTTATTGGTATGAACTCTGAGTAGAATCAACGGATGTCCTATCAGTGAGTCGGATCTTCTTTGGGGGATTTGTTCAATCCAGTAGCTTCAAAGCAGATCCTTGAGGTCTGAGAATTCAATTCTCAGTGAAAGCACCAAAGTGTTAGCACCAAAATTGGTCACTAACCTCGTTCAGAAAGATTGTGTAGAGATATAAGTGATGAAAGTAAATTAAACAAGGAAGAATATGCTAATTTAAATGCAGAATGTAAGAACACCAAATTTATAGTGGTTCAGCGTAACTGCCTACGTCCACTTTGTTCAACTTTATTGATTTCCTTTATGGTTGATTACAAATACAATTCGTGAATCAAATGCTTGAGTGAAGTTGTTAAGTAGAGAAGGTGAGTCTTGAAAATGGCAGAGTCTCCCCGGTGTTTTCTCTCCAAAAAAGGATCCCTTTCACTGTGACCCTGCCCCTCTATTTATAGACAAAGATGGGCTGGACTTCCCAAGTGGGCTGATGGCCGAACACTCCAGCCCGAGTACAGTGATCGCTGTATGTCGAACCAGGTGTGCCGAACGCTCTATTGCCGAACAGTCCTTTCTATGCCGAACGATGTGGTTGATGTTTGGGAAGTGCAGGATGTTAGTCAGTCGAAGCCGAACGCTCCTCTAGACGTCGAGTACTCTTATGCCGAGTACTTTTGATGCTACCGGGTACTACGCCGAATACTCCTGTATGCCGAACCACAGATGTTGCCGAGTTCTCCTTGATGTCGAGTGCTCTTGTATGCCGAGCAGTCTCGTATGCCGAACAGTCTTGATGCCGAGCAGTCTTGATGCCGAGCACTCTTGATGCCGAGCACTCTTGCTGCCGAGCATTGGTTGACGCCGAGTGCCAGTTGACGCCGAACACTGCTAGGTGCTTCGCCGAACATTACTGGATGCCGGACACTATGGATGCTGTGTACTTCGCCGAACACTCCTAGATGCCGAGTACTCTCTGACGCCGAGTTCCAGTGGATGCCGAGTACCACACCGAGTACTCCTGGATGTCAAGTGCTTCGCCGAACACACCTGGATGTCAAGTGCTTCGCCGAACACTCCTGGATGCCGGTCACTCTCTGATGTCGAGTACTGGTTGCCGAGTACTACGCCGAGTTCTCCTAGATGCCGAGTACTAGTTGCCTGGCCAAATATCCAGGAACATGCTCCCAAGTCAGATCCACTTCAATAATTTCCGAAATCAAAAGCTCATACCAATCTAATGCTCTTTCTTGGAGCATGCTAGAAGCCACTTGGACTCGATGAAGATCAATAAGATTCATGCGGGAAAAGATGTGATCGCATGATCTAAGCCAAGCTTGGATTTCTATAACATTTTTGGATCCCTTGAATGGCCTTCCACCCAAAGTGGTATAATCTCTACACAAGCGTGCAAACCCGAATTTAGGGTGAGTAGACGCTGGAACGGGTCCGACAGCTTGGTCATTGTTCACAAGATCTAAAAGTTGTTGAGAAGACACAAATACTCCCTCCTGAGGAGTAGCACTGGATTGAACGGCGCTGGGACGGCCTGGTCTAACCATTTCTCTTCTTTAAGAAAGAAAGAAGAGGAAAAAGGTTATTCACAGAATGAATATCAAACAAACTTGATTGATAAAACAAGGTATCATAAAAAGAAATAGGATAGAACGGTACGAAGACTCGAATTAAATCCTATGGCACGATTCCTAAGAAAGACTTAGGACAATGATCCTTGCTAGATTATTCTACATTGTTTCGAAGTTTGGCTCTGATACCAAGTAGTGACGCCCCACCTCTATACTCACACTATCCAAGGACACTACGGAGTAATGTCATCGACTACCATAAAGAATAAGGCTGTTGAGGAGCGACCATCTATGTAATTGGTTTGTGCGAGTACCGATATGTCAGATAATATAACTTACATTTCATTTCAAGTGGAAATCCGACATATCAGTTACAAACTCAAAGCTACCACACAGTGGCTATGTGGACTTCGGAAACAAATATAGAAATAAACATAACACAAATCAGTCACAGATATTCATATCACAAAGGCGGAAACAGATATGAATATATCACATAGAAGTGTACATCAAAGTAGTGGTCAAACTAGATCCACTACATCACAAAAGAATATATACAAGTGCTAGACAAAAGAATAAGTATACATCAAGGAGTCTCTATCTCGAATGTATAATAACAAAAACTACTAAGCTAAAGTAGTTAGCCAAAAGTCAGGTGACGAACCCTGATAAGATGTCAAGCAGAAGCACCTGAAATACCTCGGTCTGACCCGAGTATTATTTAAGAAGAAAATAATAAAAGGATCAGTCTAGCTATAAATATAAGATAAAATGAGATAGGATAAGAGATATAACTAAACGTATGCTAACAATAATGCCATACTGTGACAAGTATACATTTCATAATAAAGAAAATCATACAAAATCTCAAATCTACTCAAGACACCAAAAAGAATCACATTCTTTAAATTATTCACCAAAACACAAATATTGACAAAACTTATCAATGCCAATCGCATAAAAATTGGTGAAACACAAATTCTAGAAATCATCAACCAAAAATCTAGAAATCACAAAAGGGGGAAGGCCTATCACAAACGGGAGCATGAAAACTCACCAACACGTGTATCACAAACGGGTCGCTAACCCATGGTCGCTAACCATAGAGCCGGTGCCACGATGTAGTACAGCGAACGCCCATGGAACTTGAAACTCAAATAATCCAGAACATCGACGTAGTACAGCGTTACGCCTAATGAACCAAACTCAAATAATACGGAACAACGACGTAGTACAGCGAACGCCCGATGAACCGAACTCCAATAAACCGGAACAACGACGTAGTACAGCGTTATGCCCGATGAACCGAACTCCAATAAACCCATAGGTCGCTGGCCTATAAAAATGAGACGAAGCTCCATAAATTGGGGTACAGTCCCCCACGTGGACAAAGAGACATCGCATATCGCTAGTCTAAACCACAAAATGATCATCATCGATCGTCAAGAAGTGTTGATTACACTAAGCTAGTAAATAAATGAGTTTAGCTTCATGTCCCATAACCACTGGCTTAACTTAAATATTTACGAACAAATTGTAGATCTCCACTCAAAAATTGTCATAAGAGTTTCAATCGAACAAGTCTAAGAATTAACCGACAAAGTAAACCCAAGCATTTCATACCACTTTCTAAGCCGTTTAATTAGATTTCTCATACGAATAAGGTAAAGGTTTGTATATACTAATAGATTGGAAAACGGTTTTAAAAGAGAGCTTTATATTTAAAATAGTGTCGAAATCGTTTTGATGAAAGAGTTTGAGTATTTACTACTAGTAAAGAAACCTTTGTATTTAGAAGTGACAAATCACAAAAATGATTGTAGAAACAATCAATCACCAAAGATTCACATACGAAGACGTGAATTAAGTCCAAAGAAATCGATACCAAATCCATCAAAATGGATATTCCCAAAAATCCCGAAAAAGAAGTCATCAAGGTCGATGAAAGTGATAACAACTAATCGGAGCAACAAAAATCGATAAACAATGGAAATTCAATCAAGAAAATCCTAAACAGGCAGAAATAGACAGCTCCAAACATCTGGGGGTCAATCCAGGCGTCTGGATTTAGGTTCTGGAAATTCAGAAACCATCCAGACGTCTGAAAGATGGCTTCAAACGTCTGACATGTTTTCAGACGTCTGAAAGGTTGTTTCAGACGTCTGATTCTGTTTTCTGCATTTTTTTTCTTCTGCCGTATATTTTTTTCTCCAGAATGCATAACTAGACGTCTGAACATTAATTTCAGACGTCTGGATGCCTGGGCTGGGCAACAATTTGCCTAGGCCAAGATGGCCAAAACGATTCGGGAGCAAACGAGCGAGCAACGACGACTAGGGATTTATGCCAAGAGACAACCCAGCCTTATAGGCTCTTCAATACGCCCCAAATATCATTGTCCAAACATCCATAGAAGGATTTTAATAAAATTGGACCAAAACATCAAAATTTGGAAAATTCACCAAATCAATTCAAATCAAAATCAAATGAATATGCACAAGTGTTAGGAATTCATACCTAACAACAAAGAAAGTTATAGACATAGATGTGAGTTCAAGAACTCACCTTTAAAACTCAAAAACACGAATGAGAAGCTCTAAAACAAAGGAAAGGCCAATTCCTCTTCAACTTCAACTCAAGAAGCTCCAATCTAAGCTAATAAGCAAATATTTCCTAAGTTAGGGTTTAGGATTTTCTGAGAATTGAAGAGAGATAGAGATGGAGAAGATGAAGAGGATGCTTACCTAAGCTTCTCCTTGATTTCTAGCTTGAAGTTGATCTTTCCTAAACAAACTAGGGTTTGGAATTTCTATCTCCAATCTTTTTCCCCCATTTCTCTTGAGCTAGAGTGTTAGGAAAAGGAGTGAGTGAATGAAGAGGAGTTGAGTGGTGTGTTAGGGTATTAGATGGGTTGATGGGCTGAAACCCAAACCCAAAGCCCAAGTAGAAAAATAGCAAATTCTACTCAACTCCAAACATATCGATGTTTATACTCAAAAAGTTGTAAACACCATTTTGGACTCAATGGAAATAGTCTCGAGTCCCAATTCGACTGTTTACAAAAAGTAACATTTTGGACTTTAATCTGATTAACGATGCTATATTTAAATAAAACATTTAAATATACAATCGTAAAATATGCGGGTTGTTACAGAAGAGGTATGACCTACACCAAGTTTTTTTGTCACAAGCTAATCAAAAAAAAACAATGCAACTTCAAAATAGAATTGCGGATTTGGAGAAGACGGTTCAGATGCTAGTATCCCAAAGCCAGGTATTTCTGAAACTGAAATTCTAAATTGGGTTGCTCTACCACAGATGCTTTTTTTAGGGAAAAAAATTAATTTAATTTAATTTCATTGCCAAAGCAAGCACCATGACATAGAAAATTTTAAATCTAAACTACTTCCTCATTGATATATGAAATGTTGAAATGCAGGTATTCTTTTTTTCTGCATTGAAATCATTGAATTAGAATGAAAGTTGATTAGGGCATGGTTTGGGAACACAGCAAAGTTTTTAAGATAGTGACATGGGTTTGAACTTTTGGACTGGGCTAGGTTGGGTTAACATCGACTGTAAATTGTATATATTATATAATCTATTTAAACATTTAATAAAATTTGTATCAGCTTTTTATTAAAAGTTTTTAAAACTTGTATGAAATTCGTATAACATGAAAAATGTAATATTAAATTATGTTGGCATTGAATATTTATTAATGTATTTATGAAAAAAAACTTGAGATGGCTCTGGATTTGTGAATGCATGTATATTTTGCACATCATATTTTTCATCAAGTATCAACTAGCAGAAGTATGCTATTTTCGCATGTAGCTGTCATTATGAAGGCAATATGCCAACTGCCACGTTGGTAATAAATTTGAATTTAGAACTAGAACAAATTTATATAAGTCTTTGGATTTGAGTGCATAAGTGTATAAATATTCATATGTCCTTGTGATTGCGAGAGTGGGATTGCGTGTGTGTAGTTGTCTGCATGTGTGAGTTTGAGGATTTTAATTATGTGCAGGGTCAGTGTATGTGCGTTCCAGGCAGTGTACATATATATGTTGAGTGCCGTGTCCATATAAAATGAATTGGCTTGAGTGTTTGCGTACTCATTTTAATAGCTCTGTTTTTATATGGCGTATAGGTATACCTGCTATGTGAGTGATATATACATATATTTGCATTTTAGTGTGTTTGCATGTATTTACATTTTCATTCTGATGTTGTGTGTTTTCAAGCAATTCTTGCTTTGGGTTCTTGACTTTGTTTGCCGTGTGTTTCCAAGCGTGTGGCAGGGTGAGTCTATCAATGTGTGTTTATACCGTATAAATGTGTGTTGTTGCTAAATAGTGGGGCTGCAGTGTGTGTATGTTCATCAGAGATCGTGTTGGATTTGTTTGATTGCGTGAGCGTATCTATGTGGGTGAGTTATTATTGTTATATGCAGGTTTATATAGTTGTTAGTGTGTGCATGTTATCCCGCCTTTTGGCAAGGCCGTGACACCAAGAACTTGACTAGAAACCAATGATAGTTCGTCCTGGAGATCGGTTATACGCAAGCTCACTATGGATATCGACGAATTTTTTCTAAGTCCGTATCGAGCTAAAATTGATATGACACGACAGGCAAAGCTATGAGAGCCAACGTTCCGAATTTCAAGTCAATCGGAGTTCGTATGCTCAAGATATTGATCGATCATGGTTGAGAAATCCAAACTTGCATCGATTATAACTCGAGATCTACAAGTCCAAATGCCACCAAATTTTGACAGGAGCTTACGATGACCTAAGGAATGTTCATGCCAAATTTCAACTCGATTGGAGCAAGTCTTGATTGTCGGGAATGGAAAAACTCCAACTTGCATTGATCATATCTCATGATCTACAAGTCCAAATGCTATGAAATTTTCATAGGAGCTTACGTACAACATGAAGAATGTTCCTGCCAAATTTCGAATCGATTAGAGCAAGTCTTGATCGATATGAAATTCGTTCGTATCGATCGCGAATGGAAAAACTCCAACTTGCATCTAACATATCTCTTGATCTACAAGTCCAAATGCTATGAAATTTTCACAGCAGCTTACGTATGACATAAAGAATGTTCCTGCCAAATTTCAACTCGATTGGAGCAAGTCTTGATCGATACGAAATTCATTCATATCGATCGCGAATGGAACAAGTCCAACTTGCATCGATCATATCGCTTGATCTACAAGTCCAAATGCTATGAAACTTTCACAGCAGCTTACGTATGACATAAAGAATGTTCCCGCCAAATTTCAACTCGATCGGAGCAAGTCTTGATCGATATGAAATTCCTTCGTATCGATCGCGGATGGAAAAACTCCTGGGATCGATCGCGTGGGCCCCCTCACGTGCCAGAAGAAGTCTCCCAAGATCTGAGCGAAATATCAGCCTCCTACACCTATAAATAGAGCCCCAGAGCTTACAGAAAAGGGATCTTTTTGAATTCTCGAACGCCTAGACTCTGCCGGATCCAATTCTAAACTCCATTGCTGCTACTACTAACGAATTTTACTACTGTAATTCATTGTTATCTGCTGTAACCTGCTGCAATCAATTGTAATCTTCAAAGAAACATCAATAAAGTGATCAACTTCATAGTGGACGTAGGTAATACGCCGAACCACTCTAAATTCTTGTGTTTCTGTGCGTTTTTATTATCTTCATTATCTGTTTTTGGAGTTTTAGTTAGATAACCCTCTTTTTCCATTTAATTTCTTCATTTTATCTCTTCAAAAACTTCCGAAGAGTGTTGTGCCCAATTTTGGTACAAACACTTTGGTGCTTTCGCTGAGAAAAACCCAACTTTTCTCCTGCTCAGTGGATCTACTACCATCGTTGGATTGCAAAAATCTAAGAAGGAGATCCAGATCTGCCGTCCAGTGGTTTCTTCTATTCTATTCAGATTGCTCCAGATCTAAGAGGAACTACATTCATGATGAATTTCGTACCCATATTTTCGTATCCATGAAAATATGATGAATTTCGTACCCATATTTTCGTATCCATGAAAATATGATGAATTTTGTATCCATGTTTTCGAATCCAGAAAATATGGTGAATTTCGTACCCATATTTTCGTATCCATATTTTCGTATCCATGAAAATATGATGAATTTCGTATCCATGTTTTCGAATCCATAAAATATGGTGAATTTCGTACCCATGTTTTCGTATCTAGAAAATATGGTGATTTTCGTACCCATGTTTTCGTATCCATGAAAATATGGTGAATTTCGTACCCATGTTTTCGTATCCAGAAAATATGGTGAATTTTGTATCCATCATTTCGTATCTAGAAAATATGATCATTTTCGTATCCATCATTTCGTATCCAGAAAATATGGTGAATTTCATATCCATCATTTCGTATCCAGAAAATATGATCATTTTCGTATCCATCATTTCGTATCCAGAAAATATGATCATTTCGTATCCATCATTTCGTATCCAGAAAATATGATCATTTTCGTATCCATCATTTCGTATCCAGAAAATATGATCATTTTTGTATCCATGTATTCACATCCAGAAAATATGACAACATTCGTATCGATCACTTTTCGTATCGATACTCACACGCAGTTCGTATCGATCCATCTGCGTCCAATTCGTATCGATCCACATGCGTCCAATTCGTATCGATCCACCTCCGTCCTATTCGTATCGATACTCGCATCCTGTTCGTATGGATACTCACACTATGTTCGTATCGATCGCAACTGCTCTGTCCGTATCGATCGCAACTGCTCTGTTCGTATCGATCGCAACTGCTCTGTTCGTATCGATCGCAACTGCTCTGTTCGTACCGATCGCACTTCGTATCGATCCAGACGCGTCCAATTCGTATCGATCCTCAGATACCCTTCGTATCGATCCAGCCGCGCGCATTTCGTATCGATCCTCAGATACCACTTCGTATCGATCCTGCAGCGTGCATTTCTTATCGATACTCAGATACAGTTTTCGTATCGATCCATCTGCGTCCAATTCATATCGATACGAAAAGTGATCGATACGAAAGTCGATCGATACGAAAAGCGATCGATACGAAAAGTTATCGATACGAAAGGTGATCGATACGAAAGTCGATCGATACGAAAAATTATCGATACGAATTTCGATCGATACGACAACTGATCGATACGAAATTTCAAAAAAAAAAATTCGGGTACGACCCAAATTTCCAAAAAAGAGGCTGGAGAACCCGCATAGTTAATTCAAAACTCAACTTAATAAAGGAACATTTTGATCGTTCCATGATTGGACGGGACGTAAGGGATTATAGTAGCAATTGTTGAGTTGCAATCAAGGAATGGGTAAAGAAATACTACTCAACCGTACTCCCAGAGGCTGGAGAACCTAGCTAATATGCCAAGAACTGGAGTTGATTAATATATCATGCTTTTAAGGTGGAATGCAACTTCCTCCAATTGACTAGCTTTTAAACTCCTGAATTGACAACTATGGTACGATGGCTAATATGACGACTCCCCTACACTGTCTACTCTGCCAACTCAAAATATAGCTGGTCACCGCTGAACCATCTTCAAATGCCCGCATCTTAATCATTCCACGTCCACATGACTAAAAGCATGGCATACAACCTCAAGAGGGCTTCCTTAATACCCTATATAGGTCTCCTATCTGGATGAAAGTTTGGGATAAACAACAATCTATTAGCCCATTTTAACCAACTCGTCGTCCAATCGGCGTTACCAACCACTCAATCGTTGGACAATCATGCACGCATCATTCGCTAGTATTACAAGACCCCATAGCCATAAAATGGACCTAGTCATAATGACAATCGAAGAATCTTCCCCAGTGGAGACCTATTTATTGAAACCATCCTACATGCATATTTTTCCAGCAAAAATTCAACATGCTGACTACGTCAGTATACTATGGAAATACAACCCCCGACACTACCTCATGAAGTGAGAATGGCACATGGACTCCACCAAGAGTGATGAATGCCATCAAATGCAGATGTCTTCCCCCATTCCTCAAAGAACACTGTCGTTCATGGTTAGACATACCAGTTCTACTTCTCATATTGCTGAAGGGAATAAAGAATCTGGCAGCCAATGAATCTATCCAAAGCCCACATCCAGTTGCTGCCAATACCCATAAATGAATTCATCACCAGCACTTATTTCCAGACTTTGATAAGGGAACTGGTGGATAGCCGCCGCCGACTATGCCAAGATGTCTATGCCAATATTGAGTTGATGAATCAGATGAAGGATCAACTTGGCGAGATAAGGAGGGAACCTACTCCATACTCTAGATCGGAAAACTCCTCTTCTTTAGATGGCTACCGTGGATGCCAACGCCATAAGGCTGCTCCGGAAAGGATAACTTTGACAATATGTTCAAGCCCCATAAAACGAAGGGCTGGGAACCCCCGACCCCTATCAATCAAGAACTTTGATCAAACTGAACAATTTGCGTTAGACATCCAACTGTGAAGGGCTGGACCGAAGTGCAATAGCGAGCATACGATGCCGCTTCACTTATCAATGAGATTTAATCCGATCTCTTTTGAATTATTTCTATTTCAATTTCGTTTACGTTTCGAAATATGACCTACTTGAATTAAACTACTTGCAAATGATGCAGGTAACCAAGTACTTAAGATTGGGTGCAAAACAACCTCCGTGGACTATGATCAAATCATTGAGGTATCATCGTGACGAGCATGATTCAACCACTCATCGGCTACTATATGCCCCTGACTGGGGGCAAGGCATCAAAGTGGAAGAGACCGACAAGGTCAGGACTCTAGTACAAAGTGGATGCAACCGACCATCCACTCATCCGCCTATGCAATTTAATTAGGAGATGTAAGAAAGACTTGGAGTTATATGTCCCAACAATGCACTCTCCATCTCGTACTTGAAGCTTGCCAAAATACTTATGCTTCTTCTGATGCCTGATAAAATCGGAATAACACCAAGGGTGGACGTGACATCACCATCCATGCATCCAATCCTACATTAGACACTTGGGATTATTTGAGAACACATGTTTAAAGTGGATATGATTTGACCGTTCACTCTCCAGTTTGCTTCTGTAATTCGGCAAAATAGTCATGCCTTAAACCAACTTCATCAGGGTCCAACCCTCAATTTAATGTCATCAACGACTGACTTCCTACTCGCTAACCATCATGAGCTGTCATTTCAACTCTCTTCCTTAGCTCGATCGAAAGAATGCAAAATATAAATTGGATGTGACTCGACTGTCTGCTCTCCAATTCTTGCACCCGACTTAAGGGAAAATACACAACTCAAAGTGGGTGTAGTTCGACCATCCTTTCCTATGCTTGAGCACAAAGCTTGCCAGAACACTAATCTTACTCCTTAGGCTTAGCAAAAGTGGAATCTAAACGAACATGGACGTGATCCAACCGTCCATAAACTAAATCTCATCCTTCGTTGAGGGGCATATAAGTGGAAGTTAATCGGGATCCCACCGATCACTCGCTAAGTGAAACCCCGAGCTCAGGGACAAGCCATCACACTGCGGCAATACGGGATTGATACACGACAATCCTCTAACTAACTCCGGCTCCCAGAGTGTGAGCTGGAGTATAAAATTATGGACATGGGCTCGAGGAGGATGGATCCGTCCATCTAACGACTTCGCCCGTGTTCAACCTAAACCCGAGGAGGATGGATCAGTCCATCTAACGACCTCGCCTTCTATATTTACAAGCTCGAGGAGGATGGATCCGTCCATCTAATGACTTCACTTGCCTACTCAGGGTGGATATGATACAACCGTCCACGTACCCGATCAACTTCTTGTTCCTAGAGTGTGAACGAAATCCTAAAGCCTAAACAAATGTGACTGATCATCTGTCGGCTAACTCCAGATTCCCAAAGTGCGAACTGGAGTATAAACATTAAATAACTCTAAGTCCCCAGGGCGCGGACTGGAGTATAAACATTAAATAACTCTATGTCCCCAGGGAGCGGACTGGAGTATAAACATCAACTAACTCCGGATTCCCAAATTGCGGACTGGAGTATAAACATCAACTAACTCCGGATTCCCAGAGTGCGGACTGGAGTATAAACATCAACTAACTCCGGATTCCCAGAGTGCGGACTGGAGTATAAACATCAACTAACTCCGGATTCCCAGAGTGCGAACTGGAGTATAAACATCAACTAACTCCGGATTCCCAGAGTGCGAACTGGAGTATAAACATCAACTTACTCCGGAATCCCAGAGTGCGAACTAGAGTATAAACATCAACTAACTGAAGTATAAACATCAACTAACTCCAGATTCCCAGAGTGCGAACTGGAGTACAAACATCAACTAACTCCAGATTCCTAGAGTGCGAACTGGAGTATAAACTAACTCTAAGTCCCCAGAGTGTGGACTGGAGTATAAACACCAACTGGGTGCGAATTACCACCCATCAACTTACTTTGGTCCCGAGAGCGCAGGCTAGAGTATAAACACCAAATGGGTGTGACTAACAACCCATCAACCAACTCCAGTCCTCAAAGCATGGTTTGGAATATGAATACCAAAAGGGATGTGATTCGACTGTCCATCTATCGGCTATGGTTCCTCATCAAGTTCTGTAATACAAAAAGCGGATGTGGTTCGACCGTCTACTTTCCAATCTTCCCCTGACATGGGGGCACACTTAGTACACAAAATTGGATGCGATCCGACCATCTAGCACTAAGCGGGCGTGACACAACCGTCCATGCATCAACTCTTGTCCCCGGCACGGGACCCATAACGTAAATTTATAGGGATGCACTCCAACCCTACAAGACAAAATTTCTTCCTCGATTCGACATGGAGGCGTAGATTCGAAAAAGGGACCTAGCTGGATGTCCTATTCTAAATTGATATTACTACCATCCAACCGCAAATGAACGTGGCATGACCGTTCATCTGCTAACTCTCGCCTGTGATCCGACGGGTTGTGCATGCAACATGGACGGATGTGACCTAACCATCCGCCAATCAATTCCTTCCTACAGTTCAGTGGGAGAAGCATCAAACTAAAGGTGTTGTAATTTGACCGGCCACACTTCGACTTTTGCCCTTGGCTGGGGGCAGAGGAATTGACTGAGGAAAATGCGGTCTGACCATTTTCTACTAAAACTCTTAGTCCCCAGAGTGCGGACAGGGGTATAAACATCAAATAGGTGTGGTTAATGGCCCTTCAACTTACTTTGATCCCCACAGTGGGCTACAAGAATAGACAAACGGATGAATGTGATTCGACCATTCATTCACCAACTCTGACCTAAACTCGACATGAGGAGTATAAACTCACCACAGGTGCAATTAGACCATCCACGAACTAACTCTGCTAACCCAAGACTAGGGGCAGAAGTACAAATCACCGAAAGAAGAGAAAGGTGACTCGCTACATCTCCAGCTTAGCATCCTTTACAACTTAAGGAAATGACTACAAGGAGACCTTAATGCTAACCAATCAGAATGATGCCCGAAGTTCTGGGCAACCAATTATATCGTACCGCCGGATCGATGGGCAATATCGATCTGCACCTTTCATATCATACCATTGGATCAATAGGAAATGAGGTCCGAGCATTCTACATCGTGCCGTTGAATCGACGGTCAATATCGATCCTCTTCGACTAAAAATCGATGTGACCCCGAACGTCCATCGAATACCTTTGACCAACAGAGCATGGATAGAAGAATAAACCACGAATGAGTGTGACTTGACCATTCATCCTCCGTCGCCTTCCTTCGATCCGTCAGGAAGAGCATGAGACCAAATGAGCATGACATGACTGCATTTGAGCTGACTTTATCCCTAGATCTGACGGGAGAATGTAAATCGAAATGGACATGGTTGATCACCCAACTCCAAATGAATGCGACGCAACCATTCATTCATTGACTCTTACCATGATCCGACTAAAAGAGCAATTCAAAACAAGTGCAACCTAAACATCTGCACACTGATTCTTACCCTGGATTCGACAAGGGAAGCATCAATCCTGCATTGGATCTGACTGGACGATTCACTCTTCAGTTTTTGCCCAAAGTATGGCGACATAAGCAGCGAAGTGAATGTCATTGGCCGTCCAGAATCTAGCTTATGTCCGAATGTCGGCAAAGTAACAATGTATTCCGCCAATAAGAAAGAACTAGAACATAATACAGGATAGGCACGACTCAGCCTTCCATCGGTTAACTCGATCCCATGGTTCAATGGGATAGAATACAAAATTTAAGCGGACATTATCTACCCTGCCACTTATCGAGATATTCCCCAGACTTGGGGGCACGAACAAGAAGATAAGATTAATATGATTTAACCATTCATCAGTCAACTCTGGTTCTTAAAGCTTGAACTACAGTATAGACACAGCTAGGACGAGACTAGACCGTCCACGTAATGCATCCGCCAACCCGAGACTGGGGGCAAAAGAGTAATAATCCAAGAGTTGACTATGACAACTTGAACCTATGACCCATGCCTGACATTCATAACAACTTTAGGTTGCGACCGAAAGGATGCCTAGAGATAGAGTCATCAGATCAATACCCGGACTTATGGGCAACTAATCATCATTCTGACCCTTCCGATGAGCAATGGATCGCAGGTACATTTCATGAAAAGCGCATCATTCGGAAACATAAGTAAATTCAATCTCAAAGCTGGAGCCAGTTATGTAGCAGCATGCAGTACAAGGCTAAGTTCTACTAATCCTTTGATTCAACGTCCTTATAAGCCTGATCATTTACCATTGCAAATAAACACATGAAGCGCCTACAACCTATCACGAGTAATGTAGATCAGATCACAAATCTGCACAGTGATGAAGAAAGAGTCAACTGTTTTACTTCAGGTGAATCTTGATGTGTTCGCTTGGACTCGATCTCATATATATATGGACTCTCTCCAGCCATGAAGAACCCTACATTAAATGTCGACCCGAGGCATGTCTCGATGAACAAAAATGATGTGACGTGGATCCTAAGAGATCTGTTTCACTTAAAGAGGAGGCGAATCTGCTCAAAACCAGTGGGTTTATCCATGATGCCCTCCAACCAAAATGAGTATCTAATCCTTTACTTATAAGAAAAACGAACGGAGAGTGGAGGACATATGTCAACTACTCATATTTGCATGGGGTATGACAAAGCACAGCTTTCCACTTCCAATGATCAACCAACTAATGGACCCGACCATCAGACATGAATTACTATCATCCATGGATGCAAACTCCAGATACAATTGGATACTGAAGCATGTTCTAGACCAGGAATACAACTGTTTCATTATTGACCGAGGCCTATAGTGCTATGCTGAAATCCTTGGATTCAAACTTGAGAACGCTTATGCTACTTACCAAAGGACGATTAACAGATCATTCAAAAAAAAATCATATCGGCCGATCAATGAAAGTAGATATGGTTAATATGCTCGTGAGATCATGACCATAAAATGACCACATCGATGACTTAGAAAAGATATTCAATGCTCTCCAACAGTTGCAGGATGAAACTCGATCCTTTGAAATGCTCTTTCTCCATTACATCAGAAAGATTCTTTGTTTTCATCATCAAATCTCATCGAATCAAGACTAATTTCTAGAAAATTCCGACAATTAGAGACACCCATGTACCGAGGACAACCAAGCAGGTACGGAGCCTAAGTCGAAAGATTACCGTCCTAAGTTGATTTGACTCTAGGACCATCTACAAGTGAATTCTCTTCTTCAACCTGACCAAGAGAGGGAAGAGAACTTTTGAATGAACTAACAACTGCATTGATGCACTTCCAGCTATGATAGATCGCTTAAAGAGACCTCCCATTTTACCCAAACCTTTGGATCGCGAAGATTTATACATAAATTGGGCCGTGTCAACACATGCCATAAGCGTCGCAATGCTATGTGAAGAGAAACGAATCCAAAGACCAATATATGATGAAGGATGACTATTGACAAGCTCACCCTGTTAACATCCATATCGACCAACTGTTACGATAGGTCCAATAAAACCTTAGATGTCTGAAAAGTTACTCAAATGGAGTATCAAGCTAAGCCAATTTGATATCACGTATCTACCTCGAAGAGCTCTCCATGGTCAAACATTAGCATACTTCATATCTGAATCCACCACATCAGATGACTATCCGAAGAACAGTGGAGAACCGTCCAACCGATAGAGAACGTACACCGATGAAACTTCCAATAATCGGCTTTCTAACATCGAAGTTGCGTTAATGACTCCTGAGGAATGAACGATCTGCTATGCCCTGAAACTCAACTACCCTGCAACAAATAACGAAGCTAAGTATGAAGCCTTGGCGCTCGAACTTGTAAGAAAACTACGAGTGGAAACTTTACATGTCTTATGTGATTACTGGTTAGTAGTACGCCAAGTCAGGGAAGATTATCTGACTAGGGGGCAACGTCTTGCTCCTTATCTCAACCGGGTCCAAAAGCTACTAGCCGGCTTTGACTATTACACCAGTACACAAATCCTCAGAGAACTAAATGAAAAGGCCGAATCACTCGCCAAGCTAGCCAGTTCTGGGGATGCGCGACAAATAGACTTTGTCCCAGTTGAAATGCTTATTATTCCAGGCATTGACATATGAAGATCAACTAGATCTTGGAGACGGATCTAGAAAAAGAGTCATGGATAACTCCTATCAAAGATTATCCACAATCGGGGATTCTTATTGACTAAAGGAATAAGAAATGGCATATCCTCCATGAAGCATCACTGCATTATTATGTCTGGATCGTTCGACTCCATCGATACAAAGCATTACTTTTGCAGCCATCGATCCGAGACCCAATATTATGTATCCATCGATACGAAGCATACATTCCAACATCTCAGATCGATCTAGGAGAGGATCGATACAAAGGAAGGACTTAAAACAACCATCGAACGTTGTTACAACTCGAATTTCACATCGATCCAGGAGAGGATCGTTACGAAACTCGATTAAAAAAAACTTGACAACGGCCCGTGAACGTGCAAACGTTGACGGGAGTCAGGTTAACATACGTACACGTATGACGAACTAATATTCAATTTTCAAAATTTACAGGAATTGAATGCTCATCTGATGACAATTACAACAGTGAACAACAAATCGCTAACACTCGACACTCAGTTACAACAATGCACTGCATAATCATTGGCAGTCAACAAATCAACATTTATATTACTGGAAATCAATTGAAGGTTACATCTTTTGGCGAAAAGATAGCAACTACTCAACGAATCAGATAGAACTTTTTCAGAATGAAGGATGCAGCATTTCAAAGCACGTCATGTTCACACAAGACGTACTTTGGGGGGCAAATGTTATCCCGCCTTTTGGCAAGGCCGTGACACGAAGAACTTGACTAGAAACCAATGACAGTTCGTCTTGGAGATCGGTTATACACAGGCTCACAATGGATATCGACAAATTTTTTCCGAGTCCGTATCAAATTGATATGACACAACAAGCAAAGCTATGAGAGGCAACGTCCGAATTTCAAGTCAATCGGAGTTCGTATGCTCAAGATATTGATCGATCACGGTTGAGAAATCCAAACTTGCATCGATCATAACTCGAGATCTACAAGTCCAAATGCCACCAAATTTTCACAGGAGCTTACGTATGACCTAAGGAATGTTCATGCCAAATTTCAACTCGATTGGAGCAAGTCTTGATCGTCGCGGATGGAAAAACTCCAACTTGCATCGATCATATCTCATGATCTACAAGTCCAAATGCTATGAAATTTTCACAGGAGCTTACGTACAACATGAAGAATTTTCCTGCCAAATTTTGACTCAATTGGAGCAAGTCTTGATCGATACGAAATTCGTTCGTATCGATCGCGAATGAAAAAACTCCAACTTGCATCGATCATATCTCTTGATCTACAAGTCCAAATGCTATGAAATTTTCACAGCAGCTTACGTATGACATAAAGAATGTTCCTGCCAAATTTCAACTCGATTGGAGCAAGTCTTGATCGATACGAAATTTGTTCGTATCGATCGCGAATGGAAAAACTCCAACTTGCATCGATCATATCTCTTGATCTACAAGTCCAAATGCTATAAAATTTTCATAGCAGCTTACGTATGAGACAAAGAATGTTCCTGCCAAATTTCAACTCAATCGGAGCAAGTCTTGATCAATACAAAATTCGTTCGTATCGATCGTGGATGGAAAAACTCCAACTTGCATCAATCATATCTCATGATCTACAAGTCCAAATGCTATGAAATTTTCACAGGAGCTTACGTACAACATGAAGAATGTTCTTGCCAAATTTCGACTCGATTGGAGCAAGTCTTGACCAATACGAAATTCATTCGTATCGATCGCGGATCGAGTCGAAATCGCCTGGGATCGATCGCGTAGGCCCCCTCACGTGCCAGAAGAAGTCTTCTGAGATCTAAGCGAAATATCAGCCTCCTACACCTATAAATAGAGCCCAGAGCTTATAGAAAAGGGATCTTTTTGAATTCTCGAACGCCTAGACTCTGCCGGATCCAGTTCTAAACTCCATTGCTGCTGCTACTAACGAATTTTACTACTGTAATTCATTATTATCTGCTGTAACCTGCTGCAATCAATTGTAATCTTCAAAGAAACATCAATAAGGTGATCAACTTCATAGTGGACGTAGGCAATACGTCGAACCACTCTAATTTTTTGTGTTTCTGTGCGTTTTTATTATCTTCATTATCTGTTTTTGGAGTTTTTGTTAGATAACCCTCTTTTTCCATTTAATTTCTTCATTTCATCTCTTCAAAAACTTCCGAAGAGTGTTGTGCCCAATTTTGGTACAAACACTGCATGTTTATATATTTGTCAGTATTTGTGTGCATATGTAGAAACTTACATAATTGTTTATCAGGGTCAAGGAAGTTGTAGAGATGAGAGTCCATCTCAAGTGGTATAAATTATTTATATTATTGTTGTAATATCATTTGAATTTCTTTTGATTTAATATATAATATAATTGATTTTGACTAATTGTAGAATAAGTATAACCAACCAAATGCCAAATGTAATTTATTGGATTGGACTGGGATGGATGAAATAGTTGCTGAAGGAAGAGTTCTTTCAAATGATCCAAAAGAGCTTTTATACAATATTCCTCTTGGATCGAATGCCATGAAAATTTTGATAGAATTTCCAAAGAAATTGGATGCATTTTTATTGAGGTCTACTCCTAGGATGATTTCACATATTGGAGAAGCTAAGGATGAGGTAGTAGCATGGCCAGCTGATAGAGTTGTTCTTCACACTATGGTAGACTCTGAAAATGATGACATTGTGGTATACTTAATTCTTTATGCACTCATTAGCTTTATTAAATCATTTAACATAAAAATATGATAAATTTGTTTTTTTCTAGAGTAAAACTAGCAGTACAAATAAGAAATGCAAGATGTATGATTGGAAGCAAAGAATTAGTTGCTGAAGGGCAGTTGTACTCTACCGATCCAAATCAGCTCGTGAATAATATTCCACTTGGACAGTCTACTGTGCTTGTTTTGATTGAAGAGCCAAAAAAACCGAATGCATACGTATGGAGACCTCCGGTTGGAATGACATATGTTGGAGGTTGGAATGACATATGTTGGAGAAGCTATAGGTTGCAAAGTAGCCTGGCCGCAAAAAAATGTAGTTGTTGAGAATATTAAAGCTACGACATCTACTCATACGGCAAATATTGTATCACATTCAACGGTAATGTGTATAGTTTATGTATTTAATTTGTAAAAACATATACCTTGACACTGTTTTAATTTTAGAATCGCTTCTATTTTTAGAAAACATATTTAAACAGTTTCATATATTACATGACATAGCACAAATTTCAAGTCAAATATTAAATGCAAGTTGATTAGTATTCATGGAGCGAAAGAAGTTGTTGCTGTAGGACGTGTGTCTTCGACTGATCCAAATGCGATGGTCCATTTTGTTCCATTGGGAGAAGATGCTGTTAAAGTTTGGATTGATGTTATTAAAGTTCCAAATGCACCTTTAGGGAGACCTACATCTGAGTTTGAGTTTATTGAAGATGCAATTGGTTCTATTATAGCTTGGCCTTCTGCGAATGTTATCGCAGAATCGACTTTAAGTAAGTATGATTTATTTATTTTCAATTTTTTTATTATGCTTACGTTTACGACTAAGAATCATATTAAAAATATTACTTTTCTGCATTTATTTTAACACAATAAGCATAAGTAAATGTGTGCATTGTTTCTTATTTATTGCTTACTTTTTTCTGACATAGGTCATTAAAAACTTATATGCAACATATCAGAAATGTTGGTTTACTTGTCCTCGGGCTTGACAGGTCCCTTTTTATTGTTATATTCACTTATGCTTTTGCAAATGCTTTAATGCCTAACTTCACTTTACTTATCATTAGTATGAATCATGAAAATACTTCTCAAGCCACTAAAAAAATCCTGTATAAATCATTGGGATGTCTTGAATTTAAAAACGTACCTTTCTCCCTTTTGTCATATGCTTTCATTGATGGGAAAGTGAACTGTCTGTGCTATGAATTGATACTCTGTTAGATATCTAGAATCATTTGTCATATGCTTTGACACTGTTTTTAACAGTAATTGCTTTGGCTCTCATGTTCATGTTTGATAGTTTGAGCCTTGTTTAACTGAGCCTTGGGTTTCTCTGGCTTAAAGAAAGCAGCGGTCTCAAGTGTATATGGTTTTCAATATATGTAGCTTTGAATAAATATAAGCTTTAGACATATTTGATTTCATAAGCATGAATTTTTTTAGATATATGCATAAGTTTCAGATGTATAGATTTTGAAAACATAAAGATTTTGAAGATATATACCATTAAGTTTCAGACATACATGACTTTGAATTGGTTTTGAATATACTTGATTTCAAAAGATTTGATTTTCAAAAAGCATCAGTCTTATAAATATGTAACTTTGTATATATTGATTTGGAAAAGCATCAGTTTCATGAATATATAGTTTTGTATATGCAGATTTCAAATGTATATGAGTTTTGAATATATGTCATGAACATATAATTTTGTATATATAGATTTCATGTATTAATATGCATTGATATATAAAGCTTCAAATGATAAGAACAACAATCAGGTAACAAAATCAGGATGCGAGAAGACAAGAACTTACTGATTGCATACATCTTTTGGTAATTCAATATATGTATGTATATTTTATACATTATATTTTTCATCAAGTATCAACTAGCAGAAGTATGCTATTTTTGCATGTAGCTGTCATTATGAAGGCGGTATGCCAACTGCCACGTTGGTAATAAATTTGAATTTAGAACTAGAACAAATTTATATAAGTCTTTGGATTTGAGTGCATAAGTGTATAAATATTCATATGTTTGTGTGATTGCGAGAGTGGGATTGCATGTGTGTAGTTGTCTGCATGTGTGAGTTTGAGGATTTTAATTATGTGCAGGGTCAGTGAATGTGCGTTCCAAGCAGTGTACATATATATGTTGAGTGCTGTGTCCAGGCAGTGTATGTGTGTAGTTATTATATAAAACACAGTTATAGTCACCAGTCACAACCCAAGGCCTTTGCACTATGCAATCCATGCACTTCATGTGATCCTAGAGTGAGTTCCTATCTTTAGATGTATACTGTCCATAACCGCAGTTAGAAATTTGTTATTACTGACATTTGTTTCTTTTGTGAAGATGATAATACTACTATGCAACATTGTTCAATGTGCTTCGTGCATATACATTGGTTCTAATTTCAGTTTTTTTCCTGTGTAGGATATTGAAATTTGGAGCACACGAGCTTGGACTTTCAACGATTTGTATTTTTTTTTCTTAGTAAGCTCCTTTTGTAAAAACATGTTAGTAGCATCTCTGATGGGAACATTGATTATAAAATGTTATGTATAACTATTGTCTATTTGGCATATGGAATTATTGTAACTTATGTGATAGAGTTTTAAGATTATATTTGTTTGCACTTTTTGAATTTAGTGATTATTCTGAACGTATATGCACTCTGCAAGAACGCTGTAGAAAATGTAAAACGTTGTGATAAGTATACATCAAAAACCTTGCAACAAAGATGGTATCAAAAACAGAAAACGCTGTGCAAGGTGCAACGCTGTGATTAGGGTACTTAAAAAACGCTGTAAAAGATGATGACAAGTTGAACGAAAAACGCTGTAGATTAGTTCTAAAGATTAAACAAAACGCTGTAGAATAGTGAACACGACAACTTTACAAAACGCTGTGAAATGAGGCAAAACGCTGTAGAATAGTGAACATGACAACTGTTCTGAAATGCTGTGAAATGATGCAAAACGTTGTAAAATATTTGATAGGAGAGCAAAGGAACAACCCCATCAAAAACGCTGTAGTATGTTTATTTTCTACAACGTTTGGACAAGCGTTGTGACATTTTTGGAACCTATTATAGCTTGTTAGTAGACAACGTTCATCAAAACATTGTAAATATTTTCATAGCATTTCTAAAACGCTGTGAAAGGCCAAATTTTTTGTAGTGTTTGCTTATATAAATTAACTCTTATAACAAATCGTGTCCAATATAAATTAAGCCTTTGCTTTTATTTTTTATTGTATACACTGTTATATTGGGTAACAATTAATATTTTAAATATGTTAAACATATGAAAGTTCAAAATTCAAAGAAAAAGTATTTAACAGATTGCAGTTACTAATGTGTTTGTAACCATGTTTATTGAATAAAATAAAATAAATATTTATCCTTAAATGTTCCTACTCTAAATGTATCAAGAATGGAACATTAATTATACGTTAACACTAGTGTACGTAAAACTTTCCATATGATGGATGGTAAATTACTGATGCTTGTTAGGGGGCACCAAGGGTTGTACGTGTCATTGTTTGGAAAGACTACATAACAACTAATCAAGAGTCTTTTATAGGTTAAAAGTAAAATAGAAAATCTCACATGATGATGCAAATTAGTCCTTTGACTTGAGAATACCGTGAATCTTAAGTGTCTAAACTACACTTTGATTATGGTCAATCACATGATAGTGTGGATAGTCTCAAGGCCATAGTTATGTATAAGTCGAACCACTTGAAGTAAAGCATTGTCTAAGGGAGGATTTGTCTCCTTTGAATAGATGGTTTGTACCACTGTAATTGGTAATCGACGTAAAGTCAAAGCAAATCGGTTAATCGATGATTGTTGTTAGATTAGACCATGGATTTAATGTTGGACTTCAGAATTAAATATAGATATTCTTATAGTTTTTACCGTTGACCAAGCTCTAGATATCCAAGTGATATATTAATGCCAAAAAGAAAACATGCATAATATATCATTGCTTAAGGGTGTCCTTTAAAGGATAAGGAATTAGATTTCATTAAGATAATTTATAGGCAACTAAACTCATGTCCACTATTATGCCTCACCAAAGTTCGTACAGATTTTAATATTTAATTTGTTTATATATTATTAAGGGACGAGTTTACACCCAGGAGTCACACAACCACAACTCTTAATTTTCGACCAATAATAATTTATTTAAAAAATCAAAAACGTATAAATCACTATTATGGAGAATTTATGTAACAGCTATATTAATTAATTTAACATTATTTTTTAATTATTATTAGAGTGCCCAAAATTGGCTAATAAAATATTTAATCTTTATACATCTATTTAATTTTTTTAGACCAAATAATAATTTAAATATAATGACAGCAACATTCAATGCTAAAATTATGTATTCGATGGTCGTACCATGAATAGTGGATCTGTTGACTCAAAAAATGGATCAACACCCAGAATCGAGTGTGAAAGCACCGGTGTAGATAATCAGTAGCACAAATCTCAGATAAACAACATATAAAAAGAGGAAGTAAGTGTAACGACCTGCCTTTTGGACGTTTTAAGCAGACACACATGCCAGACTCAAACCATTCAAAATGGCAGATTGTTATGGGGTCAATAAGAAAAAGAGAAAGAAATAAAACAAATACAGAATCTCGCAGCAAAATGACAAAATATAAAAACAAAATAACAGTTCATGAAGCTGTTTTATAAATACATTTGATTATTCTTTTGCTATCAAAAATCAGAGTTACATAAAATAGGGATAAAGAAATAAATAAATGCAGCGAAACAACATGATACAGTGGAATACATATCATAAATAATAATAGTACAAATCTTCGTCTTCGTCCTCCAGAAATAAGGTCTTCAACCCTGAAATGCTCAGGCTGACCCTACCGAATTGAAAAGGACAAAACACTCGAGTCGGAACTAAAAGATCTTATGTAAGTTAAATCAATGGTAAATATGAGTGTAACAGCATCAGAGATGTTTACGGGGTTTGACATCTCCTATCCAATGTCTAACGTGAGTGCAATAACTTAAGAGATGTTCGGGATTACCATCTCCTAAGGATCCGTTAAACTATCTACTATGTAGTACAATACGCTATTATAATAGCGTCTACAATAATGAAAAGTATTAAAATAGCGCTAAGGCGTTACCCATATACCCCTTAACACATTTTTATATATTCCCATAGTCTATACAGTACCGTAATTCCTCCGTAAACTATAGGGCTATTAGAGGGCACTCCATAGGCATGGTACAAACCAAACTCGTAGAAGGCGCTCTAGGGCATGTGAACACGGCACTCGAGGCAATGCCAAGGTAGATATACCAATTGCACTCCCTATATCTAAAACATGACTACTACAGCACTAATTTTATTCAATTACAATTTTATTTCACATTATTTCATTAATTAATACAACCTTTAATCTATCAACCACTCTTTTAATCCAATTATCAATTAATACACACATTATTACAATTAATTTACAATCTATGACCAATTATAACTTTTTAATCATTTTAATTAATTGGAATTACATTCTAAGCCATTATCAGTTACCTTAAATTAATACAATTTCATTTCATTCCAGTTATATTCTTATTATTAAATCACAAATTTTTATCTCTCCCAACATTAAATCACAAAGCTCTATTAAATTAACAAATTTTTAATTATCGAAAATTATGGGTCGTTACACTCCCCCCCACTAAAAACTTTTCGTCCTTGAAAAGGAAAAAGAAAGGAAAAGAAGGAATTTAGTAATCAATATATCTTATTCAAAATATTACATTTATAAACAATTAATTTACATAATTAAATAATTTAAATAAAATATATCAATTTATAATCATTGAATCCTTTTATATTCAAGTTAATAAAAGTTTGAAAACATTTCACAAAATTTTTCTAAGTCCAAATTTCATAGAAAATTTCGGTAGAGTCTCCTTTATACGGAGAGGTCTGGAAGAAATAGTAATATCAATAATAACAATATATATCATATTTTTCAAAATAATATATCCCAAACCACGGGAAAACAATATAATATCGCTAGAAAACCATAATCTGGAAACGTACCTATTTGTCGGGCAAATAACGCTTATTTTATGAAACCAAAAGCAATAGCAATTGCTTCTATAAACCTGTATTTCACTTATAAAATCTAAAAGAAGTTAGCAAATTATATAAAGAGAAATATTTAAGTTGTTTCAATAAATAACAAACAAAACATCACCACATAACAATAATTTAATTTGCAAACAAACAACTGTACAAACATCATTTCAACAAAGAGAGCAATCATCCATCCATAGCAACCAAAACAAATGGTTTGTTCGGGTTCATTTTTTTCATACAATGATTTTCTTTAGTTCACGTTCATTACTTACAAAATTTTAAATTCATTCATGTAAGGCTTACTTCATTAGTTTGCATTAATTTTTTTTTTTTGAAAGGCAAGCGGGGTTGACTGGTCCCCTACCAGATTATTATTAAAAAAGAGAAAGAAAGGCGACTATGAACAAGCTCACAATCGCAGACGGAAAGACAGACACACACAATAAGGAATAAAACACCGAGGAAAAAAGAAAAGCAAGACAAGCAAAGAGAAAAATAAATTCACAGAGGGGAGAACAGCGCTATAACCAAACAGACGAGACGAGGGATGTGAAATCAAATTCACACTCCTTAATTCCCATCTTAATGTTTGCGAGTAGGGCATTCAAAAGTTGGTCACTGTTCCTTAACTTGTTTTCAAAGCACCTCAAATTTCTTTCTTCCCAAACGAAGTTGAGATATCTCTTGATCAGAAAAAAGTACACAAAGCTTTCTTTTTTCTTCCACCTAGTAGCCTTCCCTATGAGAGCCCACTCAACACTGGATATGCCATGGATATGATTAACACTCATCGCAGTCATGAGCTTACTCCACAAACCCAAATGATTACTGCATTCAAAGAAAAGGTGGCTCACAGTCTCAGGATGGATCTTGCAAAAGAAGCAAAGTGGATCAACGGGCATCCCATAGTTAAACAATCTATCTTTGGTTAGAAGTGCACTGTTAATGACCTTCCATAACATTAGGTTATCTCTGTGAGTTGATTTTCTGGTCCATAGAACTTTGTGCCATTTTATGTCAGTAGATGCAGGACGGACCACGAGCATTTTATAAACAGAAGAGATAGAGTGGGATTTTCCTTTCCAAAGTATCACATCAGTCGGAGTGGGAATGAAGGTTATAGATTGATACTTATTCCAAACAGCTCTAATGTCTTGGTTACTGGTGTATGGTAGTGATAACTTGCCATCAATAATGAAATCAGTTGCTTTAGCTACACTATTAATACCAGATTGCATGATCTGCTGAGGAGTGAAGATTTTGCATAAGATCAGACCATCGTCCATCTAGGGAGTATTCCAGAAGTTAGCAGCTTTAGTTTGCATTATTTACTTACATAAATTATATACATTTCGATTATTTGGATCATCAGTGAAGTCATTATTAAAGTATTTTGTACATTTTATTTCAGTTTACTTCACATTTACAATTTAGTTGGATTTTCCCCTTTTTTCATCATTTACCTTTCTTTTCTCATTCATATAATGCTTACCTTCATTAATTCACATTCATTATTACTTACAAAAGTTCGTTTCTCCTTTATTCGTACAATGCCAATTTCTTTCATTCTATTACTTCACATTCATTTCTTAAATAAGTTAATTTTTATTTCAATTATTGGATTATTTATTATTATGTAAGTTTCTTAAAAATTTAGTTCACCATTAATAGATTATATTTTTTTCACATTCATCCTTCCATATTTAAAGTATTACTGAATATTAATTCCATTTCTAGATCATTTCAATGTTTCCTGAAGTTATAATTATTCAATTTATGTAGTACTCATTTTAAATTATAAATGGCTTCAATATTAATTCAAGTTTATAATTATTTGCTTACAGTATTCACCTTTTTTTTAAGTCTGATTATAAATAACTTAAATGTCAACTTAAGTTTATAATCATTTTTCTTACATTATTCACTTCTATTACATTTAACCTGTAGCATTTCAAACTATTTGCTTCAGTTTATTACAATTTATAACATTAGAATTTCTTATTTATAAAAGTAATTCCATTGAACTCTTTCATTATACTTAAGCTTTACTTGTATAATATTTTATTACATATTTCTATTAAAATTTCAACTTTTAATATTTTGGTAAGTTATATATATATATATATGTGTCTTTTTGAATGCAATAGAAAATTACACAAATTTCTCTTATTTATTTAGTTAACAAAAGGTTCAATAGTTACCATTTCTTATTTCATTTCCTTTTTATTTACAGTTTTCCAAATTTCAGTTTCTTATCTATTTCATTAATCATTTTAACATCAAATTTCATATTCCATTTTAGAAGTTTCAAATTATTACTATAGTCAAGATTCCATTTATTACAATGATTTCAATTTAATTTACAGAAACTTAAGAACTAAACAACCGAGTTTCATTTCAATTATTTTAAAATAATAATATATATAATCATACCTTTTATATATATAAAATCATAATTGTAATTCAAAAATTAAGATTAATTTATCAAAATAATTGTGCAGTAAAACTACTACAACAGTCTTCCCCCTTTGAAACTCGAAAATGAACGTCGATGATGCATGCACTCATCACCGAAATTATTTTCCAACGACGGAGAAGGGAGTACAGAACTTATTTCCTTCCAAAATTCTTTTAAAACTTTCTTTCAAATCATATTGAAATATTTATATCTGAAAATACTTTTAAATAATACTAATATTATATTCCAAACCCTTCGAAAGGAATTTTCAAAATCCCGGAACTTAAGTTCTATAATTTCCAATTCATATTTACGTTATTTGTAAATATTATCTTCAATCAATATTTATAAAATTTCTCCACCTAACAAACAACATATTACATCCAACTATATCATTTATAAAAATTTATTATTTATATATAAAATATATAATAGGCAAAATTATTTCATTTACCTATATTTCAAAACAATATTGTGTCAGTCTGTCCTATTTAGTGTTTAGAAATCCCTATCGATGTCATAGCGTCCTATGCACCAAGCAGAATTTATAAATAGGAAATGGAACAAATTAATACAATATAAAAACCTTTTATAACACTAAAAAATACGCTCTCTCATATATACACTCAGCGACTCATTCTAGGCTATTACTACCTTATTTTATATGAGTCAGACCTCACAAAACTAAGGCTATCGCTAAACCAAAGCTCTGATACCAACTGTAAGGACCTGCCTTTTGGACGTTTTAAGCAGACACGCATGCCAGACTCAAACCATTCAAAAGGGCAGATTGTTATGGGGTAAATAAGAAAAAGAGAAAGAAATAAAACAAATACAGAATCTCGCAGCGGGATGACAAAATATAATAATCAAATAACAGTTCATGAAGCTGTTTTATAAATACATTTGATTATTCTTTTGCAATCAAAAATCAAAGTTACATAAAATAGGGATAAAGAAATAAATAAATGCAGTGAAACAACATGATGCAGTGGAATACATATCATAAATCATAAATAATAATAGTACAAATATTCGTCTTCGTCCTCCAGAAATAAGGTCTTCAACCCTGAAATGCTCAGGCTGACCCGAGCGAATTAAAAAGGACAAAACATTCGAGTCAGAACTAAAAGATCTTATGTAAGTTAAATCAATGGTAAATATGAGTGAAACTGCATTAGAGATGTTTACGGGGTTTCACATCTCCTATCCAGTGTCTAACTTGAGTGCAATAACATAAGAGATGTTTAGGATTACCATCTCCTAAGGATCCGTTAAACTATCTACTATGTAGTACAATACACTATCATAATAGTGTCTACAATAAAGTAAAGTATTAAAATAGCGTTAAGGCGTTACCCATATCCCCCTTAACACATTTTTATATATTCCCATAGTCTATACAGTACCGTAATTCCTCCGTAAACTAGAGGGCTATCAGAGGGCACTCCATAGGTATGGTACAACCCTAACTCGTAGAAGGCGCTCTAGGGCATGTGAACACGGCACTCGAGGCAATGCCAGGGTAGATATACCAATTGCACTCCCAGACTGGTGGTAATGCATAGCAGCTACTACCGCCCACCTCGGACACACTCCCATAATCAAAATCAAGGGGTGGCCACCAAATCAATTACAAAGTCAAAATATAGTATCGAAGAAATGTGCCCGATAGGAGGAATGACCTCACTTGGCCCGGTATAGCTTCTGTTTTAGTCACATCTAAGCTGACTCACGGGAGTCAGGGTCACGTCATACCTTATACAAAAATCGTTCGCCAAACCATCCTACTTCATTTCTGGAATCTCCACCACGTACACAATTGTTAAAGTGGTTTTCGATATTGGCAGAGAGTATGGCAATATCAGATTCCGGTCTCTTTAACAACCAAACGCTTATTTCACACCGGATGGTTCTTTTACATTTCAAAAAGTCAATTCACAAATTTATATCAAAATATCATATTCGATTTTCAAATCATATCTCTTCTGAAGTTATATTCACTTTAAAAAAAATCATATTTTCAAAATAGTTTACAACCCTCCTTTCAAAACTTCATATTCAAATCAAATATGTAATTTAAATTCCAACTTAGGCTATAATATCATTTAACCCTATTTACTTTAAACTCGAGGATTTAAAATATAAACACATCCACTTAATTTAGTTTGGAATGTAGAAAGACAGTTCAGATAGTTATAAATAGTTTTACATAGTTGTAAATAGTTAAAATACTCTAAAATAGTTTAATTAAAGATTAAAGATACTGTTAAATTGATTTAAGATAGTTAAATAGATTTAAAGTAGATTAAATATAATTAAAATAGATTAAATAGCTTTAAAATAGATTAATTAGATTTAAAATAAGTTAACATGGGTTAAATAGTTTTAAAATAAATTAAATGGTTTAAAATAGGTTAAAAGGATTTAATATAGTTAATATAAGTTAAATAGTTTAATAATTTGAAAATCTTAATAATTAGAAATTTTAAAATAATATATTTTTAAACAGTTTACTTTAAAGTATGAATTTGGAATTAATATCAATTTAAACTATTTATTTTATTCCAACACATTTGGACCATTTCGATATCCAAAACCTAATTTCAAATTTTCTAACTCAAATTCTCAATAAAAGATTTAATTCAATATCGCTTCCAATCCATGTTTGAAATATCAATTTAAATTACTCCAATCTCAATATATTTCAAAGTTATATTTCAAACAATTTTAATAACTCAATTTCTATAAATTTCATTTATACTTCAAAATTTGATTTTGAAATTTCAATTAAATTTCTTTAAACAATTTCTTTAAACCAATTCCAATTTCAACATAAACTTGAATTTCGATAATAATTTAACTTATAAAAATCAAGTTTTATTTCAAAATATCATTTAACTAAATTCAAAAAAATTTAGGGTTCAATATCATTTAATTTAACCAATCCGGTGTCCGTATATAATTCTCAATCCTAGGGTCAAGTAATACAGATATTTATCATTTCAATCCGCAATTTAAAATTTTACGGTTATATATCATTTCAAACCGCAATCCCGAATTAAATAAAATCCATAAAATCGCCCAAGTCTATCATTTCAACCCATGACGATTTTTCCCTAATCTATAGGTCAATCGGGTATGTATCATTTCAACCCATAGGGAACTTGCAGAGTGATAACAATATATAAATCAAACATAACATTCAATCATCCAACATCAACACCAAACATCCATCAACATCATCATCCAATTCGACCAATAAATTTCAAGAAATAACAGGTTATCGTCTATGGGTAATTAACTGGCAAATTAAATTCAATAATAATTAAAAGACAATTTATTTCGAAATAAATTCAAATTGACTGGAATGATGATTTCAATATACCAAAGAGCCATAAATAAATTTCTAGTCACATCATAAATTAAATTTACTAACATAAGAAACTTTAGAAGTTGTGAGTGGGTCAAAACACTCACCTTCGATTTTAAATCGAATTAAAATCCAAATAAAGGCCCAAAATTCAAAAGTCTCATAATTCATCCAAACCATTTCCATAATCTCTGGAATTTTGATACGATCCTAGCGGAGAAAACCGCACGTGAAACGGACCTCATATGTGAAAGTTATCGATATTAGAACGTTTGGAAACTAAAAATTAAATTAAATTGGAATAAACAAACAACACTCACCTTCCTTTACACGTAAGCAGATACTCACGTCGCCCAACCCTAAAGAAATTCACGATCGAACACAGAATAGGCTGCCGCCACGATCAACCAGAACACCGTCACCCACGGCCTTCAGGAACGCCGCGACCACGCTCCCCATGGCCGCCGACCTCTCGGAGTCTGTTGCCTCATCCATGCCTCGCCGTCGATCGCGATACAAAGCCAACCACCGCCAAACAACGTTAAACCCTAATGAATTTTGTAGCACGATCTACCCATCAAAACGCCAAACAACCCACGCCGATGAACTCCCCTCGGTCCTCTCCACACAACGGTATCAAAGATTTGACGATCAGACGAAGTTCATCAGAAGTGATGAACGGTCAAGAATAAACCATCGAATTCTGGGCACACAAATTCAGATCGAGAAGCAGACTGCAGATTTGACTTGCGCTCATTGAGAGCTTCAAATCGATATATAGTATGATATAGTTTGAGGAGTTTGAATTTTGGATTTGGTTTTGAAATTGAATTTGAGGGTTTGGGAATTGAAGTTTGTTTCTGCCATTGAAAAGGAGAAGCCACAGAGAATTATACGTACAGAAATAAGAAATAGAAAGACTTCTAGGGTTTATAACGAGCTATTTATGGGCAGACCAGAAAAATAGAATGAATGGACCAAATTGATTTGGATTGGAACGATAAACGACCCAAAAAGCCCGTTCTGTCTCCGGAACGAAAATGGGTCATCCCATATATCAAAATAGATGTTTTCGATAATTTTAAACTCAGTGGAATAGGTTTCAAGGCCAAATTCCATCATGTGAAGAAGTTAGCTTGAAAATTAGTTTATTTCAAATTGATTTCAATTCAATTGATTTCTACGCGTTTCGATTCCGTACGATCAAACGACAAGTCCGATCGCTAAGGAACTTGAAACCTTATAATAATTCACCGTTACGGATCCGATGAAACTAGTTTCGTCGAAATTCGAGTCAGTGCCCAAAATGGCTATTTTCACGTTAATTAAATAAATTAATATTAATTAATTAAATCACTTTTTTAATTTCAAATTTTATAACTAACAATTTTCATCATTTTTTTGATTACTTGGACATTTACAATAATTTAAAACAAATTTACATGTCAATTCAATGTTAATTATTTACTAATTACAGTGTTAAATTTTCAGTTGACATCAAATCCATCTAATAAAATTTAATTCCAATAATTCCATTTATTAGCCTTTCCATCTTATTATTCAATCAATTGGCATCTCATGGTTGTAATTAACATTTGTTTATCTTATTACACTAATACTTTACCATTATCGTCTCGGGTTTCATTAACGTGGTATTTAGTTACATTTAATTGCAATAAATCCATTTATTATAATATAAATTCCAATAAATTGATCAAACTTGATTTTCATTCTTTTTATTCAAATCAATAGTCATATTATGAATAAAATTTACATTGGTTACATCTTATTGAATTAATATTTTACCATTATCAATTTAATCTACATTAACTGCACTAATTAAGTGAATTAATTGCAATTGATTTCCAAATTAATTTTACAGGTTAAAAAAAGGTAACATATAATAATTTTCACCATTTACCTTTAGTCACATTTTATAAGTTTATTATCCACATCAAGTGTTATAATTACTACTACAACACTAATTTTATTCAATTACAATTTTATTTCACATTATTTCATTAATTAATACAACCTTTAATTTATCAACTACTCTTTTAATCCAATTATCAATTAATACACACATTATTACAATTAATATACAATCTATGACCAATTATAAATTTTAATCATTTTAATTAATTGGAATTACATTCAAAGCCGTTATCAATTACCTTAAATTAATACAATTTCATTTCATTCCAGTTATATTCTTATTATTAAATCACAATTTTTTATCTCCCCCAACATTAAATCACAAAACTCTATTAAATTAACAAATTTTTAATTATCGAAAATTACAGGTCGTTACAGTAAGAAAAGAGACCTAGAAATTTTGTAGCGGTTCGGTTGACTCTGGCCTACGTCCACTTTAATCAATCTTTGATTATACTAGTTTAACCTCTCTGGATATCAACTAGTTAGTCCTTATATCTAAGTTACAATGTTGTAGAATAAGTCACAAGTACAAGGGTTGACTGGAGAATCACAGTAACTCTCTAAATGACTGTTGTGAGGGAGAAGAAAGTTGAAGAAGTGAAGGAATTCCAGTAGAGTAATGGCGGCTCTCTCCCCCGGGAAAGATACATCTCTAGTTGCAGGTAGGTGAGTATTTATAGGGGAATTCAGTGAGTATTGGGCCAGAAGTCCAAGTGCAGATGAGCCCAGTTGTTATGCCAAGTCATCATCGAAAATCTCAAATCAATTTGAGTCATTTCTATGGATCGCCAACTATCCATAGAGGATGGATCACTAGCTATCCATCAACTTGGCATATTATTCTACCAAAAGTCTTTACTTAGAGCTACGATGGAGCTCGAAAAGATTAAGGGCGATATGACCTATCTTGATGGATCGCTAGCTATCCATAAGGGATGGATCGCTAGTTATCCATCCACTTAGCATATTTTTGAGTGATCTTAGTTTGGTCGTCTTCCTATCTTCTATTTAAGTGCCTTATCCAAATATCAAGATGTTTGGAGTTAGTTTGATCATCCATCTTCATGGGTTATATGGTCCAGAAGAATCATCCATAACTTGCTCAAAACTTAACGAAACTATGCAGATGATCTATGTAGTGTGTGTGGGACTAACCATAAAAATTTCAAGTGGTGGGGCCCACTCTACATGGATCATTAGCGATCCATCTAGTTAGGTCGCTAGCAATCAATCAAAAAACCTCCAAATGATCCCATCTTTTGTAAGCCTTCTTTTGTGTCTTCTAAGTGTTCTCCCAAAAGTTGAAGTCAATCTGACTCTGCATGAGTTCTCTAGGTCCATTTTAAGTTAGCTACCTTTGGTCAAACAGCTTGAATCAGATAAGTCTTCACTTCTCGGGCTAGATTGTTTGGTATGCTATAAAACTTGGCAAGCGTGCTTAGAAATGGTAATGAATCATGATGCAAGAGGTTTGGGTGACTCATGGTGCTTCCCTATGTTATGTATCGCTAGCGATCCATGGGTGATGTATCGCTAGAGATCCCTCTACTTAGTATTTTATTAGATGATTTTCCTTGAGTCTTATTGACTTGTTTGCTTGGTTGTCTTGATTGGGTCTCAAAATATTCTAGCATAGTCTGAATGTTCTAACTCCTATTGAATTCTGATAGGTTAAAAACCAGGTTAACATTTGCCCCCTAAAGTACGCCTTTTGAATGAAAAGTGTGCTTTGCTTAAGTATAACTTCCTATCTCCAGTCTTCGATAATTGAGCTTTCTAGGTGCTTTAGCTTTAGTGAATCGTCCAGTTCCTTCGGATTCTCTTGCTAATCACAAGTCATTCCAAACCTATTGTATCCTAATACTCTAGACTCTGCTTAAGTGTAATCTATACATCACAATCATTCCGATTTCATTCGGAGTTATTACATCACATATCTCTAATTGTCCCACGTTCATTCGGGATTTACATCACTATCAATTTTTTCTTCTCATTCAGAGGTGTCACATCATATATCAAAATCACATTATATATCAAAATTACATCATATATCATAATCACATCATATATTGAAATCATTTTGTGTTTATCTAGGATTTATTAGGTTTATTTTATTTATAAAGCATTCAAATCCTTTTATTAAATCAAATTTGTTTTAAGGCTCGATCTCTCTAGATCGTTAAGTTTAGTTTGTGATCTCCCCAGATCGTTTAATGTTTAGATTAATGCGCGATCTCTTCGGATCGTTTAATGTTTCAAGTTAAGGGGATGATCTCTTCGGAACGTTTGTTTATTAATTTAAGGGGGATTAAGTAAGCCCATCCGCTCACTCTCCCATGAGGGGACTTACTTCTTGCACTCTAGACCCTTCTCTCTGGTCGGGACTCTAAGGTGATCAATATCGTACAAGTCCATCCACTCGCTCTCTGGCAAGGGGACTTGCACCTTGCACTTTGGTCCTGTGGTGAGAATCTAAGGCGATCAATATCAGTCATCACAATCAATGTGGATTTTTCAAAATTCAAATCAAAACAAATAAGAAGAAATCAAAAACACTGGAATCAAAACAAGCATAAATCCTAAATGTTCATCCCAGAGACCTGACTCGGAGCATGCCTAGAGACCAATCTAGGTCCGGACATGTGTAAGCGGTCCGAGGTTATTATTGTTTTGAATAGTCATCTCAAGCATCCGACTCAGAGCATGCCTAGAGACCGTTCGAGATCTCGTACACATGTAAGCGGCCTGAGGTTATTAAAGGCAGAAAAGCTAAAGACAGAGAGTAAGGGATGAACCTGCCCCTGTTCCAATTGTGGGATTCTGGTTTTGGCTCATGCGGTCATGTATTCGTATTCCAATTTGCTACTCTAGCTCCAACTTCACCTATTCCAGGCATTAAATCTCATCCTAGATCCAAATCTGTCGTGCTCCCGAGTCATGTGGGAATTGTTTTAGTTTGTTTTATTCTAACTCCAGATGCTCCTACATTGGATCCTATTGTTGATTCTAGTGTTGCCCCTAAGTATCGGTTGTTCTAAGTGTGGAGGCAGCATTTCAGCCTGTCCTAATCCAGCTCTAGCAGCTCTTGTTGTTACGGAGTTTGATTCATATTCCCTACAGATCTAGCTATCCCTTGCTGCTCCATCTTCTGGAAGAAGCTATCCACCATCTCTTGTTGCCTAGACAAGATCCCGTCTTACATCACCTTCATTATCCTTTCCATTTTTTCTCTAATCGCATAGATGGGTTGATGAGAAATTAAGGGCACCTCCTAGCTGCCCCCAGACTCTGGTTGACATGCCACAGCTCTACATCTAATATTAGGCCTACTCATCTTCTCTAATAGATTCAAACTTTAATTCTACAAATCTCGTTCAAGGTTCTCAGTGAAAGCACCAAAATGTTAACCCCATAAATGGATCAACACCCTGGATTGAGTGTGAAAGCACCAATGCAGATAATCAGCACCGAAAATCTAAAATCAATCTGAGTCATTTCTATGAATAGCAAGCTATCCATAGAGGATGGATCGTTAGCTATCCATCAACTTAGCATATTTTTCTACCAGAAGCCTTTACTTAGTGCTATGAAGGAGCTCGGAAAGTTTGAGGGCGATCAGACCTATCTTGATGGATCGCTAGCTATCCATAGGGGATGGATCGCTAGCTATCCATCCACTTAGCATATTTTTGAGTGATTTTAGTTTGGTTGTCTTCCTATCTTCTATTTAAGTGCCTTATCCAAATATCAAGTCGTTTGGAGTTAGTTTGCCATATTCATGGGTTATTTGGTCCAAAAGAATTATCCATAACTTGCTCAAAACTTAACGAAACCAGACGAAACTTTGTAGGTACTCTTCTATGGTGTGTGGGACCTACCATAGAAATTTTAAGTGATTGGGCCCACTCTACATGGATCGTTAGTGATCCGTCTAGTTAGGTCACTAACGATCCACCAAAAAAGCCTCGAAATGAACCTATTTTTTTGATGAGCCTTCTTTTATGTCTTCTAAGTGTTCTTCAAAAATTTTAAGTCAATCAGACTCCGTATGAGTTCTCTAAGTCCATTTTAAGTTAGCTACTTTTGGTCAAATAGCTTGAATCAGATAAGTCTTCACTTCTCGAGCTAGATTGTTTGGCATGCTATGAAACTTGGCAAGTGCGCTTAGAAATGATAATGAATCATGATGCAAGAAGTTTGGGCAACTCATGATGCTTCCCTATGTTATGTATCACCAGCGATCCATGGGTGATGGATCGCTAGCGATCCATCTACTTAGTGTTTTATTAGATGATTTTCCTTGAGTCCTATTGACTTGTTCGCTTAGTTGTTTTGGTTGAATCTTGAGTTATTCTAGCATAGTTTGAATGTTCTAACTCCTATTGAATTCTGATGGGTTAAAAACCCAGTTAACAGGATCGATGTAAGATATTTTACAAAGCCCATTAATGCTGCTATATATATACCTAGATGCCTTATTCTACATGCATGGATTTTATTTTATCCCTCTTTAAATAAATATATCTTAATGGTGGACTTTGCAACTCCATCATCGAGTTAAAGAATTGTTCTCTCATAGGTGAAAATGACAGTTTAAGATGTATTCGACCAAGGGGATGATCAAGAAATTTTTTCAATTTTTTTTAACCAAAATCGATTTTAATATCATTTTTTAAAAAATTTAAGAATTTTTTTATTCTCTATCACTATTCGGTATCAGTTTGTCTTCATCATTACGCATATCATCACACACATCATCATAGCTAAAACATCACTTCCTCATGTTTCAAGTCATTATGTTGGCTTTGGTGATTAATGTAGGTGACATGTCGACCAAAGGCAAGTTTGGCGTGTTCGATAGCCGCCCGTGACAAGCAATTAGAGAGTTAGGGTTTTGCTGGTGGAGATAAGATATGACAATAAAGATGTCATTAAACTCAGCTTGACGAGGATATTTCAACGATTATAGCGATGGCCTGTCCAGTATATCCTAGCAGCATCAGAAATTGGAAGAAAAGCGAAGAAGAGGCGATTAGAGTTTTAGGATTAGGAATGAAAAACATGTAAATTTTATATATCCCCTCAGTTTTATTATGCTTTATTATGTCCTATGTCCATGGATTTTCAAATATGAACAGCTCTCGCATATGAACTTCGTTTTACACACAAATTGCGTGTTGAGTTCATAATCTGAGAGCAAACCATACACCTGTTTTTGATTTATAAATTAAACATTATAATATTAATATCACCTTTAGAAATTTGTATAGCAACACCATTAATCATAATTAATATATAAAGTAATTATTCTTTTGATTCGTATATGTGATATTGAATTAAGATGAATTACAATCATTTTAACTTACAAAAATTAAAATTTTAAAGTACTAAATTTGAATATGTTCCATCTTAGTATATATTAAAACTATTTTATTGCTTATTAACATTCAAATGTTACCAATTAAAAACAAATAAATATACACACATGTGATAGTATGTGAATATTACTTGGTTACTAAATTTATCATTACCTATTTTTTAGTTTGTAATAAATTAACTCGTTAAATATTTTGAATAAATGATGACACTGCAAATCTGACTAATGATATTAATACAGTGATAATATAATACATCATAAAATTCAAATTATCCTAGAATATTAAATATGATTTGTTGTTATTAACATTATTCATGATAACATTATAAAAGAACTAGAGAATAATGAGTTAGAAATACATTTTTTGAAATTTACATGCCTTACCCCGTTGCTCGATGCACCGGTACTTAATTCAATAATGGTATCAGAACCCATTTTGTGTTTTTGTGAATATCACATAAAATTTGAATCTAAAACTAGTTAAAATTTATATTTATAAATGTTTTAAATAAATTTAAAAGTTGTTTTTAAATTTTGTAAACATAAAAGTTTGAAATCAATTAATCTAAAATTGTTTCAAATTAAAACTAGAATTTATAATGGTTATGAAAAAATTTAAAACTATTCTAAATTTGTATTCATAAATGTTATGAATAAAATTAAAATTATAAAAGTTATAATAAATAAATAAATTCTAAGTAATTTTAAATTATAATGTGAACTATAAATGATGTAGCTTAGAAAAGGTTACGATAAAGATGCAACATTAATTAATTATTATTACTAATATATACGTAAATATAAAATTTAATATCATATCACGAAGATTATAATTAAATAAGTATGTTATATAATATATATAAAGTAAAATAAAAATACTAGTTTAAAAGTTAAAATCGAATTAAAATCTATAATAATTTTTTTGCAAGCAAACAAAGCTTTATTATTAAGTCGGTTTTAGAGTGGTCGTACCACTAATACAGTAAGAACAGGTGTACGGTAAGAACAGGTGTAATGGATACCCCAGTACAACTTATAACCAACAAAGGCCCAAATAAAAACAGAAATGAGGAAACAAGAAATGAGATGTTGCCCAAAATCTTGAATAGGAAGATTCGAAGCCTTATCTATCTCAAATTAGATACAACAGTAGAAAATTCATGCCTGGAAGCAAAGAAGATCTCCACCGCAGTAGACTTTACATTCTTGAAGATTCGATCATTACATTCATTCCAAATGGTGACAATAAATTTCTTCAGTAGTATAAAAGATATCTACTATACTGTACATAGTCTTCCATCTTAATTGTTTGTAAATCCAGTACCATTTTTTGGCATTATTGGTCGAGTTATTGCAATAACCTTCAGCTAGCAAAAGTCTTTGCCTAATATCGTTGATAAATTGACATTCCATGAACAAACGGAGAACTAATTCGATGTTAGAATTACAGAAACAAGAAGTTGCAGTGTAAATTAGGCCACGGGCAAGAAGTTTGTTGTGATTTGAACATGAATTATGTATAACTTTCCAAAGCAATAAAATATCTTTCTCCAAATCAAATCTATTCCAAATACATTTGTGCCAAGGAACTTTAATACCCTGCTGGACCTTGATGAGAGCTTTATAGATAGTAAAGATAGAGTGAGTAGCATATTTAGAGGTCCATCTCAATTCCATGTCATATTGTAGGATTTTAGTTGTGGATAACTCATTCCATAGTAATCGTACATGAATGCAGCTGGTATATGGCAGAGAGGTGATACCATGGTGGACGTTGTTTATTGTGAATGCAGCATTAAGGATACCTGATGCCATTTTTGGCTAAATGAGAGAATATTATTGAGAATCATGCCTTCCATAGCCCAAGGAGAATACCAAAATGAATGCTTACTATCTGGAGGAACAGAGTATCTAATGAATGTAAGAATTTCTGGTCTCAACTTCAGTAGAGATTTGAAAAGCCAGCTAGATGTGTTAGGGGTCGCCATAGTCTAGAAATTCTTGTTTTTAATATGGTATTTACCAGTCTAGGAAACCTAGATTGAATCTTGGCCTGATAGCAAGGCATTCATATGTTTTGTAGCAGCAGCCTTATTCCAAATAGACAAATAAAGAATGCCAAGACCACCATAGAATTTTGGAACATTTAATTATTGTAAGAAGACTAGCCTAGGATAGCATATGGGAAGTCAATTTTCCAAGCCTATTTATAAAGAATTCGAACATTGGCAAACATTAGTTAGTAGAAATCCTCAAAGATGTTAGTGGAATACCCAAATAAACATACTTCGAAGGCATTTGTTCAAGGGTGAAGTGGTGAGTGATATCACGTCTATTAACCACAAATCCCTATTTCTCAGTACTTGGAAAAATATCCATATACTTATCTCAACGGTATAAGTATATTCACCAACATTATGGAAGATTCCCTTTTTTATTCAATTCTAAAATCATTTACAAACTCCATTATAAATCCATAAAACCATTTATAAATCTTTAAATCCATTTCTAAAATTTCTTTTATAAATATCTAAAACCATTTATAAAACTCTTTTATCTTTTTAACCAATCTTCCTTTACGTTTTCCAAAACATGTTATAAGATTCCTCTTATAATTCACATCTGTTTATAAAACCCTATTTATAAATCTCGAAAACATTTATAATATAAATTCTAATTATTTACTTAAAAACGATATTTTATAATAATAAACATTATCAATAAATAAATATTAACTATAATAAACATTAACTATAAATAAATATTAACTATTTTATAATAATAAACATTATAATTTAAATTATTAACTTTTCAAAATATTAAAATATTAATAAACCACTTTAAAATAATATTAATATAAATGAACAACTTTTAAAACATAATTATGTTTCCTTGATAAAAATCCATACTTAATTTCCAATATGATCATTTCCATATTTATAAATCTCCTTCTCTTTTATAAAACTTCCTTCCATTAAATCCCTTTATTTATGAACTCCATATAAGACTCTATTTCCTTTACAAATCTCACTTATTCATAAATCCCATTTAAAAACATCAATCGCCGTTACCGCCGTCGGGCGCGCCGCTGTCCACCATCGCCGACTCTCCCCTTCGACCTCGTAGGCGCCGCCGCCGCCCATGCACGGTCGAACGACCCCAAAACCGAACCACCTTCAACCACGAAAGGGCAAAATTCTGGCCATCTCATCTTGCCAAACGACAATCCAATCGCTGAAGTTGTTCCCCTCGTCGATCTCTACATTTCGTTAGTTGAAGTCGAGAGCCGATTTAGCTTGGATTGGCTCCAGTGATTATGAGCAATTAGATGGGAGGGAATCTGAAAAAAGAATAGGCGAACTATCTTCTAATATGCAAGCGACTAAATAGAGTAGAGGGTATGGCCACTACGTGGGAAAAGTATGGGCAAGTATGGCTATAAAAGAAAAAAATTATTATTATATTTTAATTAGAAAAGGTCTAGCTTAAAACGTCCGAAAATTTCGAACTCCAAAAGAGGCGTGCCGCTTGGCGCTCTATATGTTATATCCATATTCCGAACACAATAGAACTAGTCTCGAGACCTAATTCGATCATATGCAAAAGATAGCTTTTTATCAAACCCAATTATTATATAAATTTCTGAAATTAATTTCTTCGCGTTTCGATCTCGCACGCCCAAACGATACGTCCAATCGTCACGAAATTCGACGACATATTATAATTCACTATTACAAATCCAATGAAACTGTTTTCGTCGAAATCCATGAAAGTGCCCCCAGAAGGCTATTTTCACACGTTAATTAAACTGATTATTATAAAAACTAGTTTATTCACTTTATATTCAAATTTAAAAGTTTACCATCTTCATTCTTTTTCAAATGGAATATAAATAAACTTCCAAACTTATTTTTTTTGTTCACATTAAATCCAGGATTAAATTATTTAAAATAATTCCAAATATTAAATTCAACAGTTTAATTACCAAATAAATCGCTATATTTGAAATTAAGTTATTTAACTTATAAAATTAACTTTTCAATATTTAAAATCATTTGAATAGACCAAATTCAAATGATCAAAATTCCAGGTCGTTGCATTCTTCCCTCTTAAAGGAATTTCGTCCCCGAAATTGCCAAGGTAAGAAATTGCCATAAACCCCATTAACTTTCCAAACCAATTAGTTGAAATTTGATCCCCAATTTCTTATAAGCCTTTCACATTCAAAAACAATTTGTTGAAACTTTGTTATCACTTTTTCCATGTCCCTAAATTTATTCACATATTCCAACTAAAATCATTCCAAGTTATAACATAACACTAAAGTTTAAGTTATCAATTTATTTTTCAAGATTCTCAAAAAATTTCTAACGCCTTAAATTTACGGAAAATTTCGTCAGCGTCTCCTTTGCACGGCTCGATCGGAAAAATTTACAATATATATATAATCACAAATATACATCTCATCTTCGAGGATGAGGCATCCCGTATGGAACAATATAAAAATACGATATGTAATCTGAGATGTGTACCTTATTTAACATTAGCAAGCATATACAACCAATATAATGTGAAAGTGAGCTCCAAATGCGAAGCGTGCGTCATTCGCACCTACTATTCACTCAACAACCAATGAAAACAAGTATATAGAAAGCAATATTGTTGACGCCAAAAATGAGCATCAACACCCAATAGAATCTAGTAGAGATTAAATGAAGAATGAATTTAAAATAGAGAAAATATCATAAATGAACACATAGATTTTTATAGTGGTTCGGCAATCTTGGCCTACGTCTATTTCATATTTTTATTGAACTTACACTTGATTATGATTACAAGGATGTTTAGATCAGCTATGATCTATTAATACAAGAATGAAGAATAAAAATGGAAGAGCCTTTTCAGCAGAAAGAAGGATCCCTTTTCCGATGCCAAGCTTGTTGTATTTATAGGGGAAGATGTGCATGGATCGGAATGAAATTTCAGCAAAATGTTCAAGGAACCAAGACGAGGCCATTACAGGCCCATCGAGGCCCATAATAGGGATCGGTACCGATCCTTATTAGTGTTTCCAAATGGGTTACGATCCCTATGAGGAGTTCCCCATGACGTTGGCTACATGCTCCCTAAATTTCGTGCAATCCCAACATACAGTTTGTGAGATATCGCATTTTCCGTGAAGTAGTGTTGCTTGAATTTTGATTTCTGCCAATCTCTCTAAAGGGAGTTATGCCGATCCCTACAGCTTTCTCTAATTGGAATAAGATCCCTAGGGCTTGTTCCACATGTTGTATTAAGCTTGTACTCCAAGTTATGTTGATTGCATGTGTAGATTTTGAGTTATTGACCGATCTTTGGTGTAATGTGAGTTGTCTCCAGATTCTAGCCGATCTCTATGGAGGGAAGAGGGCCGATCCCTCTTTATTTATCCTTTTGAGATGTGATCCCTAGGGTAGGCTTCCTAGGGTCTCCATATCTTGTTCCCAAAGTTTCATGTGTAATGGGTATATAGAATCTGAGATATCGATCGATCATCAATGAATTGAGTTGTGGAATTGATACGATACGATCCATAGTGTTGAATATGAATCGTACATGACCCATCTTCGAGCTGTAGTGAGCTAACATGCTTCTGCTTTGCTACTACTTCATATTATCATCCATGCTTGATTTTCGGACCCTACAATCATCACTTTGGGCTACTGTCCTTGATGATAGACGAGTCTAACTTGTCCAGTCAGTTCAGATATAGCCGGGTCAAAATGCCGAATAACAAATATCAATATATAACGTATAGAATATACAATAACTATATGCAAATGTAGCAATAGAAGCTATCAAACCAATAATATCCATCCAATTTATTTATCAACAAATCAATTTGCATTTTCAAATGTCAACATTATATTTATACACTTTCATTTCTTATTAACATTTTATTGATTCGTTTTCAATTTATTTACATTCAGTTCATTCCCATTTAATCGATTTACATTCAATTTCATTCAGTTATTAACATCCACTTTTTTCTCAGTTACTTTGCTTACATTCACTTTAAATTCAATCTATGCTTAGCAACATTTCATTCCATATTCAATTTACTCAGTATATTTTCTTTAATACTAACAACACTTAACAACCATTCCATAAAATTATTTACTTAAAGTTCATTTTAAACATTTTATACAACACTTCTTATGTATATTTTCACTTCAAAACTTAAGTTCATATTCAATTTTACCAAACCACATCCCAAAACATATTCAATTCATTTTATAACTTAAGTTGAATTTCATCTTATAACTCAAATTCATATTCATTCCATGACTTCATTTGAAATCAAATTCAATTTCATTAAACCTTTCTTAAGTTAAACTTCATTTCATTTTATTCAATTCATTAACTCCATTTAAGTTAAATTTAAATTTCATAATCCATTTTATTTAACTTAACTTGAGTTAAATTCCATTCCAAATTTTCTTTTCTTATCTATACCCTTTTCAAATTTTAAGTTCAAAAACTTATTTTCATATATCTATCAACCCATAATTTGGATGTTAAAATCAAACTTGTTTACCTAAACAAAACTCCAATGGAAAATCACTAAAGTAGCAATTCATCACTTAGAAACTCAAAAATGAATATTGATGATGCGGCCGTCATCACCAGATTTATTTTCCAACAACTGAAGTGAGTTCGGTGTTTTCTATCTCTTTTAAACCCCATTTAGTCAAAACATTTCAAAATAATACTATTATTATTTTTCTAAACCTTTTGTGATAACCCTGATTTTTGTGAAGCAATGATTTAAATTAGTTTATGTTCGTTTTAAAATTACATTGGAAAATAGATAGGAATAGAAACTGTTTTGCAAGTGTATGGTTTAATTATAAATGTGTACACAAGATGGTGCACACACATGCACACATTTTTCTATGTGATAAAATAGGCAACAGTTAATATATATGATAGGATAAATAAATTACAAATATATATGTAGGCAGATATGGTCAGGTCTTTAAAAAGTTTAGCATAAAGAAAACAAATATATATATAGGCAGAAATAGTAAGAAAGAAAAATAAAAAGACTTAGGAAAAAATAGGCATACATATGTTATACATGTACACATGAAAGTATTGCAGAGAAAAAAAAGGAGAGAAAAACAAAGCTTGCATGGAAATGGTATGAACCCTTAAATAAACACTTTATCCATTTCCAGTAATTCTTTTTGCTTAGGAGAAAAAAAAATTAAAGTCATGCATATAACATGACCCGGGGTAAGGTTGAAAGAATAAGGTTTATTTTCTGAAAAAAAAAATAACAAGGACCACATACCCTTTTCTTTTATGAATCAAGTGTAAGGCATATCATATTATGGGGTAAAACTGACATTGGGTAATTCCATAAAACCCTAGTAACAGTCAGGGTTTATATAAGGAGGCTTAGTGTAGTGAGATCATACACATTTGCTCTTCATAACCTAAAGGAAAAGTAAAAACATAAGCCAGAGAAAATTAGGAGCACCAGCCATTAGAGTTAGAGGAAGGCAGAGGATCAAAAGAAAAGAAAGGCTTAGGAAAAAGGAATTAATGTGAGTAACCTCACTGAAAACTTTGGCATTAAGTCCTGAATATTGAGGCAGTCTATTTGAATTAATAATTCACTGTTGCAAGTTATGTTCATTTTACGATTTGATGACTTTGGTTTGTCAATGATCTATTCAAGTGTAAAACCCTTCATAGTAATTTACCCAAAAAATAAGAGTCATGGAGTTCATGTTTAAAATGTTTATCTGTGCTGTGAATTAACTGTGAGATGGAGTGATTTCTTTTTATGGGTTTTCTTCATAAAGTCATTTATTAAATCCCAGGGTTCATGCTGTAGATATATGGTCTGAAAATGAAAGGAAATATGGGGCTGCAACATTGTGTTGTTGCTTATGTCTCATATTAACTAAAACAAAAGGAAAATGTAGAAGTGCAATGTTATACATGTGCTGAGCTTCTATGTTTTATGAACTACCCAAATCAAAGTATATACTTATGGTTTAGCCAGGTCTTCAAAATTAATAAGGATCTGATTGAACCAAAGGTAAGAGGAGATAACCAGTAGACTATTTATGACCATATGTTTATAACTTGATCCACTGAAACCCATAGGCAAAATAATGTGCTAAGAAATCACATCTGTTTTCATGATTAAATGTTGGCTTCTGAGAACATGACTTCCCAATCTCTGGATGAATACATGTTGGTTGAATTGTTTATTTTTCTCTGATTGAAAAGTGAGATGCAAAGGGGATTAGCACAATTATGAAAAAGAAATAACACTTAGTAATTTAACTAAGGACTTTGGATCTTAGGGCTACAAAATATAGCTTGGCAAGGTGAACATTGCAAGCTCACACATGGTATGCTTATACCCAGGGGCCTGAGTGTGCTGGGTTAACAGAGAGATGTCCCAGGCAGTGTGTGGTTTAACAAGAGAAAGTAGCTAAAGACCATATGACACTTGATAGTGAACAATAGAAATAGGTTCAGGTGAGGCTTGGGTGAAGTCCCTGATGGCCAGTAAATTTGTAAAGGGGGCTTGATAACTGAATTGATGATTGCATTGCTTGGTTTATTGGTGAATCTTATGATTGTCTTCTCTGAACTAAACTACTTGGATCATACATAATTTGTTTTGCACTGATATGAATGCATATGCCTCACAAAAACATGCACAGGAATGATACTGAGTTTCTTAATTCATTCAAAGTATTTGAATATAAATAAAAGTCATAAAAATCATGTTTTCAGGTAGATTACTCCTACCAGACATTAGTCTGACCCTTTTGTGTTTATGCACCATTGGGTGTCTCATATTTGTATGAGGCAGTTCATGGTGATTATGCAGGAAAATAGGAATTTCATTGATCAAGCTTTGGATGAGTTAACTGCTTAAGGAATTGGATGCTATTTTTAAAGACTTTGCCGAAGTTAAATTAGATATTCAAGTTGAACTATGTTAAGATATTTTGTTTAAATTTGCTTGGAAAATTAATGTATTGTTAGAACCACTGTTTTGTAAGTATTGAACCCATATGTATCAGCTGAAACTATGTGCTTTGTTTTGCAAATGCTTTGCTAAGAAATGAAACTCTAAAACTTTAAAGAACAGTTAGTTTAAATAGTTGAGAATCTGAGATGGAAAGGATTTGTGGGTTGAATGTATATCCAAAGAATTGACATAAGAAAATCCATGTTTAAGTTAAAAAAAAATATGGCAGAAAGGTTTTGAGTTGCCTTAAAAAGAAAACAAAAACATGTATTTTGTTAAGAAATAGTGCAAACTGATTGTGGCTAACATAACCATTTTATTGAGCCAGGGTTGAGCCAGCACTAAAGAGTTTTTAAACTAAATTTTCAGTTATGTTTTACAATCCAAACACAGAGTAGACTCAGACCTTTTGCTAACAAGAGTAGGAAGAAATTAGGCACATGCACAGGAACATGCACACACATGCGCATGCAAAAGCCCAGTTCATACAGTAATAAAATTATGGAAATTCATGCAAAATGATAAGTCTTGAGACATGAAACCAATAGTTATGCACTAACCCAAGTATACTTTAAAAATCTGGTTTTTAGATGCACGATTGCTATGTAGAGAGTATTTCCTTTAAGTAACACCCAAACAGATTTCTACTTACAAATTTATGTACTCTGATTTAAGTAGAAAATGACTTATATATCTTCATATATGTAAGTTTAAGATAAAATGAGTAAACCAATATTTTTATATTGACAAAAGGTCCTGGATAAAAGAAAAATTGGAATGCAATGTTTTCTTGATTAAATGGCCACTGTATGTATAAAAAGGAAAAAAAAATTAAGTGGGTCATTTCATTTGGTATCAGAGCTATGTTGTTAAATAACATAGTAAAAATTTTGTATGAACTTGGTTGCATTGGATGTATGGAGGTGTTGACTGCTTTGGATGCTTTGTTTGTTAATGTTTACACTATTAATATCTATTATGACATAATAAGTAATAGATTAAAATGAATTAATCTATAGAGTATTAGGCAAAACAGACTAACCTAAGTGTTATATCCATAGAGCTATGGTAGGACCCAGACATAAAAATGTAGGAACAAGTGAACCACCCATGGTGAATGTGCAAGAATTCATGAGAGCCATAAGGGATGGAGTAGGCAACAGGCCAGAAAATCCACATAAGGAGCTTTCCAAACTACTCAAGACTTTTACCAACCTTGGAGGCAAAACTTTTGATGGCACAGAAGGAGTTATGGGAGTTCAAAATTGTCTCAGAATTTTGGAAAGAATCTTTGCAGACATGCAAGTTGAAGACCAAAGGAAGAGGCAAATTGCATCCAGGCAATTGAGAGGAGCAGCTTTGGATTGGTGGGAGGTTATCATAGCTGGAAGACCTGAAGGAGAAGTGACATGGGATCAATTTAAAGCAATGCTGGAAGGTAGATTTGTCCCTGCATCAACCAAGGAATCTTTGCTAGAAGAATTTATTAAACTAAGGCAAGGGACTATGAGTGTCACTGAGTACACTCAGAAGTTTGAATCATTGGCAAAGTATGGTGCAGAACTCATCACTACTGAGGAGGCTAAGAATGGCAGATATATTCAAGGGCTGAACCCTAGCCTTAGTAGAGCCATGCTACCATACAAGGACAGGACTTTTGATCAAGTTTTGGATTTGACTTTGAGCATTGAACAACATGATAAAGCTAGAGAGAATTTCAGGGCATTCAAGAATAACCAAAACAAGAAGGGAAAGGGTAAATTTCACCCTTATGATAAGAAGAAAACAGACATAGCTTCCACCAAGAAACCAGAAGAAGTCAGGGCTGCTGAAATTAAGAAGAAGATTACTTGTTATAACTGTGGCCAAGAGGGGCATATGAAGAATAGATGCACAAATGTTAGGCCTACATCCTTCAATTGTCACCATTGTGGGAAGGAAGGTCACATAAAGAGGAATTGTCCAGATTTTAAGCAAGGAAAATTAGGGGCTTTGGAAGGAAAAGGCAAGGCAGCTGAGGGATCAAGTGTTGAAAAGCATGGTCAAGTTGAAGGTACTTTGCTTATTCACTCAATACCTTTTGCAGTAGTGTATGATACTGGGGCTACACACTCATTGATCTCCCATCATATTGCACAACAGTTAAAATTGAATTGTATGATTGTTGATAAGCCACTGTTAATTAGAAGCCCTATAGGTAGTTCATGTGTTCTGGGTATGATATGTATGCAACTAGGGTTAAATATAGGAGGACATGTGTTTGAGTCAGACCTATATGTGTTGCAATATCCGGGCATAGGGATTATTCTAGGAGTTGATTGGTTGAGTAGATATGAGGCTATCTTAAATATGGAGACATCCACCATATCATTGAAAGTTTCTGATGGACAAAGAATAGTTGTTCTTTGTGAGGCAAACAAGAATAGAAGTATAGCCAACCTTTTTACATTGTCTAATGAAAAACCCATGCCTGCATTAGAAGAAATCCCCACAGTGAATCAATACATAGATGTGTTTGGTGAAGTTAGGGGAATTCCAAACCACAGGCCAGTTGAGTTCTCAATTAAAATAATTCCAGGAGCTAGCCCAGTGGTTAAAAGGCCAACCAGAATGGGGCCTAAGGAGTTGATGGAGCTGAAAAAGCAATTGGTTGAACTAGAAGAAAAAGGTTTTATTAGACCCAGTAGCTCATCATGGGGAGCACCAGTAGTCTTTGTTAAGAAACAAGATGGATCCCTTAGGTTATGTATTGACTATAGGGAATTAAATAAAGTCACAGTTAAAAATAAATATCCTTTACCAAGAATTGATGATCTCTTTGATCAATTGAGTGGTGCAAAAATATTTTCTAGACTTGATTTAGCTTCAGGCTTTCATCAGATGAAAGTAGAAGAGGAAAGCATTAAGTATACAACCTTTAACACAAGATATGGACTTTATGAATTTTTAGTAATGCCATTTGGCTTGACAAATGCTCCTTCCTATTTTGTTGATTTAATGAATAGGATTTTTAGAGAATACTTGGATAAGTTTGTATTGATATTTATTGATGACATACTAATTTATTCTAAGTCAGTTAGAGAGCATGAAAATCATTTGCATATGGTATTCAAGAAACTGAGACAGGAAGACTTAAAAGCCAAATTTTCAAAATGCACTTTTTGGCAAAATGAAGTGAATTTTCTAGGTCATATTATATCAGAAAAAGGAATATCTGTGGATCCCAATAAAGTCATTGTAGTGCAAGCTTGGAAAAGGCCTACTAATGTCACTGAGGTCAGATCATTCATGGGAATGGCTGGTTACTATAGAAGGTTTATAAAATAATTTGCAAAAATTTCAATCCCATTAACCAGATTGACTAGGAAAAATCAAGTGTTTACTTGGACTGAAGAGTGTGAGAAAGCCTTTGGGAAATTAAAGGAAGCATTAGTGCAAGCTCCAGTCCTTAAAGTGCCTGAAGGAAATGAAAACTTGGTGGTGTATACTGATGCAAGTGGACAAGGGCTTGGGGCAGTATTGATGCAGCAACATCAAGTGATAGCTTATGCTTCTAGGCAGTTGAAACCAAGTGAGGTAAGATATGCTACTCATGACCTTGAATTGGCTGCTATAGTGTATGCTCTTAAGCTGTGGAGACAATACCTGTTAGGGGCAAAATTTGAAGTTTATATAGACCATAAATCACTTAAATATTTGTTTTCACAAAAAGAATTAAATATGAGGCAGCAAAGATGGATTGAACTCCTAGCCTCATATGATTTTGAAATATTATACACCCCTGGTAAAGCTAATAAAGTAGCAGATGCCCTAAGTAGACAACATGCTAACATGGCTAGATTGATGGTAAAAGAGTTTAACACTTTATCATTGTTAATTGATTCAGAAATAGAAAGTGATAATATAGAAAACGTGAGCCTATGTAGTGAGAATGTAGAAATGGGAAAATTAAGTTTTATTACTCTGGGGTTAGAATTGAAGAATAAAGTTGTAAAGCTACAAGACCAAGATCCATTGTTAATTGAAAAGAAGACTCAGATATTAAATGGTGAGGCAGTGGAAGGTTTTCAGTTGAATGATCAAAGCCATTTGAAGAAAGGGAAAAGAATATTGTGATAACCCTGATTTTGTGAGCAATTTCATGATTTAATTTAGTTTATATTTGTTTAAAAATTGCATTAGAAAAGATGGGAATATAAAACTGGTTTGTAGATACATGGTTTAAAACATGTACAAGTGCACAAGTTAGTGCACATACATGCACACAATTTTCTGCATAATAAAAGCTAGGTAGAAATCAATATTTAAATTAAAATAACTAGTCTAGAAATATATATGCATGAAGATATGATTTTATCTTTAAATAAATCTGGCACAAAGAAAATAAAAGCTAGGCAGAAATAAACTTAAAATTATTTAAAGAAAGAAAGGAAAGACTTAGGCAAAATAGGCATACATATACATGTGCACAAGCAAACAATTGCTGGAAGAAAGCAGAAATTGCATGGAAATGGCATGAATCCTTAAACAAACACTTTATCCATTTCCAGTAATTTCTTTAATTTAGGAAATAAGAAGTCATGCATATAACATGACCGGGGAAAAAGGGATAAGGCTTATTTCTGAAAATAAAGACAAGGACCACATACCCTCTTATTTTGTTGAATCAAATAAGAGGCAGACTATGTTTTGTATAGGGTAAAAATGACATTGGGTAATTTTGTTAAAACCTAATAGCAGCCAGGGTTTTGTATAAGGAAGCTTAGTGTAGCAAGGCTTTTCACAATTTTGCTCTTCATCATTTAAAGAAAAATGAAAATATCAACCAGAGAAAAGTAGGAGCATTGGCCACTAGAATTAGAAGAAGGAAGCAGACTAAACAGGGTTCATAAAGCTTAGGAAGAAGAAGGAATTAATGTGAGTAACCTCACTGAAAACTTTGGCATTAAGTCCTGAATATTGAGGCAGCCCATTTGAATTAATAATTCACTTTTGCAAGTTATGTTCATTTTATGATTTGATGACTTTGGTTTGTTAATGATCTGTTCAAGTGTATAACCCTTCATGGTGATTTACCCAGAAAATGAGTCATGGATTTCATGTTTAAAATGATCATCTGTGTTGTGGATTAACCTTGAGATGAAATGTTTTCTTTTATGTGTTTTCTCCATACAGTTATTTATTTAAATCCCAGGGTTTATGTTGTAAATCTATGGTTCAAAGGAAAAATGAAAAAAAATATAGGACTGCAGCATAGTGTTGTTGCTTATGTCTCATATTAATTGAACAAGTAAAAATGTAGGAGTGCAATGTTATACATGTGCTGAGCTTCTATGTTTTACAAATAATCCAGATCAGAACATATACTTGTGGTTTAGCCAGATCTTATAAATTGATGAGTATCTGATTAAACCAGAGGTAAAAAGGAGGCAACCAAAGAAACTATCTATGACCATATATTTATAACATGATCCATTGAAACCCTTGAACAAAATAACATGTATACTGAGAACTCACATCTGGTTGTTTGATTAAATGCATGTTTATGAGAACAGGACTTACCAACCCTTGAATAAGTACATGTTGGTTGAATTGTTTATTTTTCTCTGATTAGACTGTGATATGCAGAGGGGATTAGCACAATTGTGAAAAAGGGAAAATTAACACTTAGTAATTTAACTAAGGATTTTGGATCTTAGGGCTACAAAATATAGCTTGGCAAGGTGAACATTGCAAGCTCACACATGGTATGTTTATACCCAGGGGCCTGAGTGTGCTGGGTTAATAGAGAGATGTCCCAGGCAGTGTGTGTTTAAAAAAGAGAAAGTAGCTAAATACCCTATTATATTTGATAGTGAACTATAGAAATAGGTTCAGGAGAGGCTTGGGTAAAATCTCTGATGGCCAGTAAAATTGTAAAGGGGCATGATGACTGAATTGATGATTGCATTGGTTGGTTTATGATGTTTTTATTGGTGAATCTTATGATTGTTTTCTCTGAACTAAATCACTACGATTATATATAATTTGTTTAGTACTGATATGAATGCACAGGCCTCACAAAAACATGCACAAAGATGATACTGAGTTTCTTAATTAATTCAAAATATTTCAATATAAATAAAAGTCATATAAAATCATGTTTTCAGGTAGATTAATCATACCAGACATTAGTCTGACCCTTTTGTGTTTATGCACCATTGGGTGTCTCATATTTGTATGAGGCAGTTCGTGGTGATTATGCAGGAAAATAGGAATTTTGTTGATCAGGCTTTGGATGAGTTAACTGCTTAAGGAATTGGATGCTATTTTTAAAGACTTTGCTGAAGTTAAATTAGATATTCATGTTGAACTATGTTAAGATATTTTGTTTAAGTTGCTTAGAAAAACCAATGTATTGTTATTTACTATTTTGTAAGTGTTAAACTTATATGTATCAGCTGAAACTATGTGCTTTGTTTTGCAAAATGCTTTGCTAAGAAATGAAACTCTAAAACTTTTAAAAAGAACAGTTAGTTTAAATAGTTGAGAATCTGAGATTGAAAGGATTTGTGGTTTGAATGTATATCCAAAGAATTGACATAAGAAAATCCATGTTTAAGTCAAAAAAAATCTGACAGAAAGGTTTTGAGTTGCCTTAGAAAAGAAAACAAAATAACATGTGTTTTGTTGAGAAATAGTGCAAACTGAATATGGCTAACATAGCCATTTTATTGAGTCTGGGTTAAGCCAGCACTCAAGAACTTTTAAACTAAATTTTCAGTTATGTTATTTTACAACCCAGATAGTGGAGAAACTTAGTCACTTTGGATAACAAGAAGAAATAGAAAACTAAACACTTGAAACTTTTTCTGACACACACATGAATAGGAACATGCACACACACATGCACAAGCAAAAACACTGTTCATACAGTAATAAAATTATGGAAATTCATGCAAAATGATAAGTCTTGAGACATGAAATCAATAGTTATGCAGTAACCCAAGTATACTTTGAAAATCAGGTTTTTAGATACACTATTGCTATGTAAAGAGTATTACCTTTAAGTAATACCCAAACAGATTTCTACTTACAAATTTCTGTACTCTGATTTAAGTAGAGAATTTCTTATATATCTTCATATATGTAAGTTTAAGATGAAATGAGTAAACCAATATTTTTATATTGACAAAAGGTCCTGGATAGAAGAAAAATTGGAATGCAATGTTTTCTTGATTACATGGCCACTGTATATTAAAAAAAAAGTTTTAAGTGGGTCATTTCATTTGGTATCAGAGCTATGTTGTTAAATAACATAGCAAAATTTTGTATGAACTTGTTTGCATTGGATGTATGGAAGTGTTGACTGCTTTGGATGTTTTGTTTGTTAATGTTTACACTATTAATATCTATTATGACAGAATAAGTGATAGATAGAAATGAATTAATCTATAGAATATTAGGCAAAACAGACTAACCTAAGTATTATATCCATAGAGCTATGGTAGGACCTAGACATCAAAATTTAGGAACAAGTGAACCACCCATGGTGAATGTGCAAGAATTCATGAGAGCCATAAGGGATGGAGTAGGCAACAGGCAGGAAAATCCACATGAGTAGCTTTCCAAACTACTCAAGACTTTTACCAATCTTGGAGGCAAAACTTTTGATGGCACAGAGGGAGTTATGGGAGTTCAAAATTGGCTTAGAATTTTGGAAAGAATCTTTGCAGACATGCAAGTTGAAGACCAAAAGAAGAGGCAAATTGCATCCAGGCAATTGAGAGGAGTAGCTTTGGATTGGTGGGCGGTTATCATAGCTGGAAGACCTGAAGGAGAAGTGACATGGGATCAATTTAAAGCAATGTTGGAAGGCAGATTTGTCCCTGCATCAGCTAAGGAGTCTTTGCTAGAGGAATTTATCAAATTAAGGCAAGGGACTATGAGTGTCACTGAGTACACTCAGAAGTTTGAATCATTGGCAAAGTATGGTGCAGTACTCATCACCACTGAGGAGGCTAAGAATGGCAGATATATTCAAGGGCTGAACCCTAGCCTTAGTAGAGCCATGCTACCATACAAGGACAAGACTTTTGATCAAGTTTTGGATTTGACTTTGAGCATTGAACAACATGATAAAGCTAGAGAGAATTTCAGGGCATTTAAGAATAACCAAAACAAGAAGGGAAAGGGTAAATTTCACCCTTATGATAAGAAGAAAACAGACATAGCTTCCACCAAGAAACCAGAAGAAGTCAGGGCTGCTGAAATTAAGAAGAAGATTACTTGTTATAACTGTGGCCAAGAGGGGCATATGAAGAATAGATGCACAAATGTTAGGCCTGCATCCTTCAATTGTCACCATTGTGGGAAGGAAGGTCACATAAAGAGGAATTGTCCAGATTTTAAGCAAGGAAAATTAGGGGCTTTGGAAGGGAAAGGCAAGGCAGCTGAGGGATCAAGTGTTGAAAAGCATGGTCAAGTTGAAGGTACTTTGCTTATTCACTCAATACCTTTTGCAGTACTGTATGATACTGAGGCTACACACTCATTGATCTCCCATGATATTGCACAACAATTAAAATTGAATTGTATGATTGTTGATAAGCCATTGCTAATTAAAAGCCCTATAGGTAGTTCATGTGTTCTGGGTATGATATGTATGCAACTAGGATTAAATATAGGAGGACATGTGTTTGAGTCAGACCTATATGTGTTGCAATATCCGGGCATAGGGATTATTTTAGGAGTTCATTGGTTGAGTAGATATAAGGCTATCATAAATATGGAGACATCCATCATATCATTGAAAGTTTCTGATGGACAAAGAATAGTTGTTCTTTGTGAGGCAAACAAAAATAGAAGTATACCCAACCTTTTTACATTGTCTAATGAAAAACCCATGCCTGCATTAGAAGAAATCCCCATAGTGAATCAATATGTTGATGTGTTTGGTGAAGTGAGAGGAGTTTCAAACCACAGGCCAGTTGAGTTCTCAATTAAAATAATTCCAGGAGCTAGCCCAGTGGTTAAAAGACCAACCAGAATGGGGCCTAAGGAGTTGATGGAGCTGAAAAGGCAATTGGTTGAACTAGAAGAAAAAGGTTTTATTAGACCCAGTAGCTCATCATGGGGAGCACCAGTAGTCTTTGTTAAGAAACAAGATGGATCCCTTAGGTTATGTATTGACTATAGGGAATTAAATAAAGTCACAGTTAAAAATAAATATCCCTTACCAAGAATTGATGATCTCTTTGATCAATTGAGTGGTGCAAAAATATTTTCTAGGCTTGATTTAGCTTCAGGCTTTCATCAGATGAAAGTAGAAGAGGAAAGCATTAAGTATACAGCCTTTAACACAAGATATGGACTTTTTGAATTTTTAGTAATGCCATTTGGTTTGACAAATGCTCCTTCTTATTTTGTTGATTTGATGAATAGGATTTTTAGAGAATACTTGGATAAGTTTGTATTGATATTTATTGATGACATACTAATATATTCTAAGTTAGTTAGAGAGCATGAAAATCATTTGCATATGGTATTCAAGAAACTGAGGCAGGAAGACTTAAAAGCCAAATTTTCAAAATGCACTTTTTGGCAAAATGAAGTGAATTTTCTAGGCCATATTATATTAGAAAAAGGAATATCTGTGGATTCCAATAAAGTCGTTGCAGTTTAAGCTTGGAAAAGGCCTACTAATGTCACTGAGGTCAGATCATTCATGGGAATGGCTGGTTACTATAGGAGATTTATAAAAGATTTTGCAAAAATCTCAATCCCATTAACCAGATTGACTAGGAAAAATCAAGTGTTCACTTGGACAGAAGAGTGTGAGAAAGCTTTTGGGAAACTAAAGGAAGCACTAGTACAAGCTCCAATCCTTAAAGTGCTTGAAGGAAATGAAAACTTGGTGGTGTATACTGATACAAGTGGACAAGGGCCTGGGGCAGTATTGATGCAACAACATCAAGTGATAGCTTATGCTTCTAGGCAGTTGAAACCAAGTGAGGTAAGGTATGCTACTCATGACCTTGAATTGGCTGCTATAGTGTATGCTCTTAAGTTATGGAGACACTACTTGTTAGGAGCAAAATTTGAAGTGTATACAGACCATAAATCACTTAAATATTTGTTTTCATAAAAAGAATTAAATATGAGGCAGCAAAGATGGATTGAACTCCTAGCCTCATATGATTTTGAAATATTATACACCCCTGGTAATGCTAATAAAGTAGTAGATGCCCTAAGTAGACAACATGCTAACATGGCTAGATTGATGGTAAAAGAGTTTAACACTTTATCATTATTAATTGATTCAGAAATAGAAAGTGATAATATAGAAAACATGAGCCTATGCAGTGAGAATGTAGAAATGGGAAAATTAAGTTTTATTACTTTGGGGTCAGAATTGAAGAATAAAGTTTTAATGCTACAAGACCAAGATCCATTTTTATTTGAAAAGAAGACTCAAATATTAAATGGTGAGGCAGTGGAAGGTTTTCAGTTGAATGATCAAGGCCATTTGAAGAAAGGAAAAAGAATATGTGTTCCAACAATTGATGAGTTAAAGCAAGAAATCTTGGATGCTTACCACAAAAGCAAATACACTATACACCCAGGAAGCATAAGAATGTATCACAACCTCAAGTGGGATTATTGGTGGAGTGGTATGAAGAGTGCAATGGCAACCTATGTATCTAAATGTATGGTTTGCCAACAGGTGAAGGCTGTGTATCAAAAACCCTCAGGGATGCTTCAACCTTTGCAAATACCACAGTGGAAATGGGAAGACATATCAATGGATTTCATTGATGGTTTGCCTAGAACTAGGAGGGGAAATGATAGTATTTTGGTAGTGGTTGATAGGTTAACCAAGTCAGCCCACTTTATACCAGTGAAATCAGAAAGAAATGCAAGTACATTAGTCCAGTTGTTTATTAAAGAAGTAGTCAGACTGCATGGTATACCAAAGACTATAGTAAGTGATAGAGATACCATCTTCACTTCAAAATTTTGGCAGAGTTTTCACAAGGCAATGGGGACTGATTTATGCTTAAGCACAGCATACCATCCTCAATCTGATGGCCAAACAGAAATTGTGAACAAATTGCTTGAAGACATGTTAAGAGCTTGTGTATTGGATTGGGGAGGAAGTTGGGAGGATCATATCTTTTTAGCTGAATTTGCATACAACAATAGCCATCATAGTAGCATAGGCATGGCACCCTTTGAAGCTCTCTATGGGAGACCATGTTTATCACCCTCAAGTTGGCTTGAATCTGGGGAGAAAGTGATCTTAGGACCAGAAAATGTGAAGGAAACTTCTGAGAAGATAGCTTTGATCAGAAAAAGAATTGCTTCTGCCCAAGATAGGCAAAAGAAATATGCAGATCAAAGAAGAAAGGCAGTACAATATGATGTTGGAGATTATGTATTTATCAAGATATCACCCATGAAAAAGGTTCTAAGGTTTGGGAAATAAGGAAAGTTGATTCCTAGATATATAGGGCCATATAAAATTTTAGAAAGAATAGGAACTGTAGCCTATAAGCTAGAGTTGCCTAAAGAAATGAGAGCAATGCATGATGTTTTTCATGTGTCTCAACTTAGAAGATGGGTTCATGATAAAGAGGCAATCCTAAAATCCTCTAAGGATGTGCAGATTGATCCCAGAATGATATATGAAAAGGAGCCAGTGGGCATAGTTTCTAGAGAAACCAAGAAATTGAGAAACAAAGAGATTAAATTAGTGAAAGTGCAATGGAGTCTTGACCCAAATGATTGCACGTGGGAAGTGGAGGATAAAATCAGAAATGATTATCCACAACTGTTTGATTAAAGGAAAGGTAAATTTATATATATTGATGAATGTTTTGATTGAATATGCATTATGATTTTTTTTATGCATGGTGTTTAATCAAGTGATTGGCTTGACAATGGTTTGAGGTCAGAAAATTGATTTTTCTGGAGTAATGATACTTAAGTTAAGTATGAAAGAATTGTGGGACACAATTCCTAAAAGGAGGGGTATATGTGATAACCCTGATTTTTGTGAGCAATTTCATGATTTAATTTAGTTTATATTTGTTTAAAAATTGCATTAGAAAAGATGGGAATAGGAAACTGATTTGTAGATACATGGTTTAAAACATGTACAAGTGCACAAGTTAGTGCACATACATGCACACAATTTTCTACATAATAAAAGCTAGGCAGAAATCAATATATAAATTAAAATAACTAGTCTAGAAATATATATGCATGAAGATAGGATTTTATCTTTAAATAAATCTGGCACAAAGAAAATAAAAGCCAGGCAGAAATAAACTTAAAATTATTTAAAGAAAGAAAGGAAAGACTTAGGCAAAATAGGCATACATATACATGTGCACAAGCAAACAATTGCTGGAAGAAAAAAGAAATTGCATGGAAATGGCATATATCCTTAAACAAACACTTTATCCATTTCCAGTAATTTCTTTAATTTAGGAAATAAGAAGTCATGCATATAACATGACCGGGGAAAAAGGGATAAGGCTTATTTCTGAAAATAAAGACAAGGACCACATACCCTCTTATTTTCTTGAATCAAATAAGAGGCAGACTATGTTTTGTATAGAGTAAAAATGACATTGGTTAATTTTGTTAAACCCTAATAGCAGCCAGGGTTCTATATAAGGAAGCTTAGTGTAGCAAGGCTTTTCACAATTTTGCTCTTCATCATTTAAAGAAAAATGAAAATATCAACCAGAGAGAAGTAGGAGCATTGGCCACTAGAATTAGAAGAAGGTAGCAGACTAAAAAGGGTTCATAAAGATTAGGAATAAGAAGGAATTAATGTGAGTAACCTCACTGAAAACTTTGGCATTAAGTCCTGAATATTGAGGCAGCCCATTTGAATTAATAATTCACTTTTGCAAGTTATGTTCATTTTATGATTTGATGACTTTGGTTTGTTAATGATATGTTCAAGTGTATAACCCTTCATGGTGATTTACCCAGAAAATGAGTCATAGATTTCATGTTTAAAATGATCATCTGTGTTGTGGATTAACCTTGAGATGAAATGTTTTCTTTTATGTGTTTTCTCCATACAGTTATTTATTTAAATCCCAGGGTTTATGTTGTAAATCTATGGTTCAAAGGAAAAATGAAAAAAAATATAGGACTGCAGCATAGTGTTGTTGCTTATGTCTCATATTAATTGAACAAGTAAAAATGTAGGAGTGCAATGTTATACATGTGCCGAGCTTCTATGTTTTACAAATAATCCAGATCAGAACATATACTTGTGGTTTAGCCAGATCTTATAAATTGATGAGTATCTGATTAAACCAGAGGTAAAAAGGAGGCAACCAAAGAAACTATCTATGACCATATATTTATAACATGATCCATTGAAACCCATGAACAAAATAACATGTATACTGAGAACTCACATCTGCTTGTTTGATTAAATGCATGTTTATGAGAACAGGACTTACCAACCCTTGAATAAGTACATGTTGGTTGAATTGTTTATTTTTCTCTGATTAGACTGTGATATGCAGAGGGGATTAGCACAATTGTGAAAAAGGGAAAATAAACACTTAGTAATTTAACTAAGGATTTTGGATCTTAGGGCAACAAAATATAGCTTGGCAAGGTGAACATTGCAAGCTCACACATGGTATGTTTATACCCAAGGGCCTGAGTGTGCTGGGTTAACAAAGAGATGTCCCAGGCAGTGTGTGTTTAAAAAAGAGAAAGTAGCTAAAGACCTTATTATATTTGATAGTGAACTATAGAAATAGGTTCAGGAGAGGCTTGGGTAAAATCCCTGATGGCCAGTAAAATTGTAAAGGGGGCATGATGACTGAATTGATGATTGCATTGGTTGGTTTATGATGTTTTTATTGGTGAATCTTATGATTGTTTTCTCTGAACTAAATCACCGCGATTATATATAATTTGTTTAGTACTGATATGAATGTACATGCCTCACAAAAACATGCACAAAGATGATAATAAGTTTCTTAATTAATTCAAAGTATTTGAATATAAATAAAAGTCATATAAAATCATGTTTTCAGGTAGATTAATCATACCAGACATTAGTCTGACCCTTTTGTGTTTATGCACCATTGGGTGTCTCATATTTGTATGAGGCAGTTCATGGTGATTATGCAGGAAAATAGGAATTTTGTTGATCAGGCTTTGGATGAGTTAACTGCTTAAGGAATTGGATGCTATTTTTAAAGACTTTGCTGAAGTTAAATTAGATATTCATGTTGAACTATGTTAAGATATTTTGTTTAAGTTGCTTAGAAAAACCAATGTATTGTTATTTACTGTTTTGTAAGTGTTGAACTTATATGTATCAGCTGAAACTATGTGCTTTGTTTTGCAAAATGCTTTGCTAAGAAATGAAACTCTAAAACTTTTAAAAAGAACAGTTAGTTTAAATAGTTGAGAATCTGAGATTGAAAGGATTTGTGGTTTGAATGTATATCCAAAGAATTGACATAAGAAAATCTATGTTTAAGTCAAAAAAATCTGACAGAAAGGTTTTGAGTTGCCTTAGAAAAGAAAACAAAATAACATGTGTTTTGTTGAGAAGTAGTGCAAACTGAATATGGCTAAGATAGCCATTTTATTGAGTCTGGGTTAAGCCAGCACTCAAGAACTTTTAAACTAAATTTTCAGTTATGTTATTTTACAACCCAGATAGTGGAGAAACTCAGTCACTTTGGATAACAAGAAGAAATAGAAAACTAAACACTTGAAACTTCTTCTGACACACACATGAACAGGAACATGCACACACACATGCACAAGCAAAAGCACTGTTCATACCGTAATAAAATTATGGAAATTCATGCAAAATGATAAGTCTTGATACATGAAATCAATAGTTATGCAGTAACCCAAGTATACTTTGAAAATCAGGTTTTTAGATACACTATTGCTATGTAAAGAGTATTACCTTTAAGTAATACCCAAACAGATTTCTACTTACAAATTTCCGTACTCTGATTTAAGTAGAGAATGACTTATATATCTTCATATATGTAAGTTTAAGATGAAATGAGTAAACCAATATTTTTATATTGACAAAAGGTCCTGGATAGAAGAAAAATTGGAATGCAATGTTTTCTTGATTAAATGGCCACTGTATATAAAAAAAAGTTTTAAGTGGGTCATTTCAAATATGTGTTCCAGCAATTGATGACCACAAAAGCAAATACACTATACACCCAGGAAGCACAAGAATGTATCACAACCTCAAGAGGGATTATTGGTGGAGTGGTATGAAGAGTGCAGTGGCAACCTATGTATCTAAATGTATGGTTTGCCAACAGGTGAAGGCTGAGTATCAAAAACCCTCAGGGATGCTTCAACCTTTGCAAATACCACAGTGGAAATGGGAAGACATATCAATGGATTTCATTGATGGTTTGCCTAGAACTAGGAGGGGAAATGATAGTATTTGGGTAGTGGTTGATAGGTTAACCAAGTCAGCCCACTTTATACCAGTAAAATCAGAAGGAAATGCAAGTACACTAGCCCAGTTGTTTATTAAGGATGTAGTCAGACTGCATGGTATACCAAAGACTATAGTAACTGATAGAGATACCATCTTCACTTCAAAGTTTTAGCAGAGTTTTCACAAGGCAATGGGGACTGATTTATGCTTAAGCACAGCATACCATCCTCAATCTGATGGCCAAACAGAAATTGTGAACAAATTGCTTGAAGACATGTTAAGAGCTTGTGTATTGGATTGGGGAGGAAGTTGGGAGGATCATATCTTTTTAGCCGAATTTGCATACAACAATAGCCATCATAGTAGCATAGGCATGGCACCCTTTGAAGCTCTCTATGGGAGACCATGTTTATCACCCTCAAGTTGGCTTGAATCTGGGGAAAAAGTGGTCTTAGGACCAAAAAATGTGAAGGAAATTTCTGAGAAGATAGCTTTGATCAGAAAAAAATTGCTTCTGCCCAAGATAGGCAAAAGAAATATGCAGATCAAAGAAGGAAGGCAGTACAATATGATGTTGGAGATTATGTATTTATCAAAATATCACCCATGAAAAAGGTTCTAAGGTTTGGGAAACAAGGAAAGTTGATTCCTAGATATATAGGGCCATATAAAATTTTAGAAAGAATAGGAACTGTAGCCTATAAGCTAGAGTTTCCAGAAGAAATGAGAGCAATGCATGATGTTTTTCATGTGTCTCAACTTAGAAAATGGGTTCATGATAAAGAGGCAATCCTAAAATCCTCTAAGGATGTGCAGATTGATCCCAGAATGATCTATGAAAAGGAGCCAGTGGGCATAGTTTCTAGAGAAACCAAGAAATTGAGAAACAAAGAAATTAGATTAGTGAAAGTGCAATGGAGTCTTGACCCAAATGATTGCACATGGGAAGTGGAGGATAAAATCAGAAATGATTATCCACAACTGTTTGATTAAATGAAAGGTAAATTTATATATATTGATGAATGTTTTGATTGAATATGCATTATGATTTTTTATATATGCCTAATGTTTAATCAAGTGATTGGCTTGAGAATGGTTTGAGATCAGAAAAGTTGATTTTCTGGATAAATGACACTTAAGTTAAGTATGAGAGAATTGTGGGACACAATTCCTAAAAAGGAGGGGTATATGTGATAACCCTGATTTTTGTGAAGCAATGATTTAAATTAGTTTATGTTTTTTTAAAATTACATTGGAAAATAGATAGGAATAGAAACTGTTTTGCAAGTGTATGGTTTAATTATAAATGTGTACACAAGATGGTGCACACACATGCACACATTTTTCTGTGTGATAAAATAGGCAACAGTTAATATATATGATAGGATAAATATATTACAAATATATATGTAGGCAGATATGATCAGGTCTTTAAAAAGTTTAGCATAAAGAAAACAAATATATATATATATATAGGCAAAAATAGTAAGAAAGAAAAAATAAAAAGACTTAGGCAAAAACAGGCATACATATGTTATACATGTACACATGCAAGTATTGCATGGAAAAAAAAAGGAGAGAAAAACAAAGCTTGCATGGAAATGGTATGAACCCTTAAATAAACACTTTATCCATTTCCAGCAATTCTTTTTGCTTAGGAGAAAAAAATAATTAAAGTCATGCATATAACATGACCCGAGGTAAGGTTAAAAGAATAAGGTTTATTTTCTGAAAAAAAAATAACAAGGACCATATACCCTTTTCTTTGTAAGCCAGATCATATTATGGGGTAAAACTGACATTAGGTAATTCCATAAAACCCTAGTAACAGTCAGGGTTTATATAAGGAGGCTTAGTGTAGTGAGATCATACACATTTTCTCTTCATAACCTAAAGGAAAAGTAAAAACATAAGCCAGAGAAAATAAGGAGCACCGGCCATTAGAGTTAGAGTAAGGCAGAGGATCAAAAGAGAAGAAAGGCTTAGGAAAAAGGAATTAATGTGAGCAACCTCACTGAAAACTTTGGCATTAAGTCCTGAATATTGAGGCAGCCTATTTGAATTAATAATTCACTGCTGCAAGTTATGTTCATTTTACGATTTGATGACTTTGGTTTGTCAATGATCTGTTCAAGTGTAAAACCCTTCATAGTAATTTACCCAAAAAATAAGAGTCATGGAGTTCATGTTTAAAATGTTTATTTGTGCTGTGAATTAACTGTGAGATGGAGTGATTTCTTTTTATGTGTTTTCTTCATAAAGTCATTTATTAAATCCCAGGGTTCATGCTGTAGATATATGGTCTGAAAATGAAAGGAAATACGGGGCTGCAACATTGTGTTGTTGCTTATGTCTCATATTAACTAAAACAAAAGGAAAATGTAGAAGTGCAATGTTATACATATGCTGAGCTTCTATGTTTTATGAACTACCCAAATCAAAGTATATACTTATGGTTTAGCCAGGTCTTCAAAATTAATAAGGATCTGATTGAACCAAAGGTAAGAGGAGATAACCAGTAGACTATTTATGACCATATGTTTATAACTTGATCCACTGAAACCCATAGGCAAAATAATGTGCTAAGAAATCACATCTGTTTTCATGATTAAATGTTGGCTTCTGAGAACATGACTTACCAATCTCTGAATGAATACATGTTGGTTGAATTGTTATTTTTCTCTGATTGAAAAGTGAGATGTAGAGGGGATTAGCACAATTATGAAAAAGAAATAACACTTAGTAATTTAACTAAGGACTTTGGATCTTAGGGCTACAAAATATAGCTTGGCAAGGTGAACATTGCAAGCTCACACATGGTATGCTTATACCCAGGGGCCTGAGTGTGCTGGGTTAACAGAGAGATGTCCCAGGCAGTGTGTGGTTTAACAAGAGAAAGTAGCTAAAGACCACATGACACTTGATAGTGAACAATAGAAATAGGTTCAGGTGAGGCTTGGGTGAAGTCCCTGATGACCAGTAAATTTGTAAAGGGGGCTTGATGACTGAATTGATGATTTCATTGGTTGGTTTATTGGTGAATCTTATGATTGTCTTCTCTGAACTAAACTACTTGGATCATACATAATTTGTTTTGCACTGATATGAATGCATATGCCTCACAAAAACATGCACAGGAATGATACTGAGTTTCTTAATTCATTCAAAGTATTTGAATATAAATAAAAGTCATAAAAATCATGTTTTCAGGTAGATTACTCATACCAGACATTAGTCTGACCCTTTTGTGTTTATGCACCATTGGGTGTCTCATATTTGTATGAGGCAGTTCATGGTGATTATGCAGGAAAATAGGAATTTCATTGATCAAGCTTTGGATGAGTTAACTGCTTAAGGAATTGGATGCTATTTTTAAAGACTTTGCTGAAGTTAAATTAGATATTCAAGTTGAACTATGTTAAGATATTTTGTTTAAATTTGCTTGGAAAATTACTGTATTGTTAGAACCACTGTTTTGTAAGTATTGAACCCATATGTATCAGCTGAAACTATGTGCTTTGTTTTGCAAATGCTTTGCTAAGAAATGAAACTCTAAAACTTTAAAGAACAGTTAGTTTAAATAGTTGAGAATCTGAGATTGAAAGGATTTGTGGGTTGAATGTATATCCAAAGAATTGACATAAGGAAATCCATGTTTAAGTTAAAAAAATCTGGCAGAAAGGTTTTGAGTTGCCTTAAAAAGAAAACAAAAACATGTATTTTGTTAAGAAACAGTGCAAACTGATTGTGGCTAACATAACCATTTTATTGAGCCAGGGTTGAGCCAGCACTAAAGAGTTTTTAAACTAAATTTTCAGTTATGTTTTACAATCCAAACACAGAGTAGACTCAGACCTTTTGCTAACAAGAGTAGGAAGAAATTAGGCACATGCACAGGAACATGCACACACATGCACATGCAAAAGCCCAGTTCATACAGTAATAAAATTATGGAAATTCATGCAAAATGATAAGTCTTGAGACATGAAACCAATAATTATGCACTAACCCAAGTATACTTTAAAAATCTGGTTTTTAGATGCACTATTGCTATGTAGAGAGTATTTCCTTTAAGTAATACCCAAACATATTTCTACTTACAAATTTCTGTACTCTGATTTAAGTAGAAAATGACTTATATATCTTCATATATGTAAGTTTAAGATGAAATGAGTAAACCAATATTTTTATATTGACAAAAGGTCCTGGATAAAAGAAAAATTGGAATGCAATGTTTTCTTGATTAAATGGCCACTGTATGTATAAAAAGGAAAAAAAAATTAAGTGGGTCATTTCACCTTTGAAAACAATTATTCAAATCAATGGAATTTTATATTCTCAAATTTCTGTCTTAAATTCATTTTTATTTACAAATCATATTTATAAGTATACTTAGGCAATTTCATTTCCTTTCCATTTAGAAATTATATTTATAAATCATATTCACATAATCTCGCTTCTTATGAAATATCTATTTGCAACGTGGATTGTTTTAATCCTAATCAATACTCTATAATTCATACTTATAAATTTATTTTCTTATATAACTCAATTTACAAATGTTTATCTTTGTTTAGATCATAATAATAACAACTTTTATTAGAAAGACAACCAACTGTTAGAACCTTGTATTTTGATGTTTTGATCTTGACAACTATATAAGTAAATATTATGAGAACTAACCATATTTGTAGGAGAAGATACTATTCTACTAAACAATAGATTGAAGACCAAGAATTCAGTGAGAAGTTTTAAAATTTATTAATGGTTTGTCTATAGTCTAGTTTAGTAGTTAACTACTGTTAAAATCTCTCCTAGGTGGTATATGCACGCACATAAGTATTTAAAATTATGTTTAAATCATATAAACACAAAGTAAATTGTTATTTTCAAATTCCTTTGTCAAAAGTTCACAAATACTTAATATGGCAGAAAATTCTAAATTCAGTCGACTAAATGAGTAGTTTCAGTCGACTGAACACCTATGCACGTGCACAGTGCACTTGAAGGTTCAGTCGACTGGACCACCTCATTCAGTCGACTGAACTACGTGTCTTTTCAATTTTAAGTTTTAAATTTTGAAATTATTGAATAATAAGTAGACTGAATTTTTTCCCCAATCGACTGAATATTCATAACGGCTATTTTCTGAACCGTCACTTCCATCCAACGAACAGAAACAACCCTTGATTCAAGAGTCAGTTACGTATCTTTTGACTCTAACTCTTCACGAAGGATTGCATCACTTAAACTCTATATATAGCCTTCGTTTCAGTTGTTTTAATAACTTAATTTTCTGATTCTACTCTTATATTCTCATTATCGAAAATATTCTGCCATTTGCTTTCAAATATCATTCAAATCACTTGCATATTCAAGCACAAATTCATTTGTGATTTAAATAACTTCCATCTTCACGAACTACACTATATACGAAAAAGAGAAGATTATAGGAAGTGTGACGCCCCACCTCTATGCTCACAATAACAAAGGTTATTATAAGGTAATAACTTCCGCTATTGCGAAGAATAAGGCTTGTTAGAAGCGACCATCCGTAAGTTATGCCTTAGACGAGTATTGATTACATCGATAGGAGTTGTGTAATTACTCCCAGCCATATACATTCAATCCAAATCTAAAACGAAACCACGGTAGCTTATGAAAAATTCAGAACAACTCATAATAACAACAACACAGATACTTATATAAACATCAGAACAGAAATAGCATACATAGCGGAAGGTAAGTCTGGATACATGCTACAACACTCGATGGTTCACATGAACCAAATGTACATATACATAGCCATCATAACATACATGAGATGAGAGTCAATACACCAAAAGTAACACCTCGAAGCCTAAACAAAAGATGAGGTGAAATCCCAAAAGCTGAAGCAGCAACTGAATCAGAGATAGCGATTATCCTGAAATAACTCGGTCTGACCCGAGTATTATTTAGAAGAAAATAATAAACAGATCAGCCTAATTTAAACTTAGAAATGAGTGCATGATAAACAACACTATAGCAAGATAATCATAATCTCGAATGAGACTATTCAGCATAAATAATCAACATTGTTTAAATGAAGAAATCTCATTAAACACCATCAAAATCAACTCCCAAATTCAAAATTTAATTCAAAACAACAATACACAAAAATCTAGAAATCAAAATAAGATAGCTAGAAAATCAGCATAAAAGTGGATCGATCCCAGCATATAGCGAGTCTAAGCTACGCCGCACGTGCATCTCAAATGGTCGAAGCCTACCAAGTACTGTCAGCATAATATTTGGCGCCCAACGAATGACCCGAAAGTCCAACAAATGACCCGAAGGTCTAGTACTGGTAATTGACTCGAAGGTCCAGCATAGTGGCTCGAAAGCCCAACAAAATCATCAAAATTTTCAAACAGCAACGCCACGGAAAATATTTCAATTAACGAGTCCGGAATTAACCGAATTAGTAAACGCGTGGTTCCATATTCCGCACTTTTGCTAAACCGTTTAAATCTCATCATCATTTCCTTGAAAGTGCAAAATTGTGTATTTTATATAAATAATTTCTACATTCTCAAATGGACAAGTCCGGAATTAAGCAAATCAATAAAAGTAAGGGTTCATAGTCCTTAATTTTGCTGATGCATTTAAATCGATTCCTCATTCTTTTGAAAGTGTAAATTGTGAAATTTTTGGAAACAATTATATTTTAAAACGATTTAAAAACACGTGATTAAAACAGCAATTTCCACAAGGAAATTGCGCTTCACAAAACACCGTAAAAACGGATATAAAATCAGCGTTGCGGGTTTTCTTGGTTGTAAGATAGCCGCTTGAAAATTCACTTTAAATTGACGGTTACTTAAGTCAAAACAACAGTAATTTTTATTCATCGAAAATCTCATCAAAACAACACACTTCAAATATAAACACCGGGGTAAAAATCCGTTATAAAAATAACGGCAACAAAAAACATTCAAAACCAAACACAGGTTCAAAGTAAATTAATAACTAGACTGCACTACAGGTATATAATATTGCACTGCCTGGGCAATATACATTTGCACACTCGAAATGAAATAGGCAAATTAAAATAACTTGGACAATATTTCGTGCCACACGTTTGCATGCAAGAATGGAGTTGATAAAAATAGAATGACCTGAACATACTTTTGAATACTTCAACTTGCCTATACGTAACGAAAATAGCCCGTGCACTATAAATTTTTACACGCACGAAATGAATTATACTCAAAAGCTTAAAGTAACTGGACTTGAATTTGGTGACTCACTTTCATGCTTCTCATATTTGCATGCAAGTCACAATACTAGAACCTGGCTTTCAAGTATTGTATGCACGCACGAATAAAATGCAAATTAAGGTGATCTGGGCAATACTATATATGCGCACGCACTGAACTTGAAATTTAGTGCATGCACCATTGTACACAAGTAATGAGGTTAATAAAAATTAAATGCCAGATTACAATACTCACGCACACACGTACTAATGAAATGCACGCACACCTCACTATGCATGCACGCACACTAATCGTTTCGTGCTACATATATATTTGCACGTAGTTATGAAGTAGTGAATTACATGACCTGGGACTAGAATTTGGTGAAATGCAACTTACCCACATACGTACAAAAATGAAAAAGGCCTGGACTTGCCTTCGTTTCACACATATTTGCAGACCCAAAAATATAAAATGAAACTGAAGAAGGCCTGGGTACTATTATTTTTGCACGCAAATATGAAGTAATGAATAAATTAGAAGTGTGAGTTTTGCACTCACTTATACTTTGTTTCAGAACCAGTTAGCACCAAGATCCAAAAGAAGCAAGAAATTTTTGAAATGCCATTAATGCATTTCCGAGCTTACAGGAAAAATGAAACAACGAAAAAAAGATGAAGGCTACTCTTTCCTTTCCAATATGTGAACAAGTCAAGGCAAATGTGCTGGCAAACAATTTTGGTACAAATGTATTAAAGTGGTAACGTGCACAATTGAAAGAAAGGACATGCTTGCATATAAATAATGATGATAGCAAAAAGTGTTCAAACTTTGCTTTTAAAAACTTAGTGACAGCAAAGTGTTCAAATTGTTTTAAATTAGACCCATGTTCACATACACGTGAATTCTTGCCACTGACTTTGCTATTCTACTATGAATTTTTGTTTTAAACCAGAGAAAGAAATCATAACACAACCTTGTTATTTATAACTGACTTTGCAATGGATTTGAAATTGTTTTTTTCAAATCTCAATTTAAAATTTCTATTTTAAATTTTTATTTCGTCAGTAAAAAAAACAGGATTGTTACAAACTCCCCCCCCCCCCCTTACAAAAATTGCGTCCCCGCAATTTTCATACTAGAAGTTGTTTATAACACAAATTAATTCATCACAACAAAGATTTAATTAGAAAAGATGAATAAAGAATGCTCACCCCCACCCGAAGAGGAGAGAAAACCGGGATAAGAACGCTCGATGAATTCTTTGGTTTCCCAAGTGCAATCTTTGGGGTTTGCGGACCATTGAATTTTCACAAGCGGGACTTCTTTATTCCGAAGGCGTTTAACCTCCGAAGCTAGCACACGAATAGGATTTTGCACCTTAGACAAGTCGGGTGAGATCTCAAGATCTTGCAACGCATGAGGATCAATAAAAGAATTTGAATCTCGAAGGAATCGACGAAGCTGGGATACATGAAATACGTCATGAATTCCCGAAAACTGAATAGGTAGCGATACACGATAAGCAATAGGGCCAATGCGTTCCGTAATAGGAAATGGTCCAACATATCGAGGAGCCAATTTCCCGGAGCTACTAAAACGCACCACCCCTTTCATCGGAGAAACACGAATGAACACGCGATCGCCTACAGAAAATTCCAAAGGCTTCCTACGATGATCGACATAAGATTTCTGCCTATTCTGAGCCTCTTTCATTCTCTGTCTAATAATATCAATCTTCTCAGAAGATTCACGAATATAGTCAGGGCCGAGAACTAAATTTTCCCCGAATTCCAACCAACAAGATGGTGATCGACACAGCCTTCCGTAAAGGGCTTCGAAAGGAGCCATACCGATACTGGATTGGAAACTGTTATTATAAGAAAATTCAACAAGAGATAAGTGGTCTTCCCAACTACCTCCAAAGTCAAGAATACAAGCGTGAAGGAGATCTTCTAAGACTTGATTCACCCTTTCAGTCTGACCATCAGACTGTGGATGATAAGCGTTACTGAGATTGAGCTTAGTACCCAAAGCTTTCTGAAGGCTCTGCCAGAAACCACTAGTAAAAAGCGGATCTCTGTCACTAACAATGGAACTAGGAATACCATGAAGTCGAACGACTTCTTTAATAAAAAGCTTAGCCAACAAAGGAGCAGTCCGATTGGACTTGATAGAAATAAAATGGGCTGATTTGGTCAATCGGTCAACAATCACCCAAACACTAGTATGGCCCGACCTCGATCGAGGTAGACCATCAATGAAGTCCATAGAAATTTGATCCTATTTCCATAATGGAATCTCAAGAGGCTGCAAAATACCACTAGGACGTTGGTGTTCCGCTTTAATAAGTTGACAAGTCATGCAATGACTCACATAACTTGCAACATCCCGCTTCATACCTTCCCAAAAGTATAAGCGTTTCATGTCAGCATACATCTTACTACTGCCTAGATGGATAGTATACTTAGAACGATGACAGTCCTCAAGAATGTCATTTCTAAGATTAGGAACATTAGGCACGATCAACCTTCCCTTCATTCGAATACAACCATGAATATCAATATCGAAATCCTTTAGATTATCACTTTGGGGTTTCGATTTACAACTCTGAATAAGATAAGCGAGATCTGGATCTTGTTTCTGGGCATCGGCAATTCGATCCAACAAACTAGGACGAGCTCCCATGCTAAATAAAAGTATGGGAGAATCAGAAACTGAAGGACGGTCTCTAATATCACAATGAGATAAAGCTTCCAATATATTCCACTCTACTAGCATCATGGAAACAACAACTTGCTGCTTGCGACTAAGCGCATCAGCAACTCGATTACCCTTACTAGGGATATACTGAATATCGAAATCATATGATGCAAGAAATTCGAGTCAACGCTGTTGCCTCATATTAAGTTCCTTCTGAGTGAAGAGGTATTTTAGAGATTTGTGGTCAGTGAAGAGAACAAAACGCTCGCCCAATAAATAATGTCGCCAAATCTTTAGAGCAAAGACTATAGCGGCTAACTCCAAATCATGGGTAGCATAACGAATCTCGTTAGGCTTTAGTTGTCTAGAAGCATAGGCAACTACTCTATCCTTTTGCATGAGAACAGCACCGAGTCCAAAACCACTGGCATCGGTATAAACAACAAGATCACGATTCCCTTCGGGAACCACTAAGATAGGAGCATGAGTAAGGAGATCTTTTAACTTCATGAAAGAAAACTCACACTAATCAGACCAAATAAAAGGAACAGCTTTTCTCGTGAGAGTGGTAAGCGGTAAAGCAATACGAGAAAAGTCTTTAATGAACCAGCGATAATATCCCGCCAATCCAAGGAAACTACGGATCTCAGTAACAGTCTCGGGCCTCTTCCAATTCTGAATAGATTCGATCTTGGAAGGATCGACAGAGATACCATCAGAAGAAACAATATGACCGAGAAACTTCACCTTATTCTCCCAGAAGTGACACTTGGAGAATTTGGCACAAAGCTGATGCTGACGAAGAGTGCTCAAAACAATCTCCAAATGCTGAATATGATCGGCTTCAGATTTGGAATAAATAAGAATATCATCTACGAAAACCAAGACGAACTTATCGAGATATTCCTGGAATATCCTATTCATAAGATCAACAAAATACGCTGGAGCGTTCGTCAAACCGAACGGCATAACAAGCCATTCGTAAGAACCATAACGAGTACAGAATGCGGTAAGAGAGATGCTATCTTCCGCAACTCGTAACTGATGAAAACCGGTAGCAAGATCGAGTTGGGAGAAAAGCTTAGCGCCACTTAATTGATCGAACATGTCGTCGATCCTAGGTAATGGATACCTATTTTTGATAGTGAGCTCGTTAAGCTTGCGATAATCAATGCAAAGCCTAAGAGTACCATCTGGCTTCTTAACAAAGACAACAGCGGCGCCCCAAGGAGATGAGCTAGAACGAATAAATTGCTTGGCTTCCAATTCAGATAATTGTTCCTTGAGTTCCTCATTTTCTTTAGCAGACATCCTCGTGGGAGGACGACTGACAGGATGAGCACCAGAGATAAGATCAATACGGAACTCAATTTCCCTCTTCGGCGGCAAACACGAAATAGGCTCGAAGACATCAGAAAAATCACAAACAACCGGAATATTAGCTATGACATCCTCCGATTCGAAGGAAGAAATGAGAGCATTCGAAGCATTGTCCATGTCTTGAAACATAATAGATAACTTCTCGATAGCATTGGGATGCTTAAGATATAAAGTTCTTTCGGGACATAGGATTTGAACTTCATAACGGACGAGCCAATCCATTCCCAAAATCATATCAAAACCAAGATGATCCATAACATGCAGATTCGCATGAAAGGAAAAACCACATAGAATAATCTCAACATCAACACATAACAAACCAAGAGTAGAGGATCCACCCATAGGATTCACAATCCTCAAAGGGTCGCAAAGACTAACAACATCCAAAGGAATAACATCAACAAGCTCCTTTGATACGAATGAATGTGATGCACCCATATCGAAAAGAACTCTAATAGAACGGCCATGAAATAAAATAAATCCTTCCAAAACAGAAGGAGGAATACCTTTGGGCTGAGAAGAATCACCAAAAGCTTTAGCAACATTAAGCTTCCCATATTTGAAACCCTTAGGAGCAGTAGGACAATCAGAAACCCAATGACCTTCTTTTTTGCAATAGCGGCAAATGCGAGGCTTAGGACAACTACGGAGAAGATGATCCAGAGAACCACAATTATAGCACGCCCTCTGATTAGAAGGTGCACTACTAGACTGAGAACTAGAGGTTGCTTGCTTCTTCTTCTTCTTGTTGGAAGAAGAATTAGGCTTATGAAATGGAAACCTCTTCTTGTTGGGGTTCTTAGAAACCTCAACCTCATCACTACTATCACATTCCTTTTCGACAGCTTCAAGGCAAAGTGCCGAATCAACAAGTTCCTCAAAAGGAAGCTTAAGATGAAGTAAAAGGACTTTCTTCAAATACTTCTTCAAACCTTCGACAAATCTAAGATTCTTCTTACGCGGAGTGTTACTGAACTCAACTCCGTATTTGGACAAGGCCTCGAAGGATGCAATATAATCACAAACAGAGGACTTTCCTTGTTTTAACTCAAGGAAACTACGAGCAAGATTGGCCTTTTCTGATTCAGGAACAAACTTAAGTTCGAATCGTTCCTTAAACTGATTCCACGAGAGAGAGGACTCATCAACTTCCGCAATCAAAAGCTCATACCAATCAAGCGCACATTCTTGCAACATGCTAGATGCCACGAGAACGCGATGATGATCTGAAAGATCCATCCGAGAAAATATGCGCTCAATAGCGCGCAACCAAGTCTGAACCTCCAATACACTTTCCGATCCCTTGAAAGGCTTGCTTCCAAGGTGGGAATAGTCAATACACATGCGGGCGAAGGCAGACTTGTGAGTAGGAGCTGCGGGAGTAGCAACCGAAGGCTGAGTACCCCAAAATAGCTCCATAAACTGATCAGCTGACATATAAACTCCGTCCGGATGAGAATCACTAGACGTACCTCCAGTAGAATGCCTCCCTCTGCCTCTTCCAACCATAGGCTGAGAGAATAAGAGAAGATAAGGATTAGTTAAAAAAACACAAGAATGATAAGGAATTTAACAAATGGAATACTACGGAAATATGAGATTTATTCCTAGACATATTCCAACATGTTAGAGTGGATAAACGTTTAAGAACAACGAAGGAATAGATTAGAAAGGCACGAATAAAACCCTCGAATAGTTGTAACACATGTTCCATTCTGATTATGTTCCGTGTTTATTATAATTTGTTCTGAACCTCCGCTCTGATACCAAGCTGTGATGCCCCACCTCTATGCTCACGATAACAAAGGTTATTATAAGGTAATAACGTCTGCTATTGCGAAGAATAAGGCTTGTTAGAAGCGACCATCCGTAGGTTATGACTTTGATGAGTACTGATTACATCGATAGGAGTTGTGTAGTTACTCCCAACGATATACATTCAATCCAAATCTAAAACGAAACCACGGCGGCTTATGAAAAATTCAGAACAACTCATAATAACAACAACACAGATACTTATAATCACATCAGAACAAAAATAACATACATAGCGGAAGGTAAGTCTGGATACATGATACAACACTTGATGGTTCACATGAACCAAATGTACATACACATAGCCATCATAACATACATGAGATGAGAGTCAATACACCAAAAGTAACACCTCAAAGCCTAAACAAAAGATGAGGTGAAATCCCAAAAGCTGAAGCAGCAACTGAATCAGAGATAGCGATTATCCTGAAATAACTCGGTCTGACCCGAGTATTATTTAGAGGAAAATAATAAACGGATCAGTCTAATTTAAACTCAGAAATGAGTGTATGATAAACAACACTAAAGCAAGATAATCATAATCTCGAATGAGACTATTCAGCATAAATAATCAACATTGTTTAAATGAAGAAATCTCATTAAAAACCATCAAAATCAACTCCCAAATTCAAAATTTAATTCAAAACAGCAATACACAAAAATCTAGAAATCAAAATAAGATAACTAGAAAATCAGCATAAAAGTGGATCGATCCCAGCATATAGCGAGTCTAAGCTACGCCGCACGTGCATCTCAAATGGTCGAAGACTACCAAGTACCATCAGTATAATATTTGGCGCCCAACGAATGACCCGAAAGTCCAACAAATGACCCGAAGGTCTAGTACTGGTAATTGACCCGAAGGTCCAGCATAGTGGCTCGAAAGCCCAACAAAATCATCAAAAATTTCAAACAGCAGCTCCATGGCAAATATTTCAATTAACGAGTCCGGAATTAACCGAATTAGTAAAAGCGTGGTTTCATATTCCACACTTTTGCTAAATCGTTTAAATCTCATCATCGTTTCCTTGAAAGTGCAAAATTGTGTATTTTATATAAATAATTTTTACATTCTCATATGGACAAGTCCGGAATTAAGCGAATCAGTAAAAGTAAGGGTTCATAGTCCTTAATTTTGCTGAAGCGTTTAAATCGATTCCTCATTCTTTTGAAAGTGTAAATTGTGAAATTTTTGGAAACAAGTATATTTTAAAACGATTTAAAAACACGTGATTAAAACAGCAACTTCTAAGCAATTTCAACAGGGAAATTGCGCTTCACATAACACCGTAAAAACGGATATAAAATCAGCGTTGCGGGTTTTCTTGGTTGCAAGATAGCCGCTTGAAAATTCACTTTAAATTGACGGTTACTTAAGTCAAAACAACATTAATTTTTATTCGTCGAAAATCTCATCAAAACAACACACTTCAAATATAAACACCGGGGTAAAAATCCGTTATAAAAATAACGGCAACAAAATACGTTCAAAACCAAACACCGGTTCAAAGTAAATTAATAACTAGACTGCACTACAGATATATAATATTGCACTGCCTGGGCAATATACATTTGCACACTCAAAATGAAATAGGCAAATTAAAATAACTTGGACAATATTTCATGCCACACGTTTGCACGCAAGAATGGAGTTGATAAAAATAGAATGACCTGAACATACTTTTGAATACTTCAACTTGCATATACGTAACGAAAATAGCCTGTGCACTATAAATTTTTGCACGCACGAAATGAATTATACTCAAAAGCTTAAAGTAACTGGACTTGAATTTAGTGACTCACTTTCATGCTTCTCATATTTGCATGCAAGTCACAACTATAGACTAAATATAATAACCTGGACTTAATTTTTCACCATACTAACATGCACGCACGGCAAAATGCAAAAGAAAAATGACCTGGAACCTGGCTTTCAAGTATTGTATGCACGCACAAATAAAATGCAAATTAAGGTGACCTGGGCAATACTATATATGCGCACGCACTGAACTTGAAATTTAGTGCATGCACCATCGTACACAAGAAATGAGGTTAATAAAAATTAAATGCCAGATTACAATACTCACGCACACACGTACTAATGATATGCACGCACACCTCACTATGCATGCACGCACACTAATCGTTTCGTGCTACATATATATTTGCACGTAGTTATGAAGTAGTGAATTACATGACCTGGGACTAGAATTTGGTGAAATGCAACTTACCCACATACGTACAAAAATGAAAAAGGCCTGGACTTGCCTTCGTTTCACACATATTTGCAGACTTAAAAATATAAAATGAAACTGAAGAAGGCCTGGGTACTATTATTTTTGCACGCAAAAATGAAGTAATGAATAAATTAGAAGTGTGAGTTTTGAACTCACTTATACTTTGTTTCAGAACCAGTTAGCACCAAGATCCAAAAGAAGCAAGAAATTTTTGAAACGCCACTAATGCATTTCCGAACTTACAGGAAAAATGAAACAACGAAAAAAGATGAAGGCTACTCTTTCCTTTCCAATATGTGAACAAGTCAAGGCAAATGTGCTGGCAAACAATTTTGGTACAAATGCATTAAAGTGGTAACGTGCACAATTGAAAGAAAGGAGATGCTTGCATATAAATAATGATGATAGCAAAAAGTATTCAAACTTTTGCTTTTAAAAACTTAGTGACGGCAAAGTGTTCAAATTGTTTTAAATTAGACCCCTGTTCACATACACGTGAATTCTTGCCACTGACTTTGCTATTCTACTATGAATTTTTGTTTTAAACCAGAGAAAGAAATCATAACACAACCTTTTTATTTATAACTGACTTTGCAATGGATTTGAATTTTTTTTTTCAAATCTTAATTTAAAATTTCTATTTAAATTTTTTATATCGTCAGTAAAAAAACAGGGTTATTACAGGAAGGGTATACTCTAAAGACTTATCCGTGCTACCAAAAGAGCGCAATCAGTCGAGAAAATTCTCTATATTGTTGAAGTCCTATTCGGTTGCTCAGGCGATAGAAGTCATATTCAGTTGTTGAGGCGGTAGTAGTCCTGTTCGGTTACTCAGGCGGTGTAATACATGTTCCTCTGGGTTAAGAGAGAGTTGATAGTTAAATTACAGAAGGAGTCTGGGACTGGACATAGAACAGGAGTTCAAACCAGTATAAAATCCCTGATGTCATTTACTTTACTATTTACTTTTTTATTCCGCACTAGTAGATAACTTAGATTATATTCTATATTACGATCCTTAGCAACACTTTCATTTCGTATCAGAGCAAGGCCATCATATAACCATAACACAGTTATTTGATACACGGTTAATATGGAAAATAACACTAACAAAAGTTTCATTGAAGGTCAATCCACTACACGACCACCACTATTTAATGGTTTGAATTACAATTATTGGTCAACTCGAATGGGAATTTTTATGCAAGCAAATGGATATGGCACTTGGAATATTACTCAAAATGAATACACTATACCCACTACACCTTTTGCAGAATGTCAAATACACAAAAGTTAGATGCTAATCGAATGCAAAAGCCATGAATATGTTATTTTGTGCATTAGATAAAAATGAATTTAATAGAGTTAGCATGTGTACAACAGCTTATGAAATTTGGAGAACTCTTAACGTCACACATGAAGGAACTAGCAAAGTTAAACAAAGCAAGATTTCTATGCTCAAAATTTAGTTCCAAAATTTCAGAATAAGACCAGTTGAAACTATAAATGACATGTTTCTAGATTCCAGGATATACATCATTCACTATTGGCATTAGGAGAAAAAAAATCAGATTTTGATATTGTCTCAAAAATTTTAAACTCTTTAACGGATGAATAGGAACGAAAATTCTTAGCTATTGAAAAAGCTAATGACATTTCTACCATCAAACCTGAAGGGTTAATAGGAAATCTCATGTCATATGAAGTGAATTTGCAGGCTAAGCGAGATCAAGCATAAGATAAAAAGAATATCGCCTTTAAAGCTGAACAATAAGATTCCGATTCAGATGAAGATGACATGGCATTAATTGCAAAGAATTTCAAAAAAAATTGAAGTTCAGAAAGAACAAGAAGTTTGGAAATAATAAGAGAGACAACTCCAGTAAACTGCAAGTCTCAAATCTCGAATGTTACGAATGTCATAAGAAGAGCCACATGAAGAAAGACTATCCTGATAGAAAGAAAGACACATTCAAGAATAATAAGGACAAGTACAAAAAGAAGCAAGCATTCTTTGTTACATGGGATGATTTGGAATCCTCTTCATCATCAGATAGTAACACAGACAACGATTTTGAATAAGCTAACGTATTCTTTATGGCTTCTACTAACGATGTAAGTAATTTAACTTTTGATGATTTAATTGATATAAATTCAGAACTATTATATAAACTCAAAGAAGTTAAAAGAAAGTATAAAGATGCACTAAAAAGATTAAACAGAACTGAAATAGAAGTTGATATGCTAAGAGATGAAAAGAAAATCTTAGAAGAAGAACTTGTTAATACACAAGAATCTTTGTCTAATGTTTCTTCTCAACTCGCTATGCTATCAAATGAAGTAGAAGTGCAAAAAGAAAAGAATATGGCATTAGCTTCAGAAAATCATGATTTAAAATCAAATATCAAAATTCTTGAATTGAAAAATACCAGTCTCAAAATTGAATTAGAGAATATCACTAAAAATGTAATTAATTTTAATAAAGGAAGAGAAAATCGTTCTAAAATTATCAGTAATTCTCAAGCTATTAGTAATAAGAATGATTTAGGATATAAAAATTCTTCAAAGACAGGTTCAAAGAAGAATAGTATATCATATAAAATTTTTAATTTACATAACAATTTTGTAAAAGAAAAACCAAAACCAAAGGTTTTCACTCAAAAGAAAAAAATTGGTAACACAAATATTATAAAAATTTGGGTACCAAAAACCAATAATAATGTAATGCCCCTGAATTTTAATTAACATTATTCAGGATATTTAATTGGATAAATTAAATAGAATAATGTGAATAATTAGGGAGATGAGATTAATAAATCCAATGGACGTGTCTTAATGAATGAACTAAAATAAGACTTAACTAAATTAAGAAGGAGCAATTTCCTAAGGATTAAACTTTGAAATGGGGCTACATTTCTTAGTATAAAGCTCTTCCTCCACCTTAATAAACTTTTACTCTCATTCATAACTCCTCACCTATATTTTGGCCGGCCATTAAAAGCTCCAGGAAGAGCAATAAATTGAAGATAAAACTAAGGAATTAAAGTTTGGAAATTATCTCATTCTCTAGTCAACTGATCAAGGTGAATAATCATGTTTATCATCTCATTTTTCTATGTTTGGGTCGATTATGGGTTATACTCGATTTGTATTTGTGATTTGGTTAGGATATAACCATTTAAACCTTTGTTTGGATAAGACATAGGTGTTTTAAATGTTAATGGGCTAATTAACACATTTTTATTCGGTTTTGGTTAAATTCCAAGTTGTTTTTATCTTCATATGCTTTGAAATTTTAATATGTTGAAGTATATGATTTATTAGATTTTTGGTGATTTTTGGGGATTTTCCTTAGTGATTTACTAAGGTAATTAAATTATTTAAGCCTAAGGGCTAAACTGCAAAATTGCCTTCAAATTAGTCGATTCAGAGGGAAGATTGCAATTCGAAAATTTAATTGGGTGTTTTAAGAAAAATGTTAACTTTTGTATACTTTTTACTATTTGGAAGTACAGGAGAAGGCTCCTCAGCCAATCAAAATTAGACAAGCAAGATTAAACATCACTTCAATAAGCCCAGTTCTGCCTTCGACTCCAACAAGCCCGCTTTTACCCTTTCGACGAAGTCGAAAGGTACCTTTCGTCTAAGATGGAAGGTAAACAATTACCCTCCGCCTAAGTCGAAAGGTAGGCACGGTGTCGAAGGGAAGAGGGGCGAAGGGATGGGGAGGATGTTTCCTTTGCTTTCGAATAGAAACATAATTGCTTTCGAATAAGTTGAAGGGGGATCCTTCGAATCTATCATTTTATAAAAGACTAAAACTTTTATATATTCAAGAAGGGGTTTCGAAGGGGATCTTCGAAAGCTTAAACCTTTAAGAGAATTATTTTAAAATGTTTTCTAGAAAGGTGTTTTAATCCTTTCGACAAAGTCGAAGGGATGTCTTCGACAAAGCCGAAGGGAAAGAAGGGGAAGAAGAAGGGGTTACTTCTGAACCTCCCATTGTTTTTAAAGTAAGTTTTAATACCTTTCGACCAAGTCGAAGGGTAAACCTTCTGACAAGGTCGGAAGTATACTTTCGAAGGGTTGGTTCCAACACCAACACTTCGTTGTTTTTGAATGGTTTCGAAAGGTTTGATTTCGAAAGGTTTTGAAGGGGTTACCTTCAATGATTGCGAAAGATATTGAGTTTTATTGCTTTCAGAAGGTTTATAAATGGTTTTATAAGGGGGGATACCCTAGGCTTTTGACAAAGTCGAAAGGTAGAACCTTTCGACTAAGTCAAAAAGAAACCTTCCAACAAGGTCGAAAGGTAGAACCTTTCGACAAGGTCGAAAGGTATGATTTTGTTATGCTTTCAAAATGAAGGCTTCCGAAAGGGCTAACTTTGGAGGGTTATTTGCTTTTGAATGGGACTTCATTCGAAGGGTTTTAAAGGGCTATTTTTAGCCATTTTTGTTAAGTAAAATTTTGCTAAGTCAAAGGTGTTACTTGAAGGCTTATAGCATAAAATACTTATCTTTATTTGAATATGTAAGGGGGATCCTTACATAAAATGAATGGTAATAAACCTTAGGGACACCGGGGTGGGTTTAATGTTTTCGATACATAGTTTGGGATTACAAACAGAAATATGCTTTCGAAAATATACATTGGGGCTATCAATGTGTTTTTATTTAATTTAACCTAATTCGGGCTACCAATGGGAATAGGTTAAACAGGTGGTATACCTAGGGAAAATAACTAATCATGGGGATCATGAATTTTTATAAATAATCATGGGGATCATGATGTTTTAATTGGCCAAGTGTTGGGTTCTTGGTTAACCTTGGAAAACCATGGAATGTGCGGTGGATAACCCATATCAAATTTCCAAAGTAAAGAATGTTTTGTCAGAGGTGGTTAGCCTCGGGATTTGGCACCCAAGGGTGCATAGTTATCCTAAGAAAACTATGGAGTGTGCAGTGGATAGCCCACACCAACTTTTATAAAACAATGTACGTTGGATAATCTCCATTTATTTTGATAAATTTGTGACGGATAGTCCTATTAAATTATGACGGATAGTCACTTTTAATGGTTTTAGAGTGGAACTCTAATAAATTGATTTTAGATGGGAAATCTAATAAATTGCTTTTAGATGGGATATCTAATGAATGGGTGGATGGGATATCTAATATATATGGTTTATGGCTTTATTTCATATTATGTTAAGACTAATCATTTTGGGTGCAGGAGCATAGTAAATGATTTGCATGTTTTGTTTTGGATACTAGTGAGGGGCAACCTGTTTCGCTAAGCGGCATTGTCTCACTAGTTATCTATTTATGATAAAAGATGATAAGGGATTATTCATACCAGACTTATTGTCTGACTCGAAGTTTGTGTTTCTCCACAAACTCTCGGGTACTCCAAATTAATTTGAGTAGTCTGAGAGTGGGAGACTTTCAGGTTTTTGGATGAATAAGCTTTCGGAGACGTGCAGGAGGCAGTGTTAGCTATACAGGAGTTATTTTGTGTTTTCCGATGTGATGTACTAAGAACTGTAAAGTTCATATTTATTAGTTCTCTGATCATCATAAGGGGACATCTTCATATGTCGCTCTTATCGTATTTTGTACATGTATATATGATCTGAACGTGGTTAACGTCTGGGATTATCTAATTAAATCTTAAATTGAAATTCATAAGAAATAAGAAATTCTGTTTTGTTGAAGTTTAAAATTTTTCATATTCTTGTGTTTCAATGTTGCCAATAATTTCAAGATTCTAATTTCGGTCACTCAGAAATAACACCTATGGATGACTACAGCATCCGTAGCAGTTGTTTTGAGCCTCCGGAAGCGGGATGTTACAAATAATTTAATCAGAAATAAATATATTAAATCTTTTGTAAATACATTTCATAAAAATAAAGATTTTACTTATAAACGGAATTCTAAAACCTCTTGGGTTTGGCTTCCTAAGATCTAACTCTTAAGACCCTTATAAAAGGTGGGTACCAACGTCATTCATATTTTTTGCAGGTACCAACTAAGAAAAGAGGAAAGTGGATACTAGACAGTGGTTGCTCAAAACATATGACAGGAAATAAAGATATGCTGACCAACATTATCTACTCAGATGGAGGATAGTCACATTTGGAGATAATTCCAAAGGCTACATCATCGGTAAAGGCGATGTGAGCATTGACGGTACATCTAACTTACCTCTTATTACAAATGTTTTACTAGTTAAAAATTTAAAACATAATTTGCTAAGTATGAGTCAACTATGTGATAAAGGTTTAATATAAATTTTTCAAAAAATAAATGCAACATATTTGATCAAAATAATGATCTTATATTTGAAGAAACCAGAGAAAGAAATATTTATATATCAAATATGAAATTTAATCATAACACAAATATGTGTCTAATAGTCAAAGAAAATGATCCTTGGTTATGGCACAAAAGATTTTGTTATATGAATTTTAAAGCAATAAACAAATTATCTAAAAATAATTTAGTTAAAGGAATACCAAAAATGAATTTTAAAGTAAAAAATATTTGAGATGCTTGTCAATTAGGAAAATTAACAAAATCTTCTTTTAAATCAAAGAAAATGATTTCTACATTACAACCACTTGAGTTATTACATTTGGATCTTTTTGGACCTACTCAAGTTCAGTCTATAAACCATAGTAGGTATGTTTTTGTAATTGTAGATTATTTTTCAAGATATACCTGGACAATATTTTTGAAAAATAAAAGGGATGCTTTTGAAAATTTTAAAATATTTGCTAAAAGAATTCAAAATATCAAAAATTTGAGAATTAAAAACATTCGGAGCGATCACTGTGGTGAATTCGAAAAAGAATCTTTTGAATATTATTGTAATAAGAAAGGAATTGTTCATAATTTTTCATTTCCTAGAACTCCGCAACAAAATGGAGTTGTAGAAAGAAAAAATAGAACACTTCAAGAATGTGCTAGACCTTTATTAAATGGAAGTACTCCACCAAAACATTTTGGGCACAAGCTGTAGCAGCTGCTTGTTATGTTTTAAATAGAGTTTCCATCAGACCATTAACTAAACATACACCATATGAACTTTTTAATGGAAGAAAACTTAACATATCATCTTTTAAAGTTTTGGTTCAAAATGTTTTATATTAAATACAAAAGATAAGCTTGGTAAATCCAATCCAAAATCCGACGAAGGAATATTCATTGAATATTCGGAATGGAGCAAAGCTTATAGAATTTATAATAAAAGAACTAAAATAATTGAAAAACACTTCATGTGTCATTCAATGAAAATTTCAAAGTTAACCATAAATAAAAGATGAAAAAATTATTTCTAAATCAAATGATTCAGATGATGATTTTGAAAATAACACTGACAACAATTTACCAAATAATAATGAAATAAGATCTCCTCCAAGACTTCTAAGAAATCACCCTGTTGAAAATATCATTGGAGAAATAAATACCAACGTAAGAACACGAAATCAACTAAATCAAATGGGTCATGTAGCTTTTCGTTCGAATATTGAATCCAAAAATTCTAAAGAAGCTTCAATTGATGACTACTAGATATTGCTATGCAAGAAGAATTAAATCAATTTGAACGTAATGATGTTTGGGACATAGTTCCTAGACCAAGTAATCAAGTGGTTATCGGTACAAAATGGGTTTACAAAAATAAAGTTGATGAGAAAGGAAATATTATAAGAAATAAAGCTAGGTTAGTTGCTCAAGGTTATAATCAAGAAGAAGGAATAGACTATGATGAAACATTTGCACCCGTAGCTCGTCTAGAAGCTATGCGTATTTTATTAGCCTATGCATATTTTAATAATTTTAAATCATATCAAATGAATGTAAAAAGTGCTTTCTTAAATGGTTTTATAAAAGAAAATGTATATGTAGAACAACCTCCTTTATTTGCACATGAAAAATATCCAGATCATGTTTATAAATTAAAAATGGCTTTATACCGTTTAAAATGGGCACCTCGTGCTTGGTATGACCGTCTCAAAAGTTATTTAATTAATTCTGGTTTTAAAATTGGAAAAGTGGATCAAACTTTATTTATAAAACAAGATCAAAATGATATTTTAATAATTCAAATCTATGTAGATGACATTATTTTGGGTTCCACAAACAAAAAATTATGTCAAGAATTTTCAGAAATTATAACAAGAGAATTTGAAATGTCTCACATGGGAGAACTCTCATATTTTCTTGTTTTACAAATTAAACAATTAAAAAATGGAATTTTTATTAACCAAGAAAAATACTGTAATAATCTCATTAAACGATTTGGTAAGGAAAACACTTCTGCTAAACCAACTCCTATGAGTACTACATTACATCTCGATAGAGATGAAAATGGCAAAAGTGTTGACCAAAAACTATATCGTAGTATGATTGGTTCATTACTATATTTAACTGCTAGTCGATTAGATATAATGATGAGTGTATGCTTGTGTGCACGATTTCAAGCAAATCCCAGAGAATCACATTTGCAGGCAATGAAGTGAATTCTGAGATACTTAAGCAAGACTAAAACCTACGGTCTCTTTTATCCAAAAGAATGTCCTTTTGAATTAGTATCATATAGTGATGTTGATTTTGGAGGATGTCAAACGGATCGAAAAAGTACTAGTGGTACTTATCACTTTATTAGACGATCTTTAGTATCTTGGTTTAGTAAGAAACAAAATTGCGTTTCACTTTCGACGTGTGAAGCAGAATATATCTATGTTGCTTTGGCATGTGCTCAAGTAATCTACATGCAGCAAACACTTCAGGATTTTGGAATAAATCTTTCTAAATCAACAATTTATTGTGATAATACAAGTGCGATAAATTTATCCAAAAATTGAATAAATCATTCTAGAACTAAACACATAAATATCAGACATCATTTTCTTCGAGATATTATAGAAAAAGGCAATATTTCATTAGAATTCGTATCTTCAGAAAATCAGATAGCTGATATATTTAATAAACCATTAAATGAAATACTTTTATTAAATTACATCGAGAATTAGGTATTATATCATTGCATGACTTATAAATAAAATTTATTTTATAATTTTTTGAAAATACTTTTTTTTTAAACTGAAGCTTCTGGCACTCGATCTCTGGTCACTGGTAAGGAAGTTGTATGCATTTCCATTGTGTTATATTGTTTCTTGGTTTATCAACTATAACCTACCTCAAATCACCTGTACGGTCAGTATTTCTCATCTTTATCTACCTCTGATTTTTCCTTGGCCATAATCGATCAACCATTTTGCTTCTCAGGTTTCTTTAACCTGAAAATAGAGTATCCTCCAGTATATAAAGGCTCCCCACTTTAACCTTTTTCTTCAACATTTCTTCCACTAATCTTCTTAGCTTAATATTTTTTTTTAATTTTTTTGTACAAACACCATAATGTCTTCACAAGAAGGATCAAATCAGTCTTCCGTTGTTTTCAGTACTCCCACTTCCGAATCTTCAAAAAATTCCAACAACTCCACTACTGAATATATTTCAGTTAAGATTACACCGTCTCCAACACATCATATTGGATATATGCCACAGGGGAAATGAACTAAACGTAACTTATGTTTTGGTTCTCCATCCACGAAAGATAAAATTGATGATATTCATCATTACCAAAGAGAGACTCTGGAACTGCAACGTGAAATATACTATGAATAGAAAGTTAATGCTAAATGCTTAAACTTTTTAGAACAAGTCGCTTTGAAGTATTGCGGGTCTGCATCAAAACAATGTGTGCATCAACCATCACCACAACATTCTCAAGTGCCACCGAATTCTTGGGAATGAAGCCCACAACGACCACAGATGTCAACAAACTCATGGGAGCATAGTAATGTATGGTCACTTATCTGTCCATTACAAGAAATTACGAAAGTTGAACCACATTCGGACGATTCAAAATCCTCTGAAAACTAAGTTTTCTTGAATATTGTTTTATAGTACACTTTGTATGTATTGCATTTAGTTTTTAATAGAAAAATCTTTAGTACAAAGGTCAAACTGTAAAAAATGCACAGTTTCAGTAGACTGAATAGGACCAAGCAGTCGACTGAAACTTCATATGAACTATTTTCAAACTACAGATTCAGTCGACCACTCCACCAATTTCAGTCGACTGAAAAGCTTAGTTTTTAGGCAAAAAGTTGCGGGATAAAGTTTCCTGCACATCAGTCGACTGAAATATAATTTCACTAAACTAAATGTTCATAAGTACATATTTTTTCCTAGCAAACAGTCGACTGGCCTCATAAATTTAGTCGACTGAATTTGTCAAATTTACACTGAAAACTTACAGGAAAGAATTTCCTGCATATCAATCGACTGCCCCTACCAATTCAGTCGACTGATTCATGTATTTTTGTTTTTTTTTTAATTTCCTTTACATTTCCCAACATACCTTTTCACCAACCTTATTTAACATCTTCTTTACCTTCAAACCATTACCTCCTTTAGCACAAAAATAACCCTAGCCCCCATTCTTCTTCAAATCAATTTTTAATCTCAAATCCATTCAATCCAATGGCCCCAAGAACTAAGAGAGCTAGAGAATCTTCTGCCGGACCATCAGAGAGTCAAATAAGATCATGGTTTCGCAATGACAATGCAGTTACTCGATTCAATGCCATGAAGAGCTCAAAGATCTTTGATGGATCTTATGTCAAATTTCCCTATTTCAATGCTTATACTATCTGTGAAACCGCCGAAGCTAGCGGGCTTGATAGCTTGATTGGGTTTGATGCAAATAATGTTAAGATCTACCCCCTCCTTATCAAACTATTCTTCCCAAACATGAACTTGGATCACCAAGATCCAAGAAACAAAGATGACAACATTTGGATGTTAGTTTGCAACGTCCACATCTATCTCCCTCTTCGATGAATCGACCATATTCTTCGTTGTCCATCCGAAGGAGCCGACATCAACGACAGTGATGGCGACATGGACAATAGAGATGAAGTCTCTTATAGATTTCTCTCTGATGACATGACCGCTCTTAAATCCGTTGCCTTGCTACCAAAGGTGCGCGTTCTTCATCGTGCTCTAATCCGATCTATTCAACCTCGTACCGGGAGTTACGAGAAGGTTTACAAAAGAGACATCCAAGCACTCTATGTTATCCCACTTTTTGGCAAAGCTGAGATACCCAAAAATTAACTGAAATCAATATTAACCAACCATGAATATTAAATATGCATTGCAGGATGATCGTGGATATCGATGAATTTTGTCCGAGCCCGGATTGGGCTGTAATTGACAAGACATGACATGCAAAGCCGTGAGAGCCAACGTTTCAAATTTTAGCTTAATCGGAGTTCGTAGGAGGGAGATATGATTGATACAAGTTAAATAGGCATGCTGTTCATATCCATCGGCGAGCTAAGGTGATGATGTGTTCGAATCCATCGAATCAATCATATTCGAATCCATCAGGAAACCATCGCATTGGCTTGTTCGAATCGATCAGTTCCGTACCCATCTGAGCGACGTCGCCTCAACCTATTCAAATCTATTCTAGAACTTTGTTCGAATCAGAGTTGTTCGAATCCATCCGGTATTTGACTCCTCGCATCGATCCAGAGGCGGTAGCGTCGTATCAATTTAGCTCGTATCCATCGTAGGCGAAACATTTCGTATCGACCATGGGTAGACCCGGTTCGAATCGATTACAGAGCCTTGGTTCGTATCCATGTGGTTCGTAGTTATTCGAATCGATAGCGCATAAGTCCTTCTTCGTATCCATGTCAATAATAATCGATGCGAACGAGGACTACGTCGAATCGATAACTGGTTCGAGTAAAGACAGAAGCACGTGGATGCGGATAAAGAGTTGGTATGGGCGAATCTTCGGCGCTAGATGCGAATGACTCGTTCGACACGGCAAAAAAGGTGGAGAGATCCAAGAGTTCCGCACCACGTCACTGCGCGCTCACGTGCCCAGGTCGATTCGGAGCGATGGATACGAATCCATGGATTCGAACAGAGCAGCACACACGAAAATACAATCTTGTATCGATCATATCTCGCAAACCGCTGGTCCAAATGCAACGAAATTTTCACAGTAGCTTCCACACAAGGTAAAGATCAATCCTGCCAAGTTTCAGCTCGATTGGAGCATTTTCTGATCGATACGAAGTTGTTTCGAATCGATCCCAGATGGAGTTGAAACTTGGTGGGACCGGGCGCGTGGACCCACTCACGTGCCTGAAAGAATCTCTCGAAGTTTGGGCGCGATCTCAGCCTCCTACGCCTATAAATAGCCCCCTGAAGCCTACAGAAAAGGGATCTTTTTGGCCATTCAACGTCCAGACTCTGCCGGATTCAACTCTACTCCTCTCCATTGCTGTCATATTCAGATTCATTCATTGTATTTGCTGTAATCATCTGTAATCAGCGAAGAACATCAATAAAAGATAAAAATCCTTGAAGTGGACGTAGGCCGGAGATAGCCGAACCACTATAAATTGTGTGTCACTGTTCATTATTTCTGGATTGTTGTTTGTTGCTTGCTTAGATCAGATATTTGTGTTTGAATATTGCTGATTTGTATTCATACACTGGTGCTTTCACAACACTTGGGGTTTGTGACCATTTTTGGTGCAAACACTCTACGCCATTTATTCCTCCCAACGAGTAAATTAGGCCAAGGTCATTCTTGACGAATTTCTAACCGTCAATCACAAGCGAAGTTATAAGACCATCTTTTACGAAGCTTATATCATGCGCATTCTTATGAATTTCAGAGTCACCATACCTGATTTCGACTTCATCACTGTTGGCGAGCTAAATTCTAAGACTTTAAGTCTTATGAGTTTGCCCAAGCATCCCCAACCTAAACAAATAATAAGTTACCAACAGTGGGCGGCCAATCGAGCACAAGGGATTCCGCAACCCCACGAAACACACATTGGCTCCTCCTCCACTTCTCATTAAATAGAGGAAGAAGAAGAAGACGACGAAATTCAAGAGCTTCAAGGTGATTTTAATGCAAAACAAGGCCTTGTCACTCTCTCTCGAAATCAAAGCAAGCTCAATCGACGATTGGTCACCGTCAAAAAGAATGTCATCAAGACCAACAAGAAGCCCAACTCCATCAAGGGCTTCTTAAAAAAAATATAGGAGAAGATTTCATGCACCAGCTCTTCTTCTACAAGTATTGCCAAAAATCCTGCTTCTTTCACTTGGTCTACATCCACGGAGGAAGAAGAAGAGGAAGAATCGGGGAGTGAGGAAGATTAGTTTTTTCTCTATCTTATGCATATCTATTTTCATTATTTCCACTTGCTCCTCATGTTGTCACAATGCACTCTTGATGTGTCCATTTGATGTTGTTTAATTTTGCTTGTTTGTTGTTTCGTGTCAATATAGGCTTCTATAATATTGTTCTTATGCTACTTTTGTAAATCATTTCTCATATATGTTCATCTTTGTTATTATTCTTATGCTATCCATATATTCCTTTTTGTCGATGACAAAGGGGGAGAAATATAAATGTTCAATTAATATTTAACAGATTCAGGGGGAGTAACAATCAATTTTAATATTTTTTTAACTTACATAGTTGTCATCATCAAAAAGGAGGATGTTACCCGGCACCTTGGCCCGGCTACAAAGTGGGGGCTGTGGAAGTTATAATTGACCGTAAGTGGACGTAACATCAAGGGTTGGTCCACTTCAAGTCATAATAGTGATTACTCTGAGTCGGCTTCTATGAATAGAGGTCGATGCATGATGAATGGTGGGTCGGCATTGGGCGATGGAGTCAACAAAAACTATGGTTCGACATTTTTGATATGGGTAGGATATTCTCGGTCGGTCCTATACGATCGGTAATTTACGATCGTTCAAGAGAATGTGGGTTTAGCACTGATTGTTCGGTCAGAGTGGTTCGGCACTGATGGTTCGGTCAGAGTGCTTCGGCACTGATGGTTCGGTCAGAGTAGTTTGGCACTGATGGTTTGGTCAGAGTGCTTCGGCATTGATGGTTCGGTTAGAGTGATTTGGCCTTAGTGGTTTGGTCATATGGGTTCGGCTACCCTGGTTTGGTATCAAGAGTGGAAGAAATGGATCAACACAAGCACGAGCATAAATGATTTCGGGTCATGGTCTAGCTTACTTCGAGCATACACGGAGGCTATTCCGAGCCGACATTCAAAGGGTCCCAAGTTAGCAAAAGAGGGTCGGCCATAGTGGAACGGGGTGCTTGGTTCGGTCTACCTAACTCCTCAGCTATGGGCCGAACCATCTTAGTCATGGACCTGGATAAGGGATCCAACCTATCTTCGTCTATAAATAAAGGGGCAGGGGTCCAGTTTGGGGGACCTTTTCCCAGGAACTCCAGAGTGACTCTGCCATTTTCTGTACTTACTTTCTTTCTGTTCAAACTTGTATTCAAGCTGTTTGTTAACGGATTGTATCTGTATTCAAGTGATTGAAAAAGCAATAAAGATTACATTCAAAGTGGACGTAGGCATTTACGTCGAACCACTATAACTCTGGTGTTCTTGTTTCTGTTGTTGTTTTTGCATTCTACTGTGATAATCCTCTATTTTAATTCACTGTCTTCATTAATCTCTCTACACAAATCTATTCTAGGGTGTTAGTGATCAATTCTAGTGCTAACATTTTGGTGCTTTCACTGAGAGGGTTCATTCTCAAGCCATTAGGATCTGCATTGTTGCTACTGGATTGAGGAAATCCCCTGAAGGAGATCCCAGTTTATTCTCAGTAGTTCACAGATTCTATTTAGAGTTCCTACAGATAACTCTAAGATGACAAGACCACATACCAGATCCGCCTCCCACAACACCGATGCTAATGAGACCGCTAGCGTCCAGCAAGTAGGACCCAACAATCAACAAGCTAATGCAGGTGTAGAACCCGCCACCATCCCAAACCAAGTAGAAGTTGTCACCAGGCAGAGTTCAATGAGCTGATGAGGGAGCTCGTGGAAAGTAGGAGATGGCTTAACGAGCAGATTCAAGCAAACGCCAACCTGATGACTCAGATTGCTTAGTAGTAGTGTCAGAACGTTGGAGGAATCCCTGCTTCCTACTCATGATCCGACAGCTCCGCTTCGTCAGATGAACACCCCAGGCGTAGATGCCATAGGATTGAAACAACACAAACTAGAGCAACATAGCAATTGGTGACGAGTCGCCAAGGAAAAACCAACAAAAATGATCCAGATTCCTTAGCTGGAACTGTGGCTCCTCAACTACACTTAGGGAGTCGCACCCAACCTGGAGTGAGAAACTTAGGATCCGGAGCACGCATGGGAGCTGGTCAACCACCTCACCGGGATCGTAATGAAGTAGGTACTCAGGATGCACACTTAGATGATCGCCGACCGAGGAGGCACTAGCCGGAGCAATCGCGCAGGATGGATACCAACTTGGTAACCCCCATTCAAACTCCGGATTTACCAGCCATGGTCAGGCAGCCAATGAGGGAGAATCAAGGCTTGACTAATGACGATTGGAGCGTATCAAGGAGTCATACTCCGTTTACAGATAACATTCTACAAACTGAGTACCCCAGAAAGTTTAGCATGCCTAATGTACCCGCTTACGAAGGGAAGACCGACCCTCGACAGCACATAATGAGATATGAGTGGATGACGGACTCAGCTAGGGCAAACGATGCGACTAAGTGCAGGTGCTTCCCAATAACTCTATCTGGGATCGCTACCATGTGGTTCACTAGACTTCCCCCACGTTCGATCTCTAGATTTGATGAGCTAGCAATGAAGTTTGTAGAGCAGTTCAGGATCCATGCTACTCGCCCAAAAGACGTGATGTCGCTATCCAGTGTGATTCAGGCTCTTGTTGAGTCGTTGAAGGACTATTTATAGAGATTCCATGTTGCTGCTACCAAAGTTAGTAATCCGAATGACCACGCCATCCTTATGGCCCGAGGAGTGGATCCGAAGTCTAAGTTTGGTGACTGGCTGGCAGGAAAACCACCGACTACCCTGGAACGCTTTTATTCGAAGGCGAACCAATTCATGAGAAAGGAAGAGGCTAGGTGGCCAAGACGGAGCATTGCGCCAGGACCCAGTAAGGAAGCAGTGGAAAGCAACATTGTAGTAAAGCAATCTAGCGAGAACTCTGGTAAGGTCCAAGTCAATGTTCAAAATAAGCATGAGTAGTCAAAAGGAACCAGAGGAGGAAATTCCGGACGGAAGAGGGAAGTAGGAAAGTTGAAACCAAGGATCCCGACCTATAACGAATATATGCCCATTAACACATCTTTGGAGAATATTTATCTATCAACTTGTAATACCTTTCAATACTGAAAGCCATGCCCAAAGGAATCGACCGAGGAACAAAAGCAGACCGAGAAGTATTGTCGCTTTCACGAGACCTATGGACATAATACTGAAGAGTGCAGACACCTCCATGATGCTATAGAAAAGATTATTCGCTAGAAGAAGTTGTAGTAGTTTGTTAAGAATCCGTAGGAAGGCGGATAGGGGGTGTTCGACCCCAATCATGCGCAGGCTTCACGCCAACCTGAGGAGCCCGCTCAGACCGGAGGAAGGCTGGTCATAAACACAATAATCGATGGGCCTCATCCTGTAGACAAGAGTTGGCAAGAAATGGAATGCTATGCTAGTTCCTTGAAGCATGTGGACTTCGAGTGCTGCTCGAACACAGAAGACGGGACTCCAGCGAATGATAAAGGATGATATAACATTCAGGAGTAGGGATGCCGATCAGGTGGAGGCACCTACCATTGACTCGATGGTTATCTCAGCTACGATCGGACTGACGCTTGTGAGAAGAATACTAATTGATTATGGGAGTTCTATTAATATTATCTTTAAGATGGCTTAAGACCAGATGAAGATGGAGGCAAAAGATTTAAAAAAATCTAAAGCCCACATTCACGGCTTTAATGGTGCAGCTACTGATGCAGTGGGTTTTGTTGAATTGCCAGTTGAGCTAGGAGAAGGTGAACGTAGAAGGGTACTGATCCTACCGTTCATTGTTTTGGACGTTGATTCCTCGTATAATGTTTTTTTGGGCCGATCGACCCTGGCAGAGTTTAGGGTAGCTTTGGCCCCGTGGTGTTTGACCTTGAAATTTCCAGCAAACAATGGAGTTGGTGTGGTGCATGGTGATCAAGCGACTGGTCGTGCTGTTATGTGGTTGAGCTGAGAGAGGCCCAACGAAGAGAGAAGGGAAAGGGTGTGGACAAATCCATCCACATCCATGTTGTTGAAGATTGACAAGTAGCGCCTGAGCCTTGGCTTGGGAAACACAGTCAGATCCATAGAGACATAGATCCGAGAGATGACGATGAAGAACCCAAGGAGGCCAAGGCGATGCCAGCTGAACTAACGATTGACATCACGGTCAGCCATGATGACCCATCGCGGCTACTGAAGATAGGATCGCAGCTCAACCCCTCGATGATAAGGGATCTTACTGATTTCCTCCGAGCGAATCTCGATGTTTTCGCTTGGACCCATTCTGATATGTGTGGGATTTCTCCCGCCATCGCAAGTCATATGTTGAACATTGACCCAAAGTATGTACCGGTGAAACAAAAGGGGAGAGGCATGGACCCGGAGAGGTCCGTTGCTCTCAAAGAGGAGGTGGATAAACTCAAAGCTAATGGGTTCATCAACGACGCCCTCTATCCTGAATGGATATCTAATCCCGTACTAGTGAGGAAGGCAAACGGGAAGTGGAGGACCTTGTTGATTACTCAGACCTGAACAAGGCTTGCCCTAAGGATAGTTTCCCATTGCCCAGAATTGATCAACTGGTCGACTCGACAGTAGGGCATGAGTTGTTGTCAATTATGGATGCGTATTCGGGATACAATCAAATCCCGATGCACATCCCAGATCAGGAGCACACCAGTTTTGTCACAGATGTTGGACTGTAATATTATGTAGTGATGCCTTTCGGGTTGAAGAATGCAGGGGCAACTTATCAGCGACTGGTGAATCGGATGTTTAAAGATCGGATTGGTGGAACGATGGAAGTCTATGTGGATGATATGCTCGTGAAGTCACGGCAATCAAAAGACTAAATTCATGACTTGGCAGAGATGTTTGATATACTCGGGTTTTATGGAATGAAAATCAATCCATTGAAATGCTCCTTTGGCGTTGCATCGGGGAATTTTTTGGGCTTCATTGCCAACGCACGAGATTGAAGCAAACTCGGAAAATATTCAAGCTATTCGGGACATACAGGCACCCATAACTATAAAGCAAGTGCAGAGCCTGAATGGGAAGGTCGCATCATTGAGTCGATTCATATCCAAAGGAACCGACAAATGTATTCCCTTCTTTGATTTGATAAGGAAAGGGAAAAGAAATTTCGAATGGACACCGGATTGCGAAGACGCGTTCCGAGTTCTGGTGAGCCACCTGGATAGGCCCCCTATTTTGTCGAAACCCGTAGACCATGAGGAGTTGTATGTTTACCTGGCCGTATCCCAGCACGCCATCAGCGCGGCTTTGATTCGTGAGGAGGACTGAATACAAAAGCCGGTGTACTATGTTAGTAAGCGTTTAACGAGGGTAGAGAGAAATTGTCCCAAGATTGAGAAACTGGCTTACTATTTGGTAACGCATCACGCAAACTCCACCCATATTTCCAGGCACATCCGGTCGGTATCTATACCGATCAGCCTTTACGGCAGGTGCTCCAACGACCAAAGACTTCTGGAAGGTTACTTAAATGGAACATTGAACTTAGTCAGTTCGACATCACCTACCTGCCTCGGAGGGCTATCCATGGACAAGCGCTGGCAGATTTTATTGCGGAGTTCACTATGCAGGATGAACCGAATGGAAGTGATATGATTCCCGCTGTGCGATGGAAGCTGTATACCGATGGAGCATCCAACGACCTTTGTTCTGGGGCTGGTGTTGTTCTTGTAACTCCCGAGAACCAATCGATTTGTTATGCTTTGAAGCTGAATTTCCCCGCAATGAACAATGAAGCCAAGTATGAAGCGTTGGTCGCTGGGCTGAAGCTTGCCAAAGAAGTTAGGGTGAAATCGGTTGAAATCTTTTATGACTCTAAGTTAGTGGTATACCAAGTCCGAGGAGACTACCAGGCAAAGGGATAGAGCCTTGCTCCATACCTCACCCGAGTCCAAGCAATATTGGCGGACCTCGAATACTATGATATTCCGCACATTCAACGCGAACAAAACAGGGATGCCTTTCCTTGGCGAAATTTGCAAGCACCGGTGATGCACAGCAGATGGGCTTGGTTCCCGTTGAGACTTTACATGCCTCGAGTATAAATGAAATGGAGGTTAATTTTGTGGCAGAGACGGAAACTGAAAGGGAGTCGTGGATGACCCCGTTCAAAGAATACTTGTTACATGGAACCTTGCCCGAGAGAAGGAACGAGAGACGACAAGTTGTTTGCAAGGCCTTGCGGTATATTATGCAGGATGGAATGATGTATCGGAAGGGATTCTCCGTCATCTTGCTTAGGTGCATCGCCTACGACGATATAAAGCGAGTTTTAAGGGAATTCCATGAAGGAGAATGTAGCGACCATACTAGGGGGCAGACACTAGCCAAAAAGATACTCTGCTATGGATATTATTAGTCGATCATGAATCGGGACGCCGCAGACTATGTAAGGAGATGCGATAAATGTCAGAAGTACGCAAAGATCCCGAGAGCGCCGCCGATGGAACTCACGCAAATGGTTGGTCCATGGCCGTTTGCGATATGGGGGATCGATATTATTGGCTCCTTACCAATCTTCAAAGATGGTGCGAAATACGCAATTGTCACAGTCGATTACTTCACCAATGGGCAGAAGTGGAGCCATTAGCTACGATCACCAACAAAAAGGCCATTAACTTTGTTGTGCGAAACATTATATGCCGCTTTGGTCTCCCACAGACTATCATTACTGACAATGGAACTCAATTTGGGATTAGGGAATTCAAAGAGTTTTGTCGAAAGTATTGCATTGAGAAAATGTTCGTAGTCGCACACCCTAAGGCGAATGGGCAAGTTGTAGTCGTCAATAAGATAATTAAGTCCATCCTGAAAAAACGTCTGGAGAAGGCTATAGGCAAGTGAGTGGATGAGCTTCCAACGGCACTATGGGCATACAGAACCACCCACAAGTCCGCGACTGGCCATACACCCTTCGCATTGGCATACGACACCGAAGCAGTTATACCCGTGGAACTTGAAGTTCCTTCCCACTGGGTGACTTATTATGATCCTAGAACAAACCAATATATTTTACTGGAGCCATTGGACTGTCGACGAGAAGCGCAAAGAAGCTGATTTAAGGGCGGCCGCACATCGGCACCGAGTCGCTCGATATTATAATGAAAAAGTTCGACCATGAGCTTTCGAAGTTGGCAACCTTGTTTTGAAGCGAGTTTTTCCAGTCCCATCACATATGAATCCCCCATGGGAAGGTCCCTACGTCATCGAACGGAGGCTTGGAGAAGGAACCTTCAAGCTAGCGACTGTTGATGGCGCGACACTCCCTCGAGCTTGGAATAGCGAGCATTTGCGCCGTTATTATACTTAGTTTATTTCTTTTGCTTTTTAGTAGCAATTGGTTATGGTACATGTTTCTTCTATTGTCCTTTGTTTCCAACATGTAATAAGACGATTCAGTTTATCCCTATTTTCTACAATCAATAAAAGCTTGAAGCTATTTTTTGTGAACTGTTGGTGTTCCGTGTTTTATAGTTTTATGACAAGGTTAATTTGCATTAACCTGTATGGCGTATGAATGCACACACCAAACTAAAAGTCGACCAGCTATGTATTCAAAAATCTCTAACTCCCCAGAGTGCGGACTGAAGTACTCTGAGTCCCCAGAGCGCGGACTAGAGTATAAACGATTTCAAAAATCTCTAAGTACCTAAAGCGGACTTAGAGTACTCTGAGTCCCCAGAGCGTGGACTAAGTATAAACGATTCAAAAGTCTCTATGTCCCTGGAATATTCTAGAGTACTCTGAGTCCCCAGAGTGTGGACTAGAGTATAAATGATTCAAAAATCTCTAAGTCCCTGAAGCGGACTAGAGTACTCTGAGTCTCCAGAGCGTGGGCTAGAGTATAAAAGATTCAAAAATCTCTAAGTCCCTGAAGCGGACTAAAGTACTCTGAGTCCCCAGAGCGTGGACTAGAGTATAAACGATTCAAAAATCTCTAAGTCCCTGAAGCGGACTAGAGTACTCTAAGTCCCCAGAGAATGGACTAGAGTATAAACGATTCAAAAATCTCTAAGTCCTTGAAGCGGACTAGAGTACTCTAAGTCCCCAGAGCGTGGACTAGAGTATAAACGATTCAAAAAAAATCTCTTAAGTCCCAGAATGTGGGCAAAAGTACTCTAAGTCCTTTGAAGGCTGACTGGGGTTTAAATGACCCGCAAGACTTTGAATTTCAGTTTCATATTAAATTATAAGTTATGCGATGAGAATCTGTGAATGCAAAGGAACAAAATTTTATTTACTTCCCAAAAAAATTCCTTACAGCTTCTCTGAAAGTTCGGAGGCCAAGTCTATCTACAATGACTACTGATGAAAGAAAGGACAAAAGGAAAGGAAAGCAACTACATGGCTTTAAATTATTTAAGCTAAGAAAAATATTACGAGACGACGGCTACTTCTTCGGTTTTCTTTCCCTTTTCGGCTTTCCCGAAGTCTCCTCATCTGAGCATCTTTTCCTGGACCCTTTGCTTCCTAGCAACATGGTATCCGAGGAAGGAGGAGGAACTTCCAAGGATGTGGTCCTACCGGAGAGAATGACCTTCAACGGCCTATTTAAGGGATTGTCGAGCTCCACCGCCTTTGGTTATGTCTTAACTTCGATTCTCTCTTTCTCCTCCTCCTCGAGTTGCTCCTTCATGCTAAGCTTTGAAGTATGCTCGGAAGCGCCTGTGATTTCGACATCATCGTGTTCTTCTACAGGTGAGAGGTCTTCGGGCTTGTCCTCATCTAGCGCCCCTATTACTTGAGCATTAGGACCAGGGGTATCTCCGACATGAGGTGCCTCGGCCTCTTTTTCTTCCCGCTCCATGGCTACATCGCTCCTTGGAGTCAGCTCGGGACCAGAGTGACCTATATGAATTCATGAAAAGAAAATGTTAGAACCCATCCGTTACTCGCCAAAAGCGATGACTTCCTAAACTCTAGAAGATGAAGTTATGTATCAGCTTCCAATTGACTTTCAATGGTCCTCGGAGTATCACCCTCAGGGATTGAGGATAAAATGTGAATGCAAAGTCCAGGTTTCTCCGAGTCATAACCGACATGCTGCTCGGGATGCCCAAGTAATGAAGTCTCGGCCGATTGAATGAGAGGAGGAAATTGAGACTCGGTATCGGAAGGGCCAACAATATCTTCCTTACCCTTCGATGTCGGGGATTCTCCTCCAAAGAGGGCTTTTGCTGCAGATAAGTCCGAAGGCTCGTTTCCTCGGAGCAATTCCAACACAAGAGCCCCTTCATCAACCTCTTCAACACCTAGCTCCACTCTCTTAATTTTTATCAAAGTATCCCACGCTTCAGCTAGCGATTCAAGATAACCATCGCCCAAGAAAGATAGGTCACGGTGCATGAGAACTCTTGCATTGTACACAGCGATGAGAGGGTCAAATGAACACTTAATCTATTCTCTGCCGGTCTCGGTCGCTTCCTCAATTCGGGAGCCTACCTCTGAAAGTGCCGCCTTTTTGCCTTCTTCACGAGCTGCATCTTTTAGCGCTTCAACTCTGGATAGTTCCTCGTCGAGTTTTGTTTTCAAGTTCCTCGTCTCGACGATTTCATCACAGTATTTTTGTGATTCATCCTACGCTGCAATTTTCTCTTCCTTTTCTTTGGAAAGCAGCTCCTCTAACTCTTTGACTCGGTGGGCCAGGATATCTTTCTCTTTTTTCAGAGAGTCTTTTTCCGGAGCTAGAGTGTCGCTGCATTGAATTGCCTTGTTTAACTCTTTTTTATGGCTGGCCTCCAAGCGACTGGCCGCTTCGGCTGTCTCCTTAGCATTCTTTTGGGCGGTCTTGAGTTGAGATTTGTATGAGAGTAGCTCTTCATCCAAGCTTTTTACAATGTCTTTGTCATAAATGGCATTGAGCTTGAGGCGGTCGATCTCGTGCTGGCGCTCGATGGAGACTTCCGAGACTTTTTCCACTAAGTGTACGAACGCGTCATGTTGGAAAATACACGTCATTGTTGCAAGCAATAGCGCTCTGTTTAACATTCCATGGAATAAGATGAATTGTAGGAAGGAATTTCAGCCTGTCAAAACGGATCTTCAGGAGCGTAGCTTTATGCTCGGCTAATTTTTCTGCCGTAGATGGATCATGAGCGGGAGCTGGGGGAGTCTGCCTTGCCGAAGTCACCGATTTCTTATGAGGCTTGCGAGATTGCTTGGTGCTCGAAGAACTAGAATGTTAATCGCGTGGGACTTCGGACTAGGAGCCTTTCTAGGCAGACTTGTCTACACTATGCGCCGAAAGATTGGAAGGTTCATTTGGATATGAAGAGTGGCCGTGGGTTCTCCTTCTGGAGGATGAGGACGATTCTCTGGAACGATAGTCTCTATCTCTGCCTTCGTCCCTATTTCTTCATTTACCCGATCTTGAGTCTCGACTAGAGTGATGGAAGATGGAGGATCCTCGGAGACGGTCAATGCCATGTGTGCGCCCCATTTCACCTGTACATAAGATTAAACGAGGGCGAATTAGTAAAAGTCACACGACGAACTGAATTCAAGTGCGTGGTGGAGTGTAAGTGTTCGTGTGTGTCCGGTGCATCCCCCCAATGGACCAGTGTTTTTTGCTTTACTCATTGGAGTAAACTCTCCCTGATCATGAAGTTGTGCGCCTTCATCACTTCTCGCAGCCGAGTTAAATCCCATAGCGCCAAGATTATTGAAGTCGTAATTCAATAAATCGTCAGGAATGGTTAAGTCGGATAGTCCCTTCAACGAGCTTTCCATTTTTTGAGAAAACGATCCTTTCTCGATAGGGGTTATTGTGACCTTTGAAGTTTCGCCGACTTTACTCTTTTACAGCTTATACGCTAAGCTCCTTTTCCTTTTTGAAGAAGGCAGCGATTGGTTGGTGCCGAGAACATCGGCACTGGCGCTTGTCTGGGGCTTATATTCTCGTCAACCGACACTGGAGCCTCCGTTCTTTAACCTCGCCTTCCTCTGTATTATCATGAGTTCCTTCGGCAGGGGGCACTGAAGGACTAGCTTGTTCTTTACTCACTTCAGCAGTCGTTCTTTCAGTTGTGGTGCCACTTGGTGGGCTACTGCGACCCTCTTCTAATAATTCGAACCTCAAAAGCAGTTCGTTGGTGACTACCAATTTGATGTCCCGATCTTCCACAGGGGTAGCTCGAATAGCCTTAACTGCCTCAGAGTACCTAGCGCCTTTGGGCCGTGGACGAATACCTGTAAGGATTAAAAGAGATTTGGACTTTCAAAGAGATACGCCTTAATTCTTAGAATGAAGGGTGGGATAAGGATGAGACTTACGTCCTTCCTTCCATCTTCTCGCAAAGCCAAGAGGACAACGTACGTAGAATCACTCCTGTTCAAATTGAGAGAGTTTGTTCCATGCGCCCGTGAGAATTTGGCATTTGGGGTACGGCTTGGGGAATATATAATAAGGGCTATCAGCATGTCTCTTGAAATGGTAAATCTAGCGGATATCCTCAGGAGTTGGAGGTCTGAATAGGAAACTCATAAAAAGGATGTAGGTACTGTGAATGAATGCATGGCTATTGGGATGCAGTTGTGTAGGAGCGATCCCTATGTACTGTAACACTTCACAGATGAACGGATTGAAAGGTGGCACGCATCCGGCCCAACACATGAATTTGTTGCATGCGGTATATCCAACTGGGGGCAGATGGGGCCGATCTTGTCCTGACAGAACCCAAACGTCATCAAAGGGATTCCATGGATTGAGCACAATCGACGAAGAGCGGCTTCACCGATTTATGAGGCTTGTGAATCAATGGGGTTATCCAAAATAACAGCTTCGTCTACGGCATTGTGAGCCGGATTTATAACCTCAGCAGGAAGGTCGGGAATGTTAGGAATGGGAGCAAATGGCGGGCTCGACGTCTCTACTATCTCTGGCCGTGAACTTGGTCCAGGCATGTGGATATAGTAGCAGAGCTTGATTTCTTAGACATTTCGGGAAAACACTTGGAGCGACTAAGTGCCTATTTAAGCTATACTCAAAAGATAATCGATATCAGACATAACAATAATATATTCACCCATGTTATGTGTGAACTAGTGTGACGATTCAAATATAGTACAAAGAAATTGAGTTTTAAAGACAAGTATGACATAGAGAAGTTTGGAGTTATCATCCTGGAGACCGTCATCGCTGACCGTCTCCAGCAGTTTGTGTGAGAAATGCGGATTACGGATCTTAAGGCTAGAATTAACACTAGGAGGAGGGTGAATAGTGTTTTAAGGAATTACTAATTCTTTTTGAGTTTATCTTAATTTGAACACAAATGTATGTAATACTCAGACACAGATATGATCACAGAATCAAACACAGATGCAGATATAAAGTAAAAGCAATAAAGAAAAGAACACACCGGATTTTATACTGGTTCGGAGTTACCCTACATCCAGTCCCACAACACAAGTACGGATTTCCTTTCAAAATCAATTCTTACAATTACACCCTCGATTTCAAGGCCAAGAGGTACACCGCTCCAGATTCACAATCCTCTGGGTAGAGATACTTGATTTTACGGGCAACAAGTTCACCCAATTGATTTTCCAGGCTACAATCACACCTTTTCTCGCTCAATTGAATACAAAGAAATCTATAACTCTGAATAGCACTGGGATATTGTTGGGATAGTGTTAGAGAATCAAACCAGAGATGATCTAGTTAGATTCAATGGTGATTTCGGCAGAGTAATGGTAAAAATGTATATAAAGAAATGTGGAAGAAGAAGAGGAGTGAAATCAGAGAAAAAATTGAATTTAAATTCGTTTAAAACAGCCCCTATTTATAGTAGAACAACGGCCATGTCCATTCGTGAAAGGATATGACGAATAGACACTTCCTTTGAAATTCAAACTTTTGAAATAAACTATCACCTTGTCGACAAGGGTTCCTTGGGGTTGTCGACAAGCCTAAGTTATTTTTGGTAATTTGTTTTTCTTTGAAAATAACTTCTATCTTGTATTAAAACTATTTTAAACTTTATAAATATACTTAACTATAGTTAAAATACATAAATAAGTATAGAGAACAATATTTTGGTATATATAAAATTTTACTATACTTTTATATTTAAATCTAAGTATAAATATTAAAAGTGAAATATATTATAATTAAAAGATAGTTTAAAACCAAGGATAATTTGATATTGAAAATAAAGATTATTTTGAGGCTAAAAATATTTTAAAACCAGGATAGATGTTTTTGATTTAAAAAGGAAGATTTTGAAATCATTTTGAAAACAAGATATAATTTTGTAAAACATTTGAATAAAATTTAGTGGATACAAAACAATGTTCCACTAGATTTTTCGTAGGTTCCATCCTACTTAGGGTTCCATCCCTTTAATGGGCTCGAAGTGGATTCCATTCCACGAATAAAATGAATTTTAAAATGTCGATGCTTTTCTAGGAGTTTTAACAAAATTCCTAACTAAATTACTTATATTGAAATCTTGAACTCTTGATAATCTTGATACTCATGAGTCTTGAATCTTGATATCTTCGATCTTGAGTTCATCAGTTCTTGAATCTCTATACTGTACAGTCTTCGTTCTTTGGTACCCGTATATATATCCTGCATATACATATATATATATCTAAACAATAATGGTAGTAATTATATTTTATAATCTTATTCTAAGGTTGTTGTCATCAAAAACAACTTCTCAGGGACTAACAATCTCCCCCTTTTTGATAATGACAACCTTTGTTTATAAAATATTTAATAACTCCCCCTTAAGCTATGCCTAACTATCCTATTTTATACTTCTCCCCTTTTGTCATCAACAAAAACAAAGTTTAAATCTATACAACTCCCCCTTAATCTAATATTATATTACATGTGATTATAACGATAGTGTTACCATAAATAATCAACACTTAATTCTGAATCTAAAACTTAGCCCTTAATAACTAACTCTCCTAACTAAGAATCCATATATGATAATATTTATAATAATGATAATGTGAGAATTCAAATATAAGAACACAAATTATTTATTAATTATATAATGTTATATTTACATTTGCGTAGAAAACATAAGTAAGATCATATACAAATAACGATAAGAAAGAGAGAGAAAAGAAACTAATGTGTATCCTTGACATTGGGAGATCTATGAACCGAGCAATTTGGGAAGTGGAAACAAAAATTTCCACATTGTTCGACTAGATTTCCATCCTTATCAAAGCACACTTCGCCAACGCAAACAACTTTGTCGTCATCTTCAGCGTGCTCTTCTTCCATGGGGGCTTCTTCTTCTTCCTCGCTGTCCTCTTGCACTTGAACACCTGAAGATTCTTCATCGATCAAGATGGGATTGTCGTGATTGTCCATTAGAAACTTTTGCAAGTTTCTAAGGATTTTTCCTTGCCGTTCTTGTTCTTTGGCCATTCTGATTTGCACCACTTGAATTTCAGTCATAAGTTGCAGTGCATCCTTCAAGGAAACCTCCATTTTCATCACTTGTGCAAGCGTAGTTCGTTGAAATGGTCCCTAGAAGGAGAAGGGAACGAAAAGGTTGAATTTTAGTTTGATTTTGAGGAGGAGGCCATTGTTTTAATGTTTCAGAAGTTAGAACAGAGAAAGAACAGAAAGAATGAACAAAATTTCGAAATAAGAAGAATATATAACCACCCATTTGAATTTTGGTGGGAAAATTTCAAAAGATAAAAATTCGTTATATGTCGACAGGGGTAAAGGAGGGTTGTCGACAAGGTGCTTATATTTTTTCTATTTGATTTCTTTTAATTTAATTTTAATTATACTTGTTATATATTTATATTCTATATTTCAGTTATTGAACAAATACCTAATTCTCTTCTTAATTTAGTAAATATAGATTCATTTAAGGGTTTTGTTAAGATATCAGCAATTTGATTCTCGGAATTGATATAATCGAGAGTAATTACTTCCTTACTTATATTATCTCTGAGAAAATGATGTATGCTATCAATATGTTTAGTTCGAGCATGATGAGTAGGATTTTTGGATAAATTTATTGCACTAGTATTATCACAATAAATTGGTGATTTTGAGATATTTAAACCAAAACCTTTTAAAGTTTGTTGCATATATATTACTTGAGAACAAGCCAAAGCAGCAGAAATATACTCTCCTTCAGTTGTTGATAAAGAAACTGTGTTTTGCTTTTTACTAAACCAGGAAACCAAAGAATGCCCCAAAAAGTGACAAGTTCCACTTGTACTTTTTCGGTCTGATTTACAACCAGCATAGTCAGCATCACAGTAAGATATTAATTCAAAAGAATCATTTTTAGGATAAAATAAGCCATAATCAAAGGTGTGTTTAACATATCTTATGATACGTTTTACAACTTTTAAGTGGGTCTCTTTAGGTTGGGATTGATATCTTTCATAGAGACAAACACTATGCATGATATCAGGTCTACTAGCAGTGATATAGAGTAGTGATCCAATCATTCCTCTATATAATTTTTGATCTACATCTTTCGAGAGATCTTCTTTACTTAGGTACTCATTGGTTGCCACGGGAGTGGGTTTTCCACTTGCAGTAGTCATACCAAATTTACTAACTAGGTCTTTAGCATATTTTTCTTGACTGATAAAGATACCATTATCTAATTGTTTTATTTGCAATCCTAGAAAGAAGTTTAATTCACCTATATGACTCATCTTAAACTCTTTTGTCATTATTTCAGAAAATTCTTTATTCATTTCAAAATTAGTTGATCCAAAAATGATATCATCTACGTAAACTTGTACTAGTTGAATATCATTTTTATTTCTTTTAGTAAAAAGAGTATTATCTACTTTACCAATTTCAAAGTTTGATTGTAATAAGTAAGATCTTAGTCTATCATTCCAGGCTCTAGGAGCTTGTTTTAGACCATATAGAGATTTCTTAAGTTTGTAAACATGATTTGGTAATTTTTCATCTTCAAAAAGTGGTGGTTGTTCAACATATACTTCCTCTTTTACAGATCCATTTAAAAAGGCACTTTTAACATCCATTTGAAATAATTTGAAATAATTTGAAATTATTATGATTTGCGAAAGCAAGTAGAATCCTAATGGCTTCTAATCTTGCTACGGGAGCAAAGGTTTCATCACAATCTATTCCTTCTTCTTGACAATAACCTTGAGCGACTAACCGGGCTTTATTTCTAACGACCTCACCTTGTTCATTCATTTTATTTTTATAAACCCATTTAGTTCCAATTATAGTTTTATTTTCAGGTCTAGGAACAAGTTCCCAAACATCATTTCTAGTGAATTGATTTAGTTCTTCTTGCATAGCCAAAATCCATGAATCATCAGTTGATGCTTCTTTTGGATTTTTGGGTTCAATAGTTGATATAAAGGCTACATTACTCATTTTTCTTAGTTGATTTCTAGTTGAAACAACATATTGCATATCTCCTAGTATATTTTCTATAGGATGATCTTTTAAAAGTTTAATCTTTTTATTAGGATGATTAATTTCATTATTAGTTTCAGTTGACTCCTGATTTGGAGTAATTAAATCCTCTTCATCATTTGTATCTTCAAAACTTTTGAGATTTTCATCGAATGAAACATGCATTGTTTCTTCGATGGTGTTAGTTCTTAAATTAAACACTTTGTATGCTTTACTTCTATTAGAATATCCAATAAAGATACCTTTGTCGGATTTAGGGTCAGATTTATCTAAGTTATCTTTTGTATTTAAAATAAAACATTTACTTCCAAAAATTCTAAAATAAGAGACCTTAGGTTTCCTTCCGTGAAGAAGTTCATAAGATGTCTTATCAGTTAAAGGTCTAATTAAAATTCTATTTAAAATATAACAGGCGGTAGCAACTGCTTCTGCCCAAAAATGTTTTGGTAATTTACTATCTGAAAGCATAGTTCTCGCACACTCTTGAATCGTCCTATTTTTACGTTCTAATACTCCGTTTTGTTGTGGAGTTCTTGGAAATGAAAAATTGTGAGTTATTCCCTTTTTATTACAGAATTCCTCAAACTTTTCATTTTCAAATTCACCACCGTGATCACTACGGATGGTTATAATTTTATAGAAAGTTGATTTTGAATCCTTTTTGTAAAGTTCTTAAAACTTTCAAAAGTATCACTTTTATGTTTCAAAAATATTTTCCATGTAAATCTAGAATAATCATCTACAATTACAAAAACATATTTACTGTGATTTATTGACTGAATTTGAGATGGACCAAATAAATCAAGATGAAGTAATTCAAGAGGTTTTGAAGTTGAAATCATATCTTTTAATTTAAAGGAACTTTTTCTAAGTTTTCCTAATTGACATGCATCACATAAATTATCTACTTTAAAATTCATTTTAGGGAGACCTCTTACTAGATCATGTTTTGACAGTCTAGATAAGAGTTTGAAATTTAAGTGCCCAAATCTCTTATGCCAAATCCAAGGGTCACTTGTATTTGCCAAAAGACACAGGTTATTATTTGAAACTTTCATACTAAGAATATAAATATTCTTTTTCCTAATTCCCTCAAATATTATGGTTGAATTATTATCTTCAATGTGACACTTATCTTTTTCAAATTTAATTTTATATCCTTTATCGCAAAGTTGACTAATACTTAGCAGATTATGTTTCAAATTCTTAACTAGCAAAACATTAGTAATAATAGGAGTTTCAGAGTTACCGACATTGCCGATGCCAATCACATATCATTTTGAGTTGTCTCCAAAGTTAACCAGTCCTCCGTCTTTGTATATTATATCATTCAGCATATCCGGATTACCAGTCATGTGTCTAGAGCATCCACTATTGAGTATCCATTTATTCTTTTTGATCTGCACAATTTGTCCATTGTGGATTGATTCCTCAACACCCATAAAACATGTTTCCTGCACATCATACAATTTTGGTGGACAACTTGAATTTGAATATCGATTATATGCAGACTCATGAGACAGTGATGATCTGAATATTTCTAAACTAGTATTAACAAGTTTTTCAAACATAGCCATTTTAAAAGCTTTTTCAAAATTCATATTATGAAACTTTGAAAACCTTGCTCTGATACCAAATATGAGAAATGTGGATTACGGATCTTAAGGCTAGAATTAACACTAGAAGGGGGGTGAATAGTGTTTTAAGGAATTACTAATTCTTTTCGAGTTTATCTTAATTTGAACACAAATGTATGCAATATTCAGACACAGATATGATCACAGAATCAAACACAGATGCATATATAAAGTAAAAGCAATAAAGGAAAGAAAACACCAGATTTTATACTGGTTCAGAGTTACCCTACATCCAGTCCCGCAACACAAGTACGGATTACCTTTCAAAATCAATTCTTACAATTACACCCTCGATTTCAAGGCCATGAGGTACACCGCTCTAGATTCACAATCCTCTAGGTAGAGATACTTGATTTTACGGGCAACAAGTTCACCCAATTGATTTTCCAGGCTACAATCACACCTTTTCTCGCTAGATTGAATACAAAGAAATCTATAACTCTGAATAGCACTGGGATCTTGTTGAGATAGTGATAGAGAATCAAACCAGAGATGATCTAGTTAGATTCAATGGTGATTTCGGCAGAGTAATGGTAAAAATGTATATAAAGAAATATGGAAGAAGAAGAGGAGTGAAATCAGAGAAAAAATTGAATTTAAATTCGTTTAAAACAGCCCCTATTTATAGTAGAACAACGGCCATGTCCATTCGTGAAAGGATATGACGAATAGACACTTCCTTTGAAATTCAAACTTTTTAAATAAACTTTCACCTTGTCGACAAGGGTTCCTTAGGGTTGTCGACAAGCCTAAGTTATTTTTGGTAATTTGTTTTTCTTTGAAAATAACTTCTATCTTGTATTAACTTTATAAATATACTTAACTATAGTTAAATACAGAAATAAGTATATAGAATAATATTTTGGTATATATAAAATTTTACTATTATTTTATATTTAAATCTAAGTATAAATATTAAAAGTTAAATATATTATAATTAAAAGATAGTTTAAAACCAAGGATAATTTGATATTGAAAATAAAGATTATTTTGAGGCTAAAAATATTTTAAAACCAGGATAGATGTTTTTGATTTAAAAAGGAAGATTTTAAATCATTTTGAAAACAAGATATAATTTTATAAAACATTTGAATAAAATTAGTGGATACAAAACAATGTTCCACTAGATTTTTCGTAGGTTCCATCCTACTTAGGGTTCCATCCCTTTAACGGGCTCGAAGTGGATTCCATTCCACGAATAAAATGGATTTTAAGATGTCGGTGCTTTTCTAGGAGTTTTAACAAAATTCCTAACTAAATTACTTATATTGAAATCTTGAACTCTTGATAATCTTGATACTCATGAGTCTTGAATCTTGATATTTTCGACCTTGAGTTCATCAGTTCTTGAATCTCTATACTATACAGTCTTCGTTCTTTGGTACCTGTATATATATCCTGCATATACACATATATATATATATATATATCTAAACAATAATGTTAGTATTTATATTTTATAATCTTATTCTAAGGTTGTTGTCATCAAAACCAACTTCTCAGGGACTAACAGTTTGTCATATGGCTGGTAGCGGAAGTCTTGGAATCGAGCATTGGCATCATAGAGTGTGAAGGCTGTTACTTGCATTTGTTGGGTTAAATTCGTATTTAGAGTTACTTAAGCTGTGGAGTTGTTAATCCGAATTAAGTCCATAGGCTTATATGCTTTGGTCCTTATCACTGTTCTTTGTTTTATGCTCAGGCGTGGAAATATGTAGTCCTGATATATGCAGTGTTCAAGTTAAAATGATCCCGATTGCCAATGCCGACCCCGACACCTAATACCGATCCACACATTTTACCTCCCGTACCGATCGCCTTTCTAAACGAAGACAACCGACCCACTCTCCTACGAATCACCGACCCACACTCTCTCTCAAAGTACCCATCCACATTATCCCTCAAAGTACCGAACCAGTCTCACTCAACCTATACCGATCCACTCTTCTTCTAGACTCCTACCGACCCGCTCCTTTTCTAGGTTCCTACCGACCCGCTTCTCTACCAAAAGCCAGCCGAACCTCCTTTCCAATCAACCTCTATGCCAAATCCCCTCAAATCGATGTGAACCCATGTCAAAAGAAAACTCCATTATCCTCGCCTCTGTCCTCACTCTCCACGTTCCTCTCCTCTCCCACTCACCACACAGAGCCATATGTATGCGCGGCCTAAGTTTATGTCAAGTTCAAAAAGGGCATAACCCAATGGTTAGTGTGGTACGGAGATGAAGATTCTCACCTAGGCAGTAGTTTGAGGCTGGGGGCGAGTTTTTCGGAGCTTGGAATCGAAGGTGATGGGTGAGCGTGTAAGGAAGATGATTGAACGAAGGAGGGAAGTAGTACGGTGGAGAATATGAACTCGAGTCTTTGAGCGAAGCTGGAGAAGGTAGGTTGTGAAGCGCAAGTGGGAAGAGAAAGAAGTGAGAGTGTGTATATGGAGGACGGGGAGATGAACATGCATTCTCCGATAGAACCGGTCAACATGCTTTAGTGGGTCGGTGAGGAAACATGCCGACCGTTACCGGGTGAACCGACCGTGTGTATCAGCCTTCGTATGTCGATCCACCCCTTGTTATAAAAAATATATATATAACAAATATATAGAAATTTATATAAATGAATAATAAAAATGAATATAATGATAATAAATAGCATAATAAGAATATAGATAATAAAATAAAATGCATATATATATGAATGTATATGCATATAATGATGATTGAGGATGATAATGTGGAAAGGAGACAGATACTACCGAATAATTGGAGAAGCGTGGGTTTAGAAAACCCATTGTGACTTAGCCTTCGAAAGGTGATGTGAAGCTTCTTCGAAGGAAGATGAAAAAGCGACAGTCAGTTATCATTTTGAGGGAACTAGTCTCTAGAAACAGGGATTACTTGCTGATTTAAGGCGCGCCATGTGGATTCACAAAATGCACTTTGGGGGGCTAATGTTACCCGGCACCTTGGCCCGGCCATAAAGCGGGGGTTGCGAAAGTTAAAATTGACCGTAAGTGGGCGTAACGTCAAGGGTTGGTCTTCAAGTCATAATAGCGATTACTCTGAGTCGGCTTCGATGAATAGAGGTCGATGCATGATGAATGGTGGGTCGGCATTGGGCGATGGAGTCAACAAAAACTATAGTTCGGCATTAGTGATGTGGGTAGGATAATCTCGGTCGGTCCAATACGATCGATAATTTACGATCGTTCAAGAGAATGTGGGTTCAACACCGATGGTTCGGTCAGAGTGGTTCAGCACTAATGGTTCAGTCAGAGTTGTTCGACATTGATGGTTCGATTAGAGTGGTTCGGCATTGATGGTTCGGTCAGAGTGGTTCGACATTGATGGTTCGATTAGAGTGGTTGGGCCTTGTTGGTTTGGTCATATGGGTTCGGCTACCCTGGTTTGGTATCAAGAGTGGAAGAAATGGATCAACACGAGCAAGAGCATAAATGATTTCGGGTCGTGGTCTGGCTTACTTCGAGCATACACAGGGGCTACTCCGAGCCAACGTTCAAAGGGTCCCAAGCTAGCGAAAGAGGGTCGGCCATGGTGGATCGGGGTGCTTGGTTTAGTCTACCTGACTCCTCAGCTATGGGCCGAACCATCTTAGTCATGGGCCTGGACAGAGGATCCAACCTATCTTCGTCTATAAATAAAGGGCCAGGGGTCCAGTTTGGGGGACCTTTTTTCAGAAACTCCAGAGAGACTCTGCCAATTTCTGTACTTACTTTCTTTCTGTTCAAACTTGTATTCAAGCTGTTTGTTTACGGATTGTATCTGTATTCAAGTGATTGAAAAAGCAATAAAGATTACATTCAAAGTGGACGTAGGCATTTACACCGAACCACTATAACTCTAGTGTTCTTGTTTCTGTTGTTGTTTTTGCATTCTACTATGATAATCCTCTATTTTAATTTACTGTCTTCATTAATCTCTCTACACAAATCTATTCTAGGGTGTTAGTGACCAATTCTGGTGCTAACAGGGGAGAATGTTAGAACCTTGTATTTTAATATTTTGATCTTGACAACTATATAAGTAAATATTATGAGAACTAACCATATTTGCAGGAGAAGACACTATTCTACTCGATAATAGATTGAAGACCAAGAATTCAGAGAGAAGATTCAAAATTTATTAATGGTTTGTCTATAGTCTAGTTTAGTAGTTAATTATTGTTAAAATCTCTCCTAGGTGGTATGTGCACGCATACAGGTATTTAAAATTATTTTTAAATCATATACACACAAAGTAATTTGTTATTTTCAAATTCCGTTGTCAAAAGTATTTACAAATACTTAATATGGCAGAAAACTCTAAATTCAATCGACTGAATGAGGAGTTTCAGTCGACTAAACACCTGTGCACGTGCATAGTGCACTTGAAGGTTTAATCGACCAAACCACTCCGTTCAGTCGACTGAACTACGTGACTTTTCAATATAAAAATTAAAATTTTGATTATTTTGAATAATCATTAGACTAAATTTTTTTCCTCGGTCGACTGAATATTCATAACGGCTAATTTCTGAACGGTTACCTCAATTCAGGGAACAGAAACAACCCTTGATTCAAGAGTTGTTTCCATATCTTTTGACCGTAACTCTTCACGAAGGATTGCATCACTTAAACTCTATATATAGCCTTCATTTTAGTTGTTTTAATAACTTAATTTTTAGATTCTATTCTTATATTCTCATTATCTAAAATATTCTGCCATTTGGTTTCAAATATCATTCAAATCACTTGCACATTCAAGCACATATTCATTTGTGATTTAAATAACTTCCAACTTTCAAGAACTACACTATATACCACAAAGGAGAAGATTATAGGAAGGATGTACTCTAAAGACTTATCCGTGTTATCAAAAGAGCACAATCAGTCAAGAAAATTCTCTGTATTGTTGAAGTCATGTTCGGTTGCTCAGGTGGTAGAAGTCCTATTTAGTTGTCTAGGCGGTAGAAGCCCTGTTCGGTTGCTCATGCGGTGTAATATCCGTTCCTCCGGGTTAAGAGAGGCTTGATTGTTAAATTCCAGAAGGATTTTGGGAGTGGACGTAGAACGGGAGTTCGAACCAGTATAAAATCCATGGTGTCATTTACTTTTTTATTCTGCACTAGTAGATAACTTAGATTATATTCCATATTGCGATCCTTCGCAATACTTTCACCAACAAATGCTAATAATCAAACATTATCATTCGTTAACATCCAAACACACCATATATAAATATAATAATATCTGAAAAATCATTCCTTTAAACATATAAAATATAATCTTGGTAAAATTATTTCATTTACCAATTCTCAAACAGTACTATGTTCGGTTTGCCTTGTTTAAGTGTTTAAATACCCATATCGATATCGTGGCGTCCCGGGTACCGTCTAGAATTCATAAGCCACTCAATAGATAAATTAACACAATATAAAACATTTTTATAATCACTAACAAATACACTCTCATACACACACACACTCAAACTCATAATAAGGCATTCTATTATCTTATCTCTTAATGATTACCCTACTAAGCTAAGGTTCTCGTTAAACCTTGCGCTCCGATAACAAGTGTAATATCCGAGGATTTTCGATCATCAAAAATTGACACTAATACGTCCACTATATTGCATGCTGAGAAATTGAATGTCGTAAAACTCGATTGTTAGAGGAAATAAAGAAGAAGAGAAGAGAAGAAGAAGGGAAAAGACACTAAAAACAATACAGAATCTCACAATCGCAGCGAAATAATATATAATATAATATCAATGGTCTTTACAAGCGAACTGTTTTATACGTACATCCATCAGAGTACAACCACTAATCACAATCATCGGCTTGGACAGTTATAATAACCTGTCCTCATAATGTTGATGATTTCAAAAACAGGGCAGTAGAAAATAAACATTTAAGTAAATATGACTTGAAGACCTTCAACTAGTCTCCTGAGCTCCAATGCATCCAAAGCAGTCTGTAAATATGCTCGGTCTGACCTGAGCATTATAAAAATAATACCCGAGTAAGTCTGGAAAACCAGCGTGAGAAAACACACCCAACGTCGATTTAAAGTTATAGAAACCCATTGAAATCAAAGAGCATCTCGTAAGACTACACCGCATATAAACACAGACAGGTTTTTACCTTACGATAACCAAAACATTTCATATGAATTTCTCTGATATTATAATAGTGTATGAGATACAAATACTTATCAATCATAGCCGAAATTGTTACATTAATTAATTCCAGCATAATAGGTATACAACTATAACCTTAAAGGCTCGTATTGGAGAATGGATTCTATACAATGACTGAGCTACTAGGGTACCTCACCTGGATCCCCTGCCAACACAGAACCGGCCTACCCCTTGTAGGATAGTACCAAATATGATCACCCCTCCATTAATGGGTCCTTAAGTATACAAATGAGAGATAATATCGACTATAGATAGGGATGATCATACCTTACCTGGGAGTGACTCACTTAGCCCTGCCGCATCCCCCATGTTTTAGTCAATCCCGATTAATGAGGCTTGAGGCTATGTTTTACCTTTTATATTGCACTTTCCACTTGGAATGCTAACACTGCCCTCTAGGAAACAATGCAATGCCCGCATTCATCCATACAAGTTCATTCTACGACTGAACGAAATGCTTGAGAGCTCCGTCTTTAATTCCATCATCTTTAAGATGTCTTTAATTCGCAACGCTTGAGTTGGATTGAAATGGTTTTCGGATAACATATTCGATCTCGGTCTCCTCGAAACAACTTTCGATAATTTCCAGTAAACCCAACCTCGGTTCTTTAGGAAATAAACACTCAAAGTTAAGAGCGGAGATCGTCTCCTAACCGTTAGTGGTCGGATTTCCTTATCATTGTCCTAAGAGAATGAAACGAGATTTATACGCACAGTACAACATCATCAGAGATGACTATGCCATATAACCCACGTGTTTCTTCTAGATATTTCCAAAGTTACATTTTGGGTCCAAATTCGATAGTTGGTATTTAACTATCAACTAACAAACATTCAATCAGGAATTTAATTCCACAGGAAAAAAACCAACAATGTCCAAGCACACAAGCAACCACTAACCCCCTTTTAATTAATCTTTCATTAATTTAAATTAACTTTGTAATACTTAAATCAAAATTCTTTCTACAAAGATATATATATATATATATATATATATACGAGTAGATTGGCACGTGCGATGCACGTGCGCAGAAGGAGCTGGTGTTAAGAAACAATGTCTATGAGAATTGTTGAATGTGACAAAATGACTGTGATGTACATGTATTATTGAATATTTTGGTAACGGACAACTGACCTCCACTGATGTGACGTACAACTTTTGAGTAACGGTGTTCTCACAGTAAAGTATACAAAGTGCACATAATTGGCTACACTGATAGACAAACGTCTCTAGATATCTTTTCATAACAAATAATAAAGAGACAGAGCATAAATAATTAGCGGAGGATGTATTTATATTGGAATCTGAGGACAGCTCCATTGCTAAGTAGTTCGCAAGTTGAGGTGGAAATTAGTGAAACTTTTTAATATTAGTAGGTATAAATAATAATTATAGGGGCCAAACTTTCAGAAATACGTCCCATCTCAAACATGTAATTTACAGTAAATTGAAGAATCAAACATGTACACATACATGGTACATACAAATCAACTGCAGTACATATAGTTACAAATGTTTTTCGACCAAGAGTGAACTTGTAGACCGTCAATACTCTTAATTGCCTCCTTGACATCTTCCACAACCATGCTTGTCGAAGGGCAAATGACTGCACTCTTCCAATAAGAATTCAACCTGCATTTCAGTTAATAATTATCATAAAGTTCTCACCCCGATAAAAGTTATGACAATGAACAGAGTAAAAATAGTAAAAAAATGGTACAGATTGTAGGTGACATCATTCAAACACAAATATTATCTGAAAGACATAATATAATGGGGGAGGTTTTTATTTTAGATGGTGTCGTAAACTTTAAACATCTTCATTACCACAACATCTTCATTACCACAAATCTTATGTCAAATTTTTTAACGCTTTCGATGGCTCTATATTTTAGGTGGTGTCATAAAACTTGATTATAATTTTTTTTCTTGTTCGTTCTTCTCTTCTAGATTATAAAACCGATGAAAACCAATATAATTTAATTTTGATGTTACTTCTCAACTAATCAAGTTAAGGTGTTTTGAGGGATTCGTTTTTTTTTCAATTATTCCCCTTGTAACCATATTGGAAAATAATATTCACATTCAAAATTAATTTAGATAATACGCACAATGATACATATATAATATTCTTAAAAGTGGTATATATTAAACTCTAAAGCATGTGTCGGTCGTCATAACAGCACTTCATATACATCAATTAGAAATACTACAGTTATTAACGATCAAAACCGCTCATGGATACTGCTAAACTCTCAATTGGAGCCTTATTTATATGAACTGAAAATTATCATATCTTATTTAACTTTAAAATCTTTCTTCTTTTTTCCTCTTTCTTTGTCTTTTTCCCCAAAACTACACCTTTGCATATTAGTGCTACTTATCTAATGTAATGAAGATGTATAGCCGCATATGGAAAAAGGAATGGTTAGAACTTAGAAGCTTTGGTTTTAGATACTTACAATGATGTGGAGTGCAATGAACCTCAAGCTCAATACTATTTATTTTGTAGTGTAACTAAGCAGCAACAATGGTAGTAGGTTTAACATTATAAAATCCATGTCAGAAACAAAGGTATAGGTAGTAAGCAAAGATTTCATCAGGCACACCAAATCAAGAAAGTTAGATGTATTAGTGTATTTCTTTCAAAATAAATATATGCAGTATGATATACATATAAATGACAACCATTATAATAAAATCACCGCCTTACCATTTACAGTCTGAAACAATTTGTTTGAATCTCATCATTACATTGTAGAAAGCCTGTACAAAAAACTTAAAAATAAAGGTAATAAAATTTAAGAGTAATGCGAAATAAAAAATAATATCATTAACAATAGTGAAAATATCAGAGGATATGACGATATAAGCTAATGATAGTAGTGATTAAACCATGTGTTAACAGTTTACAATTTAGTCGGTAAGAAAGTGAGTGGGTGTGTAATAAAGCCCGTTGAATCATATCTTATCTCAGTATATATGGTAGTAGATGGCAGGTGCTATAAATTTTGCATTACATTTGATTAAATGGTTAAAAAGGGTATAATGGCTAAGTGGATTTGGGAGGTAATCTTATCTGGCACGTACCAAATATTCATGAAACTATGAAATTCATCTAATATATGATAAAAATGTAAAAGGATTTGTTTGAATGTTATGTTCTGCCAGTTTAAAACCTTTACTGCTGACAAAAAAACAATGGTAGCAAATTTTCAAATTGAATCGTAGGTCTGTACAAATATAATATCAAATAACTAATAGAAGGAAAAAGAGAACTGAAGAATATATGTCATAAAAGGGTTATTAAAATATGGATGCAATAATAACATTGAACATCCAATACGAAAACAGTTCATTGAAATGAAACAAATTTGTGAAATCGTTGTCTTTTCATATTTAGATAGAATAAATTAACATAGAATTAAATATCAAAGTATGGACAACGTCCCAATCATTAACAGGAACCAAAGCATTAACAGTTGGAAATGCCTAAACAATTGAATATTAGTTGGGAAAAAAATTGGTTACTCAACCGACGGCAGATCAATACCCATGTAAATTCAACAGTAGGGGAAAGTTTGGTCGTGAAGCTTACCATGCGCGTTTTTTGTCCAAAATAGACTGATACAAATGTAAAAAACAGAGGTTGAGAGGTTCCCCGATCCGTAAAAAAAAGGTAGCAAGGATAAGAAGGAATTTTTGTTGGTTGTATCCTTTCCCATCTCACACTAATCAGTATCAAAAATCTCCTTTCTCAATTGAATGGTTATGCACAAAATTAACCATTACAATCAGCAATTTCATGACTCCATGATCAAACAAAATCAGTAAATAAAATAATTCTTGGTATAAAATTAATTGTAAAGAAAAATTAGTACCTGATGTGTACTAATACCAAACTCAACTCGAGCAAGAAGCGATTTTCCTATAACTCGAGCAAGAAGCTAAATGGAAAAGTTAAGATTTTGCACCCGATAAATGGAAACTTGGAGAGATCTCGCATTTTCCGGGGGTTGAGGTGGATCGATTTCAACAGCGGTTTCGATGGGAGTTTCGGATGGAAATGAGGAAGATAGTTTGGGTCAGAAGAAGGCACGGATCTTGGTGGCCTGGAAGAATTCTGGGATCTGATGAATTGTCTGCTTCACATCTCATGCCTCCTAGATCAGGAACTCCCGTTAAGCTTTTGGGCAGGGATGACGCTAGCGTGTAAGGTCGGAAATTGAGAGGATGAAGAAATAGGGTTGAGGAATTGAGGCATAGAATAGAAGGGAGCAATGAGTTGAGAACGTGGAAAATAAAGGCTTCATTTGTACAACTGTATTTGCAGACGTGGTCGGAAAACGTTGTAGTGAACCGATTGCGGGGCAGGTGGAGAGTGGACAGACAAATATACCCTCATCCATTATATAAGGAATTTAAAACCAGGTGGAGATCGGAAAGGACATTTTTGAGAAGTTGAAAAAGGCTTCTCCCACTCAAGACTTCACTTCACTACGTCGTCCATTTTTTTATTTCTATGCATTTGATTTACGGAACAAAATATCAATTAATGTCGTAGATAAAAACCTAAGCAACATCACAATTTCAAGATATACATATGAAAAAACTAAATTACCTTGAAGTAACTCTTGGCGTGAGAAATACTAAGTCCCCATAGATTCACCATCTCAAGTACTGAGTTGCTCCTACATAGATTATTCATAATTTGTATCACAAATATTAGCAGTGTTCAATTTCTCATTGCAGCAACATCAAGCCAGTATGCTCAAACATATATCTTATGAGTGTTATAACAAATCTGGGCGTACTGACCAAGTATCTAGCTCGGGATTGGACCTAAGTGGTACAAAAGGGACTATATATTATATATTTTGAATTTCCGAGCAGGACGATTTGGATATTCCAAAAAAGGCTCATTTTGACTTGGTTGATCAAATATAATGCACCTAACCATAACTCTTTTAGGTATATTGTAAATAAATGACTAAAGAGAATACATCTAATCGTTGGTTTCCTTCCACTGAAGAATACATATTGAAATATAGTTTTTGTAAGGGTTTTAATAAGTCAAAGGCCAAACAAAGAAATATTTCAACAAATGATATCCACAGCCCTTACATGGAAGGGAAAATGTAGAAAACATGCTTTGATTAATTTCCAAGAGTACCAAAATGTAGCCAAATCTAAAATCCACATCATGTTTATCTGATTATCATTACACTATCAAATACAATATCTACATCATGCTTATAATTAGTTTTACAGTTAAACAGTAGAATATGCAATGATTCATATTAGTAATCAATTTTTGGTACGTACAACATAAAATACTATAAGCAGTCATGAACAAACAAAGATAACAGTGGTACTATATATTTTGTTTGATAAAATATTATAAAATCATTGAGGTATAAGAAAATGATCAGTAGATGTAAATTTCATTGTTGTATGAAAGTTTGGAAAACTAATTCAAAAATTCATATTGGAAATCAAATTAATATACCTTGAATGATAGCTAAATCCCCATGCATTTATAGTTATCCCAATGAAGTCTTCATTACCAATTCTAACCAATTCATACAAAGCAGCTCCTCCCATTCCATCTGCTACTGCTATGACAGTTTAACCCAATATCTAAAAAAATTCAAACGAAATTCAAAGTTACAGTCAAAACTTTAGACCATAATAAACCGAACCATTTTTGACCGATTGCTACATACGTTCTTACGATGCTTTCCGTATATAAAATGTTAAAAGCTTGAATGTCGCAATTCAAAATCAAGGATTTAAAAGGCAGCAACCATTAAATAGCAAGCATCAAAATCAAGTTTTAAACATTGATCAAAACCGTGGCATGAATAAATAAGTGCAGTCATTGTTGTAATCACAGCATACCAAAGACAGGCAAAATGCAGAATTATGAAAACCATATGACGAACAAACAGCAGAAAAGAAACAAATGAATCGGACGGTGGTTGAAACTGCAAACGAACAGCAAAATAACAAATGGAAGAAGTAAATTAAGATTTTTTTACCTCAGATCGAGTGTTCAGAGGCCGCCCCATAACACAGCAGGGGCTGAAGGAACCAGACAGAGGTAGGGGAGGAAAGCCGCAGGAAAACAGATGGGGGGAAATGACTGGGAACAGCTGTGAGTTGAAACCAAGCCGTAGTGGTGCTTGTTTTCCTAGTCGAAGAGTAATCAGAGTCCATTGCCTCCAAGTTATTTTAGGGTTGCTAAAAAAGAGCATGAGACGGAAGTAAAAGACATGATATTAGTTTGTCGCGTTTCAGTCTTAGTATAGATCTGGCATAAACCCATTGATTTTCGTGGAGAAATTGAAGGAAAGAGAGAGATGAAGAGAATTCATCGATCAGAGGGGAATGAATTTGTGGGATGGAACGGGGGCAGAAAACGTAGATAACTGGGTATTGCAGTTATTAGCGAACATGGTCAGGGAGTTACCACGGTATCCACGGAGTACGTGCAACAGTGTTGATGCGTTGTCATTGAATAATGGGCAGTTTGGTCAGTTCGAAAAAGGCTTCAGTAAGGGAAGTATTTGCTTTATATATAAGATATATATATATATATACCCATAAATCCCTATTTCTCAATATTTGGAAAAATATCCACATACTTATCTCAACGGTATAAGTATATTCACCAACATTTGGGAAGATTCCCCTTTTTATTCAATTCTAAAATCATTTATAAACTCCATTATAAATCCACAAAACCATTTATAAAACTCCTTTAATAAATCTATAAACCCATTTCTAAAATATCTTTTATAAATATCTAAAACCATTTATAAAACTCGTTTATCTTTTTAACTAATCTTCATTTATGTTTTTCAAAACATGTTATAAGGTTCCTCTTATAATCCACATCTGTTTATAAAACCCTATCTATAAATCTCCAAAACATTTATAATATAAATTCTATTCATTTACTTGAAAACACTATTATATAACAGTAAACATTATAAAGAAATAAATATTAACTTTAAAACATTTTAAAATAATAATTAATAGATTACAAAACATCCTAAATAAAACAATAATAATTTATCTTCAACATTTTATAAATACTAATAATAAATTTCCAAAACTTTATTTATAAATAATTAAAATTAATTTCTAACCATATTAATAATTTAAGTAATTAACTTTTCAAAATATTAAAATATTGATAAACCACTTTAAAACAATATTAATATAAATAAACAACTTTTAAAATATAATTGTGTTTCCTTGATAAAAGTCCATACGTAATTTCCAACATGATCATTTCCATATTTATAAAACTATATTTATAAATCTCCTTATCTTTTATAAAACTTCCTTTCATAAAATCCCTTTATTTGCGAACTCCATTTATAACTTTATTTCCTTTATAAATCTTACTTATTCATAAATCTCATTTAAAAACATCAGTCACCATCCGTTTCTAACGTTGCCCCCATATGAATAAATTCCTTTCTATTTATAAAATATCATTTAACATTCCAAATTTACCCTCACCTTCAATTTCCAAAATAGAATCAACTATTTTCTAAAGTACCATTCCACATCTTATAATAAATTCACCGTTTGATTTATTTCACCAATTATTAAATGATAATAGTTTCCTTTAATTTATAAACCATGTTTATAAATCTATACTTTTATTAACAAAATATGATTTTACAAATTTTACTTCATTTGTAAAATATCACTTTTATAAATTATCACACTTATAAATCTCACATTAGTAAAAAAAATCTTTAATATATGTACAAATATATATATATATATATTACCTTATATAAAATGGTTAATAAATATTTCTATTTTCCTTTAAAAATATATCCCTTTATTATAAAAGACGGACTTATTTTAGCATTTCAAAAATATTTATTTTACAGTTCGAAAATCTATATTTAAAATATTTTATAAAACTATTAATTTATAATGTCCAAAAGTCATACTTTTTATTTTAAAATAAATTTCTTCTTTAATTAATTCAAGAAAAATTATTAAAACAAATATAATTTCAAACACCACTTCGAAATCCTTTTTTAAATCAAATCATTAGTTTATAATATTTTAAAATGCCAAAAATAAGGCCCAATGCTACTAAAGCACTAAATAAGCAAAATCATATCCATGTCATCCAATATAGCATCAAGCATATCATATATCAATCTATATAAAAATAAATAAATAGTATGAGAAATCATGTTGGAGCCCTCCAAACTGTTCCCCTACATCACATATAGTATATAATCATAAAAATATAAATCAACCGCTTCGAGGCGGGATCGTATAAAAAGGGTCATCCACTCTAACATGGGAGCGTAATAGAGTCACATCCGTTCCAGGGCCGAGAATATATCCAATCCAACAATATAAACTAGTAAGTCATCTAAATAGTCAATAACAATCAACAATAAAATATCAACACATCCAAGAAATAATTTTACCGACTATACAATATTTCTGATTACCAGAAAGGTGAGTTTAACTCACATTGATTTTAGTTCCATCAAAATGTTCCAGTTCGAATTAAAATTGAATAGTCATTCAATTTCAACTAAAATTTCTACTAGCTTCGAATCCATCCAATCCAACTCCATAGCGTAGTATTCGTCGATACAATCGCAATGCAACTCATCGCGTTCAATTTGGACCCCATATGAGTTAAATATGAATTAATGAACGTTTGAATAAATATAATTAAAATTAACTTAATATTAATAAACGTTCAATATTAATTACCCTCCCTCTCTAACCACTCCCGCTCCAGGCATGAACAAATGCAACTATCCCCTATCATCGATTCTGTCGCCGTAGCCATCGTCGTTCGTCGTCGCGCGTGCCGCTTTCTACCATCACCGACCCCCTGACCTCACACGCCGCCGCCGCCACCCACGCGCGGCCGAACGACCCCAAAACCGAACCCCCTTCAACCACGAATGTAGCCAAATTTTTGCCATTTCACCTTGCCATATGACAATCCAACCGTTGGAGTTGCTCCCCTCGTCGATCTTTGCATTTCGTTACTCGAAGTCGAGAGACGATTTGGCTTAGATTAGCTCCGGTGATCATGAGCCGTTGGATTGAACGAGGGAATTTGAAAAAAAATAGGCGAACTGTCTTCTGAAATGCATGCGACTAAATGGAGGAGAGGGTATAGGCACGATGTGGGAAAAGTATGGGCAAGTATGGTTATAAAAGAAAAAAATATATTATTATATTTTAATTAGAAAAAGTCTAGCTTAAAACGTCTGAAAATCTCGAACTTCAACCGAGGTGTGCCACCTGGCATTCTATATGTTATACCCCTATTCTGAACACAATAGAACTAGTCTCCAGACCTGATTCGATCATATGCAGAAGATAGCTTTTTTTCAAAACTAATTATTATATAAATTTCTAAAATTAATTTCTACGCGTTTCGATCTCGCATGCACAAACGATACGTCAATCACCATGAAATTTGACGGCATACTATAATTCACTATTACATATCCAATGAAACTATTTTCGTCAAAATCCAAGATAGTGCCCTGGAAGGCTATTTTCACGCATTAAGTAAACTGATTATTATAAAAATTAGTTTATTCACTTTATATTCAAATTTAAAAGTTTACTATATTCATTCTTATTCAAATGGAATTTAAATCAACTTCCAAACTTATTTTTTTATTCACATTAAATCCAGGATTAAATTATTTTAAAAAAATTCAAATATTAAATTCAACAATTTTATTACCAAATAAATCGTTATATTTGAAATTCAAGTTATTTAACTTATAAACTTAACTTTTTAATATCTAGAATTATTTGACTATTCCAAATTCAAATGATCAAAATTTTGGGTCGTTACACATACAAGGGCTGAATAATACAAGCACTAAAACTTTAGTGTATTTATCACTTAAGTGCAAATTTGCCCCAGGCTATTTATTATCTTCTATGATTTTTAAACTTAAAAACAATAAAAAAGAGTATTGATGTTCATCCGATCACATGCAAAAGTTAAATGGTGAAATGCACGATCGTAATATATGAATTTCAATGAAATTGTTTCATTCAAAATGAGCGAGTAAACCATAATGCAAGATCATGTGTTCAGTATAGTAGAATACGATAAGGAACTTGTTATGTTGAGAACAACACTAAACCAAGGACTACAGATAGACCAAGGAGTTCAAAAAATGAAATGTCACTATTGATTTTTTCAATTAAGTGCACCTTATTTTATCTTCTTAACATGGTAAGGATGAATGAATAATGAAATCTTGTGTCATCTTTTAGTAAAGAATTTCTCATTTTAACGGGTCCACCATTTAAAGAGAAAGCAAAATTCTAAGAGTGGATGTGTAACATCCCTTTCGAAAAGTTAACACAAAGACTTTTTAGCACAATGGTTACTGTATGTTGTTGCTTTTTGGAACGCCGGTGGTTTGAATCCCACGGTCATTTCATTTTGTATCATAGCCTATACCCAGTCGGGATTGTGTGTTGTAGTGATACAGATATCGGTCAATTTGGTACTGATACAGGTTACAAGCACAACACCTTGATGGTGTGTGATGATGAGCCAACAAGGACGTTGGGCACCTTAAGGGGTAGTCTATAGCATCCCTTTTAGAAAGTTAAGAGAAAATTATTTTAGCACAATTGTTAGTGCATGTTGTTGCTTCCCGAGATGGCAGGGGTTCGAATCCCACAAATGTCACAGATGTAACATAGGCACAGTTGGTATGCTAAGATAGTGAACAATAACCTCTACTCCATGAAGAGACATCGAAAACAAAATTGTATAAATATTTTTTGATGCTTAATAAGGAACAAGAAATATGATTTCTATTCCAAATGCAATATTGTTCTCTATAAAACTTATTTTATGATTTTGAGATATTTGATCTTAAATTCTTGATCTTAAATTCTTGACTATAAATTAGCTATATTATTAGAAATAAATAGCATATAGTAAGTGATTGAATAGAGCTTCGTAATTCAAATTTCATTATTGTAACAGCGGAAATAGTGGGAGCATACTGTATAACAATTGCTAGTGAACGCATATAGTTTCAAAAATTACTTTTGTGTAGGTTTGTACCAAAATTGGGCACAACACTCTCCAGAAGGGTTTAAAGAGATAAAATGAAGAAATTAAATGGAAAAAGAGGATTATCTAACAAACACTTCAAAAACAAACAGGAAAGTACGCAGAAACACAGAAATTTAGAGTGGTTCGGCATGTTGCCTACGTCCACTATGAAATGATTGGTCTTTATTAACTTTTGGTTGCTGGTTATAGCGAATTACAGCAGTAGATCTCGAATACAACAGTGGAATTTGAATACAATGGTGAATTCGGTAGAGTTTGGACGTCAAAGAGCCAAAAGATCCCCTTTCTATAGGCTCTGGGATGCTATTTATAGGCATAGGATGCAAATATCTCGCTCAGATTTCGGGAGACCTCTTCTGGCACGTGGGTGGGCCACGCGATCGATCCCACTCGATTTCGACTCGATTCGTGATCGATACGAACGAATTTCGTATCGATCAAGATTTTTCCCAATCGAGTCGAAATTTAGCATGAACACTCTTTAGGTTGTATGCAAGCTCCTGTGAAAATTTCGTAGCATTTGGACTTGTAGATTGTGAGTTATGATCGATGTAAATTCGAGTCTTCGGTAGGTTGTTCAGTTCGAATCGATGTTGAGCACGCGCTTTATTTTGGATCGATCCGAAGTTCATGCCGAGTCGACCAAGTATCCCCTATGCGCGAGCTTTGTTCGAATCGTTCAGTAGTGTGTTGTTCGTATCGATCAGTAGTATGTTGTTCGAATCGATCTGTACTCGCTCTATTCGTATCGATCGTTCTCCTTTGTTCTTATCAATCGATACGAAGCAGCGGCTTTGCTTGGACTTGATGGATACGAATAGTAGGTTCATGATGGATACGAAGTGAAGCGCACTGGTGGAACGATACGAATAGTCGACACATGATGGACATGAACAAGGTTCTTTTTGATGATTACGAATAGGGTAGTTCCACTGATCGATACGAAGTAGCACGCCTCTGATCGACTCGAATAAGATCGATACAAAGTCAGATTTTCCCTGGTTGCTTCATGGATATGAACAAGGCGACCATTGATGGATTCGAACAGACCGGCTCGAGCGTGGCTCTTTTATGGATACGAACGGTCTGCTTCCTTGAGTTTATCGATCATATCTCGAGCATATGCACTCTGATTGACTTGAAACTTGGAACGTTGGCTTTCATAGCTTTGTTTGTCATGTCTTGTCAATTGTAGCTCGATCCGGACTCGGACAAAATTTATCGATATCCATAGCGAACCTACATATAACCGATCTTTGGGATGGACTTTCCTTGGTCCCCAGTCAAGTTCTTGGTATCACGGTCTTGCCAAAAGGCGGGATAACATTTTCCCTCCAAAGCACGTCTTGTGAGAACACGACGTGCTTTGAAAAGTTGCAATCTTTATCCTAAAAAGTTCTATCTGACTTGTTAAACGGTCGTTGTTTTCTCGTCGAAAGTTGTGATCTTTGATTGATCCATAGAAACATAAATTATGAACCGTAGACTGCCCATTGTTGTACTGCGTACTGTTGTAATCGATCAATGTATGATAGTAAATCATCATTTGTTGTTGTAATTGTCACCAGAAAAGCATTTAATTCCTGCGAATTTCAAAGATTGGATGTTAATTCAATATTCATAAATGCATGCTAACCTGACTCCCGTTAACGTTCGTACGTTCACGAGTCGTTGTCAGGTTTTCAGTTTTTTAGTTTTTTTTGTATCCACTTTCACATCAATCCTCTCCTTAATCAATGTGAAATTCGAGTTGTAACAACGCTTGATGGTTGTTTCCGTGTATCTCATCATATCGATCCTTTCCTGGATCGATTTTAGAAGTTGGAATGCATTCTTTGCATCGATGACCATGAATACGGGCCTTTATGGGTTGTATGTTGATGGATACGAACCGTACAGTTTGTATCGATGCATTTCTAATGGGTTCGAACAGTCCAGACAAGCTATGGCACCGCGCTTCGTATCGTTCGTTGGATGGATACGAATTGCTTCGTATTGAACATTGGATACGAATTGGTCTTCGTATCGATTGTGCTATGGACTGCTTCAACCGGTCGCGATAACTGGGAGATGAACAGACTCTTTCCCTAGTATATAATTCTTTTGTACTTAGCATTTTTCCCACTTGTTCACTTGCATTTAACCTTCCTTCGTACCGATTGATAACACGAGAAGAAAGAACACCTTCGTCTCTAAATCAAATAACCCATTAATCCTTCAAACCGACTCTTTAAACTAGGTAATTGACTAGCTAAATCGACTTTAAAACGACAAGACTTGGGGCTCGATGCCATTTCATCCATTGTCATGGACGATTCCGGCATCGTTGATGCCGGAATTTGGTTGGAGTGAGGTCGAGAATCGAAGAGCCAGTTCCTTCGAAGCTTTTGGAGAAGATGGAGTTTGGGATACGAAGGATTTGTGGAGGAATGGCTTGGCCTTCGCTTCATGTCGAAGGAGGAGGAAGGATGAATCGTATTAACTTGAAGTAGGAGCGTTTGAATCGATCTGGGTGATGAGATTTCGTAACGAAGAAGTGGAGACCCTCTCATCGATTGATGATAGGGCTTCGCATCCACTCGAGGTGATCAATACGAATGCTTGGACTTACTGATCGATACGAAGGTGTTGTACTTGATCGATAGGAAGTGCTTGTCAGGAGATCGATACGAATGTATCCTTGATGGATACGAAAAGCCCCTTTGACCGACACAAATTGGAGTCGGGGTGATCGATACGAGTCGAATCTTGTCGAACTCGAAATCCCTTGTATATTTGAACACAGGACTCCGATGAGCTTCCGCCTTGCATAATTTAACTTAACCATTTCACTGCATATTTAACCGCCTTTCAAAGCTCGTCGATGGAACTGTAACTTAACAAAATTTTAACGAACTTTAACTCGTATCGGTCTTCAAAGTCTGAATGGCACGGTTGTGATGATCAGCGATGACGGTCGCTCTGGCTGAAATTCGAAGTCTCGCCGTTTGAATGTTTTCTTTAACTTTGTAGAATTTGCCAAGAAACATGTAGCACTGCACTTGCACATCCACACACTTCACACTGGGGAACACACGGGCTTACTATCGTCTAACGATGGGTTTTAATGAGTTGATTAGTTATGGAGTCCACAAGTTCACAGCAACAGGAGCTTCAGAGTTCATCTCCTTTTGTCCTAGAGATACCAACCATCGCGGCCGAAGTTATAGACCCAGCTCTGGATGAGCTTCCAGGAGCAACTTTCATTGCAAACCCACAAGATTTTGTACCGTCCAACGTCTCGGAAGACATGTTGGGACGTATATGCCAAAGGCACGGTTTGTCATTGGACGATGTTCTATTACCGGGACCGAACGACAGACCGCATGCTCCCCCAGAGGGGTTTACGGCCTTTAATCGCTGTTTGCATAAAAAATGGACAAACACCTCAAAGTCGTATGATTTAATTGATTTTATGTTGTTCTTGGTGATTTGGGTGATTTATGCAAATATATGAAAAGCAGGGACTAAACTGTAAAAGACACGCAGATTTATAGTGGTTCAGCCAGAATGTGCCTACGTCCACTTTATATTTTATTTCTCTTCTCTAGTTTAGATTACAAGTACAAAGCTTTGATACAAATATCTGAAAGTTGTTTGAAAGTTCTCTCTGTACTTGAGCTCTCAAACTTGTCCCCCATTGTTGTACCCCTGCCCCTCTATTTATAGAGTCAGGTTGGGGGTAGGGGTCTTGGATGTATATAGCAGCTGGTGGGCCTGGGCTGATGCAATCTGGCCTGGCGAAGTTGGTCCGGAATGCCTTGATTCGGTAGTACTGTGGTCCGGTGATGGTTGATCCGGTGGAAGTTGATCCGGTAGAGGTTGGTCCGGTAGAGGTCTGTGACCGGATGGAGCTTGATTCGGTGGAGGCTGGTCCGGTAGAAGTTGATCCGGTAGAGGTTGGTCCGGTAGAGGTCTTTGACCGGATGGAGCTTGATTCGGTGGAGGCTGGTCTGGTAGAAGTTGATCTGGTAGAGGTTGGTCCGGTAGAGGTCTGTGACCGGATGGAGCTTGTATTAGTTTACTGGCTCGGCTATGCAGGGGAAGTGTGTTGATTCGGTAGTAGGTTGGTTTGGTCGATAGGCTTGGTTCGGTGAAGGATGGAAACACATGGGTGGAAACACACCTAACATTTTCCCCTCAAAGTGGGGCATATGCTCGTATATGCCGTGCTTTGTTTATTTGGACAACCATATCCGGCCCGAGAACCGAACCGGTTGGTCCGGCTATCCAACATTCCTCTATAAGTAGGAGCCCCAGTCCTTCGTTATTCCTTTTCGAACTGCCGAATCAATTGGAGTGCCTGAGTCAACTATTGCGCCGATCCAATCTTAACTGCCGGACCAGGTAAGCTTTCTTCTGCCGAATGGTCTTTTAAGGTTGAATTTCTTTGTTTTACCGAATGAACATAAAGACTTTCAGTACCGAATGAACTTAAAACTTTTCAATACCGAATGGACTCGAAAACTTTCAATACCGAATGACCTCAAAGACTATCAATACCGAATGAATTTGGGAGTATCAGGCCGAATGAAACTTTGTGCCTTGAACTACCCAATGGCTTGAATGCCGAATGAAGCTTCTTCCTTGTACTACCGGATGGCTTAAACGCCGAATGAAGCTTCTTCTTTGTATTGCCGAATGTGTTTACGTGTTTATAAGTGGAACTCTAGACAATATACACTTGTTTGTTTGATCTTTATATCCCTTGTTCTAACGATGTGCTTTTTCGTGTTGCAGATAATGTCTCATAAAGTTGAAACCCGTTCCGACAGGAAGAAATCTACAGACAGAAGAGAATCTCCCGTCGTGCCCCCAGTCCAATTGAATCCAGAATGACATGGGCCCACCCCGAGATCGCTAGTGGACGGGTACGGTCCTCAAGAGCGTTTGAACTCACCTCCTGATTGCTTCCCTAGCTCCCTCAAAGACGAGCAGCTTGATGTCATTTCTCGCTCTTTCGGGATTGACAGAGCGCGTATGCTGTTGCCGGGGGGAAGGAGTGATGCCATATAACCCCCCGAAGGATATTTCGCTTACAGCCGGTATCACTGTATGTGTGGTGCCATCCCGCCTCTCAATGCCTGGATAGTCAGCTTTGTTACATATCTGAAGGTGGCTCCATTCCAGCTTCAGCCTAACTCCTACGCCATTCTGGTGAGCCTTTTTGTTATCTTCCAGAGGAGATACGGGCGTCCCCCTTCCAACCAGGAGATCCGGTATTTGTACAACTTGAGGGGCTACAAGAAGGGGTCTCCCTACATCAGCTTGGAATCGGCCGTATCTTTCAAGCATGTCCTGGACTTATATTCGAAGTTCAGTATGTTTAAGAAAGAATGGTTCTTTATTAGGGATGACTTCGTTTCCATCTGTCGCTTCACCTCCGGCTGTAAGTGTGAAGCTTTATTTATAATTTCCGTTATAACTGCAATGCTTCTTCTTATGTGTTTTTGTTTCTTGCTAGCGACAGGTGGTTTTGCAGTCGTAGAGAGTAACCGCCTGGTTCAGATGGCTGCGGAAATAGAAGCCATCACGGGAAGGGATAGGTCGACCTCTTATTTGATTAGGAATGCTACACTTCTGGGGCACAACCTGATCCTACCACATCAGTCTGTGGTCAAGCAGAGAGACACGGCGGAGGAGAGGGCTGCCAAAGCCACAGGAGGGGCCATGGCGAAGAGCAGCAAAAAGAGACCCTTCTCGGTGCATCCAGTCGCCGGGGGGAAGAAACTCACGAAGTCTGATGGACCCTCTCCTAGCACACATCCAGATGTTCAGGAGGAGGATAAAGTGGAGGGGGAAAAAGGCGAGGATGAAGGAGGTGAGGCGGAGAGCGGAAGCGGTGGAGAAGGTGACGGTGATCGTCACGGCGATGACGGTGGAAAAGGACAGGGTGGTGATGGTACCGGGGCTTTGTCTTCTGTGCAAGTAGGCGAGATGCAAGAGTGGACGGATGACGCTTTCCGCCAAGCCTTCGAAGATTTGGAGGAAACGGAGAAGTCCAAGAAAGCTGATAAGGTTGGGACCGGTGTCGATTTATCTTCCGGGAGTGCTTCTACTGAGGCAACTTCTGCGGTTCAAGGTAAATTTCTCTTTACTCTTTTTAATTCTTGAATGATGGCTCAATACATGTTGGTGACACTTGGTTTTAATATCAGGAGCGGGCAAAACAGCCAAGACCTCAGATCTTCGGCACAGCCTTGAACAATACAAACTCCTCAAAGCTTCCGCCAAGCCGAAGACTCCTACTAACCGTCCTGGAGACGTAGTCGGTTATCGTCCTCTTCTTGGAGTTATTGAAGAAGATATACAAAAGAAGAAGAGGAGTCGGTCTACATTTGAATCTCTTCCTGGTCCTCCGGCCCCACTCTAGCCTATTCATTTTATTGAGGAGGAGGACACCGAGTTTATACCTTCCCCCCATCCGTCTGAAAATCCAACCGTCATCCCGATAGATCATCCTGGCTCAGTTCGCAATCCGTTTGCGGGTCATCCGGACCTGGACCCGGCATCTCACGACATTTCCTTCGATGAGGTTACTGGTGAGCATCTCCTTCCTCGTAATCCTATGGTACGGGTGCTTGACGAAGCTAAGTCCCTGGACCTTGATCTGCTTACTACCCGGGTCGTAACTCTGGGGGATGAGGTTAAGGCAAATATTGACCGAGTTGCTGAGGAGACCAGGAAATTGATGGGGCACCATGCTCGATTGGTCAAGGCTGGGGAAGATATAGGAAGCGCCAACATTCGGCTATGGTTGATGGTTTCCGACCAGGCTAAACAACTCGCCGACCAAGCCATCCAAATCTCCCAACATGAGGCCGCATCCAGACAATTGAGGAAGACTTTTGAAGAGGCCAGTAGGGTGGAGTTGCGGAGGATGGAGGCCGTCTGTAAGGAGCGGATCGACATGGCCACTGCCACGGTGGATGAGGTTCGGCAAGCGGACCTCCAGCGGGTAGAGGAACTATCGGGGAGACTTGAGGCCGCGGAGCTAGCTCAGGCCAAGTCGAAGGAGGAGATGGAGGCGATGAGGAGGTCCCTTCAGGCTGACCATTTACGGTATCGATTGGAGAGGGATGCTGTTGTTGCAAAGCTGCAGGCTTCTGAGGTCCGAATGAGGGAGTTTGAAGAGAACGAGGGGATGATGGATGGGATGCTCCAGGATATGTACTTCCGTACTTGGAGGCAGGGTAACTTGTCCTGGATGGATGATTACCCCCGGGTTATGGCTAGGATCTATCTCAGGGCTCTAGAGGAGGCCAAGGCTGAGGCGGATAAGGAGGGTGGTGTGGCCTTCAGGATGGATGTGGTTACCGCCCAGTTTACCAAGGAGGAGAAGGTGGCGGTGAAGGAGGGCATGCGGTTGCTTGCAGTTGAGGAGGCAGGTGTGCAAGTAGAGGATGATGATCAAGGTGATCAAGGAGCAGATGCTGGTAAGTCTTCCTTTCTAGACTTTCCATTAACTTGGTTGCTTATCACTAACGAATTCTTTCTCTGACCGGACAGGTGGGCAACAGGACAAGGATAAGACTCCGACGCAGCCGGCTCCTTGATTGGACCTGGATATCTTTTGTGGACTTGACATTGTTGTATATGTTAGTCTCAAAACAGTAACGTAACTCTTAGGTTGTAATTATGCTACTTGTAATAAACAACACTATTCTTGACGTGTAATTCTTTAATTTAAGCTGATTATGTCGTCTTTTGAATGTTTTTGCTATTTTGACATGTTGTATGAGAAATATAGCTATGCATATTCTTGTAATTAAATTGTGTTTGACGTCAGGTTCTTGTTTAAAACATAATTTCATGACTTGCAATGTTAGCACGAGGTGTGAATAAATTATAGTCACGTGTTTACACATGAGAGAAGGAAATACCGCCCTTTATACTTTGCTTGTAGATGGCAGCTTGGAATGTCTTGTGTGACCGAGTATGGAATGCGGTCCAGTATCTTGCTGTGAGTGTCCGCTTCCATTAGCGAATGTTTCTTGTTCTATGTCCTGTACTTCAGGGATTGTTACAGAGGATAGGAGAAAAGTTTTTTAAATAAAATTGAAATATGTGAAATAGTAAAACTTCCAATTACGGAAGGCCTTCGATGTGCTTAAGTTCGTGGCAAACGGGCTTTGTAGTCACTTTCCCTAGCTGTGGGTCTTGGAGACATTTGTCACCCATCTTACGCCTCCGCGGGGAGTTAATTCTTTTTTACCACAGCCGCACCTAAGACACATCGGAGCCGAGATCGCGCACAGTAACTACCCAGGCCATTATGGCCCGTAATCGTGGGTATTATTCGATTTACTGTGGCCGGCTAGCGTGGGTGCCGATCGTCAACCGTGAACTGCCCCTGGCTGGCCACACCTTATGTTGGGGCTTATAGTCGGTTCACATTTGCCGGCGAGCCGAACGCCATAATGAGCTGCCTCGGCTATAGTCGGCCTTCTCGGTGGCTTATAATCGGCTCATTACAGTTGGCTTTAAGGGCCGTCGCGAGAAATGAGTTAACCCGCAGCAGAGGGATGCCGGAACGAAAGTGTCTCATTGGCAAGGGCATAGATTCGCATAGTACCTGTTAGGTCTTGTCCAGGTGAAGTTGCACTGTGGAGTGCCTTGACTGGAAATGCTATATGCATAGGATTTTGTTCAACAGAAAAGGATAAAGTTAACAAGAAGCTAAGATATAAAGGAACAAGTTAAAAAAGAGACAAGGTTTTTTAAAGTGGTTCGGCACGAAAATGCCTATGTCCACTGATTTTCTTTGTTAATTCACTTCATATGGGCAGTACAAGTTAAGAAAAGTATCGACGGAGGTGTTGGATGTTCCATGCCCTCTGGAACACCTCTCCGTCCACTGTTGACAAAATATAAGCTCCGTTCTGGGGATCTTTATGAATTACATATGGTCCATCCCAGATTGGATCTAGTGCTCCGGGGCGAGGGAAGATTCGCTTGAGGACAAGATCCCCTTCTTGTAAGGTGCGATGCTTGATTTTGGAGTTGTATTGTGCTGCCACTTTTTGCTTGTGGGCTGCTGCTTTGAGGACTGCATCATTTCTTCTCTCCTCAATTAGATCCAAAGACATGTGAAGGAGTTCTTCGCTCTCTTCTGGGTTATAGTGGATCCTACGGTGGGAAGGCACGATGGTTTCAACTGGGAGCATAGCCTCTAATCCGTATGCCAAAGAGAAAGGAGTATGCCCTGTTGATGTTCTGAAAGATGTGCGATAGGCCCACAGTGCCGTAGGGAGTTCATCCACCCAAGCGCCCTTTGACTTTTCGAGTTTCTTTTTGATTAGAGTTTTCAGAATTTTGTTGACGGCTTCGACTTGTCCGTTTGCCTGGGGATACGCTACGGATGAGAAGCTTTTGTGAATTCCGTGCTCTTGGCACCAGTTGGCGAATTCCTCGCTGTCAAACTGAAGTCCATTGTCTGATATGATTTTGAATGGGACTCCGTACCTGTACAGAACATTTTTGATCAAGAAGTTAATAACTTTTGCCGAAGATACTTTATTCAGGGGTTCTGCTTCCACCCATTTGGTGAAATAGTCGACTGCCACTATAGCATATTTGGCCCCGCCTCGGCCCATTGGCAGTTCGCCGATTAAGTCAATTCCCCATATTGCAAAGGGCCAAGGGCTGGTCATTTGAGTAATCTCAGTTGTTGGTAGCCGCGGAATCTTAGCAAACTTCTGGCATCTGTCACATTTTCTGACGAAATCTAAGTCGTACTTGCTTAAGGTGGGCCAGAAATACCCATATCGGAGTATCTTTTTTGCTAAAGTTTGCCCTCCGGTGTGATCTCCGCAGCTTCCTTGATGAATGTTGAATAAGATTTCCTTGGCTTCCCTTCCAGCGACACACCTTAATAAGGGGTTAGAGAATCCGCGCCGATAGAGGGTGTCTTCTTGTATTGTGTAGCGGGAAGCTTTCCTCAAGATTTTCTTGACTTCGGTATGCCCGTTGGGCAGTGTGCCACTTTGTAAGTAGTCTCGGATGGGAGTCATCCAAGTTTCTTCTTCGGTTGCAGCTATCAGATTCGCTTGCTCAAAACTTGGGGTCAGTTGCTTTGTGATGGCTATTGCTCCGGAAATAGCGCCGTCTCTCACGCTTGCTTGCTTCGCCAATTCGTCGGCCTCTCGGTTCTCTTCCCGAGGGATGTGTTTGACTAAGTAGTGGTCCAATCGACTGAGAAGTAACTTGGTCTTCTTTAAATATGCTATGAGTCGTTCTTCTCGAGCCTGGAATTCTCCTAGTATTTGATTAACAATAAGTTGAGAATCGCTATGAAGACACAAAGAATTGGCTCCGATTTCTAAGGCAAGTTCTAATCCAGCTATCGCTGCTTCATACTCTGCATCGTTGTTGGTGGCAGCGAACTCCAACCTTATAGCATAGTGCAGCTTATTTCCCCTAGGAGTGATTATTACCACACCTGCCCCCAAGCCTTGTTCGTTTGACGCACCATCCACGAAGAGATTCCACTTGATGTCTTCTGCTATTTCCGATCGCTCCTTACCTTCGTTGGTAGTGAATTCTGCAATGAAATCGGCCATGGCTTGTCCCTTGATGGCGGTGTGAGGGTGATAGGTGATATCATACTGACTTAGTTCAATGCACCATTTAAGTAGTCGCCCAGAAGTGTCGGGACGATGGAGTACCTGCCTCAGTGGTTGATCGGTCAGAACTTTGATGGAATGGGACTGGAAGTAGTGACGCAGTTTCCGGGATGTGATTAGTAAACAGTATGCTAGCTTCTCAAGTTTAGGATATCTGACTACTGCCCCCGTAAACCTCTTACTTACAAAGTATACTGGCCGCTGCGTGCGGTTGTCTTCCCTTACCAAAGCAGCGCTTAGGGCGTGAGATGACACAGCAAGATATAGGTATAACTCTTCGCCTTCGCTTGGAGTCGAGAGTACCGGCGGTTTCTGGAGGTGTTTGATTAAGTTAAGGAAAGCGGTTAAGCATTCGTCAGTCCATTCGAACTTTCCTTTGTCTTTCTTTAGAGCTTCGAAGAAGGGGACGCACTTGTCTGTTGCTTTGGAGATGAATCGGCTTAGGGCGGCCACTTTCCCATTCAGGCTTTGCATTTCCATTTGAGTGGAAGGTATTTTGATATCTTTTAGAGCTTGGACTTGTTCCGGGTTTGCTTCAATCCCTCTGGCATGGACGATGAATCCCAAGAATTTTCCTGATGATACTCCGAAGGAGCATTTTAGAGGATTAAGTTTCATTCCATACTGGCGAAGTACTTGAAACATCTCGCCCAGGTGGCTTACGTGATCGTCGGCTTTCCTTGACTTTACTAGCATGTCATCCACATACACTTCCATAGTTTGTCCTATTAGGCCTGCAAACATCTTGTTGACGAGGCATTGGTAGGTGGCTCCTGCATTTTTAAGTCCGAAAGGCATTACCTTATAGCAGTACAAACCCCGGTCAGTGATGAAACTAGTGTGGTCTTGATCGGGAGCATGCATAGGAATTTGGTTATATCCTAAGTATGCGTCCATAAAGGATAAGGGTTCGTGCCCTGTTGTGTTGTCTACAAGTTGATCGATTCGGGGTAGTGGGAAGCAATCCTTCGGGCAGGCGTCATTTAAGTTGGAGAAGTCAATGCATGTTCGCCACTTTCCATTAGCTTTCTTTACCAGTACCGGGTTGGCGATCCACTCTGGGTAGATGGCTTCTCGTATGAAGTCATTGGCAAGTAGATTCTTTACTTCTTCATCGAGGGATACTGATCGTTCTGCCCTCATACTTCTCTTTCTTTTTTTACGGGCTCCTTGGTAGGATCAATGTTTAGTACGTGGCATGCTATGTCAGGGGAAATTCCGGTCATGTCAGCATGTGACCATGCGAACACATCCAAGTTGTGGCGGAGAAAGTCAATGAGTTGCTCCTTTAACTCAGCTTTTAGTTGGGACCCGATTTTCAATAGTCTACTCGAGTCATGCTTGTCTATAGATATAAATTCCATAGCCTCTGCAGGCTCGGCGGTGGCCTCCTCCTCTTTGTCCCTGGGGTCTAATTCATTGAAAGGATCGTTGGTATATCGAAGAGGAGGGGCTTTCTTTAGCTGCTATGCTTCCAAACTTTTTGTGCAGAGGGCGACCTCTACACTCTTCCATTTATCCTTCCTGTGGTTGTTGCGAAGTTCAGTTACATAGCAGTCTCGAGCGATGTCCTGGTCTCCTTCTACTTCCCCTACTCCATTGTCCGTTGGAAATTTCATTTTTAGGCACCATGGGGCCAGGACAATTTGGAAGTCAGACAAGGCTGGCCTTCCTAAGAAAGCGTTGTAGGCCGAGTGGTTTTCTATCAGCACAAATGTATGTTTCCGCACAACGGAGCGGGGATGACTTCCAATTTCAACGAAGAGGTCCAGTTGCCCGAGGGGCATCTTCACATCTCCAGTGAAACCGTGTAGCGGTTTATTGCAGGGAGAAACATCCTTCATTGATAGTTTCATTTTGTCGAACGCATGCTTAAATAGGATATTTACTGAGCTTCCAGTGTCTACTAGAATCCGGAAAACTTCGGCTGGACCGAGCCGGGCAGAGATAACCATGGGATCCATGTGAGGGTATTGTCTTCCCTCTAGGTCACGCCTACTGAATGTGATGTCATCACTCTCTTTCTGCTTCGGGTGGCGTTCTTCTATAACAGAATTAACACAGTCTTCATCGTTTCTAAGCGACTTTCTATATCTCTCCATCTCTGCCCAGCTTCTGTCGGCGATGTGCGGTCCTCCCGAGATGGTATGGACCACTATCTTCTCTTGACTGGAGCCGCTAGTGTTGCGGTTTCCTCTGCCTATCTCTGGTGAGGGCAGCCTTGGGTTCTCATTGGCAGGAGCTGGAGTCCTATCCTGACCTTTTACATAGCATTCCAGTTTCTTCCTTCTGATGTGTTCTTCAATCAAGTCCCGGAGATGATGGCATTCATTGGTATCATGCCCATGAGATTCGTGGAAGCGGCAGAACTTTCTAGACTTCTGTGCGTTATCTGATTCCTTCTTGTACGGTGGGCGTTTGTATCTAACTTCGCCTTGGGTGGCAAGGAAGATGTTTTCGACGGTTTCATTCAAAGGAGTGTAAGTGTCGAATCTTGGTCCTGGCCAATATAGGCGCTTTTCTCCCTTCTTTCCCCCAGCGTTGTCTCTAGAATCATTTCTTCGAACGTCCTTCGCTGCAGCGGGCGTGTTGCCGTGAGCTGCCTTATTTTGTTGCCCTGACTGCCCCTCAGTGGCAGCATCTTCAAGCCTCATATATTTCCCGGCTTCATGGAAGAAATCGGGTAGAGTAGCTGGTTTTTCTTTTGTCAACCTTCTAGCGAATTTAGTATCCGGATGCACACCACTACAGAGGGCCATTAGGATAAGCTTTTCATCGGCATCTTGGACTGCGGCCGCTGCGGCATTGAATCGGGTTAGGTATTGCTGCAGTTTCTCTCCAGGTTTCTGCTTGATACTGGATAAGGAATAAGCTTCCTTGGGTTGTTCCACATGAATGCGGAACTGACTGATAAACTTTTCTTTCAACATTTCCCACGAGCTGATGGATCCCTGGGGTAAATGACAGAACCAGGAGGTAGCTAGATGAGCCAGGATGATCTATCGGGATGGTATCGTCTATCATTCCTGATATTTTCCAGTGGCTGTCTTTGATCTTCTGGGAGCATACTAGGGTCAGCTACAGTTGGCCCTTGCCTTGATCTTCCCCTGCTGGGTTCTGATCTAAGCACTTCCTCGGGTACAACTTCGGCCTGGATTCTAGCTCGGCCCCGTTCATTGGCGTTTCCGTGGTTAGGCAGTACGACCGGCTCAGCTACAGTTGACCTCTGCCTGGTACCTCCCCCGTTGGGTTCGGTTCCAAGCGTTTCCTCGGGCCTAACTTCGGGCTGGGCTCGATCTTGGCTCCTACCATGGCTGCTCCTGCCGTTAGCTCCTTCGAGGAAGGAAGATCTTTGTTGTCTCTGATCCTCCAGACTGGGACTCACCCCATGATTCAGTGTTGCGGTTGGACTCTTCAGCATCCCTTAAGCATGACATGAGATGGTCCACCAAGGCTTCCTGCTGGGACGTGAAGCGGTTAGTTACTTCAGCCATAACCCTGTCTAGATCTGCCCTAGTAATTGCTGCAGGCTGTTCTGTGGCAGGAGTGGTCGGATTTTCCCGACCTTCATTTGGTACTACTGCTGGAAAGGGACGATCTACTTGATCTGTGTCCACTGGATCTGGAAGACTACTGGTTGCGATGTTTTTTCCTTTGTTAACATCTTTCTTCTGCTTGGGAGGCATGCTTTCCAAGCAATGAACGATGCTGTTAGGAAGAAGGTTAAGTGGAAGAAGCTGAAGCTTCGAGCTTCTAGCTCTCAATGAAAGCACCAAAAATGTTTGCATAAAAAATGGACAAACACCTCAAAGTCGTATGATTTAATTGATTTTATGTTGTTCTTGGTGATTTGGGTGATTTATGCAAATATATGAAAAGCAGAGACTAAACTGTAAAAGACACGCAGATTTATAGTGGTTCAGCCAGAATGTGCCTACGTCCACTTTATATTTTATTTCTCTTCTCTAGTTTAGATTACAAGTACAAAGCTTTGATATAAATATCTGAAAGTTGTTTGAAAGTTCTCTCTGTACTTGAGCTCTCAAACTTGTCCCCCATTGTTGTACCCCTGCCCCTCTATTTATAGAGTCAGATTGGGGGTAGGGGTCTTGGATGTATATAGCAGCTGGTGGGCCTGGGCTGATGCAATCTGGCCTGGTGAAGTTGGTCCGGAATGCCTTGATTCGGTAGTACTGTGGTCCGGTGATGGTTGATCCGGTGGAAGTTGATCCGGTAGAGGTTGGTCCGGTAGAGGTCTGTGACCGGATGGAGCTTGATTCGGTGGAGGCTGGTCCGGTAGAAGTTGATCCGGTAGAGGTTGGTCTGGTAGAGGTCTGTGACCGGATGGAGCTTGATTCGGTGGAGGCTGGTCCGGTAGAAGTTGATCTGGTAGAGGTTGGTCCGGTAGAGGTCTGTGACCGGATGGAGCTTGTATTGGTTTACTGGCTCGGCTATGCAGGGGAAGTGTGTTGATTCGGTAGTAGGTTGGTTTGGTCGATAGGCTTGGTTCGGTGAAGGATGGAAACACATGGGTGGAAACACACCTAACAATCGCCATGCATGTACAGCGGGAACACTTCCTCCGTTTAACCAATATATCAGGGAAGTGTTGTCTTTCCTCGGAATCGCTCCATCACAACTACACCCCCAACGGATACGCTACGCTGAACAGTTTATTTATTGTATTCATGGAGCATCTCTTTCGGCCACCGACTCCAACAGAGATTAGATATCTTTTTAACATCAAGAGTAGGGAAGATAGTCCATCTTTTACATTCCTGGAGGCGGTCAGAAATTGTCACGTAGTAACCGGATCCTGGACAAGGCTGAGTTACTTTAAAACAGAATGGTTCTACGTCCGATGCCCCCAAGGATTTTCTAGCTGATGGTTAGTCAGACGTAAATTAATTAATCAATCTTAATTACATTATTAATTAAATGTAATTAATTTAAATGGAGTAACTAAGGATCATTAATTAATTAATATAATTAATAATGTAATTAAGTGTTACATTCTTTCCCAAGAGTTGTTAAGATAATAGTAGTTGATGTAAAACTAATATCTTTTTTTTCTTTATAGCCGCAATCTCACAACCTGAAGGCGGGTACTTCAAAGAAATAGTAAGGGTCCTTCAAGAAGTTCCAAGTGAAATGAGGGACATCGATTCAGTTTTAACCGACAGAAATTTGAGAATCGTGGGGCTTATTGAGCGAAAACAGAGCATAAGGCTTGAAGGAACACTAAGAATGGCCTCGACGAAGCGGGTAAAACGCAAAGCGCCCAGGGTCATAATTGCAGAGGGAGGTGATGAAGAGAGGAAGTCCACAGATGATGAACTTGTTGCTGGGCCTTCAGCCGGATCTCAAGTGACTGAAGGAAGGAGAAAAGGCAAGGCCGCTGCTCACAAACGCCCTAAGTCTTCAAGGTGGAAATCCGTTGTCGTGTCGCTGCCGGTTTCTGGTATTAGAATTGCGGAGGCTCCTCCCCCTCAAACAGAGGGTCCTTTCGAAGGGCTTGCTGATATTCTGATTCCGGGTTATGTGTCGCTTCAACAAGACACCGGATTGGAAGGGCTTTAAAGTGCTCTTGATCTAAGCGAGTCTCTTCCTACGAGTGTGGTCGACACTTCCGGTTGGGGGGGTTGCATACATACACACTTCACGGCACTACACGGCTTCCAGCTTTAAGTTGCCTGTTTCAAGAATTCACTAACTCCGTTTTCCTTTTACTTTACAGACACGATGAACAAACGAGATTCTATGCTCAGTAGTCTTCGTTCAGCACGCCAATCGTCGGGCACATATTATGAATCCCGTCGGAGGGAGGATGACAGAAACCACGATCGCGGTTTTTCTAGTCAGGAACGCTACGAGAGGGACAGAGATAGGGATTACAGAGAACAGAGGCATCGATCCCGATCGCGCTCTCTACCCCCTCGACTCCCCACACAATCTTCGGGCCAGGGAAAACAGCCGGTAGAGCCTCCTCGTCACAAACCATCTTCGCATGCTTCAAGGTCCGAGTCGCAATGCCACAGAACTGAGGTTGAGCCTCCCGTCATCACTGAGCAAGCTATCACTGAGCCCACTGGGGAAGGGGCTATTAGAATTTCTCAACTAAAGAAAGATTTCCCGAATATATGCTTTGCCGGCTACATTTCCCCCCTCACTTAAAGAGAATTCCATCGGAGGCGGAGAACACGATGCATGATTACATTCATGACATCTATTCCCAGTACAAAGAATGGGCGAAGGCTACATAGAAAGCGTCGAAGGTGGCCTTCGAACAGGCTAAAATAATCGAAAAGTTAGAATCTGATCTCGTCCAGAAGGACCGCATCGTCCAAGTGCTTAATGATGAAGCCGAGTCCTCTCAGAAATCGGAGATAGAGGCCACCAAAAAGGCCGATGAGGCGAACTTGGCCATGGAGAGGATGAGGCAGACACACTTTGCCTTGGTGGAGAAGATGGGCCACCGAAACACCACTGTCACCGCTGAACGGGACGCCGCTCTGAAAGAACTTAACGAGCTCAAAGCCAAATTTTCTGAAATCATCAAAGAAAAGGATGATGCAAACGAAGATGCCCAGGAAGCATGTGAACAGGACGTTGTGCTTCGGGGCGAACGGGATGCGGCCATGCCTAAGGTCCGAGTGGTGGAGACTAAGGTCGAGGAGAAAGTCCGAATGGATGAGTCTAGGCTAGAAGTTGATATTGAAGATCTCCTCATTGTGTATAATGCTAACGTTTTGAGGAACAGAAATCTAGCCTGGCTCGATAACTATCCGACACATTTATACAACGCCTGGGGCCGATTGGTTGAGGAGGAGAAGGCAGTGCATCTGGGTGAATCAATCGATGATTTTGAGCTTGAGAATCGTATGCTGAATGAAGATGAACCAAAGATTCACCATGAGTCAATGATTTCGCATGAAAAAGAAAGGCTCGGCACCCAACACTCGTAGGTCGGAGAAGGTTCAGGTGTTGAGCACCACGATGCGAGTGCTGAAGTTCCTGTGCCAACCCAGCCTGAATCTGCACCTGTGGTTGATTCCCACTCAGTTCCTGCTTACAATCTAGATCAGCCGTAGTTATCTCCGGCTAGAGAACAAGTTTCTGAATCCGTTCAGCCGTCTACGAGCCAAATTAAGGAAGGTACTCTGAACATTCTATATGCTTATCCAGAATCGGAATTGTCACCGAAGTAGTTATTAATAGTTCTTCTTTTGTTTTTGTCCAGTGATTAATGCTGCACCGGTCGTGCCTCCTGCCACCCAAGAATCACATCATATGTAGGAGGCCATTACAACTGAAGCAACCACCACAACGACCACGACATCGACTGACGGAACACAGGGGTGCACGATTGTTTTCGATGAGCAGATGATGGAGGAACTCCTCGGTCATCACAGCGATCCTTTCGTGGACCTACCATTTGTCATGGGTGGAAGCGCACCTGCTACTGGCTCTTCAATGCCAACCACTGATGCTCCCAGCGAGGCCCAAGCGATTCGCGAGGAAGAAATATTAGCCGAAATCGACGCTGAAATGGAGGTAGCGACTCGTGGTGGTAGTTTTGGAGGTGGGATGGCGGCACCTGGTCCAGCTGCGTTAAGGTTGATATCACCTGGTGGTACAGTTATTGATACCAGTAGTAGGAATTTTAGAATCAACTTGTACATAATTTCTTTTCACAAATAGTTGAAATGAAACTTTATTTTGTTTTGAACTTGATGTGTGTCTATTTGCTTAAGTGTTCCAGCATTTGAATTCTTTGTTCAGTACACTTGTGAAGTTTCAACTTTTGAATCTCTTTTGAGTTTACCCGTCAAGTTCTGAAATCACGGCCACAAGTCATGACGGGATATTAAGTTGAACTCCGATGTTGTACTACTTCAGCCAGTGATTGACACTTAAGTTCTGCCCCCAGTTTCAGGGATGAAGCGAAAAGATCGGCTAGCGGTCGTATTTCGCTTTCAACGCATCATGCTTAGCATCGTTGAATTGATGCTAAAACCAGGAGAATTCGAGTGGTCGAATCACACTTGCTCTTTTATCGATGATTCTATCCATGCTCCGGGGATTGTACTTGTGTGTCGACGGTCGGTTGCATCTGCTCAAGTTTTAAGCGCAAGTTCATACTTTGGGGACTTAAGTCATTTTTTGGGTGATCGGCCACGTTCGCTTGACACTTAGCATTTTGTCCGCACTATGGGGACTTGAATAAATCCGCGGGCGCTCAGTTACACCCGACCTGAGTTTATACTCTGGTCCACGCTCTGAGGACTTAGAGTCAATTTGCATTTTATAATCCAGTCCACGCTCTGGGGACTTGGAGTTGGTTGACGTTTACTCTCTGGTTCGCACTCTGGGAAGTCGGATCGTTTCGATGTCTATACTTCGGTTAGCACTCTAGGAATCCAAAGTTAGGTGATGTTTATACTCCAGTTCACACTCTGGGAACTTAGAGTTAGTTGATGTTTATACTCCGGTTCGCATTTCGGGAATTCGGAGTTGGTAAGAAGATGGTCAATCACATCTGTTGTGAGTTTTTGAATTTCGTTCGCACTCCGGGAACGAAAGGTGCATCAAGATCGTGGATGGTTGGATCACATCCACCCTGAGTTAACAAGTGAGGTCGTTAGATGGACAGGTCCATCCTCCTCAAACTTGGTTCGAATATGGGTGAAGTCGTTAGGTGGACGGATCCACCCTCTTCGAAACCGTATTTGTAAGTTTATACTCTAGTTCGCACTCTGGGAATCCGGAGTTAGGTAAAGGATTGTCGTGTATCAATCCTTTTTTGACTTTAGTGTGATGGCTTATCCCCGAGCTCGGGTTTCACTTAGTGAGTGACCGGTCATATCACAGTCACTCTCTATTTGGATAAATTCCACCGTATGATGGAACTTAGCTCTCCGTGCATAGTGATGGTCATACGAAGTATTTCAAGTAAATCACAGCTTTGGCCCGAAGAGATTGCACTTTATTGCTGAAATAAGAAAATACGGCAAAATCAGTTGCCTTATTACAAATTCAAATTTCGAAGTGCATAAACAAATTGCAAATGAGAAATAGACTGAATAAATAAAAAGAGTCTGTTATGTGTAGTAGCGACGAAGACTCTCGTTGTTCCAGGCTCTCGGAAGAGTGAGACCATCAACGGTCGATAATTTGAATGTGCCATCTCCGAGCTTTCATTCAATAACATATGGTCCTTCCCAAGTTGGCTTCATATGCGAAGGGACTAGATAAATTCTTTTGAGTACGAGGTCGTCAAGTTCAAAGGTTCGGGGTCGGACCTTGGCATTGTATAATCGGGCGACTCGACTTTGATATGCGGCTGCCCTCAAATGAGCCTCTTTACGCTTCTCGTCCAATAAATCGAAAGATTCAGCAAGTAATATAGCATTTGTCTTTGGATCATAGTATGTCACACGATGAGAAGGTACTTCTAATTTGACTGGAATAACAGCTTCTGAACCATAAGAGAGAGAGAATGGAGTGTGACCGATCGTGGACTTGTGGGTTGTACGGTAGGCCCATAAGGCCATAGGAAGTTCATCGACCCATTTGCCCCCGTCTTTTTCCAGTCGTTTCTTTAGAATGGATTTTATAACTTTATTAACAGCTTCAACCTGTCTATTCGCTTGAGGGTGTGCGACTGCAGAGAATTTCTTCTGAATGTGGAATCGTTGACAGAAATCCTTATATTCGGTACTGTCAAATTGGGTCTCGTTGTCAGTGATGATAGTACGTGAGAGACCAAATCGGCAGATGATGTTGCGCACTACAAAGTTGATCACCTTCTTCGTCGTGATTGTAGTAAGGGGCTCAGCTTCCGCCCACTTAGTAAAGTAATCAACTACTACGATGGCGTACTTTGCACAACCTTTGGCTAGAGGTAAAAAGCCAATAATATCGATGCCCCATACATCAAATGGTCATGGGCTGACCATCTGTGTTATCTCGATAGGTGGGGCTCTAGGAATTCGAGCGTGCTTCTGACACTTATCAAATTTCTTGGCATAATCCGATGCGTCACGATTCACAATCGGCCAATAATATCCGTATCGAAGTACTTTCTTGGCAAGTGCTTGCCCCTGGTGTGATCGTCACATTCTCCTTCGTGCACGTCATGCAATACTCGTTTGATTTCATCGTGAGCGATACACCGGAGTAAAGGAACAGAGTATCCTCTTCTATACATGACTCCATTCTGAATAGTGAACCGCGAAGCTTTTCGAAGAATCTGTCTCTTTCACTCATGCGCTTTGGCAAGGTTCCGTGCTCGAGATAACTTCTGAACGGAGTCATCCATGACTCCTTCTCGGAAACGACATCAAATATCCAATCGGTTTCCATCTGATCAATGCTTGGCGAAGATAATGTCTCTACGGGAACAAGTCCCATTTGCTGTGCTTCACCTGTACCGGCTAACTTTGCCAACGAATCAGCTTTCAGGTTGTGTTCTCGTGGTATGTAATAAATAGCATAATAGTCAAACTGATTCAATGTCTCCTGAACCTGAGCAAGGTAAGTAGCCAGTCTTCGATCTTTGGCTTGGTACTCCCCTTGAACTTGACACACGACCAATTGCGAATCACAGTAAATTTCCACCGCAATGATTCTTAAATCTCTAGCGAGTTTCAATCCAGCCAATAGGGCTTCATACTCGGCTTCGTTATTAGTTGCACGAAAGTTGAACTTTAGAGCATAACATATAGATCAACCTTCAGGAGTTTCAAGTACAACCCCTGCAACTGAGCAATGGTCATTCGAAGCACCATCTGTATGTAGTTTCCAGATATACTTGGGAGGTTCACTTGTTTTGGGCAAGTCCTCGGGGATGGTAAATTCAACTATGAATCTACTAAGACTTGTCCTTAGATGGCTCGCCTCGGAGTGTAAGTAAGGTCAAACTGACTTAACTCGATATTCCATTTGAGTAACCTACCAAACGTCTCAGGCCGCGTAAGGACCCGTTGTAACGGCTGGTCGATGTAAACGGTGATCGGATGAGCCTGGAAATACGGACGGAGCTTCCTCGAGGCAATAACAAGACAATAAGCCAATTTCTCTAGCTTCAGATAATTTCTCTTAGCTCCGGATAGCCTCTTGCTTATGTAGTAGACCAGCTTTTGTATTCGGTCTTCCTCCCGAACTAGGGCAGCTCTGATTGCGTTTTCTGATACCGCAAAGTAAATGTACAATTTCTCGTGATTGATAGGCTTTGACAAAATTGGCGGTGTGGAGAGATGTTGAATTAGTGCTCGGAATGCGCCCTCACATTCCGTAGTCCATTCAAAGTTTCGTTTTCCTTTTCAGATCAGATCGAAGAAGGGAATGCATTTGTCAGTGGACTTTGAAATGAACCTGCTCAACGCTGCTACTTTCCCGTTGAGACTCTGGACTTGCTTTATGGTTTTGGAGTTTCTAGATTTCTGATCGCCCGGATCTTCTCGGGATTGGCTTCAATTCCTCAAACGTTGACGATAAATCCAAGGAATTTTCCGGATGCTACCCTAAAGTGACATTTCAATGGGTTGAGCTTCATTCTGTATTCTCGGAGGATATTAAACATTGACTCCAGGTCTCTGATGTAATCGGTGGAAAATCGTGACTTGACTAGCATGTCGTCCACATACACCTCCATGGTTTTTCCAATCTGGTTAGCGAACATTCGATTAACTAACCGTTGATAAGTTGCTCCAGCAATCTTGAGTCCAAAAGGCATGAATTTATAGCAATAGAGTCCCATATTGGTTACGAAGCTGGTATGCTCCTGGTCGGGCAAGTGCATGGGTATTTGATTATAGCCAGAGTATGCATCCATGAAGGATAAAAGTTCATGTCCAGCCGTTGAGTCTACAAGTTGATCAATTCGCGGAAGTGGAAAACTATCTTTGGCGCAAGCTTTATTCAGGTCTGAGTAATCAACACATGTTCTCCATTTCTCATTTGGCTTTCGGACAAGTACAGGATTGGATATCCATTTCGGGTATAATGCATCTCGAATGAATCCATTCATCTTAAGCTTATCTACCTCTTCTTTAAGGGTGGAAGATCTCTCTGGATCCATACCGCGCCTTTTTTGCTTGACCAGGATGTACCGCGGGTCAATATTCAGTGTGTGGGTCGCGATGTCCGGCGAGATCCCAAACATATCAGAGTGCATCCAGGCAAACACATCAAGGTTTACCCAGAGAAATTCAACCAATTCCTCTTGCATTTGTTGGCTTAGCTGAGACCCAATCTTTATCATTTTCGAGTCGTCATTATTGTCGATTGGAACATCGATCGTCAGTTCGGCCAGAGAAGCTTGACTGTCTTTACCTTCATCTTCACTTTCGGTGTCTCTCGGCTCAAGACCTCTTTGGAATTGGTTGGGGTGCCCAGGCCCGGGCGCTAATTTTCAATTATCAGCATAGCGGACGCAGAGAGATTCCTCTATGCTCTGTCCTGTTTCCTTTCGTTGCGCCTCGCGCAGCTCAGCAACGTAGTCGACTCGTTCTGCGGCCTGATCTCCTTGAACAACTCCGTCACTGTTGTTGATAGGGAATGTCAAAGTCAAACACCATGGGGCGATGGCAGCCCTGAACTCAGCTAGTGCTGGTCGACCAAAGAAAGCATTATACGGGGAGTTTATATCCAAAACAACAAACTACAGTATCCGGACTCTCCGGCATTCACCAATTCCTAACTCCACTAGCAATTCCACCACTCCAGTGGGTAAAGTTGCACTCCCGTTGAAGCCATGAATGCGAGACTGACATGGCTTTAAGTCTTTAGTCTCCATTCTCATTTGGTCATAAGCTCGCTTAAACAAGATATTCACAGAGCTTCCGCTGTCTACCAAGATCCTCTTCATCCAAGCAGGACTTATTTAAGCTGATATGACAAGCGGATCAATAGTGGTGGCTTCGACCCTGTCGGTATCCCGACCTCGAAAAATGATGTCTTCTTCCATCGTTCTTTGTTGCTTGGCTGGAGCCCCATCTTTGGAATTACTACAAAATTCAAAGTCCGCATGCCTAATAGAGCTGGCATACGACTCCATTTCCTTCTATCTTCGGTCTACTGGATGAGGACCACCACAAACTGTGTTTATCACCAATCTCCCGCCAGTACGAGCGGGTTCCTCTTGTCTAGCTGGATTCGGTACATGATTTTGATTCGATGGGCCCGCACCTCCAAACTGCGGCGCCCGCACAAACTGTTCTAACTTCCTCTCTCTTATCAACTTTTCGATGAAATCCTACAAGTGACGGCATTCATTTGTGTTATGGCCGTTGCTTTCGTGGAATCTAAAAAATTTCCCAGTCTGAATTTGCTTCTCCGATGACTGTTTCGGAGCAGGCTTCTTGCACTGAATGGTATTGCAGGTTTGTAGATATACGTTCTCCAACGACGTATTCAGAGGAGTATAATTATCAAACATAGGAGCTCTATATCGTGGACCACAATTCTGATCCCGTTTTCTATTTTGGTTACCATTGCCTTTTTGCTGATCTTGTTTATTCTAAATGTTCAATTGCACTTTTCCTGAACTTTCTCCAGATTGTTTAACAGCAATATTACTCTGAACTCCTTCCACACTAGGCCCTGCATCATCCTTCTTCCTAGACTATTTCGCATCCTCCTTTCTCAAGAATTGGGCTGCCTTGGAAAAAAATGGTCCAATGATGTGGGGGGTTTTCCGGCCAACCAGTTGCCGAACTCAAAATCAGGCTCAATCCCCTTAGTCAGAGCCATAAGAATAGAGTTATCATTAGGGTTGCTAATCTCAGCACATGCATCATGAAACCTCTCTAAATAACGCCTGAGTGTCTCTCCAGGAGCTTGAGTGACACTAGATAAAGTATTAACATCCTTCGGTCTCGCGACGTGCATACGAAATTGCTCAATAAACTTTGTTGCCAATTGATCAAAGCATGAGATAGATTGAGGTGGCAGTCGAGTAAAGCACATAGTCGCTATGCCCCCTAGTTAAATCGGGAAGCTTCGGCACTTGACTACATCATCAGCTCATGCAGTATTCATCAACCATTCATACTTCAAGATATGCTGATTAGGGTCAGAGTTCCCATCATAAATGGGTAAAGTCGGCATCCTGAATCGCCGAGGTGGTTCAGCATAAAGTATCTCATCAGTAAAAGGGGTATGACTCCAAGAGATTCCCTAGTCGTCATTGCTAAGACCCTGACTTTCACGGATCATTTGATGGATTATTGCTGACAGGTCGGGCATCTGGACATTTTAAGCAGGTTGGGCCAAGGTGTTGTCGGGTACCACAATGCGATGAGGGGCCGGTCGCTGTCGATGGTCCATGTCTCGCCTCCTTGGTTCTATGTCTTCGGGGACGTAAGGCTCGGGATAGTATTCACGCTGGTGATGGTTCGGATCTGTCCGATTTCGGGTTTCAGCGCCCAAATCAGTAGCTATTGCAGTGCGGTTATCAGCAATATGGTGTGGGGTAGCGCCTCCTCGGAAGGAGGGTCCAGTCTGATGGCTGGTTGATGGGCCAACTCTCAGTTTCCCAACATTCAACGTATGTTGATGCCCAGTGGCCTGTGTGTAGCTTTCGTCTAGCCATGGGCGTGTAGATCTGTGATGATAATTAGAAGAGGCTGAACTCTCAGTGGAAGAATATGAAGCCTGATCCCTCCTAGATCTCCTTCGTCGCTGACGGTTCAGTTGGTTGGTTAGTTCCGCATTAGCACGGAGCTGTTGAGTGAGCTGTTGGCGGCTCTAAGTCAATTCTTGCATCAACATCTGAAATTCTTCCCTGGTGACAGGGCCTTGTGGCTTTGATGGTCTGATAGCATTCTGATCAGTTGGAGGCAGTTGTACGGGATTCTGTCTATCCCGTCCTTCAGGGTCTGCAACTGTAGATGTAGTCCTTGTGTTAACCATGATAGGTGATGAAGCTCTCTCCTAGACTTGTAGAAAATCTGAATAGGATGGAAGAACTTCTGAGATTGAGATTTGGATCTTCCCCTCGGATGCTTGCAATCTGATATCGGCAGTAGATCCAATGAGCAGATGGAAAAAACTGGGTTTTCTCTCAGTGAAAGCACCAAAGTGTTTGTACCAAAATTGGGCACAACACTCTCCGGAAGGGTTTAAAGAGATAAAATGAAGAAATTAAATGGAAAAAGAGGATTATCTAACAAACACTTCAATAACAAACAGGAAAGTACGCAGAAACACAGAAATTTAGAGTGGTTCGGCGTGTTGCCTACGTCCACTATGAAATGATTGGTCTTTATTAACTTTTGGTTGCTGGTTACAGCGAATTACAGCAGTAGATCTCGAATACAACAGTGGAATTTGAATACAATGGTGAATTCTGTAAGGAATGCGGATTACGGATCTTAAGGCTAGGAATAACACTAGAGGGGGGGTGAATAGTGTTTTTAAGAAATTACTAAATCTTTTTGAGTTTATGTTAATTTGAACACAAATGTATGTAATATTCAGACACAGATATAATCACAGAAAGAAACACAGATGCAGAAATAAAGTAAATGCAGTAAAGGAAAGAACACACCGGATTTTATACTGGTTCGGGGTTACCCTACATCCAGTCCCGCACAACTAAGTATGTATTTCCTTTCAAAAGCAATTCAACAATTACAACCCTCGGTTTCAAGGCTACGAGGTACACCCTCCAGAATCACAATCCTCTGGGTAGAGATACTTGATTTCCGGGGCAACAAGTTCACCCAATTGATTTCCAAGGCTACAATCACACCTTTTCTCGCTTGATTGATTTCCAAGGCTACAATCACACCTTTTCTCGCTAGATAGATTACAAAGAAGCCTATAACTCTGAATAGCACTTGGATCTTGTTGAGATAGTGATAGAGAATCAAACCAGAGATAATCTAGTTAGATTCAATGTTGATTTCGGTAGAGTGATGATAGGATTTTTAATAAGAAAATGTGGAAGAAGAAGAGAAGTGAAAAACCAAAAAATCTTATATAAAATTCGTTGAAACTAACCCGTATTTATAGAAGAACAACGGTCATGTCCATTCGTGAAAGGTTATGGCGAATAGACACTTCTTTTGAAATTCAAATTTTGAAACTAACTGACACTATGTCGACATGGGGTACTAGGGCATGTCGACATCCCAAAGGAAAATTTGATGTTTTGATTTTCTTTGAAAATAACCTTTATCTTATAATAAAACTATTTTAAACTTTATAAATCTACTTGACTATTGATAAAATACATAGATAAATATAGAGAACAATATATATATAATTTTACTATAATTTTATATTTAAATCTAAGTATAAATATATTATAATTAAAAGATAGTTTAAAATAAACGAAGTTTAAAAACAAGAATATTTAAGGCTAAAACATCTTTTTGAAAATCATTTGAAAAGATAATTTTTAAGGCTAAAACATTTTGAAAAGCAATTTTGAAAATCATTCCGAAGTTGTTTTGAAAAACATTTTGAAGCAGTTTTGCAAGCTTCTTCCTACAGAATATCTCATCATGTCAGGACTCGAGAACTTGTACAAAACTAGGATGTTCGTGGGTTTGTAAGCCACTTGTCGTAGGTTTGTATGCTACTTGTCGTGGGTTTGTAAGCCACTAAAAAGGTAGAAATGGGTTCCATCCCAAAAGAAAAATGGAGTGAAGATTTCAGTGCTATTGTGAAGTTTTAACATAATTCTAGACTCAATACTTATTATGAAATCTTGAACTCTTGATAATCTTGATACTCATGAGTCTTCAATCTTGATATCTTGAATCTCTAGACTGTACTCATTCTTGGTACCTGCATGGTTAAATCTTGCATATACATATATATCTAAACTTATAATGTTAGTATTTATATTTTATAATCTATTCTAAGGTTGTTGTCATCAAAGCCATCATCTCACGGACTAACAAATTCGGTAGAGTCTGGACGTCAAAGAGCCAAAAGATCCCCTTTCTTTAGGCTCTGGGATGCTATTTATAGGCTTAGGATGTAAATATCTCACTCAGATCTTGGGAGACCTCTTCTGGCACGTGGGTGGGCCCACACGATCGATCCCACTCGATTTCGACTCGATTCGTGATCGATACAAACGAATTTTGTATCGATCAAGATTTGTTCCAATCGAGTCGAAATTTAGCATGAACACTCTTTAGGTTGTACACAAGCTCCTGTGAAAATTTCGTAGCATTTGGACTTGTAGATTGTGAGTTATGATCGATGTAAATTCGAGTCTTCGGTAGGCTGTTCAGTTCGAATCGATACACTTCGTATCGACCAGTTCGAATCGATGTTGAACACGCGCTTTATTTTGGATCGATCCAAAGTTCATGCCTAGTCAACCGAGTCTCCTCTATGCGCGAGCTTTGTTCGAATCGTTCAGTAGTGTGTTGTTCGTATCAATCAGTAGTATGTTGTTCGAATCGATCTGTACTCGCTCTATTATTATCGATCGTTCTGCTTTGTTCGTATCGATCGATACAAAGCAGCCGCTTTGCTTGGACTTGATGGATACGAACAGTAGCTTCATGATGGATACGAAGTGAAGCGCACTGGTGGATCGATACGAATAGTCGACACATGATGGACATAAACAAGGTTCTTTTTTATGGATACGAATAGGGTAGTTCCACTGATCGATACGAAGTAGCGCGCCTCTGATCGACTCGAATAAGATCGATACGAAGTCAGATTTTCCCTGGTTGCTTCATGGACACGAACAAGGCGACCATTGATGGATTCGAACAGACCGACTCGAGCGTGGCTCTTTGATGGATACGAACGGTCTGCTTCCTTGAGTTATATCGATCATATCTCGAGCATACGCACTCCGATTGACTTGAAACTTGGAACGTTGGCTTTCATAGCTTTTATTGTCATGTCTTGTCAATTGTAGCTCGATCCGGACTCGAACAAAATTTATCGATATCCATAGCGAACCTGCGTATAACCGATCTTCGGGATGGACTTTCCTTGGTCTCCAGTCAAGTTCTTGGTATCACGGTCTTGCCAAAAGGCGGGATAACAATGTATACTAACTATTATTTATGAAACAATAACCATTTTCTATTTTAACCGGAATAGATGAAACTTTGTTTTTTCCAGACAGACAAATTAATATTATTTTGCACAAGCAAGCCGGATTATAGTGGTCATACCACTTTACAACAATTATCACATGTGTATGGAAAGGATGCCTTAACAACTATGTCGGTTTTATAGTGTCTGACCGCTGAAGGAATGTACAAGCAAGTATGAGGTAGAGATGCCTAAGCAGCTATAGAAAAAACATACCATTCCTCCTATGTAGAAGAAGACTCATATTCGTCCTTAGATAAATTAGACCCAATGACATTGACAAAATCTCCAAACTACAAAGCAATGGAATCATTAAACATAACAGACTCCCTATCGAATAAGAAACGGCCATCGCAAGTTTCATCCTTTAATATCTCATTATTGTATTCAACATATTTTCCATCCACATACAAAGAAAGCGTATCATCAGCATCCTGGTAAAACTAAATCTATGCTCGACATCCATTTAAGAAATGTGTTTGAAATATGTGCTAATCATTTGCGAATAGAAAAACTATGTTGCCTCACATATCCAATTCTTCAATCGAGTTCCAAGAAACATGGTCACCGATAGAGGTAGTGCAAGGGCTAAACGGAACTAATGCAGAGAAAATCTAGTCATTATCCTTGTAGAAAGGAGGTGATGTGCGTTTGGGCCCAAACATGCTTCATAATTCTAAGAAGCAGGATCTTCTTAGGAAAAGGAAGGATAACATCAACTTTCTTTATAACTGGTGTTGCTGTAGAACATAGAGAATGCTTGCATGAAGCAACAAGATGATGAATGTTTGAATTTGGTGCAAATCAGCGGTTTGCACTTATACCCAATGTCAACCAAATAAACAAGCCAACTGCCGACACAACCGGTAAAACTGACAGTAACATTCTATCGGGCTTGATCTCAACCAAAGCACTTGCATAACCCAACTGTTGAATATGCCAGTATATGATTTTTGTTTGATGATAATAAACATATATATATATATATTCTTTAAAATATATTTGTTAATGTACTATTTTATTTTTCACATAATTAAATAAATATTTGTTGAATAAAATAAATAACACAGAATTTAAATTCAAACGAATATTTTATTCAAACAAATATTTATTATAATTTTGAATAGAACAATTCAAGCTCTCACTATATATATACAATTTGCAATTACAATACATTTCAATTTACATAACTGTCCTAACTACATATCGCTCATTCACTCGTATTTATCTTCAACTCCAGTCCAGATTGAATCCAGCATCTGAGAATCTGCAATAATACACACTGACGCAGTAAAATTGAAAAAGAAATATTTTTGCAGTATAAAATAAAATGTGATTTTTGAAAATACTATTTGCCTCAGTTATTTGGGTTGTTCGTCATCATTTAATTTTGAATTCATCATACACGAACAGCTTGTGACATGCACAGTGTATCACTGTACATGCCACAAGGCCGTGCACACCAATATACACTTGATAAAGTTACAGTGACAGGTGAGCACAAGGTCAAACCCAAATCAAAAGTCGGGTTCAACTCAAGTTAAGTCACACAAGGTCAAACCCGAGCTATAAGCTGGATTCAACAAAAGTGCAGACCAAATTCAAGTGCCAACAGACCACCACTACACACATACATGAAAACCAAGGCAAATGAACTCAAATACCAAATTGTACAAGTTCAGGAAAATGGTCGAGACAACTAAAACAAGTCTCGACCAAAAAGGTTCGGTGAAGTATGCAAGCAAATGAAGACTGCATAAAAAGAAACCAGACCTGGCAACATGTTGATATGATCAAAGACATATATATATATATATATATATATATGCATATAAAAATCAAATGAAACAAAAGACTAGTGAACTGCAAGTGTCGACCAGGCAGTAAACAAGTATAAAACAATGTATTAAGACTCAAGTGAACCTGATAGGCAGAACTCAAGCCTGGCAACATGATACTGCAACTACACATTAGATTCAAAGTGAAGTCAAAATGAAACTCAAGGCCAATACAAAACTATGGGTCAAGATACATACAATTACAAAAAGCAACTCAACACAATGCAATATGAACCAGGCAGTTCACAAGTCAAAGACCAGAGAGACCAGGCACACGAAAGTGAATCATCTCAGACCCAAAAATGGCCAGAGCAGCCATAAAAGAAATGATCAAAGACCAACCATGTGTGAATCAGAGAAAATAGCTCAGTCAGGTATAAACTCAAACCAGTCGTGAAAGGCCAAACTAAAGGCCATTTATACAAAATAGTTCATATACACAACTCAGAGGTCAGAAAATGAATTTGAGGCCAAATACACACAAAAGAGCAAAGACCATAGTACAAGCAAAGTGGAAACAGGCCAGAGGGATCAAAGTGCAACAACAAACACATATATACATACATGAATGCATACATATATACATGATAATGGAAAGCATAAGTGATACAACAGTTCAGTGAACAAGTGAAGCACAAAGTGAAAGTGCACTATACAGGTTGGAATACATAAATGCAGAATATAGAATTTGAGGCTAGAGTTCAGTGATGATGCAAGTGCACATATATACACAATCCAGGCAAAGCCGTAATGACCAGTCAAAGCCAGAAGTTCAACAACAGTTTTTCAAATGGCAAAGTCGAATACGCAAGAAATTCGAAACCGTGGTGGCCAAGAAATCAATCGAAACCGTGTCAATCAAGTAACATCAAATTATACAAATTTGAACAAGTCAGAAATCATCACGAGCATCAAAACATAATCAAGTGGCCGAGACGAAGTTAAGCAAATTATCAGACGAACGAAAAAATAGGAATTTGAATCCTATATAAATGTTTAACATCATTGGCCGTAAAAGCATCGAGTTCAAGCAAGCTAAACAGTAAAGCGAAAGTAACAAATTACATACCAAATTCACAGTCGAACTCGATCAAATTGAAGGAGCTGTGTTCGAATCGAAGAAACAGTTGATTGCCGAAGCAAATCAGAGGAATAGCAATTGTAATCAACAAACAATCAGTCGCGACTTCAATTTTCCGAACCCTAATTTCAGAGCAAAGAGGAACAAACGAGCATCACAAAGAAGAAAGATACCAGGTCGATAAAATAAAAAGGAGAAGAGGGACGTATTTTGTTATCAACTCTTTTTGGGCCGGTCATCATATATTGTTTTGGGCTTTTATTTTTAAAATTAGGGTTTATATTTTAATTTGTTTTTAGTTTCTTTTTTAAACATTTGTAATTTCTAGTCGTGTGACTAAGGGACAAACTACGTGGTGTAGTTTGAGAATTCGCAACTCAGTGGCTGAGTTGTGGCAGGGTTTTGAGCGTAGAGTTAAGGTTAGTCGATAGCGGGTGTCGCGAGTTTACGTGTGTAAGCGTCTGACTACTTAATTTCTAGTAGAAACCTTGGGGGCAGCACGTAGGCAGGGTTTTGCCGAAGCTGGGTAAATCTGTGTGTTCTATTTTCTTTTTTTATTATTCTGCTATATCTGTGCTGCTATTATTCTGCTGTGATCAGTGCTGAAATTATTTTATATAAACTTCCGCGATAATTTTTATAATTGACGGTATCACCCTATTCACCCCCCCTCTAGGGTGAAATCGATCCTACAAGTGGTATCAGAGCTAGGAATAAAAGCCATTTTCTATTTTAAAATTTTGATTTTTCAAAAGCAAATTTTTGTTTTAAAAATTTGAATTTTTAAAATGGCTTCTTTTAATAATGCTTTTGCAGAGGGTCAGTCCATAGTTAGACCACCAATGTTCAATGGTGAATATGCTTACTGGAAAAATAGGATGAAATTTTTTCTAAAAACCATTGATGCTTGGAATATAGTTGAGACAGGTTATAGAGTACCAACTATAGTTGTAGATGATCAGGAAATAAATAAACCGATAGATCAATGGACAGATTTCGAAAATAGACTACAGAATGCTAATGCTAAAGCTATGAATTCTATTATTTGTTCATTGGATCAAATTGAATTTAATCGTGTCTCACATTGTCTAACTGCACAGTAAATATGCCACACACTCGAAGTGACTCACGAAGGAACATCTCAAGTCAAAGAATCTCGTCTTGCCATGCTGAGTAGCGAATACGAGAATTTCACAATGGCCAAGGAAGAAAATGTCAAGGAGATGTACGGACGACTTTCCAATATCGTATACAAATCAGAAGCTCTTGGAAAATCATACACAGAATTGGAAATAGTCCGAAAAATCCTCAGAGTCCTTCCACGGAATTTTGAAGACAAAGTCACTGCCATTCAAGAATCAAAAGATTTGAAACAAATCAAAGTTGAAGAACTCATCGGAAATCTCACCACTTATGAGCTAGAAATGAAATTCAAGGAAGAGAGTGATGGAGGTAATACTCGAAAGAATTCAATAGCTCTCAAAGGAACAACCGAAAGTGAAGATGACGATGATGATGATGATGATGGAGTAGCAGAATTGGCACTGATAATAAAGAGATTCAAAAAGTGGAATCACAGATACGGAAATCCAGTTCAAAATCAACAATTAAAAAGCGGAATAGTCAAAGCACTAGACAACCCAGAAGAGTGGGAGATCATCTATCACAAGTGCAACAAACCCGGCCACATCAAGTTTAATTGTCCCAGAAATCGACACGGCCAAGAAAAGAAATCGAAAAGAAGAAATCTTACAGCCATGTGGAATAAAATTGATGATGATTATAAAAGCACTAGCAGTGAGAGTGAGAAAGCAGATCTGTGCCTTCGAGGTGATATAACTAATAGCGATGATGACGAGCCAAGTGACGTATCAAAACTTACTCACTCTGAATTACTTATATATTTCCACGAAGTAAATGGCTGTTTTGAACGACTTAGTGAGAAATACGCTAAACTTGAATCACAAAGAGATACTTTGATAGATTTAAATAAACAGCTTGATCAATTAGTTAAAAACTATCAAAGCAAGAGCCCTAAGTCTGAAAAGTGTCTAATATTTGAAGAAGAGATTAAAAAATCAGAAATTAAAATTAAAACGCTTGAAAATGAAATTCTGATTTTAAAAGAGAGTGAAAATACTAGGAAAGAGAATTCTATTAAAAAGTGCACTCAATTATTAAACGAAAATGAATCTGTCAAAACACAAGTCCAACAATTGTCTACAACTTTGGGAAAATTTTCCAAAAGCGAAAGATCATTAAATACGCTATTAGGAAAACAAACTGTTAGTACGGATAAACAAGGACTTGGGTATAGTCACTCTGAATATGATAGAAACAAAATTAATCAAGTCAATTCAAAATGCACAATTTGTAGAAAATTTGGACACAATCAAAATAATTGTTGGTATAGACCTAAACACGTGAAAACTATACCAATTTGGGTTCCAAAAGGCACGAATATAAAATCACTCAAAGTTAAACAAATCTGGGTGCCAAAAGGAACATATATAAATAGTTTTGGGTCTCCACAAAATTATTTTTCAAAATCATTTGCCACTAACAATCATGGACCTATAAAAACAAATAGGTCACAAAAATATTTCATCATGTAGGTGTGGTGGCAGGGTAAGGAACAACAGAAGTGTTATCTGGATTCTGGCTGTTCCAGACACACAACGGGCGACAAGTCAAAGTTCCTTAGCCTAGTATAAAGGTGGCAGAATCACAATGGGCAACAACGAAATATTATCGTAAAGGTAAAACAGGTAATGGTATATTTTTTGAATGATTATATTAAATGTGATAATCTGCACCGTAATTAAATCAGTCAGTAATGTGATAATGAAATGAATGATGATTTTGATTCTGACTTATTTCAAAATCGTTAACCAATCATCTTTGAACTATTTGTGTGGACTATTGATGATGATTGATGATTACTCTTGATACACGTGGATATACTGGTTAGTTTACTACTGACACTATGGTCACTAAATTTAAACTTGCACGGCTTTAATTCAAGTTCATTTAAAAGCTGTTAAAAAGGATTTTGAGATATTTTGTTGCACACTTCATGATCTGGTCTATAACATTCAATCAATGATAATCTTGAGTTGAAGGAAAATTCAGATGCATATTACAGTGGTAATCTAGTTGATAGAAAAATTACTAGTGGAACGTGATTTATGTTGAGACATTGAGTAACTGCATCGATTTTCAAAGAAAATATCTGCATATTTTTCATTTCAAATAATTTTCAAATAGCAGACATTTTTCTTATAAAACCCCTTCTAGAAAATCATTTTTGTTGACCTTGTTTCAGATTAGTCATTTTAGAAAATTTGATAATTATTTTTGAGCTTAAATGATTATATTAACTAATCTGACCCCCTACTAATTATCGAAAAGATAAATAGTGATTGAAAAAGTGATGAGTGTTGATATTGATCATATATTATAACTTGAGGCAGTATAATTAGTAAATTTCTTTAGAAATTTAAACAAGAGTTATAAAAAAAATTAATGGCAAAAATTCCATGACCATTTCTATTTCTATCATATTTCTATCAACCATCACTCATCAAAATCCAATATAGTATGTCAATATGTGGTATTTTAAAAGGGAATCATTCGTTTTTTCATTTCATTATATTTTTAACAAATAAAAACATCCAAAGTATTCACTCTCATTTAAAAGTCCTCACAGTTATGCATGGGTGAATTACTTGGAATTTTTGATTATGTGCTTCCATGCTCATTTAAAAGTCCTCACGGTTATGCATGTATGGAATGCATATCAAAATTGGTTAATTAAATAGACAAGTTGATTCTAATCCCATTTAAAAGTCCTCACGGTTATGCGTGGTTAGAAGATACTTGAATTCATTTTTTTTGGAATACTACTAATCTCATTTAAAAGTCCTAACGGTTATGCATGGTTAGTAGATATTCAAATTCCTGAAATAAATATACCACAAATAGACAAAACTATATGGTTTTATATGATGACATCATCTCTATCATTCTAAAGTGGATATGCGTCAAACAGAGTATTTATGATTTTTGTTTGATTTTTTTATTGAAATTTAATATTTATACTCGATTGAGTTTTAATGATGTATTAATGTCTATCAGTTTATCTCTATTTTTCTAACACTATTACTCTTTTGCTGATAACAAAAGGGGGAGAGAAAAGTTAAGATTTTGGCAAATAAAGTCAAATATTTTTTATTTGCATCTAGGCTCAAATATTTTCTATTTGCATCTAGGCTCATTTGCATATTTTTTTATTTACATTCACATATGAAGGGGGAGCTTTATGTAGAGAGGGAGCATTCAAATAGGGGGAGCAAATTGAATGATCAAATGCATTTAATAATTTCAAAATCTTAAATATATGTTTGTTATCATCAAAAGGGGGAGATTGTTGAATATGCGAGTATATGATTTTTGTTTGATGATAATAAACATATATATATTCTTTTAATGTATTTGTTAATGTACTATTTTATTTTTCACATAATTAAATAAATATTTGCTGAATAAAATAAATAACACGGAATTTAAATTCAAACGAATATTTTATTCAAACAAATATTTATTACAATTTTGAATAGAACAAATTCAAGCTCTCACTATATATATACAATTTGCAATTATAATACATTTCAATTTACATAACTGTCCTCACTACATATCGCTCATTTACTCGTATTTATCTTCAACTCCAGTCCAGATTGAATCCAACATCTGAGCAATCTGCAAAAATACACACTGACGCAGTAAAATTGAAAAAGAAATATTTTTGCAGTATAAAATAAAATGTGATTTTGAAAATATTATTTGCCTCAGTCATTTGGGTTGTTCGTCATCATTTAATTTTGAATTCATCATACACGAACAGCTTGTGACATGCATAGTGTATCACTATACATGCCACAAGGCCGTGCACACCAATATACACTTGATAAAGTTACAGGGGCAGGTGAGCACAAGGTCAAACCCAAATCAAAAGCCGAGTTCAACTCAAGTTAAGTCACACAAGGTCAAACCCGAGCTATAAGCTGGATTCAACACAAGTGCAGACTAAATTCAAGTGCCAACAGACCACCACTACACACATACATGACAACAAAGGCAAATGAACTCAAATACCAAATTGTACAAGTTCAGGAAAATGGTCAAGACAACTAAAACAAGTCTCTACCAAAAAGGTTCGGTGAAGTATACAAGCAAATGAAGACTGCATTAAAAAGAAACCAGACCTGGCAACATGTTGATATGATCAAATACATATATATATATATATATATGCTATGCATATAACAATCAAATGAAACAAAAGACCAGTGAACTGCAAGTGTCGACCAGGCAGCAAACAAGTATAAAACAATGTATCAAGACTCAAGTGAACCTGATAGGCAGAACTCAAGCCTGGCAACATGATACTGCAACTACACATGAGATTCAAAGTGAAGTCAAAATGAAACTCATGGCCAATACAAAACTATGGGTCAAGATACAAACAATTACAAAAGGCAACTCAACACAATGCAATATGAACCAGGCAGTTCACAAGTCAAAGACCAGAGAGACCAGGCACACGAAAGTGAATCATCTCAGACCCAAAAATGGCCAGAACAGCCATAAAAGAAATGATCAAAGACCAACCATGTGTGAATCAGAGAAAAGAGCTCAGTCAGGTATAAACTCAAACCAGTCATGAAAGGCTAAACTAAAGGCCATTTATACAAAATAGTTCATATACACAACTCAAAGGTCAGAAAATGAATTTGAGGCCAAATACAAACAAACCAGCAAAGACCAGAGTACAGGCAAAGTGGAAACAGGCCAGAGGGATCAAAGTGCAACAACGAACACATATATGCATACATGAATGCATATATATACATGATAATGGAAAGCATAAGTGATACAACAGTTCAGTGAACAAGTGAAGCAGAAAGTGAAAGTGCACTATACATGTTGGAATACATAAAAGCGGAATATAGAATTTGAGGCTAGAGTTTAGTGATGATGCAAGTGCACATATATACACAATCCAGGCAAAGCCGTAATGACCAGTCAAAGCCAGAAGTTCAATAGCAGTTTTTCAAATAGCCAAAGTCGAACACGCAAGAAATTCGAAACCGTTGTGGCCAAGAAATCAATCAAAACCGTGTCAATCAAGTAACACGAAATTATACAAATTTGAACAAGTCAGAAATCATCACGAGCATCAAAACATAATCAAGTGGCCGAGACGAAGTTAAGCAAATTATCAGACGAACGAAAAAATAGGAATTCGAATCCTATATAAATGTTTAACATCATTGGCCGTAAAAGCATCGAGTTCAAGCAAGCTAAACAGTAAAGCGAAAGTAACAAATTACATACCAATTCCAGTCGAACTCGATCAAATTGAAGGAGCTATGTTCGAATCGAAGAAACAGTTGATTACCGAAGCAAATCAGAGGAATAGCAATTGTAATCAACAAACAATCAGTCGGCGACTTCAATTTTCCAAAGCCCTAATTTTAGAGCAAAGAGGAACAAACGAGCATCATAAAGAAGAAAGATACCAGGCCGATAAAATAAAAAGGAGAAGAGGGACGTATTTTGTTATAAACTCTTTTTGGGTCGGTCATCATATATTGTTTTGAGCTTTTATTTTTAAAATTAGGGTTTATATTTTAATTTGTTTTTAGTTTCTTTTTTAAATAGTTGTACTTTCTAGTCGTGTGACTAGGGGACAAACTACGTGGCGTAGTTTGAGAATTCGCAACTCAGTGGCTGAGTTGTGGCAGGGTTTTGAGCGTAGAGTTAAGGTTAGTCGATAGCGGGTGTCGCGAGTTTACGTGTGTAAGTGTCTGACTACTTAATTTCTAGTAGAAACCTTGGGGGCAGCACGTAGGCAGGGTTATGCCGAAGCTGGGTAAATCTGTGTGTTCTATTTTCTGTTTTCATTATTCTGCTATATCTGTGCTACTACTATTCTGCTATGATCAGTGCTGAAATTATTTTATATAAACTTCCGCAATAATTTTTATAATTGACAGTATCACCCTATTCACCTCCCCCCCTCTAGGGTGAAATCAATCCTACACCAACATGTCCCTCCTAAATGTCGACTCATCAAAATAGACAAACTCCTCAATCAAATTAGCCAATCAATCAATACCAACCATGGATTGTAAAATTGATGGGATATTCGACAAATGCACCCAGACAAGAATAAAAATAACTTGTTCATGCATATAATCAATGAAAGGGCTCCATTTTGTAATAATAAAAGGCTTGCCCATTATAATTATAGGTTCTACTTTGAGAATGTGCTATCTTCAGAGCAAGTAAGATCGAAAAATAACATAGAATTTTCAAACTTCACTTCTGATTCTACCTTTCAGTTTCCAAAATCTCATAAGATAGGATATCACCACTACAAAAGGTGGGTTCTAATCGAGGAAAAAACCAACTAGTTAATCCTAAACAAAAAACACAGCTCACTTCCACAACTTTCGAGGGAGGGATATTGATGCCATTAACACTCTTTAGTTCAAACTGTCTCAGTATGTAAACACACACATTACGTTGTTTAGTGGTAAATAAGGAAGTCCAAGATTTTTGATTGATCATAGATGAACCGGTAACATCGAGTTAGCCAAAAAGCATGACTAGAATTTGGCTACCATAATTTATATTTCTATTCATATCTAGAGATGAGGTAGTGTTTTTGGCACTATAATTGGGATAGTTGGAGCTATGCCAGTAGTAGAAATATTAACTAATACATTACCTTTGACAAGAGGTAAAGCTCTCCTGGTAGAAGCTTCCACGGCTCCAATAACATATGTGTCTTCGAGTGTAGCTTCTCCTATCATCGAGCAATTCAGTTTACATACACTAGATGGCACGATGAGCGTATTAGTAACCTCAGAAACTAGAACGCAACTATCATCCTCAACGCGGAAAGGGAAATGATCAAATCAGGAATGGAAGCGGTGACTAGAGGTAGCAAAGTAGGTGAATCATTGAAGATTCGACCCTACCTAGTTGCGAAGGCCGAGGTTCCAAGGAAGCATCAAAATGAGGCTTATATTTCCTATTCTTGGCTATCCCAGATCTAGAGAGAAACATGGAAGAGAGGAGAGAAGATGAGTGGATAAGAAGGAGACAAAAGAGATGTATTAAAATGGGTAATATGAACGATGCAGCTTTGTTTTAATCCGAATATTAAATATTTGGTATAAAATAAACATATTTTTGGTATTTTGACGATGATGTTTGTTTTTATAGTAATGGTGATGTGTTAGCTAAATAGAAATTAGATAACCATCTAAAATAATAAACAATCATTCTTAGAATCATGGACTAAGCCGTATCTTTGAGAAATTATTCTTTAATTGTATGATTGTGAATCATATGATACATTTGAATTAAATCTCAAATGATTAAAGATAAGGCACCTACTCAGTGGGTGTGACAAAAGAGTTAACAAACTTTTTGGGTTGATAAATAAAGAAGTATGTGGTCCAAGTTTTAATGATACCGGAAGCAAATCCACTTACTTTGTTAAATTCACTGATGATAAGTTCATTAAATATAAATGGAAGTAGAAAATATAACGTGTAAAAGAAATAAGACAATTCGATTTGATTGAATATGCAAGTATCTTGGATCCTAGAGTACCTAAAATAAAATACGGTTCACTCTTAAGGTCACTCCTCCCTATGCTATATAGTGAACCAGAAACAAATATTAATCAACCTAGTAGCCTTAATTGTTGGTTAATGGTAATTCCTAGTTTAGTGATTCCTTCATTAGACGTATATTTTTAATTTTTAAGTAATTAAAATAGCCTCAATCGGGTTATCTGGAAATAAATAGTTTGTAATAATAAATTAAACACATTGAATAATATGTCCTCGTTAGCATTTGTTATTTGATTCTGCCTGCTTATATTTGATTTTTATTAGTCAAATATTTGATAATGTCAAGAATGTTACATAAAGCACATTGCTTTCCATTCTTTTAGGGAGAAATTTTATAGAATATTAATTGAATACAACATTGAAATCTAGTATGCCTTAACCTAAGCCTCGGTCTTTTATTTAAAATTTTATACTTAATTTTCTTTAGCCTAATCTAAATGTGCTTAAAATAGGTTCAATATTGTGTACATGGATTAATGAGATTGAATCTTTTAGTAAAAGATGAGAAATTACACAAGCATAAACAAATTTGGGCACATATAAATCAATAATAAAGCAATACCTAGAAATTGTTTTGAGATTACATTACTAACATTCCTTATTTCAAGTATGATTATTAATGAAAGATTGATCTAGTTTCAACTAATTAGGAATATAAGTCTATAGGACTCATACATCAAAATAAAGCTAGAAAATATGTAATAAGAAATGAAGTGTGAAATATGTACCGGCTCACCTTTTCGACCCTCAAATGTCAACACTAATACGTGTAACAACCCAATATTTTGGAAATTATTTTTAATTTGAATCTATTTCATTTTTAAATATTTTTATAGTGAAGTACGAATTTTTCTAGAATTAATGGTATTTTATTGTAATTTTCATGTTCTGTTTCCTATTTTTAAGCAATTTCTTCCATTCTTTTGATATTTTCTATGAATTTAATTATTTATTTCACTTCGAAAATGTTTTAAAAATCATTTTATTTCAAATTTTTTTTATAATATTTTTAAAATGAAGTACATAATTTTCCAAAGCCATTGGCTATTTTTCTGTAATTTCTGGACACTGTTTCTAATTTTTGAGTAAATTTTGTAATTCTTTTTCCATTTCTTTTAAATTTAAATATTTATTTTTACTTCCTACTACTTTGTTTCAGTTGTAAATAACATTTCTGAGTTTATTTTGTTTATTTAAAATTAAAGAGAAAAGGAAATACCAAAGGTTTTAAAAAGTGCAAAACATAAGTCCTTTCACCTTCAAAACTCTTCATTTCTTAAACTCCTCATTTATTTGCATTATTGGCCGTTCATTCTAAGTTATAGCCGTGTATTACCATTCCTTTTCACGTGGAAAAACTTCAGCACTTCTCATTTTCACGACTTCTTCAAAACTTCCTTGGTAATGGCCTCCTCTTTTACACTTTTCTTCCATTTTTCTTACTTTTTTTTGCCTTGTTTCCCTTCTAATTTGCATGGCCTCTTCACCATAGCCATGGCCACCATCCCCTACCACTCCTCCTTGGCATCATCACCAACCACCACTTCAGGTTAGACCATGGCCGAACCCTTCTTGAAGCCAAACTTCACCAAAAATGCAAGCAATGTCCAAAACAATGCATAGCCGAGCACATTGTTGACCACCACCCCATTTTCCATCACCTCCACCATCTTTGGCTGCCACCACCCCCTTGTCCAGACCCTACCTCATTGCTCCAGCCCCTGATCTACCACCTGGACCCTCTGGCCGAGCCTAACCATCCATGGTTGAGCATTAGTTTGACCACTTTTCCACTTATTTGCTTATAAAACCCCTTCACCTTCACATGTTCATGATAACTCCACCATTGTTCACCACTTTGGCCGAGCCATGCTAGCCCAAAACCCGAGCCTAAACTTGACCAAAACCTGACCCTATGCAACCCCTAGGCCGTACATAGTATATGAGAAGCAAGGCAAAAGGTTTGGTATTCGTATTCGCTTTTATTCCAAAGTTATTTCATTTTAAAGTTGTATTGAAATTGTTTGTTTGATTTTTTGTTTTGGGTTGTACACAAGAGTTGTAGCTTGGATTCGCTCTCTACTCAAATCATTGTCGTGTCATCGTGCTTGGTTTTCTGTTGTGCTTTTGGTTTTGAAATCTTCAGCAATAAGAGGTGAGTAAAACTCACACGACGTTCATACTTATGTAGTTGTGAAACAACAACAACTGAATGTGTAGAAAAATCTATATTATGTTATAATCTGCCTGTGATTAATTATATATGATGTTAACCTGTTAAAATTCATGTCATATCATTCTGTTAATTATTTATGTTTTTCTGTTCATTTTTATCGGTTTATCACACTGCAAGTTCCTTGTAGATTAGGTTCACTATGGGTTGAAATGATACATACCCGAACGGACTTTAGAATAGGGAAGGATCGTTATGGGATGAAATGATAAGTCTGAGCGACCTTTTAATAAATTTTATTTACTTGGGATTGCGGGTTTGAAATGATAAAACCCGGATTTTCTTTGTAAACTACGGATTGAAATGATATATTATCCGTATCACTTGAATTAGGCTAGAAAATATTATACAGACCCGTGGTTATTTTCTATACTTTTCTAGACATTTTTAAATATTTTTTTTATGTAAAAATATAATAAATTGATTTAAATTAAATTTTAAAATGATTTATTTAAAGTAGAAATGATTTTTCTTTGGGCTAAATGTAAAATAAATGGATAAAAATAGTGATTTTAAAGTGTAACTTAAAAATTGAAAATTTGACTGAAAAGAAAAAAAAATGGAAACTTAAGTTAATTAAATTAAAATGAAAATTAAGTTTAAATGGTGTAAAATGGAGATTTAAATTTAAGTGTTGAAATGAATTGTTTAAATGAAAAATGGGAATTGACACACTTGAATTAAATAAGTGAATTTTGAAATTTTTTTATTTTATTTGTAAAATTTCTCTTTATAAAAATCATAAGTTAAAGGATTTAAATGAACATTTTAATGTGAAAAAAATATGATTTTTATAAATTTAAATGATTTAAATCGAAGTTTATTTATGGCTGGAATTACACTTAAAACCTGGAAATTCAATTTATAGCACTTCAGAAATGCTACCATTTCTGGAAAATGAACTAATTCTGAACTAAGTAGAATCTGCAGCACTTGTTAAGTGCTGTGGTTGTATAAATGGACTTAAAGACTAAAATGAACTAAGGCTATGACAACACTTGGTAAGTGCTGTTGTGGCAGGAACTAAAATTGAACCTGAACTAATGAAGGGGCTACTGTAGCACTTGTTAAGTGCTGCAGTAGGCTGAAATATGATTTTTGTACATAACTGAACTTTTACAACAGTTTATAAACGCTGTCTTTGCTGAATTGAATTTCAACCTTTAATTTGAACCCTGAACTATTACAGCAGTTCTGTAAATGCTGTCTTTTCTGAATCGAACTATTTTTCTTTAAAACTGAACTATTACAGCATTTTTTAAATGCTGTCTTTGCTGAATTGAATTGTTTTCAAATATAACTTACCGCAGCACTTTTTAAATGCTGTGAAAGCTGAAATTTAATGTTTTTAATGTTTTAAGTGAATAAATGAACTAAGAAAAGGCTAAAATTTTGGGAATTGAATATTTGATTTAAAAGAATAATGACTTTGTTTTTAAACGGTTTAATTGGAGTAATTTGATTTGAAATATAAACTGTTTTTAAATTTATAACCACGGGTTATAATAACGATTGGTTGTTAAAGAGACCGGGATCGAAAATGGACATACTCTCTGTCGATACCGAAAACCACTTTGACAACTGTGTACGCGGTGGAGTTTCAAGAATGAAGTAGGATGGTGGCGACGATCCTAAGGTATATACGTGGACCCAACTCCCGTGAGTTGGCATAAGGTGGCTAAAACAGGAGCGATTGACGGACCAAGGAGGTAGCACCTCTGATCGGACACACTTCTTCGATACCATTCTATTACTTGTGATTGATTTGGTGGCCACCCTTGATTTGGGAGTGTTGTTCGAGGTGGGCGGTAGTGGCTGCTATGCATCACCACCAGTCCGGATGCGTAATTGGTATATCTATCCTGGCATTGCCTTGTGTGCCGTGTCACCTACCATATCAAGCTTTACTACGAGTTTCTATTTGTGTCGTACCTATGTAGTATCTTCTCATAGCCTCGCGAGGTATGCAGGTACTGTGTAGACTATTGGCATTTTACGTGTTAAGGTGGAAAATGTAAAGCCTTAACGCTATTTAAAAGTATGTTTATTTTATGATTAGACATTATTATAATAGCGAATATTACTACATAGTAGATAGTTTAACGGATCCTTAAAGAATGGGCGATCCCAAGCATTCTTTAAGTTACTTGTACCTTTATTACAGTTCACTTGAGTTGGTTTACATTATATAAGTATGTATGTCCTGACTCGAGTGTTTGTGTTTTATTTACGCTCGGGTCAGCCTGAGTATTCACAGCTTTGGATTTCACTTTTTCTGGAGCTAGGAATCGCTGGAGATTCCGCTTATCTACTTATCTATCTATTTCTGTTTCAGTTGTTCTATTTCAGCTTTTGTATTAGAGACTTATGTATTTGGGATTTCTATTGTACTTGTTTCATAACTGTATTGGTTTTCAGACTATGTATTTTGTATCTGTTTTGAGACTCTGTATTGTGGTGGCTTCATGAACCACTATTTATTTTATTTCCGCTACGAGTTATTCTAATATTTCTGTGTTTGTGATTCTGTGAATGATTTTATTTGCTCCAAATTTTATTACAATCTATTATTTTGCATTATTCAAGTCTGACATGTGTGGATTATTGTCGATTTGAATGGTCCAAAATAGTGGGTCGTTACATTTGGTATCAGAGCCAGGTTTTAGGCAAACCTTAGCCCATGGAGCAAAAACTCATTAGAGATAGGGTAGAAATACCCTAGAATGAGTGAAATCAAACTCAGAATCATTTCTTTGTGAGTGAACGTATTTTCAAAGTATAAAATGACTTTAAAATGATTTTAAATGATTTTCAAAGATTATTTTGATATAAAATTTCCTTGTTTTAAAAGCAATTTTTCTAAACTTCCTTCTTTTCATATCTACCTTGTTAGAAATTTCTGTTATTAGGATATTCATCCAAGTGATTTTATCTTGTCTTATCTTACCTTATCTTTGTCTTCTCTTTACCTTTGTCCTAAATTCATTCTTGATATTTTCAGGATGAATCGTGGAAATGGTAGAGGTAGGGGTCGTGGTACTGCCCCAGCTCCTCAACTTGTTGCACCTGTTAGGTTTACTGTTCTCTGTAAGGAATTCTCTCAGCTCGGTGGTACTAAGTTCACCGGTTCAGAGAGTATTATCGAAGCCCAGCAATGGTTACGGAGTTTAGAGAGGATATTTACTGGTCTTGAGATTACTGATGCCTAGAAGCGTCAGTTAGCAGCTTGTCAGCTGCAAGAGTCAGCCTTAGATTGGTGGGAGTATGTTACAGCTCACACTAACGAAAGTGATCTTTCGTGGGAGCAGTTCAGGTATCCTTTGTGTTACCTTGAATTTTTACCCATTTTCTTTGCTTTTGAATCTATCTTAAGTTTTGTTTCTGTATTCTTTTTCCAGGGAGGCTATTGTGGCAAAATGGATGCCCGAAGCCGGGAAATCTCAGCTTTATCGAGAATTCATGGATCTTAAGCAGGGTACCATGTCTTTTTCTGAGTATGAGCGGAAGTTCAATGAACTTTCCAAATTTGGTCCTGGTCTTATTGACACTCAGCTTAAGAAAAATGAGAAGTTCATAGCTGGAGCTCGCCCAGAGTTCTACGATCGTCTTATTTCACATGTTCATGGCACTTTTACTGAGCTCATGGATATGGCTATTCGTTATGAGAACCCTACTTCCAAGGGTCCTGCTGCTTCTGGTGCTCATGTATCTCAGTCTTCCTCTGCAAATTCTAAGAAGAGAAAGCCCAATTTCCACCAGCAGAAGAAGAATTGGCTCAAGCATCCAGGTTTAGGATCTTCATCATCTTCCCCTTCTCAGAGGCACCCTATCGATCTATCCACCATTACCTGCTTCAAATGTGACCAGAAAGGACACTATGCTAATAGTTGCCCTACTTCGGTTAGTGCTGCTGTTCCTCCACCTCAGGTTACCAGGAACAATCTTTGTCATGTTTGTCTTCAGCCAGGTCATTTTAAGAATGACTGCCCATTGTATCAGAAGGGAAAGCCATCTGGTGTATTTGCTGTTACATCTGCTTCTTCACCTGTTGCACCTGCTCCTGCTCCTAGCGATGATCGAGGTACTCTTCAGGGCACCTTTACTTTATTTCATCATCCTGTTCGTGTTTTATTTGATACTGGAGCTTCACATAGTTTTATTTCTGATGATTTGTGTAATGAGTTTGAACATCTCCTTTCTCCTGAGTATGCTTCTGTTCCTTTATGTGTTTCAAATCCTATTGGTGGTCCCGCAAATCTTGATAAGATTTGTAAGCAAGTGAGACTCTACTATTCTGGTCATAAATTTTCTGAAGATTTCTATGTTCTTGGTTTCGATGCTTTTGATCTGTTGCTTGGAGGTGATTGGCTTGATGGGCATGATGCCCGTATCTCTTGTAAATCCCGATTTGTTTCTCTTAAGGATGATCGGGGTAATTCTTTGGTCATTCAGGGTCGTATGCCTCATGATTATGCTGGCAGCTTTATCTTTTCTCTGGATGCTTCACCTGTTGATCTTCAGTCAACTCGTGTAGTCAATCTCTATCTCGATGTTTTTGGTGAAGTTACTGCTTTACCTCCTAAGTGGGAAATTGATTTCCGCATTGATCTTATTCCTGGAGCTCGACCTGTAGTTCTTCCTCCTAGAAGAATGGCACCCCGCAAGAAGGTTGAGTTAGGGAAGCAAATTGAGGACCTGTCTTCCAAAGGTCTAATCAGACCTAGCTATTCTGAATGGGGAGCTGCGGTGGTTTTCGTCACCAAGTCCGATGGTTCTCTCCGGATGTGTGTTGATTATAGGGAGCTGAACAAGCTTACTATGAAAAACAGATATCCAATGCATCGCATCAATGATATGCTTAATCAGCTTTATGGTGCTACTGTTTTCTCTCAACTTGATCTTGCCACAGGTTTTCACCAGCTCAGAGTTGCTGAGGAAAGTATTCCCAAGACTGCTTTCCGTACTGAGAATGGATTCTTTGAATGGTTAGTCATGCCTTTCGGTTTGACTAATGCTCCTGTTTTCTTTGTTGATTTGATGAATCGTGTTTTCCGTGATGTGCTTAATAAATTTGTTCTAGTCTTTGTTGATGATATTCTTGTTTTCTCTAAGTCCAAGAAAGAGCATGAGTCACATTTGAAATCTGTTCTTGAAACTCTTAGAAATCATTAGTTGAAGGCTAAATTTTCTAAAATGCCATTTCTGGAAGGATGAAGTCCGATTCCTCGAGCATATTGTTTCTAGTAATGGAGTTTCTGTTGATCCAGTCAAGATCGATGCGATCAATGTAAGTCTTTCCTTCCTTCTCTTTCCTTGTTCATTCAGTTTATTCTATCTTTCTTGTTGTCCTTATTTATCCCTATTCTGTACAGGATTGGGAAACTCCTAAGACTCCAACTGATATCCGTAGTTTTCTGGGCCTTGCCGGTTATTACCGGAGATTCATTGAGAATTTCGCTTGGATTGCTGCACCTCTCACTGCCCTGACTCGGAAGAATGCTAAGTTTATTTGGAGTGATGAGTGTAAGGCTGCATTCAGTGATTTGAAGCATAAGCTTACTTCCGCACCAGTTCTTACCATTCCAAGTGGAAATGAGGGATTAACGGTATACACTGATGCTTGTCGTGAAGGTTTGGGAGCTATTCTGATGCAGGATGGTAAGGTGATTGCTTATGCTAGTCGTCAGTTGAAGACCCTTGAAGCCAATTATGCTGCCCATGATTTAGAGTTGCTTGCTGTTGTTTTTGCTTTGAAGCTGTGGAGACATCATCTTCTGGGTGCTAAGTTTGAGCTTTTCACAGATCATCAGTCTTTGAAGTATATTTTCTCTCAGAAGGATTTAAACCAGAGACAAGTTAGGTGGTTAGAGTTCCTTGCTTCTTATGACCTCGACATCAACTATACCCCTGGAAAACGCTAATGTGGTGGCAGATGCTTTGAGTCGGAAGAAGGCTTTGTTGTGTTTGCTTGTTGTTTCTTCACCTCTTGTGGATCGTATTATGGCTAGGCAGGATGAGGATCGGATGCTTAGATTGATTAAGGAGAATGTTCGAAGTAGAGTTGGAGGTAGTAGTCATGATGACAGTGGTGCTCAGATTGATGATAAAGGTGTGTTGAGGATTAATAATAGGATTTGTGTCCCGAATGTTGATGGATTGAGACAGGAGTTACTTTGGGAGAATCATCAGTCTAGACTTTCTATTCATCCAGGTGTGACCAAGATGTATCAGGATATGAAGAAGTTGTATTGGTGGAGAGGTATGAGGCGAGATATTTCCATTTTTGTTAATAGGTGTGCGACTTGTCAGCAAGTTAAGGCAGATCATCAGAAGACCCCTGGTTTGTTGCAGCCTCTTGAGATTCCCAATTGGAAGTGGGAACAGGTTTCTATGGATTTCATTGATGGATTACCGAGGACTAGGAAGGGTAATGAGAGTATCTGGGTTATTGTGGATAGATTGACCAAATCAGCTCATTTTATTCCGGTCAAGTCTACCCGTTCTGCTTCTAGTTTGTCTGAGATTTACATGAGGGAGATTGTTCGTCTCCATGGTGTTCCTCTCAGTATTGTTTGTGATCGTGATCCTATCTTTACTAGTAGGTTTTGGAAAGCCTTTCAGGATTCTTTGGGTACTCGTCTGAATCTGAGCACTGCTTATCATCCACAGACCGACGGTCAAATGGAAAGGATGAATCAGATTCTAGAAGATCTTCTTCGTGCTTGTGTGCTTGATTATGGAGGATCTTGGGAAGATCATCTCCACCTTGTCGAATTCACCTATAATAATAGTTATCAGGTATAATTTCTATCTTCTGTTTTAATCTTATCTTAATCTTTTATCTATCTCATTTCTATCTTTGAATTCAGGCCAGTATCAAGACGTCTCCGTTTTCTGCTCTTTACGGACGACCTTGTAGATCTCCTTCTTGCTGGATTGAATCCGGTAATCGTTTGGTTCTTGGTCCTGAGATGATTTTAGAGGCTTCTGAGAGAGTTGAGGAGATTAGAAGGAAGATGAGGATTGCTCAGGATAGGCAGAAGAAGTATGCTGATAGGCGTAGGCGGAGTTTGGAGTTTGCTGTTGGTGATTTGGTTTTCCTTAAGGTCTCTCCCTTAAGGAATGTTATTCGCTTTGGTCGTAGAGGGAAGCTTTCTCCTAGGTTTGTTGGTCCTTTCCGCATTTTGGAAAGAATTGGTTCTTTGGCTTACCGTCTGGATTTGCCCGAGAAGTTCTCTGGAGTGCATAATGTATTCCACGTTTCTCATCTTCGTCACTATCTGCATGATCCATCTCTTATTGTTCAGCCTTCTACTCTTGATAGTTTGGATATTGAGCCTAATATGACTGTTGAGAGGAAGCCACTTCGTATTGTCGACAGAGGTACGAAGCAACTAAGAAGGAAATCTTTTAGTCTGGTCAAAGTACAGTGGAGTACTGATGATCGTGATTGTACTTGGGAGACGGAGGAAAGCATTCGTGCTTCGAATCCGGAATTGTTCGTTCCAGGTACTATTTGCTTTCTATCTTGTTTTTCCCCTTATTTTCTCTGTTTCTGTTCTTTTCGAGGACAAAAAGGTTTGAGTGGGGGAGAGTGTAACAACCCAATATTTTGGAAATTATTTTTAATTTCAATCTATTTCATTTTTAAATATTTTTATAGTGAAGTATGAATTTTTCTAGAATTAATGGTATTTTATTGTAATTTTCATGTTCTGTTTCCTATTTTTAAGCAATTTCTTCCATTCTTTTGATATTTTCTATGAATTTAATTATTTATTTCACTTTGAAAATGTTTTAAAAATCATTTTATTTCAAATTTTTTTATAATATTTTTAAAATGAAGTACATAATTTTCCAAAGCCATTGGCTATTTTTCTGTAATTTCTGGACACTATTTCTAATTTTTGAGTAAATTTTGTAATTCTTTTTCCATTTCTTTTAAATTTAAATATTTATTTTTATTTCCTACTACTTTGTTTCAGTTGTAAATAACATTTCTGAGTTTATTTTGTTTATTTAAAATTAAAGAGAAAAGGAAATACCAAAGGTTTTAAAAAGTGCAAAACATAAGTCCTTTCACCTTCAAAACTCTTCATTTCTTAAACTCCTCATTTATTTGCATTATTGGCCGTTCATTCTAAGTCATAGCCGTGTATTACCATTCCTTTTCACGTGGAAAAACTTCAGCACTTCTCATTTTCACGACTTCTTCAAAACTTCCTTGGTAATGGCCTCCTCTTTTACACTTTTCTTCCATTTTTCTTACTTTTTTTGCCTTGTTTCTCTTCTAATTTGCATGGCCTCTTCACCATAGCCATGGCCACCATCCCCTACCACTCCTCCTTGGCATCATCACCAACCACCACTTCAGGTTAGACCATGGCCGAACCCTCCTTGAAGCCAAACTTCACCAAAAATGCAAGCAATGTCCAAAACAATGCATAGCCGAGCACATTGTTGACCACCACCCCATTTTCCATCACCTCCACCATCTTTGGCCGCCACCACCCCCTTGTCCAGACCCTACCTCATTGCTCCAGCCCCTGATCTACCACCTGGACCCTCTGGCCGAGCCTAACCATCCATGGTTGAGCCTTAGTTTGACCACTTTTCCACTTATTTGCTTATAAAACCCCTTCACCTTCACATGTTCATAACTCCACCATTGTTCACCACTTTGGCCGAGCCATGCTAGCCCAAAACCCGAGCCTAAACTTGACCAAAACCTGACCCTATGCAACCCCTAGGCCGTACATAGTATATGAGAAGCAAGGCAAAAAGTTTGGTATTTGTATTCGCTTTTATTCCAAAGTTATTTCATTTTAAAGTTGTATTGAAATTGTTTGTTTGATTTTTTGTTTTGGGTTGTACACAAGAGTTGTAGCTTGGATTCGCTCTCTACTCAAATCATTGTCGTGTCATCGTGCTTGGTTTTCTGTTGTGCTTTTGGTTTTGAAATCTTCAGCAATAAGAGGTGAGTAAAACTCACACGACGTTCATACTTATGTAGTTGTGAAACAACAACAACTGAATGTGTAGAAAAATCTATATTATGTTATAATCTGCCTGTGATTAATTATATATGATGTTAACCTGTTAAAATTCATGTCATATCATTCTGTTAATTATTTATGTTTTTCTGTTCATTTTTATCGGTTTATCACACTGCAAGTTCCTTGTAGATTAGGTTCACTATGGGTTGAAATGATACGTACCCGAACGGACTTTACAATAGGGAAGGATCGTTATGGGCTGAAATGATAAGTCTGAGCGACCTTTTAATAAATTTTATTTACTTGGGATTGCGGGTTTGAAATGATAAAACCCGGATTTTCTTTGTAAACTACGGATTGAAATGATATATTATCCGTATCACTTGAATTAGGCTAGAAAATATTATACAGACCCGTGGTTATTTTCTATACTTTTCTAGACATTTTTAAATTTTTTTTATGTAAAAATATAATAAATTGATTTAAATTAAATTTTAAAATGATTTATTTAAAGTAGAAATGATTTTTCTTTGGGCTAAATGTAAAATAAATGGATAAAAATAGTGATTTTAAAGTGTAACTTAAAAATTGAAAATTTGACTGAAAAGAAAAAAAATGGAAACTTAAGTTAATTAAATTAAAATGAAAATTAAGTTTAAATGGTGTAAAATGGAGATTTAAATTTAAGTGTTGAAATGAATTGTTTAAATGAAAAATGGGAATTGACACACTTGAATTAAATAAGTGAATTTTGCAAATTTTTTATTTTATTTGTAAAATTTCTCTTTATAAAAATCATAAGTTAAAGGATTTAAATGAACATTTTAATGTGAAAAAAATATGATTTTTATAAATTTAAATGATTTAAATCGAAGTTTATTTATGGCTGGAATTACACTTAAAAACCTGGAAATTCAATTTATAGCACTTCAGAATTGCTACCATTTCTGGAAAATGAACTAATTCTGAACTAAGTAGAATCTGCAGCACTTGTTAAGTGCTGTGGTTGTATAAATGGACTTAAAGACTAAAATGAACTAAGGCTATGACAACACTTGGTAAGTGCTGTTGTGGCAGGAACTAAAATTGAACCTGAACTAATGAAGGGGCTACTGTAGCACTTGTTAAGTGCTGCAGTAGCCTGAAATATGATTTTTGTACATAACTGAACATTTACAACAGTTTATAAACGCTGTCTTTGCTGAATTGAATTTCAACCTTTAATTTGAACCCTGAACTATTACAGCAGTTCTGTAAATGCTGTCTTTTCTGAATCGAACTATTTTTCTTTAAAACTGAACTATTACAGCATTTTTTAAATGCTGCCTTTGCTGAATTGAATTGTTTTCAAATATAACTTACCGCAGCACTTTTTAAATGCTGTGAAAGCTGAAATTTAATGTTTTTAATGTTTTAAGTGAATAAATGAACTCAGAAAAGGATAAAATTTTGGGAATTGAATATTTGATTTAAAAGAATAATGACTTTGTTTTTAAATGGTTTAATTGGAGTAATTTGATTTGAAATATAAACTGTTTTTAAATTTATAACCACGGGTTATAATAACGATTGGTTGTTAAAGAGATCGGGATCGGATATGGACATACTCTCTATCAATACCGAAAACCACTTTGACAACTGTGTATGCGGTGGAGTTTCCAGAATGAAGTAGGATGGTGGCGACGATCATAAGGTATATACGTGGACCCAACTCCGGTGAGTTGGCATAAGGTGGCTAAAACAGGAGCGATTGACGGACCAAGGAGGTAGCACCTCTGATCAGACACACTTCTTCGATACCATTCTATTACTTGTGATTGATTTGGTGGCCACCCTTGATTTGGGAGTGTTGTTCGAGGTGGGCGGTAATGGCTGCTATGCGTCACCACCAGTCCGGATGCGTAATTGGTATATCTACCCTGGCATTGCCTTGTGTGCCGTGTCACCTACCATATCAAGCTTTACTACGAGTTTCTATTTGTGTCGTACCTATGTAGTATCTTCTCATAGCCTCGCGAGGTATGCAGGTATTGTGTATACTATTGGCATTTTACGTGTTAAGGTGGAAAATGTAAAGCCTTAACGCTATTTAAAAGTATGTTTATTTTATGATTAGACATTATTATAATAGCGAATATTACTACATAGTAGATAGTTTAACGGATCCTTAAAGAATGGGCGATCCCAAGCATTCTTTAAGTTACTTGTATCTTTATTACAGTTCACTTGAGTTGGTTTACATTATATAAGTATGTATGTCCTGACTCGAGTGTTTGTGTTTTATTTACGCTCGGGTCAGCCTGAGTATTCACAGCTTTGGATTTCACTTTTTCTGGAGCTAGGAATCGCTGGAGATTCTGCTTATCTAGTTATCTATCTATTTCAGTTTCAGTTGTTCTATTTCAGCTTTTGTATTAGAGACTTATGTATTTGGGATTTCTATTGTACTTGTTTCAGAACTGTATTGGTTTTCAGACTATGTATTTTGTATCTGTTTTGAGACTCTGTATTGTGGTGGCTTCATGAACCACTATTTATTTTATTTCCGCTGCGAGTTATTCTGATATTTCTGTGTCTGTGATTCTGTGAATGATTTTATTTGCTCCAAATTTTATTACAATCTGTTATTTTGCATTATTCAAGTCTGACATGTGTGGATTATTGTCGATTTGAATGGTCCAAAATAGTGGGTCGTTACAATACATCTACGGTATTCACGTGCTGAATACGCAAGTGCAGGACAGACAGATTGTTACGGTAAATTAAAAGAAAAAGAAAACGAACAAGGAAGGAAGAACAAAATATCTGAATCTCAAAATGGGATGATAATATTTAATATCAAAATCGTACAAAGGGTTACTCCAAAATACAATGTAATTTTGGAGTTATTAACCTAAGTACTATAATTAGCCTGGATAGTTATAAAAGCCTCTCCTCACTATTGCCGAAAACCTTCTTTCTTCAAACTACTCGAATGAGCACCTGAGGAATTAAGGGAAAGACAAAACTATGAGTCAGATATAAGTCTGGTGTGAGAAATAGAAGAAATATGAGGCCTTATATAAAATTATCTTTTGAGACCAATCGAATCACCGGAGTGGATTTACCCTAAAAAGAACCAAAACTATCTAATAAGTACATATAGCGATATAATAGATAGTGTCTATGGTGTAGAATATAACTTAGAAAATAACTATGCTACTTGTATCTCACAGCATAATAATATTAGAAGTAAAACTAAATCCACTAAGGTATGTTCGCATATGGATTTCCATTGGAGATCTCCTCAGTACATCGAGGCCGACCTCCTAACAAGGGTCAAAAGCTACCTTCTGAAACCAAGTATATCTCTAGATAAAATGTATCACAAAGGTAAATATAGTTGGTCTACAACCAAACACAAGATATCGAACACCATCTACTCTCTCGAGCCTTGATCAAAAGCATCTCTAGATATTTGGAGTTAAGTACCCTAAAGTTAACTAAGCCCACTAGCTATACATCCTTCTCTTTTTTTCTATCATTTTCGATGGTGAAGTCACGTTCAACATCTCGCACATGAGTCTTCATCACACGAATAGATCTCGAATCTCTACATGAATTCCATCATAAGTCATCCAGCGAATGCTAACTTTGTCATCTCTCTTGGAATCACGCTCAAGATAGATAGTACAATATGATAGTATCATTCGAAATGATAACACTGACCTCTCCCTAGGAGTTACCCTTAAGATAGATAGTGCAAACCTATAACATTTGCTCCATAATCCTTCCAAAACATAGAAATCATATGTTGGTTTTGAAATGGGTACAGTTTCGAGTCATCTCATATAAGTATACTCCCCAGCTTACCAGACTCTTAAAAACCAATTTATGAATTTTTGGTTAACTCAACTATGGTTCTTTCAGAAATAAATAGATAAGGAACAATGGTAGAGATCATCTCTTATCCGGACAGATTTCTTTATGTCTTGTTCTAGAAGAGCAAGACAAGTTTATATGTATGGTATAGCATCGCTAAGAGGACAACTATACCATATATCTCGTGATTCTTCTAGATATTTCCTAAGTTAATTTTGGTCAAATTCAATAGGAATAAAAATGATCGCATGTGGAAATCAATTCTCGTACACTTATCACTGTTTCTAACCTTCTCAGCTTACGTTGTCCCTCAGTCAAAAGTGAACCTAGGTAGGTTAGAGCACTAGTTAAGTCAAAGCTCTGTCGTGATACTTCATTCTTAACTCTTACAGATAGAACAAGTCTACTTTGTCGGCTTTTAGTGCTAAGTATAGGAGTAAACACTTTCCATAGACGAATAACACAAAAACACAATTAAGTCACACAAGTGATTTCTAACCCCGTATTATCAAATAATATTTCTTTGTAAATATTTGTATATAGATTTAAAATACCTTTATAAAAGATATATACATATATACTACTACTTTACTATTCATTTATAATCTTTCCATTATTTCAAATTTTATTCATATGCTTATCTCAAAGGTACAAGAATATTCACAAATGACTTAACAAGCTTTTCCACTTTAAAATATAATCAAAGAGGTTAAAAATAAATGTTACCAAAACATCGTTACTATTTACCCCTTTTCTCTTTTATAAATTAAACCATTACTTTATCTAACCTTTTTCCAAAAGATTCCATGCTTATCATTATCTTTAAAATACTCTTTTCAAAAATCTAATTACAGTCAAAAGTATATTCAAATGGGTTAAAAACAAATATTGCTAAAACATTGTTTACTATAAACCTAAAACACTTTATACTCTTTATTATATCTAAAACATTCTTTTTAAAGATCTAAATATATTTATTTAACAAGATAACATATTTTCAAATAACTTCTTAAAACCATTCATTATAATTTAATGTTATAACCAAACCCCACTTATCCGTTTATAAAATACTTAACTTACTTTTCCAAATTCATACACACTCACACACTTTTAAAATACTTATAAATAAGTTTTGAATATCTATATAAAATATCAAGTAGAAATAACTAATTTAGAAATTACTAGGAAAACCATTTGAAAAAGCATGTTACAAAGAAAACATTATACTTTAAAAATTCATAGATAATTATTAAAAATACATTTAAACTTAAAACCACTTTTAAAATACCTTAAAACCTACTACTAAACATTACTAAAAAGATCGCACAAAAATAATAAATTCAAATAACATTTTAAACAACTTTAAAATTACAAAAGTGGCTTAAAACAACAAACACCAAACAGTGCCATAAAAGCCCAGAAATGCTACTGTAGGTCAAAGAAAACATCTATAAAGTGGTGTAAAAGATATTGGACAGAGAGTAGGTTCAAAAAGAATGAAAATTTAAGGTCGGTTTTCTCTATCCAAATAAAGGTTTTAAGATCTAAAACTTTTACATTAATTAGCATACTTAGACTACTTAAATACCGTGCAAAGAAACTCCTAAGCATATATCTTTCAAAATCATATTAAAAATTTCCAAAACAAGGCTTTCCAAAGTGCTAACATAGCAACCTTTTTGCTTTAAATTTTACCACTTTGTTCAATGAATTAGGAAATGATTTAAACTCTCTTTTTTACAGCATATACTATACTAAGAGTATTTATTAAAGCAACAATTAAACCCCTAAGGATGTCTTTCAAAACCGTGATAAAAATTCCCAAAAACAAGGCATATGCAAAGTCCTCATAAGTGACCTTTCACTCCTAATAAGTTTCTAACTTTGTTCTACAAGTTCTATAATTTTTCAAACCTTTTCCTTTCTACCTCATACTCTATTATAAGTGTAGAGCACAACCAAAATATATTCTTTCACAGTATATTTACATATAACCATTTTAAATAAGTTAAACACAAGGGGATTTCAAAGTGCACTTATAGATGCCTTTCTCGCTTCGAACGCTTTCAAACAGACTTTAACTTCACACACAACCAAACCAAATATGTAAACACAAATTTAAGGCCACGATACATGTTTTAGAGGGTAATAGAAGTGAATATATTACATATAAAGTTGTCATTTTTTTCCAAAGCAAGAGGGTCCAAAGTTATAACTTTCATTAGTTAACTTCATTACTTTACTTTATATTCACACAAGAAACATATATATATATATACATAAAATATACTTTTCAGTTGTGAGTTAACTTACTAGAATCCATGCTAACATCAAGCATAAGCATTCTATAACACATGAACACTTCCTACCATCACCAAAAAAGCAAAAAATCCCACCTTTTCTTTCAAAAGCTCACGGTCATGCTTCCTCCTCCCCTTATTGCTCTTGGCCAGTACATGTTTGGGTTGTTGTGCTCTTATCCTTCCAACTTTGAGTTGTTTCCCTACTCTTAGATTGCCTTGGGTCTTTTCCAAAGTTTGAGAGAGTTTGGGCTTCATTAGCATTGATTTGAGAATGTTAAAGAGGAGAAAAGAGAGCTTGAAGACATTGTTTTGTGCTTTACTTTGTAAACTAATTTATGAGCCTAATAAAGTGTATTTGTAAACTCTAACAAGAGGTTACTACCACCTCCTACTCTTTGTGAAAGGTCACCAAGCACCCTCTCCCTCACATACCAACTTTCCATCTCACTTAGCTAAATTTTCTTCCTATCTCTAAAATATATTCTCCTTAATGCATTTGCTAATCTAATTACTATTTATATTTAGTTAGCCATATTAAGCAAAATATCTTTAGCTGCTAATTAGACATGCCCAAAAAGTTCGAACAACATTTACCGTGTAAAATGCCTATTTATCGATAAAACAATTTTCGGTCACATTATCGATATTTCTTCGAATTGTTTAGTTTTGTAAACATATTTCAAAAACAAGTTTACAACCATATATTATTAATTAAAAGGGGGTTAACAAGGTTATAAAATCCATCAATCACATTTAAGCAAGATTTAAATATTTAAATAATTCAGATATTTAATCATGATGTGTTCAAAATTCCAGGTCGTTACATTCTCCCCTACTTAAAATATTTCATCCTTAAAATTCCAACACAACCAATTAACAAAAGAAACAAGCACAAATCAATACTCAGCCGAATTCAAAATTACTAGCAAATAAAGCTCATGGTTTTCCCAAGTTCAAAAACCTCATCAATACACAAGGATGATAAATAATCTACTAAGTGTAACTTAAGCTAAATAGCCTCAGACTATTACTCAGAAGATTAGTCATGCTACTCAACTACAATTCAAAAAGTCATTCCCTAAACTCTTCATAAGTCAATAGAAACTTAATATACATATACTTAAGTCTGTACGATATACATGGATCATCCATATGGGATCAAATCTGAGCTCTTGCTCGATCACATAAATTTCTCTTCCTAGTTAGTATAGATCACTTGACTTCTCTAGTGCGGATACCGATTGAGTTCGTTGAATAGAAACCTTTGTTTTCCTTACATAGCCATATACTATGATAGAAAACCTCAAAATCATATCAAGAATCCATTTCAAGTATTCGTAGTCAAGAATTGAGTGAAAAATCATTTATTGGACCGTGTAAATCACCTAGAATACATGTACTCGAATCCTGGATCAAGCATAGCCATGCAAATAAAATGATCTACCTACAACTTATGTATTTTTATCCTATTGGTTTATTTAACCATATCAATTACTTTTTATATTACATTCATTTACACAAATAGTATCTCATTCAATACTAAAATTAATTATGAAGCATTTCATAAAACATACCTTTTTAAAAACATTTTATCAAGATGTAACTTAATTTATCAAAAAATTTATTAAAACACAACTAAAGTTTATAAAAAATTTCATAACTTAAGTTCATATTCGTATAATACCCTACTACATCCTAAGAGTGTATACAAAACACCATCACTTTTTTAAAATTCGGATGAAGGTCCAAAATAAATCAGGGTCTTATAACTGAGTCAGCTTTTCAACTTCTTTAACTATCGGGTTAGGAAAATGGCTTAGAAGAAAGGGACACTGGTATCCAAACTTAGGCTTAGAGCCTACTTTCCTTAGACATGCCTAAGGTAAAGACGTTTATTAGTTGGTCCAATAATATTGAATGTTTTACTTAACAATGATGTTCAAATAAATTTAAACCTATGCTTTAACGTTATTACCATCTCAACTCAAGAGTTAAATAAACTCATCTTTATATTTTCAAAAATACTTAACTTCAAATTCTCTAATGATCCAGAAGTTGCTGATTGTCAAAAAATCACTGAAAAATCATTTTTGTTTTAATAAATGAAAACTACCAACCAAACACATTATTATAACATAATGAACATACCACATTTCCCTATTGTGTAGGATACATGCATCAATAAAATAACTTATCAAAGTTTCACTTATTTATTAGACATACTTTACTATAAAGGGAAAACAAGAAAAGGTTCCATAATTATTTAGGCTATGCTACTACCACTTGCGCTCCATACATAGCATAGTTAGAAATCTTTTCTGTATGGAAAGTTCATATCGAAATTTGTATTACCAAAACTACTTTGTATTTAACTACACTTTATTACCAATTTCTATATAGAAAACTTCAGAACCAAATACCGGGTTTTATTCACAATCATTTGAAATAATAATACATACATATACCTTTTGTATATAAAATCATACTTTTAGGATTTAACCAAAATCATTTATACTTCATATAATATGACTAAGTATCATGATCTTGCATTATAAACCAATTTCCCAAATATTTAATTCAAAATCCATAGAAATTGTGGGAACAGATCGAGTAACACCAAATTGATACCAAGGAAATGGGTCCAACCAAGTCATCTCATATATCCTCTTATTAAGAAGGGAAATGCTCACGAGAAGTGCTTACCAACCGACCACATCTCTCATCCATTTTTAGTCACTTTCGAGACTTTCGAACTAGCTAACACACAAATACTTTGTTCTCGAATTGACTCGTTGATTCTAAGAGCAATCTCGAACTCAGCAAACCCTAAAACTCTTTTCAATACGTTAATATTCACAAATACTTTCAAATAATACTGTAACTTCCTTAATTTTTTTGTAACATTATTCAAGAAATTTAATTAGATAGATTAAATAGAATAATATGTGGCATGATAAGGAGAATGAGATTTGTTAACTAATATGGGTCGTTCCTTAAGTAATCAATTAATAAGGTTGATTTAAAACATAGAATAACAAAGAATTAATAAGAAGGGCATAATGGGAATTATCCTTTGTTTATTCCTTAAATCCCTCCTCCCTCTCATTCATTCTCATTTGAAATTCACAAAACAAAACACAAATTAAGGCCGGCCATTAACAAGAGAAGAAGAATGGGAAAACTCTAAGGGACTCAAGGGAAAGACTTAGGGTAATCAATCAACAAAAAATCTCAATCACTCTTATCCAATCTAAGGTAAACAATAGTATCCATCTCATTGATTATGTTTTTATTACAAATTATTGGTTGATTTCAAATTGTTTATGATAATATGTCACGATTTGATGGTTGATATCATTATTGGATGGAATGACAATTTATTAGAATTTTTAAGAAATTGTTTTAATGGGTTTTAAAGGTAAAACCTAAGTTTTTGATCTCCGATTGATTTGATTTTCTGATATGGTGTGTAAAATAGTATTTTGGAGATCAATTTTTAATTTTATAATTTTCCAAGTTAATGTGAATATTTTATGAATTTCTTAAGGTGGAAAAGGTGTTTATATCGGGTTTTAAGTATTAAAAATAATTAAATAATTATTTTGACCTTGAAATTTCTATACGAGAAAGAACAGGGAAATTTTAATTTTAATTTTATTTTTTAGGATTTTCCCAAGTGGTTATAATTTTCTATGATTTATTAAGCTAGAAAAGCTTTTAATTAATATTAATTAATAATATAATTTAAATGGGTTTGCAAATTATTTTGGAGAAGGTAAACCATCCTTCTAGCCTTTTTTGAAAAAAAAAATTGGTAAAGTATTTTATTAACCAATAGAAATTTAACAAGGGATAAGGTTTGGTGAAAAGAAATGTCTTTATAAAGAAATAATCGGTTTTAAGTTTATTTACAAGATTGCGATAACGTCAACTTACAGGGCCGAAATCCTTGTTAACAGCCGATATCTGGATTATATGAGATATCGTAGTTATAAGTTCAAAATCTATATAAAGAGATACATACGATATCTACTTGGTACGTATGTAATGAATCTATTCATACACAAGTTTAATACCCATATACATATAGGATTTGGGTATCTCTAGTTGTCAACATGCAGCAGGCCTATGATTTCGTAACTCAAAGGGGTCTTTTATAATGCAGCACTCTTTATTTCTGCCATCCATTCTAAGTGGCAAAGATGCCGTATGTTTACAGTTCCAACATCCATTGTTTTATGGCATGATGCCGTAAGTTTATATTTTTGACAACTATTGTTTTATGGCAAGGATGTCATAAACTCACAGATTCAACATCTCTATTCTTTGGGAATGTAAGCCTTATACTATGCAAACCAAAAGCTAAGTTTTATAGGTGCGACAACCAATATATATTGGAAATTCGACAATCATTGATTTTGGCCTTATGTTTTATAAATTGGAATTATTTGTTTTTGAAACCTATTTTAGAGGTTCGACAACCTCATTTTCTATACCTAATGATTTAAAATTTAACTAAAGCCATGGTGTTTGGCACAAGGTTTTAGCTAAGTAATTGCAATGTTTTCCTTGTTTTTAAAGAATGGTTTTTAAGTTATTAATCATAAATAATGATAAATGTTTTTAAGGAAATAAAGTGGTGTTTAGTCCAAGTTTTGTGCGAAATTGCTAAAAGAATCATTACTTAAATAAAGTAATTTATGATGCCAATGGATATTGAGTGAACATATGTTGATGAATGATGTTATATGTTCTTGTTATTATTTGATCAGCTACATTGCATAATTATCAATGGCATGCTCACATCATTATGACCGAACATTGCATTTTGGGATTAGTGGCAGAATTACCAATTAGGTTATCCTAGTAGTGAGTATGGTCAGACTTAGCTCCTAAGTGAGTAGAATTGCATCCAAGAGATCAAATAGATCTTGTATGTTAGGATACCCAGAACTGATCAAAAGAATATGATTCGAAAGATGTTATTAGTGATAAATAATAGGTTAAAGTGATCCTATGAAAACTATTATATGAGATATTTTATTAGTGGAAACTAATAGGTTCATAGTGATCCTATGAAAACTATGACTAGAGGAGATGTTATTAGTGAAAAAAAATAGGTTCATAATGATCCCATGAAAACTATGAGTTGAGACAGATAGTCCATTTGGTTAGAGACAAACTGTCTATTTATGAAAGGGTAAACCTTGGGTGTGCATATCCCTAGGAGGATAGATTATTTAGACATGCCCATGCTACATACATGCATATGATCATGTTATGATTATTCTAACCATTGTGGTTACAGGTACAAGATTTGTGATTGACATATTTAGATAAATACTAGTGAGGGGAAAATCCATTCCGCTAAGCGGCGTGGTCACACTAGAAATCTGTTTTGGTTTGAGATGGTATATTATTATTCACACTAGACTATTTGTCTGATCCGAAGTTTTTGTTTTCCCCCACACCCTCGGGTCTCAGTTGAGAAGGTCGAGGGTCAGGATTTTCAGGTTAGACGAATAAGCTTCTGGCGTGTAGGAGGCAAGCTAGCTAATATTAGAAGTTTTTATTCCCGCTGTGTTGTTTTAAGCTTATGCTATGTTTGAGTGGATGTAATTACAGAATTTATAACTGTCAAGCATCAGACTCTAATCAACCAAGTGGGCATCTTCATATTTCGCTCTTGGAGTATTTTGTAATTGTTATATTTTCTCTAATGTGGGCAACGAATGAGATTATGCAATGAATGTGAAAATTTTATTCCTGAAATTTTATGAAATTTTATTAATGAGAGGTGTTTGAAATTTTTTTCATATACATATGCTTCTGATGTTTTTGATGATTAACATAACCGCATTGTATCACTGGAGAATAATACTTTTGATGACTACAACATTAGTAGCACTTTTTTCGAGCCTTAAAATGGGTCATGTTGCAACTTAATATCAAAGAGGTTTATGTAAATTTAGAAGATTAAAATATTATGAAAACATAATCCGAATAAATCAAAGAATTAGATCAGGGTATATGATAACGCTATAGTACCGTACGTGTATTTGCTATATTTATAATTATATAGTCTCTCCTCTCTCTTAAACCATTCTTCTGTATCTTATTAAGGCTCGTATGTAGATCATGAAAGCAAGATATGGAAGTAGAAAACGGAAGAGTGAATCTAGGTAAAGGAAGCATCACAACTAATGGAAATGTTTGGCCCAATACTAGAAGGAATCTAGGTCGATAAGAAAATGCTAACCCAAATGCTAATGTGGGTGGTGGAACCCCACCAGTAGATATGGGGACTATGTAATAGTTCTTCGTGAATATGATGCAAGCTGGAACTGCTGCTGGTTTGGTTGGAGGTAGTGCTGCTAATGTGGAAGGAGCTAATCCAAGGTGCCAGTTGGCAATAATTATGCCATGTTGAGCCTGATTATACTAGTCTTAATGGAAAGCCTTTTCTAGGAACGAAAGATGCTATTAAAGTTAAGAATTGGTTGTTGCACTGTGAAAGAACTTCTGCTGATTTAGGCTTGAATGATGAGCAGGAAAGGAGGTTGGCATCGAGGCAGTTGCAAGGAGCTGCTTTGTACTTGTGGAACGGTGTGACCGTAGGAGTCCCAGAGGAGAAATTGATTTGGACTGAATTTAGAAGGAGATTTGAGGAAAGGTTCTTATTTGAGATAGCCAAGTCAACCTTGCTTAGGAAGTTCGCAAAGTTGGAGCAAGGAGAAATGTATATTCTAGAGTATGCAACCAAGTTTGATGAGTTGTCCAGATATGGATATGCTACCATTGATACTATTATTAAAAGAAATGAAAAGTTCATCTAGGGTTTGAACTTAGAGATTGCCAGAGCAAGATTTCCACATCTTAGAAATCCATGTAATGTAGTAGTGGAGATGGTGATAAAAAATGAGGAAATGCTTTCGACACTTGGAAAGGACAAGCCAAAGGAGACTCATGGTACTCAAGACAAGAAAGGAAGTTCTTTCAGAAGAAGGGAGCTCAGAAGGGCGAAGGTGCCAAGAAATGGAAAACCAATCTTGTTTGCTTCAAGTGTGACAAGAAAGGGCACTTTGCTCATGAGTGTCCAACCGGTAAGGGAAAGAAGGTTGTGGAAAAAAAAGTGAGGTGTTTTAATTGCAACCAGATGGGGGATTACAAGAATGAATGTCCAGAACTTACTAAGGCTGACAAAGGGAAAGTTTTTTCTTTGAATCCATCAGCTTCTGGATCGATTGCAGAGGAGAAAGGAAAGTCTGTGATGGGAGGTACGCATTTATCCATAGCATACATGTTAATGTATTCTTTAATACTAGCGCACATTCTTTTATCTCTTATTGTTTGGTAGTTAAGTTAAGTCTAGCACCATAATACCTTGTTACTTCGTTAAGGGTTGCCAATCCAATAGGAAATTTTGCAACTCTTAGGATGAGATGTGGCCATTTAGACTTTGAGTTGTTAGGTCATGCTTTTGCCTACAATTCATATGTATCGGATTTTGTGGGTTTTGGGATTATTTTCGGTATGGATTGGTTAAGCAGATATGATGCTAGGATATTTTGCCAGGATAGGAAGATATCATTAAGACAACCCTAATAGCGATGACCGAATTATTTACTCAACAAAGAATGCGGGTTTCAATGTATTTGTTTTATTGTGTGCAATGAAAGTGAAGGTATAAGTTGTAAACCACTAATTTTAAATAATATTATTCAGGATATTTAATTAGATGAATTAAATAGAATAATGAAAATGTTAAGTGATAAGGGGATTGAGATTTGAATAAATATAAGTAGTCGTGCTTATTAATTTAATTGGGTTAAAGAATGGTTTATAAACAAATTAAATTATGAAAGGGTATAATGGGATTTAGCTACATCTAACCTTACCTTTATATATATGTTTACCCTTAAAACCATTCACGCTCATATTCATTTTCTCATAAAAATAAAAACGTAGACGGTCATTAAAAAGAAAATAAGAAGAGGAAATTCAAAGAAAAAGAAGAGAAAGTAATAAAGGGAATCAAACTCATCTCAATCCATTTTCCTTATCAAAGATTAAGGTGAATAATAATTGCTATCTCTATTTGATGAATATATGTTTCAGATTTAACTTTGAATTCATATATATAATGTTTGATGATGATATGCTTGAATTATGGTTTGTTTAAATTTAAACAAGATTGTTTAAATGATGGTTCATATGGTTTTAAATCAAAACCGTGTGATATTGATGTTTAAATGCCATGAAAAAATTTTATGTTATGCAAAACATGATTTTAGAGTTGGGTTTTAAGTTCCATAATTTCCAAGCTATGGAATAAATTTTATGAATTTTTGAATGAAGATATAGCACGTTGGGTTGATAATTTAATTCAGAAAAGTATATTGAGAATTTGGGTTTGAAATTTGATATGTTAGATAACACTATCAAAGTATATTTCTGTGATTTTTGGGGACTTTTGTTAAGTGATTTGATATACAAAATAAATTATTTTGAGAAGAGGATGAAAATGATTTACGTGTAAATTAAAAGAAAGGTTTTATCTGCAAAAGTTTAAGTTTGATACTTAACCAAAATAAAGAGGCTGTTAGTTTTGAAAGCATGGGAAAAAGTTAAGGCAGCCAATAAGAAATTTACACGTAGGCAGGTTAGTTTATATAAGTTGCTTAATTTAGTATTTAACCTAGAAAAACAAGTTTCGCCTCTATTCAGAGTACCTTTCGTCACTTACCTTTCGCCTTCGACTATGTTGAAACCCCATTAAGCTAAATTCAATACACAGGGTATCATCTAGGTGATACGTAGTGGATTGGAGAAAGGCGAAAGGTATGGTATCGAAAGCATAGCTTTCGATGGGGTCGTTACCTCAGTTTGTTTTAAAAAGATAAGCACCTGCCTTTGTTTTACTAAGCTTTCAACTTAGTCGATACGTATGTTTTCGAAAGGAGGATTATAATGACTTTCGAAGGGGTTGCCATGTTTTTTTTAAAAGAAAAAGGAGTTTTGAAAGAGTTCCTTTAATTATAAATCAATGCTTTCGAAAGAAGGGGTTCCGACCTAGTCGAAGCCCTGTCGTCGATTCTTTTTCCTTTCAAGTGTATTGAAGTCATCAATGTTGTCGAAAGGTATTTTTTGTTTTAAAGCCATATTAGGCCGCTTTCTAAATGCTTTCGAAAGGGTTATGGGTTTTAAAGGCAATGGTTTTGAAAGGGGTTTCGAAGCCGTTCTTCAATATTTTAAATATATGCTTTCGACTCTGTCGAAAGGGATGGTTTCGACGCCATCATAAATTCCCTAATATTTTTATATAATAAAGAATGGTTTCGAAAGAGATACTTTCGTTTATATATTTTCTTGGACCCAAATGATATTTTTAAAGGTAAACGCAATGATGTTAAAAGGCGGACTTTCAATGTTTTAGGAAGAGATACTTCCAATGATTTCGAAGCTATGCTTCTAATAATTAAAAAGTAACACTTTATTATATTCGAAAGGTTTCGAAAGAAAGATTTTAAAGTGTTTTAAATGCAGAAGCCTAATGTTTTGAAAAGAGATATATGCTTTCAAAGGAGGCTATCCAGTACGGTCGAAAGCAAGGTTTCAAAGATTTCGAAAGTATAGTTTTCAAAACAAATAACCGAATCTCATTTAAAAGCAAAACAATAGCATACTAACAAACAAAGTATTTTGAAATGGAATTTATGAAGAAGTTTTAATGGGTTAAAAGAATTAACCAAGTTATATTGTTTGTTTCTCCATATATGTATATATTCACTTTATAATGAATCTAAAACTGTATTTTGGAAAAAAGTAGAATAACCAGTTAGGTTGACCTAGTAGTGAATATAGGTAAAAGATATTGGCAGGGGCCAATAGGTTAACTGTAAGCCCATAAAAACTGTGTAAGGAAAATGATATTGGCAAGGGCCAATAGGTTCATAGTTAGTCCATGAAAACTATGTAAAATTGAAGATGTCAGTTAGACAGGTTTATAGTAAGCCCATGAAAACTATATCCGGATAAGAAAATGCAATATTGACAGAAAGTCAACAGGTTCCTAGTTAGCCCATGAAAATTAGGGTAAAGGAAATGACATTGACAGTTAGCCAATAGGTTCCTAGTCAGCCCATGAAAACTAGGATAAAAGAAATGATATTGGAGTTACCCATAGGTTCATAGTGATCCCATGAAAACTATATAAGTGAAGGGAGTCCATAAATATTTAACCGGTTATTAGCTAGCCCATGAAAACTATTAGGTTAATAGTAATCCTAGAAACTATAACTATGACAGATAGTCAAAATGAATGGGGATGGATAATCCAGAATTGATTCAATTGTTTTGCATATCATCATATAATAATGTTTTGAATTGTTTAACTATTGTGGATGCAGGAGCACAGAAAATGGGTTATAAAAGTTTTTTAGATACTAGTGAGGGGAAACCCGTTCCGTTAAGCGACGTGGTCTCACTACATATCTAATTGATTTAAGATGATATATTATTTATTCATACCGGGCTTTATGTCTGACTCGAAGTTTATATTTTCCCCTTAAACTCTCAGGTATTCAATTGATTTTGAGTAGTTTAAGATTTGAGGTTTTCAGGTGCCTCATAAGACGAATAAGCTTTCGAAATCGTGCATGAGGCATGTAGTTATTTGAGTTCTCTCTCGCATGATTCCGCTGTGTTGTTTTGTTAAGGCAAAGTTGTTTATTGCCTATTATATACTCTGATCACCAAGAGGGCATCTTCATATGTTGCTCTTGAAGTATATTGTAATAATTATATTTTTTCTGAACGTGGTTAACGTTGTGGGATTATGTAAAGAATATTGAAATGGATTTTTGGAATGGAATGTGAAAGTTGTTTTGAAAATTTTAAATTTTTTCCATATCCATGTGTTTCTAGTATATCAATTTATCTAATGTTGCCGTATTTGGTCATCGAATATTAATAACTATGGATGGTTGTAGCATCCGTAGCGAATGAGTGCTGGTTAGGCAAGGGGCAGAAGAAGGCTATGGATAAGAAGCATATCAAGTGCTACAACTGCGATCAAGTTGGGCATTACAAGAACCAGTGTCCAGAGCCAGTTAGGGCGGAAAAAGGAAAGGTTTTTGCTATTGGACCACCTTCTTCTTCCAGACCAACTGCAGCAGATAAGGGAAAGACTTTGATGGAAGGTACATTTTTGATTCAAAGTATTACAGTTAGGATACTATTTGATGCCGGTGCATCACATTCGTTTATATCCTAAAATTTGGTTAATAGGTTATGCTTATAACCCACTTACCCTATTTCTTCCTTAAGGGTTGCGAATCCAGTAGGAGGGTATGCAACTCTAGGGATGAGATGTGACCAGTTAGAACTTAATTTGTTAGGTCATATGTTTGCTTGCAGTTTGTATGTTTATGATTTCGTAGATTTCAGGATCATTTTGGGTATGGATTGGTTGAGTAGATACGAGGCTAGAATATTTTGGCTGGATGGGGAAATATCATTAAGGCATCCAAATAGTCATAACCATATCATCTTCTCAGCAGAGAATTCCGACCGGAGTGCATGTGTTGTGTTAAGTGTCTTGGAAGCAGCGAAAGAGCTATGTCAGGTTCGAGTTGCAAGAGAGTTTGCAGATATATTTGAGCCGATTACAGGACTACCACCGAAATGAGCTATTGAGTTTCGTATAGAGCTTGTGCCAGGAGCTAAACCTGTTAGTAGACCACCTAGCAGAATGCCACCAACTGAGATGAAAGAATTGAAGGTGTAGCTAGTAGATCTAGAAAAAAGGAATTTTATTAGACCAGGTAGTTCGCCTTGGGGAGCGGTCGCGGTTTCCCGAAGAAGTCAGATGGGTCATTGCGGATGTGCATCGACTACCATAAGCTGAACGAAAGGACGATCAAGAATAGATATCCTTTGCCACGAATGGATGATCTATTTGATCAACTGAGTGGAGCCAGAGTGTTTTCCCAACTAGATTTGACGACAGGGTTCCATCAGTTGAGAGTGGCAGAGGAAAGTATTCCTTTGACGGCATTTCAGACTAGGTATGGTTCGTATGAGTGGTTAGTGATGCCATTCGAATTGACGAATGCACCTACTTTCTTCGTGGACTTGATGAACTGGGTTTTTTGAGAACACTTGGATAGGTTCGTGTTGGTATTTATAGATGACATTTTGGTGTACTCGAAAGATAAGAGAGAGCATGAGGATCATCTAAGAGTAGTGCTTACGACACTGAAGCAGCATCAGCTAAATGCAAAATTTTCCAAATGTCATTTTTGGAAAAAGGAGGTCAAGTTTCTTGGTCATGTAGTTTCAAAGGAAGGTTTGGCAGTAGATCCAGTTAAGATCGAAGTTGTCAATAATTGGAAGAGACCAGAGACGGTAGCCGAGATCAAAAGTTTTCTCTGGCTTGCTGGCTATTACAGGAGATTTATCAAAGATTTTTCACGGATAGCAACACCTCTAACTAAGTTGACCAGGAAGGATGTGAATTTCATTTGGTCCGACAAATATGAGGAAGGGTTCCTTAAGTTAAAACATTTGTTGACCAACGCGCCAGTGTTAGTTGTTCCAGATGGAACCCAAGGGTTGTTGGTGTACACTGATGCATGTGGAACGGGATTGGGAGCTATGTTGATGCAGAATGGTAAAGTTATTGCCTATGCTTCTCGACACCTTAAACTGCACGAGGTGAGATATCCTACTCATAATTGGAGTTGGCTACGGTGATCTTCGCATTGAAGATTTGGAGACATTATCTATTTGGGGAGAGATTTGAGCTATACACTGATCATAAGTCCTTAAGATATTTATTCTCTTAGAAAGAGTTAAATATGCGACAACAGAGGTGGCTGGAATTTTTGGCTTCTTATGATATTGGTATAGAATATACTCCCGGGAAAGGAAATAAGGTAGCAGATTCCCTTAGCAGGAAACATCAGAATGTGGTGTTAGCTATGTTGGCAGAATGGAAGAATTTAGGAATTTTGGCTATGCATAGTATAAAGTCGAGATCGACTGCTGATTCTACTTAGAGTACTTCTATGTTGGCCTATTTAGAAGTTCGAGCGGTGCTGATTGAGAGGATAGCTTCTAAACAGAAAGAGGATCCAGAATTAGCCGAGAAGATTAGAAGACTCGAGGTGGGATCCGAAACCGATGATCTTAAAGATTTTAGCATCGACCAGAGAGGATGGTTGAGGAAGAAGGGACGCTTATGTGTTACGAATGTAGAGAACTTGAAAAGAGAAGTTTTGATGAGTGTCATTGATCCAAGTTTACGATTCATCCTGAAGGAACCAAGATGTATCAAGATATGAAGAGGAGCTTCTATTGGGAAGGCTTGAAGAGGGATGTTGGCTTGTGGGTTAGGCAGTGTGCCAACTGTCAATAAGTGAAAGCCGAACACCAGAAGCTGAGCGGGGTACTTCAGCCATTAGAGATTCCAATTTGGAAGTGGGATTCTATATCCATGGATTTTATAGACGGATTTCCAAGGCCGAACAGGGGAAATGAAAGCATATGGATCATAGTGGACAGATTGACCAATGGTGCCCATTTCATTCCAGTCAAGTCAACCAGGACGGCACCTATTTTGGCAAAGTTGTTCGTGAAGAAAATAGTTAGACTACATGGAATTCCTAGTGGCATAGTCAGCGATAGAGATGCATTATTCACTAGCGAGTTTTGAAGAATTCTATAGAGTATTAGGTACCAAGCTCAAGATGAGTACAGTATATTACCTTATAGACGGATGGGTAGACTGAGAGAGTCAATAAGGTACTCGAAGATTTGTTGAGAGCTTGTATACTAGACTTTGGTGGATCTTGGGAAAATCACCTGCATTTGATTGAGTTTTCCTATAATAATTGTTTTCAGACTAGTATAGGAATGGCGTCTTTTGAAGCTTTGTATGGAAGACCATGCAAATCACCAGCATGTTGGTTAGAGACTGGAGACAGATTAGTCTTAGGTCCAGATTTAGTTAGAGAAGCGTTAGAAAAGATTGAGTTGATCCGAGAAAGGATAAAGGAAGCTCAATCCAGACAGAAGAGTTATGCAGATAAAAGGCGTAAAAACCTAGAGTTCTCAATTAAAGATAGGATTTTTATTAAGGTATCACCGATGAAGGGAGTGATACGATTCAGAAAGTCAGGGGAGCTGGCACCGAAATATGTTGGTCCATTCCAGATTATATAAAGGATTGGAAAGCTCACGTATAGAGTAGAATTGCCGAGCAATATGGCAGGTGTCCATAATGTATTTCATGTGTCTCATCTTCGCAAGTATGTGCATGATCCAGAGACTACCATTCCTCCAATAGAATTTGCAGACATGGTAGTAGAGCCTAATTTGACAGTTTTTAAACAACTAGTTCGGATTGTGGGAAGAGATGAGAAAAAATTGAGGTCAAAGACAGTCAAGTTGGTGAAAGTGCAGTGGAGCGACAACGAGAAGGACTGTACTTGGGAGACCGAAGACAGGATTCGAGATACTTATGCTGATCTGTTTTAAAAGTATGTCTATATAGATTTATTTATAGATGATCACTAGTCAGATAGAATAGTATGGTTGTTAGGAGTTGTTACAGATATTTGCTATGATTTGTAGTTAGTCCTTACTGAATTTCGAGGACGAAATTCTTTAAGAAGGGGAGCCTATAACACCACTAATTTTAAATAATATTATTCAGGATATTTAATTAGATGAATTAAATAGAATAATAAAAATGTTAAGTGATAAAGGGATTGAGATATGAATAAATATAAGTGGTCGTGCTTATTAACTTAATTGGGCTAAAGAATGGTTTATAGACAAATTAAATTATGAAAGGGTATAATGGGATTTAGCTACATCTAACCTTACCTTTATATATATGTTTACCTTTAAAACCATCCATGCTCATATTCATTTTCTCATAAAAATAAAAACGTAAGAAAAGAAGATAAAGCCGGCAATTAAAAGAAAAGAAGAAGAGGAAATTCAAAGAAAAAGAAGAGAAAGTAAAAATGGGGAATCGAACTCATCTCAATCCATTTTCCTTATCAAAGATTAAGGTGAATAATAATTGATATCTCTATTTGTTGAATATATGTTCGGATTTAAGTTTGAATTCATATATTTAATGTTTGATGATGATATGCTTGAATTATGGTTTGTTTAAATTTAAACAAGGTTATTTAAATGATGGTACATATGGTTTTAAATCAAAACCGTGTGATATTGATGTTTAAATGCCATGAAAAAAATTTATGTTATGCAAAACATGATTTTAGAGTTGGTTTTAAGTTCCATAATTTGCCAAGCTATGGAAAAATTATTATGAATTTTTGAATGAAGATATAGCACGTTGGGTTGATAATTTAATTCAAAAAATATATTGAGAATTTGGGTCTGAAATTTTGATATGTTAGATAACATGATCAAAGTAAATTTCTGTGATTTTTGGGGACTTTTGTTAAGTGATTTGATATACAAAATATTATTTTGAGAAGAGGATGAAAATGATTTACATGTACATTAAAAGGAAGGTTTTATTTGCAAAAGTTTAAGTTTGATACTTAACCAAAATAAAGAGGCGATTAGTTTTGAAAATCATGGGAAAAAGTTAAGGCAACCAATAAGAAATTTACACATATGCAGGTTAGTTTATATAAGTTGCTTAATTTAGTAGTTAACCCAGAAAAACAGGTTTCGCCTCTATTCGAAGTACCTTTCGCCCCTTACCTTTCGCCTTCGACTATGTTGAAACCCCATTAAGCTAAATTCAATACACAGGGTATCATCTAGGTGATACGTAGTGGATTGGAGAAAGGAAAAAGGTATAGTGTCGAAAGCATAGCTTCTGATGGGGTCGTTACCTTAGTTTGTTTTAAAAAGATAAGCACCTGCCTTTGTTTTACTAAGCTTTCGACTTAATGGATACGTATGTTTTCGAAAGGAGGATTATAATGACTTTCGAAGGGGTTGCCATGTTTGTTTTAAAAGAAAAAGGGGTTTTGAAAGAGTTCCTTTAATTATAAATCAATGCTTTCGAAAGAAGGGGTTTCGACCTAGTCGAAGCCCTACCGTCGATTCTTTTGCCTTTCAAGTGTATTGAAGTCATCAATGCTGTCGAAAGGTATTGTTTGTTTTAAAGCCATATTAAGCCGCTTTCTAAATGCTTTCGAAAGGGTTATGGGTTTTAAAGGCAATGGTTTCAAAAGGGGTTTCAAAGCCGTCCTTCAATATTTTAAATATATGCTTTCGACTCTGTCGAAAGGGATGGTTTCGACGCCATCATAAGTTCCCTAATATTTCTATATAATAAAGAATGGTTTCGAAAGAGATACTTTCGTTTATATATTTTCTTGGACCCAAATGATATTTTTAAAGGTAAACCCAATGATGTTGATAGGGGGACTTTCAATGTTTTAGGAAGAGATACTTCCAATGATTTCGAAGCTATGCTTCTAATAATTAAAAAGTAACACTTTATTATATTCGAAAGGTTTCAAAAGAAATATTTTAAAGTGTTTTAAAGGAAGAAGCCTAATGTTTTGAAAAGAGATATATGCTTTCGAAGGAGGCTATCCAGTAAGGTCGAAAGCAAGGTTTTGAAGATTTCGAAAGTATGGTTTTCATAACAAACAACCGAATCTCATTTAAAAGCAAAACCATAGCATATTAACAAACAAAGTATTTTGAAATGGAATTTATGAAGAAGTCTCCATATATGTATATATTCACATTGTAATGAATCTAAAACTATACTTTGGAAAAAGGTATAATAACCAGTTAGGTTGACATAGTAGTGAATATAGATAAAAGATATTGGCAGGGGCCAATAGGTTAACATTAAGCCCATGAAAACTGTGTAAGGAAAATGGTATTGGCAAGGGCCAATTGGTTCATAGTTAGCCCATGAAAACTATGTCAAATTGAAGATGTTAGTTAGACAGGTTTATAGTAAGCCCATAAAAACTATATCCGGATAAGAAAATGCAATATTGACAGATAGTCAATATGCTCCTAGTCAGCCCATGAAAACTAGGGTAAAGGAAATGATATTGACAATTACTCAATATGTTCCTAGTCAGCCCATAAAACTAGGATAAAAGAAATGATATTAGAGTTACCCATAGGTTCATAGTGATCCCATGAAAACTATATAAGTGGAGGGAGTCCATAAATATTTAACCGGTTATTAGTTAGCCCATGAAAACTATTAGGTTAATAGTAATCCTAGAAACTATAAATATGATAGATAGTCAGAATGAATGAGGATGGTCAATCCAAAATTTATTCAATTGTTTTGCATATCATCATATGATAATGTTTTGAATTGTTTAACCATTGTGGATGAAGGAGCATAGAAAATGGGTTATAAAAGTTTTTTAAATACTAGTGAGGGGAAACCTGTTCCATTAAGCGGCGTGGTCTCACTACATATCTTATTGATTTGAGATGATAGACTATTATTCATACCGGGCTTTATGTCTGACTCGAAGTTTATGTTTTCCCCTTAAACTCTTGGGTACTCAATTGATTTTGAGTAGTTTGAAATTTGAGGTTTTCAGGTGCTTCATAAGACAAATAAGCTTCTGAAATTGTGCAGGAGGCATATAGTTATTTGAGTTCTCTCTCACATGATTCCACTGTGTTGTTTTGTTAAGGCAAAGTTGTTTATTGCCTATTATATACTCTGATCACCAAGAAGGCATCTTCATATGATGCTCTTGAAGTATATTGTAATAATTATATTTTTTTGAACATGGTTACCGTTGTGGGATTATGTAAATAATATTGAAATGAATTTTTAGAACGGAATGTGAAAGTTGTTTTGAAATTTTTAAGCTTTTTCCATATCCATGTGTTTCTGGTATATCAATTTATCTAATGTTACCGTATTTGGTCACCGAAGGTTAATAACTATAGATGACTGCAGCATCTGTAGTCGTTAAATTTGGGCCTTCAAGTGGGGGAAGTTACATAAGTGAATTGGGTTGTTCTTGTTAGAGAGATTGCGGATGTTTTTGAGCCAGTTATAGGACTACTACCGAGATGAGCTATTAATTTTTGAATAGATCTTGTACTTGGTGCTGAATTCATGAGTAGACCACTAAGCAGAATGACACCTACTAAGATGAAAGAGTTAAAGGTGCAGTTTTTGACTTTGGAGGAATTTTATTAGGCCAAGCAGTTTGCTTTGGGAAGCGGCTACAGTGTTCGTGAAGAAACTTGTTGGGTCATTAAGGAAGTATATTGATTATTGTAAGTTGAATGATAAGGAGAAAAAGAATCGGTATCCTTTGTCGAGAATAGATGATTTGTCTGATCAGTTAAGTGGAGCCAAGGTAATTTCCCAATTGGATTTGGCAATAGGGTTCCATCAATTGAGAATAGCTGAGGATAGCGTTCCATTAATGGCATTTCAAACAAGATATGGTTCGTATAAATGGTTGGTCATGCCCTTGGACTGATCAACGTGCCTGCTTTCTTTGTGGATTTGATGAACCAGATCTTCTGAGAGCATTTAGACAGATTCGTGTTTGTGTTTATAGATGATATTATGATGTATTCTAAGAATGAACAAGATCATGAAGTTCATCTCAGAATAGTGCTATTAACTTTGAGGCAACATCAACTAATAGTGAAGTTTTCAAAGTGTCGTTTTGGAAGAAAGAAGTAAATTTTCTTAGTCGTGTAGTTTCATAAGAAGGGCTTTATGTGGATACAGCTAAGATTGAAGCAATGAATAAATGGAAGAGACCAGAGACTGTGACCGAGATAAGGAGTTTTCTTGGACTAACTGACTATTATCGGAGATTCATCAAAGGTTTTTCTTGCATAGAGGCACCTATGACTAAACTAACAAGGAAGGGCATAAAGTTTGTTTGAATCAATAAATGTGAAGAAGCATTCTTAAAGATAAAACATTTATTGACCAATGCGTCTATATTAGTTGTTCCAGATGGAAATCAAGATTTGGTGGTGTATACGGATGCATATGGGACAGGGTTAGAAGCTAAGTTAAGGCAAATAGGTAAAGTGACTGCCTTTACTTTCCAATAGCTTAGACTACATGAAGTTAGATATCCGACTCATGATTTAGAGTTGGAAGTGGTGATCTTTGCTTTGAAAGTGTGAAGACATTATCTATTGGGAGAATGATTCGAGTTGTTTACGGATCATAAGTCCTTGAAGTATTTATTTGCCCACAAGGAGTTGAATATGAGGCAGCAAAGATGGCTGGAGTTTTTGGCAGCTTATGATTTCGATATTGAATATACACTAGGAAAAGAAAATAAAGTTGCAGATGCACTTAGTAGAAAACATCATAATATGGTGTTAGCTATGTTAGGAGAATGGAAAGACTTACAGGCATTGATTACTTATGGTGTGCAGTTAAGGTCAACGACTAGTTCTAGTCAGAATATTGCAATGTTATCTTGTTTGAAAGTTCGACTGGTAATGCTCAAAAGAATTACTTCTAAGCAAAAAGATGATCCATTACTAGCTGAATGGGTTAAAAGACTTGAATAGGGAACTCAGATTGATGATGTAAAGGGTTTTAGTCTTGACCAGAAGGGATGGTTGAGGAAGAAGGGACAGTTATGTGTTCTAAATGTTTTTAACCTAAGGAAGGAAGTTCTTAGGGAGTGTCATCTATCAAAGATTACTATTCATCTTGGAGGTACTAAGATGCATAAGGATATGAAGAGGAGTTTCTTCTGGGAAGGGATGAAATGAGATGTAGGCTTATGAGTAAAGCAATGTTTAAATTGCCAATAAGTAAAAACTGAGCATCAGAAGCCAAGTGGATTACTTTAACCTTTAGAAGTGCCACTTTGGAAATGGTATTCTATATCCATGGATTTTATCAATGGGTTACCAAGGTCGAATTGGGGAAATTAAAGTGTTTGGGTCGTGGTAGATAGACTGACCAAGAGTGCACACTTTATTCCCGTTAAGTCGACAAGGACGGCACCTACTTTGGCTAAGTTTTTTATGAAGAATATTGTTAGGCTACATATGATTCCTAGTAGTATAGTTATTGACGGAGATACTTTGTTTACTAGTGAATTCTGGAAGAGTCTGCAAGAAGTGTTAGGTACCAAACTAATGATGAGTACCGCTTACCATCCATAGATGGATGGGAAGATAGAAAGAGTTAATAAGGTACTTGAGATTTGTTGAGGGCTTGTGTACTAGATTTTGGAGGTTCATAGGAGGACCATTTTTACTTAGTTGAGTTTTCCTATAATAATAGGTAGGAATGGCGCCTTTCAAAGCTTTGTATGGAAACATGCAATTCACCAACATGTTGGATGGAGACCAGAGACATATTGGTTCTTGGTCCACAAAAGATGAAAGAAGCCACAGAAAAGATTGAGTTGATATGAGCACAGATGAAGGAAGCTCGGTCTAGGCAGAAAAGTTATGCAGATAAGAGACATAAAGATTTAGAGTTCTCAGTTGGGGACCATGTTTTTATCAAGATATCACTGATGAAGGGTGCGGTACGGTTTGGAAAGATGGGAAAATTGGCACCGAGATATGCAGTTCCATTTCCTATCATAGAAAAGTTAGGGAAACTCGCTTATCGGATAGAGTTACCGAATAGTTCGGTTGGAGTCCATAATGTTTTAATGTTTCTCATCTCAGACAGTATGTGCATGATCTAGAGACTATTATTACTTCGACTACATTGGAAGATTTAGTAGTGGGACAAGATACGACTTTTGTTAGCCAACCAGTTCATGTTATAACAAGAGATGAGAAGAAGTTATGAAACAAGAAAGTCAAGTTAGTAAAGGTCTGATGGAGTGATAACGAGAAAGACTGTACTTAGGAGACAGAAGACAGGATTAGAGATACTTATGATGTATTATTTTGTTGGCATGTTCATATTTTGTTGACAGGTTAGTTTATATGCTAGTACTGTTCTTATGTGTTGTTACAGATGTGTGCATGATTGATATGCTTGTTGTTTTCTTTACAGTAATTTCGAGGACAAAATTCTTTAAGGAGGTAGCCTGTAAAAACTCTAATTTTTTTGTAACATTATTCAGAAGATTTAATTAAATAGATTAAATAGAATAATGTGTGTTGCGATAAAGAGAAAGAGATTTGTTAACTAATACAGGTCGTTAAGTAATAAATTAACAAGGTTGATTTGAAACATTGAATAAGAAAGAATTAATGAGAAGGGCACAATGCGAATTATCCTTCATTTATTCCCTAAAACCCTCCTCCATCTCATTCGTTCTCATTTTTGAAATTCACAAAACAAAACAAAAATCAAGGCAAACCATTAACAAGAGAACATAAAAGAGGAAAACTCTAAGGGACTCAAGGGAAAGACTTAGGGAGATCAATCAATAACAAATCTCAATCACTCTTATCCAACCTAAGGTAACTAATAGTATCCATCTCATTGCTTGTGTTTTAACATCAGATTATTGATTGATTCTGAATTTTTTACGATAATATGTCATGATTTGATGGTTGATATCATTATTGGATGGACTGGTGATTTATTGGAGTTTTTATGAATTTTTTAATAGGTTTTAAATGAAAAACCTAAGTTTTTTATCTCCAATTGATTTGAATTTATGATATGATGTGTAAAACATTATTTTGGAGATGCGTTTTCAATTTCATAATTTTCCAAGTTAATGTGAATATTTTATGAATTTCTTAAGGTGAAAATGGTGTTTATTTTGGGTTTTAATTATTAAAAATAATTAAATAATTATTTTGGCCCCAAACTTTTATATGAGAAAGAATAAGTAAATTCTGATTTTTTAGGAGATTTTTCCCAAGTGGTTATGATTTTCAACGATTTATTAAGCAAGAAAAGCTTTTAATCAATATTAATTAATAATATAATTTAAATAGGTTTGCAAATTATTTTGGGGAAGGTAAACCATCCTTCTAGCCATATTCTGAAAAAAAATTAGAAAAGTATTTTATTAACCAATAGAAATTTGACAAGGGATAAGATTTGGTGAAAAGAAATGTCTTTGTAAAGAAATAAATCAGTTTTAAGTTTATTTACAGGATCGCGATAACATCAACTTAGAGGGCCGAAATCCTTGTTAATAGCCGATATCTGGCTTATATGAGATATCGTAGCTATAAATTCAACATCTATATGAAGAGATACATACAAAATCTACTTGGTAGGTATGTAATGAATCTATTTATACAGAAGTTTAATACCAAATACATATAGGATTTCAGTACCTCTAGTTGTCAAGATTCGGCAACCGTATGATTTCGTAACTCAAAAGGGGTCTTTTAAAATGCAGCACTCTTTATTTCCGACATCCATTCTAAATGGCATAGATGTCGTATCTTTACAATTACAACATCCACTGTTTTATGGCAATGATGCTGTAAGTCTATATTTTTGACAACTATTGTTATATGTCAAGGATATCGTAAACTCAAAGATTCGACATCTTTATTCTTTGGGCCGTTAAGCCTTAACTATGCAACTCGAAAGCTAAGTTTTCTAGGTGCGACAACCTATATATATTGGAAATTCGACAGTCATTGATTTTGACCTTATGTTTTATAAATCAGAATTATTTTTTTCGAAACCTATTTTAGAGGTTCGACAACCCCATTTTCGATACCTAATGATTTACAGGTTAATTAAAGACCGTGGTGTTTTGACACAAGGTTTTGGATAAGTAATGGGCTATGTTTTTCTTGTTTTTAAAGAATGATTTTTAAGTTATTAATCATCAATAAAGATAAGTGTTTTCAAGGAAATAAAGTGGTGCTTAGCCCAAGTTTTGTGTGAAATTGCAAAAAGAATCATTACTTAAATTAAGTAATTGATGATGCCAATGCCTATTGAGTGAACATATGTAAATAAATGACATTATATGTTCTTGTTATCATTTGATCGGTTACATTGCATAATTATCAATGGCATTCTCACATCATTATGACCCAACATTGCATTTTAGGATTGGGGACAGAATTACCAATTAGGTTATCCCAGTAGTGAGTATGATCATACTTAGCTCCTGAGTGAGTAGATTTGCGTCCAAGAGATCAGATAGATCTAGTATGTTTGGATGCCCAGAACTAATCAAAATAATATGATTTGAAAGATATTATTAGTGATAACTAATAGGTTCATAGTGATCCCATGAAAACTATGATATGAGATATGTTATTAGTGGAAACTAATAGGTTCATAGTGATCCAATGAAAACTATGTTTGGAAGAGATGTTATTAGTGATAACTAATAGGTTCATACTAATCCCATTAAAACTATGATTTAAGATATATAGTCCATTTGGTTGGAGATAGATAGTCTATTCTTGGAAGGGTAAACCTTAGGTGTGCATATCCCTAGGAGGACAGATTAATTAGACTCACCCATTTTGCATACATCCATATGATCGTGTTTTGATTATTTTAACCCTTGTGGTTGCAGGTGCAAGATTTGTGATTAACATATTTGGATAAGAAACTAGTGAGGGGAAAACCTGTTTCACTAAGCGGCATGGTCTCACTAGATATCTGTTTTGGTTCGAAATGGTTTATTATTATTCACACCAGACTTTTTGTCTGACCTGAAGTTTTTATTTTCCCTCTATACTCTCGGGTACTCAATTGAGTAAGTCAGGAGTAGGTACTTTCAGGTTAGACGAATTAGCTTTAGGATACGTGCAGGAGGAAAGCTAGCCAAAAAGTGGAAGTTTTTTATTTCGGCTATGTTGTTTTAAGCTTAAGCTATGTTTGAGAGGATGTAATGACGGAATTTATAACTGTCAAGTATTAAACTCTAATCAACGAATGGAGCATCTTCATATATTATTTTATTTTCTCTAAATGTGGAAAATGAATGGGATTATGTAATGATTGTGAAAATTTTATTCCTAAAATTTAATGAAAGTTTGATTAATGAGACGTGTTTGAAATTGTTTTTCATATTCATGCGATTTTGATGTTTTTGATGATTAACACAACCGCATTTTATCATCGGAGATTAATACTATTGATGATTGCAGCATCAGCAGCGCTTATTTTTCGGCCTCAAAATGGGAGATGTTACAAATACTGCTATTATTATCTCCAAAAACTTGGAAACCATTTTCAAAGACATCGGGATTTAAGTTTTTAAAGCATCAGTCTAGATCCTGTTCATTTATAAACCATATTGCATAAACCTTACTTGCATAAAATCACTATCTATAAAAAAATTACTAAACTTCTTTTATTAAAGTAGACTTCTAACCCAACATTATCGTTCAACGCCTTATAGTCAAACTTTGAAACTCAATTCACTAGGTTTTTATTTCAATGCACCAACAAATACTGTCTACCCAACCCATGCAATAAAAAGGTAAATTGCTCATATACTAGTCGAGTATAAATCAACAATCAATAAGAGATAATCAATGCTTAAAAAATGAACAAGCATGACTAATCAATCTAAAAGGATAACAATGCTCATAAACTGTTCAAGCATAATCAGTCTACAAATGATAACAATGCTCATAAACTGGTCGAGCATAACTAATCAATCTACAAATGATAACAACGCTCAATAAATAGTCGAGCATAATCCAATAATCAATGAAGGATAATAAATAAACATCATTAATCCCTTCATTAATTAAACTACACTTAAAAATCAAACTTATAAAAATTACCTATATATTAGATCTTTTAATTTTCGTTGTTGAAATACATTTAAGGCATACGTTTATAACAAATACAAATACGCTCTCATATATATAATACACTTAACTCATTCTAGGGCACTACTTACCCTATCCCTAATGAGTTATACCCAACCAAAGCCAAGGTTCTCGCTTAACCTTCAGCTTTGATACCATGCTATAATGACCAACCTTTTCGACCCCCAAATGTCGATAGTAATACATTCATGTTATTCATATGCAGAACACTCAAGTGTTGAAAAGACAGATTGTTAGGGTAAATAAAAGGAAAACGAAAAAGGACAAGGAAGGAAGAATAAAACATTTGAATCTCACAAGGGATGATAATATATAATATCAAAACAGTAAAAGGGTTACTCCAAGATACAATGTAATTTTAGAGTTACTAACCTAAGTACTATCATCAACTTATATAGTTATAACAACCACTCCTCACAATTGCTGATATGTATATACTAGTAGTGCAGCAGAAATAAAATACACAGATAGGAAAATAGAAGCATCCAGCTTGTCTCCTGAAACTCCAAAGAATATCCAATGAAAACCTGCATTTCTCAGACTACTCGAAAGAGCACCCAAAAATTAAGGGAAAGATAAAACCATGTGTCAGACATAAGTCTAGTGTGAGAAACTGAAGACATATAAGGCCTCATATAAAAGTATCTTTTGTGACCATTCGAATTATCAGAATGGATTTACCCTAAAAAGAACCAAAACCGTCTAATAAGTACATATGTCGATATAATAGATAGTGTCTAGAGTGTAGAATATAAATCAGAAAATATTTATGCTGCTTGCATCTCACAACACAATAGTATTAAAAGTACAACTAGAACCGCTAAGGTAAGTTCGCATATGGATTTTAGTTAGAGGTCTCTTTAGTACATCAAGGTCGGCCTCCTAACAAGGGTTAGAAGCTACCTTCTAAAACCATGTATATCTCTAGATAAAATATACTACAAAGGTAAACATAGCTGGTCCATGCCTGAACACGTGATACCGAATACCATCTACTCCCATGCGCCTCAATCGAAAGCATCTCTTGGTATTTGGAGTTAACGTACCCTTGGGTTAGCTAAACCCACTAGCTATGCATACTACTCTATTTTCTATCATTTCCGATGGTAAAATCACTTTAAGTATTTCAGCACATGAGTCTTCATCACTTGAACAGATCTCCAATCTCTACGTGGATTCATAAGTCGTTTGACGAGTGCTAACTCTATCCTCTCTCTTGGAATCACCCTCAAGATAAATGGCACAACACAATAGCATCATTTGAAATGTTAACGCCGACCTCTCCTATTACAACCCTGATTTTTAGTGCTTTATAAATAGAATAAATGAAGCAATTGAAGAAATTAGAATTTAATGTTTTTATTGAATAATAATTGAAATTAGAATTTGAAATGAGAATTTTAAAATGTGTATTTTATTGGGAAAAAAGCAATATATGGAATAATGTGATGTAAAATTCTTGTTTTAAAACTTGTTAAACAATGTGCTAGTGTTTTCTAAATAATGTGTAATTTTATTTAAATGGGAATTTTGGAGTTAAATTGATTTATGTGTTATGTTGTCTTATTTTAGAAAATGTAAATACCTTGTTTTCGATAATAAAAATAAGGGCCTAAAAATTACTAAAATTATGTTTCATTAATTAATCGTGAAGGTTAGGTGATGAACTTAATTTAAGTGTCTTAACATGAATTTTTCTATGTTGAAATCAATGAGATTATTGTTTTAAAATGGTAGAAAGTGACAAAAATGCTTAAGTCTTTTATTGTTTAAAGTAAAAGAGGGTTTGAGCTTAGATGTTTAGTTCAGCCCATTTAGGGACTAAGGAAATTTTCTCTAACATGAGAAACTAATGAACTGTACGTTAATTACTTCTCTTCAAGTTAGTAAAGCTTCTTCTTATTTCTCAAAGCTAAAACACAAAACCTAGCCTCAAGAAAAATCGAAGTTTTTAAGAAAGGAATAAATTCTAGAAAATTGCACTACAAGAATATCTACCTTTAATTGCATTAATCGGTGGCATTTCATGTTATATGCAACCATTGACCTATCTAAAATATAAAAATTAAGGTATAAACGCGACCAAATCATTCCCGCCATTAATTCAGTGAAATTTTGCTAAAATTTTATGTGGCCGCTCATAATTTTTCTTATCTTCTCTGAAATGAATCAAAACCCTCAAAAAAATCTTCCTCCTTTTTTCTTTCTCATCCACTTTTATAGTTTCACCGAATCTTCATCTTATATGGCCAAATCATTCCCACCATCAAATCCCGTAACTTCAACTTCCAAAATCACTTCGTTTCAGGCTTCACCCCCAAATCGATTAATGAAGAGAGAAAATATTATAATTTCACGCACGAGAAAAGTTAGCGCTGCTGGCAATAGAGGAGGTCGACAATGTAATGAGGAAAACACACAGAGGAGAAAGCATACACGTAGGCGACTGAGTGATGAGTATGGTTTTATGGTGAGGCTTGGCTAAGGATATACTGCTGGCGACTTCGGCATAGCAACGAGGCGATTTCTTCCAAGTAATTTTGAGGTGATGAAATTTGAAGTGATGTTCTTATACCAATTCGTGAATTTATCATATGTTTGTGTGAATGTTTAACTATGCTGATGGCTGGCTATATAATTGTTTAACTGTCCGTGCAAATATATGTTCTGAGTTGTAAATTTATGATGTTTACTAAAGTTGTGGTAAATTTGCTTTCTTTTTCTCCTTTTAATAAAAGTTGACTGTTGTTGGATCATTGCATCTGCTACAAACTCCTATGATTTCAAGTTGTAACAAATTACCAATGATAGAACAAGTATTTATGTCCACCAATCTGTTATATGTTCCACTGTCGGTGGCAATGTAAATATAACTTTATTCGTAAAAATTGCATGGAAAGATATAAATGACCATAACTTTATGTTTTCTCAAAATGTTCTTCATTAGTAAAATGGCAGTTGGATCACAAAACCACAAGCTTCAAGTAGAACTAAAAAGTTTTCTTTGAACCGTGTCAAAGTGAGACTGATGCCACCTTGAAAAATAATCTGACCAGAATAGAAATATTTCTTTTATAGCAATGTAAGTCGTTGTTTAGTAGTTTCGTTTAGTTGGTACAAATGCCAACATTCAACTTAAGGTATAATACATCTTGCATAATGCATGAATTTACAGTATGATTGTAAAATATTGGTTTGTGTTTAACAAATTTGATCGTTATAAGAATTATGGAGATGATTTTGATAGTAATAAAACCGCATCTACAGAAACTAGTTCAAATTTACCCTTTTGGGCATGTCAGTGCATGCACACAAATAAAGTGTTTTTGTTCAGTAAGCACATTGTATATGCAAGATGTTGTATTGAGTTCTTTTTGTTTTGTATTTAATTTTGATCCAATAACTTGGCATGGAGCAATTTTTAAAGTCATATACTGCTTATATAAAATTTAAACTAAAATTATCAAGTGTCATAAAAGCTTATATCAACACAAGCTGCATGACATTGCTTGCAACACTATCTTATTTATATATTACTTGTAGCTCATTCTATTTGGATTGCATGTGAAAGCATAAGTTTTCGAAGTTTTGAAATTATAAATATAAATTTATATGTTTTAGTTTTTTTATGTATGCGCATCATTATTACTTGTTGTAACCTCCAAGTGCCTTAATTACAGAGCCTATGTCAATTCAATCTTCTTGTTTCAATTCTAAGTTCAGATGCACTATGAGTCCAAAATGCTTCTAGAGATTTACCTCCTACCTCAAGTCAATTGCCAAGCTCGAAACCTGCATCTAATAAAAATATTAAATCTGGGACAATGTACGACTCACCAAAACTTAAAGTCCAATCTTAAAAGCAATCCCTCTAATTAAACCTTGCTTACGTGCTTCTTAATATAATACTTTTTAGTATTTATAGATTAGTTTATGTTGTGTAACCGAACTTAGTGGAAAAAGTGGATGTGGGAGTTTTACCAACTGCATCAACTTATTCTCTCCACTAACTTCACACTGACATAATCTCATTTAGCATAATTTCGTTGCCATATAATCCGAACAATATTCAAGACATCGTTTTCACCAAGAGAAAAAATAAAGGCAATCAATATATTAGTACTTATTCATTTGACTACTTTTATGTAGTTCCTTAGAAAGTTTGAACGTGAGTGCTTTTTACATCATGCAGGCACAATGAACAAGAATTTTCGGTTGTTGTCAAACTTGGTGTTTGGAACTAATTGGACAACCATCAGAGTTAGAGTGGTTAGATTATGGGATTTGGTCAGATAGAGTACACATGAGTCATACTCCCTTAATCTGTAGCTACTCAATAATGAAGTTAGCCTTTTTGCTAACAGTTTATACCAGCTTTTCAAAATTGCATTTCTCCAATATACCAGATGTGAGAGCTAAGTTTTGTTATTTTAAAGGGAACAAGGTCAGTTGGTGATGATGATCTAAAGCCTGCAGTAATTGCAAAAACAGAGATAACCGAAACTATACTGTCCGAAGACGATGACTACTTGGTATAATTTATTTATAACTACTTATTCATATCTTTTATCCACGCCTTTCATTCTATAAGCTGAATTATGAACAACATTTTCCTACAATACAACAATTATTCCATTCCCCATTAAATCCAAGTTTTGTAAATTTGGACTTAACGAACTGAATGTTTAGGTGATGGCTAGTGATGGGTTATGGGATGTAATGAGCAATGATGATGTGATCTTCATAGTTGGAAGCATTGTTAAAGAACCATCAATGTGTTCTAAGAGATTGGCTATAGAACATGCTGCATGTGGAAGTGGAGATAATATCACTGTAATAGTTTTTTTACTTCGACCTGTTTCAACTGCAGAGAGAATTTACTAAACAGGTTCTATGGATTTTACATTTTTTTTCTACATAAATTATACATTCTTTGGTTTGTTTGTCAACTATTTATTTTGATCAAGCCTTGCACTAAATTTCAGCACGATAGAATGATCCATTGTTATTATATATGTTGTTTTTGTAAAGAAATTTATGAAAAGTGTTGTAGTCAAACCAGGAACACCTGTAACGTGCAATCGGTGAAGGAAATCAACTCCCTTAGGTAATACAGTTTAAAATAACTTTCATGAGCAAATTTCAGTTGATTTAATTTCCCTTTTGATGCAAAATAACAATCCATTCAAATGAATGAGAAATAAAAAAAGTATCAAATCATGCTAGGATAGATGTTGAATTACATATGTTAATGGGTAACTTGAAATGGACATCTTGATATTCACCCAAAGTTTTATTTCTCCCTGAGATGTAAGCCATTCTTCAACTTTATGATTTCTCAATTATGAAATTAGTCCTAATTCAGATCTAGACTTGAACTAATTTAACCCATATTATACCAAAACAAGACATAGATTTACTAACCTTGATCCATGCTCTTCAATTAATTAACTTGCAGCAGATTCCTTAGTTGCAATTATTTTCTTCCTTTCCCTTTTCCTTTATTTTGTTCTCTGATGGATGAAAAACTGTCTCTGGACTTTCACTTTTCATTTATTTATATACAAAAGGAAAACAGAAGTAGTTTTTATAACTGCCTCTTTTGCACGTACAGCATATATATTAGTTACCAGAAAAGTAACTACCCTTTAATATATATATATACAATTAATAAAAATATGAAAGTCAACATATTTAGTTAATAGACAAGGTAAGAGGGATATTATTAATCCCAGATTTTAATATCTTTTATTGAAACCATTCATCATGGTATCACCTTATATATTTAAATCATATTACGACTTAATCTTTTACAATTAAATCTAAGTTACATGGACCACCATAATATAGAAATATTCTTTCATTCTCCCACTTGGTCCATGTGACGATTTGATGACTTAACATATATACTTTAAGCATGCACTCTTATATCAAGTCCAACATAAACTCATTTACTTTAATCAAGTTAGAACTAATTGAATCATGGCAGTCACAAGTCATTTGAGCGACAAGATTCCTTCCATGTATCACAAACCAATTCCAACTTTAAATTTCTTTAAGGTTTGAGCCATATCATAAGTCTCAAGAAACACATGTCATCAAACAACCATAAGTGTATACATAAACAATAATGATAACATGTTCAATAAAGCAGAAACACAATTATAAGCAAATTCTAAGTGTCTACATTATGAGCAACTGTAATTAAAATAGCAAGGCTTTATCTATAACTCCCATACGCTCGACATGGCCAATGAACGCCTTGGGAGGTAGTCCTTTAGTCAATGGATCCGCTACCATGACATCCGTTCTAATATGCTCAAAGAACACTCTCTATTTCTGCACTTCCTCCTTCACTGATAAGTACTTTAACTCCATGTGTTTAGCACCCTTAGAGTACTTGTCATTCTTAGAGAAGAAGACGGCTGTGGAATTATCACAATAAATTCTCAACGGCCTGGATATACTGTCGACAATTCCAAGTCCCGAGATAAAGTTACGCATCCATAATGCGTGAATAGTGGCCTCAAAGCATGCCACAAATTCTGCCTCCATAGTGGAAGTAGCAATGACAGACTGCTTTCCACTTTTCCATGAAACTGCCCCTTCAGATAGTAGAAACACATAGCCAAATGTAGATTTTCTACTATCCAAACATCCGGCATAATCCGAATCTGAATATCCAATGACCTCTAGATGCTCAGATCTCCTATATGTAAGCATGTGCTCCTTGGTGCCTTGCAAGTACCTAAGGACCTTCTTAGCAGCTTTCCAGTGATCCATTCCTGGATTACTTTGATATCGACCCAACATTCCAACAGCAAAGTTGATATCAGGTCGAGTACAAGTCTGAACGTAGTTCAAACTCCCAACCACTGATGCATACGGGATTCTTTCCATTTCCTTTCGCTCCAACTCATTTTTAGGACATTGCATTTTACTGAACTTGTCCCCTTTCTGTATTGGAGCTATTCCTGCGGAGCATTTGTCCATTCTATATTTCTCTAAGATCTTATTTATATAACTTTTCTGAGACAATCCTAACAATCCTTGTGATCTATTTCGAAGGATTTCAATTCCAATCACATAGGATGCCTCACCCATATCTTTCATTTCAAAATTCTTAGAGAGATACTTCTTTACATCATGTAACATCCCTAGATTATTTGCAGCAAGCAAAATATCATCAACATATAGGACCAAAATTACAAATCTGCTCCCACTAACTTTTATGTAGATACACCGGTCAACGACAATCTCTACAAAACCATATGACGTGATAGTATCATTAAACTTTAAATACCACTGTCTGGAAGCTTGTTTAAGTCCATATATTGACTTCCTAAGTTTACACACCATCTGTTCATTTCCTGTGGCCAAGAACCCTTCAGGTTGATCCATATATACTTCCTCCTCTAATTCACCATTCAGAAAGGCGGTTTTCACATCCATCTGGTGAAGCTCTAAATCATAATGAGCCACCAAAGCCAAAACAATCCGCAAGGAGTCCTTCTTTGAAACTGGAGCGAAGGTCTCCTTATAGTCAATGCCATCCTTTTGAGTGAAGCCCTTAGCAACAAGTCTGGCCTTATATCTTTCAATGTTGCCCTTTGAGTCCCTTTTCGTCTTAAAGACCCACTTGGACCCAACAGTCTTACAACCCTTAGGCAACTCAACTAGGTCCCAGACTTTGTTATCACCCATAGACTTAATTTCTTCTTTCATGGCAATCAACCATTTATCAGAATTGTCACTTTCCATGGCCTTACTAAATGAGACTGGATCTTCATCAATGCTTAAGTCACATTCATTTCCAACAGTATAAACCACATAATCATCTGGAATAGCAGATCTTCTTTCCCTTACAGATCTCCTTAACTGTTCTTGTGGTTCATTAATCTCTTCTTGAATTATGACCGGTTCATCCACTATAATGTCATCTTGTGGGATTTGGACATCATTTTGTTGTTCCAATACGTCATGTGACTGTGATACAACAACTGGTACAACAACTTTAGGTGGAATGACAGGTGAAGGAACTTCAACCTGAATCTCTTGAATATCCACCTTTCGTGATTCACCACTCCCACTAGATTGACCATTTTCTATGAACCTAGCATTGCCTGTCTCAACAATTCTCGTACTATGGTTAGGGCAATAAAACACATACCCCTTTGATTTTTCAGGGCAGCCAATGAAGAAACCACTGACTGTCCTTAGATCAAGTTTCTTTTCATGTGGATTATATAGACAACCCCAAACACGTAGATGCCTTAAACTAGGTTTCCTTCCCGTCCACAGTTCATAAGGAGTCTTAGAAACTGCCTTACTTGGAACCCGGTTAAGTAAATACGTAGCAGTCTTTAATGCATATAACCACAACGAAGAGGGCAATGAACAATTACTTAACATGCTCCTAACCATTTCCATTAATGTACGGTTCCGTCTCTCCGCTACACCGTTTTGTTGAGGTGTACCAGGCATTGTATATTATGCACAAATACCTCTACTTTCGAGGAGCTTTGCAAATGGACCTGGACATTGTCCACTTTCATTATATTTACCATAAAATTCACCACCTCTATCGGATCTCACAACCTTTACTTTTCTATCTAACTGTCTCTCCACCTCATTTATGAATATCTCAAAGACATCCACAGATTGAGACTTTTCATGCAGTAGATATACATATCCATAACGTGAGTAATCATCAATAAAAGTGATGAAGTATTTTTCACCGCTCCAAGAAGGAACGTCAAAAGGACCACATATATCGGTGTGTATTAACTCAAGAAGCTGAGTGCTTCTTGTGGCGGGTTTCTTTACTGTGTGTTTAGTCTGCTTTCCTTTAATGCAATCTATACATACATTTAAGTCACTAAAATCCAATTGAGGAAGAATTTCACTTTTCACCAACCTCATTAGTCTTTCCTTGGAAATATGACCAACTCTTTGATGCCACAAGTAAGCAGAATTTTCATTAGATGCACTACGTTTAATGCCTTGACTTTCAACATGAAACAAGGATTCAGAAAATTTAATATCAAGATTGAACCTATAAAGTGAATCAATCAAAGTACCACTACCATAAAAATAATTATGTTTGTACAATGAAAATACACCATGTCCAAAACTAACACAGAAACCTAAATTATCCAACCTACTAATAGAAACAAGATTCCTAGCACACTCAGGTACATAGAGACATCCTTCAAGATCTATTCGACAACCAGTGTCTAAAATCAAACTATAAGTCCCTATGCCTTTTATTCGTGCCTTCATCCTGTTCCCCATGAACAAGTACTGCTCAGTTCCTCTTATGGGCTGGATCGAACTGAATCCCTGTTTTACATGAGACACATGAGTAGTTGCACCAGAATCTAACCACCAAGTATTATTAGGCACTTCCATAAGGTTTGATTCAAAGCAAACATAACTATAATACATACCTTTCTTTTCAAACCATGCCTTCCTTTTCGGACATTCCTTCTTGAAGAGTCCCGATTTATGGCAAAAGAAACACTTCGCCTCCTTTCGGATATTGCTCTCAGTACCTTTCATATGAGCCTTATCCTTCTTCTTGTCCTTTTTACCTGGCTTCCATTTACTGCTGCTGACACCATCATGACCGACAAGATGAACAGACTGATCCTTCATCTTTTTTAATCTCCCTTCCTCTTGTATCAACATGGCCTTTAATTCCTGAAAGTTCCATTTATCTTTAATGGTGTTGTAGTTCACCTGGAACTAACCAAACTCAAGAGGAAGAGAGTTAATGATGAATTGGACCAAGAACGTCTCATTTACGTCCATCCCTAAGGACTTTAACTTTGCTGCCAAATTCGACATGTGAGTCACATGATCATGAATAGGCTGAGACCAGTCAAACTTCTTCGTAGTTAGCTGACTCATAAGGCTGCCTACCATTGACTTGTCAGCCAAATCCGATTGGGAACACTCCTTAATCTTATGAATGAATTCCCTTGCATTCTCTGTCTTGGGCATAGATGGCTTAATACTTTCCGCCATAGTCATTCTCATGAGGTTCAAACTCAACCGGTTAGACCGCTCCCACCTCTCATAAAGAGACTTCTCTGTTTCAGAGCTAGCATCTGTAATGGTTGTGGGTTGATCCTCCATTATTATTGCAAGGTCAAAAGCCATACAACCAAGTGTAAACTGGATTTGTTCAGACCAATCATCATAGTTCAGCCCATTGAACTTCACGACAGAGTTAGCAGATGCAAAAACACTAGATAAAGCTGCAATCATTTATACATACTAATCTATTAGTGCTTTGAGAACTTTATATATATTGAAAATAAATATAACAATAAAGCATGCATTCAAGTAACCTTTGGGCAATACTTAAGTGCAAGCACTTTCATTGATGCTAAATTTAAATACTTTAATAATTAATCAAAAACACATATAGTCAAATAAGAATGCTATCTTTGGATATACATATTATTCAACCTATGTAAAATTGATCAATCCACTTTAGTGTTGCGAACTATATTCAATGATCCACCTTTGGGTGATCTCCTAGAATATAATTAATGAAAACAATTATTCAATCAAACTCTAATGTCATTATTAGCATCGCTTTAATCATGAATAATTGAACACTATTATTTTAAATGTCTAAATTTAGATACAACTAGGCCACTTTGGTGACTAACAAGTCATACCCTTATAAAGACAATACATTAATTACTTTAATCTAATGTGTTCAAACTCTATAACACAAATACTCTATGCAGAATTAAATGTCAATTGGATTAAATATTTTATTCATCTTTTGAGTATAAAAACGGTCGACCACTTGAAAATTACCGGTCGACAGTTTTGGTCTCTGTTTGAAAACGGTCGACCGGTGTTTTTCAAGCGGTCGACCGGTTTCGAACAGGAGACGGCAGTTACCCAGGCAAAACCATACATGAATAAAAAAAATGGCATATGAATGACAGCCAATCCAATTGACTCAATACACGAATTTATGCAGGCAATTCGAAAAACAAAATTAGGGTAAATCAATCAAGCCTAAATAGCTCTGATACCAATTTGTAAGCCATTCTTCAACTTTATGATTTCTCAATTATGAAATCAGTCCCAATTCGGATCTAGACTTGAACTAATTTAACCCATATTATACCAAAACAAGACATAGATTTACTAACCTTGATCCATGCTCTTCAATTAATTAACTTGCAGCGGATTCCTTAGTTGCAATTATTTTCTTCCTTTGCCTTTTCCTTTATTTTGTTCTCTGATGGATGAAAAACTGTCTCTGGACTTTCACTTTTCATTTATTTATATACAAAAGGAAAACAGAAGTAGTTTTTATAACTGCCTCTTTGACACGTACAGCATATATATTAGTTACCAGAAAAGTAACTACCCTTTAATATATATATACAATTAATAAAAATATGAAAGTCAACATATTTAATTAATAGGCAAGGTAAGAGGGATATTATTAATCCTAGATTTTAATATCTTTTATTGAAACCATCCATCATGGTATCACCTTATATATTAAAATCATATTACGACTTAATCTTTTACAATTAAATCTAAGTTACATGGACCACCATAATATAGAAATATTCTTTCATGAGATGCCAACATGCATGTTGGCTTTAGGAGTGTACCCCTACTTAATGGTAATGTGTATAGCAAGATTGCATGTATTACAATTGTAACTGTTATAAATCACCTTTGTTTCTAGATTTTTTGCAGGTATATTGTGTTAAGGCAACCATATTTATGTAGGAGGACAAAGAATTAAGATTATATTTGAGAAGATAGGTTGGTGACATTATTAGGAATATTTGTCCATTTTTTGATAATTCTTATTAATAAAATATTAGTTTGATAAATCTGAAGATAGTGGCTAACCCTGTAGGGAATTGGGGAGACAAATGTTGCTATGTTAAACATTCGTCAGTTTTCTTTTACCAAAAATCTTTGAGTTGCTGAAGCAACTCTGAGAGTTGCTTTGCTTAAGAGTTGCTTCAGCAAAGCAACTCGGAGTTGCTTCAGCAAAGAAACTCAAGATTGTTGAAGCAACTCTGAGTTGCTTCAGCAAAGCAACTCAAGGTTGCTGAAGCAACTCAAAGTTAAATGGTCAAGAAATTGTTTGCTCAAGGTAGGTGTTACACTATCCAGGGAAATTATTAGTAGTCGATGCACATGTAGCCTTGATAACCATGATAGACTTCAACAACTATTTTCATTTATTCCTTACAAGCTATTCTTTTTTCATCAAATTTCGCTCATTAAACCTATTAGTGTGTAAGTGAGTAAGAGTAAGGTATATTGTGGTTTGTATGGTGATTATTCCTATTTTTTTCAAAAATATAACTTCCAAATTCATTTACACCTATTTTGTGCATCAATAATATCAATCTCTTTGCCTCTCCTGCCTACTCTATAATAGGATGATTGTACATCAACACATGTTTCAATTCAGGGATTCATGAATTAATACGGAAACGTATGTTTGAAAGGTGTGAAATTTTAATATTTGAATAAAACTCAAGTTTCTATAAAGTATGATTAAAATATATTTGTTCATTTAAAACTAAACCAAACCAAATCTATTCTTTAACTCCAATATAATTACTTGATACTATATATTATTATAGTATATAATTTACAATCATTTTTTTAAAAAGATTGGAGTAGGTTAAGCTAGGTAATGTAAAGCAAATTGTATATTTATGTATATTGCACAGGCTATTATATTACATATGTTTTGTTAGTGAATTGTGTTTTGAGGGCCTCAAAAGCCTATCCTTTTATGTGTAATGTTCCGTGAGTTTATATCTTTTCATTGATTTGGTCAGTGAACTTTAGTTCACAATGTTTGTGATTGGATTTTACTTATATTACTTTGGTTTTGTTTTATTTTATTTAGGTGATAGTGAAACTGATTTATGTTTGTCAACATGTGTAGTAAATATTTGCGAGAATAGCATGTTAGATTGGTTATGAGGTCATTAGCTTATGTTAAATCTAGCTAGGTAGCTTTATAATACCAGATTACCGATAATAACTATGAAGTGAAGTATTTTTTTAGTATTGGAAGTGTGTGAAGTATGCAGGGTTGTGTGTGGATTTGGGGAACTGCTGCGTTTTGTACCAGAGGAAGGAGAGTTTAGGAGAGGGAGAATAAAATGAACGCTTCCTTTGGTAAGTATATATTTAACTATTGTACCCAATATCTCCTCTAAGTTTAATTGCATTTGTTGTTTGATATATTAAACATTAGGAATGTATTAAAAGAGGGTATAGCTGAAAGTCCAAAATTTTGAAGGGGCATGCATGTTAACATTCGAGTATATAAAGTATAAATTTAGTACCACCTGTATTGTTTCAATAATGACATAAGACATGAAGTTGAGGTTAAGTTAAAATATGTAAGAACTGATGTTTGAATTATTATCACCAGGGTGCTCTAATGCTTTTTTTAATTACTTTTTTTGTTGTCCAGTGCTTACCGTAATTTGTAATGAACTCATGGCCACATGGATCAAAAATGGGTATTCAACAAACTGGAACCGATGAGTAATGCATTACTAAACTTAACTTACTTTGTTATATATTTTCTTCCCTGAGTCTTCGTTCTTTGCTGTGCCATATAACATATATATTATTTTTGTACAAATAATACTTTACATTGCCTTAGCATAAATATCCTTTACGTGGCCATGCATGGTGTCATTGACATTGAGAATAAATATACATGTTGAATGCATTATGTTTGTTATACACTCGCATGTCTTCACTCATGCAAATGTTCCCTGTTCCATAGGTATGTGCTGGCACCTTGCAAAACTTACTCTTGTATATTATATTTTCTTGCACCTTGCAAACATCTATCATTATTTTTTTAATATATATAACTGAGTTTAAATAATAATAATAATAATAATAATTAAGTTAACCAAGTTAATAAAAATTAACTAAGTTTTTTTAAAATTAAACAAGTTTTATAAAATTAACTAAGTTTAAGTTAACTAAATTTTATAAATAATAATAATATAACTAATTTAACAAAGTTTTATAACTAATGATAATGATAATGAATTAACTACGTTTATAAAAATTAACTAAGTTTATAAAAATTAACTAAGTTTATAAAAATTAACTAAGTTTATAATAATATAATTAAGTTAATCGACTTTTAATAATAAAAAAAATTTAACTAAGTTAACCTAGTTAATAAAAAATTAATTAAGTTTTGTTAAAATTAAACAAGTTTTATAAAATTAACTAAGTTTAAGTTAACTAAATTTTATAAATAATAATAAAATAACTAATTTAACAAAGCTTTATAAATAATAATGATGATGATGATGAGATGAATTAACTAAGTTTAAAAAAAATAATTAAGTTTAAAATAATAATAATATAATTAAGTTAACCGAGTTTTAATAATAATAATAATATTAATATTATTAATAATAAATTAACTAAGTCTAAGTCAACTAAATTTTATAAATAATAATATAATAACTAATTTAACAAAGTTTTATAAATAATGATGATGAATTAACTAAGTTTATAAAAAATAACTAAGTTTATAATAATAATAATAATAATAACAACAACAATAATACTAATAATTAAGTTAACTGAGTTTTAATATTCACACTATTTTAGTTTTCATATTCAGTTGTGCATATTCAGTTGAACACAAGATTGCACATATTCAGTTGCGCATAACTTTAGTTTAATTTTTTTCTCAGTATTGATGGTCCTGTCATTATTATCTCAGTATTGATTATAACTTGAGTCTCACTGTTGATTATATTTTGTCTACAGGTAGGCGTTTCTGAAGAATGAGCAGTAGCAGCACTAGTTTATCGTACTTGTTAGGTAGTTTGGTTGTTTATTGTACTTGCTTAGTTCAGATGTTTATGGTACTTTAACTGCAGCAGTACCATATTGTTTGTGGTACGTAGTTCGGTTGTGTAAACTTCTATGTACGGTTAACCTTTTGTCTTGAAACTACTGTTCGGTTGTGTAAACTTCTATGTACAGTTAACATATTGTTTATGTTAGTGCTTTTGTTTATGTATTTTGTGGTTTTTAAATGTGTTTATGTTTGAATGTGTATGTGTATATGTATATGTATTTTGCGGTTGTTTAATGTGTATGTGTTTATGTATTATGTTATAAGCTATGAACAAGATTGAACTGGAGGCAATTTATAGGCAGAGCTGGAATATTTTTAGTAGCGTTTTGAAAACGCTACTAAAAAAAGCTACAAAAAATAAAGGGTCGAAGTACATTTTGGTAGCGTTTTATACACGCTGCAAAAAAAGAATTTAGTGGCGTTTCATAAACGCTGCAGTAAAACGATTTATGGTAGCATTGAAATAAGGGCAACTAAAAATCAGGTATTTTTAGTCGCGGGCTTTATAACAACGTTTATCAAAACGCTGCTAAAACTTTTAGTAGCGTTTTTTGAGCGCTACTAAAAATCAAAATTCTTGTAGTGTTGTGGTAAAATCAAGGTATGTTAATAGATCCCTATTATATCTCTTAGTCAAATTGATCATAATTATAATTTGTTTTGATTGTTGTTTGTTTTCATTTTGGGTTGAGATAAAATTTAGGGTTTTCTAAAATCTTAAGAAGCATGGTAGAATTTGTTGTTTGGCAAGCTAAGTAAGGAGGAAAGGTGAGTTAATCGCTCACAACTATCTCTATTTCATATTTATATATTGAATTCGCTATTTGGATGTTGTTGTTGAATTATCTCAAATTCGGCTATGATAATTTCATATCGTGGTGCCATATTTTCTAATAGTTAATACCCTATTTTCATCTTTTAAAAACCCACTTCATATGATCATGCTTTGCATTTAATTATAGATTTTTTTATGCCTGCATGGAAGTTAAAACAGAATCCTAAGACTCAAGATGGTAAATACGGAAAAACAGGGAGAACGGAGCAATTGGAGGCCACCGACGCAGCATGGGGATCAACTGAGGCGCTACGACCGATGCACCGGTCGAGACCTAGGCTAAGCCCCAGGTCACACCGTTTTGGACTCCGAATGCTCTGGTTCGCCCGTTTGTCCCCCTCATTTGACTCTTAGATGTTATTTTCGTGTTTGTCATGATGTTTGTGATGATTTTGGTGTTGTTTTAAAGCTTGGTTGTGATAAATTACTTAGGCATTTTTATTGCTTGAACTTAACATCGATGATATTTGTCGTAAGGAATTATTGCTCCATGTTTTATTGCCAAACACATAATTTTATTGCACCGGTTTGTGAAGTTATTTATGAAGGAACTCTTTTTGGAAATAAATTGATTTCTATTATATATATAAGGAAAATATATATAGTTTGGATAAGAGGGATTTTGGAGAATATATATTTATAAATAATTTAAATTTCAAAGTGATTTTTAAGCAAGTTTCTATAAATATATATATATATATATATTATATATTATAAATCTTTTTAAATCGATACTTTTAAATTAGCTTTTAAAGCAAAACTATTTTATTATTAAAACACACTATCTTGCTTGGATGTGGAACCAAATTAAGCGGTCTAGTAAAACAAGTGGTTAGAAACGATTGCATTTATTTCACTGGTTAATTCATGGACTTGTTCAAATGTACATTTATTCGCAGAAGTGGAATTTACTAGCTTTTAGTAAATATTCGAACGTCGTCAAGTGGTTATGGGACATTAGTCGACACTCTTATGGTTACTAATTAAAAGTGGTAACATTTATCTATTTGTCGAGTTTTAAAACTTGATATTGGGTAAATTCGTTTAGGCAGTTTAATGGGTTTCCAGGCCCATCTGGTGATACTCATTTTCAAGCGAGTTATGATTTGTGAAGTGTAACCTCTAATTTGGCAATAAGTGTGTGTCTCTTATATTGACTTGCGAAGTGCATATCTATTACTTGCATATAAGGTTGTGATTTTCTATGCACTTATTATTATGGTTTCTTTGACTTTGATGAATTTTATAAATAAGCATAAACTTAACTATAAACCATGAATTACTAAATGAAGTATTACTATGTTAGTGAAGCATAATTTATGGTTATTTATCCTTGATTTATGCAAGTTTATTATTATCAGTATCTCACCTTTTGTGATAATTAGAGATAGTCAGACCTGGGTGTTATTTTAATGCTCGGGTCAGACCGAGACTTGACATGTATAGAGACTCAGCGACCATGGATGTGAGCTAGCTTAAGAAGTCTATTTTGATGTTGTTTACATTTTCGATGTACCATTTGATTCTAGCTTATATGCTTGATCTATGTTTGTATATGTGGTAGACTTTGGTAGTCATGTGTTTTGAGATCCATTAGTGTTTATTTATGTATATAAATATAAGTCTAGTATTTCCTTTTGTAGACTCATACGTTGAGAAGATATTGATGTATATTATTTATGCTTCAACGTTCGATTATGTGTTGTATATTATGTTATGTATTGCTCTAAAATAGATTAAACCATTGTATTATCGTTTTTCCCCTGGATCAGATACATTGAACTACCACTTGTAAGAAAAGAAAATATAGTCACATTATTCGACGTATTCGATACTCGCCCAAAGAATTTTTACAAATAGTGTTTTCACAAAAAATGGGCAAACGCCTCCAAGTCGTATGATTTAGTTGATTTTATATTGTTTTTAGTGATCTGGATGATTTATGCAAATATGTAAAAAGCAGGGACTAAACTGTAAAAGACACACAGATTTATAGTGGTTCAGCCAGAATGTGCCTACGTCCACTTTATATATTATTTCTCCTTTCTTGTTCAGATTACAAGTACAAAGCTTTGATACAAGTATATGAAAGTTGTTTGAAAGTTCTATCCGTGCTTGAGCTCTCAAACTTTTCCCCCCTTGTTGTACCCCTGCCCCTCTATTTATAGAGTGGGGCTGGGGGCAGGGGTCTTGGATGTGTATTGCTGTTGGTGGGCCTGGGCTGATGCAATCTGGCCTGGCAAAGTTGGTCCGGAACGCCTTGGTCCGGTGGAACTTGGTCCGGCGGTGAGTGATTCGGTGATGGTTGGTTGGAGTTTGATTCGGTGGGACTTGGTTTTGGTTCGGCATGGATTTGGAAAGGAGATGGTTCGGCAGGGATTTGGAAAGGAGATGGTTCGGCAGGGATTTGGAAAGGAGATGGTTCGGTGGTGTTTTGGAAAGGAGATGGTTAGGCGGTGTTAGCCCGGTCGAAACACACCCAACACTTGCCCCCTAAAGTAGGGCATGTGCATGCATATAGCGTGCTTTGTTTTAGGCCATTTATCCTGGACACTCTCATCCGGTCACGAATGCCGAACCAATTGGTTCGGTCGTTGATATTTGCCTATAAGTATGGGCCTTATGCTTTCGTTATTCACTACCAACTGAAATAGCCGAACCAGACTCTTTCCTGCCGAATCAATCACGTCACCGAATCACGCTAGACTACCGAATCAGGTGATTGCCGAATGTCTCTTATGTTTTGAACCACCGAATGTATTTGTGGAGTATGGGCGCCGAATGAACCTTCGAGCCTTTGTACTACCGAATGAATTTGTGGAGTATGGGCGCCGGATGAACCTTCGAGCCTTTGTACTACCGAATGAATTTGTGTGTTGAATTATAGTGAAACTCTAGACAACATACACTTTCTCGTTTATATCTCTACATCCCTTGTTCTAACAATGTGCTTTCTCGTGTTGCAGACAATGTCTCATAAAGTAGAAACGCGTTCCGACAAGAAGAAATCTACGGACAGAAGAGAGTCCCCCATCGTGCCCCCAGTCCAGCCGAATCCAGAACGACCTGGACCCACCCCGAGATCGCTAGTGGACGGGTACAGTCCTCAAGAGCTTCTGAACTCACCTCCTGATTGCTCCCCTAGCTCCCTCAAAGACGAGCAGCTTGATGTTATTTCTCGCTCTTTTGGGATCGACAGAGCGCATATGTTGTTGCCGGGGGAAGGAGTGATGCCGTATAACCCCCTTGAAGGCTATTTTGCTTATAGTAGGTATCATTGCATGTGTGGTGCCATCCCACCTCTTAATGCTTGGATAGTCAGCTTCATCACATACCTGAAGGTGGCTCCTTTCCAGCTTCAGCCTAACTCCTACGCCATCTTGGTGAGCCTATTTGTTATCTTCCAGAGGAGATACGGGCGTCCTCCCTCCAACCGGGAAATCCGATATCTGTACAATTTAAGAGGCTACAAGAAGGGGTCTCCGTATATTAGCTTGGAGTCGGCCGTGTCCTTCAAGCCAGTCCTGGATTTATACTCGAAGTTCAGCATGTTCAAGAAGGAATGGTTTTTTGTCAGAGATGACTCCGTTTCTTTCCGCCGCTTCACTTCTGGCTGTAAGTTGAATCTCATTTATAATTTCCATTCTGACTGCAACGCTTCTTCTTATGTGTTTTTATTTCTTGCTAGCGACAGGTGGCTTTGCGGTCGTGGAGAACGATCGCCTGGTTCAGATGGCTGCGGAAATTGAAGCCATTTCGGGAAGAGATAGGTCGGCTTCTTACTTGATCAGGAACGCTACACTTTTGGGGCACAACCTGATTCTACCACATCAGTCCGTGGTCAAGCAGAGAGACACGGCGGAGGAGAGGGCTGCCAAAGCTAAAGGAGGGGCTGCAGCGAAGAGCAGCAAAAGGAGACCCTTCTCGATACATCTAGTCGCCGGGGGAAAGAAACTCAAGAAGTCCGATGGACCTTCTCCCAGCACATGTCCAGATGTTCCGGAGGAGGAAAATGTGGAGGAGGAAGGAGGTAAGGATGAAGGAGGTGAGGCGGAGAGTGGAAGTGGTAGAGAAGGTGATGGTGATCGTCACGGCGATGATGGTGGCGAAGGACAGAGCGGTGATGGCACCGGGGCTTTACCTCCTGGGCAAGTAGGCGTGATTCAAGAGTGGACAGATGACGCTCTCCACCAAGCCTTCGAAGGGTTGGAGGAAGGACCGGCTTTGGCGGAGAAGCCCAAGAAAGCTGGTAAGGCCGGGACTGGTGCCGATTTATCTTCCAGGAGTGCTTCAGCTGAGGCAACTTCTGCGATTCAAGGTGAATTTTTTTTTTACTCTTCTTAACTTGGTATATTTCTTGAATTATAGCTCAATGTATGCTCGTAATACTTGGCTTTTATTACAGGAGCGGGTAAAGTGGCCAAGGTGTCAGATGTTCGGCACCGTCTTGAACAATACAAACTCTTCAAGGCTTCTACTAAACCAAAGCCTCCGACAAACCGTCCTGGAGATGTAGTCGGCTACCGTCCCCTTCTTGGAGTTATCGAAGAGGATATTCAAAGGAAGAAGAGGAGTCGCTCCTTGTTTGAATCTTCACCTGGCCCTCTGCTCTCGACTCATCCTCTTCAGGATGTCATGGAGGAGAATACTGAGCTTATTCCTTCCCCGCACCCGTCTGAAAATCCTACTGTTACCCCGATAGATCACCCTGGTTTGGCTCGTAATCCGTTCGCGGGTCATCCGGATCTGGATCCGGGTTCTCACGATATTTCCTTCGATGAGGTTACTGGTGAGCACTTTCTTCCTCGTAATCCTATGGTAAGGGTGCTTGATGAGGCTAAGTCCCTGGACCTTGATTTGCTTACCACTCGGGTCGCAACTTTGGGGGACGAAGCTAAGGCAAAAATCGACCGGGTTGCTGAGGAAGCCAGGAAGCTGATGGGGCATCATGCCCGACTGCCCAAGACCGGAGAAGAAATCGGGAGTGCTAATATTCGACTGCGGTTAATAGTTTCCGATCAGGCCAAGCAGCTTGCTGATCAGGCCATCCAGATCTCCCAGCATGAGGCCGCCTCCAGGCGACTAAAGAAAAACATGGAAGAGGCTAGCAGAGCAGAGCTATGGAAAATGGAAGCTGCCCGTAAGGAACAGATTGACATGGCGATTGCAACGGTGGATGAGGTTTGGAAAGCGGATCTCGAGCAGATACAGGAGTTATCCGGGAAACTTGAAGCCGTAGAACTTGCTCAAACCAGGCTGAAGGAGGAGATGGATGCGATGAAGAAAACCTTCCAGGTTGACTGCGCGCGATACCGATCGGAAAGGGATGCTGCCATTGCAAAGTTGTTGGCTTCTGAGGACCGAGTAAGGGAGTTCAAGGAGAACGAGGGGATAATGGATGAGATGCTTTAGGATATATACTTTCGCACTTGGAAACAGGGCAACTTATCTTGGATGGATGATTATCCCCGAGTCATGGCCAGGATTTATCTTCGGGCTCTGGAGGAGGCTAGGTCCGATGCAGATAAGGAGGGTGGCGTGGCCTTTAGAATGGATGTGGTTACGGCTCAATTCACCAAGGAGGAGAAGGTGGCGGTGAAAGAAGGTATGCGGCTGCTTGCTGCTGAGGAGGTTGGTGTGCAGTTGGAGGATGATGATCAAGGAGCAGATGCTGGTAAGTCTCCCCTTTTAGCTTTTCATAACTCGGTTGCTTATTATTAATGAATCCTTTCCTTGATCGGACAGGCGGGACCTCTGGAGCACCAAATATCTCTGGTCAACATGCTGAAAGTTCCCACTCCGTGGCTAAGGAGATTTTGGAGGGGAAGCAGGACAAGGGTGAAGCTCCGATGCAGCCGACTCCTTAACTTGACCTGGATATCTTTTTGTTTACTTGACATTGCTATCTACGTTAGTCTCATAGCAGTAACGTAACTTTTAGGTTGTAATTATGTCACTTGTAATAAACGACTTTATTCTTGGCGTGTAATTTTTAACTTAAGCTGATTCTGTCGTGTCTGATGTCAAGTTCTTGCTTAAAACATAATTTCATATCTTGCAATGTTAATGTGATGTGTGAATAAATTATAGCCACGTATTTATACACGAAAGAAGAAAATACCGCCCTTCATATTTTACTTGTAGATGGCAGCTTTGAATGTCTTGTGTGACTGAGTATGGAATGCGGCCTAGTGTCCCGTTGTGAGTTCCTATTCCCATTAGCGAGTGTCTCCTATTCTGTGTCATGTACTTTAGGGATCGTTATAGAGGATAGGAGGAAAGTTCTTTAAATAAAATTGACATATGAGAAACAGTAAAACTTCCAATCACGGAAGGCCTTCGATGTGCTTAAGTTCGTGGCAAACGGGTTTTGTAGTCACTTTCCCTAGCTGTGGGTCTTGGAGACATTTGTCACCCATCTTACGCCTCTGGGGGGAATTTATCTTTTTTACCACAACCGTACTTAAGACACTCGGAGCCGAGATCGCGCACAGTAATTACCCGGGCCATTATGGCCCGTAATTGTGGGTATTATTCGATTTACCGTGGCCGGCTAGCGTGGGTGCCGATCGTCAACCGTGAACTACCCCTGGCTGGCCACACCTTATGTTGGGGCTTAAAGTAGGCTCACGGTTGCCGGCGATCCGAACGCCGTAATGAGCTGCCTCGGCTATAGTCGGCCTTCTCGGTGGCTTATAATCGGCTCATTACAGTTGGCTTTAAGGGCCGATCGCGAGCAATGAGTTAACTCGCAGCAGAGGGATGCTGGAGCAAAAGTGTATCATTGGCGAGGGCATAGATTCGCATAGTACCTGTTAGGTCTTGTCCAGGTGAGGTTGCGCCGTGATGTGTCCTGAATAGGAATGTTATTACACAGGATTTTGTTCAACAGAAAAGGATAAAGTTAACAAGCAGCCAAAATATAAAGGAACAAGTTAAAAGGAGACAAGTTTTTTAAAGTGGTTCGGCACGAAAATGCCTACGTCCACTGATTCTCTTTGTTAATTCACTTCATATGGGCAGTACAAGTTAAGAAAAGTATCGACGAAGATGTTGGATGTTCCATGCCCTCTGGAACACCTCCCCGTCCATTGTTGACAAAATATAAGCTCCATTGTGGAGATCTTTATGAATTACATATGATCCGTCCCAGATTGGATCTAGCGCTCCGGGGCGCGGGAAGATTCGCTTGAGGACAAGATCTCCTTTTTGTAAGCTACGATGCTTGACTTTGGAGTTGTATTGCGTTGCCACTTTTTGCTTGTGAGCTGCTGCTTTGAGGGCTGCATCATTTCTTCTTTCCTCAATTAGATCCAAAGACATGTGGAGGAGCTCTTTGTTCTCTTCTGGGTTATAGTGGATCCTACGGTGGGAAGGCACTATAGTTCCAACTGGGAGCATAGCCTCCGATCCGTATGCCAAAGAGAAAGGAGTATGCCCCGTTGATGTTCTGAAAGATGTGCGATAGGCCCACAGTGCCATAGGAAGTTCATCCACCCAAGCGCCTTTTGACTTTTCGAGTTTCTTTTTTATTAGAGTTTTGAGAATTTTGTTGATGGCTTTGACTTGTCTGTTTGCCTGGGGATAAGCTACGGATGAGAAGCTTTTGTGAATTTCATGCTCTTGGCACCAGTTGGCGAACTCTTCGCTGTCAAACTGAAGTCCATTGTCCGATATGATTTTGAATGGGACTCCGTACCTGCATAGAACATTCTTGATCAAGAAGTTAATAACTTTTGCTGAAGATACTTTATTTAGGGGTTCTGCTTCCACCCATTTGGTGAAATAGTCGACTGCCACTATAGCATATTTGGCCCCGCCTCGGCCCATTGGCAGTTTGCCAAGCAAGTCAATTCCCCATACTGCAAAGGGCCAAGGGCTGGTCATTTGAGTAATCTCAGTTGTTGGTAGCCACGGAATCTTAGCAAACTTCTGACATCCGTCACATTTTCTGACGAAATCTAAGGCGTCCTTGCTTAAGGTGGGCCAGAAATATCCATATCGGAGTATCTTTTTTGCCAAAGTCTGCCCTCTAGTGTGATCTCCGCAGCTTCTTTGATGGATGTTGGATAAGATTTCCTTGGCTTCCCTTCCAGCGACACACCTTAATAAGGGGTTAGAGAAGCCGCGCCGATAGAGGGTGCCCTCTTGTATTGTGTAGCGGGAAGCTTTCCTTAAGATTTTCTTGACTTCGTTACGCCCGTTGGGCAGTGTGCCACTTTGTAAGTAGTCTCGGATGGGAGTCATCCAAGTTGCTTCTTCGGTTGCACCTATCAGATTCACTTGCTCAAAACTTGGGGTCAGTTGCTTTGAGATGGCTACTGCTCCGGAAATAGTGCCGTCTCTCATGCTAGCTTGCTTCGCCAATTCGTCGGCCTCTTGGTTCTCTTCCCGAGGGATATGTTTGATTAAATAGTGATCCAATCGATTGAGAAGCAACTTGGTCTTCTTTAAATATGCTATGAGTCGTTCCTCTCGAGCCTGGAATTCTCCTAGTATTTGATTTACAATAAGTTGAGAATCGCTATGAAGACACAAAGAATTGGCTCCGATTTCTAAGGCAAGTTCTACTCCAGCTATCACTGCTTCATACTCTACGTCGTTGTTGGTGGCAACGAATTCCAACCTTATAGCATAGTGTAGCTTATTCCCCCTGGGAGTGATTATTACCACACCTGCCCCCGAGCCTTGTTCGTTTGACGCACCATCCACAAAGAGATTCCACTTGATGTCCTCTGCTATTTCCGATCGTTCCTTACCTTCGTTAGTAGTGAATTCGGCAATGAAATCGGCCATGGCTTGTCCCTTGATGGCGGTGCGAGGATGGTAGGTGATATCATATTGACTTAGTTCAATGCACCATTTAAGTAGTCGCCCAGAAGTGTCGGGACGATGGAGTACCTGCCTTAGTGGTTGATCGGTCAGAACTCTGATGGAATGGGACTGGAAATAGTGACGCAGTTTCCGTGATGTGATTAGTAAACAGTACGCTAGTTTCCCAAGTTTAGGATATCTGGCTTCCGCCCCTGTAAACCTCTTGCTTACAAAGTATACTGGCCGCTGCGTGCGTTTGTCTTCTCTCACCAATGCGGCGCTTAGAGCATGTGATGACACAGCAAGGTATAGGTATAGCTCTTCGCCTTTGTTCGGAGTTGAGAGTACGGGTGGTCTCTGGAGGTGTTCGATTAAGTTAAGGAAAGCTGTTAAGCATTCGTCAGTCCATTCGAATTTTCCTTTCTCTTTCTTTAGAGCTTCGAAGAAGGGGATGCATTTGTCAGTTGCTTTAGAGATGAATCTGCTCAAGGCAGCCACCTTCCCATTTAGGCTTTGCATTTCCTTTTGGGTAGAAGGTATCCTGATATCTTTCAGAGCTCGGACTTGTTCAGGGTTTGCTTCGATTCCTCTGGCATGGACGATGAATCCTAGAAACTTTCCTGATGATACTCCGAAGGAGCACTTTAGAGGATTTAGCTTCATTCCATATTGGCGAAGTACTTGAAACATTTCATCCAGGTGGCTTACATGATCGTCGGCTTCCCTTGACTTTACCAGCAATGTCATCCACATAAACTTCCATAGTTTGTCCTATTAGCCCTGCAAACATCTTGTTGACGAGGCGCTGATAGGTGGCTCCTGCGTTTTTAAGTCCGAAAGGCATTACCTTATAGCAGTACAATCCCCGGTCAGTGATGAAACTAGTGTGGTCTTGATCGGGAGCATGCATAGGAATTTGGTTATATCCTGAGTATGCGTCAATAAAAGATAAGAGTTCGTGCCCGGCTATGCTGTCCACAAGCTGATCGATTCGGGGAAGTGGGAAGCAATCCTTTGGGCAGGCGTCATTTAAGTTGGAGAAGTCAATGCATGTTCGCCACTTCCCATTAGCCTTCTTTACCAGCACCGGGTTGGCGATCCACTCTGGGTAGATGGCTTCTCGTATGAAGTCATTGGCAAGTAGGTTCTTTACTTCTTCATCGAGGGCTGCTAATCGTTCTGTCCCCATACTTCTCTTTTTCTATTTTACTGGCGCCTTGGTAGGATCAATGTTTATTACATGGCATGCTATGTCAGGGGAGATTCCGTTCATGTCAGTGTGTGACCATGCAAATACATCCAAGTTGTGGCGGAGAAAATCAATGAGTTGTTCCTTCAATTCTGCTTTTAGTTGGGACCCGACTTTCAATAGTCTACTCGAGTCATGTCTGTCTACAGATACAAATTCCATAGCCTCTGCAGGCTCGGCGGTGGCCTCCTCCTCTTTGTCCCTGGGGTCTAATTCATTGAAAGGGTCGCTGGTATATCGAAGAGGAGGGGCTTTCTTTAGTTGTTATGCTTCCAAACTTTTTGTGCAGAGGGCAATCTCTACACTCTTCCCTTTATCCTTCCTGTGGTTATTGCGAAGTTCAGTTACATAACAATCTCGAGCAATGTCCTGGTCTCCCTCTACCTCCCCTACTCCATTGTCCGTTGGAAATTTCATCTTCAGGCACCATGGGGCTAGGATAATTTGGAAGTCAGACAAGGCTGGCCTTCCTAAGAAGGCGTTGTAGGCCGAGTGGTTTTCTATCAGCACAAATGTCTGTTTCCGCACAACGGAGCGGGGATGACTTCCAATTTCAACAAAGAGGTCCAGTCGCCCGAGGGGCATCTTCGCATTTCCTATGAAACCGTGTAGTGGTTTATTGCAGGGAAGAACATCCTTTAATGACAGCTTCATTTTGTCGAATGCATGCTTGAATAGGATATTCACTGAGCTTCCAGTGTCTACTAGAATTCGGAAAACTTCGGCTGGACCGAGCCGGGCAGAGATAACCATGGGATCCGTGTGAGGGTACTGTCTTCCCTCCAGGTCACGCCTGCTGAATGTGATGTCTCCATTCTCTATCCGCTTCGGGTGGCGTTCTTCTATAATGGAATTGACGCATTCTTCATTGTTTCTAAGTGACTTTCTGTATCTTTCCATCTCTGCCCAGCTTTCGTCGGTGATGTGTGGCCCTCCCGTGATGGTATGGACCACTATCTTCTCTTGACTGGAGTCGCTGGTGTTGCGATTTCCTCTGCCTATTTCTGGGGAGGGTAGCCTTGGGTTCTCATCGGCAGGAACTGGAGTCCTGTTCTGGCCTTTTACATAGCGTTCTAGTCTTCTTCTTCTGATGTGTTCTTCAATCAAGTCCCGGAGATGATGGCATTCGTTGGTATCATGCCCATAGGATTCGTGGAAGCGGCAGAATTTTCCAGACTTGATTGCGTTATCTGATTCCTTCTTGTGCGGGGGGCGTTTGTATTTAACTTCGTCTTGAGTGGCCAGGAAGATGTTTTCGATCGTTTCATTCAACGGGGTGTAAGCGTCAAATCTCGGTCCTGGCCGATATAGATGCTTCTCTCCCTTCTTGCCCCCAGCGTTGTCTCCAGAATCATTTCTTCGAACGTCTTTGCTACAGTGGGCGTGTTGCCGTAAGCTGCCTTATTTTGTAGCCTTGTCTGCCTCTCAGTGGCAGCGTCTTCAAGTCTCATATATTTCCCAGCTTCATGGAAGAAATCGGGTAAAGTAGCTGGTTTTTCTTTGGTCAATCTTCTAGCAAATTTAGTATCCGGATGCACACCACTACAGAGGGCCATTAAGATAAGCTTCTCATCGGCATCTTGGACTGCGGCCGCTGCGGCATTGAATCGGGTTAGATATTGCTGCACTTTCTCTCCAGGTTTCTGTTTGATACTGGATAAGGAATTAACGTCCTTGGGTTGCTCCACATGAATGCGGAATTGGCTGATGAATTTTTCTTTCAACATCTCCCATGAGCTGATGGATCCTTGGGGTAGATGGCAGAACCAGGAGGTAGCTAGATCTGCTAAGAATAGCGGAAAGCATTTGCACAGCACTCCTTCTGTTGCTCCACTCATGAGCATATGCTGTGTGTATCTCTGTAAGTGTACAACGGGGTCAGAGGTTCCTTTGTAAGGTTCCATTATTGGCATTTTCCATTCTCGGGGGGTGATGGCAATTTCGATATTGCGGGTGAAAGGGCTGGTTACCCTAGCGCCTATTCCTCGGTCTCTTTGATCCCGTTGGACGCACTCTCTGAACAAGCGTGCCATCCTTTCATCAGAATTTGGAGCAGATAGAAATGAGTTTAGTTCTGCTCTGTGGGATTGATTCCATCCAGATGACCTGTAGGGATGGTATCGTCTATCATTCCTAATATTTTCCTATGGCTGTCTTTGGTCTTCTGGGAGCATGCTAGGTGTTTGTACCAAAAATGGGCACAACACTCTTCGGGAGTTGTTTGAAGAGATAAAATGAAGATTATAAATGTAAAACAGAGGTTATCTAACAAAAACTCCAACAAACAGAAATGTAAAATGCACAGACAAGCAATTTAGAGTGGTTCGGCGTATAGCCTACGTCCACTATGAAGTTTTGATGATTTTTATTGATTCTCTTTCAATGATTACAAGTGGTTACAGCAATGAACAGCGGTTTACAGATTAGAATTCGAAATTGACAGCAAAAGTATGATGCAAATCTCAATCCGGTAGAGTCTGGACGCTTCAGAGAAAAAAGATCCTTTTTCTGTTGATTCTGGGGCTCTATTTATAGGCGTAGGAGGCTTAGATTTCGCTCAAACTCCGGGAGACTTGGTCTGACACGTGAGGGGACCCATTCGACCATTTCCAGAGAGTTTCAAGTCGATCTGTGATCGATACGAAGTCATTTCGTATCGATCAAGATTACCTCCAATTGAGCTCAAATTTGGTGGAGATGTTCCTCGGTATGTGTGCAACCTTCAGTTAAAATTTCACGGTATTTGGATCAGTGGATTGAGAGATATCATCGATACGAGGCGATGTTCTTCGCTAGGCTGTCTGGTTCGAATCCATCTCTTCGAGCTGAGGGCTTCGAATCGATGGTGTCACGCGCCTTTGTTAAGACGTGGAACGCACACTTCGCCTCGATCCGGTCTTTACTCCGAGTCGACCGTGTCGACTCCATATATCTCGGTGCATTCGCATCGAGGGATGACGTGGTGCGCGCGCTTCGCCTCGATCCGGTCTCAGCGCCGTATTGACTGTTTCGATTCCAGGTATCTCTCCTCGTTTTCTTCGAGAGATGACACGTTATCCAAGCTAGTTGACCTGATGGATACGAGTAAGTCATTTCGCATGGACTCGAAGTAAGGTTCTTAGATGGATACGAAGCAGACACTGAATGATGGATACGAAGCAAGCACTGAATGATGGATACGAAGCAAGCACTGGCTGATGGATACGAAGCAAGCACTGGCTGATGGATACGAAGCAAGCACTGGCTGATGGATACGAAGTAGACATTAAGTGATCGTTACGAACCAGGTGACTTATTGATGGATACGAACAAGTCTTTCCGGCTGAAGGTTCTATCGAAACGAAGCTTATAACTGTGTGGACTTAATCATTCTAATTGACACGAGATTGATGGATGCGAAACGAGGACCATCGATGGATACGAAACCCATCGATACGAACTCGATGTACTGGCTCCATCGAAACGAACAGATACATTTCAATGGATACGAAATGGGGTCTGCCGATGGATACGAAAACCTGCTTTTTCCTCCAACTTGTATCCATCATAACCTGCACATATGAGCTCGGATTGACTTGAAACTTGGAACGTTGGTTTGCTATATTCTCCCGATCATGTCTCATCGATTGGGGCTTGATCCGGACTTGGTCAAAATTCAACGATATCCATGACAAACGACATCTGGAATCCAACTCCTTGGTGTCCTGGCCTTGCCAAAAGGCGGGATAACATTTGCCCCCCAAAGTACGTCTTGTGAAAACATAACGTGCTTTGAAAAGCTGCAGGCCTTCTTTGAATAACTTTGAAAGTCGTACCCTTTGGCCATTCTCTTGTATCGGTCCTCTCATGAATCGATGCTAAAAGTTGGAAAGCCTTTCTTCGTATCGATGTGGGTTGACTTGATGGATACGTAAATGGTCATCCGTATCGATGGTCACAAATCGCGGTGGATTTTGATTTGAATTGGCGATATCTGGTGGATACGAAATGGATGTTCGTATCGATAGGTTCGGATGGATACGAAAGTGACGCTCGTATTAACAGGTCTGCTCTGTTTTGAATCGATGGCTCATAATTTGGATGTTTCGAAACGATGGTGTCTGGTGAACATTTCGCCTCGATGAATGCACAGCTTGATGGATTCGAAGAGAGCGTTTGCACAGATCCATCGTACTCAAGTGGCCTCCTTGTGCGCCTCGACCCGATAAAGTCTGGTGGGTTCGAAACGAGCCTTCGTTTCGATGCGCCGTCTGACTGGTTGCGACCGGTCAGGTTGACTGGGAGTCGAATCGACTCGGTTCCATCCTAGGCTTTATATAAATACCGGGGACTTGGCTCGATTTCACTTTTTTACCTTTTACTTTTACTGTGGTCTTCTGCATTTTCGTATCGATTCACGAACTTGGGAGGAAAGAATTGTTCCAATCTTCGAATCGATCAAACATCATTTTATTATTTCCCCAAACTCCAATTCAATTCAGGTAAATAAGCAATCACGGCTAAATTCGAGCAACGAAGTTCAGATCTCAGATCCATCGTGTCATTGCTGATTATTGACTTTGGCGGCGCTAAGGCCAGATCTGGACCAGAGCTTGGTCGAGGATGGCCATGGCGATGCTCGCTTCAATCGGAGAAGAAAGAGTTCTGGAGGAATTGCTTCACCTCTAGTTCGTGTCGATCCGGGACAGGAGGGTTCGACTCGACCCAGATTTCATGACCTCGCATCGATTGATGGGTTGAAGGGGATGCAGAGGTTCGCATCGATCTAAGGTGGTTGGGGCTTGTGTCGAACTGAAATGATCGATGCAAGTGTTTGGCCCGCGTGATCGATGCGAAAATCTACCTCCCACGATCGATACGAAGACCAAGAGGTTTTATTGGTTCAATATCGATAGCCCCAGATCGATGCGAAGTCATTGCATTTGGTTGTCATACAGCCGTTAACCCTCGGCCGATGCGAAGTAAGCCTCTCTGATCGATACGAAATCCACTCCTCCGGTCGATACGAACTGCCGTCGATTCGAAACCTATCGATACGAATGGTATCGAGTCGACCTTGATCGATACGAAAGTATCGATTCGAACTGGATCGACACGAAAGATATCACGCCTCCGACTGAATTTGAATCTGAACTACGATCGATTCCATGCTGAAATTCGACGAACTTAGCGAACTCTTGCATGCTCTTACACTCGACTCCGATGAGCTTCTGCCTTGCATAATTGGACTTGATCACAGGATTGCATATTTGACTGACTTTCGAAGCTCGTCGATGGAACTGTAACCTAACGAACATATAACGGACTTACACTTGAATCAGCCATCTGGCATCTGGATTGCGTGATCGTGACGGTAAGCGATGACGGTCATTGTCGGTCTGACTTCCAGAGTTTCGTCGCTAGCGTGTTTTCTTTAATTCTGCAGAATTTGCTCAAGTCACACACAACATTTGCACTACACAACACATTCATGCACTTTACACTGGGGAATGCACGGGCTTTTTATCATCTAATGATGGTTTCTCGTGAGTTAGCTAGTGATGGAACCGTCAAGTTCGCAGCAGCAAGAAACTCAGAACCCTAATCCTCCCAGACTTGAGATTTCGGTCATCGAGACCGAAGCTATTGGTCCAGCTCCGGATGAGTTACCCGATGCGTCCTTCATTAATAGTCCACCTGATTCTGTCCCGTCCAATATCTCTGAAGACATGCTAGGGAGAATATGCTTAAGGCATGGCTTATCTTTGGATGAGGTACTGTTGCCTGGACCGGATGACAGGCCACATAATCCCCCGGAGGGGTATACTGCTTTTAATCGACATGCGTGCGCAGCCGGCACACTTCCTCCGTTCAATGATTACATAAGAGAAGTGTTGGCTTATCTGGACATCGCTCCGTCTCAATTGCATCCAAACGGATATGCCTCACTCAACAGCTTGTTCATTGTATTCATGGAGTACCTCCATCGTCCTCCCCGTATGACCGACATAAGATACTTGTTTAATTTCAAGAGTCGACTGACAGCCCATCTTATACGTTCTTGGAGTCTGTAAGGAACTGCCAAGTTGTTGCGGGGTCGTGGACTAGGCTAAGCTACTTTAAGTCGGAGTGGTTCTATGTCCGATGTCCTCCGGGGTTTGCCAGAAGATGGCTGTTCAGACGTGAGCATTGTCTTTTTTCCCAAGTAATTGACAGGGCAATTTTCGGAGTGAAATTAAACTTACGTCTTCTTCTTTTTTTCTTCCAACTATCATCCAGCGGCCTGAGGGTGGCTACTATAAAGAGATAGTTCGGGTCCTCCAAGAGATTCCTAGTGAAGAAAGGAATATTGAACTGTTACTGACAGATCGGAATCTCAGAGTTCTTGGGCTGATCGGCCGGAGGCAGAGCATAAGACTCGATGGTGCATTAAAGACCGTCTCCAGGAAAAAGGTCAAGCGGATGAAACCCAGGGTTGTAATAATTGAGGAACCCGATTTCGAGAAAACTCATACCGACGAGGAACCGTTGGTCGGACCTGCTAATGCAACCCCGGAGTCCGACGCAAAGAGGAAAGGCAAAGCAGTGGCCTCAAAACAGCCTAAGTCCGGGAGGCGGAAGTCTGTGGTTTTGCACCGTCCTTTGCCAGGAGTTAAGATTACGGAAGCATCCTCCCTGCAAGCTGAAGATCAATTCGAAGGGCCTGCTGACCCTCCAATCCCGGACATCGAGCCGGAGCAACACGACGTTGGATCGGGTGGACCGCGACATATCGTCGATGTTAGCAAGTCTGATCCTGCCAGTGCGATTGACACTTCTGGTTGGTCCGGGGGGTTACACATTCACACACTCTTCACGGCACAACACACTTTCCTAACCGTAAACAACACATCGCAAACGGTTACTAATTTTTCGTGGTTTTCTTTTCAGGTACGATGTCTGGGCAAGGTTCTGTGCTTGGTAGTTTGCGCAATAAGCGCCGTTATCATGAGCCACGCAGGAGAGAGGGCGAGAGGGATTACGACTCAGGACATTCTGGTCAGGAGAAGTCTGACAGAGATAGGGGATACGTTCGCCGATCCCGATCTCGCTCTCCTTCCCCCAGGACCTCTGCACCTCCTACGGCCACAGTTACTCGTCCTCCCGAAACTTCACGGCCTAGGCCGCCTTCTCAAGCTTTGAGGTCCGATCCTCCGCGCAGGACTGAAATAGCCACCTCCACGGCTACTGTACCGGTCCCGACCGAGGCGTCTAGTGAAGGAGCGCTTAAACTGGCACATATGAGGAAGGAATTTCCCAACATCTGTTTTGATGGTTACGTCTTCCCTCCGCACTTGAAGAGAATTCCGCCAACCGCTGAAACCACTATCCATGATTATGTTGCGGACATCTTTTTCCAGTACAGGGAATGGGGACGGGCCGCGAGGAAAGCGTCCAAAGTGGCATTCGATCGGGGCGTCACTATTGAGAAGCTCGAGAAGGAGTTGGGTCACAACGACCAAATCATAAAAGCGCTTAACTCGGAGGCTGAGTCTTCCCGCAAATCTGAAATGGAGGCTCTGAAGAAGGTTGATGAAGCGAACGCTGTCGTGACCAGGATGAAGCAAGAGCATTATACTGCCATCGAGGACATGGGTCACATGAACACTTCTATTACCGCCGAGAGGGATGCCGCTCTTAAGGAGCTTAATGAACTAAAATCAAAGTTTTCAGAGATGGCGAAAGAAAAAGACTCAGCTAACGTCTCTGCGCAGGAGGCTTGTGATCAGGCAGTGATGCTTCGAAAGGAGAAAGAAGCGGCTATACAACAAGCTCACGAAGCTGAGGCTGGGGTTGACGAGAAGGTACGTCAGGCGGAGGCCAGGATTGAGGCCGAGGTGGAAGAGCTACTCGTCACTTATAACGCCAATGTGCTAAGGCATCGAGATTTGACATGGCTTGACGATTACCCCACGCATCTCTATAACGCCTGGAACCTACTGGTTGATGAGGAGAAATCCGGGCACTCTGATGAAGCCCTTGATGAGTTCGAGCTGGAGAACCGCATCCTCAATGATGACGAAAAGAAGGTTCTCCATGACTCCATGATTTCCCACGACAAGGTGAGGCTTGGTGCCCAGATCCAGGAGGTCGGATAGAGCTCTGGTGCAGAACACCATGTTATGAGTTCTGAGATAATCGTGTCATCTCAGTCTGAGCCAACTCCGATGATCTACCCCCAGCCTATTCCGGCATACGATCCAGATCAACCGCATTTATCTCCTATTAAGGAACATCCTTCTGAAGTTGTTCAGACAACCTCGAGCCAAACCGAGGAAGGTACTCTGAACTAACTTCTTGTATATTTGGATTGAAGAATCTGTGTTGAAATGTTGCTAATGACATGTCCTTTTCCTTTGATCAGTGACAGGAGTTGCACCAGCCGCGCCTCTTACCATCCAAGAATCAGGCCAAGCGCCAGGAGCCATCATCTCTGAGGCGACCTCCGTCGCGACAATGGCACCAGTTGGAGTAACGCAGGGGAGCTCACTTTCTTTCGATGAACAGATGATAAACGAGCTCCTTGGCCGTCAGAGTGACCCTTTTGTGGACTTGCCATTCGGCTTGGGTGGATTCACGGCTACTTCTGACACCCCGTCTCAGACTACTACGGCTCCTAGCGAAGCCAGAGCACAGCGGGAAGCGGCGATGTTGGCCGAGATTAATGCCGAGATGGCGGCCGCGGCGCACGGCGGTGAAGTAGATGACGGAGCAGCAGCACAGTGCCCTACTCCTCTGATGACTGTGTCTCCTGGGGGCACACTTACTAATACTAATGTGCCAGCCCCTCCTCCGGCTGCGGAGTCTGTTCCTCCAACTCCTCCCGCGGGAAGCATCTCTATAGAGTCTAGCTCAGACGAGGACGCTGACATTATGCCTTCACCCGAAGGGAGCCTGCCTAAGGAGAAAAGCTCCAAGCGAAAAGGTACTGGTGGTTCCAGTAGCTCCTCGAGGAAGAAGAAGTTGAGGAATCATAAGGATTAGACATTCTTTTCATAGGCAGTTAGGGACTTTTGTTATTTTCTCTGCTTTTCCCTTTTGTAGGCCGTGTTTAGATGCGGGTTCGGCCCCAGCTAGTAGGAATATTTTGGAAAAAACTCATGTATGAACCATTGTTCTTGAGTTAGTTGAAATAAAATTTTGTTTTCTAGCTTCAACTCATGTTCCTTTCTATGCTTGAATATTGCAGTGTTCGGACTTTAGTCCAGTGTACTTGCATTATCTGATTGTTTCAAGAATAGCTCATTTTACTTGTTAAGTATGGAAATCTCGGATTTGAGTTGTGATAGGGGATCGCATCGGAGCTGAGCATCGCATAGTTTCGGGTAATGACTAACATTTGCCTCTGCCCCAGTTCCGGGGTCAAGTTGTGATGATCAGCTTGTGATGGCACCAAGCGAGGACCGAGTGGTCGAACTACGCTTGTTCTCTTATGAATCGCTTCATCCACACTCCAGGGATATATGTCATCTCGTAAGCGGTTGTTCGCACTCTGGGAACACGGAGTTGACTTATGTTTGTACTCCGTCTCGCACTCTGGGAGCACGGAGTTAGTTGTTTATATTCCGCTTCGCACTCTGGGAACACGGAGTTAGTTGTTTATACTCCGCTTCGCACTCTGGGAATGCGGAGTTGGTTGTTTATACTCCACTTCGCACTCTGGGAATGTGGAGCTGATTGTTCATACTCCGCTTCGCGCTCTGGGAACACGGAGTTAGATGTTTATACTCCACTTCGCACTCTGGGAATATGGAGTTAAATGTTTATACTCCGCCTCGCACTCTAGGAATACGGAGTTGTATGTTTATACTCCATCTCGCACTCTGGGAGGACGGAGTCGAATGTTTATACTCCACTTCGCACTCTGGGAATATGGAGTTAAATGTTTATACTCCGTCTCGCACTCTGGGAGGACGGAGTCGAATGTTTATACTCCACTTCGCACTTTGGGAATATGGAGTTAGATGTTTATACTCCGTCTCGCACTCTGGGAATACGGAGTCGAATGTTTATACTCCACTTCGCACTCTGGGAATATGGAGTTGATTGTTTATACTCCACTTCGCACTCTGGGAATATGGAATTAGTTGTAGGATTGTCGTGTGTCAACCCTATTAATATCGGTGTCATGGCTTGTCCCCGAGCTCGGGTTTCACCTAGTGAGTGGCCGGTCGTATCACAGCCACTCTCCATTTGAATAAGTTCCATTGCATTATGGGATTTAGCTCATCGTGCATCGTGATGTTGTATATCGTACTTAATGAATCACAGCTCTGGCTCGAAGAAGTGGCATTTTATTGCTGAAATAAGAAAATGCGGCAAAGTCAGTTGCCTTATTACAAAATTCAAATTTCGAAATGCAGAAACAAATTGCTAAATAGAATGAAATAAATAAAGCCTGTCATATGTAGTAGCGGCGGAGACTTTCGCTGTTCCAAGCCCTTGGTAAATCGAGGCCGTCAACAGTCGACAGCTTGAATGTACCATCTCCGAGCTTTCGTGTAATTACATATGGTCCTCCCCAGTTCGGCTTCATGTGTGAAGGAACCGGGTAGATTCTCTTGAGTACAAGGTCGTCGAGTTCAAAGGTTCGAGGTCGAACTTTGGTGTTGTACAACCGGGCGACCCGGCTTCGATGTGCGGCTGCTCTCAAATCAGCCTCTTCCCGTTTTTCATCCAATAGATCCAAAGACTCGGCCAGGAGTATAGCGTTTGTTTTTGGATCATAATAAGTCACGCGATGAGAGAGCACTTCTGTCTCGACCGGAATAACGGCCTCTGAGCCGTAAGATAGGGAAAACGGAGTGTGTCCGGTCGCGGTTTTGTGGGTCGTTCGATAGGCCCATAACGCCATAGGAAGTTCATCGACCCACTTGCCCCTAGCCTTCTCCAATCGTTTCTTCAGGATTGATTTTATAACTTTGTTGACAGCTTCAACCTGTCCATTTGCTTGGGGGTGTGCGATAGCCGAGAACTTTTTGCGGATATGAAACCGTTGACAGAAATTCTTGAATTCCGCACTCTCGAATTGGGCTCCGTTATCAGTGATAATAGTATGCGGGAGTCCAAATCGACAGATGATGTTGCGAACCGCGAAATTTATCACTTTCTTTGTCGTAATGGTTGCAAGGGCTTCGGCCTCAGCCCACTTTGTGAAGTAGTCAACGGCGACGATGGCGTATTTCGCACCGCCTTTTGCTAAAGGTAAAGCGCCGATGATGTCGATGCCCCACATTGCGAATGGCCAGGGACTGACCATTTGGGTTATTTCAGTTGGCGGAGCTCTCGGAATTCGGGCATGTATCTGGCATTTATCGCATTTTCGGGCATAGTTTGCCGCATCTCGGTTCACTGTCGGCCAGTAGTACCCATATCGGAGTATCTTCTTAGCGAGAGCTTGTCCTCCGGTATGATCGCCACACTCTCCTTCGTGCACGTCATGTAACACTCATTAGATTTCCTCGTGGGCGATACACCTGAGGAGAGGAACGGAATAACCTCTCCTGTACATGACTCCGTTTTGGATGACGAACCGCGAAGCTTTTCGCTGAATTTGTCTCTTCTCATTTCTAGGTTCAGGCAGCGTCCCATTCTCAATGTAATTCCGATACGGAGTCATCCATGATTCTCTACTGGGAGCGGTTTCAATCACAGAGTTCATTTCTATTCGGTCGATGCTCGGGGAGGCCAAAGTTTCAACAGGGACAAGTCCCATTTGTTGCGCTTCACCTGTGCTGGCTAACTTTGCCAATGAATCGGCTTTCTGATTGTGCTCCCGAGGCACATAATAGATGGCGTAATAATCAAACTGGTTTAGTATTTCCTGAACTCGTGCCAAGTAAGCAGCCAGTCTTCGGTCTCTTGCCTGGTATTCTCCTCGTACTTGACATACCACTAACTGTGAATCGCAATAAATTTCTACCGCGATGATTCTCAAGTCTCTAGCAAGCTTTAGGCCGGTTAGGAGGGCTTCATATTCGGCTTCATTATTAGTTGCACGAAAGTCGAATTTAAGAGCATAACATATGGATCGGCCCTCGGGAGTCTTAAGTACAACCCCAGCGCCTGAACACCGGTCATTTGATGCACCATCAGTATACAGCTTCCAGATGTATTCGGGGGATTCACTGGTCTCGGGTAAGTCTTCTGGAATGGTGAATTTAGCTATGAAATCAGCCAGGACTTGTCCTTGAATGGCTCTCCGCGGAGCGTATGCGATATCAAATTGGCTTAGCTCAATGTTCCACTTGAGTAACCTACCGGACGTCTCAGGCCGCGTGAGGACCTGTCGTAACGGCTGGTCGGTGTACACAGTAAGCGGATGAGCTTGGAAGTAGGGACGGAGCTTACTTGAGGCAATGACCAAGCAATAGGCCAGTTTCTCCAGTCTCGGATAATTTCTTTCAGCTCCTGTTAGTCGCTTACTAACATAGTAGACCGGGTTTTGCACTTTGTCTTCTTCCCGGACTAGAGCAGCACTGATCGCATGTTCTGATACTGCCAGGTAGAGATATAGTTGCTCGTGGTCAACCGGTTTTGATAAGATCGGAGGTGTGGAGAGATGTTGAACTAATGATCGGAACGCGCCCTCACACTCCGTGGTCCATTCAAAGTTCCGTTTGCCCTTCCGGATCAGGTCGAAGAAAGGAATGCATTTATCGGTGGACTTTGAAATGAACCTGCTCAGTGCTGCGACCTTCCCGTTAAGACTCTGGACTTGCTTTATAGTTCTAGGGGTTTGCAAATTTCTAATAGCCCAGATCTTCTCAGGATTCGCCTCTATTCCTCGGGCGTTGACGATGAACCCAAGGAATTTTCCGGATGCAACGCCAAAGTGACATTTGAGTGGGTTGAGCTTCATTCCGTACTCCCGGAGGATGCTGAACATTGAATTCAAATCTCTGACGTGATCGGTGGAGAATCGGGATTTCACCAGCATGTCATCCACGTAAACCTCCATGGTCTTCCCAATCTGATCAGCGAACATTCGGTTGACTAAGCGTTGGTATGTTGCTCCAGCGTTCTTTAGACCAAACGGCATGACTTTGTAACAATAGAGTCCCAGGTCGGTCACGAAGCTGGTATGTTCCTGATCAGGTAAATGCATGGGTATCTGATTGTAGCCGGAATAAGCGTCCATAAAGGATAGTAGTTCATGTCCGGCCGTCGAATCTACGAGCTGGTCGATTCGTGGAAGTGGGAAGCTATCTTTTGGACAGGCCTTGTTTAGGTCAGAGTAATCAACACAGGTTCTCCACTTCCCGTTTGGTTTCCGAACTAGTACAGGGTTGGACACCCATTCTGGATACAAGGCATCTCGAATGAACCCATTCGATTGTAGTTTATCAACTTCCTCCTTAAGGGCGGCAGATCTCTCTGGATCCATACCGCGCCTTTTCTGCTTTACTGGGACATGTCGCGGATCTATATTCAGGGAGTGACTTGCAATGCTCGGCGAGATCCCGCACATGTCAGAGTGTGTCCAGGCGAAGACGTCGAGATTTGCCCGAAGAAATTCGACCAATTCCTGCTGTGTCTGTTTGTTTAGTTGAGACCCAACTTTCAACATCTTTGACTCATCATCCTCACTGATTGGGACGTCCACAGTCAGTTCGGCTGGAGAGGCTTGACTCTCCGTTGATTCGTCTTTATCCTCGTTGTCCCTGGGGTCCAGGTCTTTCAGGAATTGGTCGTGGTGCCCGGGCCGAGGCCCAGGCATCAATTGTCAATTATCGATAGAACGGACGCGGAGAGATTCCTCTACGCCCTTTCCCTTCTCTTTACGCTGTGCCCCACGCAGCTCAGCAACATAACAGGCCCTTCCTGTGGCCTGATCTCCTTGAACAACACCAATCCCATGATCAGTGGGAAATTTCAAAGTCAGACACCATGGGGCGATCGCTGCCCTGAACTCAGCTAGGGCTGGTCGACCCAGAAACGCATTATATGGCGAATCGATTTCTAGCACAACAAATTGTAACATTCGGACCTTTCGGCGTTCTCCAACGCCTAACTCGACTGGGAGTTCAGTTATTCCGATGGGTATCGTGGCACTTCCGTTGAAACCATGGATTCTGGATAAACAGGGTTTCAAATCCTTTGTCTCCATCTTCATTAGATCGTAAGCCCATTTGAGCAAGATGTTCACAGAGCTCCCACTATCAACCAGGATCCTCTTCATCCAAGCAGGACCTACCTGGGCAGATATGACTAGTGGGTCGATTGTAGGGGCTTCGACTTTATCGGCGTCTCGGCTCCTGAACACGATATCATCGGACATTATCTTTTGTTGCTTCGCCGGGGTTCCATCCTCGCAATTACTATAACACTCGAAGTCTGCATGCCTGATAGAACTAGCATACGACTCCATCTCCCCCCAGCTTCTGTCTACTGGATGGGGACCACCACTTATTGTGTTGATAACTAATCTCCCGCCCGCACGGGCGGGTTCCTCCTCTCTTTCCTGATTTTGTGAACGATTTTGATTCGAGGGGCCCGCTCTGCCAGACTGCGGCGCCCGAACAAACTGATCTAGCTTCCTCTCTCTAATCAGCTTCTCGATGAGGTCCTGTAAGTGCCGACACTCATTGGTATTGTGTCCATAGCTTTCATGGAACCTACAGAATTTCCCTGTCTGAACCTGTCTCTCCAATGAGGGCTTCGGAGCAGGCTTCTTATACTGTACAGTGTTACAAGTCTGTAAGTATACGTTTTCCAATGACGTGTTTAGCGGCGTATAACTGTCAAACATCTGAGCTCTACGTCGTTGACCTCGGTTCTCGTCTCTCTTCTTATTCTGGCCATTGTTTCCTCTCTGCTGGGTTTGCTTGTTTTGTATATTCAGTTGAACTTTCCCGGAACTCTCGCCGGACTGTTTAACTGCCACATTGCTCTGTATCCCCTCAATGCTGGGCCTCGCATCGTCCTGCTTCCTAGACTGTTTTGCGTCCTCCTACCGCAGGAATTGAGCGGCCTTGGAGTAAAAACGGTCCAACGATGCGGGCGGTTTTCCAGCTAGCCAGTTTCCGAATTCAGAATCAGGATCAATCCCCTTAGTCAGAGCCATCAGGATTGAATTATCGTTAGGATTGGTGATCTCGACGCACGCTGCGTGGAACCTCTCCAGGTAACGCCTGAGCATTTCTCCAGGAGCTTGAGTGACGCTGGATAGGGTGTTAACGTCTTTTGGCCTAGCAACATGCATACGGAACTGCTCCACAAACCTCTTGGCCAATTGATCGAACGAAGAAATCGATCTAGGTGGTAGGCGGGTAAACCACATTGTCGCGATTCCCCCCAGAGAGATGGGGAAACTCCGACACTTCACTGCATCGTCGGCCCTTGCAGCGCTCATCGACCATTCGTATTTCAGAATATGCTGGTTGGGATCACTATTCCCTTCGTACATCGGGAGAGTCGGCATTCTGAATCGCCTAGGGGGTTCAGCATGTAACACTTCGTCTGTGAAAGGGGTATGACTACGGGAGATCCCCCAATCATCATTAGTGAGCCCCTGACTCTCGCGGATCATCTGACGTATCATGGTTGATATATCCGACACGGGCAGATTCTGAGCGTGATGAGCTAAGGCGTGGTCGGGTTCCACGGTGCGAGTTGGGATCGGGCGCTGTCGACGATCCGTATCTCGCCTCCTTGGCTCAACGTCTTCTGGGACATAAGGTTCAGGAGTATGTCCATGTTGTTGATTGATCGGCTCTGATTGATTTCAGGTATCGACCCTTGTCTCTGCTGCGGTGGTTGTGGCGCGGTTGTCCGTGGTGTACTGTGGGGCAGTACCTCCTCGTGTTGAGGGACCCGTTTGGAAGCTGGTCGACGGTCCTACCCTCAGTTGCCCAACAGTTAAGGCGGGCTGATATTCAGCAGCTTGAGCGCAACTCCCCTCTAGTCGAGGACGGGTAGTTCGGTGGTGATAATCAGATGAAGCTGAGCTTTCGGTAGACGCTCTGGAGACATCATCTCTCCTGGACCTTCTGTGCCCCGGCGGTTTAGTTGGTTGGTCAGCTCGATATTGGCGCGTAACTGTTCCGCCAACTGCTGACGGCTTTGGGTCAGCTCCTGGAGCAAATACCTGAAACTCCTGTCGGGTGACTAGCCCCGTTGAGTCTGAGTGAGTGGTATTGTCTTGATTGGAAGAAGGCGGCTGTGTGGGATTCTGCCTATCTCTGCCTTCTTGCTCTGCAGCGGTAGCGCCAGTTCTTGTGCTGACCATTCTCATTGGTGGAGTCCTTTCCTAGATTTTGAGCAAATCTGAATAGAATGGAAGGATTCCGGACTGGATATCTGGATCTTCCTCTTGGATTTGTGCAATCCGGTATCGACGGCAGATCCAATGAGCAGGAGAAAAAGCTGGTTTTCTCAGTGGAAGCACCAAAGTGTTTGTACCAAAAATGGGCACAACACTCTTCGGGAGTTGTTTGAAGAGATAAAATGAAGATTATAAATGTAAAACAGAGGTTATCTAACAAAAACTCCAACAAACAGAAATGTAAAATGCACAGACAAGCAATTTAGAGTGGTTCGGCGTATAGCCTACGTCCACTATGAAGTTTTGATGATTTTTATTGATTCTCTTTCAATGATTACAAGTGGTTACAGCAATGAACAGCGGATTACAGATTAGAATTCGAAATTGACAGCAAAAGTATGATGCAAATCTCAATCCGGCAGAGTCTGGACGCTTCAGAGAAAAAAGATCCTTTTTCTGTTGATTCTGGGGCTCTATTTATAGGCGTAGGAGGCTTAGATTTCGCTCAAACTCCGGGAGACTTGGTCTGACACGTGAGGGAACCCATTCGACCATTTCCAGAGAGTTTCAAGTCAATCTGTGATCGATACGAAGTCATTTCGTATTGATCAAGATTACCTCCAATTGAGCTCAAATTTGGTGGAGATGTTCCTCGGTATGTGTGCAACCTTCAGTTAAAATTTCACGGTATTTGGATCAGTGGATTGAGAGATATCATCGATACGAGGCCATGTTCTTCGCTAGGCTGTCTGGTTCGAATCCATCTCTTCGAGCCGAGGGCTTCGAATCGATGGTGTCACGCGCCTTTGTTAAGACATGGAACGCACACTTCGCCTCGATCCGGTCTTTACTCCGAGTCGACCGTGTCGACTCCATATATCTCGGCGCATTCGCATCGAGGGATGACGTGGTGCGCGCACTTCGCCTCGATCCGGTCTCAGCGCCGTATTGACTGTTTCGATACCAGGTATCTCGCCTCGTTTTCTTCGAGAGATGACACGTTATCCAAGCTGGTTGACCTGATGGATACGAGTAAGTCATTTCACATGGACTCGAAGTAAGGTTCTTAGATGGATACGAAGCAGACACTGAATGATGGATACGAAGCAAGCACTGAATGATGGATACAAAGCAAGCACTGGCTGATGGATACGAAGCAAGCACTGGCTGATGGATACGAAGCAAGCACTGGCTGATGGATACGAAGTAGACATTAAGTGATCGTTACGAACCAGGTGACTTATTGATGGATACGAACAAGTCTTTCTGGCTGAAGGTTCTATCGAAACGAAGCTTATAACTGTGTGGACTTAATCATTCTAATTGACACGAGATCGATGGATGCGAAACGAGGACCATCGATGGATACGAAACCCATCGATACGAACTCGATGTACTGGCTCCATCGAAACGAACAGATACGTTTCAATGGATACGAAATGGGGTCTGCCGATGGATACGCAAACATGCTTTTTCCTCCAACTTGTATCCATCATAACCTGCGCGTATGAGCTCGGATTGACTTGAAACTTGGAACGTTGGTTTGCTATATTCTCCCGATCATGTATCATCGATTGGGGCTTGATCCGGACTTGGTCAAAATTCAACGATATCCATGACAAACGACATTTGGAATCCAACTCCTTGGTGTCCTGGCCTTGCCAAAAGGCGGGATAACACTAGGGTCAGCTACAGTTGGCCCTTGCCTTGATCTTCCCCTGCTGGGTTCTGATCTAAGCACTTCCTTGGGTCCAACTTTGGGCTGGACTCTAGCTCGGCCCCGTTCATTGGTGTTTCCGAGGTTAGGCAGTATGACAGGCTCGGCTACAGTTGACCTCCGCTCGGTACCTCCCCCGTTGGGTTCGGTTCCAAGCGTTTCCTCAGGTCCAACTTCGGGCTGAGCTCAGTCTCGGCTCCTACCATGGCCGCTTCTGTTGTTAGCTTCTTCGAAGAAGGAAGATCTTTGTTGTCTCTGACATCCTCCAGACTGGGACTCACCCCATGATTCAGCGTTGCGGTTGGACTCTTCAGCATCCCTTAAGCGTGACATGAGTTGGTCCACCAAGGCTTCCTGCTGGGATGTGAAGCGGTTAGTCACTTCAGCCACAACCCTGTCTAGATCTGCCCTAGTAATTGCTGCCGGCTGTTCTGTGGCAGGGGTTGTCGGATTTGCCTGACCTTCATTTGGTACTGCTGCTAGAATGGGACGATTTACTTGATCTGTGACCACTGGATCTGGAATACTACTGGTTGCGATGTTTTTTCCTTTGTTAACATCTTTCTTCTGCTTGGGAGGCATGTCTTCCAAGCAATGAGCGATGCTGTTAGGAAGAAAGTTAAGTGGGAGAAGCTGAAGTCCGGGGTTCAGCCCCTCTCAATGAAAGAACCAAAAATGTTTGCACAAAAAATGGGCAAACGCCTCCAAGTCGTATGATTTAGTTGATTTTATATTGTTTTTAGTGATCTGGATGATTTATGCAAATATGTAAAAAGCAGGGACTAAACTGTAAAAGACACACAGATTTATAGTGGTTCAGCCAGAATGTGCCTACGTCCACTTTATATATTATTTCTCCTTTCTTGTTCAGGTTACAAGTACAAAGCTTTGATACAAGTATATGAAAGTTGTTTGGAAGTTCTATCCGTGCTTGAGCTCTCAAACTTTTCCCCCCTTGTTGTACCCCTACCCCTCTATTTATAGAGTGAGGCAGGGGTCTTGGATGTGTATAGCTGCTGGTGGGCCTGGGCTGATGCAATCTGGCCTGGCAAAGTTGGTCCGGAACGCCTTGGTCCGGTGGAACTTGGTCCGGCGGTGAGTGATTCGGTGATGGTTGGTTGGAGTTTGATTCGGTGGGACTTGGTTTTGGTTCGGCAGGGATTTGGAAAGGAGATGGTTCGACAGGGATTTGGAAAGGAGATGGTCCGGCAGGGATTTGGAAAGGAGATGGTTCGGTGGTGTTTTGGAAAGGAGATGGTTAGGCGGTGTTGGCCCGGTCGAAACACACCCAACAGATAGTCACTTCTGACCAGCCTTATTCTTTGTATTACTTGTAGTATTCTTAGGAAATATGGGTATAAAGGTGGGGCGTTACATCTCCCTCGGAGTTACCCTCAAGATAGATAGTGCAACTCTATACATTTCGGTCCACAACCGCTTCCAAAACATAGAACTCATATATCAATTTTGATGTGGTTACGGTTTCGAGTCATCTCTTATAAGTACACTCCCCCGCTTACCAGACTCTTCAAAACCCATCGATAAATTTTTAGTAATCTCAACTCTAGTTCTTTCAAAAATAAATAGGCAATGCATAAGGGTATAGATCATCACTTATTCTGACATATTTCCCTATCTCTTGTCCTTAAAGAGCAAGACAAGTTTGTAGGGTATAACATCACTACGAGGATAACCATACCATATAATTCTCGTATTTTTTCTAGATATTTCCTAAGTTAATTTTGGTCAACTTCAATCGAAATAAAAATGATCGCATATGGAAATCCTGTCTGGTATACTTATCACCATTTCCGACCTTCTCAACTTATGCTATCCCTCGGTCAAGTGTGAAGCCAGGTGGGTTAGAGTACCGGTTGCATTAAAGCCCTACCTTAACACTTCATTTTTAACTCTCATGGATAGAACAAGTACCTTGACATAGAAGAATAACACGTAAACACGATTAAGTCACACAAGCGACTTCTAATTCTTGTATTATCAAATAATATTTCTTTGTAAATACTTGTATATAAATTTAAAATACCTTTACAAAAGATATATATATATATACTACTACTTCACTATTCATTTATACTATTTCCAATACTTTAAAGTATATTCATATATTTATCTCAAAGATATAAGAATATTCACAAATCACTGAACAATATTTTCCACTCTAAAATATAACCAAAGAGATTAAAAACAAATATTCCTATAAAACCCTTCTCTCTTTTCTAAATTAAACCATTACTTCATCTAACCTTTTTCCAAAAGATTTCATACTTATAATTATCTTTAAAATAGTCTTTTCAAAGATTATTTACATTCAAAAGTATATTCAAAAGGGTTAAAAACAAATGTCACAAAAACATTGTTTAATATAAACCCAAAACAATTTATACTCTTCATCATCTTTAAAACATTCTTTTTGAAGATTTAAGCATATTTATTTAACAACATAATATACTTTTAAATAACTTCTCAAAACCATTCATTATAACTAAAATATGCTTATCCTTTTATAAAATACTAAACTTACTTTTCCGAACCCATATATACTTTTAAAATACTTATTAATATTTTTTAAATATCCTATAAAATATTATGTAAAAATAACTAATTTAGAAATTTCTTGAAAAACAATTTAAAAAAAGAAAGTTACAAAGAAAACCTTTTACTTTAAAAATTCATATGTAATTACTAAAAATACATTTAAACTTAAAACCACTTTTAAAATACTTTAAAACCTGCTACTAAACATTCCTAAAAAGATCTCAAGAAAATAATAAATTTAAATAGCATTTTAGACAACTTTAAAATCACAAAAACGGCTTAAAACAACCCATCAAAAAGTGCTATAAAAGCCCAAAATTTCTGTTGTTGGTCAAAGACAGCATTTATAAGTGCTGTAAAAGATACTGGGCAAAGAGCAGGCTCAAAAAAATGAAAGTTTGAGGCCAGTTTTCTCTATCCAAATAAAGGTTTTAAGATCTAAATTTTTTACAGTAAGTAGTATACTTAGACTACTTTAAAACATGAAAAGAAACCCCCAAGGATATCTTCCAAAATCATATTAAAAATTTCCAAAGCAATGCTTTTCAAAGTGCTCATATAGCGACATTTTCGCTTCTAACTTTTTCCACTTTGTTCAACCAGTTATGAAATTATTTAAACTCTAATTTTTTTTACATTATGTACTATACTATGAGTACTTCTCAAAACAGTAAAAGAACCCCTAAGTCTTTCTTTCAAAGGCATGCTTAAAATTCCTAAAAATAAGGCGTATATAAAGTACTCATATAGAGATCTTTCTCGCCTTCTAAAATTTCAAACTTTGTTCTGCGAATTCTATAAATTTTCAAGCCTTTTTCTTGTTGTCCCATGCTCTATTATAAGTGTAGAGAATAACCAAAATATATTCATTCATAATACATTTACATATAATCATTTTAAATAAGTTAAACACGATGGGATTTCAAATTGCACTTATAACGGCCATGCTTCGTCCTCCCCTTATTGCTCATGACCAATCTATGTTTAGGCTGTTGTGCTCCTCTCCTTCCACTTTTTAGTTGCTTTATCTTGCTCCTAGGTTTACTTAGGGCCTTTTCCAAAGTTTGAGAGAGTTTGGGCTTCATTAGCATTGGTTTGAAAACGTTAAAGAGGAGAAAAGAGAGCTAAAAGAAATAGTTTTTGCTTTACTTTGTAAACTAATTTACGAGCCTAATGAAGTATATTTGTAGACTCTAACGAGAGGTTACTACCACCCGCTACCCTCTATAGGAGATCACCAAGCACCCTCCCCCTCACATGCAAATTTTCCACCTCACTGAATCAAACTTTCTTCCTACCTCCAAAATATGTTCTCCTTAATCCATTGGCCAATCTCATTACTATTCATATTTAGTTAGCCATACTAAGCAATATATGTTTTAGTTGCTAAATAATTACACATTAATATATTATACATCCCCAAAATATTCAAACAACATTTATAAAGTAAAAAGCCATTTATCGATAAAACAATTTTAGGTCACATTATCGATATTTTTTCGAACTATTTATTTTTGTAAACATATTTCAAAAACAAGTTTGCATCATGTGTTATTAATTAAAAGAGGGTTAACAAGGTTATAAAATCCATTTAATCACATTTAAACAAGATTCGAATATTCAAATAATTCAGATATTTAAATACAAAGTATTCAAAATTTTAGGTCGTTACCTTATCTATTTGGTTAAAGATCATTCTAATAAATTGTTTTTTCACTGAATTTCATTATTCAAAACTGTTAACCCACACCTTTGTTAATGCTTAGATTTGCACTTTACACTTCAAACATAAAAAATATTTTCGTTAGTAAAATTAGATACATGGTTTTGGGTTCGAGTGGGAACTTTCAAAAATGTTATTGTCAATCTTAGTATATGCAAATGAGGTTATAAGTATGATTGTAAAAGTACTCACCATATAATAGAAAATATTGGCATGTTTCTCATTCCCATTCATAAATAATTTTCCAAATATTAAAAAACATGCCAAAATATGCCCAAATACATTACAAAATATGCAAAAGCTTGACAAAATATGTGTAACTCTTATGCTAATATGAAAAAATTTGACTGTTTGTGAATGAGAATGAAAGATATGCCTATAATTTCCCAAAATATGCCAATACATACACACATAAATCAAAATTGCCAAAGTACTCGCCAACTAATAAAACATATTGGCATGCCTAATTAATTAGACATCTTACTTTATGAACTTATATAAGATAAATTTTCCATAGAATATGTAAACCTACTATGAGCTTTTACCGATGCATCATTGGATTTGATTTTTGTGGATGCTTAGTTTATTACTCAAGTTTCGAAAACAGTATTTTGGTTAATGCGGTAAAACCAATTTGTTATGCCATATTCTGCACCTCTCTTTGCTACATTTAATTCTACACCTAAACAGTTTCTAGTGTTACGTTTTTCAAAATGATATAAAACTTTGAAATTTTCAATTTATACTAGGAACATCATGTCCACAAAAAATGAGATTATGTCAAAAAAATTAACATGTTTGAAATTTTAAATCAATAATAAACCAGTAAAACATTATTTTAATTGTCTACGTAAATTATTGTTTTGAATATGGTGGGATCGTTTAAATTCATCAAAATTCTATGAGGATATTCTTCAAGCATGTAAGAAAATGTCTACTTATTTAGCTCTACTTCAAATTTTATCCCTAGAAAAATCATGAGTATGGATGGAGTGTAACGAAACATACACACACACAGATATATATATATATACGAACAAAAATATATGTAGGAAAATAATTGGGACACAATTGGTGATAGAATGAATCATAGCCATTGGATTGTCCCCTGATTTCAGCCACATGTGTGAACATAGCGAGATCCAATGGTCCAGATCTATTCTGCCACCAATTATGTTTTATTTTATATCCAAATAGTCATCTTGTATATATAAATATACATATACACACATATACATATATACATATACATACATATATACATATACATATACATATATCGGTGTGTACACATACATACACACACCCATCTTATTTAACCCTCCACCATTCCTCTCTGTCATTTTATGGAAAAAATTCGAATCGAAGTGATTTTTTGTAGATATGTTATATTCCTTAGAAAGATCACATCTGCAAAAATTTAAATTGTTTTGGACATTTAACTTCATTATCCAGCATCTGAATTGAGAGACTTCTTGATGAATCTGACTTCAAGATGCTATAGGAATGGAATAAGAAGCTAAAAAGATGCCAGGAATGGTGAGAAGAAGTACAAAACATTCTATAAGAAATTGCATATGTCGAATCATGTTAGTACGTACATGGTCAATCATGTCGGTACCAAGTTAATTTTTGATGAGGGGTCCACTTCTGAGTAGTAGGTGAAAATGTAGTGTACTTGACAGAAAAAACATGATTTGCATATGACAAATCATGTTGGTACTGACATAATTTGTAGGAGCAATATTTACAACAAAGCTTGGAAACTTGAAGACTTGGACAAATATAGGGAAAACTTAAAGACGCAAGCTGCAAAATCATGTCGGTGCCGACATGATTTGAATATGTGTTTTACTTGTGCTTCATGCCGAAAAGCATAGATCTGATCTCTTACCCGGTCTTTTGCAAGCTAGCGACTTTGGTGGATGAATTATCCTATAAATATCCATCCTTTGGCAATGAAAAACGGATCTTACTTTCTAAACTTGAACACCCTATCTTCTTTGAACCATCAAGTCCTGCCTAACTCAAATTTCACTTGATTTCTTGATTTCTTGATTTGAATGTTGTAGTTCATTTGTGCTTGTACAAAACCATCTGAAATAGGATTAAAGTGGACTGGGCTCTTGATATTGTCAAAATAGGTGTTTTTAACATGATTTTGATCTTAAAATGTTTTCTAACTTTAGTTATATCTTTAAAAGTGATTATAGTCGAGATTAAAAGATTGAATTTAATTTTAAAGGGTTTTCCAACCTCTTTGAACCATACTATCATGATAATAAAAGGTTAGATCTAAACTAGGATTTGCATGTTAATCTTGATTGAATTGCTTGAATATGTTTGTTGAATGTTTATGTATGATATGTATGCTTGGATGAATTGTTTTGATATGATTTGCAAGTAAATTAGTGAAGTTAGAAAAGAGATCATCGGTTTGGGTAAAATGAAGGCAAAACTGGTCAGATTTAGATGAACTTGGAGGAGGTGCTTTGGAACAAGTGAGGAGTCCATGATTCTGGTCGTAAGAAAATCAGAATAGTTAGTAATGGTCGGTGACAAGATGATGGCTGGTGGAGTTGTTGCAGATCTGCTTGGCAAGAAAGCAAGGCAAGGGGACTTAGGCCATGAAACTTTGGGGAAGACTTTGGGTGGAAGGTAAAAAAGCGGTCCAAAAGTTCAAAGCTAAAAAATCTATAAACTACAATGGTCGGTATCGATCATTTTTGATCGGTACCGAGTTGTATTTCTGGCACCTGAATGAAGCTTGGGGCTTGGGAAGGTTAGGGAATGAAGCATGGAGTTTTAGGCATGCCGAGAAGAAGTTGTCAGGAAGGAAATCACTTAGCCAAAATATGGACAAGTAGATATGAAGGGATTCATATCGGTACCAACCTCTTTTGGTCGTTTCATGAAATTATGAGAACAAGGTCCATTGAATTTCTAAAGGAGGATATGGGGGCTCTACAGGTCATGCTAAAGTTGTTTGTTTGTTCATTTGGGGTTCGATGGCGATGTAGTAGCATGATGAAGGATGATAGCTTCGAAAATTCGATGATGGTAACTCGATGGTGAATGGAGTTAGGTTCCGATGATGGTGGCTCGATGTTCAAAGGAGTCATGAGAATAATGGTCCATAAAGGGCGGGTTCTGAGAAGGGTGATCCATGGATAGAATGTTGAATGGTTTTATCGTAGAAAGAAAGATATGTTGAATGATTGCTTGAGGATAATGGAAACTAGATAGAGTAAGGAAAGGGCTTGGATACATGCACTAAGAGATCGTTGTTACTTGGAGTGTTTTCTGGTATACTCGAAAATAGAGATTTTGTATGGACGCTCACTTGTACTTGAAATGGCTACCCTGGGTCGGCGGAATGGATCTGTATACCTTGGATCGATGGAATGGGTCTAGTGTTAGCTTCGAGCTGTGAGAGAGTACTCTAAAAACTAATATTTACCCATTAATCCTTCGTAGAGGAATGGTCATAAGAGTTATCATATATCCGAGACACACTGGGTGATAGTTGGATTGCTTGATGGATGCTATGTTTGCTTGGGTTGTTTTCTCCCATAGTCTATCATTCTAGGGATGTCACTTGAGGTAGGTATTGTGGATGGGATAATTGGACATCCATTGTTGTACTTAGGTTACAGACTTGCTGTACACCTTTATGATGTTTGTAGAGTAGCATATTATGCTCGTTATGTGCTAACTCTTTGGTTTGCATGGACATGCTAGGTATGGTTCGTATAGCCCTATTCCTTACTATATCAACTTGTATAGTATTTTGAGATTCATTTATCACTCACACTAGAATTTTTTCTAACTCGAGGTTTTATGCTTTTCTTCTCGTTATCTCGAGTACTCTTAAATGAGTAAATGGAATATCAGATCTAGGTGATATGCAGTGGCTGCACAGAGGATGATCTGGATGGAGCTTTCTCGTATTATATATGAATATTCTATTGCTTATTCCACTGTGAAACACTGTAGAGCCTAAGCAATGTTTTCTTTACTATTGAGACAGTTTTATTTGAGTTTATTTCTATTTATATAAACTCTATTACTATGTTGTGTGAATCTGTGGATATGTACTCTGATATTTGGTTCGCTTAGTTATTACCGTCTGTCATGTTTTGTATCCGTGACGATCATTATATTTTATTTGATGCACTGTGAGATATATTATAGGTTCTATGATGTTTTATTTCTTTTAGTCCTTGGAAATCATCCAACATCGACCAGGCACTACAGCAGCATACTATTTAGTTATATTGAGTGTCGGTGGTGTAGGGTGACCATCACATATATGATGTCCCGGCTACTTCATAGGTGTAGGAGAAGCTATAAAGATTTATCTCTTAAGATTATGAGGAAGAAAGTTCATCTTCATCGGATGAGATTTGAAGAGATGGTAAGTAGAAAATGAACAGGACAGGTGTTGGAACATCAAAGAGGCAGATTGCAGGAGATGGAGCTCATCAGGCGAATGCCCATCATGTCGGTACCAAGAAGAATCAAGTCGATATCGGCTTGATTAACGATGTTGATATTGACATGTATGCTGAGGTAGTGGATTTGTCTGATTGTAAAGCAAAGTTATAGGATGTTGGCACTAGTGATAGATGAACTACCAGTGCGCAGATTGGTCGTGTTCAGACGAATGCTACAAAGCCAACAAGACATAGACGGAGAAGGTCTGGACGAATGGCTCCCTAGAGATAGGAAGCCTAGACATCAAGCAAAGAACCAAGAGCATTTGTAGAGTCAAACACTTGGAGATATACCTAGCCCTCACCATTCAGCCGCTCAATGCAGTGAGGGGTACATCGTCGACATGGTTAATTGGTTATTGAACAAAAATTAGAATTGAAAGAATGATGAGTGGGGCTCAACGCCTAGCCGAACCCCATTCACCGAAGATATTCTAGCAAAGAGGTATCTGAAGAAGTTCGTGATGCTAGCTATATCATCTTATGATGAAATTAGAGATCCAAGGCAGCATCTGTTGTACTACAGATAGCATATAGAAAGTGCTTGTGCTATAGATGGTATGAGATGTCGGTGTTTTCCTATATTTTTGGTTGGAGTTGCTATGATGTTGTTTACTTGCCTTGCGTCAAGTCCATTTTATCTTTTGATCAACTTTTTTGAGCAATTTCGGCTCCATACTGCTCGACCAAAGGACGTGATGTCTTTGTTGAATGTTCATTAGAGTTCAGGAGAGACTCTGAAAGATTTTCTAAAGAGATTCGACGTTGAAGTGATGGAAGTGAGCAATCCCAGAGTGGAAATTGTTTTGATGGCATAGGGGGTTAACCTAAGGATTGATTTTGACAGATGATTAATAATAAAGTAGCCATCCACCATGGTAGAGTTTTATCAAAAGGCATCCAAATTTCTACACTTGGAAGAGGCAGATTTGGCTACCGGATTGGCGGGTGACAGTCATGGGGGACCAAGTACTATGGTGCATAGCAACGTTACTATCAAATAGAGCTATGATAGAGCTGGAAACATTTCCATTAATGTTGGGAGCATTAATATACTAAAAGAAAGAACCATGGTGTTGTTGGGAAAAAGCAAGCCAACACGAAGCGCACGAGGTATACTAGACTAGGAATTACACTCCGTTGAATGATTTTGTTGAAAATATCTACCTTGCCACGTAAGGTGCTAAAAACTATAAGAAATCGCCTTGAAGGGAGGAAACTGAGGAAGAGTGACATTTGGGGAAGTATTGTTGCTTTCATGAAACACGTAGGCACAAAACTAATGAATGCCGACATTTGAGAGATGTGAAAGATGTGATTGAAGATCTGATAAGAAAGAATTATCTATAGCAGTACGTAAGGAACCGTAGGCTAACAGGCAGATGAATAACAAACCCTAGGGGTAGCCTATCCAAGGGAATCGGGCTATGTCCAGTGGAGAGGGACCAAGACCGCTTTCGAGAGGAATAGTGATTAATACTATCTTCTGAAGCCCACAACTAGCGGAGAAAAGCTAGAATGAGATGGAGCAGTATGGCAACTCATTGAGGCATGTGCCTTGAGAAATGTGTTTTTCCACGGAGGATGAGACCTAATGAAACGGTAAAAAATGATGAATGATGCTATCATGTCAGACACAGAGATGTCGATGGGGTGCAAGCACCGATTCTTGACCTCCATGGTGATTACGGTCATGATTTGATCGACAATAGTGCATTGGGTCCTTATTGATTGTAGGAACTCAGTTAATATTTTGTTTAAAAGACGTTTGATTGGACGCAACTCAGCGAGAAGGACCTAAAGCCTTGTAAGTCTCGTATCCAGGGATTTACCAAAGAGGTCAGGAAACCCATTGGCTACATAGAGTTATTAGTTGAGTTAGGTGAAGGAAATAACACGATAGTGCAGTTACAGATGTTTTTTGTGGTCGATGGATTGTCGGCCTATAATGTTTCCTTTGGCAACCTGACCCTTGCCAGTTTTAGACTTGCTTCTGCTCCATGGTATCTTATGATGAAGTTCCCAATAGAGAAAGTAGTAGGAGCAATACAATGAGACCAGAGTACTGGTCAAGAATGTTACGTCGTAGAGCTCAGAGAGGCAAGGCAACAAGAGAAAGAAAGAATACAAAGAAGCCTCTCTGTATCAACACCGCCGATGAATAGAAACTACCGCCTAAGTCCCAACTTGGCTTCCATAGCAAGTTCTACAAGACTATGGACCCACGAAAAGAGTCAAAGGATGCGAGGGCGGCCTCGGTTGAGCAGACGATCGACAGTTAGATCGATGAAGAGGATTCAACATGGGTTCTCAAGATCAGGTCTAAGCTCAGCCAAAAATGAGGAAGGAGTCGGTAGGGTTTCTCTGGAAAAATACGAATGTGCTTGTTTGGATGCATTTTGATATGCATGAAATTTGCTGGAGATAGCATGTCATGCATTGAATGTGGACCCAAGATAACTTCCTTGAAACAAAAGAGATGTAGTGTGGAATTGGAGCAATCTACTAGGTTGAAAGAAGAAATGGACAAGCTAAAGGCAAATGGATTCATCTGCAGTGCATTATACTCAGAATGGGTATCAAATTCCGTGTTAATCAAGAAGGCAAACGAGAACATCAGACATGCATTGATTATTCCTATCTAAATAATGCATGCTCAAAGACTGTTTCCCCTTACCATGGATCGACCAACTTGTAGATTGAACTACACGACATGAACTACTATCCTTCCTTTATGGATGCATACTCCAACTACAATTAGATTGCTATGCACATCTTAGATTAAGAGCATATGAGCTTCATCACCGACTTGGGTTGTATTTTTAGTGAGTTATGTCGTTCGGTCTGAAGAATGATAGGGATGCTTACCAAAGACCAGTGAACAATGTTCAAAGATCAGATCGGATGGACAATGAAGGTCTATATGGATGATATGCTTGTGAATTCATAGTGATTGATGAATCACATGGGCAATCTCTCTAAAATGTTCGATGTACTTCAAAAATATGGAATGAAGCTCAATCCACTGAAGTTTTCTGTCGAAATCACATTGGGTAATATTTTGGGTTTTATAGTAAACTCAAGGGGTATTGAAGCTAACCAAGGACAGATTAAAGCATTAAGGGAGGTTACTGCCTCGAAGATGAGGAGGGAAATGTAGAGCTTGATTAGGAAGGTCGTTGTATTAAGTAGATTTATCTCTATGGTAACCGATAAGTGTATATCATTCTTCGATACCTTCGAGAAGGAGAAGGGAAAGTTTGTATGGATGAAGGAATGTCAGCAGGCTTTCCAGAATTTATTACATCATATGGACAGACAACCAGTGTTATCAAAGACTTTGGAAGGAGAAGGCTTTTTTCATTTACTTAGTAGTCACTACTCACTCACTGTGCACAGCCTTAGTATGTGAGGAGAGTAGAACCTAAAGTTCCACATATTATATCAATTACTAGTTTATTGGAGCTGAAAAGAATTTTCCAAAGTTGGAAAATCTAGCATACCATTTGTTAATAGCTACGAGGAAGTTGAGGCCATATTTGCAAGCTTATCTAATTAAGGTGCTGATTAATCAGCCTTTAAGACAAGTATTGCATCAACCTGAGACTTCGGGAAGAATAATGTAACAACCTGCACTTCAGTGGGCCCAGATTTCCGCTAAATTGAAAACTCAAGTCCACAATAATATGGATCGTTGGTTTGGTATCCTACAAAAAGGAAAATATATCAGAGCACTAATGGTAATAACTCACAGTAGAAATAAGAAAATATAATTACTGACCAAAAATTGACATCCAAATGTCAAGGACCTCAGCCAGACAATAGCTCCAAATCAACACCAGTAACTGCCCTTCTAAATCCTGTGGGATGTAATAAGGAGGGGGTCAGAACAATGTTCTGGTGACTGGTAAATTGCATATCTTATACATAAAAATAGCTTATGCTGATTGTTCACTATTTCATGTTATGTTAGATTTTATTATTAGTCGCTACAACTCCATTGCTACGTACGAACCGTACCTATCTACACCCTGTAGATCTATGTCTATATAGGTGTGTGTGTGTGTGCGCGTATACATACACATACCCCAAGTCCACTAATGGACACAGATACTATCCCCACTAGTATTAATCGCTCAACACCTCGTAAAGATCCATCGCCGTCTTATCACCAAGGAAATCCTACCGTGCGCACTGATGAATTCCAGTCCACGACCTCCAGTCCGTAAGGTCCTAACACTTCAGGGATTTTTCATCACGTACGCAAGCCTTTTGCATACCCTTGTCTTCTTCTTATCATGGATTTCAGGCTCCATGCACCACCAACCAATCTATGTTTTGAAGGAACCTTTGTATGGATTAACTAGCGTTGCCCTATCAAACAAACTAACATATGTGGCATTGCATAACCGAACTGAACCAATCCTAGTAGGCGGAAGAGATCAGTTAGGTGTAACCTTGTCCTTCCCATTGACCACAAAACACCAATGCCGAGCTCGAGAAATATGCAACTCCTACCGTAGTTTATGGTACCCAAGTACGCTAGCCTTTTAGATACACTTGTTGCAACTCATTTTGGTACCTAGGCACACTAGACTTTCTGTGCCACATTGCATAAGTCTGATCTCACTCAACATCCATTTAGATTGCCAAATGTAATCAAGGCAATACCCTCACTTAAAAAATTTGAAGCAGACCTAATTTGACCATGCACCTTCGGCCCTGACATAATTATAACAAATATTTATAATTATGACAAACAATTTATAATCAAGGCAACAAGCATAGTCCAGACCTGGAGGAGACCTGGGGGTACCCCTCTAGTACAAAATCATACACTCACTACGGGACCTATTGGTTAAATATGTTTTTAGCACTCTAACCCAGTCTAACGATCATCAGACCATGGTCTATTATAATTATAACATGTTACCTGGCCGCTTGGCCTGGCTACAAGGCAATAGTTGCAGAGGCTATGGTTGGACATAGATGGGACTCAAGCCAAGAAAGGATTGGAAGTGTAGGGGATCGGTGTAACTTGATTGGGTCGGCCTATTTATGTGGTTCGGTGACACTGGATCGGCACGCTTGAGGGGTATCAAAGTTGGGAGTGGGTCGATGTTGGAGTATAGGTATGTCGGTTGAGGTAGGTCGGTTGTAATGGAAGACTACATTGGGATCGGTCTTGATACGGTCGGCGTAGGTGGATCGGCATATGTCGATCGGCATATGTGGGTCGGCTAGAGTTGTTCAGCCGAAGTGGATCGGTTGAGAGTACTGGTTGTTGGCTATTTGTATTAGGTCGTAAGAATTTGGGATCGGCAACTTGGACTCGGTCACAATGGTTCGGCAAAACAGAGGTCGGTGCATCTTAGGGAAGTGGGCAGGTTATTAGGTCTACAACAGAGTGATGCGGACGACATTTCTTCACTTCGAGTCACACTACTAAATGCTCCGAGTCACTTGAGAGTTTGCTTCGAGTCATCTACGAGGTAACCCCGGGTCGACATGAGTGGGTCGGCAATAGGTGAAGCGGTCGTGAAGGGTCGGCATATCCGGTTCGGTCTACTTGATTTGTCAACTATGGGCCGGGCTCTCTTGGACAAGGAAGCCGAGCTAAGTTCATCTATAAATAAAGGAGCAAGGGTCCAGTTTAAGGGATCTTTTTCAACAACTAAGGAGAGACTTTGCCATTTCTTGTACTCATTTTTTTCCATTCTAAACTGAATTCAAACTGTTCTTTGCGGATTGTATCTGTATTCAAGAGATTGAAAAAGCAATAAAGATAATCTTCATAGTGGACGTAGGCAGTTACGTCGAACCATTATAATTCTGGTGTTCTTGTTTTTTGCTGTTGTTTTTGCATTCTACTGTGTTATTCTCCTATTTTAATTTACTATCTTCATTAATCTCTCTACACAAATCTATTCTAGGGTGTTAGTGACCAATTCTGGTGCTAACATTTTGGTGCTTTCATTGAGAGAGTTCATTATCAGGCTGTTAGGATCTACTTTGTTGCTACTGGATTGAGGAAATCCCCCAAAGGAGATCCAAGTTTATTCTTAGGAGTTCACAGATTCTACTCGGAGTTCCTATAGATAACTCTAAGATGTCAAGGCCATGCACTAGATCGCCTCCCACAACGCCTATGCTAATGAGACCGCAAGTGTCCAGCAAGTAGGACCAAGCAACTAGCAAGCTAATGCAGGTGCAGAACCCACCACCATCCCAAACCAAGCAGAAGCTGTCACCAGGGCAGAGTTCAATGAGCTGATGAGGGAGCTTGTGGAAAGCAGGAGACATCTTAACGAGCAAATTCAAGAAAACGCCAACCTGATGACCCAGATTGCTCGGCATCAGCGTCAGAACACTAGAGGAAGCCCTGCTTCCTACTCGTTATCCGACAGCTCCGCTTCGTCAGATGAACAACCCAAGCATAGACGCCGCAGGATTGAAACGGCACAAACTGGAGCAACAGAGCAATTAGCGACGAGTCGCCAAGGACAAGCCAACAAAAATGATCCAGATTCCTTAACTGGAACCGTGGCTCCTCAACTACACCTGGGGAGTCGCACCCAACCTGGAGTGAGAAACTTAGGATCTGGAGCACGCATGGGAGCTAGTCAACCACCTCACCAGGATCATAATGAAGCAGGTCCTCAAGATGCACACTTAGATGATCGCCGACCGAGGAGGCACCAGCCAGAGCAATCGCGCAAGTTGGATACCGACTTGGCAACCCCCATTCAAACTCCGGATTTATCAACTATGGTCAGGCAGTTGATGAGGGAGAATCTGGGCTTGACTAATGATGATTGGGGCATATCAAGGAGTCATACTGCGTTTACAGATAACATTCTACAAGTTGAGTACCTCATAAAGTTTAGCATGCCTATCGTACCATCTTACGAAGGGAAGACCGACCCTCGACAACACATAATGAGATATGAGTGGATGATGGACTCGGCTAGGGCAAATGATGCGACCAAGTGCAGGTGCTTTTCGATAACTCTGTTCGGAATCGCTACCATGTGGTTCACGAGACTTCCTTCGCGGTCGATCTCCAAATTTGATGAGCTAGCAACGAAGTTTGTGGATCAGTTCACGATCCATGCTACTCGCCCAAAAGACGTGATGTCGCTATCCAGTGTGATTCAGACTCTTGGTGAATCATTGAAGGATTATTTACAGAGATTCCACGTTGCTGCCACCGAAGTTAGTAATTCAAATGACCATGCCATCCTTATGGCCGTGATGCAAGGAGTGGATCCAGAGTCTGAGTTTGGTGACTGGCTGGCAGGCAAACCACCGACTACCTTGGAACGTTTTTATTCGAAGGCGAACCAATTCATGAGAAAGGAATAGGCCAGGTCGTCAAGAAGGAGCAGTGCACCAGTACCCTGTAAGAAAGTGGTGCAAAGAAACATTGCGGTGAAGCAATCTAGCAGAGCTCTGGTAAGGTCCAAGTCAATGTTCAAAATAAGCCGGAGCAATCAAAAGGAACCGGATAAGGAAATTCCGGATGGAAAAGGGAAGCAGGAAAGTGGAAACCAAGGATCCCGACCTATAATGAGTATACACCCCTGAACACCTCTTTAGAGAATATTTACCTATCAACTTGTATTACTTTTCAGTATCGAAAGCCACGCCCAAAGGAATTGACTGAGGAACAAAAATAGATCGAGAAATATTGTCGATTTCACGAGACCTATGAGCCCAATACAGATGAATGTAGGCACCTCCACGATGCTATAGAAAAGCTGATCTGCTAGAAGAAGTTGCAGCAATTTGTTAAGAATCCGCAGGAAGGCGGATGTGGGCATCTGACCCCAATCGCGGGCAAGCTTCACACCGACCTGAGGAACCCGCTCGGATCGGAGGAAGACTGGTCATAAACATGATAATTGGTGGGCCTCATCCTGCAGACAAGAGTTGGTAAGAAATGGAACGCTATGCTAGTTCCTTAAATCATGCGGACTTTGAATGCTGCTCAAACACAGAAGACGGGACTCCGGCGAAGCAGCAGGGGATGATGACGGATGACATAGTTTTCAAAAGTCGGGTTGCTGATCAATTAGAATCTACTACTATTGACCCAATGGTTATCTCAGCTTTGATTGGACCGGCACTTGTGAGGAGAATATTAATTGATTGTGGGAGTTCTGTCAATATTATCTTTAAGATGGCTTAAGACCAGATGAAGATGGAGGCAAAAGATTTAAAACCATCTAAAGCCCACATTCACGGCTTTAATGGTGCAGCTACTAATGCAGTTGGTTATGTCGAATTACCAGTTGAGCTAGGAGAAGGTGAACGTAGAAGGGTACGGATCCTACCGTTCATTGTTTGGACGTTGATTCCCCGTATAATGTTTTTTTTGGGCCGACCGACCCTGGCAGAGTTTAGGGTAGCCTTGGCCCCGTGGTGTTTGACCTTGAAATTTCCAACAAACAATGGAGTTGGTGTGGTGCATGGCGATCAAGCGACTGGTCGAGCTGTTATGTGGCTGAGCTGAGAGAGGCCCAGCGAAGAGAGAAGGGAAAGGGTGTGGACAAATCCATCTGCATCCATGTTGTTGAAGATTGACAAGTAGCGCCTGAGCCTTGGCTTGGGAAACACAGTCAGATCCATAGAGACATAGATCCGAGAGATGACGATGAAGAACCCAAGGAGGCCAAGGCGACGCCGGCTGAACTAACGATTGACATCACGGTCAGCCATGATGACCCGTCGCGGCTACTGAAGATAGGATCGTAGCTTAACCCCTCGATGATAAGGGATCTTACTGATTTCCTCCGAGCGAATCTCGATGTTTTCGCTTGGACCCACTCTGATATGTGTGGGATTTCTCCCGCCATCGCAAGTCATATGTTGAACATTGACCCAAAGTATGTACCGGTGAAACAAAGGGGAGAGGCATGGACTCGGAGAGGTCCGCTGCTTTAAAAGAGGAGGTGGATAAACTCAAAGCCAATTGGTTCATCCACGACGCCCTCTATCCTGAATGGATATCCAATCCCATACTGGTGAGGAAAGCAAACGGGAAGTGGAGGATCTATGTTGATTACTCGGACCTGAATAAGGCATGCCCTAAGGATAGTTTTTCATTGCCTAGAATTGATCAGCTGGTCGACACGACAGCAGGGCACGAGTTGTTGTCATTTATGGATGCATATTCGGGATACAATCAAATCCCGATGCACATCCCAGATCAGGAGCACACCAGTTTGGTCACAGATGTTGGACTGTACTGTTATGCAGTGATGCTTTTCGGGTTGAAGAATGGAGGGGAAACATATCAGCGACTGGTGAATAGGATGTTAAAAGATCAGATTGGTATAACGATGGAAGTCTATGTGGATGATATGCTCGTGAAGTCACGACAATCAAACGACCACATTCGAGACTTGGCAGAGATGTTTGATATACTCAGATTTTATGGAATGAAAATCAATCTATTGAAATGCTCCTTTGTCATTTCATCGGGGAAGTTTATGGGCTTCATTGTCAACGCACGAGGGATCGAAGCAAACCCGGAAAAGATTCAAGCTATTCGGGACATACGGGCACCCAGAACTATAAAGCAAGTGCAGAGCCTGAATGGGAAGGTCATAGCATTGAGTCGATTCATATCCAGAGCAACCGACAAATGTATTCCCTTCATTGATTTGATAAGGAAAGGGAAAAGAAATTTTGAATGGACACCGGATTGTGAAGACGCGTCCCGAGCTCTGGTGAGCCACTTGGAGAGGCCCCCTATTCTGTCGAATCCCATAGACTGGGAGGAGTTGTATGTTTAATTGACCGTATCCCAACACGCCATCAGCATGGCTTTGATTCATGAGGAGGACCGAATAGAAAAGCCGGTGTACTATGTTAGTAAGTGTTTAACGGGGGCAGAGAGAAATTATCCCAAGATTGAGAAGCTGGCTTACTGTTTGGTAATCGCATCACGCAAACTCCACCCGTATTTCCAAGCATACCCGGTCAATATCTATACCGATCAACCTATACGATAGGTGCTTCAACGACTAGAGACTTCTGGAAGGTTACTCAAATGGAACTGATATCCCGCCTTTTGGCAAGGCCGTGACACCGAGAACTTAACTGAAAACCGAGGACAGTCCGTCCCGAAGATCGGTTATACATAGATTCACTATGGATACTGGCGAATTTTATCCGAGTCCGTATCGAGCTATAATTGACAAGGCACAACAAGCGAAACTATAGAAGCCAGTGTTCCAAATTTCAAGTCAATCCGAGTTCGTACGCTCAAGATATGATCGATGCAACTTAAGTGATCACCTTGTTCGTATCGATCAAGCAACCAGAAGAAACTCCCCTTTCGTATCGATCCAGTTCGAATCCATCAGATGCGCACGATTTCATATCGATCAGGGGAGCACGGGTTCGTATCCATAGAGGGCAGTGTTCTTCGTATCCATCCTTCCTCAAATTTCTTCGCATCCATCATCCCCATCTTGTTCATATCGATCAACCAATTCCACTTCGTATCCATCAAAACCACACAAAGCCGCTACTTCGTATCGATCGGCCAGTGATCCATACGAACAGAGCAGTTACAATCGATACGAACAAAGCAGACCATTTACAATCGATACGAACAGGGAAGTTACAATCGATGCGAACAGAGCAGTTACAATCGATACGAACAAAGCAGAGCATTTACAATCGATACGAACAGGGCAGTTATGATCGATACGAATAGAGAAAAACTGGGTCGATACGAACGAGGCGTATACATAGGAAAGACTCGATCATTCAACATGAAATGTGGACCGATCCTAAAAGCAAGCGACACGTCATTAAACATCACGTGCAGAACTACCGATACGACGCTATCGATACGAACAGCATCGATACGAATTCAACAGCCTTCAGAAAACCCAAACTTGCATTGATCATAACTCAAAATCTACAAGTCCAAATGCTACCAAATTTTCACAAGAGCTTGCGTACATCCTCAAGAATGTTCATGATCGATCTCGACTCGATTGGATGAAATATTGATCGATACGAAGTTTGTTCGTATTAATCACGGATCGAGTGCAAATAGCATAGGGTCGATTGTGTGGGCCCACCCACGTGAGAGAAGAGGTCTTCCGAGATCTGAGCAAGATATTTGCAACCTGCGCCTATAAATAGCGGCCCTGGACCTGCAGAAAAGGTACTTTCTGGCTCTTCTACGTCCAAACTTTGCCGAAATTACTATTGTAATTCATTGTAATCAGCAAGCAAAAGTTAATAAAAGTCAACCATTTCATAGTGGACGTAGGCAACACGCCGAACCACTCTAAATCTCTGTGTTTCTCTGCTGTTTTTCTGATTAATTTTGGTGTGTTTGTTAGATCTGCCTCCTCTTTCATTTATATTCTTCATTTTATCTCTTCGAACACATCTAAAGGGTGTTGTGCCCAATTTTGATACAAACACTTTGGTGCTTTCACCGAGAATACCCTAGTTTTTCTCCTGCTCGTTGGATTTACTATCGATATCGGATTGCATAAATCTAAGAAAAAGACCCAGATTTCAAGTTTAAAGTTCTTCCATCCTATTCAGATTTGCATCAAGTCTAGGAAAGAGCTTAGCTACCCATCATGGTTAGCACCAGGACTACCTCTACTGCCGCAGATCTAGAAGGACGAGACAGACAGAACCCCGTACAACTACCTCCTGACGATTAGAATGCTGTCGGACCATCAGATCCGCAAGGCCCTGTCACTAAGGAAGAATTTCAATTGCTAATGCAAGAGCTTACTCAAAGCCGTCAACAACTTACTGAGCAACTGCGAGCCAATGCAGAACTGACCACCCAACTAAACCGTCAAAGACGAAGGAGATCCAGAAGGGATCAGGCTTCCTATTCATCCACCGAAAGTTCAGCCTCTTTAGATTTTAATCATAGATCCACGCGCCTGCGACTGGATGGAAGTTACACATAGGCCACTGGGTATCAACACACATTGAATCTTGGGCAACCGAGAGTTGGCCCGTCAACCAGCCATCAAACTAGACCCTCTTCCTGAGGAGGCGCTACCCCATATCACATTACCGACAACCGTACTACCACTGCTACTGATTTGGGAGTTGATGCTCGGAACCGAACGGATCCGACCCACCGCCAACACAACCATACTCCTGAGCCTTATGTCCCTAAAGACATAGAACCAAGGAGGCGAGACATGGACCGTCAACCGTGACCGGCCCCCCTCGCATTGTGGAACCCGACCACACCTTGGCCCAACATGCTCAAAATGTCCAGATGCCTGACATCCCGATGATGATCCGTGAAAGTCAGGGTCTTACTAACGACAACTGGGGAATCTCCCGGAGTCATACTCCTTTTACTGATGAGATACTCTATGCTGAACCACCTCGGCGATTCAGGATCCCGACTTTACCCGTTTATGAAGGGAGCTCTGATCCTAATCAACATATCCTGAAGTATGAATGGTTAATGAATATTGCACGAGCTGATGATGTAGTTAAGTGTCGAAGTTTCCCAATCTCTCTAGGGAGCATAGCAACTATGTGGTTTACCCGTTTACCACCTCGATCTATCTTTTGTTTTGACCAGTTGGCAACAAAGTTCATTGAGTAGTTTCGCATGCATGTCGAAAGGCCGAAAGGTGTTAATACTTTGTCTAGTGTCACTCAAGCTCGTGGAGAGACACTTAGACATTATCTGGAGAGATTTCATGCGGCATGCGCTGAAATTAGTAACCCTAATGATAATTCGATTCTTATGGCATTGACTAAGGGGATCGACCCTGACTTCGAGTTCGACAACTGGTTGGCCGAAAAACCTCCTGCGTCATTGGACTGTTTCTATTCCAAGGCAGCCCAATTCTTGAGAAGGGAGGATGCAAAACAGTCTAGGAAAAAGGATGACGCGGGGCCTAGTGTAGAAGGAATTTAGAGAAATGTTGCTGTTAAACAATCCGGGGAGAGTTCCGGAAAAGTGCAGCTGAATATACAAAATAAACATAATCAACAGAAAGGCAATGGAAACCAAAATAGGAAACGGGATCAGAATCGTGGTCCACGACATAGGGCTTCTATGTTTGATAATTATCCTCCTTTGAACACGTCATTGAAAAATGTGTATTTGCAGACCTGCAATACCATTCAGTACAAGAAACCTGCTCCGAAACAGTCATCGGAGAAACAGATTCAGACAGGAAAGTTTTGTAGATTCCACGAAAGCTACGGCCATAACACGAATGAGTGCCGTCACTTGCACGATCTCATTGAAAAGTTGATACAGGAGAGAAAGTTGGAGCAGTTTGTGCGGGCGCCACAATCTGGAGGTGCGGGCCCATCGAATCAGAACCATGTACCGAATCAGGCGAGACCGGAGGAACCCGCTCGTACCGGCGGGAGGTTGGTGATAAATACTATTAGTGGTGGTCCACATCCAGCAGATCGAAGCTGTAGGGAATGGAGTCGAATGCTAACTCTATCAGGCATGCGGACTTTGAATGTTGTAGTAGTTTGGAAGATGGGGCTCCAGCCAAGCAATAGAAGACGATGACTGATGACATCGTGTTTTGAGACCGAGATGCCGATAAAATTGAAGCCCCAACCATTGATCCACTTGTCATTTCAGCCCAAATAGGTCCTGCTTGGATGAAGAGGATCCTGGTGGACAGTGGAAGCTTAGTAAATATATTGTTTAAACGAGCTTATGATCAGATGAAAATGGAAGCAAAGGATCTGAGGCCTTGTCGGTACCATATCCATGGCTTCAATGGAAGTGCGAAAATACCCGTTGGGATGGTGGAGCTACCAGTGGAATTGGGAATCACAGAACGCCGGAGAGTCCGGATACTATAGTTTGTTGTGTTGGATATAGATTCGCCATACAATGCCTTCTTGGGCCGACCGGCCCTAGCCGAGTTCAGGGCTTCCATCGCTCCTTGGTGTTTGACTTTAAAATTCCCTACCGACAATGGAGTCGGAGTAGTTTAGGGAGACCAGGCTACTGGATGAGCCTGTTATGTTGCGGAGCTGCGAGAGGCGCAGCGGAAAGAAAAAGGGAAGGATGCAGAGGAATCTCACTGCGTCCGCTTTGCTGAGAATTGACAATTGATGCCCGGGCCCAGGCCCGAGCACCCCAACCAATTCCCAGGGATCTTGACCCGAGAGATACTGAAAGTGAAGACGAAAGTAAAGATAGTCAAGCTTCCCCGGCAGAGCTGACGATCGATGTTCCGATCGACGATAATGACGATTCTAGAATGATAAAGATTGGATCTCAGCTAAGCCAATAGATGCAAGAGGAATTGGTTGAATTTCTCCGGGCAAACCTTGATGTGTTTGCTTGGACACACTCTGACATGTGTGGGATCTCGCCAGACATCGCGAGCCACGCATTGAATATTGACCCGCGGCATGTCCCGGTCAAACAAAAAAGGCGTGGTATGGATCCAGAGAGATCTGCCGCCCTTAAAGAAGAGGTTGAAAAGCTCAAATCGAACGGGTTTATCCGAGATGCATTATATCCGGAATGGGTGTCAAATCATGTACTTGTCCGAAAGCCAAACGGGAAATGGAGAACATGCATCGATTACTCAAACTTGAATAAAGCTTGCCCTAAAGACAGTTTTCCACTATAGGGCTTCACTGCTACAAAGTTATGCCTTTTGGACTCAAGAATGCTGGGGCAACTTATCAGCGGTCAGTTAATCGAATGTTCGCTAACCAGATTGGAAAAACCATGGAGGTATATGTGGACGACATGCTCGTGAAGTCGCGATTCTCCACTGATCATATCAAAGACCTAGAGTCAATGTTTGATATCCTCCGAGAATATAGAATGAAGCTCAATCCGTTGAAATGTCACTTTGGGGTCGCATCAGGAAAATTCCTTGGGTTTATCGTCAACGCTCGAGGAACCGAAGCCAATCCTGAAAAGATCTAGGCAATCAGAAATCTGGAAACTCTGAGAACTATAAAGAAAGTCCAGAGCCTCAACGGGAAAGTAGCAGCATTGAGCAGGTTCATTTCAAAATACTGACAAATGCATTCCCTTCTTCGATTTGGTCAAAAAAGGGAAACAGAACTTTGAATGGACTACGGAATGTGAGGGCGCATTTCGAGCGCTAATCCAACACCTCTCCACACCGCCTATTCTGTCAAAGCCTATTAATCACGAGAAATTGTACATTTACTTGGCGGTGTCAGAAAACGCAAACAGTGTTGCCCTAATTCGAGAGGATGATCGGGTACAAAAGCCGGTCTACTATATTAGCAAACGACTAGCCGGAGTTGACAGAAATTATCTGAATCTAGAGAAGTTGGCTTATTGTCTTATTATTGCCTCAAGGAAGCTCCGTCCGTATTTCCAGACTCATCCTATCACCGTTTACACCGACCAACCATTACGATAGGTCCTTACGCGGCCTGGGACGTCTGGTAGGTTACTTAAATGGAACATCGAACTAAGTCAGTTTGATATTACTTACACTCCAAGGCGAGCCATTCAAGGACAAGTCCTAGCAAATTTCATAGTTGAATTTACCATCCCAGTGGACTTGCCCGAAACCAGTAAATCTCCCAAGTATGTCTGGAAGCTGCATACTGATGGTGCATCAAACGACCGATGCTCGGGTGCTGGGGTTGTACTTGAAACACCCAAAGGTCGATCTATATGTTATGCTTTAAAGTTTGATTTTCGTGCGACCAACAATGAAGCCGAGTATGAAGCCCTTCTTGCCGGATTGAGACTTACCAGAGATTTGAAATTCATTGTTGTGGAGATTTATTGTGATTCACAATTGGTCGTGTCTCAAGTTTGGGGGGAGTACCAGGCCAAAGATCGAAGACTAGCTGCTTATCTCGCTCGAGTTCAGGAAATATTGAACTAGTTCGATTATTATGCCATCTACTGCTTACCCCGAGAGCGCAATCAGAAAGCCATTTGTTAGCAAAGTTAGCCAGTACAAGTGAAGCGCAACAAATGGGACTCGTTCCCGTGGAAACGTAATCTTCCCCGAGCATCGATCAGATGGAGACAGATTGAGTATTTGAGGTCATTCCCGATAAGGAGTCATGGATGACTCCATTCAAAAATTATCTCGAGCATGGGACCCTACCAAAGCGCAGGAGTGAAAAGAGACAAGTTCTTCGAAAAGCTTCGCGGTTCACCATCCAGAATGGAGTCATGTATAGAAGAGGATACTCTGTTCTTTTGCTCTGGTGTATCGCTCACAATGAGATCAAATGAGTATTTCATGATGTACACGAAGGAGAATGTGGCGATCACACCGGGGGGCAAGCCCTTGCCAAGAAAGTGCTCCGATATGGATACTATTGGCCGACCGTAAATCGCGATGCGTCGGATTACGCCAGAAAATGTGACAGATGTCAGAAACACGCTCGAATTCCAAGAGCCTCACCTACCGAAATAACTCAGATGGTCAGTCCAAGCCCATTTGCAGTATGGGGCATTGACATTATTGGCTCTCTACCTCTAGCCAAAGGTGGTGCGAAGTACGCCATCGTAGCAGTTGATTACTTTACCAAGTGGGCAGAAGTTGAACCCCTTGCTACAATCACAACAAAGAAGGTGATCAACTTTGTAGTGTGTAACATCATCTGCCGATTTGGTCTCCCACATACCATCATCACGGACAACGGAGCTTAATTCGACAGTGTTGAATTTAAGAATTTCTGTCAACGGTTTCACATCCAAAAGAAATTCTCCGCAGTTGCACATCCTCAGGTGAATGGACAAGTCGACGCTGTTAATAAATTTATAAAGTCTATTCTAAAGAAACGACTGGAAAAGGCCGCAGGCAAATGAGTTGATGAGCTTCCTATGGCTTTATGGGCTTACCGAACAACCCACAAGTCCGCGACCGGCCACACTCCGTTCTCTCTTTCTTATGGTTCAGAAGCTATTATCCTAGTCGAATTAGAAGTGCCTTCTCATCGTGTGACATAATATGATCCAAAGACAAATGCTATGCTACTTGCCGAATCTTTGGATTTATTGGATGAGAAGCGTGAAGAAGCTAATTTGAGAGCAGCCGCGTATCGAAGTCGAGTCGCCCGATTATACAATATCAAGGTCCGACCCCGAACCTTTGAACTCAACGATCTCGTCCTCAAAAGAATTTACCCGGTTCCTTCACATATGAAGCCAACCTGGGAAGGGCCGTATGTTATTGAACGAAAGCTCGGAGATGGCACATTCAAATTATCGACCGTTGACGGTCTTACTCTTCCAAGAGCCTGAAACAGCGAGAGTCTTCGTCGCTACTAGACAGGCTCTGTTTATTTATTCAGTCTATTTTTCATTTGCAGTTTGTTTATGCATTTTGAAATTTGAATTTGTAACAAGGCAACTGACTTTACCATATTTTATTATTAAGCAATAAAATGAAATCTCTTCGAGCCAACGCTGTGATTTGTTCGAAATACATCATATGATCATCACTATGCACGGAGAGCTAAGTTCCACCGTACGGTGGAATTTATTCAAATAGGGAGTGACTATGATACGACCGGTTACTCGCTAAGTGAAACCCAAGCTCGGGGGCAAGTCATCGCACTGAAGTCAAAAAAGGATTGATACACGACAATCCTTTAATTAACTCCAGATTCCCAAAGTGCGAACTGGAGTATAAACTTACAAATGCGGTCTCGAAGAGGGTGGATCCGACCACCTAACGAATTCTCCCGTATCTTGACCAAGTTTAAGGAGGATAGATCCGTCCATCTAACGACCTCGCTTGTCAACTCAGGGTGGATGTGAACCGACCATCTACGATCCTGATAGATTCGTCATTCTCGGAGTGCGAACGAAAATCCTAAAGCCTGAACAGATGTGACTGACCATCTATCGGCCAACTCCAAGTTCCCAGAGCGCGAACTGAAGTATAAACATCAACTAACTCCGGGTTCCTAGAGTGCGAACCGGAGTGTCAACGTCAACTAACTCCAGATTCCCAGAGTGCGAACCAGAGTATTGACAGCAATTAACTCAAAATCCCCAGAGAGCGGATTGGAGTTTAAACACAAATCGGGTGTGAATCGACCACCCATAGGATACCGAATCCCCGGAGCATGGACCAGAGTGTAAATGTGAAGCGGGTGTGACTGACCGCCCATAAAATAACTTAAGTCCCCGGAGCGTGGACATATCCTTGAAACTTAAGCAGGCGTGACCGACCACCAATGTAAAAATGCAAATCTCCGGAATGTGGATGCAATCATCGATAGATGAGAGAGTGTGATTCGACCGCTCGAATTTCCTTGTTTCAGCATCAATTCAGCGACGTTAAGCTCGATGTGTTGAAGGCGAAGTACAATTGCTAACTGATCTTTACAATTCGTCCTTGAAACTAGGGGCAGAACTTAAGTGCATATCACTGACCAAGACAGTGCAGCATCGGAGTCCGGCTTAACGTACGGTCATGGCCCATAGCCGTGATTTCAGGACTTAACGAATAAACTCATATCTAATCCAATGGTCGAAACTTAACAAGTGTTCCGGACTGGAGTTCAAATGCTAAAACACTTAAGCAAATAAACGAAAATTGAGTTGAAGACAAAATGGAATTTTATTTCAACTATTTGTAGAAGAAAATTAAGTATAAGTTTATCCCAAAAATCCTACTAGCAGGGGCCGAACCAGCATCTATACACGGCCAACAAAAGCTAAGGGAATTCCTATCTACTCAAAAATGAGCCGAAGAGACGTATTTACTCTTTTTTCTTTCTTGGTTTCTTCTTCGATGTGGACCCGCTGGAGCTGTCACTTGGTTTTGTCTTTGAGCCCTTGTCTTTCGGCGGCCGATCTCCAGTCAGGGGCATTATATCAATTTCCTCCTCCGAACTCAAATGTATTGGAACGCTTCCTGAAGGCGGAGTCGAAGGGACAGGATCCATAGTAGGAGGCGGGATAGGCACACTTGTCTCAACGACCGTTCCTCCCGGAGATATCATCCGCAAAGGGGTTGGACCAGGTCCTGCCATTCCACCTCCAAAGCCACTGCCCTGCGCGGTTGCCTCCATCTCAGCATTGATTTCAGCTATAATCTCCTCTTCACGAAGTGTTAGTGCATCACTGGGGACTCCCGCGGTTGGAGCCGAAGAACTAGTCATTGGTGCGCTTCAAACCATAACGAATGGAAAATCGGCAAAGGGATCACTGTGATGACCGAGAAGTTCCTCCATCATCTGCTCGTCAAAAGTAAGTGTGCTTCCCTGTGCACTGTCAATTGGTGTCGTGGTCGTTGTGGTGATCACTTCAGTTATGATGGCCTCCTACACATGATGTGATTCTTGAGTTGCAGGAGGCATGACTGATGTGGCTCCAAGCACTGGATAAAAACAAAGGAAGGACTGTTAGTAATTATTTCAAGTGATGCTTTTAATTTTGGATAAGCATAAAAATGTTCAGAGTACCTTCCTCAATTTGGCTCGCGGGTGGCGGAACAGCTTCAGAGACTTGCTCGCGAGCCGGAGATAAGTGCGGTTGATCTGGGTTATAAGCAGAAACGGGCTGAGGATCAGGAATGGGCTGAGGATTAACCGCAGGTGTGGATTCAGGCTGAGTCACATGAGAGTTTCGGAACTTATATCATGATGCTCGACATCGGAACCTTCTCCAACCTCCGAGTGTTGAGCACCAAGTTTCTCCTTTTCGTGTGAGATCGTCGTATCATGGAGTACTTTCCGTTCATCTTCATTCAATACCCGGTTCTCGAGCTCGAACTCATCAACCGATCCCGCTTGTTGTTCAGCTTTTTCATCCTGCACCAACCAGCCCCAAGTATTGTACAGGTGTGACGGGTAATTGTCGAGCCAGGTTAGATCCCTGTACTTCAGCACTCTAGCATTAAAGTGATGAGAAGATCTTCAATATCGGCCTCTAACCAGGCCTCTGCCATCCTAACCTCCTCCTCAACCTTAGCCTCGGCCTCCCGAACTTTAAGTACGGCCGCATCTCCCGGAGCGCGACCGCTTGCTCGCACGCCTCCCAGGCTACTTTGTTTGCGTCGTCCTTTTCCTTGACGATTTCGGAAACTTTATCTTTAAGCTCATTAAGTTCTTTCAGAGCAGCATCCCTTTCGGCTGTGACGGTGGTGTTTCGGTGTCACATCCCCTCCACCAAGGCAAAATGCGTTTGTCGCATTCTTTCCACAGATTGAGTTGCCTCATCATCTTTTTGGGTGGCCTCTATTTCAGATTTCCGAGAGGATTCAGCTTCATCATTGAGCATTTGGATAATACGGTCTTTTTGGGTGAGGTCGGTTTCTAACTTCTCAATTATTTTTGCTCGCTCAAAAGCCACTGCCGACGCTTTATCCGCGGTTTTTATCCACTCCTTGTATTGGGTGTAAATATCATGGATGTAGTCGTGCATCGTTTGTTCGGCCTCAGATGGGATTTTCTTTAAGTGAGGAAGGAAGATAAAGCCGTTGAAGCAAATATTGGGAAAGTCTTTCTTCAGCTGGGTGATTTTGATCGCCCCTCCCCTGTAGGCTCGGTAATAGCCTGCTCAGTAACGGTGGGAGCTGTTGCTTCGGTCCTGCGGCGTTGAGACTCATAACTTGGAGCGTGAGAAGATGGTTTTTGGCGTGGAGGCTCCAGGGGATGTGTGCTGTGAGTAGAAGGTTGTGTAGAGACTCGAAGAGGTGGAGAGCATGATCGGGATCGATATCTATATTCTCTGTCTCTATCCCTATCCCTCTCATAATGCTCTTGGCTGGAATAACCACGATCGCGGTTTCTATCATCCTCCCTCCGGCAGGACTCGTAGTATGAACTCAATGACTGGCGCACTGAACGGAGACTTCCAAGCATAGAATCTTATATATTCATCGTATCTGTAGAGTAAAAGAAAAACGGAGTTAGTAATCTCCCGAAGCAGACAACTTAAGACTGGTAACCATGTAGTGTCGTGAAGTGTATATGTGTGTGCTACCCCCCGACCAATCGGTAATGTCGGCCGCACTTGTGGGAAGAGACTCACTTAAATCTAGAGCACTTTGAAGCCCCTCCAATCCGGTGTCGTGCTGAAGTGACACGTAGTCCGAAATCGGAATGTCAGCAAGTCCTTCAAAAGGATTCTCTACTTGCGAGGGAGGAGCCTCCGAAATTCTAACACTGGAGGCTGGCAGGGACACAACTACGGATTTCCAACTCGAAGATTTGTGACGCTTGTGTGCTACTGCCTTGCCTTTTCTCCTTCCCTCTGAACCCTAAAAACTGTCAAAAGGCCCGGCTGCGGGTTCATCGTTCGTGGGCATGTATTCTCCATCGCCCTCTTCAGCTATTACAACCCTGGGAGCTTTATGCTTCACCAGCTTCGTCGGGGCTGCCCTAAGCGCTCCTTCAAGTCTTATGCTTTGTTTTCATTCGACTAGCCCAACGATCCTCAAGTTTTTGTATGTTAGCACCGAGTCTAAATCTCTCATTTCGCATGGCACTTCCTGGAGAATTCGCACTATTTCTTTGAAATGAGCACCTTCGGGTCGCGGTATTGCAGCTGTAAAGGAAACACGATATTAGTTTCAACATCAACTATGGATATCTCGTTAACTACTGGAACAAGTGCAACACTTACGTCTGGCTAACCATCGACTAGCAAACCCTGGGGGGCATCGAACATAGAACCACTCAGTTTTGAAGTAGCTCAATCTGGCCCAGGCACCAGTCACAACTTGGCAGTTCCTGACCGCCTCTAAGAACGTGAAAGAAGGGCTATCTCCCCGACTCTTGACATTAAACAAGTATCTGATTTAGATCGGGGTCGAGGGTCGAAAAAGGTGCTCCATGAATACAACGAATAAACTGTTTAGCAGTGCATATCCATTGGGATGTAACTGCGAAGGGGCGATTCCAAAGAAAGTCAACACTTCTCTGATATACTGGTTAAATGGAGGAAGTGTTCCCGATGTACATGCATGGCGATTAAAGACAGTAAACCCTTCCGGGGGAGCATGCGGTCTGTCATTCGGTCCCGGTAATAAGACGTCGTCCAACGACAGACCGTGCCTTAGGCATATTCGCCCCAATATATCTTCAGAGACGTTGGACGGCACAGAATCTTGTGGGTTCCCGATAAACCTGGCACCTGGCAGCTCGTTCGGAGCCGGATCTATAAATTCGGCCGCGATGACCGGTATCTCTATTACTAAGGGAGATGGACTTTGAAGCTCATGCTGCTGTGAACTTGTAGATTCCATAACTAGTCAACTCATCAAAAACCATCATTAGATGATAATAACCCCGTGTGTTCCCCAGTGTGAAGTGCATGAATGTGTTGTGCAGTGCAATGCTACATATTACTTAAGAAGTTCTACAAATTTTAAGGCATGTTTGAACGATGAGACTTCAGAATTCAATCGGAGTGACCATCATCGCTGACCATCACAACCATGCCATCTAGACTTTTGGGACCAATCCAAGTTAAAGTTTATTAAGTTCCATCAAGTTACAATTCCATCGACGAGCTTTAAAAGGCAGTCAAATATGCAGTTTAACGGTTAAGTCCAGGTATGCAGGGCAGAAGCTCATTGGAGTCAAATATTCAAGTGTACAACAATTTTGTATCCATCAATATTCGAACTTGGATCTGTTGGCGAAATGGCAATTTGTATCGACAAGGAAAAAACAATTCGTATCGATCAATAAAACGGTCTTCGTATCGATTAATAAACATTCTTCGTATCGATTAATAAACCGTTGATTTGTATCGATCGAGTATCGGTTGCCAGTTCCAAAATTCATATTGATCACTTCATATCGATACGAATACCTGATATCCATCGACGCAAAGCAGTCTCTTCAATTGATACGAAGCTGCATCATATCAGGATCGATGCGAACTCGTCCTTCACCCATCATTGATACGAATGCTCCTTTCATGTCCCTCCACATTTCTTCTTCCCCAAGAAGATGGCATTTTGTTCCTTCCTTTCTCGACCATGCTCCTACCCAACTCCAGTATTAACATCACGGGAATCGATCGCAGATTTATACGAATTGGCATAAAATCCAAGTCTCATCATTCTAATGTGGATTGTTTTAACTAATTACCTAGTTTGGTGGATCGGTTTGGGAAATTAATGACTTAATTTGGTTTTGGAAACGAAGGCAGTTTTCTTCTTACTCACGTGCTTTATCGATACGAACGAAAGTGTGAGAATGATGGCAAGTAAAAAATTCAGCTAAGTCCAAGAAGCATTTATACGAACTCGTGACCAGACAAGAAACGATTCAACTCCTAGTAACCGAAACCGATTGGAGCGGTCACAAGTTCCATCGATACGAAGAAGCCTTCTCTGTATCCATTCATCATCGATCTAAGGCAACAACTTTTTGTATCCATCAGTCCATCGATACGAAGGGATCAACCAGGTTGCAGTGGAGCCACATGACTCCATCGATACGAAGTGTTCCTTTCGTATCCATCAGTGAAGATTTTATCGATACGAAGTGTTCCTTTCATATCCATCAGTGAAGATTTCATCGATACGAAGTGTTCCTTTCGTATCCATCAGTGAAGATTTCATCGATACGAAGTGTTCCTTTCGTATCCAATCGATACGAAGTGTTCCTTTCGTATCTATCAGTGAAGATTTTATCGATACGAAGCGTTCATTTCGTATCCATCAGTGAAGATTTTATCGATACGAAACTCACAACAAAGTTTTACTTGACTCATTGAACTTCATCGATACGAAGAACTTATTTCGTATCCATTTGCTCGAAGATCTAAACCTCATATCCATCGATACGATGTACCTCCGAGGGCTATCCATTTCGTATCGATAGCCATTGATACGAAGCATGCATCCTAACATCCCGTATTGATCCAGGAGAGGATTGATGCGAAAGAAGTTACTTAAAACGACTATCGATCGTTGCTACAACTCGAATTTCACATCGATTCAGGAGAGGATCGATACGAAACTCGATCTAAACAAGAACTAAAGAACTCGGCAACGACTCGTGAATGAATAAACGTTGATGAAAGCCAAGTTTATATATATTCTATACGCCATAAAACAACATTTAATTCTTAAAATTTACAGGAATTGAATGCTCATTTGGTGACAAGTACAACAACGAATGGTAGATTACTATCATATAACACTCAGCTACAACCGTACACGGTACGATAATTGGCAGTCAACGGTTCATAATTTACATTTCTAAAGATCAATCAAAAGTCACAGCTTTCAATGAAAAGACAACAACCGTTCAGATAAGTCGGATAAAACTGTTCAGGATGAAGATTGCAACTTTTCAAAGCACGTCATGTTCTCACAAGACGTACTTTGGGGGCAAATGTTATCCCGCTTTTTGGCAAGGCCATGACACCGAGAACTTAACTGGAAACCGAGGACAGTTCATCCTTGATTATACACAGATTCACTATGGATACTAGCGAATTTTATCCGAGTCCAGATCGAGCTACAATTGACAAGGCACGACAAGAAAAGCTATAGAAGTCGGTATTCCAAATTTCAAGTCAATCTGAGTTTGTATGCTCAAGATATGATCGATGCAACTCAAGTGATCACCTTGTTCGTATCGATCGAGCAACCAGAAGAAACTCCCCTTTCGTATCGATCCGGTTCGAATCCACCAGATGCGCACGATTTCGTATCGATCAGAGGAGCATGGGTTCATATCCATAGAGGGCAGTGCTCTTCATATCCATCCTTCCTCAAATTTCTTCGCATCCATCATCCCTAGCTTGTTCGTATCGATCAACCAATTCCACTTCGTATCCATCAAAACCACACAAAGCCTCTACTTCCTATCGATCGGCCAGTGATCCATACGAACAGAGCAGTTACAATCGATATGAACAAAGCAGACCATTTACAATCGATACGAACAGGGCAGTTACATACGAACAGAGCAGTTACAAACGATACGAACAAAGCAGAGCATTTACAATTGATACGAACAGGGCAGTTATGATCGATACGAACAGAGAAAAACTAGGTCGATATGAACGAGGCGTATACATAGGAAAGACTCGATCGTTCGGCATGAAATGTGGATCGATCCTAAAAGCAAGCAACACATCATTAGACATCACGTGCAGAACTACCGATACGACGCTATCGATACGAACAACATCGATACGAATTCAACAGCCTTCAGAAAACCCAAACTTGCATCGATCATAACTCAAAATCTACAAGTCCAAATGCTACCAAATTTTCACAGGAGCTTGCGTACATCCTCAAGAATGTTCATGATCGATCTCGACTCGATTGGACGATATATTGATCGATACAAAGTTCGTTCGTATCGATCACGGATCGAGTGCAAATGGCATGCGGTCAATTAAGTGGGCCCACCCACGTGAGAGAAGAGGTCTTCCGAGATTTGAGCGAGATATTTGCAACCTACGCCTATAAATAGCGGCCCTGGACCTGCAGAAAAGGGACTTTTTGGTTCTTCTACGCCCAGACTTTGCCGAAATTACCGTTGTACTCGACTTTTACTGTTGTAATTCGTTATAATAAGCAAGCAAAAGTTAATAAAAGTCAATCATTTCATAGTGGACGTAGGAAACACGCCGAACCACTCTAAATCTCTGTGTTTCTCTGCTATTTTTCTGATTAATTTTGGTGTGTTTGTTAGATCTGCCTTCTTTTTCATTTATATTCTTCATTTTATCTCTTCAAACACATCCGAAGGGTGTTGTGCCCAATTTTGATACAAACAGGAACATTGAGCTTAGTCAGTTCGACATCACCTACCTACCTCGGAGGGCTATCCAGGGACAAGTGTTGGCGGATTTTATTGCAAAGTTCACTTTGCAGAACAAACCGAATGGAAATGATCCAATTCCCATTGTACAATGGAAGCTATATGCCGATGGGGCATCCAACGACCATTGTTCTGGGGCTGGTGTTGTTCTTGTAACTCCCGAGAACTGATCGATTTGTTATTCTTTGAAGCTTAATTTCCCCGCTACAAATAACGAAGCTGAGTATGAAGCGTTGATCGCTGGACTGAAGCTTTCTAAAGAACTTCAAGTAGAATCGGTTGAAATCTTTTGTGACTCACAACTAGTAGTGTACCAAGTTCGGGGAGACTACCAGGCAAAGGGGCAAAGGCTTGCTCCATACCTCACTCAGGTCCAAGAATTGTTGGAGGACCTCGAATACTATGATATTTCGCATATCCCACGCGAATGGAACGAGGAAGCCGATTCCTTGGCGAAAATTGCGAGCATTCGTAATGCACAGCAGATGGTTTGGTTCTCGTTGAAACTCTACATGCCCCGAGCATTGTTAGCACCAAAATTGGTCACTAACCTCGTAGAGAAAGATTATGTAGAGATATAAGTGATGAAGGTAAATTAAACAGAGAAGACAATGCTAATTTAAATGCAGAAAGTAAGAACACCAGATTTATAGTGGTTCAGCGTAATTGCCTAAGTGCACTTTGAGATTAAACTTTATTGATCCTCTTAATGATTGATTACAAATACAATTCGTAGATCAAATGTTTGAATGAAGTTGCTAAGTAAAGAAGATGGATCTGAAAAATGGCAGAGTCTCCCCAGTGTTCTCCAAAAGAAAAGTCCTCTTCACTGTGCCCCTGCCCCTCTATTTATAGACAAAGATGGGTTGGACTTCCCAGGTGGGCTCGGCAGCCGAACACTCTGGCCCATATACGGTGGTCGCCATATGCCGAACGATACAAGCCGAACATAATGATGCCGAACCACCCTCTCAGTGCCGAACGATATGCCTGCTGCATGGAAAGAGTGGAATGAATGTCAGTCGAAGCCGAACATGCCTCTGGCCGAACGAAGCGCTTGTTCGAACGTTATTTCTGGCCGAACGTTGGTGTTGGCCGAACGATAGCTCTAACCAAACAATGCTTCTTGCTGAACGATGTCCCTGGCGAACGTTAGCCTTTAGCTGATCGTTGTCTCTGGACGAACGACGCTTCAGCCGATCGATAGTTATGGCCGGACGTTGCCTTTAGCCGAGTAGTACAGTCATGCCGAGTTCCCCAAGATGCCGAGCGTTCCTGAAAGCCGAGTACTCCTAGATGCCGAGTACTCCCCAATGCCAAGTACTCCTGGATGCCAAGTACTCCCCAATGCCGAGTACTCATGGAAGCCGAGTACTCTTGGAAGCCGAGTTCTACTGAATGCCGAGTAGTCCTGGGAGCCGAGTTCTACTGTATGCCGAGTAGTCCTGGAAGCCGAGTACTATCCAATGCCGAGCACTCAGTTGCCTGGTCAAATCTCCAGGAAACAAGCATAAATGAGATGGATGTTGATCTTGTGGTGGAGATAGAAACTGGAAGGGAGTCATGGATGAGCCCATTCAGAGAATACTTGTTACACGGGACCTTGCCCGAGAGACGGCAAGTTGTTCGCAAGGCCTCGCGGTATATTATGCAGGATGGAATAATGTATCAGAAGGGATTCTCCGTTCCCTTTCTTAGTTGCATCGCCCATGATGAGATAAAATGAGTTTTAAGAGAAGTCCATGAAGGAGAATGTAGCGACCATACTGGGGGGCAGACATTAGCCAAAAAGATACTCCGGTATGGATACTATTGGCCTACCATGAATCGGGATGCCACAGAGTATGTAAGGAGATGCGACAAATGTCAGAAGTACGCGAAGATCCCGAGAGCGCCGCCGACGGAACTCACTTAAATGGTTAGTCCATGGTCGTTTGCGGTATAGGGGATCGATATTATAGGCTCCTTGCCAATCTCCAAAGGTGGTGCAAAATACGCAATTGTCACGGTCGATTACTTCACCAAATGGGCAGAAGTGGAGCCACTGGCTACAATCACCACCAAAAAGGTCATTAATTTTGTTGTTCGAAACATTATATGCCGCTTTGGTCTCCCGGGAACTATCATTACTGATAATGGAACTCAGTTTGGGAGTGGAGAATTCAAAGAGTTTTGTCGGAAGTATTGCATTGAGAAAAGGTTTGCAGCAGTCGCTCACCCTAAATCGAATGGGCAAGTTGAAGCCATAAATAAGATAATCAGGTCCATCTTGAAAAAAAAATTAGAGAAGGCTAGAGGCAAGTTGGTGGATGAGCTTCCAACGACACTCTGGGCATACAGAACCACCCACAAGTCCGCGACTAGCCATACTCCTTTCACCTTGGCATACGGCACTGAAGCAGTTATACCCATGGAACTTGAAGTTCCGTCCCACCGGGTGACTTATTATGATCCTTGAATGAACCAAGATCTTCTACTGGAGTAATTGGACTTTGTCGATGAGAAGCGTAAAGAAGCTGATTTAAGGGCGGCCGTATATCGGCACCGAGTCGCCCGATATTATAATGAAAAAGTTCGACCAAGAGCTTTCAGTATGGGAGACCTTGTTTTGAAGCGAGTTTTTCCGGTCCCGTCACATATGAATCCCACATGGGAAGGTCCCTACGTCATCGAACGGAGGCTTGGAGAAGGAACCTTCAAGCTAGCGACTGTTGATGGCGTGACACTCCCAGAGCATGGAATAGCAAGCATTTGCGCCGTTATTATACTTAGTTTATTTCTTTTGCATTTTAGTAGCAATTGTTTACAGTATATGTTTCTTTTGTTGTTCTTTGTTTCCGACATGTAATAAAACAATTCAGTTTGTCCCTATTTTCTACAATCAATAAAAGCTTGAAGCTATTTTTCTATGAACTGTTGGTGTTTCGTGTTTTATAATTTCATGACAAAATTAATTTGCATTAATCTGTGTGCCGTATGAATGCACGCACAAAACTAAAAGCTGACCAGCTATATACATAAAATCTCTAAATCCCTGAAGTGGATTAGAGTACTCTGAGTCCCTAGAGCGTGGAGTAGAGTATAAACGATTTTGAAAATCTCTAAGTCCCCAGAGTGCGGACTAGAGTATAAACGATTTAAAAAATCTCTAAGTACCTAGAATGCGGATTAGAGTACTCTGCGTCCTCAGAGCGCGGACTAGAGTATAAACGATTTCAAAAGTCTCTAAGTCGCCAGAGTGCGGATTAGAGTACACTGAGTCCCCAGAGCTTTGGCTAGAGTATAAACGATTTCAAAAATCTCTAAGTCCCCAGATGCGGATTAGAGTACTTTGAGTCTCCAGAGCGCGGACTAGAGTATAAACGAATTTCAAAATCTCTAAATCCCTGAAGTGGATTAGAGTACTCTGAGTCCCCAGAGCGTGGACTAGAGTATAAACAAATTTAAGTGGATTAGAGTACTCTGAGTCCCTAAAGCGCGGACTAGAGTATAAACGAATTTCAAAATCTCTAAATCCCTTAAGTGGATTAGAGTACTCTAAGTCCCTAGAGCGCGGACTAGAGTATAAACGATTAAAAAAAATCTTTAAGTCCCTGAAGTGCGAATTAAAGTGCTCTAAGTCCCCGGACCAGAGACTAGAATTTCAATGATTTCGAAAAAATTCTTAAGTCCTAGAATGTGAACAGAAGAACTCTAAGTCCGTCGAAAGCGGACTGGAGTTTAAATGACTCACGAATCCTTGAATTTCAGTTGCATATTAAATTATAAGTGATGTGATGAAAATCTGTAAATGCAAAGTGGTATCCCGCCTTTTGGCAAGAACGTAACACCAAGGAATTGACTAGTAACCAGTGACGGTCCGTCCTAGAGATCAGTTGTGCATGGGCTCACTACAGATGTCGATGAATTTTGTCCGAATCCGGATCGAGCCAAAATTGGTAGGACATGGCAAACTGAGCCATGAGAGCCAACATTTCAAATCTCAAGTCAATCCGAGTTTGCATGCTCGAGTTATGAGCGATACAAGATTGGATGAAGATCAATTACCAATCGACTCGCTTCTTCGACTCGCTCCTTCGACTTGCTTCACAACGTCCAGAAGTGACAACTTCGACTCGCTTCGCTCAGAGGCCAACTTCGAGTCAACCTGGTTCGACTCACTCCACGTCCCTCAGAGCTGCTCAATTCGACTCGCTCCCGTTCGATAGCATCGAAAGCACACACTTCGACTCGCTTCCCATTTCGACTCGCTCTCCCAGTGATAGCTTCGACTCACTCTCCCAGTGATAGCTTCGACTCGCTCGACCAGTTCTAGCTTCGACTCGCTCGAAGCAATGCTTGCTTCGACTCGCTCGACCAAATACTTACTTCGACTCGCTCGAAGCAACATCCAGGATAGAATAAGAATCAAGTGTCGCGTCATCGAGTCGAACAGAAGCGAGTCGAAACGGGAAGCGAGTCGAAGGAAACAGCTTGCCGAGAACTCCATTTCGTATCGAGCATATCTCCCAATCTACAAGTCCAAATGCTATGAAATTTTCACAGAAGACTACGTGCATGCTAAAGAATGTCCACGCCAAATTCGACTCCATTGGACGAAATCTCGAGCGAGTCAAAATCTGCTCGTGTCGATCATGGATCGGACCGAAACTTCACGGGCTTGGGCGTGCGGGCCTGGTCACGTGCCAGAGAGGGTCTCCCGAGATCTGGGCGAAATACCAGTATATTACACCTATAAATAGACCCCCAAAGCCAACAGAAAAGGGGTTCTTCTTCCTTTTTGAGATCTCCAACGCTCGTACTCCGCCAGATCCAGATCTGAACTCTGTTGCTGCTGCTACCAACAAGATTCACTACTGCAAATCATAGTTACCTCTTGTAATTCATTGCATTCACTTGTAAACACCAAAGGAAGATCAACAAAACAAACTATTTCATAGTGGACGTAGGCTATATGCCGAACCACTCTAAACTCTTATGTCTCCCTGCACTTTAATTATTCTCACTTCTGAAATTTGGAGTTTTTGTTAGATAATTCTTCTTTTTTCATTTAATTTCTTCACTTTATCTCTTCAAAGACTTCCGAAGAATGTTGTGCCCAATTTTGGTACAAACACTTTGGTGCTTTCACTGAGAAAACCCCAATTTTTCTCCCACTCTTTGGATCTCCTATCTATATTGGATTGCATAAATCTAAGAAGAAGATCCAGATCTAGAACTTCGAAGCCCTTCCATTCTACTCAGATTTGCAATCAAATCTAGGAAAGGACTTCATCAATTGATTGTGGTGAGCACACGTACCACCTCTACAGCTGCTGATCAGGGAGCGCGGGACCGACAAAATCCCACGCAATCATCTCCCTCCAACCAAAATGCTACAGGACCTTCAGATCCATCAGGTCCAATCACTAGACAAGAATTCCAGACATTGCTTCAGGAGTTGACACAAAGTCGACAGCAGCTAGCGGAGAAACTACGCACCAACACGGAGTTGACTAACCAGCTAAATCGCCAAAGGCGAAGAAGATCTAGAAGAGACCAAGGTTCTCACTCCTCCACAGAGAGCTCAGCCTCCTCCGATGGCCAAACTAGATCCACACGTCCACGGTTGGGTGGAAGCTAGACCCAGGCCACGGGACACCAACCTGCTTCGAACCTTGGGCAACCTAAAGCTGGACCATCCGTTAGCCTCTTCATAGAACCTTCAACTCGGGGAGGAGCTTCTCCTTATCATGTTACCGGCAACATTGCTACTACCACCACTGCTGGACGAGGAGGTGACGCTAGGAACCAAGCTGATCCTCAACATAACCAACGAGAGCAGACTCCTGAACCTTATGTCCCTGAGGATGTTGAACCAAGGAGGCGAGGCACGGACCGTCGACCGCGTCCGGTCCAGCCTCGCGCTGTGGAACCCGACCACACCTTGGCACAACATGCTCCGAGTGTCCAAACGACAGATATACCAGCGATGATTCGCCAAATGATCCGTGAAAGTCAGGGTCTATCTAATGACGACTGGGGAATCTCCCGAAGTCATACCCCTTTCACCGATGATGTTTTATATGCTGAACCACCTCGGCACTTCAGGATGCCAGCTTTTCCAGTTTATGAAGGGAGTTCTGACCCCAATCAACACGTCCTGAAATACGAATGGCTGATGAATGCTGCTAGAGTTGATGACGCAGTAAAGTGCCGTAGTTTCCCCATTTCCCTAGGGGGCATCGCTACCATGTGGTTCACTCGTTTTCCACCGCGATCCATCTCTAACTTTGACCAAATGGCCACTAAGTTTGTCGAACAATTCCATATGCATGTGGCGAGGCCGAAGGACGTTAACACTTTGTCTAGTGTTACGCAAGCTCCCGGAGAAACGCTTAGACGTTACTTGGAGTGATTCCATGCGGCGTGCGCGGAAATAAGCAATCCCAACAATAACTCTATCCTAATCACTACACCATAACAACCATTTCGCGACACTTATTTTTTTCAATTGCCAACACTTATTTGCGTTGTAGATTAATCACAACAATAAGCGTTGCTAAGCAAGAAATGTGTGACCGAAAATACACATTTATAATTTTTTTATTGCTAACACATATTTGCGTTGGAAAACCTGGTTAAATTGAAATTAGCTTGAATGTTATTGGGCTAAAAATGTAAATGAGCATCCGTTGTCTTCCGTAGCCCTAATCCCCAACTTCTCAACGTTATTCATTTAGCTGCCGCAGAAAAAAGAAACTTTGTCCTTCAGCCAATTCAATTTCGGCCTCTCTCCTTCAATTGAATCGGCCTCTCCTTCAGGTGAATCAGCCTCGACTTCAAGCGAATCGGCCTTGACTTCAGGCGATTTGATTTCGACCACGACTTTAGGCGATTTGATTTGGACTTCGGGCGTTTTTTCTAATTCAGGTGAATCCCTGTTAATGGCATCAGCGAAGATGGATGGTCCCACAAATCGATAACCGCCCCTCTATTTCCCATTATATGCAAGATGTTTGCCTGTTTGTTTCCCTTTTCCGTCTTCTTTATCGTGTCCACTTCCGCTTACGATAAGTGTGAATCCCTAAAGGCAAATCCCATTAAGCCTTTTCTTTCTATTGATTTCAATTGACATGAAGATCTAAAGCTTTTGATCTGCTGCGTTTCAGGTACGTTGTTGATGTTCTCTCTATTCGATTGTTGTTTTCCTTGCTCCCGTTTCAGGTACTCTGCTGGTTTTAATTGTTGTTCTCCTTATTCGCTTAGCTGTTTCATTGATTTTTCTTTGCTGTTTCATTTCACTGTAGATACTCTTTTACTTCCTATTGCCGTTCTTAAGTACCAAATTGTTTCATTGTTGTTTTGCTGTGGTTTTCATTGTTGTTTTCTCTATTCGTTTCGCTATATCAATTGTATTTAATTCCTTTAATAATCAGATCATAAGTAAAACCAATTGCTATTTCATTTATTGTTGATATTTAACAACGTCCGATTGAAGTTACACTAATAATCATTATTAATCAAACCATAGTTAAAACAATTATTGCTGTTTCCTTTGGCTATTTGTTGGTTCTTCATTAATCAATATTGTTTGATGATTCTTCAAAGCTGTGTACTGTGACTATTACGTGTATATTGTTATGATTCACTTGCTTTACATTTATTTATCAATCTACAATAGTACGGATCACCTACATTTTTATTTTCCATTGTCCATGGTTTTTTTTTTACAATTTGAGGAAAACTTCGTTTTCCTAAACCTTAGCTTTCTTCTTAATTTTGAAATTCAAAGTTTTCAAATGTTGATAGTTACCTTGACAAAGGGCCTTCTTTGTTTCACACATTGAATTTAGATTTTAAATGTTTCCATGAGTCCATATTGCATGAATCTTGCTTTTATGCCATGACGTAGAGCACAGTGGTTCAATTACATTATTTATATTAATTCCGTCTATAAGCTGAAAGCATAGCATAATGAATTGATTAATTTAGTTTGAGTAAGAAGAGACTGTATGGTCTGTAATAAATTTGATTCATACCAGTTGAAATGAATTCAGTGCATAAGCACATTGTTGGTTACTAGGAAAAGGACTTATGTAATCTTCTGTTGTGCAATAGCTTCGTATGGTCTGGAAAAGGTTTTAAATGGTTAGAACTATTAAAAGTATTAAAATAAATTTTTATTTGAACCGATAAACAGAAAACTTTAATGAGTCATATATTTATGTGAATCCTTAATACTTTAATATATTTATGTTGCTCCAGAGCTGCCAAAGCTCCATGATAATGTGAGCAGCTCTATGTTTTTCTGCTGAGGTGCATGGTTTAAGTTATCTCGTTTTGATTTAGTTAAAAGACTATAAACTTATGGGTTGTAAATAGACGTTTCAAGGTCAAGCACTCATTTTGCTGTTGGGGCTGTGTAGATTCTATTTAAATCGGTTTATCTTTTTGGTGGTTTACGCTGACTATTTTTTGGTGGGTTTTAACGGTATTTATCTGGATGCGTTCCTTTGGTGTTTTTCTCATGCTTTCTACTGTTCATTGTTGTTTCATTTTACATTCATGTCTCAGTTATTCTATATGTGATGTGATGATTATGTTGGCTATGTTTAGTGCTGGTTGATTGATGAAAACTGCCAACTATATGGCTGAATTATTATTTTTTCCTGTTCGGCATGTTAGGTTTTTGTAGTTGTGATATGAAATTTTGGAACATATTTTGGAGAAAGTTGGATTAGATTGGGTTTTTTGGTGAAGTGTTTAGCTGAAGTTTAATTTTTAAAGGAGAAAGGTATGAATGCGTGGTATAAGGCAAGGATGGACAGATTCTTTAGTGGGTGCTTAAAATGGTGCCTCTGTTCATATCCATGCTGTCGTTTTCTTTCACGTTTTCGAACATGCTGTTCTCACAAATACTTTAGCAGGTAAGAAAAAATGTTGCGTCTTTTTCATACTGTTCTTTTCTTATTTTTGGTACGGTCAAAAGTTATGGTGAGTGTTTATAGTTTTTGTTATCCAACGTGATGGGAAAAGGAGAACGAAAAAGTTGAGTCATCATATACTATTTTTAACTTAAGGTGATAAAGTTTTTATTTTTTATGAACCAAATTTGTTTTTGTCTACCTTGATCAAATTAGGATGGACGTAGGGTGTTTAGTTGTACTTATTTCTATCATATTCTTTTAAATTTTTGAGGTTTATGTTAATTGCAAAGTGTGAAATATCCGGGAACTAAGTTTAAGAATTTTATGAAGGACGAATACCCTCAAGTAGAATTGGAAAATTAATAAACAAAGATATCGGTGAGCATTTAAAAGGCAAGAGGTAGGACAAATTCATCTGCTATGCACTTTTGTATTCATTGTTGTATAACTACTTCTTGTTATGTCCTTTAGTCCTTTGGGTCTCTATTCCAAAACTGCAGGAGCTTCAAGGAAATCTGCTTGCGTTCTTTTGGATATTTTTAGTACGCTTGGATTATTTATTTGAATATATTGCATATATTTTTTGTACGCCAAAATACGTGATATTAAATGCATGCACTTCTATAGGAAGCGGAAAAAAAGAGGAAGTTGGATGATAGTTCTAAGGGTGGAGTCGAAGATCTTGAAGATGACCCAATTGCGGAAGTTTTTGGTTCCGACACGAAGAAAAATTATTGTCGAGCAATTAGTTCTACTTCTTCTATAAAACAAGTGAAGATGGCTCAAGCTGTAAAAGCTGTAACTGAAAAGAAGCAAGCCGTGGATTTGTTTATTTGGAAATTGAAGATAGAAAGGCAAGTAGCTAATCAAGTTAATAATGCCATCAATTCAATTACTTAAACTTTTATGAAACTTATGCCTAGTTTGCAAGAAAAATATGTTGCAAGTCCTACGACTCCACAAACGGAAGGTGCTTCTAATTTAGGAGATTCTCATAAAAACAATAATGTATTGAATTAACCAACTTAATTATGTATTGTACTTGTTATGAAGTAGTTGACATTGTTATGAAGTAGTTGACTATGAAATATATGTTGTTATTTGATCATGAATATTGTAAATTTTGGGTTCCTATTGAATGTAGTATAATAATGCATATCATGTTAGTTATTAATTGTTTATTAATGTTAAAATAATTGACTATATTGAGAATGAAAATATTTCAGCGTTATAAGCGTTGACAATTAAAATTTACCAACGCTTATAAGCGTAAGCATAGAAAATTAAACAATGTTGGATGGTTAATTTGCCAACGTTTATAAGCGTTGCTAAATAATATACACCAACGTTTATAAGCATTGGCGAATACAACCTTCCAACGCTTATAAGCGTTGGGAAACTAAACTCGCCAACGCTTATAAGCGTTGGCAATAAATTGCGACGCCCCTACAGCGACGCTAATAAGCGTTGCTGAAACTGTTTGCGACAGTTATACTCGTTGGGAATCACCTGTTTTGGTGTAGTGAATGGCTCTGACTAAGGGGATTGATGCTGATTCCGAGTTCGGAAGTTGGTTAGCTGGGAAACCACCTGCGTCATTGGACCGTTTCTATTCCAAGGCAGCCCAATTCCAAAGAAAGGAGGATGCGAGACAGTCTAGGAAGTAGGATGATGCAGGGCCCAACATCGAAGGTATCCAGAGTAACGTCGCTGTTAAACAGACCGGAGATAGTTTTGGAAAAGTTCAGTTGAACGTCCAAAATAAGCAGAATCAGCAGAGGGACAATAGAAATCAGAACAAGAAACGCGATCAGGATCGTGGACCACGGCGTAGAGCTTCCATGTATGAAAACTACACTCCATTGACCACGTCGTTGGAAAATGTGTACTTGCAGACCTGCAATACCATGCAGTATAAGAAGCCTGCCCCGAAACCACCAACTGAAAGACAAATCCAAACAGGAAAGTTCTGTAGATTCCTTGAGAGTTATGGCCACAACACCAATGAGTGTCGTCACCTACAAGACCTCATTGAAAAACTGATACGTGAGCGGAAGCTGGATCAGTATGTACGGGCGCCGCAATCCGGTGGTGCGGGCCCATCAAATCAGAACTGTGCGCCGAATCAGGAAAGGCAGGAAGAACCCGATCTTGCGGACGGGAGGTTGGTCATCAATACAATAAGCGGTGGTCCTCACCCGGCAGATCGAAGCTGGAAGGAAATGGAGTCGTATGCCAGTTCTATCAGGCATGCGGACTTCGAGTGTTGCAGTAGTTTTAATGAGGGGGCTTCGACCAAGCAACAGAAAACGATGATGGATGACATCGTGTTCAGGAGCAGAGATGTAGATAAAGTCAAAGCTCCCACTATTGATCCACTGGTCATCTCAGCACAAGTAGGTCCCGCTTGGATAAAAAGGATCTTAGTTGACAGTGGAAGCTCTGTGAATATTTTGTTCAAACGAGCTTATGACCAAATGAAGATGGAAGCCGTAGACTTGAAGCCTTGTCAATCCCGTGTCCATGGTTTCAACGGAAGTGCCACAATTCCCACTGGGATGGTGGAACTGCCAGTGGAGTTGGGAGTAGGAGAATGTCGGAGAGTACGGATGTTGCAGTTCATCGTTCTGGACATAGACTCCCCTTATAATGCTTTCTTGGGCCGACCGGCCCTCGCTGAATTCAGAGTAACCATTGCCCCATGGTGTTTGACCTTGAAATTTCCCACTGATCATGGAATAGGAATCGTTCATGGAGATCAGGCCGCTGCCAAAGCCTGTTATATTGCTGAGCTGCGGGAGGCACAGCGGAAGGAGAAGGGAAAGGGCGTAGAGGAATCTCTCTGCGTCCGTTTCGCCGATAATTGACAATCAACGCCCGGGTCCAGGCTCGGGCACCCCAGCCAATTCCTCAAGGATCTTGACCCAAGTGAAACTGAAGACGAAGGAGAATCTAAAGAAAGTCAAGCATCCCCAGCCGAACTGACGATTGATGTCCCAATTAACAATAGCGATGATTCAAAAATAATAAAGATTGGATCTCAGCTAAGCCAGCAAACTCAAGAGGAATTGGTTGAATTTCTACGGGCAAATCTTGACGTATTTTCCTGGACACATTCTGATATGTGTGGGATCTCACCGGACATCGCGAGCCACACTCTGAACATTGACCCGCGGCATGTCCCGGTCAAACAAAAAAGGCGCGGTATGAATCCAGAGAGATCTGCCGCCCTTAAAGAGGAAGTAGAAAAGCTTGAAGCGAACGGATTCATTCGAGATGCGCTATATCCCGAATGGGTGTCAAATCCCATGCTCGTCCGAAAGCCAAACGGGAAGTGGAGAACATGTGTCGACTATTCCGATCTGAATAAAGCGTGCCCCAAAGACAGTTTCCCGCTTCCCAGAATTGATCAGCTAGTGGATTCGACGGCTGGACATGAACTCTTATCCTTCATGGACGCGTATTCAGGCTACAATCAGATATCGATGCATTTACCCGATCAAGAACACACCAGCTTCGTAATCAATCTGGGACTTTAGTGTTACAAGGTTATGCCGTTCGGACTCAAGAATGCCGGAGCTACCTACCAACGATTGGTCAATCGGATGTTCGCCAATCAAATCGGGAAGATAATGGAAGTATATGTAGACGACATGCTTGTGAAATCGCGACTCTCCACCGACCATGTAAAAGACCTAGAAACCATGTTCAACATACTTCGGGAGTACAAGATGAAGCTCAACCCACTGAAATGTCACTTTGGAGTTGCATCTGGAAAGTTCCTTGGGTTCATCGTTAACGCCCGGGGAATCGAAGCCAATCCCAAAAAGATTTGGGCAATCAGAAATCTTGAAACTCCCAAAACTATAAAGCAAGTCCAGAGTCTCAATGGAAAGGTAGCAGCATTGAGCAGGTTCATTTCAAAATCCACTGACAAATGCATTCCCTTCTTCGATCTGATTCGAAAAGGGAAACGAAACTTTGAATGGACCACGGAATGCGAGGGCGCTTTCCAAGCACTGGTTCAACATCTATCCACACCACCAATACTGTCAAAGCCTATCGATCATGAAAAGCTGTTCGTATATTTGGCGATATCAGAAAACGCTATCAACGCTCCATTAATCCGAGAAGAAGACAAGATACAGAGGCCAGTATACTATGTCAGCAAACGATTGACTGGGGCTGAAAGAAATTATCCGAAGCTGGAAAAGTTGGCTTACTGCCTTGTTATTGCATCAAGAAAACTCCGACCATACTTCTAGGCATATTCCATTATTGTTTACATCGACCAGCCGTTACGACAGATCCTTTCGTGGCCTGAGACGTCTGTTAGGTTACTCAAGTGGAACATCGAACTGAGCCAGTTTGACCTTACTTACGCCCCGAGACGGGCCATACAAGGACAAGTCCTAGCCGATTTCATAGCTGAATTTACTGTCCCAAAGGACTTGCCCGAAGCCAATGAATCCCCCGAATACGTCTGGAAACTTTATACCGACGGAGCATCAAACGACCGGTGTTCAGGCACTGGTATTGTGCTTGAAACTCCCGAGGGTCGATCCATATGTTATGCCTTAAAGTTCGATTTCCATGCGACTAATAATGAAGCTGAATATGAAGCCCTCCTAGCTGGCTTGAAACTCGCTAGAGATTTGAGAATTATCGCAGTGGAAGTTTATTGTGGTTCACAGTTAGTTGTGTGTCAAGTACGAGGAGAGTATCAAGCAAGAGATCGAAGGTTGGCTGCCTACTTAGCTCGAGTTAAGGAAGTACTAGACCATTTCGATTACTACGCCATCTACAATATACCTCGAGAACGCAACCAAAAGGCCGATTCGTTGGCGAAGCTAGCCAGCACAGGCGAAGCTCAACAAATGGGACTCGTTCCCGTAGAAACGCTATCTTCCCCAAGTATCGACCGGGTGGAAATAAACCGGGTATGCGAAACCATCCCCGAAAAAGAATCATGGATGACTCCACTCAAAAATTACATTGAGCACGGGACCCTGCCGGAGCGCAGGAGTGAAAAATGACAGGTCCTTCGAAAGGCCTCAAAATTTACCATCCAGAGTGGACTCGTGTACAGAAGGGGGTACTCGGTTCCCCTACTCCGGTGTATCGCTCATGATGAAATTAAACAAGTGTTACGCGATGTGCATGAAGGAGAATGTGGCGATCACACCGGGGGGCAAGCACTTGCTAAGAAAATACTTCGTTACGGATATTACTGGCCCACCGTGAATCGCAATGCGTTAGACTATGCAAAGAAATGTGATAGGTGCCAGAAATACGCCCGAATCCCTAGGGCTCCTCCTACTGAGATAACGCAAATGGTCAGCCCATGGCCATTCGCAATGTGTGGCATCGACATCATCGGTGCTCTACCTCTGGCAAAAGGTGGAGCGAAGTACGCCATCGTCGCAGTTGATTATTTTACAAAGTGGGCTGAAGCTGAAGCTCTCGCTACCATTACAACGAAAAAAGTAATCAACTTTGTGGTTCGTAACATCATCTGTCGATTCGGTCTCCCACACACCATAATTACGGACAACGGAACCCAATTCGACAGCGCTGAATTCAAAGATTTCTGCAAACGATTTCACATCCAAAAGAAATTCTCCGCAGTTGCACATCCTCAAGCAAACGGACAGGTCGAAGCAGTTAATAAAGTTATAAAATCCATCCTGAAGAAACGACTGGAAAAGGTCGGGGGCAGGTGGGTCGATGAACTTCCTATGGCTCTATGGGCTTACCGAACAACTCACAAGACCGCGACCGGCCACACTCCGTTCTCTCTTTCCTACGGTTCAGAGGCCGTTATTCCAGTCGAGCTAGAAGTACCTTCTCATCGTGTGACATACTACAATCCAAAGACAAATGCTATATTACTTGCTGAATCTCTCGATCTACTAGATGAGAAGCGTGAGGAAATTGACTTGAGGGCGGCTGCGCATCGAAGTCGAGTCGCCCGATTGTACAACGCCAAGGTCCGCCCGCGAACCTTCGAGTTAGGCGATCTCGTTGTAAAAAGAATCTATCTGGTTCCTTCGCATATGAAGCCTACATAGGAAGGACCGTATGTTATTAAACGAAGGCTCGGAGATGGCACATTCAAGTTATCGACCATCTAAGGTCTTACCCTGCCAAGAGCTTGGAACAGCAAGAGCCTTCGCCGCTATTACACCTGACAGGCTATCTTTATCCATTTAGTTTACTTTCCTTTTCTGCAATTTTTTTATGCATTTTGAAATTAGAACTTGTAATAAGGCAACTGAATTTGCCATACTTTATTATTTCAGCAATAAAATGCAACCTCTTCGAGCCAGAGTTGTGATTTACTTGAAATACTTCATATGACCATCACTATGCACGGAGAGCTAAGTCTCATCATACGGTGGGATTTATTCAAATAGAGAGTGGCTGCGGTGCAACCAATCACTCCCTAAGTGAAACCCGAGCTCGAAAGCAAGCCTTCACATCAAAGTCAAAAAAGGGATTGGTACACGACAATCCTTCCCCGACTCCGAACTCCCAGAGCGCGAGTCGGAGTATAAACATCCAACTCCGAATTCCCAAAGCGCGAACCGGAGTATAAACATCAACTCCATATTCCCGGAGTGCGAAGTGGAGTATAAACATTCAACTCCATATTCCCAGAGCATGAAGCGGAGTATAAACATTTAACTCTGTATTCCCAGAGCGTGAAGCGGAGTATAAACATTCAACTCCGAGTTCCCAGAGCGCAAACCGGAGTATAAACATTCAACTCCGTATTCCCAGAGTGCGAAGCGGAGTATAAACATCCAACTCCGAACTCCCAGGGCGCGAGTCGGAGTATAAACATCCAACTCCGAATTCCCAAAGCGCGAACCAGAGTATAAACATCAACTCCATATTCCCGGAGTGCGAAGTGGAGTATAAACATTTAACTCCGTATTCCCAGAGCGTGAAGCGGAGTATAAACATTCAACTCCGATTTCCCAGAGCGTGAACCGGAGTATAAACATTCAACTCTGTATTCCCTGAGTGCGAACCAGAGTATAAACATCCAACTCCGAACTCCCAGAGCGCAAGTCGGAGTATAAACATCCAACTTCGGGTTCCCAGAGCGCGAGTCGGAGTATAAACATTCAACTCCGAACTCCCAGAGCGCGAGTCGGAGTATAAACATTCAACTCCGTATTCCCAGAGCGCGAAGCGGAGTATAAACATTCAACTCCGAGTTCCCAGAGCGCGAGTCGGAGTACAAACATTCAACTCCGCGTTCCCAGAGTGCGAAGCGGAGTATAAACATCAACTCCAGACTCCCAGAGTGCAAATGCCAATTCCAAGTCTCCCGATCGCGGACATATGATCGAAACTTAAGCCAGCGTAACCAGCTACTGATGAACGAATGGGATTCCCCAGAGTACGAAAATGATCATCGGCAATCGAACAAGCATGGATGCATTACTCAATCTCCACTTGACTCAGACTTCCATTCGGTGGCACAAGGCTCAACATGTTATAAGTAAGAAGCAATCGTCGATTGATAGTTTACTGCTCATCCCCAAGACTGGGGGGCAGAACTCAAGCATCAACCATTGATTAAAGCGATGCGATGTCAGAATTCAACTCGCTTCTTGGTTATAAGCCATGTCCACAACCTACGAACTTGGCAAACTAAAACAAACTTGGTTTGGAACCTGAAACTTCACAAGTGCATTTCGGACACTGAAACACTTAGACAAATACACAATGACAAAAAAGAAAAGTTTCATTTCTATTGATTATAGAAGACGTTCGTGTACAAGTTTCCAAAAAATTCCTACTAGCAGGGGCCGAACCCGCATCTACACACGGCTAACAAAATGCAAAAAATCAAAATACGTCAGACGATCATGCCTAGTCTCTCTTCTTACTTGGCTTCCTCTTCAGTGTGGACCCGCTCGAGCCATCGCCGGTTTTCCTCTTCAAGCCTGTGCCTTTCGGCGGTTGGTCTTCCGGCGATGGCATTATGTCGACGTCTTCCTCCGAACTCATGTGAATGAGAATGCTTCCTACGGGCGGAATCGGAGGAACGGGATCAATTACAGACGGTGGAATGGGCAAGCTGGTGAGAAAGACGGCACCACCGGGAGATATCATTCTAAGCGGAGCAGGCCCTGATGCTTCCATCCCACCTCCAAAGCTTCTACCCTGAGCCGCTGCTGCCATTTCAGCGTCAATTTGGGCGAACATATCCTCTTCGGTTATCGCTCGAGCCCCACTGGGGCCATCGGCAGTTGGCGTTGAAGAACTTGCAGCAGGATCAGTTCCGCTCATGACGGGTGGCAAGTCAGCAAGGGGGTCGCCGTGACGGCCAAAGAGTTCATTCATCAACTACTCGTCAAACATAATTGTACCTCCCTACATATCGTCGAGCAGAGCAGTTGTACTCATGGTGGCTGCCTCGGTCGCAATAGCCTCCTGCGTTTTATATAACTCTTGAGTAGCAGGAGGCATGGCCGGTGCGGCATCAATCACTGGACAGAATAAAAGAACCATTAGGACTTAACTCGATCGAAGGTTTCGATTTAAGAGAAGTGGAATGTTCAGAATACCTTCCTCAGTTCGACTTGTAGGCGACAGGGCGGCATCAGTAACTTGCGCAGCAGCCGAAGGCATCTGCGGCTGATCCGGATTGTAAGCAGGAACAGCCTGGGGATCGACCGCAGACGAGGATCCGGGCTGGGTTGACACAGGAACTTCAAGACTTGCTTCATGACGGTCAACTCCAGAGCCCTCTCCCACCTCAAAATGCTGGGCGCCAAGCCTTTCCTTCTCACGCAGAATCATCGACTCGTGGAGAACTTTCTTTTCATCATCAGTCAGAATGCGGTTCTCGAGTTCGAATTCATCTACGGGCTCGCCCTGATGCGCCTCTTTTTCTTCCTCAACCAGTCGACTCCAAGCATTGTGGAGATGAGTCGAAAAGTCATCGAGCTAGGCCAGACCCCTGTGCCTCAGCACGTTGACGTTATAGACCACAAGAAGATCTTCAATGTCAGCCTCTAGCCTGGACTCGGCCAACTTCACCTTTCCTCGACCTTAGTCTCCACTTTTTGGACTTTGGCCACCGCCGCATCCCGTTCTCCCTTGAGCAGAACAGCCTGATCACACGCCTCTTGAGCTGCGTTGTTCGCATCATCATTTTCTTTGGCCAGGCTGGCAAATTTGGCTTTTAGTTCATTAATCTCTTTGACCGCCGCATCCCGCTCGGCGATAACTTTAGTGTTACGGTGGCCCATCTCCTCCACCAGGGCAACATGTGCCTGACTCAAACTCTCCATTTCTGCCTTCGCTTCGTCAGCCTTCTTAATGGCCTCAATCTCAGATTTCCGAGAAGACTCGGACTCAGCAGAAAGTACTTGGATAATGCGGTCCCTTTTTGCAAGCTCAGTCTCCCTCTTCTCGATCTCTTTAGCCCGCTCGAAGGCCACTTTGGAAGCTTTCTCAGCAGCCTTCGCCCACTCTCGATATTAGGTATAGATGTCGTGGACAAAGTCATGCATCGTGCCTTCTACCCCTGATGGAATTCTCTTCAAGTGGGGAGGGAAAACATAACCGTCGAAGCAAATATTAGGAAAATCCTTCTTCATTTGAGCCAACTTAAGGGCCCCTTCTCCAGTGGGATCAGTAGGGACTTGCTCTGTAACCATGGAAGATGTAGTCTCGACTCTCTGGAGATGAGTCTCAGATCTGGAAGTGTGAGAAGAAGGCCTGTGATGAGGAGGCTCTGGTGGATATGAAGTTTGAACGGGAGGAGGAGACGGAAGTCTAGGAGGAGGAGAGCGTGATCTAGACCGGTGTCGGTATTCTCTATCCCTGTCACGCCCGTATCTATCCTGATTAGAATGCTCGCGGTCGCGATCCCTGTCTGAATCCCTCCTGCAGGAATCATAATAACCGGAAGCTTTTCGGGCGGAGCGAAGATTACCAAGCATAGATCCCCTTCCGGACATAGTACCTGAAAATGAGAAGCAAAGAAAGAGTTAGTAACTTCCCAAGTCGGACGAAGTACAGTTATGAATCATGTAGTGTAGTGAAGTGTATGCATGTGCAATCCCCCGACCAACCGGAAATGTCGGCCGCACTCGTGGCAAGCGACCCGCTCGGTTCAAAAGCACTATCAAGCCCTTCCATCCCGACATCGTATGGAGACGACGCAGAATCCGGGATCGGGATATCATCAAGCCCTGCAAACGGATTCTCCACTTGCGGGGGAGGAGCCTCTGAAATTCTAACCCCCTGGAAAGGTAAAGACACGACCACAAGTTTAAATCTCTTAGATTTAGGGCATTTGTAAGCAGCGGCCTTGCCTTTTCTTTTTCCTCCGGAATCCTGAACATCAGAAGGAGGTCCAGCCGGGAGCTCAGTCTCGGTGGGCGTTCTTTCTGGATTAACTTCTTCAGTGATCACAACTGCAGGCGCTTCGCGCGTTTCTTCGGGGCCACTCTATGTATCACATCCAGGTGAATGCTCTGTCTTCGTTCTATCAGCCCGACAGCCCTCAAATTCCTGTCGGTCAGAACTAAGTCTATGTGCCTCTCTTCGCCCGGAAACACTTGAAGAATTCGAACAAGCTCTCTGAAGTACGCACCATCGGGGCGAGAAATTGCGGCTATAAGAGAGAAAAAGTACGTCAGTATTTAGAATCTGCTGCTAGCATCTCGATGATTCAAGAAACGAAGTGGCGACACTTACGTCTATCTAACCACCGCCTAGCAAATCCAGGGGGCACCGAACGTAGAACCATTCGGATTTGTAATAACTTAGCCTCCCCCAGGAACCCAGTACGATGTGGCAGCTTCTGACTACCTCCAGGAAGGTGAAAGAGGGGCTATCTCCGCGGCTCTTGACATTGAATAAATATCTAATTTCGATCGGCTTCGGCGGTCGAAAGAGGATCTCCATAAACAGGATGAAGGTACTGTTTAGCAAAGCATACCCGTTGGGGTGTAGCTGAGATGGAGCTATGCCGAGAAACGATAGCGTCTCCCTTATACAGTCATTAAAGGGAGGAAGTGTCCCCGCTGTGCAAGCGTGACGGTTGAAAGCGGTATACCCCTCCGGGGGATTGTGTGGCCTGTCAGTGGGCCCAGGAAGTAGCACGTCGTCAAGCGACAAACCATGCCTTGAGCAAATCCGTCCAAGCATATCTTCAGAGATACCCAATGGCACGGAATCTGATGGATTGAGTATAAACCGAGCACCCGGACGCTCATCCGGAGCTGGCTCTATGACTTCGGCTTCGATAACCGGTATCTCTATGGTTGGAGGAATAGAACTTGGAATTTCCGGCTGCTGAGAACTTGAAGGATCCATAACCAGCTAGCTTATAAAAAATCATTGTTAAACTGGCAAATAACACTCGTGCATCCCACGGTGTAAAGTGTGTGAGCGTGTTGTGCGGTGCAGTACTGTATATTATTTGGGAAAATCAACCGGATAAAAGGAAACGTGTAAACAACGAGACTTCGGAATTCGGTCGGAAGGACCGTCATCGCTGACCGTCGCAACCATGCCATCCAGTTATTAGCTATCAGTCCGAATTAAAATGTGTTATTATTTTGGTGAGTTCCAGTTTCATCGACGAACTTCAATAGGCAATCAGGTGTGCGGTGATACAATTAAGTCCAGTTAAGTAAATCTAAAGTTCATCGGAATTAAGTGGTCAAAGGCATTATAATTTTCGATATCGTCGAAATTAAACCAATGGTCAAACGTCAAAAGTTCAAGTTCAAGTCAATTATTCAGGTTCGAATTCAAATCGTTCACTAAGGCTCGAGGTCGAATCGATCGTTTGGGAGTATGCACTTCGACTCGATCCAAGACCATGTCCTTTGACTCGGTCCGAAGTCACACACTTCGACTCGCTTCGAAGCCTCTGCTTCGACTCGATCAAGAGCTACGCAGTTCGACTCGATCTCCAGGCACTCCTCTTCGAACCGTCCCAGGCCTGTACTTCGACTCAATCAAAAGATATACCTTTCGACTCGATCCAGGGCCATTTTTTCGAGTCCATTAGACACAGCCCCTTCGTATCAATCCACATGTCTAAAGCATTCGACTCGATGCGAAGCTCCACCATTGATCGACACGAAGGCCTCCGCCTCATCATCTCAAAACCACTACTCCAGATCGGCACGAAGCTAAGGCCAGGGACTCTTCGATCGATCGCGAATCTGATCGATTTAGTGTTAAGAATCGAGTCTCCTCGTTTACAAGATGTTTTCGCTCGATGAATTACCTCAATTCGTTAATTGGTTCGAATAATTGAAGATGTAAAATCAGTTCGAAGGCGAGAGTATTTTTTCTTCTTTGTTTTCTCTAAAGTCATAGAGCGATGCGAAGGCCAAGAAGGTAAGGATGAAAAGTAAAAAGTGAAAAAATGGCTAAGTGCCAGGTATTTATATGGAGTCGAAAGCAAGGGGGATAACCGATTCGAATTCCAGTAGGGTCGAACACGTGCTTCGAATCCCTCTTCATTGCGCTGATACGGAGCTACTTTTCGTATCGCTCCTTCAACTCCATCCCCGTGACTAGTTCGACTCCCTCATGTAGCCATAAAAGACATCACTTCGACTCGCTCAATCGATGAACGTCTCGACTCGCTCCTCTTCCTCCTATGTATTTCGACTCGCTTCTCGGCGATTAGAATCCAAGACCGAGTCGAACGACCAGTTCGACTCCATCAAGGAGTCAACATCGACTCGCTCCACCTTGACTCGCTCAGTTCAAGTCCGTCATCAACTCAACATGCTTACTTCGCATCCACAAATCCAATGAAAATTATCTTCGACGTTTCAATCCTTCACAACGATTCAGGAGAGGATCGTCACAAAGGGACATTCAAAAACAACCGTCAAGCATTGTTACAACGGATTTCACATCGGTTCAGGAGAGGATCGGTACGGAATTCAAAAACAATAAACTGACGACGACTCGAGAACGTACAAACGTCAGCGGGAGTCAGGTTAACGTATATGCATGAATGACGGACTAATATTCAACATTCCAGATTCTTAAGAATCATAAATTTATCCGGTAACGACTACAACAGCAAACAGATAACCACTGGCATACAGCAATCAGTTGCAACAATACAGGGCACAACAGTCGACAGTCGACGGTTTACATTATCAAGAAGAACGGTCAAAGATTACAACTTTCATCGAGAAGACGATAACTATTCAAAATAAAGATTGAAGCACTACAAAGCACATCATGTTTTCACAAGACGTACTTTGGGGGGCAAATGTCATCCCACCTTTTGGCAAGACCGTAACACCAAGGAATTGACTAGTAACCAGTGACGGTCCGTCCTAGAGATCAGTTGTGCATGGGCTCACTACGGATGTCGATGAATTTGTCCGAGTCCGGATCGAGCCAAAATTGGTAGGACATGGCAAGCTGAGCCATGAGAGCCAACATTTCAAATCTCAAGTCAATCCGAGTTCGCATGCTCGAGTTATGAGCGATATAAGATTGGATGAAGATCAATTACCAATCGACTCGCTTCTTCGACTCGCTCCTTCGACTCACTTCACAACGTCCAGATGTGACAACTTCGACTCGCTTCGCTCAGAGGCCACTTTGAGTCAACCTGGTTCGACTCACTCCATGTCCCTCAGAGCTGCTCAATTCGACTCGCTCCCGTTCGATAGCATCGAAAGCACACACTTCGACTCGCTTCCTATTTCGACTCGCTCTCCCAGTGATAGCTTCGACTCGCTCTCCCAGTGATAGCTTCGACTCGCTCGACCAGTTCTAGCTTCGACTCGCTCGAAGCAATGCTTGCTTCGACTCGCTCGACCAAATACTTACTTTGACTCGCTCGAAGCAACATCCAGGACAGAATAAGAATCAAGTGCCGCGTCATCGAGTCGAACAGAAGCGAGTCGAAACGGGAAGCGAGTCGAAGGAAACAGCCTGCCGAGAACTCCATTTCGTATCGATCATATCTCCCAATCTACAAATCCAAATGCTATGAAATTTTCACAGAAGACTGCGTGCATGCTAAAGAATGTCCACGCCAAATTTCGACTCCATTGGACGAAATCTCGAGCGAGTCAAAATCTGCTCGTGTCGATCACGGATCGGACCGAAACTTCACGGGCTTGGGCATGCGGGCCTGGTCACGTGCCAGAGAGGGTCTCCTGAGATCTGGGCAAAATACCAGCCTCTTACACCTATAAATAGACCCCCAAAGCCAACAGAAAAGGGTTCTTCTTCCTTTTTGAGATCTCCAACGCTTGGACTCCGCCAGATCCAGATCTGAACTCTGTTGCTGCTGCTACCAACAAGATTCACTGCTGCACATCATAGTTACCTCTTGTAATTCATTGCATTCACTTGTAAACATCAAAGGAAGATCAATAAAACAAACTATTTCATAGTGGACGTAGGCTATACGCCGAACCACTCTAAACTCTTGTGTCTCCCTGCACTTTAATTATTCTCACTTCTGAAATTTGGAGTTTTTGTTAGATAATTCCTCTTTTTTCATTTAATTTCTTCACTTTATCTCTTCAAAGACTTTCGAAGAGTGTTGTGCCCAATTTTGGTACAAACATAAAGGAACAAAATTACTTCTCAAAAAATGTCATTACAACTTCTCCAAAAGTTTGGAGGCCAAGTCTATCTACAACGACTACTGACAAAAGAAAGAGAAAAGGAAAGGAAAACAACAACTTATTTAAGCTAAACAAGATATGGCAAGACGATGGCTATTTCCTCGGTTTTCTTTCCTTTTCAGCTTCTTCGAAGTCTCCTCAACTAAGCGTCTTTTCCTAGACCCTTTGCGCTATCCAAAGGAGGAGGAGGAACTTCCAAGGGTGTGGTCCCACCAGGGAGAATGACTTTCAGTGGCCTATTTAGGGGATCGTCTAGCTCCACCACATTGGGTTCTGTCTTTACCTTGATTTTTTCTTTCTCCTCCTCCTCAAGTTGCTCCTTCATGCTAAACTTGGACGTGTGCTCGGAAGCGCTCGTGATTTCTCCATCGTCATGTTCTTCGATAGGTGAAGGGTCTTCGGGTTATCCTCATCTAGCGCCCCAATTACTTGAGCATCAGGACCAGGGGTATCTCCGGTATGAGGTACCTCAGTTTCTTTTTCTTCCCTCTTCGTGACGACATCGCTCTTTGGAGTCGGTTCAGGACTAGAGTGACCTGTATGAATTCATGAAAAGAAGATGTTAGAATGCATCCTTTATCCGTCAAAAGCGGTGACTTCCTAAACTTTAGAATGTGAAGTTGCATACCAGCTTCCAATTGACTTTCGGTGGTCCTCGGAGTATCACCATCAGGGATTGGGGATAAGATGTGAATGCCAAGTCCGGGCTTCTCTGGGTCATAACCAGCATGCTGCTCGGGAGGTTCAAGAGATGAAGTCTTAGTCGATTGAACGGGAGGAGGAAATTGGGGCTCAGTGCTGGATGGGCAAGCAATATCTTCTTTCTCCTTCGATGTCGAAGAATCTCTTCCAAAAAGGGATTTCACTGCGGATAAGTCTGAAGGCTCATTTCCTCGGAGCACTTCCCTCACGAGAGTCTCTTCATCAATCTCTTCGACACCCAACTCCATTTTCTTAATTTTTATCAGAGTATCGCATGCTTCAGCTAGCGATTCGAGATAACCATCGCCCAGGAAAGATAAGTCACGGTGCATGAGGACCCTTGCATTGTACTCGGCTATAAGCAGGTCAAATAAGCATTTAATCTCTTCCTGCCGGCCTCGATCGCTACCTCAATTCGAAAGTTGGCCTTAGTGGGTGCTACCTTTTTGCCTTCTTCGCAAGCTTTATCTTTTAGTACTTCAATTTTGGATAGTTCCTCGTCGAGTTTTGCCTTCAAATTCCTTGTATCGAAGATTTCATCACAGTATTTTTGTGATTCTTCCTACGCTGCAACTTTCTCCTCTTTCTCTTTAGAAAGCAGCTCCTCCAACTCCTTGACTTGGCAAGCTAGAGTGTCCTTCTCTTTTTGGAGAGAATCTTTTTCCAGAGCTAGAGCGCCGCTGCGTTGAACTGCTTTGTTTATTTCTTTTTTGTGGGTTGCCTCTAAGCGGCTGACTGCCTCGCCTGTCTCCTTGGCATTTTTCTTTGCAGTCTCGAGTTGGGCTTTGTACGAAAGCAGTTCTTCATCCTGGCTCTTTATAATGTCTTTGTCATGAACGACTTCTAGCTTGAGGCGGTCGATCTCATATTGACGCTCAACAAAGACCTCTGAAACTTTTTCGACCAGATGCACAAACGCCTCGTGTTGAACGTATACATTGTTCGTGCATGCGAGAGCGTTTGCTTTGACATTCTTGGGGATAGGATGTATGGCGGGAAGGAATTTTAGTCCGTCGAAATAGATCTTTGGAAATGTAGCCTTAAGCTCGGCTAATTTATCCATCGTGGTCGGATCCTGAGCGAAAACTAGAGGAGTCTGCCTTAACAGAGTCACCAATTTCTTATGAGGTTCACGAGATTTCTTGGTGCTCGAGGAACCAGAGTGTTGGTCGCGAGGGACATCGGACTGGGAGCCTCGCTGGGTAGACTTTTCTCCACTACGCGTTGAGGGATTTGTAGGTTCATTTGTATACGTAGAGTGCCCATGGATTCTCCTTCTAGAAGATGAAGACGATTCTCTGGAATGATAATCTCTATCTCCACCTTCATCTCTATCTCTCCGTTTACTAGAGTCTGAATCTCGACCTGTGCGGTGAAAGTTGGAGGATCCACGAAGACGATCGAAGCCGTGCGAGCGAGTCATCTCACCTATACATAAGGTTAAATGAGAACGAATTAGTGAAAATCGCATGAAAAATTGAATACAAGTTGGTGGTGAAGTGTAAGTGTTCGTGTGTGTCCTAGTGCATCCCCCCAACGGACCAACAATTTTCGCTTTACTAATTTGAGGTTTTTCTCCCTGAGTATGAAGTCGTACGCCTTCACCGCTTCTCGCAGATGAGCTGAGCCCCATGGCACCAAGATTAGTGAAGTCATAATTCAATAATCATCAGGAATGGATAGGTCGGAGAGTCCCTTCATGAACTTTCCATTTTCTAGGGAGACGGTCCTTTCTCGATAGGAATTATCATGATTTCTGGGATCCCCCCAACTTTACTCTTTTTAAGTTTGTATGCTAAATTCTTTTTCTTCCTCGGCGAAGGCTGTGGTTGGTTAGTGCAGGAAACATTGGTTGTTGGCGCCTGTCCAGAACTTGTGTTCTCATTTAATGGCGCTGGAGCTTCTTTTTCTTTAATCTCACCTTCCTCAGTGGTATCATAAGCCCCTTTGACGGGGGGCACTGAAGGACCAACTTGTTCTCTACTCACTTCAGCAGTTATTCTTGCGGTCGTGGTGTTACTCGGAAGGCCAATCTTGCAACCCTCTTCTAATAATCCGAACAGTGAGAGCAACTCGTTGGTAACAATCAATTTGATGTCCCGCTCTTCTACTGGGGTGGCTTGAATGGCCGTGATTGCTTCGGAGTATCTATTGCCTTTGGGCTATGGACGAATACCTGGAAGGATAAAAAACGTTCAAACTTCAGGAAAGATGTGACTTAAGTCCTAGAATAAAGGGGGAGATAAGGATGAGACTTACGTCGTTCCAGCCATCTTCTCGCAAAGCAAGGAGGACAGCGTACGTAGAACCACTCCTGCTTGAATTGGAGAGCTTGTTCCACGCACCTATTGAATTGGGTGAATACCCAATCTTGCCCTGAAAGAACTAAGACATCTTCGAAGGGGATTCCGTGAATGGAGCACATTCTACGAAGAGCGACTTCACCAATTTATGAGGCTTGTGAATCGATGGGGTTATCCAGAACAACAGCCTCGTCTGCGGCATCGGGAGCCAGATCTATGACCTCAGCGGGAAGGACCGAAATGTCTGGAATGGGAGCAAACGGTGGGCTCGACGTCTCTACTACCTCTTGCCGTGAACTTGGTCCAGGCTTGTCAGATATAGTAGCGGAGCTTGATTTCTTAGACATTTCGGGAAGACGCTTGGAGTGATTAAATACCTATTTAAGCTATACTCGAAAGATAATCAATATTAGGCATAACAATAACATATTCCCCCGTGTTGTGTGTGAACTAGAGCGACGATTCAAACATGAGTGCAGAGAACTTATGATTTTAAAATCAAATGTGACACAATGAGGTTTTGAGTTATCGCCCTAGAGACCGTCATCGCTGACTGTCTCCAGCAATTTATCATAAGATCGGTGGCAGAAGTCTTGTAATCAAGCATTGGCATCATAGATTGTGAAGGCTGTTACTTGCATTAGTTGGGCTAGATTCACATTTAGAATTACTTAAGCTATGGAGTTGTTAGTCCGAATTAAGTCCATAGGCTTGCATGCTTTGTTCCTAGTCATTGTTCATTATTTTATGCTCAGGCACGGAGGTGTATAGTCATGATGTATGCATTGATCAAATTGAGATGGTCCTGATTGCCAATGCCAACCCCAACACTTAGTACCGACCTTATGCCTAACTTCTAAAACCGACCCGATCGTCCTTCTAAGCTAGATTGACTGACCCACTTTCCTTCATAACACCGACCTCACCCTTAACTGCATATTTCGATCATTCCTATACACTAGGAGGACCGACCCACTCACTCTCAAGTCACCGAACGGCCTCACCACAGCATATACCAAGCCACTCTCTCTTAGAGTATCGACCCACTCTACTGCTAGGATCCTACCAACCCAAACCTCCCTAGACAACCTACCAACCAACTTCCACTCAAAGTACCAACCCAACCTTATAAACTCCTCTACTGATCGGTTACTATTAGAGTATTCCCACCTGTCTCTCCCTTAAGGGGTCGGCCTACAAAGGCCACCGATCGGGTTGTTTACTCCTCAAGCACCGACCTCCTCTCTCTCATAAAACAATAAACTCTCTTCTTCTACACATCACCGACCTCCCTTCCTAAAACCACATATGACACCTCCTATCGAATCGGTGCCAACCCGTGCCAGGCACTCCACTATCCTAACCCATGCTCTCACTCCCACTATCCCCCTCCTCTCATCCTCACCAAGAAGGGTCGAATACGTGTATGGCTCGGATCCAGGACGAGTTCAAGGAGGCATGGCCTAAGAGTTCAAAGCAAAGCACGGATCCTTAACTATGCGGTAGTTTGGAATTGGGGCAAGTGATTCCTGAAGCTTGAAGTTGAGAATGATGGGGGAACGTGTTTAGGAGGATGGTTAAATGGAGGATGATAACAGTTCGGTGGAGAGAGAGAGCTTAGGCTTGAGCAGAGCAGGAGGAAGTAAGCTATAAAGTGAATGGGAGAAGAAGGGAGTAGGCACGTGGGCTTTTATATGGAGAGTGGGAGATGAACCGGTGTTCTCATATAGACCTGGTCACCATGTTTCGAGGGGTCGGCTAGTAGACATGCCGATCCCAGCCCAAGTAAACCAACCGAGTGGGTCGGCCTTCGTATGCCGATCCACCCCTTGTTCCTTGAAAATAATAATAATAATATTATATGTATAATAAATAAATGAAAATGGTATTAAAATAAAATGTATATATATACATATACTTGTAATGACAATTGAGGATAATTGTGCGATGGAAAAATAAATGTTGTCGGATAGTTGGAGAAGCATGGGTTTGGAAAACCCACTATGATTCAGCCTTCGAAAGGTTGCATGCATTTAGCTTTTGGAAAGTTAAAACAGGATCTCAAGAATCTCTTTGAGACTGAACTAAAACGTTCAGACGACGCGAAGCTTCTTCGAAGGCCAATGAAAAAGCGACGATCAGTTATCATTTTGAGCGAGCTAGCCCCTGGAAACAGGGATTACTCGCTGATTCAAAGCGCGTCATATTGATTCACAAAATGCACTTAAGGCGGCAAATGTTACCTGGCTACTTGGCCCGGCTACAAGGCGATAGTTGCAGAGGCTATGGTTGGACATAGATGGGACTCAAGCCAAGAAAGGATTGGAAGTGTAAGGGATTGGTGTAACTTGATTGGGTCGGCCTATTTATGTGGTTCGGTGTATTTGACACTAGATCGGCATGCTTGAGGGGTATCAAAGTTGTGACTGGGTCGGTGTTGGAGTATAGGTATGGGTCGGTTGAGGAAGGCCGGCTATAATGGAAGACTACATTGGGATCGGTCTTGATACGGTCGACGTAGGTGGATCGACATATGTCGATCGGCATACGTGGGTTGGCTAGAGTTGTTCATCCGAAGTGGATCGGTTGAGAGTACTGGTTGTTGGCTATTTGTGCTAGGTCGTAAGAATATGGGATCGGCAACTTGGGCTCGGTCACAATGGTTCGGCAAAACAGAGGTCGTTGCATCTCAGGGAAGTGGGCAGGTTATCAGGTCTACAATAGAGTGATGCGGACGGCATTTCTTCACTTCGAGTCACACTACTAACTGCTCCGAGTCACTTGAGAGTTTGCTTTGAGTTATCTACGAGGTAACCCGGGTAGGCATGAGGGTCGGAAATAAGTGGAGCGGTCGTGAAGGGTCGGCGTACCCGGTTGGGTCTACTTCATTTGTCAACCATGGGCCGAGCTCTCTTGGTCATGGACCTGGACAGGGAAGCCAAGCTAACTTCATCTATAAATAGAGGGGCAGGGGTCAAGTTTAAGGGATCTTTTTCAGCAACTAAGGAGAGACTCTGCCATTCCTTGTACTCATTTTTTCCATTCTAAGCTGAATTCAAACTGTTCTCTGCGGATTGTATCTGTATTTAAGTGATTGAAAAGGTAATAAAGATAATATTCAAAATGGACGTAGGCAGTTATGATGAACCACTATAATTCTACTGTTCTTGTTTTTTTGCTGTTGTTTTTGCATTCTAATGTGCTATTCCTCTGTTTTAATTTACTGTCTTCATTAATCTCTCTACACAAATCTATTCTAGGGTGTTAGTAACCAATTCTGGTGCTAACATAACAAACAATTTATGATTATCACATCTATCATAAATGCATATCCGAGGCTACTTATATACATATTTCAGACTTATGTATACTTATTCTTCTTTTATTTTCTTTATTGCCTCAACATATTTTATGTCTGACTTCAAATCTTCAGTCTTACTATGCGTTTATCGTTCATTTCATTAATTTCATTTATCGCTTCTCAAATTCACACATCAATATTGTTGCTACAACATTCATTGGTTTAGCCTTTTATTTCTATTATAATTCTTATTTCCTTCTTTCCTTTAATCCAGACTTACCTTTTCATTAGTTTCCATTTTATTAACCTTTAAGCTACATTCTTATTTCAATATTCTACTTTTGGGGTTTACTATATTTTAATAAATTGGAATCAAACCTTAACAATCTAACTGTTACACAGTAAATTTTCATATCTTATCCAAAAATGGTGGTTTGTGCGATGTTTGTAATTACAAGATATTCTCTTTTATTTATTGAAATAGACAGTATAAAATACTATTGATCATCTTTATTTTATACATCTCTTTCTTTTTATAAGTATATATTGATCACTTGTCATTTCAAACATCCCATTTTTGTTAAGTTTGGATTTGATAATATATGGAAATCCACTTCTAATAAAATACATTCTAATAAATTAAAATATCACTAAAATCCTAAAAGTCCAGTTAGCTTTATTTTCAATCTCATTCATCAACATCAAATAAAATGGAATCTCAATTTATTATGTTTTCAGTTATTAAATCCGATGTAAAAATGATAATTAAAATCATTTTGCAAATACAGAATTAATCTATTCAATACGTAATTACAGAAATAAAACTAATCATTATGTAATTGTAGAATTAAATCTAATCATTACGCTTCTGTAATTATCACTACAAATTTATAGGCAAGTTTACAATCTTCAACATTTCATATATATGAATTCATTTGAAATTAAATTATCAGACCCATGCATATAGGAATAGATCTGCAATGATATAATCTAGTATTATATAATATAATGTTCCCGCTCACCTCTAATTAGCCCTCCCAAATCTCTAGATTTGATTCAGATCTGACCCTATTATCTGTATTCTCCACTTTTTGACTCTCTATTTAGATCTACAGACAATATGTTGTACAGATCTATTAGAGATAAGATTAGAGAGAAGAGACATGGATTTAGATTTATTAATTAGAACCAGATCAAAAGGTTTATCTTTGATGTAGCAACCAGATTTGAATCTATCTTCTACCCTCTATCATTTTCTATTCTTCTCCAAAGTGTATATGTGTAATATATTCTACTTTTATGTATTTAGAAATGCTGGAGGAGAAAGGAAAATGGAAGAGCTTCAACGCTCACTAGAAAAATAATGAATTGGAAGTGAAGCCCTGGGTCCTAATTTATAGAGGCTCAAATCGGTGCTAATCATCGGATGGAAATAGATTAGATCTGGACCACACAAATAATTCTCCATCGCCTCTCAAAAGCCATTTGGGTCGCCGTCCTAAGCCCATGGACGACCTAGGGAGGTCACGGTCGATCCATGTGGTTTACTTTTTGTGAATTATCAACGTGCGTTGATTTTGTTGTTGCGTTTAATTGATTGTGTGTATTGTTTAATTTTGTTAATTGATTCTCCTCAATTCTTACCCATTTTATAAATCTCTGGGATCTTAATTTGAATGTTAACCATTATTAACATCTAGTTAGTCTTAATTTATTTCATTATCATGTTTACATATATAATTATTTCTGACGCTAAAATTTCAAACGCTAATAACTCTTTCGTTTGAACTTCGATGGGTAAAGTTTATATATGAAATTGATCAGACGATCGCCACGAATCCAATTGTATAAGTTTTATGGAAAAATTCCAATATTTACAAATATTCCATTTTCACATTTTATTATTTATTAATTAATTAGCGTAAAAACGCAGGGTGCTACATTCTTCTCCTCTTAAAATAATTTCATCCACGAAATTCCGCAAGGGTTCGATCATGTAAACCATTGCACATCCATTCTACACTAACAATCACTTAGTGTACAACCAATTTTGCAACAATTTGTGTACATTTGCATAGTGCATCACAATACATATGATATGCATGGAAAATAATTTCTAATTGGCGCCTCTTATATGAATGATTGCTTTTTAAATCAACTTTGAAAATATGATGCTAACATCTTAAATATACTGGCAATTCTACATGAATGCGGCTCTTTGAAAAATCAGAACAGTTTTTCATCCAAATTTTCCCACACTCCTATAAATAGAAGCATAGTTCAGTCAATTTTCCATTCAACCCTTACCATCCAATTTCTTAGCACACCATTGCTAACATCCAAATTTAAAAAAATTCGATTTTCTAAACCTATCATTTTACGGCTGGAAAGGCTCTAGATGGAAAAATCCATACTTCGACCATTCCCTTACGTAACCTTTTTCCACTGCACCATGGATCTACTCTTTTTCCCCCAATCATTTTCCTACCTCTCTAAGTACCGTTTGCATAAATAACTTTTATTTTTAAAGTTCAAAAACATTGATGTTTCAAAAACTATCTTTTTAAATTTTCCACTCATTGAAAAAGTATCCTAAAAAACCTTCCACGACAAAACAGCTTCCTTATCGATCACCGTATCCATTTTACAACAAATACAACTATGAAGTAAAGTCTACAGTAATCAACTTACCGACTATTTCCCAATGCCAGCATGCGATATTTTTAAATTTCTAAAACTCAAAATCTTTAGTTTTAAAAATCTTTCCAAATATATGTATATATTTTTTCAAAGTCATATTACTTATAATGAAAACTTTTCAAAAATAAATTTTACGTAAAAAATTTCTTTTTTAAATATATGCATAATTACATTTTATAAATAATTTTTTCCATTTCTGACGTCAAGGTTTAGCTAACCATCCATCGTCCGTAACGGACTCCACTTAATTGCACGGTAAATTTCCAAGTTCTCGGAAACTTTTCCTTATTAATATCAACCAGCAAACATGCTGAATTTTAAATTTTAGTCTTCGAGGAATAGGAATCTTGAACCGTGGCACACATCTTCGTAATCCCGTCCTTTGTCTTTTGAAATTTATCATTTGAAAAAATTTTATTTTTCGAAACTTACATTTTCATTTTACTTTTATTTAGTAGTTAGTTAAATAAATCTTCTTAATTTATTACTGAACTTCTAGTTTCAACTATTTTCTTTTCCCTTGAATTAGTTAAGTAACTTCATGAAATCTCCTTTTTATTGTTTTCTCAAATCATTACGGTTTACCTAGAAAACACATAAAAAGGAACATTTCCCTAAACGTATGCAATCCATTGCAACAAATAATGCTTACAACTCATAAAAAAACTAATACTGGAAGAAAACACAACACCACTTACTAATACAACAATTAGAATGGACGTTCCTAACAGGCTATGTAACGACTCAGAATTTTATTGCTTTGATGTGTGCATATTTAATTTAATTCAAATACTCAATTTAAATTTTTTAATGGTCAAATAACCCTCTTTTAATTAATAACTGGTGATGGTGAAATTATTTTCAAAATGTGTTTACAAAAATATTTAGTTTAAAAGAAAATAGAAAATGTATCCGAAAAGCTTTTTCAAAAATTCTTATTTTTGATCATCTAAAGTTGTTAAAAAGGTATTAAATACTTAATACACCTAAACACATATGATTATAAATGACAAGTACTTAAATTAAGTAAGTTAAGTATGAAAATAATATGTGTACTTTAAGGAAGCATGAAATGATCATTTTCACAAAATTAAAAAGAAAACGAAGTAAGAAAAAGTAAATGTCATATAATATGACACATAAGTACAACATGGTGGATATAAGGCCTCCCCCTCATGTTAACGTGTGGAAGAAGGTAGGAAAGGAGGATGGGTGATGAGGTAGCACTTAATGAGTGGAGGGCATGTACTACAAGGGCATTTTGGTAAATTAGTAATTTCATTTTATATAAAACCTTTTCCAATTTTTATTTTCCATTTCCCATTCATTCTCTCTTTTTTTCAAAAGTTTTCAATCTTCCTTAAGCTTTCTAAAACTTGTTAATTGGCTTCCATGCCTTTATAAAAGTTAAAAATTATTTCTTTTTTACTTTAAAAGCTCTTAAACTTATTTCAAAACCTTTATTCATCTTCCTACTCCACTTCTGCTTCAAAAACAAAGCCATACTCACCTCCTACCATCAAGGTCGTGCCTTAAAGCCTATAGGTTGAGCCCAAACCCAAAGAGGCTTTCCCAAGTTCAAAAATCAAGTTTTGGTTTTCAAAATTCAAGATCTAGGCTCTTTCCAAAGTTTTAAAAAGATATGCTAGAGTTTGGTAAGTAGAACTCACATCCATTTTGTAAAACTTATATCTTTAAGTTATAGCATTAGTATGTGAAATTGCTTAATTGTTGGTTATTAGATGCTTTGTATATGAGTATATATGTGCTTATATGTGTTTGAATGTGATATGTAGTTAGACTTGAAAATAAAGTCTAAAAATGATGTGGATATGATAAGGTTTGGATTTTTATATATATATTTGTGGTTGTAATATGATTGTGTATGTTATGGACATGGTGATATAGTCATACCTAAGAAAAGTTAGCATATTTGTATGGTTTGGCGACTTGGAATCCTTATGTAACAATTTGGTTATTTATTTCCAAAAATCAATAGAGTTTTCAAGTTTCAAACTTTTTTTAGTTTTTCAAAACTCTTACTTTATGTTTGAAAAGTTAGTAAGCTTCCATGAGTTAAGTTTCAAAAAGGAAAGTCAGTTTCAAGTTATGGTTCATATGGCAATAGTTGATACGGATGCAGTTTCGATAAAAGTCCAATTTTTGGAAAAATTAATTTTTATACTTAAAAGTATTTTAGAAATGTTTTATAAACTTAATAATGCTATTTAAGAAAGTTAATTAAGAATTTAATAATTAATTTTAATTAGTTAAGTTTGGTAATTAATAATTAATTAAGTATTAAGTAAGATTTATTAATTATAATTAAGTGGAGATTAGTTACTAATTAATTATCTTTTAAAGTGAGATTAATTTTAATTAATTATTAATTAAGTAAGATCAATTTTAATTAATTATGAGTTAAGTATAAAATTTGTTTAATTTAATTATTAATTAAGTTTATGGTTAATTATTAAGTATAGGGTTAATTATTAATTAATTATTAAGTAAGTATTTGATTATTTTTAATTGTAAATTGATTAAGGGTTTAATTTATAAATAAATTATTTATTAAAGGTTTAATTATTTATAAATTAATAATTAAGTTAAGTTAAGACTTGATTAAGATTTAATTATGATTTAATAAAAGGATTTAACTTGTAATTAATTATTTAAAAAGAGGTTTAAGTTTTTAATTACTTTGTTTTCCAAGGATCAATTTGTTTAAAAGCAACTTTCCTTTACAAAGCATAGTTTTGAACACAAGGGGTTCTGTTGTCGATATCATTAGTAACCATACAAATATGAATATGTTATACTAAACTTTGACATTATTAGTAGAATAAATCCTCGTTCTGCTATAATTAAACTTAACGTATTGTTTGGACGTCTATTTAGAAGGACAAATCACCATCCTACAATTATATTATTTAGACATGTATCAACTATTTGGTTTATATTGACATATTATTCCCCAATTTGGTTGTGGATTTTATTTACATATATGTTGGATTATGTTAATAACTGTTATGTGACTTGGAAGTCAAATTTAAATAAATGATAACTTGGTTTAGTACTATTGTGATCTCTAAGCCTCTTTCCACATTTGTAAAGGTTATTTTTTAAATTAACTTAAATTCTATCAATTTAAGGTTAAGTGTTTTAAATGATTTTGTAAGTTATCCAATTATTTTATTAAAGGGATTTATAAATAATATTTTGTTTATGAAAGGGATTTTATTTTATAAAGAATTTATTTAAAGGAGATTTACAAATGATATTTTGTAATAATATTTTATAAAAGATTTTTATAAACGAATTATAAAGAAAGATTTTTGAAAGGGTTTTATAAATAGAATGGGATTTTATAAAGAAATAAGATTGGTTTGGCTATTTATCCTTTTTAATTAGAGTAGTATGGAAATGTTCTTACATACTTAACACCGAAGGATAATGCTTTGGTTTATAGTAAGAAATGTTTTAAAAGATATTTTGTTTATCCCATCTAAATATGAATCTTGGAAAAGGGAGAAAATCTTCCTTAAGTTTTGTTAATATACTTATACTATTGAGATAAGTATATGGATGTGTTTTCTGAGTATTGAAAAGCATGATATTTTGATAATATACTTATACCTTTTGTTAACCCAAAAAATGGATAAACACTCTGGATTGAGTGTGAAATCACCAGCCCTGTTTATCAAGGCAAATAAAATAGGAAAAACAATAGTAAATTGCAGAAAAAGTAAAGAGACGAGAGATTTTTATAGTGGTTCGGCTGTTAATGAAGCCTATGCCCACTTTATAGCTTTTATTTGATCAACTACTATTACAAGAGAGTTTGAATTACAATATGATTTCTCTTCTTCATGTTAGATTAAGCCATCAATGTTAGAAACAAAAGGAGGATCTTAATTGTCTCTTAATGGTTGTTGTGTTGGAAAAGAGGAGTAAAGAAAGAATAGCAGAGCTTCAGCAGAGATCTATTTAGGAACCATTTTTCTATTGGAGGTAGTATGGTAGTTATAGGACTTAGGGAGCACTTGGGCCAGAATAATTGCACTAGAAGCCTATAGCCGAAAATAGGAAGCAACACAGAAAGTTTGGAGCAATTTTGAGCTAAATATTTGGATCGGATCAGTATCGATCCAATTAGTTGTGTAATTTTTGCACAACTTCCATCCAGTTGACTTCCTTGCTTGATTGTCATACCCTCCATGCAATTTTGTAGCTTGTTGACATGTTTTGATGACGATTCACATATAAACTTGAATGAATTGTAGTCTGAACTAGATACGTCTTTGCTTCTTGAACTCGGTTGCTTAGAATACCACCAAACTTGGTGGATAGGCTTAGAAGACATATAAGATCATGATGCAAGTGGCTAGGAGAAATCACAAGCCAACTTTTTGGATTGGTACCGATCCAAAGAGTTGGTGTATTTTTGGCTTAAACTTCTTATGTTCCTTTATCTTGTCCTTTTAGGTCTTCCGGTCAAGTTTTGAGTCGTTCTGGCTTAATCTGAATGCTCTGACTCCTTTTGAATTCTGTTGGGTTAAAAACTTGGTTAACATTTGCCCCTAGAGCATGCTTTCGTTGGAAACAAGGTGTGCTATGGAATTGTACATCTTTCGGTTTCTGTTTTATGGAGTTTCATTGATCGTATCTAGCCGTCTTGAATAGTCATTTATGACATACCAGCTAGCTGTCTAGTCCTCAGTTGGGAGCCTTCATTATTCGCAATTACGGAGTGATCTTGGCTTGATAATGTCTAGGACGAATAGAAACATCGAGTAGGCTAAGCAGATAATATTTGAACTCCTTCGAAGAAATATATTTGGATCGGTGCCGATCCAATTAGATCAGATCGGTGTCGATCCAAGTACATAGCACATTTTTCCCATTTTCTCTTCTCTTTTCTTTTTTTTATATACATATGTAGGATAGGATCTCCCATTCTCTCACTTTACCTTTTCGAGTCGAACCAATCCAATTGCCCTAAGTTGCCGTCGATCCATCACCTACCATCGCTAGAGAGCCACCGCCGTTGATTTTTGCCTCTAGCGCCACTAACTACCACCTACTAAAGCCGCAGGTGTCATTCCATTGTCGTGCCTTTCTACATTTCCAGTCGCCACCGATCCAATCCATCCATACTCTAATCTGGGTTTCTTTGCATCAGAGATTAGCCCACTTCTCTCCATTTCGAAGGTTGGTGATGCAGATTTTGGCGTGTTATCAGCGGTTGGCAATAAAGTTGTGTTGGCGAAAGATACTGTGGAAGATTCGAGCTGATTGTGACTTTGTGGAAGAAGATAGTAAATCGAGTCTTAAGTTCTTCACGGAACGAAGCTAGGGTTTTGCGCCGGTGCTCGACATGTTTTTCCATCTTCATCCACAAAGTCAGAATTAGCTTGCGCCGAGTTACACATCGATCCCGGCACGACGTCTTGCAGATTGATTTTGGTTTTTCTCGGAGGTGATAAATAGCTTAGAGTAGCATTTTGCATGCATCTCAGGCTGTTATCATTTTCCAGATAACTAAAATCAACTTATGCTGAGAATTCTCTTCCCAATTCGGACCTATCAATCTATAGTTGCTCGCTTTGAATTGGTCCTGTCATAGCACAGCCGGTATACTTAAAATAGGAAGAGCTTTCCGCATCGCTTCGGACAACGGATCCTTATCTTAGTCGATAACGGGTAAATATAGAAGAAAAGACATTAATAAGTGATATGGATCGCTCTTTCCGGTGTGAGTGAGCCATCTACACAGAATGGTTCGTTCATATCATTCAAGACGACGGAACCATTCTCACTTAGATTACACATCGCACACGTCCACGGTTAATACTTGGAATCCGATCTGTGGTTGGTACACGTCCATTATCTTTCGAATTTCAAGTATCAACTGCACTAGAGCTTATAGTTTAGAAATTTGGTGCACCTGACTGTTTTGAACACAAGATTTCTTATATAGAATGACTCGCAAATCTTCCCGGTGCAAGTCAGTTGAGGGAAGTTCATCTATTTTTGAGGCGTGGTCTTCATCGATACCAACGGGGTCTGCTGCTCCCATAACTTCGGGTAAATATGGTCTTCTGATTCCAGTTGGCTCTGTCGTCGATCGCACTCCCCTTAACTTTAGAGTCCTCCTCGATCCTCCGAAGAAAGCTTCTTCTATCCTTACATACAGGATGTTGCGAAGCATCTGCTCGTAGTATGGTATCCCAGAGGATGATGTGCTACTGCCGTCGAGAGGGAAATTCGCTCATAGGCTGCCTTCAGGATATGTTGCTTGTCATTGCTATATGTGTATGTATGGTGCAGTGCCCCCGTTCAACCATTTCTTAATGACAACGCTTCAAAATATAGGGTTGGCCCTACTCCAAATTCTTCTAAATTGGTACGCCATGCTGACGTGCTTATACGTTCTGTTTATGCGGGCGCTAAATTGTGCCCCATGCTTTGCCGAGTTACAGTATCTCTTATTATTCAAAAAGAGAGAGGCTAACCCGTCGCTCGTTCATATTGAGGCACAACGAAGTCGGAAACTCATATCTTCCCAACAAGGTTCCCTCATTCGAGAATCTGTTCTTCTTCGCTAAATGTACAGAGGGATTCACCTGTCTATGGACCACGGGGGAAAAGTTTCTTTCACCATTCCTAGAACTTCCTCCAATTGCTACAAGTCTTCTGATTGATCATGTATTCCTTACAGTTCTTTCGAAGATTAACAAGGATCCAGCACTTGGCACTGTTCTTAGTGCCCTGAAAGTGGTCAATGCTCAGGAGCACACAATCAGGTTCTTGCTCACAGACAAAAATCTCCACCAATGTGGGCTCCTACACTTTGGGAGGCCTGTTGGATTTTTTAACGCTCCCTCCTGCTCTAGAGCCCGGACCTGCTCTGTTTCCTCTTCCCATGATTCCGTGAAGATGATGATGATGAGGAGGAAGAAGAAGAAAGTGACCCATCTGACGGGTCAGAGAAGACTTCGGGAGAGGTCCATGTTCAAATCGGGGTTAGCAGTCCGCTTATAATTCCATCGATCCCGGAGGAGAAAGAAGAAGAGTTTGTTCAATAGGCGGGTAAGGCTCCGTTGATTGAAGGGAAAGAGGAAGGAGAGATCAGCGAGGGGCACCCTCTAAATGCAGAAGAAATAGAATGGGATACCGACACCGAAGAGGGTGATGTCCATTTAGGTGTTGAGGCCTCGGAGTTGAGCCCTGAACATACTCCCTCCCCTCCTTTGAAAGAGCGTACTGAAGAGGCTCCTCCCAAGAACGAACCAATTCCCAGCTCTTTGCCGGAAGGTGCCGATATTAACTTGGGAGATACGAGTGAGATTTTTGTAAATATGGGTGATTTGATGGAAGACTTCGCCTCAGAAGGGTTGCCTTCCCAGCATACTCAAATCATCCCTACAGAAATCGAGGCTCTGGCATTAGTCAATGACCGATATGATTTGTGTATTCTGCTGGGGTCATTCAATTACAGCATACACTTCACTAGGATCACACACTTTATATTATTATTATTTTCCAAGTTTTTTTAGTCTGTCACATGCCCCTTTCCTAAAGCCATTTACATCATTTGCTACAGGAATCCTGTCTCATGGCTTTTACAGTGATCTTGATCGAGTGCTGGAGTCTCAACGTTCATAGAGACACTATTCCAGGTATCATGCTTCTCGGGAGACTGATGAAGAAAGGAAGAAGAGAAAGGATAGGGAGGTGGAGGAGCGTCATCATTCTAAGAAATACCAAGGCTGCAACAAAGAGAGTGGCCATGAGAAGAGGAAGAGCCCGATTGAGTGGGAAAATTTGTCAAAGAAGCTGAAAAAAGACCAAGGGTAGGAACCCGCTTCATAGCTTCCTGCTTCTACTGGAATAACCGTTTCTAATTGCGGTGTCATGACCTCCTCCACTCATGCTGCTACGACCGCCTCTCTCCCAGTTTCTAGGTGTGCTCCATACATTCTCCATGCTGGTCTCCCACACCTGCAGGCTGCATTCCCCAAATTGTTCTTAAGGAGGGTTGGTTTCGATAAGCCTAATCTGAAATCGGTCCATGCAGAGTATTATTCACCCCATCTCCATACAATTCATGATGGTTTGGAGCAAGCCGAGGGGTGGGAAAAACTGTGCATGCTGCTTTCCACTGTTAATCGAAACAAGTACCAAGAAATTCTCTCATTCGAGTCCAAGAAGGATGAGTTCGAGAAGCAGCTTGCGAATCGTGATGCGGAGATTGGGAAGTTAAAGAGGGAGAGGGTTGATGCCCTGAAGAAAGAAAGTAAAAGTGCCTCTTTGTTTAAGGAGCTGAAGGAATCCACCAATCGGACCCCATTTATGTTCAGAGTCGAAATAAAGAAGTGCCACACTAATGAGGCGGCTTTAAAAGAAAAAAAATGAGAATAAGTGAGACGATGGTCGAGACGAAGAAGAAAACCATCGTCGAACAGGCCGAAGAAATTGCCTCTCTTCATGATTGAATTTTGACTTTGGATGTCAAGAAAAGGCAACCGCTGGCGTAAAAGGCTAGCACAGAAGCCAGCTTCTCAGAGCTTTAAAATAGCTTCGCACAGAAGATGGAAGGTTTGGATGCTACTATTTTGGGCTTCTATGTTAATTATGTGCTGCATCAGGGAGGACTCGGTTACTTGGGTTCATTGTTCCCTTGCACACTTGCTGTAGTCTGGGAAGAGGTTCTGGCCCGATTTGAAGATATGGGCTGCTGCTATACCGAAGAAGAATTGGTTCAGGCATACCTGAATGAAGAATCCCACCAAGCTTTAGTGGAAGGCCAGAAAATTTTAAGATTGGAGAGGGAGGGAGAAGCCACCGGTGTCATGGCCACCACTAAAGCTGCTACCGAGCATTTTCTTTTAGGCCCGGGTGGGCTATCTTCACACTTTCATACTGGCGAGAGGATCATTCCCACTCCTTTCATAATTGTGTAGCCGGCAAAGGAGGGTGATGATGAAGGCTTCGAAGTTGTGACGCATGAACATACCCCCACAGCAGGTAAATTTCTTATCTCTCTCGGGCTTGAAAACTTTGAATTCTTGTCTGATGAAATTACCAAGATAACCGCCCCTTATTCTAACATTGTAGATCCACCTTCTCTTCCTGCTAAGTTGCCCCCTCATCACAATACTGAATCTGCTGCCATTCTAACCACATCAATCGTTGTCTCTGCATCCGGTTCGCAACTCGATTCGCAATCCAAGCAGATTGCCACGCTGCATGGTTTAGATGACCCCTTCATATCTCAGGAGGAAGGCTTGGCACTGATACACAGGAGCAGGAAGCTTAGGCTATTCAACCAGACAAAGCAGAGGCCGAGCAACCGAAAACCGAGTTACAGATGATAGCGGTGAAGAAGGTTAAAGAACAGAAGCGGTCGTCAAAGAGTTCTCACAAGCCTCGCAAACATAAAGGCAAAGGAGGGTCCGCCGTGGCCATGTTTCAGCCGCGGGAGGGGACAAATCTAAGAAGTTGCTGATCAGAGGCGGGAAAGGCAACCGGGTAAGCAGTGAGAAGAAACTTTGATTTGTCTTTTTCTCCTTTTTCTTTTTGATTACTTTTTGTACAAGTGTAGAATCTGCACTTAGCATTTCGTTTTTTTTTTTTTGCTACAGTGGTGTTTGTATTTTCCTATTCTTGGCTGGTATTGTGTGGGCACGGCTCCCGCTGTTTGTTGTTGTACATCAAAAATATTATAAGTAATAAAACTCTTGAAATTTTAATTGTAGCTTTATTTTGTCTATTTATCTATGTTTCATGCACTAATGCCAGTTTTATCCATCACTATTTTATTTAGCCCCGTAATTACTTCAAAAATTCTTTGTTTGGAGTAACAGAACTGTGAAGTATTTGCTACTTTGGTTGAGTGTCAGTGTGTAAGCCCCTTAGTTCATGAGACTATTTGCTCCGAACACTTGACAAACGATCGGTAGTTTCATGCGATTCCTCGGATGACTTTAACCGAGTCTATTTTGTGGTTCCTATCTTCAGGAACTTGTGTTAGAGCATCTCGATTCCAGATATTTTGTCGGTCAGCGATCGGAATTCTTTTCTGATTTGTAGTCGTGCGACATTTTTAGATTCATGTCCATTACTTCTGATAGTGGGAGTGGATTGATTCTTGTTAATCTGCAATAGACAAGTTTCCCGGCATTGCTGGGACAATACCGGTACTTGAGAGTGTGCGCGACTTATGAGATGCGCGGCTTTTAAGAGTGCACGCAGCTTATGAGATGCGCGGTTTTTGGGAGTGTGTCCGGCTTATGGGATGTGCGGCTTTTGGGATCGATATGACTCGTCGATCCAAAACGGTCTGGAATTTCTCGACGTTACTAGTCATCGGGCAATGCAAGGAGTACATGTATTGAGAGCGTGTTTCCACAACTCAAGAAGCAACATGCGACTTATGGAGGTGCGGGGCTTTGATTGGGGCCTTCCCGATGTTGTCGGAGCAACACTGGTTCTTAGAAGGCAAGGATCGAGTTACGTCGATCCAACGATTTGAGTCGATTTGCTTCCGTCGACCCTTTGGGTAGATGGGGCATACTTGAGTGTGATTCCACTATCTCAATCAGTGATTGGATGGTTTTGAGTCTATTTGACGTCGTCGACTCAGCAAGTTACCTTTGTGAACACAGTTTTATTGGTTCAGAAAGCAAAGCAGTTTTATTAATAAAAGTTGGGCAAGTTTTGCTTATTTACAATGCCTTTGGTATTCCTGGATGGCTTATTTGCTGGAAATAGGAAGTACATAAGATAATCTTAGACAAAGTAACGACGCAGCGATTCACTGTTCCATGCTCAAGGAATTTGGATTCCATCAACGGTTATTAGCTCGAATGTATCGTCCCCTAGCTTCTGACTGATCACATAGGGCCTTTCCCAGTTTAGTCTGAATGTTCCTGGTACAGGGTAGACTCGTTTGAGAATAAGGTCTCGCACTTCGAAAGTGCAGTTACAAACTTTGGAATTGAAATATTATGCGACCCGTTTCTGGTGAGCAACAGCCCTTAACTCGGTTTCTTCCCTCTTCTCATCAATCAGATCGAGCAACTCGAGTAGGAGTTGCTCGTTTTGCCTTTGATTGAAGTTTTGCCTTCGATAAGAGGGGACTCCTAGCTTGATTGGGATCATTGCTTCTGAACCATATGTCAGGGCAAATGGGAAGTGCTCGGTTGTAGATTTGTGCATTGTCCTGTAAGCCAATAGTGCGAGTGGAAGTTCATCAACCCAATTTCCTTTAGCTTTAGTTAGCCGCTATTTGATGGTGGACTTGATGATCTTGTTCACTGCTTCCACTTGCCCATTTGTCTATGGGTGTGCAACAGTGGAAAAGCTTTTCTCGATTCGAAAGTGTTTGCAAAAGTCATTGAACTCGGTGCTTTCGAACTGAGTCCCGTTGTCAGTGATGATCTTTTATGGCAATCAAAACCTGCAAATAATGTTTTTAGTGACAAAATTAATAACTTTCTTAGTGGTAATAATGGCCAGTGTTTTCCCTTCGGCCCATTCGGTGAAATAATCAACAGCGGCTATAGAATATTTGGCTGCTCCTTTGGCCATTAGTAATATGCCAACAAAATCAATTCCTCGGATCACGAATAGCCATGGACTGACCATCCGTGTCAACTCTATCGAAGGAGTTCTTTTGATCTTGCCAAATCTTTGGCATTGGTCGCACCGTCTGGCGTAATCTGTTGCATCATGGTTTACTATTAGCTAAAAGTACCCATATCGGAGGACTTTCTTTGCGAGGGTTTTCCCCCCAGTGTGATCTATACAGACGCCTTCATGAACCTCCCTGAGGATTCTTCAAGCTTCACCATTGGTCACATACCTGAGCAAGGGGGTGGAGAGTCCCCTTCGGTAGAGCATCCCATCTTGTACTACAAACCGTGGCGCTTTCCAAAGGAGCTTTTTCGTTGATTCTTGTCTACAGGGAGTATTCCTTTAATTAGGTAGTCCTTGATTGGAGTCACCACGATTCCAGCTCTTCGGTTGTCTCAAGAATGTAATCTATATCCATCTCGCTTATACTTGGAGTGGTCAAGGTTTCGACTGGGACTATCCCCAAGGTCTGAGCTTCTCTGAAACTAGCCAGTTTGGCTAAATAGTGTACCTTTATGTTTTGTTCTCTTGGGATATGAGTAATGGTGTAGTGTTCGATGTCAGTTAGCAATTCCAACACTTTAGATAGATACGGGGCGAGGTTCTCTCCCCGAGCTTGGTACTCGCCTTTCACATGGCAAATGACTAGCTGAGAGTAGCTATAGATGTGTACGGACTTTATCCCGAGTTTCTTCTCAACTTTAAGCCCAACTATCAGTGCTTCATACTCCACTTTGTAATTTGTTGCAGGGAATTCCAAGCGTAAAGCATAGCTAACAGATCGCCCTTCAGGAGTTTCAAGAACTACTCCAGCCCCCGAGCAGGAGTTGTTAGATGCACCATCGATGAACAATTTACAACATGTCTCCACTTCTGGATCTATTTTAATTCGTTATCTCATATCGTAAACTCGGCAATGAAGTCAGCCAGCGCCTACCCGCTGATCGCCCTTCGTGGATTGTAAGTAATTTTGTATTGATTCAACTCGATGTTCCATTTGATTAGTCGTCTAGTGGTCCCGGTGTGGTATAACACTTGCTTCAAGGGTTGATCTACGAACGCTTTGATCAGCTGTGCTTGGAAGTATGGTCGTCACTTTTTGGATGCGATCAAGAGGCAATATGCCAGTTTTTCCAATTTTGGATAGTTCTTCTCTGCTCCACTGAACTGTTTACTGATGTAATATATGGGTCTCTTGATCATTGCTTCTTCTATTATGAGCGCGACATTTAATGCATGGGACGAGACTAATAAGTAAATGTACAGATCTTCTCTGTCTACTGGCTTGGATAGGATTGGCAGGGTTTCCATATGTCACAGCAGCTCTTTGAATGCATTGGACAAGCTTGATTCCATTTGAAGTTCTTCTTTCCCTTCTTTACCATGTCAAAGAACGGTATACATTTGTTGGTTGCCTTTGAGATGAACTGGCTCAGCGTTGCAACCTTTCCATTCAAGTTTGTAACTCTTTCATGTTCCTCGGGCCTTGACTTCCCGTAAAGCGGTAATTTGTTCAGGATTTGCTTCGATGCCTCTGGTGCTTACTATGAATCCTAAGAATTTTCCAGAAGCAACCCCGAAGTGATATTCAAGTGGATTGAGTTTCATTCCATATTTGTGGAGTATTTCAAACATTTTGGCAAGGTTGTCCAAGTGACTTACCGCTATGCATGATTTAACCAACATATTGTCTACATAAACCTCCATAGTCTTCCCGATCTGATGTTAAAACGTGGCATTCACTGGTCGTTGGTAGGTTGCCCCGGCATTCTTTAAGCAAAATGGCATCAATTTGTAGCAGTACAGTCCCAGATCAGTAATGAAACTAGTATTTTTCTGGTCAGGTTCATGCATCATGATCTAGTTGCACCCCAAATAATCATCCATAAATGACAGTAGTTCATGTCCAGCTGTCCCATTCACAAGTTGGTGGATTCTAGATAGAGGGAAGCTATCTTTTGGGCAAGCTTTGTTCAGGTCCGAGTAGTCGATAGAAGTTCACCATTTTCCAATGGACTTCTTGACCAATATCGGGTTGGATACTCATTTGGAGTAAGTTGCATCATGGATAAAACCATTTTTCATCAGCTTATCCACTTCTTCTCTCAGTGCTTCGGATCATTCGGGTCCTAGGCCTTCTGCTTCACTGGTGTATACTTGGGATCAATATTAAGTGCATGGTATGAAATCTCCAGCGAAACTCCACAGATATCGAAATGTGTCCAAGCGAATAAATCCAGGTTGGCATGGAGGAATTTGATACGTTCCAGTCACATCTTATTTCCAAGATATGATCCAACCTTCAGGACCCGCGTTGGGTCATCCATATCGACTAGGACAAACACCGCCAATTCTTTCGGTGCTTCCCATTCCACCCCTGAACTCTTCTTTCTAGGGTCTAAAGCCTTATCGAATCAGCTATGGTCCCTAAGCTAGGGGCGGCTCTGTAATTGAAATTAGATAGCTTCACGAATTTGGAGAGTTCTCCCTACATTCTTCTCCTTTTCTTTTCTTCTAGACTCGCGTAGTTCTATGATATAGCACTCTTGGGCAGCACTTTCATCTACTTTGATCACCCCTACTCCATTCTCTTTCAGAAATTTCATGGTTAGACACCACTGAGCTAAAGCAATCCTGAAATCTGCCAAAGCAGGCTGACCTAAGAAAGCATTTTAGGTGGACATTTCATCTACAATCATAAAGTTTGGACGAGGAAGACTCTCTGATCTCCTTTTCTGAGTTCTATGGGTAAATAGATTTTCCAATGAGCTGCTTGGGTTCACCGGTGAATCCTTGGATTTTTGTTCGACAAGCGGATACATCGTTCATACTATCTTCATCTAGTCGAATATGTACTTGAAAAGGATATTCACAAAACTACCACTGTCCACCAATACTCGTTGGACCACAGCTGGTCTGATTCCTACTATTACGACCATGGAGTCAAGGGTCGAAGCTTCTATTCCTTCAGTATCTCAATTTTAGAACACTACGTCATCGTTCAACGTCCTTTGTTGCTTCGCAGGAGTTCCGTCTTCGAACACAAAACTTGAATCTTTCGAAGTGTGTATAAGTGAGCTCGCATATCGCTCTATTTCTCCCCAACTATTCTATGCAGGATGAGGTCCTCCAAATTTGTTCCAATAATAAGTTCTTGGTCAATCCATCTGGATCCCTCTTCGCTGGTTCCAGTTTGGTTTCCCCGACCTCTGAGAGCTTGGAGTGCTGCAGGCTGATCAGAATTTTGCGGCTTCCTCACATACTGTTGAAGCTTGTTTTCCCAAATTAGTTCTTCAATCGGGTTCTTCAAGTGACGACACTCATTTGTGTTATGACCATGTGTTTCATGGAAACGGTAGTACTTTCCTGAGCACTTTTACTATTCAGTCGCTTCCTTTTTAGGCAGCTCCATATATTCCTCCATCCCTTGTGTCACAAGGTAGATGTTCTTTGGAGTATCATTGAGCGGGGTGCAGTCTTCGGGCCTGAAGCCTTTAAGTCACTTGCTATTTTCGTTTCACTTGTTGGAATTCTGATTCTTCCTTTTCTGATTCCCATCCTTTCTGCATTTTCTACGGTGGTACTGAAGGTATTTGCGTCTTGATTTGCTAACATATCATTCTGCCCAACGTTGGTTGGTTGTAGGTTAGCAGGTCTTCCTTCTACCTCTTATGCTTCTTCCAATCTCAAGTACTAGCTTGCCTTTTGATTAAAGTCCTTCCTGGTGGTTGGTTGCTTCATTTTGATCCATTTCTCAAATTCAGTGTCGGGATGGATGGCGTGGACCAGAGCCATGAAGACCATATCTTCATTTGGATTACTTACTTCGGTGACCGCGGTGTTAAACCTGCTCATGAAGGATTTCAAAGATTCATTTCGTCCCTGGAATAGGCCCGATAAGGACATCACATCTTTTAGTTGCACCGTGTAAAGCGTAAATTGATCAAGGAACCTCGTTGCTAATTCATCGAAAGTGGAGATGGATTTAGGTGGGAGCCTGGTGAACCACATGGAAGTGATTCCCTCCATAAAGATTAGAAAATATCTAACACCGAACAGCATTTGTAGCATTTGCCTCATCCATGTACCAACTAAACTTATATAAGTGCGGCTTTAGGTGCTTAGTTCCATCGTAGGATGGAATAGTTGGCATGGTGAACTTTTTAGGATATCGTTCATTCAGAATGTCATCAGTAAAGGTAGTCTAGCTTGGAGCGAACCCCCATTCATCATCTCTCTCATTCTTACTTATGTCCATTAGGTGCTTGACCATGTCCGCGATATGTGCCTCGAATGTCCAGTAATCCGTGGGTTGGCTGTCAGTGACTACACCAAGTGTTTGATTTTGCAAACGGTCTTGGTTAGTGGACTGAAGCCTAGGCTCTCCTATCTTCGAGAGAGCCATTCCCTAGGAGTTCCACTTGCTTGCGGTTGGTCGTATGGGGGCAGTTTGGACCTCTCTGGTAGTATTTAGCACGTTTATGCTCTCTTTCAACTAGTCATCGTCATGTTATTCCTCATCTTCAGAGTCGGAGAGATCCAATGCTATATCTTCCCATGGAGTTTTCATCCCCATATTCAAGTTTATGGCGGGCTGCTTTGTAGTTGGTGGAGTGCTTACATTTCCTTCTATGGTGATTCATGCAGCTCCACCTACTACTCCCTTTTGTTACTGCTTTCCATTTCTCCTATTTAGGCCAGAAATAAAAGAGTTTTCTTGTTCCATAACGGTCGTGGGCTCTGGCATGGTTCTTGGAGCGGCAAGTGATTATAAGGTCAAGAGAGCATTCAATTTGTCCATAAGAGCTTTTTGGCTATTTTCCATCTTCTGATTAATTCCACCAACCATCTTATTTAATTCATCTCTAGCGACAACATCATGCTGAATAGAAGATCCCGGCACTTGCTTTCCTGCGTTTGTGCTAGAATTTGGTCTGCCTAATGGGTTATTGGCACTACTGACTTCAACTTGATGAGGATTAGTTTCCTCTCCATCTATTACAGCTCCTATGGATCTTCCGGAAGCAGTTCTCTTTCTTCCCAGTGCCATTGATTCTCAACAGCTAATTTTCTACGCAAAAGATTGGGGATCTAACTTCTGAACCTGTCTGATTCAAAATAAATGGCTAGATCTAAGCCTGAGTTCAACCCTTCTTAGTGAAAGCACCAAAATGTTAATCTAAAAAATGGATCAACACCCTGGATTGAGTGTGAAAGGACCAGCCCTGTTTATCAAGGCAAACAAAATAGAAAAAAATAATAGTGAATTGCGGAAAAAGTAAAGAGACAAGAGATTTTTATAGTGGTTCGGCTATTACCAAAGCCTACGTCCACTTTATAGCTTTTATTTGATCAACTGCTATTACAAGAGAGTTTTAATTACAATATGATTTCTCTTCTTCATGTTAGATTAAGCCATCAAAGTTAGAAACAAAAGAAGGATCTCAATTGTCTCTTAATGGCTATTGTGTGGGAGAAGAGGAGTGACGAAAGAATAGCAGAGCTTCAACAGAGATCCAGTTGGGAACCATTTTTCTGTTCGAGGTATTTATAGGACTTATGTAACAACCCGTAAATTTTCGATAATTTAATTTGTTAATTTAATGAATCTTGTTATTTAATATTGGAAGAAATAATAAAAAAATTTGTAATGTAATAATGAAATGAATACTAAAATGAAATACAACAATGTTAATTAAAGTAAATTTTTGATAAATTGAATGAAATTCCAATTAATTGAAATAATAAAAATGCTATACTTGGTTATAAATTGAAGATAAGTGAATAAATGAAATATTGGATTAACCAAGGAAATAATAGATAGTTAATGGAAATTGAATGAAATTAGTATTATGAAAATAAATGGTAACATTGATTTGTAAGTAATAAAAGCTTATTAATGTGACTAAAGGTTAACTATGGCAAACTATTGTATGTTACCTATCTATTTAGCCTGTTAATTTAAATTGGAAATAAATTTCAATAAATGTAATTAAATATTATGTTAATGTAAATTAAGTTAATATTTGGAAATAATGTTAATTTTATTCATAATATGATAATTGGTTGAATAAAAAGAATGGAAACCAAGATTTATCAATTTATTGGAATTTAAATTATAATAATTGGATTAATTGCAATTAAATGAAATTAAATATTTAAATATTATGTAAATGGAAATTAAGATGAAATTGGGAAACATTAATGTGCTAAGATATAAACCAATGTTAGTTATATCCTTATTGTGATAAAAGACGGGAATAACAAGGTTTAAAAATTTAATAAAGGGATTTTGGAATTTTAATTTATAATCTCTGAATTTAGTGAAATTGAAACTGAACACTGAAATTGATAAATTAATCAACTTTAAATTGACATCTAAATTTGTTTAAATTATTGTAAGTGATTAAGAAATCAAAAATGATAGAAATGGTAAATTATTAGATATTGAATTAAAAAGCGATTAATTAATTTAATATTAATTTATTTAATAACTAAAATATAGCCAGTTTGGCCACCGACCCGGATTTCGACGAAACCAATTTCATCGGATCCGTAACGGTAAATTATTGTAGGATTTCCAGTTTCATAACGATCGGACTTGTCGTTTGATCGTACGGGCTCGAAACGCCTAGAAATCGATTTAATTGAAATCAATTTGAAATAAGCTGATTTTGGCATAACTTCTTCATACGATGGAATTAGGACCTGAAACCTGTTCCATTGAATTTAAAATATTTGAAAGCATCTGTTTTGATATATTGGATTACCCATTTTCGTTCCGGAGACAGAACGGGCTTTTCGGGCCATTTATCGTTCAACGTTATAATCAAATCTTATCCGTTCTTTCTATTTTCTGACCTATCTATAAATATCCTGTTATAAACCCTAGTGTTCCTCAACTCAGTTTGTCTGTACGTACAATTTCATATGTTCCTCTCTTTTCAATGGCAGACAGACAATTCCCAATTCAATTGCAATTTCAAATCCAAATCCAAATTTCAAACTCCTCAATATATAAAAAATTATATATCGATCTGAAGCTCTCGACGAGTGCATCTCAGATTTAAAATTCATTTTCCAATTTGAATCATCAGTTGCCCAGAAATTGATGATCAATTCTCGGTCGTTCATCACGCGACGATCAACTTCGACAGATCGTCGAATCGACAATACCGTATTGTGGAGAGAGCCGAGGGGATCGCATCCATGTGGGTTTTGTGAGGAATTAACGGCTTGATCGCCTCGATAAATTGTGTTAGGGTTCATGAATATATGGCAGCGGCTACCGTTTCTCTCGAGATCGCCGACCGGGGTTTGATCGGAAGGGTCGTCGAGCTTTGGGGGGGCGCAAGGTCAGCAGCGTGTCAATAGGTGTCGCGACTTGCCTGGCGACGGCGAGATGGCTTGTGAGCGTAGTGTGTTTGCCTAGATTCGATCGTGTCGATTGTTCTTAGGGTTTTGTTGTGTTGTTAGCTTGGTGATGTGGCTGTACGTGTTTTTGTAAATTTAACTATTTTATTTATTCATTTCAAAATTTTAAATTGTTCAATATGTTCTAATACCCATAACTTCTGCATACGAGGTCCAATTCACGCGCGGTTTTCTCCGCTAGATTCGTATTGAAATTCCAGACATTTTGGCGCTGGTTCGGACGGATTCTAAGACTATTCAAATTTTGGGCTTATTTTGAATTTAAATTCAAAGGTGAGTGTTTTAACCCACTCACAACTTCTAAAATTTCTTATGTTTATTAAATTAAATTTATGATGTAATTAGAAATTTATTTATGACTTTTTGGTATATTTTGAATCATCATCTCAGTTAATTTGAATTTATTTGAATTAAATCGTTATTTAATTTATTATTGAATATAAATTTCCAGTTTAATACCCGTTATTGATTATCAGTTCTATATTGATATTGATTGATTGATTTGGATAACGATTGTGATGGATGTTGATTGTTGATGTTGGTTGAATGGATGTTGTATTTTATACCGTATAAACTGCAAGTTCATTATGGATTTTTATTTATTTCGGGATTGCGGTTTGAAATGATATACAACCGTAAAAAATTTAAATTGCGGATTGAAATGATAAATATTCGTATCACTTGACCCTAGGGTAGAGAATTATATATGGACAACGGATTGGTTAAATTAAATGATTTTAAATTCCTTAAATTTTGAATTTAATCAATTGATGTTTTGAAATAAAATTTGATTTATATAAATTGAAGTATTTTTGGAAAAATCAAGTTTTATGATGAAATGTGAATTGGTTTAAAAAGAAATTTCTTTAGGAAATTAAATCAGAAGTTTAAAGTTAAACTTTTAAGTATAAATGAAATTCTATCGAAATTGAGTTATTGAATTTGTTTGAAAATAACTTTGCAATATTTTGAAGTTGGAATAATCCATGAATTGAAACCATATGAAATTCGATAGTATATTGAAATTTGGTTCGCTGATTTGGAAATTTGAAATGGCCCAAATATGTTGAAATGAAATGAATAGTTTAATTTGGTATTAATTTCAAACTTATATTTTTAAGTAAACTGTTTTAAAATATATTATTTTAAAATTTTTAATTATTAAGATATTCAAATTTATTTAACTATTTGACTAATATTAACTATATAAATTATTTTGATCTATTTTAAACCAATTTAATTTATTTTAAACTAATTAAACCATTTTAATTTATTTTAAATCTAATTGATCTATTTTAAAGCTATTTAATCTATTTTAATTATATTTAATCTAAATTAAATATATTTAACTATCTTAAATCAATTTAAAGGTACTTTACCTAGAATTAAAACTATTTTGGAGTATTTTAACTATTTATAATTATTTAAACCATTTCTAAATTTCCAAACCAAGTAAAGTGAAAGTGTTTAAATTCAATTCATTGTTTTAAAAAGAAAATAAGGCCAAATGATGTTATAACCTAAGTTGGAATTTTGAATGTTATAATAAATTGAAATGATGATTTTGAAGCAAGGACTTAACCTGTTTTGGGAATATGATTTTTGGAAGAAATTATGATTTTGAAACGATATGATTTAAAAGTGGTGTAGTTTTGAGAATACGATAATTTGGTATAAATTGTGAATTTGACTTTGAAAGGAAATATAATTATCTAATTATGATTTCAAATGTGATATGATTTCAAAAGTGAATATGATTTCGAAAGTAAGTAATGATTTCAAAAGTGATACAGTTTGAATCGAATATGATATTTTGATACCAATTATGAAATAATTTTGGAAATGTAAAAGAACCATCCGGTGTGTAATAAGCGTTTGGTTGTTAAAGAGACCGGGATCAGATGTTGTCATACTCTCTGCCAATACCGAAAACCACTTTGACAACTGTGTACGCGGTGGAGATTCCAGAATGAAGTAGGATGGTGGCGACGATCCTAAAGGTATATTTACGTGGACCTTAGTCCCGTGAGTTAGCATAAGGTGGCTAAAACAGGAGCGATTCCGGGCCAATGAGGTATCTCCTCTGATCGGACACATTCCATCGATACTATATTCTGACTTGCGATTTATTTGGTGGCCACCCTTCGATTTTTACTCAAGAGTGTGTTTCGAGTTGGGCGGTAGTTGCGGCTATGCGTTACCAACAGTCCGGATGCGTAATTGGTATATCTACCCTGGCATTGCCTAGTTGTGCCGTGTCACCTACCCTAGCGCGCCTTCTACGAGTTTGTTTTATGTCGTACCTATGTGGTATCCTCTGGCGGCTCCAGTTTACGGGGAGTTACGATACTGTATAGACTATTGGCATACCTAAAAATGTGTTAAGGTGGAAAATGTAAAGCCTTAACGCTATTTTTAAATGGTATACTTTACTTTAGACACTATTATAATAGCATATTATACTACATAGTAGATAGTTTAACGGATCCTTAGGGGATGTGAATCTCAAACATCTCTTAAGTTACTGCACTCACGTTAGACACTGGATAAGAGATGTCAAACCCCGTAAACATCTCCGACGCCGTTTACACTCATATTTATTTACCGTTGATTTAACTTACATAATATCTTTTAGTTCTGACTCGAGTGTTTTGTCTTTTCAATTCGCTCGGGTCAGCCTGAGCATTTCAGGATTTGAAGACCTTTCTGCAGGACGAAGATTTGTACTACTATTACTTATTATATTTATTCCACTACATTCATACTATTCCGCTGCATTATTGTTCATCTCTGTTGTATGTAACTCTGATTTTGTATTGTATAAGTATAATCAAATGTTTTGTATACAGCTTCATGAACTATTATTTGGTTATTATATTTTATCATTCCACTGCGAGATTATGTTTTGTTTTTATTTCTTTCTCTTTTTCTTATTCACCCCAATAACAATCCGCCCTTCTGTATGGTTTGAGTCGGCATGTGTGTCTGCTTAAAGCATCCAAAAAGGCGGGATGTTACAGGTTGTATCAGAGCTTTGGTTTAGCGATAACCTTAGCTTTGTGGGGTCTAACTCTTTAGTAATAGGGTAGTAATACCCTAGAATGAGTCCTTGAGAGTATATATATGAGAGAGCGTATTTGTTAGTGTTATAAAAAGGTTTTGGTATTGTGTTAATTTGTTCTGTTTTGTATTTATAAATTCTGGTTGATGCATAGGATGCTATGACATCGATAGGGATTTCTAAACACTTAATAGGACAGACTGACATAATATTTGTTTTGACATATAGGTAAATGAAATAATTTTGCCTATTATATTTTCTGTATATAAAATAATAAATTTTATAAATTATATATTTGGTTGTAATATGTTGGTTGTTAGGTAGTGAAATTTATAAATATTGGTTGGGAATAAGATTTGAAAATAAAATAAATGAAATTTGGAAATTTAGAACTTAAGTTTCGGGGTTTTCGAAAATTTCTTTCGAATGATTTTGGGGATATAATAATAATATTATTAGAAGTATTTTCTGATATAAATATTTCAATATAATTTGAAAGAAATGTTTTAATGAAATTTTGGAAAGAAATAAGTTTTGTACTCCCCTCTCTGTCGTTGGAAAATAATTTCGGTGATGAGTGCACGCATCATCGACGTTCATTTTCGAGTTTCAAAGTGGGAAGGCCATTGTAGTAGCTTTACTACAGATCTATTTTGATAGATAAATAAAAATTTTAAGTTTAAATATGATTGGATAAAAGTTATGAGTATATATATATGTATATATTATTTTAAATGATTAAAAATGGAACCCGACATTTAGCTCTTAAATTTTTATAAACTAGAGATTTAAATTATTGAAATGGAATAAAAAATTTAACTATTTAATAATTGAAACTTCTAAATGAAAATAAGAAATGATATGCTAAGTTATAACTGAAATATACAAGGAATTTGAAATTTGAAATTTGTAAATGAAAAGAATATGAAAATAAGAAATGATAATTATTGAACCTTAAATTAATTAAAAGAAATGAGTTAAACTTCTATAACTTTCAATTGCATTCTTAAAGGCATATATATATATATAAAACTTACCAATTATAAAAAGTTGAAATGTTAAAAGAATATGTAATGGAAATTTTTACAAGTAAAACTTATGTAATGGAAGTGTTCAATGAAATTTACTTTTATAAATAAGAAATTTGATATGAAAATGGTTATAAACTTGAGTTAAAATTGTAATACTACTAATTAAATGAAATAGAAAATGAGTACTGTAAGTAAAGGATTTTGAACTTAAGTTAATATTGAAACTATTTATAATTAAAGTAAATAATAAAATGAATGTAATGCAATAAAAGAAATTTGCATTATATGAATAAATGAAAATGAATTTTTGTAAATAATAAAGGAAAATAAATGAAATAAACACTGAATGAATGAAAAGAAAAAAATTAAAAACTGTAAATGTTGTGAAAGAAATTTAATAAGAACAACTCAAGTACAGTGTAAATTATTGTTTGTTTTGGTTTATGGGTTGTTTGGGATAGGATACTTCTAATTGTTTAAGATGTATGAATAATCTATTGAGTTCATCAGAGACTGTTGAGTAAATGGTGCACCCAGTAGTTTATTTGTCATTCTAGACGGTTAAAAATTTCAGAACCCGAACAAACCATTTGTTTGTTTGCTATGGATGGATAGTTGATTATATTGATTCCATATGATGATTGTATGATGTGATTACAAGTGACTGTTGTTTATATTGATTTGTTTGTTAGTGGTTGAAACAACTTTAATATTTCATTTTTTTATATAATTATTAACTCTTTTTAGATTATATAAGTGAAATACAGGTTATGGAAGCAATTGTCACTGCTTTTGGTTTCATAAATTAAGCGTTAATTGCCCGACAAATAGGTATGTTCTCGAATTACGGTTTTCTAGCGGTATTATATATATTTTCCCGATGCTGGAATATATTATTTTCAGATATTGTGATATATATTGTTTGTTATATTTGATACTATATCTTCTCCCGAGCCTCTCCGTACAAAGGAGAATTTGCCGAAAATTTTGAGAAATGTTTTCCAAACTTTATTAATTTGAGTATAAAAGAATTTAATTTTTATAAATTGATACATTTTATTTAAATTAATTAATTTTGTAAAATAATTGTTTAAAAATTTAATATTTTGAATAAGATATATTGATTTCTTAATTCCTCTTTTCCCTTCTTCTTCTTCCTTTTCGGGGATGAAAAGTTTTGAGTGGGGGAGAGTGTAACAACCCGTAAATTTTCGATAATTTAATTTGTTAATTTAATGAATCTTGTTATTTAATATTGAAGAAATAATAAAAAAAATTGTAATGTAATAATGAAATGAATACTAAAATGAAATGCAACAATGTTAATTATAGTAAATTTTTGATAAATTGGATGAAATTCCAATTAATTGAAATAATAAAAGTGCTATACTTGGTTATAAATTGAAGATAAGTGAATAAATGAAATATTGGATTAACCAAGGAAATAATAGATAGTTAATGGAAATTGAATGAAATTAGTATTATGAAAATAAATGGTAACATTGATTTGTAAGTAATAAAAGCTTATTAATGTGACTAAAGGTTAACTGTGGCAAACTATTGTATGTTACCTATCTATTTAGCCTGTTAATTTAAATTAGAAATAAATTTCAATAAATATAATTAAATATTATGTTAATGTAAATTAAGTTAATATTTGGAAATAATGTTAATTTTATTCATAATATGATAATTGGTTGAATAAAAAGAATGGAAACCAAGATTTATCAATTTATTGGAATTTAAATTATAATAATTGGATTAATTGCAGTTAAATGAAATTAAATATTTAAATATTACGTAAATGGAAATTAAGCTGAAATTGGGAAACATTAATGTGCTAAGATATAAACCAATGTTAGCTATATCCTTATTGTGATAAAAGACGGGAATAACAAGGTTTAAAAATTTAATAAAGGGAGTTTGGAATTTTAATTTATAATCTCTGAATTTAGTGAAATTGAAACTGAACACTGAAATTGATAAATTAATCAACTTTAAATTGACATCTATATTTGTTTAAATTATTGTAAGTGATTAAGAAATCAAAATGATAGAAATGGTAAATCATTATATATTGAATTAAAAAGTGATTTAATTAATTTAATATTAATTTATTTAATTAACTGAAATATAGCCAGTTTGGCCACTGACTCGGATTTCGACGAAACCAGTTTCATCGGATCCGTAACGGTAAATTATTGTAGGATTTCCAGTTTCGTAACGATCGGACTTGTCGTTTGATCGTACGGGCTCGAAACGCCCAAAAATCAATTTAATTGAAATCAATTTGAAATAAGTTGATTTTGGCATAACTTCTTCATACGATGGAATTAGGACCTGAAACCTATTCCATTGAATTTAAAATATCTGAAAGCATCTGTTTTGATATATGGGATTACCCATTTTCGTTCCGGAGACAGAACGGGCTTTTCGGGCCATTTATCGTTCAACGTTATAATCAAATCTTATCCGTTCTTTCTATTTTCTGACCTATCTATAAATATCCTGTTATAAACCCTAGTGTTCCTCAACTCAGTTTGTCTGTACGTATAATTTCATCTGTTCCTCTCTTTTCAATGGCAGACAGACAATTCCCAATTCAATTGCAATTTCAAATCCAAATCAAAATTTCAAACTCCTCAATATATATCAAATTATATATCGATCTGAAGCTCTCGACGAGCGCATCTCAGATTTGAAATTCGTTTTCCAATTTGAATCATCAGTTGCCCAGAAATTGATGATCAATTCTCGGCCATTCATCACGCGACGATCAACTTCGACAGATCGTCGAATCGACAATACCGTATTATGGAGAGAGCCGAGGGGAACGCATCCATGTGGGTTTTGTGATGAGTTAACGGCTTGATCGCCTCGATAAATTGCGTTAGGATTCGTGAATACATGGCGGCGGCTGCCGTTTCTCTCGAGATCGCCGACCTAGGTTTGATCGGAAGGGTCGTCGAGCTTTAGGGGGAAGGCGCGAGGTCGGCAGCGTGTCAATGGGTGTTGCGACTTGCCTAGCGACGGCGAGATGGCTTATGAGCGTAGTGCGTTTGCCTGGATTCAATCTTGTCGGTTGTACTTAGGGTTTTGATGTGTTGTTAGCTCGGTGACGTGGCTGTACGTGTTTTTGTAAATTTAACTATTTTATTTATTCATTTCAAAATTTTAAATTGTTCAATGTGTTCTAATACCCATAACTTCTACATACGCGGTCCAATTCATGCGCGGTTTTCTCCGCTAGGTTCGTATTGAAATTCCGGACAATTTGGCGCTGGTACGGATGGATTCTAAGACTGATCAAATTTTGGGCTTATTTTGAATTTAAATTCAATTTAAATTCAAAGGTGGGTGTTTTAACCCACTCACAACTTCTAAAATTTCTTATGTTTGTTAAATTAAATTTATGATGTGATTATAAATTTATTTATGACTGTTTGGTATATTTTGAATCATCATCTCAGTTAATTTGAATTTATTTGAATTAAATCGTTATTTAATTTATTATTGAATATAAATTGCCAGTTTAATACCCGTTATTGATTATCAGTTCTATATTGATATTTATTGATTGATTTGGATAATGATTGTGATGGATGTTGATTGTTGATGTTGGTTGAATGGATGTTGTATTTTATACCGTATAAACTGCAAGTTCGTTAAGAATTTTTATTTATTTCGGGATTGTGGTTTGAAATGATATACAACCGTAAAAATTTTAAATTGCGGATTGAAATGATAAATATCTGTATCACTTGACCCTAGGGTAGAGAATTATATACGGACACCGGATTGGTTAAATTAAATGATTTTAAATCCTTAAATTTTGAATTTAATCAATTGATGTTTTGAAATAAAATTTAATTTATATAAATTGAAGTATTTTTGGAAAAATCAAGTTTTATGATGAAATGTGAATTGGTTTAAAAGGGAATTTCTTTACGAAATTAAATTGGAAGTTTAAAGTTAAACTTTTAAGTATAAATGAAATCCTATCGAAATTGAGTTATTGAATTTGTTTGAAAATAACTTTGAAATATTTTGAAGTTGGAGTAATCCATGAATTGAAACCATATGAAATTCGATAGTTTATTGAAATTTGGTTCGTTGATTTGGAAATTTGAAATGGCCCAAATATGTTGAAATGAAATGAATAGTTTAATTTGGTATTAATTTCAAACTCATATTTTTAAGTAAACTGTTTTAAAATATATTATTTTAAATTTTCTAATTTTTAAGATTTTCAAATTTATTTAACTATTTGACTAATATTAACTATATAAATTATTTTGATCTATTTTAAACCAATTTAATTTATTTTAAACTAATTAAACCATTTTAATTTATTTTAAATCTAATTAATCTATTTTAAAGCTATTTAATCTATTTTAATTATATTTAATCTAAATTAAATCTATTTAACTATCTTAAATCAATTTAAAGGTACTTTACCTAGAATTAAAACTATTTTGGAGTATTTTAACTATTTATAATTATTTAAACCATTTCTAAATTTCCAAACCAAGTAAAGTGAAGTGTTTAAATTCAATTCGTTGTTTTAAAAAGTAAATAAGGCCAAATGATATTATAACCTAAGTTGGAATTTTGAATGTTATAATAAATTGAAATGATGATTTTGAAGCAAGGACTTAACCAATTTTGGGAATATGATTTTCGGAAGAAATTATGATTTTGAAACGATATGATTTAAAAGTGGTGTAGTTTTGAGAATACGATAATTTGGTATAAATTGTGAATTTGACTTTAAAAGGAAATATAATTATCGAATTATGATTTCAAATGTGATATGATTTCAAAAGTGAATATGATTTCGAAAGTAAGTAATGATTTCGAAAGTGATTTGGTTTGAATCGAATATGATATTTTGATATCAATTATGAAATAATTTTGGAAATGTAAAAGAATCATCTGTTGTGTAATAGGCGATTGGTTGTTAAAGAGACCGGGATCGGATGTTGTCATACTCTCTGCTAATTCCAAAAACCACTTTGACAACTGTGTACGCGGTGGAGATTCCAGAATGAAGTAGGATGGTGGCGATGATCCTAAAGGTATATTTACGTGGACCTAACTCCCGTGAGTTAGCATAAGGTGGCTAAAACAGGAGCGATTCCGGGCCAATGAGGTAGCTCCTCTGATCGGACACATTCCATCGAGAGTATATTCTGACTTGCGATTTATTTGGTGGCCACCCTTCGATTTTTACTCGTGAGTGTGATTTGAGTTGGGCGGTAGTTGCGGCTATGCATTACCAACAGTCCGAATGCGTAATTGGTATATCTACCCTGGCATTGCCTAGTTGTGCCATGTCACCTACCCTAGCGCGCCTTCTACGAGTTTACTTTATGTCGTACCTATGTGGTATCCTCTGGCGGCTCTAGTTTACGGGGAGTTACGGTACTGTATAGACTATTGGCATACCTAAAAATGTGTTAAGGTGGAAAATGTAAAGCCTTAACGCTATTTTTAAATAGTATATTTACTTTAGACACTATTATAATAGCGTATTGTACTACATAGTAGATAGTTTAACGGATCTTTAGGGGAAGTGAATCCCGAACATCTCTTAAGTTACAGCACTCACATTAGACACTGGATAAGAGATGTCAAACCCCGTAAACATCTCTGACGCCGTTTACACTCATATTTATTTACCGTTGATTTAACTGACATAAGATCTTTTAGTTCTGACTCGAGTTTTTTGTCTTTTTAATTCGCATGGGTCAGCCTGAGCATTTCAGGATTTGAAGACCTTTCTGGAGGACGAAGACGAAGATTTGTACTATTATTACTTATTATATTTATTCCACTACATTCATACTATTCCGCTGCATTATTGTTCATCTCTGTTGTATGTAACTCTGATTTTGTATTGTATAAGTATAATCAAATGTGTTGTATACAGCTTCATGAACTGTTATTTGGTTATTATATTTTGTCATTCCGCTGCGAGATTATGTTTTGTTTTTATTTCTCTCTTTTTCTTATTCACCCCAATAACAATCCGCCCTTCTGTATGGTTTGAGTCGGCATGTGTGTCTGCTTAAAGCATCCAAAAAGGCAGGATGTTACAACTTAGGGAGCACTTGGGCCAGAGCTATTGCACCAGAAGCCTATAGCCGAAATTAGGAAGCAACATGGAATGTTTGGAGCAATTTTGAGCTAAATATTTGGATCGGTACCGATCCAATTGGATCGGATCGATATCGATCCAAATAGTTGTGCAATTTTTGCACAACTTCCATCCATATGACTTCCTTGCTTGATTGTGATGCCCTCCATGCAATTTCGTAGTTTGTTGACTTGTTTTGATGACGATTCACATATGAACTTGAATGAATCGTAGTTTGAATTAGATAGGTCTTCGCTTCTTGAACTCGGATGCTTGGAATACCACCAAACTTGTAGGTAGGCTTAGAAGAGATATAAGATCATGATGCAAGTGGCTAGGAGAAATTACAAGCTAACTTTTTTGATCGGTACCGATCCAAAGAGTTGGTGTAATTTAGGCTTAAACTTCTTGTGTTCCTTTGTCTTGTCCTTTTAGGCCTTCCGGTCAAGTTTCGAGTCATTTTGGCTTAATCTGAATGCTCTAACTCCTTTTGAATTCTGCTATGTTAAAAATCTAGTTAACACCATTAAGATAAGTATATAAAGGTTTCCAAGTATTGAAGAAGACTAGGTTGTTTGTGAAATAATATCCTTTGTAAACGGTATTTTGAATCTTTAATTTTTAAAAGAGATTTAATTAATAAAGATTAATTAATAGAGGCTTAGTAGATCCCAAATGGAATTTAATCGATGATTGATTGTTTGTTATTTGATAGTTAAATAACCGACTATCAAATCTTGGCCAAAACGTAACTCTGGAAATATCTAGGAGAAACACGTGAGTTATATGGCACAGTCATCTTCAATGATGTTATGTTGTGCATATAAGTCTTGTTTTTTTCCCCTAGGACAAATGATAAGAAGATCCGTCTACTAAAACGATTAGGGGGTGAACCCTGCACTAATTCATTTGTCTGTTTATTTTTGAAAGAACTGGGGTTGAGTTTACCGGAAGCTATAGAATGTTGTTTCGAAGAGACCGGGATCGGATAAGTTAAAATTATATGAAAACCACTTCGATCCAACCCAAGCGTTTCGAACTAAAGACATCTTGAAGGGTATGGGATCGAAGATGAAGCTTTTGAAGTGCAAGAGCTACTTGCTACTAATCATGAGGGTGATTCCAAAATGGATGTAGTAGAATTAGTGGCTTCGGTTTCGTTCAAGCCCAGAACGAACTTGTATGGATGAATGCTAAAAGTGCATTGCTACCTAGAGGGCAGTGGTAGTATTCCAAGTGGGAAGCGCTAAAGAAAGGTAAAACATAGCCTCAAGCCTCATCAACCGGGAATGCTAAAACAGGGGAGATGCAGCAGGGCTATGTAGGTGGCTCCCATTAGGGTATGATTATCACCTTTCTAAATCGCAATTACGAAAATTGGTTGTGCATAAGAGCTCTCAAGGGAAAGGTTGGAAAGCAACCTGGGTGATGACATATTCGGTACTATCCAGTAAGGGGTAGGCCAGTGTTGTGTTGGCAGGGGTCGAGGAGAGGCCCTCGGTGGATTTTATCTAGAGGTGTACAATTCGGAAGGTAGTCCCTTATCTTGTCACTGTATTGAATCCATTCACCAATAAGCATCGTACAGACTTAGTTGTGCTCAACTATATTAAAATGTAAGATGCAAGCATTTCAACTATTTTATATATTTATTTCCAACCCTAGACATTATTATAATATCACTAAATTTCCTATAGAAATGTTTTGGTTATCGTTGGTAAAAACTCATTCGTGTTTATGTGCAGCGTGGTCTTACATGATCCCTTTCTCTTTAATGGGTTTTATAAGATAATATAAAATTCCTTGTGATTTGAGTTTCTCACGCTGGTTTTACCAGACTGATCTGGACATTGTTTTTTTTATAAAGCTCGAGTCAGGCCGAGCATATTTTCTAGATTAGCTTTAGATGCATTGGAGCTTAGGAGACAAGCTGGAGGCCAAGACATATCTACATATTTCTTTATGTTACGCTGCATGGCATTGTTGTATTTATCAGAAATTATAAGGAAAGGTGTTATAACTGTCCAGGTAGATGATAGGTTAGAACTCTGATGTATGTATGTATATAAAAGTTTTCTTTTGTAAAGATCATTGTTATATTATAGATTATTCGTTGCGATGTGAGATTCTGTGTTGTTTAGTTTCTTCTTATCTTCTTTTTTTCTTCTTTCCCCTAACCATCTATCATTCCGATACTTGGTTGTTTGGCATTTGAATACTGTAAATGTATTAGTATCGACTTCTGAGGGTTGAAAAGGCAGGTCATTATAGGCCATCCCTCAGCAAAAATCTTCAAATCTTATCCTTCCTTTATTACTTACGATGAATAAGGTCTATTTATCCCTTCCATTCCATACCCAATTATGGAATAACCATGTCTCCTCTCACTGCAGTGGACAAGAAATACAATCTATACAGTCTTCATACTAAATGGCAACTAAGCTTAGGGAAATAATCTTTCCCATTTCCACTTTTGCTTCCCCAACTTAAGTCTACTAATATCTCCCATGTGTGTTTACCATATGTTACTATCTTCTCTTAATCTCATCCTTTTGATAGTATTCTCAATCTTTGGTATTTCCTCTATTCATAAGCTTCTTACAAGCATATTCCAAAACTTATAGAAGTGCCCTTTAATATCATCTTTATGGGTTACACACATATCAACATAATATTCCTTGACTTTTTCTAGTGTCCTCACACTCTACGGGGATTCCTTCTTACTTTTCCAAGAGTAGTCATCGTTATCTCTCCATAACCTTGTTATCTTTCCCTGTCTCACCTAGGTCCTAATTGGCCTTTATCATTTTTGTTCAAAAATGAAAACTTCAAAAAAAAATATCTAATCCCAAAACTCTTGTCTTTAAAAGTTTTACTTAGAAACTTTTATTAAATTCAAAAATACTTGGTGTTTTTAACTCTTTTCAAAACTTACATTTTAAGATTTTTGAATTTGACTTATATCCTAAAATTAAAAGCGAACGTTGGCAATTCTAAGTTTAAAATCAAATCAGCTTTTTCTTTTAAAGACTTTTAATTCATAAAAATCTAGGATTTTTAATTCAATCATTTATTTAGTTCTTCTTTCAAAAACTTATTCATTTCATCAAACCATTTCTTCCAAAAACATACTTTACATGTTTCTAAAACACCTTTTATAACTTTTAAATTATAAAAACTAGAGTAAATGAGAACAACTCTCATCCTATCAATTCCTTTACAATTTCTACTCTCCCAAACATACAATATTGGCCAAAGTCTCAATTATCATAAAAAAGGGACTTCTAAAAGATACCTAAATTAAATGTGCATAACAATGGAAAATGTGTATTTTCCTTTGTTTAGCTTCTCTAACTAGATTACCAACATTATTTTTAATAAAATTTACTAACACTATTTCAAATCACTACACTTTTTTATTACACTTAAGGATCCTATATTTTAATGCATTAAAACTACTTCTCCCTCAAAGGGAATTGTTAGTGCTATAAATCTCTATAAATCGCTTAAAAGAGGGTTCGTATTTTGTATTAAATTACAACGAATTGTGTTTCATTTTCTTTATTGAATTAGACAGTATAAAACACGGGTTTCCATATTATGTACATCTCTTCCTTTGTTTACATTCCTAATTATTTCAAACAAAACACCTTTTCATATAAACTTATTTTGTAATCCCTTTTCATTCCAATGAATTAAATATGTCAAATCCCAATCTAATTAAAATAAGTTAAACCTCTTTTTTATTTAATTTCAAAACTTCCTACTAATCAAACCTTCAGCCTAAACTACACTCAATCTGATTGTTTCTCATAATTTACCATTTCTTTATTACTGTAGTGCAGCCAATTACAGCTCAATTTATCTTCTTTTTAAACCATTTACTCCAAATCTGTACCAGTTATACTGTCCACACATACAGAACTTTTTATATCTTAAAAACTTTTATTACATAAAAAGATTCACGACCTATATTGCTGCATCATTTCTTTTCAAAACAAAATAGCCTCAAATAAAAATTTCCTTTACTAAAATCTATATATATATATATATATATATATATATATATATATATTCTTACAAAACCTTTAATATATATTCTCAAAATTTAATACTTAGTTTTTTTTCATTAAAAGTTTTTCTAAAGTATACAATTTATACTTTACCTTAATTTTTAATAATTTCTTATTATTGTGTTGGACTCAAAGTGGACTTCAAACTATTCTCTTAAGAACATCCTTCGTTCCATTTTCAAAGATCCAAAAATCCAGTCATAAATTAGGAGTGATCATTTCACAATCTTTCAGAGACTTCTCATTTTCCACTTGCTATAACATATGGATTCTTATTTTTTTCTTTATATGGACTTATTGTACATCATTAATCGGTAATAAAAAATAGGGATCACAATCATTAGGCTATCAAAACCCAACTAGCGAGTCAAATATCATCCAGTTCAAGGGATATTTCATATGCAACTACTCTATAGATGAAATTCTTAGGATTTTAGCATATACTATATTTATATTTATCATGAAAATACAAATACATTCACTCGTCGTTTCCTAATTTTTCAGAAATCGACTAACCTAAATCAAATGTAACAACCTGCACTTCAGCGGGCTTAGATTTTCGTAAACTGAAAACCCAAGTCCACTAAAATACGGATCGTTGGTTTGGTATCCTGCAAAAAGGAAAATATATCAAAGCACTAATGGTAATAATTCAAAGTAGAAATAAGAAAATAAAATAGATCTATAAAATTACTAATCAAAAATTGACATCTCAAATGTCAAGGACCTCAGCCAGACAATAGTTCCAAATCAACACCAGTAATTGCCCTTCTAAATCCTATGGGTTGTAATGAGGAAGGGGTCAGAACAACGTTTGGTGACTGTTAAATTATACATCTTATACATAACACTAGCTTATGCCGACTGTTCGCTATTTCATGTTATGTTAGATTTTATTATTAGTCACTACGACTGTGGGTTACCCTTGCTCTATCAAACAAACTAACAAACAACTGTGGCGATGCATAATCCAACCGAATCAATCCTGGTAGGTGGAAGAGATTAGTTAGGTGTAACCCTACCATTCCCATTGATAGTAAGACACCGATACCGAGCATGAGAAATATGCAACTCCTACTGTAGTTTATGGTACCCAAGTACGCTAGCCTTTTACGCACACTTGTTGCAACTCATTTTGGTACCTAGGCACACCAGACATCCCATGCCACGTTGCATAAGTCCAATCTCACTCGCCATCCATTTGGATTGCCAAATGTAATCAAGGCAATACCCTCACTTAAAAGCTTTGAAGCGGACCTAATTTGAATGTGCACCTTCGGCCCTGACATAATTATAAAAAAATATTTATAATTATGACAAACAATTTATAATCAAGGCAATAAGCATAGTACATACATGGGGGTACCCCTCTAGTACAAAATCATACACTCACCACCATTCCTATTGGTTGGATATGTTTTTAGCACACCAACCCAGTCTAACAACCTTCAGATGTTGGTCAATTATAATTATAACAGATAATTTATAATTATTCGCATCCGTCATAAATGCATATCCAAGGCTACTTATATACATATTTCAAACTTACATATACTTATTATTCTTTTATTTTCATTATTGCCTCAATATCTTTTATGTCTGACTTTAAGTCTTTAGTCTTACTATGCATTTATCTTTTATTTCATTAGTTTCATTTACCGCTTCTCAAATTCAAACATCAATATCGTTGCTACAACATTCATTAGTTCAGCCTTTTATTTCTATTCCAATTCTTATTTCTTTTCCTTGCCGATAATCCAAACTTATCTTTTCATTAGTTTCCATTTTATTAACCTTTAAGCTACATTCTTCTTTCAATATTCAACTTTTGGGGTTTACTATATGTTAATAAATTGGAATCAAACTTTAACAATTTAACTATTACATAGTAAATTTCCATATCTTATCCTAAGGAGGTGGTTTGTGCAATGTTTGTAATTAAAAGAAATTCTCTTTTATTTATTGAAATAGACAGTATAAAATACGGTAATCATCTATATTTTATACATCTCTTTCTTTTTAGAAGTATATATTGATTACTTATCATTTGAACATTACACTTTTGTTAAGTTTGGATTTGATAATATATGTGTGAGGAATGCGGAATATGGATCTTAAGGCTAGGAATAACACTAGAGGGGGGTGAATAGTGTTTATAAGAAATTAAAAAATCTTTTTGAGTTTATGTTAATTTGAACACAAATGTATGTAATATTCAGACACAGATATAATCACAGAAACAAACACAGATGCAGAAATAAAGTAAATGCAGTAAAGGAAAGAACACACCGGATTTTATACTGGTTCGGGGTTACCCTACATCCAGTGCCGCACAACTAAGTACGGATTTCCTTCCAAAAGTGTAACGATCCCGGATTTTAACGAAGTTTGAATTGATAATTAATTTAATTTTTGAATTAAAATAGTGAAATTAATCAATAAAGTAATGCGAGTTTCCCCAAATTATAAAAATTCTGTATAAATCATTTAAATTTAAAATATTGTATATATATGTGTATATATGTGAATATGCATGTATTTGAGCATATATGAGTAAATTTGAAATTATATATATATATATATATATATATATATTTGATTTGAATATAAATTGTAAATAAATGGTTTAAAAAATAAAAATACAAATTATATAAGATATTAAAATATAAAGTAAATACATTAGGTAAAATCTAATAACAAATTAAAATCTAGAAATTCACCTATATTACAAAATGAATATAAAAATAATTAGTATTAAATTTAGAAATGAATGATTGAGATTGAAATAAATATAAAAATACATAAGATAAATTATAGAAAATTTATATAGTAAACAAATTAGTTAAATTAAACAATATATTCATTTATATTACAAGATTATAAATTTTAAAACAAAATAAAATAAATACATAAATAAATTATAACAACATACTAAATATGGAAATACATTCAAAAATGATAAAAGAAAATTAAAATAGAATACAATCAAATATGGACAAAATATGGATAAACAAAAGAAGAAAAACATATAAATATCTATGTACATTTAAATATATAAAGGATAAAAAAAAGAAACAAAACAAATACATATTCATGAACCACTTGCCAAATGAAGAAAACATAACCAGGCATGAAAATTTATCTCTGTACGTACGAATAAGAGTGGGATAAGTATGCAAAGAAATAAGTCAAACAAATAAAAATACATGCAAGATTGTACATACAAAATAAAAGAAATAGTATTGTAAACATGATAAGGTACCAAAGCATTAAATGCTATCATCTCAAATTTGCTGGAAAATCATCTCATCCACCATACAAAAGAAAATCTCTGCGTATAATTGTACTAGAGGGAAAAAATATATCATATTGTACAAAAACCTATTATCACCAGTAAAACTCATTTTCTATATATCAAATTCTTCATTTCATTTCTTTATCCATCATCTTCCTTTTCATCAGTTCGTTCATCATAACTTATCAAGCCTGAAAGAAAAGAAAAATAAACATTATTATCTTACAAACTCATCAACCTGGAAAAGCAAGATCAAAAACAAAAATACAAATCTGAAGCATATTCAAATTTCCAGATCCCTGCTCTGCCTCTGTTTTTTTCAAGGTGAGCAAACCATTTGAACCTGTTATATCTCTTGATGTTTGATTTTGTACTTGAAGTTGTGATGAAATTATGCTTGTATGATTGAGTGAATATATCTGCATGTGTGTGTATATATATATAAGAATTAAAATATGCATGTACAGGCATATATACCTGTTCTAGTGTTTACAGGCTAAAAACAAAATCAAAATCAAAATCTCTTAAATCATTCACTTATAGACTTTGATATTTAAACAAAAAGTATTCGAATTAACAAGACCAAAATTATAAAAATACTTTTAAGTAAAAAAATGAATGGGTTTACTGGGAAAGGTAAAAACACAGTAGAAAAAATCAAATCTTGTCAAAAATTTAGTTGATTAAAATTTAAGTTTTGATTATATGATCCTGTTCGTCTTCTTGAACCTTGATTTTTAATAAGAAATTCATGATTTTTAAGCAATTAGATGTTGAGAAATTTAGAGTTGAACGGTTTTCGAATCTTTGTCAATTCACGGCGATAGACGATGAGCTAGGTGGCGTGCTTGTTCCTGAAGGAGGTAGGTGTCATGAAGAGTAGAGGAAAAATGGTCTGAGGTTTTTCCGATCACCAAGGCGGTTGATCGATGTCAGACTAGGGTTCTAGGAGCTGTTTGGGTTGGCTGGGTTCGCGAGACATTGGCGACAACAATGGTGGATCGTGGTTGATCGGACCAAGGGAGATCGTCAATTGGGTTCGTGGTGAATGTCTGGGTGGAACGGCATAGACTCTGGTGGTCTAGATCGGCGTGGCAAGATGTTTTTTGTTGATCGATGGGTTCCAGTGGGTTCGTGGATAGCTTGTTTTTTCAAATTCCGTTCAAATTCGTCGAACTGGGTGGTGTGGGTCGTCGTGTCGATCACCGGCGACATGTGGGAGGTGGCAGCGTCAATCGTCGTGGCTCCGGCGCCTCGTGCACGTGCACTGTGACTTGGGTTGTGCACAGGGAAGTTTTCGTGTTAGTTGTTTTGTGTTGTGGGGTGACTCGAAGAGGTGATCGGGTTTTTGGGTTTGTGACTCGAGAGGGAACTCGGGTAGGTGTAAGTGTTTTTGGAAAACAGTTTTAAACTTTAAATTTTTTCTAAGTTTTTTTTTCAAAGATGGAAGAAGTTGAAGAAACTCGAGTCTGAACTCGAGCTAGTCTCGGGTAGAACCCGAAGTGGTTTAAAAATGCAGATTTTAACAGTTTTTTTTAACAAGTTTTAAATTTTAAAATTGAATCTAATTCTAAACTATTATGTAAACAAAATGTTTCTTTTAACATTTGATTTAGAAATTTTATAATTTGTTTAATTAAAATCTGTTAAGTTAAATTGTAAGTTATTTCTTTATCTTAAATTTAAAAGTTAAATTAAAAGTGGAATGTTTTAAATGTATTTAAATTATGTTAATGATAAGTGAGTCATTAAATAAAGATTTATCTTAAAAGTTAATTAAAATTTTGACAATTAATGTCTAATTAATAAAATGATGTAATTAAGAGTAATTAAGAGTAATTAGTCAATTTAATTAATAATGATTAAGGGTTAATTAAGGAATTAATTAAGAGTAATTAATTGATTTAATTAATTTATTAATTAATAATTAAGTGTTATAAGTTAATTAATTTGAGATTAATTAATTAAGTAATTAAGGTTGATTAATTAGTAATTAGAAGATTAATTAACTTATAATTAAATAATACTTAATTTGTAATTAAGTTGTATTAATTAATAATTAGGCTTTATTAATTAATAATTAAGAATTAATTAAGAATTAATTAACTATTATTAAGGGTTAATTAATTGAAATTAAGGATTGATTAACTAATTAATTAAGGATTAATTAATTTGTTATTAAGTTTTATTAATTGATAATTGAGATTTATTAATTAATAGTTAAAGGATAATTAATCTACAATTAAAGATTTATTAATTTGTTTAAAGGTAATTAAGGGATAAATTACCAATTGTAATCAAGGAAGTGAATGTGATTAATTTTAGTTAATTAATGTGTTATTTAATTAAAGATAATCATCTGATGGTTGATTAAGTAAAATTACTTAATGAGATTTAATAGTGTAATTACTTAGTGAAGTAATTAATAGATAATCACTAGACGTAATTAATTGAATGATAATCAGTAATTTGAGTATAATTATTTGTTATTAACCAAGGGGTAAATTAAATTTGTTAACTAAGGATTAATTAAGAATGGTGATTTATTAAGATTTATTTAAATAATTAAAGGTTAATTAAAGATTAACTAATCAATGATGGAAGGGAAATTTATTTCGGGTAATTGGTGATTAACTTATGATAATTAACCCAAATCTGATAATTTGTTCATAAGTAATACATCTGATTTAAATTAATCAGTCGATTAATAAAAATTTACTTATGAATATTTGGATTTTATTGGATGATTTGATTGTTTGATATTCCTGATATGTGATGCTTTGTGAGATATTCTGATTTGTGTGTAATCTGTAATGTTGTTGTTTATCCGGGATGAATGTAAATTATTATCTGTGACATATATATCTGTGAATGAAAGATAAGCGTTATAGTTTATACAGCTTATCAACTATATTTCTGTATTTTGATCTATGATGATTTATTGATGTTGCACTATTGTGTGTAAAACCCCTGGACCACACTTATACACACACAAATATGGATTGCATGTGGAAATTGGTTAAGTCACAGATTTTAGAAATAATTCTTAAATCAAATTTTAAATCCAAATGGTTTTCGAAATGGATTGGGTTTAAAGTGGAAAGCTTTTGAAAAGGTATTTTTAAATGAAAGTTATTTTGAATAACTTAATAAAGATTTGAAATTTGAATAATTTGATTTAAATTTGAATTCAATATTTGAAATTGAATTCTATGATTTGGAAACTATGGTTTAAAAAAATGTTATTCAAGTTATAAGTGTGTTTATATGGGTTTTTAACCATTTTAAAGATATTGTTTTGGGAATGTGAATTTAACTCATGCAAAGATAATTAGATTTTTCCAAAACGAGAACTATTGATTTTCAAATAATAATAGCTTTCATATAAGGAAAGGATTTCCAATCTGTGTTGAAAAGTTTCAAGTTTAAAATGAAATTGTGAATTGTTTTGAAAGCTATGAATTAAATCTTTAATTAAAAGATTGGATGAGTTAATCCGAATTGAAATGGAATTGTTTTGGAAAGCCGTAAATAAATCTTTGTGAAATCAATCTTTTTATTTAAAAAAAGATTTGAAATGGTAATTTGTTTAAACCATTTGAAAGAAAGGTTTTGGATAATAAGTTGTGACTTAACTGAAATCCCAATATCCATATGTTTTTAAATATGCGCTCGTTATTCGGTTTAGCCGGGAGAGGACCTTTGTGTCATATAACCCATTCCGAATAATGATACGACGTATATGGATGGCATTTGAAGACCGGTGGTGAAGACCGGATACTTTCGAAAATGAAAGGATTACCATTGATTGTCTCTGCATCGGCTGATCCCCGGTATAGAGATTTTAGCACCCTTTGTGATGGGAAGTCCGGACGTGATTAGAAACTATCCAGATTTGCAAGGGCTTCTTCGGAAGTGCCTTCGGTTCTGTTCGAACCCGGAACAGACTTGTATGGTTGTATGTCTGACACTACACTTTGAGATATAAAGCTGATTTCTTTCAAATACATTTCTGTTTGGTGGCGGAGATTTATTCTCTTAGCTTAACACCCTTCTCTGAGACGTACGAGCTCAGAGGTTATGTAGTTGAAGGTTATCAGTGATATACTCCCAATGTGGTAGTGTGGCATGCTGAGTGCTGCTGTGTGTTGGTGATCATTTGTTGATCAAAGCATGGCTTTGTGAAAAAGCGTAACTTTGTGGACGATACCTCATCGAGCCTCAGAGACCGGAAATTGTCGAAACAGGAAAGATGCGGTAAGGTTTCAGGGGTAGCTCCCCTAGGGTATGTCCATTCCTTCTGGAAAAGGGTGGTATTATGGTATGGAGCCCTGATACTTACTCATGTGGACACTGTAGTATATTTATTACTGTGTGATGTGTTGGTGTAGAGGATCCTCGGATAAAGGTCCCAAAGGACTGGGGGTCTAATATCTCAGGTTTACTACCCGGGAAGAGGGTAACCGGCCTTGTGTTGGCAGAGAGCCAGGTGGTTCTTGGGGCGTCCCTCCAAAGGCGTTCCCATGTGGCATAGGAAGTTCCTTAACCTGACCATTTGTTGGAAAATCCAAAGAAACAATACGAGCCCTTTACGATTGTAGTTGTATAACCTGTCTCCTCAGGCGGCAGCTATAGTAGGCATAATATAATGGTACCTATGCTGGCTAAGATTAATATTGTATTTTCGAAATGATTTTGTACACTATGCACTAGTAATAATATCAAAAAGAGTTTGTTTGCGTAGTAAGCATGTTTGACTATCATAAGAAGAAATCTCCTCCAAGTCTGCGATTGCATTGTGTGTGTGGTGGGAGGTCTTATGGTAGTTTCATTTTCCAAAAGCATTGCAGATTTCAATGTTTAAAATTCTTTTGTTGTTGTTTAAAGATAAACTATTTGTTGCTCACACCAGTCCCATGACTAACTCGGAGTTTATTGTTCCTTTCCTAAACTCTGGGTGCCCACAATTTTCCACACGAGCAGTCTAGAGTTGGGTTTTTCAGATAGTCGGGTTTAGTAGATTATCTGGAGCTAGTTCAGTTTTGGAGTTAATGGACGACTGACGTTGCTTATCTTGGTGCAACGTGATGGTGGTTCGAGCTGATGTTGGAGTTGTTGGACTCATTCTCCTTTGAGGATCATTTGGAGTTATCACTTCTGTTTTCCGCTGTATCATTATTTATCTCTGATATTGTTGTATCATATTGATATCATTGTTGTATATCATTCTGGATATTGTATTCATTGGAGTTGTATATGATATCATTTATTTCTTTCTTCCATTGTGTTGTTATACTTACTGTGTTATAAGCTCCGGTGAGCCAGATTTGGCGTTTGAATCTGCGGCATTTTGAGTACAAGTGAAGTACGGGTGCCGATTTTCGAAGGCAAAGTCAGGATCGCTACAAAAAGCAATTCAACAATTACAACCCTCGGTTTCAAGGCTACGAGGTACACCCTCCAGAATCACAATCCTCTAGGTAGAGATACTTGATTTCCGGGGCAACAAGTTCACCCAATTGATTTCCAAGGCTACAATCACACCTTTTCTCGCTTGATTGATTTCTAAGGCTACAATCACACCTTTTCTCGCTAGATAGATTACAAAGAAGCCTATAACTCTGAATAGCACTTGGATCTTGTTGAGATAGTGATAGAGAATCAAACCAGAGATAGTCTAGTTAGATTCAATGTTGATTTCGGCGGAGTGATGATAGGATTTTGAATAAGAAAATGTGGAAGAAGAAGAGAAGTGAAAAACCAGAAAATATGATATAAAATTCGTTGAAACTAACCCATATTTATAGAAGAACAACAGTCATGTCCATTCGTGAAAGGTTATGGCGAATAGACACTTCTTTTGAAATTCAAATTTTTGGTTCTAACTGACACTATGCCGACATGGGGTACTAGGGCATGTCGACATCCCAAAGGAAAATTTGATGTTTTGATTTTCTTTGAAAATAACCTTTATCCTATATTAAAACTATTTTAAACTTTATAAATATACTTATATATTGATAAAATACATAGATAAATATAGAGAACAATATATATATATAATTTTACTATAATTTTATATTTAAATCTAGGTATAAATATATTATAATTAAAAGATAGTTTAAAACAAACGAAGTTTAAAAACAAGAATATTTAAGGCTAAAACCTATTTTTGAAAATCATTTGAAAAGATAATTTTTAAGGCTAAAACATTTTGAAAAGCAATTTTGAAAATCATTCCGAAGTTGTTTTGAAAAACATTTTGAAGTAGTTTTGCAAGCTTCTTCCTACAGAATATCTCATCATGTCAGGACTCGAGAACTTGTACAAAACCAGGATGTTCGTGGGTTTGTAAGCCACTTATCGTAGGTTTGTAAGCTACTTGTCGTGGGTTTGTAAGCCACTAAAAAGGTAGAAATGGGTTCCATCCCAAAAGAAAAATGGAGTGAAGATTTCAGTGCTATTATGAAGTTTTAACATAATTCTAGACTCAATACTTACCTTGAAATCTTGAACTCTTGTTAATCTTGATACTCATGAGTCTTCAATCTTGATATCTTGAATCTCTATATTGTACAGTCTTCATTCTTGGTACCTGCATGGTTAAATCCTGCATATACATATATATCTAAACTATAATGTTAGTATTTATATTTTATAATCTTATTCTAAGGTTGTTGTCATCAAAACCATCAACTCATGGACTAACAATATGGAAATCCACTTCTAATAACATTCATTCCAATAAATTAAAATATCACTAAAATCCCAAAAGTTTGGTTAGCTTTTTTTCAGTCTCATTCATCAACATAAAAAAATTGGAATCTCAATTCACTATGTTTCAGTTAATAAATCTAACATAAAACTAATAATTAAAATCATTTCGTAATTACAGAATTAAATCTAATCATTACGTAATTACAGAAATAAAACTAATCATTATGTAATTGCAAAATTAAAACTAATCATTACGTAATTGCAAAACTAAAACTAATCATTATGCTTTTGTAATTATCACTACAAATTTATAGGCAAGTTTACAGTCTTCAACATTTCATGTATATGAATTCATTTGAAATTAAATTATCAGACTCGGGCATATAGGAATAGATCTGCAACGATGTAATTTAGTATTATATAAAAACATCTAAAATTCTCACTCACCTTTATTTAACGCTCCCAAATCTCTAGATTTAATCCAGATTTGACCCTATTATCTATATTCTCCATGTTCTCTATTCGGGTCCACGAACAATATTTTATACAGATCTATTAGAGGTTGGATTAGAGAGGAGAGATTTTGATTTTGATTTATTAAATATAACTAGATCTAAAAGTTTACCTTTTATGTAGCAATTTGATTTGAATCTATCTTCTATCCTCTATTCATTTCTATTCTTCTCCAAAGTGTATACTGGCGATCTATTCTATTTTTTGTATTTAGTAATTCTAGAGGAGAAAGGAAAATGGAAGAGCTTCTGCACTCATTAGAAAAATAATAAATTGAAGTGAAGTCCTAGGTCCTAATTTATAGGGGTTTAAGTGCTAACCGTCGGATGGAAATTGATTAGATCTGTACCACACAAACAATTCTCCTTCGCCACACAAAAGCCCTTCGAGACGACCGTCCTAGGCCCATGGTTGACCTAGGGAGGTCACGGTCGACATATGTGGTTTATTTTTTATGAATTATCAACGTGCGTTGATTTTTTTTCTGCGTTTAATTGATTGTGTGCATTTGTTTCCATTTGTTAATTGATTCTTACCAATTCTTACCCATTTTATAAATCTCTAAGATCTTAATTTGAATGTTAACAATTATAAACATCTAACTAGTCTCAATTGATTTTACTACCTTATTTACATATATAATTATTTTCGACGCTAAAATTTCAAACCTAATAACTTTTTCATTTAAACTTCGATCTGAAAAGTTTATATATGAAAATTGATTAGAAAATCGTCACGAATCCAATGGTATAAGCTTCGTGGCCAAATTCCAACATTTACAAAAATTCCATTTTCACAGTTTATTATTTATTAATTAATTAACGTAAAAAGAGGGGTGTTACAATTAATAAAATGGAACATTGAGTTGAGACAATACAATATATCTTACTATCCCAGGAAGGCGATTCAAGGATAGAAATTGGCAGACTTCATTGCCAAGTTCACCATCCGGGATGATGAAAATGAAGAGGAATGGGTTTAACTTTTTTAATGGAAGTTTTATGTAGACGAAGCTTCTCATGAGCATGATTCTTGGACAGGAATTATTCTAGTGTCCCCAAAGGGGCAAAGGATTTTTTACGCGTTAAAGCTAGAGCTCCCAACGACAAACAACAAAGCTGAATATGAAGCGTTAATTAATGGACTCAAGATAGCAAAGGAACTGAGGGTCAAGACGTTCCATACATTTAGTGGGACCAAAGGCTTAATTGACCATCACTCTTTGAATAGTCTCTTTGGCCAGGCTAAAACGTGGGACCAAAGGCTTTCGTCCTCATCCAAATGTAAAGGATGCCTTTGTTCAACAAATCTTTCGAACCTCGTCTAGTCAGAAGTTAAGTTTGAATGCATGCACTTCACTTCTGGGGCAATAACTTAGATGAGATTCCTTTTTCATCCAATAAGTCAACCTAGGTAGTTTGCTTTATTCATTCAATGTCGCAAAATATGGCCTCAAGTGTTTGGCATTCCAAGTCCTTCATATCACATTTCCATCCGGTTTACTTAATCGGTATGTCCTTGGTAGGATTACTTCGTGAATGACAAGTGGACCTTCCCAATTTGGTCCAAGGGGGCCGTCAATGCGGTCCTTCATGTTTGGAACTATTTTCTCAAAACTAAGTCTCCCTTTTTGAATGTCCATTATCTCACTTTTGAATTATAATATTTTGTGATCTTACGTTGATATTATACTGTTCGAATGGCAGTTCGGTCCCTCAATTCTTTAAGCAAGTCAAGTGATTCCTTTTTAAATTCTTGACTTGTCCCATAGGTATAAACAATTCTTTAATATGAGGGGACTTCAACTTCTACTGGTAACATTTCCTCAAATCCATAGGTTACGGAGTATGGCGTGTGTCCGAAGCAGTCTTGCCCGATGTTGGTATGGCCATAGGACAAGAGGAAGTTCATTTACCCAATTCCCATTGACTTTTCCTAATCGATTCTTCAAAATGTTCTTTATTATTTTATTTGCGGCATCTACTGCCCTGTTGGCCTTTGGGTGAGCTACTGATGGAAAACTTTTTGTGATTCCATTCTTTTCACAGAAGCGAGTGAATTCCTCGCTTTCAAATTGGGTTCCATTAGAAGAAATAATCTTGTTTGGGTGCCCAAATCTTGTCACTATATTCTTGATAACAAACTTTACAATCTTTTCGATGGTTATCCTAGGCAGGAGTTCGGCTTCCACCTACTCGGTAAAATAATCAATTGCTACCACAACAAATTTTTCTCCTCCTCTTGATACCAGGAGAGGTCCGATCAAATTGATTCCCATGCGTCAAAGGACCATGGACTGGAAATGGTAGTTAGGTTACTCGGAAGAAGTCATGGAATTTTAGATAGTTTTTGGCACCTGTCACACCTTTTGACATATTTCATGGCTTTTTCTATCATTTGGCGACAATAATGCCCTTATCTCATTACCTTCTTGGCCAGTTTTATCCCATCGGAATGATATCCGCAAAATCCTTTATGTGCTTACGTCAGCAATCTCATGCCCATTTCAGGTGTGACACATCTTAAGTAAGGAATTGAATATCCCTTCTTATATAATATTTCATCAACTATGGAGTATGAAGGGGCTTGATATCTTAGTTTTCGTGTTTCCTTCTTTTCTTTAGGTAGGATTCCCTTTTCAATATATTCGACCAAGGGCGTCATCCAATTATTGGCGTATGGATTTTTGTGGGTGCCTATCCTTTCTTGATCCTTTCTGACATCGCTATTCACTTGGGGGTTTTCCTTATTACCTAATTGCGAATGAACTTGAGATTTAGTTAAGACCAAAACTTCTTTACCTGATTCTTCTTTCTCTTTTCCAATACTTGGATTTGGATGAAATCCAATTGGTATGATTTTGACTTTCGATGCACCTCGTGAACTTGCTAGCTTCGCCAAAGAATCTTCTTGCACATTATTTTCCCTTAGTACTTGGTGTATGGAGAAATCCTCAAAGTGAACCAATATTTCATGTATTCTTTTGACGTATAAGCTAATCGTGTGTCTTTAGTTTGGAATATGTGGTTTACCATTAACTATGAATCGTTGAATATTATGATCCTGAGAATTTTGAGTTGTCGTGCTAAGGTTAACCCTGTGATCATTGACTCGTATTTTGCAACATTGTTGGTTGCCGAAAAACCTAACTTCATTGTGTAATGAAGTATGTGCCCGTTAGGTGAAATTACAATGTATCCTCCTCATGCACCTTGCTTATTTAACACACCATCCATGTATAACTACCATTTAGGTTTGAGTTTCCTCTCCTTTTCTAACCGTTCCTCAATGAATCTTGTACATTATATGATAAAGTCTACCAAAGTTTGTCCTTTGATCGAACTCCTAGGTAAATATTCAATATCATACTGACTTAATTCCATTCCCCATTTCATCGGCCTTTCTGATACTTCAAGTTTGCTCAAATTTTTCCATAATGGGTAATTGGTTAGAACTCTAATTGGATGAGCTTGAAAATAAGACCTTAGTATTCGTGCTGTCAACAACAAGCAATACGCTAACTTTCTACAATCGGATACCTAGTTTCAACATCTTTTAGCCTCTTACTCGTGTACTAAACTAGGAATTGGATTTATTTTCCTCCATTATTAAAACAGAGCTAATGGCATGTTTTGGTACAGCCGTGTAAAGGAACAAGTTTTCTCCTTCTACTAGGCTTAAGAATATCGATGGCGATTTTAGATGATTTTTAAATTCCTGTAAAGCCTTTTGACATTCCTCTGTCTACTCGAAGATTTTCTTTTCCTGATCGCATCAAAAAAAGAAATACATCTATCTGTTGCTTTGGATATGTATCGATTAAGAGCTACGACTCGTCCATTTAACCCCATTACTTCCTTGCACATTTTAGGCAGCGCCATATCTCTAATGGCTTTTATCTGATCATGGTTGATTTCAATTCCCCTATCACTCACAATATATCCTAAGAACTTTCCGGATTGGATTCCAAAAGATCATTTTTGTGGATTTAATTTCATCTTATACTTCCTTAGCACTCCAACATCTCGCTCTAATCTTCTATATGATCTTCCTCTTTCTTGGATTTCACTAACATCATCAATATATACTTCCATGTTTCTTTAGCCTAAATGGCATTACCTTAAAATAGTACATTCACCAATCTACGATAAAGCTTGTGTGCTCCTCATCAGGCTTAAACATCGAAATTTGATTATATCCTCAATAAGCATCCATAAAGAATAGTAATTTGTAACCACTGGTTGCATATACTAATTGATCGATTCTAGGTAGTGGATAACAATCCATTCTTGGTTGAGATTCGTATAATCAACGCACGTCCTCCGTTTTCTATTGGATTTCTTTACCAATACTGGATTCACTAACCATTTCGGGTAAAATACCTCTCTTATGAACTCGTTCTCCAATAACCTTTTCACTTCTTCCTTCAATGTCATGGCACTAGTTTTATCTAACAACCTTTACTATTGTCATACGGGGAAGAAAATTCGGTTCATATTAAGCACATGACACATCATAAATGGATTTATCCCTTCCATGTCTGCATGGTTCCATGCAAATACATCTATGCTTGATAGTAAGAATGAAATCAACCTTTCTCTAGCTTCTTCGTTCATCCAATTACTAGTTTTTACTATTTTGATTGAACCTTAAGGGTCCAATTCTACTTCTTCTAAACTTTCCATCAGTTGGGTGTTCTCTCGGTCACTCCTCAAGTCTATCTCTGGAACTATTTTCTTCAAAACCTCATTCTCTTCATTCATTACTTGGTTCATTTCAATGTACTTTCTTTTTCTTCTTTTGAATATACCTTCTGGGTTGATCATTTGGCATGCCATTGAAGATAAATTTAAGTTATTTTCCTTAGATACCACTTCACACTGGTTGATATATAAGGGCTTTTGGCTTTGATTACATTTATTTGACTCAAGTCTATAGTAAGATCCTCTCGCTTTATTAAACTGCTCAAGTGTAACAAAATACATTTCGTGGGAATTAAATTGCTCACCATGGAGAGTTCCCCATCGCATTTCGTAGGGAAACTTGACCAACCGATGTTTTTGCGATACGAAAGCATCAATCTCGTCAAGAGCCGGCCTTTAACAGAAATCATTGTAGTAGGAAGTTTGGTCTATGATCACAAACAATGTCTCAAACATTCTTAAATGCGGAGGAGTGCCGATTTGTACAAACAATTTAATCTGACCTACTTGAGTGGAGCCTTTATTATTGAATCCAAAGATCAACTCGAAACTAGGTTCAAGATTTTCCTTTAGAATTCCCAGTTGCTCGAAAGCACTTTTGAAGATAACATTTATGGTGCTGCCTGTGTATATTAAAACCTTGGATACAAGTGAAGGTCATGTCTGAGCAGTTATCATTAAAGGGTCATTGTGGGGGTGTCGAACTCCTCTCGGCTCTTGAGGACTTATCACCATTTGGTATTTTGATTATGCTTTTGAAAGAATTCAATCGTGGATCATTACATATTAAGTAGGTCACCTCTTTAGCCTCCTTCACATATTTGGTTCTCGTTCCCTTACTCAAACCCACAATGTTCGGTCCTCCATGGATCACATCGATATGGTTCATCAGTTGTAGTAATCCCTACGAAAGCTCGTTTCCATGATATTAATGTTATTGACGGATGGCTTTTCATTACAAATAAGCTTTTGTTCAACTTTCACGTATTCTTTAAAGACCCATTTCCTAATCATATTCTGGATAATTCCTGCCAAGACTCTACATTCATCCATTTTGTGGCTATTTAGCATATGGTAAGCACAAATCTCCCCCCATGTTCGGCTATGGATTCATCTTTGCCTTAAATGAAACTGGGTAATCAAGCTCGTCTTTTGTGATAGGATATATATAAGATAGTTTGGTTCAGCCCAGCAACATTTGCCTTAGAAAACTCTTCCTATTTTCCTTTTTTGTCCGGGACTGAAAAGTTCCTCTTTTCCCTTAGATTTCTTCTAATATGAAATATCTCATCCATTCACATGAATTTGTCGATATGGAAATGGAAATCTTGCAAATCTCTACATCCATGAATGTATAGCTCCTTCTAGAATGGCGATCAAACCAGAATTGACCACCATCAACTTCTCTCTGTCACTTACTCTTTTTCCCTTATTGTCCTCTACATTAAATCACTTTAGATAGTCCTTAGCAATTCTCTTGGTTTTTGTTTGATGTTAGCCAGTATGCTAGCATTAATTGTAGGCTCCTTCGAAGTACAGAATTGGGCTAAAAACTCATATAAGAATTGTTCCTATGAATAAATGTCTTCTCTCTATAATGTCGGTACCTCATGGCCACTGCTCCAAAGAAAGTAGATGGAAATAATATGCAACACACAATGCCCAGAGCATTGTATAAATCTAATTGACTTTCGAACGCCATCAAATGGTCGTCTGGATCAGTGGTACTTTCGTATCTAACAGATGGCATTTTGGTATAAGAGGGCAATGGTACAGCCATAATTCTTTCAGTAATCGGTGTTCCCTTGAAATTGTGTTGACTTTAGGATCCATTGTTCTCTTTCCTTTTAATAGCCATGTGTTTAGCCATCTTGTCTGCTAAATCATTGTAATGCTTTTGCAAAACGAAACTTGCAGATTGCGATCTTGAGCTTTTATTCAGCTTTTGGGTTGAGAGACTTTCTACCTTTCTTTATGGTCCTATATTTCTCTTCCCAACATTCTTACTTATTAAGTTCGACTCCATTGTTTTTTTTGGTAGAGATTCAACTTTCTCCACCTCTATTTCTTTTACTCTCTTTGATGATGATTTTTGCGAAACTAATGCTTCAATAAGCTCGTGCATGACCTCTAATTTCCTTTTCATAGCTTGAAGATCATCCTTCTCTTTTGGGATCTCCTTAGGTGTAGACGGTTGTCATGTTTATGTATATCCCATATCAAAGTGAGGGGTTATGTTGTCTTCTAGATGAACATGATGCACCACCTCATCTTGTGGTCGGACTCCAACTTTCTCAATTAATTTTCCCATCATATAAATGCTATTGTTGATCAATTCACAAGGCCTTGGGTTGGGCTCTCAATGAAAGCACCACTAAGTGTTAGTACTAAAATTGGGTCAAGATGATTTGGAATACTTGAGAAGTGTTATACACATAGTCAAGTATGTTGGTCACAAGTTAATGGATGTTAGATTTGCATTCTTGAGATGTCATTATGTAATTTCTTTATTGTTTAAGTCCTTTCATACAAAATTATAATTCATGGACAGCATTGACGGCCATTAAAATTCTCTACTCAAGTTTTCTTTCTATAAGATAGAAAAATGAAAATGAAGAAGAAGGTCAAATCGGAAATTTTGTCCATTTTTAGGGGGGTACCCCTATATTTATAGAAGATTTTGACCATGGGATTGGCGCCACGTGTCTCTTAGAGTGAACGAATGGTGGATTGTGATCTTCACAAGGAAAACTAGCATCGTGGGGAGATTGACAGGCCATGGCTCCAATGAACTTTTGGCAAAGGCTCTGTAATATTGCTTTGCGATAGCTCTAACTGCTTTTCATTATGAAGGCTTTATGGAACTTCCTACGATGGCACTTTTACTTCATCAAATGGATGCTTCCATAACTATGTCACGACGACTTCATTTTTTGTGTCTAAAGTTATTACATAAAAGCTCCTAGCAAACTACCTTACAAACTCTTTAAGCTGTCGACGGCTTCATTTTTTGTACCTAAAGTTATTACATAGAAGCTCCTAGGAAATTGCCTTACAAACTCTTTATGATTGATTAAAAAGGAAGGTTTCTTAGCAATGGCTCTTTGGAATACTCTTACCGATGGCTCTATGAAGGACTCTTAGTGATGGTTCTTTGGAAGGCTCTTAGCGATGGCTCTTTGAAAGGCTCTTAGTGATGGCTTTATTATTTTGTCTCTTAATAGCTAGCAATGCTTTTTATCATTATGGTCTTATAGAAACATTTCATGATAACTCTTTGCGACAGCTTTTGTTTACCATTTGAAGATTGCAGGCGATGGTTGTGTTTGACTCTTTATGATAGCTCAATCATTTTTCCTTATTCAACTCTTTGCGACGGCTTCACAAGACTTATCACAACAACTTTTACGAACTATTTTGATGGACCTACTAAACTCTACACGATGGTTTCGAGAGAACGCTTCCTAGTGCTTTCTTGGAGATTCTTCGCGATGACTTTATCAACTTCCATCGATAATATTTATTTATGCTATTAATTTGTGTTGCCTCATTTGCACACGACAGCTTAATTGCTTTGTTTTGTTACTTGGAGATGGACCATGAAGGCCTTGCAGGATTACTCGTGATGGTTTCAACTATACGCGATGGCTTCAATTATACACGATGGCTTAGATTAGGCGTGATGGCTTCTAATAACATATGAAGGCCCCTAATATAAGACGTAATGGCTTTCAATTGTACATGATGGCATTTTATCTACTAACTTTTTCTTAGAATTTTGGGTGTGACAGGTACTGATGAAATCCTTCGATCCATGATCGGATCATTGCTATATACTTGTACTAAGGGTCGATCGGACTATTTCCTTTATACATCTAATCTTTGACCAGTTCCCGAAGATAGGTAAGATCAAGTATTGGTGCTCGGAGATAAGAATCTAAGATTCCAGATCCTAGAGATAGGAGGTGGTGTAGAATTATATCACTTTACAGGTACGACCTCGCTTATGGCTCGAGAAGATACTCTCAGTTGATGATAAGCGAAGATGATCGACAGAGCATCTTTAATTAACATCGAGAGATAGGAGGGATTAAAGGTGGATGCGCAGAGACAAGAATTCGAGACATCGATTCTCGTAGATAGAAGAAGGTGCATAATTAGGTTTTCCGTGAATACAACCTTCATTCATGGTTGCATGGAATACGTCCAGCTGAAGATAAACGGGGTTGACCACAGAGTTGGCCGAAGGAATACAGTTTTGTTTAGTCAAATAAGAAACATATTGGCGATGATAAACAAAACTAAGTACTGAAACGATACTGAGAAATTATAGAAATATATTTATATGTACGAAGTTACAGTAAATAAGGGCATTGCACATATGCCAAACACAGGCATGAACAATATAAGTAATTGAATTATAGATGATTATATTATATCGGATGTGTATATAGGCAATAGGAAAAAGGATGCAACATTCTAAATGAGGAAAATGTTGGATAGAAAACAATCTTTATATTTACGTAACTTTTCGTACATGGTTCGCGGGGCCGCACCTGCAAAACTAACTCCATCATGTTGGCCCTTTCGATCTATTGGATGCCTTATTATCTTTTTCCAAAATGGGTAATCGATAAAATAGATAATATTAGAAGAAACTTCCTTTAGAATAATGGTTGTTCCTACTCTAGTATTAACTACCTTGTTCAAACAATGTGCAAATTCAAAGAAAAAAGGGCATAGGAATTATAAATCTTCATAACTTCAATGTCTCTTTATAAGAAAAATGGCTCTGGAAAGTTAATAACACTGATGAAAATCTTATTTGGAAAAATATGATCTCAATTCAATTCTATGATAGAACCTATAATCTCCATCATGTTTCTCCCAACTCCAATAATATGTCCTCCTATTGGAAATTCATTTTAAAATGGTTTAATATTTTTAATTTAGGTATTCATAATATAGTTCACTATGGTAATAACACAGCCTTTTGGCACAGTAGATGAATTTTGGCTATTCCTATAAAAGTGGAATCCAAAGAATGTTTTGATATTTGTTAACTTCAAATATACACTAATTTCAGAGCTATGTAGTCTAGATAATGATTTTCCATGGAACTTTAGTTTCAACAGTGCACTACTAGGTAATACCTTAACTTAATTTATAACACTTTGTTCTAAGGTAGAGTTATATAACCTAGATGGCGAAAATGATACGAAGAGTTGGTGTTGGAAAAACAACAAAATATATTCATCAACCATCATTTACAAATTTTTAAATTTCTATGACTAAGCAAAAGAAGTTCAAATACATTTGGAAATCCAATACCCCTCCCCCAAAGCAAGGCTACATGTACGGTTAATTCTACACAAGAAATTAAACATAATCAAAATCTTAAAGGAAAAACATTTGCTTATAGACAAAAAATGTGCTTTTTATAACTCAAGCTTAGAAGACATAGCACACTTATACTATACTTGTCCCCTAACTAATTCTATACTTGTAAATACTCTCCGTATTTTCGAGTTTAATATGAACAATTCTGATTTTAACTACGACCAATATTGGAATGTCATTCGACCTCAATACACCAAATGTTATACAATCTTACTTGATACTATCTTCATAATCACTTGTTAGTATTTATGGTTTGAAAGAAACCAAAGAATGTTTGATAGCACCAACACCCCTTTTAATAACCTAACTTACGATATTGCGTTGTTTACTTACAATTGGATTGCAAATCCTAGTTTCATATTGGCATCAAATGTATTGTTTAAATAGTTTCTTAAAAGGGCAAAAAGTCACATTCACAACTTAAAGCTAAACTTAGAGCATAATAGGGGGAGACATAATATGGCCTTAAGCATTATTATAATTAATCCTTTTGATGAGGATAACTATTTGAACTCTCCTTACCAGCTAGATAACTGAGTTTAATCACATATCTTTCTAGGTTTTTTATCTTTATTATATATACGTATATAACCCTCTTATATACATATATATATGCATGACTTACATCTTTTGTTGAGTTATTTCAGGCATAATAGGTTATATGATCTGGATAGTCTGGGCTATGGAGCTGCTGCAAGTGGGAGGTGGACGGTCACTCTTTTTTGGTGGACAGTCACTCTTTGCGTTTTGTTTGACCATGGTTTTTGTTAGGTGTAATCTTGGTCAGTAGTATTTTTATTCCTTATTTTTCTCTCTTTTTTTAACCATTTATTTTTATTTTTGTTTGGAGGATTTTCTGCCTTTTATTTCTATATTGGGGTTTTTGCTACCCCTAGGCTTGTTAGAAGCACTTCGTTAAGCGTGGAATAAAATTACATGAGTGCTCTCCTACTTGAGAGGATCGCTCATTTTATTTGAAAAATTAATGGCCTATATACATGAAAATCCAAAAGGATACAAACACAAAGAAGCTCAAGAATTGTTCCTAATGATTTCCCTATCTTCGACTTCTTTCTTTCCTTCTTAGAGGAGACAAGGGATTTTCTCTTCAGAGAGTCGGCATCCTATGAAGGCGCAAGATAACCCTCGGGGTCTTTAACCTAGTTATGTCATTATCCGACTGTATGCGAGATTTGGAGGTGTCAATAGATATGCCAACCGCACGAAGAGTAGAGTTTGGAACAATCAAAGGGGCCTATGCCCAATTATTTTTTATCTTAAATTTAGAAATATTGATTTCATCCCCTCCTTCGTTGGTGTAGAATTAGGTTCCTTTTCACTGGTTATCATTAACTACTCGTCTATAGATGCATCGATGTCCTCGAGTCCCTCCAGCATCCATATTTTCTTTGAATCGGTTCCGGGGCCAAGGCTGGAGGAAAGAGTTAAGAGAGTAGACATTGTGCTAATGGTGGTAGATGTAGTCGTGATAGCACTCGGACCTAGGGCTTGGCTGATTGGTGGTAGAGGAGGAAATGATGGTTAACTTGTAAGTTTACAAACAAAAAGTTAAACAATAGAGATGTCCCTTAGTGAGAACTGAAGTTTCTCGAAGACTACGGAGACTAAAAATATGCCTTTAAAGGTTGGAGTTTCTTTCAATGGATATTTAGCAATTTCCCTTTCTTTTAGAGTTTTCTGAGGTTAAGGCAGAGCAGGAGGATCTATTGGAAGAGTGAGAGCTAGAGCGTTGGGATCGTATCCCCCAAAAGTGTCGTTGTCGAGGGTTGTAGACACGGGTGTTTGACTTACGACAACCTCCGGACTGGTTGACATAAAAGTGAGAATGTCTACTATAGACCCTTTTTATGCCAGAGTGGAATCATCTGCATGATCTGAAAAGCTGGGATCAGAGGCCCCGTTCTTCGATTGCAGCCCATGCTGCCAAGATTTTCTAGCCCTCTTCCAGGGCAATCAAATCCTCTTCATCTAAAAAATTTCTCTTCAAAGTTTCTTCATCAACATCACTACCAATTTTTCTAGTCTTCTTCTAAGTTTTGTCATAGGCCTCAGCTAGAGTCTCGGGATAGTCACCTTCTAGCCATTTGAGGTTTTTTCTCACTATTACGTTGGCAAAAAACTAAAGGAGAGTAGCTTTCGTCTCTACTTCAGTTTGGATTGGTTTAGCCTTGAGATCTACGTTTTATTTCTCTTAATGGCCAACTTGGTTTTTAATTCAACCTTGAGCCTGCTCCTTTGATTCTTGTTTAGCTTTCTAGTAGACTTCAAGCTTCGCAACCTTGGGCTGCAGTGCAATGTTTTTGGCCTCTTTCGCCTTGACTAACCTTTTGAGATTGAGGTTGGGGATGTGGACCTTCTTCAGTTAATCATTTAGCACTAGGCCCTTGGCCACTTGAGTTTATGCCAACTTAGGTGGCCTTTGTTGGGAGTCATTGGTGGATTTAGTTTTCTCATCTCTTTCTTTCTTGACTGTGGCCAACTCTCGCTTGTAGTCCTTACATATATGGTTCTAGTTGGCTCTCTCTATGTCGAAAGATCGAATAATCAACTGGTTAGCGGGTTGACATGGGAGAATCCCTTAGCTAATTTCTTCCATTGGTATAGCTGATCCAAAACCCCCCAGTGTCGAGCGATGCCTTCATTCGCATAGCTATATGGGAAGTCCTTGACATCGTATTTAAACCTAACCCCTCAAGGTAGAATTCAGGAAGGGCCGCTTGCATCTTGTAGTAATAACGGTAGATTGACCTTCAGGGGTGCAGGAGAAGATGCATGACGTGAGCTTACTTCTTTGCCAGCCTTGTGGGATTGTTGAGATTGAGAAGGGCTGAATATTTTGGATTGTTAGGGAGTTAAAGTAGTAGTGCTAAAAGGTTGAGAATATGGAGGAAACTCTTAGCGAGAGGATTTTCGCTGCTAGAAAGACTGGGAATACGAGTGTTGTTGATGATGAGAGTCGAAGTTGCGCCGGGAGCGATTGCGCAATTCCCTTTGTTCATCATGGTTGTGCTATCTTTCCTCGGCATCGTGTTGTTCTTGATCCCTCCTCCTCAAACGTTCTGTCTCTGATACATAGTAAGAGGACGCCGTAGTCTAGGATCAGTGTTGCCCAATGCGTTCTCTAATCCTTTCTATAGGTTGTGTCTCCCCATTGTACTCGAAAGGAAAAATAAATCGTATCAGGATTGAATCAATGGATTAAGAACAAGTGCGGAGTTTTTTCTTGTGATACTAGTAGTGTGTGTAGTGTTAGCATGCCTTAGATAGCCCATGGACCATGTTCGAAGGGGTCTAGAGAAAGAGTCTCATCACCTTCAGTGGTCTGGATAATATCACCTGAAGGGAAGTTGAATTCATCGGGGCTGGTGTTTAAAATATCTTCAAAGTTTATCCCACCGGAAGGAAAGTCTAAGAGGTTTCCAAGATCACTTAGAGAACCAAAAATATTTTCAGATGCACCCGTTGGAGGAGTTGACTCTTCGATGGGACTATGGTGTGGTTCGAGTGTGAGTTAGGAAGACTTGATCCCAATCGTTTTGGCCTAAGAGGTGAAATGACCATAGTGCCTTTAGGGGATATCTCCTCCAATGATTTCTCTCTACCGGCATTGTAGTCCTCATCTTTATCTTCCTCATCTTTCCCTCCATCTATTTCTTCATCTCCGCCTCCTGTTACATTCTCTTCTACTCTTGTCCTTTCTTGCCTAAGTTTTCCATGCCTCTATTTTCTTCTTCTTCTCCTCCAAGATTTGCCTCGACTCCTGACCTTTTCCGCTCCTTTGTTCATTATCATCGGAGTCCTGGGCCGAACTAGAAAGACTAATAGTGGCTCGAGTTGCTTTAGTAATAACCGGGTTGGGGATGGCGCTTCTTCCATTATAGAGGAGGTAGAACTGTCGTAGTCGAGCACTCGTAAGAAAATATGAAGTTTTTCTCAAGTTCGAGCTGATCCTCTTTAGGAATGCTAATGATTTGTAAGATTCTTAGTTGGGACTTGTTTTGGGAGATCTAACAGAAATATAGAGAAGGTGTTAGTCGCTTAGGTGAAGAAAGCCCAAGTGTGATAAGAGTACTGAAGGAAGAACCTTACGACTAAACAGCTAGAAGTGGTTGAAGCCCTTAGGCATCGAACGAAGAAATAATCGCTCTTGAAATTACTTCGCTTAATATGGAGCCCTTGAACAACCTTGCAGCAGTTGAAAGCCTCGATTATTAGTAGTGTTAGTGTCTCTCTTCTCTTTTTAAAGCTGAGTAGATACATGAGCTCTTCGAAGGAAGGGGAGCGACCCAGGTGCATCATGAATATATGATATAGAAAAAACTCAACATGGCATAGCCATTTGGATGAACTTGAGTTGGAGCTAGCCAGAGCTATTGAACGAAGAATTTGAGAAATTCATTAAAGGGGGCCATGGCTCCCGAGATGCACATATATCTATTGTATGCGGTGTAGCCTACTGGTGGAGATGAGCCCTTTGATGGGGTTAAGGAAGAAATACCTCATCTTCGAGGATCCCGTGTTCGATGTAGATTTCCATGAGTTCTTTACCAATCAGTTTGGAAGGTGTCTGATATGGAGGGTTGTCCAAGCCCATAAGAACATGCTGGTCCTCCCTTGGAGGAGCAGGGCCATGAGCCTGAGCTGTTGGAATAGCTTAAAGTTGAAGCTCTTGTGTAATTGAACGTCTTACTCCTGGTGAGTAAAAGTTGACACTTAGGCAGTAGATGAGCCTACCTCCGGAGGTGTAAAAGGGCTAGCATCAGTTCAAAGACTAGAAGATCGCCTTGGGTCGATCATTTTAAACTGAAGACTTGATAACGAACATTTCTAGTATGTTTTAGTTCGATGTTCTACACTGATTAAAACCTGTGTAGCCGATGCATAGAATCCAGCAGATGTCGATGTGCGTTGACCAGTCGGATCCTACACATTGACCGGGGCAAGGCAAAATCTTAATCTATACGTGTGTACACTATCAATAACACAGTGTACGCAAGCACTCTATGTAGATAGCCCGTTCGTGCTGGCAAACGAGCTCTGTCATGCTATGAAACTGTGTCGAATTTTACCTGTTATTGTGGAACATACGATAACGGAACCGTTTTTTGGAACGATACAGAGTTTTCTTTGTAGGATTACAGGAATGCGACGTTCGACTCGAAGTGTCGATTACTGGTTGTGTGAAGCGCTGAAGTGCGCTTGATGTGATTGTTTCTTTGAATCGTCCCGTCGAGATTAAGTAGTCAGCCTATAGTCAACTGAAGTTCGATGAAAGTTGATCGTCCCCTCTTCATATGTGAAAGCTCATGTATAATGAACTCAGATCCAACCTTGAAAAAACTCGGCATGGGGATTGTGAAGACCCGAAGTAGACACCAAGCGAACCTAAAAGGAAAAATTTTGGGTCAAACCCGAGGAAGCTTGGAGTCGACTCCGAGTAGTGAGAGGCCATTTTCAAGTTTCATTTCAAACCGACCATAGTAGAAAGAGGGAGCTCAAATTCAAAGTTGAACTTGAACCGACGACGGCAACCTAGCATTAATGATGATGAAAGCGAGAAGGCAGTGGTGGAATTAGCACCATCGAAATCAAGGTCAAAACCCACCTAAGTGAAAGCCGAGATATGGTGGCGTTCGAGTTGAAAAGATTGATGTAGACTTGCTGGGATAGCCTAGATTGCGGCGGCGTTAAAATCTAGACGGCGATGACCAATTTGGAAACAACGATTTTGAAGATTGCAAGGAAGCGGCGATTGAAATCGCAATAGCAAGCAAATGATATGCTGGAGAATGAAAATGAAGTGCGAAAAATTGCCCAAGTGTTATGTATTTATATTTCCCTTAAGTTGTATGTAGGTATCAACATGGTCATGTGTTGGTACCGACATGTTTTGCTCCCATGAGAAGAAAAAGAAAGGAGAAGAAAAATGAAGTTTACCTGATCAAGATACGATGAATCTTCAAAAAAATCGAAGGTTCTAACTTTACTGCGGAAATGAGATGATTCAACAATTATTTGAAGCAACGAGCATGCGCTCTTAGAATAGACGTGATACTTCAAAATGAATGTTAATCGATCGATGACCCTTCTACAGTTAACACCTGATCGCTTGTCTAGGAGTAGACATGATCACGAATTACCAACATGATTTGAACTACAAATTTCACTTGTTATTCGTGCCTAAAAGCATGAATCTGGTCTATTACCTAGTCTTCTGCAAGCTAGCAACTTAGGTGGATGAATATACCTATGAATATCCATTCTTTGGCAAAGTAAAAGATATCTTACTTTCTGATCTTGAACGCCCTATTTTGTTTGAGCCACCAAGTACTGCCTAGCTCGAATTTCACTTGATTTCTAGATCTGAAACGTTGTAATTCATTTGTGCTTGTACAAAACCATCTGAAATAAGATTAAAGTTGATGTAGGCAATTAATTTGAGATCGAACTACTATAAGATACCGTGTGTTCAAGCTTTTATTCTCGTTTTAGACCTGATGTTTGATTTGGGGTATTGTATCATTTTTTAACCAAACAAAGTCAATCAATGTCACAAAAAACATTTATTTAAACCATTGATTTGAGAAGTAACTTTAGAAGGCAAATATTTTAAAATAATTCAAAATTTTCCATAGATCATCTTCTAAGAAACTAACATGTCTACAAAAAATCATTTCTATCTATGAATTCGTTTTTCACAAAAAAATGGATAGAAGATGGGAGAGGAATGAACAACCTAAAGGATCAATAGTACCTTCACATTGTAGCACGCAAAATTTAAAATTGTTTCCATATTTTAGAAATCCAGGATTTTATCCACATAAAGAGCACTGATTTTTCACATCAAAATATTAAATCTTATGAACAACACGCTAAAGCTACAATATTGCTAAAAATAATGAATTCCTAATTCTTCTGCCCTGACGTTCTTACCATACAACTTCACTATCCATTGGATTTGAAAATAAATAGTTGAGCAAAATTTCCAACTAAAGCATCATGATTAAGGAGGTAACATTTGCACTTAATTGACCATTTATTCATAAATAAAAATAAACATAAAAATAAGAAATTAATAGGTGTTTGTTTCCATTAAGAAATATAAGAACTAAAACATATAGTAAATTCAGCATCTTCAAATTGCTTAAGGCTTGATTACAGTTTTTTCCATTCAAAATTCAACGTGATAAACGTTCAGCATTTAGCATTTCAAACAAAAGAGAAGTGTTTTCTGAGAGAGCAAAACGCAGTTAAATGCAGATTTCCGTAAATGTTACAAAAGCAAGAAACTCAACACAAAATTGAAAACCAAGAGATTAACATAAAAGACAATATATTGATTGCAGTTTATCAAATACTTCGATAAACAACAAATGTAGATATTCACATTGCACAACCATGTTGAAGAATGTTCGAAGCACAAATTCTAATAAACGTGGAATTTACAGAAATAAAATTATATAATGAATGGTCTGCGGTACAGCGTAACCAACAACATCGTGCAGGTGTTGGACTCAAGAATGACTGCACATTAATTATGTAAGAAATATACTAACATACATGACAACTAAGAACAAAAAATGCCTACATAGAGCAAGTGAGAAGATGCAATACATTGAAAAATAAATAGAAAAAAATTGATGAAAATTACAGATTACAACAGAATAAACAAAAATGAACATGTATCTACATTCCAGCAAGAATTTCGCGCATTTCTCCAGCAGAAAAAATAGACTCATTGGGATATATTTTGGCAACCAATTGTGTGAAGCTTTCATACTTGTCCAGAAACTCTTTCTGCGTGATACCATGGTCACATATATGACTATGAGATCATCGTATAGAATCCAATATAATTTATATGTAACAACAAAATGTTATCAGAATGTAGCAACTAATCCGATGATTAAGACAGCACCTCATTACTAGAAGTAGCCGCTATTTTATGTTGAATACTAACTAAGTTTGGTTTTAAAGCATTATTGTGTCTATTCCCAGTAGATTCTTTTCCATTAGTAGATTTATACATTTCTCACAAGCTACTTTTTATATAAAAAAAAGTGAGGTGGAACCTTGGCGCAACGGTTAGATGACCCGCATGGTGATCTGGGCGTCTAGGTTTGAGTCCGGAAACAGCCTCTTCGCAATGCGAGGGAAAGGCTGTGTACATTATCGACCTCAACATAGCCCGCTATCGTGCGGAACCTCGTGCACTGGGTTCCACCTTTACTTTTAAAAGAAGTCAAAAATTCATGCATAAATTAAAAGTGAAGCACTAATGCCAACTTCTAACAAGTAGCACCATCCTCAATAGTAAAACTACTAAAGTAATACAGGCACTGTGATTGGTCAAAACAAATATCCCCCACTATCTTAAATGATAAACACTTCAAAAAATTGACAGATAAAACTCTTCACATTTGAAAGTATGTATATGATATACTAACTGCCATAGGCATACAAATATGCTTTCTTACATCCTCTCTACTTCTTTTTTATTTCTCTAGTTCACTTATAGGAAAGTGGACATAAATCTGAATTTGGTTCTTGAAGCAGTTAGAAACCCGAATTTTGTCTGGTAAGTAGTAAGAAATCCGAATTTGGTTCTTGAAACGGTTCGAACATAAGACCTCTAGAATCACAATCTAGAGGTCATACCGCTTGGACAAGTGGTCCTTCGGCCTATTTCCTTCTTCACTAAGCATTTTGAAAGAAAGAAAAACTGTAGTTCTTTTATTATTCAAATGCTTGATTTTGTGTAAATTCTTTACTTCAGAAACTACATCAAGTAAGAAATATTTCTCTTTATCTTTTCTTCTCTTGATTATTTGTAATTGGTAATTAAATTACAAGTTTCAAACTTTTTTTAATCAATATCATGCACCAAAGGACTAGAAGTGGAAATCAAATATGTTAAACAATTATTGATCGTGAACCAAAAACTAGAAGTAGAAATCAAATATTAAATTATCATCCTCGTCTAATCATTTAAATGAAGTTGACAACAAAAACTAGAAATACAAGCAAATTTATAAACGTTAAGGATGATTTGGAGGACCGTATAAATGAAATAGAAGAATGTAGAATACTTCTAGTCTTGTGTTTTATAACTAGTAGTTTAGTGGAAATTTAAAGTATGACAGATTGTATAACCTATCAAGTATATGGTGTTATGCAATCAGTATTTAGTGGTAATTTTGTAATATGATCAAAATATTTAAAAGAGTAATATATTCATGATGATTTTGCATGGTTTGATAGCTTCTACAACTTGATTTTAACATGTCCAATATCCTGATATTTGTAAATATCATGTATCAATACTTGATCAATATGTAGCCGATACTAATATTAAATACTTAGTTTGATAATCCTATGTTTGACTATGTTTGACATTAGCGCTGACAGAATTGCAGGGAAATAAAACACAGATGCTTTAATGCAGATTCAACTGTTAGTTGTCTTTTACGTATACTATGAAAACAAAAATATTCAGGTTCATAGAATAAAATTACCTTGCATTTATCCCATAACGATGGCAACAACTCCTCTGAAGTCAAATTTCTTTGCAACTTCCTATACATGGCATTTATGGATTTGTCAACCTGGTGAAAGAGGGGACAAGGAATACTAATAAGACCATATGAGATCAAGGACCAAATTCAAGAACTTTGTACAGTATAAATTCTAACTTACACCAGAAAAGGTAGATTTTATCATCTTTCTCAAATCTGCTTTCGACAATCCAAGTTGAAAGGGAATCTGTGATGATAAAGTATCGGTAAATAACATAACTGAAGAAAAGCTATTTTAATATAAAGATCAGAGCATGTTTGTTGGCGAGCCTTGAAGAATCAATATGGCAAGTACATAAACTTTTATTTGCATGAAGGAAAAAAAAAAACAACTGGTATAACTAGTACTGCCCCGATTTTTTTTCTTATTACAAACCATTGTCCTATTTTCTCCTCTAGTCTATTATACATATAAATTTTACACAGATCCTTTTTCGAATTAAATCATTTTGAGAACAGATCGAATTAAATCATGAAGTTTATTTATTTATTTATTTAAAAGCATTTGTTACATGTAATTTTTTAATGTAAATCATGAAAGTGTATTTATTTCTATTCTTTTAAATACAACTTTATTTGAAACTTTGTAGGGAACTATTAATATATGATATAACAGTTTAAACAAATCTTTATTTTGACATTTCCATATAAAAAAAGATTTTGATTTCTCAAACAATAATGTAAGTCTGAATTGTAGGTTGCATTTACACCTTTCGACAGATCCATTTGTTGAAAAATTATTTGGTAAACATAGAATACTATTTGTCATATATGCATCCACTGGATTTAAAATTTAAATTTGGTCATTTTATATTCAAAAGATTGTCCATTAGAGGTAAATCTTAAATTAAATTTTCCATATTTATTCTTATTGTTCTTTCACATATGACATGTATTTGACATTTCTATATCTTTACCAAGTGCATAAATAAAAAAAATTAATGATTTAATTTGAAACCAATCTTCGATTATGTGTCCCAATTAAGATATTCAAAAATTAAAATTTGATTAGTATGAAAGAACAAACAAAAATAAGCCTTTTTAGGGGAAACAATAGGATTAATTACCAGCTCAAATGGGATGGATTTTCTTATGACCTTCATTTGTTTGTAATTATATGGATCAAATTTATTTTAAAAAAAAATTGATTAAAAGTCTTCCAAGCAGGGAGAAAATACGAATAATGGGTATAATAAGAAATTTCTCTGAAAGTATCAAAAAATACAGGACTTTATTTTGAGCTAACCAACCTCTTCAGGGGAAATAGTGTACATCAGATCCTCAATCTTTCGTGAAAACTGAAACAGTTTTTCAAATTGCTGCAAAGGATGAAATAAATGGTGGTAAGCACATCTTTTGAAGTTGGACACTGAAGCTTAGTATAAACTTCAAATGAAGAAATACATATTATAAGTATAAATATGAAACACTATTCTTACAATATAGATGATCATATTGATATGACGAGTACAAGCCTGTTCATATGACTCACTAGCCTGGTGGTAAAATTTTGCTAGTGTTGGCACCACATTTGCCAGGTCATAAAGACTGCATTGAAACAATTTAAAAGTAAATTACTCCTGTAAAAGTCTATTTAAATAACTGAAACCTAAGAATATCATGGTAAAGAACATACGATCATATGGGGTAAAGATATACTAAGATATTTGAATAATAACTGACCTATTCTGAAAAGCTGCATAGTTCTCCAAAAGCACAATGTCTGCATATTTCGGATCAACTTGCGCAATCTTCTCCAATGTACCAAACATTGTGCTTACCTGTTACAAACACCAAATTTGTTAGAAAAACTTGAAATTCAATTTATTCAAAAATATACACCTTAATAGTTGACATCAAAGTTCTCTTTAAAAGAGTTATTGTTTAAAATTTTAAACAAAGCCACCAGTGCTAATAATCATTCAGTCATCCATTACACCAAGAGAACACAGAATAGGGTATGGTGCTCCACAATATTAAGAGGCACTGGGTGCTACAATCTACTATTGGATATTGAGCTATACACAGGGACTGATTTATGTTTAGGCTAGTGCCTGATCTGGAATTGTCAAAATTTAGTGATTGGCCATAGCTGAATTTACATATTAGCCCTACTTGGCTAGCCAAAAGATATTTGTAAGGCACGATTTATATTGATTATATATACTTTAGCAGAGGTGAAGCCTTGGCGCAACGGTTAGGTCACCCGCATGGTGATCTGAGCGCCCAGGTTCGAGTCCAGAAACAGCATCTTCGCAATGCGAGGGAAAGGCTGCGTACATTATCGACCTCCCCAGAGCCCGCTATCGTGCGGGAGCCTCGTGCACTGGGTTCCACCTTTTATATATACTTTAGCAACTACTTCAGACCAACTCTTTTATAGATGCTTAGTATATACAGATAGAAAAGAAGTATAAACTGTATTATTGTAATACTTGATAATAATACAAGCTAGAGGGTTACATGCCTTTATAAATAGGCAAAACAGAAGTATTATCTTAAGTGGGCTGCGGGTTGGCCCAAAGACTACACCCGCATTTGTTAAGAGATAAAGTAGTATACAATATCCTATCTCCCGTAATACATGCTTCACTTATTCACCCCCTTCAAACCCAAATTAGGTTTAGGGTTTGCAGCGATTCGCAGATCCAGTCGCCGACTTGAAAAATTGAAGAGATAAAGTTAGACCACTGTCTCCAGTTGTCTTCAGGCACCATCATGAGTTTGAATAGCAGTGATTATCTGAGAATTAGGTTGAGTTGCCTCCTTGTCGAATACTTCGATGCGAGGAGCTTTGGGAATATAGATCTGAGCTTTAGATCTAAGATTGCTGTCAATCTCGTCGACGTTGAGCTCATGTCTGAAGCGGATGAAATTCTGCCTTGACAAGGGTTTGGTTAGAATGTCCGTCTTCTGGTAAGTGGAAGGTATGTAGTTAACTCTCAATTCTTCCTTGATAACTTGCTCTCTCACGAAGTAGAGATCCAGTTCTATATGCTTCATACGAGAATGTAGAACTAGATTAGCAGTGATAGAGATGGCACTTTGGTTGTCGCACCATATAGTAGCTGTGCTATTGAATTTCACATGTAACTCACTTAGGAGTGACTTAATCCACATAATCTCGGCAGTTGTGCTGGCAATACTTCGGTATTCTGCTTCAGTGTTGGACCTTGACACTGTTGGTTGCTTTTTTGCACACCGTGATATGAGGTTGTTGCCTAAGAAAACGCAGTAACCAGTAGTTGATTTTCTATCGTCATAATCTGTTGCCCAGTCTGAATCTGAATAGCCAGTAATGTATAAGGATGAGCATGATTGTAGAATAAGTCCTTGGTTGATAGACCCTTTAAGATACCTCAAAATTCTTTTAACTGCCTTCCAGTGTTCATCCAGAGGTCTTTGCATAAATTGGCTAACTTTATTGACACTATAAGCTATGTCTGGTCTGGTTATAGTAACATACTGTAGTGCCCCCACTATACTCCTGTATTGTTTGTCATTTAATATGTGATCACCCTTGTTTTTAGAAAGGTGTAGATTGCTTGTCATTGGAGTGGGAAGTGGATTTGCCTTGTCCATCTTGGCTTTCACAAGGATTTCATTGATATATTTTTTCTGATTTAAATGAATTTCAGAATTTGAAACTCTTTTAACTTCAATGCCTAGGAAATAGCTCAGTTCCCCCAGATCCTTAATGGAGAATTCTTTTTGTAGACATTGTGTGAGATTATCAATTTCAGACTTGCTATTTTCTGTAACAATAAAATCATCGACATAAATTAGTACATATGTAACAGTATAATTAAGAAATTTGATAAACAATGAGTTATCAGATTTTGTTTGATTGTAGCCATGTCTGGATAGTGTAGCCTTCAGTTTCTCAAACCAGACTCTAGGTGCTTGTTTGAGACCATAGAGTGCTTTGTTGAGTCTGCACACAAGTTGTTCACTGCCATTTTTTGTGAAACCATATGGTTGCTCCATATATTAGTCTTCCTGCAATTCACCATTGAGAAAAGCATTATTCACATCTAACTGCTGGATGACCCAGTTCTTATGCGAAGCAATTGTTAAAATTATTCTGATTGATGTGGGTTTCACAACAAGAGAAAAAGTTTCATTAAAATCAAACCCATTTTGTTGTGAGAACCCTTTTGCCACCAATCTTGCTTTGTGCCTAAGAATTGAGCCATCTGGATTTTTCTTTAGTTTGTATGTCCACTTGCACCCTATGATATTTTTGTTCATAGGTCGTGGCACAAGATCCCAAGTGTTATTTTTGAGTAATGCATTGTATTCCTCTTCCATGGCAACTTTCCAGTTGTCATCAGTTATTGCCTGTTGATATGTGTTAGGCTCACTTATGTCTGATTCAACAGTATATACTTTTGGCTTGAATATGCCACTTTTTGCTCTAGTTATCATATGGTGACCAGTACTTGCAGGAACAGTGGGATGACATCCTTCAGCAGTAGTGGTTCCTTGTTGAGAATTGGGTGATTGTTGATCACTCAATTCTTGATAAGGAACACTTGGATTGCTGTTGTCTGCCTCAGTAGCTCTCAGGGTTGCCTCATTGTTCTCATGACCTGGTTCACTTCTGAGCATGGTGTGTTGTGGGCTGGTATCTCTCCTGCCATGACCTGGTTCACTTGTGAGCATGGTGTGTTGTGAAGAAATGCCTCTTGTTCCATAAGTTCCTTCACTTTGAACTGGTATGACTATCTCTGGTGAAGGTATTATAGGAGGTATAGAAAATTTTGCATTATATTTTCTGAGATGTTTTGATTTCTGCATTGCTAAAGGGGAATTTATGTTCATTAAATATCACATGCCTGGATATATACACCCTGCCATTACTATCTAAGCACTTGTAGCCTTTTTGATCTGTAGGGTAACCCAAGAATGTGCATGGTGTGGACCTGTAGTTGAGTTTGTGTGAGTTATACGGTCTTAGATAGGAAAAGCATTGACATCCAAACATTTTTAAGTTGTGATAGTCTGGTCTAACTTTAGTTAGCACTTCAATGGGACTCTTATATTTGAGTACTTTTGTGGGCAGTCTATTGATCAAATAGACTGCTGTAGAGAAGGCATCTGGCCAGAATTTAAGTGGCAAAGATGCTTGTGCTGGTAGAGTTAGACCAGTTTCAACAATGTGTCTGTGCTTTCTCTCAATGAGACCATTTTGCTCAGATGTATAAGGACATGTGATCCTATGTGTAATTCCTTTATTTTGAAAATATCCTTTTAGTGGTAGAAACTCCTTACCTCCATCTGTCTGTATGATTTTTACCTGATTATTTGTCTGCCTTTCAACATTTGCAATGAATTGTATCACTGCATTGTTAGTCTCAGATTTGGATTTTAAGAAATAAATCCATACAAATCTGGAGTGAGCATCAATAAAGGAGATATAGTATTTATAATCATAATCAGTACTAATTGGAGCAGGTCCCCAAAGATCTGCAGCAATTAGTTCTAGAGTATTGTTATATATAGTCTCAGAGTCTGGAAATGCAAGTTTATGACTTTTGCCTAATTGACAATATGTGCAAACATAGGAATTGGGAATTTTATTAACAAAGATATTATCACATTCACTCAAAACATGTTTAACAACAGTTATACTGGGATGTCCCAGTCTACAATGCCATACATCAAATTTTTCACTGTTTTTTCAGCATTTCCTGTTTCAGTTATATGACACCATTTTCTTTTGGGTTCAGATTTTCTTGTGCTTATGGCATCAAATTTGTATAACCCATTATGTTCTCTACCCTGCAAAAGAATTTCATTAGTTAGATTATCCTTAACAACACAGTACTTTGAGTGAAATTCAAAATAGACATTATTGTCTTTTGCGAATTGTGAAACACTCATCAAATTCTTTCTAATTAATGGTACTCTGAGTAGATTTTTAAGGTAAAGTTGTCTAGTACCATTAATACTTGCATTTCCAGTGTGAGATATATGAACAGACTTACCATTACCCATATACAGTAATTGTTTACCTTTGTATTCTCTGTTGCCAAGATTTAGTTGACTCGGATTGTTAGTAACATGGTTGGTTGCACCAGAGTCTGGGAACCAGCTTTCATCATGAATGTCTTCAATCTTGGCACTGTTGTTATCAGAATTTTCTGACTTGACTTCTTGCTGCATATTCACCAAATTGACACTTGGATTTGTGATCTTGCATTGTTGTTGCTTTGTTGTTGTTGAGCTGGAGTAAAATTTGCATCAGATCTGAAGTAGCATTTGTTTGTAGTGTGTCCATATCTCTCACATATCTGACATCTAGGTTTGTTATTGTTATTATAGTTGGATCTACCACTTCTTCCTCTACCTCTGTTGGATTGGCCACCTCTGTAATTATTTGATTGATTTCTGGTGTTCTGGTTTCTTTCTTGATTTCTGTTTCTGTTCACAGAAGCATAATTGACATTACATTCCAGATTTACTGGTTTCTTTTGTTCTAATCTGCCCTCATGAGCAAGTAGCATTGACTGAACAGACTGGATTGAGGGTAGTTTATCATTAGATGATATTATAGCTACTACAGCTTCATACTCATCATCCAGACCACTTAGTATACATAATATCTGTTCAATGTCTACTACTTTGTGTCCAGCACAAGCCAATTGATCACATATGGTTTTTGCTTTTGACAAATAGTCTCTCATACTGGTATTATCCTTTCTTAAATTCTGCAACTGTCTTTTGTATTGCATTATCCTTGCTGCAGATTGAGAACTGAATGCTTGTTCAATTGTGTGCCAGATTTCATGTGCAGTTTTACATCCAACTAATTGTGGCATTAGATTTGCACTTATAGAGGATAGAAGCCAAGAACTAATCAGACTATCTTGTCTTTCATGAGTAATATATTCTTTATTACTGACTAACTTTCCCTCATTATCTGTAGTGAATCTTGGAGTAATTGATGTGCCATGAACATATTCCTGCAGTCCATAGCCCCTTATAGCAGTTTCAATCTGAAACTTCCATAGCAGATAATTGGATTCATCTAACTGAATGGTGATGATCTGACTTTGAGGCTTGATGATGGATTTGATTAGATCTTGAGTTTCGGTTGGCTGATCTTGAGCATTTCTTGAAACTGAACTGGATGATGCAGCGACATTACTGTTTTCTTCAGACATCTTGAATGCTGAGGATTTGGGATGATCGTAGATCAGATGAGGGAAGGAATGACACTGGAAACAGGTGAGTGATGAGAAAAACTCTGACGCCTATTTCTTGATAAAGCAAGAAAAGTGACATGATCAGGATCTTGTGATCTGATCAGAATCTTGAATTTCTGATGAACCAAGTGCAGCCGATGGGGTGTTTGATGATGAGATTTCTCTGAGACACCTTAATCTTGGCACGGCACTTTGGTTCAGATGATGAGATACTCTCAAATGATGATTATTCTCTGATGAGAGTAAATTGCTGTTAAGCAAATAGAAGAAGCTCCGATACCAAGATAGAAAAGAAGTATAAACTGTATTATTGTAATACTTGATAATAATACAAGCTAGAGGGTTACATGCCTTTATAAATAGGCAAAACAGAAGTATTATCTTAAGTGGGCTGCGGGTTGGCCCAAAGACTACACCCGCATTTGTTAAGAGATAAAGTAGTATACAATATCCTATCTCCCATAATACATGCTTCACTTATTTATACTCACTGTTTTTTATGATGTGGGACTAAGAAATTCATTATTTTGAGAGCACATCTTCATAACTTTAATTATTTTTCCTTCTATTGAAATCTTTGCCCTACCTGAATCTCTTGGCTGGCTTTGCCACTAGCTTAAGAAATATTCACTGCATGGTGATTTACGTGTTGTTGCATATGTGTGCTTACTTTATGTGATTATCATTATTTTATCAATATAAGAAGAAGAAGAAGAAGAAGAAGAAGAAACTTCAACCAGTATTGACACGATGAAGTGAGGATAGAAATGATGAGGAAAACTACACGCTATACTGTATTAAACACAGATCAAACTGACAGGATGCAAGCCATCTTAAAAAGAGGGAATTGTCAAGCCTCTCAATGCCTGTCCAAGAATGTTCCATCGAGGATGGTATCCATTTGTACAAACTCTTCAAGTATGTAATATACAAAGCAGTAGTTATGAAATATGGCTGAAGATACCTTTTCTTCAAGAAAAAACAAATTTAATAAACAAAAATGGATATGAGGCACTAGCTCCATCCTTGTAAATTTGTACCTGGCTAACAAATATTGTTGAAAGAATTTGAGGAACTAGGCCCAAGGGATAGCCAAGTGGTTAAGCACCAAGTTGAGATGTAATAAATGCAAAGTTCAAATCTTATTTATGGCAAAAACCACTTTCCTTTAACTGGATGTATTTAAAACCAGATGTGCATATTTTAAGATTTACGAGTAAATCTTGGATTTTGGTTAAAATAAACAAATGTGTAATCCATGTGTGCTTCCATATGTATTACAACCATGTGCACCGAAATGTTAATCAAGTAAAAGAACATTGGACTAATACAAATCAAGTCAAAATCTAAAATAGAGTAGTGCTCTAAGGCACCATGGTTCACTCCAAACCTTCAAAACAATGAAAATACAGTTTTAGGGCTTATAAATACCAAATTATTTCAAGAATAGATCCAAGGGAATTAACTGCTGTTTGACAACAGGCTGCCGAGTCAATTGAGTGTTAGACAATACACTGCCGAACAAGATGGTTCTGCCTTAGTTGAAAATACATTACCGAATGAATTAGGGGTTAATAGGTAATACATTTCAATCATATTCTTTAGGTGCCCAGATGATGGGCATATTTTGAAGAACAGATAGATACTCTAGAGTGGAAATCGTGCTACCAAGTGTTGTCAAAACTCTTAAAATCTTACGATTTAAATCATGTTCCAAATCGAATTTCTTCCAACGATTTAATTCTCGAATTTCAGTTCAAAATTGAACTAAAATCGCAATTGACAAAACTCATTCAATCCATGATGAAAATAAATATTATTAAAATACCAATTTAAATTTACAAGAGAAGAAATTAACGTTGCAAGTACAAGATTGAGCATCAAAGTATGACAAAAATGTAAATTATTACAATGAAAAAGAAGAATAGATGGTTTTGCATACTTAAATGTTATTTGACAACTTACATGTCTCGTACTCGAATGTTGTTTGATAACTTATATGGAGAGAAAAATAGCATAACATCATTATTGCAGTATGAAGCCATTGAACGTAAGATTCATGTTTTGAATCCAATTCTGATATAAAATTTAAAGTTTACAACTAAAATCCCGTCTGTTTTAAAGTTTAAAATTCACTACATCATTTGAACCCCATTTTGAAAACCGTGGTGTTGTTTTTAGCACCATTTTTTTAGCAAATTGTTCCTATTCACTTCGGTGATAATGACTTTATAAAAAAAAGCTATAAGCACAAGCTCTTTAATTAATCAGTTTTGATGAATATGAATGCAAACAGATTGTACTAAGCTTACCTTTATGTTTGCAGTGGTGCAAGGAAATCACCTTTTATGAACTTAAGAAAATCAGTAATAAAAAAGTGTGTACTAATGAGAAAACATGCTCACTAATTTTGTATACGCTTGATCAACCAACTCCCTAGACTGTCCCTGTATATATTGCTCCATCCGTGTTGCGAGTGTGGCAAACCTACATAGAAAACAAATGAAATTTTGATGCTACTGAATTAAATATAGCAACTCTCTGACTATGATATCATGCACAAAAGGAAGGAACTATTAAGTTAAATCAAATGTAATAGTACAAAAAGTATAACCCATAGGACTCGTCACTCACAAATAAGCGCCCCCCAAAAAAAAAACCTACCCACCTCCCACAAAAAAAATCTCTATACACGCACACACATGTGTGTGTGTGTGTATCCATATGTATATGTATGTGCATATGTACGTATATATGTATTAATATCAAGGTTTGAGATCTCGATCTCAGTTTCAAAATTTAAATTTTTTGATCTAATTCATAAATTTTGGTTCCAATTTGGGATTTATTTTCCATAATTATACTTTTTTTATTCATTGAAACAAAAATGTATAATTTATCTTTAATCAAAAAATAAGATATAAACAAGCAATACTAATTGATTATAAATATTCATAACACTAATAAATATTTATTCATTACTTCGTTTTCAACTTTTTTTAGTTACACTATTCCTATATACTTTGTAATTTAGTATGTTTGCAAAGTTAAATTTCAGATGTTGAACATTCATATATTTGAAACTCAACTTAATTTTTTTTTAGTTTCCTCCATAAAATTTGAAGTCTGGCAGTTTTTTTTTTTTTTGGGCGCGTACGTTCGGATTGGTTTCTTTCCAATCCCTACTGAAACCGAAACAGAACATTCGCAATCTCAGTGATTTGGCGTAAGCCTCAGATCACGACTTGAATCATATACGTATACATACACACACATTTACGTATATGCTAACTGTGGGTTTCTCCACCAAGAGATTCTATAAAGTCATATCCAACCAAGAGGTTTTGTAAAGTCAAAATTTAAATGGCATGATGCATTAAGTCTATAATTATAGATAGCATTTGGTCGAAAATGACAAAATTTTGGTATCACAGTTTAGCAACTTCCAATATATTCTTGGACTGCATTTGATGTAGCATACAAAAGAATAACCAGCTTGCAATCCCCATTCTATCCAAGTGAGCTCATAACTTGTAGTCTTGAACAACAATACATACTGAACTATTACTGCAAAAGGCAAAGCATGTATCAAACATCAGTAACAATGGGAAAATTATAGAAACAATTAACCTTGGAATGTAAGCGAACACTCCCATTTGCCTAGCACTGCGCTCATTCCTCTCAATTTGATGGCATGCTTCGTCAACAAACTGCATAAGCAATAAAATTTAGAAACATGGCAGGAACTTGTATTTGCATGATATAAGACCAAAATATTAGCAAAACTGACTCTGTTGAATTGTATTGATATTCTGGTTTCCAGGTCATGAAGGAGTTGACGCACAAATCCTGCTGCATCTGCTTTCTGACCAGAAAGGTATCGCTCAGTAATCCCATGCATTGAGATACAGCGGAGAGGATCTATTTTGTACGCCCAATCCACAACCGCATAAAAGTCCTCCTTAATCAGATAATAGCAAAAAAGTTATATAAACTCAATGTAACATGTTTCTTAGTATTTTCTCTGTGCAGTCAACAGTGCCAAAAAAAAGTACATGCGAAAGTTAATTCAAAATATTTTACATTTTAAGATAGTTTTTCTCTTTTCCCAAAACTAGTTTATCCAAAAGGGAAAGACAATGCAAACTATTTGTTATTCACATCCATTATCAATATCATTGGAATCAGCTGCACATAGTTTATCTGCTTAAAAAAGGACAGGCAAGTGCCACGTAATTTTAAGGTAGTGACAGTTTTTCTCTTTTGTCAAAAAGATTATTTTTTAATGATTCATTACATCCATTATTAATTCAAATTAGGAGTCGCTGATGAATCATAAATAAATCTCGAGTGTGTATATTATATGGTATACACAAGTGCGTGTGTGCGCTAGGTTCGATGACATTTCATAATCTATATCTCATTTGCATCCATTGGACTGATTTAGCCATTGGCACACACCACTATTACTGCACAATATGTGTTACTCAACTGCTAACTAATGTTTATTATGATAAATAAGCAATTCACAACACACCCAAGTATTTATTTTATACAACAGACAAATAGATAAGTTTATGGAAGTTGGAACACAATTCACACACACACACACACACACACACACCCCTATAGGTATGACCCCGAAATTACAGGAGTGAGGAGAGGGTGGGGAATAGCTTCATCGTCGAGAGAGAAACAACCCGGATGACGAGCTAAGACTACTAAATGACTGCTCAACGATAAATCGAGCGCTCTTGCGCCGAAGATGAGAAAGACTAAGCGATTTAGCGAAGTTGTGGAATGTCAAAAAGCATTGGTATGGGAGTGTTCCACCTTAAGTCTCAAAACGATTCAAACCTTTTTATAGAAGATCTTACTAACAAATAGAACATAGCCACAAAAATTCACTCCAATCTGAAAGTTTTTTACAAAAAAGCAAAGAGGATAAGAGAGGGATTAAAGGATGTGGATTCAAATCCCCCACTGTCTGTTTGTGCAAAAACAATTCGGTTCAAAGTGATTTTGTGCAAAAGTTCTACATGGTAGCGAAATCATTTATACAAAAATTTGAATCATTGTATAAGTATTTACCCTTCAAAACTATATTTCAGATGATAAATTTTACAAACAAATCCAAAAAAAGACGACCTGCAACAATAGATCTCAATGAAAACTTAGATAGTTTGGTTTTCACTAAATTAGGAATTTGTGCTTGCGTACATTCAAAGAAAAAAAGTGTCCATGCACACTTTTAAAGTGCAGATCTAAAATTCACAAATTTGCGCTTGTGCATTTTAAATTTGCATTTGCGCACTTTAAAAGTCTGCAAGCACAAATTTTAATCTGGTAAAAAGTCAAGTCTATTTTTGTCACTGGTTCAGAATAAGGCATATTCTTGCAATAATTTTGTTCGGCTTTATTTGTAAAATTTGTACGATCTAAATTAATATATAGATGACCTCGCTAACAAATAAAACATATCCACAAAAATTTACTTCGATCCGACTTATTTTTGCTCAAAAAAACGAAGAGGAGAAGGATCCAGATCTCCCCTCCAAACTTGTACACAAAAGTTTGAATCAGTTCAAAACTATTAACCCCTCCAAAATGAAATTTTAAATTGACGATTTATATTCACTTGTGATTTTTAAGGAGTTAAAAGTCTCAAAATCATTTAATTTTTCTTACAGACAATCTTGCTTATAAATAAACCATATCCACAAAAATTCACTTCAATCCAAAAAAAATTGCACAAAAATACGGAGGGGTTTTATGCAGTGGGATCTAGATCCCTCCCCCACACATGCACATATGTACGTACATATGTATCTATGAAAAGGAATATCTATGAAAAGGAATCTAGATCCCTTTTATATAAATCTCCTTCCCATCCCCTCTGTCTCCAGTGCAAATATTTTCCAAAACAAAGTTTATGTAGATACATCGTATATGTTAGTCAGACCATTTATGCAAAATTTAAATCGTTTTCATAGATTTAACCCATCAAGCTTACTTGTTAAATCAACGGCTAATATTTATATTTTCGATGCTCCATATTGATTTGCAATTTTGAAGGGGTTAAAAGTTTTGAAATGATTTGAAATTTTGCATAGATAATACCAACATATACAATATATCTAGAGAAATTTACTTCGTTTTGAAAGAAAATTGCATTAGACGAAGGTGAGAGATGAGCAGGAATTAATATATATGTTTATGTATATATGTATATGTATGTAAGTACGTAGGTATGTATATGTATGTATATCATCCTTGCATTCTCCCAAATGAATGTGGTTGAGCACATAAATTCTCTCATTCTCCACAAATTTCTATTTTCAATCATATTTTAGTTTAATTTTTAAAAAGTTTTTAAATTTTTCTTCTCCTGTTAGTTTAGAACTTTTTTGTCTGTTTCATATATATTTATCTTCTCTCTAAGGTTTTCATAACGGGATTCAAATCGTAAATCGTTAAGTTCAAACTTTAAATTGAAATGTTATGTAAATCCCAGATTCAAAAAATTCCATATTTTAAGGTTTGTACACGCTTCAAAATTGATTCTGATGTTTGAATTTCTACGTCTAAACCTAAAACTCATTTTTTTCTTATTTCGTTTTTATTTTATTTAGAAACCACTAGAATTGGAATTATGGATTCAAATGAACATATTGAATATATAAGTATGGATCGAATGATTTTTCTCAATTGTGGTTTTAATTGAATTTGAACCGGAATGTAAATCGAATCAGAATGGGAGGGATCCGATCCGACAGGATTTAAATCGTAGCATTTTAAGATTTTTGATAACAATGTCTCCTCTCATTACCGTGCATCACTTTGTCATCGTTGTACATGTCAATATCATATATAGTCTACTTTCCTTAATTTTCTCATTTATAGGTGTCACTTCTAGTATCTCTTTTACTTTTTGTAACTCTATCTTGTGGGATATAATAGGCCAGATGTCTGTCTTAACCTGTGAAATATTTCAAAAAACAAATACTCTGCTACCTGAATTCCATCAAGCAATTCCTGGAGTGCTTCGTTTAATGTTCCCAACTCAGTTGAACTACTACCTATAACACAAAATACATAAAAACCAATATGGGCTCATAACAATATTATTATAGTCTATTCTCCAAAGAAATAAAATATAGACAAGAGAAACTTCCTTAATTTAATCATTTATACTTTAAGTGAAATAGACATACTCTGTTTGATATCATTTCCATCGGAATCTATAAAGCTTATATCATCATCATTATTGTCACCAGATCCATGTCTATTTCCATTACTAACAGAACCAGGTGGAACAAAAGCAGGAACCTCAAAACACATGAAATGTGCAAAGAAGGAACTCTGCAATATAGTGATACATATACCCATATTAAGTATACGATACAATGCATCATATCAAATTAAAACAATTTAACATGTCATCAAGTGATAACCTCGTCCACAAGAAGAGGAATGAAAATTGTAAGCATCTTAGAGTATGCTTCAGAAACATTAGAAGTATCGACGCTATTTGTAGCTTGACCAGGACCCTCTAACCAACCAGTAGGGTTTCTTGATGCCTTTGTGCTTGCACGAAGTTCACTTGCAAATTCACGTGCCTGAACATACATATAATAATGTCTTATGTAATATTGTGTCAATAGATCCCCTAAACATATTTATTATGGTACTGAATTCATAAGCATAATCATGCAAATACGCTAATTAAGTACATATATAAAAACTTATACGTTTAACATCTGATATCTAGTCAAACCAATTTAAAGATAAAAGATCATCTTGCAGGTTAACTGTAGCGTTTCTATATAGTCTATCTTACCTCACGTCGGAGTAACTGGTTAAGAGAGCGACAGTAAGCCTTCCTCAAAGGACCCAGGCAATTCTTGTCTAGACTCTAAATTGATACAAAGATTAGAAAAGATTGACGATACCAAGTTAGATTGAATTATTTCGTTTACATACAAGTAAATACCTTCAAGTGTTGTAGAAGCCTTGCATATGTCCTACATTTATATCTCAAGTCTGCATGGTCAGGCCTTTTTAATTGTCCTCTCTAAAAAAGGATAAACAATTTTGGTGGGAAGGGTGACATTACTTCTGTATTAAATTAATAGACGGTAACCTGAGAAAAATAGCTCTTGTCATTTATCATAAAATCAACCAAACTGGCAAAGTAGTTCCGCAAGAATTCTGACGCTCTTCGAACAAAAGTATTTTTTAGTTTTTCCAGTTCTGCTTTTTTCTCCCGAACCTGCATATTGGTTGTGTTTTTGCAAATGAGAAGGAATATATTTCTGTATAAAAACGTGCAGAAATGAAGTTCGATTCCGATAATGATAAGCTGCAAAATTGAATGTAAGACAGTTTAGCTACATACAGTCTGTCCTCAACAAATCATTTCACAGAATCGGTGATCGTGATTAAGACATTATTTGGTTGAATGAATTCCATTTTTTCATACAGTCTGGCCGTTAATTAAATGGTCATGGCAATCTTTAAGATGCCAAATAACATAACAAATTTGGCTCGGTGTTAATAATAATTATTGATGCTCTTTAGCTTACATTATTGTAATGATACAATGCTTTAATATTTCTAAAACAAATTTTATCAGGGAATATACTCAATCATGATATAAAATGTGTATTACTATTAAATGCCTCATCAACGGGAAAAAAATAGTGGAGAATGTTGGTTAGAACACACACCGTGGGTTAATGATAATATGATATTTTGGGGCAGAAAGTTATGTACACAGCGGTTCAAATTTATATCATGCTATTTACTGAATCTATGTTACTATGTCACCATTTTGAATGCACCCAGATTGCAGTAGACTTCAATGTTAAGATGAGGACTTGCTGCTGATACATGCACATAAGAAAAAGGATGAGGTGTTGTATTTGTTAGCAAGTTCATCAATGCAAAATTTTGAATCGTCTCAAAACATTAAGCCCATTCAAAATTATATTTTGAATCGATGGTTAAAATAAATGTGATTGATGCTTCATACTGACTTGCAATATTATATGGGCTGATAGTTCAAAACAAATTTAGAAAAATTCATAGACGATCTCGCTAATGAATACAACGTACCTGCAAATATTCATTTCATTTCAAAAAAAATTCACAAAAGGCAAAAGGGGATGTGAGGGATGTTTATAGTGATAAGGATCTGGATCCCTCACCATATATGTATTTATGTATGTGTGCATATATACATGTGTGTGTGTCTATACATACGTATGTGTGTGTGTGTGCGCGCATGCATGCATGTGTGTGCGAACTCTGTCAACACGATCAGAAAAAAAAATTATGTCAAAGTCGTTTTGTTTAAGGTAAAACCTTTCAACTGGTAGTGTTTTAATATCCTAAATGGTGACTACTGATTAGTGAAATAAATATAAAATATTTGTAGTTCATGAATATTTTTATTAAACAATAGTTTACAGCTCGCATGCTTGTATAGCACGGATCCAGATAAGGAGCTTCAAGACTATCCCTCAATACGATCAAAAAATTTTTTATCTCAAAGTCATTTTGTTTTAAGGTAAAAACTTTCAACTGGTAGTGTTTTACTATCCTAAATGGTGACTACTGATTAGTGAAATATAAAATATATGTAGTTCATGAAATATTTTTATTAAACAATAGTTTACAGCTCGCATGCTTGTATAGCACGGATCCAGATTAGGAGCTTCAAGACCCCGTAGTGCTCCATTTAACCATTCACATGCTTCAACATTTTTAAGCATGCGTGACTCCTCAAATGATCCTCCAGTTAGAGATGATGCAAACTGCATTTCAAAACAGGGAGGGATGAACAAATGATAGATCTAGCCTAGTTGTATTACATGTGTCACTCAGCATAGCTCTTACCTCAGAAGGAATGCGCAGACGATCAAGCAGCTTCTCAAGTTCTTCAATAAGTATCTGGTCATTTGTTGACTGCATTTCCAACTTATAATTACGTGATTCTATCTGCAAAATAACAAAAAGAGATCGAGGGTGTGTCTCTTTAGCACTTTAAAAAGTACTCAATAATTATTATAAAAAAAACTAAGACCCTAACTAGAAGAAGTGTTTTGGAGGTTATAACTAATAAACATTACACTTTTACATGCTTATTATGTTTTGTAGTAATTATCGCTAAGTAACAACACTAGATGCACACAACTTCCACTGTAACTAAAGACCCAAATAAGCGATCATCGATAAGACAGAAAAATATCTATTTAAAGCTGAAAAAAAAATAACAAACTTATAGTAGCTCCGCATCAGTGTAAGCACCAAACATATCCAAAAACTTGATCCTTGATTGGAGCAAAGAAATTTGCCAAGTCATATACACACAGAGGTGAACGTTGAACTCACCTTGTAGTTTGTACACAAATAACAAAAGATGGTCTATACATCTCTACAATTAATACAGAGAATTCATAAATAGAAATTTCATGGTGTCTTTTTGAAATTCCAAAAATGCCCTACATTCATCAACGGAATCTCACTTTTGCATTCTCCATCACCATTCCCTTTCCAACCATCCATCAACGGAATTTCACTATCAATTTGCTAGAAATTTGCTTGAAATGAAAATGTTGCGACAATCAAAGCTTTTGCACTTATAGCACACATCCGTCCATAAACTTTTTATTAGATAAAAAGTAAATATTTATAGCTATTAGATGCACGTACGTGCGATTTACACTAGTATGTAATAAGGTGTTTTTGTTGTATGTCTGTATACCGTATAGCATCGGCGAAAAGGAGCCTCTTGCTTATCGTATTGTAAATTTAATCCCTAAAACATAACAATCTAATCCCCAAAATATAACAAATACCAAGTATAGTCTCTAAAATAATAAAAATGATAACACAAATTCATCATGATCAAAAATAAATAGCCAAAATCGTAAATCCAAGTTCAAATCCTTCAATTGCAAAATAGCAAGCGGCGGCTTGCACTATTTAAAATGCAAGATAAAAAGAAACCACCAAAATTGCACAATCTCATATTGTTAACCTACATGTTAGTTAAGCAGATTTTAACTGGACTTAAAAGATCAAAACAAGGACGAAATAATTCATAGACTTGGAAACACGATCGAAAGAAGAAGAAAAGCAACTTGGAGAAGTTTCAACTTAAATAAAGCTAAGTACACAACTCGGCCCCGAGTTGTTTAGGTCGGCACCGACCTATTTCCTCTCCCCTTCTTGCCTCCCAAATTCCGTATACCTCATATACAACTCCAACTACTCGTGATCAAGTGATTTTTCAAAATTTGGACGAACAACTCCGAGGATTAATGAGAAGAAATCAAATAAAGCAGGATAAGTCAAGTGTTATGGAAGATCGCTAGATTCAATTACGAATCGATGGAAAAGAGCTTGAAACACATCAAATAGAGGATATAAGAACATAACAACTGAAAGAGTTCACTTTGCAACAAGCAAAACAGATGGGTAGCGATCCAATTTAGTTCGGTGCCGAGTTGTTTTCTTGGTTCGTAGGCCTCCGTGCTCACTTGTACAACACCGCGCTAGCTTTTGGACTTCACTGCAGACGGGCTTCTGAACATGTTCACATGTTTCTCTATAAATACCAGTCATACAGCAACTAAAAAGGGATCTTCTTCTCCGAATCGGATTCTCTGACGAGGCTTCTTCTTCTTCACTTCTAACCACTCCTTCATTAAAGTCACCTAGGATACTACTATTTGATGTTCTAAGGCTTAGATCGATAAATCTCTAGTACTAGCGACTCTCAAACAATCTAGAAACTCCATTGTGAATCTAAGATCCACTGAATTGTGGTCAGATCTGATAAAACTAGTTGTAATCCAAAGAGAAAATAACTATTAACAAAGATTAAAAGTGGACGTAGACCAGAGAATTTGCCGAACCACTATAAAAATTCTTGTCTCCTTTTACTTTACTGCTGATGACTTAAAGCTTGAACCTGAGATTTGAAGAAGATGAAGAAGTCTAACACCATATCTAATGCTGGAGGAAGCCAACCAGAGTCCGAGGGCAGCCAGGAGGTGTCCTCAAATTCTCATCAATCCATCTACGTGACCAAAGAAGAGATGGAAAAATTAATGAAGAAGATGCAGGATGGAATGATAGCTAGATAACAGGAAATGCTGGAAGGATTCTTCCGAAGGATGGGACAATAAGGAATAGCTAGAGCTGCTGGAATTAAAAACCAAGAACCGGAAACTAATGCATGAACATCTAAAGTTGGAGCAGAGCAAACTGAAACGATGCCCCCACAAACAATACCACTCAGTACCGATCCAAATCCTCTCGGTTCAAAGAGAATTATACTCAAAGGCAACATTGGTGCGAGCTTGGAACGTGCTAGAATGCCGGGAGTAAACGATGCTGGAGATAGAAACTCAAATCAGAACGTGAATGGGCAAAAACCGTAGGAGTATATGCCGGAGCTTTCCCGTAGGAACGGGGGACGGAATGAAACCAGAGAAGCATGTCGGAACGCAAATGTGCAGCTAGAGGAGTATATCAGAATATGTGCTGAAGTTCCCCCAGGAGCCGGAGGCAGAATGTAGCTAGTGATCTAAGACTTCAGCTAGATGACAACAACCGAATGGCTAAGATGATCGGAAGAATAGTTAGAGATGGACCCTCAAACCAAAGTTTGAAGGACGTAAACAGAGATCCATTTACCGCTAATATCTGAAATGCGAGGGAATCCTCCCGATTTCAAGCTTCCGACGCTGAAAACGTACGATGGTTGATACAACGATTCATTAATGTGAAACCTCCGACACATGGAAGTGTTGGGTGCTTCTGAGGAGGTGATGGGACGATGATTCCCGTTACATCTGACAGATTTAGTAGCGATGTGGTTTAAACAGCTGGAGAATGGATCCAAACACATGGACCGACTTGGTGTTCATAAGGCAGTTCACAGTTCATATCTCATGATCAGATAATGTGATGACCTTATCGAGCGTGAAGCAAAAAGCCGAAGAGACCCTCGGAAGCTACTTGACTAGGTTTAACGCGGCAGCTACTGCAGTCGATAAGCCGGATCCATCTGTGATTCTGCAGCGATTTCAGGAGTTGCAAGTAAGAATGACTTTAAAGATTGTTTTGGAAAGGAAACCGCCAATGGACCTTACGGAATTCTATCATGAAGCTGAGAGATATTTGCGTCAAGAAGACGCCGAAATTGAGGATGTTGAAATTAACGCTGTGGATGACGGAGAACTCTCTAGAGCAGGATATGGCAAGGATAAAGGAAAATGAAGAGCTGATGATAATGTTGGAGAACCGAAATGACTGAGGAGGGAATCGAATTTATCTTCCTACACTGATATAACAGAGACCCCGGAGAGGATATACCTAGATACTAGGGGGCAGATCCATTACCAAACTAGACCCGCATTCTATAATGTATATGATGATGTATATTATTCCGCTGTGATCTGTGACTTTGATTCTGATTTATCTATATTATATACTGTTTTGAATAATTTTAATCGTTATGTTTAATACTTTGTATTAATACTGTATACATCTAAATTTCAGTTCAGATCCTCAAAAAGGTAAATAAGACGTGTCAGTGTTAGTATAAAGATATATTCACATTTGATCGCTCTTAACTAGCCATATTCTCCGGATTAGCAGAAGACATTACTTGTAATGTTCTTTGCTAAACTGGGCATAGCGGTGGGGTCGTTATAGTGCTAAAAGAGAACCCACTGATCGGAAAAAAAGATCCGAAAAGTTTGGAAACTTCCATCGGCTGGATGGACATTAAACGAACGAGTGTTGACATGATAGAAGAACTAGTTCGGAGTAACCACCTACAGCAGTACGCAAGGAACGGAACTATGATGGTGCAGTCGAAGCAGCCACCATCTGTAGCGAATGCTCAAGGCACAACTAGGGATCTGGCTCGAGGATGGTGATCCCATGATCAGGATGGACGAAAGTCGGTTCGCTTACCGCGCTATGCTTTTTGCTTGAATAATTAAGATAATAATCTCACATCGCTTACATGTGTACGAGGTCTACATTGGTCTCTAAGCACGCTCTGAGTTGGATGTATGGAATGACTAGTTAGTACAATAATAATTTTGAAATGCTTACACATGTACGAGACCTAGATTAGTCTCTAGGCACGCTCTGAGTTGGATGTCTGGAATGAATAATTAGGATTTCTGCTTGTTTGTCTTGATTTGAATATTTGATTTTTGAAATATCCACTTGGAAGTGATGGCTGATATTGATCGCATTAAGTCCCGACCGAAGAGTCGGGACCGAAGTGAAGGGCGCAAGTTCCCTTACCGAAGAGCGAGTGGACTTGTATGATATTGATCGCATTAAGTCCCGACCGAAGAGTCGGGACCGAAGTGAAGGGCGCAAGTTCCCTTACCGAAGAGCGAGTGGACTTGTATGATATTGATCGCATTAAGTCCCGACCAAAGAGTCGGGACCAAAGTGCAAGGTGCAAGTCTCCTTGCCGGAGAGCGAGTAGATGGACTTGTACAAAAAGTAAGTCTCCTCACCGGAGAGAGCGGATGGGTTTGCTTGGCCGTTGGGTCCCCTCATCGAAGAGCGAGCGGATTGGGTTCAGCAACGATCCGAAAAGATCGAAACCCTGGATTAGATGATAGACGGTCCGTTGAGATCAAAACCCTAGATTGGACAATAAACGATCCAGAGAGATCAAACCCTAAAAGACGAATAGTCCGACAAGACCAAGCCCCAAAGCGGATGCAGATTTGATAAAAGAAATTGAACGCCTTGCAATCGGAGAAAGAAAGATCCTAGATGAACACGAGATGGATTGATGTGAAATGATACCGCGGATGAAGACATCTTGATCATGATTCATGGTAGACACTTAAGCAAAAGAAGGATTGTTAGTACCTTAGGTATTGGTTTTGATGATCACTATAAGACATATAAAATATAGGTATTAATGTTTTATCAAGATATATATAGTATACAGTACAGGATATTAGACGGGTATTGATGAAGAAGACTGTACAATATCAAGATGCTGATATCAAGAGTAGATTCAAAATGCTAATATGGAGTTTCAAGAGTTGGAGAATGAAGACTCATGAGTATTGAAGAGTTCAAGATTTCAAGATATTCTAAATAAGATAAAACCTTGATAGCACTTTCCTGATCTCTCTCACCTTCTCCGATTTTGTTTTAAAATTGTTTTTCAAATATTCTATTTTTAAAATAATCTTTTAAAAATATTTCCCAAAATGATTTTCGGTCTCTAAGATATTATTTTAGTGTTTTTAAGTTCATATATATATAATTTTTGTTTATACTTTTAATAATTTAACTATATGAAATACTTACATTATATTGAATATTCTTATTAAATCTTTCAAAATTATTTTATTAAGTTTTAATATGATTAAAAATATGTATAACCTATGTCCAAATGTTTGTACAAAGTTTCAAAATATTTTACAAATTTTAATATTTTCAAATAAATTTTTATTAAGTGATTTGTCAAAATACAAAGGGATGTGTCGACATTCCTCTGCAAGTATGTCGACAAACTAGCCGAAAATTTCAAAATTCAAATTTGAATGGAAGTGTCTTTCCGTCGTATCTCTTCGCAAATGGACATGACCGTTGTTTCCATATATATACCAGACTTCCAAACGAATTTTCATTAACTACTTTCTTATTTTTCTCATCTTTTCTCTCTTTTGATTTCCAAATCAATTTCTATCGAAACTCTGTCGAAATTCAACCGGAATCAAATTCAATCATCACTAGTTTGATTCTCTTTCATATAATATCTTATTTCTCTCGTCTCTCTCAAAATCAAAGTGCTATTCGAGAGTTATAGAATCGATTGTAATCAAGATCGAAGATCTGAGTCTATAAGCTCTATCAAATCATACTCTTATACTTTGTGGTGTGCTTAGTATCCTTGAAATCCAAGTAGGTGTGATTGTAGCATGTTAAAATCAATTGGGTGTGCTTAGTAGCCCGTAAATCCAGTAGATGTGCTTGTAGCCCGAAAATCAAATGGTTCTACCCAGAGGCCAGGATTCTAGAAGGTGCTCGTTGCATTGAAATCGAGATTGTATTTGCATTTACTAGTTGAAAAGAAATCCATACAAAGAATTGTGCGGGACTGAATGTAGAGTAATTCCGAACCAGTATAAAATCCTGGTGTGTTCTTTCTTTTTTACTTTTACTGTATTTACTTTCATTTGTACTTTGATTATGTGATTGTTAATTACATCATTGAAAGTAGAATCTTAAAGAATTTGAAAAATATTCATATAATCCATTAAACACTATTTACCCCCCTCTCCTCTAGTGTTAATTTAGTCTTAAAATCCATATTCCGCTGACTCACATTTCGTATCAGAGCATTAGTTTTTAAAATATTCATAATCTGATTTTTGAAAAAGTTTCAATGGCAATTTTTGATAATATTTTTAACACTATTTTCGAAAAAATAACTTGCAAAATCATCATAATGCTATTTCATAAATTTGCATCTATTCATTATAAAAATCACGTGATCTTTTGAAAAAGTATGAATTGTGGGAACAGATGTGTTACATGGCTTTTGATGAACGGACACCTGATGGTCAGACGCTGCAGATCAAAAAGGACAAATGGGTAGTGGATGCTCAAGGCACATGACTGAAAATCCAGAGATTTTAAAAGATATAGTTTACAAAGATGGTGGATCAGTAAATTTTGAAGACAACTCTAAAGGATATGTGATTAGCATCGGTAATTCTAAAACTCCTACTATTTCTAATGTTCTGTTAGTTAGGAATTTAAAACATAATTTGTTGAGTGTTAGTCCATTGTGTGATAAGGGTTTCAAAACTAAATTCGTAAAAGATAAATGTCATATCTAAGATAATGAGTCAAACATTATCTTTGAAGACATTAGGAAATGAAACATCTATATATTAAGTATGAGAATCTCAAATGATAATTATGTCTTTTGGCTGAATCAAGTGACCCTTGGATTTGGCATAAAAGATTTGGTCATTTGAATTTCAAACTGATATCTAAAATTGCTAAAAATGATCTAGTTAGAAGTTTTCCCAAAATGAATTTTAAAATTAATAATTTATGCGATTGTCAATTAGGAAAAAAGTGAAACCCGGTGCATGAGGCTCCCACACGATAGCGGGCTCTGGAAAGGTCGATGATGTACGCAGCATTTCCCTCGCATTGCGAAGAGGCTTTTTCCGAACTCGAACCTGGGCGCCCAGATCACCATGCGGGTGACCTAACCGTTGCGTCAAGGCTCCACCTCATGCATGTCAATTAGGAAAACTTAGAAGAAAAAAATCTTTTAAATCAAAATATATGATTTCTACCTCTCAACCCCCTGAACTTCTTCACTTAGATCTTTTCGATCCCTTACAGCTACAATCTATAAATTACAGTAGATATGTATTTGTAACCGTAGATGATTATTCTAGGTTTACCTGGGCAATTTTCTTGAAACTTAAAAGTAATGCTTTTGAAATGTTTAAAATCTTTGTTAAACGAATTCAAAATCAAATGACTAGTAAAATTAAAACAATTCGAAGTGATCACGGTGGAGAATTCGAAAATGAAAATTTTAAGAATTTCTGTAATAAGAAAGGTATAACTCATAATTTTTCATTTTCAAGAACACCACAACAAAATAGTAGTAGAACGTAAAAATAGGATGATTCAAGAGTGTGCTAGAACTATGCTAAATGATAGTATTTACCTAAAAAAATTGGGCTGAAGCGGTTGGTACTGCATGTTATATATTAAATAGAATTTTAATAAGACCATTAACTAGGGAAACACCATATGAATTATTCTATAATAAAAAGCCTAAAGTATCATACTTAAAATTTTTGGTAGTAAATGTTTTATTTTAAATACTAAAGATAATTTGGACAAATTTGATGCTAAATCAGATAAAAGAATCTTTATTGAATATTCAAATAGAAGTAAAGGTTATAGAGTTTTCAATACTAAAACTAATACTATTGAAGAGACGTTACATGTCTCATTTGATGAAAATTTTAAAGAGTATAATCCAAATATTGATGAAGAAGAAAACATTGATAACCCAAATGAAATTAGTAATAATGATATTACCGAAAACAAAAATAATAATAATACAGAAAATTCACATCCAAGTAAAAAAATAAAATACTTGAAAGGTCATCCTATAGAAAATATACTTGGAAATATTGAATCTATTGTTAAAACTAGAAATCAACTAAATAAAATGAGTAGCGTTGCTTTTATTTCAACTGTTGAACCTAAAAATCCAAAGAAAGCATCGGCTGATGATCCATGGATTCTTGCCATGCAAGAGGAATTGAATCAATTTACAAAAAATGATGTATGGAAATTAGTCCCAAGACCTGAGAATAAATCCATAATAGGAACTAAATGAGTATATATAAACAAAATAAATGAACAAGGAGAGGCTGTGAGAAATAAAATTCGATTGTTGCACAAGGTTATTGTCAAGAAGAAAGAATAGATTTTGATGAAACCTTTGCACCCATAGCAAGATTAGAAGCTATACGAATTTTACTTGCTTTCGCTAATCATAATAATTTTAAGTTACATCAAATAATTGTTAAAAGTGTGTTTTTAAACGGTTTTCTTAAAGAAGATGTATATGTAGAACACCCTCCACTTTTTGAAGATGAAAAACTACATAATCATGTTTACAAATTAAAGAAGGCTTTGTATGGTCTGAAACAGGCTCCAAGAGCTTGGTATGACAGACTTAAATCCTATCTATTAGGATCAAATTTTGAAATGGGCAAAGTAGATAGTACACTTTTTATTAAAAGAGATTAAAATAATATTCAGATAATACAAATATATGTAGATATCATTTTTGGATCTACCAACGATAAACTAAATAAAGAATTTTTAGAAATAATGACTAAGGAATTTGAAATGAGTCATACGAGAGAACTAAATTATTTTCTAGGATTACAAATAAAACAACTAAGTAATGGAATTTTTATTTGTCAAGAAAAATATGCTAAAGATTTAGTTAAGAAATTTGGTATGTCAAATACCAGTGCTAAACCAACTCACATGACAACTAATAAAAAAGAAAATTCAAAAGATGTGGATCAAAAATTATATGAAAGAATGTTTGGATCACTACTCTATATAACTGCTAGTAGACCCGATATAATGCATAGCGTTTGTCTCTGCGCAAGATATCAATCTCGAACCTAAAGAAACTCATTTAAAATCCGTAAAACGAATTTTGAAATGTGTAAATAACACTCTTTTACCCAAAAGAAGATTCTTTTTGAATTAATTTCATATAGTGATGTTGACTATGCTAATTGCAAATCAGCGAAAAAGTACAAATGGAATTTATCACTTTTTAGGACACTCTCTGGTTTTCTGGTTTAGTAAGAAGCAAAACTCTGTATCTTTGTCTACGACGGAAGCAGAATATATTTCAGCAGCATTAGCATGTTCACAGGTTATCTATATGCAACAAACTTTAAAAAGTTCTGGTTTAAATTTTACTAAATCGCCAATATATTGCGATAATACAAGTGCGATCAATCTATCTAAAAATCCAACTCGCCATGCTAGAACTAAACATAGTTATATGAGACACCATTTTCTAAGAGATAATGTAAAGAAAGAAATAATATCACTTGAATTTATAAACATTTAAAAATCAAATAGCTGATATATTAACAAAACCATTAAATCAAACATCCTTTGCCAAGTTAAGAAGAGAGGAATTAACCAAGTTACAAGAGATCTTTGAAATTCTTTCAAGTTACAAGGAAAATTCGATGGTTTGCTAATCACTATATTGGCATATGATAGACCATTGAATTAACCAAGTAAATTTTTCCTTGTTTCTTTCTACCATACTATATTGAGAGTATGAAGGGTTTGGAAATCAAACTTGTCTTTATCCTTTGATGATTGTATCTTTAGTGTTGTTTATAGCATTTTCCTCTAGAAATTGCGAGGACGCAATTTTATTAAGGAGGGGAGTCTGTAACAACCCGGATTTTGGAGATTACCGTTAATATTAAATTATAATGCAAATAATAATTTAATATTGTGACTATAAATGAATTGGAGGAATGAAATGTGAGTTAATACTGTTTATTTTATAAAAAACAATGTTTTGATGAATAAACTTGGGTTTTTAATTTATGTGAGTTAATTTATCTCATAAGATGTTATTTCAACATATTTATGGTTGGAATAAATATAAATGAGTGAAAATAAGCTTAGAATATTTTATTTGTGATATTGGGTTTAAAATTGTGGTTTTTTTTCTAAAAATAACAATATCGTCAAATATTGTGTAAATTAATAGTTTATTGGGAAAATAATATTTTTAAGTGTAAAAAAAATTATAGATGGTCGCCCTTAACCAGTCCTATTCTCCGCTTTAGTAGACAGAATTACTTATTAATTCTCTTTGCTAAGGTGGGTCTCGGGGTGGGGCGTTACAGCTTGCTCATGTTCTCTATCGGAAATATAAAAATAATGAAGTAAAAATTACAAAAAAAAAACAAGATAATCAAAATAATACTATGTATGTCGACATACCCTAACCTCATATGTCGACATATAACGGTAAATTCTGGTTTTTTTTCTCCTCTAAAATTCAAATTGTTGGTTATATAATAACTAAATTTCGACTTTCTTCTTCATTTTTCTTTATTTTCTCTGTTTTAAACTTGTGAAACAAAAAACCATGGCATCATCTAATCCTAAACATTCTAGAGAAGAGAATTCATTGTTTTCCTTCCCTTCTACCCCAGGCCCCTTCCAAAACACTACTATGGCCAAGGTCATTAAAATGGAGGGTGAAATGAAGAATATTCTGCAAATCTCACTGAAATTCAAGTGGTGCAACTTCGTATGACCAATGAACAAGAAAAGCAAAGCAAAATTCTTCGCAATTTGCAAAAATACCTATTGGATAATCCTACGAATCCAATTGTTATTGAAGATGATTATGCAAATTTGGCTATTCATAACCTCATTTTAGGCAGCGATGACGAGGAGGAAGAAGAGGAAGAACACATGGAGCAAGATGTCGAAGTTCGATGTGTCGGAGAAGTATGTTTCGGTCGAGATGAAAACCTCGTCAAATAAAAAAGGAACTTTTGTCTTCATTATCCTCACTGTCATATTCACAAATCGCTGATCATTAGGAAATCATGTTAGTAAATAGTTAATTTGCTTTGATTACTTCAAATGTGTGGTATGCATATTTGATTTGATTTGACAGTTTTACTTTGAACATATATGTATAATTTAGAGTTTGATTGGATTGTGATTACATTGTATTATGATATTGAATGAATATATAGTTTGATATGGTTACTATTAATGATTTGTGTTATCACTCATCATTTCTTATATATCATTCTTATCATTATTACTGTAAGTATCTTAGCTAGGGGGAGTTATAGTAAGTTTACTTTTGTTGATGACAAAGAGAGAAATATATAAACTCTAGGCATAGATTAAGGGAGAGTTTTTGTAACTCGGGGGGTTATATTATATTTTATATACAGAGTTGTCATCATCAAAAGGGAAAGATTGTTAGTTACTTGAGTATTGGTTTTGATGACGACTATAGGACGGTATATAAAATATAGATACTAATGTTTTATCAAGATATAAATGGTATACATTGCAGGATGTTAGACGGGTATTGATTAAGAAGACTGTACAATATCAAGATGCCAATATCAAGAGTAGATTCAAGATGCCAATATCAAGAGTTGATTCAAGATGCTAATATAGAGTTTTAAGAGTTGGAGAATGAAGACTCATGAGTATTGAAGGGTTCAAGATTTCAAGATATTCCAGATTAGTTATAGAGTCGTAGAATTTATGTTAAAACCTTGATGCACTTTCCTGATCTCTCTCACCTTCTCCAATTTTGTTTTAAAATTGTTTTTCAAATATTCTATTTTTAAAATAATCTTTTCAAAATATTTCTCAAAATGATTTTCAATCTCTTACTTATAAAGATATTATTTTAGTGTTTTTAAGTCCATATATATATTTATATATATAATTTTTGTTTATACTTTTAATCCTTATTAAATCTTTCAAAATTATTTTATTACGCTTTAATATGATTAAAATAGTGAATATTAGGCTTAGGTCCCTAGTAAGTTTCAAAATACACAAAAACCCCAGTTAAAAAAAGTGTGTGAATTAGGTCCCTAGAATTAAGTTACTAAGTAATTGCATATAGTTATGCAATTTTTTTGGTGAATAATTGCGGAATTTTCCGCAATTTTTTGAAAAAATTACGTAAATTTCCGCAATTTTTTGGATGAATAATTGCGGAATTTTCCGCAATTTTTTGATATAATTGCATAAATGTCTGCAATTATTCACTGAATAATTGCATAAGTGTATGTCATTATTCAGTAACTTAATTCTAGGGACCTAATTTACAAACTTTATTTTACTGGGGTTTTTGTGTATTTTGAAACTTATTAGGGACCTGTGTCAAACTGTCCCATTAAAATATGTATACACATGTTTGTACAAAGTTTCAAAATATTTTACAAAATTTAATATTTTCAAATAAATTTTTATTAAGTGATTTTTCAAAATACAAAGGGAAATGTCGACATATCCTCTGCAAGTATATACCAGACTTCCAAACGAATTTTCATTAACTACTTTCTTATTTTTCTCTCTTGGTTTCTAGATCAATTTCTATCGAAACTCTGCCGAAATTCAAGCAGAATCAAATTCAATCATTACTAGTTTGATTCTCTTTCGTATACTCTTTGATTTCTCTCATCTCTCTCAAGATCAAAGTGCTATTCAAGAGTTATAGGATCAATTGTAATCAAGATTGAAGATCTAAGTTTGTAAACTCTATCAAATCATACTCTTATACTTTGTAGTGTGCTTGGTATCCCATAAATTCAAGTAGGTGTGATTGTAGCCTGTTAAAATCTTGGATGTGCTTAGCAGTCCGTAAATCTAGTGGGTGTGCTTGTAGCCTGAAAATCAATTGGCTCTACCCAGAGGCTGGGATTCTAGAGGATGTGTCTCGTAGCCTTGAAATCGAGATTGTATTTGCATTTACTAGTTGAAAAGAAATCCATACAAGGAATTGTGCGGGACTGGATGCAGGATAACTCCGAACCAGTATAAAATCATGGTATGTTCTTTTCTTTTTACTTTTACTACATTTACTTTTACTTTTACTTTGATTCTGTGGTTGTTTCCGTGATTGTTAATTGCATCATTCAAAGTAGAATCTTAAAGAATTTAAAAAATATTCATATGATCCATTAAACATTATTCGCTCCCCTCCTCTAGTGTTAATTCAGCCTTAAGATCCATATTCCGCTGACTCACAGGGATCCTTAGCTAAATCGGGTCTAGAATGACCTCTGATTTGCAAAAAAAATCTGAAGGAATTGAACGATTCATCGAGATTGAGATCAATGGATGGCCAAAGAGCCCAACTATCGAGGACTGAACATCATAACTTGTTCTCGAACAAAGCACACCTTACATACTTTGAGAGGCAAGTGTTAATCCGCTTCTTAGTCAAGTAGATTTCAACTGAACTTAGAAGATCAAAACAAGGACGAAATGATTCACGGACTTGAAAACACGATCAGAAGAAGAATAAAAGCAACTTGGAGAAGTTTCAACTGAAATGGAGCTAAGTACACAACTTGCTCCCGAGTTGTTTAGGTTGGCACCGACCTATTTCCTCTCCCCTTCTTGCCTCCCAAACTCCGTATACCTCATATACAACTCTAACTACTCGTGATCAAGTGATTTTTCCAAAGTTTGGACGAACAACTCCAAGGATTAATGAGAAGAAAGCAAAGAAAGTGGGAATAAGTCAAGTGTTATCGAAGATCGCTAGAATCAGCTACAAGTCGATGGAAAAGAGCTTGAAACACATCAAATAGAGGATAGAAAAGCAGAACAAGTGAAGGAGTTCACTTTGCAACAAGCAAAACAAATCGGAACCGATCCATTTTAGATCGGTACTGAGTTGTTTTATTGGTTCGTGGGCCTCCGCACTCACTTTTAGAACACCGGGCTAGCTTCTAAACTTCACTGCAGATGGGCTTCTGAACATGTTCACCTGTTTCTCTATAAATACCAGTTATACAGCAACTAGAGAGGGATCTTTTTCTTCTCTGGATCGGATTCTCTGACTTAGGAGACTTCTTCTTCGTCACATCTGACCCCCTCCTCCATTAAAGTCACCTAGGATACTACTATTTGTTGTTTTAGAACTTAGATCGGCAAATTCCGGTACCAGTGACTCTCAAACAATCTAGAAACTCCAGATCCACTAGATTGTGCAGAGTCAAACAATCTAGAAACTCCAGATCCACTAGATTGTGCTCAAATCTGATAAAACTAGTTGTAATGCGGAGAGAAAACAACTATTAACAAAGATTAAAGTGAACGTAGACCATTGAATTTGCTGAACCACTATAAAAATTCTTGTGTCTACGTTTACTTTCCTGCTGATTTTTGCTTGTTTGATTTGGATCTCTACATTTTGGTGCTTTCATCTGATATTTGGGCGTTGGTGTCATTTTTGATGTCAACACGTATTATTTTGAACATCTAATAGTTTATATCACTCATCTGTGTAAGCATATTATTTTTATAATATAATGTAAGTCATTTTAGCAAAAATAGCTTCAACATTTTCATGTGAATTGCTATAAATAATGTGATGCCAAAAAAAACACCACTAACACATGAAACTGAACATTTGATAGTAAAACATGTTACTTTAAATAAATTCCAAAAATAATAATAATAATATAACTTTGAACATTTAATAATCTAAATCATAGCATGTCATTTTAATTATGTTATGCAAGACATTTTACAAATATAAATCAATTCAAAATTCACTTGCCTTGCATTTCAAAATTCATATTATTTTAATTACGTTAAGAGTGCAGGATTTTAATCAGGGATAGTAAATATATATGTGAGATCCATAGAACCCCTCTTAGCATGCCAGCAGCACCCAATCATATTTTGAGCTAAACTCTACATGCTCCCAAAAAATATGATATTTTTTCATAATACTTAAAAAGATCATTTCGACAAAATCATTTGACGAACCAATGGAATTGAATTTATCTTTCAAAACCAATAATTTTGACTTACAATTTTGAAGGGGTTTTTAAAAAAAATGATCGCACTATTTGTAAATACGATTTTCATAGTGAGGAATATTTTTTTTAGAATTTGAAGCATTTGAAGTTGTGTATCTAAATAAAAAATAAAAAAATAAACATTGAAATACTATTGAAGATGGGGTGCTATGGATCCCTCCTCAATAATCTACAATGTAAGATTTTCATTCCTTGCATCAACTTGCGGATCAATTATTGTAAATGTACGATTTGTACAATATAATGATGGTATTCGCTTTCATTCCATGCAACTAAACATGAACAGCAGAACACCTATTTCTTACCAGATAGATGCACCAGACCACATTTTCTTTAATGCTGACGGATCCTTCTATTAATATATTTAAGACAGGGCACATAGTAACATACTAATAAATTTTGGAATAATTTCAATCGTACATCATGTGACCTCTTGTTTAAAGTCATGCCTAAACAAATGGACACGAATATCTAGTAATAGTAGAACAGCGAGAGGGAAGAGGGGAGGGGGTTCCATAAAAACAGAATACATACCGATCTAATATCCTCTCTCATATGTCTGAGTTTGGCATTAAATATCTGCAACCACTGATCCAAGTCATCCACACACGATGTGGCAGTTTCTAGTCCCTGCAATACCTGAAGATACTCATAGAATGAGTTCAAGTGAGATTCCTGATTTTTGATATCCAAAAAAAACAAAAAACAAAAACAAAAAAACCACACATATATGAAGTTACATTGGAAACAAATAATGTGTAAACCCTAAGTGTTGAAATATTCAATCGTAACACTACTTGATCCAAACATATGCACAGGTTTAACTTATCGATGACACCTCGCTGCTAGGTCAAATGCATACCACTCAATTTAACCAGTTGGTCCTGAGTAATCCATGGTGGCATGTCGAATAAACATCAGCAGACTCCTATGTGTGATTAATGTTCTCGTCGATCAAATTTCAGCAATATCAGGGAACCAAAGGTGTTTATTCCGTAAGAAGAGTAAGCCCAGGAAAACATCAATTATGAAGTTCATAAAATAAATAAATAAAAATGTACCTCTTCTATCAATGGTGCGCTTTCCAAAAGGGAATGGACATTTGCTGCTTCTAGAGCAAGAAGTTCTCTCTTCATCCTTTCAGAAAATGCCTCAGCTTCCCCAATTCCCATGACATACCTATATAGTAATATGATGTTAACTGCTGCTATTTCAGCAATTGATAGAACTAAAGTTAAATTCAGTAATGTACAAATGAAAGTGCATAACATTACCAAAAAAAAGAATGCAGATGAGGTTCATATAATTTAAAAGCACGAATCATATATAATCATCAGTGCACAATCTATGGATATCACTGATTTTATCACCAAAATATTGAGTACACTATTCTTAACTGAATCAATTATCAATCATAAATTTTTACTTGCCTATTTGAAAATACGTCAACTGCTAAGAGAATTCAAAAAAGAAAAAAAGCATCTAAGCTAAGAAAGCAAAAAAAATGAGGGCTGTTTGTCACACATAGTGTTATATTTACACCAGTACTTCCAAGACCATATATTCGTCTTCTTCAGAAAGTGCTTTCGGAATAGGTATAGTCCTCACAGCTTTGTGAAAATACAAATTAACTTGTATTATTGGTATACTTCACAAAATACCCATAAAGCTGTTGGGTGTTTTCTACAATAAGCAATTTGGTTGTTTGTTTCTTTTTCTTCCCTCCGTGCCTCTTATCTTGTGTGGTACTGAGTTTAAAAATAAATCTTGATAGAGAAGTATAAGACAAGACATACGTGCCAAGTAGGGCCTCCATATCCTCCTCTTCAGCTTGTGATACAAGGTCTTTTTCAACGGTAACTTTTGAATCACTTTGAGTCAAAACAGATGCAACTGGGTCATCTATGGCTCTCGCTTGATTTGTAATTACCTTGGGAGTGTTCTCCTGAGCCAAGAATTACAGCTTAACAATTAGTGTTTGTATTGTTACACACACAGTTTACTGTGGTTATTGCATTATAAACGAAAATCCTAGGTTGTACAAGATAGCTTATATATTTATTCCTGACAAGCATTACATGCTAGTTCATGTCGGTATCTTATCAGATACCTGGAAATGTTAATGTTTATTTCATGATTTATACAAGTACAACCATGCCATGTGTTTCAAGAATATAGTCAAAAGAATGTAACTGCTCCCCCTTCAGAATCTTGAAATGTAAATAAAACCTTTCATAATTGTTGTGATTGATAAGTAGGTCATCCCCTACAACTAAATATCGTACATTTAAGTTAGAAATACTACAATCATCAACTCAGTGACTTGGTAGTGACTTGTTTGATAGCAGATTTTAAATAAATCATATTTTGAACAGGGAATGCTATTGCCAACAGTGTCGGTTTGGTTGTGAGGCATAACTGGATCTGCATATTTAACAGTACTGTTTCCTTATTTTTTTGTATTTTCAATGTTGTAAATTTTCTGAAAAAAAGATTGTTCCCTAACAAACTAAATAAATGTCCTAAGTCAAACTGATACTGCCAATAGCAAACCCTTTTGAAGATATACATTGCTTACTAATAATGTCTTCATATAAAATCCTTAAAGGTATAATGATATTCAGATTTAAGCTTTAACCTCTAATAACTCCCAGGTGTTTCACACACGGCAATTTAGCCTATAATATGCGAACAGTTACACAAACGTAATGCAGTTAACATAAAACATACATATTTTGCATATTTCAGTTATCTTGGTTAGGTACGCAATAGTTAAGTGTTAATGTGTGAACAAAGGCATATGCATATTTTATTATGTACCATAACTGTGAATGTGATTGTTAGTTTGTTAACTGTTACTATGCCTAAGCATATAGGTCATACTCTGCATAAATAATATAGTGCATATGTCACTACGGCTGTATGTCGCAATGGATTATGCATAATATGGGGAATAACAGCTCTAAATTGGTTATATGATCTGATGGAAACAGCGTGATTAGGTATAAGCAAATAGCGCCTACAATCTGAAAAGTCAAATGCAACTATACCTTTGCCCAAAGAGCCATTTCCACAATATCTATACCAACAACCTTGGGCATCTGACCCATTATCTCCTTGCATATGTTAAAAATGCATATAAGAAGCCGATTCCTACAGAAATAAGTTCAACAGTTACTACAAAAGGGGAATGAAGCAAATTTTCAAATTATTGATTCAGTTTTAATAATATGATGTGCTTGCTTATAAGAGAAAAAGATTCACCTGTCATCTATGTTACGCATAGTCCACTGAGGTGGAGCAACACTCTGGCTTCTGAGATTATCAAACCCCTAAATGAAAACAAACCAAAACCAGGTCTTGCTGTATATTTAAATGATAAACCAAAACTGCATAAAAGTTCTCAAAGGGTATTCGCTGGCAATTAGATTAATACAAGTACCAGCAGGTAAATTACATACCAGCATAAATGTACAACCTGTGGGATCATTTTGAACAACCTCCACCTTCATAAGATGCTTTAGCTTGTACAGTTTAGCAGGCTGCAGATGCAAGAGATACAAAGCACAATAAAAGCCTGACTGAATTTTTCAATAGGGACATAGAGACTGGTGGCTAGCATGTAAACCAGGAATCAACCGCGAAAGTGATTCTATAATTTTTACATGCAAAGTGTTATGGAAAAGACAACATCTTGTATTAGATCAGCAAAACAAGTGGGTTATATTTTCTCTTGTGATTGCTTAAATAAACATATATAAGACTGTAACATCATATGCACAACCAACAGTCATAAATGGAAGAATGTTGTGGTACTATAGAATATGAATACGGCTGGACGCCTATTGTGCACTAGCATTTACAATGAATAAAGAGTATATAATTTCAGCAATCATAAATGATATCACCAGATCTCATTGCATAGCTGATACTTATATATGGCTTATACAAGCATAAAACCAACGTCTTTACCGTCTTTGCCATCTTATAAAACATGACTTCATATTACTACACTTCAAAAGTATCTATACAAAATTTCACATATCATCTAATTGAATTCCACTTAGATCAAGGTTGGGTATATGCAAATCTTCATAAAGTGTAGAAATTTTTTTTGGGTGTGCGTGTGTGTGAGAGGAAGGGAGGGAGGGAGGGAAGGGGTGGGATTAAAGACTCATATGTTCTATTTATATGGTATAAGCAAAGAAAATGGTTAGGTACATACAATGAATACACTACGGATGCATTAGTTATTAGTAATGTATGAAATTTTATTCCACCATAGTAAAGTAACCATTTAATCATTTAGCAATGAATAAAACGCTCAAAGAAACAAAATATCACCTCAAGAACTCCACCAGAAGAATACTTTAGAACATGAAGAAGAGCTTTGGTTCCTTGGCTTTTCGAAGAATTTGCAGCTGCACAGTTGGCAGCCAGAATAATTGAGTTTTGAGTTCAAAACGAACCAAATCTACCTATCAAGCACAATAAAACCTAAATTTATAGGATAACATTGTATGATTTTAAATTGACAGTACTATTGCTTTGGCACGTTGATTTGTCATTTTGTTAACCGTTTATGTGGGTGGCACCTGATATGTTTGGATGGATGCATCAAAGATAAGTGTATAGGATTACGAATATGATCCTTTCTTTTATTGTATTCCATTAACATTGTTGGTTTTTACCTTGTTTCTAGAATGATTTCGTGGAAGCAACAATGTAATGTACTTCTATTTTTTAGCCTCCAATAGTGCATGGCTACATTTATTTATCAGCCTCCAATAGTACACAGCTTTTATTTATTAACCTCCAACATTGCATGGACAATTTATATTCAAACTAAAATACAAATATGATCAATTTTTCTTTTCTTTTTTAGAAATAGAAAAAAAGAAATTCTTCTAGTTGGTTAGTTATGCTAAAACATAGTCATGTAGCATCATAGTTCCAATTTCTCGTATTCAAATTAAATTCGTAAATGATATAGCTCCACTTATACCTATGACAGAGAGAGTATATACTCAAAACAAGTAGATCAAAACGAAGCAACTTATCACTACCATCATTTTAGTCATAAAAGTACAATAAACTAGCGTCAGAAATGTAGATAAGATTAACCATATCAAGTCTTTCTATCAAATATTGATTCTCCAAAATCTTGTGATTCAAGTTGTTCCCTCGTTCAAAAATGGATTCATCAATTTCATGTAGCTTATGAGTTATATTTTAAGTAAATATATATGCCTTCTGTTATATCTTTCTTTACTTTCCTTACATTGTATGTTACCAATCATTTCAATAAGACAACTTCTTATATTGACACTCTAAGAAGATGAATGATGAGAAAACAGTTGTAAATTCTTTACCCTTATCATGTCTCTTGTAGGTATCAAATCAACCTTTGCTATAATAATCTTGCATAACAAACTTAATATGGTAACATATCAAACACGATAGCAAATTTTAGACACTTGATATGCTTCTAATGGCAGTTACTTCAAAAACAATTAATTTATTGCACATTTCTAGAGGCAATATTTTGTTCCTAAGTTCATTTGCAACAATGTGAAGCGGACAATTGATTAAGAATTCAGTTTATACATGTGCTGTGAGAAGTTTAAATCACTTTCAACATTTTTAACTTCACGGCAAATTCACTCATTTTTACCTTTCCATCGCTACATTTCTAGTTACAAATTTGGTCCTAAACTTCACATGATTGCTTTTCTTTTCATTCATTAACAACGAGCGTTACATCACACGCTTCGCGCGTGACGATGGCATGCACTTTGCACTTGAATTGATTTTCTATAAATTGAATATGTTTAATATATTCAAGAGAAATGATTTGCACAAAAATTAAGTCATATTTTTATGCTGAAATCATATGTAGTTAGTTTGAATTTTTATTTCTTTATTGCAGCATCTAATTTTTTCATTAGTTTGAATTTTGTTCCTATTAATTTATAAAAAATGTGTATTTGTTGGATCTTATTTTTAAATAATATTAAAATTTATTAATATTTGTAGAGGGAGGTTCTGAATTCATAAAGGAGTTTACTTGTTATATACTATGTTTTTTGTTTAAGTGACACTAAGATTTAATCATATTTGTAGAGGCTTATTTGATAGATCTTATGTTTAACTGATATTGAGATTTAATAATATTTGTAGAGAAAAATTTGGAATATGTAAAAGAAGTTAGATCCTTATTTTAAGTGATGTTAAAATAGAGCACCGTTACGGTAGGCACTTCGCGCGTAAATTGTTTTCCTACCAATTGTATATATTCAATCATATTTTTGCATTGAAATTAAGATTGAAATTAAGTGTAGTTAGTTTTAGTTTTTATTTCCAAATTGCAAGTTTTGATTTTTTTTTTTTTGTTCAATTTTTATTTCTATTATTAATTAATGAAGAATGAATTTCTAAAAGAAATTTATTTGTTGAGTAACCCCTTTGCTTTAGGGTTAGCCGAGGCATGCTGCCAAAGGCATTTTACAAAAGTTGCAACCTTCGGTATCTGTGTGTGCGCGAGACATATGAAACGTTCGCCGCACACCTCAAATCCTGAATACAAAAAACATTTTGGCCAATTTTAGACATAAAACCTAGTTTTAAATTACAAACCCAAACTTTCGTACCACAAATGTCACATCAAATCTATCAAACTTCTTTTTGAAATCAATGTAAAAAATCAATTCGAGTATATCAAGTTCGTCAATAAATCGATTTTAGATGTAAATCAATTTCTAAAATCAATTCAAGAATTCGACCTATGAAATAAAGTTCAAATAGAAATCAATTTTCAAAATCAATTTCTATGATATCGATTTTGTTAAGTCAATTTGCATACTTTTCGCATTATTTTTTACACAATTTTCCCATGCAATATTTTTATTGATTTTTATCCGTTGTTTTTTATATTAAATTGATATGATGCAATGAGTGAGAAGGATGTTGCTTGAGAATACGCTGACAAATAGAACTGAGATTCGTAAACCCATACCAAGAAGACACAAACACATCCAAAATTGATGGATCTCGAGTAAGGTACGAGAGACAAAAATACCATAAAGAACCGACCAATCCGAGAGATCTGACGATAAACATTAAAGTGTACATTGATTAGCGTTATTATCTAGTTCGACCATCTGATCAGGTCTAGGTTTTGCAAATACACATTTTGTACCCGATAAACCCCGATCGATTCGAGAACCACCAAATTGGGTTCGAGTTCATCGGATATAACTATCACCCCTACTTCAGAAAACCCAATTAATCCGATATCCACCGGATTAGGTTCGGGTTCATCTCTTTAAGCATGTCCAATATGATATATTAATGTATATCCACTATTCCAGTCAATCGTCTTCTTCAATGCTTGTCTTCTTAGGTTTCTTAAATCATAGCTGACACAACTAACACAACAAAGCATTACACACTTTAATTAAAAGCAGGGGAGGAGCCAGTATATGACCAGCTAGGGCACAAGCCCAAGTTCAAAATTTGCATTTCCTCTGTAAAAATCGTCATTTTGAAGATTCTGCCCGATCTGAAATGGTTTGCCAGCCATATTTACTCTCCGTCCTATCTAAAATTAATGTTTAGCTCCGCCACTGACTAAAAGAAGACAATGTCAAGGACGACACCTAGTGAACAAAATATTGCAATTGAAAATGTCTTTTTTGTCATAATTGTTATAAAAGAGCATTGTGTTCTTTAAAAAAATTTGCATTGTTTATTATGCTATATCACATGTACCCTAAGATTGAGAAGTCTCAAAATTACAATAGCATCAGATGCTCTTGGTTTAGTGAAGTGACAAGAACTTATAAGCTAACTGAATTTTATGGTTATAAACCAATATTTTTGCCCGCGACTGTTTAATAGGATGCACACAAAAAATCCTTGAAGATTTGACTTCTCCCCAGACAATGATGTGCCTGGTCACCAAACAACTTAGGATGCCGTTTTATTGGAGCATCTATGTTGCGCTAATAGTAAAACCAAACAGTAGGACATATCACACCAAATTCTCTAATTTCTATCAATGATTATGTTTTTGTTTATCCAAATGTCGCCAAACTTATAAATCATGTATCAGTGTTGTCATAAGCAGCTTTCATTCCAACAAACTGAAATTGAAACTCAACGTTTGCATACAAGTATATAAATTCATAACAAATAAGATCAAAGAACACGTAAATTAATTACTAAGTAAGTTAAAACTTACTGGTTACAGCAATTACTCTGGGCTTGGACATGTGACGATTCAATCTATCAGATTTAGCCCAGATACTATTGCTCTTCGTCAACCTCGTTGCCAGCACTACTTTCTGATTGGCATCCACCGCGGCCTGCGCCGCCTTTCTCAGCTCATCGTCGTCTCTTCTTATCTCATTCATCGCGGTGTCTCCCTCTTAAGATCTCTCTAGCTTGAGATCTTGAGAGTAAGAAAGGGTTTCAGACCGAAAATGATTTTTTTTTTTAATAGAGAAAAAAAGGGAGGAGTGTTCCGCGAAATTTTGGTATTGGACTATGGTTCAGAGTGGAGTCATCAAGAAGTCATGGAAATTAGAACGAGGCACAGGTTAAAGAGCGCGAGTGCAGTTTACCGGGTAGGGCATGATGAGTGTATTTTGAGTCTTTGACAACCTGGTGGCCCTCGTGGAAATAACATCCGAGACGGAAAATGCCTGTAAATTTCATTTCCACCGTTCTTTTTTTGAGCATAATGTTTGTTTTTTTGTTTTTTTGTTTTTTTTTTTTTAAATCCCAGGAGAACCCGGCGGACCGGTAAACTCCTGAGAAGGGTATACTTTTTTGAGCATAATGTTGAAGCGCCATATTGTGCTCTACACGGTGTTTTTTGTTTTTTTTTAACAAGTGTGGTCGATGGACATCAGCCAATCACGGTCTCCCAAGCAGCCAATGTAGTGTCGCCAGTATCACACTTTTTTTAAATGGTTTGCTCAGCATATATAAAGTTGTTATAAATAAACATTTACAAAGATGAAAATTAGGATCACTCTTTATTTTTAAGTTGAGTACGAGAAAAATTCTTTTTAAAATATGTTTTAAACTACACTCTTATTTTTTTATTTCGGTAAAAGAAAATCGGTTTTACGGAAATTAAATCTAAATTTTGATCGCATTATTCTATAATCAAAATTAAAATTTTTAAATCTTTCTGAAAAAATGCAAATATTTACATATTTCTGTGTAAACATTTACAGTCCATAAACTTTGGGTATTTACAGAGTTTTCTGCAAATATTTACAAATATGTTAAAAACCTTAAAATAGATGGTTTATTTTAACTTGTTTTTTCAGGAGGGGAGGCCGTGTATTTTGAAACTTAAAAAAAAAATTACAAAGTTTCCTTTGCAAAATTAAGCTAGCGCAACATGTTCAAACTGCATCCAAAAATAAAGTCAATGACCACCGGCTCAAATGATAAATTGTATGACGCTTTAGGCTGTGGTCCTATAAGTCATATGTTTGAACCGCTAAGAGAACCAAATGAGTATTCTACTTGAATAAAGTATCACTCTTACTATATAAAAAAATCTCCCTCAAACTTGCATTAACATGCCCGCAATTATATAGAAACCACAAAAGGTCGTTATATTTTCAAATAGCATGTCAACCCAGCTAAAATAATGAAAAGTTTGGCCTAAATATGCAACTAGTTGCGGCAGGGGTAGAGGCAAAAGAAGGTTAGCTGTGATCGATGCCCTAGTTAAAATTTTGCAACCCTTTCATTAAATAACACAGTTTTTCAGTTTGCCTCTATCTGAAACTAGAAACTTGTTGTATCTGCGATGAGTTTTGTTGTTTACAAGCCAAATTTAATTATATTTTCATTCCACGGTCAGGTATCTAATTGCAATTCAAACTTTCATTAATCTTTGATTGTCTTATGCAAATGAGATACATATCTGAGTGTATTTTATATTGTTTTTTCCACTACTTAAACATGTTATTTTTTAAGGAAAATATGTTGTCTTATCTTAAATCATAAGCTAGCACAGCCACTGAGTTGCAGGTGCCTTTGGATTCTACATCATTGTTCCAGCATGATCAGTTATGTGTTGTCTTCCCCTGATGTAATATATTAGAATCTGTAATGGTCGATCGATTATGTATTGTCACAAGCAGCTTTCATTTGGAACAATCTGCTACGTCCAAAGAGTGGGATAATTAAGTATATATTTTTTTTAATTTGGTACTTACACGGTTGTACCACAAGTCTTAGATAGTGTATAACATACTACAAGTCAACAATGTCTAATAGTTTGAATTACGTGTTACGCGGAATTCGAACATTTGACCAATGAACCAAAGCCATAGCGTCTAGCCATTAAGACAGTGGTGTTGGACAACTATGTATAAAGTTACAATTATTACTAGTATTATCGCATGTGTTGTTGAAACACCTTTGGTTTCTCTCAAACTATGTTATCCAAATATAAGTCATGATAAAAATGACATGTGTAAAACTTGGTGAATTCAAAATTGCCTACATGGAGGTGTGAAAGATAATTTATTCAAACTTTGTGAGCAGAGTCAGAACTTTGTGAGTAAAGTCATAAATGAAATATAAATAGGCACCATCATTATATTCATCTTCACATAGATGGCATTCGTTGTCAATATGAATGTTCTTCATTTTGACCCTAACTATGGTATCAACTCTTCCTTGAACCAAAAGCCACATATGCAACTTGGCAATGGGAGGAACTTTAATTTTTTAAATTTGGTTTGGATAGTAGTAGCATTTACCTAAAAAATTGAGATGATTATATATGGTCCTGACAGTGTTGCAGGCTTTAGAGTTTAGACCCTAAGAGAAGGAATCAAGAGAGGTAGCGGAAGTGTAAGATGGGTTACTAGTCGTTATGTTGATCAAACTCAAGGTCAAGATTGAGCTTAGGGAAAAGGCTACAATTAGCAGTTATATAGGATGTAACCGACAAAGTGTTATCCACCGCTTGTACGGTTATGCTTGTTAAGCAAACTCAATGTCGGATCCCCAAGGCAAGTGGGTCCTAAAACCCATTAGAGAAATTGAAAAGTTTTCTATTTTTCTGTTAGGGTTTTGAGAAATACAAAATCTAATATGATCTTATTAGATAAATGACCTCTTAGCATCAACTAATTATTTTTTAGGACACGTGTTCAAAATAATTAGTTTCCAGGACACGGGTCGAAAATAAACTCGCTACTCCTCGCTAATCCATATCTGCCGCCAATTCGAAACAAAAATAGGGCTTAGAAATAAAATCGATTTCTTCTGTATCAATTTCCATTCCATTTTCTCTTCCTAATATTTTTGCTTCAGCATCATCGATTTCAGCTTAAACTAAAATACTTTCATCGAGCAATTTCTACAATCACCTTAAACTTAAATGCGGAACAAGTAAGTTGTATTTTATTTTGATGTAAATGTTTTAGTTATATGATAAATCGTACTTAAATATTCATTGTTACTGATGCTGATAATAACTTTTATAATCGATTTAAGGTATTTTAGTTCTTGTTATAATTTAACATAATCGACATTTGTTTAATCAAGCATACCTAAATATTCAATTGCAGATGATACTAAACCCTAGGTGTTAAACTGAACGAGTTATTGTTTAGCTGTTAAAAAAGATAAACGTATCTATCTATTAATGTAAAATATTTAGACTACATGCTAAACCCTAGTTGTGTCTGATATTTACAATTACTTATTAGATAGGATTTTGTTTTTATCATGATTTAAAGTTATTAGAAAAAATATAAAACTAATTTAAACCCTAGTTGGAAAAGATAAAAGCATTTATGTTTTTATGTCAAACATTAAAATACAGAATAAATCCTAGATAAATTTTTATATCAGCTACTACATATAACATAATAAATACTGAATTTAAGTCAATTGCAGTTGTCCTGAAGGATTTATGCGAAATAAACATACTTAATCAACTTTTAAGTACAAAAAAATTATTCTTCACTCTTTCTAACATTTCATTATGTATGACAATTTTTATGCAGCGTAAAGATGCACACTAGGTCTTCTAAATCAAAGTTATTCATAGGAAAAACAACTTGCATATTCATAAATGAAGGTGGAACTCAATGCATAAATATTAGACCTATATCTAGTCCATTCTGCAATGAACACAACCAGAGATCATCATTATCTTCAACTTCATTGGTAACTGTTTTCCTACTTATGTTTCCTATAATATTTAGTTGTACTCTTCAATTTGTATATACATATTAAATTGGAATCTAGATTCCATATTTTAAATAAAAAAAATAGCTAAATTTTTTGAGCTTGCATTGTTTACCTTGGTTAGTCTGCTATGCTGTCACTACATCTAAGTATACATGTGTATATACATATGTGTGTGAATATATATATATATATATATATATATGTGTGTGTGTGTGTGTGTGTGTGTTTGTGCATTCACTTCATGTAGTTTGTATTGGGTTGATGTGCACTGACTTGAGTCGTTGCTTTATATGCAGTCTGTGATAATGTAGCTTGTCTGCACGTGCATTCTCATCTTGTCGACATGTCTGGTCAAGTAAGTACAAAAAACTATACTTTGCTTCATTATAAATTCTATACTTTGCTTCATTATAAAATCTATACTTAATCCATAATTTTTTTTGAAATGTAGGTTATTGATTGGTTTTGGTTCGGAAAAACAAAATTATTAGAACAAAGTTCTAGCATTATATATGTGAACACAATAATGACAGTAAGTGAACTATAATGTCAAATTTAATTTGTTTCTAAGATAAGTTTTTTGAAATTATTTTTTAACAGAAAAGTGCAACAGATGGAAACATGGAAAAATATCAAAAGGGATATGTTTAATCCTTTTATTAAACAAACACTTCTAAATCCATTATGTTGCAATATATTATTTCCTATACATGGCAACAAACATTGGAGCTTGCTAGAGCTAGTGGTGGAATCATGTACATGGAACCATTATGATTCTCTACACTTGACCACAAGATCTAAGACATTAAGAAGTGGACATTCGAAGTTTGCTATTACTGTGGTAAGTAAAATACACAGAAAGTAAAAAAGATAAATAGATTTATCATTATTATAAAAAAGATATATATTTTTTTTGCGGAAAGTAGCGGTAAACAACATCAATAAAGACTTACAAGACGTAGGCGAGAAAACAATTCTGGGAAAGTCTACATTGATTAAAAATGTTAACTGTGCTCAACAAACCAACGGGTAATTTTCAGGATACTGGAGATATTTTTACAACAATGCATGTTACACAATAACTAAAATTTTAACAAATGCAGGTTTGACTGTGGAATTTTCGTAATGATGTTTATCCAAAAGATAGCACAAGGAATGGACACAACATCAAAAATCAGTCCAGAACAACTAAACGCATTTAGAGCACAGATAACTGCACAAATTCTCTCCGATGAACCATACTGCTGGACAATTGAAAATTTCTGCAGTTCAGCTTCAGCAACAAAAAATTTGAACTGACAATGATAGCAACAAATTATTTGATATCTAACAGTCTTTTTATCATACATTTGTTAAAATTTTATTTGATGATAGATTTTAGACAGTATATCTGAATTTACTGATGAATTTGTAATGGTTGACTTAGGCCACACAAACGTTGTAGACTTGAGTTTGTTTATGTGTGTGTTGTAATGGTTGACAGTATATCTGAATTTACTGATGAATTTACTGATGAATTTGTAATGGTTGACAGTATATCTGAATTTACTGATGAATTTGTAATTGTAAAACCTACTTGCAAATGTTGTAGACTTGAGTTTGTTTATGTGTGTGTTGTGCACTTGTTTGCACTGTCACTTTTGAATCTGACTATGCATCTGTCAAATGAAATATCAAGTACATAATCACTTCAGTCTATGTTGCTTTTGTATATTGTTAACTAGCAAGTACTTACACAACTGATTTTAAATTTGATAATGAAATTATGGTAATTGATAGTGAATTTGTAATGGCTAATGTTTTTAATGCTCTGTTAAAAAGATAAACGCATTTATGTTTTATTGACAGTATGTTTCGGGTAGCAATATACTAGTCATACTTATCTCCAGTTGTTCTGTTTGATTTGTATTCCTACTGCTGTACGTGAAAATCGTGGATTTATATATGATTTGGTTCGAATATCCGTTGGCATTGAGGATATAGAATATCTCATTGTTATGCTATTAAAACTGGTCCTATTTGATACCACTTTGATTTTCTTGTAGTGACCAGCGTCAGGGTTGGAGTTCATGAATAGAAAAGACTATATTTTAAGAATAGACATAATAACTACAGTAACATATAATAACAAAAAATAGACTATACACAAGAATTAAAAAGAAATATCAATTTATCTTTTTTAATAGAACTAACAACATTGTATTCCAAATAACAGTTAAACATAAATAATTGCATACAACCAAAAATAATCAAAATCAGATCATAACCAATTCAACATATGCAATTATTCAAATATTCAACTCAAAGTATTCATACAACAACCAAGTATTCATACAACAACCAATCAAATACTTTGGACTAAAACAATCAACTCAATTATTCAACTCAAAGTATTCATAGAACAACCAATCAAATACATTGAACTAAAACAATCAACTCAATTATTCAAAAGAACACCCCCTTCTATTATGTCCTAGTTTTTTACACTTTCCACATCTATTTTGCTTAGCATGAAAATCAGCCCCTTCAATCCTATTCATCCTAGGCCTACCAGCTCCACGAACAGGCTTAGAAGGAAGAACAATAGATGATTCTTCAACTTCAATTGCTTCCTTATCAAAAGTTGGAATAGGATTGATCAAATGCGAATACGAAGCTAGATAATACTCAACAGTAAAGTAATTCTCAATATATTCATAAACAGAATTTCTGGTTAAAGAAATACACTTCAAAGCATGCACACAAGGAAAACCTGTCACTTTCCATTGATTGCAACTGCAAATGCGATTTTTAAGATCAACCTTTTGAGATGTTGGAGAATGAACTTCAAAAATATACCTTATAAAATTAAAAACAGGTAAAATATATAAACAGATTGCATTTCCAAAAAAGGATTATTAGCACTATATATATTCTCTCTAATCTATCTAATAAATAAGACCCAAATCATGTGCAGCGAACTAATAGTGAAAAATAAGACTCATAAACCAAAAAAATTAACAATCATACTGTTCATATTCTTAAAGATCACAGAAGTTATGCTATAAGGGAAGAAAAAAAAGATAATGTATGTTTTCTCATGAATTCTACATGTGAGCATTGCTCAATATTTCCATTATATATTTACTGTTAAGGTATAAATTTATAAACTTGAAAATATCTTGTCACAGCTTTCAGTTATACCAAAAACCATAAATACTATCAAAAATAAAACACCCATGCATGTGAATAAACCCTAAACGCACACACTAATGCATCATACTCCTATGCACAACATTATTTTTTACCATAACAATATCTCAAAAATAAAACACCACAATGATACTTGCTTTATATTACTTGATCCTTACATTATTCATATTATCATAAGCCTCAATGCAGACAGAGAGAAAATACGTAGCAAGCGACACCAACAAAATGAAATCATAACACAGGCTACATAGCAGGTTGAAAAAAGATAAATGCATTTATCATTTTTCAGAAACTGTGAACATCATGTAAATAGATATAAATACATACCTAGATGATTTAGAAACACTCCACCCAAATCCTTCTTCCTTCAATTTTAACAAACGAGCTTCCAATTTCGGACATAGCACACTAGTCCACTTTAATGCCTCTTCTCTACGATTAGACATTTGCATCATAAGTTTTACCCTAATTCCATCAAGACAAGCAGTAACAGGCAAACTTCTTTCATCCAAAATCCAAGAATTAAAACTCTTAGATACATTGGACTTATTTTCACCATATCGCTTCCCCGGAAAAAACAAATCGGCCCAATGATCATATGGTTTATCATTCAAATACTCTATAGCTTTGGCACCTCCAATTTCTTTGTACTTGGACATGGCTTTTTCAAACTCATGATGATTAGAAGCTATAGCACAACTCTCAAGTAAATGAGCTACCCAAACACCCCTTCCACTTTTCACAATGCTAGCAATATTATTTTGCATATGATGCAAACAATAAAATGATGACTATTTGGAAAAAAAATTGGAACACTTAACAATAAACCCCAGTGTCTATCACTTAAAAAAGTTAATATTCTATCACAACTAAGAGCATTCTTTAGGTGATTCAAAAACCAACTCCAACACTCTTCATTTTCTTTGGGAACAAGAGCCATTGCTAATGGGAAAAAACTTGGAAAAAAAACAAAAAAATAATAATTCACTGTTTATTAATGTACATTTGAAACAACAAAATGCACTATGTTTGAAACAGTATTATCTAATAGTAAACAATCACATGAACACTATGCCCTTGGCCCAAATAAAAAAGGAAAAATAAATTTGCTAGAGACAATTCATCCTTTTTTTCTTTTGTTTTTTAAATTTTGCTACTTGAATGTGTAGTCTATGCAGGAAGGGTAGAAATTGCAAAGATATGATACTTAATTCATGCATACGATACAAAGACTTATATTCGAACTTCTAAAAGATATATGATATTATCTTTTCTATATGCTGTTTAAATCATTTGTATACGTTATGTAAGAATTTCAAATAATGAGAAAAATGATAAATATGTTTAACATGTAGTAGTAACTATGATATATAAGTACGGCTTAATATGTTATTTAATTCTTTATCTTAAAAGATAAATGCATTTATCTTTTTTAACTCCTGTATAACATTTTGTACATCAAATTAAATAACATTAAATCTTTTACAGTGTTTGTTCTGGATCAAATTTACATAAATTCATTTCTGCAATAATTTCACATGCTAAGCCCTAACGCAAAAGAAACTATAATGAATTGAACTGGATATTACTACATTTGAAACAACCAAATGCACTATTTGAATCAGTACTATATAACAGTAGACTAATCACTTAACCAAAATGCAGTATGTACATAACAAAATTCACTAGAAAAATCACTTAAAGAAACAATACTATGTTACATAAATTGATAACAAGGAACTAATGCACACAGTACAAAGTAAATACAACAGCCAAAAAAAAAGATCAAAATCAGTACCTTGATTCCCATTTTTTGCAGTGGCAGCCATCAAAATACCACTTCGCCCTTTCAAAAAGGTAGCATCTAAAAACACCATAGGACGACAATAGCTGAATCCAAATATACATGCCTCATAACATACAAAAACTCTCTCAAATTGATTAGTGTCAGAATCCACATTCATACTTGAATAACTATTCGGGTTATTTCTTTCCAATGCCTTCAAATACCAAACTAAATCATTGTAAGATTTCTTTTCATCACCGTAAATATCATTTATAGCCAATTTCTTACCCTTATAAGCAAAATAATAGCTCAGCTCCACATCATAATCTCTTCTAAAACTTTTAATGTTATCCTTGGTTTTTCTTTTTGGCTCATCACGAATTTGATTGAAGATTAGACTTTTCACAAGATCACTATTAATAGTTGGACTACCAAGTGAACGAAATCCACCACCACAAGTATGATTCAGCTGAATGTTTTTAACAAACAGTTGGTCCAATTGCTTCAGTTTGCAAGAAGCATGAATCCTAAAAGGACAACTATCTATAGCACATCGAACTGTCAATCATTCTTTATAATTCTTAATATATTGTACTTTAAACCCATTCTTCAAACAATAAGCACTAACCATTCTACGGAATCCAATAGCAGAATCAAACCGTTGACCAACCCCAGTAAAAAAATCCATATTTGAATTCTTCTTCAACAACTCATGTAAATCCTTTTGTTGAGCAAAACCAGAATCTAAATCATCATCATAACCTAACATATTATTACTTGACTCACCACCAACTACTGAACCAGACTTGCTACTTTCAACAACAAAATTATCCGTTGAATCAATCTTCAACCGTAGAAAAAATACCAAAAATTCTTCCTTTTTAAACCAAGACAAACACAATACAGCTTGAAGATCACTATCCGTTTCAATAAAGGTAGTCTTTGATTCTCGAATATAAAAAATATCAAAGCATAATGGACTAAAATTAATCCACTCCTCGCAAATCCTATTCCTAACAGAAGAAATAGAAGCATCCAATCCAAAACGAGCACTAAAACAATTGTTATCGAAATCAAACACAACTATAACAGATGAATCACACCTGTAATAAAAATGTAAACAAAAAAATAAGTATGTGAAATTGATTGCTCGGCACATCGAACTCTCAACTGTAAACAAAAAGAATAATTTCTTTAATTTGAAGCATGAATCCTAAGAGGACAACCATCTATAGCACATCGAACTGTCAACTGTTCCTTACAATTCTTAATATACTGTACTTTAAACCCATTCTTCAAACAATAAGCACTAACTGTTCGACGAAATCCAAGAGCAGAATCAAACTGTTGACCAGATCTTAATTAATATATGTAAAAATGTTTATGCCGGATCCTTTTTTAGCCCAGTATTCAAAAAAAGATAAAACCATTTATCTTTTGCATAATACTTTACATGCATCCATATTGAATTAAAAAGGACAATATCATCCATATTAAAAATGACCGGTGCATCCTATAAATTATCTTTCCCATAATAGATTTTATGTTCTTCCAAAAAGCATTGTCAGAACTAAATAAGAAATCAACAACTAATTGTCACATTCAGTAAGAACAACACAAATATGCTTATTATCAACCAAAATTTCTTTATAGACAATAATTTGTCAGCGAACAGCATAAAATAATAACATAAAATAATGAATTTTTATCACAAACAAACAAAACAGATCCTTAAAATCAACAAAAATAAAAAAAGTACCTTTGACCACCATGATCCATTAACTGATTGCTTGAACTTTGAGTTTCAGATCCCATAGATAGAACTAAAGAAATCGAAGAACAAAATCATAAACAGCAATCGACACTTTTTTCCGACGTGATATGATATCTTGAATGTAACCAATCCGATTTGGGCAAATCTCCTAATCGATTTGGGAAAAACGCGCCTCCCAGATCGATTTAGGAATATCGCGCCTGATCGATTAGCAAAAAATTGCACCTACCTGGTCGATTGATGAAAATCACACATGATCGATGTGAAAAAATCGCGCCTGGTCGATTTTGAAAAACAGCGAGACGTTTGGATTTGAGAATGAACTGAAACTCAACCGTATTTGTGTTTTTGTCCTGGAAAATTATTATTTCAAACTCGAGTCCTACAAAATAATTGGACTTGGCTACAAGTCCCTCCTCGCTAATTTCCACTAAATCAAATGAATCGCATTTAACCAATCTAATAAGTATGAGAACATATGTAATATTATAATATTTACTAGTATAAATTTGCGGAAAATATTCAATAAATATTTATTGATTACGGTATACATAGCGAACTAAAAATAAAGATCGTAGAATAATTGTATATTCAACTTGAAATTAATTTTGTGGGCATGTAGTCACTTCAAAGCCCACGATAACAAGCCAATCATACAATCATTTAAAATTTTCAAATCTGGATTCATTTAAGTTTTAACTTGTATAATATCGTTTATATCCATACGAGTATGGTCTTTATACATAATATGTGAGTATGGATATTTGATACATATTTGATCATATACAACCGCTGTTGTAAAAATCCTTCTAAGCCCTCGCCAAGGCTCCGCCTAGGAGCTAGACGAGGCTTATCGCTTCTAGCCATCCGTCTATGCCTGTCTATGCAAGTCTTACTACATCATCTAAGAATTCAAATGGGTATCTAGGCATTGGTTGAAGCTTGATGCCTTCTATAAGCATATACATGCTAATTCTAGGTGTTCTTGCCAACTTGGCTACTGTTAAGTCTGTCTAAACCCTAAAATTTTCAATGTTCAACAAATAATACTAGTCCAAATACTAAAATTTTAACAAATATAAGTTATCAAAAATTCCTAGCTTCGATTAATCCTCGCATAAACGATTACTCCTTAATTCATACTTACCATCTAGCATATGCCTAGCGATTTTTACAACCTTGCATACATAGTTGTATGGTGAACAATGTTATTTCATAATATAAGAATTTCAACTAATTGTTATTTGAATGAAGCAAATAAAACTTAGTACGAGATAGTATACCTTAAATGATTAAGTGTATTTTGCTTGTTAGAAATAGCTGTGGATCAAGAACTAAAGATATGCTCAATCAACTGAAATGTCGGTTTGGTCCAATTAATCAATTACAAGATCGACGTCCTTAATTTTTTAAGGCTGAATGATAGCGACTAATCATTGGAATTAAACCATGATCTCAAGGTTAGGGTTTCTCCTAAAGGTATGAACTTTGAAGAACGAAAATGGAAATTTAAGATGGTAGCAATAATGTTGGTACCATTGAGGTGAGTGGATGGTGAACGTTGAGTGCATTTCCAATTGTAACTAGACCTTCAATATTTGTCTTGGAAAAACTAATTGTTTACACTTTAGTAGCTACCATTTCACTGGCTCTAGTATCCACTGGTTGTCCCAAAGGGAAGGTAAGAAGAAGGGATGTAGAGATGGTTAGATGAGGCCAAGGTCTTACACGTATCAAAATTTGCGCATTGGTCTTTGCACTGTTATTGCTTTTTGTTGGTTGGTTCCATATCATAAGGCTCCCCAAAAATTAGCTTTAAGGGGCATCCCTTCCCCCGAAGTTATGAGCTATTTTTCCAAGTTCCTTAGAGGGAAATATTTTTCAATATCTATAAGGCCTAGGACCCGACTTAATAAATATCTTATCGTAAACTTAAAATAAAGAGAAAAATTAAGAAAAAGAAATCGATCAAAAAAGGGCAAGTTAAGTGAACTTGAAGCAAATTGCTATCAAAATCATAAAGAGACGCCATAGCTGGAACTATACTAGTATTGGAAGAGGGTTAAAAGGAACATGAAATATGATTTCAATTTTGTCTAAAAGATTATCTTTTATAAGTTTTATTTCACAAAGCTTTTTGATATTGGATCAGAAATCTCCATTGTAAACTTGTTACAATGATTGAAATAGAATGCTCATAGAAGATGTGATAGAACTTCGCATTGTCGATGTTGTTATAGCAATGGCAGAAATAATAGGATCTCATAATATGAGTTTTCCGATGGCACATTTAAGTTACAACAGCTATTTTCAAGAATACCGATATTATTTTGTGAAATAATAACTATTTACAATTTGATCAAAATAAACACAGTTTATTTATATCAGATGTATAATAACTTGTGAAGATATGTGTTGAAAATATTTATATTCTTGAATAAGTGGTGTATTGGCTTGAAACATTATAAAAGCTTCTAAATATTAAGTATAATTAATTTTGGAAATTTAAACTATGCTATTGATCATTGAGACTTATTACGCTGTATATGAAGAATATCTTCGTATTTTTGTGATTGTGAATCATGATGAAGTATGTCTTGGATGATTGATAGCAGTTCTTATATTCGATCATAGTATGACTAGAGTTGATATAACATTGGTTGATTTCATGGAGTGTCTTAATGTGTCATCCTAAACGAGTTTGAGCCCTATTATCTGACATTTGAATGGAGCGACTTCTCAATGAATCTGGACTTCAAGGTAATGAAGGAACGGATCAAGAGCTTAAGAGATTACTTGGAATGATGGATCATAAGAAGTTGGAGCGAAGTTGGAGCATATTAAATATGGTCGGTACCGAGCACAGTCATATTGGTACCGAGATGATCTTGTGGATGGCCCACTTCTGAATAAGTGGGTGACCCACTTTGGTACTTTGTAGAAAAGACAAGTCTTGCATATGACAAATCATGTCGATGCTAACATGATTTGATGAAGTAATTTTTAGAACAAATCTTGGAAACTCAAAGAGAAGAAAAAGTGATATGGCATCGAGCAAATGCGATCCGTATGAACCATATTGTGGTGGACACCGACATGATTTCAACTACGAATTTACCTTTTCTTCCTCTTAACCTTGTGGATCTAAACTTTACCTGGTCTTCCATGTTGTGCAGTTAATACCCCGATATTACCCCGCTATAACCCTGCTATATCTCATAGCAGATTTCTACCGCTACGATTTTTCCATATAGCCCCAAATATAGCCTTTCCGCTTTAAGCCCCGCTATTTCTGCTATATCCCGTTATTCCCGCTATATTTCGCTATTTACGTTATATCTTCTTTAAAAGAAATGAATTAAAAAAATGACATTTATACATTATAAATTATGAAATTAATTTATTTAATTGAATTTTTAATATATTTTTAGAAATGAAAATACTCTAATATTCTACTAAATTCAATTATGTTATATAACAATTTTATGTTTATTTATAGTATATTCGCACATGTTTTTATTTAAAATTACTTATGTATTAATTATAATTCAATTTAATGTTAATTTTTCATTTAATTACTATTTATATATTTGTAAAAACATTAAGTATGAGTTTAATATGCTATTTTAGAGTCATCTGCTATATCCCGCTATATCCTCACTGTATCCCCGCTATGACTTTTTGCACCTCCGCCGCATTGAATCTACCGAGCGTTTTAACTGCACAGCTTCCATGAGCCGGTGAATTTCATGAGTGGATTTGTCTATAAATAACCACCTTAAAGTAATAAAATTAGGGATCTTGATTTCTATTCTCTCACCTAATCTAATTTGGCCGTAAATTGCTGTCAAACTCGAATTTACTTAGTTTTCTTAATCTATAAGCTTGTAATTTGTTCGTATTCATTTCTAATCTATTAAATAAAATTAAAGTGGAGTAGACATTGATTTGAGACCAAACCACTACAAAAATTCAGACGTTCTTGCTGTTTATCTTTATTTTTAATCTATTTACTTTTGTCTATGGTCGATTTGGGGTGTAATGTCAATTTTTTACTTGATATTTTTGGTGATTTCAATGTGAATCGAGATTCTAAGATGAAGACCTTGAAGGAACTGGGTCAGTCCGCAGCGGAAGAAATGGGTGGATTTCAAATCTTTTTGCCATCTTGGATTTTTAATGGGCCTATGAAGTCTAAATATACTTAGAACTTTTCTAAGTTTCTTTTAAATAAAATCAATATTTTATTTTATTTTATAAATAAAGTTTTACTTTAATTTAATGTGTATGTAAATTAGAGTATATCAAATATACTCTTATGTACATAATTGGGTGTAATAGTAACTTATTAAATTTATTTAGAGAAGGGAACTTTTTATTTCATATCTCTTAAATTATTCAATTAACGACGGGTCATAAATTTATTTAGAGAATGAAACTTTTTATTTCCTTTCTCTTAACTTATTCAATTAATGATGGACATAAATTTTTATGGAGAGAGAAACCTTTCATCTCTCTCTCTTTAATTAAGTTGATTGATCATATGAATGTCATTAATTAGCAACACATATATGTCATGAATATAAGTTTAAACAAATATGTTATAGTGTAAATTCTGTAAGTGCAACATGATAGGTGTTATCAATTGATGGAAAGGTGTAGAATATAAACAAAATTAAATGGATAGCTAATCACATAAAGAAAAAATAGGAAATAAATAAAGGGTAACAACAATGATTGAATCAATTTCCCATTTTGGAAACTTAATTAATATAGCATATAAATGATAAATTATAAGCATCATAATATAGGGATATAAATAGAAGAAAATAAATATATGTATGTATCATTGCCTCATTTAAATTGTTTCCTCCTTTTGGAAAGAAATCTAATCATATTTTGACAATATGAAATACATGTAATAAATTATATGTATGCAAACATATATATATATATATATATATATATATAATTAATCCTGTGTATATAAGATTAAATCAAATCTTTCTACTTGATAAAAATTAGAGATTTATAGCAATCAAGTCAAAAGTAGGTTTACTGTCAAACATTAATTGTGTGTTTGTAATATTCAATAAAATATCTCTAATTAACACAAATTAGAGACTATAGTAATCAAACTACAATTTAGATTTATTGCCAAAACATCTTCCCTTTTTTTTAATTTCCAAAACAATACAAACATAAAATACATACATGTAAACTTTCAAATCTAAATTACATTTTGTTTTATATGATTTAAAACATGAATCTTCAATAAAATGTTGTAATATCCATAAACAAATTTTACCTTAATTTGTTAAAGTAGAATCCAATCAAAACACTATGAACATACAAAATTTTAGATCTAAAGGATTATACTTTGAATTGAATGTTTACAATATAGATTTATAATAAAACATTGTATTCAAGCATATATAAATTTTAATTCTAATTTAACAAAATAAGAAACCCAATTGATAAATTGAACATACAAAGTTTTTGATCTAAAAATTAGATTTTAAATTGAATGTTTACAACATAGTTCCAAAACAAAACATTATATTTAAACATATACAAATATTAGTTTTGATTTATTAAATAAAACACAAATTGATTCATCCAACAAACAATACAAGCTACACAAACAATTCTAAACTTAAACAAGGCAATGATATGTACATACAAATTATGATGATTAAATTTCCCTTTCAACAAGCATTACATCAAATATCATTATCTATTAATGAAAAATACCTTGTTACCCAAAGCCTTGAAGCACATCTTGAAAATGGACTCCACTTAGGATGTTGCTTAGAAGTCACACCTCGAATGATGATATCTCCTCAGTTCTTCAAGATCCTCATCCTATTCTTGCAAGATATGGAGTTGAAAGAATTTTGGAAATTTTATTTTTTTGTTTTCTGCCATGAAAAGTTAGGAGGAGAGAAATAAAAGGGATGAATGAGAAAGAATGAATTGCACCTACAGAATGAATTAGAGAATATGTTTTATTTGAAAGAAGGAAAATTTTCCCATTCTTTAATTAGAACTTCTCTAATTAATTCTCTTGATTAACTTTCTCTTTTCACTTCTATTTCTTTACAGGTATGGCTGAAAATTACATGCCATCAAATGACATAAGATTCCATAAATTAATGCATGTAATTATCTTTTATTTAATTACAATGATATCATATATCAATGCACGCAAATATAACTTTTATAAATGTATTCAAATAATTACAAATAACTCCCAAGCATCAAATAAGATAAATAATAATTAATATTTTTCAAATACTAATTAATTTAATTAATTTACAACTTTTTATAATTTAATTAAATCATGTGGTTTATCGGAGAATTCATCATAACGGTTGTGCGACTCAAAAGTGTAAATTCAATCAGCGATTAATATTGAACAATTCAAATATTAAAATCAGCGATTAATATTGAACAATTCAAATATTAACGTTCACACGTCACTTAGCAGGTGGTGTGACATTTTGGCCGAATTCATCGCTTACACATCTTTTGGTAAAATCCAATTTTACTTATTGTAAGCGGTACCTAATAATGACAATTATTTACACCAATTCTCTTCGTCAAAACTATATCACTTGGGATTTATGAAATTTGGTAATGGTCAAAATTCCAATGTCATCAGCATTCAACTTTATAGTCCAAACACAAAGTCCTTAGTTCAATAATAACAATTATTATTAACCAAAATGCTCTGGCCAAAAACTTTGACTTTGAGTTGACTTGAGTTGACCATGATACTAACCCCATATAACTTAGGAGACAAATCCTCTCTTGAATAGTGCTTGACTACCAATACTTACACTCGACCCAACTATAGTCACTTGATGGAAAGCCATGCCATGATTTGACTATAATCAAAGCAGAGCTTTCATATTGAAGATCCACGGTATTCTCAAGTCGAGAGAACTATGTAAATCAGTCACATCGATATTTTTTGTTTGACCTTAGTTGTATTAACCAACAGAAAACTATCAAGTGTGGCGTTCCATAATTATCCAATAACCATCAGTATGTAACCTCTAGGTGCCCCCAGTAGTCATGAGTAATACACTACCCAATATTTGGAGAGCGTTACGTACTCTAGTCTCAACGGATACATCGATATCCAGTCTCGATGCATCTTGATCTTGACTAGGGACATTTAAAATGGTATGTTTGTTTCATTCTGATAAATTACTCACGGTTACAACACTTTGTAACTACTATCACAAAACATACCATTTGTGGATTTTCTATTAAATATACTTTTAGTTACATTGATTAATTAATATATCCACATTATATCAAGTATATAATAGAAAGAAAACACCTTTATTTCGAACAAGATTGGTCAACAAGTTAGATATATGTAACAAATTGCATAATTGCCCCTAGGGCATACCCCTAACTCTATCAATCTCTTACTTGCACTTAGGGTCAATTATGTAATCTTATTCCAACTTATCCAATCAGTTTTCTCAAAGCCAATTAGGTCAGTCCCTTTGTGAACGGATATGCTATTATGTTTTAATTATCTACTTTGTCAATCAACTCTCTCCGACGGTGATAAACTGCTTTATCATGTGGAATAATTCGCAGTAAGTCTCTCGACCTCTAGTAAGCTCTAAGTTCTATTGCGAACCATATCATGACATTGTTATCATATAACAATGTTATGAGATTCTCAACATTTGGAATCAGCTCAGTTATAAATTTGTGCACTTATATTTTTTGTATACATTATTTTTATTTTGGTAATATTCAAGACGATGTACTTAGCCTTTTCATTGAATCAGCCACAGTCTTTCATTTAGAACATTTCCAACTTAAAGATTCTTAACTTAAATTTATTACTGACATATTATACTCAATATCACCTATGAAGTTCGAGTCCAAGCACTTCTTCGTAAGGTGTTTTTGTTTCTGTAAATAATTCTCTAGTATTTCATAAATAAATGAGAACACTTCAAACAGCCATTAAGTGATATTAATTTGGATTTGATATTTGTTTCATGTATCAAATAGATAAACAAATCATGATATCGTGGATAACAAGCATGTATGATAATTCCTATTGCCAATGCAAAGGAATCAATCTTACATGTTTTGTATTAAACATTTTAATAAAGTGTCCTTGCATATCATTTGGGACATTCCTGACACCTTTTATACTTACTATAAAAGTCATCATTTATTAATCCAAGGTTGTGTATTACAACAACTAAGGCTGATCTTAACACAAGTACATCGTTAAAATCAACAACTTGTTGTTTACTTGTAGTTTAGAAATATCAATGTACCACTTGACGTTCTTTCTTATGAACACACGTTTCCTCTGCATTTTGATTAAAATCAAACTATTTGGTACTTCTATCAAAATACTTATTCAATCATGTTGCTTATAAAATGATACTTTCATATCATTTCTTGGATCATATCCAAAGACTCACAAACTCAATATCGCTCCCACTGACTTCGAGACATTTTTGGTTAATATATGCAAACAGCTTATTCTAAATCGTTATATAGAATTTGCTCTTTCAATGCATATGTACCAAAACACTAAAACTTATCAAGCGATAATTTTGTGAGTAAATCCAAATTGACTTGAACATGTTGAATATTGAATCTATTACATTAATTTTAACAATTAAAATTTACAATATTATTCTTATCGACGTTGCTCATTTAATTCCAACTGCATTAGTCTTACTCATAAAGACACAGTCGAGATTGATGGATCATATCCCTTCAGTTATGACCACCAAAATCTATAATTTGATAGCGTATTTGGAATTCTTTCGGATTTGCGCATCATACTATATAGAGTCAACACTCTCAATGGTTTAATTAAACAATCTAGGATTATATATTTTGGACATTAATAAGAAACTCATAGTTTCTCTTCGACGTGTGAGAATACTTATTAGACATTTTAATGCTATGTGTTCGTTTAGGTTAGTTAGTTTCATTTCATCTTATATAATCAATTCTATCCATGGATGGTATCCAATTCATTTTACTACCAATAATTCCTCAAAGAAATTTCTTTACAGTGAAGTTGGTATATCTTGAAACAATAATTGTTTCTCAGTGCAATAGAATAGGTATTCATAAACGTTTTATGAATTTCTTTATTTAAAAAACTGATTTGGTTTTAGTTTACAAAAATTATGTTCAAAATATAAGTATGTCATCCAATGACAGTCTGTTCAAAATCCTTTTGGGGAATTTCATACAAGATCCCTCATGAACAATTATTACATGCAATCTTTCGACTCGCATAACCTGTCAATTCCTTGGCCTAGGATATGTTGGAGTTTTTATAAACCCTTATCTTGTAAAATTTTATAAACTGTTATTCAGATGAAATAATATTAACCTTGTGTACTACCCTTAAGCACATTACCTTATAGAAAGAAACTAACTCAACTTCACTCATAATTAATCGTACATTGTCCAACAAAGTTCGATTATTCCATATCGATGCATCATTATGTATCACATGGAGGAGTAATTTTGAGATTGAATTTTTATTCATTTTAGGTACGTTCGGAACATTTTCCAATATACTCACTCATTCGATCAAATCAAATCATTTCTATCACATGTTGTTTTATTTACTTCTGTTTCATACTCTATAAGTTTACCATAGACATACTACATGTGTATCAAATACACATATCCATGTCGACGATAACTTATCGGTGAATATGACGAAGTACATGGAACCTTTTTAGTATTTATAGAATTACGATTGCATACATTTATATGTATTAATCCGAAGAGTTCATCAACTCTTATGATACTTCCACTAATGGGTACATAGCCCTTTATTGTTTGAGATATAATTAACAAGTGTCATATGATTCAAAATCATACAATAAAATTATTTCTCAAAACTACGGCATAGTCTATAATTCCAAAACAACTATAAATAATATTAGATACTTTTGTATTTCCCAATGCATCACTTTTGTTATATAATTTTTTTTACCACATTATAGTTTATTTCACAAAGAATATTCATAATATTCATATTGAAATATAACTATGTCTATTTTTTTTCAATCGATACCGAAAAATAATCATTATTTCATAAATAATGTATGGTAAGTTTTACAAAAACAATTTTTATATTATGATGCAATTAATAAGTTCTATATGGCAGCTCCCACTATTTCCACCATTACGATAACAGCGTACTAAATTCAGAGGTCCATCATTCACTTAATACAATATGTTTATTTCATACACTGCAACTATTTACAGTGGAGAGTTCATTGATCAAATATCTTGAACTCAAAGAAATAAATCTCATAGAAAACAATTATCTATATAACAATACATTTTGGAATAGAAATCATATTTCTTATTCCAATATTAAGTATCAATTATTATTATAATTCTCGTTTCCAATGTTTCTCCATGAAGCATAAGTGACCATTCATTCTTTTCATCCCAACTGTACCTTAAATTACATCTATTCTTATACATTCGTTTTCCTTTCAAATGGTCAAACTATTAAAAAGAAAACCATACTATAATATCATAATAAACTCTTTACAAAAGCGCATTCGATTATCCTGAACGTTTAAGAACATCAAATATGTTGCACTTTATGTAAACCGATCAAAATGACGTTTCAGCGATCGAGTTCTTACACCTATCTTGTAGTTTTTGGTGTTGTGTTACATTAACACAATATGATCCCCTTTGTAATCAATCAGATTGAATACTCGATCTCACACTAAGGTTTTTTTGGTTTTTTGGATAAACTAATTTCATCGAAATATTGTACATTACAAACTTTGACTATTGGCCATATAACATTTACATGCAATTGTATATAGATCAAATATCCATAGTGTTGTATGCTTTTAGAATTCAAAACTTATAGAACGCAATACATGGTCTTGACCAAATAAATGCATAAGTGACCAAACCACGAATGTATTCGGTAGTTGTAAAATCAGAATCAGGCATTTGCATGGGTGTAGAAACGTTTACATACAATAGGAATTTAATAGTGTGCATTATATTTCAATTTGTCAACTTTCAATTCAGTTTATTTGTATATGCTAATTGATATACATTTTATCAATCATATTAAATGCACAAATTTATTATTGTAGATAATTATAATGTTATTTAGCATATGTTCTTACAATATTAGAAAGGTTAAATATTACCATTTCATTTTTCTAATAAGGCTCCCTGTAACAACCCAAAATTTAAGCTATAATAATTAATTAACGAATTAATTAATTAATAAAATAAGTTTGTGAAATTGTCAGAACCGAGCTATGGGACTTGCACTATTGTGTTTGTGGCGATATTCTGACCAATTTCCATATATAACTTGTCGAAATCCGATTCAGTATGGAGAAGATATAAGAGAAATAAGAAATCGAAAATAAAACGAAAAAAAATAATAATAACAAGGGGTCAGGTCGATCCAAACCTAAGCCAGGTCGACCCTAGGGTGGTCCCCCATAGTAGCTAGGTCGACCCACCTTGTTTTTGGACAAGGAAGCGTCCAAATTCAAGCCGTATGACATGTTTTGCAATTTTCTTCAAATCCTGTGCGTTCATGCTTCCATCTAACGGTTCCTAGCTTAGCCTATGACATGGTTGCACCAGATTTAATCTTCAAATCCAATGGCCTGAGATCCCTAAGCTACAATATAAATAAAACCCTAGACCTAGCTATTTTTCTCATTCAGATTTTCTCCCAATTGGGTTCATTGTCTGATGCTGGACCCTAAAAAAAAATTCTTGGGAAGAGATCTTTTTAATAAAAATATTCTACATCCTAGAAGTGGATCCGGGAAGGCCAAGGAATAGAGCTAAGGACCACAGATGAGTGTTTTATAATTGTTTTAGATTTTTAAGCAATTTAAAATAATAGGGTTCTCAATAGTTGTAGTTTTTGTGCAATTTTGAGACAGTTTTTATATAAGTTATTTACAATTAGTTTTTAAAGTCCTTTTCGGTCTATTTTATTCAACTATTTTTATTCAGCTATTTTATTCAGTTATTTATAGTTATTTACAGTTATTTGTATTTATTTATATCTGTTTTACGTTTAGAATTTAGCATGTAAAGGTTAGTTTCTTTTTATTTCTTATTACGCGAATAAAATATAAGAATATTAAAAAGAGGAGAATTCGCTAATATGGATTAAATAGAAATAAACACTGAATTTACAGAAATTAGATGTAAAATAAGAAAGAACTATAATAAAAAAAAGATAGACTGAAATAGGCAAATTTGAGACATTTGTAAGCATGTTTATAACTAGTGGTTATAACTAAAAAGATAGAATAGAAGAGTAACAATTATAACATAGGTTATAATTAAGCAGAAAGAACATAAAAGGCTTATTTTAAAACTTAAATTAAGTTAATAAGCAAATATAGCAGAAATAATAGAATAGGCTTATTTTAAAACTTACACTAAGTTAATAAGCAAATATAGAAGAAGGGCCCATACCAACCGCATTCTCTTTCAGTCAGGAACTGATGGTCTCACAATAGTTAGGTGAGGCTGGGACATGCATATGCTAATTAGGGTACATAAGTGGCTAATAGATAGAAGCTCAAATCTGGGGATTTGGGCAAGGAGCGCAAGCTAGAATTTGTTTGTTAGGACCAGTACCGGCAGCATTCCCTTTCAGACTAGGACTGATGGTCTCACAACACTTAGGTGAGGCTGGGCAGCATTCCCTTTCAGACTAAGACTGATGGTCTCACAATAGTTAGGTGAGGCCGGGCATGCTTATGCTGATTATGGTAAATAAGAGGTCAAAATAGGAGGCAACAGTTAGTGTGTACCGACGATGACCGAGCCTGCGGCATCGATTAGGGTAAATAATTCGCTACTGCGTTCCAAGTGCTAAACATGTGTCTTTTGCTGTGACCAACAGGATTGGTTCACAGTGGCACAACAGAGATAGAAGGCCGATCAATGGGTAGAATTAGGATTTCAGCCTAATTAAAATAGGATTAGGGTTTCAGCCTAATCACAGCAGTTTAAGGCAATGGGTAGAACTATTACTTAGTCTATTATCTTTATCTTGCTTAGAAATTATAGTAATTACTTTCACTCACCAGACTTATTGTCTGGCCCACTCTTCTATTTTCCCTTTTTCCCCCGCAGGCCAGCAGAGTCGAGGACAGTGGATTTAGATTTATTGGAGATACATTCCCGGAGTTCTTCATGTATTCTTCTTCTTCTTTTCAGCTTTCTTTTCATTCGGCTTTTGATGTACTTGTACTTTATGAGAGGGATGATTTTTATTGTTTATGTACCATGATGATGTGACCGAGATTGTTTTTTCATGAGACATGTGTATTTGGTTTTTAAGACATTTTCTGTTTTTATGACTTATTTTATGAAGTAATGATAAGTATTTTAAATGTTTCCACTGTTTTTATTTATTTGTCTTATGAATCTTAGTCTTTGTGATGCTTTAGCTATACCTATAATGCACCATATCTTTTAGTGTGCCCTTTTTGGGTATAGTAAGAGGTGTGGGGTGTTTCACTCCCACTAGTCTTTTATTTTTCTCCAAACCCTAAGATGAAATATATAAGTTTTTCAAATTCACTAGTGGGTGTTAGGACTCGTCTGTCTTAGTATTCTGACCTTGAGTTTGCTCAACAAATCATAGCCCGACAAACGATGAATAACTCCTTATCGTTTGTATCACATACTCCTAACCTATTTTTCCTTGTCCTAATCTCATTTCGACCTTGAGTTTGCTCAACAAATCGAAAGAGATTATTCACTCATACCCACCATATCGTGATGGCCTAAGTATAGTATATGTACCTTGAGTTTGCTCAACAAATACATATAGTTATCTTACCTCATCTGTTCAATACATTAACAATACTACACATAACATCCCCAGCTTGAATTTTCTCAACAACAAAGGAGTATGCAAGTAATATATATATATATATATATGGTAGAGGACAACATTATATTGAAGATTCATAATCTTCAATATATTATATTGAGTGATATCGACTTATATAGAATAATGTATTTCTTATGAAATACCCTCGTGATTCAAGTGTCAAACACATCAGAAATCACAATATACATACATTTACGTATGTATTTATTCCTTAAGTCTATTTGAGTTTCTTTAATGTTCCACCTTTAATTTATACACTCATATTATATAAGTTTCATTATTATATAACTTTTATATTTTAATTAACTTATATAATAATCTTGTGTATAACATTTTATTAATTAAATCTTACTTAATTAATTAACTCTTTAATTAAATTTAAATTAGTATTCCAATACAACTTTTATATTGGACATATCTATTATAACCTTTATAGTGTATACTATAACCTTTATAGTATAACACATATATCTTATATATGCATATTTTTATTTAATTAATTAACCTTTAATTAATTTATTTGATTATACAATTTTAATTAAAATTATATCAATTTCAAAATTTATCTTACATACATGCACAATTATGTTATCTTAACACTTTAAAATAACATAACTTATATCAACATATATAATACATGCATATAAATATTAATTAATTAACTCATTTAATTAATTTATTTTATTAATCTTACTAACAAATTTTAAATTTTGAAATTAATATGCTCAATTTTTTTGAAATTTTCATTACATTTTCAAACATTTTGAAAATTTATGTTATATTATAACCTTTAATAATAAACATGTTTTTATTTTAAATTTAAAATTATGTCTTAATCTTCAAAACTATTTTGAAAATTAGCCTAAGACCCAATTCAAATTGGGCCTTTTCTATTAGGGGCAACCTTTGGGCTCACATCACCTTTCAGGCCAGGTAGATAACCAGGTAGGACAGGGTACTTGATTACCAAATTCCAATCCTAGACATCACCTTTCTAAAAACCGTACTAAGTGCACAAGCTTAATTAGTTAGCCCTAACATGACTAATTTAGACTGCATAGGCTATTGGCTCTGATACCATTAAAGGAACTGGGCCAGCCTACCACAGAAGAAATGTGTGGATTTCAAAAAATTATGTCATTTTGGATCTTTAATGGGCCTATGAAGTCTAAATATACTTAGAATCTTTCTAAGTTTCTTTTAAATAAAATCAATATTTTATTTTATTTTATAAATAAAGTTTTACTTTAATTTAATGTGTATGTAAATTAGAGTATATCAAATATACTCTTATGTACATAATTGTGTGTAACAGTAACTTATTAAATTTATTTAGAGGATGAAACTTTTCATTTCCCATCTCTTAAATTATTTAATTAATGACGGAGCATAAATTTATTTAGAGAAGAAAACTTTTTATTTCCTTCCCCTTAACCTATTCAATTAATGATGGGCATAAATTTTTATGGAGAGAGAAACCTTTCATTTCTCTCTCTCTAATTAAGTTGATTGATCATATGAATGTCATTAATTAACAACATATATATGTCATGAATATAAGTTTAAACAAATATGTTGAAGTGTAAATTCTGTAAGTGCAACATGATAGGTGTTATCAATTGATGGAAAGGTGTAGAATGTAAATAAAATTAATTGGAGAGCTAATCGCATAAAGGAAAAATGGGAAATAAATAAAGGGTAACAACGATGATTGAATCAATTTCCCATTTTGCAAACTTAATTAATGCAGCATATAAATGACAAATTATAGGCATCATAATATAAGGATATAAATAGAAGAAAATAAATATATGTATATATTACTGCCTCATTTAAATTGTTTCCTCCTTTTGGAAAGAAATCTAATCATACTTTGACAATATGAAATACATATAATAAATTTTACATATACAAACATATATATATATATATATAATTAATCATGTGTACATAAGATTAAATCAAATCTTTCTACTTGATAAAAATTAGAGATTTATAGCAATCAAGTCAAAAGTAGGTTTACTGTCAAACATTAATTGTGTGTTTGTAATATTCAATAAAATATCTCTAATTAACACAAATTAGAGACTATAGTAATCAAACTAAAATTTAGATTTATTGCTAAAACATCTTCCCTTTTTTTTAATTTCCAAAACAATACAAACATAAAATACATACATGTAAACTTTCAAATCTAAATTACATTTTGTTTTATATGATTTAAAACATGAATCTTCAATAAAATGTTGTAATATCCATAAACAAAATTTACCTTAATTTGTTAAAGTAAAATCCAATCAAAACAATATGAACATACAAAATTTTAGATCTAAAGGATTATACTTTGAATTGAATGTTTACAATATAGATTTATAATAAAACATTGTATTCAAGCATATATAAATTTTAATTCTAATTTAACAAAATAAGAAACCCAATTTATAAATTGAACATACAAAGTTTTTGATCTAAAAATTAGACTTTAAATTGAATGATTACAACATAGTTCCAAAACAAAACATTATATTTAAACATATACAAATATTAGTTTTGATTTATTAAATAAAACACAAATTGATTCATCCAACAAACAATACAAGCTACACAAACAATTCTCAACTTAAACAAGGCAATGATATGTACATACAAATTATGATGATTAAATTTCCCTTTCAACAAGCATTACATCAAATATCATTATCTATTAATGAAAAAAATACCTTGTTACCCAAAGCCTTGAAGCACATCTTGAAAATGGACTCCACTTAGGATGTTGCCTAGAAGTCACACCTTGAATGATGATATCTTCTCAGATCTTCATGATCCTCATCCTATCCTTGCAAGAGATGGATGAACCACTTTAGTTTTATGATGTTTTCATATGGAGTTGAAAGAATTATGGATTTTTTTTTCTACCATGAAAAGTTAGGAGAGAAAAAAAAGGAATGAATGAGAAAGAATGAATTGTACCTGCAAAATGAATTAGAGAATATGTTTTATTTGAAAGAAGGAAACCTTTCCCATTCTTTAATTAAAACTTCTCTAATTAATTCTCTTGATAAACTTTCTCTTTTCACTCCTATTTCTTTACAGGTATGGCTGAAAATTACATGCCATCAAATGACAAGAGATTCCATAAATTAACGCGTGTAATTACCTTTTATTTAATTACAATGATATCATATATCAATGCGTACAAATATAACTTTTATAAATGCATTCAAATAATTACAAATAACTCCCAAACATCAAATAAGATAAATAATAATTAATATTTCTCAAATACTAATTAATTTAATTAATTCACAACTTTTTATAAATTAATTTAATCATGTGGTTTATCGGAGAATTCATCATTACGGTTGTACCTCTCAAAGGTATAAATTCAATCAGCGATTAATATTGAACAATTCAAATATTAACGTTCACACGTCACTTAGCAGGTGGTGTGACATTTTGGCCGAATTCATCGCTTACACGTCTTTTGGTAAAATCCAATTTTACTTATTATAAGCAATACATGATAGTGACAATTATTTACACCAATTCTCTTCGTCAAAACTATATCACTTTGGACTTATGGAATTTGGTAATGGTCAAAATTCTAATGTCATCCACGTTCAAGTTTATAGTCCAAACACAAAGTCCTTAGTTCAATAATAATAATTATTATTAACCAAAATGCTCTGGCCAGAGACTTTGAGTTGACTATGATACTAACCCTATATAACCTAGGAGACGAATCCTCTCTTGAATAGTGCCTCCAGTAGTCATGAGTAATACACTGCCCAACATTTGGAGAGCGCTACGTACTCTAGTCTCAACGGATACATCAATATCCAGTCTCGATGCACCTTGACTAGGAACATTTAAAATGGTATATTTGTTTCATTCTAATAAATTACTCACGCTTACAACACTTTGTAACTACTATCACAAAACATACCATTTTTGGATTTTTAATTAAATATACTTTTAATTAAATTGATTGATTAATATATCCACATTATATCAAGTATATAATAGAAAGAAAACACCTTTATTTTCGAACAAGATTGGTCAACGAGTTAGATATATATAACAAATTACATAATTTCCCCTAGGGCATACCCCTAACTCTATCAGATCTAGCTTAGAACTTTGGATTTTAAGCATTCAGAAGTAAGATCTAGATGTTGATTATAGTAGATCAGAAGTTACTTGGATTTGAAGAAGAATCTGCGTCAGATATGTTAAGAAACACCTTCAAAGAGATCTGCTTCGAAGTCTGGAGTGAAAGTTGAAGGAGACCATGAAGAATCTCATCATGTTGAAGAAGAAACAACTCAATCATTGCTTCTTCCAGGATCGTCATCTCAATCGACTGAAGTTATAACAAGGGCTGAACTTGATAGATTGGTGGCTGAAATGAACATGAAGATCTTTGAGAATCAGAAAGTTACGATGCAAAAGCCAGAGAAAGGCTTTGCATTGATGTTTCGGCAAACCCCAAAGGCGTAGGAGAAGCCGTAGAGATTCGTCATCTTCATATTCTGAGGAAGTGAGTTCATAGTCGGATCAGAATTAAAGACATAGCAATAGAAAATAAAGAAGAAGACTACTAGAACATCAAGGAGGCAGACTACAAGATATGGATTTGATTAGGCAAAGATCAAATAAAGTGATGCAGATCAAAATCAACTTAATATCGAGTTGTTTGGGGAAGTCAGTTCCGACATAAATGCCGATGCAGTGAATTTCTCTGACGGTAAGGGACTTTTGAAGGATGCTGGTGCCAATGAAATAAAAGATACTAGTTCTTAGGCTGATGGTGTTTAGAAAAATGCCACATATGTAAGGCTTCAGAGAAGGTCTGGATGAACGACATTCCCAGAGACACGAGAGCCCAGATGTTATGCAACTAATCGAGAGCGTTTGTAGAGTCAAACAGTCGGGTTGTTCCTAACAATCACTGCCCAATTGTCCAAAGTAGCAAGGAGTATATTGCAAGTATGGTAAAGGGTTTGTTGAATGAAAATCAGCATAGGAGTAATAAAGAGTGGTGTTCATTACCTACCCAAACTCTATTCACTTATAATATTCTACAAGAGAGTTATCCCATAAATTTTGTAATGCCAACTATGTCGTCATACATTGGAACGACTAATCCAAGAAAGCATCTTCTCAAGTATGGATGGTACATAGATGGTGCCCGAGCTACTGATGTGGTAAGATGTACACACTTTCCTATTTCTTAGATGGAGTTGCCACGATGTGGTTCACTCGACTAAATTGAGGTCTATATCGTCATTTAATCAACCAACAAAGAAGTCTATGGAGCAGTTCAAACTCCATACTGCTCGATCAAAGGATGTGATATCTTTCTTGAATGTCCATCAAAGTTCCAAAGAGATTCTGAAAAATTTCTTTAAGCGATTTAGTACTGTAGTGGAGGATGTAAGTAATCTGAGGGAAGAGACTATCTTGGTGGCATTGATTCGAGTTCATCATGATACAGATTTTGGTAGATGGCTCAAAAGAAAGTAGCCACCTACCATGGTTGAGTTTTATCGAAATGCATCCCAATTTCTATGCTTGGAATGGGTAGACTTGGCTACAAAATCGATTGGTAGTAGTGGATCGAACAATGCAGTACAGAGCAATGTTGTTATCACATAGGGGGATGATAATTCTGGAAATGTTGCCAAGAATGTTAAAAACGGTAATTTGAAAAGGAAAACCTAAGGCGTTGGTAGGAAGAAGCAAGACTCCAAGAAATTGACGAGGTAAAGAGACTGGGATATTACACTCCCTTGAATGATTTGGTCAAAAACATCCACCTTGCTATGCAAGGGACTGAAAATTATAAGAAGCCACCTCGAAGGGAGGCAACTGAAGTAGAAAAGTTCTTGGGAAAGTATTGTCACTATCATGAACTCATGGGCACAATACCAATGAGTGTCGTAATTTAAGGGATGTAACTAAAGACTTGATTAGAAATTAAAAGTACAATAGTATGTGAGGAATCTGTAGGTCGGCGGGATATACCTCAAGGGCAGAATACCCAAAGGGATCAGGCTGGGTCCAGTGAAGAGGGGACCAAGATTGCCTAAGATAAGGATTATTATAAACACTATATCTAGTGGCCCCATCCAGCAAAAAGTTCTCGAATGATATGAAGAGATATGGTAGTTCATTGAGGCATGTACCTCAAGAAACATGCTTGGCTATAGAGGATGGGACTATAGAAAAGCAACTGAATGATGACAACATTTTTAAAATAAAGATGCGGACAGGATTGAAGCGTCGGTGCTTGATCCCATGGTGATTATAGCCGTTATAAGGCCAGCTGTAGTACACCGAGTTCTGATTGATTTTGGCAACTCGGTAAACAACTTATTTAAAAACTGTAATGTCCCCTATTTTAAGGTCTGAAACTAAGTGCTATGGATTTTGTAGTAATCACATCAGAAGCAAATGAATATGAAAATTTTAAACACAATTTAATGGCAAACATTCACATTTCATTTCATGAATAATATTCCATATTCATTACATAATCCCATTCGCAATACCACGTTCGAAAAAAATATAATTATTACAAAGTACTTCAAGAGCAACATACGAAAATGCCCCCATTTGCTGATCAGAGTCTAGTACTTAGCAGTTACACAACTTGTCATTATACACTACACCAAAACAGGGGATTCCCAACGAGTATAACTGTCGCAAACAGTTTCAGCAACGCTTATTAGCGTCGCTGTAGGGGCGTCGCAATTTATTGCCAACGCTTATAAGCGTTGGGGAGTTTAGTTTCCCAACGCTAATAAGCGTTGGAAGGTTGTATTCGCTAACGCTTATAAACGTTGGTGTATATTATTTAGCAACGCTTATAAACGTTGGCAAATTGACCATCCAACATTGTTTAATTTTCTATGCTGACGCTTATAAGCGTTGGTAAATTTTAATTGCCAACGCTTATAACGCTGAAATATTTTCATTCTCAATATAGTCAATTATTTTAACATTAATAAACAATTAATAACTAACATGATATGCATTATTATACTACATTCAATAGGAATCCAAAATTTACAATATTCATGATCAAATAACAACATAAATTTCATAGTCAACTACTTCATAACAATGTCAACTACTTCATATACATTTGCTTTTACATCTTTTACATCTACATATTCTTCTTTTGTTACAAAAAAAGAATTTTGAACTGCTGCAAACCAAAGCCTGCACAGACCACACACCCTTCATTTGTCAAACATCAGTGCCACTGTCAAACTTGACCACTATCATCACATATCACCATATCATTTCCACCTCCTTCTTCCCTTCAATACACTGCCTTTTATTTCATCTTGCTACCAATCAACGTTGCTACCACTCTTTCTACCACTCAACATCTTGCTACCACTCAACAGTGCTCCTCCTACTACCACTCTGCACTAGTTCAGCCAGTCTTCACCATCTGCAAACCAAACCCGATCATCCACAACTTGTCCACACTTCATTACCTCTCCACCTTCAACTACAACATCATCCCCTACTTCCCACTCACTTAACTGACCACCTTCATCATTCACAACTTCAATTGCCACTGACTACTCCTTACTGACTTCAACTTCATCATTCACAACTCATCATTCAATCATTCCCAATTTAATCTTACATACACTTCATATCAACCACTTCATATTCATCATACACTGCAATTTCAATCTTACAACAGTGCACCACTGATACAACAGTGCACCACTGATCCATTCACCTAACCATTCACCAATTGCCTCCACCATTTCCCACTGCTGCCTACCACAATTTCCCCAGAACATCATACTGCAATACAGCTCCATTTCATCACTGTTAAAACCAAATTTAATCAACATTAACTAAACAATAAATTAAAACAAAGTTAAAATGACCAAATGGGAAACCACATATATATGAGTGGCTTGTTATGTGCTTCTTCCTAATGCTTGTATTTTCTGTGTGTCTAATTTGTTCTTTTTATGTGTTAATTTGTAACATGTGAAACATAACATGCCCCACACGCCTTCATTTCATGATCAATTTACTTCAGCCTATATAGTAAACAAAAGAGATGTATACATTGATAAAGATATTTCACAACTAGAATTAATTGTTTAATAGAAACTGTGATTCTTTGTTTTGTTTCTTTTTTTTAAGAAAAATATAATTAACAGGAATAATAATACTTTTTATTCCATAACGATTCATCCACAAAAGCATACGCAGTGCCAGAGGTAGAAAAAATGTACATGCACCTTTAGATTTCCATGTTTGCTTTTAAAGAAAGTGAAAGATCTGAATAATGGCTTTGACTCATAATGATTCTAAAAAAGCAGTACACATTTTTCAAAGCAAACCATGCTATCCACTAAGTTATCAATTTTAATTGGGGAAAATGAATAAAAACATATTAAGAACAAAGTCTAAGTTTGGATCCAAAAGACAAATATAAAAAAATATTAATCCCCTATAACTATGTGGATAATAAATTCCCAAATTCAAAAGTATTAAAATTTTCTCTATTTATTTAATAACTTGTGACATTAAAACTAATTTGAATGTTTTAAAATTTTTAGAAAAAACCCCGACGTAACTAACAGTGGCTGAACTGATGATTAGTTCTAGAGAAATCAAGATGTACACATAAATCATTGTCCCAATAGAGAACCGATTATTCAATTGATTAATTCGATCTAGATGAACTGAGATATCATTATGCACAACTATTAATCCATTGGTTTCCGGTTTGTGGTTCTCGGTTCTAATTGTTAGTATTAATCCATTGCTTCGTTATACAACAGGAACACTTATTGGGTATGCATCCAACATTCAACGTGGAGAAGTTTAAGGAACCAGTTTCAATCTATATTCTACGTCTATCAGAAGTGAACCAAAGGCAATGAACGATTTCTTTCAATGCAAATTACATCCTTAGCCATGTATGCACAACATATGTTCCATCCAGAAAATATTCATTCTCGGTGTAAATTGTTATGTCGTCGGCAAACCAAATAATTAGTATCAACATTAAGCTAGAAAGAGGGGGAAAATCATTACTTAGAAGCATAGGTTTAAGTACTACAAACAAATTATGTAAACAAAATGGTAATTAAAAGGGAAAACAGATGTTACCTACTTGGAAAAATCTAATATACCTTTTCTAAAAGTTATACCTCCACATTAAAATCAAGTAAATGCTTCACTTACATCAAATCTTTCCTAAGGACATTCATTACCCAACAAAACAGCCTAAGTTGCATCATCATTAGTGCAAGCTTCTTAGTGTATCTTGATTGACTCATATAACTGGAGAGCGTGTCTTCAATTCACAGAAATATGAACATTCAAATAAATTCACAGAAATATTACCGAATTAAAGCGTATGAAAACTAAACATGCCTGTATCTTAAATACTATTTGAATAAGGCATTTGAGAATACACATACCTATATGACTTGGCTGGCATAGTATGTATGGGTCTTCTGCTAATACTCGAAGACTTGTTTTCGTTTGATGGCCAATTGATTGAGGCAGCACCTCTTTCGGGACATCTGCCTCAAGACAAAAACGAAATGGTTGCAATTTGTAAATGATAATCAAACTAAAACTGCATTATTTTTTCTTCAGATAATCGTAGCACACGTAATATACACAAATACAAAACCTGATATCAGTTTTGGATGAGATGACTGCATTACGTTTTCAAACATCTATACTACATTACTACTAATTAAATACAATGATTTACGATCTGCCCTTAAAACTATAAAGTTTAAACAAATTGTTCCTTGGGAACAATACTACAAGAGTTTAGCTTTAAAAAGTAAGTAAGATATTTCGGACCTGATCCAAATCTTCCTTTGTGAATTTAGATGCCAAATGGAGCATATTATTCTATTTCAACCCCAATTATTCTTATTTCTCCACCATGAATTCATTTCTTCGACCCCTATCAACACAAAAGAATCTTTGCGAATACAGTAAAATGTATGAAGGGAAATAAAACCATAGATTTTATGTTCATTCTTCTATACAAGCACTCGCAAAAGATTGCACAAGGAATGTTATTTAGAGTGGAAAAATGATGGAAGATGCTAAGACGTAAATCAGAACCAAGTATGAAGCATAAAATCACCATTATAAATAAAGATTAAACCATTAATCATTTCTTTTCACATATATGTGCATTACAAAAAGTCATGATTTTTTACTCATTTGCTATCTCAAATTAAAAATACTTGAATATTATTGTCATAAAACCATTTGATTTTGCATCCAGAAACAAGAGGACTGACTTTGAGTGCCTAGGTTAAATAATCTCCTGATTGACTTTGATTGGCTGCAATTTAAACCAACTGACTTTGAGTGCCTAGGTTAAATAATCGCCTCAACCAGTTAGTTGTAAAACAAAGTTGATTCAGTATCACAAACTGTATTTCCCGTTGACTCCAATAGGTTGCTGCAGAGTATAAATTTCAGCAATTCACAAATAGAAGTTCTCCAAACACAGTTCATAGAAACAAAAATCAACAACGGAAGAAAAAAACAAATAAAAAAAACCCTTTCCAGCATAGTTCTAATAAGCAGTAGTAGCAACTAAACTAAATATATTACCGGATTTGAACACATACTTATTTCTTTAGTCTTATAGAAGATAGAGAACCAAAAGTGAATATAATGAACAATTCAAAAGGCAGAGAATTACAATAGCATGAGGAAAATAAGAAGAAATGTTAAGCACAATCATCACTATAATTTAAAACACAAAAGAGAAAACTAAAGAGTACTACTAACTGAAGAAATGATGCTAGTCTTTAGAAGAAGAGCTCCTGCACCATATCCCACTGCAAAAGTATGTGGAGTCAAAATTCATAGGCAACACACATTTACCTTCATAACTGCAAGTTAGATATAGGTGAGAATTGCACCACAAATAATGGAAAATTTATAAAAGTGACTATTCTAATAACTAAAGTGAAAACATTTACCCATAAAAGTGAGATTGTCCTGGGTATTTTCCCTCTGCTTTTCTCTTCTCTAACTCGGTTTCTACCATTTGAATAAGCATCTTTTCAGTCTCAATTTTCGCGACCTGGTCATATGAGGAAAATATTATGTTTATTATCAAAACATAATGATAAAAATTTCAGTAAGAAAAGAACAATCAAATGGTACTTGCGCATTTCAACGTGGATCTCTTTCTAGCATGATCTGCTCTTGAATAGCCTGAAGGAGAAAATAAAATAAAAAACGAGATCGATTTCTCAGCTTCTTCTCGCATTCTCCAGCTTGGTCAATAACATCATGCGCTAGAATTTCATTTAGTCCTGCAATAAGTTGTTGGACCTGAAAAAATATCGAGGCTAAAATAGCGCAGCACGGGCTTGGTCGAGGCGGTCGCGCTGTAGGAGGCTGGTGGGGGTGTCCGGGATGAAGTAGGCGATGGTGAAGAGGATGGTGGCTGGTAGTGCGGCCAGTCCGAGAGAGAGGCGCCAGCCCTAGAAGAGACGGGATGAGAAGTAGTTCACGACTTCTCAAAGATGGAGAGGATCGGAGAGAAGAAATTGTTAGATGCGGATTAGATCGAGATAGATTTGGGGTTGATGATGAAGGAGGGGCGGTTGGAAATGAACGTCAGAGAGGGAAACGATTTGGGGAAAATGCGGCCAGGGATAAGCGTGTTTAGGGTTAAGCATGATATAGTATTCAATTACAATTTTACCCTAGTATATTTCAATTAACTCCAATTAAACCAAGGCTTACAACGAAAATAAGTGTCGCCGTATTTAAAAGTGTAAATTTTTATTTTCAGTAACACTTATATTGGATAGCGACACTTATTAGCGAGACTAAAATGCAACCCATATAAGTGTCGCCAAATGGAAAAAAAAAGTGTTGCCAAATGACTGTTTTGGTGTAGTGATATCCATTCAGACAAAATCAAACGCACAACGGAGTAGATAAGAACTCCTAAATAGCTAGATTGCCTCCTGTAGGTCTTCGAAAGCCGATTCATCTTACTAGAAACCCTTACTCCTGGCCTATTAAAATGTACCTAAGAGCTTAAGGAGAAAAACAAAAAATTCGAGTCAGACAAACAGTCGGGTGTGAATAATAACCTACCATCTTGAACCAAAAATAGATACCTACTAAGACCATGCCACTGAGCGGAACGGGTTTTTCCCTCGCTAGTATCTTAACCAACATATCAACCATTTAATGTGCTCTTGCATCCAAAATGGTTAAACCATAATAACATAATTATATGCAAGTATGCACTATGGGTAAGTCTGACTCTTTTGTCAACATAGGTTTATATCTAACCTAAGTTCACTCTTTTACAAAATTGACTATCTGTCTCAATCCATAGCTTTCCTAGGGTCACTGTGAATCTATTAGTTTTCATGGACTGATTACTAACCTATCAAAGCTCTTAAGGACTACCTGTCGGGAATCATAGTTTTCATGAGATCACTGAGAACCTATTGGTTTCTACCAATAACAACTTCCAATCATAGTTTTCTTAGGATCACTATGAACCTATTGAAACTCTCCAATACCATCTCTCTAGTCATAGTTTTCATGGGATCACTATGAACCTATTAAATTCTTCCAATACCATACTTTCAAATCATAGATTTCATGGGATCACTAGGAACCTACTGGATATCCTCCAATAACACTACTTAAACTATAGTTTTTATTTGATCACTATGAACCTATTGGATCCTTCCAATACCATATCTCATATCATAATTTGATCAGTTCTGGGCATCATAACTCTTTTGATCTATCTGATCTTCTAGATGCAATTCTACTCATTTAGGAGTGAAATCTGACTATACTCACTAATGGATCAACCAAGCTGGTTATTCTACCCTTTTATATCCTAAAATATAGTTATGGATCATGATGATGTGAGTATGACAATAATAATCATCCAAAATCATTGATTAAATAAAATAAGAACATATATCATCCATCATTCAAATATGTTTAACTAATTGGCTTCTTATAATTACTTAACCTTAAGTAATAACCCTCTTTTGGAATTTCAAATAAAAACTTGGGCTAAACAATAATTTATTCCTTGAAAATATTTATCATCATATATGATTAATCCCTTTAATACATATTTAAAACAAGGAAAATATTGCCCCTAACTTTATCGATTTCTCATGCCACTTTATAAACAATTTCAATACTGTCATGTATACATTTGGAAACAGTAAGAGGATGTCGCATCTCTTCACTATAGGGATTAATGCTATAAATGATAATATGTTCATTTTTAAAGACTAGCGGCATTGATATGGCCGTCATGGGACATCACATCCTACATATCAAAGCCTTTTAAAATAGTTCTGATTTTATAAAAATGTAAGGCTATAATGTCGAAATTAATGTTGTCGCAACATAGAAAATTATAGGCTGTCGAAATTATTAAATATAGTCTTTTATATATGAAAATACCTTGAAGCCGACATTGATGACATATTGACATCAATATCATAAAACACTGATATTGGGCGCTTTAAAAACAACGGCTACTACATCGTAATAAGGAATGCCGAAACTATAGTATAATGTCATCATTGCCATAAAAGATTCAACTTCGAAAGTAAGGTCGGTGGCATCACCACCTTAAAGCCAAGTTATTAAAACATACGACACGCGAAATCATAGCGTTGCCGAAAAGAGAGCGGCAATAATGCTGTAAATAGTTTAATAACAGAAAAAAGGGTTGCGGCATCAACCTCGTAAAGCTGTTTAATACCGAAAACAGTGGGTGGCGGCATTGTTTAAAACTTTGGTGAAAATATGCGGCATGACAAGATTGATAAATGTCGACATTGAATAGAGGATGTCGAACCTCATTTTAACCTGAATGGGTCATTCTATACCAACTTACGTTGATATCGTATGCCTCCATTCACATTGACGTCGACATTCATAGATGCGTCATAGAAGGACTGCAGCATCGACTATCAACACTATGGAAATCTCGTAAATAACATTAAAACTGGTTTATTTCTTAAATAAGAAATATCTTTTCACCCATTACAAATCCTTGTCAATTTCCTATTGGTTAGAAATAACTTTAACAAATTCTCTTTTAAGAAATCTGCTACCAACCCAATTTCTATCCCCAAAATAATTTTGCACCCATTAAATAATCTTTAATTATTTAAAATTATTATAAGCTTTTCAAGCTTAATAAATTCATATAAAATCATAATCTTTTGGGAAAAATCTCCAAAATTCACCAAAAATCAAAATTAACACATTCTTTAACATATAAAAATTTTAGGATCAAAATTATTATTTAATTATTTTTAATAATTAAAACCCGAAATAAATGTTCTCTTTTAGGAAATTCATAAAATATTCTCATTAATTTGGAATATTATGAAATTAAATACACATTTTTAAAATTACGCTTTACACATCATATAAAAAAAATCTAATCATTTGGAGATAGAAAACTTAGCTTTTACCTTTAAAAGCTATTAAAATAATTCTATAAAAATTCCAATAAATCGTTATCCTATCCAAACAATGATAAATCAAACATGGCACGTCATAGCATCATCACAAATCAAAATCCATAAAGATTCGAAATCAACAAGTATAAAAAATGAGATGGTCTATTATTATTCACCTTAGATTGGATAATGAAGTTATGGTTTGATGGAGAATGGTTTTGCTTAGCTTTGCCTCTAAATCCCCTTTAGATTTCCTCCTCTCTAGCTTGTTAATGGCCGACCTTATTCTTGGCTATTACTTAGTGGATTTTCAAAAAATAAGAATGAATGAGGGTTTAAGGGATAATGGGCAAATCTATTCCTAATGTGCCCCTCTCATACATTCTTTTATGTGTTAATTTCTAAAATAATCTTAACAATTAATTAGTTAAGGATTGACCTTGTTATCTATCAAACCGCATCCTCCTTATCTTACTGCACATCACATTATTCTATTTAATTTATCTAGTTAAATCTCTTGAATAATGTTAATCAAAATTAAAGGTGTTACAAGAACACTTTTGATTAGATGAAAATAAGTAAGAAGGATCCAAAGCAATGTAAATATCATATTCAAGGATTTACTAGAGAGGCTAAAGAGCTTATTAGTTATATTCATTTGCCCATGGAATTAGGCAAAGAAGACCGCAAGATAGTGCAGGTTCAGACGTTCGCGATGGTCGATGGATTTTTGGCCTATAATGCTTTTCTGGGCTGATCAGCCCTTGTCAGTTTTAAAATAGCGCTTGCTCCATGGTGTTTGATAATGAAATTTCCCACCAAGAACGGAGTAAGAGCTATTCAAAGTGACTAGAGTACTAGTCAAGAACGCTATGTCCTAGAGCTTAAAGAGGCAAAGCAATGCAAAAAAGGAAAGAGTGCAAAGAAAATCCTTTGCATCAAAACTACTAATTCATAGCAACCACCACCCTAGCCCTAGCTCGGGTCCCATATCAAGTTCTACAAGCCCACTCGGGTTCTCATGGTCAATTATAGCTCGACATAAAGATGAAAAAGGAGTTGGTATGGTTTCTTCAAGCAAACTTGGATGTGTTTACTTAAACACATTCTGATATGTGTGAAATTTCACCCAAGATAGTGTGCCTGCATTGAATGTAGACCCAAGATGCCCTCCTATAAAGCAAAAAAGGCGCACTCTAAGTCTAGGGCGATTCGCTGTACTGAAAGAAGAGGTGGATAAGCCAAAGGCAGATGACTTTATCTATGATGCACTATACCCTAAACGGGTATCAAATTCTGTATTAGTCAAGAAGCTAAACGAAAAGTGGCGGACATGCATTGATTATACAAACTTGAATAAAGCATGCCCAAAAGACAGTTTTCCGTTATCGAAGATTGACCAACTTATGGATGCAACGGCTAGACATGAATTGCTTTTCTTTATGGATGCATACTCCGGTCACAACCATACAGCAATGCACGTTCCAAATCAGGAGTATACGAGGTTTATTATTGTTTAGGGCTGTATTGTTACCGAGTGATGCTATTCGATTTGAAGAATGCAGAAGCTACTTACTGTCAACTAGTGAATAAGATGTTCAAAGATCAAATCGATCGAACTATGGATGTCTATGTGGATGATATGCTTTTGAAGTCATAATGATCAACGAGTTACATCAACGACCTCTCATGGATGTTCTTGTGCTTCGAAAGATGAATTGGAGCTTGATCGTCTAAAATGTTCTTTGGGAGTCACATTGAACAAGTTTTTGGATTTCATTGTAAACTCAAAGGGCATTGAAGCTAATCTAGAGAATATCAAAGCATCAAAAGAGGTTAGGCCCAAGGACAAGGAGGAAGAAGCAGGGCTTGAACGGGAAGGTCGCCATACCAAGTCGATTTATTTCAAAAGCGATGGACAAATGTATACCGTTCTTTGATTCCCTTAAGACGAAAAAGAAAATTTTGTTTGGATGAAGAATGCTAGGAAGCTTTCTAGAATTTGCTATAGCATATGGAGCGACCACTAGTTTTGTGAAAGCCATTAGTAGTAGAAGATCTATTCGTTTATTTAGCAGTATCTGCTCACGCACCGAGTGCGACCTTAGTATGCAAGAAGTCTGGAATCCAAAGGCCCGTATATTACATCAGCAAGTGGTTCACCGGAGCGCAAAAAAATCACAAGCTAGAGAAGTTGACAGACTGATTATTGATTACCTAGATAGTGGTCCCTGTCTACTCGATAAAAGTTTTTGTTTGGTTCTCACCATTCTTGAAACTAAAATTTCACATTTATAAAGTGCCTTATCCAAAACCATTATCTTTGAAAATATAAAATTGGAAATCCTTTTTAACAATTTCAAAATTTGTGTAGTTCCTAAAAGGACCCATGGAAATTTTCATTTTTCTTACCAACTTTTCCTTTTTAAAGACTTTCTACAACATAAACCTATTTCTTTAAAAGTTGGACTTTTAATTCAAAACATTCAAAACTCAATTATCAAACAAAACTATAATTAAATCAAAAGTTCAAAATTTTCTTAGTTCCATAAAGGAGCAAAATAATTTCCATTCTTAAAAACCTTTCACAACATATTAAATAATTTTCAATAAATTGTTTTCATGCAAATAAACTGATTACATTAAATTCGAATCAACACTTATTACTCTATGAAATTATGACCTATACTTATGGAAAGTTTATTTACTACCATATTAAGGATATATTATTATTAATTTCCAAATTTAACACCTTTTAAATCTATTACAAGAATTATAATTTTATCAAGCTCCTATAATCTTTTGCAATCCCTATTTATTTCTCTTTCATTACCATTTTAAATTAAACAGTAGTTTATTTTTATTCAACCAAATTATAAATAGAAAAATGAATATGTAACAACATTAATTTTAGAATTACTTTGATGAAATAAACAATAAAGTAAATTGGGATATTAAATGGAAATTTGATTTTATCAAGTAATTAAATATTAAGTAGTCTTTTTAAAGTTAGTATTTAGGGTTTGTTTAAAAATAGTGTATGAAAATTTTATTAAAAAATTAAGAGGATATAATAAATGGATTTATAAATTCATTAGTTGAATAATGTAAATGAAATATTTGATATTTTATTTAAGAATTATGAATTAAAAAGAGAAATGAGAAAAGAAATAAAAGAAATAAGGAATAGAAATAATTCTTTTCTTATTGGGTATATTTTCTACCCAAGCCTATTTAAGACTTAACAAAAATAGAAGCTTAATTCTCATTTTCTCATTTTTCTGTACATTCTATAAATCAGAAAAGGAAACAAACTCCTTCTCTCCTCAAAAACCTATATGTAAATCTTTCAAATTATATTTAAGTAAAATTCTAAAAAAAATCCAATAAATTCATGGTAATAATTTCAAGCCATATTCTATCATTTGGATTGATTGATTTCAGTATTTATAGTATTTTATTCTTGTTGTTCTTCATTTTTTGTTGGGGTAATTTTTAGGGTTTGCAGTAATTCAAATACAAAGCTGAAATGGGGGTGTTTAGCTAGCCTAACTGGGGATGTAAGGTGAGTAATCCTCACCACTCTCTCTAGATTGATTGCATGCTTGTGTAGCTAGATTAAAATGATGTTTTCAGCAATGAATTGAGTTGAATTACTATGATTAATAAGTATTGTTTGTTGAAATCATTTCCCATTTGAGTTAGAAAACTAGATGCTTATGTTGGATATTATGATGCATTATTGTGTTGCTATGGACACATGTATACTTATAATTGTGTTTTCAAGTTCTTGCAATGAAGTGCCATCATCAGAGATCGATGGAGCATCAACCGATGTAATTTCTTGGAGTTGAAAAGCTCCATGAAACGTCACCATCGGTGGACCAGTGGTAGCAACCTTGAGCCAATTCGACTCTAGGCAAAGCATAATGGCTTGCTGATTTCTTTGCCCCACTTTTCATTGGATGTTGACTATGTTTTTGGAGTGCTTATATCATCGTATCATTATGGCATTTTCAACTCACGACTTATTAAATATGACACACACACACACACACTTAGTAATACGTTTTATAAACCTATAAACTTTCATGGAGTTTGAACAGCCATATATACATACCACACACATATTTATACACCTTGCTACCAATTCAGATTTATGACATATTATTTCTTATATCAATAAATAAGGACACATACACATACATGTATATAGTTGAGTAATAAATGGGTTTATGAACTTTAAAAGCAGTTTAAAAGTGTATATATATATATGTATATAGTATTTTGAAAAGCATTCCATATGTGTTGAAAGACAAACTATTGCTTATGAATGATAATTCCTCCATTAGTATTTTATTTGTGGTATTCCTTTAGCTGGTCGTACCTTTTTAGGATTTCTATATGAAATTTAAAATAATGTTTTCTTGCAAATTATTACTTCTATGGGATGAGAAATATATTTAAACGATTTAGTAATACCAAGTGGTATGGGACATTCAGTATCACTTCTTCAGTTAATTGTACAACTCGTTGTATAAAATATTTGAGTGAGTGGATTTTACTAACCTGTAGTAAATACCCAAGCAACACCGAGTGGTATGAGATACACGGGCGTTACTTGAGTGATTACTATTGAGGAGTATATGGCACTTTTGATCAGTATTTATCAATTATGGTTGACTTGCGATGTGCTCGTCTATTATTTTGACTTGAGATGTGGTTGTTTATTGTAGTGACTTGAGATGTGCTTATCTATTGTGTTGACCTGCAGTGTGCTATTGTGTTGACCTACAGTGTGCTTGTCTATTGTAGTGACTTGCAATATGCTTGTCTATTGTAGTTACTTGCGATGTGCTTGTCTATTTTAATGACTTGCGATCGTCTATTGTATTAACTTGCGATGTGCTCATCTTTAGTTGTTGACTTGTGATATACTCGTCTATGACTCGCTTATATGCTAGTTAATTGATATGATTTTGATGTGGTTGTTATTATGATTTCGATGATTTCCAATGATGGGCATAGCTTAACTTTATGACGTGATAACCTTATAATGATGCCTTATTATGTGTAATGTAGTGCACTATATTGATATTTCAATATCTTTGATGTTTATGAATTTTCATTATGTAATCTCACCTTTGATGATATTTAGAGAGAGTCTAACCCATTTATTATTTTTATAATACTCGGGTCAAATCAAGACTTGATAGGTACAGGGACTCAGTGACTTTGGATGTGGGCTAACTTGAGTAAATATATACTGTTATGTCTATGTGATATGGTTTCATTTTGGGATGCTAGTCTTATGTGTATATTGATGTGTTTTATATGAGTTGTAGACTCATTCTTGTTAGGGAAATTATTTTGAGACCTATCATAGTCTATGTGTATGTCTATTTATGTGAGTTCAGTACACTTCTTATTGACTCACTTTATGTTATTTGATATGAGTTGTATTATATCTTCCACTGCGATATGTGATTATGTGTTGTATATTATGTGATGTATTGTTCTGTCCTATATTAGCCAACATGTTTATTGCTTTATGCCGAGACTATTCACGTTTTTATATTGTGTCATGAGGTAAAAGATGACGTGATAGTGCTAGCCCAAGGGAATAGACAAGAATGGTCGCTCCTATCTAGCCTTATTCTTCGTATTGCTCAATAATATTACTTGTAATATTCTTGGGTAATATGAGTATAAAGGTGGGTCGTTATAACTTGATATCGAAGCAAAGATTCAAAAAAATATAAAGTAAGAGACACGAATCTTGGCCTAGACAGACTTTAAGTCCCGTGGGGTGTAGGGCAGGATTTATAATTTATGTCCTATTCAGGATAACAGTATAAATGATTATTAGGAATAATCATAGTGACCTATTTGTGAATTTTCAAACTATTATACAAATTATTGTTATGGAAGTATTGTTGAAATTTAGAACTCACTTTTGTTAAGAATGAGATATATTGGATATTATAAATTAGACCTCAGATGGCTTAGAATTGAATTATTATGTCCTGATCCGTTAGCGATCAGAGTTGGGCAGCGGAAGCTGACTAACTACCTTCCATTGAACATATTAATTAGTTTATCTTGTATATGTTTGATTGGTTGATGAGTGCTTGGTTGTTTTAATTTTTTAATAATAATTTAAAATTTACATCGAGTTGGACTCAACACTTCAGTAGTTTGAAACCTACTCGATGTTAATAATAAGAACTTGCGGGTCGTCATCGATGTAGCTGCTGTAAGGAATATTAGAAGTTGTTCTTTTATAAAAATAGAATATTAATCCATATGTATGATTAATTAAATACCAAGATGAAATTAAAATTTGATGGTTGCTTGATGTATGCATAGATGAATGGATGTATTATTGAATGTTATTGTTGAATTATTTGGGAAAAATATAAAAATTTATTGGAAGTAGTTTAATAGAAGAAAGTTTCTGTTTAAATTAAAAGAAAATCACTTTTAATAAAGAAATCTTTGGAAATATATTTTGTGTTAGATTGCCCGTAGGGTGTTTTAAGAATTCTGGTTGAGGCGTTTAGCCAACGTTCTCGATAATGATTCCTAAACACTAGGACGAGACAGTCAGACGTAGTGCTTTGAGTTATAATATTTTGAAAGTCTTGTAAATATTTTGAAAGGATTATAGATAATATTAAAGAGGAAATCAAATTTTAAAATGAGTAAAGATTACTCATAAATGAAATGATGGTTTGGAAAAATGTGTGTATATATATACATATGTAATGATTTTGAAAGAAAGTATCTTAAAGATAAATAATATTTTTAAAAGAAATAATGTGAGCTATATATTCTATTTTTGAAAGAAGATATCATATGGAATTTTGATAATAATATTAACTGATTGATTTGGGATTGAATAATACTATTTGAAAAGATAGGATATCATTTAGAAAGATATTTTGGTAAATAAATAGAGAAGGAAAATATATGTACTATGAAAATAGTTATAGATGTATATATATATATATACGTGTGTGTGTGTGTGTGTATGTGTGTATCTAATTTGAAATTTTGATGGTTAAAAGTAATGATAATGAAAGCAATAAAGATACATTATATGTATTAACATTTTGGATGATGGGTGCAGCTACCAAGCATTAGCGGTAGCAGAGATTAACGGCAAGACGATGTTGATTTACGGTTAACATTGTAGTCCATTGACAAAACAACTTGCTATTGATGGAGGGCAAGGCAACGTCATTATATTATTTGATGTATGTAAACTTGTGTATGTTCATTTATAAGGTATATGCTAAAATAGATTGTGTGTGATGCTTTTGATTGATTGTGTATATCATATTGTAATTTAAATGAATGTTAATTTTTTTTATATGAGTCCTAATCTAAATGAAGTTGAAATAAAAGGTAATTTCGTAAATAAATTTTGGGAAATTTAAAAATAAGAAAATAACTGAAGAAAATGGAACTTTATATTTTTATGATTTAAAATCATAAGAACATATTATATGAATGAGGTTTATTTTAAATGATAAATAAATAAGATTTGGTATAAATAAATACCATAAGAAGCAATTACATTATTTGTGAAACGTAGAGTTAGCAAATTATTATTGGGGGAAAAGATTTATTTAGAATCAGGTATTTATAATTTAAAAAGCATTTTTAAAGTTTGTTGAAAAGTAGAAGTTATGATAAATGAACCTTGAGAATAAATTAGAAATGAAGAAATTTATTTAAACTTATAATTATAATTTCTTTAGAAGGTTGAACTTTACAGTTTTAACTTTATATGATTGAAATAAGTTGTTGAATTTTGGATTCTTTTTTTTGATAAATAAAGAATATTTTGATTTTGTATGGCTTTATAGAATGATATATTGAACAAAGAAAAGAGATTGTGAAATGAGTTTTGAATTTTAGCCTAAATGTATGATATATACTAAAATAAGTTTTATAATTATGAAAGAAAAGACTTCAAAATGTATTTAAAATGAAGTTTGATAAGGTAAATTTTTTGGAAAGAGAAAGGAAATCCTTTTGGTTTTATATATACAACTTCTTATTAGAAGTTGGCTTTTCCAGTTTATAAATTTTATATATAGAAATTTAGTTTGAAAGGAATTAAAAAGTTAAGCAATGATTGGATTTTTTGTAATTATTCATTTTTATGGAAAATAATTCTTTGAGAAATGAATTTTTACAATAAAATGAATTAAAATATGAAGTTTATAATATTTAAAATAAGGAAAATCTTTAAATTAATTCACACCCTATCTCAAGGGATTAAATAATTTGGATGTATTTCAACTCCTTAAAGTGTTTAGTATTCTAAACCGTAAAAGGTGTTATATTTTTAAAAGGATGTAAAATATTCGTGTAAAATAAATTTTCAAATTTTGTAATGAGATAATATATAAAGGAAAAAACAATTTTGTAAATGAATGGGCTAAGTTGAAAGAATTTCTTAAAATAGAAAATATTTGTACTATTTGCAAAAGTAATTCTTTTTGAGAAAATTAGTCTTGGAAGAGGATTTATCTAAGATAAAGGGTTTCGAATTTAAGTAAACATTTTTGGAAATTTTCTTATTTTAAGGGAGTTAATTTTAGTAAAAGAAGAATTTGAAATATCTCTGAAATGGGTTAATTATTGCTAAATGTTAAGATTGTAGGATTAGAAGTTGATTGCTGAAATCAAATTCTTGGGAAATAATTTGGAAGGAAAGAAGATTTATAAATCATTATGCATCTATATTTTGAAGGAACGATATATAAGTTAGATGTTTTTAATCTTTTGAAAAGTAATTCATAAATTATATAAGTATAAATGCTAAAGTTTTATTGTAAATAACTGTATTGTTTTATTATTTGGATGCTTGATTGTGGTATTGATTGTGTATATTTGAATTTTTTTTTGAAAGTATTAATAATAGTAAAATATATTACAGACATTTCTTTGAAATGGAATCGAGGGGACGCAATTTCTTTAAAGGGGGAACCTATAACAACCTTGATTTTAGAATTACTTTAATGAAATAAGCAATAAATTAATTTGGGATTTTAAATGGAAATTTGAGTTCATTGGGTAGTTAAATATTAAGTAATCTTTTTATAGTTAGTATTTGGGGTTTGTTTCAAAATAGTATATGAAAATTTGATTTAATAATTAAGAGGATATATTAAATGGAATCCCGTCCTTGGCTTGTGTTAGGGGATTTCAACTGCTCCTATGACCTGCTCCACAAACATGGTGGTATCCCCCTGATGCCCAAGGACTTGCTTCCTCTAAACAATGCTTTGCAAAACTACAATCTTTTTCCTATCTTGAAAACTGGTGCTAAATATACGTGGAACAATAGAAGTCATAGAGGCACTCATACCTTCACCACTATTGATTATGCATTTTGCAATATGAGTGCTTTAACTCATTGGCCCAATCAATCTATTAACTTGCCACACCCAATTCTATCCGACCACTCACCACAAATCTACTCTTATGGTACACCTTCTAGAATTGAAAAAAGAAGTTTCAAATTCTATAATGCATGGGTTCAAGACCCTTAGTATACTGACATTATTATTTCTGCTTGGACTATTAATTATTTTGGTAACCCCATGTACAGATTATGTAGGAATTAAAGAACACAAGAACAATTCTAAGAGCGTAGGAAAAGAAAAAATATGGTGATGGCAACTTGCAGTCTGCTCAAATAAAGGAGGCCATGGTTATTGCCCAGCATAACATGATGCAAAACCTGATGATGAACAAGCTGCTAAAGAGAAAGGTAAGCTGTTCAGTGCTCTAAACAAAGTACTTGAGCTTGAATGTAGCATGAAGAGGCAGCGGCTCCACAATAAATGGGTTGAGGAGGTGACAGAAACACTTCATATTTCCATGCTTCTATCAAGTTGAAACATGCCAATAATCGAATATTTTCCTTAACTTATGAGAATGGCTTATTACATACAACTCCAGATAATATTGATACTGCTCTTCTGAACTACTACACTAGACTTCTTGACAATACCTCAAATTTTTTACCTAGCTTGGACTTGATATCCAATTTGAAGTTGCCTTGCATAACCTCTACCCAGGCTGCCTCTCTTATTGCTAAAGTTACTGATGCTGAAATCAAAAGCACTCTATTCTCCATGAATAAAAAATCTTGTGGTGGCCCTGATGGATTCAATGTCCATTTCTTTACCACTAGCTGGGATATAATCGGCCATGATTTCTACAGAGCTATTCACAACTTTTTTGAAAAATGTATGATGCTTGGTGTTGTAAATGCTACTAATCTAGTGTTACTCCCTAAATCATCTCCAACAAACACAACATCATCCTTCAGGCCGATTGCTTATTGCAATGTGGTGGACAAGTGCATCTCCAAGATTTTAGCAACAAGACTTGTAGGAGTCATGGCTGACATTGTTTCCCCTAATCAGGAAGCATTCCTGCCAGGCAGAAATATCCTTGACAATGTTTCACTATCCCATGAACTCTTGAGAGGATATGGTAGAGCTAACACATCCAAGGCATCTACGATGAAACTTGACATAAAAAAGGCAGATGATTCTATACATTGGACTGCTATTGTGAGAATCATGGCTACCATGAGATTTCCTAAGCCTTTGTTGCATGGATATATTCTTGCATATCTACTCCCAGCTTCACACTAAACTACAATGGAAGGCAACTGGATACTTTAAAAGTAGTCAAGGAATCAGGCAATGGGACCCAATATCTTCCTATCTTTTTATACTTGTGATGGAGGTGTTCACGACTTTGTTAACACAAGCCTATGCTGATAAATTAATCAAATATCACCCGAAATGTAAGCAAACTTCAGTCACATCTCTCCTTTTTGCTGATGATATCATGTTATTCACCAAACCAGAGCTTTCATCTATTGCCTGCATTATGAAGACCATCGATAATTTCTACTTGATGACTGGGTTAAAGCTCAACTTGCATAAATCATGCCTAATAACAACTGGGATTCCCCCTGCACTTTCTGAAGATCTCCACCAAAAAACCGGCCTCCCCAGGATGGATCAAGACATGAACTACCTGGGATTGCCACTATTTACTGGAAGAATTACCATAGCAAACTGTCTTCCTTTGTACAACAAAATCACCACTGTGATGAATTGCTTGGCCAATAGGTGGTTGACACAAGCTGGTAGATTAGTATTGGTTAAAGCAGTTAGCTTCTATATGATTGTTTACTAGGCTAGAATGTCTATTCTACCGAGGAAGGTTCTAAGAATGGTGAGAAGTGCTATGATGAGATTCTTTTGGACTGGTTCTATTCATTCTAGAAAACTGCTGCCTTGCTCTTTTAATAAGCTTGAAACTCCTAAAAGAAATGGTGGGCTGGGTATGCATAACATCCTTGCCTGGAATACTTCTGCCTTTAGCATACATTTTCACAACTTGATATCAAAGTCAGCCTCCTTGTGGGTTCAGTGGACATGGATGCATGGTATAGCCAGAAATAGTTTCTGAACAATGGCTGATCCTTAACCTTGTAGCTAGGCATGGAGAAGGATTCTAGGCCTGCGTGAAATCTTCCTGCCTTATGTCAGAGTCAATATAGTTTCCGATATGAGCATATCCTTCTGGGATGATCCATGGAGTGCTAGAGGACAAATACAATCTAAGACGATGACTCGCCAGCAAATAATGCAGTCTGGTATTGCCAGGAATGCAACTGTAAGTTCCTACCATATTGTTTTACCATATTCCAGCAATCAAGTCATCAGAGCACAGTGGGAAAGAATTGAGGCTACATATTTCAATGCTGATGATACCGACCCTGTCAGTTGGGCTGGTAGGCAGCACTCCACCAAGCGTATCTATTTTGAGCCAGCTAACATTGGCACCATGCTTATATTCAAATGGTCTAAGCAAATATGGAGCAGTTGTGCTACAGAGCCGGCCCTGCCACTGGGCTGCTTGGGCGACCGCCCAGGGCCCAATCCTAAGTCAGGGCCCAATAAATAAAGAAGTTTGTATGTATGAACTTAAAAAAAAAACTAATGCACGTGCTGTAATAAAATGTATTCTCAGCTAATGTTGGTGGTTTGCAGTTTTAGCAACTGGAGTTCAAGTCCTAGCCATGGTGCTTTGAAAACAGAAAATTTATCAATTTAAAAATATTCATTGTTTCTGCCCAGGGCCCCAATTTCTGTTGGGCCGGGCCTTACTCCTACTGATAACCTCATGTTGTGGAAGATCATAACCAAAGCTTTGTTAACCAAAAATGTTCTCAGTTCCTATGGTTTTGATTGTACTCTGCACTTTGTTTTTTGTGCAACTCATTATGAGACCAGGGATCATCTTTTTTATAATTGTGGTGCTTTGTTTCCTCTGTGGAGCAAGCTAATGGCAAGAGCTGGTCAGAGGAATGTCACCATGGATTCGCAGTTGGAATGGAGTATGCTGTACAGATCAACAAAAGGCAAGACAACCATTGGGAGAGTCCTATTGTTATGCATCAAAAAATATTTAACTTTGGTTTGGGAAGAGCGTAATAGATGGTGCTTTGAAAACAAGGAAAGATGCATTGACGTATTATGGCACGTGTTGCTTAAGAGAATTTCCATGCACATGAAATATTGAAGTGTGGACTATCCTTCCAGCGTTGTGTGGAGTTAGTTTCACCTTCTATTCTTCTATATTTTATTGTTTTGTTGTAATAAAATCTGGTAGGGGTCCAGTCAACCTCGCTAGAATTGCTAAAAAATAAAAAAATAAATGGATTTGTAAAATCATTAGTTGAATTATGTAGAAAAAATATTTGATATTTTATTTAAGAAGCATGAAATAAAAAGAGAACCGAGAAAAGAAATAAGGAATAGAAACAATTCTTTTCTCATTGGGTATATTTTCCACCCAAGTCCATTTAAGACTTAAGCAAAAGATAAGTTATATTCTCATTTTCTGTACGTTCTAAAAATCAGAAAAGGAAACAAAGTCCTCTTCTCCTCAAAACCCTATATGCAAATATTCCAAATTAAATTCATTTAAAATTCTAGAAAATCCGATGAATTCAAGGTAATAATTTCAAACTATATTCTATCCTTTAGACTGATTGATTTCAGTATTACATATTTCATTCTTATTGTTCTTCGTTTTAGGTTGAGGTAATTTCTGTTAATACCTTAGTTATTGATTTTGACGATAACAACCCTAATAACAATAATACATCCATATAAAATATGGATACTAATGTTTTGCCAAGACATATAGTATATAATGCAAGATATTATACAGGTATTGATTCGAAGACTGTACAGTATAGAGACTCAAGAAATGGATATGAAGACTTATGAGTATAAGGATCAAGATATGAATATCTCCGGAATATGATATAGTATATAGAGTCATAGAATATTGTTAAAGTCCTTATTAGCAATCTTTGATCTCTATCTTCTCATTTCCTTGTTCTTTATTTTTAAAACAAATTATAAAATATATTTAAAAATATTTTATGAAAGTTTTTTTAAAATTTAAAATGTTTATAAATTATGTTAAAATTATTTTACAAAGTATCAAAATATTTTACAAAGCATAAGATTTTTAAAACATTTTAAAATAAACAAGTTTTCAAAATACATGCCGGTAATTTTAAATTCATGTTTTGAAGTGAAGCGTCTATTCATCGTAACTCTTTGTAAATGGACATGTCTGTTTATTCTCTATATATGAGGTTTCAAATGAATTTTTAACAACTACTTTCTTATTATCTTCTCTCCTCTTATTCTGCCAAAATTTCAAGTGAAAATTTATTCAAAACTTCTCAAATTCAAACTAGAATCAATTCAATCTTCATTGTATTGATTCTCTACTGTTTACTCTGACTCAATCATCTCTCTCTCAATCAAAGATCAAAGTGATGTCTAAGAGGCTATAGGATTAAATGTAACCGAAGATCAAGAAATTGTCTTGGGAAAAACCATCAAACTCTAGTTGTATTTGTGTGGGTGTAATGGTAGCCCATTTAAATAATTGAGTGTGCTTGTTGTCCTAAAAGTCCAAGTCGGTGTGCCTGTGTCCCGTCCAAATCAAGTGAGTGTACCTAGAGCTTTGAAAATCTAAAGGGTGTGTCTCGTAGCATTGAAATCGAGATTGTATTGGGTTTTCCTTCTACCCCTTTAATGACTGGCATTTGAAAAAAATCTACACAAGCAATTGTACGGGACTGGATACCGGGCAACTCCGAACCAACATAAAAATCCCTAGTGTGATCTATCTAATTCTCTACTTTTTACTTTACTGCATTTATACTTATCTGCGTTTGCATCTATGATTGTTCATTCTGTGTTGATTAATAATAATCTTGAAATAATTTTAAAAAGATTTATAAAAATTAGAAAACAATATTGTGACGACCCGGATTTTTAACGTATGTTAATTGGGTGATTAACTGTTTTCAATTATTGAAATATTGATTTATTAAGTCGAACAAATAAATTTCTGATGATTAAAATATCTGAATATATATAAATTGATTTAAAAATTATATTAAATATTAAGTTATAAAATCTCTGGATATGATAAATCTTATAAAAAAATAAATTATATGTATATATAAGCTCCACCATTTAAATTAAGATAAAACATCCTTAAATATATATAGATAAATATATATACAAGCTTTATGATGTTGAAATTATTATAATTATTTATGTGTGTACGTTATAAACAAAATTATTGTAAAAGTATATATATACATGAATGTAAAACTTCATAATGGGAAGATTCAAACTTGTAGGTATATGTATATATGTTGAACATGTGAATGTATGTAACATGTGTGTGTTTAGAAAGTATATAGAAAGTGTAAATATATATAGATGTACATGGGCCATATGGAGTAACGGATATGCAAACTGATATAAATGAAGTAAAATATATATAGGAATGTATAAATGTAAATATGATAAAATAAATAAACATACACACACATATATATACATAAGTTAAGAAGCATATAGTATTTGTAAATTTGGAAATGTATAATTATATATATGATAACAAATACAAATGCATTTACATTTGGTAAAAACAAATTTACCTACATGAATACATATGAAATATATGTGTGTGTGTATATATATGAACACATAAGGAGACAACATCATAAATGTGTATCAATTCAAGTCACATGAGAAATCAAAATCCACTTTATATAAAATCAAGTCAAATGGGAAATCAAATCAAGTCATATAAAAATAAAACCTTTCATAATAAATCAGGTCTACATGGTTTCAAATAAAAAAAAAGAGATAGCCTATACAAAATCTGCAGCCACCTGTTTGTTTACTTGGTACACTTCCATCCTCTATTTATATGTAAAGCTATGACCTGTTATGTTTGATACGAAAAAAAAAGAAAACTAAAACAAGAAACAAGGCAGTAAAACTTGAAGCTAGAAGGGGGATCAAAACAAGTGGAAGCAGTTCATCACACTTCTAACAGTGAGTAAAACTAACCCTTATGTTCTGTTACCTATGCATGGATATGAATGTAGTAGTTTGTTAATATATATGCTTGAACAAGAATATATATATATATATATATACTTATTTATGAATGTGTATTAAGGTTAGAACCAGAGGAATCCAAGTCTGTTCGGCCTTCGAAAATCGGCATCCGTACTTCACTTGTACTCAAATGCCGTAGATTCAAACGCCGAATCTGTCTTCCCGGAGCTTATAACACCATTAAGTATAACAACACAACGGAAGAAAAAAAGAATATATCAATATATATAACGTTGATACAATGACAGATACAAAATCTGATACAATATGATACAACAGAATGATACAACAGATATCAACATACATCAGAGATATGATACAAGAAATAGCAGCAGAAAGAAAATAGATAACACCAGCAGCGGATAGAATGCCTCCAAGATAAGCAACGTCAGTCCATGAACTCCAAGAACTGAACTAGCTCCATATAATCTACTAAACCTGACTATCTAAAAAGAAACCCAACTCTAGACTGCTCGTGTGGAAAATGGTGGGCACCCAGAGTTTAGGAAGGGAACAATAAACTCCGAGTCAGTCATGGGACTGGTGTGAGCAACAAAAACAGTTTATCTTTAAACAACAACAAAAGAGTTTAAACATTGAAACCCACAATGCTTTGGGAAAATGAAACTACCATAAGACCTCCCGCCACACACACAATGCAAACGCATAATTGGAGGAGATTTCTTCTTATGATAGTCAAACATGCTTACTACGCAAACAAAACTCTTTTGATATTATTACTAGTGCATAGTGGAAAATATTTCGAAAATATAATATTAATCTTAGCCAACATACAACCATTATTGTATGCCTACTATAGCTACTATGTTCAATAGCAGGTTACCGCCACATTCCATAGCAGGTTATACAACTAAAACCGTACAAAGCTCGTATTGTTTCTTTAGATTTCCAACAAATGGTCGGGCTAAGGAACTTCCCACTGTCACATGGGATTGCCTCTGGATGGACGTCCCGAGAAACCAACCTGGCTCTCTGCCAACACAAGGCCGGGTTACCTCTGGGTATAGGTAACTACTACACGAATATGCCATCCCCGGTCCTTTGGGACCTTTATCCGAGCGCTCGGTAACCAACATCACACATAATAAATAGAGTGTGTCCACATGAGTAAGTATCTTGGCTCCATACCATGATACCACCCTTTTCCAGAAGGAAATGACATACCCTAAAGGGCTCGACCCTCATAACCTTGCCGCATCATTCCCGTTTCGACCATTTCCGGTTTGTGAGGTCCGACGAGGTCTCGTCCACAAAGCTACGCTTTTTCACAAAGCCATGCTTTGATCACAAATGATCAATAAATGATCAACACACAGAAACACTCAGCATGCCACATTACCAAATTGGGAATATATCGCTGATAACCTTCAACTACATAACCTCTGAGCTCGTACGTCTCAGAGAAGGGTGTTAAGCCAACAGAAATGTATTTGAAAGAAATCTGCTTTATATCTCAAAATGTAATGTCAGACATGTAACCATACAAGTCTGTTCCGGGTTCGAACAGAACTGAAGGCACTTCCGAAAAAGCCCTTGCAATCCGGGTATTCACAATCCCGGTCGGACTTCCCATCACTTAGGGAATCTCTATACCGTAGCTACTCGGTGCAGAGACAATCGATAGGTTATCCTATCATTTTTGCAAATACTCGGTCTTCAACACCGGTCTTCAAATGCAATCCATATACGACGTATCATTATTCGGAATGGGTTATATGACACAAAGGTCCTCTACCGGCTAAACAGAATAGTGAGCGTAATATTTAAAAATATATGGACCTTGGGATTTCAGTTAAGTCACAACCCAAACTTTCTTTTCAAATGGTTTAACAAATTACCATTCTCAAATCTTTAAACAAAAAGATTCATTCATAAATTTTCAAATCGATTTCCATTTCAATTTGGATTAACTCGTTAAATCTTTAAAACAAAGATTTAACTGATAGCTTTCAAAACAATTCCATTTCGAATGGTTTAAACAAATCACCATTTTAAATCTGTTAAAAATAAACAGATTCAATTCATAGCTTTCAAAAAGAATTCACTCATAACTTGAAAAACCATTTTCAATTCAAACTTGAAATTCCTTTAACTTAAATTGGAATTTCATTTCTTATATGAAAGCTTTTATTCTTTGAAAACAAACAGTTTTCATTTTAGAAATCTGATTCATTTATACGAGTTAAAGTCTTTGGGTTAAATTCAAATTCTCAAAATCATACTTTTAAATGGTTTAAATTCATATAAAACACATTTATAACTGGTATGGTCTTTTAGACCATAGTTTCCAATTATTGAATTCAATTTCAAATATTGAATTCAAATCTAAATCAAATCATTTAGATTACAAATTTTATTAAATCATTTGAACTCATTTTCAAAAGCTTTAATATTTAACCCAAATATATTTCCAAATTCAATTGAAATTACAATTTCAATTTCAAAAAAAAATTAAATTTAAATTATCTGTGACTTAACCGATTTCCTCGTGAAATCCATATTTGTGTGTGTAAAAGTGTGGTCCAGGGGTTTAACACAATAGTGCAACACAATGAATCATCACAGATCAAAATACAGAAATATAGTTGATAAGCGGTATAACTATAACGCTTATCTTCTATTCACAGATCACAGATCACAGATAATATATTACATTCATCCCAGATAAATGGACTACAGTTCAGATTACACACCAATCAGAATATATCACACAGCATCATAGATCAGGGAATGTCAACAATTCAACCATTCAGTAAAATCCAAACATTCATAAGTAAGATCAGTTAATTGTCTGATTAATTCAAATCAGATTAATTTCTTATGAATAAATTTCTAATCCTGATTGATTAATATTAATTAATTACAAACATTTATTTAATTATCCTTTTATTATTTATTAATCAACCTTAATTAATAAATAAATCATCCTTTAATCATTAAATAATTACTCTTTAATTATTTTATTATCCTTTAAATTAATTACCCTTAATTAATTAATTAATTAACCCTTAATTAATTATCATTAAATAAATTATCCTTGATTAACTACAATGAGTGATTATCCTAATCTTATATTAATAAATCACAAATTAATTACTTTGAGTAATCATCCTTTAATTATTTGATTAATTAACTTAAATTATTAGTTAATTTACCTTAATTAATTACACAAATTAATTTATCTTAATTTAATTACCTAAATTAATCATCTTAGTTAATTAAGTAATTATACTTTAATTTATTTTTGTTAATAAAACTTGATTAAATTAAGATAACCCATTTACTACATTAAACTCTTACCTACCATTTAAATTAAATTAAAAGCTTGAATTTGGTTTATACAAAATCATCATCTTTTAATTTATTAAAGTTAAATACCTTTCACTTTAAACACATTTCAATTCCATCGATTACATTTTACTTGAAAACATTCAGAAACAAATTACAAAAATTTGTTTAAGGTAATATTTATACAAACCAAAACTATTTTTTAAAATAAATTTAAAACTTTGAAAATATATCCTTTTAAAATTTAAACTTGTTTAACATCAATATTAGAAAATTTGTTTAACAATTGCTTTGAAAACTTTATTCATTTTTTAATTCATTTTGAAAAAAATTGTTAAAGTCCTTCTTTTAAACTTTTAAGGTTGCAAAAGAAACCCGAGCCATTTCTTAGTTTCCCCGAGCAGAACTTCGGGCTTCCCCCATACTTCATCTGCTTCGAGTTGTTCTCGCGAGAAACTCGAACACAAACCCGAGTGCTCTTCTTCTTCCCCATTCCACCAACAACCCAGACACACAAACACACGCGTGCACGTGCACGATCGCCAGAGCGATCTCCGATCATCACCGTGGTCATCGATACGCCGACGTCAACCCCCTTGAGCATCCCAAACACCCAGAATCTCGAAAACATCCACGAATCAAAATCGAGCGTCATTGCACAAAAACTGGAACCAAAGACCTTCCCTAAAATCTTCTCGTGCTCACCACATCGACCACCGGAGTATCTGCGATTCTGGCTACACGTTCATCAACACACCCACCCCAATTTCTCAAAAATTTGCAGCACACGATCCTCCAGAGAAAACGCGGTGGACCATTTACTAGCCACCATCAAAACTAGGGTTTAAATCTATTTCGACCTGCCGCCTCCGCCACGTCGAACGATCGCCACCTCCTCCGTTTTTTCCAACATCACTGATCACCCACCTATCTTCAGACAAAACCTCGAGATCCTAGACCTCCGCGACTACCAGTGTTTGACCAAACTTCCTTTTCCGTTCATCTTAGAAATTCTCAACATCTACTTGCTTAAAAATCACGAGATCTTTATCAAAAATCATTATTTCATGATACGAATTTAATTATGTAATCAGATTGCAAAATTTAAAGGTTCGATTTTTCTGATATATAATGTTTTTACTGTAAATTTCCATTTTCACAATAATTGTATAATATTTTTACTTGAAATTATTTTTAAAAATAAGTTCACATTCATACCATTATTTTATCTTCAATGATCTGGCTTTAATATTGATTATATAAAGAGCAGTTTAAATTTTTGTTTTAGTGGCCTTAATCCTATACTTAACAGAGAGATGAATATATCCATGCACACAACAATCTCTACCTATATATATATAAATATACAGATATATTTACGCTTATACAACATAATTCTCAACATACCCAAATATCAATCACTGATATTAATATATAAACAGAATCAGAGGGGAGTTTGCTCACAGTGATTTATTTGAAGAAGAACAGAGTTTCCCTTTTTTATTCTTGAAACAGGTTTTGAAAATTTGCAAACTGAATCCTGTAATCTCTTATTTGCATTTGTTTTACATCGAAGTATTGTTTAAGTTTGAAATGGTTTTTACTTCATTCATTTTTTTTCTTTCTTTCAGTTTTAAATGGACGACACTTTGATGAGGATGGATATATAAAAGATAGTTTACAGGGATGTATTATTTTGTACAAGTGTTATTATTCGTTTAGTATAATACAAGACAGGGATTTTTTTTCAAATGGGAGGCTGATGGATACATTTTTGTGCTTGCATTAATGATCTTGTACAACTTATATTTTCTTTTTCAATTCAGCTGTACAAAATATGAAGATATTTTTATTAACAAATGGGGCTGAAATGATATGTTGTAGTGTACTAAGGTATTGGTATTAATTTCTTTGTACAACATACTTACCCTTATTTGCTTGTACATATATATTTGTAAAATCTTTTCTTTTTGGCTGAAGATATTGTGGTATCTTCTTTTGCAAGCTTTTCTTTATATTTTGGTTTCTTCATTTTGCAAGTGTACATTTCTATGTTTATTTGTTTTCTTTATTTGTTTTATTACTTTGCAATGTAAATGAAATTCTATTTTGTACTATTTTGTATTGATTTATTAAGACATATATATTTCTTTACATTGAATAAAACTATATATATATTTATTTATTTTTGTAATATAGATGAATTTCTAAATTTTAATTTGTTGTTAAAATTTTATTTAAGGTGTACCTTTTTATTTTCATAATTTATCTAATTTATCTTATATATTTTTACTTTTATTTATTTCTATTTTTAGCTTAAATATTTATTATTAATTTATTTTTATTTTTAAACTTGTATCAATTATCTATATTTTTACATTTATCTTTAAACCATTTAGTTAAGATTTTAGATTCAAATCAAATATACACATATATATACTCAAATTTACTCATATATGTCTGTATACATATATATTCACATATACACAATATTTAAATTTTAAATTATTTATATAAAATTTATTTTACTTCGGGGAAACTCGCATCACTTTAATCGATTAATTTTACAAATTGTCTCTAAAAATTCAATTAATTATCAATTTAAATGTTATTAAAATTCGGGGTCGTTACAACTGTCATATCGATGACAATGAGTCAAACATTATCTTTGAAGATATTAGAAAATGTAACATCTATATTTTAAGTATGAAAGTGTCCAATGATAATTTATGTCTCTTCGTTGAATCTAATGACCTTTGGATTTGACGCAAAAAATTTGGTCATTTGTATTTTAAACACCTTTCTAAAGTTGATAGATATGAACTTGTTAGGTGTCTTCCTAAAATGAGTTTTAATATCAATAATTTATGTGATATCTATTAATTAGGAAAGCTTCATAAAAGTTCCTTTAAATTAAAAGATATGATTTCTACTTCTCATCCTCTTGAACTTCTTCACTTAGATCTTTTCGGACCTTCGTAGATACAATCAATAAGTCACAATAGATATGTCTCTGTAATTGTATATCATTTCTCTAAATTTACATGGACAATTTTCTTAAAACTTAATGGTGATGCTTTTGAAATGTTTAAAATTTTTACTAAACGAATTCAAAATCAAACGTCAACTAAAATTAAAACGATTAGGAGCGATCATGGAGGAGAATTCGAAAATGATAATTTTGAAACTTTTGTAATAATAAAGGAATAACCCACAATTTTTCATTTCCAAGAATACCATAACAAAATGGAGTAGTAGACATAAAAATAGAACTATACAAAATGTTCTAGAATAATGTTAAATGATAGTACATTACCTAAAAGTTTTTGGGCTGAAGTAGTTGCTACAGCATGTTATATTTTAAATAGAATTTTAATAAGACCTTTGACTAAGAAAACTCCTTATGAATTATTTTATAATAAAAAGCCTAAAGTATCTTATTTTCGAGTTTTTATAGTAAATGTTTTATGTTAAATACAAAGAATAATTTAGTTAAATTCGATGCTAAATCAGAGAAAGGTATTTTATTGGTGTTTATGCATGCGTGTAAATCAGATAAAGGTATTTTATAATAAAAAGCCTAAAGTATCCTATCTCTGGGTCCCCAAGAAAACTCCTTATGGATATTTCTATATCATTGATGTTTATGCATGCATGTAATCTCATCTTTGATGACATTTAGAGAGAGTCTGACCCGTTTATTATTTTTATAATACTCGGGTCAGACCGAGACTTGATAGGTACATGGACTCAGTGACTATGGACGTAGAATTTACTAACCTGTCGTGCATACCCAAGCAACACAGAGTGGTAAGGGATACATGGGCATTACTTGAGTGATTACTATTGGGGAGTATATAACACTTTTGATCAGTATTGATCAATTATGGTTGACTTGCGATGTGCTCGTTTAATTAGTGATTTGCGATGTGCTTGTCTATTATGTTGACTTGTGATGTGGTTTCCTATTGTAGTGACTTGTGATCTGCTTATCTAATGTGTTGACCTGTGATTTGCTTGTCTATTGTAGTGACTTGTGATATGTTCGTCTACTGTAGTGACATGCAATGTGCTTGTTTATTGTAGTGACTTGCGATGTGCTCGTTTATTATGTTGACTTGCGATGTGCTCGTCTTTAGTTATTGACTTGTGATATACTCGTCTATGACTCGCTTATATGCTAGTTATTTAATATGATTTTGATGTAGCTGTTATTATGATTTCACCGATTTCCAATGATGGGCATAGCTTAACTTTATGACCTATGCCTTATTATGTGTAGTGTAGTACACTATATGGATATTTTCTGATGTTTATGCATGTTCATTATGTAATCTCACCTTTGATGATATTTAGAGAGAGTCCGACCCATTTATTATTTTTATAATATTTGCATCAAACCGAGACTTGACATGTACATGGACTTAGTGACTTCGGATGTGGCCTAGCTTGAGTAGACATATACTTTGTTATCTATGTGATATGGTTTCATTTGGGATGATAGTCTTATGTTTATATTGTTATAGCTTGTATGAATTGTAGACTCGTTTTTGTTGGGGAGATTATTTCGAGACCTATCATAGTTTACGTATATGTATTTATGTGAGTCCATTACACTTCCTATTGACTCGCTTTATGTTATATGATATGAGCTGTATTATATTTTTCACTGCGCTCTGTGATTTTCTGTTGTATATTATGTGTTGTATTGTTCTATTCTATAATAGCCGACATGTTTATTGCTTTATGCCGAGACTATTCACGTCTTTATATTGTATCATGAGGTAAAAGATGACGTGATAGTGTTAGCCTAAGGGAATAGACATGGATGGTCGCTTTAATCCAACCTTATTCTCTGTACTGCTCGATAATACTACATGTAATATTCTTGGGTAATGTGGGTATAAAAGTGGGACATTGTAGAATAATTAAAATTCTTATCATCACATAAATGCTTTTCCTTATAACATTTACAAAATTATCCCAACTTATTTATATTTAATTCCATCCAATTGTTAAAAAAAAATTCAAAAACTTCTTCTATGACCTTAAATAATGAAAAGTGGAGTAAACAAGGATAACTTCTATCCTATTAATTTCTAGATTGTTGATCCTATTTATATAAATTCCTAATGCTATTTTTATCCAAATCTCCCAATATTGCCTCTATTTATATATATTTCTTTTAACTCATTGGCTCCTACTTCAGTTGTTATTCTCCATATTTTTATTATATGGAAATGTTCCTCCTATCCTAGTTATTCTTATCCTTTTATTCTATATTCTTTTAAACGCATATTACCCTCCATAAATTATGTAATTATTTTATAATGTTGGAATTTATTTTGTTGGGTTTTTATTTAATTTTGATGCTTAAACAAAGATCTAGTTGTTGTAGGCTCAAATTAAACACATAAAACACTGCTTAAGTATTTTGCAATTTGGAAAAATTAAATTGGAATATTATTTACACCTAAATCTAGAAATTAGTACCCTAGTTATTATAAGTTAAATATGGATAAAGATGTAGAGTTTATTCCGGATCTACAATGGAGTTGTAGAGATATTAGTATAATTTAGATTTTCTCTTATTCTACTAGAATGTGAATTTTTGTATTTTAATTTGTTGGAAATACTATCCGTTTATCCTCCATAAATTTGTCTATTTTCTTAATTACAAAGAAAAAGTGCAACATTTGATTGACAAGGAATATATATAAAAGAAAGAGGAAAGATACATGTAAGGTATGGATTTTCTTTCCGTAGTTTACACTGTCTATTTCAATAAAAAGAAAATAAATAATTTCTTGCAATTTCAAATGATGCAAATCTCTTATTTTAGGCTGATTTATGAAAGCTATAATGAGAAACCTTTTTAGAAGGATAATTCTAACGGTCTAAAGTATGGAAAGGACTATTCTAGTTAGGAATTAATAACTAGAAACATAAAAGAAATAAATATATAAACACGTATAACGACACCAAAAATTTGAAATATAAATATAATTAATATAGCATAATACACATTAATATTCGTATTAGTTATAATTAGAACATTAGAATAAAATACGAAACAAAAGATAGGATTAGGAAATAAATATGGGAAGGTTGTGACTCCAAAATTTATAGGTAATAAATGTACAATAAATTAAGAGTTATAAGAATTAAAAGTAAGTTGTAAATGGAATAATGAGACTGATTAATAAGACTATTATGGTAACTATGGAGAGATAAGGAAGGAATAATAAGTAAAATTTAAATAAGTAAATAAATGTTATTAGGAAATGTCTGATCAATATAATAATCAATTATTATGGACAAGATGGCATTTACAGCAATAGAAAATAAATATTAGGCAGTAATCAAATAATTTAAGGCAGTATAATTATCATGACAGTAAATTATGTAGCCTTAAATATAAAAATAAATATTAGTGGGCTTAGCTGAATATTGAAACTTAGGATGATTAATTCGATTTAGTAGGCTGGGATGCAAGGTCTGTAGAGTTACATAATGGAAGTCTGCTCTTCGCTCGAAGGCTACCAGCAGTTATGTACACTTTCTACTGATGTGGGACATCATCAACCATAAGACCCATGGGAAAAAGTGATAAGCATTGCGGATAGGTAAGGGAAAATATCCTGGGGGTTCACTTTGGAATTGAAGTATTAAATAGGCCAGTACCATTTGGGAGATGGGGTCCTCTTCATATCCAATAAGAGATAGTAAGTAAACAAAGGGGTATTTTCCTTGACTTACTTAGGTTAGTCTAAACAAGGATGTCAACCGTGGAGGGTTAGCGGCTATGTTAGTACCAATATTTTATAGTAGGTTTGTATATAGGTTTGGACGCCCAACGATCCCAAATGAGAAGTAATAAAGACTTGGATTATGCCCTGAAGGATTTCGCTCCCTGGTAGTGTAGAATCTATATGGGATACGCATGGATCTCATGATAGAGAGTTAGTTGAAAATTTTGTTTAGTAAAGGTAAGCTAATTAACCCTGAAATGAGCCTTTGAATGGTGATAGTGGTATGACAATTAAATTATATATTATATGGTAGAACCATATATAGGAGGCATCGGTCTCTATAGCTAGGACCGATGGACTAGCGATGACGATACGAAAGGCCTGCTTCATAATTAAGAAGTATCAAATGGTCGGGGTTATGGGTAGAGAAATAATTAGAAAGTATATATATATATATGTATGTATGTATGTATGTATAAGTATGTGTGTGTGTGTGTATGTGTGTGTGTGTGTATAGTATGCCAGGGAGAAGATTAAGATAGATATGTCGTGCGTGCATGCAAACTAAATGGATTAGCCGTAAATAAGCATAATGTTTAAATGGAAACCAAACGGTGTAAATTTATGTTATGGATAAAGTATACAATTTTCCAATCACCAAAACGTTGTTCTGAACCCTCCTCATTACAACTGACAAGATAAATTTAGAGGAATAGGTCAACGAAGCAAGACGGAATGGTTGATGGAGAAGTCTTCTTATTCATGCTCAGTACTGGTGAGGCGGTTGGATATCCAAGGAATACCATTAATTCTGAGGTAGTACCCTCAATCAGTTTTTACATCCTATTATATTTTCTATTCCGCTGTAAGCTTAGTTTGATCGATCTCTGATATACTTATGTTTATTATAAGTTACCAAAACCAACGATTTATACCCTAATGACTTGGGTTTCAATTTTGTTCAAATTCGAGCCCATTAAGGTGCAGGTCATTACATTAACCTCTAAAAACTTTTGGTTTTTGTGCATGTCTACCTTGCTTGCATCAATCTCGGCCTTCCTAAGCCACACACTACTTTTGTAGAAATGATCTTCCGATTGCAGAAGGAAATCGAGTACCCAACCAGCACCTACTTTCATTTTCCAGCAAACACTAAGCCCATCATCTTCATGGGCATTCCCAACAAAGCCACCCCAGGTTGGATCTGGAAGTATTTGTTTGCCCTTTACGGGATCAATCCCGAGCTAAGGCACGGGGAGTTCCAAAACCCTTATAATCTTTATTTTTACGTTTTCTATTTCCCATGCTTTACTTTGCTTAACTTAGGCACCCCTTTCCCATATCGGTGTCAGTTTCGGCATGTTGGATGAAGACTTGAACCTTTTGAAGACGGTCGATGCCAACCAATGGGAATTAAGAATCTAGATGACTGATGCAAACCTCCACTGGGTCGGGTCAATAAGAAAAGCCAAGAAAATGATTACCGAGGAAAGCAGTTTTGGAGGAAGGTTATAAGAGCCAGGAATTGGTAGGGATGTAGGTCCCTCCTTCGAGCGAATTCCTACATATGACCTTTTATATCTCAGATATAAAGCCATGCCACAGGGTGAGCTTTATGTTGGGATAAACCAAAACAACATAGGCAGCTCTATCTTATCATGTCTGCCTCCTATCAGAAAATGAGGCCAAGCCAGTACAAATTACAGTTTAAATGCACTTTTCTTTCAATTACTTAGAATTTTGACTAGCTCTTGTTCTTTCTGATTATTGTAGTGGCTTCTAGGTTTAGTTTTTATGCTTTTAACAATGTTAAGAATGTCGTAAAAACCGCCATGACCAATGCACCCACTGTGCCCATTAAGTCTAAGGCAACCGATGCTGGCCAAAAAACATGCATGTGGCCCCCAGCCCCATGCAGTTGCTCCAGCAATCCATCGACACTAAATAGAGGAAAAGAGATGCGGTCGACCCTCTTTGGCTGTTTTGTTCACCACTACTTACTCCAAATTCCTTTGCATTTACGACTTGGAGGAAATGGGCATAAAGGAGGAGGCGAATGAGGCAAAGGATAGGTCGAAAATGACTGCGGTGAAGCTCTGGGAGAGTATGGATATGGCTGGGAAGGAGGTCGATGAGCTACGGACTGACTTGGGCAAGCATACGGCTGGATGCCAAATGGTTGAAGACATAGAGGCTGTTAAGATGGCAGAGGCGGACAGTTGGGCCAACCGGTTGAGGAACTTGATAAACGCCCCACTCAGGGAAGACGTCTTCTTCCGATCTCTATCGGCAAATTTAATGCCGAGGCCTTTGCCCAGACCTATGAAGAGGTGGCTGAAGAGAAGAGGGTGTCTACAATCGCCGTGCTGACAGCCTTCATGTTGGATCATATGGGCTCCTTGGCTTGGTCTCTTCAGGAGCCGGCTGAGTAAATACCTTTTATTTCACTTTTCTATGCCAAAAGGAGTAGGTTATGTGCCCCGACTTTTGTCTATGAATGAAATTCTTTTGGTTGTGAAATTTGTCTAAGTATCTTGCTACATTATCTATCCATGTCTCTGTGTGTAGCTTATAGGGTGCATGCTTTAAGTAGCTGATATAGTCCCTGTTTGTCTGTGCTTGTATATTTTTTACAAGATTGACAAAATAGTAGTGTGCTAATGAGACGAGAGGTAAGAGCGACTCATTCTTGGAAATCATGTACTTGGTTTAAGAGTGGCTTGTATGTATGTGGTATCGGGGTGACATATGGACATGGATGCGAGCATATGCTGGAGAATCCGGTCGTAATAGAAAATCGAGGCAGGCATATGGTTGCCAGGCCTGCTTGCATTCTATGATATTGGGCAGTTCAGACATGAACCTAAGAGTTTAGTGGCTCGTAGGTTCTCCTAGGTGATACGCGACAAGATTGAGTGGCATATTGTCCTGGCACAAACCAGAGTGCTTAGTGGCTCAAAGGTTCTCCTAGGTGACATGCTACCAGTTGGTGTTGAGCCCTGCTTAATTTTATGCTGATGCACTATGGATGTTGATGTGCACGTAAATGTGTATATTTTTACCACCATATTTAATCTTATTAAATTAAATGATCATATTGGGTATTTTAACTTGTTTAAACCAAAATTCAAATTATTTGAAATTGTCACATATTCATCTTCATATAGGGGCAAAATGGTCATTTTTATGCATTTATTAAATTGTGAAAATTTACTTGGAATTATCTATGTTGTTTTGTAGGAAATTTAGTGAATTTTACAAGTGGTTACATGATGATATATGCATGCATAAGAGTGAAGAGAACAAATGAAGATGGAAATAATTCAAAATGAAGATAATGGAGGACCCCACCTACCCACCTACCTTAATGTACAAATTAGAGGCTAATGCACATGCTTATGGAATTAATGGCTTCATGTACATTTAAGTGAGGGATTATTGAAGCTAATGATAACTTGGCCACCACACTTCCTACAAGGGTATTTTGGGCATTCCCTAAAAATATGAATTAGGGTTTAACACTTGTATAAATACCTCATATCTTCATGTAACCCTCTCTCCTCCCTTTTAGTCTCTTTAGTTTAGTTTAGGCTCAAAAATAAAGAAAGCTCTTCTCTTCTTTCTTTTCATGGCTACTTAGCCATTTCTTCTTTTATGTAATTATTTTTTTTAATGCAATTTCAATACTTGTTCATTTTACTTTCCTTGTTCATTTACTTTCATGTTGTAGTGTAGATTTCTTTTCTTTTATGCAAGTAGAATAGTTCTCTTTTCATTTAGCTTTCATTTTCCTTTCATTTTTCTTTCATGTTGTTAGCTACATTTGTTAATCAAATGACAAATATGAGAGGCTAAACCCCTTCAATTTAGGGGTAATGAAGCTCTCTAATTATGTAGCTTCAACTATTTGTTAATTCATGCTCTCTTTATGTGCTTAATGATGATGATAGAAATGATTTACTAGTTGTTTTTGCTTTGAATTTGATAGCCTATATTGTTGACATCAAATAGGCTATGCTTAAACAATCACTAACACTAATTGCCTCTTCATCAAAATATGATTATGGCAAAAGAAAGTGATTTGAAATTAAAATTTGATGGTCTATATTTCTAATCAATAGTTAATAGGCCATACTTAAAATAGATTTCATTTTCATTTTCATTGTCAAATTTCATGAAAGTTAGTAAGTGGTTTAAGGGGTGTGTTATAGTTTGATGACATATGTTGGCTAATCAATAGCACAAATATGCCATACTTATGATAAGCACATCAATTAAAGCACTAATGACCAAAAAGAGAGATTATGATTTCATATGTGTTGAACTACATGATCTAGAGAGTGGATTTATTCTCTAAATTGTCATTTAACTCTTATATTTGCATCTTTTTTCTTTTAGTTAGTTAGTTTTCTCATTTTTCTAGCTTAACAATCTCTCGACTTTGGTATAATTTGATTGAATAGAATTTTAAAATCATCAATTCCCTGCGGATCGACCCGTATTCGCCATGTGCTACATTCGTACACCGTGCGCTTGCGGTTACTTTTATTTCAAAATTCGTTTGATGGTTTTCTAAACCGATAGAATTTCCGTCGACGAACAGATGTCGTGGCATCATCTGGGACAATAGTGCTAGTCTTGACAACCATGCCCCATCTCGCAAGAGGGATGGGCGACATCATAGGTGAGGAATACGAGAGCATTATAGTCGCGCCTTAACTCATCAGTGCACCCGAGCATAAAGGGGATAGGCGTTTCACCCAAACTCAAAGGGCAAGTATGCAGTCCGCAAGCAAGGAAATGAATGCATGATGATTCAATCTTTCTGGATAGCCTAGTAGTTCATAAATAAGGAAGTGAATGCACAGTATTTCACCATCGTGGATAGTCAATCGATAAGGACAAGTGTTGAGGTTTGTATGGTCCTTAGCATAAAAGGTTGGCAACCCTAAATAAGGTGTTGAGCATATAATAACCTATCCTCATTGGATAGCCTATAGAGGCAGCAGGTAGTTCGGACATAAACCAGATCACAGGCTCGAAGGTTCTCTCAGGTGACACGCTGCCAACTTAGTAATCCCTAAGTAAGGAAGTGAATGCATGGTAATTCACCCTCGTTGGATAACTAGCTAGCAAGGAAGGGAGCTAAGGCTTGTGCAGTTCTTGGCAGAAAAGGTCAATGGTCTATGTACAAGGTATTAAGTACAAAATAACTCATCCTCGTTGGATAGCCTATAGAGTTGGTGGGTAGTCCCGACATAAACCAAAGCGCATGCTTGTGCTCGAAGGTTCTCTTGGGGACACACCGCCGTCTAGGTAGTCTCCAAGCAAGGTAGTGAATGCACGATAATTCACCCATGCTAGATAGTCGGGCGGCAAGGAAGTTAATGCACGATAATTCACCCTCGTTGGATAGCCGATTAGCAAGGAAGGGAGCAATGAATAGCTAGCATGATCCTTAGCGACAGAGGTTGGTAGTCCACAAATAAGGCAATGAGCGTATAATAACTCATCCACGTTAGATAGCCTTGGTGATTGTGTTTAACATAGTTAGCTCTGAAGTATTCAATGTACTCTTCACAAAAGTTGTATTACATAGCCTTATAATTATGGCTAGCTTTCATACATTATAGTCCCAGATGCATGGTGTTCCAAGTGCAGAAAATGTGGGTTCCATCTAGGTGAGAGAGGTAGTGAGCACCATTTGTTAAGACGATGCTTATAACATACGACCCCTACCAGTTCGTCTTGAGCACCGCTTCAGCTAAGTTCTTTGTATTTGCAAACACCTAGTTAGAACTAAATCATCGACAATGAATTATTGGAGCTTTACTCTTGAGTTGTAGTGCTTGGCTATCTTTCTCTTGTAGGCTTCGGTGCGGAGGTTGGATTTGTCTCTTCATTCTTTCACTATGTCAAGCCTAAGCGTTAGTAGCTTATCATTTTTCTCAGGCTCCCTAAGACATCGAGGTGAGGGGACATCTACCTCGATGGGTAGCATGGCTTCATATCCATAGGATAGTGAGAAAGGAGTATGGCCGGTCGAAGTTCGGTTGGGGGGTGCGATAAGACCAAAGAACAAGCGACAACTCTTCAGCCCAGTTCCCTTAAGCTTTTACGAGGCATTTCATGAGTGTTGACTTGATGGTTTTGTTGACGTCCTTGACTTGTCCATTAGCTTTAGGACGGGCAACGGAAGAGAAGCATTTCTCAACTCCGTTCCTTCCATAGAAGTCTTGAAAGTGACTGCTCTCGAATTGAGTGCCGTTGTCAATGATAACCTTCTTTGGCAGGTTAAATCGACAAATGATGTTTTTTATGACAAAGTTGAGTATCTTGGGGTGGTGATCCCAGTAAGGGGCTTGACCTTGACCTTGACCCACTTGGTGAAGTAGTCGATGGTGACTATAGCATGATTGTGTAAGCCTTTGGCATTAGAAAGTTATCCTAATAAATCAATTCCTCACATAACGAATGACCATGGGAAATTCATAGGGGTAAAAAGGGTAGGAGAGGCCCTAAAGATCTTGACAAACTACTGACACTGGTTGCACTTCATGACGTAGTACATGGAATCTTTGATCATAGTAGACCAATAGTAGCCTTGCCAGGCGGCCTTTTTTGCTAGGCTTTGCCCCCGACATGTTCCCCACAAAACCCATCATGCAGCTCTTCCAAGATCTGGCTGATTTCGACTTCAAACATGCACCACTAAAGTGGTTTGGGGTACCCCCATTTGTAGAGCTTCCCACAGGTTTCAAGCTTTAGAGCACAAATTTCCACATATTATTTCTAAATTCAGAGATGGGATTAACAGAGCTGGCAACGTGTTACCGTTAATTTCATGGTCATTAGAGTTAATGAGTTTATTCTTACCATTAGGATTTGTCATGGTGAAATGTGAAACGAGTGTGTAGAGAAGATGAAATGAAGCAAGGCGAGAGCTTTTAGGGGAGGCCTTAGCACCAAAATATCGACTAATAAATTAGCCAACCTTGGAATTAGACTAATGCGCTCGTGAAAGCAAAGGTTACTTACTAACACTAGGCTTTAAAATGCAAATTATGGAGGAAGAAGCTGCCTGGCCATCGGTCTACTCGTATGCGATGATGGGAAACATATGTAAAGTTGTTGTGGGCTGTATGTCTGTGAAATATGCCAATTGCCACTCTGTACCAGACCCATGTCTTGCATTTAATGTTGGCATCATGCTACTGGAGAAGGCACAATTTTGGAGGACCTTTTATAGTACTTAGTATGGCTGGCCGTATGAATTGTCGTTTACTTTTGTATGTCCATATTGCAAGGCAGATGAGTAGTTTCCTTCGAGCTGTGCTGGGTGGTCACTTGCTATCGATGCTTGTTGAGGAAAGCTGAATACTAAAGGATGTGCTAAGAAACTGTGGGATGACGACACAGACTGCTTGCGTCTAGTTAAAGACAGGCTATGATGAAGCCGGGTCAAAGATGGGTCACGCTTGAGCTGGGACTTGTCTAATGAGTTAAATTTGAAGCTATTTTGAGTTGAGCCAGTCAACAATAGGCCTGGAGGGCTGCTGAGTAAATGGTATGTCTTAGGGCCATACTGAGTTTGGGTCGGCATGAAAAGCCCGGGTTAAGATGTGCTCGGTAGGCTAGGATTGGGTCGGCCTATGTCAAACCTGCTTGCTAATTATACTTGTGAGAGATCTGAGAAGCAAATGACATATATTTTCCAAACAATTATTTTCCTTAAAAATATTTGTCTATCATATATTTCGTGGCTAGAATTCATACTGAAATTTACATAGATATCATTCAAATCCTTCATACTGAAATTCAGCTAGCATCACATTTTTCACAACCTCACATAAAAATCATTCATTTTGAAGTTAACATTTATACTACTATAGCCATTAGAATTTATTCAAATTAAATTAGATTTGTACAATTATTTTGAACTGTGATAGCTCAAGCATAGTTTCCAGACGCACTGTAATCTTTAAGGAATATTTATGTTTCTGGATCCGACTTCCATCCAAATTTGTTGTCAGTTAGTATTTCATACACAATATTTGCTCATCTTTCTCTTATCTCCTCGTCTTTATATAGTTTTTTGTTACTTTCACTGTCTAGATCTTCTATTTATATTTCATATATCACATTACGAATATTGTATAGTCAATCTATATTAATTTACACATTATCAATTTTAAATTCTATAAATTAATTTTTTGTAATTTATAGCTTTATACTTATGAGAAACATGGTTGTTAGGGCTGTCAATGATCTAAACTGGTTTATTTTGTAATTGTGATGGTGGTATCCCATTTTTGCATATATACCCTATAATACTTTCATAACTTCGTCTTTCTAAAAATTATATGTGATGCATTGTATAAATATTTGCAAATAATTGGTATGAAATATAAGTAATATTTGTTAAGTAATATGCTTGTCGATATATTGGCAAATATTTGCTTAATAAATACTTTAATGGCAATTATTTGCTAGTATATATTTGATAGGCAAATTTTTTCCAACGGTTTTCATGGTAATTATTTACCGGTATATATTTGCTAGTTAAATACTTACCACTAATTTTATAGTTCTTTTTATAGGCGGTATGCATTCCTTCTTCCTGGTCTTTGTGAGTTGTAGTATTTCCAAATTTAGTTTTGTAGATTAAATTCGGGCATTGTGTAATGGGCCTCATTGTGTATTTGGATTTTCTTGCTTTTTATTGCAACGTTTTCTAGAGTTTTGCCTACCAGATGTTCAAAAGTGTCCGTGTAACCCTTTCATATTGTTACCTGCATTTACAATTTAATTTAGTGATTTATTTTTGTATGTTATGTATTATTAGTATTCACATGGCATACCCTAACATAAGTGTTAAAGTATATTCTATCTTGATGTGCTGGTTTCAGTTTTATTTCTATAAACCAGTCGATTACCTTCATTAAAATTGAATTTTATAATAGTATAAATAGTTTTACTTTTGTTCATTTTATTGTATATGAACTATATGGTAAATATATATCCATTTGTATCAATGAATCTTTTAATAACATATTTGAAATATTTACTCCTTTGATTTCTATGTCTGTATCCTGATGTAGTATGATGTTTTTATGTTAGTTAATTTAGAAATTAGAGCATAATTTTTTTAGGAAATATAGCAGTGTATGTTAAGTAATGCAATAGCAAATATTAGGCACTATATTTGTTTGGAAATTATTTTCCTAGCGAATATTTAACATAATACTTTCCAGACAAATATCTTCTTGGCAAATACTTATTTGTAAAAAATTTATCACGATAATTGCTGGAAAATATTTACCTGTCTAAAATCTTCCACTATAGTTGGCTAACAAATATCTACTTGATAAATATTTCCCAAAATACTTGCCAAGAAAATAGTTGCCTGAAAAATAGTTGTCAAAATAATTGCATGGAAAATAATTTTCTTGTTTACATTATTGAAGTTGTTTGCCAGTATTTGGTATAAATATGAGATATGTACACTTACTTGTTCTTTCTTGTCATAAAACTATTTAATTTTTTCTATTTACCATTGTTGAAGAAATTGTTTAGCAAGCACACGTTTTCGACATCTATTTTTGTGTCTTCTGAAACATCATATTTATCGTGATCAAATTTTGTCTTTTCATCGTATATTTCTTCAGCCACTATTTTTGCCTTCACTTTTGTTGCTTTCTTTTTTGGTAGTCCTATTCTTTTTAGTGGAACTTCATATTCAAAGTTGGGCCTTTTTCTTTTTATCTTTTAGTTTATGTTTTTACTCTTTTTTAACAAGGAAGAAGGAGATATTTTTCTTTTACTTATGTTTTCCTTTTATCTTCATCTATTTTCGTTTTAATTTCTTCTTTAGGTTTTTTGCATATATTCAGACTCTTGAGTTAATATTGAGAGAGTTAAGGGTATGTCCTAGGGCCAAATATGTAATTTATTATATATATATATGTGTATTTGTATATAACTTTATAACCAATTTTGTTCATAATAAGTAGTTTAATTTCAATTTTATACTATGTTATATCATGATATATTTAATTAAGAAGTTAATTTAAAGTATATAATTTAGAAATCCTTACATAATATATTGTGTCATAATAATTAAAAATAGTTGTAGTCATGAGAAAATTATCATCATGCAGAACTTATATTGTTTTAAATATTCTTGGTCGAAATGTTTTAAGAAATGATATCAATGCATCCATTGAGACTGATAGTACAAGATGCTCTCCAAATGTCGGATAATGTATTATCCATGGTTGTTGTAAGGATCGTCCTATGCCTTCGATGCACTGCTAGAGCATCCAACCAATGTAGGACGATGGTCTAAGGTAAGAAAAGAAGTAAAGAAGGGAAATAGAAGAGAAAGAAAACATTATACAATCATAGAACCTGCCACATATTTCATAGCGCATCGAGTAAAATACAATAACCATCATAGGTATAAAATAGACGAGACAGTAGTAACTACATGAACCACATAATTAGAGTACATAGGTTCATACAGTTATACAAAACAGTAATAGAGTTTATACAACTGGTAAATAAACTCAACTGCTAAACTATCTTCAATGGTAGTAAGTCAAACATTGTCAGGGTTTCATAGTGTCACACAATGGAATATGCAATAATAATTCAAAATAAAGTATGAGAAAGCATTGTCTCCTACTTGTCCATCTGCACACTCCATATGCTGCTTACACATGCTATCTAGTCTACTCATTTAACAGTACCTAAGGTAATAAAAAGCAAAGCATAAAATCATGAGTTAGACAATAGTCTGGTATGAGCGATAAACAATCCCAAAATAATAGAAAGTAGATATAGTATATGGAACAGAGGGTACGGGGAATCATACCTGTAACGACCTATATTTTACGTATCAAATGATCATAAAATATTTTTATTTAATTCATATGAGGTCGTATGATTCTATAATTTTGGAGTATGACTTCTAGGAACATTTTACACACCTATGATTTTTCACGAATTTCTATATGGCCATTTTGACCCTGTAAATATTGTTTGATCTATAACTTTTGATAGGAGTTGAATTAGGTCTCAAACCAGTTCCATTGCTTCAGGATGATGATTTTCCATTCCACAGGGTGGTTATAATAGAAAAACAGACTTATGGTTAAGAAGTTGTGGCTGTTTTAAGTTTAGTCAGTTGTTGGACCGAATTAGTGTGTGATTAATTAAGCCCATAAGTAAGCTCATTAGTCTAATTTGACATTACTATAAATAGAGGGCAAAAGAGCCAAATTAAAACTTTCCCTCTCTCTCTCAAATCAGATCTAAATTCCCATTAACCCTAGATTCATCTAAAAATCACCCAAATTACTCTCTAAATCAAATCAAATTGGAGATTAGCGAATAGATCATTGATTAGAAGATAGAGATCATCAATTTGGTTGATTTGCATTGCTTCCATATTGGATCTATACTAAAATTGGTTGAATTTGGTAATCGGTGTGTGGTTTATGCCTTCTCACTATCCTATGCATGTTTATATAGTAGAATTATAGGTTTTATCATGATTTTCGACCATTAAAATCCTTTTCTAACCATAATCACATGTTAACATATATTTATGACCTAAATTGAAGAATTCTAATATGATTTCTACAATTGGCTTTGTAATTCACCTTATTCATACTCATATGATCGTTGATTGTTTGGATTTGTATTAGAATTTGTTTGGTTACTGTAATTTTGTGTATTGCTTGTTTAAAAGGATGTAATAGCTTGTTATTCCATGTTGTATGTTGTGCTTTGATGTTGCTTCCTAGTGTTTTGGATGTTTAGGAAGATAAGACGGTGAATTTGACAAATCGAAGACAAAAATTATCGGAATTGGACAAAACTTGGAGGGGAGGCTCTAGAGTATGAGAAGACTTGGGGTTCAAGTTGCAGGTTCCAATTCGTTAAGGTGATAAGTCATTGTCGACTTGTTTATGTTGGTACCAAGTTATTTTGGTGGGTCCAATGGGTCAGTGGTTGGCATGGTTGGATAGAGCTTGGCGAAGGGAGCCTATTCATTGTAAGATGTAGGAAATTTGCTAAGTGTTGGATATGATGTCGAGTTGTATTCTAGAACTTGAAGTCGATACTTTGGAGTAAGGACCGAGTTGTTTGGATGGATAGGTTAGGGTCAAAGTATCTAGGCATGTAGTACTAGAAACAAGGAAGGGGAGGAAAGAAACTTGGCCAATAATTGGCTAAGGGGAGAGGTTGACACCGACATGAAGAGGTTGGTACTAAGTTGTCATGGTAAGTCTAATAAGAGTGAAAACTTCTGGGGGATGAAGTAGAGGTCCTGTAAATCGTGCTGAAGATGTTGGCTCGTTCGTATCAGGGTTAGATGATAATGTAACAGCATGATAAAAGCTATGTTTCTTCGGTTTCTGACTCATGGTGGGAGTAGATAATGAAGATTGAGGCTCAAAAAAAGGGAGAGCCATAGAGTGTGGAATGTGGTAGGTTTCGGATAATGGAAACTAGATTGAGCGGAAAGGAGGGCTGGAATGTTTATGCTAAGAAATCGTTGAAACTCGAAGTGTTTTCTTTTTTACTCGAAGCAGGGGTATTGTAAATGGGGATGCCCATGGATCATGTAAGGATTTTTATACCCTGGGCTAGTTGCTTTGGGTCCAGTGTCTAGCTTTGGGCTACGTGACATGTATTGAGCCTTAGGCTGCATGTTACGATAGTGCAACGAAAATTGAGATTTTCATTAGTCCCTAGCAATAAGGAGGCCATACGAGCTATCATATATTCAGGGCACATGGATGAGTGATAGTGGGTATTGCTTGTGGACGCTATGGTTGCTTTCTTTAGTGGGCCATCACTCGAGATATCATTGGGAGTAGGAACTGGAGATAGGGATATCTGGACATCCACCATTCTATTCTGTATAGCTGTGCAGTTAAAGCGCTCGGCAGATTTAATGCAGCGGATGTGCAAAAAGTCATAGCGGGGATACAACGAGGATATACCGGGATATAGCAGATGACTCTAAAATAGCATATAAAACTCGCACTTAATGTTTTTACAAAAATATAAATGGTAATTAAATGAAAAATTAACATTCAATTGAACTATAATTAATACATAAATAATACCAATAAAAACATGTGCGAATATACTATAAATAAACGTAAAACTGTTATATAAAATAATCAAATTTAGTAAAATATTAGAGTATTTTCATTTCTGAAAATATATTAAAAATTCAATTAAATACATTAATTTCATAATTTTTATAATGTATAAACGACATTTTTCAATTCATTTATTTTAAAAAAGATATAGCGGAAATAGTGGAATATAGCAAAAATAATAGGATATAGCGGGGCTTAAAGCAGAAAGGCTATATTTGGGGCTATATGGAAAAATCGTAGCGGTAGAAATCCGCTATGAGATACAGTAGGGTTATAGCGGGGTAATAGCGGGGCATTAACTGCACAGCTGTATAATACCTTTATAACATGGTAGAGTAGCATATTATAGTGTTATGTACTAATTCTTTGGTTGCAAGGACAGGTCTGGTATGGTTCATATGCTCTTGTTCCTTAATATATTTACCTGTATAGTGTTTTGAGATTCATTTACCGCTCACACCAGACTGTTGTCTGACCCAAGGTTTTATGTTTTATTTCTTATTATCTTGGACACTCTTAAATTAGTAGACTAGATAACTGGTCTAGGTGACGTGGTAGCTATTCGAAGAATTAGCTGGATGGAGCTATCTCATATTATGTACATATATGGATTTCTATGCTTTTCTGCTGAGCAACACTGTGGAGCCCGTGGCAATGCTTGCTTCTTACTATTAGTTGAGACAATTTATTTGATTTGATCCTGTTGTATACTCTATGGCATTTGATGTATAACTTTGTGGATATTATACTCTGATGATTGGTTCACATTGTTATTACTGTCCCTTTTATTGTATCTCTGATATTATATTTTATCCATGTGCTGTAATATATACCGTAGGTTATATGCTGTGTTTCTTATTATTTATCTTGATGATCGTCCTATATTGACCGGGCATGACTACAGCGCACTATTTGTATACAATTGGTGCCGATGGTATAGGGCGGTTGTCACATTTGGTATCAGACTTAGGTTACACGATTAACGGAAGTTGAAACTGTAATCCTGTAGAGATAGGGAAGGTGTTATCATCTTAAACTGGATCGCGTGTATATATGTATGAGAGAGTGCGTATTTCTTATGTACTTTGGTTTTCAAAACTATATAACAATATTATATAGTATAAGTCGCATGCACATGAGCACTATGGACACAGTTTTCTCTATGAGAGACCAATCATTCTTGTTACATATAAGAATAAGTCGGCATACAAAGAATACTATGAGATCTGCTTCAGGAGTTGAAGAAGGATCATGATTGGGAGTTCTACACCTGATTTTCATGTTTTGTTCAATGCTATGATGGTAACAATGAAGAGGAATGCTTCTGGTATAACTGTTGGTAGAGGTGTTCCCGTGCAAGCACCCAGGGCTGAATTTGCTAAGTTGAGCAAAGATTACTCTACTTTGGGAGGGAAGCCAAATCAGCTATAGAAGTGCAAGATTGGATTAATACTTGTGAGCACATCTTTAGTGATATGGAAGTGGTTGATGCTATGAAGAGATGTCAGTTTCTGAGTATGTGACAGAGTTTGAAGCTTCATTAAAGTATGTGATGTAATTCATCAATACATCATTAAGGATGAATGAAAAGTTCATCATTGGCTAGGATGACTATCTTGGAGAGAAATTGGTAGACCACATTGATGAGCCATTTGAGAAGCTTATGGAGAAAGCACTTCGTCATGAGAATATATATCCTAAGGCTAGGATAGCTGTGATTGTTTCCACTGAGAATCACAATAAGGTGGTGAAGGCAAGAAGAGGTGGAATGGAAAGAGAAAGCAGTCTCAAGGAAAGAATGGCCATAAGAAGAGTAAGTGGAAACCTACTTGCTATGGGTGCAAGGAGAAAGTCCATTTGATCAAGGACTGCAAAGTGAGTGATAAGAAGAAGCGCTACAACTGTGATAAGCCTGGGCATTTGAAGAAGGATTGTCTAGAACCGATGAAGGATAAGCAGGTTGTGAAAGTGTATGCTTTGCATGCAATCCCGACATCGTCGAGTTTTGTTTGATACCGGGGCTTCACATGCATTCATATGTAGATCTAGTAGACAGATTGGGATTGAGACCCAAGATAGTAGACGGACCCTTGATCGTGGCAAACTCTATTGGAGGCTCAACTAGCCTATGCATGGTTTGTAGCGATTTAATTTTATCGAGTCATGGATGCTTTTTTGTTTGTGATTGCTTTTTTTGAATTTTGTTGGGTTCAAGATTATCTTAGGAATGGGATGGCTAAAGAGGTATGCGATTATAGTGAATTGCGGGAAGTTATTGGTAACAACCAGAGATGTGGAAGGGCGAACGATAGTGATTAGCTGCCTACCGGAGGATAGGGTAATGGTTAGCTTTCTATATTCACTAGAGATTCCGCAGAATAGGTCATTTGTGCCTATTACTAAAGAGTATCCAGACGTGTTTGAGGAAGTGATCGGATTGCCGCCGCATAGAAAGATAGAGTTTCGGACAGACTTAGTGAAAGAAGCCAGACCAATATTTATGCCTTTTAGGCGTATGGCACCCAGAGAGCAAATGGAATTAGAGGTGCAAGTGAATGACCTATTAAGGAGAGGGTTCATTTGAAGGAGTATATTTGAGTGGGGTACACCTGTAGTATTCACGACTAAGGTGGATGGCTCTTTAAGGTTATGTAGATTACCGTGAGCTGAATAAAGTGACGAAGAAGAATAAGTATCCACTTGCACGAATTAACGACTTGTTCGATCAACTTCACGACAAGAAGTTGTTCTCTTAAATGGATTTGGAAACAGGATTTCACCGGTTGAGAGTAGTGAAGGAGAGTGTGCCTATTACTGCGTTTCGTATGCCATCAGATTTTTATGAGTGGTTGGCGATGCCATTTGGATTGACCAATGCTCCGACATGCTTTGTGGATCTCATGAATCGGGTTTTCTAAGACCCGCTGAACAAGTTCATGCTTGTGTTTGTGGATGATATTTTGATTTATTCCAGAACTGAAGAGGAGCATAGGACGCACTTGAGAATTGTGCTAGAGATATTGAGGAAGCACAAGCCAAGAGCAAAGTTCTCCAAGTGTCACTTCTGGAGAGAAAAAGTGAGAATCTTGGGTCATGTCGTTTTTGGATAGGTTATAGCAGTAGATCCTACAAAGGCGGCAGCTGTCAAAGATTGGAACCAGCCCAAGAATGCTATGGACATGAGGAGTTCCCTAGGATTGGCGGGATATTATAGATGCTTCATTAAGGACTTCTTAAAGGTAGCAACAGTATTAACCAATTTGGCGAGGAAAAACCAGGCTTTTATATGGAATGCAAAGTGTAAGCATGTATTTGTGATTCTGAAAGAGAGGTTGACAACTGCACAAATGTTGACCATTCCAAGTGGAAATGAGGAGTTGACAATATATATAAATGCTTGTAGGACTGGATTGGGTGTGGTATTTATGCAAAAGGGAAAAGTTGTTGCCTATGCTAGTCGATGTCTAAAGCCGCATGAGAAGAATTATCCAACTCATGATTTGGGATGATGGCAATAATTTTTTTTTTGAAGATGTGGAGGCGCTATTTGTTAGGAGAAAGGTTTGAGCTGTTGACGGACCATAAATCCTTAAAGTACCTTTTCTCTCAGAAGGATCTCAGCCTTCATCAACAATGGTTGTTGAAGTTCTTCACCTTTTATGATTTTGGTATTTCCTATACACTAGGAAAAGGGAATGCAGTCACCGATACATTAAGTAGAAGGCATGCTAGTTTGGGAGCAATATTCTTGGAATGGAAGTAAATTGAGTATATTGTTGGATAAGATTTCAGGCCTTATTGCGAGCTGGAACCAGAAATGTTAGCAAGTTTTTCGGTTAGGCCTACTCTAATTAAAAGGATTAGTACTAGTCAAAAGTGAGATGCTAGGCTAGCAGAGATCATAGCAATGATAGAAGAAGGAGTAGAATCTGAAGGCATGAAGCTATACAAACTTGACAAAGAAGGTTGGCTTCATAAGGATGGAAGATTATTTGTTTTCGATGTTGATGGATTAAGAGATGAAGTGTTACGAGAGTGTCACCATTCCAGGTTGACCATTCATCCTAGCAGTAATAAGGTGTACCAAGATATGAAGCGATCTTATTATTGGGAAGGTATGAAGAGGGATGTTGGGGCATTCATCTCGAAGTGCATGAATTGTCAGTTGGTATGGTAGAGCAGAAGAAACATAGTGAATTGTTGCAACCGCTAGATATTCCTGAGTGAATATGGGAGCAAGTATCGATGGATTTTATTAATAGACTGCCGATGACTCGAGTAGGGTATAATGGAATTTGGGTAATAGTAGATCGATTGACCAAGAGTCCAAGATTTATACCCGTCAAGTCAAGTAGAACGACATTCAAGCATGCATAATTGTATGTAAAGTGGATAATACGATTTCACAGTGTGACAATGAGCATTGTCAGCAACCGAGACCTATTGTTCACTAGTGGGTTTTAGAAGAGCTTACAAGAGGCATTAGGGACAAAGCTGCACCTTAGTATAGCTTATATCTTGTAAACGGATGGGCAGACCGAAAGAGTAAATTGTATATTGGAAGATCTCTTACGAGCATGCATTATAGATTTTGGAGGATCGTGAGATGACCATCTACATCTAGTATAGTTTGCATACAACAATAGTTATTAGTCGAGTATTGGTGTGGCTCAGTATGAAGCATTGTATAACCGGCCATGTAATACTCTTTCATGTTGGTGGTAAGCGGGCGAGAAAATGATGCTTGGGCCAAATATGATTAAAGAGACATCGAAGAAGATTAAGATCATTCGACAATGAATGAAAGTTGCTCAGGATCAACAGAAAAGCTACGTTGATAAGAGATGAAGAGATCTAGAGTTTCTGTTGGAGATATAGTATTCTTGAAGGTTTCTTCTCTGAAGAATGTAGTTCGATTCGGTGGAATGGGAAGTTGTCATCGAGATTTGTAGGTCCTTTTCCGAGAGTTGAGAGAATTAAAAAGATAGCATATAGGATTAACTTACCTCAGAAAATGGTGGGCGTGCACAATATTTTTTGTGTCTCTTAACCATGGATGTTTGTGCATGACTCAAGCGTGATGAATACACTAGATCAGCTAGAAGATGTTGAGATAGAACCAGAAGTTTCTAGATCTCACAGTCCGCTTCGTATTGTTGAGTATGATATGAAACAGTTTAGGAGAAAATCTATGAAACTAGTGAAAGTACAATGAAATAGAAGTTATAATGATTATATGTGGGAGACTGAGGAGAGCCTGAGGACTACATGTCTGGAGCTCTTTGAATGGTAAAATCTACCATTTATCACATCTACTTTCACTATTGTATATTATATTTAATAGGTTAGTATTCCATATGCTAGGGTAAGTTACCAATACTATTAATTACATGGATGCTTATTTGAGATGGTTGATTGTTGCTTATGATTGGTAGGCATGCGGGATAACCATGGTTGCTTCTAATTTTGTTTGTTTAAAAATTTCAGGGGCGAAATTCCTAAAGGAGGGAAGAATGCAACGATCTGTATTTATGCATCAGAGGATAGTATATAATTTTAATTTATTCATATGAGGTCGTATGATTCTATAATTTTGGTATATGACTCTTAGGGACATTTTACATACCTATGATTTTTCCGAAATTTCTATGCGACCATTTTGGCCCTAAAAATCTTGTTTAGGCTATAAATTTTGACAAGAGTTGAATTAGGGTCCCAAAATGGTTCCATTACATTTGGATCATGGTTTCCCATTCTGTAGAGTGGTCATAATTAAAAAATGGATTTACAGTTAAGAAGTTAAGGATGTTTTAAGTTTAGACAGTTGTTGAACAGAATTAGTGTGTAATCAATTAAGCCCATAAGTAGGCCCATTAGTCTAATTTGAGATTACTATAAATAGAGGGCTGAAGAGCCAAATTAAAACTTTGCCCACTCTTGCAAATCAGATCTGAACCCCCATTAACCCTTGATTCGTCCAAAAATCACCCAAATTACTCTCAAACTCAAACCGAATTGAAGATGCAGGAAATTTGCTAAGTGTTGGATATGATGTCAAGTTGTATTCTAGAACTTGAACCGGATGCTTTGGAGTGACGACCGAGTTGTTTGGATGGATATGTCGGGTTCAAAGCATCTAGCTATGGAGTACTAGAAGCAAGGAAGGAGAGGAAAGAAACTTGGCCAATGATTGGCTAAGGGGAGAGGTCGGCATCGACATGAAGAGGTCGGTACCATCTTGTCTTAGTCAGTCCAACAAGGGAGAAACTTTTGGGAGATGAAGTAGAGGTCCGGCGGATCGTGCTGGAGGTGTTAGCTCGATCGCATCAGGGTTGTGTGATGTAATATCATGATAAAAGCTATATATCTTCGGTTTATGACTCATGGTGAGAGTAGGTATAATAAATAGCGGCTCAACAAAGGGAGAGCCATAGAGTGGGGAATGTGGTGGGTTCCTGGATAATAGAAACTGAATTGAGTAGAAATAAGGGCTCGGATGTTTATCCTAAGGAATCATTGATACTCGAAGTGTTATCTGTTGTGCTCGAAGTAGGGGTATTGTAAGTGGGGACTCCCATAGATCATGTAGGGATATGCATACCCTGGACCAGTTGCTTTGGGTCAAGTATCTATCTTTGGGCTATGAGGCATGTATCGAACCTTAGGCCATGTGATATGAGAGTACAACGAAAACTGGGATTCCCATTAGTCTCTGGCAGTAAGGAGGAGATACGAGTTTCATATATTCAAGGCACAACGAAAAGTGATGGTGGGTATTGCTTGATGGATGCTATAGTTGCTTTCTTTAGTGGGTCATCACTCGGGATATCATTGGGACTAGGTATTGAAGATAGGGATATCTGGACATCCACCATTTTATTCTGTATAGTACCTTTATGACATGGTAGAGAGTGTTATATGCTAACTCTTTGGTTGCAGGGACATGTTAGGTATGGTTCTTATACTCTTATTCCTTAATATTTTTACCTGTATTGTATTTTGAGATTCATTTACTGCTCATATCAGACTGTTGTCCGACCCAAGGTTTTATGCTTTGCTTCTTATTATCTTGGGCACTCTTAAATGAGTAGACTAGATAATAGGTCTATGTGATGTAGTAGCTTTTTGGAGAACGAGCTGGATGGAGCTATCTGGTATTATATACATATATGGATTTCTATACTTTTCCACTGAGCAACACTATGGAGCCCGTGGCAGTGCTTGCTTATTTCTATTTTTTGAGATAGTTTATTTGGGTTGATTATGTTGTATACTCTATGACATTTGATGTATAACTCTATGGATATTTACTCAGATGATTGGTTCACATTGTTATTACTGTCTCTTTTGTTGTATCTGCGATATTATATTTTATCCATGCCCAGTAAGATATACGATTAGTTATATGTTTTGTTTGTTATTACTCATTTTAATGATCGATCTATATCGACCGGGCACGACTGCAGCAAACTATTTGTATACTATTGGTGTTGGTGGTATAGGGCAATCGTCACAGTACCTAACCCGTCCCTACATTCAAAGAGTTAGCATATAATACCGATAATATGCTACTCTACAAACATCATAAAAGTGTACTCCATCAAAAGCACAATGTTGGGGTGTCTAGGTATCCATATCCACAATACTACATCATGTGACATCCATAGAGTGATAAACCGCATAAAAACGATCATGACAAACATAACATCCATCAAACAAGTCTCGCTGTCACTCAATGTGCTTTTTGTGAGGAATGCGGAATATGGATCTTAAGGCTAGAATGAACACTAGAGGGAGGGGGGGTGGATAGTGTTTATAAGAAATTACTAAATCTTTTTGAGTTATTGTTGATTTGTACACAAATGTATGCAATATTCAGACACAGATATAATCACAGAATCAAACACAGATGCAGAAATAAAGTAAATGCAGTAAAGGAAAGAACACATCGGATTTTATACTGGTTCGGAGTTACCCTACATCCAGTCCCGCACAACTAAGTACGGATTTCCTTTCAAAAGCAATTGTACAATTACACCCTCGGTTTCAAGGCTACGAGGTACACCCTCCAGAATCATAATCCTCTGGGTAGAGATACTTGATTTCCGGGGCAACAAGTTCACCCAATTGATTTCCAAGGCTACAATCGCACCTTTTCTCGTTTGATTGATTTCCAAGGCTACAATCACACCTTTTCTCGCTAGACAGATTACAAAGAAGCCTATAACTCTGAATAGCACCGGGATCTTGTTGAGATAGTGATAGAGAATCAAACCAGAGAAGATCTAGTTAGATTCAATGTTGATTTCGACAGAGTGATGACAGGTTTTTGAATAAGAAAATGTGAAAGAATAAGAGAAGTGAAAAACCAGAAAATCTGATTTTAAAATTCGTTGAAACCAACCCCTATTTATAGAAGAACAACAGCCATGTCTATTCATGAAAGGTTATGGCGAATAGACACTTCTTTTGAAATTCAAATTTTTGGTCCTAACTGACACTATGTTGACATGGGGTACTAGGGCATGTCGACATCCCAAAGGAAATTTTGATGTTTTGTTTTTCTTTGAAAATAACCTTTATCTTATATTAAAACTATTTTAAACTTTATTAATATACTTGACTATAGATAAAATACATAGATAAATATAGAGAATAATATATATAAAATTTTACTATACTTTTATATTTAAATCTAAGTAAATATTAAAAGTTAAATATATTAAAAAATAGTTTAAAACAGACGAAGTTTAAAACAAGAATTTATTTAAGAACAAAATCAAAGAATATTTTTTAAGGCTAAAACATCTTTTTGAAAATCATTTGAAAAGATAATTTTTAAGGCTAAAACATTTTGAAAAGCAGTTTTGAAAATCATTTTGAAGTAGTTTTGCAAGCTTCTTCCTGTAGAATATCTCATCATATCAGGACTCAAGAACTTGTACAAAACCAGGATGTTCGTGGGTTTGTAGGCCACTTGTCGTAGGTTCGTAAGCTACTTGTCGTGGGTTTGTAAGCCACTAAAAAGGTAGAAATGGGTTCCATCCCAAATGAAAATACGGAATGAAGATTTCAGTGCTATTGTGAAGTTTTAACATAATTCTAGACTCAATACTTATCTTGAAATCTTGAACTCTTGATAATCTTGATATTCTTGATACTCATGAGTCTTCAATCTTGATATCTTAAATCTCTATACTGTACGGTCTTCATTCTTGGTACCTGCATGGTTAAATCCTGCATATACATATATATCTAAACTATAATGTTAGTATTTATATTTTATAATCTTATTCTAAGGTTGTTGTCATCAAAACCATCAACTCATGGACTAACAATCTCCCCCTTTTTGACGATGACAACCGTTGTTTATAAAATATTACTTCTATCCTAATAACTCCCCCTAAAACTGATAACTCCCCCTTAATCTATGCCTAACTCTTCTATTTTATATTTCTCCCCCTTTGTCATCAACAAAAACAAACTAACTCTAAACTATATAACTCTTAGTCTAATATCCTATATGATGATAGTGTTATCATACATAATCAATACTTACTTGTAAACCTAAAACTTAGTCCTAAACCACTAACATTCCTAACCAAGTACCTATATAATACTTATATATAACATATATAAGAACACACAATATTTATATATATATATATATATGTTTATATTTACATTTTCGTACAACGTGACAAATATACACATAACGATGAAAAACGAAAAAGAAGAAACTACTGAGTATCTTTGACAATTGGAGATCTATGGATCGAACAATTTGGATAATGGAAACAGAAATTTCCACGTTGTTTAACCAAGTTTCCGTCCTTGTCAAAACATACTTTGCCAACGCAAATGACTTTGTCGTTGTCTTCTGCATGCTCTTCTTACATTGGTTCTTCTTCTTCACTTTCCTCTTGTTCATGATCTCCTAAAGAGTCCTCGTCAATCAAGATTGGATTAGCGTGATTGTCCATTAGAAATTTTTACAAATTTCTAAGGATTTTCCCTTGCCTTTCCTGTTCTTTTGCCATTCGGAGTTGCACTATTTGAATTTCAGTCATTAACTGAATTGCATCCTTTAGAGAATCCTCCATTTTTGTCACTCGGGCGAGCGTAGTACGTTGGTACGGACCAGAGGTAGGAGAAGGGAACGAAAAGGTTGATTTTATGTTTGATTTGGAAGAGGAGGCCATTGATAAATTGATTTTAGAAGATAGAACAGAAAGAGAACAGAGAGAATGAAGAAAATTTCGAAAATAAGAAGAATATATAACCAATTATTTGAATTTTGGTGGGAAAACATTTTAAAATTAAAAAAAACGTTATATGTCGACATGGGTATAGGGGGGATGTCGACATGGTTCTCAATATTTTTACTATTTGATTTATTTTGATTTAATTTTTAATTATACTTTGTTATTTATATTTTATATTTCAGTTAATGAACAAATACCTAATTCTCTTCTTAATTTAGTAAATGTAAATTCATTTATGGGTTTTGTTAAGATATCAGCAATTTGATTTTCAGAATTGATATAGTCGAGAGTAATTACTTCTCTACTTATATTATCTCTAAGAAAATGGTGTATGATATCAATTTGTTTAGTTCGAGCATGTTGAGTAGTATTTTTGGATAAATTTATTGCACTAGTATTATCACAATAAATTGGTGATTTTGAGATATTTAAACCAAAATCTTTTAAAGTTTGTTGCATATATATTACTTGAGAACAAGCTAAAGCAGCAGAAATATACTCTACTTCAGTTGTTGATAGAGAAACTGTGTTTTGCTTTTTACTAAACCAAGAAATCAGAGAATGCCCTAAAAAGTGACAAGTTCCACTTGTACTTTTTCGGTCTGATTTACAACCAGCATAATCAGCATCACAATAAGATATTAAGTCAAATGAATCATTTTTAGGATAAAATAAGCCATAATCAAAGGTGTGTTTAACATATCTTATAATACATTTTACAGCTTTTAAGTGAGTTTCTTTAGGTTGAGATTGATACCTTGCACAGAGACAGACACTATGCATGATATCAGGTCTACTCGCTGTGATATAGAGTGGTGATCCAATCATTCCTCTATATAATTTTTGATCTACATCTTTCGAGAGATCTTCCTTACTAAGGTACTCATTGGTTGCCATGGGAGTGGGTTTTCCACTCGCAGTAGTCAAACCAAATTTACTAACTAGGTCTTTAGCATATTTTTCTTGACTAATAAAGATATCATTATCTAATTGTTTTATTTGTAATCCTAAAAAGAAGTTTAATTCACCCATACGACTCATCTCAAACTCTTTTGTCATTATTTCAGAAAATTCTTTATTCATTTCAAAATTATTTGATCCAAAGATGATATCATTTACGTAGACTTGTACTAGTTGAATATCATTTTTATTTCTTTTAATAAAAAGAGTATTATCTACTTTACCTATTTCAAAATTTGATTGTAACAAGTAAGACCTTAGTCTATCATACCAGGCTCTAGGAGCTTGCTTTAGACCATATAGAGCTTTCTTAAGTTTGTAAACATGATTTGGAAATTTATCATTTTCAAAAAGTGGTGGTTTTTCAACAAATACTTCTTCTTTTACAAAACCATTTAAAAATGCACTTTTAACATCCATTTGAAATAATTTGAAATTATTATGATTTGCGAAAACAAGTAGAATCCTAATGGCTTCTAATCTTGCTACGAGGGCAAAGGTTTCATCAAAATATATTCCTTCTTCTTGACAATAACCTTGAGCGACTAACCGGGCTTTATTTCTAACAACCTCTCCTTGTTCATTCATTTTATTTTTATAAACCTATTTAGTTCCAATTATTGTTTTATTTTTAGGTCTAGGAACAAGTTCCCAAACATCATTTCTAGTGAATTGATTTAATTCTTCTTGCATAGCCAAAATCCATGAATCATCAGTTGATGCTTCTTCTGGATTTTTGGGTTCAATAGTTGATATAAAAGCTACATTACTCATTTGACTTAGTTGGTTTCTAGTTTTAACAACAGATTGCATATCTCCAAGTATATTTTCTATAGGGTGATCTTTTAAAAGTTTAATCCTTTTATTATGATTATTTAATTCATTATTAGTTTCAGTTGACTCTTGGTTTTGAGTGATTAAATCCTCTTCATCATTTATTTCTTCAAATTTTTTGAAATTTTCATCAAATGAAACATGCATTGTTTCTTCGATGGTATTAGTTCCTAAATTAAATACTCTGTATTCTTTACTTTTATTAGAGTATCCGATAAAGATACCTTTGTCGGATTTAGGATCAAATTTATCTAAGTTATCTTTTGTATTTAAAATAAAACATTTACTTCCAAAAATTCTAAAATAAGATACCTTAGGTTTCTTAGAGTAAATAAGTTCATAAGATGTCTTATCAGTTAAAGGTCTAATTAAAATTCTATTTAAAATATAACAGGCGGTAGCAACTGCTTCTTCCCAAAAGTACTTTGGTAAATTACTATCAGAAAGCATAGTTCTCGCACACTCTTGAATCGTCCTATTTTTACATTCTACTACTCCGTTTTGTTGTGGAGTTCTTGGAAATGAAAAATTGTGAATTATTCCCTTTTTATTGCAGAATTCTTCAAACTTTTCATTTTCAAATTCACCACCGTAATCACTACGGATGGTTATAATTTTTTGAGAAAGTTGATTTTGAACCCTTTTTGAAAAATTCTTAAAATATTCAAAAGTATCACTTTTATGTTTTAAAAATATTGTCCATGTAAATCTAGAATAATCATCTACAATTACAAAAACATATTTACTATTATTTATTAATAGAATTTGAGATGGACCAAATAGATCAATATGAAGTAATTCAAGAGGTTTTGAAGTAGAAATTATATTTTTTAATTTAAAGGAGCTTTTTCTAAGTTTTCCTAGTTGACATGCATCACATAGACTATCTACTTTAAAATTCATTTTAGGGAGGCTTCTTACTAGATCATGTTTTGACAGTCTAGATAAGAGTTTGAAATTCAAATGCCCAAATCTCTTATGCCAAATCCAAGGATCACTTACATTTTCCAAAAGACACAAGTTATCATTTGAAATTTTCATACTAAGAAATAAGAATATAAATATTCTTTTTCCTAATTCCCTCAAATATTATGGTTGAATTATTATCTTCAATGTGACACTTATCTTTTTCAAATTTAACTTTATATCCTTTATCGCATAGTTGACTTATACCTAGCAGATTGTGTTTCAGATTCTTAACTAGCAAAACATTAGTAATAATAGGAGTTTTAGAGTTACCGACTTTGTCGATACCGATCACATAACCTTTTGAATTGTCTCCAAAGTTAACCAGTCCTCCGTCTTTGTATATTATATCATTCAGCATATCTGGATTCCCAGTCATGTGTCTAGAACATCCACTATCGAGTATCCATTTGTTCTTTTTGATCTGCACAGTTTGTTTGTTCTGGATTGATTCCTCAACTCCCATAAAGCATGATTCCTGCACATCAAACAATCTTAGTAGACAACTTGTATTTGAATATTGATTATATGCAGACTCAAGAGACAATGATGATCTGAATATTTCTAAACATGCATTAACAAATTTATTAAACATAGCCATTTAAAAAAAAACTTTTTCAAAAATCAGATTATGAAACTTTTGAAAACCTTACTCTGATACCAAATGTGAGGAATGCAGAATATGGATCTTAAGGCTAGAATGAACACTAGAGGGGGGGGGGTGAATAGTGTTTATAAGAAATTACTAAATCTTTTTGAGTTATTGTTGATTTGTACACAAATGTATGCAATATTCAGACACAGATATAATCACAGAATCAAACACAGATGCAGAAATAAAGTAAATGCAGTAAAGGAAAGAACACATCGGATTTTATACTGGTTCGGAGTTACCCTACATCCAGTCCCGCACAACTAAGTACGGATTTCCTTTCAAAAGCAATTGTACAATTACACCCTCGGTTTCAAGGCTACGAGGTACACCCTCCAGAATCATAATCCTCTGGGTAGAGATACTTGATTTCCGGGGCAACAAGTTCACCCAATTGATTTCCAAGGCTACAATCACACCTTTTCTTGCTTGATTGATTTCCAAGGCTACAATCACACCTTTTCTCGCTAGATAGATTACAAAGAAGCCTATAACTCTGAATAGGACTGGGATCTTGTTAAGATAGTGATAGAGAATCAAACCAGAGATGATCTAGTTAGATTCAATGTTGATTTCGGCAGAGTGATGATAGGTTTTTGAATAAGAAAATGTGGAAGAAGAAGGGAAGTGAAAAACCAGAAAATCTGATTTAAAATTCGTTGAAACCAACCCCTATTTATAGAAGAAGAACAACCATGTCTATTCATGAAAGGTTATGGCGAATAGACACTTCTTTTGAAATTCAAATTTTTGGTCCTAACTGACACTATGTCGACATGGGGTACTAGGGCATGTCGACATCCCAAAGGAAATTTTGATGTTTTTTTTTCTTTGAAAATAACCTTTATCTTATATAAAACTATTTTAAACTTTATTAATATACTTGACTATAGATATAATACATAGATAAATATAGAGAATAATATATATAAAATTTTACTATAATTTTATATTTAAATCTAAGTAAATATTAAAAGTTAAATATATTAAAAGATAGTTTAAAACAAACGAAGTTTAAAACAAGAATTTATTTAAGAACAAAATCAAAGAATATTATTTAAGGCTAAAACATCTTTTTGAAAATCATTTGAAAAGATAATTTTTAAGGCTAAAACATTTTGAAGTAGTTTTGCAAGCTTCTTCCTGTAGAATATCTTATCATATCAGGACTCGAGAACTTGTACAAAACCAGGATGTTCGTGGGTTTGTAAGCCACTTGTCGTAGGTTTGTAAGCTACTTGTCGTGGGTTTGTAAGCCACTAAAAAGGTAGAAATGGGTTCCATCCTAAATGAAAATACGGAATGAAGATTTCAGTGCTATTGTGAAGTTTTAACATAATTCTAGACTCAATATTTATCTTGAAATCTTGAACTCTTGATAATCTTGATATTCTTGATACTCATGAGTCTTCAATCTTGATATCTTGAACCTCTATACTGTACAGTCTTCATTCTTGGTACCTGCATGGTTAAATCCTGCATATACATATATATCTAAACTATAATGTTAGTATTTATATTTTATAATCTTATTCTAAGGTTGTTGTCATCAAAACCATCAACTCATGGACTAACACTTTTGATATATGATAACTTGTATAACCAATCCTCTGCTAGGGATTAATCGAAAAATCCCAGTTTCTGTATACTCGATACACTGCTCAAAGCTGATACTATAGCCAAATCCATCTGTCCAGGGTATGTCGATCCAAACAACCGATTCGGGGTAGCCAAACAAAGTACCCCTGTGCGTCCTCAAAATACCCCTGCTTTGAGTACAACAGAAAACACTTCGAGTATCAACAAACCCTTAGCACGCGTATCCAAGCCCTTTTCTGGCTCCATCTAGTTTCCATTATTCTCAAGGAACCACTCTACGTTCCTTCATTCCACAATAGAATCAAACACCATCCTATACATCGGTCACCCTTCCAACCCACCGTTGAGGAAAATCATCATGACTCCATCACCGTTGAGCCATCATCATCGGAACACAACTCCATCACCAACGAGTCGTCATCATCAAAGCATTGAAGCCATAACGTTAAAGCCTCACATCATCTCGTCTCCCCCGAAATCACTTGTCATAGAGCCATAACGTCAAGACTAAGAGTCAGCTGCACAAACATTCCACTACATGATGTTCCTCGAAGCCTCCTCATCGTCCATGTCAAAGATTGGCCAAATCAGCATCATCAATAGTGATGGGCACCGACCATTCTTCAATGGCCAATGCCAACCACTTTGGTCGTATACTTGGCTGAAAATGAATAAGTACAAACCAAATGAAAATGTCTGGCATCCATCTTGAAGTCCAAAGCCCATCCAAGTCCATCATCTTCTATCTTTAGATCGGTCGACACACATCACAGTACTCTTCTACAACTTATTCTGTCCATTTGGGTTTCCATCATTTGTGCACCTCATCGGTATGCATGAAAATCTCTCTCATCCTAAGAGTTTCCATTAGTTGTGCATTCGATCAATATGCAAGAAACCTCAACGTACGAGATATTCCCTAACGCTGGATCACCGATTGATCGGCGTTTCAACCAAAACAAGCATACATGCAACCAACAAGCATATATACATCCAATATAGTATACACATAATATGTATAACATATCTATATCAACTAATTGTGGGATTCACATCAAAATGGCCTAAAATTAGCAATTTTACAAAAAAACACGTTAATAAGAAAAATGTGATATTTAACTTAAAACCATTTTAAAATACTTTTAATTTCTTTTATAAAAATTAGATGTGTGTTTAAAAATATTAAAATCACATTTTAAAGTTAGAAATCATTTTAAAACATCGTCTTATACTATACTAACTATCATAGTATGGTGAGAGACATTATCATCCACCTCAATAAAAGCTAAATAATCCAATGCTAAATCATAAAGCTCTCCACCACGTGTGCAGCACAAGAATCCACGTCCAAATTGGACCCCGTATGCAAAAGATATGGGTTTTTATAAGAAACGAGATTAATTAAATAATTAATTTATTAGTTACCTTCATTAGACACAAATCCCCCCAATCTATCTTCTTCCCCAAATTGGTCGTGCATCTATACGTGTGCATAAACACATCCCTCCATCCCTTCTTTCTTTGATTTCTTGCTCCGTTGTCAACGAATCGATGCACCGGCTTCTCCAATAGAATCCACTACGTGCGTACTCCACGATGGACACCATGAAGTCAAGCTCGGCTCTCCACTATCATTTGTGACCTAGGTAGCATACATGAGCCTCCTTGAATGTCACGATTTGCTACCAAGCACCGTAGTTGATGAAACTTCGTGGAAAGGTGCTTCTCCATATGAGAAAGACGATGGTGTAATCGTCTCCACCTAACTCCTCCTTCTTTTCCAACGAACCCAAACCCTAGTCATGGCCATGAGAAAGTCGGCCTCACCCATCATCGCCGCACACCGCCGATGTGAAGCTCTCCTCCATAGGAGTTCAACAGATCTAACCTCATCGTTTTTCATGGATCATAACACTCGATTTAACCAATGGAGGGTTAGTGGAGAGTGGTAGCCATTTTGTGTTTACTGGAAATGGAATAGTAAAAATGAGAGAGGGGTGGATATCCGAGCATGTATATAAATAATATTATATAAAATTTATTTGATTTCTCAAATAAATCACCATAAGCTTTATGCTTGTACGATCACATGGCGCATCCAATCCAATGAAACTCATCGACGCTCATCACCTTATTTTTCTGTCCAAATAATATAAATTTCATCGCTATCTGAGATAGTGCCCTAGGATGATAATTTCATGCATCTCTAGATCGCTTTGACCATCAGATCATCCGAATTCCAAATATGGAGATATTTATATTCATTTTGATTTGGAACGTTGATCCGAACTTAATGGAAGTGGTCTCGAGTCCTAATTCGGCCGTATGCGGAGAATCATATTTTTAGATCGTTAATTAATAACGAATCAATATTCAAATCAATTATTTAAATATCCTAGTGTTAAAAATACAGTTCGTTATTTTCTCCCCTCCTTAAAAAGATTTCATCCTTGAAATTTCCAAAGTAAAGAAACCGCCTCCTAACCCATAGGCTTTGAAAGCCCCTCTTGTTTTAGAAAAATTCGATAGCCCTTCCTTTGTGCAACTAGCTACGAAAGATCCCACAACAACATTGATATATATATATATACATCTCATTCCAAGGCATCTCATTTTTGAGGACAAACAAGCATATGTATACCCAAATCTACACTACAGATCTTACATACCTCTTTGATAGCAAGAGCATACCATTTAGATGCGAATAAAAGCTAGTAAGCATCTAAATAGTCAATACTTGCTTACTTGTACCTGAATATGTACTCAACAAAGAGGATTAACCACAATTGCAACATCACTATATATTTAAGCATATTAAATAATATATATCCATCATCTCAAATAAATATGCTACGTCAAACCATAACTATCCCGCATGCCTAACAACCATATAAACATAAGCAATCATATCAAATGCAAACAAAATATCAAACAGGCACATATAAGATCAAACATCAAAAAGTAACATCCGTGCCTATCCTAGCATGCTGGGTAATAGATTATTTAATATAAATCATCAAGTGAAGAGCTCCGGACAACCGCTCCTCATATTCTCATCGGTCTCTCATGTGCAATCGCCTTTGCTTTCACTCCATCGAACGTTTACTACTTCACTGCCTTCCTTTTAACCCGTTTCATATCTTGTCCCATGATATGAATAGGCCTACGAGGTCTCGAAGTTTCTGGTTCATTCTCGATATCATCTAGTTAATTCAGTGCCATATTTCCCAATGCCTCCTGGAAGTTCTACCAAAACCCATTAGTGAACAACGGGTTTTAGCCACTTACAATGCTTTTCGACACACCATGGGATCAGACAATCCACCTCACATACAACTCGACCAGTTTGGATGCCTTCAAATGGACCTAACGAATATAAATATAGCACTCCTCTTCAATCTTTTGACTTTGATTTAAATACTATCATATCCTCTTCTGGCCCTCGACAATCCATCGATGAAGCAATTAGATATTCGCTTCTATTTACACTCAAGAACAAAAAATCTCTCATCCATACGAAACCAATAGTCTCGGTCGGGTCTGCATTGCATCACCTCTATAGGAACTACTCGTTCCTCTAACATAGCCACGATCTCCACTAGTCTAGCTTCATGTCTCTAACTAGTGCTGATCCGCTAAATGAAAGTAGGTCCGATGGTCAAACTAGCCATCATCTTTAGCTGTAGCTCACATCGAGTTCTGAAGTCATAACCAGCAATGAACTCGAGCTATGTCCACTCTAGGAACATCGCTCCCAAACTGGTATATCTTCCCCTCAAAGTATCAACAACCGCATTTCCCTACTAGGCATATGGAAATGTCAAAGCCGTAGGAGGCCAAGAACTCTAACCATTGTTACTAGCGAAGGTTAAGACTCTTCTCGGAGAAGAGATACTTCTATGATATAGGATCAATGAACAACTCAAACATTTCTCTTAATAGGCAGATCCTCCAAATCCCCAAAGCAAATACTATCGCTGCCAACTTCTATATCATAGACATCTGTACATACCATCAACTCCTCCTTCCCACTTGAAATGAGTGACATCGATGCACTCGCCAACCTCTATGTCAGACTCATAAACACTTGTCCACGCCTCGTCTCCTAAATAAAAGTCTGATTCTTCTCATCATGTCAATTAACGGTGCCACTACCTTTGATAAGTCCTTGGTAAAATGTATATAACATCTTTCCAATCCAAAGAAACTTCTCATCTATAGCACTCTTGGGTCTGTTCGAATCTTGTATTGCCCTAACCATCGTAGAATCTATAACAGAGTCTACTTTGGAACAACATAACCCAAACATCTCACTTCCCTCCTCCAGAAGTGATACTTCAAAAATCTCACCATTAATCGATGATTTCTCAATACCTCCAACACAATCATGTCTTGAGCTCCTCTTTCATCCATGAGTAAGCAAAAACATCATTAATGAGCACAAGCATGAACTCACTCAAGTGATCCCTCGAAACATGGTTCCTGAGATCTGGTACATGCTGATGCATTGGTTAGCCTAAACGGCAAGACCAACCAATCAAAAATTAAGGTAGCATATGAAATATTGTGATCGACACGCTGTCTTTTGCTACTTTCAGTGCATGAAACTCCATCACAAGGTCCAACTGAGAGAACACCTTCACGCCATAGAGCTGATCAAACAAGCCATCACTAAGTAGGGGTGAATACTTGTTCATCACCTTATTCAGCTCCCAGCAGTCAACATACAAGCTCCAAGAGTCATCTAATTTAGTGGAAAACACTATAGGTGCATCGCACTCAAATATGCTCCTACGTATAAACCATGGCCTTAATAGGTCATCTGCTCGCACCTTTAGTTTCCTTTACTCTTTGGGCACCATATGCCTTAAAGGCATAACTACTGGTCTACCACCTCTGACCAGATCGATACGAAACTCAATCCCTATATGGTTGTAATCTGATCACCTTATCAAATGTGTTCGGACACCCTCTAGCTACAGGCATAAATAGATGACAAATCATCATGAGGATATCGAACGAATATAGAAAGCTAACTATTACCTCATCATCAGGTGGGCAACCGACCACTACCTTTCGCTCATCGTCAGTCCCTATCGCCAAAAACAGCCTCTCACAATCCACCCCCATTTCATACCTCTTCAGCCAGTCCATTCCCATACTATAATACCGAACCTAATTAAATAAAAAAAATCAATGATAGACAAAAAAACATCCATGACTTAATAAGGCTAAGTCTCGACAAACCATGCATAGGCTGGTTGAACCTCCAACAAGGTTCGTTATAATTTAAAGGTCAGTTAACTATCTTGGGTCTCAATCCCAATCTATCTACAAAATACTAGATAAGAAGTAACGTGAAACCCTAATATTGAATAAAACCCATATGGAATACCATAAATGGAAAGCATACCCCATATAGTAATGCCCTTTCCCCTCTCTTTCGCCGATGGAGCACTCGACAAAATTGCAACAACAATCAATGCATATGCTTCCACTATTTTCCCTACTTAACTGGTTCGGGACAGTCCTTCCATACCGGGTACAGGCACTTATATCGCAAAGCTTTCTTGATCAACTTCTCAAAGCTCTCGTCGATATGACCAATCAATCGCTTTCTAAGATGATAGCTCAACCCAGTGATAAACTTTTCATTCTTTCTGAATAGAGTATCAATGAAAGATAGACCATGCTTCGATTGCACATTGAATTCAGCTACATACTCCGACTTAGACATATGAACTTACTTTAAACCGACGAACTTTCTAAACAACACCGACTTTTGAAAAGTCAAGATAAATTTCCTTTAAGTGAACTATGAACCGACCCCAAGTAAATCGATCCTCGAGAGTCGAAGCTATGAGGGCACTTCACTAGTCCAAGCTTGTCCCTGGAGTTATCTGGAGGTCAACCTCTACCTCATGGTGTCATCCGATTCTAAGCTATTGAAGATTCCTTTGCAAGTATCCTTCCAGTCTTACATCTCAACAGCCGACTCCGTTCCAAGGAATAGTTTGCCTGTTAGACTCATGTGGCCCTTATACAGCCTGCAAAAGTTGACTCTAGGCATTTGGACTCAAGCACCATAATTATTTGGAGCAACATTGGCATTTCAGTTAACGTTTCGCACCATCTTAACGAACATATTATGTAAATCGGGGTTAGCGGCCCCCGATCCTGCATACTTCTCAACTTTTGAGATGGAGTCAGTAGCGGCATTTTGCATATGTCAGATCACTCTTAATACATTTTAAGAATGATCAGTATCTCATAAAGAAAAAAATGCATCAGTGGTACGTGTGTGTGCAATACAACTTTTATACTATATACACTACTATATAGTTTTGAAAACCATAATATATAACAAATATGCACTCTCTCATATATAGGTATACTCTCGATCCAGTCTAAGGTGACAACTCCTACCCTATCTCTACCGAGCTACGATATTTGTTGGAACTGGCCAGCCCGCAGCGGTAGTGGTGGGTGTATTTCAATTTTTTTATCATATTGGATCTTTATTGGGCCTATGAAGTCTAATTCATTTAGAACAATTCTAAATTTGTTTTAAATAAAATCATGTATTTTATTTAAATTTAAATATTTTGTAATGTAAAGTTAATTTGAATGATTTAACTTATATATATACATACATATATTGTATAAATATACATATGTGTGCGCATGTGTAACATAATGATCCGTGAAGAGTATAACATGCCCGTATATAGATGTTGGGATTTACATCGCAACGGACACATTAGCTCATTTCGTATGTATTTTATGTTCTCTAAATATGTGCATAAATCTATAATGCAAAGTATATTTTTATAAATACATATACATATATTTAAAAAATATTTTATAACTAAAGTCTCAAATTAAATATATATATATATATATATATAATTTAAAACATTTGTATAAATATATATACATAATTAAACATATAAAATTATACATACATACATACATATATAATAATTAAAATTATATATATATATAAGGTTAAATAAAATTTGTATATATGAATAATTAATTACATTCAAATACTTAAAATATAAATATATATATTTAAAAATTATTTCCAGATCGAAATTAGCATAACAAACATAAAATAATAATTTTATAATTTTATCATTATTATTATATATATAATAAATAGTTTTGATCATAATAATTAAAAATATTAATAATAAATATTAAAAGATAAAATCTTAAAATTTACAAAAATTTAGGATCATAAAATATAGGTTCATAAATTTTTTCTTGATTTTTTGAAATAGCATATTATTTTTAATAAATAAAAGAAATGTTCAACCGAAGTAATTTAATTATTAAAAATATGAAATACTCAAAAAAATTTAATTTTTTTTCAATGGGTTACTATATTGAAGCAGTAATTTAAAAAAATATAAAATTAGATTTTCAGTGCAATAATTATTTTAGATATAATAAACAATTAAAATAATTAATAAAAGATAATTTAAAATTATTTATATATATAAAATTATTTTCGAATTTGATAATTCATATTATATATAAATAGGTGTAAGGAAAAATTCTAAGCTGTTTATACATTATAAATATACATATATGTAATTATATATTTAAAATATACATTAGTCTATATTTAAATTAATATATAAATATACATAAAATAATCAATAATGACAAAATTTAATATTTTACAGAAAATTAGATTTTTTATACGTAAATTATAATATATAATAATATAACCATGCATATAAGCAAACTAATTTGTGACAACTAAATATACCTATGAAAATCTCACCTAACTAGATATACAACATTAATATATATACATATTTGGGATTAATCAATATTAAATCATAAAATATGATATGATTACTGTAATATATAAATAAAATACCAATTGATTATGCCTTTGAGTCCACTTGAATCAATGAATTCCCTTCCCTAGTTATGCTCGATCCGTCAGATTGCAAGTCTGGAATCGTCGACCTTTTCTATCAAATAGCGCTTTTACTTAACTTGAATTGATTTGAGATTCTTAGAACTGATATAGGGATTAATTTCAGCCATCAAACTTGATAATTATGGCAGCCAAAAGTTTTTTTGATTCAGGGTTTAGAGATCCATATATATAGCCTTGTACAAAAGAGATATTAGGACAATCTCATTACATATTCTATCTTAATCTTAGCCATCCATCTCTAGGTCTAATCCTAAGTTTTAGCCACCTCCAATAACTTGTCAAAACCGAAATTTTTAGCCCTAATGATGGGCTTTAAACCCATTGAAGCCCTAGCCAAAATGCTATGCAATTACATCTAATTTAATCGCTTATCGATATCGTATATCGATCGATACATTTATAACTATTATGAATATATATAAAAAAAATTTCTCGAACCATATTCAAATTTTATAATTAATATTTCATAAATATTAATTAATTTAATTTATTTATAACAATTATAAACTAATTAAATCATTCGGTCTTAATGGAATTCATCATTTCATTTGTGTAACTCTTAGGTGTAAATTTGGTCAGCAATTAACACCGAACTATTCGAATGTTAACATTCACACGTCACTTAGCAAGTGGTGTGACATTATGGCCAAATTTATCGCTTATTCATTGTCGGTAAAATCTTATTTAATTTAATAAGCGTTACCCGTTAGTGACATTTATATGCACCAATTCTCTTCGTCAAAACTGTATCACTTTGGATTTATGGAATTTGGTAATGGTCAAAATTCCAATATTGTCCATATTCAACTCTATATTCCAAACACAAAATCCTTGGTTCAATAATAACAATTAGTATTAACCGTACTACTCTAGCCAGAGATTTTGACTTTGGGTTGACTTGAGTTGACCATGATACTAACCTCATGTAACTGAAGTAATAAATCCTCTCTTGAATAGTGTCTTCCTTCCAATACTTCCACTTGACCCAACTATAATCACTTGATGGATGTCGTTCCATGATTTGACTATAATCAAAGCAGAGTTTTTCATATTGAAGGTTGACAGTATTCTCAAGTCGAAAGAATTGTGTAAATTAGTCACATCAATATTTTTTGTTTGACCTTAGTTATATTAACCAACAGAAAACTACCGAGTGAGTTGTTCTATAGTTATCCAATAACTATCAACACATAACCTCTAGGTGCCCCCAGCAGTCATGAGTAATACACTACCCAACATTTAGAGAGCATTACGTACTCTAGTCTCAACGGATACATCGATATCCAGTGTCGATGCATCTTGACTAGGAACATTTAAAATGATGTGTTTTGTAACAATGTGATCCAATACTCATGATTACAACTAATTGTAATTACTATCACAAACACGTCATTTGTGGATTTTCTGTTAAATATATAGTTTTAACTAAACATTTAATTATTTATAACACATTATAACAAATATATAACAGAAAGAAGAAACACCTTTATTTCGAACAAGAATTGATTTCAAAGTTAATAAATTACATAATTACTCCCAGGGCATACCCCTAACACTATCAATATCAACTCATGTTAATCACTTAACCAAAGCTCTGGACCAAATGCGAGGACCGCCAACATCTCTGATGCGCATATAACCGAATAGTGCATTGCTGGAGCATCTGGCCGATGTAGGACAATGGTCTAAGGAAAGAAAAGAAGTAATAAAAGGAATATAAGAGAAAGCAATAAAAGAGAAGAGAAAGAAAACATCATACAATCACAGAACCTATCATATATCTCACAGCACATCGAGTAAAATATAGTAACCATTACAGATATAAAACATACAAGATAGTAGTAACTATATGAACCACAGAACAGAGTACACAGGCTCATACGGTTATACAAAACAGTAATAGAGTTTATACAACTGGTAAACAAATTCAACTGATAAACTGTCTCCAATAGTAGTAAGTCAAACACTATCAAGGCTCCACAGTGTCATACAATGAAATAAGCAATAATAAGCCTAAAATGTAGATATGAGAAAGTGTCGCCTCCTACTAATCCATCTACACACTCCTAATGCTACTTACACCTGCTATCTAGTCTACTCATTTAAGAGCACCTAAGGTAATAAGAAGCAAAGCATAAAACCTCATGTCAGACAATAGTCTGGTGTTAGCGATAAATAATCTCAAAATACTATGAAAGTCGATATAGTATATGGAACAAAGGGTATGGGGAATCGTACCTCACATGTCCCTGCATCCAAAGAGTTAGTACATAACATTGATAATATACTACTATACAAACATCATAAAGTTGTACTCTATCCAAAGTACCATGTTTGGGTGTCTAGGTATCCATATCCACAATACCTACATCATGTTACATCATAGAGTGACATGCCATATAAAAACAATCTTGGAAAACATAACATCCATTAAACAAACCTCACTTTCATTCAATGGGCTTCGGATATATGATAACTCGTATGACCAATCCTTTGCTAGGGATTAATGAAAAAATCCTGGTTTTTCATGTACTTGATACACTGTCCAAAGCTGATACTAGACCCAAAGCCACTGGTCCAGGTTATATGTATCCAAACAATCAATCTGGTGTAGCCAAACAAAGTATCCATGAGTGTCCTCATAATACCCCTGCTTTGAATATAACAGAAAACACTTCGAGTATTAATGATCTCCTAGTTTGTGTACCCAAGCCCTTTCCTGGCTCCATCTAGTTTTCATTATTCTTAAGGAATCATTACACGTTCCCTCATTCCATGATAGAATCAAACACCATCATATCTCTAGGTCACCTTTCTTAGAACACGCCCATGTGGAAAATCATCGTGACTCCATCGAGCCATCATCATCGGAACAAACTCCATTACCATCATGTCATCGTCGTCAAAGTCCCAAGCCATCACATTGAAGCATCACGTCATCTCTTCACCACCTAAATCACTCGTCGTAGAGCAATAACGTCAAGACCAATAGTTGATTGCACGAACATACCACCACACCGCCCTCCTCGAAACCTCCTCATCGTCCATGTCAAAGATTGGCTAAATTGGCCATCACAATAGTGATGGGCATCGACCGCTCATCAGCCGACTATTTTGGTTGTATACTTAGCTAAAAATGGATAGGTACAAACCATATGAAAATGTCCGGCGTCCATCTTGAAGTCCAAAGGCCATCCAAGTCCACCGTCTTCCATCTTTAGCTCGGTTGGCATGCATCCTAATACTCTTCTACAAATTATCCTATCCATTTTGGTTTCCATTATTTGTGCTCCTCATCGATATGCACAGAACTCTCTCTTATACTAAGAGTTTCCATCATTTGTGAATTCGATCAATATGCATGAATCCCCAACATAAAGGATATTCCCTAACAATGGATCGCTGATGGATCGGCATTTAAAACCAAAATAAGCAAAGAAGCATACATGCAACCAACAAGCATACATACATCCAATATAATATACCCAAAACATGTATAACACATCTATATAAACCAAATAGGGATTCATATCAAAAATGACCTAAAACTAACAATTTCCTAAAAATAGCACGCCAATAAGGAAAAATGTGATATTCCATTTAAAATCATTTTAAAATACATTTAATTTCTTATATGAAAATCAGGTATGTATTTATATATATTAAAATCACATTTTAAAGTTAGAAATCATTTCAAAACACCATTTTTATACTATACTAACAATCATAGTATGGTGAGAGACAATATCACTCATTTAACAAAAGCTGACTAATCCAATGCCAAGTCGTAGAGATCTCCATCACGTGTACAACGCAAGAAACCACGTCCAAATCGGACCTCGTATGCAAAAGATACGGGTTTTATAAGAAATGAGATTAATTAAATAATTAATTTATTAATTACCTTCATTAGCCGCTAATCCCCCTAATCCATCTTCTTTCCCAAATTGGTCGTGCACTTATACATGTGCACAAACTCATCCCTCCATCCCTTCTCTCTTTGATTTCTTGCTCCGTAATCAACAAATTGATTCACCATCTTCGCCAATGGACTCCAGTACATGCGTACTCCACGACAGGCACCATGAAATCAAGCTTGGCTCTCCTCTATCATTTTCGACCTAGGCAACATGCATGGCCCCTTTGAATGTTACTTTTTGCTAGCAAGCACCAAGGTTGACGAAACTTTGTGGAATGGTGCTCCTCCATATGAGAAAGATGATGGTGCAAGCATCTTCACCTAACTCCTCATCCTTGCCGACGAACCCAAATCCTAGTCCTGGCCATGAGAAAGTCAGCCTCACCATCATCGCCGCACACCACCTCATCACCACCGATGCGAAGCTCTCCATATAAGTTCAACAGATCTAACCTCTTCGCTTTCCGTGGATCGTAGCACTCGATTTAATTAATAGAAGGGTTAGAGGGGAGTGGCGGCCATTTTGTGTTTATAGAAAATGGAACAGTAAAAATGAGAGAGGGGGATGGAATAGGTGAGTGCATATTCAAATAATATTATATATAATTTATTTGATTTTAAAAAGAAATTGTCATGCGTTTCATGCTCATACGATCACATGACGTATCCGAACGCAATGAAACTCGTCCGTGCACGTTACCTTATTTTTCCAGTGCTAATGATATAAATTTTATCACTATCCGAGACAGTGTTGTGGGATGATAATTTCATGCATATCGAGTCCTAATGTAACGATATTTATACTTGTTTTTTTAAGTCGCAACGTCGATCCGAACTCAACGAAAATTGACTCGAGTCTTAATTCGACCATATAAAAAATTTCATGTTTTTAGACCTTCAATTAATTAACGATTCAATATTTAAATATCCTATGTTTAAAAATACTAATCGTTACAACTGTTGAGGGCACCAAGGGGTTACATACTTGCAGTTATTGGATAACTATTAAATTACTCATTTGAGGGTTTATTGATAGTTAATAACAACTAGGTCGAACTGAAAATATCAGTGTGACTATATTATGCAGTTCATTCTACTTGAGAATACGATTGAATTACAATGTGGATACTCTACTTTGATTATAGATATATCATGGCATAACGACCATCAAGTGACTATAATAGGATCTGAGTTGAAACATTAGAAGTGAACTACTACTCAATAGAGAATTCATGTACAAAATTGAACGAGATTAATATCACGATCAACTGTAGCCAACTCAAAATCAAAATCTCAAGCTAGAGTAGTACGGTTAACAATAATATTAATTGAACCAAGGACTTTATATATCACCAACCGAGTTGAATATGGATAATATCAGAAAATTGACCATAACCAAATTCTTTGTTACTACAAAAATCAACTCAACCCCGTCGAAGCCAAAGAGTGCTGAAGGGAGGTGTTACGCCATTAACAAAGAAGCAACAGTGATGCCACCGCAAGTAAAGTCCTTTCGCAAAGGTTGGTTCAATTAATGCTTTCCTTCTATAGGGGTGGGCTCCGCCAGTATCGTCCTTCAATAAGCCTTATCCTTTCGCAGGAGTCGTCATGTCGCAACTATTGCCTCTTTTCATCGAAGTTCTTCCAACCGTAGTGTTTTTCTGCAACAATCTTCCTCCTGCTACTAGTGTTTTTCTACTGCAAGCATTGATTTAATATGAGCTTCCCTTCAACAACATAGCTCCTATCCGTCGACCAGTGTAGCATCCTCCTTCGGCATACTTTCCTCCTCTTGTACATCTTCCCTCCACATGCATGGTGCTACCGCTTTTGCAAGTATCGCTCCTTCAAAATCTTATACATCTATTCAAATAAGTACCATTCCATGGTGACACCGAAGCTTAACAATGATGAAAGGATTCAACATGCCTTCGCCTACTTTCCTGCAACATAATACCATATCAACTCCCTTCTAACAACATTGAAAGCATTCAAACATGCGGTATTGATAGGATATTAATTCAACATCCACAAAGACTTTGTTGTCAACATTGATAAAGGGGTCAATTCAAGCAAGGCAGAAGCATTATACAAGACGCATAAAGCCGCTTTAAAACATACACCAAGCTCCTATCGACACTATCCACACCTAACATGATGGCACCATGGAGGCGAAAGGGCCTGGACCTGTATCTATAAATACGACCTTAGGGGCTATATTATGACCAAGTTTTCTTTCCCCAAATCACTTCTTGTAATCAAATTCTCTTAAACCCTAAATCAATTTGGGGGATTTTAGTGACTTGTAATGTGTATAATTCATATGCATAATAAATGAAGATTGATTGCTTCTCCAAACATGAATGACTTCAATGCTTGCGATAGGGTCACATATAAGAAAATATTGGCTTCACCAAGCTTCATTAAAACTTCTACTTGATCACCTTCTCATCTCCACACTTTGGGGTGTTAGACCATCTATTGGTTTAACATTTTTGGCACTAAAAGGAGAGCACGAACCTCCGACTACGTTGAAATCCTAAAACCACTATTCCATATCCTTACTTATCCTACCATACCATATCAAAAGATCACAACAAGGGTCCTCTGAACCTTGGGTAACTAATTCCATTTGTCATTTCAATAGTGACCCTCGACATTATGAAGAACAATTACTCAGATTTAAGGCACTGCACATCATAAATAAGAAACAAGCAAACTTGTACGACCTTAGAGTATTAATCCATTTCATATTGGCTTTACATCGATTTTTGCATTAGGAGGAGAGTGTTATAAGAAGGACATTCTGTTTGCAAAAATGAAGAAAGCCATCCAATTTTATGCTAAAGGAACCATATTTGAAAAATGGATGATGAAAGATTACTATACCTTTGCTAAAAAATGGCATAAGATCACGGGTAGCTCATTAACCCCAAATGAAGTTCGGAGAGCTTTAAAAAGAAAGTTGGTTATTGAAAAAGAAGCACCTGAACCAAGCAACAAAAGGGTTAAATATCAGTCAAGGCAGATGGCCTTCAAATCAAAGCTTCTAAAAGATTGCAACTTCATTACATCAATGGAAAATATCAATTTGCTGACCAAGAGTGAGCTCAATTATTGGTGATCGCAAAAGATGAGGCTGAATTTTTAAAGGAAACTTGGAGGGTCATACTGTTACTACCATACAACCAATGGACATGATACCAACCAGTGCAGGAAACTGGAAGGAATGATTATTAGCCTCTTTAGACAAGGCAAGTTCAATAGCTTTGTAAGAAAATCTTAAATGAATTCAATAATAAAGGACATTAGAATAAGTAAATCTATATGGATGGGAGTAAGATTCTTCTCAAATTTGGAAAGTGCCTAAGATGGTAGAAAGCCTTTAATCGCGTCAAGATGGCCAGATCAAAGCGCCTCCTAGAAGTAGGTCAAAGTAAGCCTTTAGCCGCGCCAGAAATGGCCATGCTAAAGCATTTGCAAGCCCTTGATCGCGCCTACGTGGTCAGCTCAAGACACCTCCTCGAAGGAAGATGGAGTAAGCCTTTGGTCCCCACCTAAGACGACCAGGTCAAAGCACCAACCAACCTTCATTCCCGCATATAAGGCCTGTTTGAAGCACCTCCTAGAGGGAGGACGGAGTAAGCCTTTTGTCCCCGCCTAAGACGGTCGGGTCAAAGCACCAAACTAGCCTTCGTTCCCACCTACAAGGCCCGTTTGAAGCGCCTCCTAGAGGAAGGTCGGGTATGTTTTTGGTCCTGCTTGATGAAAGTTAAGCAAATGCACCAGATGACCTGATGCATCACCTCAGATGGTGGTAAGGGGTCAAATAAAAGGATTAATAACATCCTGAGCCCAAAGCACGGCAAAAATCAAAGCCCGAGGAGTGGCATAGAATGTAGGATTAAAACATCTAACGCCCAGAAGGCGGCACGAATCATAGGATTGAGATGTCCAAAGCCCAAAGAGTGGGCAAAACAAAGAAATCAAATATTCAAAGCCTGAAGGGTGGCACAAGGTAAATGACTTATCCTATTATTTCCAGATGATGATTTCTGGACTTCTCTTATTATTTCTAGATGTGAATTTATTGTCTTCCTCTATTATTTCTAGATGGGGATTTCTAGACTTCTCTTATTATTACCAAATGTGGATTTCTAGTCTTCTCCCATTATTTCCAGATGATGATGATTGTACTAAATGAGATATCTGGAGAATGTCCCCGGCTAATTAAATGTTGTTGAATTTATGCTTAAAAGCAAATATGGAAAATTCAATCATTAAACAGAATCTCTAAAGAGCAGGTTCAAGAAAAACAATCAGAATTTGGTTCAGAACTACAAACGAGGTAATATGCATTCAATTTACAAAATAATTTACAAATATGTTATACAATGTTTCAAGATGCAGGTTCAAAAAGATCAAAATAAGTTTGTGGCTCAAAGATCCCGCACTACCTCATCTAAATTCTTATAAATTAAGGGATCAACAATTTGGCGAATAGCTTTATAGAGAACTCCCTTAAGCTTCTTCTCCTTCTTCCTAAGTGTTCAGCATCATCAATAAACTCAGTGCGAGTCTTCAGGGCAAAGTTGTAAGCTTCATTGGATCCCTTAATGGTCTTGTTTTGACTTCTAACTCTGCAATTTGCTGTTTGGGGAAATATTTCTCGTGCTCAAACTTTTGAACCTTGCCTTCATAATCCATGAAGTGTTGAAATGCCTTTCCTTCCCATTTCTTATTCATGTGTTATTTGATTTCAAATTTAACCTTCTACACCATTCATCGACTACTTTTTCATTCAAACCCGGAGGAGAGTTTACTATAGAATGAAAATTTTGAAATGCTAGGGAGTGAGATCTTGTTGTTCTTCCAACATTAGGAGTAGCAGGAGAAATCAGGGAGTTAAGATTCAGAATGCTTTTCTTAACAACGAGTTCTAAAGATTTACGATAAGCTTGACTATCTAATAGCTCATTTTCCAGATCGTTTATTCGTTGATAAAGCTTAGCCATCTCATTGTCGAAATCAATTGAAGGATTAGACCTTATCTAGCGCTTTAAGCCTGAAATTAATTTATCCTCTTTCTTGGATTCTATTTCCAAGGTGGTGATTTGTTCATTAAAACCTCTAACAATCACTCTTTGAAATAGGAACTTCCTATGCCATTCCTGCGCTTTTGGATTATCTGGGAATTTGATAGCAGAGACATCTTTAAAGAATTCCTTTGTTTGAAATCAACAACCAACCTATTCTTAAAATCAATCAGTTGAGAGTGAGAGTCTGTAAGAGCATGCACGACAGTTAACTGTTTTCCCTATTCAATGTAAGTGAAAACAAAACTCAACATATTAAAATTTATTTCTTTCATTATGGCAGCAAGGGTTACAACTTAAAATGAACACAGTTAAAATAACATCACCTTCCTACTAAAGATACATCATAATCACAACTATATCTTATTTTATAGCATTCAAAATTTTGAAATGGCATTTTTAACCTTTTCAAAAGATTTAGCTAACAAAGTGAGTGACATCTTAAAAGGATCCTTAATTACTTTTAGAGTACAAATAGGGTAAATCCGCTATAGTTCCATTCCCTGGCTGGAGAACCGTCGTGACCGCATGCCATTTTTGTGTGATAAGTTAGAATTTCCTAAGTAACTTTTCCTTTTCTTCACCTAAAAAGTTTAAGTGAAATCATGGGTATACATGTACATTCCTTGTAAACTCTCTAAGAAAACAGTATCTTGCCAACTTTGATGTTTTGAGAAGCGATGAATTTTCAGAAAAATCTCTTCTTAACTTAACATATTTACTCAAAATATCTTTGGAAATCGGGCTGCTCGAGAGGGGTTTTTTCTATATCACACAATGAATTAAAACTAAGAATAAGAAAAATAAAATAGTACAATTCATGAGCAAAATCAAGTCCATATTACAATCTTAGTATGGTTCATACAAAATAGATCTCTTAAAGAACTCAGAAATAAATCTATTCTTGTTGAACTTAAGTATTTTAGGAGGTAGTGAGTGAGGAATAGAGTGTATTCTCGCAAGGTTCCAACAGTCCCCGTGGTGGGGATCAGATTGAACTCATCTAAATATCTATTATGGAAATGTCTGAGTAAGCCTCTATTGTAGTCACCTAAATAAGAAAAGTCAACAATTTTTCCCTTTACAGTAGGCCTTGTACAAAAATTCCACTAAAATGTCTCTATCTTCAATCAGCATCCAAAAGAGTGTTTTTAATTCATTATTTTCTTTTATGAACTCATCTCGATGAAAACACAATTTCTTCAATCGGGGGCAATCTATTTGTCCTTAAAGTCATTCAACTTTGAAGTCTTTTTTAGAAGATTTTAGTATTATTCTACAGCTTATTATGCTCTTTTATCTGTCTGTTAAATTCCATGTTCAAGTGATCTACTCCTACCTGTCTCTTCTTAAGTGTTACATCATAATAGTATTTTGTTCTCCTCTTAGTCTAAAATAGTCAATGTATTAACTAATAATCATTCAATAGCTTAAGACATCTAAATAAAGAAATCCATATCTAAATAACTAGAACTGAAGACAATTGTGCTTTCCCTTTATCTTTGGGTCTTTCACCCTAAGAAACATCATCTTTTCTAGGAGGGGATATCATGGGAAGATCAGCTACGAAAGATCGTACCACCATTGTTGTCATCATTATATTCATGATGACAACAATGGTGGTACGAAAAGGAGGCTATATTCGGTTGGACGTGTGATGTAGATGCGAAGGTCGTGGAATATCCCGCTACGAAAGAACTTTTGCTCTTAGAGTTGAGTTTGATTAAGGAAGGTTTTCCAAGGATCTTTTGACCATTCAGAATAATGGAATGTTTCCAGAGCTTACTCGGGGTCAACAATGTAAGCCTATTTCCAATTACTTTAGCAGCGACAATCATCAAGGCTACCGTTTTTCGATTTGCTTCATTAAGACTCTTGGGAGCAGGATCTGGGAAAGTAATGTTGTAAAAGACAACAAACTAACAGGAGCATGGGGGAATAAAATACTTATTAGGAGAAGAAAAGTATCCTCTGATGCCAGGGAAAAACTTGACATAGAAAAATTGTGTTTCCCAAACTTTGAACCTGTTTACACCTTCTAAGACTAGCTTTGGATGTGGATTAGCCCGGAATATTCGATTATCTGATGAGTCGCTGACTTTAGCAAGATGGGCCAGGTGATGAAGAATATCAGCATTTAGAGAAGGGATTCCAGATTCTAAGGCCATGAGTCCTAGATAGGTCAAGTATGTATACGCATTTGGTGAGAGCTAGATAGGAGCAACATTGAGACACCTTAGAAACCTTGATATAAAGTCCAGGCAGGGTAAGAAACCAGTATGCCATATATAAACTACATTATAAGAAAAATACCCATCTAGTGGATTGTAGAGAGTGTCTGTAGGATTAAGAGGAATGGCTTTGATGCCAGTAATTCCAAAGTCCCTGAGAACGATATCCACTTTGGCTTGGGAAGAGATATATGAGTATTTGGAAACAACTTCTTTATTCTTACTGTCAGAAGGAGATAACTGGGGCTTTTGGCTGGCCTCCCTAGCAGGTTTCTTGCTAGTTTGCTTGTTACCTAAAATTTTTCTAGGTGATATTATTGCATACTTAGAAAACAACCAAATTCTTTATTTAAAATGTGCAATGCATGCAAAGTGAAGTTTGAATTCTTCAAGTAACACACTATAGCAAAATGAGTGGAAATCCTTGGGAAAAATAATTCGTAAGGGTTAAACCAAATAATTTAAGACAAAATAAATGTAAAAAGTTAACATTATTGAGTATTATAGCCTTTCAACGGTGTCGAAACCAATTAAAACTGCTTAAGGATTATGCCATAGTCTTTTAGACTCGCCTTTCGAGAGTGTGAAGCCAATTGGCCCTGCCCTTTGACAACATCGAAGCTATTTACGACTGCTCATGATTCCTATCGCGGTCTTTGGTTTCCCCTTTGACATGTCGAAGTCATTAAGTCCCGGTTTTAATAAAAATAAAAATATTCCCATTAAACTACTTAAAGTAAATAATGACAGAATGCTACATTTCTACTAAGCCGAAAGGCTAAAAATAAATTGGCTCCGACACTATCAAAGGGCCATACAACATGCCAAAAATTGTTTATTATTGAAATAAACAATGTAAATGGCTTCACATTTCTTTTAGTTGCTAGTTGTTCGACTAAGACAGATGGACAATTGACAGTTCCGACGGTGTCGGAGAAAATCATATTCCACAAATTGAATTAACGACACTGTAGATTTATAGCAAGCTCTAATTCCCATTAGGCCTTAATACATTAATTAACTACTATAAATTTTCTAACTAGTCTGCAATTGAATATAGCGGATTCGGCTTTGAACCCATGTCCAGTATCAATAAGAAACCCCCAAATCAATGTACCTATTTCCTAAGCAGATTATTGTTACAAACTAAATGAAATCGATTCAAATTGGCGAACGAAGACTCGTAAGCAAGATTAAACATTGTAATCAACTAATTTAAATCAAAACTAGATTTCAAAACAATGAAATGAATACCAAACTCTAGAAACACAAATTCAAAAATTAATTGAATATTAACTTAAGGTTCGAGGTCGATAGGAATCTTACCTTAAATCCAAAGTTTTCCTATTTAACAGCTTGAATTTGAAAGAAAGAGTTTGATTCTTGTTCGAGTTTTTAATTGCAGGTAGAAGAGGAAGAGGAGTCGATATTTATAGGAAAAGCAGGCAGAAGGAGAACCGTCAGATCAGATACGAATGGAAGGTTCTGATCAATGCGGGGATACTAACAGGCGGGAATGAATTGGTGTCCACATGATTGACTTGAAAAGTCAAGTTTTTCCCTTTGCTGGGGGAGGCAAATGTTACTACATAACTCAGTCCCGTCAAAGACAAAGAGTGGCGAAGGGAAGTGTTACGCCATTACAAAGAAACAATAGCGATGCCATTGTAAGTAAAGTCCTTCCGCAAAGGTTGGTTCCACCAATGCTTTCCTTCCGCAGGGGTTGGCTCTGCAAGTATCATCCTTCCACAAGCCTTATCCTTCCGCATGAGTCATCATACTGCAACTATTACCTCTTTCCATCTAAGTTCTTCCTGCCGCAACTGTTGCTCTGCCACAAGCATTGCTTCAATATGAGCTTCCCTCCAACAATGTAGCTCTTATTGTCAACATTGCTCCATCCACCAGTGTAGCATCCTCCTCCAGCATACTTTCCTCCTCTTGTACATTTCCCTCCACATGCATGATGCTGCCGCCTTCCGCAAGTATCGTTCCTTCAAACTCTTTTGCATTTATTCACATAAGTACCATTCCATGGTGACACCAAAGCTCAACAATGATGAAGGGATTCTACATGCCTTCGCCTACTTTCCGGCAACATAATACCACATTAACTCCCTTCTGACAACATGGAAAGCGTTCAAACAAGTGGTATTGATAGGGTATTAAGTCAACATCCACAAGGACTTTGTTGTCAACAGTGATGAAGGGGTTAAATTCAAGTAATGTGGAAGCATTATATAAGATGCATAAAGCCGCTTTAACACCTACACCAAGCTCCTTTCGACACTGTTGACACCGAGCATGATGGCACCATGGTGGCGGAAGGGTCTGCACCCGCATCTATAAATACGACCCTATGAGCCATATTTTGAACATGTTTTCTTTCCCCAAATCACTTCTTGCAATCAAATTCTCTAACCCTAAATCAATTTGGGGGATTTTAGTGACTTGTAATATGTGTAATTCATATGGATAAGAAATAAAGGTTAATTGCTTCTTCAAATATAAATGACTTCAATGCTTGCGATAGGGTTATGCATAAGGAAATATTGTCTTCACTAAGCTTCATCAAAACTTCTACTTGATCACTTTCTCATCTCCACGCTTTGGGGTGTTAGACCATATTTTGGTTTAACAATATTGATGAAGAGCATGTGTTAATAATTATTACTAAAAGGTATCGCTTTAACTGTAAACTTGGATTTTATAGTTGAAGACTTATAAGAGATAAATTTGGCCAAACCATCACACCACTAACTAAGTGAAGTATGAACATTAATATTTGAATTTTTCAATATAAATCGTCGACTGAATTTACACCTACGAGTTTCACAGCCGCATTGATGATTTCCACGAAATACAACATGGTTTAATTGGTCTATAATTGTTACAAAACAATTGAATTAATAAATATTTGTAAAATATTAATTATTCATTTATTTGATGTATTGGGTGCATTACTATTTTACAGATGTCATTAGTAATTAATTGGGTGCGTATATAAAAGTTATATATGTATGTATCAATATACGATGTTGATACACATTTAAATACAATTTATATGACGTTAATTATTAAACGGGTTTGAACTTTCGTTCCCCTTAAAGCCCTATGATATAGTGGACCATGGATGTGAGGGGGAGTGTTTTGAATTCTGATCTGGATCTGAGAAATGGTAAGAGGAGAAGAATAAAAGGAGGAGAATTTGTCTCCACCTCTATTTAAGTCATGCTAAACCCCTCATTTTATTTGCTTGTTAATACTCCTCAAGCCAAGGTAGAACTCCACTTCTCCTTGCTGTCATAGTCATGCATCCCATAAAATAAAATCCATCAAAACAATATAATACACGTGGTACTTTAGATCATTGCAAGGTCTGGTAGATCGGTTCTTGTAGAATCTAGGAGATCTCTTCCTACAAGGTACATTCAAAGGGAATCTTTTCAAGATACTATTCTATGCTTTATAATTTAGATTTTATACGCCATATAACCCTTATAGAATAATTTTATATGTGCATCCATTGTCATTCAAAATTATTCGATTTTAAATCACACTGAACTATCTATACTGATCGATATTATAAATTAGAACTGTAAATAAAATCAATAAAAAATATTTGTTCAGCCATGTATAATATAATTTATTTATGTTCTAATTTCTCTAAATGTTAAAATTATTTTTTAATAATTTATAATTCTTGTTTGCTAATTTTAACCACATATGTAGAGTATGTATTTAAAATGTTTATAAAATAAAATACAAACATAAATATTATTTTCGACAAATTTTCCATAATCTCAGAATAGACTCAAACAAATAAACCGGACCGCAAAAAAATAATCGAATGGAATCAGAGACATAAATCATCAAGAATGACAAGATGAAGGAACTAAGTAAAATTGGCCAAAAATGGATTACGCAAGCAACTCAGTATCAAGTTGTTTTAATTAGTACCAACTCTTATTTGCTCCATTGATTTGCATGCCATGGGGCTTAAGGATTTGGGTATGGAAAAACTTGCAGAAATTGGTTATGCAAATAACTTGATACCGAGTTATTTTTGATTAGTACTGACTTGTTTGAAACTCTTGGATTATGTGCAAATAGGTTAGGGTAACCCACCGTGGAACAAAGCTGGAAGAGTGAATGAATAAAATAAGTCAGTATCAACCTATTATAGCCGGTACCAAGTTGTTTTGTGTTTCTAGAATTCATGCATGTCGACCTGTTCTTCTACTAGGAAGGAGACTAACACTTTTGACTCTAGAATCGACCATCTTCTTCTCTTTCTCTTATAACTTCTAAGAAAATCCAAGATCTACAAGAATGTAGTAGGAAATTATTTGTAAATTATTGATTTCGGAGAGAATTCATCAATAAAAAAGGATTAAGTGGACATAGGCCGGAGATTTTACCGAACCACTATAGAAATTTCTTGTCTTTCTTAGTTTTCTCTTTGATTTCTTCAATTTTATATTTGTTCAATTCAGATTCCATTGATATTGGTGTGTTGTATCAATTTTTGGTGTAATAAATATATTTTAACCTTAAAGAAAAATTATTTTTATCAAACCTATTTTTAAATATAATATAATTATACTTATATTTTAATAATTATTTAAACAATGTTTATATTTATGTTAAAATATACATGCATGTGTCTATTTTAATAAATAATAATAAAATATAGTTTTAGATTTTCTATTTTGAAAAAAATCAAACATGGGTGAAAATAAATTTTGTATACAAATTATTCAATAATTATTTTACATACATTAATTCTTTTATGCATTTTAAATAGTTTATGTATTAAATATTTTTTACTTTCGGTGGTAAATATATTTTATAAAATATTAATGTATTTATTTTAAATAAATAAAAAATATTTAAATTATCTTCATTGAGATTTGAATTTTAAATTGTTATGCTTTGTCAACATTAGATATTTTAGATTTTAAATTTGAATTTAATTTTGTTGGTAGGATTAAAATCTTTGTAGATGTTTTAAAAGTTTATTTTATTTAATATATATAAATAAAATTAAAATTTGTACATAAACATTGTTTGGCTATTGTTGGCATTTTCGTCTACAACATTATGAATATAAAAAGATATCAAAGAGCATAGAAACGGCTAGAAGGTGCATAATAAAGGTGCCATTATTGTTTATGTCAAAAGTGGAACAACAACCCAAAAACCTATTGGAAGATTAAGATCTAGCAAGTAGTATAAGAAAATTAAAGAACATGCATGAATTTTTATAGTGGTTCGGCAATCTCTAGCCTACATCCACCATATTTTATTAATTATTTGATTGAAAGTCACAAGTACAAGGGATTCACAAGTTCTTAAAGCCTAGGACAACCAACAATGTCTACTTTGGTGACTATGGAAATGAGAGATAAGAGATGAAGAAAGCAAAAGTGCTGACTATGGAAAGGAGAGATAAGAGATGAAGAAAGCAAAAGAGCTAAAATTTCCCTTTTCCAGTAGCTACAGGGTATGTATTTATTGGAAAATAAGCCAGTACAACTGGAGGCCCATTAAACATCAAGTCTGGATCTACTTCCAAATGTTCAAGAGAGGAAAGCGGGGCCCAGTTAGTAATAAAAACCACTTGGTACCGAGTAGTTCCACTCGGTACCGATTGTTTTCTTAGGAGAAGAGCTCCCCAAATCCTACTAATTGATCTTCTGTCTTCAACCTCTCGTGTTCCAAGCACTTTTCCTTTGTGATTTAGCTATTCCCTAGAGGTTCCTAATGCTGCTTTGTTCATCTCTGCTTTCTTTGCTTTCTTATCATGGATCCTTAGAGTCGTTCTCCTATTCCTGAGAAAAGCACTCCATGGAAATCATTTGATCCATAACTACACATACAAGTTGTCTTAGGAGACAAAAGTAGAGCAAAATGGACTTCATACCAAGTGGTAGGGCTCGGTACCTAGTGGTCCACTTAGTCCTTTACCTTTGCTACTACTTGAGTATGACCCTATCACCTTTCTAAGCATATTCCCAAGTTTGTGAATCATTTCGTCTTCACCTTAACGCTCCATTTTCAGTTGAAATCTACTTGGTCAAAAATCCGGTTAATACTTGCCACTGGAGTATGCTTTCATCGATAACAAAGCATGCTCTATAATAAGATGAACATTAACTACTACTTCTCTATCCGATAAGTCATTTAGGAGTTGCTTCCAAGCATTGCTTTCATTCTGTAGATATTCTTCTAATTACTTCACACAGCTGAAATTCTATTGTATGTGCTAAAGATAAGATCTATACTCTGGATATCATTCCACGCTTTGGTCAAACTTGCTCCTTCACCTTTTTGCACATCTCTTAATTTTTGCTCGAACATACCACTCGGTACCGAGCACTTCCTTCAGCCCCAAGTAATATAAGTACTCTGGACTTGGAATTTTTCACCACTTCTTCATTTCCTTATGCCGATTGCTTTCACCCCGAGCTCTCTTCCTTTTTATGACCGATTCCTTCATCACCAAATTCCAAGCCCTCTATTGCTTGCCGTTGACCACCAGAGGTCGTCACTAGAACACGGTCATCGACCACCACCACTCTCCAAAAGTTCTCGTCCTCGACCGCTTTCACAGTTTCCAGACTTAATCGAACCAAGGTGGGTTTCGAATGGTTATTCAGTTGCCATTGATAATGGCCTTGGACTACCGATGGTCGGCGATGGACTATAATGATGGGAATAGTTGAGTTTGATGGGGCAACCTTGTGATTCTTCTAAGGAAGCCCTCGGGCCTGACCCATTACATGCTTGGGTGAATCAATCAAATTTCTTGGTTTAAGTTCTCGCATTACAAAGTCCTCCCACTGTCTCCAACCAATGCTTGACTAGTCATATATTGCCATATGAATGGCAATAGAATGGTTCTTTTCTAAGAAATGGTCATGCCGAGCGAATCCATTGCATTGCATTTCCATTTCCTGCACTCTCCACGCTCTCGCACAAGAAAATCATTTGCGTCGCTACGAACAACGGTTCCATTATTAGTTATCCGACGATAACAGGTAAGATCTAATACATAATTTTGCCGTGCGGCATGGCTTGTTTTTCTAGTACGAGTGAGCCACCTACATAGGATGGTCCATTTGATGCATATGGGACATGGGACTCACACTACGTAGAATAACATTTTCACTTGCCCCAGTCGATGATAGGAATCCAATTGGTTAACAAACATCGACATCCATTAGGTTTTGGGTGTCGGTCACACAGGTTTAATATTCTAAATAAAACCGACTTGACCATGTTGAACACCAAGTTTTCCTACAGTATGACTCAGCAATCTCCTTGCATTCAGACAGGTGCTGGGACATCTACTTCTCCTAAGTCTAGTGTACTACGGCTCAAACCTCCACTTCAATACCTTCTACTACGAGGCGGACGATTACTGCCGAACTATGGAGGATAATTGTCCCGATTCAAGAGCTGCCTCCTCTTGTAAATGAATATATTGGCCTCCAGATTCTAGATGATCCACCCAAACAAACGATAACTATTCTAACTGCTAAGATGCTTCACAAGTTATGTAGACAACATAAGATTCCCGAGGATGACATGCTACTTCCTACTCAGGGCCAATGAGCACACAATCTTCGTTAGGGTACCCGATATGCAATTGGTATATGTGCCTAGGCAGTGTTGTCTTGCCTTTCTATCCATTTCTACGCACGGTTCTTTAGGAGCATGGGCTGGCTTCATCCCAAGTTCACCCCGATGGGTATGCTCTCCTGTGCTCCCTGTTTGTACTTTTTGTCAATTGGTTTTAATAGGTCTGAACTTCAATGAATTAACTTATCTTCTGACTTTCAAACTAAGGTGCGACTCTTCGTCATGCATGATTATCGAGGCCTGATGCAAGTGCATGGTCATCAAGAAGCTCAATAACAAACGTTCTTACTTCAAGGATGAATATTTCATCGTCTGATGCCTATATGGCTTTAACAGGCATTGGCTTTTCGTAAGTAAGATCCCTTTCTATTTTCTCTTTTTATACTTAGATACATTCCACCTAAGAACTTAACTTACTGTTTACTTCCTCACAGACATTCCTGCTCACGATGTTCATGAAGAGCATGACGATACTCTAGTATCTCCGAAGGAAATTAGCTTTCATCATCGCACCACTGCATATCTCCTAACAAATGAGAACCTCTGAAGGTATGGTCCTCCGCTTCCTAATTGATCTGCTCTCCCTGTGTCATCTCCGCCTAGCAGTTCAAGAATACCTTACCAATCTTATTGTAACGTATCAGAGGATTGTAAAATAATTCCATTTAATTCATTTGAGGTCTTATCATTCTAATATTTTGAAATATGATTCTTAGGGATGTTTTACACGTCCATGTTTTTTTCCCGAATTTCTAGGTGACCATTTTGTCCTTGGAGATCTTATTTTGGCCATAAATTTTGATAGGAGCTGAATTAGATACTCTAACTTGGTTCATTGGTTTGGTAGGGTGGTTTCCCAATCTGTAGAGTGGTTATATAGGAAAATTGGATAAGTAGTTAAAATTTTATAGTAGTTTTAAGTTTTGTAAACCGCTGGCCAGTTAGAAAGGGGATTAATGTGTCAATTAACAAGCCGATTATCCTAATCTGGTTGGCTATAAATATGAGATGAGAGAGACCATTTGAAATCTTGGTTTCTCATTTCATATCAGCCTCCAAACCTACCTCCTATCTAATTCTCCATTCTTTACATAGATTTCATCCCAAATCGTCTCTAATCTCAAATTAGAGGTTAGATCTTCATCAAGGGGCTTAATCTCGTCAATTGGATCATATCTACATCCACTTTGACACTGTCTGATCGGATCTCCTCTCATTTTCATAGGTTTGATTGGTTTGGTGAGTGGTTATGATCTCTCACTGGTCTATGATGGATTATATGTTGTAATAGGGTGATTATAAGTTAGGATTGTCAAATAAAATATAAATTGATTAGATATACGTAATTTTAGATTTAGAAACCCTAGATCAACCTAATTAAAGATGTAATATGAATTAGACCATTTACTAGTATAATTCATGCATATATTGCTATGTAATTCTGTGATTTATGTTTGATCTATGCTTGTTTATGATCATCGATTGAATTGGATGACTTGAATGGTTATGATTTAATGTAAAGGAATGCTTTGTTATGTTTGGTTCACTATTATTTTTGAAATTTCTTGCTATGCTTGATTCGTTTGCTAGTGTTGTGCATGTTTAGGACTTAGATTGGTGATCGGAGCATTTCAGGAGCAAAGTTCGTCGGAATCATACGAAACTTGGTGGATAGGCTCTGAAGCATGCAAGGACGATGCCCAGAAAATTTAATGATGATTAGAGCAAAGTATTTGGATCGAAACCAATCCGATCCAATTGGATCAGTACCGATCCGATCTTGCGCACCGGTTGAAGTGAGATCTAGGAGGATGGTAAAGCATGGGTTCCAGTGATGCTCTACGAAGTGGGATCGGAGGATAGTCCAAGCATCGAGGATTTAATGGATCATCTATGTTGGATCGGCTATGGAGCATAGATGGAAGGACTAAGAGACTAAGAGGGAAAGCTTGGGGTCCATGGAATCTAGAGGAAGTGAACTAGAGGATGCAAGAGAAACGTAGCCAAAATTGGCTAAGTATTCGGATCGGTACCGATCCGATCCAATTGGATCGGTACCGATCCAAATTATTGGCTCCAAAGTTGATGAGATATGGAGGAAAGACTCTAGGATGGTTATGCATCATGCTGGATGTTGTGGCTCGTTGATTGCTTCTATGGTATGAAAGTTATAGCATGATGAAGTTTTGGCTCTTCGTTCAGGGGCACGAATAAGGAGTAGGATTGAAGAAGTTGATAGACAGCTCAAGACCGAACGAGGCAATGGTATAATGGATTGGGTTGAGTGATAGGACTCGTGCTCAGAAACGGATTGGAATTGTGAAAGCTCGAAAGGTTTGGGAGTGCCAAGGAATCATTGATAACTTGGAGTGTTTTGGTTGTGTTCAAACAAGGTTACTTTATGCGAAGGCACCCGAGGGCTGGTAGCACCAGTCATGTAACCTGGACCGCTCCAAGAGGGTCAATGTCAAGTGGTACAGAGGTATCACAGAAGAATACCATGTGGGGTTTCGGACTTAAAAGTATGGTGGAACACAATCAAGAACCAGGATTTCCATTAGTCTCTGGCAGAGCGAGGATGAGGCCATACGAGTTATCATATGTTTAAGGATTTAGAAGATGATAGCTAGGTTTTGGTTGATGGATACTATGGTTGCTATGTTTGCTGTCTGCTTTTGCGTAGGCTATCATCTATAGGAATGCTGGAGAAGGGATTCTAAGGTGGAGGCTGCTTAGATTCTTTTATCCTGTTCTGTTACAGTACCCTATTGTCGTTTATTTCGAGTGGCATATTATACCTTATTATTGTGTTCTAACTCTTTGGTTGCAAGGATAAGTGCAGTTACTGTATGAAGACGAGCTTAGAGAAGCTATGGATTATTACTCTATATTTCTAGTTTTCACTGTTTGTTGTTATATACTCCGAGGGATGTAGTGGAGAAATGTTGTACTGAGATATTATGACATTTGTACCATAACTGATCATGTTCTAGTAGAAATGTTGTTGAGTTGAAGTAAGGAGGGATGTCTGTTTCTGAGTATGGCGGATTTTGATGCTTTGTCAAAGTATGAGATGTCTTTTATTGATACACCTTTGAAGAAGAATGAGAAGTTTATTACGGATTAGACGACCACTTAGGATAGAAGCTAGTGGACCACATTGAGGTGTCTTTTGAGAAGCTTGTTGAGAAAGCCCTTGGACATGAGAGTTTATACCTGAAGAATAAGACTGGTATTGTGGCTGTTACTGAGAAGGAGGAATTAAAACCATAGCAGAGCGGTGGAGGTAAGGAAAGGTGGGATGGAAAAAGGAAGCAACAACAAGGAAAAGAAGGTCAGAAAAAGAATATGAGTGAAATTGTTTGCCATGGTTGGAAGGAGAAGGGCCACTATATTAAGGAATGCAAGGCTGTTCAAAAGTGCTTTAACTATGATAAGCCTGGGCATATGAGGAGGAATTGTCCAGAACCGCCTAAGGATACGCAGATTTTGAAGGCATATGCTTTGGATGCTGTTTTGACGTCATCTTGCGCTCCTACTACTAAGGATAAGGCGATAGGAGTCGTGGTGCAAGGTATGCTTTCCATCCGAGATGTTTCTGTAAGAGTTCCTTTTGATACTGGTGCTTCGCATTCTTTTATCTGTGGTGAGCTAGTATGCATATTAGGTTTGGAACCCGAGATAGTAGATCGACCTTTGATTGTGACAAACCCTGTTGGTTGATCGACTAGTCTTTGTATGATTTGTCGTTTAGTGTTATCGAGTCATGGATGTTCTTTTGTTTGTGATTTCTTCGTTCTTAATTTTGCTAGGTTCGGAATTATTTTGGGAATGGACTGGCTTAAGAGGTATGTGTTGAGTCAAGATTTTTATATAGTTTTTGATTTCTGACAAAGGGATAAACCGTGATCGACAAAAAGAAGCCATTCATTGAGACACAACGAGCTTCATATGTTAGAGGTTGATTTTGGTATGTTAGTAGTATTAGTTATGTTAAAATCTATCCTCAAAATAATCATGCATCTCAAAAGAATTGGTGTATAAGCGTTTTGAATGACATTGCACATTCACTGTGCAATTTAACAGGGACCGGTCGACCGGTCCAAAACCAGGCGGTCGACCGTTCCTGTGTAAATTGCACAATGAACGTGCACATATGCACATAACGTCTATATATTTGAAATTTTGTCTACTGGTCATTTTTGACCTGTCGACCGTTTTTAAACAGAAAGCAACCTTTCCCAAAAGACACTTCTTTCTTCAATGGTTGCTTCTCTTACCTTTCATCAATGATCACATCTGTAAATGGCTACTCTTCACAAAGAGTTACAACCATTTATTCTCTATATAAACATATCTAAATCATTGATTGATATACAACAATTCTTTGCTTTAAAATTCTGATCTTAAATTCTAAATACTCTTGCATTCTAAAAAGCTCTCTACTTCAAATTGCTTATTGAATCATTGAAATTATTTCATATCTTTTGATTCGAATAAGTAATATACTTCCTTCAATCTTCACAAACATCATTCACATATTTTGAGGATAAGATTATAGGAAGGGTGTACTACAAGTGACAAATCCGTGTTGTCAAGAGCACAAGTTGTCAACAACAATTGTATTTGTTTTTGTTGAAGTCCTCGGTGTTGTAAGAGGCACGAAATCCCGTTCGGCCGTTCGGGTGTTATAAACCTGTTCCTCCGGGTGAAGCGAGGTAGTTGGTAGTGAAATCCAGATAGAAGTCTGGGACTGGACGTAGGACGGGAGGTCCGAACCAGTATAAAAATCCCTGGTGTGATTTTACTGTTTACTGCATTTACTATTTTATATCTGTGAATTACTATATAGTTAGTTTATTGAATATTTACTTATATAGCAATTGTAAATAACATTCCGCATATATTAGTCCATATTACACGATCCGTAATCAGTGTGCTCAAGCATATACACTTTCATTTGGTATCAGAGCACGGTCATCATATAACCGTAACACCGTTATTTGATATATTCTTGTAATATGGCAAATAACGCAAGCACTAGTTCTAGCACTTACACGGAAGGTCAATCAACACAAAGACCTCCATTCTTTAATGGTCTCAACTATAGCTATTGGGCTACACGTATGTCATTTTTCATGCAATCAAATAGTTATGATGCTTGGAATGCTACTCAAAAAGAAATAGTAAATCCAACAACTGAATATTCAGAATGGACAACGGCTGAGAAAACGGCAGCAGCCGTAAATGCAAAGGCAATAAATATGTTGTTTTGTGCATTAGACCAAAATGAATATAACCGTGTTAGTATCTGCACTACTGCATATCAAATTTGGCAAACACTGAAAACCACTCATGAAGGTACTAACAAGGTTAAACAAGCCAAAATAGCCATGCTGAAGAGTCAGTTTCAAAATTTCAAAATGAAACCAAATGAGACAATCAATGATTTGTATTCAAGGTTTCAAACTATTCATCATGCACTTATCGGATTAGGGCAAAAATATTCAGATTTTGATGTTGTTTCAACAGTCCTACATTCTCTGACTAGTGAATGGGAAGGAAAAGTATTAGCAATTGAAGAAGCTAATGACCTTTCCATCATGAAGCCAGATGAATTGATAGGAAATTTAATGTCCTATGAAGCAAATTTGCAGGCTAGAAAAGAACAGAAAGAAGAAAAGAAAAATGTAGCATTTCATGCTGAGAAAGATGAAAATGAATCAGATTCTGAAGATGAAGATTTGGCATTCATTGCAAAAGGATTCAAAAAATTCCTAAAATATCGAAAAGCCAGTCGCTACAACAAAAGGAAACCTGGATCAAGCAAACCATCTTCATCAACTATAGAATGTTTCAACTGTTACAAAAAGGGGCACATGCAGAAGGATTGTCCAGAACAGAAGAAGAAGTCAGAAAATGATAAATTCAAACATAAGAAGGACAAGTCAAAGAAACGAGCCTTCTTAGTAACATGGGATGATTCAGACTCATCCTCATCTGAAAGTGAAAGTGATCAGGAGAATGAACAAGCTAATGTTTGTTTTATGGCAACAGAAGATGAGGTACAAATTCCTACATTTGATGAATTACTTGATATAAATTCTGAGTTGATAGTCAAATATAAAGACATAAAACGTCAATTAAAAGTAGCCAAAGCAGATTTGAGTAGAGCAGAGTTTGAACGAGATATGTTAAAAGACGAGAAGAAAATATTAGAAGAAGAACTTGAAAAACTTCAAGAATCATCATCTAATGTTGACTCTCAATTATCTCTTTTGAGTCAAGAAGTTGAAACTCAAAAAGAGAAAAATGATGTTCTCACTATTGAAAATCATGAGCTTAAGGCAAAAGTCAAAAATCTGGACCTAGAAAAGGCGAGCTTACAAACTAAGTTAGATGACATAACTCAAAATGTTTCTAACTTTAACAAAGGTCGAGAAAATTTGACAAAAATCATTGAAAGTTCACAATCTGTTTCAAATAAACAAGGTTTGGGATATAGGAAACAAGAAACCAAGAAACATCTTGGTAATGGAAGGAAAAATAAAGTACAAAATACTGGAGCTATGAAAAATCTTAGTTTATTATATTCCAAACCAAAATCAGTTGTGAAATTTCAGAAGAAAGTTGTCAAGACTATCAAAATATGGGTTCCTAAAACAAATAACAATTTGATTAGGAATAAATATATTCAGAATTTCATGAATACTGTACATCTTAATACTAATTATATATATAAAGGGGATACCGGACCCGTATGGGTTTGGACTCCTAAGACCTGACTCTTAGGACCCCATAAAAAGTGGGTACCATGGACTTAATTTTATTTTTTGCAGGTCCCACTTAAGAAAAGAGGAAAGTGGATATTGGACAGTGGTTGCTCGAAGCACATGACTGGAGACAAGAGCTTACTAACAAATATTACATACTTAGATGGTGGCTCTGTCACTTTTGGAGATAATTCAAAAGGCTATATCATCGGCAAAGGCGATGTGAGCAATTGCGGTACATCTAACTTACCTCTTATTACAAATGTCATGCTAGTTAGAAATTTAAAACACAATTTACTTAGTATCAGTCAATTATGTGACAAGGGTTTTACAATTTCTTTTTCAAACAATAAGTGTAGTATTCTAGATAAAGATCATAATTTAATTTTCGAAGGTTATAGAGACAGAAATATATATATTCTGAATATGAATATTAATCATAACTCAGATATGTGTCTTATAGCTAATGATAATGATCCATGGCTATGGCACAAACGCTTCTGTCATATAAACTTCAGAACTATTGACAAGCTAGCCAAAAACAATCTAGTTAGAGGATTACCCAAAATGAGTTTTAAGGTAAACAATATCTGTGATGCATGTCAATTAGGAAAATTAACCAAATCATCTTTTAAATCCAAGAAAGTCATATCAACACTGCAACCACTTGAGTTACTACATATGGATTTATTCGGACCAACACAAGTTCAGTCGATAAACCATAATCGATATGTATTTGTAATAGTTGATGACTATTCTCGGTATACATGGTCTATTTTCCTGAAAAACAAGAGTGACACTTTTGAACATTTTAAATCTTTCGTCAAAAGAATTCAAAAATCGAAAGGGCTAAAAGTTAAAAACATAAGGAGTGATCATGGTGGTGAATTCGAAAATAACGAATTTGAACATTTTTGTACAAAGAAAGGTATTAACCACAATTTTTCGTTTCCTAGAACTCCACAACAAAACGGAGTTGTAGAACGAAAAAATCGAACATTACAAGAATGTGCAAGAACGTTATTAAATGGATCTACTTTACCAAAACATTTCTGGGCAGAAGCCGTCGCCACTGCATGTTATGTTTTGAATCGTGTGTCCATTCGACCACTCACCAAGAATACATCTTATGAATTATTTAACGAAAGGAAGCCAAATATATCTTACTTCAAAGTATTTGGTTCAAAATGTTTCATTTTAAATACGAAAGACCAACTCGGGAAGTTTGATCCGAAAGCTGATGAAGGTATATTTGTCGGTTATTCGGAAAGAAGCAAGGCATATCGTATTTTTAATAAACGAACCAAAACTATTGAGGAATCTCTTCATGTTTCCTTCGATGAAATCTTTCAGCCCTCTCAACCAAAATCTGATGATGACGAAACTATACTTTCTGACACTCCTATCATCACAAATTATGACTCTGACTCTGAAAATATTGTTGAAAATACTTCTCAACAACATCCAGCTTGTGAAATACGTTCCCCTCCAAGATTATTGAGACACCATCCGGTTCAAAATGTAATTGGGGAGGTCGACTCACAAGTAAGAACTAGGAGTCAATTACATCAAATGGGACATGTTGCGTTTCTATCAAATATCGAACCTAAGAATCCTAAAGAAGCAGCTACCGACGAATATTGGATCATTGCCATGCAAGAAGAACTAAATCAGTTCGTGCGCAATGACGTCTGGGAACTTGTTCCAAGACCAACTGATCAGTCAGTGATTGGTACTAAATGGGTCTATAAAAATAAGGCTGATGAACAAGGGAATATCACCAGAAATAAAGCAAGGTTAGTAGCACAGGGATATAATCAGGAAGAGGTATCGATTATGAAGAAACTTTTGCACCAGTTGCTCGACTAGAAGCTATTAGAATCCTTTTATCTTTTGCTTGTCACCATAATTTCAAACTTTATCAGATGGATGTCAAAAGTGCATTTCTTAATGGATTTATCAAAGAGAATGTATATGTCGAACAACCTCCTTTGTTTGTACATGAAAAATATCCTGATCATGTGTTCAAACTAAAGAAAGCTCTTTATGGTTTAAAACAAGCACCTCGTGCTTGGTATGAACGATTACGTAGCTATCTTATTGACTCAGGGTTTCAAATAGGCAGAGTCGATCAAACCTTGTTTATCAAACATTCTCAAAAGGATATTCTAGTTATTCAGATATATGTAGACGACATTATCTTTGGTTCAACAAATGATAAACTTTGTAAGGAATTTGCAAGTATTATGACCAAAGAATTCGAAATGTCTCATATGGGAGAACTGTCATACTTTTATATAGTTTTTGATTTCTGACAAAGGGATAAACTGTGATCGACAAAAAGAAGCCATTCATTGAGACACAACGAGCTTCATATGTTAGAGGTTGATTTTGGTATGTTAGTAGTATTAGTTATGTTAAAATCTATCCTCAAAATAATCATGCATCTCAAAAGAATCGGTGTATAAGCGTTTTGAATGACATTGCACATTCACTGTGCAATTTAACAGGGACCGGTCGACCGGTCCAAAACCAGGCGGTCGACCGTTCCTGTGTAAATTGCACAATGAACGTGCACATATGCACATAACGTCTATATATTTGAAATTTTGTCTACTGGTCATTTTTGACCTGTCGACCGTTTTTAAACAGAAAGCAACCTTTCCCAAAAGACACTTCTTTCTTCAATGGTTGCTTCTCTTACCTTTCATCAATGATCACATCTGTAAATGGCTACTCTTCACAAAGAGTTACAACCATTTATTCTCTATATAAACATATCTAAATCATTGATTGATATACAACAATTCTTTGCTTTAAAATTCTGATCTTAAATTCTAAATACTCTTGCATTCTAAAAAGCTCTCTACTTCAAATTGCTTATTGAATCATTGAAATTATTTCATATCTTTTGATTCGAATAAGTAATATACTTCCTTCAATCTTCACAAACATCATTCACATATTTTGAGGATAAGATTATAGGAAGGGTGTACTACAAGTGACAAATCCGTGTTGTCAAGAGCACAAGTTGTCAACAACAATTGTATTTGTTTTTGTTGAAGTCCTCGGTGTTGTAAGAGGCACGAAATCCCGTTCGGCTGTTCGGGTGTTATAAACCTGTTCCTCCGGGTGAAGCGAGGTAGTTGGTAGTGAAATCCAGATAGAAGTCTGGGACTGGACGTAGGACGGGAGGTCCGAACCAGTATAAAAATCCCTGGTGTGATTTTACTGTTTACTGCATTTACTATTTTATATCTGTGAATTACTATATAGTTAGTTTATTGAATATTTACTTATATAGCAATTGTAAATAACATTCCGCATATATTAGTCCATATTACACGATCCGTAATCAGTGTGCTCAAGCATATACACTTTCAGTATGCAGCTGTAGTGGATTGCGACAAGCTAGAGGTGATAATTTGGAATGTGGAAGGGTGAATGGTAATGATACGCTGCTCACCAGAGGATGAGGTATTGGTCAGCTTTCTTTATTTGCTTGAGATTCCACAGAAAGGATTATCATTTGTGCCTATTGCTAAGGAGTATCCTGATGTCTTTGAGGAAGTAATAGGATTGCTATCGCATAGGGAGATCAAGTTCCGGATTGACTTAGTGGTCGGAGCCAGACCCATAATTTTGCCTTTGAGGCATATGGGACACAGAGAGTAGAAAGAGATGGAGGTGCAAGTGGATGATCTGCTGAAGAAAGGATTCATTTGGAGAAACATATCCGAATGGGGTGCACCTGTTGTATTCACAATGAAGGTTGATGGTTCTCTAAGGCTATGTGTGGATTATTGCGAGCTGAACAGCTTACAAAGAAGAATAAGTACCCGCTTCCATGGATTGATGACCTGTTTGATCAGCTGCATGGAGCAAAGGTGTTTTCTCAGATCAGCTTAGCAACCAGAATTCACCTGTTGAGTGTGGCTAAAGAAAGTGTGCCTATTACTGCATTTCGGATACCGTCAGGTTTCTACGAGTGATTGGTGATGCCTTTTGGATTGACCAACGCTTCAGCATACTTTGTGGATCTTATGAATAGTCTTCAGAGATCTGTTGAATAAGTTCGTACTTGTGTTCATGGATGACATTCTGATTTATTCCAAAACTAAGGAAGAGCAGAAGACGCACTTGTGGATTGTACTTAGAGATTTTGATGAAGCACAAGTTGGGAGCCAATTTTTCTAAATGTCACTTCTGAAAGGAAGAAGTGAGATTCTTGAGACATGTCATGTCAGGACAAGGAGATGTAGTGGATCCCACAAAGGTGGTAGCAACCCAGGATTGGAATCAACCCAAGAATGCTACGGATGTGAGAAGTTTCCTTGGATTGGCAGGATATTATAGGCGCTACATAAAGTACTTCTCAAAGATTGCAGCACCATTGACCAAATTGACCAAGAAGAATTAGACTTTTACTTGGGATGCAAGATGTGAGCATGCATTTGTAACTTTGAAGGAAAGGTTTATGAGTGCACATGTATTGATTATTCCAGGTGGGAATGAAGAGATGATAGTATACACCGATGCTTGTGGTATTGGAGCCGTGTTGATGCAGAAAGGGAGAGTTGTCGATTATGCTAGTCGATGGTTGAAACCGCATGAAAGGAATTATCCTACTCATGACTTGGAGCTAGCGACGATTGTATTTTCTTTTAAGATGTGGAGGCACTATTTGTTGGGAGAAAAATTTAAGCCATTCATATACCATAAATCCTTGAAGTATCTTTTCTCTCAAAAAGATCTTAACCTTCAGCAGCAACGATGGTTGGAGTTCCTAGCTTCTTATGACTTTGATATTTCCTATACTCTAGGGAAAGGTAGCAGAAGACATGCTGAATTGGGAGTTATGTTTTTGGAATGGAAACAGATGGAGTATATAGCTGGATTTGATTTTAGGCCATGTTGTAGGCTCGAGCCTGAGATGTTAGCAAGTTTATTGATAATACTATTCTAATTGAAAGGATTGGTACTAGTCAGAAGCAAGACGCTAAGCTAGTAGAGATCATGGAAAAGATTGAAATGGGAGTAGAATCTGAAGATTTGAGACAGTACGAGATTGACCGAGAAGGTTGGCTTCGTAAGGATAAGAGAATGGTTGTTCCATATATTAATGGATTATGACATGAAGTACTAAGGGAATGCCATCATTCCAGATTAACCATTCATCCCGGTGGTAACAAAATGTATAGGATATAAAGAGGACTTACTACTGGGAAGGAATGAAGAAGGATGTGGGAAGTTTCATCTCAAAGTGTTTGAATTGCCAATTAGTGAAGGTTGAGCAGAAGAAGCCTAGTGGATTGCTACAACCACTAGATATCCTCGAATGGAACTGGGAACAGATATCTAAGGATTTTATAGATGGATTTCCATGGACTAGAGAAGGATATTATAGTATTTGGGTAATGGTAAATCGTCTGACCAAGAGTGCAAGATTCATACCTGTCAAGTCTACCAGAATGGAATCCAAGTTGGTAGAATTATATGTTAAGTGGATTGTTCGATTCCATGGTATGCTAAAGAATAAGCGATAGAGAACCATTGTTTACTAGTGGATTCTGGAAGAGCTTACAAGAGATTTTGGGAACTGAGCTGCACTTGAGTATAGCTTATCACCCACAAACAGATGGCCAGACTGAGAGAGTGAATCGAATTTTGGAAGATCTTCTTCGAGCATGCATTATAGATTTTGGAGTGACTTGGGATGATCACTTGTATCCAGTGGAGTTTACTTATAACCACGGTTATCAATCGAGTATTGGCATGGCACCATATGAAGCATTATATGGACGACTTTGTAATTCTCCTTCATGTTGGTGGGAAGCAGGTGAGAAGTCGATACTTGACCAAAGATGATTAGAGAGACTTCAAAAAAGATAGAGATCATTCAACAATGAATAAAGATTGCTTAAGCTCGCCAGAATAGCTATGCAGATAAAAGAGGAAGAGATTTGGAATTCTTAGTTGGGGACATGGTATTTGTTAAGATTTCTCCTCCGAAGAATATTGTTCGATACGGTAGTAAGGGAAAGTTAGCACCCAGATTTGTTGGACCTTTTCCAATTATCAAGAGAATTGGGAAATTAGCTTATAGGACAGATCTACCTCCGAAGATGATGGGTGTGCACAATGTTTTCATATCTCCTATCTACGGAAGTTTGCGCATGACTCGGGTATTGTGGTAGCACCAGATCAATTAGAAGAGATAAAGATTGTGCCAGAAGTTTCAAGGCCACGTAAACCGCTTCGAGTCATTGGGAATGACACAAAATAGCTTAGGAGGAAAATAGTTAAGCTAGTTAAGGTGCAATGGAGTGAGGACAATAGCGATTATACATAGGAGACCGAAGGGAGTATGAGAAATGCCTATCCAGAACTCTTTGAGTGGTAAGACCCATAGGTCGTATCTACTTACACCATCTTATACTATTAGAATTCCACATGCTAGGGTAGGTTTTGCTTGCTATTGTTAATTTGGCTGCTTAGTTGGACTGTTAGGCGGTTGCAAATGGATAGTAGGCATGCGGGATAACCTTGGTAGCTTAAGTTTGTTTAGTTATTTCGGGGGTGAAATTTCTAAAGGGAGGAGAATGTAACGACCCGTATTTTACATATCAGAGGATCATAAAATAATTCTATTTAATTCATTTGAGGTCATATTATTCTAATATTTTAAATATAATTCTTAGGGATGTTTTACACATCAATGTTTTTTTCCGAATTTCTACGTCACCATTTTGCCCTAGGAGATCTTATTTCGGCCATAACTTTTGATAGGAGCCGAATTAGATGTTATAACCTTGTTCATTGCTTCAGGATGGTGGTTTCCCATTCCGTAAAGTGGTCATAAAGGAAAATTGGATAAGTAGTTAAGAAGTTATAGCAGTTTTAACTTTTGTAAACTACTGGCTAGAATTAGAAAAGGGATCAATGGGTTTATTAGCAAGCGCATTAGTCTAATCTGGTTTGGCTATAAATATGAGGTGAGAGAGACCATTTGAAACCTTTATCTCTCATTTCATATCAGCCTCCAAACCTACCTCCTCTCTAATTCTCCATTCTTTGCATAGATTTCATCCTAAATTGTCTCTAATCTCAAATTAGAGGCTAGATCTTCATCGAGGGGCTTAATCTCGTCGATTGGATCACATCTACATCCAATTTTCTACTGTCCAAATCAGATCTCCTCTCATTTTCATAGGTTTTATTGGTTTGGTGAGTGATTATGATCTCTCACTAGTCTATGATGAATTATATGTTGTAATTGGGTGATTATAAGTTAGGATTGTCAAATTAAACTGTAAATTGATTAGTCATAAGTAATTTCAGATTTAGAAACCCTAGATCAACCTAATTAAAGATGTAGTATGGATTAGATCATTGGCTAGTGTCATTTATGCATATATGGCTATGTAATTCTATGATTTAGGTTGGATCTATGCTTGTTTATGATCATTGATTGAATTGGATGACTTGAATGTTTATGATTTAATGTAAATGAATGATTTACTTTGTTTGGTTCACCGTTGTTTTTGAAATTGATTGTTATGCTTGATTCGTTTGCTAGTGTTGTGCATGTTTAGGACTTAGATTGGTGATCGGAGCATATCAGGAGTAAAGTTCGTCAAAATCATACGAAACTTTAAGGATAGGCTCTGGAGCACGTAAGGATGACGCCCTGAAAATTTCACGATGATTGGAGCAAAGTATTTGGATCGGTACCGATCCGATCCATTGGGATCAGTACCGATCCGAATCTTGCGCACCAATTAAATTGAGACCCGGGGGGATGGTGGAGCATGGGTTCCAATGATGCTCTATGAAGTTGGATCGAAGGATGGGTCAAGTATTAAGGCTTTGATGGATCATCTATGTTGGATCGGCCATGGAGCATAGATGGAAGGACCAAGAGGCTAAAAGGGAAATCTTGGGGTCCATGGTATCTAGAGGAAGTGTACTAGAGGATACAAGAGAAAGGGAGCCAAAATTGGCTAAGTATTCGGATCGGTACCGATCCAAATTATTGGCTCCAAAGTTGATGGGATCCGGAGGAAAGACTCTAGGTTTATTATGGAACATGCTGGAAGTTGTGGCTCGCTGATTGCTTCTATGGTATGGAAGTTATTACGTAATGAAGTTTCGGCTCTTCGACAAGGGGCTTGGATAAGGAGTAGGATCGAAGGAGTTAATAGATAGCTCAGGATGGAATGAGGCCGTGGTATAATGGACTGGGTTGAGTGGTATGACTCGTGCTTGGAAACACATTGGAATTTTGAAAGCTCAGAAGGTTTTGGAGTACCGATGAATTGTTGATAACTTGGAGTGGTTTGGTTGTGTTCAAGTACGGGTACTATATGCGGGGGCACCCGAGGGCTGGTAGCGTCAGTCGTGTACCCTGGACCGCTCTAAGAGGGTCTAGGTCAGGTGGTACAAAGGTATCACAGGAGACAACCGTGCGGGTTTCGGACTTGAAAGTACGGTGGAACACAATCGAGAACCGAGATTTCCATTAGTCTTTAGCCGAGTGAGGACGAGGCCATATGAGTTATCATATGTTCAAGGCTTTAGAAGATGATAGATAAGTTTTGGTTGATGGATGCTATGGTTCCTATGGCTGCTGTCTACTTTTGGGTAGGCTATCATCTATAGGAATGCTGGAGAAGGGATTGGGAATAGGGCTAAAGGAAGAGGCTGCTTAGATTCTTCTATCTTATTCTGTTACAGTATCCTATTGTCGTTTATTTTGAGTGGCATATTATACTTTATTATTGTGTGCTAACTCTTTGGTTGCTGAGACAGGTCAGGTATGGTTTTGTGTACCTGTCTAGTACTATATTTTCCAGTATAGCTTGTGATGTCATTTACTGCTCACACCAAACTATTGTCTGACCCAACGTTTTATGTTTCCTCTTATCATCTTGGGTACCTTAAATGAGTAGACTAGATGACAAGTTTGGATTTGTAGTTTCTCTATGAAGACGAGCTTAGAGGAGCTATGGCGTATTACTCTATATTTCTAGTTTCCGCTGTTTGTTGTTATATACTCCGAGGGATGCAGTGAAGAAATGTTGTACTGAGATATTATGACATTTGTACCATAACTGATCATGTTCTAGTAGAAATGTTATCTTTCATTCGTTATGGATCACTATATTTCTATTGTATATTATCTAAATTATATTTTATCAATGCGCTGTGAGATATGCAATATGTTTTCTGCTTTAAATTTCAACCTTGATGATCGTCCTATATCAGCCTGGCGTGTTTACAATGCTCTTTTAGATCATTTGGTGCAGGTGGTATGGGGTGGTCGTTACACTTATGCCCTTACTTGTAACTCTGGCAAGAATATACCAGGAGAAGTCGAAGGTCCATCGAGCATAGCACATGCTGAAGAATCCATTGAGAGGGGAACACAAGAACAGGTTGCAGGCGATGCCTTACGAGAAGAGAATGAAAGAGCCAAAATGCCACAAATCCTGAAGGAGACTAAAAGCACAGGGCTAAGAGAAGGGAAAGAAGAGATAGTGGAAGAGGAAGGCAAAGAGGAAGGAGAAAGTGCCGATAACGGCAATAGTGAATATGCCGCTATTATAGAGGGAGATGAGTTATTCGGTGAAACATCTCTGTAGGCTTCGAGCTTCCTTCTTTACCCCATCTAAAGTGTGTTACCATCGAAACTCTCAAGAAAGCCGAGGAGCCATGAGAACATCCACCGGTCGACTCTCCTCTACCAGTTCGCTCTTTTGGGGATTTTTTGCTAGCTTGAGAGATTTCAATATCTCCATTAGCAATCTCATTGCTGAGGGTTCTTTAACTTTAGGTTCTCGCTATTAGGTATCTTAAATAGAGATGGACAAATGCCATCTTTATTTTAATGTACATGGTCTGTAGAGTAGTTAGAGGGCATCGACACTCCATATTTTACGAAGATCACGAACACACATCGCTGCATTTGCTTTTATTCCACAATCCCAATACTTATTCAATTTTTCCTTTTGTTTCAGGTTCCATAGCTACAGAGAGATACCAAAAGTATCAATATAGCTTTGAGGAGTCTAGAGGACAGACCCTAGATCTACGTCCATTATGCTCCAATTACCGAGGTCGTCACGAGACCGATAAAGAAAGGTTTAGAAGGAAGGACCAGGAAGCAAAGGAGGACTGTAGGGCTGAAATGGAATGAAAGAAGAGGCAGGCCGAAGAAAAGCTGTCCTTCGGTCAATTCAAACGACATCAAGAGTCATAAGATTTTCATGGCTCATCATTTGGCGCTGCTCTACCATGCCTTGATTTTCAACCTCCTCATCAACAGTCCCCGCTTCGATGTCCTTGACCTCCACCATGCCTCCGTGTTCCAAGGGAATTTCTGCTACTTCGATTCCTACTCATGGTGCACCGCCCCGGCTAAAATCTTCCTTTCCTAATCATTTCTTATAGGGTGTCTTGTTTGATCAGGACATCAAAGATATTTCAAAGGAAGAGGTAGACCGAGATGTTCATAGGATTCAAAATCATGTTGATTAGGACAATAAATGGAAGAAACTCTACTTCGCTCTCTCCAAGGTCAACAAAATTAATTATACAGACATCCTGTCCTTCGAGTCCAAAAAAAAGAACCTATGATAGCCTCATCGAAGGGTAGAGAAAATGAAGGCTGAAAGGGAAAACGCGATAAAGTCAAAAGAAAAGATTGATAGCATGATGGTGGAGTTGAAGCTTGCAAACTCCAGTGCCAATTTCATATTGAAAGATTGCCTCAAGACTCCTCACGAGGACAGTGCTACACTGAAGATGCGCTCAATGAAAAGGACCTGGGCCTTACCATAAAAGATGAAATTATCTTGGCTAGGGACAAAACTATTAAGAGCATGCTGCTAGGATCCAAAGGCTTCGCAAGGCAAATGAGAAGCTTTCTAACGACCTATTACTAGTTAAGGTCGAAAAGCTGGATGGCGAGGTCGAACATGAGATCATTGTGTAGGAGCTTAAAGAGCTCAAAGAGGAAAAGGCCAAGGAGAAGGAGGATTTAAATAACACCCTCCAGCACTTCTTTGCAAGTATGATAATGTATAAGAACTTCTTTGCAAGTATGATAATGTATAAGAACTTGAAGTGGCTGGGGAGTACTTATGCTGAAACCCTAGCCGACGCTTGGGAGGAAGTGCTCTATCAATCTGTGGTTGTCGGTAAAGACCTCACCGAGAAAGAGTTAATGGCCAAGTACCTCGATGTTGAAGACAGCAAAAATCAAGGAGGGAAAGGCCTTACTTGCTGCTGAAGATGCGGCCGCTATTATTACACCTATCCAGGCTTCTACTGGCTCAAGTGCATTATGTCTAGCCGAGTCATCAATTCTCAAGCCCGAAGAGCCTGTAGTAGGTATTCCTAAGACTTGGCGCCAACTCCATGACCACTCAGATCATTCCTGCATCTGCAGCGGCGGCTATCGTTGAGCCATACATTCCTTCATTCGTTGAGCAGCCAATTATATATTCTCCCGAAGAGGGAAAATTTTCCAACTCCCTTACTTCATTATTGATCCCGGGCGAAGGTATTTCTCTTATTTCGCCGGCTTTTGAGAAACTTTAGTTCTCATGTGAATCCATCACTAATCTTTACTATTCTGTTTTCCAACATGTAGGTCAGCCTCAGCTTCCTACTCCACCTCTAGCTACTCAAGGATCGAGCACCACCGCTATCTTTACCACATCAACCTCCACCTCTATGGGTTATGCCGCTCCATATCAACTTCCCAATTCCAAACCTAGCCCTGATTCTCAAAAGATTGGGGCACTAGAAGGGCTGGGTCATGTTTCTCTATCCCTGGGGGAAGATGTTACTATGACCAGAACCGATCCTACCATAAAGGCGGAGCGGCTAAAGGTTGACCTTTCTAAGGTCAAAATCAAGAAGGAACCTGACATCGAAAAATCTATCAGCTTCATGCCTACAAGCCCTACCACTAAGCTTCCCTCATTTAACTAAGGCCTCTCAATATCAAGTCTGCCGAAACTTAAGCCGTGAAGACTACCATGTGCTTCATGCTATAACTGGGGGAGAGACTACCCATTCTAAGGGTGATACTCCCAAAGTGGGAAATCCTATGCGAACAAAAGCACAAGAGATGAATTGGCGACTTCGGCCGAAAAGGCAATCAGAGTGGAAAGAACAAATAGACAGTTCATGGAGCTTATGGACGCAACAACTTGTTGTCTCTTTTTGTTGTAAATAGGCCATGTTTGTGCGGGAATGGCCCCCGCTTCCTTTGTACATAAAATTTGATGTAATGAAAGGTTAGTATTTTCTTTGTAATCTCCTTTCCGTTCACTTTTTCAGATTTTATATAATGTGCTTGTTCAAGTATAACTACCTATATGTATTATATAACCGCGTATACTGCAATTTACTTATATCATATATGTATGTTTCTGTACAATGCATTTATTTAATGCAACACCATGCATATAAATAAATTTCAGCAACCGCATTATTTATATACCGCTGTTAAGTCATGTTTATAGCTGCCAATGTGTCCCATTTGGTGAAACAGAATCTCAATTGAACCAACTTCGTGGTCACCCCTGTTTTGTTCGATCTAGTTTCCTTCGATCGGTTATTACTGCAAGTAGTCTAAGTTTTACATTACTCCCTATTGATAGGAAGCGTTAATTACAACATTCATTCCATGTTTATATATTTCTAATGCGAACCAAATCTTGCTTGTAGAACTTGCTATTTCTAAATGTCAGACTCCTGGCATTAGCAAGAGACAAGCATTGTGAGGCGAATTATCTGTTTGCCTCCAGTTTGATTGCACTATTCCCAATCCCGATCCTAGATTGAAAGAATCTGATGATTCTGGTCTTGGATTTTAATGACTATTCTCACTTATCCTAGCCTAAGCATGACCCATTAGGTCTCCAGCATTGTCGCAAAAATTCAATTCCTACACAGGTCCCTATCCATATGAACCGGTGGTTTAATTGCTCAATTTCGAGCATTTGTTTATTACACTGCCAATTTCCGAGCAATGGTCAATAACAAGCTAGGGACGAATTATCCAATCGACCCTTAACTGGCTATCCTTTCTTGACATTGCCAATCCCTAGGCAATGGCGAATTTCTAGAAGTCAGGATCAAATTATCCGATCGACCACAAAATGGTTGTTCCTTGATGTGCATGTAAATGTGCATATTTTTACATTCATATTTAATCTATTTTTATTTTAAATAAATGTCATAATTGGGTATTTTTACATGTTTAAAACCAAATTTCAAATATGCTTTCAAGTGATTATTCATACATCAATGTGGGGGTAAAATAGTAATTTTGTGCATGTATTAATTTTGAGAATATTTATTTGCACTTTTTTTATTATAGGAATTTTGGATGGAAATATGAAGGAGTTGTCATGAAGATATGCATGCACAAGGAGGGAAACAAGGAATGAAGATAGAAATAATTCAAACCATGCATCATGGAAGACCCACCTACCCACTTACCTTAATCTACAATAAGAAGCTAACGGACAAGTTAGTGGAGGTTAAAGTTTCATGCATATTTAATGATGGATTAATTAGAGACTAATAATTACTTGGTGGTCACACTTCCTAAAGGATATTTTGGGAAGCCCCCTAAAATATGGATTAGGGTTTTGTGCACGTTTAAATTGCCCTCTTTTGTACATGAATGGATCTTCTACTTTAATTATTTAGGAAATTAGAATGCAATGTAGCCTCAAAGTTATATGAAATAAAAATGGCCTCCTAAACCGCTTGTTCTTTTACTTCTTCCTTGTTCTTATTTTATTTTTCTTGTTCATTTTTATTTACATGCTCTTTCATTTCATGTTAGTAGCTTAGTTTTCCTTTTATGCAATTAATTTAGTTTCTCTTTTATTCTAATTAGCTCTTACCTTCTTTACTTTTGTTTTAATGTTGAAATTTACATGTGTTGATATGATAGCACAAATGAGTAGCTAAACCCTTTCAATTTAGGATAACGAAGCTTTCTAATATTATGTAAATTCAACATTTCTTGTGATTTATGGTCTCCTTTATACTTCATAAGAAGTAATTGTTGATGTAAGTTTATAAAAATGAATTTGATAGCTATGTTGTACATAAAATAGGCTATTCTTATTCAAACATAAACTAGCCAAACTAGAGTCTAATTGTGATGATTACTTAATTTTTGTTTGAAGTTTGATGAGTAAAAGGACTTAAATTTCTTGATAATGACCAGAACTTATATTTAACTTATTCGTGTCGATTAGAAAATAAATTCTTCATTTGTAAATAAATCTTGCATTTAGAAATCTCTCATGTTGCATTTGGATTTTGTGGGTAGTATCCGCTAAAAACCCTCACGAGACAACACTTGTCCGACTAGGGATACCTAGAGGTTTAACGGCTTGTTGCATACGCTCAATGCAATCATGTTTCCTACGAAAATGGATTTATCTTAGTTTTTCTTTATTCGAGGACGAATAAAATGATAAGTGTAGGGGTATTTGATGTGCACGTAAATGTGCATATTTTTGCATCCATGTTTAATCTATTTTTATTTTAAATAAATGTCATAATTGGATATTTTTACGTGCTTCAAACCAAATTTCAAATATGCTTTCAAGTCATCATTCATACATCAATGTCGGGGTAAAATAGTAATTTTATACATGAATAATTTTGAGAATATTTATTTGCACATTTTCTTTTTGATTATAGGAATTTTGGATGGAAATATGAAGGTGTTTTCATGAAGATATACATGCACAAGGAGGAAAACAAGGAATGAAGACGAAAATAATTCAAACCATGCATCATTGAAAATCCCACCTATCCACTTACCTTAATCTACAATTAGAAGCTAATGGACAAGTTAGTGGAGGTTAAGTTTCAAACATACTTAATGATGGATTAATTAAAGACTAATGATTACTTGGTGGCCACACTTCCTAAAAGTTATTTTGGAAAGCCCCTAAAATATGGATTATGGTTTTGTGCATGTATAAACAGCCCTCTTATATACATGCAATGGACCTTCTCTTTTAATTACTTAGGAAATTAAAATGCAAGTTGTAGCCTCAAAGTTATATGACATAAAAAGGGCTTCCTAAGCCTCTTGTTCTTTTACTTCTTCCTTGTTCTTATTTTATTTTTCTTGTTCATTTTTATTTATATGCTCTTTCATTTCATGTTAGTAGCTTAGTTTTACTTTTATGCAAATAGTTTAGTTTCTCTTTTATTCTAATTAGCTCTTACCTTCTTTGCTTTTGTTTTAATGTTGAAATTTACATGTGTTGATATCATAACACAAATGGGTAGCTAAACCCCTTTGATTTAGAGGTAATGAAGCTTTCTAATATTATGTAAATTCAACATTTCTTGAGATTTATGGTCTCTTTTATGCTTCATGAGAAGTAAATGTTGATGTAAGTTGATAAAAATGAATTTGATAGCCTATGTTGTATTTACAAATAGGTTATTCTTATTCAAACATAAACACAATTTTCATCATCATTTTACTAATTGAATTTTGATTATGAAATTAAGGTAGAAACAAAATTTGGTGATCCATGTTACTAAATACAATAGTAAATAGATCATACTTAAAATAGCTTTTGCTTTGACTTCATTTTCATGAGAATCGATAATTGGCTTTGGTTGTTGTATTGTAGTTTGATGGTTTAAGTTATGTTAATCAATAACATAAATAAACCATATTTTGTGATAAATACATCACTAATTCAACTTAATATCAAAAATAAAGATCATAGATTATTTTTTTGTTGATTTACAAAAATATGAGAGTGGATTTGACTCTAAATTGTTTTCTAATCTCATATTTTCCATCACTTTTTGTTCTAGCCTTTTGTTTACATTTTTTTTCTTAGCTAATTAAAACTTCAACTCTTGGTTTAATATGATTGAATAGAAAATTTTAAAATCTACATAATTCCTTACGGATCGAATCGTATTTGCCACGTACTAGTATTGTACGCCATGCACTTATGGTTAATTTTTAATTTAAATTTATTGGCTATTTTCTAAACTCATAGAAAAACCATCGTTAAACAAGTTTTTGGCGCCGTTGCCGGGGAATTTATTTGATTTAATTTTCTATTCTTCAAATTATTTTTGTTTGATTTTATTGTGTGTTTGTTTTGTGTCTTAACTTGCATTTAAAAAAAACTTATGTTGTATGTTTGTGTGATTTTTGTTTAATTTGACGCTTATTGTTGTTTTAGTTTCATTTGCATTTGCATTCTTTATATATATATATATTATTTCATTTCCATTTCATATATTTACATTTCATTTGCATTTGCATATTTTTAAAAAAAAAGTTTTTGTGTTTGTGTGTGATTTTGTGGCATTTTGTTTGTATGCTTGTTTATAGTTATATTTCCATTTGCATTTCTAGTTTATAAAAAAAAGAGCATACACAATTTCAAACAAAAATTAGTTTATTACATTTCATTTTACATTTACATATTTTTGCATTTCCATTTACAATTGCATACATCTTTTTTCTTTTTTGTTTTTGTTTGTCAACACATTTGGTCATCATTCTCATCAAACTGCCTCTCTGTCTGCTGTTTCTGTGCACATCATTCAACAAACCATCCCATTTCCTCTCTACCGCCCGCCACATAGCAGTCCAAAAAACTGCCCACAGTTCAACTATAGTCAACCTCTTCAAGTCCATACTTGCTACACATCACAACAATCACTGCCATCCACTGTGCATCACAAACATTTACACCACATAATCACCAGTCACTGCATATCAACCCCACCTTCAGCCTATCATCAACTGCCATCCCCTTCCCATTGCCTGTTGACAACAAATATACTTCACCCAACCCAGACGAACAACAATCAAACAAGTCCATTGCCAAACAAGTCCACTTCCCTCTGCTACCACCAGAAACCATCAATCCTCCCACTTCATTATCATCACTCCACTGCCAAACTTACCTACCTTCACCTCCCACAAACATCACAAACACCACATCAGTTCAAAACTACCATCAAACATAAGATCTGTGCACTTCTATCAACCAAAACTATGCACATTGCACATAACATATCACAATCCTCTGCCAAATCAGTTACCACAGCCACTTCCTCCACTCTACTGTCAAATGATCCTCCACACTGCTACATTACTTCTGCTCAAAACTACAACACTACATCATCAGTGAACCACCCTCTCTTACACATCAACTAGCCACTGTACAAACTATCACAACCCTTTTCACAAAATCCTCCACCATCTCCACATATCTGCAACAACATATCACAAACACAGTCTTACTTCCACCATTACTCATTGCCATCCACCCATCTGCTTCGCCTTTTTCTGCTGCTACCTTATAAACTACCACACCATCAACCTTGCTTTAACTCCTATTGCCCACTCTGCCCACCCAAACACAACTGACTGTTTTATATCACAGTGCCACTGCCATTACATTTTGTGCTTGCAACTAACACTACTTGAACATCATACCCAAACTACCATCACTTCTACTCCAACCACTCATCAAAACAACCACCTGACCAAAACATTCAAATTCACTACTACCGCCATTATCTCCATCATTACCTACTTGTACAACTACATACCTACCTTCGACCATAACCATAGTGCACTAACCCACCACTACATCCCTCACCGTCATCACAAAAACTGACCCATTCAACTGCACATCCTCCACCTCCAAACCAGCAGTGCAACATCCTAACCCACCTGAAAACTGTCTCCATCTCCAACAACACATACAACTGCTCATCCATCAACTACTCCTACAACCGAAAACAACCACCATCAACACATTGCACTTCATCCCCTCCTTGCCTACATATAAGCAGCCACAACCACATATCAAATACCTACTCATTTGATAGTTCAACTTCCCCCCGCCGACATCCAACTGCCATCAACTCAAACTCCACTACCCACTGCAGTCTGACCGCCTCACCCAATCGCTATCACCGAGTGACACTTGAAACTCTCACCAACAAATCGAGAACACCCACCGCAACCACAACCAGAGCAACCCACCTTCGAAAACCTGCATCCAAATCATCGAGCCCCAACCTTCAATCACCATCAGTAACTGCGGCCTCGCATATTTGCCTCCACACCCATAAAAACAAAAATTCAAACCAAAACAGCACCATCTCCCCGAACCACCAAGAAACCTGAACTTCATCAACCACCATCCTAATCGACCTCACCAACAACCTGAAAACCACAAAACATCAACCGCGACCTTGCCAACTCCATCTCCACAAAGCAATCGTCAATTGCCGCAAACCACCTCGCAAATCCAACCTACGACTTAAATCTTTTTCTTTTGAAATTTAGCATTTTGTTTATTTGGATTGCGAATTCGTGAAATTGGTCTGAAATTGGGAATTGAATGAGATTTTTTTGTTTTGGGAAGTAAGAATCGATTTAGTATTTAGTTTTTTCCTTTTTTTCTGTGAGTTTGGGCCGAGCCCTTATTAGGTTAATTTAAAAAAAAAAGGAAAAAACAAGTTTGTTTTGTTTAGTCTTCCTTTTTAAAAAAAACAAACAAACAACAAGTATCATTTTTCACTAGTTTTAATTTTCATTTGTTTGGTTTTTCTTTACGTGCTTTGTCTTCTTCATTGATAAATGTATATAAAAAAATTCAAAAAAAAAATTGTATATATCTTGGTTCACACCTTTTCAGGTTGCAAAAGCAGATTAAAAGGAAGAACCGCTTTCCAAAAATAATCGTTTTGCTTTGCTTGCTAAAATAACCACCGCTAAAAAAAAATTGCTAACAATTTTCACGCTCTGGTATCGTGTTCGAATCTCTAATTTTATTTTATCTGCACTGTTGGTTGCTTGCATTTATATATATATATATATATATATATATATAATTTTCGAAAATCCAATTTTTTATAGAAAAAATAGAAACAAAAATCCATTGTAGTTGCATTGTTAATTCAAGTTTAATTTCTATTTTGCATTCATACCTTCTTATTTTCTTTTCTAAGGGCAATACCCCAAATGCACATAAGGTGGGGGATTTCATCACCCCTTCCTTCGCCCACAAATCGCATTTCATCGTAGAATTTGAGTAATAATAACGATTAAACCTTGACTTAATAGAGTCGCGAGCTCACTTAAGGCTTAATTGTATTTTGATAGTTGTCTTCCTTAAACAATTTTATTTCTTGGCGTCTAGACTATGGCAGAGCAATAAACATTTACAAATATTTTGGTGATTCATAAATATTATAGTGGTTGTTTCTCTAAAGGTACTTGAACCTTCGGTTGCATTGCTATGGTGATTCGTGGTGCACCGATAACTCATACTTGTTACCTGGCTAAGAAATATTTTGTTGATTTAAGACAAAGTGTGATTATACAATTTTGGGTTAGGAGGTACTAAGGATAGAAAATTTGTAATTAAGTCCTTTGCATTTATTTAGTTGCATTAGTTCATGCATATTAAAAAAAAGAAAAAAATCAAAAATCCAAAACCAAAAAAATTGTAAATTTAACTCAACTTAGTTTTTTTTAAATCCAAAAAAACAAAAATCCTTTTAAATTTTTTCCTTTGAATTTTTTCAATCATAATCAAAAATTAAAAAAAAAGTTCTTAAGTTTCTTTTTTCAAAATAAAAAATCCAAATATATATATATATATATATGTATTTATATAATCTTTTAAAAAACAAAAACATATTAAAAAAAAGGAAAAAAATTTGAAAATTCAAAAACAAAAAAATCCTTTGGGTAAATATTTGAAAATTCAAAAAAAAATATAAAAAAATATATAAATATTTTTTTGAAAAGCAAAAAAAAACAAAAATCATATGTCTCTTTTGAAAAATAAATTTCTCTTGGTAAATATTTTTTCTTCCTTTTAAAAACAAAATATAAAAAAACAACAAAAACAAATTTTCACTTCAAATCTTGTTTCATTCTCTAAACTCGATTCTAACTTCTTTCTCTTCTCAACTTTTAATTGTTTATGAGTACTTGGACTTGTGACATAACAACAAACACTTGGACTTGTGACTCTTCTACGAATCGTTTAACTCGAACAAACGATCCTCCTGAAATGGCGAACGAGAATGCCCCACGAACTCTTATAGATAGAATCTTTCCCGATAGAGTTTCTATTACACTTGCATCATGTTACCCGCCCCTACGGGTAACATTTCGAAATTCACTCGAATCATATCGCCATGCTTCTAAAATCTGGCAATTTTGAACATGATGACCCATATATTTTCTTGACGAAATTCGAACAAGTTTGTGCAACCATGAAACTCCAACAACTTTTTGATGACGGAATCAAACTTCGAATAATCTCATTTGCTCTTACGGATTATGCTGAAAAATGATTGTACAACTTACTATCTAACTCGATTAAAACTTGGGAAGAATTTATGAAAGTTTTCTTAAAAAAGTTCTACCCCTTGGAAAAGACATCTAAAATGCGAAACGAAATCGTAAATTTTCATCAATTCAGGGGAGAATCATTCGGAAAATATTTTGAAAGATTCAAAGAGCTTTTGATAAAATGTCCACACCATAACTTTGAAAAATGGACACTTTGCCAAATTTTATACGATGGACTCGAAAACAGCTCACGAACCATGCTCGAATCAATGTGTCAAGGCAACTTTCTTGCCCAACATTATGATGATGCTTGGCAATTTCTTGAAAACCTAGCCGAAAAATCATCCCAATGGGAACGTTCAAAGGAAAAATTAATTTACTCACGATCGAGCATACACTCAATAGGATCATCTCTAGCTTTAGAAGCTAAAATCGACCCAATGATTAACAAATTCGACAACGTTTTCTCATCAAACCAAATGAACGAGCTTCCCAACCCATGTGTTATAAATGTAACGATCCTAATCATATAGCCAATCAGTGCCTAATTCTGCTGAACAAATCAATGCTTTCAATAAAGCTAAAAGTGACCCGTTTTTCTCAAACGAACATCCTGGTTGGAGAAATCATCTGAATTTTGCGAGGAACCAAAACAATCCCAACACGAATGTGGTTCATCCCAATTTTAATGCATTCTTGAATAATGCTTCGAATCCTCCCTTTCAATCCAATCGTTTTCAACCAAACTTTGCAAGTCCATCTCAAAATCAACCGCAACAACCAAATTTTCAACTAAATCTTGCTCCCCCTCCCCAAGATGATAAACGTTTATGTCCACATGAGAAAAGTTTTGAAAATCTCTTTTGGAAACATGACTTTGGATCTTAACATTTTCAATCTTGAAATCCAATTGAATGAACCTTGTGACCAAACGTTTGAAGTTAGTGCCATTCACGAAAACTTCGAAAATGAGACCTTAACGATGAACGCGAGGCCGAGTACGAAAGATTGTTTCATGAAATCCCCAATGAGATTGAATACACCCTCCCTTTTGAATTGCTTCCAGTTGAGTCCAAATCTCAACCTAATTCTTTAATCGAGCAACTCCCGAAGTTGGACCTCAAACACCTTCCCGATCAACTTAAGTACGCATACTTAGGTGATAATGAAATGTTTCCCATCATAAGTTTTGCGACTCTCTCTCTTGATTAAGAAACTTCCTTACTTTCAATCCTTTCGAAAAACAAGGAAGCAATTGGATGGTCGATCACCGATATAAAGGGAGTTAGTCCCGCTCTTGTTCAACATCACATCCATTTGATTGATGATACCAAGCCTGTTCGTGACGCACAATGAAGGCTTAAGCCAAAAATGAAGGATGCAGTTCGTGACGAAATTTTCAAACTTCTCGACAATAGAATTGTTTACCTAATCACTGATAGTTCATGGGTTAGCCCAATTCATGTTGTACCAAAAATCTGGACTTACTGTTGTCATGAACGATTCTAACGAACTTATTCCAACTCGTACTCAAACGGGTTGGTGTGTTTGCATTGACTATCAAAAATTAAATGCCGCAACACGTAAGGATCACTTCCCTCTTCCTTTTATCGACCAAATGCTCGAACGTTTAGCCGGTCATGAATTCTATTGCTTTCTTGACGGTTGTTCCGGCTATAACCAAATTCCAATCGCTCCTAAAGATCAGGAGAAAACAACTTTCATGTGTCCCTTTTGCACTTTTGCGTATCGATGTATGCCTTTTGGCCTTTGTAACGCTCCTGCTACTTTTCAAAGATGCATGGTCAGCATCTTTTCCGATATGATCGAACGTTTTCTTGAAGTGTTTACGGATGATTTTTGTATCTTTGGAAACTTTTTTTCCAAATGCTTGCACCATCATGAATTAGTTATTAAATGATGCAAGGATAAACACTTAGCGCTAAATTGGGAAAAATGCTACTTTATGGTCACTCAAGGCATAGTCCTTTGACATGTCATTTCAAATAAAGGCATTGAGATAGATAAAGCGAAGATCGATGTCAGTGCAAATCTACCCATTACTAAATCCGTTAAGAACATTCGCTCTTTCCTAGGCCATGCCGGTTTCTATTGACGCTTTATAAAAGATTTTAGCAAGATTGCTCGACCTCTTACGACTCTTCTTGGAAAAGACGTTCCATTCGACTCTAACTATGATTGTATCTCTGCTTTTGAACGTCTCAAAAACGAACTCGTTTATGCTCCTGTAATTGGCTCTCCAAATTGGGATCTTCCATTTGAAATAATATGTGACGCTTCGAACTTTGCAGTTGGTGCTGTCTTAGGACAACGCATCAACAAGATCCTTTACATTATCTACTACGCTAGTATGACTCTGAACGATGCTCAACTTAACTACACAACCACTAAAAAAGAGCTTCTAGCTGTAGTTTTTGCTCTCGAAAAATTCCGACAATACTTGATAGGGTCAACATCACTGTTTTCATGGACCATTCTGATCTTCGATATCTTTTCGCCAAAAAGGACGCTAAGTCATGCTTAATTAGTTAGATCCTTTTATTACAAGAATTTGATCATACAATCAAGGACAAAAAGGGATCCGACAATGTCATAGCCGACCACTTGTCTCATCTTCCCAACGCACCATTGCCTTTACCAATCAATGAAAACTTTCCCAACAAACAACTTCTTTCTATCTCTATCGATCCGTGGTATGCCGACATAGTGAACTATTTAGTCACTAAAGAAATTCCCGCATTTTGGTCAAAACAAGATAAATATAAATTTCTTTCTTGGGATGATCCGTACTTATTTAAGTACCGTTCCGACTAAATCATTTGACGTTGCATCCCGGATAATGAAATAAGGAGTGTTCTTTCATTTTGCCACGATCAAGCGTGTGGTGGACATTTCGATCCTCGAAAAACTACTGAAAAGATGCTTCAGTGTGGTTTCTATTGGCCCACTCTTTTCAAAGACTCATTCAAATTTTGCAAAACTAGCAATCGTTGCCAATTGCTTGGAAGAATTTCTCAATGAAATATGATGCCTCTAAACCCCATTCTTACGATTGAAATCTTTGATGTTTGGGGCATCGACTTTATGTGACCTTTTCCCAATTCTTTTGAAAATTTGTATATTCTTCTCGCCGTCGATTATGCCTCGAAATGGGTCGAAGCCGTTCCATGTAAAACCAACAACCATAGAATTGTTGTGAAATTCCTTAAAGAAAACAACTTTTTAAGGTTTGGAACACCTCGCACAATAATCAATGATAACGGCACCTATTTTTGCAATCGTTCTTTTGAAACTTTAATGAAGAAATACTTGATAACCCACTAGTTATCCACTCCGTATCATCCTCAAACTTGTGGCCAAGTTGAAGTTTCAAATCATCAAATAAAACAAATCTTAGAGAAAACTGTTAATAAAAATCGTAAGATTGGTCTCAGAAATTAACCGATGCGCTTTGGGCTTACCATACTGCTTTTGAAACTAACCTTGGGATGTACCCATTTCATCTAGTTTATGGAAAAGCTTGCCATTTACCTGTTGAAATCAAACACAAAGCGTTGTGGGAAATAAAATACCTAAACTTTGATCTTGAAAAAGCCGGTGAAAATAGAAAATTGCAAATCAACGAACTAGAAGAGATTAGGAACGACACGTATGAAAATGAGAAAATTTACATAGAAAGAACCGAAGTTTTTCATGACAAGTCAATCCTAAGAAAAAAGTTTTCACCATACTAGAAAGTTCTTTTATATGACTCAGGACTTCATTTATTCCCTGGGAAACTAAAATCGAGATGGACCGGACCATTTGTGGTATGAACTGCTTTTGCACACCGTGCCATAGAAATACAAAACCCCAGGGATGGATCGATTTTCAAAGTCAATGGTCATCATTTGAAACCGTTCTTTGAGTTGTCGTATGATCAAGAGGAGAAGCTCATGATTCTTCATGAGCCATGTTATGTCTAGTAAGAAATGTTAACCCTCCTTTGTAAATATGTACATATTATCCCCGTTACACTCATTATATCATGCACTGGTTATGGGACATGGTCAAAATTAAGTGCGGGGGGAGTCTCATCTTCATTTTTGATTTTTCATGACTTAGATTTTTCATCATGGTTTATTTTTGCATTTTCTTTCCAAAACTCAAAGTTTCAAAAAAAAATTCTTTTTAGCATTTGGATTTATTTTTGAAGAAACACTATAGTATAAGTATAAGTTTTGGTTATTAAATTGAAATTTTTGAAAATTTATTTGTCTTAACAAAAATAAAAATGAAGTTTGATTACAAGTAATGATGGTTTAACTAGAATATAGGAAGGTTCTTAGGTGATAATTATGAATTATATCCTAACTGAAATTTTCGTTTAATAAGTGGTTGATTTAAAGTAAAGGCAATAACATTTTAAATCTTTTAAATTAAGTGATACCAAGATGATATTGTAAAACTCTCTCTTTCTACAAAAAAATGAAAAAATGTCTTGTTGTATATATGTATATTTTTTTTAGCATCTAGAGTCGTGTGTTCACATGCAAGTGTGTACTCTCGCCATGCTATGTACCTTTCTCACTTGTGTGTATATAAAAATTCTTTTGTTAATAACACCTACAGTAGATAGGTGTTCACACTTGTGTGTGCACTCGCCATGCTCTGTAGTCCCCTCACATAAGCCCAAAAGGCTGTGCATGGTAATATATATGGCCTCAGTTTTCTGAGTAAGGCATATGTAAATATTATTAATATCAATAAATTTTCAAATAAAGAGAGAGTAAGAAATTGATATCCAAGCACTATTTTCACTTATGTGATTTGACTTGTTATTCAAAATAAATGAAAATACCACTTTGAAAAACTTTGATATTAAACTAAGGATCTGTTTCATAGTTGCATTATGTTATCAAACAAAACAACTAGCCAAACTAGAGTCTAATTGTGATGATTACTTAATTTTTGTTTGAAGTCTGAAGTTTGACGAGTAAAAGGACTTAAATTTCTTGATAATGACCAGAACTTATATTTAACTTATTCGTGTCGATTAGAAAATAAATTCTTCATTTGTAAATAAATCTTGCATTTAGAAATCTCTCATGTTGCATTTGGATTTTGTGGGTAGTATCCGCTAAAAACCCTCACGAGACAACACTTGTCCTACTAGGGATACCTAGAGGTTTAACGGCTTGTTGCATACGCTCAATGCAATCGTGTTTCCTACGAAAATGGATTTATCTTAGTTTTTCTTTATTCGAGGACGAATAAAAAGATAAGTGTAGGGGCATTTGATGTGCACGTAAATGTGCATATTTTTACATCCATGTTTAATCTAATTTTATTTTAAATAAATGTCATAATTGGGTATTTTTACATGCTTAAAACCAAATTTCAAATATACTTTCAAGTCATCATTCATACATCAATGTCGGGGTAAAATAGTAATTTTATGCATGAATTAATTTTGAGAATATTTATTTGCACATTTTCTTTTTGATTATAGGAATTTTAGATGGAAATATGAAGGTGTTTTCATGAAGATATACATGCACAAGGAGGAAAACAAGGAATGAAGATGAAAATAATTCAAACCATGCATCATTGAAAATCCCACCTATCCACTTACCTTAATCTACAATTAGAAGCTAATGGACAAGTTAGTGGAGGTTAAGTTTCATGCATACTTAATGATGGATTAATTAAAGACTAATGATTACTTGGTGGCCACACTTCCTAAAAGTTATTTTAGGAAGCCCCTAAAATATGGATTAGGGTTTTGTGCATGTATAAATAGTCCTCTTATGTACATGTAATGGAACTTCTCTTTTAATTACTTAGAAAATTAAAATGCAAGTTGTAGCCTCAAAGTTATATGAAATAAAAATGGCTTCCTAAGCCTCTTGTTCTTTTACTTCTTCCTTGTTCTTATTTTATTTTTCTTGTTCATTTTTATTTACATGCTCTTTCATTTCATGTTAGTAGCCTAGTTTTACTTTTATGCAAATATTTTAGTTTCTCTTTTATTCTAAATAGCTCATACCTTCTTTGCTTTTGTTTTAATGTTGAAATTTACATGTGTTGATATCATAACACAAATGAGTAGCTAAACCCCTTTGATTTAGGGGTAATGAAGCTTTCTAATATTATTTAAATTCAACATTTCTTGAGATTTATGGTCTCTTTTATGCTTCATGAGAAGTAAATGTTGATGTAAGTTGATAAAAATGAATTTGATAACCTATGTTGTATTTAAAAATAGGTTATTCTTATTCAAACATAAACACAATTTTCATCATCATTTTACTAATTGAATTTTGATTATGAAATTAAGGTAGAAACAAAATTTGATGATCCATGTTACTAAATACAATAGTAAATAGATCATACTTTAAATAGCTTTTGCTTTGATTTCATTTTCATGAGAATCGATAATTGGCTTTGGTTGTTGTATTGTAGTTTGATGGTTTAAGTTATGTTAATCAATAACATAAATAAACCATACTTATGATAAATACATCACCAATTCCACTTAATATCAAAAATAGAGATCATAGATTATTTTTGTGTTGATTTACAAAAATATGAGAGTGGATTTGCCTCTAAATTATTTTCTAATCTCATATTTTCCATCACCTTTTGTTCTAGCTTTTTGTTTACATGTTTTTTCTTAACTAATCAAAACTTCAACTCTTGGTTTAATTTAATTGCATAGAAATTTTAAAATCTACATAATTCACTGCGGATCGACCCATATTCACCACTTACTAGAATTGTACGCCGTGCGGTTAATTTTTAATTTAAATTTATCAACGATTTTCTAAACTTATAGAAAAACCGTCGTTAAACATTCCTTCCCGTTGCTGCCAATCTCCGAGTAACAGCAAATTCCTAAAGGTCAGGGTCGAGTTGTCCGACCGACCCTTGATATGAGTTTTCCTTCTTGACATTGCTAATCATTAGGCAGTGCCAAATTCCTGAAAGGTTAAGTTCGAATTATCCGATCGATACATTTATGAGTTATACCTTCTTAACATTGCTAATCTCCAAGCGATGCCAAATTCCTAATGGTTGAGGTCGAATTATTCGATCGACCCCTTTATGAGATGTACCTTCTTGACGTTGCCAATCTCCGGGCAGTGCCAAATTCCTGAATGTCGAGGTCGAATTATCCGATCGATCCATAAAAGCATACCCCCTCGACATTATCCTAGGCCTAAGAAGTTTATTCCTGAACATACTGCTAATCGCACAGTATAAGATTTTTGCATACACTAACACGGTTCTATTGGTTCAAGAAGCAAATTGCATTTTTAAACAAAAAATATGGCAAGTCCTGTCTTATTACATTGCACCTAGAGTACCTACTGGCTTATTTGTGAAAAAAAACTAAACCAAACTAAACATAATAACGATGCAGCAAGTTGTTGTTCTATGCCCATGGAATTAGAATTCTATCAATTGTAGCAAGCTTTAATGTTCCATTTCCAAACTTTTGTTCGATTGCATATGAGCCTTCCCAATTCGGATAGAATGCCCACGTACCTGGGAGAACTCTTTCAGGATGAGATCACCTACCTCGAATGTTCGGTTTTGGACTTTGTCATTAAAGTGCAGTGCTACTCTTTTCTTGTGAGCAACTAACCTTAGGTCCACTTCTTCCCTTTTCTCATCAACCAAATTGAGGGACTCAAGTAAGAGTTCCTCATTTACTTTTGGATTGAAATTCCTTTTATGATGAGAAGGGACTTATATTCTATCGGAAATATAACTTTTGATCCATATGCCTGAGAAAATGACGAATGTCCATCTGTTGACTTGTGGGTCGTACTATAAGCCCATAATGCCAGTGGAAGCTCAACGACCCAATCGCCTTTAGCTTTAGTTAATCGATTCTTCAAGGCGGACTTGATGATTTATTCACCACCTCCGCTTGTCATTTGCCTGCGGATGTGCTACCGTTGAGAAGCACTTCTCAATTCTGTACCACTTGTAGAAATCCTTGAACTTAGTACTTTTAGATTGAGTTCTGTTGTCCATTGAGGTACCCCGAACCAGCAAATGATGTTCATTGTCACGAAGTTGATCACCTTTTAAGTTGCGATCCCGGTAAGCTTTTCAGCTTTAGCCTACTTCGTAAAGTAATCCACTGATTTCATATTTAGCTCCTCCTTTCGCTCTCGGTAGCACACCGATTAGATCAATTCCCCAAACCGCAAATGGCTATGGGCTAACCATTTGTCTAAGTTCTGTAGACGGTGCTCCCAGGATCTTCGCAAATCTCCGACAACGGTCACACCATCTGGTGTAACCATTGCATCCTGATTTATTATTGGCTACAAACATCCATAATAAAGTGCCTTTTAGCCAGAGTCTGCCCTAGGGTGCGATCACCACAGTTTCCTTTATGGATTTCCATGAGGATCTTCCTAACCTCATCCTTAGTTACACACCGAAGCAAGGGGGTTGAGAATCCGCTTATGTACAATACTCCTTGCATCATGAATCAAGATGCTTTTGGAAAATGTTTCTTCCATTCGTTTCTGTCTTTCAGGAGAGTCCCCTTGAGCAAATTTATTTTATCAGAGTCATCTATGACTATTCCTCCTCCATGGTCCCAAAAATCTAATCGACATCCATTTGATCAATGCTTGGGGCTATCAAAATCTCCACAGGAACTAGGCCCATCATTTGTGCTTCTCCAAAGCTAGCCATTTTAACCAATGAATCAGCTTTTGTGTTCTCCTCCCTAGGGATATGCACAATAGTGTAATGTTCTATATCATTCAATAGTTACACTACTTTTGCTAGGTAAGGGGCAAGTCTCGCACCCTTAGCCTGATATTCCTTTCTAAGTTTACAAACTGCCGGTTAGGAATCACTGAATATGTGGAGCATCCTTATACCCCAACTCCTTTAATATTTTAATCCCGCTATCAGCGCTTTGTACTCATCCTTGTTGTTTAATTTGGGAAACTCCAGCCTTAGCACTTAACAAATGGATCGTCCTTCTGGGGTTTCGAGCACTACTCCTTCGTTCACATCGTCCTCTTCTTCACCATCTCATGCGGTAAACTCAGTGATGAAATTTGCTAATGCCAACCCATTGATCGACCTCCTCTGATGGTAAGTGATTCATATCGGCTCAACTCAATATTCCACTTCATTAGCCTACCTGATGTCCCAGGTCGGTATAATGCCAGCTTCAATGGCTAATCCATTAGCACTTTAATCTGATGAGCGTGGAAATACGGTCGCAGCTTTCTCGATGCAATCAGCAAGCAATATGCCAGTTTTTCCAATTTTGGGTAGCTTTTTTGGCTCCTATAAACCGCTTACCGATGTAGTAGACCGGCCTTTGAATCCTCGTCTCGTCATGTACCAATGTTGCACTTAATGTGTGAGGTCACATTGCCAAATAGACAAATAAGTCTTCTTTGTCCAGTGGTTTTGATAAGATTGGTGGCGTCTCCATGTGCCTCAACGTCTTCTCGAAGGCATTTTGACAATCCTGATTCGACTGAAAATTCTTCTTACCCATCTTGAGTGCATCAAAGAAAAGTATGCATTTGTCAATTGCCGTTGAGAGGAATCGACTCAAGGCAGCAATTTTCTAGTTCAAGCTTTGTGGTTGTTTCTTTGTAGCTGGGGTAGTTACGTTTCTTAAGACTTAGATCTGCTCCAGATTGGCCTCGATGGCCCTCTAATTAACAATAAATCCTAAAAAAATTCCCTATGCCACACCGAAAAAACATTTTAATGGATTCAGCTTTATTCCATCTTTTGTAAAACCTCGAACATCTCCGAATGGTCGTCCAAATGGTTTCGCGATACTTGCGACTTCACAAGCATGTCATCCATGTACACCTCCATTATCTGTCCGATTTGATTCTTGAACATAGAATTTACCAATCTCTAGTAAGTGACTTCGACGTTCTTCAAACTGAACAACATTACTCAATTGTAGTATAGTCCCAAATCCATTATAAAGCTAGTGTTTTACTAATTTGGAATATGCGTCGGAATCTGGTTATAACCTGAATAAGCATCCATGAACAAGAATAACTTATACCCAATAGTCCCATCTATAAATTGGTCAATCCTGGGCAGAGGAAAACTATCCTTTAGGCTTGCCTTGTTTAGATCTGAATAGTGATGCATGTCCACCATTTCCAATTTGATTTCTTGAACAACAGGGTTGGACACCCATGCATGGTATAGAGCATAGCGGATAAAGCCATTTGCCACCAATTTATCCACTTATTCCTTAAGTGTGGCAGATCACTTCGGATGCAGGCTATGTTTTTTCTTGACTAGTGTAAACTTCAGATTGATATTCAGTGCGTGTCACGCTACCTTTGGAAATATCCCGTACATGTCTGAACTCGTCTAATCAAACATGTCCAAGTTCCCTCGGAGGAAATTAACCAATTCCTTTCTTAAATTAATGCCAAGATGAGATCTAATCTTTAGAACCCATGTACGACCATCCATGTTAATCAGAACATTCAACGTCAACTTAGCCAGTGTTGTTCTCCCTTCCCCCGACTCTTTCCTGGGATCCATAGCCTTATCAAACCTGCTATGGTTCCCAAGCCAGGGTACGGGCTGTAATTTCTATGCTTGCAAATCTCGAATGTAGAGGCTTCCCTCCACATTCTCGCCTTTCTCCCGCCGCTTTGTTTCTCTCAACTCTACGACATAGCATTCCCTTCCCATGCTCTAGTCTCCTCTTACCTATCTGACTCCATTCTCAATAAGGAACCCTATCATTACACACTAAAGAGCCAGTGCTGTTCTAAAATCAGCAAGGTCCAGTCGGTCCAAAAATGCATTGTATGCAAAGTACTCATCCACAATAACAAATTTCTGAATCAGGACTATCCGATGATCTCCTTCACTCGACTCCACATGCAGATCGATCGTCCTGATTGGTTGTTTTGCTTTGCCTATAAACCCATGGATTTGTTTTTTCAAGCTGCAACCTCCTTCATTTTAATTTTCATTTGATCGAATATTCTTTTGAATAGTATGTTCACGTAACTTCCACTATTCACCAAGATGCGATGTACCGTTGCCGGTCCAATACCCGCTGTTATCACAATAGGGTCGAAAGTCGGTGATTCAAATCCATTAGCATCCCTATTTCTGAACACAACATCATCTATTATCAGTTTCTGCTACTTGGCCGAAGCTCTATCTTCCATGGTGTAGCAATCGTCCTATGCTACTTTGTAATGTCCCCCACTTGAAACCCGAAGATAAATGTCGATGATGCTGTAATCATCATTAGAATTATCTTTCGACAACGGAAGTTAGTTTAGTATAATATTAATATACAGATAAGTAAATAGAGCAAACTAACATTGTTCATTACATAGAAGATTCTTTTAAATTTTCATTACAATTACTTTGGTTAAAATTTCCTAAGTCACGTGCCACCCAAGGGTTAAATATAATAGAAAATAACATCATAAAGAGTCGGGTCCACATATGAACATGCGACTCGCACTCCATCATACAGTGGAAAGAAAATTCTTATTAGCTAAAGAGCCTCCTACTCCGTCTTCGGTCCTCGTACTACGGGTATTATTCTGAACCTTCCTAAGCCCATATACTCATCTTACTCTAATGAGTACCGATTGAGTTTATGAGGAAAACAATAATAAAAAAATGGATTAGACATAAAGTCTGGCGTGAATAATTTTTTCCTAAAAAACAAACATATAGTGAGACCAACCTACACAACATAGGTTAGGTTTCCCCCCACTATTCAATCAATCGTGTGTGAAATACTTTAACCTTCTAATGCAAATTATTTCTTATTTACGTCTTCAATTGAATGCTTCCTTAAGCAGATTTTACTACTGCACACCCTGCGCTGACCCCGCCCTAGTCCTGGCTTAGATTGTTTTTGAATCTAGCTATAAAATATTGCGCTTCATGCGCTGATCCACCTGGTTTCCCTTATAAATTCTTCTTTAAGTTATATAGCATACTTCTAAAGTATTTGATGCGGCGTCCCATGCAATTCTTATGTACCTAACTTAAGTATTTGGTATTGCTCCCTTATGCAGAACTTACTTAGCTTCCCGTTAAGGTTTGTCTCTTAACTCGTACTGCTTGAAATCGCCCACCGTAATATTATTTTAAATTCATTATTTAAAAGTTTCTCTTATATAATACTGCTTGGAATCGCCTACCATAGTATTCTTTTAAATTCATTCTTTAGTTCAAACTACGTGGACCCAGCCCCTCCCTCGCAGTATTTAATTATTCAGTTAGTTAAGCCCTGGACTACAAAGAATCAGCCACCTGTACTCCTTTTACATTTATTGGCTTAATTTTTAAATGACTTGGAAACCCCATTGTAGTAGACCACAAAGAAACTCACCCGCAGTCTTTAAATATTTGTTATTTGGAACTACTTGGCATTCCCAACCATAGTTCTTAGAAGTTGAATGCCTCTTTTCACCTTTTCTAGGTGTGCATTCGAGTGAGCATCCCCACCCAACGACAATAGCCCTTCCAACACCTTGCCTTTATCCAATGCATATTCCCTTCCCTTGTTCTAACCTGGCCTCTCCTCGAGTCCAATTGACTTATCTTTTAAAAGTTTTATATGTTTATCTTTTTTGCATGGAATCCTCCTGACCCACGTAGTACGCATTACACTTTACTTATTAATTGTTCCTTTCTATTATTTGGCGTAGTATAATCCTTTCATATTTGGCGCAACACACTTACTTATAAAAACATAGTCGTTTCCCCAATGTCGTACTCCAACACCTCTGGCATTCCTGATAATGCCTTTACATATGTCGATATAATATTTGTTCTTATTTTAATTTTTGCTATCTGCAGCGTCCTTTTTAGCAAGTAATTTAGATCTTGTCACCTTTTACCAATCCCAGTTGTTATATTTTATATGGAGTTTATTTTACCTCATTCCCCCCACAATATCCAACTACCCCAGCGTAGTTCTTCGCTGGTATTACCTCCATTTCATTATAGAAAATTCTGATTAATTTCCTAAAATTGCCCGAATCCCTATTCTTCCATGGTTTATCTTTATTTCGCCTTTTTAGGGTTTTTCCTTGTTTATTTTAAGTCATACAATATCAAAAATTCATCTAGAATTATAAAAGCTTAGGAAATCTCTTGAACAGTGAACCCACTTCCTAAATCTAGTCTTAAACAACATATAAAAATTTCATTGAGTTTTGAAATCACTAGAATAGAGAAAACTCATGTAAACATCCCATGTATACACATCTTTTCCCTAAAACATTCATTAACCCTTTATACTTTTGCATATAAACCCGTATGAACCCCATCATACATAAAAAATCTATAGACCTAAACTGATCCCGTACATAAATAAAAAAGTGGATTAGAAGGGTTAAGTATTACTCACTTAGATCTTTTAAATGTAAAGCTTTAGTCTTCTTTAGTCTCTTCTAGCTTGCTTTTTTGTATCTTCCCCTTATTTTCCTTCTTATGCTCTCATCATTAAAGAGTTTCTCTATCGTTTTATTTTAGTTTGAGTAAAATTAAATGAATAAATAAAAATGATTAATTTATATCATCGCACAATAAATTGGGCCTAGGCCCTCATACCCACTTCTATTAATTCATTTCCTTTTACTCTTCTTGTTTAACCTGCCTTTTTCCTTTAATTAGCTTATTTAATTAATTATAAAGTTTTAGGGTTATTACATACTTGCTTTAGCGAGTTCATGTACCGCTCCATTTCCCTCTAGCTTTTTGCCACAAGGAGAGGTCCTCCAGTTATGGTATTGATAACCAGCCTTATATCATTTCGCCTAGGCCTTTCTTCGTTTGGTCCGAACCGATCCCCTTGGGCATGCGGCTCTTAGGGTCTCGTAGCTTGACCACCTTCCTATGGCTCTTTAACATACTGCTGGATCTTATTCTTCCTTATTAGTTCTTCAATGAGATCCCTCAAATGCTGGCACTCGTTCGTGTTGAGTCCATGAGTTTAATAGAAATATAGAGCTTTTTAAAGCACCATTCCTGCTTGTTCGCCTCCTTGCAAGTGGCATTTTATATCTTTTAGTCCCTTGAGTAGCAAGGTATATTTTTTCTAGTGTATCATTCAGGGGCGTATAGTCTTTTGTTTTCATATTCCTCAGGCGTTTCTTGTTTTCATTACGCCTACCGCTAGGGCCTTGATTTCATTTCTTTTGATTGCTAGAATTTCCAACATTAATTGCCATGTTAAGCTTTCTCCAACTTGTTTAACCACCACATTGCTCTGGATAACTTCTTTTGATTATCCATCATTGGCTTTTCCTACAACTAGACTCACCTCTTCCAATCGCAGAAAATGATTAGCTTTTTGTTGAAACTCTTCTATAGTTGTAGGTTGCTTCATTTTTAACCATATACCGAAATTTGTGTCTAGGTGTATGCCCCTGACCAATGCCATGAATACTAGATCTCCCTTTGGATTACTTACTTCTGTAACAACAACATTAAACTGATTTAAGAACCCTATCAATGACTCCTTGGGTTCTTGAGACTGACTCGACGGGAACATCACATCCTCAGGTCATGTAACATGGAGCCGAAACTGCTTTAAGAACTTCCTAGCCAACTCATCAAAAGTTGATGTGGATCTCAATGCGACTCTAGTGAATAACATCGACCCAACCCCTTCTAAGAAGATAGAAAAACATCAACATCAAATAGCATTCATCGCCCTAACATCATCTATGTGCCATTCATACTTAAGTAAATGTTGCCTAGGATCAGTTGTCCCATTATATGATGGCATCATTGGCATCATAAACTTCCTGGGATACTCTTCTCTCAGAATATTTTCCGTTAACAATGTTTTGCTCGGTGCAGAACCCTAATCCTCATTCTTCCTACCTTTGCTTTCCTCGACCAACAACTTAACCATGTTCGCTACATATTCCTTGCCGACATGGTATTCCAAAGGTCGACTATAAGAGGCTACACCGAATGTTCGGCCCTACAAACGATCTCGATTTGTTGGTCGGCGTCTAGGCTCTCCAGTCTCCGGGAGTGCCACTCCCCCGATTTTACGTTGACGTTCGGTTAGTTCAGTTGTAGCTATTTGAACTCTAGCTCCATTAGCTTCGGCGTCCAGCTTGTAATCATCGTCATGCTGTAGGTTATCCTCTGAATCTGACAAGTCCATAGCCTCAGCTCAATGTCCCGCATGTCCTTCAGTATTCCACTCGGTACCGACCTTATTGTGGTCGGCATAGAGTGGTGTCCTTTTAGAGGCAGCACACCTAATCCTTTCAACTTCTCCCCTGTGGTGCTCCAGCAAACTACATCCTTCTGTTTTTGTCTTTCATTTCGCCTATTCTGACCAGAAACAGATGAATTCCCTTATTCAAATCTGGGAGGAGAAACTTCCCTTCTATTCGTCTTGGTTCTCTTTGGCTGCTTGGTTAGTAGTGCTATGCTAGCATCCATCCTATTCAATAGAGCCTTTTGAATATCCACCAACTTTTAGTTAAACTCATGCATCATCTTGTTGAATTCAGCTATGGTAACCATCTTTTGCTGAGAAAATGATCATGGTATCGCCAATTGATTACTAACTTCCAATTTGTGAGCATTTCCTTCATCACCATCAGCTACCGCTCCTTTAGTTCCAGCAACCATCCAAGTTGATCTTCCAGTTTTCCTAGGCGCCATTGATTTCTATCAACAAGTTTCCAAATTTCCTTGAAGCAAATCCTATATATCTAACCACTGGATCTCTCTAAACCCAAAATAGCAAGCTAGATCAGACCTGAATTTAATTCTTAGTGAAAGCACCAAAAGGTTGGTGCCAAAAGTGGCACAATGTCCAAAAAACTATTGAAAGATAGAGACCTAGCAAGTACTATGAGAAAATTAAAGAACAAACACGAGTTTTTATAATTTTTTGGCAATCTCTGGCCTTTGTCCACTATAGTATATTAATTATTTGATTGTGAGTCACTAGTACAAGGGATTGACAAGTTCTTAAAGCCTATAACAGCCAACAATGTCTGTCCTGGTGACTATGGAGAGAAGAGATAGGGGATGAAGAAAGAAAAAGAGTCAAAACTTCTCTTTTCTAGTAGCTATAGGGTCTGTATTTATAGAAATTAGCCAGTAGAACTAGAGGCCTGCTAAACATCAAGTCCAGATCTACTTCCAAGCGCACAAGAAAGGAAAGTGGAGTCCAATTAGTACTAAAACCCACCTAGTACCAATCGGTTTTCTTAGGGGAAGAGCTCCCCAATTCCTCCTATTTGATCTTCTGTCTTCAACCCCTTATGTTCCAAGCACTTTTCCATTGTGATTGAGGTATTCTAAGAGGTTCCTAATACTGCTTCGTTCATCTTTGCATCTTCTCATGGATCCTTAGAGTTGTTCTCCTATTCCTTGAGAAAAGCACTCCATGGCAATTACTTGAGCCATAGCTTCACGTACAAGTTGTTTCGAGAGTCCAACGTGGAGCAAAAAGGACTCGACACAAAATGGTAGGGCTTAGTACCGAGCGGTCCACTTTGATCCTCTGTCTTTGCAACTTCTTGAGTATGATTCTATCACCTTTCTAAGCATATTTCCAAGTTTTTGAATCATCTCATCTTCACCTTGAAACTCTAGTTCCAGTGAAAATCTGGCTGGTTAAAAAGCCGGTTAACAATTATGTAATAATAAGGGCAAGGTGAAGTGTTAGGGGCAAATTTGGAAAAATAAAATTATATACTCCAAGCACTTGTAATAAGTTTCTAAGGTCAGGACATGCATTTAGGCCAAAACTGCATCTCAATCTGAGCTACGGATTGGAAGATATGATCATCTTAAAATCTATCCACCACCTAACCAACTCGGGCCCCATCTTGGAAAGCTATTACTTACTTCAGGAAAATTGAACATTCAGATGCATCAGAACACTCTACTCAATGATACAAAGCTATTGGTCAAAGTTTCACTCAATTCTGACTTAAAATGATGGAGTTATGGCACAAAAACATATGTAGCTCAAGTGGTTCAGTGTAATGCTTCTAATGGAGAGGTCAGGAGTTCGATCCCTGGAAGCACATTATTTTTATGGAATAGGAGAAAAGGTCCAGTAGGGAACCTAACCGTTTACTACCTAACCATTTACTACCTATCAGATCTCCACCTAACCTTACACTTATAAATACCTTATGGATAAGCACAACAAGAGAGGAGAGAATGGATGAGCAATGATGGCAGACAAGTTTGGAGCTCTAGAAACTACCTAAAAAAATCTCTACTTAGCAGAATCTTGCTTAACCAAATCTTTCAAGCACTTCTAAACATAAGGAATCATCTTAGCCTTATCCAATTACCTTCAGATATCCAGTCAACCACACAACATTGAGTTATGGAGGACCAACCTCATTATTTATGGCATTAGAGTTCCACCGTACCTAGGCACGCCTGGGCAGAGGCACCGTCTCGAAGACCATTGAACCAACATCCCATTGAACATAGATACTAGCAGATAGAGAGCGCTAGACCAAGGCACCAGCATACAAAGACACCATCGGACCGAGGCACCTTTAGACAAATACACTACCGAACAGAGACTCTGCTGAACAGAGAGACCGCTGTATCGAATCACCACCAAACTAGCACCCCATCGAACAAAGTCACCATCGGATAGAGAGACCACTTAACCAAGGTAGTACTAGGTAGAGACACTGCCAGAGTGAGGTGCCACTTGATAGATACACCACCGGATGGAGAGTCCATCGGATCAGGGCACCGTCGGACGGAGAGACCGTCAAACTGAGGCACTGCTGGACAGAGAGACTACCAAACCAAGGCACCACCAGACCAAGGCACTGCCAAACAAAAACACCATCGGACAAAGAGACCACTAGACTGAAGTAACTGTTGGACCAAGGAACGACAAAACTTCTTTAAGTATGGAAGGTATCGAACCGAATAAGAATAGCCTAGCAGAAACAACCGAACAGGAGTAGGCGAACAAGGACAACCAAATAGGAGTTGCTAAACAGACTTCTTTGGGTCTATGTCTTATTTTCTATTAGGCAATTGAATATTATATTTTGAACCATTAGCATTGTACCAAGGATCTATATGAAGGATGATGTAAATGGACAGTGAATGTAAGCCTATTCTGGCCAAATCACTCTAAATCTTCGTATTCATTACTTTACTGCAATTTTTTTATACATAACCTGTCGGTGATCTGCTTTCTAAAAATAGTCAAAATACAAATATAACATCTGTGTTATACACCATGTATACACAACTCTACAACAAATTGATTGGAGGTGTTTTTTCCACTTTTCGTGCAAACATTTTTGGTGCTTTCACCGAGAGCTTATTCTTAACAAACCTTTGAGATTAAAGAATAAGTTTGGTGCTACTCGTGGTAATACTGGGAACACCAACACACCTAATTAAACAATTACCGATCAGGATGATCATTCACCAAGCACTCCAGTGCCAACGGATGTAATTACCAAAGGTGACCTGGATCGAGTTATGGCCAAGCAAAATGAATATTTTGCTACTCAACAGAAAGTGATGATGGACCAACTCATGACCGTCTTAGGGCAGCTACAAACTATTGGCCACAACACTAGAACACAAGTGATATCCCAATCTAGAGGATCTAGAAGGGAAAGGGGTCGCACTCTAATAAGGAATCTGGTCAAAAAACTCAAAGAGATAGAAGAAGAAATGCTAGAGGGATGAAACAAGAAAGAGTTCAGCTTGAAGCTAGCCCAGAAAGTAGTTCGATGTCAAACCAAACAAGGATAATGCCGAACCAAGGGTAGCTACAGTAAACGCTTCTCATTCCCTCGTTGAAATTTTGGTCAATTGAGGATTAAACGATCATTGGGATGATCTAGGAGCCATAACCATGCTTGTAACATAAGATTTAGTTATTATTAGGAAGATGAAAGAAATCATTCACTCCGGAGGGAAAGGTTGAGCTATCATTGCTACTCATCTAAACCGAAGATATGATGGCTCGAATTATTAGACAATGTATGTAATATGAATAAGTGAAGTGGGGAAATAGTGCTAGGTATAACATTACCTTCTCCCTAAAGATACGAGTATTGGGAATCACATAGATTTTAGGATGCCAACTATAGAGCCATATAAAGGACTAACTGACCCATAGTACATTAGCAACGGTGTACCCAACACATGTCGATAATCGAAGCTACAAAGAAAGCTTTATGCAAGTTATTTCCTCTATTCATGCCATATTTAGCCACTGTGTGGTTTTGTGGTTGACCTCTATGATAAATTCATTCTTGTGTGATATTGAAAATTAAGTTTATTAGTTAATTTCTGGGTACATATTGAACTGCCAAAAGATGGATATTCATTATCTAATGTGAAGCAAATGGAAGATAAGTCGATATAGTAGCACCTATACCGGTTTAATGTCGCAGCCGCTGGAATTCAGTATGCGGAAGAAAGGTTCACCCTGATAACTTGTATAATGGAGTGCACCCTGGAACGAAGATTGCTTGAGATCGACAATGGTGAAACCAACCACATTGGAGGAGTTTGTCTATAAGTCAATAAAGTATATGAGGTTGGAATGTGCTACATCAGAAAGATAGCCTGGTATAACTACTAGAATTGGATGCAAATGATGATTGAAAATATGGTAGCTCCTTTCCTATCTAAATATTCCAAATAATGGAACATTCCTTAGACTCATGAAGCAAGCACCACCAATGCTGGTCCAAAGAAATAAAGTCTGGAATTATGTTTGAAACCATCAAGAATGGAAGCAAGGGAGCTAATAAGACAGGAAGGAACCATGGACATATGGATTTCCACAAACCGAATCGACTAGGGCTCGAATCAAATTGGACCGATGCAAAGCTAATCAGTACCAGACCAATAATATAGCCTATGCTAGACTAAAGGAAGATGTCCCACTAGAAGTCAATGGTTATGCTAGAACCATAAGCTTGGCTTATGAAATGGGACCTCATGAGTTCAAAACAACCAGTACATTGATGGTTGATCCATTCACATAAGCATGATGTGGCCCACTAAGCAATCTAAGGAAGAAACATAGTTGCGGAGGAGAAAGTCGTCGGGCTAATGTGTCGAGTGTTAGGTGAGCAGAGCAGGAGACCAGAGCTTGACAAGATGAACCATATTTAGTTCGCTCCGAACATCAGATATGTAGTCGACCCTTGGATTTTAAAACACTAGTCATAGAGTAACACATTGCAAAAACCAACCCTTGAACACATTTGAGGCGTTACATTCAGCATATGGAAGCAGCTGGAGCTACGTAGGGAGAAAATGTCGTTTGCTTTCCTCTATTCACATCATACTTATAGACTATTTGGTTTAGTGGTTTGGAGCACTAATTCGTTAACATTTGGGTATCAAGCAAAAGGATGGATAAAACTTATAGAACAATCTTGCACGGTTCAGCACTATAGTAGCTGATATAAATCAACTTAGTGAACAAATTGTCACTAAGGCTGTTGTTTCAGGAATTAATAGGAAAACCGGGTTTAAAAGGAACTTAAGAAAAATTCAACCGCCAATTTGGAGGACTTATACTATCAAGCCGACAAGTTCATGCACTTGAAGGATTCTGATATCAAGATAGTACTGGCAAATGTTAACCAAGTTAGAGACAAAAAGCGTCAAGATAGGGGCATGCGAAAGATAGATAATAGAACTAGAGAAAAGAAACACTTCAGAAGACATGGCAAGTTTCTGTGTTAACATCTTACGGAAACTCCAGAAAGAGTCTATCTCTTTACTAGAGAAACCATGGATTACGGTGAATCGAGGACCAGAGAATCGACTATAGCAAACACGGTAACTAGCAAGTACTGCATATTCCATAAGACTTATGGTCATGTGACCAATGAATGTAGTCAAATCTCATGGATATACTATATGCTAAAACCTAATGTAACTCCATTGAGAAGCCATAAACTATAGACTGTAGTCCCTCTACGAAACTGAGTTCTTGAGGAGGAAGATTATAAACCATGCTCGGGGCATGGTATTGGATCTCCTCATGGACATCAGAGCACATCCTCCTACTAGATATCCAAAGATATATGTGTATCAGAATTGTGAAGAATGGAGTAATCAGGCAACATAGCATAAACTTCCCAATCCCAGAGGCAAGGTTTAACTCCATTGGAGATAATCGGAGACAAGGTTTAGCTCCTCCAGAGAAAATAGAGTGCAATTCTGACTTATTCCATAGGCTGGACTGAACATCTCTAAAGATGATGGAGCATAATATTTTAAAAAAGCCCCAGAGACAGAGTCAACATCATATGAATATGAAGCATGATACTATAGAGGCTGAATACCCTTATAGAGTGCAAGGACAATAATGTAAATGTATGACTTACTTTAATGAATAAATTTCGAGTGATATTTAATAGAAATACTTAAGGCATAACAACACCATGCCACATAACTATGAGACACCCATGGAAGTGAGAGGAACACTAATGACTAAGTATGAACAGATGTTCTTGACCCCTACGGGTCAGATAAACCTCTTATCTTGCAGGCTAGACCGAATGACATGTATAATACACTAATAGCAGGATTGGAAATAGTAAAAGAATTAGGAATCAGGACACTATGCATCCATAGTGACCTGCAAATGGTGTGAATCAAGCATTTTAGGAGTCCTAAATCAAAGGAGAATGGTTGGCAAACTACTTAAAAAAGAAAAGGGTCGAAGGCTTTGCTTAATGTGTAAGATACTATGTGGTTAAGCACATCCCATGGGAGGAAAATCGAGATGCTAAAATTTGGAAAAATTGGCTTCCTCGGAAAATGGATCACTTTTGGGTTGGTTCTAGTAAAAAATTTACCCTTAAATCATTTTTAAACCGAAATGAAGCAAGGAAAATGATATGTAAGGCAACTCTATGCACCATACAGAATGGTATCTTATATAGAAGAGTTTTCACTAACCCGCTGCTAAGGTGCATTGATGCAAGGGAGGCTAAGGAAATACTACATAACGTCCATCAAGGCAATCGAGAAGACCACACTAGTTGGAAAACCTAGAAAAGGAAATCTCACAGGCATCGATTTGAATGGAGAATTTCTAATAGCCGTGGATGTACATTAGTATACAATAGTTGCTGGGGATTACTTCAACGAGTATGGAGTTCCACTCCAAATGATCTCGGATTAAGAATTCGCCAATGTCTATGGGCAACATGGAATTAGGAAAAGGTTTTCTACAGCAGCTGCATTTGTAGGCCAATGGATGGGTTGGAGAAGTCAATATGGTTCTCAAAACTCTTATAAAGGATCATTTGGAAAATGATAAGGGTGCTAAGATGTATGAGCTGCCATTGGAATTTATACATATTGCACTTCCCATGAAACTATAATGGGAACACACTCCTTTTGCTTTGACCTATGAATTATAGACTATGCCTCCCATCGAAACTATAGTTTTATCTTATAAGAGAATCCACTATAACTTAGAGAAGAATGCGGAATTGCTAAACATGTCCCTTGGTCTGATTAAGGAGAAGCGGGATGAGGCTGCTTTGAAAAACCTCGGTGATCTATCAGAAAGCAATGTAACAATACACCTTTAGGACAAAGCATTGCCTACTTAAGGAAGGAAACTTGGTCCTGGAGAGAATTTCCCCTTAGCCTGGGGCACTTGACCGATCTGGAAAGGACTATATTTTGTCAATGTGGATCTAGGTAATGGAACTACATTCCCTGCATCATGAACGAAGCAGTATCTGAGAAAGCATGCAATGCTTAAAACCTCTATTTCCTTTTTTGCGCACTGACTATTACATGTACATAGATTATGGATAGGTGTATTTTCAATCATCATGGTCTTACCAAACCCTATAAGAATGTGTGAATCAATGACAGATGGTCAGTGTAGCAAACCACCACAAGATCAACCATCTTGTGTGAAATAAAGTTGCTAATTTCTAGGACTATACCGGCAAGGCCACTGCATAGAGTGACCCTAGCCGGTTATCCACATTGACGATCGACTCTAGACCTTTTACAGGCAATAGTGAACTAGAGTGACCTGAACCAAGTGTCCACCTTTGACGCTCGGCTCCAAACTTTTTGCCAGCGGTAGAGGACCAAAGTGACCTTAACCAGATGTTCACTATTGACGATCGTCTCCAAACATTTGGCCGGTAGTGTGGACCAGAGTGACCCTAATTGGGTGTCAACCATTAACAATTGACCTCCAAACATTTGGTCAGTAGTGGTAGACTTAAGTGACCCTAACTAGGTATCCCCCATTGACGATTGGCCCGAAGACATTCCGCCGGCAGTAGTGGACCAGAGTGACCCTAACTGAATGTCCAATATTTATGATCAGGCCCCAAAATTTAGGCCGACTATGTTGAACTATTGTGACCCTATCCGGGTGTCCACCATGAAATATTAGCTCCAAACTTCTTGCTGGTAATGGTAAACCAGAATAACCCTAACTAGGTTTTTGCTATTGACAATCAGCTCCGAACCTTTGGCTGGCATTGGTGAACCCAATTTACCAACAGTCAAGACACGACTGTTGCCTAGTTGGTTCGCCACCAACGATCGACCATAGATTTCTATAGCGATGGGAAGCTGAGCTTGTTTGTAGTAAAACAAGACTATTAGTTGGGCATTTTAATGCAAGAAATCAATACTAGAATTGCAGAAATGATTGCCAACTAAGTAATGCTAGAACAATCTTGTACAAAGTGCATATGGAATATGTGCATGAAAACAAACAAGTACATACAAGACTGGATTACAAAGACACTTTACAAGAGATTGTTTACTTTAGCGAATTTGACAGCGATTGATCCTGGGCAAGTGTGCAAGGTAGCGATGAGAAGACATTCCATTGGAAGTCACTTACCCTACTAAATTTGACAGTTATTGATCCTGCGCAAGAACATAGGTAAGCGATAGGAAAATCACCGAAAGAGCTTACGGAATAATAGAGTATGACATCATAGAGATTACTCATATGGCCGAATTTTCCAGTGAATGATCCTATGCAAATATGCTAGGGGTAAAGGAGGAGTTGTCGAAAGATCTAGGAAAATAATAAGGAACAATTTATCAGTATGCTTACCATGCCGAACTCGTTAGTGATTGATCATGTATAAGTTTCAAGGTAGCAATAAAAATTCCTAACAAGCTAATGACTATGTAAAGATACTATACAAATAGAAATGCAACAATTAATCCTAATTATGTATGATAATTTCACTTAAAATTTCTATAAGATACATGAAAAAAATATAAAATATGGTTCAAGGGTAGCATCACTGATAGAAACTTCTTACCTAGCCGAACTTGTTGGTGACTGATCCCATACAAGTATGCATGATAGCGGCGAGAAAGGTTGCTAATGGAATAATAAAACTTAGCAATCATGTGGAACAGACATATCATGACTACTAGCCAGGAAAAGGAGAACATGGACATGAATAAATATTAGATGCGACAATGCATAAACATCAAAAGAATATTACATTCACAACACAAGCGCCTATTCAACCCATTTTCAAAACTTCAGCAAGAACCACTTACCTAGCCAAACATTTTGGTGGTTGATCTATACAAGTATGCATGGTAGTGATGAAGGAGTCACTAGGGGAATAACTTGGCAATCATAAAGGAAAAATACATCACAATCACTGGTCTTAATCGGCCAAACTGCAGTCAACACAACAAAATACACATCCTGAAGTCCACATACCATGGAACTACTATATATCCCTTTCCCTATAAAACCACGATATTCTCAAAACATTCATAAGACAACACGTGACTCTAAGGACCTGAGGGTCAAGGAGGTTGAACTAGAGAGAGAAAGGGTCTACTTGACAAAGATGAGAATCAGTGTAAAATCATGATAGATGAGTATACTACCCAGAAAGCGCAAGCTGCAAACGTCATATTGAAAAAAGATGCCTTGGAACGGTTAACGAGTTTTCCCTTAATTGAACAAGGGGTTCTGTAACATACTAGCAGCGGAAAACTTATAGAAGGATGAGAATAAGGATATAGATATTTGAGGCTCGAGATAACCATCATATGAAAAAGAAATACAATTTTTGATGAAATAATGCAAACATTGTCTTTATGAAAGTATGTTTTGGGGGGCAAGTGTTGTGGGCGTTTTCACCCATAGAACGATCAATATGAAAATACGTCAAAGAGCATAGAAACGGTTGCAAGGTGCATAGTAAAGGCGCCATTATGTGTTTGCACCAAAAATGGTCATAAACACCCAAAAATAGTTTTTGTAGAGAAGTAAATGAAGAAAAGCAAAATTAAATTGAGTAAATTAATAAGTAAGCAATAGAGAATAAGCGGTAACCAAAGACACAGAGGTTTATAGTGGTTCTACCTTATGTGCCTACATACACTTTGAAGATTATACTTTATTACTCTCTTGTGAATCTGATTACAATAGTAGAACAAAGCTAGAACTTGATTACAATGGATTCTAGAGTAACAAGCAGCGTAAAGGATCCTGAAAATGAACCAATAGGTCTATATTTATAGGGTGAGATGACGAGATATTTTTCTAAGATTTCGACAGTGGGTTCTCCAGGACCATAAGGGCCCACCATATGATCAATGATCATGACTCAACGTTTTGGAATGATCGGTAAGAATTACACTGATCGTTTTTATTTCACCAGATTGACGCGCGGTCGTTTGTGGAGAGTCCCACATGCTTCTAGACCTTAATCCTGAATTTTGAAGTCATTTTGAGTTATAGTTTATGAGACATGGATCAATCTTCGTCGAATATGGAATGCTGGCTGATATACATCGATCGTTATGAAGGATCGGTAGGTTTCTTGAACTTGAGAATTTTGACCCACGATCATTTTTGTAGGCTCCACCCTTCAATATATTGCTGCCCTGAAAGATTCAAATGACTTGGCCTTGTGGATTTTGAGATATCGATCGATCTTCGCTGATTTGAGCTGTTTTATGGATCGTTTTCGATTGATCCATATAAATCCTTGCTTTTTCCGTAACTCGAGCATATAAACTCCGATTGACTTGAAATTTGGAATGTAGCTTCATAGGTCTATGCCTGTCACTCCATACTGATTGCACCTCGATTGGGTCCCGGTTCGGATCTGCTCGACCACCATCCATAGTATTTTATACAACTGATTCTCAAGGTTGGTACCCATCCATTTCTAGCCAAGTTGATGATATCATGGCCTTGCCAAATGGTAGGATAACATTTGCACCCAAAAGATGTCCTATTTGAACATGATGTGCTTTGAACCGTCGCGATCTTCGATTGTCGTAAAGGATTCTATCGAGTTTATTGAATGGTCGTTAACTTTCCATTTGAGTCGCTTTTTGCTGAGGGTCATGTCTCTTTTTATTCAATATGACTATTAGTCGACTTCCAATAGTATAAATACTAGATTACGGCTTATTGATGATAATCTTATTGTTTTTTGGTGATTATTAGGCCACGGTAATCTAGCTTTAATCTTTCTTCGGTTGATTTCAGGTGTGAATTCAGTTTCTGTCAATTTCAAAAAATTGAATTTTGAAACGTATACTAGCACGTATATGTGTTTGTACCTGACCCCCGATTATGGTTACACGTTCATGGGTCGTTGTCAAGTTTTGAAAATTTTGTAAACACTCTCTACCGATCGTTATTTCCATTTTTTAAACGATTATCACCTATCATTGTTCCTTTCTCCTTTTTTAATGATCATTACCGATCATTAGTACATACAAAGGATTTTCGAATCGTTCTGGGTGGTGGAATGATCGGTAGGAATTCCATTTTGAACGATCGACATATTTCATGGATTGGACAATCTTTATACCCTCTTCCTATAAAAGCTTTCATACTTAAACTTTTTTTATCTAATCGTTTCTGGGCTTGCAGAATTTCGAATCTTTTAAAATGATCGGTGCAAATTTTTGGGCCACAAAGGATTGGCCTGTCTATTCATATAAAAGCATTTCACTTAGCAACTTTCATTCCCGCTTCTCATTTTTATATCGTTCCATCTTTTCTCTAGAAAAGAAAGAAACGAACCGTCCAACTCCATCTCCTCCATAACTCTAAACAACGATCACTATTTTCTGAAACAAGAATTAATCCTCCTCCATACCAACCATTGTTGTACTTGCTCCTTTGGAACTCACTTCGATTCAAATTCGAATCTATGTTCTTTTCTTAGATCGCAAATTTAGGTAGGTTGATTTGAACTTCTTGATTTAAGGATGAGACTTTGAGCTTCACCAATGTCCTGGCCTTCATCTTTTATGATGGAATCAATCAGTAAAACGATTGGAAAAGGTGGATGGAGGTGGAGACTGGAGGAGGCGATGGTCTTAACTGATCATTTGTTGAGGAGGACGAAGTAGTGGATTTGAGGAAGTTGATGTGCGTTCAACCGATCGTTGTGAGCTGAGTTGTTGTTTGGATATGGAATGATCGTTCTTTAAATGATTGGCGATGCTTTAGAGTTGAAGGATTTTGAGGTGGAAATAATAGAGTGTTATGATCGACTGATGGTGTAGAGACAACGATCGATACGGAAGGTTAAGGAGAACGATCGGTGAATATGGCCAACTGTGAAGGATTGGTTAATGTGGTCCAAGGGAACGATTAGTAATGAGGCATGAAGTGAACGATCGGTGTTCAACACATAGGCTCTAAAAATGGAACTTAAATAAATGGACTTGAAATCAATGATGAGCTTCGACCTTGCATATTCGAATAACACATATGACTTGTACATGAATTGAATTACATATTCAGTAATGTATGACATTTAAACTTTGGTACAAATCAATGCCTTTCACTATTTTATTAAAGCTCATCAATGACTTGAACATAAAAATTGAACTTTTATTCATTGACAATCGATCGTGAAACTCAAACTGTATCATTTCCTAATGACATAAAGAAACGGTTGAGGCAGTCAGGAATGACAGTCACTCTGGTTGAACCTCGAAGTCTTGTCATCTTTTCCATCTTTAATTTCACACAACTTATTATGGTATTGTATAGCACTTTACCGCACCACACTAGCACTCACTATGCACTGGGGGGTACAGGTTACTTTATCTAACCATGATTTTTTACTAAGCTGAGTTGCAATGGGTTCTAGACGTTCTAAGCATCTTGCAGATATGCCTACTGGACCATCTTCTCAGTAGGATAATCCTGGCATGGAATCAAGTTCTACAACCGAGTTTAATAGTCCGTCCTCTAGTCATCATTCAGACAACTGGAAAGCCCATGCCCAAAGTTTGATTTTTCCTCTGCAGGTCCCATTCTTCCACCAGAAGTTGTTGATCCGGCTCCCGACACTCTGGAGGATGCAGTTATTCTAGAGGATCCTATTGATTCCATAACCTCTAAAATTAAGGAAGATGATCTTTGCCGAATCTGCGTAAGACATGGAATTCCGTTTGATGACGTATTAGTTTCGTCACAGGATGATAGGGCTCATAGACCTCCAGATGGATATACGACATGCAAAAAATTCATGTGCTGGGCCAGATGCATCCCGCCATTTACTCATACATTTGGGAAATTCTCCATTATTTGTGGATAGATCTAGCACAGCTTCATCCGAACGGCTACATTCTTCTCAATTGTATTTATATGGTATTTATGGAGTTCCTGCATCATCCTCCAACCATTAATGACATTCAGTTCATATTTTCTTTCAAGCAATGGACAGGGAGTCTTCCATTTACATTTCGTGAGTCAGCGAAGAAGTGTCAAATTCTAACTGGCCCATGGAATAAATTTAGTGCTTGTAAAAGAGAGTGGTTCTTTATCCGATGTCCCCTCGGTTTTGCTCGACATTGGCGGGAAAGACGTAAGTGCTATCAATCATTTTTATATTAGCATGGAAAACCGATATCTAGGCCGTACTCCTGACTAAGTAATTCTTTTTATATGCAACATCGCACGGCCCAACAGTAATTTTTTTGAGGAGGCAGTCACGACTCTTAAAAATCCACCACCTAAAGATAGGAACATCAAATATCTTTTCAAGGACGAACACCTTATTACTTTTTATTTAATGGAAGAGGGCATCAACTTAAGGCTAACAAAAGTTGCTCAAGCTATAGGGGTAAGACCACAGGCAGCAACCGACCAAAGGGGCAATCGAATCGATCTCGTCATGTCCCTAGCTATGGTGCTCATGAATTCACCAATAGTAATGTCGAAGGAGATAAAGGCGATGAGCTTGGTCACAATGATGATGGATCTAGTCTTGGTGTCGAGGTAAGATCCTCACAGACCTCACAGCCTTCAGCTCTCGATAAAAGAAAAGAGAAAACACTTGTTTATAAATTTCCCAAAAGTCGCCTTTCTGATCAACTCAAGTTGTCGATGACTCCCAAGGTTGTTCAAGATGAATCCTCTTCTCGACCGTTAGAGCGTTCAAGTCTGCCGCTTGACTCTTTGTCCGATTTGCCAATACTGCATGACCTTAACGCTTTCCACTTCACCGATGTGAGTGTTGATGGTTTGGAATCTCCTACTAGAACTAGTACTAAAATTCCAACTTCTAAAGTGGAAAATACACCAATAAGCAAAGCTCCTGCATTTGGTCCGTTAGGGGGAAACACAAGGACACTTGCACACACTTGCATCCCTCAACGTTGCATTGTGCTCAAATTATGCCCTTCAATGCTTAAGGTTGATTAACTTTTGTTTTCCTTTACTGGAATGATGGTGAAGAAAAGGAACATGTTTGATTCCCATCGGGATATACACCACCAATCCTTTGGTTCACGCTCTACCTCGTACAGTCAAGGTGGCAGTCGAGAGTATTATGACTCTAGTTATCGCTCCAGTTGGGACCAGAGCCATCAGGATAGGGGTGATAAGGATAAACCATCTCAAAATTAACATCAATGAAGATCTAGGTCCTCTCCTCCAAAGGGTTTCGATAAGCCAACCGATCGTTGGGACCCACCTATCGATCCCTCTCGTGGTTCCCTTCCTGTTTCAGTTCCTCCACTTCCTTCAGTTCCTTCTCATTCTCATCGGTCTAGTGATCGTCGTCGCCATAGTGAACATGTTGCTGCTCACAGGCCCGGCAAGGAAAGCACTGAAGTCGAAATCGCTGCCGAAGATCCTATGGTCGATCCAATTGCTTGCGTGGCACAGCTTCGAGAGGAGTTCCTAAACCTATGCTTTGAAGGGTTCTTTTACCCTCCTAATCTAAACAAGGTCCCAGACCATGTCCAAAAAATGACTATCGATTGTGTCATTGATATCCACAAGCAGTATCATGAACGGATGAAAGCAGCAGAGAAGATGTCGAAAGTATCTTTCGAACATGCGGCGGAAATTGAAAAGTTAAAACGCCAGGAGGCTCAGAATAAAAAAATTATCAACACTTTGATAAATGAGTTATATGTTTCTAGGAGCTCTCAAGAAGAGGCTGAGGATAAAGCTAATGTTGCCGTCAAATCTATGAAGGAGATAAAGTCCAGCCATCTAGATATGGTCTGGGTGTTACATCATCGAAATCAAGAAATCACACTCGAGAGAGTTACAACTTGAAGTAATGAATCTGCAGCCTTGAAGGAGATAGCAAAATTCAAGGCTAAGCTCGAGTACGCAAACAAGGAGAAAGATTATGCTTAGAAAATTGCTCAATGTGCTTGTGATGAACTGGTGAATGTTAGACTTGAGAAAGATATGGCTGTTGAAAGGGGTAAAGATGTTGATGCACTCATTCAGTGTAAAGTAGAAGCTACCAAGGATAAGGCTGGGGAAGAGATGGCGAACGAGCTTGACCCGCTTCTTATTCTTTATAACGCCAATGTTCTCAAGCACAGAAATCTAACATGGCTTGGCGATGACTATCCCTACCAACTCTGGGGCACGTAGGAATTTCTTGTTGTAGAGGAAAAGAGACTCCTTAATATTAAGGAAATCAACCTGTCCAGGCTTGAAGGTTAAACGCTATTGGGTGATGAATCCAAAACATTACATGATATCCAGCTTACACTTCAGAAAGAATCTGCTACTACACCTTTACATGAAGTGGGTGAAGGATTCGAGTCAGCACAACCCGATGTTACAACTGAATTGCCTCCAGCATCTCAGGCTATCCTTAGCTCCATGGCAGATTCTTCAACCATCCTCGAGTATGATCCAGATAAGCCTCAGCTTTCTCCAATTCCTGAACTTAGTTCTAAGGATATTAACTTAGGAGCCATACTAAGGATGGTTTTGACAACTTTCGTCTTTCAAAAGGTTGGGGTGTCGTCAGTTGATATTTCTAATCTTTTCGTTTATTTTTCCTCAGCTTTAAATCTGTCAAGTGTCATTCCTACTTCCTACTCCCTCGCAAGAGCCTCAATTTAGATCACAAGCGGCCGTGATGGGATCCATTATAGTTACAACTTCAACCGCTACTCAGGGTGCTTAAGAAGAAACCTTCGTTATTGATGATACATTATTGAGGCATTGTTCAAGGAAGAAGCGACCCACACCATGAAATTCCTTTTAATGAGGATGTCATAATCATAGGCTCTTCCAACCCTACTGACGAGCTCAGCATGAAAGAGCATGTTGAGAAGGAAGAGTTGTTGAAAAAGAAGGTGAAAGATGAGCCTGTTGATATAGATTTCAATGAGCCGACTCCTATCCTGCTTTTGATAATCCCTCATAACGGGACAATTCCCCGAGATGAAGTCCCTCTGCTTCCTGTGTTGAGAGTGCCTCGATCCCTCCTGCTTCTAATGACGATGTTGCCTCAATCCCCATAAATAAAGATGTTTCTTCGAAGAAAAGCTGAGGTGGAAAAGGATCAAAGTGAGGATCGAGTGGTAGTTTGGATGGAACCACTCCCAATAAACAAAAGAAAGAAAGGAAATCCAAGAAATAATCATTGGGTTGATGTGATGTGTATATAGCTTGGTTGTCAACTTTTTTTTTGTTGGTCATGTTTGTACGGGTACGACCCCCACTTTTACTTCTCATTTTGGATAAACTTGTATTATGAACAAAAAGTTTAGTGTTAGTAAGAATTCTTTTATTCTTGTGTAGAATTCTCGTACATGCTCGTTTAAATGATCAAGCTATTATTTTTTTCATTTAATGTATTTGTGATTCGTTGCTCGTTGGGTCGGATATCGATCTGATTTATCCATCCCAAGGCCTCCTAAGGTCGTGGCCTTGAGTCATATCCAAACATTAGGCTTTAGCCCTAACATTATGCTGTCGAATTCAGTGATCAAGTCATCGTGCCTCTGCCCCCGAACTTGGGTTGGTAGGGTTAATCAGCGGATGGTCGAGTTCCATCTCCACTAACTTCATTTTTATCTTGTCAAGTCTAGGTTATTTAAATAATAAGTGGTCGGATCACTTTTTTTCTTCTGTTTATGCTCATATCCGCACTCAGGGGGTGAGAGTCATTTCATAGGTGGTCGGTCACACCCATTTAGCATTTATATTCATATCCGCACTCTAGGGACATGGGTTATTTCATAGGTGGTCAGTCACACCCATTTAGCATTTATACTCATATTCACGCTCTGGAGGGCATGAGTTATTTCATAGGAGGTCAGTCGCACATATTTAGCATTTATGCTCATATCCACGCTCTGGCGATGTGAGTTATTTGGAAAACTGTTGAGTTCAGTTCTCTTTGGTCAGTCGTCCTGCCTTTAAGTATAGGGTTTGACTCAATAAGTGATCGATCGAATCCTAATCACTCCCGAGTTATGTCGGTTCCATTTAACAATGGGATTTAGTCGGTCGTATATCGCAACTAACATGTATTGCAATAGTAGGTCACATATATGATGGAAAATTCAAAGCTCTATTGCTGAATAGAAAGAAATGACATAATTTGTTTTATTTCATATTTGAAAAACCAAATGTTAAAGCAAATCCTGGAATTAAATACAACTAAATAAAAAAGAAAAAACTAAGTGAAATAGCATCATAAATGCTTACTATTCCATGCCCTTGGGAGTGTGATGCCATCAACAGTCGCTAGCTTGAAAGTTCCCTCTCCAAGCCTCTGCTCAATGACATACGGTCCTTCCTAGGTTGAATTCATATGCGACAGGGTAGGAAAAAAATCTGTTTTAGGACAAGATCATTTTCAAAGATTCTAAGTTGGACTTTAGTGTTGTAGTATCGGGCGAATCAATGTCGATGTGCAGCTACCCTCAAATCAGCTTCCTCATGCTTCTCATCTATAAAATCTAGAGATTCCAAGAGGAGATATTTACTTGTTCTGGGATCACAGTAAGTCACTCGATGAGAAGGAACTTTGAGCTCAATAGGAATAACAGCCTTGGAGCCGTTAGTGAAGGCGAATGGCCAGTAGCGGACTTATGGGTAGCCCTGTAAGCCCATCGTGCTATCGGGGAGTTCATCCACCCACTTGCCTCTAGCCTTTCCCAAATGGTCATTCAGAATGGATTTTATGATTTTGTTCACAGCCTCAACTTGCCCATTCACTTAAGGGTGGGCGATTTCTGCAAATCTCTTTTCAATACGATGCCGACCGTAGAAGATTTTGAATTCAGCACTATCGAATTGAGCCCCATTGTATGTTACAATAGTTCGTGGAAGACCAAAATGACAGATGATGTTCCAGACAATGAAGTTGATAACTTTCTTGGTTGTGACCATGGCTAAAGGTCCGCTTTAAGCCATTTGTGAAGTAATCAACTGCGACAATATCGTACTTTGCACCACCTTTATAGATCGGTAGGGAATCGGTAATATCTATAACCCACATTGAAAACAGCCAGGGGCTGACCATTTGTGTAATTTCTATCCGTGGAGATCTTGGAACTTTTGCATATATCTGGCACTTGTCGCATCGCCTTACATAATTAGCAGCATCTCGACTAACGATCGGCTAATAATACCCATATCTGAGTATTTTCTTTGCTAGGGTTTGCCCCCCAATGTGATCACCACATTCCTCTTCATGGACTTCCTTTAAGACTTGTTTTATTTCATCATGAGCGATACAAGGAAATTCTATCGGTTTAGAAAACCGTCGAACGAATTTAGAAATAAAAATAACCGCAAGCGCACGCCGTACACTTGTAGTACGTGGCGAATACGGGTCGATCTGCAGGGAATTGGTGATTTTAAAAATCTATTCAATCAAATTAAACCAAAGTCGAGTGAAAGTTAAGCTAGAGAATTAGAAAATTAGCTAACTAACTAAAAGAAAAGAGATGCAAATATAAGAGTTAAATGACAATTTAGAGAATAAATCCACTCTCTAGATTATGTAGTTCAACACATATGAAATCATAATCTCTCTTTTTCGGTCATTAGTGCTTTAATTGATGTGTTTATCATAAGTATGGCATATTTGTGCTATTGATTAGCCAACATAAGCCATCAAACTATAACACACCCCTTAAATCACTTACTATCTTTGAAAATGAAAATGAAAATGAAATCTATTTTAAGTATGGCCTATTAACTATTGATTAGAAATATTGACCATCAAATTTTAATTTCAAATCACTTTCTTTTGCCATAATCATATTTTAATGAAGAGGCATTTGTGTTAGTGATTGTTTAAGTGTAGTATATTTGGTGTCAACAATATAGACTATCAAATTCAAGGAAAAAACAACAATTAAACCACTTCAATCATTCTTCATTAAGTACAAAAAGAGAGCATGAATTAACAAATAGTTGAAGCTACATAATTAGAGAGCTTCATTACCCCTACATTGAAGGGGTTTAGCCTCTCATATTTGTCATTTGATTAACAAATGTAGCTAGCAACATGAAAGCAAAAGGAAAGGAAAATGAAAGCTAATGGACAAGAATTAAAACTAATCTACTTTGCATGAATGTAAACTACACTACTAACATAAGAAGAGAAGAAGCATGTAAATAAAAGAGAATTAACATTGCATAAAAGAAAGAAAAATTACATGAAATAAAATGGCTAAGTAGCCATGGAAAAAGAAGAGAGAAAAGCTTTGATTTATTTCCTAAGCTAAAAACTAAGTAAGAGAGACTAAAGAGGGAGAAGAGTTACATGAAACATAAGGGGATTTTATACATGTGTTAAACCCTAATTCATATTTTTGGGGAATGCCCAAAATAATCTCTTAGGAAGTGTGGAGGCCAAGTAATCATTAGCTTCAAATAATCCTCATTTAAGGGTACATGAAGCCATTAATTCCATGAGCATGTGCATTAGCCTTTAATTTGTACATTAAGGTAGGTGGGTAGGTGGGGTCCTCCATTATCTTCACTTTGAATTATTTCCATCTTCATTTGTTCTCTTCACTCTTATTCATGCATATATTATCATGTAACCACTTGTAAAATTCACCAAATTTCCTACAAAACAACATAGAAAATTCCAAGTAAATTTTCACAATTTAATAAATGCATAAAAATGACCATTTTGCCCCTATATGAAGATGAATATGTGACAAATTCAAATAATTTGAATTTTGGTTTAAACAAATTAAAATACCCAATATGATCATTTATTTAATTTAAATAGATTAAATATGGTGGTAAAAATATGCACATTTAAGTGCACATCAGCCAACAATACCCATATCTGAGTATTTTCTTTGCTAGGGTTTGCCCCCCAGTGTGATCGCAACATTCCTCTTCATGGACTTCCTTTAAGACTTGTTTTATTTCATCATGAGCGATACATCGAAGAAGGGGAATGTGGAAACCCTTTCTGTACATAACTCCTTCCTGTATGATATACCGTGAAGCTTTACGAAGGACTTGTCGCTTTTTATTCCTTCGTTCAGGAAGAACTCCCTATAGCAAATAGTCTTTAATCGGAGTCATCCACGACTCCTTCTCAGGCTCCGTCTTTAGTACCCAGTCAATTTCCATTAGGCTTATGCTTGGAGCATTTAATACCTCAACTGGAACCATGCCCATCTATTGTGCATCCCCGGCGCTAGCAAACTTTGCCAATGAATCGGCCTCTCTATTTTGATCCCGAGGAATGTGCGTAATGTTACAATACTCAAAGTTAGTCAACAACTCTTGGACTTTGGTAAAGTATGGAGCAAGTCATTTTCCTTTAGCTTGGTAGTCTCCCCTGACTAGGTATACTACCAATTATGAGTCACATAAGATTTCAAGAGACTTTATTCCTAGTTCTGTGGCGAGTTTAAGTCTAACAATCAGAGCTTCATACTTGGCTAGTTGTTTGTTGCAGGAATATCAAGCTTTAAAGCATAGCAGATTGACCGATCTTTGGGAGTTACAAACACAATCCCAGCTCAGAACAACGATCGTTGGATGCTCTATCTGTATACAGCTTCCACCATATGGTAGGGATTTCGTTGCTCTCCGGAAAATCATGCTACGTAGTAAATCCTGCTATAAATTCTGACAGTGCCTGACCCTGGATAGTCCTCCAAGGAAGATAAGTGATGCCAATTGGCTATGTTTGATATTCCACTTGAGTAACCTTCTATATGTCTCAGGTCGCTGCAAGACCTATCATAACGGCTAGTCGGTGTAAACATTAATAGGGTGTGCCTGAAAGAAAGGGCTAAGCTTTTGTGATGCAGTCGGCAAGCAGTATGCCAGTTTTTCCATCTTTGGACAGTTCCTTCCAGTTCCTGTCAATCACTTGCTAACATAATAGACCTGTCTCTTTATTTGATTTTCTTCACGAAGCAATGCGGCACTTATAGCGTGTACCGACATAGCTAAATAGATATATAAATCTTCATGATCCACAGCCTTTGATAAGATGGGAGGTCTCTCCAAGTGGTTCACCAGAGCTTGAAACGCGCCTTTACAATCCTGTGTCTAATCAAAATTTCATTTTCCTCTTCTAATCAAGTCAAAGAAAGGAATTCATTTATCGGTAGCTTTGAAAATGAATCAGCTTAAGGTAGCGACCTTCCCATTTAGGCTCTGTACTTGTTTGATAGTCTTTTGAGCTTGGATATTGCGAATAGCTTGGATCTTCTTAGGATTAACTTCGATTCCATAGGCATTAACCATGAAACCCAAGAAATTTCCTGATGCAATGCCAAAGGAAACTTTTAGAGGATTGATCTTCATTTTATAATGTTGGAGGATGTCGAACATTTTTGCCGAGTCTCTAATGTGGTTGCTAGACTATCGTGACTTCACGAGCATCTGATCCACATATACCTCCATCGTTTTTCCAATATGATCTTTAAACATTCTGTTAACTAGGCGATGGTAGGTCGCTCCAACATTTTTTAGTCTAAATGGCATCACCACATAGCAATATAACCCAACATTGGTAACGAAGTTGGTGTGCTCTTGATCAAAAATGTGCATCAGGATTTGGTAATATCCTAAGTATGCATCCATGAAAGATAGCAATTCGTGTCCCATGGTCGAGTGTACCAGCTGGTCGATCCTTGAAAGTGGAAAACTATCTTTTGGGCATGCCTTATTCAAGTCCGAGTAATCAACGCACGTCAACAATTTCCCATTCACCTTTCCCACAAGTATAGGATTAGATACGCACTTAGGGTAGAGGGCGTCGTGAATACACCCATTGTCTTTGAGTGTATCCATCTCCTCTTTAAGGGAAGTAGATCTCTCCAGATCCATGCCTCGTCTTTTTGTTTCATCGGGACATACCTCGGGTCGATATTCAATGCATGGCTCACAATGGCAGGAGAGATCCCACACATATCAGAGTGAGTCCAAGCGAACACTTCTAAATTCGCTCAGAGAAATCTAGCAAGTTCTTTCAACATCGAGGGGCCGAGCTGCGATCTCATCTTTAGGACCCATGACTGGTCATCGTGGCTGACTGTGATGTCAATCGTCATCTTAGTCGGTGCAACCTTGGTCTCATTAGGCTCCTCCTGATCATCTCTTAGATCTATATCTCTATAGAGCCGACTGTGGCACCCGAGCCAAGGCTCAGGCGCTAGTTGTCAATCTTCAGTCGTTTGGATGCGGACTGACTTGTCCACACCCTTATATTTCTCCCTCCGTTAAGCATCCCTTAAATCAGCTACATAACAGGTACGTCCAGTCGCCTGATCACCATGAACAACTCCAACATAATTATCTGTCGGGAACTTCAAAGTCACATTATGAGGCAAGAGCTGCCCGAAACTCAGCTAGGACCGGTCGGTCAAAAAAAGCGTTGTATGGAGAGTCGAATCCAAAACAACAAAAGGCAGAATATGCACTCTTCTATGGTCACCTTCTCCCAATTCTAAAGGTAATTAAATGTAATTGAGAGTTTCAGTTGTAGCACCATTAAAGCCATGAATGCGAGCTTTAGCCGATTTCAAGTCCTTGTCTTCCATCCTAATCTGATCATAAGCATTTATGAAAATTATATTCACAGAACTTCCACAGTCAACCAATATCCTTCTCACCAAAGCAGGTCTGATCATGACCGAAATGACCAATAGGTTGATTGTTGGAGCCTCTACCTTGTTTGCATCTCTGTTTTTAAACATGATATCATCTGCCATTGTACGTTGCTGTTTTGCTGGAGCTCCATCTTCCGTATTTGAACAACATTCAATATCCACATGCTTAATCACACTAGCATAGCACTCCATCTCATGCCAACTTTTATTAGCCGGATGTGGTCCTCCGACTATTGTATTAATTACCAATCTTCCACCGGTTCGCGTAAGCTCTTCAGCCCTATGTGGTACTTGTCCTCAATTTGGGTTAGATGTCCCATGCCCACCATCCTGCGGGGTTTTTACAAACTGGTTTAACTTCCTTTCTCGAATCAACTTTCCGATAATATCCTGGAGATGCCTGCATTCATTTGTGTTATGCCTATAGCATTCATGAAACCGACAATATTTTCCAGTTTGTTTTGGCTTCTCTGTTGATTCTTTTGGAGGCGGCTTCTTGAACTGCATGGTATTGTAGGTGGACAAGTAGATATTCCCCAAGGACGTATTCAGTGGCGTGTAAGTATTGTACATCCAAATCCTAGGCTTTCCTCTTCCCGAATCCCTCTTTTGTTCTCGGCTCCTATCTCTGCCTTTCTTTTGTTGATTCGATTTGTTCTGGACATTTACTTGAACTTTTCCAGAGCTTTCATCAGACTTCTTTACAACAATATTACTCTGTACTCCCTCTCCACTCGGCCCTACAATATTCTTCTTCCTAAAGGATCTGGCTTCCTTCTTCCTCAAATACTGAACCGCCTTTGCGTAAAAGTGTTCCTACGTTGCGGGTGGTTTGCCAGTCAACCAATCACCAAAATCAGATTCTAGATCAATCCCTCTTGTCATGGCCATCAATACTGCATGGTCATTCAGATTACTAATTTCTGTAATAGCTGTATGAAATCTCTCTAAATAATCTTTCAAGATTCTCCTGGAGCTTGGGTCACGCTAGACAGGGACATTACTTCTTTGGGGCGAGTTGCGTGCATTCAGAACTGCTCCACAAACGTTGTTGCAAAATCATCAAATCTAGAGATTGATCGTAGGGGTAGCCTTGTAAACCACATCGTGCTTTCCAGAGAGAGTTATGGGAAAACATCTACACTTGGTTGCATCATTTGTTGGTGTAGAATCCATTAGCCATTCATATCTCATGATGTGCTGCCTGGAGTCGATTTTTCCCTTATAGGCAGGCATCGACGACATGTTGAACCTCCTGGGATACTTTATGTGTAGGACATTATCAGTGAACGGGGTATGGCTTCTTGAGATTCCCTAGTCATCATTTGTCAAGCCTTAGCTTCCTCTCACTAACTGTTTGACCATAGCTGACAAATTCGGCGTTTGGAAGTTGGTGCCAAGCGATGGTCGTGTTCCACCCCATGTGAATTGTCCGATCAATGTTTGTGGGTCATTCCAGGCCTTCTTGGTTCAACATCTTCTCGATGTATATCTTGTAAATTCACTTCATTGTCATTCCGGGGAAGAATTTGGTCAACATTTAACTGAACCCCATCATCCAAATTGGCCGTAGCAGTTCCAGTTTGAATCCCAGTGTGCGTAGGTAAGTTTCCTTCTCTGCAGGAGGGATCGACATTGATCGTTCTTGGCAGACCACGATGGCCTGCTTGTTGACGTCCTGAAGTTTCTGTGTGATATCCATCTATTCTACAATGCCTATGCCTGTGATACTCATCCGATGAGCTAGAACTCTCCAATGCCAAGTAAGAGGTAGGGTCGGTCCCAGCTTTTCCTCGTTGTTGCTGACTGAGTTGGTTCATTAGGTTGATATCGGTCTAAATCTGTTGATTCAATTGTCGATCGCTATCCATAATTCTCTCATCAGATTCTAGAATTTATCTCTTATAATAGAATCAATTGGATTCTGGACTTCACCTAGTTCAACAATCATATCCATTGGTTGACTGCACGGGACTCCTTGATAGATACTAGCGTACTCGTTTCCTTCCATGTACCGAGAAGTAGATCTAGTGCTCCTCGCCATTGTTGATAGCTTTGCTTAGATTTTTGCAAATCTGAGTAGACGAGCAAACTTCCTAAATATAAATATGGATCTCCTTCGGAGGATTTTTGCAATCTAGTAGCAACAAAGGGATCATGATAAGTTGAGAATCAAGGCTCTCAGTGGAAGTACCAAAATGTTTGCATCAAAAAATGGTCACAAACACCCAAGAATAGTTTTTGTAGAGAAGTAAATGAAGAAAAGTAAAACTAAACCGAGTATATAAATAAGTAAGCAATAGATAATAAGCAGTAACCAAAGACACAGAGGTTTATAGTGGTTCAACGTTGTGTTCCTACGTCCACTTTGAAGGTTATACTTCATTACTCTCTTGCAAATCTGATTACAATTGTAGAACAAAGATAACACTTGATTACAATGGAATCTAGAGTAACAAGCAGCATAAAGGATCTTGAAAATGAACCAATAGGTCTGTATTTATAGGGTGAGATGATGAGTATTTCGCTAAGATTTCGATAGAGGGTTCTCCAAGTCCATAAGGGCCCACCATAATGATCGATGGTTATGACTTAACGTTTTGGAACGATCGGTAAGAATTACACCGATCGTTTTTATTTTACATGATTGATGCACGATCGTATGTGGAGGGTCCCACATGCCTCTAAACCTTTCTCCTAACATAAGAAGTCATTCTGAGTTGTAGTTTATGAGATATGGATCAATCTTCGTCAAATATGGAATGTTGGCTGATATACACCGATTGTTATGAACGATTGGTACAAAACGATCGGTGGTTTCTTGAACCTGAGAATTTTGACCTACGGTTGTTTTTGTGGGCTCCACCCTTCAATATATTGATGTCCTGAAAGTTTCAAGTGAATTAGCCTTGTGGATTTGAGATATTGATCGATCTTCGCTGATTTAAGTTGTTTTATGAATCGTTTCCGATCGATCCATATAAATCCTTACTTTGTCCGTAACATGAGCATATGAACTCTGATCGACATGAAATTTGGAATGTAGCTTCACGGGGCAATGCTTGTCACTCCATACTAATTACACCTCGATTAGGTCATGGTTCGGATCTGCTCGACCATCGTCCATAGTATTGTATACAACTGATTCTTAAGGTCGGTAACCATTCATTGCTAGCCAAGTTAATGATATCACAACCTTGCCAAAAGGCGGGATAACATTATGTAATCACAAACGCAAGGCAAAGTGTTAGGAGAAATTTTGGTACAGTCAAATTATATACTCAAAGCACTTGTAAAAGGTTCCTAAGATCAGGACATGTACTTAGGTTGAAGCTGCATGTCAATTTTAGTTACGGATTGGAAGATACGATCATCTTAAAATTTGTCTATTACCTAATCGACTTGGACCTCACCTTAGAGAGCTACTACCTACTTCAGGTAAATGAATCATTCAGATGCACTGGAATACTCTACTCAATAATACGAAGCTATTGGACCAAGTTTCATTCAATTCTAACTTAAAATAAAGGAGTTATGATACAAAAACATGTGTTGCTAAGGTGGTTGAGTGTCATGCTTCCAACGGAGAGGGCAGGAATTTGATCCCTGGCAAGTGTATTATTTTAATGGAAAAGGGTAAATGGTATGCTAGTGAATCTAACTATTTACTGACTAACCATTTACTACCTGACATATCTTCCCTAACCTTACACTTATAAATACCTCATGGATGAGCAATAATGGCAGACTAATTTGGAGCTCTAAAAACTACCTACTAAATCTCTACCTAACAGAATCTTGCCTAACCGAATCTCTTTAGTACATCTAAACATAGGGAATTATCTTAGCCTTATCCAATCATCTTCAAATATCTAGTCTACTATCCAACATCGAGTTATGGAGGACCAACCTTAATATTTATGGCACCAGAGTTCCACCGGACATAGGCATCTCTGGACCTAGGTACCTTCCGACAAAGGTACTGTTGGATAGAGAAATTGCCGTATCAAGACACCGTTGAACCGGCACCTCATCCAATAGAGACACCACCGGACTGAGGCGCGACCAGATAGAGACACTGTTGGACAGAGGCACTACTTGATAGAGAGATCGTCGAATCAAGGCACTGTCGAAACGGTACCCCATCGAACAGAGGCGCCGTCGGACAGAGAGACCGCCATACTGAGGCACCACTAGATAAAGACACCACCAGATAAGGCGTCGCTAGACAGAGACACCATCGGATAGAACGACCGTTGAACTAAGGCACTGTAGGATAGAGAAACTACCAAACCAAGGCACCGCGAAACAGAAACACCGTCAGATAGAGATACCACTAGACCGAGGCATTTTCGAACCGAGGAACCACCGGACCGACGAACCACCGACAAAGGGACTAGACCGAGGAACCATCGAACACCACCAGACCAAGGCACTGTCGGACCAAGGAGCATCAGATCCAAGGTGCCGAACCAAGTATGCCAAGAAAGCTAAAATAGGAAACTCAAAATCAAATCTAGTATATATGGAAGGTACCAAACCAAATAGAAATATCCTAGCAATAACAACTAAACATGAGTAGGTGAACATGGATAATCAAATAGGAGCCGATAAATAGATTTCTTTGGGTCTATGTCTTATTTTCTATTGAGCTACGGATCATCATATTTGGTCCCATAAGCATTGTACCAAGGATCTATATGAAGGATAATGAAAATGGACAGTGGATGTAGGCCTATTCTGGCTAAACCACTATAAATCTTTAGGTTCTTTACTTTACTATAATTTACTTTTTGCATAACCTACATGTACTCTCTGAAAATCAGTTAAGTTACAAATATGAATTTTTTTATGCACCCCATATACAAAGCTCTATAACAAACCGATTGGAGATGTTTGTCCACTTTTCATGTAAAAATCTGCCAAAAAGTTGCACAACATCCAAAAATAATTAAAATAGAGAGATCTAGCTGTAAATGGTAAAAATAAAGCAAGAGACACAAGAATTTTTAGTGGTTTGGAAAATCTGAGATCTACATCCACTTTAATTTTATTATTTAGAGACTTTGTCACAGGTAAAGGTGATTACTAATCTAATAGCCTAGAACATCAAAAAATAGTTTTCTTTGTGACAATGTCATGTAGAGAAAGAGTGAAGAAGATGAAGTGCCTAAAAGTCCTTTTTAAGTTGTCATATGCTTGTTATTTATAGAGAAATCGCCAAACGAAATCGTCAGATCTCGAAATACCAAGTCCAGCTCCAGATCCAAGAACGTAGGAGGAAAGTGAGGTCCCCCGACCAATAAAATCATTTCGACACCAATCAGAAGTGATCGACACTGATCTGATTTGTTAATGGCAAATCTTGTCATCCTCTCCTACTTGTTCTTTTAGCTTCCATCTAGCAAGCTCCAAGCACTTCTATCTTAGAAATTAGGATATTACCAAGAGATTCTGACATCTTTAGTACTTGTCCATTTCTTTAAAGCTCTTTGAAGTTGTTTACCTACTCCTTCAGAAGTGGGCTCCAGGATGATCACTTTAGCCAGCAATTCATAAGCCACAGCTTCAGACACATGTATGGTGCATAAAAATAGTTCGGTACAGACTTGAAGTGGTCGGTACCAAGATCACTTTGTGTTTATTATGGGCACGCTAGCCCATTAGGTATTAACCTAATGCCTTTCCAAACACGTCTTCAAGTCCTTGAACCACTTCGTCCACATCCCGATGTCCAGATTCATTTGAAAGCTATTTGGTCTAAAAGCCAAATAACACTTGCCCTCCCAAAGTATGCTTCTGTTGGAAATAAAGCATGCATTGGAACAAGACAAGCGTATACCACTATGCATACAAGTCTTTTGATGATTTAGGAGTTGCTTTAAAGGGTCATCTCTATTCCATGGGCATCTGTTCGATTGCTTTAAATAGCGGTATTATCACTCTCCATACTAAGGTAAAGACCCACACTCTGATGATCATCCCACACCTCAAACATGTAAGTTTTACTTTCCTCTTTAACCTCTCTTTTCCTTCTGATTGTGGGTCTAAAATTCGAGCATGCTTTCATATTTCACCGCCATGCTGCCTTAAATCCCCGGTGTCGATCCCTTGCGAACCAATTCCTAAAGCTTAAAGTGCTCTCCATCGATCAAGTTGAGTCGTCACCATCTCCTTCAAGCCACCGCCACTGCCCGCTTCTCATCTTGACCAATACCAACTTCTCAAATGAATTCGGGCTCGAATTTCCTTTGTCTCCAGTTCTTGATCCAGCCTCGTTAGATGGGTTCGGAATTTTTCTATACTAGTGGTGTTCACGGCATCGTCCTTGGCGATGCCTAGAGATCATCCATGACCAACAAATGGTCTGGGCCTTCGACTTTGTGATTGACCTATGCTTTACCGTTTCGTCAATGCAAAAAAGTAAATTTCTCTGTGGAAATTAGGCATGACCTGAATTTTTTAAGGAAAACTAAGGCTTGACTCGAAGTTATCACTATGCAAATCTAGGTCTCACCAAAAGTTTAACCTGCCGCTACTTGAGCCACAATGGTCCCGTATTTCTCTAGGGTCAACTTCGGGTCTTCTTTGAGCTTGCTTCGGGTTTTGCATCTTAGTATAGAATTCAAGCTTGTATGCACTTCAAGATGCATTGGCATTTCTTTCTTGAACTTGGTCGATCACAAATCATGTTTAAAATCCCAATAAGACGATTCTCTTTCAAAGAATAGTTGTGTGGAATGCACTTTTGCATTCAAATAATTCCATTGCACAACACTTCCAGTCATTGCACTTCCTGTATTCTCGCAAAAGAACACTCTGCGTCACTTTGGACAACAATTCCATTATCGATTATCTAATGATAATGGGTAAGATCTAACATACGGTCCATCATGTGACATGGCTCTTTTTCTGTTAAAAGCGGGATATCTACATAGAATTGTCCGCTCATTGTGTACGGGGCGTAGGGATCACAATATATAGATTGACACATTCAATTGCTCTGGTCGACGTTCAAGATCCGATTTGGTCAACAAATGTCGACATCCGTTGGATTTTGAGCACTAGTCACACAAGTTTATAAAATTGAGTTTCAAAATAAAACATACCTGACCCATTCAACATCATGTTTTCTTGTTCAGAATGACATGCCATTCTCCTTGATTCAACATTGGCGCTAAGCCGACAATGCCTTTGGAAGCCGGGTCTGCCACAGCTCAGGCCTTAGCCTCTGTAGTTGGAACTAGGCGCTCTATCATTATTGAATTATAGAGAATGATGATACCATCAGATCCAATCCATGACCAACCTCCTTTTTTGAATGAACGAGTCAACCTAAGAGTTCTTAAAGATCCTCCTAAACAAATGCAAATGGTCCTAACTACCTAGTCGCTTCGAATGATATGCTTGTGACATCTTACTCCCGATAATTAACAAATGGGCGCACAATCCTCCAATGGGCCACACATCTTGCAATAAGTACATCTTCCTAGGCAGTGCCGTACCGCCCTTAATCCATTACTTTGCATGTTCTTCCAGGAGATCGAGCTCACTCCCACTCAAATACATACCAACGATTATGCCTTATTGAGTTCTTTGTATGTCCTATTCATGAACCAATTTTAGCAACTCTAACATTTGGGAGCTAACACACCTTTCGAACTTTAAACAACGGTGTGGGTCACCATGTCTAAATATTATAGAAGCCTGGTGTTGGTGTAAGGCATTAAAGCACTCCACAACAAGTGCTCATACTTCAAGAATGAGTACTTCATTTTTTCGATGTTCGTATGACTTCAATAAGCTCTAGCTATCCTAAAGTAAGACTTCTTTCTTTCCATTCTTCCCCGTACTTGGATTCTCACCGTCCAAGTGTTTAACTTGTTATCTACTTTCTTCACAGATATCCCTGCTCCATACATGAGCAAAGAACACTCCGAGACTCTATAAACCCATAAGAGAATGAATATTCGATTCTACACCACTGCCTACATGCCGACAAATGAGAAACTTCACCAATGTGGCCTTTTACATCGTGAACGCTTCGCCGTTCCTATTGAAGTCACACCAAGAGGTTAAAGGGTGTCTACCATGTCTTTTTCCACTATTCGTAGCTTCAGCGAAGATATCTAAGGAGGGTGTTAGAGGCCCATCCGGTACGACGGACATCGGTGAATCTGTTGATAGAGAAGTAAAAGTACACATTATCGGTGAAGTGAAAGTAGAACGGGAGGAAAGGGTTGAAATGGAAACTATGCTTGAAGGAGGAGGTGAAGAGAAAGAAGAAGAAGGTGATGAAGAGGGCGATGATGATGGGGAATTCGATGAAGGAGGAGATTAGTCGTATGGAGAGACGTCTCTAAAAGCCTCCAAAATCATGCCTCGTCGTATTTAAAGCTAATTGTGGTCAAGACCTCTTAACGGACTGTAGAACTGAGCATAACACCTATAGTCGAGGCGAATCCTTCAGCTGGTTACTCAAAAAACATCTTCGACTTGTTGAGCGATCTTGACATCTTATTGGTGATCTTTTCAAGAAGCGCTCTGCTAGATTCAACATCCTTTTTGAGGGCATCCTCGTCGAAGGAGGTGAGATTCCATATTTACTACCCTCTGAACACAGTTCGTATAGTACTTATGGCAACATAGGCAATCCATATACTTCTAGGACCACGAACACATGTACCTCGTATTCAATCACATTTTAATGTTCCAAAGCCGATACAATCTTATCTTTCATTTCATGTACGATGGGAAAAGATTAATTTAGCTATCTTCACTCCAGCATCTCTAAACAAAGGAAACAAACTCCTCAGCCGTATCTTATTCGCTCCAGCTCTTATAATGAAAGGGAAACAGTTGAAGAAAAATCTTGGAGGAAAGGTAAATGGTGCTAAGCGGAAAGAGATAGGCAGAAGAGGAGATGAAAAACTATAATCAAGAAAAAAGACATAAGGACTCGTGTGACCGCCATGGTTCCTGTTTCGGTCTTCCTCTACCTCGATCTCAGCTATATCTTTTCTCCCAACAACAGCCTCCAACATCACTTTCTTTTACTACCAGAATTCCTTTACCTCAACAATCCAAAGGAGTCTCCATTCGCCCATCTCCACCTCCACCTCCAAACCCATCAAGCAGAATGCAAGCCGCCTTCCCCAACCTTTGCCTAACTGGGGTAACACTCGATCGTGATCTTAAAAAATTTCTAGTGAAAAGGAAAATAGAAGGGTTGGAGAAATCTAAGAGCTTATAAACCAAGGGTTTGAATGGATGAAACTTGCCTTTGCTCTCTCTGATGTCAATTTAATTCAAAAACTGATATCTAGTCGTTTAAATAAGAAAAGAAGAGCTATGATAGAATCATAAAGGAGTATAAAAATGAGTTGGCTAAAGCTATAGAAGAAAGAGACGCGACCCAAACTTCAGCTAAGAATTCCAAAGATTCGGTTAATGAAATGGTAAAATCTCACAATCAACTCATTCTTGTGATGAAAGATCAAAAACTGCATGTGAAGAAAATGCCCACCTTAAGACGCAGCCTACGACTAAGGACTTGGCCCTCCAAGAGAAAGACAAGGTGCTTCAGGCCAAGGAAGCCGAAATCTATAAACTCCGAATCGACAATGAGAAGGTTGAATCCACCTTGCTCCTAATTAAAGCGGAGAAATTAGAGGCCTACATTGACCATGCTACAACCATGAAGGAGCTAATCGAGCTAAAGGGGAATAAGGCTAGGGAAAAGGAAGACTTGAATTCTACCATCAACAGTTCTTCGCTAACGTCATCCAATTTAGAAACTTAAGGTGGTTGGGAAGCACCTTTTTTTTCACTTTTGCTGAGCCTAAAAAGAGGTAGCACGTCATGCGGAAGCATCAAGTGAAGATCTCATTGAAGCTGAATTGAAAGCCAAATATCCTGACACCGATGATATTATAAAACTAGAAAAGGGAAAGGCAATCCTAGTTGAAGAGGGTGCCACTATTGCCGATGCTCCTGTTAGTTCAAGTGCATCGGGCCATGCATAATTATCATCTCCTAAAATCCAATAGGTTGTAGTGATGGTTCTACATCCGGGGGCAGCTCTGAGGCCACCCAAATTATCATTCCAGATTTCATAGCAATTACCTCCTATGAGTACTACATTCCTGTTTATATTTCTCAACCTATCCCGTTAGCTACAAAAGAGGGTGAAATTATCATATCTTCTGCTAAGAAAACTCAGACCCGTGAAGGTATTTCAATCGTTTCTCCAATGTTCGAGATCCTTTAATTCTCATCTGAGACTGTCACTACCTTTCGCGAACTCATAGGTCATTCATCTCTTTTGCCTTCTTCGTCGCCACTCACATATGGCTTGGGTCCTGTTACTATTGCTACTGAGATAACCTCTATTACCACATGACTTTGCTTTCTTCCGATCAATTCTAAGAATTGCTTATCTAAACTTTAAGAAAAGTAATTAACCACGAGAGGTTAGAGTAGAGTATGAAGTGTACGAGGTTTAGAGTGTAAAAGATGGAGGAAAAACCTCTTGGTACCGAGAGAAACCTCTCGATACCGACTGGTTTCCATAGTTCCAAAAGCAATGATTTCCCATAAGTTCCACTATCTTATTCTTCTAATCGTGTTTCCAAGTTCTAGAGTCGTTTCGTTTTTTTTGACCTTCTACTTCTGGCTGAAATCTGTTGGGGTTAAAAAATAGGTTAAGAATTTAATGCCTAACCCAAAGAGGACCCATCTCTGGCACTTCCTATCTGAAATCGTAAGAAATCTCATACAACCACTTAATACTTCATTTATTAAAAGAGGCAAATCCAAAAATAGCCACTTTACCTCAATCCAGAAGTAGGCCCTTTTGAGATTTCCCACTATGCACCTAATAGATAATATGTAATATGACCCATACCCAAACCATGACATCTCACGTTAGTCTGCATATTCGTATGTACTAGTTGCAATATTAATTAGGAAGATTTACCCTATAAAATTGAGATTAACCTCATGTCCATCATGGAAACTTATTATAGGTGATGTCACATATCAATCCCAAAGTTACATTGTTGGTAGCCAGATTAAATGGGTAGACTTCTGTGTGCTTTTAAATGACCTCGCATCCTTATAACTTAACCATTTTCCTGCTCTCCTAATATACTACAAAAGTATATAATATTTATATAGTATACCTCAACCACATTTACACATTAAGGCCATATATGGAAAATTCCTTATTTCTCCTTTAATTATGGACTAATTTCCATAATTATCCTTAACTTCCTTTCTATGGGTTTAATGCTATTACTAACCTATTTATTTTATATGTTTGTTAGCACCAAAATTGGTCACTAACCTCGTAGAGAAAGATTATGTAGAGAAATAAGTGATGAAGGTAAATTAAACAGAGAAGACAATGCTAATCTAAATGCAGAAAGTAAGAACACCAAATTTATAGTGGTTCAGCGTAATTGCCTACGTCCACTTTGAGGTTAAACTTTATTGATCTTCTTAATGATTGATTACAAATACAATTCGTAGATCAAATGCTTGAATGAAGTTGTTAAGTAAAGAAGATGAGTCTGAACAATGGCAGAGTCTCCCCAGTGTTCTCCCAAAAAAGGTCCTTTTCACTGTGACTCTGCTCCTCTATTTATAGACAAAGATGGGCTGGACTTCCCAGATGGGCTTGGTAGCCGAACACCCTAGCCCAAGTATAGTGGTCGCTGCATGCCGAACCAGGTAGGCCGAACACAATGATGCCGAATCACCCTTCCTATGCCGAACGGTATGTTTGATGTGTGGGAAGTGCAGAATAGTTGTTAGTCGAAGCCGAACGTGCCTCTGGCTGAAGCGCTTGACCGAACAATGCACTCTGGCCGAACGATGCATTCTGGCCGAACGATACCTTTGGGCAAACGATCCTCCTTGGCCTAACGTGCCTTCTGGCCGAACGATGCTTTTTAGCCGAACGATCCCTTTGACCGAACGATGCTTTTTAGCCGAACGATCCCTTTGGCCGAAAGATACTGCCATGTCGAGTAATCATATACGCCGAACGCCTTCTAATGCCGAGTACTCTTGGATGCCGAGTACTCCTTGATGCCGAGTGCTACTGGATGCCGAGTACTACGCTGAGTACTCCTAGATGCCGAGTACTAGTTGCCTGGTCAAATCTCCAGGAAACACTTGCCCCCCAAAGTGTATCGCGTGGCCGAACGTGGTACGCTTTGAATCATGTAACCTTTTCGTCTCGTCTTAAACTCTTGACTAACCTCGAATGGAGATGTCTTTTTTAGAATTCCAGTGGTTTAGGTGTGTGCCGAATGTTTACCAGACGCCGAACGAGGCATTCGTATCCGCACGTGCCTCTGTCCGAACGAACCTTCAGTGCCGGACACTCTTATACGCCGATGCCGAACGTCATGACCTTGACCGGTTCCACCGGATGTAGCCTTTTCGACTTCTTCTGTTTCCCTATAAAAGCCAACACCTCTATTCTTCTTTTCCTTTTCACACTTCCCTTGCTTCTGCCGAACCTATCAGCATACAACTCGCCGATTCTTCCCAAGTTTCTTCCTTACCAACTAGGTACCGATCCTTTCATCTCAATACAGCCTTTATGCTCGAACTCCCTTAATTGATGGGATAAATCGAGCCTTGGACAAAATGTCGAGTCACACGATGAGTGGTGGTAGGGAGTGTAAATAGAGATGATTTTTTTCCAGAAATCAATGATAGACACACTGTGGTTTGGCATAGGTATTTTATGTCGGACCAGATTGGTGGAAGTAGAAACATGGAGTAATTAGGAGATGACTAGGGGCATCGAGCGGTCTGGTCTGGTACGACTTGCCGAACGATTCGCCCTCGTGGTTCGGTGTGGATGGAGGAAGAGACGAGGCCAACGTTGAAGACAACGTGCCGATGGTCATTTCAGTCGAACAGTCACAAACACCGTACCATACTCAGGCTAAAACACGCCGAACAAAACAAGGCCGAACGATCCCTTTAGCCGAACAATGACTTTAGCCGAACAATGCTTTAGCCGAACAATGACTTTAGCCGGACCAGGACTTAGCCGAACAATGACTTTAGCCGAACAGTTACTTGATGCTCAGTTTTATAGCAACAACTTTGCAACCTTCAAACTTTCAACGCTTTTACACGATTGCTTGCACTAGATCACACACCACACGGGGGGGATATTCGTGTTGTTAACTCTAACGTTCAACGTTTTTTCAAGTATAGTTTTCGCAGGCACTTAAACATATTCATTATTTATTGGGGATGTCTATGAAGTCTAGCTCCGCCACCATATCTGACAGGCCTGGGCCATCATCAAGGTAAGAAGCTGCTGATACTTCAAATCCGTTGACTTCCCCTGCCCATAACTTAGCACCCGATGCCCTGGAGGCAACAATTCTTTTAGACAACCCGATCGATTCTCAAGCTTCGAAGATCAATGAAGCCGCACTTCGACGGATATGCTCCATTCATGGGATTCCTTTCGCCGATGTGTTAGTCCCTTCGCGACACGATCGTCCTCACCTGCCCCCAGTCGGATATACCACATGCAACAAGTTCATGTGTTGGATGGGCAGCGTGCCTCCGTTTAATTTATTCCTCCGGGATGTGTTGCAGTACATCGACATTGCTCCGTCGCAACTGCATCCGAACGGTCACGCGTTTCTATATGGGACCTATCTACTCTTTATGGCCGTCTTCTCTAGACCCCCAACTTCTGGCAACATCAGATACATCTATATGATCAAGGAGCGGAAAGACAGCCCTTCCTTCATGTTCCTCGAGCCGTACCACAAATGCCAAATCTTGACAGGGGCATGTAGTAAATTTTCCCTGTACAAACAGGAATGGTTCTACGTGCGTTGCCCTCCTGGTTTTGCGAGGAGATGGGTTGAAGACAGTAAGTCTCTTCGCTGAGTCATCATTCACGATTAATCGGAGTCATGCTTTTTCTAACTCCTCGTTTCATCTTTTTTAGGTATCAATCCGCGTCCGGAGGGCCGAGGATATTCTGAGGCCGTTGAGGCCATTAGAGCTCTTCCTGCCGAGGAACGAGACATTCAGACCATTATTTCAAACGAGTCATTGTCGAGGTTCGGCTTGCTAGCCCATGGTCGCCGGATTAGCCTTCCGGAGGGCGTCTCTATTCCCAAGCCAGCATCCGGTAAAGGGAAAAAACAGGCCGGATCGTCATCACGCCGCACTCCTGATACGCACGAAGAAGGTGAGCGCAAAGAGGACGAAGCTCCAGAGACCCAAGGCGAGAATGTGGGTCCCGCTTGGAATCCGGCGGTCGAAGTTCATGACATTGAAACGTCATCCTCCCCTTCGAAGGGAGAGAAGAGGTTAAAATACAATATTCGGAAGGAGAAAGTTGGCGGCACTTCAAAAGATATGCCTATCCCGCCAGAGAAAGAGGCTTCCTCACAGCACCTGGAGAGTTTTCTAAGGGGTTTGTCGAATCTTTCTATCCCCGACGACATACTTAATTACGGGTTTGACGATCCTAAAGCCCTCAAGTTTTCTTCGCCCGCTAGAGGCAATGCGGGAGTTCAACTCCTAGTCCAGGGAGACAATACTCCGATTAGTAAAGACAAAAGAACTGGTCCGTCGGGGGGAACACTAGGACACACACGCACATACGCATTCCATCATACACTTCATGTTTTTTCTTGTTTCTCGGATCTTTCTTAACTCGTTGTTATCTCTATTCTTTGTAGGTGACATGGGGCGCTCTCACGGATTCGATCGCCTTCATGGTTCTTCGATATTTCATCATCCCAGATGGGATTCAGGTTCAGGCAGACGCAGGGACAGAGAAGATTATGAAGATAGAGACAACCGTCCCCGCGATTCGTCTTATCGTAAGAAGGCATACTCCCAATCTTCACAGTCCCGTGATCCTCTTCCTCCATCTGAGCCGGATATAGAGAAGTCTTCACAAAAGGGGTACCAACCCGATGCTCCTCGAGAACAACACTCTGGCTCGTCGAGCACAAGGCAAATTCGGGAGCAACAAAAAGAGAAGAACTTCCAAAGCCTCCTCCCCTACTCCCGCGGTTGACCCAACTGTAGCGGAAAAGATGGTCGATCTTAAGGCCAAATTTCCAAAAATTTGTTTCGATGGTTTGAAATTCCTCCCGGCTATTCACCATATCCCTGGGCACGTGAAGCAGAGTGCCATTGCCTGTAACAACGACGTCTATGTTCAACATGACGCGTTTGTTCACTTGGTTGAAAAGATCTCGGAGGTGTCTGTTGAGCGACAATATGAGATTGATCGTCTGAAATTGGAGGCTGGTTGTGACAAGAACATCATCAAGCACCAAGACGAGGAGCTGGAGCTCGCTTCGTACAAGTCGAAGCTGGAAGCCGCTGAGCAAAGCGCAAAAGATACTACTGAGGTAGTCGCTCATTTAGAGGTGGCTCACAAGAAGGAACTTGATGAAGCAGTCCAGCGTAGCGGTGCCCTTGCGCTAGAAAAAGATTCCATTCAAAAATAAAGGGACACGCTCGCTTTACAAGTCACATAGTTGAAGGAATTACTTTCCAAGGAGAAAGAGGACAAAGTAGCTGCTCAAGAAGAGTCACAACGATACTGTGATGAAATCGTTGCTACTCGGCTCCTGAAAACGAAGCTCGATGATGAACTTGCTGGGGTTGAAAAAATGAAGGACGAAGCCCGTGAGGAGGGCAAAAGAAAAGCTGCGGAGGAGATTGATTCTCGCCTCGAGGCGGCCGCAGAAGCCGGCAGGGAAGAGGTCAAATGCATGTTTGACCCGTTGATCGCTGAGTATGGAGCCCGCGTCCTTATGCATCGTGACTTAACATTCTCGGGCGAGGGCTATCTCGAATCCCTAGCTGAGGCCTGGGAAACTTTAGTGAAGATTAGGAAAATCGAGTCGGGCTCTGAAGAGGTCGATGAGGATGCCTTGGTGAAGGAGTTTCTTAGGGGGAATGAGCCAGCGGATTTATCCGCAGCTTTGGCGCTTTATAACAATGGCTCTCCCCTTCCAAAAGAGAAAAGTGATGAAGCTGGCCTGTCTGGGGATGAGACTACGGCTCCTCATATTGCTGCTCCTCCCGCTGCTCAGTCGGCCGGTCGACACTTGACCCGTTCGAGCAGCATGTCGGCTATGATCCTGAAGATCCCGGGCTTGGCGTTCACGTGCTATCTCCTATTCTGGAGGGTGAAACCCCACGCGCAACCGATAGCCAACCATAACCCGGTAGGAAACTCTTCTTTTCTAGAAGTCGAAAGATCTTGATATTCTCCAGCATTGGTTATTCGTTCTAATGTTCATTCTTTATGTTTTCATGCAGGCTGCTCTGATCCCGAGCCAACTCCGAGGAGCGATGACGCCAAGGGGGAGGCAGAGAAAACAAGCGATGTTGTTCACGCGGGAGTAACTCCTGGCCCTGACGCTCAAGTGATCGGGGCGCTAGATGATGACAGGCTTGACACTTCGTCTCCTGCCGAAGGGAGTGATGAAATCGAGATCACTGGCGCCTCTGAGCATACCTCAAAGATGAGCATGAAGGAACGCCTCGCCGAAAAGGTGAAGAAAAAGGTCGAGGTCAAAGTCGAACCTGAAATACTCGAACTTACCGACCCGCGGAACAGACCTCTGAAAATCATTCTCCCAGGCAGGTTTAAACCACTGGATGTCCCGTCTCCTACTCCTGACTCCGCTTCTTTAGTGAGCAAGAAATCCAAGAAAAAGCGCGAGGGGAGGAGTCGTCGGAAAAAACAAAGGAAGACAAGAAGAAGAAACCGAAGAAATGATCGATACACTCGTTCAACGAGCTTCTTGCTTAAGTCTTGTAGTTGCTTTTATCTTTTGTATCTTGTAGTTTGTATAGATAGGTTCTTAACTCTGAGTTTTGTAGGAGTAACCGTGTAACCCCATTTTGAACTATTGAATGAAGTTTAGTTTCTTTTTCGTTTGAATGATTCTCTTGCTTTTCTTTGGTTTGCTGACTAACTGTAGTCATAACTCAAGTTTTTAGGAGTTGCATTATTTCCCAGTCCATTCTCGTGTTGTTCGAACATTTCCAGATGTGGCATACTTCTTGTCCCACATTTCTTGAGTACTTGGACTTTTTTCTAAATTTGTGCTCCAGGGATTTAGAGTAAGTTGATCCGCGTTCAAGGGATTCGGAGGTTCGTAACGTTTATACTCTAGTCCTCGCTCCGGGGACTTAGAGTACTCCGATCCGCGCTCTGGGGACTTAGAGTACTCCGGTCCGCGCTATGGGGATTCGGAGATTTGAAATCGTTTATACTCTAGTCCGCGCTCTGGGGACTTAGAGTACTCCGATCCGCGCTCTGGGGATTCGGAGATTTGAAATCGTTTATACTCTAGTCCACGCTCTGGGGACTTAGAGTACTCCGATCCACGCTCTGGGGATTCGGAGATTTGAAATCGTTTATAATCTAGTCCGCGCTCTGGGGACTTAGAGTACTCTGATCCGCGCTCTTGGGATTCGGAGATTTGAAATCGTTTATACTCTAGTCCGTGCTCTGGGGACTTAGAGTACTCCGATCCGCGCTCTGGGGATTCAGAGATATGAAATCGTTTATACTCTAGTCCGCGCTCTGGGGACTTAGAGTACTCCGATCCGCGCTCTGGGGATTCGGAGATTTGAAATCGTTTATACTCTAGTCCGCGCTCTGGGGACTTAGAGTACTCCGATCCGCGCTCTGGGGATTCGGAGATTTGAAATCGTTTATACTCTAGTCCGCGCTCTGGGGACTTAGAGTACTCCGATCCACGCTCTGGGGATTCGAAGATTTGAAATCGTTTATACTCTAGTCCGCGCTCTGGGGACTTAGAGTACTCCGATCCGCGCTCTGGGGATTCGGAGATTTGAAATCGTTTATACGAGTTCGTGCACCGTACAGGATAATGTAGTTCTAGTAATTCATCACCCGACTATGAAATATAGAAACATTAGTAATTCGTGGAAAATACGGCTTCAAGCCTTTATTAATGAAAAACAACTAAACTGCTTGATTACATAGTTAAAAAGAAACTAAGTTGCGACTGAACGAAAACATATAGGAAATAACAGTGCCTAAAACAAGAAAGAAAACATGCTAAATGTAATAATGCCACAAATGTTCACTGTTCCACGCTCGGGGGAGTGTCGTGCCATCAACGGTCGCTAGCTTGGACGTTCCCTCTCCAAGCTTCCGTTCAATGACGTACGGACCTTCCCAGCTGGGATTCATACGTGATGGTACTGGGAAAACTCGTTTCAGAACGAGATTACCCACATCAAAAGTCCTTGGGCGGATTCTGCCGTCGTAGTAACGCTTGACTCGGTGTCTATGCGCTGCCGCCCTTAATTCGGCCTCTTCTTGTTTTTCATCGATGCGGTCCAGTGATTCCAACAAGAGGTCCTTATTCGTCTTGGGATTGTAATATGTCACTCGATGCGATGGAACTTCAAGTTCCACGGGTATAACGGCTTCCGAGCCATATGCCAATGCGAATGGAGTGTGGCTGGTCGCGGACTTGTGGGTAGTTCTATAAGCCCACAATGCTGTCGGGAGCTCATCTACCCACTTGCCTCCGACTTTCTCCGAACGCTTCTTCAGTATTGACTTGATTATTTTGTTAACGGCCTCGACTTGTCCGTTAGCTTTTGGGTGTGCAATGGCGGCGAACTTCTTCTCGATGCCATACTTTAAACAGAACTCTTTGAACTCTCTGCTTTCAAATTGCGTCCCGTTGTCCGTAATGATGGTGCGAGGAAGGCCAAAGCGGCATATGATGTTTCGTACAACGAAGTTAATGACCTTCTTAGAGGTGATGGTGGCCAAGGGTTCTGCCTCAGCCCATTGTGTGAAATAGTCGACTGCAACTATCGCGTATTTCGCACCACCTTTGGATATAGGCAAAGAGCCGATTATGTCGATTCCCCAGATTGCAAATGGCCAGGGACTGATCATTTGTGTGAGTTCCGTTGATGGAGTTCTTGGGATTTTCGCATATCTTTGACACTTGTCACATTTCCTTGCGTAGTCTGCAGCATCCCGAGTCACGGTCGGCCAGTAGTATCCATAGTGGAGGATCTTTTTTGCTAGCGTTTGCCCCCCGGTATGGTCGCCACATTCCCCTTCGTGAACCTCTCTTAAGACCCGCTCTGTATCGTTATGAGCGATGCACCGTAATAAGGGGACCGAGAACCCTTTTCGATACATTATTCCATCCTGCATCACGTATCGCGCGGCCTTTCGAAGGACCTATCGCCTTTCGCTCCTTTTTTCTGGTAAAGCCCTAGTTGTCAGGTACAGTCTGAACGGGGTCATCCACGACTCCTTTTCGGTTTCTGTTTCCAACACACGGTCAACTTTCATCTCGTCTATGCTCGGGGCATGCAAGGCCTCAACGGGAAACAATCCCATTTGCTGCGCGTCGCCTGTGCTTGCAAACTTAGCCAACAAGTCGGCTTCTTTATTCTGTTCGCGCGGGACATGTGAAATGTCATAACGCTCAAGATTTGACAGTAGTTCTTGGACCTAAACAAGGTACGGAGCCAACTTCTGTCCCTTTGCTTGGTAATCTCCCCGCACTTGGTAAACCACCAACTGTGAGTCACAAAAGATTTCAACTGATTTGATCCCGAGTTCTCCGATGAGCTTCAAGCCAGCGATCAGTGCTTCATATTCTGCTTCGTTATTTGTAGCTGGGAAATCAAGCTTCAAAGCATAATAGATTGATCGATTTTCTGGAGTTATAAGAACTACACCCGCGCCGGAGCAACGGTCGTTTGATGCCCCATCAGTGTATAATTTCCAACGAAAGGGGGGAATGACGTCATGATTATCTGGTTCTATGGGTATGGTAAACTCAGCGATGAAATCTGCTAATGCTTGCCCTTGTATGGCCCTCCGTGGCAAGTAGGCGATATCGAACTGGCTCAACTCGATGTTCCATTTTAGCAATCTTCCGGAAGTTTCTGGTCGTTGGAGTATCTGCCGCAGGGGTTGATCGGTATAAACACTGATTGAGTGTGCTTGAAAATATGGGCGTAGCTTACGTGATGCAATCACCAAGCAATAGGCCAATTTCTCGATTTTGGGGTAATTTCTTTCTGCCCGCGTTAAACGCTTGCTAACGTAGTACACCGGCTTTTGGATTCGGTCCTCCTCGCGAACCAGAACCGCACTTATCGCATGTGGGGATACAGCCAAGTATATGTACAACATCTCATGGTCTACTGGTTTTGATAGCACTGGTGGACTCTCCAGATGCCTCACCAGATCCCGGAATGCTTCCTCACAACTAGACGTCCATTCGAAGTTCCTCTTCCCTTTCTTTATTACATCAAAGAAAGGGATGCACTTGTCAGTCGCCCTGGATATGAATCGACTTAGCGCAGCTACTTTTCCATTCAAGCTCTGTACATGCTTTATAGTCCTGGGTACTTGCACATCTCGAATAGCTTGGATCTTTTCGGGGTTAGCTTCAATTCCCCTAGCATTGACGATGAATCCCAAAAACTTCCCCGACGCAACGCCGAAGGAACACTTCAGAGGGTTGATCTTCATCCTGTAATACCTGAGTATGTCGAACATTTCAGCCAAGTCTCGAATGTGGTCGTTTGACTGTCGTGACTTCACGAGCATGTCATCCACATAGACTTCCATCGTTCTACCAAGCTGGTCCTTGAACATTCGATTCACCAAACGTTGATAAGTCGCTCCTGTGTTCTTCAGTCCGAAGGGCATTACTACATAGCAGTATAGCCCGACATCCGTAACGAAGCTGGTGCGTTCCTAGTCCAGGATATGCATCGGAATTTGGTTGTATCCCGAGTATGCATCCATGAATGATAACAGCTCATGTCCTGCGGTGGAGTCGACCAACTGATCGATCCTTGGTAACGAGAAACTGTCCTTGGGGCATGCTTTGTTCAAATCGGAATAGTCTATGCAAGTTCTCCATTTCCAGTTTGCCTTTTTCACCAGTACAGGATTCGATACCCATTCAGGATAGAGGGCGTCGCGGACGAACACATTGGCTTTGAGTTTGTCCACCTCCTCTCTGAGAGCAGCGGACCTCTCCGGGTCCATTCCTCTCCTCTTTTGTTTAACCGGGACGTATTTCGGGTCTATGTTCAACATATGACTCGTGATGGCGGGAGAAATCCCACACATATCAGAATGCGTCCAGGCAAAAACATCAAGATTCGCCCGGAGGAAGTCACTAAGGTCTTCGGTCATTGCGGGGCCAAGCTGTGATCCGATCTTCAGTATCCGCGAAGGGTCGTTTCGGCTAACTGAAATGTCAACTGTTAGTTCAGCCAGCGCTGCCTTTTCTTCCTTGGGTTTCTCATCGTTGTCTCTCGGATCTATGTCTCTGAAGATCCGAGAATTATGCCCGAGCCAGGGCTCGGGCACTACTTGTCAATTATCCGTGTTAAGGATGCGGACGGAATTGTCCGCAGCCTTTCCTTTCTCCCTCCGATGGGCCTCCCAGAGCTCAGCCACATAACAGGAACGACCAGCTGCTTGGTCGCCATGAACATTACCTACCCCTTTGTCAGTTGGGAACTTCAAAGTTAAGCACCACAGGGCTAATGCTGCCCTAAACTCAGCCAGGGCCGGTCGGCCCAAGAAAACATTATACGGAGAATCCACATCCAAAACTACGAAGGGTAGGATTCGCACCCTCCGACGTTCGCCTTGTCCCAGTTCAACTGGTAACTCAACATAGCCCACTGCATCGGTCGCTGCGCCATTAAAGCCGTGTATGCGAGCTTTGGACGGTTTCAAGTCCTTTGTTTCCATTTTCATCTAGTCATAAGCCTTCTTGAAGATGATGTTGATGGAACTTCCACAATCAATCAAAATTCTTTTCACATATGATGGTCCGATTGTTGCAGATATGACCATCGGGTCGATGGTTGGAGCCTCCACTTGGTCAGCATCTCTGTTTCTGAAGACTATATCATCTGTCATTACGCGCTGTTGCTTAGCAGGGGTCCCATCCTCCGTGTTCGAACAGCATTCGAAATCTGCATGCTTCAGGGCACTAGCATACCGCTCCATCTCCTGCCAATTTTTATCCGCGGGGTGAGGCCCGCCGATGATCGTGTTTATGACTAGCCTACCCACAGTTCGGGCAGGCTCCTCGGAATGACGCGGAGACGGTGCACGACCTGGGTTGGACGTTCCCTATCCTCCTTCCTGTGGATCCTTCACAAATTCTTGCAACTTCTTTTGCCTAATCAACTTCTCGATAGCGTCGTGCAGGTGTCTGCATTCTTCTGTATTGTGCCCATAAGTCTCTTGGAAGCGGCAATAGTTCCCGGTCCGTTTTTGTTCCTCGGTTGATTCTTTTGGATGTGGCTTTCTGTACTGAAAGGCATTGCAGGTTGATAGGTAAATGTTCTCAAGAGACGCATTCAGCGGGGTATACTCGTTGTAGCTTGGAATTCTCGATTTCCACTTCCCTGCTTCTCTCTTCTTCCCTTGATTTCTTCCTCCGGACTCCTTAGGCTGCCCGGACTTATTCTGGACATTGACTTGGACCTTTTCCGAGTTGTCCCCGGACTGTTTCACAGCAACGTTGCTTTTCATGGACTCTTGGACAGGCCCTGGTGTCTTATCTCGTCTTACCCACCTAGCTTCCTCTCTCCTTATGAACTGGTGTGCCTTTGAGTAGAAATGCTCTAGCGTAGTCGGAGGTTTTCCTGCCAACCAGTCTCCAAACTCATAATCCGGATCCACACCTCTCATCACAGCCATTAGGATTGCATGATCGTTGGGATTACTGACTTCAGTTGCCGCAACACGGAACCTTTGTAAATATTCCTTCAATGACTCCCCGGGACTTTGGATTACACTTGACAGAGACATCACGTCCTTTGGACGAGTAGTGTGTATCCTGAACTTCTCAATAAACTTCTTTGCCAACTCCTTGAAATTGGATACAAACCGCGAAGGAAGTCGGGTAAACCACATAGTAGCGATCCCAGATAGAGTAATTGGAAAGCATCTACACTTGGTGGCATCATTTGCTCTAGCTGAATCCATCATCCATTCGTACCTCATGACATGCTGTCTGGGGTCAGTCTTTCCCTCGTACGCAGGGATAGTTGGCATACTAAACTTTCTGGGGTACGCCGCCTGTAACACAACATCTGTGAACGGAGTGTGACTTTTTGATACTCCCCAATCGTCATTTGACAAGCCTTGATTTTCTTTCATCAATTGCCTGACCATGGCTGTCAGGTCTGGTGTCTGTATGGAAGGTGGAAGGTTAGAGTCTGTTCTACGTGACTGTCCATGTTGATGCCTCCTTTCTTGGCGATCTGCCAATCGTGCGTCTTGAGGTTCGACATCATTAGTGTTTTGATGGTCTGGGCCTCCAGCCTCCATCTATACTCCAGTTCCTAAGTTTCTAGCTTCGACTTGGTCACGGTTTCTAGCTGTTTAAGCAGCAGCACCCGTCCGCGCAGCTTCAGTCTTACGGCGTCTGCGCCTGGGAGGTTCATCAGAAGAAGTTGAGCTGTCGGATGAGGAATAGGGAGCGGGATTGCCCCCAGCATTCTGTTGCTGCTGTTGAGTGAGTTGTGCCATCAGGTTGGCGTTAGCTTGCATCTGCTCTCCTAGTTGTCTCCTGCTTTCCCTGAGTTCTCTCATCAAGTCGTTGAACTCTATTCTGGTGACAACTGGAGTTTGGTCCTGGGTGGCAATTCCTACACCCGAAATCGCTGGTTGATTGCTAGGTCCTGCTTGTTGCACGCTAGCAGTCTCATGGGCATCCGCATTATGAGAAGCTGACCTGGTACGTGGTCTTGCCATTGTAGAGTTATTGGTAGGAACTCTGAGTAGAATCAACGGATGTCCTATCAACGAGTCGGATCTTCTTTGGGGGATTTGTTCAATCCAGTAGCTTCAAAGCAGATCCTTGAGGTCTGAGAATTCAATTCTCGGTGAAAGCACCAAAGTGTTAGCACCAAAATTGGTCACTAACCTCGTAGAGAAAGATTATGTAGAGAAATAAGTGATGAAGGTAAATTAAACAGAGAAGACAATGCTAATCTAAATGCAGAAAGTAAGAACACCAAATTTATAGTGGTTCAGCGTAATTGCCTACGTCCACTTTGAGGTTAAACTTTATTGATCTTCTTAATGATTGATTACAAATACAATTCGTAGATCAAATTCTTGAATGAAGTTGTTAAGTAAAGAAGATGAGTCTGAACAATGGCAGAGTCTCCCCAGTGTTCTCCCAAAAAAGGTCCTTTTCACTATGACCCTTCCCCTCTATTTATAGACAAAGATGGGCTGGACTTCCCAAATGGGCTTGGTAGCCGAACACCCTAGCCCAAGTATAGTGGTCGCTGCATGCAGAACCAGGTAGGCCGAACACAATGATGCCGAACCACCCTTCCTATGCCGAACGGTATGTTTGATGTGTGGGAAGTGCAGAATAGTTGTCAGTCGAAGCCGAACGTGCCTCTGTCTGAAGCGCTTGACCGAACAATGCACTCTGGCCGAACGATGCATTCTGGACGAACGATAACTTTGGCCGAACGATCCTCCATGGCCTAACGTGCCTTCTGGCCGAACGATGCTTTTTAGCCGAACGATCCCTTTGGCCGAACGATGCTTTTTAGCCGAACGATCCCTTTGGCCGAAAGATACTGCCATGTCGAGTAATCATATACGCCGAACGCCTTCTAATGCCGAGTACTCTTGGATGCCGAGTACTACGCCGAGTACTCCTTGATGCCGAGTGCTACTGGATGCCGAGTACTACGCCGAGTACTAGTTGCCTGGTCAAATCTCCAGGAAACAATGTTCAATACATTATTAATTATAAAAATAATAATACATAAGTAATAATTAAGCTAACTAATATATGTATGTATGTAAGTACATATGTATGTACGTATGTATATTCCAAAGCATGCGTAAAATACTCCTATTCTAAAATTCTCACGTCCTATCCTAATCATTAAAATGTCAAAACTTCCAAATTCATACAAGTCTAACTCCATATAATAACTTACAAAATAGTTAACATCCTTAGCCAAACAAGTAGGCTTGCATTAATAAAATAGAGTCAAATACCAAACTTATTTTATATTAATATATAGAATCAGCTCCTCTATTTCAAGAGAACAAAAATTATATTTTAAATGCTTTATATTATATTCAACTTTTACATGTACGAACTTGAACTGAAAATGAGATTCATATTCAAATTACGGAAATAGACAGTGCAAACTACAAATAGGAGAATTCGTACTTTATACATCATTTCCTAACTTATTTTCTTTTTTAAGAACTCTTTAGCACATCAATAAAGAAAAGTTGAAAGTGGAATAGAATATAAAATATTCAAATTGCAATAACAAAACAATTCTACTATTTTAATATAAAACAATTGAGATTCCAATAAATCTGATAATTGATATTTCATTTGGGGGAATTTTAGGGCTTTAGCTTTAGGGTTTTCATATGCAAAATTCCCTAAGCATAAAACAAATCTAAACTTCTACTATACAAATACTAGAATGTGAACAACTCAAATTTCCACTCATAAATAATTTCCAGCTTCCTTTTGGATTCAATTCACATCTTTTTCTAACTGCTCCTTCAGATTTCCTCTCTTTGAAATATACAAAATTCAATTATAGATAAAATAGATTTAGAATTCAGAGATTAGGAAAGAATAAAAACAAAAGAACATATATCTATACAAACCTATTACCTTTTTTCCTTGGACTTGAATTCTTGAATCTAATTGAGGAAGAAGACTGATGGAGTTTCGTTAGCATTCCAAATAATTTGTGAATAAAAGTGAGGGGGCTAGCCTCTTATTTATATGGGTTAGAATGCGACAGAACTATAAGATTTAAATCGGTTTAATATAATAATATCCAAGCCATTTGTGGCCTAATTTAACCCTAGCATCAATACTCCCACTGATCGACAGTTCACCCTCAAGCGGTCGATCGATCAAGGAAAAGGGTCGACCGGTCCCCTATTTTGGATGATTAATTGCTTGCCATTATATTCATTTATTTTTTTTCCTTTTTAATACTAACGTTAAATTTTTTCTCAACGTTAATTTGCACTAACGTTAAAATATTAATTATCCAATTTAATTTCCAGATTAAACTTATTTAAATTTAATATTTGAATTCATTTGAATTATTTTAAATTCAAAAACTTTAAATCTCAATAAATTTTTGTTTTGAGCTTCGATTACAAAACTTTATGTATGAAAGTTGATCAAAAAATCACCACAAATGCAATGATAAAACTTTCATGGCCAAATTCTAACGTTTACAAAATTTCCATTTTTTGCTTCATTTTATTTAATTATTTTCTTATTAATTTTTACATGATGTTGCATTATCCTCCTTTAAAAGGATTCCGTCCCTGAAATCCCTAAGGGAAAAATAGTGTAACGCATGCTCTACGTCCATGTTGTACAACCAAGTTATCTGCATGACAATCCACTCAACTAAAAATGCAGTGTGATTATGTATGAAACATACTATAAGTGAGCTTAAACCTAGCGTGAATGCAAGATCATGACATATAGATGTGTATGCAAGCATTCTAAATATGCATAAGATTTTACATGAGTGCAATAATAATAGTAAAAATTGTGGCAACCATCGTCTACCATCCAATCTAGCAACCACGATGCAACCAAAAACTTAAATTTTGAAGAGAGAATTTACCGGAGAAAAGCTAAGGATAAGAAGCCTTTATCTTCTCTTCGGTTTTGCATGTGCTTTCCGCTAAATCATCTCCCCATTGGACTCAGACTAGCTTAATTTCTTTGTAATGGAGCTTCCTAGTTCCATGCTCCACTATACGTGCGGTGGCATGAGGTATTATTAGCTTCATCTAAACATCTACTAACTGATTAGGCTCTACCATGGTGGTAGTGTCATACAGACATTTTCTCAAGCGTGAAACATAAAAGACATCATAGACTTCCGCTAACTTATCTAGACGCTCTACTTGATATGAAAGCTTCCCCACTATTTCGGAAATCAGGAAAGGCCCAACAAACCTTGGCTCTAACTTTCCCAAAGTCCCAAAACTCATAACCTTCCTAAGAGAGGAAACCTTAACAAATACCATGTCTCCTACCACAAACTCCAAGTGCTTCTTTCGCTTGTCAACATAGGATTTTTGACGGCCTTGTGCAGCCGACATTCACTGTATAGTCATTTCTATCTTTTCCGAGGTCCTGTAGATTAAATCTGGTCGAAGTAGAATTTTATTGGTAGTTTTCCACTAGCAATTTGGCAATTTGCACGGCCTCCCGTGTAAGGCTTCAAAGGGCGCCATCCCAATCGTCACTTGGTAATTATTGTTGTACGCAAACACTACTGAGGGCAAAGTTGCTCCCAATGTCCTCCAAAATCCATGATGCAAGCTCTCAGCAAATCTTCCCAAATCATGTTTACCCTTTCCATCTGACCGTTTGTCCATGGGTGGTAAGCGATGCTATGATTCAACATCGTTCTTAAAGCTGACTGCAAACTGCTCTAAAATTTGCTAATGAACAATGGGTCACTATCACCGATAATAATGATTGGAACTCCAGGAGTCATACGACTTCTCTAGAACAAATTTGCAATAGAGATGTTGTTGTCATATTACTCCTTACAAGAATAAAGTGAGCGCTTTTAGTGAGTTTATCCACTATATCATAAATAGCTTGATTGCCTCTTTGACTTCTAGGCAAACCACCTATAAAATTCATCGACATGTGCTTCCACTTCCAAGTTGCTACCTCTAATGATAATAACAATCCTCCAGGCTTTACTTGTTCCACCTTTATCTTCTAGCATGTCAAACACCTAGAGACACACTCTGTTATTTTTTTCTTCACTCCTGGCAAGTAGAAAATTCACTTCATATCCCTATACATTTTATCTCCATAGGGGTGAATAGTCATCCTAGAATGGTGACACCGTGCTAGTACTTTCTCCAAAACATCCTTCATTATTGGAACACATAGGCATCCATCTCTCCCTAGCATTCCCTTTAGTCTATTGCATATCTACCGACGTAGGAGAAAAGTTCTCCTCTACTTAGCTTGCTGAAAATATCTACTATCGTCTCATTTTCTACCGTTGTTGCCCAATGCAATCCATCAGTGTGCTAGACTAATCTCCTTTGCTATAAAGTAGCCTATAGTGAGTTATGATGATTGTGACGGCCCCACCGCTATGCCCAGTTTAGCAAAGAACATTATAAGTAATGTCATTTGCTAATCCAGAGAATATGGCTGGTTAAGGGGGATCGAATGTGAATATATCTTTATACTAACACTGACACGTCTTATTTACCTTTTTTAGGATCTGAACTGAAAATTAGACGTATGCAGTATTAAACAAAGTAATAAACACACCGATTAAAAATATTCAGAACGGTATATAATATAGATAAATCAGAATCAGAGTCATAGATTGCAGCGGACTAATATACAACATATTTCATAATAAGATGTGAGTCTACAAAATGTCAATACTAAACTCACATTAATATACATTGTTACCTGAAGGTTTGACCAGGCAACTAGGCACTCGGCACTTACATACCGTTCGGCATGGAGAGTCGTTCGGTATTGTATATCGTTCGGCATTCTAGAGTGATCGGCATAGCAGAGTGTTCGGCGTACATGGATCGTTCGGCATGACAAAACGTTCGGCACTCCATACTGCTCGGCATCCATCACTTTGTTCGACATCAGTTTGTTCGGCATCACTTCGTTCGACATCAGTTTGTTCGGCATCACTTCGTTCGACATCAGTCTGTTCGGCATCACTTCGTTCGGCATCAGTCTGTTCGGCATCAGTCTGTTCGGCATCATTTTGTTCCGCATCAGTTCGTTCGGAATCAGTCTGTTCGGCATCACTTCGTTCGACATCAGTCTGTTCGGCATCAGTCTGATCGGCATCAGTCTGTTTGGCATCAGTTTGTTCGGCATCAGTCTGTTCGGCATCAGTCTGTTCGGCATCAATTTGTTCGACATCTATGGTTCGGCACACAGAACTCACTCTTTCTGGGCCGAAGTATTCAGCTAAACCACTATAAATCTTTAGGTTCTTTACTTTACTATAATTTACTTTTTGCATAACCTACATGTACTCTCTGAAAATCAGTTAAGTTACAAATATGAATTTTTTTATGCACCCCATATACAAAGCTCTATAACAAACCGATTGGAGATGTTTGTCCACTTTTCATGTAAACATCTGCCAAAAAGTTGCACAACATCCAAAAATAATTAAAATAGAGAGATCTAGCTGTAAATGGTAAAAATAAAGCAAGAGACACAAGAATTTTTAGTGGTTTGGAAAATCTGAGATCTACATCCACTTTAATTTTATTATTTAGAGACTTTGTCACAGGTAAAGGTGATTACTAATCTAATAGCCTAGAACATCAAAAAATAGTTTTCTTTGTGACAATGTCATGTAGAGAAAGAGTGAAGAAGATGAAGTGCCTAAAAGTCCTTTTTAAGTTGTCATATGCTTGTTATTTATAGAGAAATCGCCAAACGAAATCGTCAGATCTCGAAATACCAAGTCCAGCTCCAGATCCAAGAACGTAGGAGGAAAGTGAGGTCCCCCGACCAATAAAATCATTTCGACACCAATCAGAAGTGATCGACACTGATCTGATTTGTTAATGGCAAATCTTGTCATCCTCTCCTACTTGTTCTTTTAGCTTCCATCTAGCAAGCTCCAAGCACTTCTATCTTAGAAATTAGGATATTACCAAGAGATTCTGACATCTTTAGTACTTGTCCATTTCTTTAAAGCTCTTTGAAGTTGTTTACCTACTCCTTCAGAAGTGGGCTCCAGGATGATCACTTTAGCCAGCAATTCATAAGCCACAGCTTCAGACACATGTATGGTGCATAAAAATAGTTCGGTACAGACTTGAAGTGGTCGGTACCAAGATCACTTTGTGTTTATTATGGGCACGCTAGCCCATTAGGTATTAACCTAATGCCTTTCCAAACACGTCTTCAAGTCCTTGAACCACTTCGTCCACATCCCGATGTCCAGATTCATTTGAAAGCTATTTGGTCTAAAAGCCAAATAACACTTGCCCTCCCAAAGTATGCTTCTGTTGGAAATAAAGCATGCATTGGAACAAGACAAGCGTATACCACTATGCATACAAGTCTTTTGATGATTTAGGAGTTGCTTTAAAGGGTCATCTCTATTCCATGGGCATCTGTTCGATTGCTTTAAATAGCGGTATTATCACTCTCCATACTAAGGTAAAGACCCACACTCTGATGATCATCCCACACCTCAAACATGTAAGTTTTACTTTCCTCTTTAACCTCTCTTTTCCTTCTGATTGTGGGTCTAAAATTCGAGCATGCTTTCATATTTCACCGCCATGCTGCCTTAAATCCCCGGTGTCGATCCCTTGCGAACCAATTCCTAAAGCTTAAAGTGCTCTCCATCGATCAAGTTGAGTCGTCACCATCTCCTTCAAGCCACCGCCACTGCCCGCTTCTCATCTTGACCAATACCAACTTCTCAAATGAATTCGGGCTCGAATTTCCTTTGTCTCCAGTTCTTGATCCAGCCTCGTTAGATGGGTTCGGAATTTTTCTATACTAGTGGTGTTCACGGCATCGTCCTTGGCGATGCCTAGAGATCATCCATGACCAACGAATGGTCTGGGCCTTCGACTTTGTGATTGACCTATGCTTTACCGTTTCGTCAATGCAAAAAAGTAAATTTCTCTGTGGAAATTAGGCATGACCTGAATTTTTTAAGGAAAACTAAGGCTTGACTCGAAGTTATCACTATGCAAATCTAGGTCTCACCAAAAGTTTAACCTGCCGCTACTTGAGCCACAATGGTCCCGTATTTCTCTAGGGTCAACTTCGGGTCTTCTTTGAGCTTGCTTCGGGTTTTGCATCTTAGTATAGAATTCAAGCTTGTATGCACTTCAAGATGCATTGGCATTTCTTTCTTGAACTTGGTCGATCACAAATCATGTTTAAAATCCCAATAAGACGATTCTCTTTCAAAGAATAGTTGTGTGGAATGCACTTTTGCATTCAAATAATTCCATTGCACAACACTTCCAGTCATTGCACTTCCTGTATTCTCGCAAAAGAACACTCTGCGTCACTTTGGACAACAATTCCATTATCGATTATCTAATGATAATGGGTAAGATCTAACATACGGTCCATCATGTGACATGGCTCTTTTTCTGTTAAAAGCGGGATATCTACATAGAATTGTCCGCTCATTGTGTACGGGGCGTAGGGATCACAATATATAGATTGACACATTCAATTGCTCTGGTCGACGTTCAAGATCCGATTTGGTCAACAAATGTCGACATCCGTTGGATTTTGAGCACTAGTCACACAAGTTTATAAAATTGAGTTTCAAAATAAAACATACCTGACCCATTCAACATCATGTTTTCTTGTTCAGAATGACATGCCATTCTCCTTGATTCAACATTGGCGCTAAGCCGACAATGCCTTTGGAAGCCGGGTCTGCCACAGCTCAGGCCTTAGCCTCTGTAGTTGGAACTAGGCGCTCTATCATTATTGAATTATAGAGAATGATGATACCAGCAGATCCAATCCAGGACCAACCTCCTTTTTTGAATGAACGAGTCAACCTAAGAGTTCTTAAAGATCCTCCTAAACAAATGCAAATGGTCCTAACTACCTAGTCGCTTCGAATGATATGCTTGTGACATCTTACTCCCGATAATTAACAAATGGGCGCACAATCCTCCAATGGGCCACACATCTTGCAATAAGTACATCTTCCTAGGCAGTGCCGTACCGCCCTTAATCCATTACTTTGCATGTTCTTCCAGGAGATCGAGCTCACTCCCACTTAAATACATACCAACGATTATGCCTTATTGAGTTCTTTGTATGTCCTATTCATGAACCAATTTTAGCAACTCTAACATTTGGGAGCTAACACACCTTTCGAACTTTAAACAACGGTGTGGGTCACCATGTCTAAATATTATAGAAGCCTGGTGTTGGTGTAAGGCATTAAAGCACTCCACAACAAGTGCTCATACTTCAAGAATGAGTACTTCATTTTTTCGATGTTCGTATGACTTCAATAAGCTCTAGCTATCCTAAAGTAAGACTTCTTTCTTTCCATTCTTCCCCGTACTTGGATTCTCACCGTCCAAGTGTTTAACTTGTTATCTACTTTCTTCACAGATATCCCTGCTCCATACATGAGCAAACAACACTCCGAGACTCTATAAACCCATAAGAGAATGAATATTCGATTCTACACCACTGCCTACATGCCGACAAATGAGAAACTTCACCAATGTGGCCTTTTACATCGTGAACGCTTCGCCGTTCCTATTGAAGTCACACCAAGAGGTTAAAGGGTGTCTACCATGTCTTTTTCCACTATTCGTAGCTTCAGCGAAGATATCTAAGGAGGGTGTTAGAGGCCCATCCGGTACGACGGACATCGGTGAATCTGTTGATAGAGAAGTAAAAGTACACATTATCGGTGAAGTGAAAGTAGAACGGGAGGAAAGGGTTGAAATGGAAACTATGCTTGAAGAAGGAGGTGAAGAGAAAGAAGAAGAAGGTGATGAAGAGGGCGATGATGATGGGGAATTCGATGAAGGAGGAGATTAGTCGTATGGAGAGACGTCTCTAAAAGCCTCCAAAATCATGCCTCGTCGTATTTAAAGCTAATTGTGGTCAAGACCTCTTAACGGACTGTAGAACTGAGCATAACACCTATAGTCGAGGCGAATCCTTCAGCTGGTTACTCAAAAAACATCTTCGACTTGTTGAGCGATCTTGACATCTTATTGGTAATCTTTTCAAGAAGCGCTCTGCTAGATTCAACATCCTTTTTGAGGGCATCCTCGTCGAAGGAGGTGAGATTCCATATTTACTACCCTCTGAACACAGTTCGTATAGTACTTATGGCAACATAGGCAATCCATATACTTCTAGGACCACGAACACATGTACCTCGTATTCAATCACATTTTAATGTTCCAAAGCCGATACAATCTTATCTTTCATTTCATGTACGATGGGAAAAGATTAATTTAGCTATCTTCACTCCAGCATCTCTAAACAAAGGAAACAAACTCCTCAGCCGTATCTTATTCGCTCCAGCTCTTATAATGAAAGGGAAACAGTTGAAGAAAAATCTTGGAGGAAAGGTAAATGGTGCTAAGCGGAAAGAGATAGGCAGAAGAGGAGATGAAAAACTATAATCAAGAAAAAAGGCATAAGGACTCGTGTGACCGCCATGGTTCCTGTTTCGGTCTTCCTCTACCTCGATCTCAGCTATATCTTTTCTCCCAACAACAGCCTCCAACATCACTTTCTTTTACTACCAGAATTCCTTTACCTCAACAATCCAAAGGAGTCTCCATTCGCCCATCTCCACCTCCACCTCCAAACCCATCAAGCAGAATGCAAGCCGCCTTCCCCAACCTTTGCCTAACTGGGGTAACACTCGATCGTGATCTTAAAAAATTTCTAGTGAAAAGGAAAATAGAAGGGTTGGAGAAATCTAAGAGCTTATAAACCAAGGGTTTGAATGGATGAAACTTGCCTTTGCTCTCTCTGATGTCAATTTAATTCAAAAACTGATATCTAGTCGTTTAAATAAGAAAAGAAGAGCTATGATAGAATCATAAAGGAGTATAAAAATGAGTTGGCTAAAGCTATAGAAGAAAGAGACGCGACCCAAACTTCAGCTAAGAATTCCAAAGATTCGGTTAATGAAATGGTAAAATCTCACAATCAACTCATTCTTGTGATGAAAGATCAAAAACTGCATGTGAAGAAAATGCCCACCTTAAGACGCAGCCTACGACTAAGGACTTGGCCCTCCAAGAGAAAGACAAGGTGCTTCAGGCCAAGGAAGCCGAAATCTATAAACTCCGAATCGACAATGAGAAGGTTGAATCCACCTTGCTCCTAATTAAAGCGGAGAAATTAGAGGCCTACATTGACCATGCTACAACCATGAAGGAGCTAATCGAGCTAAAGGGGAATAAGGCTAGGGAAAAGGAAGACTTGAATTCTACCATCAACAGTTCTTCGCTAACGTCATCCAATTTAGAAACTTAAGGTGGTTGGGAAGCACCTTTTCTTTCACTTTTGCTGAGCCTAAAAAGAGGTAGCACGTCGTGCGGAAGCATCAAGTGAAGATCTCATTGAAGCTGAATTGAAAGCCAAATATCCTGACACCGATGATATTATAAAACTAGAAAAGGGAAAGGCAATCCTAGTTGAAGAGGGTGCCACTATTGTCGATGCTCCTGTTAGTTCAAGTGCATCGGGCCATGCATAATTATCATCTCCTAAAATCCAATAGGTTGTAGTGATGGTTCTACATCCGGGGGCAGCTCTGAGGCCACCCAAATTATCATTCCAGATTTCATAGCAATTACCTCCTATGAGTACTACATTCCTGTTTATATTTCTCAACCTATCCCGTTAGCTACAAAAGAGGGTGAAATTATCATATCTTCTGCTAAGAAAACTCAGACCCGTGAAGGTATTTCAATCGTTTCTCCAATGTTCGAGATCCTTTAATTCTCATCTGAGACTGTCACTACCTTTCGCGAACTCATAGGTCATTCATCTCTTTTGCCTTCTTCGTCGCCACTCACATATGGCTTGGGTCCTGTTACTATTGCTACTGAGATAACCTCTATTACCACATGACTTTGCTTTCTTCCGATCAATTCTAAGAATTGCTTATCTAAACTTTAAGAAAAGTAATTAACCACGAGAGGTTAGAGTAGAGTATGAAGTGTACGAGGTTTAGAGTGTAAAAGATGGAGGAAAAACCTCTTGGTACCGAGAGAAACCTCTCGATACCGACTGGTTTCCATAGTTCCAAAAGCAATGATTTCCCATAAGTTCCACTATCTTATTCTTCTAATCGTGTTTCCAAGTTCTAGAGTCGTTTCGTTTTTTTTGACCTTCTACTTCTGGCTGAAATCTGTTGGGGTTAAAAAATAGGTTAAGAATTTAATGCCTAACCCAAAGAGGACCCATCTCTGGCACTTCCTATCTGAAATCGTAAGAAATCTCATACAACCACTTAATACTTCATTTATTAAAAGAGGCAAATCCAAAAATAGCCACTTTACCTCAATCCAGAAGTAGGCCCTTTTGAGATTTCCCACTACGCACCTAATAGATAATATGTAATATGACCCATACCCAAACCATGACATCTCACGTTAGTCTGCATATTCGTATGTACTAGTTGCAATATTAATTAGGAAGATTTACCCTATAAAATTGAGATTAACCTCATGTCCATCATGGAAACTTATTATAGGTGATGTCACATATCAATCCCAAAGTTACATTGTTGGTAGCCAGATTAAATGGGTAGACTTCTGTGTGCTTTTAAATGACCTCGCATCCTTATAACTTAACCATTTTCCTGCTCTCCTAATATACTACAAAAGTATATAATATTTATATAGTATACCTCAACCACATTTACACATTAAGGCCATATATGGAAAATTCCTTATTTCTCCTTTAATTATGGACTAATTTCCATAATTATCCTTAACTTCCTTTCTATGGGTTTAATGCTATTACTAACCTATTTATTTTATATGTTTGTTAGCACCAAAATTGGTCACTAACCTCGTAGAGAAAGATTATGTAGAGAAATAAGTGATGAAGGTAAATTAAACAGAGAAGACAATGCTAATCCAAATGCAGAAAGTAAGAACACCAAATTTATAGTGGTTCAGCGTAATTGCCTACGTCCACTTTGAGGTTAAACTTTATTGATCTTCTTAATGATTGATTACAAATACAATTCGTAGATCAAATGCTTGAATGAAGTTGTTAAGTAAAGAAGATGAGTCTGAACAATGGCAGAGTCTCCCCAGTGTTCTCCCAAAAAAGGTCCTTTTCACTGTGACTCTGCCCCTCTATTTATAGACAAAGATGGGCTGGACTTCCCAGATGGGCTTGGTAGCCGAACACCCTAGCCCAAGTATAGTGGTCGCTGCATGCCGAACCAGGTAGGCCGAACACAATGATGCCGAATCACCCTTCCTATGCCGAACGGTATGTTTGATGTGTGGGAAGTGCAGAATAGTTGTCAGTCGAAGCCGAACGTGCCTCTGGCTGAAGCGCTTGACCGAACAATGCACTCTGGCCGAACGATGCATTCTGGCCGAACGATACCTTTGGGCAAACGATCCTCCTTGGCCTAACGTGCCTTCTGGCCGAACGATGCTTTTTAGCCGAACGATCCCTTTGGCCGAACGATGCTTTTTAGCCGAACGATCCCTTTGGCCGAAAGATACTGCCATGTCGAGTAATCATATACGCCGAACGCCTTCTAATGCCGAGTACTCTTGGATGCCGAGTACTCCTTGATGCCGAGTGCTACTGGATGCCGAGTACTACGCTGAGTACTCCTAGATGCCGAGTACTAGTTGCCTGGTCAAATCTCCAGGAAACACTTGCCCCCCAAAGTGTATCGCGTGGCCGAACGTGGTACGCTTTGAATCATGTAACCTTTTCGTCTCGTCTTAAACTCTTGACTAACCTCGAATGGAGATGTCTTTTTTAGAATTCCAGTGGTTTAGGTGTGTGCCGAATGTTTACCAGACGCCGAACGAGGCATTCGTATCCGCACGTGCCTCTGTCCGAACGAACCTTCAGTGCCGGACACTCTTATACGCCGATGCCGAACGTCATGACCTTGACCGGTTCCACCGGATGTAGCCTTTTCGACTTCTTCTGTTTCCCTATAAAAGCCAGCACCTCTATTCTTCTTTTCCTTTTCACACTTCCCTTGCTTCTGCCGAACCTATCAGCATACAACTCGCCGATTCTTCCCAAGTTTCTTCCTTACCAACTAGGTACCGATCCTTTCATCTCAATACAGCCTTTATGCTCGAACTCCCTTAATTGATGGGATAAATCGAGCCTTGGACAAAATGTCGAGTCACACGATGAGTGGTGGTAGGGAGTGTAAATAGAGATGAGTTTTTTCCAGAAATCAATGATAGACACACTGTGGTTTGGCATAGGTATTTTTTGTCGGACCAGATTGGTGGAAGTAGAAACATGGAGTAATTAGGAGATGACTAGGGGCATCGAGCGGTCTGGTCTGGTACGACTTGCCGAACGATTCGCCCTCGTGGTTCGGTGTGGATGGAGGAAGAGACGAGGCCAACGTTGAAGACAACGTGCCGATGGTCATTTCAGCCGAACAGTCACAAACACCGTACCATACTCAGGCTAAAACACGCCGAACAAAACAAGGCCGAACGATCCCTTTAGCCGAACAATGACTTTAGCCGAACAATGCTTTAGCCGAACAATGACTTTAGCCGGACCAGGACTTAGCCGAACAATGACTTTAGCCGAACAGTTACTTGATGCTCAGTTTTATAGCAACAACTTTGCGACCTTCAAACTTTCAACGCTTTTACACGATTGCTTGCACTAGATCACACACCACACGGGGGGGATATTCGTGTTGTTAACTCTAACGTTCAACGTTTTTTCAAGTATAGTTTTTGCAGGCACTTAAACAGATTCATTATTTATTGGGGATGTCTATGAAGTCTAGCTCCGCCACCATATCTGACAGGCCTGGGCCATCATCAAGGTAAGAAGCTGCTGATACTTCAAATCCGTTGACTTCCCCTGCCCATAACTTAGCACCCGATGCCCTGGAGGCAACAATTCTTTTAGACAACCCGATCGATTCTCAAGCTTCGAAGATCAATGAAGCCGCACTTCGACGGATATGCTCCATTCATGGGATTCCTTTCGCCGATGTGTTAGTCCCTTCGCGACACGATCGTCCTCACCTGCCCCCAGTCGGATATACCACATGCAACAAGTTCATGTGTTGGATGGGCAGCGTGCCTCCGTTTAATTTATTCCTCCGGGATGTGTTGCAGTACATCGACATTGCTCCGTCGCAACTGCATCCGAACGGTCACGCGTTTCTATATGGGACCTATCTACTCTTTATGGCCGTCTTCTCTAGACCCCCAACTTCTGGCAACATCAGATACATCTATATGATCAAGGAGCGGAAAGACAGCCCTTCCTTCATGTTCCTCGAGCCGTACCACAAATGCCAAATCTTGACAGGGGCATGTAGTAAATTTGCCCTGTACAAACAGGAATGGTTCTACGTGCGTTGCCCTCCTGGTTTTGCGAGGAGATGGGTTTAAGGCAGTAAGTCTCTTCGCTGAGTCATCATTCACGATTAATCGGAGTCATGCTTTTTCTAACTCCTCGTTTCATCTTTTTTAGGTATCAATCCGCGTCCGGAGGGCCGAGGATATTCTGAGGCCGTTGAGGCCATTAGAGCTCTTCCTGCCGAGGAACGATACATTCAGACCATTATTTCAAACGAGTCATTGTCGAGGTTCGGCTTGCTAGCCCATGGTCGCCGGATTAGCCTTCCGGAGGGCGTCTCTATTCCCAAGCCAGCATCCGGTAAAGGGAAAAAACAGGCCGGATCGTCATCACGCCGCACTCCTGATACGCACGAAGAAGGTGAGCGCAAAGAGGACGAAGCTCCAGAGACCCAAGGCGAGAATGTGGGTCCCGCTTGGAATCCGGCGGTCGAAGTTCATGACATTGAAACGTCATCCTCCCCTTCGAAGGGAGAGAAGAGGTTAAAATACAATATTCGGAAGGAGAAAGTTGGCGGCACTTCAAAAGATATGCCTATCCCGCCAGAGAAAGAGGCTACCTCACAGCACCTGGAGAGTTTTCTAAGGGGTTTGTCGAATCTTTCTATCCCCGACGACATACTTAATTACGGGTTTGACGATCCTAAAGCCCTCAAGTTTTCTTCGCCCGCTAGAGGCAATGCGGGAGTTCAACTCCTAGTCCAGGGAGACAATACTCCGATTAGTAAAGACAAAAGAACTGGTCCGTCGGGGGGAACACTAGGACACACACGCACATACGCATTCCATCATACACTTCATGTTTTTTCTTGTTTCTCGGATCTTTCTTAACTCGTTGTTATCTCTATTCTTTGTAGGTGACATGGGGCGCTCTCACGGATTCGATCGCCTTCATGGTTCTTCGATATTTCATCATCCCAGATGGGATTCAGGTTCAGGCAGACGCAGGGACAGAGAAGATTATGAAGATAGAGACAACCGTCCCCGCGATTCGTCTTATCGTAAGAAGGCATACTCCCAATCTTCACAGTCCCGTGATCCTCTTCCTCCATCTGAGCCGGATATAGAGAAGTCTTCACAAAAGGGGTACCAACCCGATGCTCCTCGAGAACAACACTCTGGCTCGTCGAGCACAAGGCAAATTCGGGAGCAACAAAAAGAGAAGAACTTCCAAAGCCTCCTCCCCTACTCCCGCGGTTGACCCAACTGTAGCGGAAAAGATGGTCGATCTTAAGGCTAAATTTCCAAAAATTTGTTTCGATGGTTTGAAATTCCTCCCGGCTATTCACCATATCCCTGGGCACGTGAAGCAGAGTGCCATTGCCTGTAACAACGACGTCTATGTTCAACATGACGTGTTTGTTCACTTGGTTGAAAAGATCTCGGAGGTGTCTGTTGAGCGACAATATGAGATTGATCGTCTGAAATTGGAGGCTGGTTGTGACAAGAACATCATCAAGCACCAAGACGAGGAGCTGGAGCTCGCTTCGTACAAGTCGAAGCTGGAAGCCGCTGAGCAAAGCGCAAAAGATACTACTGAGGTAGTCGCTCATTTAGAGGTGGCTCACAAGAAGGAACTTGATGAAGCAGTCCAGCGTAGCGGTGCCCTTGCGCTAGAAAAAGATTCCATTCAAAAATAAAGGGACACGCTCGCTTTACAAGTCACATAGTTGAAGGAATTACTTTCCAAGGAGAAAGAGGACAAAGTAGCTGCTCAAGAAGAGTCACAACGATACTGTGATGAAATCGTTGCTACTCGGCTCCTGAAAACGAAGCTCGATGATGAACTTGCTGGGGTTGAAAAAATGAAGGACGAAGCCCGTGAGGAGGGCAAAAGAAAAGCTGCGGAGGAGATTGATTCTCGCCTCGAGGCGGCCGCAGAAGCCGGCAGGGAAGAGGTCAAATGCATGTTTGACCCGTTGATCGCTGAGTATGGAGCCCGCGTCCTTATGCATCGTGACTTAACATTCTCGGGCGAGGGCTATCTCGAATCCCTAGCTGAGGCCTGGGAAACTTTAGTGAAGATTAGGAAAATCGAGTCGGGCTCTGAAGAGGTCGATGAGGATGCCTTGGTGAAGGAGTTTCTTAGGGGGAATGAGCCAGCGGATTTATCCGCAGCTTTGGCGCTTTATAACAATGGCTCTCCCCTTCCAAAAGAGAAAAGTGATGAAGCTGGCCTGTCTGGGGATGAGACTACGGCTCCTCATATTGTTGCTCCTCCCGCTGCTCAGTCGGCCGGTCGACACTTGACCCGTTCGAGCAGCATGTCGGCTATGATCCTGAAGATCCCGGGCTTGGCGTTCACGTGCTATCTCCTATTCTGGAGGGTGAAACCCCACGCGCAACCGATAGCCAACCATAACCCGGTAGGAAACTCTTCTTTTCTAGAAGTCGAAAGATCTTGATATTCTCCAGCATTGGTTATTCGTTCTAATGTTCATTCTTTATGTTTTCATGCAGGCTGCTCTGATCCCGAGCCAACTCCGAGGAGCGATGACGCCAAGGGGGAGGCAGAGAAAACAAGCGATGTTGTTCACGCGGGAGTAACTCCTGGCCCTGACGCTCAAGTGATCGGGGCGCTAGATGATGACAGGCTTGACACTTCGTCTCCTGCCGAAGGGAGTGATGAAATCGAGATCACTGGCGCCTCTGAGCATACCTCAAAGATGAGCATGAAGGAACGCCTCGCCGAAAAGGTGAAGAAAAAGGTCGAGGTCAAAGTCGAACCTGAAATACTCGAACTTACCGACCCGCGGAACAGACCTCTGAAAATCATTCTCCCGGGCAGGTTTAAACCACTGGATGTCCCGTCTCCTACTCCTGACTCCGCTTCTTTAGTGAGCAAGAAATCCAAGAAAAAGCGCGAGGGGAGGAGTCGTCGGAAAAAACAAAGGAAGACAAGAAGAAGAAACCGAAGAAATGATCGATACACTCGTTCAACGAGCTTCTTGCTTAAGTCTTGTAGTTGCTTTTATCTTTTGTATCTTGTAGTTTGTATAGATAGGTTCTTAACTCTGAGTTTTGTAGGAGTAACCGTGTAACCCCATTTTGAACTATTGAATGAAGTTTAGTTTCTTTTTCGTTTGAATGATTCTCTTGCTTTTCTTTGGTTTGCTGACTAACTGTAGTCATAACTCAAGTTTTTAGGAGTTGCATTATTTCCCAGTCCATTCTCGTGTTGTTCGAACATTTCCAGATGTGGCATACTTCTTGTCCCACATTTCTTGAGTACTTGGACTTTTTTCTAAATTTGTGCTCCAGGGATTTAGAGTAAGTTGATCCACGTTCAAGGGATTCGGAGGTTCGTAACGTTTATACTCTAGTCCTCGCTCCGGGGACTTAGAGTACTCCGATCCGCGCTCTGGGGACTTAGAGTACTCCGGTCCGCGCTATGGGGATTCGGAGATTTGAAATCGTTTATACTCTAGTCCGCGCTCTGGGGACTTAGAGTACTCCGATCCGCGCTCTGGGGATTCGGAGATTTGAAATCGTTTATACTCTAGTCCACGCTCTGGGGACTTAGAGTACTCCGATCCACGCTCTGGGGATTCGGAGATTTGAAATCGTTTATAATCTAGTCCGCGCTCTGGGGACTTAGAGTACTCTGATCCGCGCTCTTGGGATTCGGAGATTTGAAATCGTTTATACTCTAGTCCGTGCTCTGGGGACTTAGAGTACTCCGATCCGCGCTCTGGGGATTCAGAGATATGAAATCGTTTATACTCTAGTCCGCGCTCTGGGGACTTAGAGTACTCCGATCCGCGCTCTGGGGATTCGGAGATTTGAAATCGTTTATACTCTAGTCCGCGCTCTGGGGACTTAGAGTACTCCGATCCGCGCTCTGGGGATTCGGAGATTTGAAATCGTTTATACTCTAGTCCGCGCTCTGGGGACTTAGAGTACTCCGATCCACGCTCTGGGGATTCGAAGATTTGAAATCGTTTATACTCTAGTCCGCGCTCTGGGGACTTAGAGTACTCCGATCCGCGCTCTGGGGATTCGGAGATTTGAAATCGTTTATACGAGTTCGTGCACCATACAGGATAATGTAGTTCTAGTAATTCATCACCCGACTATGAAATATAGAAACATTAGTAATTCGTGGAAAATACGGCTTCAAGCCTTTATTAATGAAAAACAACTAAACTGCTTGATTACATAGTTAAAAAGAAACTAAGTTGCGACTGAACGAAAACATATAGGAAATAACAGTGCCTAAAACAAGAAAGAAAACATGCTAAATGTAATAATGCCACAAATGTTCACTGTTCCACGCTCGGGGGAGTGTCGTGCCATCAATGGTCGCTAGCTTGGACGTTCCCTCTCCAAGCTTCCTTTCAATGACGTACGGACCTTCCCAGCTGGGATTCATACGTGATGGTACTGGGAAAACTCGTTTCAGAACGAGATTACCCACATCAAAAGTCCTTGGGCGGATTCTGCCGTCGTAGTAACGCTTGACTCGGTGTCTATGCGCTGCCGCCCTTAATTCGGCCTCTTCTTGTTTTTCATCGATGCGGTCCAGTGATTCCAACAAGAGGTCCTTATTCGTCTTGGGATCGTAATATGTCACTCGATGCGATGGAACTTCAAGTTCCACGGGTATAACGGCTTCCGAGCCATATGCCAATGCGAATGGAGTGTGGCTGGTCGCGGACTTGTGGGTAGTTCTATAAGCCCACAATGCTGTCGGGAGCTCATCTACCCACTTGCCTCCGACTTTCTCCGAACGCTTCTTCAGTATTGACTTGATTATTTTGTTAACGGCCTCGACTTGTCCGTTAGCTTTTGGGTGTGCAATGGCGGCGAACTTCTTCTCGATGCCATACTTTAAACAGAACTCTTTGAACTCTCTGCTTTCAAATTGCGTCCCGTTGTCCGTAATGATGGTGCGAGGAAGGCCAAAGCGGCATATGATGTTTCGTACAACGAAGTTAATGACCTTCTTAGAGGTGATGGTGGCCAAGGGTTCTGCCTCAGCCCATTGTGTGAAATAGTCGACTGCAACTATCGCGTATTTCGCACCACCTTTGGATATAGGCAAAGAGCCGATTATGTCGATTCCCCAGATTGCAAATGGCCAGGGACTGATCATTTGTGTGAGTTCCGTTGATGGAGTTCTTGGGATTTTCGCATATCTTTGACACTTGTCACATTTCCTTGCGTAGTCTGCAGCATCCCGATTCACGGTCGGCCAGTAGTATCCATAGCGGAGGATCTTTTTTGCTAGCGTTTGCCCCCCGGTATGGTTGCCACATTCCCCTTCGTGAACCTCTCTTAAGACCCGCTCTGTATCGTTATGAGCGATGCACCGTAATAAGGGGACCGAGAACCCTTTTCGATACATTATTCCATCCTGCATCACGTATCGCGCGGCCTTTCGAAGGACCTATCGCCTTTCGCTCCTTTTTTCTGGTAAAGCCCTAGTTGTCAGGTACAGTCTGAACGGGGTCATCCACGACTCCTTTTCGGTTTCTGTTTCCAACACACGGTCAACTTTCATCTCGTCTATGCTCGGGGCATGCAAGGCCTCAACGGGAAACAATCCCATTTGCTGCGCGTCGCCTGTGCTTGCAAACTTAGCCAACAAGTCGGCTTCTTTATTCTGTTCGCGCGGGACATGTGAAATGTCATAACGCTCAAGATTTGACAGTAGTTCTTGGACCTAAACAAGGTACGGAGCCAACTTCTGTCCCTTTGCTTGGTAATCTCCCCGCACTTGGTAAACCACCAACTGTGAGTCACAAAAGATTTCAACTGATTTGATCTCGAGTTCTCCGATGAGCTTCAAGCCAGCGATCAGTGCTTCATATTCTGCTTCGTTATTTGTAGCTGGGAAATCAAGCTTCAAAGCATAATAGATTGATCGATTTTCTGGAGTTATAAGAACTACACCCGCGCCGGAGCAACGGTCGTTTGATGCCCCATCAGTGTATAATTTCCAACGAAAGGGGGGAATGACGTCATGATTATCTGGTTCTATGGGTATGGTAAACTCAGCGATGAAATCTGCTAATGCTTGCCCTTGTATGGCCCTCCGTGGCAAGTAGGCGATATCGAACTGGCTCAACTCGATGTTCCATTTTAGCAATCTTCCGGAAGTTTCTGGTCGTTGGAGTATCTGCCGCAGGGGTTGATCGGTATAAACACTGATTGAGTGTGCTTGAAAATATGGGCGTAGCTTACGTGATGCAATCACCAAGCAATAGGCCAATTTCTCGATTTTGGGGTAATTTCTTTCTGCCCGCGTTAAACGCTTGCTAACGTAGTACACCGGCTTTTGGATTCGGTCCTCCTCGCGAACCAGAACTGCACTTATCGCATGTGGGGATACAGCCAAGTATATGTACAGCATCTCATGGTCTACTGGTTTTGATAGCACTGGTGGACTCTCCAGATGCCTCACCAGATCCCGGAATGCTTCCTCACAACTAGACGTCCATTCGAAGTTCCTCTTCCCTTTCTTTATTACATCAAAGAAAGGGATGCACTTGTCAGTCGCCCTGGATATGAATCGACTTAGCGCAGCTACTTTTCCATTCAAGCTCTGTACATGCTTTATAGTCCTGGGTACTTGCACATCTCGAATAGCTTGGATCTTTTCGGGGTTAGCTTCAATTCCCCTAGCATTGACGATGAATCCCAAAAACTTCCCCGACGCAACGCCGAAGGAACACTTCAGAGGGTTGATCTTCATCCTGTAATACCTGAGTATGTCGAACATTTCAGCCAAGTCTCGAATGTGGTCGTTTGACTGTCGTGACTTCACGAGCATGTCATCCACATAGACTTCCATCGTTCTACCAAGCTGGTCCTTGAACATTCGATTCACCAAACGTTGATAAGTCGCTCCTGTGTTCTTCAGTCCGAAGGGCATTACTACATAGCAGTATAGCCCGACATCCGTAACGAAGCTGGTGCATTCCTAGTCCAGGATATGCATCGGAATTTGGTTGTATCCCGAGTATGCATCCATGAATGATAACAGCTCATGTCCTGCGGTGGAGTCGACCAACTGATCGATCCTTGGTAACGAGAAACTGTCCTTGGGGCATGCTTTGTTCAAATCGGAATAGTCTATGCAAGTTCTCCATTTCCAGTTTGCCTTTTTCACCAGTACAGGATTCGATACCCATTCAGGATAGAGGGCGTCGCGGACGAACACATTGGCTTTGAGTTTGTCCACCTCCTCTCTGAGAGCAGCGGACCTCTCCGGGTCCATTCCTCTCCTCTTTTGTTTAACCGGGACGTATTTCGGGTCTATGTTCAACATATGACTCGTGATGGCGGGAGAAATCCCACACATATCAGAATGCGTCCAGGCAAAAACATCAAGATTCGCCCGGAGGAAGTCACTAAGGTCTTCGGTCATTGCGGGGCCAAGCTGTGATCCGATCTTCAGTATCCGCGAAGGGTCGTTTCGGCTAACTGAAATGTCAACTGTTAGTTCAGCCAGCGCTGCCTTTTCTTCCTTGGGTTTCTCATCGTTGTCTCTCGGATCTATGTCTCTGAAGATCCGAGAATTATGCCCGAGCCAGGGCTCGGGCACTACTTGTCAATTATCCGTGTTAAGGATGCGGACGGAATTGTCCGCAGCCTTTCCTTTCTCCCTCCGATGGGCCTCCCAGAGCTCAGCCACATAACAGGAACGACCAGCTGCTTGGTCGCCATGAACATTACCTACCCCTTTGTCAGTTGGGAACTTCAAAGTTAAGCACCACAGGGCTAATGCTGCCCTAAACTCAGCCAGGGCCGGTCGGCCCAAGAAAACATTATACGGAGAATCCACATCCAAAACTACGAAGGGTAGGATTCGCACCCTCCGACGTTCGCCTTGTTCCAGTTCAACTGGTAACTCAACATAGCCCACTGCATCGGTCGCTGCGCCATTAAAGCCGTGTATGCGAGCTTTGGACGGTTTCAAGTCCTTTGTTTCCATTTTCATCTAGTCATAAACCTTCTTGAAGATGATGTTGATGGAACTTCCACAATCAATCAAAATTCTTTTCACATATGATGGTCCGATTGTTGCAGATATGACCATCGGGTCGATGGTTGGAGCCTCCACTTGGTCAGCATCTCTGTTTCTGAAGACTATATCATCTGTCATTACGCGCTGTTGCTTAGCAGGGGTCCCATCCTCCGTGTTCGAACAGCATTCGAAATCTGCATGCTTCAGGGCACTAGCATACCGCTCCATCTCCTGCCAATTTTTATCCGCGGGGTGAGGCCCGCCGATGATCGTGTTTATGACTAGCCTACCCACAGTTCGGGCAGGCTCCTCGGAATGACGCGGAGACGGTGCACGACCTGGGTTGGACGTTCCCTATCCTCCTTCCTGTGGATCCTTCACAAATTCTTGCAACTTCTTTTGCCTAATCAACTTCTCGATAGCGTCGTGCAGGTGTCTGCATTCTTCTGTATTGTGCCCATAAGTCTCTTGGAAGCGGCAATAGTTCCCGGTCCGTTTTTGTTCCTCGGTTGATTCTTTTGGATGTGGCTTTCTGTACTGAAAGGCATTGCAGGTTGATAGGTAAATGTTCTCAAGAGACGCATTCAGCGGGGTATACTCGTTGTAGCTTGGAATTCTCGATTTCCACTTCCCTGCTTCTCTCTTCTTCCCTTGATTTCTTCCTCCGGACTCCTTAGGCTGCCCGGACTTATTCTGGACATTGACTTGGACCTTTTCCGAGTTGTCCCCGGACTGTTTCACAGCAATGTTGCTTTTCATGGACTCTTGGACAGGCCCTGGTGTCTTATCTCGTCTTACCCACCTAGCTTCCTCTCTCCTTATGAACTGGTGTGCCTTTGAGTAGAAATGCTCTAGCGTAGTCGGAGGTTTTCCTGCCAACCAGTCTCCAAACTCATAATCCGGATCCACACCTCTCATCACAACCATTAGGATTGCATGATCGTTGGGATTACTGACTTCAGTTGCCGCAACACGGAACCTTTGTAAATATTCCTTCAATGACTCCCCGGGACTTTGGATTACACTTGACAGAGACATCACGTCCTTTGGACGAGTAGTGTGTATCCTGAACTTCTCAATAAACTTCTTTGCCAACTCCTTGAAATTGGATACAAACCGCGAAGGAAGTCGGGTAAACCACATAGTAGCGATCCCAGATAGAGTAATTGGAAAGCATCTACACTTGGTGGCATCATTTGCTCTAGCTGAATCCATCATCCATTCGTACCTCATGACATGCTGTCTGGGGTCAGTCTTTCCCTCGTACGCAGGGATAGTTGGCATACTAAACTTTCTGGGGTACGCCGCCTGTAACACAACATCTGTGAACGGAGTGTGACTTTTTGATACTCCCCAATCGTCATTTGACAAGCCTTGATTTTCTTTCATCAATTGCCTGACCATGGCTGTCAGGTCTGGTGTCTGTATGGAAGGTGGAAGGTTAGAGTCTGTTCTACGTGACTGTCCATGTTGATGCCTCCTTTCTTGGCGATCTGCCAATCGTGCGTCTTGAGGTTCGACATCATTAGCGTTTTGATGGTCTGGGCCTCCAGCCTCCATCTATACTCCAGTTCCTAAGTTTCCAGCTTCGACTTGGTCACGGTTTCTAGCTGTTTAAGCAGCAGCACCCGTCCGCGCAGCTTCAGTCTTACGGCGTCTGCGCCTGGGAGGTTCATCAGAAGAAGTTGAGCTGTCGGATGAGGAATAGGGAGCGGGATTGCCCCCAGCATTCTGTTGCTGCTGTTGAGTGAGTTGTGCCATCAGGTTGGCGTTAGCTTGCATCTTCTCTCCTAGTTGTCTCCTGCTTTCCCTGAGTTCTCTCATCAAGTCGTTGAACTCTATTCTGGTGACAACTGGAGTTTGGTCCTGGGTGGCAATTCCTACACCCGAAATCGCTGGTTGATTGCTAGGTCCTGCTTGTTGCACGCTAGCAGTCTCATAGGCATCCGCATTATGAGAAGCTGACCTGGTACGTGGTCTTGCCATTGTAGAGTTATTGGTAGGAACTCTGAGTAGAATCAACGGATGTCCTATCAACGAGTCGGATCTTCTTTGGGGGATTTGTTCAATCCAGTAGCTTCAAAGCAGATCCTTGAGGTCTGAGAATTCAATTCTCGGTGAAAGCACCAAAGTGTTAGCACCAAAATTGGTCACTAACCTCGTAGAGAAAGATTATGTAGAGAAATAAGTGATGAAGGTAAATTAAACAGAGAAGACAATGATAATCTAAATGCAGAAAGTAAGAACACCAAATTTATAGTGGTTCAGCGTAATTGCCTACGTCCACTTTGAGGTTAAACTTTATTGATCTTCTTAATGATTGATTACAAATACAATTCGTAGATCAAATTCTTGAATGAAGTTGTTAAGTAAAGAAGATGAGTCTGAACAATGGCAGAGTCTCCCCAGTGTTCTCCCAAAAAAGGTCCTTTTCACTATGACCCTGCCCCTCTATTTATAGACAAAGATGGGCTGGACTTCCCAAATGGGCTTGGTAGCCGAACACCCTAGCCCAAGTATAGTGGTCGCTGCATGCAGAACCAGGTAGGCCGAACACAATGATGCCGAACCACCCTTCCTATGCCGAACGGTATGTTTGATGTGTGGGAAGTGCAGAATAGTTGTCAGTCGAAGCCGAACGTGCCTCTGTCTGAAGCGCTTGACCGAACAATGCACTCTGGCCGAACGATGCATTCTGGACGAACGATAACTTTGGCCGAACGATCCTCCATGGCCTAACGTGCCTTCTGGCCGAACGATGCTTTTTAGCCGAATGATCCCTTTGGCCAAACGATGCTTTTTAGCCGAACGATCCCTTTGGCCGAAAGATACTGCCATGTCGAGTAATCATATACGCCGAACGCCTTCTAATGCCGAGTACTCTTGGATGCCGAGTACTACGCCGAGTACTCCTTGATGCCGAGTGCTACTGGATGCCGAGTACTACGCCGAGTACTAGTTGCCTGGTCAAATCTCTAGGAAACAATGTTCAATACATTATTAATTATAAAAATAATAATACATAAGTAATAATTAAGCTAACTAATATATGTATGTATGTAAGTACATATGTATGTACGTATGTATATTCCAAAGCATGCGTAAAATACTCCTATTCTAAAATTCTCACGTCCTATCCTAATCATTAAAATGTCAAAACTTCCAAATTCATACAAGTCTAACTCCATATAATAACTTACAAAATAGTTAACATCCTTAGCCAAACAAGTAGGCTTGCATTAATAAAATAGAGTCAAATACCAAACTTATTTTATATTAATATATAGAATCAGCTCCTCTATTTCAAGAGAACAAAAATTATATTTTAAATGCTTTATATTATATTCAACTTTTACATGTACGAACTTGAACTGAAAATGAGATTCATATTCAAATTACGGAAATAGACAGTGCAAACTACAAATAGGAGAATTCGTACTTTATACATCATTTCCTAACTTATTTTCTTTTTTAAGAACTCTTTAGCACATCAATAAAGAAAAGTTGAAAGTGGAATAGAATATAAAATATTCAAATTGCAATAACAAAACAATTCTACTATTTTAATATAAAACAATTGAGATTCCAATAAATCTGATAATTGATATTTCATTTGGGGGAATTTTAGGGCTTTAGCTTTAGGGTTTTCATATGCAAAATTCCCTAAGCATAAAACAAATCTAAACTTCTACTATACAAATACTAGAATGTGAACAACTCAAATTTCCACTCATAAATAATTTCCAGCTTCCTTTTGGATTCAATTCACATCTTTTTCTAGCTGCTCCTTCAGATTTCCTCTCTTTGAAATATACAAAATTCAATTATAGATAAAATAGATTTAGAATTCAGAGATTAGGAAAGAATAAAAACAAAAGAACATATATCTATACAAACCTATTACCTTTTTTCCTTGGACTTGAATTCTTGAATCTAATTGAGGAAGAAGACTGATGGAGTTTCGTTAGCATTCCAAATAATTTGTGAATAAAAGTGAGGGGGCTAGCCTCTTATTTATATGGGTTAGAATGCGACAGAACTATAAGATTTAAATCGGTTTAATATAATAATATCCAAGCCATTTGTGGCCTAATTTAACCCTAGCATCAATACTCCCACTGATCGACAGTTCACCCTCAAGCGGTCGATCGATCAAGGAAAAGGGTCGACCGGTCCCCTATTTTGGATGATTAATTGCTTGCCATTATATTCATTTATTTTTTTTCCTTTTTAATACTAACGTTAAATTTTTTCTCAACGTTAATTTGCACTAACGTTAAAATATTAATTATCCAATTTAATTTCCAGATTAAACTTATTTAAATTTAATATTTGAATTCATTTGAATTATTTTAAATTCAAAAACTTTAAATCTCAATAAATTTTTGTTTTGAGCTTCGATTACAAAACTTTATGTATGAAAGTTGATCAAAAAATCACCACAAATGCAATGATAAAACTTTCATGGCCAAATTCTAACGTTTACAAAATTTCCATTTTTTGCTTCATTTTATTTAATTATTTTCTTATTAATTTTTACATGATGTTGCATTATCCTCCTTTAAAAGGATTCCGTCCCTGAAATCCCTAAGGGAAAAATAGTGTAACGCATGCTCTACGTCCATGTTGTACAACCAAGTTATCTGCATGACAATCCACTCAACTAAAAATGCAGTGTGATTATGTATGCAACATACTATAAGTGAGCTTAAACCTAGCGTGAATGCAAGATCATGACATATAGATGTGTATGCAAGCATTCTAAATATGCATAAGATTTTACATGAGTGCAATAATAATAGTAAAAATTGTGGCAACCATCGTCTACCATCCAATCTAGCAACCACGATGCAACCAAAAACTTAAATTTTGAAGAGAGAATTTACCGGAGAAAAGCTAAGGATAAGAAGCCTTTATCTTCTCTTCGGTTTTGCATGTGCTTTCCGCTAAATCATCTCCCCATTGGACTCAGACTAGCTTAATTTCTTTGTAATGGAGCTTCCTAGTTCCATGCTCCACTATACGTGCGGTGGCATGAGGTATTATTAGCTTCATCTAAACATCTACTAACTGATTAGGCTCTACCATGGTGGTAGTGTCATACAGACATTTTCTCAAGCGTGAAACATAAAAGACATCATGGACTTCCGCTAACTTATCTAGACGCTCTACTTGATATGAAAGCTTCCCCACTATTTCGGAAATCAGGAAAGGCCCAACAAACCTTGGCTCTAACTTTCCCAAAGTCCCAAAACTCATAACCTTCCTAAGAGAGGAAACCTTAACAAATACCATGTCTCCTACCACAAACTCCAAGTGCTTCTTTCGCTTGTCAACATAGGATTTTTGATGGCCTTGTGCAGCCGACGTTCACTGTATAGTCATTTCTATCTTTTCCGAGGTCCTGTAGATTAAATCTGGTCGAAGTAGAATTTTATTGGTAGTTTTCCACTAGCAATTTGGCAATTTGCACGGCCTCCCGTGTAAGGCTTCAAAGGGCGCCATCCCAATCGTCACTTGGTAATTATTGTTGTACGCAAACACTACTGAGGGCAAAGTTGCTCCCAATGTCCTCCAAAATCCATGATGCAAGCTCTCAGCAAATCTTCCCAAATCATGTTTACCCTTTCCATCTGACCGTTTGTCCATGGGTGGTAAGCGATGCTATGATTCAACATCGTTCTTAAAGCTGACTGCAAACTGCTCTAAAATTTGCTAATGAACAATGGGTCACTATCACCAATAATAATGATTGGAACTCCAGGAGTCATACGACTTCTCTAGAACAAATTTGCAATAGAGATGTTGTTGTCATATTACTCCTTACAAGAATAAAGTGAGCGCTTTTAGTGAGTTTATCCACTATATCATAAATAGCTTGATTGCCTCTTTGACTTCTAGGCAAACCACCTATAAAATTCATCGACATGTGCTTCCACTTCCAAGTTGCTACCTCTAATGATAATAACAATCCTCCAGGCTTTACTTGTTCCACCTTTATCTTCTAGCATGTCAAACACCTAGAGACACACTCTGTTATTTTTTTCTTCACTCCTGGCAAGTAGAAAATTCACTTCATATCCCTATACATTTTATCTCCATAGGGGTGAATAGTCATCCTAGAATGGTGACACCGTGCTAGTACTTTCTCCAAAACATCCTTCATTATTGGAACACATAGGCATCCATCTCTCCCTAGCATTCCCTTTAGTCTATTGCATATCTACCGACGTAGGAGAAAAGTTCTCCTCTACTTAGCTTGCTGAAAATATCTACTATTGTCTCATTTTCTACCGTTGTTGCCCAATGCAATCCATCAGTGTGCTAGACTAATCTCCTTTGCTATAAAGTAGCCTATAGTGAGTTATGATGATTGTGACGGCCCCACCGCTATGCCCAGTTTAGCAAAGAACATTATAAGTAATGTCATTTGCTAATCCAGAGAATATGGCTGGTTAAGGGGGATCGAATGTGAATATATCTTTATACTAACACTGACACGTCTTATTTACCTTTTTTAGGATCTGAACTGAAAATTAGACGTATGCAGTATTAAACAAAGTAATAAACACACCGATTAAAAATATTCAGAACGGTATATAATATAGATAAATCAGAATCAGAGTCATAGATTGCAGCGGACTAATATACAACATATTTCATAATAAGATGTGAGTCTACAAAATGTCAATACTAAACTCACTTTAATATACATTGTTACCTGAAGGTTTGACCAGGCAACTAGGCACTCGACACTTACATACCGTTCGGCATGGAGAGTCGTTCGGTATTGTATATCGTTCGGCATTCTAGAGTGATCGGCATAGCAGAGTGTTCGGCGTACATGGATCGTTCGGCATGACAAAGCGTTCGGCACTCCATACTGCTCGGCATCCATCACTTTGTTCGACATCAGTTTGTTCGGCATCACTTCGTTCGACATCAGTTTGTTCGGCATCACTTCGTTCGACATCAGTCTGTTCGGCATCACTTCGTTCGGCATCAGTCTGTTCGGCATCAGTCTGTTCGGCATCATTTTGTTCCGCATCAGTTCGTTCGGAATCAGTCTGTTCGGCATCACTTCGTTCGACATCAGTCTGTTCGGCATCAGTCTGATCGGCATCAGTCTGTTTGGCATCAGTTTGTTCGGCATCAGTCTGTTCGGCATCAGTCTGTTCGGCATCTATGGTTCGGCACACAGAACTCACTCTTTCTGGGCCGAAGTATTCAGCTGCCAGGCCCACCAGGGAAGTCCAACCCATCTTTGTCTATAAATAGAGAGGCAGGGGCACAGTGAAAAGGACTTTTTTTCGGGAACACTGGGGAGACTCTGCCGCTTTCAAGACTCGCTCTTTTTACTTAGCAACTGTATTCGAGTAATTGATGAATAGATTGTATTTGTAATCAGTTATCAAGTAAAGCAATAAAAGATCAACTTCAAAGTGGACGTAGGCAGTTACGCCAAACCACTATAAACCTGGTGTTCTCGTCTTTGCATTCAATTTAGCATATTGTTCTCTATTTAAATTTACTTTCTTCATTTATCTCTCTACACACATTTTCTCAACGAGGTTAGTGACCAATTTTGGTGCTAACACTTTGGTGCTTTCACTGAGAATCGAATTGTCAGACCTCAAGGATCTGCTTTGAAGCTACTGGATTGAATAAATCCCCCAAATAAGATCCGAGTCATTCGTAGGACGTTCGTTGATTCTACTCAGAGTTCATACCAATAACTCTACAATGGCAAGACCACGTACCAGATCAGCCTCTCATAATGCGGACGCCCACGAGACTTCTAGCGTACAATAAGCAAGGCCTAGCAATCAACAAGCAAATCTAGGTGCAGGGACTACCGCCCAGGACCAGATGCCAGTTGTCACCAGAATAGAGTTCAACGACTTGATGAGAGAGCTCAGGGAAAGCAGGAGACAACTCGGAGAGCAGATGCAAGCCAACGCCAACCTCATGGCACAACTCACTCAACGACAACATCAGAATGCTGGGGGCAATCTAGCTCCTTATTCTTCATCTGACAACTCGACTTCGTCCGATGAACCTTCCAGGCGTAGACGCCGCAAGACTGAAACTACGCAGGCAGGTGCTGCTGTCCGAACAGCTGGGGACCATTTACACCTCGGAGACCGTGACCAAGCAGGAACTGGAAACTTAGGAGCTGGAGTGCAGGTGGAGGATGGACGCCCGGCTCACCAAGATGCTAATGATATCGAACCTCAAGATGCACGTTTGGCAGATCGCCAGCAGAGGAGGCATCAGCCTGATCAATCCCGTAGGACAGACTCCAACCTTCCACCTTCCATAAAACCCCAGACCTGACAGCCATGATCAGACAGTTGATGAAAGAGAATCAAGGCTTATCAAATGACGATTGGGGAGTGTCCAGAAGTCATACTCCATTCACAGACGTTGTTCTATAGGCGGAGTACCCCAGGAAGTTCAACATGCCAACTATCCCGGCTTATGAAGGAAAGACTGATCCCAGGCAGCATGTGATGAGGTACGAATGGATGATGGATTCAGCTAGAGCTAATGATGCAACCAAGTGCAGGTGCTTCCCAATAACTCTATCTGGGATCGCTACCATGTGGTTCACCCGACTTCCTCCGCGGTCCGTATCCAGTTTTGAGGAGTTGGCGAAGAAATTTATAGAACAGTTCAGGATACATACTACTCGTCCAAAGGACGTGATGTCTCTATCAAGTGTAATCCAAGCTTCTGGGCAGTCATTGAAGGAGTATTTACAGAGATTCCATGTCGCGGCTACTGAAGTCAGTAACCCCAATGATCATGCAATTCTTATGGCTGTGATGCGAGGGGTGGATTCGGATTCAGAGTTTGGAGACTGGCTGGCAGGAAAGCCTCCAACTACGCTAGAACGTTTTTACTCAAAGGCACATCAGTTCATAAGAAGAGAAGAAGACAGGTGGATAAGGCGAGATAAGGCACTGGGGCCCGTTCAGGAGTCCGCGAAAAGCGACATTGCTGTGAAGCAGTCCGGAGATAACTCGGGGAAGGTTCAGGTCAATGTCCAAAACAAGCCCGGGCAATCTAAGGAATTCGGGGGAAGAAATCAAGGGAAGAAGAGAGAAGCGGGAAAATGGATGCCGAGAATTCCAACCTACAACGAGTACACCACGCTGAATGCATCTCTTGAGAACATTTACCTATCGACCTGAATACCTTTCAGTACAGAAAGCCGCGCCCAAAGGAGTCAACCGAGGAACAGAAGCGGACTGGGAAATACTGCCGCTTCCATGAAACTTATGGGCACAATACTGAAGAGTGTAGACACCTACATGATGCTATAGAAAAGTTGATTAGACAGAAAAAGTTATAGGAGTTTGTAAAGAATCTGCAAGAAGGTGGACAGGGAACGTCCAATCCCGGTCGTGCACCAACTCCACGTCATCCCGAGGAGCCTGCTCGGACCGTGGGTAGACTAGTCATCAACACGATCATCAACGGACCTCACTCTACGGATAAGAACTGGCAAGAGATGGACTGGTATGCTAATTCCCTGAGGCACGCAGACTTCGAGTGTTGTTCCAACATGGAGGATGGGACCCCCGCCAAACAGCTACGCATGATGACAGACGATATAGTATTCAGGAGCAGAGATGCTGACCAGGTGGAGGCTCCTACCATTGACCTGATGGTCATATCTGCGACAATCGGACTAGCTTTTGTGAAAAAGATTTTGATTGATTGTGGAAGTTCTGTCAATATCATCTTCAAGAAGGCTTATGATCAGATGAAGATGGAGACGAAGGATTTGAAGCCATCTAAAGCTCGTATACATGGCTTTAATGGCGCAGCGACCGATGCAGTGGGATATGTTGAGTTGCCAGTTAAACTGGGACAAGGTGAGCGTAGGAGGGTGCGGATCCTACCTTTCGTAGTTTTGGATGTGGATTCTCCGTACAATGTGTTTCTGGGCCGACCGGCCCTGGCTGAGTTTAGGGCAGCATTAGCCCTGTGGTGTTTGACTTTGAAATTTCCAACTGGCAAAGGAGTAGGTGTTGTTCATGGCGACCAGGCGACTGGTCGTGCATGTTTGTGGCTGAACTCCGAGAGGCCCATCGAAGGGAGAAAGGAAAGGTTGCGGACAATCCCGTCCGCATCCATAATACCGACAATTGACAAATAACGCCCGAGTCTTGGCTCGGGTAAAATCCTCGGATCTACAGAGACATAGATTCGAGAGACGACGATGAGGAACCCAGGGAAGAAAAGGCAGCGCCGGCTGAATTGACAATTGACATTTCAATCAGCCGAGACGATCCGTCGCGAGTACTGAAGATTGGATCGCAATTCAGCCCCTCAATGACTGAAGATCTCGGTGATTTCCTCCGAGCGAATCTCGTTGTTTTCGCTTGGACACATTCCAACATGTGTGGGATTTCTCCTACTATTACGAGTCATATGTTGAACATAGACCCAAAGTACGTCCCGGTTAAACAAAAGAGGAGAGGGATGGACCCGGAGAGGTCCGCTGCTCTCAGAGAGGAGGTGGACAAACTCAAAGCCAATGGGTTCGTCTGCGACGCCCTCTACCTTGAATGGGTATCAAACCCGTGCTGGTGAAAAAGGAAAACGGGAAATGGAGAACTTGCGTAGACCATTCCGATTTGAACAAAGCATGCCCCAAGGACAGTTTCCCATTGCCTAGGATTGATCAGTTGGTCGACTCCACTGCAGGACACGAGTTGTTATCATTCATGGATGCGTACTCGGGATACAATCAGATCCCGATGCATATTCCGGACCAGGAACACACCAGTTTCATCACAGACGTTGGGCTATATTGCTATGTAGTAATTCCTTTCGGATTGAAAAACGCGGGAGCGACTTATCAGCGTTTGGTGAATCAAATGTTCAAAGATCAGATTGGTAGAACGATGGAAGTCTATGTGGATGACATGCTCGTGAAGTCACGACAGTCAAACGACCACATTTGAGATTTAACAGAGATGTTCGGTATACTCAGACATTATGGGATGAAGATCAACCCTCTAAAGTGTTCCTTCGACGTTGCATCGGGGAAGTTTTTGGGATTCATTGTTAATGCCAGGGGAATTGAAGCTAACCCGGAAAAGATTCAAGCTATTCGAGATGTGCAAGTGCCCAGAACTATAAAACAGGTGCAAAGCTTGAATGGAAAGGTGGCTGCGCTGAGTCGATTTATATCCAAAGCCACGGACAAGTGCATCCCCTTCTTCGATATAATAAAGAAAGGGAAGAGGAATTTCGAATGGACATTCAACTGTGAGGAGGCGTTCCGAGATCTAGTGAGGCATTTGGAGAGTCCTCCAGTGCTGTCGAAACCAGTAGACCACGAGATGCTGTACGTATACTTGGCCGTATCCCCGCATGCTATAAGTGCGGCTTTGGTCCGCGAGGAGGACCGAGTCCAAAAGCCGGTGTATTACATTAGTAAACGTTTAACGGGGGCAGAAAGAAATTACCCTAAAATTGAGAAATTGGCCTATTGCTTGGTGATTGCATCACGTAAGCTGCGTCCATACTTTCAAGCACACTCAGTCAGTGTCTATACCGATCAGCCCCTACGGCAGGTACTCCAACGACTAGAAACTTCTGGAAGGATGTTAATATGGAATATCGAGTTGAGTCAGTTCGATATTACCTACCTGCCACGCAGAGCCATACAAGGGCAAGCATTAGCAGATTTCATCGCTGAGTTTACTGTATCTGGCGAACCAGATGGTCACAGTGTCATTCCCCCCATTCGATGGAAATTGTACACCGATGGGGCATCAAACGACCGTTGCTCCGGAGCTGGTGTAGTTCTCGTGACTCCAGAAAATCAATCGATTTGTTACGCTTTGAAGCTCAATTTTACGGCTACGAATAATGAAGCAGAATATGAAGCATTGATTGCTGGCTTAAAGCTCGTTGGAGAACTCGGGGTAAGATCAGTTGAAATCTTTTGTGACTCACAGCTGGTGGTGTACCAAGTGTGAGGAGACTACCAAGCAAGGGGACAGAAGCTTGCTCCATACCTTGCTCTGGTTCAGGAACTATTGCGAACTTCGAACATTATGACATTTCGCATGTCCCGCGTGAACATAACAAGGAAGCCGACTCGTTGGCCAAATTCGCAAGCACTGGCGATGCGCAGCAAATAGGATTAGTTCCCATCGAAACCTTACACGCTCCAAGCATAGATGTGATGGAAGTCGATTTTGTGTTGGAAATGGAAATCGAGGAGGAGTCGTGGATGACCCCTTTCAAACAATACCTGCTAAACGGGACTTTGCCTAAAAGAAGAAGCGAAAGACGACAGGTCATTCGCAATGCCGCGCGATATGTGATGCAGGGAGGAGTAATGTATCGGAGAGGGTTCTCGGTCCCTTTACTACGGTGCATTGCCCGTGATGAGGCAAAGCGGATCTTGGAGGAGGTACACGAAGGAGAATGTGGTGACCATACTGGGGGGCAGACACTAGCAAAAAAGATCCTTCGCTACAGATACTATTGGCCAACTATGAATCGAGATGCTGCAGAATACGCAAGAAAATGTGACAAGTGTCAAAGATATGCGAAAATCCCGAGAGCTCCACCAATGGAACTCACACAAATGGTTAGTCCCTGGCCGTTTGCAATCTGGGGAATCGACATAATCGGTTCTTTGCCTATATCCAAAGGTGGTGCAAAATACGCGATAGTTGCGGTCGACTATTTCACAAAATGGGCCGAGGTAGAGCCTTTAGCCACAATCACCTCCAAGAAGGTCATTAATTTCGTTGTACGAAACATTATATGCCGCTTTGGCCTCCCGCGAACCATCATTACGGACAACGGAACTCAGTTTGAAAGCAGAGAATTCAAAGATTTCTGTTTAAAGTACGGCGTTGAGAAAAAGTTCGCTGCCGTTGCTCATCCGAAAGCTAACGGACAAGTCGAGGCCGTAAACAAAATAATCAAGTCCATATTGAAGAAGCGTTTGGAAAAGGCTGGAGGCAAGTGGGTAGATGAACTCCCAACAATGCTATGGGCTTATAGAACTACACACAAGTCCGCGACTGGCCACACTCCATTCGCATTGGCATACGGCTCGGAAGCTGTTATACCCGTGGAGCTTGAAGTTCCATCGCATCGAGTGACATAATATGATCCTAAGACGAATTAGGATCTCTTGTTGGAATCACTGGACTGCATCGATGAAAAACGTGAAGAAGCTGAATTAAGGGCGGCAGCATATAGGCACCGAGTCAAGCGATATTACGACGACAAAGTCCGCCCAAGAATCTTTGATGTGGGTGATCTCGTTTTGAAACTAGTTTTCTCGGTACCATCACGTATGAATCCCAACTGGGAAGGTCCGTATGTCGTTGAACGGAAGCTTGGAGAGGGAACTTTCAAGCTAGCGACCATTGATGGCGTGACACTCCCCCGAGCGTGGAACAATGAACATTTGCGACGTTATTATATTTAGCATGTTTCTTTTCTGTTTTAGGTGCAATTGTTTCCCGTATGTTTATATTCCATTGATTCTTAGTTTCCTTTTTAGCATGTAATCGGAAGATTTAGTTTGTTTTCATTAATAAAGGCTTGAAGCCATCCTTTCTATGAGTTATTGATGTTTCTGAACCTTATAGTCCGATGACAAACAACTGAAGTTGTATTATTCTGCCTGATGTACGAACTCGCATAAACGAATTGAATCTCCGAGTCCCCCGAATGCGGACCGGAGTACTCTAAGTCCCCAAAGCGCGGACTAGAGTATAAACGAATTGAATCCCCGAGTCCCCTGAATGCGGATCGGATTACTTTAAGTCCCCGGAGCGCGGATTAGAGTATAAACGACTCGAATCTCCAAGTCCCATGAATGCGGACCGGAGTACTCTAAGTCCCCGGAGCGCGAACTGGAGTATAAACGAATTGAATCCCCGATCCCCTGAATGCGGACCGGATTACTCTAAGTCCCCGGAGCGCGGATTAGAGTATAAACGACTCGAATCTCCGAGTCCCCTAAATGCGGAACGGAGTACTCTAAGTCCCTGGAGCGCGGGCTAGAGTATAAACAAATTGAATCTCCGAGTCCCCTGAATGCGGACCGGAGTACTCTAAGTCCCCGGAGCGCGGACTAGAGTATGAATGACTTGAATCGCCGAGTTCCCCGAATGCGGACCGGATTACTCTAAGTCCCCGGAGCGCGGATTAGAAAATATTCTAAGTACCAAAAATGTGAAACAAGAGATGTACAATTCCAAAGAATGTCCGAACAATGTAAGAATGGATTAGAAATTTGTGTAACTCATAAGAACTTGAGTTTCGACCGCAGTTATACAGAAAGCTAAAAAGCAGAAATCGTTCAAATGACAAAGAAACTAAACTTTATTCAATAATCCAAAATGGGGTTATACAACCACTCCTTCAAAACTTGGAGTCAGAAATCTACATAAACTACGAAAACGAAAAAGTAAAAGTAGTTACATGACCTAAGCAAAATCTCGTTGAACGAGTATAGTGGCTACTTCTTCGGCTTCCTTTTCTTATCCTCCTTTGCTTTCTCGGATGACTCCTCTCCCTCATGCTTCCTCTTGGATTTTTTGCTCGCCAAAGAAGCGGAGTCAGGAGTGGGAGAAGGAACATCCAGTGGTTTGGATTTGCCGGGAAGAATGACTTTCAGAGGCCTATTCAGCGGGTCGGTAAGTTCTAGTACTTGAGGCTCGACTTTGATCTCAACCTTCTTTTTCTTCTCTTTCGCGAGTCGCTCCTTCGTACTCACCTTCGAAATGTGTTCTGAGGCGCCCGTGATTTCAGTTTCATAACTCCCTTCAACGGGAGATGAAGTGTCAGACTTATCATCATCTAGCGCCCCGATCACTTGAGCGTCAGGACTGGGAGTTACTCCCGCGTGAGCAGCATCGCTTGTTTTCCCCATCTCCTCCTTGGTGTCATCGCTCCTCGGAGTAGGTTCAGGATCAGAGCGGCTTGCGTAGAAACATAAAGAACAAACGTTAGAACCAATAACCGATCGCAGAAAGCGACAGATCTTTGAACTTCTAGAAGAAGAGTTTTATACCAGTTTCTTGCTGGCTTTCAGCTGTGTGCGGAGTTTCACCCTCCAGAATGGGAGACAGCACGTGAATGCCGAGACCGGGGTCTTCCGGATCATAGCCGGCATGCTGCTCGAATGGGTCAAGTGCTGGCCGATCGGCCGATTGAGTAGAAGGAGGGGCTGCAGCCTCGGTTCCAGATGGACCAGCTTTGTCATCTTTCTCTTTTGATGGAGGAGAGCCTTTACCAAAGAGAGCCATAGCTGCAGACAGGTCCGATGGCTCATTCCCCCTGATAAACTCTTTCACTAAAGCCTCCTCGGCGCCCGACTCCACCTGTCTGATCTTTATTAAAGTCTCCCAAGCCTCAGCCAAAGATTCAAGGTAGCCCTCGCCTAAGAAAGTCAAGTCCCGGTGCATGAGGACACGGGCATTGTATTCGGCTATCAGTGGGTCGAACATACACTTGATTTCTTCTCTGTCGGCCTATGCAGCCGCTTCAAGGCGGGAGTCGATCTCCGCGAAAGCTATTCTCTTGCCCTCCTCGCGGGCTTCATCCTTTATTGTCCCAACCTTAGAAAGCTCATCGTCAAGCTTTGCCTTTAGGAGACGTGTATCGACGATCTCGTTACAGTATTGTTGAGACTCTTCTTGAGCCGCTATCTTCTCTTCCCTCTCCTTAGAGAGTAGCCCCTTCAACTCTTTAACCTGCAGGGCGAGTGCATCCCTTTCTTTTTGAATAGATTCTTTTTCTAAAGCTAGGGCCCCACTGCGTTGGACTGCGACGTCAAGTTCTTTCTTATGAGTCGTCTCTAGACGAGCGACAGCCTCCGCAGTTTCCTTAGCACTCTGTTCTGCGGCTTAAAGTTTGGACTTGTATGAAGCGAGCTCTTCGTCCTGATTCTTGATGATGTCTTTATCAATGATAGCTTCGAGCTTCAAGTGGTCGATTTCTTGTTGACGCTCGACGGATACTTCCGAGACTTTTTCGACTAAATGAACAAACGCGTCATATTGAACATAGACGTCGTTGTTGCAAGCAATGGCACTCTGCTTGACATGCCCTGGAATGTGATGAATGGCTGGGAGGAACTTCAGACCGTCAAAGCAGATTTTGGGAAATTTAGCTTTAAGATCAACCAGTTTTTCCGATATCGTTGGGTCTGCCGTAGGAACAAGGGGATGAGGTTTTGAAAGTTCAGTTCTCTTACGATGTTCCCGAGATTGTCGTGTGCTTGACGACCGGAATGTTGATCTCGGGAAACATCGGGTTGAGACCCTTTATGCGAAGATTTTTCTCTGTCTGGTTCTGTTTGAGGAGGAAGATCGCGAGAGTATGAAGACTGGGAATGTGATTTCTTTCGATAAGACGACTCTCGGGGACGGTTGTCTCGATCTCCGTAGTCGTCCATGTCCCGACGTTTACCGGGGCCCGAATCCCAGCCAGAGTGGTGAAAGATGGAAGAGCCGTGGAGACGATCAAATCCGTGGGAGCGTCCCATGTCACCTGCATAAAATGAGAATACCAACAAGTTAGAAAAGATCAGGGTGACGGTTAAGATTGAAGTGCAAAGTGAAGTGCGCGTGTCCGTGTGTTTCCTAGTGTTTCCCCCCTACAGACCAGTTTCTTTACTAATTGGAGTTTTATCTCCCTGGACTTGGGCTTGAACTCCCGTACCGCCTCTAGCGGGCGAATAAAGCTTGAGGGCCTCTGGATCGTCGAAACCATAGTTGAGTAAATTGTCAGGAATGGTAAGGTTCGACAGGCCCTTCAGAGAACTTTCTAAGTGCTCCGAGGAAGTCTCTTTTCCCGTTGGCATAAGGGTAACTTTAGAAGTTCCGCCTACAGTTTTCTTCCTCAGCTTGCACGTTAGTTTCTTCTCTCCCTTCGAAGGGGAAGACGACGTTTCTATGTCATGAACTTCAACCGCCGGTCCCCAAGACGGACTAATGTTCTCGCCCTGTACTTCGGGCGTCTCAGTCTCCTTAATTTCCCCCTCTTCTAGTGCATCAGGAGCATTGCATGCTGAAGACTCAACTTGTTTCTTCCCTTTACCAGAGCCAGGTCTGTGAATGGTGACGCCTTAAGGAAGGGTTATTCGACGGCCTTATGCCAACAGTGCGAGCCTTGTAAGTGACTCATTCGAAATGAGATTTCTAATGTCCCGTTCTTCGGCGGGGAGGGCTCGAATGGCTTCGACGGCATCAGAATATCTGCGGCCGTCAGGACGTGGGCTAATACCTGAAAAGATGGGTAAAATTTTATACTAGGTACATCTTCGACTAAACATGAGTAACAGACCAAGAAAAAGGCTTACTTCCTTCAATCCATCTACTCGCAAAGCCGGGAGGACAACGCACATAAAACCATTCTTGTTTATACAAGGCGAACTTGGTCCACACCTTGGTTAAGATTTGACATTTATTGTGCGGCTCGAGAAACATGAATGATGGGCTATCCTTACGCTTCTTGATGCAATATATGTATCGGATATCGCCCTGAGTTGGGAGCCTAGAGAAGACATTCATGAAGAGGATGCAGGCACCGTAGAGGAATGCATGGCCGTTCGGGTGCAGTTGCGATGGGGCAATGTCAATATATTGCAGCACATCCCGAAGAAACAAATTGAACGGTGGCACACTGCCAACCCAGCACATGAATTTATTACAAGCTGTGTATCCGGCTGGGGGCAAGTGTGGACGATCATGCCCAGAAGGAACTAGCACGTCATCAAAGGGGATTCCGTGGATAGAGCATATCCAACGGAGCGTACTTTCATTGATCTTTGAAGCATGTGAATCGACAGGGTTGTCCAAGAGAATTGCTGCCTCCAGAGCATCGGGAGCTAGGTCATGTGCAGGGGAAGTTGATGGGTTTGAAGTATCTGCGACTTCTCGTCGGGAGGACGGCCCAGGCCTGTCCGAAATTGTGGCGGAGCTAGATTTCCGAGACATTGCTGATAAAGATTGAATCTAGCAAAGTACCTATTCGAGCTATACTTAAAAAATAATCGACGTTAGACTTAACAATACAAGTATTCCCCCCGTGTAGTGTGTGAACTAGTGCGATCATTCAGGTGTAAACGCTGAGAATTTATAAGTCACGGAATTGATGATATAAAGTCGAGCTTTGAACTGTCGTCTTCGAAGACCGTCATCGCTGACCGTCTCTGAAAGCCGGCATTGCAATGTTTTCAATTTTGAACTCGGACATTGGCACCGCATGTTAAAAGCTTTAATCCGTTTTTATTGGTTTAGGTTCAGGCTTGTGATTTTTGACACTAGGAAGTTGTCGGTCCAGATTAGTTTGATATGCTGGTATGCTTAAGTCCTTGCCCTTGTGTTCGATGTTTGATTAGGCAAGATGAATAGGAGTTCGGTCAAAATTCTGTTCGGCTTTAAGTACTGTTCGGCCTAAAATTCTGTTCGGCTTTAAGTTTTGTTCGGCCTAAAATTATGTTCGGCTTTAAGTACTGTTCGGCCTAAAATTCCGTTCGGCTTTAAGTTCTGTTCGGCTTAAAGTTCTACTCGGCTTAAAGTTTTGTTCGGCCTCTCTTCTGTTCGGCTTGAAAACGAGTGCACGCAGCAAGTCACGCCGAGCCAATTCGCTCGGCCTTCTGCCCTTAACATCACTTCTCCTCTTTTCCTCCATCTCTCCCAACCAGCATGACCAAGTCTTTCGGCAAGCCGTGTCAAACCACGGTCATGCCGAACCACTTCACTAGGCCTTACCTCCAATTCATCACTCACACGCCTCTTACTTCCTTTAATCTACAGAGAATTTACGAATTTGAGTTTTGTGTTAAGCTTCCAAATTCGAGAAAGCGATCATGGGTTTCTTACCGAAGGAAACGGCAGGAGCTTGGGGATTTGTGGACTTAAGATTGACAGACTGTTCGAGCTTGACTTGAGGAGAGCTTGTTGGATTCGAAGTAAGAAGGAAGGATCGTAGGAGGTGAATAAAATTTAAGGGAGGTAAGTTGTGTTTCTTGGAGGGTCGCGGAGGTAAAAAGTGAAAAAGAAAAGAAGAAGAAGAAGGATGCCAGCTTTTATAGGGGAGGAGAAGAAGTCGGAGAGACTATGACCGGTAGAACCGGTCAAAACGACATCGTTCGGCATCGGCTATGCCATTCGACATCCAGGGTGCTCGGCTTGAAGCAAAGCACGGTGGATTCATGACTCAAAGCGCATCACGTTTAACCACATGATGCACTTTAGGGGGCAAGTGTTACCTGAAGGTTTGACCTGGCAACTAGGCACTCGGCACTTACATACCGTTCGGCATGGAGAGTCGTTCGGTATTGTATATCGTTCGACATTCTAGAGTGATCGGCATAGCAGAGTGTTCGGCGTACATGGATCGTTCGGCATGACAAAGCGTTCGGCGCTCCATACTGCTCGGCATCCATCACTTCGTTCGACATCAGTTTGTTCGGCATCACTTCGTTCGACATCAGTCTGTTCGGCATCACTTCATTCGACATCAGTCTGTTCGACATCACTTCGTTCGGCATCAGTCTGTTCGGCATCAGTCTGTTCGGCATCATTTTGTTCGCCATCAGTTCGTTCGATATCAGTCTATTCGGCATCACTTCGTTCGACATTAGTATGTTCGGCATCAGACTGCTCGGCATCAGTCTGATCCGCATCAGTCTGTTCGGCATCAGTTTGTTCGGCATCAGTCTGTTCGGCATCATTCTGTTCGGCATCAATTTGTTCGGCATCTATGGTTCGGCACACAGAACTCACTCTTTTTGGGCCGAAGTATTCAGCTGCCAGGCCCACAAGGGAAGTCCAACCCATCTTTGTCTATAAATAGAGAGGCAGGGGCACAGTGAAAAGGACTTTTTTTCGGGAACACTGGGGAGACTCTACCGCTTTCAAGACTCGCTCTTTTTACTTAGCAACTGTATTCGAGTAATTGATTAACGGATTGTATCTGTAATCAGTTATCAAGTAAAGCAATAAAAGATCAACTTCAAAGTGGACGTAGGCAGTTACGCCGAACCACTATAAACCTGGTGTTCTCGTCTTTGCATTCAATTTAGCATATTGTTCTCTATTTAAATTTACTTTCTTCATTTATCTCTCTACACACATTTTCTCAACGAGGTTAGTGACCAATTTTGGTGCTAACATACATCATATCTCATACTCTAAATCAGGTACAAAATGACTATTATATAATATACATGACATAACTACTAAATGTCAATATACATAATGATGAAGTAAACTAAAACCGTCAAGATAGCCTACTCCAAAGTTAACTCAAAATCCAAGAGTCAATGAGTCCCTGTGCCTGTAAAGTCTCGGCCCGACCCAAATATTAAAATAATAAACGGGTTAGACTATATCTAAATAAAAGGTGAGATACTAATTTCATAACTTTATGATGTGAAATAATAAGCCATATAAAATATGCTGAACAAACAATCATAGTAAGGCATATTAATTAAATTCACTACTTTATAAATCCATAAATGACTTAACTCTACAATAAGTCATCTCAAAATATGCCTAAAACCCAAAAATTCCTAAAAGACATATCAAACCAATAAATACATATCTCACAATTTTGACTTAACAATAACCAAATAAGTCATAAATAAAATATGCCTAAAACAAATACTCAGATAAGGCATATCTAACAAATCACCATTTCGTAAATACATATCAAGTCTTAATAGACTATCCTCTCAAAATATGGTGATAACCAATTCAAAATTCCTCAGAGCCATAAAGGACACAGAATATCCATACTTATAATCTTTGATGAAATAATCATCAATAATGAAATAATAATGGTAGTCATCTATTAGTTTAATACAGTGACACGCAATCTAACGAAAGAGGCCCGCTACATGAATGGAAGCCTACCGAAAGAGACTGCAGATTAGGAACACCGCTCAAAGAAAAGAGCAGCCATGTACCTAATCTATCCTATGCAAATTTACCAACCGAAAGAGGTAAACATAGTCTAACTGTATAAAACAAAATAAATCGATAGGTTGTAGTATCTATAGACTACGATGCATGTAAAACCCTACCTTCCGAAAGAGACAGCCGTATTTACACCATAATAGATCTTTTGAAAGAGATCTGTCTTTCTAATGTAAAAATGTATCGATTCTTTGACCGATGAAAAATGAGTTGTTTTCTCTCAGGGATCTATCGGTCTGAAATCCGAACACCTTACGATAATACAACTCTAAGTGTTAATTACTGTCACTCCAGTAATCACAAGAATTTAACTAACTATCCCATACCAGATAGTAAATTCAGGTATTTACTAAAAGCTAGTAATTTTCTCTCAAACTCTATTTAACAAATTATAATGATAATCGAAAGAATTGTTCAAAATGTGCCATACCACCCGACAATTCAATCGTTTATTAAAATTCTTTGTTTTATAGAAAAGCAGGAAATCAATAGAAAGTTAAATCAAAGCCTATTCATTTATATTTAAAAGAAAGGAGTTAAAAGATATTATATTACAATAAGAGTTTCTTTACTTAATTTTTGAATCAAAGCAATACTTTTCATAAATGATAACTTGCTTTATTTTGCAAATCTATTATATATATATATAAAATTTTCCAAAGGCGTTCAAACTCTTTCTAAAATCATTTAAATGGCTTTTATAACTAAAATTACTTAAAATCGAATTTATTACTTTCATAACCACTTTTCCAAATTAGTGCCATATCCTATCTTTCTCCTCTAAAGCATTTCCAAAATTATATACTTATAAATAATAATTTTAAAAAGATTTTGTAAACAAATATAAATTATCTTTAAAGGTTTTAATTGGAGATTTTGAAATAAACAATAAGTTAAGAAGATAATATAATTTAACTATATATGTTTTATAAACTAAATTCAATAAGGATCATAATGGATAAAATCTCATTTTTGAAATTCATTTGAAAACATTTAAATAATTCAAACACTAAATCCAACGAAAATTCAAAATAATATCGCTCTATAAAATATAATTCCATAATACGGAATTGTTTATCAATCCGAGTTGCTTTCCGACAAATTCCGATTATACATTAGTGTATGTATTTTCAATCATCAACCTAACTTACAATGAAAAATATAAATTTTAACATGTAATCTTATTTTAACCATATAATTCATTTTTAACTATTGGTTTAAATCCAATATTTCGAACATTCTACTAAATCAATTCAAGCATCAACCAATTGAAACTACATTATTGAATTTTATTTTAATTATATCATTCAATCGCTACCAAAATTTATGCAATTCGTTATTTAAGAAAGACATAAAATGGATATAATTAATTGATATAGGTGTGTGAGTTAAATAAATAACTCACCTCTAATTGTCGATCCAACATCCTCATTGGCTCCGACAGAATCACCAAAATCCAAAATCCGTTGTTGTTCTAAACCTTAGCTGCCATCGACGAACAGCAGCACCCAAAGCCTCGGCCTATGACATCAACTGTACCACCAATACCAGCCGTCATCGACAAGCGTACCTTAGCCCTAAGCATCATCCCAAATCCCGAGTCTACCATCCACACTCGACACCTCAACCATGCTCATGCGTTCGCCTCTACCCTAGGTCGCTGACCTGCTTCCATCGCCAGCCACCTCATCATCTGCGCGAAGCCATGTCCTACTCTACGATGTCGCCATCAATCATGACATATAGGCCGTGTTATTTTTTTCACAATGGAGTATGATTTTAGGAATTAAGGCATAACAAAGGTAGAACGAGCTCGACTTTTTTTTCTACAGGAGATCAAAATAAGGTTTTGGGCTTTGGTTGTTAAAGGTTACACTTTTGAATTTTATTCCTTTTTATTTGTTTTTATTATTCTTCTTTTTCCTTCTTTTCTTTTAAATTACTTTTTCACTTATTTGTAAATACATTTCAATTTGATTTAGATTGATTTACATCTTATTATATAGAATATATTTCAACAATTAGACAATTCCATCTTTTCAATATCCATTTATTTCTGTTGATTATTCGTTATGTTATTACAAAATAATTGCATTCTTTAACTATTTCGATTATATACAAATAGTTATATTTAATTAAAACATTTTATTATATTTAAAAATATCATTGGAAATGAATTTATTAATTTATTTCAATTCATTAAAACAAAATCTTTTTTTAATAGCCTTCAATTAATTAAATATTTACTTCCAAAAATAATATTTGCTAAATATCAAATTAAAATAATTCTATTTTAATTAAATTATCTTAATATTATAGCTTCAAAATAGGATTGTTACAATGATGGTTGGAAATTAAAATTAAAGAGGAACTCCACTCACTCATATATAGCACTAATAATAGCATGCCTCCGGCTAACGTTCCGGGGATGCACTCACCTCGAAGTCATATGATGCTATAAACTTCATCCACCTCTATTGCCTATGATTTAAATCTTTTTAGGAAAATAGGTATTTAAGTGATTTGTGATTAGTGAATAACTTAAACCTTTCTCCTTAAAGGTAGTGCCATCACATCTTCAAATCACAAACGATAGCCGGTAAATCTAAGTCGTGAGTTAGGTACATCTTCTCATGGTCCTTTAACCGCCCACTTGCATAGGCTATCACTTTACCTTCTTGCATAAAAACAGCTTCTAACCCCATTCCGCATGCATCAGTGTAAATAGTGAAAGACTTCATTCCATCTGAAAATGTAAGTACTGAAGCACTAGTCAATAGCTTCTTAAATGCTTCCGTGCATTTCTTATTCCTTGTAAAAGCTTGATTTTTCTTGGTTAAGTGTGTTAGTGAGATTTCTATCTTGGCAAAGTCCTTGATGAACTTCATATAGTAACTTTCACAACCTAGCTTTTAGGATAATTAATAACAAATATTCATTTAATTACAAATTGATTTTGGAAATTAAAATAAATAATTTGAATTTTTTTTAGAATATTAGAAGTTTATAATAAGATTATTAGTGATGAAATTATATAGTATTGAGAAATAATTTAATTTAGAAATTGTTTAATATCAGGATTAAAATGTAATAAATACTTGAATCTAAATGAGTTAGAATATGGGAAACTAAATTTTAAAATTTTATTGCGATGAGTAAATAATTAAGTGTTGTGAGTATAAAATTTTGTTTGGAATTCTATTGTAATTTGTTTTAAAGGGAAAATAATTATAAAAGAAATTGAGTATATATGTGTATATATATAAACTTATAGAAGTTCAATCCCAATTCTCATAAGTCCATGACCCAAACCCTTGCTTCATGAGTTTTGTATATCCAGACCCTTCTTTCTCTAGATAATTCATCTCCAATTATAAATACAAGCTTTACGTTTATGTTACTTTTTTTGGGAAAAATGAAAACCTAACCAAACTCTATCACTGTGGAAAATCAAAATAAATTCTATAAAATCCCAAACTTAAATTCAAGAATCTCAACACTGTTATACACTTATGGCAACAAAGAAAGTGAGAATTCGATCATCGGTTGTAGTGCTGTGTTTGTGCATTCATGCAAAAGTATGAAGTAGGTAAAACACTATGTACAGGTGAGTGATTTCACTTACAATTTCTATGTCTAATCTCATAATTACCTTCATTATATATGCAAGGATTGAATGTTATTATTGGTGTAAATGAGTGTGCATTGAATTGGTAAACAAATGGCAATTAGGCGGGAAATAATGAAAACAAAAATGCACGACCAGGAGCATAGCTGCTCCAGGCGATGGCCGATCGGTGGACTGATCGTGTATAACCGGTGCACTGGTGACCGCATGTGAGTGCAACGAGAGTGTGTTGAAGGCTTGTGTGTTTGTGTGATCTTGTATAGGCATGTGTATGTTTACAAATGTGTGTGTATGTATATGGTGCTTTGTGTGTGCGTGAGTGCATTTGTATGTGTATGTGCAACTGATTTTTATAAAGATAGTTACTGTTTTTTTGTATAGCTGTAATGCATGTGTGTATGAGGTGTGTGTGAGCATTTCTGTGTGTATAAGCATGTGTGCGTGTGTGTTTAACTATGTATGGGATCGGTTATTTATAAGTGAAACATATATTTACATATATTAAAGTTTAAATTATATTAATATATATATATATATATATATTATTAAACTTAACTATATATATACACTTAGATATTATATATATAGTTTAAAGTTTAATAAATTAACAAAGTGAATTCTTTTTAGATTATTATTAATGGAAAATTCTTAATTGATATATATAATTTTCAAAGTATATTTTTATGAAATTTTAGAGTATAAATCAAGTTTTGAAATGTATTTAATTGATTATCAATATATATAAAAATTATTTGGATGTTTTATAGTTATTTTAAAATAGTATTTAGTTTATAAACTATTTTAGGTTATCAAAAGAAAGAAAGATTTTTCTAATGTTATTGGCTTGTATTAAATTAATATTTAATTCTACTTAAGTTAAGGAACTAGTAATTTATTTGAAATAAAGTTTTCTATTTATTTTAGTTGCTTATACAGTTTAATTTAAAAATATTTATAATCCATTGCTAAAGTTAAAAGTTTTATTATATTAATATTATATGTTGCGATTGACTTATAATAATTATTAAATTGATTACTCTATATATACGTGTGTGTGTTTTTGAATTAATATCTTTTAACATACTTTTTATGATTTATACTTCCTTTTTATATTGAATTGTATTACATGAATGATTCAGCATTGACGTTGAACTGATTAGTGTTTTGATCTGATACGGTGATGACATCTTTCTATATGGATTGGTGATATTTTTATATTGATTTTATTATTTTATTCTATGTGACGATGATATTGTATAATACGAGATTTAGTGACTTGACAATGATATTTTATAAATGTGATTGAGAGATATTTTGGGCATTGCTTTGTCATTGCCCAACTACACTTAAGGATATCTCATTATTGCTGTTCTCTGGAATTGATAATGATTTCTAGATATAGACGATTCACCCATTTGTTACCAATTTCGTGGTTTCTGATTTGACTTGATTATATATGGGTGATGACATATGTGTGCATGGTACTGTGGTATTCGATGTTATATGATATATTTGTGATTGTCAGAGATATATGCGAATTATATACCATGCATATATCATCACATATTTATTAATACAATGAATGTTACCATATTGTTATTATACTTTGCATATATTGAGTCGCATATGTTTATTACCCTTCATTTAGACATAGTCTGACCCATGTGTTATTTACGTAATACTCGGGTCTATCCAAGACATTTCAGGTACAAGGACAGTGATACCAGCTTGTGATTTTTGGACATATAGGAGGTTAGGAATTCAGTATAGATTTCATCATCTTGTATCGTATTGTTTCATGTATGTATACCGATGTGATGTATATAAGATATACATTGTATATTGTATATTATATTTTATCACTGCGATCCTGACTCTATGTTCTCTGTTTATGTACTAGTTATTGTGTACTGTTCTATCTTGGAGGCACACATGTTTATTGTTTTGTGTCGATACTGTGTATCTATAAGCAAATTATTTATTTGATGTTTAAATACGTACCAGTGTTAGCCCAAGAGAATATTCACATGTGTACCCCATATAGCTTCATTCTCCATATTATCTGATAATATTACCTAGTAATACTCTTGGATAGTATAGGTATAGAGATGGGGTGTTACAGTAACCTGCCATCCCAAGAAAACTCCTAACTTCTGCGACGTTCTTCAAAATTTTCTTGTCTTAAATAGCTTCCACCTTTGCAGGATCCACAGACAATCCCTTCTTGTAAACAATATGATTGATAGATCTCACCTCCTTCCAAAAATGACAGTCTGAGAGTTTGGCTTTTAGTTGGTGCCTTCTCAAGGTTTCTAATACCTCTCTTAAGTGATTTTCATGCTCATCTTCACAGATAATACTAGGATATCGTCCACGAATACTATGATGAACTTGTTTAGCTACCCTTAAAGACTCTACACATCAAATTTACAAAGGACGCAGGGGCATTTGATAACTTGAAAGGCATCATTTCCTATTCGTATAGTCCGTCTGGAGTGTTGAAAGTGGCCTTCTACTTGCTATCCTCGGCTATTCTTAATTGGTGAAATCCAGTGGTTAAGTTCAACTAAGAAAAGATTTTGGCTCCAACAAGCTAGTCAAATAAGTTATCGATTCTAGGTAAGGGATACATATTTTTTTGGTTAGTTATTAGGCTCTCTATAGTCAACGTACAGCCTTAAACAACCATCTACCTTAGAAGCAAAGATAACTGGTGCTCCCAATTCTGAAGTACTACAGTGAATAAATCCCTTCTGCAATAGCTTCGAAATCTGCTTGTCCAACTCCCGCTTTTCTTTGGGGGCTATATGTCTTAGTGGCGGTGCGATAGTTCTAGTGTACTTCTCTAAATCAATCCTAAACTCAATCTCCTTTAGCGTGGGAGACCAGAGACTTCTTCAAAAATGTCTGGAAAGTTTCAGACTACGAAACAAATGTGAGCTCATCTTGTGATAGACTAAGAGAATATAAATGACTTAACTCAATTGAGTTTTGGGGTGTACAATAAACATCAGTTTCTTACCCCTTACAACTCCTTAACCAAACTATCCTCCTATCACAATCTAAGACAGCCCTGTAGTAAGCTAACCAATCCATCCCTAGAATAAATACATAACCTTAAAGCCAAGAACATACGCATTACATGTAAAATCAACGTTCATATATCCATGACTAGGTCTTTACAAATTGAAGAAAGATGTGTTGACCCTCTAATAGGATTTGAGATGATTATATGGTTAGTGACAACTTGGGTTTTTAGACTCAAGGATTTGACTACATTTCTAGCTTTTAATGAACGTGATGCTCCTGAATCAAACAAGATATGAATAGTATTCCTAGCAATAATAGTTGTACCTTCCATTGCAGCTTTTCCCTAATATTTAGGAGGAGGTCTACTTGAGATATGTACATCATCAATGGAAAAAACTTGCCAACTTTGTCACTCCTTTATTAACTTTGAACACCGATTCTTGTAGTGTCCCTCCTCATGGCCGTGATAGCATCTTCCTTTGAATTCCTCCTATTGCTCCTGTTTTCCCATCCCAGCTCCCAGAATATACGCTTATAGTCATTAACCTAAGCCATTATCTCCATGATATCTTCAGTCCTCGTATATGTCCGTCCTTCATATTCTAGAAGTCTTTGCACATTTTGGGGAAGTTTATTGGATAGGGTGCTGCTTCAGCCGGTGGAATAGTAGGTTTCGATGGTGTAGCTTGTTGAGGAAGGGAACTTGCCCTACATGCCTTAGGTAATGCTTGAACCATTCTAGCATTCCGTGGATATTGGGTATCTCTTCGGTGGAGGAGTTGCCAACCTTCGAGTTGTCATTTTCAATCATAATCTACTATCTGTAGGTTTGAGCTTTTAGTTACAACTTCCTAAGATAATATTATTTGTCAAAATAAAAATTTTCCTAGTGTGTTTGCGTATGTTCATAAAAGTGTGTGTATATATAGTAGGATTTTGAAAAATACTTTCAAAAACAACAAATATACACTCTTATGTATACTTATTCTAGTTGACTGGGTAACCAATGTTTTGATACCAAATGTAACAATCCACTTCGAAATAGGCCTAATTTCGACCCAATAAAATCCCATCGAAGCTTGTTCCCATTCCAAAGTTGGCTGTTGGGGGGTAAAATTGATACAACGAACAATATACAGAGTCATCTATGTATGCTTTTAAAATTTCACAGTAAAACGAATAAAATATAGTAACTGAAGGTAAGTACCCATTTCATTATACAATATCTCAAAATAACATCAATATGTATGAAACTGGGTACATCGTAATATATCAAAAACATAGATAAAGAGTAAAGTGCCATATATCTTCATTATCGCCTCCATCTTCTCCATCAACATCGTATCTCCTAACCTCTGTGTCGTAATGAGGATGGGGTTAGAACTATAATGTCTAGTGAATGAAAACTTCAAGCCTTACAATAATAGTGTTTAGGCATTATCATTTAGATAAGTAATATGTCTTATGCATCCTATACTGTATCCTACCAAGTATACCACCAACTGTAAGCCCAAAGGCTTTTCTAGTCCATCGCCATAACTCTATTGTGGATATAATGCAGTTACCGTCAATCATGCCCTAATGATGCGAGAGAAAGCACCAGAGTCCCTTAATACCTCTTTAATGAGAATTAGGTAGACTGGCAATTTAATACCTATACCATAGGCAGATCCCCATCATTTGATACCTAAACCATGCCAGACCCCTCTCTGGTACTTCCTAAGTGACATCATAAGAAATCCTATACAACCACTTAATACTTCATTTTTTGGAAGAGGCGAACTTTATAATATCCACTTAGTACCTCAAATCCGAAGCGGGGCTTTCCGAGATTTCCTACTACCGCACCTAATAGATAATCCGTGTTATGTCCGATACCCAAAGTGTGACGTCTCGCATTAGTCCGCTTATTTGTAGGTACAAGTAGCCAGATTAACTGTGCAGATTTACCCTGCATAATTAGGACTAACCTCACATCCACCGTAGGTACTTATTATAGACGATGTGTAACAATCAACACCCCGGTGGGCCTGAATTTTCGCTAAAATGAAAACCCAAGTCCACCAAAGTATCGATTGTTGATTTGGTATCCTGCAAATAAACAAAATAAATGCATATCAGAGCACTATCAACATAACTCATAGAGGAATTGTAAAGTACAATAAAACATATGGTTACTGACCAAGGTTGACACTTCCAATGTCTAGTGTCCTTGTTAGTGTCGAGCATGCATTAGGAAACCTATCCTTCTACCGTCTCTCCTAGCACCAGTACCACTCCCTTTAAAGCTATCATGTGGGTTGTAATGAGGAGGGGGTTAGAACAACATTCAGGTGACCAGTGAATTATACATTTTGCACATAACACTAATTTATGTCAATTGTCTTCCATTACATGTTCTGTCTTTTAATTATTCTTAGTCGTCTCGACTCCATTACACGTAGATTCACCCCCAACTACCCAAAAGTAGACCATATCTACATACGTATATATATAAATATATAAGAACCATACACCCTCTTTGGACCAAGTTACTATCCCCGCTAGTATCCGTAATCTGGCACCACATCAGGATCCATCATCAACGCAAGATCATGTCCGTATGGAACTATATCTCGTATTTCGACTACTCGTACAACTATGCATTAGTGAGGGAATCCCAAAATGTTGACTCGCTGGTGTGTCTCATCATCTTCATCTGTGTCCATCTATTAATGGTAGTACATGCCTCGTCGTGCGTCTCGTGGCACCCAATAACGGCATCATAATAATTTAGCCATATTTTACCTTTCCTTGAGGATCTACTACTTGTATGCTTCCTATTGTGGACTTCGCTCCACTGACTATAGAGGACTCATCTCCTCGGACTACCCTATTCGTTTTTGAAAGAACTCTTTTATAGGTTAACTAGCCTTGCCCAAACAAACAAACTATTAAACAATTGTGGTGGTGAATTAACGTGACCTACCCTAGTAGGAAGCGTAGTCCATTAAGTGTAACCCTGTCTTTCCCGTTGACAACGTAGGAGTGAGATGCACTCAAACTATGTACAACTCCTACTCCTGATTTGGTACCAACACATACTGACACAACGTTGAGCCGCTTACCATCCTATTTAGATTGCCTAATGCAATCAAGGCAATACCCTCCTTCTAATTTCTTAAGGTAGACTCTACTAAGGGTAATCCTTCACATATACACAAGTGTATATACTCCATGGGTTCTACAGTTCGATATGTCCCAAATCAGTATAATGTATACACAACTATTGGTGACCCTATGCGGTGAGAAGACTTTTATTGTGTAACACTACTGACATCACATTCTAACTCATTCTAATGACTATGTCATTTTTATTCATTTAAGTTATTTACATACTTATATAATTCACACTCGCCATAAATGCATACTTGAGACTATGTGTGTGTCTATATGTATGTATGTATATATGTATGTATGCATATATGTTAATATATATATATATATATATTTGTTCATTCTTATTTAATTACTGTGCCTCTACTATTCACTATTAACAATATTTCTTTACATTTCTATGCATTTACATCTTATTTAATTTAAGGTCATTACCGCTTTCTTTTAAATATCTTTTCTCATTTCCTTTCCCCTACCCTTGTTATTTAACTTCCTATTTCTATTCTTTTTTAACCTTCAATTTTCGACCTTGTTTTTGTTGATGCCAAAAATGACAGCAACAACCAAATATCAGATGAAAGCACCAATTTTAAAAAATAAAGGTAAAAGAAGAAAAAGAGACTCAATTTTTATAGTGGTTCGACGAATTCTTCGGCCTTCGTCCACTTTAATATTTTTATTAGTCGTTTTCTCTTCGGATTACAACTAATTTTTATCAGATCTGACCATAATCTAGTGGATCTCAGATTTACAATGGAGTTTCTAGAGTATGTTTAGGGAAGGAAATAAGAGTAAAGAAGATGTAGAGTGTTAATCCCCTCTTCAGTTGCTATATAGATGGTATTTATAAAGAAGCTTGCCAGTAAACTCAGGAGCCCACATTGAATAAAGTCCAAATGCAAGTTCAAGTGTACAGAAGGGAACACGTCTGTCCAATCTCCCAAGCCATAAAAACTTCTAGGCACTGAGAGGTTCCTCTCGGTACCAGGTTGTTTTTCTCGGGGTGAAAGTCCTCTATATTATTTGTCTTGCCTTTCTATCTCTATTTCGATGCACTTCAAACTCTTTTTCCCTAAAGATCAAGTTTTTTTTGATGATTCACCTGATATCGCTTGTCTTTTCCTGTTTTCTTTGCTTTCTAATCCAAAAACCTAAGCGTGGCTTGTCTATCTTCTGGAAAAAGCACTTGATGATGATAGCTTAAGCTACTCGTAGTACAAGAGGTTCATGAGATTGAAGTAGGGGAAAAACACCTCTCGGTATCGAGTGGTCTACTTAGCTTAATTTTCCTTTAAACTTTTTGAGTATAATTCTTTTGTTCTTTTAAGCATGATTCCAAGTTCGTGTATCATCTCCTCTTCATTTTAACCTTCTGATCCCCATTGAAATCTGCTTGGTTAAAAGACGAGTTAATAGTTTTAAAGCACTATTATAGCCTGTTTATCTTTTATTTTTTCATTTCACTTCCGTTTTACTTATATTGCACATATTTTTTCATAGACTATTTTTATCACATTTACAATTCTTTTAATTTAAACTTGGGGATTTCTGTATTTTAATATATTGGAATTACATTTCACCTAAATGGAATGGTTAACATTGTAAATTTCTATATCTTATCCAAAAAGGCAATTTGTGTTACATTTGAAATTACCAGGAATTACATTTTCAGAGTTATTGAAATAGACAGTATATAAATATCCCTATTTTATACATTTCTTTCTTTAGGTGTATTCCTTATTATTTCAACCATTACACTTTTATTTATAAATCTGAAACCTGATAACGTATAGAAATTCACATTGCAACACACTATATAATCCAATAAATTAAAATACTACTCAAATCCCAATAATTTACCATGATAACTCAATTTACCATTTTATTTGTACAAGCCATATTAAATTCAAAAATCTGGAACCATCACATATTCTGTAAATTCCAAAGACTAAATTCAAGGACTATCAATACCCAATATTTTCCAAATACACGCAATATACAATTTCAGGATATCAATAACAGAATATATAGATAGAGTTTATTATTTTATTTCACATATTCAATTTTTAGCCTACAACTCCAATTTACATTACAGGCATACTGGAATAGATTTATAATGATATAAATCTAATATTATGTAAAATATATAATTTTTCACTCACCTTTTTAGCTTTTAAAATCTCCATATCTAATCCCTATTATTCCAGTTTAACTCTCTTTTCTCCCTATTTGGATTCATACACCGCAAGTATATATAATTTTATCAGAGGTTTAGATTAGAAAGATATTTGGAATTTGATTTATATTTAAGATCTGGTTTTATGATTTACCTTGGCTTTGGCAATGTGATTAGACCATATTTACTTCCCCAATCACCTTCTACGATTCTCCAATTGTATATATGTATAATCCATAACTATTTCTAGGGATTTAGAATTTAGAGGAGAGGAGAAAATGGTAGAGCTCCAGCGTTGTTATGAAAATACGAGTTTAGAAGTGAGGGTCTAAGTCAATATTTATAGAGGTTTAAATCAATGCCAGCTGTTAGATTAAATTGTATTAAATCCAGACTATTTGACTAATTGTTACTGTCGATTTTACTTAGGCAACGGCCGACTGCTCCTTGCCTTTGGTCGACCTCTACCGGTCGACTTGGGTGCATAAGGGGTCCATTGCTCCTTTGTTTTAATGGTGATTAGTTAGCATTGTTTGATTTTGTGTATTTTATTCCTTGTTCACACAGCCGATATAATTTTTTTCCCATTAAACATAATTGGAAGTAATTAATGTTAATTAATTATTTATATTTCCTTATTTACATACATAATTATTTCCAATTCGAAAATCTCAAACGTTAATAACTTTTTCTTTTGAACTCAGATTGGAAAACTTTATATATTAAAATTAATTCAAAAATCACCGCCAATCCAACAGTGCAAGTTTCATAACCAAATTCTAAAGTTTGAAAAAAAATTCTTTTTTTAGAGTTATCATTTATTAATTTATTTTCTTTAATTAATTATCGTAATATTACGGGCAATTACATGATGCCTCACATCAATCCAAAAGTCACACTGTTGTTAGCCAAATTAACTGTATAGACTTCTTTGTGCTTTTGACTGACCTCGCATCCCTATTACTTATCCATTTTCCCGCTCTTCTGATATACTACCATAAATACATACTATGCATATAGTATACCTCATCCGCATTTACACTTTAATGCCATATAAGGAAATTTCCTTATTTCGCCTTTAATTATGGACTAATTTCCATAATTATCCTTGATTTCCTTCCTATAGGTTTAATACTATTAACAACTTATTTATTCTATACGATTAATATGCTATTAATTATATATTAATAAATATATGTAAAAATTAGGCTAACTAATACACACACACTTGTAAGCGTAGGTAAAATACTCCAATTCTAAAATTCTTACATCCTATGCTAATCATTAAAGTGTCAAAACTTTCAAATTCATACAAGTCTAACTCCATACAATATCTTACAAAATAGCAAATATACTTAGCCAAACAAATATACCTGCTTTAATAAAATAGAATTAAATACCAAACTTATTTTATATTAATATAATATAATCATTGCCTTTATTTCAAGGGAATAAATTTAACAATTTAAACCCTCTATATTCTATTCAACTTTAACATACACGAATTTGAAGTGAAAAGGGTTCATATTTAAGTTACAGAAATAGGTAGCGCAAATTATGAATAGGAGAATTCATTCTTTACACATCATTTTCTAACTTATTTTCTTTTTTTTTGAGAACCCATTAGCACATTAATCAAGAAAAGTTGGAAGTGGAATAGTATATAAAATATTCAAATTGCAATAACAGAACAAATTCTACTATTTTAATATAAAACAATTTAGATTCCAATAAACTTAAAATTGACATTTCATTTAGGGGAATTTTGGGGTTTTAGTTTTAGGGTTTTCATGCATAAAATTCCCTAACGCGTAAAACAAATCCAAAATTCTACTATACAAATATGAAAATGAAAAAAATTCAGATTTTCGCTCGTAGATAATTTCCAGCTTCTCTTTGGATTCGATTCATGCCTTTTCTAACTGCTCCTTGGATTTCCTCTTAGAAATATACATTATTCAATCGTATATAAATTAGAATCTGAATTCATAAATTGGGAAAGAATAAAAATAGAAAAATGTATATCTATGTAAACCTATTACCTTTTCCCTTGGACTTGAATTCATGAATCTAATCGAGGAAGAAGGCAGATAGAGTTTCGCTAGCATTCTAAATAATTTGTGAATAAAAATTTAGGGGGATGGCCTCTTCTTAAAGGGGTTAAATCACATCATAACTGTATAAAATCTAAACCATTTATGGTCTAATTTAACCTTCGCCGCAAAACAACCATTGGTGGACCATTTTCCCTCAAGCGGATGACCGCTAGCTATAAGAACTCAGAATTTTAAGAAGCAATTAATTAAAGTTTATAATTGAGATTTAACAAGTTAAAATGGAAATAATATATTTTTCAAGTTTTAAATAATGTTTATAAAAGTTAAGAAATATAATATGATTTTATTTAATTTATTTTCGAGCTAAAACGAGAATGTGTATATTTTCTAAAATGAAGTATATTTGTGATAATGACTTTCATGTAGCCCAACGTATTGTACAAGCCCAAAAATCCATTATGGCCTTGTTATATCCTTTCTAACGATAGAATTTTTCCTTGGCTTCATGAAAACAATTCATGTTGGTTGCTATCTTCATCTTTGAAGCTTTCTTCTTCATGAAAGCAATTTTGAAACCCTTCCATCTCCTCATCTAAAAATTCAAACAAAATAAAATAAAATTCATAAAATCTCTAAATTAAATTAGATAACTCTCAATACCACGCTACACCTCTAGTCATGAAATTTTTTACATTTTGATCAAATATGGATGGTTGAAGAATTGTTAGAGCATGGTTTATTTTCTGGTCTATAAATAATGAAGAAGAAGCATGTTCAAAGTGTGTTTCGAGCATCAAATCAAATTTTTTTTTTGGCTTCAAAATTTTCAGCTGAGTTCTATAGACTCTTATCTTAGCTTAGTTTGAATATCTTTTATTTATATTATTGCAAACTTGATTGGTGATGATATGAGCTTGTGTTTGAGAAATTCTGTAATATTGACCACTCTACACTATAAAATTCATATTTAATTCATATTAAGTTTAAAAATTCCTAATTTTTGTATGTTGTTCCTGATATATTCCAGCATCTTTATATCAAATTTCACGAATTTTCATTGAGTGATGGGTTAAATATGGTCATTTACGCAAGCTTTTCTATAAAATCTGGGTAGAAAACGCATGTTGGTTTAAACTTTATAGCAAATTGTATAAAATTCCATAAATTCTGAAATTTGGTTATGTTATTCCTTACTCAATTTCTAATAATCTGTAAAAATTTAATTTAAAATTGTTATTATCCGAGTTTTTAACTCATCAGGATCCAAGAGAAGATGGAACGACTTGATGGAGTCAGAATGGCTCAGAACTCCACCAAAAGGACTAAACCAACAAGTTAAAGAGAGCCAAGTCGTATTACAAAAGCGAAGACTGAGTTTGACTAAACGAAGAGACAAGCGTCTGTCTAGTCCAATCAGCCGCTAAATACAACTAGCAAGTAAATTGTCATCAAAACAAAGCGACATGCAACGTGACTACACGAACAACGTCGATACAAGACAACGAAAGCATTCCAGACATCAAAGTCCAGAAATAATCTAAGTGCATGGATCGCTAGCGATCCATACACTATGGATCGTCAACGGTCCATACGACATCATGTGTCGCTATGGCACGTGGGGAGCAAGGAAAGCTTAGAAGACAAGGTGCAAAATATGCTATATGTATGGATCGCTAGCGATCCATACACCATGGATCGCTAGCGATCCATACTTGATCATGGAATCTTGGCTACCTAAACTAGGCAAAGAAGAAAACAGGGTTAAGTGGTCAGCTCGCACTCGAGCCACTGCTATGGATCACTAGTGATCCATAGACCATGGATCACTAGCGATCCATGCTTTTGGCTCGGGTCGCGGGCTAAGCTCTATTGGATCCTCCTATGTCCATCTGCAAGAAATTGGCGAATAGGCCTGGCCCAGAAGCTCTGTGATCTCTATAAATACCATCCTACCTGCAATATAAACTGGATCTTCTTCTCCGGACTGGTTGCTGAAGCTCTACTGGAAACTTTCTTCACTCTTCACCTCCTTCACGAAAATCTCCAAAGGGATTCACTGTGATTCTCCAGTGGATTCTAACCTTGGAGATTCAATCTAGCTAAGGACAATCAAGAGCCTTGTAGTCAAACACTTCTTGTAATGGCAATCAGTCTATAATAGAAATTATAAGGTGGATGTAGGCTTCATTAACAGCCGAACCACTATAAAAATCTTCTTGTCTTCTTTCTCCTACTCTTTTTTCAATACCTATTACCTATATTATTGCTCCGTGAGAACATGGTTGGTGCTTTCACACTCAAACCAGGGTGTTGATCCATTTTTTGGGTTAATATTTTGGCGCTTTCACTGAGAACTAGGGTGTTGATCTATTTTTTGGGTTAACATTTTAGTGCTTTCACTCAAGCAAGGCTACTAAGACCCGGTAGAAAAGCAACCCAACTAACTGACGAAATCAGTCGAAAGGATGATTATCAAATAACACTCAAGCTAGCTAGCAACTAAGGAATATGGCAGCAACCTAAAGCGATGCCTTCTGAGAACCGGCACTAGGGGCATTTCAGATAGCATGGCAAAATAAATGCTTTTATGCCCTCAATGTGTCATGTCGATCCCCCTTCGGAGAACCGGCGTTGCTCTGGCAGCGTCGAGAAGTCTTGTCCAAAAGATCATCGAACAAACAGATCCAACCCCTTAGTCTCCAGGAACCAATAAAACCGTGTTCCCGTGAGCCAAATCCCAAAATTCCTCTTAGAATCGATAAATTATAGTTCCAAGGCCATCTGGTCGTCGGGCATCCGACCATAAATACCATTTGCGAACGTGAAGGTCTTTCACGAACTAAAGCGTCGTAAAGGTAAATCGGTAGATCAGCGGTCATCTGATCTAAAAAACACTTTGCGAACGTGAACGTCTTTCACGAACTAAAGCGTCGTGAAGGTAAACCGGTAGATCACCGGTCATCTGATCCAAAAACCCTTCATGAACATGAAGGTCTTTCACGAACTAAAGCATCATGAAGGTAAACCGGTAGATCAGCGGTCATCTGATCCAAAAAAACCCTTCGCGAACGTGAAGGTCTTTCATGAACTAAAGTGTCATGAAGGTAAACTGATAGATAAGCAGTCATCTGATCCAAAATGCCCTTTGCGAACGTGAAGGTCTTTCAGGAACTAAACTATCGTGAAGGTGAACCGGTAGATCAGCGGTCATCTGATCGAAGAAACCCTTCGTGAACATGAAGGTCTTCCTCAAACTAAAGCGTCATGGGGGTAAACCGGTAGATTAGCGGTCATTTGATCCAAAAAACCCTTCAAGAATGGGAAGGTCTTTCACGAACTAAAGCGCCGTGAAGGCAAACTGGTAGATCAACGAAATTTAAGTACGACTGATATCCGCAAAGGTGAACTGGGAGATCAGCGGTCGTCTAATCCAGAGCCACTGAAGTTAACGAAGTCATGCTCTAGGGCCACAAATCGACAATCGTATTAGTCACTCTGCATAATTAACGAAATCACTTCCAATAATCGATGAAACAAACAAAGGTGAACTCCAGAGCTTCAAAGTTGCTCAAAGGAACTAAGCCAAAACTGAACCGACCTTGTTGTTAATTGGAGGCTGACTCAAATCAAACTAAGACTTAGAACTCGGGAGAACCGCACCCACTGGACTGGAGGGTAACCATACAAGTTGTGGAGAGACCATGGGTACAGTTCAAGTGCACCAACAACCCTGTGGCATGGGGTGCACCGTGCACACTTGAATAACCAAAAGGAAGGCCGAGACTAATAATACTATAGTTCTGTTATGCCCGATCAAAAATTTGGGCATTCTGACAACTGCAGACTTAATGACCTAGCTAGTGCAACAAACGAAATATTACTTGCCCACTTCTTCCCAACTACTACTTTATCGATCTTGGTGACAAATTCCTCTTCCTCTTAGACTGTATGTCAGTCAAAGACCCATTCTCTGAAGGCAGTTTGGACCAAGAGCTAATAGTCATGCTCTGAACTCCCATAGGCACTTTCTTCAATCCATCTTCATGCGGTTAGCTATAGATCTCTCCACCATAGAAAACTGATCTATTTGGACGTGTAAATCTTCCAGAAACACGGAAAGATCATCCAAGCCATGGTAACCTGAACCAAAAACTGTTTAGCTTCTTGAACCAATAAAACCATGTTCATGTAAGCAACCTGCTGAGTCGACGGGGTCAAATCGACTCGAAAATCATTGTTTAGCTGCTTGGACCGGTCAAACTGCAACAGAAAATGCTCCATCAGCTCGCTGAGTCGAAGAAAGCGAATTGACTCAAACCGCCGGATCGATAGGAATCTCGATCCCAGCATTCTAAGAACTGGTGTCGCCACAGCAACATCGGAAGGCCCAAACCCTCGTGCGTCACTTCTTGAACCGTGGAACCACGCTCTTGAAGCATGAACTCCTCACGTTACCCGAAGATTGGCAACGTCGAGAAGTTCCAAACCATTTCTAATCAACAGTCGTATCGTTCCTATAAACTACGCATTTCGAAGCCACGCACCCCAAAAGGCGTGCATCCAATAAGTCACGCACTCGCATAAGCTGCGCCATCCATAAGCCGCGCACTACCAGAAGTCGCATGTCTCGTAAGTTGTGCACTCTCATAAACCACGCATCTCATAAGCTGCACAAACACTGCACAATGTCGCTACGGCATCATCGCCGGACCGTCGAAATTCTTTAAGTATCGATGTTGTATTGACAACACCGAGAAACTTGTTTATTTTCGGATTATCAGGAACCGATCCCTATCACCTAATAGGACCGACATTGCTCCAGCAATGCCACAAAGTCCCCAAACCAAGATTTCAACAAAGTATTCCGATCGTTGACAAAAATGTCTAAAGTTAAGATCACGAGCTCCCAAAGATAGGAGCTGCAATGCAACTTTGACTAGGGGCATCCAAAGAGCCGCCCAGAACATCAAGTCTCGCATCAAGTGTTTAGAGTAATCAGCCCCGTGGACCGGAGACACATGACACATAAAAACTTGGTTGGGACCAAAAATCACTCCATGGTTCTGTTATGCCGAACGGAGGATCTCGACAATCGCAAAAAAACTAAGCAGTATAGTAGGTTGGACGAAGGCGAAATTTAAAAGGAAACTGTTCCAACCTACTAGACATCGATATTGACTCAGCAATATCGAGAACTCCAGACCGCCATATCAACAAGAAAATCAAACTCCTTACAATTCACCATCTCTCAGAAATAGGCGATAAAAAGAGGAACTTATCAACGACCAGAGATAGATAATGATGGAAGACGTTTCCAGAATCTAGTCATCGACCCAGCGGCTTCCAAAGACAGAAGCAGGTGCTCGAATGAGGTCTCAAACCCTAACTTGCAAAAAGCTAGTTGTTATCCGAAGACAGACAACGGCAAGGGGAGAACACTCAAAATTGAGCAGCTAAACCATTGATTTTTGAAGATTGGAACCAATGAATAAGGTCGATATCCGCAACAATGCTATTAGTCCAACATAATGCATATGGCCTGAAACAAGCAAGGTTAGGTGTCATGGATTCAAGACAAATTCTACTGAACTCTACCGGTCCATGATCAGTATAGGAATGAACACGGTCGTACCGGGGGCAATGTGATGACTTGCTCCACAATTTCAAATTTTCTATAAGAACCTGGAGTTTGACACCTAGAAATGAAGGGTTCCGCCAATAGTCGTCAGATCATAACAAAAACCGGTTGGAGGAAGTTCGATTTTTCATGAATAAGAATAATTATGGAATTGGTTAAGCAACAACCTTGCATCCCTATGGGCAATACTTGACTGTTATAAACAAAGCTAAGCAATGAAAATGCCCGGGAATATCACCCTTCCAGAATGTGGCGTATCCCAGATTTAAACAACGTTGAGAAAACAACCACATTGGATCAAAAGGAATCTACTCAACTCTGCAGGATCGGGTGAATGATTCAATCCTCACCAATGTGACTTTAACACTGCCTGAAGATAGGCAGCACAAATAAAGTACTTCTACAATCCAATCATCGAAGTGCTAGTTTCTGAAGATCAAAATTAGTACCCAACTAGACTAAAAGTACCGCCGAATCGATGGGGAAAATCGATCCTAAACTCCTGTGTGTCGGTGTTGCCTCAGCAATGCCAAGGCCTTCTTTTATCTTTCAAGTACTGGTGTTGCACGGACCACGCCGGGAAAATTTTCTATTTCCCAAGTACTTGTGTTACCCCGGCAATGCTGGGAAACTTTCTATTTCATAAGTACCGGTGTTGCCTCGGCAACTCCGGGAAACTTTCTACTCACTAAGTATCGGTATTACCCCGGTAATGCTAGGAAAACTTTAATCTACAGGGCTGATGAGAAACACTCATCGTGGTGACCCGTCGATGCACTAGCTTCCGGAGATAGATATTGGACCTCAACTGAGTTTCTACCCCTATCTTCAGAAAACTATTGTTGCCCAATGACAGGCAATGACCAGAATACATATCCTTTCATAGGTCAACCGGATGGTTCAACTTGACATCGCAAGAATCAGCCACTGCACGGGAATAGAGCTGCATAGAAAGGAATCCCAGGATTGAATTGCTCCTGTGCTAATTTCTAAGGATGAAAGATGGTAGACAATCGAATTTCCAAAATTCAACTTAGAAAGAATTTAGATACAGCCAAAAAATAGGCATCTTCGAGGAGATGTTGTTTAGAACCAAGCAGCTAGGTTATCAATTCACAAAGACGGGAATTGACATATGAACAAAACTTCCATGACAACGTCAGCAATTAAAATCATGCATGGCCAAGGACAAGCCGGAACGATCATGGAAGGTCGGAAATAAAATCCCCGAACTTCCTTAATTCCAGAATGAGATTGAGAGCCATACTGTGGGCAATTGAGCAATTCTCCCCTACAGATCCCCATTTCTCACAATTGCCCAAATAAGGCATTCGAAATAGCTAGTCCCTCAAGAAGGGATGGATACACAAATACTTGATCGAAAGAAATGTTTCAAAGTCCAAACATGAATAACCGCGAGGTTGGTTAGATAACGGTTCTATATCACAAAACAGAGCATGCTAGTAGCAAAATTGCCAACAAAGGATATGAAGGATCAGAAGTCAACCATCGCTCATAGTCTGGCAATGACGAGAAGTATCGAAGACCTACTTACGGTCTAACTATATCATTTGGTTCCAACTTGCAGGAATATGCCATTACTCGAAGTTTGGTGATGCTAGGAAGAAACCCCAAAAAAGAAACTATCGATACATCGGCTTTCGAAAACAAAAGCAACAGTTTGATTAAATCTTTAGCCCTACCTTCTGGCTTCTCATGCTATCTGAAGATTCACAACATCAAGGAAAAATCCATAGAGTTGAGTCATCTGGGCACGAGTTTATAGAGATAGAAACTGATACATGATTAGGGTCTAAACACTGGACTTGGAGGAATCCAATTACTGTCAGGAAACAAGCATCATTGAAAAAGTCAAAGCTTGGAATCAAGCTGAAAAGTCCTAGAGAAAGGAACTATCACATCAATCAAACTGGGGTAATCGAACGTATTGCCCAGGAGATCTAGTCTCCCGAAAATATGTAGACTTAGTATTCAGGGAAGTCAGCCCTACAGACTTGGGCAGATACACCAACACTTTGTTGAAACGAACTCAATTGAGCATAAGTAGGGATTAGATACAGAACCGACTAGACCAAGCTACTTCATAGTTCTGAACAAAGCTATGGAATAGAATATGCCGAAATGACCGCAGAAGCATTACTTTCATGTGTAGAATTATAGTAAATGAGTATGCTGCACATGAACACAAGAGGTGCAACAGTGAGAAAAATCGATGCTCGGAATCGAGAAATTAAACCAATAGTCCTAGGAGACAGAGGCTGGAGCGCAGGTTGAATTTCGAAAATTGCAAAGGAAGGATAATCGCAATCGAACAACTCATGCGCTAGTTTCCGAAGACTGAAATTGTGCCTTTTAATTTAACTGTAATCAATCATCTCAATGTGTTAGGGATAATAAGCAAAGCCTAAGTTGCGAAGGACCCAGCTTCTGGAGGAGTGGAAGTTACTCCGCCAGACTAAAGATTGGATGACCAAAAATTCATTTCAACAACAAAACTTGGCATTCAACCCCTCTAGGTATGTTCTAATTTAAATAATATCCTTGTATAACCAACAGTCGGAATCCGAGGGAAATCGACGTATGTTGACCAGTCGGGTCTGAGCGATGACCGCGGTAGATGCAGTGTGTTATCTACATGAGAAGAATTCAGTACCTCGAATACCGCAAATAGACAACTAGTGTAAAATAGCCTTCTTACATTTGAAAAACAATCCATATCGTCATTTGAAATTATTTCTTCCACACTTACTCGTTATCGATCAACGATCGATAATGGAGCCGCTGTCCAATGCGATGCAGGAAGCTTTTCTTTTTAGGATCATTAGAGTACAGGAAGGGGAAAAGCAATACGATTGAATCATCCACTATATCCGATTTTGGAATAAATCATCACATTGGAATTTAAAAACATTGACGGGAACTTAATCGAGTTATGGGAAAGAAACAGTTAAAGACAATGAGCAAGATTTCACTCCAAAACGGGTACAATCGTTCGAGGCAAAACTTAGCTTCACCGCCAGTCGATTTAAAACTATATAGATCTACTCCAAACCTACGTCGTGCACCCACTTACCAATTTAAACCCCTGTGTAAACTAAAGAGCAAAGATTGCATCGTCAATACCAGGAATTGAAATTCATATCGAAATCAAAAAAACGAACGTCTATCAGAAGTCAGTTAATTGAAAACAACATCTTGAGGTGGACTCCGATGATTCATACTAAAAATTCAACAGACAGCGGAAAAGCCAAATCCAAATTTGCATGGAACCCTCGACACAACTAACTAGATTTCACAAAATGAAAACTCAAAAGCAATTACTTCTAGAGCACGCCTTGTTTTCAACGAAGGCATGCCCTGGGGGCAAATGTTATCCGGGTTTTTAACCACGTAGAATCCAAAGGAAATCGAGAGGCAAGCATTCGTCCGGTTCAACCAATAGTCTAATGCAACCAATGTGTGGATCGACATCACAACAAGGCGACGTATTATGAAATTGCATAGGGAACAACAACACAAGATAATAGACGTGGTCCAAAAGGCAAAGCTCAAAAAACCACTAAGCACATGGATCGCTAGCGATCCATGTGCTATGGATCACTAGCGATCCATACCTTTTCACCAGATTGCCATAAACTCCAGAAGAACAAGGTCTAGAAATTAGCTAAGTGTATGGATCGCTAGCGATCCATACATCGTCATTGGATCGTTGCGGCTCAAATGGAATAAAGCTAAGAAGAAGCCAAAAGAAAGCAGAAAAACATCATGGACATGGATCGCCAACGACCCATATCCTATGGATCGCCAACGATCCATAGCATTTGCTCGCGAGCCCATTTATCTTCTTGCATCATGATCCAGAAGACGAAGACCAATAAATTGGCTAAGTATATGGATCACTACCGATCCATACATTTTTATTAGTTCGTTGCTACAACAAAGCACGGGGAATGCACGAAGGCATTTGATCGCTTTCGAGCCTAATCTATGGATCGCAAGCGATCCATAGAGTTGGCTTGGTTCCTGACACAATTTCTAGTGCGCCTTCATTCAGTCGTGTGCAAACATTTCGGCAAACGAGCTTGGCCTTGTAGCTCTCCATCCTCTATAAATACAATCCTACCTACAACATAAACGGGATCTTCTCCGGACTGGTTGCTGAAACTCTGCTGGAAGCTTTCTTCACTCCTCACCTCCCTCACAATAGTCTTCAAAAAGGGGTTCACAATGATTCTCCAGTGGATTTCAACCTTGGAGACACAATCTAGCTAAGGATAATCAAGAACTTTGTAATTAAATACATCTTGTAACAACAAGCAGTCTATAATAAAAACTATAAAGTGGATGTAGGCTTCATTAACGGTCGAACCACAATAAAAATCTTCTTGTCTTCTTTCTCTTACTGCTTTTTTCTATATCTATTATCTACATTATTGCTCTATGAGAATATGGCTGGTGCTTTCACCCTCCAACCAAGGTGTTGATCCATTTTTTGGGTTAACAGTAAGGTTGATTTGGGTTTTAAAGAGTTAGTTTTGGGGTAATGTGCAGCCCAAAATGATTAGCGTGATTTTTTTTTAAATTTTAATGGTTATTTTTTGCGTAGTGGAGATAATCTAGAGCAAAAGAGAAAGTTTGAAAATTACTTAAAAAGAGGTATGTATTCAGAAATTAAATTCAAAAGTGATGTGGACCTTAGTTTTTCGGTTGTAAGGATATATTTTCTCTTTAACTGATGTAACTTGCAATTGAAAATTAAAAGTTGTGCTTAGTAATGAAATTACCAAGTTAGCGAAACTGATAATTAATGTTATAAGCCATTTTACTCTAAAAATGTGAAATTATACTTCATGCTCTTCGAGGTTACAAAAGTGGATTTAACAACAAAATTTTATCGATGGTGTTCAAGTAAACGACGTGAACCTAAAAATTACTATCCTTGAACATACACTCTCGCATTCATATGCTCAGGAGCACAGGCGTACAAAGACACAGACACATAGATATACATACATATGTATATATATATATATATATCTGTGTGTGTATATGTATACATATATATATAATATATGTATACTTATACAATATATATGTATGCATGTATATGTATACATACATATATGGAGATACATACATACATACATATATATATATATATGTATGTATATATATATGTATATGTATATGTATATGTATATGTATATGTGTATGTGTATGTATATGTATACATACATGTGTATATATATGTGTGCGTGCGTACACACACATTTTTAAATATTTTATGTGTTTACTCCATATGCGAAGCATGGGTTCGAACTAGCAAATAATATTTAGGCCAAAATTTCTCTCTAGCTTATGTTACTTACATTTGAGAATTAAAAGGTGTGCTTAGTAATGAAATTACAAAATCAACGATAACTGATAATTGATGTTATCATTTGTTGTATAAGTCATCTTACTCTAAAAATGTAAAATTTTACTTTGTGCGCTTCGAGGTTACAAAAGCGGATTTAACAACAAAAGTTTATTGATGGTGTTTAAATAAAAGTGAACCTAAAAAAATTATTATCCTTGAACATACACTCTCACATTACATGCTCAGACACGCGCAAACACAAACACAAAAACACGGATATATACATATATGTTTGTGTACGCATATATACGTATATATGTGTATATATGTATACCACACACTTTTAAATATATTATGTGTTGAATCAATGTGTGAAGTTCAGGTTCGAACTAGTAAATAATATTTATCTATGAATTTGTAAGTGTGGCAACATTCAATGAAAGTATCTCTTCACGATATTATCAAATTAATTTATTATTGGCTTTAAATTACATTTTTTTGAATTTGTTAGTGTTACAGAGGGCATTGTTAAAGAGACTCCAATTTTGAAAAGGGATTTTTAATGGGCATGAACATCAAATTTGGAATGGTTTTTGAGTAGATGGTCATTAAGTGTAGTGTAAATTTTTGTTTGATAGAGTTACCGAATCTTATTATGTCTCCTTTATCTAAAAATGGAGTATTTAACCATGCCTAGCCAAATTAATTTGATAGTCTTTGGATTTTACAAAGTTGACCACAACCACATAAGCTAGGAATGTAATTAGAATCATCATTGCATAAAATTTAAAAATAAATAGTTTTTTTACTTCATTCATGGCGTGCTCTTGTGTGACATGAAAGGGGCACATGAAATAGGCACGAGAAAAGAATGGTTTGCGCAACAGTAATTAGTTTTTATGTACGAAAAGAGCATTTTGAAAGGGGCATTTAAATTGTTATATTATAAATAATTATTAATTTTGTTATTTTATTTTGTTTTAATTTTTGTAGGTAATACAGTTAACTGAATTTATATTATTTATAAATTATGAAATGCAAAAAAAAATCAATAAAAAGGATAATTTTTTATTACGTACTAATAGTTCAAAATACAAATAAAAATTAACATTTCTATCCTAAATCTCGCTATTAGATACAGAACAAGTTGTCCAAGCTCTTCGAGATTATCCATCGGCACACCCATAACTGTATAGCATGCCTCACTATTGGTCGGAATAATTGTGATTTCTCATTCGGAAAATGAGTATTCTCTTATTGCACATCCATAATCCAACAAACGGTCTCTCCCTTCTCATCCTCACGAGACGAAGGTCTACTCAACTGATGTTTACAAGAGGGAGTACGTAACAACCCGCACCTCCCGACACACCGATCCAAAATTTAGAGTGACTTTCGGACTCGCGCCTTACCAAGAAATACGAGCTGTTGTGCTTTTAATACATTATAGAGCATATTATAAGAGTAAACTCTAAGACATTACACACTTTTATATCTAACAGCAGAAAGGATTAAAATATAAGTATAGAATAGACATTTTAGAAAAGCAGTCTCGAAAATAGTTGTTTTACTATACACTGTTTCCAAAGTGCAATATTAGCTTGGGAAACATTTAACACAAAAGGTAACTACATAAGAACCAGTGAAAAATATGAGAGCACCAATGTTGAGCTCCTTACTCCTCGTACCCTGCTCAATCATATGCTAATATGTTATCCGAGGGTGAGGAAAAATGAAAAGAGGGGAGTGGGTGAGACAAAAATCTAGTGAATGAGTACAAGTTTAACATATGGTGATCATGTGTAGTTAGCTTTAATATTACTTAAGATGACATAGGGTGTGCTACAAGCATCCAAAAATTCCTAAGGTCCATTACCTAAGGGTTCATATCTAATACATCTACACTACAACATATTAGGCTACTACAAGGATCGAACCTCACAACTAACGATTGACCAATGCTTCCAGAGCTACCCAATAAGGAAACACCATCTGTGGTCTACTGTGGAACCTAATTTCCACTAATATAGCTGCCTAATGCTACTGTGGGAACTGCTTTCCCACAGATATGTTGTAACATCCCCCTACTTGGAGGCCTAAAACTAACGGCTACGGATGCTACAACCATCCATAGTTATTAATCTTCGGCGACCAAATACGGCGGTGTTAGATACATTGATACACAGATCACAGAAATATGGAAAAAAATTAGCAATTCAAAAACTCATTTCCATATTCAAATCAAAAAATTTCTTGTTCATTACATAATCCCCAAATTACGTTGACCATGTTTAACAAAATATAATTATTACAAATATGCCAAGAGCAACATATGAAGATGCCCCCATGGTTGATTAGATAATATAGTAAGGCTAATAAATCTGCCTTTACAAACAAAATACACAGTGGAAAGAAAAATTCTAAATAACTATCTGTCTCCTGCATGCCTCCGGAGCTTTATTCGTCAGAGAAGAAAACATGAGAACCTTAAATCTCAAACTACTCAAAATCAATTGAGTACCCGAGAGTTTAAGAGGAAAACAAAAACTTCAATTCGGACATAAAGCCTAGTATGAATAATAATCTAACATCTCAATTCTTTTAGATACCTAGTGAGACCACGCCGCTTAGCGGAACGGGTTTTCCCTTACTAGTATCCTAAAACCTTTATAAAACCATATTCTGTGCTCCTGCATTCACAATGGCTAAAACATACATTCAACATTATGATGATATGCATACTTGAAAATAAATAAGGTTTTCCTATTCCCAGTTTAATCTGACACCCTGTCATTATTATAGTTTCTAAGGTCACTATTAACCTTTTTAGTTTTCATGGGTTTACTAATAACCTTGTTATAACTAATAGACACCCTGTCCTATTTATAGTTTTCATGGGATCAGTAAGAACCTATAGGCTCCTGCCAGTTAACTTAATTAATTCATGGGTCCTCCTGAACCTATTAGTCATTCCAATAACTAAGCACCTTATCCTAGTTTTCATGGGTTAATTAGGAACCTATGGACTTATCTAGTAACTCACTTCACATCCAAGTTTTCATGGGTTGACTAGGAACCTACTAGTACTTCCATTAGCACTTTCTTATCCTAGTTTTCATGGGTTTACTAGGAACCTATTGACTGATGTTAATTCTTAATCCGGATATAGTTTTCATGGGTTCACTACAAACCAATTAGCTCTTGCCAACTGTCCTTATGCATAGTTTTCATGGGTTAACTATGAACGTTTTGGTATGCACCAATAACTACCTTATCATAGTTTTCATGGGTTTACTATTAACCTTTTGGTTTACCTCTAATAACTACAAAGTTTGGGCATCCTATATTTTTGGTCACCCTGACTCCATGGATGCAACTCTACTCATTCAGGAGTTTTAAGTAATTTATATTCACTGTTTGAGTTAACCTACTAGTTCTTCTGCCCCTTTTCCCCTAAAATACAGTTATGGGTTATCATGGGAATATACTCATATTTGAAGAAGTAAAACATTAATTAACAATACCACTCCTGTGGGTTTAAGGTCCTTGAAATACATATCATAAAATATTGTTAACACCTTTAACTTATATTTTATGAAGGCAATACTTCTTCAAAATTACATACTTAAAACCTTACAAAACTCCTTTATATAAGTCGTGGGTTTTCCTTTAAAAATTAGAGTATGGGTTTTTCAAACCTTTCGACAACGTCGAAGGGTTACATTTTCAACCTCTTCGAAAGGTTTAGACCTTTACATTAAAAACAATAGGTTCCAGCCCCTTTAATACTTTAAACACTTCCATCGAAACCTTTTGACTTTGATAAAGCATTACTATTATAAATATAAGGGTAGATCCTTTCGAAACCATTGGAAAGCAACCTTTCGAAAGCATTGGGTTTATACTTAAAAATATTACTTTGGGTCATAGGTGAAAGTTTTCACGACCACTCTCTACTTTATAAAACATTGGGGAAAACATTTAAACCTTTCGACTATGTCAAAAGCTCCTACTTTCGACCCCTTCGGAAGGTTGGGAAGCGGCTTGTATTTCTAAAACTAGAAACCTTTCGACTAAGTCAAGAGCTCATGCTTTCGACCCCTTCTGAAGGTTGAGTAAAAATAAAGGCGACGGTTCTTTTCGAAATCTCTCTGAAACAACCTTTCGAAACCAAACCTTTCGGCCTTGTCTGATGGTCTCTTGAATCCTTTCAAAATCTATCCTTTCGACCTTGTCGAAAGGTATTATAAAAACCATACCTTTCAACCTTGTCGAAAGGTCTTTTAGAACATCCTTTTTGAAAACTAAACCTTTCGACTGTGTTGAATGGTCTTTAGAAAATAGGCGAGTGATTTCTCAAATCAAGATAAACTATGGATCCATCTCCTTCGAAAGCAACCCTTCGAATGCAAACCTTCGACACCATACCTTTCGACTTGGTTCAATTCACTACATACCACCCGAATGATATCATGTGCATTGCTTTAAACCTTGTTGGTCATTGAAGTTGAAAGGTCTTGATCGAGAGGTCTGAGGCGAAAGGTTTGCCAAAGAAGGCGGAACCAACTTTTTCTTGGTAAAAGCTGATTTTTCTAAAATAAGAAATTTTTTTGTAACTAACTTGCCTATTTGTAAACCTTTGTTTGGCTTTCCCAAACTTTTAAGTATTTTGGATAATATTAGCTGCATTTTTTCAGATCTAAAATCGAATTAACATTAAACAAATAAGCCCTTCCTCTTATAAAACAATTAAATCATTTAGGTCCTCCTTCCAAAATAATTTAATTTCTATACTAAATCACATAGTAAAAATCCTAAAAAATTCAAGAAATTTTCTTTAATTATGTTATCTAGCATAATAAAATTTTAGACCCAAATTCTTAATATATTTTCCCAAAATAATTTATAAACCTAAATAACCTTATTTTCCTTTGAAAATTCATAATAAATTCTCCACGGCTTGGAAAATTATAAAAATTGAAACCCAACTCCGAAATCATGTTTTCCATAAAATAATTTTTTTCCATGGCATTTAAAAATCATTTCATCTCGGTTTTGCACTAAACCGTGTATATCTCTTATTAAACATCCTTGTTTAAACACATATAAATTAAAATCAAGCATATCATAAAAACACACTTATCATTAAATCCGAAACCATTTGATGTAAAAATCAAAATAGAGATGTAGAAATTATTATTCACCTTAGATTGGATAAGGAAATTGAAGTATGATTGGGATTGATTCCTTCTAACTTGAATCCTAGCATTTAGTTGATTTTCCTCATCTCTTCTAATGGCCGGCCTTGCTTCTCACGATTATAATTTTTTTTGGTGAAATGAACGTGTGGGACTAAGAAAGATAATATAAGGGTGGGAAGTGTGGGCGGCTATTTACCCTACTTCCCTTGTGTTTAATTTTTTTTAACCATTTATATAAGTTCGTTTGATTTTAAATAAGCAGGCCACCTAGTTTACTAATCAACCTCAATCTCCTTATCTACCTTATTCTATTTAATTTATTCTATTTAATTTATTCTAATTAAGTCTCATGAATAATGTCAATAAAAATAGGGTTGTTACAAGCTCCCCACCTTAAAGAATTTCGTCCTCGAAATTCAGTAAGGACTAACTAGCAAACATACCAATCATCTATAACATCTCCTAGCAACCAATCTATGTAAATCTACTGTAGACATACCATCATAACATATCAGGATAAGCCTCTTGAATCTTGTCCTCTATCTCCCAATTACAGTCTTTCTCATTGTCGCTCCACTGAACCTTTACCAACTTGACTGTCTTGGTCCTCAATCTCTTCTCATCTCTTGCTACAACTCGAACTGGTTGTCTAACCAAAGTCAAATCGGGCTCTACTACCAAATCCTCTAATTTTGTCTGAGGAATAGTAGCCTCTGGATCGTGCACATATTTACGATGATGAGACACATGGAATACATCATGAACACATGTCAAACTGCTCGGCAACTCTACTCTGTACGCGAGCTTTCCAATCCTTTCTATAATCTGAAATGGACCACCATACCTTGGGGCTAACTTTCCCGATTTTCCAAATCGTACCACACCCTTCATCGGTGATACTTTAATAAAAACCTTGTCTCCTACTGAGGACTCTAAGTCCTTATGCCTTTATCTGCGTAACTCTTCTGCCTGGATTGAGCTTCCTTCATCCATCCTCGGATTAACTTAATCTTTTTTGACGCCTCTCTAACCAAATCTGGACCAAAGACCAATCTGTCTCCATTATCTAACTAACATGTTGGCAATTTGCATGGCCTTCCATACAAAGCTTCAAAAGGAGTCATCCCTATACTAGTCTGATAACTATTATTATAGGAAAATTCAATCAGATGTAGGTGATCTTTCCAAGATCCACCAAAGTCTAACACACAAGCTCTCAATAAATCCTCGAGTACCTTGTTGGCTCTCTTTATTTGCCCGTCCTTCTATGGGTGATATGTTGTACTCATCTTGAGCTTGGTACCTAATACCTCTGGTAGACTCCTCCAAAATTCGCTAGTGAATAATGCATCTCTGTCGCTGACTATGCTACTAGGAATCCCATGAAGTCTAACTATGTTCTTCATGAACAACTTTGCTAAAACAGGTGTCATCCTAGTTGACTTTACCGGAATGAAGTGGGCACTCTTGGTCAACCTATCCACAATAACCCATATGCTTTCATTTCCTCTATTTGACCTTGGAAACTTGTTTATAAAGTCCATCGATATCGAATCCCACTTCCAAACTGGAATATCTAAAGGCTGAAGTAACCCACTTGGCTTCTGATGTTCGGCCTTCACTTGTTGACAGTTAACACATTGCCTAACCCACAAGCCAACGCCCCTCTTCATGCCTTCCTAAAAAAAGCTCTTCTTCATGTCTTGATATATCTTGGTCCCTCCAGAATGAATTGTAAACTTTAACCGATGACATCCCTCTAGAACTTCCCTCCTTAAGTTCTCTATATCTGGAACACATAACCGTCCCTTCTTCCTCAACCATCCTCTTTCGTCAAGTCTAAAATTCTTTAGGTCATCAATCTCTAATCCGACCTCAAGCTTCCTAATCCTCTTAGCTAAAACTGGGTCTTCTCTCTGCTTAGAAGCTATCTTCTCAATAAGCAACAGTCAGACTTCTAAACAAGATAACATGGCAGTACCCTGACTAGAACTAGTAGTAGATCTCAACTGCACACCATAACTGGCTAAATCTTCAAGATCCTTCCATTCTGCCAACATCGCTAACACCACATTTTGATGTTTTCTACTGAGAGCATCTGCTACCTTATTTCCCAGTAAAAGCTCCTCTTTATGTCTTGATACATCTTGGTCCCTCTAGGATCAATCGTAAACTTCGACCGATGACATCCCTCTAGAACTTCCCTCCTTAAGTTCTCTATATCTAGAACACATAACCGTCCCTTCTTCCTCAACCATCCTCTTTTGTCAAGTCTAAAATCCTTTAGGTCATCAATCTCTAATCCAACCTCAAGCTTTCTAACCCTCTCAGCTAAAACTGGTTCTTCTCTTTGCTTAGAAGTTATCTTCTCAATCAGCAATAGTCAGACTTCTAAACAAGCCAACATGGAAGTACCCTGACTAGAACTAGTAGTAGATCTCAACTGTACACAACAACTGGCTAAAGCTTCTAGATCCTTCCATTCTGCCAACATCGCTAACACTATATTCTGATGTTTTCTACTGAGAGCATTTGCTACCTTATTTCCTTTTCCCGAGGTATACTCTATATCAAAATCATAAGCAGCCAAAAACTCCAGCCACCTCTGCTGTCTCATATTCAAATCCTTCTGGGAGAATAAATACTTTAATGACTTATGATCGGTATACAACACAAATCTCTCTCCCAGTAGATAATGCCTCCAATTTTTTAAGGAAAAAATCACTACAGCCAACTCCAAGTCGTGAGTAGGATATCTAACTTCGTGCGGTATAAGCTGCCTAGATGCGTAAGCTATAACTTTGCCCTTCTACATCAGCACTGCTCCTAATCTAGTACCACATGCATCGGTGTATACTACCAACCCTTGGTTACCGTCTGGAACTACTAACACTGGCACATTGGTCAACAAATGCTTTAACTTAAGGAATGCTTCCTCACATTTGTCGGACCAAACAAACTTCACTTCCTTCCTGGTCAACTTAGTCAAAGGTGTTGCTATCCGCGAGAAATCCTTGATGAATCTTTGGTAATAGCCAGCAAGTCTAAGAAAACTCCTGATTTCGGTTACCGTCTCTGGTCTCTTTCAATTATTGACTGCCTCGATCTTAACTAGATCAACTGACGGTCCTTCCTCTGAAACCACATGACTAAGAAACTTAACTTCTCTCTTCCAGAAATTACACTTGGAAAACTTCGCCTTCAGCTAATTCTGCCTCAGCGTCTCCAACACCACTCTGAGATGAATCTCATGCTCTCTTTTATCTTTAGAGTACACCAAAATGTCATCTATGAACGCCAACACAAACCTATCCAAGGTTCGGAAAACCTGGTTCATCAAATCAATGAAGAAATCAGGCACATTCGTCAATCCAAATGGCATTACTAACCACTCATACGAACCATACCTAGTCTGAAATGCTATCCTCCGCCACTCTCAACTGATCGAACCCTGTCGCCAAATCCAATTGGGAAAATACTCTAACTCCACTCAACTAATCAAACAGATCATCTATCCTCGGCAGAGGATACCTATTCTTGATCGACCTTTCGTTTAATTTATGATAGTCGATGCACATCCTTAACGACCCATCTGGTTTCTTCACAAACACCACAGCTGCTCCCCAAGGCGAACTACTTGGTCTAATAAAATTCCTTCCCTCAAGATCCATTAGCTGCACTTTCAATTCCTTCATCTCTGTCGGTGTCATCCTGCTAGGTGGTCTACAAACAGGTTCAGCTCCCGATACAAGGTCTATTCGAAACTCAACAGCTCATTTCAGAGGTAATCCAGTAACCGACTCAAATACATCTGCAATCCCTCTAGCCACATGAACCTGATTAAGCTCTTCTCTAACCTCCATGGTACTCAATAAAGCATAAACACTCTTACTCGAATTCTGCACCGAGAAAATGATTCGGTTATGACTATTTAATGGCCTCAATGATATTTCCTGATCTTGGCAAAATATCCTAGTCTCATACTTACCTAACCAATCCATGCCTAAGCTGATCCCGAAATCTACGAAATCAAAAACATACAACCTGCATGCAAACTTTTGTCCTAACAAATCAAGTTCTAACTGGTCACATCTCATCCCAAGAGTTGCATACCCTCCTATAGGATTCATAACCCTTAAGAAAGTAACTAGGTATATGGGTTCTATACATAACCTATCAACCAAATACTGTGATATAAATGAGTGCGATGCACCGGTATCAAAAAGTACCCTAACTGGTATATTCTGAATCAAAAGTATACCTTCCATCACAGTCTTTCCTTTTTCTTCTACAGTGACTTTAGAAGAAGATGGTGCTCCAATAGCAAACAACTTCCCTTTGTCCACCCTGACTGGCTCTGTACATTGGTTCTTATAATGCCCAACTTGGTCACAGATGAAGCATTTCACATTCTTCTTCTCCACAGGCTTCTTTCCTTTACCAGTTCTGCACTCGTGGGCGTAATGGCCCTTTTTATCACACTTATAACACACCAGATCAGCCTTCGCCTTCTAAACGGCCTTCCCTTTATGGGCTACTTTCTTCTTAAAGAATTTCCTTTTTCTTCCTTGAAAACCCTGGGACTCAACTGGCTTCTCCCTGGCTAAAACATCAAGTATTTCCTCATGGCGAATGGTCATCTCTACCATCACATGATAAGGCTCTCTAATATGAGTCATAGCCATTCTGCCTAGCTTTGGCCTCAAATCTCTAATGAATCTCTCATTCTTTCTGACATCAATATCAACCAAAGCATAACCATATCGAGATAGCTTATCAAACTTAGCAGCATACTCGATCACAGACATCTGTCCATGGACAAGATCCATGAACTTCCTCATCAATGCCGATTTGGCTACCTTAGATAAGAACCTCTGCTCAAACCTCCTCCTGAAGTCGGCCCAAGTCAACTCTTCCACCGGTACTCCGGCCGTCACACTGTTCCACCAATGAAGCACTAACCCCTGCAACTATCTAGAGGCTAGTCTTCTCTTCTCTCTATCATTCAAGCCTAAGTCTGTAAAGATCCTTTCACAGTTCAATAGCCAATTCTCTACTTCAATAGCATCTTCCGTTCCAGCAAACGGCCTTCCTCCTAGACTGACAAAGTCTTTACTCAGCTTAGCATAATTATATCCAACCGGAACTACAGGATTAGCTCCACCAACATTCCTAGCAGCTCCTGCTTGCAAAAGATTAGCCAACAACTGATACACCATCCCCGCATCTATTAGCGGATTTCCAGCACCTACGTTGGCCTCTTCATTTTGATTATCATTTGACTGTCAACCTTGGTTTCTCCAAGAATTAGGTCGAGCATTTCCATTGGTTGTAGTGCTTCCTCCACCCAGATATCCTCTTCCATTTCCTGCCTCCATATCATCTTTCTCGTATATCTGCATACGAGCCTTAGTAAGATACAAAAGAACGGTCTAAGAGAGAGAGAGGAATACGTGCATAGATATATACCTATATATCAAATACAAGTACATTACTATAGCATTAACCGATCTTATTTTTAAATTCATTGGATTATGTTTGAAAAAAGATTTTAGGTTTAACTTTTCTTTTAAAGTTTCGTAAACCTATGCTTTGATACCAACTTGTAACATCCCCCTACTTGGAGGCCCAAAACTAACAGCTACAGATGCTGCAGTCATCCATAATTATTAATCTTTGGCGACCAAATATGGCGGTGTTAGATACATTGATACACAGATCACAGAAATATGGAAAAAATATTAACAATTCAAAAACTCATTTCCATATTCAAACTTGTTCATTACATAATCCATAAATTACGTTAACCATATTTAACAAAATATAATTATTACAAATACGACAAGAGCGACATATGAAGATGCCCCTTGGTTGATTAGAGAATATAGTAAGGCTAATAAATCTGCCTTTACAAACAAAATACGCAGTAGAAAGAAAAACTCTAAATAACTATCTGCCTCCTGCACACCTCCGGAAGCTTTATTCATCAGAGAAGAAAACCCGAGAACCATAAATCTCAAACTACTCAAAATCAATTGAGTACCCGAGAGTTTAAGGGGAAACAAAAACTTCGAGTCAGACATAAAGCCTGATATGAATAATAATCTAACATCTAAATTCTTTTAGATATCTAGTGAGACCACGCCGCTTAGCGGAATGAGTTTTCCCCTCACTGGTATCTTAAAACCTTAATAAAACCATATTATGTGCTCCTACATCCATAATGGTTAAAACATACATTTCAAAACATTATGATAATATGCGTACTTGAAAATAAATAAGATTTTCCCATTCCCAGTTTAATCTGACACCCTATTATTATTATAGTTTCTAGAGTCACTATTAACCTTTTTAGTTTTCATGGGTTTACTAATAACCTTGTTGTAACTAATAGACACCATGCCCTATTCATAGTTTTTATGGGATCATTAAGAACCTATAGGCTCCTGCCAGTTAACTTAATAAATTCATGGGTCCTCATGAACCTATTAGTCATTCCAATAACTAATCACCTTATCCTAGTTTTCATGGGTTGACTAGGAACCTACTGATACTTCCATTAGCCACTTTCTTATCCTAGTTTTTATGGGTTTACTAGGAACCTATTGACTGATGTCAATTCTTAATCCGGATATAGTTTTCATGGGTTCACTACAAAACAATTAGCTCCTGCCAACTGTCCTTATGCATAGTTTTCATGGGTTAACTATGAACCTTTTGGTATGCACCAATAACTACCTCATCATAGTTTTCATGGGTTTACTATGAACCTTTTGGTTTACCTCCAATAACTACAAAGTTTAGGCATCCTATATTTTTGGTCACCCTGACTCCATGGATGCAATTCTACTCATCAGGAGTTCTAGGTAATTTATATTCACTATTTGAGTTAACCTACTGGTTCTTCTACCTCTTCTTCCCCAAATACAGTTATGGGTTATCATGTGAATATACTCATAGTTAAAGAAGTAAAACATTAATTAACAATACCACTCCTGTGGGTTTAAGGTCCTTGAAATACATATCATAAAACATTGTTAACACCTTTAATTTATATTTTATCAAGGAAATACTTCTTCAAAATTACATACTTAAAACCCTTACCAAACTCCTCTATATAAGCCATGGATTTTCCATTGAAAATTAGAGTAAGGGTTTTTCCAACCTTTCGACAACATCGAAGGGTTACATTTCCAACCTCTTCAAAAGGTTTAATCCTTTACTTTAAAAACAATAGGTTCCAGCCCCTTTATTACTTTAAACACTTCCTTCGAAACCATTCGACTTTGATAAAGCATTACTATTATAGATATAAGGGTAGAACCTTTCGAAACCATTGGAAAGCAACCTTTCGAAAGCATTGGGTTTATACTTAAAATATTACTTTGGGTCATAGGAAAAAGTTTTCATAACCACTCTCTACTTTATAAAACATTGGGGAAAACATTTAAACCTTTCGACTGTGTCGAAAGCTCCTGCTTTCGACCCATTTAGAAGGTTAGGAAGCGACTTGTATTTCTAAAACCAGAAACCTTTTGACTAAGTCAATAACTCCTGCTTTCGACCCCTTCTGAAGTTTGGGTAAAAATAAAGGCGATAGTTCTTTTCGAAATCTCTCTGAAACAACCTTTTGAAACCAAACCTTTCGGCCTTGTCTGATGGTCTCTTGAATCCTTTCAAAATCTATCCTTTCGACCTTGTCGAAAGGTATTATAAAAACCGTACCTTTCAACCCTGTCGAAAGGTCTTTTAAAACATCCTTTTTGAAAACCAAACCTTTCGACTGTGTTGAAAGGTCTTTAGAAAACAGGCGAGTGATTTCTCAAATCAAGATAAACTATGGATCCATCTCCTTCGGAAGCAACCCTTCGAATGAAAACCTTCGACACCATACCTTTTGACTTGGTTCAATTCACTACATACCACCCGAATGATATCATCTGCATTTCTTTAAACCTTGTTGGTCATTGAAGTCGAAAGGTCTTGGTCGAGAGGTCTGAGGCGAAAGGTTTGCCAAAGAAGGCGGAACCAACTTTTTCTTGGTAAAAGCTGATTTTTCTAAAATAAGAATTTTTTTTGTAACTGTCTTGCCTATTTGTAAACCTTTGTTTGGCTTTCACAAACTTTTAAATACTTTGGATAATATTAGCTGCATTTTCACAGATCTAAAATCGAATTAACATTAAACAAATAAGCCCTTCCTCTTATAAAACAATTAAATCATTTAGGTCCTCCTTTCAAAATAATTTAATTTCTATACTAAATCACTTAGTAAAAATTCCCAAAAATTCAAGAAATTTGCTTTAATCATGTTATCTAACATAATAAAATTTTAGACCCAAATACTTAATATATTTTCCCAAAATAATTTATAAACCTAAATAACCTTATTTTCCTTTGAAAATTCATTACAAATTCTCCACGGCTTGGAAAATTATAAAAATTGAAACCCAACTCCGAAATCATGTTTTCCATAAAATAAAATTTTCCCATAGCATTTAAAAATCCTTTCATCTCGGTTTTGTGCTAAGCCGTGTATATCTCTTATTAAACATCCTTGTTTAAACACATATAAATTAAAATCAAGCATATCATCATTCAACATATCATAAAAATAGACTTATCATTAAATCCGAAACCATTTGATGTAAAAATTAAAATAGAGATGTAGAAATTATTATTCACCTAAGATTGGATAAGGAAATTGAAGTATGATTGGGATTGATTCCTTCTAACTTGAATCCTAGCTTTTAGTTGATTTTCCTCTTCTCTTCTAATGGCCAACCTTGCTTCTCACGGTTATGACTATTTTTTGTTTTGGTGAAATGAAAATGTAGGAATAAGAATGATAGTATAAGGGTGGGAAGTGTGGGTGGCAATTTACCCTAATGCCCTTGTGTTTAATTTCTTAACCATTTATTAAGTTCATTTGATTTTAAATAAGCACGGCCACCTAGTTTACTAATCAACCTCAATCTCATTATCTACATTATTCTATTTAATTTATTCTAATTAAATCTCCTGAATAATGTCAATAAAAATAGAGGTGTTACATATTTACAACTCATAACTATGTTTGGAATGGGAGAAATTGAGATACTGACTTGCTATTACGTCTCATCATCTACACCCATGTTCACCTCTCGATCATAGTGTAATGCCTTTTATTGTACTACGCCGGTGTCCACATGTATCATGTCACGTCAGAACCATGCATACAAGAACTCCTATTAGTTCCGGGCCATTTTGTTACCTATATTTCTACTTATAATGCTGCGCTGGGATTGACTGTCCGTAAGAATCCCTTATTAGCACCGAGCTCACTTACTAGCATCCATCAGTGTCATGCATCCTCCATAGAACCTCACCATGAGAGCCTATATTGCGAAAATACATCGTCAATAGTTGTTTACTAGACTCTCAATTAGGTAAACAACATTTTACCAAACACCGAAATAACCTAGCATCCTCTGATAGGGAACTAGCTTTCCGACTATCTCTAGCATATACGCTTAGCCCAAAAATAGGCTCAAAAAAATAAATAACATCTATATAATTTTTATTATTAAACTTGGGCCTTAGGCTAAGGTTTAGATTCTACATTTTACGTGTCGACAGCTAACCCTAACCAGTCGACTGCTATTGCTCGACCGTTGGGGATCAGTGGTTGACTGATCGTAGGCTAAAATTAGGGTTTCGGTATTTTCTGATGTCAATTTTAATGTCGTTAATTTTGATTTTTGACTTTAGTTTATAGTGAACCCTAAGCACAAATTTGACCAATCCAAATTTCTCAGTATTAATTACATTGAATCTAGGGTTTACAGATTTAGGGTTTGTCGATTTTTGGGATTGCGGTTAAGTAACTAAAAGGTTGTACTAGCATTTGATCTGACAATTCAAGTGATTTTAGTTAAATAATTAAGGGTTATGATAGCATCAGTGTCAGATTTATCAAAGTACTATAACTTCAATTTCTACCCTAGATTATATGTTTCCAATTAGGGTTTTACTGTTTAAATTTCGAATTACTAATAATTAACCAATTTTTAGGGTTACAATTCAATAGGAGAAAATGAGGTTTAGCAAGGGTTTAGATGAGATTAACAATATCAATTAATGTTTAATTCAGATTTCAGGTTTAGAAGTTAGATCTATGAATTAGGGTTTATAGTTTCCAGATTTGTTAACAAACACCCTAGCATAGATAGAATAGGTTAAATTTAACTATAAATAATCATCTTATTAAACCTATATTCACTCATCTTATGCCTAAACTCTTCCAACTTGCTTCGCTTGAGAATTGCACTCTATATGTTTGCTTCTCCTAGATCTGATATGGTTGTATTCTAGTTTAATTTTTATTTAGTTTTAAAGAATTTTTTTATTTATAGAGGAGAAGAGATACTGATAGAGTTTTGGTATACCGATTAATTTTGTGATGAATTTAGGTTTAAGTTAAAGGTATATTTATATGGGATTTGAATTAATTCTAACAGTTGATTAATGCTAGGAGAATCTTTATTTTCATCCTATACGCTAATTAATTACTTCATTCCCAAGTAATGATATTTAGTTAATTGCGGACCGTTGGACTAATATATTAAAATCTAAGTGGTTATTTAGTTATCGCTTTCTTAATCGATAAGTTTTATTTATTTCCTTTAATTCCTTTTTCTTTTTCTATGCTAAAAATATAACCTTTTCATCATTCTAATTTGTGTCATCCCAATTCTAATCAATTCATTGATTATATGTATGTATACATATATTATTAATTATTATAAGGAATCTTAAGTATACACGCACACATTGATATGTTGACAATGATTAAGAATTTTACTTTTTTTCAATACTTAACCAATATTTATATTTCCAAATCCAGACTATTACATTTCCCCCTTATTCCTTACAAAGAATGAAATAACATACCTATTTAATAATAAATTTCATTACTACGTAAATGATATTTCTTTATAAAGAAAGAAACAATATGTGTACATGTATGTGTAATTATTTACAATAATTAGAAACCTTATTCTCTACTACTTAATTGCATCATCAATTTATGATTGATTAATATTCATGCTTCCAAGATCAAACCGGATTCACCATTTTTATTTTTATTTCTTTTTCTAGTAGGGAGATTTCGTATTTCACATTCCTTTTTAAATAATGATTTATATTCCTATTTTATTATCTCTATTTCTACAAAATTACATGCATCCTTATTTACCTCAAATATATTATTGTCGCCTCCTCTAACATAAGCAACGTACATTTAGTAAGAAACATAAGTAACAATAACTTCCATTTATATTAACTTTTCAAACATATAACATTAGATTTATCCTTTTTCTTTAAAGTATTTTGTTATATTATCTTTCAAACATATGTAATGTATATTAATTACTGCAATAAATTCTATTAAAGGGTAATTAAAGCTCTCTCTACATTAAATATCTTCTTCTTATTCTTTAACGTTTTTGACATAATTGTACTCTTCGTAAATATATTATTATATTTTTTTTCTAGTATATTCAGCCAGTTAAGTACAGTAATAATTTCATCATTAACGGTTCTCCTTAAAGCATTTTCACATTTATGTGCATAAATACTTTTCTCTTCTTCTCTTTTAAATGCACATACATCAGTGTATTGTTTTTCTTTTCTTTATCTTTCTTAGAGTAATTCATACTTACTCAACTTATTTTTAAATAAGTTTTTCTTTATTCTTGGACTAATTCTTAAACTTAGTCTTTCAAAATAGGCGCAAAATACGAAATGCGTGCTATAGTAAACATTCCATATCTTCTTCAAACGGTATCCGTTTCCAACAACTTATATATGAATTTGGACTAAAAAAATCTTGACACAATGGAAAAGTCAGATTCTCCAAATTCCTTCATTTATAGAAATTTACCATTTCGTCCTTTTGTGTGAAATTGCATTTTTTTTCCATTATTAACATTCAAGTTATTATTAAAATTCCTAGGGTGTTACATTATCCCCTTTAAAGGATTTCGTCCCCAAAATCTCTAATGATAGAAAAATGTAACTTATACGCAAAGCAAACAATAGCTACAATCATCTACCCATCCATCATCCATAGGCAATTATTGTCCTTAGAAATTTTCTAATGCGATATGTACATATATATGCAATGTGAAATGCACATGAACCTATACTAATGCGAAGAGTAGGCGATCTCCTGATCTAGTCGACCTCCTGTCATGCAAATGCTCATGTCGTGTATCCAAAATGTATGCAACATCCTAAGTAGATATACTTGCAATTCTACATGTATGCGCAACCATTTCATCCATTTGCAACATCCATATGTATAATATCTAACAAGCTAGACAAAATAAGAGATAATGTGACTATGTGTGTACTATCTAGAGGATATACTTTCCTAAACATGTATAAGAAACAACCCAAACAATACGTCAATTAGCATCCATCACCCATAACACGTCATATTGACATGTTTACAACCGTTCCTATCATCCAAACATTCCTACCTATGCAATATACTAAGCGAAACACTAAGTGCCTAAGTCACTATAATAACTAAAATAGAAACGTACATCGATGCAACCCTTAATCCACATTCACATAACCTTGAATCATCCCAGTAGTATATCAATAACTTTAGTCGATGCCCCAAAATAGTTTTGTTAAATAAATTATGTCCCTTTTTAGCTAAGGGATGTGTAATGACCCGTAAAATTTCGATAATTAAAATTGTTCATTTAATAAGATTTTGTAATTTAGAGTTGAGAGAAATAAAAATTTGTAATTTAATAATGAGATAATAACTGGAATGAATTGTAACAATAGTAGTATAAGTTAAATTTTAACAATTCCTATGGAATTCCAGTTGATTGAAATAAAGTAAATGGTATAACTTGGTTATAAAGTGAAATTAAGAAAACAAGTGTAAATCCTAAACTAATTAAGGTAATAATATATAGTTAATGGTAACTGAATAAAATTAGTGCTATATAGGTAAGTTGTAACATTTGTTTGCAATAATAAACTTAAGGGTGTTATAAATGTGATTTAAGGTAAATAGTGGCAAGTGTTATAAGTTACCTATTTATTTAATATATTAAATTTAAATTGAAATCAATTGCAATCAATTCACTTAATTGTTGCAGTTAATGTAGATTAAATTGGTAAGTGAAGAATGTTAATTCAATAAGATGTAACCAATGTAAATTCTATTCATAATATGATAATTGATGTAATAAAAAGAATGAAACCAAGAAAAAATGATTAATTGGGATTTTAAATTATTTTTAATGTGTAAAACTGACAAAATTCAATATAATTGAAATATAGTAATTAATACAAATACAGATAGAAATTTGAATATATTAATGTAATGAAAGATAAAACAATGTTGACTGTGTTATAAAGAAACAATTGATTGAATATAAAGATTGAAATTCAAATAAAATCAACTTATTGGGATTAAAGTATAATTAATTGGATTTAATTACAGTCGTAATTGAACACTGTAATTTGAGAAATATTCAACAGTGAATTTTATGTAAACTTGTTTTAATTTGTTATAAATGTCTATACAATCAAAAATGATAAAAAGTTGGTTAGTTAATTAATTTGAATTTAAAAAGTGATTAAATTAATTTAATATTAATTTATTTAGTTAACTGAAATATAGCCATTTTGGCCACTGACTCGGATTTCGACGAAACTAGTTTCATCGGATCCGTAACAGTGAATTATTGTAGGATTTCAAGTTTTGTAACGATAGGACTTGTCGTTTGATCGTACAGACTCGAAACGCCTAGAAATTAATTTAATTGAAATCAATTTGAAATAAGCTGATTTTATCATAACTTCTTCATACGATTGAATTAGGACTTGAAACCTGTTCCACTAAGTTTAAAATATTTGAAAGCATCTATTTTGATATATGGGTTGACCCATTTTCGTTCCGAAGTCGAAACAGGCTTTTCGGGTCGTTTATCGTTCAATTAAAACCAAATTTTGTCCATCCATTCTATTTTCAGCTTTGTCTATAAATAACCTATTATAAACCCTAGTGTTCCTCAACTCAGTTTGTCTGTACATACAATTTCATTTGTTCCTCTCTTTCCAATGGCAGACAAACCCTAATTCCCAATTTGCAAATTCAAAATCAAAACCAAATCAAAAATTCAAACTCCTCCAACTTCATCGAATTATATATCAATCCGAAGCTCTCGACGAGCGCCAGTCAAATCTACTGTTCGTTTTTTTATTCGAGTCACCGAGTGATCAGAAATAGACGATGAAGCTCGGTCGTCCGTTGCTAGGGTTTCCTAGTGAACGGTGGATTTTCAACTTGAGGTCGATCGGAGGGCAGGGTCTGGTGGAGAATGTCGAGGCAAGTCGATCGGTGAGTTTTGTTTGGTCGCTGGAGGCCGGAATTCGCCTCGAACGGCATTGATATGGCGGCGACGGCGTATGACTAAACGGCGACCAGAATTCGTGGCATGGGTATGGTGCGTGTGGCCTGGAGTGGGGGTCTTGGTGGCATGGTTCGATCTGGGTGAAGGCCAGCGTAGGCGGAGCAGTTTTTGGTCAAAGTTGATCGACCGGTGGCGGCTATTCTGTTCGAACGTGCGTGATTTGCTGCAACTAGGGTTGCGCATGAACCTAGAAGCCGGGTGACGTGTACGTTCTTTTTTTGTTTTTGTTTTGTTTTTTTATATAAATTTTAAATTTCTAACGTTCTAACTTGTATAAATTTTACATACGAGGTCCGTTTCAGGCGCGATTTTCTCCGCTTGGATCGTATCGAAATTCCGAACATTTTGACGCTGGTTTGGACGAATTCTGAGACCGTTCAAATTTTGGGTTTAAATTCGATTTAAATTCAAAGGTGAGTGTTTTGACCCACTCACAACTTCTAAAATTTCTTATGCTTGTTAAATTTAATTTATGAGGTGATTAGAAATTTGTTTATGGCTGTTTAGCATATTTTAATCATCATCTCAGTTAATTTGAATTTATTTGAATTAAATCGTTATTTAATTTATTATTGAATATAAATTGCTAGTTAAATACCCGTTATTGATTATCAGTTCTATCTTGATGTTTATTGACTGATTTAGATGATGATTGTGATGGATGTTTGATTGCTGATATTGGATGAATGGATGTTTTATTTTATATCGTTATAAACTGCAAGTTCACTATGGGTTGAAATGATACATACTCGAATGATCAATAGATTAAGGAAAAATCGTTATGGGTTAAAATGATAGAATCGAGCGATTTTATGGATTTTATTATTAATTCAGGATTGCGGTTTGAAATGATATATGACCGTAACATTTTAAATTGCGGATTGAAATGATAATTATCCGCATCACTTGACCCTAGGGTAGAGAATTATATACGGACACCGGATTGGTTAAATTAAATGATTTTAAAATCCTAAATTTTTGAATTTAACTAAATGATATTTTGAAATAAAATTTTATTTATGTAAATTGAAGTATTATTGGAAAAATCAAGTTTTATGTTGAAATGTGAATTGGTTTAAAGGAATTGTTTTAAGAAATTAAATTAGAAGTTTAAAGTTAAACTTTTAAGTATAAACGAAATTCTATTGAAATTAAGTTATTGAAGTTGTTTGAAAATAACTTGAAATATTTTTAAATTGGAGTAATCCGAATTGATATTTGAACATGGATTGAAACGATATGAAATTCAATAGTTTATTGAAATGTTAAATTTAAAGGGTTGGAATTTGGTTTGTTGACTCGGAAATTTAAAATGGTCCAAATGGATTAAAATGAAATGAATAATTTAATTTGATATAAATTCCAAAGTCATGTTTTAATATAAACTATTTTAAAAATATATTATTTCAAAATTTCTAATTATTGAGATTTCAAAGTATTAAACTATTTTAACCTGTATTAATTATATTAAGTCATTTTAACCTATTTTAAACCATTAATTTATTTAAACTAATTACCCTGTTTTAACTTATTTTAAACCTAATTAATCTAGTTTAAAGCTATTTAATCTATTTTAATTATATTTAATCTATTTTAAATCTATATTAACTATTTATAACTATTTAAAACTATTTTCTTTTAAATTCCAAATTAAGTAAAATGGATGGGTTTATATTCAAATTCTCGATTTTTAAAGTGAATGTGGTTAAGCGACATTATAACCTAAGTTGGGATCTAAATAGCATATTTGGTTTAATATGATAATTTTGAAATGAGAGTCTAACCTATTTTGGAAATATGACCTTTGAAAGGAAATATAATTTCGAACTATGATTTCGATGTGATATAATTTCGGAAGTAAGTAATGATTTCGAAAATGATATGATTTGAATTGAATATGGTATTTTGATATCAATTATGAAATGATTTTGGAAATGTAAAAGAACCATCTGGTGTGTAATAAGCGATTGGTTGTTAAAGAGACCGGGATCAGATATTGTCATACTCTTGGCCAATACTTAAACCCACTTTGATAACTGTGTACGCGGTGGAGATTCCAGAATGAAGTAGGATGGTTTGCGACGATCCTATATGAGGTATATACGTGGACCTGACTCCCATGAGTTAGCTTAAGGTGGCTAAAACAGGAGCAATCGACGGGCCAAGTGAGGTCATTCCTCCGATCGGGCACACTCCTTCGATACTATATTCTGACTTTGTGATTATTTGGTGGCCACCCTCGATCTTTGATTTAGGAGTGTGTTTCGATGTGGGCGGTAGTAGCTGCTATGCGTTACCACTAGTCCAAAAGTGTAATTGGTATATCTACCCTGGCATTGCCTAGTTGTGCCGTGTCACCTACCCTAGCGCGCCTTTTAAGAGTTTGTTTAATGTCTTACCTATGGGGTATCCTCTGGCGGCCCCATTTTACGGGGAGTTACGGTACTGTATAGACTATTGGCATTATAAAATGTGTTAAGGGGGACATGGGTAACGCCTTAACGCTTTTTTAATAGTTTATCTTAATGTAGACATATCATAATAGCGTATTGTACTACATAGTAGATAGTTTAACGGATCCTTAGGAGATGTAAATCCCGAACATCTCTTAAGTTACTGCACTCACGTTAGACACTGGATAGGAGATGTCAAACCCCGTAAACATCTCTGACGCCGTTCCACTCATATTTATTTATTTACCGTTGATTTAACTTACATAAGATCTTTTAGTTCTGACTCGAGTGTTTTGTCTTTTCAATTCGCTCGGGTCAGCCTGAGTATTTCAGGATTTGAAGACCTTATTTCTGGAGGACGAGGACGAAGATTTGTACTACTATTATTTACTATATTTATTTCACTGCATTTATACTGTTCCGCTGCATTATTTATTTATCTTTGATATGTGTAACTCTGATTTTGTATTGTACAAGTATAATCAAATGTTTGTATACACCTTCATGAACTGTTATTTAATTATTATATTTTGTCATTCCACTGCGAGATTCTATTTTGTTTTATTTCTTCCTCTTTTTCTTATTTACCCCAATAACAATCCGTCCTTTTGTATGGTTTGAGTCGGCATGTGTGTCTGCTTAAAGCGTACAAAAAGGCGGGATGTTACAGGATGATTGATAGGAATCTTACAATTTTCTTCTCAAATCCTTGTGAAAATCTTATAAATCTCATTTTCCATAAAAGTCGCCTCTACATCCTTAATGGATGCAACTATAATATTATATTGTTTTTTTCTTAATAGGAACGCAAATCTTTGAAATAATCATCCATTACACAATCTTGACTTCAACTTTATCTATAATATCAATTGTAGTTTGAATTCCCAAAATTTTACCATTCCCTAGTGCCATTTTAACCCAATTGACATAATGACCAAAACTTTAGTTTATACTTAGGGATTGCTACATTTTAAAGCATTGGAATTTACTTCTTCCCTAAAAGGAAACGTGAACCTTTTAACTTTCCATAAATTTCCTAAAAAAGGATTTGTGTTATGTTTGAAATTATAGGAAATTATCTTTTATATTATTATTGAAATAGACGGTAAAACATGGTAAACATTTCTATTTTGTACATCTCATTCATTTAAGTATATTTCTTGTTATTTCAAACTATCCATTTTTCTACTAAACTAGATAATTTATAGAAATTTACATTGCTACACACTTTACTCCAATGAATTAAAATACGACTTAAATCCCACTTCAATTTATAACAACTTTCAATTATGTCTACTAAACCATGGTTACCCAACAAAATATGGAATTCCTATATAATTTCTTTATTGTAGTTCTCATTAGTTTAAGAACTATTTCCCCCTTATTTTCTGTATTCAAGTAAGTGCAATATTTAACCCTACAATTCCAAGATTTACATAGGCATACATGGAATGCATCTACTATAACATATATCCAATAACATATACACTTTTCCACTCATGTCTACCTACTCTTGCTGTAACCGTTAGGGGAAAAACACAATGCCTGAACCGTCTGTAACCTACAGATATTCTATCCTTACATGTATAGTATCGACCTTGTTGCTTTAGCCCCGAGCCTACATTTACCATTGCATTTAGATTGCCTAATGTAATCAAGAAAATGATCATTTATTACTTAACACTCCCTATAAGGATTGAAGTAGACCCTACTTTGCCCTTTAACACTTCAAACGGAAAAACTTCTTACATCCGTTGTATTCTCCGATACAATCAAAACATCTTGACTTGCTCTTTATTTTTGAAATAGGTTTATCTGAATAATAGATTTTACAATTTAAACTATACTTGGGTAGAAAGACACAGGGTGGCTTTCATTCCTTACTATTATAGGAAGTTTGACCTAGTGTCATATCCCCCCAATTCAACTATTGATAGAAAATGTCACTAAATTTCCATTTTACCTTTTTGCCACTGTTGTAACCATTCAAATGCTTTCATATTTCCATAGTCAATTCTATCTTAGTGGGTAAGTTAACACTATTTACCTAACTCCAATTTAACTCTTTTTTTTAAGTTTAAGTGGTAATCATAGTACTTTCATTTTGCCTTTTAAATCAAAAACTTTTTATTTTAATATCATTTTCACAAAACTAGTAAGTTTTTAAAACTGTAAAGTCCTCTTTTTATTTTAACAAATATTTACCTTTTTACTAAGACTATGACATCTTCTTTAACTACCAAAATGGTGAAGCTTAACTTAGCAAAATGTATGTAAAACACACTATTTTTTTCAAAAAAATTGAAAATTTTCTTTCATAAATAAGAAATTTTCACAAAAGAGTATTTGTAACGATAATGTGGTATTTTTAACATATTGTTATTATTATTTTAGAGTTTGACATGATATTGGTAAAAGACAATTTTAAGTACAAAGCATTTCTTATTTATAAAAGGAGTCCAAAAATTAGGTCTTACATAATGTTAACCCAAAAAAGGGATCAACACCCTGGATTGAGTGTGAAAGCACTAGCCCTGTTCTTACAGAGAAATAATATAGAAAATAAATGTAAAAAGAGCGGAAATTATAAAAAGACAAGAAGATTTTTATAATGGTTCGGCTGTTAATAAAGCCTACGTCCAATTTATAACTTTCTATTAATTGACTGTTGTTACAAGTTGAATCAGATTACAATATGATTGAACCTTCTAAGTTAGATCAAGTCATAAGTACAAGAGTTCACTGGAGAATCACAGTGAACCCCTAGTTGACTATTGCGTGGGAGGAAAAGAGTGAAGCACGGTCTCTGCAGAGTTCCAACAGTCAGTCTAGGAGATCCTCTTTATGTTGCAGATAGGTGAGTATTTATAAGGGAATTCAGTGAGTATTGGGCCAGAAGTCCAAGTGTAGAAGAGTCCAGCTGTTATGCCAAGTCATCACCAAAAATCTCAAATCATTTGAGTCATTTCTATGGATCGCTGGCTATCCATAGGGGATGGATCACTAACTATCCATTGGGGATGGATCATTAGCTATCCATCAACTTAGCATACTTTCCTACTGAAGCTTTTACTTAGTGCTACGAATGAGCTTGGAAAGTTTGAGGGGGATCTGACCTATCTTGATGGATCGCTGGCTATCCATAAGGGCTGGATCGCTAGCTATCCATCCACTTAGCATACTTTTGAGTGATCTTAGATTGGTTGTCTTCCTATCTTCTACTTAAGTGTCTTGTCCAAATATCAAGTCGTTTGGAGTTTATTTGATCATCTGTCTTCATGGGTCATTTGGTTTAGAAGAATCATCCATAACTCGCTCAATGCTTATCCAAATCACATGAAACTTCACATATGCAATGTAGATGAGTAGGAGACCCTCCCTTATGGATCCTAGGTCATGAGGTCTAATCCTCATGGATCGGACCTGATAAATCAAACTGGCCCAATCCGGAGAAGGATCATCCATAACTCGCTCAATACTTAACAAAATCAGACGAAACTTTGCAGGTACTCTGTCTAGCATCTGTGGGACCTACCTTATAAATTTTAGGTTATGAGGCCTAACCTACATGGATCTTTGGTGATCTATCTAGTTAGGTCGCTAGCGATCCATCAAACGACCTACAAATGATCCCATTTGTCTACGGGCCTTCTTTTATGACTTCTAAGTGTTCCCCCAAAATTTCAAGACAATCTGACTCCTTATCTCTAGGTCCATTTCAAGTTAGTTTCTTTTGGTCAAACACCTTGAATCAGATGAGTATTCACTTCTCGAGCTAGATTGTTTGGCATGCTATGAAACTTGGCAAGTATTCTTAGAAGAGGTAGTAGATCATGATGCTAGAGGCTTTGACAACTAATGATGCTTCCTTTTATATCGTTAGCGATCCATGGATGATGGATCTCCAACGATCCATTTACTTTGTGGATTTTTGGCTTGTTTATCTTAAGTCCATTGGCTTGTTCTTTTAAATGCCTTGTTCAAGTTTCAAGTCATTCTGGCTTAGTCTGGATGTTTAAACTCCTATTGAATTCTACTGGGTTAAAAACCCAGTTAATATTTGCCCCCTAGAGTATGCTTTTGTTGGAAACAAAGTGTACTCTGGAATAGGACCAGTTTCAGATTACTATTATGTGAATTTCAGTGAATCATCGAAGTCTATCTCAAGATGTTGTTTTCGATTGACTAACTTCCGATAGCCATTCATTTTTTGATTTTGATCTGAATTTTAATTCTTAGTTTTGATAATGTAATCTTTGCTTCGTAGTTTACACAAGGTTTAGGTCGGTAAGTGAGTGCACAACATAGGTTTGGATTCAACCTATATACTTTTAACTCGATCGGCGGTGAAGCTAAGTTTTGTCTCTAATGATTATATGTCATTCTAGAGCAAAGTCTTGCTCTTTGTCTTTAACTGTTTCTTTTCGAGGACTTGGTTAATTTCCTATCGCCATTTGGAATTCAATGCGATGATTTATTCCAAAATTAGATATAATGGATGATTCAATCGTATCGCTCTTTCCGTTTCTATACTCCACTGATCCTGAAAAGAAAAACTTCCCACGTCAAGAGCGACTCCGTTATCGATTGTCGATCGATAACGAGTAAGTGTGGAAAAGATGATTTCAAAGGACGATATGGATTGTTATTCAAATGTAAGCAAGCTATCTACACTAGATTGTCCGTTTGTAGTATTCGGGATACTAGACTCTTTTCATGTAGATAACACACTGCATCTGCCCCGATTAACGCTCGAAACCCGACTGATCAACATACGCTGACTTCCCTTGGATTCTGGGCGTTGGTTATACGAAGATATTACTTACAGTAAAACATACCCGACAGGGTTGAATGCCAAGTTTAATTGTTGAAAAGGACCTTTTGGTCATCCAATCTTTAATCAGGCAGAGGGAATTCCACTCCTCCAGAAGCCGGGTCCTTCGTAACTTAGGCTTCCTTATTATTCCTATCATATTGGGATGATTAGTTACAGTTAAATTACAAGGCACGGTTGCTCTTTTAGAGTTATAGTTGAAGTTCGATCAGGCACAGTTTCATTCTTTGGAAACTAGCACTTGACTTGTTCAATTTCGATTATCCTTCCTTTGCATTTTTCGAAATTCAACCTACACACCAGCATCTGTCTCCTTGGACTATTAGTTTAATTGCTCGATTCTAAGCATTGTTTTTCTCGCTGTTGCACCTCTTGTGTTCGTGTGCAGCATACCCGTTTACTATAATTCTATACATGTAAGTAATACTCCTTCGGTCATTTTGGCATATTCTATTTCCTAGCTTTGTCCAGAACTACAAGGTAACTTGGTCTAGCCAGTTCTGTAGCTAATCCCTACTTATGCTCAATTGTGTTCGTTTCAACAAAGTGTCGGTGTATCTGCCCTAGTCCATATGGCATATTTCTCTGAATACAAAGTCTATATGTTTTAGGGAGACTAGGTCTCTTAGGCAATACATTAGATTACCCCAGTTTGATTGACACGATAGCACCTATCTCTAGGAACTAGGGACTTTGCTGCTTGATTCCGAGCTCTAATTATTTCAATGATGTCGGTTACCTGACTGTAATTGAATTCCTCCAAGTTAACATCGTCATCCAATGTGGGTACACGTGCTGGAAAGACGTGTCGCCGTCAGCTTTTGCTAGAGTGAATTCTTCCAAGTCCAGTGTTGAGACCCTAATCATGTATCAGTTTCTATCTACAGAAACTCATGCACAAATGACTCAACTCTACAGATTTTTCCTTTATATTGTGAATCTTCAGATAGCATGAGATGCCAGAAAGTAGGGTTGTAGATTCAATCAAACTCTTGCTTTTGTTTTCAAAAGCCGATATATTGATAGTTTCATTCTAGGGGTTTCTTCTTAGCATCACCAAACTTTAGGTAATGGCATATTCCTGCAAGTTGGAAGCAAATCAACTAGTTAGACAATAAGTAGGTCATCGATCCTTCTTGTCTTCGCTAGATTGCAAGGGACGGTTGATTTCAGAACGTTAAATCCTTCATTTCCTTTGTTGGTAATTTTGTTTCCAAAATGCTTTGTTTTGTGATATAGAACCATTATCTAACCAACTTCGTGGTTATTCATGTTTGGACTTTGCAACATTTCTTTCGATCAAGTATCTATCCGTCTATCCCTGCTCGAGGGACTAGCTATTTCGAATGCCTGTATTTGGGAGATTGTAAGAGATGGAGAGGTTTAACACAAATGATTTTATTGCCACTGATCTGGCTCTCAATCCTGTTCTAAAATTGAGGAAGTCCGATGGTTTCAGTTTCGACCTTCCGTAATTGTCCCTACATGTCCTTAGTTGTGCATGTTTTGCTTGATTGTTGTCGTCGCGGAAGTTCTGTTCATACGTCGATCCTATCTTCGGGAATTGATAACCTAACTGCTTGATTCGAAGCAACATTTCCTTGAGGTTGCCTACCTTCTAGCTTGAATTTGGTTGTGCACCAATTATCATTCCTAGAAATTAGCACATGAGCAATTCAATCTTGGGATTTCCTTTCAACGCTGCTTTATTCCTATGCAGTGGTTGATTCCTGTGATGAAAGGTCGAACCATCTAATTAATCAATGAAAGGTTATGTCTTCCTGTTGTTGCCCATTTTCGGACAATAGTAGTTTTCTAAAGACAAGGGTAGAATCTCAGTTGAGGGCAAACTTCTATCTCCGAAAGCTAATGCATTGATGGTTTACTATGATGAGTGTTTCTCATTGAACCTGTAGATTAAAGTTTTCCTAGCATTGCGGAGGCAACACCTGTACATAGTGAATAGAAAATTTTTCGGCATTGTCGGAGCAATGTCGGTACTTAGAAAATTAAAGATTTCTTGGTGTTGCCAGGGGAACATTGATACTTATGTAATAGAAAGTTTCTCGACGTTGCCGGGGTAACATTGTACTTGGGGAAATGAGAAAATGCCTTAGCATTAACGAGGCAACATCGACATTCTGGAGGCTGGGATCGATTTTCCCCACCAATCCGGCAATGCTTTTAGTCCAGGTGGGCACTAGTTTCGGTCTTCGTAAACTTGCACTTCGATGATTGGATTGTATAGATTTTTCTTAGTGCTGCATGTCTTTGAGAAATGTTAAAGTCAAGTTGGTTAAGATTGAATCATTCATCAGATCCTGTATAGTTGAGTAGATCCTTTTCAACCCATTATACTTGTCTTTCTCAACGTTTCTTAACTTGGGGATATGCCATGTTCTGGTAGAATGGATGTCCCAGGCATTTCCATTGCCTAGCCTTGTTTATCACCGTCAAGTGTTACCCTTGGAAATGCAGGGTTGTTGCTTAACCAATTCCATGGTTATTCTTATTCATAAAAATCAGATTTCCTCCAATCGGTTTATCTGACTTCTATCTGCGGAACCCTTCATTTCAACGTATTAAATTCCAGGTTCTTGTAGAAAATTAGAAATTGTGGAGCGAGTCATCACATTGCCCGCAAAACGACTGCGCTCATTCCTATCCTGATCATGGATCGGTAGAGTTCGGTAGTGTTTGTCATGAATCTACGAACCTTAACCTATTTGTTTCAGACCAAATGCGTTATGCTGGGTTGATAGCATTGTTGCAGATATCAACCTTATTCATTAGTTCCAATCTTCGAGAATCAATAGTTTAGCTACTCGATTTCAAGCGTTCTCTCCTTGCCGTTGTCTGTGTTCAAATAACAGTTGGTTTTCTATAAGTTAGGGTTTGAGACCTCGGTCGAGCACCTACTTCTATCTTTGGAAATTGGTGCATTATTGATTTGATGTTAGAAATGCCTTCCATCATCATCTATCTCAGGATGACGGTAAGTTCCTCCTTTTATTACGACTTGGAGCAATTTTTTATCCTTACCAAGTGTTAATGTGTTATGTACCTCTTAGTCCACAGGGCTTATTATTCTGAACAATTGATGTGAGACTTGATGTCCTATACGGCTCCCTAAACGACCCCAATCAAAGGTGCTTCGCAGCTCCTATCCTATGAACATGTGACTTGGATGTCTTGAATTTAGACATTTGTATATTAGCTTTGGTCAAAGATCAGAATTCTTTGCCGACTTCTTGGTTCGTGAACTTTGCGGCACTACTGGAGCAATGTCGGTTCTTTTGGGTAGCGGGAGTTGATCCTTGTTAATCCTACAATAGACAAGTTACCCGGTGTCGTTGGACGACATCGGTACTTAGAAAATTTTAACGGTTTGTTGATGATGCCGGAGCAACATCAAGCCGTGCTTCCACGGCTCATGAAATGCGCGGCTTTTGAGAGTGTTTGACTTACGAAATGCACGGCTTTTCAGAGTGCACGGCTTACGAGATGCACGACTTATGGATCGGTACGGCCATTTGTTCCAGAACAGTTTGGAACTACTTGACATTGCTAATTTTTGGGTAACATGAGGAGTTCGTGCTTCGAGAGCATGGTTCCACAGCTCAAGAAGTGATTCGCGGCTTATGGGAGTGTGCGGCTTATGAGATCGATAAGACCCGTCGATCCAAAACGGTTTGGATCTTCTCAACATTGCCAATCTTCCAGTAATGTGAGGAGTTCGTGCTTCGAGAGCATGGTTCCATGGCTCAAGAAGTGATGTGCGGCTTATGGTAGTGCACGACTTATGGGATCGATACAACCTATCGATCCAGAATGGTTTGGAACTTCTCAACAATGCTAATCTTGGGGTAACATAAGGAGTTCATGCTTTAAAAGCATGGTTTCATGGCTCAAGAAATAATGCGCGGCTTATGGTAGTGCACAACTTATGGGATCGATACGACCCATCAATCAAGAATGATTTGGAACTTCTCGACGTTGCAAATCTTCGGGTAATATGAGGGGTTCGTGCTTCGAGAGCTTAGTTCCATGGCTCAAGAAGTGATGCACGACTTATAGGAGTGTGCACGATGTTTCAGGCCTTCTCTGTGTTGGAGGAGCGATACCAGTTCTTAGAAGGTAAGGATCGAGTTTTCCTACTAATCCGACAATTTGACTTCGCTGGAACACGATTTCATTAGTTCTAAGGGATAAGTAGTTTTTGGATCGGGTAAGGGTGGCTTGGACGATTCTCCCATATTTTGAGAAGATGTGCGCAGCCAAACAGATAAGGTTGCCATGATGGAGAGATCTACAGCCAACCACATGGAGATGGTTATAAAGAAAGAGCTTGTGGAAGTTTATGGAAAGAATCTCGGTTTTTATTCAAACTGCCTTTAGAGAATTGCTCTTCAATTGGAATACAGTCTAAGAGGAAATGGAACTGGTCACCAAGGGTGGTAAAGGAAGAGTTGGGAAGAAGTAAGTAAGTATTATGCTTCTATTTCGTTTGTTGTGCTAGCTAGGTCGTTAAGTTCGTAGTTGTTAGAATGCCAGGATTTTCGATCGAGCAAAACAGAACAGCGGTATGATTAGTCTTCGCTTTCCTTATAGATATTCAAGCATTTGTGGTGCCCCCATGCCACAGGGATGTTCGCGCACTTAAACTGTATCCGGAATTTTTCCACAACCCGTTTGGTTGCACGTAGTCTAGTGGATACAACTGTGTCTTCTAGATGATTAAAGCATGGGAAAGCCTCTATCTTCAAAGACTTATATATTAGGGATTTGGGATACTTGGTTCTCTCAGGTCTCGAAACTTGGCTTGATTCGAGTCGGCCTCGAATTGATCACAAGGTCGGTATAGTTTCGGCTTAGTTTATTTGAGCGATTTGGAAGCTCTGGAATTAAGCACTGTTTGTCTCATTGGTCGTTGAAAGTGATTCTGTTAATTTTGCGGAGTGACCGATGTGATTGTTGACTTGTGGCCCCGAAGCACGACTTTACTGACTTCGGGCAGTTCTGGATAAGATAACCGATGATCTTCCAGTTGGCATTCACAATGCTTTAGTTCGTGAAGGATTTTTGGATCAGATGACCGCTGATTTACTGGTTCACATTAACGATAATTCAATTCATGAAGGACCTTCATGATGCTTTAGTTCATGAAGGAGTTTTTGTGGTCAGATATCCGAGGACCAGAAGGCCTTGGAGCGATAATTCATCGACTCTAATAAGAGTTTTGGATTGTTTGTCTGATGGCTCAGCGGTCTTAAAGCGAAGGTTCAACGACTTCAAGATGAATTTTTTGGATTTGGCTCGCGGGAACAGAGTTTTATCGGTTCCTGGAGACTAAGGGGTTGGATCTGTTTGTTCGACGATTCTTTAGACAAGCCTTCTCGACGCTACTAGAGCAATGCCAGTTCTCAGAGGAGGGATCGACATGACTCATTGAGGGCATAGAAGCATTTCTTTTGCCATGCTACCTGCAATGCTTAAGTGCACTGGTATGGCTCATTTGGAAAAGGAAAGTAGATAAGGATGGATGAGATGGCATCGCTTTAGGTTACTGCCCTTTCCTCAATAGCTAGCCAGAGTGTTATTTGATAATCATCCTTTTGTCTTATTTCATCAGTTAGTCGGGGCGCTTTTCTACGGGTCTTAATGGCCTTACTTGGGCAGAAGGTCCTTGAGGTCCTATAGCCCCTTCACCGTTTGGTATGTTCTTTGGCAAATTGTCGGGTTTGCCTTCTGCCAATTGCACCACCTTTAGTCAATAGAACAGGTTTGCCTTCCCATAGAACTCTTCCTGGACAGAAGGTTGTTTCATCCTTTAATGATTCCTAAGGGCCTTGTAGTAGACTGCATCCGTCACCCTCGCTCCGTCCATATGCTGATCATACCTATAAAAAAGAAATTTCGAATCAGTTGTATAGTTGTAGAAAGGTATAGTTGGCATGATAAACTTCTTCGGATATTGTGCATGCTGTACGGCTTCAGTGAATGGGTTTCAATTTGGGAAGATGCTCTAACCGTTGTGAGTCCGATCCATTTTCAAGTTACGATTGTTTATAATGCTTGAGAATTATATCTTCATGATTGTCCTATGATTGAATGATTGGAAATGTCGATTGAATGGTAAATCACATAGAATGGGGTCATTTATCAGTGACGATGCCCAAAATTTCTCAAACTAGGTGAGATCGGTCTGAAGTGACAAGGAAGGCCCCATAAGGTTGCATTCCAAATTACAAGACATTTGTTCGCATGTTCGAGTTATGGATCGATGGTATTTTACTTGGAGTCTGATTCAAGAAAATTTTCCATTTTCTTAGAGTTAGTTATCACATAGTCCATTTGGAGTCATAGAATTTGAAGTGTTGGGTTGGTGATGAACAGTGCTTGGAGTCATTTGCATGTTTGCTTGGATGAAATCTTGGTTTTACCCAAGTCTAATTTCAGGCCAGAATTTTCTAGGTTTGCTTCGAGTCAAATGGTTGATTACCCGAGTTCGACTTCGAGTCAGGACTTCCAGAATCTGCTTTGAGTCAAATAGGAGATTACCTAAGTTTGACTTTAAGTCAACCTTGAAATGATTTTTTCGACGACTACGTTGACGATTTTTGATGATTTTCGACAACGATCATTCATGATTCAACATTGGAAGCTCCATGATGGGATTAGAAGCTGGTCAGTTAAGAGTGGTCACAATATACCAAGAGAGCTTCTCCTTGTAATCGATCCCGGTTTGTGTCATATCTTCTTGGTTCTCCTGCCTTTGGGAGTACCATTTGAGTAGCAGTTCCTCATCCATTGTTTGGCACTGTGCTGCGGCATGGGTTCTAGAGCTTCTTCTAGAATTTTGCACGTTAACATTTTCATCCAATTTGTCTTTCTCAAATTGTTTCTCATCTTCAAAGCCAAAGAGAGCCATCGTTATATCTCCTCGTGAGGTTTTCACCCCTAAGTTCGGGTTTGCAACAGGCTTTTGCAGTGGGCAGAGTGTTAACATTTTCTTATGTCATGATTCTTAGAGCTCCGCCCACTACTTACTTCTGCTTTTGCCTTATATTTCTTCTGTTCAAGCTAGAAACAAAAGAATGCTCTTGCTCCATAGCAGCCATAGCTTCAGGCACCATTCTAAGAGTAGTTAGTGATTAGAGCGCTAAGAGAGCATCTATCTTTTCCATAAGAGCCTTTTGACTATTTGTCATTTCCTGGTTAATTTCATCAACCAACTTGCTCAATTCTCCCTTAATCACAACTTCATTCTGTATGGAGGATCCTGGAAACTAATCTCTAGAGTTAGCTCATAACAGCAGGTTGTTGGGGTTGTTGACTTCAATTTGCTGAGGGTTTGTTTCTTCTTCGGAAAGAGTAGTTCCTATGGATCTTTCGGAGGTAGTTCTCTTTCTTCCTTATGCCACTGATTCTCAGCAACAAATCTTCTAAGCAGAGATTGAGGATCTTACTTCTGAACCTATCTAATCCAAAGTAGATAGCTAGATCTAAGCCTGAGCGAGGTTCTCGGTGAAATCATCAAAATGTTAACTCAAAAAATGGATAAACACGATGGATTGAGTACTAAAGCACCAGTCTTGTTCTTATAGAGCAATAATATAAAAATAAATGTAAAAAGAGCAGAAATAAAAAAAAGGCAAGAAGATTTTATAGTGGTTCGGCTGTTAATGAAGCCTACATCCACTTTATAACTTTCTATTAATTGGCTACGGTTACAAGTTGAATCGGGTTACAATATGATTGAATCTTCTAAGTTAGATCAAGTCAAAAGTACAAGAGTTCACTGGAGAATCATAGTGAACCCATAGATAACTATTGTGTGGAAGGAGAAGAGTGATAATCTATGCAGAGTTCCAGCAGCCAGTCCAGAAGATCCTCTTTACATTGCAAATAGGTGAGTATTTATAAGGGAATTCAATGAGTATTAGGCTAGAAGTCCAAATGTAGAAGAGTCCAGTTGTTATGCCAAGTCATCACTGAAAATCTCAAATCAATCTGAGTTATTTCTATGGATCGCTAGCTATCCATTGGGGATAGATCATTAGCTATCCATCCACTTAACATATTTTCCTACCAGAAGCATTTACTTAGTGGTACGAAGGAGCTTGGAAAGATTGAAAGTGATCCGACCAATCTTGATGGATAACTAGTTATCCATAGAGGATGGATCGCTGGCTATCCATGGAGGATGGATCGCTAGCTATCCATCAACCTAGCATATTTTTGAGTGATCTTAGTTTGGTTGTCTTCCTATCTTCTATTTAAGTGCTTTGTCCAAATATCAAGCCGTTTCGAGTTTGTTTGATCATACGTCTTCATGGTTCATCTGGTCCAGAAGAATTATCCATAACTCACACAATACTTAATCAAATAAGATGAAACTTCACACATACAATGTAGATGAGTAAGAGATCCTCTCCTATGGATCATAGGTCATGGGGCCGACTCCTAATGGGTTGGAATTGATGGATCAAACTGGCACAATTTTGAGAAGAATCATCCATAACTCGCTCAAAACTTATCAAAATCGGACGAAACTTTGCAAGTAATCTCTCTAGAGAGTGTGAGAAAAACCCTATAAATTTTAGGTTGTGGTACCTAACCCACATGGATTGTTAGCGATCCATCTAGTGAGGTCGCTATAAATCCACCAAACGATCTCCAAATGATCCCATTTTTTCTATGAACCTTCTTTTATGTCTTCTAAGTTTTATTCCAAAATTTCAAGTAAATTCGACTCTATTTGAGTTCTCTAGCTCCATTTTAAGTTAGCTGCTTTTGGTCAAACAGCTTGAATCACATGAGCCTTCACTTCTTGAGCTAGATTGTTTGGCATGCTATGAAACTTGGCAATATTATTAGAAGAGGTAGTAAATCATGATGCAAGAGGCTTTGACAACTCATGATGCTTCCTTTTGGATCGCTAGTGATCCATGGGTGATGGATTACTAACGATCCATCTATGTAGTGGATTTTTGGCTTGTTTACTTTCAGTTCCATTGGCTTGTTCTTTTAGATGCCTTGTTCAAGTTTCAAGTCATTCTGGCTTAGTTTGGATGTTCTAACTCATATTGAATTCTGCTGGGTTGAAAACCCAATTAACACATACTTCTTAATTTTTTCTCTCGAAAGTTCTATTATTAAAAACAAAGTACACATTAAAGGTAAGCGTAACAATGTGCCTAAAAGACAAAACAAAAGCTTTATAACAATTATTGGAAAATTGCTTTTCATCTAATTCTCTAATTTTACCTTTTAAACAAATTTATAAAGTTTGTTTGACTATTTTATATAAAATTGTAAACCAATTTTTTTTCTATTTAAAATATCAAACATCCACTATTTCTAACTTTTTAGAAAATATTTTTATTGATTTATCACTTAAATTGGAGTAGACAATAACAACCTAATTACCTAAGTCCACTTATACCTAACAATGCTTTAAGTGCACAAGGTTTCCATCTTTCTTTTTAAAGATGGTGAACTTAAGTTTATTTTCCAATACGGTGTCCAACTTTAATATGAATATATTCTAGCCATACCTTTAGGTAAAAATAATTCCTTTCAAGTACTACCAATATGAGAATAGAGTTTCTACTTTAACTTGGGAATCTGCCTTGAATTTGTAAAGTCTTCCACATGTCCCCCTTATATTATTAACATAATATTACTATTATATGGATCTTATAGTACTAATCTTTTTCATCGATCCATAAATCTATAATTTACTTGTTACTGCAAGTTGGTATAGGAAACCTCTATTAGCCTTTCTAGAGCCAATCCGCTAAAACCTGTACTCATTCTTACTATCTGTGATTGGAAATTATTTTCAGTTTTCCCAAAGATGTTGTAGGCATGATAAAAGGAAATACGATATATTGATAAAATCTTTGGAAAGCTTTTTGAAAACTTATATATATGTGTATGTGTACATTTTCAAAATCCATTTTTTAAAACTTTTTGGAAAACATTTTGTAAAACCTTTCGACATACCACCTTTTTTTCAAAAATCTTTCAAGCACGTTCTCTCAATGCATGCCTAAATCCTAGAAGATCTTAATCTAAGCTCTAATACCTAGTGTAAAAACCCGCATCTTCCAACACAGTGATCCAAAGTTTGAAGTGACTTTCGAACTCGCATCATGTCAAGAAATACGAGCTGTTGTGTAGGATCGTTCTCACCCTAGAGGGGGGGGTGAATATGGTCTACTAATAAATATTAATGCGGAAATAAAAACAGAAAGTAATGCAATAGAGATCACACACAGATTTACCCAGCTCGGCAAAAACCTGCCTACGTGCTGCCCTCAAGGTTTCTACTTGAAATTAAGTAATTAAACGCTTGCAAACACACGTAAACTTGCGATACCCGCTAACTTGATTAACCTAACTCTAAGTTCAAAACCCTACCACAACTCAGCCATTGAGTTGCGAATTCTCATACTACGCCCCGTAGTTTGTACCTAGTTACACAACTAGAAAGTTACACAATTTTAAAATAGAAAATTACAAAATAAAAATAACAAACTAAACAAAACCCTATAATTGAAATTAAGCTCAAATAAAAAGACCGACCCAAAGAAATTAAAGACTGTCTTCCTTTTTATTTTTCGTTCGAGTTCTTTCTTCAGTCGTTCCTTTTTGTTGCTCTTCCAAAAACTAGGGTTCCGATTTACTTGGTGCGGCCGCTAGGAATTAGAAGTTCAAATCGATTGATGCTTTTGTTTCTCAATTCGCTTCACTGCTTCTTCAATCAACGTTCTTCGATTTTCTTCGGTTGCTTCAAGGTCAAGTTCGAATGGTATATAAAGTCGGTATGTGATTTTGTACTTTATTTGCTCTGTTGTTTTTCTTGAATTCGAACTCGATAATTTACCGATGATGATATGGGTTCAATTTATAGGGATGAAAATCCTATATTTTCGTTTCGTATATTTGAGTTTGAATTTTTCATGATTTTGGTACTTGCGTTGATTTTTGATCGAACAAATGTGATGATTCTGACTTGTTCATTAGTTGATACACGTTACTCCTTCTGGAATATGTTTATGCTGACTTGACTTGTTTAAATGTATAACCCATGGCTACATTGTCTTGTACTAGAAATTTGAACTGATATGTGTATACATATATATGCATACATGCTCCATTGCATACGTTTCTTTGTATATTTGCACTTCATGTTGACCCATTTGTGTATGTTGTCGTGCTGTCATGTTGAGTTGTTGTCTATTTGTTTTGATCTTCACATGTACATTATGTTGAGGCCTTTTTTGTGATCTGCACTATTTTGGTTTAGGTTGTTGTCATGTTCATCTGGTTGCATATGTATCAATGCATTATGGTCTGGTACCGATTGCTTTTGAATCTGGTTCCATTGTGCTTTGCACTCATGTACATATGTGTTATCCCAACTTTTGGCAAAGCCGAGATACCCAAAGATTAACTGAAAATCAATGATTATTAGTCATGAACATCGATTGTGCATCGCAGGTTCACCATGGATATCGATGGATTTTGTCCGAGTCCGGATCAGGCTGCAATTGATAAGACATGTCAAGCAAGGCCAGATGAAACAACGTTCCAAGTTTTGAGTCAATCCGAGTTCGTATGCTCAAGATATCGCCAAAAGGAGATGGATGATATAGCATAGGTTCGAATTGATCGACCACATGTGGGTTCGAATCCATCCACGAGGACACAGTTCGAATCCATCGAGGTACTCTTGCCTTCGAATCCATCAAGGAGAGATCCTCCGAATCCATGAAAAGGACTATAGCTTCGACTCCATCGAGCCAGCCTCTGCCTCGAATCGATCACGACAGGCCTTGCTTCGAACCCATCAGAATATGCCTTGCTTCGACTCCATTGAGCAAGCCTTAGTTCGAATCCAATAGCTCGAATCCATTGGAACGTTCCCACCTTCGAATCCCTTCAAGCAGTGGAGTCTTCGTATCAATCGACTGAGGGTAACCCAGATCGATACGAAGGAACGCACGTTTGATCGAATCGAAGGAGTGTACCTTCTGATCCTTCTCTTCGAATCCACCAAGTAAACGCGACTAAAACCACGGATTTGACCCAGAAAACTCGGAGAAAAAGGAGGATTGACCCGGAGCATATGCACCACATCACCATCTTCACATGCAAAAGCATCGATTCGAACCTATGGATTCGAACCAATTCGATTCGAATGAATCCATGGGACGAAGAACACCAACTTGAATCGATCATAACTCGAGATCCACAAGTCCAAATGCAATGAAATTTTCACAGAAGCTTAAACACATGACGAAGAATGTTCACACAAAATTTCAACTCGATTAGACAATTTTTTGATCGATTCGAACATAGGGTCGAATCGATCCCGGTGTGGGCCCGGATTTCCAAAAAGCGGGCATGTGGGCCCCCGACGTACCAGAACTGGTCTCCCTTCAGTTTAGGTGAAATATCAGCCTCCTACACCTATAAATAGAGCCCCTGGTCATTCAGAAAAGGGGTCGGACAATTTTGAGAGATAAAGAGCACCCAGACTCTGCCAGATTTACTCCAGATCACCATTGCTGCCGTAGATTCAGACTTAGTTCAGAAAATCAGTTGTAAGACAACACACGAAATTGTAATCTTCAAGCATCGAGCAATAAAATCATAAAAAACCTTGAAGTGGACGTAGGCCGGAGATAGCCGAACCACTATAAATTGTGTGTCACTGTTCATTATTTCTGGATTGCTGTCTGTTGCTTGCTTAGATCTGATATTTGTGTTTGAATATTGCTGATTTGTATTCATACACTGGTGCTTTCACAACACTTGGGGTTTGTGACCATTTTTGGCACAAACACTTTGGTGCTTTCACTGAGAACGACTAGCACCCGCTACACCATATTCAAAGTTTAGATTTGGAATTTTAAGGATTCAGATTTGACTCTACAATGACTCGACAAACTAGACAAAGAACTGAGAGGAGCCAACAGGCAGGAAGTCAAGAGGCATCCTCTGGCGCTGGAGAAGGACAAGCTTCGATCTACATTACTAGAGATGAGATGGAGGCTATGAATAACCTAATGCAGGAAAGAATGATGAAAAGCCAACAAGAGATGCTGCAGAATTTCTTCGAGCAGATGAGAGCTGCAGGGACACAGAACCTTGGACCAGCTACAGCGGCTGTGAATGTGGAACAAGGAGCTAGGGCTATGGAACCCAACGGAGGATAGAATACAGAACCAGAAGGCAATCAACAAGGGCTTGGGGGCAGGCCCGCAAGATCCGACGCAGAAGGACCTTTGGAAGGAGCTCAACCGGCTAGGGCCAACACAAATGCTAACGAGCCACCCGAAGAGTACGTACCAGAATTCCCTACAAGACTCGGAGGGCAAGACAGAGACATGACAAGGGGCAACCCCTAGATGGAGATGAAAGAATGATTGGCCTAGTGAGACGACTCATGAGAGGGGGATTGTCAGGCGGAGGATTGGAAGAGGTTAGTCGAAGTCCGTTCGCTCCAAATATCCGAAATGCAAGGAACCCTCCAAAGTTCAAACTACCGATGTTGGATCCTTATGACGGAAAGTCAGACCCGACCATGCATATCACCAGATATATCAGACACATGGAAGTGCTGGGAGCATCTGAGGAAGTAATGGCACGATGTTTCCCCTTATTCTTATCAGATTTGGCTGCGCTTTGGTTTAGACAGCTAGAGACAGGATCAATCAGGACATGGGGCGAGCTTGTGGATTGTTTCATGAAGCAGTTTAGGGTTCACATAACGCGACCCAAGAGCGTGATGACTTTGGCATCAATAAAGCAAAGGACCGGAGAGTCCATAAAAGATTTTCTGTTACGATTTAATGCAACGGTGGCTTCTGTAAATCGCCCGGACCCTTCGATGATTTTGATGGCGGCAGTGGCAGGAGTTGGAGAAGGCACCGAATTCAAAGACTCTTTGACTAAAGATCCACCGCAAGATCTTGGAGAGTTTTTCCATGAAGCTGAAAAATTCATTCGATTAGAGGAATGACGAGCCGAGAGGCAGGAAATAAATGTTGCACAAGGCGAAGGAAACGCCAGGGAACAGTCCAGGGCGGACAAAGGAAAGAGAAAGTAGGATGACGCACATGATGGTCCTGATAAACGGAAGAAATTCCGAGATCCCTGATTCAGGCAATACACAGACTTGGTGGCAGGACTGGAACGAATTTACACCGAAACTCGGGGGCAACTCTCCTATCGAAAACCACCGAGGAGAGATCCCACAGAGCGGGAACGTAGAACCGGAAAATATTGCCTATTCCATGAGTTAGATGGGCACAGAACCGACGAATGCCGCCACCTAAGGGATGAGGTGGAAGAGCATGCCAGGAGTGGTAGATTGCCACAATATATCAGAGAACGGGCAACGATAGTAAGACCTGAACAACCTCCACCTAATAGGAATGATCCTGGATCGGGATCACGACTCGTCATCAACTAATCGTGATGGCAAGGGCCAAGTTCAAGATTTGGACTCTGGTCGATTAGTATTCTTAGATTTGATTTCCAAAATAAAACGGCTATCCCACTTACTCATGTACGGGAACCAGAGAGATCCCTAGGCATGCTCTGAGATGGAAATAGACCGCTCCGCCCGGAGAGGCATTGTCTTGTTTTTCCTGGTGTTTGAGATTGAACATCTAGGATTTGAATTTAATAAAGAAACACTTATTAAAATAAACCTTTTAACCGGAGAGTTAAAGGATGAACATTAAATATCAATATAAACATGATCGCTTTATGACCTTACCCGGAGAGGCGGGGTCCGTAGTGTAAGAAGTGAGTTGCTTCGCCGGAGAGCGACAGGATCGACTCACTTAAGCATCGTTTCCCATTCACCGGAAAGTGATTGGATCAGAATTCGATAAGAGCCCGGAGAGGCTATGATCGGCCCACGATTTGGGCCATGACATCGCTTAATGTTCAGATACACTGAACCGGAGTGCAAAAAGTGAGTCGCTTCGCCAAAGAGCGACAGAATTGACTCACTTAACGTTGTTTCCTCTTCACCGAAGAGTGACAGGATGGGATCCAGCAAGAGCCCGGAGAGGCTATGATCGGCCTACAGATTTAGGTCATGACATCGCTTAATGTTCAAAAACACTGAACCGGAGTGCAGGGGGTGTAGCCGCTTCGCCGGAGAGCGACAGGATCGGCTCACTCATCGTTGTTTCCCCTTCACCGGAGCGTGACAGGATGGGATCCAGTAAGAGCCCAGAGAGGCTACGATCGGTCCAGAATGACCAAGACATCGCTATACGCCCTAGCTGGGGCCAGAGTGCAAGGGATAGAAAGCAACGCCGGAGTGCAATAAGATCTTTCTATTCAATCGCTAAATCTAGAATGGGTTTGACAAGGGTTCGGAGTGACCATCAATAGTACGGAGAGACCGTAGAATTTCATTCTTAACTTCCACTGGAAAAAATTGATAACAATTCGGCTTCGAACATCCATGGACTTGATTGAAAATGCTATAAGCTATGAGTAAAACATGAACTCACTACATTTAACTTGAGACTGATCAAAACACGCCTTTTACCAAAAGGCATGTTTTGGGGGGCAAAATGTTATCCCAACTTTTGGCAAAGCCGAGATACCCAAAGATTAACTGAAAATCAATGATTATTAGTCATGAACATCGATTGTGCATCGCAGGTTCACCATGGATATCGATGGATTTTGTCCGAGTCCGGATCGGGCTGCAATTTATAAGACATGTCAAGCAAGGCCAGATGAAACAACGTTCCAAGTTTCGAGTCAATCCGAGTTCGTATGCTCAAGATATCGCCAAAAGGAGATGGATGATATAGCATAGGTTCGAATCGATCGACCACATGTGGGTTCGAATCCATCGAGGTACTCCTGCCTTCGAATCCATCAAGGAGAGATCCTCCGAATCCATGAAAAGGACTATAGCTTCGACTCCATCGAGCCAGCCTCTGCCTCGAATCGATCACGACAGGCCTTGCTTCGAACCCATCAGAATAATCCTTGCTTCGACTCCATTGAGCAAGCCTTAGTTCGAATCCAATAGCTCAAATCCATTGGAACGTTCCCACCTTCGAATCCCTTCAAGCAGTGGAGTCTTCGTATCAATCGACTGAGGGTAACCCAGATCGATACGAAGGAACGCACGTTTGATCGAATCGAAGGAGTGTACCTTCAGATCCTTCTCTTCGAATCCACCAAGTAAACGCGACTAAAACCACATATTTGACCCAGAAAACTCGGAGAAAAAGGAGGATTGACCCGGAGCATACGCACCACGTCACCATCTTCACATGCAAAAGCATTGATTCGAACCAATTCGATTCGAATGAATCCATGGGACGAAGAACACCAACTTGAATCGATCATAACTCGAGATCCACAAGTCCAAATGCAATGAAATTTTCACAGAAGCTTAAACACATTACGAAGAATGTTCACACAAAATTTCAGCTCGATTAGACAATTTCTTGATCGATTCGAACATAGGGTCGAATCGATCCCGGTGTGGGCCCGGATTTCCAGAAAGCGGGTATGTGGGCCCTCGACGTACCAGAACTGGTCTCCCTTCAGTTTAGGCGAAATATCAGCCTCCTACACCTATAAATAGAGCCCCTGGTCATTCAGAAAAGGGGTCGGACAATTTTGAGAGATAAAGAGCACCCAGACTCTGCCAGATTTACTCCAGATCACCATTGTTGCCTTAGATTCAGACTTAGTTCAGAAAATCAGTTGTAAGACAACACACGAAATTGTAATCTTCAAGCATCGAGCAATAAAATCATAAAAAACCTTGAAGTGGACGTAGGCCGGAGATAGCCGAACCACTATAAATTGTGTGTCACTGTTCATTATTTCTGGATTGCTGTCTGTTGCTTGCTTAGATCTGATATTTGTGTTTGAATATTGCTGATTTGTATTCATACACTGGTGCTTTCACAACACTTGGGGTTTGTGACCATTTTTGGCACAAACAATATGCACTGAAGTATGTTAGCCCATTTGCATTCATGTCATCTTGTTCTTGCCTTAAAAAAAGATAGCAGTCTAGTTTCATTTGGAGTCTTCATGCATTCCCTTGAACTGCTTTGAACATGGTGTTTTGCACATTGAACTTGGAGTCATTTGGAGTCTGCACTTGGTTCTCGAGACATATGTGTACATGTATACATGTATATGCAGGCTCTTACTTGATTTGATTCTGGTCCACTGTATACATGTCTGATGCACCACTTTGTTGTATGTTTTGCTTCAAGTTAAATTGCATTGCTTCGAATCGTTTCATTTATCCAGTCTGTGTTGTACACACTGGTCTGGTTTCATTTTGAAGTCTTGTGCACTTTCATTGATCTGGTCTTGTTGATTATTGACTGGACTGTTCTGGTTTAATAGAACTTGGATTGCTTTGAGTTAAATTGCCAATTCCAATTAAGTCTGGTCTGGTCATAATTTTCTGGTCACATTGAAGTGCTTGATTGCTTTGACCGACCATTGTTGTGTTGTTTTGTTTTGTTTTGTATTCGCACTTGAGTTGAATCCAGTCTCGGCTTGGGTTTGACCATGTGCTCACCTGTCCCTGCAATTTTAATAAGCAAGTGTATATCGGTGTGCACGACTTTGTGGCATGTATAGTGATACACTGTGCATCTCACAAGTTGTTCATGTAAGATGAATTAAAAGAAAAATGATGACGAACAACCCAAATAAAATATTTTCTTTTTCAATTTTACCACGTCAGTGTTTATTTTGCAGATATTTCATATGCTGGATACAGGCTGGAACAGAGTACGAGTGTTGAGTGAATTACGCAGTGAGGTGAAAACATGTATGAAAAATTGTATAGTGAAAATTGTGTTGTAATCAAAACTTTTGTTCGGAATATAGTGAGAGCTTAAATTTGTACTATTTGAATTTGTAATAAAAATTTTGTTTGAATAAAATATTTGTTTAAATATGAATTCTGAATTAATTATTTTATTCAACAAATATTTATTTAATTATGTGGAAAAATAAAATAGTACAATAACAAATACATTTAAACGAATAAATATATATTTTTATTATCATCAAACAAAAATCCTAGGCTATTGTATTCTACAATCTCCCCCTTTTGATGATAATAAACATATATTAAGATTTTGACTCTATTAAATGTATTTGGTTTTGATGGATTCTTTTTGCTCCCCCGATTTGAATGCTCCCCCTACAACAAAACCCCCCCTTCACATATGCATGAAAATAATAAAAAATATGCAAATAAAAAATGCAATGAACCTAGATGGGAATATGCAAATAAAAAATTTGAACTTATTTGCCAAAATCTTAACTTCTCTCCCCCTTTTGTTATCAACAAAAGAGTAACAATGTTAGAAAAGAGTGATAAAGTGATAGACATTAATACAACATTACTACCTAATCGATTATAAATATTAAATTTCAATAAAAAATCAAACAAAAATCATAAATACTCTGTTAGGTGCATATTCCATTTTAAAGTGATAGGGGTGATGTCGGTATAGAAAACCATATAGTCGTCTCCATTTGTGGTATATTTAAGACAGGAATCCTTTTTAAATACTTACTAACCATGCATAACCGTTAGGATTTTAAATGAGATTAGTAGTATTTATTATTTTTTTAAAATGAATTCCAAGCATCTTCTAACCACGCATAACTGTGAGGACTTTTAAATGGGGATAGAATCAACTCGCCTATTTCATCCAATTTTGATATGTGTTCCATACATGCATAACCGTGAAGACTTTTAAATGAGCATGAAAGCACATAATCAGAGATTTCACGTAGTTTACCCATGCATAATTGTGAGGACTTTTAAATGAGGGTGAGTACTTTTTGGATGATATTATTGCTAACTTAAAAAAATGAATAATTTCCTGCTTAAATACCATATTTTGACATACTATATTGGATTTTGATGAGTGATTATCGTAGAAATGTGAATGGAATAAAGATGGTCATCGAATTTTTACCAACCAAAGTTATTACAAATTTTGTTTAAATTTTTTAAAAAATTTCTACATACACTGTCTCAAGTCATAATGTATGATTAATATCAACACTCATCACCATTTTTAGTCACTATTTATCCTTTCTATAATCAATAGGGAGTTAGATTAGTTAAATAGGCATTTAAGATCAGATCCAAAATATAAAATCACATTTCTAAAATCCCTAAACTGAGACGAAGTCGACAAAAAACTATTTTCTGGAAGAGGTTTTGTAAAAATGTCTGCTAATTGAGAATTAGTTGAAATGAAGTTTATGCAGATATTTTCTTTGGAAATGTGATCTTTAATGAAATGATGTCTAACATTTATATGCTTGGTGCAAGAATGATGTACAGGATTATTTGTGAGATCAATTGCACTTTTGCTATCACACATAAGTGGAACTCATTTAAAACTTAGACCTTAGTCTTGCAAAGTTTGTATTATCCATAAAATTTGAGCAAAGCATCCGCTTAGAGTAATATACTCTGCCTCAGTGGTAGATAATGCAATATAATTCTATTTTCGACTTGACCATGCAACTAACGAATGTCCTAACATAAAACACGTTCCACTAGTACTTTTTCTATCAACTAGACTTCCAGCATAGTCTGCATCTGAATACCCTTTTAACTCAAAGTTATCATTAGTTGGATACCATAGACCAAAACGTGGGGTGTACAACATATACCTTATAACCCTTTCTACAGCTTTTAGATGAGATTCTTTTGGATTTGATTGAAACCATGCACATAAACAAACAGAGAACATAATGTCTAGTCTAGAAGCAGTAAGACAAAGAAGTATACCCATGTGTATACTGGCTAATTGAAATCAGATTATGGTGCGGATTTTCAACATATAATACATCGTTGTTGCCCATTGTGACTTGCCACCTTTGTATTTCTCTTGGCTAAGGAACTTTGATTTGTCGCCCATCATGTGCTTGGAACAGCCAGAATCCAGGTACCACCCTTGTTGTTCCTTAGCCTGCCAACACACGTACACGAGGAAAGATTTTTGTGACCTATTTGTTTTTATAGGTCCATGATTATTAGTGACAAACGATTTTGAAAAACTAGTTTGTGTAGAACCAAGCCAGTCTATGTTTGTTCCTTTTGGCACCCAGATTTGTTTGACTTTAAGAGATTTTACATTCATGCCTTTAGGAACCCAAATTGATATGGTTTTCTCATGTTTGGGTCTATACCAGCAATAGTTTTGATTCTGTCCAATTTTTTCACAAATCGTGCACTTGGAGTTGACATGATTAGTTTCACTTCTAACTCTTTCAGATTGAGTATACCCAAGTCCTTGTCTAATAGTATTAACAGTTTGTTTCTCTAATAGCATATTTAGTGATCTTTCTCCTTTGGAGAATTTTCCTAAAGTTGTAGACAATTGTTGGACTTGTGTTTTGAGAGATTCCATTTCATTCAATAACAAAGTGCACTTTTTAATAGAGCTTTCTCTCCTAGTATTTTCACTTTCTTTCAAAATCAGAATTTCATTTTCAAGTGATTTAATTTTAGTTTCTGATTTTTTTTATTTCCTCTTCTAATGATGGACACTTATCACACTTAGGTCACTTATTTCTACAATGTTGAACCAATTGATCAAGCTGCTTATTTAGTTCTATCAAACTATCTCTTTGTGATTCAATTTTAGCGTACTTCTCCCTAAGTCTTTCAAAACAGCCATTTATTTCATGAAAATATACAAGTAATTGTGAGTGAGTACTTTTGATACCTCGTTGGGCTCATCATCATTGTTGTCACTTGTTTCTCCTAAAAGTTACTGATTTTCTCTTTCACTCTCACTGCCAGTGCTTTTATCACTTTCATCCCAAGTAGTTGCAAAACTTCTCCTTTTTGGTTTCTTTCCTTTGCTGAATCGATTTTGAGGACAATTTGGATTGATATGACCAGGTTTATTGCACTTGTGACAAATGATCTTCTGCTCTTCTGAGTTGTCTAGAACTTTGACAGTGTTGTTATTTAGTTGTTGATTTAGGGCAGGATTTCCATATTTGCGGTTCAATTGAATCTCTTTATTATCAGTGCTAGTTCAGCTGCTCCTTCATCATCACCATCATCATCACTTTCCATTCTTCCTGTGAGAGCTATTGATTTCTTTTGTGTATCCCCTCCTTCACGTTCTTTCTTGAATTTGATTTTTAGCTCATAAGTGGTGAGGTTTTCGATGAGTTCTTCAACTTTAACTTGTTTCAGATCCTTTGATTCTTGGATTGCAGTCACTTTTGCTTCAAAATTTTATGGAAGAATTCTGAGAATCTTTCGGACTATTTCTAGTTCTGTGTATGGTCTTCCTAGGGTTTTGATTTGAATACAAGATTAGAAAGTCGTCCAAACATTTCTTTGACACTTTCATCCTTTGCCATTGTGAAGTTCTCGTACTCGCTACTAAGCATGGCAAGGCGAGATTCTTTAACTTAAGAGGTTCCTTCATGAGTCACTTTAAGCATGTTCCAAATTTCCTACGCAAGTTAGACAATGTGAGACACGGTTAAATTCAATTTGATCTAATGAGCAAATAATAGAATTCATAGCTTTGGCGTTAGCAATTTGCAGTTTATTTTCAAGATTTTTCCATTAATCCATAGGTTTATCAACTTCTTGATTATCAACCATTATTGTTGGTGTACTATATCCTATTTCAACAAAATCCCATGCATCTATGGTTTTCAGAAAAAATTTCATTCTATTTTCCAATAAGCATATTCACCATTGAACATGAGTGGTCTAACTATGGATTGACCCTCAGCAAAAACATTATTCAAAGAAGCCATTTTAAAAAAACCCAATTTTTAAAAAAATAGAAAATGGTTTTTGTTCCTAGCTCTGATACCACTTATAGGATCGTTTTCACCCTAGAGGGGGGGCGAATAGGGTCTACTAATAAAAATTAATGCGGAAATAAAAACATAAAGTAATGCAGTAGATATCACACACAGATTTACTCAGCTTCGGAAAAACCCTGCCTACGTGCTGCCCCAAGGTTTCTACTAGTAATTAAGTAATCAGACGCTTATAAACACACATAAACTTGCGATACCCGCTAACTTGATTAACCTAACTCTAAGCTCAAAACCCTACCACAACTCAGCCACCGAGTTGTGAATTCTCAAACTACGCCCCATAGTTTATACCTAGTTACACAACTAGAAAGTTACACAATTTTAAAATAGAGAATTACAAAATAAAATTAACAAACTAAACAAAACCCTACATTTGAAACTAAGCTCAAATAAAAAGACCGGCCCAAAGAAATTAAAGATTGTCTCCCTTTTTATTTTTCGTTCGAGTTCATTCTTCAGCCGTTCCTTTTTATTGCTCTTAAAAAAACTAGGATTTCGATTTACTTGATGCGGCCGCTTGGAATTAGAAGTTCAAATCGATTGATGCTTTCGTTCCTCAATTTTCTTCGCTGCTTCTTCAATCAATGTTCTTCGATTTGCTTCAGCTGCTTCAAGATGTGATTTTGTACTTTGTTTACTCTGTTGTTTTTCTTGAATTCGAACTTGATAATTTGCCAATGATGAATTGGTTCAATTTATAGAGATGAAAACCCTATATTTTTGTTTCATATATTTGAGTTTGAATTTTTCATGATTTTGGCACTTGCGTTGATTTTTGATCGAACGAATGTGATGATTTTGACTTGTTCATTAGTTGATACACATTGCTCCATGAATTTGAATTTGCTTGAATGTAGTTGTGTCGGTTCCGTTCTTTTCTCCTATGACTTGTTCATCGGTTGCTTACAGTTTGAGATAAACTTGACTCTCTAACTTGTTCATTGTGATACCTTCTACGATTTTGTATACTCCTTCCTAAATATGTTTCTGTTGACTTGTTCAAATGTATGACCCACGACTACATTATCTTGTACTAGAAATCTGAATTGATATGTGTATACAAATATATGCATATATGCATACATGCTCCAATGCATACATGTCTTTGTATATTTGCACTTTAAGTTGACCCATTTGTGTATGTTTTCATGCTGTCATGATAAGTTGTTGTCTATTTGTTTTGATCTTCACATGACATTATGTTGAGGCATTTTTTGTGGTCTGCACTGTTCTGGTTGAGGCTGTTGTCATGTTCATCTTGGTGCATATGTATCAGTGCATTGTGGTTTAGTACTGGTTGCTTTTGAATCTGGTTCCATTGTGCTTTGCACTCTTGTACATATGCACTGAAGTATGTTAGCCCATTTGCATTCATGTTGTCTTGTTCTTGCCTTAAAAAAAGATAGCAGTCTGGTTTTATTTGGAGTCTTCATGCATTCCCTTGAACTGGTTTGAACATGATGTTTTGCACATTGAACTTGGAGTCATTTGGAGTCTGCACTTGGTTCTCGAGACATATGTGTACATGTATACATGTATATGCAGGCTCATACTTGATTTGATTCTAGTCCAGTGTATACATGTCCGGTGCACCACTTTATTGTATGTTTTGCTTCAAGTTAAATTGCATTGCTTCGAGTCGTTTCATTTACCTGGTCTGTGTTGTACACACTGGTCTGGTTGCATGTTGAAGTCTTGTGCACTTTCATTGATCTGGTCTTGTTGATTCTTGACTGGACTGTTCTGGTTTAATAGAACTTGGATTGCTTCGAGTTAAATTGCCAGTTCTGATTAAGTCTGGTCTGGTCATAATTTTAGGTCACATTGAAGTGCCTGATTGCTTTGACCTACCATTGCTGTGTTGTTTTGTTTTTGTATTCGCACTTGAGTTGAATCCAGTCTCGGCTTGGGTTTGACCTTGTGCTCACCTATCCCTGCAATTTTAACAAGCAAGTGTATATCGGTGTGCACGACCTTGTGGCATATACAGTGATACACTGTGCATGTCACAAGTTGTTCGTGTAAGATGAATTTAAAAAAATGATGACGAATAACCCAAATAACCGAGGCAAACATTATTTTCAAAACACACACTTTATTTTGCATATATTTCATATGTTGGATACAGGCTGGAATAGAGTACGAGTGTTGAGTGAATTATGTAGTGAGGTGAAAACATGTATGAGAAATTGTGTTGTAATCGAAACTTGTATTCAGAATATAGTGAGAGCTTAAATTTGTACTATTTGAATTTGTAATAAAATATTTGTTTGTATATGAATTTTGAGTTATTTATTTTATTCAACAAATATTTATTTAATTATGTGGAAAAAATAAAATAGTACAATAACAAATACATTTAAACGAATATATATATATATATATGTGTGTGTGTGTGTGTGTGTGTGTGTGTGTGTGTATGTGTTTATTATCATCAAACAAAAATCATAGGCTATTATATTCTACATGTTGCGTTATTAAAACATTGCAGAGAATTATTATAAGGGTAGTTTCTAAGACATTCTACATATTTAGATCGCACGGCGGAAGGGATTAAAATATAGGTATAGAAAATAGACATTTCAAAAAATGGTCTTCAAAATACTTGTTTACATATAGACTATTTTCAAACTACAATAAATGCTTGACGAACATTTAATACAAAACGTGGCTACATGAGGATGAATGAAAAATATGAGAACTCCAACGGTTATTTTTTCCTCCACGTACAGTGCCCAATCATTTGCTAACCTATTACCTTATGATATGGAAAAATGAAATGAAGGGGGTGGGTCAGACAAAAGTCTAGTGAATGGATACAAGTTTAACATATGGTACATGATGATCATGTGCAATTGGCTTTAATACTACTCTAGAGGACATTGGGTGTGCTACAAGTGTCCATGAAGTTCTAAGGTCCATTACCTAAGGGTTCTTGTCTAATACACACCTACATTACAGCTTGCGTATGCTACTACAAGGATCGGAAAACGGGTCGAACGTCACAACTCTCAATTGACCGATGCTCCTAGAGCTACCTACTAAGGAAATACTGCCTGTAAGCTACTACGGAACCCAAGTTCCTTAAATATCACTGCCTAACGCTACTATGGGAACTACTCTCCCATAAATACCTATATCGCACAACAACGCCAGGAGAGGGAGAACCTGAGGTACTAACTCGTCGGCGTGTCTTATCGTCTACACTCGTGTTCACCTCTCGATTGTAATGTAATGCCTCTTATCGTGCTGCGTTGGTGTCCACCTATATGACGTCATGTCAGAATCATGCATACAAGAACTCCCATTGATATTGGGCAACTTCTTTACCTATATTGCCACTTATCATGCTGCATCGGGCCTGATTATCGGTATAGAATCCCCCATTAACACTGAGCTCACTCGCTAGCATCCGTTAGTGCAGCGCGTCCATATTAAAACCTTCCGGTGTGTGCATTTATTACAAAAATACACTGCCCAAGTCAAACACTCGAGTCTCAATTGGGTAAACAAAATTTTACCCAACATCGAAAAAACATAGCATCCTTTGATAGTGTAACACCTATGTTTTTAGTTAAATGGTATTACGGATATTTTGTTGGATAGATTAAATAGAATAATGTAAAGGGTTAAGGAGAATGATATTTGAACCTTAATAAGATCATGGTATGCTTAATTAATTAAGTAAGATCGTTTAAACTTAACATATACAAGAATATATGAGAGAGGCAATTTAAGAAATAGACTCATCCTTTGCCTTAAACCCTCTCCCCCTCATATCATTCTCACTTTATTCATACAAAAATAATCAAAAGAAAAATAGAAGGAGGCCGGCCATTAATTAACCTAAGGATGGTGAAATCGAAGGAGATTCACAAATTCAAGCTTGGGGATTCAAGATCTAAATCAAATCTCAACTCCAACATCAATTTCAAGGTGAATAATAAGTGTGCCATCTCTATTTTTGCTTTCTAAATTCGGCTATGGATAATATTCAAAGCATTTTGATGGATTTTGCTAAGATATGGTTAAATATTCATTATTTAGATAGAATGGTGAATTAAGGGATTTTTATGGAATTATTTAAATAGTTTTTGAGGGTAAACCTAAGATTTTAATCTCCAAATGCTTTCATTGTCTGATATGTTGTATAAAAAATTATTTTGGAGATGATTTTTTAATTTCATAATTTTCCAAGTGGTATATTTTTTCTTATGAATATCCTAAGGAGGGAATAACTTAAAAAAAACTAAATATGGTTTTTGGCTTCGAAATTTTTATATGATAAAGGGAAGGATATTCTCGAATTTTGATGAATTTCTGGGATTTTTCCCAAGTGATTATGATTTATTGTGAATTTTAAAAGAATAATTAATTAAGGATATTAATTAATTAATTAATTAATATGAAGTGTGGTTGGGACTTTAAAATTCGAGTGCGGTAGTAATTCTGAAAAAGATTTGTAAAGATATTGCTTTGTCCAATAGAAATTGGATAAAAGGTTAAGATTAGGTAAAAAATAGTTGCTTTTATTAGAAATAAATTGGTATTCTTTATAATTACGTTAATGTCATGCTGCATATATCATCATCAAGCCAAAAGAAATAATGACTCCATGAATGTCAACGTCGACAAGGTGGGAAGCACAAGATGACTACTTAAGTAGTTATGGAGTGACTCCAAATGCTTCGAAGTAGACAACGGCGGCAACACATGTATGGCGGCATTTCTTTCTCATAATTCAACTAAGAGTTTAAAAACTTAATGTCGACGATGTCGCATGTCTTCATGTAATGAACCTGAACTCGGCCTTCGAAAATCGACACCCGTACTTCACTTGTACTCGAAATGCCGCAGATTCAAACGCCGAACCTGGCTCACCGGAGCTTATAACACAGTAAGTATAACAACACAACGGAATAAAGAAATCAATGATATCATATACAACTCCAATGAATACAATATCCAGAATGATATACAACAATGATATCAATATGATACAAGAATATCAGAGATAAATAATGATACAGCGGAAAACAGAAGTGATAACTCCAAATGATCCTCAAAAGAGAATAAGTCCAACATCAAGCTCGAACCACCATCACATTTCACCAAGAGAAGCAAGTGCAGTGACGGACTCCAAAAACTGAACTAGCTCCCGATAATCTACTAAACCTGACTATCTGAAAAACCCAGCTCTAGACTGCCCGTGTGGAAAATTGTGGGCACCCAGAGTTTAGGAAGGGAACAATAAACTCCGAGTCAGTCATGGGACTGGTGTGAGTAACAAAAACAGTTTATCTTTAAAACAAACCACAAAAGAATTTTAAACATTGAAATCCTCAATGCTTTTTGGAAAATGAAACTACCATAAGACCTCCCACCACACACACAATGCAATCGCAGACTTGGAGGAGATTTCTTCTTATGATAGTCAAATATGCTTGATACGCAAAATCTTTTAAATATTATCACTAGTGCATAGTGAGGAAAACATTTCAAAAGTATAATATTAACCTTAGCCAGCATAGGCATTTCGCACTTATGCCTACTATAGCTACTATGTTCAATAGCAGGTTACCGCCACATTCCATAGCAAGTTATACAACTAAAACCGTACAGGGCTCGTTTTGTTTCTTTGGATTTCAAACTAATGGTCAGGCTAAGGAACTTCCTACTGCCACATGGGAACGCCTCTGGCGGGACACCCCGAGAGACAACTGCTCTCTGCCAAAACAAGGCCGGTTACCCCCTTCCCGGGTAGTAAACCTGAGATATGCCACCCCCGGTCGTTTGTGACCTTTATCCGAGGGCCCTCGATCACAAAGCAACAATCACACAGTAAATGAGATTGGAGCAACCACACAGGTAAATATCTGGGCTCCATACCATGATACCACCTTTTTCCAGAAGGAATGGTCATACCCTAGGGGAGCTACCCCTGAAACCTTGCTGCATCTTTCATGTTTCGACCATTTCCGGTTTGTGAGGTTCGATGAGGTCTCGTCCACAAAGCTACGCTTTACACGAAAGCCATGCTTTGATCAACAAATGATCAGCAACACACAGCAACACTTAGCATGCCACACTACCAAATTGGGAGTATATCACTGATAACCTTCAACTACATAACCTCTGAGCTCGTACGTCTCAGAGATGGGTGTTAAGCTAAGAGAATGAATCTCCGCCACCAAACAGAAATGTATTTGAAAGAAATCAGCTTTATATCTCAAAGTGTAGTGTCAGACATACAACCATACAAGTCTGTTCCGGGTTCGAACAGAACCGAAGGCACTTCCAAAGAAGCCCTTGCAAATCCGGATAATTTCTAATCACGTCCGGACTTCCCATCACAAAGGGCGCTAAAATCTCCATACCGGGGATCAGCCAATGCAGAGACAATCGATGGTAATCCTTTCGTTTTCGAAAGTATCCGGTCTTCACCACCGGTCTTCAAATGCTATCCATATACGTCGTATCATTATTCGAAATGGGTTATATGACACAAAGTCCTCTCCCGGCTAAACCGAATAATGAGCGTAATATTTCAAAACATATGGATATTGGGATTTCAATTAAGTCACAACTTATTACCCAAAAAATTTCTTCAAATGGTTTAAACACATTACCATTTTAATCTTTTACATAAAAAGATTCATCTCACAAAGTTCACCCAGTTTCACAAAGATCTATTCATGGATTTTCAAATCGATTTCCATTTCAAATCTTTTATACAAAAGATATACTTTTCCAATTTTCAAACACAAAGTTTAATGATCTTCCACAAAGATTCAATTATAGCTTTTTAAAACAATTCAATTTTCAAATTGAATTAACCCATTCAATCTGTAAATCAAAGATTTAATTGATAACTTTCAAAACAATTCACAATTCAAATCTTTTGTAATATAAAAGATACACCCTTGGAAATCCTCTTTGATTTCAAGACAAGGTTCAACCATCTTTCACAAAGGTTAATTCATAGTTTTCTCAACTATCTACAATTTCATTTCAAACTTGAAATTTTTCGATACAAATTGGGAATCCTTTCTTTTTATGAAAACTATTATTTGAAACACATAGTTCTCTTTATGGAAAACACTGATTTCAATTTACATAAGATAAAGCCATTCAGGTATAAAACTTGGATTTAGATTTAGATTTCCAAAACCATACTTTTAAATGGTTAAAAACCCCAAATAAATACCTTTATAACTTGTATGTTCCTTTTAGACCATAATTTCCAAATCATTGAATTCAATTTCAAATATTGAATTCAAATTTAAATCAAATTACTTAAATTTCAAGTTTTATTAAGTTATTTAAAATAACTTTTGTTTTTGAAACTCATTTTCAAAGCTTTCAATTCCAATTCCAAAAACTATTTAGGATTCAAAAATCCAATTTCTAAAATTGTTAAAAATCTGTGACTTAATCGATTTCCGCGTGAAATCCATATTTGTGTGTGTATGGTGTAGTCCAGGGGTTTAACACAATAGTGCAACAACATTCAACCATCACAGATTAAGATACAAAGATATAGTTGATAAGCGGTATAAACTATAACGCTTATCAGATCACAGATAATATACAAATGTATCACAGATAAATGAATAAATTATACACAGCTCGATCCACAGAACAGAATATCACAGATCAGATAGGACAATCAATTCAAGGCATCTCATACAATACAATCATTCATAAGTAAGGTCAAGCATTCAATAATCATTTATAAGCAGGATTAATTAATTGTTTAATCCTAATGAATTCAATTTATTTCCAATTAAATTAATTACTTATGAATTAATTATCCAATCCTGATTATTTAATCACAGTCTGACGGACAGACTGAACGGGTTAATCGTATCTTGGAGGATCTTCTCCGTATTTGTATTCTTGATTTCGGAGGTAGTTGGGAGGATCATATACCCCTTGTAGAGTTCTCCTACAACAATAGTTTTCAGTCCAGTATCGGTATGGCTCCTTTCGAAGCCTTATACGGAAGGCCATGTCGATCACCTTCTTGTTGGTTGGAATCTGGGGAGAAACTTATTCTTGGCCCGGATTTTGTTCATGATTCTTTTGAGAAGATTGTCCTTATTCGTCAGAGAATGAAAGAGGCACAAAGCCGCCAAAAATCCTACGCGGATAACCGTAGGAAGCCTCTCGAGTTCTCGGTTGGTGATCTCGTCTTTATTCGTGTTTCTCCTTTGAAAGGGGTTATGCGCTTCAGTGTGACAGGGAAATTGGCTCCTCGCTTTGTAGGACCATTTCCTATTACGGAACGTATTGGCCCTGTGGCTTATAAAGTTTCACTTCCAGCTCATCTATTCGGAGTTCACAACGTGTTTCACGTCTCTCAGCTTCGGAAGTGTCTTTGAGAATCGGATTCTGTTATCGACTCTCCTGATTTGCAAGGGCTTGAGATCTCACCAGATTTATCTATTGTACAGCAGCCTATTCGCGTACTTGCCACGGAGGTGAGACACCTTCGAAACAAGGACATGCCGCTCATTAAAGTTCAATGTTCCGCTAATCCCAATGACTGTACTTGGGAAACCAGAGAGTTTATCGAGCGATCCTATCCGGGTTTTCTATCTTCGCTTAGCAATGGTGAGAATGTCTTTTTATCTCAAACTTATCTTTCTTTTCTTTTTGGGTGTAAGTATGTAGTTGTTGCAAATTCTTCTCTAGGAAATGCATGGACGCAATTTTTTTAAGGAGGGGAGATATGTAACAACCCTCATATTTTACGATTTTATATTTAAATATAACATCGTTAGTCGGATTAAAGTCCGAAAAGCTACTTTTTGCAAACGGTCAAATCAGGACTCGGGACCACTTCCATTGAGTCCAAAATGGAGTTTGCGACTTTTTTGAGTATAAGCTTTGATATGTTTGGAGTAAGTTGAATTTTGCTATTTTCTGTTGGGCTTTTGGGTTTGGGTTTGACCCAACTCATCATGTACTCTAACTCAGCCCCTCTCTTCATCCATTCTTCCTCATTTCATTTCTTTTGCTCTAGCTAAACTGAAAATGGTGGAAGAGAAGAGGAATTAGAAATTCCAAGCCCTAGATTGAACAGCAAACTCCAAATTCTTGCTCCAAATTATAGAAGAAGCTTAGGTAAGCTCCATCTTCATCTTCTCCATCTTTTCTCCTCTTCAATTTCTAAAATTTCCTAAAACCCTAACTTAGAAAATGTTTCATTTTGAGCTTTAGATTGAAGCTCCTTGGGTTGGAATTGAAGAGTGATTGTTCTAGCTTTGCTTGTAGCTTCTCTCTTGTGTTTTTGGGATTAAAGGTGAGATTTTTGAACTCACATCTAAGCTTATAGCTTTTTGTTGTTGTTGGGTAAGAATTCCTAACATCAATTCATGTTCATTTGTGTTCGATTTGGATCGATTTGGTGAATTGTCAAATTTTTGGTTTTGGAATCCAATTTTAGTGAAAAATCCAATCTTTGATGTTGAACACGTTAGCGGAGTGTTTCGGAGGGATAGACGAGGCTGGGTTGTCGCTTGACGTAAGTCCTTGGCCGTAGTCACTCGCTCGTTGCCCCGTTCTGTGTTTTCGGATTTGCCCCAAAAGGGGATAGGCTGATTCTGCTCTGGGAGAAGGTTCAGTCGACTGAACCAGTAGGTCAGTCAACTGAACCAGACCCAGGATTTTGCCTGGGTCTGTATCAGTCGACTGACCCTCTGTGTCAGTCGACTGACTCTGGGGCAGAAATCTGCGTACCCCTGTGTCAGTCGACTAACACTCTGGGTCAGTCGACTGACCTGGAAACAAAATGTTTCCAGGCTCTGGGCCAGTCGACTGACCCACTTGTCCAGTCGACTGACCTGCTTGTCTCTGTCCAGTTTGTTATTTGCTTTGATTTCCAATTTTGATCGATTTGTGCCGTTCCAATCTGTTGTTATCGCATTTTGACATTGATGATTCCTTTTCGACTTCGTACACGGGTTTTATAAAATGATCTTTTCAAATTGTCTCGTTTCTCCAATTTATAATTTCTATTCAAAACACACACACAACTTTGCACTTCGAGCGAAGAGGGAGGAGAATTAAATGATTAAATAAAACGCGTGCAATGAACACGTGCGTTCATCTTTTCAGTTAATTCCTAATCTATTCGTTTGACCGTTTTGACCTTTGGGTCTGGTTTACCGATGAGATGAGGTGAACTTTATACTGCTTTGAGTGTGAAATTGACTAACGGTTAGTAAACCGTTTAGTGCGAACGTGGGGTATGGGACTCACGTTAACATTTTCCGGGTTCCTCTCCAAGAGTTTGTGAAACATTAGCTTCGGCGGCCAGTACTGGACCTATGTGGGTCATTGATTGTCTATGTGGACAATTACTCCTATGTGGGAGTATTATATCGGCTTTGTCTATGTGGACAACTGCTCCTATGTGGGAGTAGAGCCTTCGTGTGTATCGCCCCTGGGCGTATGATACCACTAAATCAACAGTACTTGGCATAAAGACTCTGGTCTTAGCACGTGCGACTTTCTGATGTTTTATTATTATATTTCCCTTGAGTAGCACCTTTCGGCGATGGTTACATGGAACCACGCGATATGAGTGCGACTACCCCGTGGAAATTTATATTGCCTATGTGGGCACTATTCTTTGCTATGTTGCATTGATTCTTGGATATGTTTCCACTAATGCTTATGGTTGCCGATATGGCGGGTTTTGGAATATCTCCTAAGTGGGAGTAATATTGTTCCTTGTTTTGGGATATGATATCCTTTGTTTATTTGAATTGCCGATGATATGCGGCTTGTTTTGATTCATCTTATGATAGATGATTTGGATATCTCTTTTGGAGATAATTGTGGTACTTTATGATCTTGTATGTTCATTATCATTTAGTTATCTAACTGATTTGTTTAGCTAGACTGACCCGTGTATTTTATACTCGGGTCAGACCGAGATGTTTCAGGTTAGGTACTTTGGACTTAGCCTATTTTGCTTCCGCATGGCCTATTCTGCTAGCTCCTTTTTGCCATAGCTTTTTGTGTAGTCCTTTTTGTCTGTAACTCTGATATGTATTCTTTTGACTCGTCTGTATATTGTGGTTTGCTTTACCACTTGTCGAGTATCATTTTGTAAATTCTGTAATGTATCTGTATATGTGAAAATGTATGTGATGATTTACCGTTCTGTGATGTGTATTAAATTTGAGTTGTTATATTTTATTCTGATAGATCCTCAGCCACCTATGGCTTTGTATTAAGTATTTATTGGACATGTCGATCCATTTAAGTAAGAAGTGGCATAGTCGGCGTATTCAATAGATAATTAAGACAAGGCTATAGATGGTCGCTCCTAACCAGCTCTATTCTCTGCATTAGCAGACGGTGTTACCTCGTAATACTCTTTGCTAATGTGGGTCTCGGAGTGGGGCGTCACAGCTTGGTATCAAAGCTGAGCTTAGAACAAAATATGATAAACATAGAACAGAGACACATATTACGGTACATTAAAGTGTTGTACGAATGTTACGAATCTTTGAATCACCGTGCTTTTGAGGTAGATAGAATTTTAGGAATACGTCTAGGAATGCATTTTTATTCCGTAGTATTCCATAATTAAATTAATGATATCTGCCTTTTGAATAATCCTTTTCTTATCTTATCTTTCAGCTAATGGCCGGAAGAGGCCGAGGACGATGCTCGGATGCTGGGCAATCCAACGGCTCGCATCCGGACGGTGTTTATATGTCGGCCGATCAGTTCTTGGAGTTATTTAGGAGCACTCAGCCTCCAGCTCCTATTCGTGCATCTCCTCTGCGCAAGTCTACCTTTGCACGCCTGTGTAGTGATTTTGCTCATCTTGGTGGATAGCCATTCAAAGGCTCCGAGTCCGTTCTTGAGGTCCAAGCTTGGATTCGCACATGCTAACGTATCTTCTCTCGCATGGATCTTTCTGACCATGATCGAGTTCTTGTAACTTCTTGCTTATTGCAAGAGCGTGCCCTTGATTGGTACGAGCTTCTTATATCCGAACTTGATGAGTCTGTTCTTTCTTGGACTCAGTTCCGGGAACGCTTCGAACTCAAATTCGTTCTTGAATCTGAGAAAGTTTTATTGGCCCGTCGCTTTCTTGAGTTGAAGCAAGGGAAGTCTTCCATTTCTGATTATGGTGCATCTTTCGAGGCCTTATCTAAGTATGGTCTTGAATTCATTAGCACTTCATATAAGAAGAATATGAAGTTTGTCTCTGGTCTAAAGAAGTATCTTAAGAAGTCTTTAATGCTCCAGCTTAAGCTTTCTTTTGAGGAGTTAGTTGATTCGGCACTTCATCTCGAGGCCATCGAGAAGGAGTACGATAGTGGTGATGATGTTGAGGTTCGCAAGAACCCCAATAAGAAGAAGTTTCCATTTAATAAGCAGGGATTTCCCCCTTCTAAGAAGAAGCCAATTGAATCCGGCTCTAACTCTCAATTTGCTAGAACACCTTCCATTCGGAAGTGTTTCAATTGAGGTTCTCCTAATCATATGATTCGAGCTTGTCCTAAGCCTCTCTTCTGTCATTTTTGCAAGAAGGAAGGTCACCGTGTTTCGACTTTCCCTACTGCTCCTGCTAGTGCTAAGTCTGACAAGCTTTATGTTGCTAAAGCTTCTGGAGGTTCTTCTCAGCCCAGAGGTATATCTCCATCTATTTTGGAAGGTTCTATTTTATTTCATAACCGTAGCATTCGAGTTCTTTTCGATACGGGTGCTTCGCATTCTTTCGTACAAAAAGAGCTCGTCGATGATTTGTCTTTGGATGTTTCTTGAATGGTTACTTCGTTGAGGATTGCGAATCCTATTGGGGGGTCCGCAACCCTTAGCATGCTTTGTGATTAAGTTGAGATTTTTTTATGTGGCTTTTCTTTTCATGCGAATCTGCACGTTATTTCTTATTTGGATTTTGATATGATTTTGGGTATGGACTGGCTAGTGAGATACGATGCCAGGATTATTTGTTCTGAAAGAATTTTATATCTTCGACATCCAGATTCGTCTACTCAGCTATCACTTGTTCTTCGGAATGTGGATAATTCCGAAATGGCTTTATATTCTCTTGACTCACGAGATGATGATGATATATCTCGTATTCCTATTGTTTGTGACTTCACTGATGTTTTTGAGCCGGTTTCGGGTTTGCCACCCGCGGGCGATCGAGTTCCGCATCGATCTCATTCCAGGCACGAAGCCAGTTGGGCGTCCTCCCACGAGGATGTCTACAAAAGAAAATGAGGAACTCAAGAAGCAGCTTTTAGAGCTTGAGTCCAAGCAGTTGATTCAATCCAGTTTTTCACCGTGGGGTACCGCGGTCGTCTTCGTGAAGAAGTCCGATGGAACTCTTAGGCTCTGCATCGACTATCGCAAGCTTAACGAGTTGACCATCAAGAATAGGTATCCTTTGCCAAGGATCGATGAGATGTTCGATCTATTGAGTGGCGCTAAGGTCTTCTCTCAGCTCGACCTTGCCACAGGTTTTCATCAGGTTCGAGTCGCGGAAGATTGCATACCGCTTACAGCTTTCCGCACTCGATATGGTTCTTTCGAGTGGCTCGTTATGCCGTTTGGTTTGATGAACGCTCCGAATTTCTTTGTTGATCTTATGAATCGAGTATTCCGGGAATATCTCGATAAATTCGTCCTTGTGTTCATTGACAACATTCTTGTTTATTCTAAGTCTGAAGCCGAGCATGCTAATCATTTGAGAATTGTCTTGAGTACTCTTCGTCACCATCAGCTAAAAGCCAAATTCTCCAAGTGCCATTTTTGGGAGAATAAGGTTAAGTTCTTAGGCCATGTTGTATCTTCAGACGTCATCTCTGTCGATCCCTCAAAGATCGAAGCTATCCAGAATTGGAAGAGGCATGAGAATGTTCATGAGATCCGTAGCTTCCTTGGATTGGCGGGTTATTACCGTCGGTTCATTAAGGATTTTTCCCGAGTTGTGCTTCCTCTCACTAGCCTTACTCGGAAAGGCATTCGTTATATTTGGTCTGACAAGTGTGAAGCTTCCTTTCAGACATTAAAGGAACTTCTCACTAATGCTCTTATTCTTGTGGTTCCCAAGGGGAATCATGATCTTGTTGTCTACACCGATGCTTGTGGTAGTGGTCTCGGTGCCGTGCTTATGCAGAAGGATCGGGTAGTTGCTTATGCTTCTAGGCAACTGCATCCAAATGAAGTTCGCTATGCCACTCATGATCTTGAGTTAGCCGCCATTGTCTTCGCCTTGAAGATTTGGCGACACTATTTATTAGGCGAGCGCTTCATTCTCTATACCGATCATAAATCCTTGAAGTATTTGTTCACTCAGAAGGAACTCAATATGAGGCAACAACGTTGGCTCGAGTTTCTTGCCTCCTATGACTTTGATATCCAATATACCCCTGGTAAGGGTGATCGTGTTGCTGATGCGCTTAGTCGCAGACATTCGGCTATTGTTTCTTTGATGCTTGCCGAATGGGTCATTCTTGAGACTCTATCTTTTTGTGATATTCGTGATCGAGCTCCATCTTCTGATTCTCCGATAGTATTATTCAGTTTGGAAGCTCGACCCTCTTTATTGGATCGTATTGCCGAAGCTCAGCGGCGTGATCCTGATCTTGTGCATCTTATTCAGCTTTGTGAGACTGAACCCCGTGATGAGGCGGTGCGGGATTTTAGCATTGATTTTCATAGGTGTCTTCGCAAGAAGAACCGTCTTGTTGTGCCTTCTGATTCTGCACTTAGGCATGACATTCTTGATGACTGTCATCGGTCTAAGTATACTATTCATCCTGGAAGTGGAAAGATGTATGCCGACATGCATCGCCTTTATTATTGGGAAGGCATGAAGCGCGATGTGGCGAGTTATGTGAGTAATTGCATGACATGTCAACGTATTAAAGCCGAACATCAGCGCCCTTCTAGTCTCCTTCAGCCTCTTGAGATTCCATTGTGGAAATGGGATCAGATTTTGATGGATTTCATTGATGTCCTACCTCGTACGAGATCGGGCCATACTAGCATCTGGGTTATTGTTGATCGCCTCACCAATTCAGCTCATTTTATTCCTATTAAATCTAATAGGACTGCTTCTCTTTTGGCTAAGTTATTTATCAAGGAAATCGTGAGACTTCACGGTGTTCCTAGTTCGATTGTGAGTGACCGTGATCCTTTATTCACCAGTCATTTCAGGAAGAGTCTTCAGCAAGCTTTGGGAACAAAGCTTAATTTTAGCACAGCTTATCATCCACAGTCTGACGGACAGACTGAACGGGTTAATCGTATCTTGGAGGATCTTCTCCGTATTTGTATTCTTGATTTCGGAGGTGGTTGGGAGGATCATATACCCCTTGTAGAGTTCTCCTACAACAATAGTTTTCAGTCCAGTATCGGTATGGCTCCTTTCGAAGCCTTATACGGAAGGCCATGTCGATCACCTTCTTGTTGGTTGGAATCTGGGGACAAACTTATTCTTGGCCCAGATTTTGTTCATGATTCTTCTGAGAAGATTGTCCTTATTCGTCAGAGAATGAAAGAGGCACAAAGCCGCCAAAAATCCTACGCGGATAACCGTAGGAAGCCTCTCGAGTTCTCGGTTGGTGATCTCGTCTTTATTCGTGTTTCTCCTTTGAAAGGGGTTATGCGCTTCAGTGTGACAGGGAAATTGGCTCCTCGCTTTGTAGGACCATTTCCTATTACGGAACGTATTGGCCCTGTGGCTTATAGAGTTTCACTTCCAGCTCATCTATCCGGAGTTCACAACGTGTTTCACGTCTCTCAGCTTCGGAAGTGTCTTCGAGAATCGGATTTTGTTATCGACTCTCCTGATTTGCAAGGGCTTGAGATCTCACCAGATTTATCTATTGTACAGCAGCCTATTCGCGTACTTGCCACGGAGGTGAGACACCTTCGAAACAAGGACGTGCCGCTCATTAAAGTTCAATGTTCCGCTAATCCCAATGACTGTACTTGGGAAACCAGAGAGTTTATTGAGCGATCCTATCCGGGTTTTCTATCTTCGCTTAGCAATGGTGAGAATGTCTTTTTATCTCAAGCTTATCTTTCTTTTCTTTTTGGGTGTAAGTATGTAGTTGTTGCAAATTCTTCTCTAGGAATTGCGTGGACGCAATTTTGTTAAGGAGGGGAGATCTGTAACAACCCGCATATTTTACGATTTTATATTTAAATATTTTATTTAAATATAACGTCGTTAGTCGGATTAAAGTCCAAAAAGCTACTTTTTGCAAACGGTCAAATCAGGACTCGGGACCACTTCCATTGAGTCCAAAATGGCGTTTGCGACTTTTTTGAGTATAAGCTTCGATATGTTTGGAGTAAGTTGAATTTTGCTATTTTATGTTGGGCTTTTGGGTTTGGGTTTGACCCAACTCATCATATACTCTAACTCAGCCCCTCTCTTCATCCATTCTTCCTCATTTCATTTCTTTTGCTCTAGCTAAACTGAAAATGGTGGAAGAGAAGAGGAATTAGAAATTCCAAGCCCTAGATTGAATAGCAAACTCCAAATTCTTGCTCCAAATTATAGAAGAAGCTTAGGTAAGCTTCATCTTCATCTTCTCCATCTCTTCTCCTCTTCAATTTCTAAAATTTCCTAAAACCCTAACTTAGAAAATGTTTCATTTTGAGCTTTAGATTGAAGCTCCTTGGGTTGGAATTGAAGAGTGATTGTTCTAGCTTTGCTTGTAGCTTCTCTCTTGTGTTTTTGGGATTAAAGGTGAGATTTTTGAACTCACATCTAAGCTTATAGCTTTTTGTTGTTGTTGGGTAAGAATTCCTAACATCAATTCATGTTCATTTGTGTTCGATTTGGATCGATTTGGTGAATTGTCAAATTTTTGGTTTTGGAATCCAATTTTAGTGAAAAATCCAATCTTTGATGTTGAACACGTTAGCGGAGTGTTTCGGAGGGATAGACGAGGCTGGGTTGTCGCTTGACGTAAGTCCTTGGCCGTAGTCACTCGCTCGTTGCCCCGTTCCGTGTTTTCGGATTTGCCCCAAAAGTGGCTAGGCTGATTCTGCTCTGGGAGAAGGTTCAGTCGACTGAACCAGACCCAGGATTTTTCCTGGGTTTGTATCAGTCGACTGACCCTCTGTGTCAGTCGACTGACTCTGGGGCAGAAATCTGCGTACCCCTGTGTCAGTCGACTAACACTCTGGGTCAGTCGACTGACCTGGAAACAAAATGTTTCCAGGCTCTGGGCCAGTCGACTGACCCACTGGTCCAGTCGACTGACCTGCTTGTCTCTGTCCAGTTTGTTATTTGCTTTGATTTCCAATTTTGATCGATTTGTGCCGTTCCAATCTATTGTTATCGCATTTTGACATTGATGATTCCTTTTCGACTTCGTACACGGGTTTTATAAAATGTTCTTTTCAAATTGTCTCGTTTCTCCAATTTATAATTTCTATTCAAAACACACACACAACTTTGCACTTCGAGCGAAGAGGGAGGAGAATTAAATGATTAAATAAAATGCGTGCAATGAACACGTGCGTTCATCTTTTTAGTTAATTCCTAATCTATTCGTTTGACCGTTTTGACCTTTGGGTCTGGTTTACCGATGAGATGAGGTGAACTTTGTACTGCTTTGAGTGTGAAATTGACTAACGGTTAGTAAACCGTTTATTGCGAACGTGGGGTATGGGACTCACGTTAACATTTTCCGGGTTCCTCTCCAAGAGTTTGTGACACATTAGCTTCGGCTGCCAGTACTGGACCTATGTGGGTCATTGATTGTCTATGTGGACAATTACTCCTATGTGGGAGTATTATATCGGCTTTGTCTATGTGGACAACTGCTCCTATGTGGGAGTAGAGCCTTCGTGTGTATCGCCCCTGGGCGTATGATACCACTAAATCAACAGTACTTGGCATAAAGACTCTGGTCTTAGCACGTGCGACTTTCTGATGTTTTATTATTATATTTCCCTTGAGTAGCGCCTTTCGGCGATGGTTACATGGAACCACGCGATATGAGTGCGACTACCCCGTGGAAATTTATATTGCCTATGTGGGCACTATTCTTTGCTATGTTGCATTGATTCTTGGATATGTTTCCACTAATGCTTATGGTTGCCGATATGGCGGGTTTTGGAATATCTCCTAAGTGGGAGTAATATTGTTCCTTGTTTTGGGATATGATATCCTTTGTTTATTTGAATTGCCGATGATATGCGGCTTGTTTTGATTCATCTTATGATAGATGATTTGGATATCTCTTTTGGAGATAATTGTGGTACTTTATGATCTTGTATGTTCATTATCATTTAGTTATCTAACTGATTTGTTTAGCTAGACTGACCCGTGTATTTTATACTCGGGTCAGACCGAGATGTTTCAGGTTAGGTACTTTGGACTTAGCCTATTTTGCTTCCGCATGGACTATTCTGCTAGCTCCTTTTTGCCATAGCTTTTTGTGTAGTCCTTTTTGTCTGTAACTCTGATATGTATTCTTTTGACTCGTCTGTATATTGTGGTTTGCTTTACCACTTGTCGAGTATCATTTTGTAAACTCTGTAATGTATCTATATATGTGAAAATGTATGTGATGATTTACCATTCTGTGATGTGTATTACATTTGAGTTGTTATATTTTATTCTGATAGATCCTCAGCCACCTATGGCTTTGTATTAAGTATTTATTGGACATGTCGATCCATTTAAGTAAGAAGTGGCATTGTCGGCGTATTCAATAGATAATTAAGACAATGCTATAGATGGTCGCTCCTAACCAGCTCTATTCTCCGCATTAGCAAACGGTGTTACCTCATAATACTCTTTGCTAATGTGGGTCTCGGAGTGGGGCATCCCAAATTTACTCTAATTAATCTTTAATTAATCTTAATAAATCTCATTTATTAATTAATACTTAATTAATCTCCATTTGATTAATTATCCTTAATTAATCATAATAAGTAATTAACATTTAAAAATCTTCCTTAATAACTTTGAAATCAAATTATTACTAACTTGAAAAGCTTTAAGGTTATCTTCAATTAACCAAGATGAATTAACTTAAATTTTTATTAAGCTTAGCATTTTAAAACAAAACTCGAGAAAATTGCTTGTTTACTCGAGATAAACCCCGAGTTTCCCCTCCATTTTCCCGAGTTGATTCTCCTTCAAACGTGTTTAGTTTAAGTTTTAACTTAATAAACTGTTGTTTGAAAACCCCACTGGAACTACTCGAGTTCCCACTCGAGTCATTCCTTCCAAAACACGATCTCCCCTTCGAGCAAATCCTACCCAAAACCACAGACACACCCAAAAGCCACCGTGCACATGCACCACCACCAGAGCCACCTTCGGCCTCTGATCATCCTTCCGGCACGTCGACCTTCAACGCTGCAACCAAATCCAACCATCCATTCGTCACCACAAAACCCAAATCAAAATCGAGCTTCACAGTTGAGCCTGCAACCAAACAATGCCAGAAAAGGTTCCTTGAACTCCCGTCTCCGGTCACCTGACATCGCGCCACCACGTCCTTGGCTCCGCCAACCCCCCAGCTACCAGTACCCAAAGGCACGAGCAACTCGACGCTCGAACAAGACCGAGGTGCACGAGTTTCCCCTTTACTCAAAAAATTATGTCTACAAACTAAAATCCTACGCCGCTGTCGCCACATTCATCGTTGTCTTCTCCGGCTATTTTTCCATGCACCTCCGTAGGCTCCTCCATCTCCACGAGAAAACCCGACCTCCCTAGCACCTCTGATCGCTGGAATTTGCCCAAAACCCATTTTTCGTTCATTTCCAAACTGCTCCTAACCCCCATCTCTAAAAATCACCAAACCCACCTTAAAAATCATAGCTTCCAGTAAGGATTCAAGTTATATACTTGAATCAATAATTCGTGACATTCGAAATTTCCAGAATTTACAGTTTTCACTGTAAAAATTTGATTATTCATTCTATATGCATTAATACTTCATGAAACCATTTTTAGATTGTAACTCATACTTAAATTCAACTATTTTGATTTGATACTAAGGTCTGATATGGATTAGAGAACAAGAAATTGAAATTTTCTTGTTGGGTTGTACTTTGAGACTAAACAGAGGAAGAGCATTCACTAATACGTGCATGTACACAGAGCCATTTCAACATATAACTTAAGTTTAAATGATGAGTTGTTACTCACCTTAAACATTCTGATTTCCAGAAGTTTCAAGTTGAAAGTTGAAGTTGTAGTCTTTTAAGTTGAAGTTGAAATCTGGTTTTGAACTTGATAGCTGAAGATCCCAGGCTTTCTTAATTCTCAGGTTTTGATGTTTTAGTTTGAGATGTTTGTTTGATTATGAAGTGATATTACTTTGGTTTTTCACAGTTTTAATGGAGGCAACTGAAACGAATTGTTGTTCAAGTGAAATAAAGTTTACAGGAGATGATGATATTTGTACAAGTGATCTATTTTCTTGTACTAGTTAGCAGAGATTTTTCTTGTTTGTAGGCTGATGATAATGTTTGTGGTGGCTAACATTAATTAGCTTTGTACAAACTCATATTTTTTTCATTTGGTTTGTACAAATATGAGATATTTTCTTTGGCTTCCTTTGCAAGCATCATTTACATGCATATTCACTTGTTTACATACCTATATTTATTTTTGTTTACTTGTGTACATATATTCCTTCTTTCCTTTTGCTTTGTCTTTTTGACTTACACTTTGCCTTTACAATATTACTTTATAATATAATTAAATTTCTATTTTAATTTGTTGTTAAATTTTTTAGCAAATGTTCTACTTTATATTTTTATAGTTATCTTTTATATATTGATTTCTATTATTTTACTTTACTATTTATTATCTTGTATTGCTCTATATATATATTTATATTATTTTATTTTTACTTCTATCAATTCTAAATTCAAAATTATTTATTTTTTTAAAAAAACCATTTACTAGATATTTAAATTCAAATGATTTAACACATTTTTTTTATTTGAATCCGGAGAAACTCGCATCAATTTATCAATTAATTTCACAAATTTTATTCAAAAATTCAATTAATTATCAATTTAAATTTAATTAAAATCCGGGATCGTTACGCTTCATATGTAACGATCCTGAAATTTAGCGTTCGAAAATCAACATCAAATACCTCACTTGTATTCGACTGTCAGATATTCAAACATCAAACTTCAGTTCGGCGGAGCTTATAACAACAACAGATGAATATAAACAGCGGAAATAAACTAAATATCATACATTACGTCAAAGATACAACATCAGCAAAATATCCAGTACTACATCAGAGTATCATAATACATATGCCTTCCATATCAGAACACTACATATAGATACAATAACAGAAGATAATAACTCCTCAGCATAACAACAACAGAGTCTTCCAAAATGTTCCAACATACATCTACTTGGATAAAGTCTTCTGAACTCTAAGCACTTCAAAAGATATCCAAGACAAAAGCTTCCCAAAATCTGATAGCTCCTAAACCCAAAAAGACTCCAAAGTCCAGCAATCACCAACGCACGGAAAACCTTCTACTAGGCTGCCCGTGTGGAAATAATGGGCACCCAGAGTTTAGAAAAGAAACAATAAACTCCGGGTCAGTCATGGGACTGGTATGAGTAAACAAAAGTAGTTGCTTTAAATAAAACAGATTTTAAAAAGAATCCGATATTCTTTTGGAAAATGAAACTACCATAAGACATCCCGCCACACACACAATGCAAACGCAGAATTGGAGAAGATTTCTTCTTATGATAGTCAAATATGCTTAATACGAGAAAAATTCTTTGATATTATTACTAGTGCATAGTGTAGAAAACATTTCGAAGATACAATATTAATCTTAGCCAGCATAGACATTTCGAACTATGCCTACTATAGCTACCATCTAAACAGTGGGGCGCCACCATAAGTAAATGGCAGGTTCTACAACTAAAACCGTACTGGTATCGTATTGGAAATTGGATTTCCAAAAAATGGTCAGGCTAAGGAACTTCCTCCTACCACATGGGTACGCCTCTGGCTGGACGTCCCGAGAGACAACTGCTCTCTGCCAACACAAGGCCGGGTTACCCCTGTAACTAGGTAACTCATGAATATGACATTCCCCGGTCCTTTGGGACCTTTATCCGAGGCGCCTCGATAAACACACAATCACACAATAAATGAGATCGGAGTATCCACATAGGTTAAATACCAGGGCTCCATACCTGATACCACCCTTTTCCAGAAGGAAATGACATACCCTAAAGGGCGCGACCCTCATTACCTTGCCGCATATTCCTATTCTGACCATTTCCGGGGAGTGAGGTCTGACGAAGTCTCGTCCACAAAGCTACGCTTTTTCACTAAGCCACGCTTTGATCACAAATGATCAATACACAGCAACACTCAGCATGTCACATTACCAAATTGGGAGTATATTGCTGATAACATTCAACTACATAACCTCTGAGCTCGTACGTCTCAGAGAAGGGTGTTAAGCTAAGAGAATAAATTCTCCGCCACCAAATAGAAATGTATTTGAAAGAAATCAGCTTTATATCTCAAAATGTAATGTCAGACATGTAACCATACAAGTCTGTTCCGGGTTCGAACAGAACTGAAGGCACTTCCGTAGAAGTCCTTGCAATCCGGGTATTTACAATCCCGATCGGACTTCCCATCACTTAGGGAATCTCTATACCGGAGCAACTCAGTGCAGAGACAATCGATAGGTCGTCCTATCATTTTCATAAAAACCCGGTCTTCAACACCGGTCTTCAAATGCTATCCATTACGACGTATCACTATTCAGAATGGGTTATATGACACAAAGGTCCTCTCCCGGTTAAACTGAATAGTGATCAATAAATTTTTAAAACACGTGGATATGACAATCACAAAGATTCATATTCAGGGTTCGATGTGGGTTTCAGATAACAAACTGAAATCCAACTCCCTGTCGCATCGAAGTTTAAATGCCGTTTTACGGGCAACAGGGTTTTCACATCAATACAGAACAAAGCTTAAACACAGTGTAGTACATAGCAATCTACATTACATAGTATCGCAATCAGAACAGAAATATCAATACAGTGCACAGCAATAGTTAATTATTTTCCAATGGGGTTTAGATAAATTTACCACATAATTATTTGTAGTGATGTTTAAAATCAATGGTCAAAATTTGGATAAATAAATTAAATCTCAATTAACTCGATTTATTGTTTCAAAATTATTTATTTTAATTAACTGCCAATTAAAATTAATTAACTTAATTTATCTAATCAACAAATTCTTAATTACAAATTTATTTAAATACTTAATTGTTTATTAATCAATTTTAATTACAAATTTTAAACCATTCTTAATTTCTTTTCAAAACTATTAATTAATAAAAATTACTTACGTTAATTATCATTTGAAAATCTTCTTTATACTTTGGAAATCAATTTATTACAGTTATAGAAAAGTTTTAATGTTATTTAACTTAACTTAAATTAAATTACTTAATTTAGATATTAATTAAGGTTTTATAAAGCATTGATATATATATATACTTACTTAGTCGATAACTTAAACAAATTCTCAACTTAAAAATAGTCAACATTATTAAATTTAACATTATAAATTTTAATAATTTGGGCTTAACCCATTCTCAAGACAAACCCGAGACTTCCCATAACTCGAGCATTTCCAGTTTTCCCTCGAGACACACACCACGTCTTCTTCCTTTTTCTTTTATTCATTCCTAGTAAGATAAAATTTTAAACTTAAGTTATAAACTGCTGAAACAAACTTCATTTAAACGCGAGCACCACCTGACACGCCACCGTCCCCGTGCACGTGCACGTCACCGCGCCTCCGCTCCATTGGCCATCGCGACCTCCAGCAAGTCGCGCTTCATCCCCACATTCGATAGCGATGATCGATTCAATGCTAACGACCCTAGAACGAAATCGAGCTTCCAGTTCAAAACTCGAACCCATCCTCACCAAACAATTTCGCTTCGCCCTCGTCGCTCCAACCATCGGAGCAGCTCGAACTCCGTCACCGTCACGTCCACACCCCAAGCCATCATCCCCCTCAAAATCTTCGAACTTGATGCGTCAGAGGTGGTGTACACACCTCGTTTCCAAACCGTATAATTTTCGAGACTAAAACCCTAATTCGAACTCGTACTCCCAATTCACGCAATAGAAAATTCTTTTAACATTTTTCCCATTTTCGTAGGTCATCAAGCTTGCTTCAAAACAAATCTCAACATTTATTATTGATTCGATTATCAGAAATTCGAAAAAATGCAATTTTTGTTCATATACGAATTTCTCTAAGAATACTAAACTAAAAATCTAAATTTTTGTTTTAAAATTCATGCCTTGCAGTATAGATTCAATAAATATTCTTGAATTAATATTTTACAACAATTTATTTTTATCAAATATGAGTTGAATGCCTGTAAACGGAGTTACAGTGGGAATAATTTATTGTATGTTTAAATAAACTTTGCAAAATCTTGTTTGAGAATTAAACATCTTGATTATTAAAAAAAACAACACAAAGCTTGTCAGCGATTAACAGCAAATGGACTTTAGTTTTGAAACAAACATAAACCCTGTATGGATTTTCAGAGGACTCAGAACATCACTATCATATTCTTTTTTTATACTGAAGCATGAACAAAATAGTTTATAAATGAAGTTTGAACTATTTTAAATAAATTTAAAACTTTTTAAAGATACGTTTACTCACCTGAAAATATTTGAAAACAGAGAACACTTTTCTTTTGTTTTGAAAACCTGCAGATTGAATCTTCCTCTTTGCTTTGTTTCTTCAGTAAACTCCTTTCAACTTTGAATATGAGGTGATGTTTGCTTTTCTTTTTAATTTTTGTTTCTTTGCTCAGATTTTCCTTTGAACGAACTTGAAGTTTGCGGATGTATACATATATGTGAAAGGTTTGTATACAGGTTCAAGTACTGAACACTATATTGTATAATTACTTTATACATGTTTTGTACAACAAAAGACCTTCTTTCAAGGGCTGATGTGATCTTGTACATAATGGAGAGTAAATAGCATTTAATGAAGGCATGTTTCTTTGTATATCTACAGCATGTTCTGTTTAATTAGATTTTTTTTGTAGTACATTTTTTTTATTTAATGGTGGCTGATATGATTTTGTGGAGGCTTGCATTTATTGCTTTGTCTTATTTCATCATGTCTACACTTATCTCCTTGTACAAATCTTCATACTTTATTAACATGTTGTTTGAATTTCAACTATGTATATATATATTTTGTTTTGTTATCTTGTTGCATATTTAATTCATATACATACATAAGCGTAGCTTTGTTTTATACTTTATGCTTGAGTTAAAATGATTATAGTTATTGATATGTATTTAACTTATGTTTCCATAAAATTTTATTTATATATTTTATTCTATAAATCTTTATAATATTTGATATTAACAAAAAAAATTATTTCTTTTGAAACTCTCAAATTTAAATTCAAAAGTTCAAATAATTTACCAAATTTTATATTCAAAATTTTCAGGATGTTACAATCCCCATTTTCAATGTTGTCGCACTTAATCACTTTGATTGTTTTCAAGACTATGGCAGTGATGTCGCTTCATATGACTTCAACTTATAAAGATAATAAACGGCATAATAGACAAAGTAATTTAAGTATACAAATTTAAGAATGACGTCAAGGGTCTTGGTGTCATTGTGAATCAAGGTCAGTGACCTTATACACATGGTGTTTAGTGCCGATCCCGCATGATAGTGATGTCACACTTCATCTTTTTAAGGTCAAAGAGGCTTGCTTTTATATAAATTAAAAATGTTTTAAAGTGACGAAGAGGCCTATGTTTTGAGAGGGTTGACGACCCTATAACTTCGGTAGATAGCCGTGTAACTTATAGAAGGTTAGAGTTTTGTTTAATGGGTGGATAAACTATAGCTTATGAAGGTGATAACATCATCTTCGACATTGAATAGAGGTCGACATTATTTTAAAACCGCGTGTGTGTTATGATTAAAGTAAGAGAGCCCTAGACCTCTATGTCGACATTGTTAATGCCATCGACATTGATCTATACTAAATTATTAAAGGGCGGAGAGCCTAAGTTTTCGACTTCGACGTCGTCACTGGTGATAACAATGCCATTTTAAATTGTAAACTTTGACACTATCATTGGGAACACCAATGTGGATGAACTTCGACATTGATTTAAATTTAAAAATTGATTAATGGTTGTGAACCATATGCTTTTAACTTCGACTTTGAACCTTGGGGATACCACTGTTTAAATTTTAACAAGTTCAACATTAATTATTGGGGATACCAATGCATATTACCTTAAGTTGTTGAAAGTTTAAGGGGAGATAACATTATTAGGGACACCAATAGACATAGGTTAAACATGCGAGTAATATGAATTAAATTGATTCATGTAGGTAACATGAATTAAAGTGAAACACGTAGGTAACATGAATTAAATTGTAAATAATTGGTTTATAGTCATCCTAGGAAAACTATGGGATGTGAGATGGATAGTCCACATCATGCCGAAGATGGATAGTCTTTATGAAAATAATGAAGGGTTCTTAGTTTCCTAGGAAAACTATGGGACATGTGATGGATAGTCAAGATCAACTAAGTTAAATGAAATATGTATGATGGATAGTCCATATAATTTTGAATATGCTTATGTGCGAGATGGGTAGTTCACATAATTATAAGACAGGTAGTCGGAACTAAAATAAGATGAGTAGTCAGTTTAAATTGTGATTGAGAGTTATTTGAAATTAAGATGGATAATCTAATGAATTGGGATGGTAATTTAATATATGTTGCATCATTATAAATGCTATTTTCTATGTTCTAACCATTGTGGTTGCATGAGCACAATATATGGTTGTTATGTTTTAGTTAAGATTCTAGTGAAGGGATAACTCGTTTTGCTCAGCGGCGTGGTCTCGCTAATATCTATTTTGATTCGAGACAGTAGGTTACTATTCACGCCTGATTGTTGTCTACCCCAAAGTTTTTTCCTCTTAAACTCTTTACTACTCATTTGAGTAGGTCAGGAGTAAGGGATTTCATGTTCCAGTTGGACGAATTAGCTTCTGGAGATGTGCAGGAGGTAATCTAGCTAGTAGGAACTTTATCTATTTCCGTTGTGTAGTTTGGTTTTGTCTATTTGGATGTAATGGAAAAGCTGTATAATTGCCAAGTATTTGACTCTGATCAACCAAGGGGGCATCTTCATATGTCGCTCTTGAAGTATTTTGTAATAATTATAATTTCTCCGAACGTGGGTTTACAAATGGGATTTTGTAGTGAATTTGTATCATATGTGAAATGAGATGTGAAAAATTGTTATTAAACTATGTTAAATTTTTATCATATTCATCTGCTTTTGAATACTAATATGATTAACATAGCTGCATTTCATCGCCGAGTTTTAATAACTATGGATGACTACAACATTTGTAGCAGATAGTTTTGGGCCTTAGAATGGGGGATGCTACAATTTGGTATCAAAGCATAGGTTTATGATATAAAATTTAAACCTAAAGAGTTTTTGAAAACATAATCCTAATGAATCAGAGAATAAGATTGGGGTATGGGATAACATTATAATAACGTACTTGTACTTGCTATATATATAAGTATGTATTCTCCCTTCTCTCTTAGACTGTTATTCTATATCTTACTGTAGCTCGTATGCAGATTTATGAGAAAGAAAGATACGGAGGCAGGAAAGAGAAGAGTGAATCTAGGTGGAGGAAGCACCACAACTAATGGAATGCTTGACCCAACACGGGAGGAATCAAGGTCGACAGGAAAATGCTAATCAAAATGGAAATGCCAATGTAGGTGCTGCAACACCACCAGTAGATATAGGGACTATGTATCAGTTCTTTATCAATCTGATGCAAGCTAGAACAGTTGTAAGAGTTACTTGAGGAAACGTTACTAATGCGGGAAGAGTCAATCCCGTAGCACCAATTGGTAATAACTATGCAAAGCTAAGTCGAATTTAATGAACCGGATTTTTAATCGTCTGATTTTGAACATTTAATTTATTTTAAATATTGAATTTGAAATGTAAATGGAATTTTAATATGAAGTTTATCGATCAAATAAGTGGAATAAAACTTAAGTTCCAAATAAAGTGATTTATTGAATAAATATAAATGTTGAATTTATAATTGAAAATTGTTTAAATAATTGAATTGGAGTTGAATATGAATCGAAATGATTTCTAATGCTGATATAAATTCTGTTGGAATTATAATTGAGTTTTAATAAGTTTTTAAAACTGAAATTTCAAGTGATTTCGTAAATTTTGAAATCGTCGATTTAATCAACGCATTAAAATAGTGAACCAGGGCACAGTCTCAGAATTCGATGAAACTAGTTCCATTAGATCTGTAATAGTGTATTATTATCGAGTTTCAAATTTCGTAACGTTTGGATTCACCGTTTGGTCGTGCAATCTGAAAACGCTAAGAAATAATTTAATCGAATTTAATTTAATAGTCGATTTAAAAAGCTATCTTCTCCATATGATCGAATTGGGGCTCGAAACTTATTCCATTTGGTTCGGAATAGCAGTATAACATTAGGAACACCAGGCGGCACGTCTCGATCAGGGTTCGTAATAAAATATCTGGATATTTTGAGAATTTAAAATAATATATTTTAATCACAGTCCCATTTCCCTCAATCAACCGACCTACCCTACTGGTACGATAGCTGACATCTTTCCTTTTGGTTTAAAAATTGTATCTTCCTCCTTCCATTTTTTTTGAAACGCAGATTCATGGATTAAAAAATAAAAATAATAATAAACGCAATCGATTCAACAAAAAAAGAAGGGAGAATCGATCGAAATCGCGAGTGTAGGCGGAGGAGAAGGTCGCGTGCGAGTGGATGGCTGGAGTCGCGTTCGCATCCAGGGGTCGCGGCTGGAGGCACGCAGGTGGGCAGTGGGACATCGAATGGTGATGGGTGGCACGGGCGGAGGGTTTGTGCAGTAGTAGTAGATTAGAGGGAAGTCGCGACTATCGCGTTCGATTTCTCAAGACTTGGGCCATTCGCGTGAGCCTAGGAGTTAGGCGATAGCGATGTGGGATTTAGGTTATTGGTGGAGTGGCGCAGGGAGCGGCTAAGAATGGAGATGTACAGCTTCATGGTGTGGGTTGCGAAAGTGCTGTCGTAGGCATAGGGTGTTGAAGTCGCATTTTTGGAGAATCTCGGGTTTAAATCTGAGGGGATTGGCGTTGGAAGCTTTGGTTGTGATGGGTAATTAGTTTTAATTTGAAATTAAGGAATTAATTTATTAATTATATTTAAAATCGTTAATTTATAAAATTTATAACTTCTCATACGAGGTTAAATCGCATGGAATCAGTTGTATAGGATTCGTAGCTGCGGAATCTGAGCAAAAGAAATTGGAACAATTAGCAAATTAAAAATCAAGGTGGGTAAATCTCACCCATTTTTGGATTACAGGTTTAATTTTTAAATAGTTAAAATTTATTATTGAGTGATTGGTTGAATTTATAAATTATTATCAGATGGATGTTACATATATATTGTAGTGTGTGTGTGTGTGTTAGTAGTTGGATATTTTTTCCCGCCATTGGAGCGGATGAGACCTTATGCTCCCCGCATAATAGCAGATGACCCTATATTACCGCGGTATCCCCTCGAAGTGGGATTGATATTTTATGTTATCTAACATTTGTGGTGTCAGGGAAACAGGTTGGAGGGATCCAACTGGATTCCTCAAAAATGTTAATTTTAATTTCATATATAATAATATATGATGTGTTAGAATAATCTGTTATAGATTATTATTGTGATTTGGATTATTGGATGCTATAGTAGCACTGGCTTTAATTTTGATATTTTAAATACCATAAATATTATTTTTGGAATTTGAAAGAATTTAAAATGGAGATTTTGAATATAAAAATATTTATATCGAAATTTGGATTATTTTAAAGGAAATTGATTTGGATAAAACAATAGTTGATTTTGGGTTTGTACTTAACTATTCGTAAAAATATTTTAAATAGAGAATTTAAATTAATTTATATAGAGAATTTTTAACAATGGATTTTAAAATGGTATTTCTGAAAAAAGGGAAAGAAGTTAAAATTCTATATTTAAAATAGATTTGACAATTATAAAGAAATGGATTTATAAAATGGAATTTTATAAATGACATTATTTTATAAATAAGTAAACCCAGATGAGTTTATAAATTTATAAACGATGTTTATAAATAAGGGAAAATGATATCTGTTGATAAATTGGGAATATAATTTCACAGTGTGAATTTATATCGAGATATGAAAATAGGTTTTGAAAAAAAAATAGTGGATTCTATATTGAAAAGTGAGAATGGTTAGGGAATCAGAATGAAATCGATGGGTTGTGGATCGAGAGGGATTTATAAACTGGAATCGGTAATTGAGATTTAAAAAAAAATTATTTAGAAGTTAAGTTTGTTTCCAAAAGGGAAATTTTATTTATAACTATGAAACTTTAAACTAGTTGGTATTGGAATATTTCAGAAAGTAGATTATTCAAATATCTAATATTAACAGAAATAAAATTCTAATTTTTATAAGAAAGCTTTGTAAATCGATTAGTTTATTTAAAAATGAGTTGGAAATGAGTTATCGATGTTTTATTTTAAGTGTCTTAAATATTTTTAAATAATTACTTGAACATGTTTTTAAAATAAATTATTATTCTTTAAAGTACTTATAACATATATATATATATATACATACATATATATACACACACACACACATATATATATATATATACACATATATACACACACACACACACACACACATATATATATATACATATATATAGAGTTTTGAAATGATTGAAATTTATTTATAAATCTTCTTGACATTTGAAATGGGATTTATTCAATAGATGGGATTTATAAAAGGAATTCTCAAAATGAAATTTAGGGAAATGTAAAGAAATTTCCAAAGTTTTTAAAAATAAGCGAACTTTGAAAAATGAATTAGAATTCATAAAAGAAGTTAGAAACGGGTAGTTGTAATTATAGGCAAGTGAAATCAATTTTGGAAAACTTAAAGGAAGTTAATTAATGAATTCCGAAGCTTATAGAATTCGTTATAAGTGAGTTAAGGAATTTACAATATAAATTATGAAGGATTTTGAGAAATAGGAGATAGATGGAATATTATACCATGGATTTTGAGAAATAGAAATTAAGTGGAACTTTCCTAAGTGTTGGAAATAAAATGAATTTTAGGGAATTGCTTATAATATTTCCTAAGTATTAAAAATGAAAGTTTTGAAAATATTTCAACAATGAAATGAATTTATCTAGGAATTTTTCTAAGTGTTGAATTATAATTTGAATTTAGAATTATTTTTAAGTGTTGAATGGTGGATAAAATAGCCTGTTATGGATAAGTATTGAATTTGTTTTTCAAATATTGAAATATTGGAATATATATCTTCGTAAAGATATTTTAAAATAAATGTTTTTGAAGATTATAAAATGAGGCCTAATGACTTCTTATGGATGTTATTTTATAGTTAAATAACCGACTATCAAACCTGGCAAAATTCGTTGATCATTTCGAAGAGACCGGGATCAGATTTAATTATCTGAAAACCACTTCGATCCGATTTGTGCATTACGAATTGTGATATCTCAAAGATATTGGAGATGGTGATCTTGAAGGAGATTCGGTTTGTTCTGACCCAGAACAACTTGTATGGATGAATGCTATCATTGCATTGCTTGCCTGGAAGGCAGTGTTAGCATTCCAAGTATGAATGCTATTCTTAAGGTAAAACGTAGCCTCAAGCCTCATCAACCGAAAAATGAGTAAAACATGGGAGATGCAGCAAGGCTAAGTGGGTCGCACCCAAGTAGAGTATGTTATCACTTTTCTAAATACCCTCGTAATATATTATAATTATGGATATGGTTGTGCATGAAAAATAGAGCGCTCGATAAGGGTGGGAACACCCGGGGTGATAACATATTCGGTACCATCCAGGTTAGGGGTAAGCCGGTCCTATGTTGGCAGGGGATCCAGGCGAGGTCCTCAGTATATTTTTCTAGAGGTGTACTGTGGTGGGTGGTACCCTAGTAGCCCAATCATTGTATGGAATCCAATATCCACTACGAGCCTGTACAGTTTTGATTGTGCCCAATTATGCTGAAACGTGAGATGCAAGCATTTCAGCTATTTTCTAATTTACTTTCCGTAGACACTATTATAATATCAGACGATTTTGATATAAAATGTTTTGGTTATCGTAAGGTAAAAACCTTTCGTATTTATGTGTGATGTGGTCTTACGGGATACATTTGTTTCTAAAGGATTTTGAAACAGTAATAATTCAAATTGAGTGTATTTTCTCACGCTGATTTTCCAGACCGACTTGGGTGTTATTTTATTATAATGCTCGAGTTAGACCGAGTATTACAGATTCAGGTTAGAATGTTATAGAGCTCGGGTGACGAGCTGGTGGACTTCAGTCGTATATCACGTACTTGATTATATTCCATTGTGTGTGTAGACTGTTTAGTTAGCACTAGTGAGGACAAGTTATAATAACTGTCCATATTGATGTATTGATTATTGTACTCTGATTATTGTATGTATATTAACAGTTACAGATTCTTTTGTATAAAAATCTGTTATTATAGATTATATTTTGTTCCGCTGCGATAGTGAGATTCTGTGTTGTTGTTTCTGTTTTCCTTCTATCCTTTTCTTCTCCACCCCTAAAGATTTGTATTCCCGTTCAATTTGAGTTGAACTGATGTGAATTATTGTCGACTCAAAGAGTACGGAGATACGGGCCGTTACATTGAGACCATACCAGTCTGAGTGGGAAGCCTTTTCTAGGAACTGAGGTGCAATAGAAGTGGAGTACTGGCTATTACATGATGAAAGGATTTTTATTAATTTGGGTCTGAATGACGAGCATATAAGGAGATTGACTTCAAGACAGTTGCAAGGAATGGCTTTGTTCTGGTGGAACGGGGTCACCATAGGGGTACTAGAAGAGGAATTGACTTGGGTAGAATTTCAAAGGAGATTGGAGGAAATGTTTTTGTCTGAAGTAGCCAAGTCAGCCTTGCCCAGGAAGTTTATGAAGTTGGAGCAGGGGAAAATGTCGGTGTTGGAGTACTCTACTAAATTTGACGATTTATCCAGGTATAGATATGCCATTATTGACACTATTATCAAGAGGAATGATAAGTTTATCTGGCGGTTGAGGTCGGAAATTGCTAGGGCAACTATGCCACATCTCAGAGATCCATGAAATGCAGTGGTGGAGATGGCTGTCAGGAATGATGAAATGCTTTCGACCTTTGAGAAAGAGAAGTCAGTGGAGAACCATAATTCTCAAAATAAGAAAAGGAAGTTCTTTATGAAGAAGGGAGCTCAAAAGGTGGAGCAGCCAAAAAGTGGAAAGCTGATAGAGTTTATTACAAGTGTGATAAGAAGGGGCACTATGCTAACGAGTGCTGATCTAGTAATGAAAAGGTGTTGTAGGGAAGCAAAATGTAAAATGCTTTAATTGCAACCAGGTGGGGCATTATAAGAACAATTGTCCAGAAGTGGCCAAGGCTAACAAAGGAAAGGTGTTTGCTTTGGAACCATCATCATCTAAGCCAACTACAACTGAGAAGGGAAAGTCTATTGATAGAGGATACGCTTTTGAATCGTAGCATACCAATTAGGGTATTGTTTGATACCGGTGCATCGCATTCATTTATATCTCAATGTTTGGTAGGTAAGTTATGTTTAGAACCATCATGCCTTGTTACTTCCTTAAGGATAGCTAATTCAATAGGAGGGTACAACTCAAGGGATGAGATGAGACCATTCTAGAGTTTGAGTTGCTAGGTTATACTTTTGCCTGCAGTTTTGTATATATTTGATTTTGCAGGTTTTGGGATTATTTTGGGTATGGATTGGTTAAGCAGATACGATGATAGGATATTTTGCCAAGGTAGGAAAATTTCACCGAGGTACCCTAATAGTAGTAACCGAGTAGTATACTCAATTGAGAATTCGAGTCCAGTAATTTGTGCTTTATTGGGTGCTACAGAAGTGGAAGATGAATTGATTCAGATTTTAATTATATAGAATTTGCAGATGTTTTGAGTCGGTTATAGGACTACAACCGAAACGAGCTATTGAGTTTTGAATAGATCTTGTACCATGAATGGAACCTGTAAGTAGACCACCTAATAGGATGACACCTACCGAGATGGAGTTAAAGGTGCAGCTAGTGGGCTTAGAAAGAAAGAGTTTTGTTAGACCAAACAGTTCACCTTGGGGAGCAACCACGGTGTTCGTGAAGAAACCGGATGGGTCATTAAGATGGTGCATCGATTATCGTAAGTTGAATGAAAAGACGATAAAGAATCAGTATCATTTGCTAAGAATTGATAATTTATTTGATTAGTTGAGTGGAGCCAAAGTATTTTTCCAATTGGATCTAGCGACAGGGTTCCATCAATTGAGAGAGGGGGAGAATAGTATTCCTTTGATGGAATTTCGAATGAGGTATGGTTCGTACAAATGGTTTGTAATGCCATTCAGATTGACTAATGTGCCTGCATTCTTTGTGGATTTGTTGAACCGGATTTTCCAAGAGCACTTGGAAAGGTTCATGTTGGTTTTCATTGACGGCATTTTAATATATTCTAAGGATGAAAGAGATCATGAGATTCATCTTAGAATAGTGCTTGAGACGTTGAGGTAGCATCAACTGAAAGCGAAGTTTTTGAATTGCTGGAAGAAGGAAGTGAAGTTTCTTGGTCATGTAGTTTCAGAGAAAGGGTCCTCAGTGGATCCATCCAAGATCGAAGTTGTCAGTAGTAGGAAAAGACCTGGGACGCTGACTAAGATAAGAAGTTTTCTTGGATTAGCTAACTATTACCGAAGATTCATCAAGGATTTCTCATGGACAGCAGCGCCATTAACTAAGCTAACCAGAAAGGATGTGAAGTTCATTTTGTCTGATAAATGTGAAGAAGCATTCCTTGAGTTGAAGCATTTGTTGACCAATGCACCGTGTTAATAGTTCAAGATGGGTATCAAGATTTGGTGGTATATACGGATGTGTGTGGAACAGGATTACGAGTTGTGTTGATGCAAAGGGATAAAGTGATTACCTACGCTTCTCGACAGCTCGGACCACATGAAGTTAGATATTCAACTCATGATTTCGAAATGGCAGCGGTGGTTTTTGCATTGAAAGTGTAGATACACTATCTCTTAGGAGAACAATTCAAGTTGTATACAGATCATACATCTTTGAGATATTTATTCTTTTAGAAAGAGTTAAATACAAGAAGCAGAGGTGGCTAGAGTTTTTAGAAGCTTATGATTTTGGTGTTGAGTATACATCAGGGAAAGAAAATAAAGTTGATGCACTTAGCAGGAAACATTAGAATGTGGTGTTAGCTATGTTGGTAGAATGGAAGGATCTGGAGGCATTGAAAACTTGTGGTGTGTAGTTAAGATCGACTACTAATTCTATTCAAAGTACATCCATGTTATCTTGGTTGGAAGTTCAACCAATGTTGATCGAAAGGATTGCTTCTAAGCAGAGAGATGATCCGTTGTTAGCTGAAAAGGTTAGAAAATTGGAAGATGGAACCGAGATTGATGATCTCAAGTAATTTAATCTTGACCAGAGAGGATGGTTAAGGAAGAAGGGACGGTTATGTGTTCCAAATATTAGTGACCTAAGGAAAGAAGTTCTTAGGGAGTGTCATTGATTGTAGTTTACGATTCATCCTGGGAGAACCAAGATGTATCAGGATATGAAGAGAAGTTTCTTCTGGAAAGGTATGAAGAGGGATGTAGGCTTATGAGTAAAGCAATGTGCAAATTGCCAACAAGTGAAAGTCGAACATCAGAAGCCAAGTGGATTACTACAACCTTTGGATATACCAATTTGGAAATAGGATTAGATATATATGGATTTTATTGATGGGTTGCCAAGGTCGAATAGGGGAAATGAAAGTATATAGGTTGTGGTAGATATATTGACCAAGAATGCACATTTCATTCTTGTTAAGTCTACCAGGAAGGCGTCTGTATTGGGTAAGTTGTTTATGAAGAACATAATTAGACTGCATGGAATTTCTAGTAGTATAGTCAGTGACAAAGATGCATTATTCACTAGCGAATTCTAGAAGAGTCTATATGAGGTATTAGGTCCCAAGCTTAAGATGTGAACCGCTTATCACCCATAGATGGATGGAAAGACAGAGAGAGTCAATATGGTACTTGAAGATTTGGTGAGAGCTTGTGTATTAGATTTTGTCGGGTCGTGGGAAGACCATTTGCACTTGGTTGAGTTTTCCTATAATAATAGTTATCAGACTAGTATAGGAATGGCGCCTTTCGTAGCTTTGTATAGAAGGTAATGCAAATCATTAGCATGTTGGTTAGAGACCAGAGACAGATTGGTCCTTGGTCCAGATATGGCAAGAGAAGCCACAGAAAAGATTGAGTTAATTCGGGATAGGATGAGAGAAGCTAAGTCTTGGCAGAAAAGTTACGCAGATAAGAAGCATAAGGATCTTGAGTTCTCTGTTAGAGACCAAGTTTTTCGTAATGTGTCATCGACAAAGGGTGTGGTACGTTTGGGAAGACAAGGAAACTGGCATCAAGATATGTTAGACTATTCCCTATTATAGAGAGGATCAAAAAACTCGTGTATCGAGTAGAGTTACCGAGTAGTTTTGTAGGTGCCCATAATGTGTTTCATGTTTCTCATGTTAGGAAGTATGTGCATGGTCTAGAGATTACTATTGCTCCGACGGCACTAGAAGATTTAGTAGTAGAACCGGATCTGACTTTTGTGGGATAACTAGTTTGAGTTGTAGCGAGAGATAAGAAGAGATTAAGGAATAAGACAGTCAGGTTAGTGAAAGCCCAATGGAGTGATAATGAGAAAGACTGTACTTGGGAGACAAATGACAGGATTAGGCATACTTATCCCGACCAGTTATGACGATATGTTCTATATTTGTTGTATATAGACTTTATAGCTGGTAGGATCCACTAATATTGTTTGCATGTTTGATATGCTTGTTTTGTAGTCCTTACTAAAATTCACGGACAAAATTCTTCAAGGAGAAGAGCCTGCAACACCGCTATTTTTAGTTAAACATTGTTCGGGATATTTAACTGGATAGATTAAATAGAATAATGTAAAGGGTTAAGGAGAATAAGATTTGAAACTTAATAAGATAATGGCATGCTTAATTAATTAAGTAAGATTTTTTAAACTTAACATATAAGTGAATATATGAGTGGGGCAATTTACGAAATAGACGTATCCTTTGCCTTAAACCCTCTTCCCCTCATATCATTCTTACTTTGTTCATACAAAAACAATAAAAATATAAGGATGCTGGCCATTAATCAACCTAAGAAGGGCGAAATCAAAGGAGATTCACAAATATAAGCTTAGGAATTCAAGAGCTAAATCAAATCTCAACTCCAACATCAATTTTAAGGCGAATAATAAGCATTCCATCTATTTTTTTTCTTTTTAAATTCGGCTATGGGTAATATCCGAATCATTTTGATAGATTTTGCCAAGATATGGTTGAATATTCATTATTTGGACAGAATGATGAATTAAGGGATTTTTATGGAATTATTTAAATGGATTTTGAGGGGAAAACATAAGATTTTAATCTCCAAATGCTTTGATTGTCTGATATATTGTATAAAATATTATTTTGGAGATGCCTTTTTTTTAATTTCATAATTTTCCAAGTTATATAGATTATTTTATGAATTTCCTAAGAAGGAAATAGCTTAATTTCATATTCTAATTGTTTAAAATAACTAAATATGGTTTTTGGCTTCGAAATTTTTATATGATAAGCGGAAGGATATTCTCGAATTAGTGAATTTCTAGGATTTTTTCCAAGTGATTATGATTTATTATGAATTTGTTATGCTAGATATGCATTTAAAATAATATTTAATTAAGGATATTAACCAACTAATTAATTAATTAATATGAAGTGTGTTTGGGACTTTAAAATCTGAGTGCGGTTGTAATTCTGAAAAGGATTTGTAAAGAAATCATTTTATCCAATAGAAATTGGACAAAAGGTTAAGATTTGGTAAAATGTGGTTGCTTTTATTAGAAATAAATCAGTTTTCCTTATAATTATGTTAAAACACAGCATATATCCTCATCGACCCTAAAGGAATAATGCCTCCATGAATGTCAACGTCAATGAGGTGGGAAGCACAGGATAACTACTTAAGTAGTAATGGAGTGATTCCAACCGCTTCATAGTATACAACGGCGGGAACCCATGTATGGCGACATTGCTTTCTCGTAATTCAACTAAGAGTTTAAAAGCTTAATGTCGACGTCGACGATGTCGCATGTCTTCATCGTTGTTTTCAATAATGCCGCACTTAATCACTTTGATTGTTTTCAAGACTGTGGCGGTGATGCTGCTTCATATGACCTCAACCTTATACAAATAATAAGCGGCATAATAGAAAAGGTAATTTAAGTATACAAATTAAAAAAATGACGTTGAAAGTCTTGGTGCCATTGTGCATCAAGGTCGGCGAACTTATACACATAGTTTTAGTGCCGATGTCACATGGTGGTGACTCGCACTTTATCCTTTTAAGGTCGGAGAGGCTTGCTTTTATATAAAATGAAATGTTTTATAGGGGCAAAAATGCATATGTTTTACGAGGGTCGATGACCCTATAACTTCGGTAGATAGCCATATAACTTATCCAAAGGCTAGAGTTTTGTTTATGGTTTGATAGCCTATAGCTTATGAAAGTGATAAAATCATCTTTGACACTGAACATTATACTAAAAAGAATTTTGAGTTTATGTCTTCAACCTTGGACAGAGGTAAACATTGTTTTAAAACCACATATGTGTTATGATTAAAGGCGGAGAGCCTTAGACCTCTATGTCGACATTGTTAATGTCGTCGACATTGATCTACACTAAATTGTTCAAAGGAAAAGAGCCTAAGTTTTTTTACTTTGAGGCCGTCATTGGGGATACCTATGCCATTTTAAATTTTAAACTTCAGCACTATCATTGGGGATACCAATGTGGATGAATTTCGACATTGATTTAAATTTGAAAATTGATTAATGGTGGTGAACCATATGCTTTTAACTTCGACTTTAAACCTTGGGAATACCATTGTCTAAATTTTAATAAGTTCGACATAAATCATTTGGGATACCAATGCATATTACCTTAAGATATTAAAAGGCTGTGGGGAGATTACCTAACTGGGGACACCAATAGATATAGGTTAAACATGTGGGTAACATGAATTAAATTGATTCATGTGGGTAACATGAATTAAATTGAAACATGTCAGTAACATGAATTAAATCGTAAATGATGGATGCATAGTCATCTTAGGAAAACTACGGGATGTCAGATGGATAGTCCACATCGTACTGGAGTTGGATAGTCTCTATGAGAATAATGAAGGGTTCATAGTCATCCTAGGAAAACTATAGGATGTGTGATAGATAGCCCACATCATTTTAAGCTAAATGGAATATGTTTGATGGAAAGTCCACATAATTTTGAATATGTTTATATATGAGATGGGTAGTCCACATAATTATAAGATGGGTAGTCAGTTTAAATTGAGAATGTGAGTCATTTGAAATTAAGATGGATAACCTAATGAATTGGGATGGGTAATCCAATCTATGTTGCATGATTATAAATGTTATTTTCTTTATTCTAACCATTATGGTTGCATGAGTAGATTATATGGATGTTATTCTTTAGTTGAGATACTAGTAAGGGAAAAACCGGTTCCGCTCAACGGTGTGGTCTCACTAGATATCTATTTTGATTCAAAATGGTAGGTTATTATTCACACCAAACTGTTGTTTAACCAGAAGTTTTGGTTTTTCCCCTTAAACTCTCGGGTACTCATTTGAGTGGGTTAGGAGTAAGGGATTTCAGGTTCTAGTTGGGCGAATAAACTTCCGGAGACATGCAGGAGGAAATCTAGCTATTAGGAACTTTATCTATTTCCGCTGTGTAGTTTGGTTTTGTCTAATTGGACGTGATGACAAAGTTGTATAATTCCAAGTATCTTACTCTAATCAATCAAGGGGACATCTTCATATGTCGCACTTGAAGTATTTTGTAATAATTATAATTTCTCCGAACGTGGGTTTATGAATGGGATTATGTAATAAATATGAAATATCATCTGTGAAATGCGATGTGAAAATTTGTTATTAAACTGTATTGAAAATTTTTCATATTCATGTGCTTCTGATTACTTATATGGTTAACATAGCCAAATTTTTTCGTCGAGAATTAATAACTATGGATGACTGCATCATCCATACAGTTTGCTTTTTGCCTTAAAATGAGGATGTTACATATAGGGAACTGGCTTCCATACCATCTCTAGCATATACACAGCCCCAAAATAGGCTCAAACAAATAATTAACATTTATATAATTTTTATCTTATGTTACATAATTTTTATTATTAAACCTTGGTTTTAGGTCGAGGTTCAGATTTTGCATTTTACATCGATCGGTCGAACACTAAAACTAACAGGTCGACCACTACCGGTCAACTGTTGAGCATCGGTGGTTGATCGATCGAAGGCTAAAATTAGGTATCCAGTATTTTTCGATGTCGATTTTATTGTCGTTAATTTCGGTTGCTGATTTCATTTTACAATGAACCCTAAGTACTAATTCCACCGGTCTAAATTTTTCAATTTTAATTTTAATTTTAATTTCAATTATTAGATCTAGGGTTTACGGGTTTAGGATTTGTAGATTTTAGGGTATATAGTTAAGTAATTAATATGGTGTACTAGCATCTGATCCTACTATTCATGATGATTTCAATTAAATAAGTAAGGGTTACGATAGCATCAATGTTAGGTTCATCAAATTTCTATAACTTCAATTTCTACCCTAGATTATAAGTTTCAAATCAGGGTTTTATAGTTTAAATTTTAAATTACTTATAGTTAACCAATTTTTAGGGTTACAATTCAATAAGAGAAAAATGGGTTTAGCTAGGGTTTAGATGAGATTAACCAATTCATATCAATTGCTGTTTAATTCAGATTTTAGGTTTAGAAGTTAGATTTAAGAATTCGGGTTTATAGTTTCCAAATTTATTAACTAACACCCTAGAACAAATAGAATATGTTAAATTTAACTGTAAATAATCATCTTATTAAACATATTCCCACCCACCTTATGCCTAAGCTCTTCTAACTTGCTTCGCTTGTGAATCGACATCCATATGCTTGCTTCTCCTAGATACGTTTGGTTGTATTACTTCTACTTTGATTTTGATTTTGGTTTTGAAGAATTTTTAGTTTGTAGAGGAGAAGAGAAACTAATAGGTTTCAGTATACTGACTAATTTTGTTATGAATTAGGGTTTAGGTTAGGGGTATATTTATAGAGGATCTGAATTAATTCTAACCATTGATTGACCCAAGTAGAATCTTTGTTTTCATCCTTAATGCTAATTAACTACTTCATTCCTAATTAAAGATATTTGGTTAATTGTGGACCGTTAAACTAATATACTAAATTTGGATGGTTATTTAGTTAAACCTTCCTTAATCGTTAAGTTTTATTTATTTCCTTTAACTCCTTTTTCTCTTTCTACTTTAAAAATATAACCTGTTCATTATCCTAATTTATGTCATTATAATTATAATCAATTCATTGATTTATTCTAGTCAATTCATTGGTTTATATATGTGTATTCATATATTATTAACCATTATATGGAATCTTAAGCACATACACACACATACATATGTGTATATCTTGACAATGATTAAGAACTTTACTTTTTTAATGCTTAAATAGTATTTATCTTTCCAACTCTAGGTTATTACATTTCCCCGTATTCCTTCCAAAGAAAGAAATAACATACTTATTTAACTATACATTTCATTACTACTTAATTTATATTTCTTTATAAAGAAAGAAACTATATGTGTACATGTATGTGTAATTATTTACAATAATTAAAAACCTTATTCCCTAGTACCTAATTGCATCATCAATTTTTAATTGGTTAATATTTATGCTTTCTAGCTCATATTGGATCCACATTTTTTTTCTTCTAATAGGCAGATAGCGTATTTCATATTCCTTTTTAGAATAATGATTTATTTCCCTATGTTGTTAGCTCTATATCTACAACATTACAAGCATTTTTATTTTCCTTAAATATATTATTGTCTCCCTCTTCTAACATAAGCAACCTACATATAGGAATAAATTGCTCTATTAATCTAATTAATATCCTTACCTTTGTGCATAGAAATACATTTCTTTTTATTACACCTGTTCTTACCATCAACGACAGAGAAAGGAAATAAGACAAATGCTTGAAGACATAGTTTCCATCCCGATGATAGCAGAACTTAACACAGAGTAGGCTTAAGGTCACAGCTTCTAGCCAGACCCAAATCTTCTTCAATAAGATAAAAGCCACATAAAACAGATGCTGTGTGCATCAAAAAGACAAAGTAGAATGCATTGACTGCGGTCGGAAGCAGAGGCCAAACCAGAATACAAAACCAAGGCATAAGAGTTTCCGAGTTAACTATATTCACATTTTGTCAAACACTTGCAGAAACGGGTCTGTACAAGCATATACAGGGGGCAACCAAAACGGCACCATACAGAGCCGAAAGCACTCTATAAGGGCTATATATAGGATCACCCAAACTATGCTTCAACACAGACTCAACATTACAGGAAAACGACAAATGTGAAACTCACATTTTCTCAATCTTTCGTCAGTAATAGCTAAGGAAACAATTCAAATAGCACAAAAGTCTCAAACTTGTCTAACCAACGTTCGGCACAGAATGGGAAGAGTTCCCCCATTTTGACCCCACACGGTGACAAATTAAGAAAAGAAAGTAAGAGTAACCATGAGGCAGTGAGGTCTGAACGCCAGGCGACCTTCACTAACCCCACCTGTTCTTATGCGTCAACAACACAGCATGGCCCTAGGAAGGTCTCTTATCATTCCTCTTAGAGCAACTTGCTATTTAAAGAGAGAGGAGGCCAACATATGTAGACCTGGGCTTCTTGCCTACTCTTTTTAGGCATCTGTTGACCCAAAAAATGGATCAACACCCTGATTTGAGTGTGAAAGCACCAGCCCTAACGGCAATCCAGAAAACAACAACACAGATCACAAACATAAGCAGAAAAAAAGAGGAAAAGGTAAAAGAGACACAAAAATTTTATAGTGGTTCGGCAAAATCTATGGCCTACATCCACTTTATAATTTATTTATCGCTTATAATTTCATATAACAAAAGATTTTGAGGAGGAGAGGAGAAGTCATCTTTTCTGTTTCGATTCCCTTTTTCTTTTGCAATGTTAGGTGTATTTATAGCTGTAAGCCTTGACCCAGTGTTGGTGTTGAATTGTAGTGACGCTGACTAGGCTGATATTAATTGCACCATAATCTTCTTATTTAAGGTAAGGATGAAGGGAATTAAGGAATATTTGATATGGAAATTGTTGGCATTAATTAGTAATAAATAAGCAGGTTATCATGGCATTTATTGGGCATTTAATCCGGCTTTGATGGGTAATGAATTGGTATTTATGGTGGAGATATGACTGGTTTTTATTAATTATTTGAGGTAATAAATGCTAGGAAATCAGGAAGTAAATCTTTAATTTCTTCTTAAGGATGGTGACTAATTTGCTGGATAACATTTGCCCCCCGAAGTATGCCCTGTTGGTAATGAGGTATGCTTCGCTCAAGAACTTGTGTTGGTGAAAGCAAATTTGTTGGCATCAAATTCTCATCTCTCTGGATGTTTGACAGATGTTATGTGTTAGACCATTCCTGCACAAGGAGATAGACTTAATCATTCCTATTCGAGAGCATTCATATTCAAGAGATACTTTAGAGAGCAGTTCTCTGGTTGCTTCTATAAATTTTGATTGAAAGCAAGACCGATGTTGTACGGATTTTTGAAAGGTGTTGCCCTTAGGAACGAATCAGAGCATGGCTGTGGACCGTTCGGGGTCGCTCATCACATGTGTAAGTCGTTCTCTAAGCACTAACCTTTAAAACTAGTTTTATGCAAGAAATCATTTTTTATGAGGTGTCGCACTTGGGAAGGAATCAGAGCATTGGACCGCTTACATTCGGGATCGCTTACATGAGTAAATCGCTTCCCAAATGCTAACCTTTAAAGCATTTTTTGATGATGCACAATTCAAATGCAGAAAGGAATCTAAATTCTAGATCTCATTTTTTTAGTTCAGTTCAGTTGATGATAATTTCTATTTGATTAGCAGACCCTAGAGTCCGGTACTTATTTGAGTGAGGGGCTTTGCATGCCCCTTGTTTCTGGTACTTGGTGGTTGCCCCCAGCTATTTGCTTCATGGTAGAAGGAAAGTTTGAATGAGAGGACGCCTCTTGGCTGCCCCCTTGCTGAGTTCCTTCTATAGCGCTTTTCCTTGTATGAGGCTTCTTCATCTTCTAAAAGCTAGATCTAGGAACCTGTTTTCTAGATCTAAATTTTTTTCTTCAGATCCGGAGTTGGATCTTCTTTCTAACATAGAATAAGCTTCAGATCTGAGATTCCCTTGTTCCTCTCAGTGAAAGCACCAAAATGTTGACCCAAAAAATGGATCAACACCCTGATTTGAGTGTGAAAGCACCAGCCCTAACGGCAATCCAGAAAACAGCAACACAGATCACAAAAATAAGCAGAAAAAAAGAGGAAAAGGTAAACGAGACACAAAATTTTTATAGTGGTTCGGCAAAATCTATGGCCTACATCCACTTTATAATTTATTTATCGCTTGTAGTTTCATATTACAAGGGATTTTGAGGAGGAGAGGAGAAGTCATCTTTTCTGTTTCGGTTCCCTTTTTCTTTTGCAATGTTAGATGTATTTATAGCTGTAATCCTTGACCCAGTGTTGGTGTTGAATTGTAGTGACCCTGACTAGGCTGATATTAATTGCACCATAATCTTCTTATTTAAGGTAAGGATGAAGGTAATTAAGGAATATTTGATATGGAAATTGTTGGCATTAATTAGTAATAAATAAGCAGGTTATCATGACATTTATTGGGTATTAAATCCGGCTTTGATGGGTAATGAATTGGTATTTATGGTGGAGATATGGCTGGTTTTTATTAATTATTTGAGGTAATAAATGCTAGGAAATCAGGAAGTAAATCTTTAATTTCTTCTTAAGGATGGTGACTAATTTGCTGGATAACAGCATCCCACTTCAAAATTTCAATCTCTTGCCAGTATTAGAGTTTTCTCGCCTAAAACAAATCATTAATCCATGTACAAAGTAAAAGTGCCACAGATAAACGACAGATGGAAAAATTCAAGGGCAGAGATTGAAGGAAAATACGGAAGACGATTACCACCATCAACAATGAAATTTTCATGCTATAAAAGGAAAGGAATAAGGCCAAAGAAAAGGATCTTCTTTTTCAACTTCTTCTTCCTCTTCCTGAATAAAAAAAGGGCAAATATTGTATGCCTTATGGCCATTGAAATCTCTTGTACAAAAGATAATAAAAGATAGTGGATTACCCCGTGGACGTGGGATTATCAACAATCCGAACCACGTAAAAATCTCTACATCCTTTTATATTACATTTCTTTAATTTACTCTCATTCATCTTATTTTATCAATTCATTTCGACATTTCAACAAACAGCTGAAGTGCGGCTACTCAGCTATGTAAGCATTCAGCAACACAGTCGCTTCCTAAAGGTGAATTTAACTAAGCTTAGATTCGCTGATTCCTAATTGTGAGGATGAAAAATCACAAGATTGTCTCACGGTACATTTGAGTGTGGTGAAGGCGAAAATTTTTACCAACATTTTTGGCGCTAGAAGGAGGGGCTCGAACCTCCGTCCCTCCGTTCCACTCGTTTCTCTATCTTCTCAATTCATCGTATCCTCAACCTCAAATTCCACCTTCCATCTTTCCACCACCCACCACCCACTGTCCTTACTTGTCTGCTGCATGTATCATGCAGCAGATAAGCAAGCGCGACGCTCTCAAAGATGAGGCGATGAGACCGAACATGAGCTAACTAATAAAATGACTCGGTAATCGTGTTGTGTGGAATCTTGTTTAACGGCGTCTAACAACTATCCTTGGCTCTCTCGTGTTGATGAATGACTAGTGGGAGAACATCCACAAGCAGTTATTTGTTGATTTAGACAGTGATTCAGATTATGGCATGGAATCCAAAACCGGAATCCAAAAATCTCGGTCACAATAACACGAGGATTCCACTGCCATAACCTATAACACATATCTCAATCACTCCGGCAAATAGCAAGACGAAGTGATTGAGAAGCACATGGATTTGAAAGATTGGCCTCTACTCCCTTCCCATCGAAGCCGGATCCATATGCTTGCACATGGATTTCTTATGCTTCCTCACCTATGCCTAGGTGGAAGTAGAGCTGAGCAAACAGCAGGGGTCTAGCATGGGATGAATCTAAATTCCTTGAGAAGAGCTAGCGTCGGAGTAGCAACTGCAAAGATAAGCGCCTAGTACTTCATTGAAGGGCCCAAGCCAAGAACAAAGTGTGCAGCGCCGCATACCAGCTCTGCGCAAAAAAAAAAAATGTATCAATGTATTGAACTAGTCGTAGGGATAATAGATAGCCTGAACCAGTATAGAAATATCTTTATTATTTCTCCATAAAAAGAAGTTATATATATATATATATGCAACTTCATAGTTCACCACCAGTAGTCATTAACTCAGCAAAACACTAAATCAGTAGGCGAAAATGGCACTCTCGACACTAAGAACAGTGATATTGGCCCTACACACTTGGGTTTGCATCAACACAGGTCCGGCTATTTAGCCAAAATATTTTGCTGGACAGCATGACAAATTTCCCTGCTCTGGCTTGAACTTTTCTATGATGAAAAATCATTAAGACTAGTCGTAGGGATATTAGACTGCCTAAACTAGTAAATAAACACTTATGTCTGTTATTCTGACATACCATACTGGACGTACAGAAATTAGACTACCCAGACCAGTTTCAAAAAACCATGTGCATGCGGTCGTTGGTTATATCATGACCTAACTTCTCAGTCAAATCTACTTCCGCAATGGGAAAGACCATGCCCAGAGCATGACGATTCACTTTTGCTTGCCCATCGCCATTGTTCCAAAGGTATGATTTCACCTAAAAACAATAACGGCAATCTCTGCAATAAAAACAATAACCACTCTTTACTTTACTTTCTTAGCGATAGTTGTACTTAGAAGAAACCCTATATCAAATTGGGGAGAAGGCTCAATTTCTTATAATTCAATCAGATAATATATAAAAATGGGGATGGCTTGTTCATATGTGATATTGGCGACGAGGAAGATCATTAGCTAGTCTAATGATCAATTGCACATGATTTTAACCTATTCTCATAATCTCTTTTGATCTATGCTATATATATAAGATCAACTTAGGCATTCCCAATGGAAACACACCATCGTCGGTTCCTATACTTAATACTAAAAATAAATGTGATGATGGGGTGTCGACAACATTGAATGTATGAGTTATGGGAATATCTAAATTGATCTTATATAAGGAAAATAAAGTGGATTGTAGACAATTAAACTAAGTCTGCTTCGAAAGAAAGAACTCCTTTCGACCAAGTTGAAAGGAGTATTTCCTAAAGGCGTCTTGGTTTATACTGCTTAACAACTGTTCATGATGGAATTCATTCATGGGGAATCTACTCTTTTAGGCCTCAATACTCCTTTCGAAGGGATTCCATCAAAATAATATTAACACTAAGGAGTTGAAAGCAATTAAGATATACAGATAGAATCAGTATCCCCTTTCGACAACGTTGAAAGGTCTTGAACGTAACCTTTCGACGACGTCGAAAGGTCTTGAATGTTACAATACCAACTTAGTCGAAAGGTTGGAATGTCCTTGCTATCCACTTCGATAGGGTCGAGAGGTTTAACAACTTACAATTACACTAACCTGGTCGAAAGGTTGGATTGACCTCGTTATCTCTCTCGACAAGGTCGAGAGGATTGACAATTTATTACTCCTTTTAACTAAGTCGACTTAGTCGAAAGCTAGAGCTATCACCTCAAAACCTTTCGACTAACTCACTCTGTTCAAAAGATACACTTTCGAAGGCGAGAATCCTTTCAATAATAGGGTCATGTTCAAATAGAATAACCTTATGAAAGCATTGGGGATGTTAGCAAGAAATCTTGTTAACAAAGGTCGAAATCTGTGCACATGATAGAATTCAGGTGGTATGTAGTGAATTGGACCAAGGCGAAAGATAGGGTGTCGAAAGGTTGCTATCGAAGGAGTTTGTTCCGTAGTTTGTTTTGGTATAAAAAGAAAATCACTTGCCTGTTTTTAAAGAGCATTCGACATAGTCGAAAGCTATGGTTTCGAAAGAGAGATGCCATCTTTGTTTTTAAAGAAGTAGCTTCCGAAAGAGACCTTCCGATGGCATCGATGTTGTCGAAAGGTTCAATTGTTTTTATAAATACGAGCCACTTCCCAAAGCTTTCGAAGGGGTTGAAAGCCAAGCTTTCGAAGGGGTCAAAGACAATGGTTTCGAAAGGGGTTACAAAGCCAACCTTCAATTGTTTTTCCAGATGTTTCAATGCTTTCGAAAGGATGGTTTCGACACCATCAATCTTCCCCAATACTTTATAAAATAAAGAGTGGTTTCGAAAGAGATGCTTTCACTTATGTTCACTTTAACCCAAATTAATGTTTTAAGTATAAACCCAGTGCTTTCGAAAGGGTGGATTTTCAATGGTTTCGAAGGGTAACCTTCAGTGGTTTCGAAAGGGTATTTTCAAGTGGTTTTGAAGTTATGCTTCTACTTTTATATAATAATACTTTAACATGGTCGAAAGGTTTTGAAAGGGGTGTTTTAAAGTATTGAAAAGGATAAAGCCTATTGTTTTAAAAAATATATTTTATGCTTTCGAAGGGGTCGAAAGGTCTTAAAAAACCCAAACTCAAATTTTAAAAGGAAAAACCTATGGCTTAAATAAAGGACTTTTGTAATGACTTTAAGTATGTAATTTTGAAGAAGTATTGCCTTGATAAAATATAAGTTAAACGAGTTAACTACGTTTCATATGAAATATATTTAAAGGACCTTAAACCCATAGGAGTGGTATTGTTAATTGATATGTTTACTTCTTCAAATATGAATATATTCACATGATAACCCATAGCTGCATTTTGGGAATTTATGGGGTAGAAGAACCAGCTAAGTTTACCCAGTAGTGAATATAAATTGATTAAACTCCTGAATGAGTAGAATTGCATCCAGAGAGTCAGGCAGACCAACATATAAGATGCCTAAACTTTAAGATGTCAGGATGATGGTTCATAGTAAACCCATGAAAACTATGATTAAGTAGTTATTGGAGAAAACCAACAGGTTCATAGTAAACTCATGAAAACTATGATTAAATAGTTATTGGAGGAAACCAACAGGTTCATAGTAAACCCATGAAAACTATGTACTAAGGACAGTTAGCAGGGCCTAATTGGTTTGTAATGAACCTATAAAAACTATATCTGGATTAAAGATTGACATCAGTCAATAGGTTCCTAGTCAACCCATGAAAACTAGGATAAGAAAGTGGCTAATGGAAGTATTAGTAGGTTCCTAGTCAACCCATGAAAACTAGGATGTGAAATGAGTTACTGGACAAATCCATAGGTTCCTAGTCAACACATGAAAACTAGGATAAGGTGATTAGTTATTGGAATGACTAATAGGTTCAGGGGGACCCATGAATTAATTAAGTTAACCGACAGAAGCCTATAGGTTCTTAGTGATCCCATGAAAACCATGTATATGACAAGGTGTTCATAATCATATAAAGGTTATTAGTAAACCCATGAAAACAAATAGGTTAATAGTGACCCTAGAAACTATAATTATGACAGTGTGTCAGATTAAACCGAGGATGGGAAATTCTAATTGTTTTTAAGTATGCATATCATCATAATATTTTGAAAATGTATATTTTAACCATTGTGGATGCAGAAGCACAAAATATGGTTTTATAAGGATTTTAGAATACTAGTGAGGGGAAAACCCGTTCCGCTAAGCGGCGTGGTCTCACCAGATATCTAAAAAGATTGAGATATTAGATTATTATTCATACCAGGCTTTATATCTGACTCGAAGTTTTTGTTTCCCCCTTAAACTCTCGGGTACTCATTGATTTTGAGTAGTTTGAGAGTTGAGGTTTTCAGGCACTCTTCTTAGATGAATAAAGCTTCTGGAGGCATGCAGGAGGTAGTTAGTAATTTAGAGTTATCTTTTCCATTGTGTATTTGGATGTAAAGGCAAATTTATTAGCTTTATTATATACCCTAATCAACCAAGGAGGCATCTTCATATGTCACACTTGGCGTATTTGTAATAATTATATTTTGCTGAACGTGGTTAACGTTATTGGGATTATGTAATGAACATCAAATGTTTTGATTGGAATGTGGAAATATGTTTTTGGAATTGTTAAATTTTTTCCATATTCTTGTGATTTGTGTATCAATGTATCTAGCACTGCCATATTTGGTCATCGAAGATTAATAACTATGGATGACTACAGCATCCGTAGACATTACTTTGGACCTCTAAGTAGGGGGATGTTACATATACCCCCAATTGCAGGTATAGGAGGAGCGAGCTTAAATATGCTCCTAGAAAATGTGTGGTTTGGATGTAGCAAACCATGATCTCTCAGCTTCGACTCAACAAACAAATTTGGTACTTTCCCAACATCCACTGGCAAACCCTTAATCCGACACCTATGGGACTCATACAACCGCACAGTCACCTCTGAAGAGATCGCATGAACAAAATAATCTTGGAAAAAGGAAACGAATCCATCGTAATTCATAAAGAAATAGAATGCGAGTCATGATTCAGTCCCGCTAGGGGCGCCCGTCAGAAATGAATTTTTAGCATGAATACAGAAGGAGCTCTTCTTCTCCTTTCCGAGACTTCTTTTAGCCTCAAAAAGGAACCGGCGTTCCTTGCTAGTCGGGTCGATACCATTATCAGCATAAAGGATAAAAGTTGTCAAAAACGGAAGTACAAGAATTGGAGGAAAGTTGAACTGGAGCAATAACTAAAGTGGCAAACCATTCACAAATTACCCGATGCATGGGAAGAAACAACTCGCATTGAATATGTTCAGAAGTAATGGCGATGAAACCCTCCTACGGAGTATCCATCCACTCATGAGATTCTGAAACCCTAGGTGCATACTCATGGAATCGAACTACTTAAGGATCACAATAGCATCCCCAGATGAGTGATTTCAGAAGGAGGAAACAAGGAAGAAGAAGTAGTAGAAGGATCCATGATAAAAACACTAGATACTATTTTAAAGAAAGATCGACCGAGAGTTAATGCGATGCGGCTTATCCTATTCTTAACCTATGAAATTATCCCTGAATTTGTAAATTAATCTAACTCTTTGCAAATGAGAAGGTGAAGAAAAATTTAGGGAAGATGAAGAAAGAAGAATACACATCTGAGTTTGAATTGCAGTCGTGCGATTGAAATGATCAAATATTATGAGAAACGTGGATTTGCTGCAGAAAATAATGAGTATAAATGACTGGTGAAAATCCACATAGAAAGAAAAAAAGGCAAATTGAACAGCTGTTATAAAATAGTCCAAAAAATACCGACATACGTACTAGAGCATTAAATGCACTTGCAATTGAAAAGTCTTATATCCAACATCGAAAAAATAGATTAGACGGGGCTAAGTGAGGATACAAACTGGGTGCATGAGGCGGCAAGTCTACTCCAACCTACAATCGTCGCAGACTTGGAGGGCAAGTGTTACACCTATTCTTATCATGAAGGATTGTAAAAAGTAATAAGATAAATACTTAAAGACAGAGAAACCATCCCCACGATAGCAGAACTAAGCACAAAGCAGGCTTGAGGTCACAGTTTCTAACCAGACCTAAACATTCTTCAATAAGATCAAAACCATATAAAACAAACGTTGTATGTATTAAAAAGATAGAGCATAACGCATTGACTGTATTTGAAAGCATAGGCCAAACCAGAATACAAAACCAAGGCATAAGAAGTTCCGAGTTAACTATATTCGTATTTTTTCAAGCACCTACAGGAATGGGTATATACAAGCATATACAGGGGGCAACCTAAACAGCGCCATACAGGACCGAAAGCACTCTACAGGGGCTGTATACAGGATCACCCAAACTATGCTTCAACACAGACTCGACCTTACAGGCAAACGAAAATGTGAAGCTCACATTCTCTCAAACTATCGTTAACAACAACACAAGAAAACAATTCAAATAGCACAAAAGTCTCAAACTTGTCTAACGAACATTTAGCACAGAGTAGGAAGAGTTCCCCATTCTGACCCAACAAGGTGACAAATTAAACAAAGAAAGTAAAAGCAGTCTCGGGGAAGTGAGGTCTAAACGCCAGACGATCTTCACTATCGCACTCGTTCTTATGCGTCAACAACATAAGGCCCCAGGAAGGTCTTTTATCATTCCTCTTAGAGCAGCTTGCTATTTCAAAAGAAAGGAGGCCAGTCTATGCAGATCTGGGCTTCCCCATCCACTTTTTCAAGCATCCCGCTTCAAAATTCCAATCTTCCGCTAGTATTAGGATTTCCTGCCTAAAACACATCATCAATCCATGTACAAAGTACGAGCGTTACAGATAAATGACATGTGGCAAAATCCAAAGGTAGAGATTGAAGGAAAATGTGGAAGATGATTACCATCGTCAACAATGCACATTTCATGCTATAAAAATAAAGATATAAGGCAAAAGAAGAGGAGCTTCCTTTTCAACTTCATCTTCTTTTTGAATAGAAAAAAACGCAAAATACTGTATGCCTCAAAGCCATTGAAATCACTTTTACAAAAAATAATAATAAATAGTGAATAACCACGTGGACGTGGGATTATGAACAATCTAAATCACGTAAAAATCCTTGTGTCCTTTTACATTTCTGCAATTTACTTTCAACCGCATCTTAATTTATAAATTCATTTCGACGTTTCAACAAATAGTTGAAGTGCGACTAGCTGTGTGAGCATTCAGCAACACAGTTGCTTCCTAAAGGTGAATTTAACTGAGCGTAAATTCGCTGATTCCTAATCGTGAGGACGATAAATCGCAAGATTGTCTCACAATCCAGTCGAGCGTGGTGAAGACAAAAATTTTCACCAACACTTTTAAAATAACATTTTACTTCCATGTATATTCACTTTTCAAACATATAACATTAGATGTATTATTTTCCTTTAAACTATTTTTTTATATTCTCTTTCTAAAACATGTAACGTATATTAATCACATCAATAAATTTTATAAAAGGGTAATTAATCCTCTTTCCTTTTGCATTAAATATCGTTTTCTTATTCTTTAATGTGCATTGATAAAATTGTACACTTTTTAAATATAATGTATTTTCTCTTTTTTATTCAAGTATATTCAACCAATTAAGTGTAGCAATACTTTCACCATTAATGCTTTTTTTTTCTTGAACCATTTTCACATTTATGCCCATAAATATATTTTCATTATTCTATTTTAAATGTATGTACATCATTGTACCCTTTCTCTTTTGTTTTCCTTTCTTAGAGTAATTCATTCATACTCAACTTATTTCTAAAACAAATAAGTTTTTCTTTATTGTTACATTAATTCTTAACCTTTGTCTTTCAAAATAGATGCAAAACACGAAATGCGCACTATGATAAACATTATGTATTTCCTTCATACGTTATCTGTTTCTCACAACTTATATATGAATTTGGGCTAGAAAAATCTACTTGATACAATGGAAAAGTCAGACTCTTCAAATTCCTTCATTTAAAGAAATTTACTATTTCGTCCTTTTGTGTGAAATTACATTCTTATTATTATTAATATTTTAATTTATTTTTAAAATTCCCGAAGTGTTGCAATGAGCAATGCAGATGTGTAGAAGCTCGAGGAGTACGGGTGTTGATCACAATAGCATCGTCCATGAGAAAGTCGACAATGCATCGAGACATCGAAATGGACATTGAAAGTGGAGCCTCCGAAATCTCGAACTTGTTAAAGTTTCGATGCAGTCTTCAAATATCACAATCAGCTCCTTGAAGTTAAAAGACGGACCCACTTTGAGTCTTCAAATGTCACAATCAGCTCCTTAAATTTTAAAGGCGGACCTACTTTGAATTTCATATACCGGTAGCGGGTAAACATAGAAGATTCATTGGTTAACACTCTTAAAAAAAAATCAAAAAAATTTGAAAAAATATAGAGAACATAGATATTAATTTGATCAATACAAATATAAAAAAAAACTACCTTAAAAAATGTAGTATCTGCAAAAAATGGTTTAATTTTCGAATTGGGTAAATACATTACGGAAAAATATTAACGGGTAAATGGATGAGGAAAAAATTGAAGGGGAGATGAACCAATTGTTGGGGAACGGCGTCAGACCACGACAACCGTTCATTTTTCATCAGTTTGGCACAGACGGTCAATTTTGTGTCCAAGTGGACGTGAAAGTTGACTTGTCAAGATTTGGCTGCGAAAGCAAACCATAATTTCAGTCCATTAAACCACCGAGAAATCCCAATCAGCAATATTTCTCTCAGCAATTCAGCATTCATTAGAAGATATAACCAAAACCCAAACTACAGCAAAATTCCACTGCCATGCAATGGCCATGGACTCCTCTCCTTCTCCGTCCACTCCTCACCAAATCATATTTCCTCCATCTCCATCACCTTTACCTCCTCCAAATCCTCTACTCGCCCAACTTCACACCAGCAAAATCCACCCATACCTAAACCCACCTCTAATCGCCATGCTAGCTGTGCTCTCAGCCGCCCTTCTAATCATTCTCTACACCCGCTTCCTCACCCGCCTCTTCCGCCTTCTCCCCCTCCGCGCCACCCGCCACGTCACCTCTACCGCAGACCCCACATCCCCTCCCTCCTTCACCCATTCCGACTTCTTCTTCTCCCCTTTCTACGGTTTGGACGAAATTACCATCAAGTCCCTCCCTCTCTCTAAACACGCCCCTACCAATTCCACTCCCAATCGCGAATGCCCCATCTGTTTGGTCGAGTTCCAGCAAGACGATCTTCTGAGAACCATCCCGATGTGCTCCCATTCTTTTCACGTCGACTGCATCGACACGTGGCTCAGATCGCATGCCACGTGTCCGCTATGCCGATCCTATGTCATGTTCGTTCCCATGCGCGCTGCTAGGATCCAACCGAATTTGGATCCGCAACCCGACTTCTTCGCGCCTGATCCGGAGATACAAGCAGCAACTTCATCTCCTCCGCAGGAACGCAATTACCTGCTGAAAAGATCGTATTCCTTCGGACATGAGCGAAATCTCGGATCGGATTCGCCATGGAGGTACAGGCAGCGCCATGGAAGCTTCTGGAGCAAGAGATGGCCGTCGCCGTTTAGTATGAGCGCAACGTCGTCGAGGAATTCGAGGCTGGCGATAAAGTCTCCGTTCGTGAAACGGAGAATGAGTTGGTTGCCGTTGACGGATGTTAGGGTGGGACCGGGTCCGTCGAGGAGGAGCAGGGCGATGACGAGTCCGTCGGCGATATTTATGAGGTCCATGGGTGCGGGTGTCGGGTCGAGTAGGTTGAGGTGTGGGGATCCGGAAGCGTTGTTGTCACCGGATAGGTTGAGGAGTAGGAGGTAAGGTTACCGCGAGGTGAGTGGAATGAGTTGGATGAATGGGGTCGGTGATTTTAATGGAGGAATTAATGAGCTTTAAATGAGCTTCTGATGATCGGTCTCTGTTTGGTTGGAATGCATTTAATTCATTTATATTTTAATTGATGTTTTGATTGGGGTTTGACAAATGACCTGCATGTACTGTTTCAGTTTGGTGGGAGAGCGTAAAGACTAGCGTGTAAATATCTGTTGAATTAAGTTTGATAATATTGGACTGTGAAACAGTTTTTTTTATCAAAATAATCTGTGTTATTTGGTCGAATTATGCACTGCATGATGGGAGCAGCCCAAGCATCTCCAAAGTAGTTTGCATTATCAGTTAAATCTCATATTTCATAAATAGTTCACACTTAGGTGATGATTAAAATAATTAGATATTCCACTGAAAATAATTATCAATTAAATCAAATGCTAACTTCTTTGTGGAATAAACTTCGCCTGCCTGTTCCAATTATATTGTATATGAATAATGTGTAAAATAAAAAAATTTATTTATATTTTATTGTATGTCTAATTTGACAATGTCTAACTATTTTTGTGTCAAGTCAACATAAAATTCTAATTAACATTGATATTAGACTACAATTGAATAATTTGAAGTTTGATAATATGTAATTGTTAATAAATCATATTTAAACAAGGATTACATATGTTTTTAAATTCAACCGACAAATATGATGTTACTTTAACATCAATGTAGTATGTATAACGATATTGCGAATTTATGCCACTTACATGTATTAAAATAAAGTAAACCAGAATATGCATGAATGTGATAGTTGCAATTGTGATTTGGTCGCAAATAACACACACATATTTCATAGTTGCAAAATACAATGAACTTATTGAATATCCAAAAAATTTAAAATCCGTCTATATTTGTATCAAAGAGCGAATAAAAATATTCGATATTCAATACAAATGTGTATACAAAGACATGCGCATCCGAAAATTATTCGTTCGACTTTTGTCAAAAATGTAGTTTATATTATGTATATTTTAATACAGTGGATGATATGTATTTATTGTTTACTAAGTTAATAGTTTAAATTATATGCATCTAATGTATATTAATTGCTCAAAACTATTTGTTTTCATCATATATTTTTATTTGTCATGCTTTTATAATCAATTAGTTTGAAAAAATTATGTTTTAACCAAAATTTTCTATTTATTATCTTAATTTATTGTTCGTCGACGGACATAATAAATATCCAATATTCGTCCGTACCCGTGGATGTGAATATCCAATATACGAAAATGATTTTAGATGTGGCTGCAAATATGGTTTTATCCGTATCCGAAAGTACCTATTGACCGTCCTAGAACTTGTCACATTTAAAATACGACATTAAATAAATTTTGAATATTAATACGTTTTGATATATGATTTAATACATACAACATTTTTTTACTTTATAATCTAAATTCACTGAGAAAAACTAAGGTTGCATTCCATCGCCTAGGAATGACATATAGCAACTCTAATAAAATGAAAGTAGCATAGAAAGAAAGGAAAACAAATGCTTTTCAAACATCATACCATTGAATTTACTAAAGTTTTATCAGACAATGCATCTCAAATACATCAGAATCCTAGTAACACGGGGATAAGTTAGTTATGGAAAGAAATCACCCAATCCCAACATCCTCTGTCCAGGTACCAGCCAATCACAACACAAGGTTTTTTATAAATTTTGCAAATAACACCTTCACTAGGAAAGAGAAGGTACTTTTCTATAAAAATCATTGTGTTGTGATTGGTCGGTGCAATGATTCGGAATTGCAAATACTTCGTATTTAAATATCTGAATTATAAATATTTGTGTCTAAGATTTAATGTAATTAAATATGATTTAATAACCTTGTTAAACACATTATAATTAATAACTAATGTAAGAAAACTGGTTTTTTAAACGTGTTTATAAAAATATACACTATGAATAAATACTGAAAATGTGATTGGAAAACGTTTTGTTAAATATCAACTTTGTGTTGAGTAAAAGTTTGAATATTTGTACACTAGTTTGTTTAGATATGAACACCTTAACAGGTAATTAAACCATACATTATCCTAAGAGATAATTAACTAAGTTAATAGCTTCTAGAAGAAGGACATAAGGACACTTGATTTAAGGAGGAAAAGGTGGACAAATCAAGGAAAGCATGGTGTGTAAGAGGCATGGAATGGAGTAAGTTTCATAGTTGAACTTGGAGGGTATTGGTGGTCTTTTACCACATTTCTTAGATTATAAATAGATGAGAGGAGGCACTCTTCATTCTTACAATTCATAACTCCAAAAATCTCTACACTTCCATTCTCTTTCTCTTCACAAAATTCTTAAATCAAAGCAACTCTAAACTAGTTCAAACTCCTCCAAACTCATCTATCATTCTAATATAGCATCTAACATCATTCTACCACCTCAAAACCAAATGATTAGGAGCTCATTCCCCTTATTCTCCAAAGCTATACCCAAATAGGAGGTTACAAAGCTTTGCCGTGCACTCTAGGCCCTTTTCTCTCTTGTTTATGCTTGTTCATATGCTTGTGCGTTGAAGGAAGGAAGTGTAATGTTGTTTGATTGAATGTTGGTATGAAGATGGTGAAGTTTGGTTTAAATAAACAAGAAAAGAGTCACAGGTCTCTATTTTTGATGTTGTTATACAAAAAGTCCATGCAGAAATGAATATGTAAATTTGGTCCCTATTTTTCAAAAATAAAAAAAATGCAAAATGTCTCGCACTTTTCTGACAGAAAATGCAAGATAACTTGCACTTTTCTAATTTTGAAATATTTTTCGAAATTTTTGAAAATTTTTAAAATCGCAAGTTAACTTCCACTTTCTATCAAGAAAGCGCAAGCTAGTTTGCGCTTTCTAATTTTGAAATTTTTTTTGAAAATTTTAAAAAATTTGAAATTTTTGAAAAGCGCAAGGTAACTTGCGCTTTCTATCAGGAAAGCGCAAGCTAGTTTGCACTTTCTGATTATGAAAATTTTGAAATTTTAAAAAGCGCAAGCTAACTTGCATTTTCTGATTTAGAAAAAACAGGGACTTAATTTACATACTTATTTCTACAGGGACTTTTCTTGTAACACCATCAGAAATAGGGACCTTTCGTGCAAAGCCCCTTAAATAAAAGTGAGTTATTCTCACTTTAAATAAAATTATAAACTTGTCACCAGTTAAATCAAAAACTTGTTGAAATTGCTTGCTAGAAACTATGGTAATATATCCTAACTACTTAAAGTTATAACCCTTAATTATATGCTCTACAAAGCATGTGATTTGTTTAAATAGTTTTCCTTAAAAAGCTTTGAATTGTGTTGTTTAAATTAAGTACATTTAGACATTTAATATGAACGTGTAAATTAAGTACATATATTAGTACTTGTTTCATAGTGACATGGTTTTAATTTGGAAATCATATATGCGAATAAAATAGAATGATATTGAATTGAATATTGAATCGTTTGTATAGTGATAGTCGCTATAAACGCACTTTAAATCCCTTAACTATAACTTGTAAATTTTGGTGATTTATGAACATATCTTAATATAACTTGTTTTCCTTATTATCTACACTTTTATAAGTGTTTTGAAAAGCACATAATATGTTTGGAAAGTTATAGAAAATGCGAACCAAAGTTGTAAAAGTTAAAAATGTCGCTATATCGACACTTTTAAATTCCTTATTTTTGGAAAATAATGTTTATTTTTATATAAACTTCCTTAGGGGTTTCTTTACCTTTTTAACAAATAAATAACATATTATTCTTATTGTAAAAACTTTGAAGCTTAAATCATTTGGTAGCTAGATAAACGAATTGGCAAAAGTTATAGCGAAATAGTCGCCACAAGCACTTCTGAAAAATATATTATTTTCGGAAATTTCTATAAAATAATTAAAAGATATTCTTTGGGATTTTTATTCATGGTTTTCATGTACCCAAAGTAAAATAACTATTGTAAAAAGAATGAATCTAAAATCATTTGTTAAGGCATTGAAACCTAGGCGCATAGTTGTAGCTAACAAGTTTAAAACATGTAACAGAACTTTAGACAACATTTTTAGAAATGCTATCTTTATTGTTTGAAACTATAAATTGTGTGAAAATGATACTTAAATTAAGTATTTTTCTCTAATCTTTTAGAGTTGTTTTCTAACTTTATATTAGAGTGTTTTAAATTTTGTTTCATGTTTAAATATATTTTTAATAATTATATATGTATTTTCAAAATAAAGAGGTTTTATAATATAAAACATGTTTCTATCAAATGATAAGTTTTGAAAAAGGTAATCGACTAGGCTTAACACTAAAAGCCAACGAATAGATTTATCTATTTGCGAAATTCAAGAATGACGTGTCTAGGCAAGGCTTTGACGTAACCAGTGCTCTAACTTACCTGGCTTCACTCTTGGATGGAGAATAGTATAAATTGAAATGTTGAAAACGAGTTAAGTATACGAACATTGATTTGTATAAGCAATTGTTTTAATTAGATAATCGATTAGTCAACTATCGAGCTTAACCAAGTATTATCTTAGATCTTTAAAATAATGTTTTTAAAGATGATATAAGTATGAAATAGTTTTGGGTTTGTTGTGATAATGTTTTAAACTACACTTGTCTTAAACCCTTAAGTATAATTAAATTTGTAAAAAGCAAGTTTAAAGAGAAAGGTTTTTAATGTATGAAATAATTTGGGTTTGTTGTGACAATGTTTGAGTAACACTTGTCTTACGCCCTTATAAATATAATTAAACATTTAAAAGAGAGTTTTAAAGGTAATGATTAAATGTGAAGTGTTTTGGGTTTGTAGTAAACAATGTTTTAGTAACATTTGTTTTTAACCTCTTTGATTATATTTTTTAAGTAAGAAAAGCATTGTTAACCGATTTGTGAGTATACTTATACCGTTGAGATAAATATATGAATGCTTTAGAAGTATTGAAAAGAGTATAAATGAATAGTGAAACAACATGATACAAGTATATATCTTTTATAAAGAGAAATCAAATATATATACAAGTATATCAAGGAAGTTTGTAATTAATAAAGAAGTATTAATTAATAAAGGAAGTTTTGATTAATGAAAGAAGTTTTATTAGATAAAAGGGAGTTTTACTAATAGAAAGGGTTTTTAATTAATAAAGGACAAATTAATTAAAAAGGGATTAAAAGTCGTTTAGGAGACTTGATCGTGCTTTTTATGAATTGATAGTGCTTGTGTGTTTACTTGCTTATGAAAAGTGTACGGGACTTAGTTCCCTTATGCGATCATTCCCATTTTTGTTAAATATGACCAAATTCATCAATTCGGTCTTGGAGGGACCGAGATCGGTAAGCGTTCTATTTATCGAAAACCACTTCAAAACTGAGATACGTGCTCTATCTCTTGGAAGTTGATCTGTTCGAGATGCTGGAATCCAATTAGGGATTCATGATTTGTTCGTGTATTGAAAACTCGTGTGAGAGATACCAAACATGACCTCAACTTCAAAAATAGCTCAAAACAGAGTAAGCATATAGCCAACAGGGTTTAGCTAACCCAAGTTGGAACATATCAACTCCATTAACTAGAGTTTTCTTAACGATTGTCGCTAGCAGGAGTTGATATATTCAGAACATGTTTTCTGCATGAACTAGATATGTCTTCCTTATTTGGCATATTTTATCTAGAGATATACGGTGCTCGGAAGGTACTTTCTGTCCCTTGCCAGGAGGCTTGCCTAGAAGTACTGAGGACCCTCCAACGGAAATTCATAAACGAATGTACCTTTGCGATTTTGTTTGTATACCTAAATATGTTGTAGAATGTGACTAATGTAACCATTCAAGCTATGTTATATATATATATATATATATATATATATATATATATATATTAATCCCTGGACATTATTATAATATCATTGGATTTTCTTATAAAATGATTTAGTTATCGTAAGGTAAAACTCATTCGTGTTTATTTGCAGCGTAGTCTTATGAGATACATTTATTTTGAAAGGTTTTATAACATTAAATAATTCATATGACTTGAGTTTCTCACACTGGTTGTAACGACCCAAAATTTTAGTCATTTGAATTTGAAATATTTAATCAATTTTAAATATTGAAAAGTTAATTTTAGAAGCTAAATAACTTGAATTTCAAATATAGCGATTATTTGATAATTAAATTCTTGAATTTAATAATTGAAATTGTTTAAATAATTGAATCTTGGGATTTAAGTTGGATAAAAATGATTTCAAAGCTTATTTAAATTCTACTTAACAAGAATGGAGAAAGTAAAACTTTTAATGTAAATTTAAAAGTGGTTGATATGATTTTATAATAATTCGTTTTAATTAACGTATATAAATAGCCTTCCGAGGCAATGTCTCGGATTTCGACGGAACCAGTGTCATTGGATTCGTATTAGTGAGTTATTGTATGCCAACGATTTTCGCGGCAATCGAACGTATCGTTAGGACGTGCGAGACCGAAACGCGTAGAAATTGATTTCGGTAATTTAATATAATAATTGGGTTGAAAAGCTATCTTCTGTCTACGATCGATTTAGGCCTCGAAACAAGTTCCATTATGTTCAAAATAGGGGTATAACATATAGAACGCTAGGCGGCACGTCTCGATAGGAAATCGAAAATTTCGGACATTTAAAATTTTGATATTTTTTTATTAAATATACATACATACATACATACATACATACATACATACATACATATATATATACATACATACATACATACATATATATATATATATATATATATATATATATATATATCTTGCCATACCCACACCTTACCCTTCACTGTGCTGCCCATACCCTCTCATGTCTCACCATACCTATCCCTTTCTATTTATAATTGCCTGCAACTGAATTGAGAGCCTTCTCCATTTTCAAAAACTTGAATTTAAAGGAAAAAAAGAATGAATATATATATATATATATATATATAATAGTACTCTCTGCTGCCTCCTCCCACTCTTAATCCTATGGCCCATATTCATCGAAGCCACTACGAGCAATTTTGTGCCTCGGCCCCAACTAGAGAAGTGTCGGCGTCGAGGATGGGAGGTGATTGAACGGTGCGATTGCCATTTGGTGGCGCGAGGCGGCAAAAAATCTACCGTGTTAGTGGGTAAGGTGGGTTCAAGAATTGGTGATTTCTGGCATCGGCGGCGACGCGCGAGGTAGGAGAAGGTTGCACGAGGTGCGGCGGCAGTCAGCAGGGTCAGCGGCGGAATGAGTGGCACGATGAATGGATGGAAAATCGCGGTCGAAGTTGTTGCTTGGAGCATTGACGAATGAGTAAGAGGGAGGGAGGTAATTAATTTGAATAAGTATATTATTTAAAAGGGTTAATTAATATAAATTGTTGTAATTTGTAAAACTAATTATAATTTTAATTATGTAATCTTATAAATGTTGTAACTTACTCGGTTTAGATCGGATTTGAATAAGACAAGTTGCGTTGCACTCGTTTGGATGTTATCTACAATGTGGAAATGGTTTAGATGAACTTAGAGACAGTTGAAATTTGGGCTAAAATCGGATGTTGTTCGGTTTTAGTTCCAAACCGGAAAGCCTCAGCAACAACAGAAAATTTTGGTGAGTTATACTCACCTTTCTGGTTAACTAGTATGATATATTGTTGATAAAAATTGTTGAACGGTTGTTTGGATGATTTACTAGTTTATATGAGTTGGTTTGGATATATTCCTGCCCCTAGAGCGGATGAGACCCTATTACGTTCCCGTGTAAGAGTGGATGATCCTTTGCATACGAATCTCGCCTCGAAGCGGTTGATTTATATTTTATGATTATATAACGTTTGTGATGCAGGGGAAATGGGTCGGAGGGATCCAACAGGATTCCTCACCAATGTGATTTTATTTACATATATATGTACTGATATATATGAGCAATGATACAGGAGGGCAGGTTGGAGAGATCCAACAGGATTCCTCGCTATTGTTAAATTGATTTCAATAATATTCCAGTTATATGAATTATTGGATAATAAACCCGATTTTTGGAAATGTGGGTTATGACATTGTTATATGTTTGAAAACTAAAACCCAGTAGCGATAGAAAATCAGCATCGATACTGGTTAAGCGTTGGGTAACTATTGGCCTTAAATTGGTATTTTGAAATACTACAAATTGCCATTAAATTGGAATTGGTTTTCGAGATAGGAAATGATTTTTAAATCTGAAATTGGGTTTCGGAAATATTTTGTTTTAAAGTTATTTAATTATAGTAATATTATTTTAAGGTTATTTAATTATATTAGTATTATTTTAGAGTTATTTAATTATATTAATATTGTTTTAAAGTTATTTAATTATTGTAATATTATTTTAAGGTTATTTAATTATATTAGTATCGTTTTAAAGTTATTTAATTATATTAATATTGTTTTAAAGTTATTTAATTATAGTAATATTATTATAAGGTTATGTAGTTATATTAGTATTGTTTTAAAATTATTTGTTTATTGTTTATATTGTTTTAAAGAAGTCATCAGAATGTTAATATTTTGAAAGGTTAATTATTTCAAGAAGAATTATGGTTTGAACTTAAAGAATTCATCAAAATGTTTTAAGGCTATATTCGTATTTTGCTTTAGCCCATAGACATTATTATAATATAAATGGATTTTGTATGGAAAATGTTTTGGTTATCGTAAAGTAAAACCCCGTCTGTGTTTATGTGTGACGTGGTCTTACGAGATACTTTTGATTTCAAAGGATTTTTATAACTTTAAAATCCAGTTGGGTGTGTTTTCTCACGCTGGTTTTCCAGACTGACTCGGGTATTACTTTATTATAATGCTCGTGTCAAACCGAGCATATTATAGATTAGTTTGGATGCTTTGGAGCTTCAAGAGAAGAGCTGGAGGTCCAGAGACATATTCACGTAGATGGTTATTTTTCCGCTGCATTCATCGTTGTATTTATCAGCAAATTTTAAGGACATGCTGTTATAACTGTCCAGGCTGAAATATGTTAGTGTACTCTGATTGATGTCTGGATATACATATATTATAGTTTGACTTTTGTGTAAAGATTTGTTGTATATTATAGATTATTCATTCTGCTATGAGATTCTATGTTTGTTTTCTTTCTCTCTTCTTTCTCCTTCCTTCTTTCCTCTTCTTTTCCCCTAACATTTGGGTTTTTCGGCATTCGATCACTCGGCATGCAATAGAGTGGAGGTATTAGTGTCGATTTTCAGGGGTCGAAAATCCCGTTCGTTACATTTGGTATCAGAGCTGAGGGTTAAGCGAGAACCTTGGCTTTGGTGGGGTACTCATTAGAGATAGGGTCAGTAGCACCCTAGAATGAGTTTGAGTGTATATACATATATGAGCGCATATTTGTTAGTGACACAAAAATGTTTTATATTATGTTGGTTGATTTGTTGAGTGGCTTATGGATTCTGGTCAATACGAGTAATTAACGTTATTGATAGGCATCTCTAAACACTTGAACAAAACAATTTGACATGGTATTGTTTTGAAATTGGGTAAATTAAATAATTTTATGTAATGACTCATAAATTTTTACGATTTAAATAACGTAATTAACTAAAAAAATTCTTAAAAATAAATAATAAAATTTTGCAATGACAATTTGATATTTGGAATATGTCTATTTAAACTTAGCAAGTATCAGATTTTCATCAGAAAATATGAAAGTTTATTCAGTTGTGAAAATTCAATTTTAAATTTAAATCAGTTAATATTTGATGAAAATAAAATATTTATGAAATCTGAATATTTTTATATAATAAAAATGCAAATCATTTTCTAATTGAGACGTCATAATTTGTTTCGCCAAATTTAGACTGCCCTAGCTCCGTTTATATTATTTTAGGCGTTTTAGCAGCATTTTTGGCAGGGAAAAATCGAGTTTTAATAGCTTGGTTGTATCGCTCAAATTTGTATATCATTCTGTTCGTCTCGTCGTGCTGATCTCCGCAGTATATTCATTTGTGCATTTCGGCCTCCGGTGCATGGAGAAATATGTGAAACGGTTAGCTGTATCGGTACCCGTTTGAACCTTTTTGGTTTCCTTGTGTCTTTCTACTATCCACCGTGTTAAGCAAATAACCATTTGTTTTAATATTCCCAGAAATTCAATTGTTAACTTTCAACATTCCATTGGTTTCAAATTAATACGCTGGTTGTCATTTGGTTCTCATTCGCTTCCTTTCGTCTTTCTTTCTGCCAATCTCAAGAGAAATAAAAATAAATGAATAAACATATATAACTAAGCTTGTACTTGTTTTCTGAAGCCTATCATCTCATCAGCTCGTCTCCCACAATCCTTGCTCACGTCCATCTACCCTCGGTAAACCCCACTCTCTGCTCATTCGACCTGTTCCTGCTTTTGAGAATTTATATATTTGTTACATTCGGAGTTGCATGGAATTTTCTCGTCCATTTACCCACCTCCACGTGAACAGTGCCTCCGCCTTCCCTCCTCTGCTGCAACCGCTTCGCCTACTCCACAAACCTATGTCTTATCCTTGCTCTATAGCCGTGCTCCTCCACGACCATCCGCCTCCAGATCCGACAACCCTCATCATGCTTCCTCTCACACAGCACCATAGTCGCCTTTCCCGCCAGCGCCCGCCACATCTATCTCCTTCCACCGCCCTCTCTAACAGTAGCTCCATGTCCTCCGCCCGCTTGGCCACCCAAACCCAATCCTTTTCCCTTCCGACACAGCCTACCCATCATTTCCTCCACGTTCCACTCCACACAGCCACCGCATCCATACCCGACCTCCCCACAGCCTCGTTCCTCCACCCACTGCTGCGTCGAAAAACCCCTAAACAATCTCCCTCCTCCACAGGCCGCTGCCTTGTAGCTAGCACCGCCACCCTTCATTTCTCCCCCAGCCGAGCAGCCTCCCTTTTTCTATAAAAAAATAAAAATAAATGAGAGTGACATATATATATAATCTCTGTGTGTGTGTGTATATATATATATGTTGTTTTCATTGAATTCATCGTGCTCAAGTCTTTTTGCTGTGCTTTGGAATTTGTTGTTTGGATTCGTAGCTTGCCGTGCTGTCTAATTTCTCTAGCCACGAAAGGCGAGCGATCACTCACAATTAACATTCACTTGTTCAGTAAATTGATTTCACATGAAATGACGATTTAAATATGTTATTAAAAATTTAATTGGTTAGTAATTTAAATGGTTAAGTATGATATGTTATTATCTACAATTGTTTATCCATACTAATTGACATATGACACCATAACCTGTTATATATATTATATTTAATTTGTTAATTATGATATATGCTTGTCACCGATATGTATGTCATTTTATATTATATTTTATTGTTCTCACACTACAAGTTCCCTGTTAGTTTAGGAAATCCCTGTGGGTTGAAAAAATACATACCCGAACGATATTATATATTAGGGAAAATCGTTATGGGTTGAAATGATAAACCCAAGCGATTTTATTGATTTTTGAAATTTTGGGATTGCGGGTTGAAATGATATATACCCGTAAATTTAAATTATTGCGGATTGAAATGATAAATATTCGTATCACTTGACCATAGAATAGAAAATTATATACGGACACCGTTGGTCTATTTTTAGATGATTACCAAATTTTTGAGAAAATAAAATATATGTGTTTTGATTTTAAAATTCAATATAAAGGTTTTATTTTATTTTAATATGTATAAAATTTAGATTTTAAATTATATGTTTGGAAATTTTAAATTTATAAGTTAGGTTTTTAATAATATAAATTTTAAGATTTTACTTATAATTTTGTTATTTTTAAATATATGAAATAAGATTTAATATACAATAAATTTAATAATAAGATTTGATCTAATAAAATTTAATTTAATTTGTATATATAATATGTTTAAGTATTTATTTAAAAATTATATTAATATTTTAAAAATAGATTTTGTAATAAAGTTAATAAATTAAGGTTGGAAGATAAATTGAAATTGATTTGTAATTTTAATTTGTTTGATAATTGAATAAAAATAAGAATTGATTGGAAACTTATTGATTTTGAGATTTTGAAAGATATGATTTTATAACTTGATTTAATTAAAGGTGGTTAAATGAATATTTTCAAATTTAAATAAAATTGAATATTTAGTTTTGATTTTATTTAAATTTATAATTTGAGATTTTATTTAAATACTTATAAAAAGTGATTAGGTGAATATTTTAGAATTAGATATAATTGAAGCTAGATATTTAATTATTGATTTTATTTAAATTTGTAATTTTTGATTTTATTTAAATGTTATTAAAAATGATTAAGTGAATATTTTTAAATTTAAATAAGATTAAAGTTGAGTGTTGAAATATAAATGAAATTTATCAAATTGAGTTATTGTAAACTACTTGAATATTTGAACTTTGAACCTATTGAATTGGAAGTGGTTTAAATATGTAGTTCAAACCTGGATTGGAATCGATATAAATTAAAATGGTTTCAATGAGAATTTGAATTGAACCTTTAACCTTGTTAATTGAAATTGTTGAACTAAGATCTATTTAAATTGAATTTTGGAACTAAAGGTGATTCGAATTAATTTGTGAAATTTGAAGAAACGATTCTAGTTTGAAACTATTTCCGATATAAACTCTTTTAAAACATATAAACTATTTTATCATATAAACAATATATATATAAATTAACACATTAACTATTTTAATATATGTATAAAATATTTTTAATATATAAACTATTATTAATATAAACTATTTTTAATGTATAACTATTCCAATATATAAACTACTTTCAATATATAATATGTTTAAGTTGGAACTGTTATGATTTAGATTAAATGGATTTAAATGCGAATACTTTGATATGATGGTTTAAACTATTTTGTGATTATGCTTTTTGGAAATGAAAATGATTTAAAGTGAATATGATTTCGAAAGTGAACATAATTTCGAAAGTGATATGATTTTGAAAGGAATATGATATTTTGATATGAAGTATGAACTGTTTGAAATCTAAAATGACCACGGTGTGAAATAAGCATTTGGTTGTTAAAGAGACCGGGATCGGATATTGTCATACTTTCTACCAATACCGAAAACCACTTTAACAACTGTGTACGTGGTGGAGAATCCAGAACGAAGTAGGATGGTTTGGCGACCTCTATATGAGGTATGAACGCAGCCCTGACTCCCGCGAGTCAGCTTGATGTGACTAAAACAGGAGCCACGCCGGGCCAAGTGAGGTCGTACCTCCAATCGGGCATGCTTCTTCGATACCATTCAATTACTTTGTGATTTGATTGGGTGCATCTTTGATTATGGGAGTGTGTCTCGAGGTGGGCGGTAGTAGCTGCTATGCGTTACCACCAGTCCAGATCCGCAAAACGGTAGTATCCTACCCTGGGCATTGCCTCGTGTGCCTTGTCACAAGTCATATTGCGCCCACTACGAGTTTGGTTTGTACCGTACCTATGGAGTGCTCACTGAGTATCCCACCGGTTTGGTGGAGCTTACCGTATCTGTATAGACTACGAGAATATATATAAAAATGTGTTAAGGGGGATATGGGTAACGCCTTAACGCTATTTTAATATTTTACTTTACTGTAGACATTATATATGTAGCGTTATGTATGTAGATAGTTTAACGGATCCTTAAGGGATGGAATCCCAAACATCCTTTAAGTTATATTGCATTTCACTTGGACATTTCATTTGAGTTGATTTACTTGCATAAAAATGTTAATCCTAACTCGAGTGTTTTGTGTTTTGCTTTATGCTCGGGTCGGACTGAGTGTCACGGCATTTGAGACTCACCTTTGGAGCTTGGAGCTTTGTTTGAAGATCTGTCTTTTATCTATTCGACTTTCAGTTATTTCAGTTATTTCCAATTTTATGTTTAGACTAATCATTTGCTTATGTATTTGAGACATCTGTGTATTTGGAATTTCTGTGGTATTTACTTTAGACTTTGATGTTCTATAGTAGCTTCATGAATTACTATTTATCTATTTCCGCTGCTTATTGTTATATTACTCTGTGTCTGTGATTATGTGATTGATTTATTTACTGTATATGCTAAGTTTTTCCAAATATAAATTAAAAATATGTTGTTCTGAACAATTCAAGTCTGACATGTGTGGATTATTGTCGATTTGAATGGTTCGAAATGGCAGGTCGTTACAAGTGGTATCAGAGCTCTGGTTTAGGCAAAACTTAGCATATGGAGTAAAAGCTCATTAGAGATAGGATTGTAATACCCTAGAATGAGTAAAATTTAATTACAGAACCATCTTCGTTTGAGCTTGGAATTCTTAGTTAGGATCCTCTTTGATTTGGATTTCTTTTGAATTTTGGAACTTTCCTCTTTGTTCTGAAATTCATTCTTGTCCTTTCCTGTTCGTGTTCTTCTTGATACTGGAGTATCCCACAGCTCTATCTCTGTTGATCTCTATAATGAATTCGAGTTCATCTTACAACCTTAATTGGCAACTTCATCCTTGTGTGTGACTAATCCCATCGGCGGTCCCGCCAACCTTAGTATGATTTGTAATGGGGTGAAGCTCCTTTAAAATAGGTGTCGATTCACCGGAGATTTCTATGTCCTCGGTTTTGATGCATTTGATATCTTACTTGGGGGTGATTTGGTTGAAGCGTTATGATGCTGTTATTTCTTTCAAAGCCCGAACCATTTCTCTAGTAGATGACCGGGGTAATTCTCTTGTGATCGAATGTCGATTTCCTCAAGATTATGCAGGTAGTTTTATCTTTTCGCTTGATTCTCAACCTGGTGATCTTGACTGCACCCCTATTGTCCAACTCTTTCCGGATGTTTGCGGTGAAGTCACTTCTCTACCTCCGAAGAAGAAAGTTGAATTCTGCATCGATCTTATTCTTGGAGCTCGATCTTGCTACCGATTTTCACCAGCTTCGTGTAGCCGAGGAGAGCATTCCCAAGTCAGTTTTCCGAATAGGGAATGGTTTCTATGAATGGTTAGTCATGCCTTTGGATTAACCAATGCTCCTGCCTTCTTCATCAATCTCTTGAATCGCGTTTTCCGTAATGTTCTCAACAAGTTTGTCCACATTTTTGTTGGTGATATTCTCGTCTTTTCTAAGACAGAGAAGGAACATGAATCTCATTTGGGCTATGTGCTGGAAACTCTTAGGAGTCATCAGTTGAAAGCCAAACTTTCTAAATGCCATTTCTGGAGGGATGAATTTCGATTCCTTGGGCACATTGTTTTTGGAAATGGAGTCTCGGTTGACCCGATTAAGGTCGTCGCGATTAATATAAGTCTATTCTTTCCTCTTTTGTAATTTAATCATCTTATCTTCCTTCCGAGCCTATCTTCTTCCTTAGAATTCTCTTTGATTAGGGTTCCTCTAAATTTGAATCTCTATCCTTGTTCTAAAACCCATTCTTGAATCTTCCAGTGAGGGAACGTATTTGTAATAGATATAAAAATGCTTTATATTGCGTTGTTGGAGTTGTTAAGTTTGAATTTTGGGTTTTGATCGATTCGTCTGGCCAACGCTATCGATAGGAATTCTAAAACACTTGAACAGAGCAAACTGACATAATATTATTTTCGAAATTGGTAAATGAAATAATTTTATGTATGATTATATTTTATATATAAAAGTATAATTTTCTGAAATTAGATAGTTAAATGAATTAGTTGTTAGAAATGATAGCACTAGATTATCTTTAATTGTTTTGTCAATATTCCTAAACCATTAACTATTGTTGTATGTTATAAGGAGATCAAATTTTATAAACATGGTTTATAAATCTGTTTTGCAAATGAAATGAATTTAAATTATGGATTTGAGAATTAAATTTCTGGTGCTTTTCAAAATTTGGTTTTCAAGGCTTTGGTAAAATATATTATTTGAAAGTATTTTCGGATGGAAATTGTTTCCAAAGAATTTTAAAAGAAATCAGCACTCTCCTCTTATTGTCGCTGGAAAATAATTTCGATGATGGCTGCAGCATCATCAACATTCATTTTCGAGTCTCAATGTGGGAGGCCACTTAGTAGCTTTGCTACACTTTTGTTTTGGAAAATGGATTTGATTTGAATTTCTTGAGTATGATTTGATGTATAAAATATATATATGTATATACTTATTTCAAAATGGATTGAATTGAAATCGAAAATTTAACCCTTAAGTTTTATGTTAGGTAATGGTTTTCAATTATTGAAATGAAGCAAATTTTTTGAATAATTGGAGTGTCTAAAATGAGAAATGGAATTGAAACAACTTGAAATAGTTGAGCTAGGATAAAATTTATTTGTATAATACTCTATTTCATTCTAAAAACATATAACTTACCTGAAACTAAATTTTGCTTAATAGAAATGTTGTAAATAAAAGGTAAATTTGTATAGTGCTCAATTACATTCGAAAACATTAATAAAACTTACTTGAAAAAAAGTTTGAATGTAATGAAAACATGTAATTGAATAATATACAATATAAAATGTCCAAAAATAAAATTTATATGGTTTTGAATTAATTGTTGTATCTGGTACTTTGTATTTCGAATCTATCTTTCCTTTCTGTTGCTTCTATTCTCCTACCTCGTTCCTTTTTGCGGACGAAAAGTTTTGAGTGGAGGAGAGTGTAACGATCCGAAATTTTTATGATTTAAATAACGCAATTAACTAAAAAATTTCTTGAAAATAAATAATAAAATTTTGCAATGACAATTTGATATTTGGATTACGTCTATTTAAACATAGCAAGTATCAGATTTTCATCAGAAAATATGAAAGTTTATTCAGTTGTGAAATTTCAATTTTAAATTAAATCAATTAAATTTGATGGAAATAAAATATTTTTGAAATCTGAATATTTTTATATAATAAAATGTAAATCATTTTTTGAGTGAGATGTCATAATTCGTTTCGTCAAATTTAGACTGCTCTAGCTCCGTTTATATTATTTTAGGCATTTTAGCAGCATTTTTACAGCGAAAAATCGAGTTTTAACAGCTTGGTCGTATCGCTCAAATCTGTGCACCATTCTGTTCGTCTCGTCATGCTGATCTCCGTAGTATATTCATTTGTGCATTTCAGAGTCCGGTGCACGGCGAAATATGTGAAACGGTTAGCCGTATCGGTACCCGTTTGAACCTTTTTGGTTTCCTTGTGTCTTTCTACTATCCACCGTGTTAAGCAAACATCCATTTGTTTTTATATTCCTAGAAATTCAATTGCTGACTTTCAACATTACATTGGTTTCAAGTTAATATGCTGGTTGTCCTTTGGTTCTCATTCCCATCCTCTCGTCACTTTCTTTCTGCCAACCTCAAGAGAAATATAAATAAATAAATAAACAAACATATATAACTAAGCTTGTATTTGTTTTATGAAGCCTGTCATCTCATCAGCTCGTCTCCCACAATCCTTGCTCACGTCCATCTCCCCTCAGTAAACACCTCGCCCTGCTCATTCGACCTGTTCCTGCTTTTGAGAATTTATATATTTGTTACATTCTGAGTTGCATGGAATTTGCTTGTCCATTTACCCACCTCCACGTGAACAATGCCTCTGCCTTCCCTCCTATGCTGCAACCGCTCCACCTACTCCACAAACCCACATCTTAGCCTTGCTCCATAGTTGTGCTCCTCCGCGACCATCCGCCTTCAGATCCGACAACCCTCATCATGCTTCCTCTCACACAACACCATAGCCGCCTTTCCCGCCAGCGCCCACCACGTCTATCTCCTTCCACTGCCCTCTCTGACAGCACCTCCACGTCCTCCGCCCGCTTGGCCACCCAAACCCGATCCTTTTCCCTTTCGACACGGCCTATCCATCATTTCCTCCACGTTCCACTCCACACATCCACCGCATCCATACCCGACCCCCCACAGCCTCGTTCCTCCACCTACTGCTGTGCCGAAAATCCCCTAAACAATCTCCCTCCTCCACAGCCCGCTGCCTTGCAGCTAGCACCGCCACCCTCCATTTCTTCCCCAGCCGAGCAGCCTCCTCTTTTCTATAAAAAAAGGAGAGTGACATATTTATATATATATATATATATGATGTGTGTGTGTGTGTGTATGTTCATCGAATTCATCGTGTTTTCGGAGGCAAGGCCGGAATTGGTTGTGTTGTGCTTTGGAAATATATTATATACATACATACATACATACATACATACATATATATATATATATATATATTGTTTGCATCGAATTTAGCGTGCTCAAGTCGCTTTGTTGTGCTTTAAAATTTGTTGTTTGGATTCGTAGCTTATCGTATTGTCTAATTTCTCTAGCCACGAAAGGTGAGCGATCACTCATGATTAACATTCATTTGTTTAGTAAATTGATTTCACATGAAATGATGATTTAAATATGTTATTAAAAATTTAACCGGTTAGTAATTTAAATGGTTAAGTATGATATGTTATTATCTGCAATTGTTTATCCATACTAATTGACATATGACACCATAACCTGTTATATATATTATATTTAATTTGTTAATTATGATATATGCTTGTCACTGAAATGTATGTTATTTTATATTATATTTTATTGTTCTCACACTGCAAGTTCCATGTTAGTTTAGGAAATCCCTGTGGGTTGAAATGATACATACCCGAATGATATTATAGATTAGGGAAAATCGTTATGGGTTGAAATGATAAACCTAAGCGATTTTATTGATTTTTGAAATTTTGGGATTGCGGGTTGAAATGATATATACCCGTAAATTTAAATTATTGTGAATTGAAATGATAAATATCCGTATCACTTGACCATAGGATAGGAAATTATATACGGACACCGTTGGTCTATTTTTAAATGATTACCAAATTTTTGAGAAAAGAAATTATATGTGTATTGATTTTAAAATATAATATAAAGGTTTTATTTTATTTTAATCCGTATAAAATTTAGATTTTAAATTATATGTTTGGAAATTTTAAATTTATAAGTTAGGTTTTGAGTAATGTAAATCTTAAGATTTTACTTATAATTATGTTATTTTTAAATATATAAAATAAGATTTAATATACAATAAATTTAATAATAAGATTTGATTTAATAAAATTTGATTTAATAAAATTTAATATAATAAAATTTAATTAGTATATATAACATCTTTTTAAGTATTTATTTAAAAATTATATTAATATTTTAAAAATAGATTTTGTAATAACTTTATTAAATTAAGGTTGGAAGATAAATTGAAATTGATTTGTAATTTTAATTTGTTTGAGAATTGAATATAAATAAGAATTGAATGCAAAAAATAAAATTAAAATACGATCTAGCCCGCTTCAACACTTTAATCAGCTTCGGCCCACTTCAGCGCTTCATACTGCTCTCCACATCATTTTCTACACATTAGCTGAAATGAAAAACAATGGCTGCCATCATCTTGAATCCTCCAATTTAATACCCCAACGGTGAAGCTACTCTGCATTTCTAGTTGTATGCTCCATCGTACTACCATCATCATTTACCAGGTAAATCACTTCCCTCTCGATTGGTTTAAATTTGTGTAGGCTATTTTTCTTCTTGTTTTGAAAAATACGATCTTTTCGTTCTTGCTAGGAAAAGTAGACTATGGCCGTAAGTGCAGCACAAGCAAGATCTTAGATCTGGTCTCTCTTCTAGAATTTAGCAAGTAGCGGATTCGCCTCCTCCTCTAACTTAGGTAAGATGTCAAGTAATAAATTTAGTTTAAGCTTCATCAAACTCCATATAAATGAAGTAGAAGAACAAACAAAAAAAAGATGATTAATGGTCTCTGTCTTTCTTTCACATAGAGCACAAATGCTATCTGTAGTAATTCTAAATTATTGCAGCCTATCTCTCATATATAACCGATTTAACATGGCTAAATAGGTAACGAAAGATATCCTCTTACTGTTTTTACTGTGCCAAATCAATCTAGTCCAGTTTCATTTTGTGCCTTTATCTCTGACATTATCCCAGACTTTATGAAAAGTAAACTCATGTCCTTTACACCATTCATAATAATCACCATTACATGTATATATATAAACTGTTTTTTAAATTCCATACGGTAGTTAGCTCATTTTTTTATTTTTAATAAAATACTATAATGTTTAGAATTATATAAATTTATTGTAACGACCAGGATTTTCGGACACTTCGTATTCAAATACCTGAACTATTTAAATATTTGAATCTTGGATTAAATGTTATCAAAATGATTTAATAACCTTCTTAACCTTTTTAAAATCATAAGTAATGATGGTAACTTTGTTTCTGAAATTTGTTTATAAAAATATATTCTTTGAAGAAAAATCGATAATGTGATCAAAAAACAATTTATCGATAAACAACTTTTTATTCAATATAAGTTATTCAAACTCTTGTGCACTTGTCTAATGTTATCCCGCCTTTTGGCAAGGCCGTAACACCAAGGAATTGACTAGTAACCAGTGACGGCCCGTCCCAGAGATTAGTTATACACGGGCTCACTACGGATATCGATGAATTTTTTCCGAGTCCGGATCGAGCCAAAATTGGTAGGACATGACAAGCTAAGCCATGAGAGCCAACGTTTCAAATCTCAAGTCAATCCGAGTTCGTATGCTCAAGTTATGAGCGATACAAGATTGGATGAAAATCAATTACCGGTCGACTCGCTCCTTCGACTCGCTTCGCAACACTCAGGAGAAGCCAACTTCGACTCGCTTCGCAACACCCAGGAGTGACAACTTCGACTCGCTTCGCTCAGAGGCCAACTTCGAGTCAACCAGGTTCGACTCGCTCCACATCCCTCAGAGCTGCTCTCTTCGACTCGCTCCAGTTTGAAACCATCGAAAGTGCACACTTCGTCTCGCTCCGCTCAAACAACTGTTCGACTCCATCAACTTCGACTCCACTGCTCAAACCTCCCAGGGTGCCCCATTTCGACTCGCTCGACCAGTGCTTTCTTCGACTCGCTCGACCAAGTGCTTACTTCGACTCGCTCGATCTGGGCACACTTCGACTTGCTCATTCAGTGAACAGTTCGACTCGCTCGAAGCAACATCCAGGACAGAGTAAGAATCAAGTGCCACGTCACCGAGTCGAACGGAAGCGAGTCGAAACAGGAGCGAGTCGAAGGAAACAGCCTACCAAAAACTCCATTTCGTATCGATCATATCTCCCAATCTACAAGTCCAAATGCTATGAAATTTTCACAGAAGACTACGTGCATGCTAAAGAATGTCCACACCAAATTTCGACTCCATTGGATGAAATCTTGATCGAGTCGAAATCTGTTCGTGTCGATCACGGATCAGACCGAAACTTCACGGGCTTGGGCGTGCGGGCCTGGTCACGTGCCAGAGAGGGTCTCCCGAGATCTGAGCGAAATACTAGCCTCCTACACCTATAAATAGACCCCCAAAGCCAACAGAAAAGGGGTTTTTCTTCCTCTTTGAGATCTTCAATGCCCGGACTCCGCCAGATCTAGATCTGAACTCAATTGTTGCTGCTACCAACAAGATTCACTGCTGCAAATCATAATTTCCTGTTGTAAATCATTGAATTCACTTGTAAACACAAAAGAAAGATCAATAAAGCAAACTATTTCATAGTGGACGTAGGCTATACGCCGAACCACTCTAAATCCTTGTGTCTCCTTGCACTTTAATTATCCTCATTTCTAAAATTTGGAGTTTTTGTTAGATAATTCGTCTTTTTCCATATAATTTCTTCACTTTAGCTCTTCAAAGACTTCCGAAGAGTGTTGTGCCCAATTTTGGTACAAACATCTAAAGATCAACTAAATATAATAGAAACTAGTTAACACACTTTTATTCATAAACAAAATGGAATGTTCAAGAAGTTTCTAATAGATAGGAGATATTAACATGTTAAGGGTATTAAAGAGATTAACTAAAAGTAAGAGATGTAAAGGAGAAGTGATGGGCATGTGTGGAGTAAGGCTTCCAGGACATGAGAAGGGGTGAGAACAAGCTTAGGCAATACCATTTTGAGCCTATATAAGGAGAGGCATACCCTTGGTCAATAATCATAAATTTACAAAGCTAAAAGCAAGCTCCTTTAATATCTTCTTCTGCTCAAATGTTCTAAAGAATTTTTTTGCAAAACAACTCCAAATACACTCAAAATTTGCCATAAGCCTTAGGAAAATATTACAATGCCTTCTACTATGTTATATTTTGAAAAAGTGAAGCCAATCTCTCCACTCCATCAATGTCCCTGAGCAAAGTTGGGAATTTTGCCTTGGAAAACCAAGTTTAAAGCGATAAGGAAGGAAGAAGGTGGTTGCAAGATAATGGTATGAAGTGTTCTTGAGTTTTTTTGTGCTTGTGCTTGTGTTTGAATTGGATCTAAGTGAGTTATCTCACTATCTTGTTTGTGTATAATGTGTATTGTTGTATGTTTGAAATATTAAGTTAAAGTAATATAACTAATTAAAGTTACAAACTTTGGACCCCACTTGCTTTTGAAAGAAAATAACAACTTTAAATTATATTACCTCACTTCTATTATCCTCTTAAACATGTTGCATGGCCTTGACTTGATGTTTAAATGGTTGTTTGGATTATGTGTTGAATTGGAGTATGTTTGAAAGTGTTTGAAACGAGAATAGTCGCTATAAGTGCACTTCGATATCCCTTAACTTTTAAATTATGTAAATGGAATATATATGAATTTAACTTGGGATAATTTGATTTTGTTGTTCTCTACACATATTTTTTATGTATTGAAAAGTTAAGAAATGGTTTATAAAGTTATAAAAATTGTGGACCAAAGTTGTGAAATTTGAAGAAGAAAGGCGGTTATAAATACACTTTATAAATATAGCCTGTTTTCGGGAATTTTTCTAAATAAATTGAAATATATCCTTAGGGCTTTCTTTCCATGGCTTTTAATTAACCTAAGTGTAGTACTTATTATAAAAATTTTAAGTCTTATAATTTGTTAAAGTAGTTAAAACTAGTCGCAAAATTGTGCTTTTCAATGTGTTCTTTAACAAAAACTTCTAACAACATTTATAAATGCTGTAGTAAGTTGTTTATGGTTTTAATGGTTTAAAAATGCTATTTAAATTTGGTATTTTTCTATAATATTTTTATAGATATTTTCTAATGTGATTTTAAGTATTTTAAAGTTGGTTTGAAGTTTAGATATATTTTTAATAATTATATACGTCTTTTCAAAATAAAGAGGTTTTACAAATTAAAACATGTTTTCATCAAAGTATGATTTAGTTATTTTCAAGTAATATTTTACATAGATGTTTAAAACCTATTTACATGTATTTATAATGTATTTATTTATATATATAAGTTTTGAAAAAGGTAATTGACTAGGCTTAACACAAAAAGCCAACGAGGTAGACTTCTGTTTGTGAGAGTTAACATTGATAATATCGAGTAGGGATATGAGCAAAAGAGCTCTAACCTACCGACTTCCCTCTTGACTGAGGAATAGTTAAGTTGGAATGTCAAAAACATGTTAATCTCGTTGTTTACTTATTTGTTTAAAAAGTAATTAACTTTGCTTAATGCTAAAAGCCGACGAAGTATGCTTCTCTATTTGTGAGAGTTAAGATTAATGTTCAAGTAGAGATATAAGGAATGGAGCTCTAACCTACCGGCTTCACTCTTGGCTGAGGAATAGTTAAGTAGGGAATGTCGGAAACCTGTTAACCATGTTGTTTTTTTACTCGTTTATGAAAGTCGTTAATAGTATACTTAACACTAAAAGCCGACGAGGTTGATTTATCAATATGTGGGATTCAAGAATGAAGTGTCCTGGCAAGGCTTTGATATGCAACCAATGCTCTAACTTATCTGGCTTCACTCTCGGACAAGAAATAGTTAAGTTGGAATGTTGGAAACGAGTAAAGTATACGAATCGTGATTTCTATAAGCGATCATTTTTAACTAGATAGTCGCTTAGTCGACTATTGAATTTTAACCAATTATTAACTTAGATCTTTAAAAGAATATTTTTAAAGATAATATGAGTATGGAATGGCTTTGGATTTGTTGTGACAATGCGTTAACAACATTCGTCTCTAGCCCTTTTTGATTAAACTTACGAACGTAAATAGATCTTTAAAAGAATGTTTTAAAGGTAAGCATAAGTGAAATGGTTTTGGGTTTGTGGTGACAATGTTTAAGTAACATTAGTCTTAAACCTTTTTGAATGAATTTGCGAAAGTACTTAGATCTCTAAAATGGATATTTTGAAGGAAATTATAAGTAAGGAATCTTTTGGAAAAAGAAAGAAAAGGTAAAGGTTTAAAGTAAGAAATCTTGTTAATGACTTGTGAATATACTTCTACCATTTGAGATAAGTATATGATTACTTTTTGAAGTATTGAAAAGCGTACAAGTGAATAGTAGTAACTGATAAACGATATTTTATTAGATAAAGGAAGTTTTATTAATAAAAGAGATTTTAATTAATAAAAGATTAATTAAACAAAAAAGGGATTAGAAGTTGCTTATGTGACTTGATCATGCTTTGTATGACCTGATTTAGCTTTGTATGTTCACTCGTTTATGGAAAACATTTAGTTGTATACTTAGCACTGAAAGCCGATGAATAAGACTTGTCTATCTATCAAAGTGAAGACTGATGTTTGAGTAGGTACATGAGAAATAGAGCTCTAACCTACAGGCTTCACTCGTGATCGAGGGAGAGTGTGAGATGAAAATATCGGAAATGTGATAAGTATATGAAACTTGGTTTCCATATACAATCGTTCTCATTATTATTAAAAGACCAAATTCGTCGATTTAGTCTTGAAGACCGTGGATGTATTAGTGTCATCATTCGGGGTTCAGAAAGGCTAACCATTACAGGTATCAGAGCTGAAGGTTAGGTGAAAACCTTAGCTTTGGTGGTGTATGACTCATTAAGAGATAAAGTAGTGGAATGCCCTAGCATGAGTCGAGCATATTATACATAGGAGAGTGTATTTGTAATTATTATAAACGTATACATTAGTGGTAATTATAACTGCGACAATTAAAGATCTTAGATAAGGTGTTATTCATAAAATATTCTTCAGAGTGAAAGTATGAAAGAAGGAGAGAGAGCATCGGTGAAGATCAAAGTCATTAGAGTAGTTCCTGTAAACAATAAAGAAGACTTTCAACAAAAATTGGTAGTGCCAGCAAAACCTTTCGAATAGACCAAAAGGATACTTCAGCAGCATTTTAGGATAAACAAAAACCTTTCAACGAGGTTGAAAGGTATCTTTCGAAGGCAAGACTAATGTATTTTCTACATATGCACCAAGCCATTCAAAACGAATGGTTTCGTCTTCATCTACCATCACCAAATGAATGACCAGCCAAAGCAACCTTTACGAAAGCATATGCTAGCCTTTCGAATTGGCCAAAACCATCCTCATCAATTAAGGGAAAATTATACAAGTTCAATGTAACGTCCTCCGGCATACTAAAACATGAGGTTTCGCATAAGTCAGATAGAGCTCTTTCAAATGGTGTCACCTGCAACTGATTCCTTAATAGTGTTTCGACTCATTCGAAACCCACCAAAGCACATGTATCAATAGCTTCGAAGGTCAACATTCGTGCTAACTTACACGACACATTAACATCTAAGTAAAGAGCACGTCTATACACCATTCGATGGAGTCGAAAGTAATCAAGCAATGTACCTTTCGACGAAGTCGAAAGGAACGAAGCAAGACAAAAGGAAGTCCACCCTTCAACGGTAGCGGATGATTAGCCATAAAACTAAGTCGAAAGCTAAGATTTAAGAGATGTGAACGAAAGCAGGAAAGTTGACCTTTCGACCATACCAAAAGTACTTGGTCGAAAGGTGTTGACCCGCACCTATAAATAAGGCCCTAGGGGTCGGATTTAAGGGATCCGATTTCTTTCACTTCTAACTTGTATTTTCTAAAACTTTGTAAACCCTAATTCCCAAATCAAATTAGGGATTTGGTCAATTTGTACAACTGAGTTCAATAAAAGTGAGACTATGCTAATCTTGATTACATAGTAATTATGAGTTTCTTATTTTACACAGATATGTCAATCAACTATCAAACTAGTTGAAAGGATCCCCTTCGATGGGGTAGAAACCTCTAGTTCATACATTTCCAAAGGGTTTTATCTCAAATCCACAAGATAACAAGTGCCTACCCTTTCGACGAAGTCGAAACCCTTCCTGCTCGGCTATTTTCAGAAACCATTAAGTCCCCAACTTAGGCCATCTTTTCAGTATTGAAAGGTGGTTCCGACTGAGTCACAAACCAATCAATTCGAAAGGAGTTTTTGAAGGAAAAATTGGCCTTTCGACCGTGTCGAAAGGTACTAAAGTGGTGTTTTCGACCATCTTTACCTACTCAAAAAGTGTTATCTACCTTCACTTGTTCGAAAGGTGGTCACAAAGGAATCACTCATAATTCAAACCCTATTTTGAGGTGATGATTAGTTTTCTTGTTAACATAAGGAAACTTGTATATGTACCAAATATTAGTATAGTTTAATTAATGTAGGGATTAATGATGTTCATTCGTTACCCCTCATTAATTTGTTCAGTCATGCTCGGCCAGTTTATGGGCATTGACTTTCATTTATTGATTGTTGATTTATGCTTGACCAATTTATGAGCAGTTTAATCTCATACCACATAGGTTGGGTAGAAAGTATTTGTAGATACACTGAAACGAACACCTTGTGAATTTAATTTCACGGTTGGACTATAAGGCGTTCGGTGATAATGATAGGTTAAAAGTTAACTTTGGTAAAAGAAGTTTATTTTAGTATGAGAAAGATAAGATATTTTATAAAATAAATATTTGTGAAAAGATTTTATATAAGAAAGCGATTTATATAAGTATGGTTTATAAAACATGATTAATAAACAAGAAGGATTTAACTGATATTTTGAGAACTTAAATCCCGGTGTCTTTGAAAATGTTTTTCAAGAATCTATAGAAAATAATAGTAGTATTATTTGAAAGAAAGATTTAGGAAATTAGTTTAACCGATTGAGATCATGGTACTTAGTAATATTATGAAGTATTTGATACCATTTTGAAATGATTTTGGTTAGGTCCAAAAGACATGAATTGGATGTACTAAACTCACTTCTGTCGCTTGAAAATAATTTCGATGATGACTTCAGCATCATCGGCGTTCATTTTCGGGTTTCTATGTAAGGGAAAGTTACAGAGTTATTTGGCAAAACAGATTTTTTTTAATCATTATAGTATGATTTGATATACAAAAGAGATATGTATATAACTATATTTCAATTAATTTGAAATAAAAACCGAGCATTTAGTTCTAAAGCTTTTATTAAAAGAAATTTGGTGTGAACTTTTTAATATAGAATTTTTTTATGTGTATTCTATGTAGGATGCCCGAGTGGTAGTGGCATAGCCCGAAGAAAATTTTGGAACTTTTCATGTTGATCCTTTCAGGTAAAGTGTGTTTAATAAATAATTGGAACTTTGTTAAGTTATTTTGTGGGCACATGCAGCATATGCATCAGGATTGTATGGATGTGCATCATGATATGATATCTTATTTGGTAGCATTTGTTAAAATGAAATGGGATTTTCGACGATTTTAGATAGTAAAAAACTTCCAAATTATTATAGAACCTGAAACCTAGCATTTTGTGAAAATATAAAGATGAGTTTATATAACACTTGTACTTAGATGGTAGTAGTATTTTAATCAGTTTTAAATTTTATGTTTGTCTATCCTCTTAGGATGTAGTGGAGTATTATACGAGTATGAACTTGAAGTTGTGTTTTATGAAATGATTCATAAATTATTTTAGTGTTGAATGGTACACTATTTGTGTAAAAGAATATGATTTAAAGGATATCGGTATAGTTAGGAAACCAATAGAATAAATACATAAGTTGTATCTAGATCATTTTATTCGCATGGATGTCCTTGATCCAGTTTCGTGTACATGATTTCGAGGTGGTTTACTCCGGTCCGAACAAGGATTGTTCACTAGATTCTTAATGGTGAACACTTGATATGGATTCTTGATATGATCCATAAGCTTTCTATAACAGTATATAGATATGTAAGTAGAAATAGGGGTTTCTAATCAAGGAACTTAATCAAAGTAAGCATTAGAGATGTCAAGTGGACAATACTAGTTGGGAAGTAAAATTTATGCAATCGAGCAAGTGATCGGATTCGACATTGCGTACCGATGATCCATGTACGTTATACATGCTTTAGTATATGCATACTATGTTTTATTGGCTTATGTAGAGTTTAAGTGTTGACTCTTCGATTTATTATGAGGCAGCATGAATTGTCGGCTAAGTAACAACCTAAGTCTGTTGAGTGTAAGTTACACTTAGTAGATTGTTTATCGTCCTTGTACGATAAGAGGATTTTTGAACTTAGGCAAACCGTGAGTTATGTTTGCTAGTAAATTTTGAATACCGTTAAGTATTGCTATGTGATTGTTTCTTTTGTTGCTTATGTTGTAATTTCGAGGATGAAATATTCTAAGCAGAGGAGAATGTAACTATCCGGAATTTCGAACACTTCGTATTTAAATATTTGAATCTTGGATTAAATGTTATTAAAATGATTTAATAAATTTCTTAACTCCCTTTTCAATCATAAATAATGATGGTAAACTTATTTTTGAAATTTGTTTAAAAAATATATATAATTTGAAGAAAAATCGATAACGAGACCGAAATTCGGTTTATCGATAAATAGCTTTTTTCAATATAAATTGTTCGATCCCTTATGCACTTGTCTAAAAATCAAATGAACATATCAAAAACTAACATACATTGATTCATAAAACAAATGGAATGTTATAGAAGTTTCTAACGAATAAGATATATTAACATGTTAAAGGAAGGAATTAACTAAAAGAAAGAGGTGTAAAGGAGAAGTGATGGACATGTGTGGAGGTAAGGCTTTAGAGGGGGGGGGGGTGAGAACAAGCTTAGCCAACACCGTTTTGGGACTATATAAGGAGAGGCATACCATTGGTTAATAATCACTAATTTACAAAGCTAAAAGCAGGCTCATTTAATGTCTTCTTCTTCTCAAATTTTCGAATGAAATTTGTTGCAAAACAACTCCAAATCCACTCAAACTTTGCCACAAGCCCTAGGACAATATTACAACACCTTCTACCATGCCAGTTTTTGAAAAATTAAAGCCAATTTCTCCCCTCCCTTGATGGCCGTGAGTAAAGTGGGGCATTTTGCCTTGCAAAAACATGTTTAAAGCAATAGGGAAGGAAGAAGGTAGTTGCAAGGTGATGGTAGGAAGTGTTCTTGAGTTTGGTTGTGATTGAGCATGTGTTTGGCTTGGATCTAAGCAATTTATCTCACTATCTTGTTTGTATATATTGTGTATATATGTGGTGTGTCTGGAATATAATGTTAAAGTCACATTAACTAATTAAAGTTATAAACTTTGAACCCCCACTTGCTTTTGAAAGCAAATGACAACTTTATATTTTATAACATCACTTTTGTTACCCACTTAAACATGTGGCATGCCCTTGACTTAATGTTTAAATGGTTGTTTGGATTTTGTGTTGAACTGAAGTACGTTTGAAAGTGTTTGAAGCGAGAATAGTCGCTATAAGTGCACTTCGATATCTCTTAACTTTAACTTGTGTAAATGGAATATTTATGAACTTAACTTGGGATAATTTGATTTGGTTGTTCTCTACACATATTTTGGTATATTGGAGAGTAAAGAAATAGTTTAGAAATTTATAGAAATTGTGGACAAAAGTTGTGAAAGTTGAAGTAGAAAGGTGGTTATAAATACGCTTTGTAAATCAAGCCCGTTTTCGAAAAAAATTTCTAAATAAATTGGAAGATATTCTTATGGGTTTATTTCCATGATTTTTAGTAACCTAAGGTTAGTACTTATTATAAAAGTTTCAACTCTTAAATCATTTGTTAATGTGGTTAAAACTAGTCACAAAGATTGTGCTTTTCAACGTGTTCTTTAACCAAAACTTTTAACAGCATTTATAAATGTTGTAGTAAGTTGTTTATGGTTTTAACAGTTTAAAAATGATATTTAAATTTTGTATTTTTCTCCGATCTCTTTAGAGATGTTTTCTAACCTATTTTGAAGTATATTAAAGTTGGTTTGAAGTTTAGACATATTTTTAATAACTATATATGTATTTTCAAAGTAAAGAGGTTTTATAAATTAAAACACGTTTTCATCAAAATATAAATGAGTTGTTTTCAAATAATATTTTTAATATATATTTAATATCTATTTACAAGTAGTTTTAAACTATTTATATATATAGTTTTCAAAAAGGTAATTGATTAGGCTTAACAATAAAAACCGACGAGGTAAACTTCTCTATTTGTGAAAGTGAAGATTGATGTCGAGTAGGGGTACCAGCAATAGGGCTCTAACCTATCGGCTTCCCTCTTAATCGAGAAATAGTTAAATTGGAATGTCTAAAATGTGTTATTCTCATTGTTTACTTATTTGTTTGAAAATTAATTAACCTTGCTAAACGTTAAAAGTCGATGAAGTAGGCTTCTTTATTTGCGAGAGTTAAAATTGATGTTCAAGTAGGGATATAAGCAACAGAGCTCTAACCTATCGGCTTCACTCTTGGCCGAGGAATAGCTAAGTCGGGAATGTCGGAAATGTGTAAAACATGTTGTTTGTTACTCATTTATGAAAGTCATTAATACTATACTTAACACTAATGTCGACGATGTAGATTTATCTATTTGTGAGATTCAAAAATGAAGTGTCTAGGCAAGGCTTTGTTATTCAACCAGTACTCTAACTTACCTGGCTTCACTCTCGGATGAGAAATAGTTAGGTTGGAATGTTCGAAATGAGTTAAGTACATGAATCGTGATTTCTATAGGCGGTCGTTTTTAACTAGATAGCCGCTTAGTCGACTATCGAACTTAATTAATTATTAACTTAAATCTTTCAAAGAATGTTTTTAAAGATAATACAAGTATGGAGTGGTTTTGCGTTTGTTGTGGCAATGTGTTAATAACATTTTCTTTAACCCTATTTGATTAAACTTATGAATGTAAATAGACCTTTAAAGGAATGTTTTAAAGATAAGCATAAGTGAAATGGATTTGAGTTTGTAGTGACAATGTTTAAGTAACATTAGTTTTAAACCTTTTTGAATGGATTTGTGAAGTACATAGATCTCTAAAACAGGTATTTTGAAGGAAAATGATAAGTAAGGATTCTTTTGGAAAAAGATAGAAAAAGCAAAGGTTTAAAGTAGGAAATCTTGCTAATGATTTGTGAATATACTTATACCGTGACATCCACCCTACCCCATTAGCACCAATAATATCAAAATCGTAAGCTACAGCCCTGCCCAGTAGATATAGGACGATCATCCAGGTTGAGAATGAAACAAATATAGCATATAACATGTCGTATATCTCACAGCACATTGATAAAATATAATATCACAGACATAACAGGTTAGACAATAATAACTATATGAACAAATCATCAGAGTAATAGATCCATAGAGTTATACATCAAAAGAGTAGAATTTATACAACAAGATCAAACTCAACAACTATCTCATTACAAGAAGAGTAAATAAGCACTGCCTAGGTTCCACAGTGTTGCACGGTGGAAAATATGAAAATCCATACATACATACATATATATATATAATATCAGATAGCTCCATCCAACTCGTCCTCCACATAACTATTGCATCACCTAGACCTGCTATTTAGTCTACTCATTTTACAGTACCCAAGATAATAAGAAACAAAGCATAAAACTTTGGGTCAGACAACATTCTCGTGTGAGCAGTAAAAGAATCTTAGAATACTATGTAGGTAAATATAGTAAGGAAAAGAGGTACACGAACTATACCTGACCGGTCTCTATAGCAAAAAAGTTAGCACATAACAACATAATATACTGCTCTACAAATTTCATGAAGGTACTCTAATAAAAATAGAATGGTGGGTGTCCAGATATCTCTATCTCCAGTACCTACTCCCAATGATATCTCCAAGTGATAGCTTACTAAAGAAAGCAATCATACCATCCATCAAGCAATCCTCACTATCACTCAATGTGCTTTGAATATATGATAACTTGTATGGTCTCCTTACTGCCATGGACTAATGGAAATCTCGGTTTTCTGTGTATTCTTGTATCTCGTAGCCCAAAGTTAGATACGTGTCTTGTAGTCTAAAGTTAGACTCTAGATCCAAATCTATTGGTCTAGGATATTCAGATCCACTCTAATGATACATGGGAGTCCCCACTTATAATACCCCTTCATCGAGTAGAATAGAAAACACTTCGAGCATCAATGATTCCTTAACACAAACATCAGAGCCCTTCTTTCTGGTCAATCCTGTTTCCATTATCTAGGAACCCTTCCATGTTCCTTGTTCCACGGCTCCATCCTTTATCGAGCCGCTATCTTCAGTACCCACTCCCTTCACGTGTCACCAATCGAAGATACAAAGCTTTTACCATGCTGATACACCACCATCCAATCCTCAAGCGAGCGAGCCAATACCTCCAGCATGAACTACAAAGTCCCTTGCTTCCTCCTTGTACATGACTAACCCTATTGCAATCACCAAAACAACTCGGTACTGACTTGAATAGCTTGGTACTGACTTGTGTACTTACCTAATCTTTGGCTAACTCTCTGTTCTTGCTTCTAGTACTCCATTCCCAAGTGCTTCAGACCCTAACCCATACATTAAAACAACTCGGTTCACATGCAAAAGACTTTATCTTCAAGTTCTGGAAACAAGTCGGTATAAAAACACTTAGCCAATCTCCTGCATCTTTCCATATTCCACCTCTACCAGACATGCTCTAGGTATACCCCACAATCGCTGACCCATATGACCAATGTGGATAACTCGGTACCGACATGAACAACTCGGTACCGAGCTGTCTACTTGGTGAATTTGGACATGACTTGAACTTCTGGCTTCCTCCATACTCCAGAGCCTCCCCTCCAAGTTTTGTCCAATTTTGACCATGTTTGCTTATGATTTGCCAAATTCATCAACTTATCTTCCTAAGCATCCAAAACACTAGCAAACAACGTCAAAGCACGACATACAACCATATAATAACATGAATATACTTCCATTTCAACAAGTAATACACAAGAACATTATAAACAAGCAATTTCTAATCTAGATCTACATATTACATGCATACATATGAATATGAATAAGGGGAATTGCTAAATCATTTTTTGAAAACCATTTTAAAGGTTCGCAAATTTAGGTCATAAGCATATAATAACATGTAATTAAAAATAGAAAATGTTTTAAGGCCAAAAATCATGTTAAAACATGTAATTTTACTATATGAACATGCATAGGATAGTGAAAAGGCATAAACCGGTCACCAATTAACAAAATTAGCCAAATCAAATCCAGATCTGATGTGGACAGCAATAGAAAGCAACGAAAATCAACCAAAATGATGATCTCTAACTTATGTTTGATGATCAACTCTTTAGTTAGTGATTCAGCAAAGAATAGAGAGTAGTTTGTGTGATTTTGGACAAGATTAGGGTTAATGGGAGTTTTGAACTGATTTGGGAATAAGGAATTTTTTTAATTCATCTCCTACAGCCCCCTGTTTATACTAATCCCAAATTAGATTAATGGGCCTAAGTAAGAGCTAACTAATTACACTCTAATACATGCCAGTGGCTGTCTAAACATAAAATTAACTTAACTTCCTAACTGTAAGTCTGTTTTCTTATTATGACCAATCTACGGAATGGGAAACCATCATCCTAAAGCATTGGAACTGTTTTGAGACCCTAATTAAACTCCTATCAAAAGTTAAAGCCCAAAAAAGTTTTCAGGGTCAAAATGGTCATACTGAAATTCAACAAAAATCATAAATGTACAAAATGTCCCTAAGAGTCATATCTCAAAATTATAGAGTCATACGACCTCATATGAATAGAATAAAAGTATTTTACGATCCTCCGATACGTAAAATACGGGTCGTTAAATTCTCCCCCATTTAGGAATTTCGCCCCCGAAATTCCAAAATTGTAATGACCCACCTTTTTGGATGGTTCAAATTGACAATAAACCACACATGTCAGACTCAAGCCATTCAAAAGGGAGGATTGTTCATGGGGTAAAGAAGAAAAAAAAGGAAAACAAAACACAGAATCTCGCAGCGGAACGATAAAATATAATAATCAAATAAACAGTTCATGAAGCTGTTTTACAAATAACATTTGATTACACTTTTACAATTCAAATCAGAGTTATACATACATCAGAAATAAACAAATAATGCAGCGGAACATAGAATGCAGTGGAATAATAAATAGCAATAATATACCGAATCTTCATCTTCGTCCTCCAGAAAATAATCTTCAATACACTGAAAAAGCTCAGACTGACCCGAGCGTAATGAAAAGACAAAACACTCGAGTCAGAACTAAAAGATCTTATGTAAGTTAGATCAAAATAAGTAAAATAGAAATATTAGTGCAATGGTTTCATAGAGGTTACGATATTTCATCTTCTATCATGTGTACAACGTGAATATAATTATTTAAAGGGTTTCAAATAATTCGAAATATCAATCTGAATCATCTAATTAAAACAAATCTGAAGTTTGAATTAACTTAAACCCTTTAAATAATTCAATTCCAAATAAAATCCAAATTCAAGAAATTATATAGGTATATGTCATTTCAACCAATATCAAAAATCAACATTTCCAAATCAATGAAAACCGCTCAGGTTTATCATTTCAACCCATAACGATTTTCCCCTAATCTATAAGATCATTCGGGTATGTACCATTTCAACCTATAGGCATAACAGAGATATAGACATAAATAACATCTAATCATCCAAAATGTCAACCAATAACATCCATCCAATCACCCAAATATCAACAATTGAACATACAGCACAATCATTATTGAAATCAATCAATAACTACCAACAATTTACTGGTTATCATTAACAGGTATTTAACTGGCAATTTAAATTTCAATATTAAATTAAATGGAAATTAATTCAATAAAAGTCAGATTTAACTGGAATGACAATTTAAATATACTAAACAGCAGCCAATCAATTTCTAATCACATCATAAATTCAATTTAACTAACATAAGAAAATCTAGTAGTTGTGAGTGTTTGCTCACCTTTCGTGGCTACGAAGGTGATGATAAAAATGGAGCAATATGAAGATTCATAGTAAAGATACAAATGCAAAGCAAATCCAACAAAGCTTAGACACGAACACGAATCAATAAACAAGTTTCAACTACTTCCAACTTCCAAACAACCCAAAATCCAAACTACGGACAAACCTGAAACTAGGTCATCTTTAAGAAAATATTCGGACCAGAATATTACTGAATCTGTAAAAGTGGCTAACTAGAAAGTTGTTACAAATTCTTTGCTCTCCACTTTCAGAAAAGAATCACTCAAAAAGCTTCCGTCTTGAGGAAGTTATGGTCAAAACAAATAGAGGTGTTTTCTGAGTTCAAAATCTGGGTTCAAAAATACCTTGAAAAGATTTGAGTTTTTGGCATAGAAAATTAATGAACTTGAAAAACTAATCTAAATGAAAGTTGAAACCACTGGAAAAATAAATGGTTTAGAATAAAGAATCGCCTAATTTGGTTCATTTCTGAAGGAGATATGATTGGTACAATATGGGGTATTTTCGGTCAAAACTGGACCCGAGAAAGGACTTGAAAAATGGAGTTTTTGATATAGAAATATTCGGAATGGGAAGAAGGGTTCAACAAAAAAGTTGTTGCCACTGAAATTATACACGGTTTCAAAAAAATTTATTTTATTTGGAGTAGTTTAGTGGAATATAGAAGCCATGGAAATAAGGGGAAGAAAGAGGGAAAATTGGGAAGGGGAAAGAAGGGAAAAATGAGAAAGAATAGGAGAGGGAAGGTGGAAGGAGATGGCCTTGGAGAGGGCGGCGGCTATAGGGGAGGAGGAAGGGTTGAAGGAGAGGAGGAAAGGAGTTTTGATTTGTGAGGTTTTGGAGTTTTAAATATAGAGTTCTCTGTAGATTTTGAGGAGAAAGAAGAAACTGTGCGGAGAAAGTTTCTCAGGAGAAAAATTATGTACGTAGATGTTATCAGATAAGAAACATAAGGTCGTAAACAAAGGAATGGTCACATGATTGACTAGAGTCTCTTGGTTAACCAAGGCCCATTAGACCAAACAAACCCAATATGCCTTAGCCAAATAAAACACAACTAAACACTAAAAATTCATGTTAATTTTTCATAGTAATTCAAATTTTTAGAGCAATAGGAATTTGATTTTGACGAAACGAAAAGTGGAGGGAAAATCAGAATTCAGTCTAGTATCATATAAAAAGAATAAAATTCAAATTTAATTTTTTCAACCAAAATTCAATCTTTGACTAAGTTTGACCAAAATTTAAAATTTCACAAAAAGTTTATTCTATTAAATTTGGTCAAATAAAACACTCAACATCACAAATTCAAATTTATTTTTTTATTTAATTTTTATTTAAATTCAAAATACTGCCATTTTAAAGTTGTTAAAAGTTACGGATCGTTACACTTTATCTTAATTAAAAGATGTAATATCAATTAATGCAATATTAATTTGTTCCCCTTACCTATTTAAAAGGTTAAATGCCATTAGCTACGCATCCAATTCTCATCCAATTACATTCAAACCTATGTTATCATGCTTATTATTCAATCAAAAATACCCTATGAATTATATTAACATAAGTTTACATTTTATTACATTCATTATTTTACAGTTAATATCTTTTACCATAATAACTGCAATAATTAATTACATAAATTTTCATTGATTTCCAAATTAATTCCAAACATATTAAATAATGAGATGATAAATGAACAATTGTTACCTTTAAGTAATTTAATCATATTTATAAGTTTATTATCTTCAACAAATGTTATGACTACTTACGCATCATTGATTATATTCAATTTCAATTAACAACATATAATTCCAACATTCAGTTTCCTTAATTCCATTAATTACCCATTTAATATTCAAACGGACAAATTAATGAGAAGATAATTACAACCATCGTTTATAATAATAGTCCATATCCATTATCTTATCATTTACAACCAAGGGTTGATCAATTGCATATAATCTCATCATTAAATGCATCATTTAATTTATTTCATTATTTACAATTATAACCAAATAACCTTACAATTATATCCATTGATTGAAATTGGATTAAAATGGCTATCAATTACATTAAATCAACATTACTATATTACATTCTAATTGTTTTATCATTACAAATCATAAATTTTAATTTCTTATAATATTAATATTTCAAAATATTATTAAATTTAATATTTTAATTACCGAAAAATATGGGTTGTTGCACTCTCCCCCACTCAAAACTTTTCGTCCTCGAATAGGGAAAAGAAGGAATTAAGGGACTAATATATTTTATTCAAAGTATTCAATTTATAAACAATTAATTTACATAATTAAGTTTTTTAAATAAAATATACTAATTAACAAGCAATCAAATCTTCATATTCAAGTTTACTAAAGTTTGAAAAAATATTTTCACTTCCACAAAAAATTTCTAAGTCTAAAATTCACAGAAAATTTCGACAGATTCTCCTTTATACGTAGAGGTCCAGAAAATAATGATAATATCAATAATAACCATATATATATATATATCATATTTGAAAATAAAATATCCCAATCACGGGAAAACAATATAATATCGCTAGAAAACCGTAATCCGAAAACGTACCTATTTGTCGGACATACAACGCTTATTTATGAAACCAAAAGCAGTAGTTATTGCTTCGATAAACATGTATTTCACTTATATAATCCAAAATAGGTTAATAATTATGCAAAAAGAGAAATATTTAAGTTGTTCAATTTGAAACAAAAGCAAATCACTATAAAACATATACAAACAAACAATACAACCATTATATGCAACCACATAATCCATCATACATTCATAGCAACAAAAATCAATGGTTTGTTTAGTTCAGAAACTTTTAATCATACAAGGGTGATGAATAAACTATCAGTATATCCTATGCTCAACAACCTTTGATAATTACTCAATAGACTATCCATACAACCTTAAACAATTAGAGGTATCCTTTCCAAACATCTCATAAGCCAAAACAGCCAAGAATTCCCACACATTATTTAATTTTATTTAATTGGTTTTTTTCACATCATTATTTACCTTTTATTCTTTTTTTTCTTTCATACAATGTCTTTTTCTTTCTTTCATGTACTTACATAAATTATTTCACAATATTAACTTACATTCATAACATTTCTTGTACATCGAAATTCTTATTTAGAAATAATTCATTGAACACTTCCATTACTTAAGTTTTACTTGTATAATATTCCATTACATATTCTATTAACATTTCAACTTATTAAACATTTCTGGTAAGTTATTTATATATTTTAGGAATGTAATTGAATGTTACACAAGTTTTTGGTATTCATCCTTGAAGAGAAAAGAAATATTTCAATATATCTAAAAATTCAATTAAAACATTTAACCTCATTCACTTAGTAAGAATATAAGATATATTTAAAACATCTTCATAGCATTATGCAAGAATTTTCCAAAAAGTTTAAACAATGTTAGAAGTTTATATCAAAACATTAGGATAAGCACTTTTTTTAATAAAGTTTCTTAAATCCGATAATTTATTAGACTCATTATTTTAAAATAAGTATAACCCTAGATTATTAAACTGAAACTAATAGTATACTCAAATCTTACATTAAATATCCAAATCAAAGTATAAAATTTCATATCTTCATAATTAATTTTACACACTTGTTTAAAATGAATATTCAAATCATGGAAAAAAAATTATTATGGTTTAATAAAAAATTCAAATAGTGAATAAACCTATAAATTTACCGTTAGTGCTTCGAAATCAAGTAAATATTTCAAACCATAGTTCCAAAATAGAGATTCAAATTTATTGGTCAAGTATATTACTATAAATAAAACTTCGCAAATTTTTTTTTTCATTTATATAATATCTTTAAATGATACATTCAAAGAAACTTATATAAATTTTACTTGAAATATTCATTTGAAAACTTCATTTGTAAATCAATCATCTTTAATATACTTTACGGAAAAATTTCATTTGTAAAATTTCTTGCCTCATTTATAAATACCACATAATTTTTTTTAAATAACATCTTTATAAATATATGTAAACTATTTGAAAACAATTATTTACATCATTGCTTATATTTAAAAAGAAGTTATTGAAAACCTTAAATCCATTATTTATAAATTTTATTAGTTTTAAATCTCAAAATACTTTTAAACATCATTAATAAATCAATAATCATTAACTTTAAATATGTTTTATTTAATTAACAACTTCTCACAATATTTACAACACTAATAATTTACTACTAAACCATGTTGTACATAAATAAATAATATTTTAAATATTTTAAAGTATTTAGAAATGGAAAATTTACCAAAGTATCTTTTATATAATACTTTATCAAAATACTTTTATAACTCGATGTTTTAACAGGTTTATCCTCGTTCTTGCAGAATCTAGTCGTACATTGATCAGGCGTAAGACTAGAAATCTCCAAGTACTTAGTAGAACTGTTTCAACACCCAGCTAAAATACTTAAAAACAGGTATGAGAATACCACTCAAAATCTGATGTCAAATGATGATGTTACGATAGCAGTGGCCCGCTGCTGATCCAGTGTTTACGTAATGGACACAAAACTTTCCAGAAGATCCTTCCACCTTTCGGATTCCAGAAAAATATCATAGCCATTTCGTAAACAAGGGACCATCGACCCCTGTTGTAGTGGTAACTATTGATTCAATGATTTACGCAATGGATGCACCTCCTTCTCGGAAGATCCATAAAGAATAGATCCCAGGATCAAAAGCGCCTCCATTAGGTAAACTAAAGAACCATCTACCCTGGAAAAAAATCGAGGAACTCATGAGTTTAAGTCCGGACAACCATATCGGTTCGAATCCATTTCTGAATTCACCCAAGTATATTAGGGTTTATCGGTCGAATCTATTCTTAGGTTCTCCAAGTCCATCTGGGTCGAAGCATATCATACTATACTTCTTTGCGGAGGGTACTTCCCCATTCCTTTTACTTCAAAATAATAACATACCATATATAGTACTCTTTCAAAATCATAACTTCAACTATCGCACTTATATAAATTCCATTATATATAAGATTTCATTTTCAGATGGAGTACTTTCCAAAGTCAATAGTCTCGAATATATCAAATTATTCTTATATAAATTCCGTTGTATATAAGTTTTATCTCTTCAAATCGAATACCCTCCAAAATCAATAGTCTTCCAAATCACCATATACTTATATAAAGTCCATCTTATATAAGAATCAAAATTTCCCAAAATCAATTTCGCTGTATGAAGAGCCATATGGGATTGAACTTCTTTGCTTTATAAAAGGTTTTGAATTTAGAATAGTTCTGTATATATAGAATAGTTTGTAAAATAGTTTGTAAATAAAATAGTTTGTAAAATAGTTTGTAAATAAAATAGTTTGCAAATAAAATAGTTTGTAAAATAGTTTGTAAATAAAATAGTTTGTAAATAAAATAGTTTGCAAATAAAATAGTTTGTAAAATAGTTTCTAAATAAAATAGTTTGTAAAATAGTTTCTAAATGAAATAGTTTGTAAATAAAATAGTTTGTAAAATAGTTTTATATATAAAATTGAATAAACTAGTTTGTATAAGAAAAATAAAAGAAAATAGTTTTGTAAAATGGTTTTAAATTAATAGTAGTTTTGCATAAAAGAAAATTTCCAATTTAAATTACAAAGAATATCCAACCCAACAACTTTCAATTCCAATGTCAAAGCATATTAATAATATTAGAACATAAGATGTACATATGTCATCATTTCACAAAATCACATTCGATCGCTCGCTCGATCACAAAAGTTCGCTTTCGAACTAGTATTATTCATTCGACTTCCCTAATGCGGACTTCGATAAGTTTTCTTGACTAGAGACCATCATTCTCCTTGCATAGCCATACACTGTGATAGAGAATTTTAGAATCAAATCAAAAATCCATATCAAATATTCGCCATCAATAATCAAATGAAAAATCCTAATACGAAATGGTGTGATTCACCTCGAACTTGTGTACGCAAATCCGGATCAAATTAATTATGCGAATAAAATAATATACGTACAACTTACGTACTTATTCCAATTTTTTTCATCACCATACATTTTGATTTAAATTCATTATTAATCTCATTGATTAACACAAATATCACTTCATACTTTAATATTTGTTTCACAGAATTTCTCCATTTATTATAAAAAATAAATATATTCATTCTCATAACATTTCTTGTATTTCTCTTCATTTTTAAATTAAATTCAATTTCACATGTAATATTTCTTATTTAATACTACATTTATTGCAGCATCCATTAATTTCATAAACAATTTACAAGTCGTGACTTTATTTAAAATCATTTTAGTTTTAGTTCATATTCGTTTATCCAATTAGTTTTCACTTACTTTTCAAATTAATTTATGCCACATTTAGTAAATTTAATTAAGTTCATAACACTTTTTTTTAAATCGCATTTACAGCTTTTCCTTAATCACAATTTTGATTTAAACATGCCAAGGTTTAAAGTTCACACTTGTATATTATTACATTACACGCCAATAATGTATACAACAATTCTATTCATTTACTAACATAGATATAACTAATTTAACTTTGTTTCACTTGCTTTCAATTTAAGGTTACCAAATTCAACTGCATAATTCAATAAAATTTCTACATTTCAACTCATATATTAATTCGGAAGCTTCGACTATCCAAAATATCCAGATATTCCATTTTATTTCAATAGTTTAAACTACCAATCAACAAACAACAATATTCACAACCAAACATTTCAATTTCGTAACAAAATCTCCTAATTATTCATTTTATTCTCTTTAATACACCATTACTAAACTAGTGTTTAGTCCATAAATTAAATCAATAATAACTAGTCAATGCTTACAAAATGACTAAATACAACAAATCGACAATAAATGATAATAATTAAATATTACCATTTCACAAATCGAACACATTACAAATAACTATAATAGTTATAAAAGTTTTATTCCTTTATATATAACATATAATATTAGGAAAAACTATTTCATTTCAAAAATTATATGAACATTTTATAACACTAACAAATACGCGCTCTCATATATACACTCAAACAACTCATTCTAGGATATTACTACCTTATCACTAATGAGTTAACCTCAACGGGCTAAGGTATGTCTAAACCTGGCTCTGATACCAACTGTAACGACCCACCTTTTTGGATGGTTCAAATCGACAATAAACCACACATGCCAGACTCCAACCATTCAAAAGGGAGGATTGTTAATGGGGTAAATAAGAAGAAAAAAAGGAAAACAAAACACAGAATCTCGCAGCGGAAGGACAAAATATAATAATCAAATAAACAGTTCATGAAGCTGTTTTACAAATAACATTTGATTACACTTTTACAATTCAAATCAGAGTTATACATACATCAGAAATAAACAAATAATGCAGCGGAACACAGAATGCAGTGGAATAATAAATAGCAATAATATACCGAATCTTCATCTTCGTCCTCTAGAAAATAGTCTTTAATACACTGAAAAAGCTCAGATTGACCCGAGCTTAATGAAAAGACAAAACACTTGAGTCATAACTAAAAGATCTTATGTAAGTCAGATCAAAAAAAGTAAAATAGAAATATTAGTGCAATTGTTTCATAGATGTTACGTGATTTTCATCTCCTATCAAGTGTACAACGTGAATATAATTATTTAAAGGGTTTCAAATAATTCGAAATATCAATCTTAATCATCTAATTAAAACAAATCCGAAGTTTGAATTAACTTAAACCCTTTAAATAATTCAATTCCAAATAAAATCCAAATTCAAGAAATTATATGGGTATATGTCATTTCAACCAGTATCAAAAATCAACATTTCCAAATAAATAAAAATCGCTCAGGTTTATCATTTCAACCCATAACGATTTTCCCCAAAGCTATAAGATCGTTCGGGTATGTATCATTTCAACCCATAGGGATAACAGAGATATAGACATAATATCATCAATCACCCAAAATGTCAACCAATAACATCCATCCAATTACCCAAATATCAGCAATTGAACATACAGCACAATCATCATTGAAATCAACCAATAACTACCAACAATTTATTGGTTATCATTAATAGGTATTTAACTGGCAATTTAAATTTCAATATTAAATTAAATGGAAATTAATTCAATAAAAGTCAGATTTAACTGAAATGACAATTTAAAATATAATAAACAGCAACCAATCAATTTCTAATCACATCATAAATTCAATTTAACTAACATAAGAAAATCTAGTAGTTGTGAGTGTTTGCTCACCTTTCGTGGCTACGAAGGTGATGATAAAAGTGGAGCAATATGGAGATTCCTAGCAAAGATCCAAATGCAAAGCAAATCCAACAAAGCTTAGACACGAATGACAAATCAATAAACAAGTTTTAAGTACTTCCAACTTCCAAACAACCCAAGATCCAAACTACAGACAAACCTGAAACTAGGTCATCTTTAAGAAAATATTTGGACCAGAATGTTACTGAATTTGTAAAAGTTACTAACTAGAAAGTTGTTACAAATTTTTTTCTCTCCAGTTTCAAAAAAATAATCACTAAAAAAGCTTCTGTCTTGAGGAAGTTATGGTCAAAACAAATAGAGGTGTTTTCTGAGTTGAAAATCTGAGTTCAAAAATACTTCGAAAAGATTTAAGTTTTTGGCATAGTAAATTAAGGAATTTGAAGAATTAATCTATAAAAAAGTTGAATCCACTGGAAAAATAAATGGTTTGAAAAAAAGAATCACATAATTTGGTTCATTTATCAAGGAGATATGATTGATACAATATGGGTATTTTCGGCCAAAATTGGACCCGAGAAAGGACTTGAAAAATGGAGTTTTTGATATAGAAATATTCGGAATTGAAAGAAGGGTTCAACAAAAAAGTTGTTGCCATTGAATTTATACACGGTTTCAAAAAACTTATTTGATTTGGAGTAGTTTAGTGGAATATAGAAGCCATAGAAATAAGGGGAAGAAAGAGGGAAAATTGGGAAGGGGAAAAGAAGCGAAAAAGGAGAAAGAAGAGGAGAGGGAAGGTGGAAGGAGATGGCCTTGGAGATGGTGGAGAGGGTGGCAGCTATAGGGGAGGAGGAAGGGTTGAAGGAGAGGAGGAAAGGAGTTTTGATTTGTGAGGTTTTTTGAGTTTTAGATCTAGAGTTCTCTGTAGATTTTGAGGAGAAAGAAGAAAGTGTGTGGAGAAAGTTTCTCAAGAGAAAAATTATGTGCGTAGATATTATCAAATAAGAAACATAAGGTCGTAGGTAAAGGAATGGTCACATGACTGACTAGAGTCTCTTGGTTAACCAAGGCCCATTAGATAAAACAACCCCAATATGCCTTAGCTAAATAAAACATAACTAAACACTACCGATTCATGTTAATTTTTCATAGTAATTCAAATTTTTAGAGCAACAGAAATTTGATTTTGACGAAACGAAAAGTGGAGGGAAGATCAGAAATCAGTCTGGTATCATATAAAATGAATAAAATTTTAAAATTCAAATTAAAAATTTTCAACCAAAAGTCAATCTTTGACAGAGTTTGACCAAAATTTGAAATTTCACAAAATTTTTATTCTTTTAAATTTGGTCAAATAAAACACTCAACATCACAAATTCAAATTTATTTTTTTATTTAATTTTTATTTAAATTCAGAATACTGCCATTTTAAAGTTGTTAATAGTTACGAATCGTTACACTTTATCTTAATTAAAAGATGTAATATCAATTAATGCAATTTTAATTTGTTTCTTCTTATCATATTTAAAAGGGTAAATGCCATTAACTACGCATCATATTCTCATCCAATTACATTCAAACCTATGTTATCATCCTTATTATTCAATCAACAATACCCTATGAATTATATTAACATAAGTTTACATTTTACTACATTCATTATTTTACCATTAACATCTTTTACCATAATATTTGGAATAATTAATTATAGAAATTTTCATTGATTTCCAAATTAATTCCAAATATATATTAAATAATGAGATGATAAATGAACAATTGTTACCTTTAAGTAATTTAATCATATTTATAAGTTTATTATCTACAACAAATATTATGACAACTTACACATCACTGATTATATTCAATTTCAATTAACAACATATAATTCCAACATTCAATTGCCTTAATTCCATTAATTACCCATTTAATATTCAAACGGACAAATTAATGAGAAGATAATTACAACCATCATTTATAATAATAGTTCATATCCATTATCTTATCATTTATAACAAGTGGTTATAACAAAATGATTTTATATTCTATATTAACATATTCCAATCAATTACATATAATCTCATCATTAAATGCATCATTTAATTTATTTCATTGTTTATAATTATAACCAAATAACCTTACAATTATATAGATTGATTGAAATTGGATTAAAATGGTTATCAATTACATTAAATCAACATTACTATATTACATTCTAATTGTTTTATCATTACAAATCATAAATTTTAATTTCTTACAATATTAATATTTCAAAATCTTATTAAATTTAATATTTTAATTACCGAAAATTACGGGTCGTTGCATAAACCAATCAAAGTATAAGCAACCATATCTACTCTGCATCCCTAACAATCATATGCAACTACCAACCATATCAAACAAGCACTCATTCAATCAATGAAATAGATGATCCCACCCTAGCATGCGACATAGTAACCTAACAAATGCGATATACAATGGAGAAAGTAGATACTGTAAATGATGGGTCATAACATTCAAAAAGCTTCGGATAAGAAGTCCTCATGCTCTCCTTGGTTTCTCATATACAATCGTCATCACTTTCGCTCCATTGTACCTTTACTAGTTTAACCGACTTTCTCCTAAGCTGTTTTGTATTGTGTCCAACAATATGAACCAGCCTACGAGATCTCAAAACTTCTGGTTCTACCTGTAACACTCCATATTTGTAGTAACATTATTTAGGATATTTAATTAGTTAAATAAAATAAAATAATGTAAGTTAATTTATGGATTCTGATTTGTGACTAAATAAGAGGTAGCCGTGCCATGTAAACAATGAACTAAGGAATAAAAATGAAATATACAAGAGGAAAAATAGGAACAAGGCATATCCTTATACCCTAAACCCCTTAGGAATTCATTCTACACATACATTTTATTTTCACACACAAAAATTCAAGCTAAGGCCGGCCGCCATTAAGAAGAGCAAAGAAGAAGAATTCAAGTAAAAGAATCAATCGAGAACAAACCTCACATCCTTAATCAAAAAGCTATGGTGAATAATGACTACATCTCATGTTTTGATTGGTTTTGGTTTTAGATAAATTCCGAAAGTATTTGCAATTTTTTTGTCTTGTTTTGAATGGTAAATGAATATATATATATATATATACACTTGTTGATGATTTAGGCTATTTTATATGCATTTTATGATGAGAATTGATTTAGAAAACCTACTATATGACATCCAATTGCCTTGCGAATTTAGATTTAGATCAGAAATGATAATTTAGAAATAGGATTAAATTTTCATAATTTTCTGAATTTATGTGGATTTTATATGAATTTTCTAGTGAATAAAATGTTATTTTGGGTTAAAAATTTATTTCGGCCAAATTATATTTGCTTAGGGTTTGAAATTTATATATGTTAGAAAACCTATTAAAAGTGATTTTCTGGAATTTTCGTAGAATTTTCCTAAGTGTTTTAATGGATATATAAAATTATTTAAGGTATGGGGCTTAAATGTTTTATATATTTATAAAAAGGAGAAGGGGTATTTTGTAAATAATTCAAATCTTTATTTCTGAAAATTGGCAGTACTTCTATAAAAGAAAAATGGGCAACTAATAATAATTTGACAAACAAGGAAGGTTAGGTACAAAGAAATAGTTTAAAAGGTCAAGTCTACAAGCTTTTCCTGTTTCAATGCTTTCGGCACCAGGTTCCGAGTCCTTACCTCCACCTCCGACTCAATTAAAACCAATGCACATGGCAAAAGATATCTGGTATGTAGTGAATTGGACAAAGGCGGAAGGCATTGGGTCAAAACAAGGGATTCCGAAGGGGTTGAAGCGCTACTTTGCTTTTAAATGAAATTGCGCCTGCTTTGCTTTCGAAGGAAGTGCTTTCGACTTGGTTTTCTTTCGACCAGGTCAAATAATTTTAAAGGAATGATTTCGAATGGGTTGCACTATTTTTTAAATGAATGCTTTCGAAGGGATCGAAACCCCTGACTGCCGCCTTTTTACCTTTTGACCCAGATTGGTTTCGAAAGGGGTATCTTGTTTTTAAAACCTAGCCGCTTCTCTAATGCTTTCGATGGGATGGTTTCGACACCATCACTTCTTTACTTAGGAATGCTTTTGAAAAAATGCTTTCGACTTAAAAGTTTTAATGGCCCTTTTGCTCTATAAAAGGTAGAACCCAAATGCTTTCGAAAGAGATGGTTTTAATGGTTTCGAAAGGTGTTTCCACATGTTATAAAATTGAACCCAACTACTTTTGAAAGGCTTGATGTTATGATGCTTTCGAAAGGTTTTAAAGAAGGGTTTCTAAGGGGTGTTTCCCCAATGGTTTTGAAAGGTCAAAAAGGAAAGTTTTTCCACTGGTTTCGAAAGGTCTAAAAGGGAAGGTTTTTCCATGGTTTCGAAAGGCAAATGTTTAAGTGTTTTAAAGAGGATGCCTAAGGTTTTAAAGCTTTCAAAGGAGACGTTTTTAGTGCTTTCGAAAGGATAAAGATGAATGGTTTCGAAAGGTATACTTTCAAAGGGTTCGAAAGGGGTACTTTCAATGGTTTTAAAAGGGTTTTTAAAGGTTTTAAACAAAGGTTTCGAATGAGTTGTTTTTGGCAATATAGCCTAAGTGTTTTTGAGTTAAAAAGGGCTTTAACTTATTTTGGAAGGATGGAAAATCCTTAATGATTTCATCAACATTATTTTAGGTAAAGTATATATAACATGGCAAATATTTTGAAGTAAAGCAAAGAGTATTATTTTAAGAAGAGGAGTATCTAACAGTTGTTAGATCATATTTTTATGTTTTTTGGTAGGCCCGAGTCAGCCAGGGTTAGTAGTTAGCCAAACAAAACTACAGTGTTTGGACAGATAGTCCATTCGATAACTGGGTTAGTAGTTCCAAATAAAACTATAGTGTATGGACAGATAGTCCATATGATAACGGATTTGTACATATACACGATATTGCTTTACAGATTTAACCAGTTTTGGTTGCAAGATTAATTTGGAAAAGATATGTTTTAAAAGGATATTAGTGAGGGGAAACCCGTTCCGCTAAGCGGCATGGTCTCACTTAATATCAGATAACCGAGATGTTTAGTATTATTCACACTAGGCTTTATGTCTGACTCGAAGTTTATTTTCCTTAAACTCACGGGTGCTCAAAATTCATTTGAGTGGGCTGAGGGTTGAGGTTTACAGGTTTTAGTAGGTCGACGAATAAAGCTTCCGGAGACGAGCAGGTGGTTGACGGATAGCTAATTAGCAGTTGTTGATATATTTTGGATTGATTCTGCTGTATTTTATATATGGTACTATGGTCAACCAAGGGGGCATCGTCATATGTCGCCCTTGGCGTAATATTATAATAACTATATTTTGTCAGAACCTGGGAAAGCGATGGGATTATGTAATTTGAATATGGAACATGTTTTGGGAAATGTAATAAGTAAATTTTTATTTTTTTTGAAATCTGTGATTTTGTCTCATATTCAAGTGCTTCTGATATTATGGATACCACTAACATAGCCGTATTTTGTCGTCGGAAGTTAATACTACGGATGACTGCAGCATCTATTGCCCTTAGCTTTGGGTCTCTAGATAGAGGATGTTACAACTTGGTATCGGAGCATAGGTTTATGAAAATTTTTAACCAAAAAGTTGATTTTGAAAACATAATCCTAAGGAATTAGAGAAAAGATCGCGGTATGGGATAACGCTATAGTAACGTACTTGTATTTGCCATATATAAGTATGCGCTTTATCTCTAGTCTCCTATCTCTATTAGGTTATTTTTCTGTATCTCATGAAGGTTCGAATGAAGATATGGATTCTCGAAGGGAAAATGTTGGAGGAGGAAGCATCGCTGTAGATGGAAATGCCAGACCTAATACTAGAAGGAATCCAGGATAGGCACGAGGTGGAAATACCGGTGCCGAAGCCCCGCAATTTGATATGGGAGCCATGTATCAGTTTTTCATGAATATGATGCAAGCGAGGGTTGCTGTTGGAGTAGTTGGGGGAGGAGCCCAAGAAGCTCCAGTAGTCAACAATTATGCTACTTTGAGTAGGGACTATGCTAGGTTGGGAGGAAAACCATTTGTTGGGACTGAAGATGCCATAGAAGTGGGGAACTGATTGTTGCACTGTGAGATGATTTTCACAGGTTTAGGGCTTAGTGATGAGCAGAAAAGAAGGCTCGCTTCGAGGCAGCTTCAAGGAGCAGCTTTATACTGGTGGAATAGTGTAACAGCTGGAGTGGATGAAGGAACCATGACATAGACTGAGTTTAAGAGGTGGTTCGAGGAGAGATTCATGTCTGTGATGGCAAAGTCTACCTTGCTAAGAAAGTTTGCTGAGTTAGAGCAGGGAGAGATGACCATGTTAGAGTATGCTACAAGGTTTGAGGAGTTGGCAAGATATGGCCATGCCACTATGGATACCGTGATTAGGAGAAACGAGAAGTTCATTATGGGGTTGAAGCCTGAATTGGCCAGGGCTACATTACCTCATATTAGGGATCCTTGTGATGTTATATTAGAGATGGCTCTAAGACATGAGGAAATTATTGCTTCGGTGGAGAAGAATAAGGCGAAGGAGGTCCAGGTAGGGCAGAGTCAGAAAAGGAAGTTCTTTCCTAAGAAGGGAGCCCAGAAGGGTAGAGCCACGAAGAAGGGAAAATCTGAGATTGTTTGCTTTGAGTGCAACAAAAAGGGGCATTTTGCTAATGAATGTCATTCTGGTGAGGCAAAGAAGGTGAATGGGAAGAAGAATATCAGGTGCTTCAACTATGATCAAATTGGTCATTATAAGGATCAATGCAAAGAGCCTGCTAAGGATGGAAGGGGCAAGGTATTTGCATTGGAGCTTGCTACTTCGAAGCCAATAGTGCGGGAAAAAGGGAAGGCAGTGTTGGGAGGTACGCATCAGATCCATGGTATGTCTTTAGCGTTCTGTTTGATGCTGGTGCATCACATTCTTTTATATCTCATTGTTTGGTAGATAAGCTTAACATAGAACCCCCATACCTAGTTACTTCCTCAAGGGTTGCAAATATGATAGGAGGGTATGCAACACTTAGGATGAGATGTGACCACCTAAAGTTTGACTTGTTAAGTCATACTTTTGTTTGCAGTTTGCATGTGTTTGATTTCATAGGATTCAAAATTATTTTGGGTATGGATTGGTTAAGTAAATACGATGCTAGGATATTTTGCCATGATGGGCAAATATCGCTTAGGCACCCGGATTGTAGGGAGTGGATTGTATATACCGTAGAAAACCCTAGCTGTGAGGTAAGTGCTTTGTTGGGTGTTGTAGAAATAGAAGACGAGCTGAACCAAGTTTTTATGGTTAGAGAATTCGCGGATATTTTTGAACCCGTAGTAGGATTGCCATCGAAATGGGCCATTGAGTTCCGAATAGATTTGGTGCTTGGAGCAGAACCGGTTAGTTGACCGCCAAGAAGGATGACACCTACCAAAATGAGGGAGCTCAAGGTGCAATTGGTGGATTTGGAAGGCAAGAATTTCATTAGACCTAGTAGTTCACCTTAAGGATCAACCGCAATATTTACTAAGAAGCCGGACAGATCGTTAAGGTTATGTATCGATTATCGTAAGTTGAATGAGAAAACGATAAAGAATCGATATCCATTGCCTAGGGTTGACGATTTGTTTGATTAGTTGAGTGGGGCCAAGATATTTTCGCAGTTGGATTTAGCGATAGGTTTCCATCAGCTTAGAGTGGCAGAGGATAGTATTTCTTTGACGGTGTTTAGAACTAGATATGGATCGTACGAATGGTTAGTGATGCCATTCGGACTGACTAACGCACCAGCTTTCTTTGTAGATTTGATGAACCGGATTTTCCGAGAGCACTTGGATAGGTTCGTATTGGTTTTCATAGATGATATTTTGGTGTACTCTAAGGATGAAAGAGAGCATGAAGTTCATCTTAGAGTAGTGCTTGAAACGCTGAGGCAACATCAACTGAACGCGAAGTTCTCGAAATGTCATTTCTGGAAGAAGAAAGTGAAGTTTCTTAGCCATGTAGTTTCAGAGAATGGGTTATCAGTGGATCTAGCTAAGATCGAGGCCGTGAATAGTTGGAAGAGACCAGAAACGACGACCGAGATAAGAAGTTTTCTGGGATTGGATGGTTACTATCGGAGGTTTATTAAGGATTTTTCGCAGATAGCAGTACCGATGACCAAGCTTACTCGAAAGGATGTGAAGTTCGTTTGGACAGATAAGTGTGAGGATGCATTCCGGAAGCTGAAACACTTATTGACAAATGCACCTGTGTTGGTTGTTCCAGAAGGAAACTAGGATTTGATGGTGTACACAGATGCATGTGGGACTGGGTTAGGAGCTATGTTAATGCAGAGGGGTCGAGTAATTACGTATGCTTCTTGACAGCCTAGACTGCATGAAGTCAGATACCCAACCCATGACTTGGAGTTAGCTGCGGTGATTTTTGCGCTGAAGGTGTGGTGACATTATCTTTTAGGAAAAAGATTTGAATTAGATACAGATCATAAGTCGTTGAAGTATTTTTTTCTCTCAGAAGGAGCTGAACATGAGATGGCAGAGGTGGTTAGAGTTCTTAACTGCTTATGATTTTGGTATTGAGTACACACCGGGGAAAGGCAATAAGTTTGCAGATGCACTTAGCAGAAAACATCAGAATGTGGTGTTAGCGATGATAGCTGAGTGGAAAGATTTGGAAGCGTTAGTAACTTGCAGGGTACCGTGGAGAACTAAGAGTAGTTCAAGTACATAAACTTCTTTGTTATCATGTTTGGAAGTTCGTCCAGTTATGATCGAAAAGGTTGCTCCAAAATAGCTAGAGGATCCAGTGTTGGCTGAACGGATCAGAAAGTTGAATGATGGGATGGAGAGTGATGACTTAAAGGATTTTAGTCTTGACTAGAATGGGTGGTTGAGAAAGAAAAGAAGATTGTGTGTGTGGGAGACATTAGAAACGAAATTTTGGAGGAATGCCATCGCTCGAAGTTCACTATTCATCCGGGAGGAACTAAGATGTATTAGGACATGAAGAGAAGTTTCTTCTGGGAAGGTATGAAGAGGGATGTAGGCTTATGGGTGAAGCAGTGTCTGAACTACCAACGGGTAAAAGCCGAACATCAGAAGCCAAGTAGGTTGCTTCAGCCTTTAGACATTCCAGTGTGGAAGTGGGATTCCATTTCGATGGATTTTATAGATGGGTTGCCGAGGTCAAATAGAAGAAATGAAAGTATATGGGTCATAGTGGACAGATTGACCAAGAGTACCCATTTCATTCCAGTTAAGTCAACCAGAACGACACCTGTTTTGGCAAGGTTGTTTATAAAGAATGTAGTTAAACTGCACAGAATTCCTAGTAGTATAGTGAGTGATAGAGATTCTTTATTCACTAGCGAGTTCTGTAAGAGTCTACAGGATACCCTAGGTACCAAGCTCAAGATGAGTATCGCTTACCATCCACAGACAGATGGGCAGACAGAGAGAGTTAATAAGGTACTCGGGGATTTATTGAGAGCTTGTGTATTGGACTTTGGTGGATATTGGGAGGATCACCTACATGTGGTTGAGTTTTCCTACAATAATAGTTACCAGAGTAGTATAGGAATGGCGCCTTTTGAAGTTTTGTATGGAAGGCCATGCAAATCTCCAGTTTGTTGGTTAGAGATCGGGGATAGGTTGGTTCTTGTTTCGGATCTGGTTAGAGAAGCTCCAGAAAAGGTTGAGTTAATTCGAGATAGAATGAAGGAATCTCAATCTAGGCAGAAGAGTTATGCGGATAGAAGACGGAAAGATTTAGAGTTTCCTATTGGAGATCAGGTTTTCGTCAAAGTATCTCCGATGAAAGGTGTGTTCAGGAAGACAGGAATGTTAGCACCGATCTTCGTTGGACCATTTCCTATTATTGAGAGGATCGGGAAACTCGCATATAGAGTAGAGTTACCGAGCAGTTTGGTAGGAGTCTGCGATGTTTTCCATGTTTCTCATCTAAGGAAATGTATTCGAGATCCGAATACTACTATATCACCGACTGTGTTAGATGACTTGGTCATAGAGCCGAACTTGACTATAGTTAGAAACCAGTTCACATAGCCGCGAGAGATGAGAAGAAGTTGAGGAACAAGACAGTTAGGTTAGTTAAAGTCCAGTGAAGCGACGATGATAGAGACTGTAGTTTGGAGACTGAGAATAGGATGAGAGATACTTATCCTGATTTGTTTGAAGGTATGTTTTACCTTTGATTGTTTTGAGTGTACCTTATCGTAATTTCGAGGACGAAATTCTTTAAGGAGGGGAGTATGTAACACCCCATATTTTTAGTAACATTATTTAGGATATTTAATTAGTTAAATAAAATAAAATAATGTAAGTTGATTTATGGATTGAGATTTGTGATTAAATAAGAGGTAGTCATGCCATGTAAACAATGAACTAAGGAATAAAAATGAAATAGACAAGGGGCTAAATAGAAACAAGGCATATCCTTATACCCTAAACCCCTAGGAATTCATTCTACACATTCATTTTATTTTCACAAACAAAAATACAAGCTAAGGCCGGCCACCATTAAGAAGAGCAAAGAAGAAGAATTCAAGAGGAAGAATCAATCAAGAACAAATCTCACATCCTTAATCAAAAAGCTAGGGTGAATAATGACTACATCTCATATTTTTGATTGATTTCGGTTTTAGATAAATTCCGAAAGTATTTGCAATTGTTTTGCCATGTTTTGAATGAAAAATGGATATATAAATATACTTGTTGATGATTTAGGCTATTTTGTATGCATTTTATGATGAGAATTAATTTAGAAAACCTACTATATGACATCCAATTTCCTTGCGAATTTAGATTTAGATCAGAAATGATAATTTAGAAATGAGTTTCAATTTCCATAATTTTCTTAACCTATGTGGATTTTATATGAATTTTTTAGTGAAGAAAATATTATTTTAGGTTAAAAACTTATTTCGGCCAAATTATATTGGCTTAGGGTTTGAAATTTATATATGTTAGAAAACATGATAAAAGCGATTTTCCGGAATTTTTGTAGAATTTTCCCAAGTGTTCTAATGGATATATAAAATTATTTAAGGTATGAGACTTAAATGTTTTATATATTTATAAAAAGCAGAAGGGGTATTTTGTAAATAATTCAAATCTTTATTTCTGAAAATCGGTAGTACTTTTAGAAAAGAAAAATGGACAACCAATCATAATTTACAAACAAGGCAGGTAAGGTACAAAGAAATAATTTAAAAAGTCAAATCTACATGCTTTTTCCTGTTTCAATGCTTTCGGCACTAGGTTCCGACTCCTTACCTTCGCCTCTAACTCCAATGAAACCAATGCACATGGTATCAAATATCTGGTACGTAGTTAATTGGACAAAGGTGGAAGGCACTGGGTTGAAACAAGGGGTTCCAAAGGGGTTGAAGTGCTAATTTGCTTTTAAATGGAAATGCGCCTGCTTTGCTTTCGAAGGAAGTGCTTTCGACTTGGTTTGCTTTCGACCAGGTCAAATTGTTTTAAAGGAATGGTTTCGAATGGGTTGCGCCTTTTTTTTAAATGAATGCTTTCGAAGGGGTCGAAACCCTTGACTGCCGCCTTTTTACCTTTCGACCCAGATTGGTCTCGAAAGGGGTATCCTATTTTTAAAACCAAACCGCTTCTCCAATTCTTTCGAAGGTATGGTTTCGACACCATCACTTTTTTACTTAGGAATGCTTTTGAAACAGATGCCTTCGACTTAAATGTTTTAATGAACCTTTTGCTCTATAAAAGGTAGAACCCAAATGCTTTCGAAAGAGATGGTTTAATTGTTTCAAAAGGTGTTTCCACATGTTATAAAATTGAACCAACTGCTTTCGAAAGGCTTGATGTTTTGATGATTTCAAAAGGTTTTAAAGAAAGGTTTCTAAGGGGTGGTTCCCCAATGGTTTCGAAAGGTCAAAAGGAAAGGTTTTCCAATGGTTTCGAATGGTCTAAAAGGGAAGGTTTTTCCATGGTTTCAAAAGGCAAATGTTTAAGTGTTTTAAAGAGGATGTCTATGGTTTTAAAGCTTTCGAAGGAGACGTTTTGCAGTGCTTATGAAAGGATAAAGATGAATGGTTTCAAAAGGTTTGATTTTGAAAGGTATGTTTTGGCCTTTGGCCTAAGGTTTTGCTTGTATTGAAAGGGATACTTTCAAAGGGTTCGAAAGGGGTACTTTCAATGGTTTCAAAAGGGTTGTTTAAAGGGTTTAAACAAAGGTTTCGAATGAGTTGTTTTTGGCAATATAGCCTAAGTGTTTTTGAGTTAAAACGGGCTTTAACTTATTTTGGAAGGATGGGAAATCCTTAATGATTTCATCAACATTATTTTGGGTAAAGTATATATAACATGGCAAATAGTTTGAAGTAAAGCAAAGAGTATATTTTCCTTGTATATGTATGATTTAAAGGTTTAAATCATTTTGAAAAGGTTTTCAAGGAAAAATTTAAAGGGTAGTTAACCCCAAGAAAAATGACTTGGATATTAGAAGACCAGATGGGACAGGTGTAGGGTCGCACCCTATACATTAGCTTTAGCCCCAAGCTAATTTTAGTCCAAATTCCAGTGTGTAGGGCTTAGTCAGATAGACTAAAATGATGGTTACAAACAGAAGTGTATTTATGTGAAAAAAGAAAAAGATTATTTGTAAGCCCACAAAACCATTAGGATCAAGAGACCCTTGGAGAAGTAAGTTAGGGACAGATCGTTAAGAGGAGGAGTATCTAACAGTTGTTAGATCATATTTTTATGTTTTCTAATAGGCCCGAGTCAGCCAGGGTTAGTAGTTAGCCAAACAAAACTATAGTGTTTGGACAGATAGTCCATTCGATAACTGGGTTAGTAGTTCCAAATAAAACTATAGTGTATGGACAGATAGTCCATATGATAACTGATTTGTACATATACACGATATTGCTTTACAGATTTAACTAGTTTTGGTTGCAAGATTAATTTGCAAAAGATATGTTTTAAAAGGATATTAGTGAGGGGAAACCCATTCCGCTAAGCGGCTTGGTCTCACTTAATATCAGATAACTGAGATGTTTAGTATTATTCACACCAGGCTTTATGTCTGACTCGAAGTTTATTTTCCTTAAACTCTCGGGTGCTCAAAATTCATTTGAGTAGGCTGAGGGTTGAGTTTATAGGTTTTAGTAGGTCGACGAATAAAGCTTCCGGAGACGAGCAGGTGGCTGATGGATAGCTAATTAGCAGTTGCTGATATATTTTGGATTGATTCTGCTGTATTGTATATATGGTACTATGGTCAACCAAGAGGGCATCGTCATATGTCGCCCTTGGCGTAATATTATAATAACTATATTTTGTCAGAACCTGGGAAAGCGATGGGATTATGTAATTTGAATATGGAACATGCACTACACCACAACAGGTGATTCCCAACGAGTATAACTGTCGCAAACAGTTTCAGCAACACTTATTAGCGTCGCTGTATGGGCGTCGCAATTTATTGCCAACGCTTATAACCGTTGGGGAGTTTAGTTTCCCTACGCTAATAAGCGTTGGAAGGTTGTATTCGCCAACGCTTATAAACGTTGGTGTATATTATTTAGCAACGCTTATAAACGTTGGCAAATTAACCATCCAACATTGTTTAATTTTCTATGCTGACGCTTATAAGAATTGGTAAATTTTAATTGCCAACGCTTATAACGCTGAAATATTTTCATTCTCAATATAGTCAATTATTTTAACATTAATAAACAATTAATAACTAACATGATATGCATTATTATACTACATTCAATAGGAACCCAAAATTTACAATATTCATGATCAAATAACAACATAAATTTCATAGTCAACTACTTCATAACAATGTCAACTACTTCATAACAAGTACAATACATAATTAAGTTGGTTAATTCAATACATAATCAACTACTTCATAACAATGTCAAATTGGAATTGATGGCATTATTAACTTGATTAGCTACTTTTCTTTCTATCTTTAGGTTGTCATAATCAACTACTTCATAACTTGATTAGCTACTTGACTTCATAACAAGTCCATCTTCTCTTTCTTTCCGAAGCCTTGGAACCTCGTGTGCTTCAGCATCAAGAAGAAAGAAATTGTCTTCCCCTATTTCTTCTCTGATCTCAACATTGGAACCATCCAAAGTTCCAATTATGATGCATCCATTCAAGGAGAATTTCATGTTACTTGTTCCACTTGCCTCCATCCCAGCAGTACTTATATGTTCTGACAGCTCACTACCAGGAATGAGCATTTCAGCAACCGATACATTGTAATTTGGCACAATGACAACCTAAAGATGACGACATATATTGAAGCATATAAAGATTATTTCGTTGAACATAATGTTAAATAGTACAAAATAATCAGAATTTACATAGAAGTGAAATAACTAGTGGTACACTTTGAAGGTAGAATAACATACCTTCAGATATTCATGGACATCAGGATCATTATTGACTACTGCTCCAAAATCATTAACTAACTTGACTATTCTTTTGGCATTAGCGTATGTTGAAAATGCTTTACCTCCTATCATTATAGTCCTAATTGGTGTTGTTTTCTTGCTCTCCTCGATGCTCATTTCCTGCATACATTACTTTCTAAATCAACATAAAATATTGTATCTGTTAGATGTGTATATTTTTACTTTTATTTTTGGTACAATATTTGCTTGTAAGAACATATGAAACCAGTTTATACATATTATATGGCAATTTATACGACTGAGAAGATATTACATATGCCTGTTACAACGAAAATGCAGAAGCTGGTAAGAATCTGAAAACACCTTCAGTTTCTTGTATGGATATACAACCCCCAAAACGTTGAGAAGTTGTCTCTTGTATTCATGAATCCGCTTAACTTGAATGTAAAATAGGCTATTGGGATCAATTTTCACACCAGTCACATTCAATACATATTCTGCTAGATGGCATTTGCTAGACAATTTTGCTGATGCCCATTCAACATGCAACCCCTCATTGTCAGCAAACTAATGAAGAAATATTTTTATAGTTTACATTAATAAGCAGGAGCAAAAAGCAAAATGAAAACAAAATTAAAGTTATGAACCGTTATCAAACACGTTTGCATACTTGAAAGAGCCCAGGAGGTTTTAAGATTTCACTGTGCAGCTGGGCAACTCCATTTACCTAGACATAAATACTAGGTTATCATCTCAGTTTCAAGTATATTAATGAGTTGCCTCAAAGATCAAAATAAAGAATATATACAAGTTATCGTAATTTATTTCTAGATTTTACCGAGCGAGAGGACACAATACACAAATTTCCCATGCGTACTATTGGCATTTCAAGATTTTCATCAAGAATCTTCATTTTTGCAAGCTTGCTCTTCATATTAGGCAACAACGAATTTATCATCGATACGAACTGCATAATTTGGATTCAATAAATTATAATATTAAAAAATGGTTTGATGATTTTCAAGCATAAACTCATAATAGAGTTGAGGACATGCCCGCTTATCAATTTCTGTTATGATTTCCACATGACGAGGAAGCAGTTTAGCCATTAAAGTCTGTGACCAGTTCTCCAATGCTTCCGGAAGAACTGTGTGATTGGTATAAGCAATAGTCCTGGGGAATAAGCTCTGCAGTTTAGTATCCAAAGTTTTATATTGATAAAAGAAGAGATAACATGAAAATCATTACGTCTCTACTTTTCCAATAAAGTAACTCATCTTTTTTCAATATTTTCCATGAGTAATGAATCTTGAATAAACCTAACCATACTCAACCTAATCATGGTGTTTCTTGTATCAACCTATCCTTAAATGCCATGAGTACAAGATTTAAAGTAAAAAAAGTAACTTATCTGAACTGATAAATTTGAAACTTATCCCTTTTTCAACAGATTTTTCGATATACACACAAGATGCTCCTGTACACAATAGAATACTAGAAAACAGAAATAATTGGCAACCTCGATGTTATATCCCAAGCTTCATCCCAACCAAGTTTCTCATCATCCATTAAAAGCCGCATTAGTTCTGGTATTGCAAGTGTAGGATGAGTATCATTCAATTGAACAGCCACTTTGTTTGGAAAATCCCTCCTTATAATTTCTTCTTTCCTTGAATCGAGCAATGATATCCTAGGAATCAAGTTTATTAAAAATAACTTTTATCAATGTTACAAGTAGACTTAGTAATGCAGTGTTTTTCAATGCAAAATTTATTTACTGGCACGCATTTGATTTGTTATAGTTTTCTCAAATATGATGAACTCTTCCAATCTAAATATAGTAACTTTGTAAATAAAGATATGTTTTAAGCGGCAATGTCTTATCCGTTCCCTATTTGTATCAGGGTTTGTAGCCACAAACGGTTTTTTTAAAAGGAAAAAAAGAGGAAGAAGAAAGCAAGATGTCATATATACAACTAAATATTCCATTTTAGTTCTACAAGTAAGATAATGGAGAATAAAATAGCATGGAGAAGGCCACAAATTTTTAATTGGTGAAGTTAGAATCTTAAAGACTAGGAAGTAGGAGTTCTTCCGGGGGTTAATACTTAATGCATAACTTTCTCTTGATGACAAGGAAAACTTTGATTTAACATTAAATACAGATAAAATGAGTGCTCTCCTTGAATGGAGGATCGTTCTTTTTCTCAAAGATATATTAAATACTGTTTGATAAAAACAAACTCAACTAGGTGTATTTTCTCCAAAGAACATACAGTAACCTAGGAAACAAACATAGAATGTGTTGCATACCTGCAGTGATGCACTACAAAGGAAAAATTGCTGCTTCAATCATAGATGCTTTCCTTCTTCTGTAGCATCTCCAGGATATAAAACAGCACATATCTACAAGAAAGCAAAATAAATTAGTAAAAAAAAAGATGAAATCAAGAAATAAGCAAAGTCCAATTTTTTATTTTAAAACATTGTATTCTGTAATGTATCTCCCGAATAGTATCATTCTTTATAGAAAAAATATGCTGGGTAGTCTATTGTCTTTAACCAATCATAAAGAATGTGTAAAATAACCAGATTTACCGAGTCTTCAAGTTAAAAAGAATCCTAAAAAACCAGCACAATGAAACCCAAGTGCACAAAAAGGGATGGGGATAGGTCAACAAAATAATTTAAAATTTCTGCTCATCTCAGTAAATTAGTTAGAATAAGTTTGATTTATTATGTTAAATTTTTGTTTAGTTTAGTCTTGCATTCAATCTGTTTAGTATGTTTCTAAAACTAGTACTAGTTAATTATTTTTAACACTATTTGATCAGGTTCGAAATTGTTTTAGAAACCAGCTGTTTGACACTTAATTTTACATTTGATTACTAGATAAGATTCAACAATGTTTAAATCAACATGATAAGAACTCACATGTTGGTAAATATATTATAACAGAGGGGTGTATTACACTGCAGTATGTTCTACTAAATACTCAAAACCAACAAAAGCAAATAAACTAAAATTGGTTGTTTTTTTCCTAGTTCAAACGAGTGAGAGGTGTTAACAACAAGAAAGAATAATTTAGTCTCTTACACACAAGTTCATTCAACACAAGGCGCACAACTATTTTCAAATTATAGTCAAGTAAACTTCTTGCATCAACCAAGAGAAAACTTTCATAAAATTGTGCCTAGTTTACCGATTATTAGATTGTTATCAAAAAAATAATATCCCGGTGGATGGTAAGTTTATGAATTCAGTGAAGTGATCCACACAAAAATGTCCGCATGATCAGTATATCTAATGAGTATATACAAGTAACATAACAAATATCAGTATTAAAAAAGCTATAAGCTAGAGGAATGTTGAAGCAAATACAATGCTTTAGACATAGAACAAGTGTTCTAATAGCACCTGCTGAGCCTTAGCGTGAAGTTGTGCAGCAATTTCATATTGCCCATCATTAAACTGAAACAAGTTGAAGTCCTTGGCGGTAGCTTTTGCTTCCCACAAGCGAAGACCATTTGTATTTTTTGTTTTATATCCAGGGATTGGTACATGATATGCAAGTGCTTGAATAACCTCTCCTCCAAACCATTTTCGTTTGCCAATATTATGCAAACACAAAAAAAAATCATAATATTTATCAAAGGGTCATGGACTGGACTTGAATTTTATATTATTAATGTGTATCAAGCTCCTTTTGGTCATGTAACAAATTTGCAAACTAGTACAGCCCGACTAAATGGATTGAACTTGTTTATATCCGAAAACTTTTCAGTTTTGATCAGGATATATCATTACTTTTCATAATCCCATGTTGCTAACACAATAGTGAAGCAACTGTTAATAAGCGAATTATCTAATAGCTTAATATGTAGAATGTCGAGGCTATTCATGAATGTCTAGTAACTTAGTTAGCAAATGTTGATTACAGATAGAAAAGAATATAAACTCTACAAAGTCTTGCAAATACAATACTAAAAAAGCCTGGTAATACATGATCATCAAACTAAAGAATAACAAATAAACTGATTTTCAATTAAACAATCTATGCTACAACTCAACCATCCAATGCTTTAAATATGACGTTATGACAAGAAGAAAACACAAAACGAAAGATGGAGGAGCAATGGATCATCAACCTTGAATGCAAGCTAGAAAAAATAAAACTCACAGCTCAAATCGAGAGTCAGAAAAGGTACTGCATTTTAAGAGTGCTGACCTGAAGCCTTGCCGTAGTCGATTGCGAACTGGAGCCTGCCGTCGCCAAAAGTGGAGCCTGCCGTCACCAAAGGTGGAGCCTGCGAATTGGAGAATGAACGTCAGAGCCTGCCGTCGCCAAAAGGGGAGCGTGCGAATTGGAGAATGAACGTCAGAGAGGGAAATGATTTGGGGAAAATGCGGCCAGGGATAAGCGTGGCTAGGGTTAAGCGTGATATGTTATTCAATTACAATTTTGCCCTAGTATATTTCAATTAACTCCAATTAAACCAAGGCTTACAACGAAAATAAGTGTCACCGTATTTAAAAGTGTAAATTTTTATTTTCAGTAACACTTATATTGGATAGCTGACATTTATTAGCGAGACTAAAATGCAACCCATATAAGTGTCGCCAAATGAAAAAAAAAGTGTTGCCAAATGACTGTTTTGGTGTAGTGATGTTTTGGGTAATGTAATCAGTAAATTTTTATTTTTTTTGAAATCTGTGATTTTGTCTCATATTCAAGTGCTTCTGATATTATGGATACCACTAACGTAGCCGTATTTTATCGTCGGAAGTTAATACTACGGATGACTGCAGCATCTGTTGCCCTTAGCTTTGGGAACTCACTCTTTCTGACTTGCTTATATTTTTATATAAGTGAGAATAAATTGTATTATATGCTGTGATGGTTGTTTGGATGTATATTATTTATATATATAATGTCTCGAACGGCTCAAATGGCCAATGATGTAAAAAGGCGATACCCTTGGAAAATCACAAAGAAATCAATGAAATCATCTCAAATATATAGCACGTGCTTATGGTCGAAGCCCGCCAAGTACTGTTCTCTCAAAATAAGGTGCCACGTCTCTTAGGAAAACGTCCTGAAGGACAACATCCCGAAGGACAAATAAATACGTCTCTTAGACTAACATCCCGAAGGATAAATACGTCTAACGAAAATGTGCCCAGCAGTGCCTTGTCATCAGATACAGACAACCGTGTGGGAAACCAATCTCGGGTTCAACTTACAAGCATGAAACAGAGAACCAAACGACCTCAGATTGAACTGAAAATTGGTATGCACATAGTAGAAAACTTCAACTTTCAAATAAAAAAATAATCAGTGAATTCCAACATAGGAATAAGAAGATATGGTCATGCAAAGTAGCACCCAAACACAGTTTTTCACAGAAAAGAAACAACTATAGAAAATGATAAACCGAAGCTAAATTTGCACAGATTTTTGGCATTTGAAGCTTTGCTTCAGCTAGAATTTGTGAGCTATTAACTCACAACCTGTTTTCAACCAGCAATTGACGCGTCTAGATAGGGGATGTTAGACTACCTCAATATCTTTAAGTTGATCTAGTGCAATCTTCACGCCTGAATCACACATAAATTTCTATAGATAAAAGATATGGAAGACCTTGTGCACGCCTGCCATCTTTTGAGGTAAGTCAACCCTATATGCTAGCTTTTCAATCCTCTCTGCTATCTAAAAAGGACCTTTGAATCTCGGTGCCAACTACCTTTATTACCGAATCGAACTACATTTTTCAAAGGAGATACCTTCACAAATACCATATCTCTGATAGAAAATTCCAAATCTCTTCCTCTCTTATAGACATTCCTCTTTTGTCGATCTCGAGTAGCTCTCATTCATTGTCGAATGGTCTCAATCTTTTCTGAAGTCTCTCTAATCATATCTGGCCAAAGTATCAGTTTCTCACCCACTTTCCACCAAAATGAAGGAGCGTAACACGGTCGGCCATACAATGCTTCATAAGGAGCCATACCAATACTCGATTGATAATTATTGTTATATGCAAACTCCACTAGGTGCAGATGGTCATCACATGATCCTCCAAAATCAATGATACATGCTCGCAAGAAATACACCAATATACAATTTACTCTATCGGTTTGCTCATCCGTTTGAGGGTGCTAAGATGTATTCAGGTGTGGCTTGGTCTCTAATGCCTCTTTTAACCTCTCCCAAAACCCGCTGGTGAACAACGGGTCTCAGTCACTCATAATTCTCTTTGGCACACCATGAAACCGTATTATCCATTTAACATATGACTCTGCCAGCTTGAATGCCTTCTACTTTACTCAACTGGTACAAATTTAGCGCTCTTAGTCAATCGATCAACCACGAATCAAATGCTATCGTAGCCTGCTCGAGTCCTCGACAATCCATTAATAAAATCCAACGATACTTGCTCCTATTTTCACTCAGGAATATCTAGCGGTTGCAACAATCCACTGGGTTTCTTCTACTCTGCCTTTACCAAGTGGAAATTCAAACACTTTGAGATAAATTCCCCAACATCCCTCTTCATGCCTTCCCAATATTAAGTCCACTTCATATCGTAGTACATCTTGTTACCGTTAGGATGAATGGGCAACTTATAATGGTGACACTCTCATAGCATTTCATCTCGCAATCCATCACTATCGGGAATAAACAATCTCCCATCCTCATGAAGCCAACCATTTCGGTCGAGTTCGTATTACTTCATGTCTTCAGATTCTACTCCTGTACTATTTTTGCCATGATCTCTACCAGCCTAGCATCTCGCTTCTGACTAGTACTGATCCCTTCAATTAGAGTAGGTCTGATCGATAATCATGCCACGAACCATTGTTCCAGCTCACAGTGAGGCTTGAAATCATAACCAGCAATGTACTCAATCTGCTTCCATTCCAAGAACATTTCTCCGAAACTAGCATGTCTTCTACTCAATGCATTGGCAACCGCATTCCCTTTTCTTGGTGTATAGGAAATGCTAAATTCATAGGAGGCCAAGAACTCCAACCACCGTTGCTGACGAAGGTTGAGATCCCTTTGAGAGAAAAGGTACTTCAAGGATTTGTTGTTCGTGAACAACTCAAACCTTTCTCCTAGCAGATAATGCTCATACATCTTCAAAGAAAAACTATTGCCTCCGATTACAAATCATGAGTCAAATAATTCCTTTCGTGCGACTTTAGTTGCCGACTAACATAGGCAACAACCTTCTCTTTTACATCAACACCGCACCTAATCCGGTACCACAAGCATCTATATATACTGTCAACTCCTTATTTCCACTTGGAATGGTCAGCACTGATGCACCCATCAACCTCTCCTTTAGAATCATAAATGCATGCTCACACTTTGCATCGCATGCAAAATCCTGATTCTTCTTCGTCAAATTGGTCAACGGTGCTGCTATCTTTGAGACGTCCTTGATGAAGTATCTATAGTATCCCGCCAATCCTACGAAACTCCAACCTTTGAACGCTGCCACTTTCGCAGGATCCACTGCTATACCCTGTCCAGAAATGACATGACCTAAGAATCTCACTTCTCCTTTCTAGAAGTGATACTTAGAAAACTTTGCTCTCAACTTGTGCTTCCTCAACGCCTCTATTACAATCCTCAAGTGCGTCTTGTGCTCCTCTTGGGTTCTGGAATAGATCGAAATATCATCTAGGAACATATGCATGAACTTGTTTAGCTGATCTCTAAAAACCCGATTCATGAGATCCACAAAGTATGCCGGAGAGTTGGTCAATCCAAATGACATAACCAACCACTCATGAAAACCAGATGGTGTACGAAACACCGTTATATGCACAATCTTCTTCGCTACTCTAAGCTGGTGAAATCTCGTTGCCAAATCCATTTGAGAGAACACCTTCACACCATGAAGCTGATTGAACAAGTCATCAATACGTGGGAGAGGATACTTATTCTTCTTCTTCAGTTAATTCAACTCACAATAATCCACACATAACCTCAAAGAGCCATCCGCCTTAGTCTCGAATACTACAGGTGCACCCCACTCAGATATACTCCTTCTATTGAACCCTCTTCTCAATAGGTCATTCACTTGCACCCCTAATTCCTAATGCTCTCTGGGTTCTATACACCTCAAAGGCATAACTATAGGTCTAGCTTCCTTCACTAAGTCATCTGAAACTAAATCTCTCTATGCGGCAGTAATCCAGTCACTTCCTCACATACATTCGGATACTCTCTATCGATAGGCACAGATGACAACCCCTCCTGTGGAACTTCAAGCAAATATAGAAAGCTAACCATCAACTCATCCTCTAGTAGGCAGCCAATCACTACCGTCCACCCTTCCACATCTATGATTGTCACCAATAGCTTCTTGCAATCCACTATCGCCACATGCGTCTTAAGCCAGTCCATTCCCAAGATAATCTCGAATCCAACAAAATTCAAGACAAAGCAATCACAAATAAAAGAGAATCCATGGTTCGATAACACTGAGCCATGATGAACCATGCAAAGGCTAGTAGAGCCTCCAACAGGGTTTTTCACAATCAAAGGTCGATCTAATATCTTGGGTCTCAATCCTAATCTGTCTACTAGGTCACTACATATTAATGAATGTGAAGCCCCGGTATCAAAAAAACATGAATATAAACATCCTTAATGGAAAACATACCTTGAATAACGACCTTTCCCTTCTCCTTCGCCGAGGAAGCACTCGATGAAGCTGGAACAACGTCTAAAGCGTATGCTTTCACCACCTATTTTTCCTTCGCCGGTTCCTGACATTCATTCTTCAAATGCTCAAGCTTATCACAATTGTAGAATTTCTTCTTCTCACTCACTTTACAATCTTTAATCAAGTGACCCTTCTCCTTGCATCTATAGCAAGTAGGTTCCCACCTAGCATTCTTCTGGCCATTTTTCCCTTAAGACCGCATCCTCTTTCCATTCGAATTTTTCTTGCCACCACTGCCTTGTTGCGGTTTTAGCTCTTCCTTCTCAGCAGAAAAGACAACAGCTGTCCTAGACTTAGGATACAAATTCTCATGACGAAGAGCTTTCTGAACAAGCTACTCAAATGGCTCATCAGTATGGTATACCAGCTTCTCTCCAACGTAATCATCTAGGACAATGGCGAACTTTTTATTTTCTTCAATGAATTGTCGATGAATCACATCCCTTACTTTAATAAAGCATCAAACTCTACAACATAATTAGAAACTGACATATATCCTTGCTTAAGATCAGCAAACTTCTTAAACAGCTCTAACTTCCGAGCACCGGAATAAACTTCTCTTCAAACCCTATTTTGAACAGGTCCCAAGTAAACTAATCTTTAGACGTAGCAATAGTAATGACGTACCACAAGTTTATGGCCCGCCCTTGAAGCTGTCCAGAGGCCAGCTTCCAGTTTATAGCATCGTCCACTTCCATATCACTAAAGATGTACTCCTAGTATCCAACCAATCATGCACTTCTATGGCTGACTCTGTTCCATGGAATGGTTTTATTCCTAGAGTAGAATAGTATTTACTAAACTTGGCAAAATCAGCCTTAGGCGCTTGCATGGTAGCACCTCCACAAACAACCACACCAGGAGCAGCAGCCTAAATATTCCTTATCATAGTTGCCATCATAACATTCAACATCGCTTGAAAGTCAGGTGTGGTAGCTCTTGATCCTGCTTCTTCCTCAACTCCCAAAGCAGAATTCCTTACAGTATTTCTTGCATACCAACTCATCCTTAATCTATAACAAGAATGATCATTCTTTCATAAAGAAAAGAAAATCGTGTCTATGGTGCTCGTGTGCATGCGACTTATACCATATAATATATTACTATATAGCTTTGAAACTAAAATATACAAGTACGCACTCTCTCGTATATATATACACTCTTGCTCCAGTTTAGGGTGATAACTCCTTCCTTATCTTCACTAGATCTTAGCACCAACTTAGGTTAATCGTGTAACCAATGTGAGTTAGTGGAATTGGGATCTTAAGGCTAAACTAACACTAGAAAGGGGGTGAATAGTGTTTAATAGATTATATGAATATTTTTCAAATTCTTTAAGACTCTACTTGGAGTGATGTAATTCACAATCACAGAATCAAAGTGCAGATAAAAGTAAATGCAGTAAAAGTAAAAAGGAAAGAACATGCCAGGATTTTATACTGGTTCGGAGTAACCCTACATCCAATCCGCACAATTCCTTGTACGGATTTCTTTTCAACTAGGAAATGCAAATACAATCTCGATTTCAAGGCTATGAGAGTCTGAAACATACCCTCCAGAATCCCAACGTTTGGATAGAGTTACTTGATTTCTGAGCTTCAAGCACACTTACTAGATTTACGGGCTACTAAGCACACCCAATTAATTTATGAGCTACAATCCCACCCATAAGTATAGCAGTATGATTTGATAGAGTTTTACAAACTCAGATCTTTGATCTTGATTACAATTGATCCTATAACTCTTGAATAACACTTTGATCTTGATTTGAGTCGGAGAGATGAGAGAGATAAGAGAGTAGATGAAGGAGAATCAAACAAGTGATGATTGAATTTGATTCTAATTGAATTTCGGTAGAGTTTGGATATACTTTGATTTAGAAAATGAGAGAGTGGAAAGAGGAGAGAAGAATAAGAAAGTATATGATAAAAATTCGTTTGGAAGTCCAGTATATATAAGGAGACAACGGTCTTGTCCATTCGCGAAGAGATACGACAAAAAGAAACTTCCATTAAAATTTGAATTTTAAAATTTACGCCCACTATATCAACATACATAGATAGAGTATGTCGACATACTCTTCACAAAATTGAAAAACACTTTAAAAATATTATTTTGAAAATCCGTTGCTTTGTGAAATAATTTGATACCCTGTAGAATCATTTAAATATAATTTATGCACATTATAAACATATTAAAACTTGATAAAATTTTATAAAATAATTTAATTTTTTTAATATAATGTAAATAATATAGATATAATTATAACTTATTAAAGTGTAAACAAAAATTCAATATATATATAAATTTAAAAGCACTAAAATAATAACTTTATAAGTATAAGAGATTAAAAATCACTTTGAGAAATATTTTGGAAAGATTATTTTAAAACCAGGATATTGGAAAAAAAAATTAAAACAAAATTAGAGAAGGAGAGAGAGAGATCAGGAAAGTGCTATCAAGGTTTTAACATAAATTCTACGACTCTATAACTTATCTGAAATATCTTGAAATCTTGAACTCTTCAATACTCACGAGTCTTCATTCTTGAAACTCCATATCGGCATCTTGAATCTGCTCTTAATACTGTACAGTCTTCTTAATCAATACATGTCTAATATCCTGCATAGTATACTATATATATATATATATTGAAAAAAACCTTATTATCTATGTTTAAAATAATGTCATATAGTTTTATCATCAAAATCAATACCTAAGGTACTAACAATCTCCCTCTTTTTGATGATGACAACTCCTGTATATAAAACATAATATAACCCCCCCTCCCCCGGAGGTACAAAACTCTCCCTTAATCTATGCCTAGATTATATATACATTAGATTTTATATATTTCTCCCACTTTGTCATTAACAAAGATAACCACCTAAAACTATAGCTCTAATACTAACTCATACTCTAACTCCAACTAAATAAAATACTAATTGATGCAAATAAGAATTGTATATAATGATGATGAGAATAATTTTATAAAAACAATAAGTCTTATGTAAAGTTAGATAATCATAATCAATATAAATATAAATATAAATATTCATCCACTCAACAAAGTTAATGTCACACACCGTTCAAACAAATCCACACAAATCAAACCAATCAAATCAAAACCAAAGCAAGTATTATTATTTATATACAATCAACCTACTTAAACTAAACATTTCGAGGAAATTCCACCCATCCTTTTGTGTCAAATATTGGATCCGCTTTGATAGCATCCCAATCTTCATCATCTTTCTTGATGGTACACTCTGGATTGGTGGTTGGTTCTTCTTTGTTCAAGGCAACCACCGAATCACGTCGAAATCCCTTTCTTGCTCCTTGATCATCTGCAATTGACTTAATTCTAAGTGCCTCTGGTTTGTTAGGACGAAAGAAAAAATGTTCTTGAATGATTCAAGAGTTTGTTCGAGGTTTTCGCAAAGTTTTTTATGTGGGGAAGCCTTTATTAAGGAGATAAGTTTATATATGAAAAAGAGTGAATAAAGACTGAAAATAATGATTTTCTGGAGTGAATAGGTATATATTAGGGTGAGAAGTCGTTTGAAATGAACTGGTCTTTGGTGGTTATTATTTTTTTAATTTTAAAGAATTTGGAAAACTGGCCGTTATATGTCGACATACATGATTTGCATATGTCGACATATGCAATATATTTTTCAAAACTACTTTATTTTAAAATTCTATTGTTTTGGCCTATACTATTATATTTGTATGACTTTCCAGAGAAATCGATAATGTATAACAGCAAGAAGTAGAATGCTTATGATAATAAGGATGAGTATAAGGAATAAAAGAAAGATACATGAGATTCAACATAAACTTAAAACTAGAAAATTCAAAAACAAAAATTGCTTAAACAAAAAACTAGAAAGATGTGGATGAAGATGAAGAAGAAGAACCACCAGGCTTGTAGATGATCTTTCCAAAAAAATTGTCCATTTTGTTGGAAATTGGGGTAAATCTCTTTGAGAATGATTTCTTAAGCTTTCTTTGGTTATGAATGATTTCTCTTGATTTTGAGAAGATCTTTGTTGGATGGATTAGGTGGCATATTGATACTTTCCTTGGAAGTATTCTCCTCCTCCTCTTGTTCTTCTTCTCCGACTTCCATTTCCTCTCCTTCCTCTTCCTCTTCCTCTTCCTCCTCTTCTTTTATTTCTTGCTCCTTTTCCCAGGCCAACCTTTGTTCCTTTTCTATAATCTTTTCATAACGCTCGAAAAAGAGTGAAATATGCATAAGTGAAATGTTGGCCTTGTCAAATATTTTTTAATGAATTGTTTCCTCTCCTTTAAGGTCAACACAAAACTAATTGAAAAAATGAGTAAGATACACACCATGAAATAGTGTGTTTTCATGTAAAGGAAGATTTTTAGGAAAAAATTCATCCAAAATGCCTTGAGACCAATTTATGTCGTATTGACCATAAATGGCGAAAAGTGCTTCGAAAACTTTTTGCGTCGGGTTATAATAACTACCCGTTCTAGGAGTGATACTTTGTTGCAAAAGAAGACTTAAAATTCTTGCTTTTGGATGCAAGTTTTTGTTTTTAAATTCAAAATCATCATCACTTTCAAAAATGTCATGGATTGCTTCACTATTTTGAAAATCAATTTGAAAAGTTGAAAGGTCCATTTTACTAAATTTGCATCCAAGAATGTGACCCAAATGTTCACAATGTAAAACAATTTGTGTCCCCTTGACACTACTCTAAACTTCTCGTTCTCTTCCATCATATAAAATTTGCATAAAACATCTTCACCAATTTTGGATAACAAACGAAATCATTTTGAGAAGCATCGATTAAACCAAGAATTCCATTTTGCAAACAAAGATTAAAAAGATCATAAGTAGGAAAATCTTCAAAAATAGCAAATCTTCTGGGAATGACTTTTCCGAAAGATATATACTCAATATAGGCTTGCGTGGTTTCTTTATCATTAAAAATATATTCTTTTATTTTCTGAAAAGGCCTCTTGGTTACCTTAGTATCGCTTGTGGATGTCATTGAAGAGTAGTTTGAAGAGATAAGAGAGTTATCATTTTTGAATTTGAAAATGAAAGTGAAAAATGAATGGATAGAGATGAAGTAAGCAAATAGAGAACCAAAGGACATGTTCTCTATTCAAGAGACATCTATCAGAACATAGGAGTTGGTGAAAAGGTGGAGAGAAATTCAAATTTTGAATTTGAAATTCAAAATCTCTCTAATATGTCGACATATGCACGTGGGGTATGTCGACATATAGGTCGAAATTTTCAAAAAAAGAAACTTCAACAAATAATTCCTATTTATCTATACTTATAATTATCTTACATTTATTATTTAATATATACACTAAATAATTTAAGATACATTTTATATTATTTTTATTTAATATTTTATTAAAATATATATATATATATATGTACATATTATTTAAAATATATGCACACATTATTCAACCAATATTATTATTAATCTGTAGGTTATTCCTAACAACCAATAAAGCAACCAAAAAAATTCCTTCAAGAAATTAAAACTTTTGATATATTAAAAGCATAACTTTTTCTGATCCATTTCATCATTTTGTTCTGAATTATGTATTTCTGTGAAGCACATGTTAGCAATTTCTGTATCTGATTCATTATCACTTGAGGATGTGTCTGAATCATCTAATGTTGTAGTATAGGCTCTTCTCCGTTTTCTGGATGAATTAGTATCTGGTGTAGTTTTCAGTTTATTGAGATGTGGACTATCTCATTTAAAATGGACAGGTTCATCGCAATTATAACATCTAATGCCATTTTCGATTCCGCTTCCTGGATTTTTGTTGTCATTTCTTTTGAAATTGTCCATCTTCCTATATTTTAGAAATTTTCTGAAATTCCTTTCATGAAAGTAATGTCTTCATCGTCATCACTGTCTGAATCCGGATCATCTGTCATTGCATTAAAATCTATAGATTTCTTCTCTATTGCTTTGCTCCCAATGATATCTTTATCTCCAGTATCTACTTCCTATGATATCTCCGAGTGATAGCCTACTAAAGAAAGCAACTAAAGCAATCATAACATCCATCAAGCAATCCTCACTATTACATAATGTGATGTGAATATATGATAACTCGTATGGCCTCCTTACTACCAGGGACTAATGGAAATTCTAGTTTTTAGTGTACTCTCATATCTCGTAGACAAAAGCTAGATATGTGTCTCGTAGCCCAAAGCTAGAGCTAGACCTAAAGCTACCGGTTCAGGACATTCAGATCCACTCCAATGATCTATGGGCATCCCCACTTATAATACCCTTGCTTCGAGTAAGATAGAAAACACTCTGAGTTTCAATGATTCCTTAGCACATACATTCGAACCCACCTTTCTGCTCAATCCAGTTTCCATTATCCAGGAACCATTTCATGTTCCTCATTCCATAGCTCCCTCCTTTATCGAGCCGCTATCTTCAGCACCTTCTCCCTTCACGAGTGACCAACCGAAGATACAAAGCTTTTACCATGCTATTACATCGCCATCCAATCCTCAAGCAAGCGAGCTAACACGTCCAGCATGATCTACAGAGTCTCATGCTTTCTCCTTGTATAAGCTCGACCCTACTGCAATCACGAAAACAACTCGGTACCGACCTAAATAACTCAATACCGACTTATTAACTTAGCAAAATTTTGGCTAACTCTCATTCCTTGCTTCTAGTACTCCATTCCCAAGTGCTTCAGACCTTGAGCCATCCATCACAACAACTCGGTCACATGCTAAAGCCTTTATCTTCAAGTTCCAGAAACAAGTCGGTATAACATCCAACACTTAGCTAATCTCCTATATCTTGTCATATTCCACCTCAACTAGCCATGCTCTAGAGATCCCTCATAATCGCTGAACCAATGACCAATAGGGATAACTCGGTATCGACATGAACAACTTGGTACTGAGTTGTCTACTTGGCGAATTTGGACATGTGACTTGAATTTCTGGCTTCCTCTATACTCCAGAGCCCTCCCTCCAAGTTTCGTCAAATTCTGACCATCTTTGCTTCTGATTTGCAAATTCATCAACCTATCTTCCTAAGTATCCAAAACATTAGCAAACAACACCAAAACACAACATACAACCATATAATAACATGCATATACATCCATTTCAGCAAGCAATACACAAGAATGTGATAAACAAGCAAATTCTAATATAGATCTACATATTACATACACATATGAATATGAATAAGAAGAATTATTGAATCATTATTGAAAACTATTTCAAAGGTTCACAAATTTAGGTCATAAGCATATGATAACATGTAATTAAAACTAGAAAAGGTTTTAAGGCCAAAAATCATGTTAAAACATGCGATTCTACTATATGAACATGCATAGGATAGTGAGAAGGAAAAAACCACTTACCAATTTACAAAATCAATCAATTCAAGTCTAGATCTGATGTGGATAGTAATAGAAAGTAGGGAAAATCAAGTAAAATGATGGTCTCTAACTTTTATCTGATGATCTTTTCTCTAATTAGTAATTCAGCATAGATTAGAGATTAATTTATGTGATTTTGGATGAAATTAGGGTTAATGGGGGTTTTTAACTGATTTGGAGAAGAGGGAATTTTTTTTAATTTAGCTCCTACAGCCCCCTATTTATACTAATCCTGACTTAGGTAATGGACCTAAGTATGGGCTTAACTAATTACACACTAATATAGGCCAGCAGTTGTCTATACTCAAACATGCATAACATCCTAACTATAAGTCTGTTTTCTTATTATAACCACTCTATGGAATGTGAAACAATCATCTTGAAGCAATGGAACTGGTTTGAGACCCTAATTCTGTAGGATCGTTTTCACCCTAAAGGGAGGGGGGTGAATAGGGTCTACTAAATATTAATGCAGAAATAAAAAAACAGAAAGTAATGCAGTAAAGATCACACATAGTTTTACCCAGCTTCGGCAATAACCTGTCTACGTGCTGCCCCCAAGGTTTCTACTAGAAATTAAGTAATCAGACGCTTACAAAAATACGTAAACTTGCGATACTCGCTAACTTGATTAACCTAACTCTAAGTTCAAAACTCTGCCACAACTCAGCCACTGAGTTGCGAATTCTCTGAACTACGCCACGTAGTTCGTAACCTAGTTAAAACTAGAGTTTGACTCAAATAAAAAATAAATCAAACAAAAGTACTAAAAATTAACATAAAACCCTAAACAACTATTCGGCCCAATTTAAAATCATAAAACATATATGGCCCACTTAAAAAAAATATAAACGAGTTTCCCTTTTGTATGCTTTCTGCTAATCCGAGCCGCCTTGTTCCTCTACGATTTGGAATTAGGGTTTTCATTGTATTGAAGAAGCCGATTCAATTGATTGATTGCAGTGATGATTTCACTTTGATTTGCTTCGTCAATTGATTCCCTAGCTTTGATTGCACTCGGTCGCTTCAATTGAGTCGAGCTGGATGTTGCTTTGAATTGGTACGTGATTTCCCCCTTTTCGATTTTTTTGATTATGCTCAACTTTGATTCGAGTTTTGGATTTGTTTGTGATTTTTTCTAAGTAAGCTCTTTGAAGTTTTATCTTGAACTCCAATCAATTGCCGATGATGATAATGGGTTAATTTGTAGGGATCGAAACCCTATTATTTCGTTCGTATATTTTGGTTTGAATTCTTCAATTACTTTGCTCGGCCATTTGATTCTTGATTGAACGATTGTGATGATTTCTGACTTGTTCTCTCCGACTTGATCATCCTTCGATTTTAGCTTGGCATTTGAATTTGAGATATATATATCTGGTTTCGTTTTTTACTGCCAACAACTTGTTCAATTCAACATTCTCTGTTCCATTTTCTGAATTACATTTCGTGATGACCTCTGATTGAATTCTCTTAACTTTGTTCAAAATGCTACTGATAATTATGATTTTTTTTCTTAAACACTTAAACAATGTTTTTTGTTTTGCCATTTCCTTTTGAACCAACTCCTTGACTTTGTTTGAACTACTACTGATAGTTACCCACGGCTGCTTCATTGTTTTTGCTGTAGTTGGTCTGAGTTCTTGTCATTTCATTGATCTGAATAGATATATGTGTATGTATATATATATATGCATATATGCATACATGTGTATATATGGCTGCTGCATACTCATGTTGCCTTGATGTCTCCTCTATTGCATATGTATATACATGTCACTGTGCTTGTATACATGTCAATGTTTGCTGGGTTGATTTCGTTGAACTCGAACTCCATGCTTTCCTTGTGCCTTTGTTATTCATGTTGAAACCGAACATTGCTTTCCTTGTGCCTTTGTTACTTTAGTCTGGTTCCATTTGTTGTACATAGTGAAACTGAATGCTAGCATATCCATTTTGCTTGAACATTTTGCTTTGTACTTGGCCCTGTACTTTGAATGCCTGAATGCATATCCATATCCATATGTACTGATCTGGTTTGGTTGCAGCCCTTGTGTTCATGTCTGAATCATGTTGAGTTGCTGTCATGTTGTTATTTGTTTTTGTACATTTCTGGTTGCATTTGGTGGTCTGTGGTTTGCCTGGGTTATGATGACTGGTCTAGTTTCATGTTTTCATGTTGGTTGAACCTGAGCATGTTTGAAATGTTGTATGTTGTTTCTTTGCACCTAACCATGCCTGAAACTTGTATTTGTGCATGTAGAACTGCTTGCATATCCATGTACATATGACCTTACCATTGAACTTGTATTCTCTGAAGTCTGGTTGCATAAACATACTATTGTCCTTATGCACTTGTATTCTCTGGAGTCATTTGGAGTCTGGTTGCATGTTGTTGTTGTGGTCTTGTTCCTCTTGAAGTCTGAGCATGTCTGGTTACATTGATGAATGTTCTTGCTTTGTTATTGAATCTGGTCTATGTTGCATTGTGATTTGCTTCGAGTTAAACTACCCCTGTGCATGTGCAGACTTGTTGTTTGCCTCTGAACTCCTGTGCACTGTTGCATTTGTCTGCATTTGCTCATTCATGTTATTGTAGTCATGCCTGAATGTAGCTTGATGCATTGCTCCATTGCTCCATTGCTGTGTTGTTTGTTTTTGCATTTGCACCTAAGTTGAATCCGGTCTTGGCTTGGGCTTGACCTTATGCGCACATGTCCCTGCAATTTTTTCAAGCAAGTGTATATCGGTGTGCATGATCTTGTGGCATGTACAGTGATACACTATGCATGTCACAAGTTGTTCGCGTATTTGAAATAGAAAGATGAATTAAAAGAATGATGATGAACAACCCAAATAACCGAGGCAAACAATATTTTCAAACACACACTTCATTGTGCACTGCAAAATATTTCTTTTTCAATTTTACTGCGTCAATGTTTATTTTGCAGATAGTTCATATGCTGGATACAGGCTGGAACATAGTTGAAGATCAAATACGAGTGATGAGTGAATTATGTAGTGAGGTGAAACATGTATGTAAAATTGTAAAGTGAAAATTGTGTTGTAATTGAAACTTGTATTTGGAATTTTGTAAATATAGTGAGAGCTTAAATTTGTACTATTTGAATTTGTAATAAAATATTTGTTTGAATAAAATATTTGTTTAAATAAGAATTCCGAGTTATTTATTTTATTCAACAAATATTTATTTAATTATGTGGAAAAATATAATAGTACAATAACAAATACATTTAAGCGAATATATATATGTTTATTATCATCAAACAAAAATCATAGGTTATTGTATTCTACAAATTCAACTCCTATCAAAATTTATAGCGTAAACAAGGTATTTAGAGTCAAAATGATCATATAGAAATTCGAAAAAAATCATAAATGCCGAAAATGTCCTAAAGAGTCATATCCCAAAATTATAGAGCCATACGACCTCACATGAATAAAACAAAAATATTTTACAATTCTCTGATATGTAAAATACAGGTTGTTACATATACTATTTGAGATAAATATATGAATACTCTTAGAAGTATTGAAAAGAGTATAAATGAATAACAGAAATTAAAAAACGATGTTTTATTAGATAAAAGAAGTCTTACAAATAAAAGAGGTTTTAATTAATAAAAAATTAATTAAACAAAAAGGGAATTAGAAGTCGCTTATATGACTTGATCATGCTTTGTATGACTTGATCGTGCTTTGTATATTTACTCATTTATGGAAAATATTTAGTCGTATACTTAGCACTAAAAGTCGATGAAGTAAGCTTGTCTATTTGTGGGAGTTAAGACTAATGTTCGAGTAGGGATATAAGCAACAGAGCTCTAACTTACCGGCTTCACGCTTGACCGAGGGATAGCGTGGGATAATAATATCGGAAATGCGACGTATATAAGATTTGGTTTCCATATACGACCATTCTCATTATTATTGAACGACCAAATTCGTCGATTCAGTCTTGAAGAGGATGGGATCGATATCTGTTTTACTTATCAAAAACCACTTCAAGACCGAGATACATGCTCTATCTCTTGGAAGTGGATCTGTTAGAGATGCTAAAATCCATGTATGATTTCGAGATCTGTTCGAGATGTGGGAATCAAATTTGGGATTCGTGGTTTGTTTGAGTGATGAAGATTCATGTGAAAGATGCCGAACGTGACCTTGACATCGGAAATGGCTAAAGACAGAATAGGCTGCACAACCTGGGGTTTAGCTAACTTGCGTCAGAGTGTTATTAACTCCATATCAAAAGATGCTTATCGATTGTTAGCCATCGTGAGTTGATGATATTTGTTCTACGTTATTCATGTTTATGTTAGGACGACAGGCTGCTTTGTTTTAATTATGGTATATTTTATCTAGAGATATGCAGCGCTCGGAGGGTAACTTCAAATCCTTGTGCATGTAGATTGGATCTTGGCTTGACCGAAAGGATCTTCGTGGAAAATCCATTATGCGAACATTCCTTAGCGATTTTGATTGTACCCTTTAATATGTTGTTGAATGTAATTAATTTAACCATTCCGACTATGTTATATATTTGTATTCTTCATTCCATACATTATCTAATATATCACCTTATGTACTTTTCATATGAGTGGTTTTTTGAGGGGATAAATGTTATGTCATTCCACGCGGTCTCAAAAGTTTTGTAATATGTTATACATATATTTCTTGAGTTTCTCATACCAGACTTATGTTCGATGCTGGTATTTGTTTCCCTAAATTCCAGCATACTCTTTCGAGTAGTTTGAGAAAGCCAGGTTCGTTGATGTTCATTAGAGCTCAAGAAGATAAGCTGGATGTTTAACCTACCGTGGTATTCTTATTTCCATTGCATTACTATTGTATGTATCAGCATTTGTGAGGATGGTTTGTTATAACTATCCAAGCTGATGATAGTACTTATTTTTGTAACTTTGAAATTTCTATATCAGAGTAACCCGTTGTACTGTCCTTTTGATATTATATATGATCGCCTCATTCTGAGATTCTGATATTGTGTTCTCTTCTTTCTTGTTTTATTTCTTTTTCTTTTATTTTCCTCTAACAATTCGTCCTTCCATCACTTAGGTGCTTGACACGTGAATACCATAAATGTATTGGTGTCGACATTTGAGGGTCGAAAAGGCTATTCTTATAGCTGGTATCAGAGCTGAAGGTAAAGCGAGAACCTTGGCTTTGGTGGGTTATGTCTCATTAAGAGATAGGGTAATGGAATATTGTAGCATGAGTTGAGCGTATTATACATATAAGAGCGTACTTGTAATTGTTATACATGTATACCTTAATGGTAATTATAACTGCAAAAATTAAAGATCTTATATAAGGTAACTTAGATTGTATGAATTATTAAATTATAGTTTAATTAATGTAGGGATTAATCATGTTCATTCGTTACCCCTCATCAATTTGTTTAGTCATGCTCGGCCATTTCATAGGCATTGACTTTCATTTGTTGATTGTTGATTTGTGCTCAACCAGTTTATGTGCAGTTTTACCTCATACTACATGGGTTAGGTAGATAGTATTTGTAGATACATTGAAATGAACACTTTGTAAATTAATTTTCACGGTTGGATTATAAGGCGTTCGATGACAATGATGGGTAAAAAGTTAACCTTAGTAAAAGAGGTTTATTTTAACATGAGAAAGATAAGATATTTTGTAAAATAAACATTTGCGAAAAGATTTTATATAAGAAAGCGATGTGTATAAGTATGGTTTATAAAACATGATTAATAAGCAAGAAGGATTTAACTGATATTTTGAGAACTTAAATCCCGGTGTCTTTGAAAATGTTTTTCAAGATTTTGGAGAAAATAATAGTAGTATTATTTGAAAGTAAAAATTTATGAAATTGGTTTTAGAGATTGAGATCACGGTACTTAGTAATATTTACAAAGTATTTGATACCATTTTGAAATGATTTTGGCTAAGTCCGAGAGGCATGAATTGGATGTATCGAACTCACTTCTATCGCTTGAAAATAATTCTGGTGATGAATTCAACATCATCGGTGTTCATTTTTGGGTTTCTAAGTATGGGAACGCTATAGAATATTTTGGCAAAAAAGATTTCTTTTAATCATGAAATTATGACTTAATAAACAAAGAGATATGCATATACTAGTATTTTAAATAATTTGAAATAAAACTTGGGCGTTTAGTCCTAAAGTTTTTCTTTAAAAAAAATTGGCTTGAACTTTTTAATATAGAAAAGTTTTACGTGTATACTCTGTAGAGTGCCCGAGTGGTAGTGGCATAGCCCGGAAAAAATGTTGGAACTTGTCATGTTGTCCCTTTCAAGTAAAGTGTGTTTAATAAATAATTTAAACTTTGTTAAGTTAATTTATGGAAACATGTAGCCTACACATTAGGATTGTATGGATGTGCATCATCATATGATATCTTGTTTTGTAGTTTTCATTTTTTAAAATGAAATGGGATTTTTGGTGATTTTGGATAGTCGAAAACATTCAAATCGTTATAGACTTAAAACTAAGTGTTTTTTGAAAATATAAAGATGAGCTTATATAACACTTGAACCTAGAAGGTGGTAGAATTTAAACCAGTTTTAAATTTAATGTTTTGTCTATACTCTTAGGATGTAGTGGAGTATTATACGAGTATGAACTTGAAGTTATATTTTACGAAATGATTCATAACTTATTTTAGTATTAAATGGTATACTATTTGTGTAAAAGAAAATAATTGAAAGGATATTGGTATAATTAATAATCCAATAGAATGAGTACAAAAGTTGTATGTATATCGTTTTATTCGCATGGCTATCCTTGATCCAGTATTCGAGTATATGATTTCGAGGTGGTTTACACTGGTCCGAACAAGGATTTTTCACTAGATTCTTAACGATGAACACCTGATACAGATTCTTTATATGATCCCAAAGCTTTCTATCATAGTATATGACTATGCAAGGATAATAGAGGTTTCCAATCAAGGAACTTGATCGGAGTCCACACTAGAGAGGTCAAGCGGACTATACTATTGGGAAGTAAAATTTGTGTGATCGAGCAAGTGATCGGATTTGACTTTGCGAACGGATGGTCCATGTACATCGTATGGGCTTAAGTATATGCATACTATGTTTTGTTAGCTTATGGTAAGTTTAGGTGACGACTCCTCAATTAGTTATGAGGTAGCATGAATTGTCGGCTAAGTAACAACCTAAGGCTGTTGAGCGTAAGGTACGCTTAATAGATTGTTTATCGTCCTTGTAAGATAAAGGGATTTTTAAACTTAGGCAAACCGTGTGCTATGTATGCTAGTAAATTTTGAATACTGTTAAGTATTTCTATGCGATTTTTTCTTTTGTTGCTCGTGTTGGAATTTCAAGGATGAAATATTATAAGTGGGCGATCCGGAATTTCAGACACTTCGTATTTAAAAATCTGAACTATCTAAATTTTTGAACCTTAGATTAAATGTTAATAAAATGGTTTAATAACCACATTAGCCCTCTTTTAAATCATAAGTAATGATGGTAAACTTGTTTTTGAAATTTGTTTACAAAAATATATTCTTTGAAGAAAAATCGATAATGTGACCGAAAATTAATTTATCGGTAAACAACATTTTATTCAATATAAGTTGTTCGAACTCTTGTACACTTGTATAAAGATCAAATGAACATATTAGAAACTAATCGACACACTTTGATTGATAAAGAAAATGGAATGTTCTGGAAGTTTCTAATGGATAAGAGATATAACATGTTAAGGGTACTAAAGGAATTACTAAAAGAAAGAGGTGTAAAGGAGAACTGATGGGTACGTGTGGAGGTAAGGCTTCCATGACCTGATATGGCAGTGAGAACAAGCTTAGGCAACACCATTTTGAGCCTAAATAAGCAAATGTGTGCCCTTGGTTAATAATCACAAATTTACAAAGCTAAACGCAAGCTCCTATAATGTCTTCTTCTTCTCAAATGTTCTAAAGAATATTTTTGCAAAACACCTCCAAATCCACTCAAACTTTGTCACAAGCCTTAAAGGAATATTACAACACCTTCTGCCATGTTAGATTTTGAAAAAATGAAGCTATTCTCTTCTCTCTCTCAATGGTTGTGAGCAAAGTGGGGCATTTTGCCTTGGAAAAACAAGTTTATAGTAAGAAGGAAGAAGGTGGTTGCAAGGTGATGGTAGGAAGTGTTCTTGAGTTTGGTTGTGCTTGAGCATGTGTTTGGCTTGGATCTATGTAAGTTATCTCACTATCTTGTTTGTGTATATTATGTATATATGTTTAGTGTCTGAAATATAAAGTTATAGTGACGTTAACTAACTAAATATGTATATGTATATATATTTATTTATTTATGTGTGTGTGTGTTTATGTATGTATGTAAATTTTTTATATAGCATATTTAAACAAATACACGTTCTAGGCTGACAACATATAGATATATGGATTGTTTATATGTAACTAGTTTAACTATATATGAAAACTTGATAAAATAAGTATATGTATATGTAATAAGGATATTACCAGAAATATAGTCTTGAATGACACCTTGAATGCTAAATTTGATTGACTCCTTTTGAATCTGAATTCAAACTCTTCCATAATGCACTACCCGACTGAAAGATTTATACACCATTGTTGAAATTTGATTTAGTCTTGTGTTTTTGAAGCTTGAAAGGATGAAGGAAGGGGACTTTTGGTATTGGCCAGAAGTGGTGAGGAAGAGAGCAATAAGAGAGTCTTAAATGAGGGGTTAAGGGAGTTTAAATAGAAGAGAAAGGAAGTAACAAAAAGTGGATTTAGATCCACAAATTTCTCTACCAATTCAAACCCCATTTGAATCAAATTCATCCCCTCCCCCTACCCATGTATAGCTGCTCATACCTTGCCCCAACATGGGCCTACTTGTCGCTTCAAGCCCGACCAGGTAATATACATTTAAATCTAGTGTAAACGTACACCGATATCGTATATCGATACTTGTGTATACAACTTTTATATACGCACTATTTTCAACATTGACCAACACAAATCAAATAAAATTTTATAATTAATATTTCAATAATATTAATTAATTTAATTAATTTATAACAATTACAATTTAATTAAATCAGGTGGTAGTTGGAGTATTCAACATTTCAGTTATGTGACTCTTAGGAGTAAATTCGAACAGCGATTAATATCGAACAATTTAAATATTAACGTTCACATGTCACTTTAGTAGTGATGTGACATTATGGTTAAATCTATCTTAAGCGGTAATCGATAGTGACAATTATTTACACTAATTCTCTTTGTCAAAACTATGTCACATTACGATTTATGGAATTTGGTAATGGTTAAAAATTCCTGTATAATCAAATATTTAACATTATAGTCTAAACACAAAGTTCTAGGTTCAATAATAACAATTATTATTAATCGAACTGCTCTAGCCATATACTTTGACTTTGAGTGGACTTCAGTCAACCGTGATACTAACCCCATTCACATAAGGAGCTGAATTCTCTTTTGAATAGTATTTCACTTCTAATATTTTCCTCGACCTAACTATTGTTGTTTGATGGACGTCGCGCCATGATTTAAATATAATCAAAGCGGAGTTTCCACATTTCAGCTCTATAGTAATCTCAAGTTTAGAGGATTGTGCAATATTGTTACTTCGATATTTTCTATTTGACCTTAGTTGTATTAACCAATAGAAAACTGTCGAGTGAGTCATTCCACAGTTATCCAATAACTATCACTACGTAACCCCTTGGTGCACCCAGCAACCATTAGTAATACACTGCACAACATTTGGAGAGCATTATAAACTCTAGTCTCAACGGATGTATCAATATCTAGCCTCGATACATATTGGCTAGGAATATTTAAAAACAATATGTTTGTTTTCACTGTGATAAATTTCTCATGGTTACAACATACTATAACTACTACCGAAAATATATCATTTTGGATTTTCTATTAAATATACTTAAATTAAATAAATAATTAATATAACGCACTATATCAAGTGTACAACATAACGAAAAACCCCTTTTATTACAAAAGAGATTTTATTATAGATTTAATTAACAATTTACATAATTAACCCAAAGACATACCCCTAACTTTATCAAACTCCCACTTGCACTTGAGGCTAATTATTGAGTCTCTATCTCATCCCATCAATCAGTTTGGTGAGAACTGATTTAGCCAGTCCCTTCGTGTATGGATCTGCTATGTTGTTTTAATTGTCTATTTTGTCAATCAACACTTTCCAATGCTGATAAATACGTTCGAGCCAAATACTATGGATCGCTGGTGATCCATAGACCATGGATCGCTAGCGATCCATGCTTTTAGCTCGGGTCGTGAGGCAAGCTTCAGTGGTTCCTTCCTGAGTTCATCTGTAAGCAGTTGGCGAACGAGCCTGGCCTAGAAGCTCTCTAATCACTATAAATAGCATCCTACCTACAACACAAACGGGAGATCCTCAGACTGGTTGCTAAAACTCTGCGGGAAGCTTTCTTCACTCTTCACCTCCCTCACAACAATCTTCAAAGGAGTTCACCGTGATTCTCCAGTGGATTCTAACTTTGGAGATTCAATCTAGCTAAGGATAATCAAGAGCTTTGTAATAAAATACAACTTGTAACATCAATCAGTTAATAATAAAAACTATAAAGCGGACGTAGGCTTCGTTAACAGCTGAACCACTATAAAAATTCTCTTGTCTTCTTTCTATTCTACTCTTTTACATATATTCTATATATCATTGCTATGTGAGAACAGGACTGGTGCTTTCACACTCAAACCAGGGTGTTAATCCATTTTTTGGGTTAACAGATCTGCTATGTTGTTTTAATTATCTATTTTGTCAATCAACTCTTTCCAATGTTGATAAACTGTCTTTATCATATAGAACTATTCAGAGTATGCTTTTTGACTTCTAATGAGCTCTTATCATGACATTGTTATCATATAACAGTAACGTGGCATTCTCAATACTTGGAATCACCCTAGCTCGACTAAATTTATGCATCTATATTTATACATTGCTTTTTATTATGGCGCTACTCAAGGCGATGTACTTAGCCTTTTCGATGAATCAGCCAAAACCATTCATTTGGAACATTTCCAACTTGTAGTTCCTTAATTAAGGTTGGAACATGAATTTAATATTGACATATTATATTCGATATCACGTATGAAGTTTGAGTTCGAATACTCCTTCATAAGGATTTTGTTGTTTCTATAAATAGTTCTCTAATATTTCGTAAATATTTGAGAACACTCTAAACTACCATTTAGTGATTTTAATTTTGGATATTCTCCTAATGTATCAAATGCATTAATTAAATATGATATTGTACACAATACATCATGTATGATAATTCATATTGCCAATGCATAAGAAATCCATCTTACATGATCCATATTGAACATTTTAATATGGTGTTTGTTTATTTCATTTGGGATATTCCCAACATCCTTTATATTTATCATAATATATATAGTTTACAAAATCAATTTTGAGTTTTAAACAACCAAACTTTGACTGATTTTAACATAATGCATCATTAATAATCAGTAGTATGTTGTTTACTTATAATTTAGAAATATTTATGTACCTTTTAATGTTCTTTACTATAGACACACGCTTCCTTTGCATTTCTATTGAAAATTAAACTATTTGATATTTCTATCAAAACACTTGTTCAAATCTTATGCTAGTCGAATGATACTTTCATATCTATTCTTAGATCACATTCGAAAACTCACAAACTCAATATCGCTCTGACTTACTTCGAGACACTTTGGTAGTTATGTGCAAACTGTCTATTCTAAATCATTATTTAGAATTTTTTGCTACAACACATATGTACCAAAATACAAAGTTGTACCATGTGATAATTTTATGAATAAAATTTGAGTTAATCCAAGCACAGAGTGAATAATAAATCTATTACGCTAATTTCAGCAATTGAAATTTATGATATTATTCTTATCAATTTTGTTCACTATATTCCAAATGCATTAGTCTTTACCTTGAAAACACACATTTGCAGTTGATGGATCATATCCTTTGGGTACAACTATCAAAATCGTATTTTGATCAGATACATGGAATTAGATCGAATTGTGCATTATACCATATGGCAGAGTCAATATTATTAATGGTTTAGTTGACAACCAAGGATTATCTACTCTCGACATTGATAAGAGACATATAGTTTCTATTCAATGTGCGAGAATACTTATTAGACACTCAAATGTGTTGAGTTTGTTTAGGTTTGGTCAATTTTATTTCATTCTATTGACGCCAAAAGTTGATCATACCCAAGAATGAGTTTTACCGAGCCCGTGAGACCTAGATCTAGCATATAATAGTAGAAATCAAAGAAAAATAATAGGGAGACATAAGATTTTTATAGTAGTTTGGGGAACTTTGGCCTATATCCACTTTACAGTTTTATTGATTATGGATCTAAGAGAGTTTGTATGAGATCCCAGAGAATTAGAGTCACAACTACAAGAAGTTAACAAGTTCTTAGGCCTAGAACTACCAAAAGTAGCTTCCATGGTGACTATTATGAGGGAGGAAGATGGTGAAGGGCAATGGAATCCCAGATCCAGAGTGAAGAGAAAAGATCAGGGAGTAGGTCTTGTTTTGGTTTCACTATGGTGTGTATTTATAGGGGAAACGAGGTACTAGGTTAGAAGCATGCTTGCACTGGAGTCTAAGAGATAGCGCAATGTCGCATAAGAGATTTAGAGCCCCACAACCAAAACCATAACTCGGTACCAACCTAAGTTAACTCGGTACCGACCTATAGATCTTATTGAAAATTTACTTATTTTACTTGCTTTGCTCTTCTATCTTCTGTCCAATGTGTTTCAAGCTCTTTTCTATCGACATTGTGTTGATTCCAGTGATCTTTTCAGTATCACTTAAGTTTTCCTGATTTCTTGGTTTTCTTCTCATTAACCATGGAAATGGCTTTCGAAACTCTAGAAAAACTAGTTGATCATGAGTTTTTGGAGTAGTATAGGAGTTGTATGGAGTTTATGAGGTGAAACTTCATGAATAGATAGGTCGAAACCGACCTACAAAACTCGGTGCCAAGTAATGTATTTAGCTCCAATTTCTTTGAGATTTGTTGAGTCGCTTCATACCATCATTCCAGATTGTTCTAATCATGTTGGAGTGAATTATGAAGGTGAAAACCATGTTGGTGAAAATCATGATCTTCGGGTTGGGGTTGACTTGACTTGGTGTCCGACCTGAGTGGTTTATGTGTTTTCTTTAGGCCTTGCTTGGAGTTGTCTATAGGTTGGACTACTTGGAGTCTGACCTAAGAGTTTTGCGAGTTCAACCGGAGTTTTGCTCGGTGACTGTTGCCTGGAGACTGACCAAAGAGTTTTGTGAGTCCGACCAGAGCTCTACTTTGTAACGATTGCTTGAAGTCCAACCTGAGAGTTTTTCGAATCCGACCCGAGTTCTCCTCTGTAATGATTGCTTGGAGTCTGAACTCATAGTTTTGTGAGCCCGACCCAAGAAAAATCATATTTTGGTACCGAGTTATGACTTATAACTCGGTACCGAGTAGACTCGTATCTGACCCGGGTTTGCCTTGAGTTCGACTCGGACCTGATTCCAAGTCATATCGTTTAACCTTGCCATTTCTCAGCTCACGTTTTCCTTAATCTTTCCTAGGTTCAGCTCAGATATTACTCGGGTCCAACCTCATGCGCCAAGTTGAAAAACTCAAGTCGACTTTTTCCGCTCTTTTTTTGATATCTCCTTTTTCTTTCATTTTTATGATGTTTTCAAAGTCCTTGAATCATTTTATTTTCGTTTTGACATTCTAACTTCCAATTGAAATGAACTTGGTCAAAACCCAGTTAACAATTGCCCCCAAGAATATGCTTTCGTTGAAAACAAAGTGTACTCTGGATTAAGACAAGTTCTGATTTTCTATACCTTGATTTTGGATAGTCATTCAGAAACTGCTTTGTAGCATTACTTTTGTTTGATAAATATTCCTTCAACCGTATTGAATAGTCAGAATTCCATTCTTTATTTTTCTTACTCAGGACATGATCTACGCTCTAGAGATCGTTCCATTCCTTAGACGAGTATGCTCTCTCCTTGTTGTGTATTGTTTTCGTTTTTTCTTTTCTGTTGCTACCTACCTTCGGGACCTTCCAGTGTCGAATCCTTCAAGTCATTGTCGAGAATTTTCGGCCCCTTATTTCTACTAGACATCAAGTGAAATTCATCTAAGGTCAGAGGACTGGCGATTGCAACAGCAATGGCCAAGATGGTAGTGGTGTAACTAATTGCTTCTTAGTGGAGATAGTCTTGGGTTGTGCATAACCTATGATGGATCTCAAGCTTGTCTTAGCTCGTATTCAGGCCACTTTGGAGACACATCCGACTCTCCATCTTAGGTTAACACCTATCAATGCATGACTGTTCTTGTATTGTCGCTTACATTCCAATAAAACGGTTCACTTCAGGAATGGTCTTGTTGGATTATTCTATCGCTAAGCTTTCCCAATTGCTGCACTTCTCGTGTTCCTGAAAAGGAAAATCTTTCCATATCATTCCGGACAGCGGCTCCGTTATCGATTATTCATCGATAATAGGTAAGTTCCGACATATAATGTCACTGTATGACATAGCTCGTTTTTCTGGCATGAGCAAGCTATCTACACAGGATGATCCTTTAATTCCATATGGGACACTGGACCTATACAGCATAGACAAACAATTCTCACTTGCCCCGGTCAATGCCCAAAATCCGATTGGTCGATTTACGTCGACATCCTTTGGACTCCGAGTGTTGGTCATATGGTTTCAATTTTTCAAAATAAAACATACATGATCATGTTCAAGGTGAAGTTTCCTTTTCTAGATTGACTCGCCGATCACCTTGCTTCAAGTCTGGTGATGGTACGTCTACTCCTCCTGAAGCTGAGCCCTCCATAGCTCTGGCTTCACCTTCCATTCCTGTTATGCCTAGACAATCGATCACGACTGGATTGCAAGGCATAGTTGCTTTTACAGATTTGTTGCTAAATCCGCCTCCTTTTCTAAATGAGTATGTGGCTTTATGGGTCTTGGACGAAGCGGGAAGGGCAAGTAGGGATCTCCTGAAGCTCACTAGCCTATCGGTCTTCCTTTTGGTCATATAGTTCATACACTTTGTTTTCGCTTCAAATAGGTTGTGTTCCTTCCGACTTACTGTTAGTCGCAAAGAATCCTAGTTCTATTCCGCTCCTTATTGTCTTAGAACAGTAGTAGGGATGTTCATCCCCTCTTCGTATGTTCTTTGCCATAAACTAAATCCTGTTTATGGAACATATTTTTTAAAATGCCTGATTCTGGGTACTAGCAATAGCTGAATGTTGTAGGGAAAATTATCCAATTGCCCATAGTCTAAATGTGTTTTCCCTATCCTAATCCTGGATCGGGAAAACCCAACGATACCAGCTTTAGATTTCTTTATGATTATCCTTGTTTATTATAGACCAAGCGTATCCTACTTAGACACTAGCATTGTCGCAGGAGTTCAATCGTCCACCGGTTTCGGTTGAAAACTAATGCGTGAATTTTTCAATTCTGAGCATCCTTCTTGACGTTACCTACCTTCGGGCAATAGTCGATTCCTACAACCTGGGATCGAATAATCCTATCGATCCCTGTGTGGTTATTCCTTCCTGACATCGCCTATCTTTGGGCGATGGCAAGTCCCTGATGATCTGGGTTAAGTTTCCCTTGGCCGACTTTCATTGCATATAGCCCAAGTTCTGCATTACTCCTTATCATCGAGGAACATTATCTACAATATTTACCCCACATTCATATGTTTCCATTATGAACTAAGTCCTATTCATGGAGTTTAGTGCGAATTTTGGCACTAGTGTGAGTTAAACATGCGGGGCGAATTATTTGATTGCCCTTAGTCCGATTGTGCTTCCCTAGTCATGGTCTTAGATTGGGAAAGCCCCATAATACTTGTCTTAAACTTTCCATGACCATCCTCACCTATCCTTGACTAAACGTGTCCCGCATGGTCGTTAGTGCTGTCGTTGAAGTCCGGTCAGGCACTAGCTTCAATCTCCAGAAACCAATGCAAGAATTATTCAATTTCGATTATCCTTCCTTGAAGTTGCCTATTTTCTAGGAACAATAGAATTCCTGAAGGTTGGTGATTACATCTTCCTGACATTGCTAATCTCCGAACAGTGGCAGATTTCTGAAGGTTGCGGCTAAAATCCCAATCATGCGTCGGTATATATCTCTGAAAACTAGCACATCAATGACTTAATTCCAAGCCTTTCTATACCGAGAGGTTCCTCTCAGTATCTAGACCTTTTTTCTCACTGCTTTGACATGTCCATCGGCATTCTTCATCGTGATCGTGGCAACGAAAGGTTATTAAAATTCGAGGTCGAAAATTAGTTCGTGCACCAGTTTCTATCTCTGGAAACTAGCACACCAGTGATTCTATTCTAAAGATTCATCCTTGATGTTGTCTATCTCTAGGCAATAGCTGATATCTGTAGGTTAGTGTCAAATGATTCGAGCGACTCGAAAGTGAATACTTCTTCCTAACGTTGCCAGCCTCGAGGCAACATCAGATTCTTGAAGTTTTTATAATTACGCCGTCCCGACGTTGCCTATCCTCTGTTGATGCCAGACCTTTGAGTATTATAAGACAGTACCTTCCTGATGTTGTCTATCTTTGACAGTGTCCGATTCTATAAGATTGGGTTGATGATTCAATCGAGCTCCATCTTTTTCCTTTAAAAGTCAGTGTATAGATGGTTACATTATAGGGTTTCTCCTTAGCATCACCATTCTTTGGGAGATGGCACATTCCTAGAAGCTAGGACCGAATGATCTGGTTGGTCCTTGAGTATGTTGTCGAACCTTCTCGACATTGCCAATCTTCAAACAACAACGAATTCCTGAAGACTAATGGATTTTCTCCCCGACATTGATTATCTTCATACAATGCTAGATTCCTGAAGGTTGGAAGTTAGTTCCTTCCTAACGTTTAGACCTTCCCAATGTTACCACTCTTCGAGCAAGGTCAGTTCCTGAGATTTATAATTGAAAACTCAGCCGAGCACATGCATCTATCTCCAGAAACAAGTGCATCGATGATTCTATTTTGGAACTGCCCTATGTCATCACCTACCTTTGGGCGATAGTGTGCTCATGCTAATCTTTGGGCAGCAATGACTTTCTGGAAGTTTGCTTCTCTTTCCGATGTATCAGAGGCAATGCCGGTTCTCAATAAGTAGGGGATCGATGTGACCGTTGATCCATCAGTTTGGACCTTCCCGGCGTTGCTGGAGTAATGCTGGTTCTCAGACGCCAAGGGTCGATTTGATTGTCGACCGTCGATTTTGGACTTTCTCGACGATGCGGGAGCAACATCGGTTCTTAGAAGGTAAGGGATTGATATGACCATCGATGCAGCGGTTATGACCTTCTCGATGTTGCCAATCTTTGGGCAACACTGATTTTCAGAAGGTGAGGTGTCGATGTGACCGTTGAACCGACGGTTAAGACCTTCTTGATGTTGCCATTCTTTGGGCCACGCTAGTTTATAGAAGGTTGGGTATCGATACGAGCCATTGATCCATTGGTTTACCTTCCCGATGTTTCCAGTCTTAGGATAACGCCAGCTCTCAGAAGGTTAGGGATCGATACGACCCATCGATCTAGCAGTTTAGACCTTTCTGACATTGCAAGTCTTGGGATAACGTCGGTTCTCAGAAGGTTGGGGATTGATGTGACCCACTGATCCAGCAGTTTAGACCTTCCCAACATTACCAATCTTGGGACAACATCGGTACTCAAAAGGTTAGGGATCGATACAACCCATCGATCCAGCGTTTTAGACCTTCTCGATTAGTTGCCAGTCTTGGGACAACACCGGTTCTTAAAAGGTTGGGGATCGATATGGCATGTTGAGCCAATGGTTTAGACCTTCTTGACTTTGTCGATCTTGGGACAACGCCGGTTCTCAGAAGGTAGGGGTCGATGTGGTGGTCGATCCAGCAGTTTTGATCTTCCCGATGTTACTAGTCTTGGGACAATGCCAGTTCTTAGAAGGTTGGGGATCGCTATGACCCGTCGATCCGGTGGTTAGTGAGTCTACACTACTCGTCCATCAATTGAGGACAAAGGAGCATTTTCTTGGCTGTGCTGCCAGTTGTGCATTATAGGAGTTTTACTTGGAAGAACACAGTTCCAGTGGTTCAAGAAGAAGATTTTATTAATGAGTAGAAGAAATGTCAAGTCCTGCTTATTTACAATAACCCCAGTGTCCTTGGCGGGCTTATTTGCGAAAGGAAATTGGATAAGGATGAAAGAAACAATATTGATTCAGGTTGCTGCTTCATTCTTAGGTGACCAACATGCTTGAAGTTTGTTTGATGACCTGTCTTTCATCAGCTCACCTGGGCCCCTCTCCACTGGGTCCAAGCATTTTTTCTTGAGCAGGTAGATCTTGGGGTTTTGCAGTTTCTTCGCTGTTACATGGTTCCCTAATATACCGAGGGAGCTTATTTTCCCTTATCAGCTCCTCGATCAAATTCCTTAGATTTCGGCATTCGTTGGTGTTATGCCCATGGGTTTCGTGGAAGCGACAGTACTTCCCGGAAGTTTATCTTGTTCTTTTGCTTCCATCCTAAGCGGCTTCTTATATTTCTTAGTTCCTTGAGTGGCAACATATGTATTTTCCAGTGTGTCATTCAAGGGCATGTAATCTTCCAATCCAAAGTTCTTCGGATGTTTTGCATTCGCGTTACACCTATTACCAAAGTTTTGACTTCTTTTCTTCTAATTAGCAACGTTTCCAGCGTTTACTGCGATGTTGCTCTGGATTACTTCCTTCGATTGTTCATCACCAACCTTTTTGTCGCCCAGTCTTGCTTCTTCCAACCGTAGGAATTGATTCGCCTCTCGGTGAAATTCTTCCATGGCAGTGGGTTGCTTCTTCCAACCGTAGGAATTGATTCGCCTCTCGGTGAAATTCTTCCATGGCAGTGGGTTGCTTCTTCTTTAGCCACCTACCAAAATCTATATCCGAGTGAATGCCCCGAACCAAGGCCATGAACACAAGATCTTCCTTTGGATTGCTAACTTATGTAACAACAATATTGAATCGATTCAAGAGACCTTTTAGTGATTCACCGGGTCCTTGAGAAAAGCCTGATAAAGACATCATGTCCTTGAGTCGTGCAGTATGCAGTTAGAATTGATCCATGAATTTTCTAGCCAGTTCATCAAAAGTCAATATGGTTCTTGGCATGAGCCTAGTGAACCACATCGATATTATTCCTTTCAAGAAGATACGGAAACATCTACAGTAAACAACATCCATAGCTCCGGCTCCATCCATGCGCCATTCATATTTGAGTAGGTGTTGTCTAGGATCAGAAGTGTCGTTGTACGATGGCATAGTCGACATTGTAAACTTTCTCAGGAATTCTTATCTCAAGATGATTTCAGTGAAGGGAGTTCCGCTTGAAGCCGAACCTTAGTCTTCATTCTTCCTTCCATTACTTTCCTCAACCCGCCGCTTGACCAAGTCAGCTATGTATTCCTCGCTAGTATATTATTTCGTAGGGCGACTACTAAGGGCTGCACCGAATGCTTGACTCTACAAACAGTCTCAGTTTGTTGGCTGGTGTCAAGGTTCTCTAGTCTTTAGAAGAACCATTATGTAATATCCCATTGCTGTGGAGTGGTTCAGCTGCGGCTGCCGTAATCCGCCAGCATTTCCTCTAACTTTTGGTTCAAAATCATCATCATCCATCGTTAGATCGTCATTAGAGTCTGAAACCACCATTGCATCTTCCTCGTGTGCACTTTTGCCCCAAGATTTGAGTCAGTGCCAGGAGGAAACCTCTCGGTATCGATTGGTTTCGTTATAGGAGGAAGACTCCTACTTCCTTTTGCTAGAATTCCTACAACTGTAGTAGTTACCTCCTTCTGTTTTTGCTTTCCATCCCTTCTGTTTTGGCCAGAAACAGAGGAGTATTCCTATTCTACCATAGGTGAAGTTTCCCTTCTGGTTCTCCTAGTACTTGGTTGCTACAGTGTTAGCAAAGCATCCATCTTATCCATGAGAACTTTTTGGCTATCTGCTATATTATGGTTAAGTTCGTGGATCATCTTATTAAGCTCTCCTCTGGTAACTACTTCCTGTTGAGCAGAGGATCCTATAATTGTGCTTAAAGTATTAACTTCTATTTGGCGAGTGTTTCCTACATCACAACCAGCCACTACTACTGCGGATCTTCCGGATCTAGTCTGTTTCCTAGAGGTCATGGTTTTCAACTAGCAAATCTTCAAATTTCCATGTAAATTTTTTGAATCTAACTTCTAGCTCTATCCAATTTAAAGTTGAGAGCTAGATCTAAGCCTAGATTCGGTTTCTTAGTGAAAGCACCAAAATGTTGATGCTAAAAATGGATTGCACCCAAAAATGAGTTGTAGGGAACCTGTGCAACCTAGATATAGTAGATAACAGTAGAAATCAAAGAAAAATAACATAGGGGACACAAGATTTTTATAGTGATTCGGCAATCTTTGGCTAATGTCCACTTTATGGTTCTATTGATTATGGATCTAAGAGAATACGTACGAGATTATAGAGAATTAGAGTCACAAGTACAAGAAGCTGACAAGTTCTTAGGCTTAAAACTGCCAGGAGTAGTTGCTTTGGTGACTATTACGAGGGAGGAAGATGTGAAGAATAGTGGAATCCCAAATCCAGAGTGAAGAGAAAAGATCAGGGAGCATATCCTGTTTTGGTTGCACTATAGTTTGTATTTATAAGGGAACCGAGGTAATGGGTCAGAAGCCTGGTTGCACCGGAGTCCAGGAGATAGCCCAAAGTCGCATAAGAGAATTCCGAGCCTTACGAGCCAAAACCATAACTCATTACCGACCTAAGTTAACTCGATATCGACCTAAGTTAACTCAGTACTGACTTATAAATATTGGTGCAAACTGACTTATTTTACTTGCTTTGCTCTTCTATCTTCTGTCTAATGTGTTTAAAACTCATTTCTATCGATTTAGGGTTGATTCCAGTTATCATTTCAGTATCACTTAAGTTTTTCTGATTTCTTGGTTTTCTTCTTATCAACCTTGGAATCGGTCGTCCAAACTCTGAGAAAACCACTTGATAATGAGTTGTTGGAGTAGTATAGGAGTTGTATGGAGTTTAGGAGGTAAAACATCGTGAATAGATAAGTCAGGACTGACCTATATAACTTGGTGTCGAGTTATGAACTTAGCATCAATTTCTTTTAGATTTGTTGAGTTGCTTCATACCATCATTCTAGATAGTTATAATCATGCTAGAGTGAATCATGAAGGTGAAAACCATGAGCTTCGGGTCGAGGTTGACCTGACATGGTGTTCGACCCTAGTGGTTTGTGCGTTTGCTTCAGGCCTTGCTTGGAGTCATCCAAAGGTTGGAGTGCTTGGAGTCCGACCAAAGAGTTTTGCGAGTCCGGCCCATGTTCTACCTGGTAACGATTGCTTAGAGCATGACCTGAGAGTTTTTTGAGTCCAACCCGAGTTATGCTCTGTAACGATTGCTTGGAGTCCGACTTGAGAGTTTTTTGAGCCTGACCAGAGTTCTGCTCAGTAATGATTGCTTGGAGTCTGACCTGAGAGTTTTATGAGTTTGACCCGAGCTCTAATGATTGCTTGGCATCTAACCTGAGAGTTTTGTGAGTATGACCTGAGAAAAATCATAACTCGGTACCAAGTAATGACTTATAACTCGGTACCGAGTTGAGTAGGGTCTAACCCGGGTTGACTCAAAGTCTTATCGTTTCGCCTTGCCATTTCTCAGCTCAGGTTTTCCTTCATCTTTCCAAGGTTCACCTTAGGTACGAATCGGGTCCGACCCCAAGCACCAAGTTGAAAAACTCTAGTCGACTTTTTCCACTCGTTTTTTTATATTTATTTTTCTTGCCTTTTTATGATATTTCCAAAGTCCTCAAATCATTTTGTCTTCGTTTTGACAATTTAACTTCCGGCTGAAATTAGTTTATCAAAAAGTCGATTAACACATTCCATGTAATCAATTTCAGTTTTGGTCGTATCCAAATCCATTTAACTACTAATAATTTCTAAAAGAAATTCATGCGTTATGATGTTAGTATTTCTTGAAAACAACAATTGTTTCACGGTGCAACAGAATAGGTATTCATAAACACGTTATGAACTGGCTTATATATAAAACTAATTTTGTTTTAGTTTATGATACTTATCGTCAAAACAAAAATTGGTCATCCAATGATGATCGTTCCCAAAGTCCTTTTTGGGTGGTCCACAAAGATCCTTGAAAATTAATTTTTATGCGTAATCTATCTACTCGCACAACCTATCAACTCCTTGACCTAGTATGTGCTGGGGTTTCTTATAAACCTTTATCTTGTATAATCTCTTAAACTATGCATTAGACGAAATTAACTTTAACCTTATGTACTGCTCTTAAGTACAAGACTTTAAAGAAAGAAGTTATCTCAACTTCATTCATTATTGACCATACTTTGTTCAACAAGGCCTGATTACTCCTTATCGAAACATAATTATGTATCATTGGAAGGAGTGACTTTTGTGGTTGGTCTTTATTCATTTTAAGATACATTTGGAACTCTTTTCAATATACTAACCTTTTCGATCATATTGAATAGTTTTATTTTCATTTGCACATAATTTCATTTACTTTCGTTTTATATTCTATTAGCTTACTATAGACACAATTCATGTGTATCAAATACACTTTCATGTCTATCATAATCCATTGTTGAATTTAATGAAGTATATGGAACCGTTTTTATATTATTAGACTTACGATTGTTTACATCTATATGTATCAATTCAAAGAGTTCATCAACTCTTATGTCGCCACTATATGAGTGCTTTGCTCTTAATTGTTTGAGATATAATTCACTAGTACCTTGTGATTCATAATCATAAAATCAAAGAATTATTTCTAAAAACTATGGCTTAGTCTATAATTCCAAAATAGTTGCAAATAAATTTAGATGCTTCTGTATTTTTCAATATACCACCTTTTTTATGAAAACAAATACCACTTGTCGGGCTAACAAGTGGCACAACACGCAAAGTAGATAAGAGGGAGTAGATCAAGTAGAATTAATAAGAAATCAATGAAAACACATGGATGTTTATAGTGGTTAGGCAAATTTTATAGCCCACGTACACTTTAATCTTATTCAGAATGGTTTTATAACAAGTAAAATAACTTTTCCGATTAGAACAGATCTACACAGCTCATAAGTGACAAAACTTGTGTAGAGAAAAGAGAATTAAGAAGAGAATGGCCAAAATTCCTCTAAAAGTTGCTCTAGTCTTGCCATTTATAAAAGAATCATCTACCAAAGTCTTCGGATCATGACAGACCAGATAAAACTCCAGATCCAGGAAAGTAGGAGGGAAGATGAAGTCCGCCTGTCATAAAATCATGTTACTACCAACATGAATCATGACAATGTCGACATGAATTGCTTAGTGAAAATCATGTGATTCCCCATACTTCATTTTGTATCTTCAATTCTTCAAGTTATGAGCACTATTTCCAAGTAATTTTGCTTGATACCAAGATGATCTAACTCATCTAGTACTTGTCCCTTTCTACACAGCTTTCTGAAGTTGTTCACCTACTCCTTAGAAATGTGCCCTAGGACAACCGTTTTTCTATTATTTACTTGATCATAGTATAAGAGCTCATTTTAGCCTACAAAAAAAAATCGTTACCGACATGAAATTATGTCGGTACCGGCCTCATTTTCCTCGTGTACCTTGACTCCAAACACTTTGAAATCTTATCCATTGCCACTCCAAGCTTGCCCTAAGTCCTTAAACCAATTCATCTTCATCCCGACATCTATATACAATTGAAACCTACTTGGTTTAAAATTTGGGTAAAACTTTCTCCTCCCCCAAAGAATACTTCTATTGGAAGCAAAGTATGCTTTGGATTAAGACAAGCGATATACAGCCATCTGCACAAGTCCATCGGTCATCCAAGAATCACTTTGAAGTGTTGTCTATATTCCAAGAGCATTAGTTCAACTACTTCAAATAGTAGTCCTACTACTCTCCTCACCAAGTTCTTAATCTACTATGAAGTTGGTTTCGTGCCTCAGTAAAGTGAGAATTCATTTTCTCTTTTTTTTCTTTCCCTCTTTTTTTTATATAATTGACAACTAAATCATGTCTGCACACTTTATGTCAGTACCGATATGAAATGCTTAATAATCCCAGCAATATAAAAGTGAGGACTTAGCATTTTTCAAAACACTTTCCATCGTTCTTTGTTTACTCGGTCCTAATATCCTTGCCTTCACTATCTTGAACCCTTAACCACCACCTCCTACATCGACTTCAACTCCAAACCGCCACCGCCTCCAACACTATATCGTCGCCATTGCTGCTCTCAACTCTCCCCGTTATAAGAAGATATCCACCACTAACCCCAAAGTGTTCAACCCTAAAATATCGACTTCATCAATTTTCAGATCCATTCGAAATGAGTTTTTTATGGTAGTATTACTATAGTGAAGTTGAAGGCATGGTCGAAGTTCTCCTACGGTCATGGAGTATTAAGGCTTTGAAGTGTGATCGATTATCGTCTGAAATATTGGCTATTGCAAAATTAAGTCTTTCCTAGGGTTTGTTAATATCTCAGTTATTGATTTTGATGACAACAGCCATAAACAAATATATACAATCACATAAAATATAGATACTAATGTTTTATAAAGTTATATAGTATATAGTGCAGAATACTATACAGGTGTTGAAATGAAGACTGTACGGTATAAAGACTCAAGTAGATAGACACGAAGATTCATGAGTACATACACCAAGATATGAAGATCTCAAGATTATAAATTAGTGTATAGAGTCATAACTTATATTATTAAAGTACTTGGTAGCAATCTTTGATCTCAATCTCCTATTTTCTATCTTTAAACAAAATAAATTTTCAAATATATTTCAAACTATTTTATAGAAGTTTTTTCAAAGTTCAAAATGCTTATAACTATGTTCAAACTATTTTACAAAGTATCAAATTATTTTATAAAGTAAAAAATTTTCAAACAATTTAAATTGAAATAAGCTTTCAAAATATACATGTATAGGTCAACATGTAGGCAGATTATATGTCAACATATATGCCGTAAAGTGGTTTTTTAAATTTTGAATGGAAGTGTCTATTCGTCGTAACTCTTTACGAAAGGACATATATGTCGATTTACTATATAAATGGGAGTTCTAACGAATTTTGAAGTTTAGACTTACTCATTTTCTTCCCTCCTCTTACTCTCTTGAAAACTCCCTTAAAATATACGCTATTCTCTTCAAAATTAACTAGAATCAATTCATACTTCTTTGTATTTATTCAATATTACTTTCTTACTATTTTGGAAAGATTCCTCACTTAATTCGAAGATCAAAGTGTTGTCCAAGAGGCTACAAGATCCATTGTATCCAAACTTTAAGAAATTGTCTTTGGACAAACTATCAACTTTATTTGTATATACTTTGGGTGTGCTTAGAGCTCATTCAAATCAAGTGGGTGTGCTTAGTAATCCGGAAGTCTAGTGGGTAGTTCTTGTAGCCCGTTCAAATCAAGTGGGTGTATCTTGAGCCCGAAAATTCAGGAGGGTGTGTTTTGTAACCTCGGAATTAAGGTTGTATTTAGGTTTGCCTTCTACCCGTTTAAAGATTGGAATTTGAAAAGAAATATGTACAAGCAATTGTATAGGACTGGATGTAGGAGAAATTCGAACCAGTATAAAATCTTCGGTGTCATCTCTCTAACTCTTTACTTTGCCTTACTACTTTTATTTATATCTATGATTGCATTTGTGACTATTTGATAATATAATTTTGTGTTGTTAATCAGTGATTTAATATTTAATTTGAAAGAAACCTAAAAAAGATTTAAATAAGTTAGAAAACACTATTCACATCCCTTTAGTAATTAATTAGCCTTAAGATCCATAATTTTGCAATCCACTTTTGGTATCAGAGCAATAGGTTTTCAAAAACTCGTAATTTGATTTTTGAAAAGTATAAATGGCTAGCAACGCTGTTAGTACACTTTGTTAACACTTTTGATGAAGGATAATCTACTGCTAGATCCCCACTTTTTAATGGCAGTAATTACACTTATTGGTCACATAGGATGAAGATTTATTTACATTCTAATGGTTTAGATATTTAGAATGTTACACAAAATTAGTACACTGAACCCAAACTAAATTTACACAATGGACTGCTGACCAAAAGGCACTTGCATAGAATAATTCTAAATCCATGTATATTTTATTTAGCTCATTAGATAAAAAATGAATTCGATAGAGTCTCTATTTATAAGTTTGCATATGAAATTTGGAGAACACTGCAAGTTACACATGAAGGTACTAGTAAAGTTAAACAAACCAAAAATTTCATGCTAACTAATCAGTTTCAGTTGTTTAAAATGAATCCAAATGAGTCTATTTCTGACATGTACAGTAGATTTCAAGATATAGTGCATTCTTTAGTAGCATTAGGTAAAAAAAATCTGAAGTGCACCAAGTTAAAAAAAATCCTCAATTCACTTCTTCAGAGTGGGACTAAAAGACACTAGCAATAGAAGAGGCTAATGATATTAGTACTCTGAAAATTGAAGAGTTAATAGGCAATTTAATGTCCTATGAAATACAATTGCAGGACATACGAGAAAAACAAGTCAACAAAAATGAAATCCATTGCTTTCAATGTAATAGCTGACGATCAGGATTCAGAAGATGACAATGACGAAGAAAATGCTTTCATGAACAGAAATTTAAGAAAGTTCCTGAAGTATAGAAAGATGGACAACTTTCAGAGACCTGAAAACAAGACTCCTGGAGCTGCAATTAGATGTTTCAATTGCGATAAACTCAGTCGTCTACAAAGAGATTGTCTGCATCAGAATAAATCAAAGATCTCACTAGTTACTGATTCATCCATAAAAAGAAAGAGTGCTTACACAGCAACATTGGATGATTCAGATACTTCCTTAAGCGACAATGAACCGGATACTAAGGATGCAAACATGTGTTTTGCGGCAATAGTTGATTAATCAGAACAAATCAAAGAAAAGGAGCAAAATGTGTTACTCTTTACATTTAAATTTTAGTTCATTTTTGTTTTGTGTGTTTTAAGGAATAACATATAAATTAATAATAATATTGGATGAATATAAGTGTGTGTGTAGGACAATTTTATCTAAGTTTTAGTTTTGGATTTTACGAGCTATATGTCGACATATACTCAGCCCATATGTTGACATTTCTGCCAGTAATTTGAAATTTATTTTCAAATTTTGAATTTTCCTCTCTTTTTTACTTATCCTCATGTTCTAAAAAGGCATCTTTTTGACCAAAGAACAGACTCTTTACTCTTTGTTTATTCAATATATCTCTATCCATTCATTCACTCACTTTATTTCAAAATTCAAAAATCTCTTCACTCTCTTATCTCTTCAAAATCTCAAAAATGGGCTCCTCAAGTTAAACTCCTAAAACCATAAGGCTCTTAAAGAGAACAAAATGCTTTCTTTTCAATAACAAAGAAGCCATTGATACTTATATGGAGTATGCTATTTTTTTTTTTGATGTTGATATGAGTACGAGTATCACTCTCATATATACAGCATTTCTCTACTTTTATATACAACATTTTTTTTACTCACAGTCACACGAGTTTGTTTTTGATGTTGATCTAGATTTGCTTGCTCCAGTTTGTGTCCAACCATCTCCTATACCTATCAAATAAACAACGCAGTAAAATAGAAAAAGAAACAAATCTAAATTGAAAAAATAATATTGAATTAAATATTAATATTTCCTCGGTTTATGGGTTTGTTTTCTCATGCTCTAGACAGGGACAAATATATATATGTGCACTGACAACTTATGATATGCATAGTGTATCACTGTGAATATCAAAAGGTTGGGCATTGATTAAATCTCACGGATAGTAAACCAAACATGAGCATAACGAGAAACAGACTCGAGGCACATTCACATGAAAAACAAAATGAGGTTCAGCCAACAATGCACTGGAACAATATGGAACAAAATCAGTTTCAGGCGGCAATCTTAACAAGTATCAGTTTCAGGCAAAACAGTTTCAGGCAAAACAACAAGTGTTGAATCTCTTATATGTGAGCAACAGGTGCACATACAAGTTCAGAGATTCAATCAATAGCAAGCTTTAGGGAGCCAATCTAAACAAACCCGGCATATATACAAGTACAAGCAAACCAAACAGCAAGCTTCAAATCTTAAGTAATATACATATATACACATATGTATATACATGTATATATGTACATACTCAAAATGGTTCAAGCTCAAGTAAATACAAGTATATGTAAGAACTGAACATAAACATATTTGCAATAGAAAGTGTAACAAGAAATCACAATGCACATAAACAAGCTCAAGCAAAACAAGAAGTGTTGTAACAACACACATATACACATATGTATATACATGTATATATGCAACACATGCTCAGATATTCAACCAACAGCAAGCATCATGGAGTCAATCAAAACAAACCAGGCACATATATAAGTACAAGTACAAGCAAACCAAATAGCAACCTTCAGAGCTCAAGTAATATACATATATACACATATGTATGTGTATATATGTACACACTCAAAATGGTTCAAGCTCAAGTAATTTAGAATTGGTTCAGCAAAAAAGTATCAAAAGTATCTCAACACTGCCTTGAATCAGGCAGCAAAAGCAAGCACACACATTGACTCAAATGCAATTCAAAATGGTTCAGAAATGAAAACAAGTTCAACTAAACCTCAAAATGGTTCAAGCATGGAAGTTCACACATTAAAATAACAAATTGAAAGTGTAACAAGAAATCACAGTGCAAAAGCAAGTGCCACAAATTAAAACCTACATATGCATATATAAGTACATTCACACATATATACATACATATGTATGTATGTATATACATGGAAGTTCACACACACACACATGTAGTGATATGAAAATACAAACATACATATACATATATACACATATGTATATACAAGTGCCAGTGCAAATGCAATATACAAGGAACGGTTTCGACATAACCAAGCACACACATTTTGACATAACTAGGCACACTAATATACATGTATACACATATGTATATATGTACATAGTGAGTAGAAAGGCAACTCAACAACATGTATGGATGAACCAAGTCAGCAAAATCAACATGGACCATCAAAGTGCACCAAGATGAATAAGAAAATTAAAACAGCAGAGAAATCCACACCCGAGAAAGATCCTATAAATATACCCAAACAACATCCAACATAAGCATAAACATAATTAAATGTACTCACACACAAGCAAGCTCAAGGAAAATCGAATTCAACACAGCAAATAACTCAAACAACAGCTAACATAAGCATCAAAGCAAGAACCAACCAAACTGCCTTCGTTATCAACTAAGCATGAAATACAACATTGTATAACCAAGTACAAGCAACACACACGAGAGTGGACATGGAACAACAGAAATCAAAGCATGAAATTTTCAAAACAAAAAATATAGGGAATAAAACCCTATGAATATACCCAAATCATCATTGGTTTTAGACAAAGAAGTTGAAACAATATTGAAAGGGGTAGAAATCGTACCAATTTAAATCAAAGAACTCTCGACAAGAAGCAGCTGCAACCATAAATTGCCTACGAATTGATGAACGCGAGCATCAATTAAAGAAAAAGGTGATTCATTTCATCAATTTCAAAGCAGTGCTTTCAAATCAGAATCCCTAAATCAAAGCACGCAATCAACTTAGTAACGAGCCTGCAAAGAAAGGCGACTGAAGAAGAAAGGCGATTGAAGGAGAAAGATGATTCAAATGAATTTCAAAGCGGTCGAATTTTTGATATGGAGTGAAAGAAAGAAACGAGTAAAAATGGAATAGAAAGAGAAGGGGGAAAAATACACACGTGGGAAACAAAATAAAAAGAGCAGCCATGGAATAATTGAGAGGGAAAAGATGGAGCCAAAAATAAAAATTTTGATAACTTAAATCAGACGACATATAAAATGTTGTCTGAATAACAAGCTTGTTCATAGAGATTTCACGGGCTATTCAGACAACACACGAAATATTCTGTGGCTCTTCAGACAACAAATGGTTTTACCATGTGTTGTGTGAAAAAGTGGGATAATAGAAAATTTACCTTATGTCGTGTGATTACTGTTATCTGATTCACTTTGTGGCATAGCGCATGGTGTGTATCTTACTAGAATCTTCATATATTTTGGTGTTGATTTAAGAGGAGAAACAACTCTTCCTCGAAAAGTTTTCGACAAGGCCAACATTTCTCTTATGAACATTCTACCTTATTTCGAACCATATCAAAATCTTGTTGAAAAGGAAGAAAGATCGGCATGGGAAGAGGAGCGAGAAATCCAATAAGAAAAAGAGGAAGAAGGCGACAAAATGGATGTAGAAGAAGAAGAAGAGAAGGAGGAGGAAATGGATACGTCTTTAGAAAGCTTCGACAAACCATCTCACCCTTCCAACAAAGAGATTCTAAAGAACCAAGAGAAGCTTCTTAAAAACCAAAAGAAGCTTAAAGTTCACTTCCCTCTCTAACAAAGTGGATAAATACTTTGGGAAAATTACTGGCAAGCTTGGTGGAAATTCATCATCGTCATCTACATCTTTCTAAGTCTACTAGTTATTTCCTTATGATGTCTAGCTTTTATTTTGGTGTATTGCTCTAGTTTGACTAATATTATATTTATGTATTTTGCTTTTATGTTGTGTACCATCATCTCTTATTAATGAAAAAATGTTCTTACTGCTACATATAGTTATAATAGTCTCTGGAAGTTATAAATATATAATTGTATAAGACAAAAACAAAAACTATAACAAAAACATAAGTTTTGCATTTTTAGGTATGTATGTTGACATACATACAATGTATATGTCGATCAATGTTAGCCATTTTCAGGTATGTATGTTGACATCCATACAATGTATAGTTTGTGTTATCTTATTTATCATTTATATCATAATCATCATATAGTTATCATACTTAATATCATATTACATTATGCTTGATATGCTTCAATTATTTTAGTGCTTTGTTATTGATTTTTTACTTTGTAGTTTCATGTATTTTACTTAGGGGGAGTTTTTTTATTTTTCATCCATTTTTGTTGATGACAAATAGGGAGAAAAATATAAAATATACATGCATATATTCTGGGGTGGTTATCTAAATCATAGGGAGTTATATCATATTTTATATACAGGAATATTTAATGGTTGTCATCATCAAAAAGAGGGAGTTTGTTAATACCTCGATTACTGATTTTGATAACAACAATCATAAACAACCATATGCAATCATATAAAATGTAGATACTAACTTTTACCAAGTTATATAGTATATAGTGCAGAAATTATACAGGTGCTAAGTCAAAAGACTGTACAACATAAAGACTCAAGAAGATAGACATGAAGACTCATGAGTACGAAGACCAAGATATGAAGATCCCAAGATGATAATTTAGTGTATAGAGTTATAGCTCATATTGTTGAAGTCCCTGGTAGCAATCTTTGATCTCCATCTCCTATTTTCTATCTTTTATATTTTTAAACAAAATAATTTTTACATATATTTTATAAATGTTTTTCCAAAGTTTAAAATGTATATAAACTATGTTCAAACTATTTTACAAAGTATCAAATTATTTTACAAAGTATAGGATTTTCAAAACAATTTAAAAAGAAATAAGTTTTCAAAATATACATGTATATGTCGACACATAGGCAGATGACATGCCGACATACATGCCGCCAAGGGTTTTTCAAATTTTGAATGGAAGTGTCTATTCGTCATAACTCTTCACAAATGGACACATCTATTAATTTACTATATAGAGGAGAGTTCAAATGAATTTTAAAGCTTAGACTTACTCATTTTCTTCCCTCCTCTTAATCTCTTGAAAACTCCATTGAAAATATATTTTATTCTCTTTAAAATCAAATAGAATCAATTCATACTTTTTTGTATCGATACAATACTGCTTTCTTACTATTTTGGAAACATCTCTCACTAAATTCAAAGATCAAAGTATTGTCCAAGAGGCTATAAGATCCATCGTATCCAAAGTTCAAGAAATTGTCTTAGGAAAAACTATCAACTATATTTGTATTTGCTTTAGGTGTGCTTATAGCCGTTCAAATCAAGTGGATGTGCTTGTATCTTGTTCAAATCAAGTGGGTGTACCCTGAGTTTGAAAATTCAAGAGAGTGTGTCTTATAGCCTCGGAATCAAGATTTTATTTGGGTTTTCCATCTACCCGTTTGAAGATTGGTATTTGAAAAGAAATCTATATAAGCAATTGTACGGGACTGGATGTAGGAGAAATATGAACCAGTATATAATCCCTGGTGTCATCTCGCTAACTCTTTACTGTTTTACTTATATCTGTGATTGCATCGTGACTGTTTGATAGTATAATTATGTGTTGTTAATCAGTGATTTAATATTTAACTTGAATGAAATTTAAAAAGGATTTAAATAAGTTAGAAAACACTATTCACCCCTCCCCCTCTAGTATTTAATTAGCCTTAAGGTCCATAATTCCTCAACTCACAGTGGTAACCCCGAGTTCAACCTGAAGTTAGTGCCATAAAAACCAAAGTTTTGATGGCCCCAATCCTACTAGGTGTCGGCTTCGGGTTTCTACCACTCTTGCTTTGGGTTTCCTATGGCACCTCTTGTTCTTGCAGTGGATATAATCCTTCACTCGTTCCGAGTGTACGGATGTACTCTACCAAAGCTTGGTCGATCACAAGTTGTCGTTTTAAACTCTGATGAGACGGTACCGATGAACATTCGCGTCAAATGCACTTTGGCATTCGAGTAATTTCATCATACAACACTACAAGTCATTGCAAAATCCTATGTTCCTACAAAGAAAGCACCATGTAGCTCCGGATAGCGGTTCCATTTTCATTCATCCTAAGATAACATGTAAGATCGAATACACAGTTTGATCATGCGATGGAGCTCATTTGCCAGCACGACAAGGATATCTACATAATATGTACCATTTGTCCTATACTGGACACATGACACACACTGCATAGATTGATACTTAAAATTGCACCGGTCAACATTAAGAATCTGATTGGTCAACACACGTCGACATCCTTTGGATTCTGGGCATCGACTACATGGGTTTATGATAAAATAGAATTTTGAAATGAAATATACCTGATCATGTTCACTATCAAGTTTTCCTGCTCAGAATGACCCATCATCCACCCCGTTTCAATGTTTGCACAAGGCCATCAACTGCTCCAGAGGTTGGCTTCTCCATGGTTTAAGCAATGACATCTATGCCAATTGGAGTTAGAAGCTCAATTACAATCAAGTTACAAGGAGTGGTAGTAACAACGGCTTCATTCCAAAATCAACTTCCCCCATCAAATGAAGTTCCTGGTTTAAGAATTTTGAATGACCCCCCAAAGTCAATACCATCTCTATTGACCGCTAACTAACTTTTCATAGTATGCTTTCAACATGGGATCCCGAAGAGTGTTGTTTTGCTTCCAGAGTCGATCAACGGGCACACGATCCTCAATAGGGATGCACAGCCTGCAATAAATATGTTTGCTTAAGCGGAGCAGTATTGCTTTTCAACCCTTTCATTCGAGCCTTTCTTGAAGAGATTGGGCTTGCTCATACCCAAGTTCATCACAACGGATTCACCCTCTTGAACTCCTTATATGTCCTATTCATAATGCAACTTCATCGACCTCCATCCTTCGGCCGTTAAGTAGAATAACTTCTAAACTATCATCATTTTATCCTCAGTTAGGCAGGTCCTATCGAGCTGCAAACGTAGTCGTGAGAACTTTAACTATACATTGATTCCTATCTTCGAGAATCAGTGTTTCGAGTGCCTATCTACGGGCTCCCTCTCTTGATCTCACCTGTCTCCGGATGTTGACCGAGAACATTCATTGACTATCCCTACTTAGCCAAGCATGTCCTACCGTGCCGTAAAAATGGTCGTGAAAGCCTCGGTTGTACACCAACTCCTATCTATATGAACTGATGCTTTAAGTGCCTATCTCTGGGCATCCACTCTTCGTCTCACCTTTCTCCAGTTGTTGATTGAGAATATCCTTTGATCATCATTGCTTATCCTCGGCTGAGCACATCCTGCTAGGCCATAAGCATGGTGTTATCCATCCTTTTGACCAAGCAGTATAAGAACGAACTTGCTATGTCAAACTTGAAAGCTATCAAGGCAGGCAGCCTAGAGAGATGGCCTCAGAGTCCAAAAACCATGTACGAACAGAGCCACAAGATAAAGACCAAACCACTCCAAGAGACAAGGATTCAAAATCCACCTAAGTGGTGGACCGGTACCAATCCAACCACTTGGTCGGTACCGACCCATAACTTTTCATCCAATCTAGCCCCAGCGCCTCCTACTTGTAAGTGATGATGCCAGAAGCCTTTTTCGAGTTCCATCTAATCGATCCCATGCAATTCTCTATCAATCTCCATGAGCACTTGAAGCCAGCAATTCCATTCTTTCACCGATCCATCATTTAGATTTAGAAATAAGCTAATGATGATGCAAACAAGATGGAAATTATGATGCTAACCACGAATTTAGCCAGAACGAAGCATTAAGGGTGATCCATATGAAGATCTTATGGATTGGTACCGATCCAAGCTCATGGATTGGTACCGATCCATGAATATTGATAAGGTGTCCACCATTTTTCTCAAGAGAACTAGTTTGGGCGTGGATTGATAAGGTACCAATCCACGAATATTGATAAGGTGTCCACCATTCAGAGTAATCCATATGAAGATCTTATGGAGATTGTGGGGGTGAGTTTTCAAGCAACCTACAACTATAAATAGGAGGGCAGGGGGCTCATTTTTTAAGGGCTTTTTCACTTCTCTACAACTTTTAAATAATTCTCCTGTACTCCCACAAGTCCATACCGATCCGTAAGAACAAAAGTGTAAACAACACAATAAACCATCAGTAAAGTTAAGTGAACGTAGGCAATGATTAGCCGAACCACTATAAAACTTTGGTGTCCTATTTCCGTGTGTTTTTATTTAGTTCCTTCACTTTTTTCTTTACTATACTTATTTGGGTTTTTGTGCCATTTTTTTTCAAAAATTTTGGCGCTTTCACTGAGAACCACTTGAATTCGCTGATTTGAGATTTGAAAAGGTTCAAAATGATGAGACAATCGACTAGGAAGACCACTGTTAGAAGAAATCAACAATGGGGTAGCCAAGAAGTGTCCTCAAGAGCCAACCCCCCATCCATCTACATAACCAGGGATGAGATGGAAACCATGATGAATACAATGCAAGAAAGGATGATAGCATGCCAAGAAGAGATGATAGAGAGTTTCTTCAAGAGAATAGGACAAACAGGAATAGCCGAACTCACTACAAACCAAAACCAAAGGCCAGGAGCTGGAGCAAATGCACTTGGGAGCCGAGTAGATCAAATCAGAATGAACCCGGAACAAGTCAGTACCGATCCACAAGAACAAAGGGGCATGGGCAATGTTGATTTGGGTGGAAATGATGCACATTTAGGAGATAATGTAGATCGTTTAATTGTGAATCAGAATGCAAAAGCACAACCAGAGGAGTACGTGCCGGAATTCCCTCGTAGAAATGGGGGGCAGGCTGAGAACTCAAACCTAAGAATTCCTTTAGATGAAAATAACCAATTTGCTGAGATGGTGAGACGAGCAATGAGGGGCGGACTGCCTAACCGGAGCCTGGAAGATGTGAACATGAGTCCATTCACTTAGAACATTCTGTATGCTAGGAATCCGCCTGATTTCAAGCCACCTATATTGGAGACGTATGATGGGAAGACGGATCCAACGGTTCATCTGATAAGGTACATTCGGCACATAGAGGTGCTGGGTGCATCTAAAGAGGTCATGGGACAGTGTTTTCATTTATATCTAATAGATTTGGCGGCATTATGGTGTAGGTAGTTGGAGAACGGTTCCATTAGCAAATGGGCCGAGTTAGTGAACAGATTCATGAAGCAGTTCCAGGTCCATATTTCATGACCCAAGAATGTTATCACATTATCTTGTGTGAAGTAGAGGGCCGGCGAGTCCCTTAGGAGTTTTTGGACAAGATTTAATGCGGCGCCTGTCGTGGTGGATAGGCCGGATCCATCAGTGATTCTGATGGCGGCTGTTTTAGGAGTAGTGGATAAGACGGGTTTCAAGGTCGTCTTGGAGCAGGATCCACTGATGGACCTTGCCAAATTTTACCATGAGGCCGAAAGATACCTACGTCAGGAGGATGTTGAAGCCAATTAAGAAGAAATTAATGATGTGGATGGCGGAGGACCGTCCGGAGGAAGGTCTGGTAAGGATAAAGCAGAAAGAATGATGGGTGATGGTTTTGAGGGATCAAAGCGGTAAAGAAGGGAATCGAAATTCCCTTCTTACATGGATTTGGATGAAACCTTGGAGTAGATTTACCTTGATATCGGGGGTAGATCCCCTATCAAAAACCAACAAGGAGAGAGCCCACAGACCATGAAAGGACGTCTGGAAAATATTACTTATTCCACGAGCAGGATGGGCATAACACAAATGACTCCAGGGACTTGTGCGATCTGATCTAGGAATAGGTCAGAAACAACCAGTTACAGTAGTATGTGAAAAGCTGAGCTGCGGTGGTGGAACAAGAGCAGCCATCATCCGCGGTAAATGGAAACGACCTTGGATCAAGGTCATGGATAGTCATTTCTTGATTGGGATGGCAGGGAATTAGGTAAGGTTCTCACATTCTATCTTTTCTTTCAACAAACAACGCAATATTACGGTCGAGCCACTCACTCGTGTATGTGATCTCAGTCGATCCCTAGGCACGCTTTGAGTCGAACGCTAAGCTATAACGCCCGATGAGGCGGCTGTCATGATGTTTGACTTTATGTTTTTTAATGTTTGAATTCAATTCCATTAGATGAATCCCTGATTATAGAAATCCACATGAATGTGATGACCGATATTGATCATGGTACTCCCGACTGGAGAGGTGAGGTGATGACCATAAGGTATAAGTTCCCTTGTCGGAGAGAAATTGAATCGACTTGTATGATATTGATCACTTTAAGTCCCGGCCGGAGAGTAGGGATCAGAGTGTGAGAAGTAAGTTACCTCGCCGAAGCATGAGTGGATGGGCTTGCTTGTCGTTGAGTCCCCTCGTCGGAGGGCGAGCAGATTACACTCAGCAAGGGTCCGAAGAGACCATGGATTTGATTATGTCCCCGAACGACCATGGATTTGATTAACGGTCCAAAGAGACCATGGATTTAATAATCGGCCCCGAACGGCCATGGATTTGATTAACGGTCCGAAGAGACCATGGATTTAACATAGGCTCTAAACGACCATGCATTCAATTAACGATCCGGAGAGATCACGAATTTAACTGTCGGCCCTAAATGACCATGAATTCAATTAACGATTCGGAGAGATTACGGATTTAACTATTGGCTATGAATTTGATTAACGATTCAGAGGGATCATAGATTTAACTATCGGCCATGAACGGCCACGAATTCAATTAATGGTCCGGAGAGATCACGTATTTAACTATAGACCCTAATTTGATTAACGATTCAGAGAGATCATGGGTTTGATTGTTGATCCGGAGAGGCTAAGGATTTCACTAATGACCGGAAAGATCGAGATTTCAATATATGACTACTAGCCCTTAGATGAACACGGGATGATCCTGATTAGTGATACAACCCATGGCTTACCAATTCTGAGAGAACACAGAATCATTGTCTATGACTGACACTCAAGCAAGGACTCCAATCCTTAGCTATCATGGTCTGGAATGAATTTTGATTTACAGATGAATCTAGAGGAATAGGATGATTCGCAATAGCTTGATCGGCTGTTAACCAGAAGATTCGGTTACCAATATTCCATCGACTTCAACATTTGTCCTTGAGCAAAGCATAACATCCGTTCGAAAGGCGTGCTTTGGGAGGCAAATGTCATCCAGCCTTTTGACCAGCCGGTATTCAGACGAACTTGACGAGTCAAACATGAAAGCTATCAAGGCAGCCCGCCTGAAGAGATGGCCTTAGAGTCCAGAAACCATGCACGAACAGAGCCACGAGGTAAAGACCAAACCACTCCAAGAGACAGCGATTCAAAATCCATCCAAGTGGTGGATCGATACTGATCCAACAACTTGGATCGGTACTGATCCACAACTTTTCATCCAATCCAGCCCCAACTTCTCCTACTTATAAGTGGTGATGCCAGAAGCCTATTTCAAGTTCCATTTCATCGATCCCATGGAATTGTCTATCGATCTCCATAAGCATTTGAAGCTAGCAACTCTATTCCTTCACCGATCCATCATTTGGATTCAGAAACAAGTTAAGAATGATGCAAACAAGATGGAAATCACAAAGATAACCACAAATCAAACTAGGACAAAGCATTCAGAGTGATTCATATGAAGATCTTACGGATCGGTAACGATCTAAGCCTATGGATTTGTACCGATCCACGAACATTAATGAGGTTTCCATCATTTTTCTCCAGAGAATTAGTCAGGGCATGTAAAACAATGTGGACATCATGGGGGTGAGTTTTCAAGCAACCTATAGCTATAAACAGAAGGGTAGCGGCTCATTTTTGAGGGGCTTTTTCACTTCTCTACAACTTTTCTATAATTTTCTTGTACTCCCATGGATCCATACCGATCCGTAAGAGCAGAAGTGTAAACAGCACTATAAACCATTAACAAAGTTAAGTGGACGTAGACAACGATTAGCCGGGCCACTATAAAACCTTGGTGTCTTGTTTGTGTGTTTTTATTTAGTTTCTTCACTTTTTTCTCTACTATACTCATTTTGGTGTTTGTGCCCTTTTTGATTCAAACACATGGTCATTTAAAACTTCGATTGAACACCAGTTCCTATCTCCGAAAAACTGGTGCTTTAATTGCCTAACATTGGGCATCCCTCATTGACTTTCTCTATCTCCGTGCATTAGCCAGGACCGAAGGGATAAGGGAAAATATTCGATCAACCTTTGTGATTATACTACATTGATTTGATCACGGATCAAACAAGTTAGTTGGCACTTATTTCCGGGTACCTGATTGTGCTGCTAATCATGCAGCATAAGATTTAGCTTACAAGAACATAGTTCCATTGGTTCTAGAAGCTAGCTTTATTACGAACGAAAGAAATGGCAAGTTATGCCTTATTACATTGCCCCCAGTCCACTATGGTAGCTTATTTGCAGAAAATAAAATAAGTAAATTTGAGTGAAATATCATCGTAATAGGTCGCTATTCCACGCCCGTAGAATTTAGATTCCATCAACAATGGCCATCTTGAAAGTTCTGTCTTAAAGCTTTTTTTCAATCGCATAGGAACCTTCTCAATTTGGACCGAGTGCCCCTTCACTCAGAGAAGTTGTTTCAAAACGAGGTCCCCCACTTCAAAGTGCGACTTTAGACCTAGGTGTTGAAATGTCATGCTATTCTTTTTTGGTAAGCAGCCATCTCCAATTAGGCCTCTTCTTGTTTTTCATCAACCAAGTCGAAGGACTCAAGAAAGAGTTCCTCATTCAACTTGGGGTCATATTGCTTTTTTCGATGAGAAGGGACTTCATGTTCTATTGAAATCACAGCCTCAACTCCATAAGCCAAAGCGAATGGGGGTATATACAGTGCGGACTTGTGGGTCGTCCTATAAGCCCAAAATGATAGTGGAAGCTCATCGACCTTGTTGCCTTTGGCTTTAGTTAACTATTTCGTCAAGATGGACTTGTTGATTTTATCCACCGTCTCCGCCTATCCATTTGTAGGTGTGCAACTGTTGAAAAGTTTTTCTCAATTTTGTACTAATTGCCAAAATCCTTAAACTCTGTGCTCTCAAATTTAGTTCCATTATCAATTACAATTTTCTAGGGAACTTCTAATCTACATATAATATTATCGTCACAAAGCAGATCACTTTCCTTGTTGTGATCTTGGTAAGCGGTCTTGCTTCAGCCCACTTTGTGAAATAAACCACTGAAACACCATCGTACTTAGCTCCTCCTTTTGATATCAATAGCACACCTATTATATCAATTCCCTAAACCACGAATGGCCACGAGATGACCATTTGCGTAAGCTCTATGGATGGTGCTCTCGAATTTTCACAAATCTTTGGCACTTGTCGCACCATCTGGTGTAATTAGCAGCATTATTGTTTATTGTTGGCCAAAATATTCATAGCGAAGGATCTTTGCTAAGCTCTGCACCCCGGTGTAATTAGCACAACTACCCTCTTTAATTTCCATAATGATTTTCTTAGCCTCATCCTTGGTTACACACTGAAGCAGGGGGGTTGAGAAACCTCTCCCATATAACACTCCTTCTTGCACTATGAAATGCAGCACCTTACGAAGGAGTTTCCTTCATTCGTTTCTTCCATTTAGGAGAGTTCCCTTCAGTAAATAATCCTTAATCAGAGTCTTCCATTCTCCTCCTCAGCCTCCAAGACCCAGTCGACATCCATTTGGTCGATGCTTGGAGCTAATAAAACCTCCACAGGTACCAATCCCATCAATTGTGCATCCTCGATTCAAGCCAATTGGCCAACGAACCAGCTTTCGTGTTTTCCTCCCTGGGGATGTGCATACATGTAATGCTCTATATCATCCAATATTTCCAGTATCTTCATCAGGGAAGGGGCAAGTTTCACACCCTTAGCCTGGAATTCCTTTTCTACCAAGCAGATCACCAACTGGGAGTCACTGAATACATGCAGCATCTTTACCCCCAGCTCTTTCGCTATCCCAAGTCCTGCTATCAACATTTCTGTTAGGGCCAAATTTTTCGCAGTCTTCGAACAAACTTAAATGATCGAATTGGATGAACTAATGGCGAAGGGATGAACCATGGACTTAGGGAACATCATAAAAAGGCAAGAAAAAGGAAACAACAAAAATAGTTGAAAATTTGGAAAGTCGCATTTTTAGCCTGAAGCGCATCCGAAAGCAAAGCAAGGATCGACCAAAAGTAGGTCGGTACCGAGCTAGCCTGAAGCACATCTTGAATCAAAGCAAGGATCTGCCCAAAGTAGGTCAGTACTAAGTTGGCCTGAAGCGCATCCTGAAGCAAAGCAAGGATTGGCTCGAGGTAGATTGGTACCGAGTTAGCCTGAACTGTGTCCTGAAGGAAAGCAACGATCCGTCGAAGAAGATTTCAACTGAACTTAGAAGGTGAAGAAGAAGATGAAACAACTCGATAACTTAGGAGCACACTTAGAAGGAGTAGAGAAAAAACTCGGAGAAGTTTCAAAGGGATTGCAGCAAGTGGCATAGCTCGGTATCGAGCTATATAGTTCGGTACCAACCTATAATTTCTCCCCATTTTGCCTCCCAAACTCTATACTACTTGTATACTACTCCAGCAACTCATAATCAAGTGGTTTTTCTATAGTTTGGATGATTGATTCAAAGGTTGGTGAGAAAAAAGCCAAGAAAGCAGGGCAACTCAAGTGATGGAGGAAAGACTACAATAATCAAGCAAAAGTCGATGAAAAGAGCTTGTAACATATCAACTAGAAGATAGATGAGCAGAGCAAGAGTTGAAGTTGGATTTGTACCAACAATTATATCTTCGTACCGAGCTACATAGATCGGTACCGACCTATCTTTTTGGGTTGTGGTGCCATGTTTTCTCTTGTACAACATTGGATCTTCATCTAGACTCTAGTGCAAGCAGACTTCTGACGCATTACCTCTATTTCTTTATAAAAACCAACTTATCTGCAACTAAAGAAGGATCTGGTTTCTGCGGGCTCCATATACGGAAGCTATAGCTCTTCTTCACCTCTTGCCTCCATACAACAGTCACCTAGGTAGCTACTCATGGAAATTCTAGGATTTCAAACTTGTCAAACCCCTGTACTAGTGACTAATACTCTCTCTAATTCTCTGTAATCTCGAAAAAACTATCTCAAAACATCAATCAATAAAGCTATAAAGTGAACGTAAGCCAAAGATTGTTGAACCATTATAAAAAGAGGGAATTAGGCACAAGGACAAACTTTGAAAAAAAAATTAGGCTGAAGGACACAAAGTTTCATTTTTGGGTTGAAGGACAAACTTTGAAAGAAAATTAGGCTGAAGGAAAATGCTAAATATAGTTAGCATTTTGTACAGTGCAAACATTGTACAAAATGCTAATTATAACTAGCATTATATCCAGTTTTACATTGTACAAAATGCTAGTTGTATTAGCATTGTCCTTCAGGCTAATTATCTTTCAAAGTTTGTCCTTCAGCCTAAAAAAAACTTGTTGTCCTTCAGCCAAAAATTTTATGAAAATTTGTCCTTGTGCCTATTTTCCACTTATAAAAATCTTATGTCACTCTATTATATTTTCTTTTATTTTCAATACTATCTGCTAGATCTAAGTCATACAGGTTCCCTACAACTTAATCTTGGATGTTGATCCATTTTTGGCATCAACGGTTTGGTGCTTTCACTAATAAAACTGAATCCAGGCTTAGATCTAGCTCTCTACTCTGGATTGGATAGGTCCAGAAGTTAGATCCCAAAAACTTGCTTGAAGAACTTGTAGAGTTGTTGACAAAAAGGCATGGCACCAAGAAGATCCAATAGATCCTTAGGAGCTATGGCTAGTGGTGATGAAGGAAATGCTCCCCACACTGAAGTAAACAATCAACAGGCAATTCCTAGATCCTTTGTTCAGCACGAAGTAGTAACCAGAGGAGAGTTTGATAAGATTATCGATGAACTCAACCAGAAGATGGCGGATCGCCAAAAAGCTCTCATGGACAAGATGGATGGTTTGCTCAATCTTCAACCCTGAACTACCAAGAGAGTAAGGGCAGAAACTATTTGGTTTGAAAAGGAGAGGTGGAAAGCAAAAATAGAAGGTCATAATCACTGGAGTAGTAGAAGGACTTGTAGGGGGAAGCAAAAGCACTCCCTCCGTAAGAAAACAACTCGATACAGATGCAAATATCCCATTTAATGATGCTTAGAAGGGAAATGCATTGCTGGTTTCTGACTTCGATGATGACATGCAACTGGATGATGGTGATTTTGGGTTGAATACTAGCAAAACGAAAAATACGCTGGAGCTAGAGTTCAAATTGCCACAACAAGACCAACCGGAAACCAACAGAACTCTGTAGGAGTGGTTCTTCCAAAGCACAAAAAACCTAGACTTCGGTCGGCAAGCCTAGATCATTTGCGAAGCAAAACACTCGGTCCAGCTCCTGACAGTTAACCTGCAGATTACCGCGCCAGTGAGGAGTACATCGCTGACACGGTCAAACGGTTAGTGGAGGAAAGCAGAGGAAGGAAAGATGAAGACTAGGGTTCTACACCAAGCAGAACTCCATTTACTGAAAATGTTCTAAGATAAGAATATCTCTGAAAGTTCACCATGCCAACAATGTCATCCAACAACGGAACTACTGATCTCAGACAACACTTACTCAAATACAAATAGCATATGGATGGAGCACAAGCTATGGATGTTGTTCGCTGCAGATGTTTCCTTATCTTCTTAGAAGGAGTCGCTTCCATGTGGTTTACTAGGCTCTCACTGAATTCTATTTCTACTTTTGACGAATTAGCTAAGAAATTCCTGGAGTAGTTCAAGCTCCATATGCCCGACCAAGGACGTGATGTCCATATCTAGCCTATCTCAAGGACCCAAGGAGTCTTTGAAAGCTTTCTTAAACCGATTCAACATCGATGTTATGGAAGTTAGCAATCCGAAGGAGGATCTGGTATTTATGGCCTTGGACCGGAGCATTCACCCGAATACGGATTTCGGTAGATGATTAAAGATGAAGCAATCCTCTACCATTGAGAATTTCATCGAAAGGCAAATCAGTTCCTGTAGTGGGAAGAAGCAGGACTGGCCGAAGGAGAGGTTGGTAATGAACAATCGAAGGAAGTAATCTAGAGCAACATCGCAGTAAATGTTGGAAACTTTGGAAATCGGACGAAAAGAAGTCAAAACTCTGGTAACCGACGTAACATGAATACAAAACGTCTGAGATACTTCGGATTGGAAGATTACATGCCCTTGAGTGATACACGAGCTAATAAAAGACTAGTTATCAAATAACTTTCAAACTAGTCGGTCACCTAGGAATGAAGCAGTAACCTAAAACAATACGGTATCATTCATCGTTATCTAATTTCCTTTTGGGAAAAAGCCTCCTTGGGACACCGAGGGCATTGTAAATAGGAAGGACTTGCCATTTCTTCTACTAATTAATAAAATCTTCTTCTTGAACCAATAAAACCATGTTCTTGTAGGAAAAACTCATGTGTCGTGCAACCTACAACACAGTCGAGAAAACGCTCCTCTGCTCTCGAATGATAGACGGGGAGCATAGACTCACTAACTGCCAGATAGACAGGCTGTATCGATCCTCAACCTTCTAAAAACTGGTGTTGTCCTAAGACTGGCAACGTCGGAAAGGTCTAAACCATTGAACCGACGGGTCGTATCGATCCTTAACCTACTGAGAACTGGCGTTGTCCCAAGACTGACAACGTTGGGAAGGTCTAAACCACTGAATCAAAGGGTTGTATCGATCCTCAAGCTGCTGAGAACCGGCGTTGTCCCAAGACTAGTAACGTTGGGAAGGTCTAAACCACCCGACCGATGGGGAAAATCGATCCCAACCTTCCGCGAACTGGCGTTATCCCAAGACTGGCAACATCGGGAAGGTCTAAACAGTCGGATCGATGGGTCGTACCGATCCCCAACCTTATAAGAACTGGCCTTGTCCCAAGACTAGAAATATTAGGAAAGTATAAACGGCCTGATCGACGGGTCGTATCGATCCTCAACCTTCCGAGAACCGGCATTGTCCCATGACTAGAAAAGTCGGGAAGGTATAAACCGCATGATCCATAGGACGTATCGACCACTAACCTTCTAAGAACCGGCGTTGTCCCACGATTGGAAATGTTAGGAAGGTCTAAACCACTGGATCAATGGGTCATATTGATCCCTTACCTTTTGAGAACCGGCATTGTCCTAAAACTAGCAACATCGAGAAGGTCTAAACCTCCATATCGACGGGTCGTATCAATCCCAAACCGTCTAAAAACCAGTGTTGTCCTAATCCTTGCAATGTCAAGAAGATCTAAACCACCAGATCGATGAGTCATATCGATCCCCAACCTTTTGAGAACTGGCGTTGTCCCAAGACTGGCAATGTCGGGAAAGATTAAACCACCGGATTGATGGGTCTTATCAATCCCCAACAGTTTAAGAACCGGCATTGTCCCAAAACTAGCGACGTTAGGAAGGTCTTAACCTCCGGGTCGACGGTTACATTCACCCCTCACCTTCTGAAAATCGACATTGCCTAAAGACCGACAATGTCAGAAAGAGAAACCGACTTCTAAAGAGTCGTTGCTGCCCAAAGATTGGCAGGAGCAGACTATTGCCCAAATATAGACAATGACGTTAGGCAATTTCAGAATCAAATTGTCGATGCACTAGTTTCTAAAGACATAAACAAGTGCTCGACTGAGTTTTCAACTCTAACTTGCAGGAATCAGCAGTTGCCCGAAGGTAGGTAATATCTAGGACGAATCTCCAGAATTAAACCACCGGTATGTTGGTTCCTGGATATAGAAACTGGTGCACCGCCATATCTTTGACCGCAAACTTTAGGAACTTAATTGTTGCCTGGAGATAGGAAGTCTCAAAAAAGAAATTCTCAAAATGAAGCAATTAAACCGCCAGTTCCCAAAGACAGGGACTAGTGTAAATACTGGATTCTGGAGACCGCAAAGAAAGTGGAATCGTGGATGACTCCCACAATGGACTATTTGCTCAAAGGAATTCTCCTAAAAGGCAAGAATGAGCGGAATAAACTTCCTTATAAAATGCCATGATCCATGGTACAAGATAGAGTGTTATATAGGAGAAAATTCTCTACCCCCTGCTTTGGCATGTAACCAAAGATGAAGCTAGAAAGATCCTCATGGAAGACCATAAGGGCAGCTGTAGTGATCTTACCATAGGGAAGATATTGGCAAAGAAAGTGCTTCACTATGAATATTTATGACCAACGATAAATCGAAATGCAACTGATAATACCAAGAAGTGCGATCGGTTCCACAGGTTTTCAAACATCCTGAAAGCCCCATCGATGGAATTTAAGCAAATGGTTAGCTCATGGCATGTTTGCAATTTGAGAAATCAACATTATCGGTGTGCAACTGGTGACGAAGAAAGAAGCAAAATAGGATATTATTGCAGTCGACTACCGATAGAGAAGCGGAACCGTTTGCCATGATCATGACGAAAAAAGCAAATGGATCAATGGAAGCGGTAAACAAAAGGCTTGGAGTTGAGTCATTGATATCCCAGTTGTCAGAGATAGAAACCGATGCACAACTAGGTCTCTAGCCACAACCTACAAGAATTTGTTGTTGCCCAGAGATTGGCAACATCGGGAGGGTATAATCACCAGTTGTCAGGAATTCTGTTACTCCTTGGAAGCCGACAATTTCAAGGAAAGATAATCGAAATCGAATAATTCATGCGCTAATTTTCGGAGATTGAAACTTGTGCCTAACTAGATTCCAACAATAGCATTGGTGCCAAGCAGGACACGCTCAGTCAAGGATAGGCGAGGATAGTTGCTGAAAATAAAAAACAAGTATTGTTGGACTTTCCCTATCCAAGACTAGGATTATGGAGGCACAATCAGAATGCGGGCAATCAAATAATTTGCCCTGCATGTTTAACTCACACGATCTCCCACACTCATGATAGAGAAACTCCGTGAATAGGATCCAGATCTTGACAAAAACACATGACTGAGGAGTAAATATTACACATAATGTTCCCCAGGGAATAGGAAGGCCGGTGGGCCACTAAGCTTCAGGAGATCCCTATTTGCTCTTCCCTCCTCATCCAAGACCCGAATAAAAGGCAAAGCCTAAGCTATGAAGGATCCGGCTTCATGAGGAGTAGACGTACCACACCCGGACTTGAAACGCGGTGATCGACGAGCATTTTTAAGCAAGGAAACTTGGCGCTCAACATGATTATGTACGCTTTATTTTTAAAATTAAAACCTATGTGACCAATGCCCGGAGTCCAAGGGATGTCGACGTATGTTAATAAATTGAATTCCGAGCGTTAACCGGGGCAAGTGAGAAGTGTTAATCTATGCAGTATGAGTCATGTATCCTAAATAAGATGAATGGACCATCTTTTGTATATAGCTCGCTCATGCTAGAAAGACGAGTCGCATTTGTGCAATGATATTATATGTCTGTACTTACCCGTTATCAATGAATAATCAATAACGGAGCCACTGTCCGGAGCGATGTGAAAACTTTTCTTTACATGAACACGAAAGACGAAGGAAAAGAAAAAGCATAGCGATGAAATCATCTAACATGACTATTCCTAACGTGAACCATCTCATTGGAATGTAAGCGGCAATACAAGAACAGTCGTGCATTGATGGGAGTTAGCCGAAGACAGAGAATTTGTCTCCAAAGTGGCATGCATATAAGTTATGACAAGCTTGAGACCCATTATAGGTCAAGCGCAACTCAAACTTCGACCATCTCCCCTAAGAAGCAATCGACTACACCACTACCACAACCATCATCGCTACAGCAATCGCCATTCCTTCGACCTTAGATGAATCCCACTCAATGGAAGGGGCAAAAAGCTCTGGGGGAAACAGAAAAGTAAAATGATAATAATACACAACAATGAGATAGCATGCTTGTCTAAAGCACAGATTTGATCTTCGAAGCATAAATATGGTCCTTAGCATGAAGAATATACTACCAACTACGCAAAGCAGATAAATGAAAGTTCATCAAACAAAGTCAACGTTACGAAGCAATGCTTGAGCAATCATCTAGAATTCAAAAGATAACAACTTGGAACCTGTCTCGATCCAGAGCACAATTTGTTTTCAATGAAAGCATACTTTAGGGGCAAGTGTTACGGCCAAATTTTTCACGGTCTTTGAACAAACTTAAACGATCGAATTGACCGATCCAAAGATGAAGAAATGACCCAAGGACTTAGGAAACATCATAAAATGGGAAGAAAAAGGAAACATAAAAAGATAGTCAAAAATAGTTGAAAAATTGGAAAGTCACATTTTTGGCCTGAAGCGCGTCTTGAAGCAAACCAAGGATCGGCCCGAAGTAGGTCGGTCCTTGCTAGCGTGAAGCGCATCCTAAAGCAAAGCTAAATCAGCCCGAAGTAGGTCGGTACCGAGCTAGCTTGAAGCTCATCCTGAAGCAAAGCATGGATCGACCTGAAGTAGGTGGGTACTGGGCTAGCCGAAAGCGCATCCCAAAGCAAAGTAAGGATTGGCCCGAAGTAGGTCGGTACCGAGTTACCCTAAAGCGTGTCATGAAGCAAAGTAGGGATCGGTCTTAAGTGGATTTCAACTAAACTTAGAAGTCCAAGAAGAAGATGAAACAACTCAAAACTTAGGAGCACACTTAGAAGGAGTAGAGAAACAACTCGTAGAAGTTTCAAAGGGATTAAAGCAAATGGAACAGCTCGGCACCAACCTATAATTTCTTCCCATTTCGCCTTCCAAACTCTACAAGTCTCATGTACCACTCCAGCAACTCATGATCAAGTGGTTTTCTTAGAGTTTGGATGACCGATTCTAAGGTCAGTGATAAGAAAGTCAAGAAATCATAGTAATTCAAGTGATAGTGTAACGACCCGACTTTTTGACCCTCGAATGTCGACACCAAATACATCCACGACATTGGTGTGTCGAGCACCAAAGTGCCAGAAAGATAGAAAGTTAAGGTAAATTAAAAAAAGAATTGAACAAGAAAGAGAGAACACGGTATTAGATACTCACAATGGAACAGTAATATATAATATCAAAGGAACATTATAAAGGGTTACTTTGAATGCAGAAATATCCGAGCTACTAAATCCTAAGTACTATCATCAGCCCGGATAGTTATAACTGTCTGTCCTCACAATGCTAATGCATACAATACAGAAATGCAATAGAAATAAAAAAACTATGGAATGTAATCATCCAGCTCTTCTCCATAAGCTCCAAAGCGTCCGAAACTAAATATGGAAACATAAACGGGGAGTACCCAAGCATTATAGAAAAATAACACCTGTATCAGTCTGGCAAACTGGTGTTAGAAACTCAAGAAATATGCAATAAGTAATAGTAACCATTGAGACTGTAAGGGTTCCCATAACGATTTTCTCCTCAAATGAAACCAACCATTCATTAAGATTAACATATAGTCATATGATAGATAATGTCTAGTGTGTAGAACATAAATCATATCAAATAGTTGCTACGTGAACGCTACAACAATAATAGGTATATAATTAATACCCCTAAGGCGCGTTCGTGTAGTGGATTTTCCGTGGAGATCTCCTAGGATCTACCGAACTCCTGCACAAGGACTAGAGATATCCTTTCGGGCAATGTACATCTCTAGGGAATGTACAATAGGAAATTCATAACTAACCCATGCCCAGATAATCATGGTTACGAATGCATCGCTCCTGCATGCATGTCTGTAACCTAATACCAGATTGAGTTTCCTGCACCCTTGGGATTGCTAAAATCCTACGTTCCCTTTGGCTATGCATCATATCTCTGGTTTTAGTCATTTCCGATGTCGAGGCTACGTTCGGCAACTCTTACTCGAGTCTTCATCACTCGAACAGAACACGAATCCCTGTATGGATTCCCACATCTCGAACAGATCATGAATCACTACATGGATTCGAGCATCTCGAACAGATCTTGAACCTCCACATAAGTTCCCCGCATAAGTCCTCCGACGAATGCTATCGTTGTCCCCTCTCTTAAAATATTCCTCAAGATAGATAGTCCCACACGATAGCATCATTTGAAATGTTAACGCTGACTTACTTGTATTCTTATGTTGCTTATATTGATGTTTGGTTAAAATATTTATGACATACTGTTCGATTTTTGTAAGTGTCTTTACAGCGACTATACCATCACTTATGAAATATCATCTCCTTAAATCTTTGTGTGTGTTGAAATTGTGCTTGTACTTTTGCAAAATAAATGTTTAGTCGCATTTTTGCACTTTGAAAGTTGTTTAAACTATATTTTTCAAGTATTTTTGAGAATTTTGAAATAAAGAATAAGTGGCATTCAAAATTTATAAAAGGAGTTATGAATTTGATTAATTATCTTTTGGGATAATTAATGTTGTTTTAAATTTATAAATAGATAATAAATTTGATTAATTATCTTTCGAGATAATTAATGTTGATTTAAATTTATAAAAGGATTATAAATTTGATTAATTATCTTTTGGGATAATTAATGTTGTTTTAAATTTATAAAATGATTATAAATTTGATTTATAATCTTTCATGATAGTTAATGTTGTTTTAAATTTATAAAAAGATTATAAATTTGATTTATTTTCTTTCGAGGTAATTGATGTGGTTTTAAATTTATAAAAGAGTTATTTCAATTATCTTTCTGGATGATTAACATTGTTTTAAAATTTATAAAGATATTTTAAATTAATTTATTATCTTTCACAATAATAAATGTTGTTTTAAAGTTATAAATGATAGTTTATAAATCAGAATTTCTTTTAAAAGGAATGTTTAAAATAAAGCCAGGTATAAATTGTTTTGGGTTTATAGTAAATAATGTTTAAATGACATTGGTTTTTTACCTTCTTTTAATACATTTAGAAATATAATTCGCTCTCTAAAACGAATATCTTAAAGAATTGTTTTTTAAAAGTGCTTGTACAAATATTTGTGATGTGATAGTCAAGCACAAGTGTGAGTCAAATGTTTTAAGAGATTTAATTTTCATATACAGTCATTTTGTTATTCCCGATGGTTAAATTATTGACTATTGACTCTGTTATCTTCTGTGTGTTTGTCGATTCAAGATGATTTTATTGCTCGTTTAGGGCATTTAAACACTTGATATTCTTCAAGTTAAGAATGTTGTCGAGTCAAGATAGGAAGCAACACTGCCCTAACTTATCTGGCTTCACTGTTTTCCACGGAGTAGTACTATTTTGATGCCGATGGTTGCTTTATCGACTATCGGTTTTTATATCCTTTGCCAGAAGATTGGTTTTGGTTGTATGCGCACGGAGATGTGAAATACTCGGATACTCGGTAAGGTTGATGGGGTCCGTCTTGGAGGTTTTCGAAAGCCATCATAGTTCTCAAGTTTATTTTCTAAAGGCGTACTTTCGATAAAGGGGCACACCCTCCTAGTCATTGTTGGAAAATTTTCTTTTCCATATTTTTGATTCAAACCTTTGAATTGTTTTCTTGATTGCATCGAGAAGTGCCTGGAGCCCTTCACAATGTTTAATTATTTGTTTCCATTCTTTAAGTTTGGATTTTGATCCTGTTTATGCTTATTCTTTCAAGTTTGGTTAAATTCTAATTTGTTTCCATTCTTTCTTGTATGGATTTTGTTCTTATGAGTTAAAAACCCGTTCCGTATTTAGCGGTGCGGTCTCACAGAATTATTATATGTTCACCATATTACTTGAGTTTTCTTACGCTGGTTTTCCAAACTGATCCAGGTGTTATTTTACTATAATACTCGGGTTATGCCGAGTTTTTCCAAGTTGTCGTTGGTGGAACATGGAGCTCATGGAGTAGAGCTGGTTGTTCACCTGCCGTAGTATTTTATTTTCTGATGTATTATTATATATATATATATATATCCATCAGCAATTGTAAGGTCAGGAAGTTATAGTTGTCCAGGATAATTGGGTTTGCTTTTAACTCTGATAAACCATGTATTTTAGAGTGACAATTTTTAATGTCTTTGTTATATTATATGTGATCCTTCCACTGTGAGATTCTGTTTTCCCTGTTTTATTTCTTTTTATCTAACCCAACAATATCCTTTTCCAGCACTTGGATGCTCGAAATTTGAATATAGTGGATGTATTAAGTGTCAAATTTCGAGGGTCGAAAAGGTGGGTCGTTGCAAAAAGAATGCTCAAATTCTGAGTTCCATGGAAAACTAAATTCCTCTTATAGTAGCCAGCCAAACCAAGAAAACCACTTGCATCTGTAGCATTCTTTGATACAATAAAATATCTTGGCTTACCCTTTCTTTACTCTAGAAATATTTAAACTTTCTTGTGCAAAGATTCTATAATTCAAACTATACTTGGGTAGAAAAACACAAAGTGGTGTTCACTCCTCAGTAGTAAAGGAAGGTTGATTTAGTACTCTATCCTACCCATTCAAATGTTGATTGGAATGTTCACCGAATCTCCATGTTACTTCCTATCTCTACCCATAACATTTCAATGCTTCTGGGCTCCATAATCAATTCAGTCTTTGTAGGCTATGTAATCATATTTATCTAACTCCTATTTAGTTCTTTTCTTGTAAGTTTAAATGACAATCATAATACTACTTTCACCTTATTTGTTTTTTATCAAAATCTTTGCTATTAACATCATTTCCACAAAACTAGTAAGTTTTCAAAACTAAAAAAATTTCTGTTTAATCTCAACTTATGTTTCCTTTTTACAAAAATCATGACATCTTTTTTCAGTTAAATTTTTTTTTGCAAACGGTTTAGCTTAACTTAGAAAAGTGGCATATATATCTTTCCAAACTACTCCTTTAAAAATAAGAAATTTTTCATAAAAATGTATTTTACAAGAAAATGTGATATTTTAACTTACTATTATTTTATTTTAAAGCATGATGGAAATATTTATAAGAAAATTTTCAAATACTGACCATTTCTTATTTATAAAAGTGATCCAAAAGTTGGGTTTTACATACTTCTCAATTTTCCTTTCAAAAGTCTCATTACCAAAAGCAAAGTACACATCAAAGGTAAGTGCAACAATGTGCCCTAAAAAACCAAAAGCTTTAAAGTAGTTATTGAAAATTGCTTTTTGTTAAATTCTTTTATTCAACTTTTTAAATAAATTTTATAAAGTTTTTTTGATCATTTTATAGAAAATCATGAACCAGCTTATTTTCCCTTTAAAAATATCAGACGTCTACCATTTCTAACTTCTAGAAAATATTTTCCACTGATTTATTACCTAAACTAAGGTATATAAAAGCAGCCTAATTTACACAAGCCCAATTACGCCTAATAATGCTTATAGGATTTTTGTCCCCTTCTTCAAAGATGGTTAACTTAAGTTTATTTTCCAATACAGTGTCAAAATCCAATACAGAAACACTCAAGCTATAAATTTAGGTCAAATAAAGTCTTTGCAACTACTACCAATATAAAAATAGGATTTCCACTTTAACTGGAGAGATTTGCTCTAGGTTTGTGAAGTCCTTTTTTCATGTTCCCTTTACGTCCTATCACATCACACCATAATTATATAGGTCCTACGATACTAATCTTCTTCAACTCACCCTTAAATCCATAATTTACTTTAACTCACATTTTCTTTTCTTATACAAGGGAACAACTACCTTATGAGTCAAAATGTATAGGGTATTGTGTATTAATAAATATACATATTATAAAATTACAAATACGCTCCTTCGATCGGATTAAGCTCGACTTCTCCCTTCGCTCATAGCTACCAATAGAACCATATATGGATGTTTACATCCCAGAATCTTAGCTGCCTCACTTGTGCTATTCCCAGCAAAATTGCTCATTCTCACTGATTGTGATTAGGGATTATTAGAAACTTTCCCACAGATAGTATTAAATAAGAATAGAGCGAATACGTTTCTCATGCTATACGGTAAAATCTTTAAAATCCTTTGCATACACACACAGAGATACATACATACATACATATATTAGAAAACCATTTTGAAAAAAATTGTAAACCCTTTGAAAAAACCCTTTTTTTAAAAATATTCAAGTATGTTCTATCGGTACGTACCTAACTCCTAAGTAATATTAAACCCAGACTTTGATACCAAGTGTGACAAGCAACACCGCCCGACACATCGATCCTAAGGCTAGGATGACTCTCGGACTCACATCTTACCAAGAAGTGCGAGCTATCGGGCATTTAAAACATTACAGGGACTAATAATATAAGAATAAAATCTAAGACATTCCACACTTTCGTATCTCACAGCAGAAGATAGAAAAATATAAATACAAAAAATAACCATATTAGAAGATATCCCAAAAAAAACAGTCTCAAAACATACGTAGTCTAAATTCAAAGTTTACAAAATAAAAGCATATAGCCGGATAAGTACTATGTACGATAAATAGTTACATGGAGATTAATGAAAAGTAAAAGGTAATCCTAATGCCAAGTTCTCCTTTCCACATACTAGATCTGGACCAATCACCTGATGTCCTGTCCTCCTGTGCTGGGGAAAAAGTAAATGAGTGGATCAGATAAAAGTCAGGTGAATGTGTTTCATTATTAATATATTGTGATCACATGTGATTGTCTTCATTTATAATCAATGTGACCTGGGGTGTCCTACTTGCATTTGTGAACTGCATTTGTGAACTGCTTACTAAGTAAATTAGTACACCTACACCAAACATCTTGTGACGGTTTATATTTAGGATCGAATAAGTAATTGAACCTCAAAACTACTACGAATCGCTAATAACCTCTGGAACTATTTCTAATATAGGATCGCATGCAGTCTCATCCTTTGGACTACGTCCCCAATCTACGACTACACGTATCGTACTTACACATTGAGATGAGTTCGCAATGCCGACTTGCATCGAAGACGTCCTAGGGTCTGCTGCATCTGTGTCCAAGCTCAATGCTACCATTGCTACTTATCGCACAGCACCGGGCATCCACCAACAGTGTCATATATCCATCGAGGAACCTCCCGTTAGTGCCGGACTTCACCACGCCAGGCATCCACCAACTGTGTCGCGCATACACGAGGAACCTCATGTTAGTGACTTATGCTTATTGCATCTCTGCAATCGAATCACCTTATATCGCATATCAAATTCACTGAACGGATAGTGTCTAGACCTAATTACCCGCATAAACATCCACATATTTATGTAGCATCCAAGAGTTGAAAATTAAGGAAATAATTTCCCCAATAATCTACTACTATATAATAATAATAATATAATTTTATAACCCGGGTCTTAGGCCGAGGTTAAATCTACGCCTGAAAAACGTTGATCGGTCGACCACCGGCTATTGGAACGGTCGACCGATTACTGTCAACCGACTCTAGTGAGCCTACCAACCGATCGAAGTTAATTATTGCAAAATTTTATTTTTCTTCCATTTATTGATTATGATTTACAGTAAATTCTAATTTGTTAATCTACAGTTCTCAATGTTCTCAATTTCAGCCTCTAACCATTTCGCGATTTCATAACTACATTTGTCATCAATTCAAATTAGCTTAGGTTAAGAATCAACAGGGTATTGAAATATCAACCTATATTCAATTTAATAAAAAGTGTGTGTTGAACCTAAATCAACTTTTATCCAACCAATTTTACTTTAACCAAATTTAGATTAGACAGGGATCATATCCATATGGGTTAAATTACTATCAAATTGCCAATCTACTATAATTATCAGATAAACGGTGTCTCTAGTTAAATTAATACAATTTTAGATCAAATAGTGTATAAACAAACTTAATTACATATAAATCATCATAGTAATAACAAACCCACTCTCCTCTAGAAAGATATCCCGTTTTTAGTTCACTTGGAATCGCCTCTGTTTGGTTCGTCGATCTATTTTTGATTTGATTTGATTCCTTCTTCTTTAATCTTCTGAATTTAATTTTTAACTTTTTTTGAAGAAAATTGATTTGGAGGGAAGGAGAGTTCAGTTTTGGGAGAGATGGAGTTTCGTTACGATCAGTATGAAATTAGGGTTCTCGGTATTAGGTTAAGGTTCTAATTATTGAGGTTCGGATCGTTATCAGCCGTAAGATCGATTTATATAAAATCTGGGCCATTCGGCCTTCCCAAACACTAGCTGGAATGCTCGACCGATCAACCGCTTAACCTTGAGTGGTCAACCGCTAGGGGTCGACCGGTCAAAACTAGGGTATCGACAGATGGAGCTTTCCTATAATTAAACATTTGTTTCCTTATTTAGTTATTTAAATATTTTCAATTTCGAACTTTCGAACGTTGATAACTTTTTCATAGGAGCTTCGATTATACAACTTTATATATGAAAATTACCTAGAAAATCACTACAAACGCAACAGTACAAGTTTCATAACCAAATTCAGAAATTTGTGCAAATTCCATTTTTTATCGTTATTATATTTAATTTAATTTCTTTTACTAAATTTCTGGTTAGTTTTTGCGGGATGTTACATTGAGAAAATAATGTATTTATTATGAAACACTCTCGTGATTTAAGTGTTGGACTGAAACCATGGTATATGTGCAATACATATGTAATCGTTCCATAAACCTAAGTTGGGTTTCTTACCGTTCCACTTATATTATACATTTGTACTCTATAAGTTTAATTTATTTATAACCTTTTATAATTTAATAAACTTATATAATAATTTATTGTATGTTGTAAATTAAATCTTAATTAATTAATTTTAATTTATTAATTTAATTAACAAATTAATTAATTAATTATAAAAATTCAAAATTTTATTTTATTCCTTCCAAACAATTCAAGATGAATACTAACTATAACATTTATAGTTTCATATACATATATCGTTGTATATATATGATTTATTAATTAAATTTTAATTAATTTTCCAATAGATATTTTGTTTGATTAAAACAATTTTAATTAAATATTAAAATAAATCAAAATTCAATTTTGTTCATCTTACAAATTTAAGATAAATATATGACAATAACAATTCTATTTACATGCATATATCACTATATATATATATATGTTTGTATTAATAAACGTTTAATTAATTAATTTATCAAATAAATCATATATTTAATTGAAATATTTGAATAATTAAATACCTTTAATTATTCAAAATCTTAGTTTATAATTTATATTAAACAATCCAAGATAAATATATTCATGTATATCATTATATACTTTTGTTTCTAATTAATTGACTTTTATTTAATCAATCCAATTAACTAAATATTAAATTTATATTCAAAAAAATTTAGAAAAATTTAAACTTTTAATTTTATAAAATTTATTTTATATTTTAAACTTAACTTTTAAATTTAAAATATGTTTTAAATTTTCAAACAGAATTTTGATAGTTAGCCCAAGCCCCAAATCAATTTGGGTCTTTACAATTGGGCCAACCTTTTGGACTTACGTTATCATTGAGCCAGACCTGTAGGCAAGAAGGGTAGAATATTTGATTATCCTACCCCAAGCTTAGACGCTACTATTTTGCAGACACCTAAATGACGGATAGGCTTTATTGGTGATCCTAAAATTGCTAATTAGACTGCATAGACTATTTGGGTTCTAATACCATTAATGAAACCAGGCTCATTGGCAATCGGTAAAATAGGTCGATTTCAAAAAAAATCCCGATAAGACCATTATTAGGCCTCTAAAGTCTAAATGGGTTTATTATATCTGGTCTAATTACTTTAAATAAGATTAATTTTTATTTAATTTTTTGATTAATCAATCAGTGAATTCAATTATTTGGTATTTTGTATATTATATACGTATATCATAATATATTTATGTGTACATATAGTGCATTTGCAACATATAATATAATGTGCATAGTTAATGTGTATGTGTATAGATGTTGGGATTTACATTATAAATGGACAAATTCGCCATCCATATACGCATCCGTTGTCTCAAAACTATTATTTAAATGTCTAGATTTAATTTTATATATTAAGATGTGAAATTGAAAGCACAAGTTGGTTTTAAATAGAAGGAGATCAAGAGACAGACTCTCCTTAATTTACTTCTTTTATTACCATTTACTAGATCCAAATCTATTTTTTAAAGGGACAGTTTGGCTAAAGTCCCTATTAAGTTTCAAAATACACCAAACATCCTTGCCAAAAAGAGTATGTAAATTAGGTCCCTAAAATTAAGTTACTGAATAATTGCATAAATTTTACAATTATTCAATGAATAATTACAGACATTTATGCAATTATATCCAAAAATTGCAGACATTTCTACAATTATTCACTGAAAAATTGTGGAAATTTCCGCAATTTTTCGAGAAAATTGCAGAAATTTCCGCAATTATTCACAAAAATATTGCGTACATTTCCGCAATTTTTTGAAAAAATTGCGGAAATTAGGCAATTATTCACCAAAAAACTTGCAGAAATTTGCGCAATTATTCACTGAATAATTGCAGTCACCTATGCAATTTTTGGATGTAATTGCATAAATGTCTGCAATTATTCACTGAATAATTACATAAATGTATGCAATTATTCAGTAACTTAATTCTAGGGACCTAATTTACAATCTTTTTTTGGGGAGCAGTTTTCCTGAATTCAGTTTGATTTTGAGGACCTGAGCCTAATATTCACTAAATGTCTTTGTTACTATTTAAAATAAATAAATTTATGTATATGTACATATAAATTTTCATCCAAAATGATTTTATTTTTATTTGACAAAGTATGGGCTTTAGATTTGAGATTCAATATCAATGAAATCTAACTTTGATTTGGTAAACAATTTATAAGACAAACTTTCCTTAGTTCTCTCCTTTATTCATTAGCGTTTACTATATCCGAATCTAAAATTCAAATGCTTGTGATTTCAACTTTACAAACACACACACACACTTCATAAAATAACATTAAATTCAAAACATTTGAATCATAAATACCATTTATTAGGCTATTTGGAATCTTTAATTGTAGTGGATATAAAATCAATCGATTTTGTAAAATAACGTCTTGAATTTTAGATTTGAGATTCAAATTAAAATAATGATATTGAGATACTGAAATATATTTTTAATAACTTTTAAAATTATATATATATATATATATATATATATATATATCTGTGTGTGTGTAATATGATGTTCAAATACATAATAAGTTTTTGTCTTTTTAAATCAAAGACTTGTTAACCCACCTTTTTTCCAAGACGGGATACGGGCGGATTTAATCCAACAGAATTCACAATTATCAAGGCCAATAGCCCAAAAAGATGATTATGAGGTCCAAAAATCAAGTGCAGGCAATGATATGAAGCGACGATTAACCAAGACCAAGAGATAGACTCTCTAGAATATTCTAAGTACAGATTAATACCTCCCTCAGGCAGGGGATCGGTGTCTATCCCTTCTCCTAGGTGATTGATACATAGCCTCAATTTTTGACCCAAACTAGGTGAGACCGGTATAAAGTGATAAGGAAGGCCCCACGAGGCTACATTCAAATCTCAAGTCGTTTGGAGTTTGTATGCTCAAGTAATGGAAAAATTACTTCACCTAAGAAGATGATCGGTATAAAAGGGATCGTATAAATAGGGATCGGCTATAATCAACCTTCGCAGCATATTCCAACAAAGACCGATCTTTAACTTGAGTTCTACTAATCCAATTGACATGAAACATGGAGCCTATACATAATACAACATGGAGAAGCTTCCCTAGAGATCGCATGTCGTATGGAGGAGTTTGGAGGGATCGACCCCTATCCCTCCAAAAGGATCGGCTGAAATCAGAATGTATGCAACATCACTTCACGGAAAACGCGATATCTCACAAACCATAAGTCGGAATGACACGAAACTTGGAAGGCAAGTAGCTAACATCATGGGGAACCCCTTAGAGGGATCGCACCCTATTTGGACATCAAAATAGGGATCAGTACCGATCCCTATTGTGGGCCCCAATGGGCCTGAAAATTCTTGTGTGGCCTCGTCATGGCCTGGAGGTTCTTCTACCAAAATTTCAGCCCGATCTGTACACGTCTTCCCCAATATATATAGCAGGCATAGTGTCAGAAAAAGGATCTTCTTTTCGCTTCTCTTTATCTTCAAACTAGGCTACACTCTACCAATTTTATTCTTGGATTACAGATTGTAACTGTAAAAAAACTATAGTATAATAAAAAGGATTATTCTGGAGTGGACGTAGGCCGGAATTAGCCGAACCACTATAAATCTTGTCTCTTTTTACTTGCTTTCATTTTTAATTTTTTAGTTCTTCATTACATTCTCTATATTAGATACTATCTGAGATCTGTGATTGGATATTGGTGCTTTCATACAACTGGGTGTTGGTGGCCATTTTTGCTGCCAACAAGATCCATAATTCAATATTACTTTATGAATAAAACACATCAATTTAATCATAGATAATTGGATGAGGCAATATATACGAACATGGAATCATTCTATAAATTATCCAACAAATGATATATGTGAAGTAAAATGTAAATAAGAGATATACCTTGAAGATGTCGCCAATATTCACACCTTTGAATGGTAGATCTTCCTAGATCCAATCTGAAAAGTCTGCCCTTTGTAACACTCTGATTTGGGATTTCTCCTAAGATCTCAAGTAGATCCATATCTAGCTTTACAAGAGAACGATGAACCACTTAATTTTTTTATTTGATATTTACATTTAATTTAGAGTTGATAAATTTTTTGGAAATAGCCCATTGAATTTTCGACCATGGGTTTTGGAGAGTGAGATAGAAAAGAGAAAATAAAATGAAAGAATGAACCAAGTAAGAAAATGACTAAGATGATTTGTTTTAATAAGAGAATAAAAACTTTTGATATTCACTCTTTAAAGCTTTCAGTTTTAATTCTCAATTAATTTTCAATCAGATCTCCTCCATATCCCTTCGTATCTCTCTCTCACTCTAGCATGGCATGCCACATCATTCCATCACATGGATAATTATTTCTAAAAGCTTGTTAAGCAATTATCAATATTTAGAACCCGTTCAAATGTATACAGATATCGTATATGAATACAACCATATAACTTTTATATATACATTCAAATAATTACTAGCAATACCAAAATATCAAATGAATTAAATAATAATTAATATTTCTCAGATATTAATTAATTTTATTGATTTACAACATTTTATAAATCAACTAAATCGTGTAGATTTTCAAAGAATTTACAAATACGCTATGTGGCCTAGACGTGTGAACTCAGTGAGCGATTAATTCTGAACAATTTAAATATTAACAATCATACGTCACCTTATCTAGTGGTGTGCCAGTTTGGCTGAATTCACCGCTTGCAAAGCTTTTGGTAAAAATCATATTTTATAATTTCTTAAGGAGTACCATTTACCAACGATTATTTATATCAATTCTCTTCGTCAACACCATATCGCATTAGAACTTATGGAATTTGGCTTTGATCAAAATTGCAATATCATCCACATTCAACTTAGTTAGTCCATAAATAAAGTCTTTGGTTCAATAATAGCATTTATTATCAACCTTATTACTCTGGCCAGAGATTTTGACTTTGAGTTAATTACAGTTGACCATGGTATCAACCTAATACAACCAAGGAGACGTAGTGTTTCACTTCCAATGCTTCAACTCAGACTCAACTATAATCATTCGGTAGAAGTCGTACCACGATTTAACTATAATCAAAGTGGAGTTTTCACATTGAAGTTCAACGGTATAATTTTGAGAGATCTGTGTAATATCGTCACTTCGAGAATTCCGGTTTGATCTAGTTGTTATTTACCAACAGGAAACTCTCGGACGGATCATTCCATAGCTATCCAACAACTATCAGTATATAACCCTTGATGTTTGTATTTGTAGGGCTGTCAATGAGTACCCGAAAATTCCGATATCCGTTTGAATCTGTATCCAAAAATATGAAAAATATCCGTTATCTGAAAAGCGGATACGGATATGGTTATCGTGGTATCCGTATTCGAAAAATATCCGTCCGATTAACTGATGCATATATATATTTAATTAAAATTATATTTAATTAATATATGATTTTCCAACTATTTACTAACCATTGGATGTTACTACGATATGGTTTTTTGCTCATTTTTATTGAAAACAGACAGTTTTAGTGTTTAATTTTTGAATATTTGTGGATACGCATATGAATATTAGTATAAAACAATGTTTTATCATCACATTTTTTATTCCTTGGTCTTTTATGAACATTAGTACAAAAACTGTTTTATGTTGATCCAAACCTTTTCATTTATACTTTTAAATTTATTGATTATGGACGGAACGGATAAATATCCGATATCCGTCCGTATCCGAAAATTAAGCGGATACGGATATCCGATATCCGAAAATGATTTCGGATACGGATACGGATATGACTCTATCCGTATCCGAAAATATCCGTTGACAGCCCTACGTATTAGTCATGAGTAATACATTGTCTAACATTTGAAGAGCGTTACATACTCTGATCTTAATGAAATATCAATATTATTTCTTAAAACATCTTGAGCAGAAATATTTAAAATAAAATGTTATTTTATATTATGATTAATTACTCTCTATTGCAACTATTGGAAACTACAATCACATTACATTTCATTTAAGGATTTTCTTATTTATATACTTTAAATTAGTTATTTAATTGATTATATCATTATATAACGAAGTATATAATAGAAATCAAATACATTTATTATAAACGAGATCGATCAAAGAATTAAATATATGTATTAATTTATATAATTGCCCCCAAGGTATATTCCTAATCCTATCGATCATAAGTGTAATGCTATACATCATGCCCGATACACGTAAAACATTCAAATTGTATCCAAAAGTTTTAATGTATGTTAATTCTATCTGTAGAAAATTAGTACATACTCTAGTTGAATCTTAACAAGTACTTAAAGTTTAAAGCAAGCAAACGTAAGTTAAAGTAATCAAGCAACTACCATAGAATAAAATCATAATCAACTGATCAGCTGATATGATGTGTCGGTGAAGTGAACATGAATAACACTTCCTGACCAATAATTAATTAATAATACATCTTAATATAATGACAGACTTCGATTTTTTTATTTAATAACTACGGGCACAAAATTATTGTTTCAGAACTAGTTTAGTTGCATAGTATTCAGGATGTACAGTAGTAATGGGCAATAAGCAATAATAAAAACCGAGAATAACTTTCTTTTGCAAGGCTGCGTATCTGACACGTGTGTAATGCACATTATTTAACTGGTAGCCATTTCCTATTTCAAGATATTTGGATAAACTCTGTAACCAATATCTCCTGCAGAAGATCCAAAAATTGAGCCTAAAATGTGGATAGCTTTGTGGACCATATAAACAAGTATAAATTGATATACTGAACGTCATGTGTTTATTATTACCATAAAGTTGACGAGATGATGTATTTAGCTCACATTTTATATGCTGTTTTCAAATTATTGAGAATATAACTCTTGAGTTTTAATGATTGATTATATTTTGGGCCATCAATCGAATTAATAAAGTCTCAAACTGGACCAAATAAATATTTAATAATAACCGTAGTAGCTTTGAAGTCTTTTTTTTTTCGTGTATTCGTAAACTATCAAAAATACCTCTCTATGGATGTTATTAAAATCTCATTATCACCCACTTACAAATAGGATCTAACAAATAAACTTAATTTAACAATTCAAAATATCTCTCTACAATTATTATCTCTCTACAATTATTATCAAATCAAATCTCAATATCGTTGAAAAATAGAAGGTAACAAATAAATCTTTTTACAAATTCAAAACGCTCATTTACACTTCTTTATTAACAGTTGGTTTGAAAGCGCAAACTTTTGATTCGACCGCAAACTTTCAAAAATACCATTTACTCATATATAATTTAACTCTCATATACCTGTGTTACCAAATTCCTTAAATATTGGATCTAACAAGTAAACTCACTTTACAAATTCAACACGTGCCTTTACAAATATTAATAAACATTAATATCACTTGAAAATAGAATTTGACAAATAGTTTTTTTTACAAATTCAAAACGCTCAAATATAATTAAATCTTATTATCACTTTAAAATAGGATATAACACATGAAACTTCTTTACAAATTCTTTCTTTATTAACTAATAACAGAAATATAAACTCAAACTGCCAAAAGAAATTAGATATTGAAACTTAAAAATAAAAATTCAAACAAACTATGCATGAGTTCGACGCAAAATACAATTAAATATTTTTGAAAATGATTTTTTTGAGTATTTTGAAACATATACAATTTGTAGAACAACTCACGCGCGAAGCGCGTACGGTAACGCTCGTATTACTAAATCAAATCATATCACTTAAAAAAATATGATCTAACAAATAAATTTCTTTCAAAAATTCATTTTTTATTAATTACTAATAGAAAAAAATTAAAAATTAAAAATCAGATGTCCTAACATAGAAATAAAAACTAAAACTAACCACACCTTATTTCAACGCAAAAATACGATCAAACATATATAATTATAAAAAAAATAATTCACACGCGAAACATATGCGATAAAATTCGTATATAATAATGGAATTACACTTAATGAAAACTTAATGGAAAGGAGGGCTGAAAGAGTACACATAATGGATCAATATAAAATCAATCTGAATGAAGAAAATCTGAAACTACCTAAAGAATGCTACATCCTTATAAAACTTAAACTTAATAGTTAAGATGAAACCTCAACCCAAATAAGTGTGTGGAATGAATTAAAATAATCCTTAAAAAAAATTTGAAATACTTGAGAACCATAATTCAATATTTCCTCAAAATCATTAAAAAAAATAACAAAAGTTTTCCAATGAAATCAATCATGGATTGCCGATACCACTTGTCAGGATTTAATATAATTAGATTTAATTAATCATCAAACCTTGGATTCAAATCCATAACACATATTGATTTAATTAAGAAACATGTAATAGATAATACATGAATCCATAGTTGTTGATTGAATGATAAAACGAATTGGTTTGGTTTGGTTTTGCAAATTGATATAAACATTACATCTGATATTAGGTATTCATAAAAAATGGATTGAGAGTAACTAAGATTTGTGCAATTGGAACCATAACTCCTCATTTATAAAGTTTTCATTTTTTTAATTTGGTCCTCAACAAACTAGAATTGTAATGACATGATAGTTAGATCCATAAGTCTTTTAATTTTAATTCATAATTTAATTATTTTAATAGCATAACACATTTACCCACGTTTGAAATATTTTATCAGGCGATTCTTCTTAAACTGTTGGAAATGAATCAGCATTCATTGAGAAATGTGAGACATTAAATGTTATGGAATGTGAATAGTCCCACATTTTGAATAAAATAAACATTATGTGTTTATATACTAAGATGTGAACACTATTATAATTACAACGAGACAAAGAGAGATATAAAAGCATGGTCATCTTAGTGGATGGTGTAATCCACCACCACGCACACGTGCGTCCATGGCTGAGCCAGCACCCACGGCGTGGGCGAATGAGCGTTTAAGACGTATTAAAGGCACTTAACACTTTGTACTTGACAATCGGCTTGACTTGCTTGACTGTTCAGACTAGACGTTTTTTCTTTTATCTGTTTAAACTAATTTTTGCAACGACAACCTAACGGTGGCGCCTTTTGGTAAAGGGTTGCAACCTTTTCAAAAAGGTCACAATCGTTTTACAGAACAGACACGTATTCAAACCAAATAGGCACCTCTTCGCGTCTATATATAGACAGAAGTAGAAAACGAAATTCACTTACTTTTTTCTGCACTTCTTCTTCTCCTTGCAACTTTGTTCTTAATAAAACTCTATTGAGTTCGTCATTGCTCTGTGATTGTTGCACAGCATAACAGAAAATAGTCTGTTTCATCTTGAAAAATAGTTGCTCGACATTGCTAAACGTCATGGATGAAGCAATATTGTTTCAAGGAAACAATTTCAACTGAACTCGGACAATCTATGTTAACCCGCCTTTTGGCAAGGCCGCGGACAGACGGGTTTAACTTAATCAACTACATGTTCGTCGAGGCTAGAGTACGATGGATTCAGTCGACTGGATGGATGGATAACGCAACATGCTTGGAAGATGGAAATATGTTTGGATAAAGATGAATCAACTATAATTTGGGTCTAGGAAACATGGTTCGGCGTGATGGGGGTTCGGCACGAATAGTTCGTTTGGCATTCACTATTCACGTTCGAATAGCATTCAAGAGTACTCGGCATGCACAGAGCGTTCGACATACATTAGTGGTTCGTCATTCCAGGAGCGCTCGACATTCAATAGCGCTCGGCATCCAGGAGCGCTCGGCATTTAGAGGCGCTCGGCATTAGAGATCGTTCGGCACGATGGGCGCTCGGCATTAGAAACTGTTCGGCATCAGACATGGTTCGGCATGATGGAGGTTCGACATTAAGTCTCGTTCGACATTGGATGGAGCACTCGGCATACCTCACCTCGTTCGGCATTGGATGGATCGTTCGGCATGATGGAGCGTTCGGCATTGGATGGGTCGTTCGGCATTGGATGGGTCGTTCGGCATACCTCACCTCGCTCGGCATTGCACCTCGTACCTCCATACCTCGCACCTCCATATCTTGGTACCTCGCACCTCCGTACCTCGATACCTCGCACCTCCGTACCTCGATACCCCGCACCTCCGTACCTTGGTACCTCGCACCTCCCAACGTTCGGCATAAGGAGATCGTTCGGCATTCACACCTTGTTCAGCATTCAGCGTTCGGCATCTATGGTTCGACATATGGAGACCACTCCATTTGGGCTGAGGTACTCGGCTACCAGGCCCACCAGGGAAGTCCAACCCATCTTTGTCTATAAATAGAGAGGCAGGGGCACAGTAAAAGGGGATCTTCTTTCTACTCTCTTACTTTCTCTTTTCTAAGGCTAAGGCAACTCTGCCATTTCGTAACTGTAATCGATTATTACAGCAATAAAAAGCAAACTTCTGGAGTGGACGTAGGCCGGAGTTAGCCGAACCACTATAAAATCTGTTGTTCTTTACTGCTTTCATTTCAGTTTTAACTGTTCTTCACATTATTACTCTCTACATACATTCTATCTCTGAGCTATGATTGGTATTTGGTGCTTTCATCTGGATTTTGGGATTAGTGACCAACTTTGGCGCTAACACTTTGGTGCTTTCACTGAGAAATTGAAACAATCAGGAATTTTGGAGTTAGGAACTTGGATCTTAGAAAGCAATGGCAAGACCACCAACGAGGAAGCAAGCAGTGGAAAGGAGCAATCAGGAAGGAAGTCAAGCGGCATCTTCTGGAGCTGGAGAGGGTCATGCATCCATCTACATAACTCGGGACGAGATGCAAGTGATGATGAATTCCATGCAAGAGCAGATGATGAAACGGCAAGAGGAGATGATGCAGGCTCTTCTTAGGCAATCTGGACAACCAGGAACTGCAGGTGCTCAAGATCGTGGAGCTGGACCAGAGGAACTCAACCAACGGACAGAGGGAGTGAATCAGCAGGGGCAGCTCCCAATCAACAAACAGTTAACAATCTAGATGGACCTAGACTCGGGGGCGCACCACCAGGTGATGCTGGACCAGTTCATGGAGGGATACCGGATAACGCTACGCGGCCTGACATCGATAGGAATACAGGAGTACGTGATGAAGAATATATGCCAGAATTTCCTCGGGGACTTGGGGGGCAGTCTGGATTGGTTGGAAACACTGGATTGGATGACATTATCAGGCGGACTATTCGCGGAGGTCTGAAAAATAGGGATTCAGAGGGAGTTAACAAAAGTCCGTTTACCCGGAACATCAGGACAGCTAGGAATCCGTCCGATTTCAAACTACCCACTCTGGAAGTATACAACGGGAAGACAGATCCCACCGACCACTTGATGAGGTACACTAGGCATATGGAAATGTTGGGGGCAACGGAGGAAGTTATGGCCCGATGTTTCCCCCTGTACTTGATTGAAATTGCTGCTATGTGGTTCAGACAGCTGGAGGATGGATCCATTGGAACATGGACAGAACTGGTGGACAAGTTCTTAGGTCAGTTTCGAGTTCACATAAAAAGGCCAAAGAACGTGATGATGCTAACGTCAGTCAAACAAGGGGCAGATGAATCGCTCAGGACATTCTTAACTCGATTTAATGCAGCAGTTGCTTCGGTGGATCGGCCAGATCCATTAATGGTTCTGATGGCTGCGGTTAGGAGTCAGAGATAATTCGGATTTCAAAGTATCGTTAATACGGGACCCACCGTTGGATCTTGGGGAGTTCTTTCATGAAGCTGAAAGATTTCTTCGACAAGAAGATGCATGTTTGGACATGAGGCCAAAGGAAGTAAACACGACTAAGGATGGAGAACTACCCGGCGAAAGCTTGGGTGGGGGCAAGGATAAAGGGAAAAGGAAGCGCTGGGGAGAACCAAAGTTCTCCACTTACACAGGATTGAACGCAACGTTGGAGCGGATTTTCTTAGATACTCGAGATCGCCTTTCTTATCGAAGGCCAGCAAGGAGGGAACCCTCAGAACGAGAAAGGGCGTCAGGAAGGCACTGTCTTTTTCATGACCTGGACGGGCATGACACTAACAGCTGCCGGCATTTGAAGGACATAATCGAGGAGCATATAAGGAATGGTCAGTTGCGACAGTATGTCGGAACTAGGAATGCGGCGGTGGAACAGGAGCAGCCACCGCCTACCTTGAACGACGAGGGCATGAGGCCCAGGAATGGTGGCCGATTGGTCATCAACTAATCTTGGTGGTTTGGAATAAGTAACAAACTCCGGGCCAACGGTTAAATCACTTACTCATGTACGGGGTCGGAGATAACCCTCAGGCATGCTCTGAGATGATGGCTTACCGAAACGCCCGGGTTTGTGAAATCTGTTTTTTCCTTTGACTTGGACATTTGCTTTTTCTGGTTTGGTTTTGGAGTTTGGTTTGAACTCCCTGTTTTGCTCATTTTCTGGTTTGGATTCTGGTTTGGATGTTTACTTTTTGGTATGGATTTTTGATATGGGTTTCTGGTTTTCTATTTGGATTTGGATTTCGGATTGGATTTTGATTGGGTTTTCTCTGGATTTTTGGCTAAAAGGTCGTCGAGTATGGACTATGCTCGGCAAGGGTCCGGAGAGACCAGAATTCGACCTAGGACTTAGGCCATATATTATCGGTTACTATTTTAGATCGTCGAGTATGGACTATGCTCGGCACGGGTCCGGAGTGACCATGATTCGGCTTAGGACTTAAGCCACGGCATTCTTCGACGTTCAGGAACACTGAACCATGAACACCATGGAATTACTTAACATAGGTCGTCAAGTGTGGATTGCGCTTGGCAAGAACCCGGAGAGGTTACGAATTTAGATATTGGCTATGAATAGCTAAGGATTCGGACAAGGACCCGGAGCGGTCTCGGATTTGGATATCGACCCGGAGAGGTCACGGATATGGTTATAGGTTATTGGATATGGATGGATTGGAACTCGGTAGTCGGGTTCAGATGGATGTGGAATTGGGTAAGGATTTGGTTACTGGATAGGAATTGGACATCGACTCGGAACAGTCGCGGAAATGGATCAGGATATGGCCGTGGCACTCGGATAAGATGGCTTGGTAATGGATTGGATTATGAATCGGAAAGTATGGATGTTGATAACATACATACTTAGGATATTGGACTTGAGGCTATTCAAAACACACCTTTCAAAGCAAGGCATGTTTTGGGGGGCAAGTGTTAACCCGCCTTTTGGCAAGGCCGCGGACAGACGGGTTTAACTTAATCAATTACATGTTCGTCGAGGTTAGAGTACGATGGATTCAATCGACTGGATGGATGGATGATGCAACATGCTTGGAAGATGGAAATATGATTGGATAAAGATGAATCAACTATAATTTGGGTCTAGGAAACATGGTTCGGCGTGATGGGGGTTCGGCACGAATAGTTCGTCTGGCATTCACTATTCACGTTCGAATAGCATTCAAGAGTACTCGGCATGCACAGAGCGTTCGACATACATGAGTGGTTCGGCATTCCAGGAGCGCTCGGCATTCAATAGCGCTCGGCATCCAGGAGCGCTCGGCATTTAGAGGCGCTCGGCATTAGAGATCGTTCGGCACGATGGACGCTCGGCATTAGAAACTGTTCGGCATCGGACATGGTTCGGCATGATGGAGGTTCAGCATTAAGTCTCGTTCGACATTGGATGGAGCACTCGGCATACCTCACCTCGTTCGGCATTGGATGGATCGTTCGGCATGATGGAGCGTTCGGCATTGGATGGGTCGTTCGGCATTGGATGGGTCGTTCGGCATACCTCACCTCGCTCGGCATTGCACCTCGCACCTCCATACCTCGCACCTCCATATCTTGGTACCTCGCACCTCCGTACCTCGATACCACGCACCTCCGTACCTCGATACCCCGCACCTCCATACCTCGGTACCTCGCACCTCCCAACGTTCGGCATAAGGAGATCGTTCGGCATTCACACCTTGTTCGGCATTCAGCGTTCGGCATCTATGGTTCGACATATGGAGACCACTCCATTTGGGCTGAGGTACTCGGCTACCAGGCCCACCAGGGAAGTCCAACCCATCTTTGTCTATAAATAGAGAGGCAGGGGCACAGTAAAAGGGGATCTTCTTTCTGCTCTCTTACTTTCTCTTTTCTAAGGCTAAGGCAACTCTGCCATTTTGTAACTGTAATCGATTATTACAGCAATAAAAAGCAAACTTCTGGAGTGGACGTAGGCCGGAATTAGCCGAACCACTATAAAATCTGTTGTTCTTTACTGCTTTCATTTCAGTTTTAACTGTTCTTCACATTATTACTCTCTACATACATTCTATCTCTGAGCTGTGATTGGTATTTGGTGCTTTCATCTGGATTTTGGGGTTAGTGACCAACTTTGGCGCTAACAATCTAAAACCTATCAGTGAATCGTCAAAAACGATACAGTGATTTATCACATAATTTGTTTACTACAGCTTCGTTTTCTTTAAACATAAACTATATTACAGTTATCGACCCGATGCAAGTTATGAGCTAAAAAAATTTAGTTCATTATGATGGTAATAAACTGCTTAAACAAATATGCTAATCTTTTTTAAGCGCAAACACTAATTTACAATTGTTATAGCTGTTTCAACACATCATTACTTCATTCCCTATTCTGCCATACGTTCCACTTCATTAGGTTGGCCATGTTGATTTTGGACACTGAAATTATTTGAACGACTTCTACATCAGTTCAGGGTAAAGAAACAGCAAAATAACGTGAGAAATCTCCCAAATAAAATTGCAGTCTTATGTGGACTTTGTACGCTAATCTTTCCATTTAAACGTATCTTAAAAGAAAAGAAAAAATGAAATGCATTTTGGGTCGTTGCTTTGATTATTGCGCAACCTAAGACAACTGCCTTTGGAAATGACATGTAATTTCATAATCTTAGTTATCAAAAAATAATTGGTTCAAGGATCAATATATTAATTATCATTGGTTAAATTTTAACTTCAATTGTAATTTTTAAACAAGTAAAACAAAAAAATAAAAAAATAAGATTAAAGCGATTTTCACGGTTTGGCCGGTTCAACTAACACAACTTTTGACTTTGCACTGATACGGTTCGACTCATGAGTCGATCTTTTAAACTATGCTTTCTAGGCACTAGGATGTTGCTTGAGAGTTAATGGATCATGCTTGGTTCAATTCCGAGCAGTCGGATCACATCATTTAAGGTTTGATTCTTTGTATCTTTCTTATTAGATTTTATATTAAATGTATATCTTCATTAATATTTGTCTTGAAAGCATAATCTTTTGGTCCGACCGTGAAATTCCAAAATTGTCCTTTATATACAATATTTTAAAATTTTACACTATTAAATGATCTTACAAAGTAGCACCTGCATATATGTTCCTACATCTAGTGCATCTATTAATTGGTCCTAAAAAATAGCCTCTATATACCTGATCCTAAATTCGATACACATAGCACCGCACTTATATTACATGTAATATTATTGTCAATTGCATACAGTAGCATTAAGAAGCTCAACATTTTATCATACGTTAGACTCAAAACAGGTTGAAATAGAGAATAAATAAAGTATTATTATAATTTTTTCTTCCTGAGTTTAAGTGAAAGCATGATATTTGTCATGGTACCGATGCATTTATTCAATCACTGCTCATAGCTGCTGGCTACCATTGCTTTCACACATCATAACTTTCATGTTAGCTTTTATTCAGTTGTCTATTATTATTTCAACTTGTTATAGAAGTATTCAGTCGCTGTTTATATTACATGTTTCGTTTATTTTTTTTCTTTTTTCTTTTTTCTTTTCTCTCTATTTTTTTTATTAAATCAAGATGAAAACTTTAGCATGGTAGCGTACAAGCTGAGATATCTGCACACCTCGATTGTTTTTTGTATTGCCTCATAACTCCAAATCATGCTATGCACACAGTTTGTTTTGAATTATATGTAGTGAATATAAATTATACAGTAGAGGTAGTTATGATGATTATATTAAGTTTTGGCTGATATTGGAATAAGGTTTTGTAAGTAGCTCTTTAGAAATGCAATGAAGTGGTGAGTCCCGGGGATTTTCGACTCTCGAAAATCGACATTTATACGTTCACTATATAAACTGCCGAATATTCAAGTGCCAGAAATACCACGTCATTAGGGTAAAAGAAGAAAGATGTGGAAAAAGAAAATAAAACAACATCAGAGTCTCACAATCGCAACGGAATAAAGTATAATATATAATAGCAGCTTTTAAATACAATGAAACATGTACTATTATATATACATATCATTATCAGAGTACAACAATCATCCATTTATTTGGACAGCTTAATACTTGTCATTACACATCGGAAATAATAACCAAGTACGGAGATACGTCTCTGTCATCCATATCGCCTCTTGAGCTCCATAGCATATTATCGTGGATCTGTTCAACTCGGTCTGACCCGAGCATCATAATAAAACAACACCCGAGTTAGTCTGGAAAACCAGCGTGAGAAAATACACTCAATTTGAATTATTATTATATTTTCAAAAATCCTTTGGAAACAAAGGTATCTCGTAAGACCACGCCATAAATAAACATGCCGGGTTTTTACTGAAAGTGACTATGTGATCGTGTAATATGAAAGTTAACTAAATTACTTGCTTGAGATTAATATGAATATAAAAATATAAGCAATAATAAAAGACACCAGGGATTTTTATACTGGTTCGAACTTCCCGTTCTACGTCCAGTCCCAGACTCCTTCTGGAATTCAATCGATACCCTCGCTTCACCCGGAGGAACAGGTATTACAACGCCTGAATAACCGAACAGGACTTTCCGCCTAGACAACCGAATAGGACTTCTACTGCCTGAGGATACTACAACAGGACTTCAAATACAAATGGAAATGTTTCTGACTGAGTATGCTATGAAATAGCACTGATAAGTCAATATAAGTACGCCTTTCCTATAATCTTCTCCTTTATGGTATATAGTGTAATTTGTGAAGAAAGGAAGTCTAGTTGACCACACAAGAGTATGCTTGAGTGTTTGGTGATCAAGTAGTTTGATTTGTAAAACTTGAAAGTAAATAGCAAGAATATAGAGTTTAGAAATCAAAATATGAATTGGTTAATAATAGTGTTGAAATTGCTTACTATTTATAGTTTTTAAAGGTTGCATTGATTAGTGAAGAGTTGCCATGAATCAGAATAGAAGCAACTGTTGAAATTAACATTGTTTCTATTCAGGGAAGAGAAGCAACCTTTCAAAAACTAGCCGTTAATTTTAACTTAGACTTCTAAATTAAAATTCAGCCTTCTGAATGTAGGAGATAATAAGGCAGCGCCGAAATAGTTCATTTTAGACCTTATTCAGACGTCTGAATATTATGTTCAGACGTCTGAATTTGCTGTTTAAAAATTATTTGCTTCAACGGTCAGACGTCTGAATTCTGCAAATTTAGACATCTTTAAAACTTCTTTTGAAAACAAGTGTGTGTATTCAATAGCTTGTGCATCTATACCAACTAGGAAAGATTTTACATATATTACTAACTAGACACAGACTCTATAACCTGTAAACGATTACATCCATCAATCTGGAATCTGGCTATCAATATTTTCCTGTAAAACTTGGTTAGATAAACACATATAATTATTATTATCAAAATATCAGGAACTGAGGTTCTAACATTCTCTCCCTTTTTGATAATGACAACCATGAAAATATTGGTTAGTAAATAATAACTTCTCCTGTCATTAAAACTTGGTTAGTATGAAAATATAAAATTTCTCCCCCGAATAAAAGAATTCATACAACAATATTTTTACCTTTTTCTCCCCCTTTGTCATTACTAAAAGGAACTAGTGATTAAAGTAGCAAAGAAATATATAGAATACGATAACATCACAGAGAATGATTGGAGAGAAACATACAGCTAATTTAAAATAGAACACAATGTTTCAAATGACAACGTCACAGAACATAGAGCAAATGAAAGTGACATTGGTATCCACTTTTTGTTAGGGTCCTAAGAGTTAGATCTTAGGAAACCAAATCCAAACGGGTTTAGCATTCCCTTTGTAAATTAAATCTTTATTCTTATGAACATTTTCCATAAATGATTTTATGTATTTATTCCTAATCAAAAAAAATTTAGTTTTAGGAACCCACATTTTAATGTTCTTAGAATGTTTTGGATTTTTTGAAATACTATCAATAATACCATGATTTCTTTTCTGAACATGATTTTCAAAAGAATTCCTTTTCTTAGGTAAACTATTTGAAACTTTCTTATAGCCTAAACCCTTTTTATCTGACAAAGTTTGAGAATTTTCCAAAATTTTAGAGAGATTTTCTCTTCCTTTATTAAAATTTGAAACATTCTTGGTAATTCCTTCTAACTGTGTTTTGAGACTAGAGATATCTAATTCTAATATTTTAACATTTGTTTTTAAATCATGATTTTCAACTTGGAGAGAGCCATTCTTTTCTTTTTGAGTTTCGATTTCTTGACTCGGCATGGAAATTTGAGAAGTTGTATTAGAATAAGATTCTTGAGAAGCTTGAAGTTCTTCTTCTAAAATATTCTTTTCATCCCTTAGCATTTCAAGTTCGGTTCTGTTTAACTTTTCAATAGCCTCTTTATATTTCCTTTTGATGTTTTTCATTTTATCTAATAAAACTGAATTTATCTCCACTAAACCATCAAAAGTTAAATCACTTACTTCATCATTTGTAGCCATAAAGCAAACATTTGCTTGTTCATTGTCACTGTCGTTGTCGCTATCTGATGAGGAAGATGATTCTGAATCATCCCATATTACTGAAAATGCCTGCTTCTTTTTGTATTTTCCTTTTTGTGTTTGAACTTGTCTTTCTTTTGATCAGGACAATCTTTCTGTATGTGACCTTTCTTGTGACATCCATAGCATTCTATAGTAGAAGTTGATGGTTTAGTGTTGTTTTTGTTATGTCCAAACTTATTGTTCTTTTTGAACTTCAAAAACATTTTGAAATTCTTTGCGATAAGATCCATATCTTCATCATCTGAATCAGATTCTTCTTTTTCTGCCTTGAAAGCTATTGTCTTTTTATCTTGTACCAGTACTCGTTTAGCCTGGAGATTAACATCATAAGATATTAGATTTCCTATCAACTCTTCTGGTTTGATGGTTGAAGTGTCATTAGCTTCTTCAATTGCTAAGACTTTTCGTTCCCATTCATCCATTAGAGAATTTAGGATTTTTGAGACGATATCAAAATCAGTAAATTTTTCTCCTAGTGCCAAAAGTGAATGATATATATCTTAAAATCTAAAGTACATATCGTTTATAGATTCATCTTGCTTCATTCTAAAATTCTGAAATTGATTCTTAAGCATAGAGATCTTGCTTTGTTTGACTTTGTTAGTACCCTCATGAGTAATTTTCAATGTGTGCCATATTTCATAAGCAGTAGTACACATGCTAACTCTATTAAACTCATTTTTGTCTAAAGCACAAAATAGCATGTTCATAGCTTTTCATTAGCAGTAGCATCTAGTTTTTGTGTGTTAGACCATTCTGAAAATTGAGTAGTTGGTATGTGATATTCAGTTTGAGTGATATTCTATATATGTGTCATAATCATTAGCTTGTATATAGATTCTCATTCTAGTAGCCCAATAGTTATAATTCAAACCATTGAATAGTGGTGGTCGTGCAGTGGATTGACCTTCAGTAAAACTTGTGTTGGTGTTACATTCCATATTACTAAAATATAAAATAAATGTGTTACGGTTAAGAGATAACCTTGCTCTGATACCAAATGAAAGTGACTATGTGATCGTGTAATATGAAAGTTAACTAAATTACTTGCTTGAGCGGAATATGAATATAAAAATATAAGCAATAATAAAAGACACCAGAGATTTTTATACTGGTTCGAACTTACCATTCTACGTCCAGTCCCAGACTCCTTCTGGAATTCAATCGATACCCTCGCTTCACCTGGAGGAACATGTATTACACCGCCTGAACAACCGAACAGGACTTTCCCGTCTAGACAACCGAATAGGACTTCTACTGCCTGAGGATACTACAACAAAACTTCAAATACAAATGGAAATGTTTTTGACTGAGTATGCTCTGAAATAGCACTGATAAGTCAATACAAGTACGCATTTCCTATAATCTTCTCCTTTATGGTATATAGTGTAATTTGTGAAGAAAGGAAGTCTAGTTGACCACACAAGAGTATGCTTGAGTGTTTGGTGATCAAATAGTTTGATTTGTAAAACTTGAAAGTAAATAGCAAGAATATAGATTTTAGAAATCAAAATAAGAATTGGTTAATAATAGTGTTGAAATTGCTTACTATTTATAGTTGTTAAAGGTTGCATTGATTAGTGAAGAGTTGCCATGAGAATAGAAGCAACTGTTGAAATTAATATTGTTTCTGTTCAGGGAAGAGAAGCAACTTTTCAAAAACTAGCCGTTAATTTTAACTCAGACTTCTGAATTAAAATTCATCCTTCTGAATGTAGGAGATAATAAGGTAGCGCCGAAATAGTTCATTTTAGACCTAATTCAGACGTCTGAATATTATGTTCAGACGTTTGAATTTGTTGTTTAAAAATTATTTGCTTCAGCGGTCAGACGTCTGAATTTATGATTCAGACGTCTGAATTCTGCTAATTCAGACATCTTTAAAACTTCTTTTGAAAACAAGTGTGTGTATTCAATAGCTTGTGCATCTATACCAATTAGGAGAGATTTTAACATATTTTACTAACTAGACACAGACTCTATAACCTGTAAACGATTACGTCCATCAATCTGGAATCTAGTCATTAATATTTTCCTGTAAAACTTGGTTAGATAAACACATATAATTATTATTATCAAAATATCAGGAACTGATGTTCTAACATTTACCTTACGATAACCAAAATATTTTTATCAAATCCGTCTGATATTATAATAGTGTCTAAAGAAAGTAAATAGAACATAGTTGAAATGCTTGCATCTCACGTTCCAGCATAGTTGGGCACAATCAACACCGTACGGGCACTTATTGGAGATTGGGTTCCATACAATGGCAGGGCTACTGAGGTACCACCCGTCACAGTACCTGGCCTATATCAGCGTGCCGAGGACCAGTTTCGATCCCCTGCAACACAAGACCGGACTACCCCTTACTGGATATCCCGAATAAGATCACCCCGTGGTGGGATTAGCAACCGCCACACAGCCGAAATAAAATGGACTCTAGACAGGGATGACCATACCCTACTTGGAAGCTACCCACTTAGCCTTGCTGCACCTCCCCTATTTTAGTCATTTCTGGTTGATGAGGCCTAAGGCTACGATTACCTTCCAAGAACGAATCTCACTTAGAATGCTCATCGTCCTCCAATGATGATGTTCTGATAGCATTCGTTCATACAAGTTGTCCTGGGTCTAGACAAACCAAATCACCATCTTCATCATCTTCACGGTATTAATTCGTTACATTCAAACCGGATCGAAGTGGTTTTCGGATAATTAAACCCGATCTCGGTCTCTTCGAAACGATTAGCGCATTGGCCAATATTGATAGTCGGTTATTTAACTATCAAATAACATCCATAAGCAACCATCAGGCTTTAAATAATTTTCCAAAATTATTTATTTAAAAATATCTACACAAGATATTATTTCCATACTTCAACACTTCGAAAATAGTTTTCAATCCATTTTTATTCTCACGGAACAAATTTCTACCCTTGCTCGATCCTTAGAATATTTTTCCCACTTCATTTGATATTCAACACTTGGAAAATATTCCTTTTTATTTCCTATTTCTTTTCAAAAACCATTTACAATTTTATTTGTAAATTTCCAACTCATTTCACCCGAATTCTATAAATCCCTGAATTCCTTAGTCGATTTCCTATAATATTTCCAAAGCCATTTATGCTTATTTAAATTCCATTTTCACTTCTACTTCCCTTGTGAATTTTATTTCACCTTCCGAAGTTCACTTATCTTATACTTTAGAATTTATTTAAGTTCTCATAATACCACTATAAGATCTTTCTTCTAAAATCTTATTCAATTCAACTTAGCTTCCCATCTCGAGAGGTTTTATACTGAATTTAAAACATTTAAAATATATATATACGTATAAAATAAGAATAATGGTTTATTTTCAAAATATAGTTTTAGGTAAAACTAAAATATCAACATCTTAAAGCATTAAAAATTCATATCCAATTACTAATTAATTTACAAAGTTGGTTTATAAAATTAGAATTTATTTCAACAAATATTAAGTATTATAATTACTAACTTCGGAATATTCTAAATCCAAATAATAGCTTTTAAATTACATAGCATAGTAGATTTTATAAAATTCCATTTAAACAAATTTTACTTTACTCGACAAAATCTATTTTTAAATAATCCAACGTTTACCAATTCAGTTTATAAATTTCTCTTGATTCGTATCACATCGGCCACATCTAATTTTATCGCCATTTCTCACATTCGGAATATAACCCATAACTCGATATAAGCTCACACTGTAACTTATATTTTAACATATCAACTGATATCTTATTTATAAACCTCGTTTATAAATTTATAAACTCCTTTGAGTTTTTCACCTATTTATAAAAACAAATTCTATTTATAATTCCATATTATAATTTATCCCTTAATAAAATTCCATATTTTCTCAAATCTATTTATCGATTCCAATATCTCTTCAAGCCCTTAATATATAATTTAATCTCAAATCTCTTCTTAAACCAATTTACAAATAGTTAAGTAATACCAAGTTAATTTATATATCTTTATTCCACTTAGCTTCCTTTAGAAAAAATCCAATTTTCAACATAAATATTTTCTATTCAAAATTTTCTTTTAAATTCCTTCAAATTAATTATTTATGGTATTTAAAAATACCAATTTTAATTCCCATGCTATTTAAGATTTAATAATTCAATTCACACACAATTCATATCAATTTATCCATCATATCATATATCAATATATATATATATATATGAAAACAATAAATATTTTTGAGGAATCCTATTGGATCCCTTCAACCTGTTTTTCCCCGCATCCACAGATGTTAGTCAATAATATAAAATACCAATCCCACTTCGAGGGGGATATCGGGGTATATAGGGTCATCCGCTATATGCGGGGCGTATAGGGTCTCATCTGCTATATAATATGCAGGAATATCACTCCAATACTAATATATATACTACTATATATATAACATCCAACAGATAAATTATAAATTTATCAATCAAGTTAGGCGTCCAATAATTTAAATTTAAATAGGGTAATCCAAATGAGTGAGAAAATCTCACCTTCATTTTTGTTTTGCAATCCACTTCAATCTTGACTTGGTTTCACGATTTTTAACCTTGTATAAACATTATACGGTTTATTAACATTCGAAATAATCGAATAATCAATTATAATTTATTAAATTTAATTAACTAATAATTTAATTTAAACTAATTTTCTTTTAATAATTTCTTAGTAACTAAAATAATTAAATAAGTTGATTAAACAAGTTAATCACCATAATACATTATTCTAAAATTAAATAGTAGGTTTAATATGTGTATAAGTATATTTATTTTGTTTTATTTTTTCTTTGAAACTACATATACTAAAAAAATCTATATATAGATTTAAGAATCTAATTTTTTATATAAACCCTACAAACATTTAAAAATTTCCATTTTCAAAAACTTATCTCTATATATATTTACTGTTTTAAATTAAAATATGTATGTGAGTGTATATATATATATATATATATATTTATTAAACCAAAAACAGAATTATTTTATACCTTACTGTAATTTTTTTTGTTTTCTGTATATACATACATATATATATAAATTGAAAAAAATCTACATATATATACCTCACTGCCTTATCCAAAACGGCCCGAGCTCGCGCCTGACCGCCGCCCCACCACCAATGACGAAGCCGCATCGCCAGACATCCACCTAGATCGTCGACCTCCCACGAACTCAATAACTTCACACCCGCCTTGACTTCGCCTAGCTGCCGCGAATCGCTTGATTTCTACCGAGATCGCCTACCATCGCCACATCAAATCAGAACCCTTCCTCCATGTCGCGGTTGAGGTTGGCTTTGATTTGAAAAATCAGGGAAGTTTGCGATACTAAAGGGAGGGAAGCGACTCGTTTTAAATTTGATTTTGAAGTACCAACCCTTCGGCTTGAAATTTTTGTGCTGCTTGCGTGCTTTAAAAAAAATGGGGGGAGACAAGATGGGATGCTAACATGCTCGAATCAATAAGCTACAGTAATTGCGAGATGAAAGAAAAAAGCACTGACGTGAAAACATATGTCAATCAACGGATATAATTATATATTTAAATTTAAATCGTCTCGATTTCGCAACTTAAAAACTTGACCTCCTATCGAGGCGTGCCGCTAGGCATTTATAATGTTATACCCCTATTTCGAACGCAATAGAAAAGGTTTCGAGTCCTAATTCGATCGTATGGAGAAGATAGATTTTTGGACTTAGTTATTATATTAAATTTTCGATATAAATTTTAGCGCGTTTATATTCCGTATGACCACACGATAACTCCGAAAGCTACGAAATTTGAAATCCGATAATAATACAATATTACAGATCCAATGAAACTGGTTTCGTCGAATTTCGAGACTGTGCCTCGGATGACTATTTTTAAATGTCGATTTAAACGATATATTTTTAAAACTGAACAGATCACTTCCAAATTCAAATTTAAAAGTTGCATTGTCTTCAGTATTATTAATATAAATTTTACAAGCCTTTTTATCGAGCTTAAAACTCCAGATTCTCTATTTTAACCAATATTCAATTATAAACTTCAACAATTAAATAAATTGCTATATTTAAATTCTGAATCTATTTCTATAAATAAACCCAATTTTCCATATCCAAAATCAACCTATAATTAAAATTCAATATTTGAAACCATTTAAATATTCCAAATTCAACGTCGAAAAATTCGGGTCGTTACAGAAGTAGAAGCCCTCGATTTGAAAGTATTGTTTATAAAAATAAAGTTAAAGGGTCAAGTAACAAATCCATTATTTTGAATAATGTAATAAACCATATAATTGGGGAGAAGATATGAAATAACCAAATGCAAAAAAAATCATACCTGAATAAATTATCACTGTTAAAGTGATGAAATTCAATCAAAAAGTAATTTAGACACAGAAATCAATAACAAAGACAACTAGAAGCATAGTTTATCATCTACATGTCTCCATCGTATAATGAGATACCTTTGTATCTAAATAAAAACGTATACTATTAGGAAATACTTCACATTTTGAAACTTTAAAAGAGACAAAATATAAATTTATATTGTAGATGAAATTGTACTAAAAATGAATTTGATAACTGATTTATAGACATCGATGGGTATTTTATAAAGAAATAAAAGAATTTATAACACAACACCAAAAAGGCCATTTTATCACACTTATAACCGTGATAAATTAAATTCCCCACGGTTATAAGCGTTGTCCCAAGTGGCATGGGCAAATATTATCACAGAAAAAATAACGCTTATAACCGTGATAATTTTGGGTATTGCTCACGGTTATAAGCGTGAGAGTTATGGTGTTTACTCACGGTTATAAGCGTGAGAATGATGAATCACGGTTATAAACGTGGGAAATTTCATATCTATCACGTTTATAAGTGTGTTAAATCTGGATTTAATCGTAATTTGAAGTATAACGGTTATAAGCGTGAGTTTTCTGGGGTTTCACCACGGTTATAAGCGTGAGTATTCAAAACATTCAGAAATCATTACCTACCATCCATATCGTTGATAATACGTATCAGCACACTATGTTTTATAATATGCATATATACCTACCAACACATGCATTAATATGGACGTCAATATTGCACATGCAAACAAATAAACTTCATATAGCAATTGACATGTGCATTACTATGGATAGTTTTTGTAAATACATAAATCTCGTACAAAACAGCTAAAAAGAACTAATTAAAACATGACCATAAATATTTTCAGTTCTCCTAGACATAATGGTAGGAGTTACAAACTACTATTTTAGCATCTATAGGACAATGCCATACATGAACCATAACCTTAACCATCCTGCTCCTCCTCCTACTCCACATCTCCCATAATTCACACCAACGCTGCATTTCAACAAACCCCACTGTCTATACAACCTCCTACACCATCCAACTTCAAAACTGCCTTCAACACCAACTTCATCACCGTCTACACCGAAAACCAACAAGTCCGCAACCTCAACTCATCCACAAACATATCCTGAACCGCTACGTCTTCAAACCAACCCACCATACAACATCAAACCAACCCGATCTTCAGCACCTCCCTCCACTTCCTTAACTTCTTCAATTGAACCCATCAACCACCTTCCAATAGTCAAACTAACACTAACAGTCAAACCACCCATCACATGAACTACATGAGAGCATCTCCCCTGCTCATCAACCTGCCTGAACAAACAGCAATCATCTACAACTCTGCTACCATCACCTATACGACATACACCTATCAACAACATCAACCTGGCACTGCTCCAGCACTACACAAACAATCATGTGCATCCAACCAGAAAACATCAACAAGCTAGAAACCTCCCCAAACCATTGCAATAGGACTGTACGCCAGCAAACTGATTCTGCAAATCGTTCAATGTTAAATACCAACAGCAACAAGAATATTTAGAGTTTCAATGCGCAAATAATCCATTGAAAATATGTGTTCTCAGTCTGAAATTTGCAGATTTGAAAAATATTTGCGTACAACACATGCAGAAAAAACTTCAATACAGACGTCTGCATCAAAACCTTGATGCAACCCTTCTTGAATTACGCCATGTGTATTAAAAGACAGATGACTTTTTTTATTAAAAGAAAATTATAATAAATATATTTTGTTTTTTTTAGTACACATTGTGGAATTTAAGGGAGGCTGCATCAATATTTTGATATGATGTCCGTATCAAAGCATTTCTCACATCTGAATCTGTGATATATACCAGCAGACTTGGACACAATGACCAACATTCTTTATAACATATAACATGGTTTATGTATACAGTAAAAATGTGTGCCAAATTGAGGAAAACCAACAGCTTGCCTTTCATGATGGCAGCATTCAGCTAATCCAGCATCAAAATTTCGACATAACAAATTATAAGAGTTCTGGCAAATGTTTGTGAAAAACATTAGTGCAAATTAAACTAGTCCGGTAGCAGTAAAAGAACTTTAAAAAAAGTCAGGGTTACCTGCAGAGTCAATATTTTATTCTCGATACGAGTATTTTTAGCAAGATGGAGGAACTTCATAATTCCATAAGGTGTCTCGTTGCTTAAACCAATATACCTGATCTAACAGCATAATAATATTTCAGTATCAGAAATTTGCATGCCACTATCATGCAATAGAAGGATGGTAAGGAAATAACATACCTTGCCAGCATCAATAGCTCTTCCAAGAGCGTGGAGTTGTTCCTCTATATCTACAGACTCGTACTGCCGACTAGGATCATATTCAGTTTCTCCAAACATAGGAATGTAGCTGTAGATAACCAATAGAATGGAAATAAATGTGATAATTCAAAACAACTAAGTATGTATATCATGGTAAGAAAGGTAAAACGTACAGACCGATCAGGCCAATGGATCTGATAGAGGTCAATGTAATCAGTGGACATTCTCATTAAGCTGCATGTCATGAAAAATGGCATTGGACATATAAGAAGAAATGGTTTGAAAAGAAGCTCCAACAGACAGTGGTCAGTGCTAGATAAGCAGTTTAGGAGTTTATCATATTGAGCTTTATTTCAACATAAATTTGCAATTTTAACCATAATTTGCGGACAATTTCGCCATTGAATTCACCATGCCCAACGTGGCTTATGTCGGGTCCATTTACCATCAGAATTGCTTTAAATAATGCAGCTTTTGAGGTGCATAAACTACATCCAGCTTGTAAGCTCACATTTTAAAACTAAAATTTTAAGCATCTAATTTTTATAAAATTAATCAAATAATAGATAATACAATTAAATAATCATATTTTACAAATAAAACAATTATATAGTAATAACAAATTCACATGTACTTACTTCATTACACATTCATTAACTTGTGTTAGAATATTTTCACAAACGGGAAACTCAACTGTCCACTATAGAACCTATGTTCACACCCACATTCATAATCTTGCATCAGACAAAAGTGCCCTCGCAAACAAGCCCTTAAGCATGTTTTAACATACATCTTCAACATTGATAATGAAACTGAATAACTAGTACCTTCCATCGATAGCCTCTAATATGTTACTGCTATCTAAAGATTTAGGCCCTCTTCGAATCCATGTCATCTGTCCTGATGGCCCAGAAACCTATAGATGTCACAATTACATAAAACTAACACACATATATATTGTAAATTAGATTCATACTATACTTATTGCACGGAAAGAAACAAAAAAAAAATCAAGAATATTATGTTAGTGATATCAGAAAGCTTTGTATTTGACAAAGAATCCATCATTTAATTCAAGAACAAAACATAGGCAAATGAAATATCCTATGTTCTTGAAAAGGTGGAGAAAGAAGTGTGAATTTTCAGAATATCCATACGATAGCCTAACAGATGCATTAAAGAAACCGATCGGTCTTGGCAAGTTTATACAGTGTTGGTCCTCAATTTCGTTAATGCAGCTAGGTTATTTTCCATGCAGCACTAAGAAGGTTGTTCACTCGGTTTTGCAGAAGACCGACATAGGATAATAAGGAAATGAATGCTAGACTCAACGAGTTAAAGGATTCACTTGCTTGACCACCACACTTATTACTTTCAAACAAAGGGCGGTTCGCATATGCTTTAGCATAAAACAAATTATTTGGAGATAAAATCAGGTACTTAAACTTGATCCAAAATGGTCTTTTTTTTGAAAAGGAAAAAAAAGAAAGGCCACCTTTCGCTTAAAGTAATTTTGTTGCATTCATCCTATCCATGTTATGATTGTCATCTCTGTTTCTAATTTTGTTTCTGGCATTATGATAAACCGATAAAAAAACAGACATTGTATCAACATTCTACTATTAACATTGTATCAACAATCATCAACAGCAGGTTACATATAGTTCAACTATAAACATTCATGTTACACAGGGACGGTTACATATAGTTCAACTATAAAAATCAAAATTATGCTAATCACAAAAGAATTAACAATAAAGGACAGATGCACAATTTGTTGAACATAAATAATGAATCACTAATGATGAAAATCACTTAATATGAATAACTTTTCAAGATTAAAAGCATCAGTTCGACAACACATTCAATTAAGAGCATATGAAGCACAGACACAAGGAAAAGGTAAAAGTATTTCTTGCATATGTTATCTAGTAATATTGTAATGATCAGGTACTCTCCAAAACTAAGTAGATCGAATATGATTTTACCTAATTAATTAACTTGGTAATAATGGTTTTTGTTTTTACCTGAAAATGAAGTACCCTATTGATGCATATGATGGGAAGGAAAAGTACCAAAGAATGATTAAAGGGAAGGGCTATGACACTCATCAGTACCTCAAATATGAAGTCCTTGCACGTACTTGACAAAAAACAGACTAATGCTAACCAAGTATATGGTTTTCTCATTCTACCTGTCTGATTGGTTAGTGGCTAAAACAGAATAATGAAACAAGTTGAAGAGAAAGAACTGGAATTGATAGGTATATAATAGCAGAACTCTGACAGAAAGTAATTATAGTTGGTGGGTCAGTAATGCATATACTAAGATGGTAGCTATATGCCTATATCCATAAACATATTTAAGATGATGCGTTCCTTCTATCACATATGGAATAGCTACACTGCATCAAACTATTGATACTTAGGTTAAAAAAATGCTTCGCTGTATATATGCATAGATGAAGCTGAAGCCTCAGGTGTTACTTGGGTAAAATAAATCACCAACAAATCCTAATTTTGGTCGATATAAGTGGATACTAGATACAATATGCTACAATATGCTACATGCCAATTAGAAGAGAAGGTAATTGTAGGATGGAAAACATTTTTGTTCTTGGTTCAATCAATGAAACAGTTTCATTTTCTCTCTTTTCGGATAAATCAACAATAGTCACTAAGGTACCATATTTGCCTAGAGCCAAAACAATAGCTTTGCCAACACCTTTAGCATCAACCGCTTACAAGAGCAGACATACCCAACTTCGATTCCATTTACTTAATTATGTGATCAAGATTACAGACTAATAAGTGTATTACTTTGTGATAGAGAGAGAGAAGAATTTAACGTAATATGTGATCAAGATTACAGACTAATAAATACAAACCAGTATATTCTAATTTAGAAGCGGAGAAAAAATGAAAATTATTACCTGGCTTTGAAGAAGGGGGAAGGCGGTGAAAGAGATGGACGGATTTGGTGAAAGAAATGGACGAAGGCTTTGAAATTACGGCGGTAGGCGGGCGGCTCGTTGGATCGAAGGAAGGCTGGAGCGACGGCTGCTTAAACCTAATTTGATTTAGGGAAGAACAATAGAAGCCAGAAGCGTGACAAACAATTGAAGCAACAATTGAAACATAAATGACTACTATATCCAACGTCTTTGAGTTATTTACGAAAAGCCCAAATTTTGTCACGGAAATAACCGTGATAATACAATGTAACAATAATAACCGTTACAAATTTCCAACAATAATAACCGTGACAAAATGAAACGAAAAAAGTGTGACAAAATGGCCTGTTTGGTGTTGTGTAAAAAGTAAAAAAAATTGTAATGCTCTCGCATTATGCCTCCTCTTTCGAGGATTACTATTTTTGGTTGGATACATAACGTTAAATAAATCGAGTTTACACACATTGAACCATATTCATATGATTATGTTACATACTTGAACCTGAAAACTGCAGCTAACCATTTTTATAAGTTTATCATTACATTACATACTTATAGTTTTCATACTGTCATGTAGATATTATTCTTATTTATTTATAATAACAATTGTATATTATAACATATAATATAATTAAATTTGCTCTCAAATTAAAACGACTATATCGTTTGTACTATTTAAATGCACGCACGTATCGCATGCCGTTAGGACTTAAATATAATAGCTTTGGTCTAGCACTTTTCTGATATCAACGTCAACGTGAAAAAACGTCTCTCTATGGATATTAACAAATGCTAATATCACAAAAAAATAGGATATAGCAAATATTTATTTTTGCAAATTCATAATGCTTTTTTACATATATTACCAAACTTAATATTGTTAGGAAATCCAATCTATGGTTTCGATGACAACAACTATACAATGGAAATCAAATATGCATATATATTTATATATAGGTACTTGCTAGAACAACATCACTAGAAAGACAAGAACGACGTTCAAAGGACACTACAAGAGACTACAAGTCGATAGGTACAAGGAAGTAAAATAAATGATGCACAAAAACTGACATGCACCATATCAGACGTCTGGGTGCACAAGCCAGACGTCTGAAATAGTTCTTAGAACAACAAGCAAGCTAAACCAAACGTCTGGTAATAGCACTCAGACGTCTGATCCTCTACTATATTCAAAAAATATATAGTATCAGACGTCTGAAACAAATACCAGACGTCTGAATTCAAACTCGAACTTCATAAATAAACTGCAACTGCCACATATGAATGGACATCTCCGCTTCTTTTTGCCGCAACTCTTCACTATCAATAGAAGCAACCTTAGAGGATTCATTAATGGATGTAACTACTCAAGATACCTATCTACAACTATATATAGCATCAAGAATCAAGAGAACAGAACTTACTTCACTTACTTACGCTTTCTAATTCTATACTCTATTCTTAATCTCTGCACTATAGCAATTTTACTTATATTCACTCTTCCATATACTCAGTTCTTCATAGACAATATTCCTTAGAAATATATTGGAAGCAATTGTACTAATTAGTCAACATCCGTGTTATATTAGAACACACATTTGACAAGAACAACTCATTGTAACCAAGCCTATTCCTCCGAGCGAAACGAGGGTTATTGATAGTCGAATTCTGAAGGGGAGTTTCGGGACTGGACGTGGGACGGGAGGTCCGAACCAGTATAAAATTCTGGTATGCTTACTCTATATTTACTTAGATTAATATTATTTTAGTTGCATCATATATTTTGTCACATATACTTGCATATACACTACATGATCCACCCCGTAGACTTTCAAATATCACTTAAAATATGACATTACAAATAAACTTTATGTACATTTTTGCTTTTTATTAATTGATAATGGAAACAAAGATTCAATTTAACAAAATAATTATATGATGCGACTTAAAAATAAAAATTTAAACTAACAACAAAAAAAATTAAACAATGCAACTTAGAAATTAAAATTCAAACTGACTACATATGATTCCAACGCAAAAACATAGCTAAATATTTATTAAAATCATTTCTCTTGAATATGGTAAGCACATACAATTTGCAAAAAAATCAATTTACCTGCGAATGGTGTGCAATTGTCATGCGCAAAACGTATGCCATAAGACTTTTAAAATAATTAGGCTATCTGTAGGTAGAGCTGTCAATGGATACCTAAAAAATCCGAAATACGTCCGCATCCGCATCCAAAAACGGATAAACATCCGATATCCGAAAGAATAGATGCAGATGCGGATATGAAGACATCCGCATCCGAAAATTATTTGTCTGTTATCTTTCAAGATTATAGTTTAAATTATGTGTATTTTAGTATAGTGAAAGTTATTTATTTATGGTTTTATTAAGTTAAAAATTTATATTATACGCACTAAATGCATATTAATTGCTTAAAACTATTTATTATAATTATATTTGTTTATTTTTAACACCTTAATAATTAATGGGATTGAAAAAAAGTTTATGTTAAACTAAAATTTTCTATTTATATCTTGATTTACCGCTCGTTAGCGGATAAAATAATTGTTTGATATCCGTTCGTATTCGCGGATGCGGATATTCGATATCCAAAAATGATTTCGGATGCGGATGCAGATATGGCACTATCCGTATCCAAATGTATCGTTAACATGCCTATCTATAGGTACGGCCTTTGTTGAATCATTTTGGTGTTAGCAAACTCTTGATTATCCATGACACTACGAAGAAAGGGATATCTCATCTCAATAAACTTCTTTTTAAGTAGAAAAATGTGTTGCAACTAAGTGGATATCTAACTTTACAAGTCGTTGAATAAATTTTCAGCATTTGGTATTCCCCGCCTTTGTATCTCACTGATGTGTGTTTTAGTTTTGGCTTATTGAATTTTTTTTAACTTTCCATGATTAATTAATGCTAATAAGCGTCGATTTCAATAATTGAACTTGTGATTTTTAATCTTGTATTCTAAACTACCAACCAACTGAGTTAGGCTTTTGATTATTGAGTTTGTTTGATCAGTTTTTAAAAGTACTTGTAGTTAAATTAATACATAATTTATTCTGCTTGAAAACCAGTTATTTTTTAAGCTGACATAGTAGTACTGTATGTTACGTAGCCTATTTAGCCTATTTTATATATAGGAACTTCAAAATGTCTTTGAAAAAAAATATTTTGGACTTATTTGTTATTATTAAGTTGAATTTTGTTCTTGTTAAGAGTATTTTTATTTATACTACAACTTTAAAAATGAAAGAACCATTTTTTTGAATTATTATATTTTTTAATCTAAGGAGTAATAATCAAATTAGCCCCCATAAATTACTATCATATTGACCTAGTTGTCTTTTACTTTATTTATTTAATGTAATTTTCTTTTAATCTTTATTAACCTTTAATTCAAAATCATTAATCAAACAGTAGAGAATTCAGATTCATCTTCGGATGGAATTGCAATTGAAAAAACGATTAGATATTTAAATTTTCAAATAATTTAAGATTTTGTAGGTTAAGAACAATTCATTTTTGGTTGTCGTGTAGAGATTGTCGATCAAAAAACTCGATGGGGGCTGGCAAAACAAATTATTTTTGTTTGACAGATACTTGTCAAATTTTGCATTTCAGTTTGACATTATGTCATTGAATTACACATTTTAGTTCGACATGTTGCTGCTAAATTGTACTGTTAACTTACTATCATAATTTTATTCAGAAAATGTAATTAAATTTTTTTAAGTATCGAAGAATGATCATGAGAGTAAATTTAGGATGAGCACCAATGTTCCTATGGTTAAACACTCTGATTTTGACGCGAAAGGTCGTAGGTTCAAAACTTGCATAGTATAATTCGAACCGTTGGATATATACTGAAATGTAGCAATTTAACTTTACATGAAGTGCTTGTGAAATTTGATCTTTTCATATTCAAAACTGCAGTGTTAATAACAACACCCATGTTAAATCCTTTGTTCCTCCACCAACTATTTAATGCGTAGGCATGAGGGTTATATACGGAGATATCACATAGGTTTAAGCAGGGCTGGTCTCATTTGTTAAAACCGAAAACAAGTACCATGTCGGAGAATCAGGAGGACAAAGGACATAAGAAGAAGGAAGGTCAAACTTTTCTAAGTTCAAATTAACAACCCAAACTCAAATGCATGTCTTAGGGCACTACTGGATTTTTCGTCTGAATGCCTTATTTTTGCAAAACAAATGATGTGAAGCTCATTTTTTTGGCCATCCATTTTTGAGCTTCCAGCTTTGGGATCCAATATTTAGACCCTCAGGACGTCTCTTTTTGCACGTCCTACCTAGTTTTTTATCTTTGTTGCTGATGGCCTTAGTTCCTTTTTTTGTTCTTATTTTATTTCTGACTATTCGTAGTAAAGGTATGGCTACATTCAGTCCTACGTTCCTATGATATTTCTTTACTTTAAGCTAAAATTATGTGTATTTACATTTTATGTTGGTACATGAGCTTTAATACTTTAAGCTAGAATTATGTGTATTTAAATTTTATGTTGGTATATGAGCTTTAATACTTTGACGTTTTATGTTGGTATATAAGCTTTTAATGTGACCTCTCTATTTTAGTACAACAATTCGTTGATGTTTTCCTCAATGATTTCTCTGCTATAGAAGAGTTGTGTAACTTCTTTTTTGATCAAATCAACATTTTAGAAGATGTGTCTATTTTATGCTTGCTAAACCAAATTCTATGAAGTCAAAAAAGATTCAGAAGATGTGTCTATTTTATGCTTGCTAAACCAAATTCTATGAAGTCAAAAAAGAAGGGAAAAAAAACAAAGAAAAGGAAACATGTCACTACGTCTCTTTGAATCTCTCATATTATTTAATTTACCCTCTCCACTAATATCTTCTTGATTCTTTCTATTTTTCGTATTTTTCTAAAATATTATTATTTAATGTTCAACTGAAACTAATGAGAAACTAAACTAAAAATATATTTTTTATTATGTAATCTAAAGGTCTATTGTCCACCGTAATATGGTTCAACCTACTAGTAAACTCAATTTATTTCATTCTATGAATAGTAATCGTAGTTTGTTATCTATTGCAGATCTGAAGAATTACCGAACGTCCAGCAGTGTTTCCAAGAATATAGTGATGCTGTCAATTGAAGATTACAAGCAAATGAAAGTTAATATCAGCAAAAAGAAGTGTTTTTTTTACAAAAGCTTGCTAAATAACAATGTCTATCACTTATCTTGCTGGAATAATGGAGAAAGCAGTAAAGCTTCTGCGGATCTATCTCAAATTGGCCACAATTCCACTAATCATCACTATTCTACAGAGAATCTGGAGAATAGCAATGAGTTAGGGAAATGGGAGAAATCAAAGATGTCCAATCGTAATTATTCAGATGAGGACAATATCACTCTCAGAAATAACATCGAGATTTGAAAGGGGGAGCAAAGTAATCTCAACAACTTGTGTATCTCAAGCAACAAAGCTAACAATTTTGAGGAAGCAGACACAAAAATTGCTCTATCGAGACATCTATGCTTTGATCTTAAACTTACTGATCAGCGCCGCAGAGACAAGAAGGACTCGAAACCTCCTTGACTTTTTTTTGAGTGTTAGAGAGAGTTGTGATTATGTATTTCGCCATTACTGAGTTTTTTTGGTGTTTTGATTTGGAGGTGATGTAACCCTAATGAGGTTAGGGTTTGAGTGAATTTTGTCTCGAGATTTCTGCGTATGCGGATATTCTTACCCGCTAACCTCTTTTTACTTTGGGCCGGACCCTTTTACATAGTTTCAAAAAAAAATGTTTGTTTATATTAACTTTAGTATATTTACATTAACTCATGTGCAAGTGGCCTTACCATGCAAATGATGGCCTAAATGAGTGAGCATCAAACAACACTGTAACCTTGAAACATGGAGAAGCACGGGCTCATCCGAGTACCTTCTAAAAGTAGGGTGGAATGCAATGTAAACGGGGAGCACGTTCAAACTGAAGAATCAATGAAGCAACGATTACGAAAGATCACCTTGAAAATATTATAGCGCGTCAATGTAGCTACAAAGTAGAAATCGTGGATCAGTTAGATCAGTTTTCTGCACCCAGGGCAAAAGCAAATGATTCGTCTTTTAGGATGAGAAGTGGCGCATACAGCGAAGATGAACAAAATGTAATAAATTAACAATTGAAACAAATTCTCAGAGCATGATGCGATTATAGAGTTTCCATGAAATAATCCTAACATAAAACATATGAAACATCACTGAAAGTCCACAGAAATTATTGCGTCGAATAAGTGAATAGAAGTTGGAGTACATAACTCATAAGATCATAATATAGCTAAATATGTGATGCAGCCCAAGTCTTAGGTCACGAGCGACCTAACGTGCCGTTGAGTCGCATACGACCTAACGTGGAAGATAAGTCGTTGGAACGACCTAACAAGGGGAACAAGTCGCTGGAACGAGCTAACGAGTTAAAAGATAAGGCGCTCAAGCGACCTAACGAATCTCTCATTTCTTTAGGTCGCTCCGACCGACCTAATTCTACTAAGCCACGACCTAGCGAGTTAAGTCGCTCAACAATATTATGCCGCTCTGTTATAGGTCGCGTGGAGGATTCCGACAACATTTCCTTAGGTCGCTCGACCATATGTCGTTCCAGGAGTCTTAGGTCGCGAACGACCTATCTTAGGTCGTGCAGTCTTTAGGTCGCTGAAGCTGATTTTCTTATGCCGCTCGAATGCTTAGGTCGCTGAGTCTTCTTAAGTCGCATGAAGGAGATATTCTTATATCGCTCAAGTGTTAGGTCGTTAACGACCTATGCTAGGTCGCTGATGGAGGCTGATGTGTTGATATGTTGAGTCGCTTATGTGTTGTAATATGTAAGTCGTAGGTTGTGTGAGTTGTACTTAGGTCGTATGATGTTTGTACTTTGTTGGGTCGTTTGTGGTGTAAGTTCTTAGGTCGTAGGTCGTGATGTTTAGGTCGTGAGCGACCTATGTGTTGTCAGGAGTTGCGTGTTGAGTTGTAAGCCTATAAATAGGCGGGTGATTTCATTTGTAATAGTTAGTTGATTTTGAATAAAAACTTGTTTGTGTGCTTTGTGCCACTTCTCAAATCAGTAGTTGAGTGTGATCTCCTATCTCTACTTTCGGCATTTGAGTGCGCTCGAATCAACGATTGTTGAAGCCGATTCACGGAATCAAGTGCGCTTGATCAACGTCGAAGAATCGTAGATCTTTAAACACGGTATCGTGCGCGATCAACGTGTTTGAGATAGCTAGAATCTGGTATCTTTGGATCAACGGATTTGGGCCATTTGGTATCTTCAATTCCCCGATTGCTACTTTCACCGATTTATCCATTTCAGTTATCCGCTGCTGCATCATTTGGTATCAGAGCTAGTCTTAGCCAATCATAGCTAAGCCGAGTCTTGGAGCCAATTCTTATAGAAGAGTTTGAGGAGTTAGTGAAGCCGAGCTACATCAAGCGAAGCCGAGCTAAGTGTAGTGTTTGAGCCATGCATAGTTGTTCATTTATAAGTCAAGGCCGAGAATTGAAGTTTAAAAATGCCGCCAAGAAGAGCTAATCGCCATCAGAATGTTGAAGCGTTGTATCGAAGAGAAGAAGCCGAGCAAATGGAACAACGCATCAATGAAAAGTTTGATGAAGGCATTGGGAAGTTAGAGAAACTGATGAATGATATGAATCAAGGACAAAGGAGAAGGTCGCCAATCTCGAACCATGGAGGAAAAAGAGTTTCGCCATCGGTTACGGAAGCGAGGAGGGTGTCGCCACAAGCTTATCGAGGAAGAAGAGAATCTTCTGTTTCATTGAGAAGAGAACATCATGAGTATAGAGATGAAGAGAGAAGAACTCCACGTGAGTTTGAACATGAACCATACCGTGATGATGACAGACAAAGTAGAAGAGATATGTGAGATCATAGAAATGAGGGTGGTCGAGATTGGTATCGAAGTACATTTGTTTTTGATGAAGATGGTGGTAGAGGTAGTGTTCATTCTCGAGATCGAGACCTAGCACGAAATGCATATCGGGATGTTGAGGATGATCGACGATGGGAGTCGGGGATGAAAACTGAAATTCCAGAATTCAAGGGTGGAATGGTGGCTGAGGAATTTTTGGATTGGTTGTCTAATGTTGAAGAGATTTTTGACTTTAAGGAAGTTCCTGAGCATCGGAGAGTGAAGTTGGTTGCTACACGATTGAAAGGAAGAGCTATGGTGTGACGACCGCCCATGACTCCTGCACTAAACATGGAAATAGTGCGTTGTAAAGTGTGCCAGGCAGCCATGGATGATCGTCAGGGGTAAGTTAAAACAGCAGAATCTATCGTATTACTCACAGCGCATGGATAAAATACAATAGAGAATATATATAGTGAAGTTTCACAAAATAGAATCTCATCAATTAAGCTTCATAATGGTTGAATACAATCATCTGAATAGTCAATACATCAAGCCTCACTACATATCACTCAGAGAATTATACAAGCAGCGGAACATCCAGTACATATAGTAAGAAAATAATATGCAAGCCTCCAGCTCATCTTCGTCATCAGCATCGTAGGAAACTAAGAACAGCACCTGTCACCTGCTACCTAGTCTGCCCATCCCAAAATGGATGAACAGCCCAAGGTAATAAGAGTTGAACATAAAACCTTGAGTCAGACAACAGTCTTAGTGAGCGGTAAATTAACTAACAACATACCAAAAGAGCATAAAGGTAAAAGGAATAGGAATCCAACCCTCCCACTCCACCTCTTTCTACAGTGATAGCCCCCAGACACACTAAGCAGAAGTAAACATAGCAAAGCAAACATTTAAAGTAAAGCAATTATCACTCGAGTCAAGGTCAATGTTTTCCAAGTACAAACCCCCAAGGCCTAAACCAAGATCAGATAAGCACCCAGAAAATATCGCCCCCGAAATTCCATATAAACAAGAGCAATCAAAAACTATTCCGCATGCCTACCATCCATAGAAATCAACAAACCATGTGTCCAATTCTAGCCTAGCATGCAGAATTCTGAAACTAGAACAAGTTACAACGTCGTGAGATGACACGACACCTTATGGCCATACCTTGAAGAGTTCAGGATGAGCTGCCTTCATCCTCTCTTCCACCTCCCATGTACAGTTGTTAACATCATCACTCCATTGTATCTTGAGCAACCTAACTACCTTCCTCCTAAGCTGTTTCGTGTCAGTTTCCACAACACGAAGCGGCTTACGAGGTCTCTTATCAACTAGGTCAACTTCAAAATCTTCACAGCTATCTGCAGAAACTACTGTATTCGAGTCATGCACATACTTCCGTAAATACGATACATGAAAAACATTGTGCACACCCGACATCTTTTCTGGTAACTCCAATTTGTAGGCGAGCTTTCCAATTCGCTCGATGATCGGGAATGGCCCAACAAATCTCGAAGTCAATTTTCCTTTCTTCCCGAATCGAATAACATTCTTCAGTGGAGAAATCTTCACAAAAACCATATCACTTACGTCGAATTCCAAATCCTTACGACGCTTATCAGCATAACTTTTCTGACGGTCTTGGGCTGCCTTCATTCATTGCTGAATGATCTCTATGCAATCCGAAGTCTGTCGAATCATTTCTGGCCCAAGTATCAACTTTTCTCCTGTTTCTAACCAACATGTCGGAGAGTTACACGCTCTTCCATACAATGCTTCATACGGTGCCATACCAATGCTTGACTGGTAACTGTTATTATACGAAAATTCCACCAAATGAAGATGATCTTCCCATGATCCTCCGAAGTCCAAAACACATGCCCTGAGGAGATCTTCCAAAACTCGGTTGACTCTCTCGGTCTGACCATCTGTTTGGGGGTGATAAGCTGTACTCAAACACAACTCGGTTCCCAAAACTTCCTGGAAGCTCTTCCAAAATCTACTAGTGAATAATGGGTCTCGATCACTCACTATACTTTTCGGAATACCATGGAATCGAACTATCCACTTAACATACAGCTCAGCCAACTTTGATGCAGTCCTGGTTGATCGAATAGGAATGAATCTTGCACTCTTAGTCATACGATCTACGATGACCCAAATCCCTTCATTTCCCGTTCTTGTTCTAGGTAGTCCATCGATAAAATCCATCGATATTTGCTCCCACTTCCATGTAGGAACTTCTAACGGCTGAAGCAATCCACTTGGCTTCTTCTGTTCGGCTTTTACCAACTGGCATTTCATGCACTTGGAAATAAAATTTCCCACATCCTTCTTCATACCTTCCCAGTAATAGGTTCTCTTCATATCCCGATACATCTTATTTCCACCTGGATGAATTGTCAGTTTCGAGTGATGACTTTCCTTCAGAACTTCATTTCTCAATTCATCTATATCGGGAACAACTAGTCGTCCTTGCTTCCGAAGCCAACCCTCTCGATCGACCTCGAATCCTTTATCCTTTTCTGGGTCTAATCCAGATTCCAAATCACGGATATTCTTGACAAGCTTATCGTCTCGCTTTTGGCTCTCGCCAATCCTTTCCACAAGAGTAGGTCTTATTGATAAGTTTGCCAACATCTCAGGTTCCAATTCATATCTGGGCCTGAAGTCAAATCCAGCCAAATACTCGAGACTCTTCCATTCTGAAAACATGGCTCCCAATCCTGCATATCTTCGACTTAACGCATCTGCCACTGCGTTACCCTTTCCCGGAGTATAGGCTATACCAAAATCATATGATGCCAAAAACTCTAGCCATCGTTGCTGCCTAAGATTCAAATCCTTTTGGGAGAAAAGATACTTCAACGACTTATGATCTGTAAACAACTCGAATCGAACTCCCAATAGATAATGTCTCCACATCTTCAAAGCAAAAACAATCGTCGCCAACTCCAAATCATGAGTCGGGTAATTCCTTTCATGCGGCTTCAGTTGTCGACTTGCATACGCAACAACTTTACCCTTCTGCATCAACACTGCTCCAAGTCCAGTACCACATGCGTCGGTGTAAACCACCATCTCATCATTTCCACTTGGAACAGTCAAAACAGGAGCACTTGTCAATCGCTCTTTCATGATTCTGAAAGCTTGCTCACACTTAGCATCCCATCTGAATACTTGGTTCTTTTTCGTCAATCCTATTAATGGTGCAGCCACCTTGGAAAAGTCTTTGATAAATCGACGATAGTATCCTGCTAATCCAATAAAACTTCTCACATCAGATGCATTCTTAGGTCTACCCCAATCCTGGATTGCTACTATCTTGGCGGGATCAACCGCTATTCCATTTCCAGAGATAATATGGCCTAAGAACCTCACTTCACTCTTCCAGAAGTGACACTTTGAAAACTTAGCCTTCAACTGATGTTTTCGTAAGATTTCCAAAACAATACGCAAGTGTGTCTTATGCTCTTCTTTAGTTCTGGAATAGATCAAAATATCATCCACGAACACTAGTACGAACTTGTTCAACTGATCTCTGAACACTCTATTCATAAGATCCACAAAATATGCTGGCGCATTGGTCAATCCAAACGGCATTACCAGCCACTCAAAGAAACCGGATGGTGTCCTGAAAGCAGTCTTCGGCACACTATCCTTTACCACTCTTAATTGGTGAAATCCCGTAGCTAAATCCATCTGAGAAAACACCTTAGCTTCGTGAAGCTGATCAAACAAGTCATCTATTCTCGGCAATGGATACTTGTTCTTCTTAGTCACTTTATTCAGCTCACGATAATCCACACACAACCTCAACGATCCATCCGCTTTGGTAACAAACACAACTGGTGCACCCCATTCGGACACACTACGCCAAATGAATCCTTTTCGTAAAAGATCATCAACCTGCACCTTCAACTCTTGCTGTTCCCTAGGCACCATCTGCCTAAGAGGCATCACAACAGGTCTGGCTCCTTCAACTAGGTCGATACGAAACTCGATCTCTCTATGCGGCGGTAACCCTTTGACCTCATCAAAGACATCCTCAAATCCATTAGCGATTGGCACCGATGATAGTTCATCCCGTGGAACAACCAGCGAATACATGAAGCTCATGAAGACGCCTTCCTCATGCTTACATCGTATCACAACCTTTCGCCCTTCCACATTCTAGACTGTCACCTCCAACCTTTCACAATCAACCTTTGCCGCATACTTTCTAAGCTAGTCCATACCCAAAATAATTCCAAACCCCACAAAGTTCAGAACAAAACAATCACAAACAAAAGAGCAATCATGACTCGATACAATCAGACCACGGCATAACATACACAGACAAGACGAACCCCCAACTGGATTATTCACAACCAATGGCCTATTAACCATATCCGGTTTTAAACCCAACCGGCCTACAAGTTCATTACAAACAAAAGAATGCGACGCCCCAGTATCGAATAACACTCTAACTGGAACACCACATATGGAAAGAGTACCTTGAACCAACACACTCTTTCCTTTCTCTTCAGCGGTAGGAGCTTTCGAAGATGATGGAACAGTCCCCAAAGCATAAGCTTGCACAATCTGCTTGTCCTTCCGCGGTTCTGGACAGTTCTTCTTAATATGCCTCGGCTTGTCACAGTTGTGGCACTTCACCGGCAACTTTGGATTCTTGCAATCTCTGGAGAAATGGCCCTTCTGCTGACAATTGTAGCAGGTCACTTCGCCCTTCGGCTTCTTCTGGCCATCCTTACTCTTTTGCTGCTGCTGCTTCCTCTTCTTGTTTCCACCCTGCTGTGGTTTAGACTCTTCCTTGGTTACAGCAACAATAGATCCTTCTTTAGGAAACAGATTCTCGTGCCTGAGAGCTTTCTCCGCAAGCTTCTCAAATGGATCGTCCAGATGATCCACCAACTGCCTCCCAAGATAATTGTCCAAGCCTGTCACAAACTTCTCATTCTTCTGGTAAGGAGATTCAATATACGATCGGGCATACTTAGACAAGGCTGCAAACTCAGAGACATACTCAAGAACCGGTCTTCCATCTTGCTTGAGCTCCACAAACTTCCTGAACAGAACAGATTTCTGAGCTGTAGAAATGAACTTAGCTTCAAATTTGGCTTGGAATTGCACCCAAGTAATTTCTTCCTCCGGAGTATCAATGGTGATAGAGTTCCACCAGTCAGAAGCTCTCCCTTGAAGCTGTTTTGATGCGAGCTTCCTTTTGGTTGCATCCTCGATTCCCAAATCACCAAAGATTCTTCTACAAGCATCTATCCATCTCTGGACTTCAATGGTTGACTCTGTTCCCATGAAAACCTTTCCTCCAAGAGCAGTATAATCTTTACACAGCTTAGCAAAATCCACCGGTCTTGGAGCTTGAACTTGAACTCCAACATCAATTGCTGGCATCCTTCTCATGATCGAAGTCATTATAGCCTCGAACATAGCAGCATAGTCAGTAGCCCCCTCAGCAGCACGGCCTTCCCTAGCAGCTGGTCTCCCTCTTCAACTCATTCTTTAATATCTATAAAGGAAATGATTAGCACACCTTAGGAAAAACTGTATAAGGAATTCAAATCCTTCTAAGCTACTATATTATATATAGTAATCATCCATCAAAATACAATTACGCCTCTCATACGTAGTTACGTCAGCGAGCGTTGGCTAAAATCGATTAACCAAAGCTCTGATACCAAATGTGACGACCGCCCATGACTCCTACACTAAACATGGAAATAGTGCGCTGTAAAGTGTGCCAGGCAGCCATGGATGATCGTCAGGGGTAAGTTAAAACAGCAGAATCTATCGTATTACTCACAGCGCATGGATAAAATACAATAGAGAATATATATAGTGAAGTTTCACGAAATAGAATCTCATCAATTAAGCTTCATAATAGTTGAATACAATCATCTGAATAGTCAATACATCAAGCCTCACTACATATCACTCAGAGAATTATACAAGCAGCGGAACATCCAGTACATATAGTAAGAAAATAATATGCAAGCCTCCAGCTCGTCTTCGTCATCAGCATCGTAGGAAACTAAGAACAGCACCTGTCACCTGCTACCTAGTCTGCCCATCCCAAAATGGATGAACAGCCCAAGGTAATAAGAGTTGAACATAAAACCTTGAGTCAGACAATAGTCTTAGTGAGCGGTAAATAAACTAACAACGTACCAAAAGAGCATAAAGGTAAAAGGAATAGGAATCCAACCCTCCCACTCCACCTCTTTCTACAGTGATAGCCCCCAGACACACTAAACAGAAGTAAACATAGCAAAGCAAACATTTAAAGTAAAGCAATTATCACTCGAGTCAAGGTCAATGTTTTCCAAGTACAAACCCCCAAGGCCTAAACCAAGATCAGATAAGCACCCAGAAAATATTGCTCTTGAGACCGAATGACGATACAACTAAACATCCATGACTCTGGCTATCACTGTTATCATTGCTTCGATACCACCGTTAATTGAATGACCGGCACATTCTTTCAGCCGTCCGTCAAGGGTTAATGGTAACCCCGGTTCTAGAAAAAACTCCGCACGTCGTCGCAGCCCGTGCCTAGGACTATCGAATCTGCCCAGAGTACACGACCACCAACTGTAGTCTTTTGGGACTATCGAATCTGCCCAGCGTACTCTTGCTTTGAGCCTGCTAGAACCTTCAACAACGATGAAATCCTAGCCTTCTAGTCATCCTCCTCGACGACTATTCTCATACTAGCTCAAGCACCTCTCGAGCCAACCATTATCCTCAAACATGAACCCTTTCACCGAGTCATCAACATGCTTGGAATGATCCCGTCTGGATTAAACCAAGGCTATTTCACATCATGCCTCGCTTCATCTCATCATAGCAAAGCCTCATCTCAACAACATCATCAAATCTATCCATATGAGCTTTATCATCCGCGTCATATGCCACGAGCAGCTTTTCTTATTCAAGAGCCTTCCCCTTTAGCTTTTGAATCATCTTCGACCAACTTGTCCACATCAAATTATCAATCAACTAATTTATAACAATCAATCAAGTCATTCATTAATCCAAGTAATCAAGCATTCAAACATGATCTAATAAACAATTATAACAATAATGGCAATCTTGTAAATAAAGAGTCTAAATCTAACAAGCATGAATCATGAGCAATATCTCTACAACTTGATGAATTAACTTGCATAGGTTAACATGTAGTAAAATGGATGTCAAATCATCATGGACAATAGATCTATACTTAAGTTTAAGAAAATACATGGAAATCACTATTTTAACACAAAATCAAGCCACCAATCCGATATACTCCTTTGGATCCGTGTGAGAGAGAACCACCACTCACCGAATCACCTAAACACTTCAAAAGCAACACACTTCAGATCTGGACAGCGAAGGATCTAACTCGATTCTCCAAAATTCCGCTTCAAACGATGAAATCTCTCTTCGATGGTTGTAGATCTTCAATCTAAGCTCTTGGATCTTCGATTTGATCTTCGATTTGGATGGAAGGAATCACAAGATTAGAGTGGAGAAAAGAAGTGAAGAAGTGCAGCACTCGAGCTCTCAAAAAGGCAGGACTTCGTCGCTTCAAAATCCGGATCCCAAAAAGTGAGATAGAACCGTGTATTTATAGGCTGGAAATTCCTTAGGTCGTCCGCCCCTTAAGTCGTCCACGACTTATAAAAACCCCTCGACCTATGACTTACGACTTAGCAGATCCTATGACTTAACTTCATAAGCCCTCACGCGTCCTATGACTTACGACTTAGCAGATCCTACGACTTAACAAACCTTCCGACCTACGACCTAGCAGATTCCCCGACCTAACACTTGTGCGACTTAACACATACGCGCGACCTAACACTTAGGCACGACCTAAGACTCAACGACTCATCACTCAACGACTTAATGTCCTTGCGACTTAACGACTTAACACCCTCGCGACTTAGCAACAACGCAAGTGCGCGACCTAACGACTTATCATAAGTCGCGACCTAACTGTACACGGCCTAACGACCTAACACTAAGCCAAGTCCCAACGACTTACGACCTAACTCCAACACAGGGTTTTCAACGACTTACAACCTATAATCCCTAAGTCGCTCGAACGACCCAAACTCCCTAGGTCGCTAACCAGCTAATTCCGTAGGTCGTTAACTAAACTTAAGTCGTTAACTCCTAAGTCGCTTACTAACTTAAGTCGTCAACTTCCTTAGGTCGGTCAAATCCTATGGGTCGCTCCAATCTCTTAAGTCGTCTACTCCTTAAGTCGCAAACTTCTTTAGGTCGCTCCACGACTTAATCTTCCACACGACCTAACTTCCACACGACGTAAGCTCTAGTCGACTTAACAACACTATGACCTAATGACAACTGTTTTACGATCTTTCGATCCGTAAAAATATGGGTCGTTACATTCTCTCCCCCTTAGGAATTTCGCCCCCGAAATTCCATATAAACAAGAGCAATCAAAAACTATTCCGCATGCCTACCATCCATAGAAATCAACAAACCATGCGTCCAATTCTAGCCTAGCATGCAGAATTCTGAAACTAGAACAAGTTACAACGTCGTGAGATGACACGACACCTTATGGCCATACCTTGAAGAGTTCAGGATGAGCTGCCTTCATCCTCTCTTCCACCTCCCATGTACAGTCGTTAACATCATCACTCCATTGTATCTTGAGCAACCTAACTACCTTCCTCCTAAGCTGTTTCGTGTCAGTTTCCACAACACGAAGCGGCTTACGAGGTCTCTTATCAACTAGGTCAACTTCAAAATCTTCACAGCTATCTGCAGAAACTACTGTATTCGAGTCGTGCACATACTTCCGTAAATACGATACATGAAAAACATTGTGCACACCCGACATCTTTTCTGGTAACTCCAATTTGTAGGCGAGCTTTCCAATTCGCTCGATGATCGGGAATGGCCCAACAAATCTCGGAGTCAATTTTCCTTTCTTCCCGAATCGAATAACATTCTTCAGTGGAGAAATCTTCACAAAAACCATATCACTTACGTCGAATTCCAAGTCCTTACGACGCTTATCAGCATAACTTTTCTGACGGTCTTGGGCTGCCTTCATTCGTTGCTGAATGATCTCTATGCAATCCGAAGTCTGTCGAATCATTTCTGGCCCAATTATCAACTTTTCTCTTGTTTCTAACCAACATGTCGGAGAGTTACACGGTCTTCCATACAATGCTTCATACGGTGTCGAATCAAAACCTCCTTGACTTTTTTTTGAGTGTTAGAGAGAGTTTTGATTATGTATTTCGCCATTACTGAGTTTTTTTGGTGTTTTGATTTGGAGGTGATGTAACCCTAATGAGGTTAGGCTTTGAGTGAATTTTGTCTCGAGATTTCTGCGTATGCGGATATTCTTACTCGCTAACCTCTTTTTACTTTGGGTCGGACCGTTTTACATAGTTTCAAAAAAAAATGTTTGTTTATATTAACTTTAGTATATTTACATTAACTCATGTGCAAGTGGCCTTACCATGCAAATGATGGCATAAATGAGTGAGCATCAAACAACACTGTAACCTTGAAACATGGAGAAGCACGGGCTCATCCGAGTAACTTCTAAAAGTAAGGTGGAATGCAATGTAAACGGGGAGCACGTTCAAACTGAAGAATTAATGAAGCAACGATTACGAAAGATCACCTTGAAAATATTATAGCGCGTCAATGTAGCTACAAAGTAGAAATCGTGGATCAGTTAGATCAGTTTTCTGCACCCAAGGCAAAAGCAAATGATTCGTCTTTTAGGATGAGAAGTGGCGCATACAGCGAAGATGAACAAAATGTAATAAACTAACAATTGAAACAAATTCTCAGAGCATGATGCGATTATAGAGTTTCCATGAAATAATCCTAACATAAAACATATGAAACATCACTGAAAGTCCATAGAAATTATTGCGTCGAATTAGTGAATAGAAGTTGGAGTACATAACTCATAAGATCATAATATAGCTAAATATGTGATGCAGCCCAAGTCCTAGGTCGCGAGCGACCTAACGTGCCATTGAGTCGCATACGACCTAACGTGGAAGATAAGTCATTGGAACGACCTAACAAGGGGAATAAGTCGCTGGAACGAGCTAACGAGTTAAAAGATAAGGCGCTCAAGCGACCTAACGAATCTCTCATTTCTTTAGGTCGCTCCGACCGACCTAATTCTACAAAGCCACGACCTAGCGAGTTAAGTCGCTCAACAATATTATGCCGCTCTGTTATAGGTCGCGTGGAGGATTCTGGACAACATTTCCTTAGGTCGCTCGACCATATGTCGTTCCAGGAGTCTTAGGTCGCGAACGACCTATCTTAGGTCGTGCAGTCTTTAGGTCGCTGAAGCTGATTTTCTTATGCCGCTCGAATGCTTAGGTCGCTGAGTCTTCTTAAGTCGCATGAAGGAGATATTCTTATATCGCTCAAGTGTTAGGTCATTAACGACCTATGCTAGGTTGCTGATGGAGGCTGATGTGTTGATATGTTGAGTCGCTTATGTGTTGTAATATGTAAGTCGTAGGTCATGTGAGTTGTACTTAGGTCGTATGATGTTTGTACTTTGTTGGGTCGTTTGTGGTGTAAGTTCTTAGGTCGTAGGTCGTGATGTTTAGGTCGTGAGCGACCTATGTGTTGTCAGGAGTTGCGTGTTGAGTCGTAAGCCTATAAATAGGCGGGTGATTTCATTTGTAATAGTTAGTTGATTTTGAATAAAAACTTGTTTGTGTGCTTTGTGCCACTTCTCAAATCGGTAGTTGAGTGTGATCTACTATCTCCACTTTCGGCATTCGAGTGCGCTCGAATCAACGATTGTTGAAGCCGATTCGCGGAATCAAGTGCGATTGATCAACGTCGAAGAATCATAGATCTTTAAATACGGTATCGTGTGCGATCAACGTGTTTGAGATAGCTAGAATCCGGTATCTTTGGATCAATGGATTTGGGCCATTTGGTATCTTCAATTCCCCGATTGCTACTTTCACCGATTTATCCATTTCAGTTATCCGCTGCTGCATCAATATGCTATAAATCAATGTTATAGGTTGAATGCTAATTACTACACTGAAGCTCTAGGCACTGATGTATTACAAAAGCAGAATGAAAATAGTTCACTGTGACAAGCAGATCCATAAGTTGGAACTGTCATTGATCGGTGGATCTCAATTATATATAAGTTGGATTTTTCTTACCCAAACTATAAATTTAAAACCCGCTGAGTCACAAATGTAAAATAAAATATGTTTTGCTATTTTTGTGTAAAACGTAATTAAAGTGGTCAAATTATGAATTGAAGTTAAAAGGTTTAAAAACATGATTACCATGACATTAATGTGTAGATATAGAAACAATTCTAATTTGCTAAAGGAAAAACTAGAATTACCAACATCATAAATAAGGGGTTACGGTATTCAAATTACACATGCTCTAATTATTCTCCTAGCCTCTTCTATGAAATTAATTCAAATTTAGGGTTTGTTCAATTTGGAAAATAAAACCAATTTTTTTTCTCTCTTTCAATCAGGAACTGTGTATGGATACAACAACTATGGATTCAGTTAGGGTTTTCGCTAATATATTTATTTTCTTTTGGTTTCTTCTCAATCAAATTAATATGGATCACATATTCAGATCTAGGTTTAATGATTAATCAATCCTAAAGTATATATTAAATCCCAACAAGTGGTTTCAGAGCAACCCATCATTGATTTCATTAAGAAATTTTTATTCTTTTTATTTGAAAAAGTTCCGAATTAAACTTTATTTAGAAGTCACTAAATTCCACTTAGGTCTCATATGTGCTTGATCTGTATCAAGGATTTATTTTTTGTGATGATTTTGGATTTAGTTTAGTATCAATTTTTTGCTATAAATCGTAAATTGAAAGGCTAACTTGTGAAATTGTTTTGACGTAGAAATATATATCCAAATGATATGTATGTTATTTATGAATTAAGATAAAATTTTGAAATCGTTAAACCTTTTGGGAAATAATCTAAATTTCTCTAAATTTCGGAAACAACTTAAGTTGGTTAAAGTATCCACAAGTTTGTTATTGTATATTTTGTAAATAAGTATTGAAATTAAATGTGAGGAATACTTTGGATCTGATACGTACATTTTTTTAATGTTGATTAATGGTATGAATAGATATATATAATTTAGAACCATTTATGCAAGAAATATAAATCCGGTTTATTTTACCTTACTTAACTTTTGATTTAAGTAATTTGGATATATAAGGTATTTGGGTTATCTTAAAATTTTTGATTAATTAGAAATAAAGTATGCTCCTTTAAGGAGTTTAGTTTATTTTATTATTGAAATAAATTTTAATATGACACTAATTTACATTTTAGACGACATAATGGTCAATTACATTTATTTTGATCATAAATGCATTAAATGTGGTTGTTACGGCAATAAATTAATTAACTTATTATTATAAATGCACTAAATGCGTCGGTTACAATAAATTCATGATGCAACATGCTTGTATTTGGAATAAGAAAAGACATATGGTTTATTATTCGATGCATTTAGGTTTGATGATTGCACATATTTTGTACGTATGACCCATGCTAGTTGAAAGTATGTTCACTTTCATGCTTAATTTCGTTTTCATATTTGAAATAATAAACTAAATATGTTTGTATTTGAAATTAAAAAGGGGGACGATGGTTTTCATATTTTGCCAAAATGCGTGGTACAAACCTTAATTAATTAAGTATTCAAATAATGAATTAAAGATAAATTGATACGGTAGCATTCTATATAGCTATATTATGGTTCAGAAGTATATCATAGCTACTACATTAATTTCTGTTATTTAGTATGGTATTTACTATGTCGTTTAAATATAACTTAATGTGGCATTTAATTCCGACGTCCATCTATGACATTTGTTATGTAATTTATTTATGATGCATTGTATCATGTTTATTTAGGAAATTCCATGAATATAACCGCGTACTTAAAGCAAAAGATTATAAAAGCTATGACTAAAACATATCGTGTTACGGTTATAATTTTGAGATTTTCAAGTGTCATATAGACCTAAAGCTTTTTTTGGGAGTGTGTTATAGCAGTCGAAATATATTGTACATACATTAAGAAATAATTCAAATATAATTTTGATGTCTCTTTACAAATTAATTGTAAATATCATACATTCCAAGTGAGCTAATTGAAATAACTTATCACTAAAGTGACCTCTCTTGTTTTAATTGTTTATGAAAATGTTTGATATTTGTATGTATTTATTCATACGAATATTAGCCGGCATGAAGGAAGACACTGAATCACTTATATGTATGATGATAAATATGTGACAATTATAAGGTTTTACAAGTGAATAACTAACCGGCCCAAAAAAAATTATTATTTGGCTTGAATTTATTGTCATTGTTTGATTATTACAGTAAGAGTACCACTTACACTTAATATTGCTGTCCAAAGACTTGATATTAATGTTATGCTGGGTATCTTGAAAAGAGACTTACCAATTATTTGAATTTACCTTGTCTAATATTTGGATATGAGCATATACGATCAATCTTTAATTTTTGTTCGATTTTCAACTAATTTGACTAAAGTATCTGCCAATTTCAATAACATTCTCATCTTGTTTGGGACTAACTCTAAGAATTAGTAAGAGAACATGTTTTTTCTTGACCTTATGGATTTAGCTCTTGCAATTAGGAGGACGATAATCACCCTTATCATGGTTGAATGTTCTAATAATGTTATGCAGAACATTAAAAGATGGAATAATTCAGAATGCAAGAGTCAAATGATCATAAAGTATGATATTTCAAAAGCTTTCAATGGTGTGATATCCATAGGGATAATCAATTTTAAGGAGTTCTTTACAAACATAAAAGCATTTTTTCCAAAAACGATAAGAGGAACAAGCACGTTTTATATTGCTTGATTCCATAAAGTCTCAAGTAAGGGTAACATAAATGAGTACCTTTTGGAAAGATGTTAGTTCAAAAGTTAATAACACTCAAATTATTGTTATTTTTTTGGTACTCTCTTTATTCACAGTATAATCATTTTAAGATTATTATTATTTATTATTTTTTAAGAAGAAAATAACATCTTATAGAGCTCATTTCACACTGTGGGAAGAAGAAGGGAGATTGAAGCATGATAAGATAGAAAATGCCCATTTAACATACATTATAAATAAATGTATAATTAAGAATAAAGAAGTTGCTAAGAATCTAAACAAAAGATATAACATAAGGATATATTTATAGTTGTTTCTTTTATAAAATCTATATACGTATAAAAGAAATTTTATAGATATCACACACATCTTGTCTAAAAAGATATGCATATTACTTTGTATTTGTTTGATATTTTTGTTGTACTATCACTTAAACAGATTTCGATTTCTAATTTTGATATGAACAAATTTGGTTATTATCGCCCTTCAGAAATAATAAGATTAATCTATCAAAAAATACATACATTATTGGAATTGAATGTCTTGAAATTCATATTAAATACCTCTTATAATGAAGTATTGAATTGGGATATGGTGATTAATGTAATTCTTTATTCCATCTTTCTAAATAATTCTAGATTAAGGCACTAAGATTGTTAGTACCTTAGGTATTGGTTTTTATGATAACAACTATAGACATTATATAAAATATAAATACCAATGTTTTATCAAGTTATATATGGTATATAGTGCAGGATATTAGACAGATGTTGATTAAGAAGATTATACAGTAACAAGAGTAGATTCAAGATGCTGATATAGAGTTTCATGAGTTAAAGAAACAAGTCTTATGAGTATTGAAGAGTTCAAGATTTCAAGATATTCCAAATAAGTTATAGAGTCGTATAATGTATGTTAAAACCTTGCTAGCACTTTCCTAATCTCTCTCTCCTTCTCTAATTTTATTTTAAATTATTATTCAAATATCCTGGTTTTCAAATAATCTTTTCAAAATATTTCTCAAAATGATTTTCAATCTCTTATACTTATAAAAATACTATTTTAGTGTTTTTAAGTTTATATATATATATATATTGAATTTTTGTTTATACTTTAATAAGTTATGATTATATTGATTATATGTATATATATTATTTACATTATATTAAAATTTTCAAAATTATTGTATACAGTTTTATTAAGTTTTATTAGGATTAAAATATGTATAAACTATACTTAAATGATTTTACAAAGTGTCAAACTAATTTACAAAATGATGAGTTTTCAAAATAATGTTTTAAAGTATATTCAATTTTAAAAAAGAGTATGTCGACATACTCTATGTACGTATGTCAACATAGTAGCCGTAATTTTCAAATTTAAAATTTGAATGGAAGTATCTTATCTCTTCGTGAATGGACATGACCGTTGTTTCCCTATATATACCAGACTTCTAAACGAATTTTTAATATATATATTTTCTTATTCTTCTCTCCTCTTTCCACTCTCTTTATTTCTAAATCAAAATATACCCAAACTCTGCCGAAATTCAACTAGAATCAAATTCAATCATCACTAGTTCGATTCTCCTTCATCCACTCTCTGATTTCTCTCATCTCTCTCACTCAAGCCAAGATCAAAGTTCAATTCAAGAGTTATAGGGTCAATTTTAATCAAGATCGAAGATCCGAGTCTGTAAAACTCTATCAAAACATACTGCTATACTTGTGGGTATGATTGTAGCCCGTAAAATCAATTGGGTGTGCTTAGTAGCCCGTAAATCTAGTGGGTGTGTTTGTAGTCCATAAATCAAGTGACTCTACCTAGAGGTTGGAATTCTGAAGGGTGTGTCTCGTAGCCTTGAAATCATGATTGTATTTGCATTTACTAGTTAAAAAAATCTGCACTAGGAATTCTACGGGACTGGATGTAGGATATCTCCAAACCAGTATAAAATACCGGTGTGTTCTTTCCTTTTTTACGTTTATTGCATTTACTTTTATCTGCACTTTGATTTTGTGATTGTTTTTGTGGTTATTAATTACATCATTCCGAGTTGAATCTTAAAGAATTTGAAAAATATCCATTAAACATTATTCACTCTCCTCTAATGTAAATTTAGCCTTAAGATCCCTATTCCACTTACTAACATTTGGTATTAGAGCGTTGGTTTTCAAAGTATTCATCGTCTGATTTTTAAAAAGTTTAAATGGCTACCAACATTGGTAATAGTACTATCAGTAACACTCTTAATACACTTGTTAGTAACTCATTTGTCGAAGGACAATCTACTGTTAGATCTCCACTTTTTAATGGTAGTAATTACACATATTGTGCATGTAGAATGAAAATTTATTTATAGTCAATGGTTTTAGACACTTGGAATATCACACAAACCGAGTACATAGAACCTGAGATTAATTTTGCATAGTGGACTGCTGACTAAAAAGTAGTTGCACAAAATAAGTCTAAGGCTATGAATATATTATTTTGTTTACTAAATAAAAATGAATTTAATAGAGTATCTATATGTAAGTCTGCATTTGAAATTTAGAGAACTTTGCAAGTTACATACGAAGGCATAAGTAAGGTTAAACAGACCAAAATTTCCAAGTTAACAAACCAGTTTCAATTATTCAAAATGAGTCCAAACGAGTCCATATCTGATATATATATATAGTAGATTCCAAGATACAATACACTCACTTATTGCACTGAGTAAATTTTTTTCTGAGGAGGATCAAGTTAGAAAAATCATTAATTCATTACTCCTAAATGAGATCAAAAGACTCTTGCAATCGAAGAGGCTAATGAGATTAGCACTCTAAGAATTAAAGAGTTAATTGACAATTTAATATCTTTGGAAGCACAAATGTAGGGCAGGAGAGAAAGCAAAGTAATAGAGAAGAACTCTATAACTTTTAATGCAATGACGGATAATCTAGATTCAGACAAGGAATTTCAAAAAATTTCTAAAATATAGGAGGATGGATAATTTCAAAAGAAATGATAGCAAAAATCCAGAAAGCGGAAGTGGAAGAGGAAATGACATTAAATGTTATAACTACGATGAACCTAACCATTTAAAACGAGACTGTCCATATCCCGATAAATTGAAAACTACACCAAATATTGATTCATCTAAAAAATGAAGAAGGGCTTATGATGCAACACTAGATGATTTAGATACTTTCCTTAAGTGATAGTAAACCAGATACAGAGAATGCTAATATATGCTTTAAAGGCGACATTTGATGAGAGGTTGGAGAAACAGAACTAAAGTGGGTATGCATTTAATTAAAAAAATTGAATTTTTCAGTGTTGATTGGTTTTTGATTGCTAGGAATAACCTATAGATTAATAATAATATTGATCGAATAACGTGTGCATATATTTTAAATAATATATATATATATATATATATTTAATAAAATATTAAAGAAAAATAATATAAAATGTATTTCAAATTATTTTGTGTATATATTAAATAATAAATGTAAGATAATTATAAGTATAGATAAATAGAAATTATTTGTTGAAGTTTCCTTTTTTTGAAAATTTTGATCTATATGTCGACATATGTAGGTAGATTTTAAATTTCAAATTCAAAATTTGAATTCCCCTCCACCTTTTCACCAACTCCTATGTTTTGAAAAGATGTCTCCTGACCAGAGAAGATGTCCTTTGATTCTCTGTTTATTTATTCTATCTCCATTCATTTTTCACTTTCATTTTCAAATTCAATAATCATAAATTCTCTTATCTCTTCAAACTACTCTTAAATGGCATCCCCAACAATACTACGACAACCATGAGGCTTTCTAAGAAAATAAAAGAATATTTTTTTAATGATCAAGAAGCCATGCAAGCCTATGTTGAGTATATATCTTTCGGAAAAGTCTTTCCCGGAAGATTTTCTATTTTTGAAGATTTTCCTACTTATGATCTTTTTAATCTTTGTTTGCAAAATGAAATTTGGTTTAATCGATGTTTCTCAAAAAAGTTTCGTTTGTTATCCAAAACCGGTGAAGATGTTTTATGCAAATTTAAAAGGAAAGTTTTATGATAGAGGAGAATGAAAAGTTTGGAGTAGTGTTAAGGGGACACAAATAGTTTTCAATTGTGAACTTTTAGGTCACATTCTTGGATGCAAATATAGTGGAATGTACCTTTCGACTTTTCAAACTGATTTTCAAAACCGTGAAGTCATCCATGACATTTTCGAAAGTGATGATAATTTTGAATTTAAATACAAAAACTTGCGTCCAAAAGCAAGAATTCTAAGCCTTCTTTTGCAACAAAGTATCACTCCTAGAACGGGGAATTATAATAACCTGACACAAAAAGTTTTCAAAGCTCTTTTCGCCATTTATGGTCAATACGACATAAATTGGTCTCAAATCATTGTGGATGAACTTTTTCCTAAAAATCTTTCTAAACATGAAAATACATTATTTCATGGTGTGTATCTTACTTGTGTTTTCAATTATTTTGGTGTTGACCTTAAGGAGAGGAAACAATTCCTCGAAAAATATTTGATAAGGCCAACATTTCACTTATGCACATTTCACCCTTTTTCGAGCCTTATGAAACGCTTGCAGAAAAGGAAGAAAGATCGACTTGGAAAGAGGAGCAAGAAATAAGAGAAGAAGAGGAAGAGAAAGGAGAGGAAATAAAAGTCAAGGAGGAAGAACAAGAAGAGGAGGAGGATACTTCCTTAAAAAGTATCAATATGCTATATTATCCATCCAACAGAGATCTTCTCAAAAATTAAGCGAAGATCATTCACAACCAAAGAACGCTTAACAAATCATTCTCAAAGATGTATCTCAATTTCCAACAAAATAGATAAATTCTTTGGAAAGGTCATCCGCAAGCTTGGTAGTTCTTCTTCAACTTTATCCACATCTTTCTAGTTGTTTGTTTAAGCTATCTTTGTATTTGGATTTTCTAATTTTAAGTTTTGTTGAATCTCGTGTATCTTTCTTTTATTCCTTGTACTTATCCTTATTACTAACGAACATTCTATTTCTTGATTTTGTACATTGTCAATTATCTCTGCAAAGTCATACAGATATAATAGTACAGGCCAAAATAATAGAATTGTGGAATAAAGTAGGTTTGAAAAGTATATTGCATATGTTGACATATGCAAATCATGTATCTCAACATATAATGACCAGTTTTCATAATTTTTTAAAATTAAAAAAATAGTAACTACCGAATATCAATTCATTTCAAATGAATTCTTACCCCTTATATACCTACTCACTCAAGAAAATCGTTATTTTCAGCCTCTATCTTCACTCTTTTTCATATATAAAATAATGGCTTCCCCACATCAAAAACTTTGCGAAAACCTCAAACAAACTCTTGGATCATTCAAGAACACTCTTTCTTTCATCCTAATAAACCAAAGGCATTTAGAATTGAGTTAAATGCAGATGATCAAGGAGCAAGAAAGGCATTTCAACGCGATTCGGTGGATGATTTCTGCCTTGAACAAAGAAGAACCGACTACCAATTCAGAGCGTACCATCAACAACGATGATGATGATTGGGATGCTATCAAAGCAGATCCAATCTTTGGCGCTGATGGATAGGTTGAAGTTCCTAAAAATGTCTAGTTTAAATAGGTTTGATTGTATATAAATAATAATACCTAATTTGGTTGGATTTGATTGGTTTGTGTGGATTTGTTTAAATGGTGTGCGATATTAACTTTGTTGGATTGGATGAATAATTAGATTAATTATGATTATTTCATGATTAACTAATTTTACATATCATTTATTGTTTTTATACAACCATTCTCATCATCATTATATATAATTCTTATATATATCAATCAGTACTTTATTTGGGGGGGGTTAGAGTTAGAATTAGAGTAAGAGTTAGTGTAAGAGTTATAGTTTTAGGTGGTTATTTTTGTTGAAGACAAAGGAGGATAAATATATAAAATCTAGGCATAGATTAAAGGGAAGTTTTGTAAGGGGGAGGTGGGTTATATTATATTTATATACAGAGTCGTCATCATAAAAAAGGGGGAGATTGTCAGTACCTTAGGTATTGGTTTTGATGATAACAACTATAGACATTATAACAAATATAAATACTAATGTTTTATCAAGTTATATGTAGTATATAGTGCATGATATTAGACAAATGTTGCTTAAGAAGACTGTACAGTATCAAGAGTAGATTCAAGATGCGGATATAGAGTTTCAAGAGTTGGAAAAAGAAGACTCATGGGTATTGAAGAGTTCAAAATTTCAAGATATTCCATATAAGTTATATAGTCGTAGAATTTATGCTAAAACCTTGATAGCACTTTGCTGATCTCTCTCTCCTTCTCTAATTTTGTTCTAGATTGTTTTTCGAATATCCTAGGTTTAAAATAATATTTTCAAAATATTTCTCAAAATGACTTTCAATCTCTTATACTTATAAAGATATTATTTTAGTATTTTTAATTTTATGTATATAATGTAATTTTTATTTATACTTTAATAAGTTATAATTATATTGATTATATATATATAAATATATTATTTACATTATATTAAAATTTTCAAAATTATCATATAAAGTTTATTAAGTTTTATTATGATTAAAATATGTATAAACTATGCTTAAATGATCAAGTATCAAACTATTTTACAAAAAACGAGTTTTCAAAATACTTTATGTATGTATGTCAACATAGTGGCCGTAATTTTCAAAATTCAAATTTAAATGGAAATTTATTTCGTCGTATCTCTTCACGGATGGACATGACCGTTGTTTCCCTATATATACCAGACTTCCAAACGAATTTTAATATATCTACTTTCTTATTCTTCTCTCCTCTTTCCACTTTTTTGATTTCTAAATCAAAATATACCCAAACTCTGTCGAAATTCAACCAGAATCAAATTTAATCATCACTAATTTGATTCTGCTTCATTTACTTTTTGATTTCTCTCATCTCTCACACTCAAACCAAGATCAAAATGTTATTCAAGAGTTATAGGATTAATTGTAATTAAGATAGAATATCCTAGTCTAAAAAACTCTAATAAATCATACTTGCATACTTGTGGGTGTGATTGTAGCCCGTAAAATCAATTAGGCGTGCTTAGTAGCCCGTAAATCTAGTGGATGTGCTTGTATCCTGAAAATCAAGTGACTCTACCAGAAGGTCGGGATTCTGGAGGGTGTGTCTCGTAGCATTGAAATCGAAAATGTATTTGCATTTACAAGCTGTAAAGAAATCCGTACTAGGAATTGTGCGGGACTGATATAGGGTAACTACGAACCATTATAAAATCCAGATGTGTTCATTCTTTTTTACTTTTACTGCATTTACTTTTATCTGCACTTTGATTATGTGATTGTTAATTACATCACTCCAAATAGAATCTTAAAGAATTTGAAAAATATTCATATAATCCATTAAACACTATTCACCCTCCCCCGCCTTTAGTGTTAATTTAGCTTTAAGATCCATATTCCGCTGACTAACAAAGATAGCAAATACTTTATTTATATTCTAAACAACTTAATGGCTACAAGTTTCATAAACCCATACTAAGGAAAATAAATTAAGATGGAAAATGCTATAACTTTTGAGGATGTTGAGTTTGGGGGGAGAAATAAAGTATGGATCATTGTCTTTAAGGAGATTCGTTATCTTTGATTCAACTACAGTTATTTTTTCGGATAATGTATAGAATTTCTTTCTTTTCATTGATAAGAAGTAAATTAGGAACTATAATTGGACAATGTTAAATAAAATTCTCTTCAAGTTAAGGTTAACTTCTCAAAAAAACAAACTCAACAACCTCAAAATGCAAGATCACTAAGGAAATACACTTGAAAAGAAAGAAATAATATTCCAGATAATTATGTAGTATTTCTCCATAAGGATAAATAATGGATTGATGAAGATGATTCTGTGGACTTACATCCAGGGTACTAATTTGAAATGTTGATTTATGGCACAAATATATAGTGTAAATATATAAGGACGATAAAGTTTGAGATCCGTCCCCCTACCGCAGGTAACAAGATCATTGGTTATAAATAACTATTCCAAACCAAAAGGGGTCAACTAGGTAATGTGGAAATGTATAAGACACTTTTATAGAAAAGAAAACTCTTAAAAGAAAAATATTTAAAAAAAAAAGACTTTCATTTTGGTTTTACTGAAAGACGCTTTAGAATCAATCTAGAGCTTGTGGCAAATTATAATTTTGAGCAATATCGAAAGGAAACCAAAGTCGTGTTTTTCAATGGAGATGTTGATGAAACAAGTTAAGAAACTCACTAATGAATTACTCTTTTGTATTAGGAATTCAAATACACCATTATTATTCATGGGATGATATTTGGATTATCGCAAAAGAGCTAGTTAGATAAGTGCTAAAAAAAGGTTTGGTATGTAAACTACGAATCAATTGATTCTCTTTTGCCAAAAAAGACAAATGTTGACTTACATAGTGATAAAACAACATCCTTGAAGCTAAAGAAATGCAAAAGATTCCTTATGCATTTGTGTGTGGAGTCTAATGCATGCTATGTCATATACACATATGAATATTTCATGTATTATTTGGTAGATATCTTATTGACATTAAAAGTGGGTCGATGGTTTGTAACCAAAATGGTTACGAGATATCTTTAAGGAACAAAAAGAATATATGCTCATAAATAAAAGATCAAATTGGTGGGAGATCATAAAGCATTACGATCCTAATATTTTGGATGCCAAGTGTATAAAAGATTCACTTTAGGTAATAATATTTTTTTTAGTGGAGCTATGTAAGGAAAGTTGTCATACAGACACTTATAGCCTCCTCTATTTTGGAACTAACATTTATTTTATGTTATGGGGCATCCAACGACGGAAATATTTGCAAAATTTTTTTCCTAAATTCATGTAATATTAAAAAGAAATTGGAAACCAATAAAGTAATATTATGACAATAAACAACATATTATTTTCCAATAAGGGGAGAGTGCAAAATAAATTGTAATTTATAGAGCATACTGTAACAAACTCCATTATGTCGGATCTGCTTACAAAAGGATTATTTTCTAAGGTCTTTCATGAGTATGTTGCTCGATTGGTGTAACTTTTATGTAATGGTATTTTGTTTCAAGGGGAGTTTGTATTTGATACTATCATATGGCACATTGCTCTATACTTCAGTTGTAGATATATATCAAGTTCTTTTTTCCGATCAGAAATAAAGTAATAAAGTTTTGTTTGCACTTTAGGTTTTTTAAATATTAAACGTTTTTGTAACGATCCAGAATTTCAAACACTTCGTATTTAAATATCTGAATTATTTAAATATTTGTGTCCAAGATTTAATATGATTAAATATGATTTTATAACCTTGTTAAACACTTTTTAGTTAATAACTAATGTTAGAAACCTTATTTTTGAAATGTGTTTACAAAAATATACACTTTGGATGAATACTGAAAATGTGACCGAAAAACGTTTTGTTAAAAATCAACTTTTTATTCAATACAAGTTGTGTAAATATATTGCAAGTTGAATAGTTATCATGTGTAAACATACGATAAGAATTAAACACATCTTTTTCTAAGCTAAAATTTACAAAAGTAAGTATGTTTAATTAAGGGAACAAAGAGTACTAGAGGACCCCAAAATCAAGCCTTAAATCAAGGCACGGATCAAGGAGAGCATGGTGTGTAAGGGTATGGCATTACATGCTTGGAGTCCTCTTTACTTCATGGCTAAGGAGGTGGTTTTGTAATATTTTCCACTCATTTCCTAAGCCTATAAATAGATGGGAGCATTCTCTTCATTTTTTACAACAAATCCACTTCTAAGCTCATGTCTTCATTCTCAATTCTCCTCTTCTTTTTGGCCTTAGGCCGTATGCTTTTGGAGGGAGGAAAATGGCCTATGGTTGTGGGTATTAAGGGAAAGAAAGGAGGCTAAGGCCATGGGTTTTGAAGGAGGAAGTGGTGGTTTAGGCCGTAAGCAATGGTGATGGTGGAGGGCTTGGCCGTAAGCCAAGGAGGAGGGAATGGTCTTGGATGTATGGTTTAGGTAGGTAGAGGATGGGTTTTAGTAATGTTTTGATGAAGTATGATATGTTAATTTAAGTGTGGTTATAATTGAGTGTTGGTAGGAAGAGTTTGGTTTGAGAAAAGTGAGTTAGTCTCACTCCGAATCAAGTTATTAACTTGATAATATTGCTTGTTAGATCACTCGATAATTGCGTGTTAACCATATGTTAATATGTTTGCTATTATATATAATAATAGTCACTAACTACTTAAAGTTATAACCTTTTATTATATGATTTCAAAAGCGTATGATTTTTTAAAGTAGTTACCTTAAATAGAATGGAATTATGTTGTTTAAATTAAGCACATCTAAACATCTAAAATGGACGTGATTATTAGTATGTATGTCGAAACATGCTTTGTAGTGATATGGTTTGAATTTGGAATCATACATGTGTATAAAAGAGAACGACACAAGATATTGAATTGAATACGGAATTGTCCGTATAGCGATAGTCGCTATAAGCGCATTTTGAATCCCTTGAACTATAACTTATGAAAATGGAGATTTAATGACATATCTTAATAATAACTTGTTTGGTTATTATTTACACTTCTTTAAGTATTTGGAAAAGCAAAGAATATGTTTTGGAAAGTTATAGAAGAAGTAAATCAAAGTAACAATATATTGAAGTAAAAAGGTCGCTATAACGACTCTTTTTATTTAGCGAAATAACGATATTTTTCTACAAACTTCTTTGGAGATTTCTTTTTATATTTAAGGAGTAAATAATATATTATTCTTGTTGGGAAAATTTTGAAGCCTAATTCATTTGATAGCTAGTTGAACGAAATGCAAAAAGTTATAGCGGAATAGTCGCTATAAGTGCAGTTCGGTAAAATACACTCTTTTTGGGAAATTCTCTAAAATAATTTAAAGTTATTATTTGGGATTTTTCTTCATGGTTTCCAAGTACTCAAAGTACACTAACTAATTTAAAAAGAGTGAATCAAAAATCATTTGTTTAAGTGTTGAAATCTAGGCTCAAAGTTTTAACAAAACAATGTTGATAATGGTAACAAAACTTTAGATAGCACTTATATAAATGCTACATTTTCTATCTTGAACTATAAATTGTTTAAAAATGATATTTAAATTTAATAGTTTTCTCTAATATTTTTAGGATTGTTTTCTAACTTATAATATAGAGTTTTAAAATTGGTTTCAAGTTTAAATATATTTTTAAAAATTAACTATGAATTTCTAAACTAAATAGCTTTTAAAATTAAAACTTGTTTTTCTATTTATTTCAAAATTTCTTATTTTTACATAATATTCTATATAAATAATTATCATATATTTTAAGTAGTTTTAAAAGTATTTTAACACATTAGTAATTATTTTAAAGATATTTCTATAAATATAGGTTTTAAATATTAAATTAAGTATTTTATATATGTAACAAATGGAGTTTGTATTTTAACACTTAAGTTAAGGTAAATAGTTTTATGGAATTACTTAAAAGTTTATTGCCTTAATTAATAAGTGTGAATATGATTTTATCTTTAAATAAATGTTTAAAGTTATTAATGGATAAGTAAATAGTTTTGGGCTGTCGTAAACAGTGTTTTTAGCAACACTTGTTTTTAATCCTTATTATTAATTATACTTAGGAATAATTAGATATTTACTAATGGATATTTAGTAGAAAAAAAAATATACAAGTAAATGGTTTTGGGTTTGTTGTGACAAATGCTTTGAGCAACACTTGTCTTTCACCCTTAAATATGAATAAATTTTTAAGTGGGCAGTTTTAAAGAGAAATGTTTTCAAAGTATGAAATATTTAGGTTTGTTGTGACGATTGTTTTTAGCAACACTTGTTTTTAACCCTTAAATGTAATTAAACCTTTAAAAGGAGAATTTTAAAGAAAATGATTAAATGGAATGGTTTTGGGTTTGTAATAAACAATGTTTTAGCGACATTTGTTTTTAAACCATTGAATTATATTTTGGAAGAAATATTATAAATCTTTAACAATGGAATTTTAAAGATAATAACAAGTATTGAAATCATTTATAAAGAGATAGAAAATTTTATATGCTTAACTTATAAATTAAAGAAAAGGAGTTTATTATAACAATTTTTTGGTAGTAATTGTTTTAATACTTTTATTATATTTCAAGTAAGTAAAACTTGTTAAACGATTTGTGAATACACTTATACCATTGGAATACATTTATGAAAACTTTTTAAGTATTGAAAAGAGTATAAGTGAAAAGTTAAATATATTTATATATGAGTATAGAGGAAGTTTTTATTAATAAAGGAGTATTAATTAATGAAGTGTTGATTTATAAAAGAAGGTTTATTAGATAAAAAGATGTTTTTCTAATAAGAAGGGTTTTTAATTAATAAAAGATAAATCGATTAAAAAAGGATTAAAAGTCATTTATGTGACTTGACAATGCCTTGCATGAAATGATAGTGTAGGTATGTTACTTGCTTATGAGAAAGTATTCAGGACTTAGTTCCCTTATGCGATCATTCTCATTATTGTTGAATAAGACCAAATTCATTGACTCAGTCTTGGAGAGACCGGGATCGGTAAGTGTTCTACTTATCGAAAACCACTTCAAGGCTGAGATACGGATTCTTCGTTTTGGAATGAATGAAGGAAACCATGTGTGGTTCTGGAATCTTTTGAGATGATGGAATCCATATGGGATTCATTATGTGATTGAGTTTTGTTGAAAACTCGGGTGAAGATGCCGAACGTAGCCTCGATATCAGGAAAATGACTAAAGACAGAGTAAGGTGCATGATCTTGGGGTTTAGTTGACCCATGGGGGGTACGACAAGTCCATATCTAGAATATGCTTATAGATGTTGCTAGCGGGGAATTGTTGATACTTGGTACACATTGTTCACGCGAGTGTTCGGATGATGGCCCAGTTGTGTTTACATTATGGTATATTTTATCTAGAGATATACGGCGTTCGGAAGGTATTTTCTGATCCTTTTCATAGGAGATCGGTCTCATTGAGGAGGTCTCCGTGGAAAAATCCATTTATACGAACGCACCTTAGCGGTTTTGTTTGTATACCTAAATACACTGTCAAATGTAACCAATGTAACCATTTCAGCTATGATTTATATTTATATTGAACACTCTAGACATTATTATAAAATCAATAAAATTTCCTATAGGATGGTTTGGTTATCGTAAGGTAAAAACCCATCTGTGTTTATTTGTGGCATGGTCTTACGAGATACCTTTATTTTTTTAAATGGTTTTACAAATATAGTAATTCAAATTACTTGAGTTTTCTCATGCTGGTTTACCAGACTGGTCTGGGTGTTATTCTTCTTATAATGCTTGGGTCAGTCCGTGTATATTTCCAGATATCGTTGATGATTCATTAAAACTCTAGGAGAGGAGCTGGATGAGTACCTATCATAGATTTATTTCCACTGCATTACTTTGTTTACTTTTATATCAGCAATTGTGAGGACAGGTTGTTATAACTGTCCAGGCTGATGATAGGCTAGTTTACTCTGATTATAGTATTTATACAGTTTTCCTTTGTAAAAGTATCATTTTGATATTATATGTTATCGTTCCGTGGTGAGATTCTGATATTGTGTTCCCTTCTTTCCTGTTATTTTTCTTTTCTTAATTTATTTTACCCTACGTTTTTCCTTTTCGGCACTTGGGTGCTCGGCACGTGAATACCGTGGATGTACTGTTGTCGACGTTTGGGGGTCGAAAAGGCGGACGTTACAGTTTTGATCTCACTAAAAAAGGATGTAACGACCCGTCATTTCGAACCATTCAAATCGACAATCATCCACACATGTCAGACTTGATTTGCTCAAAATAACAGACTATTAATTTATATTTGGCAAAACTTAGCATATACAGTAAATAAATCAATCGCAGACACAAAGTAATATAACAATAAGCAGCGGAATAGATAAATAGTAGTTCATGAAACTACTACATAACACCAGAGTCTAAAACAAGATACAACAGAAATCTCAAATACAATGTAGTCTCAAATACATAAGCAAATGACAAGTCTGAACCAAAATAACTGAATAACTGAAAATAACTAAAATAAGTAAAAAGCTGAGTAGATAAAATAGATCTCCAAGCGAAGCTCCAAGCTCCAAAGGCGAGTCTCAAATGCTGTGACACACAATCTGACCCGATCATAAAGCAAAACACAAAACACTCAAGTCAGGATTAACATTCTTATGCAAGTAAATCAACTCAAGTGAAATGTCTAAGTGAAATGGAATATAACTAAAAGGATGTTTGGGATTCCCATCCTTTAAGGATCTGTGAAACTATCTACATACATAGTACAATACGCTACATAGATAATATCTACAGTAAAGTAAAATATTAAAATAGCGTTAAGGCGTTACCCATATCCCCCTTAACACATTTTTATATATTCCCATAGTCTATACAGATACTGTAAGCTCCACCAAACCGGTGGGATACTCAGGGAGCGCTCCATAGGTACGGTACAAACCAAACTCGTAATGGGCGCGATAAGGCATGTGATAAGGCACGCGAGGCAATGCCTAGAGTAGGATTCTACCTTTTTGCATAACCGGGTCGGTGGTAACGCGTAGCAGCTACTACCGCCCACCTCGAGACACACTCCCAAAATCAAAGGTGCACCCAATCAAATCACAAAGTTATAGAATGGTATCGAAGAAGCATGCTCGATCGGAGGTGCGACCTCACTTGGCCCGAGTATAGCTCATGTTTTAGTCACATCAAGCTGACCCGAAGGGGTCAGGGCTGCGTTCATACCTCATATAGACGTCCGTCAATCCATCCTATGTCGTTATGGATTCTCCACCACGTACACAGTTGTTAAAGTGGTTTTCGGTATTGGCATCAGTGCAGTTAAAGCGCCCTGCCGCTCCATAGCGTTTTAGGTGCGAAAAGTTGTAGCGGAGATATATGGGGGATATAGCAGGATATAGCGGACGACTTTAAAAAGAGAAATGATGAACATTCTACATTAAAAAGAGGAACAAGTATTACTTATTATTTCCCACCAAGCAAAACAAGTTATAATAAAGTAAAGATAAACAAAGTTGACACTTAAAAAGTTAGAACTAGTTATAATAACCAACAGCGTATATCATTGTCACATCAACTTTGAAGTTACCATAAAACTTAAAAACATGACATCAAGCAAAATGCTTATTTATAGGAAAGTGGGATATAGCGGGGCAACAAAATCGAGGATATAGCGGATTATTGCCGCAATATCGGGGATAATAGCGGATCCGCTATATTGGGCCGCTTTATAGGAATATTGTTGCCCCAAAAGTCCGCTACGGGATATATCGGGGCAATATCGGGGAATTGACTGCACAGATTGGCATAGAGTATGGCAATATCTGATCCCGGTCTCTTTAACAACCAAACGCTTATTTCACACCGTGGTCATTTTCATTTCAAACAGTTCATACTTCATATCTAAGTATTATATTCATTTCAAAATCATATCCCTTTCGAAATCATATTCGCTTTCGAAATCATATTCACTTTCGAAATCGTTATTCACTTTCGAAATCATATCAGTTCCAACTTAAACGGTTTGAATATTGAAAGTAGTTTATATATAGGAATAGTTATACATTAAAAATAGTTTATATTTAAAATAGGTTATAGATTAAAATAGTTTATATATTAAAAATAGTTTATATATTAGAAAGAGTTTATATCGAAAATAGTTTCAAATTAGAATTTTTTTCCCAATTTCACAAATCAATTCAAATCAACTTTAGTTCCAAAATTCAGTTTTAAATCAATCTCAGTTCAACAATTAAAATAAAAAGGTTAAAGGTTCGATTTAGATTCTCCTTAAAACCGTTTTTATTATTTATATCGATTTCAAATCCAGGTTTGAACTACAAATTTAAACCACTTCCAACTCAATTGGTTTAACAGTTAAACATTCAAACATTTATAGTAACTCAATTTGATAAATTTCATTTATATTTCAAAATTCAACTTTAATTTTATTTAAATTTTAAAATATTCACTTAATCATTTTTAATAACATTTAAATAAAATCTCAAATTACAAATTTAAATCAATATTAAATATTCAATTTTAATTTCATTTAAATTTGAAAATATTCGTTTAATCACCTTTAATCAAAATCTAGTTATCAAGTTATAATATCATATCTTTAAAATTTAAAAATCAATAAGTTCAAATCAATTCTCATTTATATTCAATTCTTAAACAAATTGAACTTCAAATCAATTTCAATTTATCTTTCCTTAGACAGCTTTCTTTGCTTTATGCTAGATTAAATCTATATAATATTGATAATGATAATATTAGTTGGGAATGGGATAAGAGTAAGAAATATACCTCTAATTCTTTTTATAGATTTATTAACTTTTCGGGTGTTACCAATAACTCGTTTAAATATATTTGGAAATCAAATGCTCCTCCTAAATCTAAAATTCACATGTGGTTAATTATGTACGGAAAACTAAATACTATAAAAATTTTAAAAGGAAAAAACATCCAAATAGAAAATAAATGTTATTTTTGTAATTTGCATTTTGAAGACATTAAGCATATCTACTATGATTTCTTGGATAATCATCTCATCCTAAATAATACCTTTAAAATCTTTAATTTTAATATTACAACTAAAATCACCGATTGCGAATTCTATTGGAATACTTTTAGATTTATATACAAAAATGATAATAGATTCTTACTTGACACTTTATTCATTATAACTTGTTGGTATATTTGGTTTGAAATAAATCAGAGAATTTTTAATAATAACAATAGTCACTTTAACAAATTGATTTTTATAATATCTTCATTTTGTTTTAATTAGATCTCTAATCCTAAATTTAAATTAGCTAAAAATAACCTATTTAAAGATTATCTTAAAAGGTTAGTAGGAATATTAATCTATTTAAATGTAATAATAATATTTTTGATACTAACTATCGAAGTATTAATATAGTTTTTCAAATTTAAATGGTGATTTCACTGTGTATCATAATTTACTTTTGATCAAAGGGTCATAAGGTTGAGTTTAGATTCATGTTACAGTTTTAGTTTTAGGTTGTTATAGTCTTTAGATTTTTAGTTCTTTAAATCATGTTTCCTTTTATCTTTACTTTCTTATCATTTCTTTTTTCGGTTCTATAAGCTTTAATAATGTTCCTTCACCATTATCTCTTTTATACATATATGTGTATCATTCTAACAATTTGACTTTGTTGCTTTTCAGATACAGGTCTGGGCTAGATAGGGTGCTAGTTTCTCTTTGCAGGTACATAGGATTGCTGATTGCAGGATTGATGATTGCAGCGAGGGATTCTTCTCAGTACATCTTCATCGTCATCTTCTTTGGGACATTCCAGATTCAAGAGGACTCACTACTCAGATTGGCGCTTCTTCCAGTTTATCAGGGACTTCAGAGAGGATTTTTTCCATCCAGGATCACTAGAAGTTCCACCCCGGCTTAGACACATCTTCATTCCTTTAGAGTCAGCTATATGGTGCTCACCTCTTAGATGGTGCTGGCTTCTAGTTTCATTGGCCTTGTGTTTTTCATTTGTTTTTCAAGTACTTCTAACACCTCAATATTGGGCGGTGGCCATGCCGAAGCTCGATATTGAGGTATAATGGGCGGTGGCCTTGCCGGAGCTCATTATAGGGGTACTTGAGTTATTCCATTATTACTTGTACTTAGATTTGCTACCTGCCAGGCTTATTGGCAGTGTCTTGATTTGTGTTATATATATAGTTACATGTGTGCTCTCCTCTACTCTTAGAGGATCACACGTTTTTCTCAAAAAAATTCAATTTATCTTTCCAACCTTAATTTATTAAAGTTATAAAAATCTATTTTCAAAATATTAATATAAATTTTAAATAAATACTTAAACATATTATATATATATATATATGTTAGTTAAATTAATTTTTTATTAAATTAAAATAAATTAAACCTCATTATCAAATCTATTTTAAATCTTATTTTATATATTTAAAAAATATATAAAAATATAAGTAAAATCTTAAAATTTACATTTTCACACTTAACTTATAATTATAAAATTTCCAAAACATATAATTTAAAATCTAAAATGTACACATATTATAAAATAAAATCTATATATTATATTCTAAAAGTCAACATTCAATTTAAACACATACTTACAATAAAATATTTATATTATATTTTAAAAATCAATGTTTATTAAAACCCATATTTTCAAAGATCAGGAAATCAATTTAAAATAGACCAACGGTGTCCGTATATAGTTTTCTAACCTTGTGGTCAAGTGATACGGATATTTATCATTTCAATCCGCAATAATTTATATTTACGGGTATTGTTGGGCGTGTTCTCACCCAGAAGACCTCGAGACCAAGAAGCTTGATTCATCCATCCAGGCTCGCCTAAACTCATCCGGCATTCTCGTTCTCCAGAGCCCATTCGGCAGTCACTCATCCGGCATTCTCGTCCTCCAGAGCCCATTCGGCATTCTCGTTCTCCAGAGCCCATTCGGCGGTCTCATGCAACTGCCGAACCAGCTCTTCCCACCATCTACCGGACCAAGCTCTTCCCACCATTTACCGGACCAAGCTCTTCCCACCATCTACCGGACCAAGCTCTTCCCAGCATCTACCGGACCATACTCCTTTCGGGCCAACAATACCAGGCCAGGTCGCGTCAGCCCAGGCCCACCAACTGTTATATACATCCATGACCCCTACCCCTAGCCTCACTCTATAAATAGAGGGGCAGGGGTACAACAATGGGGACAAGTTTGAGAGCTCAAGCACGGAGAGAACTTTCAAACAACTTTCTTTTACTTGTATCAAAACTTTGTACTTGTAATCAAAACAAGAGAAGAGAAATAACATATAAAGTGGACGTAGGCACATTCTGGCTGAACCACTATAAATCTGCGTGTCTTTTTACAGTTTAGCCCCTGTTTTTCATATATTTGCATAAATCACCCGAATCACTAAGAACAACATAAGATCTACTAAATCATACAACTTTGAGGTGTTTGTCCATTTTTTGTGCAAACATTTTTGGTGCTTTCACCGAGAACTAGAAGCTCGAAGCTTCAGCTTCATCCGCTTAACAAGTTTTCCTAACAGCATCGTCCGCCACTTGGAAAACATGCTTCCCAAATAGAGAAAAGATGTTAACAAAGGAAAAAACATCGCATCCAGCAGTCTTCCAGATCCAGCTGTCACGAATCAAGTAAATCGTCCTCCTCCAGCAACAGTAACAAATGAAGAACAGGCTAACCCAACTACTCCTACCACAGAACAGCCTGCAGCAATTACTAGAGCAGATCTGGACAGAGTTGTGGTTGAAGTAACTAACCGCTTCACGTCCCAGCAGGAAGCCTTGGTGGACCATCTCATGTCACGCTTAAGGGACGCTGAAGAATCCAACCGCAACACTGAATCATGGGGCGAGTCCCAGTCTGGAGGATCTCAGAGACAACAAAGATCTTCCTTCTTCGAAGGAGCTAACGGCAGGAGTAGACCTGGTAGGAGCCGAGACCGAGCACAGCCCGAAGTTAGGCCTGAGGAAACGTTTGGTACCGAACCCAACGGGGAAGGTACCGGGCGAAGGTCAACTGTAGCTGAGCCTGTCATGCTACCTAACCACAGAAACGCCAGTGAACGGGGCCGAGCTAGAGTCCAGCCCAAAGTTGGACCCGAGGAAGTGCTTAGATCAGAACCCAACAGGGGGAGATCAAGGCAAGGGCCAACTGTAGCTGACCCAAACATGCTCCCAGAAGATCAAAGGCAACCACTGGAAAATATGAGGAATGATAGACGATACCATCCCTACAGGTCATCTGGACGGAATCAATCCCACAGAACAGAACCAAACTCATTTCTATCTGATCCAAGTTCTGATGAAAGGATGGCACGCTTATTCAGAGAGTGTGTCCAACGGGAGCAAAGAGATCGAGGGATAGGCGCTAGGGTAACCAGCCCTTTCGCCCGCAATATCGAAATTGCTATCACCCCCCGAGAATGGAAGATGCCAACAATGGAACCCTACAAAGGAACCTCCGATCCCGTTGTACACTTACAGAGGTACACGCAGCATATGCTCATGAGTGGAGCGACAGAGGGAGTACTGTGCAAATGCTTTCCGCTCTTCTTAGCAGATCTTGCTACCTCCTGGTTCTGTCATCTACCACAAGGATCCATCAGCTCGTGGGAAATGTTGAAAGAAAAATTTATCAGTCAGTTCCGCATTCATGTGGAGCAACCTAAGGACGCTTATTCCTTATCCAGCGTCAAACAAAAACCTGGAGAAAAGTTGCAGCAATACCTAACCAGATTCAACGCTGCAGCAGCCGCAGTCCAAGATGCCGATGAGAAGCTTATCCTAATGGCCCTCTACAGTGGTGTGCATCCGGACACTAAATTTGCTAGAAGGTTGACAAAAGAAAAACCAGCTACTTTACCCGATTTCTTCCATGAAGCCGGGAAATACATGAGGCTTGAGGATGCTGCCGTTGAGGGGCAGTCAGGACAGCAAAATAAGACAACCCATGGCAACGCCCCTGCTGTGGCAAGGGACGTTCGAAGAAATGATTCCAGAGACAATGCTGGGGGCAAGAAGGGAGAAAAGCGCCTATATCGGCCAGGACCAAGATTCGACACTTACACCCCTTTGAACGAGACCGTCGAAAATATCTTCCTTGCCACCCAAGGCGAAGTTAGATACAAACGCCCACCATACAAGAAAGAATCAGATAATGCACAGAAGTCTGGAAAATTCTGCCGCTTCCACGAATCTCACGGGCATGATACCAACGAATGCCATCATCTCCGAGATCTGATTGAGGAACACATCAGAAGAAAGAAACTGGAACGTTATGTAAAAGGTCAGGACAGGACCCCAGCTCCTGCCAATGAAAACCCAAGGCTACCCTCACCGGGGGCCGACAGAGGAAACCGCAACGCTAGCAGCTCTAGCCAAGAAAAGATAGTGGTCCATACCATCTCAGGAGGGCCACACATCGCAGACAGAAGCTGGAAAGAGATGGAAAGATACGGAAAGTCGCTTAGAGACAATAAAGACTATGTCAATTCGGTTATAGAAGAGCGCCACCCGAAGCGGAAAGAAAGTAATGACATCACGTTCGGTAAGCGTGACCTAGAAGGAAGGCAGTACCCTCACATGGATCCCATGGTCATCTCTGCCCGACTTGGTCCCGCCGAAGTATACCGAATCCTGGTAGACACTGGAAGCTCGGTAAACATCCTGTTCAAACACGCATTCGACAAAATGAAGCTATCAATGAAGGATGTATCCCCCTGCGATAAACCACTACACAGCTTCACTGGAGATGCGAAGATGCCCCTCGGGCAACTGGACCTTTTTGTTGAAATTGGAAGCCATCCCCGCTCTGCTGTACGGAAACAAACGTTTGTGCTAATAGAAAACCAGTCGGCCTACAACGCCTTCTTAGGAAGGCCATCCTTGTCTGACTTCCAAATTGTCTTAGCCCCATGGTGCCTAAAGATGAAATTCCCAACAGACAATGGAGTATGGGAAGTGGAAGGAGACCAGGACGTTGCTCGAGACTGCTATGTAACTGAACTTCGCAACAACCACAGGAAGGATAAAGGGAAGGGTGTAGAGATTGCCCTCTGCACAAAAAGCCTAGAAGCATAGCAACTAAAGAAAGCCCCTCCTCTTCGATATACCAGCAACCCTTTCAATGAATTAGACCCTAGGGACAAAGAGGAGGAGGCCACCGCCGAGCCTGCAGAGGCTATGGAGTTTATATCTGTAGACAAGCATGACTCAAGTAGACTATTGAAAATTGGGTCCCAACTAAAAGCCGAATTGAAGGAACAACTCATCGATTTTCTCCGCCACAACTTGGATGTATTCGCTTGGTCACACGCTGACATGACCGGAATCTCCCCCGACATAGCATGCCACGTATTAAACATTGATCCTACCAAGGCTCCTGTAAAACAAAAAAAGAGAAGTATGGGGGCAGAGCGATCAGCAGCCCTCGATGAAGAAGTAAAGAATCTACTCGCCAATGACTTCATACGAGAAGCTGTTTACCCAGAATGGATCGCCAACCCAGTACTGGTAAAGAAGGCTAACGGGAAGTGGCGGACTTGCATCGACTTCTCCAACCTAAACGACGCCTGCCCAAAGGATTGCTTTCCACTTCCCAGAATCGACCAACTTGTAGACAGCACAGCCGGGCACGAGCTCCTATCTTTTATGGACGCGTACTCAGGATATAACCAAATTCCTATGCATGCTCCCGACCAAGACCACACTAGTTTCATCACCGACCGGGGTTTGTACTGCTATAAGGTAATGCCTTTCGGACTTAAAAATGCAGGAGCCACCTACCAGCGCCTCGTCAACAAGATGTTTGCAGGGCTAATAGGACAAACTATGGAAGTATATGTGGACGACATGCTGGTGAAATCACGGAAAGCCAAAGATCACGTAAGCCACCTAGGCGAAATGTTCCAGGTACTTCGACAGTATGGAATGAAGTTGAATCCACTAAAGTGCTCCTTCGGAGTGTCATCGGGAAAATTCTTAGGGTTCATCGTCCATGCCCGAGGGATTGAAGCAAACCCTGAACAAGTCCGAGCGCTAAGGGATATCAAGATACCTTCCACCCGAAAGGAAATGCAAAGCCTAAATGGAAAAGTGGCCTCCCTAAGCCGATTCATCTCCAAGGCAACGGACAAGTGCGTCCCCTTTTTCGAAGCTCTAAAGAAAGATAAAGGAAAGTTCGAATGGATGGACGAATGCTTAACCGCTTTCCTTAACCTAATCGAACACCTCCAGAAACCACCGGTACTCTCGACCCCAAGCGAAGGCGAAGAATTATGCTTATACCTTGCTGTGTCATCTCACGCCCTAAGCGCAGCCTTGGTAAGGGAAGACAACCGCACGCAGCGGCCAGTTTACCAAAAGGTTTACTGGGGCAGAAGTTAGATATCCTAAACTTGAGAAGTTAGCATATTGTTTACTAATCACATCACGGAAACTGCATCACTACTTCCAGTCTCATTCCATCAAAGTTCTGACCGATCAACCACTGAGGCAGGTACTCCATCGTCCCGACACTTCCGGGCGACTACTTAAATGGTGCATTGAGCTGAGTCAATATGATATCACCTATCACCCTCGCACCGCCATCAAGGGACAAGCCATGGCTGATTTCATTGCAGAATTCACTACCAACGAGGATAAGGAGCAATTGGAAATAACAGAAGATATCAAGTGGAATCTCTTTGTGGACGGTGCATCTAACGAACAAGGCTCGGGGGCAGGAGTGGTAATAATCACTCCCAGGGGAAATAAACTGCACTATGCTATAAGGTTGGAGTTCGTTGCCACCAACAACGATGCAGAATATGAAGCAGTGATAGCTGGACTAGAAATTGCCATAGAAATCGGGGCCAATTCTTTGTGTCTTCACAGCGATTCTCAACTTATTGTTAATCAAATCCTAGGAGAATTCCAAGCTCGAGAAGAACGACTCATAGCATATCTAAAGAAGACCAAGTTACTTCTCAGCCGATTGGACCACTACTTAGTCAAACATATCCCTCGGGAGGAGAACCGAGAGGCCGACGAATTAGCAAAGCAAGCAAGTGTGAGAGACATCACCATCTTTGGGGCAGTAACCATCTCAAAGCAACTGGCCCCAAGTTTTGAGCAAGTAAATCTGATAGCTGCAACCGAAGAAGCAACTTGGATGACTCCCATCCGAGACTACCTACAAAGTGGCACTCTACCCAACGGGCGTAACGAAGTCAAGAAAATCTTGAGGAAAGCATCCCGCTACACAATACAAGAAGACATCCTTTATCGGCGCGGATTCTCTAACCCGTTATTAAGGTGTGTCGCCGGGAGAGAAGCCAAGGAAATCTTATCCAACATCCATCAGGGGAGCTGCGGAGATCACACCGGAGGGCAAACATTAGCAAGAAAGATACTCCGATACGGATATTTCTGGCCCACCTTAAGCAAGGACGCCTTAGATTTCGTCAAGAAGTGTGACAGATGCCAGAAATTTGCTAAGATTCCACGGCTACCAACAACTGAGATTACTCAAATGACCAGCCCTTGGCCCTTCGCAATATGGGGAATTGACTTAATCGGCGAGCTACCGATGGGCCGAGGCGGGGCCAAATATGCTATAGTGGCAGTTGATTATTTCACCAAATGGGTGGAAGCGGAACCTCTGAATAAAGTATCTTCAGCAAAAGTTATTGACTTCTTAATCAAAAATGTTCTATGCAGGTACGGAGTCCCGCTCAAAATCATATCAGACAATGGACTTCAGTTTGACAGCGAGGAATTCGCCAACTGGTGCCAAGAACACGGAATTCATAAAAGCTTCTCATCCGTAGCATATCCCTAGGCAAACGGACAATTCGAAGCAGTCAACAAAATTCTGAAAACTCTGATCAAAAAGAAGCTCGAAAAGTCAAAGGGCGCTTGGGTGGATGAACTCCCTACGGCACTGTGGGCCTACCGCACATCTTTCAGAACATCAACGGGGCACACTCCTTTCTCTTTGGCATACGGATCGGAGGCTATGCTCCCAGTTGAAACCATTGTGCCTTCCCACCGTAGGATCCACTATAACCCGGAAGAGAATGAAGAGCTCCTCCACATGTCTTTGGATCTAGTTGAGGAGAGAAGAAATGATGCAGTCCTTAAAGCAGCAGCCCACAAACAAAAAGTGGCGGCATACTACAACTCCAAAGTCAAGCATCGTACCTTACAAGAAGGGGATCTTGTCCTCAAGCGTATCTTCCCTCGTCCCGGAGCACTAGACCCAATCTGGGATGGACCATATGTAATTCATAAAGATCTCCACAACGGAGCCTATATTTTGTTAACAGTGGACGGAGAGGTGTTCCAGAGGGCATGGAACATCCAACACCTCCGTCGATACTTTTCTTAACTTGTATTGCCCATATGAAGTGAATTAACAAAGAGAATCAGTGGACGTAGGCATTTTCGTGCCGAACCACTTTAAAAAACCTTGTCTCTTTTTTAACTTGTTCCTTTGTATCTTGGCTGCTTGTTAACTTTATCCTTTTCTGTTGAACAAAATCCTGAGCATATAGCATTTCTATTCAAAGCACTCCACAACGCAACTTCACCTGGACAAGACCTAGCAGGTACTATGCGAATCTATGCCCTCGCCAATGAGACACTTTTGCTCCGGCATCCCTCTGCTGCGGGTTAACTCATTGCTCGCGACGGCCCTCAAAGCCAACTGTAATGAGCCGATTATAAGCCACCGAGAAGGCCGACTATAGCCGAGGCAGCTCATTATGGCGTTAGGCTCGCCGGCAACTGTGAACCGACTATAATCCCCAACATAAGGTGTGGCCAGCCAGGGGCAGTTCACAGTTGACGATCGGCACCCACGCTAGCCGGCCACGGTAAATCGAATAATACCCACGATTACGGGCCATAATGGCCCGGGTAGTTACTGTGCGCGATCTCGGCTCCGATGTGTCTTAAGTGCGGCTGTGGTAAAAAAGAATTAACTCCCCGCGGAGGCGTAAGATGGGTGACAAATGTCTCCAAGACCCACAGCTAGGGAAAGTGACTACAAAACCCGTTTGCCACGAACTTAAGCACATCGAAGGCCTTCCGTGATTGGAAGTTTTACTATTTCATATATTTCAATTTTACTTAAAAAGCTTTCCTCCTATCCTCTATAACAATCCATAAAGTACAGGATACAGAGTAGGAGATACTCACCAATGGATGCAGAGATTCACAATCGGATGGCAGGGCATTCAACTGCTTTCCATGCTCGGTCATACAAGATATTCGAAACTGCCATCTACAAACAGAACATGAAAGGTATAATCAAGGGGCCGGCTGCAGTGGAGCTTTATCCTTGTCTTGTTGACCCCCTGTCCAGTCAGAAAAAGGATTCATTAGCAATAAGCAACCAAGTTGATGGAGAAACTAAAAAGGGAGACTTACCAGCGCCTGCTTCCTGACTATCCTGATCGTCATCCTCTACCTACACGCCTACCTCCTCAGCGACAAGCAACCGCATACCTTCCTTCACCGCCACCTTCTCCTTCTTGGCAAACTTAGCAGTGACCGCATCCATGCTGAAGACCACGCCACCATCTTTATCCTCATCGGCCTTAGCCTCCTCCAAAGCCCGAAGATAGATCTTAGCCATGACCCTAGGATAATCATCCATCCAAGATAGGTTGCCCTGCTTCCAAGTTCGGAAGTACATGTCCTGAAGCATTTCATCCATCATCCCCTCATTCTCCTCAAACTCACTCATCCGGGCCTCGGAAGCCGACAACCTTCCAACAGCAGCATCTCTCTCCAAATGGTATCTCGAGCAGTCAGCCTGAAGGGATTTCCGCATCGCCTCCATCTCCTCCTTCAGCCTAACCTGAGCGAGCTCTGCGGCTTCAAGCTTCCCCGACAGCTCCTCTACCCGCTCAAGATCCGCCCTCCGAACCTCATCCACTGTCGAGATGGCCATATTTATCTATTCCTTGCAGGCGGCCTCCATCTTCCGTAGTTCCGCCTTACTAGCCTCCTCCACAGCCTTCCTCAATCGCCCGGAGGCAGCCTCATGTTGAGAAATCTGAATGGCCTGGTCAGCGAGCTATTTGGCCTGGTCCGAAACCATCAATCTTAGTCGGATGTTGGCACTCCCAATCTCCTCTCCAGCCTTAACCAGTCGGGCATGATGCCCCATCAGCTTCCTAGTCTCCTCCGCCACCCGATCAATACTAGCCTTGGCCTCGTCTCCCATGGTAACTATCCGAGTGGTAAGTAGATCAAGATCTAAGGACTTAGCCTCATCAAGCACCCGCACCATGGGATTGCGGGGAAGAAGGTGCTCACCAGTAACCTCGTCAAAGGTAATGTCGTGGGAACTTGGATCCAGATCAGGATGACCCGCAAATGGATTACGAACCAAGTCAGGACGGTCGATATGAGTAACAGAAGGGTTTCCGGACGGGTGCGGAAAAGGTGCAAACTCGCTGTCCTCCTCCATGATATCATGAAGAGGCTGAGCCGGGAGCTGAGGACCGGGCGAAGGTTCGGATAAAGGACGACTCCTCTTTCTCTGCTGAATACCCTCTTCGATAACCCCGAGAAGAGGACGGTAGCCGACTACATCCCCGGAGCGGTGGGTCGAAGGCTTCGGCTTGACAGAAGTTTTGGAAAGCTTGTACTGTTCAAGCCTATGCCGAAAATCTGAGACCTTGGCTGTTTTACCTGCTCCTGATATGAAGAAAAAGTGTCACAAGCATACATTGATCTATAATTCGAGAAAACACGGCAAATTAAAAGGTAATAAGAAAGGAAACACATCTGTGGTTGTACAAACCCTGGGGAGGAGTAGGATACTGCAATAAGTCCTGGATTTCATTCCAGGACGGGAGCGGGTCATAAAATATTCCTAAGACCCTATCATAAATGGAGCCCGCAGGAATCAAGAGTTCACCTTGAGTCGTCGGAGCCACCTTGGCTGGAATAGTCTGAGGAGGCTCGCTTGCACCAGTTCCAGCCTTGTCAGTTTTCCCAGTTTTCTCTACCAAAGCCGGATCTTCGTCCAACCCCTCGAAGGCCTAGTGGAACGCATCATCCGTCCACTCCTGAATCTCACCCGCTTGCCCAGGAAGCAAGGCCCCGACGCCATCGCCACCTTTATCACCTTCCCGACCGTCTCCACCCTCACCTCTTTCCTCCTCTATGTCTTCCTCCTCCTGGGTAAGTGGGCAATTGCTGGGGGAGGGACCGTCCGACTTCTTGAGTTTCTTACCTCCGATGGCTGGAGGTTTTGTAAAAGGCTTCCTCTTGCTACTCTCTACCGTAACACCTCCCTTAGTCTGAACAGCCACCCTCTCCTTCGCCGTTTCCCTCAGCTTGACTACTGACTGCTGTGGAAGGATTAAGTTATACTCCAGAAGGGTCGCATTTCTGATCAGGAAGGCAGATGATCTATATTTCCCGAGAATAGCTTCTATCTCAACCGCCGTCTGAATCAGGCGGTCAGTCTCCACAATCGCAAAGCCACCTGTCGCTAGCAAAAATGAGAAAGTATGAGAAGAAGCATCGCAATCGGAATGGAAATTAGAAGTAAAAGCATCAACTTACATCCAGAAGTAAAGCGCCGAATTGAGACGGAGTCGTCCCTGACAAAGAACCATTCCTTCTTGAACATGCTGAATTTGGAATACAGATCCAAGACCGGCTTGAAGGTTACAGCTGACTCCAAGCTAATGTATGGGGACCCCTTCTTATAACCCCTCAGTATATAGATACCGGATCTCTCGGTTGGAAGGAGCACGACCATACTTCCTCTGAAAAATGACGAAGAGGCTCACCAATATAGCATAGGAGTTGGGTTGAAGCTGGAATGGGGCCACCTTTAGATATGTGAGGAAGCTGGCTATCCAAGCGTTAAGAGGAGGAATGGCACCACACATGCAGTGGTATCGGCTGTAGGCGAAGTACCCTTCAGGAGGGTCATACGGCATAACGTCTCTCCCAGGCAATAGCAAGTGCGCCCTATCGATTCCAAAGGATCGGGAAATGACATCAAGCTGCTCCTCCTTGAGGGAGCTAGGAAAGCAATCGGGCGGGGAGTTCAGAAGTTCCTGAGGGCCGTACCCATCCACTAGCGATCTCGGGGTTGGTCCGTGACGTTCTTGATTCGGCTGAGCTGGGGGCACGGCAGAGGAACCTCCTTCGCCCCCGGATTTTTTCTTGTCTGATCGAGTTTCCGCTTTACGAGACATTATCTGCAAACACAAAGAAGAATGTCGTTAGGCTAAAGGAAGAAAAGAAGCGAGTGTGTGCAGTCTAGAGTTTCACTCATAAATGCTCAAATTCCCATTGTCATTCGGTAAGGTGAAGGTTAAAAGTTCATTCTGTTTTCACGTCACTCGTGTTCATTCGGCATTCACATACGCGAGTTCATTCGGCATTCACATCACTTGTGTTCATTCAGCATTCTCTTCGGGAAAGCCCATTCGGCAGTCTCATCTCGAGGAACTCGTTCGGCACTCTCAACTAATATTCATTCGGTACGTATGACACGCGCACTTCATTCGGTGGACACAGACGAAAAACCATTCGGCTAAGGGAAATTGAGTACCTGGTTCGGCAAGCTGAAATGGTTCGGCAGAGGATTAGAATTTGATTCGGCTAGGTGACTAACTTGGTTTGGCTGTTTCGTTCGGTAGAAGGTAATAGAGGCCCTGGGCTCTTACTTATAGACAACTATAGACGACCGGATCAGCTGATTCGGCGAAAGCATCCAAGCTAACGTCATTAGTTTTAAAAAACAAAGCGCGGCACATTCCGGCATATGCCCCACTTTGGGGGGCAAATGTTGGGCGTGTTCTCACCCAGAAGACCTCGAGACCAAGAAGCTTGATTCATCCATCCAGGCTCGCCTAAACTCATCCGGCATTCTCGTTCTCCAGAGCCCATTCGGCAGTCACTCATCCGGCATTCTCGTCCTCCAGAGCCCATTCGGCATTCTCGTTCTCCAGAGCCCATTCGGCGGTCTCATGCAACTGCCGAACCAGCTCTTCCCACCATCTACCGGACCAAGCTCTTCCCAGCATCTACCGGACCATACTCCTTTCGGACCAACAATACCAGGCCAGGTCGCGTCAGCCCAGGCCCACCAGCTGTTATATACATCCATGACCCCTACCCCTAGCCTCACTCTATAAATAGAGGGGCAGAAGTACAACAATGGGGACAAGTTTGAGAGCTCAAGCACGGAGAGAACTTTCAAACAGCTTTCTTTTACTTGTATCAAAACTTTGTACTTGTAATCAAAACAAGAGAAGAGAAATAACATATAAAGTGGACGTAGGCACATTCTGGCTGAACCACTATAAATCTGCGTGTCTTTTTACAGTTTAGCCCCTGTTTTTCATATATTTGCATAAATCACCCGAATCACTAAGAACAACATAAGATCTACTAAATCATACAACTTTGAGGTGTTTGTCCATTTTTTGTGCAAACAGGTATATATCATTTTAACCCGCAATCCCAAAATTCAAAATAAATAGAATCACTTGAGTTTATCATTTCAACCCATAACGATTTTCCCTAATCTATAAGATCGTTCGGGTATGTATCATTTCAACCCATAGGGAATTCCTAAACTGACAAAGAACTTGCAGTGTGAGAACAATAAAATAGCATAACATATTAATTACAACATATATCATAATTAATAATTTGAATATATTATATACAATAGGTTATGGTGTCATATGTCAATTAACATAGGTAAACAGCTTAAAATAACAGCATATCATATTCAACGATTAAATTACTAACAAATTCAAATTTAACAACATATTTCAATCGTCATTTCATGTGAATATAAATTTACTAAGCATATGAATGTCAATCTTGAGTGATCGCTCACCTTTCGTGGCTAGAGAAATTAGACACACAACAAGCTACGAATCCAAGCACAAATTCCAAAGAACACCATGATGAACACGAATTCGATGAACAAAGCAAAGCTGATAGCTTGGAATCGATGAAAAACAAATCAAAACAAACTTGATATCAATGGAAACAAAATATATATATATATAATACACATATACCTTTCCTTTTTCCCCTTTTTTTATATAGAAGAGGAGAAGGTGACACGGGTCGACAAGGCAGCGAAGAAGGAAGGAGCAGGTTGAACAATATATAAGCAGACTTAAATACATATATAATTTTCTTCTTCTTTTTTCAAGAAGATTATATCCAAGAGTTTACGGCCAGGGGAGGAATAAGGCGAGGTGTTGCTGGGTTCGAGTGGAGGGTAGAACGGCTGTGACAGTCGGCTGATGGGAAGGTGGTCCAGGGGTTCGGCAAAGGTGGAGGATCTCAGGCAACAAAAATATATATTTCAACTTTATTTTCCTTTTTTATAGAAGGGAAGTAGAAGCTTAGGGTTGCTCCGTTGACAGGGAAGTGGCGGGCTGACGGAAGTGGGGAAGCGGCTGTTGGAGTGGTGTAGCGGCGTTCGGCAGGGGATGGCTGCTCGGAGATGGCCTACGGCAATGGAGAAAGGTCGAAGGGTCAGTGAGTTGTGTGTGAGTGAAGATGGATGCTCGGCAGCGGCTAGGGGAATAAGGCAGATATGGATGCTGCTAGCATGGAGAGGGTGGACTGCTCGGCGGCAAACGATGAAATGGTTCCGATAAGGCGGGTTCAAGGAGGGAGGTGGTTGGCACTGTGATGGAAATGGCGTTCAGTATAGGTGGAGCCGAGGATTGGAGAGGGTATGGAGTGGTCAGAGGCTGCGGTAGAGGGTTTCTGGCGGTGGTGCTGACGTGGGTACAGAGGCCGAGATAGAGGGTTGCCGGCAAAGGGAAGGTGGGTGAAAGAAGATGGAGGACGGTGATGGTGTTTGGCGATGAGTACTGGCGCTTGGGGTCTGCTCGGTTGTGGGCGCGGAGGCTACTAGCTTCGGGTGCTGGAGGGACTGAGGCAGTGGGTTATTGAGGTCGTGTGGTGACACGGTGGTGGGAACGGAGCACGGACGAACGAGGAGTTGTAGGCGGCACAAGTTGATAGAGTAGCAGGCAAATCTTAATAATATGAAGGCTTCAGCAAATAAAGGATGCAAGCAAATAGAAAGGTGGCAGAGAGAGAAGGAGGCGGAAGGCTGTTCGAAGAAGGGGATAGCAGTTTCACAAGCCTATAAAAGCTTATACATTTATTTATTTATTTATTTTAGTTAAACAATTCAGAACGAAAAAGAGAAAGGGAAGGAACAAATAGAAAAATTAACGAACCAACATGCTATAAATTGAAATAGGGAAGAGTGACAGCCACAATGTTGAATTCTGGACAATATTAAAGGCCAGCGTCCACTTATTTTCTCACGGCTGGACAAAGGAATGGACATTCAAAAACGGGTACCGATACGGCTAACCGTTTTGCGGATTTCGCTGCGTACCGGACACCGAAACATACAAATGAATATACTGCAGAGATCAGCAGGACGAGACGAACAGAATGGTACATAGATATAAGTGACACGATCCATCTTTCAAAACTCGAATTTCGCTGTCAAAACAACTACTAAATCGCCGAAAATAATATAAACGGAGCTAGAGCAGTTCAAATTTGACGAAACAAAATATGATGTCACACTCAGAAGATGGTAAATATTTTTATTATATAAAAATATTCAGGTTTCGAAAATATTTTATTTCCATCAAAATTTAACCGATTTTAAATTTAAAATTGAAAATTTCACAACTGAATAAACTTCCATATTTCCAATTGGAAATCTACCACTTGCTATACTTCAATAGACGCATACCAAATATTAAATTTTCATTTCCAAAATTTTATTGTTTATTTTCAAGAATTTTTTTTAGTTAACAACGTTATAAAAATCGTTAGAATTCTCGGGTCATTACAAAGGACCGGTTGGAAATAGACATGTATAGATCACATCTCATGTATTTTGCATGCTATGCACCCATGATTGATCTATGTCGTTTGATTGTATTGGTATATGTGACCATTGATGGGTTTAGTGTAATGAAAGCCGCTTTGATCCTTTGCAAGCACGGTTAATAGATGAAATTGTTTTGAAAACATCTTATGCTATAAATAACAAATTTTGGAGCTTATAAAATTAAACGCATTTATAAGGTTATTACATATACGGTCCACGGAGAGATTGTTGGAAATTTTCAACATATGGGTCATATATGTAAAATAAAATGTGTTGTGCTGTTTTGATGTAAAAGTTAATTGAAGTGATCAAATTATGAATTAAAGTTAAAAGGCTTAAAAATATAATTGTCACGGTATTAATATGTCGATACCAAGACAATTCTAATTTGTTAAAGGTACAAATTAGAAAATGCCAACATTATAACTAAAGGGTTGTGCTCCCCAAATTACACAAACTTTATTTATTCTCCTAAACTCTTTTATGGAACTAATTCAGATCTAGGGTCTGTGTCAATTTGGAAAATCAAACCAATTCTTTTTTTTCTTTTACAGTCGGAATATGTGGATTTAACAACTGTAGATTTAGGTATGGTTTTTGATATTTATTTACCTTTCTTTGATTTCTTCTCAATAAGATTAATATGCATCACATATATCAAATGTAAGGTTATAATTAATCAATCGTAAAGTATAGTGAAACCCTAACAAAAATTGCTCGTGTCAAGTCGACTTAGTTTGGAACACTACATATCACTAACAACATGTACATTTTATTTTATTTTTGTCGGGTCCAGGACTTTTAGGTGGAGTTTGATCCTTATGGTTTTTGTTTTCATCCAAACTCAATTCGAAACATATTAACTTCGGCTCTTCGGTTGAGCTTGTGTTTTGGGATCACAACTCTAATTGCTGGCCTGAAATGTAATGAAAATGCAGAAGACCTATTTAATTGTTTTTAAATGCATATGCTTTTCTAAATGAATCGTGCAATATGCACCACCATCATATCTACTACATTCTACCCAATCAAATTTTTTAACTATATTTGATCTATCAAATTGGTGTTTTATTGTCGTTTGTTCTTGACTTTCGTGGGTATTCATTCACATATATAAAATATATCAGTACATTCGACATAGACTGCTATTTGTTATGAAAAATGAACTTGAACAAGTTCGATTGTGAAACTAAATGGGCCGAAACAAGAGAATTTTCAATGGGTAAAATGTAGCAGTGGTAAACAGGAAAGCTCTTTTTCATAAACCACGCGTCATTCTGACCAGACAAATCTGCCATCGCCATCTTTATTTTTAAAGGCCCGTCATATTTTGGTATTGAATCGCTTTGTATGGGCAAGAGTAATGCAGTTTCCTAAGCCCATTATCGCTTTTTATATCAGTTTCCAACTTTATGTTCATCAGCACCCGTCCATCCATTATTCTTCCATCTGGTTCAATAATATTTTTGTTTTGGGTCCAATGATTTCGCCTTTTGCGGTCATACTTGTAAGAGGAATATTAAAGCTTGATTAAGTGCAGTACAATGGTTATCCTTTCGAGTAATTAAAGTACGTATAATGGTAAAAAGTTTTAGTAGCGATTGCACGTATTTCTTGTTATACGTTTTTGTAGTGGGTGAATCAAATACAGCTATCCGACTATAATTTGGAGAAACCTCAGATGTTTTAGACATATTTTTCATTTGAGCATGATAATACATGTCTATATATATTTCGTGTACTTGCATGCAACAAGATTACAATAATCGAGAAATGCGCGTCTAATTTATTTGTTGTTTTGTTAACCACAGTCATAATTAAACGAGTACATATAAGTACTCTTGAATTTTGTAAGGAACCAAAAAAATAGTGGTACTTTCAATTTCAAAAAAACAATGTCAAACATGCCATGATGCCACTAATTGAAATAAACTCAAGGTTGCACGACAGGAAAGAATAGAAAAACTATGAACACTATAAAAAACAGCATAAAACATGTCTAGTTCAGAAACCCTGCTATTCAAATTAAAATCGATCAACTTAGAGAAGAAAAATAATAAAAGTAGTTTGATTCCAACTGTACAATATAAGAAACGTTTGTAATCACGGCAAAACAGCTCTTTAGTCAGCATTTTGTATCCTGGATCCGTAACAAATCCAAGATTATACACAATCTCCATAACAGACGATCTATTTACGTATATAATACACACAGTGTGCATATAATATACTGCGTAGAATATAATTATGCACAGCGCATGACATGGTATTCTGTAGTCCAAATCATGTACAAGTAACACCAAACCACCACAGACGAATATAAAATTGGGACTAATAATGGACGTACCAATTCTGATGGCAGGGAACTCATGTGAAATAATAGCAGGATTGGGGTTTTAAAATATTAAACAAAGGTTCTGTTGCGTTTACGAGGAAATCTTCTGTCGCTTCTTTTTGCGTAAGCCCAAGACAGAAATATTCGCGGCAGTTTTATTATTCAATATTATACTATACGTGTCCAGCCTCAGGCTTTGCCACTATACTAGCTGGCTACAGTATTCCGACACGTTCATATTTTTCATACTTTATCAAGTTGGCATATTTACGTCGTTGCCCTTCTTGTACAGTACACCGATCATTTCTGGTACAGCGATCATAATTTTTATGCGGGCCATTATAGATGCTTTGGCTGCTTTGCTATCACTTAATATATTTTTCTGATATGAAATTTAAATATACGTGTCCGAGTACTTCCATTTCGTCCACATGTTTCCTTTTCTCGTCACATAAATATATATGTAGAAAGAGCGACAAATGTTTGGAGTATTATGAATATCAATTATGATTCAACAAAGTTGTGGTCAGTGCGTAATATAAATAGTTTAAAGTTGCCGATTCGTACACCAATAAACAGAACACGACATCGATATAATTAAACACAAAACTACAAATGGACAAGCACCAAACATAACAAGTCATGACATTGCTGCAAATTGAATTCAGTTGCACGACTTATTTTAATTATAATGTGACCATCTTCTTAGTAAATTAATGTTCTAAGTTGGTAAAATATGATTACAGAAACCGCGAGATAAAAGTTTGCTTCACGTGACGTGGGCATGATTCTCCGACAAATTTAAACGAACAGCGGTTTCATTGAATTTGCCTTTATGAACAATTTAAACACAAGAGTTGAATTTTAATGCAAAATCACGTTATTTATTTTATCAATCAAGTACTATTTAAATTATAAACAATGTTTTTTTCCAAAGATATAAAATTACTTTAGCTAAGACATATAAGTTTAATATTTGAACTATTCAAGTGCTACGGAAAACCTTTCAAAAACGTGCGTACAACCCTAAAATTATTTTCAATAAAATCAAATTTGCATTTAATCTCGGGTCTTCTTCGGCTAAATTTAAATTATTTTTTTATTATATTTGCTAAAGACCGTAAATATTTGCAGTTTTCAAGTTCGGCAAATTTTAAATATTTACAATTTATACTGCAAAATTATTTGGATTGTGGTTGAATCAAAAAAATTAGGTTAAAAGATAAAATAATTTTATATTTTTTGATAATTTAAAATAATGTTATATACATAGTATTTGCTGGTATATGCATACATATATCATTTGTTGTAAATAAAGTATGTTTACTATAAATATTGTGCTGATTTAATTTAGCATTTACATATGTAATGCTATATCAATATAACATTTTGTTAATGTTTTTTATTTACAGTAAACTTATAAATTTGTGTACTTAGATCAAAAATTTCTCTAATTTTTCTTTTTAACCAATTCACTCAATCATCGTTTAAATTATAAACTATGTTTTCTTAAAGGAAAAAAATTCCTTTGGCAAAGACCATACATGTTTAATATTTGAATAATTCTAATCTAACAAAAGGTTGAGCTCGTATTAGAAAGTCTCACAACCATAACTCTCAGTATTTATTCCAAATTAATTTAATAAACTAACTTGTAAACGTTATAAATTGTACGGAGAAAAAAATTAAATTTTTAATTTCAAAGGGTTCAAAATTATTTGGTAAACCATATAAATGTTATATATTTATTTGATTATTTAATAGGTCAAGAATAATAATGGTTTAAAAATAATAAAGTTTTATATAATAGTGAAATTAATATATAAAAATTGTATTAACAAAATTTGACTATGTACGGTTTTATTTGTCATTAATTCAAAAAGGATTTTGAATTAGAAAAATACCGGTAAGTGCTTATATAGTTCTTGAGATGCTTTAGAAGATTGGAATTGTTGTGCTCTCATATAAATATACCAAACTGTTCTCATTCACAAAATCGTTTTGGAATTCTCCTATCTTAAATTATATCTCGATAATGGACGTTGGGGCTTCTATCATAAATAACATTCACATATTATTTTATTTTGTTGAGGTCGAGCGAACGACAACGGTGATGGTTGTGTGACTTCAAGTATATACAAATTCAACACTTAGTAATATTTAAACAATTTAAGTATTAAAGGCTGTAAAGACTTACTAAAACACAACAATGAACACAAGTTCGGTTGCACAATGTAACGACCCGCATTTTCAACTCTCGAAAGTCGACACTCAATAAATCCACGGTATTCAAATGTCGAGCATTCGAGTGCCGGGAAGACAGATTGTTAGGATAAAAAGAAAAGAAAAAAGAACAGGAGGAACAAAATCTCACAGCGGAACGACAACATATAATATAACAAAGACAGTAAAAGCAGTCTCTCCAAGATACATGGAATATCAGAGTTAAAACAAACCTCATCAGCCTGGACAATTATAACTTCCCGACCTTATAATTGTTTATGAATGTATATAATAATAATACAATAGAAAGTAAAAATACTATGGCATATGGACTTCCTACTCTCTCCACGAGCTTCATGTCCTACCAATGACAACCTAAACAAACTAGGTCTGACCCGAGCATTATAATAAAATAACACCCGGATAGTCTGGAAAATCAACATGAGAAAACTCAAGAAATATGGGTAACATATAATAATTCTATGAGACCACGCCGCTAAACAAAGTACGACACTCACAAGAACAACAGCCATACAAGAATGAATGGAAACAAATTAGAACAAAACCTAAACTTGAAAGAATGGGCATAAACAAGGTCAAAATCCAAACTTAAAGAATGGACACAGATAATTAAACATTGCGAGGAGCTCTAGACATTTCTCGATACAATTAAGAAAACAATGCAAAGGTCTGAACTCAAAAAAAAAATTCCAACGATGACTAGGAGGGTGCACTCTCCTTATCCGAAAGTATGCCTCTAAAAAATATACTTGAAAACTACGATGGCTCTCAGAAAATGTACAAGCTGAACCTCACCAACCTTATCGAGTATCCTAGTATTTCGCATCTCTATGCGCATATAACCGAATCCAATCTAGAGTAGATGTGAATATACCCCAATGGAAGCAACCATACAGATTGATGTCCACTCGCGCTTTGATTTTAGTCATTTCTGATAAAAGATATCAGTGCTCAAGATGAGCAAAAATCATCTTAGATTGACGAAACATAAAAGATAACGGAATCGATAGTCAATAAATCAACTATTGGGAATAATCAAAATGATCGTATATGGAAATTAAATTTATTATCCTTATCACCACTCGCCGATTTCAAACTTGTACTATCCCTCGAATAAAAATGAAGTCGAACCAGTTAAGGTGGTGTTACATCTATGCCTTGCCTTGACGACATTTTTAACCTTTGAGATTGAAATGAGTTTATGTACCTCGAAGTTTGGTGCTAAGGGTATGATTAAATCCTTTCTATATAAGCGATATCTTTTACGGAAATTAAATTTCTTATACTTTCCATAATCAAATCAAACTTTTAAACTTTTTAAAATCGAACTTGTGCCTGGTTTTCCACATCACAAATATTAACTTCAAACAGCTTTATCAAAGTTATTAATTAACTTTAAAAATCATTATTAAAATGATTAACTAACTTTAAACATCATTATTTAAATGATTAATTAACTTTAAACATAATTATTAAAATGATTAATTAAAAGAATTTATTACGAATATCTCAAAATAACCTTTTACTTTAAGATAAAATAATAATTTAAAACATATTTAAAATCCCAAATTCCTTCCAATTACTTATAAAATCTTTACGAACCCATTTGAAAAAAATTTAGAAGTTATGTAAAGTAAATAACCTTTTATAACTTAAAATAACATTAATTATCCCGAAAGATAATAAATCAAATTTATAAAAAAAATTAAAACAAAATTAATTATCCCGAAATATAATTAATCAAATTTATAATCTTTTTATAAATTTAAACTACATCAATTATCCCGAGAAGATAATTAATCAAATTTATAGCTCCTTTTATAAATTTTAAACAACACTTATTCTTTATTTCAAATTATCAAAAATACTTGAAAACATAGTTTAATCAACTTTCAAAGCGTAAAGCACGACCAAACATTTATTTTGTAAAAATAAAAGAACAAGTTCAACACACACAAAGGTTTAAGGGGATGATATTTTATAAGTGACAGTATAGTGATAATCGCTATAACGACACTTACACAATCAAATAGTATGTCACAAATATTTCAACCAAACAACAATATAAGCAACATAAGAATATAAGTTAGAAGCATATAACAGTAAATTAATAATGGTGAGAAACTCCTTAGGGTCTCTCTACAAAAGTCCCCTGCAAAACTATGGTTATTTATACAATCCGCTTTTCAAACGGAAATTCAAATCCAAACAAATAATCAAACAATAATAATAAATATATTATTATCAACAATTAGCTATCAATAGCTAATGTATCATTTATTAATTAATCCACATAATAATTAACTTAAAAATAATATTTTTAGTTTGCAAGCACTATACGGTGATTTACTCTGCTCGATAGATATCCAAAATAATCTATTCAATTTAATTAAACAGAACGGTCGTATTCTGCTAGATGGATATCACAAACGAAGTATAACTAACTTAGCTACGTTAAACGTAATTAAATTAGATCACTGTAATTTTATCGTTAATTTATACTTCATTAAAACAATCAACTATCATTCAAGTATTCAGCAATAATCTGCAGCAACACGGGTATCATATAGTTTATTTAAAGGTGGGTAAACTCATCGAAATTCCAGTTGACACTTTCGCATTTCGGTTTGATCTATTTAGCTCAAAATGCTACTAGCTCCAAATTGAACCAATCCAACTCCATGCGTAGATAATATCGATACGAGTCCAACGCAAAAGACCGCGTCCAAATCCGACCTCGTATAAGCAGGATATTCATTTTATAAGATATTGGATTAATTAAAATCATTAATTACTTAAATCGTTTAATTAATTACCATATCCTTTAATAAATCATCTTCCTCAAATCTAACAATTTCGTGCATAGAGATATACATAGGTACAAGGAAACCCACTATTCCACCTTCTCTCTCTTCAAGTTCTTCTCGCACACAACACGATTCGATGAACGGCCAACTCCATTGTGCTCCACAATGCGCGAGCTCCACAACCACCACCTTAACTTCAAGCTCGGCAGCATATTGACCATTGCGACCTACTACCATACGTTGCCAACAGTGAAAGGTCACACTCCACTCTACTCCACCACACCTCTTTAAACTTCAGCCAAAGATGATCCTCCATACGAGAACTCCAAAGCAACCGACCTCGAAGCCTATCTCCCTCTAAATCTCAAACAAAGTGAAACCCTAGTCTCCTTCATTGCCATGCCCAAATTATCGAACTCCACCAAACATGATCGCACCCAAATTCGAGCATATAGATTTTTTGATCTAGCTACTACGAACCCAAAGAAACTTGTTAATAAAAGCATTTAGATTAAGTTTGAAATGACATTTCGTCTTTCCAACCATTGTCCTGCAAAACTAGGTGGACAACGCACGTAGAACCATTGATTCTTAAAAGAACTCAGTTTTTTCCAAACGCTTGTTATGACCTAATAGTTTGTAACTGACTTGAGGAAAGTGTATGAGAGGCTTCCCCTTCGCTGTTTGAGGTTGTAAATGAATTTGATGTCTTCTGAAGTCATCTCACGATATAAGAATTCAAGGAATATTATGTATGTATAGAGTAGAAACGCATAGTTGTTCAGATGCAGCTTAGCCGACACCAATGTTAAATAATGAAACATTTTCTGAATGAAAGGACTGAAAGGTGGAACCAACCAGCCCAGTACATAAACTTGTTGCATGCAGTAGACCCCTCCAGGAGCAAGTGAGCCCTATCGTTGCGGGACGGGACTCGCACATCCTTATACGGAATCCTGTATTTGATGCACAGCCTGTAGAGAGAGGCTTCATCGACCTTTAAAGCCACTGAATCTTCCAGATCATTTAGAAATATGGCATCTTCTAGAGTGTCAGGGGCTGGGTGGATTCTGCTCCTAAGTTCAAAGGAATTTCTGGCACCTATTGTGAACTTTCAGGTCATTCATATTAATGGCCTAGAGAGTCTGGAGTGGATATTGTTGCAAAACTTGACTCGGCGTCGAAGTTGCTGCGAGAAGTAGTTTGTTCGGTACCCATAGTAGCTAAACCCTTTGAACGTCTAAAACTCATATATATTGAACTCAGCAGATAGTAATCATTAGAAAAATTAACCTGTTCCCCCTGTGCTAAGTGTAAACTGGTGCGGTATGGTGTAGTGTTGTGCAGTGATAAACAATTCAGAATTAAAATGACATTTGTGACGAGACTCTGAGATTCGACCAGAGTGACCGTCATCGTTGTCCGTCCCAACCAGCTTTCACATCGATCGCTTGTGGATTTTGTCTAAGCTCCGAGATTAGCTATCGGCACAATGGAGCATGGTATTTGCATCCAGGTTCTTTCGAGCCCATGTGTTCACTTGTTCTAGTTCAAGTTTCGATGATCAAGTTATGTGTGTTCAACGTCCAATTGTTTGGGTCCAAGGTCATGTGCAATCCATGTTTAAGTTCAAGGTAGAAGTTCATGTTCAAGTTCGAATTCATGTGGCTTCATATGCAAACATTCGTGTTCAAGTCTGTTTCAAATGCTTATATTCGAGTGGGTTCAAGTATTCAAATTCGAATGCACATGTCCAACTTGAGCAAAAAATAGCATGTCTCCGTAGAGGGAGGGATCGTATCTGATCCCTCACCTAGGCAACCTTGCCTTATGGAACTTTAAATTCTATAGACCCATAATCGATCCCCTTGGACCAATCGCTCCCTTAACCATACTCTACAGCCGATTCCTTCTACTTTCAAACTCTATTTCATCTCGTAAATCTACACCGATCGCTCCATGCAAGCTCGTGCCAACCGATCCTTCAAATTCCACCCTTCCACTTCATCTTCTCCGCCGCATGACCAATCCCTCCATCTACGTATCAACACGCTATCACTGATCCCCTAAGTCTGCAATTTCATCACCTTAATACCTACAACTGATCGCGTGTAATAGGCCGATCGGTCCATCATCGCCACTTCACCTATTCTAATCCACTACTAAACCCTACGCCTACAACCACCGACGTTAGCAACCAGACATCTCGTCACACAACCCATCCTAAATCGTATGCAAGTTAAATCAAGACCTACCTATGTAATCAAACGGTCAAAGTCGACTGCAAGGAGTGAAAAAGGGTAGGGTTTGATTCGAGTTACGAGATTGGGTGTTAGGATTGGAGTAATGAAGATAGCGAACTGATTGGTGGTGATGGCGAACAATACTAGGGAGGTGGAGGTTTGGATTGATGGAGGTTAGTGATTCAAGGTGATGAATTGCAAGCTTAAACTCGTTAATGGCGAATGTGAAGAGGAAAGGGGGTTTGGATCGGCTGTGGAACGAATGAAACAAGTGGAATAGGGGAAGCTAAGTATTTAGCTTATATACATGTTCAGCCCGCTATCACATAGCGTTAAATTGGCTAAGTATTATGTAAGTGGACCTCTCCTCTTGAGCTCGAAAATGAACTAAGTCAATACAGGGAATCGGGTATGATTCCTTACCTAGGGGATCAAAATCGATCCCTTCCCGATGCTTTTTAAAAAAATGAAAATGAAAATGATGATGAATGAATGAAAATGATAAGAAACTGCAATGCACTTGTGCTTCAACTACATGATATCGGTGAAAACCCATAAGCGTACAAGCGTGTTTGAGAGCCGATTACCATTATGTGTACTTAATCATGCATATACACCCAAAAATTGATTTCTTGAGAAAATGAATTCTCACTTGGATTTCTCAAAAAAAAATTACTACGGATAGCCGAAGCCTGCTAAATTGATCGATTAGCTCAACGGAACCGAGCATAGACGAAGACTGAAGATTACATCTTGAATTTATACCGACTAATATCAACCAAGTGCCACAAAGAATAGAGGGAGAAACAACTCTTCGGAAAGATAAATTAATGGAAGGATAACGACTATTTAGGAAACTAAATTGGATTCTTTCCGGCGATTCTAACTTGCTTCGACTCAAAGCACGTCATGTTCGAAACAAGACGTACTTTAGGGGCAAGTGTTATCCGGATTTTGGCCAGGCTATATCGACTGTTGGGCATGTTAGGCTCGATGATAGACAAGGCAAGCAGCCCGAAGAGGCAATCACAGAGATCATAGATCAAACATAGACAATAATACGAAGCAATGATCAAGTAGAACCAAGAGATAGACCCTACGAAACATTATAAGTATGGACTAGTGCTTACCCAAGACAGGGAATCAGATTGGATCATTATGGCTATGAATAGCTTGAATCACCAGTTCAACTCAATGAGGATTGATCGATATCTCTTAAAATCCGAAAGAAACTATGAAAACCACTTTGGAAACATGAAGCTTGCATAGAGGAGGACTCACCGACATATCGTAGCTAGCCACGTGGCTAGGAAGGCCGATCGGCCTCGATCGTTAGATATTGGGAATTTGGCCATGAGATTTTTTGAATGACATCGTCTGCATCTGGAGATTCTGCCGGTGGATTTTCAGGAAGATAATCGGTCATCTACACCTATAAATACATGGTTCATAGCTCATTTGAAGGGGTTTTTACGCTGTTATTTTTTTATACTCAATTGTAATTACGGATTCCGATTGGATCCCTCTTGTACTCGGAAATTCGAGTGATTAATAAAACAATTTAATCAAAGTAGACGTAGGCATTTGACGCCAAACGCCTATAAATCTGTTTGTTATTATTATTTTTACTTGTTTCTGGTTGTTTCCTCTGTTTTAATTTTGATTTCTTCATTTATTTCTCTACATATAATCTATTGGGTATTTGTGCCGACTTTTGGTGCAAACATAACCCCTTTGAAGTGACAACATATTGGTTATTTATAGTAGCTGAGATTGATGATAGATTACTGAGATTGTGCTGTAAAATAGGCAGGAAGAGTGTGTGGCCGTTGATATGGTAACATGAGCTGATGTGAGACTGCTGCAAAAATATAAAGGGATGTGTGGTTGAAAAATATACTAATTGTCCATTTGTACTAGGCGCAGACTTGACATTTAATGCGCATTAAATGCTGAAGGCTTGGTATATGAGTAGAGATGCGCTTTATGTTGCTTCGCTACATTGATTTGTACAGATGGCTGTAGGATTTGTCGCTTACTTTTGTGTGCTTATGTGACAAGGCATGCAAAGCTGGTTGATCGACCGGCAAAGGCGTGAAGGAAACTGGAAGTAGCCAAGGACCAAGCTAGAGAGATGATGCCCGGTCGGATGCAAGATAACAGGGAGGGCTGCTAGGGATCGGTCAGAGGCGGTTGTACCGAAGCTGGACTAAGGATGAAGCACGCTTGAGCAAATCTTATTAGATGTGCTATGTGTTGAGGTAGCTTGGAATAGTGCTGGTCGGCAACTAAAGTGATGCCGAGTGGAAGGTCTAACTAGGAGTCAGGCTGAGAGTGGACCGACATAGGAAAGTCGATTGTCTTGAAGCTGGGCCGAAGTGGATTTGGCAGATATGTATTTGGCTTTGTTCTCATCTTGGTAGTAGGCTGCCTAAGGATAGGGCGACTGGTCTTCATCTGAATGTCTTTCTGAGTAGATAGACTGATTTGAAACCAACCCGAGTCAAGACCAATGTGACTGGGCCGGTCGTAGAATATGTGGGCTGGCTTTGATTGGGTTGGATGGTGGCTTAGTCGGCTGGCTAACTATTTACGAAAAAATCAAGCAATAATGTTTAATAAGTAGATGTCATCACTTTTCAATTCATTGACAAATTGATTTGCAGGTAATTTGGAGTTAAGTGAAACTGATTTATGATTTCTCATTAAACCAAACTGGTACGAAAAAAAAAATTAAATAAGTTATAAATTCTTATTTTGATGTTGTTATAAGAAAAATTCACGTATTAATAAATATATTGATTAAGTTCATATTTATAAAATATGAAAAATGTAAACTAACTTGCAGCTTTCTGTAAACAGTGCAAACCAACTTGCATTTCTTAGGAAAATTCAAAAATTCTATAAAATTTTATAATAGTAAAGTAAAAGACATTAGATGATAAAAACATATTTTATAATAATTATTTCTGCTCGTGAATACTAAAAACTTGTTTTTTTAGGAAAATTTTAGAAAAGACAGTAGAAAGCGTGTACTCACTTTCCGTGTTACAGAAATAGAAACAGTACAAAAACAGAAACATGATTTATTCATCAAATGGTGAAGGCACTTTTATTACCTCTACGTCAGAAATAGAAATAGGATGTAACGCTGAAAGGGAAAAAAAATAAAAAATCACATGTACATTCTAGAACTAGCGAACTCTACCATTGACCTTAATTGACAAACCCAAATAATTAAACATCAGAACTTACAGCCTAGCATCCACAGTTCCAGACTGGCGCTTCTTCTATATAACCTCTTCCTGTCCCGATCAAACAAACCAAGAATCACAACCAAATCATCATTTATCATCACAATTTACAGCAAAAATAAACCAATCGTCAAATTTCCTACAATTAACCACAAAAGCAAAATGGGCATCTGCGCATCATGCGAAGCCACGGCAGTGGGACCCGCACCGACGGCGAAAGTGATAACGTCCAATGGCGACGTTCGTGAATACGACTATCAGATCAAGGTTTCCACGTTCCTTGATAACAAATCCGATTACTTCGTCTGCGACGCGGACGAAATGGAGTTCGACGAATATTTGAAGGAAGTGAGATTGAATGATAGGATTAAATTGGGGCAGATTTATTTCGTGCTGCCCAGATCAATGCTGAAGCGTCGGATGCGCGCGGAGGACTTGGCCGCGCTCGCGGTTAAGGCGAGCAAAGCTTTAGTGAACGGACGGAGTCTGGCGACACCGTTATTTTTTGGAACGGGGTCGAAGGAGGAGAAGAGTGTTGTTAACGGTAGACGGCGCAATTACGTCGCAGATCTGAGTGTTATTCCTGAATAGAAAAATGTGAAGGAGTTGAATTTGGGAAGAAAATGAATTTTGGGAGAATGAATCACCGGATGCTCCGCGTGCGAGGTTGGGGACAATTTTAACCGTAGATCATGAATGTTTGAAAGAGGTTCGACTGGAATGAAAACTTGGTCATGGATGAATGGAACGAAAATAATGATAAAAATACATTTTATTCGCCTTGATTAGGAATAATTATTATGTTCTGTATATAATGAAAATGATGATCTATTGATGTCGGATTTAAGATCAATACAGTACTCAATTGATTTTGATTATAAGAGCATCTAACTGATACGCTTTTGATTTTCTGACTTGTACAATTTTATAATACATTTAACAGCAGTACTTCAAAGCATCGTTTTGATGGGTTGTGGGTGTTTCAGATGCAAACTACGACGGTTGAACTCATAATCCAAGGGTTTTTAACCGACATTAATACATAGTGCTATGATATTCAAAATCGCAGTTAAACGTGCAGGAGAACAATCACATTAGGACACAATCCCATTGGTTCCCATAATAGTTCACAGTCATATAATATCAATCAGAATAACACACAATAGTTCAACTTAACATATAATTTAGATAAATGGTATAATAGATTCGCTCTCACAACGAATTTCTGGATTAGGGGGAAGCAAAACTTATGAATGAGTCATAAAAATGAATCCCTTGTTGATAATATCCGAATAATCTTAATTACACTGTTCATTTTTTGCGCATTGTTTACAAGTTCTGGTTCTTAACGTGGAAGGCCATAACCTAAAGTAGATTTTTTTTAGTTTTTGTTTGTTTGTAAAAAGGAACATGTGTGAAAAAGGGCGAATAAAGCACATTTCATCTTATCAGAAGGACAAAATTTGCAGTCCAATTAGTTTCTACGACACACATTAAAAGAAATTACTTTCAAGGCCAAAGTCAGCAGAATAATTACTTTCAAGGACAAAATCAACAGTCCAATTACTTTCAAGGACATACTTTCATAGGTTTTTAGATCCTAAAAACTAATTATTTTACGTTTTGTCCTTGAAAGCAATTATTTCAGTTGTGTGTCCTATAAACTAATTACACTTACTAAAGAGACCCTAATTTTCACTAAATTAATTGTATAGCACGCGAAATGATTTCCAGGGTACCTAACCTATCCTAAGCGATTTAAACGTAATTAGAACGTTGCTGCTTATGATCCATGGTAATTGCGTCTTGGGCTACAGCCAGGACGGAGATTTGTGAAAAAAATATTATACAGCTCAGCAAATTAATGTAAAACTCATTCCTTTTGACTCCTTCACTTGTTAAAACAGGTCAAATGATGTATACAAAAAATTACATTAAAATGATAAGGCTTGAGATTGGTTTGTCATTTTTTATTTTGGGTTTCTTCTATACAAAAATTCACACAACATACATACATACATACATACATATACATACATACCTATATATATATATAAATACACACACACACGAGTGTCACGGAACGCGCTCCGCGCGTGAATTATTTTGTTTATAAATCGTATATATTTAAAACGGTCAAAAGATGATTTTTTATTTTCAAGTGATATTAAGATTTGTATATTTGTAAAGTAGCATTTTGAATTTATAAAATAAGTTTAATTTTAGATCCTATTTTTAGAAGAGTTATGAATTTGTAATGCATGTTTAGTTGGTAGATCATACTTTTAGGGATTTTTTAATTTGTAAAAGAAGTTTAATATTATCTCATATTTTTAAGTGATTAAGATTTGATATAATATAAATAGGCGTTTTTGGTAGTTCACGTTGATACCAAAAAAGTGTGACGCCAAATCTATTACAACTATTATTAAAGATGTGTGTGTATCATGTAAGACAACCAATTTAAAAAATGAAGTTAACATACAAAATAGAAAACATTTTTTTTTATTCCCGTATTTTCCCGTTTTTGAAAATAACAGAAGCACGAGAAACAATTCATCATTCGATCGTCCATCCATCTCCTCCGTCGTCCCCTCCATTTTTATTTCATCCCCTTCGCCGTCCCTTCACTCTTCTTATATTTTGTTATTAGTGTTGAAAACGCAAAACAAAAAATTCAAAATGAAATCCAACGGTCCTTAAGATTTTTGAAAACTGATTGTAATAAAAGATATATATATGTAATATTAAATTTCCTTTTCTTTTCCCTTTTACTTTACATAGATTCGGCCATGTAAAATTCTGCTCTAGCTCATTTTTATTTCGATTCAGTTGATGAAGAAAATAAAATAAAATATTGCAACCTTTAGCTAAGATTCAAACCCAGCTCCCTAAACACAAACACCAGCAAATTCCAATGAGCTATCCTATTCACTAGGACACAAGTACAACTGATTATTTATCAAAGTATTTAATGTTTTTGTGATGACCTAGATCAGGGTTGCCTCAGCCCATGGGGTTGTGGGCTTTTCTCGGTCGGGCCTAACTTTAAAAATAGTTTGCTTTAGGCTAATGGCTATATACATCCCAAGTTAGCAAATTTTTTTCTAGCTATTCTCTACATTTAGTTGAACCAGAAATATTTTTCTTCGAATAACGAAGTGTCATTGGGTAGTGGATGAGAAGTGACCTTCCATATGAGCATTGTATTTCCTAATCATCTAGGTCACGCCCGGAGTAGAATCGAAAAATATCACAATAACATGTGGAACACCTATTAAGAGTGCACGTCAAAAATCATATTTAATCGTGGTATTTATTTGATATGGAATGCTTGATATAGGTATCACATGCAGTGTAATTTTTGATAAATTTTGACATACATTCTTATGATTATAAAAAATTAGCCTTATGTCCCTTTTAATTCTTTTATAAATTACATCCCTATTTTTTTAAAAAGATGAAATACACGGAGTTTTTAGGTAATTTTACTAAGTTTAACATGCGCTCTTTGCGTATACGTACATAACTTATAACCGCCTAATACACGTCGGAGCGACCGACTTTAAATTTGAAAACGAGAGAAGTAAATGAGGAACCCAGTGCATAAGGCTCTCGCACAATAGAGGGCTCTGCGACGGTCGATAACGTACGCAGCCTTCCTCTCGTATTGCGAAGAGGCTGTTTCCGGCCTCGAAACTGGGCCCTCAGATCACCATGCGGATGACCTAACCATTGTGCCAAGGCTTCACCTCGAAACGAGGGAAGTAAAAAAGAAATAAATTCAAAAAAGAATGAAGTAGAAAATAGTTTCTAAAAGGAAATCATGTAAAACAAATAAGTTTAAAAAAGAAGAATGTGTCCCTAATTTCCACTTAATGTTTTATTACATTGTCATGTATAAAAAATATATTTTGCTATGGTTGTGTAAACTAAGAAAAATATATTATAATGGTAAATTTGATGTGATTGTTTTTTTCTAAGTGGGCGGCAAATATTTTAGTCATCTCAAACAATCCAATTTTTTGGACCGGCCCTGCTTCTCATCTTCGAAAATTTCTCTTGCTGCCTCCGTTCTTATCGACCTTGCCTGGACGCTTTGCTACGCGACCCCTTGTTGCGACCTCCTTGTTTTCGCAATGGTTTGGCCTGTGTCCGTGTCCATATCCGAAAGGTGCTCGTTTCTTTCCATCATCGTGGAGTTCCCGCCTCTAGCTACTCCGTTGCGGGATATTCCAAGCTCTGAGTACCGGGTTCCTACTGCGGTGGTGATGAACGGTTCGTGCCTTCAAGTGACATTGGAGTGTTAAAAGTACCCACTCTAGTTCCCATTGAGAAGCAGTTTGCAACATCCTCAGTTTTAACTCTAAGCATCCAGGCAGATACTTCTATCTCTTCCAATTCCTTGAATTCCAATCTTACCCTATGATGTTTAAGCTCCGCTTGAGAGTTCATTTTTTACCGATTTTGACTGGTTTTTAACGGCTCGTATTTCAGATGTTATTATAACCCTTGCTTGCAAGTTTTTTTCCACGTCGGTTTTCGTTGGTTATAAAATCCGTAAAAACCAGTGTAATATAATTTTGACGGTAATTTCAACCTCCTTGACTCGGTACCAAGTCTAAATGCCAAGTCATCGCATTCTGATATTTTTAGCAAGGGGCCCCCGAGTCTTCCTAAGCATGTTCAAGAAGTTTCATAAACTCCTAGTGAGCCTCCAAACTGTAGGATAATCCAAGTCATAGAAGAACGATAATCAAAACTCATCGATAACCTACCAAATTACATAGAGGGCATCTAAACTAACCAAGAAGCTCAAAACAAGAGGATTCAGCTAAAGGTTGACTAAGGATTAAACTCAGCACCAGGTCAAGGCCTTGACTCGGTACCAAGTTTAGCTATTAACTCGGATCGTCATGTTATCTCTTGTGCTATCCTGGGCCACTCCGTGCACTTCTTTGGTAGTGGGCTTCTGATCCGATATGATTGCTACCCCTGTAAATACAAGCCATACTACAACCAAGAAAAAGTCTGGATTCTGCTATCACTACGCTGGATCTCCATCTATTCTTCAACTCTTTTCTCTACACCATAGTCACAAAGACAATTACTCTACAATTCTAGGATTTAGAATCTGTCTAACCCTTGTACTCATGACTAATTCTCTCTCAATCACATTGTAATCTCGTTCAAACAAGATCAAACCAATAATCAAAGCTATAAAGTGGACTTAGACTTAGTTAACAATCGAACCACTATAAAATTTGCCGTGTCTCATTTATTTTTCTGCTATTTTCTATTATATTTTCTTTGTTCTATCAGGGCTGGTGCTTTCACATCATACTCCAGGGTGTTGATCCATTTTTTGGGTTAACATTTTGGTGCTTTCATTGAGAACAAAAGACCCAGGCTTAGATCTAGTTATCTACTTTGGACTGGATAGATCCAGAGGTTAGAACGGAAAAGTTTGCTTAAAGAAGGTTAGAGATTCGCTATTCCAATGGCTCCTAGGAGGAAGACAACATCTAGAAGATCTGTTGGGACATCACTTGGTGTTGATGAAACCAATCTCCAACAAATAGAAGTGAACAATGCTAACAATCATCAAACAAAGGTTAATGCTAGAAACCTAGCACCAGGTGCTTCCGCTCAATAGGAGGTTGTAACCAGAGGAGAGCTTAACCAGATGGTTAATCAACTTAACCAAAAGATGGCTGATAGTCAGAAGGCTCTTATAGACAAAATTGATGCTTTGCTAGCGCTACAACCATCAACTGCACCGAGGACTATACCAGAAACTGCAGAGGCGATGGAATAGGAGAATTCCTCCGTCTCAGACTTGAACAAGAGGGATGGCAAGCAAAAGCAAAAGGAGATAGTTGGTAGAGAAATTGGAATTGTTATTAAAGGTAATGGAAGTACCCCTCCTGTAGGAGGATAACCTGCCGCAAACCCTAACCTTGGAGTGAAGGCTCTACAAGGGAATGTTGCAATGCTTCTCTTCGATTCTGAAGATGACATGCAACCTGATGCTAAAGGACTGGAATTGAATTCTAACATAGGCAGGCAAAATGGCCGAAAGGAAGTTCAAACTGCCACCATAAACCAACCGTGCGCCAACGGAATTCTGTAGGACTAGTTCTCCCAAAGAATGGAGAACCTAAACTTCAGTTGGCAAACCAAGGCCATTTGAAGAGTCAAACGCTTGGCGTGGCCCCTGACAGTCGACTGTGGACTACTGGACTAGCGAGGCATTCATTGTGGACATGGTCAAATGCTTGATGGAAGAAAGTAAGGGCAGGAAGGACGATGGCTGGGGTTCTGCACCAAGCCGAACTCCGTTTACAATTCCCATTATGCCATCTTACAATGATACGACAGACCTTAAACAACACTTGTACAAGTATAGTTGGCACATGAATGGAGCTAGGGCAATGGATGCTGTCCGCTGCAGATGTTTCCCAATATTCCTAGAAGGCGTTGCTTCTATGTGGTATACCAGACTCCCACCAAGATCCATTTCTACCTTTGATGAGTTGGCAAGGAAATTTTTGGAACAGTTCAGACTTCACATGGCATATCTAAAAGATGTGAAGTCTCTATCTGGCCTTTTCCAAGGACCAAATGAGTCACTAAAAACCTTTAACCGGTTTAATAATGTGGTTATTGAAGTAAGCAATCCTAACGAAGATATGGTATTCATGGCTTTAGTCCGAGCTATCCATCCGGACACAAACTTTGGAAGATGGATTAAGATGAAACATCCAACTACCACGTAGGAATTCAACAGAAGACGAGTCAGTATTGGTAGAGGTGGACACATTGGAGGGAAAGACCGCCAATGTGCAAATAAAGGAGATAGTTTAAAGCAATGTAGCGGTCAACTAGGATGGAAACAATTCTAGAGCAAGACAGGAAATGTAACGACCCCACCGCGATGCCCAGTTTAGCAAAGAACATTACAAGTAATGTCGTCTGATAATCTGGAGAATACGGCTTGTTAGGGGCGATCAAATATGAATATATCTTTCTACTAACATTGACACGTCATTTACCTTTTTCACTTAATATCTGAACTGAATTGATGTGTACAATATTAATACAAAGTAATAGACACACCGATTTCTCAGAACCAGAACAATATATCATATAAATAACAGTCACAGATCACAGCGGAATAAATCTCAACTTATACATATACAAATTATTTAGTTTACAAAATGAAATACTAAATTCAATTAATATACAAGTTATGGTTTTCTAATCTTAATTATACATCTCAATTTCAAACAAAAATTCCTAAGTGATAAAACTAAATATCAAAGATCCAACTTCTGCTAGCCCAACCATTCAAAGGTCAACCTATACCGTAACCTGAAAAGTCTCGGCCTGACCAGAGCAAAATAACACCTGGGTCAGACTATATCTAAATATCCAATAGGGTAAGAACAAGATATGGCACAAGAACAAACAATATATAAGTAAATACAGATATTCAGGATTGAATTCACATAACAAAACACAATATCTCCGAGCATGCAAATACCAGTGATTAACTCAGTACAAGGTTATTAGTTTACGTCACAAACACGAACTAGTCACTAAACACAAAATAATAGAATTAACTTAACATCCATCACAAGACACAAGAATATATATTTATTTCATGAACACACGACACAAGAATATATGTTTATTTCACAAACACAAGACACAAGTATATATACTTATTTCACGAACACAGAACAGTCACAGAATCCAAATATCCAGAATCCAAGAGATCTTAATCCAAACCGATCGTAATGATCGTCCAAAACAACTGCAATGATTATACACAAAACCCGTGGCAAACAAACAAACAAATTGGTATCACTCGAACCGATCCGATACCAAGGATCGTACTCAGACCGGGAACACAGAATCACAAAATTATCTCAAGGATAGTCCATACCGATCAAGGTGATCGTAGAAACCATGACTCGAGAATTCCACATTTATTTAATATTATTAAATTATTATGTTTGAAAAGAAATCCATGAATAAACTTCTTAAGGATCTAGCAGCCACTTGCCGCACACCAAAAGAGAGTAAACTTTAAAGTGCCAAATACTATCAACTTCAGTAATCACTAGAATTTAACCAATACATCTCATACCGTATGGTGAAATTCAAGTATTTACTAAAAGCTAGTAAATATCACTTATTACGGATACCACTGGAAAACCTGAACCATATTATCTTAAGGATCTAGCAACCACTTGTCACACACCAGAAGAGAATACAACTCTAAAGTGTAAAATACTTCCTAATAGCAATTACAGGAATTTTACCAAGACATCCCATACTACCCGGTGAAATTCAAGTATTCGCTAATGGGCTAGTAAGTTCCACTCAAACATTCTATTTAATGAGTTATACCATATTCGACGAAGTGTTATTCGAAAGCATTTAAACCAATCGATGACACTAAGTCGATTATTAGTACTCCTCAAATTATAGAATTAAGGTCCTCAAAACATTTTTTTCCCTCTTTGATTTTATTGTTTAAAAACACTTGTTATAAATTTCCATAAGTTTATTTATTATTTAGATTAAAATAAACTTTCATTTATTTGATAAAATATTCCATAAACCCGAAGTTTTCCAAGATTTCACTTATATACACAAGGTTGTCATAAATTTTCATATAGTTGTATTATTCACAAAACCATATTTTAACCATATTTAATTACTCTTCTAAATCCTATTAAAATATAACAAGTCTATTTAGAAATAAACTAAATTTATACTTTTCAAACTACATTTCCAAATTCCATGAATCCTAAATTATTTATGTAATAAAACAAAAATACTTCTATTTCAATTCCATAATCACTTTTATGTAAAAATAGATTAGATTTGTATTTCCAAAGTCATATTTCCAAATCCGTAAATATTTTACTAAACATGCTTAATATATAAAATAACTTGCTAAAAAATCATTTTAATATTTATTAATTTAATTTAGAAACAATTCTAAGATTTGAAAATTAAAAATAATTCTCTTTCGTAAAATTACTTGTATACGAAGCTTGTCTATTTACTTCGTTTAACTCAAATTTATGATTTAAAGATATGCAGTTTCGACCACCTAAATCTCATAATTTTCCAAAACTTAAAATATGAAAGTTGTAGAAAAAAGTCTCAGCTTTCAAAAAAGAAAAAGATCATCTAATTTGAATTTACGGTTTAAAAGTTATGACCGAAATAATTTTCAGATTTAAATTCATTGTCGCTGTCGTTTATTCTCCGGGCAGCGACAAAAATTATGATTTTGACTATATAAAGCTCAAAAGTTAGCAAAACATAAAACATGAAAGTTGTAGGTAAAAGTATATGCTTTCCAGAACATTAAAAATTATCAAATTCCGATCGAAGACGAAAAGATATGGCCAAAACAATTCTGCGTTTCAAAGTTAAAATTAAAAACACAGGACAGAGAGGCTACCTGCTCTTCAAACACATATTACGGCTAGTAAAATGTAGATTTATAGAATATGATAAACATAAAAGTTTTTCCTTATAAATATACCTTCCAACTAAAAAAACCTCACTGAATTTCGATCTACCATTGAAAAGTTATGGTGATTTTAATATCAGGTTTCAACTAAAAAAAATTGCACATAGCAGAGCTGTGTACATCAGTTTCAAACTCAATTTCGACCCTCTAAACAACAGAATTTCATAAAGTAATTAAAAGAGAACTTGTAGCTAACATAATGTTCTTTCAACTACAAAAAGATTGAGCTAATTTGGATAAATTTGCACTAAGATATCGCTGCTTTACTGCAGCGATTTTTCACAAACAATTTTCAGCAAAGCACAACCAAACAATCATTCAAATTCAAGCAACAATTCACAACCAATTTGAAAGCAATTCAATCAACAAACCATCGAATTCAATTCAAATAGCAACTAACAATTATTCTCATAGATTAAAGGTAGTAGTGTGAGTGATTAACTCATCTTTTAACTTCATATAGCTTGCTAGATCACCAAATAAGCCTTGCTAAACCCCTAACTTCACCAAAATCACCTAAAAACTCAAAAATCCAAACAAACACAGCAGCACTTCAATCAAAAATGTGATAAAAATCATTCTATTATGTTTCTAAAAGGTAGAGATAGGGTTTAGAATACTTACTTATCATTATAGAACAAAAAACCTTTGATTTGCACTTGAATTTGTTGATTTTAGAATCTAGGGTTCAAGAAGAATTAGGTTTTCTCTTGTTTTTCTATTTACTGAAGATAGAATGAACGTACAGGCAAAAGAATGAGAAAAGGAAATTATGTTTGGCTTCTCTTAGCTAGTGGGCTTGGATTAAAAACTAACCCATTAAGATGTTAAAGAATTTATTTAATTAACAAAGGCCCATACTTATTATTTTATGAAACCCAAAATTTAATACAACACAATACAAATGTACATCTTTATTTTAAACATCATTTTAAATGCTAATTATACTTTTACATTATAATTTTAAAAATAAATATCAAATTCTCTTTTGTTTAAAATAAAAGATTCAAATTAACTCCATATTTTCTTTTTAACCGACATTAAAAAATTTACAATTGCAATGCTATGCAAATACTAATATTTCTTAATGAATAAATCATTCTAAATTCCATATTAATGATTTAAATCCTCCAGTTTAAATCCGTATTCATTTTATTTAATCAACTCAAAAATCAGGGTTGTTACAGACTTCCCCCCTCAAAGAAATTGCGTCCCCGCAATTTCCTTAATGAAAGAAATCCATAATATAAATTTTCTCTTGAAACGATTATTTTGTTAAATTGTTTCTAATTTTATTTCCAAAACATTCATTTAATATCACTCCAAATTATAACACTAAACTCATTGATTTTTTTTTAGTTATCAAAATTTCTTCAAATTCTCAAAAATATTCCAACGCCTCAAATTTGCAGAAAATTTCGCCATCGTCTCCTTTGCGCGGCTAGCGTTTCGAAAATTTACAATATAAATATAATTACATAATATACATCTCATCTCAAGGATAAGGCATCCCGTAGGGAAAAACACAAAAATGCGATATATAATCCGAGATACGTACCTTATATTTGAAATATTAGCGAGTCCACCAATATTCCTTAAGAAAATAATTTATAATCTTTTAAACGTACTTAACTTCAGATATTTGCACTCAAAAATTCATATTAGCATTTAATATCAAATTCATACCATATAGGAGATATTAACAATTCATAATATTCCATAACGAAAGAAATTTGTACTTAAATTCCCAAGTTTTAATTATTACTTATGTCAAAATGTCACGTTCGATGTTTAGGAACCCCTATCGGTAACATGGCATCCCACATATCGATCGGAATCCTTAAACAACGTCCGGATAAGTCAACACAATAGATAATATCAGGTTTAGATGCATTTATTTTATTATCACTAACATCCATGCATCCAGTTTTAAATAAATGCAACCAAGCAATCAATTCTTAGCAACCAATCAGCCAATCAACCAAAACATACATAATCAATTACAACGGAACAATCAAGGTCTGAAATTCCGCTATGTAACTCTGATTATTCCTAGATCATTTAAATATTATACTTATTCACTCAAATTTTCTAAATTTTCTATTAAAATAAAATAGTTCACTTTAATTTAATTCATTCCAATTTAATTCCAAAATTTTCTCAACTCTAAAAGATTTTGCTCATTATTCACTAAAGGTTTTAATGTCACAAATTCCAATTTATCAAATTATTTTAAAAAAAAATCAATTTACGCCCCCAAATGATTATCCCAATAATCATTTTACATTCATATCCCAAACTAGATAATTAATATAACTATCTACCACACACCCCAGGGGATAGGACTCTAAGTCATCTAGGTCTCGGATCCGTAATATTATATGTTATAATGTTCTGACACGGCTCTGATACCAAACTGTAACGACCCCACCACGATGCCCAGTTTAGCAAAGAACATTACAAGTAATGTCGTCTGCTAATCTGGAGAATACGACTTGTTAGGGGCGATCAAATGTGAATATATCTTTCTACTAACACTGACACGTCATTTACCATTTTCACTTAATATCTGAACTGAATTGACGTGTACAATATTAATACAAAGTAATAACACACCGATTTCTTAGAACCAGAACAATATATCATATAAATAACAGTCACAGATCACAGCGGAATAAATCTCAACTTATACATATACAAATATTTAGTTTACAAAATGAAATACTAAATTCAATTAATATACAAGTTATGGTTTTCTAATCTTAATTATACATCTAAATTTCAAACAAAAATTCCTAAGTGATAAAACTAAATATCAAAGATCCAACTTCTGCTAGCCCAACCATTCAAAGGTCAACCTGTCCTGTAACCTGAAAAGTCTCGGCCTGACCCGAGCAAAATAACACCCGGGTCAGACTATCTCTAAATATCCAATAGGGTAAGAACAAGATATAGCACAAGAACAAACAATATATAAGTAAATACAGATATTCAGGATTGAATTCACATAACAAAACACAATATCTCCGAGCATGCAAATATCAGTGATTAACTCAGTACAAGGTTATTAGTTTACGTCACAAACACGAACTAGTCACTAAACACAAAATAACAGAATTAACTTAACATCTGTCACAAGACACAAGAACATATATTTATTTCACGAACACACGACACAAGAATATATGTTTATTTCACAAACACAAGACACAAGTATATATACTTATTTCATGAACACAGAACAATCACAGAATTCAAATATCTAGAATCCAAGAGATCTTAATCCAAACCGATCGTAATGATCGTCCAAAACAATCGCAATGATTGTACACAAAACCCGTGGCAAACAAACAAACAAATTGGTATCACTCGAACCGATCCGATATCAAGGATCGTACTCAGACCGGGAACACAGAATCACAGAATGATCTCAAGGATAGTTCATACCGATCAAGGTGATCGTAGAAACCATGACTCGATAATTCCACATTTATTTAATATTATTAAATTATCATGTTTGAAAAGAAATCCATGAATAAACTTCTTAAGGATCTAGCAGCCACTTGCCGCACACCAAAAGAGAGTAAACTCTAAAGTGCCAAATACTATCACCTTCAGTAACCACTAGAATTTAACCAATACGTCCCATACCGTATGGTGAAATTCAAGTATTTACTAAAAGCTAGTAAATATCACTTATTACGGATACCATTGGAAAACCTAAACCATATTCTCTTAAGGATCTAGCAACCACTTGTCACACACCAGAAGAGAATACAACTCTAAAGTGTAAAATACATCCTAATAGCAATCACACGAATTTAACCAAGGCATCCCATACTACCCAGTGAAATTCAAGTATTCGCTAATGGGCTAGTAAGTTCCACTCAAACATTCTATTCAATGAGTCATACCATATTCGACGAAGAGTTATTCGAAAGCATTTAAACCAATCGATGATACTAAGTCGATTATTAGTACTCATCAAATTATAGAATTAAGGTCCTCAAAACATTTTTTTCCCTCTTTGATTTTATTGTTTAAAAACACTTGTTATAAATTTCCATAAGTTTATTTATTATTTAGATTAAAAATTTCACTTATTTGATAAAATATTCCATAAACCCGAAGTTTTCCAAGATTTCACTTATATACACAAGGTTGTCACAAATTTTCATATAGTTGTGTTATTCACAAAACCATATTTTAACCATATTTTATTACTCTTCTAAATCCTATTAAAATATAACAAGTCTATTTAGAAATAAACTAAGTTTATACTTTTCAAACTACATTTCCAAATTCCATGAATTCTAAATTATTTATGTAATAAAACAAAAATACTTCTACTCCAATTCCATAATCACTTTTATGTAAAAATAGATTAGATTTGTATTTCCAAAGTCATATTTCCAGATCCGTAAATATTTTACTAAACATGCTTAATATATAAAATAACTTGCTAAAAAAATCATTTTAATATTTATTAACTTAATTTAGAAACAATTCTAAGATTTGAAAATTTAAAATAATTCTCTTTCGTAAAATTACTTGTATACGAAGCTTGTCTATTTACTTCGTTTAACTCAAATTTATGATTCAAAAGATATGCAGTTTCGACTACCTAAATCTCATAATTTTCCAAAACTTAAAATATGAAAGTTGTAGAAAATAGTCTCAGCTTTCAAACAAGAAAAAGATCATCTAATTTGAATTTTCGGTTTAAAAGTTATGACCGAAATAATTTTCAGATTTTAATTCATTGTCGCTGTCGTTTATTCTCCAAGCAGCGACAAAAATTATAATTTTGACTATATAAAGCTCAAAATTTATCAAAACATAAAACATGAAAGTTGTAGGTAAAAGTATATGCTTTCCAGAACATTAAAACATATCAAATTCCGACTGAAGACGAAAAAGATATGGCTAAAACAATTCTGTGTTTCAAAGTTAAAATTAAAAACACAGGACAGAGAGGCTATCTGCTCTTCAAACACATATTACGGCTAGTAAAATGTAGATTTATAGAAAATGATAATCATAAAAGTGTTTCCTTATAAATACACCTTCCAACTGAAATAAACCTCACTCAATTTCGATCTACCATTCAAAAGTTATGGTGATTTTAATATCAGGTTTCAACTAAAATAAATTGCATAGAGCAGAGCTGTATACATCAGTTTCAAACTCAATTTCGACCTTCTAAGCAACAGAATTTCATAAAGTAATTAAAAGAGAACTTGTAGCTAACATAATGTTCTTTTGACTGCAAAAAGATTGAGCTAATTTGGATAAATTTGCACTAAGATATCGCTGTTTTACTGCAGCAATTTTTCACAAATAATTTTCAGCAAAGCACAACCAAACAATCATTCAAATTCAAGCAACAATTCACAACCAATTTGAAAGCAGTTCAATCAACAAACCATCCAATTCAATTCAAATAGCAACTAACAATTATTCTCATAGATTAAAGGTAGCAGTGTGAGTGATTAATTCATCTTTTAACTTCATATAGCTTGCTAGATCACTAAATAAGCCTTGCTAAACCCCTAACTTCACCAAAATCACCTAAAAACTCAAAAACCCAAACAAACACAGCAGCACTTCAATCAAAAATGTGATAAAAATCATTCTATTATGTTTCTAAAAGGTAGAGATAGGGTTTAGAATACTTACTTATCATTATAGAACAAAAAACCATTTGATTTGCACTTGAATTTGTTGATTTTAGAATCTAGGGTTAAAGAAGAATTAGGTTTTCTCTTGTTTTCTATTTACTGAAGATGGAATGAACGTACATGCAAAAGAATGAGAAAAGGAAATTATGTTTGGCTTCTCTTAGATAGTGGGCTTGGATTAAAAACTAACCCATTAAGATGTTAAAGAATTTATTTAATTAACAAAGGCTAATACTTATTATTTTATGAAACCCAAAATTTAATACAACACAATACAAATGTATATCTTTATTTTAAACATCATTTTAAATGCTAATTATACTTTTACATTATAATTTTAAAAATAAATCTCAAATTCTCTTTTGTTTAAAATAAAAGATTCAAATTAACTCCATTTTTTCTTTTTAACCGACATTAAATTTTTTACAATTGCAATGCTTTGCAAACACTAATATTTCTTAATGAATAAATCATTCTAAATTCCAGATTAATGATTTAAATCCTTCAGTTTAAATCCCTATTCATTTTATTTAATCAACTCAAAAATCAGGGTTGTTACAGGAAATGCAAGGAAAGTTGGAAATCAGAAAAGGAAAAATACCAGAACACTAGTAGGCATGACGGGAACGGAAAGTGGATCAGGAACCTGAGACCCGAGGAGTATATTCTATTGAATGACAGCTTGGAGAACATCTACCTTGCAACTTAGGGAACTGAGCGATACAACAAGCCTCCCAAGAAGGAAGAATCTGAACAACAAAAGCAATCAGGGAAGTTCTGCCGCATCCACGAGACTCATGGGCAAAAGACAAATGAATGTCAACATCTAAAGGACTTAATTGATGAACTAAATAAGGAACAATAGGCTCCAACAGTACGTGAAGAAACATCAAAACTCTAACCAACCAGCTGGACCCCAAGTTCTGAGCACTCAAGGAAATCTGACCGGGCCCGGTGGAGAAGGAACTCGTCAGACTAATCAAAGACTCATCATAAGTACAATTTCAGGAGGACCTCGCCCAACACAGAAGAGTTGGGGCGAGATGGAGCGGTGCACAAGTGCACTAAAGCTTGCTTTGAAAGAAGCTTATTTTACAATTGAGAATGGCGATCCAGCCAAGCAGCAAAGGACACTTGATAATGACATAGTGTTCGTATCGAGATACCGAAGGAGTAGAAGCATCGACTCTCGACCCGATGGTAGTGATAATCAGAATTGGACCGGTAGTTGTAGGCCGAGTCCTGGTGGATAGTGGAAGTTCTGTTAACAGCTTGTTTTGACATATCGTTCGATCAGATGAAGATCAGTATGAAGGATGTATCTGCTTGCCGAATGAAAATCCAAGGCTTTATGGGAGGACCAAGACAGCCAGTCGGGACAATTGACTTGCCTGTGGAGCTCAAAGAAGGAGAACGAAGGGTAGTCCTTATCCAAACCTTCGTGTTCGTGGATGAAATGTCAGCTTACAATGCTTTCTTGGGTCGATCAGCCCTTGCTGGTTTTGTTAGTACCTTGGGTATTGGTTTTGATGATAATAACTATAGGACATTATATAAAATATAGATACTGATATTTTTATCAAGATATATATAGTGTATAGTGTAGGATATTATATAGGTATTGATTAAGAAGACTGTACAGTATCAAGATGTTGATATCAAGAGTAGATTCAAGATGCCGATATAAAGTTTTAAGAGTTCAAGAAAGAAGACTCATGAGTCTTTAAGAGTTCAAGATTTTAAGATATTCCAGATAAGTTATAGAGTCGTAGAATTTATGTTAAAACTTTGATAGAACTTTCCCGATCTCTGTTACCTTCTCTAATTTTATTTTAAATTGTTTGTCAAATATTCTATTTCTAAAATAATCTTTTCAAAATATTTCCAAAATGATTTTCAAATCTCTTATACTTATAAAGATACTATTTTAGTGTTTTTAAGTTTATATATATATTGAATTATTATTTATACTTTAAATATTTATAACATATTGATTTTATATATATTATGTACATTATATTAAATATTCTTATTAAATCTTTCAAAATTATTATAAAGTTTTATTAAGTTTTAATATTATTAAAATTTGTATAAACTAAGTTTAAATGTTTGTACAAAGTTTCAAAATATTTTACAAAACTTAATATTTTCAAAACAATTTTTATTAAGTAATTTTTCAATATACGAAGGGATATGTCGACATATCCTCTGCAAGTATGTCGACATACTAGCCGTATTTTTTAAAATTCAAATTTAAATAGAAGTGTCTTTCGTCTTATCTCTTTGCAAATGGACATGACCGTTGTTTCCCTATATATACCAGTCTTCCAAATGAATTTTCATTAACTACTTTCTTATTTTTCTCTCCTCTTTTCACTCTCTTGATTTCTAAAGCAATTTCTATTGAAACTCTGCCGAAATTCAACCAAAATCAAACTCAACCATTATTAGTTTGATTCTCTTTTATATACTCTCCAATTTCTCTCATCTCTCTCAAGATCAAGCGCTATTCAAGAGTTTTATAGGATCAATTGTAATAAAGATTGAAGATCTAAGTCTGTAAACTCTATCAAATCATACTCTTATACTCTGTGGGGTGCTTGGTATCCCTGAAATCCAAGTAGGTGTGATTGTAGCCTGCTTAAATCAATTAGGTGTTCTTAGTAACCCGTAAATCTAGTTGATGTGCTCGTGGCCTGGAAATCAAGTGGCTCTACCCAGAGGCCGAGATTCTAAAGGGTGTGTCTCGTAGCCTTGAATTGAGATATTATTTGCATTTACTAGTTGAAAATGAATCCGTACAAGGAATTGTGCGGGACTGAATATATGGTAACTCCGAACCAGTATAAAATCTCGGTGTGTTCTTTCCCTTTTACTTTTACTGCATTTACTTTTATCTGTACTTTGATTCTGTGATTGTTAATTCCATCATTCCAAGTAAAATATTAAAGAATTTGAATAATATCCATATAATCTATTAAACACTATTCACCCCTTCTAGTGTTAATATAGCCTTAAGATCCCTATTACGCTGACTTACATTTGGTATTAGAGCATTGGTTTTCAATGTATTCATCATTTGATTTTTGAAAAAAGTTTAAATGTCTACCAACACTGGTCATAGTACTATTAGTAACACTATTAACACACTTATTAGTAAATCATTTGTCGAAGGACAATCCGCTGCTTAGACCTCCACTTTTTAGTGGCGGTAATTACACATATTGGCCATATAAAATGAAAATTTATTTACAGTCAATTGGTTTAGACACTTGGAATATCACATAAACTGAGTACACTAAACCCGAGACAAATTTTGCACAATGGACTGCTGACCATAAAGCAGTTGTACAAAGTAACTCTAAGGATATGAATATATTATTTTGTTCACTATGTAGAAATTAATTTAATAGGATATCTATATGTAAGTCTGCATTTGAAATTGAAGAACTTTGCAAGTTACACATGAAGGGACAAGTAAGGTCAAATAGACCAAAATTTCCATGTTAACAAACCAGTTTCAATTATCCAAAATGACTCAAAATGAGTCCATATCTGATATGTATAGTAGAGTCCAAGTTATAGTACACTCACTTATTACATCGGGTAAAAATTTTCTGAAGAGGATCAAGTTACAAGAATCCTCAATTCACTTATTCCTGAATGGGATCAAAAGACTCTTGCAATCAAAGAGGCTAATGCCATTAGCACTCTAAAAATTGAAGAGTTAATTGGCAATTTAATGTCTTTTGATGCACAAATGCAAGTTATGAGAGAAAGCAAAGCAATAGAGAAGAAATCTATAGCTTTTAATGTAATGACGTATAATATGGAGTCAGATAGTGATGAAGATGAAAAAATTTCTTTCATGACAAGAAATTTCAGAAAATTTCTAAAATATAGGAAGATGAACAATTTCAAAAGAAATGATAACAAAAATCTAGGAAGCGGAAGTGGAAACAGAAATGGCATTAGATGTTATAACTGCGATGACCCTGGTCATTTAAAACGAGATGTCCACATCCTAATAAACTGAAAACTACACCAAAACACCGATTCATCCAGAAAACGGAGAAGAGCCTATACTGCAACATTAGACGATTCAGATACATGCTCAAGTGATGATGAATCGGATAAAGAAATTGCTAACATGTGCTTCACCGCAATACATAATTCAAAATAAAATGGTGAAATGTATCAAAAAAGGTACGCATTTAATATATAATTTTTTTTAATTTCTTGAATGAATATTTCTTTTCTATCGGTTGCTTTACTAGTTATTAGGAATATCCCATGAGCATATGTCGACATATGCAGACATAATTTGAATTTGAATTTCGAATTCAAAATTTGAATTTTCCTCCACCTTTTCACCAACTCATATGTTCTGAAAAGTTGCCTTTTGACCAGAGAAATGTCCTTTAATTCTCTATTTACTCACTCTATCTTCATCCATTCATTTCTCACTTTCATTTTCAAATTCAAAAATCATAAATTCTCTTATTTCTTCAAACTATTCTTCAATGAGATCCTCAAGCAATACTAAGGCAACTATGAGGCTTTCTAAAAAAAATAAAAGAATATCTTTTTAATGATCATGAAGTCATTCAAGCCTATATAGAGTATTTATCTTCCGGAAAAGTCTTTCCCGTAAGATTTGCTATTTTTAAAGATTTTCCTACTTAAGATCTTTTCAATCTTTGTTTGCAAAATGAAATTCCTGTTTTAATCAATGCTTCTCAAAATGATTTTGTTTGTTATCCAAAGTTAGCAAAGATGTTTTATGCAAATTTAAAAGGAAGTTTTATGATGGTAGAGAAGAATAAGTTTGGAGTAGCGTCAAAGGGACACAAATTGTTTTAAATTGTGAACTTTTGGGTCACGTTCTTGGATGCAAATCTAGTGGAATGGACCTTTCATCTTTTCAAACTGATTTTCAAAATCATGAAGTAATTCATGATATTTTTGAAAGCAATGATGATTTTGAATCCAAAAATAAAAAATTGCGCCCAAAAGCAAGAATTTTAAGCCTTCGTTTGCAACGAAGTATCACTTCAAGAATGGGTAATTATAATAACCCGACTCAAAAAGTTTTCAACGCATTTTTCGCAATTAATGGTCAATACAACATAAATTGGTCTTAAGTCATTTTGGATGAACTTTTTCCTAAGAATCTTTCTAAACATGAAAACACACTATTTCATAGTATGTATCTTACTCGTGTTTTCAATTATTTTGGTGTTGACCTTAAAGGAGAGAAAACAATTCATCGAAAAATGTTTGACAAGGTCAACGTTTCATTTATGCATATTTCATCCTTTTTCGAGCCTTATGAAACACTTGTGGAAAAGGAAAAAATGTTGGATTGGGAAGAAGAGCATGAAATAAGAGAAGAGGAGAAAGAGGAAGAGGAAGAAGAATGAGATGAAATGGAAGTCGAGGAGGAAGAACAAGAAGAGGAGGAGGATACTTCTTTGGAAAGAATCAACATGCCACTAAATTCGTCCAACAAAGATCTTTTCAAAAATCAAAGAAGATCGTCCATAACCAAATGAAGCTTAAGAAATCATTTTCAAAGAAAATTACTTTAATTTCCAACAAAATGGATAAATTCTTTGGAAAGATCATCCTCAGGCTTGGTGGTTCTTCATCATCTTCATCCGTATCTTTCTAGTTGTTTAAACTATCTTGTATTTGGTTTTCTAGTTTTAGTTTATGTTGAATCTTATGTATCTTTTCATTTCTTTGTGTTCTATGTAATCTCTATCTAAGTATTAATGAAAAATTATTTCCTTGCTGTTATACATTGTTTATCATCTCTGAAAAACATAAAAAGTATAATATTGTAAGCGAAATACATTAAAATATCAAAATAAAATTATTTTGAAAATTTCTGCATATATGTCGACATAACCTAGGTATGTATGTCGACATACACCGATAACTTTTCAAAATTTTTAATTTTGAAAATTGAATAGATAGCAAATGTCTATTCAATTCCAACGAATTTCCACTCCTTTAAATATCTGTTGAGATCAGAGAATCATTATTTTCTACTATCTTTCTTCTTCCTTAGCATTCGTGAACTCTAAAACTAAAATAATGGATTCTCCTATCCAAAAACTAACCGAAAACCTCGAACAAACTCTTGAATAATTCAAGAACATTCTTACTTTTATCCTAAGAAATCAGAGGCACTTAGAATTAAGTCAAATGCAGGCATTCGACGCGATTCCGTGGATGATTTCTACCTTTAACAAAGAAGAACCAACTACCAATCCAAAGTGTACCATCAACAAAGATGATGAAGATTGAGATGCCATCAAAGCGGATCCAATCTTTGGCACCGAATGATGGGTTGAAATTCCTTGAAATATCTAGTTTAAATAGTTTTGTTTGGATTTGATTGGTTTTGATTTGTGTGGATTTGTTTGAATGCCGTGTGACATAAACTTTGTTTGATTGGATGAATATTTGGATTGACTATTTCGTTTTACATATCATTTATTATTTGTATATAATCTTTCTTATAGTCATTATATATAATTATTATACAGATTGATTAGTACATTATTTAGGAAAGTTAGAGTTAGGATTATAGTAAAAGTTAGTGTTAGAGTTATAATTTTAGTTAGTTATTTTTATTGATGACAAGGGGGGAGAAACATATAAAATATAGGCACAAAATTAAGGGGGAGTTTTGTAACTTAGCGGGAGTTATAATATATTTTATATACAGAGTTGTCATCGTCAAAAAGGGGGAGATTGTTAGTACCTTAGGTATTGGTTTTGATGATAACAACTATAGGACATTATGTAAAATATAGGTACTAATGTTTTATCAAGATATATATAGTATATAGTGTAGGATATTAGACAGGTATTGATTAAGAAGACCGTACAGTATCAAGATGCTGATATCAAGAGTAGATTCAAGATGATGATATAAAGTTTTAAGAGTTCAAGAATGAAGACTCATGAGTATTGAAGAGTTCAAGATTTCAAGATATTCTAGATAAGTTATAGAGTCATAGAATTTATGTTAAAACCTTGATAGCACTTTCCTGATCCCTCTCACCTTCTCCACATTTGCTTCTCAAAATGATTTTGTTTGTTATCCAAAGTTAGTAAAGATGTTTTATGCAAATTTAAAAAGAAGTTTTATGATGGTAGAGAAGGAAGTTTGGAGTAGCGTCAAAGGGACACAAATTGTTTTAAATTATGAACTTTTGGGTCATGTTCTTGGATGCAAATCTAGTGGAATGGACCTTTCATCTTTTCAAACTGATTTTCAAAATCGTGAAGTAATTCATGATATTTTCGAAAGCGATGATGATTTTGAATTCAAAAATAAAAATTTGCGCCCAAAAGCAAAAATTTTAAGCCTTCGTTTGCAATAAAGTATCACTCCTAAAACGGGTAATTATAATAACCCGACTCAAAAAGTTTTCAACGCATTTTTTGCAACTAATGGTCGATACAACATAAATTGGTCTTAAGTCATTTTGGATGAACTTTTTCCTAAGAATCTTTCTAAACAAGAAAACACATTATTTCATAGTATGTATCTTACTCGTGTTTTCAATTATTCTGGTGTTGACCTTAAAGGAGAGAAAAAAATTCATCGAAAAATGTTTGACAAGGTCAACGTTTCATTTATGCATATTTCATCCTTTTTCGAGCCTTATGAAACACTTGTGGAAAAGGAACAAATGTTGGATTGGGAGAAGAGCATGAAATAAGAGAAGAGGAGAAAGAGGAAGAGGAAGAAGAATGAGATGAAATGGAAGTCGAGGAGGAAGAACAAGAAGAGCAGGAGGATACTTCTTTGGAAAGAATCAATATGCCACTAAATCCGTCCAACAAAGATCGTCTCAAAAATCAAAAGAAGATCGTCCATAACCAAAGGAAGCTTAAGAAATCATTTTCAAAGAAATTTACTTTAATTTCCAAAAAAATGGATAAATTCTTTGGAAAGATCATCCTCAGGCTTGGTGGTTCTTCATCATCTTCATCCGTATCTTTCTAGTTTTTTAAACTATCTTGGATTTGGTTTTCTAGTTTTAGTTTATGTTGAATCTTATGTATCTTTTCATTTCTTTGTGTTCTATGTAATCTCTATCTAAGTATTAATGAAAAATTATTTCCTTGCTGTTATACATTGTTTATCATCTCTGAAAAACATAAAAATTATAATATTATAAGCGAAATACATTAAAATATCAAAAAAAAATATTTTGAAAATTTCTGCATATATGTCGACATACCCTAGGTATGTATGTCGACATACACTGATAACTTTTCAAAAATTTTAATTTTGAAATTGAATAGACAGCAAATGTCTATTCAATTCCAACAAATTTCCACCCCTTTAAATATCTGTTGAGATCAGAGAATCATTATTTTCTACTATCTTTCTTCTTCCTTTGCATTCGTGAACTCTAAAACTAAAATAATGGCTTCTCCTATCCAAAAACTAACCGAAAACCTCGAAAAAACTCTTGAATCATTCAAGAACATTCTTACTTTTATCCTAAGAAATCAGAGGCATTTAGAATTAAGTCAAATGCAGATGATCAAGGAGCAAGAAAGGCATTCGACGTGGTTCCGTGGATGATTTCTACCTTTAACAAAGAAGAACCAACTTCCAATCCAGAGTATACCGTCAACAAAGATGATGAAGATTGGGATGCTATCAAAGTGGATCCAATCTTTGGCACCAAAGGATGGGTTGAAGTTCCTCGAAATATCTAGTTTAAATAGTTTTGTTTGGATTTGATTGGTTTTGATTTGTGTGGATTTGTTTGAAAGCCGTGTGACATAAACTTTGTTTGATTGGATGAATATTTGGATTGACTATTTCGTTTTACATATCATTTATTGTTTGTATATAATCTTTCTTACAGTCATTATATATAATTCTTATACAGATTGATTAGTACTTTATTTAGGAAAGTTAGAGTTAGGATTATAGTAAAAGTTAGTGTTAGAGTTATAATTTTGGTTAGTTATTTTTATTGATGACAAGGGGGGAGAAACATATAAAATATAGGCACAAAATTAAGGGGGAGTTTTATAACTCAGTGGGAGTTATAATATATTTTATATACAGAGTTGTCATCGTCAAAAAGGGGGAGATTGTTAGTACCTTAGGTATTGGTTTTGATGACAACAACTATAGGACATTATGTAAAATATAGATACTAATGTTTTATCAAGATATATATAGTATATAGTGTAGGATATTAGACAGGTATTGATTAAGAAGACTGTACAATATCAAGATGCTGATATCAAGAGTAGATTCAAGATGATGATATAAAGTTTTAGGAGTTCAAGAATGAAGACTCATGAGTATTGAAGAGTTCAAGATTTCAAGATATTCTAGATAAGTTATAGAGTCATAGATTTTATGTTAAAACCTTGATAGCACTTTCCTGATCTCTCTCACCTTCTCCACATTTGCGAACTGTCAGCATAGCAATTACAGAACCGCCCCTGGCTCGGGTACCATGGCCATTTCGACAAGGATTTAGACCCTAGGAAGAAGAGTTCAGGGGAGGAACAGGCGACACCGGAAGAGATTATGGTTTTGGTCCTTGTCTATATGGATGACCCAACTCGAGTCTTAAAAATAGGGTCACAACTTAGGAACAAAATGCAATCAAATTTCTTCGCACCAACCTGGACGTGTTCGCTATGCATTTTACTATATGTGGGATATCGCCGGAGGTAGCATGTTACGCACTCAATATCGATCCCAAGTTCACTCTAGTGAGGTAAAAGAGACGTAGTTTGGGCCCAGAGCGATCCACTGCACTGAAGGTGGAAGTGAATAAGCTGTTAGCTAACGTCTTCATCTGTGATGCGACTTATCCTGAGTGGGTATCAATCCAATTCTGGTTAAAATGCAAATGGGAAGTAGCGAACTTGTGTTGACTACTCAAACCTGAATAAAGCATGCCTAAAGGGCAGCTTCCTATGACATAGAATTGACCAGCTCGTGTACGGAACTGCAGGGCATGAATTACTCTCTTTCATGGACACATACTCAGATATAACCAGATTATGATACATGGACCTGATCAGGAGAATACAAGCTTCATCACCGACCTCGGATTGTATTGTTACCAAGTAATGTCATTCGGCCTAAAGAACGCAGGGGCAACTTATCAACGATTGGTGAACACAATGTTCAATGATCAAATTGGACGAATAATGGAATTCTACGTTAATGACATGCTAGTCAAACCACGTGTGTTTGAAAATCATTTGGATAACCACTCGGAATTGTTTGAGATTCTTCGAAAGTATGGAATGAAGCTTAACCTGCTAAAATGCTCTTTTGGTGTGGCTTCTAGGAAATTTCTAGGTTTCATCATGAATGCTAGGGGCGTTAAAGCTAATCCCGAGCAACTTACTGCCATGCGAAATGTCACGGAACCTACTACAAAAAAGGAATTGCAGAGTCTGAATGGAAAGGTCGCGGCGTTGAGCCGATTCATTTCCAAAGTAATAAACAAGTGTATACTGTTCTTCGATGCATTAAAGAATGGTAAGAAAATTTTCGAATAAATCAGGCCTGCCAAATCGCTTTTGAGGAATTATTGCGACATATAAAGACCCCACTGGTTCTGCCTAAACAGTGGATGGGGAAGACCTATTCATCTACCTGGCAGTGTCAACATATGCTTTGAGCGCAACATTAGTACGCGAAGAAGTTATGATCTAGCAGTCCGTTTACTACATCAGCAAGCAATTCACCGGAGCCTAGAAAAACTATCCAATCTTGGAAAAACTAGCCTATTGCCTGCTGATCGTATCAAGAAAGCTATGACCATATTTCCAAGCTCACCCAATTGAAGTATTAACAGATCAACCCTTGAAACAGGTACAGTACCGTCCAGAGACGTCGGGACAACTTCTTAAATGGAATATTAAGTTGAGTCAGTATGACATCACTGATCATCCAAGGGCAATAAATGAACAGACATTGGTGGATTTCATCGTCGAATTCATGATACAGGACGGTGAAGGAGAAGATACTTCAAAAGTGGTGTCACAATGGAAACTGTTTGTTGATGGTGCGTCAAATGATTTCTGCTCAGGGGCAGAAGTTGTTCTCGAGACTCCCGAAGGACGATCTATTTGCTACGTCCTAATGTTGGAATTCCCTGTTGCTAACAACGAGGCGGAGTATGAGGCATTGATAGCGGGATTGAAGATTGTGAAGGAACTGGAAATAAAAAATGTGCATATCTACAGCGACTCTCAACAAGTCATTTGTCAGGTAAAGAGGCAATATCAAGCTAAATGGGCAAATCTCGCTCCTTACTTGTCAAAAGCATGGAAACTACTCAACGACATTGAACACTACACAATAACTCATATTCCCAGGGAATAGAATGCGAAGGCCGATTACGTAACCAAACTGGACAGTTTTGGAGAGGCATAATTAATGGGATTGGTTCCAGTTGCAGTGTTAATAGCTCCAAGCATAGATCATATGGATGTAGATTGGGTTTTGGAGACCATAGAGGAGAAATAATCGTGGATGACGCCAATCAAGGATTACCTGCTCAAAGGAATACTCCATGGAAACTGGAATGAATGAAATAAGCTCCTTCGAAAGACATCGCGATTCGTGCTACAAGATGGAGTGCTATACAGGAGAGGCTTCTCCACCCCCTACTAAGGTGTGTAAACAAAGACAAATCTAAGAAGATTATAATAGAAGTCCACGAAGGCAGCTGCGACGACCACACTAGGGGCCAGACACTGGCAAAGAAGGTTTTATGTTATGGATATTTCTGGTCCATGATCAACCGAGACGTAGTAGACTACGCCAAACGCTGTAATCGAAGCCAGATATTTTCAAAGATCCCGAAACCCCATCCTCAGAACTTATGCAAATAGGTAGGTCTTGGCCATTTGCAATTTAGGGAATCGATTTAATCGGTGTATTACCAATAGCCAAAGGAGAAGCCAAATATGCTATCGTTGCAGTTGATTACTTTACCAAATGGGTTGAAGCAGAACCGCTCGCCACCATTACCACTAAAAAAGTAATTAACTTTATAACAAAAAACATTATTTGCAGGTTTGGAGTACCACAGAAAATCATCACGGACTATTGAACTCAGTTCGAGAGTGCTAAATTCAAGGACTTCTGCAAGCGTTATCGGATCAAAAGGAGTTTTTCCACGGTAGCTTACCCGTAGACAAACAAGCAAGTGGAAGAAGTAAACAAAATAATCAAATCCACCATCAAGAAGCGACTAACAAAAGCTAAAGGAAACCAAGTAGATGAACTTCCACTTGCACTATGGGATTATAGAACAATACATAAATTAGTGACCTGGCACTCACCGTTCGCCTTGGCATATGGTTTAGAAGCAATGACCCCAGTGGAACTGGAAGCCCCCTCTCATCGGAGACGACACTTCTATCAAAATGAAAACGAGCAGCTTCTGTCCGAGTCACTTGACCAGATCGATGAGAAGCAGGAAGAAGCATAATTAAGGACAACTGCTCACTAGAAGAGGGTAGTGCGACACTTCAACACTAAAGTTCGCAACTGCACCTTCAACGTGGGAGATATTGTCCTGAAACGGATCTTCCAGGGTATGGGAGCACTTGACCCAAACTGGGAAGGACTCTACATTATCGGCTAGAAACTTGGAGATGGAACATCAAGCTTACAATGGTCGATGGAATTTCGATTCCCTATGCTTGGAACAGTGAATCGCTATGGCGCTATTTTATTTAGTACTTATCTATGTATTTCCTATTTCCGCAAATAAGCCACCGAGGGAAAGTAGGGGCATTTTAAATAGGCAGGATTTGCCTTTCCCTGTTTTAATTAGTAAAGTCATTTTTCTTCTTGAACCAATGGACCCAGGTTCACATAAGCAACCCGTTGAGTCGACGGTATTAAATCGACTCAAACCGTCAGATCGACGGGGAAAATCTATCTCAGCCTTTTGAGAACCGTGTTGCTCCGACGACATTTGGAAGGTCCAACCGTCGCATACATCCATAAGCCGCGCCTCACTTCTTGGACCATAGAACCGCGTCCAAGTAAGCATCCATTCTTTTGGCACTTGAACCGATGGAACTGCGTTCAAGTATGCTCCATTTCCTTGCTTCTTGGACTGATGGAACTACGTCCAAATAAGCATTCATTCTTTTGCCACTTGAACCGATGGAACTGCATTCAAGTGCGCTCCATTTTCTTGCTTCTTGGAGCGATGGAACTGCGTCCAAGTAAGCATCCATTCTTTTGCTACTTGAACCAATGGAACTGCATTTAAGTGCGCTCCATTTCCTCGCTTCTTAGACCGATGGAACCGCGTCCAATTAAGCATCCATTCTTTTGCTACTTGAACCGATGGAACTGCATTCAAGTGCGTTCCATTTACTCGCTTCTTGGACTGATGGAATCGTGTCCAGGTAAGCATCCATTCTTTTGCCACTTAAACCGAGGGAATCACGTTCAAATGCGCTCCATTTCCTTGCTTCTTGGACCGATGGAACCGCATTCAAGTAAACATTTATTTTTTTGCCACGTGAACCATTGGAACCACGTTCAAGTGCGCTCCATTTCCTTGCTTCCTGGACCGATGGAACAACCTCCAAGTAAGCATCCATTCTTTTAACACTTGAATCGATGGAACTGCATTCAAGTGTGCTCCATGTCCTTGCTTTCTAAACCGATGGAACCACGTCCAATTGAGCAACCATTCTTTTGCCAGTTGAACCGATGGAACCGCATTCAAGTGCGCTCCATTTCCTTGCTTCCTAAATCGATGGAACCACGTTCAAGTAAGCATCCATTCTTCTGCCCCTTAAACCGATGGAAGTGCATTCAAGTGCGCTCCATTTCCTCGCTTCCTGGACCGATGGAACCATGTCCAAGTAAGCATCCATTCTTTTTTCCACTTGAACCGATGGAACTGCATTCAAGTGCACTCCATTTCCTCGCTTCCTGGACCGATGGAACCGCATCCAAGTAAGCATCCATTATTTTGCCACTTGAACCGATGGAACTGCGTTCAAGTGCGCTCCATTTCCTCGCTTCTTGGACCGATGGAACCACGTTCAAGTATACTTCATTTCCTCGCTTCTTGGACCGATGGAACCGCGTTCAAGCAAGCATCCATTCTTTTGCCACTTGAACCGATGGAGCCGCGTTCACGTGCACTCCATTTCCTCGCTTTCTGGACCGATGGAACCGCGTTCAAGTAAGCATCCATTCTTTTGCCACCTGAACTGATGGAACTACATTCAAGTGTGCTCCATTTCCTTACTTCTTGGATTGATGGTACTGCGTCTAAGTAACCATCCATTCTTTTTCCATTTGAATCGATGGAACTACACTCAAGTGCTCTTCATTTCCTCGCTTCTTGGATCGATGGAACCACGTCCAAATAAGCATCCGTTCTTTTGCCACTTGAACCGATAGAACTGCGTTCAAGTGCGCTCCATTTCCTCATTTCTTGGACCGATTATACCACGTCCAAGTAAGCATCCATTCTTTTGCCGCTTGAAACGATGGAACCGCGTTCAAGTGTGCTCCATTTCCTTACTTCCTGGACCTATGGAACCACGTCCAAGTATGCATCCATTCTTTTACCACTTGAACTAATGGAACTGCGTTCAAGTGCACTCCATTTACTCACTTCTTAGACCGATGGAACCACATCCATGTAAGCAACCATTATTTTGCCACTTGAACCGATGGAATTGTGTTCAAGTGCGCTCCATTTCTTTGCTCCTTGGACCGATGGAACCGCATCCAAGTAAGCATTCATTCCTTTTCCACTTGAACCGATAGCTGCATTCAAGTGTGCCCCATTTCTTCGCTCCTTGGACCGATGGAGCAACGTCTAAGTAAGCGTCAATTCTATTGCCACTTGAACCGATGGAACCGCTTTCAAGTGCGCTTCAAATCATCGATGTTATCCCGGTAACATCGTCGATCTGTAAAAATCTCCTAAGTACCGATGCTACTCCGGTAGAATTAGGAAATTAATCAATTGTAGGATTAGTAAGAATTAATCTCCACCTCCTAAAACTCGACATCGCTTGGAGATAGGCGGAGTCAAAATAGAATCCAAGGGATTGAGTTGTCCATTGGTCTTTGGAAATAGAGACCGATGCGCGGATAAAACCTCAGTATCGAGCTTGGAGAAAATCAATCGCAATTAAAGTACAGGGTGCTCAGAATCAAGGATTCAAATTACAAGTTCCCAAAGGTAGGAGTTGTAATACATCATGGACTAAGGGAAGCCAAAGAGCTGCCTAGAGCATCCAGTCTCATGTCAGGTGTTCGGTGTAACCAGCCCTATAGACTGGGGGCACACAACACACTAACACTTGGTTGAAATGACAATCACTCCACAGTTCTGTTACGTTAAATATAGAATTTTAGCAACCACAACAGAGCTAAGTAAAGTAGTACACTAAATAACTGCAAGTTAAAATATTTACACTATTTACATGCACAGAAATGCGGTAAATAAACACACCATATATCATACAATACAGCAGTATATAATATGGAAATTGCGAGACAAGCCAATTGTATTATGTACACATATAGTGGTATATAGACAGGCACAATACATAGAACATAGAAAAGTACACAGAAGAGATTACAGTGAAAATGCTAATCTTTTTCATTATTTATATCATTTTATGTACAATATCAAACGGCGAAGGCCGTATTCGCACAACATCGACCTATTTCGGACATCAAAAAACAAAAGTACAGACATTACTAACACTACAACAAAAGGAAAAAGACACTAAGTGCAGACTCTGTACTTGTATAAACTTTAACACCATAGAAACACACAAAAAGACAACGAGTACCCTGCTCCATTGGTGCTCGAGCTCATACTGACTTCTTTCCACCTTTCCCTCTGCCTTTGCTGCCCCTGCCTGGGAAAATCGGGAGCTTCTTCCTAATATCTTGGTCGGTCTCTCCTTCTGTAGGTGGACCAGGCCCCTCTGACCCTTCGGTAGCCTCACTCCCCTCCTTCGACACCTTCGACATGATGGTAGTGGGACTCTTGCGCTTCCGCTCCTCCTTTTCCTTCTTCATTTACCGCTCCTTCTTTTCTTCCTCTAGTCTCTCTACTATGGTCATCTTGTCTGTCGACCCTGGCTTGTTGGTAATCACTATCTCTTCATCCGCAAATGCTGAGACATCCTCGAAATTTTGTAGCTCCTCTATCTGTTCAGAATCGGGCCTAGGCCCGGAGCTGGAGACAGGAACTACGCCCGAAGCCATGACAGAGACGGCGGTGGAAGTAGTGAAAATAACAGCAGGTCCTGATCCTTATGCAGTAAGAGGAGGAGGCGGAAGAGTTGGCTGACCTACAAGTTGGGAAAGAGAGGTGCACAATTTAGACAAGGATTTTGTAGTAAGTTGAAGTGTTTGGAGCACCGGAGAGACGAGAGAAATACCTGAGCCAGGGGTTTGGTCATGAACTTCAATCTTGAAGGCTTCACCGCCAATCGCCATCTTTGAAGGTCATTCTACAGCTGGAAAAGGGCGTGGCTCACCCAAGGATACGAAAGTTGCATAAGCGTGAGCGGCTTTAGAAATAATAGCCGTGGATATGGGGATGGCCACCATCTACTCTTGACAAGTATAAATAAGTGTTTGGTGCTAACCCGAAGAACTTGGGCCAGCAAGAGCTTTGGCTGCAGCATCGACAGCTTCCCTCTCCCTCTCTTCTCTAAGGATCTCCCTTCCGACGACCAAGAAGTCTATGTCCTCAGGACTGAGGTAAGCAGCCTTCAGTTCCTCCTCAGAGTGCATATCCTTGGCCTCCTCAGACCTAATCAATACTTCCTTCCATTCCACGGAAAGAATATGAGATAGTTATTACCAAGCCATTTCAAGCTGCCCTTACTCATTACTTAGCTAGTATAAAGATGAAGCACATTGGCGTCCATTTGGCTTATCGCATCATCGTATTGCGATCATAGTTCTATAAGCGCTGACTTAGTGCTTAGATGTTCGATCTCCTCCGCCAGTTTGCCGGATGCAGCCTCTTCCTTCTCTTTCACTAACCATGCAGTCTCCTCACGATGACGAGTGAGCTTAGCGGCCTTCTGAGCAATGACAGCAACATGACCAGTGATAGTTTGGTTCCGAGATTTAATGGTGTTTTTTGCTTTGGTAAACTACTCTTTCAGTTTCCCGGATTCAATATGAGAAATTTTGAGTTGATCCTTTATCATGATAATGGCTCTATCGTGAGCCTATTTTGCCTTAGTCAACAACTTGTCGCTGGCAGCCTTTCCTTTTAGGGCTGCATCCCTCTTCGTCTTCAACTGGACTATCTCATCATCACTATCTTTGTTCACCTTGGCATGGTCTTCCCTTTTGGCCTCAAATGAGAGGATCTTCTAATATTTAATGCGATTTACATCTGAAAGGGCCTTCACTAAATGCTGCATATCACATCCAGCTTCCAAGTCCTCATGGACTATCTCTAGATTGTTGAGAGAAGTGGCCCTGTTAAGGAGCTTTATTTTATTATCAAACTTGACTCCCTTAAAGAATAGTTTGGAAAGGTAGCTTGAAGCATGGGTGGACCCGATGGAAGCACGAACTTGTCGGTTCATATTGAAGAAGCAGTGGCAAATGCAATGGTTCCTACTTGAGAATATGGAATTGTTGGCATTTTAGTAGTCTAAGCATTAGTGCGGGGAGGAGTAATCGATAATGAGGGACCGCGACGGTCATGAAAGTCTCTCTAGTGCTTTTGTGCATTACTGAGGGCACCACTCTCATCATCTCCTTTTCTTTTCTCTACCCTCTCTTGCTCTCGATCCAAGTGGCGAGCCTCGTCCTCTTTTCTCTTCCTTCTCTCTTCATTCATTTCATGAGGAGGGCGGTAAGATGGATCAAAAGTTTTTCTTTTGCGGAAGCTGGTGTCTTGATGTAACTAATGGTATAACCCACGTCCTATGCTACCTGAAATGAAAACAAGAATGAAGTTAATACTCGAACTTAACTTAACACGATGTAGAGATGTGTGTTTGCAATACTAAAGTGAAGTGTGTTGTGCTGATGACCCCTATATACTCTACCAACCGTATCGGCAGGGTTTAAGGGTCAGAATCTTTTCACCACTGCTCACAAATGCGCTTGAGAAAATGTCAATTTCCGAGCCGATCTCAACTATAATTTCGCTAATGGAGATATCCCCATTTTTATCTACATAGATGGCGACATCTCTCATGAAATTGAAAGTAGATGCATCTCCAATGTGGGACTTGGTAGCCTGACCTCCGGCAGACTGTGGGGTCTAGATGGTAGGTTGTTTTGAGGAGGAGAAATTGGGAGTTCGGGGCTTAATCCCTTGGTGGTTAACAAGTCTGGAGAAGACAGCTTGGGAAGATCAAGGCTCATCTCCGATAACTCATCGAAAGATTCATCTCTCTCTTCGAAGATGTGAAAATCACTGTCGTCACTATTTGAACCCTCTTCCTCTCCTTCTTCAGACATCAGATGTTTCCCATCTCTTCTCCAAAACATTTCATCTTCTTCCTCAGGAATCAAAGACATCCTATGGGCCTCATCCATATCCCCTATAACGTCCTCTCCGAAGGATAAGTCTATATCAACTCTAGGAATCTCTTCAGGCTATGCTTCCTTTGACGAACCAGCCACGTCTTCCTGAGCCTCCTCATCAGAGTCACGAGCATGGGTTAAAGAGCGAGTATGTCTCCTAAGGCCACTCGAAGTTGAGGGCTCGTCATCTATAGAAAATCTATCAGGATGAAGCAAGTCGAACCGTCGGAGGTTCTCATTCTTCAAAAGGAGCTCCATTGTGTGCTCGGAAGCTCTCATAGCCTTAAGAGCTTTAAGCACTGCATTGAGCTCATTGTTACTTTCCCGCCTCGGGATGACTGCAATAAGACATATGATGGATTATGAAACTGAAAAAACACTTGGAATGGCAAGAGCTAAGGAATAAGGACTTACTTCCAGATAGGCCTGTTAATGGATACTGCGGATAGTGCCATATCCGCATCCGAAATCATTATCGGATATCCGCATCCGCGGATATGGACGGATATCGGATAATTATCCTATCGTCTAACGATCGATAAATCAAGAAATATAAATAGAAAATTTTAGTTTAACATAAATTCTTTTCAATCCCATTGACTATAAAAGTATTCGAAATAAACAAATATGATGATAATAAATAGTTTTGAGTAGTTAATAAGCATTAAATACATATAATATAAACTACTAACATATTAAAACAATAAATAAATATTTTTCATTGTACTAAAATACATATAATTTAAACTATAGTCTTGACAAAACCGGATGGATAATTTTCTGATGCTTGTCTTTGTATCCGCATCCGCATCCTTTTCACTGGATATCGGATATTTATCCGCTTTCTGGATACGGATACAGATAGATTTCGAATTTTTTGGGGATCCATTGACAGCCCTACTTCCAGATAACCAAAAGCGATCAAACCTCTCTGGATGTCGGACGAAGAGGAACTCGTCCTTGAAGGATGAACGTTTGTTTTGAAGACCCTTTATCAACTTACATCCCCTCCAGGCTTCAATAATTATAAAGGATGGGAAGTCCTATCTCCTCTTGAAGTGTAGGAGATATACGAGTTCATTTAGCCTTAGGGGTCGCCCAAGCCTGATTATGAATAAGATGTGTAGGAATCTTAAGTGCGCGTAACCATTGTGATGAATTTGAAATGGCACCAATCCTAAATCTTGAAGCACCATGGACAAAAATTGATTGAACGATGATACGGCACCACTCAAGCACATGTATCGGTTACAAGCAGTAAAGCCTTCGGGAGGATTATGTGCAAATTCGGCTATGGTTGGCAAACGAACGTCACCCTTGCGTATGTCATTCTGTACCCATATATTTCCAAGCATTCTAGCTGTTAGGATTTAAGGTGCTTGCTCTAGAGGATCATATAAAATTCTCAGCCCAGGTGGTAACTAGTCAAGTATAGGTCCTACCGGAACTAGCAGACCATAGAAATCTGAAATTGCAGATTGGCTTGGCCCCATGGGAATGGATGAAGAGACTGGGGCAGTTGTTGACTAAGCCTCTAAAGGCGTGGATGCTCCATCAACGGACTTGCGGTGTGCCGACTGGCGCGTCATTAGACAATAAAACTCATTGATCACGGTTAGGTATGTTTTATTTCTAATAAGAATTCCCGTGTGATTAACACTTGAAATCCAAAGGAAGTCGAGGTGTGCTGACCAATAGGATTCCAAGTGTTGACCAGGGCAGGTGCAGTGTGTTAACTATATGGAATGATTCCTAGGTTTCGAACATTACGAACGAACCATTTTGTGTGGATAGCTCGCTCGTATTGAAAAAAAGATCTGTATCGTTCTTTGAAATCATTTTTCGGTACTTACCCGTTATCGATCAATGATCGATAACGGATCCGTAGTCCACAGTGACATGGAAAGTTCTTTCCTTTCAGGAGCACTGGATGTGCAGAAATGCAAGGCAATGGAGTCATCCGATACGTTCTAATCTAAAGCGAATCATTGTATCAGAATCTATTCGATGATCTAGCTTTAGTCAATTTCATGAAAAGAGATGGCTGAAACTAGGAAGCATGTCTTGTCTTTCAATTCACACGCATCCAACATGAGATCAAACCCTAACTACACCACTAACAATTGTGTTTGGATTCAAGCATCTCCATTCCAAAATTACATTCGACTAAAGCAAATCACCATCTCCATCATCACCCAAGCATGAGTCCACCATCGCCAACCTTCAGTCTACACAAGAAGCTGCTTTGACCTAGGGTTTGGGATGAATCAGGTCCGGGTCTTCCAAGCGTTGGTTGGAGCAGTGGCAACTTAATCGGATGACGGTACGAGATGCGTGGAGGCGGCGAAGCTCGGTGTCGAGGTTGGAAGTTTAACGGCGGCGACGTTGACACTTGAATCGGCTGGATATGAGAGAAGAGCAAAGTCGGCTGGTTTGAAAAAGAAGTGAGGAGTAGCTGAGTTAAAATGGTATAAGTAATGGAAATTTCCACTTGACAATTTGTTCATGTCCTTAACTCGGGACGAGTTAAGGTTAAAGTTGGTACCGAGTTAACCTTTTAACCCCGGGTCAACTCCAACTCACCACAATAGACCTATATACTGACTTACGTATTAGAGCGAAGGTTGCATCGTCAGATCAGAGAATTGAAATCCAAATCGAAATCAGAACAAATAGAAAATCAGAAGTTAGCCAACTAAACACAACGTCTCGAGATGGAATCCGACAATCGACTGAAGCTCAAAAGATAGCAGTTCAAGACTTCTCTTGCTCCAAAGCACACTTTGTTTACATGGAAAGCGTACTGGGGGGGAAATGTTAATGGGGTTTTTAAGCAAGCAGAAATCATAAGGAATTAGAACGTTAAAACAAGAACAAAATGACTTGAAACTTGGTAGAGATATTCAGAAGGACAAGAGGAAAGGCTCAATAAAGTATAAGCCAAAAATAAGCTATGTATCTAACTCGGTCCGAGTCATCCCCCTTGACTCGGTGCCGAGTCCAAATGCTAAGTCATGGTATTCTTATATTTTTAGCAATTGGTCCCCGAGTCTTCCTAAGCATGTTCAAGAAATTTCATATAGTTCTAGTGAGGCAATCGTGAGAAATGAAGGCGTGACGGTCCAAACTGCAGGATAATCCAATTCATGGAAGAATGGTAATCAAAACTCATTGATAACCTACCATATTAAATAAAGGGCATCAAGACTAACCAATGAGTTGAAAACAAAAGGATTTCGCCAAAGGTTAACTAAGGATTAAACTCAGCAACGAGTCAAGGCCTTAACTTGGTACTGAGTTTTGCTATTAACTCGGGTCGTCATGTTATCTCTTGTGATATCTTGGGCCACTCCCTGGACTTCTCTGGTAGGGGGCTTCTGATCCGATATGACTGCTACCCCTATAAATACAAACCATACCGCAACCAAGAAAAGGTCTGGATTCTGCTATCACTACACGAGATCTCTATCTATACTTCAACTCTTTCCTCTACACTATAGTCATCAAGACAGTTGCTCTAAGAAATTCTAGGACTTAGAATCAGTCTAACCTCTGTACTCGTGACTAATTCTTTCTCAATCACCTTGTAATCTCATTCCAACAAGATCAAACCAATAATCAAAGCTATAAAGTGGACGTAGGCTTAGTTAATAGCCGAATCACTATAAAAATCCTTGTGTCTCATTTATTTTTCTATTATTTTCTATTATATTTGCTCTGTTCTAGCAGGGCTGGGCTTTCACATCATACTCCAAGGTGTTGATCCATCTTTTAGGTAAATAATATGTATATATATATGTATTTATACAATAATTCGATGCACATTTATGTATATTTAGACAAAATATTAGTATACACAATGGGCTAACATGTCTATTGCACTGTAAATCCCAACACCTATACACATGCATGTCAAACTATGTAACACATTATCATGTTGTACGTGCACGCACACACATACGTGTATATGATACACACATAGAAATATATATAAAATATAATACAAATTATATAAAATAAATTTCATTTATAAAATTCAAATAAAATATTGATTTTATTTAAAAGAAAATTTAGAAAAGTTCTAAATGAATTAGACTACGTACCCATTAAGATCCAATAATGGAACTTTTTGAAATTTACTCAATTACTCTGTTGCGGGCGGATCCAGTTCTAACAAGAAGGTTTGGTTATCGACGACCCAAAACGTTCGTAAATTAATGCTGTCTTTATCGCTCTTAGTCAGTCAACATAGTTAGGACCTGTGAGTTTGTCGTTTTCAAAAACCTAATTGGGTGTAGACATTTTTTGCAAATTTTAACTTACACTACAAGAACAATGGCCAGTTCCAACGTCAACAAGCCGTCGGCGGCCGTCGGAAACCGTAAAAAGAGCCGTCGGTATAAGAATCTCATTTCGTAACGACTTCCGACGACACCAACGGCAAATTTCCGACGGCTTCCAACGGTACTCTATGACCGTTTCCGACGGCCACGTTGGCCACATGGCAAACCTGAATAACCAAATAGTCGTCCGAGGCCGTCAGAAACTATCGGAATTTACCGTAGAGCGCCGTCGGTAGCGGTTGCAAGGTCATGACCTATAAACCGTCGGTAGCCGTTAGTAGCCGTCGGAATTCTGGGTGTTTTTTCTTCTTCTAAATTTGAGCCTGCTGCCTTCCAGCCACTACACATCCATCAATACACATAACAGCTCCTTTTCGAGCATATATAAACCACTAATCATATAAATAATCATACATAATATTCCATCCAAAAAATCCATATCCAGATCTAACGTAATCCAAAAAATCAACATCCAAATCCACATAAAATAATATACAATCCATCAAAATGTATCAAACACATCCTCACCCACTCGAAGCGTATATATACAGACAAAAAAACATAACAGAACATACCTAGCATCACTCATCATCCCCTGCAGAACCACCCGACGAAAGAAGCCTCCCATGCTGATCCATATACACCGCCAAGCGCTGGTTCAGCTGCTCCATCTGCGCAGCACGACGGCGATTATGCTACTGCAGCTCGGCGATCTCGGCTCGTAGCTCTGCAATTTCTTCTTTATCTTGAGCCATCTTATACGCCTTCTGCGATGTCCTAGCTTGCGAATAAAAATAAATTGTTATACTGCCTCCAACATCATAAACGTAATTTACATAACTTTAATTGAAAAATATGCGATATTTAAATTTAGTTTATTTTTTGAAAATTACCGCTTGGTTCCCAAATCCATAGCGCCTGCTGCGGGATGGTGGATCCATGACAGACTCGAAATAGCATCATCTTCATCAGCTGTCAACTCATCCCGTCCTGTCTCAGCCAGCAGCTGTGCCCGTGCTTCCTGAAACTTTTGTTGTAATGCAAAATACAAAATACAATTTAGTAGACTAATCGCTATACTAATTAACAAAAAGTTGAAATGGTCACTGGTATAAATAACACTAATTAATATATCTATAAATGTGTACTTAATTAATTAACTGATAACTTTTCACTTAATTATAATATACTTACATAGGCAGCAGTCGCTTTATCATCATGCTCCCTTGAGTATACGACTGAGCTTGAATCGTCAGTCTGCTTCAGGGCATGAATATGAGCAAATCCAACAAATTTGTATATGATGAATATAGATCTCCGTTCTGTCAAAAAACGAATACCCACATAACGATCATATACAATACTTATCAGACGGGGCCGAAAAACACTCTAAGAGTTTTATGAATAAAGTATATTACATATTTTTTTTAAAAAAAAAATTGGCTTTCGACGTTTATATTAAATTGATTACCATTTAACTTAAGTTAAACTACCGTATACGATAGTTTATCACATACGCACATGTTTAAAACTTGAATTAACTAACCGTACATATGTAAAATTAACTACCGTTTTCGATGTTTTAGAAAACGCATAAACTAAATTATGCTTATTCACACTAAATAACCCAAGTAAGGTGTAAAAACACTAAATTATTCAACTAATGTGCATTTATTTCTTATCGCACAAACTAAATAAGTTAGTATTCAACACTTATAGGATAATAACAGTAATTAACATTCAATAAACTATACTACACAATCAATGAGACACTATAAATAATTAAACTAATAAATTAATTCTAAATTAACAAATTCATAAAATTAGGGTTTAGGGATAATACTTAAAATAGAGGAGATTAGGGGTTTGGTGGAGATGAGGTTTCGAATTGACGAAGCTAGAGTTGATTTCGGCAGAATTTCGATGCTTAAAGCTGGAGGGGGAAATGGTGGAGGAAGCTTTTGGTGATTTGGGGTGAGGAAAAATGATTTTGGTTCAGCCTAGGGAAGAAGATATACGCGATTTTCCGACGGCTACCAACGGCTGCAAACGGCAATATTCTAATGGCTTCCAACGACTAATTATTTTCTTCGTAACAAAGTCCATAATATACTAGCCGTCGGAAATGAACCGTAGGCGGCTGTCGGTACGTGTTGTCGGTATATATTGTTGTTTTTGTAGTGTTAGTAGATTAGGATATTTTCATACTAGATGTTCTTAGATATTAGTAAGATTAAATATTACATTTCATTTTACCAATAAGCTTCCACTAATCTTTTATGTTTCTCAAACCCTAATAATGAAACATAGCTTTCGACTTCATTATTGGTTTTAGGACTCGTATGACTTGGAATTCTGACATTGAGCAAAGGTCAACAAATCATGTTAAATTTCACTTTTATATCAAGCATTCTTTGATCATAATCATGCATGTCAAATATTTGTCTAATTATATATGCAGATCATTTCAATCAAAATTATACATACTAAATATTTACGATCATCAATATATGCACTAAAATTTAGGTTCATATCACATTTTCTTCTTTGTGATTTTCCATATTTTCTTGTATTGCTGCATGTTGTTCACAGTAGGAGTTATTGGTTGTCGTCTTTGAACATTGGACATCACCTTCTACAAATTTGAAAATATCTTTCATTTTTTGGTAACTAGGTTTTTTTCGATTTGTTCTTTGATTGCGTATTGTTCTTCAAATGTCAGTTTCTTCGACTTGTTCTTTGATTGCGTATTGTTCTTCAAATGTCAGTTTCTTCGACTTGCTGTTTACGGATTAGGTTTGCAAATTACGGTTTGTTTGATGGTAGTTTGTTCGACGGCACGAGGGATTTTGAGTGTTTTTTCACTTTCTTTTATTTGAAATTATAAAATTGTTTATGGGTAATCTGCCAGTGGTTAATGGGTAATCTTGTAAGTTGTGTTAAATAGTTTAAAAACATGGATGTATTTTATATGTTTTTATTGAAAGGGACTTGGATCTAATTATTTTTAATTATAAGCATGTAAGCCAAAAAAATTCATTAATTAATATATATTATTGAATATGAAGTATTATTAATAATTATTTATAAAAAGATTCAAAAAATTCAAAAAGATAGGAATTACATTGGACATAATTAATACATCGCGTTTGGTTTAAAATGAATTTTGTGCTTTGAGTTTTCAACATTAATTATAAAATATGAGAGGAGTGAAGAGACGACGGATATGATGGGAGGAAGATAGAGGATCATGGAGAGGATGGAAACGATGAAATGATGGATTGTTTTTTGTGCTTCTATTATTTCTCAAAACATGAAAAATAGAAAATAAAGTTGTTTTCATTTTGTACGTTAACTTTATTTTCTAAATTGATCGTTTTCCACAATATACATGCGTCATACGTATTTTTGTATGGACGAAAATCCAAAACTAAAAAGGATAAATCAAACTCCGTCTACATTTTTAAAGGGGTAAACACGGAATGTTAAGCCACTGAAGTGTTAGTTATATCTGATAGCTCCCGATAATTGCTTTTTGCTTAAGCATTGTGGTATTTACGGGCCTAAATTGTTTTGAACTTTCGCAGAAAAAATTCTCTCTAAATAATTTAACATAACATAACATATCAGCAGTTGTTCAATGGTTGGAAATGGGACTTTGCTGCGTGACCATTTGTTACATGGGCCTTGTAGTTGAGCTGGTCTACTTTATTTACGAACTAGGGAAACAATGGGGTGCGACCGTCCCATGTTCCCAAAATCCCGTTTATATCCTACCTTTTCAATATGTGTCGCTGTCTGATGGTTTAAATTGCTATTTCTATCACTTCGTATGTTTCGTTCTTGGGAAAATACTAAATCAAAAGTGTAATCATAGTCAAACAGGCCGTCTCTTGGATTGTTGAAACTCAACCCAAGAAATAGTAATAAAAAGGCTTCGGAGCAAGGAACTTGGTTTCGATTCCTATTCCAACTACTTTTGTCCAAATTATAATCATATATATGAAAGCGATATCATCACCAGAATAAAGCATGTCCCAGTTGAACAGGATTATATTGAAAATAGTAATTTTATATATATAAGAAGAACATTAAAAGCATAAAAATAAATAATTTTATGCAGTGCAATATGATGATATATAATTATGAAGTACAATTCGATGACTGATTATTACGTACGCTTCTTCTTTCTCCTTCACTTGCATCAGTATAGTAAATTTCCCTCTAATTTCAAACAAGGATTTGAATAGCATACAATATTTGCTGAAACATGCAGTACTTCTTTAGACTAATATTTATGAAATAAAACGGACAAATAATTTGGATACGTACAACAACAGAAAATAAAAAAAATAAAAAATTGATGGTCATCAGTCACTAGTCAGTGTGAACTCATAAGCTTGTTGAGTGACTTGAGTCCTAATTAACAATGGTTGCATTTTTTAAAGTTGAAAGTTGAAAAAGAAACTTAGAATAATGAGTTACATTATGCATGCATTGGCATGCGTTACAGACGATCCCTTCAAACAGAAGCAAACACATTAATAATAGTTTAAACAAAGTTCCATGATTTCCCATGTAGCCATATGCGTTCGTCGTTGGAACCTTGAATGTACAAATATCACATGCACAGGTTTTACTTTTATTTAACGTAATCCATTCAATTGTTTAATTATATTGATTACAATCCTCTACCTTTTTTTTTTTCCCTTCCCCTTTTAATAGTAGGTTGCAATAATAAATCAACAGAGATCGATGGATGGGCAAATGTGCATGTCTGTTTCAAAGCATATAATAGCATTGAAAATTTTAATATTCATGTATATTCCATGGTTCGAGGTTCCGACCGGAACCACAAGATTACGACGATCTCGTACCCGTTCTGAACGATGGTGGGAAGTGATTAAGGCAAAATGCAATTCCGTTCAAAGTAATCAACATAAAAAAGAAAAAAAAAAAGAGAATCACATAATTAGAAGCTTAGGAGTAGACCGACAACAAAAAAACATAAGTAACCAATTAATCGAAAAAGTAGCTCAAAAAGGAAAAACCCTAGAGTCTACTGAATTTGCTTGAACAGTAAGAAGGGAAATAAAATTTTGCCTACAAATTCATCATTCAAAAACATAAATTAGCACAATCAATCTTCACTTCTCCAATTCGAGCGTTTTTGATACGAAGGCAGAGCAAATTCGACAGATTCAGCGAGCTTCGCAGAGCAATTCGACTTCGACTTTGATTTCGATTCTAGGATCTTCGACTTCAACGCTCGGGTGATTTTTTTTCCTTTTCCGCCTTCATATTTTCTTCGAGCATTTTTTTTTCTTTTCTTCTGTGGATGTCGTATGTTGTTTTCGAATAGGGGAAACGAATAATGAGAGAGTTATTGCTTGTGTGAGCTTTGCGTTTGAGATTTTCAAGTGTCATATAGGCTTAAAATGCTTTTGGAAGTATTTTATAGCACTTGAAATATTGTACGTACACTAAGAAATAAATTCAAATAATTGGTAAGTTCAAGAAGAGATAGGATTGCCCATCTTTTATAATTATCAAGGCTTGGACAAGATGAAAGGTCATCGGGAGCCTTCACAACAAGCGTTCCATGTTCAAAAACAAATATTTCTTCGTACGTTGTCCAAAGGAATTCAATCACTTCTGGTTGAAAGGAAGTGAGCTACTTTCTATTGATCTCTTTCGTGTCGGAATTTCTCACTTTTGAACCTAATGTATGTCCCCTACAAGTATTCTAAAGCGGGACAAGAAGTGGAAGCATAAGAGGATGCTCGAGGACTTAAAGGTCGTTAGAGTGAGCCAACGCACCATTAAATTCCTTTTGACGAACGAAAACCTACAAGAGTATGGACATCTCCACCTGGGAAGAATAGCCAACACGGAATCCTCAACACGTAGCAATTCTAGATCATGCACCTATTCCACTGCCCATACTCATGGCTCTGGCAAAGGCCCTCAAGAGGAAGAAAGTGGGTCAGGCAATAAACATGAAGATGGTACTGCTGATACAGAGGCTGATGAGCCTACGGGGGACGATGAGGAAGAAGCTGTCCAGATAGAGGCCAATGGGCCTATGGGAGATGATGCTCCTGGTGACGATGGTGACGTGTTAGAATGCCCATGATCCTAGACGAGGACGTGGATTCGTAAGGAGGTCAGGAAAAGAGCCGGTTGTTGGTGAAGAGGAGCATGAGTCTGATGATGATGATAACGATTACCATGCTAGCGAGGAAGGGGAGGAGTCATTCGACAAGTCACCAGCAATGAGCCCTACTCTCCCTCACTTACCTTCTTTGGAACTGCTAACCACTAAGAATATGAGTCTCGAGCTTCCCATTTCTTCTCAAGAACAACTAACCATTGAAATTCCTTAATCAACTGGAGGTCAAGCTACTAAAAGCCCTGTTGGAGATATGCCGCGTTCTGATTTTCTAAGAGACGTCTCCATTCACGTGAATGAATTCAGGGATTTCTTGATTAGTGAAATGATAAGCGTGATTGGCTCGCATATCGATATATCTTCTAGTGCCTTTATAAGTGAAGGTGGCAGGACTCTAACTTTGAAATCATGCTGATACGGTTTGTAGAGTATATAGGGGGTCATCGGCACTACACACTCCACTTTAAGATCATGGACACACATTTCTGCATCGGGTTAGGTTTTAGAATTCGAGAGTTAACTTCATTTTTCTTTTCGATTCAGGTTCCATGGGTTGTGGACTATACCATCAACTGCGTTAAAATACTAGCTCTTATAGGGATCAAACTCCGGATCCAACCCATCGCTTTTACTGCGAAACCATCGAGGAGAGGAGGAGGAGAAAAGATGATGAGGCTCACCACATGGGAAGAGAGAGCATGAGAAGGGAGAGAAGAGAAAAATGGACTATGAAGGTGATGCCCCCGGCGATATGCACAAGCTCCATAGAGATTCTCATGATCGCCGCAGGACCTCGCTGTCAAGTGCTCCTACCTACACCGAGGCTCAAACTGCCATGATGCAGGAAATTCTCCCCTCTCAGACCATAACTATTGTAGCTACTCCCGCTTCTTCTAGTTACGGCAAGAAGTTCACACTTCCACCGGGTCCGCCGCAGCTTCAAGCCGCTTTCCCACGTCTCTTCTTGCATAGGATTAAATTTAATAAGAACATAAAGCCCACCAATAGAGCTACTTCCCTCTAAAATCTCAAGGCAATCCATGAGGACTTGGAGGTTGGGTTCGAGTGGTAAAGTCTCGTATGAGCTCTTTCTGACGTCGGCCTTATTAAGTACTAGGAGATTCTTTCGTTCGAGGCAGAATATGATACTTATGATAGAGTAATTAAGGATTGCGATAATAAGATAGCTCAGTTGAAGATTGAGAGAGATGCGACCTTGAAAGGAAAATCTACCAGCGACAAGCTTCTAACTGAAGCAAGTCGGGCTCACGATAGGGGACTTCTCATGATCAATGATCGGCTCAAAGAATCTCACAGGGAGTCTGGAAAATTGGAAGAGCAAGTCATCGAACGAGAGCAAGCTGTTAAGGCCCGAGACCAAACTATTGCTAAAAAAAGCTACCACCATTGTTGAGCAAGCTGCCAAACTCACTCGACTCCATAAGGAGAATGCAAGACTGGCCAAGGAGAAAGAGCATATCAAATCCGATAAACTAGCGACCGAGATTGACCATTTGGTCACACGATTGAAGCTCTCAGACCTTCAAGAGGAGCATGATGAAGCGATGAGCTAGATGGATGCTTACGTGCTACATTTCTATACTTGCAATGTTATGAACAAGGGTAGTTTGAAGTGACTTGGAAACGATTATCCCCGGACTCTCGCTATGGTTAGGGAATAAGTATTAGTTAGATCAGAGCGAGCCGGGGATATGCGATCTGAAGAAGAGTTAATGGTGGCTTATCTCAATTCTGAGGACATAGACTTCCAAGCTACTAGTAGGGAGATTCTACGAGATAAGAGAAGGAAGGACACCGCTGATGCCGCTGCTAAAGCTCTTACTGGCCTAAGCTCTTTGGGTCAGGGTGAAGTATCGGCTTCTAAATCTCTAGGGTAAGCAACAACCATTTCAGTTTTCACAACTGTCAGCTCCGAAGCTGCCCACATGCATCCGTCTTCTAAAGATCTCCATGAAACATTCTTTCCTCCAAATATGGAGCGACCCACCGAAATAAGGACCAGAGCAGGGGATTTCGAAGTTCAAGTTCATGGACAAACTCCATGTTCACGTATTTCTCTCATTTCTCTATTACTCCAAAAGCTCCAGTTCACTCCGGAGTCCTTTACTGAACTATACAACTGCATTTCCCAACTTGTAGGTCAACATCTCCCCCACCTCCTCCTCCAGCTACACAGGGCCCGGGAGTCCCTACCATATTTATTGCTTCCACCACCATCTCTGTAGTGGCTTTGGGTATTATTCCGATCTCAATCCTTGGGGTTGGGTCCGACTCTAAGCAAATAGCGGCACTGTAGAACCTAGAGGACGTCTCTGTGTCTATAGAAGAAGAAGTGATAGCGACCGGTTAGTTTGACCTAACCGATAAGGAGACGATGGCAGGGAGACTTGAGAAGGAAAAGAAGAAGCTGCAGGCGAAGAAGGAGAAGTAGGAAACAAAGTACAAGACTTCGACTACAATCAAGCTCCGGGTGTTAAAAAATGGAGATGCCACTACATAAGGTGCTAAGGGGTCTGGTCCTGCCACGGGAGGAGAGTCTGCATCCTTAAAGGGTGTCATTGCCCTCGGCTAAGAGAGTAAGAGGAAGAAGATTCTGACTCATCCAGCCAAGGACGGTAAAGGGGACCACAGCAGGAAGAAATGATGATGTGACTAAGTTCCATTGGAGGGGAACATTTGTGTTTTTTGTATATACTTTTTGAGTCGAAAGAGTCTCTACGAGTATAGAGTCGGTACTTTTAGTTTTGTTTGATTTTTATCGTGTGATGTCTGAAACTGGCCGGCGTTGTGCTAGAATGGCCCCCGCTGTTGTTGAGTCTATACATAAAATGATATTAATAATACAAGATTGTCATTTTTATTGTAATCTCTCCTGTGTACTTTTCTTGCATTGTATGTACTATGCTAGTTTATAAATAACTGCTTGTGTATATAATACGATTGCATTTATTATAATTTCCTATATCATATACTTCTATGTCTGTGTTATATCTTCATTTACCACAACTCCCTGCATTTAAATGGTATTCCTGCAGTTATTTAGCATATTATATTACTAGCTCCATTATGATTTTCCAAAATAATCCTTTCGGCATAATAGAACTATGGTGTATCTCGGTTTAGCCTGTGCCGACCAAAGTAATTGGATAGAGATCGATTGTCCTGGGTAACTCGTTCGGTTGCCTCCAGTCTGGGTCGCATAGTAGGCTCCTATCTCTAGGAACTCGTGGTTTTGATGCTCGATTCCGAGTAGTTTATTCCTTGACTGTGACTGGATTCTTCCAAGTTCAATTTTGAGATCCTATTTGCATATCAGTTTCTATCTCTGAAAACTTTCGAACAGCTCAAGTACTTGGACTTTCCTCTGGTGTTGCTATCGATTCGGCAATTTGAACTTTAATGATATTGCTAGAGCGATGCTGATTTCCACCAATCCCGTGATAGGAAACATTTCCTATGCTGCCGGAGAAATGTCGGTACTTAGAAAGTTTATATGAGCTCTTAGTGTTATGAGGTAACATTAATTCATAGATAAAGAATAAAAGTATTTCCTAGTGTTGCCAGGCCAGCACTGGTACATAGGAAATCCCGTTGATCCGACGGTTTGAGGATCTATACTCACCATCCGAAGATTGGGAAGTATTTCTCGGTTGTGTGGGATGTGTGTTGCTCACAAGAACATGGTTCCAGAAGTGACATGCGGCTTATTGATGGCACACGAGGAGTTTTGCATACTTGGATGTGGGTCCACTAGTCCAAAAAGCAACGTGAGGCTTATTGGAGACGCACAAGGTCTATTGCATACTTGAACACAGTTCCATCAGTTCAAGCAGCATCATGCGGCTTATTGGTGGTGCACAAGGAGATGGGCCTTCCCGAAATTGCCCGAGCAATGCCGGTTCTCGGAAAGAGTGGATCAATTTTCCTTATCGATCTGATGGTTTGAGTCGATTTACCCCGTCGACTCGGCGGTTTGCTTACAAGAACACGGTTCCATTGGATTAAGAAAGCAAGATATATTATTAATAAAAGGAGAGGCAAGTCATGCCTATTTACAATGCCCCCGGTGTTGCTGGATGGCTTATTTGATAAAAAATATCTAGATAACTATTAAATATAGTAGTGTCGCAGTGAGTCGCTATTCCAAGCACGATGGATCAAAATTCCATTGACCGTTGTCAGCTTGAATGTTCCATCTCCAAGTTTCTGGCCGATCATGTAGGGTCCTTCCAGATTTGGGCCAAGTACTCCTATACTCGAGATGATCCATTTCAGGACGAGATCTCCCACTTCGAAGGTATGGCTTCAAACCTTGTTGTTGAAGTGTCGTGCCACTCTTTTCTGGTGAGCAACAGTTCTAAGCTCAGCTTCCTCCCTCTTCTCATCGATTTTGTCAAGTGATTCAAGTAGTAGTTTCTCGTTTTCTCTTTAATTTAAATACCTTCTATGATGAGAAGGACTTCCAATTCCACTGGTATCGAAGTTTCTAAACCATAAACTAAACTAAAGTGGGAGTATCCAGTCGTAGATTTATGTGTCATCCTATAAGCCCATAGTGCAAGCGAAAGCTCATCAACCCAATTCTCTTTAGCTTTTGTTAGCCATTTCTTTATGGTGGATTTGATGATTTTGTTCACTACCTCCACTTACCCATTTTCTTACGGGTGTGCTACCGTGGAAAAGATCTTCTCGATCCGGTAATGCTTGCAGAAGTCTTTGAATTCAGCACTCTCGAACTGAGTTCCATTATCCGTGATGATTTTCTATGGTACTCCAAACCTGCAAAGAATGTTTTTAGTTACAAAGTTAATTACTTTTTTAGTAGTTATCATGGCAAGCGGTTCCGCTTCGGCAAATTTTGTAAAGTAATTAACTGTAACGACGACGTATTTAGCGCCTCCTTTTGCTGTTGGTAACATGTCTATTAGATCAATTCTCAAGATTGCAAATGACCATGGACTGACCATTTGCATAAGTTCCATAGATGGGGTTCATGGAATCTTTGCAAATCTCTAGCATCAATCGCATCGTCTGGAATAGTTTGCCGCATCTTGGTTTATTGTTGGACAGAAGTATCCATAATGGAGAGCCTTTTTCGCCGATGTTTACCCGCCGGTGTGGTCGTCACAACTGCCTTCATGAATTTCCATGAGGATTGTCTTAGCTTATTTTTTTGCACACACTCGAGTGAAGGAGCGGAGAACCCTCTCCAGCATGGTACTCCATCCCGCATTATTAATCATGGTGCCCTCCGAAGGAGCTTCTTTCGTTCGTTACGGACCCTTGGGAGTATTCCTCTAAGTAGGTAGTCCTTGATTGGCAACATCCCGATTCCTCCTCTTTTGTGGTATATAGAATCCAGTCGATGTCCATCTGATCTATGCTGGGAGCCGATAATACTTCCACTGGAATCATTCCTAGCGATTATGCATATTTGGAACTAGCCAATTTAGCCAAGTGATTAGCCTTCAAATTCTATTCCCTTAGAATATGAGTTATCGTGCAGTGTTCGATATCGTTGAGCAATTCCCATGCTTTCGACCGATAAAGGGTGAGGTTTAGCCTGATACTTTCATTTCACCTGATAGACGACTAACCGAGAGTAGTTGTATATATGGAGAGCTTTAATTCCAAGTTCCTTCACAATCTTCAGCCTTTCTATTAAAGCCTCATGCTTCGCCTTGTTGTTATTAGTAGGGAATTCTAACCTTAGAGCATAATAGATCGACCGTCTTTCAGGGGTTTCAAGCATAACTCCTACTCCTGAGCAGAATTCATTTGATGCATCATCGATAAACAATTCTCATTGTGATGCTAGAACCGCCGTGTCCTTCTCCTCGTCATCCCGAATTGTGAACTTGGCGATAAAGTCTGCCAACGCATGTCCGTTAATTTCTCTTCAGGGATGATAAGTCACATCGTATTGGCTTAAGTAAATATTCCATTTCAAAAGCCGTCCCGAAGTCTTGGGTCGGTAAAATACCTATTTCAATGGTTGATCCATCAACACCTTGATAGGGTGAGCTTGGAAATACGGCCGCAACTTCCTTGATGCTATCTGCAAGTAGCACGCTAACTTTTATAACTTTGGGTGGTTTCATTCAGCTCCGGTGATATTTTTGCTAATGTTATAGATGGGTCATTGAATCCTACCCTCCTCTTGCAAAAGTGCTGCACTTAGCGCATAGGCTGACACTGCCAATTAGATGAAATAGATCTTCACCATTTGCTGGTTTAGATAGGACTGACGGTGTCTCCATGTGTCGAAGTAATTCCTCAAATGTTGTATGGCAGTCTTGATTCCATTCGAAGGTCTTCTGACCCTTCTTTAATGCATCGAAGAATGGTATGCATTTATCTATTGCTTTGGATATGAAGCGACTCAATGCTTCGATCTTCCTATTAAGACTCTACAACTCCTTTTCTATTGACTAGGCTCTGACATTCCATAATGCAGCGATATATTCTGGATTGGCCTCAATGTTCTCGTGTTTACTACGAATTCGAGAAATTTTCCTGACAAAATAATGAATGAACACTTCAAGGGGTTTAATTTCATCCCATACTTCCGAAGGATTTCAAACATCTCCAAGAGATTATCCAGATGGTTTCCAAATACTCATGATTTCACATGCATGTCGTCCATATATACCTCCATCGTTCGTCTGATCTGATTCTTGAACATTGCATTCACTAATCGTTGGTAAGTAGCACTAGTATTCTTTAAGCCAAATGGCACTATGGATAACAATGTAGTCCCAAGTCAATAATGAAGCCGGTGTTCTCTTGCTTTGTCTCATGCATCATAATATGATACTATCCTGAGTAGGCATCCATAAATGAAAAGCTCATGTCTCGTGGTTCGATCAACTAGCTGGTCGATTCTAGGCAGTGGAAAGCTATCCTTTAGGCATTTTTTCAAGTCCGAGTAGTCGACACAATCTGCCACTTCCTATTCGATATCTTGACTAGTATAGGGTTTGACACCTATTAGCGGCAAAAATGGCAACCAACACCCTGTTATAAGTAAAAGCACCAACATCTAATATTTAGATCCAAATAGAGAAGTATAGATTCACAAATCACAGAATAGATTGCAGAAAAGTAAATGAACATGCAAGTTTTATAGTGGTTCAGCAAACTCCAGCCTACGTCCACTCCATTAATCTTTTATTTATATTGTAAGATTACAAGTACAGTTGTTTTTTCCTTAGAAAATTAATGGAGGAAAAGATAAGAAGTGATGAAGGAGAGCCAAAAGAAGATCCAATTGGAAGAAGAAGAAGATCCATTGTAACGAGCCAAGTTTGTTGTATTTATAGGTGAAGAAGTGCATGGATCGGGCTGAAATTTTGCCAAAAGAACCTCCAGAGCCGTACAACCCGATCCACCAATTTTCAGATCGATCGCAAACCATCGGAACAATCTATGCTGATCGTTGATAATAGCTCCAATGGGGTGCTATTGTTTTTATAGGTCCTTCATGATGTTAGCTACTTGCTCTTCAAATTTCGTGCAATTTCGACTTACCGTTTGTGAGATATCGCATTTTCCGTGAAGTTGAATTGAAAAATGGAAATATGGAAGATCGTTCCATATTTACTCCTTTTGGGGTGCAATCATTCTGGAGGGTCCATCATGTTGTTAGCAACTTGCTCTCCAAATTACGTGCCATTCCGACTTATCGTTTATGAGATATCGCGTTTTCTGTGGAGTTGGGATCGTTCTGCCTAAAATGATATGACCGTTAAAGAACGATGTAGGCCGATCGTTCAATTTTCTCCAAATGATGTGCAATCAATATGGTAGGTTCCTTTACATAATATTTTACTATTTCCAAAGTTTCGGGTCATTCTGACTTTGCATTTGTGAGATATTAATCAATCATTATTGATTTGAGTTGTCATATGGTTCGATCCATAAGGATCATGATCGATCCAACTTCCTTATGGGGCCCATCGATCAATGATGTGGGTCCCCCATGGTGTAGTGTAGTTGTCCTCTAAATTTCATATCGATTGCCTTTGTAGATTTTGAGTTATAGATTGATCATCGTCGAAAATTGCCAAAATGATCGTCGAAAAACCCACTTCAGAGTTGACCCGAACAAGACCCAAGTAATAACCTTTCTAACTCGAAGCAGATGATGAAGATTTTGGCCTAGAGTTAGACTTGGTAAAATTGAAATTTTCTCTAAGTAAACATGATTCTGACTTCAAGCACGAAAAATGATCGGTGTCGATCGTTTTTCTCCAAGCAGATTCTAAGAAAACATATCACCGACTCCAAGCAAGAAAAACGATCGATGCCGATCGTTTTTCTCTAAGAAATCTCCAAGCAAACATGTATCCAACACCAAGCATGATCCAGCCCTTCAAATTTCTTCGACTCTAAGTGTACTATACTCCGACTTCAAACAAATAGCAAATTTTCCCGGATCCGACTCCAATCAAATTACGACTGATCTGTCGATACCGATCCATCATCTTTTGTCCATAACTCGAGCATACAAACTCCAATCGACTTAAAAGTTGGAATGTAGCCTTATGTGGCATTTCTTGTCACTCCATATTAATTGAACCTTAATTAGGTCAGAAATTGGGGATCCGATCCGTTGCCTAGGTGAAGCCCCCATTCCATACTTAGTTATTTTTTTAGCATTGTCCATCCGAATCCATCCAACTATCGTCCATAGTTTCAACTATAATCGATCTCCAATCCATCCATATTAGCCGAATCCATGGTATCCGGGCCTAACTAAAAGGTAGGATAACAACACCCATTTCGGATATGCTGTATCATGGATAAAGTCATTGGTCAATAGCTTATCCACTTCTTCCTTCAATACAACAGATCGCTCCAGATCCAGACTGCGTCTCTTCTGCCTTTCTGGTATGAATTTGGGGTTGATATTAAGTGCGCGACATGTTATCTCTGGCGGTATCCCATACATATTGGAATGCATCTAAGTGAACACATAAAAGGTTGGCACGAAGAAAATTTATCAGTTCGTTTTGCATCTTGACTACAAGCAGTGAGCCTATCTTCTTGACCCGAGTTGGGTCTTCCATGTCGTTAGGGATAGCAATAGTAAACTCCACTGGTGCTCCTCGTTCGTCCCCTGCACTCTTCTTCCTAGGGTCTATAGTCTTGTCAAAGCGACTATGGTCCTCGAGCTAGGGGCTATTCTGTAATTGCTATGTTTGCGGGTCATGAATGTAGAGAGTAGTTAACCTAAAAAATAGATCAACATCTGAAATCAAAATGAAATCACTAGTTTAGATTAAAGTAAAGTAGAATCATAGAAAGCAGTAAAAGAGACACAGAATTTTTATAGTGTTTCGACGCAATCTCCGGCCTACGTCTACTTTAATCAAGTTTTACTATTGGTTGCTAATTGTTATCTCTTCGGATTACAACTAGTTTTTCCCTAGATCAAAGTTACAATGATTTTGAATAAGTTTAGATGAGATAAGAAGTGAAGAATGTGTTGATGAAGCTTTAAGTCCAAGAGTGTTGAAGGAGATCTAGCAAACAGAAGATCCTTTTTTGGTAGTAGGTGAGTTGGTATTTATAGAGGACTTGGACAACATAGAGTCAGTGGCTCAATAGTAATGAACTCCAAAACCATTCTAAGACAACACAAGAAATATCGCAACTCCCTGAGTTATGGGCTAAATTCGGTACCGAATTAATGTCCTTAATTCGGTACTGAATCTAATCCTTAGCCATCTAATGGCCAAGTCCTTTAGGGTTGAGTTTCTTGCTTCATCTAGATCTCCTCCATGTAATTAGGTAGATTATTGATGAGTTTTTTTCATTGTTCTTCCATGACTTAGATTATTCTACCGCTTGGACCATCACGTCTTCATTCTTGATGATATGCTCTCTAAAAATCTATGAAACTTCATGAATATGCATAGGAGGACTAGGGGATCACTTGTGCAAGTGTGAATGTGCCAGGGCTTAGCACCTTTTCTAACAAGGGTGTTATAGCTTTTGACAAGGTCAGAAACCAATGTGTATGGTATCAAGCCATTTGGTATGTAACAAATTAGACAAGGTCGAAGGGTACTTGGTTGAAGCCTTAGTTGTCAAAGAGGTTGGAGTATGTTTGTTTTATAAACCAAAACTAAAGCCTGCTTTGCTTTCGAAAAGGAGCTTTCGACTTGGTTGCTTTCGACCCAGTCAAATGTTTAAAATATAGGTTTAAACCTTTCGACAACGTGAAAGGTAAGCTTGCTTTCGAAGGGTTCAAAATCCCCTAGCTGCTGCCTTTCAACCTTTCGAAGTCATGATTTCGACAAGGTCGAAAGGTTTACTTGTTTTCAAAACCAGCCGCTTCTCCCATACTTTCGAAAGGAAGCTTTTGACTTAGATGTTTTACCCTTTTATATTCTAATTTAAGTATAACCCAAGGTTTCGAAAGAGGTGTTTAGAGTATTAAAAGGCTGGAACCTATTGTTTTAAAAAGTAACATTTTAAAGCTTTCGAAGGGGAGCTTCCGAAGGGGTCGGAAGCTAAGCTTTCTAAAAAGTTGAAAGGTTGCTTTTGAGAAGTCGAAAGGTTTTAAAAGAAGTTTTTCCAGATGTTTTAAATTGAACCCAAAGAGCTTTCGAAAGGTTTATGTTTTAAAAGTTGAATGCTTTCGAAAGGTTTTAATTGCAGAATGGTTTCAATGGGGTCGAAAGCAAAGCTTTCGAAGGGATCGAAAGGTAGCTTCCGACAGAGTTGAAAGGTTGTATTTTAATGGTTTCGAAAGGTTTGAAATGGAAGATTTTTCCAAGGTTCTCTAAGGTAATGTTTTGAAGTGTTTTAAGATGGGATGCCTAAGGTTTTAATGCTTTCAAAAGGAAGGTTTTCAATGGTTTCAAAAGGTTTTAATGGTTTCTAAAGAGATGCTCTCAAAAGTTTAGAAGGGGGTACTTTCAATGGAATCGTAAGGGGTACTTTCAAATGTCTAAATTTTTTCATCAACTAAGGTTTAAGTAAAGTTTATATATAACATGGCAATATGATTTTGAGTAAAGTATAAAGATTATATATTTTTCCTTGTGTTAGTTGATTTAAAGGTTTTAAATCATTTTGAAAAGGTTTTCAAGGAAAATTATGAGAGGGGATCCCTAAGTGAAAATGACTCGGATATTAGAATACCAGATGGGACTGGTATATGGTCGCACCCTATACATTAGCTATTAGCCCCAACTAATTGTTGTCCAAAATTCCAGTGTGTAGGGCTTGGTCAGGTAGACTAAAATTATGGTTACATACCGAAAGGAATATATGTTTGTATACAGGTAGGTTACTGGTGAGCCCGTATAACCATTAGGATCAGGAAGACTTGGGAGATGATTAAGTTAGGGACAGACCATCCAGACACGAAGTATTTAACAGATAGTTAAGAACAGATAGTCCAGAAAAGGGGTGTCTAAAAGATGTTAGGCTAATTTTGTTTATATTGTCTGGTAGGCCCGAGTCAGCCAAATGTTAAAAGTTAACCAAACAAAACTTATGTGTTTGAACAGATAGTTCATTATTACCAGATATTTATGTATGTTTACATAATGATGTTTTACAGTATTTAACCAGTTTTGGTTGCAGGAAAAGGTTTTGCAAAGATATGTTTTAAAAGGATGTTAGTGAGGGGAAACCCGTTCCGCTAAGCGGCGTGGTCTCACTTAACATATTTAACCGGGATGTATAGTATTATTCACACCAGGCTTTATGTCTTACTCGAAGTTTATGTTTTCCCCTTAAACTCTCGGGTGCTCAAAATTGATTTGAGTAGGCTGAGGGGTTAAGGTCTTTTTAGGTTTTAGTAGGATGACGAATAAGGCTATCGGAGGCACGCAGGAGGCAAATGGATAGCTATTTAGGAGTTGCAGTTTTATGCTTTGTTATATTTCTGCTGTGTTTGTACTTAATCAGTTATGACTATATAACTCTGATCATCCAAGGGGGTATTTTCATATACCGCTCTTAGCGTATTTTGTAATAAGTATATTTTATCTTTGCCTGGGAACGTATTGAGATTATGTAAGTTGAATACGGAACATCTGTTTCGAATGTAACAAAGAAAAGTTGTTTTGAAATCTTTGTTTTATTTCATATTAAGTGCTTCTGATATTATAGATACCATTAACATAGCCGTATTTAGTCATCGGAAGCTAATACTATAGATGACTACAACATCTGTAGCACTTAGTTTTGGGCCTCTAGATAGGGGATGTTACAGCTTGGTATCAGAGCATGGTTTATGAAATACTTTAACTAAAAACGGTTTTTGAAAACATAATCCTTAGTAATTAGAGTTAAGATCAGGGTATGGGATAATGCGATAGTAACGTACTTGTATTTGTTATATATAAGTATACGCCATATCTCTAGAATACTATCTTAGTTTGGCTATTCATTTGTATCTCACGAGGCTTGAATACCGATATGGAAGGAAGATGAGGAAGAGTTACTCTTTGAAGAGAGAGCACACCACGAATGGAAATGCCCGACCAAATGCTAGAAGAGCTCCAGGTCAGGCTCAAGCTGAAAATGTCGGTGCTGGGGTTCCCCAAGTGGATGTGGGAGCCATGCATCAGTTTTTCGTAAACATGATGCAAGCTGGAATTGCAGTTGGAGTTGTCGGAGGGAATGCTACTGGAGGAGGAGTTCAGGAAGCTCTGATAGCCAACCATTATGCTAATCTGATCAGAGACTATACCAGGCTTGGAGGAAAGCCGTTCAATGGAACTAAAGATGCGATTGAGGTAGAAAACTGGCTGTTGCATTGTGAGAGGATTTTCGCTAACTTAGGGTTGAATGACGAGCATAAAAGGAGACTTGCTTCAAGACAGCTTCAGGGAGCTGCTCTATTTTGGTGGAACACTGTTGTAGCTAGTCTTGATGAGGAAACCATGACTTGGGTGGAGTTTAAGAGAAGGTTTCAAGAAAGGTTTATGTCAATGATGGCACAGTCATCATTGGTTAGGAAGTTTGCTGAACTAGAACAAGGAGAGATGTTAGTTCTAGAGTATGCTAGAAGGTCTAGAGAATTGGCCCGGTATGGGTATGCCATAGTTGATACAGTGATAAATTGAAATGAGAAGTTTATAAGAGGTTTGTAGCGGGAGTTGGCAAGAGCTACCTTACCGCACTTAAGAGATCCATGTGATGTAGTGGTAGAAATGGCGCTAAGGTAGGAAGAGGCGTTAGCTTGTTTAGAGATGAAGAAGGAGAAGGAACTCCAGGTGGGACAAAGCCAGAAAAGAAAGTTTTTCCATAAGAAGAATGCTCAGAAGGAAGGAGCACAGAAGAAAGGAAAATCTAAGGTGGTCTGTTATAAATGTGATAAGAAAGGACACTATGCTAATGATTGTCATGCTGGAAAAGGAAAGGGTAAAGAAGCAGTTGGAAAGAAGAATGTCAAGTGCTTTAATTGTGATCAAATCGGCTACTACAATAATCAGTGCAAAGAGCCTGCAAAGGATAGGAAGGGCCAAGTGTATGCGGTGGAGCCTGTTGGTTCGAGACCAGGGGCAGAGGAGAAAGGAAAGGCTGTTCTGGGAAGCACGCTGTAGATTCACGGTATGTCTGTTAGCGTTCGGTTTGCTACTGGTGCATCACATCCTTTTATATCTCGATGTTTGGTAGATAAGCTTAACCTAGAACCCTCATATTAAGTTACTTCCTTAAGGGTTGCAAATCCGATAGGAGGGTATGCAACACTTGGGATGAGATGTGACCACTTAGAGTTTGATTTGCTAGGTTACACTTTTTCTTGCAGTTTGCATGTATTTGACTTTGTAGGGTTTGGAATTATATTGGGTATGGATTGGTTAAGTGAGTATGATGCTAGGATATTTTTCCACGATAGGAAAATATCACTTAGGTACCCTGGTTGCAGTGAGCGGATTATTTATACCGTAGAAAGCCCAAATTGCAAAGTGAATGCTTTATTGGGTGTTATGGAATTGGAAGATGAGTTTAGTTGAGTTTTCATGGCAAGAGAATTCGCAGATGTGTTTGAGCCGGTAATTGGATTGCCACCGAAATCAGCCATTGAGTTTCGGATTGATTTAGTGCCTGGAGCAGAACCGGTGAGTAGGCCATAAAGTAGAATGACACCCAACGAGATGAAAGAGTTGAAGGTGTAGTTAGCGGATTTGGAAGGTAAGAATTTTATCCGACCGAGTGGTTCACCTTGGGGAGCTACCATAGTGTTTGCTTAGAAGCCGGACGGATCGTTAAGGCTATGTATCGACTATCGTAAGTTGAATGAGAAGACGATAAAGAACCGATATCCATTTACGAGAATTGACGATTTGTTCGATTAGTTAAGTGGAGCCAAGGTATTCTCTCAACTGGATCTGGCGACGGGATTTAATCAGCGTAGGGTGGCAGAGGATATTATTCATTTGACGGCGTTTAGGACAAGGTATGGATCTTACGAATGGCTAGTTATGCCGTTCGAACTAAACTAATGCGTCGACATTCTTTGTGGATTTGATGAACCAAATTATCCGAGAGCACTTGGATAGATTTGTGTTGGTCTTCATAGATGATATTCTGCTATACTCTAAGGATGAGAAAGAGCATGAAGTTAATCTCAGAGTAGTACTTGAGACCTTGAGGGAGCATCGGCTGAAGGCGTAGTTTTCGAAGTGCCACAAGAAAGAAGTTAAGTTTCTTGGTCATGTAGTCTCGGAGAGAGGATTGGCGATAGATCCGACTAAGATCGAGGCCTTGAATACTTGGAAGAGTCCAGAAACCGCAACTGAGATAAGAAGCTTTCTTGGACTAGCCGGGTATTATAGAAGGTTCATAAAAGATTTTTCGTGGATAGCAGCACCGATGACTAAGCTTACGCGAAAAGATGTGAAGTTTGTATGGACTGATAAGTGTGAGGAAGCATTCTAGAGCTTGAAACACTTATTGACCCATGCACCGGTGTTGGTGGTTCCGGAGGGGAATCAGGATTTAGTTGTTTATACTGATGCATATGGAACTGGTTTGGAAGCTGTGTTGATGTAAAGAGGTAAAGTGATTGCTTATGTTTCTAGACAGCTCAGACCACATGAAGTTAGGTATCCTACGCATGCTCTGGAGTTAGCTGTTGTTATATTTGCGTTGAAGGCGTGGAGGCATTATCTTTTGGGAGAGTGATTTGAGCTTTATACAAATCATAAGTCGCTGAAGTACTTGTTCTCCCAGAAGGAGATGAACATGAGACAACAAAGATGGTTGGAGTTTATTGCTTCTTATGATTTCAGAATTGAGTACACACCGGGTAAAGAAAACAAGGTAGCAGATGCACTTAACAGGAAACATCAGAATGCAGTATTGGCTATGATTGCTGAGTGGAAAGATTTGTAAGCATTATCAGCTTGTAGAGTGCAGTTTAGATCCGAGGCAGGTTCTAGTGCAGGAAATGTTGTATTGTCTTGTTTAGAAGTTCAACAAGTAATGATTGAGAAGAGAGCTTCTAAATAGGAGGAGGATCCAGTTTTGGCTAAACGGATCAGAAGGTTAAAGGTAGGAACAGAGAGCGTTGGCTTAAAGGATTTCAGTCTTGACCATAAGGGGTGGTTAAGAAAGGAAGGTTGTGAGTTTTGAATGTAGGAGACATGAGGAAAGAAGTTTTGGATGAATGCCATCGTTCAAAGTTCACTGTCCATCCTGGGGGAACGAAGATGCATCAGGATATGAAGAGGAGTTTCTTCTGGGAAGGTATGAAACGGGACATTGGTTTATGTGTTAAGAAGTGCTTGAATTGCCAGCAGGCAAAGACTGAACACCAGAAGCCAAGTAGATTGCTTCTACCATTGGAAGTTCCATTGTGGAAGTGGGATTCTATCTATCTCTATGGAGTTTATTGATGGGTTGCCAAAATCTAGTAGAGGGAATGAAAGCATATGGGTCATAGTGGATAGACTAACCAAGAGTGCCCATTTCATTCCAGTAAAGTCAACTAGGACGGAACCTATTTTGGCGAAGTTGTTTATCAAGAATGTGATTAGACTGCACAAGATTCCTAGTAGTATTATCAATGACAAAGATTCTTTGTTCACTAGTGAGTTCTAGAAGAGTCTACAGGAAGCTTTAGGAACCAAGCTCAAGATGAGTACCATTTACCATCCACAGAAAGATAGGCAAACAGAAAGGGTTAATAAAGTCTTGGAAGATTTGTTAAGAGCTTGTGTATTAGATTTCCGAGGATCATAGGAAGACCATCTTCATCTAGTCGAGTTTGCGTATAACAACATTTATCAGACTAGTATTGGGATGGAACCATTTGAGGCTTTATATGGAAGACCTTGTAAATCTCCAGTTTGTTGGTTAGTGACCAGGGATAGAATGGTTCTTGGTCCAGATTTGGTAAAGGAAGCCGCAAAGAAGACTGAGTTGATCCGAGCTAGGATGAAGGAAGCTCAGTCTAGGCAGAAAAGTTATGCAGATAGAAGAAGGAAAGACTTGGAATTCTCTGTTGGAGACTATGTGTTTATTAAGGTTTCACCGATGAAAGGTGTGATTAGATTTGGAAAGTCAGGAAAGTCAGCACCTAGATTCATATTCATTGGACCTTTTCGTATTGTTGAGAGGGTCGGGGAGGCTCGCTTATAGAGTGGAGTTACCGAATAGTTTGGCTGGAGTCCATGATGTATTCCATGTTTCTCATCTTAGAAAGTGTGTTATAGACCCGGAGACTACTATAGCACCTACAGTGTTAGAGGATTTAGTAATAGAGCCGAATTTGACTATAGTTAGAAAGCCGATTAGATTGTGGCTAGAGATGAGAAGAAGTTGAGGAACAAGACAGTCAGATTAGTAGAGGTATTGTGGAGTGACATTGCTAGAGACTGTACTTGGGAGATTGAGAGCAAGATTAGAGACTCTTATCCTCATTTGTTTGATGGTATGTTTTACCTTTGATTGTTTTTTTGTGTACCTTATCGTAATTTCGAGGACGAAATTCTTTAAGGAGGGGAGTCTGTAACACCCCATATTTTATAACATTATCTAGGATATTGAATTAGTTAAATTAAATAAAATAATATGGAGATTAATAGAATGAGATTTGATTTAGCTAAGGGTAACCGTGCCATGTTAAATATAAATCAAATGAAACAACATGAACTAATGTGTTAGGAAATAAGGAAGGGAAAAATGGAAAATAGAAGGGACCTATACCCTAAACCCTTAGGAAACGAAGCACATGTTCATTCTCATTTTATAAAACTAAAACATCAAGGCTGGCCACCATTTCCATTCTCAAGAGAAGATAAAGTTAAGATTCAAGAGAAAGAAGATAATCAACAAATTCAACATCAAATCTCACATCTTTTAATCCCAAAGCTAAGGTGAATAATTACTACATCCCATTTTCTTATAGTTTTCGGTTTCAAGGTGGATCCGAAATGTTTTTGCAAGTTTATGCCATGTTTTTGATGATTAAAGTTATATATATGCTTGTTGATGAATTATATACGTTCATGTTAGTTTTTACGATATGTTTGACATGAAAACCCTATTATATGACATCCAAATGCGTTGAATATTTAAATATAGGTCAGAAATGATATTTTGGAGATGAATTTCAATTTTCATAATTTCCTGAATTAATGTGGCTTTTATATTAATTTTCTAGTAAAGAAAATGATTTATTGGGTTATAAATTATTTACGGCTAAATAATTATTATTTGGGTTGAAATTTTTATATGTAGGGAAACATATTAAAATATATTTTTTGAATTTTTCCAGATTTTTCCTAAGTGTTTTGATGAATATATAAAATTATTTAAGGTATGGGACATAAATGTTTTATATATTTAATTAAGGAGAAGGGGCATTTTTATAAAATAAAATCTTTATTTATTTCTGAAATTATTGGCAGCACTTTTCTGAAAAGAATTTATTAACCAATGAGAATTTGATAAACAAAGGCAAGTTAGTTGAAAAGTTATCTCTTTTAAGTTAAAAACAAGAAAATCATGCTTTTAGCATGTTTCATCCATTTTCAGCATCAAACCTTCCGATCAGACCTTTCGACAAGGTCGAAAGGTATTATAGTTTTCGACAAGATCAGAAACCATTGTGTATCGTATCAAGCCATTTGGTACGCAACAAATTAGACAAGGTCAAAGGGTACTTGGTTGAAACCTTAGTTGCCGAAGAGGTTGGAGTATGTTTGTTTTATAAACCAAAACTAATGCCTGCTTTGCTTTCGAAAAGGAGCTTTCAACTTGGTTCCTTTCGACCAGGTCAAATGTTTAAAATAAAGGTTTAAACCTTTCGACGAGGTCGAAAGGTAAGCTTGCTTTCAAAGGGGTCAAAATCCCCTAGCTACCGCCTTTCAACCTTTCGAAGTCATGCTTTCGACAAGGTCGAAAGGTTTATGTTTGCGCCCAAAATTGGTCACAAACACCCAATTGCAGATGAAAGCACCAATTCACAGTCTCAGATCACATATAGACAAAATGTAGAGGATATAAATATGGAGAACACTCAAAATTTAAAAGGAAAGTAATAGAAAGACAGGGTTTATAGTGGTTCGGCGTTGTATCCTACATCCACTTTGAATGATTTGATGCTTATTGCTGATTGCTAATTGATTACAATGGTAAATAACTCTAACACTCAAGATACAATGAAGATCCGACAGAATAACAGCGTAGCAGAGTAAAAAAAGTCCCTTTTCTATTGGCATTGGAGTGCTATTTATAGGTGTAGGTCTGAAATATCTGCCTCTGAACTCGGAATACTCCTTCTCACACGTGGGTGGGCCCACGTAATCGATCAGGGGTCATTTGGGATCGATCCCTATCTCCTTCGTATCGATCAAGATGGTGTCCATTTAGGCTGAGATCGATGATGAGCGTTCTTCTGGTGGTATGTAAGCTACGGTGAAAATTTGAAGGCACTTGGACTTGTAGATCTCGAGTTATGTTCGATCCAAAGTTCACATTGTAGGTAGGCTGGAGCATTCGCATCGATACCTTCGTATCGATCAACTTCAGATCGATAACTATTCGTATCGATCGGTTGTGCACTGATGATGCGGGGCGGTAATCACATGAAGATCTGAGTTTCATGTCGCTTCATGTCGAGTGACCATTTCCTTTGGTTGACAATCCCTCTTCGTATCGATCATGTGCCCTCGTCTTCGTATCGATCGACTGTTGAACTCTTCGTACCGATCCCCGCCTTATTTCGTATCGATGCCAGAACCTTCCATTCGTATCAATTCTTGGCTATCCTCTTCATATCGATCAAGTGAGTGATCGATACGAAGCATGCCTCTGCTGCTTGATGGATACGAACAGATGGGTGATGATGGACGTACACGAACTGATGCTCGTGGGCTGATGGATACGAAGCAGATGGGGGATGGATACGAAGTGGTGTGATGATCGATCCAGGGCTCAGACCCAAAGCGACCGCTTCCTTGACCCGAAGTAAACCTATCACTGACTCGAAGCATGGTGCTTGGTGACACGAAGTAAACTGTAAATACGCCAATCCATTAAAGACCCGAAGCAAGCCCTTCTCTAACCCGAAGTAACCTTCCTGAAAACCCGAAGTAAACCTAGGGACGACTTGAAGCAAACTCTAGGCAACTTGAAGCAACTCAATTTTTATCGAAACCATATTTTAAGTATCTTGCGCTGTTTGTCTATCGACTGTGCCATATCATGGCCTCATGATCATGTTTATTATCCGTGGTAATTCAGCTTTGACCATTGTGCAGTCAATTGGGTTAAACCCGCCTGTACGTTGCCTTGCCAAAAGGCGGGTTAACACTTTGCCCCCCAAAACATGTCTTGCGATAGGAAGGTGTGTTTTGTAGTGCCATAAGCTTGATGTTTGTATCATGTTGATGACCTGTAAAGAGATCAACAATCTTACTTGATTGTGAATGGTGACCGTTCGTGGTTGTGTGCCGTTCGGGGCGATACATGACCGTTCAAGGTCGGATGTCGTTCAAGGCGAATTGTGACCATTCGAGGTCGGGTGTCATTCGTAGCGAATTGTGACCGTTCGAGGTCGAGTGCCTTTCATGGCGAATTGTGACCATTCGAGGTCGGGTTTTGGAATTATTAACATTAGTACATTCAAATGAGTCTTACAACAAAAATGTCCAACTAAATCAAGTTCAGATGCAAAAAATAGAAAACAAAAGCAAAACAAAAACGTCAAAGTGCAAACACCTCCACTGTTGCAGTTTATAGTCGTCTCAGAGCATGCCTGAGCACCGTTCGTAATCCCGTGCATGTGTAAGCAACTTAACTGTTGTTAGTGCGGAATTTGCTACTTATTCGTCATTATTGCAATCAGTTGATGATAAGTTGATGCCTTGATCCGGAGCTATTCTCATTGGATGCAGATGGCGGCCGCTCTTGTTCCTCCGTCGCTGCTCGCCTTTTCACATACTACAATAGCATACCGTTCTGGATATGTCCTTCTATCTCATCCCTCAAGTGCCTGCAATCATTTGTACTATGGCTGCTTAGCTCGTGGAATTAGCAATACTTGTCTGATTTCTTCTCATTATGGGTTGGATCCCTCCTCATTGGTCTCCGATAGGGAACCCGCGCCCTTGTGTCTTGATATATTCGCTTAAGTCTCGCTCAGCTCCGAATAAGAGGTAAATCTTGGCTCCTTTCGCGATCGCCTCGACTCGTCAAAGCTGTTATCTGCTTTTCACTTCCCTTGATCCTTGTTCGAATCTTTCCCGGGCGGATCCCCGCCTTTGACTGCATAAACATCAACTTCATCTCCTTCCTTTCTCTTAGCCTTTACATCTTCCTATCGCGGAAACCTTTCCGCCTCATGGTAAAACTCTCCCAGGTCCAAAGGGGGATCCCTTGTCAATGAATTCTTGAATTCCGTGCCATCAGCTATGCCAGATACAACTGCCATCCGAACCATGGATGGATCTGGCCGATCCACTGATACTGCCGCTGCATTGAATCGCGTTAGAAAACTCCTCAAAGATTCCTCGGTTTTCTGCTTCAGTGTTGTCAAACTCATCACATTCTTGGGCCTCGAGATGTGATCTCTGAATTGCCTCATAAACTTCTCAATCAACTCGGTGCATATTCCAATGGAGCCGCTTTCTAATTGTTTGAACCACATCACTGCTATATCCATCAAATACAATGGGAAACACCGGGCCATGACTTCCTCCGATGCCCTCAGTACCTCCATGTGCCTCATATACCTCGTCAGATGTACTACCGGATCCGTCCTTCCATCATACGTCTCAATGTAGGTAGCTTGAATTTAGGTGGGTTCCTGGCCTACCTAATTTCGGGAACGAAGGGTCTCCTGTTCACATCTTCCAGATCTCTATTCATTAATCCTTCTCTCATGGCTCGTTAGACCATCTCTTCCAATCTGTCACTGCCATCAAGAGGTAGGCCTTGTTCATTTCCTTTGACCTACCCCCCGAGTTCCCGAGGGAATCCTAAAATATGCTCAGTTGGACGAGCATTCATTCCTTCGTTGACGCCAAACTGCATGGTACTGCCTGGTATCCTATTTGGAATTGGGCCAACATGATCCGGGGGCATGCCCCCTAGCTCAGGGGCTGTTCTTGATGGTCCCGCTCTATCTGGAATCTTGGTTGCTCCGTGTCCCTAACTTTGGTTCTGGATTCCATTTGTTCCAGCTGCTTCGTTCTCTCGATTCTATGCTCCAGCTTGTCCAATCTGCCGGAGTAGGTTCTGTATCATTTCCTCCTGCCTTTTCAGCATCCCTTCCTGCATAGCCTCCATCATCATCATCTCCATTTCGTCTCTGATGATGAAAACTGAAGTCTGATTAGCTCTTGAAGAAGCCTCCTGACTTCCTTCATGCCGACTCCTTTCCGCTCTTTTTCTCTTTGTTGATTGCTTCGTCATAGCTTTTCAAATCTAAGTTCCTAAGCCTTCAAACCCAAAATCCAAGCTTTAGAATCCCTGATGGCTAGCCTTCTCAATGAAAGCACACAAATGTTTATGCCCAAAATTGGTCACAAACACCCAATTGCAGATGAAAGCACCAATTCACAGTCTCAGATCACAGATAGACAAAATGTAGAGGACATAAATATGGAGAACACTCAAAATTTAAAATGAAAACGGTAAAAAGACAGGGTTTATAGTGGTTCGGAATTATAGCCTACGTCCACTTTTAATCATTGGATGTTTATTGCTGATTGTTAATAGATTACAATGGTAAATAACTCTAACACTCAAGTAACAATGAAGATCCGATAGAGTAACAGCGTAGCAAAGTCAAAAAGTCCCTTTTCTGTTGGCATTGGAGTGCAATTTAAAGGTGTAGGTCTGAAATATCTGCCTCTGAACTCGGAATACTCCTTCTCACACGTGGGTGGGCCCACGTGATCGATCAGGGTTCATTTGGGATCGATCGGGATCGATCCCTATCTCCTTCGTATCGATCAAGATGGTGTCCATTTAGGCTGAGATCGATGATGAGCGTTCTTATGGTGGTATGTAAGCTACGGTGAAAATTTGAAGGCACTTAGACTTGTAGATCTCGAGTTACGATCGATCCAAAGTTCACACTGTAGGTAGGCTGGAGCATTCGCATTGATACCTTCGTATTGATCAACTTCAGATCGATAACTATTCGTATCGATCGACTGTGCACTGATGATGCGGGGCAGTAATCATGTGAAGATCCGAGTTTCATGCTGAGTGACCGTTTCCTTTGGTTGACCATCCCTCTTCGTATCGATCCCGTGCCCTCGTCTTTGTATCGATCGGCTGTTGGACTCTTCGTACCGATCCCCGCCTCATTTCGTATCGATGCCAGAACCTTCCATTCGTATCGATACTTGGCTATCCTCTTCGTATCGATCAAGTGAGTGATCGATACGAAGCATGCCTCTGCTGCTTGATGGATACGAACAGAAGGGTGATGATGGACGGACACGAACTGATGCTCGTGGGCCGATGGATACGAAGCAGATGGGGGATGGATACGAAGTGATGTGATGATCAATCCATGGCTCAGACCCGAAGCAACCACCTCCTTGACCTGAAGTAAACCTATCCCTGACTTGAAGCATGGTGCTTGGTGAATCGAAGTAACCTGTAAATATGCCAATCCATCAATGACCCGAAGCATGCCCTTCTCTAACCCGAAGTAACCTACCTGAAAACCCAAAGTAAACCTAGGGACGACTCGAAGCAAACTCCAGGCAACTTGAAGCGACTCGATTTTTTTCGAAACCATATTTTAAGTATCTTGCGTTGTTTGTCCATCGACTATGCCATATCTTGGACTCATGATCATGTTTATTATCCATGGTAATTCAGCTTTGACCATTGTGCAATTAATTGGGTTAAACCCACCTGTATGTTGCCTTGCCAAAAGGCGGGTTAACAGTTTACTTGTTTTCAAAACCAGCTGCTTCTTCCATGCTTTCGAAAGGAAGCTTTCGAATTAGATGTTTTACCCTTTTATATTCTAATTGAAGTATAACCCAAGGTTTCGAAAGAGATGTTTAGAGTATTAAAAGGCGGGATCCTATTGATTTAAAAAGAAACGTTTAAAGCTTTCGAAGGGTATCTTCTGAGGGGGTCGGAAGCTAAGCTTTCGACAAAGTCGAAAGGTTGCTTTCGAAGAAGTCAAAAGGTTTTAAAAGAAGTTTTTCCACATGTTTTAAATTGAACCCAAAGAGCTTTTGAAAGGTTTATGTTTTAAGAGTTGAATGCTTTCGAAAGGTTTTAATTGCTGAATGGTTTCAATGGGGTTGAAAGAAAAGCTTTCGAAGGGGTCGAAAGCCAAGCTTTCGATGGATTCGAAAGGTAGCTTTCGAAGGGGTCGAAAGGTAGCTCCCAACAGAGTCAAAAGGTTCTATTTTAATGGTTTTGAAAGTTTTGAAATGGATGGTTTTTCCAAGGTTCTCTAATGCAATGTTTTGAAGTGTTTTAAGATGGGACATCTAAGGTTTTAATGCTTTCGAAAGGAAGGTTTTCAATCGTTTCGAAAGGTTTGAATGCTTTCTAAAGATACGCTTTCAAAAGTTTAGAAAGGGGACTTTCAATGGAATCGAAAGGGGTACTTTCAAATGTTTAAATGTTTTCATCAACTAAGAATTAAGTAAAGTTTATATATAACATGGCAATATGATTTTGAGTAAAGCATAAAGATTATATATTTTTCCTTATGTTAGTTTGATTTAAAGGTTTTAAAGCATTTTGAAAAGGTTTTCAAGGAAAATTATGGGTGGGGTTCCCTAAGTGAAAATGACTTAGATATTAGAATACCAGATGGGACTGGTATAAGGTCGCGCCCTATACATTAGCTATTAGCCCTAGCTAATTGTTGTCCAAAATTCTAGTGTGTAGAGCTTGGTCAGGTAGACTAAATTTATGATTACACACCATAAGGAATACATGTTTGTATACAGATAGGTTATTGGTGAGTTTGCAATACCACTAGGATCAGGAAGACCTGGGAGATGATTAAGCTAGGGACAGACCATACAGAGGCGAAGTATTTAATTGATAGTTAAGGACAGATAATCCAGAAGAGGTGTATCTAACAGATGTTAGACTAATTTTGTTTATATTTTATGGTAGGCCCAAGTCAGCCAAAGGTTAAAAGTTAGCCAACAAAACTTATGTGTTTGAACAGATAGTTCATTATTACCTGATATTTATGTATGTTTACAAAATGATGCTTTACAATATTTAACCAAATTTGGTTGCAGGAAAAGGTTTTGCAAAGATATGTTTTAAAAGGATGTTAGTGAGGGGAAACCTGTTCCGCTAAGCTGCGTGGTCTCACTTAACATATTTTACCGGGATGTATAATATTATTCACACCAGGCTTTATGTCCGACTCGAAGTTTATGTTTTCCCCTTAAACTCTCTGGTGCTCAAAATTGATTTGAGTAGGCTAAGGGGTTAAGGTCTTTTCAGGTTTTAGTAGGATGACGAATAAGGCTACTAGAGGCATGCAGGAGGCAAACAGATAGCTATTTAGGAGTTGCAGTTTTATGCTTTGTTGTATTTCCGCTGTGTTTGTATTAAGTCAGTTATGACTATATGACTCTGATCATCCAAGGGGGTATCTTCATATACCGCTCTTGGCGTACTTTGTAATAAGTATATTTTATCTGTGCTTGGGAACGTATTGGGATTATGTAAGATGAATATGGAACATCCGTTTTAAATGTAATGAAGAAAAGTTATTTTGAAATCTGTGTTTTGTTTCATATTCAAGTGCTTCTGATATTATATATACCATTAACATAGCCGTATTTAGTCGCCAAAAGCTAATACTATGGATGATTGCAACATCTGTAGTGCTTAGTTTTGGGCCTCTAGATAGGGGATGTTACAAACTCATTCTGATTACGTCCAGATGTTCTCCTTAATTTGGGATGAATTAAGGTCCTTAACTCGTTGATGAATTTAAATGGTGGGACCAAAACATTCCAAACCTTTTATAAGTCCATTCTTGTGTTTTTCTAAGTGTACATGTCAAGTTTCAAGTCGTTCTGACCTAAGACCTTAATCCTGGGTTGATCTAAGACCTTAATTCGGTAGGTTGATCTAAGGCCTTAATTTGAGGGTGAATTAATTACTTAGCCAATTTTTCTACCAAATTTCCTAAGCTCAATTCTCTAGTCCTTTTAAGCGTGCTTTTAAGTTTTCAAGTTGTTTTGTCCTCGTTTAAATCCTTTAAGTCCAGTTGAAATCTGCTTTGCTAAAAAGCGGGTTTACACTTGCCTTACAAAGTACACCTTTCGATTGTAAGTTGTGCTTTGTTCCAGAACAAATTCCATTAATCAATCTTCGATAGTTGAGCTCTCCGGCTACTTCAATTTTGGTGAATCATCCAGTTTCTTCATATTCTTTTATAAATCAAAGGTCATTCCAAACTTGTTACAGCCTAAGATTCTAGACTCTACCAAAGTATAGTCTATACATCACAACTATTCCGATTTCATTTGGAGTTATTACATCACATATCTACAATCGGCCCGTGTTCATCTAGGATTTGTCTGTTTTATTCTAATTACAAGGCGTTCAAATCCTTTTAGCAAACTCAAATCTGTTTTCATCCTTAGGTTCGATCTCTTCGGACCATTCATCATCAATTCTAGGATTCAATCCTTGGTGGTCACATGTTGAGTTTAACCCTTTTGCTCTCTAACAAGGTCACCTACTCTCATGTAAGAGGGACCCAATGACTGAGTAGGCCCACCACTCCATCTCTGTTGAGAGTACCTACCCTCGACCTCTCTGGGTCCTTGCTGAACCAATTCGCTTACTCTTCTATAAGGGCACTCACTCTTCGACGAGGGATCCAACAACAGTAAGTCCATTCAGTCGCACTTCAGTGAAGTGACTTATTTCTTGCACTCCAGCCCATCTCTCTGGGCGGTAGCTCTATGGCGACTAAAGAAGCCCATCCTTTTCACTCTATGGTGATGTGGCTCAGTTCTTGCACTCCGGCCCCATCTCTTCTGATTGTAGCTCTAAGGCGATCCAAATCCGTTCAAGCCCATCCAGTTGCTCTCCGACCAGGGGACTTGCACCATGTGCTCTGGCCCCGTCTCTCCGGACGGAAGCTCTAAGGCAATCCAAATACATACAGGCTCATCCGCTTGCTCTATAGTAATGGGATTTACACCTTGCACTCTGGTCTTATCTCTCTGGACGAGATATAAAGCAATAAATATCAGTCATCATGCTCCCTTGGATTTATCAAAAGTCAAATAAGCTAAAATCCTAAGTGTTCGTCCCAAACATCCAACTCAGAGCATGTCTAGAAACCAATCTATGTCTCATACACATGTAAGCATTCCTAGGTTGTTATTATTCTAAGTAATCAGCCCAGAAATCCGACTTAGAGCACGACTGGGGACCAATCTAGTGTTTGTGTACGTCTAAGTGGTCTAAGGTTATTATTATCCTAAATAATCATCTCAAGCATCCAACTCAGAGCGTGCTTTGAGACCGTTCGGGATCCTATGCATGTGTAAGTAACCTAAGGTTATATTGCATCATTTATTTAAACTCGGGTTAAGGAATCGAACCTAACCCCATTCCATCCCGATCTTGGGATTGTCATCCAATGGATGTCTTGATCCATAACTTCTTTCTGCCTCCTATTCCAATGGTGGGCTTCTGGTTCCAACTCCTGCCACCATGCACTCGCATTTTGATTTGCCTCTTTAGCTCCAGCATCGTCCATTCCAAGCAGTAAAGCTAACCCTAGATCCAAATCTATCGTGTCCCTAAGTCATGGGGGGATTGTTCTGGTTTGCTTTTCTCTATCTCCAGAAGCTCTTGCATTGGTTTATCTTCTTTTGTTTTGAATTCCAACTACTATGGCTATTCATTGTTGTCCAATCCCTTAGAAAAATCCATCTAGTAGTTCCTGTTGTCTACTTATTATTCCATATTGCATCTCCTTCATCATTCCTATCTCTTCATTGGTTATGTAGATGGATTAGTGAGAATTTGAGGACACCTCCTGGCTGCCCCCATGCTCTAGTTAACTTGCTCCACTTTTAGATCTAGTATTAGTCTTCTTCATCTTCTTTGAATATCAAATTCAAGCTTCAAGTCTTCAGATCTAGCTTTGTTCTCAGTGAAAGCACCAAAATGTTTACCCAAAAAATCGATCAACATCCAAAATCAAAATGAAAGCACCAGTTCAGATTAAAGTAAAGTAGAATAATAGAAAGCAGTATAAGAGACGGAATTTTTATAGTGGTTCGGCATAATCTTCAACCTATGTCCACTCCTATGTCCACTTTAATCAAGTTTATTATTGGTTGCCAATTGTTATCTCTTCGAATTACAACTAGTTTTTCCCAAGATCTAAGTTACATGAATTTGAATAAGAATGGAAGAGATAAGAAGTGAAGAAGGTGTTGATGAAGCTCTAATTCCAAGAGTGTTGAAGGAGATCTAGCAGAGAGAAGATTCTTTTATGGTAGTAGGTAGGTTGGTATTTATAGAGGAACTAGGCAGCATATAGTCAGAGGCCCAATAGCAATGAAGTCCAGAAACCAGTCCAAGACAACACAAGAAATATCATGACTCCTCAGGTTAAGGGCTAAATTCTAAACTAAATTCATTTCCTTAATTTGGTACTGAATCTAATCCTTAGCCATTTTATGGCCAAGTCCTTTTGGGTCAAGTTCCTTGCGTCATCTAGATGTCCTCCATATAATTTGGTAGATTGTTGATGAGTTTTGATCATCATTCTTCCATAACTTAGATTATCCTACCGTTTGGACCACCACGTCTTCATTCTTGATGATAAGACCTTTGGAAATCTACGAAATTCATGAATGTGCATAGAAGGATTATGGGATCACTTGTGCCAAGTGTGAATATGCCAAGGCTTAGCACCTATATTCGGTATCGTATTAAGGTCCTTAATTCGGGGATAAATTTAGGTGCTTGGCCCAGTCATGGTGAAACTTTCCCAAGTCCTTCTTTTGCCTTTTCTAAGTGCTCTTGCTAAATTTCAAGTCATTCTTATTCCGTCTCAATGTTCTCCTTAATTCGGGAAGAATGAAGATCCTTAATTTGATGGTAAATTTAATTGGTGGATCCAAAACACTCCAAACCTTTTTCAAGTCCTTCCCTGTCTTTATCTAAGTGTACATGTCACGTTTCAAGTCGTTCTAACCTAAGACCTTAATTTAGGGTTAGTCTATGACCTTAATTCAGGGGGTTGATCTAAGGCCTTAATTCAGAGGGTTGATCTTGGCCTTAATTCGAGGGTTAATTAAGGAGTTGGCCAATTTTTCAACCAAATTTCCCGAGCTCAATTCTCTAGTCCTTTTAAGTGTGCCTTAAAGTTTTTAGGTTATTTTGTTCTCGTTCGAATCTTTTAAGTCCAGTTGAAATCTGCTTTGTTAAAAAGCGGGTTAACAAGAGTCTCCTCAAGATTCTTTTCCTTCTCACATCTTTTAGCTTCGCGTAATTCGACGACGTAACATTTTCTTACCGTGTTTTGGTCTCCTCTTACCTCTCCAACCACATTTTCCATTGGAAACTTCATTGTAACGCACTATGGGCCAAAGATTTTTTGAAATCAACAAGGGTCGGTCGGTCCAAGAAAGCATTGTAAGCTGAGAATTCATCAACTATCATGAAGGTTTGAATAAGAACCACCCTCCATTCTCCTTCTCCAAGTTCTACAGGTAAGTCAATCATCCCAACTGGCAATTTTGGTTCACCTATAAATCCCTGAATCTTCATCCTACAAGCAGTTACGTCCTTCATGCTGATCTTAATCTGTCGAATGTTTATCAGAAAAGGATGTTAACCGAACTTCCACTGTCAACCAATACTCTATGCACAACTATCGACCCTATTCCAACCATCACCACCATTGGGTCTAGAGTTGGCACTCTATACCTTTAGTATCTTGGATTTGTAATACGATATCATCAGTTAGCAACTTTTGTTGTTTGGCCGGGACTATCAACAATATCAACCAATTATTACGAAAACAAGCCTATCCTGCAGGCCCCGTTGGCTCATGGTTGGTCTTACTAGGGTGGTCTGAACTTCATTTTCGACATTATGCCTATTTACGTCAGTGTTCAGTTCTAATCTATCATCATCAAGTTTCATGTCATCTTCGGAATCATAAATAATCATTGCATTGTTCACTTAAGGAGTGTTCACTCCAAGATTTGGGTTTGCAGCAGGCTATTTCCAATATGAGGATTACTTCCTTTTCCTTTTACTATGATCCTCGCAACTCCACCAGCAACCTCCTTCTGCTTTTGTTTATAGTTTCTCCTATTTAAGCCCAAACAGAGGAATTCTCTTGTTCTTTGGAAGCTGCAGTTTCTTGTCTAGCTCTCGGAGCACTTGGTGACTGCAGCACTAAAAAGCATTGATCTTATCCATGAGAGCCTATTGGCTATCAGACATTTTCTGGTTAAGTTTGTTAACTATATGGTTAAGCTCTCTTTTAGTCACAACATCCTATTCAATGGAGGAATTTGAGCTAGATTTTCAGTATTAACCTCTGTTCGATGATTGTTAGGCATTATTCACTTCATTTTGTTGGGGGTATGTTTTATCACCACCAACTGTTGCTTCTGTGGATCTTCTAGAAGTAGTCCTTTGTTTTCAAGGCGCCATTGATTTCTAATGGCAAGCCTATGGATCTCCGAAGAAAATTCCCTAGATCTAGTCGCTGGATCTCTCCTAATCCAAAATAGCAAGATGGATCTAAGCCTGGAAGTAGATTCTCTTAATGAAAGTACCAAAACATTAATGCCAAAATGCATCAACCTCCAAGAATAGGTTTTAGGAAACCTATGAGAACTCGATCTAGTAGATAATAGTAATAGTAAAAGGAAATGAACAACAATAAAGAAGAGAGACACAAGATTTTATAGTGTTTCGGCAATCTTTGGCCTACGTCCACTTTATAACTTTGTTGCTTATAGATTAGATTGAGATTACAAGGGATTTGAGAGAGAATAAGTCAAAAGTATAGGAGTTAGACTGATTCTAAGCCATAATTTTTTTTAAAGTAGCTGCCTTGGTGACTATTGTGTAGAAGAGGATGATAAAGAAGTGACAGAGCTTGCGTGTAGTGATAGCAGAACCCCATTCCTATTTTGGTTGCTTTATGGTTTGTATTTATAGCGGTCGAAGTCGCATTAGGCCTGAAGGAGAGTTGGAACAAAGTCCAGATGAAAGCCTGAAAGAGTGTATGATGTCGTGAACTCACTTAGATTAACTACACATGTCGGTACAGACCTCTCATTTTCGTGCCGACATCTGTAGTTAACTCCAATTGAGTCGATTTCTTATGTACACTTCATGCTACGTGATTTTGGGTTGTCCCATGTTGTTTTCGTTGATAGTTGGTTGATATTGGTGGTATTTCCTTTATCACTTGAACTGCTAACTCTTCAGCTCTTGCACTAGATTATTCAAAACCCTTGGAAATCTCTTGAGCAAGCATAGAAAATGTAAAGAATGACTTCTGCAAAGTTTGAGTGGAATACACGGAGCCAGAAGAGGTCAGCCCCAACATTAGAGGTCATCATTGACTTCTATGGTTAGCCCTATTTTGGTTGAGTTTTCTTTGAGATGTTTCTATCCCTTATCTAAACGTCCTTCCAAGATTTCAAATCGTTCCATCTTCATCTTAACGTTCCAACTCCTATTGATTTCTGCTTGGTTAAAAACCCATTTAACACTTCCCCTTTTAATTCCTAATTAATTTTTAATCAAGCTAACCAATTTCGCTTTCCTTTGCATGGCCGGCCAAATATGTCCACTTGCATGGACTAATTTTTCAAAAAGCCTATTAAGTAACTAGATGTATTTAAATCCCATTTAAATACATACCGATATCGCATATCGACACATGCATGTAACTTTTATACATACATTCAAATAATTACAAATAACGCCCAAGATATTAAATAAATAAATTTAATTAATTTATAATATTTTATAAACTAATTAAATTATGTAGTTTTTCGGAGAATTCACAAAATGCGGTTGTGAGATCGACCTCATACAACCGAGGAGATTTCAACTTTATGTAGGTTGCATTTTATCGTGCACTGATCTCACAAAACTTAGGAGACAAACTCTTTACTGAATAGTGATACACTTAATGTTTCAACTCAGATCCAACCATAGTCACTTGATGGATCGTAGTGCCATAATTTAACTATAATCAAAGTGGAGTATTCATATTGGAGTTCCATAGTACTCTCAAGTCGTGGGAACCATGAAACATCGTCACACTAAGGTATCCTACTTGAACTAGTTGTTATCTGATGGAAATAGGCTGGTCTACAGCAAGTAAATTGGGAGAATTTCGAAAATGTCCGTATTTGGATCATAGTGAGCCTATGAAGTCTAATGGGGTTTCACTAGATCCAATCTTGTTATTTTAATAAAATCATATTTTATTAATATATTTTTTTGATAATTAATTAAATAAGATAATTAAGTATGAAATTTTTAAATGAATGAATATATTAAATATATTCATATTTCAAATTGTGTGACAAAAATGTGAAACTTAAAGAAAATGTGATTGTTAGTTGTTAAAGGATAAGAACAAACACGTAATTAGATCTCTATGTAATCACATCATGATCTAAAAAGGAAAGAAATAAAAGGAGGCTACATTGATTGATTTTACCTTTCCTCTTTAGCAAAATTTTAATTGCACAACATCTCATTACCGTACAAGTGATGATATGATACAACAAAAATGTCAAAACCTACAATCAATAACATAGTTATATGTATAGATATTGGGATTTATGTCTATCATATATATATATATATCGCCACATATATGTATATTCTATTGCCTCAATTTTAAATTGCATAAAAAGAAAAATCTTAAAAAATATTTCTAAAACATGCCTTAAGAATATAAAGTATAAATATAAATGTTTATATACATATACGCATGAACATGTGTACACGAGCACGCATGTCAGTGCATGCGCACACACATACAGATATATATTGCGCATACGCACACACACAGAGATATTAGATATATATTGCATGCATGCATGCGCACGCGTGCACACACATAATTGGGGGATTGATGGAACTTGCACTTGCTGCGAATCCAAACTTAGGAGCAAGGACTCCATAAGAGGATATGGTAATGGCTGATTCTAATTCAAAGGATGATGATCCGCTTAAGGAAGATGGGCCAGAGCCACGTGCTAAGCTTCAAAATGACGGAAAGAAGTCCATACTGTTCCAACGCGTCCATTTGCAAGCTAGTGGAACCCCACAGCAATGGCCCTCCCAAAGAATGGAGAGCCTAGGCTTCAGCCAACTAACCAAAACCGTTTGCAAGTCAAACACTTGGCACGACTATTGACGACTGACCCATGGAGGATCGGGCAAGTGGTCATCGTAAAAGATCATCAAAAATCATCGAAACGGTCGTCGAATAATTCACTTCAGGGTCCATTCGAACTCAGACCCGAAGTAATCACCCATTTGATTCGAAGCAGATTCTAGAAATTCAGGCCCCAAAGCGAACTCGGGTAATCGCCCATTTGACTCGAAGCAGTCCCATAAAACTTTGGCCTGAAGTAAGACTTGGGAAAACTAAGATTTTCCCCAAGCAAACACCAATAAGATTCCAAGTATTGTTCGTCGCTGGTCCAACACTTCAAATTCCATGACTCCAATAGAATAATTTGCTGAATCCATGCAAATAGCAAATTTTCTTGGGTTGGACTCCAAGGAAATTATCGTTGACCCGTAAACACCGATCTGCCCATAACTCAAGCATATGAACTCCAAACCACTTGAAATTTGAAATGAAGCCTTATGGGGCCTTCCTTGTCAACCTATACCAATCTTGCCAAGTTTAGGAAAATTTGGCATTCATCACAGATTGATATCTTCAACCATTAAAACATTGGACAATCGTGCATACATTATTAATTAGCATTACAAACAACTAGAACTTGAAAACTGAGGAGGCGAACAAGGATCGGGGTTCTCCTTTGAGCCGAACTTCGTTTAATGAGAAGGGAAGACAACCCCGAGAAGTTCATTGTGCATACTATGCCATCTTGCAATAGGACGATAGGCCCTAAAATAGCATTTGCATGCGTATAATTGGCATGAGGATGGAGCTGGGATAACATACGGTGTACGTGGTAAATGTTTCCCAATCTTCTTAAAGGGTGTTGCTTCTACATGGTGTACCAGGCTCCCACCAAGATCCATCTCAACCTTTGACGAACTAGAAAGGAGATTTCTAGAATGGTGTAGATTCTGTACAGCATGACCAAAGGACGTGATGCATCTAGCATGCCACAAAGACCTAAAGAACCACCAGACGGAGATGGAGCTATAGGACTTCAGAGACCTTCTGCTCTAGCAAGACCACTAAGACCCAATGGAGAAGCGCCTGGGCCAACTGAAGAATGAAGGGTTATCAAATAACACCATGGCTAGCTAACTACCAGGGAATGGGGCAATAACCTAAAGCGATTCCCTCTCATCCATCCTTATATAGTTTCGTTTTCCAATTGAGCCTTACCAGGACACTTGGGGCATTGTATTTAGTGTGACATTGGGAATGCTTTTATGCCTTCGAACCATGAATAGGAAGTATAGACTTACTAACCGCCTGGTCGATGGGTCATATCAATCCCCCCTTTTGAGAACCAAAATTGCTCCGGTAGCGTTGAGAAGGCATGTCTGAAGGATCGTCAAATAAGCAGATACAACCCCTAAGTCTCTGGAAACTAATAAAACTGTGCTCCCGTTGGCCGAACCCTAACATTCCTCTTGAAGTCGACAAATTATCGCTCCAAGGCCGTCTGGTCAGCAATCATCTGATCCAAAAACCATTCATGAACGTGAAGGTATTTCATGAACTAAAGCATCGTGAAGGCAAACCGGTAGATCAGCGGTCATTTGATCCAGAAACCCTTCTCGAACTTGAAGGTCCTTCATGAACTAAAGCATCGTGAAGGCGAATCGGTAGATCAATGGTCATTTGATCCAAAAACCCTTCGCAATCACGAAGGTCCTTCATGAACTAAAGTATCATGAAAGCCGAACCGGTAGATTAGCGGTTATCTGATCCAAAAACCCTTCGCGAGCGTGAAGGTCCTTCATGAACTAAAGCGTCGTGAAGGCGAACCGGTAGATCAGCGGTCATCTGATCCAAAAACCCTTCGCAAATGTGAAGGTCCTTCATGAACTAATGCATCGTGAAGGCGAACCGGTAGATCAGAGGTCATCTGATCCAAAAACCCTTCACAAACGTGAAGGTCCTTCATGAACTAAAGCATCATGAAGGCGAACCGGTAGATCAGCGGTCATCTGATCCAAAAACCATTCGCGAACATGAAGGTCCTTTATGAACTAAAGCATCATGAAGGCGAGCTGGTAGATCAGTGGTCATCTGATCCAAAAGCCCTTCGCGAACTTGAAGGTCCTCCATGAACTAAAGCATCATGAAGGCAAACTGGTAGATCAGTGGTAATCTGATAAAAAAAACCCTTTGAGAATGTGCTGGTCCTTCATGAACTAAAGTGTCATGATAGCGAACGGGTAGATCTGTGATAGTCCAATCCAAAAAATCCTTTATGAGCTAAAACGTCGTGAAGGCGAACTGGAAGATTAGCAGTCATCTGATCCAGAGCTCCGTGAAATCAACAAAGTCGCGCTCTAAGGCCACAAATCGACAATCTCATTAGTCACTCCGTAGAATTAACAACGACTGATGAAAATAATAGTGCTAAATTCCAGAGCTTTGAAATTGCTCAAAAAAACTGCACCAAAACTGAGTCGACCATGTGGTTAATCAGAGGCCGATTTGAATCAATCCAAGATTCAGAACCTCGGAGAACCAAGTATCTCAGATCCTTAATATATAAGTCTCCAAAGATAGAGGCTTTCCCATGCTTTAATTGTTGGCTCGGTTTTCCAGCAAGCAAAGAGAAAGGGAAGAAGGGAAGTAGAAGCAACCGAGGGCATGAAAGACAGAACTGCCGGACCAGATATTTGGTTCGACATCCACTGAAATGCCGAACCAAATATGTGGTCCGACATCCTCTGATATGCCGGACCAAACATTTGGTCCAGCACAATACATCAAACACCGACCAAACATTTGGTCCGGTACACAAGCGCGCCGAACCAGACAAGGAAAAATACCTAGACCAGGCAAGCTCCATGACCCAAATGCCAATCCAAATGCTCTTGCTCAAATGCCGAACCAGATTTAGAAAGTTATAACTTCCTCCTCCACACTTCACAACTCCACTCTATAAATACCGGAGCTTCTCAACAACAATGGGGACCGATTTTTGGGAAAAAGAGAGAAAACTCTGCTGAGATTCAGTCACACCAGCTACTCCAAGTTTTTACTCTTTTCGAACAATCTTGTACTTGTAATGAAATCAAAGTAAGAATAATAAGATGGACAGTGGACGTAGGTACATTCTGACTGAACCGCTATAAAATTCTGTGTGATTTACTTTCCTTAACTACTTTCCGACTTTGAGCCTGTGAATTGTTCTGTGATCGCAAAAATTATCTTTTTACGTGTTGGAACATTAAAAACTCCAAATCAATCAACTTGAACGAGATTTAACTAAAATCGAATTTAGAGGTGTTTGTCCAATTTTTGTGCAAACATTTTTGGTGCTTTCACTGAGAAGGCGGCATAGAGAGCCTAACTCCTCTATCCATCCACCTTACAAGCCTTAACTTAGCATTAGAACATGGCTCCCACTAGGCGCAACACTGATAAGGGTAAGAACGCAGCCACTGCAAGTACACTCAATCCCGTCCAAGAAGATCAAGAAAAACCAGCTACCCACTCTCAACCTCTAGGATCAGTTGTCATCCGAGAAGACTTAGATAGGGTTGTGAATGAGATGACCGATCGCTTCGTTGCCCAACAAAAAGCTTTGGTGGACCAACTCATGACACGCTTGAGAGGCACGGAGGAATCCACTCACAATACCGAATCTCGAGGTGAGTCTCAATCTGGAGAGTCGCATAGAAGGAATAGATCTCCTGCAAATGATGAACTCAATCAAGAAGATACAAGGACCCGAAGCCGAGCCAGGACTCAACCCGAAGTCGGTCCTGAAAGGTCGTCAAGAGTTGGGCCCAGTCAAGGGGGCACGGGGCAAGGACCGACTGTGGTTGATCCTGTCTTGCTTCGAGCCAACCATCGCCAATCCAGCCTCAATCAAGGTTCCAGATGCCACCGATATCAAAGAGAAGCCCCCACTTCTTCCAGGGCTGCCCTACAATCCGAGGAGAGGATGACACGCCTCTTCAGGGAATATCTCAGGCGCGAACAACTCGAAAGAGGGATAGGTGCAAGATTGTCCAACCCGTTCACCAGGGATATAGAAGTGATAGCCACTCCTTGAGAGTGGAAGATGCCCATCATGGATCAATACAAAGGCAGGTCCGACCCGATCATCCACCTACAGCGTTACACCCAGCACATGCTCATGAATGGAGCAACCGAAGGCGTGCTGTGTAAATGTTTTCCGCTGTTCCTATCGGACTTAACAACCACATGGTTTTGTTGCCTGCCTCATGGCTCCATTAGCTCTTGGGAAATGTTAAAGGAAAAATTCATAAATCATCCATGTGGAATAGCCCAGAGATACTTATTCCCTGTCGGACGTAAAATAGAAAGCTGGAGAACCGCTACAGTAATATCTTACCCATTTTAACGCTGCCGCGGCGGCAGTACAAAATGCAGATGAGAGACTTACACTGATGGCACTATGCGGAGGTGTCCATCCAGATTCAAAGCTTGCAAGAAGATCAATGAAGGAAAAACCTCTAACTCTTCAAGATTTCTTTCTTGAAGCTGGAAAATATATGAGATGGAGGACGCGGCGGCTCACCGACATAGCGAGCAACCAACAAAGGCTTCTAACGTCCAAGGAAACATAAGTGCCCCACCCCGAGGGGAAGGGAGTAAGCCGAATAACGAAGGAAAAAATGGCCACCAAGGCAACTCTGGAACTGAGAAGGGCAATAAGCGACGATACAGACCTGGACCGAGGTTCGATTCATACACTCCACTGAATGACACCGTGGAGAACATTTACATGGCTACCTAATACGAGTTAAAATACAAACGCCCTCCATACAAAAAAGAGTCAGAAGCCGCAATTAGAACAGGGAAATATTGTCGCTCCCATAAGTCTCATGGGCATAACACCGAAGAATGTCAGCATTTGAGGGACCTCATTGAGGAGTACATCCAAAAAAAGAAACTGGAACGATACTTGCAAAAAAGACACAACTCTCCCGCTCCGGTCCATGAGGGATCTGGGCAGCCCCCACAAGGGAACAACAAGGAAGGGGCAGGTACGAGCCGCTCCAACCAGGAGAAGATAGTTGTCCATACCATATCTGGAGGCCCGCATGCAGCCGATGGAAGTTGGGCCGAAATTGAGAGGTATGGGAAATCCTTGAAAGATAGGGAAGGATATGCTCATTCCGTTACTGAAGGGCGCATCGCAAAATGGAGAGAAAAAGCTGACATAACCTTCAATGATGAAGATTTGGTTGGAAACAATATACGCACACTGATCCCATGGTTATCTCCGCCTGGATCGGCCCGACAGAGGTGTTTCACATTTTAGTCGATACAGGAAGCTCGGTGAATATTTTGTTCAAACATGCATTCAACAAAATGAAGCTATCAATGAAAGATGTATCCTTGTGCCATAAACCTTTGCATGGGTTCACTGGGAAAGCCACGATGCCGCTTGGACAGCTAGACTTATTCGTTGAGCTAGGAAGTCACCCCCGATCAGTTGTCCGAAAGCATACATTCGTACTGGTGGATGGACACTCTGCCTACAACGCATTCTTGGGAAGGCCTGCTTTGTCAGATTTCAATATAGTCTTGGCACCATCGTTTTTGAAGATGAAATTCCCAACTGATAACGGAATAGGAGAAGTAGAAGGCGACCACGACGCAGCTCGCGATTGCTACGCGATAAAACTCCGCCAAAACAAGAAGAAGGAAAAAAGGAAAAGGCGTAGAGGTCGCCCTCTGCGCCAAAAATGTGGACGCCTAGCAATCAAAGAAGTCCCCTCCTCTCGAATATATCAGCGACCCATTTAACGAGATGGACCCCAAAGATAGAGAGGAGGAGGTCAACGCCGAGCCTGTGGAGTCCAGGGAGCATGTGGTGGTAGACGAACGCAACAAAACAAGGCTTTTAAAGGTAGGTTCTCAGTTGAACCAGAACCTAAAAATCCAGCTGATAGGATTCCTGTGCAAGAACTTGGATGTATTTGCATGGACCCACGAAGACATGGTGGGAATTTCCCTAGAAATAGCTTGTCATTCCCTCAATATTGACCCCACCAAGATGCCAATCAAACAAAAGAAAAGAAGCATGTGGATAGAATGGTCAACTGCTCTCAACGAAGAGGTGATGAACCTGCTTGCCAACGGCTTTATCCGCGAAGCCATTTACCCAAAATGGTTCTCCAACCCGGTTTTAGTGAAAAATCCTAATAGGAAGTGGCGAACCTGCATTGACTTCTCCAACCTCAATGATGCTTGCCCCAAAGACTATTTTCCTCTGTCCCGAATCGACCGACTGGTAAACGGAACCGCAGGACATGAACTGCTATCATTTATGGATGCATATTGAGGATACAACCAGATCCCTATGCATGTGCCGGATCAAGAACATACTAGCTTTATCACGGATCTAGGCCTATATTGCTACAAGGTCATGCCCTTCGGGTTTAAGAACGCCGGCGCTACCTATCAACGTCTAGTTAATAATATGTTCGAGCAGCAAATTGGTCGCTCCATGGAAGTCTATGTCGACGACATGCTTGCCAAATCGAGAAGAGCAATGGATCATCTGAGCCACCTAGACGAGATGTTCCAAATATTGCACAGATACCAAATGAAGCTGAATCCTCTAAAATGCTCTTTTGGTGTGTCTTCGGGTAAATTCTTGGGTTTCATTGTGCACGCTAGAGGAATAGAGGCGAATCCTGAAAAGGTACAAGCTTTGAAAGACATCAAAATCCCAGCCACACGAAAGGAAATGCAGAGCCTGAACGGGAAGGTAGCTGTTGTGAGCAGGTTTATATCCAAGGCCACTGACAAGTGTGTCCCGTTCTTCGAAGCCCTCAAAAAGGACAAAGGAAAATTTGAATGGACCAGTGAATGCTACTCAGCTTTCCAGAGTCTGCTAGAGCACCTACAAAAGCCGCCAGTGCTCTCCACTCCGATAGATGGAGAGAGCCTCTACCTATACCTAGCTGTATCGTCCCATGTACAAAGTGCCGCATTAGTACGAGAAGATGATCGTATCGAAAGACCGGTATACTTCATTAGCAAGAGATTCACGGGGGCAGAAATACCCAAAGATCGAAAAATTGGCCTACTGTCTGCTCATAGCATCCAAGAAATTATGACATTACTTTCAGTCATATTCGAATAGAGTCTTAACAGATTTACCTCTAAGACAGGTTTTGCATAAGCCAGATACGTCAGGGCGCCTACTGAAATGGTGCATCTAGCTGAGCCAGTATGACATTACTTACCATCCGCGCACCGCAATTAAAGGGCAAGCCTTGGCTGATTTCATAGCTGAATTCACAATGCAAGATGAGGGGGCAGCGGTAAGAATTGAGGAAATGGCCGAATGGAATATGTTTGCTGATGGAGCATCGAACGAGCTCGGCTCGGGGGCAGAAGTCATAATAGTCACACCCCGAGGAAGGAAGTTAAGCTACGCACTGAGGCTAGAGTTCACTGCAACCAATAATGAAGCTGAATACGAGGCAGTGATAGCTGACTTAGAAATCATTAAAGAGATATGGGTTTAGTCGATATGCATACACAGTGATTCACAACTAATTGTGAACCAGATCCTTGGAGAATTCCAGACTCGCGGACAGAAGCTTACATCTTACCTCAAAAGGGCCAAAACCCTTCTTGACGAACTAGACCATTATGTAATAAAACACATACCGCGAGGGGAGAATCAAGAGGCAGACGCCCTTGCCAGAGAAGCTTGCGTAAGAACTGAGTCAGTGCTGGGTGCAACCCCCGTCATGAGACAATCCGCACCAAGTTTCGAGTGTTTGCAAATCACACCGATTGCGGATATGGAGGAGACATGGATGACCCCTATCGTCAGATACTTACAAGAAGGAACCTTACCAACAGATCAAAACGAAGTCAGGAGAATCTTGAGAAGGGCATCCCGCTACACCATCCAGAATGACATATTGTACCGTCGCGGCTTTTCCAACCCAATGCTAAGGTGTGTCGTCAGGAACGAAGCAAAAGATATCCTTAACAACATTCATCAAGGGAGTTACGGCGACCACACTGAAGGGCAGACTCTGGCCTGAAAGATCCTGCGCTATGGATACTTTTGGCCCACACTGAATAAGGACGCGACCGAGTTCGCTAAGAAATGTGACAAATGCCAAAGGTTTGCCAAAATCCCGAGATTACCACCTACCGGTTTAATCCAGATGGTTAGCCCCTGGCCCTTCGCCACCTGGGGAACTGATCTGATCGGGGAACTCCCTATAGGTCGAGGAGGAGCAAAATACGCTATAGTGGCAGTGGATTATTTCACCAAATGGGTGGAAGCGGAGCCTTTGAACAAAATTTCATCTACCAAAGTGATAAACTTCCTAATACGCAACATCCTGTGCAGGTATGGGGTACCGCAGAATATCATATTGGATAACAGACTTTAATTCGACAATGAAGAATTCTCCAGTTGGTGCCATGATCATGGGATTGCTCGAAGCTTCTCGGCCGTGGCATATCCCCAGGCAAATGAACTGGTCGAGGCAGTAAACAAGGTGTTGAAAACATTAATCAAGAAGAAGTTAGAAAAGTCCAAGGGAGCATGGGTCGATGAACTACCTACTGCTCTGTGGGCCTACCGAACTTCTTACAAGACCACAATAAGGCACACGCCATTTGCATTGGCATACGGAACCGAAGCCATGCTTCCCGTCGAAACAGTCGTCCCCTCGCACCGTATGATACATTACAATCCGGAAGAAAACGAGGAGCTCTTAAACATGTCACTTGACCTGATCAAGGAAAAAAGAAATGATACCGCCCTCAAAGCTGCCGCTCATAGACAGAAGGTGGCAAGGCAGTACAACTCTAAGGTGAATCCTTGAGCGCTGCAAAAAGGAGACTTGGTACTCAAACGAGTCTTCCCACGATCAGGAGCACTAGATCCAATTTGGGAAGGGTCGTTTGTTGTTCATAAGGATCTTCGCAATGGAGCTTGCATCTTGTCAATGGTAGATGGAGAGGTGTTTGGGAAAGCAAGGAATCTCCAACATCTTCGCCGCTATTTCTCTTGAGTTGTAAAGAAACATGTGCTGAATGAAGCAATAAAAGAAAAACAGTGGACGTTGGCATATTTCGGCCGAACCACTATAAAAATTTGGTGTCTTGCATTACTTATCTTATTTGAACATTCATTCATTTAATTATTTTATCTGATGACTATTCCTACTGCGAGCAATCGCACACACTTGCCGGCAGCAGTGAAAGTAAGATAGCCACAATAAGGGGCACGAAACAAGCCTTGGCAATTCACTACTGATGATTGGCACCCCCAAGCCGGCAATGATAAACCGATCATAAGCCACGAATTAGGCACGATTTATAGCCTAGGCAGTTCATCATTGGCGTTCGGCTCGCCGGCAACTGCGAACCGATTGTAAACCCCACGATTAAGGCGTGGCTACAGACGGGGGTAGTTCGCACTTGACGATCGGCATTATGCATGTCGGCAACGATAAATCGAATAATACTCACGACACGGGCATTAACCCGAGTAGTTATCGTTCACGATCGGCCTTGAATATAACAATGCATTTATGGTTTTCTGCATCTTTGAACATAATAACGATTAACCGAATCGTAAACAGTTCAGAAGTTGACAAAATAGTCTATGAAAATCACACATCGCAAAAGTCATTCCAGATAAACATGCGAAAGACTTAAATTAAACATTACACATTAGATATCTTTATGAAGCTTTTTTTCTCTATATACAAAAATAATAAACAGCCATACATCCTTCTAAACCACATACAAAAAGTGAAAAGAAAATTTCCTCAACTAGAAAGGAGGAACATCCTTGCCGCTCGGCCCGCTCCCTCAAGCCATGTCCTTCGAGAGCTCGGATTGCTCAAGAGACTCACCTTCCTTTCGCCAAGGCCCAACTTTCCCCAAAGACATCCCTGCACGAAGCAAGTATGAAGAATAATAGGTTTTGCAATCCATAATAGGTAATAGCGGAGTTAAAGTTAAAATACGAGATACCTGCGGTGATGTGACATGGATCACCAAGCCCCTCGAGATCCGAGCCATCCTTATCATCCTCGTCCTCCACCAACAGCTCATACTCCTTGGCGATATCTTTGGTCTCCTCCACTGTGAACTGGCTGTTCACCATCCCAACAACATACATGGCTCCTTCCTCCTGCACGACTGCAGCCTTGGTCTCCTCAATGAGTCGGGCATGAATTCTTGCCATCGCCTGAGGATAATCATCCATCCACTGAAGGTTCCTCTGTTTCCAGAACATGTAATCGGTATCCTTTAGCATCTGGTTGACTGTATCACAAAAGTCGCTGGATTTGTTGACTTCGATCTGGAGAGACACCGCCTTGTTCATGTATTGTTCCTTGTCCCTTCTTAGCTGGGTCTGCTCCACCTTCAACTTATCAATCTCAGCCTTGTACTAGTCTTTTTCCTTTTGAGACTCGTTCCGAGACTTCTTCAGCTCAACCAAGGCCTCCTCCGATTTCTTTACTTTTCCCTTGAAGGAGCAGATCCGCTCCAGATCCTTCTGCCGAGCCTCATCCACTGAGCTAATAGCCATGTCAATTTGAGTCTTGCATAAATCGACGGCCTCTCTCGTTGCTTCTTCCTTGGCCTTCGTTATCTCGGATGCGCGAGATGCCTCGACAGCCTCTAACTTAGCCTCTTTCTCCTGGAGCGCCTTGCATAGATCCTCCACTTCCAATCGCAATCGTACATTGATGCTCCCAACTTCTTCACTAGCCTTGGATAAGCGGGACTGATAATCAACAATCTTTCTGGTCTCATCCGTAATCTGGACCATCCTCGTTGTTAAGTTAGCAAAATCTAGAGTCTTTGCCTCATCCAAGATCCGAACCAAAGGATTTCAAGGTAAAAGAAACTCGGTATGAGGATCCATCGAACGATGGCTCGTATAGTCAGGATTGATATCAGGATGAATCTCAAAGGGATTCTGCATCGGCTGTTGATAATCCGAGAAAAAAGTGTAGACATTGCCCTCCCCAAAATCATCTGGCACTTCGTGCACTTCAGAACCCATCGGATTGTGACGGCGACGGCGAGAGGAAGTTTGGGAACCAGGGGAGGTGCCTTCCTTATCCGGATACCTCACATATTTCTGAGACGACTCACGACTCTCTCCTCTATCCAGGCCTAATGGAGTCTCCCTAATATTCCCTTACGCGGTCTTTTCCTCTTGAAAGGCGGTCTTGGAAGAAATGGAAGCCACTTTCATCCATTTGAACTGCTCGAGCCGCCTAGACACTTCATTCCTCTTCAGATTCCTCCTTTTCCCTGCAATATGAGTAACAATGTTAGAACAAAGGAATGTAGAAAACATAAAAACAAAACACGCAAGACAGTGGGACACTACGAGCTACTACAAACCCTTAGGGTAGACTGGATCAAGTGGCCGGGACGGGGTCTCACTCAAGTAGGGAATACACTGGCACAAGACTTCACTTGGACGAAGGAGAACACATGGCGACCGGGCTTCATTGGATTGAGGAGCAGGTGGAGGCTGGGACTCGTCAAAAAAAAAGTTCTCAAGAAGTATCCCAAAAACCTACGGTAATCAAAAGTTCTCGGAGAAAGCCCGAATGCCTCGCCGATTCCCGCTCCACTTTGCATTGGAAGAGGCGGTATTCCACCTAAGTCACCCGGAGCTACACTCTCTTGGGAAGGGTCGGCAGCAAGAGTCGGCCCAGGGACTGGCTTAGGTTGTTCCAACTGCTCGGGCCACTTCCGCACAGCCTCGGCATTCTTCATAGGAGCCACGCCCAAGCCTTTGCTGCTTATGATCTCCACATCTGGAGAAACATGAACCTCCGATTCCATTGCTTCAGACTCTTCCTCCAATCCTTCCATCTCCTCACTCTCTCCCTCCAAATATGAACCCTCCTCATCGTCAGGGGAAGGAGCATCTCGAATATGCAGAGATTTCGCCGAGCGGGGAGAGCGAACTGCGCTCTTCTTATGCCTCAACCTCTTCGGGACTCCAGTCACACCACCCTCCTCCTCTGGACCCTTGCCTTTGTCCGCATCTCCCCTATCTCCTCCAGCTCCCGCTGCTTTCTCAGCGGAGCTTGGTCTAATATTGTATACAGATTGTATTGGGCCAATCAAGTTGTAAAATCGAAGGGCTGTATCATGGAGTAGGAACGAGGCTTCCCTCTCGGCCTCCGAGATAGCCAAAATTTCATTGGCCATCGTTTTCAAGCCGTCATCCTCCATCGCCTTCACACAACCTGAAAATTATGGAGCAATAAGAAACCATGTCGATAGAAAGCTTAGTAAAGATAATACGATGACTTACAGCCAGAAGTGAAAGCGTGCTGGGGAACGGTGTCGTCGCGCACAAAGAAATACTCATTTTTGAACATGCTGAATTTGGAGTATAGATCAACTACAGGCTTAAACTTGTGAGTGGAATCTAAGCTAATGAAGGGACTCCCCTTTCAATAACTTCTCACATTGTATAAATATCTGACCTCTCTATAGGTAGGGGGTCTCTGATAACGCTTCACGAATATCAGGTATAAGCAGGTCAAGATGGCGTAAGAATTCGGTTGAAGCTGCATGGGAGTGACCATCGGGTAGATTACAAAGCTGGCAATCCAATTGGTAAGCAGAGGGATTGCACCGCACATGCAATGGTATTTACTGTACACTATATATCCACTTGGGGGAAAGCAGGCTCTATCGTCTGGGCCGGGCTGTATCATGTCCGGACGATATCCCGAATGTAGTGGCTATGGAGTTCAGTTTCTCTATCGTTAGCACGCTGGGGTAACACTCCAAAGGCCTAACCAGCGTCTGATTAGGAGCATAGCCCTCCACCAAAGAGTAGGCAGAACTGGGTTGTCTGGGAGGGTTGACTAGAGCATCAGAAGAAGAGGGACCAACCCCAGCAGGCTGTGAAGACGCATGCTTGGAACGGAGCTTGCGACCAGAAGACATATTCTTGTGCAAGAAAATAAAAGTCAAGCGAATGTCCATTGGAGGTACAATCATAAATGGAAATTAAAACATTCACGGGAACCTCCTATTATCTAGCCCAGTTGAAACCATATTCCTAACCTAACCATCTCAACATGTCTCCCCTTTTGGATCGGCATACCAATGACCACCGCGCTTAGACAATTTGGTTCGGCATTATCAACACCCCAATACCGAACCAAACACACTAACTGCTGGCCCAAAGCCTACCCTCCTACGGCCTTACTTAAACTATATTTGTTCTATAGGCCCATGCTACCTTATCCTTATGACTTAGGGAGGAAAGAAAACTCAGTCTTGATGATGATATGTGGCCTCACTTCCATAGCACGGTTAACCGGCACATTTCACAAAATAATGTACAAAAACGAATTCCTACTATCAAAACTTCTCTCAATTTTAACACTGTACCTGAAACCTCAAATAAGGATACTACTACTAGAGCCACTACCAATAGTAATACAGGAACAAAAGCTTCATACCTACTGGACTCTGAATGCCCAACCCTAAAATTGGATATTTTGATTCAGAGAAAAGCCAAGTCAACAACTCAAGTAAAATTCCTCATAGCGACTTAAGAAGAAGTAGCATGTTAAATGGTACCAACAAGGCTAAATCTTTAAAGATCCCCTCTTTGAAACTTGCACTAAAAACCATGCTCGTGAGCTCCGGTTCACCATGCACTCGACCATCTCCTATTTATGAAGAAGATATACATATGGAAAATGGACTCTAGTCTTCTATATAAGATAGAGTTCGGAAGGAAAATGGACTTAATTATTCCAAGCTGTACAAGACACACCAAAAGAAAATTCTAAACATTAAAACCCTAGGTCGAGCAATCAATTTAGATAAGCTTACCTCGAGCGGCGAAGATACAAAGATTCTCGAATTCAAGCGATATAAGCAAGCGCGGAACTGACCTCAATCGATCGAGATTAAGTTAGGGAAATTTGGTTAAGGAAGCAGGAAGAAAGGGATAAAGAGGGAAGGCGGTATTTAAAGACGAAAAAGAAAAGAAGACGAACGGTCACAAGCTTTCGGTCGGTGGTAGGAGCCCGGTGCCAAACCAAACAAAGCATGTCGTGTAATTACACGGCATACTTTGGGGGGCAAGTGTTGGCTCGGTTTTCCAGCAAGCAAAGAGAAAGGGAAGAAGGGAAGCAGAAGCAAACGAGGGCATGAAAGACAGAACTGCCGGACTAGATATTTGGTTCGGCATCCACTGAAATGCCGAACCAAATATGTGTTCCGACATCCTCTGATATGCCGGACCAAACATTTGGTCCGGCATCCTCTGATATGCCGGACTAAATATTTGGTCCGGGACAATACGTCCAACTCCGACCAAACATTTGGTCCGGTACACAAGCACGCCGAACCAGACAAAGAAAAACACCCAGGCCAGGCAAGCTCCATGACCCAAATGCCAATCCAAAAGCTCTTGCTCAAATGCCGAACCAGATTCAGAAAGTTATAACTTCCTCCTCCACACTTCACAACTCCAGTCTATAAATACCAGAGCTTCTCAACAACAACGGGGACCGACTTTTTGGGAAAAAGAGAGAAAACTCTGCTGAGATTCAGTCACTCTAGCTACTCCAAGTTTTTACTCTTTCTAACAATCTTGTACTTGTAATCAAATCAAAGTAAGAATAATAAGATGGACAGTGGACATAGGCACATTCTGGTTGAACCGCTATAAAATTTTGTGTGATTTACTTTCCCTGACTACTTTCCAACTTTGAGCCTGTGAATTGTTCTGTGATCACAAAAACTATCCTTTTACGTGTTGGAACATTAAAAACTCCAAATCAATCAACTTGAACGAGATTTAACTAAAATCGAATTTAGAGGTGTTTGTCCAACTTTTGTGCAAACATTAATCATCTAGAAGACACAGCCGCATCCACTGGACCGGGGGAAACTAGACAAGTTATGAAGACACCTTGGATACAGTTCAAGTGCGTGAATAGCCCTGTGGAATGGGGGCACCACACGCACTTGAACAGCCAAAAGAAAGGGTAAGACTAATCATACCACAGTTTTGTTTTGCCCGATCGAAAATTCTTGCATTTTGACAACTACAGACTTAATGACCTGGCTAGCGCAACAAACGAAATATTGGCATAATACTCGCTTATTCCTTCCCAACTCTTCCTTTACCACCCTTAGTGACCAGTTCCTCTTCATCTTAGACCATGTGCTAGTTGAAGACCCATTCTTTGAAGGCAGTTTGAACCAAAAGCTAAGAGTCTTGCCCTAAACTCCCATAGACTCTTCTTCATATCTGTTTTCACATAATCAGCTATAGATCTCTCCACCATGGCAACCTGATCTGTTTGGTTGTGCACATTGTCCCAAAACATAGAAGGATCATCCAAGCCATGGTTACCTGATTCAAAAATCGCTTATCTCTTGGAACCGACGAAGCTGCGTTCAAGTGAAGTCAAACCAAGGCCGTGCATCTCATTAGGCACGCACTTCCCAGGCCGCGCATCTCAGAAGCCATGCACTTCCTAAGCCGTGCATCTCAGATTCCATGCACTTCCTAAGACGCACACTTCCTAGGCTATGCATCTCATAAGCTGCGCATCGCTTCTTGAATAAGTGAAAGTGCTTTCAAGAAAGCTTGTGATAAGCCCCACATTTCATAAGCCGCACATCGCTTCTTGGGCCAATGGGGTTACTTTCAAGCAAGCGTCAAAACTCTTCCGCACATGCTCGCAAGTTGCACATCGCTTTTTGAGCCGTGGAACCACGTTCTTGAATCACGAGCTCCTCACATTGCCCAAAGGCTGGTGACGCCAAGAAGGTCTCAACCGTTCTAAATCGACGGGTCATATCGATCTCATCTCCTTGTAAGAACTGGTGTGGCTTCGAAAGCATCAGGAAGTCCTGAAGCTTTCGTGTGCATCCAATAAGACATGCGTCGCTTCTTAGATTAGTGGAATCACATTCAAGTAAGCACAATACCACTCTGTGAATCTCGTAAGCCGCACAGCTGTTACTTGTCACCCTAAGTAGTCGATTTCGCTCTAGTGTCATCGACGACTTGTTAAAGTTCTTTAAGTATCGGTATTATCCCGACAACACCGAGAAACTTATTTATTGTAGGATTAACAGGAATAAATCCTTGCTACCCAAAAGGACCAACATTGCTCCAGCAGTGCCACAAAGCTCCCAAACCAAAGGATCGGCAAAGAAATATGATCTTTGACCAAGTTCAATATGCAAAAATATCTAAAGTCAAGGCATTTAAGTTATCAGAACCATCGAAGATGGGAGCTACGATGCAACTTCGACTGGGGGTATCCGTATAGCCACTTAGAACATCAAGTGTTTGGAATAACTTACCCTGTGGACTGGGGCACACATAACACACTAACGCTTAGTCAGGATAAAAAAAATCGCTCCATGGTTCTGTTACGCTGAACGAAGAATTTCGGAATCACAACATAGAAGTATAGTACCCTGAATGACTCTAGAATTGAAAGAGAAACTACTCCAGCCTGCTAGACATCGATATTGCTTCAACAACATTGAGAATTCCAAACCATCATATCAATAAGTAAATCGAACTCCATAAAATTCATCATCTCTCAAAAATAGGCAATAAAAGGAGGAACTTATCGTCGACTAAATATAGACGATGGCAGAAGATGTTTCCAAAATAAAGTCATCGACACACCGGTTCTAAAGACAGAAGCAGGTGCTCGACAAAGCTTCCAAACCCCAACTTGCAAAAAGCTAGCATAGCCCAAAGATTGGCAATGCTCGGAGGGAATAACTCGTCTTTTAGCAATCTGACATCGCTAGAAGACTAGCAATGTCAGGAAAGATAACTCCCGATCGTCATAGATTCATCGTGGCCTAGACTTTAGCTATGCTTGGTATAATTAACCATGCAAGGATCGATTAGCTAACTTGACCCCTGCTTGCAAAAAACCAGCTGTTGTCCGAAGATAGACAACGACAAGGAGAGAACACTTAGAATCGAGAAGTTAAACCATTAATTCCTGAAGATTAAAACTAATGAATAAGGAAGGTACTTGTGCCAACGTTAACACCTTAGCAGAGCACATATGGCATCGAAAAAGCAAAGTTAATTATCATAGACTCAAGGCAAGCACTACCAAACTCTTCCGATCAATGATCACAATAGGAAGAGTGCAAGTGTACTAGGGGCAATGTAATGACATGCCCCACAATATCTAATCTTCTATAAGTGCTTATAGTTTAGAACTTGGGAATAATGTGTTCTACAAATGGAAGTCAGTTTGTACCAAAAATCGATTGGAGGAAATTCGACTCTGCATAAACAAGAGTAACCATGGAATTGGTTACGCAATGACCCTGTACCGCCAAAGGGAGCACTTGATAGCTATAAACAAAGCTAAGTAATGGACACGCTTGGAACTCCCATCCTTCTAGAATATGGTATATCCCGGAGTTAAGCAACATGGAGAAAGCAACCATATTGGGTTAAAACGAATGCTCTCAACTTTATAGGATCGAGTGAATGATTCAATCTAATCAACATGACTCTAACGCTGCCCAAGGACAGGAAGCACTAATAAAAGACTTCTACATTCCAATCATCGAAGTGCTAGTTTCCAAAGACCGAAACTAGTACCCCTGGATTAAAAGCACCACTAGACTGATGGGAAAACCGATCCCAACCTCCTGAGTGTAGGTGTTAACCGGGCAATGCCAAGGCTTCTCTCATTTCCTAAGTACCAGTGTTGCCGCGGCAACGTCGGGAAACTTTCTGCTTCCTAAGTACCACCCTGGCAATATCGAGAAATTTGTTATTCAATAAGTACCAGCATTGCCCCAACAACACCAGGAAAACTTTAATCTACAGTGTCAATAAGAAACACTTAACCTAGTGAACAATCGATGCACCAGCTTTCGAAGATAGAAGTTGGTCCCTAACTACTGTTGTCTTTGAAAAACTACTGTTGCCCAAAGATAGGCAACAACAAGAAGACATAACCTTCTAAAGGACAATCGCATGCTTTGACCTTACATTGCAGGAATCAGCCATTGGCCGAAAATAAGGCGGTGTCGAAAGGTAATCCCGGGGATCGAGCTGCTCACATGCTAGTTCCTAGAGATAGAAGCTGGTGCACGACCGAACTTCCAGTATTCAACCTAGGAAGAAATTTGATGCCGTCCAGAGATAGGCAGCTTCAAGAGAAGTTTGCTTGGAACCAAGTAGCTAAGTTGCGAGCTCTCGAAGGTAGGAGCTGACACAAGAACATGACTTCCGTGACGATGTTGGCAGTTAAGTAGGGCACGCACGGCTAAGGACAAGCAGGGAAATTTCCTGGATAATCAGAAATTGTCGGACTTTCTCAATCCCAGAATAGGATTGGGAACCAGATTGGGGGCAATTGAAAGATTTATCTCACAACTTTCCATTTCTCACAAATTCCCTAATACAGGCATTCGAAATAGCTAGTCCATTGAATAGGGATGAACGCACAAATACTTGGTCGAAAGAAGCGTCGCCAAGTCCAACCGTGAATAACCACAAGATTGGTTAGATATATTTTGTCTCACAAAATAGAGCATGCTGGTAACAAAATCACTAACCAAGGAAATGAAGGATTTAACGTTCAGAAATTTACCATCGCTCAAAGCTCAATGATGACGAGAAGGGTTGATGGCCTACTTAAGGTCCGACTAGATCACTTGGTTCCAACTCGAAAAGGGAATGCCATTGCCCGAAGATTGGATATGTTATGAAGAGACCCATAAAATGAACTTATCAATACATTGGGATTCGAAAACAGAAGCAAGAGGCTGATTGAGACTTTATCCCTACCTTTTGGAATCTCTCATTATCCGAAGATCCACAACATCAGGGAAAAATCCACAGAGTCGTGTCATCCGTACATGAGTTTCCGAAGATAGAAACCAATACATGATTAGGAACTCAACACTGGACTCAGAAGAATTTACTTTAGAAAAAGATGCCGAAAAAGCATCTTTCCAATTAATACCGCATCACTATAAAATGCAAAACTTGAAATTAATTAGCAAAGTCCCTAGTTCTTGAAGATAGGATCTATTGTGTCAATCAAACTGGGGTAATCAAACGTATTGCTCTAGAGACCTAGTCTCCCGAAAACATATCGACTTGGTATTTAGAGTAATCAGCCCAATGAACCGGGGCATATACCCCAACATTTGTCGAACAAACTCAACCGAGCATGAACTTGACTGAGCATAAACAAGAACAGTCACAGAACTGGTTAGAACTAGCTACCTCATAGTTCTAGAAAAAGCAATCCTCGAAACCAATCAACTAGGTTGAATTCCAAAAACACAAAGGAAGGATATTCGCAACCGCATAACTCATGCATTAGTTTCCGAAGACTGAAGCTGTGCCTTATCGAACTTTAACTACAGCTCTACAAGAGTAACCATACCTTTACTCAATCGTCCCGACACAACGGGAATAAAAGGCAAAACCTAAGCTGTAGAGGATCAAGTTCCTAGAGGAATGTAAGTTTCTCCGCCAGACTAAAGATGGGATGACCAGAAAGTCATCTTCAACAACAAAACTTGGCATTCAACATTGTCAGGTATGTTTTACTTTAAATAAAATCCTCGTATAACAAACGCTCAGAATCAAAGGGAAGTCGACGTAAGTCGAAGGGCATTGACCGAGACCAAAGCATATGTTATCTATACAAAGTGGGTCCGGTGACCCAAGCACCACGAATGGACCATCCTTTGTACATAGCTTACCCATGTTGTACTTTAAGATTATCTTTCTTGAAACTTACCAGTTATCGATGAGAAACCGATAACAGAATCGCTGTCCGAAGCGACGTGGGAAGCTTCTCTTTTCTGGATCACTGAAAGTGTAGAAGCAAGAAAAGCATTGTGATGGAATCATCCACTATATCCAATTTTGGAATAAATTGTCATGCTAGCATTCAAAACGACAATCAAAACTTAGCCAATTCCTCGAAAAGAGACAGTTGAAGACAAGAATCAAGATTTGGCTCCGGAACGGTGTACACTCATTCAAGGCAAAACTCAGCTTCACCACTGACCGAGTATAGTCCAAGATTCTACCATCGCCCTTCGAGATTACCACCATCCCAAAACCATCGTAAGGAGTTTCTATACCAAACTAAAGCACTACGTAATCTTCGGGGTGTAGATAGCTTTCCGGTATAGACGAGCTGAGTTCTAATAAATACTAGAATAAACGGTTAATGAACAACCAACCAAGTAACTGAACAACCAACCAAGTAACTGAACAAAACAGTATAAGTGAAGGAAAATTCCTTCGAAAAATTTTCAACCCTGGTCAACTCCAACTCATCATGTTGGAACTACTTACCGACCAAAGGCCCCGTGTAAATTTCGGGACAAAGATTGCATCCTCAATATTGAGAACTGAAATTAGAATTGAAGTCAAAAATGGATAACTAGTCAAAAGTGAAATGACTTGGTTCGGAGTAAAGTTTAAGTACGAAAAAATTCGCTGAAAAATTCTAATTGTTTGGATTGGTGCCAGTCCAATCCAATTGGATCGGTACCAACCCGAATTGATGCTTCCAAATGATCACAAATTCCTCTGACATGTTCTACATGATTTTGTATGCATTTTGGAAATTATCAAGTCAAGATCACTCCGTAATCATGAACAATGGGAATTCACACTAAGGGCAGAACTGATAACCAATACTTCGTAGATAGCTTTTCAAGATAGCTCGACACGAACGTCAAAACTCCTCGAAACAGAAACCCAAAGATAATTGATACCAGAGCACACATTGTCTTTAACGAAAGCGTACTTTGGGGGGCAAATATTAACCGGTTTTTAACTGAGAAAAATTCGAAAGAGTTAGAACATTTAGATTAAGCTAGAACAACTTGAAACTTGACCGAAAGACCTAAAAGAGCAACACAAAAGTCTCTAAGAAGTATGGGCTAAAAATATCCTAACTTTTCAGATCAGCATCGATCCGACCCAATTGGATCGGTACCGATCCGAGTTGGTTGATCATTGGTCTTCCAAATCTCTTGCATCACACTCCTATGACTCCACTAAGCTCACCCAACAAGTTTGGTAACATTCCAAGCATCTAAGTTCAAGAAGTGAAGGTTCTTCTGATTCAGAATATAGTTCATTCTAACTTACAGGTGAATCATCATCGAAACGAATCAACACGCTAGAAATTACATGGAGAGCATCATATCGAAGCAACGAAGACAACCAAGGAATCAAAGCATAAAAAATGCTTAACTATCTGGATCGGTACCGATCCGATCCAAATTGTTTGCTCCGATAACTTTCAAACTTCTTGGGCTTCCTCTGCATGACGGCTACAAGCTTCTGGCAAAGCGGCTCTAGCCAAGTGCTCTCCAACCCCTATAAATACAATCCCATCTACAACATGAAAGGGATCTCTGGACTGCTTGTTGCAACTCTGCCATTACTATTCTTCACTCTTATTCTCCCACACAATAGTCACAAAGGAGCAACTGAGACCCTCCAGTTGCCTCTAAGTACTTGTGATTTAGATCTAACTTAGACGATTCAATCATATTGTAATCGAAATCAATCTTGTAACAGCAGTCAGTTAATAAAAGATATAAAGTGGATGTAGGCTTCGTTAACAGCCGAACCACTATAAAATTCTTTTGCCTTTTTATTATTCCTGCTCTTTTTTTTCATTCATATTCTATATTGTTAGCTCTGAGAAACAGGTCCGGTGCTTTCACACTCAATTCAAAGTGTTAATCCATTTTTTGGGTTAACAGAGGACAACTTTATACATTTGAGATTAATAAATTTTAATTTATATGTTAGAGTGATATCAATTTAAGAAATAACGCATTTCTTATGAAATACCATCGTGATTCAAGTGTCGGACACATATGAAATTACGATATACGTACCACACGTATGAATTTACTCTAAAATTATATTTTGGGTTTATTTTAGTTCCACTATCATTATATTTGTACATAAATAGTTATATAAGTTTAATTTATAGTTGTTATAATTTAATTAACTTATAACATATATACACACACACATACATACATACACATACATACATACATACATATATGTGTGTGTGTGCGCGCGCGCATTTATGTATGTATCTTTGTTAATTAAATCATATTTTATTAATTTTAATTCTTATTAATTAAATCCTATTTAACCAATTTTCAAATTTATTTAATTAACCAATTTGGTTTAATTTTATTATAATTTCAAAAAAATTATATTATTCATCTTAAACTATTTAAAATAAATAACCTAATATAACATTTATAGTTTGTTTATATATACATATCAATATATGTACATACACGGACACATATATATGTCAATCAATTAATTAATTTGATAAATTATTTTTTCCAATTAAACATTTATGTATGGATTAACCTGTTCCCCCATGCTAGGTGTAATCTAATGTGGTGATGTGTTGTGCAGTGTTATACAATTCAATATTATACGACGGTTATAGCGAAACTCAGGAGTTCGACCGGAGTGGTCGTCATTGTCGACCGTTCCATTCGGATTTCACATCGATGGTTACGCGTAACAGTTACGTTCAAATTCAGGGATCAGCCGTTGGCACATAAGGGCATGTCATTGACATTCAAGGCGTATGCATACATCTAAATTAATGTCCAAACAAACAAGTATGTGCATCCAAATTTATGGTTTCAAATCCAAATTCGTGCGTAAAAATTCAAGTCCAAGTTCACGTAAGTCCAAGTTTAAGTCATGTATAGGCATGTGCATCCAAGTATGCAAGTTAGAATTAGAGTATAAGTTCGCATAGGGGCATATGCATTCATTTAGGTCCAAGGTCGTACACGTGCATACGTCCAAGAAAAAAACCCCTGGTCAACAACCGATCCATCACTTGCTCATCGCCTTCAAAATCTACAATCAGGAAAACACACCTAATCCTTAAAAATCAACATGTGCATATGAATATATACATTGTCTTCTCCAAATCTATATCATACAAGAAATTTCAGAACTACTTCATTGGATATGAATGGGCATACGTCAAATGCAGAAGTGATTGGTAAGAACTGCTTCGTTTCGAGTTCATAGGCATAGTATCACAAGAAAATACAAAAAGAAAAACTAAAATACACCAATCCCCTAACCTACTACCGATCCTCTACCTGTTCTTCTTCTTAGTTCAATGTCGATCCATCTGCTCATATGCCTACTGCCGATCCCTCTATCCACATCAATACAACATGCCAATAATCGGCCCCCTTACTAACCGTCACTCCTCCAAAACCTCCAACATGAAATTGATTCATCTCTAATTCACACAGTCCAACACTGACGTGAAACCAAGACTGCACACACATTCATCTAGATCAAATATCGACCCCCGAACCAAAATCTGCCAACACGAGTTCACACGATAGCCTCGCTATCTCCTCCATCACTCCAGCCCTCCACCTACCTATATGTGTGCAAGCGCGACCGGTCAAGATTTGATGGAGTTCAAGTGCAGATACACATCGGGCTTTGAGATTCCAAGGGGCTCGACCCTGGAATCTAGCCAATTGGTATTGGAATTGATAGATCTGGAGTGTGTATAGGAAACGGTGAGGTGGGAGGCGAGGTTCGATTTAATTGAATTACAATTTGGGGGTGTTGGAGGCTTGGAAATCGGAGTGATGGTATTTGCCTGGGTATGAGTATAATTCTGTTGCAAGATAAATGAACAGAAAAAAGAAGTATGAAGTGAGAAGGTGAAGTAATTCCTTAAATCCCTTTAGTGCCTTGACACTTATCTAAAATCCGCTAAGCATGCTAAGACAAACGGGACAGAACGGATCCCTCCCCAAGGGATCCATAACAAACCCCATATACTAAAAAAAATTGTAAATGATGAAAGGCAAATTCTATTTCAACCCAAGTTTTTTACTTAGTAGACCCTTTGAAAAAACAATTTTCTGAAGATACAAATACCCTTAAGAAAGTTTCTTTTCAAATCGTATACCTTACGTACTTTTCAGGGTTCTAAAACATCGAACGTCTAAGTTCCAAAACCCTACTTTTCAAATCATTGAAAAAAAGTCGTTTTGAAACTAGTAGAGAATGAATTTTGAAGAGGAGGATGAATCTTAGTTGTAATCACAGCAAGTAAGTCGAATTTTTTTTTGATAAGTTTGATTTTTTTTGCAAGTACAGTCGAATCCACTCGATCAGTGAGATTTGTGACAATCCACGTAGTAGGCTTACTAGGTTTTACGACTAATGATGCAGGAAGGAAGCGTGGATTATAGTAAAACCACACAAAGGTAGCGCGTGGTATTTTATCTTACCACGCGGATATTATACGAGGTTATGACAACAACTATGCATCCTCCCTGCGTGGTAGTTCAATTTTATTTTCTACTAACTGTTTTATTGTTCAATACTTATGATACTTTTTTTCTGCAGATTGTACCATTTTCAAGTGATGAAGAAACGTGTGACGAAATAGTATTCAACATTAGTGAAAGACTTATGTTGACAATACCTCCTTTGAAAGGAAAAGTGCATCCACTAATACAACGCACTGAAATTGCAATAGCTTTTGTTAACCAAGATCATTTTGTTTAGGTACACAACTTACAGCTTTTTAAAATTATCAACTATTTCGTTTCTTTTCATTCAAACTGAATTACACATTACAAATAGCAGGTAAAACTAGAGCCTAAGCATCCTGTACCACCTATATATTCAAAATGGTTCACAGCTTATGATACGGATTCAAGTAAATGGGAATGCATTTACAACAATCGAAGACAAGCTTGGGATGAAAGAACTGAATATGCTGAATGGAATTAGTCGTGGCACCATTTTGTAGTTGTTATATTGTGTGTTAAACTTGAGTTAACCATTTTTGTTGAATATGCTGAATGGAATTAGTCGTTTGCACATTGTTGTTGCTTAGTAACTACAAATATTTTGTTCGCAACTAGTTGGATTACAATGTGTGTCATTGTTTAGAATTCTGTTGAATGAAATGTGGATTAAAACGTGAATTTTGTTGAATGAAATGTGAATTTTGTTGCTTAGTAACTACAATTTTTTTTTCCTGTTTTGAAAGTACCACGTAGGGGAACAACGTGAATTATGTTCTAGTACGAAAAAGGAATACGAGGTTTGCAACGTAATAACGTAGTATAACTACGTTGTTATGTAACAAACAATGCATGGAGCAAACGAGGATGGTAACATAACCTAGTTTTGTCAGTGCGTGGTGACAACAAAAATGCAAAAAAAAAATACAGAGGCCATTCCTCGCATTGCCTTCACGTGGTTAATTATCATACAACGTTTTGTCAATACGTGGTTAACACAAAAACTTAAAAAAAAGGGACAAAATCATACAAATCATACACATTTAACAACCATACATACTACAATCGTACAAATCACACAGAGACATCAATCATACACCAAAATACTATTAGCATATGATGATTACAAATCATTATTGCTTCGTAACTACAAATATATTTGTTCGCAACTAGTTGGAGTACAATGTGTCTCAATGTTGTGAATTTCCATGAATCTTTTAGTTTAAATTGTGCTTGTTTGAAGGTGATGAAGAGCTGGTATTTTTTTTAACATTTTGGAAGTACCACGTAGGTCGTCCACTGAATTCTGTTCCAGTTCGCGGTTGCAAAACGTGGATGGTAAGGTAACCACGTTGGCGCTTTACGTAGTTATGTGCTGAACCACGCACTGCCACTACGTGGTTTTCTATCTAACCTCGTCTTGTCAGTGCGTGGTGACAACAGAAAGTCAAAAAAATATAAAACGGATTCCTATGATACACAGACATCACTGAAATGCATATATAAAGATTAGACAAATTGAATATCATAGAAACCAAAAACAAACAGCATGTGATACACAAACATATAATGTTCTCATACATATATAACATAGCCATCCTTTCAACCATTACAATATCGAAGTCAAATATCATACCAAATACAGGAGGTCAAACAGTCAAATATCCAACCAACATACATGAAGTCAAATACAAACCAAAATAAAACCAGTCCAAAAGGTCCTGAACATCACCCAAACTAAGGATGTCAACGAATGTAGCGTCCATTAGCAACTCTGGCACTAACAACTTGAGGGTTAGCTTCATCCAACATGCCATGCACATCATATAGAGTCTACAAAGAAATTATACTGAAGTGAAATGAAACAGAGCATGAAATGAAAGTATATACTGAACTGAAATGAAACACACCAAGTACAGTTGGTCATAGGTCGGCTGAAAATGTGATACTCCAATCATTACATTAGCAGGTAAGCGTACTGGATTATGAACCCGTAAAATACTATGTTCCCTGTACCACTCCATATAATCATCCATGCAACTCAGAGAAGACTGATGGAGTGGTATTGATCTACGCCCTTCTGCGATCACATGATTGTACCAATTTTTCCATATACTTTCCAAAAATTGATAACGCACCCGAGTGTATGTAGTTGAAGTTGTACCTCGACATGCATTTGTTGCTGCTGGAGGAATAGGAGCCATGGGAATGTTCTGAACTCTGCCAAACTGCTTAAGTACTCTATCCGGATGATATGGCTCCACAACGTTGAGGCAGAGAATGCAACCGCTATACCAAGCTATAGCATGAAATGGATGATAGTGTCGTGCAAAGATGTAGGGTTCAAAAATAACCTGTTCAAAGATGTAAGAAATCAAATTAGTGCAAGTAAATGGACTGATTACTCATGACATACAACTCATCATAATTAGTGTTATTAAATAATAAATAAAGATAATTACCTGTTCAATTTGAATAGTATCAAGGAATATACGTAGATAGACGACTGATGCACCAGAATCTGAAGATGGATTCCATCGAGCAGAACAGGGTAAATTCTCGTAGTATAGATTTGTGGAAAGATGAAAGCATGGAAAATGCCCAAATATCCATGACTCAAGTAAGCAAAGAAATCATGCGATCTGTTTCACACCCATGCTAGTAGCAAAAATATCCATGGCTTTGAATCTAGTAGCATTATCTGGAATCCTCCAATCTGATACCTTCTGTGCATGGTTGACACATGTAAGAGGTGCTCGTTCCTACATAAATAAAACTTACATTACTAAAATGCATTAATTCGTAATCGATAGTTTAGAATAATAGCTATATACCTGGCCAATCCATACCATAGAAGCAACATGAGTATCAAACTCTCTAATCACATCACTGATTCTTGGTCCACCTTCTACTTCAGGCTCATCATCTTTCTTGCCACCAACATTCGTCTCTGAATCGTCCTCTGTTTCATCATCATCCTCTCCCGATGAGTCTGAACCATTTCCATGTTCCTCATCTCCCTCATCTCCTTCTTCATGTTGCTCCTCCTCTTGCCTTACAACAATCTCAAAGTTAGCCGTGTCTGTCTCATACTGTCCCTCTTCCGTTTTGTCTTGCGTTAGACCTACATCGGCCGTATCCTCAATCATCTCCGCACTTGTGCCTTCGGTTGCTTTCTCCATTCTTCGTTTTATTTCGGAAGCCGTCATTCGAGTTCGACCCATCTAAAAATAAGCAAAAAAAATCCAATTAGCACGACGGTAATTATAACAAACAAATATTGAACCACAATAATAATTGTTGCTGTTTTCAGCAACAATTGATATAAATTGTGTGGAAGTCATTTTTTCCACGCAGGGAGACTGCGTGGAAAAAATGCCCCCCACGCAGTTGCCTTGCGTGGAAAAATTTCCTACCACGTAGTGTCTCTACGTGGAAGTAATTTTTCCCATGCAAGGGCATTGCATGGTAGAAATTTTTTCCACGCACTATAAGTGCGTGGTGCTATGAAACCCTGAAAAAAACCTAAATCACGCAATGTCATTCTACTCCCCTCTAATCCATTTTCAACAACAACCGAAGTGTCGGCTAACTACCACTAACTAACAATATACATTCAACCTCTCTAATTGTGCAACAGTACGTTAATTATACTAACAATCAAAAATAGAAACTATGCAAGTGCTAAATGATCGGCTTACCTTAGTAGATGCGATGCCCGAGGAAGATTGTCGTGCGTGAGGAAAATTGCCACGCGTGAGGAAGGGAAACAATCGCGGTTGAACTTTTGTACATGAGGAAGAAAAGAAATCGCGTGAAGAAGTTTTATACGTAAGGGAGAAATCGCATGAGGGGTAATTGTGGAAGAAATTAGGGGTTACTAAGTAGGTTTAGGGATTTACAAAAATTTTCAGAAAATGGGGGGCTACTAAGTGAACACTAGGGTTGGAATAGAATTTGCCATGATGAAATTGCATTCCACTAAATTAGATATGATCCTAGAGTGTGTGTACATGTTTGGAAGTCAATGACTAAAGTGTATACATGAACGTACGAGCGCGTGTACACACTCGACATTCGATTTCCTAAATTGACGGATATTAAATTTATACTTGGAATTTTTAGAAAAGAAACTAGTTCAAATAACCAAGGCATGCAAACTAGATCGGCAAGCTCAACGGAACCGAATATAGACAAAGACTGGGTATTACATTTTAGATTTATACTGACAAATATCGAGTATGCCTCGCGACAAACGGAGAGAGACATGACTCTTTGGGAAGACAACTCGACGAAAGGAAAACAACTATTCGTAAAACTGACTCGAATCCTTTTCGGCAACTCTAACTTGCTTCGATTCAAAGTCTATCAAGTTTGAAACAAGACGTAATTTAGGGGGCAAGTGTTATTCAGCCTATTGACTTGGCTATATCCAGATTGATTAGACAAGTTAAACTTGATGATAAACAAGGCTAATAGTCTAGAGGGATGATCATGGAGTCCAAAGATTAAGCACAGACAATGGTATGAAGCAACAATCTAGTAAGACGAAGAGATGGACTCTCCGTAATATTATAAGTATGCATTAGTGCCTCCCCTGGGCAGAGGATCGGTACATATCATTTCCCCTAGGCAGGGAATCAGATCATATCATATCACTTCCCCTAAGCAGGGGACTGGATTGTATCACTTTACCTATGTAGGGGATCGGACCGTATCAGCCCAGCAGCTCAACTCAACGAAAATCGATCAATATCTCCAATATCATAAAGGCAACAATGCAAACAACTTTGGAAACATGAAGCTAGCATCAAGACTGATCCATAAGAGGGATCGCATGGGCTCACAAGGTCATCTAGACCTATCGACATCGATCTTCTATCCTTAGGAGTTGGGCCATGAAACTTTTTGGGTGACCACGTCTACATTGTGAGATTCTACCTGCGAAATTTTAGGAAGTTATTCAGTCGTCTTCCCCTATAAATAAAACAACCATTCTCCAGAAGGGGATGTAAGGAATGCGGAATATGGATCTTAAGGCTAGGAATAACACTAGAGGGGGGTGAATAGTGTTTTTAAGAAATTACTAAATCTTTTTAAGTTTATGTTAATTTGAACACAAATGTATGCAATATTCAGACACAGATATAATCACAGAAACAAATACAGATGCAGAAATAAAGTAAATGCAGTAAAGGAAAGAACACACCGGATTTTATACTGATTCGGGGTAACCCTACATCCAGTCCCGCACAACTAATTACGGATTTCCTTTCAAAAGCAATTCAACAATTACAACCCTCGGTTTCAAGGCTACGAGGTACACCCTCCAGAATCACAATCCTCTGGGTAGAGATACTTGATTTCCGGGGCAACAAGTTCACCCAATTGATTTCCAAGGCTACAATCACACCTTTTCTCGCTTGATTGATTTCCAAGGCTACAATCACACCTTTTCTCGCTAGATAGATTACAAAGAAACCTATAACTCTGAATAGCACTTGGATCTTGTTGAGATAGTGATAGAGAATCAAACCAGAGATAATCTAGTTAGATTCAATGTTGATTTCGGTAGAGTGATGATAGGATTTTGAATAAGAAAATGTGGAAGAAGAAAAGAAGTGAAAAACCAGAAAATCTGATATAAAATTCGTTGAAACTAACCCCTATTTATAGAAGAACAACAGTCATGTCCATTCGTGAAAGGTTATGGCGAATAGACACTTCTTTTGAAATTCAAATTTTGAAACTAACTGACACTATGTCGACATGGGGTACTAGGGCATATCGACATCCCAAAGGAAAATTTGATGTTTTGATTTTATTTGAAAATAACCTTTATCTTATATTAAAACAATTTTAAACTTTATAAATATACTTGACTATTGATAAAATACATAGATAAATATAGAGAACAATATATATATATAATTTTATATTTAAATCTAAGTATAAATATATTATAATTAAAAGATAGTTTAAAACAAACGAAGTTTAAAAACAAGAATATTTAAGGCTAAGACATCTTTTTGAAAATCATTTGAAAAGATAATTTTTAAGGCTAAAACATTTTGAAAAGCAATTTTGAAAATCATTCCAAAGTTGTTTTGAAAAACATTTTGAAGTAGTTTTGCAAGCTTCTTCCTGCAGAATATCTCATCATGTCAGGACTCGAGAACTTGTACAAAACCAGGATGTTCGTGGGTTTGTAAGCCACTTGTCGTAGGTTTGTAAGCTACTTGTCGTGGGTTTGTAAGTCACTAAAAAGGTAGAAATGGGTTCCATCCCAAAAGAAAAATGGAGTGAAGATTTTAGTGCTATTGTGAAGTTTTAACATAATTCTAGACTCAATACTTATCTTGAAATCTTGAACTCTTGATAATCTTGATACTCATGAGTCTTCAATCTTGATATCTTGAATCTCTATACTGTACAGTCTTCATTCTTGGTACCTGCATGGTTAAATCCTGCATATACATATATATCTAAACTATAATGTTAGTATTTATATTTTATAATCTTATTCTAAGGTTGTTTTCATCAAAACCATCAACTCATGGACTAACAGGGATCCTTCTTTTCTACAGCTAAGGCTCTGCCATTACTATTCTTTATTCTTGTATTACTGGATCCCAGCTGATTCAAATCTCTTGTAATCAAATTACTAGTGCAAGATTAAAAAAGAACTAAGTGGACGTAGGCCAAGATTGGCGAACCACTTTAAAATTTGTTTCTGATTTACTTTTTCTGCTCTGTTTTAATTTTATTCCTCATTTGATCTCTACTAGAACTCTATTGGATGTTGGTGACCAATTTTTGTGTAAATACCTCGTAAGTTAGAGTACCGATTGCATATCAAAGCATTGCCTAGACACTTCATTCTTGATTCTCATAGATAGATAAGTTTAACTCGTCATCTATTAGCGTTAATATTAATGACTTTAATAAACGAGTAAGAAATCAACACGATTAACACGTTTCCAACCTTCCCAAATTAACTATTCCTCGATAAAGAGGGAAGCCAGTAGGATAGAGCACTATTGCTTCTATCCTTACTCATACATCAATCTTAACACTCACAAATAGATAAGCATACTTCATTGGTTTTTAGTCTTAAGTATAGTTAAATTACCTTTTTCAAAACTTTTATATATAAATACTTTAAAAATAATTAAAAATACTCACAAGTAGGTTTTAAATATCTATATAAAATATTACTTGAAAATAAATTAATATATAATTTGAAGAAAATAAATAAAACATGTCTTATATTATAAAACCTCTTTACTTTGAAAATACATATATAATTATTAAAAATTTATTTAAATTTCAAATCAACTTTAGAATACTGAAAAATATGTTAGAAAACATCCCTAAAAAGATTAGGGAAAAATACTAAATTTAAATATCATTTTCAAACACTTAAAACCATAAACAACTTACTACAACATTTAAAAATGCTGTTAAAAGAAGTTGTTAAAGAACAACATAGAGAGACATGAACATTACAACTAGTTTTAACCACTTAAACAAATGAATTAAGAATTGAAATTTTTATAGTAAGTACTACATTTAAGGTACTTAAAAGCATGGATATAAACCCCCATGTATATCTTCTAATTTTGTATAAAAATTCTTGAAAACAGGGTATTTACTAAAGTGTATTTATAACCACATTTTTACTCAAACTTTAACCACTTTGTTTGACCAGTACCAAAATCTTTTAAACTCCAATTTTTTTCCAATATTAAGTACACATATAAAAATTATTAAAATGCAAAGAAGTACCAAGGATGTCTCACAATGCTAACTTTGAAAATCAATGAACACTAGGCATTTTCAAAGTGCACCCATAGCGACCATTTCGCTTCTAACATTCACAATTTGGTTTCACAATTCCTATAGCTTTCCAAACCAATTATTTACTGTCCCATACACAAAAATATATGTAGAGAACAACCAAATCAAATTATCCAAAATTAAGATTATAAATATTCCATTTACACTAGTTAAAGTTAAGGGACATCGAAGTTTACTTATAGCGACTATTCTCGCTTCAAACACTTTCAAACATACATCAACTCAACACACAAGCCAACCAAACATGTAAACGCATAGTCTAGGCCATTCTGCATGTTATAGAAGTTAATAAGAGTGATGTTATAAAATATAAAGTTTTCATTTGCTTTCAAAAGCAAGCGAGGGTCCAAAGTTATAACTTACTCTGTTAACGTTACTTTAACATTATATTTGTGCAAGCGTACATACACGAAGATATATACACACACACACATACAAAATATATATACAAATATGACAGTGGGATAACTCATCTAAATCCAAGCCCACAACAAGCTCATACACAAAAGAATCAAAGAACCACTTTCTACCATCACCAAAAGCCTAAAGACACCACGTGTAGCTCCAAAATCACAAAGCATTTCCACCCTCCACCATCTAATGCTCACGGCCCAACAAGGGCCCTCAACCTCTTTACTTTTCTTCCACTTTAACTTTAGACCCATTCTTAATAAGGTATTATAAGGTGTGGGTGAAATTTTGGTGGAGTTTGAACAAGTTTTGAATTAATTAGAGAAAAGTGAAGATAAAAGTGGATTAGTACTAATCACTTCTGCAGTGTTTGTTCTTTTTATTATTTTCAAGCCTTGAAATGTTATGAAGTGTTTACCCATGCCTTATCCTTCCCTTAACATGGCCAAGACCCCATCCCATGTGCCTTACGTGCTCCATTTACTTTACATGAAAATATCTCTTAGCAAAATTAACCTTTTACCTTTACACACAAAATATCTTCTATGACATTATCCGTGACGTCATCAATTTTCTTTTCCATAAAAGATAAAAAAAATTCTTCTTATTATTGATTTTCTAATCATATAAGTGTATGTAAAAAAAGTTTGAACAAATTCTGACAAGTAAAAAGATGTTTATCGATGAAACGATTTTTGTTCGCATTATCGATATTTCTTCAAAGTATATATTTTTATAACCATTTTTCCAAAAAAGGTTTACCATCATTAAAAGATGGCTAATGAAGTTATTAAATCAATTTAATAACATTTAATCAATGATTAAAATATTTAAATAATTTGGATATTTCAATATAAAATGTCTGAAATTCTAGGTCGTTGCATTCTCCTCCACTTTGAATATTTTATCCTCGAAATTGCAACACTAGAAAAAAAAGGATCACAAATCAATACTTAAAAATATTCAAAATCACTAGCAAACAAAGCCCATGGTAGCCGAAGTTCAGAAACCTTCTCGTCACACGAGGATGATAAATAACTTACTAAACGTACCTTACGCTCAACAGCCTTAGGCTATTACTTAGTTGATTATTCATGCTACTTCATAACGAATCAAAGAGTCATCACCTAAACTCTCTGTAAGCCAACAAAATATATTATGCATATACTAAAGCCCATACGATGCACATGGATCATCCGTATGCAATATCGAATCTGATCACTTACTCGATTAAATAATTTCACTTTCCAACTAGTATAGTCTACTTGACCTCTCTAGTGCTGACTCCGATCAGGTTCCTTTATTAGAAACTTCCATCCTCCTTACATAGCCATATACAATGATAGAAAACTTTAGGATCTTATCAAAAAATCTATGTTAAGTGTTCGGCGTCAAGAATCGAGTGAAAAATCCTTGTTCGGATCGGCGTAAATCACCTCGAAATCATGTACTCGAATATAGGATCAAGAACAATCATGCAAATAAAACGATCTTCGTATAACTTATGTGTCTATCCTATTGGTTTCTCAACTATACCAATTAATTTTTATGTCACATTCATTTAAACAAAAAACTATATCTCTTTCAATGCTAAAACCATTTATAAACCATTTCACAAAACATAACTTCAAGTTTATAAACATTTCATAACATAAATACATACTCGTATAATACTCCAATACGTTCTAAGAGTATTTAGAAAACATCAAATTCGTTTTACTTATCATGAATGTTCAACAAGTCCAAAAAAAATTAGCTTGCTGTCTTCTCAATTTAAGAGTTACAAAAACTCAACTTTTATATTATCACCAAAAAAATTAAGACTTAAGTTCTATAATGATTATGAAGTTTTCGACTGTCTAAAATCGCCAAAAATCCCTTTTTATTTTAACAAAAGAAACTACCGAATAACATATCATAACATGATACACATACCATACAATCCTAATGCATCGGCCACATGTGCCATAAAATAACTTAACAAAGTACCAATTATTTAATAAGCACACTTTACCATAAAAGGGATAACACGAAAAGCTCCAACGTTTATTTTGGGCTATGTCACTACTACTTGGACACCCAACATAGCATATATATAAATCTTTTCTATATAGAAAGTCTATTTCAAAACATTTAAAGAAAAACTTTAGAACTAAACAAAAGGTTTTATTTCAAATCAGTTGAAATAATAATCAATACACATATCTTTTATATATCAAATCATACTTTTGGGATTAAACCAAAATCTATTTTACTGAAACAACTTTGTAGCATTCCCCCACTTAGAAACCCAAAAATGAACACCGATAATGTTGTAGTCATCACCAGAAACATTTTCTAGCGGTAGAAGTGAGTTCAATACATCCAAATCTTACCTTTCGAACTCAACCAAAATCAATTCTAAAGCGGTATCAAATACTTCGCAAATATTACTAAGTACTATGATCTTAATTTCATAAACAAATTTTCCAAATATTTACTTGCAAATAATACTACTATTATTTATTCTCAAAATCTTGAAAAACATTTCAATGACACTGGGATCTAAGTTCTTAAAATATCAGTTTAAATCCTCCTTATATATAAACTATATTTTATAAACCATTCTTATATAAAATCACTTTCTTAAAAAAAATTCTTTCATAATTGTTTATTTATAAAATATCTTATCTTTCATTTAGATTAATTTATTAAATTTAACTCCTTACCCAATATTACAACCGAACATCTTATAGTCAAACTGTTAAACTCAATTCACAAGGTGTCTGTTTTAATGCATTTACAAATGCTGTCTACCCAACCCATGTAGTGAAAAGGTAAAAGTGATCATTCTACAAAGGATAGCAATGCTCATAAATTGGTTGTGCATGGCTAAACTAATTAATGACAAGTAACGAATGAACATCATTAATCCCTACATTAATTAAACTACATGTCAACTTACTCTTATGTAAGCTACCTTATATAAGATCTTTATATTTTGCAGCTATAATTACCTTTAAGGTATACGTTTATAACATATACAAATTACGCTCTCGTAAACAAAACAAGATTATACATATCGTGACTTCCCAAAATGATATACACATCTTCCACAATAATTACATCATATATACATGATGCGAACATATATAATTCTATTACAAAGAACAAAAACACTAGCACCACCATCGTCCATAGCACAGTTGCCAAACCGAGTCCCAAAAATAACCAAACCACAAACCTACATCCTCTCAAATACAGCCTCAGTATGGCCCGATGTTGTTAAATAAATAACACAACCAGGTCAGCCTACAATTTTGTTATGAGTGAAGCAGTGTACATATAATGATAATAGAGAATGATATGAAAAGGGGGTAACATAACATACAATGTAAATGTCATACACGATCAATACCTACCCCAATTCCCATAATGTACATACATAATGTCGTGATAAATGTACCAAGTCTCCATACGATGTGACCACAATCTCTATTCGACTCATCTGTGATTCACTCATAATTACAATTATTAAGTGTCGCATTGATTAATCGTTTATCTAATTTAAATTGATCGTTGCTTATTTATTTAACTCGTCACGGGTAGAGTACAATCTTTTAAATACCGAGTCAATAACATGTAGTGCCATAACATTCCCCTCTTTCTTAATCATTCACTCATTTTGAATTGATCGTTATCAATTTATGTAAATTATTGAGTGTATTATATAGCGTACCAAACGCTAGGTCGACACCACGTAATGCTGTAGCGTTCCTCTTAACCTATAATTTTTTTAATCATTTACACATTTTGAGTTGATCATTGTCTATTTATATAGCTTACTCATTGTAGAATTCACTCTACCAGACATTGAGTTAACAACAAGTAATGCCATAACATTCCCCTCGACCCATAATTTTCTTAATCATTTATACATTTTGAATTGATCATTATTTATTTATATAACTCGTTGAGTGTAGAATACACTCTACCAAACACCGAGTCGACACTAAGGAATGACATATCATTCCCTCGACCTAGAATTGTGGTTGTCCTAACAAGACCTTTTAGTTACAGTACTTTCTACTGCATGGATGTCACCATCTCCGTCAAACACACTACATCCTCTTCATTGTTGGTGTGCCAGTACATCAGTTCGCTGGACATGTAACAAATTTTTCCGGAATGTCTCTTACTCCGAACTAGGATGGATGTAGCCTTGGTATCTCTTCCTATTTGATTAATTCATTATATCACACATGTTTTCATTACGACTACAAATCCCTTCTAACTGTCGTTTAATCCAATGTCACCAAGGGTTATTAACATGATTCAACATTCACAAAACACTATATATTTTGCACTCAACAACAAAATCATATATGGGTATGCACATAGAATTATCACAAAGATAATCAACATAGCCTCTTTATATGATATTGTATCAAATTACGTTTTCCATGACGTAAACATAACATCACTATATGATAAGATATTCTCGCATGGCATCAAGCATAACATACTTAAGCAATATATATGGCGTTCGAGAATAATTCAATCATAATATAGTGTTCAACCATACACATAACAACAATAATTTCCACATATCAATGCATGCCTCATTCTTTACATAATATAAATTTATTATATTATAAGTATACATACATACATACATACATACATACATACATACATACATACATATACATAAATATCACACAATAGTCTATATTCAATAAAATAAATGTATGTTTGCTTTTCTTTATAAAATATTCTGAGCATGTTTAAATAAAAATAATGTAGCTATGATTACACACACATATAATTCACTAACGCATGTCAATCCATTTTAATTAAACAATCAATTAAATTATTGTAACGACCCGTAAATTTTAACTGTTTTAATAACGTAATTAGTTGAAATTTTGTGAAATTTTAAACGATAAAATTTTGAAATAAAAAAAAATTTATATTTGGAATACGTCTAATTAGACATAGCAACTGGTAAATTTTCATCAGATAATTTGGAAGTTTATTTTCTGGTATAATTTTATTCCAATTTATATCAGTTAAAATTGATGATAATAAAATGTTTTCCAAACCTGAATATTTTTACATAGAAAGATTCTAATTCATCTCCTGACTAAGACGTCATTTTTCGTTTCATCAAATTCGGACTTCTTTAGCTTCGTCGATCTTATTTTTCTGCGTTTTTGCTGCATTTTTCCGCTAGCAGAAATTCGAATTTTTATAATTCAATCGTACCATTGATATCTGTATACTGTTTTGATCATCTCGTCGGGCTGATCTCTACGGTATATTTATTTCTGTATTTAGAGGTCCGATGCACGATGAAACGATAAAACAGCTCGTCGTAGCGATTCCACTGTTGATGTCCATTCGGGTTTCATACGGCTGGAGGCATTCATTATCATTAGTTACTTTTCCATCTCTTCAATGCATTGATGACAACCTTTATTTTCATCTGTCCAAATTATATATAAATTTTCTATTCGTTGCACAGTTACATTCATTTATTTTGAACGGTCATTTCCTTTGTTATTCTCCGAATTTCGTGCGTTAATTTACCATAACCAATGTTTCATATTTATTGGCTTAATTCTTAAGCTTAATCCAAGATGACTGTTGCCATCCCAAAATCATTGCAAAAATCAACATATACGTTCGCATACATTTTGAAACGGTTCACTTATATTTTTCCTTTATAACTTCGTTCGCTTCGTTTCCTCTGGATGCAAACTTCATTTTTCCTTGCTGTCACTCTCCAATTCAAGCTTCCAACTCTTCTCCTACCTCTCTATTCTCATTTTGTTGCCGCCACAAATCCCCACTCGGCCTCCCATGCTCACGTGTGCACTGCCCCTCTTCCCTTAGCACCGCCTCGCGCCACGGCAATAGCAGCTAGAGCCGAACCCGACCCCTCCTCTCGGCCTGCCACTCAGGTCCGACCGGTTCCCTTTCTCAAACGGCCCTACCCCATGCCTTACCACCAGCTCGTCCGAGCATAACCTCGACCGCTACCCAGGCCTTGCTTCTCTCCTTCCCTTCTTTTTCCTCACTCCTTCGAACAGCAGCTCTGCCCCTCTGCCCCAAATTCCGAGCAGCATCTCTTCATAGCGGTCACGCCTCACGTCCTCCAGCCCCGCTCTCCCACGCAACTCTAGCCGTCCCCTTCATTGCTGTAGCCACCCAGTAGTCTGCCCACGTTCCCTTCCGTCTCCGTCCTGGCCTCCATCACCCATCACCGCTCCTCCTTCCTCCAAGCCGCCGCGGGTATCTCGTCCTTCCCCTTGCTATTTTTCTCCGGCCAGGTTATTGTACATATAGCTAAATATATTGGTATATATATACACTCATGTATAGATCTGTGTACATAAGTTTAAAAAGGCAATAGTATCAAGTATAAGCTTTAGATGATCTGATAGTATATGTAATAATATATTAAGTTAGTTCATATATTAATTTTATATACATACGTTAGTTTATAAACGTTTCAATATGGTATTTATATATATTGTATAATGAATAGTAGTATACATAGTTATTTATGAGATCTGGATTAAGTATACATATAGTTTATAATGAGATATCTATTTTGGTTTGGTATGTTCCAGTGCAAAGTTTCAGCATAGTTTATTTTATTTGTTTTAAAGTACAAGTATTTGCATTTATATGTAATTATTTCAAAACATATAAATACAGTAGTAATGTGGAGCGGTTACTTATATATTATATGATATAGCTGTTATAATAGGTTATTATATATATATTTTATATGTGAACTGTAAACCTGTTTGTAAGTAAGTAATGCTAAGTATTGTATATTATAAACTATATATTTTAAAACCCGTTTTATGTATATATTTTCGTTAATATATATACTGTTGAGCTTTGTAATTTGCAGATGGTTTCAGTTGAGTTTAGTTATATATAGCAGTTTGTTATATTAAAGTATACCAGTTGTCATAGGTTATATTTCGTATAATATATATTTATATATATAGTGAGATTTGTTTATAATGTGGTTATAAAGTTTTCCCATCGTTAAAAATGATATTAATATATATATATATATATATATATATATATATATATATATGTTTTTGATTTTTAATTTTAGGTGTCTTAAATTAAGGAATGATTTTGTAAGATAATATATGGATTCCTATGTCATACGTTTAATATTGATTTCCCAATATATTCGGATATTGATTTTTGATTTTATGTATACATATAGATTTTTAACGTGTACATATTTTACAGTTTAATGAGTATGTATATAAGTATTTGTTTAATTTAAATGTGTGTGAATTTAGTATATGATCATGTATATATATACGCATAGTTATACAGTTATATATATATAAGCTCACTTACATCATTTATCTTCATCAACCAAATTCTGATTTGATTCCGTCAAATTCTTTGTCATCGGCTTCGTTCGTCGATTCGAGTTCAATCTCGCCTTGTTTTGAGATTCGTGCCTGGATTCGTAACTCATCTCATTCTCCTTTCCCTCTAGCCTCGAAAGGTGAGCAATCACTCACGATTAATGTTCTTATATTTATTAAATTTGATTTCAATTGAAACGACAATTGAAATACGCTGCTGTTAGTTATTTATATTTCTATATCTATGCCATCATCTGTATCTGTTCACCTGTGACACCTGACACCATTATCTGTTATTTGTATTGATATATATCTGCCATCATATGTATCTGTTCACCTGTGACACCTGACACCATTATCTGTTATTTATATTGATATATATCTGCCATCATCTGTATCTATTCACCTGTGACATCTGACACCCTTATTTGTTATTTATACTGATGAGATATGCCTGTTACCGTTGTTATATTTTATCATATCTGTTATCACTCTGCAAGTTCCCTGTTAATACAGAATTCACCATGGGTTGAAATGATACATACCCGAACGATCTGTAGAATAGGAGAAAATTATTATGGGTTGAAATGATAAACCCAAGCGATTTTCATTGAATTAAATTTGGGATTACGGGTGGAAAAGATATATACCCGTATATAATTTAAATTACGGATTGAAATGATAAATATCCGTATCACTTGACCATAGGATAGAAAATTTTATACAGACACCGTTGGTCTATATATCAATAATTTGAAATGATTTCTATGGTTTTGAAAAGAAATATATGGTTTTAATAAATATTGGTTTTAAAGATTTATTTAAGTTGATTTGAATCAATATAAAAATATGTTTTGAGTATTTATGTAAAATTTATATTTTCAAATATAAAGTTTATAATGTTCAAGTTGAAAGATAAATTTGAAATTGATTTGGAATTCTTGAGTATTTAATAATTATACTTAAATAAGTTTGATTTGAAATCTATTAAATTTGAAATTGTAAGATATGTGTTATAACTTGAACTTGATTAAAAAGTAGCTTAAATGAATATTTCAAACTTATATAAATATAAATGGGATAATTGTTTATAAAAATTTGTAAATTGAAGTTGTATTTAGATGTATTGAAATGATTAAAGCAATATCTCAGAAACTAAATGTAATGAAATTAAAATTTAGATATAAATGGAATTATAAAATTTAGTTTTGAAATGTTGAATATTTAAAGCTTTGAAATATATTGAAATTGAAATGGTTAAATTTGGGTTTCAAATCTGTATTTGAAATCGATATAATTTGAAATGATTTATCGAGAAATGGAATCGAGTTGAAATTGATGATTTGAGATTTGATTAAATTAATTGGAATTTAAGTTGATTTGAATCAATTTGTGAAATTTGAGGAAACTATTTTATTTTATAAAGTAATTTTAAATTATATTTAAAACTATTGATATTTTACTTTATAAATTATTTTAATATAAACTATTTTAATATAAATCATTTTAATATAAATTATTTTATTTAAAACTATTTTAACTTATAACTATTTATATAAACTATCTTATTTATAAACTATTTTATTATATATACTAATTTTAATATCTAAACCGTTTAAAAGAAAAGAGTTATGATTTCCAAAATGCTATAATTTCAAAGTGTTATGATTTCCAAAATGCCATGATTTCAAAGCTGTGATTTCCAAAGTGTTTTGATTTTTAAAAGACTATGATTTCGAAAGCGTTATAACTTTGGTAAAAAACTATGATTTTGGAGGTGAATATTTTTGAAATGAAAATGAAATCGTATTGATTTGGTTTTGAAATAGCAATGATATGTCGATTCTGAAATATAACTATTTTGAAAGTTTATTAAATGACCATCGGTGTAATAATACGTAGTTAATAAAGAGACCGGGATCGGATATGGACATACTCTTTGTCGATACCGAAAACCACTTTAATAACTAATATACACGGAGTGTTGATCCAAAACGAAGTGGATGGTTTTGATGAACGCGTTGACTGAAGAAAGAGAATGATTTTGGATGTCCCCTGACATGACTAAAACAGGAGCCCTGCCGGGCCATTGAGGTTCGCTACCTCTAGCGGACACACTTCTTCGTTACCATATCTATTACTTTTGTGATTCGATTTGGGTGCACCCCTCGATTATGGGAGTGTTGTTTCGCAGTGTTGGGGTAGTAGCTGCTATGCCCAACATCAGTCCGGATGATGCAACTACTAGTATCCTAGTTGGTATCGCCTCATGTACCTTGTCATACTGTTTATCCTATCGCGACCACTACGATTTGTTTTGTGTTATACCTATAGGGTACCCTCTGATAACCACTAGTTTACGGTGGGGCTTACGGTGCTGTATAGACTATGACATGGTAAAAATGTGTTAAGGGTGGAATGGGCCATGACTTAACGCTATTTTGATATCGTACATTACTGATTAGACATTATCTACTTAGCGTACACTACTACATAGTAGATAGTTCAACGGATCCTTAGAGGATGGTTATCCCAAACATCCTTTGAGTTACTTGTATTTCAGTTGTTATTTCACTTAAGTTGGATTTATTGATATAAGAATGTTAATCCTGACTCGAGTGTTTTGTGTTTTCTTTACGCTCGGGTCAGACTAAGTGTACCGGTATTCGAGACTCACCTTTGGAGTTGGAGCTTCGCTTGGAGATCCAGCTATCTATCCAGCTTTCAGTTATTCAGTTGATTCTAGTGATGTATTCAGATCTTGTATTTGACTATTGTATTGAGATATCTATGTATTCGAGACATCTGTTGTACCTTATTTAACTCTGATATGTATATAGTAGCTTCACGAACTACTATCTTTTGTTTCCACTGCATTTATTACTTTGTGTCTGTGGTCTGTGATTATTTTATTTACTGTATATGTTCAGTTTTGCCAAATTTAAATTAACAATTCAGTATTTTGAATTATTCAAGTCCGACATGTGTGTCTGCCTATGCACTTGGCGGGTGCAGCATGATAGGGGGTTCTCGCATTTGGTTTGGTAGCGAGCGGATGACTCTTACTCCTACATGTCCCTGCGGGGTTGGTGCAGTCGAGAGGCTGGCTGTAAAGGCAGAACACAGGTACTGCTGTATGCTACGGTGGGCGTTACCCCACTGTCGCGGTCCGTTACAGTTGGTATCAGAGCTCTGGTTTTAGGCAAAACTTAGCATATGTAGTAAATTCAATTACAGAATCACTTTCGTTCGAGCTTGAATTCCTTCTTCTTTGACTCGGTTTCTTTAAATTTTGGAACGTTCCCTTCGGTTCCAAAGTCCATTCGTGTCTCCCCTATTCGTTTCCTTTTGATTTCGGAGTATCCCATAACTCCACTTCGAATGATCTCTATAATAAATCGGTGGTCTCGCCAATATCTGAATAATTTGTAAAAGAGTGAAACTTTGATACAACCGGCATTGATTCACCGAAGATTTCTGTATCCTCGGTTTACGATGCTGTTATCTTTTGCTATACCCGAATTCTATCTCTGGCGATCGAATGACGATTTGCCTCAGAATTCTACATCTATCTTATTTATGAAGTCACGGTTGACCCGGATAAGGTTGCCCACGATTTATATAAGTTTATCCATCTTCCTGTTTGAAATTCAATCATCTTATCTCCCTATCGAGCTTATCTTCGAATTAGAATTTTAATTGATTAGAGTTCCTCTAATTTGAATCTCTATCCTTGCTTTGAAATCTATTCTGAAATTATCGAGTGAGGGAGTGTATTTTTATATATTGTGTCGTTTGAGTTGTTGATGTTGATTTGGGTTTTCGATCGATTCGTCTGATCAACGCTATCGATAGGATTTCCAAAACACTTGAACAGAGCAAACCGACACAATATTGTTTTCAAAATGAAATAAATTGTATGATTATATTATAAATATATAAGTAAAATTTTTCTGGAATTTAATAAGATAAATAAAAATTGGTTGTTTGAATGATAATATTTGATTATCATTTATTGATCTATAAATGAATGTATAAACATGGTTTATAAATTAATTTGGAATTTGAAATGAATTTAAATCAGGAATTTAAGAATTTAATTTTCGGTGATTTCAAACTTTGGCTTTAAAGTTTTAAAGTGTATATTATTTAAAGTATTTTCAAATAGAAATCGTTTCAAAGAATTTTAAATTGTTGAAATCAGTGCTCTTCTCTTTTGTCGCTGGAAAATAATTTCGGTGATGGCGGCCGCATCATCGACATTCATTTTCGAGTTTCGAAGTGGAGAAACCATTCTGTAGCTTTGCTACGGTTTTGTTTGGAAAAATATTTTAATTTGAATTTCTTAAGTATGACTTTATTTATATATATATAGGTATATTATTTTAAATTTAATCTGATTTGCTATATATAGTATATACATAATTATCACTAAAGGGTTTGAAATTAAACGGAAATTTAATTCTTAAAATTATGTTAAAGGTGATTTTAATTATTAAATGAAGCCAAAATTATGGATAAATATTTAAATTTGAAATAATCGAATTGGAAAATTTTATTTGTATAATACTCAATTATATTCTAATACAACCTACCTAAATCATTCAAAAGTTGAATATGTAATTGGATAATATACAATATAAAATAATTTTATAAATAAAATTTGAGTGTTTATAATAAATGTTATGCACTTAGATTTTAATTATAAAAAAATGCTCATAAAGATGATTGAATAATAAGTTAATTGAATGAGATAAATAAAGTAAATTTTGTTCTGAAAGAATTAACAAATTGAATTGAATCAGCTTAATGAAATACCTTGAATTAAGATCAATTATTGAATATTAATTGATTTAAAATGAAATTTGTATGATTAGAATTAACAGTTGAACTAACAAATTTAAATCGAATGACTATTTATTGATTTAATGTAAATGGATTTAACCAAATTGAAAAATATAAATTAATTTAAATTGAAATTTATATGGTTTAAATTAATTTATATGGTTTAAATATATGTAATAAGATATATTAAGTGAAATAAACTTAATAATAATTTGGAATAAAGAAGAATTAAATTTGTTGAATAAATATGATTTTATTAAATGACTATTCTAATTTAAGATTTTAGAAATTTGTTAATTAAACATAATTGGATAATAAGATAATAAATTTAGAAATAGTTAAGATTGATTTCACTTAAGTGAAATCAAATGGATTAAATCAAATTATTGAATATTAATTAATTTAAGTTGAAATTTATATGGCTTTAAATTAGTTGTTTATTTTGTTTTCAAAGCCATTTTTCTTTCTGGTTGTTTCTATTCTCCTACCTCCTTCCTTTTCGGGGACGAAAAGTTTTGAGTGAGGGAGAATGTAACGACCCGTAAATTTTAACTGTTTTAATAACGTAATTAGTTGAAATTTTGTGAAATTTTAAACGATAAAATTTTGAAAAAAAAAATTTATATTTGGAATACGTCTAATTAGACATAGCAACTGGTAAATTTTCATCAGATAATTTGGAAGTTTATTTTCTGGTATAATTTTATTCCAATTTATATCAGTTAAAATTGATGATAATAAAATGTTTTCCAAACCTGAATATTTTTACATATAAAGATTCTAATTCATCTTTTGACTAAGACGTCATTTTTCATTTCATCAAATTCGGACTTCTTTAGCTTCGTCGATCTTATTTTTCTGCATTTTTCCGCTAGTAGAAATTCGAATTTTTATAATTCAATCGTACCATTGATATCTGTATACTGTTTTGATCGTCTCATCGGGCTGATCTCTACGGTATATTTATTTCTGTATTTAGAGGTCCGATGCACGACGAAACGATAAAACAGCTCGTCGTAGCGATTCCACTGTTGATGTCCATTCGGGTTTCATACGGCTGAAGGCATTCATTATCATCAGTTACTTTTCCATCTCTTCAATGCATTGATGACTACCTTTATTTTCATCTGTCCAAATTATATATAAATTTTCTATTCGTTGCACAGTTACATTCATTTATTTTGAACGGTCATTTCCTTTGTTATTCTCCGAATTTCGTGCGTTACTTTACCATAACCAATGCTTCATATTTATTTGCTTAATTTTTAAGCTTAATCCAAGATGACCGTTGCCATCCCAAAATCATTGCAAAAATCAACGTATACGTTCACATACATTTTGAAACGGTTCACTTATATTTTTCCTTTATAACTTCATTCGCTTCGTTTCCTTTGGATGCAAACTTCATTTTTCCTTGCTGTCACTCTCCAATTCAAGCTTCCAGCTCTTCTCCTACCTCTCTATTCTCATTTTGTTGCCGCCACCAATCCCCACTCGGCCTCCCATGCTCACGTGTGCATTGCCCCTCTTCCCTTAGCACCGCCTCGCGCCACGGCAACAGCAGCTAGAGCCGAACCCGACCCCTCCTCTCGGCCTGCCACTCAGGTCCGACCGGTTCCCCCTATCAAACGGCCCTACCCCATGCCTTACCACCAGCTCGTCCGAGCATAACCTCGACCGCTACCCAGGCCTTGCCTCTCTCCTTCCCTTCTTTTTCCCCACTCCTTCGAACAACAGCTCTGCCCCTCTGCCCCAAATTCCGAGCAGCATCTCTTCATAGCGGTCACGCCTCACGTCCTCCAGCCCCGCTCTCCCACGCAACTCCAGCCGTCCCCTTCATTGTCGTAGCCACCCAGTAGTCTGCTCACATTCCCTTCCGTCTCCGTCCTGGCCTCCATCACCCATCACCGCTCCTCCTTCCTCCAAGCCGCCGCGGGTATCTCGTCCTTCCCCCTGCTATTTTTCTCTGGCCAGGTTATTGTACATATAGTTAAATATATTGGTATATATATACACTTATGCATAGATCTGTGTACATAAGTTTAAAAAGGCAGTAGTATCAAGTATAAGCTTTAGATGATCTGATAGTATATGTAATAATATATTAAGTTAGTTCATATATTAATTTTATATACATACGTTAGTTTATAAACGTTTCAATATGGTATTTTTATATATTGTATAATGAATAGTAGTATACATAGTTATTTATGAGATCTGGATTAAGTATACATATAGTTTATAATGAGATATCTATTTTGGTTTGGTATGTTCCAGTGCAAAGTTTCAGCATAGTTTATTTTATTTGTTTTAAAGTACAAGTATTTGCATTTATATGTAATTATTTAAAAACATATAAATACAATAGTAATGTGGAGCGGTTACTTATATATTATATGATATAGCTGTTATAATAGGTTATTATATATATATTTTATATGTGAACTGTAAACCTGTTTGTAAGTAAGTAATGCTAAGTATTGTATATTATAAACTATATATTTTAAAACCCGTTTTATGTATATATTTTCGTTAATATATATACTGTTGAGCTTTGTAATTTGCAGATGGTTTCAGCTGAGTTTAGTTATATATAGCAGTTTGTTATATTAAAGTATACCAGTTGTCATAGGTTATATTTCGTATAATATATATTTATATATATATAGTGAGATTTGTTTATAATGTGGTTATAAAGTTTTCCCATCGTTAAAAATGATATTAATATATATGTTTTTAATTTTTAATTTTAGGTGTCTTAAATTAAGGAATGATTTTGTAAGATAATATATGGATTCCTATGTCATACGTTTAATATTGATTTCCCAATATATTCGGATATTGATTTTTGATTTTATGTATACATATAGATTTTTAACGTGTACATATTTTACAGTTTAATGAGTATGTATATAAGTATTTGTTTAATTTAAATGTGTGTGAATTTAGTATATGATCATGTATATATATACGCATAGTTATACAGTTATATATATATAGGCTCACTTACATCATTTATCTTCATCAACCAAATTCTGATTTGATTCCGTCAAATTCTTTGTCATCGGCTTCGTTCGTCGATTCGAGTTCAATCTCGCCTTGTTTTGAGATTCGTGCCTGGATTCGTAACTCATCTCATTCTCCTTTCCCTCTAGCCTCGAAAGGTGAGCAATCACTCACGATTAATGTTCTTATATTTATTAAATTTGATTTCAATTGAAACGACAATTGAAATACCCTGCTGTTAGTTATTTATATTTCTATATTTATGCCATCATCTGTATCTGTTCACCTGTGACACCTGACACCATTATCTGTTATTTGTATTGATATATATCTGCCATCATCTGTATCTGTTCACCTGTGACACCTGACACCATTATCTGTTATTTATATTGATATATATCTGCCATCATCTGTATCTATTCACCTGTGACATCTGACACCCTTATCTGTTATTTATACTGATGAGATATGCCTGTTACCGTTGTTATATTTTATCATATCTGTTATCACTCTGCAAGTTCCCTGTTAATATAGAATTCACCATGGGTTGAAATGATACATACCCGAACGATCTGTAGAATAGGAGAAAATCGTTATGGGTTGAAATGATAAACCCAAGCGATTTTCATTGAATTAAATTTGGGATTACTGGTGGAAAAGATATATACCCGTATATAATTTAAATTACGGATTGAAATGATAAATATCTGTATCACTTGACCATAGGATAGAAAATTTTATACAGACACCGTTGGTCTATATATCAATAATTTGAAATGATTTCTATGGTTTTGAAAAGAAATATATGGTTTTAATAAATATTGGTTTTAAAGATTTATTTAAGTTGATTTGAATCAATATAAAAATATGTTTTGAGTATTTATGTAAAATTTATATTTTCAAATATAAAGTTTATAATGTTCAAGTTGAAAGATAAATTTGAAATTGATTTGGAATTCTTGAGTATTTAATAATTATACTTAAATAAGTTTAATTTGAAATCTATTAAATTTGAAATTGTAAGATATGTGTTATAACTTGAACTTGATTAAAAAGTAGCTTAAATGAATATTTCAAACTTTTATAAATATAAATGGGATATTTGTTTATAAAAATTTGTAAATTGAAGTTGTATTTAGATGTATTGAAATGATTAAAGCAATATCTCAGAAACTAAATGTAATGAAATTAAAATTTAGATATAAATGGAATTATAAAATTTAGTTTTGAAATGTTGAATATTTAAAGCTTTGAAATATATTGAAATTGAAATGGTTAAATTTGGGTTTCAAATCTGTATTTGAAATCGATATAATTTGAAATGATTTATCGAGAAATGGAATCAAGTTGAAATTGATGATTTGAGATTTGATTAAATTAAAATTTTGGAATTTAAGTTAATTTGAATCGATTTGTAAAATTTGAGGAAACTATTTTATTTTATAAAGCAATTTTAAATTATATTTAAAACTATTGATATTTTACTTTATAAATTATTTTAATATACACTATTTTAATATAAATCATTTTTAATATAAATTATTTTATTTGAAACTATTTTAACTTATAACTATTTATATAAAATATCTTATTTATAAACTATTTTATTATATATACTAATTTTAATTTCTAAACCGTTTAAAAGAAAAGAGTTATGATTTCCAAAATGCTATAATTTCAAAGTGTTATGATTTCCAAAATGCTATGATTTCAAAGCTGTGATTTCCAAAGTGTTTTGATTTTTAAAAGACTATGATTTCGAAAGAGTTATAACTTTGGAAAAGTACTATGATTTTGGTGGTGAATATTTTTGAAATGAAAATGAAATCATATTGATTTGGTTTTGAAATGGCAATGATATGTCGGTTCTGAAATATAACTATTTTGAAAGTTTATTAAATGACCATCGGTGTAATAATACGTAGTTAATAAAGAGACCGGGATCGGATATGGACATACTCTCTGTCGATACCGAAAACCACTTTAATAACTAATATACACGGAGTGTTGATCCAGAACGAAGTCGATGGTTTTGATGAACGCGTTGACTGAAGAAAGAGAACGATTTTGGATGACTCCTGACATGACTAAAACAGGAGCCCTACCGGGCCATTGCGGTTCGCCACCTCTAGCGGACACACTTCTTCGTTACCATATCTATTACTTTTGTGATTCGATTTGGGTGCACCCCTCGATTATGGGAGTGTTGTTTCGCAGTGTTGGGGTAGTAGCTGCTATGCCCAACATCAGTCCGGATGACGCAACTACTAGTATCCTAGTTGGTATCGCCTCATGTACCTTGTCATACTGTTTATCCTATCGCGACCACTACGATTTGTTTTGTGTTATACCTATGGGGTACCCTCTGATAACCACTAGTTTACGGTGGGGCTTACGGTGCTGTATAGACTATGACATGGTAAAAATGTGTTAAGGGTGGAATGGGCCATGACTTAACGCTATTTTGATATCGTACATTACTGATTAGACATTATCTACTTAGCGTACACTACTACATAGTAGATAGTTCAACGGATCCTTAGAGGATAGTTATCCCAAACATCCTTTGAGTTACTTGTATTTCAGTTGTTATTTCACTTGAGTTGGATTTATTGATATAAGAATGTTAATCCTGACTCGAGTGTTTTGTGTTTTCTTTACGCTCGGGTCAGACTGAGTGTACCGGTATTCGAGACTCACCTTTGGAGTTGGAGCTTCGCTTGGAGATCCAGCTATCTATCCAGCTTTCAGTTATTCAGTTGATTCTAGTGATGTATTCAGATCTTGTATTTGACTATTGTATTGAGATATCTATGTATTCGAGACATCTGTTGTACCTTATTTAACTCTGATATGTATATAGTAGCTTCACGAACTACTATCTTTTGTTTCCGCTGCATTTATTACTCTGTGTCTGTGATCTGTGATTATTTTATTTACCGTATATGTTCAGTTTTGCCAAATTTAAATTAACAATTCGGTATTTTGAATTATTCAAGTCCGACATGTGCGGATGCGAATGGTCCAAAATAGTGGGTCGTTACAATTATCAAACCATTTCATCTAATCACAACGCAAATCAACTTAACCATCCAATTGAACATGCATTCATTCAACAATTTGGCAATACTTCAACATAACTTGTAATCAATCATTCAACTTTTTACAATTAAAAAAGTTAAATTTCATTCATTGTTGATTTATAAAATCATAACATGCATTTAATTCAAGGAGGAATAAATATATGAAAATTATTGTTTAAGTTAGATAATTTTTCAACCATTGATTAATGATCCAATTTTCCCCCTATTAATATTACAATTTAGCAAGATACGATCATATATATCGTTCACTGATGTTGCAATTCATCTTAAAATGAATATAGGTAAACAAGATTAGAGACAAATATGTATTTGTATAAATTTTATATGAAATCTCCATTTATATCTTATATTTTTCCAACCAAACGGTATTTCCTTCACTGAATGCTAATCTATTTTAATGTCTAACCATATAAAATTTCACCTATACTTATTTGTGATTAATTATGGATATCAACAAATTTATGACCATATGTAAAAAGATGAAAATTCACTCACTTTGTTTTCCTCTTTTTATTTTTTTTCTTTTATTTACATCCTCACAGGCCATAGCTCATGGTACAATAGAGATTTTGTATTTTTGCCTAAGGGCCCAAGTAAAATAAAGAGAACAAATAACCACCTTCTCTCCTTTAACCAAAAGCCAAACCCGACCTACCTCTTTTCAACAGATACAATCCTGTGCCTTCCCCAAATACCTAACCCTAGTTCCATCGTGCGAGAAAAGATGAGAAATAAATAATGCGATGGATAAGCTTGGGTAGGCGACGAGGGTTTGCGTAATGGTGAGCTGGGTGTGGCCACTATGGAGTGCAGTTGTTAAGGCGCGCGATTTTTTTGAGGAAGGTTCGGTGTGAATTGGCGGCTACATCTCTGTTAGAGAAAGCATGCAAGGTAGCAGCCCATGGTCGCGATGCAGTCTGGGATTGCTTTGCTTTACATTGAATTTATTTAACCATAAAAAAAAATAACCCACTCAACAAAATTTGATTCCCATATATTTTTCAAACCTATATTAAAATAACTTAACTACACACCTGATTATTGTAATTAATTAACCGAGTTAATTATGCTTTGCATTAAAAGTAGGATTGATAAATCAGTTTATCATGTCATCCCGTTTCAAACTCACTTCATTGTATAAATTCTCATATTTAACTTCTTTAGTTTATTTAACAATATACGTATAATTTATTCCAACGATATACGAATTTATAAGAACGAAATGTTATGATTCTTACATATGTTTTATTAATTTATTCAAAAGGAATTTGTCGAGATTGTACACATTTTTCCTATTTATTCCATAAAAAAATATGTATATAAATAACACAAATAAATAAAGTTCAACCGATTGGGTCCAACATATTCTTGAAATATACAACTCGCACACACTCCCTTTCCAAAAAAAAAATCAATACACTAAGCACTACACTTGGATTTATAAGATTTGTTGCTAAAATATCAGTATTAAACCCGAAACTCCCGGCATATGGTTAGTGGCCTATGGAAACGAAAGAATCAGTTACATTTTTCATATGCTCTCCTCTTACAGATCAGACTAACAAAGAACGGAATTCTTTTTGTATCACTTGACTTGCCCTTTTTTGATCGACTTCTTTTCCTTAATTTTTTTCTTTGTTTTAAGTTTCCGATAAGATACTTATTAGGTTGGATCCTAGGTCTTATAGAAATTGAAAAATATTTCCTCCGTTCAAACGCTTCCTAAAAAGTAAAAATTCCATCATACTAACTGAAGGACGGGAAGGAATAAAGCGAGCAAATCCACTAATTCGTCATCCTCAAATCAGTCTTTCCCGGGGTATTGTTCCAACAAATACATAATTATAGGAGTAAAGTAGCGATATAATTCAGGGAAGCAAACCTCAATGAATTAATAAAATAAGAAAAAGTGTGTAGTGCACTTTTTTACATTTTTGTTCTAGGATGAAATTAAACAAAAGGATTTGCAAATAAAAGTGCTAATGCCACAACGAGTCCATAGATAGTTAAAGCTTCCATAAAAGCTTGACTAAGCAATAAAGTGCCTCTTATTTTTTTCCTTCTACTTTTGGTTGTCTCGCAATACCTTCTATGGCTTGGCCTGCAGCAGCACCTTGACCAACTCCAGGTCTAATAGAAGCAAGCCCTACGTGCAATCCAGCAGCAATAACGAAAGCGGTAGCAATAAGTTGATTCATGATTATAGGTTCCTCACAACAAAAAAAGTTAATGATACAATCAACCAACAAATTAAAGTAACTAAAACTTCGGAAAAAAATGTAGATAGGGATATACCCTATATAACTAATATATATCTACTATCACATATACATTTATTTCTTTCATAACGGAAACCGCTCGCATTTTTTATTGAATCAGATTCTAGAATAATTCGTCGAAAAATATATAGGAACTATAGCTAGACTTATAGACATTACATATAGACATATATCTAGTGTGATATCCCTAACCATCCTTCGTAATATCGTTTATCTTTCCTCTTAGAACTCTAGTCATATATACATATGGATTTCTTATTCCTATTAATATATGTATATGTTACTGAACCAAGTATACTTCCTTGAACCATGCATTGCCTTAGTCGGGGTATGCTTAAAAAATAAAGAATCTTTTGAAAACTAATCAATAATGACCCTCCATGGATTCTCTTATATAAATCACGGCTAAAGTTGCAAAAATGAGCTTGAATACTGCTCGTAAATAATCTAAAAAACATGACAGGGATAGGAACTACTGAAGGTACTAAAAAAAAGAACAACAACTAATTCATGTGCCAATATAATTTTGAAAAGTCGAAAACTCAAAGATAAAGGTTCTGTGAATTCTTCTAGCATGTTAACTGGTAAAAGAATTGGAGTTGGTTGAATGTATTTTCCAATATAAGCCAACCCTTTTTTGGTAAGTGTGACATCCCGCTTCCGGAGACTCAAAACTAACTACTACGGATGTAGTAGTCATCCATAGGTGTTATTTCTAAGTGACCGAAATCGGAATCTTGAAACTATTGGCAACACAGAAACACAAGAATATGAAAAAAAATTAAACTATAACAAAACAGGAATTTCTCATTTCTTATGAATTTCAATTTAAGATTTAATTACATAATCCCAGACTTTAACCATGTAGGATCACATATACATGTACAAAATACGATAAGAGCGACATATGAAGATGTCCCCTTATGATGATAAGAGAACTAATAAATATGAACTTTACAGTTCTTAGTACATCACAGTGGAATACACAAAATAGATCCTATATAACTAATACTGCCTCATGCACGTCTCCGAAAGCTTATTCGTCCAAAAACTTGAAAATCTCCCACCCTCAGACTACCCAAATTAATTTTGAGTACCCGAGAGTTTGTGGAGAAACACAAACTTCGAGTCAGACAATTAGTCTGGTATGAATAATCCCTTATCATCTCTTATCATAAATAGATATCTAGTGAGACCACGCCGCTTAGTGAAATGGGTTTTCCCCTCACTAGTATCCAAATAAAACATGCAAATCATTTACTATGCCCCTGCACCCAAAATGATTAGTCTTAAAAGAATATGAAATAAAGCCATAAATCATATGTATTGGATATCCCATCCAAAAGCAATTTATTAGATTTCCCATCTAAAATCAATTTATTAGATTTCCCATCTAAAATCAATTTATTAGAGTTCCCCTCTAAAATCTTTAAAATGACTATCCGTCATAATTTAATAGGACTATCCATCCCAAATCCATTCAAAATAAATGCAGATTATCCATCGTACATCGTTTTATAAAAGATGGTGTGGGCTAACCACCGCACACTCCATAGTTTTCCTAGGATGACTATGAACCCTTGGGTGCCAAATCCCAAGGTTAACCAACTCTGGCAAAACATTCATTACTTTAGAAATTTGATGTGGGCTATCCACCGTACATTCCATAGTTTTCCTAGGTTAACCAAGAACCCATCACTTGGCCAATTAAAATATCATGATCCCCATGATTATTTATAAAAATTCATGACCCCCATGATTATTTATTTTCCTCAGGTATACCCCCTGTTTAACCTATTCCCATTGGTATCCCCAATTAGGTTAAATTAAATAAAAACACATTAATAGCCCCAATGTATATTTTCGAAAGCATATTTCTATTTGTAACCCCAAACTATGTAACGAAAACATTAAGCCCACCCTGGTGTCCCCAAGGTTTATAACATTCATTTTATATAAGGATCCCCCTTACATACTCAAGCAAAGATAAGTATTTTATGCTATAACCCTTCGAAGTAACCTTTCGTCTTAGCAAAGTTTTACTTAAGAAAAACGGCTAAAAACAGCCCTTTAAAACCCTTTGAATGAAGTCCCATTCGAAAGCAAATAAACATCCAAAGTTAGCCCCTTTGGAAACCTTTTGAAATCAAACCTTTAGAACTCAAAACCTTTCGAAATTAAAACCTTTCAGAATTAAAACCTTTCGAAATTTAACCTTTCGAAAAAAACTTTTCGAAATCAAAACCTTTCAAAATTAAAACCTTTCGTAATCATTGAAGATAGCCCCTTCAAAACCCTTCGAAATAAACCTTTCCATGTCAAACCTTTCAGTAGCCCCAATGTATATCGGAGTCTCGCAGTAGCCCCAATTTGGATTGGACTCAAAAGGCTCAGCAATGTTTTTCCCTCTACCGTAATGTGCTAAAATGTCAAAATATCGGAGTCTCGCAGTAGCAAGGTCTAAAGGTTCATCCTCGCAAAGAATCTCCCGCACCAGCTTCTCTTCGTCTAAATCGGCTTCACTGAGGGCATTTTTCTTTATTTTGACAATGTATTCCCAGGCCTCAACGAGCGTTCAAGATAGCCCTATCTAAGGAAACTCAGATCGTGATGAATTAAGACTTTAGCATTATATTCCACAATCGGAGGATCGAACGGGTCCTTAATTTCATTTCGATCAGCTTCTTTGGCATCTTCTAATCAAGCCTCGATCTGCTCTTTAACCTCATTGCGGCCCACTTCTCTTGCCTCTTCTTCGAGGATTTCAATTTGAGTAACTTGCTTGTCAAGCTTAACTTTTAGTCCTCGGGCTTTGACGACCTCTTTACAGTATCTTTACGACTCCTTCTGGGCATCGAACTTCTCTTGCTTCTCTATTTAAAGGAGTTCTTCGAGCTCCTCAATGAGGTGGCCAAAGAAAGCACACCGCTACTGTTGAGGGCAACATCGAGTTCCTTTTTATGAGTCGCTTCTAGACAACTAACCACCTCAGGTGTTTCTTTGTCACTCTTTTCTACCACGATCAACTTTGCTGTCAACTCCAAAATCTCATTGTCTTGATGTTTAATTATATCTTTGTCATGGATCTCCTCTTGCTTGAGATGATCGATTTCATGTTGTCTCGCAAAAAGACACCTCGAAGATTTTTTCGGCTAAGTGTTGAAATGCTTCGTGCTGCACAAAAATGTCGTTGACACATGCAAGGGAACTCACTTTCACACTCCTTGGAATTGTATGAATGGAAGGAACTTAAGCCCATCAAAGCAAATTTTTGAAAAATTAACCTTAAGTTCGACCAAATTCTCTGCTGTGGAAGCCTCATGAGCTGCAGTAGGCAAAGCAGGTTCAGAAGTAATAAGTGGGCATTTGCTTGACCTACGATCGCGGGGCTTCCTGGAACCAGATGAACCAGAGAACTGCTCAGGTAGCACCGAAATTTGAGGAGCATGGAAAGAAGCCTGATTGCCACTGTGTACAAGAAGATTAGACTAAGTTTCCTGATGAAATGATTGAGATTGGGACTTATGTTTGGAAGACGAAAAATCCCTTGAACGATGACTTCTTTCCCACTATCATCTCTCTCTCTATGACTTATGTTTGGAAGATGAAAACTCCCTTGAATGACAACTTCTTTCCCAGCCATCATCTCTCTCTCTGTACACCTACCCAATTCTGAACCGCGATCGAATCTGTACTATGTTGACGAGCCCCTCAAGTGATCGAAAACATAGGATTGAGATATCCCACCTGCAAACTAAACAAGAGTGTATAAGTGGCCATCGAATAATAGATAGACAAAAATCCTGCAATAAAGTGCGCATGATTGTGAGTGTCCTATTGTCCCCTCGATGGACCAGTTGCTACAGCCTTGATCATAGGAGTTTTTTACTCTTTGCTAGTAGGAGAAATATGACCACTACTCCTGGTGGGAGAATTGAGCCCTCCAATACTGATGTTGGAGATGTCATAAGTCATGATATCATTAGGAATCAGAAGACGCAAGAACCCTTCCATTGAACTTTCTAAATGTTGGTAAGAAGACTCTTCATCAACTGAAGTGATAATAAACTCAAGCCCTTTAGCGGTTTTTCTCCTACAAAGTTCATATGCAAGCTTTTTTCCTCTCCTTGCTAGCATGTGAGATTGTGTGCCCTATGATGGTTCGACCACGGGCGCATTGCCCGCACCTACATCAACATCGCCAGGCTTGTTAATTTTGGCACCTCTGATTTCTCCTTCTTCGGCGTCATCCTTAGCCCATTCGACTAGGTGCACGACAAGACTACTAGTGTCACCTTCTTCTTCCTCTACATTTCTTGGTGGTGCGACGCTTCCTGGAAGCCCGATGTTGTGGCCTTCTTCTAACAACCCAAAGAGGGATAACCATTCATCGGCTACAAGGGATCTAATATCCATGTCTTCAATCAGGGTGGCACGAATTGTAGAAATTGCCATCGAGAAACTATCGGCTTCTGGACATCGATGAACACTTGTGGATTTTTGGAGTATTAGTTAGTTTAGGATACGACTTGGGCTAAAGAACTTAGGAATAAAGTCAAGGCAACACTTACGTCCTTCTAACCATCGCCTCGCAAAGCAAGGCGGACATCAGATATAGTACCATTCATATTTAAAGAGGCTGAGGTTGTTCCCAGCGCCAGCTAAAACTTGACAGTTGGGCGAAGGCTCGAGGAAAGTGTAGGAAAGGCTCCCTGTTCGTCATTTGAAATTATAAATAAACATGATGTCCTTACGAGATGGCGGATGGAATAGAACATTCATGAATAGCAAGAGAGTGCCATGATGGAAGGCATAACTGTTTGGGTGTTGTTGAGCGGAAGCTATTCTAAGATAGTTTAGCATCTCCCAGATAAAAGAATTAAAGGACGACACACATCCGGCCAGTTTATGAATTTATTGCATGCTGTATATCCCTCCAGGGGCAAATGAACCATATGTTTCACTGATGGGACTAGAACATCTCCAAACAGAATCCCATGTTTAAGCATAGTCCGCGAAGAGCGGCCTCGCCAATTCTAGAGGCTTGGGAATATGTCAGGTCATCTAGAAATATAGCACCTTCTACAGTGTCGGGAGCAGGCCTTATATCTTCCACTGTAAGGATGGGAACATCAGAGAAAAGGTCAGGCGATGGGCCAGAAACCTCCATTTGCTCAATTGATGATCAAGGGAGCGCCTGCCAGAAACAGTTGCAGAACTTGACTCATGTTGGGTACGTTCCCACCACCACCGAGCCAGAAAGAAGAAGGCATCGCCGAACCATAAGGAGGAGAGTCCCGCCGGACCAACACGTCTCCAAGGCCCTGCCAAACCAACATGTCTCCCAGGTACCACCGAATCGGAGGCCTCTCCACCTACCACCGAACCAACCCACCTCCCAAGTACCACCGAATCAGAAGCCTCTCCACCTACCACCGAATCAGAAGCCTCTCCACCTACCACCGAACCAACCTATCTCCACCTACCATCGGACCAACCTATCTCCCAGGTACCTCTGAATCAGAGGCCACTCCACCTACCACCGAACCAACCCATCTCCCAGGTACCATCGGACCAAAGTCCAACCGAACCTACCGGACCAAGGTCTCAACTCCAACCATCTACCACCGGACCGAAGCACTACCGAACCAAGGCGTTGCCGAACCAACGTTGCCAGGCCAGATTGCATCAGCCCAGGCCCACCAGCAGCTATATACCTCCAGAACCCCTACTCCCGGCCTCACTCTATAAATAGAGGGGTAGGGGTACAACAATGGGGGACAAGTTTGAGAGCTCAAGCACGGATAGAACTTTCAAACAACTTTCATATACTTGTATCAAAGCTTTGTACTTGTAATCTGAACAAGAAAGGAGAAATAATATATAAAGTGGACGTAGGCACATTCTGGCTGAACCACTATAAATCTGCATGTCTTTTACAGTTTAGTCCCTGCTTTTTACATATTTGCATAAATCACCCAGATCACTAAAAACAACATAAATCAACTAAATCATACGACTTGGAGGTGTTTGCCCATTTTTTGTGCAAACATTTTTGGTGCTTTCACTGAGAGCGAGAAGCTCGAAGCTTTAGCTTCTCCCACTTAACCTTCTTCCTAACATCGTCGTTCATTGCTTGGAAAACATGCCTCCGAGGCAGAAAAAAGACGTTAACAAAGGAAATAACATCGCAACTAGTAGTGTTCCAGATCCAGTGGTCACAGATCAAGTAAATCGTCCCATTCCAGCAGCAGTACCAAATGAGGGTTAGGCAAATCCGACAACCCCTGCCACAGAACAGCCGGCATCAATTACTAGGGCAGATCTAGACAGGGTTGTGGCTGAAGTGACTAACCGCTTCACATCCCAGCAGGAAGCCTTGGTGGACCAACTCATGTCACACTTAAGGGATGCTGAAGAGTCCAACCGCAACACTGAATCATGGGGTGAGTCCCAGTCTGGAGGATCTCAGAGACAACAAAGATCTTCCTTCTTCGAAGGAGCTAACGACAGAAGCGGCCATGGTAGGAGCCGAGACCGAGCTCAGCCCGAAGTTAGACCTGAGGAAACGCTTGGAACCGAACCCAACGGGGGAGGTACCGGGCGGAGGCCAACTGTAGCCGAGCCTGTCGTATTGCCTAACCACGAAAACACCAGTGAACGGGGCCGAGCTAGAGTCCAGCCCGAAGTTGGACCCGAGGAAGTGCTTAGATCAGAACCCAGCAGGGGAAGATCAAGGCAAGGGCCAACTGTAGCTGACCCTAGCATGCTCCCAGAAGACCAAAGACAACCACTGGAAAATATTAGGAATGATAGACGATACCATCCCTACAGGTCATCTGGACGGAATAAATCCCACAGAGCAAAACCGAACTCATTTCTATCTGCTCCAAATTCTGATGAAAAGATGGCATGCTTGTTCAGAGAGTGCGTCCAACGGGATCAAAGAGACCGAGGAATAGGCGCTAGGGTAACCAGCCCTTTCGCCCGCAATATCGAAATTGCCATCACCCCCCGAGAATGGAAAATGCCAATAATGGAACCTTACAAAGGAACCTCTGACCCCGTTGTACACTTACAGAGATATACACAGCATATGCTCATGAGTGGAGCAACAGAAGGAGTGCTGTGCAAATGCTTTCTGTTATTCTTAGCAGATCTAGCTACCTCCTGGTTCTGCCATCTACCCCAAGGATCCATCAGCTCATGGGAGATGTTGAAATAAAAGTTCATCAGCCAGTTCCGCATTCATGTGGAGCAGCCCAAGGACGCTTATTCCTTATCCAGTATCAAACAGAAACCTGGAGAGAAAGTGCAACAATATCTAACCCGATTCAATGCCGCAGCGGCCGCAGTCCAAGATGCCGATGAGAAGCTTATCTTAATGGCCCTTTATAGCGGTGTGCATCCGGATACTAAATTTGCTAGAAGATTGACCAAAGAAAAACCAGCTACTTTACCCGATTTCTTCCATGAAGCTGGGAAATATATGAGACTTGAAGATGCTGCCACTGAGAGGTAGATAGGGCAACAAAATAAGGCAGCTCACGGCAACACGCCTGCTGTAGCAAAGGATGTTCGAAGAAATGATTCTAGAGACAACGCTGGGGGCAAGAAGGGAGAAAAGCGCCTATATCGGTCAGGACCAAGATTTGACGCTTACACCCCGTTGAATGAAACGATCGAAAACATCTTCCTGGCCACTCAAGACGAAGTTAGATACAAACGCCCCCCGCACAAGAAGGAATCAGATAACGCAATTAAGTCTGGAAAATTCTGCCGCTTCCACGAATCCCATGGGCACGATACCAACGAATGCCATCATCTCCGGGACTTGATTGAAGAACACATCAGAAGAAGAAGACTAGAACGCTATGTAAAAGGCCAGGACAGGACTTCAGTTCCTGCCAATGAGAACCCAAGGCTACCCTCCCCAGAAATAGGCAGAGGAAATCGCAACACCGGCGGCTCCAGTCATGAGAAGATAGTGGTCCATACCATCTCGGGAGGGCCACACATCGCCGACGGAAGCTGGGCAGAGATGGAAAGGTACGGAAAGTCACTTAGAAACAATGAAGAATGCGTCAATTCTATTATAGAAGAACGCTACCCGAAGCGGATAGAAAATGGTGACATCACATTCAGTAGGCGTGACCTGGAGGGAAGGCAGTACCCTCACACGGATCCCATGGTTATCTCTGCCCGGCTCGGCTCAGCCGAGGTCTTCCGAATTCTAGTAGACACTGGAAGCTCAGTGAATATCCTATTCAAGCATGCCTTTGACAAAATGAAGCTGTCATTAAAGGATGTTCTCCCCTACAATAAACCACTACACGGTTTCACAGGAAATGCGAAGATGCCCCTCGGACGACTGGATCTCTTTGTTGAAATTGGAAGTCATCCCCGCTCCGTTGTGCGGAAACAGACATTTGTGCTGATAGAAAACCACTCGGCCTACAACGCCTTCTTAGGAAGGCCAGCCTTGTCTGACTTCCAAATTGTCCTGGCCCCATGGTGCCTGAAGATGAAATTTCCAACGGACAATGGAGTAGGGGAAGTAGAGGGAGACCAGGACATTGCTCGAGATTGCTATGTAACCGAACTTCGCAACAACCACAGGAAGGATAAAGGGAAGAGTGTAGAGATTGCCCTCTGCACAAAAAGTTTGGAAGCATAGCAACTAAAGAAAGCCCCTCCTCTTCGATATACCAGCGACCCTTTCAATGAATTAGACCCCAGGGACAAAGAGGAGGAGGCCACCCCCGAGCCTGCAGAGGCTATGTAATTATTATATGTAGATAGACATGACTCGAGTAGACTATTGAAAGTCGGGTCCCAACTAAAAGCAGAGCTGAAGGAACAACTCATTGATTTTCTCCGCCACAACTTGGATGTATTTGCATGGTCACACGCTGACATGACCGGAATCTCCCCTGACATAGCATGCCACGTACTAAACATTGATCCTACCAAGGCGCCAGTAAAACAGAAAAAGAGAAGTATGGGGGCAGAACGATCAGCAGCCCTCGATGAAGAAGTAAAGAACCTACTTGCCAATGACTTCATACGAGAAGCCATCTACCCAGAGTGGATCGCCAACCCGGTGCTGGTAAAGAAGGCTAATGGGAAGTGGCGAACATGCATTGACTTCTCCAACTTAAATGACGCCTGCCCGAAGGATTGCTTCCCACTTCTCCGAATCGATCAGCTTGTAGACAGCACAGCCGGGCACGAACTCTTATCTTTTATGGACGCATATTCAGGATATAACCAAATTCCTATGCATGCTCCCGATCAAGACCACACTAGTTTCATCACTGACCGGGGATTGTACTGCTACAAGGTAATGCCTTTCGGACTTAAAAACACAGGGGCCACCTATCAGCGCCTCGTCAACAAGATGTTTGCAGGGCTAATAGGACAAACTATGGAAGTTTATATGGATGACATGCTGGTAAAGTCAAGGGGAGCCGACGATCACGTAAGTCACCTGGATGAAATGTTTCAAGTACTTCGCCAATATGGAATGAAGCTGAATCCTCTAAAGTGCTCCTTCGGAGTATCATCAGGAAAGTTTCTAGGATTCATCGTCCATGCCAGAGGAATTGAAGCAAACCCTGAACAAATCCGAGCTCTGAAAGATATCAGGATACCTTCTACCCGAAAGGAGATGCAAAGCCTAAATGGGAAGGTGGCCGCCCTGAGCAGATTCATCTCTAAAGCGACCGACAAATGCATCCCCTTCTTTGAAGCTCTAAAGAAAGAGAAAGGAAAATTCGAATGGACTGACGAATGCTTAACAGCTTTCCTTAACTTAATCGAACACCTCCAGAGACCACCAGTACTCTCAACTCCGAACAAAGGCGAAGAGCTATACCTATACCTTGATGTGTCATCTCATGCTATAAGCGTCGCATTGGTGAGAGAAGACAAACGCACGCAGCGGCCAGTATACTTTGTAAGCAAGAGGTTTACAGGGGCGGAAGCCAGATATCCTAAACTTGAGAAACTAGCGTACTGTTTACTAATCACATCACGGAAACTGCGTCACTATTTCCAGTCTCATTCCATCAGAGTTCTGACCGATCAACCACTAAGGCAGGTACTCCATCGTCCCGACACTTCTGGGCGACTACTTAAATGGTGCATTGAACTAAGTCAATATGACATCACCTACCATCCTCGCACCGCCATCAAGGGACAAGCCATGGCCGATTTCATTGCCGAATTCACTACCAACGAAGGTAAGGAGCAATCGGAAATAGCAGAAGACATCAAGTGGAATCTCTTTGTGGATGGTGCGTCAAACGAACAAGGCTCGGGGGCAGGCGTGGTAATAATCACTCCCAGGGGGAATAAGCTACACTATGCTATAAGGTTGGAATTCGCTGCCACCAACAACGATGTAGAGTACGAAGCAGTGATAGCCGGATTAGAACTTGCCTTAGAAATCGGAGCCAATTCTTTGTGTTTTCATAGCGATTCCCAACTTATTGTAAATCAAATACTAGGAGAATTCCAGGCTCGAGAAGAACGACTCATGGCATATTTAAAGAAGACCAAGTTGCTTCTCAATCGATTGGATCACTATTTAATCAAACACATCCCTCGGGAAGAGAACCAAGGGGCCGACGAATTGGCGAAGCAAGCTAGCATGAGAGACGGTGCTATTTCCGGAGCAGTAGCCATCTCAAAGCAACTGACCCCAAGTTTTGAGCAAGTGAATCTAATAGCTGCAACCGAAGAAGCAACCTGGATGAATCCCATCCGAGACTACTTACAAAGTGGCACAGTGCCCAACGGGCGTAACGAAGTCAAGAAAATCTTGAGGAAAGCTTCCCGCTACACAATACAAGAGGGCACCCTCTATCGGTGCGGCTTCTCTAACCCCTTATTAAGGTGTGTCACTGGAAGGGAAGCCAAGGAAATCTTATCCAACATCCATCAAGGAAGCTGCGGAGTTCACACCGAAGGGCAGACTTTGGAAAAAAAGATACTCCGATATGGATATTTCTGGCCCAACTTAAGCAAGGACGCCTTAGATTTCGTCAGAAAATGTGACAGATGTCAGAAATTTGCTAAGATTCCGCGGCTACCAACAACTGAGATTACTCAAATGACCAGCCCTTGGCCCTTTGCAGTATGAGGAATTGACTTTATTGGCGAACTGCCAATGGGCCGAGGCGGGGCCAAATATGCTATAGTGGCAATCGACTATTTCACCAAATGGGTGGAAGCAGAACCCCTAAATAAAGTATCTTCAGCAAAAGTTATTAACTTCTTGATCAAAAATGTTCTATGCAGGTACGGAGTCCCATTCAAAATCATATCGGACAATGGACTTCAGTTTGACAGGGAGGAGTTCGCCAACTGGTGCCAAGAGCACAGAATTCACAAAAGCTTCTCATCCGTAGCTTATCCCCAGGCAAACGGACAAGTCGAAGCCGTCAACAAGATTCTCAAAACTCTAATAAAAAAGAAACTCGAAAAGTCAAAAGGCGCTTGGGTGGATGAACTTCCTACAGCACTGTGGGCCTATCGCACATCTTTCAGAACATCAACGGGGCATACTCCTTTCTCTTTGGCATACGGATCGGAGGCTATGCTCCCAGTTGAAACTATAGTGCCTTCCCACCGTAGGATCCACTATAACCCAGAAGAAAACGAAGAACTCCTCCACATGTCTTTGGATCTGATTGAAGAGAGAAGAAACGATGCAGCACTCAAAACATCAGCTCACAAGCAAAAAGTGGCAGCGCAATACAACTCCAAAGTCAAGCATCGTAGCTTACAAGAGGGAGATCTTGTCCTCAAGCGAATCTTCCCGCGCCCCGGAGCACTAGATCCAATCTGGGACGGACCATATGTAATTCATAAAGATCTCCACAATGGATCTTATATTTTGTCAACAGTGGACGGGGAGGTGTTCCAGAGGGCATGGAACATCCAACACCTTCGTCGATACTTTTCTTAACTTGTACTGCCCATATGAAGTGAATTAACAAAGAGAATCAGTGGACGTAGGCATTTTCGTGCCGAACCACTTTAAAAAACTTGTCTCTTTTCAACTTGTTCCTTTATATCTTGGCTGCTTGTTAACTTTATCCTTTTTTGTTGAACAAAATCCTGTGTAATGACATTTCCATTCAAAACACATCGCGGCACGACTCCACCTGGACAAGACCTAACAGGTACTATACAAATCTATGCCCTCGCCAATGAGACACTTTTGCTCCGGCATCCCTCTGCTGCGGGTTAACTCATTGCTCGCGACGGCCCTCAAAGCCAACTGTAATGAGCCGATTATAAGCCACCAAGAAGGCCGACTATAGTCAAGGCAGCTCATTACGGCGTTCGGCTCGCCGGCAACTGTGAACCTACTTTAAGCCCCAACATAAGGTGTGGCCAGCCAGGGGTAGTTCACGGTTGACGATCGGCACCCACGCTAGCCGGCCACGGTAAATCGAATAATACCCACGATTACGGGCCATAATGGCCCAGGTAGTTACTGTGCGCGATCTCGGCTCCGATGCGTCTTAAGTACGGCTGTGGTAAAAAAGATTAACTCCCCGTGGAGGCGTAAGATGGGTGACAAATGTCTCCAAGACCCACAGCTAGGGAAAGTGACTACAAAGCCCGTTTGCCACGAACTTAAGCACATCGAAGGCCTTCCGTGATTGGAAGTTTTACTATTTCTCATATTTCAATTTTATTTAAGAAAAAAAAAACTTTTCTCCTATCCTCTATAACGATCCCTAAAGTACAGGATACAGAATAGGAGACATTCGCTAATGGGAGTGGGAACTCACAACGGGACACTAGGCCGCATTCCATACTCAGTCACACAAGACATTCAAAGCTGCCATCTACAAGTAAAATATGAAGGGCGGTGTTTTCTTCTTTCGTGTATAAATACGTGGCTATAATTTATTCACACATCACACTAACATTGCAAGACATGAAATTGTACTTTAAGCAAGAACTTGGAGTCAAACACAATTGAATCGCAGGCATATGCATAGCTATATTTCTTATATAACATGTCAAAATAACAAAAGCATTCAAATACGACAGAATTGGCTTAAGTTAAAAAATTACACGCCAAAAATAATGTTGTTTATTACAAGTGACATAATTACAACCTAAAAGTTACGTTACTATTTTGAGACTAACATATACAACAATGTTCAGTAAGCAAAAAGATATCTAGGTCAAGTCAAGGAGCCGGCTGCATCAGAGCTTTACCCTTGTCCTGTTGACCGCCTGTCCGATCAAGGAGAGAATTCATTAGTGATAAGCAACCAAGTTAACGGAAAGACTAAAGGGGAGGACTTACCAGCATCTGCTCCTTGATCATCTTGATCATCATCTTCTACTTGCACACCTACCTCCTCAGCAGCAAGCAGCCGCATGCCCTCCTTCACCGCCACCTTCTCCTCCTTGGTGAATTGGGCCGTAACCACATCCATTCCGAAGGCCTCGCCACCCTCCTTATCCGCATCAGCCTTGGCCTCCTCCAGAGCCCTGAGATAAATCCTGGCCATAACCCAGGGATAATCATCCATCCAGGATAAGTTACCTTGTTTCCAAGTACGGAAGTACATATCCTGGAGCATCTCATCCATCATCCCCTCGTTCTCCTCGAACTCCCTCATTCGGACCTCAGAAGCCAATAGCTTTGCAACGGCAGCATCCCTCTCCAATCGGTATCGCGAGCGGTCAGCCTGAAGGGATTTCCTCATCGCCTCCATCTCATCCTTTAGCTTAGTTTGAGCCAGCTCTGCAGCTTCAAGCCTCCCGAATAACTCCTCTACCCGCTCAAGATCCGCTTTCCGAACCTCATCCACCGTTGCTATAGCTATGTCAATTTGTTCCTTACAGGCGGCCTCCATTTTCCACAACTCTGCCCTGCTGACCTCTTCCATAGTCTTCTTTAATTGCCTAGATGCAGCCTCATGCTGAGAAATCTGGATGGCTTGATCAGCAAGTCGTTTAGCCTGGTCAGAAACCATTAACCGCAGTCGAATATTGGCACTCCCGATTTCCTCCCCAGCCTTGACCAATCGGGCATGATGTCCCATCAGCTTCTAGGCTTCCTCGGCGACCCGGTCGATGTTCGCCTTAGCTTCGTCCCCCAGAGTTACGACCCGAGTGGTAAGCAAATCAAGGTCCAGGGACTTAGCCTCGTCAAGCACTCGTACCATAGGATTGCGAGGGAGAAGGTGTTCACCAGTAACCTCGTCGAAGGAGATATCCTGAGAGGCCGGGTCCAGATCTGGATGACCCGCAAACGGATTACGAGCTAAGCCAGGATGATCTATCGGGGTAACGGTAGGATTTTCAGACGGATGCGGAGAAGGTATGAACTCAGTATTCCCCTCCGTGATATCGTGAAGAGGCTGGAGTGGGGGATGTGGACCAGGTAAAGGTTCGAACAAGGAGCGGCTCCTCTTCTTCTTCTGAATGCCCTCTTCAATGACCCTAAGAAGAGGACGATAGCCGACTACATCCCCGGAGCGGTTGGTCGGAGGCTTCGGTTTAGTAGAAGCTTTGAGGGACTTATATTGATCAAGGCGGTGCCGAACATCTGAGGTCTTGGCTGCTTTGCCCGCTCCTGGAATGAAAACCAAGTGTCACAAGCATGCATTAAACCGTAATTCAAGAAATGTGTCAAGTTAAGAAGAGTAAAAAATTCTGCAGGAGTCAAAAATTCACCTTGGATCGCAGAAGTTGCCTCAGCGGAAGCACTCCTGGAAGATAAATCGGCGCCAATCCCGGCCTTACCAGCTTTCTTGGGCTTCTCCGCCAAAGCCGGTCCTTCCTCCAACCCCTCGAAGGCTTGGCGGAGAGCGTCAACTATCCACTCTTGAATCACGCCTGCTTGCCCAGGAGGTAAAGCCCCGGTGCCATCACCGCTCTGTCCTTCGCCACCATCATCGCCGTGGCGATCACCGTCACCTTCTCTGCCACTTCCGCTCTCCGCCTCACCTCCTTCATCCTCGTCTCTTTCCTCCTCCACATTTTCCTCCTCCGGAACATCTGGACATGTGCTGGCGGAGGGTCCATCGGACTTCTTGAGTTTCTTCCCCCCCGGCAACTGGATGTATCGAGAAGGGTCTCCTTTTGTTGCTCTTCGCCGTAGCCCCTCCTTTAGCGTTGACAGCCCTCTCCTCCGCCGTGTCTCTCTGCTTGACCACGGACTGATGTGGTAGAATAAGGTTGTGCCCCAGAAGTGTAGCGTTCCTGATCAAGTAAGAAGCCGACCTATCCCTTCCCGAAATGGCTTCTATCTCCACAGCCATCTGAACCAGGCGATCATTCTCCACGACCGCAAAGCCACCTGTCGCTAGCAAGAAATAAAAGCACATAAGAAGAAGCATTGCAGTCAGAACGGAAATCATAAATAAGCTTCAACTTACAGCCAGAGGTGAAGCGACGGATGGAAACAAAGCCATCCTTGATGAAAAACCATTCCCTTTTGAACATGCTGAACTTCGAATATAAATCCAGGATTGGCTTGAAGGACACGACCGACTCCAAGCTAATATACGGAGACCCCTTCTTGTAGCCTCTCATGTTGTACAGATACCGGATTTCGTGGTTGGAAGGAGGATGCCCGTATCTCCTCTGGAAGATAACAAACAGGCTCACCAGGATGGCGTAGGAGTTAGGCTGAAGCTGGAATGGAGCCACCTTCAAGTAGGTGATGAAGCTGACTATCCAAGCATTAATCGGGGGAATGGCCCCACACATGCAATGGTACCTACTGTAAGCGAAATATCCTTCGGGGGGATTATATGGCATCACTCCTTCCCCCGGCAACAACATGTGTGCTCTGTCGATCCCAAAAGAGCGAGAGATGACATCAAGCTGCTCACCTTTGAATGAGCTGGGAAAACAATCAGGCGGTGAATTCAGGAGCTCTTGAGGACCATACCCGTCTACTAGCGATCCCGGGGATGGTCCATGTCGTTCTGGTGCTGCCTGAACCGGGGGCACTATGGAGGACTCTCCTTGGTCCTTAGATTTCTTCTTGTCGGAACGGGTTTCTACTTTATGAGACATTATCTGCAACACGAGAAAGCACATTGTTAGAACAAAGGATGTAGAGATAAAAACAAGCAAGTGTATGCAGACTGGAATTTCACTCGTAATTCAAAACATAGAAGTGCATTCGGTAGTTCAAGGCCGAAAGGTCATTCGGCACTCAGACTCCCGAATTCATTCGGTAAGTCAAGACTAAAGGTTCATTCGGCACTCGGAAACCCCAAGTCCATTCGGTAAGTCAAGGCTAAAGATTCATTCGGCACTCGAAATCCCCGAGTCCATTTGGTAAGACAAAGCGAAAGCTCATCCGGCAGAAGAGGGCCTCACCTGGTCCGGCAGTTGAGGTCCGGTTCGGTGCTCGTTTGATTCGGCAAAGGCAAAAGTTTGGTTCGGCTAGTACGGAATAACAGAGGCATGAGGCTACTACTTATAGGCAAATAGAAACGACCGGACCAACTGTTTCGGCGCTCGGGACCGAATGAGAGTGTCCAAGTCGAAGGACCTAAAACAAAGCACGGCATACGCTGGTATATGCCCCACTTTGGGGGGCAAATGTTGGGTACGTTCCCACCACCACCGAGCCAGAAAGAAGAAGGCATCATCGAGCCTGAAAGAAGAAGGCATCGCCGAACCATAAGGAGGAGAGTCCCACCGGACCAACACGTCTCCAAGGCCCTGCCAAACCAACCTGTCTCCCAGGTACCACCGAATCGGAGGCCTCTCCACCTACCACCGAACCAACCCACCTCCCAGGTACCACCGAATCAGAATCCTCTCCACCTACCACCGAACCAACCTATCTCCACCTACCACCGAACCAACCTATCTCCCAGGTACCTCCGAATCAGAGGCCACTCCACCTACCACCGAACCAACCCATCTCCCAGGTACCACCGGACCAAAGTCCCACCGAACCTATCGGACCAAGGTCTCAACTCCAACCATCTACCACCGGACCGAAGCACTACCGAACCAAGGCGTTGCCGAACCAACGTTGCCAGGCCAGATTGCATCAGCCTAGGCCCACCAGCAGCTATATACCTCCAGAACCCCTACTCTCGGCCTCACTCTATAAATAGAGGGGTAGGGGTACAACAATGGGGGACAAGTTTGAGAGCTCAAGCACGGATAGAACTTTCAAACAACTTTCATTTACTTGTATCAAAGCTTTGTACTTGTAATCTAAACAAGAAAGGAGAAATAATATATAAAGTGGACGTAGGCACATTCTGGCTGAATCACTATAAATCTGCGTGTCTTTTACAGTTTAGTCCCTGCTTTTTACATATTTGCATAAATCACCCAGATCACTAAAAACAACATAAAATCAACTAAATCATACGACTTGGAGGTGTTTGCCCATTTTTGTGCAAACAACTCAGCTTCGGGATTGTTGTTTTGTGAAGGTTATCTAGAAGGAATTATACCTAGACGCTCAGAACGTCTGGAGCCCATATCAACTAAACTTAATAGATATTGGAGATTAATAAAATATACATGTCCCCCCGTGTTAAGCGTAAGTTAGTGTGGTGCAGTGCAGTGCAAAGATAAACAGTTCAAAATTAAAAGCAAAGGTAAATGATGAGACTTTAGATTTCGACCAGAGTGACCGTTAATGCTGACCGTCTCAACTGGCATTTATATTGATCGGTTGTGTAAACTTTGGAATCGACCATCGGCATGTTAAAGTGTGAAGTCCATTATTAGAGTCTATATGTTAAATTTTAGTTCATGTCCTAAGACCGAGGAGATTGGTCGTTCAATTTCGAGTTCGATATTTGATATGCAAGTCATGTTGTTCATCATCGTCATATATTCAGATTCATTAAGGTGGGACTAGTTCTAATCGTTTAAACAAGTGAATATGGATTAGTATTCGAGTTCAATTCAAACCTTAGAATCGGCTAAGTACAAGTACAAATAGCTTATCCCTATGTATGCCATCCATATGTATGTCGAGTCCTATTTATGCCGATCCCTATCCCTTATAACAACTGATCCTTCTTCGCTTCACAAAGCAACCAATCCCTCCATACTCTAAAACAACCGACCCCTCCTCATACACTCAACAGCCAATCCCTCATCCAGGTGATACTCCAACCGAACCCTACTTTGCATTAGTAACCAACCGACCCATATGTCTAACCCAATATAACCGATCCCCCTTCAAACTTTAACTATCGAACCCTCTACTTCAACTTTTTCACGCTCCCATCAAGCATCCACTATGATCCCTTTCCTTCACCAACGCACGACTGATCCCTGCACTCCTTTGTCCTTCGTTCTTTTCTTTTTCCTCCTCCACTACCTCATCGAACCTTGCATTGTCGTCATCCATCTCATCCCTACCTTACCCCATGATTAACGCAATCGAACCCAATTCTCTTTACAAATTAAAGGTTAAAAACAAGAAACCCTACCTATATATATGTTAGTGGTGATGATGAGTGGCTTGGAGATGATTGAGATTGAAGGAAGGAGGAAGTGGATTCACAGAGGTATATTGGATTGCAATAGATTTTGTTTCGAAGCTAAGGAAAGAAGAGAGAGGGAAGTGTTCGGTTTTAATGGTGAAATAAGGAGGGTTCGGTATTAAATGGGATAAGAGAAAATGGAAGTAAAATGAAGTGAAGTATGGGATGGAAAGTGTTGGCTTATACATGGAGCTAGAGTGGTCGGCCTGCCCTTTTTTCTTCAAGGAGTCAAAAGAAAGGAAGAAGGGATCAGCTAGGAGAATGGCGATCCCTATGAACATATAAAAATGAGAGGGGATCGGCTAAAAAATGCCAATCCCTACATACATAAAAAAGGAGGGAAAGACCATAAGCCTATGTGCATGCAAACATGGACATTAGAGTTATGTAAAATACATGTATGCAAAATGCAAAGAAATTGCATCTAATTCAAGGAAAATTAACGACGACCCGTGAACGTGCAAAGGTGTTGGGAGCCAACCACAAGAATGTGTACCCGAACGTGCACGTGTATATTCTAAATATTCTATTTTTGAAATCGATAGAAATAGAATTCAAACCTGAAGCTCTCAAGGTCGAGATCAGATTAGATAGTCAAAGCTTACTAGTCACGTAGAATTGGACATAGATAGCAATTGACAGAATATATTCCTGAATTTATACTATTGGAAATCGACCAAGCGTTATGATGATCGAAGAGATATGCAACACTTTGGGAAAATAAATCGACGGAAGGATGGGGGCTATCCATAAAACTAGATGGATTTCATTTCGACGAATCTAACTTGTTTCGATTCAAAGCACGTTATGTTCAGCACAAGACGTACTTTGGGGAGCAGGTGTTATTTCGCATTTTGACGTGGCTATATTCTAGTTGATTAGACAAGTTAGATTCGATTATCGTCAAGGCCAGTAAATCCAGAGCGATGATTGTGGGGTCCAAAAGTCAAGTACAAATGGTAATATGAAGCCGTGATCGAATGTAATTGAGAGATACACGATGCAGAATGTTCAAAGTTTGGAATATGTTTCAACATTTAGGAGGGATCAGCAATTATCATCCTCCAACATAGGGATCGGCATGTTTCAGGAAGCAAGTGCACTCCAACAGAAAACAGTCAATATCTCAAGATCCATAAGTCCAATTCACATGAAATTTTGTGAGGAAGATGTGGGGACCCTAAGGAGCCTACCCTAGGGATTGCACCACAAGAAGATGAAATAAGAGGGATCATCCCTCTTCCCTCAATAGGGATTGGCTGAAATAAGAAGACAACTCATATTGAAGCAAAGATCGAGCAATAACTCAAGTTCTACTGATCCAATTGGCATGAAACTCGAAGACTAAGCATATTTCAACATGGAGAAGCTACCATAGGGATCGAACCCCCAAATTCCTCCAAAAGAGGGATCGGTACTGATCCATATTCTTTGGGATTTGGGTCATGCGATCCCTCTTACGGGTCCTTTTGGTTTTGGAGATCCTTCTTTCAAATTTTCAGGAAGATATTTTACTATCTTCATCTATAAATACAGGCTCGGCTGTTCATCTTGGGGACCTTTATACTGCTAATTGCTTTGTACTCTATTCTAACTAAATATTTTTATCCCATCCCTATTGTACTCAGTTTACAAAGTGATTATTAAAGTAATCTATTCGAAGTGGACGTGTTATTGTTTTGATTTACAAACAACGCCGAACCACTATAAATCACTGTGCTCGTGTTTTTGTTTTGATTTACTGCTATTTCATTACTGTTTTCCTCTGTTTTCATTTTAGATTCTTCATTTATTTCTCTTCAAAACTTCTTTTGGGTGTTTGTGCCAACTTTTGGTGCAAACAATATATATGGTTGAATATATCCAAAACAACTACTTATTGTAAACACACACATACATACATACACACACATAAATCATTCAATGTTGCATAAAATATTTTTAAAGGAGATGATTCATAAATACATAAATTCATAATACTAAGATCAAATTCCATTGTTGTTGTTTCTTTTAGAAATAATGCATGTAATAAATTAAAATTCGATTAAAACTAAATGGAAATATAATGTATAACACATACATAAATTTGGGTTATGGGTAAACATGTTTAAATGTGAAAAAAACACAAATTTACATGCAACCCTTCATGACACCTTGATTTGAGATCTCTCCACTTAGATCTATAAGTAGATTAACACCCAGCTTTGTTGTTGGAAAAATTATGGGATGGAGCAATTAGATTTTGACCACGAAAAGGAAGGAGAAGAGAAGAAAAGTGAATGAATGAAAGAATATAGAAAATGAATCAGCGGATTTGTTTTAACTGAAAGAGTGAAACTTTTTCCATTCTTTTCATTATAACTTTCTTAATTGATTCCCTAATTTTTCTCTCTCTTTTTCTCCACTCCTCTCTCTTAAATACGAGACAATCATATTTTTACCATCTTATGGAAAAAATTTCCATAAATCCCTAATGCAATTACTATTTGTTTAAACTCGTCTAAAGTTACACCGATATCATATATCGATACGCACAAATATAACTTTTATATATGCATCAACGTTATAATAAACAACTCCTATATCAAATAAGTTAAATAATTAATATGTCTCATAACATTTTGTAACAAATTAAATCATATGGTTTTTTTGAAGAATTCACAAATACGGTTGTGTAACTCAGAGGTGTGAATTCAATCTATAGTTAATATGGAATAATTCAAATGTCAACATCTACACATCACCTTACTTAGCGATGTGACAGTTTAGCTGAATTCATCGCTTATAGACCATTTTAGTAAAATCATATTTTATACTTTCTTAATCGATGCTATTTAGATATGATTATTTACCCCAATTCTCTTCATTAACACAACATCACATTAGGACTTATGGAATTTGGATTTGGTCAAAATTCAAATTCAAATGTCATCACATTCAACTTGGTTAATCCATAAACAAAGTCTTTGGTTCAATAATAACATTTAATATTACCTTACTACTTTGGTTGAAGATTTTGACTTTGATTTGACTACAATTGACCGTTATACAAACCTCGGACAATTGAGAAGACGAATTCTCTATTGAATATTGTTTCACTTCCAACGCTTCAACTTAGAAATATTATAGTCGTTCGATGGACGTCTTTCCATGGTTTAATTAACCAAAGTGAAGTTTTCGCATTAAAGTTTGACAATATTCTAAAGTCAAGAGAACTATGTACTATTGCCGCTTCGAGATTTCCTATTTGACCTAGTTGTAATCGACCAACATCAAACAAGTCATTCCATAGTTATCCAATAACTATCAGTGCGTAAACCCTTGGTGCCCTCCGATCAGAGGTGCTACCTCATTGGCCCGAGAATCGCTCCTATTTTAGCCACCTTATGCCAACTCACGGGAGTCGGGTCCACGTATATACCTCAATAGGAATCGTCGCCACCATCCTACTTCATTCTGGAATCTCCAACGCATACACAGTTGTTAAAGTGGTTTTCGGTATCGATAGAGAGTATGCCCATATCCGATCCCGGTCTCTTTATGTAACAACCCGCATATCTATCGATTTTATATTTAAATATTTTATATTTAAATATTTTATCGTTAGTCGGATGTTAGTCCGAAAAGCTACTTTTTGCATACGGTCAAATTAGGACTCGAGACCACCCCCATTGAGTTCAAAATGACGTTTGCGATCTTTTTGAGTGTAAACTTCGATATGTTTGGAGATAGTGAAATTTTCGTCACTTTTCCCACTTGTGACTTTGGTTGGGACTGCACCTTCTTAACTCAGCCCAACTCCCTCTTCTCTTCATCACTTCATCAAATACTTCAAGCTTCTTCAAAAATGGTGGAGGGAAAGAGAAATTAAAATTCCAAGCTCGAGATCTTTAGTGAATTTAGCATCAAACTCCGACTTCAAGGTGAAGAACATAGATTCAAGCTAGGGGTTGATTCTTGCTTTGCTCTTAAGCTCTCCAACATCAATTTCGTGGAAAAGGTGAGATTTTTATTCTCACATCTCGCCTATAACTATCATTGGGTTGTTGGAAATGACTTCCTATCACTTTAGCATTAATGTTTGCAACTGGTTTGGATTGAATTGGTGAGAAACTCAAGTTTCAGTGCTGTTTGCAAATTCTGGCCCTAGGTCGTTCTGCCCTCCTTAGGTCGTCCAGGCTGCTAGCTCGCGTGTTGAAAAGTCTCCACTTTCTTAGGTCGTTCACGAGTTAGGACTTAGGTCGCTTGCGTGCTTAGGTCGTTCTGGCTTAGGTCGCAGGGAAATAAGTCGTAGGTCGAAACAGCTTTAAGTCTTAGGTCGTTGCCGACCTAAATTTCCAAGGCAAACCACTAAGTCGCTCGAATTTTGTTAAGTCTTAGGTCGTTGCCGACCTAAATCCCCAGGAAAAACGTTAGGTCGTTGCCGACCTATAATCTCCAGGCAAGGTGTTAGGTCGTTGCCGACCTATAATCCCCCAGGCAAACTTTAGGTCGCTCGCACTGGCTTATCTCGTAGGTCGTCTCCGACCTAAGCTTCTTTTCCATAAGTCGTTCGCGAGTCAAGTGTTAGGTCATCTCCGACCTAACGCCCTCGTCACCTTAGGTCGTAGCTCGTAAGTCGCTCGACCCTGCTAAGTCTTTAAGTCGCTCGAGTTAGGTCGGCCAGTATATCTCGTAGGTCGTCTCCGACTTATCCTCCAGTTAAGTCGTTCGACCCTCTAGGTCGTTCGAGTTAGGTCGTTGGACCATTTACCTTAGGTCGCTTGACCTTAAGTCATAGGTCGTCTCCGACCTATGCCCCACTAAGTCGCATCCCACTTAGGTCGCAGGACTCTGTAAGTCGTAGGTCGTCGCCGACCTTACACTTGGTCTTTTTTTTAGTTCGCGATTTCCTTAGGTCGTATGACCTATTTTTCCTTAGGTCGAACCCCGTATTACTCTGCGTAGGCAATCTCTTCTGAAAAACATTTATCAGAATTTCTACTTTGATGGTTTTGGGATTGACTTCTTTGGACTTTACTCACGTCTTCGAACGTGAATTGATTTGTTTCTACAATCGTTTTATGACTTGTCACTTTAAAGATATATGAAGGTTTCAATACTAATAGTAAATATCAAAACTCTTTCATCAAAGCGATTTCAACACTATTTTAAATATCAAAAGTTCGTTTTCTAAAACCGATTTTCAATCTACTAGTATATACAAGCCTTTACTTCACTCGAATGAGAAATCGACTTAAACGACTTAGTAAAACGAGTGGTATGAAACGCTTGCGTTCACTTTGTCGGTTAGCTCTTGGACTTGTTCGATTGAACCCTTTTGTGACAATTTCCTAGTGAAGATCTACAGTTTGTTCGTAAATATTTGAGTTAAGCAAGTGGTTATAGGACATGAAGCTAAACCCTTATATTTACTAGCTTAGTGTAATCGACACTTCTTTATGATCGATGATGATCATTTTATGGTTTAGACTAGCAATGTGCGATGTCTCTTCGTCCGTGTGTTCGGACTTGCCTTCGGGCCATCCGTGTGTTCGGAAAAATTAAATGGATAGCTTCCATGAGATAGCTTCTCGTCCGTGTGTTCGGACTTCCCCCTTTTAGTGATTTCTGGATTTCGTGTGTTGATTTCTGGGATTTGTTCTGGATTTCGTGTGTTGATTTCTGGATTTAGTGCTTCACCAACTTTTGTGGTTTTCACTGATATGATATCAGTTTTTGTGTATTGGTGAATTTGTGTGTCATTACCTTTTTATGTGTTTGGATCTTTGAGAAGATTCTTGTGACATTGATTAATCCCCTGTTGATTATCATTTACATACTTATAGTAGTATGCCATCATGGTTATTATATGTTTATGCCATACCCCTTATCCTATATCATGTCATCTGATATTTATAGTTAGACTGATCCGTTTATTATTTTCTTACAAATAATACTCGGGTCAGACCGAGATGTTACAGGTGCTTCTGCTTGACTTCTCTTCTGGATTACTCTGACTTTTGGCTAACTACATAGATTAGTAGTTTTTGGATGTACACCTTTGAGATATAGACTCTATGTTATGTACTTATTCTTTTGTATAGCACGTGATGCTATTCTTTTGTATTATAGTGGATCTTTCTGACCACTACTCTGATGTACACTTTCATGTGTTATATATTTATTCATATCTTCTTCCGCCTTTGTGATATGGATGTCTGTGACTGATTTATGTTATGATACTTCTATGATTGTTTCCGAAGATTATATATAGCCACCGTGTGATAGCTTTGTGTTTGTATCGGTATGTCGGATTTCCTCCTTAAAAGATATGCATTCTATTCTATCTAACGTATCGGTGCTCGCACAAAGAAGTTACATGGATGGTCGCTCCTCCACAGCCTTATTCTCCGTGCTAATTGACAGCACTACATCGTAGTGTTCTTGGTTAGCGTGGGTATAGAGGTGGGGCGTCACACTTTAACAACCAAACATTATTATAACACCGCGGTCATTTCAAAATAGTTTATACTTCAAAACCAAAATATCATTTTCATTTCAAAACCCAAATCAATACGATATCATTTCCATTTCAAATATATCCATTTCCAAAAATCATATCACTTTCCAAAGTTATAACGCTTTCGAAATCATAGTCTTTTAAAATCAAAACACTTTGGAAATCACAGCTTTGAAATCATAGCCTTTTGGAAATCATAACACTTTTGAAATTATAGCATTTTGGAAATCATAACACTTTTGAAATGATAGCATTTTGGAAATCATAACACTTTCCTCTTAAACAGTTTAGATATTAAAATTAGCATATATAATAAAATAGTTTATAAATAAAATAGTTTATATAAATAGTTATAAGTTAAAATAGTTTATAATAAAATAATTTATATTAAAAATGATTTATATTAAAATAGTTTATATTAAAATAATTTATAAAGTAAAATATCAATAGTTTTAAATATAATTTAAAATTACTTTATAAAATAGTTTCCTCGACTTTCATAAATCAATTCAAATCAACTCAAATTCCAAAATTCACATTTAATTCAATCTCAATTCATCGATTTCCATTCAATTCAGTTCTAAATAAACTATTTCACATTATATCAATTTCAAATATAGATTTGAACCTCAAAATAAACCATTCAAATTTCAATATATATCAAAGTCAATATATTCAACATTTCAGAACTAAATTCGATAATTTTATATATATCAAATTCACTTTACTATTGTTAGTTTTAAAATATTTACTTAATCATTTCAATAATATCTAAATACAGGTTTAATTTACAAATTTAAATAAACAAAATATCCCATTTAAATTTATATAAATTTGAAATATTCATTTAAGTCACTTTTAATCAAATTCAAGTTATAAAATCATAGCTTTAAAATTTCAAATTTACTAAATTTCAAATAAAACTTATTTGAGTAAAATTCTTAAATAAATATAATTACAAATCAATTTCGAATCATTTTAAACTCTATATTTGAAAATATAGATATTAAATAAATACTTAAACATATTATTTATCAACTTTATAAAATCAACTTTAATAAATCTTTAAAATCGATATTTATTAAAGCCATATATTTCTTTCCAAAACCATAGAAATCATTTTCAAAATATTTATATATAGACCAACGGTGTCTGTATAAAATTTTCTATCCTATGGTCAAGTGATACGGATATTTATCATTTCAATCCGCAATTTAAATATATACGGGTATATATCATTTCAACCCACAATCCAAAATTCAATTCAAATGAAAATCGCTTGGGTTTATCATATCAACCCATAACGATTTCTCCTATTCTACAGATCATTCGGGTATGTATCATTTCAACCCATGGTGATTCTATACTAGCAGGGAACTTGCAGAGTGATAGCCGATATGATAATAATATAATAGACATATATCATCAATATAAATGACAGATAATGGTGTCAGATGTCACAGGTGAACAAATACAGATAACAGCATATATATAGCAAAGTAAATAACTAACAGCAGCGTATTTCAATTGTCGTTTCAATTGAAATCAGATTTAATAAATATAAGAATATTAATCGTGAGTGATTGCTCAACTTTCGAGGCTAGAGAGGATAGACACTGAAATTGAATTACGACTCCAAACACGAATTCTAAAGCAAAGTGAGATGGGCACGAATTCGACGGATAGAGCTGATAACCTAAATCGATGAAACAAATTGAATCAGTTTTGATATAAATTGAAACAAAATTATATATTTTATTTTCTTAAACCAGAATAAATTTAAAAACACAAATTAAATTAAATATATATGTATATATAAAAATCAAACACATAATCATAATATATTTTAAAATAAATACTTTGAAATCAACAATACTTATATATAGACCAAAATCTGAAGAAGTTATTTTATTATAAAGTCAATACCTTATTGAAATCAATATATATAACTCGACAAGTCATACATATGTAAAACTTATAGATATCAATATACAAACCCTGTATGTAGATTTCAATTATAAACAGTATATATAGATCAGACTAATAACCAAGGATGTGCAAAGCAAACATATATAGTGTAAACAAAATAAGAACAAATACAACTTATAAACACTATAATATTCATATTGTAACTCTAAAACTCATATAACTTTAGTATATAAACAAACGATCTATTATGCAAACAAGATTTGCTGTAGACTCATTTTATAAAATTCTATATATATATGAACAACTTAAATCTATATACACATAAAACTAATATATCTTATACCTCAAAACCCCAACAGAAACATAAGTATATTCAAATTAACGTATACATAACAAATACAAATATATGTGCAGGTTTTGAACAAATGTGCAACCCATATATACATGCAGGCTTAAAACCGAGAAAAGAAAATATGTATGCAACTAATATATATATATACATACATTTCAATAGGAAACGTGACAAGAAAGCTACTAGATACATATGTACCACTAACATGGATATATTTTAAAAACAATACATAACTGAAAAGTAAAGTGTAACCAGAACTCGCACAAATTTTACAAATATATACGAGTGACCATTATCTTATAAACTGTATTATATGTACCCGGATATATAGTTTATATTGTATTCATATATACTTTGTAAAACAATTACAGAATATATTATATACTAATATTAACTTATGCAGACAGATAAGTATTTATTATATCAACTCATCTTTAAAACTCACGTTGTCTCCTCATAACATAATATACAAACTTATACCCATATGAACTAACAGACAAATAAAACTTACACATATTATTATTAATATATACTAAGGTAAACTTTATACATACAGATCATATGTCCGATAAATTTCAAGCAAATGAAAATATGCGGAAGAAAAAAATATGAAACTTGACAAAATATATTGTTATACTTGAATTCATAGAATAGGACATAGCATATATAAACTCTGTACATAGTGTTATATTATAAACTTATTGATAAATATATATAAACTAACATAATAATATATATATATATATTAGACCTATATATAGGAGAGAGGAGGGATGCGCCTGCCGTTCGCCGGAGGTTGCTCGCGTGAGAAGGTGAGCATGGAGGGCTTTGGGCTATGGTTGTTCGATTGTGCAGTCAGGTGGAGGATCGATTGTGAAGCTTGGGTTCGGCATGTAGAAGGCATGAGGAGAGGGCTTGCATGCGAGCTGCTAGCATGGAGGGGAGGTGGCGAAAGTCAGAGGCTCACGAATGGAGGACGGCGTGAAGAGGAAGCAGGCGAAATAACTGAGTTTATTTAATATATATCTTTCTTCTTTGCCGAAAATGAAAGAAGAAGGGGAAAGGACTGAATAGAAATGAATCAGATTGTACTAGAAATAGAAGGAATGGGAAAAGTAAAAGTCATCAATTGAATAGCTGGATGACATTATTAATAGCTGATAGCTGCACGATTTCACATGGGTACTGAAAGGTCAAAGAATTCAAAACTGTTTAAAACGGATACCGTTATGAAATCGTTTTATTGATTTCGCTCAGTACCGGACACCCGAAACACAGAAGTGAATATACCATAGAAATCAGCATGGTGAGACGATCAAAATGGTATATAGATACCAATGGTACGATCATCCTATCAAAAGTCAATAATCGGTACCGAAAATGCTACAAATCTGTCGAAAATAAGATAAACGAAGCAATAGAAGTCAAAATTTGGAGAAACGAAATATGACGTCTTACTCATAAGATGATTTACAAATTTTCTATATAAAAATATTCAGGTTTGGAAAATATTTTATTATCATCAAAATTAACTGATTTAAATTGAAATAGAATTACACAAGAAAAATAAACTTCCACATTAAAATTTGAAAATTTACTATTTGCTATGTTTTAATAGACGTATTTCAAATATTAAATTTTTATTTCAAAATATTAATATTTAAAATTTCACAAAATTCAATTAATTAAATAAATAAAACAAATAAAATTTATTAAAAATTTACTGGTCGTTGCACTCTCCCCCACTCAAAACTTTTCGTCCCCAAAAAGGAACTAGGTAGGAGAATAGAAACAACCAAAAAGAAAATAGATTGATAACAAAATAAAACAATTAATTTAAACCATGTACATTTCAATTTAAATTAATTAATATTCAATAATTTATTTTAAATTCAAGATATTTCATTAAGTTGGTTTTATTTCAATTTATTAATATTGGATACAAAAAAGTTTCTTTCAAAACAAAATCTTATTTAATTTGTCTCATTTGTTCAATTAACTTATTATTCTGTTTATCTCCATTAACATTTTATAATCAAAAATTAAGTGTATAACATTTATTATAAACACTCAATTTTATTTATAAAATCATCTTATATTGTATATTATCCAATTCCATATTCAACTTATGAATAAATTAGGTAAGTTATATTAGAATGAAATTGGGTATTATACAAGTAATCTTTTCTAAATTTAATTATTTCAATTTAATAATTTTTTAAAATTTTGGCTTCATTTTATAATTAAAATCACCTTTAATCATAATTTTTAAGAATTAAATTTCCGTTTAAATTCAAACCCTTTAGAGATAACTAAGTATATACTATATATAACAAATCAAATTAACTTTAAAATAATATACCTATATATATAAATCAAATCATACTTAAGAAATTCAAATCAAAATATTTTTTCAAAACAAAACCGTAGCAAAGCTACAGAATGGTCCCTCCACTTCGAAACTCGAAAATGAATGTCGATGATGCGGCCATCATCACCGAAATTATTTTCCAGCGACAAAGAGAAGAGTACTGATTTAAACTTCTTTAAAAATCCTTTGGAAACGATTTATACTCAGAAATACTTTATATAATATACATTTAAAACTTTAAAATCAAAGTTTGAAATCACCGGAAATTAAATTCTCAAATTCTTTATTTAAATTCATTTAAACTCTAAATCGATTTATAAACCATATTATAAATTCATTTATAGAACAATAAATGATAATCAAATATTATCATTTCAAACAACCATTTTAATTAACTTATTAAATTGCAGAAAATTATACTTATATATATGATATAATCATCCCAATTTATTTCATTTACCAAATTTGAAAATAATATTGTGTCAGTTTGCTCTGTTCAAGTGTTTTGGAAATCCTATCGATAGCGTTGATCAGACGAATCGATCGAAAACCCAAATCAACATCAACAACTCAAACAACACAATATATAAACATTTTAGTATAAATTAAAAATACACTCCCTCACACGATGATTCCAGAATGGACTTCAAAACAAAGATAGAGATCTAAATATAGAGGGATCCTAAACAAAGAATTCAACTAGAAGATAGGCTCGATAGGGAGATAAATAGATTTTAAGAGAGAAAAGAATGAATAGACTTATATAAATCGCGGGCAACCTTAACCGGGTCAACCGTGACTTAAGAATAAGATCGAGGCAGAATTATGAGACAAATCGATATTCGATCGCTTGAGATAAAATTCGGGTATAGCAAAAGATAGCAGCATCGAAAACCGAGGATACAGAAATCTTCGAAGAATCAATACCGATTGTAAAGGAGTTTCACCCTTTTTACAAATCATTCAAAGATTGGCGGAACCGTCGAATTATTATAGAAATCAATCGAAGTGGAGTTATGGAATGCTCCAAAATCCAAAAGAACCCGAATAAGAAAGACAAGGACGGATTTAAGAACAAGTGGGAGAGTTCCAAAATTCAAAGGAAACTGAATCGAAGAGGAAGGGGTTCAAGCTCGAAAGAAGGTGATTCTGTAATTAAATTTACTACATATGCTGAGTTTTGCCTAAAACCAAAGCTCTAATACCACGTGTAACGACCTGGTATTTTCAACCATTCGCATCCATACATGTCGGATTTGAATTGCTCAAAATATCAGATTGTTAATTTAAATTTGGCAAAACCCAGCATATACAGTAAATAAAATAATCACAGATCACAGACACAAAGTAATATAACAATAATGCAGCGGAAACAAAAAAATAGTAGTTCATGAAGCTACTATATATATATAATAGAGTTAAACAAGATACAACAGTAGTCACGAGTACATAGATGTCTCAATACAATAATTAAATACAAGATTTGAATGCATCACTGGAATCGACTGAACAACTGAAAGCAGGATAGATAGCTGGATCTCCAAGAGAAGCTCCAACTCCAAAGGCGAGTCTCGAATACTGTATCACTCAGTCTTTCCCGAGCGTAAAGCAAAACACAAAACACTCGAGTCAGGATTAACATTCTTATATCAATAAATCCAACTCAAGTGAAATATCAACTGAAATACAAGTAACTCAAAGAATGCTTGGGATCGCCCATTCTTTAAGGATCCGTTAAACTGTCTACTATGTAGTAATATTCGCTATTATAATAATGTCTATAATAAAATAAACTTACTTTTAAATAGCGTTAAGGAGTGACCCAATATTCCCCTTAACAAATAATAGTCCCAGTAGTCTATCCAGTACCAGCATACCCCCAGATCGGGAGCTACCCTCAATACTCCACAGGCTACGGCACAAATCCAAACTCGTAGTAAAGCTCGATATGGTGGGTGACACGGCACAACAAGGCAATGCCAGGGTAGATATACCAATTATGCATCCGGGCTGGTGGAAACGCATAGCAGCCACTACCACCCACCTCGGAACACACTCCCAATCAAAATCGAAGGGTGGCCACTAAATCAATCACAAAGTAATAGAAATGTATCGAAGAAATGCGTCCGATCAGAGGTGCTACCTCATTGGACCGAGAATCGCTCCTGTTTTAGCCACCTTATGCCAACTCACGGGAGTCGGGTCCACATATATACCTCAATAGGAATCGTCGCCACCATCCTACTTCATTCTGGAATCTCCACCATGTACACAGTTGTTAAAGTGGTTTTCGGTATCGACAGAGAGTATGCCCATATCCGATCCCGGTCTCTTTAACAACCAAATGTTATTATAACACCACGGTCATTTCAAAATAGTTTATACTTCAAAACCAAAATATCATTTTCATTTCAAAACCCAAATCAATACGATATCATTTCCATTTCAAATATATCCATTTCCAAAAATCATATCACTTTCCAAAGTTATAACGCTTTCGAAATCATAGTCTTTTAAAATCAAAACACTTTGGAAATCACAACTTTGAAATTATAGCATTTTGAAAATCATAACACTTTTGAAATTATAGCATTTTGGAAATCATAACACTTTCGAAATGATAGCATTTTGGAAATCATAACACTTTCCTCTTAAACAGTTTAGATATTAAAATTAGTATATATAATAAAATAGTTTATAAATAAAATAGTTTATATAAATAGTTATAAGTTAAAATAGTTTATAATAAAATAATTTATATTAAAAATGATTTATATTAAAATAGTTTATATTAAAATAATTTATAAAGTAAAATATCAATAGTTTTAAATATAATTTAAAATTACTTTATAAAATAAAATAGTTTCCTCGACTTTCATAAATCAATTCAAATCAACTCGAATTCCAAAATTCACATTTAATTCAATCTCAATTCATCGATTTCCATTCAATTCAGTTCTAAATAAACTATTTCACATTATATCGATTTCAAATACAGATTTGAACCTCAAAATAAACCATTCAAATTTCAATATATATCAAATTCAATATATTCAACATTTCAAACTAAATTCGATAATTTTATATATATCAAATTCACTTTACTATTTTTAGTTTTGAAATATTTATTTAATCATTTCAATAATATCTAAATACAGCTTTAATTTACAAATTTAAATAAACAAAATATCCCATTTAAATTTATATAAATTTGAAATATTCATTTAAGTCACTTTTAATCAAATTCAAGTTATCAAATCATAGCTTTAAAATTTCAAATTTACTAAATTTCAAATCAAACTTATTTGAGTAAAATTCTTAAATAAATATAATTTCAAATCAATTTCAAATCATTTTAAACTCTATATTTGAAAATATAGATATTAAATAAACACTTAAACATATTATTTATCAACTTTATAAAATCAACTTTAATAAATCTTTAAAATCGATATTTATTAAAACCATATATTTCTTTCCAAAACCATAGAAATCATTTTCAAAATATTTATATATAGACCAATGGTGTCTGTATAAAATTTTCTATCCTATGGTCAAGTGATACAGATATTTATCATTTCAATCCGCAATTTAAATATATACGGGTATATATCATTTCAACCCATAACGATTTCTCCTATTCTACAGATCGTTCGGGTATGTATCATTTCAACCCATAGTGATTCTATACTAGCAGGGAACTTGCAGAGTGATAACAGATATGATAATAATATAACAGACATATATCATCAATATAAATAACAGATAATGGTGTCAGATGTCACAGGTGAACAAATACAGATAACAATATATATATAGCAAAGTAAATAACTAACAGCAGCGTATTTCAATTGTCGTTTCAATTGAAATCAAATTTAATAAATATAAGAATATTAATCATGTGTGATTGCTCACCTTTCGAGGCTAGAGAGGATAGACACTGAAATTGAGTTACGACTCTAAACACGAATTCCAAAGCAAAGTGAGATGGGCATGAATTCGACGGATAGAGCTGATAACCGAAATCGATGAAACAAATTGAATCAGTTTTGATATAAGTTGAAATGAAATTATATATTTTATTTTCTTAACCCAGAATAAATTTAAAAACACAAATTAAATTAAATATATATATGTATATATAAAAATCGAACTCATAATCATAATATATTTGAAAATAAATACTTTGAAATCAACAATACTTATATATAAACCAAAATATGAAGAAGTTATTTTATTATAAAGTCAATACCTTATTGAAATCAATATATATAACTCGACAAGTCATACATATGTAAAACTTATAGACATCAATATACAAACCATGTATGTAGATTTCATTTATAAACAGTATATATAGATCAGACTAATAGCCAAGGATGTGCAAAGCAAATATATATATACTGTAAACAAAATAAGAACAAATACAACTTATAAACACTATAATATTCATATTGTAACTCTAAAACTCATATAACTTCAGTATATAAACAAACGATCTATTATGCAAACAAGATTTGCTATAGACTCAATTTATAAAATTCTATATATATATATGAACAACTTAAATCTATATACACATCAAACTAATATATACTTATACCTCAAGACCCCAACAGAAACATAAGTATATTCAAATTAACGTATACATAACAAATACAAATATATATGCAGGTTTTGAACAAATGTGCAACCCATATATACATGCAGGCTTAAAACCGATAGAAGAAAATATGTATGCAACTAATATATATATGTATATATATACATTTCAATAGGACATGTGACATGAAAACTACTAGATACATATGTACCACTAACATGCATATATGTATATTAAAAACAAAACATAACTGAAAAGTAAAGTGTAACCAGAACTCATGCAAATTTTCACAAATATATACGAGTGACCATTATCTTATAAACTGTATTATATGTACCCGGATATATAGTTTATATTGTATTCATATATACTTTGTAAAGCAATTACAGAATATATTATATACTAATATTAACTTACGCAGACAGATAAGTATTTATTATATCAACTCATCTTTAAAACTCACGTTATCTCCTCATAGCATAATACACAAACTTATACCCATATGAATTAACAGACAAATAAAACTTACACATATTATTATTAATATATTCTAAAGTAAACTTTATACATATATATCATATGTCAGATAAATTTCAAGCAAATGAAAATATGCGAAAGAAAAAATGAAACTCGACAAAATATATTGTTATACTTGAATTCATAGAATAGGACATAGCATATAGGACATAACATATATAAACTCTGTACATAGTGTTATATTATAAACTTATTGATAAATATATATAAACTAACATAATAATGTATATATATAGTACCTATATATAGGAGAGAGGAGGGATGCGCCTGCCGTTCGCCGGAGGTTGCTCGCGTGAGAAGGTGAGCGTGGAGGGCTTTGGGCTATGGTTGTTCGATTGTGCAGTAAGGTGGAGGATCGGTTGTGAAGCTTGGGTTCGGCATGTAGCAGGCATGAGGAGAGGGCTTGCGTGCGAGCTGCTACCATGGAGGGGAGGTGGCGAAAGTCAGAGGCTCACGAATGGAGGACGGCGTGAAGAGGAAGCAGGGGAAATAACTGATTTTGTTTAATATATATCTTTCTTCTCTGCCGAAAATGAAAGAAGAAGGGGAATGGACCGAATAGAAATGAACCAGATTGTACTAGAAATAGAAGGAATGGGAAAAGTAAAAGTCATGAATTGAATAGCTGGTTGACATTATTAATAGCTGATAGCTGCACGATTTCACATGGGTACTGAAAGGTCAAAGAATTCAAAACTGTTTAAAACAGATACCGTTATGAAATCATTTTATTGATTTCGCTCAGTACTGGACACCCGAAACACAGAAGTGAATATACCACAGAAATCAGCACGGTGAGACGATCGAAATGGTATACAGATACCAATGGTATAATCATCCTATCAAAAGTCAATAATCGGTACCGAAAATGCTGCAAATCTGTCGAAAATAAGATAAACGAAGCAATAGAAGTCAAAATTTAGAGAAACGAAATATGACGTCTCACTCAGAAGATGATTTACAAATTTTTTATATAAAAATATTCAGGTTTGGAAAATATTTTATTATCATCAAAATTAACTGATTTAAATTGAAATAGAATTACACAAGAAAAATAAACTTCCACATTAAAATTTGAAAATTTACTATTTGCTATGTTTTAATAGACGTATTTCAAATATTAACTTTTTATTTCAAAATATTAATATTTAAAATTTTACAAAATTCAATTAATTAAATAAATAAAATAAATAAAATTTATTAAAAATTTACGGGTCGTTACAGGTATGGTCAACAAGCCTTTGACTCTAAGTTGTATCAACATTTAATCAATTAGTTCTTTCTCCTTAAATCAATCGAACCATTGTATAATAATTATACATTGTTCTGTATGGTAATAAGCTTAAAAAAAGTAACTAAAAATAGTCACATATTAGTACAACATTTGTTTTAATTTATTATTAATTTATTACATACATATATTAATTTTATCATTAGTTGAATTTTGAAATATCTAACAACGCAGTGTTATTAACTTTCTAGTGTGAACTCGATCCATACTTAATATTTAAACAATTTAAATATCTAGGTCTACACAAACTTTGCTAAAGTACGACACATGGTAAAGTTTAATGCATACAGATCATTTTGGAGAAGTTGTAGTAATATAAACTCACCTAGTATTATAGTTTGTACACATGTTCCTTTCTCCATCACTGTAACACTTAGATATCTAGAGTTTGGTCTAGGGATAAAAACTTTTTCAATACCCTTATTAATTGCATAGGGAAATTTTAAAGTCCTTGGTTCAATTCGATAACATTTACTTACTAATCAATTTTCTTTGGCTGGAGACTTCGACTTTAATTTGACTTACCAATTATGATGATACCGACCTTCTATTACGAAGGAGAAATATCCTCTTTTGAGTAATGTTCCACTTTGAGTAATTCAACATGTACCTAACTATGGTCATAACATGGTTTTTATGCCATTTGGTTGCCCATAATCAGAGTATAGTCTACATACTCAAGTTCGATAGTACGCTCAAATCAGAAGGCTACTATATGTCATTACCTGGAGATCTTACATTTTGAGTAAGTTATATAAACCAAAAAGACTCTTATTGAGTCATTCTGTGATTGTTCCAAACTATCACAAGTACACCACCTCTTGGTGCCCCTAACGATCACGATTAAATCATCGTCCATCATATGGAGAGCATTACGTACACTAGTCTTAACAGACATTTCAATATCCTTTTCTTAATACTTCTTAGTTAGGAAGATTTAAGGAGTTTGTGTATTTGTTAATATTGATTCGATACTCTTGGTTAAGAAATCTTTTGTAACTATAATTAATAAAAAAAATACTTATAAGGATTTTTGACTTATGTATGTTTAACATCAACTATACATTACCTATACTACCATATAACAAACACATATAATAAAAAGCAAAACAACAAACATATTTTATTTCGAACATGATTATTTACAAAATTATGATTATACAACAAATTACGTAATTGCCCTAAGGGCACACCCTTTATTCTATCTACTTTTAGATATATGAATATGCAAATAAACTTTTTGTTGAAATGCATGTAAAGGTAAATAATATTCAGATAATAGTAAAGCAGATTTGAGGTACTATGTTAGTGATACTTTTCATCTCACAATATCAACTTAGGTTTTGAAGTAGCATGGTGCGGAATGCTTTCGTAATCGAGAATTAGCAAATTTAGGTAATACTAAATTGCCTTTGGAAAAAGTAATTATGCCGTTGTTTGCTTGCATAACCATGAAAGTTGATCTTTGTCTATTTTACTGAATTGATTAAATAAAATAACTTGGTTCAAAATAAATACATTCGCAGATCCAATATAAAAAGGCAAAAAATGTGACGACCCACACTTTGGAAGCTTTAAATCGACAATGATCCACACATGTCCAACCCAAACAATCCAGAACATAGATAACCAATGGGGTTAATTTAGAAAAATAAGAAAAGAAGAAGGAAACAAACACAGAATCTTGTAGCGGAATGACAAAATATAATAATCGAATAAACAGTTCATGAAGTTGTTTATATTACACATTTGATTATAATTTATACAACGTTTATCAGAGTTATATATAAAACAGAGATAAATAAATAATGCAGCAGAACAACATGATGCAGGGAATAATAATAGTAATAATATACCAAATATTCATTTTCGTCCTCTAGAAAATGAACTTCGATGCGCTGAAATACTCAAGGCAGACCCGAGCGTAATGAAAAACAAAACACTTAAGTCAGGACTAAAATATCCTTATGTGTGTCAAATCGATATCAAATAATGTTAGTGTAATAGCGTCAGAGATGTTTACGGGATTTCACATCTCCTATCCAGTGTATAACGTGCGTGAAATAACTCAAGAGATGTTACAGGTTTTCCATCTCTTAAGGATCCATCAAAATATTTATATATAGTAGAATACGCTACATATATAATGCCTAATCAGTAAAATAAACATTTTTCTTAGCGTTAAGGCTTTACATTAATCCCCCTTAACGCGTTTTTAAGCATTGTCGTACAGTTTGCATTTAGCACAACCAGTAGCACGTCGGTAGCCAATGATGCGCCGTGATACGACAACACTAAACCAAAATCATAGGGGTCTCGTATAGGGATAAAAGTAAGACAAGGCATGTGAGGCAATGTTCAAGGTAGGATACCACTAGTTCGAGTTGTAGGCTGATCGTAACGCATCGTAGCCACGACCACCCACCGCGTCCATCCATCCCATATCAAGTCAAAGGAAGTCTATCCCAAATCTAGGTGCACTAATTGAAACCAACAACAAGAGTAATAATATGGACCAAGTCCAAGAAAATCGAAGAATGGATGTCCGCTAGGGGTAGCGAGCCCGCTTGGCCTTGTCAAGCTGTCCTATTTTAGTCATTTAAAATTAGCACAAGTGCCGGGGTATATCCATCATCGTTCACTTTCTTCAAATCCAGCAAACGATGCCAAATCCAACCACTTTGTTCTGGTGTATCCTTCACATGCACAGTTGTTAAAGTGGTTCCAATATTGACAGAGAGCATGCCAATAAGAGGCCTCGGTCTCTTTAACAACCAAACGTCGTTTTACACACCGGTTAGTACTTTTATATTTCGAAACGATTCATATTTGATATCAAAATATCATATTCGCTTCAAATATCATTCCATTTCGTAATCGTCATATTTGCTCAAAATATACTATTTCACTACAAATTCATTTTCGCCTCAATATCTCGATTTCGCTTCCAAAATTGTTTCGAATTTCAATATAGGCTATAACTTCATTTTAACCCAATTCACATTTAAATCCATGATTTATATATTAACATTCCAGCCTTTGACTAGTTTGAATTTTAGAAAATTTTTAAATTGTTTAAAATAGTTTGATATAAAATTATTTTAGTATTTAAAAATGTTTTATAAAATAAAATAGTTTGGAATATCAAAATAATTTGAATATTTAAGGAGATAGATTTTAAATAGTTTATATTAAAATAATTTATTTGAAAATAGTTTGAAAATCAAACTGATTCAATTCCAAAATTTCCAATTCAAATCACTTTCAATTTCCAGTCCAATTTAATCGATTCAATTCCGATTTCAAGTCGAATTTTACTTCGATTCCAGTTTCAATTAAATTTAATTCCAATTCAATCCCAATTTAATTTTAATTTCAATTCCAACTTGAATAAATTTCAATTCAACTCTCAATTTCAAACCGTTTCAATCTATATCAATTTCGAGCTCGATTTTCAAAGTATCGATTTAAATGAAATTTAACTTTGATGTTCAATTCAACCTTCCATAGCCGCTGCCACCTGATCGCCAACTAGCCTTGACCGCATCCAACCTTCCGTAGCTGCCTCGAGCTCAGTCCTCGCCTCGCCTAAGCACTCGCGACTTGATCGTCTGGTTATTTTTTGTTTGTTTGATCGATCTAGATTTTTTTCTTTTATCCTATCTTCAATCGGCCGAAACGATAAGAGGGAGAGAGGGAGTACTGGGTTGACCAAAATAGGGGTGTGGGTGTATGTATTGTTGGGTATGAAAAGTAATATATTATTATTATAAGAAAATATCTAACTCGATTGTCCCTCGTAATCCCGAACTCCAAACAAAGTGTGCCGCCTGGCATTCCTAATGTTTTACCCACATTCTAAACACAATGGAACTAGTTTCGAGGCCTAATTCGATTGTATTAAGAAGATAGCTTTTCAAAATCAATTATTTTAACTAAATTCCTTTAATCAAATTTCTATGCGTTTCAAGCTCGCACGGCCAAACAATAAGTCTGATCACTACGAAACTTGAAATCTTATAATAATTCACTATAATGGATCCGATAAAACTGGTTTCGTCGAAATCCGAGACAGTGGCCAAAATGGCTATTTTTACTCGTAAACTAAAACAAGTAATTTCCAAAATTAATTTATTCACTTTTAAATTCAATTTTAAAAGTTAACAATTTTCATTCTTGTTTAAATAAAATTTTAAATCAACTTTTGAAATCATTTTCATTCATATCAAATCCAGAATTCAATTATTTAAACAATTTCTTATATTAAATTCAAACAATTTAATTATCCAATAAATTACATTAATAATTCATTATATTTTTTTATTTCTAACCATTTTTATTCAATAATCATATTAAATTTAATAATTTGAAATAGTAAAAAATATGGGTCGTTACATTCTCCCCCACTCAAAACGTTTCGTCCTCGAAAAGGGGTTAAGTAAGGAATTGAACATTTGATATATTTTATTCAAAATAATCAACTTATGAAACATTTAAAATCTTATTTTCAAAACCTTTACTATGCTCTCGCTACGCCACTCCGATATCGGCTTTACGAAAATTACAACTTATTTTATAAAACAAGTTATAAAATTTAAAACTTCAAAAAATTTCTAATACCTGGATTTACAAAATTTTTTGGCAGCGTCTCCTTTGCGCGGCTCGATCGGAAATTTTTTACAATAGAATATATAACACAAATATATACCGATTATATCAAATATACATCTCATCCCAATGATGAGGCATCCCGTAGTGAAAAAATATAAAAGTGCGGTATGTAATCCGAGATGTTTACCCGATTATTATTAATACGAGCGAGTTCGCTCGTATTAAGCAAGAAAAAGCAAATATAAATTCGCGTATACATCCAAATGGTCTTCATATGTACCTATCTCGACTTAATTTTGAATATTAGTCACTTAAAATAAGATATAGAACATGTATGAGTTAAACAAAACCACATAGCATGAATTTTGAATCCAACATAGACATTAGCACCAATACACGACAAAACAATCATATGCAACCAAAACAATAAAATTGATGATTTACAACCAAAGAAACCATTTACAATTATTAATATTCATCCAATTAATTCATAACTATATGAATTTACATTATCCAATGTCAATATTTAATTTATACACTTCATTTCTTATTAACATCCAATTTTTATTAACATTTAATTGGTTTACTTCCAATTAATTACATCTATTTCATTCACATTCAATTTATTCAATTCAATTTGTTAAATTCTAATTGTTTCACTTTTTGTTTAATATATCTCATATAAATTCATTTATGAACCATTTTATAAAATTATTCCTTTTAACCTTGTTTAAGTTAAATTTTATTTTATTACCACTTAATATATTCTCTTTGATACCAATCTCATTTATAAACCATTTAAGTCTATTGCAACCATTTTATAAAATGCACTTAATATTTATTTTTCATAACTTAAGTTCATATTAATTCTTCAATTCACTTCATTGGTTCATTTCATAAATTCAAGTTCATATTAATAATTTTCACTTTAATAAATTTTATTTTTTTAAATGATCCACTTTATTAGTTTATTATTAATTTTACTTAAGCAATTTTTATTTTATAGCTCAAATTAATATTAATAATTTTCTTTTTATCACAATAAATTTTATTCAACTTCTCTTAAGTTAATTTTCATCTTTTAATTCATTTCATTAACTTACTTCATATTAAATTAGTTATCATTCAATTTATTAAAAATCATTCCATTTGCATTCAATTTATTTATATCCAATTTAAGTAAATTCAATTACTTACATAAATTTTCTTACACACGTTTATTCTCATTCAATTTCTTTCACATCCCAATTGCATTTCATCGTTTTATAATTCAAGTTTGTATTCATTCTATTAATTCATAAGTGGAATTAATTCACTTTACTAATTTATCCAGTTTCATTCAAATCCAATTCAATTTATTTAATGTTAAGTTAAATTAAACCTAATTTCATTTAATCCATTACTCATTTTATTCAATTCTATTTAAAAAAATTCTTATCATTCACATTCAACAAATTTAAAATTTGTTTTTAACTTAATACTTCTCAAATCTATAAGTTATACAAATTAATTCACTTAAAATTTAGTTTTATTGTTTTATCTAATTCATTTCAAATACAACTCACTTTTATTTAAGCTTCCTGGGTTAGACTTCATTTTATTCTCTTCATTTTACTAAATTAATTTATTTAACATTCTTAAGTTGATTATTTTATTTCATTTCTCAAATTCAAATTTTCCTTTTGTTTGCATAACCAAAATGTTCAACCATTTTAAAATTGGATTTTATTTTCCTATTCAAATTTATAAGCTATAAACTTATTTATATCTATACTATTTTAAATTTATATGTTCAAAAACTATTTTCATATATTTATCAAATCAAACTTAGAATATTTTTTTCACAATCATAACTTGTTTTAATCGAAAATAAATTTCTTTTGGTAGCAATTCTTACTCAGAAACTCGAAATGAATACTAGCGATGCTGCATTCATCCCCGGAATTATTTTCCAGCGACTAAAGCAAGTTCAGTGCTTTTATTTCTTTCAAAAATCCTTTCAAAATATTTTTCTACACAAAACACTTTCAAATAATATTGTTATTAATTTTGAAGGCTTTGAAAATAAATTAGAAAATTAACGGGATTTTTAATTCTAAAATCTTAGCTTTTAAATCCTTCCTTTTTATAAGCTACATTATATATATACTTATACAAATTTCATTACCTTATTACCAAAACATTTCACTAATTTACAACTTTGTTATTGTAAACAATTCTCATTATAATTAAATTTCAATCCAATTTAATTATCGAACGCTTCGTGAAATAGAGTTCACAAAGTATTCGTTTTTAGTTTATTTCAATCAATAATCGATGATAACTAAACATTATCATCTCCTAACAACAACATACATAAAAATTATCATTATATATATATAATATAATTTAGGTAAAATTATTTTATTTACACGATTTAAAATAATATTATGTCGACTTGCCTCGTTTAAGTGTTTAGAAACTCCTATCATAACATGGCGTCTCATGCACCGACCAGAATTCATAAACGACTAAATGGATAAGTAAACACAATATAAAACATTTTATAACACTAACAAGTGTGTGCTCTCATATATATACGCTCAAACAAACTCATTTTAGGGTATTACTACCCTATCTCTAACGAGCCAAACCCCACAAAGCAAAGGTTATCACTAAACCAAAGCTTTGATACCAACTGTGACGATCCATATTTTGGAAGGTTTAAATCGACAATAATCCACACATTCCCAACCCAAACAATCTGAAACATAGATAATCAATGGGGTAATTAATAAAAATAAGAAAAGAAGAAGGAAACAAACACAGAATCTTGCAGATGAATGACAAAATATAATTATCAAATAAACAGTTCATGAAACTGTTTATATTATGCATTTGATTATAATTTATACAACGTTTATAGAGTAATATATACAGCAAGGATAAATAAATAATGTAGCAGAACAACATGATGCAGGGAATAATAATAGTAATAATATACCAAATCTTCGTCTTCATCCTCCAGAAAATGATCTTCGATGCGTTGAAATACTCAGGGCTGACCCGTGCGTAATGAAAAACAAAACACTCGAGGTAGGACTAAAATATCCTTATGTGAGTCAAATCGATATCACATAACATGAGTGTAATAACATCAGAGATGTTTACCGGATTTCACATCTCCTATCTAGTGTATAACGTGCGTGCAATAACTTGAGAGATGTTACGGGATTTTCCATCTCTTAAGGATCCATCAAAATATTTATATATGGTAGCATACGCTACATATATAATGTCTAATCAGCAAAATATATATTTTTCTTAGCATTAAGGCTTTACATTAATCCCCCTTAACGCGTTTTTAAGCATTGTCGTACAGTTTGCATTTGGCACAACCAATAGCATGTCGGTAGCCAGTGATGCGTCATAATACGACAACACTAAACCAAAATCTTAAGGGTCTCGTATAGGGATAAAAGTATGAAAAGGCACGTGAGGCAATGTCCAAGGTAGGATACTACCAGTTCGTGTCGCATGGCTGGTGGTAATGCATCGTAGCCACGACAGCCCACCGCGTCCATCCATCCGATATCGAGTCAAAGAGAGGCTATCCCGACTCAAAGCGCACCAATCGAAACCAACAACAAGAGTAATAATATGGACCAAGTCCAAGAAAATGGTAGAATGGATGTTCACTAGGGGTAGCAAGCCCGCTTGGCTCTGTCAAGCCATCATGTTTTAGTCATTTCAAATTTGCACAAGTGCCAGGGTTTATCCATCATCATTCTCTTTCTTCAAATCCAGCAAACGATGCCAAATCCAACCACTTCATTCAAGAGTCTCCTCCGCGTGCACAATTGTTAAAGTGGTTCCAATATTGACAAAGAGTATGCCAATAAGAGGCCCTGGTCTCTTTAACAACCAAACGTCGTTTTACACACCGGTCGGTACTTTTACGTTTCGAAACGATTCATATTTTATATCAAAATATCATATTCACTTCAAATATCATTTCACTTTGAAATCGTTGTATTTACTCAAAATATACTATTTCACTTCAAAATCATTTTCAACTCAATACTCTATTTCGCTTCCGAAATTGTTTCGAATTTCAATTTAGGTTATAACTTCATTTTAACCCAATTCACATTTAAATCCATGATTTATATATTTACGTTCCATCCTTTGACTAGTTTGAATTTTAGAAAATAGTTTGGAAATTTTTTTAAATTGTTTAAAATAGTTTAAATAGTTATATATAAAATGATTTAAGTATTTAAAAATGTTTTATAAAATAAAATAATTTGGAAAATCAAAATAATCTGAATATTTAAAGAGATAGATTTTAAATAGTTTATATTAAAATAATTTATCTGAAAATAGTTTCAAAATCAAACTCATTCAATTTCACATTTTCCAATTCAAATCACTTTCAATTTCCATTCCAATTTAATCCATTCAATTCCGATTTCAAGTCGAATTTTACTTCGATTCCAATTTCAATTCAATTTAATTTCAATTCAATCCCAATTTAATTTCAATTTCAATTCAAACTTGAATAAATTTCATTTCAACTCTCAATTTCAAACCATTTCAATCTACATCAATTTCGAGCTCGATTTTTAAAGTATCGATTTAAATCGTTAAAATCAAATTTAACTTCGATGTTCAATTCAGTGTCCAAATCTTTAAAATAATTCAATTCCGAGCTCAACTTTTGAAATATTGATTCAACTTATTTTTACATAGCAATATTCAAAGTTCGAAAAGAAGTCCATTCTTTTGAAACAAATCAATTTCCGAAATTCAAATCATATTTCGATCATAACTTCAAAATCTCAACTTCGATTATTTAATCAATTCCTGTTACCAAATTTAAATTTCAACATTTCGAGCTCAAGTTTGAAAATTATTCGATTTCCATAAAGTCGATTTTTACTTAAATGAAATCATTTAAATAATTTCAAATCAAAAAAATTTAAAATTTAAAATCGTTTAATTTAACCAATCCGGTGTTCGTATATAATTTTCTATCCTATGGCCAAGTGAATCAATTATTTCAATTTAATTCAGTGATGGATATATATCATTTCAATCCAAAATAAATGTCATAGGTATATATCATTTCAATCTATTTCTTAATTTATTCAAAAAAATTCGATTTACATTTTTATATACTGTAAAAATTTACCGGGTGATAACATGATATATAAAAAATAAACAAACATCCAACCATCCAAATATCAACCAATTGGCATCCATCAGAACCAATCATCCGAACAGTCAAAATATCACAGCAATTAACTAGTCATAAATAATTGGGAGTTTACTAGTAGTTTAATTCCAATTCAATTTAACTGTCAATTCAAATTTCTATCAGTTAATTCAGATTTCAATTTAAATGACAATTAAATTTATCAAATAGTATTCAAAAGATTTATATCACTTCATAATTCAAATTTAACTAACATAAAAATATTCTAGTACTTCGTGAGCGTTATAAATCACTCACCTTTTTATTTGAAAATGAAAATATTTTCAGCTTCAAATAAATTCCTACTCAACTCCAAGCTGTAGATGACGTCGATACGATTCCACTGCAATTGGTTTCGTCCGAAACGGACCTCGTAAGCAAGAAATACACGATAATTAGCGAAATGAATAACTAAACATACTTAATTAACAAATAAAACTAACTAATTAATATAATTAAAACTTAACCTTAACAGCTTATTCCCTCTCCCTCCATGCTCCTTCCAGATCCAGGCCACGCGACCTGGTTTCCCTTTTCTTTTTTTTTGTTTAAACGAGCGAATCGCCTTTATCAGCCTCCGCCATTTCTCAGACCATCGTTCAACTCGCCGACCTTAGCCGTGGTCGCCCCACGTGCGCTCGATCATCAAGGAACCCGAAACCAAACGAAGTCGACCCGACACCAAGATGCACCGCCGCCGCCATCTGATCACCAGCTAGCCTCGATCGCATCCAATCTTCCGTAGCCGCCTCGACCTCAGTCCTCGCCTCACCCAAGCACTCGCGACTCGATCGCTTGATTTTTTTATTTGTTTGTTTGATCGATCGAGATTTTTTTCTTTCATCCTATCCTCGATCAGATGAAACGATAAGAGGGATAGAGGGAGTATGTGGTTGACCAAAATAGGGGCATGTGTGTACTTATGGTGGGTAAGAAAAGTAACATATTATTGTTATAAGAAAATATCTAACTCGATTGGCCCGCGAAATCCCGAACTCTAAACGAAGCGTGCCGCCTGGCATTCCTAATGTTCTACCCCCATTCCGAACACAATGGAACTAGTTTTGAGGCCTAATTCGATCAAATTCAGAAGATAGATTTTCAAAAGGGACAGTTTGGCACAGGTCCCTAATAAGTTTCATAATACACAAAAACCCCAGTAAAAAAAAGTTTGTAATTTAGGTCCCTAGAATTAAGTTACCGAATAATAGCATACACTTATGCAATTATTCAGTGAAAAATTGCAGACATTTATGCAATTTTATCAAAAAATTGCAGACATTTCCATAATTATTCACTGAAAAATTGCGGAAATTTCCGCAATTTTTTCAAAAATTAGTGGAAAATTCCACGATTATTCACCAAAAAAATTGCGTAAATTTCCGCAATTATTCACTGAAAAAATTGCATAAATTTATGCAACTTTTGGATATAATTGCATAAATGTCTGTAATTATTCAATGAATAATTGCATAACTATATGCAATTACTTAGTAACTTAATTTTATGGACCTAATTTACATACTTTTTTTTACTGGGGTTTTTGTGTATTTTGAAACTTATTAGGGACCTGAGCCTAATATTCACTTTTAAAAATCATTATTTTAATTAAATTCCTTTTATCAATTTTTATGCGTTTCAAGCTCGCACAGCCAAATGATAAGTCTAATCGCTACGAAACTTGAATTCCTATAATGATTCACTATTATGGATCTGATGAAACTGGTTTCGTCGAAATCCGAGACAGTGGCCAAAATGGCTATTTTTACTCGTAAATTAAAACAAGTAATTTCCAAAATTAGTTTATTAACTTTTAAATTCAATTTTAAAAGTTAACAATTTTCATTCTTGTTTAAATAAAATTTTAAATCAACTTTTGAAATCATTTTCATTCATATCAAATCCAGAATTCAATTATTTAAACAATTTCTAATATTAAATTCAAACAATTTAATTATCCAATAAATTACATTAATAATTCATTAGATTTTTTATTTCCAACCATTTTTATTCAACATTCATATTAAATTTAATTTTAAAATAGTAAAAAATATGGTCATTGCAAAAAAAGGTAAAAGCAAAGAAAATTAACGTAGTTTCGATTTTAAGGAATCCCACATCCATGGGATAATTCCTTTCCATTATTCTTTCAACATTTCCTATTACTTTCTTTTCATGGTAGAGGATATTTTGCACAATATATGTTGTTTTGGAAAAAAATAAAATAGTGATCCTCTGACACCGCCATAGTGCCTTTCGCTTTATAGTGGGGCTTTCTCGTGGATTGCTGATGTTATCCTTCTATACTCTTCCTTCTCTATTATTGAGTAGAGAGACGTGACTCTGAACTATAAGGCCCAAACCGATAGCCTGAAGGAGGAGGTGAAGAGAGCATACACCAATGCAAAGATCATGTCTAAAGATTTGCTAAAGATTGCCCATCAAGGCAATGCCATCTTAAAAATGCAGTTTGTTGAAAAGGACTTAGCCCTCACCATGAAGGATGAAACTTTCTGGGCTAAGGATAAAATGATAGAAGACCAGGCAGCTGAGATCCGAAGGGACCTTGTTGAAAAAGATAAACTTGACAAAGACTTGCTATTAGCGAAGGCTGGGAAACTATGTATTGAACTCTACTATACTATCACCTCCACGATCTAAAGGACCTCAAAGAGCAGAAGGCCAAAGAGCGAGAGGAACTTAATACCACTCTTTAGCAATTCTTTGCAACATAATATAATACAAGAATCTAAAGTGGTTGGGGACCACTTATGCCGTGACTCTTACCGATGGTTGGGAAGAAGTGTTGTGCCATTTGGAAGCAGCAGGTGAAGACCTCACCGAAGATGAATTGATGGCCAAGTACCTCGATGCTAATGATATAACAAAACTTAAAGAGGGAAAAGCTATTCGTACTTCTAAAGATGCTGTCGTTGCTAGAATTTTCGCTGAAGCTCTTACCAACCCAGGTGCATCCGGTCAAGCAAAATCGTCTACTCCCAAATCTCAGGAGCTTACAGTAGATATTTCTCCAATTGAGGGGGTTAGCTTTGAGGCCACCCATGTTATTCCAGCATTAGCAACAATCACTCATGTTGAATCTTATGGTCCCCACATCATTGATCCACCAACTTAGTATTCACTAAAAGAGGGGGAAATTTTTAAATCTCCTGTTCTACAATCAAGTCTGGGCAAAGGTATAACCTTGTTTCATCGGTTTTCGAGAAACTCCACTTCTCACTTGAATCCGTCTCTAACTTTTACCACTTTCCTTGTTGACTTGTAAGTCATCCGCATCTTCCTCCTTCGCCGCCGGCTACTCAAGGCTTGTGTTCTACAGCATATCTTTACTACATCAACCTCCATTTTCATTGGACTCGTCTCTCCTGTTCCTCCTTCCAGTTCTGGCCCAGGGCCCGACTTTGAGAAAATAGCTGCTTTGGAGAACATGGAGGACGCATCTTTGTCCTTGAAGGAAGATGTTACTATTACTATTGCTGCTGACCCAACTGACCAAATCACCATGGTGGAGAGACTAAAGATTGACCTTTATAAGATTAAGGTTAAAATCAAGCTTGGTTTCGATAAGCCTTCCAGTGCTAAAGATCCAAAATTAACTTCTCGCATTCGTCCTCTTATTATCCATCCACTAAAGAGCAGCAGCGTAGGCGCTACTACGAAGACTTCTGAGCTACCTTCCGACTGTCCTAAAGATTCTACCGCCATCATTTCCAAAAGTGATACTACCCTTTCTAGAAGTAACATACCAAAGGATGGTCAGAGCCAGAAGGAGCCTTGTGACGACAATATGTACCAAGGTCAGGAAAAAGAAGAGGAAGGGCTAGAAGAAGTAGACTTCTCAGTTGTCCACCAATGAAGGCGATGCAATTTTTATTTGTATGTTTTGGATGTATGTTTAATTTTTCCTTTCGTTGTATATAGGCTGCGTTTGTGCGGAAACGGCCCCTACATTCTCCTTGTATAAAAGTTGAAGTAATGCAAGACTACTTTTCTTTTGTAATCTCTATTCTTTTTTATTTTTCCATACTTCTATATAATGTACCTACCTATATACGACTGCTTGCATATATAATATAACTGCTTGCAATTTATCCATATTATATATATATGTATGTATGTATGTATGTTTCTGTGTAATGTTTTTGGTTACTTCAACAAGGTGCATATAAATAAAATTCCTGTAATTGCTTCAATAACATTTTATTATTTAGTCATGTTTATAGATGCCAAAATTTTACCGTTTGGTTAAACAAAACTATTATTTAACCAATTTCAAGGTTGTTCCTATTTATTTCAGGTTGAGTTTCATTCGGCCAAATACCAATTATGAATAATCAGAGTTTCATTCTATTCCTTATTTCCGAAGAATAGCAGTTTGAATGTCTGTCTCCTGACATCCCTTACCTCCCTGATAACAGGATGTGATTGGTATTATGCATAAGTTTACACTACCAAACCTTGGCAAAGCGTGTCCTGCTAAGCTGTGTGTGAAATCGTAGCCTTCATTCTATTTTGTCGCATAGTGAGTCCTGTTTCTGGGACTAAAAATTCTAAATACCAAAATCCTGGCACGGATCACCGACCTTGCCTATTTCCAGGAATTCATCGGTGATTAATTATGTGGGGCAAACTATTTGATTGTCCTCGCTCGGATTATACCCTTTTGATCCTGATTTTAGATCAGAGGACTCTAGGCATTCCTATTTTCATTTTCCAATAACTACCCCCGCTTTTCCTTGGCTGATTGTGTCTTGCCAAGCTATAACCGCAGTCGTGAACATCCCGACCATAAACCGGTTCATATATCCGAGAATCAATCTTCGGGTGTTGACCGAGAGTATCCGTTAACCATCGTCGCTTATTCTCGGCCTAGAGCATCCAATCAATCCGTAAGCATAGTCGTTAAATTTCTACCATGCACTTGTTTCTATATCCGAAGACTAATGCTTTAGTTGCCTTATCCTTGGCATTATTTCATGAAGTTGTCGAATTTTGGGAAATAGTCAATACCTGAAGGTTGGGGTCGAATTATCAGATCGACCCTTGAACCTATACTTCATGGTCCTGATGCTGAAACAAAAGAGCTAGTATCGTTTTCTGAGTACCTAAGCATGTAGGATTGAATTATCCAATCAAACCTTAAAACTATACTCCCCGACCTTGAACCTAGGCCCAAGGAGTTTGTTCCTAACTATACTGCTAATCGTGCAGCATAGGATTTTACTTACAAGAACATGGTTCCACTAGTTCAAGAAACTAACTTTCATTTATGAACCGAAAATGCGGCAAGTCCTGCCTTATTATAATGCCTCCAGAATCCTTGGGTGGCTTATTTTTAGAAAGTAAATTAAATAAATAAATAAACAAAATAATCCTATAGCAAGTCGTTGTTCCATGCACATAGAATCGAGATTTCGTCGATAGTAGCTAGCTTGAATGTTCCTTCTCTAATCTTTTGCCCGATTGCATAATGACCTTCCAATTTGGACTAAGTGCCCCCATACCAAGAGAACCCGTTCCAAAACGAGATCCCATATGTCGAAAGTACGGTTCCGGACCTTGATGTTAAAATATCATGCTACTCTTTTCTGGTGGGCAGATACCTATAATTTCGCTTCCTTCCTTTTTCTAATCAATCAAGTCATGGGTCTCAAGCAAGATTTTCTCGTTTACCTTTGGATCATAAAGCTTTTTACGACAATAAAGGAGCCTTTAGTTCTACTAGGATAATGGACTCTAATCCTTATGCCAAAGCGAACGACATATGTCCAGTCGTAGACTTATGGGCTGTCTTATATGCCTACAATACCAGTGGAAGTTCATTGATCTAGTTACCCTTGGTTTTTGTTAATCATTTCTTCCAAATGGACTTGATGATTTTATTCACGACCTCCACTTTCCCATTCGCTTATGGATGTTTTACCGCTGAATAGTTTTTCCCAATCTTGTACCGGTTGCAAAAATTCTTAAATTCGGTACTTTTAAACCGAGTTCCATTATCTTTTATGATCTCTAAGGCACTTTGAACATATGGATGATGTTCATGAAGTTAATCACCTTTTTTGTTGTAATCATGGAAAGTGGTTCCGCTTCAGTCCCCTTCTTGGAATAATCCACCACAACTATTGCATACTTTTCTCCCCCTTTCATCATTGGTAGCACACTGGTAATATCAATTCCCCAAACTTCAACTAGTCACGAGTTGACCGTTTGCATAAGCTCTGTTGATAGGGATCTTAATATCTTACCAAATCTCTAACAACGGCCACATCGTTTGGTGTTATCAACTACATCTCGATTCATTGTTGGACAGAAATATCCATAGTAAAGTATCTTTTTTTTCTAGTGTTTTCCCCCCGGTGTGGTCACAACAGCTATCCTCATGGATCTCCATGAGGATTTTCCTAGCTTCATCCTTCGATACATGCCTAAGCAAGGGGATAGAGAATTCTCTTTTGTACAGCACTCCTTCTTGCATCATGAAATGTGGTGCTTTTTGAAGGAGTTTCTTCCATTCATTTTTGTCTCCTATGAGAATTCCCTTCAGTGGATAATCCTTAATTGGAGTCATCTACGACTCTTCTTCCTTCGTGGTCTCTAAAATCCACTCAATGTCCATCTAGTCGATACTTGGAGCTGCCAATACCTCCACTGGAACCAATCCCATCGCCTTTGCACCCCAGAACTAGCTAACTTGGCTAATGAATCAGCTTTTGCATTCTCCTCTCTGGGGATGTGCGTAATAGTATAATGCTTTATATCATGTAACAGTTTTGGTGCCTTTGTTAAGTAAGGAGCAAATCTTGCACCCTTAGCCTGATATTCCTTCCTCACTTGACAAACCACCAACTGGGAATCACTAAATATTTGATGTTTCCTTATCCTCGGTTCCTTTGCTATCCTCAGCCCTGCTATCAGTGCCTTATACTCAGCCTTGTTGTTAGTTGCAAGAAATTCCAACCTCAATGCATAACAAATCGAACGTCCCTCTGGAGTTATAAGCACTATTACCACGCCTGGACTATGTTCGTTTGAAGCTCTGTCTATAAACAATTACCGATGAAAAGGTGTGACCATATCGTCCTCCTCTTCACCATCTTGTGTGGTAAACTTAGCAATGAAGTCCACCAATGCCTGCTTTTTTATCGCTCTCCTTAGATGGTAGTAATATCATGCTGACTCAATTTAAAATTTCATTTCAGCAATCTCCCTGAGGTTTGGGTCGATACAACACATGTTTCAATGGTTGATCTGTTAACACCTTAATTGGATAAGCCTGGAAACATGGTTCTAATTCCCTCGTTGCAATCAACAAGCAATAAACAAGTTTCTCCAATTTTGGGTAATTCCTTTTAGCTCCGATAAATCATAGTGCTGATATAATAAATTGGCCTTTGAATCCTTGTTTCCTCACGTATCAATGCCACACTTAGTGCTTGAGCAGATACTCCCAAATAAATGAACATGTCTTCTCCGTCCAACGGTTTAGATAGAATTGAAGGTGTTTCCATATGCCTAAGTAACTCCTCGAAGGCATTCTGACAATCCTCGTTCCATATGAAATTCTTCATACCCTTTTTAAGGGCATCGAAGAACTGTATGCATATGTACGTCCCCTTTGAGATAAACTGATTCAAAGCGGCAACCTTCCCATTTAAACTTTGAAACTCTTTCTACATCTTCAGGGGAATCATGTTCCTTAAAGCATTAATCTGCTCCAGATAAGCCTCAAAGCCCCTTGAATTCATGATGAATCCTAGGAATTTCCTTGATGCGAGTCCAAAAGAGCATTTCAATGGACTCAACTTCATTCTGTACTTCCATAGCACCTCGAACATTTTAAACAGGTCGACAATGTGATTCCTCAATAGTCGTGACTTCTTGAGCATATCATCCACATATACTTCCATCATTCACCCGATTTGTTTTCTGAACAAAGAATTCACCAACCTTTGATACGTAGCTCCTACTTTCTTTAAACCACACGACATTATTGATAACAGTACAATCCCAAATCCATTATAAAGTCGATGTGCTCCGGCTCCCGTATATGCATCAGTATCTGGTTATAGCCAGAATAAGCAACCATAAATGACAGCAGCTCATCTGTTGCCTGCTTTTAAGTATGTGTGGTTTAGTGACGTGGCTCAAGTGTAAAAGATGCCCTTTAGTGGGAACTAATTTGGGTTTAGGTAGGGACTAATTTGGATTTAGGCAGGATAACTGAAATTTGAATAACTGTTTTTGATGTTCGTGTGGTGAGTTTTATTGGTAGCAACCTCGGTGTTGCGCCATATGTGTCTATGTGACCTTCTTATGCACTTTGCATTTGGATAATCAAGTGGATTATGAAACATAGTTGTGTTAATATAGAACAGTTTTGGTTTTTTTTATTTGAGCCGACTATACTACGTAGTCCGACCTGGATTGGATCAGACAAGTTCCAAGGCGTACATCGGTGCCATCATGTGTTATATGAGTTGTTCCACTTGCTTATTACGATACGGTATGTTTATGTGTTACGGAGATTGTCTGATATGCTTGGTCACTATTATGTAGTTTCCCTATATGGTGGAATGATTTCATAAGTGGTGACACAGTGTGTAGATAATGCATTGTAATTTTCTTATGCGATGTTGATTTTTGATTTTTCCCCTTATTGCTCAAATCCATTTATTTGGACTTTTCCCTTGTCTAATTATTTTGGTATCGTGGTGTAGTAGTTTATAGTTAAAGTGTGTTCCGCATAAGTATTACAATTTGATTTTATTATATGGCAAAAATGGTTTTATAAATCATAGCATAGGTTCTGAATATGGTTTGTGGCCTAGGAGATGACGGCACCATCTGAGGGTATGATCGCATAGTCCTTGGTGAAGATGGTGGTGCAACCTAACGTGTAGACCGTGCGGATTTTAGGAAGCTTAAGTGTGTATTTTGCTTTATGGTGGCATAATTTTCATTTTTATTTTTGCTTTTTCGCTTATCATGACGCATCTCATTTCCAAACAAATACAGTTCGTTGTGCGATTCATGCTTATGTTTAGTGTAATTTTCCGTATGAATACGTGGTATTATTTTACTTCAGGACTATGCTGTCAATTGGTTGTAGTGTTGTAATTATTTTAAATTCTTTGGATATGCACAGTACATTTCATGGAACAGTTTACTTGCTTTTTAAGGAGACTAATGCGAATTTGGTCGATCTTTCAATCATGTTAACTTCATTTTATTAGACTTCGCGTATAATGTCTTTTTGGGATCCACCTAGTACATTGCATGATTTTAGGCCATTTCAATATACCATGCAGTTCTTTTGTTAATTTGGACTACACACCAGAGAGTGTAATTGAAAATGAGTGTAACATTTGCCTCCCCAAGTCTGCACTAATGCATATTAGTGCAGACTAGTATGTTGCTGCATCGATTTTTCATATCGTTTAATCAATCAATCGCTTCACATTTAATGCTTCTTGCATGCGTCATAGTATGAGTTTCCAAGGTTTTCATTGTTTCAATTTTCAAGAGACTTGCTTAGAATTTCGTGAAGATCTTTTCTATTGTTATATCTTTTTTTATGCGGCCATGATTCTTCAGGTCTTTCAAATTCTAGGGCTAGGATTTTTATGCTAGCTTATACCCATTTTCCTTTCTTCTATTTCAATTTCACTCATTCAAGAATTAAAAAAGAAAGTAAACCCTTAGGCGATTTATGATTCCTATACTTCTTCTTCTTTCCATGTTTCGATCCCTATTAATCTGTAAGTTGTTTATTGTGCTTCTCTTCTTCTTAAAAAAAATTTCATCATCAAGGGTTGTTTTGGTGGATTAAATTTTTACCTGTGTAATCTGGAGTTACTCGATGAAATTCCTTTTCGAGATCGTTTTTAGGGGTTTGCTTGTTTAACATTCAATCTTTACATAGCTTGGTCAATGGTATGTATCTTTATTAAGTTAAATTTTCAAATTGCTTGGCTTCATACCTTACTTTGAAGCATCCTTAAAAACAAATTCATTACTATTGCTTTTCCTGTGTTTAAATTGACGTAGTCTTTGCAAATTAATTTTAATTCACTCCCTTTTTATCTATCAAAGGCCTTTGACTTGATTTCCCTAGTTCATCAGGCGATAGTTCATCCATTTTAGATTTAGCCTTGACTATTCATGAGGAAAGTAAGGTTGAGGGCATCTTGGCTTGGTTATGAATTGATGGTTATAAATTTAGGATTCCTATACCCACTGGGCATGCTCATCTTCCCCTAGAGGGATACATTTCGCTTACCTTGAAACATATGTGATGTGGCATTTACCTTCCTTTATATCCTACTGTTAAAGAATAATTGGTTGCCGTTGGTCAATCCTCATCCATTTAGCCCCTATATCCTATCACCTTCTAGAATGTACCTACATTCTATGCACAGAACACTTAGCTCCGGCCAATTGTCAAGAACTATTCTTTTTATATTTGATGTTTAAGAGCCTAACTTCCTGATGAGTTGGATTTTTTAAATTCAGGCAAAAAAATCTCTTTTTTTAACAGCTCTGTGCAAGACTTATAGGTAGGCGGATCAATTCTTTTTTTTTCGAACCAAGATGACTTCATTTTCCTCATTTGGGGAACCTGGTACCATCATGCCCCCTCCCCCCTTTTTTATTATAGCTCCTAATATTTCTTTCTTTGCACTTCCTTTCAGTTAATTTTTGTTATTTTTCTAAGGACGAGCGAGCACTCTTTTCATCTCATAGGATGATAGTGCTCGGTTATAATATGGAGGTTTGTAGGTTTTCGAATCCTTTCATAGAAGACCTATTATGCAGACATAATTTCCTATGTTCACGCTATCGTATTTTCCATTCTAATTTTGTCTATGCTATTGACATAATTGCGCCACATGGTATATTTTAGTTACATGCACTTTGGTGTTTATGCTCTTTTCTTTGTTTGGATTTATTTGCATGTCTATTTTATGTATTAAATGCTTTGTTACATCAATTGTGCAGGTACTATCTCAAGGCTAGTGGTTGCCTTTGCGAAGAGGAGACCTAAGAAGAAAAAATTAGGGAGGACTTAACGACACTAGAAAGTATTTGAAAGCAACCGATGATAGGTCCTCTCCCCTCTTCTACTACTCTAACGCCCCCAGTTTCGATTCTAGACCCCTTTTTAAATGCTCTTGCATCTTTAACTCAATTCTTAGTCATTCCTGTAGAAGGTGATGTTTTTTATCTTTAGAGTCAGTAGGGCATTTGCTTATCGATGATGTTGTAGCATTGACCCCTGTTTTATTGCCTCTTCCACCATCGCCTACTATGGATGTCTATTCTAACTTTCATTGAAGTCTTTTTAATGTAAATTTATTGATAACTTTTGATTCTGTTACATCCCCTACTTGAAGGCTCAAAACTAGCAGCTACGGATGCTGTAGTCATCCATAGTTATTAATCCTCGATGACCAAATACGGTAATGTTAGATACATTGATACACAGAAACACATGAATATGGAAAAAAATTAAAACATCAAACAAGTTCCACATTCCATTTCAAAAAATTTCAAATTCATTACATAATCCCATAATCGTAAACCACGTTCAAAGAAAATATATTTATTATAGTATACGCCAAGAGCGATATATAATGATGCCCCCTTAGGTGATCAAAGTATATATAGACAATTTAACAACTTTTCCTTTACAACAACAACGTAAATGAATCAAAATAAAAGATAACTCTAGATAGCTATCATTCCATCTACACGTCTCCGGAAGCTTATTCGTCTAAAGAGGTGCATGAAAACCTCAACCCTCAAACTACTCAAAATCAATTGAGTACCCGATAGTTTAAGGGGAAAACATAAACTTCGAGTCAGACATAAAGCCTGGTAGGAATAATAATCTACCATCTCAAATCATTTGGATATCTAGTGAGACCACGCCACTTAGCAAAATGGGTTTTCCCCTCACTGGTATCCTAAAACCTTTATAAAACCATACATTATGCTCCTGCATCCACAATGGTTAGTACATCTCAAAATAATATGATGATATGCAAAACAAGTAAATCAATTCTGCATTATCCATCCCCATTCATTTTGACTAGCTGTCTCATTTATAGTTTCTAGGGTAACTATTAACCTATTAGTTTTCATGGGCTGACTTATAACCTGTTTAATGTTTATGGACTCCCTGTTTAGTTTGATAGTTTTTATGGGATAAATAAGAACCAATTGACCTCTGCCAATATCTTTACAGTTTCATGGGTTCTCCCTGAACCTATTGGTAACTCCAATATCATTTCACTTATCCTAGTTTTCATGGGTTGATTAGGAACATATTGACTTCTGTCAATATCTTACTCCAGATATAGTTTTCATGTGTTCACTATAAATCTATTAGCCCTTGCCAATTTCAAATTATAGTTTTCATGGGCTAACTATGAACCTGCCTTCCTGACTTCTTCATTTATACATAGTTTTCATGGGCTTACTATGAACCTAGTGGTCCCCTGCCAATATCTCCAATTGATATTTTAGTATCCTTAATTTATATTCAGTATTGGGTCAACTTAACTGGTTATTCTGCCCTTCCCCAAGGTACCATTATGGGTTCATTATAATGTGAATATATTCAATTACATATATGAAGAAGCAAACATAATAATACCAACCCCTATGGTTTAATATCCTTGAAACCATTTTATATAAAACCTGGTTAATCCCTTTAACCCATTAATCAAGGAAAACTTCTTCAAAACTCCATTTCAAAACACTTTATTTATTTATGCCATGGTTTTCCTTTAAAATGAGATTGGTTTTTTTTTTTGAAAACTTAGGCTTTTGAAACCTTAAAACATCACTTTCGAAACCCCTGGATACCCTCCTTCGAAAGCACAAAAAACTTCTTTTCAAAACATTACATATAAATCTTTTGAAGCTCCTTAAATCATCACTTTCGAAACCAAAATATACCTTTCGAAACTGTCAAAACATTACTTAACAATCCTTAGAAACATAGCTTCAAAACCAATGAAAGTACCCATTTCAAAACCATTTGGTTTTGCTTTAAAACATCTTTTGGGTCCAAGTGAATATAAATGAAAGTACCCCTTTCGAAACCATTCTTTATCATATAAAAGTGTTTGGGGAAAAACTTGATAGCGTCGAAACCATCCTTTTGAAAGCTTAAACATATAAGTAAAACATTTGAAGGTTGGCTTCGAAACCCCTTCCGAAACCATTGCCTTCGAAACCCTTGATCCCTTTCGAAAGCAATTAGGAAGTGGCTCAGTACATCTTTAAAACAAAAGCTACCCTTCGAATGTATTGATAACTTCAATAACCTCGAAAGGCAAAAGAACGGTAGCAGGGCTTCGACTAGGTCGGAACTCCTACTTTCGAAAGCATTATTTTACAAATAAAGGAACCCAATCAAAAGCTCATACTTTTAAAACATAAAATGGCAACCCCTTCGAAGGCTAGAAAACCCATTTCGAAAGCATATGTTTCGACTCCTTCGAAAACATTAATAAAACAAGGCAGGCGCTTTTCTTTGGAAAAACAAAATAAAGGTTTCGACCCCTATCGAAAACATTGGCTTCGACACCATGACTTCTGCCTTCCTCCAATCTACTACGTACCCATGTTGACACCTTGTATATTGGTTTCGACTTAGTGGGGTTTCGACTTGATTGAAGGTGGAACCTATGGGTTGAAAGGCACTTCTAATAGAGGCGGAACCCGCTTTTCTATGTAAAAGGCTGATTAATGCCAATTAAAGCAAATTCTATCTAACTAACCAGCCTACGTGTAAACATGTGATTGGTTGCCTCAACTTTCCAAATTCTTCACCAAAATAACTGCAGCATAATTTTAGATCTAAACCAAGATTAATTTAACAAATAAACCCTTCCATTAAGCAAAACCAATAATGCTAACAAGTCCTTCTAAAATAATTTAATTTCCATAGCAAATCACTTAGGAAAAATCCCCAAAAATCACAGAAATTGACTTTTAACGTATATCTAACATATCTAAATTTCAGACCCAAATTCTCAATATAATTTCTGAAATAAATTTATATACCCAACTAACCATATTTTCCTTCGAAAATTCATAATAATCTTTCCATAGCTTGGAAAATTATCAAAATTGAAACCCAACTCCAAATTCATGTTTTACATAACATATAATTTTTTATGCCATTCAAAAATCAATTTCAATCGGTTTTGCCCTAAAACCGCAGAAATCCCCATTTAAATATTTTTGTTTAAATCAAACAAATCATAATTCAACATATCATCTTCCAAATCATCATAAAAACGAATTTGCTCTTAAATCCGAAAACATATGATCATGAAACAAACATAGAGATGGTATAAATTATTATTCGCTTTGATTAATATAAGGAGACTAGATTGAGATTGAGATTTATTCCCCTTGATTTAATTCCTTAGCTTGATTAGAATTTATCTTCTTTTTCTTCTATAAATGGCCGACTCTTCTTCTTATGTTTACAATTTTTTTGTGAAATTGAGGAATGAACGTGAATGACATAAGGAACGAAAATATATAAGAGTTATGGTAATAGGGTGCGGATTTCCCATTATGCCCTTGTGTAATTTAATTAGCTTACAAACCATTCTTAAGCCCATTTAATTTGTTAAGCATGGCCTACTTATTATTTATTCAAATCTCAATCTCCTTATCATTCTAATTATTAAATTATCTTATTTAATTTATCTAATTAAATCTCTTGAATAATATTATCAAAAATTAGGGGTGTTACAGGCTCCCCTCCTTAAAGGATTTCATCCTCGAAATTCAGTAAGGACTAAATATTAAACATTGTCATCATCTGTAACCACTCCTAACAACCATACTAGTCTACCTGCCTAGCAACTATCTATATAAATCTAATATAGACATAACCTTAAAGCAGATTAGGATAAGTATCTCTAATCCTGTCTTCTTGCTCCTAAGTACAGTCCTTCTCGTTGTCACTCCACTAAACTTTCACCAACTTGACTGTCTTATTCCTCAATCTTTTCTCATCTCTCGCTACAACCCGAACTGGTTGTCTAACAGAAGTTAATTTAAGCTCTACTACCAAATATGCCAACCCTGTCAGAGGAATAGTAGCCTCTGGATCATGCACATATTGGCGAAGATGAGACAAATGGAATACATTATGGACACCTACCATACTGCTCGGCAACTCTACTCTGTACGCGAGCTTTCCAATCCTTTCTATAATCTAGAATGTACCAACATATCTTAGTGCCAGTTTCCCTGACTTTCCAAACTGTACCACACCCTTCATTGGTGATACCTTAATGAAAACCTTATCTCCAACTGAGAATTCTAGGTCTTTACGCCTCTTATCTGCGTAACTCTTCTGTCTAGACTGAGCTTCCTTCATCCTTTCTCGGATTAACTCAATCTTTTCCAACGCCTCTCTAACCAAATCTGGACCTAAGACTAATCTGTCTTCAATCTACAACCAACATGCTAGCGATTTGCACGGCCTTCCATTCAAAGCTTCAAAAGGCGCATTCCTGTACTAGTCTGTTAACTATTATTATAGGAAAACTCAACAAAATGTAGGTGATCTTCACAAGTTCCACCAAAGTTCAATACACAAGCTCTTACTAAATCTTTGAATACCTTGTTGGCTCTCTCTATCTGCCCATCCGTCTGAGGGTGATAAGTAGTACTCATCTTGACCTTAGTGCCTAACACATCCTGTAGACTCTTCCAGAATTCGCTAGTAAACAAAGCATCTCCGTCGCTGACTATTCTACTAGGAACTCCATGAAGTTTAACTATGTTCTTCATGAACAACTTAGCAAAAACGGGTGTCGTCCTAATTGACTTAACTGGAATGAAATGGGCACTCTTGGTCAACCTATCCACTATGACCTATATACTTTCATTTTCCATATTTGACCTTGGCAACCCGTCAATTAAATCCATGGATATCGAATCCCATTTCCAAACTGGAATCTCTAAAGGTTGAAGCAATCCACTCGGCTTCTGATGTTCGGCTTTCACTTGTTGATGGTTTGCACACTGTCTAACCCACAAACCAACATCCCTCTTCATACCTTCCCAATAGAAGCTCCTCCTCATATCTTGATATACCTTGGTCCCTCTAGGATTAATCATAAACTTGGATTGATGGCACTCTTCAAGAACTTCTTTCCTCAAATCCTCAACATTTGGAACACACAATCGTCCCGTTTGTCTCAACAATTCTTTTTGGTCAAGACTAAAATCTTTCAGATCATCGATCTCAGTTCCAACCTCAAGCCTTTTAATCTTCTCGGCTAATAATGGATCCTCCTTCTGCTTAGAATCCATCCTTTCGATCAATACTGGTCGAACTTCTAAACAGTCAACATGGCAGTATTTTGACTAGAACTAGCAGTCGACCTTAACTGCACATTACAAGTAGTCAAAGCTTCTTAATCCTTCAACTCTACCAACATAGCTAACACCACAATCTGATGTCTTCTGCTAAGAACATCCACTACCTTATTTCCTTTCCTAGGAGTCTACTCTATACCGAAATTATAAGCATCTAAAAACTCCAGCCACCTCCGATGTCTCATATTCAGCTCCTTCTGAGAGAGTAAGTACCTTAAAGACTTATGATCCGTGCATAGCTCAAATCTCTCCCCCAAGAGATAATGCCTCCAAATCATTAATGCGAAGATCATCGCATCCCACTCCAAATCATGAGTAGGATATCTCACTTCATGCGGTCTAAGCTGTCATGAAGCATATGCACTCACTTTACCCTTCTGCATCAACACGGCAGCTAATCTAGTCCCACATGTATCGGTATACACCACCAACCCTTGGTTTCCGTCTCGAACTAAAAACACTAGTGCATTGGTCAACAAATGTTTTAACTTAAGGAAAGCTTCCTCACATTTGTCGGACCAAACAAACTTCACCTCCTTCCTGATTAGCTTAGTTAAAGGTGCTGCTATCCACGAGAAGTCTTTGATAAATCTCCGGTAATAGCCAGCAAGTCCAAGAAAACTTCTAATCTCAGTCACCGTCTCTGGTCTCTTCCAACTATTAACAGCTTTGATCTTATCTGGATCTACTGACAAACCCTTCTCTGAAACCACGTGACCAAGAAACTTAACCTCCTTCTTCCATAAATGACACTTGGAAAACTTCGCCATAAGCTGATGCTGCCTCAACGTCTCAAGCACAATCTAAGATGATCCTCATGCTCTCTTTCATCCTTAGAGTACACTAAAATGTCATCTATAAAAACCAACACTAACCTATCCAAATATTCTCGGAAGACTCGGTTCATCAAATACATGAAGAAAGCATGTGCATTCGTTAACCCGAATGGCATTGCTAACCACTCGTACGAACCATACCTAGTCTGAAATGCTGTCAAAGGATTACTGTCCTCTGTCACTCTTAACTGATGGAAACCTTTCACCAAATCCAACTGGAAAAACACTTTGGCTCCACAAAACTGATCAAATAGATCATCAATTCTCGACAAAGGATACTTATTCTTGATCGTCCTCTAGTTCAACTTACGTTAGTCGATGCACATCCTCAACGACCCATCTGGTTTCTTCACGAATACCGCGGCCGCTCCCCAAGGAAAACTGCTTGGTCTAATAAAATTCCTTCCTTCTAGATCCACTAGATGCACCTTCAACTCCTTCATCTCGGTTGGTGTCATCCTGCTAAGTGGTCTGCTTACAGGTTCGGCTCCTAGGACAAGATCTATCCAGTACTAAACAGCTCGTTTTGGTGGTAGTCCTATGACCAGCTCAAAGATACCTACGTACTCTCTTGCTACCCGAACCTGATTTAACTCTTCTCCCACTTTCGTGGCACTTAACACAACATAACTACTCCGGTCAGAATTCTCCACTAAGAATATAATTCGGTTATGACTATCAGGGTGTCTTAGTGATATCTCCCCATCTTAGAAAAATATCTTAGCCTCATACCTTCTCAACCAATCCATACCCAAATGATTCTGAAATCTACGAAATTGAAAACATACAAACTGCATGCAAACTTATGACCTAACAAATCAAGTTCTAACTGGTGACATCTCATTCCCAGAGTTGCATACCCTCTTATTGGATTCGCAAACCTTAAAGAAGTAATAAGGTATGTGGGTTTTAAACAGAACCTATCAACCAAACACTGGGATATAAATGTATGTAATGCACTGGTATCAAATAGTATACTAACTGGTATACTCTGAATCAAGAACATACCATCCATCACAGTCTTCCCTTTACCAGTTGCAGTTGGCTTAACAGATGATGGTCCAATAGCAAAAACCTTTCCCTTGTCCGCCCTAACAGGTCCTGGACACTAATTCTAGTAATGCCCAACTTGATCACAGTTGAAGCACTTCACATTCTTCTTATCTGCAGCCTTTTTCCCCTTGCCTGGCCGACACTCATTTGCATAATGACCCTTCTTGTCACACTTAAAGCAAACTAAATCAGCCTTTTCCTTCTTGGCAGCCTCTCCCTTCTGGGCTCCCTTCTTCTTAAAGAACTTTTTCTTCTTTTCCTGAGAACCCTGGGTTTCAACTGGCTTCTCTCTGGCACAAACAACAAGCATCTCTTCATGGGGAATTACCATCTCCACCACCACATTATAAGGATCATGGATATGTGCCAGGGTCGCCCTAGCAAGTTCAGGTCTCAATCGTCAAATAAACCTTTCATTTCTCCTGATGTCCATGTCTATAGTAGCATGTCCATATTGAAATAGCTCATCAAACTTAGTAGCATACTCAATTACGGACATTTCTCCCTGCACCAAATCCATACACTTTCTCAACAATGCCGACTTAGTAACTTCAGAGAAAACCTCTGTTCAAATCTCCCTCTAAAATCTGCCCAAGTCAACTCATCCTCCGGAACCCTGGCAGTAACACTGTTCCACAAATGAAGTGCTGCCCCTTGTAACTGCCTAGAGGACAGCCTCCTCTTCTGCACGTCATCCAAACTCAAATCCTAATCTGATTTTCAGATTCATTGGATTATGTTTTGAGAAATCTTTCAGGTTTAAATTTCTTTTATGTTTCATAAACCTATGCTTTGATACAACCTTGTAGCATCCCCTACTTGAAGGCCCAAAACTAACGACTATGGATTCTGCAGTCATCCATGGTTATTAATCCTCGGCGACCTAATACGGAAATGTTAAATACATTGATACACAGAAATGCATGAATATGGAAAAATTTTAAAAACATCAAACAAGTTCCACATTCCATTTCAAAACATTTCAAATTCATTACATAATCCCACAATCATTAACCACGTTTAGCGAAAATATATTTATTACAACATACGCCAAGAGCGACATATAAAGATGCCCCCTTCGGTGATCAGAGTATATATAGGCAATTTAACAACTGTGCATTTATAACAACAACATAGCGGAATAAAAATAAAAAAGAACTTAAGATAGCTATCATGCCTCTTGCACGTCTCCGAAAGCTTACTTGTCTAAAGAGGTACCTGAAAACCTCAACCCTCAAACTACTCAAAATCAATTGAGTACCCAAGAGTTTAAGGGGAAAACATAAACTTCGAGTCAGACATAAATCCTAGTATGAATAATAATCTACCATCTCAAATAATTTGGATATCTAGTGAGACCACGCCACTTAGCGGGACGAGTTTTCCCTTCACAAGTATCCAAAAACCTTTATAAAACCTTATACTATGCTCCTGCATCCACAATGGTTAAAACATCTAAAAATAATATGATGATATGCAAAACAAGTAAATCAATTCTGGATTACCCATCCCCATTCATTTTGACTATCTGTCTCATTTATAGTTTCTGGGGTAACTATTAACCTAATAGTTTTTACGGTGTTACTCCAAAAATCACATTTCGACTGAGTCAGAACAAATTTAAGCATAAAATAAGTGAGAAAAGTTCCAACCAAACCATTTGAAGAAGTCGAAGGGATGCTGCCACCAAAACGGGAAGCTTCAAGACCTTTCGAAGGTGTCACAAGATTTCTCCAAATAAATATCCAGAGGGTTCTTACCTTTCGAAGAAGATAAAGGAGTCGAGAGCAACCTTCCGCCTTCATTAACAACCCTTTGACTAGTTAAAGACCTTCTGATTAAGGTGAAGCCACACCTTCCGAAGACAATGAAGAATAGCTCTTTGAATATATGCCAAACCATTCGAAACCAATGGTTTCGCCTTATTCAAACTGCTAGGAAGCAAGTATTATCTTGAGCAACCCCTTCAAAAGCTATAGTAAGCCTTTCAAATTGGTTGAAACCAACATAAGATTCACTAAAGGATTACACCCAACATAAGAAACTTGGGTTTAAAACTTTTGACAAGGTCGAAACCTATCTCAGATTCACTGAAGCTTAAGTTTATCAATTCAAACATAAGAAGGACAAGGCCTCAAGCTTTCAACAAGGTCAAAACTTCCATTTCTGATCAACAACTAGAACCCAGGCTAATCAATAGCTTTTGGCCCCCAATTAGATCGAAACCTATCTAAGAGAACCATACTCAGGGTATTCCAATTAAATCGAAAGGAAATCTTTCGAAGGGGAAATCATACTTACTTAACTGGATCGAAAGGTCGTCTAACATAGAAACTGACCGTTTCAACAGAGTCGAAAGGCCTGCTTGATAAAAATTACCAAATAAAACCTAATCAAAAGGTAATACTAAGAGGATTCACACCTTCATTTCTGCACTACTTGTATAAAGGACAATTCACTTTTCTTAGCATAATTTTTGCGGTGTTGACAAGAAATCATGTTAACATTTTCGGCACTAGAAGGAGGGCTTGAACCTCCGACTTAGATAAAACTACCAACACTGCTATTGTCTAACCCAGCTTAGTTCAATCCTATTCCAATTTTATCTACTTTGGTAAATCATGGCTAGAAGGATCATAAGGTCGAAATAAGGATCCTCTAAGCCCCATGAGATAAAGATCCCTTCAAGGTTCATCAAGAACTCCAATCAAGATGAAGTGTAAAGACTGAGGCTAGAAGCTCTTAGAATTATAGACAAGAAAAAAGCAGAGTCTTATGATCCTAAAAATGGAGTATAAATCCTTTTTATGTTGGCCCTACCCCCATCTTTGCACTAGGAAAGAAAACGGATGGAAGTAATAGTATCTTCAATCAAATGAGAAGAACAATCCAATATTACTCCAAAGGCACCATCTTTGAAAAAGAGATAATGGATTATTACAATGCCTTTGCACATTAGTGGCAACTAACTGCAGTAAAAGCACTCCCAACTCAAGAAATCCAAAGGGTAGTAAAAAGAAAAGCAATAGAAGAGTGCAAAATAATAAGGCCAAGAAACAAAAAGTCAAAAGGTCATTCGCAAGAATCAAGTTTCAAGTCTAGACTTCCAAAAGAGTGCAGCTTAACAACTTCCATTGAGAATGTCTACTTGCTTACGAAGGATGAGCTTAACTACCGGCCATCACAGAAAAGAAGGCCTAAACATGAAAGAAACCAGGGAGGATCCTATTGCCACTACCATATGATGAACGGTCATGAAACTAACCATTGCAGAGACCTAGAGGGGATGATCATAAATTTCTTTCGATAATGAAAAAGCAAGGAATATTTAAAGAAAATTTGAGAACGAACCAATAAAGAGTTGCTTTTCAAAGAAAAATATACATGGTTAGGAGTGAAATGCTCCTTATAATTGGATTCTACCTAAGATGGTAGTCTACCTAAGATGGTAGAAAAGCCTCTGTTTGTGCCGAGATGACCAGGGCAGAGCACCTCCTGGAGGGAGGGCAGGTAAGCCTTTAGCCGCGTCATAAGATGGCCAGATTAAAGCACTGGATAAGCCCTTAGCCGTGCCTCTAGTCAGGTCAAGGCACCTCTAGGAGGAAGGACGGAGTAAGCCTTTATCCGTGCCATAAGATGGCCAAGGTAAAGCACCGAACAAGCCCTTATCAATGCCTCAAAAGGGCTAGGGTAAGTCACCTCCTGGAGGGAGGACAGAGTAAGCCTTTATCTGCGCCATAAGATGGTCAAGGTAAAGCACTAAACAAGCCCTGTCCGAGACGCAAAAGGGCCAGGACAGAGCGCCTCCTGGTGGGAGATTGGGTAACTCGTTGGTTCCAGCCTCTAAGATGAGCTAACTAAGAGCACCAGACAACAATGGACTAAGATGCCCAAGCCCAAGAAGAGGCTCAATCACAATGGACTAAGATGTCCAGGCCCGAGAAGAGGCCCTACTAAACAATGAACTAAGATGTCCAAGCCCAAAACGAGGTAAATTCTATAATGGACTGAGACATCCAAGCCCAAGAGGAGGCACATTCAATAATAGACTAAGATGTCTAAGCCCGAGAAGAGGCTCATCGGATCGTGGACTAAGACGTCTAAGCTAAAGAGGCAGCTAGACAAATTACTTCTATACAAGACCTGAAGGGTTCACACGTCAAAGGAGTAGAACGGAGCTCCACCCATAAATACTCGAATCTAGGTTTTGAGATTTTCATTTATAAACATCATCTGCTAATACCCAAATATGGGTCTCGGGTCTCTCATATTGGAAATTCATCTATTAACACTTGAATCTGGGTTTCAGGTCTTTCATGTCTAAATGTCATTTATTAATACCCGAATCTGGATTTTGGGTCCCTATTGATCACTGGTTATTTTAATATACCTGAATCTGGGTATTGAGACAATTACTTATTTGAACCCTAATCTGGGTATGAAATCTCAATAATGGAATTCTATTTTTCTATCATGAATGCCTGAATCTGGGGGAATATTGTCATGAAGATCATTGTAAAGAATTTCTAAATCTGAGTTTTGGAATTTCTAATTTACCAAATCTCGTTGATGTCAAGGAATCGGTCAAAGGATTTCTACTTCCAAAATTCAGATGGCAATTTCTGAATTTAATTCTTTATTAAATATATCTTAAAGCTTTCATTCCAACTTATGCCCTTATGATAGGTAGGATTTCCTATCAGCAAATTTCAGATATTCCAGCCATATGGTTGAAGTTAAATCCCCAAGCATTTCTTATAACAGTTAAAGATGGGGTTTAAATGTTTGATATAGATTATCTCTCATGCAGTAAACAAGATGACTTTTTAATAATATACGTAGACTGGTATGTCAATTTTAAGCTAACAATTAGAAATATTGTTTGCTTCATACTTTTCAGGGAAATCAGCACAGCAAAGAGAAAAAAAGATTCAGCAAATATGGAAGTAATGAATGAGCTATTAAAAAGCACCTCAGAAATACATTATGAAAAGGAAGCACAAACCAGGTGATATTTACTAAGTTTATATAATTTACAAAAGTCTTAACACGATTTACAAAACTATGAAGATAATCACATCTTTATACAACACAAGTTTATTTAAATCAGACATACAAATAAATTACAACTCTTTGGCTGCCTTGTTGAGAGTTTCAACGACTAAGGGATCTACCACATAACGAATCGCAATGCTGAGAACTTCATTAAGTTTCTTTTCTTTCCTACTTACCCTATCCTTAAATTGCATTAATATTCATCTTCAGAGCATGGTTGAAAGCTCTGCTCGCACCCCTAAGGGTCTTGTTATGCCTTTGTAGCTCCGCAACACGCTTCTGAAGGAAATATTCATCACGCTCGAGCTCTTGAATTTTGGCAGCGTACTCATTGATACTTTATGAGTATTTCGCTCTTTGTTTCTCATCAAAATATTTAGCAATTTCGAATCTTACTTTCCTACACCAATTACCCACAACGTTTTCATCTAAGCCTAGAAGGGGGTTGAGCATTGTAGGAAAGTTTCGAGAAGCAGGGGAAGTGGATCTTGTAGGTCTAGAGACAGAAGGAGCAGTGCGAGGAATCGGTAATTCAATAATTGGGAGTTGGTCGCCCATGATATATTTTACTAATTCGCACTACAACTGACTATATTTCAATTTCAACTCTAAATCACTTATTTGTTGAATAAGTTCAGACATCTTGTGATCAAAATCAATGGTAGGATTTGTCTTCACTTGTCACTTAAGTGCAGTGATTGTTTCATCTTTATTTTTAATTTCATCCTCAAGATAGGCAATCTGATCCTTTTGATTACTGGCGATGGTCTTCTGAACAAAGTATCTTTTATTCCATTTAAGGCCTCGGCATTCCCACGAAAGCGTTCCAATAAGACATCATCACTGGGCACAATCCCTCCACTTGTTTGCAACAATTTCTCTCTAAGAGCATTGATGCATGATGATAAATTATGAGGAAGAGAAGTTGTAGATAACTGTAGCTCCTATTTAAGCAAAAAGAGATAAAATAAAGTCAAGATCAAAATGAAAAACGCCTTTATTATTATAATAACGAATTATAACTTAAGCAGCATCAAAGTTAAAAGGTACAACAAGCAACTGGATTACATCTAAATTTTGGAAACTACTTTTCTAACTTTATCTAGTGAGTTTCCGAAAGTGTAACTGTTGAGTCGAAAGGGATAGTGACTCCTTCTGGGGTAATGACTGGTGGGCATTTGATATAGTCCCACTTCCTAGCTGGGGGACTTTCGTGACCATAAATTAATTTTGTGTGGAATGTCCTGATTTCTTTAAGGAATGTCTCTTTCTCATCGCCAAGAAAATCATATCAGAGCTGAGGGTATTCCAAGTAAAGTTTTTGTAAATCTCGAAGAAAGCAATATCTTGCTAATTTCGAAGACTTTAAAAGTGATGCCTTTTCATGATAATATCTCCTCAGTTTAACATACCGACTTAAATAGTCTCTAGGAACAAGTCGACCTAGTGAACAGTCATTCTGTAATAGCATAATAAAGAAGAGCTAAGCATAGAAAACAAGGTTAAAACATATATTCATAAATAAATAAACTGTTACATATTTGTAATCACTCATTTGGTTCATACAAAATAGAGTTAGAGAAAAAATCAGAGACAAATTTATCTTTATAGTACTTAAGCTTTTCAGTGGGGAAATTTTGCGGAATCGACCTGACCCGTGGTAAATTCCAACAAGCTCCAAGATGCGGTTCAGATCCAAATTCATATAAGTATCTTTTGTGGAAACGTCTAAGTAAACCCCCGCTAAATTCGCCTAAATACGAAATGTCTATAATCGAATGTATGCAATAAGCTTTATACAAAAAGTTATCTAAAATGTCTCTTTCTTCAATCATCATCCAAAACAAAGTAAGTGACTCTCAATTCTCCTTTAAGAGAGCATCGTACCGGAGGCGCCCTCCCTTGAATAAGGGGGCAGCCCTCTGATATTTAAAAGACGCTATTACAGAGGTACTCTTGTCGAGATTATAATACTTTTTGGAAAGAACATTGTGCTCTTTTATCAGTTTGTCTAATTCCCTATATAACTTGTTAATTTCTGCTTGTTTGATTTCAAGTTTTATCTTATAAGGAAAGGTAGACTTCTTCCTTGTCTAAAACAAATAATTTTGCACTAATTATTATCTTCAAAGTGAAAGATATTTAAACAGAGAATTCCATACCTAAGAAACCGGGACAAAGGCCTAGGAGGCCTACTTTTTCCCTTTTAATTCTTCAACATGAACAGGAGAAGGCTCGTCCTCAAGAGGAGCAGAAGGCCCGGGGGATGCAGGTGGAATATCCTTCTGAGGAGATGGCTCTTTTTCAAGAAATTCAGTATTTCGCCACCATCCTTCTCAGAATTCTAGAAGGACCCCTTTATCTCCGTCAAGACCTTAGCCACCGGAAAGGTCATCACCATCACCGTCATTATCATCATCACGGCCATCACCATCATCATCACCTTCTTCCTCAGCAGCGTCATCTTTATCGCCCTCCTCCTTAGAGTCTGATTCGATTTCGAAGGAGGGGACATCAACAGAAAGAATCTCAGAAGCATTAATTTCTTCTTCATGCACAGGCTCAATCCCCTGCTTTATTTGGTCAATTTTGCCCATTTTTCTATCAACTAAGGTAGAATTAATCGAAGGAAAGCCAAAGTCTGGGCATTTCTTATGGTTGTCGGCATATGCAAGCATAAGGGCATCTTCATAAGTTTTCAGCATCATTTGCCCTAGAGTGCCACCGACAAATTGGGACAGTTGCTGCTTGGCATCGGTAATGGTATGGACAGCAAGTTTTAACAAGCTCCTGCCTTCTTTAATTTTTCTTTCACAAACATTTTCCTTGTGACCAAGCGATCCCTCTCGTCTTTAGAATCTTTTAGAGTGAACTCCATGGCAAGTTTCTCATCGGTAAGAAGTTGACGAGCCTGCCTTTCTGCTTCTAGATCAGCCTCAACTTGGGCAACAGAGGCTTTTACTCATTCCAACTCTGTGGAAGCGTCATTTTTAGCAGCAGACGGTGAAACCATTGATTTTTGAGCTCAGAATTTTCCTCCTGAAGTTTGGAAGATTTGGCCGAGGACTTTGAAACATGTTCATTCATAGTTAACCAACTTTTAGAAATATAAAAGAAGAATGTAACACAAGTTAGTGACTTAAGAGAAAACCGATGATGATAAGGTCAACTAAATAAGATCTTACCAAAAGTTGTTGCTCCATTAAAGAGCAAAAATGCCCCGCCAAATCTGGAGCAGAAGAAGGTGGATGAATATAAATGAAAGATTCTGAGTGGAGAATAGACTCAACCATCTCTTTAAAATGGATGGTGGAAGGAGAAGAAGACTCCGTAGAGAAGGAGCACGCTTTGGGGTAGGAAGCATATTCAAGGCCAGCTGCATTTGGGCAAGAGCAGCTGGCGAATCTGAAACAAAAATGTGAGTGATAGGATCAACGGCAACTGGGGTTTGCACAGGCTTATTTTTGAGAGCCTCCCTAGTTAGACTCTACAGAGATCTTTTAGAAGCTAAGCATTCCTCCTCCTCCACATCTTTGACTTAAGCCATTTTCTTCGAAGGCCCATCTTAAGAAGATTCCATTAACTTCCTTTTAAAAGCACTCTTGGATTTGGCAAGTGATTCTATAATTGGCGACACTCCGGGAGTTGGAGGAAGTGGAGCAGCACCGCTGATAGGACTCTGACTTTAGAAGTGACTGGAAAAAGTTCGAACGAATTAAATTTAGAAAAATAATTCAGGAAGCAACAGAGATAGAAAGCAAATACTTGGTTTATGACATACCAGAGTAGTCGGCACAAATGGGTGACATAGGGGAAAAAGTTGATAAGTCTCCTAGGGAGAGAAAGCGTTTTCCACGAGAAGTATGTTGGAAAGATGGAGGAATTCCTAGGATCTTCTGATCAGCTGGCTGAAGAGAGTGTTTTCGAAGATTGGTGGGAGTCAGTAGCGTCAGTTTGCTCCCAACTTGGCTCGAGGCCATAATTAAAGATTCAACTTTTTTCTTATCGACATCGTTGAGCTCTTTAGCGGGGACATCTAATAAAAGTAGAGATTAGGCGATAGAGAACATTAAGTAAAGGAAAGAAACAAAAATCAAGACTTACGAGGAGAAGAGAAAGTCCCGCGGATGTCAGAGGAGCACTTGGCGAAGAAGAACTGATTTTTCCGGTCCCTGAATTTGTTCACCCCTTCTGAAATCAAATTTTTCTAGGGGTTGGCTCTGTTTATTTGATTATTAAGATTGCTCAACTCAACCAGTCGAGCCAAGTAACCCAATACTTCGGCGTTGAGAGATGGAAGGCCGGATTCCAATGCCATCATTTCGAAAGATAAGAGATAACTGTAGACATTCTGTGACAACTGGATCGGAGAAATTCCAACATAAGAGAGGAATGTAGATAAGATTTTTTGGAAGGGCAAGAAATCATGGATGGCAGTATAGGCTAAAAACCCTTTAGAAGAGTTGTTGATGGTGTCAGTCTCTTTTGGGGGGATGGATTCAATACCAGTGATGCCGAAATCATTAAGGATGGCAGCGACTTCATCTTGGATTGGAATGAGAGAGTGCTTGGAGACGGCTTCAGCCTTCTTTGGGGTACTCATGACTCTGCCAAGTGAAAATGTTTCGATTTAGATTTTTAAGTTTGATATGGATATAACATTCTTTTAGGAACCAAACAGTGAACCTATTTAAATAACTTAAACATAAACCAAATTTGAAACTTCAAACTATTGAAAAAGTTTAAGTTAAAAATCAAGGACATTAGGCTTTCGACAGGGTCGAAAAGAAAAGAACATCAACCTTTAACAAGTACATCTTGACATTGCTGAAAGCCTAAGTAGATGTGTTGAGCTATCGACAAGGTCGAAAAGATAAGACAATATTTGTTCAATCATCACTTTTCAACAGTGTCAAAATCTCTATAGGATTCTAATTGCTAAGGAAAGATTGTTAAGATCAACTGAAAAAATTAGTTAAAAATATGCACTACAAACATTTCATAAACCAAGACCCTTCGACACTGACGAAACCTATAACTTAGGTTTCCTAAGGGAAAATACTAATGTTATCGAAACCTAACATACTCATTGAAGTCGAAAGGTTCTAAGTAAAACTTATATGTACTTAGGACATTTCGAGGCTGGACCAAAACATTTCTAGGAGGGTTTCGACCTAGTAGATAAAGGAAGTGTCGAGGGGTCGACGGGTCTGATAATTTAAAAAATTAACAAAGGATAATGGATTGTAATCGAAACAAAGGGCTTCCCCTTGGTCGAAACTTAATGCTATCGAAAGAGTTCATATTCTCTACGTAATAACATAACCTTTTGACAAGAATGATTTAATCGGCGTTACAACACTTTTAGACCCCATTGAAAGAGGCTAAGGAAGCAAAACTAATGTTGCCGCCTCAATCTCTTTCGAAGAGGTTGAAAAGTCATTTGCTGGCGCCAATTTTCATTCGTACATGTATAACTTTCGGGTAAAGGAATCAGATTCTACTATCCCCCAAACCCGATTGTAAATCCAGGTTTTCAACAAATCTTAAAGAACAAGTAAATCTAATTCAAACAGAAATCGACATATCTCGACTTCAAAAATATAAAAATGATCATCAAACTGGAAACTTAGATTTGCTAACAGTGGACAAAAATAGAAAATTTCGGATTGAAAATCAAGACCCGATAAGGAGATGAATTTCAATATTCACAATTGTAATTTCTAGATTATAAACAAGGAACAAACTCTGTTAATTCCTAAAGCAGAATTTAGAAAAGCTTTATAGCAAATCAAACTAAATCAACCTCCAAAAAATCGAAAGTTAGACTTCTTTAAAATCGATTTTCAAATTTGAAATCTGGAAAAGTGAAGTTCGATAGAAATAAGTAAAATTAAATTAAATTAAATTTAAACTTAAGAATGAGATTTGATGTTTGCTTGAGTTTCTGAAATTAAACTAGGAATTTGAGGATTTTTGGAACTATTTTACTCGCGCTTAGATTTTTGATTGTAGGAAAAGTAAAAGAGGAAGAAGAAGAAAGACGTATTGTATAAGAAAAGTAACCCAAATTATCAACCGCTGGATAAGATTTGAATGGACGACCCAGATTAACGCGGGATGGCTAAGAGGCAAGAAAGCTTCTGGGTTTCGACAAGATTGACTTGAAAAGTCAAGTGTATCCCTTCGCAAAGGGGGGGGCAAATGTTACTTCCAAAATCACCTTTTGACTGAGTCGGGACCACTAAGCATAGAACAGGTGAGAAAAGTTCCAGCCAAACCTTTCGAAGAAGTTGAAGGGATACTGCCACCAAAACTGTAAGCTTCAAGTCCTTTCGAAGGTGTCTCAAGGTTTCTCCAAATAAATATCCAGAGGGTTCTTACCTTTCAAAGAAGATAAAGGGGTCGAGGGCAACCTTCCACCTTCATTAACAACCCTTTGACAAGTTAAAGACCTTCTGATTAAGGTGAAGCCACACCTTCCGAAGACAATGAAGAATAGCTCTTTGAATATATGCCAAACCATTCGAAACCAATGGTTTCGCCTTATTCAAACTGCTAGGAAGCAAGTATTATCTTGAGCAACCCCTTCAAAAGCTATAGTAAGCCTTTCAAATTGGTTGAAACCAATGTGGTCCAAGAAGGGTTCCGCATCAGATCACGAATGAGAACATAAGGCATAACCAACATCATCGAAACCAATGAACAGAGCCTATCGACAAAGTCGAAAGCACTTATGAGACAACTCAAAGAAGAGAAGCGCCACTACACCTTTTGAAAAAGGCGGCAACATGCTCAAGTCTCTCAACAATCACCTTCCAACCCAGTCGAAGGCATCAGGGTCGAAATGTGCCGAGTCGCATCTATAAATAAGACCCAAGGGGTCACATTTTGGGGATCTGATTCCTCTCAGTCTCAACTTGTATATTCTTAAGTAAAGAATTGTAACCCTAATTTGTAAATTAATTTGGGAGTTTGAAGAAATAATGTCTGTTTGGCTAGAAAAAAGGGGAGTTTGGAGTGCCTTAGTATACCTTACTGTCCCATTAAAGTTTTGTTGGTTTCACTTTGTATATTACAGGTTTCGCCTGCATCAATAGGGTTCTCTCTCGACACGGTCGAAACCACTCATAATCAAGCAATTGCAGATACCTACTCTGAGTTATTTTTTTTCATTCTTTGAACCATTGCCATCGACAAGGTCGAAACTATTTATAATTTACTAAAGGATTACACCCAGCATAAGAAACTTGGGGTTAAAACTTTTGACAAGGTCGAAACCTATCTCAGATTCACTGAAGCTTGAGTTTATCAATTCAAACACAAGAAGGACAAGTCCTCATGCTTTCAACAAGGTCTAAACTTCCAATTCTGCTCAATAACCAGAACCCAAGCTAATCAATAGCTTTTGGCCCCCAGTTAGATCGAAACCTATCTAAGAGAACCATACTCAGGGTATTCCAATTAAATCGAAAGGAAAGCTTTCGGAGGGGAAATCATACTTACTTAATTGGATCGAAAGGTCGTCTAACAGAGAAACTGAACCTTTCGACAAAGTCGAAAGGCCTGCTTAAGAAAAATTACCCAATAAAACCTAATTGAAAGGCAATACTAAGAGGATTCACACCTTCATTTCTGCACTACTTGTATAAAGAACAATTCAATTTTCATAGCATAATTTGTGAGGTGTTGACAAGAAATATTGTTAACACATAGGCTGACTAATAACCTGTTTAATGTTTATGGACCCCTAGTCTAGTTTCATAGATTTCATGGGATAACTAAGAATCTATTGGCCTCTACCAATATCTTTGCAGTTTCATGGGTTCTCCCTGAACCTATTGGTAAATCCAATATCATTTCTCTTATCCTAGTTTTCATGGGTTGACTAGGAACTTATTGACTTCTGTCAATATCTTAATCCAGATATAGTTTTTATAGGTTCACTATAAACCTATTTGCCCCTGCCAATATCAAGTCATAGTTTTCATGGGCTAACTATGAACCTATCTTCCTGATATCTTCATTTATACATAGTTTTCATGGGTTTACTATAAACCTATTGGGCCCTGCCAATATCTCCAATTGTTATTTTAGTATCCTTAATTTATATTCACTATTGGGTCAACCCAACTAGTTATTCTGCCCTTCCCCAAGATACCGTTATGGGTTCATTATAATGTGAATATATTCAGTTACATATATAAAGAAGCAAACATAATAATACTAATCCCTGTGGTTTAATATCCTTGAAACCATTTTGTATAAAACCTGGTTAATCCCTTTAACCCATTAATAAGGAAAACTTCTTCAAAACTCCATTTCAAAACACTTTATTTATTTATGCCATGGTTTTCTGTTAAAATGAGATTGGGTTATTTGTTTTGAAAACTAAGGCTTTCGAAACCTTAAAATAACATTTTCGAAACCCCTGGATGCCCTCCTTTGAAAGCATAGAAAACTTCTTTTCAAAACATTACTTATAAACTTTCGAAGCTCCTTAAATCATCTCTTTGAAACTAAAATATACCTTTCGAAAATGTCAAAACATTACTTAACAATTCTTAGAAACATAGCTTCGAAACCAATGAATGTGCACCTCTCGAAACAATTGGATTTTGCTTTAAAACATCTTTTGGGTCAAAGTGAATATAACAAAAGTACCCCTTTCGAAACCATTCTTTATCATATAAAAGTGTTTGGGGAAAAATTTAATGGCGTCGAAACCATCCTTTTGAAAGCTTAAACATATAAGTAAAACATTTGAAGGTTGGCTTTAAAACCCCTTCCGAAACAGTTACCTTCGAAACCCTTGATCCCTTTCGAAAGCAATTAGGAAGTGGATCAGTACATCTTTAAAACAAAAGCTGCCCTTTAAAAGTATTGATAACTTCAATACCCTCGAAAGGAAAAAGAATGGTAGCAGGGCTTCGACTAGGTCGGAACCCCTACTTTAAAAAGCATTATTTTACATATCAAGGAACCCATTCGAAAGCTCATATTTTTTAAAACATAGGATGGCAACCCCTTCGAAAGCTATTAGAAAACCCCTTTCGAAAGCATATGTTTCGACTCCTTCGAAAACTTTAATAAAACAAGGCATGCACTTTTCTTTGGAAAAACAAAACAAAGGTTTCGACCCCTATCAAAAGCATTGGCTTCGACACCATGCCTTACGCGTTCCTTCAATCCACTGCATACTCATGTTGATACCATGTGTATTGGTTTCGGTTTAGTGGGGTTTCGGCTTGATTGAAGGTGGAAGCTATGGGTCGAAAGGCACTTCTAATAGAGGCATAACCCACTTTTCTGAGTAAAAGCTGATTAATGCCAATTAAAGAAAATTCTATCTAACTAACCCGCCCACGTGTAAACATGTGATTAGTTTCCTCAACTTTTCAATTTCTTTACCAAAATAACTACCGCATAATTTCAGATCTAAACCAAGATTAATTTAACAAATAAGCCCTTCCATTAAGCAAAACAAATAATGCTAATAAGTCCTTCTTCTAAAATAATTTAATTTCTATAGCAAATCACTTAGGAAAAATCCCCAAAAATCACAGAAATTCATGTTTAACATGTTATCTAATATATCTAAATTTCAGACCCAAATTCTCAATATAATTTTTGAAATAAATTTTTAAACACAATTAACCATATTTTCCTTTGAAAATTCATAATAATCTTTCCATAGCTTGGAAAATTATCAATATTGAAACCCAACTCCAAATTCATGTTTTACATAAAATATAATTTTCCCATGGCATTCAAAAATCAATATGAATCGGTTTTGCCCTAAAAGCGCACAAATCCCCATTTAAACAATTTTGTTTAAATCAAACAAATCATAATTCAACTATATCATCTTTCAAATCATCATAAAAACGAATTTACTTTTAAATCCAAAACGATATGTTCATAAAAAAAAATAGAGATGGTATAAATTATTATTCACCTTGATTAAGATAAGGAAATTGGATTGAGATTGAAATTTATTCCCCTTGCTTTAATTCCTTAGCTTGATTAGAATTTCTCTTCCTTTTCTCCTAGTAATGTCCAGCTCCTTTTCTTATGTCTATGTTTTATTTTTGTGAAAATGAGGAATGAACGTGAATGGCATAAGGAACGAAAATATATATGGTTTATGCTAATACGGTGCAGATTTCCCATTATGCCCTTGTGCAATTTAATTAGCTTACAAACCATTCTTAAGCCCATTTAATTTGTTAAGCACGGCCTCCTTATTATTTATTCAAATCTTAATCACCTTATCATTCTAATTATTACATATTATATTTAATTTATCAAATTAAATCTCCTGAACAATGTTATCAAAAATTAGGGGTGTTACAAATTTTCTCTTTTTGCTTGTTGTCTTCGCACTTTTTCCCTTTTTTGGAATTATTTTCATGTGTTATAATATTTATGTACTCATCATATGTCCCTTGGAATGCAACTACACAGATGGCTTAAGTTCTCTAAATCAAAGTTAGTTAGGTTTGACATAGAGAACACAGTTAATGCAGGAGAATGCACAACTCAAGGATGATGTTGCGGTTAGGTATAAGAGGGAAGCATATATTAAATCAAAGTTGATGGAAATTTCTAAGAACTTCGATTACACATATTAGCATGCTTCTAAAGTCGTGGAAGAAGCTAGGAGTTCGAGAAGGGTGGTGAGAAGGCTAGAAAGGGTTCTTGATAAGGTGGTGAAATGGCTTGATTCTGTAACTTTCATTGTCCTTTACAGATCTATGCTTAAGTAAAAAGGCAGTCCTTCCTGGATAAACTTGACATGGTTGACGCAAAGGTTAGTTTGGTCTTCTTGGAGGACCCTAAGCTAGTTAAGGAGGTTGTTGAATACTGCAGAGACAAATAGGAAAAAAGGCTTAAGAGGGTTCCTGATTCCCATTTGAAAGAAAACGAGTGGAAGATGTGCTTGACAAGAGTGATGGAGGGGAAGAGATGTTTAATGCTGGTGCACAGTCCAATGATGCTCCTTCTGATTTCCTCACTAATGCCGAAGTAAATGTTTGACTATTCTAACTTTAGGCCCTTTTGCTTTTTGGATTTATATATTCTTGTCTTGTTACGGACGTACATGTGAACTGCCCATCACGAAAATACTTATTTGTAAATATAATAACTTGTAAATGAAGTTGTCTCCTACTTTTCTTTATCCCATCTCCTTTTCTATAGCACTGTACCGTATTTTAAACTAGTGTTCTCTTTCCTTTCTAGGTAAGGTAATTAGTTGTTGAGAATCCTATATTATTAAAGTTTTATGAAGAAAATGATTTAGTTCAACATTTAAGGGGGCATATTCAACAATTTGAGGAGTAGGCAAAAAAGAGGTTGTTAACAAGAGTCGCTTTTGTACGCAAGAGGGAAACTGAACTTGAGAGGTCTATTGCACAGCTAAGGAAGTGTCTTAAGAGCTTTTGTTTAGAATTACACAAGTCATTCATGAAAGAGATGCATTTTATGACTTAGTACTACACAAATGGGGTGCTTTACTAAAAAGCAAACTACTTCATCTAGGGCACTCTCATTTGTTATGGTTTAGAAATAGTCTTACTTGTGAGTGAGAGTCTATCCCATCATATATTTTTCGATCTTTAATTGGACAAAATGCTTTTCACTTATTGCATGTGTATATTTTATAACATCCCGTAATTTGGCGTTAGTCATTTAATTAGTTAGTTAATTAAATAGGCTATATGAAAATGGAATTGGCGCAATCGATGGAATTTTACCTTGAAACTTGAACCATTGTGTTCGTGGTGAAATTCTGAGCAACTTTCCTATTTGGAGTTTTGCGATCGAAGTCCAAACGAAGAAGTTACAAACTAAAAAAATTCGAAATGAAAATAATTAAATAAGAAGAAATTAACATTTTTATATTAATTACTCAAGCCCACAGGTCGACATGTCATCGGGGACGGTTGATCCGAAGCGGTCGATCGGTGACCCATAGGCACTCGATCGGTGGTGACCTGGCGGCTCCAATAAACCTAGGCTGCAACGACCCGGATTTAATATATTTCAATCTAACGGTTCTTGTTGATTTTAGCACCTATAAATTCAGGTCTAGCTCTCCCTTCTCTTCTAATATTTTTATGGAGGCAGTAGCAAAGCTATGCCATATCTTCTTCTCCAAGTTCTTTCTAAATTATAAAGATAGGATATTTGTATCTATATTCATACAAATTAGAGAAGAGTAAAAATCTAATAAAAAGGAAAAGAGAAGAGAAATCAACTATATGCATATTTGGGGTAATTTATATATTTATATTTATTTGTATATATTTTCTCTCCCAATCCCAAATCTCTTCTTAGATTTATAATTCTAATGTAAGTATATACCCTTTTATACATATCACTTGGATTATAAAGGATTTGGAGACGAATCAAAGGTTCTACTTTAGATATGGAGATTTGCATCGCTTTTAAAAGGTGAGTGGGAAATTTTATAGATTGTCATAGTATGAGAATTATCCCTTTGGTGTTTATTTGATTTTTATGCCTAAGTGGATAATTGTATGTTAGTTGTAGGCAACGAATTTAATAGGATCTGAATATAATAAATATCGCCTACATATTCCTGTTTATGAATTGATTTAGCATCGTATACAACCTGATCTGGAAATCAATCCAAAAAGTATAAATTTTGAATATTTATTTGAATAAAATTATTCCAGATCTGAAATAGGTTGTATGATAATATTATAAATTTGGATTATTACCCTAATCTTGTTAGAATATAAACGTTTCTATATTTGGAATTGTTGGAATTTAGACCCGTTAAACATTTGTAAATAAGTTTGATTTCTTTCCCTTTTAGAAAGATATAGCGTTTGATCTAACAAGGAATAGATGCAGATAGAAAGAGAAAGAGATATGTAAAGTATGAATTCATTGTAGTTTACACTGTCTATTTTAATAGTGAAAAGAAATGATTATTCCTTGTAATTTCAAACGATGTAATCTTTTATATTTTAAAGTTAAATCTTTTGTTTTGGACTAATTTATGGAAATTATAGCGGATAATCTTTTTAGATATGGTTTCAACAATTTAATATGGAAAAGTATATTCTTGTGAAGATATAAAACTAGAACATATTTGATAAAAGTAAATATTTATATCTAATTACCGCACTTAAAATAATTAAATAAAAATCTATTAACGACGCTTGCATATGACATTCGCTAGTTTAAAAGGTTGAAACTTCAATAAATGGTAATAAATATGGGAGTTGCAATAATTCTCTAGAGTAAATGGATTAATGGGATAGATAAAATGGAATAGATATAAAATGTTACTAATTTGAAATTAGTAAACTTACATAAATGTCTTAGGAAATGTCCGTTAGAATTTTACAGGCAAATTGACATTTATGAGCATTAACCAAAGATTTATGGGTAGATAAATATTTAAGATAAATCTTATTGCCTTAAATAAAAAGGGAAATAGTAAGCTAAGTCCAATGTCCACCTAAGATAATATAAACAAAGACTTAGGATGGTTAATTAGTCTTAGTGGGTTAGTGATGCGAGGTCAGTAGAGTCACTCGACGGAAGACTGACTTTCACTTTGAGGCTACCAGTAGTCGGGTATACTTACTACTGATGTGAGATATCACTAATCTTAGGACACATGACGAAGTGAGAGATTGGGCTTGATTTCTTAATTGGAAAGTATTAAATAGTCCAACTTTGGAATTAGGAGCGGTGAGGTATATCTCCATAGGGATTTTGCTTCTGCTTTGAGGTCTTAAGTGTATGAAGGATCTACCTCTTTCCTAAATGGAAGTATTAAGTAACCTAGTGAGATCCTAAATAAATAAATAATGATGTCTCTAAAAAGGGTTTGCTTCAGTGTTGAGGTCTTAATAGGCTAAAGGGTCTGCCTCCTTATCGAAAGAAGTAACCTAATAAGATGCCATATTTATAATTAAAGAGTGAGAGTGGATATCTCGGGAAGGGTTCACTTTAGGTTTGGGGTCTTTAGTGACTGTAGGGTTCTCCTCTTTCTTATAAAAGAAGTATTAAGTAGCCCAATGAGATTTCCAAGTAATGATAGCTAGATCGTACGGTTGAGGAGCACGCTTCTAAAAGTAGGTGTTAAATGATATGGTCTACCTTAATTAAGGTCCTAAATGACCAAGAGTCTACCTATTTTCCACTTGGAAGTATTAAGTGGCTTGAGTACGTCTCTTACATTGCTAAGGCCATAATAGCAATAGTACCGTTTAGGAGCACGCGTTGGGGATAGGTCTTAAATGATAGGGTTTTCCTTAGTCAAGTTATTAAATGACCATAGTCTGCCTATTTTCTAATAAAAAGTATTATGTGCTTGGATACTATTTATTACATGGCTAAGATTTTATTGGCAATAGATGCAGTAATAGTTGGACAATAAATGTCGAAAGCCTTAAATAGTGGTTAGAGGTCCTGTAGCTGGGACCCACTGACTATTGACAACATTGTTAGGAAACCACCTTGGGAATAGGTCTTAAATGACGGGGTCTACCTTGATTAAGGTCTTAAATGGCAGAGTCTGCCTGTTTGTCTTTTTAGGGGTATTATAGTAGCCCGCTTCATATTTAGAAGTACTAAGTAGCTAATGGGTTTAGAAGTATTAGGTGATTGATATGGCTTCATTAGTATTTTGTACCTTGGGAAGGGGTAGGTAGTAATCATGTGTGTAATGCAAGGTTAGATTAGAATTACTAAACTTAATGGATATAACAATTAAATGGAAACCAATCGGTATACGTATATGTTCTGGACAGTTTATATTTCCAGCCACCAGAACGTTGTTCTGGCCCCGTCCTCATTACAACCCATTGGATAGAATTTAAAGGAACATGTCACTGGAGCTAGATGTGCTTTGTTGTTGGAGAAGTCTTCTGTCTCTCATGCTTGATGCTGATGTGACAATCTGCTATCCAATGAATACCATTAATTTCAAGGTAGTAGTCACAGTCAGTATTCTTATCCTATTATTGTTTCTGCTGCGAGTTTAGATTTCTATCAATCTCTAATAATGTTCATGCTTATTTGCAGGTACCAAATCCAACGATCTGTGCAAACGTTGTTCTGACCCTATCCTCGTTACAACCCACATGATAGAATTTAAAGGAACGAGTCACTGGAGCAGATGTGCTTTGTTGTTGGAGAAGTCTTCTGTCTCTCATGCTTGATGCTGATGTGACAATCTGCTATCCAATGAATACCATTATTTCAAGGTAGTAGTCAAAGTCAGTATTCTTATCCTATTATTGTTTCCACCGTGAGTTTAGATTTCTATCAATCTCTAATAATGCTCATGCTTATTTACAGGTACCAAATCCAATGATCTATGCTTTGATGGACTTGGATTTCGATATTTGTCGAAATTTAGGCTCATTAAGGTGTGGGTTGTTACATTTGGTATCAGAGCCTAGTTTAGTAGATTAGAGGAATTATGATAGATTAAGAGAACGTATTCGTACTTTCCTATCTAGTAATATTATATTTTTATGCAAGATTCTATGAGTTCCGACTATAGAAGTAATTGTAGTTCCACTCTGAAGGAATGGGCAAACCTACTATGAGTTGAAAATATCTTAAAGCAAAAAATTTCATGCTGGCTTCGAAGTACCCCTATGGAGTACTGGCGATGCGTAAAGCGGTAATGATGAAGAGCATGAGACATATGGCTGAATCTCGGAGACTGGAGGTGTTTAACCTGACGGTTGTGATTTTAGCTACCTTGTGATTTTGAATTTTGAGTTCCACTCGAAGACACGCATTATTCTAGATGAATGGGAAATTAGAGTTCGTATGTCGCAATTGTCCGGAAGCAAGTTTTGCTAGGGTGCATTCATTGATCACCTCTTTGGTGGAAACCAGATTTTTATTTAATAATTAATGTCAATTCCTTAGTCTAAACTGTGAGATAATTTTTATAAAGTATACTTTGGAAATGCCTTAGATTTTTGAAAAGGGGGTTTTCAAAGGAATTCTTTTCCCAAAGATTTATTTTGGAAATTTTGTTTTGGGAAAGTTTCGAAATTTATATTTTCGAAGAAACAAGTATAGCACTAGATTGGTCATGTTAAGAAATTTTTGGTTTATAAAAGAATAATTCTTAAAATCCTTCAATATTTGTACACATATTAGTAAAGGCTTGATTTTGATTTTTGGCAAGAAAGTAATTTCCAATTTGGGAAACTTGTGCTTTAAAAAGGTTTTTGGAAACACTAAAATATATATATATATAAGTTTGACTTTTAAGGGAAGTTTTGGTATGAAATAGTTTCTATTATTTAGAAACAAGTACAAAGGAGCATATACTTTGCTCAGTGATTTTTCAGTTTATAAATCAACCATTTTATAGTTTCAATCTTTAAGGTACGGACAAAATAGGAATGCCATTAACTTTATTGGGGTATGTAATTTGAATTGTTGTTGAACTCACCAACTATTTGAAGAAATATTTCCGTGCGAAGTAGGCATGAAGTATTAGTTGGAATATTTTTGGGTTTTTGGAAGTGTTGTTGGTTGCAACAGTTTTGCTGAGGCTATCGCAATCTTGTCAAGGAAGGGTCTACACGGTAAGATGGATACCGTCGTGTGGAAGGCAGGACTTTTCTGGATGGCTTAATCTAAAGATGGTGTACGAAACAGTCACTAGAATAAAATTTATTTAACCTGCCCAATTGGGTCTAGGTTCAGGTCGCGCTCAAATTTGGGCTAGCGTTCGACCAAACAATCGACTATAGCGGTCGATCAGTTGACCTGATAGCGGCCGACCGTTTGGTGGATTCGGACCGAACCTGGAACGCAACCATAAGTCTCGTCTAAACCTTCAGCCGTTGCTCCCTCTTACTCTCTTCCTTCTCTTCAATTTTTTTAGCCGAACCCATTTCCACCACCCTCTTCCTCCGCTTAACCAAAGTCTCTCTCCTCGATTCCTCCACCAACCGACTCCAAATTTCTTGTGCGTTAGATCATGCCCCACCACTACTCCAGATCTAAAACATTTTCTCCCTTTTCCAGCCGCCTCTCAGCCTATGGCGCCGCCATGCACTGGTGGCTCGTCCTCTCGTCATCCTGGCCTCACTCCGTAAGAAGCTACTTGGCTTGACTGGAGCGAGCGGAAGATCGCCACCTATCTCAGAACGGCGGACTTTGATTTTCTTCACAGACGACCAGTGAAGTTCAGAGATTTCACCGCTCTTGGGCTTGAAGAGCTTTTTGTCACTACAGAACTTGGGCCGATCCTTCGCTTCGATACTTATGAGCAATAATATTACGCTTTACCTCTGTATTTGTGATGTATAGATAGCACATAGTTTTGATGATGGAAATAGCTACATTGAGTCCGAGGTGAAGGGAGCTCGAATTGAGATGTCGGATTATGGTCTCGCTGAGAGTTTTGAGGTATCTACAGTAGGCATATATTTGGATGACATAGAGATGACTGATCTTTAGATTCTACAGCGGATCTTTTTTGGAAATATCGGAGATTGGAGGATCGACAATTTGCGATTGGTATCCCATCTTACCGTGCGCATCATTCAGCCCAACATTATTCCGAAAACGTAGGGCCTTGACTAGATCTATACCTCGGTGCGGTGAGCCGCCTATGCTATAATTGGTGGCTTAGCTGTTAATTGGGCTCGTGCCCTGATGCTCCATATGGTCGATAAGGGAGTTGGTACCTTGAGGACTCATTTTCTATAATGCCACTTGCTCACTTGAGTGTTTAGGCATTACGAGGTAGCGGAGAGCTAGTAATGAGGAAGGTCCCTTCCGCCATTGATTGGACCACCATAAAGAGGATGAATATTCCTTTTTCGCCTGTCGCACCACCTTTACCAGCACCAGAGCCGCAGCATTAACAATAGGGGATAGCGCAAGGCGCCGAGGGTACATGAGTCCTGAGCTTGTTTATATCTGTCAGCTTCAAGCAGAGCTCCGATGGATTAGGACGGAGAAGAAACGCCAAGGGCGTGAGAATGGATGCAGCTGCCATACTACGACCATTCCATGGTTGCAGCAATGGCTCGAGCTTTGGCCGTAGAGTGAGCTTCTCACAGTTCTTAGAAGGCGTTTTATTTAGGATTGTTGTATCTTTTTATTTCTAGCATTTGTTCTTTTCTTTTGGGTTGTTGGATCGTAAAACTGTTAGTTGTCCCTTATAAGGCAAATACGATATTATGAGTTTCTATTCATTTTCTACACTATTGTTTCTGGATATGTGAAACACTCGTATATATATATAAACATATACACACACACATATATATATATGCATAGTAGAGAAACAGTATAAACATGGGGATCTCATAAAGACACTTAACTAATAGTAAAAGCAATATAAGACTGGAAGTTAGAATAGTTGGAAATTTTAGTGAAGGACATGACAAAGTTATTTTGATATCGCGGGTCAATGCTCATGTTACTTAAAAGCTAAATTTTTTTGAATAATAGATTTGTTGATATTTTTAACTAAAATGTCAAACTTTTGGGTAAAAGGTTAGTTGTAGAATTTTGAAATTTGGCTTATGCGTTTAGCGCATAACCGACTTCTGACTAAACTGAAATAGTGGTTTGGTTTATTAAAATTTTTAAGAAGGAAAAATATTTTGAACTAAATTTCCTCTTGATGTGAAAAGTTCCCTTTTGAAAAAAAATTGTGTTTTACTTATTTTTTACTCTTAAATTATTTTTAGATTTTTTGTTCTAAATTTTATTTCAAGAGAAAATGTGCATCTAAATATTTTGGGATTTTATTTTCCAAAAGACGTACAATTTGAAAAGTGAGAAATATTTTTGTGAAAACTTTATTTTAGAGGTCATATGTTGGGCATAGGAAAGGCAAATAAAGTTAAAATTTGAGAATTTACCGGTGCATTAGGGTGGAAGATGCGATAAATGCAAACGATAATAAGGGAAAAACTGTTTTAGCCTTGGAATTTCTATTCCCATACCGTATCAACGACGCGTGCAAGTCTTTTTTTAGATTTAATTTCATTTTACAGCTTGAAAATAAGCCTCCTTATGGGTTTTGTGCATGGAAAATTTGAAGTAAATAAGGAGCAGTGAAAATTTTTTCCTTGAACTACGAGAATAAGAAGATTATAATGCGGTAAGAATGTTAAATTCTCTGCTTGAATCCCTTTTTCTGGCATAGGAGTAAAGTTTAGGAAGCGATTTTTCGATGCGTTAGATTATTGGATGGTAGAAAGTGGATGCAAAATTGGTTGCTTCATAATTCTATTTGTAGGAGTATGGGGTTTTGCTTGAAAAGATTTTTTCAAAATGCTGCATACATGTAGAACTTCCAGTATATATGTAAGTTGTTTGCATCGTGTTTTCAAAAGAAACGCATTCATATAGGAGGACTGGATTTAGAATCATTCTGCATACATATTTTCCATATGGTTATACCGTAATACACTATGCACTTATGCACGTTTGGTTGCAAAATTTGTTGTACATTCATTGATTGTGCAGTTTAGGATAATTAGGAGCCAAAACCATGACTTAGTCATTGGTTAAATTTTGGGGTTGAAATTCTTTTTAAGGGGGGAAGAATGTAATACCCTGTAATTTGGCGTTAGTTATTTAATTAGTTAGTTAATTAATTAGGCTCCAAAAATGGAATTTGTGCAAACGATGGAATTTGACCACGAAACTTGCATTATTGCATTCGTGGAGAAATTCTAAGTAACTTTTATATTTGGAGTTTTTGCGATTGGGGTCCAAACGAAGAAGTTATGGATGAAAAATGAATTCGAAACGAAAATAATTAAATAAGAAGAAATTAACATTTTTATATTAATTACCTGAGCCCACAGGCCGACCTGTCATTAGGGACGGTCGACCCCTAGTGGTCGACTGGTGACCCATAGGCGATCTACCAATGCTGACCTGGCGGCTCTAATAAACCTAGGCCTCAACGGTTCGAATTTAATATATTTCGATCTAACGATTCTGGTTGATTCTAGTGCCTATATATTCAGGCCTAGCCCTCCCTTCTCTTCTCATATTTTTATGGAGGCAGTAGCGAAGCTTTGCCATTTCTTCTTCTCCTCTTTCTTTCTAAATTACAAAGATAAGATATTTGTATCTATATTCGTACAAATTGGAGAAGAGTAGAAATCTAATAAAAAAGTTATGAGAAGAGAATCAACCATGAGCATATTTGAGGTAATTTATATATTTGTATCTATTTTCTCTCCCAATATCAAATCTCTTCTGAGATCTGTAATTCTAATGTATGTATATAACTTTTTATACCTTGGGAAGGGGTAGGCAGTAATCGTGTGTGCAATGCAAGGTTAGATTAGAATTGCTAACCTTAATGGACATAACAATTAAATGAAAACCAATTGGTATAAGTTTATGTTATGGACAATTTACATTTCCAGTCACCAGAACGTTATTCTGACCCCCTCCTTTGTACAACCCATAGGATAGAATTTAGAGGAACAGGTCACTGGAGCTGGATGTGCTTTACTTTATTGTTGGAAAAGTCATCTTTCTCTCATGCTCAATGCTGATGTGACAATCCGTTATCCAAGGAATACCATTAATTTCAAGGTAGCAGTCATAGTCAGTATTCTTATCCTATTATTGTTTCCGTTGTGCTATAAATATCTGATGCTCATGCGTATTTATAGGTACCAAATCCAAAGATCTGTGCTCTTATGGATTTGGATTTCGATATTTGTCGAAATTTTAAGGTGCGGGTTGTTACATATTTTATGTTTGATTGTCCTTAGACTTCTTACTTGATATTTCACCTTCTTGGGCTGTCCCTATTTCTACAATAAGGACTGCATTAGTTGGTCTTCATGAAGGCAGTACTCCTACCCACATCTTTTGTGAGGAACAGACTTCTTCAAAAGTTTTTTAAAGTTAGGAGATTCGATTCAGGTTACTTGAGGTAGCCAACGCAGACCTCCTAAAAGAGAGAGAGAACAAGCTATTGATGACACCCGTGAAGAACTACACAGAGAGCATATGGATTAAATATGGCAGCTTGAGGAATCGAAACAAGCTAATGTTTGGCAATATAATTGCATCACTAAGCAACGTTTGGACATATAAGAGTTAGAATAGAAGCTTAAGTTTTCTCAGGATCGCATTGCTGAGCTGGAAAAGTTGTTACAAGATGCAGAGAGTTGTTATAAGGTCGTCTATGAGGATGAGATTAAAAAACTTGAAAAAGAAAAGAATGAATTGGTCAACATGTCGCCATCTAACTAACTAAGGAGGACGATCCTAAACCACTTCGTTCCCTAGCAGCTCCTTCCCATCCTTCGAGTATGGATATGGATGAGGCTTGTCAATGGAAAAAGTAGTTTACGACATACTATCAAAATAAATTTGATGAGTGAGAGTTGTTTATGAAAAAACTAAAAGGCTTGCCAAATGGTGTGAAGGTAGGGAAATGTTCCTCCGCCTACAATTTGTTTGACCTGTTTTTAAAGAAGACTAAAAAGTCAAAAGTAGAGGTCTTGACTGATTTTGAGCGCGTGTTGTACTACTATTAAGCGGATTAATTTTCTAGAAGAGCGGATAATGCACTTTGATTCTACCAAGCTGACCTTGGTTACAACTTCCTCCCGTCTAGCTTCACCTATCTATGCGCAATCTGATTTAGTCGGGAATCATAAGGAAGAAAGGGTTAAGCATGTTGTTAATCCGCCTTTTGGCAAGGCAATGTACATGCGAATTTAACCCAATCAACTTCACAAGACATAGCATAGTCAATGAGCAAACAACGCGAAATACTTAGAGTATAGATTTTGGAGAAAATGGGATGCTTGGAGTCTGCTTCGAGTCACCTTCACATTTGCTTTGGGATTTCAGGCAGCTTACTTCGGGTCAAAGGAGTGTTCGCTTCGGGTCTTTGAGGAACAAGTTACTTCGAGCCATCAAACAACCTACTTCAGGTCGGCAACACGTCTACTCTGAGTCAGTGATAGGTCTACTTCGGGTCGAGCAGGAGGCTACTTCGAGTGGATCGATCAACAACCATGGGTTCACATCATTTCATATCCATCACTTCCCTCCTTCTTCGTATCGATACGGCTTCGTATCCATCAAGTCTACACCTTTCTCCATTGTATCCATCGAGTGTTGGCATCGGTCTGGGTTCATCTAACACCCACTTCGTATCGACCCCCCTTCTACGCATTTTGTATCGATCGACAAAGGAACGATACGAAATCCACCTCTAAATGATTGATACGAACAACACGTGCCAACATTGATCGATACGAAGCGGTATATAAGCATGGATACGAAGGCGTTTTCTAAAAATCAATATGAAGAGCAATCTACAGGGTGGATACGAAAAGCATGGGTCAAATGATAGAAGCGATCCATTGGCATGAAAAGTGGATCTCTCTTGAACCATCGCTCCACGTCACGAGTACATGGCAGATCGATACGAATTATGATCAGTTTGAAGTTGATCGATACAAAGCTATCGATACGAACAATTCAGCCACTTACAAATTCAACTTTGGATCGATCATAACTCAAAATCTATAAGTCCAAACGTCTTCAAATTTTCACCGAAGCTTCCTTATTCACTCAACCACCACAACGATCAGTTGCAGCTCCATTCAACCATTCCTTGATCGATACGAATAAGGAGGGGATTGATCCCAATCGATCCCAAATGACCTCGGATCGATCAGGTGGGCCCACCCACGTGTGAGAAGGGGTATTCCAAGATCTAAGCCAGATATTTCCAGACTGCACCTATAAATAGCACTCCAATGCCAACAGAAAATGGACTTTTTGGATCTTCTACGCTATTATTCTACTGGAACTTCATTGTAACTTAAGTATTATTAATTGTACTGTTGTAAACCAGTTGAGAGTCATCAATAAACATCAAATCTTCAAAGTGGACGTAGGCCATAACGTCGAACCACTATAAACCATGTCTTTTTACTGCTTTCCTTTTAAATTTTGAGTGTTCTTCATATTTATATCCTCTACATTTTGTCTATCTATGATCTGAGATCGTGAATTGGTGTTTTCATATGCAATTGGGTGTTTGTGACCAATTTCGGCGCAAACATTTTGATGCTTTCACTGAGAAGGCTAGCACTCAGGGATTCTAAAGCTTGGATTTTGGATTTGAAGGCTTAGGAACTTGTACCTGGAAAGCTATGACAAAGCAATCAACAAGGAGACAAAGAGAGGAGTCAGCATGAAGGAAGTCAGGAGGCTTCTTCAAGAGCTAATCAGACTTCAGTTTTCAACACCAGAGACGAAATGGAGATGATGATGGAGGCTTTGCAGAAAGGGATACTGAAAAGGCATAAGAAAATGATGTATAACCTACTCCGGCAGATTGGACAAGATGGAGCGCATAATCAAGAAAATGAAGCAGCTGGAATAGAGGGAATCTAGAACCAAAGTCAGGGACACGGAGCAACCAGGATTCAGGATAGAGCAGGACCATCAAGAGCAACCTCTGAACTAGGGGGCACACCCCCGGATCATGTTGACCCAATTCCAGGCAAGATACCAGGCAATATTGTGTAGTTTGGCGTCGACGGAGGAGTGGATGCTCATCCAAGAGAACAGATCTCAGGATTCACATGTGAACTTGGGGGGCAGGTTGGCGGTGACAGACAAGGACCACAACTTGATGACAGTAACCGATTGGCAGAGATGGTTAGACAATCGAAGAGAGGAGGATTAGTGAATAGAGATCTGGAAGATGTGAACAGAAACCCCTTTACTCCCGCAATTAGGCAGGCCAGGTACCCACCTGAATTCAAGCTACCAACACTGGAGACGTATGATGGAAGGACATACCCTGATGTTCATTTGACAAGGTATATGAGGCACATGGAGGTGCTAGGGACATTGGAGGAAGTCATGGCCCGGTGTTTCCCATTATATTTGACGGATATAGCAACGCTTTGGTTCAGACAATTAGAAAGCGGCTCCATTGGAACGTCGACCGAGTTGATTGAGAAGTTTATGAGGCAGTTAAAAGTTCACATCTCAAGGCCCAAGAATGTGATGAGTTTGACAACACTGAAGCAAAAAATCGGGGAGTCTTTGAGGAGTTTTCTAACATGATTCAATGCAGCGGCGACATTGGTGGATCGGCCAGATCCATCCATGGTTCTGATGGCAGCTGTGTCTGGCATAGCTGATGGCACAAAATTCAAGAATTCATTGACAAGGGATCCACCTATGGACCTAGGAGAGTTTTACCATGAGGAGGAAAGGTTTCTGCAACAGGAAGATGCAAAGGCTAAGAGAGAGGAGGGAGATGAAGTTGATGTTTATGCAGTCAAAGGCGGGGATCCACCCGGGAAAGATTCTAACAAGGATAAAGGGAAGCGAAAAGTAGAGAACAACTTTGACGAGTCGAGGCGACCATGAAAGGAGCCAAGATTTACCTCTTATTCAGAGCTGAGCGAGACTTTAGAGCAAATATATCAAGACACAAAGGGGCAGGTTCCCTACCGGAAGCCAATGAGGAGGGATCCAACCAATAATGAAAAGAAATCAGACAAGTACTGCTTATTCCACGAGCTAAGCGGCCATAGCACGAATGATTGCAGGCACTTGAGGGATGAGATAGAAGGACAAATCCGGAACGGTATGTGTTGCAGCATGTGAAAAAGCGAGCAGCGACGGTGGAACAGGAGCGACCGCCATCTACATCAAATGAGAACGGCTTCGAGTCAAGGTATCAGCTTATCATCAACTGACTAGAATAATGACGAATAAGTAGCTAACTCCGCACTAATAACGGTTAAATCGCTTACACATGTACGGGATCATGAACGGTCCTTAGGCATGCTTTGAGACGACTATAAACTGCAACAGTGGAGGTGTTTGCACTTTGACGTTTCTGCTTTGCTTTTTTTTCTTTCTCTTTCGTGCATCTGGACTTGATTTAGTTAGACATTTTTATTATAAAACTCATTTGAATGTAATTCTGATGTTTATAATTCCAAAACCCAACCTCGAACAGTAACAATTCGCCTCGAACGGCACCCGACCTCAAATAGTCACAATTCGCCTTGAACGGAAAAAAACCACGAACGGTCACAATTCGCCATGAACGACACCCGACCGCGAACGGTCACAATTCGCCATGAACGGCACCCGGCCTCGAATGGTCACAATTTTCCTCGAACGGCACCCAACCTCGAACGGTCACATATCGCCTCAAACGGTCACATATCGCCTCGAACGGCATATGATCTTGAACGATCGTTATTCACAATCAGGCAAGATTATTGATTTCTTTATAGGTCATCAATAGGATACGAACATCCAGCTTATGGCACTACAAAACATACCTACCTATCGCAAGGCATGTTTTGGGGGGCAAAGTGTTAACCCGCCTTTTGGCAAGGAAACATACAGGCGGATTTAACCCAATCAACTGCACAAGACATAGCATAGTCAACGAGCAAACAACGCGAAATACTTAGAGTATAGATTTCGAAGAAAATGGGATGCTTGGAGTCTGCTTCGAGTCACCTTCATGTTTGCTTCGGGTTTTCAGGTAGCTTACTTCGGGTCAAAGGAGTGTTCACTTCGGGTCATTAAGGAACAAGTTACTTCGAGCCCTCAAACAACCTACTTCGGGTCGCAACACGTTTACTCTGAGTCAGTGATAGGTCTACTTCGGGTCGAGCGGGCGGCTATTTCGAGTAGATCGATCGACAACCATGGGTTTGCATCATTTCCTATCCATCACTTTCCCCCCTTCTTCGTACCGATACGACTTCGTATCCATCAAGTCTACACCTTCCTCCTTCGTATCCATCGAGTGTTGGCATCGGTCTAGGTTCATCTAACACCCACTTCGTATCGATCCCCCTTTCTATGCATTTCGTATCGATCAGCAAATGATCGATACGAAATCCACCTCTAAATGATCGATACGAACAACACGTGCTAACATTGATCGATACGAAGCAGTATATAGGCATGGATACGAAGGCGTTTTCCTAAAAATCGATACGAAGAACAATCTACAGGGTGGATACGAAAAGCATGGTCAAATGATAGAAGCGATCCATTGGCATGAAAAGTGGATCTCTCCTGAACCATCGCTCCACGTCACGAGTACATGGTAGATTGATACGAATTATGATCAGTCCGAAGTTGATCGATACAAAGCTATCAATACGAACAATTCAGCCACTTACAAATTCAACTTTGGATCGATCATAACTCAAAATCTACAAGTCCAAACGTCTTCAAATTTTCACCGAAGCTTCCTTGTGCACTCAACCACCACCACAATCGGTTGCAGCTCCATTCAATCATTCCTTGATCGATATGAATAAGGAGGGGATCTATCCCAATCGATCACAAATGACGTCGGATCGTTCAGGTGAGCCCACCCACATGTGATAAGGGGTATTCCGATATCTAAGCCAGATATTTCTAGACTGCACCTATAAATAGCACTCCAATGCCAACAGAAAATGGACTTTTTGCTCTTCTTTGTTGTTACTCTGCTGGAACGTCATTGCAACTGAGTATTATAAACTAAACTGTTGTAAACCAGTTGAGAATCATCAATAAATATCAAACTCTTCAAAGTGGACGTAGACCATAATGCCGAACCACTATAAACCCTGTCTTTATACTCCTTTCCATTTAAAATTTGAGTGTTCTTCATATTTATATCTTCTACATTTTGTCTATCTGTGATTTGAGATCGTGAATTGTTGCTTTCATTTGCAATTGGGTGTTTGTGACCAATTTTGGTTCAAACACATGTCATGGTAGAGATTTCCCTAAAACATGCAGTTTGCATCTTTACACACTTTACATTGACCTTAGACTTAAGTTTCCTCTATAATCAGCCTGATTATGTGCTTATCGAACGTGATCTCGGTAACCACTACGCAGGGGCCAACTACGATCCCGATGCCACTTTTGGTAGTGCTCAATGCTCGTTAGTAGTAATCTCCAATCCGATAGGTCTCCCTTAGCCTTCTATCCTTGAAAGAGATTCTACCTTACGTCCTGCGCTGAGCACTCGGAGATAAGCTCACGCTCAGAGGTGTCTTTACGATAGGAGAATTATCGTTAGCAATCCATTCAACTCAGACTCGGATTCATAGTGTAATTAGTATTATAGTAGTTGTTGATTAAATGAATGTAATTTCTTCAACATTAAGCCTAAGCCCTGATATCCTATATGCATGAATGGTGTGTAAAAAGATTGGGTGTAAATCAAGGTAGATTATAACTTTTGTCTTTACCTGGCAGGCTTTATGTCGGTGAAGTATTTATTCTCGCTCTATTTTTTTGGAATGACACTTGGTTTGGATTCCTTTGCATCCTCCCTGCTATTTATGATTTCTTTGATGGATTGCTTTGTCTAGCTCCTTCCTTCTATGCAACTTTACCCCCTCTTTTATATAAGTCATGCACTTGGCATGGTCTACTCCATTAATAGTGTAGATTAATTGTGTTTTGATTGAGAAATCCAGTCGTTTATTTACAACCCTTTAATTCATGCGCTTGCCTTTTGTTAGCTAGTTCGGGCCATCCAATATCCCTATGTCCAATGCAGTAATTTGGCTTAAAAGCCGGATTATGTATGTGCAGTTCCATGAGTAGGCGATGGTTACTACCTGCAATTTCATATAATTATATATATTATTTGTTTTGTGTGCCCCTTCCTTTAGTGCAGTCCTTTTTCTATTTTTCTTAGGACATGATTGGCTTGCTTTGGATTTTTGCCTATCAGTCCCCCATGTGTTTACTTTCAGTTTTACCGTTCTTAATGTTTAAATTTCCATTACATTTGCTAGCTGCATGCTTTGTTCAGTAAGCGAATGTTGGTGGTGAGTTGCAAAAGTGTAGGATGGGGTTCCTTCTAATGGATTTCTGAGGGATTTACACCAATTCTACGGCTTACTTTTTTTGTAATACTTAGAATTAGGAATGCACTGAGGACCCTTAGTTTTAACCCATTAGTGATTTCTCTTGAGGTGATTTCTCCTAATGTGAACGAGGGGACATGGTAGTGGTATTGGGTGGTGACCTAATGTATTTAAGTCACTAAGAGGGGTATGGAATTCATGGATTTCAATGTTGGGGTAAAGGCACAGTAATGTGAGAAGTATAAGAGAGTTTATTTAGGAAAATAAATTGTCGGGGGCTAAGGGGCTCCCTTCTAGGATAAAAATATTGGTGATATATTTCATCCTACAACACGAACAAAGTTTTAAAGTAGCCATGGTGCAAATTACTTCCATAACTGAGAATTAGCAAATTTAGGTAATACTAAAAACACCTTTGGAAGAAGTAATTATGTCGTTGTTTGCTTGGTTAACCATGAAAGTTGATCTTTATCTATTTTACTAAATTGATTAAATAAACTAAATTGGATCAAAGTAAATACATTTGCTGATCCAATATAAAAATGCAAAAAAGTGAGGACATAGAAAATTAACGTGGTTCGGATTTTAAGAAATCTTACATCCATGGGATAATTCCTTTACATTATTCTTTCATCATTTCTACTTACATTCTTTTCATTGTAGAAAATATTTGTATAATATATGTTGTTTGAAAAATAAAATTTGCAATCCTATGACACTTCTACAGTGCCTTTCCTTTTATAGTGGGGCTTTCTCATGGATTGTTGACGTTATCCTTCTATGCTCTTCCTCCTCCATTAGATATTAACACATGTCATTCATATGTCGCCTGCTTTAAGCATTTGTAGATTAGTGATGTAGCTCCAACCATGAAAGATGCTCTTTGGTGGGAAGTAATTTGGATTTAGGCGAGGACGAATTTTTATTTAGGTGGGATAACTCAAATTTGAATCACCATTTTTTATGTCCATGTGGTAAGCTGTATTTGTGTTAAGTCTCGATGTTGCACCATCTGTATTTAGGAGATCTACTTCTACACTTTGCATCTGGACAATCAACTAGATCATGAGTCATAGTTGTGTTAATATAGAACAGTTTTGGTTTTGTTTATTTAAACTAACATGTACTGCGCAGTCCGCCTAGTTTGGATCAGACAAGTTCCATGGCGGGATGTCGCGTCATCTTGCGTTATTGGAGTCGTTCCACTTGCTTATTACAACATAGTATGTTTATGTGTCATGGAGTTTATTTGATATGCTTGACCATTACTACATAGTTTTTCTATATGGTGGAATGATTTCATAAGTGGTCGCGCAGTGTGGAGATACTTTGCTGTAATTTTCTTATACGATGTTGCTTTTTTTATATTGCCCCTTGTTGCTTAAATCTGTTTTGTTGGACTTTTTGCTTGTATAATTATTTTGGTATCATGGTGTAATGGTATATAATGGAAGTGTGTTCTGCATAAGTATTACAATGCGATTTTATTATATGGCAAAATGGTTTTATAATGACGGGTAGGTTCTGAAGAAGGTTTGTGGCTTATGAGATAACAGCGCCATCTAAGTGTATGATGGCACAGTCTTTGGCGAAGATGGCAGCGTAGTCTAATGTGCAGACTTTTTAGATTCTGGGAAGCTCGAGTGTGTATTTTGCTTTATGCCAATGCAGTTCTCATTTGTACTTTTGTCTGTTTTGTTTATTATGATGCATCTCATCTCCAAACGAGCGCAGTTCGTTAAGTGATTTAAGCTTATGTTCAGCATAATTTTCCATAAGAATACGTATGAGTTTTCTTTAGGACTATGATGTTTGTTGGTTATAGTGTTGTAATTATTTTAAATGCTTTGGATATACGCACTATATTTCATGGTACGACTTACTAGCTTTTTAGGAGACTAATGCATTATATGTAACGACCCATATTTTTGATAATTAAAATATTCAATTTAATAAGATTTTTGGAATTTAATATTGGGAGAAATTAAAATTTATGATTTATAAATGGAGAAAATAATTAGAATACAATTTAATATTATTGTTTGAATGTTATTGTCAACTATTTTAATGTAATTTCAATCAATTGAAATAATTGTAAAGTTAATTTGGTAATAACTGTCGGATAATAAGAAATAAATTATATGTTGTATTAAGAATAGAAATTATATGTATGTAATTGAAATTGGTTAATATAGAATATGAAATTAGTTTTGGGTAAGTAATTTATAACCCTTGGTTGTAAACAATGAGTTAGTAGATGTGAGTTATTAACGTATAACAATTGGTTGATTTATCGCCTTATTGTTTAATCATTTAAAATTAATTTGGAAATCAATTGTCAGAATTTAATGTAATTAAATATTGCAGTTAATATAAGAAAAAACGTTAACTGTAGAAAATGAGAATAATAAGATGGAAACTTATGTTAAATAAATTCATAAGGTATTTGATGATTAAATAATAAGAATGAGAATTAAAATAAAAGAAATTGTTGGAATTTAAATTATAATAAAATGGGGTTTTATTATAGTTGTAATTGAACGATGAAATTATTATAATATTTAAATATTGGATTTAACATGAAAACGATATTGTAAAAGGTTATTAATTTATGTGTAATCAAGAATGATGAAAATAGATAACTTTTAAATTAGAATCTAAAAGTGATTAAATCAATTTAACAATAATTTATTTAATTAACGTGTAAAATTATTCTTTTTGGACACTGTCCTAGATTTCGACGAAACTAGTTTCATCGAATCCGTAATAGTGAATTATTGGAGGATTTCAAGTTTCGTAGCGATCGGACATATCGTTTGATCGTGCGAGCACGAAACGCGTAGAAATCAATTAAAAAAATTTAAATGAATATAATTGAATTTTAAAGGCTAACTTCTATATACAATGGAATTAGGGTTTGAAACTAGTTCCATTGAGTTTAAAAATATCTAAAACCTATATTTTGATATATGGGATGACCCGCTTTCACTTTGGAAAAGAAACGGGCTTTTCAGGTCTGTGTTAGCGCTTCGACCCATTCGATCTTGTAACGACCCCGAATTTCATATAAATTTAAATTGATAATTAAATTAATTTTTGAATAAAAAATTGTGGAAATTGATTTATAAAGTGATGCGAGTTTCCCCGGATTAAAATAAATCCTATGTTGAATCATTTAAAATTTAAATGTTGTAAATATTGTATATATGTAAATATATATGTATACGAGCATATATGAGTAAAATTGAAATAATATATAAGTATATATATTTAATTTGAATCTAAATTGTAAATAAACGGTATAAAAATGAATAAATTATATAGTTTTATTCAATATAAAGTAAATACATATATCTTGATAAATCAATACGATATAAAACAAATAAAAAAATAGATTTGATAAGTATGTAAACAAACAATATATAGTGAAGCTTGCAAAACAAGGAACAAGATAAATATAGGAATGTGCAAATAAACTAAGTACAACTAGGCAACTCAACCCAAAACAATTATCTTCAGCCGAAATGAAACAAAAGATATGTATGAACATATAGTACATGTATATATGCAGGCAAGATGTGAAAATATAACACATCTAGGAACATAAAGTACTGGAGCATTTAATGCTAACATAAACAAGTCAATTCGATTTGTTTTAAAATCCTTTCAGCCGCAAGCAAGAAAAAAAAAACATCACTGCTAAAATTTGTACAAACAAATATTATATCACCTGTACAAGTTTTTTTTTACCCTGTCTACTTCATATCTTTATACATATCCACTCTTCATCATTTTATTTCGTCCATCTTCAAAGCTGAGAAATCTGAAGCAAAGCAAGCAAACATTTTGATCTTAAACAAAAATTCAATTTAAAACAAATCAAAACAAAGAAGATTTGGCATCTCAGTTTCAAGTTTTCAAAACAGTCTTCAATAAAAAGCTCTGTTCTTCCATTCACAGTGAGCAAACTCTCAACCTTTAAAACTTTTGATACTGATGTATATGATATCTATGTGGTGGTGATGTATAAGTATGTTTGTTTAGATATATCAAACTTGAATATAGTTGAATTAGGCTATGGATATGTAGGCATGCTGGTATACAAGTATATGTATATACCTATGTTAAACAACAAGCCCAAACTCAAAAACAAATCCAGATCCTCTGAATGAATCAATTTTTGACCTCGATTCTTAAAGAGAAAATAATTGAAAGAATGTAAGTCTAATTCTAAAAATTATTTCAAGAAAATTTATTTAAGCACTTAACTGGAAGATGAAATATACAGTGAAATCTCAACATATCAAAGAATTCAACTTTCATGATTTAATGTTTTATGTATATAATTTGATTTATCTCCCAAAAATATGAATTTTAAAAATGGAATCATGATTTTTAGTTGGGTAAACCAAGAGAAATTGAAGGATGAACAGATTTGAGTTTTTTTAAGATTTCTGGTGATCACGGCAACATTGAACCTCGGGGTTGATGTCGAGGGTGGCTGGTGGTTTGACGACCACTACAAAAATAGTTCGAGAATTTTCTAATGATTGGAGTTGCGTGGAGCGGCTAAACTAGGGTTTTCGAAGTGTTTTTCGTCGTGGTTACTGTCGAGGTAATGGCGTAGGCTAGGGGGGATCGGAGTTGATCGCTCCGGTGGGGATAGTGGCACGTGATCAAGGCGAAGCTTCAGTTGAATTTTGGTGGCCTCTGATGGCCAGAGGGTGGGGGACGAGTCAATTTTCTGGTGGTGTTTCCTTGTTCGCGTTCCAGGTTTTGGGTAGCGAACTCGAATTCGAGTTCGAGACGAACTGAAGGGGGCTGGTGGTTTTGATCGGAGATGGGGATGACATTCGACTTGCTCGAAGTATTGGTGGTGACCGGAGGTGGCTTACGGGGGCGTACACGTGCACGCGTGTCATCATGTATTGGAGTTGTTTTGAGTGTGAAAGAAGAAGAAGGTGCGTTGTTTTCGTGGGTGGACTCGAAGTTGTCTCGAGTAATTCGAGTATTCGACTCGAAGTATTTATTGGGTAGCTCGGGTCAAAAATCTGGTTTTCAGGTTTCATACCTGATTTAGTTTCTGGAATTAAAACTGTATTTAAAATTCATAAATTAAAGTTTAGACTGAGTTTAGAATTTAAAGTTTAAATATCAATTCAAGCTTAGGTTGGAACTTAATTTAGAAATAAATAAAGTTTAAATTTGAACTGTTTTTAAATAAAAGTGTTTAAGAAATTAAAAGTGTATTTTCAAGTTTTAAATTTAAAATGGACTTTGAGATTGTAAATAAGGAATTTAAACAAAGTCTGGATTTAAATCTAACTCTGGATTTAAGATTTTGAATAAAATAAAGTTTTATAAATTCAAATGTTTTAAATCAATTTGAGTGTGAAGTTATACATTAAAAATGTGAATATAAAGCGGATTTGATTTAAGTCCTTTTAGATACGTTGATGAGGGTCATTAACTAAGATTTTGGAATAGTTAATCAATGTGATAAATTTTAACAATAAATTTAGATTGATTTATTTAATAATAATCAATTGTGGAATTATTAAATATAATTACTTAATGACAGTAATTAAAGCATTAATTATTCAGAGTAATTGATTGAGTTAATTTGATTAGTTCAAGTCAAATTTCTTAAGTTAATCTAGAGTAATAACTTGAATGATGATTAGGAATCAAGGATAATTATTTGTTAATAATTAAAGAATAAATTAATGAATGTGATTAATTAAGACTTATTTAATAATTAAAAGTTAATTGATTCATTTATTAAGATTGATTAGTTAATAAGTAAAAGTTAACTAATAAATGATGAAAGGGAAATTATTTCAAATAATCTGTAATTAAATTACGATAATTAACCCGGATTATTAAATTGATACATCTAATTTAAATTAATCAGTTGATTAATAAATTCACTTGTGAATGTTTAGATTCCATTGAATGTTAAATTGTTTGATATCCCTGATATATGATGCTTTGTGATATACCCTGATTTATGTTGTGATCTGTAATTTACTTATCTGTGATATATATCTATGATCTGTGAATGAACGATAAGCGTTGTTCTTATACCGCTTATCGAATTATATTTCTGTATTCTGATATGTGATGATTCATTGTGTTGCACTACTATGTGAAACCCCTGGACCACACTTTTACACACACAAATATGGATTTCACGTGGAGATCGGTTAAGTCACAGATAATTTAAATTTGATGTTTTTGAAATTGAAATTTTTAATTTCAATTGATTTTGAAATTGGAAATTCGGGTTTAAAGTGAAAAAAAAACTTTTGAAATAGAATTTCAAAGATAATAGTTATTTCGAATAACTTAATCGAGTTTTGAAAATTTAAATAATTTGATTTAAATTTGAATTCAAGTTTGAAATTGAATCCTATGATTTGAAACTAGGGATTAAAAATGTTATAAATGTGTTTATCTGAATTTAAACCATTTAAAAGTATAATTTTGAGAATTTGGATTTAACCCAAAGACTTTAACTCGTATGAATGAATCGGATTTTCTGAAATGAAACTGTTGTTTTAAAGGAATAAAAGCTTTCAGATAAGAAATGAAATTCCAGTTTAATTAAAGGAATTTCAATATTGAATTGAAAATGGTTTTCCAAGTTATGAATGAATTGTTTTTGAAAACTATGATTTGAATCTGTTATCTTTAACAGATTTAAAATAATGATTGGTTTAAATCATTTGAAATGGGATTGTTTTGAAAGCTATAAGTTAAATCTTGATTTAAAGATTTAACGAGTTAATCGAATTGAAATGGAAATTAATTTGGAAAATCTGTGAATGAATCTTTTGTTTAAAAGATTAAAGTGTGGAAACTGTTTAAACCGTAAAGGTTGAATCTTTTTGTTTAAAGATTTAAAAATGGTAATTTGTTAAACCATTTGAAAAGAAAGATTTTGGGTAATAAATTGTGACTTAATTGAAATCCCATATCCATATGTTTTTAAATATTACGCTCACTATTCGGTTTAGCCGGGAGAGGACCTTTGGGTCGTATAACCCATTCCGAATATGTGATATGTCGATATGGATAGCATTTGAAGACCGGATATTTTTGAAAACGGAAGGATTACCGTCGAGTTACTCTGCATCGGCTGATCCCCGATATAGAGGTTCTATCATCCTTAGTGACGGGAAGTCCGGACGTGATTGGAAATTATCCGGATTTGCAAGGGCTTCGTGAGAAGTGCCTTCGGTTCTGTTCGATCCCGGAACAGACTTGTATGGATTGTATGTCTGACACTACACTTTGAGATATAAAGCAGATTTCTTTCAAATACATTTCTGTTGGTGGCGGAGAATTTATTCTCTTAGCTTAACACCCTTCTCTGAGACGTACGAGCTCAGAGGTTATGTAGTTGAAATTTATCAGCGATATATCCCAATTTGGTAATGTGGCATGCTGAGTGTTGCTGTGTGATGATCAGTGTTTGATCATTTGTGATATGATCATTTGTTTGATCATTTATCTTTGTGATCATAGGTTGATCATCTGTTGACCCAAAGCGTGGCTTTTTGAAAAAGCGTAGCTTTGTGGACGAGACTTCGTCAGGACCTCACTACCCGGAAATGGTCGAAACAGGAATGTTGCGGCAAGGTTATGAGGGTCGCGCCCTTTAGGGTATGTCATTTCCTTCTGGAAAGGGGTGGTATTATGGTATGGAGCCCTGATACTTACTCATGTGGATACACGTATTTATATGTGTGATGTTGGATATCGAGCGCTCGGATAAAGGTCCCAAAGGACCGGGGGATGGCATATTCGTGAGTTACCTGTTACATGGGTAACCCGGCCTTGTTTGGCAGAGAGCAGTTTGTCTCTCGGGACGTCCCGCCAGAGGCGATCCCATGCGGTGTAAGGAAGTTCCTTAGCCTGACCATTTGTTGGAAATCCATCTTCCAAATACGAACTTTGTACGGTTTTAGTTGTAGAACCTACCATTTACGTACGGTGGTCACCACTGTTTAGATGGTAGCTATAGTAGGCATACGATACTGGTCGTATGCTGGCTAAGATTAATATTATACTTTCGAAATGTTTTTCTACACTATGCACTAATGATAATATCCAATGATTTTGCGTAGTAAGCATCTTTGACTATCATAAGAAGAAATCTCCTCCAATTCTGCGTTTGCATTGTGTGTGTGGCGGGAGGTCTTATGGTAGTTTCATTTTCCAAAAGCATTGCGGATTTCAATGTTTAAAACCTTTTGTGTTTGTTTTAAAAATAAATTGTTTTTGTTGCTCACACCAGTCCCATGACTGATCCGGAGTTTATTGTTCCTTTCCTAAACTCTGGGTGCTCATAATTTTCCACACGAGCAGTCTAGAGTTGGGTTTCTCAGATATTCAGGTTGAGTAGATTATCTGGAGCTAGTTCATTCATCGGAGTTGCTTATCTTGGAGTTGTGGATTCATTCTTGTCTGAAGATCATTTTGAAGTTATCACTTCTATTGATATTGTTCCACTGCTGTTGTTATCTTTTCTTTTCCGCTGCTATTTCTTGTATCATATCTTTGATGTATATTGATATTCATTGTATCACTCTGTTGTATCAGATATTGTATATCAATGTATTATTCTTTTCTTCCGCTGTGTTATTTACTTAATTGTGTTATAGCTCCGGCGAATCGGATTTGAACGGTCGAATCTGCGGCATTCTAGTACAATGTGAAGTACGGATGTTGATTTTCGAGCGGGCAAAACCCGAGTCGTTACAGATCTGTTCCATCCATTCTTATCATCTCTGTTTATATAAATAGATCTTTCCTTAAGCACCACTAGCCTTTTATTCCATCTTCTGTACATACAATTTTTGTTCCACCATCTGTTCCTTCTCAATGGCAGACATCTCAAACCCTAATTGCAAATCCAAATCAAAATCCAAACTCCTCCAACCCTATCGTATTATATATCATTGCAAAGCTCTCGAAGAACGTAATTGCATATGCAATTTGTTTTTGGATTGGAAGATCCATTTGTCCAGAATTGGATGAAACATTTTCGACCGTCCATCCTTGGGTATGCAAATCGACGGTGGATTTGCAACGATTCGTCGATCGGGAAATTGTAGTGTGTAGAGGAGGTCGGGTGTAGTGCTACTACAGTCTCCATTCACCTCCAACATGCTCGAGATCGCCAGAAATGGCGAAATAGGGCGGCGGCGGCGGTTCACTCCAGGTGATGTCGGAGGGCCGCGCGTGGGACTGGTGGGGTCGGCCTGGGAAGGTGGTCACAGCAGCATGCTCGGATCTGGTCGCAGGCAAGCATAGGTGGCATGGTAATGACTTGAACATTGCGGCTGTACTGTACGCGTGGATTCTTGTCTGCGTTATGGTTTGGAAGGTAACACAAATTACTATTTTGCTCCTGTGTTTAGTGTAAATTTAAAACTTATAACTAGGATAACTTTTCCATACGAACTCGGATTTGGACGCGGTTTCTTCCTTGGGATCGTATCGAAATTCCAGACAATATGGAACTGGTTTGGTTGAATTTGGAGACTGTCACAATTTTGGGCTTTTATTGGATTTTTAATCGACTATAAATCAAAGGTGAGTGATTTTACCCACTCACGCAATACTAAATCTTCTTATGTTAGTCAAATTTAATTTATGAAGTGATAAGAATTTTATTGATTGTTGTTTGGTAATTTTAAATTGTCATTTAAATTTAATTTGAATTTATATTGAATTAAATTGATATTCAAATTGATATTTAATTTAAATCGTTAGTTAAATACCTGATATTAATGACTACTTAATTGTTGTGATTTATTGGCTGATTTGGATATTGATTGTGTTGGATATATATTTGTTGACAATTTGGATGATTGGATGTTTATTTATTTTGATATATCCTTGTTATCACTCTGTATATTAAATAACAGCATATAAACTGTTATTGAAATTATTTCGAATAAATTAAAAAATTGGTTGAAATGATATATACCTATGACACTTTGATTTGGATTTATATGATATATATCCATCCCTATAATTAAAATTGAAATAACTGATCACTTGGCCATATGGTAGAAAATTATTTATGGACACTGGATTGGTTAAATTAAATGGTTTTAAAATCTTGAATTTGGATTTTTGATTTAATGATATTATTTTAAAGGAAATAAATTGTGGATTTATATTAATTGAATTATTTCTAATTCAAGTTTTGAAATGTTGAAACTGAAATTGATTAAAAGGAAATTGTTTTAAAGAATTGAATTGGAAATGTAAAGTTATAATCGATATATGACCTTAACTGAGGAAGTTGAATTATTTTAAAGATTTGGATCTTAAATTCGAGTAATTAGGCTTGATTTGATTTAAGTTTTTAAATCGATAAATTGAAATTGGACATGAAATTGATATAAATTGAAATGGTTTAAAAATAAGAATTAAATTGAAATTTAAATCATTGATTTGAATTGTTGAATCGAATTTGAAGTTAAAATGAATATTTCAAAAATTGAAGTTAATTCGAATTGAAATTGAAATCAAGTCAATTTGACATTAAATCTAAGTTGAGTCAATTGAATCGAAAGATTGGAAATTGAATTTGTTGATTTGAAATTGGACATGGGTCCAGATTATTGAAATGGAAAGAAATAGTTTGATTTGATATTATTTTCAAAATAAATTATTTTTGACATAAACTATTTAAAATCTATTATTTTTTATATTCAAATTAAATAGATTTTCCAAAACTATTTCACTATATAAAACATTTTCAATACTCAAACCATTTTATATTAAACTGTTTTAAATCTCTAAACTCTATAAACTATTTATAGCTATTCAAACTATTTTCGAGAATTTCAAACTGTGCAAAGTTGGAATGTTTATATTTAAATCGCTGATTTAAATGCGAATGTGGTTAAATGAAGTTATAACCTAAGTTGGAATTTAAAATGATATTTTCAAGTGAAAGTGATTAATTTTGGGTAAAAATGATGATTTTGAAATGAAGAACATTTTGAATCGAATATGATATTTTGATATCAAATATGAACCAGTTTTTAAATGTAAAAGAACCAACCGGTGTGAAAAATGATGTTCGGTTGTTAAGAGACTGGGGCCACTTATTGGCATACTCTCTGTCAATATTGGAACCACTTTAACAACTGTGTACGCGGTGGATGATATCTATAATGTATAGGTTGAATTGGAGGAGTTTACTGGATTTGAAGAAAGAGAACGATGATGGATGACCCTTACACTTGTGTCAATTTGAAATGACTAAAATAGGAGCCGTACCTGACCACTAAGGCTGGCTACCTCTTGTGGACACACCTCTTCGTATTACTATATTGATGTTGGCTTGATCGGTGCACCTTGATTTGATTTTTGGGGGTTTTGGACACGATGGGCCGTTAGGGGTTACCACTAGTCAGGAAATGCAAAATGGTAGTATCCTACCTTGGGCATCGCCTCACGCACCTTGTCATACATTTTATCCTTATTCGCACCCAATACGATTTTGTTTTAGTATGGTACCTATAGGGGACTCACTGGCTACCGCGTTACTGGTTGTGTTGCCGGACTTGCATAGACTACCTACTTAAAATGTGTTAAGGGGGATCAAAGTCAAACCTTAATGCTATTTTAATATTTTACATTACTGATGGACACCACATATATAGCGAATTTACTACCTATAGATAGTTTAACGGATCTTTAGGAGATGGAAAATCCCTTAACATCTCTTAAGTTATTGCATTGCAACCACATATATTACACTTATATTTACTTGTTGTTGATTTAACTTACATAAGAACTTTTTGTTCTGACTCGAGTGTTTTGTTTTTTCATTACGCTTGGGTCAGCTTGAGCTTTTTAGTGTTGAAGATATTATTTCTCATGGACGAAGACAAAGTTTGGTATATTATATTATTAGTATTATTCTACTGCATCATTATTGGTATATTGTTGTTTGTACTCAGATTATGTTGTAAAAATTGTGTAATCAACTGTATATTGTAAAACAACTTCATGAACTGTTTATTTGATTATTATATTTTGTCATTCCGCTGTGAGATTCTGTTTTGTTTCCCTCCTTTTCTCTTATTTTCTTATTAAATCCCATTAATAATCCTCCATTTTGAATGGTTTGAGTTAGACATGTGTGGTTTATTGTCGATTTAAACCGTCCAAAAAGGTGGGTTGTCACAGTTAGTATCAGAGCTTAGGTTTAGAGATACCTTAGACAGTTGGGGTTAAACTCATTAGAGATAGGGTTAATAGTACCCTAGAATGAGTCTGAAAGTATATATATGAGAGAGCGTTTTTGTTAGTGCTATAAAAGTGTTTTGTGTTGTGTTAATTTATTCTGCTGAGTATTTATATGTAACGACCCACCCTTTTAGACGGTCCAAATTGAAAATAAAACACACATGTCAGACTCAAACCATTTGAAAGGAAGGATTGTTATGGGGTAAATAAGAAAAAGAAGAGAAACAAATAAAACGAACACAGAATCTCACAGTGGATGACAAAATATAATAATCAAATAACAGTTCGTGAAGCTGTTTACAAATAACATTTGATTACACTTTTACAATACAGATAAGAGTATATACAGTAGGAATAACAAATAATGCAGCGAAATAACATGATGTAGTGGAATAAATATAACAAATAGTAATAATATACTAAATCTTTGTCTCCATCCTCCAGAAATAAGGTCTTCAATACACTGAAAAGCTCAGACTGAACTGAGCGTAATGAAAAGAAAAAACACTCGAGTCGGAACTAAAATATCTTATGTAAGTTAAATCAATAGTAAATAAATATGAGTGCAAAGGCTTTAGAGATGTTTACGGGGTTTTATATCTCTTATCTAGTGTCTAACGTGCGTGCAATAACTTAAGAGATGTTCGGGATTCCATCTCCTAAGGATCCGTTAAACTATTTACTATGTAGTAATATACACTATTATAATATGTCTATCAGTAAAGTAAAGTATTAAAATAGCGTTAAGGCATTACCCATATCCCCTTTAACACATTTTTTATATATTCTCGTAGTCTATACAGTACCGTAATTCCTCCATAAACTGGAGAGCTATCAGAGGGAACTCCATAGGTACAGTACAAACTAAACTCGTAATGGGCACGATAAGGCATGTGATAAGGCACGCAAGGCAATGCCAGGGTAGGATTCTACCATTTGCACTCCTGGACTGGAGGTAACGCATAGTAGCTACTACCGCCCACCTTGGAACACACTCCCATAATCAAATCGAGTGGTGGCCACTAAATCAATCACAAAGTCATAATATGGTATCGAAGAAATGTGCCCGATAGGAGAAGTGACCTCACTTGGCCCGGTATAACTCCTGTTTTAGCCACATCAATCTCACTCGAGGGAGTCAGGGCTACATAAATACCTCATATAGAATCGTTCGCCAAACCATCCTACTTCATTCTGGAATCTCCACCACGTACACGGTTGTTAAAGTGGTTTTCGGTATTGGAAGAGATTATGACAATATTTGATCCCGGTCTCTTTCACAACCAAACGTTTATTTCACACCGGATGGTTTTTTTACATTTCCAAAACTAATTCATAATTGATATCAAAATATCTTATTCTCATAATCATATCACTTTCAAAATCATATTCACTTTCGAAATCATATTCATTTTTGAAATCATATTCACTTTCGAAATCATATTCACAAAATAGGTTACACCCTCATTTCAAAATCATCATATTTACTCAAATATGTCATTTCACTAGAAAATATCATTTCTAAATCCAACTTAGGTTATAACATTGTTATTCGGCCTTTTGGCCCGGCTACACAAAGGTCATTACGAGGACCAGACTTGACTATTGATGAGAAAGATGGCCATGAGACGACAATAATATGACCAGAGCATGATATCCGAACAGTTATATCTAGCCCAGGGTAAATAAGATCAACGGATAGGTGATACAGGATGTCAGAATGATGAAGGTTGGCTTGGTGGAATAGGTGTCGGCATAGATGTTTAATAATTTGAAGAGTGTGTAAGTAAGGTTAGCATAGTGTGTTGGGCTGAACTTTTCTTATGGTGGTCCCAAGTGGCCGAAGGGGTCTAGGCTTGAAGATGTCAGTTAGGCTGAAGGCTACCTTCGTCTATAAATACAGGGGTAGGGGCCATTTTTGGGGGGCTGGCTCTCTCTTTTTGGGGGGACTTCATCATCTTCTTCTTCCTACTCCAAATACTCTGCCATGGCTATTTTTCTTATAAACTTGTATCAATGGATTCTAGCCAATCGAACAACTCATGTAATTGTAATCAAATGAAGAATGAATGAAATTTGAAGTGGACGTAGGCCGAGATTGCCGAACCACTATAAAATCTTTGTGTCAATTTACTTTTATGCTTTGTTCTCTAGATTCCATTAATTCTTCGATGTCCATGAAATTCTACGGGTGTTAGTGTGTGCTAACATTTTGGTGCTTTCACTGAGAGTTGAATTCTCAGCTTGATTGGATCTCATCATCTACTAGTGGATTTCCATATTCACGAGATGGATCCAGTTGTTTGCCAGCAAACTTCCTATTCTACTCAGATTTGAAAGAGATCTAAAGGAAGCTATTAGCCATGGGATTGGATTCACTGATGTACGCAAGTTTTTGGGATTGAATGTTGAAGTTTGCACTGGAGTTATATAAAGGCCGACCCCTCACTCAATGCAGATAGCCGACCCCTCACTCAATGTAGATAGCCGATCCCCCACTCAAAAGCTGACAGCCGATCTCTCTAGCATATATACTGAGCAAATGCCGACCCATGTATATCGACCCCTGTGATCGAACCAGTAATCACCGAGCCAGCATGTCCGAACAATGAATCCCTTGTGCATGACTCGAAGTGAAATCTCCTATAACTCGGAGCAACTAGGGATGTAACCCGAAGTGAAGGAAAGTCAACCATGTTGCCCTATTGGTAATCTGCTAACGTCCTCGAATGAACGATGAATGGTCGACCCACCTTAGCCTTCTCTCCATGAACGAGTGGTATAAAAGGAGCAATCCGGACTGGGCCAACGAGAATAGACTCAAGCTACCGAATTGTACGCGTCGAATCACTCAAGCCGATTCCACCATGGCTGAACCGCCTTGGCCAAGCCACTCTTTGCTGATGCGCCTTGGTCGAACCGCCTTGGCCGATCTGCCTTGGCCGAACCGCCTTGGCCGAGCCACTCTTGGCCGATCCGCCTTGGCCGAACCGCCTTGGCCGAGCCACTCTTGGCCGATCCACCATGTCTACACTCCAACACCGAACCGCCTTGGCTGAGCCACTCTTGGCCGATCCACCTTGGCCGAGCCACTCTTGCCTGATCCACCATGTCTACACTCCAACACCGAACCGCCTTGACCGAGCCACTCTTGGCCGATCCACCATGCCTACACTCCAACACCAAACCGCCTTGGCCGAGCCACTCTTGGCCGATCCACCATGCCTACACTCCAACACCGAACCGCCTTGGCCGAGCCACTCTTGGCTAATCCACCATGTCTACACTCCAACACAGAACCACCTTGGCCGATCCACCATGTCTACACTCCAATACCGAACCGCCTTGGTCGAGCCACTCTTGGCCGATCCACCATGCCTACACTTCAACACCGAACCACCTTCTATTCTTGTGCTTTACAAGCATGCCGACCTAGTATCAAATATACCGAACCCTAGCCGCAGCGTAGTGCCATCGCATAGTGAATTCAAAACTCAACTTAATGAACACTTCCCTTACATCCTATGACCGACCAGGGCATAGAGCATCAAGCAGCCGCTTCAGAATGGCAACAAGGGAACGGACAAGTAGCCGCTACTCAAACGATACTCCCAAAGGTTGGAGAACATAGATGATATGACTCCAAGAACCATTCTTCACTGATCCAGCACTTCGAGTTTAGTGACTCCAAGCAAACCAAAGTTTGACTCCAAGCAATTTGTTACAAATGCTAACAAGGATATCATACTGATCGCGTTTGAGGGGAATCGACCTCCAGATATATTTTGGCAGCTAGTTAGGTGGAGAACCTCCTACGACCATGGGTCGTTTCTGCTACAAAAGGAATCAGAACCAAAGTGAGGAGGAGTGGAGCAGACTAGGAAAAATGACAATGCAGGCATGTTGGTTAAGGACTCTGATTCCAGTAGACAAAACAAGACCTCAAAATTTGACTCATATGCTCTTTGAAAGATTCAATCGATAGCCTCTACTTGGAGACTCGCGACTCATAGTGGTACTAAAAACCAACCTCGAGAGAGTCCACCGAAGCCCAGAGAAAATCAGGGGAATGTTGTATATTTCAAGATGCTCATTGATCCTAACACTGGCGATTACAAACACCTCCGAGGTGTGATCGAAAAGCCGATCTGGAAAGGAAAGCTTCAACAGTATGTACAAGTCCTGCAGAGTGGCGTGCAACGAACATACGATGCCTATCAATAAAGAGCTATGACTATCTATGGGACTGCTGACAGCCGACATCCCTTTGAAAGGAGCTAGGGGCAAAGTTGAATAGCGAGCACACGATGCTGCTTCACTTATCAATGAGATTTATTCCAATCTTCTTTGAATTATTTCTATTTCTATTTAAATTTCAATTGTTCTATGAACTACGACCAACTTGAACTAAACTACTTTCAAAACGATGCAGTTGACAATGTACTCAAAGTTGGCCGCCAACCAATCCACGCAGACCGTGATCGGACTTGTGGAGTTTCATCAAGACGAGCATGATTCGACCGCTCATCATCAACCATATGCCTTTGATTTGGGGCCATGGACTAGAGATGGAAAAGCTCGTCACGGTCAGACCCCTATACAAAGCATACTTGATTGACCGTCCATTCATCGACCTCCATATTTGATTTGGTGGCCTAAGCAAGGCTTGGAATGAATGTGGCCCGATCATCCACTCCTCAGGTCATAAAGTAAAGTTCGATAAAATACATATGTCTCTCCTAAAGCTCAGTGATGCCGGGATCTAACTAGAGCGGATGTGATTTGATCATCTACACATCATATCCTACCCGGAACACAAGAGGTAGTTCAAAAGCCCGACTTGAAGTAGTTGTGATGGACTGCCTACTCGTCAACCATCGCTCTCAATACATGAACACGACTGCACCTTGGAACATATGCAACTTAGTTTGTCTACTCAATAATCCATTATCCTCGTTTTCTAGAAAGAGATACAAAGCCAATCGTGCGGACTTGATTATCCAACCCCAACATGGATGTGATCCAACCATCTATCATGTACCTCCTTCCTTGACTTGATTGGAAGAGCTACAATCACCAAGCGGACGAGAATTGACCGTCCATTTTTCAAGTTTCGTCCTTGATGATGGGGGCATAGTCCCATATCATGAGCAAACGCAGTTCGACCGTTCATTCGACAACATTAGCCTCGACACGGTAAATGAATTACAAATCAAACGGGTGGAAATACGACTGCTCTCAAGAAAAATCTGTAAGTCCTTCAAGCGGGCTAGAGTACTCTGAGTCCCTAGAGCGCGGACAAGAGTATAAACGATTTGAGAAAAATCTCTAAGTCCCTGAAGCGGACTAGAGTACTCTCAGTCCCCAAAGCGCGGACTAGAGTATAAATGATTTGAGAAAAATCTCTAAGTCCCTGAAGCGGACTAGAGTACTCACAGTCCCCAGAGCGTGGACTAGAGTATAAACGACTCAAGAAAAATCTCTAAGTCCCTGAAGCGGACTAGAGTACTTTCAGTCCCCAGAGCGCGGACTAGAGTATAAATGACTTGAGAAAAATCTCTAAGTCCCTGAAGCGGAATAGAGTACTCTGAGTCCCCAGAGCGTAGACCAGAGTATAAACGACTTGAGAAAAACCTCTAAGTCCTTCAAGCGGACTAGAGTACTCTCAGTCCCCAGAGCGCGGACTAGAGTATAAACGACTTGAGAAAAATCTCTAAGTCCCTGAAGCGGACTAAAGTACTCTCAATCCCCAAAGCGCGGACTAGAGTATAAACGACTTGATAAAAATATCTAATTCCTTGAAGCAGACTAGAGTACTCTCAGTCCTAGAGCGTGGACTAGAGTATAAACGACTTGAGAAAAATCTCTAAGTTCATGAAGCGAACTAGAGTACTCTCAGTCCCCAGAGCACGGACTAGAGTATAAATGACTTGAGAAATATCTCTAAGTCCCTGAAGCTGACTAAAGCACTCTCAGTCCCCAGAGCACGGACTAGAGTATAAACGACTTTAGAAAAATCTCTAATTCCTTGAAGCGGACTAGAGCACTCTCAGTCCCCAGAGTGCGGACTAGAGTATAAACGACTTGAGAAAAATCTCTAGGTCCCTGAAGCGGACTAGAGTACTCTGAGTCCCTAAAGCACGGACTAGAGTATAAACGACTTGAGAAAAATCTCTAAGTCCCTGAAGCGGACTAGAGTACTCTGAGTCCCTAGAGGGCGGACTAGAGTATAAACGACTTGAGAGAAATCTCTAGTGCTTGAAGTGGACTAGAGTACTCTCAGCCCTCGGAGCGCGGACTAGAGTATAAACGACTTGAGAAAATGTCTAAGTCCCTGAAGCGGACTAGAGTACTCTGAGTCCCCAGAGTGCGGACTAGAGTATAAATGACTTGAGAAAAATCTCTAAGTCCCTGAAGCAGACTAGAGTACTCTCAGTCCCTAAAGCGCAGACTAGAGTATAATCGACTTGAGAAAAATCTCTAGGTCCCTGAAGTAGACTAGAGTACTCTCAGTCCCCAGAATGCGGACTAGAGTATAAACGGTTTGAGAAAAATCTTTAAGTCCCAGAAGCGGACTAGAGTACTCTCAGTCCCCAGAGCGCGGACTAGAGTATAAATGATTTGAGAACAATCTCTAAGTCCCTGAAGCGGACTAGAGTACTTTGAGTCCCCAGAGCACGGACTAGAGTATAAACGACTTGAGAAAAATCTTTAAGTCCTTGAAACGGACTAGAGTATAAACGACTTGAGAAAAATCTCTAAGTCTCTGAAGTGGACTAGAGTACTCTCAGTCCCCAAAGAGCGGACTAGAGTATAAATGACTTGAGAAAAATCTCTAAGTCCCTGAAGCGGACTAGAGTACTCTCAGTCCCCAGAGCGTGGAATAGAGTATAAACGACTTGAGAAAATTCTCTAATTCTCTGAAGCGGACTAGAGTACTCTCAGTCCCCAGAACGCAGACTAGAGTATAAATGACTTGAGAAAAACCTCTAAGTCCCTGAAGCTGACTAGAGTACTCTGAGTCCCCAGAGCGCGAACTATAGTATAAATGACTGGAGAAAAATCTCTAAGTCCCTGAAGCGGACTAGAGTACTCTGAGTCCCCAGAGTGTGGACAAGAGTATAAACGCCTTGAGAAAAATCTCTAAGTCCCTGAAGCAGACTAGAGTAATCTCAGTCCCCAAAGTGTTGACTAGAGTATAAACGACTTGAGAAAAATCTCTAAGTCCCTGAAGCGGACTAGAGTACTCTGAGTCCCCAAAGCTCGGACTAGAGTATAAACGACTTGAGAAAAATCTCTAAGTCTCTGAAGCGGACTAGAGTATAAATGACTTGAGAAAAATCTCTAGGTCCCAGAAGCGGACTAGAGTACTCTCGGTCCCCAGAGCGCAGACTAGAGTATAAACGACTTGAGAAAAATCTCTAAGTCCCTGAAGCGGACTAGAGTACTCTCCGTCCCCAGAGCATGGACTAGAGTATAAACGACTTGAGAAAAATCTCGAAGTCCCTGAAGCGGACTAGAGTACTCTCAGTCCCCAAAGAGCGGACTAGAGTATAAACGACTTGAGAAAAATCTCTAAGTCCCTGAAGCGGACTAGAGTACTCTGAGTCCCCAGAGCACGGACTAGAGTATAAACGACTTGAGAAAAATCTCTAACTCCCTGAAGCGGTCTAGAGTACTCTGAGTCCCCAGAGCGTGGACTAGAGTATAAACGACTTGACGAAAATCTCTATGCCCTTGACTGTGAACTAAAGCATAAACCGTTTCGACAAATCTGTAAGTCCCGGGAGAGTGGATCGAGGCATGAACACAAATTGGGCACGAGTCGACCGGGGGAAGAATAACTCTAAGTCACCAGAATGCAGAGTGGCGTATAAACATCGATACTTAGATGAGTGGATTCCGACCGTTCTCTATTCCGCAAACTTCGGCCTAAAATCAACACAAGGAGTATATACTCGCTAAGGATGGATTTCGACCATCCGACTTGTGGCCTAGCCAAATCAATGCTGGGAGCAGGAGTAAAAATCACTAAAAGCTGAATATGCCAGCTCATTATAGCTCTAGCCCGGCATTCTTTACGACTTAAGGCAACGACTGCAAGGAGGCCTCAACACAGAATCAATCGAAATGGCATCCAAAGATACGGGCAACCGACTATATCATACCTCATATCGAGAGTCAATATCGATCCGTACCAAGCACATACGAATGTGACCCGAATGTCCTTTGAAAAACTATGACCACCAGAGTGTGCAAAGGAGAGTAAACCACGAAGACTTGGTCATTAATTCTCTAGCACCCTCCTTCGATCCGTCAGGAGGAATATGAAACTAGATGAGCATGACTCGACTACACTTGAGCCAACTTTACCCCAAGATCTGATTACAGAACATGAATCAAAGTGGATGTGGCCGACCGTTCAGTACCCAACTTATGCCCAGAAACTGACGAGGCATCAAAGTATTCCCCTAGGAATGAAAAACCACAATACAATCCAGGATAGGCAAGACTCAGCCTTCCATCAACTGACCTGATCCCACGATTCAACGGGAAAGAGAGTAAAGCTAAAGTGGGCATGGCTGGCCTTCCAACTTATCGGTATATACCCCAAACTTGGGGGCACGATCGAGAAGCAAGACGAAAGTGAACCGACTATTCACCGATCAACTCTATGTCTTTGGAGTTTTGGTGGGAGTATAAACATAGCTAGGACCAGACTCAACCATCCACGCAGTACATTTGTCAACCCAAGACTGGGAGCAGAAGCGTGATCATCCAAAGACTGGCTACGATAGCTCAATATTGAGACTTATATATAGTGTTTACAACTTTTCAAGGCTATGACTGAAAGAATGCCTTGCGATAGAACCATTAAATCAATGCCTAAGCTCGTTGGCAACTGACTATCACTCCAACCCGAAGGACAGATAAAAGATTATGAATGCATTGAATGGAAAGTGCGTTACTCGAATATACAAACAACTCCAAACTCAAAGCAAGATCTAACTATGCAGCTTCACACAACTCGAGATAATCGATCAGAGCATTCAAAGCCCTTCACTATCAGACTTAATAACTCATGACAAGACTCTAGGATTCGACCAGAGCAACCATCAACATGGACCATCCCAACCATATTTCACATTGAATGTTACGCAAAATAGTTATATCTGAACTCAAGAATCCGAGATTGCACCCGCTAAGCCGACAGTCAACATTACAGCCAGCTATGGCGACCCTTTCCAGGTGCCGAATATCGGATCACAGCTCAGTGCAATGATGGTAAAAGAATTAGTTGGATTTCTCTGAATAAATGATGATATGTTCCCTTGGACCCATTTTGACATGCATGTGTGATTTCACCGACTATCGCGAACCATGCATTGAATATCGACCCGAAGCTACAAAATCTAGCATCATACAACGACATGAGACGTCTGAAAGACTACTTAAATAGAATATCGAACTAAACCAATTCGATATCACTTATTTCCCTCGAAGAGCTACTCAAGGATGGAAATTAGCAGACCTCATCTCTGAATTCACTGCATCAGACGACTACTCGAAGAGTAGAGGAGAACCAACCAACAGATGGAAAATGTACGCGGATGGAGTATCCAATGATCAGTGTTATGGCACAGGAGTCGTGTTAATGACTGCTAAGGAACGATCGATCTGCTACGTCCTGAAACTCGATTCCCGTGTAACAAACAACGATGCTTAGCATGAAGCCTTGACCGCCAACCTTAAACTTGCTAGAGAACTTGGAGTGGAAACTTTACATATCTTTTGTGATTCCTGATTGGTAGCATGCAAAGTTAGGAAGTTAATCTTGCCAGGGGGCATTGTCTTGCTCCTTATCTCGGCCAGTTCCAAGAGCTACTAGCCAAGTTCACATATTACATCATTACACACATCCTCAGCGAACAAAATGAAAAGAGTCAAGTCGCTGGCCAGGCGGGCTAGTTTCAGGGATGCGCAACGGACATACTTTGTTCCGGTTGAAATACTTAGTATTCCAAGCATTGATGGATGGAGATCGGCTAGATCTTGGAGACAGGGCTAGAAAAGGGGTCACGGTCGACTCCTATCAAAGACTATCTACAATGAGGAGTTCTTACTGAATGGAGGAATGGAAAACGAAAAATCCTCCTCAAAGCTTCACTCCAAATCATCCAAGAAGAAGTCATGTGTAGAAAGGAGTTTATCCGCTCCTATGCCTCGATGTACCACCCATGATGAAATTAAACAAGTCTTTAGAGAAGTTCATCAAGAAAAATGTAGCGATCACACCAAAGGGCAAACCCTGACAAAGAAAATACTCCGTTATGGCTATTACTGGGCAACTGTCGATCGAGATGCAACTGATCATGCTAGACAATGCGACGAGTGCAAGATGTTTGCAAAATTTTTGAGAGCCCCGCTGATGGAAATTACTCAAATGGCATTTGGAGGCATTGACATCATCATCTTCTTGTCGATCCTAAAGGTGGTGCGAAATACGTCTTCGTAGCAGTTGATTACTTCACCAAATGGGAAGATGCAGAACTTTTAACCAATACCAAGACTTAGAAAATAATCAACTTCACTGTCCAGTACGTCATCTGTCATTATGACCTTCCATAAACCGTTATAACCGGTAATGAAGCTCAGTTCAACAATGCTAAATTTGAAAACTTCTACCGTCGGCATCATATTGAAAAGAGATTTGCGGTATTTGCTCGCCCTCAAGCAAATGGATAGGTTAAAGTTGTGAACAAAATCATAAAGTCTATTCTGAAGAGAGGTTTGGAAAAGGCTAGAGGTAAATGGGTGAATGAGCTCTCAATAGCATTATGAGATTGCAGAACTACCTGAGAGTTCGCGACTGGCCATACTCCATTCGCCCTTACTCACGACTCCGAGGCCATCATCTACGTAGAACTTGAAGTTCCCTCTCATCGAGTGGCTGATTACAACCAATGTTTCACCATAAAAAACATAAACAAGGAATTGCAATCGAATTACAATTAAACTAGAAGGAATTGGTGATGACTCGCGAACATATACCTGAACATGCACGTATATATTCATAAAATTCGACTTCTTGAAATCAACAGAAATTGGATTTTAACTTAGGGTTATTAAGAAAAGACTGGATTAGATAGCCGAAGTTTACTAGCCCTAAAGAACCGGACACAGATGGCCGCTGATGAACTAAAATCCTGAGTTTATACTATTGGGAATCGACCAAGCGTTATGACGACCAAAGAAGGATACGACACTTTAGGAGGATAAAATTAAAGAATAATGACTATACAGAAAATATGATATTTTTTTTTCTGGAGACTCTAACTTGCTTCAGCTCAAAGCACGTCATGTACGCAACAAGAGGTACTTTGGCGGTCAAATGTTATCCGGCCTTTTGGCCCGGCTACACAAAGGTCATTATGAGGACCAGACTTGACTATTGATGAGAAAGATGGCCATGAGACGACAATAATATGACCAGAGCATGATATCTGAACAGTTATATCCAGCCCAAGGTAAATAAGATCAACAGATAGGTGATACAGGATGTCAGAATGATGAAGGTTAGCTTGGTGGAATAGGTGTTGGCATAGATGTTTGATAAGTTGAAGAGTGTGTAAGTAAGGTCAGCATAGTGTGTTAGGCTGAGCTTTTCTTATGGTGGACCCAAGTGGCCAAAGGGGTCTAGGCTTGAAGATGTCAGTTAGGCTGAAGGCTACCTTCGTCTATAAATACAGGGGTAGGGGCCATTTTTGGGGTCCGGCTCTCTCTTTTTTAAGGGAATTCATCATCTTCTTCTTCCTACTCCAAATACTCTGCCATGGCTATTTTTCTTATAAACTTGTATCAATGGATTCTAGCCAATCGAACAACTCATGTAATTGTAATCAAATGAAGAATGAATGAAATTTGAAGTGGACGTAGGCCGAGATTGCCGAACCACTATAAAATCTTTGTGTCAATTTACTTTTATGCTTTGTTCTCTAGATTCCATTAATTCTCTGATGTCCATGAAATTCTACGGGTGTCAGTGACCAATTTTGGTGCTAACAAACATCATTTAACCATATTCGCTTTTAAATCCAGGATTTAAATATAAATAATTCAACCTTGCACCGTTTGAATTTTAGAAAATAGTTTATATATTCATAAAGAGTTTAAGTATCAAATAGTTTAAAATACTTTAAATGGTTTAAATAGTTTAAAATAGATTAAAATAGTTTAGAATAGTTTAAATAGTTTAAAAATACAATAAAATAGATTATATAGTTTAAAATAGTTTAAAATGGATTTAATATAGTTTTAATAGTTTAATATAAAATGGTTTGATTATTGAAAATGGTTTATATAGTAAATAGTTTGAAAACCTAAATAAATCTGAAATTTTAAATAATAGATTTTTAAATAGTTTATAATAAAATAATTAATTTGAAAATAATATCAAATCAAACCGTTTCTTCCATTTCAACAAATCTAGACCATATCTAGATTTCAACAAAACTACATTTCTTTCAATTCAAATTCCCATAAATCAGTTCAATTTATATCGATTTCAAATCCATGTTTGAACTACAATTTTAAACCTCCTCAATTTCATAGATTTCAAAGTTAAATATTCAAACGTTTGTAATAACTCAAATTTTTTATAAATCCCATTTATATTTAAGAATTCAACTTTGAAATTTCAATTTAAATTCTTTAAACAATTCATTTAACCCAATTTCAATTTCAACATTTAAAGCTTGGATTTTAAAAAATAATTAAGTTTATATAAATCAAATTTTATTACAAAATATCATTTAACCGAATTCAAAAATGAAGGATTTAAAATCATTTAATTTAACCAATCCAGTGTCCGTATATAATTTTCTGTCCTATGGTCAAGTGATATGGATATCTACCATTTCAACCCGTAATAAATATAAATTTATAGGTATATATCATTTCAACCCACAGTCTCGAGTTAAAATTCAAAATCCATAAAATCTCTCGAGTCTATCATTTCAACCCATAATGATTTTTCCCTAATCTATTAGATCGTTCGGGTATGTATCATTTCAACCCATAGTGATTTACTAACAATAAACTAAGGGAACTTGTAGTGAGATATATAACATACGTCTAGTCATCCAATATCAACAGTTAAACATCCATCACAATCACCATTCAAATCAACTAATAAACAACAACAATTAACTGATTATCGTTAACAGGTCTTTAACAGGCAATTTAAACTTCAATTTGAAATTAAATGGAGATTAAATTCAATAAAATTCAGATTTAACTAGAATGACAATTTAAATGTATCAAACAGAAATCAATCAACTTCTAATCACAATATAAATTTAATCTAACTAACATAAGACAATTTAGTAGTTGTGAGTGGGTTAAAACACTCACCTTTGATTTGTCGATAATTTTAAAATCCAAAAATAGCCCAAAATCTAATAGTCTCAAATTTTGTCCAAACTAGTTCCATAGTGTCCGGAATTTCAATATGATTGCAACGGAGAAAACCGCGCATGAATCCGAGTTCATATGCAAAATTTATATACGTTAGAACATTTAAAATTAAAATTTGAATTAAATAAAAGAGAATGGCATACACATAATAATCGTCATCTTTACCTAACCCTAATCGAGCTTCAACACGCACGCGATTCCTAAACTACGGACTCCAACTCTCTTCCACCACTGCTAAGGCCAATCGCGACCACGTCAACCCCTCCGGACGATCACCACCGCCTGCGCAAACTCCCCCCACCACCACCAAACGCCTCTCGAACGCCAAGGTTGACCGAAAAGATCCAGCCCCCGCCACGTTTTCCAAACCCTAGTTGAATTTTTAATGGTGATCGAACCATCACGACAACAAATGACCAGCATAAATGAACTCCCCTTGTCTATCTCCACACTATAGTACCCTCAAATCAACAATCCATCGCCGATGATCAACCACCACAATGAACGGCCGAGAATGATCCACCAAATTCTGGACACAAGGAGACCCAAATCGAAAAATGAACTACAGATCTAAATTGCACTCTTCGAGAGCTTTCCAACGATATATAATATGACATACTTTTGAGGAGTTTGATTTTCGATTTGAATTTGAAATTGAATTAGAGTTTGTACTTGGAATTTGTTTTCTGCCATTGGAAGAAAGGAATAGGCAGATATAATTTTATGTACAAGCAGAAATAAAAGGCTGCTAGGGATTAGAAAGAAAGCTATTTATATGGACAAGGCCCGATAAGAATGAACAGTGTATCAAATTGGTTCGAAATGACAATAACGACCCGAAAAGCCCATTCCGTTTTCGAAATGAAAGTAGGTCATCCCATATATCAAAATAGATGTATGAAGGAGTTAGCTTTTAAAATCAGCTTAATTTAAATTGAATTCATTAAATTGATTTCTACGCGTTTCGAGCCCGCACGATCTAACGACAAGTCTGATCGCTACGAAATTTGAATACAATAATTCACTGCTGCGGATCCGATGAAACTGGTTTCGTCGAAATCCAAGGCAGTGGCCAAAATGGCTATTTTCACGTTAATTAATAAATTATTATTATGTTAATTGGTTAATAAAACTAGTAGTACCTTTTCAACATTTTTGAAATGTTAAATGGTTAATAAAACTAGTAGTACCTTTTCAACATTTTGTTGAAGTACAACCTACTACTAGACCTCCACTATTTAATGATAGCAGTTATGCATATTAGTCATGTACAATGAAAATGTATAAATAGCCTATTGATTTTGATATTTAGAACATCACAAAACTAAGTACATTGAACCCTGAATGAATTATGCATAATAGTCTATTGAACAAAAGACATAAGCACTTAATAGTCCAAAGACGATGAATATTTTATTATATGCCTTTTAGAAAAAATGATTTCAATAGATGTCTATTTGTAAAAGTGCATATGAAAATTGGAGGACTTTATAAGTCAAATGCGAATGCACTAGTAAAGTTGAACAGACTAAGATAACTATGTTAACTAACAAGTTTCAACTATTCGGTATGAAACCAAATGAATCTAGTATGCTATGTATTCTAAATTTCAGGACATACTACATGCACTAATATCGCTAGGAATGGATTTTACTGAAGTGAACCAAGTCCATAAGATCTTTAATTCACTTTCTAGTGATCGGGATCAAAAGACTTTAGCAAATGATGAAGCCAGTGATATTAGTACTTTAATTAATTGGTAATCTAATGTCATATGAAGTACATTTATAGGGAAGAAAAGAAAGCCAAACAAATAAAAAAATCATTAGCTTTCAATGCTACGATAGAGAATCAAGGATCAGATGATGATGATGAGGAATATGCATTTATAACCAAAAATTTCAAGCGATTCTTTAAGTATAGAAAAAAAATGGAGAATGGACAAAGATGCAAGCAACAGGGAAAATAGAAGCACGATCAACTGCTTTGAATGCGACAAATTTGGACATCTAAAAAGGGACTACCCAAACTAAAGAAGTTAAAGAAACCTCCCAACATATACTCAATCAAGAAAAGGAAGCGAACATACATAGCAACTTGGGATGATTATGAAACAACATCAAGCAACACCAACTTAAAAACAAAAAGTGTTGATTTATGTTTCATGGCAGAGAACTACCAAAGCACCTGATGATTGATAACACTGCAACTTACTATTTTAATTTCTTCCTTTCCTTCTGAATTATTATTTCTCTATGAGTAAATAATTGCATATATAAGAAATTTACACAACTATATATAATTTTTACAAAAAATATATGCACATGAATTATTTTTAATCTTAAATTTTTTTTATATATTACTTTATATGCATCTCTTGAAAGTTTTGAAAAGATACGTTGGCAAACAAACGTAGATAATATCAAAAACCAGGAGAACCTTCTCAACAACCAAAAAAGCTTAAAAGGTCGATGAGTAAGAAGTTTTCAAAACTTTTAAGAAAAATTGATAAGTTCTTTGGAAAGATTGTAACGAAGCTTGTAAGTCCATCATTATCCTTATATTCTTAAATCTACAATGTCTCTACCTAATTTAGTTTGTATTGCATATCGTATCTTTACTTTCTCTTTCTTTCTTTCAAACTAATGTAATCAAATACTTGCTATGAATGAAATTGCTAAGTTTTATTTATGAAAATATAAATTAAACTTACTAATCTTACTATACTCTCAATAAATATAAAAAATGTAAATAAAAAAATATATTCATATTAATATAAACAAAAATAAATTTAAAAAAAAAGAAAAAGAAAACAAGCATACATGTTGACTAACAAAAGAAATATATATTGACATATGAACTATGGACTATATGGACATAAAGATAAGGCATATGTTGACTTATCAACTATATTTTTAGTTTTAAATCCTAAATAAAGTTAGTTATTTTATACAGTGGGAACAGTTTTCAAACTGAAACTGATCCCATAAAAACACCTTTTTGAACTAGAAAATTTCATCTACCTTATCTCCAAACACAACCATTCATATTTAAAAAAAAAATCTTAAAATGGATATGAAAAAAGCATTTGCAAAGGGAAAATGGAAATAATATAGCGGAATCTCTCCATACATTCAACCAATCCTTACAAGTCATTCCTAGGAACCAGAAACTCTTAGAAATGAACCAAAAATAAATGATTTATAAAAAGAAAAGACAATTTTCTTCTCTTTGATGTTTTATTGCCATGTCCTTAAAGAAAGGAATGAAAATGTTAATGAAACCATTGGATTTAAGGAAATACCAGACTATAAAGAGATGGTATAGACAAGGATAACATAACGATTAAGAAGGCACTTCGGTAGACCACATATTTGGTTCTATTGAAGGATGGTCAATGGGTCCATTAAAGAAACGTTAAAGTTTATCCACAATTGTCTATATATCATTGTAAACTTTGTTTTTTTACTTCTTTATTGTACAATTATCATGTGCATGCATATAGTTTTAATTCAATGTTTATAAATAAATATCCTAATACGAATAGTTATTAGTACATTATATATATACACACATATTTATATATGTATGTATGTATCATTCATACAAGACTGATTAGGATTTTACTTACATACATCAAATGATAACACTCTATACTCCATTTATACCTATTAATTTTATACACATTTTATATCAACTTTTGTCGATGAAAAAGGGGGAGAACGACAAATGGATGGGGGAATAAGAAATACATTACCTCAGGGTGGTTAACTAATTTAGGGAGAGTTAAATTTAAGTTCAAATTAAAATTACTATATTTTATATCAAAAATATTTAAATGATTGTCATCATCAAAAAGGGAGATATAGTTAATACCATAGGTATTAATTTTGATGACAATAACCATGTAAATAGTATTACTATTGATTTTCCATGTTATGTAGATTATAACGTAAGAAATACAAGTATACTACTCAAATATATTGCAGGAATATACAAGTACGGGTGGACTACATATTAATATGGATTAATAGGAGAACTCAAGAGCAAATCAATAAGACCAAGAAGAATAAAGGCTATGAGGAAAAAACAAGGACTGAAAGAGCAAAAAAGGACAACGATAAGACTAGGAGAACACAAGAGATTCAAGGATAAGGCTAAGTGGACACAAGAAACTCAAGAAACAAAAACTAAAAGAGCATAAGGCATTATAATTGGTCGGAACTGTATTTATTGAGTCTTAGAAATATTTTTTAAAGATTATGTAGCATAGCATTGAAATTGTGACAAACTGCAAATCTGTTTCCTTTGAATCGACAATAAACCACACATGTCCGACCTAAAAAGTACAAAATGACAGAAAGTCAAGGAAAGAAGAGAGTGGGTGAGAAGAAAGAAAGAAGAAGAAATAGAAGCAACAATACAGAATCTCACAATCGCAGCGGAACAAAATATAATATATAATAACAGATCTTTATATAAAGAAACTGTAACTATAATATACATACAATCATCAGAGTACAACAGTCAATAATCAATCTGGACAGTTATAATAACTTGTACTCACATATACTGAATATACAGTTTAACACACACAGCGGAATATAATCAGGTACGTGGAATACGCCTGAGACTCCTCCAGCTCGTCTCCTGAGCTCCATAGCATCCTAACCTGAATCTCTAATACTCGGTTTGACCCGAGCATTATAAATAAATAACACTCGAGTCGGTCTGGACACCAGCGTGAGAAAACACACTCAATTTGAATTTAATTATTTTCAAAAATCCTTTTAAAACAAAGGTATCTCGTAAGACCGCGCCACACATAAACACGACGGGTTTTTACCTTACGATAACCAAACAGTTTTATATCAAATCATCTGATATTATAATAGTGTCTATAGAAAATAAACTATAAAACAGCTGAAATACTTGCATCTCACATTTCAACATAGTTGGGCACAATCAAAACCGTACAGGCATGTATTGGAAATGGATTCCATACAATGACTGGGCTACTGGGGTATCGCCCATCACAGCACACCTCTTGAAAAATGTACCGAGATCGTACCTAACGATCCCTGCCAACACAGGACCGGCCTACCCCTTGCTGGATAGTACCGAATAAGTTATCACCCCCGGTGTTCCCACCCTATCGAGCGCTCTATTTTCCATGCACAACCATATCCATAATTATAATATATCCGAGGGTATCTAGAAAAGTGATAACATACCCAACTTGGATGCGACCCACTTAGCCCTGGTGTATCTCCCCTATTTTAGTCATTCCCAGTTGATGAGGCTTGAGGCTATGTTTTACCTTAAGAATAGTATTCATACTTGGAATGCTAACACTGCCTTCTAGGCAAGCAATGCAATGATAGCATTCATCCATACAAGTTGTCCTGGGTCTGGACAAACTGAATCTCCAAATTCACCATTTTCATTATCTTCATGATATCAAAATTCATAATGCACAAATCGGATCAAAGTGGTTTTTGGATAATTAAATCTGATCCCGGTCTCTTCGAAACGATTAACAAATTTGGCTAGATTTGACAGTCGGTTATTTAACTATCAAATTACACACATAAAAAGTCACTAGGCCCATATTTTATTAAATCTTTTCAAAACATTCATTTCAAATATCTTTGCACACACACACACACACACACACACACACACACACATATATATATATATATTCAACTCTCTTCTAGCATTCCAACATTTGAAAACAATTTCAAATACTTATCCATAACAGGATATTTTTAAACCTTTTCAACACTTAGAAATATTTCTGAATTGAATTTAAAACACTTAGAAAAATATTTCTATATAAATCATTTCACATAAAATATTTCCAAAACCCTCTATTCAATACTTAGGAAACTATTTATAAACATATTCTCCAAAATCATTTTAATATCAAATTTAGGAAATATTTCATAACTATCTCATAAATCTCCTAAATTATTAATAAATTCCTTTTTACAATTCCAAAATCGATTATACTCACTTAAAATCTCGTATAACCATTTATAACTTCCTTTTGAATTCAGATTCATTTTCGAAGTTCTTGTTTCTAACATTTCAGAAATTTTCTAAAGTTTCCAAAATTTTGTTATAAGATTTCTCTTATAAAATCATATCTGTTCAATAAAGTCTGGTCACAAATCTCGAGAGAATTTTAAAAAAATCCAATCACTTACTTTTAAATTATATATATAATAAGTATTTTTAAAGAATAATGATTTATTTTCAAAACATGTTTAAGTAATTATTTTAAATGTCAAATCACTTTATAATAAACCACAATAACTAATTTCCAATTTATTTATAAAAATGCTAATCGATTTACAAAGTTTGTTTAAACTTAGAATTCATTTCAACAAATTTAAATATTAGAATAACTAACCTCTGAAATATTTAATCCAAATGGTAGTTTTTAACTACAATGTTTAATAAATAAAAATTCCTTTTTACAACAAAACTTAACTTCTCGATAAAAATCTATATTTTAAAAGTCAACATAACCATTTCAACATTTATAAATCTCTCTCCATTCATAACACAACGATTTACATTTCCAATTTCATAACCATTCTCACATTTCACATTTCATTATAAATTCACACTGTGAATTTTTATCTCCAATCTATCAAACGATAAACATTCCATTTTATTTATAAACATCGTCTATAAATTTATTAGCTCATTTCCAGTTTCACTGGATTATAAAATATTTTCACCTATAAAATTCTTTTATAAAATTCATAAATCTTTATCTAAAACATTTTACGAATAGTTGAGTACAATTCCAATATTAAATCATTATTTTATCCAAATCAATTTCTTTTTAATAATCCAAAATTCAATATAAATATTTTCATTTTCAAAATCGCCTTTTAATTTCTTTCCAAATTCAAAAATAATATTTATGGTATTTTAAATATCAAAATTAAGGTCAGTTCTACTATAGCATCCAATATATCAAATCACACAACAATCCATAACAGATTATGCAATCACATTATATACCACTATATATGAAACAATCAATATATTTTTGAGGAATCCAGTTGGATCCCTCAAGCCTATTTCCCTGCATCCATAGATGTTATTTAACATAAAATACCAATCTCGCTTCGAGGTGGGATATCGTGGTAATATAAGGTCATCCGCTATTATGCGGGGCTCATAGTGTCTCATTCGCTCCAATCGGCGGGAATATATCCAACTACTAATATATATACTACTGTATATAATATAACATCCAACTGATAAATTATTATCAATCCATTCAATCAACCAATAATTAAATTTTAACATATAAATTAAAACCAATTATCCAAATGAGTGAGATTTACTCACCTTGATTTTTAGTTGTCATCCAAACGTTCCGTTTTGAATTTAAAATTAAGCAAGCGTTTAATTTTAATCCAAATTCCTGCTAGCTCCAATCGACTCCAATCCAATTCCTATGTGTAGTATTCGCGAATACGAACCTAGCACAACTTGTTTTGTGTGAAATGGACCTCGTATGACAAAGTTATGATATTTATAATTAATGATTTTAATTATAAACAATAACATCATTAACTACATTAATCACCTTCATTAACGTTAATAACCATCTTCCTTCTCATGTTTATTAGCGCGCCCAGGAAACCCATCGCACACAACTTTCAATCGATCATCGAGCCTCCATCGTGCGCCTATAATCCGATCGGAGACCACCGCATAGAAGAGCATCACGAACTACACCTTCGACCAGAGCCTTGTCAAGCTCGGCCACCTCAGCGATGAGGAAAAAGCCACGAACGGTAGCATGAACGTGAGCCCATTCCTCCCCCTCGTTGCGCCGTTCACGATCACCACCGTTGATATCGTAGAGCTACAATATTGCTTTAGAAGTTGAAGCCTAATTGTTGATGGATGGAGAGATAATTGGTGGAGAAGGTTGAAGCTTTTCGGCCATTGAATTCATAGAGGCGGCGGCTGGCTTGAAACCCTAGGGTTGTTTATAAAATGAAGGGTATAGTCTTATATTTATAGTCAATTAAATACTATTCACTCAAAATATTTCGAACTTCAATCGAAGCGTGCCGCCTAGCGTTTATAATGTTTTACCCCTATTTTGAACGTAATGGAACAAGTTTTGGAACCTAATTCGATCGTATGGAGATGATAGCTTTTTGAATCCAGTTATAATATTAGATTTTCGATATTAATTTCAACACGTTTTTATCCCATACGACCAAACGGTAACTCCAAACGCTATGAAATTTGAAATCTGATAATAATACACTATTTCAGATCCAATGAAACTAGTTTCGTCAAATTCTAAGATTGTGCCTCGGATCGCTATTTTTACTCGTCTAATTAAATATTAAAATTTTCAATTTCTGTAAAATAACTTTTAATTCAATTTCAAAAGTTTACTAATCCTATTCTAATTCAAATAGAATTTAAATCCACATTAGAAATCGTTTTTATTCACATTAGATTCCATATTCAATTATCTAACCAATTCCGTTATTCAAATAACCATTATATTTGAAATTAAATCTATTAACTTATAAATTCAACTTTTCAATATTTAAAATCAATTAAATATTCTAATTCAAAAGACCGAAAAACCCAGGTCGTTATAGAAATTTCTTTGTTATAAAGCTTTATTTTCATCTCTACTGTCTTTTTAAAGAAGTACAACAGTAGTTTTAAAAGTTATAAAGATTTAAAAAAAATAAAGTGTTTTAAAAACTAACTCGAAAATATCGACATATCCTTAGCCATATGTCAACATACCAACCATTAAAGAGATTTTTAAATTTAAACTAATGGACACATCCTTTCACTCTTTCGCTAAAAGTCATGTCTCTTCATCATTTATATAAAGGCTTTGAAAACAAAATTTTATAATAATTATCTCATTCCTCTCTCTTTCTCTCCCATTTATTACCATTACTTTACCATTAAAATCTCTTAATACCTTTATGATTACTTTGTGAATTCATATTCTCTCACTTCTATTCTTCATGGGTTTTCAAGCCATACAAGATTGGAGTGTTCATATTTAAATTCTTAATCATCATATCTTTGATATCATCTTATTCTTCTCAAAATTCAAAGAAAAACCACTACTGGAGGACTATAGGATCTTTATGTAGATGACTGTAAGAATTTTGTTTGAAAGATACGATTTCTTGTTGTATTGCTCTACTGCTGATTTGAATTGGAAAGGTGCGTCCTGCCATTTGTAGAAGTTAGGAATGTATAGGTGATCTTGACAATCCATGGAGAGTCAAGAGGTTAGGTGTGTCATGCCATCCATGGAAAGTCAGGATAGGTGTATTTTCCACCAAGTTCAAAGTCAAGATTGTAAAGTGTATTTGCCACCCATGGAATTGCAAGCTGTGATAGTGAAAATTCTATAAAGGGTACAATATTAGATGTAAAGTGGGAATCTAAACCGGTATAAAAATTCGTAGAGTCTCCATTTACTTTACTACTTTCTATTTCTGCATTTATTTATATTTATCTGGTTATATCTCCGATTCTGAGTTGATTACTTTAAAAACTACAAGTTAAAGGTAAATAAGTTAAAATACACTATTCATCCCCCTTTTAGTATAATAATAGCCTTTGGATCCATTCTACATATGTATATTTATGTACCTCATAAAACTCAAAAAAAATATTTATGTCACTTGGAAGTTTACATATTAAGTTGCATGGACTGCAATTTAGCTACTTCAGTTATAACGACATTTAAGCTACTCTAGCTTTTGGTATTTATTTCAAAGTTCATGATCAAACTACTAATGGACCGCTGAATTTGGTTATAGCTGAAATAACTTTCATTGTTGTAATTTATGGACTTTGTTATCTCGGTTATTACGTCGATAATGCCGAAAGCATATTTTAACACTAATAATTATGATATAACAGGCTATGTTTGATGTTTGATTGCTTAAACGTTCATTCCACAATTCTTGTAATAATATGTATCTACTCAAGGATGTTTTTCTTTTCAAATTGAGTTTTTCTAGTGTAATATTCTTAGCATTTGATCCATCTACTGATATATAATCTTTATGATCTCTGCATTTTTCTAAATACTTTCAATGGTTAAAGATAAAGATTATTGAATTTATGAACATAAATTATTTTCAAGTATGGAGAATTTATCTTTTTGAAAGATCATAATGTTAGTAAGTTTAATCTTAAACAAAAAGGTGACCTTTTCATTTAAAATGTAACTGAAGTATGGAGATCACACACTCTCCACAAATAAGATGAGGAGTGTTGCATCACCCCCGACGCTACCATTTTGTTAATTTGTAATTAAATGCCCATTATTTCTATAATTTATTTTTTATTAAGTTTTTCATTTGTTTATTGTTAACAATCTAGCTTTCAAATTGATTGGTATATTTTTAAACAATGGTACTAAACTGGATATCATTAAATACAAAAGGGCCATAATTTTTTTTATTAAACTAATTCTTACAAGATGGAATTAATAAATGAAAAGGTGCTCTTAATAATAACCTCTTCATTTCTAGATCACCCAAAATTTTATTTTATCAATTAGTCTTCTTACGAAATTATGTAATCTTTTTTAAACCCATTTTTTTAATTGAATGTTTGAATCGGAAAATTATTGAAAATGCGAAATAAAGCAATTGTAATCAACAAATATTGAAATATAATAAAATCCATAATTTACATGTAGATGTAATAAAAGATCAAATTGGATCCTAAATCCCAAAATCACTGTTCGTATTAAAACCTAAATCAGGCTGAAAACCTTAAAACCATTTCACATTTTTAAAATTTTCAATGCAGATAATCGAATTCAAACTTAAAAACAATTTCCATTATCATGATTCAAAGTGTGAATTAACAAATTATAGAAGAGCATACGTCTTGTTAGATGATAATAAATGCACATTTATATTTGATTTTTTTGTATAGAGTACGTTACAGATAAACTATCAATAAAACACAATTTTGCCTTCAATCAATTTGTCATCTATTATCTTTCATATCATCGATGTACACGTACCGTATATTAATCATATTTCCATTTTATTTGTAAATCATAACATATGTTTGTTATTGTCATAAGAGAGAGAGAGAGAGAGTTTGTGAAATATTATAATTAATTTTTGTTTGATGTTAATAAACGTATATATTTAATGTGTTTTTTTATTGTTATGTATCAACAAGATAACAAGTGACTTTGGTTTCAAAGAGATTTGTTGCTGGTATTTCGATTGATTGTTGTAACATATAAAATATCAAAATATAGCCAAGACGCAAAATGCAACGACGTGTATCAAAAAGTTTACCGTCTAATCTTTCAAATAAATACGAGAATCCAAAGTTTTATAAAGTAGTTTTATATAGTGCAGCATGTTTCGAAAGCAACAAGAACAATTTACAAAACATGTAATAACACAGAAGAGCATCCACAACAATAGAGAATAATTAAAACAAAAAGGGACAATATTGCTTTATATTATTCGAAAGTGAGATTTCAAAGTATATATTTTTCAACCAGTGCATCTCCTATTTACAAAGTTTTTCTTCATCAACAAGCATCGGGTATCAAAACTAACGAATAAAAAAGCAATTTTTTTTCAATCTGATCATCAACAACTCTATATACATCAACCCAGACAAATTTTGATCAACATCATCTCGGTATATTTCCATAGCACAACATTATCTACCAAACTTTTCTTATCAATCAACATTTATCAATCTATATCCAGCAGATTGATTTTTCAGCCAAAACTAAGCAAATAAACAACAAACACATATCAAAGTATCATTGCCTTACACCCACACACAAAAGTTTCCAACAACCGGATCTGGCATTGAAAGGCTAGAGCTACAACCTCCACTGTTCATCATTATATTCACCATCACCTTTAGCATCTCATCTACAGACCCAAGCACTACCTCAACATCAGTTCTAGCACGACTAGTCATAAATATACCTATCACCACCTCTAACACAATATAAATATTAACCAGATCCCCTCCTTATATAAAAAAGTCAAACAACAAACAATGTTTATGCAATCATTAATTTGATTGCCATCTTCGATGATATAATATTTCCATATTAAAGAAGATTTGAAAGATATTATTGATTTTGGTGATATAATATTTTCAATCACAAAAGATTTAGAAGATATTTGAGATAATGACTCAAATATATTGCCTCTTTTACAGCCTTAAAGAGGGCAATGAATTATCTACATGAAAAGAGAATTATTTTAGGAAAATGAAGTAATCAAGTAATTCTCTAATTAGTTGATTAAAGACAACATTTTTTCAATGCAAATTGGAGGAAACCGGAAAATCAAACAAGTAAATGTTTTATATATGAATAGGAGTATTGATGAGGCATTGATTTATAACTATTAATCAATTACTTCAATCTTAAATAATAATCTCTATATAAAGATAGTCATTCTTTAGATATTAGTATCATCCTCTCAAGTTGTATTTCTTATTTATCTCCTTAGCCTCCATTTCAATCTTGTAAAAAATCATTTTTCAAAAAGTAACAAAATCTCTTCTTTCCAAAGTGGTTATACACTATCTCATGATAATGGAATATTGTAAATCTATGTGTGAACTCTCTATTTGTTTTTTGTGATTTGCTGTTTTGATTCTCTTGTTACTATTTGTCTTATCACAACACAACACGATCTTATTGCTTCCTCGTGCATTTGGGTCAATTACAGTCATTTGTGTGAAGTTACCCCAACATTATAGTATCAGAGCTTTGAAGGTTGTTGTTGAAGTCTAGGGCTAGAGGTGATCAATAAAATGGCAAGATCTAGAGATGGAAGTGAGGAGGTTAGACCTGCTTAGGATTATGCACCTTGTACTAGGGGTTCATATTCAGCATCCAGTTCATAGTTGGCTATAGAGAAGTGGAACGAGGATAATGATTTTGAGGAATGACAGTGGAAGATGAAGACAGTGTTGCGAGGAAATCATGTTCATCGATTATGTTTGACACAGTTTGGCAATGGAGATCTCAAAATTGGAAAGGAAAGAGATGCAAGAATGGCCCTTTCTACCCTCCAATTAGCCACAAGTGAGAACGCCATACCAAAGATTAGTAGTGAAACTACTGCTAGAGGCTTGTGGAAGAAATTAAAGGATCTCAATATGTAGAAGTTACTCACGAATAGGCAAATTTTGTTGAATACTTTCTTTATTGATAAGATGTGGGAAGGTATGTCATTGAAAGCACAACTTAACTTCTTCAATGATTTGATGATGAAGATGAAAGCTATTGATTTGAATGTGGATGAAGAGCAAAAGGGTATTGCGCTCTCTTCCTAAGCGATACACGATATTCGCCAACAACTTGATTTATGGTAGAAGCACACTGACATGAGAAGATATGAAGATGGTACGCTTGGGTGAAGAGATGAGGGATCAGATGAAACTTATGAGAAAAAGTGGAGAAGCTAGTAGTAGTCAAAGGCTGTTCGTAGAGAGAGGAAGAAAGAAGAAGAAGGAGAATAATTTCATAGCTTGATCCAAGTCGAGGAAGCACGGAAGTGATTGAAGTGGCAAGTATAGAGATAATAGGTGTCATCATTGTAAGAAGGATAGCCACTAAAAGAAATATTTTCCAGATTCGAGGAAGAGAAATGAAGCATATGGTTCTTAATCTATTGCGGCGGAGAAGGTTGTTTCTGATGATGTGTTGACTGCATCTTTTTTCGATGTATCAGACCACTAGGTGTTGGATTTAGGGGCATCTTTCAACATGATGCCTAGGATGAAGTATTTCTATTCTTACAAATGTAAGGAGGGAAGTTCCATATTAATGGAGAATGATGCTACTTGCAAGTCATTAGCAGGAAGATCGATGTGTATTCACATGGACGATGGTATTATGCATACTACCATGAGAGTGGTGCTCTTGTATCGATGAAAGAAGTGATGGTTCAGAATCTTTATCTATTGAAAGGATCTACAGTTCTTGGAGAGTCATGTGATAGAGCTAATAGTTCCCGAGCTTTAGATGCCATTAGACTTTGGCGTCGCATATTAGATTATGTTTTGGAGAATAGCTTGGAGAAACTTTGTAGAAGGAAGATGATCAAGGGTAAAAGCTTCAACCATTTGGAATTCTACCAACAGTTTGTATTAGTGAAGTAGACGAAGGTTTCTTTTGGTGTTGGTAAACATGAGTCCAAAGAAGTACTAGAGTATGTCCATATGGATGTTTGGGGACCAGTAGTTACAGCTTCTATTGGAGGAGCTAAGTATTTTATCTCTTTTATCGATGAGTACTCTTGGAAGGTTTAGGTATTTGTGATGAAAGCCAGTTAGAGTCATTTGAGAAGTTCAAAACTTGGAAGGCACTCATAGAGAGTGAAGTCAGAAGGAATTTAAAGGTGCTGAGATCCGATAATGGTGGTGAGTTTGTTCCTAAGGAGTTCACGGATTTCTATAAGCAGCATGAAATTCAGAGACACTTCACCATATCCAAAGATCGACAATCAAATGGAGTCGCTGAAAGGATGAATATGACTCTAATAGAGAAAGCTCATTGCTTGAGATTAACGGTGGGTTTATTTATAGGTTTTTGGGCCAAAGCTTTATCTCCTGGCATGTATATTATCAATCGAATCCCATGCCCAGCCATTGATGGGCAGATTCCAATGGAAGGGTGGAAAGGTGACATATATACATATCGGTTATTTTTGTATATTTGGTTGTCCTTTGTATGTGCATCATTCAGGCGATGATAAGTTGGAGGCTAGTGCATATAAGGGCATATTTATGGGATGCACGGATAAAGTCAAAGGGTGTTGCATTTAGAACCATGTTGATAGGAAGATTGTACATTCCAGGTATGTTACATTTGATATGTCTATAATATTCAAGCCTAATGAAGAGTTATCTACCACATCAGTTGATTCTGTTAGGCCAAAGGAGATGGAAGTAGTTCCCACATTTCAGCCTTGTAGTAGAATTGTAGCTGCTCTTGATAAACGCGAAGACACAATTGATGAGACATCATCGAGTAGTCAGTCGGTGCCTTCTAGTAGTGTTAGTGATGTGCATGAAACTAGAGGAAGTTCGGTTCAAGGTGAATCTGAAAGGAGTTTAAGTGATGTTGTACCTACTCGAGCCAGTCGTAGTACTATTAGGCCATACGAGAGGTATGGAAAGTGGCAATATGTAGACCTCGGCCTTGATGATCAGTTTGACTATGCCCTACATTTGGTTCATGATGAGCCTATTGATCTTGAAGAAGCTAAGCGTTCTAGTGCCAGCTCAAAATGGATGCTTGCTATGAAGGAGGAAATGGATTCATTGAAGAAGAATCAGACTTGGGAATTGGTACCATCCCCTCAATGAGGCCGAGCCATAGGATGCAAGTGGATATATAAGGGGAAGGATGATGTGAGGTACAAGGCTAGACTTGTTGCAAAGTTCGAGCATTTCTCAAACTTGGTTCGTTTGCTGAAGTGATGGGTTCCACATGGTAGAACATGGGGAGAGTGAGTTAGTAGATGGAGACGTTTATTTTCATTGTGGAGATTGATAGGTCCTAACTGGAGAGGGAACTTTCAATAGTTTATTTGCAGGAGATGGTCTTGCCGAAATTTATTGACAAAGTGTAATGGTTGATGACCATGTCAAAGTGCATTGGCGAGTATTCATTGTGTCTTGTCCGAGAGTTGCTTGAAGTAAGAAGATGTTGGCGGAGTTGGTAGGCTTTGATGGAAATATAGTATCAAGGTGGAGATTGTAAGATTTTAATGATACAATATTTCCATATTAAGGAATATTTGTATGATATTGTTGATTTTGTTTATACAATATTTCCATATTAAAGAAGATTTGGAAGATATTATTGATTTCAATGATAAAATATTTCCAAGTACAAAGGATTTGGAAGATATTTAAGATAATAACCCAAATACATTGCATCTTTTATAGCATTAAAGAGGACAATGAATTATCTACATGGGAAGGAGAATTATTTTAAGAGAATGGAGCAATAGAAAATTGACAAGGGATTATTGTTGGTGAAAAGAACTTCCATTATATAGAAGTAAAATGGTTTTTATATTAATTATGATATTGCCATGTCGTCTGTTAGAATGCCGGATGCCTAAGGATGGCCAATATCCATGTCACCATTATAAAATTTGACATCAACGTGAATAGATGCATATTTTATCAACTTACGTTGGTATGTAATAAATATATTCAGGTTGAATATATATATATATATATATAGATGTGTATATATATGGACTTTGGCATACCATCATTTTAACATCAGTGATTTTGTAATTCACTAAGACCATTTCAACATTCTTTGTTCTTTTGTTTATGAAACCCGTACCATACGGTATTGATGTCGTAAGTTTTCTACTTTGAAACCTATGCCTTAAAGGATTCTGCAAGTCATCGTTTTTGATATCAACTCTTTTATGGCAATGATTTCGCATGTCCTATTAGCGACATCAAGTGATTTATGGCAATGAATGCCACAGGTCTTATTTCTGATATGAACTATTTTGAGGCAATGATGTTGTAAGTTATCAATTCTGATATCAATTATTTTAAGGCAATGATGCCGCAAGTTATCAATTTCGGCATATTGTCTAAGTTGAAAGATTTTATACTATGTAAATCTAATAACAAGCTTCATAGGTCCGACAATCTATATACATATATTATATGACAAAATGATTTTGGAACATGGCCTTAAATTTTATAAATCAAAATACTTTATTATTACGTCGATATTGAAGAGGGGTGACAACCTATATCAACCACATTGATGCCATATTTTATCAATTTAAATAGCTTTATTTGATGGCTTTATAGCCTAAGGTTTTAGAGGTGCGACAACCTCCTATTGGTTTCAAAATTAATGAAAGCTATTTCAAATAAGGACATATTTTGGCATAATACTTTGACTAAGTAAAAGGACTATATTTTCCTTGTTTTAAATATGATTTCAAGGGATAAATCATTTATAAAGACTTACGTTTTCAATAAAATAAAAAGGTATTTTAGCCCAAGGTTTTACATGAGAATTATTGTTATCACCATTAGATAAATTGTGATAGGATATCTTGGCTCAAGGATTAAATATTAGAAAACTAGATAATGAGACTAGTATAGAGTCACGCCCTATGTTTCAACTGTTAGACTCTAGTTGATATTGGTCCACAATCCCAATGCATAGGGCTTTGTTGAGGGTAAAGTCTAAAAGTAGGTTTATGCATAGTAGGAATTTTTTTAACTTAAATAGGTTATTGGTTGGCCTGCAAAACCATTAGGTTCATAGTAAGCCTAGAAAAACTATGAGATAGACGGATAGCCAGGTTTACACTAAGAAGATTGTGTTTGGACAGACAGTCTAGTTTCCTCCTAATGGTAGTTTGGAGAATTTGGTATATCTGATAGGCCCGAGTCAGCCATATAGGTTTTTGGTAACCCTGGAAAAACTATGAAGTGGAACATATAGTTTATTAATTTAGTCAGACTGGTAAGATTTACCCATGTGGCATGCATGCATATGATTATTTTATGTTTGTTTAACCATTTTGATTTCAGGAGCATTATTTTGATTAATATATTTTCGAATGTTATTAGTAAGGGGAAAATCCGTTCCGCTCAACGATGTGGTCTCAGTACATATATAATTTCAGGATGACATATTATTATTCATACTAGACTCTTTGTCTGACCCAAAGTTTTTATTTTCCCCTTTTACTCTTAGGTACTCATTTAAGTAGTTCGAGAGTTAGGTTTACATGTTTCTAGGTTGACGAATAAAGCTTTCGAAGACATGCAGGAGGCAAGTTAGCTTTGTTAAGGAGTTATTTTGCCCATCGTGTTACTGTCTCATTTTGTCTGAGTGGATGTATTGTCAAAATATGTATCTGTCAAGTAGTAAACTTTGATCAACCAAAGGGGAAACTTCATATCTCGCTCTTGGTGTATTTTGTAATAATTATATTTATTTGAACTTGGGAAACATTTGGGATTATGTAATGAATATGGAAATTATTAATGAAATGTGTTTTGAAAATTCCTATATATGTGCTTTTAATGTTATTGATATGTTTAACATGGTTACATTTTATCATTGGAAATTGATACTATGGATGACTACAGCATCCGTAGCACTTAGAGTTAGGCCTCGTAATGGGGGATGTTACAACTTGGTATTAGAGCAAAGATTTAGGTAAAACTAAAAGAATTTTGTACTTAAAAGGAGTTTTGGAAAAAAAAATTGAAAGAATAAGAGAATAAGATTAGGGTGTGGGATAACGTTATAGTAACATACTTGTATTTTCTATATATAAGTATATATCCTATCTCTATTCTTCTCTCTCTCTTAGACCATTTTCCGTATCTTATTACGGTCCGAACGCATATTTAAGGAAAGTAAGGTATGGAGGCAGGAAATTAAAGAGTGAATCTCGATGGAGGAAGCACCACAATCAATGGAAATGTCAGACCCAATACTAGAAGGAGTCCGGGTCGAAAAGCAACTACAAATGTGGGTGATGGAATTCCACTAGTGGATATAAGAGCTATGTATCAGTTCTTTGTTAATATGATGCAAGATGGAACTGCACCTGGACTAGTTGGTGAAAATGCTGCTAGTGTAAAAGGAGCAAATCCTAAAGTTCATATTATCAATAACTATGATGTGTTTATTCAGGATTATGCTAGACTCATAGGAAACTCATTTATTGGAACCAAGATGCTATTTAAGTAGAGAATTGGCTATTGCATTGTGAAAGAATTTTCACCGACTTAGGCTTGATAATGAGCAGAAGAGAGATTGGTATCCAAGCAATTGCAAGTAGCTGCATTGTACAGGTGGAACAGTGTAACTGTGGATATATCAAAAGAGAACTTGAATTAGGCTAAGTTCAAAAGGAGATTTGAAGAGAGATTTATGTTTGAAATAGCCAAGTCAACTTTGCTAAGAAAGTTTGCTGAATTGGAGCAAGGAGATATGTCAATGTTTGAGTGTGCGACCAAATTTGAAGAGCTGTCTAGGTATGGATATGCTACTGTGGATACAATAATAAAGAGGAATGAGATTAGAAGTTTGATACCAGAGCTTTCCAGAGCAACACTGCCACATCTTAGAGATCCATGTGATGTAGTAGTGGACATGGCACTAAGGAATGAAGATATGTTTGCGTTATTTGATAGTAACAAACCCGTAGAGACTTAGAGTGGCCAAAGTCAGAAAATAAAGTTCTTTCAAAAGAAGGGTGCTCATAAGGGTGGAGCTGCGAAGAAAAGAAAAGCTAATGTTGTTTGCTTCAAATGTGACAAGAAAGGGCACTTTGCCAACAAGTGCCGTTCTGAAGATGGAAAAAAGGTCATTGGAAGGAAGAAATTCAGACGTTTCAAATGTGATCAAATAGGGCATTACAAGAACCAGTGCCAAGAACCTGCCAAGGCTGAAAAAGGAAAAGTATTTTCTTTGGAACCATTTACTTCGAGGCCAACAGCAGAAGAGAAGGGGTAGGCTATGATAGGAGGTATGCTTTTGATTTGTGGCATACCGTTAAAATATTGTTTGATACTGGTGCATCACATTCTTTTATCCCTCATTGTTTGGTAGATAAGCTAAGTTTAGAACCATCATACATTGTCACTTCCTTAAGGGTTGCAAATCTAATAGGAGGGTACACAACTCTTGGTATGAGATGTAACCATTTAGAATTTGAGTTATTAGGTAATATATTTGATAGCGATTTGCATATGTTCGATTTTATGATCTTTCGGATCATTTTAGGTATGGACTAGTTAAGAAAATACGATGATAGGATATTTTGACAAGATAGGAAAATATCACTAAGACATCTTAATAGTAGCAATCGAATTATATACTCAGTAGAGAACTCAAAATTTGATGTTTGCACTTTTTTGGGTGCAACGAAGGGCGAAGATGAGTTATATCGAGTTTTTGTTGTAAGAGAATTCGCAGATGTTTTTGAACCGGTTATAGGATTACCACCGAAAAGAGCTATTGAGTTTTGAATAGATCTTGTACTTGGAGATGAATCGGTTAGTAGACCACCTAGTAGGATGACACCTACCAAGACGAAGGAGTTAAAGGTACAGCTAGTGGACTTGTGTAACGACCCATAAATTTTAATGATTTAAATAACGTAATTAACTAAAATTTTCTTGAAATTAAATAATAAGATTTTTGCACTGAAAATTTGATATTTTTTTATGCGTCTATTTATGCATAACAAGTGGAAGATTTTCATTGGGAAATATGAAAGTTTGTTTGGTTGTGAAATTTAAATTTTAAATTTAAATCTGTTGAAATTTGCTGGAAATAAAATATTTTTGAAATCTGAATATTTTTATATAATAAATTTGTAAATCATTTTCTGAGTGAGACACCATAATTCGTTTCACTGAATTTGGACTGCTCTAGCCTCGTTTATTTTATTTTCGACGTTTTAGAAACATTTTCGACAGCGAAAATCAAATTTTGATAGGATGGTCACGTCTCTAGCACCTGTGTACCATTCTGTTCATCTCGTCGTGCCGATCTCAGCAGTATATTCATTTGAGCATTTCGACGTCCGGAACATGATGAAATCTACGAAACGATTAGCCGTATAGGTTCCGCATTTGGGCCCTTTGGGTTCTGTGTCCTTCCGTTTTTTCCAGAGACAACCAATAGCCAGTAGCCTTTTATTATTCCCAGAAATTTAATACGTGACTTTCACTATTCTCCATTGCAATATAATTTCTGGTCTGTTTGCATCTCCCGGTCTCTTCCTTTCTTTTCTTTTTCGTTTCTGCTTTTCTAATATATATATACATATACATATACATACATATATATACACACACACATATATATACACACACACATATATATATATAAGCTTGTTGTAATATGTAGTCACTCGTCCTTGTTTTCTTGTGCTCGAGACTTCCTTCAGCCTTCTTCCATTGCAGATCGCCTTTTCATCGTTCTCTCCGCCCACATATACCTCCCTATTTGTGCCCACAAACTCCACAAAGCTTTGCTCTCCCACGGTGCCGAACTGACCTGACACCCAGCCCCGACCCAGACTTCCACCTCGCTGACCCTCTCTTCACCAGTCTCAGCCTATCACCGTCCGTTCTCCCCCTCTTCCGCTGTGCTCCAACCACCATTCCGAATGACACTGATCCGCTCCCGACCACCCTCTCCCTCTTGAAGCCACTCCAGCCCCTATAAACACTAGCACAACAAACCTCAACAACCGCCTACCCTCTAGCCTTCCTCCCGACCACCAACAACCCATCACCAGCCGAGAACCCATCAACCTACCCTCCAAAGCACGCCACGGCCGCAAGAAGCCTTCCATCACCAAAACCCGAGCCTTACACAAAGCACCACTGTTCACACCATGTGCTTCCCCTCCTCCTCTTCAACACAGCAGCTTGCCGCTCCATAATTTCCTTGCATCCACTGCATGCGACCAGCCCCTTCATTGCAGCCTTGTTAGAACTCCGCAACACCAGCCGCATCAACCCTTTGCTCCTCCTCTGGCCAATGTCTCTTTGCCCTACTCCTTCCTTGAGAGGAAAAAATATATATATTGTATATATAGATATTTGACTATCAATTCAAGTCCAGCTTGCAGCTTTTTTTATATATATAAAAAATATATTATAAAGTTTGCTTATATATAGATTCACCTGGAAGCTTGGCTCGTCTCCTTTGCACAGCCATCTTATCATTGCCTCTTGGTTAAGTGGTTGTATGTTGACTTCTCCTCATCGAGGTCATGGGTTTAATCCATTTTGAAGTTAGTTATAATTGGATTTCGGTAGCGCAATCGGTGTCAGTTGAAGCATTTAATACGCGGATCTACACCAACAACATATTACGGACAATCCAACATGAGGTGTGTGTATATATATTGTTTTCCATTAACTCATATTTGCTTTGCTTTGCCTTGTGTGCTCACTGTCCGAAAATTACATCAGCTAGTTTCTTTGCTTTGTCGGTGTCCCATTGTCGATCCGTGCTTATCTATGTCCGTTTTCATCTTGTTCTCATTGTTCTCTAGACTCGAAAGGTGAGCAATCACTCATGATTAACAATTTTATGTTTTAAGTAAATAAACATCACTTGAATTGACTCTTGAAATGTTTGTTATAGCTAGGATTTTTGTTTAGTTAATACACACACGATTTTATATGTTACTATGCTCACGTTGACATATATGATGATATGATGTGATGTTCATTTTGATGTATATGATGATATGTTGCTTTGAATAATATTTATATTGACATGTATGATATGTTAATTTGTGATTCACAAATTGCGGGTTCCTTATATGCTATGCTATTAATTATATGTTTCAATCACACTGCAAGTCCCCTGTTAGATAGGAAATCACTATAGGTTGAAATGATACATACCTGAACGATCTTATAGATTAGGGAAAAATCGTTATGGATTAAAATGATAAACCCAAGCGATTTTTATTGAATTTAAATTTTAGGATTGCAGGTTGAAATGATATATACCCATAAATATTAAATATTGGGGATTGAAGTGATAAATATCTGTATCACTTGACCATAGGATAGAAAACTATATACGGACACCGTTGGTCTATTTTTGAAAAATGATTCCAAAGTTTCGAAAGGAAATATATGTGTTTTAATAAATATTGATTTTAAAATATAATATAGAGATTTTATTTTTATATATGAGTAAAATTTAGATTTTTAAATTATATGTTTGGAAAATTTAAATTTATAAGTTAAGTTTTGAAAAGGGTAAATTTTAAGATTGTACATATAATTTTATTAATTTTAAATATAAAAAAATATAATAAAATAAAATAGATTTAATAAAATAATATTTAATTTAATAATATTTAATATAATAAAATTTAATTTAATAGAATTAATTGGATAAGTATATATATTGTGTTTAAAATAATTATTTAAAGTTTATATTAATATTTTGAAAATAGATTTTGTAATAACTTTAATAAAATAAAGGTTAAATAGATAAATTAAGTTAATTTGAAATTTGGTTTGTTTAAGAATTAAATATAAATAAGAATTGATTGGAAACTTATTGACTTTCAGATTTTGAAAGGTATGATTTTATAACTTGATTTAATTAAAGGTGATTAAATGAATATTTTTAAATTTAAATAAAATTGAATATTTAATATTGATTTAAATTTGTAATTTGAGATTTTATCAAAATGTTATTATAAATGATTAAGTGAATATTTTCCAATTTAAATAAAATTAAATTTGAAGTTTGAAATATAAATGAAGTTTATCAAATTGAGTTATTGTAAATGTTTGAATATGTAAAACTTTGAAACCTATTGAATTGGAAGTGGTTTAAATTTGTAGTTCAAACCTGGATTTGAAATCGATAAATTAAAAATGATTTTTAATGGGAATTTGGATTGAACCGCTAACCTTTTAATTAAAATTGCTGAACTGAGATTGATTTAAATTGAATTTTGGAACTAAAGTAGATGTGAATTGATTTTTGAAATTGGAAGAAACAATTCTAACTTGAAACTATTTTTGATATATACATACATATATATATATATATTAATACATGAACTATTTTGATATATAAACTATTTTAATCTATTACCTATTTTTAAATATATAAACTATTTTTAATTTATAACTATTTCAATATATATAAACTATTTTCAATATTAAACTGTTTAAGTTGGAACTGTTATGATTCAGATTTAATGGATTTAAATGCGAATATTTTGATATGATGGTTTAAACTATTTTGTGGTTATGATTTTGGAAGTGAATATGATTTCGAAAGTGATATGATTTCGAAGGGAAATAAGATATTGGAAGTGATATGATTTTGAAATGAATATGATATTTTGATATGAAGTATGAACTATTTGAAATGAAAATGACCACGGTGAGAAATAAGCTTTTGGTTGTTAAAGAGACCGGGATCAGATATTGTCATACTCTCTGCCAATACTGAAAACCACTTTAACAACTGTGTACGTGGTGGAGATTCCAGAACGAAGTAGGATGGTTTGGCGAACGTCTGTATGAGGTATGAACGCAGCCCTGACTCCCTCGAGTCAGCTTGATGTGGCTAAAACAGGAGCTATACCGAGCTAAGTGGGGTCGCTCCCCCTATCGGGCATAATTTTTCGATACCATTCTATTACTATATGATTTGATTGGGTGCACCTTTGATTTGGGAGTGTGTCTCGAGGTGGGCGGTAGTAGCTGCTATGTGTTACCACCAGTCCGAGAGTGCAAAATGGTAGTATCCTACCGTGGGCATTGCCTCGCGTGCCTTGTCACATGCCTTATCGTGCCCTCTACGAGTTTGGTTAGTGTCGTACCTATGGAGTGCTCCCTGATAGCCCTCCGGTTTGGTGAAGTTTACAGTACTGTATAGACTACGACATTTATATAAAATGTGTTAAAGGGGATATAAGTAACGTCTTAATGCTATTTTAATATTTTACTTTACTGTAGACATTATCTATGTAGCGTATTGTACTATGTATGTAGATAGTTTAACGGATCCTTAAAGGATGGGAATCCCAAACATCCTTTAAGTTATATTGCATTTCATTGGGACATTTCACTTGAGTTGATTTACTTGCATAAGATTGTTAATCCTAACTCGAGTGTTTTGTGTTTTGTTTTATGCTCGGGTCAGACTGAGTGTCACAGCATTTGAGACTCACCTTTGGAGCTTTGCTTGAAGATTTGTCTTTTATCTACTCAGCTTTTCAGTTATTCCAGTTATTTCTAGTTGTATATGTTCAGACTTGTCAGTTGCTTTTGTATTAGTAGCTTCTGTATACTTGGGATTTTCTGTTGTATTTGTTTCAGAATCTGGTGTTTTATAGTAGCTTCATGAACTACTATTTATCTATTCCGCTGTTTATTGTTGTATTATTCTATGTCTATGATTGATTTATTTACTGTATATGATAAGCTTTGCCAATTATAAAATTAACAATATGTTGTTTTGAGCAATTCAAGTCTGACATGCATGGATGATTGTCAATTTGAATGGTTCGAAATGGCGGGTCGTTACAACTTGGAAGAGAAGAGTTTTATCAGACCAAGTAGTTCGCCTTGTGGAGCAGCTGTGATATTTGTAAAGAAACCAGATGGGTCATTAAGGATGTGTATCGATTATCGTAAGTTGAATGAAAAGACGATAAAGAATCGGTATCCTTTACCGAGAATAAATGAATTGTTTGATCAGTTGAGTGGTGCCAAAGTATTTTCTTAGTTGGATTTAGTGATAGGGTTCCATCAATTAAGGGTAGTGGAGGACAATATTCCTTTAACGCATTTCGAACAAGGTATGATTCGTATGAGTGGTTAGTCATGCCATTTAGGTTAACTAATGCGCCTGCTTTCCTTGAGGATTTGATGAATCGGATTTTCAGAGAGCACTTAGATAGGTTCGTGTTAGTATTTATAAATGACATTCTAATATACTCTAGGAATGATCGAGATCCTGAAACACATCTTAGAATAGTGCTTGATACATTGAGGTGGCATCAATTGAAAGCCAAGTTTTTGAAATGTCACTTTTGGAAGAGAGAAGTGAAGCTTCTTGGTCATTTGTTTTGGAGAATGGGTTATCAGTAGATCTGGCTAAGATGGAAGCTGTTAATGATTGGAAGAGACACGAGACTATAATTGAGATAAAGAGTTTTCTTAGATTAGCTGTCTATTACCAGAGATTCATCAAGGATTTCTCTCGTATAGCAGCACCGATGACTAAACCAACAAGGAAGGACATAAAGTATGTTTGGACCGATAAATGTGAGGGGGTATTTCGGAAGCTGAAAACTTATTGACCAATGCACCAGTGTTAGTTGTTTTTATGGGAATTAAGATATGGTCGTATATACGGATGCATGCAGAGATTAGGAGCTATGTTGATGCAAAGAGGTAAAGTGATTGCTTATGCTTCTCGATAGCTTAGACTGCATGAAGTTAGATATCTGACTCATGATTTGGAGTTTGCAGTTGTAATGTTTGCTTTGAAGGTGTAAAGACACTAACTTTTGGGAGAAAGATTCGAGTTGTTTATAGATCACAAGTCATTGAGATATTTATTTTCTCAGAAGGAGTTGAATATGAGACAATAGAGATGGTTAGAGTTCATAGCAGCTTATTGAGTATACGCCAGGGAAAGGAAATAAAGTCGCAGATGCACTTAGCAGGAAACATCAGAATGTGGTGTTAGCAATGTTAACAGAATGGAAAGATTTGGAAGCATTAACTAGTTGTAGTGTGCAGTTAAGATCGATGGCTAGTTCTACTCAATAAACTGCTATGTTGTCATGTTTAGAAGTTCGATCAGTAATGATTGAAAGGATTGCTTTTAAGCATAGAGATGATCCATTACTAGCTAAATGGATTAGAAGACTTGAAAGTGGAACCAAGAGTGGTGATTTGAAAGGTTTTAGTCTTGACCAAAACAAATGGTTAAGGAAGAAGGGATGATCTTATGTTCTAGAGGTTAGAGACCTAAGGAAAGAAGTTCTTAAGAAGTGTCATCGATTGAAGTTTACTATTCATCTTATAGGAACTAAAATGTATCTGAATATGAAGAGAAGTTTCTTTTGGAAAGGTATGAAAAGGGATGAAGGTTTATGGGTAAAGCAATGTTTAAATTGCCAATGAAAGCCGAGCATCAGAAGCCAAGTTTATTGCTTCAACCTTTGGATATACCACTGTGGAAATGGGATTCTATATCTATGTATTTCGCTAATGGGTTGCCAAGATCGAATAAGGGAAATGAAAGTATTTGGTTTATAGTGGATAGATTAGCCAAGGGTGCACATTTCATTCATGTTAAGTAGACAAGAACGACAACTGTATTGGCTATGTTGTTTGTGAAGAATATTATTAGATTGCAAGGGATTTCTAGTAGTATAGTCGGTGACAAAGATACTTTGTTTGTTATGAATTCTGGAAGAGTCTACAAGAAGTGTTAGGTACCAAGCTGAAGATGAGTGCAGCTTACTACCCACAGATGAATGGGTAGACAGAGAGAGTAAATAAGGTACTTGAAAATTTGTTGAGAGCTTGTGTACTAGATTTTAGAGAGTCATGGGAAGACCATTTTCACTTAGTCAGGATTTTCTATAATAATAGTTATCGGACTAATGTAGGAATGACACCTTTTGAAGTTTTGTATGGAAGGCCATGCAAATCACCTGCTTGTTGGTTAGAGACTGGAGATAGATTGATTCTTGGTCCAGATATCATGAGAGAAGCCATAGAAAAGATTGAGGTAATCTGAACAAGGATGAAGGAAGCTCCAATGAGGCAGAAAAGTTATGTAGATAAGAGATGTAAGAAATTAGAGTTTTCAGTTGGAGACCATGTGCTTATCAAAGTTTTTTTGATGAAGGGTGTAATTCAGTTTGGAAAATCAGGAAAATAAGCACCAAGATTTGTTGGATCGATTCCTATCAAAGAAAGGATTGGGAAACTCGCTTACAGGATAGAGTTACCAAAAAGTTTGGCAGGAATCCACAATGTTTTTCATATATCTCATCTTAGGAAGTATGCTCACGCTCCAGAAACTACTGTCACTTTAACTACATTGGCAGACTTAGTGGTGGAGCCGAACATGACTTTGGTTAGACATCCAGTTCATATTGTAGCTAGGGATAAGAAGGAGTTAAGGAACAAGACGGTTAGATTAATGAAGGTCCAGTGGAGTGACAATGAAAAAGACTGTACTTGTGAGACAAAGGACAGGAGTAGAGACACTTATCTTGATTTGTTTTGATGGTATGTTCTATATCCGTGTTATATGTTTGCTAAGTACCTTACGAAATTCCTTAAGGAGAGGAGTCTGTAACACCCCTAATTTTGATTAACATTATTTAGGAAATTCAATTAGATAAATAAAATAAAATAATATATTGAGATAAAGAGGATGAGATTTGATAATTAGATAGGGTAATGCCTTAAATAATTGGTTAATAAGATTAATTAAACCATAAGGAGAAGGAGGTATAATGCGAGGGGGTAAAATAAGAATAATCACTTATTTCCTAACCATAACTCTTCCTTCTCATTGTCCTCATTCTATTTCACTTCATAAAAACAAAAACAAACTTGAGGTTGGCAATTGCTTAGGAAAACAAGAGAAGAAAACTAAAGCAAATCAAAATTAAAGCTAAAGGGAATTTAATGAACACTTAATCTCAAATCTCTTTATCCAATCAAGGTGAATGATAGTTATCCATCTCACTTTTGCTTTTTTGTTTCAGGTTTATGCATGAACCTGAATTATATGATGATATTACACCAAATTATGAATGATTGTTGCATTAGATGCATATTTCATAATTTATTAGATTATTTATAAAATTATTTGATAGGTTTTAAGTGTATAAACCTAGTTTATGACCTCCAGTCGATTTGAAATTTGAATATGAAGTTTAGAACATTAATTTGGAAATGATTTTTTAATTTCATAATTTTCCAAGCTTGTATAAATATTTTATGAATTTCCTAAGTAAAGAAAATGATTATTTTAGGTTTTCGTTATTAAAAATAATTAATTTATTATTTTGGCCTCAAAATTTTTATACATGAAAGAATACGTTAACTCTGATTTTTAGTGGGTTTTTGGGATTTTTTTCCTAGTGATTATGAATTTCTATGAATTTATTTTGCGAAAAAAGCATTTAAATTAATATTAATTAAGGGTATTAATTAATTAAGTTAGTGAACTTTTTTCGAAAGATAAAACTGACTTGCGGCAATTTTCTGAAAAGAAATTGGTGAAGTTATTTTTTAACCAATAGAAAACTTACAAAGGATTAGAGTTGGTGAAAAGAAGTTCCTTTATACAGAAATAAAACAGTATTCATATTAATTACGATACTACCATATCGTTTGTTAGAATGTTGGATGCCTAAGGATGGGCGATATACATGTCATCACTGTAGAATTCGCCATCAACGTGAATAGATGCATACACTGTCAACTTATGTTGGTATGGAATAAATCTATTTAGGTTGAATATACACACACACACACACACAAACACAAACATATATGTATGTATATATGTATATCTTTGTCCTTCAAATGTTAGTCCCTAGTTGATATTGGTCCATAATCCCACCGCGTATGGCTTGCTGAGGGTAAAGACTAAAAGTAGGTTTGCGCACAGAAGGGAATCTATAACTTAGATAGGTTATTGGTTGGCCTACAAAGCCATTAGGTTCATAGTAAGCTAAACAAAATTATGAGATGGATGGATAGTCAGGTTTACACTAAGAAGGTTGTGTTCGGACGGATAATCCAATTTCCTCCTGACGGTAATTTGGAGAATTTTGGTATATTTGGTAGGCCCGAGTCAACCATATAAGTTAGTAGTAACCCTGGGAAAACAAAGCAGGAATAGATTGTTTGTTGATTTAGATAGACTAGTCAGATTTACCATGCATGCATATGATTATTTTATGTTTGTTTAACCATTTTGATTTCAAAAGAATGATTTTGATTGACATATTTTCAGAAAATACTAGTGAGAGGAAAACCCATTCCGCTTAGCATCGTGGTCTCACTAGATATCTAATTTTGAGATGGTATATTATTATTCATACCAGACTTTTTGTCTGACCCGAACCTTTTGTCTTCCCCTTTTACTCTCGGGTGCGTATTTGAGTAGTTCAAGAGTAAGGTTTACAGGTTTCTTGATTGACGAATAAAGCTTCCGAAGATGTGCAGGAGGCAAGTAGCTATGTTAAGAAGTTATTTTGTCCGCTGTATTATCGTCTCATTTTGTCCGAATGTTTTTAATGGCGGAATATGTATCTATCATGTAGTGAACTCTGATTAACCTAGGGGGCATCTTTGCATGGATCTCTTGGAGTATTTTATAATAATTATATTTTATCTAAACCTGGGCAACGTTCGGGATTATGTAATGAATATGGAAATTATTAATGAAATGTGTTTTGAAAATTTTTATACTCCTACGCTTTGATGTTTTTGATATAGTTAACATGACCATATTTTATCACAGGAAATTAATACTATGGATAACTGCAGCATCTGTTGCACTTAGTTTCAGGTCTCCAAATGGGGGATGTTACACCTAGCAGTAATTTTAGCGAGAGACTAGGATAGATTTTCCAAATTCAGATTCTAGAATGGAATTTAATTTAGATCCAGCAATTTTAAATTTTGGAACATTGTTAAAAATGGTTGGGATATGGTAGATAAGAATAATATTTTGCTTAATGCTAATTTTATGAATATTCTTGCCTCTATAATTGGTAGAACCGAATTCCATATCTCTCATTGTTCAAATGCATAGAAAATATGGAATACATTTGATGCAAAGTATATGAAAAAATTAATGATGATGAAAAAATCTACAAAAGACGATGCAAGCGATGATAGTGAGAACGAAGGTGATGATGACTCAAGAGATGATGAGATAAGAGACTTAGTGTATAAAGTTCTTATGTGTCATGAATTAACCGAAACTATTTGCAGCAACTCGCACCCCAGACACACCGAGTCAAAGCCTAGAAGTGGCTTCTGAAATGTTATCATGCTAAGAAGAATGAATCATTAGGTTTTAAAATGGTTTACATGATACAGAGACAATTATAACTTTACACTATTCTATGCTTTCAAATCTTACAGTGGAAGAAACTAATATATAAGTACTGAAAGTAATCCAAATAAACAGTCTTAGAATAACCTGGTCCATATAATAAATGAAAAAACAAAGTCTCCAAATGCCATTACAAAATAAGTTTGATAGAGGTAAATTCTTTCAATAATACCATAATAATAGTCTAACTAAAAGATACAATAATGTACATAGAGAAAGACTGCAAGTAAATAAATATCCAACGTCATGTCACCTTCTCCATGCACCTTGACCAAATCCCCTCACTTACCGCCTTGCCCTCCTACAATAGGTAATAAGAGAAATGGAGGGGATCAGAAAAAAATTTGTGAATGAATTATATCACTATTGGTATGGTAGAAATAAGTGATTGAAGTTCAAATATATACTATACCTAGGGTGTTCCTTAGTGTGTTATATAAGGGTGGGTGGGTGTATAAAAGGAGCAAGTTATTTATGTTTTAAGTAGACTATTCTAGATGTCCAATTATAGTATATTAATGTTCTACTCACGGTGAAGCATACTAAAATAGAGTGATTCCTAGAGGCATTTCTGGTATATGGTCCCAATAGTAGACCACCTAACTATACATGAACTAACCTCTCTAGTCGTAATTACTTGGGTTACATTTATCTGAATATACACCTAATGCCCGTCCCGTTCATCAAATTGCTATTTGATGGTCCTTTCCATCTATGCAATGGTGTTCCTAACCGAATATAAATCAAATGCCTGGTTCGTTCAATGAATTACAGTGATGGTTCTTGCCATCTTGCATTGGTGCCCCTAACTAAATATACATTTAATGCCCAGGCCATTCGTTGGATCAGTGTCCAACAACTCTTTCCATCTTGCATTGGTGTACTAAGTGGGGTATGCATTCAACGCTCAGCCCATTCGTTCAATCATTGTCCAACGGTTCATGTCATCTTACATAGGTACATTGCCTCGCTAGTCCTCTTCCTAATTTCTATATCATTACACAAGTAGCAATCAAGGGTTAATCTGCCCCTCATCTAGGATTCGCTAATCCTCTTCTGATGAACTGTCTTCGTCTACTCTTTTTGGCTTCTACCAATCTATTGCTAGGACCGACTTTGAATGATAAAAATTTCTAATTGCGATGTAATCGCCCACCACATTGAGTGTCACGTTCCAACGTTAAGAAGCGACAGCTAGGACTATACCCAAAGGCGGTATGTTTCCATCTTGCCACACGACTCCATTTAGCTGCGCACACTCCTGGGTAACTAAGAAGTAGGAACTAGTTTCCTGAATCCTTTCTACTTGGCCTGTTCCAGGTCTAGGTTCAACTTGGGCTAGCTATAGTAATTAAGATGTTTGAAAATAAGATCCAGATGTCTATATTCCTAATGCAAATAATAGAAAAAACATTCTCAGGCATTTGGATGTCTAACTGTCCTTTTTAGACGTCTAATTGCCTATTCTAGACGTCTAACTCAAATTTTAGACACCTAACTTAATTTTTAGATGTCTAAAAATGTATTTAGACCTCCGAAATATGTCGAATTTCAACTTAGAACTTTCAGGTTACAATTTCCTGAAATCTAGACACCTTAGAACAATTTTTAGACGTCTGAATGAATTTTTAGACGTCTAATCTGTTAGGTTTTTGTAACTTGTTTGTTTTGGTTATTTTTATTCATCTTTTCTTGATTTTTCATACAAATTTAAGGACTTGTTTGATTTATTCTAAAATCTTTCAATAGATTTCAAATTAATTATATATATAATTCATCATGTGATTTTATACGTATACACAAATCGACTATTACGTATTATTATATTACAATGTAAATTAAATAAAATTTAAATAAATTTGGATGGATATGTTTATTCATTTCTTTCTATTCAAAAATCATTTCAAATTACACATATAAATCGGATCTAAAAAAATTAAGGGTAGTCTCCGTAAAAATATTCCATATTTATCAATCCAAACATGATATGAAATTTAGATCTATAAGATTAGAGATGTTTTGCTTTAATTTATCAATTAAATACTTAGATTTATCATTTCCTAGGGTTTTATATATCATTTCAATTCATAATTTTAGAATAACAGATAGATTCAAGAATAGAAGTCACATTTATATTGTTAAGAAGGTATATAATTGAAAATCAATTACTTATTCCCAACCTACTCATTTTGTAGATAGATTTCGCTCGCCTTTTTTTCTTTTCCTCTTCTCTTTTCTATGGGTTCTCCTTTTGCTTTGGTTGTTGAATTCTTCTTTCTCTAATCCCTTTTCTATTCTAATTTATTTTCCTTTTATTTTGTTTATAAATTTAGAATTTCTTTTTTTAGGAAGAAGAAGAGGAACAAAAAATGTTTAGGGGGCGGAGGCTAGGGTTTCTAAATGAGAAGAGTGAAGGCTTATGACTTTATTTAGAGTTAAGAATTATGGTTTCTAGTCCAATTTTCGAAAATAATAATTACGAAGTTTCCACTAGCTATGTTTACACTATTTTCATTCCTTTTTATCAAATTTAGAAAGTTATATACGGTTTCTAACTATGATTGACGTTCTAGACACAATAAAATAGGTCATGAGGCCTAATCCCATCTTCTATAAAAATTTATTATTTTGTCCTTTTATGTAAAATTATATTTTTGTCCTTATTCATATTTTAATTTATTATTAAATTTCTAGGGTTTTATATTGTTCTCTCTTAAAAGGATTTCATCCTCAAAATCCCCAAGGATAAAAAAATGTAATTCGCTTATGCAACCAATATCTATAACCATCTACTCAACCATCAACAACTTGCAACCATTGTCCTTAGTTTAAATTTGCCTAAAGCAATATGTACATACAGGTATGGAATGCTTATGAACATATAGGTAATGCATGAAATGCAAGTGCTTATGTCATGTATCCAAAATGTATGCAGTGTCATAAATACCTGCAATTCTTTATGAATTAGAAACCATTTAATGCATATGCAAAATGCAGCAATCATATGCATATACCTGGTAAAATGAAGTGGATAATGTGATGTGAGTTATGGGCCAACATGAATAATAAGCTATATGTGCAATACTAGCTAACAAAATACATTCATTAACAACCATCATCCAAAACATGCCATGGTGACATGTTCACATCCATGCCTAGCATCTATATACTTACCTGGCTATGGAGTACACTAAGCTAAGTACTGTGTATCTAAGTAATTTTACTAATTCAATTGAGAATTTATCAAAAAAGAGATCTGTATGGGTAGCTTGAATTTTCTCCTTAGGGTTCCTAAGTACATCGGTTGGATCATCTCCCCACTAGATTTTAACCAGTCTAATTACTTTATTATGGAGTCCCTATGCCCCCTGCTCAATAATGTGGTTAGATGGATGGTGAACAAGTAATTCACTTTCTACTTAAACCTCTTCTAACTGACGCGGATCGACCATTGAAGTTGAATCATGGAAACACTTCTGAAAGTGTGACACCTGTAAAACATTGTGAACTCCCGTCAACCCTTCAGATAGCTCCACTCTATAAGCTAAGTTCCCTACTCTATCCAAAATGGGAAAAGGCCCCACAAACCATGGTGCTAACTTTTCCAAACTACCAACCACTTAAAGTGTCTATACGGTGACTTTTCACAAAGACCATGTCACCCATTATGAACTCCAACTTCGTGCATCTCCTATCAGCATATGATTTCTTCCCACCTTTCGCAGTCTCCCCTTATTTACGAGAAAATATTCTAATAAAGAGTCAAATGAAAAGATCAGATTCTCCCCTTCACTTTCCAAGTTCTCTCAATTCCAACCTCAATTTATCGACCTTTAATTGGTATGTAACTTCAATCCATGTAAATGCCTAAGCAAATCTCAGCAATCCTTGCTACCAATTCAAATAAAATGATGTCAACATGCACCGTAACAGATAACTTGAGTACAAGTATGCTCTAACGGATATGTAGCCTTATGTAACCCTCAAAGCACATAAACAATGCCTTAAATCATCCCAGTACTATATTGATTACTTCATCTTTTATATACTAAGGTAAGACAAATCATAAGTAGACAGTGTCCCTCCTAGTATCTAATAACTTAAATCTTTTGTTATTCCTCATTTTCACCCAACAATATCAAAATCTGATGATCTCTCAAAATGATAAAAAAACATAACTTCTTTTCAAATTTTGTTCCAACTTAAGCTGTATCCTTTTACTTATGATATCACTCTTCCAATCTTCCAACAATTGTGATACCAAGGTGCCACATTTCTAGTCTATAGAAAACTCATCCTAAGTTCTTCGATATACAAGCAAGTAAACATTCAGGCATTCCAATAACGTAATCCTACTATACTCACATATTCAAACTTAGAAACTAAAATCCTAAGTCTAAGTGGAGTCCTAAATATAAGTAAAATTCTAACCTAAAATTTTCTTAGTATTAGAGGTAATTGACTAGGTGATACATCATTCACATGCAACTATTTTGCAACACAAACTATGTACACTTAGATAAATAGTCTTCCTTCCAATCCAAGGGATGATCGGAAAGAACCCTATTATCCTCTCTACAAAATCTTACCAAAATCTCCAAATCCCGTTTCTGGTGTAATTTCAGATATTAGGTACAAAAGCTAACTCATCTTATGACAGGTCGAGGGAATATAGGTAACATAATATAACTGAACTCTTAGGATCACAGTAAATCCCTAGGTTGCGCCTCTACAAGTACTCAAGTGAACCACCTTCCTATCACAATCTAGTACTATTCAATACACAGTCATCTAGTCCATTCCAAAAAAAATCCATTCCTTAATGAAATTCATTAGTGAAACCTTCACTAACATAACTTCTCATCATTTCTATTCCAACTATTTTATGGTCAAGTCAATTTAAGATGGAATTTTGTCTTCCCGTATTAATCCAGTAGAAATAATGTTCAATACTTAGTTTGTATAGTACCCGAAAACACAATTAGGAACATCTAAATGGATAATGTCCTAGTCTAATGAACCTGATATGGATCTCATGTCACATCAGCCCCAAACAATGTACTTGTTGCGATGACAACTCAAATATCAATACTTTATAAATATCGTCATGGAATGTGTAAGATGACAATCTACTTTCTTGGTTACCTACAATTACCAAGTCTAATCAACATGTGTGGTGTAAAGTTACCCGAAATGTCATATCAATGGCATTCATCCACAAAACATTCCAAACCGTCTTCCTTTTTTGGCAATGTTCAAACAACAAATATTTTAGAGACTTATGATCTATAAACTGCTTAAATTGCCTCCCAGACTTGAGAGCAAAACAATAGCTGTCATCTCAAGATCATAGGTTATATAATTCTTCTCGCGTACTTTCAAATATGGACTAGTATAAGAAGCAATTCCACTCCCATGCCTTAACCCAGCACTCAATCCCATACCACAAGCATTAGTACATACTGTGAATGCATCCAAACCATCAAGAAGTGCTAAAATAGGTGCACTAGTCAGTAACTCCTTTAGCTTAATAAAAGCATGCACATGTTTCAAGTTCCACAAGAAAACAAAATCTTTTTAATAAGATGTGCCAATGGCACAGATACCTTTGCAAAGTCTTTTAGTGGACTGCTTATAATAGCCAGCTAAACAAAAGAAACTTCTTATCTCCGTAACATATTTTGGTAAAGTAGAATATCTTTCCTTCTCCTTTCCTTACTTCGAAATTAAATAGATTTTATCCAAATCACCCTTTCAACCTTACTTGCATAAATATTTGATAACTAAAACCATACTTGGGTAGAAAACACAAAATGGTGTTCACTCTTTATTGTTACAGAAAATTTGATTTGGCACTTTACCCTTCCAATTCAAAGGTTGATTGGAAAAGCCATCAAATCATTATGATAATTTTCATTCTTTACCCCAAATCTTCTAGTGCTCACAATTCCATAATGCTCAATATTGGCAAATCATTAGCATACTGGCATATTGACTAGTGTAGCTAGTTCACCCTTATCAATTCAAATTTTATAGGTTATTTAATTCTTCTAATTCCAATCAAATTTCAAGTGAAAAGTTCTTCTTTTTTTTCAAAATTTCTGATTTTCAAATCTTATTTTTCATAAAAACTAATAAGCTTCAAAAATTATAAGATCTCTATAAATTTTAACAAACGTTTCTTTTTGTGAAAACAATATGCCGAACGTTAACTTTTTACAAAAATGAGAGCTTTAGAATAGTTATGGAAAATTACTTTTTTTTAGTTTTTCCATGTTTGAAGCTAAAAATAAGGGGTTACTAGTTCAAACTTTGAATTATACGCTTTTCTAAAAAAATTCAAACATTGATGTTTCTAATTCATTTATCATTCTTTTCTATATTCTTTCAAAAATAAATTTTCTAAAATTTATATGACCCTTCGTAGAGAATAATAAACTATTTACTTTTTCAGAAGATATCATACATCTAATGTTTCTATCTTTTTAGAGAAAATTTCTTATGGTTTATCACTTGAATTAGAGTACATGAAGACAACCTAATTTACATAAACCCGACTACTTCATATAATAGTGTTTCAGGTGCATATGGTTTGAGCTCTTCTTCTTTAAAAATTGTTAACTCAAGCCTATCCTCTACTATAATATTTAACTCTAATGTTGGAATACTCTAGCTACTCAATGGGTTTTCTACAACTATTTCTAATATAAGAATAGAACTTCCCCTATTTTTGAGGAGATATATTTTGGCCCTGAGGAATCCTTCTTCTATGCCTCCATTATGCCTTATCAACATCACACTTATTTTCTGTATGTTCAAGGGTACTACGCTTCTTTTTCTTCATCCTTAGATCCAAAATTTACTCACCACTACTAGTAGATATATAGAACCTCGATTAACTTTTCTTTATGGAGTAAATTATAATAAATGTGATGGATTTGTTCTTCACTCCAAATTGTTATAATCATAACATTTATTTTGAATCACAGCTGTTTGCTTATAAAAGGGGACATGTCAACAACTACCTTATAATTCAAAATGTGTGTTATGTGTGTGTGTATACACGTACACACATATGTAATAGAAATTATAAATATGTTCTCTTGTATGCAACTAATCCCTAAGGCATCTTGAACCTAAGCTTTGATACCAAATGTACCAACCCGAACCCCCGGACACACTGATTCAAAGCCCAAAAGTAGCTTCTGAACCATTGTCATGCTAAGAAGTATGAATCGTTAGGTTTGAAAATGGTTTATATGACATAGAGACAATTATACTTTACACCATTTACACTATTAGATCTCACGGTGGAAGAAAATAAAATATAAATATTGAAAATAATCTGAGAAACACAATCTCATAATAACAGTTGTCCATACGATAAATGACAAAATAAAGTCACCAAATGACAATATAACATAAGGCTGATAAAAGTAAAATCTCCCACTAATACTAGTATAGTGGTCTGACTAAAAGTTACAATAAGGTAAATAAAAAAAGACTACAAATACATAAATCTCCAACATCAAGTTGCCTTCTCAACACACCTTAACCAAATCACATCACTTATTACCATGTCCTCTTCTAATAGGTACTAAGAGGCAGAAATGGAGAGGATTAGAAAGAATCTTGTAAATGAATTATATCACTAGTGGCATGGTGTAAGCAAGTGATTGAAGTTCAGTTATTACCCTACACCTAGGGTGTTCCTTAGTATGTGTTTTGTGTGTATGAGTGTGTGTATAAGGAGCATGTTATTTTATGTTTTAAGCTGACTATTCTAGTTGTAGTTTATTAAAGTTCCACTCACAAGTGAAGTATACTAAAATAGAGTAATTCCTAGAGGTATTTCTAGTATATGGTTTCAAAAGTAGACCACCTAACTATACATCAACTAACCTCTCCAGTGGTAATTGCTTGGGTTGCATCTATCTAGATATACAACTAGTGCCCAACTCATTCATTGAATTAATGTCCGATAGTTCTTGACATCTACGTAATGGTGTTCCTGACCGAATATAAATCCAATGCCTAATTTGTTCATTGAATCACAGTTTGATGGTTCTTGCCATTTTTCATTGGTGCTCCCAACCGAACGTACATCCAATGCCCATTCGTTTGATCACTGTCCAACGGTTTTTTCCATCTTGCATTGGTGTACTAAGTGGAGTATGCATTCAATCCCCAGCCCATTGATTAGATCACTATCCAACAGTTCCTGCCATCTTGCATTAGTGCATCCACTTGCTAGCCTGCTTCTTAAGTTCTATATCGTTACACAAGTAGCAATCAAGTGTTGATATGCCCCTCATCTAGGATTCACTGATCCTTTTCTGAACATCTTTGTCCACTCTTTCCAGCTTCCACCAATCTATTAGCTAGGACTAGTTAAGAATGGTAAGAACATCTAATTGCACTATAATCGCATGCCACATTAAGTGTCACATTCCAATGCCTATGACTTTACCCAAATGCAGTAGGCTTCCAGCTTGCTGCCGAACTCCATTCAGCTGCCCACACTCCTAAGTTACTAGGATGTAGGAACAACTTTCCTTGATCCTACCTACTTAGCCAGTTCCAGGTCTAGGTTCAACCTGGGCCTAGTACAGTAATTTAGACGTCTAAAAATACAACTTAAACGTCTAGTTGGCTGATGAAGATAATAAAAAACGTTCTCAGACATTTAGACATCTAACTACCTTTTTTTAGACATCTAACATAATTTTTAGATGTTTAAAAAGGTATTTAAACATCTAAAATATGTTGAATTCCAAATTAAAACTCTCAAGCTATGATTTCCTAAAATCTAGACATCGAAAAACTATTTTTAAACGATTGAATGAATTTTTAGAAATCCAGTCGGACGTTTAGTTTCTTTTCTAGATTCCTATAACTTTTATATTTTGGTTATTTTTATCCATCTTTCCATGATTTCGCATACAAGTTTATGGACTTGTTTTCAACCAGATCTCTATGTGTATTTTACAACCAACTTCAAATGAGTTATTCTAACATTTGTCAATGGATTTCAAGTCAATTATACATATATGTATGTATGTCTGTATGTATATGTATATGTATATGTATATGTATATGTATATGTACGTGCACGAGTGTGTATATATATAAATGATATTTTATACTCACATTCAAATCGAAAATTACGTATATTTTAATGTAAATTAAATCAGATCTTAATAAATTCTGACCGATATGTTTGTTTATTTCTTTCTATTTTCAAAAATCATTTCAAATTAATTATATAAATCAAGTCCAGAAAAAATGAGGGTAGTCAATATAAAAATATTTTTTTATTTATCAATCCAAACATGATATACAATTTCGATTTATAAGATTAGAGATAGTTTTATTTCATTTATCAATTCAATAATTAGGTTTATCATTTCCTAAGGTTTCCTACTGTAAATTTAGCAAATTATAAATGGTTTCTGGCTGCAAATGATGTTCTTGATGCAATGAAATAGGTCCTAAGGCCTAATACCAACTTCATTAATAATTTATTATTTTTTTATCATTTTATGTAAAACTACATTTTTACCCTTATTCGTATTTTAAATTATTTTGAAAATTTTCCGAGGTGTTTTACTATTGGTAGTCTTAAACTAAAAAAATTGAAATATGAATAATCTGAACTTCTTTAAAAAAATGATAAATTGAAAAAGAAGTTTGAAAATTCATCAAAAAAGGAGTTTGAAAACATTAAGAAAACTGGAAATTTTGATTGCAGAAAATGTTTGAACTACAAGAAAGATTTTGTTAGCTTATGAAAATTTTCAATTGCTTTAAAATGAAAATTTAATTTTAAAGGATAGCAAAACTAAGCTGATTTGCAAGAATAACAGTTTACAAAAAGAGCTTATGAACTTTAAGAAATTTAAAAATTTTCAAATGCGGAATACGTGCAGATTTTTAAATATAATTGATTGACATTAAAGAAAATTTCAAAACCCTTGAAAATAAAAACTTGATTTTGAAAAATAGAAAAATAGAGGTTATTTATATAAATCCTGATTGGGAAAAGAGATTCAAAATAATCAAGGATTTTGAAAAACATGAATTTAAAAAATATCAACTGTTAAAAATGAGATGCTTGAAATTACAACCAAAATAAAACAACTTGACATAAAAAACACAGTCTTAAAGAGAGATGATTTTGAAAAGAGAAAATTTTCTATTAGTTGATATTCAAAGTTAATAAATGAAAATAATCTTATAAAATCCAAAATCAATGATCTTGAGTTGATTCTTAAAAATATTTCAATGGAAGAAAAATCATTTAACATGCAATTAGGTAATCAACTTTTTGCTAGTGGTAGAGAAGGGTTTGGATTTGGAAATATGTCTGATTGAAAACAAAAACTAGAAATACTGCTAGGGGGATAAGTGTGTTTCCCAAATGCATGAAATGTGACAGATTTGGACATAGTTGAACAATTATCATAGCAAGAACATAAATAAAAAAATCAAACAAATTTGGATTCCATAGGGTATTATTACCCATTTTTAAGGTTTGTTATACAAACAAATGCAAGTACCAAAATTTACAAACATAAACAAATATGGATCTATAGCATTTTCTAGTCCACTTACATCTTCTAACCTGTAGTCATTAAGATAGGCTAAAAAACAACTATGATGGAAATTGGTTTCGAGTTGTTCCATACATTTTATGAAAGATTTTCTAGTGTTTCTTATCGTAAGAAAGGTATTATTTCTGAACTCTTTTTCTTAGTTTTCTTTTAATGTTTAAAATCTAATTTTCTGACACTGTGTGGTGAAAGGTCATAACATGAGCTCTGAAACTCCAATTTGCAAATTTCAAAATGTTTTGCAAAAAAGACAAAAAGTTCTAGAAGTTCTTTGTTTTAGACTTTCCATATTATGATCTTATGCCAATGAAAAACTACAAACAATTCGGTATATTGTTTCAAAATTATTTTAGAACTATGTAACACAACTATCGTATTCTGACCATATATGTGCTTTAGTATTCTAAGTTATAAAATTGAAGATTTTTGAAAACCTTACAAAAAATACTGCAATTTTCATTGTTTGAGTTTTCAACGATTCATTTCAAAAATCCTTGAGGAAATGCATTCATTTTGATACTATAGTTAGTTATCATTCTAGATTGATTTTGACATAGCTGTAGTAAATTGACCATAGTTGAACATTGTAACTCTAAAATTTAAAATTCTTGATGTTCTGGAAAGTACATAGATAAATATATAAATTTTATGTTTTTAGATTATTCTTATTCATACCGAAAAACCATGGAATGCATTAATAGAGTCAATACATTGCTTGAAAAGTTATTCTAATTTGTCTACACAAGCTATAATTTTTTGGACACAATTTTTGATTCGTTTGTCATTTTGGCCTAAAATATTAAAAAATTGATTGGCAATTTAAAATTTTTGAACATTCATGTTTCTTACTAAATCAAATTCTGAACTTAAAATTTGCAAATAAATGTTTCAGAACGGAATAAATTTTTAAAACTACAACGGTTAATGTTTTAAAAAATAAGGATGATGTTTTGACATAAATGTGATTATCATATTCTTTTTTATGTGATGATATTTTCTTTTTCATTTCGAATGATCACTAATAAATGATATGATAAAGGGTGTTTTTTTGCTTTTGTTTGACATGTGTATTTTTATTAAGAAATTCAAATGTGGAGCCTATTTGAATGATATTGTGGAGTACATAATGCACTTGTTTGATGATGCATATCTTTTATGATTGACTTTGATAATGAGAGTATGTTGCACTTAACTTTCAACGATGAATGTAATGACCAGTTTTATTCCAAGATATTTGATTGGAAGAATTCTAAAATTTGTTACAACCACCACAAAAAAGATGTTAGTACACCAAGCACTATCTGAGGTATCATTTTATGCCACCTTAGACACCTAAAGAGTTTAAGTCTTATTGTAAAAGCCTAATTGTTCTTTCTTGTTAGAATATTATGGTATGACTTTGACTTTTATGATTCTTCGGGTCTGATATTTTTGTGTTTCTTCACAAGTTAATATTTAACAGTTTTTTTGCATATGTGGAGAGCTTGTTTTTTTGAACTAATTTATTTCCAATAAAAATCCAAAAGTATGTTTTTACCTTTTAAGATTTTATTTTTTTGCAAAATTGAACGACCCAAAAACATGTTAATTACTTAGGATTCTCTTTGCTCTCCATATATATTCATGAAGTGAATATTTTGACGTGAGACATTTCTGATTGAATGTTCTGACACGAAATTTGATGTGAAACTTCTATTCACATGAGAGTTTTGGTTAGAAAATTTTGACATGATAATTTGAAATGGAACTTCTTGAGATGAGATTTTGATGTTCAACACTTGACATTATTTTTGAAAATGAACTTTTAAAATAAATTATTGATCTTTTTGTAATGAACTTTTAAAATGGATTTTTGATATGCTCTTGATATATTAGGCTCAAGATTAGAATATTAATCTAGAAATATTTTTTTGAGATATTTATAGAGAATTTACTTTTGAAACCATATTATAATTAATTGAACTTTATTTCATTGTTTTCAAAATTGTTGATATTGATTGCAAAGTCAATTAAGAATATTACTTTTTTTGGCAAGGCAAGCCGGTTTATAAACTGGTCCATCCACTTTAATTTAATAAAATTTAATATAGCTGTGAGGAAGAAGTTCCTCAATAGCTACGGCATATATGCCTAAAGTGCATAAAACCCATTACAAGTTGTATAAGGAAATCACATTGAGATCCAAAATAACCAAGGAAACTCTGGTCCAACCGAAGCTATAACAGCTTCCACTATTACATACGTAACTAAATAGACTAAGAATAATGACATAACAGAATATTATAAGAAAAACACTTAGGCAACAAAAGACTATGACCTAGTGTAACACCCCGTAATTTGGCGTTAGTTATTTAATTAGTTAGTTAATTAATTAGGCTTCGAAAATGGAATTTGTGCAAATGATGGAATTTAACCATGGAACTTGAATCATTGCGTCTATGGCAAAATTTTAAGCAACTTTCATATTTGGAGTTTTGTGATCGGAGCCCAAAAGAAGAAATTATGGACGAAAAACGAATTCGAAACGAAAATAATTAAGTAAGAAAAATTAATATTCATTAATTAATTGCTCGGGCCCACAGGCTGACCTGTCATTACTACCAGTAGACCTCTAGCGGTTAATCGGTATTCCAAGGGTGGTCGACTGGTCGCCTTCGAGCGGCTAGGGTTAGGCCAGGCCACAACGTCCCAGATCTGATATTTTAAATCGTACAGTTCTAATTGATTCTAGTGCCTATAAATTCGGTCCTAGCCCTCCCTTCTCTTCTCACATTTTTATTGAGGCGGTAGTTAAACTCTTTCATTTCTTCTTCTCCACTTTCTTTTTAAATTATAAAGATAAAATATTTGTATCTATATTCATACAAATTGGAGATGAATAGAAATCTAATAAAAAGGAGTAGAGAAGAGATCAACCATATGCGTATTTGAGTTAATTATATATTTTAATGTATGTATATACCATTTTATACATACCTCTTGGATTAAAAAGGATTTGGAGATGAATCAAAGGTTCTACTTCAGATCTGGAGATTTGGATCGCTTTTAAATGGTGAGTAGGAAATTTTATAGATTGTTATAATATGAAAACTATCCCGTTGGTGTTTATTTGATTTTTTTGCCTAATTGGATAATTGTATATGAGTTGTAGGCAATGAATTGAATATGATCTGAATATACTAAATATTGCCTACATATTCTTGTTTAAGAATTGATTTAAAATTGTGTGCAACCTGATCTAGAAATCGGTCCTAAAAGTATGAATTTAGAATATTGATTTGAATAAAATTTATTCCAGATCTGAACTAGGTTGTATAATAATGTTATAAATTTGGATTATTACCCTAATTTTATTGGAATGTAAACTTTTTTATGTTTGGAATTGTTGGAATTTAGATCCGTTTAATATTTATAAATTAGTTTGATTTCTTTCTCTTTTAAAAAAATATAGCGTTTGATCTACCAAGGAATATATGTAAATAAAAAGAGAAAGAGACGTGTAAAGTATGAAATTTATTGCAGTTTACACTGTTTATTTCAATAATAAAAAGAAATGATTATTCCTTGTAATTTCTAATGATGTAATCTTTTATATTTTAAAGTTAAATCTGGAGTAATTTATTGAAATTATAGCGAACAATCTTTTTAGATATGATCCAACAATTGAACATAGAAAAGAATATTCTAGTGCAGATATATAACTGGAATATATTCGATAAAACTAGATAAGTATACGTAATTTACTACGCTTGTAATAATTAGATAAATATCTAATAACGACGCTTACACGTAAGATTCACATTTAGGATAATTAATTAATGAGAAAGGAATTTAAAAGATTGCAACTCCAATGAATGGGAAATAAATGGTAACAAATATGGGAGTTGCAATAATTTGATATGGTATATGGATTGATAGGACCGAAAAAATGGAATATATATATATATATATATAGAAAAGGTTATTAATTTGAAATTAGTAATCACACATAAATGTCTTAAGAAATATCCGTTATGATTTTGTGGACAAATTGACATTTATGAGCATTTAATGGGGATTTATGGGTAGATAAATATTTAAGGTAAATCTTATTTTCATAAATAAAAATGGAATTAATAAAATAAGTCCAAATGTCTACCTAAGATAATATAAGTAAAGACTTAGGATGGTAAATTGGACTTAGTGGGTTGGTGATGCGAGGTCAGTAGAGTCACTCGACGGAAGACTACCCTTCACTTTGAGGCTACCAGCAGTCGGGTGTAGTTATAATTAATATGAGATATCACTAATCCTAGGACCCTTAACAACGTAAGAGATTGGGCTTGCTTTCTAAATTGGAAAGTATTAAATGGTCCAAATTTGGAATTAGAAGCAGTGAGGAATATCTCCATAGAGGTTCGCTTTTGGTTTGAGGTCTTAAGTTGCTGTTGGGTCCGTCTGTCTCCTAAATGGAAGTATTAAGTAACCTAGTGAGATTTGAAATAAATAAATAAGGATGTCTCTAAAAAGGGTTTACTTTAGTGTTTAGGTCTTAAGTGGCTATAGGGTCTGCCTCCTTACCAAAAGAAGTAACTTAATGAGATGTCATATTTATAATTAAAGAGTGATAGTGGATGTCTTAAGTGGCTGTAGGGTCCTCCTCTTTCCTATAGAAGAAGTATTAAGTAGCCCAATGAGATTTCCAAACAATGACAGCTAGATAGTACCATAATGGACCATGCTTCTGGAAATAGGTCTTAAACGGTGGGGTCTGCCTTAATTAAGTTCTTAAATTACTAGAGTCGGCCTATTTTCCACTTGGAAGTTGTAACATCCCCTATCTGGAGGCTCGAAGCTAAGCGCTATAGATGCTACAATTGTTAACTTCAAGTGATCAAATATGGTAATGTTAATGGTATCCGTAATATCAGAAGCACTTGAATAAGAAATAAAATCATTACAGATTAAAACACTTTTTTGATTACATTTCAAAACAACATTTCATATTCAAGTTCCATAATCCAAAACGTTTCCCAGGTTCATCAAATATAATTATTATATAAATACGCCAAGAGCGACATACGAAGATGCCCCTTTGGATGACCAGAGTACTAAATAGTCATAAAAGACTTAATACAACACAATGGAAATAAAACATAACAACTCCTATATAGCTAACTTCAGCCTCCTGCTCATCTTCAGAAGCTTTATTCATCCACCTATTAAAACTGTAAATCCCCATCCCTCAGCCTACTCAAATCAATTTTGAGCATCCAAGAGTTTAAGGGGAAAAGCATAACCTTCGATGGTATCAAATCTTCGTTTTAAAATAGAAAGCCCTTAGGAAACATTCTCTTTCGAAACCTATTATACCTTTCGATGGTATCAAATCTTCATTTTAAAATAGAAAGCTTCGAGATAAATGAAAGTACCCCTTTAGAAAGCATTATGTTTGCTCTTAAAAATCATTTGGGTCAAAATGGTTATATATGAAAGTATCTCTTTCGAAACCAACAAAAATTAGTTTAGGGAAAAATTTGATGGTGTCGGAACCATCTTAGTCGAAAGCAAAAGACTCTAAAAATCGACACTTCGATGGACAGAGTCGAAACCCTCTTTTGACTCCATCACCTTTGATACCCTCAACCCCTTTGAAAGCATACAGGAAATAGGCTTAAGTAAAACTAAAGTAATCCCTCCGACAACATAGATGACTTCAATGCAGACAAAAGGGGGATTAGAGGCTTGGTTTCGACGGAGGCAAAACCTAGCCTTTCGGAAGCAATTATTTAAAAGAAAAAGGTACTCCTTCGAAAGCAAACACTTTAGCACAACATGACAACCTTCTTTTGAAAGCTAATTATAAATCCTTTTTGAAAGCATAGCTTTCGATGGTGTCAAAAGCTATAGGTAAAACTAAGCAAGGGATTAACTTATGAAAACATAGCAGGGTTTCGACCCCATCGGAAGCTACTCCTTTCGACACCATGGCTTCCGCTTTCCTTCCAATCCACTGCATACCACCTAAGTGATATCATGTGTATTGGTTTTGACTATAGTGGTTTTGACTATGACGAAGCGGAGTCAATGGAGTCTAAAGGTACTTACTAACAGAGGCGAAACATCCTTTTTTGATTTAAAGGCTGAATTATAGCAACTTTTAGTAATTTCTCTTTAACAACTTGCCTATTTGTAAACTATTGCTTGGTTGTCATAAAAGCCTTTCAAAAACTTTACCTTTATAACTGCCGCATTAATATTAGATTAAAACCATTAAATAATGCATCGTTTTAGCCCTTTCGTGTACTAAAACCGATTATTTTAGAAAAGTCCTTTTCAAATAATTTATTTTCCTTAGTAAATTAATAAGGAAAAATCCCGAAAAATCACAAAAATTACGTTTCATCATGTAGTCAAACATATTAAAATTTTAGACCCAATTTCTTTCTAAAATTCTCGAAATAAATTTGAAACCCAATTATATCATATTTTTCAATAAAAATTCATAATAAAATTTCCATAGCTTGTAATTCTGAAAATTAAAACCCATCTCCAAAATCATGTTTAACTTAACATAAAAAATTTCCGTGGCAATCTGAAATCATATATTCTTGGTTTTATGTCTAAACTATGCAAATTCAAGTGCTTATGAATTAAAACAAATCATCATAATATAACTCAAGCATATTATCATTCATTTTATCACAAAAATGAATTTAAATCATAAATCTGAAACCATATAATCATAGGATAAAAATAGAGATGGTAGAAGATTATTATTTTCCTTAAACTTGACAAGGAATTTGAGATTTGTTGTTGATTAATCCTCCCTAGCTTTTGATCCTTAGCTTTAGATTAAAATTCCTCTTCTTCTTTGTTAATGGCTGGCTTTATTTGGGTTCTTGTGTTTGTTTTGATTATCGTGGTATTATATTTTAATCAAATCTCAATCTCCTTATCGTGGTATTATATTTAATTTATTCAATTAAATCTTCTGAATAATATTATACAAATTTAGGGATGTTATAGGCTCCCCCCTAAAGGATTTTGTCCTCGAAATTCAGTAAGGACTAAATACTAAACATAGCAATCATCTGTAACAACCCCTAACAACCATACTAGTCTAACTGACTAGCAACTATCTATATAAATCTAATATAGACGTACCCTCAAAGCAAATCAAGATAAGTATCTCTAATCATGTCCTCTGCCTCCCAAGTACAGTCCTTCTTATTGTCGCTCCACTGAACTTTTACCAACCTAACTGTCTTGTTCCTTAATCTTTTCTCATCTCTAGCTACAACCCGAACTGATTGTCTAAAAAAAGTGAAATTAGGCTCTACCACTAAGTCATCCAACCCTGTCGGAGGAATAGTAGTCTCTATATCATGCACATACTTCAAAGATGAGACACATGAAATACATTATGGATACCTTCCAAACGGCTCGGCAACTCTATTCTTTATGCGAGCTTTCCAATCCTCTCTATAATCTGGAATGGACCTACATATCTTGGGGCTAACTTCCCCAACTTTCCAAATCGTAACACACCCTTCATAGGCAATACTTTAATGAAAACCTTATCTCCAACTGAGAATTCTAGGTCCTTATGCCTCTTATATGCGTAACTCTTCTGTCTGGACCAAGCTTCTTTCATCCTTCCTTGGATTAACTCAATCGTCTCTGATGCCTCTCTAACCAAAACTTGACCTAAGATCAATCTGTCTCCAGTCTCTAACCAACAAGCTGGTGATTTTCATGGTCTTCCATACAAAGCTTCAAACAACGCCATTCCTATACTAGTCTTGTGATATCCCTAAATTTTAGGCAATATCAATTTAATAATCTGTATTAAAAAATTAAATTGATTTGATAATTTTGTAATTTAATTTGAATTAATTTAATAATCTTCTTTAATAAATATTTAAATTAGTGAATTTATCTTTTAAAAGCTAAATAAAATGTTTTCTATTTATAATGAATATATATATATTTGTATATATATTGTAATTAGAAATCTTTGGTTTGAATTTTATAAAAAATTAAATAATGTTTTTAAATTCTAATATCTTGGGTAAACTGGGAAATTATGATTTATTTGAAGTTAAAACTTTTCAAAAATATTTTATAAGTAACTATATGGTTTTAAAATACTTAAGGTAAATATTACTAGTTTAAATATCTTTAATTTAGATTTTTAAATAAGATTAGCAAAATGATTTGTTTAACATTATTATTTTTATATGATTTGTAAATTAGCTATGAAAGTTTAAAATTAAAATATGAAACATTAATCCATTTAAATAATAAGTAATTTATAATCTCTTGTATAAATTATATAAAATTGTCAAGTGAGTTATTTTCAAATAATAAATATATGTATTGTTTTTATATATAAATATAATTGGTTTTACTCTTTAAAGTTATCTATATATATATATCTAAGTATTAAAAACTAATTAATTAAGTTAAAAGCTTTTTATTAACACTTAAATTATAAATACAAATTACTTACAAGACAAGTGTAAACATTTTAGAGCTAAATTAACATGTGTTAAGTAATAAACCATTTAATGTGACAAATGTAAATTATCTTAACAAGTGGCATTTTAAGTTTGGTTTTCTTTTTATTTTTATTTAATAAAATTTCAGCCCATGCAAATATGTCTTTCTTCCTTTCATTTCTTTTGCCATTCTCTTTCAAAAAGCTAAGAAGAAACTCAAAATCAAAACAATCTTCCTAAAACAAATCTGAAACCTTCCTCAAAACTAAAAGAAAAATCAAATCAATTTCCAAATTCTTAAATCATTTTCAAGTTAAAACCTGTAATCTCTTCATGTCCAAACCTCTTTCCTCAAGCATGAACAGACTTTCATATTTGCAACCTGGAAAAGCATTTCAAGCTTGTAAACAAACCAGTGAACATACTCCTCAAAAATCAAATTCGAGCCTGCATTTTTCCAAAATCATTAACCTGAGATCTGTATTTTTCCAAAAACCTGAGAGCAACAAATATGATAATCTTTCCTCTCAAAAACAATAAGTAATCGAATTCCTCAAAATCAAAACTAAGACCTGTAATTCAGTTTCCAAAATCAGATGGAAGCCTGTAGCCTTCTTCAAAAGCCTGCAATTTCTGTCTCAAACAAAATCTGGAGTTTGTCTTCTGCAATATAGGATCTTGGACCTGCATGCAAGCCTAAAATAACAGCATGCAAGTTTTAAAATCAAACAAAGACTCAAGTTTTAAAAGATTCAAAAGATTTTTCAAAGTGGAGACTCTGCTCTTCATTTCAAAATAAGGTGAGTAAACACTAAATCTTAAAAACAGTTTTCTTTAAAATCTGTTATGATGCATGTGTTGGATGTTGTAGTAGATTGTGTTGTATAATTATATGGATGTTAATGCATGTATATTATGTATATGAAATGTCTGTGTGGTATGCCTATTATTGACTGTGAATACATATATTATAGAAACTCTGTTTCTAAATTCCCAAACTCAAATTCTAGTGAAAATTCTCTAACTTTTGATTCAAGCTTTGTTAGGATTTAATTACAGAACGAATTATGTTTGTAGTATAATAGGTTTTAGTTTAAAAACTTGTTTAGATTAAGATAACATAGTATTGTTTCTGGAAATCTAAAACATCAATGCATGTTTAATAAAAGTGAAAGCTCAAACATTATAATATATATTTTCAGGATAGTAAATCAAATACCCAAACTAAAATATGATTTTTAAAACTCAAATCATAGTTTGTAATGATGGGGTGTATGGGCAGTTCTGGTTTGACCAGAAAAGGGGAAATGGGTGATTTCTGAGGAGCTCGATGGTTTGGGAGTTCGTGTATCTTTCTGGAGGAAGATGAGTGGTCAGAGACGTGGAGAAAAATAGTAGAAGTGTTGGTAGATCACCGTGGAAGTGGCGATAGAGAATTTTGTTCTGTAGCCCTAGTTTGTCTGGGAAGAATAATTTGGATCGGTTCGATTTCTACAGTGGATCGAGTGCAATGAGGTTTCTGGTGATGGTAGGTGGTGGGTTGACGAGAACTTGGCCGGAGTTTCAGAAGTAATGGCGGTCGGAGCTTCGAGAAGGAGGCGTTGACAGGATTTGATGGTAGTGGCTGTTATTGTTTCCAGGTTCGAGTTGAAGTCTCGATTTGATTTCGAGCCTCTGTATGACGATCTGGTGATCGTGGGGAGACGTGGGGCTGTTTTCTGATGTGGGGTGATCGGCGAGGTTGGCTGAAGTTCATCGGAGCTCCGTGCATATGTACGGTGTGCATGGATTTGTGTCTGGTGATGTTTGTTTAGGAATTAGTATACTCGAGTTATCTCGAGTAATTCGAGTCTTGACTCGAAGCAATGTGGGATTTTACTCGGAGTAAATTAGGCAAGGCTCGGGGGAAATTTCTGGGTTAAAGGGGAAATCTGCTCTGTTTTAAAAAGTTAAAACTAGGTTTTTAAAATGTAAAGAAGATTTAAATTTAAGTTTAAATCTAAATTTAAAATTAGATTCAAGTTTAATTTGAATCTTAGTTTGAAAATAAATTAAGTTTTTTAAATTCAAATTGTTTTTTTTAATAACTTAAAAGTGTTAAGAAATTAAGTGTATTTAAAAGAGATTGAATTTAAAATGGAGTTTGAAAATGTAAAGAAGGATTTAAATAAAGTTTATAAATTTAAAAGTTTTATAAATTAATGAAATGGATAATTACTTAAAGTAATTAAGGATTTAAACTTAAGGTTTAAGATTAATTATTCTTAGAATAATTAACTTGTAATTTAAGAATCATTAATTAAATAAGGTTAAATTTTAATTAATGATTAGAAGATAATTAATCTAGTAATTAAGATTGTTTAAGTTATAGTTAAGCACTTAATTAATAAATAATTAGTGATTAATTAAATGATTAATAAAGATAAATTAAATAGTAATTAATAATGATTAATCTAAGTTAATTACTTAAGAGAAGTAATTAAAGAATTGATGAAGATCATTAAGATGAGATAAGTAATTAATTAATGTGATTAATTTTTATAATTAATTAGATTAATTAAGGATAATCAATTATAGAAATGGTTAAGTATATTTATGGAAGTAATTTGGATTTAATTACTTTTAGGAATTAATCAAGGGATTAATTAAAATTAACTAAGGAGTAATTAATTTATTAAATGAAGTAATTAAAGATAGTTAATTACTGAATGTGGTTAATCAAGAGTGATTAATAAATATGGTTTGATTAAAGATTAATTACTTAATGTAATTAATTTAAATATAATTAATAATTAAAGTAATAATTAAGGATCATTAATTAATATAATTAATGATGTAATTAAGGTTTGATTAATTAAGATTAATTAATCAATAATAAGTCATTATAAAGTAATTAATTAATGTAATTAATTTAAAGATTAATGTAATTAATTATAGTTAATTAATTAATGAAGTAATTAAAGTTTAATCACTGTATTTGATTAAGGATAATTAATTTGTAAAATTAATTAAGGAATTACTTGAATGTAATTAAGGGGTATTAATCAAGGGTGATTAATTAAGATGATTAATGTGAGGATAATGAACTAATTGATTTGTAATCAATTGATGGTTAAGTAAGCAAGGTTTAAAATGATGAAGTAATTAATTTAATTCATTTTAAATTAATTAAAGATAAGTAATTAATTTAATTCACTTTAAATTAATTAGAGATGGAAGTAATTAATTTAATTCATTTTAAATTAATTATAAATGGTGTTATTATAGATCATTGCTTATAAATGGATGATATTGATTACTTTGAATGGTTTGAATCTCAGATATGAGATTTGTATTGTGTGATATGGATGTATTGGTTGCATATTGATAATGATATGGATTATCTGTTTGTGATAATAATGTTGATATCTATTGTGATATTGTAAATTATCTATCTGTGTGTAGTATAGATAAGAATTGAACTGTTTTAACCTTTAAACAACTTGGCCTTAAAAGATACGTTTTGGATTTCGATGAGACCGGGATCGGGTTTCCGTATACCGGAATTCCAGGTCTGGAGACCCGAATACCACATCGATCCAAATTTACGATAGGTCGTGAATCTCAAGTGAAGATGAAGATTCAAAGTGCAAGGGTTATTGTCGTTAACTCTGAGGGTGATTCCAAAACGAGTGTAACGAGATAATGCCTTCGGTTTCGTTCGAACCCGGAACGAACTTATATGGATTGAATGCTTTCAGCACATCGTCAGGCGGACGATGAGCATTCTAAGTGATATGTTCTGATTAAAGGTAATCGTAACCTCAAGCCTCATCAACCGGGAATGGCTAAAACAGGGGAGGTGCAGCAAGGCTTCGTGGGTAGCACCCACTGAGAGCAAGATAGATCCCTGTCTAGAGGTCCCTTTTCTTTTATTCGGCTTAGTGTGTGGTTGGTCGCGCCAACTACGGGATTATCTTGTTCGGGATTATCCAGTAAGGGATGGTTCCGGCTTTGTGTTGCAGGGGAGCGGGCGTACTCCTCGGTACGGTGATCTAGGCCACGTACTGTGACGGGCGGTACCCCAGTAGCCCTGCCATTGTATGGAATCCAAACTCCAATAAGTGCCGTACGTATTAGTTGTGCCCAACTATGTTGGAATGTGAGATGTAAGCATTTCAGCTATTTCTGTATTTTACTTGAAAACCCTAGACCCTATTATAATACAATCGGATTTCCTATCAAATGTTTTAGTTAGCGTAAGGTAAAAACTTACCCATGTTTATTTGTGGGAAGTCTTACGTGATACTTTTGTTTTCAAAGGTTTTTCAAAGTTAAACAATCTTAACCGTTTACTCACACCAGACCCATGTCTGACCCAAGTGTTTATTTTCTGTTTTATTAAACTCTTGGGTACTCAAATTTGTATGAGTAGTCAAGGGAATTCAGGTTAGTCTTGACGTATTCTGGAGGAGCTGTGGAGCAGGAGGCTTCAGCGAATAGATATATAGAGTTTCCGCTGTGTATGATAGATGTACTTGTGTTGTATAATAGACAGAAGTTTATAACTGTCTATTCTGTGATGTATAAATTGTGTACTCTGATGTATATGATACTATGTAATATCTTATGTGATATAATATATTTCTCGTTCCGCTGTGAGATTTCTGATGTGTTGTTGTTCTTTCTTCTTTTCTTTTCTTCTTCTATCCCTTTCTTTCTTAATTAACGATGCGACTTTCTGTGGAGAAAAAGTCGGGTAGAAACAGTTGGTATCAGAGCAGTAGGTTGAGTGAATACCTAGGCTCTGAAGTGGTGTCTATCTTGAGAGCGCGTAATTGTTAGTTATATAAAAATGGTTTTATATTGTGTTAATTGATCGGTTGAGTGGTATATGGATTCTGGTCAATACGAGTAGCTAACGTTATTGATAGGGATCTCTAAACACTTGAACCAGGCCAACAGACACAATATTGTTTTAAAAAGGTAGATGAAATAATTTTACCCAGAAATAATTTTATAAAAAAAATATATCATTTTAAATATATATATTTATGTATTTCTACCTATTTATTGGGTTACCTGTTCGGGTTTTCCAATATAAGTTATAAAGGTAGATAAGGTGGTAGTGTGTGTAACACAATTACCAATAGTTGGAGTTTGAATGTTGAGGTTGGAAGTGTATTTGTCGAGACTGTAAACCTAATACCGTCTCGAGTGAACTTTGCAGTTGTGTAAGGATTTCATCGATCTCTGAAGAAAACCTGTTATGGTTCGGAGTTTATCTTTGAAGTTGGATGAGTAGAGTTGGATCTGTCGGTTAGGCAGAAGCGAGTGATGGTATCTCAGGAAATTGTAGCTGTGTGATGAGACGCAGTGAATATGGATGTTCCCGAAGATGTTTTCTTTTGGAACAAGTTAATGAAGTGTGTCTGTTTCGGTGTTGTGGCTGAGTTCAGCATGGTGTTTCTGTTTGGTTTGAGGTTCGAGTTTCTCGAAGAGCTTTGGATTGAGAAGTCTTTGGCATCTGTGGCAGCAGTGCAGCTCGGAGTGTTCTTTGCGTTGGCAGGAAGTTCTTCCGGCTTAGCAGTTTTCTGGAGGTGGAGTTCAGAAGCAACAGAGTGGATCCATTTCTTCAATGGATTGGATAGATAAGCGTAAGCTGTTCTGATTGGTAAAGAGAGAACAGTTTCTTTGCATTTAGGCTGGGTTGATCGCAAAAGTGACTTGCGATTGCTGAGTGTTCTCTTAGATTATCAGAGTTTTTCTGGATGTCTTCAGGGAAGTCAGAGGTTTGTCGGCATTGGAGATTGAGTTTTCTTATCGACTGGATTCCAGGAGTGATACTGGTGGTTCAACTCAGTAGAAGGATGGTTCCTTGAGATAGAGTTTGGTGAAGCAGCCCAAATTTTGGTGGATTATCTGAGATTTCTTTTATGGATCTGATGAACCATTTTTCTGGGATATGTTTTCCAGTTTGTGCTCGTATTCTCTTCTGCTCCATATCAGAGTTGTGCAGCAAAAGCAGTTTGACAAGTACGTCTGTTTGTTTTTCTGGATTGAAGAAGTAAGTTTAGTTTTCTGTTGTTTGAGGAGTAGGATTGGTGTCTTTGGTTTTGGTTGATCTTGAGGAGATCATTGTGGTGGGTTGTTTTTGATCTAGTTTGTTTCTAAAGGCATCAGCAAAGGATGAGGTGATCAGTAAGGATGTAGGCAGCTCAGGATCATCCGAAGGAATTTGAATTTCTAAGACGGAGATTTGATTTTGGATAAGTTTTCTCCGATCGAAGGAGCTATAAGATTGGGTAAGTCTGGGAAGACAGCTCCGTGGTATTTTGGATCTCTTCTGTATTCTGATTTGGATAAGTGTTTGATCTATCTCTGGTTTTGGAACCAGCAGTTTAGAGAGACTTGGTTGTTGAGTCAGACTCGTCTGTAGTCTGATATCTTGTTTAGTTCTGTAAATACTAGATGAGTTGGAACTCTGTAGCTTAGTAGTTTAGATTGTTTGTAGAGCGAGTATCCCGATATATATATACTTGGGAAAACTCAAGAAAATTCTATCCAGAATTTTTCTGGATAGTTAAATTTGTTTGATTAGATAAATTGGTTGCTATGATTGTTAGCATATGATTGATATAGGATTGTGCTTTGAAAATTAAATTTTTAAATGAGATTATTAAATTACCTTTGCTTTTAATTTCGGGACGAAATTATTTTAAGGGGGGAGGAATGTGATATCCCTAAATTTTAGGCAATATCAATTTAATAATCTGTATTAAAAAATTAAATTGATTTGATAATTTTGTAATTTAATTTGAATTAATTTAATAATCTTCTTTAATAAATATTTAAATTAGTGAATTTATCTTTTAAAAGCTAAATAAAATGTTTTCTATTTATAATGAATATATATATATATATTTGTATATATATTGTAATTAGAAATCTTTGGTTTGAATTTTATAAAAAATTAAATAATGTTTTTAAATTCTAATATCTTGGGTAAACTGGGAAATTATGATTTATTTGAAGTTAAAACTTTTCAAAAATATTTTATAAGTAACTATATGGTTTTAAAATACTTAAGGTAAATATTACTAGTTTAAATATCTTTAATTTAGATTTTTAAATAAGATTAGCAAAATGATTTGTTTAACATTATTATTTTTATATGATTTGTAAATTAGCTATGAAAGTTTAAAATTAAAATATGAAACATTAATCCATTTAAATAATAAGTAATTTATAATCTCTTGTATAAATTATATAAAATTGTCAAGTGAGTTATTTTCAAATAATAAATATATGTATTGTTTTTATATATAAATATAATTGGTTTTACTCTTTAAAGTTATCTATATATATATATATCTAAGTATTAAAAACTAATTAATTAAGTTAAAAGCTTTTTATTAACACTTAAATTATAAATACAAATTACTTACAAGACAAGTGTAAACATTTTAGAGCTAAATTAACATGTGTTAAGTAATAAACCATTTAATGTGACAAATGTAAATTATCTTAACAAGTGGCATTTTAAGTTTGGTTTTCTTTTTATTTTTATTTAATAAAATTTCAGCCCATGCAAATATGTCTTTCTTCCTTTCATTTCTTTTGCCATTCTCTTTCAAAAAGCTAAGAAGAAACTCAAAATCAAAACAATCTTCCTAAAACAAATCTGAAACCTTCCTCAAAACTAAAAGAAAAATCAAATCAATTTCCAAATTCTTAAATCATTTTCAAGTTAAAACCTGTAATCTCTTCATGTCCAAACCTCTTTCCTCAAGCATGAACAGACTTTCATATTTGCAACCTGGAAAAGCATTTCAAGCTTGTAAACAAACCAGTGAACATACTCCTCAAAAATCAAATTCGAGCCTGCATTTTTCCAAAATCATTAACCTGAGATCTGTATTTTTCCAAAAACCTGAGAGCAACAAATATGATAATCTTTCCTCTCAAAAACAATAAGTAATCGAATTCCTCAAAATCAAAACTAAGACCTGTAATTCAGTTTCCAAAATCAGATGGAAGCCTGTAGCCTTCTTCAAAAGCCTGCAATTTCTGTCTCAAACAAAATCTGGAGTTTGTCTTCTGCAATATAGGATCTTGGACCTGCATGCAAGCCTAAAATAACAGCATGCAAGTTTTAAAATCAAACAAAGACTCAAGTTTTAAAAGATTCAAAAGATTTTTCAAAGTGGAGACTCTGCTCTTCATTTCAAAATAAGGTGAGTAAACACTAAATCTTAAAAACAGTTTTCTTTAAAATCTGTTATGATGCATGTGTTGGATGTTGTAGTAGATTGTGTTGTATAATTATATGGATGTTAATGCATGTATATTATGTATATGAAATGTCTGTGTGGTATGCCTATTATTGACTGTGAATACATATATTATAGAAACTCTGTTTCTAAATTCCCAGACTCAAATTCTAGTGAAAATTCTCTAACTTTTGATTCAAGCTTTGTTAGGATTTAATTACAGAACGAATTATGTTTGTAGTATAATAGGTTTTAGTTTAAAAACTTGTTTAGATTAAGATAACATAGTATTGTTTCTGGAAATCTAAAACATCAATGCATGTTTAATAAAAGTGAAAGCTCAAACATTATAATATATATTTTCAGGATAGTAAATCAAATACCCAAACTAAAATATGATTTTTAAAACTCAAATCATAGTTTGTAATGATGGGGTGTATGGGCAGTTCTGGTTTGACCAGAAAAGAGGAAATGGGTGATTTCTGAGGAGCTCGATGGTTTGGGAGTTCGTGTATCTTTCTGGAGGAAGATGAGTGGTCAGAGACGTGGAGAAAAATAGTAGAAGTGTTGGTAGATCACCGTGGAAGTGGCGATAGAGAATTTTGTTCTGTAGCCCTAGTTTGTCTGGGAAGAATAATTTGGATCGGTTCGATTTCTACAGTGGATCGAGTGCAATGAGGTTTCTGGTGATGGTAGGTGGTGGGTTGACGAGAACTTGGCCGGAGTTTCAGAAGTAATGGCGGTCGGAGCTTCGAGAAGGAGGCGTTGACAGGATTTGATGGTAGTGGCTGTTATTGTTTCCAGGTTCGAGTTGAAGTCTCGATTTGATTTCGAGCCTCTGTATGACGATCTGGTGATCGTGGGGAGACGTGGGGCTGTTTTCTGATGTGGGGTGATCGGCGAGGTTGGTTGAAGTTCATCGGAGCTCCGTGCATATGTACGGTGTGCATGGATTTGTGTCTGGTGATGTTTGTTTAGGAATTAGTATACTCGAGTTATCTCGAGTAATTCGAGTCTTGACTCGAAGCAATGTGGGATTTTACTCGGAGTAAATTAGGCAAGGCTCGGGGGAAATTTCTGGGTTAAAGGGGAAATCTGCTCTGTTTTAAAAAGTTAAAACTAGGTTTTTAAAATGTAAAGAAGATTTAAATTTAAGTTTAAATCTAAATTTAAAATTAGATTCAAGTTTAATTTGAATCTTAGTTTGAAAATAAATTAAGTTTTTTAAATTCAAATTGTTTTTTTTAATAACTTAAAAGTGTTAAGAAATTAAGTGTATTTAAAAGAGATTGAATTTAAAATGGAGTTTGAAAATGTAAAGAAGGATTTAAATAAAGTTTATAAATTTAAAAGTTTTATAAATTAATGAAATGGATAATTACTTAAAGTAATTAAGGATTTAAACTTAAGGTTTAAGATTAATTATTCTTAGAATAATTAACTTGTAATTTAAGAATCATTAATTAAATAAGGTTAAATTTTAATTAATGATTAGAAGATAATTAATCTAGTAATTAAGATTGTTTAAGTTATAGTTAAGCACTTAATTAATAAATAATTAGTGATTAATTAAATGATTAATAAAGATAAATTAAATAGTAATTAATAATGATTAATCTAAGTTAATTACTTAAGAGAAGTAATTAAAGAATTGATGAAGATCATTAAGATGAGATAAGTAATTAATTAATGTGATTAATTTTTATAATTAATTAGATTAATTAAGGATAATCAATTATAGAAATGGTTAAGTATATTTATGGAAGTAATTTGGATTTAATTACTTTTAGGAATTAATCAAGGGATTAATTAAAATTAACTAAGGAGTAATTAATTTATTAAATGAAGTAATTAAAGATAGTTAATTACTGAATGTGGTTAATCAAGAGTGATTAATAAATATGGTTTGATTAAAGATTAATTACTTAATGTAATTAATTTAAATATAATTAATAATTAAAGTAATAATTAAGGATCATTAATTAATATAATTAATGATGTAATTAAGGTTTGATTAATTAAGATTAATTAATCAATAATAAGTCATTATAAAGTAATTAATTAATGTAATTAATTTAAAGATTAATGTAATTAATTATAGTTAATTAATTAATGAAGTAATTAAAGTTTAATCACTGTATTTGATTAAGGATAATTAATTTGTAAAATTAATTAAGGAATTACTTGAATGTAATTAAGGGGTATTAATCAAGGGTGATTAATTAAGATGATTAATGTGAGGATAATGAACTAATTGATTTGTAATCAATTGATGGTTAAGTAAGCAAGGTTTAAAATGATGAAGTAATTAATTTAATTCATTTTAAATTAATTAAAGATAAGTAATTAATTTAATTCACTTTAAATTAATTAGAGATGGAAGTAATTAATTTAATTCATTTTAAATTAATTATAAATGGTGTTATTATAGATCATTGCTTATAAATGGATGATATTGATTACTTTGAATGGTTTGAATCTCAGATATGAGATTTGTATTGTGTGATATGGATGTATTGGTTGCATATTGATAATGATATGGATTATCTGTTTGTGATAATAATGTTGATATCTATTGTGATATTGTAAATTATCTATCTGTGTGTAGTATAGATAAGAATTGAACTGTTTTAACCTTTAAACAACTTGGCCTTAAAAGATACGTTTTGGATTTCGATGAGACCGGGATCGGGTTTCCGTATACCGGAATTCCAGGTCTGGAGACCCGAATACCACATCGATCCAAATTTACGATAGGTCGTGAATCTCAAGTGAAGATGAAGATTCAAAGTGCAAGGGTTATTGTCGTTAACTCTGAGGGTGATTCCAAAACGAGTGTAACGAGATAATGCCTTCGGTTTCGTTCGAACCCGGAACGAACTTATATGGATTGAATGCTTTCAGCACATCGTCAGGCGGACGATGAGCATTCTAAGTGATATGTTCTGATTAAAGGTAATCGTAACCTCAAGCCTCATCAACCGGGAATGGCTAAAACAGGGGAGGTGCAGCAAGGCTTCGTGGGTAGCACCCACTGAGAGCAAGATAGATCCCTGTCTAGAGGTCCCTTTTCTTTTATTCGGCTTAGTGTGTGGTTGGTCGCGCCAACTACGGGATTATCTTGTTCGGGATTATCCAGTAAGGGATGGTTCCGGCTTTGTGTTGCAGGGGAGCGGGCGTACTCCTCGGTACGGTGATCTAGGCCACGTACTGTGACGGGCGGTACCCCAGTAGCCCTGCCATTGTATGGAATCCAAACTCCAATAAGTGCCGTACGTATTAGTTGTGCCCAACTATGTTGGAATGTGAGATGTAAGCATTTCAGCTATTTCTGTATTTTACTTGAAAACCCTAGACCCTATTATAATACAATCGGATTTCCTATCAAATGTTTTAGTTAGCGTAAGGTAAAAACTTACCCATGTTTATTTGTGGGAAGTCTTACGTGATACTTTTGTTTTCAAAGGTTTTTCAAAGTTAAACAATCTTAACCGTTTACTCACACCAGACCCATGTCTGACCCAAGTGTTTATTTTCTGTTTTATTAAACTCTTGGGTACTCAAATTTGTATGAGTAGTCAAGGGAATTCAGGTTAGTCTTGACGTATTCTGGAGGAGCTGTGGAGCAGGAGGCTTCAGCGAATAGATATATAGAGTTTCCGCTGTGTATGATAGATGTACTTGTGTTGTATAATAGACAGAAGTTTATAACTGTCTATTCTGTGATGTATAAATTGTGTACTCTGATGTATATGATACTATGTAATATCTTATGTGATATAATATATTTCTCGTTCCGCTGTGAGATTTCTGATGTGTTGTTGTTCTTTCTTCTTTTCTTTTCTTCTTCTATCCCTTTCTTTCTTAATTAACGATGCGACTTTCTGTGGAGAAAAAGTCGGGTTGTTACAAGTCTGATAACTGTTATTATAGGAAAAATCAACCCAATGTAGGTGATCTTCCCAAGATCCACCAAAGTCTAATACACAAGCTCTCAATAGATCTTCGAGTACGTTGTTGACTCTCTCTGTCTGCCCATCTATCTGAGGGAAATACGCAGTACTCATGTTAAGCTTGGTACCCATCACTTCCTGTAGACTCTTCCAGTATTCACTAGTGAATAATGCATCTCTGTCACTAACTATACTACTAGGAACTCCATGCAGTCAAATTATGTTCTTCAGGAACAACTTAGCTAAAATAGGTGTCATTCTAGTTGACTGAACTGGAAAGAAATGGGCATGCTTGGTCAATCTGTACACTACAACCAATATACTTTCATTACCTCTATTTGACCTTGGCAACCCGTCTATAAAATCCATAGATATCGAATCCCATTTCCAAACCGGAATCTCTAAAGGCTGCAGCAACCCACTTGGTTTCTAATGTTCAGCTTTCACTTGTTGACAGTTTGCACACTATCTAACCCACAAGCCAACATCCCTCTTCATGCCTTCCCAATAGAATCTCCTCTTCATATCCTGATACATCTTGGTTCCTCCAGGATGAATCGTAAACTAGGATCGATGACATTCCTCAAGAACTTCTCTTCTCAAGTCCTCCACATTCGGAACACACAACCATCCCTTCTCTCTTGTCCACCCTCCTTGGTTACGGCTAAAATCCTTTAAATCACCGATCTTTGTTCCAACCTCAAGTCTTTTGATTCTCTCAGCTAATACTGGATCCTCCTTCTGCTTAGAAGCAATCTTCTCAATCAATATTGGTCGAACTTCTAGACAAGACAACCTGGCGGTACTCTAGAACCAGCAGTTGATCTCAACTACGCATCACAACTATCTAAAGCTTCTAAATCTCTCCATTCCACCAACATAGCTAACACCGCATTTTGATGTTTCCTGCTAAGGCATCTGCCACCGTATTACCTTTTCCTAGTGTATATTCTATACCAAATTCATATGCAGCCAAAAACTCCAACCACCTCTGTTGTCTCATATTCAACTCTTTCTGAGAGAATAAATACCGTAAAGACTTATGATCGGTATACAACTCAAATCTCTTCCCTAAGAGATCATGTCTTCAAATCTTCAATGTGAAGACCACAGCTGCCAACCCCAAATCATGAGTAGGATATCTAACTTCATGCGATCTAAGCTTCCTAGATGCGTAGGCAATGACTTTACCACTCTACATCAATGCTGCTCCTAATCTAGTTCCACATGCATCAGTATACACCACCAATCCTTGGTTCCCGTCTGGAACTACTAACACGGGTGCATTGGTAACCAGATACTTTAACTTAAGGAATGCCTCCTCACATTTGTCGGACCAAAAAAATCTCACTTCCTTCCTGATTAACTTAGTAAAGGGTGCTGCTATCCACGAGAAATCCTTAATGAATCTCCGGTAGTAGCCATCAAGTCCAAGAAAACTCCTGATCTCAACCACCGTCTATGGTCTCTTCCAGTCATTCACAGCTTCGATCTTATTTGGATCGACTGATAATCCTCTCTCCGAAACCATGTGACCAAGAAACTTTACCTCTTTCTTCCAGAAATGACATTTGGTAAACTTCACCTTAAGCTGATTCTGCCTTAGCGTCTCAAGCACCACTCTAAGATGAACTTCATGCTCTCTCTCATCCTTAGAGTATACTAGAGTGTCATCTATAAACACTAGCACAAACCTATCCAAGTACACTCGGAAAACTCGATTCATCAAATATACGAAGAAAGCAGGTGCATTCGTCAATCCAAACGGCATTACCAACCACTCATATGAACCATATCTAGTTCGAAATGCTGTCAAAGGAATACTATCCTCTGCCACTCTTAATTGATGGAAACCGATCGCCAAGTCCAACTGGGAAAACACTCTGGCTCCACTCAACTGATCAAACAGATCATCTACTCTTGGCAAAGGATACTTATTCTTAATTGTCCTTTCATTTAACTTACGATAGTCGATGCACATTCTTAATTACCCATCTAGTTTCTTCATGAACACCGTGGCCGCTCTCCCAGGCGAACTGCTTGGTCTAATAAAATTCCTTCCTTCTTGGTCCACTAGCTGCACCTTCAATTCCTTCATCTCAGTAGGTGTGAAACTGCTAGGTGGTCTACTTAAAGGTTCCTGGAACAAGATCTATTCTAAACTCAACAGCTCTTTTTGGGGGTAGTCCAATGACTGGCTCAAAGACATCTGCAAACTCTCTTGCTACCTGAACCTGACTTAACTCATTTCCTACCTCCATAGCATTAAGCATAGTACTAGCAATCTAGGCAGTATTCTCTATTGAGAATATCACTCGGTTATGACTATCAGAGTGTCTCAGTGATATTTCTTTGTCCTGGCAAAATATTCTAGCCTCATACCTACCCAATCAATTCATACCCAAAATGATCCCGAAATCTACGAAATCAATAACATACAAATTGCATGAAAAATTATGACCTAACAAGTCAAGTTCTAACTGGTCATATCTTAAAGCCTAGAGTTGCATACGCTCCTACTGGATTCATAGCCCTTAAGGAATTAATAAGGTAAGTGGGTTCTGGACATAATCTATCAACCAAACACTTAGATATAAATGAATGAGATATACCGGTATAAAAAAGTACTCTAACTGAAATACTCTGAATCAAAAGCGTACCTTCCATCACAGTCTTTCCCTTATCTGCTTCAGTAGGTCTAGCTTGTAACAACCTGCATATTTATCGATTTTATATTTAAATATTTTATTTAAATATAGCATCGTTAGTCGGATTGAAGTCCGAAAAGCTACTTTTAGCAAACAATCGAATTAGGACTCGAGACCACTTCCATTGAGTTCAAAATACCGTTTGCGACCTTTTTGAGTATAAACTTCGATATGTTTGGAGTTAGTGGAATTTTGCTACTTTTTCACTTAGGGCTTTGGGTTGGGTTCAGCCCACTTGCCCAATTATGGTTTTATCAACCCAACTCCACTCCAACTCTTCATTACTTCATTTCTAATTCCTAATACTCAAGCTTCATCAAAAATGGGGGAAAAGATTGGAAATGGAAATTCCTAAGCCCTAGTTTCCTATTTGCAAATCAAGTTCTAGCTCCAAATTCAAGAAGAAGGTTTGGTAAGCCTTCTCTTCATCTTCTCCAACTCATTCTCCTTTCAATTTCAGAAATTCCATAAACCTAATTTAGGAAATGTTTCTCTTTTAAGCTTAGATTCAAGCTTGTTGAGTTGGAATTGAAGAGTGATTGTCCTTGCCATTGCTCTATAGCTTCTTCTTCATTGATTTTGTGAAAAGGTGAGATTTTTATCTCACATCTTAATCTATATTTATCTTCGATTGTTAGGTATGAATTCCTAACACTTATTCTTGTGCAAATGCTTTTGGTTTGGATTGATTTGGTGAATATTCCAATTTTTAGTGTTTTGAGTTCAATTCTTTGAAAATCCTAACTTTGATCTTTTGATCATGCTTTTGGTGATGAATCGAAGAGCTTATATGGCCGGGTAGTCGATTGGCGTAAACCCTTAGTGCCGTTGCTCGACCGATTGCAATTCGGAAGGGATTGGCATTCATTAGATAGGCGTGGGAGTGCTGGTAACAGGCTCCGGTCGGCCGAACTCAGGGTCCGGTCGACCGACCTACTACCCGAGCATTTCCCTGCCTCTGTTTTGGTAGAACTGGTAACAGGCTCCGGTCGACCGAACTCAGGGTCCGGTTGACCGACCTGCTACCCAAGAATTTCTACCTCTGGTCCGGTCAACCGAACTCAGTGAGCCGGTTGACCGACCTGCTCCCTTTTGCCAATTATGCCTATATTGCCTATTTTGTTTGAATTTCCAACTTTAATCGGTTCGTGTTGTCTCCCTTTTGTTGTTATCATTTATTATCGACTTTGATGACATTTTCTTTGGGAATTATTGGAAATATCCATTTTGATGGATTTGATATCGATTTCTTTGGATTTTATTCACGTCTTCGAATGTGAATTTTTATGATTGATTGTTTCTACAATCACTTCTATGATTTGTCACTTCAAAATATAAAGGTTTTCTATACTAGTAGTAAATATCAAAACCCTTTCATTAAAACGATTTCAACACTATTTGATTACAAATCTCGTTTCTTAAAACCATTTTCCAATCTATTAGTATATACCAAGGTTTTAAATCTCCCCGAGATCAGCCGAGATGAAAATCCGAGATATTAGCCAAAATCCGAGATTTGGCAGCTTGGTTAGTTATAAGTCTTTTAAATATCGCCCGAGACAGCCGAGATATTTGCCCGAGATATTGGCCAAAATCCGAGATTTGAAACCTTGGTATATACAAACCTTTACCTCATTCATATGAGAAAATCTAATTAAACGGCTTAGCAAAACAAGTGGTATGAAACGCTTGCGTTTACTTTGTCGGTTAATTTATGGACTTGTTCGATTGAAACTCTTGTGACAATTTTCTAGTGGAGATCTACAGTTTGTTCGCAAATATTTAAGTTAAGCAAGTGGTTATGGGACATGAAGCTAAACTCTTATATTTACTAGCTTAGTGTAATCGACACTTCTTGATGATCGATGATGATCATTTTATGGTTTAGACTAGCAATGTGCGATGTCTCTTTGTCCACGTGGAGGACTGTTCCTCGTTTTAATGAGCTTCGTCTCACTTCTCGCATGGGTCGTACCTATTTAGGTGCGTCGATGTTTATTTCACGCATGGGTCGTACCTATTTAGGTGCGTCGATGTTTATTTACTTCGTGGAGCAATCGGCTCAATAAGTCGGGGCATGGGGCGTATCTATTTAGGTGCGTCGATGTTCGTCTATGCATGGGTCGTATCTTTCTAGGTGCGTCGATGTTCGACTTTGCATTGGGTGTATCTTTCTAGGTGCATCGATGTTAGACATTACATGGGGCGTATCTTTCTAGGTGCGTCGATGTTTATTTATGCATGGGGCGTATCTTTCTAGGTGCGCCGATGTTAGAGCATGGGGCGTATCTTTCTAGGTGCGTCGATGTTCGACTTTGCATGAGGTGCATCTTTCTAGGTGTATCGATGCTAGACTTTACATGGGGCGTATCTTTCTAGGTGCGTCGATGTTCAGTTTATGGGATTGGCCATCCTCTTTTCTTGTGATTTCTGGATTTCTCATTGTGATTTCTGGAATTTATGTTTCACCACCTTTTTCAGTTGGCATTGATATGTATGTCATTCATTGTGGCTTGGTGAATTAAATTAAGAATATGATGTTCTTTTCTGTGTTTTGAGATTATTGAGATATTGTATGACTTTTGTGAGTTTTCTGATGTATACTTGACGTAGTATGACATTTTTGGTTATCATACGTCTTATTATTATATCTCTTCTTATATCTCATTTTATCTGATAATTATAGCTAGACTGATCCGTTTATTATTTTCTTCTTAAATAATACTTGGGTCAGACTGAGATTTTATAGGTGCTTCTGCTTGACTTCCTATCTGGAGCCATCTTCTGACTTTTGGCTAACTACTCTAGTTTAGTAGTTTTTGTTGTATACATTTGAGATTTAGACTCCTTGATGTATACATATTCTTTTGCCTTGCACTTGTGTCTTTTCTTTTGTGTTATTGTGGATCTTATCTGACCACTACTCTGATGTACACTTTCATGTGTTATATTTATATCTATTTTCGCCTTTGTGATATGAACTGTCTGTGACTGATTTGTGTTATGTTTATTTCTATATTTGTTTCCGAAGTCCATATAGCCACTGTGTAGTAGCTTTGAGTTTGTATCCATATGTCGGATTTCCTCTTGAGATGAAAAGTTTTATTTTTATCTGGCATATCGGTACTCGCACAAAGCAATTATACAGATGGTCGCTCCTCAACAGCCTTATTCTTCGTGCTAGTTGACGGCATTACCCCGTAGTGTCCTTGGCTAGCATGGGTATAGAGGTGGGGCGTCACAGCTTGGTATCAGAGCCAAACTTCGGAACAATGTAGAATAATCTAGCAAGGATCATTGTCCAATGTCTTTCTTAGGAATCGTGCCATAGGATTTAATTCGGGCCTTCGTACCGTTCTATCCTATTTCATTTTATGATTCCTTGATTTATCAATTAAGTTTGTTTGATATTCATTCTGAAATTAACCTTTTTCTCTTTTCTTTCTTTCTTAAAGAAGAGAAATGGTTAGATCTGGCCGTACCAACGTCGGTCAATCCAGTGCTACTCCACAGGAGGGAGTATTTATGTCTGCCCAGCAGCTTCTAGATCTTGTTAAGAATGCTCAAGCTATCGGACCCATTCCAGAGCTTACTCATCCTAGATCCGGTTTTGCACGCTTGTGTAGAGATTATACCGATTTGGGTGGAAGGCCATTCCGGGGATCCGAGAGTGTCATTGAAATCCAAGCTTGGCTTAGATCATGCGACCGCATCTTTTCTCGCATGGATCTTGTTGATCTCCACCGAGTCCAAGTGGCTTCTAGCATGCTCCAAGAAAGAGCATTGGATTGGTATGAGCTTCTTATTTCTGAAATCGTTGAAGCGGATCTCACTTGGGAGCATTTCCGGGAAAGATTCGAATTAAAATTTGTGCCGGAGGCTGAGAAAGTAACTTTGGCCCAGCGTTTTATCGACCTTGTTCAAGGTGAATCTTCTATGACTGACTACGTCGCATCTTTCGAATCTCTTTCTAAATACGGGGTTGAATACATTAATACTCCATTGAAGAAAAATCAGAGATTTGTTTATGGCTTGAACAAGAATCTTAAGAAGCCATTACTCATGAAACTCGAGGTTTCATTTGATCAGCTTATTGATATCGCTCTTCGTCTTGAAGAGGCCGATAGAGAGAGTAATGTTGAAGTTGTGAGTGCAAAACAGAACTTCAACGACAACATGAAGAGGCCAATTAAATTCAAAGGCCCCTTTCCCAACAAGAAGGGGAGGCAAGAAACCCCGGTAGCAAAAGCCCCTACCTCTAGTCGTGGACAATGCTACAATTGTGGTTCCGCAGACCACTATGCAAGGGAGTGTCTGAAACCTCTTTATTGTCGCTATTGCAAAAATTCGGGTCACCATATAACTGCATGTCCCGTACTTCAAAGTAGGAAGGAGGGAAAGCTCAATGTAGTGCAAGCTCCTAGCAACTCTTCTCTTGGTCGAGGTATTTTACATTCAATCCTTGATGCTATTGTTTAATTTCGTGATCTTCCTATTTGAGTTCTTTTTGATATGGGTTCATCTCATTATTTTTATATCAAAAGAACTTTTCGATTCTTTTTCTTTAAATATTTTGGGCTTGATGACTCCCTTGAGAAATGCGAATCCGGATTGGTGGATCCACAGTGCTTAATTTGCTTTTTATTGATGTCGAAATTATTTTATGTGATTTATCTTTCCGAGCTGATTTTTAGGCTTTGAAATTGATTTTTGTAAGGATTGACTTAATTTTTATATAGCCATATCCTATGTCTCGAGTGGACTATTCATTTTCGACATTTTCAATCTGTTAAGCAGATTTCTATTTTTCTTTGTGATTCCAATTTCAAATTTTTGGTGGCATCAATTTTTATTCTTTAAACCCGCATGATGAGGAAAGTGTTATCCTTCTCATTTATGTAGTGTGAGAATTTTCTGGTATTTTTGAGTTTGTCTTAGGATTATCACCTAAGCAATCTTTTGAGTGGTGTTAAGGTCTTTTTAGCTCGACCTTACCACCGATTTTCATTTGCTACGAGTTGCGGGAGTTATCCATTTACCGCATTCCGCACTCGTTATGATTCTTATGAATGACTTATTATGTCATTCAGTTTGTCCAGGTTATTTCATCCATTTTATGAATCGAGTATTCTACGATCTCGATGACTCCATTCTTGTATATATTGATTTTGGATGAAAATAGAAATTTAAAATTTTGCCAATCTTTTTCATAAGATTTATTTATAATTAAAGTTTTTTTTAAGAAACATGTTTATTATATAGAAGATGATTTTGTGATTGTATTGCCCATTAAGTGCTTTAAGAATTCTGGTCGATGCGCTTGATCAACGTTATCGATAGGAATTTCCTAAACGCTTTGATGAGACAATCAGACACGATATATTGACTTGTAAAATGCAAATTTTTCTAGAAAGATTTTTACATAAAGATAATTGTGATTTTGAAAGTTTTAGCTTTTCGGGAAAGAAGATTATTTGAAAGAATTCTTTTCCGATACTTCTATTCTTGTGATTCCCGATGGGAACCAAGACTTTATCTTTTGTACCAATGCTAATCGTATTGGTTTGGATGTCGTTCTCTTTCTTTTGCTTTTAAATCATTAATGCCTATTGAGACTAGATATGCCACTCATGATCTAGTGCTCGTGGCTATCGATTTCGCTTTTAAAAATTTGGCATCATTATTTTGGGTGAGAAATTTGTTCTCTACCCTGATCATAAATCTTTGGAATATTTATTTTCTCATAAGGAACTTAATATTGGATCGAGTTCCTTGCATCTTATGATCTTGATATTCTTTGTATATTCCCGGAAAGAGGAACCGTGTTGCCAATGCACTTTGTTGTAAACAACAAGTGGTTGTTTCTTTGGTGATGTCCAAATGGAATGATCATTTTACCAACATCGGATGTTTCGATATACTTCGTTTTATTGAGCTTTATCTCATTTCTTTTATGGACTCGCGTCCGATGTTCTTTTATGGTGTTCGGTTCATTGGACATACCTTTTTTGTACTATGTCGGCGTTCCGAATTATTTGAGTTTCCGTTCATTGGACGTACCGTTATTGTACTACGTCGATGTTCGGAGTTATTTGTATTTCCAGTTTCTCGGGCGTATTGTTATTATACTACGTCGTTGCCCCGGCTCAATTTTCTGTTATTCATGACGTTTTCCACGTCTTTCAACTATGGAAATGCCTTTGGGATTTCGATTTTTATTCTTGAGCCCGGTGTTATTGTGGCAATTGAAGTTTCGCCTATTTGACTTTTGAGCAACATTCTATTCGCATCATTTCTTCGGGGGTTGAGTGCCTTCGAAATAAAGATGTTCTTTTTGTGAAAGTCCGATGGTTCTTAAATCCTAAGGATTTCTCTTAGGATTCCAGAGAATTCATCGAGCGAACACGTTCGGACTAACTCTTTCGTGCTCTTTATGGTGAACTTCTTATTTCAAATTTTCTTTTGTGTTGATATGCTTTTATGGTTGTTACTTTTTATTTTTCCTTCTTAAGTATTGCGAGGATGCAATTTCTTTAAGGAGGGGAGTCTGTAACAACCCGCATATTTATCGATTTTATATATAAATATTTTATTTAAATATAGCGTCGTTAGTCGGATTGAAGTCCGAAAAGCTACTTTTAGCAAACAATCGAATTAGGACTCGAGACCACTTCCATTGAGTTCAAAATACCGTTTGCGACCTTTTTGAGTATAAACTTCGATATGTTTGAAGTTAGTAGAATTTTGCTACTTTTTCACTTAGGGCTTTGGGTTGGGTTCAGCCCACTTGCCCAATTCTGGTTTTATCAACCCAACTCCACTCCAACTCTTCATTACTTCATTTCTAATTCCTAATACTCAAGCTTCATCAAAAATGGGGGAAAAGATTGGAAATGGAAATTCCTAAGCTCTAGTTTCCTATTTGCAAATCAAGTTCTAGCTCCAAATTCAAGAAGAAGCTTTGGTAAGCCTTCTCTTCATCTTCTCCAACTCATTCTCCTTTCAATTTCAGAAATTCCCTAAACCTAATTTAGGAAATGTTTCTCTTTTAAGCTTAGATTCAAGCTTGTTGAGTTGGAATTGAAGAGTGATTGTCCTTGCCATTGCTCTATAGCTTCTTCTTCATTGATTTTGTGAAAAGGTGAGATTTTTATCTCACATCTTAATCTATATTTATCTTCGATTGTTAGGTATGAATTCCTAACACTTATTCTTGTGCAAATGCTTTTGGTTTGGATTGATTTGGTGAATATTCCAATTTTTAGTGTTTTGAGTTCAATTCTTTGAAAATCCTAACTTTGATCTTTTGATCATGCTTTTGGTGATGAATCAAAGAGCTTATATGGCCGGGTAGTCGATTGGCGTAAACCCTTAGTGTCGTTGCTCGACCGATTGCAATTCGGAAGGGATTGGCATTCATTAGATAGGCGTGGGAGTGCTGGTAACAGGCTCCGGTCGGCCGAACTCAGGGTCCGGTCGACCGACCTGCTACCCGAGCATTTCCCTGCCTCTGTTTTGGTAGAACTGGTAACAGGCTCCGGTCGACCGAACTCAGGGTCCGGTTGACCGACCTGCTACCCGAGAATTTTTGCATCTGGTCCGGTCAACCGAACTCAGTGAGCCGGTTGACCGAACTGCTCCCTTTTGCCAATTATGCCTATATTGCCTATTTTGATTGAATTTCCAACTTTAATCGGTTCGTGTTGTCTCCCTTTTGTTGTTATCATTTATTATCGACTTTGATGACATTTTCTTTGGGAATTATTGGAAATATCCATTTTGATGGATTTGATATCGATTTCTTTGGATTTTATTCACATCATCGAATGTGAATTTTTATGATTGATTGTTTCTACAATCACTTCTATGATTTGTCACTTCAAAATATAAAGGTTTTCTATACTAGTAGTAAATATCAAAACCCTTTCATTAAAACGATTTCAACACTATTTGATTACAAAGCTAGTTTCTTAAAACCGTTTTCCAATCTATTAGTATATACAAACCTTTACCTCATTCGTATGAGAAAATCTAATTAAACGGCTTAGCAAAACAAGTGGTATGAAACGCTTGCGTTTACTTCGTCGGTTAATTTATGGACTTGTTCGAGTGAAACTCTTGTGACAATTTTCTAGTGGAGATCTACAGTTTGTTCGCAAATATTTAAGTTAAGCAAGTGGTTATGGGACATGAAGCTAAACTCTTATATTTACTAGCTTAGTGTAATCGACACTTCTTGATGATCGATGATGATCATTTAATGGTTTAGACTAGCAATGTGCGATGTCTCTTTGTCCACGTGGAGGACTGTTCCTCGTTTTAATGAGCTTCGTCTCACTTCTCGCATGGGTCGTACCTATTTAGGTGCGTCGATGTTTATTTCACGCATGGGTCGTACCTATTTAGGTGCGCTGATGTTTATTTACTTCGTGGAGCAATCGGCTCAATAAGTCGGGGCATGGGGCGTATCTATTTAGGTGCGTCGATGTTCGTCTATGCATGGGTCGTATCTTTCTAGGTGCGTCGATGTTCGACTTTGCATTGGGTGTATCTTTCTAGGTGCATCGATGTTAGACATTACATGGGGCGTATCTTTCTAGGTGCGTCGATGTTTATTTATGCATGGGGCGTATCTTTCTAGGTGCGTCGATGTTAGAGCATGGGGCGTATCTTTCTAGGTGCGTCGATGTTCGACTTTGCATGGGGTGCATCTTTCTAGGTGTATCGATGCTAGACTTTACATGGGGCGCATCTTTCTAGGTGCGTCGATGTTCAGTTTTTGGGATTGGCCATCCTCTTTTCTTGTGATTTCTGGATTTCTCATTGTGATTTATGGAATTTATGTTTCACCACCTTTTTCAGTTGGCATTGATATGTATGTCATTCTTTGTGGCTTGGTGAATTAAATTAAGAATATGATGTTCTTTTCTGTGTTTTGAGATTATTAAGATATTGTATGACTTTTGTGGGTTTTCTGATGTATACTTGACGTAGTATGACATTTTTGGTTATCATACGTCTTATTATTATATCTCTTCTTATATCTCATTTTATCTGATAATTATAGCTAGACTGATCTGTTTATTATTTTCTTCTTAAATAATACTCGGGTCAGACTGAGATTTTACAAGTGCTTCTGCTTGACTTCCTATCTGGAGCCATATTCTGACTTTTGGCTAACTACTCTAGTTTAGTAGTTTTTGTTGTATACATTTGAGATTTAGACTCCTTGATGTATACATATTCTTTTGCCTTGCACTTGTGTCTTTTCTTTTGTGTTATTGTGGATCTTATCTGACCACTACTCTGATGTACACTTTCATGTGTTATATCCATATCTATTTCCGCCTTTGTGATATGAACTGTCTATGACTGATTTGTGTTATGTTTATTTCTATATTTGTTTCCGAAGTCCATATAGCCACTGTGTAGTAGCTTTGAGTTTGTATCCATATGTCGGATTTCCTCTTGAGATGAAAAGTTTTATTTTTATCTAGCATATCGGTACTCGCACAAAGCAATTATACAGATGGTCGCTCCTCAACAGCCTTATTCTCCGTGCTCGTTGACGGCATTACCCCGTAGTGTCCTTGGCTAGCGTGGGTATAGAGGTGGGGCGTCACATAGCTGGTCCTATAGCAAAAACTTTTCCTTTGTCCTCCCTAATTGACTCTAGACACCGATTCTTGTAATGCCCCACTTGATCACAGTTGAAGCATTTCACATTCTTCTTAACTGCAACTTTCTTCCCATTTCCTAACCTACATTCATTAGCAAAGTGACCCTTCTTATCACACTTATAACAAACTACCTCAGCCTTTGACTTCTTAGCTGTGTCTCCCCTCTAGGCTCCCTTCTTTTTAAAGAACTTCATCTTCTTCCCTTGAGAACCCTGGGTCTCCACTGACTTCTCTTTAACTAAATCAGCAAGCAACTCCTCATGGCGAATAGCCATCTCCACCACTATATTGCAAGGATCACGGACATGGATCATAGTCATTCTAGTAAGCTCGGGCCTCGGCCCCGAATGAACTTCTCATTCCTTTTGATGTCAGTATCTATAATAGCATATCCATATCGAGACAGCTCTTCAAACTTAGTAGCATACTCGACTATTAACGTCTCTCCTTGTAATAAATCCATAAAATTCCTCATCAGCTCAGACTTAGAAAACTCAAATACAAACTGTCTAGAGGCCAACCTTCTCTTTTGTCCATCATTCATACCCAAATCAGCAAATATACGCTCACAGTGCAACGACCAATTCTAAACTTCTACGACACTCTTCGTTCCTAAGAATGGCTTTCCACCCAAACTGGTGTAATCTCTACTCAGCAAAGCAATATTCCAAACTAGAACCATAGGATTTGCTACTCCTACATTTCCAGCAACTCTAGCAGCAGCTCCAGCTTGCATCAAATCGTCTAAGAACTGATACATCACCCCCATATCTATTGGTGGATTTCCAGCACCCACATTGGTTTCAGCATTTTGGTTACTAGCATTAGCCGGCCGACACGGGTTTCTCTTGGTAGTGGGTCGAGCATTCCCATTAGTTGTGGTGCTTCCTCCACCGATATTTCCTCTTCCGTTGCCTGCTTCCATATCTTCTTTCTTGTAAATCTGCATACGAGCCTTAGTAAGATATAGAAGAACGGTCTTATAGAACGGGGGATACGTACTTATATATATATATATAACAATATACAGAAAATACAAGTATGTTACTATAATGTTAACCCAAACCCCAATCTTATTATCTGATTCATTGGATTATGTTTGAAAAATATTTTAGGTTTAAGTTTCTTTTAAAGTTTTGTAAACCTATGCTCCGATACCAACTTGTAACATCCCCCTATTTGGCGGCCCAAAACTAACGGCTACAGATGCTGTAGTCATCCATAGTTATTAATCCTCGGTGACCAAACACGGTGATATTATATACATTGATACATAGAAACACAAGAATATGGAAAAAAATAAACAGCAAAACAAATTCCACATTCCATTTCAAAACATTCCAAATTGATTACATAATCCCCATTCGCAGACCACGTTTAGATATCATATAATTATTACAGAATACGCCAAGAGCGGCATACGAAGATGCCCACTTGGTAGATCAGAGTATATAAATAGGCAAGAAAACAGTTTACCTTTACAAACAAGATACGCAGCGGAAATAAAAGAACTCTAATAAAAGTTAGCTTCATGCACGTCCTTGGAAGTTTTATTCGTATAAAAGAACACGTGGAAACCTTAACTCTCAACCTACTCAAAATCAATTGAGTACCCGAGAGTTTAAGGGGAATACAAAAACTTCGAGTCAAACAAAAAGCCTGATACAAATAATAATTTACCATCTCAAACTATTTGGATATCTAGTGAGACCACGCCGCTTAACGGAACGGGATTTCCCTCACTAGTATCCTAAAACATTTATAAAACCATATACTGTGCTCCTGCATCCACAATGGTTAAAAAATAGTATTTCAAAACATTATGATGATATGCAAAATAATTAAATCAATTCTGGATTACCCATCCCCATTCATTCTGACTATCTGTCCCAATTATAGTGTTTAGGGTTACTATTAACCTGTTAAATGTTAAGGACTATCTGTCCAATTACTTAGTTTTCATGGGATCACTAAGAACCTCTTGGTAATTCCAATATCTTATTTTTTATCCTAGTTTTCATGGGCTAACTAGGAACGTATTGGCTGACTACCAATATCTTAATCCGGATATAGTTTTCATGGGCTAACTACAAACCTACTGGCCCCTGCCAGTATCAAACCATAGTTTTCATGGGCTGACTATGAACCTATTGGTCCTTGCCAACATCATACAGATTTTATAGGCTTACTGTAAACCTATTGGCCCTTGTCAATATCTTTAATTAAAATTTTAACATCTGTTAAGTTATATTCACTACTGAGTCAACCCAACTGGTTATTCTTCCCTTTCCCCAAATTACAGTTATGGGTTAATAATAATGTGAATAACATTTCAAAATCTTTATTTATGCCATGGTTATTACTTTAAATTGAGATTGGGTTTATGTTTTGAAACCATAAAAACATTTCTTTCGAAACCTCTGGATAGCCTCCTTCAAAAGCAAAAACTTCTTTTCAAAACATTATATACATACCTTTCGAAGCCCTTAGGAAACATTCTCTTTTGAAATCTATTATACCTTTCGATGGTATCAAATCTTCTTTTTAAAATATAAAGCTTCGAGATAAATGAAAGTACCCTTTTCGAAAGCATTGGGTGTGCTCTTAAAAATCATTTGGGTCAAGATGGTTATATATGAAAGTATCTCTTTCGAAACGAGAAAAAATTAGTTTGGGGAAAAATTTGATGGTGTCGGAACCATCTTAGTCGAAAGCAAAAGACTCTAAAACCCAAAACTTCGATGGATAGAGTCGAAACCCCCTTTCGACTCCATCACCTTCGAAACCCTCAACCCCTTCGAAAGCATACAGGAAAAACGCTTAAGTAAAACAAAAGTAACCCCTTCAACAACATAGATGACTTCAATGCAGTCGAAAGGGGGGTAAGCGGCTTGGTTTCAACTAAGCAAAACCTACCCTTTCGGAAGCAATTATTTAAAAGAAAAAGTACCCCTTCGAAAGCAAACACTTTAACACAACATGGCAACCTTCTTTCAAAAACTAATTATAAATCCTTCCCCAAAGCATAGCTTTCGACGGTGTCAAAAGCTTTAGGTGAAACTAGGCAAGGGATTAACTTATGAAAACATAGCAGGGTTTCGACCCTATCGGAAGCTACTCCTTTCGACACCATGGCTTCCGCATTCCTTCCAATCCACTACATACCACCTAAGTGATATCATGTGTATTGGTTTCGACTATAGTGGTTTCGACTATGACGAGGCGGAGTCAATGGAGTCGGAAGGCACTTACTAATAGATGTGAAACACCCTTTTCTTATTTAAAGGCTGAATTATAGCAACTTTTAGTAATTTCTCTTTAACAACTTGCCTATTTGTAAACTATTGATTGGTTGGTTGTCCCTAGCTTTTGATCCTTAGCTTTAAATAAATTAAAATTCCTCTTCTCCTTTGTTAAAGACCGGCTCCATTAATTAGGGTTCTTGCATTTGTTTTGATTTGAGAAATAAAATGAATGTGAACAGACAACGGCAAATGTATAGCCGTGAATATAAAGTGTGGCTATTTTTAATAATAAGGCCTTATGTAAGTTAATTATCTCATAAACCAATTTTTAGCCCATTTATTTTATTAGTAAGAACGACCCTACTAATATTTTAATCAAATCTCAATCTCCTTATCATCGTTACTTTATTTAATTTATCTAATTAAATCTTCTGAATAACGTTATAAAAATTTAGGGATGTTACAAACCACCCCTTCGAAACCTTTATCTTAAACCTTTCGAAAGCACTAAATTCTTTTCATAAAATCAAATGTTTCGAAAGCATTTGGGTTCAAGTAAAACATGTGGAATAACCTTTCGAAACCATTAGAAACAACTCCCTTCAAAACCTTTTGGGTTTAACTTTCAATAGAACAAAAGGGTCATAAAACAACTAAGTCGAAAGCACTCTTTCGAAAGAAATTTCCAAAGTAAAAGAAGTGGATGGTGTCGAAATCAATCCCTTTGAAAGCATTGGAGAAGCGATGTAGTTTAAAAAACAAAGCAACCCTTTCGAAACTATTTGCTTCGAAAGGTGGAAAGCAGCAGCAAGGGGTTTCGACTCCTTTGAAAGCTTCTTTATAAAACAAAAGGAGCAATCTCTTTCGGAACCATTTCTTAAAATCATTTAACCAAGTCAAAAGCTATGTAAGTCGAAAGCATCCTTTTCGAAAGCAAAGCGGATGCATTTTCTTTTAAAACCAAAGCAAGGCTTCGACCCCTTCGAAACCCATTGTTTCGACTACATACCTTTCGCCTCAGTCCAATTTGCACCGTACCAAATCTTTGATACCATGCGCATTGGTTTCGATGGTGATGGAAGCGGAAGTACTTAGTCGAAAGCTGGGTGTTGAAAGTGGCGAAACATGTAAAAAGCATGTATAAACTGATTTTTAACTTTTTAAAGCAATTCTTTTCAACTAACGTACCTTGTTTGTCAAAACATGATTGGTTTTTAATTACTTTTCTAAAAGTACTGTCGAGATTTCAGAAGTATATAATTTAAAAGATTTACAGAATGCCCCTTCTCCTTTTGTAAATATATAAAACATTTAAGTCCCATACCTTAAACATTTTTATATATGTATTAAAACACTTAGGAAACTTCTACAAAAATTCCCATAAATCATTTTTAATATGTTTTCTAACATATATTAATTTCTGACCTAAAACAAACATATATTTGCCGTAATTAATTTTAAAACCAATTAACAATTTTCTGCACTAGAAAATTAATATTAAATCCACTTTAATTTAGAAAATTATGAAAATTGAAACCTACCTCTAAAATATCATTTCTGGCATTATTTTAAAATTGCAAGGCATTTGGATGTTAGTTAATAGGGTTTTCACATTAAAACATATCATAAAATTCATATGAACTTGCATAAATCATCAACAAGCATATATATCCAATTTAACAATAAAAAACATGGCAAAACCTTGCAAAATAGTTTGGATTTAATCTAAAAACCAAAAACAATCAAAAACATTAGATGTAGTCATTATTCAACTTAGCTTTGTTGTTAAGGAGATGAGATTTGATCTTGGATTTAGTTGATTGGCTTCTTTCCCTTGATTTTAGCTTTTCTTCTATTTACTTTCTCTTAATGGCGACCGGCTCTTTTCTTATATGGTTTTACTTATGAACGTATGAAATGAGAATGCATGAAAATTTAGGGTATAAGATTGCTACTTATTCCTATATTGCCCTTGTAATCTACCCTAACTTATTTTATTTCATTTCCCTTAGTTCATTGGTTTAGTAGGCACGACTACCTTCAAATTTCACAAACCTCGATCCCTTAACCATTTTACATTATTTCATTTAATTTTACTAATTAAATGTCCTAAATAATGTTACTAAAAATTGGGGTGTTACAGACTCCCCTCCATAAAGAATTTCATCCTCGAAATTACGATAAGGTACACATACAAATCAATCATAAAGGTAAAACATACCATCAAACAAATCAGGATAAGCATCTCTAATCCTGCTCTCAGTTTCCCAAGTACAGTCTCTCTCATCATCGCTCCACTAGACTTTAACTAATCTAACTGTCTTGTTCCTTAGCCTCTTCTCATCTCTGGCGACTATACGAACTGGCTTTCTAACTATAGTCAAATTCGGCTCTACTACTAAGTCCTCTAACATAGTCGGTGCTATAGTAGTCTCCGGGTCTCTAATACACTTTCTTAGATGAGAAATATGAAAAACGTTATGGACTCCTACCAAACTGTTCAGTAATTCTACTCTATATGTGAGTTTCCGATCTTTTCTATAATAGGAAATGGTCCTACAAATCTCAATGCCAATTTCCCTGATTTTCCGAATCGAATTACACCCTTCATCGGTGATACCTTAATGAAAACATGATCTCCAGTAAAGAACTCTAAGTCTTTCTGTCTTCTATTAGCATAACTCTTCTGCCTAGACTGATCTTCGTTCATTTTCGCTCGAATTAACTCAATCTTCTTTGCAGCTTCTCTAACTAAATCCAGACCAAGAACCAACTTATCCCTAGTCTCTAACCAACAAATTGGAAACTTACATGGTCTTCCATACAAATCTTCAAACGGTGCCATCCCTATACTAGCCTGATAACTGTTGTTATATGAAAACTTGACTAATTGTAGATGGTCTTCTCATGATCCCCCAAAATCTAGCACACCAGCTCGCAACAAATCTTCTAAGACTTTGTTAACTCTTTCTGTTTGTCCATCGGTCTGTGGATAGTAAGCAGCACTCATTTTGAGTTTGGTACCTAAAATATCCATTAGACTCTTCCAGAAATCGCTAGTGAATAAGTAATCTTTGTCACTTACTATACTACTAGGAATTCCATGAAGTCTAACTATATTCTTCATGAATAACTTAGCCAAAACAGGTGTCGTCCTAGTTGACTTAACTGGAATGAAATGGGCACTCTTGGTTAACCTGTCCATTATGACCCAAATACTTTCATTTCCCTGATTTGATCTTGGCAACCCGTCTATAAAATCCATAGAAATAGAATCCATTTCCATACTAGAATATCTAATGGCTGAAGTAACCTATTTGTTTTTTGATGTTTGGCTTTTACCCGTTAGCAGTTCAAACACTGCTTCACTCATAAGCCTACATCTCTCTTCATTCCTTTCCAGAAGAGACTTCTCTTCATGTCCTCATACATCTTAGTTCCTCCTAGTTGAATAGTGAACTTCGAATGACGGCATTCCTTAAGAACTTCCTTCCTAATGTCTCCCGGATTCGGAACACACAGTCTTCCTTTCTTTCTCAACCACCCATTCTGGTCAAGACTAAAATCCCTCAGGTCATCGCTCTTGTTCCATCTCTTAACCTTCTAATCCGCTCGGCTAATACTGGATCCTCTCCTTGCTTAAAGGAGATCCTTTCGATCATAACTGGTCGAACTTCTAAACATGACAACATAGCAGTTTTGGTACTAGAACTACTCCTAGATCTCCATTGTACTTTGCATGTAGTCAATGTTTCAAAATCCTTCCACTCAGTTATCATCGCCAACACTGCATTCTAATGTTTTATGCTAAGTGCATCTGCAATCTTATTACCTTTCGCTGTTGTGACTCAATTCCAAAGTCATAAGCGGCTAAAAACTCTAACCACCTCTGTTGTCTCATATTTGGATCCTTCTGAGAGAATAAATACTTCAACGACTTATGATCCATATATAACTCGAGTCTCTCACCCAAAAGGTAATGTCTCTACACCTTCAATGCAAAAATCGCCGCAGCTAATTCCAAATCGTGCGTCAGGTACCTAACCTCTGCGGTCTAAGCTGTCGAGAAGCATAGGCAAACACTTTACCTCTTTGCATTAACACAGCTCCTAACCTTGTTCCACATGCATCTGTATATACCACTAAATCCTGATTCCCTTCTGGAACAACTAACACAGGTGCATTAGTCAATAAGTGTTTTAGCTTTTGGAATGTCTCCTCACACTTATCGGTCCAAACGAACTTCACATCCTTTCGCATTAGCTTGGTAATCGGTGCTGCTATCCATAAAAAGTCCTTAATGCATCTTCTATAATAACCAGCTAATCTAAGAAAACTCTTTATCTCAATCACGGTCTCGGGTCTCTTCCAATTATTCACCGCTTCGATTTTAGTCGGATCTATAGACAACCCTTTCTCTGAGACTACATAACCAAGAAACTTCACTTCCTTCTTCCAGAAACGACACTTCTAAAATTTCGCTTTTAGCTGATGCTACCTTAGCGTCTCGAGCACCACTCTAAGATGAACTTCATGCTCCCTTTCATCCTTAGATCAAAATATCATCTATGAAAACTAAAACGAACTTGTCCAAATGCTCTCAGAAAACTCGGTTCATCAAATCTACAAAGAATGCTGGCGCATTAGTTAGTCCAACCGGCATTACTAACCATTCGTACGATCCAAATCTGGTCAAAAATGCCGTCAAAGGAATGCTATCCTCTGCTACTCTAAGCTGATGGAAACCTGTTACTAAATCCAACTGGGAAAATACCTTGGCTCCACTCAATTGGTCGAACAGATCGTCAATTTTAGGCAACGAATATAGATTCTTTATCGTCTTCTCATTCAACTTATGATAATTAATACACAACCTTAACGATCCATTCGGCTTCTTGGCAAACAATACGGCTGCTCCCCAAGATGAACTACTTGGCCTAATAAAATTCTTGCCTTCCAAATCCACCAACTGCACCTTCAGCTCCTTTATCTCGTTAGGCGTCATCCTGCTAGGCGGTCTACTCATCGGTTCTGCTCCTAGTACCAAATCTATCTGAAACTCAATGGCTCGTTTTGCTGGCAGTCCTACTACAGGTTCAAAGACATCTGCGAATTCTCTAACAACGAAAATGTGATTCAACCTGTCTTCTACCTCCACAGCACCCATTAAAGTGTTAACCTCACAACTAGGGTTTTCTATGGAGTATATTATCAGATCTCTACAGTCAAGGTGTCTAAGTGATATTACCCTATCATGGCAAAATATCCTAGCATCGTATTTACTTAACCGATCCATACCCAAAATAATTCCAAACCCTACGAAATCAAACACACACAAACTAAAAATAAAGGTATAACCTAAGAAATCAAACTCTAGGTAGTCACACTTCATCCCAAGTGTCACATATCCTCCTGTCGGATTTGCAACACTTAAGGAAGTAAATAGGTATGAGGGTTCTAGGTTAAGCTTATCTACCGAACAACGAGATATAAAAGAATGCGATGTACCGCTATCAAACAGAACGTTAATTGATATACCATGAATCAGAAGCGTACCTCCCAACACAGCCTTTTCTTTTTCCTCTGTTGTTGGCCTTGATGTAGCTGGCTCCAATGCAAATACTTTGCCCTTTCCATCCTTAGCAGGCTCCTTGCACTGATTTTTATAATGTCCAATTTGATCACAATTGAAGCACCTGATATTCTTCTTCCCGATCACCTTCTTTCCATCACCCGAGCGACATTCATTTGCAAAATGCCCTTTCTTATCACAATTGTAGCAAACAACCTCAAACTTTCCCTTCTTAACAGCTCCACCCTTTTTAGCTCCTTTCTTATGGAAGAACATTTTTTGACTCTGCCCCAGTTGGACTTCCTTTGCCTTATTCCTCTCCTGAAAAGCAAGCATCTCTTCATATCTCAAAGCCATTTCCACTACAACATCACATGGATCCCTGATGTGCGATAACATAGCCCTAGCAAGCTCAGGCTTCAACCTCTTGATGAACTTCTCATTCCTCTTAATCACAGCATTCACCGTAGCATAACCATATCTCGCTAACTCCTCAAACCTTGTTGGATACTCCAGCACAGTCATGTCTCCCTGCTCCAAATCAGCAAACTTTCTGAGCTGTGTGGACTTCGCAATCTCAGACATAAACCTCTCCTCAAACCTTCTCTTAAACTCAGCCCATGTCATCGTCTCTTCATTTACGCCGAACGTCACACTATTCCACCAATACAACGTTGCTCCCTGAAGCTATCTAGAAGCAAGCCTTCTCTTTTGCTCATCATTGAACCCTAGATCAACGAAAATCCTCTCGTAATGAAGCAGCCAATAAATGGCTTTCCTCCCAACCGAACATAATCTCTACTCAGAATAGCATAGTTGTTGACTTCTAGAGCTTCTTGATTTCCTTCTTCAACTACTCCAGCAGCAACTCCCGCTTGCATCATGTTGACAAAGAACTGATACATTGCTCCCATGTCAACTCGTGGGACTCCAGCACCCATATTTCAATCTTGTGCCTGACCTAGGTTCCTCCTAGTATTTGGTCTGGCATTTCCATTTGTTGTTGTGCTACCTCCTCCAAGGTTAACACTTCCACTTCTAGCATCCATATCTACATTTGAGCCTTCGTAAGAAATGGAAGAATAGCCTAAGGGAGATAGGAGAATAAAGATATAGTGTATACTTATATATAGCAAATACAAGTGTGTTACTATAGCGTTATCTCATACCCCAATCTTTTCTCTAATTCCTTAGGATTATGTTTTCAAAAATCATTTTATTTTGAAGTTTTTTATAAACCAATGCTCTGATACCAAGTTGTAACATCCCCTATTTAGAGGCCCGAAGCTAAGCGCTACAGATGCTGCAGTCATCCATAGTATTAACTTCCGATGACCTAATACGGTAATGTTAATGGTATCCATAATATCAGAAGCACTTGAATATGAAATAAAATCATTACAGATTAAAACACTTTTATGATTACATTTCAAAACAACATTCCATATCCAAGTTACATAATCCCAAACGTTTCCCAGGTTCAGATCAAAAATAGTTATTATATAAACACGCCAAGTGCAACATATGAAGATGCCCCCTTGGATGACCAAAGTACTAAAAAGTCATAACAGGCTTAATACAACACAGCGGAAATAAAACATAACAACTCCTAAATAGCTAACTTCATCATCCTGCTCTTCTTCACAAGCTTTATTCGTCCACCTACAAAAACATGAAAATCTTTAACCCTCAGCCTACTCAAATCAATTTTGAGCACCCGAGAGTTTATGGGGGAAAACATAGACCTCAAGTCAGACATAAAGTCTGGCGTGAATAATACTATACATCTCGGTTATTTGATATTAAGTAAGACCATGCCGCTTAGCAAAATGGGTTTCCCCTCACTAATATTCTTTTAAACATATCATTTGCATATCTTAATCCTGCAACCAAAACTGGTTAAAACAATAATATCAATATCATGTAAGCATATAAATTAAGTAATAAATGGACTATCTGTCCGAACACAATAGTTTTGTATGGCTAACTAATAACCTTTGGCTGACTCGGGCCTACTAGACAAAATAAACAAATAATCTAACTCATGATAGATACTCCTCTTCTGGACGGTCTGTCCCTAACTTACTTCTCCCAAGGTCAACTGATCCTAATGGTTTTGCGGGCTCACCAATAACCTATCCTCACATTATATATTCCTTTCTGTATGTAACATCATTTTAGTCTTACCTGTGACAAACCCCTATACACTGGAATTTTAGACTAAATTAGCTAGGGGCTAATAGATAATGTATATGGTGCGATCCTATAATAATCCATCTGGTATTCTAATATCTGAGTCATTTTACTTAGGGACATCTCCCCTTAAAATTTTTCTTGAAAACCTTTTCTTTCAAAATGATTTAACCCTTTTAAATCATACTTAAACAAGGAAAATATACTCTATGCTTTACTCAAATCACTTTGCCATGTTATATATACTTTACACAAAACATTGCTGATGAAAACATTTGAAACCATTGAAAGTGCCACTTTCAAAACCATTGAAAGTACCCCTTTCAATACAAGTATGCTACTTCACTTTATAACCTAGGCCAAAGGCCAAACATACCTTTCGAAACCGTTCTTAATAAACCTTTTGAAAACATTGAAAGACCTTCCTTTCGAAAGCTTTAAAAACATTAGACATCCTCTTATCAAAACACTATAAAACATTGCCTTTCGAAAACATCGGAACCTTCCTTTTAAACCCTTTTGAAACCTTTGGGGAACTACCCCTTGGAAACCTTTATCTTAAACCTTTCGAAAGCACTAAACCATTTTCATAAAATCAAACCGTTAGAAAGCATTTGAGTTTAAGTAAAACATGTGGAATAACCTTTAAAAACCATTAGAAACTATTCCCTTCAAAACCTTTTGGGTTTAATTTTCAATAGAACAAAAGGGTCATAAAACAACTAAGTCGAAAGCACTCTTTCGAAAGCAATTTCCTAAGTAAAAGAAGTGGATGGTATTGAAACAAATCCCTTTGAAAGCATGGGAGAAGCGACTTAGTTTTAAAAACAAAGTAACCATTTCGAAACCATTTGCTTCGAAAGGTGGAAAGTAGCAGCAAAGGGTTTCGACCCCTTCAAAAGATTCTTTATAGAACAAAAGGTGCAACCTCTTTCGAAATCATTCCTTAAAATCATTTAACCAAGTCAAAAACTATCTAACTCGAAAGCATCCTTTTCGAAAGAAAAGCAGGCACATTTTCTTTTAAAAACAAAGCAAGGCTTCGACCCTTTCGGAACCCATTGTTTCGACTACATACCTTTTGCCTTGGTCCAATTCATTGCGTACCAAGTCTTTGATACTATGCGCATTGGTTTCGATGGTGATGGAGGCAGAAGTACTTAGTTGAAAGCTGGGTGTCGAAAGTGGCAAAACATGTAAAAAGGATGTATAAACTGATTTTTAACTTTTTAAAGCAATTCTTTTCAACTAACCTGCCTTGTTTGTCAAAACAAGATTGGTTGCTAATTACTTTTCTAAAAGTACTGCCGAAATTTCAGAAGCATATAATTTAAAAGATTTACAAAATGCCCTTTCTTCTTTTATAAATATGTAAAACATTTAAGTCCCATACCTTAAATAATTTTATATACTTACTAAAACTCTAAGGAAAATTCTACAAAAATTCCCATAAATCATTTTTAATATGTTATCAAACATATATTAATTTCTGACCCAAAACATACATATATTTTCCGTAGTTAATTTTAAAACCAATTAACCATTTTCTGCACTAGAAAATTAGTATTAAATCCACATTAATTCAAAAAATTATGAAAATTGAAAACCATCTCTAAAATATCATTTCTGACCTTATTCTAAAATCGCAAGGCATTTGGATGTCATTTAATAGGTTTTTTTTAGCAAAGCTAGCCGGCTTTATAGTGGGTCGTGCCACTGTATATAAATAAAGAATAGGTATTCTGCACATGCACAGAATAACTAGTATGGTTTTATAGTGGCCATACCACTTGCATAAATGTCACATTAAAAAATATTATAAAATTCATATGAACTTGCATAAATCATCAACAAGCATGTATATCCAATTTAACAATCAAAAATATTGCAAAACCTTGCAAAATAGTTCGGATTTAATCTAAAAACCAAAAACAATAAAAAAACATGAGATGTAGTCATTATTCACCTTAGCTTTGTTGTTAAGGAGTTGAAATTTGATCTTGGATGAGGTTGATTAGCTTCTTCCCCTTAATTTTAGCTTTTCTTTTACTTGCTTTCTATTAAAGGTGACCAGCCTCTTTTCTAATATGGTTTTACTTATGAACGTATGAAATGAGAATGCATGAAAATTTAGGGTATAAGATTGTTACTTATTCCTATATTGCCCTTGTCATTTATCTTAACTTATTTTATTTCATTTCCCTTAGTTCATTGGTTTAGTAGGCACAACTACCTTCAAATTTCACAAACCTCAATCCCTTAACCATTTTCATTATTTCATTTAATTTTACTAATTAAATTTCATAAATAATGTTACTAAAAATAGGGGTGTTACATAAGTACTAAGTGGATTGGTACAGTCTCTCACATTGCTAAAGTCGTAATAACGATAGTACTATTAAGGACCATGCCTTGGGGATAGGTCTTAAATGATGGGGTCTGCCCTAATTAAGGTCCTAAATGATTGGAGTCTGCCTATTTTCCAATAAAAGGTATTAAGTGGCTTGGGTATTGTTTATTACATGGCCACGATTTTATCGGCGATAGAAGCGGTAATAGTTAGACATTAAATGTCGGAAGCCTTATATAGGGATTAGAGGTCTTGTAGCTAGGACCCACCAACCATTGACAGCATTATTAGGAAACCACATTAGGAATAGTTCTTAAATGACGGATCTACCTCGATTAAGGTCTTAAATGGCATAATTGGCCTATCTCTTTTTTTAATAGTATTATAGAAGCTCGCTTCATATTTATAAGTATTAAGTGGCAAGTGGTTTTGGAATTATTGGGTGGTTGATAAGGCTTCATTAGTATTTTGAACCATGGGAAGGGGTAAGTAAGTAATCATATGTGCAATGCAAGGTTAGATTAGAATTGCTAACCTTAATGGATATAATAATTAAATGAAACCAATTGGTATAAGTTTATGTTATGGAAAGTTTATATTTTCAGTCACCAAAACGTTGTTCTGACCCTCTTCTCATTACAACTCACATGTAACACCCCATATTTTTGGTAACATTATTTAGGATATTTAATTAGTTAAATTAAATAAAATAATGTGCTGATTATGGGATTGAGATTTGATTTAATTAAGGGGTAGCCATGTTATTTAACCAATGAATTAAAATAAGAGTTAAAATGAAATAGAGGTAGGGTAAAATAGGAAAGAGGCCATTCTTATAACCTAAACCTTTTGGCCGTGTATCCCATATACGTTCATTTTAATTTATCAAAATTTTTAAACTTGAAGTTGGCCACCATTAACAAGAGAATGAGGAAGAAGATTAAGAAAAGCTAAAGAAGAAGCTAAATCAAATCCATTCAAATCTCATGCTCCTTAATTTCTAAAGCTAAGGTGAATAATGACTACATCTCAAATTTCTTATTGTTTTTGGTTTTAAGTTGAATCTGAACTTATTTGCAATGATTTGCCATGTTTTTGAATTATGGAATGATTATATATATTTGTCGATGATTTATGGTTGTTCGCATAGATTTTATGACATGTTTTGGTATCAAAACCCTATAAAATTACATCCAAATGCCTTGCAAATTTTTATATAGACCAGAAATGATATTTTAGAGATGGGTTTTAATTTTTAGAATTTTCTGAATTTATGTGGATTTTATATGAATTTTCTAGTGAAGAAAATTTTATTTTGGATCAAAAATTATTTGCGATTAAATGATTAATGGTTTTGGTCTAAAATTAACATATGCTAGAAAAAATATTAAAAGTGATTTTCTGGAATTTCTGTAAAATTTTCCTAAGTGTTTTAATGGGTATATAAAATTATTTAAGGTATGAGACTTAAATGTCTTATATATTTATGAATGGAGAATGGGCTTTTTGTAAATAAATTCAAATTGTTAATTCTGGAAAGTCAGCAGCACTTTTAGAAAAGAGAAACTTGCAACCAATCACAATTTGAAAAACAAGGCAGCTGAGGTATAAAGAAATAGTTTAAAAAGGACTAATCTACATGGTTTTTACTGTTCGATGCTTTCGGCACCAGGGTTTCGCTACCTTACCTTTGCTTTCGACTCCATCGATACCAATGCACATGGTATCAGTTAACTGGTACGTAGTGAATTGGATATAAGAGGAAGGTATATGGTCGAAACCAGGGGTTCCGAATGGGTTGAAGCACTACTTTGCTTTTAAATGAAAATGCGCCTGCTTTCTTTCGACTAAGTAGCTTTCGACTTGGTTAGCTTTCGACTAGGTCAAATGGATTTAAAGAAATGGATTCGATTGGGTTGCGCTTTTGTTTTAAATGACTGCTTTCGACTAAGTCAAAACCTTTTGCTGCCACTTTCTTCCTTTCGACCCAGATTGTTTTGAAGGGGTTACTTTGTTTTCTAAAATTTGGCCACTTCTCCAATGCTTTCGAAAGGATGGTTTTGACATCATCACTTCTTTACTTAGTAATGATTTCGAAAGGAACGATTTCGACTTTAATGGGTTTATGATCCTTTTGCTCTACTTGAAGGCATAATCCAAATGGTTTCAACCAAAACGGTTTTCAATGGTTTCGAAAGGTTTCCACATGTTTTAAATTGAAACCAAAGGCTTTCGAAAGGTTTCCACATGTTTTAAATTGAAACCAAAGGCTTTCGAAAGGTTTAGTGTTTTAATGCTTTCGAAAGGGTTTTAAATGCAGGTTTCGAAGGGGTGGTTCCACAATGATTTCGAATGGTCTAAGAGGAAAGGTATTTCCAATGTTTTCGAAAGGCATGGTTTAAAGGTTTTTAAAGAGGGATGTCTAATGTTTTAAAGCTTTCGAAGGGAAAGTTTGTCAATGGTTTCGAAAGGAAGGTTTTGAATGGTTTTGAAAGGAAGGATTTAACCTTTCGGCCTAGGTTAAGTGAAGGGTTTTACTTACTTTCAAGGTTTTCGAAAGGGTTGTTTAAGGGCTTTAAACAAAGGTTTCGAATATACTACTAGGTAGCATAACCTAAGTGTTTTTAAGTTAGAAAGGGTTTTAACTTATTTTGTGGGGATAAGTAGTCCTCATTTAAATTCATCAACATTATATGAGTAAAGTATATATAACATGGCAAAATAGCTTAAAGTAAAGCTAAGAATATATTTTCCTTATAAAAAAATATGATTTAAAAGGTTAAATCATTTTGAAATGGTTTTCAAGGAAAAAGATGAAGGGTAGTTAACCCTAAGAAAATGATTCGGACAGGTAGTCCATTTTGATGCAGACAGTTAGTCCAGTTTGCGGACAGTTAGTCCAGTTTGCGGACAGTCAGCCCAGTTTTCGGACAGATAGTCCATTTATTACTTGTGGATAGATAGTCCATTAGTTACCTGATTAGAGCTTAACAGACATTATTATTATTATTATCAGCTTGATTAAGAAGTTTGGTTACAGGAAAAGATTTGTAAAATATATGTTTTGAAGAGGGTATTAGTGAGGGGAAACCCGTTCCGCTAAACAACATGGTCTCACTTAATACCAGTAAACCGAGATGTAACAGTATTATTCACACCAAACTTTATGTCTGACTCGAAGTTTTTGATTCCCCTTAAACTCTCGGGTGCTCAAAAATTGATTTGAGTAGGCTGAGGGTTGAGGTTTTCAGATTTTTGTAAGTTTGGCGAATAAAGCTTTGGGAGACGAGCAGGTGGCTGTCTGATAGCTAATTAGGAGTTGCAGTTTATTCTGTTTATTTCTACTGTGTGTATTAAGTCAAATATGACTATATTGACTCTTGTTAAACAAGGGGGCATCATCATATGTCGCTCTTGACGTATTTTATAATTGATATATTTGATCATTTTCTTGGAAACATTAAGGGATTATGTAACTTGGATATGAATTATTGTTTTGAAATGTAGGCAGTAAAATGTTGTTTTTTGGAATCTGTGATTTTATTCATATTCAAGTGCTTCTAATATTATGGATACCATTAGCATTACCATATTTTATCACCAAAAGTTAATACTATAGATGAGTGCAGCATTTGTAGTGTTTAGCTTTTGACCTCCGGATACGGGGTCTTACAACTTGGTATCGGAGCATAGGTTTATGAAAAAATTTAAACTAAAAATGGTTTCTAAAACATAATCCTAAGGAATTAAAGTAAGATTGAGGTATGGGATAACGCTATAGTAACGTACTTGTATTTGTTATATATAAGTATACGCTTTATCTCTGGCCTTCTATCTTTGTTAGGTTACTCTTCTATATCTATGAGGTTTGAATATAGATATAGATGGTAGAAGAGCAAGAGTTAACCCAGGAGGGGAGGGCACTGATGGGAATGCCAGACCTAATACAAGGAGGACCTAAGGTCAGGCACAAGCAGAGAATGAGGGCGTTGGAGTCCCGCAAGTGGACATGGGAGCTATGTATCAATTTTTGTGAATATGATGCAAGCTAAAATTGCAGCTGGAGTGGTAGGAGGAGATGCTGCAGGAGCAGGAGTTCCTGAGGTTCTGGTAGTTAACCATTATGCTAAGCTGAGCGGAGATTACGCTAAGCTTGGAGGGAAGCCATTTCTGGGAATAGAGGATGCTATAGAGGTGGAGAATTGGTTGCTGCACTGTGAGAGAATCTTTGCTGACTTGGGGCTCAATGATGAGCAGAAGAGGAGGCTTGCTTCGAGACAGCTTCAAGGAGCGACTTTGTTTTGGTGGAACAGTGTGACGGCTGGTGTGGATGAGGAAACCTTGACATGGGCAGATTTCAAGGGGAGGTTTCAGGAGAGGTTCATGTCTGTGATGGCACAATGAGCCCTGATCAGAAAGTTTGTTGAGTTAGAGTAGGGAAAGATGTCTATTCTGGAGTATGCTAAAAGGTTTGAGGAGTTAGCCAGATATAGGTATGCTTCAGTGGATACAGTGATGAAGAGGAATGAGAAGTTTATTAGGGGGTTGAAGCCTGAGTTAGCAAGGGCTACATTACCTCATCTTAGATATCCTTTTGATTTAGTAGTAGAGATGGCCTTAAGGCACGAGGAGGTACTTGATTCTCTAGAGAAGAGTATGGCTAAGGAGGTCCAGGTTGGGCAGAGTCAGAAGAGGAAATTCTTTTCTAAGAAGGGTGCTCAGAAGGTTGGAGTAGCTAAGAAAGGGAGGTTTGAGGTTGTCTGTTTTAAGTGCGACAAGAAGGGGCATTTTGCTAATGTTTGTCATGCTGGGGAGGCAAAGGAGCTGGCAGGGAAGAAGAATGTCAGGTGCTTCAATTGCGACCAGATTGGCCACTGTAAGAATCAATGCCAGGAACCCGCTAAGGATGGAAAGGGCAAGGTGTATGCATTAGAGCCGGCTACTTCAAAGCCAACAGCTCAGGAGAAGGGAAAGACAGTTTTGGGAGGTACGCTTTAGATTCATGGTATGTCTGTTAGCGTTCTATTTGATAGTGGTGCATCGCATTCTTTTATATCTAGATGTTTGATAGATAAGCATAACCTAGAACCCACATATTTAGTTACTTCCTTACGTGTTGCGAATCCAATAGAAGGGTATGCAACACTAGGGTTGAGATGTGACCAGTTAGAGTTTGACTTGTTAGGTCATTATTTTGGTTGTAGTTTGCATGTGTTTGAATTTATGGGGTTCGAAATTATTCTTGGTATGGATTGGTTAAGTGATTACGATGCTAGGATATTTTTCCATGATAGGAAAATATCGCTTAGGTACCCCGATTGTAGCAACATGATTTTTTATGGCATAGAAGGTTCTATCGGTGAGGGGAATGCCTTGTTGGGTGTTATGGAATTGGAAGATGAGCTGAATCGAGTTTTGTGGTTAGAGAATTCGTGGATGTTTTTGAGCCTGTAGTTGGATTGCCACCGAAACGAACAATTGAGTTTCAGATAGATTTGGTTCCAAGAGTAGAACCAGTGAGTAGGCTGCCAAGCAGTATGACCCTTACAGAGATAAGGCAGTTGAAGGTGCAGTTAGTGGATCTGGAAGGCAAGAGTTTTAATAGATCGAGTAGTTCACCTTAGGGAGCAGCCGCGATGTTTGCTAAGAAGCCGGATAGATCGTTAAGGCTATGTATCGATTATTGAAAGTTGAATGAGAGGACGATAAAGAATTGATATCCATTGCCGATGATTAATGATTTGTTCGATCAGTTAAGTGGAGCCAAGGTATTTCCCAGTTGGATTTGGCGATAGGTTTCCATCAGCTCAGAGTAGTAGAGGATAGTATACCTTTGACGATATTTAAGACCAGATATGGATCGTACGAATGGGTAGTTATGCTGTTCGGACTTATTAACGCACTGGCGTTCTTTGTGGATTTGATGAACCGGGTTTTCCAAGAGCATTTAGATAGGTTCATGTTGGTTTCTATAGACGATATCTTGATATACTCTAAGGATGAGAAGGAGCATAAAGTTCATCTTAGAGTGGTGCTTGAGATGCTGAGGCAGCATCAGCTAAAGGCGAAGTTTTCAAAGTGTCATTTCTGGAAGAAGGAAGTGAAGTTTCCTAGTCATGTAGTCTTAGAGAAAGGGTTGTCGGTAGATCCGACTAAGATTGAAGCGGTGAATAGTTGGAAGAGACCCGAGACAGTGACTGAGATAAAAAGTTTCCTTCGATTAGCTGGTTATTATCGGAGATTCATTAAGGATTTTTCACGGATAGCAGCACCGATGACCAAGCTAACAAGGAAGGATGTGAAGTTTGTGTGGATCGGTAAGTGTGAGGAAGCATTCCAGAGTTTGAAACACTTATGGACCTATGCACCAGTTTTGGTTGTTCCGGAAGGAAGTCAGAATTTGGTGGTTTATACAGATGCGTGTGGAACAGGATTAGGAGCTGTGCTGATGCAGAAAGGTAAAGTGATTGCCTATTCTTCTAGATAGCTTAGACCGGATGAGGTCAAATATCTGACACATGATTTGGAATTGACAACGGTGATTTTTTCGTTAAAGGTGTGGAGACATTACCTTTTGGGAGAAAAGTTTGAGTTATATACAGATCACAAGTCGCTGAAGTATTTGTTCTCTCAGAAGGAGCTAGACATGAGACAGCAGAGGTGGTTTGCGTTTATCGCTGCTTATGATTTTGGGATTGAGTACACGCTGGGTAAAGGCAACAAGGTTGCAGATGCACTTAGCAGGAAATATCAAAATGCAGTGGTGGCAGTGATTGCTGAATGGAAGGAATCAGAAGCCTTGTTAGCTTGTAGGTTTCAGTGGAGATCTGAGGCTGGGTCTAGTGGAGAGACTGTTATATTATCTTGTTTGGATGTTCAACCAGTGATGATCGAAAGGATTGATTCTAAACAGGAGGAGGATCCAGTGTTAGCTGAATAGATCATCAAGTTAAGGGATGGAACCGAGAGCGATGACTTAAAGAATTTTGGTCTTGACCAGAATGGGTGGTTAAGAAAGAAAGGGAGATTATGTGTTCTGAGTGTAGGAAACAAAAGAAAAGGAGTTTTGGAGGAATGCCGTCGTTCGAAGTTCATTATTCATCCAGGAGGAACTAAGATGTATCAGGATATGAAGAGAAGTTTCTTCTAGGAAGGTATGAAGCGAGATGTGGGCTTATGGGTGAAGCAGTGTTTGAACTGCCAGCGGGTAAAAGCCGATCATCAGAAGTCGAGTGGGTTGATTCAGCCATTAGATATTCCGGTATGGAAATCAGATTCTATTTCTATGGATTTTATTGACGGGTTGCCAAGGTCAAATAGAGGAAATGTAAGTATATGGGCCATAGTGACAGATTGACCAAGAGTGGGCATTTCATTCCACTTAAGTCAACCATGATGGCACCTGTTTTAGCGAGGTTGTTTATGAAAGATGTAGTTAGACTGCACAGAATTCCTAGTAGTATAGTAAGTGATAGAGATTCCTTATTCACTAGCTAGTTCTGGAAGAGTCTACCGGAAGTTTTTGGAACCAAGCTCAAGATGAGTACCGCTTATCATCCGCAGATTGATGGGCAAATGGAAAGAGTTAACAAAATCTTCGAAGATTTGTTAAGAGCTTGCGTGTTAGATTTATGGGGATATGGGAAGACCATCTGCATTTATTCGAGTATTATATAACAATAGTTATCAGACTAGTAATGGGATGGCACCGTTTTGGAGCTTTGTATGAAAGGCCATGCAAATCTCCCGTTTGTTGGTTGGAGACCGAGGATAGGTTGGTTCTTGGTCAAGGTTTGGTTAAAGAAGCTGTAGAAAAGATTGAGGTCATTCGAGCTAGGATGAAGGAGGCTCGGTCTAGGCAGAAGAGTTATGCAGATAAAAGACGGAAAGATTTAGAGTTCTCGATTGGAGATCAGGTTTTCGTTAAGGTGTCACCGATGAAGGGTGTGATCGGATTCGAAAGATCAGGAAAGTTGGCACTGAGATTCGTTGGACCTTTTCGTATTGTTGAGAGGATTGGGAAACTCGCATATAGAGTCGAGTTACCGAGCAGTTTGGCAGGAGTCCATGATGTTTTCCATGTTTCTCATCTCAGAAAGCGTGTTAGAGACCCGGAGACTACTATAGCACCGATTGTGTTAGATGATTTAGTAGTGGAGCTAGATTTGACTATAGTTAGAAAGCCGATTTGTATTGTTGTGAGAGATGATAAGAGGCTTAGAACCAAGATAGTTAGATTAGTTAAAGTCTAGTGGAGCGACGATAACATGGACTATACTTGGAAGATTGAGAGCAGGATTAGAAACACTTATCCTAACTTGTTTTATGGTATGTTTTACCTCTTTGTTTGATTTGTTTTGTACCTTATCGTAATTTCGAGGACGAAATTCTTTAAGGAGGGGAGTTTGAAACACTCCATAATTTTGGTAACATTATTTATGATATTTAATTAGTTAAATAAAATAAAATAATGTGTTGATTAGGTGATTAAGATTTGATTTAATTAAGGGGTAGTCGTGCTATTTAACCAATGAATTAAAATAAGAGTTAAAATGACTATATTGACTCTGGTCAACCAAGGGGTCATCGTCGTATGTCTCCCTTGGCGTATTTTGTAATTGATATATTTGATCATTGTCTGGGAAACATTAAGGGATTATGTAACTTGGATATGAATTATTGTTTTGAAATGTAATCAGTAAAATGTTTTTTTTTGGAATCTGTGATTTTGTTCATATTTAAGTGCTTCTGATATTATGGATACCATTAGCATTACCGTATTTTGTCACTAGAAGTTAATACTATAGATGACTAGCACTTAGCTTTTGGCCTCCAGATACGGGGTGTTACACCACAGGAAAGATTTAAAGGAACAGGTCGTTGGAGATGAATGTGCTTTGTTGTTGGAGAAGTCTTCTTTCTCTCACACTCAATGCTGATACGATGTGATTTTGATATATGTTGTGACATGATGTGACTTTGAGATATAATGTGATCTTAATATATGATGTGATATGATGTGATTCTGATATATGATTTGCTTTTGATATATGATGTAAAAACTCTGAATGGAAAGCAAAAACTGATAGTGATGTAAATCCCGAATGAATGCGGGATGATTAGAGATGTGTAATGTAATTAGAGACATGTGATGTAATAACCCTGAATTAAATCGGAATGATCATGATGTATAGATTCCACTTAGGCAAAGTCTAGAGTCTTGGGCTGCAATAGGTTTGGAATGACTTGTGACTGGCAAAAGAATCCGAAGGAATTGGACGATTCACCAAGACTAAAGCTCAACAACCGAAGACTCGTTGCCATGGCTTATTCTAAAGCAAAGCACACCTTTCATTCAAAAGGCGTACTTTGGGGGGCAAATGTTATCCGGGTTTTTAACCCAACAGGATCCAGCAGAATACGGAACAATCCCATCACATCAAAATGGCATAGAAATTAATCGGAAAAGCTAAGGCAAGGAATTAACAAGGGTCAAGCCATACGACTAAGACGACGATTGGGATCAGCGAAGCCGAGAGATCAGCATTTCTTCTAGTTCAATCGGCAGCTAAACGCAAATAGCTAGAGAATTGCCATCGAAGCGAAACAACAACGATAAAAGACTATGGAAACATCTCCAATTACAAACCCTAGAAAAATCCTAAGTGCTTAGCTCATCAGCGACCCATGCCTCTGCTCAAACCATCACACAAACCCGACATGGAACACTATCAAAAGAGGCAAGATTTGGTCCGCAAAACGAATCAACCCATCGGGTTGCCATTGACCCATGGTTTTGGCTTGTTTTGTGATCCAAAGCCCCCCTTTAGGTCACTTGTAACTTACCTGCAAGCTGATGAAGGCAGGCCTAGCCTAGAAGCTCTCCGGTCTCTATAAATAGCATCCTACCTACAACAGAAAAGGGATCTTCTCAGGACTAATTGCTGAAGCTCTGCTGGAAACATTCTTCACCCTCGGCCTCCCTCATAACAATCTCTAAAGGAATTCACTGTAATTCTCCAGTGGATTTCAACTTCGGGGATCCAATCTATTAAGAGATAATCAAAGTCTCATAGTCAAACTTGTCTTGTAGCAGCAATCGGTATATAAGAAAAATATAAAGTGGACGTAGGCTTCATTAACAGCCGAACCACTATAAAATTCTCTGTCTTCTTTCTTTTACTGTTCTTTTCTTATATCTGTGATATGCTATATTGCTTTGTCAGAACAGGGCTAGTGCTTTCAAACTTAAATGAGGGTGCTGATCCATTTTTTGGATTAACATTTTGGTGCTTTCACTGAGAACCTTGAACGAGATCTGAAGAATCAAAGTTTGAATCTAAGATTTAGAGAAGATGAGTAGGCCTAATACTAGATTTAGAGCTGTAGCAAGTCCACAGGAGCCTGAGGGAAGCTAGGAGGTGTCCTCAATTTCTTATCAACCCATCTGTGTGATTAAAGAAGAAATGGAAAGAATGATGAAGGGGATGCAAGATGTGATCTTGTCTAGGAAACAAGAGATGATGGATAGCTCCTTCCAGAGGATGGAGCAGCAAGGGATAGTTAGATCTACAAGGAATATGAATCAAACTCCAGGGAACAACGTGGGAGCTGCTGGAGCAGGATTGGAACAGGCGGGAATCCTGCCTCCATATTTAGAACAACTGATACTTTGGGACAACATTGGAATCAAAAATAGAACCCAATGCAGGAGCATCTGGAGTTAGAGCAAAACAAACTAAAATAATGCCTACATAACTTAGAGGCACGATAAATTTGGATCTAGGATGTGCTTTAATGCCTGGAATGGGTGATATTGGAGCTAGAGTAGCGAATCAGAGTACGAATACATAACCACATGAGACGAAACCAGAATCCCTTAGTTGGAACAGGGGGCAGGTTTGTCCCTTATTCTCTGCCTTATGCTTTTTCTGACTTCAATAACCTTAGGCCGCTTAGGGATCCCGAATGGTCCCTAGGCACGCAGTGAGTCGGATGCCTGAGATAACTATTTATGCAGTAATAATCTCAGGCCGCTTACATGTGTACGGGATCCCGAATGGTCCCTAGGCACGCTCTAAGTCAGATGTCCGAGATGACTATTTAGAACAATAATAATCGAAGGCCGCTTACACGTGTACGAGATCCCGAATGGTCCCTAGGCACGCTCTAAGTCGGATGCTTAAGAGAACTTAGGACAACAATCATCAAAGGCCGCTTACACATGTACGGGATCCTAAACGGTCCTTAGGCACGCTCTGAGTCGGATGCCTAAGATGAACATTTAGAATTTCTGCTTGTTTTGAAACCTGCTTGTTTAATTTCTGATTTAAATATTTGAATTTTTTAACTGATATTGATCGCCTTAGAGTCCCACCACGGGGCCGGAGTGCAAGGAGCAAGTCCCCTTGCCAGAGAGCGAGTGGATGGACTTGTACGATATTGATCGCCTTAGAGTCCCACCACGGGACCAGAGTGCAAAAAGTAAGTCCCTTCGTCAGAGAGTGAGCGGATGGGCTTACTTAATCCCCCTTGACTTAACAAATAAACGATCCAGAAAGATCGTCCTCTTAACTTAAAATATTAAACGATCCAGAGAGATCGCACATTAAACCAAACATCATATGATCCAAAGAGATCGCACATTAAAATAAACATTAAACAATCCGAAGAGATCACACATTAAACTTACTTAAGCTGTTCGAAAAGATCGGACCTTGAAACAGATTTGGTTTTGCAAAAAGAAAAAGGGTTTGAATGCCTTATAAATAGAGCAAGACGGATAAATCCTGGATGAAAACAGGATGACTTTGATAAATATGATGTGATACGATGTGATTTTGATATATGTTGTGACATGATGTGACTTTAAGATATAATGTGATCTTGATATATGATGTTATATGATGTGATTCTGATATATGATTTTCTTTTGATATATGATGTAAAAACTCTGAATGGAAAGCAAAAGTTGATAGTGATGTAAATCCCGAATGAACGCGGGATGATTAGACATGTGTAATGTAATTAGAGACATGTGATGTAATAACCCCGAATGAAATCGGAATGATCGTGATGTATAGATTCCAGTTAGGCAAAGTCTAGGGTCTTGGGCTGCAACAGGTTTGGAACGACTTGTGACTGGCAAGAGAATCCGAAGTAACTGGACGATTCACCAAGACTAAAGCTCAACAACCGAAGACTCGTTGCCATGACTTATTCTAAAGCAAAGCGCACCTTTTATTCAAAAGGCTTACTTTGGGGGGCAAATGTTATCTGGGTTTTAACCCAACAGGATCCAGCAGAATACGGAACAATCCCGTCACATCAAAATGGCGTAGAACTTAATCAGAAAAGCTAAGGCAAGGAATTAACAAGGGTCAAGCTATTCGACCAAGACAACAACTGGGATTAGCAAAGCCGAGAGATCAGCGTTCCTTCTAGTTCAATCGGCAGCTAAACGCAAACAGCTAGAGAATTTCCATCGAAGCAAAACAGCAACGATAAAAGACCATGGAAACATCTCCAATTACAAACCCTAGAAAAATCCTAAGTGCTTAGCTCATCAGTAACCCATTGCTCTGCTCAAACCATCAAACAAACCCAACATGGAACACTCTCAAAAGGGGCAAGATTTGGTCCGCAAAATGAATCAACCCATCGGGTCGCCCACGACCCATCGACCATGGGTTGCCATTGACCCATGGTTTTAGCTTGTTTTGTGATACAAAGGCCCCCCTTTTAGGTCACCTGTAACTTACCTGCAAGCTAATGAAGCCAGGCCTGGCCCATAAGCTCTCCGATCTCTATAAATAGCATCCGACCTGCAACACAAAAGGGATCTTCTCGGGACTAAATGTTGAAGCTCTACTGGAAACATTCTTCACCCTCAACCTCCCTCACAACAATCTCCAAAGGAATTCACTGTGATTCTCCAGTGGATTCCAACTCCGAGGATCCAATATATTGAGAGATAATCAAAGTCTTATAGTCAAACATGTTTTATAACAACAATCAGTCTATAAGAAAAATTTAAAGTGGATGTAGGCTTCATTAACAGCCGAACCACTATAAAAAAAATTTGTCTTTTTTCTTTTATTGTTCTTTTCTTATATCTGTGATCTGTGATATTGCTCTATCAGAACAGGGCTGGTGCTTTCAAACTTAAACCAGGGTGTTGATCCATTTTTTGGATTAATGGTACAGACTAGCAATTGGAAGAAATATTTCCATGCGAAGTAGGCAGGAAATAGCAGTTGGAATATTTTTGGGTTTTTGGAATTGTTGTTGGTCGCAGCAGTTTTGTCGGGGCTACTGTGAATTGCTAGAGCATGGTTCGGGATAAGATAGTAGGCTTTGACACTGCTGTGATAAGGATAGGAATTTTCTAGATCATGTCAAATCGAAGGAGACGGTGTGAAATGACTATTATCATTATTTAATCCGACCCTAATTAGATCTAGGTTCAATTAACATCCAAAGCCCGTCTCACGGTTGGTCAATTAGTTGTAAACCTAGAGTAGTCTACCAGCTAGCGAGTTTTGGCACAAATTGAATCTGGAATGGGACTATTAAAGTCGCGTATGAATTCCCCCAGTTGCCTTCTTTCGTTTCTCCTTCCTCAACAAGCCAAACCTAGTCTCCATCCTCCGTTTCATCTAAGTATCAACCTCTTTCTTTCATTCCTCCCCTAGGCGACGCTGTTTTTCCCTAAGAGCAGCACCCTTGCCTCCTCCTCATGCTGGTTTTGCACATTAGATGTCACACCATCACCACTCCAGATTTAAACCCTATTTCCTCCCTCCGACCATCTCTTAGCCCAAGACATCTTTCTGCACTGCCAGTTTTCCCTCACACCATTATGTACTCAACTCTCAAGAGGCCACTTGGCTAAACTAGAATGAGCAGAAGGTTTCGCCGCTTTTGGGCTGGAAGAGCTATTCGTCGCGGTAGGGTTTGCACCGATCCTCTGTTTCGAGACTTTTGAGCGGGAATGTTACCCATGCTGCATCTGCCTTTTCGATGGAAGAAATAGTTTGATTTGTTCGAAGAGGAAGGGTATCTTGATTGAGTTGACTAATGATGATCTCGCTAAGATTTTGGAGGGCTCCACGAAGGACACGGACTTGGATGATTTTAAAGTTACTGACTCAAAGATTTTGCAGCAGATCTTTTCCCAGGATTTTGGTGTTTGGAAGACGGATAATCTACATTCGACTGGCCATCAGGTTGTTGTAGGATCGTTTTCACCCTAGAGGGGGGGGGGGTGAATAGGGTCTACTACTAAAAGTAAAATAAAAATAGAAAGTAATGCAGTAAAGATCACACACAGTTTTACCCAGCTTTAGCAAAAATTTGCCTACATGCTACCCCCGAGGTTTCTACTAGAAATTAAGTAATTAGACGCTTACAAAAACATGTAAACTTGTGATACCCGCTAACTTGATTAACCTAACTCTAAGCTCAAAACCTTGTCACAACTCAGCTACTGAGTTGCGAATTCTCGAACTACAAAACCATAGTTCGTCAACTAGTTAATCTAGAGTTAGAAAATAAAAAGAAACTAAAAACAAACAAAAGAACTAAATAATAAATAACACCCTAATATCTAAAACTTATACGGCCTATTAAAAATAACATAAAAAAATTCCCTTTATTTTACTTCCTGCTTATCCATGCCACCTTGTTTCTTCACGATTTGGAATTAGGATTTATAATTTTCAAGCCTATGATTCCTCAAAATAGATCGTTTGCAGTTTTTTGAGTCACTGATCTGGGCTTCAACAATTTTTGAGCTTTCAAATTCTCTCTGTTGGTTGAGTTGATCGATTCCGATGAATTTGGATTTCGCGATTCTTCGATCATTGTTCTTCGATTGCTCCAGAGGGTTTGAGTTTGACTTTGGTATAATATCGGTATGCGATTTTTACTTTATTATTCTGTTGATTTGCTTGAACTCGAACTATCTAATTGCCAATGATGAATTGGGTATTTATAGGGAACAAAACCCTATAATTTTGTTTCGTATATTTTGATTTGAATTCTTCAATTTGCTGCGCTCGACCATTCGATTCTTGTTGAATGATTGTGTGATTTCTGACTTGTTCATTGGTTGAATATATTTCCGATATATTTGAATATGCTTAAATTTATTTTCTCTGGTTTCATTCTTTACTGCCTACGACTTGTTAATCATTCGCTTACAGCTTGGCATTTGAATTTGAGATATATATATATATACTGATTTTGGGTTAATTTTGACTTCCTAAAGTGTGACTTGTTCATAATGAAGTCCTCTACGACTTTTTTTACTCCTTCCTGAATTTGTTCTCTGCTTTGTTTAGGATTCTAATATGTTTTTGACTTGTTGTATGCGTGTGCTCTGTACCTTGCTCCGACCATCCATGTCGGTGTGATATTTTCATGCTTGGTTTGTGCCCTCTGGTTCATTTCATTTTATTTTACTGAATCCTTGCTCCATTGTTTGATCTTAAATATGTCCATGTATATGTTGTCATGTTTAGTACTGCTGCATCTCTTAGCCTGACCTGAGTTATGTAGTTTGCTATGTCCATGAGCAATTGCTCGAGTCTGGTTATGTTGATGCTCCTATATCGCGTTTGCTTCATTCTTGCGTTATCTTGCATATACAACTTGTTCATGTTTATATACATGTTTGTGCTCTTGTATCCCTGACCATATGCATTGCCATTGGTGTTTATACCCTTGTACTTGAACCTGCTTCCTTTAATTTGTTGTGTGGACTTCTTTTGCACTTGCTTAAGTATGTTTGTGTGTGATAGCTATGCCTATGCTTTGTCCACTTCGAGTGCTTGCTTTCTGACTTTGCTGTGATTGGTGCACTTGTATTCTCTGTCATAAATTTTGTGCTAGTTGCTGGTCGAGTTCCATGTCCATTTCCTTGTGTTGTTTGATGGGTTGATAAACTTGGTGCCTTTGTTATTGTAGTCTCTTTGAAAACTGCTGCCACTTGATATGATTCTGGTCCATATTTGTCCCACTGGCTTGTTGAGTTGCCATGTTCACTTGCATTTATCTCTGTCCTTAATTCTGGTTGTATGTTGATTTGCTTTGAGTTAAATTGCCTCTATGCATGTGCATACTTGCTGTTTACTATATGCATATATGTGTGTATACTTGTGCACTTCATGTTGATTTCTGCCTTGTACTTAGCCCTGAATTTTGATTTTGCTTGAACATTATGAATATTTTCATGTAAATGTTGAAACTGAACTTGATTGTTGCTTGGTTCCTGAACATGTCTGAACCTGAGCATGTCTGGTTGAAGTCTGGTTGCATGTTGGTTGAACCTGAGTATGTCTGAAACTTTAATTTCTTTAACTGGTTTAGTGGAGCTGCTGTCATGTTGTTTTTGCATTGCACTTGAGTAGAATCTAGTCTTGGCTTGGGTTTGACCTTGTGCTCACCTGTTCCTGCAATTTTAACAAACAAGTGTATATCGGTGTGCACGACCTTGTGGCATGTGCAGTGATACACTGTGCATGTCACAAGTTGTTCGTGTATTTTTGATTCTAGTTTAAAATAGAAAAATGATGACGAACAAAACCAATAACTGAGGCAAACAATATTTTCAAGCACACACACTTCTTTGTGCACCGTAAATTATTTCTTTTTCAATTTTACTGCGTCAGTCTTTATTTTGCAGATAGTTCAGATGCTAGATACAGACTGGAACAGAGTTGAATATCAAATACGAGTGATGAGTGAATATGTAGTGAGGTGTAATATGTATGTAAAATTGTATAGTGAAAATTGTGTTGTATTTGAAACTAGTAGTTGGAATTGTGTAAATATAGTGGGAGCTTAAATTTGTACTATTTGAATTTGTAATAGAATATTTGTTTGAATAAAATATTTGTTTAAATAAGAATTCCGAGTTATTTATTTTATTCAACAAATATTTATTTAATTATGTGAAAAAATAAAATAGGACAATAACAAATGCATTTAAACAAATATATATATATATATATATATATATATATATGTTTATTATCATCAAACAAAAATCATACACTAGTATATTCTACAGTTGTGTGTATAATTTAGCATAACGGCATCCCTAAGACAGGAAGTTATGACTAGATTTATCCTATGGTGCGGAAGACCACTTATGCTAGAATTGGTGGCCCGTCAGTTAGACTCGCACTCTTTTGATTCAATTTTTTGATCAAGGATTCGCACTCCATAGAGTCACCTTTCGTATTTCCACGTATCCACTCTCGTATTTAGGTATTACGAGTGAGCCTCGTGGAGAGGCAGTTTAGTAGAAGGTTCCTTCTGCCATCTATAGATCCTTCCTTAGAAAGATGGCAATTCCGAAGCCGTCAGCAACACTAGTACCACCAGCGGCACGAGATTGGGTGCACAACCGTCATGCTACGACCGTTCAAGGGTTGTAGCAATGGATCGAGCTCCAACCGCGGAGCAAGGCATCTCGTAGTCTGTAGGCATTATTTTAGGAGTTATGGTATTGTTGTCTTTTCCCTTCCAGCATTTGTTCTCTTCTTTTAGGGTTGTTTCGGTTGTAAAACTGTTAGTTGCCTCTTGTAAAAAGGCACGCATGATATTATAAGTTCATATTTATTCAATGTGTTATTGTTCCTGGACATGCAAACTGTTCCTATATATGCATAATAAAGAAGTAGTATAAATATGGGAATCGCATAAAGACACTTGATAAATGGTAAATGCAAGATAAGACTAGAAGTTTAGAATAGTTGAAAATATTAGCGAAGGACATGATAAAGTTGTTTTGATATCACAAGCCATTGCTAATGTTCCATAAAAGCTAAATTTTTTGAATAATAAATATGTTGACGTTTTTAAATAAAATGTCAAATTTTTGGGTAAAGATTAGTTGTAGAATTTTGGAATTTCGTTTATGCGTTTAACATATAAACGACTTCCGACTACTCTGAAATTGTGGCTTGATTTATCAAAATTTTTGAGAATGAAAATATTTTGGAAAATTTCCCCTCGATTTAAAAAGTTCCCTTTTGAAAAGAAAAGTAATAAAAAGTTTTGTGTTTTAGTTATTTTTGACTCTTAAATTATTTTTAGAGTTTTTGTTCAAAATTTTGTTTCAAGGGAAAATGTACATCTAAATATTTTGAGATTTTATTTTCCAAATGACGTACAAATTTGAAAAGTGAGAAAGATTTTTGTGAAAACGTTGATTTTGAAGGCCACGTGCTATGCGTAGGGAAGGCAAATAGAGCTAGAATTTGTGAATTTAGCGGCGCATTAGGGTCGACGATGCGATAAATGAAAGCGATAACAAGGGAAAAGCTGTTTTAGCCTTGGAATTTCTATTTCCATACCTTGTCGACGATGCGTGTGACTCTATTTTTAGACTTATTTCCATTTTAGAGCTTGAAAATAAGCCTCCTTATGCGTTTTGTGCATGAAAATTTTGAATTAAATCCGGAGCAGCGAAGAAATTTTCACTGTACTACGGGAATAGGAACACTATATAGTGGTAAGAATGTTAAATTCTCCGCCTAAATTCCTTTTTCCAACATAGGAGTAAAGTTTAGGAAGCGATTTTACAATGCGTTAAATTATTGAATGGTAGGAGTGGGTGAAAAATTGGTTGTTTCATACTTCTATTAGTAGGAGTATGGGGGTTTTGGTTGAAAAGATTTTTCAAAAAGCTGCATATATGTAGAACTACCAATATATATGTAGGTTGTTTACATCATGTTTTAAAAAATGTTTTCAAAAGAAATGCATTTATATAGGAGGATCCAATTTAGAATCATTTTGCATACATATTTTCTATGTAGTGATACAGTAAAGCACTATGCACTTATGCACATTTCATTGCAAATTTTATTGTATACTCATTGGTTATGTAGTTTAGGATAATTAGGAGTGAAACCTTGACTTAATCATTGGTGAAATTTCGGGGACAAAATTCTTTCAAAGGAGGGAAGAATGTAACATCCTGTAATTTGACGTTAGTTATTTAATTAGTTAGTTAGTTAATTAATCAGGCTTCAAAAATGGAATTTATGCAAACGGTGGAATTTGACCATGAAACTTGCACCATTGCGTTTGTGGAAAAATTCTAAGCAACTTTCATATTTGGAGTTTTGCGACCGGAGTCCAAATGAATAATTCGGAACGAAAATAATTAAATAAGAAATATCAACGTTTATTAATTAATCGTTCGGGCCCACAGGCTGATCTGTCATTGGGATCAATCGACCCCTAGCGGTTGACTGATGCTCCAAGGGCGGTCAACTGGTCACCTTCAGGCGGCTAGAGTTAGCCTAGGCCACAATATCCCGAATCTAATATTTTAAATTGTACGATTCTGGTTGATTTTAGTGCCTATAAATTCAGGCCTAGCCCTTCTTTCTCTTCTCATATTTTTATGGAGGCAGTAGCGAAGCTCGGCCATTTCTTCTTCTCCACTTTCTTTCTAAATTATAAAGATAAGATAGTTGTATCTATATTCATACAAATTGGAGAAGAATAGAAATCTAATAAAAAGGAGAAGAGAAGAGAATCAACCATATGCGTATTTGAGGTAATTTATATATATTTGTATCTATTTTCTCTCCCAATCCCAAATCTCTTCTCAGATCTGTAATTCCAATATATGTATATACCCTTTTATACATATCTCTTAGACTAAAATGGATTTGGAGATGAATGAAAGGTTCTACTTCAGACCTGGAGAATTGGATCTCTTTTAAAAGATGAGTGGGAAATTTTGTAGATTGTTATAATATGAAAACTATCCCGTTGGTATTTATTTGATTTTTATGCCTAGTTGAATAATTATATATGAGTTGTAGGCAACGAATTGAATATGATCTGAATATACTACATATCGTCTACATATTCTTGTTTATGAATTGATTTAGAATTGTTTACAACCTGATCTGGAAATCAGTCCCAAAAGTATGAATTTAGAATAGTGGAAATTAGGTTGAAGGGCTTTTATTTTCAAGGTAATTAGTTTTAAGGACAGCACTTTTGAATAATTAGTTTTAAGGACAATTTACAGGATAATGATAAATTCATTTATCTTTTTAAGTTATACAGGAAAATGATAAATCCTTTTAGCATTATTTCTATATAACTGAAAATGATAAATTCTTTTATCTTTTTCCTGTAAAATGTCCTTAAAACTAATTTTTCAAAAGTAGTGTCTTTAAAACTTATTACCCACACAAATAAGCCCTTGAAGTGAAAATCCCCTTTAGAATATTGATTTGAATGAAATTCATTCTAAATCTGAAACAGGATGTATAATAATGTTATAAGTTTGGATTACCCTCATCTTATTCGAATGTAAACTTCTCTATGTTTGGAATTGTTGGAATTTAGATCCGTTTAATATTTGTAAATTAGTTTCATATCTTTCTCTTTTAGAAAAATACAGCATTTGATCTAGCAATGAATATATGCAAATAAAAAGAGAAAGAGATGTGTAAAGTATGAATTTATTATACTTTACACTGTCCATTACTAATAATAAGAAATGATTATTCCCCGTAATTTCAAACGATGTAATCTTTTATATTTTAAGGATAAATCTTTTGTTTTGGACTAATTTATGTAAATTATAGCGGACAATTTTTTAGATATAGTTCCAATAATTGAACATGGGAAAGAATATTCTAGTGAAGATATGTAACTAGAATATATTCGATAAAAGTAGATATTTAAACGTAATTTATCGCGCTTGTAATAATTAAATAAAAAACTAATAACGTTTCTTACACATAAACATTTAGGATAATTAATTAGTGAGAAATGAATTTAAAAGGTTGCAACTCCAATAAATGGGAAATAAATGGTAATAAATATGGGAGTTGCAATAATTTGATAGGGTAAATAGATTAATGAGACTGATAAAAATGGAATAGATATGAAATGATATTAATTTGAAATTATTAATCACACATAAATGTCTTAGGAAATGTCCGTTAGGATTTTGTGGACAAATTGACATTTATGAGCATTAAACAGAGATTTATGGGTAGATAAACATTTAAGGTAAATCTTATTGACTTAAATAAAAAGGGAATTGGTAAGCTAAGTCCAATTTCTACCTAAGATAATATAAGTAAATAATTAGGATGGTTAATTGGAATTAGTGGGTTAGTGATGCGAGGTCAGTAGAGTCACTCGACGGAAGACTGTGCTTCGCTTTGAGGCTACCAGTAGTCGGGTGTACTTACTACTGATGTGAGATATCACTAATCCTCAGAGCCATGGCGACGTGAGAGATTGGGCTTGATTTCTTAATTGGAAAGTATTAAATGGTCCAAATTTGAAATTAGGAGCAGTGAGGGATATCTCTACAGTGGTTCGCTTCTAGTTTGGGGTCTTAAGTGGTCGTAGGGTCTGCCTCTGTCCTAAATGGAAGTATTAAGTAACCTAGTGAGATTCCAAATATATAAATAAGGATGTCTCTAAAAAGGGTTTACTTTAGCGTTGAGGTCTTAAGTGGTTGTAGGGTCTGCCTCCCTACTTGAAGAAGTAACCTAATGAGATGTCATATTTATAATTAAAGAGTGATGGTGGATATCTCAAGAAGGGTTCGCTTCAGTGTTGAGGTCTTAAGTGACTGTAGGTTCCTCCTCTTTCCTTTAAAAGAAATATTAAGTAGCCCAATGAGATTTTTTCAAGCAATGACAACTAGATAGTAATATTGAGGAGCATGCTTCTGGAAATAGGTCTTACATGGTGGGGTATGCCTTAATTAAGGTATTAAATGAGCAGTGTCTGCCAATTTTCCACTTGGAAGTACTAAGTGGCTTGGGTACAGTCTCTCACATTGCTAAAGTTGTAATAACGATAGTACTATTGAGGGGCATGCCTTGGGGATAGGTCTTAAATGATGGGGTCTGCCTTAATTAAGGTGTTAAATGTCCAGAGTCTGCCTATTTTCCAATAAAAGGTATTAAGTGGCTTAGGTATTGTTTATTACATGGCTATGATTTTATCGGCAATAGATGCGGTAATAGTTGGACAATAAATGTCGGAAGCCTTAAATAGGGGTTAGAGGTCTTGTAGCTAGGACCCACCAACTACTACAACATTGTTAGGAAACCACATTGGAAATAGGTCTTAAATGCCAGGGTCTACCTTGATTGAGGTCTTAAATGGCCAAGTCTGCCTATTTCTCTTTTTAAAAATATTATAGAAGCGCGCTTCATATTTAGAAGTATTAAGTGGCAAATGAGTTTGAAATTATTGGATGGTCGATAAGGCTTCATTAGTATTTTGTACCTTGGGAGGGGGTAAGAAAGTAATCGTGTGTGCGCAATGCAAGTTCAAATTAGAATTGCTAACATTAATGGACATAACAATTAAATGGAAACCAATCGGTGTAAGTTTATGTTATAGACAATTTATATTTCCAGTCACCGAAACGTTGTTCTGACCCCCTCCTTATTACAACCCATGGGATAGATTTAGAGGAATAGGTTGCTAGAGCTGGATGTGCTTTGTTGTTGGAGAAGTCCTCTTTCTCTCATGCTCGATGCTGATGTGACATCTGCTATCTAAGGAATACCATTAATTCTAAGGTAGTAGTCAGTATTCTTATCCTATTATTGTTTCCGCTGTGACTTTAGATTTCTATCAATCTTTGATAATGCTCAGCCTTATTTACAGGTACCAAATCCAATTATCTGTGCTATAATGAACTCGGGTTTCGATTTTTGTCAAAATTTAGGCCCATGAAGGTACGGGTTGTTACACCTAGAGAGCACCAAAAGGATGCACAACAAAGCTATAGACAGTTGACATCACTAATGACCTTCATCACCAATTCAAACAACATACTGCCATAACAACATGAAACATAGAATAACATCAATGCAATTGAGCAACAAAACCTTCCAAAGCCAAAGACAAGAAAAACACCCAGCATACTCTACATAAGCACCGACCACAACCATTGAAAGGCAACCTATATACATCTTTCTAGCATACAAGAGTTGCAAATCCAATCACCATGTATGGAGAAAGATGCAGATGAAAATGGGATGCAATAGGATAAAGATCACACGGGACGTTAGTTGTACAAGCTAAAGGAAGCAACATACCAAGACAACAAACACATAGCTAATAACAACATGCAAATACAAAATAACAGCTCCAAACAGTAATGCAAACCAACACAAATTCCAAACACACCATAACAGCCACTCAACTCCTCCAAGTGCCACAAGAAAAAGACTGCCACAAGCCTCTGCTTGACAAAAAGCCTTACTACCTCAACCCAAATCCCAAGAGAGAGCTACCAAAGAGCAAACGAACCAGAACTCCATCTAGGTAATAAGATGGTTTGCGAACGTCATGTGCGACAAGAGCGGAAGCCAATTAGGACTCGATATGTTCTAGATCTTCTTTAATTAAATAATAACATTACGATATTTTTGATAATCAAGCATATTTTAAAATTTCTATGTTTGACTATCGCTTATCTCATATCATCTTTGAATCTACCATTTGATATTCATATTATATCGATTAAGTTTTATGCATGAGTTGGATAAATTGACATAAACCAAAATGTCGTGAACATTGATTGGCTTAAAAGTGAGTATCAGCGGCAAGTCATGTACATGCTCCATATGAAAGGTAAAGCGTTTAATATATTATTAAAATGCCAAATACCTACCTGTGGAAAATGGATACGGTATGAATGTTGAGTTATATTACATAAAAATATCTGGCGGAAAATTCTTTAGCGCCAGTATATATACATTCATTATGCAATGTTCCTACCTCATGTAACAATCCTCATGGAAACGCATGGGTGCAGTATTTTGATTCTATAATGTGTTAGGAAAAAACTATCCTCATATAAATACATCGCTCGGATTATTATTATTATACGGTTTATGGCTAGAATGGTTGAATTTATTGTCATTTAAAGCTCACTACATATAACTATACTTATTTTGTCACTCTCTTTCCAATCATGGAATATTTTTTTAATATAGTTGTTATGATCAATGTTTGACTTTTCATTAAATATATGTCATACTTTGATTGTGTTTCATCATACACTTTCTCGCAATGATAATTTGGTATTTATACTTTTGATGAAAATAAAAGGGGAAGCGAGAGGCTAAGATTTGGTGTTATTGTGAATTCATTATTAATATTTAAAGAAATATTACTAATTTAACATTTTATCCATGAACACACGCCACATATGTAGAGAGAGCATGTTATATATATTGAGACATTGTGCTATGATTTTACTTTTATAATATCAAGTACACGCTCAACACGTAATACACTTGTCAAATCTTACCTTGTCATTTGTTTTCATCAAAAGAGGGAGATTATGGAGTATACGTCTAGTTTTGATGATAGCAAACATATATTTATATTTAATTTTTTTTATATTGAGTGTGTTATATGTAAAATATAAATAAAGCACAATTTTGTCTTCAATCGATTTGTCATATGTTATCTTTAATAAGCTTGATGTACATTTACTACAGATAAAAAACATTTGCAATTTATTTGAAAATTGTAACATATGTTTGATATTGTAAAAAGATAGAGATTGTGAAGTATTGCAATTGATTTTTTTTATGTTACTAAATATATGTTTGTATTTAATGTATTTGTTTAGTATTGTTATCTATAGGATAACAAGAGATTTTGGCTTCATAGAGATTTAATGCTGAAATTTTGATTAATTGTTGTTACAGATACCTTTCAAAATATAATCGAGATTCAAAAAAGAAATGATGTGCATCAAGAAGTTCATCGTCTAATATCTCATCTGAATATGAGAATCAAAAGTTGTATGAAATAATTTTATATAGCGTGACATGTTTTAAAAGCTGTAAGTACAATTTACAAAATATGTCCATGATATAAAAGAGCATCCAACAACAATAGAGAAAAATTCAAACAAAAAAGAAAAAGGTCACATTGAATTATTCAAAAGTGAGATTCTAAATCAAAGACTTTTTGGCCAGTACATGTCTGATATATTACAGGGTTTTTTCATCAACATGCATCGGATATGAAAACCAATATATAAAAAATTAACATTTATCTGTATGATTATCTGCAACTCTCTTTACATCAACACAAGAAGAATTCGATTATCATCATCTCAGTATTTTCTCCACAATACAACATCATCTATCAAACTTCGCTTATCAAAAAGCATAGCAATATATATATCAAGAAGTCTGATATCATCGGCCAAAAATCAGTAACCAACAACAAACACATATCAAAGTATCACTGCCTTACACACATATACAAACTCATCAACAACCATATCTGGCACTGAAAGGCCATAGTTACAACCTCCACTATTCATCATTAGATTCACCTCAACCTTCATCATCACATTTACATAATACAAGCACAATTGGACTTACCCACAAGCTCATATGCTGATCAAGTAGGTAATTAACTGGCCCAAGTGAAAAGTGCCAAACTGGGTTTAATAAAATAAAGAGAATAATTTCTATTGGTGGATAAAAAGGTAATTTCCTATTAACACCTTGATGGTAAGAGAATATAAAGAATAGAAAATCCTAATAGAATTGGCTCTCTCTGTAACCACTCATCTAGTTTTTCTCTCCATCAAGAAAGCTTGTCAAACTAAATAGGTCAAGGAGGACAAATACAACTTAGGCAATTATTCTCCAGAAATTAATTGTTTTTACTATAAATCAATGTACGCTCTTTTAATCTATTATGTGATTGTGAAAATCATTTTTTTTTTAATTTTAGCCTATTATGAGTTAGATCTAGAATATTATGATTTAGATCTACCTTACTATGATTTGGATCTTATATATTACGATTTAGATCTAGCCTATTATGATTTATGCAAAAATTAGTTTTCTTTTTATCGATCTAAAGATTTAGACTTTACATGTGGTATCAGAGCTTAGATTGAGAATAATCAGTGGTTTCTTCATTTGATATCCAAAAAATCTAATGGGTATCGATTTTATTGTCTAAACCATAGTACAACAATTGTTTAAATTAAAAACGCAAGCTTCATTGAGAATGGTGAAGTTAGTAGGAGTTTGGAACCACATAAAGTGGAAATTCAAGAAGTTCGAGTGCAAATACCTTTGCCAGTAGCTTCTTCTTAATTTTTTGTTCCTCTACGTGTTGATCGTATTAATGATTTACAAGAACAACAAATTACTGATCGAACACCATAGAATGAAGTTGTTATGAATGAACCTATGATAGATGAACCAAAAGAAATAGCATTAAGAAGATCTGCTATATCTAATGATTATGTGGTTTATCTGCAAGATTCATAATTTGATGTAGGAATTGATAATGATCCAGTTTCATTTTCACAAGCCATAGAAAGTGATAGTTTTGCGAAATAGGTTAAACGTCATGAAAAAAGAGCTAAAATCAATGGATCACAGTGAAGTCTGGGACCCTGTTGAATAGGTAGAAGGTTGTATAAGAGTTGGGTGTAAATGGTTCTTCAAGACCAAGTTTGATTCAAATGGCAATATTGAATGTCACAACGCCAGACCATTTGCCAAAGGTTTTACTAAGAAAATTGGTGTTGACTATAAAGAGACATTTTTGCCTGTCTCTAAAAAAGGACTCCTTAAATTATGGCAATGGTAGGTCATTATGATTTAGAGCTCCATCAAATGTATATATAAAAAATCTTTCTAAATGGAAGTTTAGATGAAGAAGTTTTTATGGATCAACCTAAAGGTTTTATGGTAAAAAGAAAAGAACATATGGTGTGTAAAATTAAGGAATCAATATACAAACTAAAACAGGCCTCCCGATAATGGTATCTTAAGTCCAATGATACTATCACATTTTTGGATTTAAGGAAAGCATTGCAGATCGATGTATATATCTGAAGGTCAGTGGGAGTAAGTTTATAATTCTCATTATATATGTTGATGACATTTTGAATACTACTAATGATCTTGGTTTATTACATCAAACCAAGAAATTTCTCTATAAAAGCTTTAAAATGAAAGATATATTTGAGGCATCCTATGCGATTGGAATGGAAAAATTTTCATGATAAAACATAAGGATTATTTAGGATTGTTCAAAAAGCATACAATAATAATGTTTTAGAGAGATTCAAAATGGAAAAATACTCTGCAAGTGTCATTCCAATTCATAAAGGAGATAAATTTAGTCTCAAGCAATGTCCAAAGAATGAATTGGAACACAGACAAATGGTACACATTCCTTATTCACATATTGTTGGAAGCTTGATATATGCTCACATTTGTACCAAACCAAACATCAGTTTTGTTGTTGGAATGCTAGGAAGGTATTAAAGTAATCCAGGAGTAAATCATTGGAAAGCTGCAAAAAAAGTATTGAGGTATCTACAACGAATAAAAGATTATATGTCACTTATAAGAGATATGATCACCTCAAGGTGATTGGATATTCACATTAAGATTTTTGTTGGATGCATGGATACCAAAAAATTCATATTCGACTATTTATTCTTATTAGATATAGGAGAAATTTCATAGAAGAGTGCGAAGCAGTCTATCATTGCTGCATCCACTATATATGGAGGCTGAGTTTATGACATTCTTTGAGGCCATAGTTCATGGTTTATGGCTGCAGAACTTCATTTCAGGACTTGGAATTATCGACACTATTGCAAATTCGTTGAAAATTTATTGTGACAACTCTGCAGCAGTCTTCTTTTCTAAAAATGGAAAGTATTCGAAAGATGCTAAGCATATGGAAATAAAATACTTTGCCGTTAAAGAAGAAGTTCATAAAAAAGAGTGTCAATTGAACACATTAGCATATACCTTATGGTTGCAGATCCATTGACAAAAGGATGCCCCCAAAGACATTTAATGAATATGTCAAAAGAATGGGCATCATCTGATACCACATTTGATGTTATATTATGTTTATTGTTTCTGATATGAATTTATGAACCCTATTTTATATGATTGGCATATATACATGAATTCATTATGTAAGTTAAACATGGTTTTTGTCTCTGACAAAGACATTATAGTTGAGCCGTTATTGAATACCTTGTTATGTGTCATGTTATGTGGAAAACTAATATTATGATAGAAGGGAATATATCGATAAATTGATATACGACCGTTATGATCCTTTTTAGTTTCTTTGCTTAATAATGACTTTATGATGTGACCAATATGAAGATGGATTTATTTCTTTTACCACGCACACTATGTTTTATTATTAAACCATTAAAGTACATAGTGTCAAATGGCCAAGTGAGAGGATGTTGGACTTACCCACAAGCTCATATGTAGGCCAAGTGGGTAATTAACTGACCCAAGTGAAAAGTACCAAATTGGGTTTGATAAAATAAATATAATAATTCATGTTAGTGGGTAAAAAGGTAATTTTCTATTAGAACCTTCATGATAGCTGTATATAAAGAATATAAAATCCTAATAGGATTGGCTTTCCCTCTATCCACTAATATAGTTTTCCTCTCTATCAAGAAAGCTTATCAAACTAAAGGGTTGAAGAAGAAGAAATACAATCCTAGGTAATTAATCACTATAAATTAACTGATTTTACTATGAATCAAGGTACACTCTCTTGATCTATTATGTGATTGTGAAAATCATTTTCGTTCATAGATCCAGTCTATTATGATTTAGATCTGGCCTATTATGATTTAGATCTAGCCTATTATACTTTATGAGAAAAAAAATTTGTTGATGTAAAAATTAAGACTTTACAAGCACAACCTCAAGTAAGCTAAATAACATTTCAAGCACACCCAGCCATAATTACACCTATCACCACTTCTAATTTAGTATCAACATCAAGCACATCTCCTCCTCATACAAACAAAAGTCAGACAACAAGCAGTCTCCTAGTAATAATTAATCAAACCACCATCAATGCAACACATTTCAACAATCTCAAGCATCAACTTTGATCGATGATTTTAGACAGACAATGTAGCAACCAAATTTAGAGACGCGTGATATTTCAAGCAAGCTTCTCCAGATCAATGGCCAGAGATCTAGGCGGCAAGGCAAGCCCCAATGTGTATGATAAGAATCTTGATTTAGATCTCAGTTACCTATTTTAAGCAGTGTTGTAAATAAAGATGCAAGTGGCATCACCTCGAGTTAGATCCAAATTTGGCAACTCTAGCAGGTGACTAGACTATCTCCAAATCACCTTCGACCAACCGCAATGGATTCTAGCTTTCTAGAGAAGATTTTGTTTTGAGCTATGCATTTTTATTTGAGGAGGTAAATTTTTATTTTGGATGGGAAGTTTTAGGTAAGAAATGAATAGGCCACTGTTTTTTTAGTACAATAAATTTATTTAGAGAAGAAAGCTCACGTGAAGATAGAAATAGAAGGAGGGAGACAGTAAAACTTTATTAAGAGGTAATTGTTTTGCTTTCAAGAAGTCCTCCTAGTTTGTAATATTTGCAAGTTCATCCAATGAATTAAATAGAGGGAAATTTTATTTTATTTTTGTATTCTTTTTTTAAATTCAAACTCTAAATTCATTCTTAGATTTAGCTACGGGTTGTAGTTTAAGGATTCTTGACTCAGGGTTGAGTTGAGGTAGGATTACTAGGCATAGGATTAATATGTTCAAGTCAACATGGAAGTTTATAGGTGTTGTAAGCATCGAATATGTAATACTAGTTGTTATCCGAGTTTTTGACCCAACGGAGTTCAAAAGAAGTCAGAACAACTCAAGAGTATCAACCAAGAGGACTAAAAGGAGGAACCTAGAAAGGCTCAAGATAAAGAAGTCAAAAACTTGCTAAGGTGATGGATCACTAGCAATCCATATAGGTTGCTCTTGGATCCTCCTATCCACTTGCACCATGATCCAATAAGTTTTTTAGGGATGACTGCTAAGTTTGATGATATTACAAGCTAGCTAGATCATAAAGTGAGCATTCATTTGATTCCAGTGACTGTTCAGTGAAATCAGTACATGAATCATCATCAATACAAAGCATCCAGTCATGAAATTACATAGAGATCGTCTACACAAGGCAGGAAACATGATCCAAAAAGAAACGATCCAAAATTACTCTAAGGCCATGGATCGCTAGTGATCCATCATATTGGATCGGCTCGTTCTTAAATTTCTTGAGCATCTTTGTACCTTCAAATACATGTCTTTGACGAAGCGGCTTTAGCCCAAGTGCTCTCAAGTCCATATAAATACAATTCTACCATCAACATAAAGAAGATCTTTTGGACTAGCTGCTGAGGCTCTGTAAAAACTATTCTTCACTTTTCTCCTCCCACACAATAGTCATCTAAGGGTATACTGTGATTCTCCAGTGAACTCTAACACCGCTGACTTGATCTAACTTACAAGATCAAATCAAATTGTAATCAAATTCAAATTGTAATTGCAGTCATCCAATAACAAAAGTTATAAAGTAGATATAGGCTTTGAACAGCCGAACCACCATAAAAATCTCTTGTCCTTTTAATTTATCTGCAAGTTATTATTTCTTTTCTCTATTCTATTTGCCTTGATAAACAGGGCTGGTGCTTTTACACTAAATCCAGGGTGTTGATCCATTTTTTGGGTTAACATTTTGGTGCTTTCACTGAGAAACTGAACCCAGGCTTAGATCTAACTATCTACTTTAGATCAGATAGGTTCAAAAGTTAGATCATCAATTTCTGTTGGGAAGATTTGCCGTTGAGAACCAATGGCACTAGGAAGAAAGAGAACAACTTTTGGAAGATCCATATGAGCTACCATTGTTGGAAAAGAAACAAACCCACAGCAAATTGAAGTCAACAATCCCAACAATCTACAGTTACGAGCTAACTCGAATGATCAAGTTCCAGGATCCTCCATTCAGCATGAAGTTGTCATTAGAGATGAATTTAATAAAATGGTTGATGAAATTAATTAGAAAATGGAAAACAGCCAAAGGGCTCTCGTGGACAAGCTGAATGCCCTATTGACCTTGTAGTAACATGCTACTCCGAGAACAATGATAGAGCCCGTGGATGCCTTGGAACAAGAAAATTCTTCTGTTTCTAGCCTAAACAGGAGAAACGGAAGCAGCCGCAGAAAGGACTGATAGGTGGAACCGTAGGAATCAATATGGAAGGAAACACAAACACTTCACCGGCTGCAAGGCAACCAGCTACGAACTTAAATCTAGGGGCGAAAACCCCATGGAAGGATAATCATGGATCTCTCCTACTCAGAAGATGGTAAGTGACTTGATGACGACATGTTGGAAGGAAATACAAATGCATTTAATGATGCCAAGGAGATCCAAACTGCCCCTATCAGACCAACCGCAAGCCAATGGAACCCCAAGGGAGTGGTTCTCCCAAAGACAGGAGAGCCTAGGCTTCAGCCCACTCACCAATATCATTTACAAAGGCAAATACTCAATGTAGTTACTAACAGCCGACCCTTGGATTATCGAACATTTGAGGTGTATATAGTGGACATGGTCAAGCGACTGATGGATGAAAGTAAGGATCGAAGGGATAATGAATGGGGATCCGCTCCAGGTTGGACTCCTTTCACTGATGACATTTTGAATGAGCGATACCCCAGAAAGTTCACTATGCCAACTATTCCGTCTTATGACGGAACGAGAGATCCGAAACCCCATTATATAAGTAAAGTTAGTACACGGACGGAGCGAATGCTTCGGATGCCGTTCGATGTAGATGTTTCTCGATTTTTCTAGAGGGAATTGCTTCCATGTGGTCCACCAGGCTTCCTCCAAGATCCTTCTCCACCTTCAATCAACTAGCAACAAGGTTCCTTGATAAATTTAGACTTCACACAGTAAAACCAAAAGATGTGATGTCCTTGTCCAGCCTATTCCAGGGACGGAACGAATCTCTAAAGTCTTTCATGAATCTGTTCAATACTGCGGTAACTGAAGTAAGTAATTCAAACGAGGATATGGTTTTCATGGCTTTAGTCCGCGCAATTCACCCCAAGATTGAATTTGGGAAATGGATCAAAATGAAACAACCCACCACTAGGAAGGACTTCAATCGAAAGGTGAGCCAGTATTTGAGATTGGAAGAGGCACATGAATTGGAAAGAAAATTTGATAACCTTCAACCGACTAACGTTGGGCAAAATAGTATGGCGATGAACCAAGATATAAACACCTCCGGGACCACTGAAGGGAACGTAGGAAAAATTAGGAATCAGAAAATAAAGAACCAGAATACTAGCAAGTGAAACAGAAGTAGCAAGCAACTCAAAGGCCTGCGGCATGAAGAATACACCCTGCTCAACGATACTCCAAAAAACATCTATCTTGCGACACGGGATGGAAGAATATAAGAATCTGCCTAAAAAGGAAGCAACTGAATAGTAGAAGCGTTTCGGAAAGTATCACCGCTTCTATGAGACACATGGCCACAACATGAACGAGTGTCATCACCTGAAGAACTTGATTAAAGATTATATTCGGGAAAACAAGCTTCAATAGTATGTTAGGAAACCACTAAATTCTGACCAACCTATAGCGCTCCAAGCTCCTAGAGAATAAGGGAACCAAGCTGGAACCAACAAAGAGGGATCCAAAAACTCATCATTGGAACGATATTTAGAGGGCCCCATCCTATATAGAAGAGTTGGGGAAAAATGGAGCAGTATGCGACCTCATTAAAGCACGCTCTGAAAGATGAATGCTTTGCGATTGAAAATGGAACCCCTGCTAAGCAGTAGAGAACCCTGAACGATGACATAGTATTTCAAAATCGAGACACTGAGGGAATAGAAGCTCCAACTCTCGACCCCTTGGTCATGACAATAGGAATCAGACCCACCATGGTACGATGAGTATTGGTAGACAGCGGCAGTTCTGTGAATATCCTTTTCAAATGCACCTTTGATCGGATGAAGATCAGTATGAAAGATGTATCCGCCTGCCAAACAAAAATTCAGGGATTCACTAGTGAACCCAAGCAACCATCGGAACGATTGACTTACCCGTAGAACTCGGAGAAGGCGACCGAAGGGTTACCCTCATCCAAACCTTTGTAATCGTAGATGAGATGTCCACCTACAATGCCTTCTTGGGGCGATCCGCCTTGGCAGACTTTAGAATTGCTTTAGCTCAATGGTGTCTAATTATGAAATTCCCGACAGAGAATAGAGTCGGAGTGATCAAGGGAGACCAAAGTGCCACTAGGGAATATTATATTGTGGAATTATGTGAATCTAAAAGAAAAGAAAAGGGGAATAATGTGTGGAGAACTCTCCACATTCATGAACCTGCTGAATAGCAACTACAGAGCCGCCCCTGGCTTGGGGACCATAGTCGATTCGATAAGGCCTAGGACCTTAGAAAGAAGAGTTCATGGGTTAAACAGGTAGCACCGTCAGAGTTGATGGTGTCTGTCCCAGTCAACTTGGATGACCCAACACGGGTCCTCAAAATTGGATCACATCTTGGAAACAGGATGTGATTGGAACTCATCAAATTTCTTCATGCCGATCTGGATGTATTCGTTTGGACGCATTCCGATATATGCAAGGTGTTGCCAGAGATAGCCTGCCACGTGCTTAACATTGATCCCAAGTATACGCACGTGAACCAGAAAAGGTGCAGCCTAGGCCCCGAGCGGTCCAAAGCGCTAAGAGAAGTAGTGGACAAGCTGATGGTGAATGGCTTAATCCATGATGTAACTTACACCGAATGGGTATCTAATTCAGTTCTAGTCAAGAAGTCCAATGGGAAATGGCGTACCTGTATCGACTACTCGAATTTCAACAAAGCTTGCCCGAAAGAAAGTTTTCCTCTACCCAGAATCGATTAGCTTGTGGATGGGACCGCCAGACATGAACTGTTATCATTTATGGATGCATACTCGAGGTACAACCAGATCATGATGCACGAACCGAATCAAGAAAATACCAGTTTCATTGCTGATCTGGGATGGTATTGCTACAAAGTAATGCCAATCGGCTTAAAGAATGCTGGGGCAACTTACCAGCGATTAGTAAACGCCATGTTTAAATGACAGATTAGGAAGACAATGGAAGTTTATGTAAATGATATGTTAGTTATATCACGCGTAGTTGCAAACCACTTGGACAACCTCATTGAAATGTTTGAAATACTCCGCAAATATGGAATAAAGCTCAATCCACTTAAGTGTCATTTTGGAGTAGCCTCGGGAAAGTTCTTAAGATTTATCGTAAGCTCCAGAGGCATTGAAGCAAATCTCGAGCAAATAACCGCTCTGTAGGAAGTCGATGCTCTAAGGAATATGAAAGAATTACAAAGCCTGAATGGAAAGGTTGCGGTACTGAGCCGGTTTATCTAAAAAGCAACCGACAAATGCGTACCATTCTTTGACACGCTAAAGAAGGGAAAGAAAAACTTCGAATGGAATAAAGCTTGTCAAACTGCGTTCGAAGAGCTGCTGTGACATATGGAAACCCCATTGATCCTGTCCAAGCCAGTAGACGGAGAAGATTTGTGCATCTATTTAGCAGTCTCGCCACATGCATTGAGTGTCGTGCTCATACTAGAAGAAGCTAAGATCTAGCGACCTGTATATTACATCAGTAAACGGCTAACTGGAGCAAAAAAGAACTATCCAAAATTGGGAAAACTGGCATATTGCCTCTTGATTGCATCCAAAAAATTACGAGCATACTTCCATGCACACCCTATCAGAGTGTTGACAGATAAACCCTTGAAACAAGTACTGTACCGCTCCGAGACCTTTGGATGTCTTATCAAATGGAATATTGAATTGAGTTAGTATGAAATCACATGCCATCCTCGAAAGGCGATCAATGGGCAGGCGTTAGCAGATTTCATTGCCGAATTTACGATACGAGAAAACAAGGAATAAATGACTCCAAAAGTGGAGACACGTTGGAAGCTGTTCGTCGATGGTGCGTCTATAAACTTCTGCTCGGGAGCAAGGGTAGTGCTTAAGACTCCTGAAGGACGATCCATTTCCTATGCTTTGCGCTTGGAATTCCCTACAACATATAACGAGGTAGAATACGAAGCATTGATGGCTGGGCTAAAGAATGTGAGGAAACTCGGGATAAAATCCATACACATCTATAGCGACTCTTAGCTAGTCGTCTGTCAGGTGAAAGGAGAATACCAGGCTCGGGGGATGAACCTCGCTCCGTATCTGTTTAAAGTGCAGGAACTGCTGAACGATGTCGAGAATTACACCGTAACTCATATCCCGAGGGAACAAAATGCGAATGAGGATTGTCTGGCCAAACTGTCTAGTTCCGGAGAGGCTCAATCATTGGGGATGCTCCCAATTGAAACCCTGACCGCTCTACGCATAAGCGAAATGGACATCGATTGGATTTTAGAGACAACCGAGGAACTATAGACATTGATGGCACCGATTAAAGACTACCTACTCACAGGAGCTCTCCCCGCAGATATAAAGTAGCAGAAAAAACTTTTTCGGAAGGCACCGCGATTTGTAATGTAGAATCAGATACTCTACTGGAGGGGATTATCTAGCCACTTGCTCATATGTGTGACCGACGACGAAGCTCAAAGGATCCTAAAAGAAGTTCATGAAGGCGATTGCGGAGATCAAACTAGGGTCAAACCCTTGCAAAGAAGGTTCTCTGGTATGGGTACTCTTGGCCGACAGTTAAACGCGATGCAGTAGATTACGCCAGGCGGTGCGATCAATGCCAAAGATTCAGCAAGATCAAAAAAACCCCTCGACGGAGCTAACACAAATGATCAGCCCATGACCATTCGTAATCTGGGGAATCGATTTGATTGGCGCATTGCCAATGGCTAAAGTGGGAGCGAAATATGTTATCATTGCTATTGACTATTTCACCAAATAGGTCGAATGTCACGATCCAAATTTCAGCGTTCGAAAATCGGCACCCGTACTTCACTTGTACTCAAAATGCCGCAGAATCAATCGTTGAAATTCGAGTCATGCTGGAGCTTATAACACCATTAAGTATAACAACACAGTGGAATAAAGAAATAGATGATATCATATACAACTCCAATGAATACCATATCCTGAATGATATACAACAATGATACCAATATGATACAACAATGTCAGAGATAAATAATGATACAGCGGAAATAACAGAAGTTATACTCCAAATCATCTTCAAAAGAGAATGAGTCCAAACGACTCTAACATCCAGCTCGAACCACCATCACCATCCACAAAGATAAACAACGTCAATCGTGATCTCCAAAAACTGAACTAGCTCCAGATAATCCACTAAACCTGACTATCTGAAAAACCCAACTCTAGACTGCCCGTGTGGAAAAATTGTAGGCACCTAGAGTTTAGGAAGGAAACAATAAACTCCAGGTCAGTCATGGTGACTGGTGTGAGAACTTAAAACAGTTTTTATCTTTAAAACAACAACAATAAAGGAAGTGGAAAATATCCGCAATGCTTTTGGAAAATGAAACTACCATAAGACCTCCCGCCACACACACAATGCAAACGCAGAATTGGAGGAGATTTCTTCTTATGATAATCAAAGATGCTTACTACGCAAAACAAATCATTTTGGTATTATTATTAGTGCATAGTGCAGAAAACAATTCGAAAGTATAATATTAATCTTAGCCAACATAGGCATTTCACATTATGCCTACTATAGCTACTATGTTCAATAGCAGGTTACCGCCACATTCCATAGCAGGTTATACAACTAAAACCGTACAAGGTTCGTATTGTTTCTTTGGATTTCCAACAAATGGTCAGGCTAAGGAACTTCCTATGCCACATGGGATCGCCTCTGGCGGGACATCCCGAGAACTAACTAGCTCTCTACCAACACAAGGCCGGGTTACCTCTGACACCAGGTAACTACTACACGAATATGCCACCCCCCAGTCCTTTGGGACCTTTATCCGAGGCGCCTCGACAAAACAACAATCACACGGTAAATGAGATTGGAGTAACCACATAGGTTAAATACCAGGGCTCCATACCTGATACCACCCTTTTCCAGAAGGAAATGACATACCCTAAAGGGAGCGACCCTCATAACCTTGCCGTATCATTCCTGTTTCGACCATTTCCGGTCTGTGAGGTTCGATGAGGTCTCGTCCACAAAGCTACGCTTTTTCACAAAGCCATGCTTTGATCACAAATGATCAATAAATGATCAACACACAGCAGCACTCAGCATGCCACATTACCAAATTGGGAGTATATCGTTGAATTCCTTCAACTACATAACCTCTGAGCTCATACGTCTCAGAGAAGGGTGTTAAGCTAAGAGAATAAATTCTCCGCCACCAACAGAAATGTATTTGAAAGAAATCTGCTTTATATCTCAAAATGTAATTTCAGACATGTAACCATACAAGTTTGTTCCGGGTTCGAACAGAACCGAAGGCACTTCCAAAGAAGCCCTTGCAATCCGGGTATTCACAATCCCGATCGGACTTCCCATCACTTAGGAAATCTCTATACCGGAGCAACTCAGTGCAGAGACAATCAATAGGTTATCCTATCGTTCTCGCAAATACCCGGTCTTCAACACCGGTCTTCAAATGCAATCCATATACGACGTATCATTATTCGGAATGGGTTATATGACACAAAGGTCCTCTCCCGGTTAAACCGAATAATGAGCGCAATATTTAAAAATATATGGATATTGGGATTTCAGTTAAGTCACAACTTATTATCCAAAACTTCTCTTCAAATGGTTTAAACAAATTACCATTTTAATCTTTTTAAACAAAAAGATTTAATTCACAAAGTTCACCCAGTTTCACAAAGATACATTCATAGATTTTCCAAATTAATTTCCATTTCAATTGGATTAACTCATTAAATCTTTAAATCAAAGATTTAACTGATAGCTTTCAAAACAATTCCATTTCGAATGGTTTAAACAAATCACCATTTTAAATCTGTTAAAAATAAACAGATTCAATTCATAGCTTTCAAAAAGAATTCACTCATAACTTAGAAAAACCATTTTTCAATTAAAACTTGAAATTCCTTTAATTCACATTGGAAATTCATTTCTTATATGAAAGCTTTTATCATTTGAAAACAAACAGTTTTCATTTCGGAAAATCTGATTCATTTATACAAGTTAAAGTCCTTGGGTTAAATTCAAATTCTCAAACAATATTTTTAAAATGGTTCAAGCCTATATAAACACATTTATAACTTGTATAACACTGCTTAAACCATAATTTTCAACATAGAATTCAATTCCAAATTTTGAATTCAAATTCAAATTGAATTATTTAAAATTGGAAAACTTTACCAAGTTATTCAAATTAACTTTTCTCTTAAAAACTCATTTTCAAAAGCTTTAACATTTAATCCAAATTCATTTCCAAATCAATTGAAATTAAAATTTCGACTTCAAAAACATTAATTTTAAATCATCTGTGACTTAACCGATTTCCACGTGAAATCCATATTTGTGTGTGTAAAGGTGTAGTCCAGGGGTTTCACACAGTAGTGCAACATCTTTCAATCATCATAGATCAGAATACAGAAATATAGTTGATAAGCGGTATAACTATAACGCTTATCTTTTATTCACAGATCACAGATATATAAATTACAGATAATATATTACATTCATCCCAGATAATTGAACTACAATACAGATCACACACAAATCAGAATACATCACACAGCATCACAAATCAGGGAATATCAAACAATTCAACCATCCAATATAATCCAAACATTCATAAGTAAGATCAGTTAATTGTCTGATTAATTCAAATCAGATTAATTTCTTATGAATTACTAATCCTGGTTAATCAACATCAATAAATTACAAATCATTTTGAATAATTATTCTTTAATCCTTTATTAATTAACCATTAATAATAAATTAATTAACCTTTAATTATAATTCTCAAATTAATTACCTTAATTAATTAATCACATTAATTAATTATTCTTTAAATTAATTAACCTTTAAACACTTGATTAATCAATCTTTAATCATTAATTATCCGTCCTTAATTACTTTTATTAAGTAATTATTTTTAAGTAATTAATCATCCTTTAATTAATTATTCTGTGGTTACTTGATTAATCAAACTTAAATTATTAGTTAATTTACCTTAGTTACTTTTATTAAGTAATTAACTTTCAAGTAATTAATTTCCTTTAACAAATAAATTTAACTTAGACTTTAAAAGTTAATTGACAATTAAAACATTCTTTATATTAATTAACTAACCTTTAATATTATTAAGTTTATTTTAAAATAAACTTTTCAAAATAAAAGTTATATTTATTTTAAACCATTTTAAAACTTGGTTAATTAAAACAATTTATTTAAAAACCTTCTTAACTAATTTTAAAACTTTAGATAACATCTAACATTGAAAGAAAATTGGTTTAACAAAATTTATTTTCAATAAATTGATTTTTATTTTAAAGTTTGAAACTGTTTTCGCCTAATCATCAACAAACCCGATTAAAAACACCAAAAACCCCGAGACACTCTCGGGTAATCATGCAAACCACTCTGCTTCGAGTCGAACACGATTCTTCATGAACAAATCCCGAGCCATTCTTTTCTTCTCCGATTCCAAAACCACACAGATACACGAAAATACTTGTGCACGTGCACAGTCGCACTGGCCACCTCCGACCAAGTCGCCGAACACCACAAAGTTGCCACTGACCTCCTCACCTCAGGCGAACACCCAGATTTACGAAACAACGACGAACTCGAAATCGAGCTATTCGATCACCTGCTTCCCAGATCCGATCACCTACAAACGCCACATCCCATCGCCTCAGGCCATCAGAATTGTCGAAACTCCAGCCAAAGCTTCGTCTACCCCTCTTCTTTCGATCGCCATGGGTGCGATCGATTCCGGCGCTACGACGAAACTGCAGCGATGCAATTTCGATCGTGACTAAAACCAGTTCTTAAACCCTACTATTGCCTCGTCGTGCCACCACGTCGAAAGATAACCCCTCCGACCATTTTTTCCGACATCGACCACCTACCAGCTAGCTTCAGTCACGACCCCGAAGCCACTCGACTATGCGATCATCAGAAATCGAACAAATCTTCGATTCTGATCAACTTCCAATATCCCGTGGTTTACACAGTTAAAAATCATGATATTTTTCTCAAAAATCATAGTTTTTAGACTCGAATCTGAAAATATAAACAAAACTTGAAATTATAAAACTTGATTTTTCTGATTTGAAATGCTCATTACTGTAATTTCCAATTTTCAAAATATTTATTCAATAATTATACTTGTGATCATTTTTAAAATTGGTATTACACCTTTACAATCACTTTTAATTTTGAAATCAAAGCTTAATATTGATTGGTTTGGGTGATATGAATTTTTGAGTTTGTTTTAGCCTGTAACAGAGAGACAGGTACATATACCTTTATCTACATATTTAAGCTACAGATATACATATATATATGGACATACGAATATGATTTTATTCTCTACCACATCATTCCATAACATATATCCAATATAAATCACATGCAAACCAGATCATATATATGTAAGGGTTGAAGAGTTTGCTCACCTTGACTTCCAGAAATTAACAGAGTTTCCTTTTTGAAACAGACCTTTGAAATTTGCAAGCTGAATCCTTTAATCTTTGATTTGTTTTGAATTGAGTTGGATTTTTTTTAAGTTTTGAATGATATTGTTTACTTCAGATTTTTGTTTCCAACTTGGAATGGACGAAACAAAATGAAAAGGCTGATAAAAGAATGTGTTTACAAGTGATAAATCTTGTACAGGGTGATGATATAAATTTGTACAAAATTTCAGTGATATTTTCTTTCCTTTGTGGCTGAGATGATATTGCATGGTGGTTGCATTTATTATGTTGTACAAACTTATATTTTTTTCTTTCGGCTGTACAATATGAAGATATTGTTTGTACTTGTTCAAGCCTATACATGTATATATTTTGTTTCCCTTTTTTCAAGTGTTTCATTCTTTTACAAGTCTATATATATACCTTTGTTTCCTTTCTTTTTATTTGCTTACAAACTTATGCAGGCTGGTATAATATTGTGGTGGCTGAAATATTGTTTTGGTGGCTAAAGAGATTTGCATTTATTACTTGTTTCATTCTTGTTTAAATTTAGCTAATGGGTCACTTTATATTACACAATTCATCTTTAAAAAAAATTTGTCTTAATTTATTACTATTATTTTACTTTAATATTTTATTGTCTTATATTTCTATTTATTGATTTATTTTATAAATCCAAATTATTATTAACCATCAATTCTAAATTTTAAAATTATTTATTTTTATACTTGTGTTCAAAGTCTATATTTTATATTTATTTATTTTTAAACCATTTATCTAAGATTTAAATTCAAATCAAATATACATATATATTCAAATTTACTCATATATGCACGTATACATATATATTCACATATATACATATATATACAATATTTAAATTTAAATGATTTATACAGAAAATATTTTAATTCGGGGAAACTCGCATCACTTTATTGATAAATTTCACAATTTTAATTCAAAAATTAAATTAATTATCAATTTAAATTTATATAAAATTCGGGGTCGTTATATCGAAGCGGAGCTGCAGGCCACTATTACCATTAAGAAAGTCATTAACTTTTTTTTATTATAAACACTATTTGTAGGTTTGGGGTGCCACAGAAAATCATCACGGATAACGGGACTCAATTTCAAAGCGCTAAGTTCAAAAACCTTTGCAAATGCTTTCGAATCGAGAAAAGCTTTTCCACTATCGCGCATCTGTAAGAAAATGGGCAAGTGGAAGTAGTAAAAAAGATCATCAAGTCCAGCATCAAAAAATGGCTAACTAAAGCAAAAGGAAATTGGGTCGATGAACTTCCACTCCCACTATGGGCCTACATGACAATGCACAAATCCACAACTGGGCACTCTCAGTTCGCCCTAGCATATGGTTTAGAAGCAATGATCTTGGTTGAGCTAGAAGTCCCTTCTCATCGGAGGCAAAACTTCGATCAAAGACAAAATGAACAACTCCTACTCAAGTCACTCGATTTGGTCGATGAGAAGAGGGAAGAAGCCGAATTAAGGACTGCCACTCGCCAAAAAAGGGTCGCACGGTACTCCAAAGTTCATAATCACACCTTCAAAGTGGAATACCTTATCCTTAAGAAGGTCTACCCTGTACTAGGTGCACTCAGACCAAACTGAGAAGGACCTATGTGATTGGTCAGAAGCTAGGGGATGGCACATTCAAGCTAACAACCGTTGAGGGAATCCAAATTCCTCGAGCATGGAACATCGAATCTCTACATCGTTACTTTATCTAAGATTAACTTATGTATTTCCTATTTCCAGCAAATAAGCCATCCTAGGATACTTAAGGCATGGTAAATAGGCAAAACTTGCCCAACTTTCATTAAAAAAAATTGTTTTGCTTTCTGAACCAATGAAACTGTGTTCACAAAAGTATCATCTCGAGTCGATGGGGTCAAATCGACTCAAAATCATCTGATCGTTGCTTGAGATAGTGGAACCATGCTCAAGCATGCCCCACTTACCCGCTGGGTCGATGGAAGCAAATCGACTCAAACCGTAGGATCGACGGAACCCGATCCCCGCCTTCTAAGAACCGGTGTTGCTTTGGCAACGTCGGGAAGGCCCAGGTAAAAGCCACACATTTCGTAAGTCGTGCACCACTTCTTGGATTGTGGAATCACATCCAAGCAAGAAGAGCCTTAAAAGCCACGCACCCCCATAAGCCATGCATTACTTCTTGAGCCATGAAACCACGCTCTCGAAACATGAACTCCTCACCTTACGCAAGATTGGTAACGTCGAGAAATTCCAAACCATTTCGGATCGACATGTCATATCGATCTCAAAAGCTGTGCATCCCATAAGCCGCGCACACTCCTGAAAGTCGTGCATTCCATAAGTCGTGCACACTCTTAAGTACCTGTATTGTCTCGACAATGCTGGGAAACTCATCTTTTGTAGGACTAACAAAAATCAATCCACTCCCATTATCAGAAGTAATGGGTATGAATCTAGCAATGTCAAATGACCATGAATCAGCAGAGAATCCTAATTGATTGACCGACAATATCTTTGGCTATCGAGGCATTCAGAACATAAGTTCCCGAAGGTAGGAACTGCAAAACAAGTCTGGTTACAAACATCCGAAAAATCACTTGGATCAACAGGTCATTTGTAAAATGTTTGAAGTAAACATCCCCGTGAATTGGTGGCACACCGATACTCAAAAACAAAATAAACCAAGTACTTCATAGTTTTGTTACTCCAAACAAAGAATTTTGGTGGTAATCACATGACTAGATAAAATAATATAGTAGTACGCCATACATAAAATTAGCATAAGTGCATGAAACGTAGATAAGTAGACAGATAAAGTTACAATCAAAATGTCAACATTGTATTACTTATAGCCTTTTCTATACAAAGTCAAAATGTGGGGGCCGTACCCACACAATATTGGCCAAGAAAAAGGAAAATACAGATGCTAAAACAATCAAAGCAATAAGTGCAGACTCTGCACTTGAACAAAACATGTATCAAACAAAATAGAATGTCCCAAAAACTGGCTCCACCGTTACCCGAGCCTATTAATGCTTCTTTCCACCGCTCCTTTCCCACCTTTATTTGGCAGTTCTTCTTCCTATCATAATCCCTACCAGGAGTAGTGTCGTTGCCTGAAATATCAACTATCTCCTCTATGCCAGCATCTCCCCCATGCTCTTCGACCTTCTCGAAAGACTCCCCATTGGTGCTGCGCTTCCAAGACTTGCGAGAGCTCATCGAAGATTTTCTCTCCTCGATTTTTCTTTCTTAACGGCGACCATTTGTTGTTCAGATTTATGTAGCTAGCCAATTTGATCTTCTTGCTCTCAAGCTTCAACTGCCATGAAATTGCTCTCCAAAGATACGAAAGGGTCGTCTAGACCATGCAATGCAGCAATCTTCTAAGATTCTGGTCCTGGTTGTGAGCCAGAAACATGTGCGGCAATCAGAGCAGCTATGGAAACAAGCGTCAAGGCGGTTGAAATAGCAGCAAGTCCAGGGATTGTAGAAATCGGCAGGTCGGTAGGTAAATAAGACGGACCTATAAGATCAAAAATGAAAGCATTAAGTTTGTCTTGTTCTTGCGGTGTGAGATGAAAATTCTCAAACTCGGGAGAAAGAAGAAGGTTACTTGCATCAAAGGAATGACCGAGAATTTCAATCTCATATTCCCCCCTTCTCCTTCTTTGGAGGGCTGCACGATCTTTGGAGAAGTCCCAGGACCACCCGAACCTTTAGAAACAGCTACCGAAGTGCCAGAAGACAAGGTAGCACCGATCGAACTCACTAACTGATTGTGAGGTTATCTTGATGATTCGCCTGGCCCAAAAATGAAAGGCTCTGGCAACATTTTGGCAGTTGAAGTAGTAGCAGCATCAGCAGCCTCCTGTTCCCTCTCAATTCGAATGATCTCCCAACCCTCTATCAGAGCTTTCTTCGATTCTTCATTAAGGTAGGTATCCTCCAACTCTTGCTTGGTATATACATCCTCGTTCTCTGGAAAATGGGTCAGGACTTCTTCCCAAATCATGGCAAGAGTACGTAGAAATTTAGGGCCCAAATAGCTGAGGCTCCCCAGATGCAGCAAGGAATTAACATGGAAATTTAAGATGGTATCATCCATCTTATCCATCTTCTTTTCAAAAGTATCCTGCAACTCCAAGTAATCCACTATTATGGCGGCCTTCTCATATTCAACTCGGGTCTTTTGGTGCTAAACTATGCGACCCTTTCCTGGAGCGAAGCAATCATTTAAGCTTGATCAGAAACGATCTTGTAGCAGGATTCCACAATTCCCGTGTAATCTGCAATTGTCTTTTTATAGGATTCAACAACTTCATTATGATCAGCGATGGTTTTCTTCTGGGCTTCAATGATTACGTCATGGGCTTCAAGCTCCTTTTTTAGCTTAACTTCGTCCGCATGGGCCTTCTTGATTTCATCTCGGAATACGATCTTTATTTTTCCGTGGGCCCCTTTCAATTCCTTCAGCAAGCTAGCATTGTTCTTACCCTCTCGGAGTGCAGCGTCCTTCTCTTCTGTTAATCGCTCGATTCTAACATCGTGTTCCACTAAGCCCTCTTACAATCGTCTTTCTCTTATTCAAAGGAGAGGACCTCTTGATAATTATTATGGTTTGTGTCTGCCAGCTGCTTGCATAACTTTTCCCATCCCTTGGCTTGATCTAAATCACTTTGAATCGCTTGAAGATGGGGCATACGGGAATCTTGGCGGATTGGGTGCAGGACGAGGTCAAATTTAACTCCCTTTAGAAACAATCCAGGGACCACAGCTTCAAATCTAGTGAGACCGGACAAGAAGAATAAAAGCCGGCCTCCTACGAGAACGTGAAGGACTAGAAGCGAGCACCACATGAGTCGATGGAGCTTGGGAAGAAAATGAAACTTGAACAGTGGAAACCAGAACTTTAAGTCCGATAGAGATTGGGGCCGGGGAAAAAGCTTGATGCTCGGAAGGGCGCGATCTACCTTAGACTTCTTGGACGGCTCTTCTCAGTCATCAGGAGTTTTTCTCTTCTTGTAACCACTCTTATAAATCCTACCCCATTCTCTGACGTCCCAGTGACATGCTTCGGCTTCCAAGTCTTTCCGCCTTCTCTACTCTTCCTTCACTGGGCTGGTGGCAGCTTGGAGACCGTTTTGACCAACGTTGCAAATCAATGAATTGTTTAAGATCCTCATAAAGTCTATGGCCCTTCATGGTACCTAATATGAAGAATAAATAAAGAGCTTTAGCAATAAGAAATGGACCTAAATAATGCATGTATAAGTGAATGTAACCCTAGTGAAATGTGTAATATATCTTAAGCAGCCGAAAAGGATGTCACAAACCGGATCGGTAAGCCACCATGGTAGAAATTGGGCTGACTCTAGACAGAATATGACCAGGGCGAGGAGACGACCCCTCGAATTCGAAATCTTCTCCCATGATTTTATCAAGATCTACGTAAACATTGCTCATATCCCCAAAGTCAATACCAGTTTCTTTAAGCGGGGAATCTTGAAGTTGCTCGGCTGCTGAGGGAGCACCTTTATCTCGAATCTCTCGACGGGGAAAATACAGGAGAACGGGACTCATTCCTGGAGTTTCATCGCACGATTCAAAGTTTCCATCGTTGGAACTTGCATTGAATTCATCATCGCTAGAGGAGGAATCATCGCTGCAGTTGCCCTCAACTTCACCCTCCTCCTTTTCGATTATCACTACAGCCTTACCCTCACACTGCTTGAATTCTTATTCCCCTTCCTCCGAAATTGGGGGCATTCTAGCCGGGTAGCTGGTTTCAATCATAACACCCCTTCCTTCATGAATTTCTTCCGCTGACTTGCCAGACGAACTTTCTCTTTTTGTGAGATCGGCCTCTTCGGAGCCATGTGATGAAGAATGAAACGTGTTCATATTCGAGAAAGAGAAGGAGACAGAACTTCGACGACCATGGTGGATCTCCCAGGATGCAATGGCCCATACAGAATTAGATTCTCGTCCGTCAGCAAAAATTCGACCGATCTCTCCTTGGCGTCCACGGTCTTCAGACTATGGAAAATCGGATCGAGTGATGGATCTTTATTCGACCTTGGAATAACTACAAGAAGTATTCGATATATCAAAAATCCCATAGTGATGTATTGAAACTCAATAAGTGAAAGAGAGAACTTATCCCCCCCCCCGTCGTCCAAAGGCGATTAAATCCCTCAAGACACAAAGAAATATTGGGTCTTGAACCGAGACAGATTGCTTTGAAGGTGCAGCACAATCTTGTGGTTTCTTTGGGCCTCGATAACGACAAGGGATGGACACTGATCTCTCTTCTTGAATGAGAGAAAATATCTCAACTCATTGAAACTCGGGGCATGATTAAATGTCCGCATAAATATGACGTGAAGGCAAGTCAAGATCATGAATCCATCAGGATGAATTTGAAATGGAGCAATTCCCAAGTTCAAAAGAGTTTCTTTCAAGAAGTAATTGAAGGAGGACACTGCTCCATTTAAGCACATACACCGGTGACAAGCAGTATACCCCGAAAGCGGCATATGTGTAACTCATTCTTCAACAGAAGGTGCACATCATCGTCCGGAATGCCGTGTTATAAGCAAATGTTATGTTAAACTTTAGCAAAGGTTAACGGGAAGATCTTTCCAGGTGATTAAGTAGAACTTTGAAATTTGGAGGAGTCTTATCTACAACCGGTCCAACCGGAATCAATTGACCGTATTCAGCTCGCGGTACTAAAGAGGTAGGCACAACAGATGACGATTCAGCTTCTGAAGGTGTTGGACTTCCTCCACTGGACTTACGGTGAGAGGATGGGTGCTTCATTCTATACAACAGAACTTGCATCTAACGCGGTTAGGTAATTCTATCTTTAACTAAAAGTTCTCCTACGACAGTTGAACTACGAAAAAGTATCGATTTATGCTGACACGTCAGGTTCCAAGTGTTGACTGAGGCAAGTGCGGTGTGTTATCTATGTGGGATGGGCTCAGAGTCCTGAACACTACAAACGCTCTATCCTGTGTAGATAGTTCATCCATAGTGAACTAAGAAAAGAGCTTCTTATATCATTTGTTGAAGTTATTTCTCCTACACTTACACATTATCGATCAACGATCGATAACGGATCCGCTGTCCGAAGCAACATGGGAAGGTATTCCCATTTCAGGTACACCAAGTGTGCAATAACGGGGCTAATCTGAAGTGAGCAGCTATAGATTGCTGGGACCAAATAAAGTAGAGAATTCTCAACATAATTTGGTTTTAACTCTTTGGAAGGCGATAACAATATAAGCTACACACGAGATGCTATCCAAAGCTGTTATCACCCCATGGAAAAACCAAAACCAATTCGCAAGACGTCATGTCGGATTAACAATGTAACTTAGTGTAAGTCAATTCTGATTCTATGGATGAAGATAGCAAAACATGTCAAGTACCTGGGCGAAACCCGAGTTTTGTTTTGTGAAGACCACAAGAGTCGATTTACTATCTTCTTCCACAAAATCCCAATCAACTCGAATTCTCCATAACAATCACCACTAATCCAACTTCATCACCAAATTGCTAAACAAATGCCAAATTCAATACCACCCATCTCAAGTAAAAAATCAAAGGGCGAGAATGGTCAAAGTTTAAGTTGACAGTGATCTAAGATGGGTTGGTTGATGGTGATTCCAAGTTGATGAAGTTTTGGGTGCTAAAGGTTGGCCCAAGACGGCGGCAAGGCAAGGCAAGGTCGGCGGTAGGAGGCTTCGACGATGGATGGCCGGCAATGACGATGCCACGATATCGCTTGGTAGCCTCAACACGATCACTTGAACCTCACCAAAGGGAACTCAAAAGCAGTAACTTTCAAAGCACACCTTGTTTCCAATGAAAGCATACTCTATAGGGAAAATGTTAACCGAGTTTTTGACCCAACAGAAAGGAAGTCAGAACAACTCAAGAGTCAACCAAGAGGACTAGAAGGAGGAACCAAGAAAGACTCAAGACAAAGAAGTCAAAAAGTTGCTAAGGTGATGGACCGCTAGCGATCCATCTCCTATGGATCACTAGCGATCCATATAGGTCACTCGTGGATCATCCTATCCTCTTGCACCATGATCCAATAAGTGTTTTAGGGATGTCCGCTAAGTTTGATGATATTCCAAGCTAGTAGGATCGAGAAGTGAGCATTCATCTGATTCCAGCGACAGTTCAATGAAATCAATACATGAATCATCATCAAAACAGAGCATCTAGTCATGAAATTTCTTGGAGAGCATCTACACAAGGCAGGAAACATGATCCAAAAGAAACGAGCCAAAATTACTCTATGGCCATGGATCGCTAGCGATCCATGCCTTATGGATCGCTAGCGATCCATCATTTTGGGTCGGCTTGTTCTGAAATTTCTTGAGCGCCTTCGTACCTTCAAAGGTAAGTCTTTGACAAAGCGGCTTTAGCCCAAGTGCTCTCTAGCTCCTATAAATACAATTCTACCATCAACATAAAGAGGATCTTCGAGACTGGCTGCTGAAGCTCGGTAAAAACTATTCTTCACTCTTCTCCTCCTACACAATAGTCATCTAGAGTGTTCACTGTGATTCTCCAGTGAACTCTTACACTGGTGACTTGATCTAACTTACAAGATCTAATTCAATTTTAATCAGATTCAACTTGTAATTGCAGTCAGTCGATAACAAAAGTTATAAAGTGGATGTAGGCTTTGTTAATAGCTGAACTACTATAAAATCTCTTGTCCTTTTACTTTATCTACAAGTTATTATTTCTTGTCTGTATTTTATTTACCTTGATAAACAGGGCTGGTGCTTTCACACTAAATCTAGGATGTTGATCCATTTTTTAGGTTAACACTTGTAGTAATCTTGGGGACAGTAGTAGGCACTAACAATGTAGAGGTCGAAGCTGAGTCTATGTGCTCTTTACTTTTCGCATTTATGTTTCCACAATTTATTTTATCTGTTTATCTGAGAAATTTTTAAACACCATATTAACCCTCTGTATGGTATATTTCATAATCCTAAAATTATTCTCTCTAGTTTTATCTCAGTTATTTTTAGATCTTATTTAGGATATACATGTTTGTATTATCATTCCATCAACCCTACATGGACATTTTACTTTTTCTCATGATTAACCTTTTCCCATTTGATTTTGAGTATGGAAAGGAATATAATAAGTACTATTGAAAATGGAACTGATGTGAAACATTGTATTACTGCATCTGTACTATGATATTAAAGGTGAGTCCTAAATTATCTTATCTCCTTCATTCTTAACATTATCTTTTGAGTTTTCTCCACTTGCCAATTAGCATCCTTTCAATTCATTTCTCTTAAATGCCTTCTTCTCTCCCTTTAATTTCATGAATAAAAACTCCTCCTCTCCCATTATATACTTTCCTAATTTATCTAATCCTCTTTCTTTTCTAAGCTACAAATGAAATTCTATTCCCTCAATCTTGCAAAGATCAAAATTTCTCAGTAAATTCTGATTTTATTTTTCTTAGATGTTCAAACTTAATTAAGCTTTCTTTTTCTTAATTTTTTTTGGTAGTCAATGTTATAAACTGGTTTTATTAATCATGTTATCGTTACTCATTTTCATTCTTCCTATAGTAGAAAATGCAATGTAATTCAGCTACTAAATTTTATATGTATAAATAAATAAGTATGTTTTGCTTTTATGAATTCTAACAATCACAAATAGTTTTGTTGGATGATTTTGGAGTTGTTTGTTCTTCATTCACAAAAAATCTTCATACAGTTTAAATATAAAACGTTTCCACCTTTATGATGACCATTTGTTTCCAAATTACTATAATTGACCAAATTTAATTTTTTATAGTTGATTGCTGTAATTTTATGCTGCATAGGTAAATACGATATGTCTTTCTCTTTATTCCCTAAAAAGCGAACGTTGGATTTTGGGTTACTTTTTATAACTACGAAAGACTCTTTCATACCCGGCTTTTGTAGTTACCATAAATCAGATACCATTTCTATCAATTTGCAGTAAGTTTAATGAAATCCATGATAGTGGAAATTTTGAGTGATATGTTTAGTTTGATAAAGAATAACACGTTTAGAGGTATAATGATATTTTGCATGGACTGAAAAATTACTCATTATACTATTATAATGTATTAAAGTCATTTCCCTACCAGATATAGAATTTTAGGAGGTCCTTTAACTTTTTTAAATCTATAGATTTCTAATATAGTTATAGGTTTGGAAATGGATTCCTAAAATTCAGGTATTCTATTGATCATTTTCATGTAATTATAATTTTTACTATCGGATTGCATGTTTTTAAATTTGTATTGAATGACGGTTCAGATGATAATTTATGTGATTTGTTTGTAATACATGTTTTATATACCTATAGGAGGTGACTCCCCCATTTACTAATCATCATTGCATATATCGTTTTCATTTTTTTGCTATTATAGAATATGTAATTTATTTTCAAAGTGAAGGTAATTACGATTGAATCAAATGGAGAAGGTAACGGTTTATGTGACTTTGAAACAACCTATTATTGTTATTTTAGCTATAAAAGTTATCACGTTTATATTACTCAATATTTTTGCAATTTCATTTAATCTATTTCTATCACATAGTCCTTGGTTAATGAAAAAGTTGTCAAATCCTGGTCTTCTTGAGATGGTGAAAGCTACTTAAGAAGTCCTTTGTGTAACAGAAAATGATAGAACTCAAATCTAAAGGTACTATACAATTGTATTTTCGATCATCCATATCATTCTATGAAAATGACATTGTGAGTGACATATCTGATAGAGTTAAGGCTATGTCCTAGGGGCAATTATATAATTTGTTATATGTATCTAACTTGAGAACCAATCTTGTTCATAATAAAATGTGTTTTTCTTTCAATTATATACTTATCACAGTATGATATGTTAATTTATTATTTAATTTAAGTATGTTAAATAAAAGAATCCGTAAATGGTATGTTATATGATAGTAATTACAATGTGTTGTAATCATGAGAAATTTATCATGTTAAAAATAACAATTATTTTAAATATTCCTAGTCAATATGTTTCGAGAAAGGATATTGATTCATCATTTAAGACTAGAATATGTAATGCTCTTCAAATATTGGAAATTATATTACTTATGGATGCTAAGGGCACTAAGGGGTTAGGACTGATGATTAATAGATAATTATAGAATGACTCACTCAAGGGTTTTCTATTGGTTAATATAACTAAGGTCAAATAGAGAATCTCGAAAATGATGTATTATACAGTTCTTTCAACTCGAGAATACTATTGAACTTTAATGTGGACACTCCACTTTGATTATAGTTGGATCATAACATGGCATCCATCAAATGACTATAGTTGGGTCTAAGAGCATTAGAAGTCAAACATTATTTAATAGAAAATTCATCTCCTCAATTATGTGGGGTTAATATAATGGTCAATCATAGTCAACTTAAAGTCGGAATCTCTTGCCAAAGTAGTATGGTTAATAATAATTGTTATTATTGAACCAAGGATTTTATATTTGGACTAGTCAAGTTAAATGTAGACGATGTTGGAATTTGGATCAAATCAAATTTCATAAATCCTAATGTGATATAGCATCGACAAAGAGAACTGGTGTAAATATTCATTACTACCGAGTACCGGTTATAATAGAAAAGCCAGATTTTACTAAAAAGATGTGTAAGCGATAAATTTAGCTAATGTCACACCACTAGCTAAGGTGATGTGCTAACGTTAATATTAGAATTGTTTAATATTAATCACTGATTGAATTTACACCTTTGCGTCGCACAACTTTAACGTCGAGTGCTATAAAAAACATACGATCTAATTAATTTATAATTATTATAAACCAATTAAATTAATTATCATGTTTTATTTTATTTGGTTGAATGCCATTAGCATGGAATAAAGTGCGTATATAAAAGTTATATATGTGTTTGTACCAAAATTGGGCACAACACTCTTCGGATGTGTTTGAAGAGATAAAATGAAGAAAACATATATAAAATGAAGCAGATCTAACAAACACAATAATAAACAGATAAGAAAATGCATAGAAACACACGGATTTAGAGTGGTTCGGCGAATTGCCTACATCCACTATGAAATGATTGATGTTTATTGAAATTCACTCGCTGTTTACAAAAGATTACAACAGTACAACTGAAGTTTGATAATCATTTCGGCATAATATCGGTGTAGAGAAGCCAAAAGTCCTTCTTCTGTAGGCCCTGGGGCTCTATTTATAGGCGTAGGAGGCAAATATCTCGCTCAGATCTCGGGAGACTTCTTCTGGCACGTGGGTGGGCCCACGCGATCGATCCCAGGCGATTTCGACTCGATCCGTGATCGATACGAACGAATTTCGTATCGATCAAGACTTGCTCCAATCGATTCAAAATTTGGCAGGAACATTCTTTATGTTGTACGTAAGCTCCTGTGAAAATTTCATAGCATTTGGACTTGTGCATCATGAGATATGATCGATGCAAGTTGGAGTTTTTCCATCTATGATCGATACGAACGAATTTCATATCGATCAAGACTTGCTCCAATCGAGTCGAAATTTGGTAGGAACATTCTTTATGTTGTACATAAGCTCTTGTGAAAATTTCATAGCATTTGGATTTGTGCATTATGAGATATGATCGATGAAAGTTGGAGTTTTTCCATCTGTGATCGATACGAACGAATTTCGTATCGATCAAGACTTGCTCCAATCGAGTCGAAATTTGGCAGGAACATTCTTTATGTTGTACGTAAGCTCCTGTGAAAATTTCATAGCATTTGGACTTGTACATCATGAGATATGATCGATGCAAGTTGGAGTTTTTCCATCCGTGATCGATACGAACGAATTTCAAATTGATCAAGACTTGCTCCAATCGAGTTGAAATTTGGCATGAACATTCCTTAGGTCATACTTAAGCTCCAGTGAAAATTTGGTGGCATTTGGACTTGTAGATCTCGAGTTATGATCGATGCAAGTTTGGATTTCTTAACCGTGATCGATTAATATCTTGAGCATACGAACTCCGATTAACTTGAAATTTGGAACGTTGGCTCTCATAGCTTCGCTTGTCGTGTCATATCAATTTTAGCTCGATCCGGACTCAGACAAAATTCATCGATATCCATAGTGAGCCTGCGTATAACCGATCTCCAAGACGAACTGTCATTGGTTTCTAGTCAAATTCTTGGTGTCATGGCCTTGCCAAAAGGTGGGATAACAATATGTATGTATCAATATATGATATCGATAAACGTTTAAATTTGATTTAAATCGGTTAATTACTAAAAGGGTTTGGAAGTTTTGGAGGCCTAACTTGGCGCATTCTTGGTCAGCCATGTGTGATGGGGGAGGAGATTTGACTGAGATTTAATAAGGTAAAGATGGAAAGTTTTTAGGGAAGGAATTGGAAGGTTTCAATGATTTCCTTATAACAAAATTTCGTTCTTTCATTCATGAATTTTCCTGCCAATTCATTTTCTCTTGGTCTCTTCCTCTCTCCCTTAATGGCCAAAAATACCATGGCTTCATGGAAAAAAATCCTTAAAATAAAGCAAATAAAATAAAATAAATAACAAACGTGGTGTTTTAGATCGTTGTAGTTTCTAGAGGTGATTATATTAAATATATGAGTTTTATTTTTATCCAGGTGTGATGTATAGCTTCATCTTAAGGTAATTTGTAATCTTATTTTATTATGAAATTCAAGATATTAATACAGTTCAGATACCCATATGCTTCATCCTTATTGTTTATTTATTCACACAAGCCTACCACAAGCTACTCGAGAACTAGAAACAGAGCAGCAAGTATACTTCGACTGTCGTCCAGTTTGGACCTCGACCAGCCTATCCTCTCAATGACACTTTAAGTCGGCCCCCATCCAGTGCACCCCGAAGCAATGACCAACTGCCATCTCATCAAGCAAAGCAAGGCATCTGCACTACTTGGTATGGTCCCCATCATCCTCCACCTCTTACGATCAACTAGCTCCTTGATAGCCCAGCTACTTGAGCACCTCCCTCGGCCCATCCCCCAATCGTCTAAATTGCATCGGGCATGGCTTGGCAACCCAACTCCGATGCAATCCCAACAAATAGCCTTATAGTTGGTCCTCTCTGTCATGCTGAGCAGTGTAGTCATACCTGTCCAGCTTGGCTTACTCCTTCAGTACTACCCCTAGCTGTTTCCCACCTTATTCCATATCTTTGGGAAAAGGTTGGCCTACTTGGTCCGCCATGCCACATCAGCATACGAGCAAGGCCGATAAAGAAGTACAACCAAATGTGTCCGCTTCTGACACCGAACATGTTATGCAACATGCTACCACTGTGCGTGAACATTACCTGAATAGCAAGGTTAGGTCATGGTTTTACCTATTGATGTCAACCTCCGTCGTTGACTCCCTTCACTTTGCCAACTGTCCTTCATTAATCAAATCTTCGGCACAGTGCTTCTCTAGTCTGTTTTATGATATCATATTAGCCATTCTAGCATACGTTTCAACCACTATAAGTACCTCATGCATGGCAACTTCAAAAGTATGGTTGGTCGCCACCCACCAAGGGTTAACTATTCGGTTATTGTCGTCATCCATCAAAGGTCAAATATTCGGTTGTTGGTTGCCACGATCAATTCAAAGGATCCATCTATCACTTATGATCTCGCATCCTCAACTTAGGACTAAGCAGTAGATTCTTATAACAGCTTACCATTTACGGTCCTAAGCTTAGCAAGCCATCAAGATTGGTAACAACCTTAGTCTTGAGCCGCCTTTTATCTTGTTGTATATCTCTTGTAATTCCCTGTAATAGTAAGTGAACCGAATAATACGAGGAATTCACCATGGATGTAGGCAGCTCTACCGAACCACTCTATATCTTGTGTTATTTACTTATTGAATGCTCATTTTAGCTTTTAAATCGAACGATTATTAAGTAACCTTTGCTTTTCGTGCTACAATTCTATGGTTGACGAAAAATATAGTCAAGTACCCTATCATACATTCTTTTAGCATAATTTTATCCTAAGATTTTTTTTAAAGTTTTAGATATTCAACCTTTTGATAGTTATCATCTTAGCATTTTGTGGTTTTGTGCGGCTAGCGTTCTTATGTGATTAGACCATAGAACATATCATTTTCTTAATAATAACTTTTTATATTTATTTGTTTACGAAAATAGTAACTGAATGTGAATGATGCTAAGAATATTCCAATTTTTAGCAATCCGCCGATTTTACCTTTGTAAATTGCTATGTTATGTTTGAAATAATCTTAACAGCGGTGAATAGTTAAGTCAAAATCTGCTTTTAGATAAAAATATATGCCTTTTGATTAACAGCGAGATAAGTCGTAATGAATAAATGACACTATTTTTTTTCTTATCATTTTATGTAGCCCAAAGATTTCAACATTGATGGTTGTACTTTAGATCATGATAACTATTTGATTGCTAACCTTCATTTATATTTGAATTCAATAATGTAGCTAAGTATTAAATTTGACATTGAAATTGTTTATCTTTTTATGAAAAAAGTAAAGCAAAAGTTTACAAGCAATCAATTACACTGAATTAAATAATAACTGCAGTTACTCAACAAAAACATTTAATTTTCAGTTAATTAAAAAAGTCAAATAATGCTAAATCCGTATGCATAGCATGGGTTCTTTCTATGTTATAAAACACAGAAGAAGAAAAATTAATCGATTGTGGTGTCAATATCAATATTGACAACTTTGTAGAAACACTCTTCTTAAGTTTCAAATTACAATGGCGTCCCCTCTCATAACTAAGATTTTAGAAAAATCCTCTATTTTTAAGGTTCAGGACATTTGCGGAGGAATCTGTAAATATTTAAAGGGTACACTTCTTAAAGAGATATCTGGAAATATTTTAAGTTTCCGGACTACAATATTTATAGAATTCTCTACAAATGTTTCCATTTGTTTCTAAAATATTCATAAATATTTGTTTTGTTCATAGAAACATATGATTAATTTTCAAATATAATTTTCCAAAAAAACAATTTTATTTAAAAATATTTAAAAACAAAGGCATAATTTAAAATATGTTTTAAGAGGGTTGTCACGTACCAAAACTAAAAATAAGGACAAAACCAAATTTTCATTTTAATACTCACAACTAGTTCCTATTTTCTATGTTGTTATTTTCTTAGCATTAACTGGTATTCCTCTAATAACATCCTTTTTTAATTGTTTTTGTTTTCAAATTGCAAATCTAGATCATATTCTATATTAATTAATTTGTATTAATTGATACCAGTATGTATGACATGTCCGTTGGATATGTGCAAAGACAAACATGCGTTCATTTTTTTCAGTATAAAATATAGTACTATGTATAGAAGTGCACAAAAGTCAATGTATTCATTATATGCATAAATTTATTTATTGTGCAAATATTGAAAGGAAAATAATAAGGCACTTTCAAATTCGTGATTTCTTCCTTCAACCGAGTTTAATACCAATCTGCGTCTATTTTCCTCCCTCTAAAATTGCTTTTGCCAATACTATCCGTCGCACGAGTTCAATTTGGTAGTTCACCTCCTTATACGTTCCTTTTGTCTTCCCGCATGATTTTTTCCCTTTTTTTGTGCGTCCCTGAAAAATTCTCTCTGTTTCATCTTTTTTTCAGATTTTATTTTGTATAAATAGAAAACTAATCATGCTTTGTAGAAATTCCTCTGTTGTAGGTATCGTTTGCCATCATCTGATGGTCTGTTTTTGTTGGGCATGCATCTAATGCGTCGAACGTCCCAACGGCCCACTCTCCTTTCCAGCACCGTTTGGGGAAAATTGGATATAGATACATTGGCGTGGTTCGCGCCCAACGCCGATGTATTGATGTTAGCTTTCCCGTCCTTACATATATGTTCTTCTCTCCTCTTCCTTTCATCCTCATTTCTCTTCTCTTCTCTTCTAATCTCTTATCTTCTACTATCAATGATTGATTCAGAAACAAATTTCGACTACGAAGATGTGTAGGATTTAGTCGTTATACAAGCGTATTTACATAGAAGAAGTAGTAATATTAGACGAATTCACTCGTCAAATTATGCTGGTTTACAGTAGGTGCACGATATATTAAATCAGCATCAAGGACGTTGTCAATGTAATGCAAATGCTATGTTTTCTCTTGTCATGCGATATGTTACAAAATTATGGTCTAGTTTGGAAAATATTAATATTAGGGAATCGATTGTCATATTCTTACACACCATAGCTTCATTGCTCTCAAATCGAAAAATGAGCCAAAATTCTAAAGATCGGGTAGCACAATTTCAGTTTATTCTTGCTATTTTAGAGTTATTATCCATATTTCATATACATTCGTACCAATCCATATTTGGATGTTTACTCCTAATACATTCTCATGTATGTTTAAAAGAAGATTTTCCTCTTTTGCTTGATGTCCATTCCCAATAGTCTACATCTGTCTCCATATCAAGTGAGATATCACATATATGTTTTTTGTGGATTAGTAATTGAATGTAGTTGAGGTAGCCACAAAAAAAAAAATTCAAATGTAATCCTCTAATTTATAGATAATAGATTTGGCGTACGTAATCTGGATATAATATGCGATTAAATAGGATCCAATTCCCAATCCACCAGTTCAATTGACAGGGACATGTTCGTAATTATATACGCTGTAAATATCAGAGCAGATGACTCTTTCGTCTCTTGTTCATTGCTGTTTGTATACTGCTGCTTGTAACAAAATTTTCAATTTCGCAACTTTTTCTACTCTATTATACTGCAAAATATACATTAAAAATATTAAATAAAGATGAATGATGTCTTCAGCTGATAAAAGCAAAGACATACCCATCTGGAAAAGATAAAGTAATCTTCTCCTATTCCATTTCACTTTAATTGGAATAACGTAATATAATCATCATTCCCTATTGACAGTTCTTCATTCTTTTGTTGCTTTCGAGCTTGGCGTGGTAGCAGAGACTAATCATTGTGAAATGTGAAGAAAAGTAAATATTTTCAAACTGAATGAACTTCAAACTGATTCCAGGTGAGCTTTTCTTTGATTTTTAAGAGTATCCATTAGGTCAGGTTTTATTACGATTCTTTTCCCCAGTTCTAGGTTAGTGTTAATTTCGATTTCAAATATATCAATGTCAGGTATTGAGCTAGTCTTTGTTTGATATCTTGATTTGATTCTTGGCATGCCATTATAAATTCTAGATTTTGTTAATTAGCTGCTGATTTCGATTTCCTTTATCTTAGATTTATTTTCGCAAGCATCATGAACCTTCAATTTGTTGGAAACTTTGTTAAATTTTAGAAGAAGCCAACTTTCATTGTTAAGGTAAGTTTGAAGAATGAATGCATTGACTTTGCTACAACCAACTACAAATTGACTAATACTAGCTGAAATATTTGTCAGTATCACAACGACTTCGCCCCCAAATCGGTAAAATGGTTTATGCTAACAAGACTTTATGGTCTGAAATAAAATACTTGCACTACAATTTGTATGGTGCTTGTTTTCAATTCTAATTCAACTATTTGTATTTTGACATCTGCAAACTTGATTGTAGCTTAAGTTTCTTTATACAGGTTAGTACTACTACTATTCTATCACAAGCAAGCTTCTAGGAAAATGGCAGATATTAGAGTGAGGAAGATAGAACAAGGCCAAACCAAAATTCGAAATGTTCCTATTGCAGTAACACCAGAAGGATTCTGGTGTTGCCCTTCTCCTGTTGTCTTTCAAAAGACACTCAAAAATCAAAGTTTGCAAAATAAGCAGAAAACACCTCCGCCTTCAATAAAATCTCAAGAACAAAAGCCACAAAAACCCCTACCCGAAAAGAAAACAACTTCAACTCCATCCAGATCTAGAGCTACTTCTGAGGAGCAAAAATGCGTTGATCCCGATAACTCCACAAAAGCTAATGCTGTGACACAGCAAAGAAAAATATCTGTTGGGTTTGGTCAACCTGATACAAGTGATTTAAAAGTTATTCTGTTTGGAAAAGAAGGAATCTCTGTTAGAATGAGTGTACATAAGTGCAATCTTCTAGAGCATAGCGATTATTTTAAAGAGAAGCTCTCGGTTGATTCTTCAATGACTTGTCTTGAGATTGGTGATTGTGAAGATGTTGAGATTTATGTTGAGACGGTTGGGCTGATGTATTGCAAAGAAGTAAAGCATAGATTGATTAAGCAAAGCGTTCCACGTGTGCTTCGCATATTAAAGGTTAGATCTTATGTTGAAATTTTAAATGTTCTGGATACATGTTACCATGAGTCTTGCAATAGTTATTTGTGATGATGTATGTATTTAAGTAATTTGAATATGTTGTTACAAGCATAGTGGAGCATGGTAAGTGTTAAAAGTTTTATTGGAGCAGAATAATTAGGTTCACTAGAGCAATGTCATTAAAAATCTAAAAATCTTTGTGATTTAAATCTCATTTCAAATTGAATTTCCTCATTTATGATTCGAATCTCCTTTTGAACTGAATTAACCTCAGTTGATTAGAAAATCACTCGATTTCTGTTGAAATAAATAAAAATGAAATTAAATAAAAAAAATAAAAAATCATAACACTTATATTAATCTAGAGTTCAATATTTTTTTTTAAAAGAACAAAATAAAGATAAAACAATAGAAAAATTAAGTTTTAGGTTTAGAGAGCTGAAACAATATAATTTGTTGTAGAAATATGAATTAGAATAGATAATTTTACATATTTAAATGCAATTTGGTAACCTACATACAAGCATATAAAAAAAATTAAAATACGAACCATTTGGACCTATGATTCGCAGTTTATGATTCCAGTTTAGATTCGAAGTTTAAATTTAAGGATTTGAATCATGTTTTTAACCTTGTTTAAAAAGACTGTCAAAGATGAAGCTATATATGAGTTTCTCGCTGAATGTTTCCTGGCTGCATACCTTCTCTTTTACAGTTTAAAGATTGTCATTCTGTGTCAATTGAACATATAGATCTAAGTATGAAAGTATTAAATTTTGATATCCATGTATCGTGTCAAACTTCTAAAGTCACCATAATATATAATTTACAGGTAGCAAAAGCACTATGCTTCCACGAATGCATGCAAGCATGCATAGAATACCTTGAGGCAGTTCCATGGGTAGGAGAAGAAGAAGAAAACGTAGTATCATCAATTCGCCACCTACAAATCAACAATTCTGGAGTAAATTCTCTCCTAAGACGTGTATCTAATGAAGTACCTAACCCTCCTAATGACACACTTGCTCGCATACTGGAGTTAGTCCTCAAAAGCAACGAAGACAGAGGACGTCGTGAAACAAAATCACTAGTGCTAAAACTTCTAAAAGAAAACAGTCTTTGGATAAGCGGATCAAATGACATTTGCACACAAACTTTATACAATTCTTGTCATACTTGCTTAGCCTCCTTACTAGAACTCTTCAAACAAGCATCTGAACCCGATTTCAAAGAAAAGTCTCTAGAAGTAAAAGACCCAGTTACTAGACAAATTGCTTTAGAGGCAGATAATCTACTGTGGCTAGTTGAGATATTGATAGATAGACATGTAGCTGATGAATTCACCGAGTTATGGGCTAGTCAAGTCGAGTTAGCAAGCTTGCATTCCAAGCTATCTATTGTGTCTAGGCATTTGATTAGCTGCATTACATCAAGACTATTTGTAGGAATTGGAAAAGGAGAAATGTTACCATCAAAAGAAACTAAACAAATGCTATTGCAAGTTTGGCTGCAGCCACTTATCGATGATTATAGTTGGTTGCAACATGCATGTAGATCTTTTGATAGAAAAGTAGTTGAGGAAGGGATTGGGAGAACGATTCTTACACTGCCTTTAGAAGATCAACAGAGTATTCTACTATCTTGGTTAGGTAGTTTCTTGAAAATTGGAGATAATTGCCCGAATTTGCAAAGAGCTTTTGAAGTTTGGTGGAGGCGTACTTTTATAAGGCCTTATGTTGAGCAGCAGGCAAGTGTTTTGCCTTCCGATATCGGTAACTGACTTCTTTGATGCGTCTGTCTTGAAAGAAGTCAGAAACAAAGACGCACCAAGAAATTACTATGGATTCACAAAAAAAGATAGCGTGTGCTTATTTTGTAATGTAGGTTATTAGGATTTGGGTTTGGGAAATGCGTGTTTGAGTTTGAATATGTGTAAACTAATGTTTGGAAACTGGCTAGCTTGGTTAAGGCATGATAGTGAATTTTAGTTGTTTGACTCTGAAGGTGAAACGATGTATGTTTATTTTGGGTTTTTCATTGAGACATAAATATCTCTTTTCTTTTCCTTATCTATGAAATTTTCAGTTTGCTTGATGGTTGCATTTTGCTCAATGATTTTTAGTTGAGTTATGTTATCAAATGCAGGAAATGATTGTGCGGTCCCATATATGAAGACAGAGCGCATGCTATAATTTTGTTGTTTTTTCTTCCTCTCATCTCTCTTTTGTGTGGTTTCCCGTGTATCAATTTCCTCACCAAATTTAGGTCAGTAAATTGTTTGATTTGTAGGGAAAATTAAGTACAGATTTTTCGTTTTGGAGATTGTGCAATAAAGTATTAGGTCGGCTATTTATATGATTTCACCAATCCATAAAATGGAAACAAGTATTTTATTATTTTTACTTTGAAAAGGTAATGAACAAGCCAAAATGTATTTGTATGTTCTTCTTATTTTTGGATTTCCTTTTCGATTTAAGCCGCTTTTGCAGACATAAATAGACCAATTTGAAAACTAGATCATTTTTTATCAGCTCAGCGCCACACTGGCCAAAATTTACAAACGGTATTTCAAATGTCGTATGTATTTTTTTAAAGGTAAACATAGTTGGTGATATTTCAGATAGCTTCACTTGGTGCAATTTGAAATGACGACAACTATATTTAATATGTTTTGTATTGTACAGGCAAGCAGGCACTTTTTTAAATGACGCCTATTGTTACTTTTTGAAATAGCATTCATATTTCTGCATGTAAAACAACAATCATTCCCTCTTTCATTACTTTAGTTTTACCAAACTTCTACCACAAAAACCCAAATCTCTCCCTATTTTTTTTGCAGAATTCTCTTTCCATTTGCATAAAAATAATCAACATCTCCTAGCTTCAAATCGTTAAATGTTTGATTTGTAAATCCTAATTTTTTGTTAGATTTATTTTTGATAATTGGAAATGAAAGTTGTGGAATGTTGTATTCATTGTTGGTGTCAATAAATGTTCGAATCACGCTACGCAAGTTTCGAACTTGTAACCTCTCGCACCAAAGTCGAATCATTTAACCACTGGGACAATGGTGCTTGTCTGTATTCATTGTTATTTTAAAATGGTTTCTCAATTTGTTCTAACTATTTGCTATTTTGATGGTGAGTTGGTTAATGATGAAAAAATGTGTGGAAAGTATATTGGTAGTTCTTATAAACCAGCAAAAGTTTGTAAAGGTTCCAACCTAGAAAAACTGAAAGAATTAGTTTACGAAGCAACAAAGATAAAATCGGAGGAGTTTGATACTAATCTAATTTACATTTGGCCCACCGATTCTGGATCTAAAGCAATTAAAATTATTGACGATGACGACGTTGAATTAATGTTTTCTACGGTGTCTAAATCCATAGAGTTGTTTGTTGAGAAAACTAGAAGGTTGGCAGTAGAACAACCTGTACTGCCATCCGTAGTTAACTATGGTATTGAAGAGTATGCTTGAATGGTGGAGACCATAAACACTGCTCAAGGAATTGTGTCTCCTAATTATAGTAATCCACTTATAAATGTAGGGAGCTATGTGTAGAAACAAATGTTCTTCGGATATCCTTCTTTCATCAATTGCCAACAAAGCGCACAATTTAGCTATCCATATTCGACCTAGGATAGTTTTGCACATATGAGTCAAAGGTAACACATATTTACTAATCTTCTTATATCATTTTATATTCATTGCACTAGAGTTGATATAAAATTTTACTTTTCTTTTGTAGCTTTATTCCACAACAACATACAACACAAAATAGTGTTGGACTATCGAATAGCCATATGTCTTATCCAATGCAGCCTACACCCTCCGAATTATACCATACGAGCCAAAAGTATGTTTTATTTTGTAGTGATGATTAATTGAGTTGCATTATGTAAATGCATTAAAACGTCATATATTCATATTGTAGTTTTCCGGCACATGATATTGCTACACAGTCAAATATTCAACCAACAACTGACTTAGGGTTTTCAAATGTATCTGATGATGATGTGGACATAGATGTTGATGTAGATGTACACGATGATCCTGCTCTTGGATAACCTGATTGTTGCAACAGAAAAAGGATAGGATGTGGATCAGTAACATGCAAGTCAACAATGAACCATTAAACTATGATTTTGGAGTTGAAGACGTCTTCATGGAGATAGAGATGAATTGTAACGACCCATCTTTTTTACCCTCAAAAGTGGACGTTAATACATTCTTGGTGTTCACGTACCAAGCATCCAAGTGTTGGAAAGATGGATTATTAGGGGAAGAAAGAAAAGACAGAACATAATCTCACATCGTGACGAGTAATATATAATATATAACAGATCTTTACAAAGAAAACTATAATATATACATCAATCAAAGTAACTATCCATCATCAGCCTGGACGGTTATAACAACCTGTCCACAAAAATGCTGATAAACATAAACATCCAATGCAGCAGAAATAAAATATACGTGAATACATCTTAGAGGTATCCAGCTCATCTCCTGAAGCTTGAAAGCATCCATATCTAAATCTGAAATATGCTCGGTCTGACCCGAGCATTATAAAAAGATAACACATGGATCATTTTAGTAAACTAACGTGAGAAAACACACGTCATATGGATTTTAATGTTATACAATCTTTCAAAATAAAGGTATCTCGTAAGACCAAGCCATACATAAACATGAACGGGTTTTTATCTTACGATAACCAAACTATTTCATAGGAAATCTTCTGATATTATAATAATATCTAGGGTTTAAAATAAATATTGAATCATAGCCGAAATTATTACATTAATTAAATTCTAGCATAATAGGTATACAACCAAGTCCAAAAGGCATTTTTTGGAAATGGATTCCATCAATAACAAGGCTATTGGGGTACCGCTTGTTACGGTACACCTCTAAATAAAATGCACCGAGGGCCTCGCGGACACCCTACATGGCAAGTTCGGCCTACCCCTTATTGGATAGTAACGAATATTTCATCACCCTGATTGCTTTGTAACCTTTTTCCGAGAGCTCTCATGCACAACCAAATTCATAAATAATAATCTAGAAGGTGATGACAATACCCTAATAGGTGCGACCCACATAGCCTAGTGGCATATCCCCTATTTTAGTCATTACTGGTTGGTGAGGTGTTATCCAGCCTTTTGGCCCGGCTATATTTGAACTGATTAGACAAGTTAAACTCGACTGTCATTGGGATCGACAAGTCATATTAACAATAACGAAACCTAATGATCAGGCACAAATAATAATATGAAGCAATGGTCGAGTGAAAGTAGAAGACGGACTCAATAGAACGATAAAAGTATGAAAATACACCATGTATTGAAAATGGACTTGGTATGATCCATATTCACTTATTATGGATTGTACCGTATAGATATTACAGTTCAACGCAATGGAAAACGATCGATATCTTGAAATCTACAAGTCAAATATGGATGAAACTTTGGGAGCATCGATATATTAAAGTGTGGAGCCTACCATATCGATCGCATGCCAAAGCAAGCCAATATAACAATCGACACCGATCGTTATTCTCAAGGATGTGGGACCTACGATCGATACCATGACCTCTTCTGAATCTGGAGACCCCGTCGTCGAAATTTCAGGAAGATATTTCACCGTCTTCCCCTATAAATATAGACTTGATTGTTCATTTTAAGGGATCTTTAGGCTGCTTGTTACTTTGCACTTCTTTGTTACTAAGGGTTTTACTCCGATTCATCCTCCTTGCTCAGCGATTTAAGTGTTCAATATAGTTATTTTCTCTATAATGGACATAGGCTTTCAATGCCAAACCACTATAAATCATTGTCTTCTCGTTATTGCTTACATTTTGTTATTTAACTGCTTGTTTCCTCTGTTTCTATTTTATATTCTTCATTTATGTCTCCATAAAATCTCTATTGGGTGTTTGTGCCAATTTTTGGTGCAAACATTTTTGGTGCTTTCACTGAGAAGGAGATTCTCGACTCTATTTGGATCCCTTTGCTGCCACTGAATTACATAAATCCCTTGAAGAGATCCATAATTATTTTCAAGTAGTTTATCCGTTCTATTCAGATTTGCAAAAGTCTAAGGAAAACTATCAACAATGGTTAGGAACACCAGATCTACCTCCCAAAACGTAGAAAGAAACAAGAGCGCTAGCATCCAACAAGGAGGCCAAAGCAATATACCAGTAGATGTTAATGCCACCAATCTAGTTGATGTCCAAAATCCAGTTGATTCCATTACAAGAGCCGATTTCCAAAATCTGATGAGAGAGCTCGTGGATAGCCACCGACAGTTGAACCAGCAGATTCAACCAATATCAATTTAATGAATCAACTCAGAGATCAACAACGTGAGAAAGCTAGGAGAGAGCCAACTCCATATTCCGCACCATAGACAAAGGCGTCACAGAACTAATGGATACCATGCTGAAACATCGACCTGTCGCCACGCAAACAATCCAAACAGACCAATAACGATTGGTATTGATCCATCTGGAACGGTCGGCGCCGATCCAATTCTTGGAGCTAGTTCACATTAGATGACGGGACGAACACACACCGGTGATGCTGAGATCAATCTGGATGCTTGAGTTCAAGTGAATGCAGATCAGTTACCTCTCCAGAATGATGACAATGTGAACACACGCGTTGCACATCGAGAGGATGTTGAGCCAAGAAGGTGTGCAATGGCCCGTAGACAATGATCGGACCATTCACGTGAGGTGGAGCACAACTACCGCTTTGCTCCATATCCAAACGCCGGACTTGTCGGCTATGGTCAGACAGCTAGTAAGGGAGAACCAAGGTTTGATTAATGATAATCGGAGGATCTTAAGAAATCATACCTCGTTCACAGAAAATATTTTACATGTAGAGTATCCAAGGAGATTTAGCATCCCGTCGATTCCTACCTACGAGGGAAAAACCTACGCCAGGCAGCATATCATGAGATATGAATGACTAATGGATTTTGCAAGAGCTGATGATGCCACAAAATGCAGGTGTTTTCCCATCACTCTCTCCGGCATAGCAACGATGTGCTTTACGAGATTACCCCCACGGTCAATATCTAGATTTGACAATTTAGCAACAAAGTTTGTGGAGCAGTTCCATATGCACACAACTCGCCCTAAAGACATAATGTCCCTATCAAGTGTGATCCAGGCTCTAGGAGAATTGTTGAAAGATTACTTGAAGAGATTTCATACGGCTATCACAGAAGTCAGTAATCCGAATGACCATTCAATATTGATGGCGGTAACAAGAGGGATTTGATCCAGAATCTGATTTTGGCGATTGGTTAGCTGGCAAACCACCCGCAACATTGGAGTATTTCTATGCCAAAGCAACTCAATGTTTGAGGAAACATGAAGCTAGATGCTCTAGGAAGAAGAATGTTGTTAGACCGAACGAAGAGGGAGTGTAGAGTAACATTGCAATGAAGTAGGCACGTAAACGGATGCAAACGGATACGGATAGTGTTGTATCCGTATCTGTATCCGTATCCGAAAATGAAAATCTGTATCCGAATCCGTATCCAATATCCGCGAATATCCGTTGAATATTATCTGTATCCGTATCCGCGAATATTTTCGAATATATGAAAATATCCATATCCGGCTTAGCGAATACAGATATTTTTGGATATCCGAAAATATCCGTATTCGAACTTCAAAATGTATCCAAAAATATCCGAAAATTAATCAATATAATGCATATTTCATTTTTTATTGGAAAAAAGATGGAAAAACCTTGTAATACATAAATTACATCAAATTAAAAATAGCTAATTCAATCACACAAAATCCATACGATAAGATTGCATATATAAATATAATCCATACGCAAAATCCATAGGCTAATTCAATCACAGAAAATCGTAAAAGCAAATACACATCATACATCTTCTTAATTGTAACAAATACCAAAAATCATCTTAATAACATACATATAGCCTAAAATATTGCATTCTTTTTCCATGGAGTGGTTAATGCTTCAAAAGATTACCCTACAAAATACAAAGTTGTGTATTAATACAAAAAAAATATTTTTCCATGAGCAAGCTCCAAACTGAGCTTGCTATTTGAAACAACAAGCTCGATTGAACTTGAGCTTGTCGTTTCAAACACTTACCATTCCATGCGCTATGTACATGCGAAATACTATGTACATGCGCTATGCTGTATATTTTCATATGAAAAATCGAAAGAAAGAACACTTACCATTACCCTCTAATGCGAAGCAGGTTTATAATGAAATCAAAGTGTCATCTACAAACTCGACATTATGACCTATTAGAAGAAGGAAAACAAAGCAAATATAGCATATATGGGATAATTATTGTGTTGAAAACATGTAGAAAAATATAATAGTTTTACCAATATTGGGTGGCAACCAATCCTTTATACAACTCAAAGCTTCTACAATATCTGAAGATAATGAAGATCTACTCTCGGAAATCGATCTACCTCCAATACTAAATGATGATTCAGATGCTACGGTTGATACCGGAATGGCTAAAATATCACGAGTCATCCTTGCAAGAATTGGAAAAGTTGGACCATTGGTTTTCCACCATGTCAAAATATCAAAATTGTCCTCATCTTCACCCATTGATAACAATTCATCTTCTAAATACTTATCAAGTTCCGTTTTCAAAGTGTGTGAGCGACCAACTTTTTGCTCAACATAGTTTCTCCACTTTAAATCCATTTTGCTCTCTTTTTAGAACCAACATTAGAAGAATCAAAAGTATCACATGAAGAATTGGTAGATTGCCCCTTAGAAGAAGCGCATTCCATTTCATATAAAGAAAATAGAGGTTTCAAAGATTCAAGAATTTTTGCAGCATGAACTTGTGAATGATCACCGTAAACCACGTCAAAGAAATATTCAATATAAGTCATTCTATAATGGGGATCTAAAACCATACCAATACTCATCATTAGATTGCAAGTGTTCTGATACTTGTCAAACTTAATCATCATCTTTTGGGCCATACGTTGAATATACTAATGTTCATTTAGCTCCTAAGTTAAAATACTTTCATAGACATCACACACGCTTTTAAAATATAAATTAGCCGTAGGATATTTAACACCCGAAAATTCAAGTGTAACTTCATAAAATATTTTCAAACATTCACATATTTCTTTTCCTATTTCCCATTCTTCATTTGATGACAACCATTTGTAATCGTGGGTTAAGTCAACCAATCGCTCAAATGCCGAACGTACTTCAAGAGCACTTTCAAGCATTAGATATGTTGAATTCCAACGTGTTGGAACATCATAAGACACTCCTTTCCCAATTAATCGAGTTTGAGCCAATGCATTTTCCCAATTTTGTTTTCTCATTTGTGATAATTTTGTATAATTGATGCTTTCTCTAATTTTTTCAATAATACCTTGCACCACTTTTAATCCATGTTGAACAATCAAATTTAGTATGTGCATGTAACAACGCATATGAAATAATTCACCACTAAGAGGCAGCGCATTTTTACCAACTAACCATTCTTTTAAATCTCTTATCATGTTTAGCAACCATACATGCAAAACACATTCGGCTTCTATGTTGATCAAACTTCCAACTCGATAATTTAATTGGTTTGTTGGGAGAACTTTTGATAGTCAAAGTTGTTGTCCAGATATTCTTACACGATCAGGATTTTTTGGACATGATTTTAGATGATTTTTAAAGTGAGTTGTTCCCATTGAAGTAGCTCCATTAAATAATCTAGAACAATGTTTACAGGTGGCTTTAATAGCTTCTTCTACTACTTCTCTATTAAAATCTTTCCATACATCGGATTTCAAAATTATTGTATTTGAAGGTGTTGATTTGTCAACATCGATAGAAAGATTTTCGGATATTTGTGTGTTCGGCAAACTAGAGTCCGTGTTTCCAGTTCTTCCATAATTATAGTGTCATTGGCACAACAAACATCCTTGTTACTACAACTTGATGAGGTGTTCATCATTTTTAAAACTCTACAATATCAAAATAATTAAATTTCATTACTAAGTTTCAGTACCAAAATTTTATTTTAATTTATAAAATCCCGTCTTCATTTTAATTTATAAAACTCAAAAATCCTATTTTAATTTAATGTTTCTCTATTGTATACTCTAGAACAATTGTTTACAGATAGTACAAAAATATGAACAAACACTCAATATGATTAGTCTATTATGAACAAACAATTGTATGATAATTAATTTATACTAACCAAATAAAAATATGAACAAACACTTAATATGAATAATTGTTTACAGATTGTAAAAAATATGAACATACACTTAATATGATAATTAATTTATACTAACCAAATAATCAAATAATTAATACTAATTAGTGAAGATTATTCTATGAAAAATCATACCAGATCTGCTGTTGTCACTTATTGACTATTTGTGAACGTAGACAAACTAAGCTCCGGCACTCGAACGGCAAGAGAAACTGGCGACACTTGTCGTACCTGCAAACGTAGACGAACTACCTCCAACGCTCGAAGTTCAAACAACAGAAAGTAGAAACTGGATCTCGATTCTCGACTACCTACGGTAGCAGCAGTTGAACTACCTGTGGCATGAACAAGAGAAACTGGATCAGTGGATCTAGGGGCCGTTTGTATGAATCGAACAGTCGAACTACCCGCGGCACTCGATTACTCGAACAAGAGAACGAATCAATTAAGTTTTTTTATTGGATCTAGGGTTTGAACTTAGATTAGGGTTTTTTTTCTATTTTGAAGTTTGAACTGCCGAAGACCGAAGTGAAAGGATTTCTCTTTAGTCTATAATGTATGCGTGAAAATAAGTTATAATGGGCCTATATTTTTGTAAATGGGCCAAGTGATAATGGGCTTATATTTTTGTAAAATGATTTTGTTTCTAATATTAGTGTATTTGTATTAAAAATTTTGGATATAAAATAACATATTAAAATAATATTAAAATATATATTTAATTTCAAACCAGACGGATATTTATCGGATATAGATACAGCTATATCCGTATCCAAATATGTTTTGGATATCGGATATCCGCATCCTCTTTCCGGATATCGGATATTTTTCAAGTTTTCGGATACGGATGCGGACGGATTTCAGATATTTTGGGTATTCATTGACAGGCCTACAATGAAGCAGTCCGGGGAGAGTTCCGGAAAAGTTCAAGAAAATGTCCAAAATAAGCCGAATCAGCAAAAGAAAGGTAGTGATAGGAATCGTGAATGAAATAGAGATTCTGGAAGCTGAAAGCCAAGGATTCCAATGTATGATACCTACACACCGCTGTATATGCTTATAGAAAACATTTACTTGTCTACATGCAATACCATGTAATATAGGAAGCCACCTCCGAAAGAGTCGAAGGAGAAGCAAAAGCAGGCTGGAAAATATTATTGGTTCCATGTATGCTATGGTCACAACACAAATGAGTGTAGGCATCTCCAGAATGTTATCGAGAAACTAATTCGAGAAAAAAAAGTTACAGTGGTTTGTTAAAGCCCTGTAGAATGGCGGGTGGAGGACATCTGACCCCTACCGAGGACAAGCTCCATACAGGACCAAGAAGCCTACGTGGACTAGTGGAAGATTAGTGATCGATACAATGGTCAGAGGACCGCATCTAGCTGATAAGAGTTGGCATGAGATGGAGCTCTATGCTAACGCGATCAAGCATATGAATTTTGAATGTTGTTCGAGTACAGAGGATAGAGCTCCGGCAAAATAGCAACGTACAATGGCAGATGACATTGTGTTCGAAAATAGAGATGTAAACAAGGTGGAGGCACTGACGATTGACCCAATGGTCATTTCGGTCATGACCGGCCCTGCCTTGTGAGGAGGATTTTGGTTGATTGTGGAATTTTCGTAAATATAATTTTCAAAAAGGCTTACGATCATATGAGGATGGAAGCCAAGGACTTGAAACCGTCTAAAGCCCGCATTAATGGTTTTAACGGTGTTGCAACCGAAGCTGTCAGATATGTCGAATTGCCCTTAGAGTTGGGAGAAGGTGACCGCAGGAGAGTGCGGATGTTGGCGTTTGTTGTCTTGGATGTTGACTCTCTATACAATGCTTTTTTGGGCTGACCAGCCCCAGTTGAATTCCGAGTAATTCTTACCCCATGGTATTTGACTTTGAAGTCCCCAACTGATAACGGCGTTGGAGTTGTGCATGATGATCAGGCGACCGGATATGCCTGCTATGTGGCTGGATTGAGAGACGCTCAATAGAAGGAGAAAGATAAGGGTGTGGACAAGTCTCTCCGCCCAAAACCACCAAAGATTGACAAACAACACCTGGGCCTTGGCTTAGGTACCATAGTCTGTTCTATAAAGACATAGATCCGAGGGATGACAAGGAGGAACCCGAAGAGACCAAGGCTGAACGAGCTGAGCTAACGATTGACATCACGGTCAACCACGATGACCCATCATGGATCCTGATCAGATCAAAGCTCAACCGCCCGATGATGAAAGAACTTACTGTTTTTCTCCAAGCGAATCTTGACGTGTCGCTTGGACTCACTCTGACATGTGTGGGATTTCGCCTGCCATTGCGAGCCATACATTAAATATCGACCTGAGGCATGTCCTGGTGAAGTAGAAAAGGCACGACATGGATCCTGAGAGATCTACTGCCCTTAAAGAGGAGATGGATAAACTCAAAAAACAACGAGTTTATCCACGGTGCCCTCTACCTAATTGGGTATCCAATCTTGTACTTGTGAGAAAATGCTAATGGAAAGTGGAGAACGTGCGTTGACTATTCGGACTTAAATAAGGCGTGTCCGAAAGATAGTTTTCCCCTTCCAAGAATCGACCAGTTGGTGGATTCAACCGCAGGACACAGGTTGCTATCTTTTATGGATGTGTACCCTGTATATAATCAAATCCCGATGCACATTCCCAATCAGGAGGACACCAGCTTCATTACCGACGTTGGATTGTATTGCTATGTGGTAATGCCATTTGGATTGAAGAATGCTGGAGCAACTTATCAGCGCTTGGTCAATAGAATGTTTAAAGATCAGATTAGAAAGATAATGGAGGTATACGTGGATGATATGCTTATGAAGCCACGACGATCAAGCGGCCATATTAGATACTTTGCGAAAATGTTTGATACCCTCCAATATTACAAAATGAAAATCAATCCTCTGAAATGTTCTTTCGGTGTTGCATCAGGAAAGTTCTTGGATTTCATCATCAATGCTCGCAGAATCGAAGCTAATCCCAAAAATATTCAAGCAATTTGCAACATTTTGGTGCTAAAAACCATCAAACAAGTATGGAGCTTAAATGGGAAGGTTGTCGCCTTAAGTCGATTTATTTTCATAACCACGATAAATGCATTCCTTTCTTCGATTTGATTAGGAGACGGAAAAGGAACTTTGAATAGACATAGGATTGTGAAAATGCATTCCAAGCTTTAGTGAACCACTTAGAGAAGCTTCCTATCTTGTCAAAACCAGTGGATCATGAAGACTTGTATATCTACTTAACCATGTCGGTACATGTTATAAGTGTCATGCTGCTTCGTGAGGAGAATCAGATTCATATGACAGTCTATTATGTTAGTAAGTGATTATCTATCCCCCTACTCTTTCAATCTATCAGAATAGATCAGGCCATCTATCAATCGATTCATTTTCTCTCGCTCTTTTCGTTCATTTCCGCCACGCCATACATAATAGCCGCCACTAAAAGCTGAAAGGAACTACCCAAAGATAGAGAAATTGGCATACTGCTTGTTAATTACTTCGCGAAAGCTCCGCCCCTATTTTCAGGCTCATCCCATTAATGTTTACACCGATAAGCCATTACGACAGGTCCTGCAGTGACCTAAGATGTATGGAAGGTTACTCAAGTGGAACATTAAACTGAGGCAATTCGACATCAAGTATCTCCCTCGAAGAGCCATCCAAGAATAGGCATTGATGAACTTTGTAGCAGAATTCACTGCACATGATGATCTCCCAAAAGAGCAGAGGTGCCCCTACCATTCGGTGGAAAATGTATATGGATGGAGCATCTAAGGATCGCTGTTCTGGAATCAGAATCGTGCTAGTAACTCTGGATGATCGGTCAATTTGCTACGTTTGAAGCTTGACTTCCCTGTAATGAACAACGAAGCCGTGTATGAAGCTCTGATTGCTGGACTCAAACTTGCTAGAGAATTGGGGATAAAATCCCTTGAAATCTTTCGTGATTCATAGTTGGTAGTATACCAAGTCAGGGAGATTACAAAGCTAAAGGTCAATGACTCGCTCCGTACCTTATCCAAGTCCAAGAGCTATTGATTGGATTTGAGGATTATGACATCACGCACATTCCTCGGGATCAAAACAAAGAGGCTGACTCATTGGCAAAGTTTGCTAGTACCAGGAATGCACAACAAATGGACCTAGTTCTTGCCGAAGTACTAGACACTCCGAGCATAAACCAGATAGAAATCGACTGGATACTAGAGACGGAGCCTGAGAAGGAATCGTGGATGACCCCAATTAAATATTATTTGCTACAGGTGGTCCTTTCCGAATGGAGGAATGAAAGGTAACAAATCCTCCGCAAAGCTTCGCGATATATCATTCAGGAAGGAGTCATGTATAGAAAATGTTTTTCCATTCCACTGTTCCGGTGTATCGCTCATGATGAAATAAAATGAGTCCTAAAGGAAGTTAATGAAGGAGAATGTGGCGATCACACTTGAGGGCAAACCCCTGCAAAGAAAATACTCTGATATGGGTATTACTGGCCAACTGTCAACCAGGATGCTACTGACTATGCTAAGCAATGCGATAATTGCCAAATGTATGCGAAAGTTCCGAGAACTCCGCTGATAGAAATCACACAAATGGTTAGTCCATGGCCATTTGCTATATGGGGCATAGGTATTATCGATTCCTTACCGATCTCAAAAGGTGGTGCGAAGTACGCCATCGTAGCAGTTGATTACCTCACCAAATGGGCCAAAGCAGAACCTTTAGCCACGATCACGACAAAGAAAATAATCAACTTTATTGTTTGGAACATCATCTGTCATTTTAGCCTTCCACGAACCATTATAATTGATAATGGGACTCAATTCGAGAGCGCTGAATTCAAAGACTTCTGCTATCGGCATCTTATTGAAAACAGATTTGTGGCAGCCCTCAAGAAAGTGGACAGGTAGAATCTATGAACAAGATCTTAAAGTCCATTCTGAAGAAACGTTTGGAAAAGGCTAGAGGAAAGTGGGTGGATGAACTCCCAACATCATTATAGGCTTACAGAACCACCCACAAGCCCACGACTGGTCATACTCCAGTCGCCCTTGCTTACGGCTCCAAAGCCGTTATTCCCATTGAACTCGAAGTACTTTCTCATCGAGTAATCTATTATGATCCCAAAACGAATAGAGATCTCCTCTTAGAATCTCTCGACTTTGTAGATGAGAAGCACAAAGAAGCTGATTTGATGGCAACTGCATATCGATATCGAGTTGCCCGATACTACAACACTAAAGTTCGACCTAGGACCTTTGAAATCGGTGATTTCATCATGAAACGGGTTTTTCATGTCCTGTTACACATGAATCCTACTTGCAAAGGACCATACGTTATTAAATAGAGGCTTGGAGAAGGAACTTTTAAGCTAGCAACTGTTGATGGCATCACACTCCCAATGGCGTGGAATAACAAGCATTTACGACGCTATTACAGTTAATTTATTCTTTCTCTCCGTCTGTTGAATTTAATTTCCAAAATTATTTAGCATTTGATTTTCCAGATATGTAATAAGATAGGCTATGTCATTTCTTTCCATTCGGCAAATAAAAGTTTGGGATTTCCTTAATATCTATAATTACCGTAGCACTGCATGTTAGTTGCGATAGCCAATTAACTAATATTGACATGCCGAAATGGGTTCTCAGAGTTTGGAACCAGTCGGCTAAATAAGTTCATGATTGAACTAAACAAAATGAACACGGTCCGACCATTCATTCAATGACTCTCCCTTCAACCCGATAGACGTAGTACCTAACGAGAAATGGATACATCTTGACCATCCAATAATCAGATTAATCCCACCAAGCAATGGGACAGACATGAATCAAAAGCGATCATGACATGATCGATCGCTCGCTAAGTTAAACCCCGAACTTAGGGCAAATCAATCAATTAAGGAAAGTACGGTCCGACTATTTTCCAAAATAACTCTAAGTTCCCAGAGCGAGGACTGCGGTATAAACACAAGTTGGATGCATTCTGATAACCCACCAACTAACTCTTATCCCTAGAGCGAGGATATGAGTATTAGCAAATAGATGAGTGCGGTTCGACCACTCACTATTCCATAAACTACGACCTGAAACTTATAGGAGGGGTATAAACTCGCTAAAGATGGAGTTCAACCATCCACTATCTAACACCGCTAAATCGAGATAGGTGGCAGGATTATAATAACTCAAACCGTTTAAGCCGACAACGTAACACTAAGGCTCAAGCCCAATGTTTGTTTCAACTTGAGGCCACGACCACATGGAAGCCTTGAGTAATATTAATGGACAATTATCCGAGTTAACGAGCAACGGATTCTAAGTACGTTGAATGGAAAATGTAATAGCTCAACTACTTAAAGTAAATTAACATAATAGTTTGACAAAAGTAAAAGAATTTTGTTTACGTAAGCTTGGAAAGTCAAGCACAAGTGTTCACAGTAAAAGAATAAAAAAAGGGGACCGATCTCATACAAATTCGAACAACAAAAACTCAAAAGACTTGGGAGCATGAGTGCATGTGAAGAATCACTTCCTCCTCGGCTTGCTTTTCTGCTTCTTGGAATCGAGAGAGATTTCACTTGAGCTTTCTCTACTCCTCTTCTCCCCTTTCTTCCCGCTTCCTTGGCCTTTAACCAGAGTAGGTTGGGTTGACCAAGTAGGTGCATCTTGAGTAGATTTTGGTTGAGGAACGGAGGCCTCCACAGTTTCTCCAGGGAACACAATGGAAATGGGAGGGGGAACAATCTCCATTTTCACCTGTTCGACTTTCGCCTCAAGGGCAATGTCCGCTTCAAGTTTCTATGCCATTTCTTGCATAGAGGGGCCTGATAAGAATTGTGAAGCTCCAATAATCACAACGTTGTCATCAATAGGAATCTCTTGATGCGGATCGCTTTCTTCTCTCAATAAAGCGTCCACCAAGTGCTCGTCGATCATAAAAGTTTCCTCGCCGTGATAGTAATGGACTCCATCGTTAGCACCTGAGGACCTAGTTGAGATTCTTCTAGAAGAGGTGGAACTACAGCCAGTAGGCCTATAGCCGAGGAAACTATTATCCCGCCTTTTGGCAAGGCTGTGACACCAAGAACTTGACTAGAAACCAATGACAGTTCGTCTTGGAGATCGGTTATACGCAGGCTCGCTATGGATATCGACGAATTTTTTCCAAGTCCGGATCGAGCTAAAATTGATATGACATGACAAGCAAAGATATGAGAGCCAACCTTCCAAATTTCAAGCCAATCGGAGTTCATATGCTCAAGATATTGATCGATCACGGTTGAGAAATCCAAACTTGCATCGATCATAACTCGAGATCTACAAACCCAAATGCCACCAAATTTTCACTGCAGCTTAAGTCCAACATGAAGAATGTTCCTGCCAAATTTCGACTCGATCAGAGCAAGTCTTGACCGAGTCAAAATTCGTTCGTATCGATCACGGTTGGAAAAACTCCAACTTGCATCGATCATATCTCGAGATCTACAAGTCCAAATGCCATGAAATTTTCACAGCAGCTTAAGTCCAAAATGAAAAATGTTCCTGCCAAATTTCGACTCGATCGGAGCAAGTCTTGAGCGAGTTGAAATTCGTTCGTATCGATCGTGGAATGTCCACGCCAAATTTCGACTCCATTGGATGAAATCTTGATCGAGTCGAAATCTGTTCGTGTCGATCACGGATCGGACCGAAACTTCACGGGCTTGGGCGCGCGGGCCTGGTCACGTGCCAGAGAGGGTCTCCCAAGATCTGAACGAAATATCATCCTCCTACACTTATAAATAGACCCCCAAAGCCAACAGAAAAGGGGTCCTTCTTCCTCTTTGAGATCTCCAACGCCCGGACTCTGCCAGATCCAGATCTGAACTCCCTTGCTGCTGCTACCAACGAATTTCATTGCTGCAAATCATTGTTATTCGCTGTAATTTGCTGAAATCAATTGTAAACATCAAAGAAAGATCAATAAAGCAAACTACTTCATAGTGGACGTAGGCAATACGCCGAACCACTCTAAATTCTTCTATCTCCCTGCATTTTAATTATTCTCATTTCTGAAATTTGGAGTTTTTGTTAGATAATTCCTCTTTTTCCATTTAATTTCTTCACTTTATCTCTTCAAAGATTTCCGAAGAGTGTTGTGCCCAATTTTGGTACAAACAGAAACATAACTAAAAAGATTAGATTTATCAACCGGGGACACTCCAGCTTTTTGGAGGACATGTGAGTTTAAGGAAATACCTTCTCTAGATTGATCTCCCATGTGAGCCGGAGTGCCACCATAACCTCTGAAACGACCCGATTTTTCATTCCGGAAAAATCGAACCATCAGGATTAGAAGAAGGAGGAGGTAGAAGAAAAGAAAACAACACAACAGAATCTCACATCGCAGCGGATTAAAATATAATAGATAATAACTGATCTTTACAGAAAGAAACTATATCTGTTTATACATACGTCATCAGAATACAACATCAGAGTACAATACAATCAACATCACAATTCAGGACAGTTATAATAACTTGTCCTCACAAGATGACTATACCACTTATGATACACAGCGGAATACAACAAATACGGGTGATACGTCTCGCCATCCAGCTCGTCTCCTGAGCTCCACAGCATCCCATCCTGTATCTGTAATACTCGGTCTGACTTGAGCATTATAGTTAAATAACACTCGAGTCAGTCTGGAATACCAGCGTGAGAAAACACACTCAATTGGATTATTAAAGTTTCAAAACCCTTTGAAATCAAAAGCATCTCGTAAGACCGCGCCATAAATAAACATGTCGGGTTTTTACCTTACGATAGCCAAAACACTTTTTTATCAAATCCGTCTGATATTATAATAGTGTCTATATACAAATACTTATTCAAATAGCTGAAATTGTTACATGATTAAATTCCAGCATACTAGCCACAAAGTGGGTTCTACAAACAAAAATCGTAAAGGCACGTAGGGAGAATGGATTTCCAACTAATGACTAGGCACTGGGGTACCACCTGTCACAGTACCTGGTCTAGATCAGCGTACCGAGGATCCACCCTAAATCCCCTGCAACACAAGACTGGACTACCCCTTACTGGATAGTCCGAGTAAGATCACCCCACAGTTGGGATCAGCAACCGCACCACTAAGCCGAATAAAAAAGGAACATCTAGACAGGGATGACCTCACCCTAATGGGCGCGATCCACTTAACCTTGCTGCATAACCCCTGATTTTCAGTCATTCCCGATTGATGAGGCTTGAGGCTAAGCATTACCTTTTAGAACATTTCACTTAGAATGCCCACCGTCTAACTGACGACCTTCCGAAAGCATTCATCCATACAAGTCCGTTCCGGGTTCGAACGGAACCGAAGGCACTACTCCTACTACATCCATTTTGGAATCACCCTCAGGATTAGTAGCGATTAGCCCTTGCACTTCACTGCTCCATCTTCGACTCCAAACTCGTTTTCCATACGAAAACGTATAAACCGAATCGAAGTGGTTTTCGAGAAATAAATCCCGATCCCGGTCTCTTAGAAACGATCAGCGCATTGGTCAATATTGATAGTCGGTTATTTAACTATCAAATAACATTCACAATCAACCATCAGACCTTTAAATAATTTCCCAAATTATTTATTTATCTCAGAATATCTTCGCAAGATATATTTCCACTTTCCAACCTTTTGAAAACAGTTTCAAACCATTTTCACTCACGGAATACATTTCCCGAATATTTTCTATTTCCACTGATATACCACTTCACTTTTATAAACCCAGTTTATAAATTCCATAGTCTCACTTCTCTTTTAAAATCCCACTTTTATACACTTAAATCAATTTCAAATTGATTTCCAAATTTCTCCATTTTGAAATAAATCCCTTTACTTACTCAATTTATTTCAAAACCCATTAAATTCCGATTTTATTTCTTTATTATGATTTAAAACCTTTTTATTTGAAAATACCAATTTCATTTTTTTTCCAAATTCCTTCTTTATCCTTTTTTTAAAATAAATTCAAACCTTGAATTAAAAATAAATTCTTTATCTCTTGATATAATATCACTTAAGTTTAAAATTTAATATTTTTTTGTTTATTTAAAATTCCCTTTCCCATACTCGGAATTTATTTATTAAAAATTTAGAATCACTTTTATTCTTTTCCAACTTTAATTTATTCAAATTCTCTAAAATTATTTACTTAAAATTCTCTTTTATTTTCTCATCAAAATCCAATTCTATATATTTTAATAACTCATTATACCGAAATATATTCAAACATACCATAACATCCAACATTTCCAATTACCAATATAATTCATCACAGAATATCAAATAATAATAACACAGAATTATTAGAACAGTCAAAATAAATTTGAGGAATCCAGTTGGATCCCTCCAACCTGTTTCCCTGCATCCATAGATGTTAGCACAATATAATAATACCAATTCCACTTCGAGGTGGAACATCGCGGTATATGGGATTAATATAATATCATCCGCTATTATGCGGCGCATAGGGTCTCATCCGCTATATAATGCGGGAATATCAATCACTCCAATATATATATACACTACTATATATATTATCACATCTAATCAATTCAATCATTCAACCAATACTTAAATTTAACTGTTTAAATTTAAATAGCAATCCAGAAGAGTGAGATTAACTCACCTTTGATTTTACGCGATCCAAACCAAACTAGCTTGTTTCTTCACGATTCTTCACAATTTCAGACCTTAAATAAACATTATACGCTTTATTAACATTTGAATTAATTTAATAATCAATTACCATTTAATAATTTAATTGACTAATAATTTAATTAAACTATTAATTTCCCTTTAATTTAACTAATAACTTTCCCTTTTAAAAATCCTTTAGTAACTAAAATAAATTAAATAAGTTAATTAGACAAATTAAACACCATAATACATTATTCTAAAATAAAATGTGTAGAGGTATATTTATTTTTCATTTTGAAATTACATATATATTTATAAAAATAGTCTGTATAGATTTTAAAAATCTAATTTTGAATAAACTTTCAAACACTTCAAAATTCCTATTTTTTCCCAAACTATATCTATATATATAATAATTTTCTATGTTCCTATATAAAATAAAACATGTGTGTATTTATATAGATATATTTATAGTTGTATTATACTTTTTCCCTTTACAGTAAACTCATATACATATAAATTTTAATGAAAATAAAACCTCTTCTAACCTGGATACATATATATATTAATTATAAAAACAGAAATGGTTTTATATTTCACTATATTTTTTTTTTCAATAAGTAACCCCTCTCTGTTTTTTTTCTGATTAATAAATTAAAGATCAACAGATAAAATTAAGGGTTTAAACTCGAATAACAGTAGATTAAAAATGTTTTAAAATAATTTAACCTTAATATCGAACAGGAAAGCGAAATCATAGTTCCGCTCTAAAGCTTTGAACGAGAATTGTGCCTTCGACGAGCTAAACACCACTATATCATGGCCTTCATCACCAAGCCCTACTCCTCGTCTTCGCCCGTTCTCCTCACCGCCACCACCATCGAGACCGACCCACCAGAAATCCCAATCGCAACGAATCCTAACCCACTCGTTGCAACACACTTACCGATCGAATGCGTTCCCCTGCGAAGCTCTCCCCCCTTCCACAGCGACCATGCGGCTCCTCTTCATTTGCGACTTCATCGCGAATCCTTTAGCGACTGTCGCCCCAAATCGATCATGCTCCCCTTGATTTCGAACAGAGGGAAAAGGTTTCGTTGAGGAGAATGCGCGATTTGATTCGCTCGGCCATTTGATTTGTGAACGATTGAATTTGAAGAGGTTAAATAAATTTTCTTTTGTATCTGCTCGTATAGAAGAAGGAAAAGGGAACAATGAAATATATTTCTTTCATGATTTAACTGAAGTGAAAGAAAGGAGGCGTGGCTTACACGAAAAGTAAGGGTGTGCAGATCATAGGGTGGTTGAGAAGACAATTTGGATAGGATTGAATTTAATTATATAAATAAATATAATTTATTTCCAATATTACACATCTCAAAATCTCGAATCCTTATAGAGGCGTGCCGCTAGGCATTTATAATGTTAAACCCCTATTCCAAACACAATGGAAAAGGTTTCGAGTCCTAATTCGATCGTATGGAGAAGATATCTTTTTGGACTCGGTTATTATATTAAACTTTCGTTATAAATTTCAGCGCGTTTATCTATCGTACGATCACACGACAACTCCAAACGCTCCGAAATTTGAAATCCGGTAATAATACAACATTACGGATCCAATAGAACTAGTTTCGTCGAATTCCTAGACTGTGCCCCGAAAGGCTATTTTTAAATATCGCTTTAAACGATATATTTTCAAAACTGAACAAAACACTTTTAAATCCAATTTTAAAAGTTCTATCACCTTCAGTATTATTAATATGAATTTTATAAGCCTTCAAATTATTTTTAATAAGCTTGAAATCCCAGATTCAAAATTTTAACCGACTTCAAATTATTTAATTTAATAATTAAATTACCCAATAAATAGTGATATTTGAAATTCAAGTTAAAAATTAACTTTTAAATATTTAAAATCAATTAAATATTCCGATTTCAAATATCCAAAAATTTCGGGTCGTCACAACCTCCTTCCATAATCGGGGAGAGCCCACTAGATGTACCAATATGCAGCTTCACCGGATTGTAACCGGGCTCGATAGAAGGATCCACAGTGGTGCTGGGAATAGCTTGGGTCATCAGATTCTGATCATCTCCAACACTATGTGATATGGACCCAGAACCTTCACCAGCTTCATATTGAGAAGTTGTGGCATGCTCTTTTTGGAGTTTAAGCTGGATTTCATGAAAAACTTTAGGTTTATCACCCAATAGAATTTTGCCTTCCAGCCTCATCAAATCAATTTCGCCTTCCAGCCTCCTTCTCCTCTTGAACAATATGCTCCCAAGCACGTATAAGATGGTAAAGGTAGTCACCCTGCAGCCACTCCAAGTTTCTGTACTTCTGGACATTGGCGTTGTAAAGAATGAGTAGTGGATCCAATTTCTCCATAACCTCCTCCTTGACCTTTTCTTTCACGGCTTCCACTTCTCGTTTAATGAGGGCATCAATGTCTTTAGCCTTTTGGACAGCCGCGTCCCTTTCAAGCCTGATGGTAACCAATTCCTCACAGGCATCCTGACCGTTTTTCCGCTCTTCTTCTTTGTCTATGGATTAACGCTCAAATTTAGTTTTATACTTAGCTGCACTTCTTTGGGCCATGTCCCTTTCTAATACCAGTTTGTGATTTCGATGATGAAGTGCTTCAACTTTGGCCAAGTGCCTAGTTTTCTCATCTTCGAGTGCCTTGATGGCTGTTTCTGCTTTTCTCTCGGCTTCTTCATATGAGCTCCTTAAAGATTCTAACTCATTGGTTAGGGTTTCGATGATCCGCTTGTCTTGGGCTTCTTGGTGTTTCAGTTTCTCAATCTCTGCCGCTCTCTCCCAAGACACTTTAGAAATCCTCATTGCTGCTTCATCAACTCATTATACTGCTTGTGCATATCGGTCACATAATCAATAGTTGTTTGTTGGACTTTTTCAGGAACTTTCTTAAGATTAGGTACAAAGAAAAATCCATCAAGACATACATTTGGAAAATCTGACGTATGTTGAGCCATGCAAGCGGTAGCATCGCTTGATGAACTTCGTTGAAAATTTGGGTATTAGCAGTTTCTTTACCCGACCTTTGTTAGTGAACATCATGATGCCGACGATCACTGGGTTGCTAAGGATGAAATGGAACAATGGACTATGAAGGGACTGAAGTGGAAGGGGGACCACGAGAAGTGTCAATAAGAGGAACGTCGCCGTGACGGTCTTGCTGCCTTTTAGAATCTTTAGGTGGAGGAGATCTTGATTTGGACTGATATTTGTCATGGAAGACCTATCTCTGTCGCCTTTATTCCAGTAATCTCGATCCCGTCCAAAGAGAAGCTAGGGTCATATTTATGACCAATACCTTGGCGATACGAGACCGAACAAGAACCAGGATTCTGGCGCAATATATCCTATAGAAATTGAAACATATGCTTCTTCCTTATCATTGTTTTTGCAAAGAAAGACAAAGAACGAATCAGTTCTAAGTATTAAAGGACTTGGAATAAGTGCAATGTAGTATTATAAAGTATGTGCGAACGTGTGTGCCCTTATGTTCCCTTGACGGACTAGTTATTAAAGCTTTACTAGTAGGAGTAACCTCTCCACTAGTGGTAGGAAGTATTCCAACCCTAGCTCTAGAAGGAGATTTCGATCCGTCGATGCTCATGTCAGTAAAATGAAAGGCATCAACGTCGTCCGGTATTGGAATATCAGATAAAGCCTTAAATGTTTCTTTTAAGTGTTCTGAAGGATGAGAAGCAGATTGATCCAGAATAACTTAAGGGTCGATGGATAGCTTGGGCTATTTAAAAAGACGGCTCTTGGGGAACCTACAAACAAGCTTCTTTCTTTTTCTCCTTTCGAGAGCAGGGGGTTGTGAGGTTTGCGAAGATCCATCCGCAGCCTCAAAACTAGAACTTGCGTCATAGCGATCGAGGTCGTCACCCTTTTCTCCCGCTGCATCTTTGTTAGTAGCTTCCTAAGCTCCCTCAACTAGGGACACGACGGGATTGGCTTGATGGCTTTTATCACCATCCGCATCCCGTTGCTCAGCCACTATAACTCCAACGGTAGCCGGTAGCCCTATGCTACGACCCTCCCGTAGGTAATGAGATGTTCATTGGTAAGGTGATTCTCAATGTCTCTATCTTCTGAGGAACCCTTTTTAGCGCCAAGACATGTCTGAAAATAGTTTCTCATCAGGCGTGGATAAGAGCCTGCGCAAACCAGAAAAATTGCTTAGTTCAAGATACTACCTAGATACAAGCACTTAAGAAATTAAGCAAGGAGTAACACTTACGTCCTTCTAACCACCGTCCGGCAAAGCCGGGCAGGCAGCGGATATAGAACCACTCGCTTTTGAAAGCACTTAGCTTGTTCCAAGTACAAATCAGGATCTGGCACTTCTTGGCTGACTCAAGAAATGTGAACAAAAGGCTTCCCTTTCATCGCTTGAAGGTTTAAAGAAATTGAATGTCTTCAGGAGTTGGAGGACGAAACAAAAACTCCATGGATGCCATGAAGATATAGTTAAGCAAGGCATAGCCGTTTGGATGTAGTTGTGTCGGTGCTAGCCTCATATGACGTAACATTTATCGAATGAATGAGTTTGAGGGTGGGACGCATCCTGCCCAATACACGAACTTATTACATGCAGTGAACCCTTCAGTGGGCATATAGGCTCTATCATCCTCAATCGGGACCCGCACGTCATTAAACGGAATCCTATGTCAGGCACAGATCCTGCGAAGAGAGGCTTTATTAATTTTCGAAGCCACAGAATCCTCTGGATCTTCCAAATATATGGCCACTTCTAGAGTGTCAGGAGCAGGGTCTATCACTTCCACTGGAAGAACGGGAATGACAGAGAATAGGTCGAATGTTGGACATGTACTTTCTGGTTGTTCTTCTTGATGACTGAGGGAAAATTCATCAGAAGCAGTTGCGGAGCTCGATTCGTCACTCATACTATTGTGCTGTAAAATCTGTTCAAAAGACATGGCATCTAAACGCCCCAAGTGTTTGGAACCCATGGCCACTAAACTCAGAAGGTAATCATCATGAGAAAAAATAACCTATTCCCCCATGCAAAGTGTATGCCAGTGCAGAGTGGTGTAGTGTCATGTGATGCAATAAAAAAAAAGTTCAGAATCAAATTATATGACAATGATGAAACTCCGGTGTTCAAATCGGAGTGACCGTCATTGCTGACTGTCTCAACCGATTCTATACATCAATAGCTAGTGGTTCAATCTAATAATCAGGATCAGTTATTGGCATGTTGAAATTTGAATTGTGCGTTTAAAATTGGATAAGCTTCAAGAATTTTTCCAAAGGCATTGGTAACAAACATAAATACGTAGGGAATTAGTCAAGTTCATTCCACGATTCGATTGTCGTATACATCTAATATGCAGTCTATTTCATATGCAAGTCAGGTATGACCATTCAAGTACTCAAGGCCAAAGCTCATCATGAAGTTTAGTCTAAGGACCTGGAATTTGTGAGAAATGCGGATTAAGGATCTTAAGGCTAGAATTAACACTAGAGGGGGGGTGAATAGTGTTTTAAGAAATTTGTTAATCTTTTTGAGTTTATCTAACTTTATTAACAATGTATACACTAATTAGACACAGATATGAACACAGAATCAAACACATATGCAAATATAAAGTAAAAGCAGTAAAGGAAAGAACACACCGGATTTTATACTAGTTCGGAGTTATCCTACATCTAGTCCCGTACAACTAAGTACGGATTTCCTTTCAAAAGCAATTCAACAATTACAACCCTCGATTTCAAGGCTACGAGGTACACCCTCCAAAATACCAATCCTCTGGGTAGAGATACTTGATTTCCGGGGCAACAAGTTCACCCAATTGATTTCCAAGGCTACAATCACACCTTTTCTCGCTTGATTGATTTCAAAGAAGTCTATAACTCTGAATAGCACTGAGAACCTTATAGAGATAGTGATGTAGAATCAAACTAGAAGTAATCGAGTATGATTCGATGTTGATTTCGGCAGAGTAATGGTATGATTTTGTAATAAGAAATGTGGAAGATGAAGAGGAGTGAAAATCAGAAAAATATGATTGAAAATTCGTTGAAACTGACCCCTATTTATAGAAAACCAACAGCCATGACCATTCATGAAGAGTTATGGCGAATAGACACTTCTTTCGAAATTTGAATTTGAACTTCAACTGTCACTATGTCGACATACTACCTAGGGGCATGTCGACATCCCTCAGCCAAAAATGATAATTTGAATTTCTATAAAAACAATATTTATCTTATATAAAAACTATTTAAAACTTTATAAATATACTTGAATATAGTTGAAATTCATAAGTAAATATAAAGAACAATAATTTAACTATAATTTTATATTTAAATCTAAGTATAAATATTAAAAGTTAAATATATTATTTGAAAAGACATTTAAAAACAGGAGTATTTTGACTTTGAAATTAAAGATGTTTTGAGGCTAAAATTATTTAAAATCAGGATAGAGAGTTTTGAATCTTTTAAAAGGAAAGTTTTGAAATCATTTTGAAAACAAGATAATTTTGTAAAATCATTTGAATTAAAATTAGTGGATACAAAACAATGTCCCACTAGATTTTCGTAGGTTCCATCCTACTTAGGGTTCCATCCCTTTAACGGGCTCGAAGTGGATTCCATTCCACGAATAAATTGGATATTAAGATGCCAGTGCTTTTCTACGAGTTTTAACAAATATTCCTAATAAAACAGACTTAACCTTGAACTCTTGATAATCTTGATACTCATGAGTCTTCTATCTCTGTATCTTGAATCTTTATACTGTATAGTCTTCATTCTTGATACCTGCATGATTAGATCCTGCAAATACATATATATCTAAACTTGTAATGTTAGTATTTATATTTTATAATCTATTCTAAGGTTGTTGTCATCAAAACCATCATCTCAAGGACTAACAATCTCCCCCTTTTTGATGATGACAACCTTTGTTTATAAAATATTCCTTCTATCCTAATAACTCCCCCTAAAACTAACAACTCCCCCTTAATCTATGCCTAACTACCCTATTTTATACTTCTCCCCCTTTTTCATCAACAAAAATTTACTCCCCCTTACTCTTGGACTTTAGTACCTGCATTGATAAACTATACAACGGAATATATAATATATAGATTAAGAAATATTGATACTTATGAGCATAATAACTTAACTAAAGACCATATTCATTTTAATGTATATATATACATGTTTTACACAACAAACTTCAAACCAAATGAAATCAATCCACACAAAGTATCAATCCAAACCAAATCAAATCAAACAAATTAATTCAAACAAATCAATCAAAGAAAGAAAATTAAACGTTACGAGGAACATCAACCCATCCTTCTTCTCCAAAGATAGGGTCTTGTTTGATGGCATCCCAATTTTCATTATCAACAGATAGAGAAACGGGAGGATGTGCTTCGTTATCATCCTTGTGCAGGGAGGAGATCATCCATCGAATTGCATCGAAGCGTTTCTCTTGTTCCTTGATCATCTGCATTTGACTTAATTCTAAGTGACGCTGATTACGGAGGATGATAGAGAGAATATTCTTGAATGAATTGAGCGTTTCTTCAAGATTTTCAGATAGATTATGAATAGGATTGGCCATAATTGAATTAGAGAAAGAAATGAAGGATATAGATAATGAGAAATAAATTTCAGTGAAGATTTCTGGAAGACAAAGGTATATATAGGTTTAGAAATTCGTTTGAAATGAATAGACATTTGGTAGTTATTCAAATTTCAAATTCAAAATCAATAGTCACTTCTGACCAGTACATGTCGACATGGTCAAGGGGGGTATGTCGACATACTTCACTGAAAATTGATGATAATTTTATTTTGTGAATAATGATGTATATATATTTCTATAATATACTAACATTTATTCTAGATATAAAATAAGCTAGATGACAGGAAGGAAATTCAATTTCATTGCATAATTGGATAATACAATGATTAAACATAAGGAACTACACGAACATTCGAAACAAACTAAGACAAATACAATAAGATACTAAAAGATAAAACTAGTTAGAAGATGAAGATGATGAAGATAGTCCAAGTTTCTTGCTGACTTTTGAAAAGAACTTGTTCATCTTCGAAGACATGTTATCCAACTTCTTACTAACGGATCGTTTTAAAATCCCTTGATTCTCCACAATTATCTTGTGGTTTTTGAGAAGGGTTTTGTTGGATGGATTGGAAGGATATTCAATACTTTCTAAGGATGTTTCACCTTCTTCTTCTTCTATTTCCATTTCATCCCTTTCTTCTTCTTCTTCTTCTTCTTCCTCTTTCATTTCTTCATGAGCCAAACGCTCTTCCTTTTCGGTAAGAGTCTCATATTGAAAAACATATGGGATTTTCATGAGAGATATATTTGAGATATTAAAAACTTTTCTAGAGACAAATTCTTCACCTTTGAAATCCACTCCAAAATAGTTAAAAATCCGAGTAAGGTAAATTCCATGATATAAAGTGTTTTCTCCCATTTCAAAATTTTTAGGACGAAGTTCATCCAAAATAACTTGCGCCCAATTGATGTCATAATTTCCGAAAATACCAAAAAGTGCTTTGCACACTTTTGAAGTAGGATTGTTAAAATTACCCGATCTTGGGGTCAAAGTATGTTGTAAAAGAAGATTGACAATCCTTGCTTTAGGACAAAAGTTTCGGTTTTTAAATTCAAAGTTTTCATCTCCTTCAAAAATATGATGAAATGTCTCACGATCATGGTCATCGATTTTAAAACTAGAAAGATCCATTCCCGTGCTTTTGCAATTAAGAATGGTACCTAAGAGATCACAATTCAAAACAATTTGAGTCCCTTTGACACTACTCCAAATCTCATTCTCATTTCCATTATAAAAAGCACGGTTTAGATTAGCATAAAAGATTTTGACAAGATTAGGATAGCAAACAAAATCATTTTGAGAAGAGTCAATAAGACTTAAAACACCATTGTTTGCAAAAAGAGAATCAATTTCATAAGAAGAAAAATCTTGAAAAATAGCAAATTTTCCGGGATGGACTTTGGCATAATTAGCATAATTGATATATGCTTTAATTGCCTCCGGATCATTGAATAATTGCACTTTGATTTTTCTGGAAATTCTCATGGTTGAGGGGTTACTTGATGAAGCCATTAGAGTAAAGAGTATAGTGCTTGAAGATATGAAGAGAGAGTTTGAATTTGAAAATGAAAGTGAAAAGATATGATAAAAGATAGTGGATAAATAGACTTTCAAAGGACATATTCTCTGGTCAAAAGGTATCTTTTCAGAGAAATAAATGAAGTGAAAAGACGGAGGGAAATTCAAACATTTGAATTCAAAATTTGAAATTCAAATTCAGGTAGGCATGTCGACATCGTGGTAGGGGCCATGTCGACATGTGCCTGTGAATTTTCATGATATGATTTTCCTAAGATATCTAATATACATATATATAAATATTATTATTAATGTCTATATTTCTGAAATATTATTTTACTTATAATATATTTCAGAATGTGTCAAAAATAATAAAAATAATAAAATAATAGTAAAAATAGAAAATAAATTTTAAAATTCAAACAGCATATCAATTTAAAATCAATCAATCAAACAATTAAGCAACTAATTCTATGCAAGCAATTTCAACCAATTATATTGTAAACGTGTACCTTTTTCTGAGTCCGTTTCTTTGAACTCGTCGGAGTCGTGAACTGCAGTGAAACACAAATTCGAGTTATCCGTCTTCTGATCATCATCACTTGAGGACGAGTCTGAGTCATCTAGAGTAGCAGTAAATGCATGCTTCCATTTCTTTGCTGGTTCATTGTTCATAGGAGGATTCTGCCTTTCTGGATACAGACAGTTCTTTTTGATATGACCTGGTTCGTCACAATTGAAGCATTTGATAAAGTTTGGTACTGTAGTCTGATTACCGGAATTCTTAAAGTTGTTTCTCTTGGAACTATTCAATTTTCTGTACTTCAGAAATTTCCTAAAATTTCTGGTCATAAATGCTATCTCTTCATCATTGTCACTGTTTGAGTCTGATCCATCGATCAATGCATTGAATGCCATTGATTTCTTTTCAGATGCTTTGCTTTCTCTTCTCTCGATCATTTGAACTTCAAACGACATTAGATTTCCAATCAATTCTTCTATCTTTAAAGTACTGATGTCATTTGCCTCTTCAATTGCAAGTGTCTTTTGATCCCATTCTGGAGTGAGAGAATTTAAAAAATTTCTGACTTGATCTTCTTCCGAAAATTCCTTTCCCAATGATATTAAAGAATGCACAATATCTTGAAATCGACTATACAAATCTGAAATAGACTCATTAGTATTCATTTTAAATAACCGAAACTGATTTGTGAGCATGGAAATTTTGGTCTGTTTAACTTTGCTTGTCCCTTCGTGAGTTACTTGCAAAGTTTTCCAGATTTCATATGTAGACTTACAAACTGACACTCTATTAAATTCATTTCTTTCAAGTGAACAAAACAGAATATTCATTGCCTTAGAGTTATTTTGTGCAACAGTCTTTTGCTAAGTGGTCCACTGTGCAAAATTAGTTGTGGGTTCAGAATATTCAGTTTGTGTGATATTCCAAGTATCTAATCCTACAGATTGTAAATATATTCTCATCCTACATGCCCAATATGCATAGTTACTGCCATTAAAAAGTGGTGGTCTGGCGGTAGACTGACCTTCTACAAATGAACTAGTGTTGGTGGTAATAGCAGTACTAGTGTTAGTAGCCATTTTGAAAATTTTCAAAATTCAGATAATGAAACTTTTGAAAACAAAGCTCTGATACCAAATGTTAGAAATGCGGATTAAGGATCTTAAGGCTAGAATTAACACTAGAGGGGGGGAGGGGGGTGAATAGTGTTTTAAGAAATTTGTTAATCTTTTTGAGTTTATCTAACTTTATTAACAATGTATACACTAATTAGACACAGATATGAACACAGAATCAAACACAGATGCAAATATAAAGTAAAAGCAGTAAAGGAAAGAACACACATGATTTTATACTGGTTCGAAGTTATCCTACATCCAGTCCGGTACAACTAAGTACAGATTTCCTTTCAAAAGCAATTCAACAATTACAACCCTCGATTTCAAGGCTACGAGGTACACCCTCCAGAATACCAATCCTCTGGGTAGAGATACTTGATTTCCGGGGCAACAAGTTCACCCAATTGATTTCCAAGTCTACAATCACACCTTTTCTCGCTTGATTGATTTCAAAGAAGTCTATAACTCTGAATAGCACTGAGAACCTTGTAGAGATAGTGATGTAGAATCAAACTAGAAGTAATCGAGTATGATTCGATGTTGATTTCGGCAGAGTAATGGTATGATTTTGTAATAAGAACTGTGGAAGATGAAGAGGAGTGAAAATCAGAAAAATATGATTGAAAATTCGTTGAAACTGACCCCTGTTTATAGAAAACCAACAGCCATGACCATTCATGAAGAGTTATGGCGAATAGACACTTCTTTTGAAATTTGAATTTGAACTTCAACTGTCACTATGTCAACATACTACCTAGGGGCATGTCGACATCCCTCAGCCAAAAATGATAATTTGAATTTCTATAAAAACAATATTTATCTTATATAAAAACTATTTAAAACTTTATAAATATACTTGAATATAGTTGAAATTCATAAGTAAATGTAAAGAACAATAATTTAACTATAATTTTATATTTAAATCTAAGTATAAATATTAAAAGTTAAATATATTATTTGAAAAGACATTTAAAAACAGGAGTATTTTGACTTTGAAATTAAAGATGTTTTGAGGCTAAAATTATTTAAAATCAGGATAGAGAGTTTTGAATCTTTTAAAAGGAAAGTTTTGAAATCATTTTGAAAACAAGATAATTTTGTAAAATCATTTGAATTAAAATTAGTGGATACAAAACAATGTCCCACTAGATTTTCGTAGGTTCCATCCTACTTAGGGTTCCATCCCTTTAACGGGCTCGAAGTGGATTCCATTCCACGAATAAATTGGATATTAAGATGCCAGTGCTTTTCTACGAGTTTTAACAAATATTCCTAATAAAAAAGACTTAACCTTGAACTCTTAATAATCTTGATACTCATGAGTCTTCTATCTCTGTATCTTGAATCTCTATACTGTACAGTCTTCATTCTTGATACCTGCATGGTTAGATCCTGCAAATACATATATATCTAAACTTGTAATGTTAGTATTTATATTTTATAATCTATTCTAAGGTTGTTGTCATCAAAACCATCATCTCAAGGACTAACAGAATTTTACTGCCTTGATTTGCTAATATTTAATAAATTTTAAACATTCAAATAATAGGTTTTATAATTAAAATATTACTCTTTTAAATAATAACAAATGATGGTAAAATTGATTTGCAACGACCCGGGATTTTGCCACATTGAAATAGGCTATTTAAAAATATTTTATATAATCAATAAATGGATATTTATTAGCAAATAAAACTATTTTAATTATTTAATAATGATGATAAAATAGTATTTAAAATTTGTTTACCAATATAGATAGTTCAAATAAAAATAGAAAATGTGACTGAAGAACGTTTTCTGAAATTTTCGCTTTTCGACACCTGAAAGTCGTCGGAAACGTTGTGCACATTTGTGTAACACACTCACACACACATATATATGTGCATGACATGATTAAGTTAGGATGGGTTAAAATGTTTATAAGTGGGTTTAGTTAATTAAAAAGAGATTTGATTTTTAATAATCAACAAAGTACAAATAGTAGACCCTAATAGTAACCTACCTAGTACCTAAAACCTTACCACCTTACCATAGCACCTAGGCTTGTACAAGAAGGGGTGGAAGGGAGGAAGTTGCGCCTAAAATAAAGGATGAAAAGGTGGAGTTTGTCATAATTTATGATAACATATATTATATTTTATTTAAAAGGATAGTTTGGTAATTTACTCCTCCTCATTTCCTACAAATACCCATCCCCTTCTCACTTTCAATTCTTTACTTCATTTTCTTCACTTCAAAATTCTCCTTCTTCTTTAGATCTACATGACTCTTTAGTGTCTTCTTCATAATTAAAGTTTAAACATCCTAACTCATTCCTCCTTAAAAGCTTATTTAAAACATTTCTTTGCACTTCAACACCTCTTCTCCACAAAACAAGAACCTACACATCCAAAACAACCTAGGCCGAGCCCCATAGACCCAAGGCCGAGCCTATTTGGCCCCCTAAAGCACACAAAAGTTCCATATATCCAAGGCAAGGTAATATGGTAGGTTGTATTAGAGTTCGGGTGGGAGATTAGTTTAGTTTCATAACTTTCGACGAGTAAAGCTTAACTATTTTGATCATAAGTATATTGCTCATAAAATTGTAAAATTGTTGATGATTATGATGCTTGGATATGTAATATTGAAGTTGGGTGATTATATGTGATTGTACTTGGAATTGTATGTGTTTTGGTTGAATGTTTTTATGCTTAGTTAATCGGCATATAACTTAAATATGATAGTTAATATATCATAATTGTTGCAAGTTGGAATCTTGATGTATATGCTATCATTATATGTTGCTTATGATATAGTTGGAGATGACATTAAAATGGGAATGTTGTTCATGCCATAAAAGTTAGCGATTCGCTAACTTAAAGCGACCTTTGAAATCCCTTTTTCCGAAGTTTTGAAATTGGTTTTAAAATGGTTTAAATTCCAAAGTTTTGAAATTGGTTTTAAAATAGTTTAAATTCCAAAGTTTTGAAATTGGTTTTAAAATTATTTTAAAAATGTTTTCTAACTTTAACTAAGTAATTAGAGACTTATTATTTAATTATTTATTTATTTATTTATCTAATGATTATTAAATTGATTAATTAATTAATAAATGTAATTAGTACTTAATCATTTGTTAATAATGGTTATTAAACTTAAATTTTAATCAATTAAGTTAATCATGATTTGTTACTTAATTAAAGTTAATTATTAATTATGGATTAATTTATTATTATTTAATTATTTATTAAGATAATTATTAATTAATTATTTTAAAAAGGGGTTTTATTTTATCAATCTTTGAATAAAGTTAATTATGTTTTAATAAGGTTTAATTACCTTTAATTAGAGTTTAATTACTATTTAGCAAGGATTTGATTCTTGTTTAAAAAGGGTTTTAACTTATTTTAAAATCGCTTTGAGTTTAAAGTTTTGTTTTAAATAGTTTTCTTTTCAAATTTATTTTAAATAAAGGAATTTCTATGTCGCTTACCCTTAAGTAACCCCATATGATAAGGAAAACTAAATGACATCTATTAGTAGAATAAAACATCATTCTGCTATTACAATTAGCTTGGACATTTACTTAAGTTGATTGATTGTTATGTATTGATCCCTTATATACCTATTGTTATGTAATGCCATGTTAAATTGGATAAGTAAAATCAAAATTAAAGCACCATTGTAGTTGCTAAGACTCCGTTGATTTTGTAGAGATAAATATTTCATTTTTTTTTGAAATGGTTTCAAAGTTATTTCAATTTGAACAAGATAAAGAATGATCTCACAAACAGTTTTACTAAAGATGTTTCTGACTAATAGGAATGGCTTTCCATGTTATAACAAAAGAAGTTTTTATAATGAGTTTTGTAATGGAATTTGAAAATTTATAAAATGCTTTGGGCAAATAGATTTGAGTTTTTAAGCAAAGAAGATGTCATAAATAAAGAAGATTTTTAAAATTGTTTGATTATTAAAGGAAGCTAAATTGATTTAAGTTTATTAAAGAAGTTGTTTAAACATGAAAGGTTTATAAAGAAGTTTTATAAATGATTTTGGGGTATTTATAAATAACGAACGATGTTAAATTATATTGAAGTATGCTGTGGATTTATACTATCCTTCTCGAGGGTGATTCCAAAATGGAAGATAGTAATGTGAAATGTCTGTTCGATCCCAGAACAACTTACATGGATGAATGCTGACATTGTATCTCTGCCTAGAGGGCAGTGTTAGCATTCCCAGATGGTCTGCTAAGAGGAAGAAGATAAAGATGTGACCTCACGAGCCTCACAAACTGGGAAATAGCAAAAACAAGGTATGCGCAGAGCTATGTGGTCAGCTACCATTAGGGGCAGCCATCCCATTCTAGATTGTTCATATTCGAGTTGTTTTGAATGTAAACATCGTGGTAGTATAAGGTCTCGATGTCAAAAAGGGATGAGGTAATCCGGTTCGCCATGATAAAGGGGGCAGCCGTCTCTGTGTAGCAGGGGTACAAGAAGTTCTTATCAGACTCTAGTGCATTTTGTAGGGGTGTACCATCGGAAGGTAGTCCCTAACCTTGCCATAGTATGGAAACCAATCTCCAATACATGCTTTTACGGTTTTGATTGTAGAGCCTAGTATGCTGGAATTAAATATGGTAACAATTTCAGCTATTTTGATTTGTATTTGAAACCATAGACATTATTATAATATCACTGGATTTTATATACAAATGTTTTGGTTATCTTAAGGTAAAACCTATCCGTATTTATGTGCAGCATGGTCTTACGAGATGCCTTTGATTTAAAGGTTTTTATAAAGTAAAAGATTTATGCTTTACTCACACCAGATCCATGTCTGACCCAGAATTCATTTTCTTTTCCTAAACTCTTGGGTGCTCAAATTTGAATGGGCAACCAAGTAGTTCAGGTTTTTTCGCAGATTTACCTTGGAGGAGTTTGGAGCAGGTGGCTTCATCGATAACTAGTTATATTTCTTATTTCCGCTGTATTATATGTATATTGTATCTGTTAGGTAGGGACAGGCTGTTATAACTGTCCTAGGCTAGAAATTGTATTAATGTGACTCTGATGTAACATTTTTGAAATGACTTTGTAATATATTATATTGAGTAATATATATTGTTCCATTGCATTGTGAGATTCTGTGTTGTTTAGTTTCTACTCTTCTATCTTTCCTTTTCTTTTACCCTTAATGGCTCGTCTTTTGGAGTAAAAAAGGCGGTTCGTTACATTTGGTATCAAAGCTTAGGTTGAGCGAACACCTAGGTTTTGGTGGGGTAAACTCATTATAGATAGGGTCAGTAGTGCCCTAGGATGTGTCTGAGTGTGATATATATATATATATATATATATATGAGTGCGTATTTGTTAGTGAATAATAATGATTTATATTGTGTTGTTTGACTGTTGAGTGGCTTAAAAATTCTGGTTAATGCGCCTGATCAATATTATCGATAGGGATTTCCTAAACACTTGAACAAGCTAAATTGACATAATATTGTTTTAATTTGGTAAATGAAATAATTTTTCCTGGGAATATATTTTCTATATATAAAAAGGGATGATTTTCAAAATCTATGTAGTTATCTATGAGGAGAGTGGGTTAGGAGTTATTAATATTTAAATTATTAGCATTTAGGGTTTAACTAGTCATGGTCATCTAGTTTTGAGCATTGACTATTGTTAGATTTAATAGTAGATTTCCTTTTTCCATCATGGGTTGGGTAGATAGAATTTGTAGGAACATTGAATCGAACACCTTGTGAATTAAGTTTCACAATTTGACTATAAGGCGTTCGACGATATGTAGGGTTAAAAATTGAATTTTAATAAAGGCGTTTATTAAAAGAAAATCTTCAGATAGTTTTATAAGATGAATTAAGAGAGTTGATTTTACAAATTAGAACTATTAAATGTGTTTTAAAAATGGAAAGAGTTTTGAGAATGTTAAATCCCACTGGCTTTGATAAATTCCAAATGATTTTGGAAAATAGTAGAAATATTTCTTAAAGATATTTTAAGATATAGATATTTTAAAATAAAGTTCGAGAGTAAGGTTCCCCTTGGATAGTTTAGGAATAAGTCTTGATCTATTTTGTGATGATTAGAATAATCTTCTAAGTGACAATTGAATGTTTTCTTGGGCGGATAGGATAGTGCACTTAGTAAATTATTCTATTTGTCAATGTACAAATTGAAACAAGTTCAAATCCAAATAAATCCAAAGCAAGTAGATAATTTTTTTTTAAAAACTGTTTGTCTATAAATAGTATTGTTTCGAGAAGAAATATTTTTATTAACTAGTTTGAGTGTCTCGGAAATGATTAAACATGGGTGAGAGATGTGTTCGAATGGCAAACACTTCTCTTGAGTATTGATTTTCTTAATAAAGGGGTATATGATGCTATTTGGTAGCATCCAATTCCTTGACATCATTTTGGAGTTACTCAGGCTATATGTAAGTTTTCAAAAGACTTTTGAAATAGAAACTCGGATATTGTATTCTTGGATCCCTTAGAAGGAACAGTTTTCAAAATAAAAAGATACTTTGAAGGCGGATTAATAAATGAAGTTTTAATTAGGTTAATTTAATAAGTGGATTTGATAAACTTTGTTTATTTAAACTATGTCTTTTGATTTTAACATCCAGGATGTGAAAAATTATTTGATGTTATTAGGCCGGCTAATAAGCATTTTTACCTTAGTAGTGTCTAAGAAAAAGTAGAATATAGGATGGAGTTTGGATATCAGCATCCTACTCTTCTTAACTACTTACCAGGCCAATTAGGGTAAAGAGGTTGATTTGGTCGACTTAGTTTCAAGACCCAAATTAGTTTTGGCCTGCATCTAATAGTTAAAATTAAATAGAATTAAAAGTCAGATGTTTGTATATACTCTTAGGAGGTAGAAGAGTATTGTATAAGTTAATAAATTTAAACATTGATTCTTATGAAGCACGGTGGGAGAGTGTAGTAGGAATTGTTAGATCAGTACGTAGATTGTATGAAGATCGTTTCTCTTTTTCTCATAGTTCTCGATCCTAGATTCGAGTATATGACTGGAGGTGTTTTACACCATTCCGAACAAGGATTTATCACTCGATTTTTGACAGCAAGCGTTGGTGAGGATTCTTATGTGGAACCAAAAGTTGTTTATTACAGTTATGGCTATGCAAGGAGAACAGAAGTTTCTAGTTAAGAGGCCTGATCGAAGTCAGCACTAGGAAGTCGGATGAGCGATACTAGTTCAGAAGCGAAGTTATTTGTTCGAGTGAATGATCAAATCAGATTTTACATAGGAATGATCTATATACATCATACGGATTGATGAATAGTTTAAGTGTTTCTGGGAATTAGGGTTGTGATACAATTTCGGGGACGAAATTCTTTTAAGGGGGGAAGAGTGTAACGACTCGAAATTTTACCGCCATGATTTGTGAATATTTAATAAATTTTAAATATTCAAATAATAGGTTTTATAATTAAAGTATAACTCTTTTAAATAATAACAAATGTTGGTAAAATAGATTTGTAACGACCCGAGATTTTGCCACTTTGAAATAGGCTATTTAAAAATATTTTATATAATAAATAAATCGATCTTTATTAGCAAATAAACCAATTTTAATTATTTAATAATGATGATAAATAGTTTTTCAATTTTTTTACCAATATAGATAGTTCGAATAAAAATAGAAAATGTGTCCGAAGAACGTTTTCCAAAATTTTGGCTTTTCGACACCCAAAAGTCGTCGGAAATGTTGTACGCATTTGTGTAACACACACACATATATATGCATAAAATGATTAAGTTAGGATGGGTTAAGATATTTATAAGTGGGTTTAGTTAATTAAAAAGAGATTTGATTTTTAATAATCAACAAAGTACAAATAGTAGGCCCTAATAGTAACCAACCTAGTACCTAAAACCTAACCACCTTACTTTAGCACTAGGCTTGTACAAGAAGGGATGGAAGGGAGGAAGTTGTGCCTAAAATGAAGGAGGTAAAGGCTGAGGTTGCCTTAATTTATGATAACATATATTATATTTTATTTAAAAGGATAGTTTGGTAATTTACTCCTCCTCGTTTACTATAAATACCCATCTCCTTCTCACTTTCCATTCTTTGCTTCATTTTATTCATTTCAAAATTCTCCTTCTTCTTCAAAGCTTCATGACTCTTTAATGGCTTCTTCATAATTTTTACAGTTTAAAAATCCTAACTTTTTCCTCCTTAAAAGCTTATTTAAAACACTATTTTTCACTTCAACACCACTTCTCCACAAAAAAGCACCTACACACCCAAAATAACCTAACCCGAGCCCTATAGACACAAGGCCGAGCCCATTTGCCCCCCTAAATCACACAAAAGTTCCATATTTCCAAGGCAAGGTGATGTGCTAGGTTGTATTAGAGTTTGGGTAGGAGATTAGTATAGTTTTATAAATTTAAGTGAGTAAATCTTAACTATTTTGATCATAAATATATTGCTCATAAAATTGTAAAATTGTTGGTGATTATGATGCTTGGATATGTAATATTGAAGTTGGGTTGATTATATGTGAACGTACTTGGAAATGTTTGTGTTTTGGTTGAATGTTGTTATGCTTAGTTAGTCGGCATATAACTTAAATATGATAGTTAATATATCATAATTGTAGCAAGTTGGAATCTTGATGTATATGCTATCATTATATGTTGCTTATGATATAGTTGGGGTGTTGGAGCTGACATTAGAATGGATATGTTGTTTATGCCATAAAAGCTAGCGATTCGCTATCTGAAAGCGACCTTTGAAATCCCTTTTTCCGGAGTGTTGAAATTGGTTTTAAAATGGTTTAAATTCCAAAGTTTAATCTGTCTTGTTTCAAAATTTTACATTTATGTTTATGTTTTAAAAGTAATAAGAGTTCAAAATGGGAAGTATTAAAAGTTAGAAAAGAAATTTTAAGTTTTAGAAATTACGGGACCATATAACGATGGTCGCTATATGTGTAGTTCGCAAAAACTAAACTATTTCCAAATGTGAAACTTGTTTCCACCTAGAAACTTTTTGAAAGGTGTTTTTAACTTTGTTGTAAGTTTTAAAGTGTGAAAATAGAGTTTTGAAGTAAATTGGCTTAAAAATCAAGTTTTGAAATTACGGGTCCGTATAGCGATAGTCTTTATACGCTCAGTTCGGAAAATCTAACTATTTTTCTAATCTAAACTTGTTTTAACTTAAAATCTTTTAGAAAATGTTTTCTAACTTTAATTAAGTAATTATAGACCAATTATTTAATTATTTATTTATTTAATTATTTATTTATTTAATGAATATTAAACTGATTAATTAATTAATAGAGGTAATTAGTACTTAATCATTTATTAATAATAGTTTTTAAAATTAAATGTTAATCAATAAAGTTAATCATGATTTGTTACTTAATTTAGTTAATTATTATTTAATTGTTAATTAAGGATCAATTGATTATTATTTAATTATTTATTAAGGTAATTGTTAATTAATTATTATTTTAAAAAGGTTTTTATTTAATTAATATTTGATTAAAGTTAATAATGTCTTAATAAGGTTTAATTAATGTTTAGTTACCTTTAATTAGAGTTTAATTACTATTTAACAAGGATTTGATTTTATTTTAAAAAGGTTTTTAACTTATTTTAAAATCGCTTTGAGCTTAAAATTTTGTTTTAAACTATTTTCTTTTCAACTCTTAAGTAATCCTATATGATTAGGCAAACTAAATGATGTCTATTAGCAAAATAAAACACCATTCTGCTATTACAATTAACTTGGACATTTACTTAAGTTGATTGTTTGTGATGTGTTGATCCATTATATACTTGTTGTTACGTGATGCCATGTTAAATTGGATAAGTAAAATCAAAATTAAAGCACCATTGTGGCTGCTAAGCCTCCGTTGATTTTGTAGAGATAAACATTTCATTTTCTTTTCGAAATGGTTTCAAAGTTATTTCAATTTGAACAAGATATTTAAAGAATGACTTGACAAACGGTTTTACGAAAGATGTTTTTAACTAATGGGAATGGTTTTCCATGTTATAAAAAAAAGAAGTTTTTATAAAGAGTTTTATAATGGAATTTGGAAAGTTATAAAGTGCTTTGGGCAAATGGATTTGAGTTTTTAAGCAAAGAAGATGTCATAAATAAGGAAGATTTATAAACTGGAGTTGCTTATTAAAGGAAGCTAAATTGGTTTAAGGTTGTTTAAGAAGTTGTTTAAACAAGAAAGGTTTATAAAGAAGTTTTATAAATTATTTTGGGGTATTTATAAAAGAATTTTTAGAAAATGATTTGGATATTCATAAAGGAAGTTTATAAAAAGGTTTGGATATTTATAAGAAATTTATATAAGAAAAGTTTAAATATTTATAAAAGCAATTTATATAAATGATTTTGAATATTTATAAAAGGGTTTTATAAATGAATTTGGAAGTTGGAAAGAATTTTGAAATGGATTTGGATTTCAAGTAAAGAGATTTCATGAATGAAATGGATTTGATTAAAAAGGATTTATCGAAAGAAATATAAAAAGAATTTGAGATCTTGGTTAATCTAAACTGACCTTTTAAAAATGTAGTATGGAACATCCATTCCACACTTAACACCGAGGGTATAGTGTTTAGGGTTTTGCTTACCTCCAATTTAAACAACATTTGTTTAATCCTTTTTAACATGAATTGGAAGTAATAAGTTATTCACAAATGTTTTGTGAATATACTTATGTCAGAGAGATAAGTATATGAATGTTTTAGACAAACATTTTGAAAAACGATTTGTTAAATAAAGATTTGTTGAGGCATAGTGGTTGCTATGGATAAATAAATCTCAGATGGAATTGGTTATTCTTTGTTTATTTGATTATTAAATAATCGATTATCAAATCTGGACTATTTTAACTCAGGAGATATATCAGGTACATTCGAGTTCCCCAGTGAGGACTGGATTGCTTAGTGCGTACTTCCAAAAGACTCGGAATTGAGTTAGTCGAAAAATTATCGCTTAGTTTTGGAGACACCGGTTCCCAGATTTATCCGAACCATTCCAAAATAATAACGAATGATGTTAAATCATATTGAAGTATGCTATGGAGTTATACTATCCTTTCTGAGGGTGATTCCAAATAGAAGATAGTAATGTGGAATGTTTGTTCGACCTCGGAACAACTTGCGTGGATGAATGCTGGCATTGTATCTCCGCTTGGAGGGCAGCGTTAGCACAAAATGGTCTACTTAGAGGAAGAAGGTAAAGATGTGACCTTACAAGCCTCACAAATCGGAAAATGGCAAAAATATGGTATACAGTAGAGCTATGTAGTCAGCTACCATTAGGCGCCGCCATCCCATTCTAGATTGTCCATATTCGAGTTGTTTTGCGTGCAAACACAGTGGTAGTATAAGGCCTCGATGTCAAAAATGGATGAGGTAATCCGGTTCGCCATGTTAAAGGGGCAGCTAACTCTGTTTAGCAGGGGTACAAGAAGTTCTTGTCACACCCCAATACGTTTTTAGGGGTGTACCATTGGAAGGTAGTCTCTTACCTTGCCATATTATGGAATCCAATCTCCAATACATGCCTTTACGGTTTTGATTGTAGAGCCTAGTTTGTTGGAATGTAATATGGTAACAATTTCATCTATTTTGATATGTATTTGAAACCATATATATTATTGTAATATTACTGGATTTTATATACAAATGTTTTGGTTATTGTAAGGTAAAACCCATCCGTGTTTATGTGCAGCGTGATCTTACGAGATGCCTTTGGTTTAAAGGTTTTATGAAGTAAAAGATTTATGCTTTACTCACACCAGATCCATGTCTGACCCATAGTTCATTTTCTTTTCCTAAACTCTTGAGTGCTCAAATTTGAATGGGCAACCAAGTAATTCAGGTTTTTTCGCAGATTTACCTTGGAGGAGTTTGGAGCAGGTGGCTTCATCGATAGCTAGTTATTTTTCTTATTTTCGTTGTATTATATGTATATTGTATCTGTTAGGTAGGGACATGCTATTATAACTATCCTAGGCCAGAATTTGTATTAGTATGACTCTAATGTAACATTTTTTAAATGACTTTGTAATATATTATATTGAGTAATATATATTGTTCCATTATGTTGTGATATTCTGTGTTGTTTAGTTTCTTCTCTTCTATCTTTATTTTTCTTTTACCTTAATGGCTCTTCTTTTGGAGTAAGAAAGGAGGTTCGTTACATTTAGATTAAAATTTGAGGATTTTAAGGATGTTTATCCAAGTTAAACCAACAACTGATCCAAAATTATGTTCGACCGATTGATCCCAATGCCCATGACTGATCGTTTCTGCACGACCATTTCATAATCGATCTTCCTTCAACCGATCATTCTACAACCTTCGACTCTGGCTCCATACTTCACTCCAATTTGAGACTCGAAACACCGATCCAAAAATGATCGGCCAACAACCCAAACAGAAAACGACCGGTCCAAATTCTCTTCATACTTCTAAATACCAATCCATCATAATGATCAGTCGAACTCTGTTTCATTCCCCCATGCTAACAACTTCACAACACCCACCTTATTAGAGACGATCGACGACAGTTCAAGTCATGGAACTCCAAGAACGGTCTGCTAAGAACGATCTTCTACCTTCGACATCCAACCAGTGCACTCTATCCAATCTCAGCACCAATACTAACGACTCGGCCCGATCGTCACCATCTCCTCTTCCGCTCCAACTGATTAAATTTCTGAGATCCGAATCATCCTAACTAAAACGAGAACCATCGACTCGTCACTAATCACAAGCAAAACAATTTCGACCTACCTATGTCAAAACGTTGGGAAGCAGAGGCGGTCTGGATTCGAGTATGTAGCAAGATCTATTGGAGAAGACGGTGATGGTTGGTGTAGCAAGGAATCTGACTGATCTATGGAGATGATTGCGAAGTATGGGGTTGGATCAGAAGGCTCGGTGGATTGATGGTGAAGGTGAAAATAAAGATGGGTTTTATTTCTCTCATTTTTTGGTTCGGGTAGCAGCAATGAAAAATGAAACGAGGTGAAGGAAATAATCTAAGTATACGAGTATATATATATATGAAGGATGCAATACGAATCATCGAAATTTAAAGTCCGGTGAAGGCCCAACTGATAAACTATTAAATATGATAATTTTATGATGGCCTTAAGCCGATCCATTCTTCTTGGCCTACAGTTCAATCAAATGGCTAAATCAAGAAACGATCGAGTTCAGTCATTCGGTTGATGTATGCCGATCCTTCTCTAAAAAAAATGAAGGGAAAAAGAAAGAGGGGGGAGAACGATCGGACATGATCGAATTTCAAACGAATTTTACCAGATCCAAATTTAGAATGGATCGAGTACGATCCATTTACCTGATGGATTCGTGTTGATCCATTCCAAAAAAATGCAAATGATTGAATTACATTCGACAAATTGGCAACGACCCATAAACTTATGAACGGGTCCAAATGCCAAAGACAAGAACGTGTACATGAACTTGCGCGTATGCATCCTAAAAATTCAATTTCTTCAAATTGATAGAAATTGAATTCTCACTTGGAGTTATCAGAGAAAGAACCAGACCAGCTGACCAAGGCCTACTAGCTCAATGGAACTGGGCACAACTATTAACTGGTAAATTACAGTTCAAAATTTGTACAATTGGAAATCATTCAATCGTCATGTCAATACAAGAGAAATACGACTCTTTAAGGAACGTAATTCATCGAAGGGATGACAACATTTTAGAAAGTTGAATGGATTCCTTTCCGATGAATTTAAATTGCATCGATTCAAAGCACTTCATGTTGAAACAAGACATACTTTGGGGGGCAAGTGTTATCCAGCCTTTTGCCCGGCTATATTCGAACTGATTAGACAAGTTGAACTCAACTATCATCGGGATTGGCAAGTCAGATTAACAATAACGAAGCCCATAGATCAGGCACAAATGATAATATGAAGTAGTGGCTAAGTGAAAGTAGAAGACGGACTTAATAGAATGATAAAAGTATGAAAATACACCAGTGATGAAAATGGATTGGGTACGATCCATATTTTCCTATTATGGATCGTACCGTATTGATAGTAAAGTTTAACGCAATGGAAAACGATCAATATCTCAAAATCTACAAGTTTAATGCAGATGAAACTTTGGAAGCATCAATATATTGAAGAGTGGAGCCTATCATATCGATGCATGCCAAACCAAGACAATATAACAATCTGTACCGATAGTTATTCTCAAGGATGTGGGACCTATGACCGATATCATGACCTTTTCTGGATCTGTAGAATCCGTAGTCAAAATTTCAGGAAGATATTCACTATATTTCCATATAAATATAGACTTGATTGTTCATTTTAAGGGATCTTTAGGCTGCTTTTAAATTTGCACTTCTTTGTAACTAAGGATTTCACTCCGATCTATCCTCCTGTACTTAAAGATTGAAGCATTTAATAAAGTTATTTTCTCCAAAGTGGATGTAAGCTTTCAACGCCAAACCATTATAATCGTTATCTTCCTGTTATTGCTTATATTCTATTATTTAACTGCTTGTTTCCTCTGTTTCCATTTTATATTCTTCACTTATTTCTCTACAAAATCTATATTGGGTATTTGTGCCAAGTTTTGATGCAACATGAGGCTAAAGGCTACGTTTTACCTTTTATTTTGCAATCCCAATTGGAATGCTAACACTGCCCTCCAGGCCACAAGGCAATGCCAGCATTCCTCCATACAAGTTATTTAGGATATGAACAGACCGAAGACACTACTTCTACTATATCTTTTTTTAAAATCACTCTCAAGATTAGTAGCAAGTATCCCTTGCACTTCAAAGTCTCTGTCTTCGATTTCATCATCTTCAAGATGTCTTCAATTTGAATGCTTATGCCGATTCGAAGTAATTTTCTGATAGCTCATGTTTATCTGATCCCGGCCTCTCCGAACCAACAACAATAATTTAAAAAGAACCGACCAATATTTGATAGCCAATTATTTAATTATCAAATAACAAATAATTCAATCAGAGATTTAACTAAGCAAGGTTAAGCACATAAGAAACTACTAAGCCTCTTTAAATAACTCTTTCATTAATTAAAACCACTTTGTAAATACTTGTATCAAAATACTTTTACAAAGATATATTCACAAGTTTCCTCTACCCTTTTAATACTTAGAAAATATTCATATACTTATCTCGACGATATAAGTATATTCACAAACCATTTCACTTTTTTATATTTAGAAACCTTTCCATATTCTTTCTCAACAGTATAATTATATTCACAAACCCTACATTTTCGATACTTATAAAATGCATCCATATACTTATCTCAACGGTATAAGTATATTCACAAATCTTAAAAAAGATTTCATTTCCAAAACAATCTTAATTTGGGTTTAAACAAATGTTAATTAAAACATTAATAATAAATAACCCAAAATACTTTTGGTGTAAGTAAACGGGTCGTATGAAAATTTAACCAATTATACTTAACCCTACTTTCCAATTTCAAACAGTACTATCACTCGATTGACAATGAGATCGAACAAGTTAGAAACTATTATTAACTCGGTACACATCCTTAATTCTCCAAGTAGAGACGAGTTATCATACCTCGGAATTTGGTGTTAAGTATGGAAAGAACATTTTCCATACCATTGTATTTTAAAATGATCATTTATAAAAATCGGGTCTCAGACTTTTTATAAATCCCTTTTTGTAAAATGTCTTTATAAAACTCCTTATATTTACAAACTCCTTTTATAAAACATTGTTTATAAAACTCCTTTATAAATATCTAAACATAATTATAATCTCCATCTTAGTCTCAAAATTTATTTAATAACTCCTTATAAACATGCTTTATATTATTTATAAAACTCTTTTATAAAAACTTCTTTTATAAAATATCATTTATAAAACTCATTTAATAAATCTCCAAATTTAATTGCAACTATTTTTATAAAACTCCAAATTCATTTAAATAAAAGCCCTTTTCTAAATTCCTAAATATAATTACAAAACTCCAAACAAAAAACAAACTCCAAACATAAAAAAAACTCCAAATATTGTTATAAATCTCATATACTTCCCTTAACACGATCATTGCATATATTACAATAAATTCACATTTGTGATTTATTTCTTTAATTTATCTATTGATAATATTTTCCTTTTATAAAATATCATTTATAAACCTATCCTTTTATTTTTATAAGATACCACTTTTAAATCTCTCTTTAATTTATATATACCATTTATAAATATGTTCCTTTATTACCATATTTTATATAAAATGTTTCATAAATATTTATTCTAAAATATTTCTATCTTCCTTTAAAAAAAATCACTTTAAAATAAAAGATAAACCCCATTTATTTCCTTTGAAAGAAACATCCATTATTATAGTACCTTTTCTATAAAGATCGATACTTTTCAGAAAAATTTAAAACATTTATATATATATTAAAAAAGAATAATAAAAGAAGTTGAAGTAAAATAGAGAAGTATAAAAACTATTTTTTTTATAAAATATCCTAGGAAATCCAAAAAGGTTAGATTAAATCATTTTATCAAATAGAAACCATTTCTAGATCATAATTACAATTAATAATATTTTTTAAAATATTATGGCTAGGCCAATAGTTACCATAACACTTAACCAATGCTATTACAAACTTTATCACTAAAAAGGTTCTACCGTTAACAAATGTCAGTGTCACATCCAATAGGGCCAAACAATCAAATATCATCATTTAACAATCTTTATAGCAAGTATATGACTGAAATAAAATCAACATGTATATAACTGAAATTAAAAATTCACAATGACGAGAAATCCTGATTTCTCAACAAAATTCCCTGTATTTCATCTAAATGTCATTCGCTTTTCAAAAGTGGATATTTTACCAAATCAAACCAATAATTTATTCAAGCACAAAAGAAATTACTTTTATCGACTATATATCACACTAATTTTCCAAAAAGGTGAGTTTAATTCACCAAATTCCAATAGACGCTTAGGCATTCCAACTAGCCAAAATTATATTAGCTCCAAATTTAACGAAACCAGTTCTAGCCCATAGCTAATATTCCTACAAGCGCAATGCAAAAAAATCTTGCCTCGATTGGACCTCGTATGAAATAGTTAAGAATTTTATAAGTTTTGAGAATTAAATTATATTAATTTATACATTAATCACCTATTTAAATATAAGCACCCGTAAACATCTTCTTCTCTAAATTAAAAAATAGAACCCCCGCTACTGAACCCATCCAGGCTTTGGCCATCTATCCCCCCACATTGCTTCGGACCACCACAGCTCATACCATCGCCGCCAACGCTCACGTCAATGCGAGACGGACCCGACCATGCCCAAACCCTCTTAGAAAAACATGACACTCAGCTCCCCCCACGCCACGTCCGATCGCGACCTCGGTCTGGAGACCGAGCTCCACCAAAATCCACCCGAAGGTGCGCCTCGACACTACAAACATCACCATTCCTTCCGCTTCGCAAACCGACACCTACATATTCAAAAAATCTAAAACCCTATGTGCTTCAACCAAGGTCCAAACTACTGCTCCTCTCCAACCATTGTCGCGACTACCAACACACATACCCAGTCGAAGATCTTACACATTCAAATTCAAAGATTCTTGCTTTAGAATTTTCAGTAAAGTATTAAATTTTATTTTGAATTTTTAAGGTGGAGGGTTTTCTATTTTTTTATTTCTAGGAAAAGATAATGAATAAAGAGAGGGAAAAAAGAAAGGTCTAAGTTGTGTTGAACAAGCTAAGTGCGGATTTAATATATTTTGAGATTTCCGGAATCACGCTGCACATCATTTCGTCCGCATACGAACCGCAAACGATAAAACAAAAAATACAATCATGCATAAAAATACCATACAATCTCAAAACAATAATAATATGCACTAGTTATCTTGTTTTGTAAAATCAAAAAAATGTCATCGTTTATCGAAAACTCGTCAAACAATAAATCAAATATTTTACAATTTAAAAATTATGGAAAAATCAAATAAATTAAATTAAAAATACTGTAATAAAATTCAAGTCATTTAATTTCTAATTGATTTTCTTATTATTAATTAAATTTAAATCAAATCCGAGAACTTAAATAATTAAATATTTCCATTTAAAATGTTCAAAATTTTAGGTTGGTACATTCCCCCCCTTAAAACAACCTCCCCGAAATTCCCCAAGGAAGAAAAATGTCCCAAACTACTTAATCAATTAGATTAAATGTGTTATTAGAATTTTAAAGTCTCAAATGTTACGAAAAATTTCGACATCACTTCCTTTGTGCGGCTCGATCAGAAAAACTACAACTCGCCATAACTGGCCCAAACTAAAAAAAGAAAACAAAAGGCCCTAATGTGGCCTCCCATATCTGGGACATAAAATCACCAACAACATTATGAACATGTACCTATCAGTCGAGCAACCAAACTTTCTCATGAAACCAAAAGCAGCAAGCCAGCCTTTCGCTTCCATCTATATGTATCTCACTTACAAATGATATCCAAACATGTAACTAGCATTTTCTAATGTCAACATCATGCAATTTATTTTAACTCGTATGATGTACATATACCATCTATGCGTAATATCAAATCTGATCGCTCACTCGATCAAATAAATTTCGCTTCTGAACTACTATTGCCCGCTCGACTTCCCTAGTTTGAATTCCAACCAAGTTTCTTGATTAGAAACCTCCATTCTTACATACCATGTACTATTATAGAAAACTTCAGAATCAATCAAAAATTCGTATCAAGTGTTCGCCGTCAAGAATCGAGTGAAAAAACTTAACTCGGACTGGTGTAAATCACCTCGAAATAATGTACTCGAATTTGGATCAAAATAGTTAGGCAAATAAAATGATCTACATACAACTTACATATTTATTCCATTGGTTTCTTAACTATACCAATTATTTTTAATTCACATTCACTTATATTAGTAGTATTTCTCATTTAATGTTAAAATTACTTATAAAGCATTTCATAAAATCATTGCTTAAGTTTATAAACATTTTATGTAACACAACTTATGTTTATAAATCACTTTAAAAATTAAGTTTATATTCATATAATACTCCCCAACATCCTAAGAGTATATATATCCAAATTTCAAATTTGTTTTACTTAACATGAATGTTCAACAATTTAAAACTTGCTTAACTTACTATCTTTAAAATTCAAGAGTTATAAATCCTCAAATTTTTATATTTTCTCAAACATTTGGCTTTAAATACTCAATTAACCTTTTCAACTGTCCAAAATCGCTAAAAATTCCATTTCATTTAACAAATGAAAATTTACCAAACACCAAATCATAATGAAATGCACAACCCAATTTCCTAATGCATAGGATACAAGAGCCTAACTTTTGAAGAAAACTTCAAAATTAAACACGTGGGTTTTATTTCAACTTTATTTAAAATAAAAATAATATACAAATCTCATTTTGTACATCCAATCATACTTTTGGGATTTAAAACAAAGTTTGTTTTACCAAAATAACCCTATAGCCAATTACTATTATAGCAATCCCTCACTTAGAAACTCAAAATGAACACCGATGATGCTGCGGTCATCACCAAAAATATTTTCCAGTGATAGAATTGAGTTTAGTGCTTTCTATCTTTTTTACAATCCATTTTAAAATATTTCTACTCAAAAATACTTTCAAATAATACTATAATTATTTTCTTCCAAAACTTTGAAATTTTTTTTCCAAAACATCAAGATTTAAGTTCTCAAATTTTCAGTTTAAATCCTTTTTATTTATAAACTCTATTTATAAACCATACTTACATAATTTCGCTCTCTTATACAAAAACATTTCACAAATTTTTATCCTTGTTTGGATTATAATAAACAAGTTTTATTAAAATTAAATTTTAATCCGACATCATCATCAAACGCCTTATAGCCAAACTGTAAAACTTAATTCACAATGTGTTCGTGTTTAAGCTAACCCAAATAATAAATGCTCATAAACTATCCGAGCACAAACAATCAATCAACAAAACAATAGTCAATGCTCCTAAACTGGATGACCATGACTAATCAAACAATAACTGAATACTATCATTTCCTAACAAAAAAAACACACGACAAACAACTATATCAATTTATGAAAATTATCCTCTTATATATAAAATATAATTCTAGATAAAATTATTTCATTTACCAAATTCAAAACAATACTGTATCGGTTTTCCTTGTTCAAGTGTTTAGAAACCCTTATCGATATAGTTGTACCTTCTTTATTGACCATAATTCATAAGCTACTCAATAGATAAGTCAACATAATATAAACATTTTTATAGCACTAACAAATACACGCTCACACACACACACACTCAAAATCATTCCAGGGTATTACTAACCCTATCTACAATGAGTTTAACCCCCCAAAGCCAAGGTTCTTGCTTAACCTTAAACTCTAATACCACACTATAACGACCACCCTTTTCGACCCTCGAATGTCGACATTAATACATCCATGGTATTCACGTGCCGAGCATCCAAGCGCCGGGAAGATAGATTGTTGGATGGAAGAAAGAAAAGACAGAATAGAATCTTATTTTGTGACGAGTAATATATAATATACAATATATCTATAAAAAACTATAATGTACATACATGAATCAAAGTAACTATCTTTCATCAGCCTGCATAATTATAACAACTTGTCCTTACAAATGCTGATAAATATAAACATCTAATATAGCAGAAATAAAATATACGTGAATACGTCTTGGAGGAATCTAACTCGTCTCCTGAACTCCAAAGCATTCATATCTAAATATGAAATATGCTCGGTCTGACCCGAGCATTATAAGAAGATAACGCCCAGATTAGTCTGGTAAACCAACATGAGAAAACACACATCATATGGATTTTTAATGTTATAAAAACTTTCAAAATAAAGGTATCTCATAAAACCATGCTGCATATAAACACGAATGGAGTTTTAAATTTCGATAACCAAACCATTTCATGGGAAATCTTCTTATTTATAATAATGTATAGGGTTTAAGATAAATATTTAATCAAAGCGAAATTGTTACATAAATTAAAATCTAGCATGATAGGTATACAACTAAGTCCAAAATGCACTTATTGGAGAATATATTCCATCAATGATAAGGCTACTAGGGTACTGGTTGTCACAATACCTCTATAGATAAAATATACCGAGGGCCTCGCATGGACCCCCTGCATGGCAAGACCGGCCTATCACTTACTGGATTGGTTCAAATATTTCATCACTTAGGTTCCTTTGCAATCTTTTTTTTGATAGCACTCATGCACAACGAAACCCATAAATAATAATCTAGAACAATGATGACAATACGCTAATGGGTGCAGCCCACATAGGTTGCGGCATATCCCCTATTTTAATCATTCTCAATTGTTGAGGCTAGAGGCTACGTTTTACCCTTTATAAAGTAATCCCACTTGGAATGCTAACACTGCCATCCAGGCTACAATGCAATGTCAGCATTCATCCACACAAGTTGTTCAGGAGATGAACAAACCGAAGGCACTACTTCTACTACATCTTTTGTTGGAATCACCATCAAGATTAGTAGCAAGTAGCCCTTGCACTTTAAAGATCTCCGTCTTTGATTTCATCATCTTCAAGATGTCTTCAATCCGAATGCTTATGCAGATTCGAAGTGGCTTTCGTATAAGTCATGTTTATCCGATCTAGGTCTCTCCGAATTGACAATGATAAATAAAAAAAAACGGACAACATTTGCTAGTCAGTTATTTAAATATCAAATAACAAATAATTCAACCAGAGGTTTAACCAAGCAAGGTTAAGTACATAAGCAACCACTAAGCCTCTTTAATTGTTTATTTTATTAATTAAAACCACTTTGTAAATACTTGTATCAAAATACTTTTACAAAGATATATTCACAAGTCTCCTCTACTCTTTCAATACTTAGAAAATATTCATATACTTATGTCGATGGTATAAGTATATTCGCAAACCATTTCACCTTTTAATACTTAGAAACCTTTCCATATTCTTATCTCAACCGTATAATTATATTCACAAATATTACATTTTCAATACTTAGAAAATGTATCCATATACTTATCTCTGCGGGATAAGTATATTCACAAGTCTTTAGAAAGATTTCATTTTCAAAACACTCTTAATTTGGGTTTAAACAAACTTTAATTAAAACATTAATAAAAAATAACCCAAAACACTTTTGGTGTAAGTAAACAAGTCGCATGGAAATTTAACTAATTATACTTAACCCCATTTTTCAATTTCAAACAGTGCCATCCCTCGATTAGCAATGAGGTCGGACAAGTTAGAAACTATCCTTGACTCGATACACATTCTTAATTCTCCATATAGAGATGAGTTTCCATATCTCGTATTTTGGTGTTAAGTATAAAATGAACATTTTCCATACCATCGTATTTTAAAATGATAATTTATGGAAATTGGGTCTCAGTCTTTTTATAAATCCCATTTTATAAAATGCCTTTATAAAACTCCTTATATTTACAGACTCCTTTTATAAAACATTGTTTATAAAACTCCTTTATAAATATCTAAACATAATTATAATCTCCATTTCAGTCTTCAAATTTATTTAATAACTCCTTTATAAACATCCTTTATATTATTTATAAAACTCTTTTATAAAAACTACTTTTATGAAATATCATTTATAATACTCATTTAATAAATCCCCAAATTTATTTGCAACTCTTCTTATAAAACTCCAAATCATTTAAATAAAAATCTTTCATAAATTCCTAAATACAACTACAAAACTCCAAATATAATTATAAATCTCAGATACTTTCCATAACATGATCATTTCATATACTACAATAAATTCACAAATGTGATTTATTTCTCCAATTTATCGAATGATAATATTTTCCTTTTGTAAAATACCATTTATAAACCTATCCTTTTATTTATAAAATACCGGTTATAAATCTCTCTTTAATTTATAAATGCCATTTAAAAACCTGTTCCTTTATTACAACATTTTATATAAGATGTTTCATAAATATTTATTCCAAAATATTTCTATTTTCCTTTAAAAACAAAACTAACTTTAAAATAATAGATAAACCCCTTTTATTTCCTTTAAAATAAACATTCATTAATATAATACCTTTTCTGTGAGGACGGATACCTTTTAGAAAAATTTAAAACGCACACACACACACACACATATATATATATATATATAAGAAAAGAATAATAAAAGATGTTGAAGTAATATAGAGAAGTACAAAAACTATTTTTATATAAAATGTCCCAGAAAATCCAAAAATGTCAAATTACGAATCATTTTTCCAAAACGAAACTATTTCCTGATAAACATCAATTAATATGATTTTTCAAAATACAATGACGTAACCAATAGTTACTATAGCACTTAACCAATACTATTAGTACCTTTATCACTAAAAAAGGTTTAGCTTTTAACATATGTTGGCATCATATCCAATATGGACAAACAATCGAATTTCAGTATTTAACAATCTATATAATAGGTATATAACCGAAATAATCAACAGGTATATAATTGTAAGTAGAAATTCACAACGGTGAGAAATCTAGATTTCTCGACAAAATTCCCAGTATTTCAATTTAAATGTCATTCGCTTTTCAAAAGAAGATATTTAACCAAACCAAACCAATAATTCATTCAAGCACAAAAGCAATTATTTTTATCAACTATATATCATATTCCAAAAAGGTGAACTTAACTCACTAAAATTCCAACGAACGCTTAGACATTCCAGTTTGAACCCCGAAATGCTATTAGCTCCAAATTCGACGAAACCAGTTCCGACACGTAGATAACATTCCTATGAGTGCAATGCAAAAATATCTTGCCTCGATTGGACCTCTTATGAAATATTTATGAATTTTATAAGTTTTCAGAATTAAATTATATTAATTTTGTACACCAATCACCTATTTAAATATAATTATCCTTAAACATATTCTTCTCTAAATTTAAAAAAAGAACAATCGCCACTGAACCCATCTAGACTTTGTTTATCTATCACCCCACGTCGCCTTGGACCACCAGAACTCTTGCCATCACCGCCAACGCTTATGTCAATGCGAGATGGACCCGACCTGCCCAAAACTCCATGCCTGAACGCTTATAGAAAAATGCAACACTTAGCTCTCCCCACGTCACGTCAGGTCACGACCTCCATTTAGAGGTCAAGCTCTACAAAAATCCACCCAAAGATGCGCCTCGACACTACAAACTTCACCATGCCTTCTTCTTTGCAAATCGATGCCTACATCTTTAAAAATCTAAAATCCTAGATGTTTCAACCCATGTCTAGATAGCCACTCCTCTCCGACCACTGCCGCTACCGATAACACGCATACCCAATTGAAGATTTCACCCATTCAAATTCAAAGATTCTTGCTTTAGAATTTTTAGTAGAGTATTAAATTTTATTTTGAATTTTTGAGGTAAAGGGTTTTCAATTTATTTTGTTTCTAGGAAAAGATAATGAACAAAGAGAGGGGAAAAAAAGAAAGATCTAAGTTGTGTTGAATAAGTTAAGTGTGGATTTGATATATTTTGAGAATTCCGATATCACGCTGCACATCATTTCATCCACATACGAATCGCAAACGATAAAACAAAAAATACGATGAACCAGACATGGAGATACCTTTTGATGATTATCTATGGGATGCATAAATGATGGCCAGATCCATTGTTGTAATACCCGATTTAACGACGAATTATTCTCATCCTTTTGTGTACAAAATGGGTTCAAAGTTGGCATGGTATTTGAGTGCAAAGCAAAATTTATGCAACAATTAAGTGAATGGTGATTAGCCCATTCTTGATACTTGGAGAGTCGAGTTTACCTTTGGAGACTTCTTTTTATCATATTTGCTCTCTAACTATTTATCTATCCTATTAGTACATTTTATCTCTTTTATCAGACTTGGAGTGATACTTTCTATGTACTCTGTATTGAACCATGTAATGGTTTTTTGAGACTGTGATTTGGATAATTTCCGAGACAGATGTTTTTCAATATTATATGTTTTGTTCCTTCCGCTGTGAGTTTTGAAAGTGTAGTATATCTTATATTATATCTGTTAGTTTAGTCTCTATAACATTATAAAAACCTCGACGGTCCTATTCTCGACATGACATGAGTTTGAAAGTTACACTAGGCTTTGGATCAGTGTGTCGGAGGTGCGGGTTGTCACATGCGAAGTCTTTCGTTTTGGTCTCCTCCACTATAATGTAGCATACTCTTGGAAATCCTCCTCGTGGTCATCTCTTTTATCTTCGTCCACCAGTGGCATTGTCAGCAGAGGTTGTGAAGGACCAAGCCTATATTCATCCTACGAAGATTAACTTTCTTTTCTTCCTTGATGTCTGTGATATGTCACAGTAGTTGGAGGAGGAACGTCTTCCGGCAGCGGCAGTTTTATAAGCGTTGGAGGAGGTGGAACAACAGGAGAGGGCGGTGTGGGTTGTGATAGCTTGTTCTTTCCCAAAATTGATTACAAAGTCTGCTTCACACTAAAGCATTTACCCTTCGACCACTCTGGTACTTCTTTAGAATGCTCATCAACCAACCCCAGTGCATGGTAAATGTCGTCTGCCTGCATAAAAATGGAAATTAGTACATATATATTAATTCATTCTGCTTAGTCAATCAATGTGTGTACATACCACATTCCTCTTAAGAGGAGCTCTAGGCATGTATGGATCAGTCACAATAGGAATGTCTTTGCCACGTAGAAAGCGGTGCGTAATGTTTCAATACATAGTATTATCTTCTTCAACATTTAAAGTCGGGTCCCTCTATTCTTGCATATGCGTATGGAGGTAATTATAGGTCTCAATTGCCATATCATACTACGCAGCTTGTACATCAATATTGTAGAAATGAGCATTTTCTGGCAAATGTTGTCTCATACTAAGTTATCGCATCACTCTACCGAGAAGATGATATGCTACATCACTCATACATAAGAGTGGAACCCGTGCAGTCCATAAATGACAGGAAACGGTGCATAAGTTAGGCAGCTCTCCAAGCACCTGTGGTGAATACGGTGCCCATGTCACCGAATCATAATCTAGTACATCTAGCTCATTTCGGTATAATATAATATTCCACCATAGAGAAATCCCACAGTACTCTTAGGTCCAATCCACATAAAAGAGGGAGTTACTATGAATTATTGGATCAAAACATATGTATGTAATCAAATGATGAAGTAAATATACATAGAATCATAAGGTAAAGATTCATACACATCCGTCCTCTTCATTGTTATTCTGCCAATCGAAAGGTATGTCTAACACCACAACTGCAAACATGTACACATAAGATTTCAATGTATATTAAAGTATGATTGAAATTCAAATGGAGGGTAATAATGAAAATACATGTACTAAAGTCAAACAACCGCCAATAAATCGGTTCTCTAGCAAAGCAAGCCTCGAAAACTCCATGTATGTTTTAGCTAGAACTGCACAAAACCATGAGTACTTTCGGCAAATATCAAAGTCCTCCGAAAAAGAAAGCCTTCTGAGTCATATACGAGGCTTCGACTAATCGCAGACTAAACAAAAAAGTGATGATGTGTAGAATAATGACTCGAGCATGCAGTGCAATCTGAATCTTGAAGGTGTCTACTGGAATAACATCAACAAGCTGCTACCTATACCAAGCTATAACAATCATCTCATTACCTTAACTCTATTCATTAGGAGGAGATGGCACTAAGAGCGACTCACACAACTCCATGTAATCTATGGGCTCAGGGTTAGTCAATGGAGCACCATCTATGGGTAGGTCGAGCAAAATAGCTACATCAGCTAACGTAATAGTCATCTTCCCAAACCAAAGGTGGAATAAAGATATCTCTGGTCTCTATCTATCTACCAAAGTGGTAATAAGACATTTTAGGGATTGGCGACTTGCCCACTCAATGATTTGGCACTGGACATTCCCAAAATGGGTACTATCGGGTCGGGTGAATTAGGCAGATGCCTATTGGCATTCCAGCTTTCCTTTTCTTTTCAGGGACTATTCGAAAGAGAATCCAGTACCTCTTGGTCGTGAATAGGATGAACCATCTCCATGGATATCTTTGCTTTGGAACAAAATAATTAGAATTAGGCTCGGTCAACTGGAATTTGTATTACCCATATGGGAGATCTTCCAATTGAGAAGATCCATCGACCTGAGACAAAAAGAAAGGTCTATCTATTGATGATCCAATTGGGTGTACCCCAACTTCATGACTAGTGAAGCCAGCTCGATCTACGAGCTCTAACATGGCGGGATGAGACGAACTGACTTTCTTCGGTAACGATGTGTGATCAATAGTGGTATCTAGAGTAGTGTGCTGTTAAAAAAACAAGAAAATATAAGCACTACATATAACCAACATAGCTCTATATTTCTATTTGATATAGAAGTGTATTACCTCCATCCACTCGGGATTGTTCATTCAATGGCGTTCTTGCAAGTACAAAATGCTACTATTGGTCCTAGTAACATCTCGGAGTAATCTACACAAAATTCAACTATTTTCTAAACACAAAATCTAAATTAAATGTAAATTCCATTGTCCAACATCTAGTTAAACTAGGTAAAAGCAAAAAAATTGTTAATTCATTATCATACAACTAGTTAAACAAGTTAAAAGCAATAAATTTGTCAAATTATAGAAAACCCTAAATTGGAAAAAAATGGAGACAGAAAATAGAAATGGAACCCATAGAAGCCTCATGTGAGATGAGCAAGCCATGTTTCAAATTGACGACAAAATTAAAAAAAATTTGAATGAGAAATTTGGATTTGATAAAAATTAGCAGTAAAATTTTGTTGTTCTTTTTTAGTGGAATGGGTAAAGTGAAAGAGGAAGGATTTTGCTACCTTGACTTACAACTGAAATTCGATGGGGCACTTTTTCAAATAAGCCAGTAGGTGCCTTTTGAGAAATCACTGATAGGCGACTTTCGAGATAGCACCCATGTTTAAGCAGACTATGTAACAACCCGAAATTTAGGCTATAATAAATAATTGACGAATTAATTGAATAATAAAATAACTTTGTGAAATTATCAGAAATGAGCCACGGGAGTTGCACCATTGTGTCCGTGGTAATTTTCTGGTCAATTTCCATATATAGATTGTCGAAATCCGAGTTAATACGAAGGAGATACGAAAGAAAGAAGAAATCAGAAAATAAAAGAGAAAAGAAAAAAAATAACATAGGCCAGGTCAACCCTAGGGTCGACCCCTAGTGTGTCCGGGTCGACATATAGGTCAACCTAACACATGCAAGGGTCAACCTGCATGTCGACCCGCCTCAGTATATGGACGATGTTTCATCCAGATCAAATCGTGACGTGTTTTGTTATTTTTACTCCATCTCGTGCGTCCGTGCTGCCATCCGACGGTTCCCATCGAACCTATGACGTGGTTGCACTAGATTTAATCTATGAATCTAACGGTCTGAGATACTTAAGTAACTCTATAAATAGATCCCTAGGCATAGCTGTTTTTCTCATTCAGATTTTCTTCTATTCGGGTTCATTGCCAGAGGCTGGACCCTAGAAATAAAATATTTCTAAGGAGAGAATCTTTCTAAGAAAAATATTTACGCTCTAGGAGAGGATCAAGAAATACCGAGGGCTAGAGCTGAGGACCATAGTTGAGTGTTTAAGTAATTATTTTAGATTTTTAAGTAATTTAAAATAATAGGGTTCTCAGTAGTTGTAGTTTTTCTGCAATTTTGAGACCGCTTTTATATAAGTTCTTTACAGTTAATTTTTAAAGTTCTTTTCAGTCAATGTTATTAAGCTTTTTTTATTTATCTATTTTATTCATTTATTAACAATTATTTACTATTATTTACAGTTATTTGTATTTTATTTACATCCGTTTTACGTTAGAATTCAGCCTGTAAATGTTAGTTTCTTTTTATTCCTTTTTACGCGAATAAAATAATAAAAAGAGGATAATTTGCTAATATGGACTAAAAATATAAGAACGCAAAATTTACAGAAAATTTGATGTAAATAAGAAGAACTATAATAAAAAGAATATATACTGAAATAGGCAAATTTGACATTTGCAAGCAAGTTTATAACTAGTAGTTATAACTAAAAAGACAGAATAAAAGGGAAATTATAACGTAGGTTATAATTAAGCAGAAAGAACAGAAAGATGCTTATTTTAAAGACTTAGAGTTAAGTTAATAAGCAAACAGAGCAGAATTAACAGAAGAGGCTTATTTTAAAGACTTACACTAAGTTAATAAGCAAATATAGCAGAGATAACATAAGGGGCTTATTTTAAAGACTTAGAATAAGTTAATGAGCAAATATAGCAGAGATAACAAAAGAGGCTTATTTAAAAGACTTATACTAAGTTAATAAGAAAAGATAGAAGTAGGACCCGTACCGGTAGCATTCACCTTCAGTCAAGAACTGATGTTCTCACAATAGATTAGGTGGGGCTAGGACACGCTTATGCTGTTTAGGGTAGATAAGTGGTCAATAGATAGAGGCTCAAATCGGGGGATTTGGGCAAGGGGCGCTACTAGATTTTGTTTGATAGGACTCGTACCGGCAGCATTCCCTTTTCAGACTAGGACTAATTGTCTCACAACACACTTAGGTGAGGCTGGGCAGGACCCTGTCAGTCCAGGACAGATGGTTTCACAATAGATCAGGTGAGGCTGGGCACACATATGCTATTTAGGGTAGGTAAGAGGTCAAAAGAGGGAGCAACAAATAGCACGAACCGACGGTGGTCGAGCATGCGGCCTCGGTGTAGGGATATAAGTCGCTATTGAGTTCCAAAGTGCTAAACATGTTCTTTTGACTATGGGACCCGCAGGATGGGACTAGCTCACAGTGGCACAACAGAGATAGAAGGCCGATCAAAGGGTAGAATTAGGACTTCAGCCTAATTACAGTAGGATTAGGATTTCAGCCTAATCAAAGCAGCAATCTAAGACAAGTGCAAATGATCGAAATAACCAAAGCAAACAGTTAAACAGTATTTTCTTCCAGCTTTATCTTTTCCTTTATTTCCTTTCATACTAGAACTGTTGCTAAGTCTATTATCTTTACCTTGCTTAAAAATACTAGTAGTTACTTTCACTCACCAGACTTTTAGTCTAACCCCTCCTCTATTTCCCCTTTTCCCCCCATAGGCCAGCAGAGGCAAGGACAGTAGATTTTAGTTTTTCTTTAAGATTCGGTTGCGAAGTTTTTCTTCATGTATTCTTCTCCCTTTCAGTTTTTATTTCATTTGGACTTGATGTACTGGTACTCTTGAGAGGGATGGTTTTGTTTATGTACTCTGATATTAAGACTGAGATGGTACTTTTCATGAGACATATGTATTTTGTATTTTGAGACATATTTTGGTTATGACTTATTTATGAAGCTTTTAATTTTTAATGAGTTACCATTTTCGCTGTTTTGTTTATTTGTCTTATGAATCTTAGTCTCTGTAAAGTTTTAGCTATACCTACAACGCACCACATCTTTTAGAGTGCCCTTTTGGGTATACTAAGGGGTGTGGGGGTGTTTCACTTGGTATCAGAGCCTATAGTTACAGGATTCCTAAAAACCTGTTCTTAAAATAAAGTATTTTTCCAAAAGTAACCTATTTTTAAAAGTATCATATCTTCAAACTAGAAGTATTTTTCAGAAAGAAACTCTTATTATAGAAATAGTTTTTCAAGTATAAAAGAGAGTTTTTATAAACGTCCCCTCATGGTCCAGTTCAAACTTCTTTCGATTTTTTCGAGCTTAAATTTCCTTTTCTTTGCATAGTATAGCTGACTGGTTCCATATAGCTACAGTACCAGAAGTGCAAGGGCAGGCGCCCAATACAGCACCAACAGGTGGAGGTCCCATTAATCCACCTACAACAGCCAAGTTTTCTAAGCTATGCAATGATTTCGCAAGTCTAGGAGGCAAGACGTTTTCTGGCACAGACGATTTCGAAAAGGCACGAGCTAGGTTGGAGGATACGGAGCGAACGTTTAGGCTGTTAGGATTAGAGGACCGATAGAAAGTTCAACCTGCATCTTGGCAGCTGAAAGGAGAGCCTAAAGAGGTTCCTAAGTCAGAAAGCTCTACGAAGTCGTGGTGGAAGAACAAGAAGGATAAGGACAAGAGGAAAGAAGGCGGACCTCAGAAGCGGATCAAGAAAAGCGGCAAATGTAATAATTATGGATTGGTTGGTCATTACGCAAAGGACTGTAAGAATAAAATGATGAAGGGAAGGTGTTTCAACTTTGGGCAGCCTGGTCATCTTAGTAGAGTTTGTCTTCACAGGACGGGGCAGAGAGCAAGCGCACCTACAACGCAAGTGCAGGCTTTGGATGCAGCACGTTCTTGTAGTGGACAAGATAGAGGTAAGAAAGTCATCATGGAAGGTTTGATCTCTATTTCGGATTTTCCTATTCGGACTCTTTTTGATTCTGGAGCATCACACTCTTTCATTTCTAATTCCTTGGTTGATTGTTTGCACTTAGATATCTCTTTAGTAGTAGAACCCATAGTTGTTTCAAACCCCATAGGAGGATTGGCACATTTATCCCTGATTTGTGGAGGTTTGAAAATTTTCATATTAGGCGTAGAATTTGACTGTGATGCCTATATATTGGGATTTTCGGGGTATGGGATGATTTTGGATTGGATATCCACTTATGGAGCGATATTGGGCTACGAGAGGAGAGTCGTTGGACTAGAGACATGCAGAAGTAGGACTCTCGAGGTTTCTTGCGACCCACAGGGGTTAGTCATGTTGAGCTTCCTTTATTCCCTTGATTCATCACTAGGAGAGCTAGATTCCGTTCCAGTTGTTAGAGATTTCCCAGACATCTTTGAGGAGGTTAGAGGACTACCCCCTAAGAGAGAGATCGACTTTAGGATCTATCTAATGACAATGCTAAGCCAGTGGCATTGCCGGCGAGACATATGGCACCTAGGGAAAGGAAGGAGTTAAGTAAGAAAATTGGTGAGGTATTGGAGAAAGGCTTCATCAGACGGAGCATATCTAAGTGAGGAGCGCCAGTCGTCTTCGCTACAAAGGCGATGGTTCCCTTCGACTTTGCGTAGACTACAATGAATTGAATAAGCCCACGAAGAAGAACCATTACCCACTTCCTAGGATATACAATATTTTCGATCAGTTGGTTGGCTCTTTAGTATTTTCTCAGCTTGATTTAGCCACTGGATTTCATCAGCTTAGGATCGTTGACAATAGCATTGATATGACAACATTTAGGACACCCAACAGATTCTTTGAGTGGTTGGTCATGCCATTTGGGCTAACCAATGCCCCAACATATTTTGTAGATTTGATGAGACGTGTTTTTCGAGATGTCCTAAATAAGTTCGTAGTGGTATTCGTGGACGACATTTTGGTGTTTTCCAAGAGTATGTAGGAGCTTGCTATTCATCTTGAGGAGGTTCTTCGTACACTTCGTGATCATCAGTTGAAGGCAAAATTCTTGAAGCGTCACTTTTGGCATAAGTAAGTGTGTTTCTTAGGGCATAGAGAAGGTTAGAACATGGAAAGAATTTGAGAAATGGTTTTGTACATTTAGGTTCGGATTGTGGAAATCCAAAGAGTGGTAGGCAAAGATTGGAGATGTACAGTAGATTCAGTTGAAAAGGAGGAAAGCCAATGTGTAAATGATTGCAAAAATTATAATTGTTTCAGATAAGTGGATTTAACGGCAGTGCCTTAGAATAAATATAAGCATAAAAGAGGGATTGGAGTAAAAGACTTTAGTAAGGAAATGAGATTTCCAAGGTTTAGGAAGGGTACTCCTAGGGTAGTAAGAAGAAAATCCACTTTATGTTTAGCCCAATAAAATGAAATTGTTAGAATTGAAAAGTTGAAAAATATAATTGTTAATATTTTTAAGGAAGTAAATATTGGGTTTTTGAAAAAAAATGGTATGGAATTTAAATTGGTTTTTATATGATTTAAATTTTATTAAAAATGAAATTCTTTTTGAAGAATTATAGGGCATATATATATAGCTGGTTAGTTTCTTTGGAGGTAAATAAAGATTTTGAAAACCTAGAGTATATTAAGTATCGAAAACGTAGGTTGCAACATTTATTGTTGTAATAGATGTTTTCATGGAAAATAAAAGGGGGCATAGACTATAACACTATTGTTATAGTAGGTGACTGCCAAGGGAAATGTTTTTGCATAGTATATGAGATTTATTAGTATTTATTTTAATTAAATCCATACACTAGTATTTTTAGGTTGTAGTAGCAGTGTTTTACGTAACATCTATTTTGACCCAAATAAAAATGTGTTTTGAAGATAATTTATAAGTAGAGAAATAAAGTGGTTTGTAAGTACACTTATTATATAAATAAGTATAAAGAAATGTTTTCTAGTTATGAAAATTTTAAAACAGTTTTGAAAATGAGTTATTTTGAAAAGAAAAGAAAAAAAAGAAAAAGGGTGTAAGTTAAATATTAGGAAATTAATAAATTTCATATATATTGTCTATCGTAAGAGAATATAGATTAAACAATACTTTAATCTATTGGGATGAAATAAATAATGATAAAATTTTCTATGAAACCAAATCATAAATAAAGACGTTTTGTGCAAGTTATAAGGAATACGTGAAAGAGATGTACAAGGTATGGGAAGCACCATTTTTTGTATAGCCTATTTCAAAAAGAATATAAAATAAGTTCCTTGTAATTTCACATAAACATGAAGTCCTCTTTTAAAGGATTCGTAGAAGGTTTTAGCGTTAATAGTTTCTTATAAAAGAAAGTAGTTCTAATATATTAAGGTATAAAACCATTAGGTGTAATAAAGAGTGTAATAATAAGAGAGCCTTAGTAGAAAAAGCTAAGCAATGGAAATTTTATATATTTTTCCATTGATTATGCGCATTAGTTGCTTGCCTTTGTAGAAAGTTCCAATTTGTAGTAAGTTAGAAACTCCTCCAAGGTTAGGTAATTGGAAAGTTAAGGGGTTTTTAATAAAATAATTTCTACTCCACTTTTTGCAAAATTGAAAATATATGAAAAGAAGATGTTTTGAAAACATGCGAGGACATTCTAAAGATATCTTAAAGGAAAATGGTTTGGTGAAAAAGCAAATAAGTTTTTGAAGCGAAAAGTTTAGTAATAGTTAAATTTAAAAATTTAAATTTTTATAGGAAGCTGTAAAGGTCTTTAAAAGGAAAAAGAGGAATCAGTTTTGAACTTAGAATATGTAAGTTTTCCCCTCTAGGTTTGGGGAATAATGTAAACTCAAAAGGCTGTAAGGATGCAAGTCTAGAAAGATAAAATGTTAGGTAATCAAGTACCTTTAAATTTAATAGAAACTTGAAAATAACACTTTTAAGGGCAAATTTTTGGGATTTGATGTTTTAAAAGTTTAGAAGCTTTAGTTTTGGAATGAAACAATAAAAACCAAACCAAACTTTTAAATGTGGAGTAGATAGAAATCATTTCCTAGGTGTGACGGAAAAAGTGTAAGGCTATGTAGGAGATGGCAGTGATTGCTTTTAGAAGTAATAATAGAACTTTCCGTAAAGTGTATAGGACACTAGTGAGAACCTAGGAGTGTTGCTTCATGTGTGTAGACTATAGAAGAATAATAAAGTGATATTAGTAAGATAGTAAGACACACGTGGTTGAGGATGCATATTCTTGATTTGGGAGGAACTTGGGAGGAGCATCTTTCTTTAGTGGAATTCACGTATAATAATAGTTTTCAAGCTTAGCATTGGAATGGAACCTTTCGAAGCTCTTTTTGGAAGGTCGTGCAAGTCGCCTTGGTGTTGGTTAGAGTCTACAGAGAGATTGTTACTTGGTCCCGACATGGTTAAAGAGACTTCGGAGGAGATTGATTCGATTAGGAGAGAATACGTACCTCTTATCCACATCTCTTTGATAGTAAATTTTGAATTTCCTGTTTCCATCTTTAGTCTTGAATAGGTTCTTTCCTTTATTATCCTTTGGGAGGGTAGATTTTAGGACTTAACATATGGATGGTAGGACTGAATGTAAACATATTACTACAATATGTTATGTATGTTGGACGCAAGTGGTTGCAAGTTTTTCCTAGTGGATGCTAATGGACGCATATACTTACACTAGGCACTATTATCTCTTAGGGATCGGGCTAACTAGGACACTAGAGCATATGCATATGTGTTCGTCGACGGAAATTTTATCGGTTTAGAAAACCGTCGAACGAATTTAAATTAAAATTTACCGCAAGCGCACGGCGTACACTTTGTAGTACGTGGCGTATACGGGTCGATCCGCAAGGAATTGTGAGAGATTAAAAATCTATTTAATCAAATTAGACCAAAGTGAGATGAAAGTTGTAAACTACAAAAGGAAGCTAAAGCTAGAATTAAAATGTGATTTAAAAAAAACTATTAAACTAGAGAACAATTTAGAGGCAAATCCACTCTAATATTTTTGTAAATCAACAAACAAAGAATTTATGATCTCCAACTTTGATATTAAGTGAAATAAGTGTTGCATTTATCATAAGTATGGTTTGTTTATGTTATTAATTAACATAACTCAAACCATCAAACTATAATACAACAATTATACCACTTATAATTCTCATGAAAATGAAGCCAAAGCAAAAGTTATTTTAAGTATGATCTATTTACCATTGTAACTAGTAATATAGATCATCAAATTTCATTTTTACTTTCATTTCAAAATCAAAAATGGATTAGCAAATGATGATGCAACTGGTGTTTATGTTGAATAAGTATAGCTCATTTGCATAAGCAATATAAGCTATCAAACCCACTTGTATAAACTTACATCAAAATTCACTTTCATAAAGCACAAACAAAGAGATCATAAATCATAACAAATGTTGAAATTACATAATATTTGAGAGCTTCATTACCCCTAAATTAAAGGGGTTTAGCTACTCATTTGTGGCATTGAAGCAACACAAGTAAATTTCAACATTAAAAAGAGAAGAAAATAGAAAATAAGCAAAGAAAGCAAAAGAGATTAGCTACTAACTACTTGCATAAAAATATAAACTACACTACTTGCATAAATGTAAATCTAAGCTATGAACATTAAAGGAAAGAGAGCATAGAAATAAACATTAACAATAAAACAAAGAAAAGCATGTAGAAAAGAGAGAAGAAAGAGGCTTGGAAGCCATTTTTATTTCATAGAACATTGAGCTTACAATTTGATCTCTTAATTTCCTAAGTAAAATGAAAGAGTAGATGATCTTTACATGTACACAAGTGGGCTATTTAAACATGTATAAAACCCTAATTCCATTTTTAGGGTGCTTCCCAAAATGCCCTTTAGGAAGTGTGGCCACCAAGTAACCATTAGCCACTAATTAATCCCTCATTAAAAGTGCATGAAGCTTTAACCTCCACTTAGTTGTCCATTAGCTCATAATTGTACATTTAGGTAAGTGGGTGGGGTCCTCCATGATCTTGAGCTTGAATTATTTCCCCTTCACTCCTTTGTATTTCCTTGAGCATGCATATATCATCATGAATCCCTCTTCCATATGCATCAAAATATCCTATAAAAATAATAAAAATTTGTCCAAGTAAAAATTCTCAAATGACACATGCACAAAAATGACCGTTTTGCCCCTGAATGAAGGTGAATATATGATGATTTGAAATTAATTGAATTTTGGTTTTAAACATGTAAAAATGCCCAAATATGATGTTTATTTAAATAAAAAGAGATAAAATATGGATGTAAATATATGCACATTTACGTGCACATCAATATGGATATGTGCGCATTTTCATATTTTATTTTTGTTTATTCCATGGTTTCTATAAATAGATGATTATCTTATGATTGTTGCATTTGGGTGATGGTTGTAGCACGCATATAGAACTATCAGTTATCATTAGAAAACTTGCATTCATTTGGATACATGGCATGGACATGATTGCATAAAAGGAGGTCGACTGAATCAGTAGACCGCCTAATCTTTTGCATTAGTTAGGGACATTGACACTACACTAGTTGCGTACATATCATAAATTACATTAGATAAGCTTAAGGACAATGGATGTAATGGATGATGGTTGAGTAGTTGGTTGTCGAACTTGGATGAAAATATTTATTTCATTCTTCTGTCCTTAGAGATTTCAGGGACGAAATCCTTTAAGGAGGGGAGAATGTAACAACCCGAAATCTAAGCTATAATAATTAATTAATGAATTAGCTGAATAATAAAATAATTTTGTGAAATTATCAAAATTGAGACACGGGAGTTGTACCATTGTGTCCGTGGTAATTGTTTGGTCAATTTCCATATATAGATTGTCAAAATCCGAGTTAATACGAAGGAGATACGAAAGAAAGAAGAAATCAGAAAATAAAAGAGAAAAGAAAAAAAAAACATAGGCCAGGTCGACCCTAGGGTCAACCCCTAATGTGTCCGGGTCAACCTATAGGTCAACCCAACACATGCAAGGGTCGACCTGCATGTCGACCCGCCTCAGTATATGGGGGATGTTTCGTCCAGACCAAATCGTGATGTGTTTTATTATTTTTACTCCATCTCGTGCGTCCGTACTTCCATCCGACGGTTCCCATCGAACCTATGACGTGGTTGCACTAGATTTAATCTACGAATCCAACGGGCTGAGTCCCCAAGTAACCCTATAAATAGACCCCTAGGCATAATTGTTTTTCTCATTCAGAATTTCTCTTATTCGGGTTCATTGCCACAGGCTGGACCCTAGAAATAAAATATTACTAAGGAGAGAAACTTTCTAAAAAAATATTTACGCTCTAGGAGAGGATCAAGGAAGACTAAGGGCTAGAGTTGAGGACCATAGGTGATTGTTTAAGTAATTATTTTAGATTTTTAAGTAATTTAAAATAATAAGGTTCTCAATAGTTGTAGTTTTTCTGCAATTTTGAGACCGCTTTTATATAAATTGTTTACAGTTAATTTTTAAAGTTCTTTTCAGTCAATTTTATTCAGCTATTTTTATTTAGCTATTTTATTCATTTATTAAAAGTTATTTACTTTTTTTACAGTTATTTTTATTTTTTTTACATCCGTTTTACGTTAGAATTCAGCTTGTAAATGTTAGTTTCTTTTTATTCCTTTTTACACGAATAAAATAATAAAAAGAGGATAATTCGCTAATATGGACTAAAATATAAGAACACTAAATTTATAGAAAATTTGATGTAAATAACTGTAATAAAAAGAATATATACTGAAATAGGCAAATTTAACATTTGCAAGCAAGTTTATAACTAGTAGTTATAACTAAGAAGACAGAATAAAAGGGAAATTATAACGTGGGTTATAATTAAGTAGAAAGAACAGAAAGAGGCTTATTTTAAAGACTTAGAGTTAAGTTAATAAGCAAACAGAACAGAATTAACAGAAGAGGCTTATTTACACGATTGCATTGAGCGTACGCAACAACCCGTTAAACCTCTGGGTGTCCCTAGTAGGACGAGTGTTGTCTCGTGAGGGTTTTCAGCGGATACTACCCACAAAATCTAGATGCAAAGTGAAAATATTTACAAAATGCAAGATTTACTTACAATGGGATGAATGCAAGTTCTTGAAAATATTTACAAATGACGGATTTACTCTTAAATTGACACAAAGAAGTTAAATATAAGTCTTGGTCATTATCTTGAAAATTTAAGTCATTTACTCGTCAAAATTTCCAACAAAAATTAAGTTATCATAACAAATAGACTATAGTTTAACTCGTTGTTTCGGTTGATAACAAAGTGTAACTATGAAATGGATCCTTAGTTGATTATCAAAGTTTATCAAAGTGGTATTTTCATTTCTTTTCAATAACAAGTCAAATCAAATAAGTTAAAATAGTGCTTGGATTTCATTTTCTTAATCTCTCCATTTTTTTTCTTTTGAAAATTTTATTGATATTAACAATATTTACATATGCCTAACTCAGGTAAACTGAGGCCAGATATATTACCCGTGCACTGCCTTACGGACTGATGTGAGGGGAATATAGTGCATGGCGAGTGAACACACAAGTGTGAATACTTATCGACTGTAGGCATTATTAAAAAGAATTTTTATTTATATACACCTAACTCAGATAAACTGAGGCCAGATGTACCGATCATGCACTGCCTTTCAGGCTTATGTGAGAAGGGTACAGAGCATGGCGAGTGAACACATGACTCTAGGTGCTAAAAATATATATATACACATATATACAAATGTGTTTATTTTTTATTAATTTTTTTTTTAGAAAGAGAGTTTTGCAAAAACATCTTAGCACCATTTAACTTAGAAGATAAAAATGTTATATCCTTTACTTTAAATTTACCACTTTTTTTTAAATAAAGATTTCCAATTAGAACATACTTCATAATTAACACTTATGAACCTTCCTATATACTAGTTAAACCATTGTTATTTGTAATCAAACTTCATTTTTATTTTTGTTAAGACAAATAAATTTTCAAAATTTCAATTTATTAACCAAAACTTATACTTATCCCATAGTGTTTCTTCAAAAATAAATCAAAATGCTAAAAAGAAAATGTTTTTGAAATTTTTAGATTTTTTTTTAACTTAAAAAAAATGAAAATTCAAAAATGCCATGAAACTTAAAAAAAAATGAAAATGAGACTCCCCCCCACACTTAATTTTGATTGTGTCCCCACAGTCAATGCATGATATAATGAGTGTAACGGAGAAAAAATATGTACATATTTACAAAAGAGGGTTAACATTCGTACTAGACGTAGCTTGGCTCATGAAGGATCATGAGCTCCTCCTCTTGGTTATTTGGCAATTCCAAGAAAGGTTTCAGACGATGACCGTTGACTTTGAAAACCGATCCATCCCTGGGGTTTTCTATTTCTATGGCACCATGTGGAAAAACAGTTCGTACCACAAATGGTCCGGTCCATCTTGATTTAAGTTTCCCAGGGAATAAATGAAGTCTTGAGTCATATAAAAGAACTTTTTGGTTAGGCGAAAACGTTTTCCTTAGGATTGACTTGTCATGAAAAACTTTGGTTTTTTCTTTGTAAATTTTCTCGTTTTCATATGTGTCGTTCCTAAGTTCTTCTAGTTCGTTGAGTTGTAGTTTTCGGTTTTCGCCAGCTTTCTAAAGATCAAAGTTTAAGTTCTTAATTGCCCACAACGCTTTGTGTTCGATTTCAACGGGTAAATAGCAAGCTTTACCGTAAACTAAACGAAATGGGGACATCCCAAGGTTAGTTTTAAAAGCAGTACGGTAAGCCCAAAGCGCGTCGGTCAATATCTGAGACCAATCTTTTCGATTTTTATTGACAGTTTTCTCCAAGATTTGTTTTATTTGTCGATTTGAAACTTCAACTTGGCCACAAGTTTGAGGATGATACAGAGTGGATAACTTGTGAGTTATCGAGTATTTTTTCATTAAAGTTTCAAAAGAACGGTTGCAAAAATTGGTCCCGTTATCACTGATTATTGTGCGAGGTGTGCCAAACCTCGAAAAGATGTTTTCTTTGAGAAATTTCACAACAATTTTATGGTCGTTGGTTTTGCAAGGAACGGCTTCGACCCATTTCGAAACGTAATCGACAGCAAGAAGGATATACAAGTTTCCAAAAGAATTGGGAAAAGGTCCCATAAAGTCTACACCCCATACATCAAAGATTTCGATCGTAAGAATGGGGTTAGAGGCATCATATCTCGTCGAGAAATTCGTCCAAGCATTTGACATCGATCGCAAGTTTTACAAAATTCAAACGAGTCTTTGAAAAGAGAAGGCCAATAGAAACCACACTGAAGCACTTTTTCCGCAGTTTTTCGAGGACCGAAATGTCCACCACACGCTTGATCGTGGCAAAATGAAAGAACGCTCGTAATCTCATTATCCGGAATGCAACGTCGGATGATTTGGTCGGGATAATATTTGAACAAGTATGGATCGTCCCAATAGAAATACTTCACTGGGGACATGAATTTGAATTTGTCCTATTTGGACCACGATGAGGGAGTTTCTTTAGTGACTAAGTAGTTCACTATATCAGCGTACCATGGGTCGATAGAAATTGAAAGGAGTTGTTCATCGGGGAAGTTTTATTGATTGGCAAAGAAGATGGTGCGTTCGGAAGACGAGACAAGTGATCGGCTATGACATTATCGGATCCTTTTTTGTCTTTAATTGTAAGGTCAAATTGTTGAAGTAAAAGGATCCAACGAATCAAGCGGGATTTGGCATCCTTTTTAGCGAAGAGATATCGAAGCGCAGAGTGGTCCGTGTACACAGTAATGTGTGACCCTATCAAGTATTGTCGGAATTTTTCAAGAGCAAAAACGACAGCTAGAAGCTCTTTTTCGGTTGTTGTGTAGTTGAGTTGAGCGTCGTTCAAAGTCATACTCGCGTAGTAAATGACGTGAAGGATCTTGTTGATGCGTTGTTCTAAGACAGCACCAACGGCAAAGTTCTAAGCATCACACATTATTTCGAAAGGAAGATCCCAATTGGGCGTACAAATGATTGGAGCAGAAATGAGTTCATTCTTAAGACGTTCAAAAGAAGAGATACAATCAGAGTTAAAATCGAAAGGAACGTCTTTTCCAAGAAGAGTCGTCAAAGGACGAGTAATTTTGCTAAAGTCTTTCACAAAGCGTCGGTAAAAGCCAGCATGTCCAAGAAATGATCGAAAATCTTTAACAGTTTTGGGAATGGGTAGATTTGCAATAACATCGATTTTCGCGTTATCTACCTCAATGCCTTTATTTGAGATGATATGTCCAAGGACTATGCCTTGTTTGACCATAAAGTGGCATTTTTCCCAATTCAAAGTCAAATGTTTTTCTTTACATCGATTTGGAACCAATTCGAGATGATGTAAACATTGGGAAAAAGAATCGCCAAAGATTGAGAAATCGTCCATAAAAACTTCTAGAAAGCATTCAATCATGTTGGAAAAGATTCCAACCATGCAGCGTTGGAAGGTCGCAGGAGCGTTACAAAGTCCGAATGGCATACGTCGATAAGCAAAGGTACCGAATGGACACGTGAAAGTTGTTTTCTCTTGATCTTCGGGAGCGATGGGAATTTGGTTATATCCGGAATAACCATCAAGGAAGCAGTAAAATTCGTGGCCGGCTAAACGTTCGAGCATTTGGTCAATGAAGGGAAGTGGGAAGTGATCTTTTCATGTTGCGACATTTAGTTTTCGATAGTCAATGCAAACACGCCAACCCGTTTGAGTACGAATTGGAATAAGTTCATTTGAATCGTTCTTGACAACGGTTAGCCCAGGCTTTTTCGGTACAACATGAATTGGGCTAACCCATGAACTATCAGAGATTGGGTAAATGATTCCGTTGTCGAGAAGTTTAAGAATTTCATCACGCACCACATCTTTCGTTTTTGGATTAAGCCTTTATTGCGCGTCACGACAGGCTTGGCATCATCGATTAAATGGATGCGATGTTGAACAATAGCAGGGCTAATCCCCTTTATATCAGAGATCGACCATCCAATCGCTTCCTTGTTTTTCGAAAGAATAGAAAGTAAGGAGGTTTCTTGGTCAAGAGAGAGAGTCGCAGAAATTATGACGGGTAACGTTTCGTTATCACCTAAGTATGTGTACTTAAGGTGATCGGGAAGTGGTTTGAGGTCCAACTTCGGGAGTTTTTCGATCAAAGAATTGGGTTGAGATTCGGACTCTACTAGAAGAGATTCAAAGGGAAGAGTGTATTCAATTTCGCTGGGAATTTCGTGAAACAATTTTTCATATTCAGCTTCACGTTCGTCGCTAAGGTCAATTGTCTCGTTTTCGAGGTTTTCGTGAATAGCACTAACTTCCAACGTTTGGTCATGAGGTTCGTTCGATTGGCTTTCAAGATTGAAAATGTTGAGATCCAAAGTCATGTTTCCAAAAGAAATTTTCATCGATCCGTTACGACAATTGATTAAGGCATTTGAGGTGGCTAAGAATGGTCGGCCTAAAATCAATGGAATTTGACTCAAGGGATTCGTTACAGGTTGTGTTTCGAGAACGATAAAATCAACGGGGAATATGAATTGCCCTACTAGAATGAACACGTCCTCGATTTCTCCCACGGGTTTCTTAATCGAGCGATCGGCAAATTGAAGCGTGACTTTTGTGGGTTTGAGCTCACCTAAGCCTAATTGTTCGTACACAGAGTATGGAATCAAATTGACACTCGCGCCTAAGTCTATCAAACATTTGTTAATCATCTTGTCTCCAATTGTACATGAAATCGTAGGGCAGCCAGGATCTTTGTATTTTACGGGCATGGATTGGGACAAGACTTCACTCAAACTGGCGGCTAAGAAGACTTTTTTGGGCACTTGAGTGTGTCGCTTTTGGATACCCAAGTCCTTAAGGAATTTCGCGTATGTTGGGACTTGCTGAACGATGTCAAGAAGCGGAATGTTAACTTTGACTTGTTTAAAAATTTCCAACATCTTTTCCATTTGGTCCGAGTGTTTCTTAGGTCGAAGACGATGTGGAAATGGGACACGATACTCGGTAGGCAGGTCTACCCGAGTAGAAGAAGAAGAGTTTTGACTGGCATTCGATTCAATGTTTGGCTCCACGTTCTGTTCAGATTCATTTGTTGTTTTAGAAGTATCGAGAGAAGTTTCCGGTAAATCGTTTGGATTAACGACTTGATTATCGATTTGTTTCTCGGAACGAAGAGTTATGATAGTATTCAATTGGGTGACGTTGCTATCTTGAACAACATGGGCTTGATTTGAATTTGCATTTTGATTTCTGGGATTTGGAAGGGGTTGGCTTGGGAATGTTCCTCGTTCATGTTCGCTCACAGACGTGGCTAATTGACTCATTTGCATTTCGAGTTTTGCAATTGATTGGTTTGTGTTTTGCATATATGAAGTCAATAAATTTTGCAAATTGCTATTTGATTGAAGGCTTTGAGTATTTGCTTTAGCCAACGTTTCAAGAGTTTTCTCAAGCGAAGTTAAACGTTTATCGTCTTGGGGAGGATGAGCAGCATTTTGTTGCGGTTGATTATGCGACGGTCCCGCAAGGTTTGGTTGAAAATTGTTGGGCTGAAAGGGAGGATTCGAAGCATTATTCGGAAATGCTTGAAAATTGGGACGAATCGTATTTGTGTTGGGATTGTTTTTGTTCCACGCAAAATTCGGATGATTTCTCCAACCAAGGTTGTACGTTGGAGAAAACGGGTCATTTTTGGCTTTATTGAAAGCATTGATTTGTTCGACAGAATTGGGACACTGATCGGCTATATGATTAGGATCGTTGCATTTATAACACATCGGTTGGGAAGCTTGGTTCATTTGATTCGATGAGAAAACGTTATCGAATTTTTTAATCATTGCGTCGATCTTAGCTTCCAAAGCAACAGAAGATCCTATCGAGTTTGCACTCGATCATGAGTAAATTGATTTTTCGTTTGATCGTTCCATTGGTATGATTTTTCAGCGAGGTTTTCAAGAAATTGCCAAGCATCGTCGTGATGTTGGGAAAAAAGTTGCCTTGGCACATTGATTCAAGCATGGTTCGTGAGCTGTTTTCGAGTCCATCGTATAAAATTTGGAAAATCGTCCATTTTTCGAAGTTATGGTGTGGACATTTTATCAAAAGTTCTTTGAATCTTTCAAAATATTTTCCAAATGGTTCTCCCTTGAATTGATGAAAATTTACAATTTCGTTTCGGATTCTACTTGTTTTTTCCAAAGGGTAGAACTTTTTTAAGAAAGCTTTTATGAATTCTTCCTACGTTTTAATCGAGTTCGATGGTAAGTTGTACAACCATTTTTCAGCATAATCCGTAAGAGAAAATGGAATTAATTGAAGTTTGATTCCGTCATCAGAAATTTGTTGAAGTTTAATGGTTGCGCAAACTTGTTCGAATTTAGTCAAGAAAATGTATGGGTCATCGTGCTCGAAATTGCCAAATTTCGGAAGCGTGGCAATATGGTTCGAGTGAATTTCGAAGTGGTTACCCGTAGGGGCGGGTAACGTGATGCAAGATGGAATAGAAACTCTATCGGGAAAGATTCTATCCATAAGAGTTCGAGAGGCGTTCTTGTTCGCCATTTCGGGAGGATCGTCTGTTCGAGTTAAACGGTTTGTAGAAGGGTCGTGAGTCCAACGATTTGTTGTTGTGTCACGAGTCCAAGTACTCATGCACAAGTGAAAGTCGAGAAGAGAAAGAAGTTAGAATCGAGTTTAGTGAAGGAAAGAAGATTTAAAAATCGAAGTGAAATTTTATTTTTTTTAGAGGAAGAAAAATATTTACCAAGTGAAATTTATTTTCAAAAGAGAGGTTTGATTTTTGTTTTGTTTTTGGTATTTTAAATTTTTATATATTTTTTTTGTTTTTGTAAATTTTTTTGTGGAATTAAAAACTAAGTTAAGAAAAATTTACAATTTTTATTTTATGGATTTTAGATTTTTTTTTTGGTTTTTTTATATATGCATGAACTAATGCAACTAAACGAATGCAAAGGACTTAATTACAGTTTTCTGTCCTTAGTAGCTCCTAACCCAAAATTGTATAATCACACTTTGTCTTAAATCAACAAAAATATTTCTCAGCCAGGTAACGGGCAGGGGTGGGGTTATCGGTGCACAACGAATCACCGTAGCAATGCAGCCGAAGGTTTAAGTACCTTCAGAGTAACAACCAGTATAATATTTACATATCACCGTAATTTTTATAACTGGTTATTACTCTGCCGTAGCCTAGACACCAAGAAATAAAATTGTTCAAAGAAAACAATTATGAAGATACAATTAAGCCCTAGATGAGCTCGCGACACCCTTAAGTCGAATGTCTAACCTTTATTATTAGTCAAATTCTACAATAAAATGCGTTTGTGGGCTAAGGAAAGGGTGATGAAATCCCTCACCTTATGTGAATTGGGGTATTGCCCTTAGAAAAGAAAATAAGATGAGATGGATGCAAAAAAAAATTAAACGTGAATTTACAATGCTACTAAAATGAAGTTTGTTTTTGTTTTTGAATTTTGAAATTTTTTTTGTATATATAAATGCAAATGCAAGCAACGAACAATGCACTAGAGATGAAAGCACAATACCGGAGCGTGCAGATTATTAGCAATTTTTTTTAAGCAGCAAATTTTTTTATAAGCAAACTGCAATTATTTTTTTAGGCAAGCAGTTCTTCCTTTTAATCTGCTTTGGCAACCTGAAATGAAAAACAAGATATATTCAACAATTATTATTATTATTATTATTATTTTAGTATGTTTATCAAAGATGAAAAACAAAATAAGCGAAAAACAAAACAATTGAAAATAAATAAATGAAAACAAAAACAACTGAAAACAAATGAAAAATGAAAATTAAACAAAGTTTATTTTTTTCGGATTTTTTTTAATTTTTTTTTTGGGAGAGAAAACTTAAAAGTAGTGTTTTACTTAAAAAAAAATAAGTGGTGGTTTACAACTAAACTAAAAGAAAGCAGATTTTTTTTAAGTGGAAGAAAACAAATTCTTTTGCTTTTTTTTAACAAGAAACAAAAAGGAAACGAATCTAAAACAAATTAACAAAAAAAAAGGAAACCACAGTACTCTTTTTTTTTAATTCAAATGGAAACATGAACTTGACGGAGGAAATCTAATTCCCAACTACTCCTTAGTTCACGTTATTAAACAACAAAACCTCTCAAATTCTCAAATACGCCTATCAAATTCCCAATATTCGAAATCTAATTCCTGAAATCGAATTTCAATTCTCGCCTGTCATGAATTTACTGCATTTAGGAGATTTGAATTCAGGCAACACGGCTTGTGTTTTGAATTGAGAAATTTGTGCTGAAGGTCATGGTTGCGGGATGGTTGTTCGATTCAAGGTAGGCAGAGTGAAGTAGCGGGTGATTGCGCTTGGTTCGGCTGTCGGTGAGGTCAATTTTCGAGAGGCGATGGAGGTTGGTTGTGCTCACAGTTGAAGGTTGTGGCTGCTTCGGATTTGAGGTGGTGGTGGTTTGGGCTGGGTGATTGAAGGCGTAGGGGGTGGTTATGGATAGTGAAGTGTACGTGGGTATGTCTATTGCAATGTTTGTGATGAATGAATGTTTGTTGCATGAAGTAGGAGATGATAGGAATGGTTGGTGATGGTGGAATTTTGTTGGTGATGGTGATGAATGAATGTATGAGTGGTTTTGGGGTGTGCAGTATGTTGCACTGGTGGAGGACGATGTTGCACAGTGTAGGCCACTGTTTGGTGAACTGATGGATGGCACTAGAATGTTTATAACAAAGAATGGTGGAAGTGTTTGGTGTATATGGGGGTGTTGAAGGGGTGAGGTAGGTTCTGACAGCAGTTTGGAGTAGTTGCAGAGGTGAAAGACGGTGAAGGTTAAAAAAGATGGTGGTTTTGTCGACGGTTCGCGAGTTGATTTGGGAAGTTTGGTGCTGTGAATTTTGAGTGGCGAAATTGAGTTCGATGAAGTGGCGGTTGATTGCTGGCGTTGCGTTGGAGGTGGAGATGAGTAGCTCGGTGGTTATGTCTGTGATCTCTGTGTTGAGGTTAGTCTTTTTATTTGGCAGTGATGATAGGCTGGTTATTGACAGTGGGATTTGGATGAAGTTGTGTGTGGTCAGATGTTGATGTGTACCGCTCTTTGTTGGCAGTGTTTCTGTATATAGTGGCCGATTGCAAGGATAGTGTGGATGTGATTGCAGGGATAGTGATTGTCGTTTGTGGATGTGGTTTGTGGGTGGCACAACAATGATAGGAGATGACAGGGGCTGGTTAGTTGTTGTCAGTGTGGTATGTAGGCAGGTGTTGGAGGGTTGTTGTAAACTGAGATGGCCAGGAAAGTGTTAATGTGGTGAAATTGAAAGTGTGAAGAAGATGATGGAGTTTGCTGTTTGTTTGTTGGGGATGTAGCAGTGGTAAGGATGACAGGCAATGAACTGTGCAGTTTTATTGATGTTCGTCTGGTGATGATTCTGTTGTTGTTATGAACTGTTGAAGTCAGGGTTCTGGTGTAAGGGGATGACAGAGGAGTATGGATGTGGTGGAGAGGAAAATATGGTGAAAGTTCTGGATAGTAGCAGTGGCAAGGCAAGTATATGCAGTTGTATCTGCACACGGTGGTGGATATGTAAGTGATGGTCAGAGATGAGATTGTTGAAGGTAATATTAGTGGGGAGTAGAAGTTGTTAGGAGGTAAAGAATGGATGTGAAGTGTGATGGTCAGACAGCGAAGTAGGTTGAAGTAGATTGTGGTGATATGCCGGGGTATTTTTTAGTTGAAGATGTTCAGGTATTGTTGATGTAGAGGGAAGGGAATAGTTTGATGGTCTGTTGTGCACAATTGGGCTGTGGACAGAACAGCGGTTTGTATATAGTTGAAAGACAGTGCACAGAGGTGTAAACAGTAGGGTAGTTTTGTTGAATGGCAGAGGGACTGGTAATATGAATAGTGACAGGAATTGTTGTAAAACAGAGAATAGTTGTGTGCACAGTGCAGTTGCACAGTTTTAAAATTGTGTAAAACAGAGAACAGAATGTGAATGTAAGCAAATGCAACTAATAAAGATGTTTTTGTTTTCATTTTGAAACTGTGTATATATTTTTTTTAGAAAAAAAAATAAATGCAAATGCAATGCAAATTTGAAAACTAGAAAACAATAACAAACACTCAAACAAATGCAAACAAAAATCAAGCAACACACTTTTTTTTAATGCAAACACACAAAATAAAAACACACAAAAATCAAACGAAAAAAATAATCCGAAGAATAGAAAATTAAAATCAAGACAATTCCCCGGCAACGGCGCCAAAAACTTGTTCGTCGATGGAAATTTTATCGGTTTAGAAAACCGTCGAACGAATTTAAATTAAAATTTACCGCAAGCGCACGACGTACACTTTGTAGTACGTGGCGTATACGGGTCGATCCGCAAGGAATTGTGAGAGATTAAAAATCTATTCAATCAAATTAGACCAAAGTGAGATGAAAGTTGTAAACTACAAAAGGAAGCTAAAGCTAGAATTAAAATGTGATTTAAAAGAAAACTATTAAACTAGAGAACAATTTAGAGGCAAATCCACTCTAATATTTTTGTAAATCAACAAACAAAGAATTTATGATCTCCAACTTTGATATTAAGTGAAATAAGTGTTGCATTTATCATAAGTATGGTTTGTTTATGTTATTAATTAACATAACTCAAACCATCAAACTATAATACAACAATTATACCACTTATAATTCTCATGAAAATGAAGCCAAAGCAAAAGTTATTTTAAGTATGATCTATTTACCATTGTAACTAGTAATATAGATCATCAAATTTCATTTTTACTTTCATTTCAAAATCAAAAATGGATTAGCAAATGATGATGCAACTTGTGTTTATGTTGAATAAGTATAGCTCATTTGCATAAGCAATATAAGCTATCAAACCCACTTGTATAAACTTACATCAAAATTCACTTTCATAAAGCACAAACAAAGAGATCATAAATCATAACAAATGTTGAAATTACATAATATTTGAGAGCTTCATTACCCCTAAATTAAAGGGGTTTAGCTACTCATTTGTGGCATTGAAGCAACACAAGTAAATTTCAACATTAAAAAGAGAAGAAAATAGAAAATAAGCAAATAAAGCAAAAGAGATTAGCTACTAACTACTTGCATAAAAATATAAACTACACTACTTGCATAAATGTAAATCTAAGCTATGAACATTAAAGGAAAGAGAGCATAGAAATAAACATTAACAATAAAATAAAGAAAAGCATGTAGAAAAGAGAGAAGAAAGAGGCTTGGAAGCCATTTTTATTTCATAGAACATTGAGCTTACAATTTGATCTCTTAATTTCCTAAGTAAAATGATAGAGTAGATGATCTTTACATGTACACAAGTGAGCTATTTAAACATGTATAAAACCCTAATTCCATTTTTAGGGTGCTTCCCAAAATGCCCTTTAGGAAGTGTGGCCACCAAGTAACCATTAGCCACTAATTAATCCCTCATTAAAAGTGCATGAAGCTTTAACCTCCACTTAGTTGTCCATTAGCTCATAATTGTACATTTAGGTAAGTGGGTGGGGTCCTCCATGATCTTGAGCTTGAATTATTTCCCCTTCATTCCTTTGTATTTCTTTGAGCATGCATATATCATCATGAATCCCTCTTCCATATGCATCAAAATATCCTATAAAAATAATAAAAATTTGTCCAAGTAAAAATTCTCAAATGACACATGCACAAAAATGACCGTTTTGCCCCTGTATGAAGGTGAATATATGATGATTTGAAATTAATTGAATTTTGGTTTTAAACATGTAAAAATGCCCAAATATGATGTTTATTTAAATAAAAAGAGATAAAATATGGATGTAAATATATGCACATTTACGTGCACATCAATATGGATATGTGCGCATTTTCATATTTTATTTTTGTTTATTCCATGGTTTCTATAAATGGATGATTATCATATGATTGTTGCATTTGGCTGATGGTTGTAGCACACATATAGAACTATCAGTTATCATTAGAAAACTTGCATTCATTTGGATACATGGCATGGACATGATTGCATAAAAGGAGGTCGATTGAATCAGTAGACCGCCTAATCTTTTGCATTAGTTAGGGACATTGACACTACACTAGTTGCGTACATATCATAAATTGCATTAGATAAGCTTAAGGACAATGGATGTAATGGATGATGGTTGAGTAGTTGGTTGTCGAACTTGGATGAAAATATTTATTTCATTCTTCTGTCCTTAGAGATTTCAGGGACGAAATCCTTTAAGGAGGGGAGAATGTAACAACCCGAAATCTAAGCTATAATAATTAATTAATGAATTAGTTGAATAATAAAATAATTTTGTGAAATTATCAAAATTGAGACACGGGAATTGTACCATTGTGTCCGTGGTAATTATTTGGTCAATTTCCATATATAGATTGTCAAAATCCGAGTTAATACGAAGGAGATACGAAAGAAAGAAGAAATCAGAAAATAAAAGAGAAAAGAAAAAAAATAACATAGGCCAGGTCGACCCTAGGGTCGACCCCTAATGTGTCCGGGTCAACCTATAGGTCAACCCAACACATGCAAGGGTCGACCTGCATGTCGAACCGCCTCAGTATATGGGGGATGTTTCGTCCAGACCAAATCGTGATGTGTTTTATTATTTTTACTCCATCTCGTGCATCCGTACTTCCATCCGACGGTTCCCATCGAACCTATGATGTGGTTGCACTAGATTTAATCTACAAATCCAACGGGCTGAGTCCCCAAGTAACCCTATAAATAGACCCCTAGGCATAATTGTTTTTCTCATTCAGATTTTCTCTTATTCGGGTTCATTGCCACAGGCTGGACCCTAGAAATAAAATATTACTAAGGAGAGAAACTTTCTAAAAAAATATTTATGCTCTAGGAGAGGATCAAGGAAGACCAAGGGCTAGAGTTGAGGACCATAGGTGATTGTTTAAGTAATTATTTTAGATTTTTAAGTAATTTAAAATAATAGGGTTCTCAATAGTTGTAGTTTTTCTGCAATTTTGAGACCGCTTTTATATAAATTGTTTACAATTAATTTTTAAAGTTCTTTTCAGTCAATTTTATTCAGCTATTTTTATTTAGCTATTTTATTCATTTATTAAAAGTTATTTACTTTTTTACAGTTATTTTTATTTTATTTACATCCGTTTTACGTTAGAATTCAGCCTGTAAATGTTAGTTTCTTTTTATTCCTTTTTACACGAATAAAATAATAAAAAGAGGATAATTCGCTAATATGGACTAAAATATAAGAACACTAAATTTATAGAAAATTTGATGTAAATAACTGTAATAAAAAGAATATATACTGAAATAGGCAAATTTAACATTTGCAAGCAAGTTTATAACTAGTAGTTATAACTAAGAAGACAGAATAAAATGGAAATTATAACGTGGGTTATAATTAAGTAGAAAGAACAAAAAGAGGCTTATTTTAAAGACTTAGAGTTAAGTTAATAAGCAAACAGAGCAGAATTAACAGAAGAGGCTTATTTTAAAGACTTACACTAAGTTAATAAGCAAATATAGCAGAGATAACAGAAGAGGCTTATTTTAAAGACTTAGAATAAGTTAATGAGCAAATATAGCAGAGATAACAGAAGAGGCTTATTTAAAAGACTTATACTAAGTTAATAAGAAAAGATAGAAGTAGGACCTGTACCAGTAGCATTCCCCTTCAGTCAAGAACTGATGGTCTCACAATAGATTAGGTGGGGCTGGGACATGCTTATGTTGTTTAGGGTAGATAAGTGGTCAATAGATAGAGGCTCAAATCGATGGATTTGGGCAAGGGGTGCAACTAGATTTTGTTTGATAGGACTCATACCGGCAGCATTCCCCTTTCAGACTAGGACTAATTGTCTTACAACACACTTAGGTGAGGCTGGGCAGGACCCTGTCAGTCCAGGACAGATGGTTTCACAATAGATCGGTGCAGGGATATAAGTATTTGTTTTGTTTATGTACTATGATATTATGACTGAGATGGTATTTTTCATGAGACATATGTATTTGGTATTTTGAGACATATTTTGGTTATGACTTATTTATGAATTTTTTAATTTTTAATGAGTTACTGTTTCCGCTATTTTATTTATTTGTCTTGTGAATCTTAGTCTCTATAAAGTTTTAGCTATACCCACAACGCACCACATCTTTTAGTGTGCCCTTTTGGGTATACTAAGGGGTGTGGGGTGTTTCAGACTACAACATTTGAATAACATTTTAAATCAACCCATACACATTCAAAAGCACACCATAACATAGGTCATTCAAATAACATTGCAATGAAATATGATACCATACCATACGCAACAACATTATAATAAAACCATATATCATACCATTCACATATTACATTCAAAACCACACGCGCATTCAAATTCACATAACATCGACGATTTACAAACAAATCCAACACTATATAAATAGTAGGGTCAACAATCAACAATCGAATACAACCCAAGCTCATTCTTACTATAGTAACGAACAACATACGACAGCATCACTAAATCAATATAAATTTCAATGACAAAAGCGATATTAATTACTCGTCCGGATACATGGTAGCATGAACAAACCATGCTTCTTCAGGGACTTTTTACTGCAAGTACGAATTATGTTTCTATAATTAAAGATTATTTTTACCAACCGTAAAACTTCATCATACATCTCTAGAGCATATTCAACCCCTCTGCGACATATTAGAGGATTTATCTATCGAAAGAAATTATAGTAGTCGTACACTTTAGGCATCGCTCTATACCACACATAACGTGGACATCTATAGAACCTACAACCTACATTGTTTTTATTTTGCACAGGATCACATCAAAAGTAACTCTGAAGTGATGCCATTTCTGAGGGGGGTGCTCTCAAATAGCTAATTCTTTCTTATGCTTCATATGCCAATCGACGCAAGGCTCTTTTAATTAACGCTTCCTCTTTCACTACCACCTTCGATGCCGAAAAAGCAAACAACTAATTTTGAATCAACAAAAACTTCTTTACTCAACCTATGCTCAATTGCCTCAACATTCATTTGAATTTCGGATACAACACCATAATTATGGGAGTATTGTGGTAATTGTGTTTTGGAGATAACTTCAATATCATTGAAATTAACATTACAATCAAACTCCAAATTGCCATAAAATTTAAGCAAAGTCTTATATCAATTTCTTTATTATCCATAACAACTATAAAAAAATAACCAATTTTATCAACAAATATACAACAACTGAAAATCAACTTTAATTATTGAAAATTATCTTGGATAATTAAACATATCTACTAAAATTACACAATTTCGATGAGAAAAAAATTGCAATTGTGGAAGAGAAGCGGGGTGATGGTTTCGGGTTTTTCGTAAAGTAGAAATAGGGAGAGAGAGGAAGGAGGTGTTATTTTGTAAAGCAGACATAATGTAAGTGGTGAACTTATCAAAATGCGGCGCACTGGCTCCATTTCAAAATACACCCAAATGTTTTGTATTAAAACATTGTTGGCGCTATTTCAAATTGCGCCAATGGGGCTATCTGAAATGTTGCCAACTATGTTTACTTGAAAAAATACTTGCAGCATTTGAAATATCGCTTGTACACTTTGGCTAGCGTGACGCTGAGCTAGCTAAAAGTGGCATATACTTGTAATTAGTTTTCAAACTGGCTTATTTGTGTAACAAAGTTGCAAAACTGGTCAAAAAAAAACCCTTTTGCCTTTTCCAAGTTATTTCAATTAAACTTGATATAGGAAAGTTAAAATGTGCAGTTTATCTAACATGACTACTACATGTAAATCACTTATTTTAATTTTAGTGTTTGACAACTTAGTTGAGTTTTCATCCTTGCTTTTTCCTTCATTCTTAGCTTTCTCTCCTAAACTTACATGAAACATCTCATTATATATCCAGAAATGTTAATAGAGTGTAAAGAGTTGTTTGGACCTTTTCTCTTCATCCTCTATATAATTTTCAAAATAATTAGTCTTTTTCAACCTATAATTTTTCTCTATCCCCAAGTTTAAAGTTTATTTTTTGTTTCTTTGAATAGAATCGATAGCAACACTGGAATCTTGCTTGAAAATTTCAATCTCTCGATTAAATAAATAACTATTGTTCATCCTAATTTCCATATTTTATTTGCATTTTAACTTATGCTTTATATTTTTGACCATTAGAATAAGAGTTTCACTTCCTATAATTTAGGCTTTGTTTATGTGAAATGTATTGATTTCGTTTATAAATATAGATTTTAATGCGAAAGAAAAATTGGAGCTTTGTAAAATAATCAATGAGCATGTCAAGGCAATATAGTAGTTAATTTTTTTCAAAAAAGAAAATTAACTTTCCTCTAGTTCTCTGCGACTCATTTTCATTTTGGGTTGAACTAATGATTGAATTTGGATAATGTTAGCATAAAATGAACTAAAATTTTCGTTTTTCCATTTTGGCACAATAATATATTTGCAACCTAATAGAATATACATAAACAATGCATCTATTAAATCAGGTAAAGTGTCAGGTGTTAACCAAATTTTAATTACTTCTCTCATAGATTTTAATAACATGAAACATAAGGTTAATTATTATATAGTTGATTAAGAATTTCAGTTTCAAATACTAAGGCTTTATTTAAGTAATTTATTATTTCATTCAGTAGAATGGTTTTATACAGTGAAAGAAAAATTAGAGCTTTATAAAATCATAAATGAACTTATCATAACTGTTTGGTTATCAATGTTTAATATGTTTAACCTTCTTAATTTCTCCAGCTTCCATTTCCATTTTTAATTGAACTAATAACAACCTAAAATTAAATTTAGACAATGCTAGCTTGAAAAAGAGTGATTTCTTTTCATTTATGCACAATAACAAAGTTGCGACATAAATAGTATATAAATATGTTGAACTTAAAATTCTAGTAAACAATCAGTTATCAATCTGTTTTCATTTTTTCACCCTACATGATATCATCCTTGCTTTCTCCTCCATTCTTAACTTTCTTTCCTAATGCCACATGTATCGCTAATTATGTATTTAGAAAGTTTCATAGATTGTAAATAACTCAGTTTATAAGTTTTCATAATATTTAATCATTTCTAGTCTATAATTTGTCTCCATCCCCAAATTAAAAGCTCAGTTTTTATTTCTTCCAGTAGAATCAATAGCAATAACGGAATCTTGTTTTAATTTTCAATCTTTCAATCAAGCAAAAATTATTATTCATTCTAATTTTTATTTAGCTTTTCTTTTGGATTTCAACATAATGTATTATATTATCGACCACTAAAGTGAGAGTTTCACTTTTTATAATTTAGGGTATTTAGCTGATAATTTATTTAAAAAAATTTACTTTCTTCCATTTCCCCACCCCCATTTTCATTTTGAGAAGAATTAATGATAGATTAGGTATAATTTAGACAATGTTAGTATAAAACGAAGTAAACCTACTTTTTTCCATTTTTGCATAGAAATAAGTTTCAACCTAAAAAAATGTACTAAACAATGCACCTATTAATCAGGTAAGTGGTCAACTATTACCTAATTTTTACTTCTCTCTTAGATTTTAGTTCCATGCAACATAATAGTTCTTATTATATTGTTGATTAAGTATTTCAATTACAATAATTAGGGCTTGATTTAGGTTGAAATTATTATTTCATTTAGTAGCATAGTTTTATATGGTGAAGGCATAATTGGAGCGTAATAAAATCATCAATGAACGTATCATGACCGTTTAATAATTAGTTTTTGTTATATTTAATATTCTTCATTTCAAAACACCAGAATTGGACATTCCCAACTTTTATAACTGTTACAAATCCGTTTTGTAATGGAAATCACCGTGTAAACAAGGTGCATGTGCAATTTCGCTCACATAATTTGTAATTGTTATAATTGTTACAAATGTTGAAATTTGCAATGATTTTAATCATTACAAATTCTTTTATTTGAAACGATTATATCCTTTACAATAACAACTTCAACAATATTATAAATGACTAATTATCAATGGTTTTAACCGTTGGTAATATTCAAATTAGCAGCCCAATGTATATGAGATTAGGTCACAACAAACACATATATAAGAAAAAGCTGAGAAAGAAAATCATTTAGCCAAAATCAAGACTAAAGTATACTAAATAGTACTAACAACTTTAACTACAGCATTAAGAGTTTTAATATAAAGCATACTAAATGGCTTAGCTTCTAATCCAGTGACACTTAATTCAGTTTCACATCAAAAATCAAACATCCACTACTATACCATATCAAAATAGATGTGCATAGTACAACTAATTTTATTACAATAATAGGCAACGAGCATATAATCCTACAAAATAGTATGTAGCTTTTAACATCGCACTCAATCTTCAACTTCAGAAAATTTGAAAAATCAAATAAGAGAGCCAACTTTTTTCTTTATAGTATCATAAATATTGAATATTTACCCTATTTGTGAAAGTGTAACATCCTCTATCTAGAGGTCTAAGGCTAAGCGCTACAGATGCTGCAGCCATCTATAGTATTTACTTCCGGTGACTAAATACGGCTATGTTAATGGTATCTATAATATCCGAAGCACTTGAATATGAAACAAATCACATATTTCAAAATAACAATTTTCCATTACATTTCAAAACAGATGTTCCATATTCAGATTACATAATCCCAAATGTCTCCCAGGTAATGATAGAATATACTTATTACAAAATACGCGAAGAGCGACATATGAAGATGCCCCTTGGATAATCAAAGTCATATAGTCATAATTGACATAGTACATACACAGTGGAAATAAACAAAAAACAAAGAACTGCAACTCCTAAATAGCTATCAGTTAGCCTCCTGCTCGCCTCCGGTAGCTTTATTCGTCATTCTACTAAAAACCTAAAAGAACCTCAACCCTCAGCCTACTCAAATCAATTTTGAGCACCCGAGAGTTTAAGGGGAAAACATAAACTTCGAGTTAGACATAAAGCCTGGTGTGAATAATACTGTACATCTCAATTATTAATGTTATGTGAGATCACGTCACTTAGCGGAACGGGTTTCCCCTCACTAACATCCTTATAAAACATATCTTTCCACAATTCTTTTCCTACAACCAAAACTGGTTAAATACTATAAAGCATCATTATGTAAATGTACATATCAGGTAATAAAAGAATTATCTGTTCAAACACTTTAGTTTCGTTTGGCTAACTATTAACCTTTGGCTGACTCGGGCCTACCAGACAAAATAACAAAATAGTATAACATCTGTTAGACACCCCTCTTCTGGACGGTTTGTCCTTAACTATCTGTTAAATACTTCTCTTCTGGACGGTCTGTCCCTAACTTAACATCTCCCAGGGTCACCTGATCCTAATGGTTTTGTCGGCTTACCAATAACCTATATGTATACAAATATATATTCCCTTCAGTGTGTAATCATAATTTTAGACTTACTTATGAGAAAGCCCTACACATTGGAATTTTGGACTAAATTAGCTGGGGCCAAAAGCTAATGTATATGGCGCGACCCTATACCAGTCCCATCTGGTATTCTAATATCTGAGTCATTTTTACTTAAGGATCCCTTCCCATAATTTTCGTTGAAAACCTTTTTCAAAATGATTTAAAACCTTTAAATCAACTCATACAAGGAAAATACATATACTCTATTCTTTACTCAAAATCACCTTTCCATGTTATATATATACTTTACTCAAACCTTAGCTGATGAAAACATTTAAACACTTGAAAGTATCCCTTTCGATCCTATTGAAAGTACCCATTTCTAAACCATTTAAAGCATCTATTTCGAAATAAAGTAAAACCCTTTATTTATCTAGGCCAATACCTCCCTTTCGAAACCATTCTTAAACCCCTTTCGAAACTTTGAAAACCTTCCTTTCGAAAGCTTTAAAACCTTAGACATCATATCTTAAAACACTTCAAAACATTGCCTTTAGAAACCTTGGAAAACCTTTCATTTCAACCCTCACGAAACCATCAAAAAACTCTACCTTTCGACTCTTTCGAAACCCTTTGGGGAACCACCCCTTTGAAACCATTTTAAATACCTTGCGAAAGCATCAAACCTTTGAAACTCAAACCTTTCCAAAGCACTTGGGTTCAATTTAAAACAAGTGGAAAAACACCTTTTGAAACCATTTAAATCAACTCTTTCGAAACCTTTGGGTTATACTTCAATCAGAATAAAAAGGTCCTATAAAATCATTTAGGTCAAAAGCCTACCTTTCGAAAGCAATTCCTAAGTAATGAAGTGATGGTGTCGAAACCATCCCTCCGGAAGCATTGAAGAAGTAGTTAATTTTAAAAGCAAAGAATACCTTTCGAAACCATTGACTTCGAAAGGTAAAAAGGCGGCAGCTAGGGGTTTTGGCCCCTTCGAAAGCATTACTTAAAATAAAAGAGTGCAACCCATTCAAAACCCTTCCTTTTAAAATATTTGACCCAGTTGAAAGCCAACTGAGTCAAAACCTAACCCTTCGAAAGCAAAGCAGGCGCTACCTTTTATTTTAATATAAGGCATACTCCAACCCCTTCGGAACCTAGCATTTCGACCAAGTACCCTTCGCCTTTATCCTATGAGCTAGTACAAAGTAGCTTGATACCATGCGCATTGGTTTCGAAACCAATGGTGGCGAAAGGTCTGGGTCGGAACCCCCCTGTGCCAAAAGTGGTGACACACTAAAAACATGTTATTTTTGTTTTAATATTAAAAGAGAAACTTTTTAACTAACTCGCTTTTGTTTGTCAAAATTTCATTGGTTGCTAAATACCTTTTTCAAAAGTGCTGCCAATATTTTCAGAATTAAATAATGATTTTATTTTGCAAAATACTTCTTCTCCTTAATTAAATATATAAAACATTTAAGTCCCATACCTTAAATAATTTTATATATTCATCAAAGCACTTAGGAAAATTCTATAAAAATTCCAAAAAATCCTATTTAATATGCTTTCTAACTTATAAAAATTACAGACCTAAATAATTAATTATTTAGCCATAAATAATTTATAACTTAATAAATTATTTTCTTCACTAGAAAATTAATATAAAATCCACATTAATTCAAAAAACTATAAAAATTGAAACCCACCCCTTACATATTATTTCTGATCTACATTTAAATTTGCAAGGCATTTGGATGTCATTTAATAGGGTTTTCATGTCAAACATATCATAAAAATCAATATAAATATGCATAATCATCAACAAGTATATCTAAACATTTTGCTCTTCTAAAACATGGCTAAATCATGCAAGATAAATTCGGGTTTCTTCTTAAAACTGAAAACATATAGAAAAGTAAGATGTAGTCATTATTCACCTTAGCTTTGTGATTAAAGATGTGAGATTTGATCTTGATTAGGTTGATTTGATTTTCCTCTTGAAAACTTTAGCTTTCTCTTCTTCTTCTTTGCTAATGGTGTCCGACCTTGGTTTTGATGTTTTCGTTTGTGATAAGATGAAATGAAGGTGTGTTCATTTTCCCTAAGGGTTTAGGGTATTAGGAAATCCCTTTTTCCTATTTTGCCCTCCCCTATTTCCTAACACTAAGTCAATTTTAGTTCATTTATCTATTCAATATGGCACGGCTACCCTTAATTATATTCAAATCTCAATCTATTAATCATCTTACATTATTTTATTTAATTTACTAATTAAATATCCTAAATAATATTACTAGAAATATGGGGTGTTACAATCTCCCCTCCTTAAAGAATTTCATCCTCGATATTACGATATGGTACACAACAAAACAATCAAAGGTAAAACATACCTTCAAATAAATCAGGATAAGCGTCTCTAACCCTGCTCTCAGTTTCCCAAGTACAGTTTCTAACATCATCACTCCATTGGACTTTCACTAATCTGACTGTCTTATTCTTTAACTTCTTCTCATCTCTTACGACTATCTGGATCGGCTTCCTAACTATAGTCATGTCTGGTTCCACTGCTAAATCTTCTAACACAATCGGTGTTATAGTAGTGTCTAGATCCTAACACATTTCCTCAGATGAGATACATGGAAAACATCGTGGATTCTTGCCAAACTACTCAGTTACTCTACTCTATATGCGAGTTTCCCGATCCTTTCTAAAATAGGAAATGGTCCTATGAACCTTGGTGCTAACTTCCCCATCTTCCTGAACTTGATAACACCTTTCATCGATGATACTTTGACAAAAACATGATCTCCAACAGAGAACTCTAACTCTTTTCGTCTTCTATTTGCATAGCTTTTCTGTCTAGACCGAGCTTCCTTCATTCTTGCCCTTATCAGCTCAATCTTTTCTGTTGCTTCTTTTACCAAATCAGGACCAAGGACCAATCTATCTCCAGTCTCTAACCAACATGCAGGGGATTTTCACGGTCTTCCATACAATGCCTTAAAGGGTGCCATACCAATACTTGTCTGATAACTATTGTTATATGAACACTCGACTAAATGCTGATGGTCTTCCTATGATCCCCCAAAGTCCAATACACAAGCTCGCAACAAGTCCTCCAAAATCTTGTTAACCCTTTCCGTTTGTCCATCGGTTTGCGGATGGTAAGTGGTACTCATCTTGAGCTTGGTTCCTAAACTTTCCTGTAGACTCTTCCAGAACTCGCTAGTGAATAAGAAATCTCTATCGCTAACAATACTACTAGGAATTCTGTGAAGTCTAACTACATTCATCATAAATAATTTAGCCAATATTCGTGTCGTCCTAGTTGACTTAACTGGAATGAAATGGGCACTCTTGGTCAAACCTATCCACTATGACCCATATACTTTCATTTCCTCTACTAGATCTTGGTAACCCATCAACAAAATCCATAGAAATAGAATCCCACTACCATACTAGAATATCCAATGGCTGAAGCAATCCACTGGGCTTCTGATGCTCGGCTTTCACTTGTTGACAGTTCAAACACTGTTTCATGCATAAGCCAACATCACTCTTCATTCCTTCCTAAAAGAAATTTCTCTTCATATCCTGATACATCTTCGTTCCTCCTATATGAATAGTGAACTTCGAACGATGGCATTCCTCCAAGACTTCCTTCCTTATGTCTCCTACATTTGAAACACATAATCTACCCTTCTTTCTCAACCACCCATTCTGGTCAAGACTAAAATCCTTCAAGTCATCGCTCTCTGTTCCTTCCCTTAACTTCCTGATCCGTTCAGCTAACACTAGATCCTCCTCTTGTTTAGAAGCAATCTTCTCAATCATTACTGGTCGGATTTCTAAACAAGACAACCTAGCATCTTCTCTACTAGACCCAGCCTCGGATCTATATTGCACTTTACAAGCTGACAATGTTTCTAAATCCTTCCACTCAGCAATCATCGCTAAAACTGCATTCTAATGTTTCCTGCTAAATGCATCTGCCACCTTATTTCCTTTTCCAGGTGTATACTCAATTCCAAAATCATAAGCATCAATAAACTCCAACCATCTTTGCTGTCTCATGTTCAGCTCCTTCTGGGAGAATAAATGCTTCAACGACTTATGATCCATATAAAGCTCAAACCTTTCTCCCAAAAGGTAATGCCTCCACACCTTCAAAGAAAAAATAACTGCAGCTAACTCCAAGTCATGCGTTGGATATTTAACCTCATGGGGTCTAAGCTATCTAGAAGCGTAGGCAATCACTTCACCCCCTCTGCATTACTACAGCTCCCAACCCTATACCACACGTATCTGTATAAACTACTAAGTCCTGATTCCCCTTTGAAACCACTAACACCGGTGCATGGGTCAACAAGTGCTTCAAGCTCTGAAATGTTTCCTCACACTTATCGGTCCATACAAACTTTACATCCTTTCACGTTAGCTTAGTCATCGGTGCAACTATCCGTGAAAAATCCTTTATAAATCTCCGATAATACCCAGCCAATCCAAGGAAACTTCTTACCTTAGTTACCATTTCTGGTCTCTTCCAATTATTAATGGCTTCGATCTAATCTGGATCGACAACAATCCTTTCTTCGAAACGACATGACCAAGAAACTTCACTTCCTTCTTCCAAAAATGGCACTTTGAAAATTTCGCCTTCAGCTGATGCTCCCTCAATGTCTCAAGCACAACTCTAAGATGAACTTCATGCACCTTCTCATCCTTAGAGTATATCAGAATATCATCTATGAAGACTAACACGAACCTATCCAAGTGCTCTCGGAAGATCCAATTCATCAAATCCACAAAGAATGCCGGCGCATTAGTTAGTCTGAACGACATAACTAACCAATCGCACGATCCATATCTCGTCTAAACACCGTGAAAGGTATACTATCCTTCGCTACCCAAAGGTGATGAAATCCCGTTGCCAAATCCAATTGAAAAAATACCTTGGCTCCACTCAGCTGATCGAACAAATCGTCAATTCTCGGCAATGTATATCGATTCTTTATCATCCTCTCATTCAACTTACGATAATCGATACATAGCCTTAACGATCCATCCAGCTTCTTAGCAAATACTGCGGCTTCTCCCCAAGGTGAACTACTTGGTCTAATAAACTCTTGCCTTCCAAATCTACCAACTTAGCTTTCAACTCCTTCATCTTTGTTAGTGCCATCCTGCTCGGCGGCCTACTCACCGGTTCTACACCAGGAACTAAACCAATCTGAAACTCAATGGCACGTTTCGGTGGTAATCCAACTACAGATTCAAACACATCCGCGAATTCTCTAACTACGAAGACATGATTCAACTCATCTTCTAATTCCATAACACCCAAAAAAGCATTCACCACACAGCTAGGGTTTTCTATGGTATAAACTATCTGCTCATTACAGTCCGGGTGTCTAAGTGATATTTTCCTAACTAGGAAAACTATCCTAGCATCGTATTTACATAACCAATCCATACCCAATATAATTCTGAACCCAACAAAGTCAAACACGTGCAAACTGCAAGCAAAGGTCTAACCTAGCAAGTCAAACTCTAAGTGGTCACACTTCATCCCAAGCGTCGCATACCATCCTATTGGATTTGCAACTCTCAAGGAAGTAACTAAATATGTGGGTTCTAGGTTAATTTTTCTACCAAACATCGAGATATTAAATAATGTGATGCACCAGTATCAAACAAAACGCTAACATACATACCATGAATCTAAAGCATACCTCCTCACACAGCCTTTCCCTTCTCCTGCACTACTGGCCTTGAAGCAGCGGACTCCAATGCATACACTTGGCCCTTTCCATCCTTTGCGGGCTCCTTGCATTGATTCTTGTAGTGGCATCTGATCACAATTAAAGCACCTGATGTTCTTCTTTCCAATCACCTCCTTTCCTTTTCCTTTTTTAGTACAACACTCATAGGCGTAGTGTCCTTTCTTGTCACATTTGTAACTGACCACTTCAGACTTTCCCTTCTTTGTTGTTCCTCCCTTCTGAGCATTCTTCTTGTGGAAAAACTTTCTCTTTTGGCCTTGTCCAACCAGGACCTCCTTTTCCTTCTTCTTCTCCAAACAAGCTAATATCTCCTCATGTCTCAATGCCATTTCCACTACCACATCACATGGGTCTCTAATGTGAGGCAAAGTAGCCCTCGCAAATTCTAGCTTCAAACCTCTAATGAACTTTACATTCCTTTTCATCACCGTGTCAACAGTGGCATACCCATATCGGGCTAACTCCTTGAATCTACCAGCATATTCTAGAACTGATATCTCCCCTTGCTCAAGCTCAGCAAACTTTTGAACCAACACAGACTGCGCCATTACTGACATGAACCTTTCTTGAAACCTCCTCCTAAATTCTACCCACGTCATAGTCTCTTCATCCACACCAGTAGTTACAGCAGTATTCCACCGAAACAAAGTAGCTCCCTGAAGTTGTCTTGAAGCAGGTCTTCTTTTCTGCTCATCATTGAGCCCTAAGTCAGCAAAAATCCTTTCACAATGTAGCAGCCAATTTTCCACTTCGATAGCATCCTCAGTTCCAATAAACGGCTTTCCCCTAAGCCTAGCATAGTCTCTGCTCAAATTAGCATACTGGTTGGCTATCGGAGCTTCCTGAACTCCTCCTCCAGCAGCATTCCCTCAAACAACTCCAGCCGCGATTCCAACTTGCATCATGTTCACGAAAAACCGATACATGGCTCCCATATCCACTTGGGGAACCCCAGCACCAACATTATCAGCCTAAGCCTGACCTTGACCTCTTCTAGCATTTGGTCGGGAATTTCCATTTGTGGTGGTGCCATCTCCTTCTAGATTAACTCTGCCTCTTCTTTCGTCCATATCCGTATTCAAGCCTCATGAGATACAGAAGAATAGCCTAACAAAGATAGGAGTCTAGAGATAAAGCGTATACTTATATATAACAAATACAAGTACGTTACTATAACGTCATCCCATACCCCAATCTTTACCCTAATTCCTAAGGATTATGTTTTCAAAAATCATTTTCTAGTTAAAGTATTTCGTAAACCTATGCTCTGATACCAAGTTGAAACATCCCCTATTTAGAGGCCCAAGGCTAAGTGCTACAGATGCTACAGTCATCTATAGTATTAACTTCCGGCGATAAAATACGGCTATGTTAATGGTATCTATAATATCAGAAGCACTTGAATACGAAACAAATCACAAATTTCAAAATAACATTTTTCCATTACATTACAAAATAGATGTTCCATATTCAGATTACATAATCCCAAATGTCTCGCAGGTAATGATAAAGTATACTTATTACAAAATATGCCAAGAGCGACATATGAAGATGCCCCCTTGGATGATCAGAGTCATATAGTCATAATTGACTTAATACATACACAGCGGAAATAAACACAAAAAAAGAACTACAACTCCTAAATAGCTATCCATTAGCCTCATGCTTGCCTCCGGTAGCTTTATTCGTCATTCTACTAAAAACCAGAAAGAACCTCAATCCTCAACCTACTCAAATTAATTTTGAGCACCCGAGAGTTTAATGGGAAAACATAAACTTCGAGTCAGACATAAAGCATGGTGTGAATAATACTATACATCTCAGTTATTAATGTTATGTGAGACCACGCCGCTTAGCGGAATGGTTTTCCCTCACTAACATCCTTTTAAAACATATCTTTTTGCAAATCTTTTCCCGCAACCAAAACTGATTAAATAAAGTAAAGCATCATTATGTAAACGTACATATCAGGTAATAAAAGAATTATCTGTTTGAACAATTTAGTTTTGTTTGGTTAACTAATAACCTTTGGCTAACTCGGGCCTACTAGACAAAATAACAAAATAATCCAACATCCATTAGACACTCCTCTTCTGGACGGTCTATCCTTAACTATCTTTAAAATACTTCTCTTATGGACGGTCTATCCCTAACTTAACATCTCCCAGGGTTAGCCGATCCTAATTGTTTTGTGGGCTCACCAATAACCTATCTGCATACAAATATATTACCTTCGGTGTGTAATCATAATTTTAGTCTTACCTATGACCTGTGCAGTTAATGCCCCGCTATATCTCCGCTATAACTCCGATATATCTTATAGCGGATTCCTACCGCTACGATTTTTCCATATATCCCCAACTTATAGCATTTCTGCTTTAATCCCCGCTATTTCCGCTATATCCCGTTATTTCCGCTATAATCTGCTATTTCCGCTATATCTTCTATAAAAAATTGGATTGAAAAATGATATTTATATGCTATAAAAATTATGAAATTAATTAATTTCATTGAATTTTTGATATATGTTTAGAAATGATAATACTCTAATATTCTACTAAATTAAATTAAGTTATATAACAGTTTTACGTTCATTTACAATACATTTGCAAAAAAATTTATTTAAAATTATTTTTGTATTAATTATAATTCAATTGAATGTTAATTTTTCACATAATTACTATCTATATATTTGTAAAAACAACAAGTATGGGATTTATATGCTATTTTAGAGTAATCCGATATATCCCGCTATATCTTCGCTACATCCCCGCTATGACTTTTTGTACCTCTACCGCATTGAATCCACCGAGCGCTTTAACTGCACAGCCTATGACAAATCCCTACACACTGGAATTTTGGACTAAATTAGCTGAGACCAAAAGCTAATGTATAGGGCGTGACCTTATACCAATCCCATCTGGTATACCAATATCTAAGTCATTTTTACTTAAGGATCCCTACCCATAATTTTTGTTGAAAACCTTTTTCAAAATGATTAAGACCTTTAACTCAACTCACACAAGGAAAATACATATACTCTATGCTTTACTCAAAATCACCTTGCCATGTTATATATATACTTTACTCAAACCTTAGTTGATGAAAACATTTAAACACTTGAAAGTATCCCTTTCTATCCTATTGAAAGTACCCATTTCTAAACCATTTAAAGCATCTCTTTCGAAACAAAGTAAAACCCTTTATTTATCTAGGGAAAAAGGCCAAAAGCTCCCTTTCGAAACCATTCTTAAACCCCTTTCGAAACTTTGAAAACCTTCCTTTCGAAAGCTTAAAACCTTAGACATCATATCTTAAAACACTTCAAAACAATGCCTTTAGAAACCTTGGAAAACCTTTGATCTCAACCCTTACGAAACCATCAGAAAACTCGGCCTTTCGACTCTTTCGAAACCCTTTGGGGAACCACCCTTTTGAATCCATTTTAAATACCTTTCGAAAGCATCAAACCTTTGAAACTCAAACCTTTCCAAAGCACTTGGTTTCAATTGAAAACAAGTGGAAAAACACCTTTTGAAACCATTTAAACCAACTCTTTCGAAACCTTTGGGTTATACTTCAATCAAAATAAAAATGGTCTATAAAATCATTTAGGTCGAAAGCCTACCTTTCGAAAGTTATTCCTAAGTAACGAAGTGATGGTGTTGGAACCATCCCTCCGAAAGCATTGGAGATGTGGTTAATTTTAAAAGAAAAGTATACCTTTCGAAACCATTGACTTCGAAAGGTAAAAAGGCGGCAGCTAGGGGTTTCGGCCCCTTCGAAAGCATTACTTAAAATAAATGAGTGCAACCCATTCGAAACCTTTCCTTCTAAAATATTTGACCCAGTCGAAAGCCAACTGAGTCAAAACCTAACCCTTCAAAAGCAAAGCATGCGCTACCTTTTATTTTAAAATAAGGCATACTCCAACCCCTTTGGAACCTAGCGTTATGACCAAGTACCCTTCGCCTTTATCCAATGAGCTAGTACCAAGTAGCTTGATACCATGCGCATTGGTTTCGAAACCAATGGTGGCGAAAGGTCTGGGTCAGAAACCCCCTGTGTCGAAAGTCGTGAAACACACTAAAAACATGTTGTGTTTGTTTTTAACTTAGAAGAGAAACTTTTTAACTAACCTACTTTTGTTTGTCAAAATTTCAATGGTTGCTAAATACCTTTTTCAAAAGTGCTGCCAATATTTTCAGAATTAACCAATGATTTTATTTTGCAAAATACCCCTTCTCCTTAATTAAACATATAAAACATTTAAGTCCCATACCTTAAATAATTTTATATATTCATCAAAGCAATTAGGAAAATTCTATAAAAATTCCACAAAATCCTATTTAATATGTTTTCTAACATATAAAAATTCCAGACCTAAATAATTAATTATTTAGCCGTAAATAATTTATAAATTAATATATCATTTTATTCACTAGAAAATTAATATAAAATCCACATTAATTAAGAAAATCATGAAAATAGAAACCCACCCCTAAAAGAACTATCTGTTCGAACATTTGGTTTTGTTTGGCTAACTATTAACCTTTGGCTGACTCGGGCCTACCGGACAGAATAAAAAAATAATCTAACATCTATTAGACACTCCTCTTCTAGACAGTCTATCCTTAACTATCTGTTAAATACTTCTCTTTTGGACGGTCTGTCCCTAACTTTACATCTCCTAGGGTCACCTGATCCTAATGGTTCTGCCGGCTTACCAATAACCTACATGTATACAAATATATTTTCCCTTAGGTGTGTAATCATAATTTTAGTCTTACTTATGACAAAGCCCTACACATTGGAATTTTGGACTAAATTAGCTGGGGCCAGAAACTAATTTAAAGGGTGTGACCCAATACCAATCCCATCTGGTTTTCTAATATCTTAGTCATTTTTACTTAGGGATCCCTTCCCATAATTTTCACTGAAAACCTTTTTCAAAATGATTTAAGACCTTTAAATCAACTCACACAAGTAAAATACATATACTCTACGCTTTACCCAAAATCACCTTGCCATGTTATATATATATACTTTACTCAAACTTTAGTTGATGAAAGTATCACTTTCGATCCTATTGAAAGTACCCCTTCCTAAACCATTGAAAGCATCTCTTTCGAAACCAAGTAAAACCCTTTATTTATCTAGGCCGAAAGGCCAAAACCTCCCTTTCGAAACCATTCATAAACCCCTTTCGAAACTTTGAAAACCTTCCTTTTGAAAGCTTAAAAACCTTAGACATCGTATCTTCAAACACTTCAAAACATTGCCTTTAGAGACCTTGGAAAACCTTCCATTTCAACACTTTTGAAACGATCAGAAAACTCCATCTTTCGACTCCTTCGAAACCCTTTGGAGAAATACACCTTCGAAACCATTTTAAATACCATTCGAAAGCATCAAACCTTTAAAACTCAAACCTTTCGAAAGCACTTAGGTTCAATTTAAAACAAGTGGAAAAACACCTTTTGAAACCATTTAAACCAACTCTTTCGAAACCTTTGGGTTATACTTCAATCAGAATAAAAAGGGTCTATAAAATCATTTAGGTCAAAAGCCTACCTTTCAAAAGCTATTCCTAAGTAATGAAGTGATGGTGTCGAAACCATCCCTCTGAAAGCATGGGAGAAGCGGTTAATTTTAAAAGCAAAGTATACCTTTTGAAACCATTGACTTCGAAAGGTATAAAGGCGGCAGCTAGGGATTTCGACCCCTTCAAAAGCATTAGTTAAAATAAAAGAGTGCAACCCATTTGAAACCCTTCCTTTTAAAATATTTGACCTAGTCGAAAGCTAATTGAGTCGAAACCTAACCCTTCGAAAGCAAAGTAGGCGCTACCTTTTATTTTAAAACAAGGAGTACTATAACCCCTTTAGAACCTAGCATTTCGACCAAGTACCCTTCGCCTTTGTCCAATGAGCTAGTACCAAGTAGCTTGATACCATGCACATTGGTTTCGAAACCAATGGTGGTGAAAGGTTTGGGTCGGAACCCCCATGTGCCGAAAGTGGTGGAACACACTAAAAACATGTTATTTTTGTTTTTAACTTAAAGGAGAATCTTTTTAACTAACCTGCTATTGTTTGTCAAAATTTCATTGGTTACTAAATACCTATTTCAAAAGCGCTGCCAATATTTTCAGAATTAAACAATGATTTTATTTTGCAAAATATCCCTTCTCCTTAATTAAATATATAAAACATTTAAGTCCCATACCTTAAATAATTTTATATATTCATCAAAACACTTAGGAAAATTCTATAAAAATTCCAGAAAATCTTATTTAATATGTTTTCTAACATATAAAAATTCCAGGCCCAAATAATTAATTATTTAGCCATAAATAATTTATAACCCAATAAATCATTTTCTTCACTTGAAAATTAATATAAAATCCACATTAATTAAGAAAATCATGAAAATAGAAACCCGCCCCTATAATTTTATTTTTGATCTACAGTTAAATTCGCAAGGCATGTGGATGTCATTTAATAGGGTTTGCATAAATCATCAACAAGTATATTTAAACATTTTGCTCTTTTAAAACATGGCTAAATCATGCAAGATAAATTTGGGTTTCATCTTAAAACTGAAAACATATAGAAAAGTGAGATGTAATCATTATTCATCTTAGCTTTGTGATTAAAGATGTGAGATTTGATCTTGATTAGTTGATTTGATTTTCCTCTTGAAAACTTTAGCTTTCTCTTCTTCTCTTTTGCTAATGGTGGCCGGCCTTGGTTTTGATGTTTTTGTTTGTGATAAGATGAAATGAAGGTGTGTTCATTTTCCCTAAGGATTTAGGGTATTAGGAAATCCCTTTTTCTTATTTTGCCCTACCCTATTTCCTAACACTTAAGTCCATTTTACTTCATTTATCTATTCACTAATATGGCACGACTACCCTTAATTATATTCAAATCTCAATCTAATAATCATCTTACATTATTTTATTTTATTTTATTTACTAATTAAATATCCTAAATAATGTTGCTAAAAATATAGGACGTTACAGAAAGTTTCAAATGAGCTTCACCATAGTTAGCAAAGATAGCATCCTTGTCGTATTTATACTCACATTGAAAGCACGATAAGTCAGTAAACTTTATGTTCAAGTAATTAAAATCAGAGAAGTGTGTCTTGTTCTCAAATGTGCCCATATCAATGGAACAGTTGACTCGTTATTTAATGAATGATTTCTTCGGACATAAGAAGATTTTGTAAACACCTATTGCTTCTACTCATATTCCCAAAAAGTTGATCCCACTCTAATAGCTTCGAATAAATTAAACACACTCATTCAGATACGAACGCTTCTTATTTCACAACAATGAAAGCATTGTTTCATTATTTCATATACTGGGGGATCTCACTTAGAAAAGAAAATGTAATCTATTGCCTCACCAACAAGCTAATCTGACGTGACCCCATCCTTGGGAAGATTCCTCCTTTTGCTCTCAGCCTATGGGGTATTACCCATCGTTTCCGGTTATTGTTCCTCTCCCAAGGGCAGGTTCTTACGTGTTACTCACCCATCCGCCATTGGAAATACCACATTTTATCCGAATTGCATATGTTTCTTCCCGAGTTATAGTATCACATTGTAGACCCTCACCCCAACTTATCTTCCCTTACTTTTCCTATCCTTCAACTCTTACAAAATAAACCTACAAATTTTTTAGATAACTTATTTTTTAACCATCTCTAAACAACAATAGATTTTTAGCATCTTTTCGAGATTATAACCGTAAACAACAATAGAGAACTCAAATCTCATCAACTCCAAACCTTTTTTCTATAAATTTCTATCAACTCAAAATTTTGTTGGATAATTAAAATTAGTTTGATATTTTTTGAATCTTGATATACTAGAATGTTAGACAGTTTCATTTGAAATCTTTTTCCAAGTAATAAAAATTGAAATATGGTAAAGACGACCTACAAAGAAGTAGTTACTTAAGTTGATAATAAATTAGAAGTGAGATTCCCTAAAATTTTTGTAAAAATTTAACTTTTTGCATTACTTACGACAGTTGATATTTGAAGTGTTTGTTGTATTTCAATTATTACCTCTCCAAGTGGCATCAAGAAGTGTATTATTGGGTGTATATAACAGAACCCTATGTTAATACCAAGTAAAAAAAGAAAAAAAAGTGTTAAATAAATTCTGATCCAACATAAAAAATTCTAAAAAGATATACAATCCAAATAAAATTCCAAATATGCTCATATTCAATGTATAAATTATCCAAAAATATAAAGGTTCAAGTCATATTCCTTTCATATACAAATGATACGAAATTCGAGAACATATGCAATATTCATTGTCCAATGGTCAATTTGTAAGAAGTACAGGTCATCTCCCTCGATATTGTCTAAGGTGTCAAGAATAGAGTCAATATCCAATTTTCTATTTCTAAAGGTCTTTATATTCAAAAATTCAAGTCGTCTTCTTCTTTGCTGGCTATTAGAGGAGTTGTCAAGCTCTTTAGGAAGCTTAGAAACGTCAAGTATAAAAAATGATTTGTGCTAAGAAAGAGAAAGAAGAGAGGAGGCACTTCTTATGTCGAGGTAGATCTCTATTTATAGTTGTTGGAAATGGGTATAGCTTTCTCGTATTGGTCGATTGAAGTTGACGTAGATTGATGACTTAGTAAATGGATGGTCTAATGGTGCCATATGTCATAATCTTAGGATTTTAGTAGTTCTTTCTGATCGTTATTTTGCCCATGATATTAACAAAGTTAGCATGGTTATATAGAGTGCCTTGAAGCTTTATTATATAGAATTTTATTCATATTAATGCATTAAGACTTCACATGATTTATTGCTATTCTTTGGTGTTGATGTTGCCCATATCTTATTTTTGTATATCTTTGCATTAATTTGTTTGATGTGGAATAACCAATGTACTCCAGTAAGTATATCTTATTATAGCATCCTTAACTTCTCAATTTCTTTAATATTTTCTTTAATTTAATAGCATTTCTTTCTATATTTTTTATAGTTCTTTTGTATGGATAATAGCTTCATTCTTACGCATGTGATAGCCTAATTTCTCAATATGTGATAGCTTCCTCTTCAACATGCGATAGCTTCTTCCTCAACATGTGATAACTCCTTCCTCAACTTGTGATAGCTTCTTTATTCTCGACTTGTGCTAGTTTCTTTATTCTCAACTTGCGATAGCTTCTTTATTCTAGACTTGCGATATTCTCGACTTGCGATAGCTTTTATATTCTCAACTTGCGATGACTTCTTTATTCTCGAATTGCGATAGCTTTTCTACTCTCAACTTGTGATAATTTCTTAATTCTCGATTTGTGATAGCTTTTATATTCCCAACTTATGATAGCTTCCTTAATCTCGACTTATGATAGATTTTATATTTTCAATTTGCAATAGCGTTATCATCAGTTGATGGCCTATCTCTCAATATGTGATAACTTAATCTTCCAATGTAGCCTTACATTATCATCATTTGGTAGCTTTGCATTGTTGACCTTCAATATTCAGATTTTGAAATTTTGGGTGTAAGAAATGGATATAGAATTAACTCTTATTAAATTATTTGGATTTGGATTAGAAATTTTTACATTATTGCCTTTGCAGAAATAAACATCAAATTTAATTTAACACTGGGATTTTTTCCATGTACTTAATGGGTATATGCCACTTAGTTTTATTTATACCTAGGTTAATTTCGAGAAGTATGTAACTAGACAAGGAATAATATGCTGAGTTTAGGGTCCTAGATAGTTGTATAAGCAATTCAAAATAGTAAGTGTTTTGAAAAAAAATTCTACTGTCCTTTGCATTTATAACCTTACTCTTAATGGTTACTAAGAATTAGTTTTAAAGTATATAGTTGAGGTAGGGGTGCTGAAATATGGTGCATGTCTAAAATTTTCTATATAATTATGAATGGAGCATGTATTGTTTATTTATTAGACATTTTGTTATCCTAGATTATGATTCAATTTCCATAAGCTTTGATATGCAAGTACACAAAATTCCGTATAAAAATATGTACTGCATAAGACAATAGCGAATGTTTACCATCAACATATACTTGGAATGAGAATAAATGTATAAAAATACTAAATATATCTTTAAAGAGGCTTCTCTGTATGTCCTTTTTATACTTTGAAAGATACGCAGGTTCACCCATATACGCAAATACCTAGTATGAATATAAAGTCCTTATAATGCCATCTGCCAAAAAGTAAGGTAGAGGTAACCATGGACCCATTAATTATGGATAGGAAATCTTCATTAAAAAAAACATAAAACATCGAAAAGGTATATAAATTATTTCACAAATGAGATATACATATATACCTTAATATTATATATGGAAAATTTCACTCTAAAAACAAAAACCTAGATTATCTTACCCTTATTGGTGGCTTAGAAAAATACCCAAGATCAATAAACATTTCCCTAGTGCCTAGTTATGAAATATGGTCAACCAAATAATATCAATGTTTATTGTATATAGAAATGTTCATTGCTATAACAATTTCACTTTAAATCTCCGATGTAGCCATATATAGAAATGCAGGTTAATCAAATATTTAATTAATGACTTCTAGTTTATCAATAAATTTTAGTTTATTCAAAACTTTAAAAAAATCTATTTTTTTCTTAGAGGTTGAATATTTTTTGTTATATAATAAGAGAATTTAAAACTATTTACCATAAATTGTAAAAACTTTACAACTAAAGCCATACAAAATGAATGCAAGAGCTTATTTCCTTTGGACTATATGTAGTACCGGTGGATTATCTCGAAACAACTTAAATATGGAGAAAACTTAAGTCTACCAATAATAACACACAGAAAAAAAGTATAATGAAAATATATAAATGGTATTTGAAATTAAATAATCTAGGTAAGTTGAGCAAGAAATTTAATGGGGTTATTAATGACGTTACAACTAATAACATGAAGTATCTCATTTGATAATGGAAAGAAATGTTTACTTATCATTTATTGTTTCAACGCTACATGTTGACTAATAATTTAGCAAACCTCGAAGTTAGACTAACGCATTGTATTAGAAAAAAGGTGCTTCCTAATACTCGGCTTAAAATGTGAAATAAGAGTAAAACAAGCAAGTAATGTAAATGACACAAAGATATAGAGTGGTTCAACTAAGCTTGCCTACCTTTACTATAAAGATCTCTTACTATGTTTCTCTTTTACAATTACACAGAATCATAATAGAATAATAAAAATTAAACAATTAAGACTATAAAGTTGCTAATCTTAAGAGCTTAGGGCTTTAATTTACTGAGAAGTGTAGGTCAAAGTCAAAAATATTAGGCATTCAACTAAATTTCAACCCCTTTGATGTTGTATGGTATAAAGTATTTATAGTGGTAGATTTAGGGAATGGCTGTTTGAGATTGTGTAATAAAATAGGCGGGAAATGCTCGCGGCTATAGATTTGGATGAGTGGGTTGATAGAAGATAACTGTATGAGATCGCATAGCTTGGATGCTTGTAAGCTGACATTTCATACCAAGTGCATGCTTTGCATTTAATGTGCGTTTAATGTGGTGACATGCCATAGGAATAAGCATGTTTTTTGTAAACATGTTATAGTATGTAGTACAGTTGGCCATACTATTTGTCATTTACTTTTACATGTCTTGGTGGTAACACGGATGAGAAGCTTCTCACGAGCAGTGGTGGCTAGTTGCTTGTTGTTAAAGATTACCGAGGAAAGTTAAATATTGCTAAGGATCTAACCATATGGGACACACCGAGCTAACTATGGGATGACGAGATGGGCTACTTGAATATGAGCTATGATGATGGTAGGCCAAAGATGGGTCCCGCTTGAGCCGATCCTAGTTTGATGATTTAGCCATAGAAGCCATCTTGAGTCGAGCCAGCCGGCTATAGAACAAGAGTACTTCTAAGTAAATGGGTTGACATAGGGCCAGATTGAGAATGGGCTAGTGTAAACCGGGCCAGACTTGGATGTGCTAGGCTAGATTTAGTTGGACCAGGCCTTTTTGTGCTAGCTTTTTATTATACTTGCAAGAAATTTGAGCAATGTTTTGCCCTCTTAGTTCGTCTCAGTGAGCAAGGTGGGCTTATCTAATCACAAAAAATTTCGTCAGCCAGTTCTTTCTAGATGTGGTAGGGAAGGTCGTGTTTCCAACGTGTGTGAAGTGACATTTGCATTGATGGTACCTAGATGGTTGAGATGGATTTGCCTTTTGAATCCTATGGTTACGATTGAAGGGGTAGGTATTATAAATACCCTTCATCTTCTTCCTCTTTACTTTTATTGAAGCATAAAAAAATTCTGCCAGTAAAAACTCTATAAAATTCTTTACAACTTTCTTCTTTCTAAGAAAGTAAGTTCCTCATTCGATGATTTTATGTTTCTCCTTTATGTCTTTGAGAGCTATGGCCATTCTACAGTTATTTTAATATTGTCTTTTGAAATGCTTGATTTTCCTACCTTCGTGTTTAACGCTTGGCTGGAATCCACGCTTCTCTGGTTATCTTTTGGACATCGACCGACCAATGCTGTCATGTCATCGGTGGTCGACTGACATTGGTAAGCTTCTTGGTGGGCCTGCAATTTTTTATAAATGTATTAGTATTGGGCTATTGGTTAAGCTTAATCTGATAACTATGGGATTTAAGTAAAAAAGAGATAGGAGTAATAGGCTTTGAAAGTAAGGCCTGCAACTTGCTTTTACAAACCATTTGAAGCATCAACTTTGGAAGTTGTCCCATCTTTTGCCCGAGGACTTCGCCCTAGGCTTTGCTAGACTTGGCTGTAGGGCTATTGTTTAACTAGGCCACATTTCAGTTGGCAAACTCTGGGTCTTCTTCAACCGGTATTTCCAAGCTTAAAGTTCATAAAATTTTTGAGGGGATGGTAAATTTGGTTAGGGTATTGGCTAAGCATAGATATGGCATCTGGATGATTTGATATCCTACTTCTACCAATTGCCTGACCATCCTCAACCGAGATATTTTTCATGGTTCCTCGGCTACTTCAAGATCGTGGTCATGTTGTCCCTTCACCTCTACTTTGTCTCTATCTTGAATGCCTATGGTCTTTCCCTCAGTCAGCTTACATCTAACAGCTAAAGGTTTCCATACAGGTTCTATGTCACTTGCGCCAAGCCTTATCTTCCTGAGCCGACTCTCAAATAGTCAACATGGTCTTATTGTAGAAGGAGGCCGACTATATAATTGACACCTACTTCCACTTCTAGGCCAACACCTAGCCTACAATTTTACTGGTGTCTTAAGCAAGGCTGCCCTAAGCTAGATTGGCAAGTATTTTTTCGTCCTCCATGGGGTCAACCTCAAACTACATCACCTTGAGTTCCAAACCCCTAGTAAGTCTTCGTTGCCTTTCTTTCTCCTTCATCTCTTTCCTTCCTCTCCTTTGCGGAATTTTTCCATTGATAGGAACTTTTATTGAGTATACTGGCATCGGCTATGAGACACTGAGTGGCCATGTTGATCGATTGAAGGTGACCACTAATAATTTGCGGTACCCAAAGGACTTAGTTACCGTGGTTAACCTCCATCCAGTCGGGCCAAGAAGGGAGAACCAAATAATGGTTATGGAGGGGCTGCTCCAGCAAAGAAAGTAACCAAGGAAAAATGTGATTACTCTAAGTTCAAATTTAAAGAATGCCTGAACGGCTTGATTACAGATGAGAACCGGGGGGTTGATAACATTGTCACGCATGAGGAGCTTAGAGAGTAGCACCAAGTTGACCTTGATAAGCTAAGTGATATGGTGTCGACACCACAGTGGGAAGTATATGACCCACAACAGTTGATTGACATCCAAGTCCCTCAGCATGTGATGTCACCTATCGATTGGGATACTGAGGCGAGCTTTGAGGAAAGTAGTGTTGCGGGAGCGATACACGAGCCGAGCGTAGGTACGTAAGTAGGTCCTTCCTCCGAGCCAACTCCAACGTATGACCCTTTTTATCTCAAATATGAAGTTGTGCCTCCTGGTGAGCCTTATGCAAGGACAAACCAAAATAGCTTAGGAAATTCACCTCATCATGCTCGCCGCTTTTCAAAATGCAAGGCCAGACCAGTATAAATGGTAGTTTATTTGCACTTGAACTTTCTTTTTTCTTTCATTTGAACTAACCATGGCTTTTTTTGTTTCAACGACTGCCAAGCTTGCTTTCGATGCCTTCGATAATCTTGGCTCCACTGTTCACACTTTTGCGACTCCTATTCCTAAGCCACCCGAAGCAAGCAAAGAGATCATCAACATGACGCCTAGGCCTAACGGTCACTCCAGCACTCTATCAATAGCAAGAAATGGAAGAGAGACGAGGTCAGCACGTCCTCACCTCTTGAGGTTACCCCTACCTATTCCAAGTTCCATCTTATTTATGACATAAAGGGAATGGCTGTCGGGGATGATGTGGTGCCTTTGCGCAAAGTTAGCTTAGGGATCTTCAACGGATGGTTGTCGAAGATCTGGATCACCTATTGATGGCTTTACAACTTATGTCCATGGAGATCCTATCATACCCTCAATGGGCTAGAACTGGTCAGAGCCGACAGTCTCTAATGCCTGTGGTGAATGCACAAACCCGGGACACTTTGTTAGTAAGTTACCAACTTTGAATTTTCTTCTTGTTGCTTTGTTGCTTTTTTGAAACTGGTTGTTCAGGTTGGATACCGATACATTTGCATACGGGACGAGGTTGAGAAACTCCAAATAGAGTTAGAGGCCAAAGAAGGCGCTCTGAAGATTGCTAAGGCTGAATCTATCAAACCAATGGAGGCAGCGAATGCGGCCAAGAAGGTGGTGGGGGAGGTAGTCGAGGCGAGGTAGAAACTAGGGAAGACGGTCCTAGATCTCAAGGAGAATATGGAAAATGCTGAGAATAAGGCTAAAGGTCTACATAAAGAGCTAAGCCAGCACCTATCTGGATCGTCCATAGAGATAGAGGCTACTAAGAATGGGAGGAGGATAGATGGGTGAATCAACTATAGAACCTAGTAAGGACCCTACTTGGAGAAAAATACCGCTTCCCGATCTCTATAAGAAAATTCAACATCAAAGCCCTTGCCTAAATGCAGAAGGAGGTGAGCACTGAGATGAAGGCAGCTGGGATGGCCATGCCGGCCATCTTTACACAGGAGCAATTAGAATCCTTTAACCGGTAACTTAATGAACCGGCTATGTAGATATTTCTCTTTTGTCCTTTATACACTTGGTTAGGATGGCTATATTCCTTACATTTTTCGGATGAATAAATAGTTCTCTTGTTATGTGAAATTTGTCCAAGTATTTTACTGCTTTATTTGTTTTTCTTTGTAATTAAATATTTCCCAAGATAGATAAAATAGGAGTATGGTAATGAGACAGGTGGTGAGAGTACCTAGTTCATGTAAACCGTGTATTTAGCTGTTTGCGAAAGTAGGACTTGTGTGCATTTCGAGCTGGGCTAGAATGTAGGCTTGGACACGAGTGTATGCTAGAGAGGCCGGTCTTGATTGAGAACCGGGGCATGCATATGGTCATCAAGACTACTTGTGTTCTATGATGTTGGGTGTTCCCAGCATGAAACCAAAGCGTCGAGTGGCTTGGGGTTCTCTTGGGTGACTCTTAACCAGTTAATAGAGTAGTGGGCCGTCCCAGCACGAACCTAAGCACTGTGTGGCTCAAAGGTTATCCTAGGTGGTACATGGCCAGTTGATAGAGTGGCAAGGTGTCTTGACATGAACTTAAGTGCTGAGTGGCTCGAAGGTTCTACTAGGTGACACACGGCCAGTGGATAGAGTGGGGGGCGGTCCCAACATGAACCTGAGCGCTGAGTGGCTCAAAGGTTCCCCCAGGTGACACACAGTTAGTTGATATTGAACCAGACTTATGTGACAACCCGCACCTTAGTGGGCCTGAATTTTTGCTAAATCAAAAACCCATGTCCACCAAAATGTGGATCATTAATTTCGTATCCTACAACTAAACAAATAAATGCATATCAAAGCCCTATCGATATAACTCATAGAAGAATACTAAAGTATAATAAAACATATAGTTACTAACCAAAATTGACACTTCCAATGTCTAATGTCCCTACCAGTGCCGAGCATGCATTAAGAAACCTCCTTCCGTTTTCCCATTTTGTACCAGTACCCGTTTCTCTAAAGATATCATGTGGGTGGTAATGAGGAGGGGGTCAGAATGACGTTCTGGTGATTGGTGACTTATACATTTTACACATAACACTAGTTTATGCCAATTTTCTTCCATTACATGTCATGTCTTTACATTTTACTTAGTCGCCTCGACTTCACGTTCACGTACGATACACCCCATGTATTCAAAGTAGACCATAACTACATATGTGTGTCTATGTGTATATACATAAGTATAACTGTCCCCCATTGAACCAAGATACTATCTCCGCTAGTATCTGTAACCTAGCACCTCGTTAAGATCCATCATCAACACAGCATGACATCCATATGGAACTACATCTCATATTATGACTACACGTACTCCAACTACGCATTAGGGAAGGGAATCCAAAATGTCAACTTGTCGGCGAGTCTCATTATTGTCATTCGTATCCACCTCTCAATGGTAGTTTACGCCTCGTAAGGAACTCCAGTAATGTCTAACAACGGCATCACAATAGCTTAAGCATATTCAGTCTCACCTAAGGGATTTACTACTTGTCTACTTACTATTATGGACTCAACTCCATGGACTATAGAGGACTCAACTCCTCGGACCACCCTATTCATTTTGAAAGATATCTTTTATGGGTTAACCAGCATTGCCCCTAACAAACAAACTAGCAAACAACTATAGTGGTGCATGACCTAATGTGATCTACTCTAGTAGGAGTGTAGTCTGTTAGGTGTAACACGGTCTTTCCTGTTGATCGTGCAGGACCGATGATGTACTCAACCTATGTAGAGCTCCTACCCCTAATTTGGTACCAACACACATTGACATAGCCTCAAGCCGGTCACCATCCTATTTAGATTGCCTAATGCAATCAAGGCAATACACCCCTTAATTATTGAAGCAGACTACACTAAGAGTATTCCTTCACCTATATGCCAGTGTATATAACTCCATGGGTCTACAGTTGGATATACCTATCATTATATTGTATACACAATTACTGGCAGCCCCTCGTAGTGGGCAGACTTCTATTGTGTAATACAACCGACCTCACATTCCAATGCATACTAATGACTATGTCATCCTTATTTACTAAGTTATTTACTTACTTTTAATAATTCACGCCCATCATAAACGCATTCTTAAGGCTATATGTATGGTTGTGTGTATGTTCGTATATATCTTCATCATTCTTGTTTAATTTTCATGGCTCTATTGTTTACAGTTAACAGTATTTCTCTACTTCTTTATATGTTTACATCTTATTTAGTTTAAGGTCATTTACTGCTTTCTTTTTAAAAGATTTAAATAACTGTTTTCATTTACTTCCCCTTTTTCTCCACTATTTTACTTTCTATTTCTATTCCCTTTTAACCTTTAATTCCCTACCTTAATTTAGAGGACTATCTATACCTTTTTTATTTTAATTTATGACTTGTCTACTTTTCACTTCTTTTGTTTCATTTCTATCGTATTTATATTGCGCATATTCTTAGATTGGTTTTATTCTCACATTTATATTCTTTAAATCGGTCGTTGAGGATTTCTATATTTTAATGTATTGGAATTACATTTCTCCCAAATGGAAATGTTAACACTGCCAATTTTTGTATCTTACCCAAAAGGAGAATTTGTGTTACGTTTGGAATTACAAGGTATTACCTTTTCATAGTTATTGAAATAGACAATACAAACTATGGTATATATATCCCTATTTTATACATCTTTTTCGTTTTAGGTGTATTCCTTATTATTTCAATCGTACTCTTTTATTTATAAATCTGAAACTTAATAATCTATAAAAATTCACATTACGACACACTATATAATTCATTAAATTAAAACACTACTTAAATCCCTACAATTTACTGTAATAAATAAATTTATATTTTTACCTGCATAAGTCATTTTAAATTTACAAATCTGGAATCATCACGTATATTATAAGTTTCGAGGATTACTGCTACTATATACTAAATTCAAGGACTATTTAAACCTAATATTTTCCAAGTTTACATATATGCAATATACAATTCAAGTTATTAATAACAGATATGTAGGAAGGGTTTATAACTTTATTTCACATATACAAATTTAGCCTATAACTCCAATTTACATTTCAGGCATACAGGAATAGACCTACGACGATATAAATCTAATATTATATAAAAATATATAATTACCCACTCACTTTTTTTGCTTTTCAAATCTTCAGATCTAATCCTTGTTATTCCAGTTTGACTTCCATTTCTCCCTATTTAGATACACACACACGCACACACACACACACACCGTAAGCTTACATGGATTTATCAAAGATCTAGATTAGAAAATGAATTTGATTTGATTTATAATTTAGATCCAGATTTACAATTTAACTTGGCTTTGGCGATTTAATTTGACCATATTCTCTTTCTCAATCATTTTCTATGATTCTCCAATTATATATACATATAAATAATAACTATTCGTAAGAATTTAGAATTTTGTGGAGAAGAGAAAATGGTAATGCTCCGACGTCGCTCCAAAAATATGAGTTTAAAAGTGAGGGTTTAGGTCCATATTTATAAAGGTTCAAATTAGTGTCATCCGTTCGATTGAACTATATTGAATCTGAGCCATTTGGCCATGTATTACTGCCGAATTTACCCAAGAAACGGTCGACTGCTCTATGCCTTAGGTCGAGCGCTACTGGTCGACCAGAAGGTATCTTGGGTCGACCATATGCATGTTTCTGGCGGTGATTAATTACCATGTTTGATTTGTTTTATTTAATTCCTTTTAAAACCGATCGATATAATTTCTTTCCATTTACATTTTTCTTAACGTTAAGCAATGTCAATTATCCGTTAACTTTAACTAATGGTAATTAACGTCAGTTAATTATTTTATTTCCCTAGTTACATATGTAATTATTTCCGATTCAAAAACATCAAACGTTAATAACTTTTCGGTTTGCACTATGATCCGAAAACTTTATATATGAAAATTGATCAGAAAATTGCCACGAACCCAATGATGCAAGTTTTATGGCCAAATTATGATATTTGTAAAGATCCTATTTTTCAACGTTATCGTTTATTAATTAATTATTTTAATTAATTGTCGAATTATGGTGTGTTATATTCTCCTTTCCTTCAAAGAATTTCATCTCTGAAATTCCTTAAGGATCAAATAATGTAACATAATGTAGAACAATTCTAAACTAACAAATCAATTAATGTGCAACCTATTTTTTAACCAATTGTGTACAAGTGCACGATCTCACAATACATATGACATGCATGTAGAAAAATTCTAATTGGCGCCTTCAAAATGAATGCATCTTTAACAACCCACACCTTAATGGCCCAAATTTCGACAAAAATCGAAACCTAAGTCCATCAAAGCACAAATCATTAGATTTGATACCTGCAAATAAGCATGAGCATTATTAGAGATTGATAGGAATATAAACTCACAGCAGAAACAATAATAGGATAAGAATACTGATTATGACCACTACCTTGGAACTAATATATTCCTTGGATAACTGATTGTCGCATCAGCATCGAGCATGGGAGAAAAGAGGAATCTCCAAAAACAAAGCATATCCAACTCTAGCGATCTGTTCGTCTAAATTCTATCATGTGGGTTTTAATGAGAAGAAGGTCAGAATAACGTTCTGGCGATTGGAAAATATAAACTTTCCATAATATAAACTTATACCGATTGGTTTTCGTTAAATTGTTTTGTCCATCAAGGTTAGCAATTCTAATCTAAACTTGCATTGCACACACGATTACTTATTTACCCCTTCCCAAGGTACGAAATACTAATGAAGCCATATCAACCACCTTATACTTCCAAACCCACTAGCCACTTAGTACTTCTAATGTGAAGCGGGCTTCTATAATACTTTTTAAAGAGAAATAGGCGGACTCTACCATTTAAGACCTTAATCAAGGCAAACTCTGTCATTTAAGACCTATTCCCAAGGTGGTTTCCTAACAATGTTTTCAATGGTCTGTGGGTCCTAGCTACAAGATCTCTAACTAATATTTAAGGCTTTTTCCATTTATTGTCCAACTATTACTGTATCTATCACGAATAAAATTGTAACCATGTAATAAAAAATACCCAAGTACTTAATACCTTTTATTACAAAATAGGTAGACTTTGGTCATTTAAGATCTTAACCAAGGCATACCCCATCATTTAAGACCCAACCCCAAGGCGTGATCCTAAATGTTACTATTATTATTATGGCCTTAGCAATGTAAGAGACCGTACCTAAGCCACTTAATACTTCCAAGTGGAAAATAGGCAGACCCCATCATTTAAGACCTACTTCTAAAAGCGTGCTCCTCAACGGTATTATCTAACTGTCATTGCTTGAAAATCTCATTAAGCTACTTAATACTTCTTTTATAGGAAAGAAGGTGACCTTACAGTCACTTAAGACCCCAAACCTAAAGCGAACCATTCCCAAGATATCCACTCTAATTCTTTAATTATAAATATGGCATCTCATTAGGTTACTTCTTTTGGTAGGGAGGCAGACCTTTTAGCCACTAAAGACTTCAACATTTCCTAGGACATTTATGTATGATTACTAATTTCAAATTTGTAACCTTTTATATCTATTCAATTTTTATCAGTCACATTAATACATTTACCATATCAAATTATTGCAACCCCCATATTTATTACCATTTATTGGAGTTACAACCGTTTAAATTCTTTTCACATTAGTTAATTATCCTAAACGCGAATATTACGTGCAAGCGTCATTGTTAGCTTTTTATTTAATTATTATAAGCGCCGTATTTATGTACAAATATTTACTTTTATCAAATATGTTCTAGTTATATACCTTCACTAGATTATACTTTTCCATGTTAAATTGTCAGAATCATATCTAAAAAGATTATCCGCTATAATTTCCATAAATTAGTCCAAAAAAAAAGATTTAACTTTCAAATGTAAAAGATTACATCATTTGAAATTACAAGGAATAATCATTTCTTTTTATTACTGAAATAGACAGTGTAAACTATGATGAATTCATACTTTATACATCTCTTTCTCTTTCTATTTGCATATATTCCTTGTTAGATCAAACGATGTATCTTTCTAAAAGGGAAAGAAATAAACCAATTTACAAATATTAAACGGATCTAAATTCCTACAATTCCAAATATAGAAAAGTTTACATTTCAATAAGATTAGGGTAATACTCCAATTCTCTAACATTATTATACAACCTATTTCAGATCAGGAATAAATTTCACTCAAATCAATATTCTAAATTCATACTTTTTGGACTGATTCCCAGATCAGGTTGTCTACAATGCTAAGTAAATTCATAAAAAAGAATATGCAAGCGATATTTATTATATTCAGATCATATTCAATTCATTACCAACAACTCAGATACAATTATCCAATTAGGCATAAAAAACAAATAAACACCAACGGGATAATTTCCATATTATAACAATCTATAAATTTCCTGCTTGCCTTTTAAAAGCGATCCAAATCTCTAGATTTGAAGTAGAATATTTGATTCATCTCCAAATCCTTTTTAATCCAAGTGATATGTATAAACGGGTATATACATACCTTAGAATTACAGATCTGAGAAGAGATTTGGGATAGGGAGAGAAAATAGATACAGATATATTTAAATATATAAATTACCTCAAATACGCATATGGTTGATTCTCTTCTCTTCTCTTTTTTATTAGATTTTTACTATTCTTCGATTAGTATGAATATAGATACAAATATCTTATCTTTATAATTTAGAAAGAAAGTGAAAAAGAAAAAATGGCAGAGCTTCGCTACTGCCTTCATAAAAATATGTGAAGAGAAAGGATGGTTAGGCCTAAATTTATAGGCACTAGAATCAACCAAAACCGTTAAATCGAAATATATTAAATCCGAACCGTAGTGGCATAGGTTTATTAGAGTCGTCATGTCGCCACCGGTCAACCGCCCTTGGGTCAATGGTCGATCGTTGGGGGTCGACCATCCCTAGTAACTTGTCAGCCTTTGGGCCCGAATAATTAATATTAAAATGTTAATTTCTTCGTATTTAATTATTTTCGTTTCGAATTCATTTTTCATCCATAATTTCTTCATTTTGGCTCCGATTGAAAAACTCTAAACATGAAAGTTGCTCAGAATTTTGCCACGAACGCAATGGTGCAAAGTTTCATGGTGAAATTCCATCGTTTCAAAATATTCACTTTTGGATCCTAATTAGTTAACTAGCTAACTAATTAAATAACTAACGCCAAATTATGGGGTATTACACCATCTTTTTAAACAATTTTGAAAATATGATGAGAACAACATATATATATACTGGCAGTTCTGTATGTAGCAAATTCCGAAAATCAAAATCTTTGTTTTGCATCCAAATTTCCCGACACTTCTACCAATAGAAGTATAGTTCAACCAATTTTGCATCAATTCCTATCATCAAAAATCCTAGCACACCATTACTAGCATCCAAATTTTAGAAAAATCCATTTTTCTAAACATATATTCTTATGTCGGAAAATTGTTTGAATGGAAAATTTCATATTTTCATCCTTCTCATATGTACTATTTTTCCACTGTACCTTATAACCTTGTCTTTTGCCCCCAATTCTTTCCAATTTTTCTAAGTACTGTCTATATAAATAAATTTTATTTTAAATCTTTAAATTTTTAAATCAGAATTATTTTAAAAAATCAATTTTTTTATTCACCTACCGACAAGGTATGGAGAAAGTGACTCCATAGTTAAACAGCTTTTTCCCCTGTCTCTAACTGTATAGTATTTTACTATCACTTCTACTGCACAGTAAAATCCATACTAGCTAACTTGTTAACAATTTCTCCATGCTAAGTATGTGGCATTCTGAGAATTAGAAAACTCCTTGTTCTGCTGAAAAATCCTTTTATATAACTTTTTGAAATATCGATAAAAATTTTAAACTTTAAAGTTTCTCATCACAAGAAATTTCAAAAACTTATCACAAAGGTATTTTTTTTCCAAAACCAAGAATTTTGAACAAAAATTCAAAAGTATACATACACACACATGCATATATATGTGTATATATATATATATATATTCTCAAAACAATTTATGCCGCACCACATGTAATCGAGGTTTAGTCAATAGTTTAACGTGCATTGTGGACTCTATCTAACTACACGATAAATTTCAACTTTTAAAAAACTTTTCTTTTATTTATAATAACAACCAACACACAAGTTCATTTGTAAATTTTGGCTTTTAAGAGGTAGGAATTGTGACCCGTGGTATTGCAACAACCCTTTATTGTCCTTCACACGCCAAAATTTATCTCCCAAACTTTTATTACTTTTTGGGGTTTAACTTTACTTTTCTTTTATTAGCCAAATTAATAAATTCCCTAACTTGTTTTATAAACTTCTAGCCTTTTATTTATTTATTTTGCATTAGTTATGGGTTTACATGAGATTTCCTTACCTATAGAGTTTTCCAATTAATATAGCAGTCCATCCAGAAAACCAATTTCAAAAGTAACATTTCTCATCATATCGTACACTTTTACAGAAACAACTAATGCTTATAACCCAAACCTCATAGAACTAATGCTGGAAGCTGCCATTCAATATCAACTGATTAACGATGTTGTGGCCCTATCACTTCTTACTGTAATTAAATGGACCTTTCTAATGTGCCATCATTCTCCAACCCATATCTTAACTTTCCTTTATGGCTTCTGATGAATAAGGTCTATCCATTACTTTCATTACCACACCTAATTATGGAACAACCATGCATCCATGCTGTAGTGGGTAAGAAATACAAACTATGCACATTTTGAATATCTCATTGGCAAATTGGCTTGGCAGAATAACTTTCCACCCTTTATCTTGCATTCCTTAACTTCGAGTCTACCAATGTCCCTAATTTGTGTTTATTATCTCATTACCCTCTGCTACCATCTTCTACCCAAATCTTGATATTTACTTACTTCATCCTTGATCCTTCATATGAGCATACTCTAGAACTCGTAGAAGTGTACTTTAATACCATTTATCATTCCTTTGCGGGTTCTTCTTATGGCTTGCACACATGTCTAACAAAACATTCCTATGTTCTCACCAATATTCCTTATACTCTACGAGGATTCCTTATTGCAACTCTATGAGTAATCATCGCTATCTTCTTCATAGCCTTACCGTTTACTCCATCTTACCTAGCTAGTCATTCCTGTCTACTCCATATTTAAAAAACTTAGTTTGGTCTTCGCCAATTTTTTTTCAAAAATTAAAACATAAATTTTTTAAAGTATTTAATCCCAAACTTTTATCTTTAAAAGTACAATTGAGAAACCTTTTATTAAATTCAAAAATAACTTGGTGTCTTCACTTTTAAAACTACAGTTTAATTTTAAACTGTACTTTTCCTTTCAAAAACCTTTTTCAACTTTTACTTCTTAAAAATTGGGGTTTTTAACTCAAACCATTTGTCAAGTTTTTCGTTTAAAAATTCAATTGTTATACCAAACCATTTCTTTTCAAAAATGCATTTTACAATATTTCTAGACATCTTTTATAATTTTAAAAAATAAAACTGAAGTTGATAAGGACAACTCTCACTCTATCATTTTCTTATCAATCATACTATCTCCACTTTCAATCCTTAGCAGAGTCTCTAATATCTTGTGATGAGGACTTTTAAAAGATACATGCAACAAATGCGCACAACAATGGAAAATGTCCATTTTCCTTTATTTTCCCTTTAATTTCCTATGTTGCTTCTAATTAGATTACTAGCGTTATTTTTAATATAATCTCCTAACATTATTTATATATTTTTTTGAAAATTTAATATTTACTTACTTTTCAAAAATAGGGGTTTTCTACCTTTAAATAATTCCTTTGAATCATTTCAAATATATTATATATATTATTTCTCAAACTTTTATATTAAAATCATTTCAAATTTTATACTAAATTTATACGGGGTCCGACTCAGAGTGAATTTTATTTCATCCCTTCTTTTGGATTTTTCTTCTTTGCTACTTACTTTCTGACATATCTTCTTTTTCCAAATATAAAATCCGGCTATCATCTTAGAGTGATTACTTAACATCATCCTTTGGGAACTCATTTGCTTTCGAATATCTACAACATATGGACTCTTACTTTCCCTTTATCTGGATCTTCTACACATCATCAATCAACAATTATACGGGGATCTACAATCATTAGGCTATTAGGGGCCCAACTAGCGAGTCACTAACTATCCAGTTCAAGGACCTTCCATATGATCCACTCATGCTATTCTTAAGTCAGTGCCTTTCCATACGAATTATTTCTCGTGGGACAATCGGGGTAGGTGTACATCTTCAACTTCATCCATTGTTCCGACTCATAATCGACATACCCATCTTTTAGGGCATGGATTCAACTACTCTATAGTATGAAATTATAAGATTTGGCATATAATATATTTATTTTTATAGTTAGAATACAAATAAGTTACTCAATGTTTCATAATTTTTCAAGATCAACTAACCTAGGCTCTAATATCAATTATGACAACCTGCACCCCAATAGGCTCGGATTTTCGCTATATCGAAAACCCAAGTCCTCCAAAGTGCGATTTATTAATTTGGTATCCTACAAATAAACAAATAAATGCATATCAAAGCACTATCGATATACCTCATAGCAGAATAGTAAAGTATAATAAAACATATAGTTGCTGACCAAGATTGACACCTCCGATATCTAGTGTCCCTATCAGTGCCGAGCATGCATTAGGAAACCGGTCCTCCACTGTTCCCGCTTTGCACCAGTACATGTTCCTCTAAAAATATCCTATGGGTTGTAATGAGGAGAGGGTCAGAACGACATTCTGGTGATTGGTTAATTATACATTTTACACATAACACTAGTTTATGTCGATTGTCTTCCATTACATGTTATGTCTTTACATTTTACTTAGTCCCCTTGACTCCACATATGCATATGATACGCCCCATCTTCCCTAAGTAGATCGTAACTACATATGTGTGTGTAAGTATCACAGTCCCCTATGGGCTAAGATATTATCCCTATTAGTATCTGTAACCCAGCACCACGTTAGGATTCATCATCAACGCAGTATCATGTCCATATGGAACTACATCTCATAGTACGACTACATGTACTCCAACTATGCATTAGGAAGGGAACCCGAAATGTCGACTCTTTGGTGTGTCTCATCATCTTCACCCATGTCCACCTCTCAATGGTAGTTTACGCCTTATAAGGAACTTCCGTAGTGCCTAACAATGAAATCGTAATAGCTTAGCCATATTCTATCTCGTCCTAGAGATTTAGTACTTATCTGCTTCCTATTATGGACTCAACTGCACAGACTATAGAGGACTCAACTCCTCGGACTTACCTTATTTATTTTGAAAGATCTCTTTTATGGGTTAACTAGCCTTGCCCCCAACAAACTAACTAGCAAACATATGTGGTGGTGAATAACCTAACATGATCTACCCTAGTAGGAGGTGTAGCCCATTAGGTGTGACCTTGTCTTTCCTATTGACTGTGTAGGACCGATGATGTACTCAACCTATATGTAGCTTCTACTCCTGATTTGTACTAACACACACTGACATAACGTTGAGCCACTCACCATTTTACTTAGATTGCCTAACACAGTAAAGGCAATACCACCTTAATTTATTGAAGCAGACTCTACTGAGGGTATTCCTTCACCTATACATAAGCGTATATAACTCCATGGGTCCTACAATTGGATATATCCCACATCAGTATAAATATATACACAACTGCTGGTCCCCCTTTGCGGTGGGTAGACTTCTATTGTGTAACACAAATGACCTCGCATTCCAGCCCATACTAATGACCGTGTCATTCTTATTAATAAGTAATTTAATAACTTTTAATAATTCACATATGTCATAAAGGCAAACTTGAGGATATATGTGTGTGTGTGTCTATATGTATATTAACCAAGTTTTTAACCCAGCTGAATTCAAAAGGAGTTAGAACATTCAAATTAAGCCAGAACAACTCGAAACTTGACCGGAAGGACTAAAAGAGCATCATTGAAGTCTCCAAGAAGTATGGGCTGAAAATAGCCTTACTTTTCGTATCGACACCGATCCGATCCACTTGGATCGGTACCGATCTGAATCAATTGTTCTTTGGTCCTCTAATCCTCTTGCATTACACTCCTATGTCTCCACTAAGCTTATCTATCGAGTTTGATAACATTCCAAGCATTCGAGTTCAACAAGTGAAGAGTTATCCGATTCAAACTACAGTTCAATCTAACCTACATGTGAATCATCATCAAAACAAGTCAACAAGCTACGAAACTATGTGGAGAGCATTGTAACCAAGCAAGTATGACAATGAAGTAGTCAAAGCATAAAAATGCTTAACTATTTGGATCGGTACCGATCCAATTGGATCAGAGTGGTACCGATCCAAATACTTTGCTACGATGACCTTCAATCTTTTTGGACTCCCTATGTGTGATGAATGCAGGCTTCTGACAAAGTGGTTCTAGCCCAAGTGCTCTCCAATCCCTACAAATACCATCCTATATGCAATAGAAAAGGAATCTGCTTTGATCTCCATTGAAACTCTACCATTGTTTCTTCACTCTTCTTCTCCCTCACAACAGCCATTAAAGGGCAACTGAGATCTTTCCGGTTGTCTCTAACAATGGTATCTTGATCTAACATAGAAAAGAAGAATCATATTGTAATCAACTCCGTTTTAACAACAGCTGATCAATAAAAGCTATAAAGTGGACGTAGGCTTCGTTAATAGCCGAACCACTATAAAAATCTTTTGTCTCTTTACATTTTCTGCGATTTACTATTGTTTTTTATTTATTTTCCTTGATAAACAAGGCTGTTGATTTTGCACTCAATACAGGTTGTTGATCCATTTTTTGGTTAACATTTTGGTGCTTTCATTGAGAACTCAATGAATTCTGGTATAGATCTAGTTTTTCTCTTTGGATCTGCTAGATCTAGAAACTAGATCCATCAAATTAGCTCTGGGAAGTTTGAAGCTTGCCATTGAAGATCAATTGTAGGAAGGAAGAGAACTGCTTTTGGAAAATCCATAGGAGCTGTTATAGCTGGAGAAGAGACCAATCCTCAGCAAGTTGAAGTAAACAACGCCAATAATATGCTAATTGGAAAGAATTCTGGAGCTAACGTCGGAGATCAGGTTCCGGGATCATCTACCCATCATGAGGTTGTAATTAAAAGTGAATTGAACAAGATGGTTGATGAAACCAACCAAAAGATGGAGAATATACAAAAAGCTCTTATGGATAAATTAAATGCCCTCCTACCTTGCAATCACTAGCTGCTCCAAAAACCATGCCAAAACCTGCAGCTGCCACAGAGCAAGAAAACTCTTCCATTTTAGGCCTAAACAGAAGAAGCAAATAGCAGAAGCAAAAAGGAGTAGTGGGAGGAGCTGTAGGAATCATCTAGAAGGAAATGCAAGCAATCCGCCAACTGCAAAGCAACACGCTGCAAACTTGAATCTAGGGGAAAAAATGCCATGGGAAGATATAGCAGTAGATCTCTCCGACTCTGAAGACTGTGAGCTACTTGACGACGACAAGTTGGAAGAAAATACTTATGCATACAATATCGACAGGAAGGCTCAGATTGCCCTTACCCGACAAACCGCAAGCCAATGAGACTCCGAGGGAGTGGCTCTCCCGAAGATAGGAAAGCCTAGGCTTCAGCCAACTTATCAAGATCATTTGCAAAATCAAACACTTGGCATAGTCACTGACAGCCAATCCACGGACTACCCGACATCAGAGGCATATATCGTGGATATAATCAAGCGCTTGATGGACAAAAGTAAGGTTGGAGAGATGATGAATGGGGATTTGATCCAAGCCGGACTCTCTTCATTGACGACATTTTGAATGAATAATACCATGAAAAGTTTACTGTTTCGACTATTCCGTCTTACGATGGAACTAGAGATTCAAAACCCCACTTGCACAAGTATAGTTGTTACATGGACGGAGCAAGTAATTCAAACTGGTTTGATGTAGATGTTTTCCTACCTTCCTAGAGGGAATTACTTCTATGTGGTTCACCAGGCTCCCAACAATATCCATCTCCACTTTTAATGAATTATCAGCAAAATTCCTTGATCAGTTTAGGCTTCACATGGCACAGCGAAAAGACGTGATGTCCTTATCTGGCTTTTTCCAAGGATAAAATGAATCTTTGAAATCCCTTATGAATCGGTTCAACACTGCAGTGACTGAAGTAAGTAACCTAAATGGAGATATGGACTTCATGACCCTGGTCTGCGCTATCCACCCCGACACTGAATTCAGAAAGTGGATCAAAATGAAGCAACCAACCACTAGGAAGGACTTTAACCGAAAAGCATGCCAATACTTGAGATTAGAAGAGGCAGAGGAGTTAGAAGGAAAACCTGCTATCTTATAACCAACCAATGCTGGCATGAACAGTGTGGTAACTAACCAAGCTGCAAACACCTTCAGAACCATCGTAGGAAATACAGGGAAAGATGGGAACCGAAAAAGGAAGAACTAAAATTCCAACAAGCGAAACGGAGGTGAAAAGCGACTTAAAGGCTTCAGGCCTAAAGATTACACCCCGCTCAATGATACTCCAGAAAACATTTACCTTGCGACACAAGGAATGGAGGCGTACAAGAAGCCACCTAAAAAGGAAGCAACTGAATAGCAAAAGCGTTTCGGAAAGTATTGCCGCTTCCACGAAACACGTGGTCACAACATGAATGAGTGCCGGCACCTAAAGTACCTAATTAAAGAGCTAATTCAGAAGAACAAACTTCAGCAATACATGAGAAAGCCGGAGAACCTGACTAGCCTACTACACCCCAAGCACCTAATGCCCGGGGAAACCAAGTTGGAACAAACGAAGTGGGATCCAGATGGACCAACCAAAGTCTCGTCATTAGGACAATACCTGGAGGACTTCATCCCGTGCAAAAGAGTTTGGGAGAAGCGGAGCTATAAGCAAGCTCGTTGAAACATGCCCCGAAAGATTCGTGCTTTGCGATTGAAGACGGGACTCCTGCCAAGTAGTAGAGAACCTTGAATAATGATGTAGTATTTCGAAACCGAAATATTTAAGGAATAGAAGCTCTGAACCTTGACCCCATGGTCGTGTCGGTAGGAATCAGACCAGCCATGGTCCGACGAGTATTGGTGGATAGTGGTAGCTCTGTCAATATTTTTTTCAGACACATGTTTCAGATGAAGATTAGTATGGAAGACGTATCCGCTTATCGAACGAAGATCCAAGGATTCACCAGCAAACCTAAGCAACCTATCGGAACAATTGAGTTTCCCTTGGAACTTGGGGAAGGGAACCGAAGAGTCATTCTCATCCAGACTTTTGTGATCATATATGAAATGTCCACTTATAATGCTTTCTTTAGTCGGCCAGCTTTAGCGGATTTCAGTTTTTCTTTAGCTCAGTGGTGTCTAACCATGAAATTACCAATAGAGAATGGAGTTGGAGTGATCAAAGGAGGCTAAGGTGTCGCTAGAGAGTGCTACATCGCAGAACTGCGTGAGTCTAAAAGAAAAGAAAAAGGGAAGAATGTGGGGAAAACTCTCCATATTCATGAACCTATCGCATAGAAATTACAGAGCCTCCCCTGGCTTGGGGACCATAGCCAATTCGATAAGGCTTTGGACCCTAGAAAGAAGAGTTCAGATGAGGATCGGGCAATACAGGAAGAATTGATGGTGCCTTTCCCAATCGATATGGATGACCCAACTCGGGTCATGAAAATTGAGTCACACCTTGGAAACTAGTTGCGAAGGGAACTAATCAAATTTCTTCATATTAACATGGATGTATTCACTTGGACACCTTCCGATATGTGCAGGGTATCGCCGGAGATAGCATGCCACGCACTCAACATCGATCACAAGTATACACCAGTAAGGTAGAAGAGGCGTAGCCTAGGACCCAAACGGTCCAAAGCACTGAGAGAAGAAGTCAATAAGCTGATGGTAAATGATTTTATCCATGATGCAACCTATCCCGAATGGGTATCCAACCAAGTCTTGGTCAAGAAACCCAATGGGAAATGGCGAACTTGTATCAACTACTCAGACCTAAACAAAGCTTGCCTAAAGAACTCCTTTCCACTACTTACAATCAACCAGCTTATGGACGGGACAATAGGACATGAATTGCTATGATTCATGGATGCCTACTCGGGATACAACCAGATCATAATGCACCAACCTGACTAGGAAAACACTAGTTTCATCACTGATCTGGGATTATACTGTTACAGAGTAATGCATTCGGTTCAAAGAATGCTGGGGCAACTTACCAACGACTGTGAACACCATGTTCAAACATTAAATCGGGAAGACTATGGAAGTCTATGTAGATGATATGTTAGTTAAATCGCACATGGTCGCAAATCACTTAGATAACCTTGCCGAAATGTTCGAAATACTCCGCAAGTATAGATTGAAGTTTAATCCACTTAAATGCCACTTTGGGGTAGCCTCTAGAAAGTTCTTAGGGTTCATTGTAAGTGCCAGAGGCATTAACGCAAATCCCAAAAATATTACCACTTTACGAGAAGTCGAGGCCCTAAGGAACAAGAAAGAGTTACAAAGCTTGAATGGAAAAGTTGCAGCGCTAAGCCGGTCCATCTCAAAAGCAACCAACAGATGTATACCATTCTTTGATGCACTAAAGAAGGGAAAGAAGAACTTTGAATGGAATCAGGCTTATCAGACTGCCTTCAAGGAACTGCTATGACATATGGAGACTCCACCAATCCTATCCAAGCCGGTAGATGGAGAAGACTTTCTTATCTATTTAGCAGTCTCGCCCCATACATTAAGTTCCATGCTTGTACGTGAAGGAGCTAAGGTCTAGTGACCCATATATTACATCATTAAATGGTACATTGGAAAAACTGGCCTATTGGCTCTTGATCGCATCAAGAAAGTTACGACCATACTTCCAGACGCACCCGATCAAAGTGCTAACAAACCAACCTTTGGATCAGGTGTTGTACCACCCTGAGACCATTGGACGGCTTATAAAATGGAACACTGATTTGAGTCAATATGAAATCACTTACCATCCTCGAAGGGCGATCAATGGGCAGGCACTGGTTGACTTCATTGCTGAGTTTACAATATGAGATAACGAAGACGAAGTTACTCCAGAAGTGGAGACACATTGGAGGTTATTCATCGACGGTGCATCTTACAACTTTTGCTCGGGGGAAGGAGTCATTCTCGAAACTCCCAAAGGGCGATCCATTTGCTACGCCTTACGCTTGGAATTCCCTGCAATAAAAAATAAAGTAGAATATGAAGCATCGATAGCTGGACTGAAAGTTGTAAAAGAACTCAGGATAAAGTCCATACATATCTATAACGACTCTCAGTTAGTCGTCTACCAGGTGAAAGGCGAAGCCCGGGGAAAGAACCTCGCCCCATATCTGTCCAAATTGCAGGAATTGTTGAATGATATCGAGCATTACACTATAACTCATATCCCGAGGGAACAAAACACAAAGGTGGACTATCTAGTTAAACTGGCCAATTTCGGAGAAGCTCAGTCAATGGGACCGGTCCTAGTGAAAATTTTGACTGCTCCAAGCAAAGGCGAGATGGATGTCGACTGGATTTTCAAAACAACCAAAGAACCAGAGACATGCATAACACCGATCAAGGACTATCTTCTCAGTGGAACACTCCCCGCATACAGGAATCAACGGAAAAAGTTCCTTCAAAAGGCACCACAGTTCATAATACAGGATGGAATACTCTACCGAATGGGATTCTCTACCCCTTGCTCAGGTGTGTGACCAATGACGAAGCTCAAAGAATCCTCAGGAAATTTTATGAAGGCGAATGCGAAGATCACACCGGGGGGCAAACCCTTGCAAAAAAGTTCTCTGATATAGATATTTTTGTCCAACGGTCAACCGCAATGCAGCAAATTATGCTAAATGGTGCAACCAGTGCCAAAGGTTCAGCAAGATCAAAAGAACTCCTTCAATAGAGCTAGCACAGATGATCAGCCTGTGGCCATTCACAATCGATTTGATTGGTGTATTGCCAATAGCCAAAGAAGGAGCCAAATATGCTATCATTGTTGTTGACTACTTCACCGATTGGGCCGAAGCGGAACCGCTGGCCACTATTACTGCAAAGAAAGTTATTAAATTTGTCACTAAAATCATTATTTGCAGGTTTGGAGTGCCACAAAAAATCATCACGGATAACGGGACTCAATTCGAAAGCGCTGAGTTCAAAGACTTTTGCAAACACTTTCGAATCGAGAAAAGCTTTTCCGCTGTTGCACATCTGCAAACAAATAGGCAAGTGGAGGCAGTAAACAAAATCATCAAGTCCTTTGTTTGTGCCAAATTGGGTCAAACACCTAGTTATATGTGAAATCCCAATTTCCAAAAACAATATCCAAATAGAAAGATAAGCACGCAGATCATAGAATAAATAGCAGAAAAAGTAAAGGAACACACGAGTTTTATAGTGGTTCGACTATCATCGGCCTACAACCACTCTAATGATCTTTTATTTATACTGTAAGATTACAAGTAGAGTTGTTTTTCCCTTAGAAAATTAATGGAGGAAGAGATATGAAGTGATGAAGGAGAGCCGGCTGAAAAGTCTTTTGCAATGAGCCAAGTCCGCTATATTTATAGGTGAAGACGTGCATGGATCGGGTTGAAATTTTGACAGAAGAACCTCCAATCCCATACGACGAAACCCACAAAATTTGGGATCTATCGGGAACCAAAAATAATTTAGGCCGGTCATTCCATACTAACTCCAATGAGTCTGTGATCATTTTTATGGGGTCCACCATGCCTCTAGTCCATGCTTTCAAAGTTTCACGTCATTTTGACTTACCGTTTGTGAGATATCAATCGATCTTCGCCGTTTTGACTAGAAATTGGATCATAGGAGATCATTCCATGCTTCATCCTTTTTATCTACAATTGATCATATAGGTTCCCTATAATGTTAGCTACTTGCTCTCCAAATTTCGTGCAATTCCGACGTATTGTTTATGAGATATCACATTTTTCGTTAAACTATGGATCGTTTTGGCTTATTTGTAACATCGTTCAATTAACGATCGGCCTCTTTTTCCAAAGATTTGGGGAGTTTTGAGCTGCGATCGATCATGGGGATGTTCTGTATTGTAAGATACTTGTCCTCCAAATTTCATGCAATTCTGACTTTTTGTTTGTGAGATATCACATTTTCCGTGAAACTACTGATTTGTACGATCGTTCCAATAACGATCGACCTCTTTTTCAAGATTTGAGAGTTTTGTCATGCGATCATTTTTTTAGGCTCCACTCTTCAATATATTGATGCTTTGAAAGTTTCAAGTGCATTGGCTTTCTAGATTTTGAGATATTGATCAATCTTCGTCGATTTACGCTATTTTATGGATCGTTCCCGAACGATCCATATAAGTTGTTCCTATGCCCATAACTCGAGCATACGAGCTCCGATTGACTTGAAATTTGAAATGTGGTCTCATGGGGCCTTCCTTGTCACTTTATATTGATAGCACTTTGATTGGGATCCGGTCTAAATTCGCCCAACTATTGTCTATAGTTCCAAATATCATCGATTTTCGAGGTTGATAACCATATCTCCATGCTTCCTGCCTTAATGATCACAGAAGCCATTTAGCCAACTTTTATGATATACTTCCTGGTCAAAAGGAGGTGTAACATCCACTATCAAAAAGTAGCTAACTGAAGCTAAAGGAAATTGGGTTGATGAAATTCCACTTGCACTATGGGCTTACAGAACAACGTACAAATCTGCAACTGGGCACTCTACGTTTGCCTTGGCATATGATTCAGAAGCAATGATCCAAGTCAAGTTGAAAGTCGCTTCTTATCAAAGGCAAAACTTCAATCAAAGGCAAAATGAGTAGCTCCTGCTCGATTTTCTCAATATGGTCGATGAGAAGCGGAAAGAAGCCGAGCTAAGGACTGCCGCTTACCAAAAAGGATCGCACGAAATTCCAATTCCAAGGTCCATAATCGAACTTTCGAAGTAGGAGACCTTGTCCTCAAATGGGTCTACCCTTTAGTAGGAACATTCGGACCAAACCGGGAAGGGCCCTATGTAATCAGCCAGAAGCTAGGGGATGGCATGTTCAAGCTAACAATCGTTGATGGAACCCAAAATCCCCATGCTTGGAACAATGAATCACCGTGTCATTTCTTTATTTAGGACTATCTTATGTATTTCCTATTTCCGAAAATAAGCCATATCGGGACACCGAAGGCATTGTAAATAGGAAGAATTTGCCTAACTCTAATTTCAATTAATGAAATTACTTTGCTTCCTAAAGAAATAAAACTGTATTCACAAAAGTAACCTGCCGAGTCGACGGGGTCAAATCGACTAAAAACCATCTGATCACTTCTTGAGATAGTGGAACCACTCTACGCCCCATCTACCAGCCGAGTCGACGGAAGCAAATTGACTCAAACCGCTGATCGATGGAACTCGATCCCAGCCTTCTAAGAAGTGGTGTTGCTCCAGCAACACCGGGAAGGCCCGAATCAAAGCCGCACATTTCGTAAGCCGCGCACTCTCAAACCGCAGATCGATGGATCTCAATCTCAGCCTTTTAAGAACCGACGTTGCTCCGGCAACACCGGGAAGGCCTGAATCAAATTCGTGCATTTTGTAAGCCGTGCACTCTCAAACCTTTGGATCAATGGAACTCGATCCTTACCTTTTGAGAACCAGAGCTGCTCCAGAGACATCGGGAATGTCCGAATCAAAGCCGTGCATCTCGTAAGCCATGCATCGCTTCTTGGTTCGCGAAACTACGACCGAGCAAGCCTTGATCCCAGCGTGCACATTTCGTAAGCCGCACACCACTACTTGGACCAGAAAGATTGCATCTAAAGATGAGGAGCTCTCATATTACAAAAACCCACGCACCACCCCAGAGCCAAGGAAATAGCACTCTAAGGAGCGACATGTGTGCATAATAGCCTAAACATCAGCATTGCGACAGAATCAGTTAACGAAATTTGGAGTAGTCGGTGCTACTCCGGCAGCACCAATCACTTATTGAAATCCTAAAGTTCATAAATCACTTGCTGTAAGGCTCCTAAAATGCTTCACGGATATCTCAAGCTAGAAATCAAAGTGGGATGTCTAAAATGAGGAAACAAAACCAGAAGTTCCCAAAAATAGGATTTGCAGTATAGACCCAACTGGGGGAAACCGAGAGACTACCAGGGGCATCCAGTCTCGTATCAAGTGTTTGGAAAAAACAGTCCCATGAACTAAGGGCACACATACACACCAACAATCAACCAAAATAGCAAACACTTCACAGTTCCGTTACCCCAAACAAAGAATTTTGGTGGTAATTACAAAACTAAATAAAACAGCAATAGGAAAAATATCAACAACTACTTATCAATGACTACTTGCATGTACAAAATTATGTTAAATAAAAAAACAGTGGTATATAAAAGGCAATAGTGCATGAAATATAGATAAGTAGACAAAGTGAAATTACAATCAAAATTTCAACAATTTATTACTTACATCATTTTTCATGTACAACAACAAAGAACAGGGGCCATACCCGCACAATATCGGCCAAGAAAAGGAAAATACAAACACCACTACTGCAACAACAAGAAGAAATGCTAAGTGCAGACTCTGCACTTGTACAAAAAGTAAAAGCTCTACTTCACCAGTACACGAAGAGGTCATGGCTTCTTATCACTACCTTCCCTGCCGCCTTTCCCGCCTCTGATTGAAAACTTCTTGAGCTTCTCTAAATACCCTCCCGGAGTGATCTCACTTTCTGAAACAATTCCACTGGCAGACCCTCCTTTACCTTTGTGCTTAAGGGGTTTGTGAGAACTCTTTGATGATTTTTTCTGCTCTTCAACCTTCTCCTTCTTCACTGCTACCATCTGCTGCTTGGTCATTGGCTGCTCGGTCCCCACTTTGTCTAGTTAGCAAGCTTGATCCCCTGCTCCCGTGTGTTAGTAGCTGCCAAGCCCACTTCTTGAGATACAAAGAGGTCAGCCAAACCATGCAGCACTGCAATTTGCTCGGAGTGTGGACTGGGCTGCGAGCCGGGTGCAGAGACGATGGTTGATGCGGTAAGAATAACAGTGGATCCGATGCCATGATAAGGAGGCAGCTTAACAGGAAGAGAGAGCTAATTTATAATATCATAATAAGGGCGGTTGTCTCGGCAATTTCATCCGGTGTAAATTGGAAATTTTCGCACACGGGAGCGATAAGAAAGTTACCTATCGTAGGGGTTTGTTCATGCATCACAATTTCGAAAACATCATCGTTTCCCTCTTTCGATTTCTACATAATCATAGGAGTAGTGGGAGCGGCCGAAGAAGCACTACCTACTGGAGTAGGAATAATCCCCTCAACAACACGGGGATGTGAAGACGACTCACCAGGACCTGAAGGAAACTGCTCAGTTATTGCCTTAGGGGTGGCCGCGGCATCAATAGCTTCTCGCTCCCTCTCTAGTCTCAGGATCTCCTGGCCCTCCCCTAAAGCTTGACGGGATTCTTCATTTGGATATGCTTAAACCAAATCCTCTTCAGCATAACAATGCCCATGTCTTGAAATCAGGCCAGGATCTCTTCTTAGACTACTGTAAGTGTATAAAGGAATAATTGACCCAAGTAATTAAGACTCCCTTGATGCAGCACGAAGTTGACTTAGAAGTCTAAAATTGTAGCATCCAAGCCCTTCATTTTCTTTGTGAAGAAACCTTGAAGCTCTAAAAAACTGGCATCCGTTTTAGCCTTCTCTACCACCAACTGTTTCTTCTTAGCATCGAAATTCGAGACTTGTTCGCGAAGTAAGGCGATCTCTTGAACCTGCTCAACAACGGTTTTCTTCTCCATCTTAACCATCGCCTCGCTTATCTTCGACTGTTCTTTTGATGCCGCCTAATCTGTATGACACTTCTTTATCTCATCTCTAAATATGATTGTGGCTTGATCTGTGGATTCTTTTAGCTCCTTAAGCAAAGAAGCACTTTTACTCTCCCCCTTGAGGGTGTTATCTCTCTCTTTCTTTAGCCTCTGGTTTCCGCATCACGATCTGCGAGCTGCGCTTGATACTCATCCTTTGAGGACTCTAACAAGAGGATTTCCTAGTAATTGTTTCGGTTAATGGTAGACAGCTATGTGCATAATTTTTCCCATCCTTCGGCTTGCTCCAAACTGCTTTGAATTGCTTGGAAATGAGGTGAATAAGATTCAGCATGAACTGCCTTCAGATTGAGCTTATCAAACACAACCTCGTTTAAGAACAAATTAGGGAATGCAACTTGTAGGTGTGGGGGGCTAATAGGAAGAATATAGGGTGCATGCCTAGAAATCTAGAGATTGGCAGTCATGACAGTGTGGGTGGAAAGGTCATGGCACCAGAAGCAGGAACATTTATCCTAGTGGAAGCAAGAGGCTATGATGCAGTTTCACGTTCTTGATCTCTTTTCGGCCTCTTTGACGGATCTCCCCTGTCAGTCGGGCTCTTCCTCTTTTCATAGCCGCCTCTCATATCTCTACCTTAATCTCTCTTGGTGTGGTGACACTCTTCTCCTCTCTCTTCCTCCTCCTTTTCCTCTCCTCATCAGTCTCTCGGGAAGAATAGTACCTTGAAGAGTGCCTCTGCATATGCCGAGACTTCAACTCGATCAAGGTCATCGTAAAAACCACGAGACATGATTCCTGCAGAAAGCGATAAAATGACTTTAGGAACTAGCGTTTGATGGACTAAAACATCCTAAAGAAAAATAATATAAAGCATGTGATCCTAGTGAAGTGTGTGTTGCAATTTAACAACCCCAGCGAAATACACAAACCAGATCGGTCACCAATTAATGTCAGAACACTACCGCCTACACGAACGATCTGAATTGACTGGGAAGGAAACCCTTTCGAAGTGAGTCATCCATCTACTCATCCATATTCATTGAAATGTTACTTGTATCTCCCAAATTGATTGTAGCATCTCCCGACAGAGAGCTGGGTGCAAGCTTAGTCTTGGAAGAAGCTCCCTCATAGGCTCTTTCAAAGAAGGTGAGGGTGCAAGACCGAAGGTTAATTCTAAGGCCAAGTCGCCTTATTTGACGTCACCCTCATCAATATCCCAATCTATTTCTTCCTCATTTAAAAGATACCCCTCACCAATTTCTCCTTCTTTCTTCTCTTCAATAAGTGGAGCCTTGCACTTTCATTGAATAAATTCTTCCTCTTTCTCTTCTGGATTCGAGGGCATTTTGGGTGGAGCGTCGGCCCCGATTTGAATTTCGACTCCTCGAAGGTCTCCTCTGATCCATCGGATAGGCTACTTTCCTCTTCATCGTGGGAAGAGGAAATAGAATGGGTTCGGGCTCTAGAACGGGAAGGAGCACTAGCAAATCCAACGGATCTCCTAGGGTGTAAAAGCCCATATCGGCGAAGGTTCCCATCTGTAAGCAAGAATCTAATAATGCACTCCTGAACATCGATCGCTTTCAAGGTGCCGAGAATGGTGTTGAGTGTTGGCTCCTTGTTAATATTCAGAAGAACTACAAAGAATATATGATCATTCGGTGAACTTATAGCAATTAAAGGAAACTCAGAACACGATAAAGGACACTTTGCAAAAAAGAACCGATTCTTAAATAAAGGAACTTTACTGAGAAGATCCAGTATAAGCTTCCAGCTCTGCTACGTGTCAATATAAACAAGCGACGCATTAGCCTCTCTCTTATTGAACAATAGGAGATACCACAGCTCAGCGAAGCTTGGGGCGTGGTTAAGAGTCCGCATAAATAGAACGTACAAGCATGTCAACACGGCGTATCCATTTGGAAGAATTTGGAAGGGGGCTAACCTCATATACGCAAGGGTTATCCTCAAGAAGTGGTTGAATGGAGGCACCGTTCCGTACATGCACATATATCGATAACAGGTCTCATACCTAGGAGGCGGTCTATAGGAAAACTCTTCTCTTGAGGCCAATAGCACATCGTACTCCAGAATACCATATTATGAGCAATGCTTCGCAACATCTTGTGTGTAATAGTTGTAGAAGCCTTCTCCGGTGGATCAAGTAGGGCTCTGAAATTAGGAGGAGTACGGTCAATAACGGGCCTGATCGGAATCAGATGGTTGTATTAACCTACATGCGAAGGAGCGGCAGACCCAGTTGGGATTGTTGACGACTCCGCCTCAGAGTGAGATGGATTTCCTTCAATTGATTTGCGCCGTGAAGATTTGCACGCCATTCTACATAACAAAGTTTGTGTTCAAAATGGTCAGGTGTGCCTAATCTCTAAACTATAAACCCTTATGTGGTTAACACTTGAAATCCAAAATATGATTTATGTGTCCTAACCAATGGGATTCCAAGTGTTAGCTTGGGGCATGTGTAGTGTGCAATCTAAGTGAGAATGGGTCTAGTGTCCTGAACACTGTAAATGATCCATCTCATGTAGATAGCTCATTCATGCTAGGAAAAACAATCCATACCATTCACTGAATTTATTATTTCTATACTTACCCATCATCGATCAACGATCGATAATGGATCCATTGTCCAAAGCGACATGGAAATCTCTTCCTGTTACAGGAACATTGGGTGTGCAATAACAGGACTGTTTTGGTGCAGGCAGCTCCTGATAAATTTGTCCAAACTAAATGAAACTTTTCAACATTAGTCGACTTTAGTTTTCTGGAGGAGGATAACAGCATAAGCTATGTACAAGACAATACGCCAAGCTGTTATCACCTTCCAAAAAAACAAAATAAATCCGCAATAAACATGATCTCCACTGCCAAGTCCAATAACTGCTATTTAACCACCAAAACATTAAATTCACATCACCAACCTTCAAAATAAAGGAGAAGGAGAAATCAACTTGATCAACAGTTCAAAGCCCCCCAAGTTAGAGATCCAAAGCAATCAGATCGGTAGTGCTTCAAGATGATGGCAGTTTCAATGGTGGGTCCCACTCAAAACGTCGGTGGTAGCTCCAGGCAAAAGTGACTGGCAGCGGCAGTAGGAAGTGGACGACGGCGGTTGAAAGGCTTGGATCGGCTTACTCGGGTTTGAAGAGGTCGAATCGACTGGAGAAATAAGGGATCGGGTCGAATGAAAATAAACTATAGTGAGGTGAAGGGTCGGCTCATATAAAGCTTAAGTAACAATAAAAAGAAAAAAAGAAGTTTGGAAAATTATTTTAAGTACTTGAGTCGGTATCGATTCGATCCAACTGGATCGGTACCAACCCGAATTTACTCCTCTAAATGGTCCCTAATTTCCCCTACGCGACCTACTTGATGTTCGTATTCATTCAGGAAATTTTCAAGTCAAGGTCACTCCGTAATCCCGAACAATGGAGATTCACACTAAGGACTAAACAGTTAACCGGTACTTCGTAGATAGCTTTTCAAGATAGCCAGATACGATCAATGAAACTCCTTAATACAGAAACCTAGAGATAGTCAATTCCAGAGCACACCTTGTTTTCAACGAAAGTGTACTCTGGAGGCCAAAATGTTAACCGGGTTTTTAACCCAGCTGAATTTAAAAGGAATTAGAACATTCAAATTAAGCCAAAATGACTCGACACTTGACCAGAAGGCCTAAAAGAGCATCATTGAAGTCTCCAAGAAGCATGGACTGAAAATAGCCTAACTTTTCAAAGCGGCACCGATCCGATCCACTTGGCTCGGTATTGATTCGAATTAGTTGTTCTTTGGTCCTCCAATTCTCTTGCATTACACTCCTATGTCTCCATTAAGCTTATCTACCGAGTTTGACAACATTCCAAGCATCCGAGTTCAAGAAGTGAAGATTTATCCGATTCAGACTACAGTTCAATCTATCCTATTGGTGAGTCATCATCAAAACAAGCCAGTAAGCTATGAAACTACATGGAGAGCATTATAACTAGGCAAGGAAGACAACCAAGTAGTCAAAGCATCAAAAATGCTTATCTATTTGGATCGGATAGGTACTGATCCAAATACTTTGCTTCGATGACCTTCAACCTTTCTGGACTTCCTCTGTGTGATGAATGCAGGCTTCTAACAAAGCGGTTCTGGCCCAAGTGCTATCCAACTGCTATAAATACTATCCCATATGCAACATAAAAGGGATCTGCTCTGATCCCTACTAAAACTCTGCCATTATTTCTTCACTCTTTTTCTCCCTCACAACAGCCATTAAAGGGCAACTGAGATCCTTCTAGTTTCTCTAACGATGATGGCTTGATCTAACTTAGGAAAGAAGAATCATATTGTAATCCAAACTCCTTTGTCACAAGAGCTGATCAATAAAAGCTATAAAGTGGACGTAAGCTTCGTTAACAGCCGAACCACTGTAAAAATCTCTTGTCCTTTTATTTTTTCTGCGATTTATTATTATTATTTCTATTTTATTTGCCGTGATAAACAAGGCTAGTGCTTTCACACTCAATCCAGGGTGTTGATCCATTTTATGGGTTAACAGTATATATATATATGATTATATATATCTTTATTCAATATTGCTTAATTATTGTGCCTCTACCATTTACAGTTAACAATATTTCTCTACTTCTTTATGTGTTTACATCTTATTTAGCTTAAGGTCATTTACCACTTTCTTTTTAAAAGGTTTAAATATCTTTTTTCATTTACCTCCCCTTTTCCCCCATTATTTTAATTTCTATTTCTATTCCTTTTAACCTTTAATTCCCTATCTTATTTTAGAGGACTATATATACCCTTTTTATTTTAAATTATGACCTGTCTAATTTTCACTTATTTTACTTCATTTCCGTCTTATTTATATTGCACACATTCTTAGATCGTTTTTATTATCACATTTATACTCTTTAAATCGGTCCTTATGGATATCTACATTTTAATGTATTGGAATTACATTTCTCCCAAATGGAAAGGTTAACACTATAAATTTCTATATCTTACCTAAAAGGGGAATTTGTGTTACGTTTGGAATTATAAGAAATTATGTTTTCATTGCCATTGAAATAGACAGTACAAAATACCGAAAATATCTCTATTTTATACATCTCTTTCTTTTAAGGTATATTCCTTGTTATTTCAACCACCATACTTTTATTTATAAATCTAAAACTTGATAATCTATAGAAATTCACATTGCAACGCACTATATAGTTCAATAAATTAAAATACTACTTAAATCCCTACAATTTACTGTGATAACTAAATTTACATTTTTACTTGCACAAGTCATTTTAAATTTACAAATCGGGAATCATCACATATATTATAAGTTTTGGGGACTACTATCGCTATTTACTAAATTCAGGGACTATTAATACCTAATATTTGCTAGATTTACATACATGCAATGTACAATTCAAGTTATCAATAACGAAATATGTAATAATTTTATTTCACATATACAAATTTTGTCTACAGTTCTAATTTACATTTCAGGTATGCAGGAATAGATCTATGACAATATAAATCTAATATTATATAAAAATATATAATTTCCCACTGAACTTTTTAGCTTTTCAAATATCTAGATCTAATTCCTGTTATTCCAGTTTGACACCCTTACTCTCTATTTGGATATGTGCACCGCAAGCATCTACATATTTATTAGAGATCTAGACTAGGAAAGAGATTTGTATTTGATTTATAATTTAGACCCGGATTTACGACTTACCTTATTTTGGTGATTTGATTTGACCCTATTCTCTTTCTAAATCATCTTCTACGATTCCCAATTGTATATACATATAAATTATAACTATTCTTAAGAATTTATAATTTTATGAAGAAGAGAAAATGGCAGAGCTCTGGCATCAATCTGAAAATATGAATTTAAAAGTGAGGGTTTAGGATTGTATTTATACGGTTCAATTCAGTGCCGACTGTTCGATTGAAGTATATTGAATTCGGGCCGTTTGGCCACGTATTACCGTCGGATTCACATAAGCAATATCAACTGCTCTATGCCATGGGCCGACCGCTACCAGTCGACTAGAAGGTATCTTTGGTCGACCATATGCGTCTTTTTGGCGGTGATTAGTTATCGTGTTTGATTTTTTTAATTCCTTTTAAAATCGATCGATATAATTTCTTTCCGTACATTTTACTTAACGTTTAAGCAAGGTTAATTATCCATTAACTTTAACTGATGGTAATTAACGTTAGTTAATTATTTTTATGTTCTTAATTACATGTATAATTATTTCTGATTTGAAAACTTCAAACGTTAATAGCTTTCCCATTTTGAAATCCGATCGAAAACTTTATATATGAAAATTGATCAGAAAATCGCCACGAACCAAACGGTTCAAGTTTCATAGCAAAATTCTGATGTTTGTAGATTTCATTTTCTTGGCGTTATCATTTATTAATTAATTTCTTTTTATTTATTTTCATAAAAATTACAGGTTATTTCAACTTATTTTTATGTAGGTGCACTACAAATGTTGGACTTTGACGTCACTCGAGGTGATAGTGCCAGTCTCAAAAATTATGCACGATCCCGCAAGAGGGACAGGCGACATCATGGGTAAGGGATATAGGACCATTGCAGTCACATCTCCATTTGTCGATGCACCGTAGCACAAAGAGGAGAGCGTCTCACCCATACTCACAAGGAAGGTGCGTAGTCCTCAAGCAAGGAAAAAAATGCATGGTGATTCAATCTTGTTGGATAGCCTGATAGTCCCCAAACAAGAAAGAAAGTGAATGCATGGTAATTCAGCCTCGTCAGATAGTCGGACGACAAGGAAGAGAGTTAGGGTTGGCTCAGTCCTTGGCAGCAGAGGTCGACAGTTGTTACCCCGCCTTTTGGCAAGGCTGTGACACTAAGGAATTGACTAGTAAACCATTGACGGTCCATCCCAGAGATCGGTTATACACAGGCTCACTATGGATATCGATGAATTTTGTTCGAGTCCGGATCGAGCTTGAATTAAGATAACACGACAAGCTAAGCTATGAGAGTCAACGTTCCAAATGTCAAGTCAATCCGAGTTCGTATGCTCATGTTACGATCGATGCAAAATTGGGTGAAAACCAACCTCTATTCGACTCGCTCCACTTCGTAACCATCACAGAACCACTATTCGACTCGCTCCACTTCGACTCCATCTTAGAACCTCTGTTCGACTCGATCTGCATCCTTCAGAAAACAACAGATTTGACTCGATCGTCTGATGCCTACTTCAAATCCATCAGCTGGAGTGCGTTGCTCGAATCCATCGAGCAACAGTAGTTTGTGTCCCTCATTTGTCCAGTTCGTATCCATACTGGAAAAGCCCTGATCGAATCCATCGTGTTGCCGTATTCGAATCAATCGACCGAAGTTGAGTTTCCATCGATACGAACAAGGCAAGGTCCAAGAGCGACTCGATCAAAACGGCATCAAAGGAGGAGTGATCCAGAGATTCAAACGCCACGTCATTGAGTCGAGCAGCGATTCGAACAAGACCGAGTCGAACAATACCAAGTCGAATAAGAGCGAGTTGAAATAAGGGAGTCGAACGAAACAGCCAACCGAAGATCCTGATTCGTATCGATCATATCTCCTAATCTACAAGTCCAAATGCTATGAAATTTTGACAGAAGCTTGCATACATGCTAAAGAATGCCCACGCCAAATTTAGACTCCATTGGATGAAATCTTGATCGATACGAAATCCGTTCGTATCGATCACGGATTGGACCGAAACTTCACGGGCTTGGGCGCGCGGGCCTTTTCACGTGCCAGAGAGGGTCTCCCGAAATCTGAGCGAAATACCAGCCTCCTACGCCTATAAATAGACCCCCAAAGCCAACAGAAAAGGGGTTCTTCTTCTTCTTGGAGCTCTCCAACGCCCGGACTCTGCCATATCCAGATCTAAACTCCCTTGCTACCGCCAATAACGAAATTTACTGCTGCAAATCATAATCATCTGCTATAATTTACTGAATTCACTTGTAATCTTCAAAGAAAGTTCAATAAAGCAAACAACTTCATAGTGGACGTAGGCGATATGCCGAACCACTCTAAATTCTTGTGTCTCCTTGCATTTTAATTATTTTCATATCTGAAATTTGGAGTTTTTGTTAGATAATCCTCTTTTTCCATTTAATTTCTTCACTTTATCTCTTCAAAAACTTCCGAAGAGTGTTGTGCCCAATTTTGGTACAAACACTTTGGTGCTTTCACTGAGAAAAAACCCAATTTTTCTCCTGCTCTTTGGATCTCCTATCTATATCGGATTGCATAAATCCAAGAAGAAGATCCAAATCTAGAACTTTGAAGCTCTTCCATTCTATTCAGATTTGCATCAGATCTAGGAAAGGACTTTCATCAATTCATCATGGTAAGTACACAGACTACCTCTACAGCTGCTGATCAGGGAGGACGGGACAGGCAGAATTCCGTGCAATTACCTCCATCCAACCAAGATGCTTCCAGACCTTCAGATCCATATGGCCCGGTCACTAGACAAGAATTCCAGATGTTGCTTCAGGAATTGACCCAGAGTCGGCAACAACTTACTGAGCAACTGCGCGCCAACGCAGAGTTGTCCAATCAGCTAAATCGCCAAAGGCGAAGAAGATCCCGAAGTGACCAAGGTTCTTATTCTTCCACAGAGAGTTCAGCCTCATCTGATGGTCATCACAGATCCACATGCCCACGGCTGGATGTAAGCTACACCCAAGCCATAGGACACCAACCTGCTTCAAATCTTGGGCAACCCAGAACTGGACCATCCGCTAGTCATCATACAGGACCTTCATCCCGAGGAGGTGCTGCCCCTTATCATGTCACAGGCAACATTGCTACCACCACCACTACTGAATAAGGAGTTGATGTTGGAAACCGAACTGATCCTCATCGAAGCCAACGAGAGCGTACTCCAGAGCCTTATGTTCCTGAGAATGTTGAACCAAGGAGGCGAGGCACGGACCGTCGACCGCGTCCGGTCCAGACTCGCGCTGTGGAACCCGACCACACCTTGGCACATCATTCTCCTAATATCAGGATGCCGGATATACCAACGATGATCCGCCAAATGATCTGTGAAAGTCAGCGTCTCTCTAATGACGATTGGGAATCTCCTGGAGTCATACCCCTTTCACCGATGACATATTATATGCTGAACCACCTCGGCGCTTCAGGATGCCAACTTTGCCAGTCTATGAAGGGAGTTTTGATCCCAATCAACACATCTTGAAGTACGAATGGCTGATGAATGCTACGAGAGCTGATGATGCAGTAAAATGCCATAGTTTCCCCATTTCCCTATGGGGCATTGCAACCATGTGGTTTACTCGTTTGCCACCACGATCCATTTCTAGTTTTGATTAGATGGCCACCAAGTTTGTTGAACAATTCTGTATGCACGTGGCGAGGCCTAAAGATGTTAACTCTCTGTCTAGTGTTACACAAGCTCCCGGAGAAACACTTAGACGTTACTTGGAGCGATTCCATGCTGCGTGTGCAGAAATAAGCAATCCCAATGATAACTCTATCCTGATGGCATTGACTAAGGGGATTGATGCTGATTCCGAGTTCGGAAATTGGTTAGCTGGAAAACCACCTGCGTCATTGGACCGTTTCTATTCCAAGGCAGCCCAATTCTTGAGAAGGGAGGATGCAAAACAGTCTAGGAAGCAGGATGACGCAGGGCCCAACATCGAGGGAATCCAGAGTAACATCGTTGTTAAATAGTCCAGAGAGAATTCTGGAAAAGTTCAGTTGAACGTACAAAATAAACAGAATCAGCCGAGGGACAATGGAAATCAAAGCAAAAAACGCGATCAGAATCGTGGTCCACGGCGTAGAGCTTCCATGTACAATAATTACACTCCATTGAACACGTCATTGGAAAATGTGTATTTGCAGACCTGTAATACCATGCAATACAAGAAACCTGCCCCGAAACCACCAACTGAAAGACAAATCCAGACAGGGAAATTTTGTAGATTCCATAAGAGTTATGGCCACAACACCAATGAGTGTCGTCACTTACAAGACCTCATTGAAAAACTAATACGTGAACGGAAGTTGGATCAGTATGTGCGGGCGCCGCAGTCTGGTGGTGCGGGCCCATCAAATCAGAATCGTGCGCCGAATCAGGAAAGACAGGAGGAACCTGCTCGAACTGGCCGGAGGTTGGTTATTAATACAATAAGTGGTGGTCCTCATCCAGCAGACCGGAGTTGGAAAGAAATGGAGTCGTATGCCAGCTCTATCAGGCATGTGGACTTCGAGTGTTATAGTAGTTTTGATGAAGGGGCTCTGGCCAAGCAACAGAAGACGGTGACAGATGACATCGTATTCAGGAACAGAGACGCTGATAAAGTCAAAGCTCCCACTATCGATCCACTGGTCATCTCAGCTCAAGTAGGTCCCGCTTGGATAAAGAGGATCTTAGTTGACAGTGGGAGCTCGGTGAATATTTTGTTTAAATGAGCCTATGATCAAATGAGAATGGAAGCCACGGACTTGAAACCTTATCAATCCTGAATCCATGGTTTCAACGGAAGTGCTACTATACCCACTGGAATGGTAGAACTGCCAGTAGAGTTGGGAGTTGGAGAACGTCGGAGAGTACGGATGTTACAGTTCATTGTTTTGGACATAGACTCCCCTTACAATGCTTTCTTGGGCCGACCGGCCCTCGCCGAATTCAGGGCAGCCATCGCCCTGTGGTGTTTGACTTTAAAGTTTCCCACTGATCATGGAGTGGGAATCATTCAGGGAGATCAGGCTGCAGCCAGAGCCTATTATGTTGCTGAGCTGCGGGAGGCGCAGCAAAAGGAGAAAGGAAAGGGCGTGGAGGAATCTCTCTGCGTCCGTTTTGCCGATAATTGACAACTAACGCCCGGGCCTAGGCCCGGGCACCCCAGCCAATTCCTCAAGGATCTTAACCCAAGAGAAACTAAAGACGAAGGAGAATCTAAAGAAAGTCAAGCATCCCCGGCCGAACTGACAATCGACGTCCCAATTGACAATGATGATGATTCGAAGATGATAAAGATTGGGTCTCAGCTAAGCCGGCAAACTCAAGAGGAATTGGTTGAATTTCTACGGGGGAATCTTGATGTATTCGCCTGGACGCATTCCGACATGTGTGGGATCTCGCCGGACATCGCGAGCCACACTTTGAATATTGACCCGCGGCATGTCCCGGTCAAACAGAAAAGGCATGGTATAGATCCAGAGAGATCTGCCGCCCTTAAAGAAGAAGTAGAAAAGCTTAAAGCGAACGGGTTCATTCGAGATGCGCTATATCCTGAAAGGGTGTCGAATCCCGTGCTCGTCCGAAAGCCGAACGGAAAGTGGAGGACATGTGTCGATTATTCCGATCTGAATAAAGCATGTCCTAAAGACAGTTTCCCGCTTCCCAGAATTGATCAGCTAGTAGATTCGACAGCTGGGCATGAACTCTTATCCTTCATGGATGCGTATTCTGGCTACAATCAAATACCGATGCATTTACCCGATCAAGAACATACCAGCTTCGTAACCAATCTGGGACTTTACTGTTACAAAGTTATGCCATACGGACTCAAGAATGTCGGGGCTACTTATCAACGATTGGTCAATCGGATGTTTGCCAATCAAATCGGGAAAATAATGGAAGTATATGTGGACGACATGCTAGTGAAGTCGCGACTCTCCATCGACCATGTTAAAGACCTGGAAACTATGTTCAACATACTTCGTGAATACAAAATGAAGCTAAATCCGCTGAAATGTCACTTTGAAGTTGCATCCGGAAAATTCCTTGGGTTCATCGTCAACGCTCGAGGGATCGAAGCTAATCCTGAAAAAATCTGGGCTATCAGAAATCTCGAAACTTCGAAAACCATAAAGCAAGTCCAAAGTCTCAATCGGAAAGTAGCAGCATTGAGCAGGTTCATTTCAAAGTCCACTGACAAATGCATCCCCTTCTTCGATCTGATCCGAAAAGGGAAACGAAACTTTGAATGGACCACGGAGTGTGAAGGCGCTTTCCAAGCACTAGTGCAACATCTATCCACACCACCTATCATGTCGAAGCATATTGATCATGAGAAGTTGTTCGTATATTTGGCGATATCAGAAAACGCTATCAGCACTGCATTAATTCGAGAAGAAGACAAGATCCAAAAGCCAGTATACTACGTCAGCAAGCGATTGACTGGAGCCGAAAGGAATTATCCGAAATTAGAGAAGTTGTCTTATTGCCTTGTTATCGCATCAAGAAAATTCCAACCGTATTTCCAAGCACATCCCATTATTGTTTACATCGACCAGCCGTTACGACAGGTCCTTTCGCGGCCTGAGACGTCTGGTAGGTTACTCAAGTGGAACATCGATCTGAGCTAGTTTGTCATTACTTACACTCCAAGATGGGCCATACAAGGACAAGTCCTAGTCGATTTCATAGCTGAATTTACCATTCCAGAGGACTTGCCCAAACCAGTAAATCCCCCGAATACGTCTGGAAGCTTTATACCGACGGAGCATCAAACGACCGGTGTTCGGGCGCTGGTGTTGTACTTGAAACTCCCGAAGGCCGATCCATATGTTATGCTTTGAAGTTCAATTTTCATGCGACTAATAATGAAGCTGAATATGAAGCCCTCTTAGCTGGCTTGAAGCTTGCTAGAGATTTGAGAATTATCGCAGTGGAAATCTATTGTGATTCACAATTAGTTGTGTCAAGTACGGGGAGAGTATCAAGCAAGAGATCGAAGGTTGGCTGCTTACTTAGCTCGAGTTCAGGAAGTACTAAATCAGTTTGATTATTATGCCATTTATTGTATACCTCGAGAACGCAACCAAAAAGCCGAATCATTGGCAAAGGTAGCCAGCACAAGCGAAGCTCAGCAAATGGGACTCGTTCCCGTAGAAGCGTTATCCTCCCCGAGCATTGACCGGGCAGAAACAGACCGGATATGTGAAACCATCCTCGAAAAGGATTCATGGATGACTCCACTCAGGAATTACATTGAGCACGGAACCCTGCCAGAGCGCAGGAGTAAAAAGAGACAAGTCCTTCGGAAGGCCTCACGATTTACCATCCAGAATGGAATCATGTACAGAAGAGGGTACTCAGTCCCTCTACTCCGGTGTATCGCTCACGATGAAATTAAACGAGTATTGCATGATGTGCACGTGGGAGAATGTGGTGATCACACCGGGGGGCAAGCACTTGCCAAGAACATACTTCGATACGGATATTACTGGCCGACCGTGAGTCACGATGCGTCAGATTATGCAAAGAAATGTGATAGGTGCTAGAAATATGCCTGAATTCCTAGAGCTCCTCCTACCGAGATAACGCAAATGGTCAGCCCATGGCCGTTTGCAATGTGGGACATCGACATCATTGGTGCTCTACCTCTGGCAAAAGGTAGTGCAATATACGCCATCGTCGCAGTTGACTACTTTACAAAGTGAGCTGAAGCCGAAGCTCTTGCAACCATAACAACAAAGAAAGTAATCAATTTTGTAGTTCGTAACATCATCTGTCGATTCGGTCTCCCACACACCATTATTACGGACAACGGAACCCATTTTGACAGTGCTGAATTTAAAGATTTCTGCAAACGATTTCACATCCAAAAGAAATTCTCTGCAGTTGCACACCCTTAGGCCAACGGACAGGTCGAAACAGTTAATAAAGTTATAAAATCCATTCTGAAAAAATGACTGGAAAAGGTCGGGGGCAAGTGGTTCGATGAACTTCCTATGGCTTTATGGGCTTACCGAACAACCCACAAGACCGCGACCGGCCACACTCCATTCTCTCTCTCTTATGGCTCAGAAGCCATTATTCCAGTTGAGCTAGAAGTACCTTCTCATCGTGTGACATACTATGATCCAAAGACAAATGCTATATTACTTGCTGAATCTCTCGATCTACTAGATGGGAAGCGTGAAGAGGCTGATCTAAGGGCAGCCGCGCATCGAAGTTGAGTCACCCGATTGTATAACGCCAAGGTCCGCCCGCGAACCTTTGAACTAGGCGATCTCATCCTAAAGAGAATTTATCCGGTTCCTTTGCATATGAAGCCGACATGGGAAGGACCGTATGTTATTGAATGAAGGCTCGGAGATGGCACATTCAAATTATCGACAGTTGACGGTCTTACTTTGCCAAGAGCCTGGAATAGCGAGAGTCTTCGCCGCTACTACACATAACACGCTATGTTTATCCACTTAGTTTATTTTCCATTTCGCAATTTGTTTCTGCATTTCGAAATTAGAATTTGTAATAAGGCAACTGACTTTGCCATATTTTCTTATTTCAGCAATAAAATGCAATCTCTTCGAGCCAGAGCTGTGATTTACTTGAAATTCTTCATATGATCAACACTATGCACGGAGAGCTAAGTTTCACCATACGATGGAATTTATTCAAATAGAGAGTGACTGTGATGCAACCGGTCACTCACTAAGGGAAACCCGAGCTCGGGGACAAGCCATCACATCAAAGGCAAAAACAGATTGATACACGACAATCCCTCACTTAACTCTCGGTTCCCAGAGTGCGAACTAGAGTATTAAAAATACGTCTACAAAGAGGGTGGATCCGTCCGCCTAACGACTTCGTCCATATCTGAACCAAGTTTGAGGAGGGTGGACCCATCCATATAACGACCTCACTTGTTAACTCATGGTGGATGTGACCCGACCATCCATGATCCGGATTCAACTCCGAATTCCCAGAGTCCGAAATGGAGTATAAACAACAACTCCGAACTCCCAAAGTGCGAGTCGGAGTATAAACACCAACTCCAGATTCCCAGAGCGCGAAACGGAGTATAAACATCAACTTCGAATTCCCGGAGTGCGAAACGGAGTATAAACAACAACTCCAAACTCCCAGAGTGCGAGTCAGAGTATAAACACCAACTCCGGATTCCCAGAGTGTGAAGCAGAGTATAAACAGCAACTTCAAGTTCCCAGAGCGTGAATTGAAGTACAAATATCAACTCCGAACTCCCAGAGTGCGAGTCGGAGTATAAATGTCGATTCCAAGTCCCTAGAGCGTGGACGTATGATTTAAACTTAAGTCGGCGTGGCCAACCATCGATAAACAAATGAGAATCCCCGGAGTGCGGATATGATCATCGACAATCAAACAAGCATGGATAAGTTACTCAATCTCCGCTTGTCTCAGACATCCGTCCGGTGGCACCGGACTCAGCATGTTATAAGTAAGAAGCGATCGTCGACTGATGTTCTACAACTCACCCCCAAGACTGGGGGGCAGGACTTAAGCATCGACCATTGACTAAAGCAATGCGACGTCAAAATTCAACTCGCTTCTCGGTCGCAAACCATGTCCACAGCTTCCGAACTTGGCAAACAAAAAACAAACTTGATTCGGAAGCTGAAACTTCACAAGTGCACTTCAGATATTGAAACACTTAGACGAATACACAATGATAGAAAAGAAGTCAAAAAAGAGAAGTTTCATTTCTATTGTTTGTAAAATAAGTTCATGTACAAGTTTGTTCCAAAATATTCCTACTAGCAGGGGCCGAACCCGCATCTATACACGGCCAACAAAATGAAAGTCAGAATTACACCAAGGAAGCATGTCTAATCTTTCTTCTTCCACGGCTTCCTTTTTGGTGCAGGCCCACTGGAGCCGCCACTATCCTTCCTCTTTGAGCCTTTTCCTTTCGGTGGTCGGTCTCCAGGTGATGGCATAATATTGGCATCCTCCTCCGAGCTCGAGTGAATAGGGATGCTTCCTACGGGCGGAGTCGGAGGAACAGGATTAAGTACAGAAGGTGGAATGGGCATGCTAGTGATGAAAACGGTGCCACCGGGAGATATCATTCTAAGGGGAGCTGGTCCTGGTGCCGCCATCCCACCTCCAGAACCGCCACCATGAGCCGCTGCTTCCATTTCAGTGTCGATTTGGGCGAACATCTCCTCTTCAGTAACTGCTCGAGCCCCGCTGGGGGCATCAGTAGTCGGCATTGAAGAACTTGTAGCAGGAGCGTCTCTACCCATGACAAATGGTAAGTCAGCTAAAGGATCGCCATGACGGCGAAAGAGTTCTTCCATCAGCTGCTCATCAAACACAATCGTATTCCCCTGCATGTCGTCAAGTGGGGCAATTGTAGTTACGGTGATTGCTTCGGTTACGATAGCCTCCTGCGTCTGATATGATTCTTGAGTAGCAAGAGGCATGGCCGGTGCAGCATCGATCACTGGACAAAAAATAATAGAACTGTTAGAATCTAATTCAGATAAAGATTCTGACCTAAGGCAGATATGTGGAATGTTCAGAATACCTTCCTCAGTTTGACTTGACGGCGGCGGAACGGCTTCAGTCACTTGCGCTATAGCCAAAGACATCTACGGCTGATCCGGATTGTAAGCAGGAACAGCTTGGGGATTGACCGCAGACGAGGATTCAGGCTGGGTTGACACTGGAATTTCAAGACTCGCTTCATGGTGTTCAATCCTTAAACCCTCTCCTATTTCGAAGTTTTGGGCGCCGAGTCTCTCCTTCTCATGCAGAATCACTGACTCGTGGAGAATCTTCCTTTCATCTTCAGTCAGAATGCGATTCTCGAGTTCAAATTCATCTACAGACTCGCCCAGATGCGCCTCCTTCTCTTCCTCAACCAGTCGGCCCCAAGCATTGTAAAGATGCGCTGGATAATCTTAGAGCCAGGCTAGGACCCTATGCCTTAGCACGTTAGCATTATAAACAACGAGGAGGTCTTTGATGTCAGCCTCTAGCCTGGACTCGGTCGACTTCACTTTCTCCTCGACCTCAGTCTCCACCTTGTGGACTTTAGCCACAGCTGCATCCCATTCACCCCTAAGCAGAACAGCCTGCTCGCACGCCTCCTGGGCTGCGTTATTCGCATCATCCTTTTCCTTGGCCATGTCGGAAAATTTAGCTTTAAGCTCATTGAGTTCCTTGAACGCCGCATCCCGCTCGGCAGTAACTGTAGTATTCCGATGGCCCCTCCTCCACCAAGGCAACATGGGTCTGCCTCAACCTCTCCATGGCCACATTCGCTTCGTCAGCCTTTTTGGTGGCCGCAATTTCAGATTTCCGAGAAGACTCGGCCTCAGTAGTGAGCACTTGAATGATCTGGTCCCTTTGAGCAAGATCGGTCTCCATTTTCTCAAGCGCTTTTGCTCGCTCAAAGGCCACCTTAGAAGTTTTCTCTGTAGCCTTTACCCACTCTCTATACTGGGTGTAGATGTCATGCACATAATCATGCATCGTGCCTTCCACTCCAGACGGAATTCTTTTTAAGTGTGGTGGGAAGACATAGCCATCGAAGAAAATGTTCGGAAAATCCTTCCTCATCCGAGCCAATTTAATGGCCCCTTCTCCTGTGGGCTCAATGGGGACCTTCTCTGCAATTATGGAGGCCGTGGTCTCAACTCTTTGAAGATGAGTCTCGGATCTAGAAGTATGAGAAGATGGCCTGTGATGAGGAGGCTCTGGTGGATGTGGAACAAGAACGGGAGGTGGAGATGGAAGTCTGAGAGGAGGAGAGCGTAATCTAGACCGATGTCTGTATTCTCTGTCCCTATCACGCCCATACCTATCATGGTTAGAGTACTTGCGATCGCGATCTCTATCCGAGTCTCTCCTACGGGAATCATAATAGGAAGAAGCCTTTCGGGTCGAGCGAAGATTCCCGAGCATCGATCCTTTTCCAGACATAGTACCTGAAAATGAGAAACAAAGGAAGAGTTAGTGATTTCCTAAGTTGGACGATTTACAGTTATGAATCATGTAGTGTAGTGAAGTGTATGCATGTGCAACCCCCAACCAACCAGAAATGTCGGCCGCACTCATAGCAAGCGACCCGCTCAGTTCAAGAGCATTATCAAGATCCTCCATCCCGGCATCGTGTTGAGACGACACAAAATCCGGAATCGGAATATTAGCAAGCCCTTCAAAAGGATTCTCTACTGGCGGGGGAGGAGCCTCCGAAATTCTAATCCCCGGGACGGGCAAGGACATGACCATGGATTTAAACCTCTCGGATTTAGAACGCTTGTGAGCAACAGCCTTGCCTTTTCTCTTTCCTCATGAATCCTGGACATCGGAAGAAGGCCCAGCTGGGAGCTTGGTATCGGTAGGTGTTCTCTCCGAATCAACTTCTTCGGTTATTACGACTGCGGGCACTTTGCGCTTCACCCGTTTCTTCAAGACCACTCTAAGTGTCCCTTCCAGCCGTATGCTCTGCCTCCGTTCAATCAGCCCGACAGTCCTCAAGTTTCTGTCGGTCAGAACCAAGTCGATATGCCTCTCTTCGCCCCGAACCGCTTGGAGGATCCAGACTATCTCTCTGAAGTATGTACCGTCCGGTCGAGAAATTGCGGCTATAAAAGGAAGAGAAGTATGTCAGTTTTGAAGTCAGTTATTATTATCTTGATAATTCAAGAGAAAACGCTTACGTCTATCCAACCACCGCCTAGCAAATCTAGGGGGCACCGAACGTAGAACCATTCGGTCTTGAAGTAACTTAGCCTTCCCTAGGAGCCCATTACAATGTGGCAGTTCCTGACTGCTTCTAAGAAGGTGAAAGAAGGGCTGTCTCCACGGCTCTTAACGTTAAATAAATATCTGATCTCGATCGGCTTTGGTGGTCGAAAGAGGATCTCCATAAACAGAATGAAAGTGCTATTCAGCAGAACATATCCATTGGGATGTAGCTGGGATGGAGCTATTCCAAGGAATGATAACATCTCCCTTATATATTGGTTGAAAGGAGGAAGCGTTCCCGCCGTATAGGCATGACGGTTAAAAGCAGTAAACCCCTCCGGGGGATCATGTGGCCTATCATTTGGCCCAGGCAGTAGCACGTCATCGAGTGACAAGCCGTGTCTTAAACAAATCCATCCCAGCATATCTTCGGAGATACCGGACGGCACAGAATCTTGTGGACGACAAATGAACTGGGCACCTAGACGCTCGTCCGGAGCTGGGTCTATAACTTCGGCTTCAATAACCGGTATTTCGATGGTTGAAGGAATTGAACTCGGGAGTTCCTGCTGCTGAGAACTTGAAGGATCCATGACTAGCTAGCTTATGAAAAATCATTGTTAAACAGACAATAACGCTCGTGCATCCCCCAATGTAAAGTGTGTGAGTGTGTTGTGCAGTGCGGTACTGTATATCACTTGAGAAGATCTACAAGATTAAAGAAAACTTGGAAACGACGAGACTTCGGAATTCAGTCGGAAGGACCGTCATCGCTGACCGTCACAACCGTGCCATCCAGTTTTTAGCTATCAGTCCAAGTTAAAGTTTTTTATCATTTTGATAAGTCCCGGTTTCGTTGACGAGCTTCGATAGGCAATCAGATATGCGGTGAAACGATTAAGTCCAGTTATGCAAGTTTGAAGCTCGTCGGAGTCAGTTGTTAAAATGCGCAAGGAATTACAAAGTTTTTAATGTTCAATTCGTATCGCTCACAAGAGCCTTGTTCGCATCGATAAATCATGGTCATCTGCGTACGAGTTCGACTCGGTCAAAAGGTTGGCGTGAAAGTTCGACTCGGTCAAAAGGCTGGGGATTTCGAATCGATCGGAGCGCAACACTTTCGTATCGATCAACTGAGTCGCTTTCGTATCGGTCTCCTGGCGCGTAATTCGACTCGATCAAAAAATTCTGAGTTTCGAATCCATCAGATGCAACCCCTTCGTATCGATCAACATACTCGAGGTATTCGCATCGATCATCAAGACTCGATGCAAAAACTTAACAATCGATCGATACGAAGGCCTCCATCTCATCATCTCGAAGCCCCGACTCCAGATCGACACGAAAACGAGGATCAAGCTATCTTCCTTGGCACTCCCTCTTCCCCATATCGATTCGAACTCCATTCTGTCCTTTCTCGACCTCGCTTGTTATCTTCTTCCTCGAGCAATGTTCGAACACAGATTCAAGTGGAACAACATGAGAATTTGGATCTCTTCGTGTTACGACTGGATTTGTTCAATTGGTTACCTGATTTCGATAAATGGTTGAAGGAATTAAAGGTTTCTGAATCGACTTGAAGGCAAAGGTTTTTCTTTTGAGAGGCTCTGGAGTGATATGTAAGCAAGCGCAAGAATAGAAAAGTGAAAAGTGAAAAAGTGGCTAAGTCCACGATATTTATATGGATTCGAAGGTGAAGTGAAAAAACGATACGCATTCCAGTAAACACGACCGGTTACAATGTGTCGCCTCCGCATCGATTCGAACAAACTGTTCGACTCCATGGGCTCGAGTCTACATCGATGCGAAGCCCTTCTTCGAATCGATTATCTTCGACTCCGTCTCCAGTGCATCGATATGAACGAACATTTCGAATCCGTAAAATCACAGCTCTCAAAGGCCAACTCCATCGATACGAATTGCCTGTTCGTATCCAGTGACACCAGACCTATCAATTCAAGATACACCACATGGGCTGTTCTGAAGGCATTAATTCAATCGATACGAACAGCCGCTTCGTATCCATCGAGCCCCATATCCATCGATTTGAAATGCTCATTTCGCGTCCATAAATTTAATGAAAATCGTCTTCAATGTTTCAAACCTTCACATCGATTCAAGAGAGGATCGTTACGAAGGAACAATCAAAAACAACCATCGAGCGTTGTTACAACGAATTTCACGTCGGTTCAGGAGAGGATCAATACGGAATTTAATATAAAATAAACTGACAACGACTCGTGGACGTACAAACGTCAACGAGAGTCAGATTAACATATATGCACGTATGTCGGACTAATATTCAATATTCCAGATTTACAGGAATTGGAAACTCATTTGATAACGATCACAACAACAAACGGCTAATCACTAGCATACAACAATTAGTTTCAACAATACAGGGTGCAGCAGTTGACAGTCAACAGTTTACATTATCGAGAAAATCAGTCGAAGATTACAGCTTTCATCGAAAAGAAAATAACTATTCAGAATAAAGATTGCAGCATTTCAAAGCACATCATGTTTACACAAGATGTACTTTGGGGGGCAAATGTTATCCCACCTTTTGGTAAGGCCGTGACACTAAGGAATTGACTAGTAAACCAATGACAGTCCATTCCAGAGATCGGTTATACATAGGCTCACTATGGATATCGATGAATTTTGTCCGAGTCCAGATCGAGCTTAAATTAAGATAACACGACAAGCTAAGCTATGAGAGTCAACATTCCAAATTTCAAGTCAATCCGAGTTTGTATGCTCAAATTACGATCGATGCAAAATTGGGTGAAAACCAACCTCTGTTCGACTCGCTCCACTTCGACTCCATCTCAGAACCTCTGTTCGACTCGCTCCACTTCGCAACCATCATAGAACCACTGTTCGACTCGCTCCACTTCACAACCATCACAGAACCGCTGTTCGACTCGCTCCACTTCGACTCCATCTCAGAACCTCTGTTCGACTCGATCCGCATCCTTCAGAAAACAACAGATTCGACTCGATCGTCTGATGCCTACTTCAAATCCATCGGCTGGAGCGCGTTGCTCGAATCCATCGAGCAATAGTAGTTCGTGTCCCTCATTTGTCCAGTTCGTATCCATACTGGAAAAGCCCTAATCGAATCCATCGTGTTGTCGTATTCGAATCAATCGACCGGAGTTGAGTTTCCATCGATACGAACAAGGCAAGGACCAAGAGCGACTCGATCAAAACGGCATCAAAGGCGGAGTGATCCGGAGAATCAAACGGCACATCATCGAGTCGAGCAGCGATTCGAACAAGACTGAGTCGAACAATACCGAGTCGAATAAGAGCGAGTCGAAATAAGGGAGTCGAACGAAACAGCCAACCGAAGATCCTGATTCGTATCGATCATATCTCCTAATCTACAAGTCCAAATGCTATGAAATTTTGACAGAAGCTTGCATACATGCTAAAGAATGCCCACGCCAAATTTCGACTCCATTGGATGAAATCTTGATCGATACGAAATCCGTTCGTATCGATCACGGATCGGACCGAAACATTCACGGGCTTGGGCGCGCGGGCCTGGTCACGTGCCAGAGAGGGTCTCCCGAAATCTGAGCGAAATACCAGCCTCCTACGCCTATAAATAGACCCCTAAAGCCAACAGAAAAGGGGTTTTTCTTCTTCTTGGAGCTCTCGAACGCCCGGACTCTGCCATATCCAGATCTAAACTCCCTTGCTGCTGCCAATAACGAAATTTACTGCTGCAAATCATAATCATCTGCTGTAACTTACTGAATTCACTTGTAATCTTCAAAGAAAGTTCAATAAAGAAACCAACTTCATAGTGGACATAGGCGATATGCCGAACCACTCTAAATTCTTGTGTCTCCTTGCATTTTAATTATTTTCATATCTGAAATTTGGAGTTTTTGTTAGATAATCCTCTTTTTCCATTTAATTTCTTCACTTTATCTCTTCAAAAACTTCCGAAGAGTGTTGTGCCCAATTTTAGTACAAACAACAGTCCCTAAACTAGGTAATGAGCACATAATAACTCATCTGTGATGACTGTCGGACACCTCCGAAACACTATATAACCTATATATTACACTGCTACGGTTCCCGACCCGATGCATGATGATTGTCGGGGGATGTAAAATAAATAAAATAATCACTAACCTGTCATATATCTCATAGCACATCGAATAATATGTAATAATCATCATAGATACAAAATAGGAGAGATAAAAATAACTAAATGAACCACAATATCAGAATACATAGGTTCACAAAGTTATACAAGATATTGGAAGAGTTTATACAATTGAAAATAAACTCAAAAGATAACTGTCTCTAAATAGAATAAACAACACTACCATGGCTCCACATTGCCATACAGTGGAATAAACAATAATGAGTTCGAAGATATGTATTAGAAAGCATCTCCTCCAGCTCATCCATATGTACAACTCCACATATCACTTAAACCTGCTATCTTGTCTACTTATTTGAGAGTACTCGAGATAATAAGAAGCAGAGTATAAAACCTTGAGTTAGACAACGGTCTGGTGTGAGTGATAAACAATCTCAAAATACTGTCAAATTCAACATAGGCTATGAGACATAGGGTGTGGAGAATCGTACCAGTCTTGTCCCTGCATCCAAAGAGTTAGCATATAATAATATATGCTAATCTATAATCTACGATCATCATTAAGTTGTACTACATCCTAAGTACAATATCGGGTACATAGGTATCCACATCCATAATACCTACATCATGCGACATCCCTAGAGTAATAAGAAAAATATGACAAGCGTAGCATCCATCAAACAAACCTCACTATCACTGCATGTGCTTTGGATATAAGATAACTCGAATAGCATGCACATAAGCCAAAGACCAATGGAGAAATCTTGGGTTCTCGGTACTCATCTCCCACCACTCTATACAGTCAAGGAATAGACCATTCACATAAGGTCCAGGGTAATCCATCCACATAAGGATTCAGATCCCACATAAATTTGGGTGGGCATCCCCACATACCCCTGGTATACAAGTACCCCTAAAAAACCTTTGAGTGTGAACCATCCCTTCACATAGGTCTTTGAACTCATTATCATTCCATTCCATTTATCAATAGTAGAACTCCTCCTTTTTTCTACCCACAAGCTCCCCACAACTGTACACTGGCTAATACCGACCATTTTAGTCATGTACTTAGCCAAAAATGGCTAAGTACAAACAAAGTGAAAATGTCCGACGTCCATTTTGAAGTCCGAAGCACATGCCTAAGTCCATAATCTTCTATCTTAAAACCGGTCAGCAAGCATCCCAATACTCTTCCACATACATTTCTCATCCATTCAAGTTTAAATCATTTATGCATTCTATTGACATGCATAGAACTTTATCCATCATTCGAGTTTCCATCATGTGTGCATTCAATTGACATACACGAACCTCTGCCTTATAGGATATTCTCTAACACTATATCACTCGACGGTTGGCATTTTAACCAAAACAAGAAAAAAGCATACGCAAAACCAACATAGCATAAATAAAACATTTACAATACACATATATCAACTATTTTGGGATTCATATCAAAATTGCCTAAATCTAGCGAATTTTAGAAAATAGTATATTTGTAATAACAAATGTGATATCCAATTTAAAATTATTTTAAAACACTCAAAAATTATTTTATAAAATCAAGTGTGGGTTTACATTTAAAAAAAATCATGTTTTAAGTTAGAAATCATTTCAAAATGTTGTTTTTATATTATACTAACAATCATAGTATGGTAAGAGGCACTATCACTTACCTGAACCAAAGCTACCTAATCTTATTTTTCTTCATAGAGGGCACAAATTCAAGTGCAATGCAAGAAAGCGCATCCAAATCGGACCTCGAATGTAAAAGATATGGATGTATAAGAAATTGGTATATATTAATAATTAATTAACCTACGAATTAATTAAACCTACGAATTAATTAATAACTTAATTAATAATTAACTAAGTTAATAACCTTTCATAATTGGTTTCATAATTGCATTGACACTTCACCTTCTTTTCTTATTCCCTATACACAAGCTTCTTCACCCTCCACCTTTCCACTCACACGCAACACTCCCTATAACACCACCACTTCACCAAAGCATAAGCCAAGCACCACTATACTCCGCCTATTCTGCCACTGCACTGACCATCTCCGACCATCTCCCTAAGCAACCCAAGACCTACTATTCTTTTTTCTTGTTTTCATTCATCTTTTCATTGCTACCACACCACCTCAAGCCAACGGTCGCTACCCGAGGTCACTTGCACCATTGCTTGCCTCTTTCTGTCTCTCCGCCTTCCACTCCGACCATTACCGTCGATTGTGAAAAACATGGAAAATGCACCAAAGCCCATGATATTTTCCAACTTTCCAACGAAACCACCACCATCATGTCCATCTCTGGCTGTGGCCATCTACATTTCCAAACTTCTCTTGCCGAGATGAACAGACCCATATCATCCAAACTCATTTTGGTGCTCCTCCGAAAATCACCCATTTGCCAAAGTTGTTTGTGACCACCACAATCAGACATAGGTCGAACCGAGTCCATGGTTGCATAACTCAGAAAAATAAAGAGACCCAACTTTCATTTCTGCCAAAACGATGGCTACTTGCTTATGGAAGAGGAGAAGAAAGGAGTAGGGAGATGGGTTCAATGGAGGAGGAAGGAATAACATGATGAAGAAGAGAAATGTGCGGCCAGAGAAAAGATGTGCCACTTATAGGGTAGTGGGCAGGGTTAGGGTGTGAATGTACCCCCTTTTCTCTTATTTTTGAAATTCCAGTGCATGTTTTGTAGTCGTATGGCTTTTAGGAATGTCGGATTGCGACGATTCTTCGACGGCATGACTCATCTCATTTTTTCCGTTCCAATAGGACATGTTTCGTTAAAATCCGAGAATATGTTCTAGTATGTTGTTTTTGAGGTTATTAAGTCACATGGGCTGTTGGAACTTCCGATCTCGAAAATTCTACGATTGCAGGATCGTACATTTTCCTTAGCCAAGAGACATTTTCTGTTTGTCCAAATTCTCTGATGCATCAATTCATGTATATTCATGTAATATATAAAACTACCGAAAATGCCAAAAAATAAATCTAGGGTCAAAATCATCCAATAAAATTGCTAATGGTCAAAAATGTCATACTCAACATTACCCAAAGTTACAGCATCATACGATCTAATATGAACTTGAAATTAATATTATTACGAATTCACTAATACATAAAATATGAGTTGTTATACTCTCCCATACTTTACGAATTTCACCCCCGAAATCCCTAAATAGAAAAGGTCAAAATCAATCATAGCTATCCCGCATGCCTAACAACCATAGTAACACAAGTAATCTTATAAAACATCAACCATCCAACATCAAACATGCACATATAATTTCAAACATCAAGAAGAAACATATATGCATATCCTAGCATGTAGGATACTAAACTGTCTAATATAAAGCATAGAATATGATATCAAATGTGAAAGCTAACAATAAAATGGAAGTCTTACCAAGTGAAGAGCTATGGACAAGTGGTCCTCATGCTATCCTCGATCTCTTATATGCGATAGCTTTCACTTTTACTATATTGAACCTTCACTACTTCGCCATCTTACTCCTAAGCTATTTCGTATCATATCCTACGATATGAATAGGCCTACAAGGTCTCGAAGTTTCCGGTTCAATCTTGATATAATCTAGCCAGTTCCATGCTATATTTCCTAACACCTCTTGTAAGTTCTCCTAAAACCCACTAATGAACAACGGGTTTTAATCCCTTGCAATGTTTTTCGGTACACCACGGAATCAGACAATCCACTTCATAAACAACTCGGCTAATTGGGATATCTATCTACTAGACTTAACGGGTATAGATCTTGCACTCTTTATCAAATTGTTGACTATGACTTAGATGTTATCATACCCACCTCTATTCCTGTGCAATCCATCGATGAAGGCCATCGATATTTGCTCCCAATTCCTCTCGATAATGAACAATCTCTCATCCTTACGAAGTCAACCATCTCGGTCTGATCTACAATGCATCATCTCTGCAGACTCTACTCATTCCTCTAACATTGCCCTGATCCCCGCTAGTCTAGCATCACACATCTGACTAGTACCGATCTGCTAAATCAAAGTAAGTCTGATAGTCAAACTAGCCATCACCTTAGGCTCTAGCTCATATCGTGGTTTAAAGCCATGACCAACAACAAACTCAAGCCATGTCCACTCTAGGAACATCGCTCCCAAATAAGTATGTATTCCACTCAAAGAATCGGGACTGCACTTCCCTTACCAAGTGTATAGGAAATCTCGAAGTCTTAGGAGGCCAAAAATTCCAATCATCATTATTGGTGAAGGTTGAGATCATTTCGGGAGAAGAGGTACTTCAATGCTTTGGGGTCAGTTTACCGTTCAAATCTCTCTCCTACTAGATAGTGCCTTCCAATCTCCTAAGAGAATACTATTGCTGCCAACTCCAACTCATGGGTCAGATACTTCTTATGCGGTTTCATTTGTCGACTAGCATATGTAATAACCTTACCTTTCTGCATTAATACTATACCTAGTCCAGTACCATAGGCTTCTGTGTATACTATAAACCCATCATTCCCACTCGAAATGACTAATAATGGAGCACCACTCAACCTCTCTGTCATACTCACAAACGCGTGCTCGCACCTTGCTTCCCAAACAAAGGTATGATCCTTCTTCATAAAATGAGTTGACGGTGCTACTACCTTAGAGAAGTTCTTGATAAAATGTCTAGAGCATCCTTCCAATCCAAGTAAACTCCTCACATCTATAGCATACCCGGATCAACACCAATCCTGCACTACTGCTACCTTTGTAAGATCCACAACAGTGTCCTTTTCTAAACAACGTGACCTAATAATCTCATTTCCCTCTTTCAGAAGTGATACTTCAAAAACTTCACTATCGATGTTTTCTCAACTCCTCCAACACAATCCTCAAACATGTCTTATGCTCCTCTTCCGTTCATGAGTAGGCGAAGATACTATCGACGAACACAAGCATAAACTCATTTAGCCGATCTCTAAAGACTTGGTTAATGAGATCAATAAAGTATGTTGGTGCATTGGTTAGCCCAAACGACATAACTGACCACTCCTAAAACCCAGGCAGTGTATGAAACATTGTGATCGACATACTCTCTCTAACTACTCACAGCTGATGAAACCCCATTGCAAGGTCCAACTGAGAAAACACCCTCGCACCATAGAGTTGATCAAACAAGTCATTCATTCAAGAGAGTGGGTACTTGTTCATCATCCCATTCATCCCATGGTAATCAACACACAATCTTAAAGAGCCATCTGCCTTAGTGGCTAATACTGCAGGTGCACTCCACTCAAATATGCTCCTACAAATGAACCCTCGCCTCAATAGGTCATCCATTGGGACCTCTAGTTCCCCTGCTCTTTGGACATTATATACCTCAAAGGAATAACTACATATCTATTTTCTATGACAGATCAATACAAAATTCTATCTCCATACGTTGTGGTAATTTGTTCACCTCATAAAATATATTGGAATGCTCTCTAGCTATAGGCACAGATGACAACTCATCATATGGGATATTGAGAAAATATGGAAAGCTTCCATCACCTCGTTCTCCGGTATGCAGCCTAACTCTACCTTCGCCCATCCTCAGTCCCAATAATCATTAACAACCTTTCATAATTCACCACTATTTCATATTCCTTCAACCGGTCCATTCAAAGAATAATACTAACCCAACAAAGCCCAAAATAAATCAATCACAAACAAACAAACATCCATGACTCGATAAGACCAAGTCTCAAAAAAACATACACATGTTGGCTAAGCCCTCAAAGGGTTCATAATAACTTAAAGGTTGGTCAACTATCTTGGGTCTCAATTCCAATCTATCTACCAAATCACTAGATATAAAGGGATGTGACAAGTCCAAAATTGCCATTTCCCAATAGTTATAACCATTACAAATCAAATTTGGTTATAACTTTGGTAATATGTACGTGGTAAAATCTATAACATATTTCCCAACTATTGTAACCGTTGGAAGTATGGAAATTCTCAACAATTATAGAAATTGGAAATATGTAATTATGTATTAAACCTATAATAAGCAGCCTTTTCGACCCTCGATTGTTGATACTAATACATCTACGGGATTCATGTACCGAGCACCCAAGTGCCGGAATGATAGAACGTTAGGGTAAAGAAAAAGAAGAAAAAAAAAGAACAAGAAAGAGGATAACAAAAACATCAGAATCTCACAACAAAATGATAAAATACAATATTAAAAGATAATACACGGAGCTATTTTAATATACATAGCATTTCAGAGTTACTAATCATAGTACTATAATAAGCATGGACAGTAATAATAATATGTTCGTACAATTGTTGATACATATACATAAAGTAATGTAGCGGAAATAAATACTACACTAGGTAAAAATCCAACTCCTCTCCAAGAGCCCAATGAACATCAACAAAAACCCGCCTTTCTCAAACTACTCGAAAGAGCACCTATGGAAATAAGGGAAAAATAAATCCATGAGTCAGACATAAATCTGGTGTGAGAAACTCAAGAATTATGTAGCTAGCATATAACAGTACTTTTGAGACTGCATGGAATGTCATAACAGTTATCCCCTTAAAAGAACCACCATATAATAAGTACATATTGTGATATAATAGATAATGTCTAGGGTGAAGCATATAAATTGGAAAATAGCTGTGATGCTTACATTGGTCACACCACAGCATTTTAGAGTACATTTGAAACCGCTAAGGCACGTTCGTATATGGATTTTTCGTGGAAACCTCCCTAGTAAAACTCATAAGTAAACTGAGACCAATCTCCATGAAAAGGATCAGAAACTACCTTTCGAGCATCATATATCTTTAGATAGAATATACCATAAGATAAATGCAACTGACCCACTCCCTAACACGTGAACCAAGCATCAACAATTCCCCATATGCAACATATCGATAAGCATACTCTAGGTACTAGAGTTGATGTACCTCCATAGGTTAGCTAAACCCCTAGATTGTGCATCCTACTATTTCTTTAGTCATATACCGATGGTGAAGTCACGTTCAACATCTCAACACACGAGCCATCATCACTCAAACAGATCAGGAATCCCCAAATGGACTTCAGCATCTCGAATAGATCTCGAAGCCATACATGGATTCCAACATCTCAAATAGGTCCACTTCGAAGAGATAGAACACATACCTCAGTCCTGAAGAGGCTTTTAATAAGTAAAACACTTACTATTCCCGATCTCTTCAAGACTAAATCGACGAATTTTCGGTTAACTCAATTCCTGTTCTTTAAAAAGTAAGTGAAAGCTGGAGAAATTTCATACGAATCCTCCTCCCCAAAAGTTCTCAAAGCGTATGAGGCCATGAAGCTTTTTGATATTTTTTAAGTTGATTTAGTCATATTAAACAACAATGAAACGATCACATATGGAAACTAAGTCTTGAACTTTTCAACTTCTATTATCCCTTGATTAAGAGTGAAGCCCAGTCGGTTAGAGCACTATCTCTTCTACACCCTGCTCCAATCATCATTCTTAACTCTTATAGATAGAATCAAGTCTACTTCATTGGCTTTTAATGCTAAGCACGGGACTAAATACTTTCCATAGACAAGCAAACACACTAAGTATAATTAACACATACAAAGCATGATCAAGTCACATATACACTTTAATCCTTGTTTTACTTGATTAATCTTTTGGTTATTTAAAATTTCATTTATTAGTAAAACTCCTTTTATCTAATAAAACTTCTTCTTGTAATTAAACTTCATTCTTTAATTAAAATTTCATTTTTTAATTAAATCCATTATTAATTAACTTTCTTTATTAATTAAAACTTCACTTATTAATACTTGTACATAGATTTAATTTCCATCTATAAAAGATATGTATACTTGTATTCTACTATTTCACTATTCATGTATTTTACTATTCACGTATTGTACTATTCACGTATTGTACTATTCACGTATTTTATTATTCATGTATTTTAAATGATAGATTTTTGATCAAATTTTTCTACAGAAGTTAATATACTTAGGGTACTTAAAAATCATAAAGAGAAACCCCTAAGATTATCTTCTAATTATTTTATAAAATTTTTCAAAAACAAGGTATTTTTTCGAAGTGCTCATATAGCGACTATTTCGCTATTAACTTTTACAACTTTGTTTGTCTACATTAGTAAGTACTTATAATTTACTTATTAAAACCACAAAAAAACCCTAAGAAATTCTTCAAAGTTGACTTAGAAATCACTGAACACAAAGCGATTTCAAAGTGCATCTATAACAACTCTTTCACTTCAAAAATTTAAAATTTTGTTTAATTATTTCCTCAACATTCCAAACATATTGTTTGCTGTGCAAAACACTACTAGAAGTGTAGAGCACAACCAAACTAAATTATCAAATAATATGTACACATAACATCATTTTAAAGCAAGTAAAAATACACGTATAAAACTAATTTCGTTCTTAAGTTTATGAAACTAATGTTCATAACATAAATCGATCAATTAATATTGATCCGTCCCAAAATCGTTTGGGGTAGTCCACATAAGATCCCCCATGAACAAGTATTACGTATAATCTCCCAAGTCACATAACCTATTGACTCCTTGACCTATGATATGTAGGGGTTATTTCAACAACTCTTATTTTGTATGACTTTGTAGACTTTGTTTTGGATGGAATAAAGTTTAACCTATGTAGTTACTCTTAAATACACATCTTAACATAAAGATGTTAACTCAATTTCACTCGTTATCAATCGTACTTTGTCCAACAAAGTCCGATTACTACTTACCGATACATCATTATGTATCATAGTGTAACAACCCGTATATTTGGACCATTTAAATTGACAATAATCCATGTTGGGTAGATTCTCACCACTGGTCCAAAGCTTCGCTGATCCAACCTGCTTCGCATGCAACGACCCTACCGAACCAACTCATCCCCATGCTCTGCCGAACCAGCTCACCTCTCATGCTTCGCCGAACCAGCTCACCTCCCATGCTTCACCGAACCAACTCACATCCCCATGCTTCGCCGAACCAACTCACCTCCCATGCTTCGCCGAACCAGCTCACCTCCCATGCTTCGCCGAACCAACTCATCCCCATGCTCTGCCGAACCAGCTCACCTCCCATGCTCTGCCGAACCAGCTCACCTCCCATGCTTCGCCGAACCAGCTCACCTCTCATGCTTCGCCGAACCAGCTCACCTCCCATGCTTCGCCGAACCAACTCACATCCCCATGCTTCGCCGAACCAACTCACCTCCCATGCTTCGCCGAACCAACTCATCCCCATGCTTCGCCGAACCAACTCACCTCCTACCACCGGACCAAACGCTGCCGGACCAAGACGTGCCAGGCCAGATCACATCAGCCCAGGCCCACCAGCAGCTATATACATCCAAGACCCCTGCTCCCACCCTCACTCTATAAATAGAGGGGCAGGGGTACGACAATGGAGGACAAGTTTGAGAGCTCAAGCACGGAGAGAACTTTCAAACAACTTTCTTTTACTTGTATCAAAGCTTTGTACTTGTAATCAAAACAAGAGAAGAGAAATAACATATAAAGTGGACGTAGGCACATTCTGGCTGAACCACTATAAATCTGCGTGTCTTTTTACAGTTTAGCCCCTGCTTTTCATATATTTGCATAAATCACCCAAATCACTAAGAACAACATAAGATCTACTAAATCATACAACTTTGAGGTGTTTGTCCATTTTTTGTGCAAACATTTTTGGTGCTTTCATTGAGAGATAGAAGCTCGAAGCTTCAGCTTCATCCGCTTAACAAGTTTTCCTAACAGCATCGTCCGCCACTTGGAAAACATGCCTCCCAAACAGAGAAAAGATGTTAACAAAGGAAAAAACATCACATCCAGCAGTCTTCCAGATCCAGCTGTCACGAATCAAGTAAATCGTCCTCCTCCAGCAACAGTAACAAATGAAGAACAAGCTAACCCAACCACTCCTGCCACAGAACAGCCTGCAGCAATTACTAGAGCAGATCTGGACAGAGTTGTGGTTGAAGTAACTAACCGCTTCACGTCCCAGCGGGAAGCCTTGGTGGACCATCTCATGTCACACTTAAGGGACGCTGAAGAATCCAACCGCAACACTGAATCATGGGGCGAGTCCCAGTCTGGAGGATCTCAGAGAAAACAAAGATCTTCCTTCTTCGAAGGAGCTAACGGCAGAAGTAGCCATGGTAGGAGCCAAGACCGAGCACAGCCCGAAGTTAGGCCTGAGGAAACGTTTGGTACCGAACCCAATGGGGGAGGTACCGGGCGAAGGTCAACTGTAGCTGAGCCTGTCATGCTGCCTAACCACAGAAACGCCAGTGAACGGGGCCGAGCTAGAGTCCAGCCCGAAGTTGGACCCGAGGAAGTGCTTAGATCAGAACCCAGCAAGGGGAGATCAAGGCAAGGGCCAACTGTAGCTGACCCGAGCATGCTCCCAGAAGACCAAAGGCAGCCACTGGAAAATATGAGGAATGATAGACGATACCATCCCTACAGGTCATCTGGACGGAATCAATCCCATAGAACAGAACCAAACTCGTTTCTATCTGCTCCAAATTCTGATGAAAGGATGGCGCGCTTATTCAGAGAGTGCGTCCAACGGGAGCAAAGAGATCGAGGGATAGGCGCTAGGGCGACCAGCCCTTTCGCCCGCAACATTGAAATTGCTATCACCCCCCGAGAATGGAAGATGCCAACAATGGAACCTTACAAAGGAACCTCCGACCCCGTTGTACACTTGCAGAGATACACACAACATATGCTCATGAGTGGAGCGACAGAGGGAGTACTGTGCAAATGCTTTCCACTATTCTTAGCAGACCTCGCTACCTCCTGGTTCTGTCATCTACCTCAGGGATCCATCAGCTCATGGGAAATGTTGAAAGAAAAGTTCATCAGCCAGTTCCGCATTCATGTGGAACAACCTAAGGATGCTTATTCCCTATCCAGTATCAAGCAGAAACCTGGAGAGAAGCTGCAGCAATACCTAACCCGATTCAATGCCGCAACGGCCACAGTCCAAGATGCCGACGAGAAGCTTATCTTAATGGCCCTCTGTAGTGGTGTGCATCCGGATACTAAATTTGCTAGAAGATTGACAAAAGAAAAACCAGCTACTTTACCCGATTTTTTCTATGAGGCCGGGAAATATATGAGGCTTGAAGACGCTGCCACTAAAGGGCAGTCGGGGCGACAAAATAAGGCAGCTTACGGCAGCACGTCCGCTGTAGCAAAGGACGTTCGAAGGGATGCTTCTAGAGACAATGCTGGGGGCAAGAAGGGAGAAAAGTGCTTGTATCGGCCAGGACCGAGATTTGACGCTTATACTCCTTTAAATGAAACGATCGAAAACATCTCCCGGGACACTCAAGACGAAGTTAGATACAAACGCCCCCCGCACAAGAAGAAACCAGATATCCTAAACTTGAGAAGCTAGCCTATTGCCTACTAATCACATCACGGAAACTGCGTCACTATTTCCGATCTCATTCCATCAGAGTTCTGACCGATCAACCACTAAGGCAGGTACTCCATCGTCTCGACGCTTCTGGGCGACTACTTAAATGGTGCATTCAACTAAGTCAATATGATATCACCTACCATCCTCGCACCGCCATCAACGAACAAGGCTCGGGGGAAGGTGTGGTAATAATCACTCCCAAGGGAAAACAACTACACTAAGCTATAAGGTCAGGATTCACTGCCACCAACAACGATGCAGAGTATGAAGCAGTGATAGCTGGATTAGAACTTGCCATAGAAATCGGAGCCAATTCTTTGTGTCTTCATAGCGATTCTCAACTTATTGTAAATCAAATACTAGTAGGATTCCAGGCTCGAGAAGAACGACTCATAGCATATTTAAAGAAGACCAAGTTGCTTCTCAATCGATGGGATCACTATTTAATCAAACACATCCCTCAGGAAGCAGAACCCCTAAATAAAGTATTTTTAGCAAAAGTTATTAACTTCTTGATCAAAAAATGTTCTATGCAGGTACGGAGTTCCATTCAAAATCATATCGGACAATGGACTTCAGTTTGACAGCGAGGAGTTCGCCAACTGGTGCCAAGAGCATGGAATTCACAAAAGCTTCTCATCCGTAGCTTATTCCCAGGAAAACGGAAAAGTCGAAGCCGTCAACAAAGTTCTCAAAACTCTAATAAAAAAGAAACTCAAAAAGTCAAAGGGCGCTTGGGTGGATGAACCTCCTACGGCACTATTGGCCAATCGCACGTCTTTCAGAACATCAACGGGGCATACTCCTTTTCTCTTTAGCATACGGATCGGAGGCTATGCTCCCAATTGAAACTATAGTGCCTTCCCATCGTAGGATCCACTACAACCCAGAAGAGAACGAAGAGTTCCTCCTCATGTCTCTGGATCTAATTAAGGAAAGAAGAAATGATGCAGCCCCCCAGGGCAGCAGCTCACAAGCAAAAAGTGGCAACGCAATACAACTCCAAAGTCAAGCATCGTAGCTTACAGAAAGGAGATCTTATCCTCAAGCGAATCTTCCCACGCCCCGGAGCGCTAGATCCAATCGGGGACGGACCATATGTAATTCATAAAGATCTTCGCAATGGAGCTTATATTTTGTCAACAGTGGACGGGGAGGTGTTCCAGAGGGCATGGAACATCCAACACCTTCATCGATACTTTTCTTAACTCATACTGCCCATATGAAGTGAATTAACAAAGAGAATCAGTGGACGTAATCATTTTCATGTCGAACCACTTTAAAAAACTTGTCTCTTTTTAACTTGTTCCTTCATATCTTGGCTGCTTGTTAACTGTATCCTTTTCTGTTGAACAAAATCCTGTGCAAATAGCATTTTCATTCAAGGCGCTCCACAACGCAACCTCTCCTGGACAAAACCTAACAGGTACTATGCGAATCTATGCCCTCGCCAATGAGACACTTTCGCTCCGGCATCCCTCTGCTGCGGGTTAACTCATTGCTCGCGACGGCCCTTAAAGCCAACTGTAATGAGCCGATTATAAGCCACCGAGAAGGCCGACTATAGCCGAGGCAGCTCATTACGGCGTTAGGCTCGCCGGCAACTGTGAACCGACTATAAGCCCCAACATAAGGTGTGGCCAGCCAGGGGCAGTTCACAGTTGACGATCGGCACCCACGCTAGCCGGCCACAGTAAATCGAATAATACCCACGATTGCGGGCCATAATGGCCCGGGTAGTTACTGTGCGCGATCTCGGCTCCGATGTGTCTTAAGTGCGGCTGTGGTAAAAAAGAATTAACTCCCCGCGGAGGCGTAAGATGGGTGACAAATGTCTCCAAGACCCACAGCTAGGGAAAGTGACTACAAAACCCGTTTGCCACGAACTTAAGCACATCGAAGGCCTTCCGTGATTGGAAGTTTTACTATTTCACCTATTTCAATTTTACTTAAAAAGCTTTATAACAACCCCTAAAGTACAGGATACAGAGTAGGAGATACTCGCCAATGGGTGCAGGGACTCACAATCGGATGGCAGGGCATTCAACTGCTTTCCATGCTCGGTCATACAAGATACTCAAAACTGCCATCTACAATTAGAGCATGAAAGGCGGTATTTTCTTCTTTTGTGTACAAATACATGACTATAATTTGTTCGCACCACACGCTAACATTGCAAGTCATGAAATTATGTCTTAAACCAGAACCCGACATCAAACACAATTTAATTACAAGAATATACATAGCTATATTTCTCATACGACATGTCAAAATAACAACAAACATTCAGAAGACGACAAAATTAGCTTAAGTTAAAGAATTACACGTCAAAGATAAGACTATTTATTACAAGTGGCAAATTATTACAACCTAAAGGCTACTTCACTGTTTTAAAACTAACATATACAACCCTGTCAAATCCACAAAAAGAGTCTTTCCAGGTATAATCAAGGGGCCGGCTGCATTGGAGTTTTATCCTTGTCCTGTTGACCACCTGTCCAGTCAAAGAAAGGATTCATTAGCAATAAGCAACCAAGTTAATGGAGAGACTAAAAAGGAAGACTTACCAGCACCTGCTTCTTGGCTATCCTGATCGTCGTCCTCTACTTGCATGCCTACCTCCTCAGCAGCAAGCAACCGCATACCTTCCTTCACCGCCACCTTCTCCTCCTTGGCAAATTGAGCCGTGACCGCATCCATGCTAAAGACCACGCCACCATCTTTATCCGCATCGGCCTTAGCCTCCTCCAAAGCCCGAAGATAGATCTTAGCCATGACCCTGGGATAATCATCCATCCAGGATAGGTTGCCCTGCTTCCAGGTACGGAAGTTCATGTCCTGAAGCATTCCGTCCATCATCTCCTCATTTTCCTCAAACTCCCTCATTCGGGCCTCGGAAGCCGACAACCTTTCAACGGTGGCATCTCTCTCCGATCGGTATCTCGAGCAGTCTACCAGAAGGGATTTCCGCATTGCCTCCATCTCCTCCCTCAACTTGGCTTGAGCAAGCTCTGTAGTCTCAAGTTTCCCGGATAGCTCCCCTATCTGCTCAAGATCCGCTTTCCGAACCTCGTCCACCGTGGCAATAGCCATGTCGATCCATTCCCTGCAGGTAGCTTCCATTTTCCGCAGTTCAGCCTGGCTGGCCTCTTCCATGGTTTTCTTTAGTCGTCCAGAAGTAGCCTCATGTTGAGAAATCTGAATGGCCTGATCAGCAAGCTGTTTGGCCTGATCTGAAACCACCAATCGAAGTCGGATGTTGGCACTCCCAATCTCATCTCCAGCCTTAACCAGCCGGGCATGATGCTCCATCAGCTTCCTAGTCTCCTCCGCCACCCGATCAATATTAGCCTTGGCCTCGTCTCCCATGGTAACTATCCGAGTAGTAAGTAGATCAAGATCTAAGGACTTAGCCTCATCAAGCACCCGTACCATGGGATTGCGGGGAAGAAGGTTCTCACCAGTAACCTCGTCAAAGGTAATATCGTGGGAACTTGGATCCAGATCAGGATGACCCGCAAATGGATTACGAGCTAAGTCAGGACGGTCGATATGAGTAACGGAAGGGTTTCCGGACGGGTGCGGAGAGAGTGCAAACTCGCTATCCTCCTCCGTGATATCATGAAGAGGCTGAGCCGGGAGCTGAGGACCAGGTGAAGGTTCGGATAAAGGATGACTCCTCTTTCTCTACTGAATACCCTCATCAATAACCCCGAGAAGAGGACGGTAGCCGACTACATCCCCGGAGCGGTGGGTCGAAGGCTTCGGCTTGGCGGAAGTTTTGGAAAGCTTGTATTGCTCAAGCCTGTGCCGAAGATCTGGGGCCTTGGATGTCTTACCTGCTCCTGATATAAAGAACAAGTGTCACAAGCTTACATCACTATATAATTCGAGAAGCGCGGTAAATTACAAGTTATAAGAAGAAAGAAAGCACGTCTGTTATACAAACCCTAGGGAGAAGTAGGATACTGCAATGAGTCCTGGATTTCATTCCAGGACGGGAGCGGATCATAAAATATTCCTAAGTCCCTATCATTAATGAAGCATGCAGGAGTCAAGAGTTCACCTTGAGTCGTCGGAGCCACCTTGGCTGGAATGGTCTGAGAAGACTCGCTTGCACCGGTCCCGACCTTGTCCGCTTTCCCGGTTTTCTCTACCAAAGCCGGATCTTCGTCCAGCCCCTCGAAAGCTTGGTGGAACGCATCATCCGTCCACTCCTGAATCTCGCCCGCTTGCCCAGGAAGCAAGGCCCCGATGCCATCTCCACCCTCACCTCTTTCCTCCTCCACGTCTTCCTCCCCCTGAGTAAGTGGACAATTGCTGGGAGAAGGACCGTCCGATCTCTTAAGTTTCTTACCTCCGACGGCTGGAGGTTTTGTGAAAGGTTTTCTCTTTCCACTCTCTGCCACGAGACCTCCCTTAGCCTAAGCAGCCGACCTCTCCTCCGTTGTTTCCCTCAGCTTGACTACTGACTGGTGTGGAAGGATCAAGTTATAGTCCAGAAGGGTCGCGTTTCTGATCAGGAAGGCAGCTGATCTATCCCTCCCAGGGATAGCTTCTATCTCAGCCGCCGTTTGAACCAGGCGATCGGTCTCCACCACCGCAAAGCCACCTGTCGCTAGCAAAAATGAAGACGTATGAGAAGAAGCCTCGCAAACCAGAATGGAAATAAATAAAGTGTAGACTTACATCCAGAGGTGAAGCGCCTAAAAGAAACTGAGCCGTCCCTGTCGAAGAACCACTCCTTCTTGAACATGCTGAATTTGGAATACAGGTCCAAGACCGGCTTGAAGGTTACAGCCGACTCCAAGCTGATGTATGAGGACCCCTTCTCATAGCCCCTCAGATTATATAAGTACCGGATCTCCTGGTTGGAAGGAGCACGACCACACTTCCTCTGAAAAATAACGAAGAGGCTCACTAGTATAGCATAGGAGTTGGGTTGAAGCTGGAATGGGGCCACCTTTAGATATGTGAGGAAGCTGGCTACCCAAGCGTTAAGAGGAGGAATGGCACCACACATGCAGTGGTATCTGCTGTAGGCAAGGTACCCTTCAGGAGGTTCGTACGGCATAACTTCTCTCCCTGGCAACAGCAAGTGCGCCCTATCAATTCCAAAAGATCGGGAAATAACATCAAGCTGCTCCTCCTTGAGGGAGCTAGGAAAGCAATCGGGCGGGGAGTTCAGAAGTTCCTGAGGGCCGTACCCATCCACTAGTGATCTCGGGGCAGGTCCGTGACGTTCTGGATTCGGCTGAGCTGGGGGCACGGCGGAGGAACCTCCTTCGCCCCCGGATTTCTTTTTGTCTGATCGAGTTTCCGCTTTACGAGACATTATCTGCAAACACAAAGAAGAACGTCGTTAGAATAGAGGAAGTAAAGGAGAAAGTGTCTGCAGTCTGAAATTTCAAGTGAAAAAATCAAGTTTATCAAGTTCATTCGGCACCCAGAGTGAACGTTCATTCGGCACCTAGAATCAAGTTCATTCGGCATCCAGAGTGAATTTTCATTCGGCACCCAGGGTAAAGTTCATTCGGCACCCAGAGTAAATGATCATTCGGCACTTAGAGTACGTAAATTCGTTCGGCAGTACTTGATTCGGTATTCTGAAGCAATTCGTCAGAGAGCTTGATTCGGCAGAAACGTTTGGTTCGGCTATCTTGAATTGGAAGGGAATAACGAGAGTATACAGCCCCTACTTATAGGCAAATATAGGATGCCGGACCAGTTGGATCGGCGCTCAGCGACCGAATAAGAGGAAACAAAGTAGGCCATACGCCAGCATATACCCCACTTTGGGGGGCAAATGTTGGGTAGATTCTCACCACCGGTCCAAAGCTTCGCCGATCCAACCTGCTTCGCATGCAACGACCCTGCCGAACCAACTCATCCCCATGCTCTGCCGAACCAGCTCACCTCTCATGCTTCGCCGAACCAGCTCACCTCCCATGCTTCGCCGAACCAACTCACATCCCCATGCTTCGCCGAACCAACTCACCTCCCATGCTTCGCCGAACCAGCTCACCTCCCATGCTTCGCCGAACCAACTCATCCCCATGCTCTGCCGAACCAGCTCACCTCCCATGCTCTGCCGAACCAGCTCACCTCCCATGCTTCGCCGAACCAGCTCACCTCTCATGCTTCGCCGAACCAGCTCACCTCCCATGCTTCGCCAAACCAACTCACATCCCCATGCTTCGCCGAACCAACTCACCTCCCATGCTTCGCCGAACCAACTCATCCCCATGCTTCGCCGAACCAACTCACCTCCTACCACCGGACCAAACGCTGCCGGACCAAGACGTGCCAGGCCAGATCACATCAGCCCAGGCCCACCAGCAGCTATATACATCCAAGACCCCTGCTCCTACCCTCACTCTATAAATAGAGGGGCAGGGGTACGATAATGGAGGACAAGTTTGAGAGCTCAAGCACGGAGAGAACTTTCAAACAACTTTCTTTTACTTGTATCAAAGCTTTGTACTTGTAATCAAAACAAGAGAAGAGAAATAACATATAAAGTGGACGTAGGCACATTCTGGCTGAACCACTATAAATCTGCGTGTCTTTTTACAGTTTAGCCCCTACTTTTCATATATTTGCATAAATCACCCAAATCACTAAGAACAACATAAGATCTACTAAATCATACAACTTTGAGGTGTTTGTCCATTTTTTGTGCAAACAATCCACACATGTCAACTTAAATAATACAAAACATGAATCATTATGGGATTATGAATACATATATGTAAATGAGAATCAATACAACATCACAGACACAGAATAGTCACAGAATAATGCAGCGGAAAAGTACATCATCATAATAGTAGTTCATGAAGCTACTACAGGAATACAACAATGTCTCAACATAAAGTGACAAAGCGGAAATACAAGATGTTCAATACATAAGTTCATCAAATACTAGAAAGGAAATAAACTGATAAAGATAAATGCTAAGTCTTCAACATCTTCAACCAACCTTGATCAGCAACTGGATAGCTTCAGACTGACCCGAGCATATACAAAAGAAACACTCGAGTCAGGACTCAAAATCTTATACAGGATAATCAGGTGCAAATATAAAGTTCATAACTCAAAGATGAATGTGATACACATCTTTAAGGATCCGATAAACTATCTATATATACAATAGAATACGCTAAATAGATAATGTCTAATCAGTAAAGTATGATATTAAAATAGTGTTAAGGCGTTACCATAATCCCCCTTAACACATTTTATAATGCCATAGTCTATACAGCACCGTAAACCCCACCGTAAACTAGTGGTTATCATAGGGTACCCCATAGGTATAACACAAAACAAATCGTAGTGGTCGCGAATAGGATAATCAGTATGACAAGGTACATGAGGCGATACCAACTAGGATACTAGTCGTTGCTTGATCCGGACTGATGTTGGGCATAGCAGCTACTATCCCAACACCGCGAAACAACACTCCCAAATCAAGGGGTGCACCCAAATCGAATCACATAAGTAATAGATAAGGTATCGAAGAAGTGTGTTCGCTAGAGATGGCGATCCTCAATGGCCCGGCGCGGCTCCTGTTTTAGTCATGTCAGGGGTCATCCAATATCGTTCTCTTTCTTCAATCAACGCGTTCACCAAAACCATCCACTTCGTTCTGGATCAACACTTCGCGTATATTAGTTATTAAACTGGTTTTCGGTATCGACAGAGAGTATGTCCAAATCCGATCCCAGTCTCTTTAATAACTACGCATTAATTACCCGATGGTCATTTAATATTAAAGTTTAAACAAATCAAAGTCCAAAAGTCAAGTTGCAAGTTTGACTTTCAAAATTTGACACTTCACAATTTAATTTATTTCGAACATTTAAAAATCATATTTCCAAAGGAAGTTTTAGTTCAATCCCTTGAGTTAACAATACTTAAGTATTCAAGTTCACTTTAACAAGATCCAAATTTCCACTTACTAATTTAATTCATAATCCATAGATTCAATTTACTGGTCAATTTGGTTCAAATCATTAAATCAAATTCTATTCATTTTAATTCATATTCACATTCATCATTACATTAAATTTAATCAGAACTTTGATTTAATCAATTTTCACAGCTAAATCAAATCCTTAAACTTTAGTTGGTTTTGTGTTCCCCTTAAGTCAATTTGTTACTTAATCTCAACTTAAATTTTATAACAAATTCCAAATCTATTAAATTTATCCGAGTTTAGATCTAATCTCAATTCTAACAAATTTCAAATTATTAAATTCTAAAACTTACTTGTTTTTAAATCTCATTTCAATTAAATGTGTCAATCTGTTTTATTCAATTAAATAGATTTATTAATCCGTTTCAATTAAATCCATTAATTTATTACAATTAAATCTACTAATTTATTACAATTAAATCCATTAATTTATTACAATTAAATCCATTAATTTATTACAATTAAATCCATTAATTTATTTTAATTAAATTCATTAAGTTCGTTACTTAATTTCCAAACAAATTATTAAATTCATTCCTTAACTTCAAATAGATTTCAATTCCAAAATGATTTTTGTTGACCAATCGGGTTTCTTATTTTTAATTATCTATCCTAGGCCAAAGTTGTTCAATTGGTCATTTCAACCCAATACCATTAAATAAAACAAAGCATAGCAAAGGGAACTTGCAGTGTGATAATTGGGATGGTGTCAAAGTAAATAAACAATCAATAGCAACCATACATAACAATTCAACAATTTATTTAAATAATCCCGAAATAATCGTATTAATTTACATTTGTTATTTATGTAAATCAATAAAATTATTCCTAGAATCCACACTATCATTTCATGCAGATTAAAGATTATTACATTATGGGTTTTCACTTGGCGTCTATTATCAAATTATTACATCAATCATACATTCAATGGTTCAAAGTATAGTTAACACTATTTCTACGTGTCGATTTATTTAACATTAAAAGGGACAAGTTCAACATATATAATCTATTTTAAATTGTTGACTATCCTATATCAAATTCAATTTCATATTAATCATCACTTATATTAACGACCAAATTCAACATCACATAACAATTTAGTGTCACAACTATTTACCATAAACCAACTTCAAATCACAATTTAACATCAACCATTAACATCCAAATTAATATCAACAACATCTATCACTTGATTATCGTAGCATAATAGATTTGAGTCGTGAATGAAATATTCACGTTGCGTGGTTAGAGATTTGACGACGAAGCACGAAGACGAATAGATAAGAGGCACTAACAAGTATGACAAAAGCGAACACAAACTGCAATCAAACAAACAATTAAATTGACAATTTTGTTCAATATAATATATATTTTTCATATATAATCATACCAAAACAAAGAACTAGATCGATTCGTCAGCTGAGTGGAAGCCTAATTCTCTGAAGCTGTAGCTGGAACAAAACACAGCAAAACACTATATGTTAGTAACCGGAAATTTCAAAAGTAACTACTGCTTCAAGATATAACAGTTTCATATATATATTTCTATATATATACAACGGAATGAAACGGAATACGGTTGCGGCCAAGGCGAGGCACGGCGGTGACGGTGGCAGGGGATGTCGCGATGGTCGGAGGAGGCGGTTGCGGGCTGGGATTCAGCTGGGGTCGCTGGCGGGTTCGGGTTGTCGGCGGGTTCGGTTGGGCCTGGGTTGGAGCGGAGGCGGACTGGGTACGGGTGGCGGATGGTGGCAGCGGGACAAGGCGATGGGTGGCAGCGGGCAGGGCGATGGCAGTGGCATAGGCGGCTGGATTGGTGGGCGAATGCGGGCTGGGCGTGGGAATGCGGGACTGGGTGACGGGGACGTGGCTGGGTGACGGGGACGTGGGCTGGGTGACGGGGACGTGGGCTGGGGCGTGGGACTAGTGGCTGGGTGACGGAGACGTGGACTGGAGCGTGGGACTAGTGGAGGCGGAGGGCTAAGGGAGGCTGACGGTTGGTGGAGGCGGAGGCTGGTGGAGGCGGAGGGCTAGGGGAAGGAGTCGACTGGCGGGCGGAGGCTGGGTGGAAGGGCAGATGAACGGGTGGCAGGTGGGTGAGAGGCGGCGGGTGGACTGGCAGGCGGGTAGGTGGAGGGTCAGGCGGGCAGAGACTGGGTAGGTTGAGGGTCAGGCGGCGGCGGTGGTGAACGGAGGCGGACGGAAGGGTCAGGCGGAGGGTTGGGCGACCGGGCTGGCAGGTGGGCGGAAGGCAAGGTAGGGTGGAGTGAAACTATTTCTGGAGAGGAGAGTTTAAACAAAGAATAATATAAGAGAGGAGAGAAGGCTGAAGCATACGAACCAATAGATTGATTTTTGCAAACCACTAAAGAGATGAACGGGCTAGTTTATATAAATTATTATAGGAATTCCAAATGCCTCAATTGATTGTCACGGTAACCAAAAGACTGTTGGCTTTTCAATGCAGCTGAAGAGTCAAGGCTCCTAGAATTCCAACAGGGTAGATGATTGGGTACCGGTCTGTACAGCGTAACGGACCAGTTTGTATTCCGTTAAACGATTATAATTTTCAACGTCGAACTCCGATTGACACAAATAAATATACCGTTTTGATCAGCGCGACGAGGCGAACACAATGGCATATAGATATCAGTGGTACGATTTGAATTATAAAATTTTAAGTTTTCTATTATAGAAAAATGCAGCAAAAACGCCGAAGAATAAGATCGACGGAGCTGAAGATGTCCGAATTTTGAAAAACGAAAAATGACGCCTTGGTCAGAAGATGGTTTAGAATTTTTCTATGTAAAAATATTCCGGTTCGGAAGATAAAAAATTTCCGCGATTAAAATGAACTGATGTGCAATAAAACGCGAACGAAATTTACTGCGGTATTTTCCGACGAAACTTTTCCCATATCTATAACCATCTAGGCGCAATTTATAAACAAAGTTTGGACGTTAATTGAAATCGTATGTAGGTTCCATATTTTATATTAAAATAATGGATTCAAAATTTTTAAATTGGGTCGGAATTTCAGGGTCGTTACATTCTCCCCCACTCAAAACTTTTCGTCCTCGAAAAGAAACGAGACGATGAAGTAAGAATGGAGTAAGCAGAAAAGTCAAGATAGATGTTAAGAAAATTTGATTTGTACCTGATATTAACAATTCGGGGTTTGAATCCCGGATACTATCCTCCGTTTCCCATGTGCAATCTCGCTCATCCGTACTCCACTGGACTTTTACTAGATTTATGGACTTCCTTCTTAGTTGCCTTGTTTCACGATCGACTATCCGAAGTGGTCTTCTTTCGATAGTCAAATCTGGCTCAATATCTACTTCATCTAACTGAGCAAAAGGAATGGTCATGGATGGATCACGCACGACTTTCCGAAGATGTGAAACATGGAATACGTTGTGTACGCCCTCAAATTTTTCTGGTAATGCAACTCTATAAGCTAGTGTACCAATTCTCTCGGTGATAGTAAATGTTCCAACAAATCTAGGGGCAAGCTTCCCTCTACGACCAAATCGAATAACATTCTTCAAAGGTGATACCTTCAGAAATACCTCATCCCCAACCTGGAATTCCAAACTTCTTCTACGCCTATCTGCATAACTCTTCTGCCTATCCTGTGCGGTCTTCATCTTCCTTCTGATCTCATTAACCTTCTCGGATGCTTCCATAATCATATCTGGGCCAAGAACCAATCGACCACTAGGCTCAATCCAACAAGCTGGCGATTTGCATGGCCGTCCATATAAAGCTTCGAACGGTGCCATATCGATACTTGCCTGATTATAAAGGTGGTTAAATTCCAATTCAAATTTGCTTGTTCAATTTGAAAATTTTGACATACCTGATAACTGTTATTATAAGTGAATTCAACCAAATGGAGATGGTCTTCCCAAGATCCACCGAAATCAATTATGCAAGCTCGGAGCAAATCCTCCAAAATCTGATTTACCCTTTCAGTTTGGCCATTCGTTTGAGGATGATAAGCTGTGCTCAGATTCAGTTAGTGCCTAAGACGTCTTGAAATGCCTTCCAGAATTTACTAGTGAATATAGGGTCTCGATCGCATACAATACTAGATGGAACCCCATGAAGTCTAACAATCTCTCTCATATAAATCTCAGCCAAACTCGAAGCAGTACGAGCGGTCTTTACAGGAATAAAATGAGCAGATTTGGTCAACCTATCAACAATCACCCATATACTCTCGTTACCTTTTCTGGTCCTCGGTAATCCATCGATGAAATCCATAGAAATCTGATCCCATTTCCAACAAGGAATCTCTAGGGGTTGAAGTAAACCAGCAGTCTTCTGGTGATCGGCCTTGACTTGTTGGCAAGTGGTGCATCTACTGACATATATAGAAATATCCCTCTTCATCCCACTCCACCAATATAAACGCTTCATATTACGATACATCTTGGTGACACCAGGATGAAATGAAAGTGATGACTGATGGTTCTCTCTAAGCACTTCTTGTCTCAATCCATCAACATTTGGAACACAAATACGGTTGTCGATCCTCAGAACTCCATTACTATCTACTTGTGCCCCCACTTTACTGTCAACATTTCCGACTCTACCAAGCACTAACTCCTTCATACGATAGAGCAAAGTGTCCTCATACTGTTTAGCTTTGATGCGATCCATAAGAGATGGAGAGATAACAAGCTGAAATAACATGCCTTTAACAAGATTACAGCAAGACAATGCTTTGCTGCGGCTCAAAGCATCTGCTACGACATTTGCTTTCCCAGGAGTATAAGTGATGTCGAGATCATATGCAGCTAAAAATTCGAGCCATCGGACTTGCCTCTGGTTCAAATCCTTCTGAGAAAAGATATATCTCAAGGACTTATGATCAGTGAATAATTCGAATTTTGTACCCAAAAGATGATGCCTCCATAGTTTCAAAGCAAATACAACGGCAAGAAGCTCAAGATCATGTGTGGCATAGTTTAATTCATGGGTCTTCAACTGACGACCCGCATAGGCAATAACCTTTCCATTTTGCATAAGAACAACGCCTAAACCTTCTCGGCAAGCATCTGTATAGACAGTTAATCATTCACTTCCATCGATTACCGCAAGAACAGGGGCTGAAGTTAACTTACGCTTCAGCTCATTAAAAGCTGGTTCGCACTTCTCACTCCAAATAAACTTAACATCCTTCCGAGTTAAAGCAGTAAGTGGGGCAGAAATCCGGGCAAAGTGCTCAATAAATCTGCGATAATAACCGGCTAAGCCCAAGAAACTACGAATATCTGTAGGAGTTTTAGGAGTCTCCCAATCCTATAGATTAATTGATTCAAATTAGCAAAAGATAAGGTTGTTTGAACAGAAACAACGAATAAGATAGAACTTACATTGATTATGGCGATCTTAGCTGGATCAACCAAAATCCCATTTTCAGAAACAATATGGGCGAGGAATCTTACTTCGTCTCGCCAGAAATGGCATTTAGAGAACTTGGCTTTAAGCTGATGGTTTCGGAGAGTTTCTAGAACATAACAGAGATGTGTTTCATGCTCCTTCTCATCTTTGGAGAAGACGAGAATATCATCTATGAATACAAGAACAAACTTATTAAGGACGTCCCGGAACACTCGATTCATCAAGTCGACGAAATAAGCAAGTGCGTTGGTCAAACCGAATGGCATAACCAACCATTCATAGAATCCATTCTCGGTACGGAAAGCTGTCTTATGGATACTATCTTCTGCAACTCTGAGTTGGTGGAACCCAGTGGCTAGATCAAGTTGTGAGAAAATTTTAGCTCCATGGAGCTGATCGAATAAATCGTTGATGCGAGGCATCGGATAACGATTCTTAAGAGTGCGTTTGTTTAGTTCTCGGTAATCAACACACATGCGAAGAGATCCATCTGATTTGGTGACAATTACAACTGCGGCGCCCCATTCAGAGCAACTTCTCCTAATCAAGCCCTTAGCAAATAGATCATAAATTTGGGTTTTTAGTTCAGCCTTTTCTTTAGGAGCCATCCTTCGGTGTGGGAGAACTACGGGAGTAGCTCCAGGAATAAGATCAATACGGAAATCGATTTCCCGTTTAGGCGGTAGAGAGTTGACCTCTCCAAATACATCGGGGAATTTCTGAACAATAGGGGTAGTATTAAGATCATCCGGATGAGCATCAAGAGAGAATATGAAGCTTCCGGTATATTTCTGAGGTGATTTGCATTCAATGACAAGTGGTTGACCCTTGTCGCTTACCAAAGAAACTGAACGAATTTTGCAGGAAATAACAGCATCGAATTTGCTTAACAAATCAGCTCCTAAAAGAAAGTCGAATGCTTGTAATCCAAGTACATAGAAATCCCAAGTGAATCGAGAAAAAATCATACATAAGTGCAACTCCCTTGCAAATACTTCGGAGGTTAGCGGGTCCTCCGATAGGATTGGAGACACATAAAGAAGTAGTAGCAAGAGTAGGTTCTAATTTGAGCTTATTACAAAGGTCTACTGATATAAAGCTATGTGAAGCACCAATATCGAATAATACCCTAACAGGTGTAGCATGTAAATGAAAAATACTTCGTAAGGTACCTTGGTCATCCTGGGCGGGGGTGTAGAGGGTGCAGGTGTGGTGATAGCAAATACTCCAGAAGTGGTGCCACGCTTATGCATTGGGCAGTCTTTCTTGAAATGTCCCGGTTGGAGGCAGACATGGCATAAATCTCTCCTAGTCATAGAAGGTGGTGGGACAGCAGCTCCGGTAGATGGACAGCTATTAGCATAATGACCCTTCTTATCGCACTTGAAGCAAGTGATATTAGCAAGGTCAATTGGGCTTTTCTGGACGTATCCTAATCCAGTAGTCTTCTACCAAGCTTTCTTTTGTTGATCAAAGTTCATCTTCCTTTTTTTGGGCTGGCTAGAAGAGGGCTGAGTAGGAGTGGCCTTGGCAGTAGGTCCCTTAGGCTTCGCCTCATATCTAAGAGCATAGTCAACAAGCTCTGTGAAGGTGCAATGAGTGTGGCCAGTAAGCAAGTCATAATATTCTGGTCTTGCTCCCAAAATGAATTTCTCGTTCTTCAGAAGTGGTGTATCGATCAAGCCAGGTCCGAATTTGGAGAGTTCGTTGAATTTCCTCTCATACTCAGAAAAAGTCATACTGCCTTGCTTAAGATCCATGAAAGCTCTATAAAGTTGGGTTTTCCCAGCAGCTGGCATCCATTGTGCCGAGAAAGTATCCCTAATCAAAAGATAGACTAGATGAACAATCATTCCAAAGATTGAAGAAAGAATTTAGACTACGAAATCAAAACAAATTTATACCTAAACTGGGCCCAAGTGATGGTGTTTTCCTCGATACGTGAAGTAACAGATTCCCACCAATCCTGTGCGGCATCTTGAAGTTGCCAAGCAGCAAGCTGACGCTTCTGAGCATCAGTGATCTCTAGACCAGAAAATATCTTCTCTAAGCCTTTAAGCCATTGCTGAGCCTCGATAATGTTCTCGGATCCAGAAAACTTAATACCTCCCAGCTGTGTGTACTCCTTACTAAGAGTGGTGAATTTGACAGGAGCCGGAGCGGCAGGTGCAGCCTGAGCAGGACTATTGCCTCTTCCACCCCTATTGTTTCTTCTGGCACTCATCCTGAAATACCAAAAGAAATTTAGAACCAAGGATAAAGTCATAGAACTCTAAGGAAAACCCAATCAACGAATCAAAGAAGTTTGAATTGAAAGGATTTGGATATTGAATCGATTCTCCTCATTCTAGGGTATTGCTACCCTATCTCTAATGAGTTTTATAATCCCGAACTAAGGTTTTTAGGGGAAACCGAAGCTCTGATACCAACTGTAACAACCCGTATATTTGGACCATTTAAATTGACAATAATCCACACATGTCAACTTAAATAATACAAAACATGAATCATTATGGGATTATGAATACATATATGTAAATGAGAATCAATACAACATCACAGACACAGAATAGTCACAGAATAATGCAGCGGAAAAGTACATCATCATAATAGTAGTTCATGAAGCTACTACAGGAATACAACAATGTCTCAACATAAAGTGACAAAGAGGAAATACAAGATGTTCAATACATAAGTTCATCAAATACTAGAAAGGAAATAAACTGATAAAGATAAATGCTAAGTCTTCAACATCTTCAACCAACCTTGATCAGCAACTAGATAGCTTCAGACTGACCCGAGCATATACAAAAGAAACACTCGAGTCAGGACTCAAAATCTTATTCAGGATAATTAGGTGCAAATATAAAGTTCATAACTCAAAGATGAATGTGATACACATCTTTAAGGATCCGATAAACTATCTATATATACAATAGAATACGTTAAATATATAATGTCTAATCAGTAAAGTATGATATCAAAATAGTGTTAAGGCGTTACCATAATCCCACTTAACACATTTTATAATGCCATAGTCTATACAGCACCGTAAACCCCACCGTAAACTAGTGGTTATCAGAGGGTACCCCATAGGTATAACACAAAACAAATCGTAGTGGTCGCAAATAGGATAATCAGTATGACAAGGTACATGAGGCGATACCAACTAGGATACTAGTAGTTGCCTGATCCGGACTGATGTTGGGCATAGCAGCTACTATCCCAACACCGCGAAACAACACTCCCAAATCAAGGGGTGCACCCAAATCGAATCACATAAGTAATAGATAAGGTATCGAAGAAGTGTGTCTGCTAGAGATGGCGATCCTCAATAGCCCAGCGTGGCTCCTGTTTTAGTCATGTCAGGGGTCATCCAATATCGTTCTCTTTCTTCAGTCAACGCGTTCACCAAAACCATCCACTTCGTTCTGGATCAACACTCCGCATATATTAGTTATTAAAGTGGTTTTCGGTATCGACATAGAGTATGTCCATATCCGATCCCGGTCTCTTTAATTACTATGCATTAATTACCCGATGGTCATTTAATATTAAAGTTTAAACAAATCAAAGTCCAAAAGTCAAGTTGCAAGTTTGACTTTCAAAATTTGACACTTCACAATTTAATTTATTTCGAACATTTAAAAATCATATTTCCAAAGGAAGTTTTAGTTCAAGCCCTTGAGTTAACAATACTTAAGTATTCAAGTTCACTTTAACAAGATCCAAATTTCCACTTACTAATTTAATTCATAATCCATAGATTCAATTTACTAGTCAATTTGGTTCAAATCATTAAATCAAATTCTATTCATTTTAATTCATATTCACATTCATCGTTACATTAAATTTAATCAGAACTTTGATTTAATCAATTTTCACAGCTAAATCAAATCCTTAAACTTTAGTTGGTTTTGTGTTCCCCTTAAGTTAATTTGTTACTTAATCTCAACTTAAATTTTATAACAAATTCCAAATCTATTAAATTTATCCGAGTTTAGATCTAATCTCAAATCTAACAAATTTCAAATTATTAAATTCTAAAACTTACTTGTTTTTAAATCTCATTTCAATTAAATGTGTCAATCCGTTTTATTCAATTAAATAGATTTATTAATCCGTTTCAATTAAATCCATTAATTTATTACAATTAAATCCATTAATTTATTACAATTAAATCTACTAATTTATTACAATTAAATCCATTAATTTATTACAATTAAATCCATTAATTTATTACAATTAAATCCATTAATTTATTTTAATTAAATTCATTAAGTTCGTTACTTAATTTCCAAACAAATTATTAAATTCATTCCTTAACTTCAAATAGATTTCAATTCCAAAATGATTTTTGTTGACCAATCGGGTTTCTTATTTTTAATTATCTATCCTAGGCCAAAGTTGTTCAATTGGTCATTTCAACCCAATACCATTAAATAAAACAAAGCATAGCAAAGGGAACTTGCAGTGTGATAATTGGGATGGTGTCAAAGTAAATAAACAATCAATAGCAACCATACATAACAATTCAACAATTTATTTAAATAATCCCGAAATAATCGTATTAATTTACATTTGTTATTTATGTAAATCAATAAAATTATTCCTAGAATCCACACTATCATTTCATGCAGATTAAAGATTATTACATTATGGGTTTTCACTTGGCGTCTATTATCAAATTATTACATCAATCATACATTCAATGGTTCAAAGTATAGTTAACACTATTTCTACGTGTCGATTTATTTAACATTAAAAGGGACAAGTTCAACATATATAATCTATTTTAAATTGTTGACTATCCTATATCAAATTCAATTTCATATTAATCATCACTTATATTAACGACCAAATTCAACATCACATAACAATTTAGTGTCACAACTATTTACCATAAACCAACTTCCAATCACAATTGAACATCAACCATTAACATCCAAATTAATATCAACAACATCTATCACTTGATTATCGTAGCATAATAGATTTGAGTCGTGAATGAAATATTCACGTTGTGTGGTTAGAGATTTGACGACGAAGCACGAAGACGAATAGATAAGAGGCACTAACAAGTACGACAAAAGCGAACACAAACTGCAATCAAACAAACAATTAAATTGACAATTTTGTTCAATATAATATATATTTTTCATATATAATCATACCAAAACAAAGAACTAGATCGATTCGTCAGTTGAGTGGAAGCCTAATTCTCTGAAGCTGTAGCTGGAACAAAACACAGCAAAACACTGTATGTTAGTAACCGGAAATTTCAAAAGTAACTACTGCTTCAAGATATAACAGTTTCATATATATATTTCTATATATATACAACGGAATGAAACGGAATACGGTTGCGGCCAAGGCGAGGCACGGCGGTGACGGTGGCAGGGGATGTCGCGGTGGTCGGAGGAGGCGGTTGCGGGCTGGGATTCGGCTGGGGTCGCTGGCGGGTTCGGGTTGTCGGCGGGTTCGGTTGGGCCTGGGTTGGAGCGGAGGCGGACTGGGTACGGGTGGCGGATGGTGGCAGCGGGACAAGGCGATGGGTGGCAGCGGGCAGGGCGATGGCAGTGGCATAGGCGGCTGGATCGGTGGGCGAATGCGGGCTGGGCGTGGGAATGCGGGACTGGGTGACGGGGACGTGGCTGGGTGACGGGGATGTGGGCTGGGTGACGGGGACGTGGGCTGGGGCGTGGGACTAGTGGCTAGGTGACGGGGACGTGGGCTGGGGCGTGGGACTAGTGGAGGCGGAGGGCTAAGGGAGGCTGACGGTTGGTGGAGGCGGAGGGCTAGGGGAAGGAGTCGACTGGCGGGCGGAGGCTGGGTGGAAGGGCAGGCGAACGGGTGGCAGGTGGGTGAGAGGCGGCGGGTGGACTGGCAGGCGGGTAGGTGGAGGGTCAGGCGGGCAGAGACTGGGTAGGTTGAGGGTCAGGCGGCGGTGGTGGCGAACGGAGGCGGGCGGAAGGGTCAGGCGGAGGGTTGGGCGACCGGGCTGGCAGGTGGGCGGAAGGCAAGGTAGGGTGGAGTGAAACTATTTCTGGAGAGGAGAGTTTAAACAAAGAATAATATAAGAGAGGAGAGAAGGCTGAAGCATACGAACCAATAGATTGATTTTTGCAAACCACTAAAGAGATGAACGGGCTAGTTTATATAAATTATTATAGGAATTCCAAATGCCTCAATTGATTGTCACGGTAACCAAAAGACTGTTGGCTTTTCAATGCAGCTGAATAGTCAAGGCTCCTAGAATTCCAACAGGGTAGATGATTGGGTACCGGTCTGTACAGCGTAACGGACCGGTTTGTAGTCCGTTAAACGATTATAATTTTCAGTGCCGAACTCCGATTGACACAAATAAATATACCGTTTTGATCAGCGCGACGAGGCGAACACAATGGCATATAGATATCAGTGGTACAATTTGAATTATAAAATTTCAAGTTTTCTATTATAGAAAAATGCAGCAAAAACGCCGAAGAATAAGATCGACGGAGCTGAAGATGTCCGAATTTTGAAAAACGAAAAATGATGCCTTGGTCAGAAGATGGTTTAGAATTTTTCTATGTAAAAATATTCCGGTTCGGAAGATAAAAATTTTCCGCGTTTAAAATGAACTGATGTGCAATAAAACGCGAACAAAATTTACTGCGGTATTTTCCGACGAAACTTTTCCCATATCTATAACCATCTAGGCGCAATTTATAAACAAAGTTTGGACGTTAATTGAAATCGTATGTAAGTTCCATATTTTATATTAAAATAATGGATTCAAAATTTTAAAATTGGGTCGGAATTTCAGGGTCGTTACACATAGGGAGAAATGACTTTTGAGATTGAATCTTATTCGTTTTTAGGTACTTTTGTAACCCTTTCCAATAAACTAACCTATTCAATCAAATTGAATTCCATTTTATTTACATTTGCACTTATGTTATTTACTTCTATTTTATATTCTATGAACTTATCATAGACAATCTACATGTGTTATGTTTGTGATAATTTATCGGTGAATTTAATGAAGTATGTGGAAATGTTTTGGTATCATTAGACCTACGATTGCATTCATTTACATGTAACAATCCTAATAGTTCACCATCTCTTATATCGCTCCCAATAAATGGGTGCTTTTCCTTTAACCATTTGAGATACAATTCACTAGTACCATATGATTATATAATCTATAATTAAAGAATTACTTCTCAAAACTATGGCTTAGTCCGTAATTCCACAATAACTGTAGTTTTTTTAATTCTTTTGTATTTTTTAATGTATCATTTTGTTTCGATATGAAATACCATTATTATAGTTTTATTTTATAAAGAATATTCATTACATTCGTACTGAAATAAAACAATTTTTTGTAGCTTGATGCATCCACTAAGAAGTTTTATACGATATGCTCCGAATATTTCCACCATTAGTATAATAGCATACGAAATACGAAGCTCCATTCAACTACTTGTTATGGGATTTTATTTCATTTCTATAATTAATTTACAGTCTTGAGTTTCAGATCAATTATCTTGAACTTGAAGATATAACTTTTATAGAAAATATTTTTCTATATGAAAATACATTTGGATTATAATTCACATTTCTCATTCCATATTAAGTATCTTTTACAATATACAATTTCTATATTCGATGTTTCTTCATGAAGCAGTAGTGACCATTCACTCTCTTCATCCTAATTGACTTAAGTTACTTTCACTCTCATTCATTTGCTATCCTTTCCAAATGGTCAAACCATTCAAAAGGAGATCCTTACAACAAGACTATAACAATATCTTTACAAAAGTGCATTTGGTTCTCCTTAACATTTAAGGTTATCAAACAAATTCCACTTTACATAAACTGATTAAATTGACATTTCAGTGATTAGATTCCAATATCCATCTTGCAGCTATTGTTGTAGTGCTACATTTAACACAGCAAGGTCCTATTGCAATCAATCATACTGAAACATGACCTTGGACTATGCTTCACTTGCTTATTCCGAATGAACTAATTTCATCAAAGTTTTGTATATTCACCCTATAAAATTTATCTCTGATCGAATATGGATCAAATATCCATATTCTCATATTGTTTAAGAGTTCAAAACTCATAAAAGACAGTACACAGTCTCGCACAAATAAACCGTTAAGTGAACAAGTCATGAATATTTTAATTGTTTTGTAAATTGGCTTTTGTGTTGGACTTGAAGTAAAACATGTCAAACGATTTATTCGTAAGTATATTTTGTGTTCTGTGTCAATTTTAATTCAATTCAATTGGATAAATTAATTGATAAATATTTTATCAATTTATTAAATTTATTAGTTGCCTAAATTTATAGAAGTAGGTTATTTCTACTTGTATAGCATATATTCTTACAATATTAGAAAGGTTAAATGTTATCATTTCATTTTTCTAATAAAGCTCCTATTATATTTTTATGTTTCTCAAAACCTTAAGAGAGAACATAGAATCTTTTGATTTCACTAGTGGGTTTTAGGACTCACTTGCCTTGGGATTCTGACTGTAAGGAAACTCAACGAATCATAGGCCTACATGAAATGGATAATACCTTATCGGTTGTATCATATACAACTGATAACACATGGTCTTTGTCCTAATCTCATATTGACCTTGAGGAAACTCAACAAATCGAAAGAGAATATTTAGTCATACCCACCAATTGCCCGACAACCTAAGTATAATGCACGTACCATGATGAAACTTAACAAACACGTGCAAGTATCTTACCCTATCTAGTCATAGTACTACACATAACATCTCTAGCTTGAGGAATCTCAAGGACTAAAGTGTATGTAAGTAATCTACTAATATATAAACGGTATAGCATAACTTATATTAAAGATTCATAATCTTTAATATATATTTAAGTGATATCAATTTGGGAAACTATGTATGCCTTATAGAATACCCTCGTGATTCAAATGTTGGACAAATATGAAATCATGGTATATATACAATATGTATGTACTTATTACTTAAACTAGGTTTATTAAAGTTCAACTTAAGTTATGTGCATTCAAATTATATAAATTTAGTTTATATATGATAGTTTATAATTTAATATACCTATATAATATCCATATGTATATGTTATTATTAATTACATATATTTAATTAATTTTAATTTATTAATTTAGTCAAAAAATTAGTTAAATTACTATAAAATTGCAAAATTTTATTTTGTTTATCTTAAACAATTTAAGATGAATATCAACTATAGAATTTATAGTTTCATCTGCATATATACATATATTGATTTATTATTTAACCTTTAATTAAAATATATTTATCAAATAAATATTCATTTAATTAAAACATTTTTAATTAAATAATTTTGAGATCTGCTTCCAAGATCCTTGTCACTAAGCTCCTTTTGCTTAGATCTACCCTTAAAAAGTGGTTAAAAGGCCTTTGGGGCTCCATCAGAACTAGAAGGGATTGTCCTCAAAACCAAATCATGGACCTCAATATAAAAGAAGAGACCTCTCCTCTTACTCCTGCCAAGGGTGCTTGCCTTGCGAATTTGGAGGGAAAGCATGATCGTATAATGGGACAAGAAGAAATTGCTGGGAAGCAACGATCGAGAGATCAGTGGTTGCATGAAGGAGATCTAAATACAGCTTTTTTCCATAGACCGACCAATGACATACGCAGATCCATCAAAAATTCCTATATAACTATGCATGGCGCCGAGATTGAGGATGAGGTTGAGATTCTTAATGCTTTCACCTTGCACTTCAGATATGCTCTTTATCAATCTTCCTCTACTTTTGATATTATGGATTGGGCCACTATCTTCCCCGCCCATTCCAACCTATAGTCTTCAATTGGCAGTGATTTTAAGATCAACAAGGTTTGGGATGCACTAATTGAAATAGCCGATGATAAGTTATTAGGGCCTGACGGCTTCCCTCCTTTTTTCTTTAAGCACTACTGGGATTTCCAGAAGTTTAACATCTTCAAAGTGTTTAAAGAGTTAAACACTTGCCTGGATAAAATTTCCAAACTCAACTATGCAAATATCATTTTAGTCTCGAAGTTCGACAATGCTTCTACAATTACGATGTTTACTCGATCAGCCTTCAAAATACGGTTTTCAAACTCATACCTAAGGCTCTTACCAACCGTCTGAAGCACTTATGGTTTCCTTCAACAGTCCTAGGTAGTCCACCTTCACTTCAGTGAGATCTCTAACAGATAATGTGGCTATAGTGCAAGAGGCTAGAGTATAAGAGGCTATCAACAACTTCTACTTTAAACACATAAATTACGTCGTCGTCAATTTAGACTCTCTAAGGCTTTTGACACGATCTCCTAGAATTTCATCTTGGACGTCCTTAAACACAGAGAGTTACCCGCCAAATTCATTAGTTGGATCAGCCATATTCTTTCCACCTCCTCCACTTCGGTTTGTGTAAATGGAGAAGATGCAACATTTTTTCCCTATCCAGAGGACTACGTTGGGGCGACCCCATTTCTCCACTTCTTTTCAACCTCGCAGTTGATTCTTTTACTCGACTAATTGACTTGGCTTACAATTGAGGATTGCTTAAGTGTCCTGGTAATGATATCTTCTCTCATGGCCTATATTCTTTCAGTTTGTGGATGATACCATCCTCCTCTTCCTACCTATTCCTTCCTTTATTTCTACTTTGAACCTTCTACTTTATTATTTTGAGTTGACTTCTGGACTGAAAATCAACTTTTCCAAGAGTACAGTCTTTATGTCTAAACCCACCCATTCGGTTGGCTCCTTGGTCGCTTCTGTGCTAAACTGTTCCTGTCATCCCTTCCCTATTCCTTACCTTAGTTTATTCCTATGGCCCTATAAGTCCAACTGTGAAGATTAGTCAATAACGATAGAAAAAATTTCCAGATGGCTAGCGGGCTAGAAGGATTCCTCTCTGTCAAGAGTTGGTAAGCTAACCCAGGTGAACTCAGTCCTATCCTTCCTTCTAATATATTGGTTCTCCTTCTACAAAGTTCTGACCTAGATAGTTAACAAAATTGACTCTATGAGACAAGCCAACTTATGGAAGCGGTCTCCTTTTGTTTCTCCGACGAATTGTCTAGTGGCTTGGGATAGAGTCTGTAGACCAAAGAAGGATGGTGGCTTGGGAGTCTTTAACCTAATTCAGTTCAACAAGGCTCATCTTGGAAAATGAGGTTAGGCTTTGACCTTTGGTTGCTTATAACATAAGCCCAGTTGATTAAAGTTTGTTATTACAACGGGGATTTCAACCTTTTTGACTACAGTTTAAATCCTCCAGCACTAACATCACCTTTTTGGAAAAATATTATATTGACCTGCAAGGAGCTACGCATTAGCACGATAATTAGGTTGGATAATGGTATGTGAACTATTTTTTGGACTAATCCTTAGTTGGGCGGTGTGGCCCTCAGCTCCCTCTCCCATGACTTGTATACTATTGCTTCGGTTAAGGACATCACCGTACACCAGGCATTTATAGAAGGCAGATGCAACATTAGTTTCAATATCGTTTATACTGGCACATATCTTTAATCAATGCTATCATTGCTTAAGATCACTAGTCACATGCATCTCACTCAGGAGGATGACTGCATTATATAAGGCTAAACAGTAGTTGGAATATATTCGACGAACTCCTAGTATCAATTTTATAACTTCTCTGGCAGGTACTCTAACTTCAACCACCTTTGGCACATGCGTGCTCTACCTAAATACAAAGTACATATGTGGCTTGTAATGGTGAACAAGTTTAACACTATGGATGTGTTGGCTATAAAGCATATTTCAACTGCTCAAACTTGATTCCTCTGTCTTGATCATTTGGACCACTACAAGCACATTTTCTACTATTGTGATTTTGCTTTCCAGGTTTGGTCGCACTGTACTACTAACTTAAATATCAACAACATAAATTTGTAGCTTGAATGGCTTAGTTTATGGAGTCTGTTGACCCTAACCCCTTGTAGCTCTAGTGGTCTTGGCGTTTCCTAGGGTAGTATGGCTAGAAAGAAATGACGGAAGCTTCAACAATAGGAGTCATACTTATATTTATGTTTCCAACAAAGTTTGTATATGCACTCTCATTGGACAGGAACTTCTTGTGTACCTATGCGGTTCTACCTAATAGGTAGGGCGGTGCAAGAGTCTGTTGGCAACAACAGCTCGGCGATCTGATGCAGATTGCAATATTTTCTTCATGCTGCTTATAAGGGTTTATTTTATGTTTTGATTTGGAACTATCAGTGATTATGTGTTGTACATATTTTCTTATGGCATACTATTTGTATGGATGGGTGAACACTGCTTTTGGCTATGTGAACTACTAGCTACCAACTAGGCATGTTAGTTAGATATTATATTTTACTTCACGTTATGTACCATTGTGCGACCTTGGTCGCATATCCTTTTACTCAAAAAAATTAAATTATTTCTTAGTAAATTTTGAAAATTAATATTTTATGTACCTTAAACATTTTAAGATATATAAACACACATATATAATATATTTTTTTGAAAATGGGTAAGAAATTTATTTAAGGCAATACAGCCCAAAGCGAGGCCCAAAACACAGGCCGAAGACTTACAAACACAGTAGACAGTATATGACAAGTATATGTAAAATTGACATAACTTCACAAACTTCCAAAAAGAACAAACAAAGACGAAAAGTAAAGAAACGCTTCTTCTTCTTCATTCATGGCGGCCGGTGATGAACAAGGTAGCTTGTACTTGGGTTATTTGCCAATGAATAGCTCAGATCCTCTTCTCCAGTATGCACTCCGTCTCTTCCCCGTGAGGTAAGGCTCCAGTTTTTAATTCTTTTCTGTACCATTCGCATGTCATTAATCGCGAGCTTACTGACCTCTTCATGTTTTCTTTGTTTATTCTGAAAAACTCTGCGATTTCTCTCCTTCCACACACTCCAAATCGTGACAGTGATGGCAATACTGCTCAGTTTGGCTTCCATGTCTTCGCCTCCCCTTTTATGAATCAGGTAATTTATCGCATATGTTAGTAGGTGAGTCCGAATTGATGAATTAATTGTGATTATACACATATTCCACACCTCTTTCGAAAAATTGCAGGAAACGAAGAGATGTTCATGAGTTTCCTCTTCTTGATTACATAGTACACTTGTCTTATCTGTTAAAATTCCCCATTTCGAGAGTCTATCCTTAGTGGTTAGTCTCTTGAACATCGCTTTATACGCTGTGAAAGCCATTTTAGGGCTATTAACACGATTCCAGATAATTTTGCTCCATTCTACTTTGTTATCTGTATGTCTAATTTCATTCCAAGCTGATTTAGTGCTAAATTCATTTCCAGAATGTTTCCAGACCCATATATCATTTTCTCTACCACTAAATATTGGCATATATTGAATTTTTCCTTTAATTTCTTGACTCACTAGTATCACTGAGAAATTCCACTCATTATTATTAATTGATGCTGTCACTGTTTTATCTGGGCAACCATAGTCTGAGAAGGTGTTAAGACCCAGAATATCAATTAAGGATTTACCTAGAATCCAGGGGTCCCTCCATAAATCAGTCTCCTTACCTGAAGCAATTTCCCTTGTACAACATGAAGCAAGTGTACTTCTTATTCTCATAATAGCTTTCCATGTCGAAGATGCATTATTATCCATTTGCATGCACCAGAAATTACCTCTGATATATCTTTTCCTCATCCAGTTCCCCCACAAACCCCTTCCTTTAATGATTCTCCAGGCTTGTTTCAGAGTGTAAACCAATCTCATGTCTATAAGTTTTCTAAGACCAACACCTCCTTCCTCCTTAGGTCTGCATAAATTCTCATATTTAATCTCGTGTAACCCTCCTTTCCAAATAAAGTCTGCATAAACTTTTTCTATCTTATGTATTGAAGCATCAGGAAGCTGGAATGTTTGAAGCCAGAAATTAACTTTGGAATGAATAACTGTGTGCACCAGTTCAATTCTGCCTGCTAGAGATAGGAGTCTTGAACTCCATCCCTGTAGTCTATCTCTAATGAAGAGATTAAAACTGCACATTCTCTGTCAGTAATCTTGTTGGATGATAGAGGTACACCTAGATATTTAACAGGGAGATTTCCTTCTTTCACATTTAAGTACTCCAAAATTTCATTCCTTCTAATGCATGTTTTGTTAAAGTAACATTTGGTTTTTTGTTCATTCAATCTGAGTCCAGTAAATCTCTCTAGATTGCAAAAAATTTCCTTTACAGCTCTAGCTGATGTCTGGTTGGATTTTATACAAATGAGAAGATCATCTGCATAGAGTAAGTGTGTCACAATAGGCTGGAAATTATATATAGGTTGAATTAATCTGTTGAATGTTGCCAGCTCCATCTGTAATGAGAAAAATTCCATAGCAATTGTAAGCAAATAAGGAGATAACGGATCACCCTGCCTGATACCTCTATTGGACCCAATAAAACCTTTTGGTATGCCATTTATCAAAATCGAAAAAGTCGGTGTGGAGATACATTTTTTGACTATGTTCACATATTTTGAAGGGAACCCCATAGCTTTTAGCATATGTATAATAAAATTTCTGCTTATTTTATCATATGCTTTGTGAAGATTCACCTTTAGACAGAATTTGTCCGCACCTGGTTTGTTGAAGTTTCTAATCAATTCATGTGCCATCAATGAGTTTTCGGAAATGCTTCTGCTTTTGATGAACGCACTTTGACATTCTGATATAAGATCAGGTAAGATGAGTTTCATTCTGTTGCATAGTATCTTGCTTAGAATTTTGTACACTACATTACAACAAGCAATAGGACGGTAATCTTCAATTTTGGCTGGGTTTTCCTTCTTAGGAATTAAACATATAAATGTGTGATTAATTTCTTTCACAAATTTACCATGTTGGAATATATCTTGCATAGCTGATAAAATGTCTTCTTTCAGATCTTCCCAATGAATGAGGAAGAATTTGGATCCCAATCCGTCTGGCCCTGGGCTGGAATAACCATGTATGGAGTGCAAAGCCTCCCAGACTTCAATCATGGATATGTTCTTGGACAGCATCCGTCTCCCTTTGGAATTTATCAACCTCCTGCACTGAACTTCTGGTAAATTATTGTTAATTTCTCCATTAAACATTTCAGAATAAAATTTGATAGCTTGTTCTTCTATATCAGATATGTTATTGATCAGATTACCATCCTGATCCATTAAGTGGTTAGAATTATTAAAATTATTCCTAACAGCCATTTTTGTATAAAAAAAAATTAGTACACTCATCTCCTTTAGTCAGCCATTTTTCTTTAGCCTTTTGTTTTAGTTCTATGGATTTTATTCTAAGCGCCTCCTTTAACTTGCTTTGAGATTGATAATATTGTTTCCATGTGACATGTGTAGCCTCCCCGTTGTCAATTATTAATAGAAATTCTTCACACTGTTTCTGTAAAGAACTTATCTGATCTCCATCTTTCATTCTTTTCCTGTTCCACTCTTTAAGGTTCGCCTTAGCTGCCTTAATTATCTGCACAAGTTTGTAACATTGAGTACCCTCCTCCCTAGGCATATTTTTAATTTGAGTTGCTTCAGTGTAACCCTCTATTTCATGCCAATGGTTAGAATATCTAAAAGGTTCGCCATTACCAGTCAAGTTCTTTTCTTTTAAATTAATCAGTATGGGACAGTGATCACTGGTAGAGGGGGAAAGTATGTTGACTTTAATGTTAGATAGTTTATTTATGCATGCAACATTAATAAGAGCTCTATCTAGCTTGCAGGATATTTTCTTACACTCTCCACTTCTCCATGTATATTTCAGGCCACCATGTATGGGTTCTAGTAATCCAGCTCCAATGATGCAATTATTAAACTCTTCCAACTGGGACACTCTGATGGTAAGCCCTCCTTTTTTCTCCTCTGCTTTGAGAATAGAATTAAAATCTCCCATGACTATCCAAGGTTCAGTAATTGTTTTGCTAATTTCTGTGATAGCTTTCCATAAATGTGTACGTTGAGAGGCTAGATTACTTGCATAGACACAACTTAGAATAAGCTTAAGACCACCCATATTCTGTACACTTATAGTCAGTTGTTGATCATCCTTATTCAGCAAATTTACATCCCATACCTTTTTGTTCCATAAAAATAAGGTGCAACCTTTACCCCCTACATCATATTATGTAGATAGTCCCAGTCAGATTCTAGAGAATCCATAAAATATTTAAGATTATCATCTGTAAGTTTATTTTCTAAGATACTTAATATTGAAGGAGAATAATTTCTCCTTAGGTTTAAGAGGTCTAGACGTCTAGAGTCATTGTTTAGACCTCTTACATTCCAACTGATTATAGACATTTTGATGCAGGAGGCATAAACACACATATATGTCAATGTATATATATATATATATTATTTAATTAAATTTTAATTATTTAATTAATACAGGTAATTAAATTATACAATAATTTTAGAAATATATTAATTTATTTTCTAAACTATTTTGAAGAAATATGTTCTATAAATTTATAAAATTTATTATATATTTTAAATTTACTTTTAAATCCAAAATATATGTTTAATTTTCAATTCGAATTCGAAAATTAGCCCAAGGCCCAAAATCAATTTAGGCCTTTATATTGGAAATAATCTTTAGGCTACGTCATCCTTCGGGCCAAGCTAGTAGCTAAGTAGGGCAGAGTATTTAGTTATCCAAACCGAACCATTGACGCTACCTTTCTAGAAACCATAATAAATGGGTAGGTTTTAATAAGTTAGCCATAATATTGCTAATTTAGACCACATAGACCATTGGGCTTTGATACCATTGAAGGAACTGGGACAGTCAGAAGCGGGTTGAAAGGGTGAATTTCAAAAGAAAAATTCATTTGGATCTTTCTTGGCCTATGAAGTCTAATCAAATTTAGATCTAATCTACAATTAGTTTTAAATAAAATCTTACTTCATTTAATTTACTTAAAAAGGAGTTTTAGTTTATTTCAAATTAGACATATTACAAGAATTAGGATACATTCTGGGAAAATGAAACTTCCATTGAAGAGAAGCAAATGAAACGCTTTCATAAAAATTCTCATAGAATCGAGAATGAAGTTTTCATTCTGTACATGCCAGATCATAAATTAGTAACTGCATCCAATCTCCGAAAAAGTCCCAATTGTTTCAAACTTTTTGGATAATTTATTTACGGAATCCTTATGAATAGGATCAAACCTTATTCCATGATATTTCCATAAGATTCCTCTTTCTTATTCTTAAGCAAGCCCTCGAGAGGGTTTAGTTGATCCGTATCAGATACTATGTGTATAGGATGGTGCAAGTGCAACATATAAGCAGTGTACATGGTCAATGTATATGTTTATGGATGCTGAAGTTAATACTGCAATGGACACATTTGCCCTTTATATATGCCTTTGTTGTCCGTAGTTTTTTTCTGAAATCATATAAAATTGCACGCACACACACACACACACACATATATATATATACATAGTTAACTTATATTTCTATATGTAATATGTTACAAAATTACTTTAACTAATTGATAATAGTTTACTTATATTCGTAATATGATATTTAATGTTTTAAGCAAGGATTTAAGAAGAGCAAAAGGTAGACTTTTCTCATTTCTTTACTCATTCTTTGTTTGCATTTGCAAAGCTCATTCGAACACTCAAACCCTTACATATTTACATATTAATTTAATTATGACTAATTTTTTACATTTTGAAATTTAAATTAGCATATTAAAATCTAGTTTAACTTAGAAAGAATTCAAAATTAGATCTATGTTTTAAAACATAATCTATTTTAAAATTTGAATTAAAACAATAGTTTAAAAAAATTGTTTAAACTTTATATATCTTGTTAAAATTTAACTTTTAACCTTTATCCTTTGTAATCATTGTTTTAAACGAATACCTTTAAAACAAATTTAATTGATATTATAATTATGTTTTCATTGATCTATTTTAAAATTTGAATCAGAACACTTATTTAAGGAAATTGTTTAAATTTTACGTAACTTGTTGAAATTTTACTTTTAACCTTTATACCATTGTTTTAAATGAATAGCTTTGAAACGGATTAAATTGGTATTATACAACAAAGGGGAAAAAATTCATGTTTCGTCTCTTTAAAACAAATTCAATTGATATTAAAAAAATTGTTTTCATGTTTTCATTTTTTTAATTTAAACAATTTGAATATGCAAATTGAATCAGACAACATAGGAATATATAAATTCGTTATAACATATATAAGATCTAATCTGCATAGTCAAATGACATATATAAACGATAATGAAATTAAAAGACTACCTAAAGAGGTAGCCTATTATTTTCACCATGAATGAAGAATAAATCCTAGATTTAACCAAATCAGCCTCCGGATTTTGCAATTCATTTTATTGTTACAATTTTATATTGATTCAATTTTATTTTGATTTTCTTCTGGGATTTTATTGGTTATGGAACCATTAATGTTTAGTATGAAGAGGGCGAGGGAGAGAAACTAGAATAATTAATTGTGTTTAAGTAGGCATTTAAGAAGAGGAAAAGGTGGAGAACTTTTTTCCTTCCTTTACTCGTTCATTTAATACCATTTCAAAATAATTTTAAACACTCAAAGCCTATCTCATTTTCACCCTATTGCTGACCATGCAAGAGCTATGATATGGCTTTAAAAATTCCCAACCTTATTTAGTAAATAATCGATTTAAGTAAAATTTAAATATTTTAACAATATTGCATATCGATATGCACATATATTACTTTTATATACACAGCTCAATAAATACTAATAACATTGGACAATCAAGTAAAATTTAAAAAATAATACTTCATAAATATTAATTAATTTTAATTAATTTACAGCAGCAATAAAATAATTAAATCATGGGTGTTTTGGAGTATTCATCATTATGGTTGTGCGATCTCAATGGTGTAAATTTAGTCAATGATTAATACTGAAAGTTTCAAATATTAACATTCACACATCACCTTAGCTTATGGTGTGACATTTTGTCGGAATTTATCGCTTATACTTTCAGTAAAATCCAATTTCACTATCTTAAGCGATGCACGGTAGTAACGCTTGTTTACACCGATTCTCATCATCAAAACTATATCACTTTGGGAATTACGGAATTTGGTTTTGACCAAAATACGAATATCGACCAGATTTAACTCGGTTAATCCAACAACAAAATCCTAGATTCAATAATAATATTTTTTATTAATTGTATTGCTATGGCCAGAGACTTTGACTTTGAGTAGACTACAATTGACTATGATACTAACCTCATAAAACTGAGAATTCTTATTTGAATAGTGCTTCACTTCCTATGCTTCTACTTGGACCTAACTACAATCACTCAATGGTAACTATGCCATGAATACAAATAATCAAAGAGGAGTATCCACTTAAAAGCTCCACGGTATTCTCAAGTCGAAAAAACTATGTAACATTATCACACTGAGATTTTCTATTTGACCTTAGTTATAATTAACAAACAGGAAACTCTTGAGCGAGTCATTCCATACTTATCCAATAACTATCATTACATGATAACTTATTACCCTTCGCAGCCTTGAGTAATACACTGCCCAACATATGGAGAGCATTATATATCGTGGTCTCAATGAATGTATCATCATCCTTTCTCAAAACATCTTGGCCATGAATATTTAAAATAAAATGTTATTTTATATTGTGATTAATTACTCGTGTTTGTAACTATTTGCAACTATAATTACATAACATTTCATTTAAGGATTTTTGTATTTATATACTTTAAACTAATTATGTAATTAGTTATACCACTATATAACAAAGTATATAATATAAATCAAATACATTTATTATGAAAAAGATTGGTCGCAATGTTAGGTATGTGTAACAAATTACATAATTTCCCCTAGTGCATACCTATAACTCTATCAATAAAGAGAAAAGGGAGAAACTATATTGCACCTTTTACTCATTCTCTCTCTTACCAGATCAACTTCGATCTATATCTAAATTCAAAAACCTTTCTTCCTACGCCCAAAAAATCTCGAAACCTACTTTGCCATTAATTATCTTCAAAGCTTATTTATAAATATATCAGTATCGTATATCGACAGATATATAAATATATATATAACTTTTATATACGCATCCAAGTAATTACTAATAGTAGCCAAAAATACTAAATGCACTCATAATTAATATTAATTAAAGTAATTAATAACTGTTATAAACTGATTAAATCGGATGGTACTTTGAATACTGAATAGACTTAGTAGCGAGAATCACAGGTGTGAATTCATTTAACGATTAATATTCGAACAAATCAAATATTAATGTTCACAAATCATCTTAGCTAGTGGTGTGACAGTTTAGCCAAATTCATCCCTTACAGATCTCATTGGTAAAATCCAATTTAACATTTTCTCAAGTGGTTCCTTTTAGTAATGATAATTTACATGTGTTCCCTTTGTCAATACTATATCATATTAGGATATATGAAGTTTGGTATAGGTCAAAACTCTATTATTATCCAAATTCAAAACTATTAGTCCAAAAATAAAGTCCTTTCTTCAGTAATAGTCTATGAACTATTCTACTTTGGTCGGAGTTTTTGACTTTGAGTTGACTACAACTGAACATGTTACTAACCTCATTACAACTCAAGAGACAAATTCTTTACTAAATATTCTTTAGTTACCATGCTTTTACTCAGCCCCAACTATAATCATTCGATGATTGACATGCCGTGATTTAACTATAGTCAAAGTGGAGTATCCACGTAGAAGTTCAACAATATTCCCAAGTTGAGATTTCCTGTTTGACCTAGTTGTTACCAACTAATAGGAAACTTTCAGATGAGTTATTCCTTAGTTATCTAATAACTATCAGTCTGTAACCCGTTAGTGCCCCTAACAGTAATGAGTAATATACTACCTGACAGTTGGAGAGTGTTATGTAATTTGGTCTCAATGGATGTGTCGATCTCTGTTATTACTATTATTCCGAAGGAATACAACATGTCGGCATTATCATAATCTTGCATCAACAAGGGATGTCGAAAGTATGAACGTAGTATGTCATCAATGCCAATAGGGAAAACGAAAAATGCCACCTTACATCAACAAAGGTTAATAGACAATGCCGCAAGTCATCAATGAAGCTAAGGATATCAAATGCCACCAATGGTGCATACCACTAATAAAGCCGAATAAATGATGCCAGAGAACTCTATGTTGAAAGTCATCAATGTTATAGCGACATGATATATCATCGATGCCACATCACATTGATGTCGCATTCCATCAATGTAGCACTTCATATATGAAACCAGAATAATCAATGTCATTTCAGATTGATAATGTGTTTCTCCAATGCTGCCTTACTCTAATGTCATCCTTCAAGTGGTGTCGCATCTCATCAATACCACTTCCATATGATACAACCTCTTATCAATGCCGCTTCCTTCTGATAGCTCCACCTTGATGTCAATCATCATTAAGACTGCCCCTTACTAATACCGCCCATTATCAATGTCGCCTATTACCAATGCCGCCTATTATCAATGTCGTCCATTGTCAATGTCATGCCTTAATGATGGCTTAATTCAACAATATACAAAGGGATGTTGTGGGTTATCAAAACAAAGCATAACAATGAGCCCCATCGAAGTAGTTAATACAAAAGATTAGGCACATCGCATGGACATGTGGCAACCATGACGCACCTCTCAACCCCTATAAATATGGACTTAGGGGCATAAAGGAAGGTGTGATTTATTTTTTCTCATTTCTCACATTTTCAACTTTGTAACCCTAAATTGATTTGGGGATTTTTTTTCGATTGTAACACTCGAACTTTGTACACATAAGGGTTTGAATGTCAAATATTTGCATGGCATATCTTGTATAAACAATGACTCTTGAATCATGGAATGGCCTATGACTTGCATGTTAAATAAAATAACATGGTTAGGACTCTTGGCTCATATGCCTTTATGATTTTTGACATGACTTTTGCCTTGCTATTGAACATGCATAAGACCAACATCGATTTGACGTGGAGCATATGTCATCCAAGCAAATCAACCTAGGATTCCCTTCGATTTTCCTTAACCAAGTTCACTTTTCTCACACTTTTTTGGGTTGACGAAGAAATTTGTTAAAAATTGGCTCTAAAAGAAGGGCTCGAACCTCTGATTCCTTGCATATACTGATAAAGAACTGACTTCAATTTGCATACGTATGGTATAGAGGATTTACCCTAACCTGCATATCATATATTTGACTTTCTATGCCTTACATATAAAGGACTCTCCCTAGCTTGCATATAAAAGACCTTTTTAAATCCATTATAGCCCATTGGACTACAAAATGACTTCGAATGAGTTTTCTGTAATTTTGCGGTTAACTATGTCAAAATCGAATTTTTCTACTGCTATCCCGAGAGCAAAACCAATATTTGCTCTGTGTTTGAAACTGAAATGAAATTGGTCATAACTTCTTCGTTTCTTAACCGAATTTGATAGTTTTTAATGTTCCGGAAAGCTAGGATCCTCCAAACCTCAATCAGTTAGGCCAACTTACCAAATCACTAGTAATCCCCGACTTCATAATCACTAGTAATCCCCGACTTCAAGAGAAGAAAAGTAACTCTTTATGATCTAGATAAATGGAACCTAAACCCCTTCCATATAGGGCACACACCAATCTTTGCTTTGGGAAAGAAAGATGAGAAAGATAACATCTTCATGAAAATGAGAAAAATAATTCAACTCCAAGCAAGAGGGACCATCTAAGAAAGAGAGATAATAAAGGACTTTTACTGGTTCGCTCAAAAATGGAAGAATGTGCTTAATCATTCCAATGGATTGAAGGAGAACCAAAGCTCTTTAAAAAGAAAATTCACTACGAAGGCTAAAGGGTTTGTCACATACAAAAAATAAACAATAGGAATTCAAGAAAATCATCCTCCAAAAATTCACGATTTTCAAAGAAATATTCTCTAACCACTTCTTATGAGTATATTTACCTCCTAACTAAGGAAAAGCTCAACTATTAGCCTTCACAAAAGAAGCGATTGAAGAATGAATCTCAGAGGATTATATTATCATCATCATCGTTCTAATGGGCATGACATGAATCAATGTCGAAATTTGGAAGGGATGATTAATAATCTTCTAAGATAAAGAAAGCTTGAAGAGTTTGTAAAGAGACATTGAAATTGACGATAAAGAAAATTTTCTCAAGTATATCTAATGAATCAATCGTGGAAAGGAGTAAGAATCTCCTAAAATAAAGTGAAAAAACTAAATCATCACCTAAGATGGATATGAGTGGTTTGATCCAAAATGAGATTATTACATTCTTCTAGAGGAAGATCTGTCAAAAATGAGACATTAGCGCTCCAAAATAATCTTCTAGAGAAAGATCTATCAAAATGAGCCATTAGCACTCCAAAACAATCTTTTAAAGGAAGATCTGTCCAAAATGAGCCATTTGCTCTCCAAAAACAATCTTTTAGAGGAAGATCTGTCAGAAATAAGCCATTAGTGCTCATAATCTTCTAGAGGAAGATCTTTTAAAAATAATCCCTTATTACCACCTGAAACGGCCTGTTTATGGCACCTTCTAAACGGAGGATGGAAGAAGCCTTTAGCCCACTTGAAAATGGCATGGCTAAAGCACCGAACAAGCCTTCAGTACTGCCTATAAGGCCTGACTGAAGCTTCTCCTAGAGGGAGGTTAGGTAAGTCTTTGAATTTGCTTAAGATAGCTAGCCAAACGCAACAAACAAAAGACCTAAATCATCACCTAAGACGGTGATGAGGGGTTTGATCCAAGTCGAGATCATCACTTAAGATAGTGCCAAATAAATTGCACTCTATCCAAGAGAATATATCAAAACAATCTTATAGAGGAAGATCTATCAAAATGAGTCGTTAGCTCTCCAAAGAAAAAACAATATTCTAGAGGAAGATTTGTCAAAAATGGGCCATTAGTAGTCCAAGGAAAAAACCATTTTTAAAGAAAGATCAATCAAATATGAGCTATTGAGCTACAAAGCGAAGATAAAGCAAATTTTAATTGCCTGATGGATTTTTTAGTCTTCATACCAGATGGATTTTCTGATCTTCTATTCATATTATAGTCAGATGGATTTTCTGGTCTTCTATCCAGATGGATTTTCTGGTCTTCTTGGCTGATGGATTTTCTAGTCTTCTATTCATATTATTGGCAGATGGATTTTTCGATCTTCTATCAAGTTGGAATTTTTTATCTTCTATTCAAGAGAAATTATTTAGCCAGATGGTTCTCTGGTTTTCTATTCATGATTCTGTAATAGACCATACCTAAGTTGAAAGGTATCTGTAACTTAAAAGCAGGAATCAATCGTCAAACGATTTCAAAGACAAACCGGTGTTTAATTCAAGGATGCATGTCATATTACTAGAAAGCAAGTTATATATCTAATTTAGCAAACTCAAAAGAAATGGTACATATGCCACATTAAAGATAATATTCATTCAAGTACAACTTTATTTATACTTAAATGTATTATACACAAAAGTCATGGGAACAAAAGTTGGATAACAAAAGGATATATTAAGATATTCGTATGCAATTCTCTATTAGGAGTTAAGACTCGGTTCCATCTTCTTCAGGTCTTCAGCAACTGACGAAGAGTCAGTAATATAGCGAATAACCATGTCTAAAAGTTCTTTGAGTTTCTTTTCTTTCTTTTGAACAACATCCATATCGTCAACTGAATCAATTTGGATCTTTAGTACAGGCTTGAGAATCTTATTGGCTCCTTTAAAGGTTTGAACCGTGCTCATTAATTCTTTAATCTTCTACTCGAGAATATGCTTCTCACGCTTAAGCTTTTCAACCCAGCTTTTATAATCATTAAGATATAGAGAAATTTTGTCATTTCATTTCTTGTTAAATATTGCATGCACCCAAATCTGACTTGTCTAGTCCATTTGGAGATCTCATTATTCAGACCCAAAGGAGGGTTTAACAAGGTAGAAAATTCCTTGCTAGCTAAAGATGGAGACTTAGTCGTTCTTCTAGGAGTTGAGTAGGAAGGCCAAACTCATCTCCGATTGCAATAAGTTCTAAGGATTGGCAGGACACTTGGCTTTCTAATAGATCCGATTGAAGGTCATTTATCAGTTGGTGCAATTTAGCCATTTCCACGTTCATTTCAACCGATGATCTAGACTGCAGGATCGAATCTATTTTATCTTTCAACTTTTGAAATTCTATTCTTTCCTTTAACTTCTACCACTAGGCCAAAGGTTTTTTTTTTCAAACATCTAAATATGGATCTTAATTTAAAATATTTCCTATACCACTCTTGTGCTTTCGGATTATTCGGAAACCACGAAGCTAAAGCATCTTGGAAAGGGCGCTTCTTTTGAATATCGGCTATTACTCTATCTTTAATATCATTTAGCTGAGAAATAACATCTAAAGGACCATATGCGAGCATTTGCTGGTTTACCTATTCAGAATAAATAAAAAGGAAATTAATACATGGAAAGTAAGCTCTTTCATTAGTTATAGAAAAAATTACAAACAATAAAGAAATTCAAATGACATCACAACTAAATTTTAAACATTCAATTAACTCCTAAAGTTTTGAAACAGCGGTTTTGGCCTTTTCAAATGGCCAAGCAGATAAAGTAAGGGTACAATAAAAAGAAGCTTTAATTCCCTCCAAGGTATTAATTGGAGGGAATTGATGATAGTTCCATTTTTTGGCCGGAGGGCTAGCATGACCACATCGCGATTTGGCGTGATAAGTTCGAATTTCACTAACTACTCCTTCTCATCACTCAAGAAATCAAAATGAAAGTAAGGAAATCGCGTGTAAACTTCTTGTAGATCTCTAAGAAAGCAATATTCTGCTAATTGAGATGTTCTGAGAGTTAAAGAACACTCTTTAAAATCTTTCTTTAACTTGATAAATTTATTCAAGAATTCCATGGAAACTTGACTAGTTTAGGATTCCTTAATTTGTATAATATATAAAAAATAGACTAAGAACAAAGACGCAAAGGTGATAAAAGTTATGTGCTACTTGAATTACACATTATAATTATACAGTCATTCGAGTTCATACAATATTGGCTCCTTATAAAATTCAGAAATAAATCTCTCCTTGTTATTCTTAATCTTATCAAGAGGAAGAGACTAGGGAGAAAGTCGAATGGTCGCCACCCTGGGAAGGTTACAGTAATCCCCAGGATAAGGATCAGACCCATGTTTATCCAAATATCTTTTATGAAGGCACCCAATCAAGCCCCCGCTATTCTCGCCTAAGTAAGAAAAGTCAACAAATTTTCCCTTGGAATAAACCTTATAGAGAAACTCTACCAAAGAATTTCTATCATTGTTTAACATCTAAAAGAGAGCTATAAATTCCGCATTCTCTTTCATAATCTATCCCGATGGAGGCGAGCTCTTTTCAAGAAAGAGGCAACCTATTTTTACTTAAAACATGAAATCGTACGGCATCACCAAAAAGGCACTTATATTTATCGGACAAGTCATTATATTCTTTAACTAGCTTTTCAAGCTCCCTATTAAGTCGATGTTCATTATTCACACTCTTTTCATAAAGAAATCCGTAATAATACCTATCCTTTTACCTTAACTAAAATAGTAAGCTTATTAATCGGAGACTAAATAGATAACCTTAAGCATTTAAATGATGAGTTCCATACCTGAGAAATTGGGACTTAAGAAGCGGGAGCTTAAGTCTTTCCTTTTTGGTGGTGGCTAGGAGGAGTGCAATATTTTGGAGTGGAGTCCGTCTTTGTGGTGTCTTGAGGATCAGGAAATTCGGTAAAGCCCGCATCATGGGTAGATAAGTCTAAATTAGGATCACCTAATCCATCTCCTTCGTCTTTTGGATGTGAAGGACCATTTCCATTAACATCGCCACCATCATCACCATCATTGTCATTACCATCATTGTCATTATCCTCTCCCTCCTCAGAATCTGTCTCCTCTTCAGGCAGGGGGTCATCAAAAGTTAGTAGCAATTTAGCATCAATCTTCTCCTTAACAAAACTCTTCTTGAATGGACCCTTAAGCTCTCCCCAATATGAGGCTAAACTTCCTTTCTAATTTCTCATTCCAGTCTGGGAGAGAAGGAAAGTCTAAATCTGGAAACTTTTGGATCTAATCGCTATAAGCCACGAGCAAAGCCTTTTCGAAACACTTCTCAGTAATATTGATGAGAGCTTTATTAAGAAAAAAGAGAACATTCTCCTTTGCATCCTTAATAATATTGTTTGAGTAGGTCAGGAGCCACCTTTTCCTCCTTAGCTTGCCTTTTAAAGGTTTATTCTCGTTAGCCAGTTCAACCTTCTCTTTGTTGGTCTTCTCAAGATCCGATTTAATTTCCTTGTCATCTAGATTGGCTTTCTATTTATTGGCCATCTCAAGGTCTGCTTTTAATGCCTTTGTCTCCTTCTTTAGCAATTGCCTAGAATTTTTCTACTTATTAAGTGAGGAGACGAGTTTCTCTATTTCAATAATAGCTTTATCTCTTATTGTCGTGATATCAATTATGCTTTCATTAAGTGAAGAGATCTGTCATTTAAGCTTAGTAACACCATTAGAGGGCCCTTAAGAGGCCGCTTGGAGGAGAAACATATGCTTTCCTAATTGGAAGATATAATAATTCTGAGTCAGAACAGGATCTACAGAGCTAGAAATTAACCAAACAAAAGGAAATACATTCCAATAGGAGAAGTTTAAGAATAATGAAAAGATGATCCTCGGAATAAATTGAAGGCAGCGACAACCCGAGAGAAGTAATAAAAGGGGATTGGATGGCCAATCAAACAAGATCATCGAAGCTTGCCATAAGAGACTACACCTGGGCCTTTGAAGGAAGAGGATCTTTTAGAGAAGGCGACTATTATCCCTCCTTTTGACCAGTCAATATTCGAACAGACTAGACGAAATGAACTTGGAAACTATCAAGGCATGAAGCCCAGAGTGATAGCCCAAGCATTTAGAAAACAAGTACAAACAGAGCTACGAGACGAAGACCAAGCCAACACAAGAAGAAAGGCCCAAGATCCAACTTCCTTTACCTAAACTTGCCCATTCTCCTATGACCACTCTACTTGATACTATAAGCCTATTTCAAGTGTTTTTTTGTTGATCTCGTCCAATTCTCCATTGATCTCCACGAGCACTTGAATCGGCAACTCAGCTTCTCCACTGATCCATCGTGTGGACAGAGAACAAGAAAATAAGGGTGCAAACAAGTATGGAATCATAAAGCTAACCACCAATCGAGCCAAGACAAGAAGATAAAACCTATCCAAGTGAAGAATTTATGGATCGGTAGCGATCCAAGTCCATGGATCAGTATCGACCTATGATTTTTCATAGGTGTCCACCTTTTTTCTTTGGGAAACGGTCTATGGCATGGAAAATGAGGTGGAGATCACGTAGGCGAGATTTTAGGCTTCCTACATCAATAAATAAAGGGGCATGGGTCATTTTTATGGATTTTTTTTTTGCGCTTACTTTCTCTACCCTAATTTCTTGTAATCATCCATGGATTTATATCAGTCCATTAGAACCAGTGCTTATAATCTAGTGATCTAAGCAATAAAACCACTAAGTGGACGTCGGCCAAGGTTAGTCGGAACACTATAAATGCTGTGTTCTTTTCTTGTTCATTTTCATTTACTTTCTTCACTTTTATTCTCTACACAATCTTCTGGGTGTTTGTGCTATTTCTTTTCAAACATTTTGGTGCTTTCGCCGAGAAAGATATTCTTAGGTTATTTTGATCCATTATCTACTATTGGATTTCTTAGATCTACGAGACAGAATCCAATCTTCCACTGTACTTTTTGACTATTTAGATTTTCAACAATCTAAGAGAATCTATTCGCCATGGCCCCATCAAAGAGAGAACATGCTACAACTTCCAGAGCTACTAATGATGCTGAGAACGAAGACACTCACTATGTGGATGAAGTTGCCTAATCAAAACCGAGATCCAGAATCCAATTGAAGTCATGACTAGAATGGTGATGGATCGTATGATGAAGCAGATGGAGGATAGATTCCACGAGACTCGCAATAAGATGAACCAGTAGATGCAGTAGAGCTTGAGGCTGCTGAATGGACTAACTCAAAACATCCGTAGGAGGAGTGGGAGGGACTCAGACCATTCAAGTTTAGAATTTGAAAGTTCCTCATCATCTGAGCAAAGACGGAGGGATATGAAGTAGAAGAAGATGCAAAACATAGCCGGGACCTCAAATCAAAGTACGAGACCAACTTGTAGTCGAGTTTGTGGATCGTACTGATCCAAGAGGATGGATCAATACCAATCCAACTTATGTTGGAGCTGGACCTCGCCCTCTAGACCGTGGCATGAATGTGACCTCTGGACATGCTATTGATGATCAGAATCTGGAATATCAAGCTACTGCCAATGATGCAATGCACGGGAATCAAATAGGGGGACTACTAGATGGATGGATCTCTCAAAGTCTAGAGATCCTTGGAGTCGAAAGCCTACCTAAGTTAGTTCGTCGGATCGAAAATTTGAGGCAGACCATGATTACCGCCTTTTAGTCGAACCTGTATACCCGGAGTACTTGGAAGGTATGGTCAGGAGACTTGTAAGTGAAAACCGATCCGAAAGCAACGATGAATGGGGTACTTCTCCCAGTCGGAATCTGTTTATTAAGAACATTCTGCGTGTGAAGTATCTATGGAGGTTTGTAGTGCCAAAAATGCCACTGTAAGGTGGAAAGATAGATCCAAGGCAGCACTTGATGAAGTAGGATGGCATATGGACTCTGCCAGAGTATCTGATGTCGTGAGATGTCGTTGCTTTCCAATTTTCCTGGAGGGAGTAGCGACGATGTGGTTCACTCGGATCCCGATGAGATGCATATCATCTTTCGTTGAATTATAGCCAAAATTTCTAAAGCAATTCCATTTACATACTTCACATCTGAAAGACGTGATGTCATTATCACACCTTTTCCAAGGAGCGGGAGAGTCGTTAAAGGATTTGTTGAACCGGTTCCATACAGCTGTAATGGAAATAAGAAATCCCAATGATGAAATAGTGTTGATGGCATTACTTTGGGGGATTCATCCCAAGACCGACTTCGGGAGGTGGTTGGAAATGAATCCCGTCGACGATGGATATTTTGTAAAGGAAGGCTAATCAGTTCCTATGTTTAGAGGAGGAACACAATCATCCCTGAAGAGGTGAGGCTGGGAGTTCTGCTGAAGTGATACGGAGTAACATTGCTGTAAAACAGTCCGAAGGAAATTCCAGGAATATGGATTTGAATGTTACAAACAAGAGTGGTGGTCAGAAACCGAATGATAATGGGGCCATAAAACGAAAACCTGATAATAGGAATCATCCTAGGATTCCTAAGTATAATAATTATACTGAGTTGAATAACTCAATTGAAAATATCTATATGGAAACTCAAGGTACCGAGTAGGGTAGGAAGCCGACTCCAAGGGAGTCGACTAAGAAGGAGAAAAGATCTGGCAAGTTCTGCAGGTTTGATGAGAAGCACTTGCGCAATATGATTGAGGAGCTGATTCAAAAAAGACATTGCTACAGTTTGTGAAAGCCCGGCAAGACGGTGGACAAGGAAACTCTTACCCCCTTGGGTTGACAACCCAGCGGTGGCAAGCTAGTCCTAATGGTAAGGAGCCTAAAGGGATTGAAAAGCATTTAGTGATTAACACAATCATCGGTGGACCACATCCGACCAATAAAAGTTTAAATGAGATAGATAGGCATGTTGGTGCACTTAAACATGTTGAGAATGAGAGTTGCTTTGCTATAAAAGATGGAGCTTTGACAAAACAATTCAGAACCATAACAAATGACATCGATTTCCGAAACAAAGACGCTGATAAGGTGGAAGCCTCGATGATTGACCCTTTGGTTATAATGGTCATGATTGACCCTGCTATTGTACGAAAGGTGATGGTTGACTGTGGGAGTTCGGTCAACATTCTATTCAAAAAAGCCTACAACCATATGCTTCTTGAGGCCAAGGACCTGAAACCGTGTAAATCTCTGATACAGGGATCTAATGGGACAACTACCTAGGAAGATCAAGGGCTGGGAGGTGAATGTTATGACGCCGAGCTAAAGGAGGCAAGGCAAAGAGAGAAATGTAATGTGTAGAGGGGACACTCTACATCAAAGCTTTGGACGCATAACAACTAATGCCTAAGCCCTGGCTCGAGTAGTATAGTCAGTTCTATAAGGATATAGATCCGCGGAAAGAGCCGGAAGGTGGAAGAGCAGCTCCTGTCGAGTTAATGATCAACATTCCAGTTAGTCAAGATGACCCAACATGGGTCCTGAAAATCAGATCATAGCTTGGTGTGAGATTGATAAACGAGTTGGTCAGTTTTCTCTGGACGAACCTGGATGTATTCGCCTGGACACATTCTGATATGTATGGGATCTCACTGGAGATAGCGAGCCATGTGTTGAACATAAATCCCAAATGCATTCCTGTGAAACAGAAGCACCGCAAGTTAGGTCGGGAGAGATCTGCTACACTCAAAAAAGAGGTGGATAAGATGAAGGATAATGGATTCATCCATGATGCCTTATACCCTGAATGGCTAGTAAATCCGGTCCTGGTTAAAAATTCAAATAAGAAGTAGAGGACATGCGTCGACTATTCTGATATGAAAAAGGTGTTCTCAAAGGACAGCTTCCCACTCCTGAGGATTTATCAGCTGGTGGATTCGATAGCTATACACGAACCGCTATCGTTCATGGATGCATACTCTAGATACAATCAGATTCCAATGCACATCCCGTACCAAGAACACACTAGTTTTATCACCAAACTCAGACTATATTGGTATCTGGTCATACCTTTTAGACTAAAGAATGTTAGAGCAACATACCAAAGGTTGGTAAACAGGATTTTCAAAGACCAAATCGGACGCTCGATGAAGGTCTATATAGACGATGTGCTTGTGAAGTCATGACAATCGGGACACCACGCTAATGATTTAGCTAATATTTCAGCGTTCTTCGAAAATACGGGATGAAGCTCAACCCATTGAAATGCTCATTCGACTTTGCGTCAGGGAAATTCTTAGGCTTCATTGTGAACCCCCGTGGGGTCGAAACTAATTCGAAAAAGATCCACGCCTTGAGAAATATCAAGGCCCTAATGACGATCAGAGATTTCCAAAGCTTGAATGGGAAGGTCGACGCCCTGAGTCTATTCATCTCTGGAGCCAACAACAAATGCATACCTTCTTTTGATGCAATTAAGAAGGGGAAAGTGGAAAAGGAATTTCGCTTAGAACCAAGAGTGTAAAGATGCATTCCAAGCTCTGGTGGATCATTTGGAAAGACCCCCGTTTTATCTAACTCGATGGATGATGAAGACTTGTTTATATATTTGGCAGTGTCGGTGCATGCGTTGAGCGCCGCACTCGTTCAGGAGGAATCCCACATCCAATATCTGGTTTATTACATCAATAAATGGTTTGTAAGAACAGAAAGAAATTACCTAAAGTTGGAAAAGCTTGCATGTTGCCTATTGATCACTTCAATTCGCTCCTAATTTCAAGCTCATCCGACCAGAGATCTTACCGACCAGCCTTTGCGACAAGTCTTGCAATGACCTAAGACTTTTGGAAGGCTGTTGAAATGGGACATTAAATTAAGCCAATATAATATAACCTATCACCCTCGGAGAGCTATCTAGCATCAAGCTTTGGCAGATTTCATAGCTGAACTCACTGCACGAGACGATATTCTAAAGAGCAGAGTTGAGCAGAATGTAGTTGGAAGATGTACATGGATGGTGCATCAAACGGACGATGTTCCGATGCTAGATTTGTACTTGTCACTCCCAAGGAACGTTCAATCAGTTATTCCTTAAGACTCGACTTTCCTAAAACAAACAACAAAGCATAGCATAAATCATTAATTGTGGGACTTAAAATTGCCAAGGAATCGAGAGTTAAAAATTTACACATCTTTTGCGGTTCCCAGCTGGTGGTGTGTCAAGTCAGGAAGGAGTTTCAGGTGAAAGCAGCAAGGCTGGCTCCTTATCTAAATCGGACCCTTGAGCTGCTCAATGACATTGAATATTACACAATACCGCATATTCCCAAAGAGGAAAATGTGAAGGCCAACACACTGATCAAGCTGGCCAGTTTTGGAGATGCGCAGCTCACGGGCCTGGTTTCGATGGAAGCATTGTCGACTCCGAGCATCGACCATATGGATGTCGATTAGATCCTGGAGGCTGAGCATGAGAAGGAGTCCTTGATGAATCCCATATAGAATTATTTGTAAAGGGGAATCGTTTCGGACAGGTAGAGCGAATGGCGGAAGCTCCTTCGTCAAGCTTCGAGATACATCTTTCAACAAGGAGCACTTTACCGGAAAGGACTCTCAGTCCTATTGCTACGATGTGTAGCAAACGACGAGGCCAAACAAGTCCTGAGATAAGTGCATGAAGGGGCCTATGGCGACTACACTGGGGCCAAACCTTACAAGGAAAATTCTCCGTTATGGCTATTTCTAGCCAACTGTCAATCGAAACGTAGCTGATTACACTAGAAAGTGTGACAAGTGCCATAGGTTTGCTAAGATTCTAAGAGCCCTGCCAATAGGGATTACTCAAATGGTCAGTTCTTGGCCGTTTGCAGTCTGGGGAGTTGATATTATCGGTGTATTGAAGATGTCTAAAGGTGGTGCAAATTACTCAATTGTTGTTGTTGATTACTTCAATAAATAGGCTGAGGCAGATGTAACATACCCCACTTAAAGGCTCAAAACTAATGGCTACGAATGTTGTAGTCATCTATAGTTATTAATCCTCAGCGACCAAATACGGTAATGTTAGATAAACTGATATACCAGAAACACATGGATATGGAAAAAGTTAAAAATTTCAAAACAACTTTCACATTCCATTCCAAACTCATTTCAACATTTATTACATAATCCCACAACGTTAGCCACGTTCTGTATAATTATTACAATATAATCCAAGAGCGACATATGAAGATGCCCCCTTGGTGATCAGAGTATATAATAGGCAACAAAACAACTTTTCCTTAACAAAATAACACAGCGGAATCGCAAGGGAAAGAACTTAAATAACTACATGCCTTCTGCACGACTCCGGAAGATTTTTCATCATAAGAGGTTCTGAAAACCTCAAATCTCAAACTACTCAAAATAAATTGAGTACCCAAGAGTTTAAGGGGAAAACATAAACTTTGAGTCAGACATAAAGCCTCGTATGAATAATAATATAGCATCTCAAATCATTCAGATATCTAGTGAGACCATGCCGCTTAGCGGAACGGGTTTCCCCTCACTAGTATCTTAAAACCTTTATAAATAATTTTCTATGCCCCTACATCCATAATGGTTAATTCAATTCAAAACATTATAATGTGATAATATGCAAAACAATTGAATCAATTCTAGATTACCCATCCCCAATTCATTTTGACTATCTGTTATAATTATAGTTTTCTAGGATTACTATTAACCTAATAGTTTTCATGTGCTAACTAATGACCAGTTAAACTTTTAAGGACTCCCTATCCAATTATATAGTTTTCATGGGATTACTATGAACCTATTGGCAACTCCAATATCATTTCTTTTATCCTAGTTTTCATGGGCTGACTAGGAACCTATTGACTAACAGTCAATATCTTTCTTTTACCCTGGTTTACATGGGTTAACTAGGAACCTATTGACTATCTGACAATATTTCATTTTTCATATCCGGATATAGTTTTCATGGGCTTACTATAAACCTGTCTAACTGACATCCTTAATTATACATAGTTTTCATGGGCTAACTATGAACATATTGGCCCCTGCCAATATCTTTTCCCTTACACGGTTTTCATGGGCTTACTGTGAACCTATTGGCCCCTGCCAATATCTTTTATTTATTCACTACTAGGTCAACCCAATTGGTTATTCTACCTTTTTCCAAAGTACAGTTATTGGATTCATTATAAAGTGAATATACACATATATGAAGAAGCAAACAATATAACTTGGTTAATTTCTTTAACCCATTTAGACTTCTTCCTAAGTTCCATTTCGAAATATTTTGCTTATTAATATGCTAGGGTTTTGCTTTTAAATAAGATTGGATTAATTGTTTCGAAAACTATACTTTCGAAACCTTGCTTTCGACCTCACTGGATAGCCTCCTTCAAAAGCATATATCTATTTTCAAAACATTAGGCTTCTTCCTTTAAAAACACTTTAAAATCCTTCTTTTGAAACCTTCAACTATAATAAAGTGTTACTTATTAATTATTGGAAGCATAGCTTCGAAACCATTGGAAGTATCTCTCCTTAAAGCATTGAAAGTCCACCTTACGACATCATTGGGTTTACCTTTTAAATTATCATTCGGATCAAAGTAAACATAAACGAAAGCATCTCTTTCAAAACCAATCTTTATTATATAAAAATATTAGGGAATTTATGAAGGCGTCGATACCATCGTTTTCGACAGAGTCGAAAGCCCACATTTAAAATATTGAAGGATAGCTTCGAAACCCATTTCGAAACCATTGACTTCGAAACCCATAACCCTTTCAAAATCATTTAGAAAGTGGCTTAATATAGCTTTAAAACATACAATACCTTTCTACAGTATTGATGACTTCAACACACTCGGAAGGCACAAGAATCGCCAGTAGGGCTTCGACTAGGTCAGAACCTCTTCTTTTAAAAGCATTGATTTATAATTAAAGGAACTCCTTCAAAACCTCTTTTATCTTTTAAAACAAACATGGCAACCCCTTCGAAAGCCATTATAAACTTTTTTCAAAAACATATGTATCGACTAAGTCGAAAGCTTAATAAAACAAAGGTAGGCGCTTATCTTTTCAAAACAAATTAAGATAACGACCCCATCGGAAGCTATACTTTTGACACCATTCCTTTTACCTTTCTCCAATCCACTTTGTATCACCTAGATGTTACCCTTGTATTGAATTTAGCTTAATAGGGTTTCGACATAGTCGATGGCGAAAGGTACTCCGAATAGAGTCGAAACCTGTTTTTCTAGGTTAAATACTAAATTAAGGAACTTATATAAACTAACCTGCCTACATGTAAATTTCTTATTGGTTGCCTTTACTTTCCCATGCTTTTCAAAACTAACCGCCTTTTTATTTTGGATAAGTATCAAACTTAAACTTTTGCAAATAAAACCTTCCTCTTTATTTATACGTATATCATTTTGATCCACTTCTCAAAATAATTTATTTTGTATAACAAATCACTTAAGAAAAATCTCCAAAAATCATAGAAATTTACTTTGATCATGTTATCTAACATATCAAAATTTAAAATCCAAATTCTCAATATATTTCTTGAAATAAATTTTAAACCCAACGTGCTATATTTTCTTTCAATAATTAATAATAATCTTTCCAAAGCTTGGAAAATTATCAAACTTAAAACCCAACTCTAAAATAATGTGTTGCATAACACATATTTTTCCATGGCATTTAAGCATCAATATCACACGGTTTTGATCTAAAACCGCATGAACCATTATTTAAGCAATCTTGTTTAAATTTAAATAAACCATAACTCATGCATATCATCATCAAACATCATATATACAAATTTAAACTTAATTTCAAAACATATATTTAGCAAATAGAGATGGAAATTATTATTCACCTTAATCTTTGATAAGGAAAGTGGATTGAGATGAGTTTGATTCCCCTTTTTAATTCTGTTTTCTTTTCCTTTGAATTTCTCTTCTTCTTTTCTTTTTAATGGCCGACTCTATTCTTCTTTTACTTACGTTTTTGATTTTCTTTTCAAATGAAGTCAATAGGAAATGAAGTGGTAAAAAGAGAATATATATATATATAAGGATAAGGGGTTAGGTAAAGCTTATTACCATTATACCCTTATGTAGATTAATTTATTTATAATACATTCTCACGTCCATTTAATTTATTACTTAAGCACGACCACTTAAATTTATTCAAATCTCAATCCCCTTACCACTTAACATTTTCATTATTCTATTTAATTTATCTAATTAAATATCCTGAATAATGTTATTTAAAATTAGGGGTGTTACTGACTCCCCTCCTTAAAGAATTTTGTCCTCGAAATTCAGTAAGGACTAAATACTAATCATAGCAATCATCTATAACCGCTCCTAACAAGTATACTAGTTTATCTAACTAGCGATCATCTATATAAATCTAATATAGACATACCATTTAAAACAGATCATGATAGGTAACTCGAATCCTGTCTTTTGTCTTCCAAGTACAGTCCTTCTCGTTGTCACTCCACTAAACTTTCACCAACTTGACTATCTTAGATCTTAATCTTTTCCCATCTCTCACTACAACCCGAACTGGTTGTCTTACAATTGTCAAATTAGGCTCTACTACCAACTCATCCAATCCTGTTGGAGGAATAGTAGTCTCTGGATCATGCATATACTTGCGAAGATGAGACACATGAAATACATTATGGACACCTACCATATTGCTCGGCAATTCTACTCAGTATGCGAGCTTTCCAATCCTTTCTATAATCTTGAATGGACCTACATATTTTGGTGCCAACTTTCCTGACTTTCTGAATCGTATCACTTCCTTCATCGGTGACACCTTAATAAAAACCCTGTCTCCAACTGAGAACTCTAGGTATTTACACCTTTTATCTTCATAACCTTTCTGTCTGGACTGAGCTTCCTTCATCCGATTTTAGATTAACTCAATCTTCTCTAATGCCTTTCTAACCATATCTAGACCTAAGACTAATCTGTCTCCAGTCTCTAATCGACATGCAAGTGATTTGCATGGCCTCCCATACAAAGCTTCAAAAGGCGCCATTCCTACACTAGTCTGAAAACTATTATTATAGGAGAACTCAACCAAATGCAGGTGATCTTCCCAAGATCCACCAAAGTCTAGTACACAAGCTCTCAACAAATCTTCGAGTACCTTATTGACTCTCTCAGTCTGCCCATCCATCTGTGGGTGATATGCTGTACTCATCTTAAGCTTGGTACCTAATACTCTGTGTAGACTTCCCCCAAAACTCACTAGTGAATAGTGCATCTCTATCGCTGATTATGCTACTAGGAATTCCATGAAGTCTAACTATGTTCTTCACGAACAAATTCACAAAAATAGGTGCCGTCATGGTTGACATGACTGGAATGAAATGGGCACTCTTAGTCAATCTGTCCACTATGACCCATATGCTTTCATTTCCCTTGTTCGACCTTGGCAATCCGTCTATAAAATCCATGGAAATAGAGTCCCACTTCCAAATTGGAATCTCTAAAGGCTAAAGCAACCCACTCGACTTCTGATGTTCAGCTTTCACTTGGTGACACTCATCTTGAACTTCTCTTCTCAAGTTCTCTACATTCGGAACACATAACTGTCCCTTCTTCCTCAATCATCCTTTTTGGTCAATGCCAAAATCTTTAAGATCATCGATCTTATATTCCACCACGAAACTTCTAATTTTCTCAGCTATATCTGGATCCTCTTTCTGTTTAGAAGCTATCTTTTCGATCAGCACCGATCGAACCTCTAAACAAGCCAACATAGCAGTACTCTGACTAGGATCAGTGGTCGATCTCGACTTTATACTACACATAGCCAAAACTTCTAAATCCTTCCATTCTTCCAACATAGCTAACACCACATTCTGATGTTTCCTACTAAGGGCATCCACTACCTTATTTCCTTTTCTAGGAGTATATTTTATACCAAAATCATAAGCAGCCAAAAAACCCAGCCACCTCTGCTGTCGCATATTCAACTCTTTCTAAGAGAATAAATATCTAAAGGACTTATGATGAGTGTATAGCTAAAATCTCTACCCTAAGAGATAATGTCTCCAAATCTTCAATGCGAAGATCACTACAGCCAACTCCAAATCATGAGTAGGATTCTTAATTCGTGCGGTCTAAGCTGTCGAGAAGCATAGGGAATGACTTTACCATTCTGCATCAATACAGCTCCCAATCATGTACCACATGCATCTGTGTACACCACCAATCCCTGGTTTCCATCTAGAACAACTAACACTGGTGTGTTGGTCAACAAATGTTTTAACTTAAGGAACCCTTCCTAACATTTTTCAGACCAAATGAACTTCACATCCTTCCTAGTCAACTTAGTCAAAGGTGCTTCTATCCACGAAAAATATTTTGATAAATCTCCGGTAATAACCAGCAAGTTTGAGAAAACTTCTGATCTCGGTTACCACCCTGGTCTCCTCCAATTATTAACAACTTCGATCTTAACTGGATCTACTGCCAATCCTTCCTTCGAAACTACATGACCAAGAAACTTGACCTCCTTCTTCCAAAAATGACATTTAGAAACTTCGCCATTAGCCGATGCTGCCTTAGTGTCTCAAGCACTACTCTTAAATGATTCTCATGCTCTCTCTCATCTTTTGAGTACAACAAAATGTCATATATGAATACTAACATGAACTTATCCAAGTGTTCTCAGAAAACTTGGTTCATCGAATCTATGAAGAAGGCAGGTGCATTCATCAACCCGAATGGCATCACTAACCATTCATACGAACATACCTAGTTCAAAATGCTGTCAAAGAAATACTGTCCTCTGCCACTCTCAACTGATGGAAACCGGTCGCCAAATCTAATTGGGAAAATATTATGGCTCCACTCAACTGATCGAACAAATCATCAATTCGCGGCAAAGGATATCTATTCTTGGTCGTCCTTTCGTTCAGCTTTCGGTAGTCGATGCACATCCGTAATGACCCATCTGACTTCTTTACAAAAATCGTGGTCGCTCCCTAAGGCGAACTGCTTGGTCTAATAAAATTTCTTCCTTCTAGATCCACTAGCTGCACCTTCAACTCTTTCATCTCAGTCGGTGTCATTCTTCTAGGTGGTCTACTGACAGGTTCAGCTCTAGGTACAAGAACTTTCCGAAACTCAATATCTTGTTTCGGTGGTAGTCCTGTAATCGGCTCAAATATATCTGCAAACTCTCTTGCAACTCGAATTTGACATAGCTCCTCCGCTGCTTCCAAGGTACTTAACACGACACAAACACTTCAGTCAGAATTCTCTACTGAGAAGATGATCTGATTCTTACTATTTGGATGCCTTGATGATATTTCCCTATCCTGGAAAAATATCCTAGCCTCATATCAACCCAACCAATCCATACCCAAAATGATTCCGAAATCTACGAAATCATAAACATACAAACTACATGCAAACATATGACCTAAAAAATGAAGTTCTAACTGGTCACATCTCATTCCTAGAGTTGCATACCCTCCTATTGGATTTGCAACCCTTAAGGAAGAAACAGGGTAAGTGGGTTCTAAGCATAAATTATTAACCAAATTCTGAGATATAAATGAATGTGATGCATTGGTATCAAATAGTATCTTGACTGGAATACTTTGAATCAAAAATGTACCTTCCATCACAGTCTTTCCCTTATCTACTGCATTTGATTTGGAAGAAGACGGTGGTTAAATAACAAAATCCTTCCCTTTTCTGCCCTAACTGGCTCTGGACACTGGTTCTTGTAATGCCCAACTTGATTGTAGTTGTAACACTTAATATGCTTCTTATCTGCAGCCTTCTTCTGCCCCTTGCCTGATCGACACCCGTTTGCAAAATGACCCTTCTTGTCACATTTGTAGCAGACTAAATCAGCTTTTGACTTCTTGGCTGAATCTTTTTTTGGGCTCCTTTCCTTTTGAAGAACTTTCTCTTCTTTCCTTGAGAACTCTGGGATTCAATTGGCTTCTCTCTAGCACAAATCGCAAGCTTCTCCTCATGGCGAATGGCCATCTCCACCTCCACATTACAAGGATCACGGATATGAGTCAGGGTCGCCCTAACAAGCTCGGGCCTCAGTCCTCGAATGAACCTTTCATTCCTTCTGATATTGGTACCTATAATAGCGTATCCATATCAAGATAACTCATCAAATCTACTTGCATATTTGATAACTGACATGTCTCCCAAAACCAAATACATAAATTTTCTCATCAATGCTAACTTGGCAACTTCAGAAATAAACCTCTGTTCGAATCTCCTTCGAAAATCGGCCCAAGTCAACTCTTCCTATGGAACTCTGGCAGTCACACCATTCCACTAGTGAAGTGCTGACCCTTACAACTGTTTAGAAGCCAACCTTCTCTTCTGCGCATCTTCTAAACCCAAATCAGAGAAAATCCTTTCACAATGTAACAGCCAATTCTCCACTTCTATAGCATCTTCCGTTCCCATAAACGACTTTCCACCCAAACTGGTGTAGTCTTAGTTTAGCTTGGCATAATCATTCCCAATGGGAATCATAGGATCTTCTCCAATATTTCCAGCTACATCAGCAGTTCCTGCTTGTATCAAATTAGCAAGGAACTGATACATCATCCCCGCATCTACTTGCGGATTCCCAGCACTCATATTAGCTTTCGCGTTTTGATTAGTGTTGGCATGTCGACCTTGGTTCCTCAGGGTGTTAGGTCGAGCATTTCCATTAGTTGTGGTGCTTCCTCCACCTAGATTTCCTCTTCCATTTCCTACTTCCATATCTTCTTTCTCGTAAATCTGTATATAAGCCTTAGTAAGATACAGAAGAACAGTCTAAGAGAAAAAGGGGACTACGTACTTATATATATACATATATATATATATATATATATCAAATACAAGTACGTTACCATTGCGTTAACCCAAACCCCGATCATATTTTTGATACATTGGATTATGTCTTGAAAATGTTTTAGGTTTTTAATTACTTAAATTTTCATAAACCTATGCTCTAATACAAACTTGTAACATCCCCTACTTGGAGGCCCAAAACTAACGGCTATCGATACTGCAGTCATCCATAGTTATTAATCCTAGGCGACTAAATACGGTGGTATTAGATAAATTTATTTACCAGAAACACATGGATATGGAAAAAGTTCAAAATTTCAAAATAACTTTCACATTCCATTCCGAACTCATTTCAACATTTATTACATAATCCCATAACGTTAGCCACGTTCTAAAGAATATATTTATTACAATATACTTGAAGAGTTACATATGAAGATGCCCCCTTGGTGATCAGAGTATATAATAGGCAATAAACCACTTTGCCTTAACAAAATAACATAACGGAATCGCAAGGGAAATAACTTAAATAACTACATGCCTTCTACACGACTCCTGAAGCCTTTTCATCTTAATAGGTGCCTGAAAATCTCAAATCTCAAACTACTCAAAATCAATGAGTACCCGAGAGTTTAAGGGGAAAACATAAACTTCAAGTCAGACATAAAGCGTGGGATGAATAATAATATACCATCTCAAATCATTTAATTATCTAATGAGACCATGCCGCTTAGCAGAACGAGTTTCCCCTCACTAGTATCTTAAAACCTTTATAAACAATTTTCTGTGCCCCTGCATCCACAATGGTTAATTCAATTCAAAACATTATTATATGATGATATGACAAACAATTGAATCAATTCTGGATTACCCATCCCCAATTCATTTTGACTATCGGCCATAATTATGGTTTTCTAGGTTTACTATTAACCTAATAGTTTCCATGGGCTAACTAATAACCGGTTAAACTTTTAAGGACTCCCCGTCTAATTATATAGTTTTCATGGGATTACTATGAACCTATTGGTAACTCCAATATCATTTCTTTTATCCTAGTTTTCATGGGCTGACTAGGAACCTATTGACTAGCAGTTAATATCTTTATTTTACCCTAGTTTTCATGGGCTAACCAGGAACCTATTGACTACCTATCAATATTTCATTTTTCTTATCTTCATATAGTTTTCATGGGCTTACTATAAACCTGTATAACTGACATCTTTAATTACACATAGTTTTCATGGGCTAACTATGAACCTATTAGCCCCTTGCAATATCTTTTCCTTTACACAGTTTTCATAGGCTTACTGTGAACCTATTGGCCCCTGCCAATATCTTTTATTTATTCACTACTAATTCTACCCAACTGGTTATTCTACCTTTTTCCAAAGTATAGTTTTTGGATTCATTATAAAGTGAATATATACATATATGAAGAAGCAAACAATATAACTTGGTTAATTTCTTTAACCCATTTAGACTTCTTCCTAAGTTCCATTTCGAAATATTTTGCTTATTAATATGCTAGGGTTTTGCTTTTAAATAAGATTGGATTAATTATTTTGAAAACTATATTTTCGAAACCTTGCTTTCGACCTCACTGGATAGCCTCCTTCGAAAGCATATATCTCTTTTCAAAACATTTGGCTCCTGCCTTTAAAAACACTTTAAAATCCTTCTTTTGAAACCTTTAACTATAATAAAGTGTTACTTATTAATTATTGGAAGCATAGCTTCGAAACCATTGGAAGTATCTCTCCTTAAAGCATTGAAAGTCCCTCTTACGACATCATTGGGTTTATCTTTTAAAATATCATTCGGATCAAAGTAAACATAACCGAAAGTATCTCTTTCAAAACCAACCATTATTATATAAAAATATTAGGGAATTTATGATGGCGTCGATACCATCACTTTCGACAGAGTCGAAAGCCTACATTTAAAATATTGAAGGATAGCTTTGAAACCCCTTCTGAAACCATTGCCTTCGAAACCCATAACCCTTTTAAAAGTATTTAGAAAGTGGCTTAATATAGCTCTAAAACAAAAAATACGTTTCTACAGTATTGATGACTTCAATACACTCAAAAGGCACAAGAATCGGCGATAGGGCTTTGACTAGGTCGAAACTCCTTCTTTTAAAAGCATTGATTTATAATTAAAGGAACTCCTCAAAACCCCTTTTATCTTTTAAAACAAACATGGTGACCCTTTCAAAAGCCATTATAAACTTCTTTCAAAAACATACGTATCAACTAAGTTGAAAGCTTAATAAAACAAAGGCAAGCACTTATCTTTTCAAAACAAACTGAGGTAACGACCCCATCGGAAGCTATGATTTCGGCATCATACCTTTCGCCTTTCTATAATCCACTATGTATCACCTAGATGATACCATGTGTATTGAATTTAGCTTAATAGGGTTTCGACATAGTCGAAGGTGAATGGTAAGGGATGGAAGTTACTCCGAATAGAGTCGAAACCTGTTTTTCTGGGTTAAATACTAAATTAAGTAACTTATATAAACTAACCTGCCTACATGTAAATTTCTTATGGGTTGCCTTAACTTTTCCCCTGCTTTTTAAAACTCACTGCCTTTTTATTTTGGATAAGTATCAAACTTAAACTTTTGCGAATAAAACCTTCCTCTTTATTTATACGTAAATCATTTTGATCCTCTTCTCAAAATAATTTATTTTGTATAACAAATCACTTAAGAAAAATCTCCAAAAATCACAAAAATTTACTATGATTATGTTATCTAACATATCAAAATTTCGAATCCAAATTCTCAATATATTTCCTGAAATAAATTTTTAAACCCAACTTGCTATATTTTCATTCAAAATTCATAATAATCTTTCCATAGCTTGGAAAATTATCAAACTTAAAACCCAACTCTAAAATCATGTTTTGTATAACACATATTTTTCCATGGAATTTAAGCATCAATATCACACGGTTTTGATCTAAAACCGTATGCACCATTATTTAAGCAATCTTGTTTAAATTTAAATAAACCATAACTCAAGCATATCATCATCAAGCATCATATATACGAATTTAAACTTAAATCGGAAACATGTATTTAGCTAATAGAGATGGAAATTATTATTCAACTTAATCTTTGATAAGGAAAGTGGGTTGAGATGGGTTTGATTCCCCTTTTTAATTCTTTTTTTTCTTTTCCTTTGAATTTCTCTTCTTCTTTTCTTTTTAATGGCCGGCTCTATTCTTCTTTTACTTACGTTTTTTATTTTCTTTTCAAATGAAGTCAATAGGAAATGAAATGGTAAAAAGAGAATATTTATATATAAGGGTAAGGGCTTAGGTAAAGCTTATTACCTTTATACCCTTATGTAGATTAATTTACTTATAACCCATTCTCATGCCCATTTAATTTATTACTTAAGCATGGCTACTTATATTTATTCAAATCTCAATCCCCTTATCACTTAACATTTTCATTATTTTATTTATATATCTAATTAAATATCCTGAATAATGTTATTTAAAATTAGGGGTGTTACAAAGGAGCCATTAGCCACAATTAACATAAAAAAGTAATCAACTTTATGGTCTAGAATATCATATGTCATTTTGGAGTTCCACATGTAATCATTACCGGTAACGGAACCCAATTCGATAGCACCGAGTTAAAGGATTTCTGCTGTCAACATCGCATAGAGAAGAGATTTGCTACAGTCGCACACTCCTAGACGAATAGACAAGTTAAAGCTGTAAACAAGGTTATTAAGTCCATTCTAAAGAAACGATTGGAAAATGCTAAGGGTAAGTGGGTTGATGAACTTCCATTAGCACTTTGGGCTTATCGGACAACCCACAGGTCGGCGACTGATCATTTTCCATTCACCTTAGCCTACGGATCAAAGGCTATGATTCCAATTGAATTGGAAATACCTTCTCATCGAGTGATTCACTACAATCCACAGACAAATGAATAACTCCTTCTGGAATGTCTTGACATGATCAATAAGAAGCGAAATGAAGCTGACTTAAGAGCAGCTGTACACCGAAGATGAGTCGCCTGATATTACAACGCTAAGGTCAGGAATCAAACCTTTGAAACTATCAACTTGGTTCTTAAACAAATCTTCTCAGACCCTGGGAACTTGGGCTTGGCATGGGAAGGTCCATACGCAATAAAGCAAAAGCATGGAGATGGCAATTTCAGGCTAGCTACGTTTGATGGGATCTCACTCCCGAGGGCGTGGAATAACAAGCACTTACGATGCTATTTCATTTAGAAATAAATTCACACATAATTGAATAAAGCTAGGTCGTAAGACATAATCTGTCATTTCCCATTTTCTATCTAGTGAAATGGCTTTCAGGATTTGCAACTTTGTTTTTACATAGCCTAAAAGTTGTGAAATATAACTGACTCGAATAAATCTGCATGTGTATAATGCATGTATGCAGGTACCCTAGTTAAGTGCCAACTAAACTTCTACGATCCATGATCGGACCCTCAAAGTTCAACCATTCTTGGCACCCAGATATGGATGCCAGTCAACTCATGCCCTTGATGTGGGGGTAAGAGTATAAACCAAATAGGATGAGATTTGTCCGTCCAACCACTAACTTGCCCTTGATGTAGGGGCAAGAGTATAAAGCAAAATGGACGTGACTTAACTATCCATCCACTAACTCTTGTCCTTGATGTGGGGGTAGGTGTATAAACCAAAATGGACGTGACTTGACCGTCTATCTCTTGATGTGGGGGAAGTAGTATAAACCAAAAAGGACATGACATAACCATCCACCCATTCGCTTATGCCTAGAGTTTGGTAGAGCACTGATGCCTTGCCCGGAGTTTAGCAAGTTCAATGAACTAAAAAGGACGTGACAAGACCATCCATCCAATAATTTATGCCAAAAGTTTGGTAGAGTGCCAATGGCTTGCCCAAAGGATGGCGAGGCCGAAGATCTTTGCCCAGAGTTAGGCAAGATCTTACCTATGCTTTGTCCATCGCCCAAAGTTAGGCATGGTCCAAAACAACAACATTCAAACCTTTCATGGAGTAGGCAAGGAAAAAGGTCCACACTCGGAGTTGGGAGGGATATCATCTGTAAACCTCGATCGACTCCCAGAGTTTGGCATGATCACAAGCAAACTCCTAAATTGGGAAGTCCTGATCACAATCCTAGGGGGTAAAAACCCGACTAAGAGTTTGGCATGGTCCAAACTTACATCCAGTAGAAGGATGCTAAACTTGTCGTTCAAGCCAATTCATTTCAGTCGACGCCCGGAGGCAGGCGTGATCGCATTCAAAGTTCCCTTAAGAGGAATACCTAAGTCATCTTTGCAGGTGATCGAAGATTGATCAAGCTCCAGGAGTTGACATGGTCATGTATGGGAACTTGGTGATAGGCATCCCAGAAATTGCTTTACGTTCACTAGAACGACGAAAAGCCGGCAAATCATGGAACAGGCTATTGACTTAGTCCGACATTAATCATGAAAAGAGATGGATCGTAAGCACATCGAATGGAAAGAACGTTTCTCAAATGCTTAGGCAAATACACACAAAGATTGGACAATACAAAGGGGTCGAACAAGCCAGTCCAGGAATCCGCTTCTCCAAGCAAAAGAACAGGGCTTCTCTAAATCCTAGATCGGTACTGATCCAAGGACTTGGATTGGTACAGAGCATGATTAAAAAAAGGGAAAGAAAAAGGAGAAAAACCATAATGTTGATGACCTTGCCTACATCAACATGATCATATGCTTGGGATTCCACAAGGACGTACATACGTGTACGTGTGCATGTGCATACCCAACACCCAACAACTTGAGTCAAGGAGAAATCAGATTCAAATTGGAAAGTCCTTGAAAGAAACCAGTTCAAATTACAGAGTTCAGAATGATAGATCGTAAAGGCATATTTCAGATTTATAGTACCTGATGCTGGTAAAGCGTCACGATGAATGGCCATAGATATGACTTTCCATAGAAGCAAACCATCGAAAGGTTAACGACCATTTAGAGCATAGAGTGGAGTCCTTTATAACAACATTGACTTGTCTCGATTCAAAGCACATCATGTTTGAAACATGATGTACTTTAGGGGTAAATGTTATCTCGCCTTTTGACCAAGCAATATTCAGACAGACTGGATGAAACGAGCTTGGAAACTATCTAGGAAGGAAGCCCAAGGCGATAGCCCAAGCTTCCAGAAAGCAAGTGCCAACAAAGCCATGAGACAAAGACCACGCCAACACAAGAAGAAAGGCCCAAGATCTAACTTCCTTCACCCAAACTTTCCCGCCTCCTACGACCCACTTTAATTGATACTAGAATCCTATTTCAAGTGTGGTTTTGTTGATTCCATGCAATTTTCTATCGATCTCCATGAGAAATTGTCAGCAACTCAGCCTCTCCACTGATCCATCATTTGGACTCACAAACAAGCAAATAATGGTGCAAACAAGTATGAAATCATAAATCTAACTACCAATTGAGCAAAGACAAGAAGACCAAATCTATCTAATTGAAAAATTTATGGATCAGTACCAATCTAAGCCTATAGATTGGTATTGATCTTGATTATTATAGAGGTGTCTACCTATTTTCTTGGGGAAATGGTAAAAGGTGTGGAAAACAAGGTGGAGATCATGGGGGCGAGATTTTAGACTTCCTACGCCTATAAATAGAGGGGCATGGCTCATTTTTATGGATCTTTTTTGGCTATTCTTTCTCTACTCTAATTTCTTGTAATCACCCATAGATTTATACTGATCCATAAGAACAACTGCTTGTAATCCGGTGATCTAAACAATAAAATCACTAAGTGGATGTAGGCTAAGATTAGCCGAACCACTATAAACTTGTTTTTTCTTTTCTTGCTCATTTTCATTTATTTTCTTCAACTTTTTTTCTCTATACAAATTTTTGGGTGTGTGCCATTTTTGGTTTGAACAAAGACACACCAAGATTAGCATATAAGCAGCTAAGAGCTGTCAAAGAAGTAGGAAGAGAAATCTTGAGGAGGGGATCCGGAGAGTGACCTACCTCAGTTGATTCTTGAACTTTATGCCTAAGAGATTCCAAATTGGCAATGTCAGGGCTTAAGTTGTAACATCCTGCCTTTTTGTACGCTTTAAGCAGACACGCATGCCAACTCAAACCATACAAAAGGGCGGATTGTTATCGGGGTGAATAAGAAAAAGCAGAGAAAGAAAAATACAAAACAGAATCTCACAGCGGAATGACAAAATATAATAATCAAATAACAGTTCATGAAGATGTTTACAAAACTTTTGATTATACTTATACAATACAAAATCAGAGTTACACATATCAGAGATAAACAAATAATGCAGCGGAACAGTATGAATGTGGTGGAATAAATATAGTAAATAATAGTAGTACAAATCTTCGTCTTCGTCCTCCAGAAATAAGGTCTTCAAATCCTGAAATGCTCAGGCTGACCCGAGCGAATTGAAAAGACAAAACACTCGAGTCAGAACTAAAAGAACTTATATGAGTTAAATAAACAGTAAATAAATATGAGTGTAAACGGCGTCGGAGATGCTTACCGGTTTTGACATCTCCTATCTAATGTCTAACGTGAGTGCAATAACTTAAGAGATGTTCAGGATTCACATCTCCTAAGGATCCGTTAAACTATCTACTATGTAGTACAATACGCTATTATAATATGTCTACAGTAATATAAACTACTAAAATAGCGTTAAGGCGTTACCCATATCCCCCTTAACACATTTTATAGGTATGCCAATAGTCTATACAGTACCGTAACTCCCCGTAAACTGGAGCCGCCAGAGGATACCACATAGGTACGACATAAAACAAACTCGTAGAAGAGGCGCCAGGGTAGATGACATGGCACAACTAGGCAATGCCAGGGTAGATAAACCAATAACACTTACGGACCGTTGGTAACACATAGCCGCGATTATAGCCCAACTCGAAACACACTCCCGAGTAAAATCGAAGGGTGGCCACCGAATAAATCGTAAAGTCAGAATATAGATCGATGGAGTGTTCCCGATCGGAGGAATGACCTCACTTAGCCCGTCGATTGCTCCTGTTTTAGCCACTTTAAGCCAACTCACGGGAGTCGGGTCCACGTATATACCTCATATAGGATCGTCGCCACCACTCATTTTGGAATCTCCACTGCGTACACGGTTGTCAAAGTGGTTTTCGGTATCGATAGAGAGTATGCCATATCCGATCCCGGTCTCTTTAACAACCAATCGCTTATTACACACCGGATGGTTCTTTTACATTTCCAAAATCATTTCATAATTGATATCAAAATATCATATTTGATTCAAACCATATCACTTTCGAAATCATTACTTACTTTCGAAATCATATTCACTTTAGAAATCATATCACATTTGAAATCATAATTCGATAATTATATTTCCTTTCAAAGCAAAATTCACAATTTATATCAAAATATTGTGTTCTCAAAACCATGTCGCTTCCAAATCATATCGTTTCCAAAATCATAATTCCTTTCAAAATCATAGTTCCAAAACAGGTTAAATTCTTACTTTAAAATCATCATTCAATTCATTATACATTTAAATTCCAACTTAGGTTATAACATCATTTGGGCTTATTTTTTTTTACAATGAATTGAATTTAAACACTTTCACTTTACTTGGTTTTGAAATTTAGAAATTTGTTTAAATAGTTATAAATAGTTAAAATGCTCTAGAATAGTTTAATTATAGGTAAAAATACTTTTTAAAAGGATTTAAGACAGTTAAATAGGTTTAATTTAGATTTAAATATAATTAAAATAGATTAAATAGCTTCAAAATAGATTAATTATATTTAAAATAATTAAAATGGTTTGATTAGCTTAAAATAAATTAAATTGGTTTAAAATAGATTAATAATTTGTATAGTTAATATTAGTTTAAATAGTTTAGTAAATTTGGAAACACTAATGATTATAAATATATTTTTAAAACAGATTATATTGAAATATGAGGTTGGAGTTTATATCAGTTTAAACTATTCATTTCATTTCAACATATTTGGACCATTTCAAATTTCCAAATCAACAAACCAAATTTCAATAAACTATCGAATTTCATATCGTTTAAATCCATGTTCAAAATATCAATACGGATTACTCCAACTTCAAAATATTTCAAAGTTATTTTCAAACAAATTCAATAATTCAATTTCGAAAAAATTTCATTTACGTAAAAGTTTAACTTTAAACTTCCAATTTAATTCTTAAAGCAATTCCTTTTTAAACCAATTCATATTTCATCATAAAACTTGATTTTTCCAAAAACACTTCAATTTATATAAATCAAATTTTATTTCAAAACATCAATTGATTAAATTCAAAAATTTAAGGATTTTAAAATCATTTAATTTAACCAATCCTAGATCTGTATATAATTCTCTGCCCTAGGGTCAAGTGATACGGATATTTATCATTTCAATCCGCAATTTAACATTTACTGTTGTATATCATTTCAAATCGCAATCCCGAAATAAATAAAAATCCATAACGAACTTGCAGTTTATAACGGTATAAAATACAACATCCATTCAACCAATATCAACAATCAACATCCATCACAATCATCATCCAAATCAATCAATAAATATCAATATAGAACTGATAATCAATAACGGGTATTAAACTGGCAGTTTATATTCAATAATAAATTAAATAAAGATTTACTTCAAATAAATTCAAATTAACTGAAATGATGATTTAAAATATACCAAACAGTCATAAATAAATTTCTAATCATATCAAAAATTAATTTAACTAACATAAGAAATTTTAGAAGTTGTGAGTGGGTTAAAACACTCACCTTTGAATTTAAATTCAAATTAAGCCCAAAATTTGAACGGCCTCAGAATTTGTCCAAACTAGCGTCAAAATGTCAAGAATTCAGATACAATCCTAACAAAAGAAACCGCGCATAAATCGGACATCGTATGCGAAAGTTATTCACGTTAGAAGGTAAACGATTTTAAAAATATGAATTAAATAAAGGAAGAAAACGAACAAATAGTATCAAGCCACGTCACCACGTCTTCATCCTTACACAGAAACGCACAGCCAAAACAATGCACGCGACCTAGCTTTCACGGCCGCCACCTTCTGGAAAATGCCACGATCGCGCTACACCTTGCGCCGCTCCACCAAACAACGCGCCACCATGCCGACACAGCCCCACGACCTCCAGCCGAACTCCCGACCACGTCGCGTTCATGTGGTTCCAGCAGCCGCCGCCGAGAACAATGGGTTTCGAAACCATAGTTCGAAAGTTGCCGAGCATCCCACCGTTGATTTGACGCAAAAACTACATAGATGAAGTCCTCTCGGTCCACTCCATAATACCCACAAATTGATTCGACGATCGGACAAATTTGATCGAGGCGTGATGAACGGCCGTGAATGGTTCGACGTTTTCTGAACAAACGAGGAACCAAAATGAAAAACGAATTGCAGATCTAAGATGCACTCATCGAGAGCTTCAAATCGATATATAATTCGATGTATATTGAGGAGTTTGAAATTTTTGATTTCGTTTTGATTTGCAATTGAATTGGAAATTTTGTTCTGATTTGCAATTATACGTACAGACAAATGAAAATAGAACAACCTAGGGTTTATAACGAGCTATTTATAGGCAGAATAGAAAATAGATGAATGGACACGATTGATTTACACGATAGATGGCCCGAAAACTTGTTCTATCTCCGGAACGAAGATGAGTCATACCATATATCAAAATAGATGTTTTCAAATAATTTAAATCCAATGGAATAGGTTTTAGGTCCTAATTCCATCGTATGAAGAAGTTATGATAAAATCAGCTTATTTCAAATTGATTTCAATTGCTTTCAATTAAATTGATTTCTAGGCGTTTCGAGTCCATACGATCAAACAACAAGTCTGATCGTTACGAAACTTGAAATCCTACAATAATTTACTGTTACGGATCCGATGAAACTGGTTTCGTCGAAATCCGAGTTAGTGACCAAAATGGTTATATTTCAGTTAATTAAATAAATTAATATTAAATAAATTAAATCACTTTTTCAGTTTAAATTTTAATAATTTACAGCTACTATCATTTTTGATTTCTTAACCATTTACAATAATTTGAACAAATTTAGATGTCAATTTAAAGTTGATTAATACATCAATTCCAGTGTTTAATTTCAATTTCATTCAATTCAGAAAATTATAAACTAAAATTCCAAAATCCATTTATTAATTTTTTTATCATTGTTATTCAAGTCTTTTATTACAATAAGGGTATAACTAACATTGGTTTATCTCTTAGCGCATTAATGTTTCCCAATTTCATCTTAATTTCTATTTACGTAATAATTAAATATTAAATTTCATTTAATTGCAATTAATCCAATTATTATAGTTTAAATTCCAATAAATTGATAAATCTTCATTTCCATGCCTTTAATTCAACTAATTATCATAATATGAATAAAATTAACATTATTTTCAAATATTAACTTAATTTACATTAACATAATATTTAATTACATTTACTGAAAATGATTTCCAATTTAAATTAACAGGTTAAATAAATAGGTAATGTACAATAACTGTTACCATTAACTTTTAATCACACTTATAAGTTATTATTAACAAACAAATGCTACTATTCTTATATAACCCAAATTTTATTCAATGGTCATTCATTTCATACTATTTCATTTATTAATTTAATGTTTGCATTTGTTTCTTATATAAATTTATAACCAAGTATAACAATTTACATTATTTCAATTAATTTCAATTTCATTCAAATTGTTAATTATTTGTTGTAATTATCATTTGTTACTTCATTTTAGTATTCATTTCATTATTAAATTACAGATTTTTTTTATTTCTTCCAAATTTAATTACCAAAACTTATTAAATTAATAAATTTAAATCATCGAAATTTACGGGTCGTTACACTCTCCCCCACTCAAAACTTTTCGTCCCCGAAAAGGAAAAAGAAGGGAAAAGGATGAATTAAGAAATTAATATATCTTATTTAAAAATATTAGATATATAACAATTAATTTACAAAATCAAATAATTTAAACAAAATATATCCATCTATAACACTTAAATCCTTTTATTCTCAGATTAATAAAGTTTGGAAAACTTTTCACAAGATTTTTTAAGCCCAAAATTTTCAAAAAATTTCGGTAGAGTCTCATTTGTACGGAGAGGCTCGGGAGAAAATAATAATATTAATTTACATCATATATTTCAAAATAATATATATCCCAACAGCGGGAAAACAATATAATATTACTAGAAAACCGTAATCCGAGAACGTACCTATTTGTCAAGCAAACAACGCTTAATTTTATGAAACCAAAAGCAGTAGCAATTGCTTCCTTACCCTGTATTTCACTTATATAATCCAAAAGGAGGTAATAATTATATGAAATGAAATATTTAAATTAGTTTCAACCACTAACAAACAAATTAATATAAAACAACAATCACTTGCAATCACAGCATACAATCATCATATGAAATCAATAAAAATCAATTACCCATCCATATCAACCAAAACAAATAGTTTGTTCGGGTTAAGACACTTTTAATCACATAGAATGACAAATAACTACTAAGTATACCATTTACTCAACAGTCTTAGATAAAACTCAATAGATTATTCATACATTCAAACAATTAGAAGTATCATTTCCCAAACAATCCATAGAACAAACAAACAATAATTTCAAGCCTTAATCAAGTTCATTCTTATTAATTTCATTTCACAACATTCATTGTTTAATTTCCTTTTCATTTACACAATGATTTGTCTTTTTAATTTACATTTATTTCTTACAAATTTCTATTTCCATTCATTCATTCAGAGTTTATTTCATTTATTTTCATTCATTACTTACAAATTCATTTTTCATTTATTCATATAATGCAAATTTCTTTTATTGCATTATATTCATTCATTTATTTATTTTAATTATAAATAGTTTCAGTATTAACTTAAGTTCAAAATCCTTTACTTACAGTACTCATTTTCTATTTCATTTAATTAGTAGTATTACAATTTTAACTCAAGTTTATAACTATTTTCATATCAAATTTCTTATTTATAAAAGTAAAGTTCATTGAACACTTCCATTACATAAGTTTTACGTGTAAAATTTCCATTACATATTCTTTTAACATTTCAACTTTTTAAAATTGGTAAGTTATATATATGTCCTTAAGAATGCAATTGAAAGTTACACAAGTTTGACTTACTTATTTTAATTAACTTAAGGTTCAATAATTATCATTCCTATTTACATATTCTTTTCGTTTACAAGTTACAAATTTCAAATTTCAAATCCCTTGTATATTTCAGTTATAACTTAGCATATAATTTCTTATTCTCATTTAGAAGTTTCAATTACTAAATAGTTAAAATTTCCATTTCATTTTTAATAATTAAAACCTCTAATTTTTAGAAATTTAAGAACTAAATGTCGGGTTCCATTTCAATCATTTAAAATAATATATACATATATATATATATACACACACTAATAACCTTTATATCCAGTCATATTTAAACTTTAAAATTTTTGTTTGTTTATCAAAATAGATCTGTAGTAAAACTACTACACTGGCCTTCCCACTTCGAAACTCGAAAATGAACGTCGATGATGCGTGCACTCATCACCGAAATTATTTTCCAATGACAGAGAGGGGAGTACAGAACTTATTTTTTTCCAAAATTTCATTAAAACAACTCTTTCAAATCATATTGAAATATTTATATCAGAAAATACTTCTAAATAATATTATTATTATATTCCAAAATCATTCGAAAGAAATTTTCAAAACTCCGGAACTTAAGTTCTAAATTTCCAATTTTCATTTATTTTATTTTCAAATCTTATTTCCAATCAATATTTATAAATTTCACTACCTAACAACCAATATATTACAACCAAATATATCATTTATAAATCATTATTTTATATATAAAATATATAATAGGCAAAATTCTTTCATTTACCTATATTTCAAAACAAATATTGTGTCGGTCTGTCCTATTAAGTGTTTAGAAATCCCTATCGATGTCATAGCGTCCTATGCACCAACCAAAATTTATAAATAAAAAACGGAACAAATTAACATAGTATAAAACCTTTTTATAACACTAACAAATACGCTCTCTCATATATATATACACTCAGTGATTCATTCCAAGGTATTATTACCCTATTAATAAAGAGTCAGACCCCACAAAGCTAAGGTTATCACTAAACCAAAGCTCTGATACCAACTGTAACATCCTACCTTTTTGTACGCTTTAAGCAGATACGCATGCCAACTCAAACCATACAGAAGGGCGGATTGTTATTGGGGTGAATAAGAAAAAGCAGAGAAAGAAAAAACAAAACAGAATCTCACAGCGGAATGACAAAATATAATAATCAAATAACAGTTCATGAAGATGTTTACAAAACTTTTGATTATACTTATACAATACAGAATCAGAGTTACACATATCAGAGATAAACAAATAATGCAGCGGAACAATATGAATGTGGTGGAATAAATATAGTAAATAATAGTAGTACAAATCTTCGTCTTCGTCCTCCAGAAATAAGGTCTTCAAATCCTGAAATGCTCAGGCTGACCCGAGCGAATTGAAAAGACAAAACACTCGAGTCAGAACTAAAAGATCTTATGTGAGTTAAATTAACGGTAAATAAATATGAGTGTAAACAGCGTCAGAGATATTTACAGGTTTTGACATCTCCTATCCAGTGTCTAACGTGAGTGCAGTAACTTAAGAGATGTTCGGGATTCACATCTCCTAAGGATCCGTTAAACTATCTACTATGTAGTACAATACACTATTATAATATGTCTACAGTAATATAAACTATTAAAATAGCGTTAAGGCGTTAACCATATACCCCTTAACACATTTTATAGGTATGCCAATAGTCTATACAGTACCGTAACTCCCCGTAAACTGGAGCCGCCAGAGGATACCACATAGGTACGACATAAAAAAAACTCGTAGAAGGCGCGCTAGGGTAGATGACACGGCACAACTAGGCAATGCCAGGGTAGATATACCAATTACACTTCCGGACCGTTGGTAACGCATAGCCGCAACTACCGCCTAACTCGAAACACACTCCTGAGTAAAATCGAAGGGTGGCCACCGAATAAATTGCAAAGTCAGAATATAGATCGATGGAGTGTGCCCGATCGGAGGAATGACCTCACTTAGCCCATCGATTGCTCCTATTTTAGCCACCTTAAGACAACTCATGGGAGTCGGGTCCACGTATATACCTCATATAGGATCGTCTCCACTATCCTACTTCATTTTGTAATCTCCACCGCGTACACGGTTGTCAAAGTGGTTTTCGGTATCGACAGAGAGTATGCCCATATCTGATCCCGGTCTCTTTAACAACCAATCGCTTATTACACACCGGATGCTTCTTTTACATTTCCAAAATCATTTCATAACTGATATCAAAATATCATATTCGATTCAAACCATATCACTTTCAAAATCATTACTTACTTTCGAAATCATATTCACTTTTGAAATCATATCACATTTGAAATCATAATTCGATAATTATATTTCCTTTCAAAGCCAAATTCATAATTTATATCAAAATATCATGTTCTCAAAACCAAGTCGCTTCCAAATCATATCGTTTCCAAAATCATAATTCCTTTCAAAACCATAGTACCAAAACAGGTTAAATTCTTACTTCAAAATCATCATTCAATTCATTATACATTTAAATTCCAACTTAGGTTATGACATCATTTGACCTTATTTTTTTTACAATGAATTGAATTTAAACACTTTCACTTTACTTGGTTTGGAAATTTAGAAATTTGTTTAAATAGTTAAAATGCTCTAGAATAGTTTAATTATAGGTAAAAATACTTTTTAAAGGGATTTAAGATAGTTAAATAGATTTAATTTAGATTTAAATATAATTAAAATAGATTAAATAGCTTCAAAATAGATTAATTATATTTAAAATAATTAAAATGGTTTAATTAGTTTAAAATAAATTAAATTGGTTTAAAATAGATTAATAATTTATATAGTTAATATTAGTTTAAATAGTTTAGTAAATTTGAAAATCTTAATAATTATAAATATATTTTTAAAACAGTTTATATTAAAATATGAGGTTGAAGTTTATATCAGTTTAAACTATTCATTTCATTTCAACATATTTGGACCATTTCAAATTTCCAAATCGACAAACCAAATTTCAATAAACTATCGAATTTCATATCGTTTAAATCCATGTTCAAAATATCAATACGGATTACTCCAACTTCAAAATATTTCAAAGTTATTTTCAAACAAATTCAATAACTCAATTTCGATAGAATTTCATTTACGTAAAAGTTTAACTTTAAACTTCCAATTTAATTCTTAAAGCAATTCCTTTTTAAACCAATTCACATTTCATCATAAAACTTGATTTTTCGAAAAATACTTCAATTTATATAAATCAAATTTTATTTCAAAACATCAATTGATTAAATTCAAAAATTTAAGGATTTTAAAATCATTTAATTTAACAAATCCTAGATCCGTATATAGTTCTCTGCTCTAGGGTCAAGTGATACGGATATTTATCATTTCAATCCGCAATTTAAACATTTACGGTTGTATATCATTTAAAACCGCAATCCCGAAATAAATAAAAATCCATAACGAACTTGCAGTTTATAACGGTATAAAATACAACATCCATTCAACCAACATCAACAATCAACATCCATCACAATCATCACCCAAATCAATCAATAAATATCAATATAGAACAGATAATCAATAACGGGTATTAAACTGGCAATTTATATTCAATAATAAATTAAATAATGATTTACTTCAAATAAATTCAAATTAATTGAGATGATGATTTAAAATATACCAAACAGTCATAAATAAATTTCTAATCACATCAAAAATTAATTTAACTAACATAAGAAATTTTAGAAGTTGTGAGTGGGTTAAAACACTCACCTTTGAACTTAAATCGAATTTAAATTCAAATTAAACCCAAAATTTGAACGGCCTCAGAATTCGTCCAAACTCTCGTCAAAATGTCAGGAATTCAAATACAATCCTAACAAAAGAAACCGTGTGTAAATCGGACATCGTATGCGAAAGTTATTCACGTTAGAAGGTAAACGATTTTAAAAATATGAATTAAATAAAGGAAGAAAACGAACCAATAGTATCAAGCCACGTCACCACGTCTTCATCCCTACACAGAAACGCACAGCCAAATCAATGCACGTGACCTAGCTTTCACGGCCGCCACCTTCTAGCAAACGCCTCGATCACGCTTCACCTTGCGCCGCTCCACCAAACGACGCGCCACCATGCCGACACACCCCCACGAACTCCTGCCGAACTCGCGACCACGTCGCGTTCACGTGGTTCCATGTGACGCCCCACCTCTATGCTCACGCTAGCCAAGAACGCCACTGGGTAATGCCGTCGACTAGCGCGAAGAATAAGGCTGTTGAGGAGCGACCATCTGTGCAATTGCCTTGTGCGAGCACCGATATGTCAGATAGTATAATATGCATTTCATTTCAAGAGGAAATCCGACATACCGATACAAACTCAAAGCTACCACACAGTGGCTAAGTGGACCTTCGGAAATGAATATAGAAATAAACATAACATAAATCAGTCACAGATGTTCATATCTCAAAGGCGGAAACAGATATGAATATAGCACATAAAAGTGTACATCAGAGTAGTGGTCAAATAAGATCCACAATATCACAAAAGAATAGATACAAGTGCTAGACAAAAGAATAAGTATACATCATGGAGTCTATATCTCGAATGTATAACAACAAAAACTACAAATGTAATGTAGTTAGGCAAAAGTCAGAAGATGATCCCAGACAAGGAGTCAAGCAGAAGCACCTGTAACATCTCGGTCTGACCCGAGTATTATTTAATAAGAAAATAATAAACGGATCAGTCAAGCTATAATTATCATTAAAGAAATGAGATATAAGCAGAGATATAATAAGAACGTATGATAACGATAATGTCATACTAGGACAAGTGTGATTAAAACAACAACAAAATCATACAATATCTCAAGAATCTCAAAGCAACAAAAAGAATATCATATTTTTTATTTTATTCACCGAACTACAAATATTGACAAACATATTAATGCCAATCGCAAAGGTTGGTGAAACACAAATTCTAGAAATCATCAATTAGAAATCCAGAAATCAAAAAGGGGGGAGGCCTATCACAAACGGGAGCATGAAAACTCACCAACACGTGTATCACAAATGGAACGCTATTCCATGGTCGCTAACCATAAATTTTGAGTCGAAGCTCCACAAACGGCCCGAAGACCACGGGTCGCTACCCCGCCAAATTGAACCGAGGTTCCACAAAACGGGGTTTAGTCTCCCTCGCAGACAAATAGACATCGCACATCGCTAGTCTAAATCACAAAATGATCATCATTGATCAATAAAAAGTATCGATTACACTAAGCTAGTAAATATACAAGTTTAGCTTCGTGTCCCATAACCACTAGCTTAACTTAAATATTTACGAACAAATTGTAGATTCCCACTCGAAAATTGTCACAAGAATTTCAATCGAACAAGTCCAAGAATTAACCGACGAAGTAAACGCAAGCGTTTCATACCACTTGTTTTGCTAAGCCGTTTAATTAGATTTTCTCATACGAGTGAGGTAAAGGTTTGTATATACTAATAGATTAGAAAACAGTTTTATAAAAGAGGTTTATATTAAAAATAGATTTGAAATCATCTTTGTAAAAGAGTTTTAATATTTACTACTAGTATAGAAACCTTTGTATTTAGAAGTGACATATCACAAAATAATTGTAGAAACAATCAATCACAAAAATTCACATTTCGATAACGTGAATCAAACCATGGAAATCGATATCAAATCGATCAAATAGAAACACCAAGAATCCAGAAAAGAAATCATCAAAGTTGATATTAATTGACAATAACTATATGGATAATCAAAAATTGATAAATTTTGAAATCCACATAAAAATAGGCTAATTTCCAGAAATCAACAGCCACAGACGTCTGTGGGAAATCCACATACGTCTGTCACCTGTTTCGGGAAATATTTTTCCTGAAGCCATAGACGTCTGTGGATAATCCATAGACGTCTGTCACCTGTAGCAGGACAGAATTTTTAAAGCCCTTAAATGGACAAACCTACACAACTTCTCGGATTCGGAGCGATTGAATGAGCAACGGCGACATAGGATTTATGCCAAGCGACAACCCAGCCCTAAAGGCTCTTCAATTCACCTAAAACAACATGTCTAAACACCCATACTAGGGTTTTCATAAATTTTGACTTCAAAATACCAAAATTAGGAAAATTCATCAAACCTATTCAGTTCAAAAGCAATTGAATAAGAAATAGATGTTAGGAATTCATACCAAGCAATCAAGGATAGTTATAGACATAGATGTGAGATAAAAATCTCACCTTTTTACACAAAAATAAGGAAGGAGAAGCTTGAAAACAAAGGAGGATCAACCACTCTTCAATCCCAACTCAAGAAGCTTGAATTTATGCTTAAAAGAGAAACATTTCCTAAGTTAGGTTTAGGAATTTCTGAAATTGAAAGGAGAACGAGTTGGGAAAGAAGAAGAGAAGGCTTACCAAAGCTTCTTCTTGAATTTGGAGCTAGAACTTGATTTGCAAATTGGAAACTAGGGCTTAGGAATTCTAATTCTTTTTCTCTTCCCCCATTTTTATCTAAAGCTTGAGTTGTATTAGGAAAATGAAATGAATGAAGAGAAGAGAGGGTGAAGCTTGGGTCTAATGGGCTGAAACTAAACCAAAGCCCTAAGTGAAAAAGTATCAAAATTTCACTAACTCCAAACATATCAATGTTTATACTCAAAAAGGTCGCAAATGTCATTTTGGACTCAATGGAAGTGGTCTCGAGTCCCAATTCGACTGTTTGCAAAAAGTAGCTTTTCGGACCTTAATCCGATTAACTATTCTATATTTAAATAAAATATTTTAATATTCAAATCTTTAAAATATGTGGGTTGTTACAGACTCCCTTCCTTAAAGAAATTGCGTCCTCGTAATCTTTAAGAAATAAATAAGAAGTAACAACAACAAAAGCATATCAACACAAAAAGAAGAAATTTTGAAATAAGAAGTTCACCTTAAGGAGCACGAGAGAGCAAGTCCGGATGTGTTCGCTCGATGAATTCTCTGGATTCCCCAGAGCAATCCTTAGGATTTGAGGACCATTGGACTTTCACAAGAGGAACGTCTTTATTTCGAAGGCGTTTAACCTCCAAAGCAATGATTCGGATAGGATGTTGCTCATAAGTCAAATTTGGCGAAACTTCAATCTCTTCAATAACACCGGGCTCAAGAATAGAATCGGAATCTCGAAGGCATTTCCGGAGTTGAGAAACGTGGAATAAGTCATGAATAGCAGAAAACTGAGCCGGTAATAAAAGGCGATAAGCCATGGAACCAATGCGTTCGGTGATGGGAAATAGACCAATATATCGAGGTGCTAATTTTCCCGATCGGCTGAAACGCACAACACCCTTCATAGGTGAAACACGAATGAACACAAAATCTCCCACAGAAAATTCTAATTTCCTTCTTCGATTATCGGCATAGGATTTTTGTCTACTTTGAGATTCTTTCATCCTATGTCGAATAAGGTCAATCATGTGGCCTCACGGATAAAATCAGGACCTAAAACCAGCTTCTCATCAGCTTCAAGCCAACACGAAGGAGATTGGCATGGCCTTCCGTATAGTGCCTCGAAAGGTGCCATACCAATACTAGATTGGAAGCTATTATTATAGGAAAATTCAACAAGAGAAATATGATCTTCCCAACTTCCACCAAAATCAAGAATACATGCACGAAGAAGATCTTCAAGAGTTTGATTCACCCGCTCGGTTTGTCCATCGGACTGAGGATGATAAGCGATGCTAAAATTAAGCTTCGTTCCCAAAGCTTTTTGAAGACCTTTCCAGAATCCACTAGTAAACAATGGATCACGATCACTAACAATAGAAGTAGGAACTCCATGTAGTTAAACAATTTCCTTGACAAAAAGTTTAGCCAAAATAGGTACGGTCCGATTGGACCGAACGGGAATAAAATCAGCGGATTTTGTAAGTCTATCTACTATCACCCATAGGCTAACGAGAACGGGGAAGACCGTCAATAAAGTCCATGGAAATTTGATCTCACTTCCATACTGGAATTTCCAAAGGTTGCAATATCCCACCGGGCTTTCGATGCTCGGCCTTAACGAGTTAACACGTCATGCAACGCTTAACACAGTTAGCAATATCGGATTTCATTCCCTCCCAGTAATATAGTCGCTTCATATCCGCATACATTTTACTACTACCGGGATGAATGGTGAATTTAGAACGATGAGAATCTTCTAATATATATTTACGAAGATCACAAATATTTGGCACGATAAGTCTACCAAATTTTCGAATACCACCACGAGCATCAATATCAAAGTCTTTCAAACCTTCAATATCAATTTTATCCCTACAACTTTGGCCAAGAAGAACCAATTCGGGATCATGCTTTTGAGCTTCAAGAATGCGGTCTAAAAGAGAAGGATGAGCCTCAAGGCTACATAAAACAAGAGATGAACATAAATCGGATTCCCGATCTCGAATCTCACAAGTGGACAAAGTCTCGAGATCATTCCACTCGGATATCATCATAGAAACAACCGCTTGTTGCTTACGACTAAGGGCATCGGCAACACGATTTCCTTTTCCGGGAGTATAAAGGATATGAAGATCATATGATGCAAGGAACTCGAGACAACGTTGTTGACGCAAATTAAGTTCCTTTTGAGAAAATAAATACTTCAAAGATTTATGATCGGTGTAGAGAACAAATTTCTCTCCCAAAAGATAATGACGCCAAATTCTAAGGGCAAAAATAATAGCCACGAGCTCTAAATCATGAGTGGCATACCTAGTCTCGACAGGCTTTAATTTCCTAGAAGCATAAGCAATAACACGTTCCCGTTGCATGAGAACGGCACCCAAACCAACACGACTAGCATCGGTATAAACAATAAAATCTTGGTTCCCATCGGGAATCACAAGAATAGGAGCATCGGAAAGGAGTTCTTTTAATTTTTGAAATGAAGCTTCACATTTGTCTGACCAAATGTATTTAACTCCCTTCTTTGTCAAACTAGTAAGAGGTACGGAATTTTAGAAAAGTCTTTTATGAACCGACGGTAATAGCCCGCCAATCCAAGGAAGCTACGAATTTCCGTCACACTCCGGTCTCTTCCAATTTTGAATCGCTTCAATTTTTGAAGGATCCACGAAAATTCCGGATTCAGAAATGATATGTCCCAAAAGTTTCACACGAGATTGCCAAAAGTGGCATTTAGAAAATTTTGCTTTTAATTGGTTGCTCCTAAGAGTTTCCAATACAATCCGAAGATGATTTTCATGCTCCTCTTCGGTCTTAGAATAAATAAGAATATCATCGATAAAGATGAGAACAAATCGATCGAGGAAGTCTTTAAAAACTCGATTCATAAGGTCGACGAAATAAGCTGGAGCATTCGTCAAACCAAATGGCATAACAAGTCATTCATAAGATCCATAACATGTACGGAACGATGTCAAAGGAATGCTATCCTCTGCAATACGGAGCTGATGAAAACCAGTTGCAAAGTCTAATTGAGAAAAGACTTTAGCACCACTAAGCTGATCCAATAAATCATCAATCCGATGCAAGGGATATTTATTCTTGATGATGAGATCGTTAAGCTTGCGGTAGTCAACGCAAAGCCTAAGTGTACCATCAGATTTCTTCACAAAAATAGCTGAAGCTCCCCATGGAGAGGAACTAGATTGAATAAATTGCTTCGCTTCCTATTCAGATAATTGTTTGTGCATCTCCTCATTTTCTTTATTGGACATATGATAAGGAGGACGAGTAATAGGTAGAGCTCCATGGATAAGATTAATTCGGAACTCAATTGCTCGCTTAGGTGGTAATCCTAGAACGGGCTCAAATATGTCGGGAAATTCACGAACAATGTGAATGAGAGAAATGACATCTTCCTCATCATCATTATCGTCATCATGAGGATTGAGAGAATATAAGGACGCTTTCGAATTGGAATCCGAATCTTTCAGAACAAGCGAAATCTGCTTAACAGATTGAGGATGTCGAAGATATATAGTCCGCTTAGGACACAGAATATGGGCTTCATAATGGTTAAGCCAATCCATTCCCAAAATCATTCCGAAACCAAGGTAACGCATAACGTGCAAATCGGCATGGAAAGAGTAATCACACAAAATAATTTCGACATCTTTACGTAATAAACTGAGTATTGCGGATCCACCAACCGGATTCGCTATCCTCAAAGAAGTCATCAAGCCAATAACATTCAAAGACAAAGCATCAACAAGTTCTTTTGATATAAAAGAGTGAGATGCACCCGTATCAAAAAGAACTCGAATAGGAAATTCACGAAATATAATAATGCCATCAAGGATAGAATGAGAAATACCTTGACCACGAGAAGTGTTAGCAGGAGCTTGTACAACATTTAGCTTGCCCTTTGTCTTGCCTTGAAGTTTGGGACACAAAGATAAAGTATGGCCCGAACTCTTGCAATAGCGGCAGAAAAGAGGCTTCGGGCACTTGTTTGTGTAACGACCCGGAAATTTCGAACCCGAAATTTCCAGATAGTTAGAAGAAAAAGAAAAGAGATAGAAGAAAGAAACAGAAGAAGAAGATCAGAAACATCAACATCTCACATTCGCAGCGGATAAAATATAATACTAAATGATAACAGTTTTACAAAACAATATTATATCTGTCGATTACATTTTAATACATCAGAGTTACATATTTATACAGACACTGGATATACACAATTATCAAGTCTTAGATATACAATAATATAACACAGTAGAAACACTCCATACGTTCCTGCCATCCAGCTCGACTCCTGAACTCCAGAACGTCCTTACCTGAAAATCTGTAATACTCGGTCTGACCCGAGCATTACCACAAAGTAACACCCGAGTCAGGCTGGAAACCAGCGTGAGTAAACCCATATAATTTGAAATACTAAGTTATAAAACTTATTTAAACCCAGGGTAACTCTTATCTTCTACGAGTTCTTACTTATTATATTCAAACAATTATTTCACAAAATAATATCTAAGTACCGTTACTTAGTTCCAAGGGTCCAGATTACTCAATTTATTTCATCCCAGCCTATTCGATTTACAAATCAAATCTATAAAGAATTATAGATTACAAATCGAAGTGGTTTCGGGTATATTTCTGATACCCGATCCCGGTCTCTTCGAATCAAATGTCATCCTTTAAACCAAGATTTTTCAGTTAAACAATTTAATTTAAATTCAGGATATCATATTCACATAACAAATCTATCACAGATAGATAACTTACATTATCACCATTCATCCAAAACATCTCATATTATAATCACATATCAGAGATATCAACTAATCCAAGGCATCCAATATCATTCAACCAATCCATAACAAGTTAATTCATTCTTAATTAATTTAATTAATCTCTAATTAAATTAATTACTAACCTTTAATTACTTGGATTACCTTAATCCATCTTACTTAACATTAATTAATTATAAATTAATTAATCATTTCTTAATTATTTATCTTAATTAATTTTCCTTGATTAATTATTACTTATCTACATTCAAGTAATTATCCTTAACCATATACAGTAATTATCCTTTAATTACCATCATTAAATTACAATAATTAATGATCCTTCATTTACTTCCATTAATTAATTAATTTATTAATTAACTATAATTAATTACACTCGATTCTCAATTAATTATAATTAATTGATTATACTTTAATTACATTACTTTTATTAATAAACTTGATTAATTTCATAAATTATATTAATTAATGATCCTCTAATTACTTCATTAATTAATTACCTTTTAATTAATTAAATAATTAATCTTTAATTAACTACATTTATTAATTAACCTTAATTAATCATAAACAGTAATTAACCATCTTGTAATTACTTATCTTAATTAATTAACTCCTTAATTAATTATATTAATTAATTACTCTTTAATCAGTTATTATTTATTAATTAATCTTAATTAATCAATCCTTAATTACATTCAGTAATTATATTAATCCTTTGATTACTTAATTAAACCATATTTACAAATAAACATTTAGAAATCAATTTAAAAGAAGTTTAAACATCTTAATTTTAACCTCTAATTATTTAAACTGTAATTTAATAAATCTTTAATTATTCTCTTTAAAACTTCTTTCCTTAAATATATCTTAAAACTCGGTTAAACGCTTTCCTTTTTAAACTAATTTATTTCTATAACTTTAAAACTTGTTAAATAATTTCTTTACTTTTAAACTTTGATTCCCTTTGTTTAATATAAATCTGGATTCTGTTTTATTTAAAATTTAAAAACCTGTACCTGTTTTACTTAAAAACTATAAGCCTGGAACTTATTTACTTCACATTAAAACTTTATAACTAGATACAATACAAAACCAACCCGAGCAACTCGCTAAAAATCCCCGAGTAAACTACACTAAAACCCCGAGCACACTCGCCTACTCACTTGCTTCGAGACGAACTGCAAACTACACGAGACCAACTTCGAGTCGCCTTCATCTTCCCCAACGCGAACGATTCTGATAGCACAAACGTGCACGTGGTGCACGTACACTACCAACTCCGACCACCGGAGATCACCGCGATGCTTCTCCACGTCCCCACGAACCCACGCGATCCCGAAACCAGACCCAGATCTACGATATCACCTCGACATCAAAATCGAACCCAATTGACCAAATTCTGGGATTGCCATCACCGGAAATTTCCCCCATCGTTGACGAACTCCGCCTCGAGAAGCCTCGCCCACTTCGCCGCAGCTTCGCCATGACTCCAGCAATCTTTTCCACCTATCGCGATTGATTCCGGTCCCCTATCCACGTTGAAACTGCTTCGACAAACAGGCGAACAAAACTCCACCTAAAACCCTAGTTCAATCGATTTCGAACAATTCAACAATTTGAAAATTTTAATTCTATTTTTCCCATCATTCTTATCACTAAAACATGCTTCGATCAAAATCCTAGCTTCCATCATCACGCCGATCAACGGCAAATGACCAAAACTCCCAAAACGTTCAAACCCAAAATTCAAACGAATTTCTCAACTAAAGATTCCAAAATGCATATCAAAATTCATGATTTTCCTTCATGATTACGTGCATGTAATACAATTTAGAATTTAAATTAGTTGATTTTTAACAAAAATTCTAGTTTTACTATTAACCCGTTATTTATAATTATTTGTTGCTTTTAAAATTATGAAGCTATTTTTAAAATTACTACCTAACACTAACATAAAATTTTCATTTACATAACAATGTCTAATATTAATTTGTTTGAGAGATTTTTAATTTTTTTTTTTTTTCGAAATCAACTTCTGGAGAAAAACAGAGATGAACTTTTCCCTAAGGTAAAGTTTTGCCTGTACCCAACAGAGGCTTATATAAAATTTCAAACATTTTCACAGGCATATCATAAATACATACAATACATTCATATTCATACATGCAAACAATTAACATTGCATTACCACAAGATTTTCATCCATGCATTTTAAGTTTTGATCTCATATTTAACTGTTTTTAAATTAAAAATTTACTCACCTTTGTTTTGAGCAGAGAAACAACTCTGAGATTCTGAAAACTGAAGATTACTTAAGATCTTTGAACTTGAAATTGATCTGTAACTTGATGTTGATCTGCTATTCATTTTGTTGAGATGATCTTTGCTTGATTTAGTTTGAAGATGAAATCTTGCTTTAAACTGAGATTGGTAAAAGTGGATTTCTGTTTGAAATTTATTTCTGGTTTTAAACTGTTTACAGGCTTTGGTCTTTGATTTTGAAAATGAAGATAGAAAAGAAACGAGAAAAGAATGGATATGTGTTTATATAAGTTAAATTAGGTTTTATTAAAAATAAAAGAAAATTAAAATAAAAGTGACACTTGTCTATTACTATAGTTAATCTCCTAACACTTGTATTTTTAAAAGACTAATAAGCTAACACATGTAATTTTACATGAATTTATAAATTTTTAAATAGTTATAAAGCTTTTTATATTTAATTCCTTATTTAATAATTACATTTCTTAGTATATATATATAAATTCTTTAAAAGAAAATTATAAAACAACTATATTCAAAATAAAATCATATATAATATATTTTCAAATCCAAAATATATTTAAGATATATATATCTACCTTTTTGAATTTCAAATTCAAACTTGAATTACAATATATTCATATATATACAAATATACATACATATATATATATACATACATATATATATATATATATAATCAAACACTTATCTTAATTGCTTTGAAAAAAAAAATCAAATTTAAATTTATATTCATTACTAATTTAATATTTGACTTAAAATTTGAAATATTACGTAAATTCAACATTATAGATTCAAATTCATTTATATATCCAGATATCTTTTAAATTACCAGAATTCTAAAAAAAAAATCAGTGTCTTAATAGTTAAAATTTGTTAATTACCGATTAACAATTGCCTAAAAACTCGGGTTATCACATTCCTCCCCCCTTAAAATCTTTTCGTCCCCGAAAAGGAACGAAGACCAAAATTTTATCCAATATGATTATTATCAGAAAAATTACTCTTTGATAAATTTTACTATAAACTCTTTTTATTAAGAAATTTTAAAACACTTTAAGAAAAATCCACATAATATTATTAAAATGACTTTATAAAAATACTCTTTATAACTCGATGTCTTTATAAGTCCATCCTCGTTCTCACAGAAATTCGGTCATACATTGATCAGACGTAAGACTGAAAATCTATAAGTACTTAGCAGACCCATTTTCAACACCCAGTGAAAATATTTGGAAAACACTTTATTTGAAAATATCGAAAACGTTTTTGAAAATAGAGGAAATATCTTTGGTGAGAATGCTCTGGAAATCATCACTCCCATCCTTGGTCGCAGTTAACTCGATGGTTACGTTGCCGTCCCGGCAAAATCCACAGATAACTGTAGGTCTCCGCGCTCCTCGATTACGCCATGGAACCCGCTACAGATCGCAGTTATACCCGGGCCTTACATTGCTATCACAGCACAAACCCATATAACTATAGGCATCAGCGCCACCGAATTTCGCTGCCAAATAATGAAACTTCTCCCACATAGGTCGCAGTCTACCGATATAAAATCAAACGCAGACTGTTGGCTCTCAGCGGCACACACGACTTTCGCTATGTTACCATAGTATCACAGTCTACCGATATAAAATCAAACGCAGACAGTTGGCTCTCAGCGGCACACATGACTTTCGCTATGGCCTGCAGTAGATCGCAGTGACATTGAGTTAAACTGTCGTCACAGCATAACCCAAATGCCTCTGTGGGCACCAGCCCCTCGACTTTCGCTACCCAAATAATCCTTAGGAACTAGTTTTGTCCGGACTCCTCACAGGATCAACTTTAGAAACCCCCCTTGGGGTTCAAGGCAGTACCACCCAGTGGTACTCCTGAGAAGTTCATTTCAAGGAAGCGCCTTTTTCCCCAGAGCTATTCTCAAAACACTTTATACTATATACTTATAGTATCTTCAAATCATATCCTTTATGATTTATCAAAATCTCCTTTACACAAAATCGATTACCAAAATCGATAATTCTCAAACTAGGCTTTCCAAAATCCAAAATTGATTTCCCAAAAATCAAAAGCCTTTTCCAAATTATATAGGTTTCCAAAACCTTTTCCAAAATCATTCTCATAAAATTCTTTATATATATATATAGATATAGATATATATAACTTTGAAAATCTTTGGATCATTTCAAACTTGTATAAAACCTCTTTTATACTTCAAATATTTCAAAACCCTTTTTATTCTGGCTAGATTCAATAAGGGAAGTTTATCATATTACAAAATATAACTTTATTTATTGTCAAATCAAATATTCAAGTTTGATTTCTTTATAAGGTTATTTACCATTTACTTACTTCCATAAAGTAAATTTCAACCAAAGAAATATCCAATTCCATTTTATTTCACAAATATACTTTTCATTTCAAAACCATTTCAAAATCCTTATTCACAAATTTTCAATACCAATTTCATTCAAACCCGTACGATGTACACATATCATCCGTACGCTATATCAATTTGATCACTCACTCGATCACACAATTTCACTTCCGAACTAGTATCGTCCACCCGACTTCCTAGTGCGGACTCAGATCTGGTTTCTTGATCAGAAATCGTCATTCTCCTTGCATAGTCACAACTATGATAGAGAATATCCAGAACCAATCAACAATCCATATCCAGGTTCGCCGTCGAAAATCGAGCGTAAAATCCCAACTCGGATCGATAATACTATCTCGAAATTCTGTGCTCGGATCTAGATCAAATCACTATGCGAATAGAATAATATACGTATATCCTCCGTATTTATCTTTATTGGTTATTAGCCAAATCAATTTTCTTTCCTATTCACATTTCCTTTAATTCCATTCACTTATTCTCAATTGCTTTCATTTCCAATTGAGTTATTATTTCAATAACAAACAGTTTGAACTCTGACCTATTTAAATTTTAAAAATAGCTTGAAAAAGTTTAAAATAGATAAATAGTTGAAAAATAGTTATTAGTTTGTAAAATAGTTGTAAAATAGTTAAGTAGGTATAAAATAGTTTGCAAAATAGTTTTAAAATAGTGATTAGATGTAGGTAACTGAAAAATAGTAATTAGTTTATAAGACAGTTTCAAAATAGTTAAATAGTTCCAAAATAATTGTAAAATAAGTATGAGATAGTTTGGGTTTAAGAAGAAAGATTATAGTAAATAGTTTGGAAAATATATTTGTATTAAAACAATTTATTTTGAAAAATAATTCAGAGCCAAACTGTTTAATTTCCCAATCTCCATTTCCAATTAATTTCCCATCAATTCAATTTAAGTTTTCACTTCCATTTAAATTGACTTAATACTTCAATTTCCATTGAAATTGATTTATTCCCAATTCAAGTTAAATAAATCCTCAATTTCTTTCCTAATTCAAATCAAATTCCATTTGATTTTAAAACTTATACATCTTAAATCACAATTCTAATTAATTCAAATCAAATTCAATTTGAACTAATTCTATTCAAATCTCAACTTAAAACCATCTCGAATTATATAAATTCGAGTTAATTTTTTTTTCTTTTATGTTGATTTAATCCCTTAAATCAAATCATCTTTTACTTTTTAAATTAAATCAACCTTTATTTTTAATTTAACAACTTAAATTTTTAAACCATTTAATTCTGAATCCAAATTCCAAAATTCCATTTTAAAATTATCTTTACTTAACTTATTACAAAGTTCAAATAAGAATTTCAAAAACAATTTAATCTTCAGATTCTAATTTATTATCCATTTTAAATTTCCAAATCTCAAACCCATTTTGAGATTACTCATAACTCCCATTTAAATTTACTATTTAACTACCCAAGTTAAATTTAAATTTCATCTTGAAATTTCCAATTCAAGTTATTCGTTCAAACTTATTTAACTTCCTCCAAGTTAAATTAAATTTACTTAATCCGGTCAACTTTACACAATTTGAATTCCCATTCAAATTTTAAACTTCAGATTAATAATCTTTCCCCCTTTAAGTTTAAAAACTTAATTCACTTAGGGTTTTCATATCACATTTCCAGGAAAAATTTAAAACTCAACACTTAGAGTTATTTCAAAGCATCTTTGATATTATGTATATCCTCATATATATATTTTCTTTACACACCAAGTTATGCTTTAAATTTTTAAACCACCTTTGGTTTTAATTCAAAACAAACTTCTTTAAAACAATTTCAAGTTTTCTGGATTTAGATTTAAAATTTAACAATTTCAAATTATCTTTAATTCCAATTCATAAGTCCTACTTACCTAAAAGTTTATTTCCCTAAAACATTTCATTTTGCTTAATTATTAACAACATTTCATTATTATCTTTATTCTGATAACACTTCTATAAATTCGAGATTTTAATTTCAGTTTGGATTCATTTCAAACTTATCTTTATTTAATTTTTATTTGGTTGTATTTCTATTACCACTTAATTTAATTTCAATATTTTAACAACCAATTACCTTAATATTTATTAGAAAGAAATATCATTTTATATATCAAAATATATTCTTATATAAAATCATTTAAAATCCTTATATAAGAAAATAACAATTACGCTCTCATATATATATATATATATACACACTCAACTTGTTCTAGGGTACCATTGACCCTATCCTTAACGAGTAATCCCAACAGAGCCAAGGTTCTTGCTTAACCTTACGCTCTGATACCAAGTGTAACGACCCGGAAATTTCGAACCCGAAATTTCCAGATAGTTAGAAGAAAAAGAAAAGAGATAGAAGAAAGAAACAGAAGAAGAAGATCAGAAACATCAACATCTCACATTCGCAGCGGATAAAATATAATACTAAATGATAACAGTTTTACAAAACAATATTATATCTGTCGATTACATTTTAATACATCAGAGTTACATATTTATACAGACACTGGATATACACAATTATCAAGTCTCAGATATACAATAATATAACACAGTAGAAACACTCCATACGTTCCTGCCATCCAGCTCGACTCCTGAACTCCAGAACGTCCTTACCTGAAAATCTGTAATACTCGGTCTGACCCGAGCATTACCACAAAGTAACACCCGAGTCAGGCTGGAAACCAGCGTGAGTAAACCCATATAATTTGAAATACTAAGTTATAAAACTTATTTAAACCCAGGGTAACTCGTATCTTCTACGAGTTCTTACTTATTATATTCAAACAATTATTTCACAAAATAATATCTAAGTACCGTTACTTAGTTCCAAGGGTCCAGATTACTCAATTTATTTCATCCCAGCCTATTCGATTTACAAATCAAATCTATAAAGAATTATAGATTACAAATCGAAGTGGTTTCGGGTATATTTCTGATACCCGATCCCGGTCTCTTCGAATCAAATGTCATCCTTTAAACCAAGATTTTTCAGTTAAACAATTTAATTTAAATTCAGGATATCATATTCACATAACAAATCTATCACAGATAGATAACTTACATTATCACCATTCATCCAAAACATCTCATATTATAATCACATATCAGAGATATCAACTAATCCAAGGCATCCAATATCATTCAACCAATCCATAACAAGTTAATTCATTCTTAATTAATTTAATTAATCTCTAATTAAATTAATTACTAACCTTTAATTACTTGGATTACCTTAATCCATCTTACTTAACATTAATTAATTATAAATTAATTAATCATTTCTTAATTATTTATCTTAATTAATTTTCCTTGATTAATTATTACTTAATTACATTCAAGTAATTATCCTTAACCATATACAGTAATTATCCTTTAATTACCATCATTAAATTACAATAATTAATGATCCTTCATTTACTTCCATTAATTAATTAATTTATTAATTAACTATAATTAATTACACTCGATTCTCAATTAATTATAATTAATTGATTATACTTTAATTACATTACTTTTATTAATAAACTTGATTAATTTCATAAATTATATTAATTAATGATCCTCTAATTACTTCATTAATTAATTACCTTTTAATTAATTAAATAATTAATCTTTAATTAACTACATTTATTAATTAACCTTAATTAATCATAAACAGTAATTAACCATCTTGTAATTACTTATCTTAATTAATTAACTCCTTAATTAATTATATTAATTAATTACTCTTTAATCAGTTATTATTTATTAATTAATCTTAATTAATCAATCCTTAATTACATTCAGTAATTATATTAATCCTTTGATTACTTAATTAAACCATATTTACAAATAAACATTTAGAAATCAATTTAAAAGAAGTTTAAACATCTTAATTTTAACCTCTAATTATTTAAACTGTAATTTAATAAATCTTTAATTATTCTCTTTAAAACTTCTTTCCTTAAATATATCTTAAAACTCGGTTAAACGCTTTCCTTTTTAAACTAATTTATTTCTATAACTTTAAAACTTGTTAAATAATTTCTTTACTTTTAAACTTTGATTCCCTTTGTTTAATATAAATCTGGATTCTGTTTTATTTAAAATTTAAAAACCTGTACCTGTTTTACTTAAAAACTATAAGCCTGGAACTTATTTACTTCACATTAAAACTTTATAACTAGATACAATACAAAACCAACCCGAGCAACTCGCTAAAAATCCCCGAGTAAACTACACTAAAACCCCGAGCACACTCGCCTACTCACTTGCTTCGAGACGAACTGCAAACTACACGAGACCAACTTCGAGTCGCCTTCATCTTCCCCAACGCGAACGATTCTGATAGCACAAACGTGCACGTGGTGCACGTACACTACCAACTCCGACCACCGGAGATCACCGCGATGCTTCTCCACGTCCCCACGAACCCACGCGATCCCGAAACCAGACCCAGATCTACGATATCACCTCGACATCAAAATCGAACCCAATTGACCAAATTCTGGGATTGCCATCACCGGAAATTTCCCCCATCGTTGACGAACTCCGCCTCGAGAAGCCTCGCCCACTTCGCCGCAGCTTCGCCACGACTCCAGCAATCTTTTCCACCTATCGCAATTGATTCCGGTCCCCTATCCACGTTGAAACTGCTTCGACAAACAGGCGAACAAAACTCCACCTAAAACCCTAGTTCAATCGATTTCGAACAATTCAACAATTTGAAAATTTTAATTCTATTTTTCCCATCATTCTTATCACTAAAACATGCTTCGATCAAAATCCTAGCTTCCATCATCACGCCGATCAACGGCAAATGACCAAAACTCCCAAAACGTTCAAACCCAAAATTCAAACGAATTTCTCAACTAAAGATTCCAAAATGCATATCAAAATTCATGATTTTCCTTCATGATTACGTGCATGTAATACAATTTAGAATTTACATTAGTTGATTTTTAACAAAAATTCTAGTTTTACTATTAACCCGTTATTTATAATTATTTTTTGCTTTTAAAATTATGAAGCTATTTTTAAAATTACTACCTAACACTAACATAAAATTTTCATTTACATAACAATGTCTAATATTAATTTGTTTGAGAGATTTTTAATTTTTTTTTTTTTCGAAATCAACTTCTGGAGAAAAACAGAGATGAACTTTTCCCTAAGGTAAAGTTTTGCCTGTACCCAACAGAGGCTTATATAAAATTTCAAACATTTTCACAGGCATATCATAAATACATACAATACATTCATATTCATACATGCAAACAATTAACATTGCATTACCACAAGATTTTCATCCATGCATTTTAAGTTTTGATCTCATATTTAACTGTTTTTAAATTAAAAATTTACTCACCTTTGTTTTGAGCAGAGAAACAACTCTGAGATTCTGAAAACTGAAGATTACTTAAGATCTTTGAACTTGAAATTGATCTGTAACTTGATGTTGATCTGCTATTCATTTTGTTGAGATGATCTTTGCTTGATTTAGTTTGAAGATGAAATCTTGCTTTAAACTGAGATTGGTAAAAGTGGATTTCTGTTTGAAATTTATTTCTGGTTTTAAACTGTTTACAGGCTTTGGTCTTTGATTTTGAAAATGAAGATAGAAAAGAAACGAGAAAAGAATGGATATGTGTTTATATAAGTTAAATTAGGTTTTATTAAAAATAAAAGAAAATTAAAATAAAAGTGACACTTGTCTATTACTATAGTTAATCTCCTAACACTTGTATTTTTAAAAGACTAATAAGCTAACACATGTAATTATACATGAATTTATAAATTTTTAAATAGTTATAAAGCTTTTTATATTTAATTCCTTATTTAATAATTACATTTCTTAGTATATATATATATATAAATTCTTTAAAAGAAAATTATAAAACAACTATATTCAAAATAAAATCATATATAATATATTTTCAAATCCAAAATATATTTAAGATATATATATCTACCTTTTTGAATTTCAAATTCAAACTTGAATTACAATATATTCATATATATACAGATATACATACATATATATATATACATACATACATATATATATATATAATCAAACACTTATCTTAATTGCTTTGAAAAAAAAATCAAATTTAAATTTATATTCATTACTAATTTAATATTTGCCTTAAAATTTGAAATATTACGTAAATTCAACATTATAGATTCAAATTCATTTATATATCCAGATATCTTTTAAATTACCAGAATTCTAAAAAAAAAAAATCAGTGTCTTAATAGTTAAAATTTGTTAATTACCGATTAACAATTTCCTAAAAACTCGGGTTATCACAGGTTGCATAATGGTCCTTAGAACCACAATTGTAACATTTTCCCCGACGAGGTGTAGGAGTATTTGCTACCGGGGTTGATTGCTTTCCCTTCTTGTTGGGATTAGGCTTGAATTTAAAAGGTCTCTTCTTATTGATGTTTGGTTTGACCTCAGCATCGCTAACTTTATCCGCCTCTTCGAGACGATGAGCAATATCAACAAGCTGATCAAATGAAACTTCCAATTTCAGAAGTAATGGCTTTTTGAGGCTCTTGTTCAAGCCATACACAAATCTCTGATTTTTCTTCAATGGGGTATTAATGTACTCAACCCCATATTTAGAGAGAGATTCAAAAGAAGCGACGTAGTTCGTCACAGAAGATTCACCTTGAACAAGGTCTATGAAGCGTCGGGTCAAAGATACTTTTTCAGCTTCCAACACGAATTTCACCTCGAACCTTTCCCGGAATTGCTCCCAAGTAAGGTCCGCTTCAATAATTTCGGAGATCAGAAGCTCGTACCAGTCTAATGCTCTTTCTTGGAGCATACTAGAAGCCACTTGGACTCGATGAAGATCAATAAGATTCATGCGAGAAAAGATACGGTCGCATGCTCGAAGCCAAGCCTGGACTTCTATAACGTTCTCGGAACCTTTGAATGGCTTTCCACCCAAATTGGTGTAATCACAGCATAAGCGTGCAAACCCAGATTTAGGATAGGTGGGCTCAGGAATAGGTCCGACAGCTTGAGCATTTCTTACAAGATCAAGAAGTTGCGAGCAGACATAAATACTCCATCCTGGGGAGTAGCACTAGATTGACCGGCGCTGGGACGGCCAGGTCTAACCATTTCTCTTCTTTAAGAAGGAAAGAAAAGAGGAAAAAGGTTAATCTCAGAATGAATATCAAACAAACTTGATTGATAAAACAAGGCATCATAAAAAGAAATAGGATAGAACGGTACGAAGACTCGAATTAAATCCTATAGCACGATTCCTAAGAAAGACTTAGGACAATGATCCTTGCTAGATTATTCTACATTGTTCCGAAGTTTAGCTCTGATACCAAGCTGTGACGCCCCACCTCTATGCTCACGCTAGCCAAGAACACCACTGGGTAATGCCATCGACTAGCACGAAGAATAAGGCTGTTGAGGAGCGACCATTTGTGCAATTGCCTTGTGCGAGCACCGATATGTCAGATAGTATAATATGCATTTCATTTCAAGAGGAAATCCGACATACCGATACAAACTCAAAGCTACCACACAGTGGCTAAGTGGACCTTCGTAAACGAATATAGAAATAAACATAACATAAATCAATCACAGATGTTCATATCTCAAAGGCGGAAACAGATATGAATATAGCACATAAAAGTGTACATCAGAGTAGTGGTCAAATAAGATCCACAATATCACAAAAGAATAGATACAGGTGCTAGACAAAATAATAAGTATACTTCATGGAGTCTATATCTCGAATGTATAACAACAAAAACTACAAATGTAATGTAGTTAGGCAAAAGTCAGAAGATGATCCCAGATAAGGAGTCAAGCAGAAGCACCTGTGAAAAGACCCTCCTATTCCACTCAAATTTCATTAGTGATTTTTTTTTTTACAAATATATTTCCCAGGGTCATTTTCTTTCTCTAATAAACAAAATATATCCAGGACCTTTCACAATATAAAAATATTGTTTTAATTCTAAATCATTTTTAACATACATATATGAAGATATCTATGTTATATTCTACTTGAATCAGAGCATGATAATAAGTAGAAATCCTTTTTAAATCTATTAAAATGTGATAAATTCCCTTTTTAAAAGATTAGTTATTGTATTCTGATTTTTGACTATAGTGTCCACTGGAAATATATACTTTAGGCTGTTATTATAATTAAGAAATGATCAAGCAATAATCAGTGGAAAGCAAGCTTATAATATAGATGATTGTCTTAAAGTCTGAATATTATCAAACTCAGGTTAAAAGAAAGTGGATCCTAAATGAACACAAGCAACATCTAGGCGTAATGGAAACGCGCCTAACATATACATGCAAGGTCACGAGTTCGAGTACTATGTTGGTCGGTTCAAACACAATTTTTGTTTTTCTTTTTATTTTCTCCTGTATGGCTGAAATCTGATACCTACCTATATATATACTCAATTTTTACTTATAATCTATCATACAAAACAATATTTCTTGCTTTATTACTTTTGAAATCCTTTCCTACAACTGTTCTAGAATTTATATTTATATTTTTGCCCAGTATCAACATGTACACAGATATACATGTACATGTCAGTGTTTTTGTTCATTTTCCAGAAAACTGAGCTCAAATGTTCCCTTGCTTCATTGATTTGAAGTGAATCATTTGGCCTGACCTATGGTCTAACCATGTGGTTAATCTGGCCATTCTTTTATTTGCATTTTACAACCCAGAATATACACAAAACATTGATACCTCTCCTTTTCAAAAGCATGTTTATATGTATATTTGTATGAATCAGACACCTTGTGAATCAGATATATATCATTCTTCCTAACCATAGTTCTCTTTTAAAAATACATTTTCAGGGTATAAACACTTTTTCTTGCATTTGGACATATATCAATCTCATAAATTGAAAATATAGCAGTTTAATTCTTTTTTGGGTTTTCCCAATGTAATTTTCTATATATCTATATTCTTTTTGAAAGGACACAGGATTAACTGAAATCATCATAAAATGATTATGCTTATAAAATCCAGGTTTTTCCTCTAAATCAAAACAACTTTAGCAAATAGGTTTTCAAATCAGTTTAACATCAATATCCTTAGTTCATACCAAATCAGAAATAACCAGAAACAACATAGCACATGTCTCTTACAAGTTCTTCCTACTTAATACATTTAGATAGCCATATTAATCAGGGAATACATGCATGAATTAACACATTTTAGCTTTTATTTCTAATTATCTTAGCATCCTCTATTTCATATCTTTTAATCTTGCTTACTTAGCTCCATCACAACCTGCAAAAGCATTAGTGGCTGCCCCATTATAAATGAGACACCCCCATGTGCCATGAGCAATAAGGGTCAGATCTATGATCTGGTGTGAGCATTTCTAACATATCCATGATATTAAGCTAAGGATACAGCATAAATATACTTTGCATACTTGACAGGTATTATCATGTACAATACATAAGAGCAAACATATGAAATAAAACAACTTTTATCTAGAACTACTAAGGTTGCCTTTTCTTTTTCTTATAAATTCCTGGCCTCATCTGCTATAAGGAATCAAAGGGGCACATTGCCATGAACTAATTAACATTATGGCACAAAGATCTCAGGACTTAAACAAGCCATGTGCCAACTTGTCTACTTCAAATAGGACAAGCATTCCAGCAGCCTTCTTGGCACAAAATCCTTAGTTATATCACTAAGTGTATTTATGTTCATTCTATCAATGATAGCTAGGTGTACATACCACCTGTACTCATGAAGCATACTAGTTACCTTGCAGACATAATATTGCAAGCAAGTTAAAGGTTACTTTCTAGAGGTATAACACCCCAGTCATTCCATCTCACATTATTTAGCATATAAACACCCTATTCAAGCATATACCAGAATGTTTGCAACTGAGAATAAATGCATGGCTCTATTGGGTTTATTTTGATTTTGCAAGCAACTATTTTTAGCCAGATTTTTAATCTTGTTTAAACATAGTTTTTAGGCTTGTAAATTTCTGTTTAATTTAGGGCTCAGCACTTATAGAGAAAGACTCCATTGCACCCTTAACCAATTATTTCAAGCCTCAGCACCATACCAATGTATATGCAGCTCATAGTTTTCTTTTTCATTCTTTGTCTTAAGCCATGATTCAGACTAGTTACAAATACTCTATTATATGTTCTTTAAGGTTTTGGTATAACATACAGAGATGAAAATAGAACAACAAAGTTACACATCCATCATAGCAGATCATATCTCATCAAGCATTCATGTAACCATCAGTAGCCAACATAGTTTGTAAATCAAAACATGCAAAATATAGCATATAAAAGCTTGGCTGCCTAATCCCAGGTCTTAATGCCATGTATATGAGTGAGGATACTCACCTAAATGCTTACACAAGCTTAAACCAAAAAACCCCTCAAATCTTTAGCCTTATCTTCCTCTTCTTCCTTAGGTTAATTAATTAGTGAGAGAGAGCAGTTTTCTGGTTAGGCTCTTGGTTTAAATAAGGGTTCTATCTAGGGTTTTGGGTGATGCAAAATCCCTATTTTAGCCCAGACCAGAATCATGCATTTGGCATTGCATATTCCCTCCCTCCTAACCCTTAATGTCCCGGCCAATATTTTAAAACAAGGCTATATTGTGCTCATTTTCTTTTCTTTTCAGAAAGTGATTACTTTAAGTATTTTTAATATATTTACCTCAAACATGATAATGGTGTGACTTTCTATTTTCTGCCTATGTACATTTGCTTTCTTGCACTTTGGTTCTTACTGTTTTAGTGATTCCTTTATTAATTTTCTGCTCAAATAATATCTGGATATATATATACATTTATACAACTATAGGTGTTAATTTAACTTTAACCTTTTATTTGCAGAAAGCATGTGCATACTTATGTGCATTTCTACACCTATTATTCAAATAAAATTTCACTTATTCATTATAAATCAATGTTCTCTTCTATCTTAATTTTCAGACAAGTCATACATAGGCATATATATAGATATATATATATATATATACACACATCCTCAGGGATTTTTAATATTCATGTCTAGGTCTATATTTCCTTTATTTAAAACATTTTATCTAAATGTTTTCCTTCCTTGTTTTATTATTCAGGAATTCTGGATTTTCTCTTAGTGCCATAACTAGTGTGCACGTGCACACATGCACACAACCTTGCACCACTGAAAATCCCACCTATATAATAATTCTGATTTTCCCCCAGAATTTTAATCATTTATTTAAAAGAATTTTCCTCAAAATCTTGGGGTATTACAATCACCCCTTCTTTTAGGAATTGTGCCCTCACAATTTGCAACATATTCTTTGAGTACTCCTACTTTCTTAGGAAAATTATTCAAATATGCATGAGCAATTCAAATAGTCACTGTCTATCATACATATCAAACTTTCTTAGTAATCTAAGAATTTACCTTTTAAATTTGCAAAGAGCCTAGGGTAATCCATCTTGATTTTATCCTCTAGCTCCCAAGTACAATCACTAGGATCTATACTCCATTGAATCTTTACAAGCTTCAATGTCTTGTTTCTTAATTTCTTTTCTTCCCTTGCCACAATTCCCACTGGCTCTTTCTCATAGATTAGATCTGGATTAATCTGAACTTCAGTAGGCTTTTCTAAGATTTCCTCCTTGTCATGCACCCATCTCCTTAGTTGTGACACATGAAACACATTGTGCATTGCACTCATCTTCTCTGGAAGCTCCAGCTTATAGGCTAGTGAGCCTATCCTTTCCAAAATCTTGTATGGTCCAACATATCTGGGTCTGAGTTTCCCCTGCTTGCCAAATCTCAAGACTTTCTTCATTGGTGAAACCTTAATGAAGACATAATCACCTACTTTGAATTCCACTGACTTCCTCTTTGCATCAGCATACTTCTTTTGCCTATCTTGAGCTACTGCCATCCTCTTTCTCACCAGTCCTATTTTCTCTGTGATGTCCTTGACATATTCTGGCCCTAGGATAGCTTTCTCTCCTGCCTCAGCCCAACACATAGGTGATAGACATGGCTTTCCATATAGGGCTTCAAAGGGTGCCATTCCAATTGTACTTTGGTGGCTATTATTGTATGTGAACTCAGCCAAATGGAGGTGGTCCTCCCAATTTCCTCCAAAGTCTAACACACATGCTCTAAGCAGATCCTCTAAAATCTTGTTTACCACTTCTGTTTGCCCATCTGACTGGGGGTGATAAGCAGTGCTTAGGCACAATTCACTCCCCATAGCTTCTTGGAAGCTCTTCCAGAATCTTGAAGTGAAGATTGTATCCCTATCACTCACTATAGTTTTAGGAACACCATGCAATTTTACCACTTCTCTCATAAAAGTTTGGGCTAACCTAGGTGCATTTCTGTCTGCTTTCACTGGTATGAAGTGGGCTACTTTAGTCAGCCTATCTACAATCACCCAAATACTTGTATTTCCCCTCTTGGATCTAGGAAGACCATCTATGAAATCCATAGATATGTCTTCCCACTTCCACTGTGGTATGCTAAGTGGCTGCAACAACCCTGAAGGTCTTTGGGTCTCAGCTTTTATTTGTTGACAAACCATGCACTTAGCAACATATCTAGCTACATTAGACTTCATTCCCTTCCACCAATAGTCCCTTTTTAAGTTTTGGTACATCTTGGTGCTGCCTGGATGTATGGAATATTTGCTCCTATGGTACTCATTAAGGATTTCTTCTTTCAATTCTATGATGTTTGGGACACATATCCTACCCTTGTACCTTAAGTATCCTTTTACATCAATGTGATAATCCTTCACTTCCTCCTTCTTTAATAGGAGAGACCTCTTTTCTGCTAAGTCTTGATCTTCTTCTTGCATCTTTGCCACCTTCAAGGCCAAATTTGATTGTAAAGTAATTAAACTTAACCTTCCTTTACTCCTTTCTTCCTCAATCATCTCCATACTTATCCCACTGCTCTCATCTATTTCCAAATCAGTGAGCATGGTCAAGTCTCTAAACTCCTCCATCATCAACATGGCCACTTTTGCACGCTGCCTACTCAATGCATCTGCCACTTTATTAGCCTTGTCTGGTGTATAAAGTATATCTAAGTCATAAGCAGCAAGAAATTCAACCCATCTGTGTTGTCTCATATTTAAATCTTTCTGTGAAAAGAGATACTTTAAGGCCTTGTGATCAGTGTATAAAATGAACTTTGCACCTAATAAGTAATGCCTCCAAAGCTTCAAGGCATAAACTACTGCTGCCAACTCAAGATCATGAGTTGCATATCTAGTTTCATGGGGTTTTAGTTGTCTAGATGCATAGGCTATGACCTGATCTTGCTGCATCAACACAGCCCCTAGCCCTGACCCACATGCATCTGTATATACAACTAATCCCTCATTGCCTTCTGGTACTCTCAACACTGGTGATTTTACCAAAGCCTCCTTGATCTGGGTGAAAGCTTGTTCACACTTATCAGTCCATATAAACTTTTGGTTCTTCCTAGTCAGGTTAGTGAGTGGCATTGCTATTTTAGAAAATCCTTGTATGAACCTCCTATAGTATCCTGCCATCCCCATGAATGACCTAACTTCACTAACATTGTTAGGCTTCTTCCATGCTTGGATTGCTACTATCTTATTGGGGTTTACAGAAATTCCTCTAGCAGAGACAACATGTCCAAGAAAGTGTACTTCCTCTTGCCAGAACACACACTTAGAGAACTTTGCTTTCAAATCTTTTTCTCTTAATCTAGATAAGACCAAATGTAAGTGGTTCTCATGTTCCTCTATTGTTTTAGAGTAGATTAGAATATCATCTATAAAAATCAGAACAAACTTGTCTAAGTAATCTCTGAATATCCTATTCATTAGGTCTACAAAGTAAGAAGGGGCATTTGTTAGCCCAAATGGCATAACCAGAAACTCATACAAACCATATCTTGTGTTGAATGCTGTATATTTAATACTTGATTCCTCAACCTTCATCTGATGAAATCCAGATGCCAAGTCTAGCCTAGAAAACACTTTAGCTCCATTGAGTTGATCAAAGAGATCATCTATCCTGGGTAATGGGTATTTGTTTTTGATGGTTACTTTGTTTAATTCTCTGTAATCTATACACATTCTTAAAGTACCATCATGCTTTTTAACAAATACTACAGGAGCACCCCAGCATGAATTACTTGGCCTTATAAACCCCTTGGCTTCTAATTCTTCCAGCTGGTTCTTTAGCTCCTTTAATTCACTTGGCCCCATCCTTGTAGGCTTTTTGATAACTGGGCTAGCCCCAGGCATAAGGTTAATCTGGAATTCAACAGGTCTATGGTGTGAGACACCTTTTACTTCCCCAAATACATCCAAGTATTCTTTAACTATGGGGATTTCATTAATAGCTATTTCCTTGGGATTATTTTCTAATTCAATTAAATGATTTAGACTGTTTTCTTTGATAGGTTCACATAGAATTGTAACCCTTTGGCCTTTAGAATTTTGTAGTGAAATGGTGGATGCATCTAGGTCAATTATGGCTTTGAATTGTCTTAGCCAATCTGCCCCTAATATAACTCCTATATTTGGGAAATTTAGAACATATAAATTGGAAACAAATGTGTTTCCCCCTATGTTCAAATTCACATCCACACAAATCATATCTAATACACTAGAACTTCCTAAAGGGCTTTGTATTAACAGAGGTATTTCAGCCAAATTGCAGTTCATTTTCAACCTTTTAACTATTTCATGGGAAATGAGTGAGTGGGTTGCCCCGGTATCATATATTACAGCTAAAGGTATGGTACAAATAAATAGTGTACCTTCCACTTGACCATGGTTTTCAGCATTAGCCTCAATTATGGCCTTGCCCCTACCTTCCAGGTTTGCCACTTTCCCTTGTTGCTTGTATTCTGGGCAATTTCTTTTCATATGCCCTTCCTTCCCACATAGATAGCATTTGAAAGCCCCCCCTTTAAGCTCTGGGCATCTTGGCTTAATATGGCCTTCTTTCCCACAATGGTTGCAAACTATTTTTCTTTTGGCTTCATTGGGTTTTGCATCTACTGCCTTCTTACCATCTGCCTCTCCTTTCTTCTTATCATAAGGATGGTACTTCCCTTTGTTCTTCTTGTTGCTATTGTTTTTGAAGCTCCTAAACTTATCTCTTTCCTTGTCATGCTGCTCAATCTTCAGAGCCAAATCTATCACTTGATCAAAAGTTCTGTCAGCATAAGGTAGTATAGCCCTGCTAAGCCCTGGGTTCAATCCCTTGATGTATCTATCATTTTTGGATGCTTCATTAGCCACTAACATTGCCCCATAGGTTGACAATCCCTCAAACTTCTGGGTGTATTCTGTGACATTCATAGTCCCCTGTCTAAGTTTGATAAACTCCTCAAGTAAAGTGGTTTTTGCTGAGGCTGGAACAAACCTTGCCTCTAACATCTCCTTAAATTGATTCCAATTAATATCATTTTCATTCCGGCCAGCTATGATCACCTCCCACCAACTCAAAGCTGCACCTTTTAATTGCCTTGAGGCCACTTGCCTCTTCCTTTGGTCATCTAGTTGCATATCAGTGAAGATCCTCTCTAATGTCCTCAGCCATGCTTGAATCTCCATTACACTTTCAGTTCCTTCAAAGCTCTTGCCTCCCAAGTTGGTATAAGTCTTCACTAACTTGGAGAGCTCCTCATGTGGGTTCTCAGGTCTGTGCCCAATTCCATCTCTCAAAACTCTCACAAATTCCTGCATGTCAAGCATTTGTGGTGTGCTAGATCCTCCTTGATGATGAGACCCTCTTCCTACCATATTTCTAAAAGTATATGTATTTCATCTTATTAGTTTATAACACTTAGCTTTAATTTTAAATTGATTGTATCTTTCCTATTTAATCATTGTGTATGCCACATTCACATACATACATACATTCAGGGAATACTTATAAACAGTCAAATATACAAACAAACCTAGTATAAACATAAGCATACAAACATTTTGCTATGTTAATTAAAACATAGCTCTGATACCAAATGAAAAGACCCTCCTATTTCCACTCAAATTTCATTAGTGATTTTTTTTTTTTACAAATATATTTCCCAGGGTCATTTTCTTTCTCTAATAAACAAAATATATCCAGGACCTTTCACAATATAAAAATATTGTTTTAATTCTAAATCATTTTTAACATACATATATGAAGATATCTATGTTATATTCTACTTGAATCAGAGCATGATAATAAGTAGAAATCCTTTTTAAATCTATTAAAATGTGATAAATTCCCTTTTTAAAAGATTAGTTATTGTATTCTGATTTTTGACTATAGTGTCCACTGGAAATATATACTTTAGGCTGTTATTATAATTAAGAAATGATCAAGCAATAATCAGTGGAAAGCAAGCTTATAATATAGATGATTGTCTTAAAGTCTGAATATTATCAAACTCAGGTTAAAAGAAAGTGGATCCTAAGTGAACACAAGCAACATCTAGGCGTAATGGAAACGCGCCTAACTTATACATGCAAGGTCACGAGTTCGAGTACTATGCTGGTCGGTTCAAACACAATTTTTGTTTTTCTTTTTATTTTCTCCTGTATGGCTGAAATCTGATACCTACCTATATATATACTCAATTTTTACTTATAATCTATCATACAAAACAATATTTCTTGCTTTATTATTTTTGAAATCCTTTCCTACAACTGTTCTAGAATTTATATTTATATTTTTGCCCAGTATCAACATGTACACAGATATACATGTACATGTCAGTGTTTTTGTTCATTTTCCAGAAAACTGAGCTCAAATGTTCCCTTGCTTCATTGATTTGAAGTGAATCATTTGGCCTGACCTATGGTCTAACCATGTGGTTAATCTGGCCATTCTTTTATTTGCATTTTACAACCCAGAATATACACAAAACATTGATACCTCTCCTTTTCAAAAGCATGTTTATATGTATATTTGTATGAATCAGACACCTTGTGAATCAGATATATATCATTCTTCCTAACCATAGTTCTCTTTTAAAAATACATTTTCAGGGTATAAACACTTTTTCTTGCATTTGGACATATATCAATCTCATAAATTGAAAATATAGCAGTTTAATTCTTTTCTGGGTTTTCCCAATGTAATTTTCTATATATCTATATTCTTTTTGAAAGGACTCGGGATTAACTGAAATCATCATAAAATGATTATGCTTATAAAATCCAGGTTTTTCCTCTAAATCAAAACAACTTTAGCAAATAGGTTTTCAAATCAGTTTAACATCAATATCCTTAGTTCATACCAAATCAGAAATAACCAGAAACAACATAGCACATGTCTCTTACAAGTTCTTCCTACTTAATACATTTAGATAGCCATATTAATCAGGGAATACATGCATGAATTAACACATTTTAGCTTTTATTTCTAATTATCTTAGCATCCTCTATTCCATATCTTTTAATCTTGCTTACTTAGCTCCATCACAACCTGCAAAAGCATTAGTGGCTGCCCCATTATAAATGAGACACCCCCATGTGCCATGAGCAATAAGGGTCAGATCTATGATCTGGTGTGAGCATTTCTAACATATCCATGATATTAAGCTAAGGATACAGCATAAATATACTTTGCATACTTGACAGGTATTATCATGTACAATACATAAGAGCAAACATATGCAATAAAACAACTTTTATCTGGAACTACTAAGGTTGCCTTTTCTTTTTCTTATAAATTCCTGGCCTCATCTGCTATAAGGAATCAAAGGGGCACATTGCCATGAACTAATTAACATTATGGCACAAAGATCTCAGGACTTAAACAAGCCATGTGCCAACTTGTCTACTTCAAATAGGACAAGCATTCCAGCAGCCTTCTTGGCACAAAATCCTTAGTTATATCACTAAGTGTATTTATGTTCATTCTATCAATGATAGCTAGGTGTACATACCACCTGTACTCATGAAGCATACTAGTTACCTTGCAGACATAATATTGCAAGCAAGTTAAAGGTTACTTTCTAGAGGTATAACACCCCAGTCATTCCATCTCACATTATTTAGCATATAAACACCCTATTCAAGCATATACCAGAATGTTTGCAACTGAGAATAAATGCATGGCTCTATTGGGTTTATTTTGATTTTGCAAGCAACTATTTTTAGCCAGATTTTTAATCTTGTTTAAACATAGTTTTTAGGCTTGTAAATTTCTGTTTAGTTTAGGGCTCAGCACTTATAGAGAAAGACTCCATTGCACCCTTAACCAATTATTTCAAGCCTCAGCACCATACCAATGTATATGCAGCTCATAGTTTTCTTTTTCATTCTTTGTCTTAAGCCATGATTCAGACTAGTTACAAATACTCTATTATATGTTCTTTAAGGTTTTGGTATAACATACAGAGATGAAAATAGAACAACAAAGTTACACATCCATCATAGCAGATCATATCTCATCAAGCATTCATGTAACCATCAGTAGCCAACATAGTTTGTAAATCAAAACATGCAAAATATAGCATATAAAAGCTTGGCTGCCTAATCCCAGGTCTTAATGCCATGTATATGAGTGAGGATACTCACCTAAATGCTTACACAAGCTTAAACCAAAAAACCCCTCAAATCTTTAGCCTTATCTTCCTCTTCTTCCTTAGGTTAATTAATTAGTGAGAGAGAGCAGTTTTCTGGTTAGGCTCTTGGTTTAAATAAGGGTTCTATCTAGGGTTTTGGGTGATGCAAAATCCCTATTTTAGCCCAGACCAGAATCATGCATTTGGCATTGCATATTCCCTCCCTCCTAACCCTTAATGTCCCGGCCAATATTTTAAAACAAGGCTATATTGTGCTCATTTTCTTTTCTTTTCAGAAAGTGATTACTTTAAGTATTTTTATTATATTTACCTCAAACATGATAATGGTGTGACTTTCTATTTTCTGCCTATGTACATTTGCTTTCTTGCACTTTGGTTCTTACTGTTTTAGTGATTCCTTTATTAATTTTCTGCTCAAATAATATCTGGATATATATATATATACATTTATACAACTATAGGTGTTAATTTAACTTTAACCTTTTATTTGCAGAAAGCATGTGCATACTTATGTGCATTTCTACACCTATTATTCAAATAAAATTTCACTTATTCATTATAAATCAATGTTCTCTTCTGTCTTAATTTTCAGACAAGTCATACATAGGCATATATATAGATATATATATATATATACACACATCCTCAGGGATTTTTAATATTCATGTCTAGGTCTATATTTCCTTTATTTAAAACATTTTATCTAAATGTTTTCCTTCCTTGTTTTATTATTCAGGAATTCTGGATTTTCTCTTAGTGCCATAACTAGTGTGCACGTGCACACATGCACACAACCTTGCACCACTGAAAATCCCACCTATATAATAATTCTGATTTTCCCCCAGAATTTTAATCATTTATTTAAAAGAATTTTCCTCAAAATCTTGGGGTATTACAACCTGTAACATCTCGGTCTGACCCGAGTATTATTTAATAAGAAAATAATAAACGGATCAGTCAAGCTATAATTATCATTAAAGAAATGAGATATAAGCAGAGATATAATAAGAACGTATGATAACGATAATGTCATACTAGGACAAGTGTGATTAAAACAACAACAAAATCATACAATATCTCAAGAATCTCAAAGCACCAAAAAGAATATCATATTATTTATTTTATTCACCGAACTACAAATATTGACAAACATATTAATGCCAATCGCAAAGGTTGGTGAAACACAAATTCTAGAAATCATCAATTAGAAATCCAGAAATCACAAAGGGGGGAGGCCTATCACAAATGGGAGCATGAAAACTCACCAACACGTGTATCACAAATGGAACGCTATTCCATGGTCGCTAACCATAAATTTTGAGCCGAAGCTCCACAAACGGACCGAAGACCACGGGTCGCTACCCCGCCAAATTGAACCGAGGTTCCACAAAACGGGGTTTAGTCTCCCTCGCAGACAAATAGACATCACACATCGCTAGTCTAAATCACAAAATGATCATCATTAATCAATAAAAAGTGTCGATTACACTAAGCTAGTAAATATATGAGTTTAGCTTCGTGTCCCATAACCACTAGCTTAACTTAAATATTTACGAACAAATTGTAGATTCCCACTTGAAAATTGTCATAAGAATTTCAATCGAATAAGTCCAAGAATTAACCGACGAAGTAAACGCAAGCGTTTCATACCACTTGTTTTGCTAAGCCGTTTAATTAGATTTTCTCATACGAGTGAGGTAAAGGTTTGTATATACTAATAGATTAGAAAACAGTTTTATAAAAGAGCTTTATATTAAAAATAGATTTGAAATCATCTTTGTAAAAGAGTTTTAATATTTACTACTAGTATAGAAACCTTAGTATTTAGAAGTGACATATCACAAAATAATTGTAGAAACAATCAATCACAAAAATTCACATTTCGATAACGTGAATCAAACCATGGAAATCGATATCAAATCGATCAAATAGAAACACCAAGAATCCATGTAACGACCCGTATTTTACGGATCGAAACATCGTGAAATAATTAACAATTGGTTGCATTGTTGATAAGTCGTTCAGGATTTTTCTAAGTCCTAAGTCGGTTTGGACGAGTTAAGAGGTAAGTCTGGGTCGAGTTGCCGACTTAAGGAAGTCACCGAGTTAAGGAAGTGTGGTTGACCGACTTAAGGTAGTGACCGACCTAAGTGATAAGTCATGACCGACTCAAGAGGTTTAGGCGACCTAAGGAAGAGTAGTAGGCGACCTAAGTATTCTGGGGTTAGGTCGTGGGGTAGAGTAGGTCGGCAACGACCTAAGGAAACTGTTGTGAGCGACCTAAGTGTATGGGTGAGTTAAGTTTTAGGTCAGCAGTTCGAGTTAGCGACCTATGATAGTTAGGTCGGAGTTTACGACTTAGGTAGTGTAGACGACTTAAGAAAACCGGCGACTTATAGAATGTGGCGACTTAGTATCTTGGAGCGACCTGTAGGTTAGCGACCTAAGAAGGTTAGCGTGTTAGCGACCTAAGAGTTAGGCGACTTAAGGAGTTAGAACATAACCCAGTAAGGTCGCGTGTGTAGTTTTGTTGTATGAGTTGTTAGGTCGCATGGTATATCTTAAGTGTTAGGTCGCGAGATTTCTAAGTCGTAAGTCGCGCAGTTGTTAGGTCGTAGGTCGCGCGAGTCGTTAGGTCGTTGGGCTTTGTCTTTGTAGTTAGGTCGCAGTCCAGTTGTCTGTGGCTTGTGTTAGGTCGCGAGATTGTTAAGTCGCGTAAGTTTTAGGTCGCATGCCAGCGTTGTTGAGGCACGCTAAGTCGTAAGTCGCTAAGTCGCGCATAGGCTAAGTCGTTAGGTCGAAGACTGTTATGTCGCGTACATCTGTTAGGTCGGAGAGGCTTAGGTCGGAAACGACCTAGGGAGATAGCCGAGTTACGACTTAAGGAAATTTCTGCTATAAATAGGAAGGGTCTTTCTCACTTTTTGGGATCCGGATTTTGAAGCGACGAAGTGCTGCCATTTTGAGAGCTCGACATCTACACTTCTTCACTTCTTTTCTCCACTCTAATCTAGTGCTTCCATCCATCCAAATTGAAGATCAAGGTTGAAGATTCAAGAGCTTGAATTGAAGATCTTCATCTTTTCAAGAGAGATTTCTTCGTTTGAAGCGGAGTCGTGATAGATCAAGCTTGATCCTTCGCTGTCCAAATCTGAAGCGTGTTGATTTGAGGTTGTTTTGGTGATTTGGTGAGTGGTGATTATCTCTCACACGGATCCAAAGGAGTATATCGGATTGTTGGCTCGATTTGGTGTTAAAATAGAGTTTTCCATGCATTTTCTTCATCATAAGTGTAGATCCATATTGATCCATTGTTCATGATGATGTTACATCCATTTTATCATATGTTAACCTATGCAAGTTCATTCATCAAGTTTGTAGAGATATAATTCATGTTTTCATGCTTATTGGACTTTCAACTCTTTAATTACGAAAATGCCATTATTGTTATAATTGTCTACTTAGATCATATTTGAATGCTTGATTGCTTGGATTGATGTTTGATTTGATTGATTGTTATGAACTAGATGATTGATGATTAGATTTAGACCGAAGACGATTCAAAAGCTAAGGGAAAGGCTCTTGAATTGGAAAAGCTGCTCGTGGCATATGTAGTGGGATGATGAAGCTCTTATGCATAGATTTGATGATGTGATGTTGAGATGAGGCTTCGTGAGGATGTGATGAAGCGAGGCAATCATGTGATGAGGACTTGGTCTAATCCAGACGGGATCATTCCAAGCATGTTGATAACTCGGTGATATGATTCGAGTTAAGGATAATGAATGGATATGAGAATAGTCGTCGAGGAGGATGACTAGGAGGCTTGGATAGCATCGTTGTTGAAGGTTCTAGCATGCTCTAAGCAAGAGTACGTTTGGGCAGATTCGATAGTCCCAATGACTAACTGTTGATGGTCGAGTACTCTGGGCAGATTCGATAGTCCTAGGCACGGGTTGCGACGACGTGCGGGAGTTATGTCTAGAACCGGGGTTTCCATTAGCCCTTGACGGACGGTTGAAAGAATGTGCCGGTCATTCAATTAACGGTGATATCGAAGCAATGATAACAGTGATAGCCAGAGTCATGGATGTTTGGTTGTATCGTCATTCGGACTCAAGAGCGGTATTTTCTGGGTGCTTATCTGATTTAGGCCTTGGTACTTGGAAAACATCGCCCTTGACTCGAGTGAAAGTAGCTTTACTTTAAATTGTATGCTCTGCTATGTTTGCTTCTGCTTAGTGTGTGTCTGGGGGCTATCACTGTAGAATGAGGTTGGAGTGGGATGGTTGTATTCCTATTCCTTTTCCTTTATGTTTTTTTTGTATGTTGTTAGTTAATTTACTGCTCACTAAGACTATTGTCTGACTCAAGGCTTTATGTTTTAATTCTTATTGCCTTGGGCTGTTCGTCCATTTTGGGACGGGCAGACTAGGTAGCAGGTGACAGGTGCTGTTCTCTTCTCACGATGCTGATATCGAAGACGAGCTTGAGGGTTGCATATTATCTTCTTATTATATGTACTGGATATTCCGCTGTTTTGTATTCTCTGAGAGATATGTAGTGAGGCTTGATGTATTGACTATGTGGATGTTTGTATTCAACTATTATGGGGTTTTATATGATGTCATTTTGTTCTGTAAAGCTTCAATATACATATGTTCTATTGTATTTTGTCCATGCGCTGTGAGTAATACGATAGATTCTGTTGTTCTAATCTTACCTTGACAATCGTCCATGATCGCCTGGCACACTTTACAGCGCTCTATCTTTAGATTCGGTGCAGGGGTCATGGGCGGTCGTCACATTTGGTATCAGAGCATTGGTTAATCGATTTTACCCAACGCTCGCCATCATAACTACGTATGAGAGACGTAATTGTATTTTGATGGATGAATACTATATACAATATAGTAGTTTAGTTGAGTTTGAGTCTTTTAGGCAGTTGTTTCTCTAGATGTTCTAATCATTCCTTTTTATAGATATTGAGAATGAGTCGAAGAGGGAGACCAGCTGCTAGGGAAGGCATGCTACTGAAGAGACTGCTGATTATGCAGCCATGTTCGAAGCTATGATGACTTCGATCATGAGAAGGATACCAGTTCCGGGGGCAGCAGTTGATGTTGGAGTTCAAGTCCAAACTCCGAAACCAGTGGATTTTGCTAAGTTGTGCAAGGATTATACTGCTCTTGGAGGGAAGGTTTTCTTGGGAACAGAATCAACTATCGAAGTCCAGAGATGGATAGATGCTTGTAGAAGGATCTTTGGTGATTTGGGAATGATGATGCAACTAAGAGGAAGTTGGCATCAAGGCAGCTTCAGGGGAGAGCCTCTGATTGGTGGAACTCTATTACCATCGATACTGCGGAGGAAGAGATTACTTGGGAGCAATTCCAAGCTAGATTTGAAGCTAAGTTCATTTCTACAGCTCAGAAGTCTGTTCTGTTCAAGAAGTTCGTGGAGCTCAAGCAGGGTGGAAGATCTGTTCTTGAGTATGTTTCTGAGTTTGAAGCTTTGTCCAAGTATGCTCGGTCATATATTGAATCTGCTTATCAGAAGAATGAGAAGTTTGTGACCGGCTTGGATAGTTATCTTGGGAGACAGTTGGTGGATCATTTGGATGATTCATTTGAGAAGCTTGTGGAGAAAGCTCTTAGGCATGAGAGTCTGTTTCCTAAGGAAGGACCTGCTGTTGCTGTTACCAGGGGAGAGTCTAAACCACCGCAGGGTGGAAACCAGAAGAGGAAGCAGCAGCAGTAGAAGGGTAAGGATGGCCAGAAGAAGCCGAAAGGCGAGGTGACTTGCTACAATTGTCAGCAGAAGGGCCATTTCTCTAAGGATTGTAAGAATCCGAAGGTGCCGATGAAGTGTCACAACTGTGACAAGCCAGGGCACATCAGGAAGAATTGTCCAGAACCGAGGAAGGACAAGCAGATTGTGCAAGCTTATGCTTTGGGAGCTGTTCCGTCGTCTTCGAAAGCTCCTACAGCTGAAGAGAAAGGAAAGAGTGTGGTTGTTCAAGGTACTCTTTTCTTATGTGGTGTTCCAGTTAGAGTTCTGTTTGATACTGGAGCGTCGCATTCCTTTGTTTGTAATGAACTCGTAGGCCGGTTAGATTTGAAGCCGGATATTGTTGATAGGCCATTGGTTGTGACTAATCCAGTTGGGGGTTCGTCTTGTTTGTGTATGTTATGCCGTGGTCTAATTGTATCGAGTCATGGTTGCTCTTTTGTTTGTGATTGCTTTGTTCTGAACTTTGCGGGGTTCGGAATTATTTTGGGTATGGACTGGCTTAGGAAGTATGCGGCAAAGGTTGATTGCGAGAGATTGGAAGTGACAGTCGAGAATGTGGAGGGGCGAAAGGTTGTAATACGATGTAAGCATGAAGAAGGCGTCTTCATGAGCTTCATGTATTCGCTGGTTGTTCCACGGGATGGACTGTCATCGGTGCCAATCGCTAATGGATTCGAGGATGTCTTTGACGAAGTCAAAGGGTTGCCGCCGCATAGAGAGATCGAGTTTCGTATAGATCTAGTTGAAGGAGCCAGACCTGTTGTGATGCCTCTTAGGCGGATGGCGCCTAGGGAACAACAAGAGTTGAGGGTGCAAGTTGATGATCTTTTGCAGAAAGGATTCATTCGGCGTAGTGTGTCCGAGTGGGGTGCACCAGTTGTGTTTGCAACCAAGGCAGATGGGTCGTTGAGATTGTGCGTCGATTATCGTGAGCTGAATAAGGTGACCAAGAAGAACATGTATCCTCTGCCGAGAATAGATGACTTGTTTGATCAGCTTCACGAAGCTAAGGTGTTTTCTCAGATGGATTTGGCAACAGGATTTCACCAGTTGAGAGTGGCTAAGGATAGTGTGCCGAAGACTGCTTTTCGGACACCATCGGGTTTCTATGAGTGGCTGGTAATGCCGTTTGGATTGACTAACGCGCCAGCATATTTTGTGGATCTTATGAATAGAGTGTTCAGAGATCAGTTGAACAAGTTCATACTTGTGTTCGTGGATGATATTCTGATTTATTCCAGAACTGAAGAAGAGCACAAGACGCACTTGCGTATTGTTTTAGAGATCTTGCGGAAACATCAGCTGAAGGCTAAGTTTTCGAAGTGTCACTTCTGGAAGAGTGAAGTGAGGTTCTTAGGCCATGTGATTTCTGGAAATGGGATAGCGGTTGATCCCGCTAAGGTGGCAGCAATCCAGGATTGGGTTAGACCTAAGAATGCATCTGATGTGAGAAGTTTTCTTGGATTAGCAGGATATTATCGACGGTTTATCAAAGACTTCTCCAAGGTAGCTGCACCGTTAACAGGATTGACGAAGAAGAACCAAGTGTTCAGTTGGGATGCTAAGTGTGAGCAAGCTTTCGGAATCCTGAAAGAGAGATTGACAAGTGCTCCTGTTTAGACTATTCCGAGTGGGAATGATGAGATGGTGGTTTACACCGACGCATGTGGTACTGGACTTGGAGCAGTGCTGATGCAGAGAGATAAAGTTGTTGCGTATGCCAGTCGACAACTGAAGCCGCATGAAAGGAATTACCCGACTCATGATTTGGAGTTAGCGGCGATTGTATTTGCTCTGAAGATGTGGAGACATTATCTGTTGGGAGTTCGATTCCAGTTGTTTACGGATCACAAGTCATTGAAGTATCTTTTCTCCCAAAAGGATTTGAATCTTCGGCAGCAACGTTGGCTAGAGTTTTTGGCATCATAGGATTTTGGTATAGCTTATACTCCGGGAAAAGGGAACGCAGTGGTAGATGCGTTAAGTCGAAGACATGCAGGATTGGGAGCCATGTTTTCAGAATGGAAAAGTCTCGAGTATTTAGCTGGATTTGACTTCAGGTTTAGATGTGAATTGGAACCTGAGATGTTGGCAAACTTATCGATAAGACCTTCTCTAGTGGAAAGGATTGACGAGAGCCAAAAGCGAGACGATAAGCTTGTCAGGATTATCCGTGATTTGGAATCTGGATTGGATCCAGAAAGGGATAAAGGATTCGAGGTCGATCGAGAGGGTTGGCTTCGGAAGCAAGGACGACTAGTTGTTCCCGATATAGATGAATTGAGGAGTGAAATTCTGAAGGAAAGTCATCACTCGAAGTTGACAATTCATCCAGGTGGAAATAAGATGTATCGGGATATGAGGAGAACCTACTACTGGGAAGGCATGAAGAAGGATGTTGGAAATTTCATTTCCAAGTGTATGAACTGCCAGTTGGTAAAGGCTGAACAGAAGAAGCCAAGTGGATTGCTTCAGCCCTTAGAAGTTCCTACATGGAAGTGGGAACAAGTGTCGATGGATTTTATCGATGGATTGCCTAGAACCAGAACGGGAAATGAAGGGATTTGGGTCATTGTGGATCGTCTGACTAAGAGCGCAAGATTCATTCCTGTTCGATCGACTAGGACTGCATCAAAGTTGGCTGATTTGTATGTTAAGTGGATAGTTTGATTCCATGGTATTTCGAAGAGTATAGTGAGCGATCGAGACCCATTGTTCACTAGTGGATTTTGGAAGAGCTTCCAGGAAGTTTTGGGAACCGAGTTGTGTTTGAGTACAACTTATCACCCTCAAACAAATGGTCAGACCGAGAGAGTCAACCGAGTTTTGGAAGATCTTCTTAGAGCTTGTGTTTTGGATTTCGGAGGATCTTGGGAAGATCACCTTCACTTGGTGGAGTTTGCGTACAACAACAGTTACCAGTCTAGTATTGGTATGGCACCGTATGAGGCATTGTATGGAAGACCGTGTAACTCTCCGACATGTTGGTTGGAAACTGGAGAAAAGCTGATACTTGGGCCAGAGATGATTCGGCAGACTTCAGATTGTATAGAGATCATTCGGCAACGAATGAAGGCAGCCCAAGACCGTCAAAAGAGTTATGCTGATAAGCGTCGAAAGGATTTGGAATTCGACGTAGGAGATATGGTTTTTGTGAAGATTTCTCCACTGAAGAATGTTATTCGATTCGGGAAGAAAGGAAAATTGACTCCGAGATTTGTTGGACCATTCCCGATTACCGAGCGAATTGGAAAGCTCGCTTATAGATTGGTATTACCGGAGAAGATGTCGAGTGTGCACAATGTTTTTCATGTATCATATCTACGGAAGTATGTGCACGACTCGAATACAGTGGTTTCTGCTGATAGCTGTGAAGACTTCGAAGTTGATCCAGTCGATAGAAGACCTCGTAAGCCGCTTCGTGTCGTTGAAACCGACACGAAACAGCTGAGGAGGAAGGTAGTTAAGTTGCTCAAGATACAATGGAGTGATGATGATAACGACTGTACGTGGGAGGTGGAAGAGAATATGAAGGCAGCTCATCCTGAACTCTTCAAGGTATGGCCCTAAGGTGTCGTCTCATCTCGCGATATTGTAACTTGTTCTAGTTTTAGAATTCTGTACGCTAAGTTAGAATTGGATGCATGGTTTGTTGATTGCTATGGATGGTAGGCGTACAGAATAGTCTTTGATTGCTTTGTTGCTTGGAATTTTGGGGGCAAAATTCCTAAGGGGGAGAGAATGTAACGACCCGTATTTTACGGATCGAAACATCGTGAAATAATTAACAATTGGTTGCATTGTTGATAAGTCGTTCAGGATTTTTCTAAGTCCTAAGTCGGTTTGGACGAGTTAAGAGGTAAGTCTGGGTCGAGTTGCCGACTTAAGGAATTCACCGAGTTAAGGAAGTGTGGTTGACCGACTTAAGGTAGTGACCGACCTAAGTGATAAGTCATGACCGACTCAAGAGGTTTAGGCGACCTAAGGAAGAGTAGTAGGCGACCTAAGTATTCTGGGGTTAGGTCGTGGGGTAGAGTAGGTCGGCAACGACCTAAGGAAACTGTTGTGAGCGACCTAAGTGTATGGGTGAGTTAAGTTTTAGGTCGGCAGTTCGAGTTAGCGACCTATGATAGTTAGGTCGGAGTTTACGACTTAGGTAGTGTAGACGACTTAAGAAAACCAGCGACTTATAGAATGTGGCGACTTAGTATCTTGGAGCGACCTATAGGTTAGCGACCTAAGAAGGTTAGCGTGTTAGCGACCTAAGAGTTAGGCGACTTAAGGAGTTAGAACATAACCCAGTAAGGTCGCGTGTGTAGTTTTGTTGTATGAGTTGTTAGGTCGCATGGTATATCTTAAGTGTTAGGTCGCGAGATTTCTAAGTCGTAAGTCGCGCAGTTGTTAGGTCGTAGGTCGCGCGAGTCGTTAGGTCGTTGGGCTTTGGCTTTGTAGTTAGATCGCAGTCCAGTTGTCTGTGGCTTGTGTTAGGTCGCGAGATTGTTAAGTCGCGTAAGTTTTAGGTCGCGTGCCAGCGTTGTTGAGGCACGCTAAGTCGTAAGTCGCTAAGTCGCGCATAGGCTAAGTCGTTAGGTCGAAGACTGTTATGTCGCGTACATCTGTTAGGTCGGAGAGGCTTAGGTCGGAAACGACCTAGGGAGATAGCCGAGTTACGACTTAAGGAAATTTCTGCTATAAATAGGAAGGGTCTTTCTCACTTTTTGGGATCCGGATTTTGAAGCGACGAAGTGCTGCCATTTTGAGAGCTCGACATCTACACTTCTTCACTTCTTTTCTCCACTCTAATCTAGTGCTTCCATCCATCCAAATTGAAGATCAAGGTTGAAGATTCAAGAGCTTGAATTGAAGATCTTCATCTTTTCAAGAGAGATTTCTTCGTTTGAAGCGGAGTCGTGATAGATCAAGCTTGATCCTTCGCTGTCCAAATCTGAAGCGTGTTGATTTGAGGTTGTTTTGGTGATTTGGTGAGTGGTGATTATCTCTCACACGGATCCAAAGGAGTATATCGGATTGTTGGCTCGATTTGGTGTTAAAATAGAGTTTTCCATGCATTTTCTTCATCATAAGTGTAGATCCATATTGATCCATTGTTCATGATGATGTTACATCCATTTTATCATATGTTAACCTATGCAAGTTCATTCATCAAGTTTGTAGAGATATAATTCATGTTTTCATGCTTATTGGACTTTCAACTCTTTAATTACGAAAATGCCATTATTGTTATAATTGTCTACTTAGATCATATTTGAATGCTTGATTGCTTGGATTGATGTTTGATTTGATTGATTGTTATGAACTAGATGATTGATGATTAGATTTAGACCGAAGACGATTCAAAAGCTAAGGGAAAGGCTCTTGAATTGGAAAAGCTGCTCGTGGCATATGTAGCGGGATGATGAAGCTCTTATGCATAGATTTGATGATGTGATGTTGAGATGAGGCTTCGTGAGGATGTGATGAAGCGAGGCAATCATGTGATGAGGACTTGGTCTAATCCAGACGGGATCATTCCAAGCATGTTGATAACTCGGTGATATGATTCGAGTTAAGGATAATGAATGGATATGAGAATAGTCGTCGAGGAGGATGACTAGGAGGCTTGGATAGCATCGTTGTTGAAGGTTCTAGCATGCTCTAAGCAAGAGTACGTTTGGGCAGATTCGATAGTCCCAACGACTAACTGTTGATGGTCGAGTACTCTGGGCAGATTCGATAGTCCTAGGCACAGGTTGCGACGACGTGCGGGAGTTATGTCTAGAACCGGGGTTTCCATTAGCCCTTGACGGACGGTTGAAAGAATGTGCCGGTCATTCAATTAACGGTGATATCGAAGCAATGATAACAGTGATAGCCAGAGTCATGGATGTTTGGTTGTATCGTCATTCGGACTCAAGAGCGGTATTTTCTGGGTGCTTATCTGATTTAGGCCTTGGTACTTGGAAAACATCGCCCTTGACTCGAGTGAAAGTAGCTTTACTTTAAATTGTATGCTCTGCTATGTTTGCTTCTGCTTAGTGTGTGTCTGGGGGCTATCACTGTAGAATGAGGTTGGAGTGGGATGGTTGTATTCTTATTCCTTTTCCTTTATGTTTTTTTTGTATGTTGTTAGTTAATTTACTGCTCACTAAGACTATTGTCTGACTCAAGGCTTTATGTTTTAATTCTTATTGCCTTGGGCTGTTCGTCCATTTTGGGACGGGCAGACTAGGTAGCAGGTGACAGGTGCTGTTCTCTTCTCACGATGCTGATATCGAAGACGAGCTTGAGGGTTGCATATTATCTTCTTATTATATGTACTGGATATTCCGCTGTTTTGTATTCTCTGAGAGATATGTAGTGAGGCTTGATGTATTGACTATGTGGATGTTTGTATTCAACTATTATGGGGTTTTATATGATGTCATTTTGTTCTGTAAAGCTTCAATATACATATGTTCTATTGTATTTTGTCCATGCGCTGTGAGTAATACGATAGATTCTGTTGTTTTAATCTTACCTTGACAATCGTCCATGGTCGCCTGGCACACTTTACAGCGCTCTATCTTTAGATTCGGTGCAGGGGTCATGGGCGCTCGTCACAATCCAGAAAAGAAATCATCAAAGTTGATATTAATTGACATTAACTATATGGATAATCAAAAATCGATAAATTTTGAAATCCACATAAAAATAGGCTAATTTCCAGAAATCAACAGCCACAGACGTCTATCACCTGTTTCGGGAAATATTTTTCCTGAAGCCACAGACGTCTGTGGATAATCCACAAACGTCTGTCACCTATAGCAGGACAGAATTTTCAAAGCCCTTAAATGAGCAAACCTACACAACTTCTTGGATTCGGAGCGATTGAATGAGCAACGGCGACATAGGATTTATGCCAAGCGACAATCCAGCCCTAAAGGCTCTTCAATTCACCCAAAACAACATGTCTAAACACCATACTAGGGTTTTCATAAATTTTGACTTCAAAATACCAAAATTAGGAAAATTCACCAAACCAATTCAATTCAAAAGCAATTGAATAAGAAATAGATATTAGTAATTCATACCAAGCAATCAAGGATAGTTATAGACATAGATGTGAGATAAAAATCTCACCTTTTTACACAAAAACAAGGAAGGAGAAGCTTGAAAACAAAGGAGGATCAACCACTCTTCAATCCCAACTCAAGAAGCTTGAATTTAAGCTTAAAAGAGAAACATTTCCTAAGTTAGGTTTAGGAATTTCTGAAATTGAAAGGAGAACGAGTTGGGGAAGAAGAAGAGAAGGCTTACCAAAGCTTCTTCTTGAATTTGGAGCTAGAACTTGATTTGCAAATTGGAAACTAGGGCTTAGGAATTCTAATTCTTTTTCTCTTCCCCCATTTTTATCTAAAGCTTGAGTTGTATTAGGAAAATGAAATGAATGAAGAGAAGAGAGGGTGAAGCTTGGGTCTAATGGGCTGAAACTAAACCAAAGCCCTAAGTGAAAAAGTATCAAAATTTCACTAACTCCAAACATATCAATGTTTATACTCAAAAAGGTCGCAAATGCCATTTTGGACTCAATGGAAGTGGTCTCGAGTCCCAATTCGACTGTTTGCAAAAAGTAGCTTTTCGGACCTTAATCCGATTAACTATTCTATATTTAAATAAAATATTTAAATATTCAAAACTTTAAAATATGCGGTTTGTTACATTCCAGCAGCCACTGCCGAGAACAATGGGTTTCGAAACCCTAGTTCAAAAATTGTCGAGCATCCCACCGTTGAGTCGACGCAAAAACTACATAGATGAAGTCCCCTCGGTCCACTCTACAATACCCACAAATTGATTCGACGATCGGACAAATTTGATCGAGGCGCGATGAACTGTCGTGAATAGTTCGACGTTTTCTGAACAAACGATGAACCAAAACGAAAAACAAATTGCAAATCTGAGATGCGCTCGTCAAGAGCTTCAAATCGATATATAATTCGATATATATTGAGGAGTTTGAAATTTTTGATTTGGTTTTGATTTGCATTTGAATTTGAAATTTTGTTTTGATTTGTCTGCCATTGGAGAGAGGAGATGAGAAGGAATTGTACATACAGACAAATGAAAACAGAACAACCTATGGTTTATAATGAGCTATTTATAGGCAGAACAGAAAATAGATGAATGGACACGATTGATTTACACGTTGAACGATAAATGGACCGAAAACCCGTTCTGTCTCCGGAACGAAGATGGGTCATCCCATATATCAAAATAGATGTTTTCAAATAATTTAAATCCAATGGAACAGGTTTCAGGTCCTAATTCCATCGTATGAAGAAGTTATGATAAAATTAGCTTATTTCAAATTGATTTCAATTAAATTGATTTCTAGGCGTTTCGAGTCTGTACGATCAAACGACAAGTCTGATCGTTACGAAACTTGAAATCCTATAATAATTTACCGTTACGAATCCGATGAAACTAGTTTCGTCGAAATCCGAGTCAGTGGCCAAAATGGCTATATTTCAGTTAATTAAATAAATTAATAGTAAATAAATTAAATCACTTTTTTAATTTAAATTTTAATAATTTACAGCTTCTATCATTTTTGATTTCTTAACCATTTACAATAGTTTAAACAAATTTAGATGTCAATTTAAAGTTTATTAATCCATCAATTCCAGTGTTTAATTTCAATTTCATTCAATTCAGAAATTATAAACTAAAATTCCAAATTCCATTTATTAAATTTTTTATCATTGTTATTCAAGTCTTTTATTACAATAAGGGTATAACTAACATTAGTTTATCTCTTAGCACATTAATGTTTCCCAATTTCATCTTAATTTCTATTTATGTAATAATTAAATATTAAATTTCATTTAATTGCAATTAATCCAATTATTATAATTTAAATTCCAATAAATTGATAAATCTTCATTTCCATTCCTTTAATTCAACTAATTATCATAATATGAATAAAATTAACATTATTTCCAAATATTAACTTAATTTACATTAACATAGTATTTAATTACATTTATTGAAATTGATTTCCAATTTAAATTAACAGGTTAAATAAATAGGTAATATATAATAATTGTTACCATTAACTTTTAATCACACTTATAAGTTATTATTAACAAACAAATGTTACAATTCTTATATAACCAAAATTTTATTCAATGGTCATTCATTTCATACTATTTCATTTATTAATTTAATGTTTGCATTTGTTTCTTATATAAATTTATAACCAAGTATAACAATTTACATTATTTCAATTAATTGCAATTTCATTCAAATTGTTAATTATTAGTTTTAATTATCATTTGTTACTTCATTTTAGTATTCATTTCATTATTAAATTACATATTTTTTATTTCTTCCAAATTTAATTACCAAAACTTATTAAATTAACAAATTAAATCATCGAAATTTACGGGTCGTTACATAAGTCAATATTCATATGTGCCTCTTCAACCACAATAACAAGAGTATAATCACCCACGAGCTTAAGCTTTTTACTCGGGGGAGGAGGTGGAATATCAGCAAGAGCATTACCACTTGCATTTATTTTAAGTACCTCTATTGTCTTATCAATAGAATCCTCAATGGGAGCAAGTTCGCTTGATTTGGTTAAGATGGAAGCACCTTTTTTGGTCCTTTTCTCTTTGGAAGTGACAACGAGAGCAGAAGATCCTAAGTCAAAGAAGGAAGCTTACGAGACAATATCATTAGAGGACTTGTACAGGTTGTAATAAAAGCTTACCGATTATTGGTAATCAATGATTGTTTCTCTTTGGCATTTCCTTTTATCATTGGAGGCTCCCCAAGTATCAAGTGATTATCTAAATTTAGGTAGAATTGATGAAAATTTACTTTCGTCAAAAGATTAAGCTTAATCATGTCGCCCATGCTCTAGGAAGTTGAACCAGGGATTGGATAGTGTTATTATCGGAGGAGCTTAAGTGCTTAGAGGTAGGATCTAATAGAAAACATTCACCTTGAGAGATTGATAGATATAACATAAATGCTAGAAAGTAGAAACTTACTAATAACAAAGAAAGTTCCCCTAATCTTCGAGTAGCATCTGACATAGAAAAACCGGTTTTCCCATTTCTTTGTCTTGTTGACTGGGTTGGTGATTAAACTTTTTAGAAAGGGACGAATGCGATATAATGGATTATCCTACTACTTACCTATTCTTATAAGGCTAGCTATAGTATGAGGATTTCGACACTTAGAGAAGGTAGTTTGGCCTCTTTAGCAAGAATTTCTAAGCAAGTCAAATAGGTGTCTGAATTCGAATCAGTTGGATTGGAGCGATGTTTAGGTGCTTTAGGAATCGCAAGAGAGAGTTAGGAAAAGGAAGATATCCTGAGTGCCATATGTGAATTTGTGTGAAGGCGAAGAACCCTTTTGGAGGGTAGTCTGTCCTACTAGAAGGACTGGTAAGCGTGGCTTCTATACCTGTGATACCAAATTGCTTGAGAATGTTGTCCACTTCTTCTTAAGTGGTAATATATGATGGTTTAAGAAGTTGATCCCCTTTCTTAGTAGATGGAGAAGCTTTAGGACCCTTATTGATCCTCTTGATTCCTTTCTAGACTGCTTTCATGCCTTCTTTTTTACCTGTCAGATGATATTATTCCAAATTAGAAAGATGCTAATTAGAATGCTCATGATATAGAATGGGATATTATATTCTAAAACAAGGAATAGCTAATTGATTGCCTAGATTATGACACCAAAATGTTAGAAGTTTAAAATCATGGGTTATATTTACAACAACTCAATGACCACTTAATAGTTAATGTCGAATTCATAGAAAACTTAAACTTTTAGGCCAATTAAGAGTACAAAAAAATTATTAGACTTGTGGTAAGAAAGTAAACATGTAGGTGTTTACAAGAAACTTAAAGTAAGAATTATCATGAGAATATCCCAAGTATTATGTCGCATCAATAAATCCATGTTGAATGGGTGAATTAATGTTGGATGCCACATTAGTTACACTATAAAATTATAGTGTAATGTCGCAACCACGGTCACTGTCGAAATGATAAAATAACGACATCAATGAGTAATGTCAACATAGTTCAAAAATGCTAAATGTATAAGTAGATTATAAATTTACTACAACAACTATATCGTGAAACAACAATGTCGCAGAGTTTGAATTAAAGCGTTTAAAATTGTTACCGAAAAAGAGCAATAACATACAGTAAGGCTATTGATATCAAACAATAACCCCATAAATCAATACCAAATTTGTACGACAATGCTTTTAATTAATGTCGAATTCATGTGTGTCGTATCAATATATAATGTCCGACATAAAACTTCTCATGACAATAACTCTTGGATTTTTAAATTGATTATCCGATCATTGTTTAGTTACTAACGACATAAGAGTTTTGTACTATAAGTTTTCTAAATGTCGGGATTAGTTACCAGAATAATAAGCAAGAAAAATACCTAATTGATACCGAACATCATAGTAATATCGTAAAACATAAGTTCTTTTATAGGATAAGGCGATATTGGGTTTCGGGTCTAATAAGTTATCCATTTTGGCATTGAGCAGGAAGTTCTCAAACATCAGAGTCTCTACCACCTAACTTCAATTAACCCAATAAATCTTCCAGTAATATAGTAAACCAAATTTAATTCCATTTTGAAAATATTACATATTATTATTTTAACTAATTAATAATTTGAAACCTAGTAATCAAAACTTAACATCTAAACCTAAATCTTGAATCAAAATAAAAAATAAACCAAATAAAACCCTAATAATAATTCATAATAAAGATCCCTAATTCAGAATAATCGATGAAATAAGAATTGAAAATCAAACCTAAATAAAAGCTCGGATGTTTGAGATGTAAGATTTTGAATGATTTGGAGAATTAGAAATTTTCTTTTGCTTGAGTTTGAAATGCAGGTAAAAGAGGAATGAAGAAGAAGCCCAAGTACGTATAGGAGGAAGAAGATGAACATATGATATTGGATTTAATTTAAATGAATGAACAAATTCAACTGAAATAGCAATAGACGGCAAGCGTCATTATTGCGGTATTGACTTGAAAAGTCAATGCTTCCTTCGTGCTAGGGGCAAATGTTACTACTATTATTTCGAAGGAGTACAGCATGTCGGCATCTCCATGATCTCACATTAACAAGTGATGTCGAAAGTATGAAGATAGTATGTCATCAAAGCCAATACAAAAACCAACAATGTCGCCCTACATCAACAAAGGTTAATAGACAATGCTGCAAGTCATCAAAGAAGCTAATGATATCAAATTCCACCACTAACGCATACCACTAATAAAGCTTAGTAAATGATGTCGGAGAAATCTATGTCGAAAGCCATCAATGTTATAATGGCATGATGTATCATTGATGCCTCATCACATTGATTTCGCATTCCATCAATGTAGCACTTCCTCTATGAAACTAGAAGAATCAATGTCACTTCATATTGATACCGTGTTTTCCAATACTGCCTTACTCTAATGTCATCCTACAAGTGATGTCACAACTCAGCAATACCGCTTCCACATTGATATAGCCTCTTATCAATGTCGTTTCCTTCTGATATTGCTCCACCTTGATGCCGCTCATCATTAATACCGCCCCTTGTCAATACCGCTTATTATCAATACCGCCTATTATCAATGCCATCTATTATTGATGCCGTTTATTATCGATGTCGCACCTTAATGATGCCATAATTCATCAATAGACAAAGGGATGCATAGGTTATCAAAACAAAGCATAACTATGAGCGCCATTGAAGTGGTAAACACCGAAGTTCAGGCATGCCGCATGGACACGGAGCAACCATGCCACACCTCTCAACCCCTATAAACATGGACTTAGGGGCATGAAAGGAAGGGACGATTCATTCTTTTCTCATTTCACACATTTTCAACTTTGTAACCCTAAAAAGATTTGGGGATTTTTGCCGATTGTAACACTCGAACTTTGTACACATAAGGTTTTAAATGTCAAACGTTTGCATGACGTATCTTTTATAAACAATGACTCTTCACTCATGGAATGATCTTTGACTTGCATGTTGAATAAAATGACATAGCTTGGACTCTTGATTCATATGCCTTTATGATTTTCAACATGACTTCTGCCTTGCTATTGAACACACATAAGACTAACATGGATTTGACACGGAGCATATGTCATCCTAGCAAATTAGCCAACGATTGCCTTAGATTTTCCTTAACCAAGTTCACTTTCCTCACACTTTTTGGGGTCGACAAAGAAATTCGTTAACAATATCCTATCTCGAAACATCTTGACCAAGAACAGTTATAACAAAATTTTAGTTTTTATTAAGATTAATTACTCACGACTGCAGTTATTTGCAACAACAATCACATAACATTTTATCTAAGGATTTCTTATTTATGTACTTTAAATTAATTCCTTAATAAATTATATCACTCTATAATAAAGTATAATAGAAATAAAATATCTTAATTACAAACAAGATTGGTTACAGCATTAGGTATATGTAACAAACTACATAATTGTCCCTAGAGCATACCTCTGATTCTCTTAATCTCCCACTTGCACTTGAGGTCAATTATGGATTCTTAATCCCATTCCTTCGATCAGTTTACTCAATACTGATCAAGCCAATACCTTCTTGAATGGGTATGTTATATTGTTTTATTTCTACTATGTCAGTCAACACTTCTCCAACATTGATAAACTACCTTTATCATATTGAACTTTCGGAGTATGTTTCTTGACTTCTTGTGATCCCATAATTATTTCACTATATACCTATATCACAACACTATTTTCTTAGAACAATGTAATTTGATTCTCAATATCTGGAATCACCACTAGCGCTGTAACAACCCGCATATTTTACGATTGTATATTTAAATGTTTTATTTAAATATAACGTCGTTAATCAGATTGAAGTCCGAAAAACTACTTTTTGTAAACAATCGAATTGGGACTCGAGACCACTTCCATTGAGTCCAAAATGGCGTTTACAACTTTTTTGAGTATAAACATCGATATGTTTGGAGTTGAGTGAATTTTGCTATTTTCTATTTTGCGCTTTGGGTTTGGGTTTCAGCCCATTAACCCCAACTGAATACCATAACTCCACTCAACTTCCTTCATTCACTTTCATTTCCTAACACTCTCTAGCTAAAACAGAAATGGTGGAAGAGAAAAGGAAATAGAAATTCCAAACCCTAGATTCATTTGCAAACTCAAGTTCTTGCTCCAAATTCAAAGAGAAGCTTAGGTAAGCATCCTCTTCATCTTCTCCATCTCTATCTCTCTTCAATTTCAGAATTTCCTAAACCCTAACTTAGGAAATGTTTTTCTTTTGAGCTTAGATTGAAGCTTCTTAGGTTAAAATTCACTACAACAAAAAGTGTCTTTTATAGCGGCATATAGCCGCTATTAATCACAACCATAGCGGTTTGATAAGCGCTGTATACGACATGTTATAAAAAACTGTTGAATATTTATAACACAAAATATGCCGCTATGGTTGAGCTTAGTTTTATAACGCAAATTAGCCGCTATGGTACGTTAATTCAATAGCTCATTATAGCCGCTATAATACAGCTAAATTTCAACGGAATTGGAAATCTTTATAACACCATTTTGCCGCTAAAAAATATTTATTCAATAGCGGTCATTTCACGCTATTAAATCAACATGTTATAGTATTGATAAATTCTTTTACAGTTCATATATGCCGCAATAAAAATCGTAGATACACTTTTCAAGAGCTATGCCTATATATTACATTTTAATATTAGCAATCAAACTAAATCATCATAAACGAATAAAGATTATAATCAACAAATATAACACAAGAGCATGCTCAGAAAGAAATGTGATATATTTTTCATTACAGTGTACTCATAAACACAATACCAAAAATTAGTTCACCACAGTCACAAGCAACCTGCAACTGAGCCTACTTATCACCGAAACCACTTTCTACAACCAAACCATTCTTCATCGACTACCTCCCTGCTCCTTTCTCATCAAAATCAGCATCACCGCCAATCCTGCAACTCATCCATTTGCCTGCACACAATTACCAAGATCACCATCACTTGAACCATTTCAAATAATCACATCTTATCTAAAATTGCAACAAAAAATTTACCCTGAGGAGCTTCTTTATGACATAACAGCACCACTCCTGATGTTCCTCTTCTTAATAAGCTTTTGCATTCTGTCGCTCATCCACTCAGATAAGTCCAGCCAACCAAACAATAATGCAACTCAATCAAACAATGTCACATGTTGTTACAAATAATAATGAAATTAAGCAAGTGCGTCAATTAAGCAAATATGCAATCAAGACACTCTTATTCCAACATTTATTGAGACAACATATAGCAAAAGAAGTTTTAGAAATGTACTGGAGTTGAAGCATTTATAAATTATAGATGTTATTTCTAATTCTGTATTTAAAACCCAAGTTGAAGCATTTATTAATTAAAAAAATTCTATGAAGTATAATACTTCAAAGACCAAATTGGATTGCTTACTAAAATAATCAGGTATATAACATAAAGGAAATTACTTACTGAAAATAACTAAATAATATTATTAGTTACCTTTACGTGATGAGAATTTAGGTTACCTTTGCGCCATCACATTATGAGCCGGAGTCCCACACGTAGGGTGAAGCAACACATCCAGCCCAGTAAAGGCGCTTAACCAAAGTCCACAATCTTCAGATTACCTATGATATTGATAAGGCAAGAGTTAAATAGCATAAAATTTAGGAATCTTCCCAATTTTTATGCTATTCAACTATGCCTCATCAATATCATTTAGACCTTATACCATAGTGACAACATCTATGATTGATGTAAACGCACCTGTGTTAAAACTTATAATTCAGATTTTACCAAATTGGGATTATTTGTTGTAAACGCACCTTTGTTAACATCTATATTCATTCACAAAACATATCATAGGTTCAGTCTCCACAGTCCAAGCCACTTGAGCACAACAAACACACAATAGAAAAAAACATATATAATGATAGTATTTTCTATCCATAGCCCATGCCCATCCACGTGTTAAACGAAAAGCAGATTCAGAACTTGAAGAGCATTCGAAATTGTAGTTGATTGCCGTGTAACTGTTTGGGTCTGCCCTTCTGCACACCTCGCATTCTACAAAATAATCACACTCCATCAATATTTTCTCTAGTGCTGTGTTTATTTTCAACTCATTAGAAGCCAATGCACAAGGCAGTCCACAAAATAATCACAAGTATTACATGTAGTTGGATATATTTTGTGGAGCAATTCATTCCTTTATTCCTACATAGCAAGCATGCATATATATTGTATAAAGCAGTACATAATGGTCCATTATGTTTTTTTCCCCAATAGTCCTGTTATTATTGTTTCCATAACACGTGGACATATGAACTGCCTTTATGGATACATATCTCGGTTCTACATTGAATGATTTGTATGGAAGTTAAAATAGAGATGCCAACTTAAACTTTTTAAAATGTAAAATCATGAAATGGCACAGATGCCACCAAACACTTGTATGGTTCTATTGCTGCTACAAGAATTTGAACTAATATCGCATAACTATTATATAAGTTTATAACAAATTAAAATGAGCTAAGAATTTATAACACCGGGTTGTCAATTTCAAGATACCAATGAGGATGATTTTGATAAAAGGAGAAGATCAAACTTTCTAAAGAAGTTATAACAGGCCCCCAACAAAGTGCAACTGATCTACTAAGTGAGATGCAAGGAATGGGGATATTGTAGAGTTACAGTAACAAAAACCAGGAAGCTTGAAATTCAAAATAATCCATTTTGATACATTGATTGGCTTATATACATAAACCTATATGACTATGAAATACAACTGCATTTTTCATTGTCTATTTACTTTTATGTAAAAAAATCATTCACCGTGGACCATACAAATTACTTGTTAACATGCCAGTATAAAAAAGGAAAAATAAATTACCAATGCAGCAGAACATATCAATGATTTTGAAGGCAGTTTCTGTCTATATGCAATATCAGAAGGATTAAGGTGTTTAGGCTGCTTTAGTTGGAGACCTCTGCCCTTCCAAACTTCTGTATTTCCTGATAAATAATTATATGGTAACAAGAACAAGTTATTAAACAAATAACTAGGTTAGAAGTTAATAGAAAAAGAAAAGGAACGAATTATGTAGGATAAACTTCAATGAAAATCATGCTACATGCATCACCTAATATGAGAACTGATACATAGCTACTTAAGGAGAGAATATGAAAGCATATGCAAGAAACTGAAACTGTTCATTTGACTAAATTACAGGTACTGACATAAATAGATTACACTAAACTTATAAAAAAGAAATTTCTGTAGATATGAAACAATAATACTAACATAAATAAGTCACTAAACTTATAAAAGAGGAATTCCTGTAGATATGAAACAATAATACTGACATAAACAAGTCACTAAACTTATAAAAGAGGAATTCCTGTAGATATGAAACAATAACTTTGTAAAAAGGACAAACAAAACTGAATCAAGGGCATGTGAGAGAAATCAACAACTCTTACATCACTCCCAAGAGAAATCGTTGCCACACAAATTCAGAAGAGTGCATTTCAGTAACTACATTAAGACACTCTTGCTCCAAACCCCTCGACCTCACATGTTCGTAGTAGTTCTATTCACACGTGTTTCTGCAATAACAGAGTAGTATGGCCTACAACAGAAATATGAAGAACAAAACCTGTTATGGGCATTTGTATACAGCCCTCAATATAATACAGCCCATTTTCAAGTCATCAACAACTGCTGCTGCTGCATCTAGTTCTGGTATAGCAGATAGAAATGCTTCCACAATTATATCTCTGACGGTTTGTTTACTTTTTTTTAATTTTGACTAATATGTCGTGTTCAGCTTGTTTTTTCCTTCGTCTAATCTGCTTATATTTTTAAAATTCATAATAGAATGGAGAGAACAGGAATTTGATAGACGTGAAACCTAGGACACCAGATATGTCATTAGATGAATCAATGACTTGGAATAGTATAGTAGATGAATCAATGACTCGGAATACTAAGGTCTGCACCAACTTAGGTCTGTGTTCGTAAAATTCATTTTAACTATCTTTGTCTCAAACAGAACCAAGCTTCTACCCTACTATAAATCAAGTCAAATTATAGTATACTTCGGTTGCTTGAAGATCAGTTTACCTGCTTATTAATAATTACTCCAACAGCCATTAAGCTTATGTGTGCTCGCTTTACAATTGAAGGGCTTTTGAATTTGCCATTTTTTCTCTTGCACCTACCTATTGTTGCGTCATTATAAAATCTAATTAATTTTCTTATATGATAAACAGGTAAATTGTTCGGTCCATTTGGGTTAGCTGGGTTAGTTGGGTGGCGACGGTAGGCTGACAAAATCAATAAACAACTGATGCTAGGTCAATGAAGCTCCTTTGTAATCTAAACACTTTTTTTTTACACCAGACGCAAACAAACTGCCAATCACCATGTTGTGGACATTTTTGTAATGGAATTATTTCATGCAAACTTGCTATCTTTGTTCTGCATAATATAGCATGCCTATATTTGCTCAAATTTAAATAACCCCTTGTCATTTCTATATCTTTTGAGATATTTTTCATTTGATTCAATATAGCACATCTATTTTACTTTTTCTTCATGCCAGTTATTTGCTATGCTTTTTAATCACTTTGCTGAGCAATACCACAGTTTATTACTGTAATATGAAGAGAATATGTGCCTTTGTAGTTTACAATCTATACCGCAACATGCTAATTACTGTTTTATAGAAGTATGAAAAACATGTTGTATGTCGACTTATATTGTACCATCAAAAATATTATGGGTTAGTGTTGTGTTTGTACTGCTACGTTACTGCACCTATACTTTATTTTTTCTTCCCTTTATTTCTTTAGAATTTTTTGATTCATCTTACTGCTGTTTCAACTAAGACCGCAGTTTTCTATGCTATGAGAAGAAATAATTCATTATCAACAATCCAAAGTATAATAGATAACGGTTTATTGTCTGACGATTCATTGTTGCGTACAAATATTTTTGAGCTTCCCTTATTTGAGCATGAATTACAAAATGAATATACATGTAAAAAACCAAATAAATACAATTATACTCAGACTATTTAATCATTTAATATTCATACAGTATCCTTAGTACCATGCATACAGAGTTGTATTCCGACTGTCAATCCAATATATCTTTTAACGTATGCCTAAAAGCAAGTAATGAAAATGGTTTTACGACAATTTTTCCATAGTCACGGATTTTTAAACATCCGCATAGCATGAGCTCGTAATAAACAGTAATTTTAAACCAAAAAATGAATTTTGGCATTAGCATCCAACGCCGTCCATTTACTATGGAAGTGGACTCGTAATGATCGCAACTCAAGTGGAAAGGTAAGTAAAGATTATCCTTACAATAGTGCATGCTAAGGTCATAGATTTGTATCATATCACTTAATTAAAGTTGCTAAATATTTTTTGGTTCATTTATATATCGTAGGCTACTGTAACTGCAAGTATAGCTCCTCAGCTATGGCATCCACCAAGTGGTATAATAATGACTAATGATATAGCAGATGCAAAGCCTGAAGAAGCAGTGTCCTGCTTTGCATTATCTATAGAGTTTGTAAGAAAATAAAATAAAATGCATTACCTCTGGAGAAGGTTCAACACCAAAAGCTTTTATCCTCTCAATAACAAACTTTGACAAACAATTCAAAATACCAGGCGCACAACTCAAGACCCAGCTCCGAAACTTTTCAATAGAAACCTTCTTCTCATTTTCCAACACATTAAAATCCCAAACCATTTCATCATCCTCAGCAATCTCACCACCCACCACCATAACCTGTGAAGTAAAAAAAGAATGCTTGAATCTTGCAGATTTCTGGATATTGTAAATGCTGCTCTTAATAAAATACGATGAATATAGACGCAAAATTCAGACAAACAAATAATGTTCAAAACGAAAAGAGTGAGACTTGATCAAACACACCGATAACACCAAATGAGTAAATTCCCGCACAATGAAATCTGTAGTCTCAATCTTGACTCTCCAATCTCTGTCCATAACCCAACACATGTGAAAAATCATCAACAAATCCGTCGTGCTCAATACACCCCAACTTGTTCAGACTCGTCATCAAACTCCAATTTACACTCGATTTCGGAATTCAAACAAGTTTCGTAATAAACCCTAAGCAACAGATTCAACGAATCGGAAGCAGGCATGCGAGTGCAGCATCTATTTTCCTCCAGTTACCGTTATGTGGTTGGAACACAAAGATTCTTTTCCATGCAAACACATCACAAAACTTTCTTTAGACCAGCAAACTATGCTAAAACCAATTTCATTTTGAAATCATGGTAAAATCACTTCCGGTTTCGAAATAAAAACCATGTTAATATGAAACTATGCTAAAACCAATTTCATTTTGAAGCATGTTTTTTTCAACTGCAGCTACTCGAATCAGCTCTAGTCAAATATTAAACACAAATTGCACATCCAATTTCAAGCATCCAATAATATAACAGAGATTTTCAACTTAATCCTACCGAATAATCATCATAACAATTCTTACAGCAATCTAATTGATATAGTCATCACAAATTTAATCAGGTAAACATGCTATGAACGTAATGCGAGAGTTTTCCAGGATTAAACATGTCTATAGAAGTCTGAAAAATTCTACTCATTGAAGACTGCAAGAAAGTAATCCAACGAGCAAACATTGAAAAAATATTAGAGACAAAGAGCTTACCTAGAAATAAAATAGTTCCTAACGAATTTGAACGCAAATATAATAATAACCAAATGATAAAGTCGAATTAAAACAGTTAATAAACATAACCTAGAAATCCAAGTAGATAATTTAGGGGTTCTGGACACTTAGACTTGGGAACAGGTGAAGAGCGATGAGCGGAGATCAGAGGTGGCGATGGCGAGCGATGAGCGATGAGTGAAGATCGGAACAGCTTAAGAGCGATGGCGAGCGATGAGGAGGGAGACGAAAATTTAGGGTTTTGGGAGGAAGACGAGAACGATTAAGTGCTTTGAGAGGGAAATGAAAATTTTGGGAGGGGTAATTTTGTTTTGGGGGCGTTACGTGGGTAAAGAACTGAGAATGTGTTACATCAACACAGAAGAGAACAAACCTAGTAAGGAAAATAAATAATTAAATGTAATCAATAATGCTTTTGAATAAGGCGCCATTGAATGACGTTATTAATAACATATTTTGTTGTAGTGATTGAAGAGTGATTGTTCTTGCCTTGCTCTATAGCTTCTCTCTTGTGTTTTTGAGTTTAAAGATGAGTTCTTTAACTCACATCTACGTCTATAGCTATCTTTGTTGTTAGGTATGAATTCCTAACTCTTGTGCATATTCATTTGCTTTTGATTTGAATTGATTTGGTGAACTTTCCAAATTTTGGTGTTTTGGTCCAATTTTATGAAAATCCTACTATGGATGTTTGGACATTGATATTCGGGGTGTATCGAAGAGCCTATAAGGCCGGGTTGTCGCTTGGCGTAAATCCTTAGTCGCCGTTGCTCGTCCGATCGCTTCTGATACGTTTTGTCCACTTTGGCCTAGGCAATATGTTGCCCAGATCAGGTGACCAGACGTATGGTGACCAAGTCCAGACGTCTGGTTTGGACCTGGAGAGCAAAATGCATGCACGCAGATTATAAAAAAATGCCAGAGACTATTTCTAGACGTTTGAAATTCAAGATCAGACGTCTGAATGAGTCTCAGACGTCTGACTTGAAGTTTTCAGACGTCTGGGGGTTCTCTAGATAATTTCCAAAGAACGAAACCAGACGTCTGGTTTCAAAACCAGACGTCTGGCTATGGCTCAGACGTCTGTTTTGGCTATTCCAGACATCTAGGTTCCTTTCTGAACTATTTTTCAGAAAACAAATCCAGACGTCTGGATTCCAAACCAGACGTCTGGAAATGTTTATTTTTGCCTATTAAGGCTGTTTTGTGTGGATTTCCTATTTTAATCGATTTTAGTTGATCCGGATAGTTGTTATCACTTATTATCGACTTCGATAACTTCTTTCCTTGGATTTTTGGGAATATCCATTTTGATGGATTTGGTATCGATTTCTTTGGATTTAATTCACGTCTTCGAATGTGGATTTTGGTGATTGATTGTTTCTACAATCATTTTTGTGATTTGTCACTTCTAAATACGAAGGTTTCTATACTAGTAGTAAATACTCAAACTCTTTCATCAAAACGATTTCAACACTACTTTTAAATACAAAGCTCGTTTTAAAACCGTTTTCCAAGCTATTAGTATATACAAACCTTTACCTCATTCGTATGAGAAATCTAATTAAATGGCTTAGTAAAACAAGTGGTATGAAACGCTTGCGTTTACTTCATCGGTTAATTCTTGCACTTGTTCGATTGAACTCTTGTGACAATTTTCGAGTGGAAATCTACAATCTGTTCGTAAATATTTAAGTTAAGCTAGTGGTTATGGGACATGAAGTTAAACTCATTTATTTACTAGCTTAGTGTGGTTCACACTTTTTATTGATCGATGATGATCATTTTGTGATTTAGACTAGCGATGTGCGATGTCTATTTGTTTGTGTGGGGAATAAAAACCCCGTTTGTGGAACTTCGGATCAAATTTGGCGGGGTAGCGACCTGTGGTCTTCGGGCCGTTTGATGGTTAGCGACCATGGAATAGCGTTCCGTTTGTGATACACGTGTTGGTGAGTTTTCGTGCTCCCGTTTGTGATAGGCCTCCCCCTTTTTGTTATTTTTGGATTTCTAGTTGATGATTTCTAGAATTTGTGTTTCACCTCTTTTTGTGATTGGCAATGATATGTTTGTCAATATTTGGGGTTTGGTGAATAAAATAAAGAATATGACATTCTTTTTGGTGCTTTGAGATTCTTGAGATATTGTATGATTTGGTTGTTGTTTAAAGTATACTTGTCACAGTTTGACATTGTTGTGATCATACGTTTTTTCTGTTATATCTCTACTCATATCTCATTTTATATATGATGATTATAGCTAGACTGATCTGTTTATTATTTTCTTCTTAAATAATACTCGGGTCAGACCGAGATGTTACAGGTGCTTCTGCTTGACTCCTTATCTGGGATCATCTTCTGACTTTTGTCTAACTACATTAGATTGGTAGTTTTTGTTGTTATACATTTGAGATATAGACTCCTTGATGTATAATTATTCTTTTGTCTAGTGGATCTTGTTTGACCACTACTTTGATGTACACTTTTATTTGTTATATTCATATCTGATTCCGCCTTTGTGATATGAATATCTGTGACTGTTTTGTGTTATGTTTATTTCTATATTTGTTTCCGAAGACTACTTAGCCACTGTGTGGTAGCTTTTAGTTTGTATTAGATATGTCAGATTTGTTATATTATCTGACATATCGGTACTCGCACAAAGCAATTACATAGATGGTCGCTCCTCAACAGCCTTATTCTTCGCGCTAGTCGACGGCATTACCCCGTAGTGTCCTTGGCTAGTGTGAGTATAGAGGTGGGGCGTCACAAGCGCAGTTATAAATTTGTGCACCACACAAAGAGAGCTTTCATTGCAGCACAATTCAAGGCGATGTAGATAGCGTATTGTTTGAATTGCCACAATGTTTGGAACACTTAAATCTCCTTAACTATGTTTGACCATGAATTTAGGATTGACATACCATACCCGATATCACTTATGTAGTCTGAATCCAAACACCTCTTCATAAAGAATTCGTTGTTTCGACAAACAATTATCTAAAATTCTGTAAATACTCAAGAATACTATTAACTACCATTTAGAAATCTTAATTTAGATTTGATATTCGCCCAATGTACCAAGTAATTCGCTTAGTGTACCAAGTACATAAGCGAAATGTGATATAGTAGACAACATAGCATATATGATAATTTCCATTGCCAATGCATAAGAAATCCATCTTATATACTCCATATTAAACACTTTAATATGGTGCCTATGTATATCATTTAAAATAACCCAACATCCTATTATATCGATTATAAGATGTCATTTTCAATGTTGAGGGTTAAACAACTAAACTAAGATGGACCATAACATAAGCACATTGTTAATAACATGCAGTACGCATTTTTTTTGTAGTTTAGAAATATCTTAGTACGCTTTATTATTCTTTTTTACAAACACATGATCCCTCTGGATTTTGACTGCATTTTTACAAAACTATTTTATAATTTTGTCAAAATACATGTTTAACTCTGATGCTTATTGGACCACTCTGTACATTCTCGTGGATCATATCTAAAACACACAAATCATGTTATCGCTTCTACTAACTTCGAGATGTTTTGCTTGTTATGCGTAAACATTTTTTTCAATCACTATTTAGAAGATTTACTTCAACATCAATGTGCTAAAATTCAAAACCAACTTGCATGATAGTTGCATATAAAATTTGAATGGACTCAAGCATGCTAACTATTGAAATTACTTCACTAATTTCAACATTTGAAATTGATGAAGTTACGTCATACCAACATTGCTTTATATACTTTCAACTACACTAATCTTCGTGAATACACACTTATGGTTGATGGATCATATCCCTTTGGGTACAACTATCAAAATCGTAATTTGATAATATGCTTCGAATTTTTCCAAATTTATGGAATTTGTGCCTTATCACAAAATCTTTACACTTTATAGTGTACTAACAACCGCGAAAATTGTTGTTCTTAACATTGATAAGAAACGCAAAGATTTTCTTTAATGTACGAGAAGTATTATTAAACATTCTAATTTGTCGAGTCCATTTAAGCTTGGTTAATTTTTTAACACAAAGCAATTAATTTCTATGTTTGAGTCTTTGGATGATATCCAAATCCATCGTACTACCACTAATTTCTAATAGAAATTCTTTCATCACAAAGGTAGTGTTTGACTGAATAGGTATTCATAAATATTTTATGAACTGCCTTTCCACTTTCATAAATTGATTGGTTTTGTGTTTACGAAACTGACGTTCAAGATATAAATTAAACAACCATGCATTTAAAAATATCTAAGGTCAGGGTTTCTCATCAAGTCATATATTATATGAATATGATCTTATAAACAATGTCTTAGATGAAATTAAATTTAATATATGTACTTACTCTTAAGTTATAGAAAGGAGTTAACTCACTTCACTCATCATCAATCTTACTTTGTCCAATAAAGACTAATTGCTCCTTATTGTTACTTCATTATGTGTCACATGGAGAAATGAGTTTTGAGATTAAACCTTATTTTTTTGGTACATTTGGAATTTTTTCTAGTATAATCATTTAATTGATCAAAGCGGATTGTTTTATCCTTTGGATGTTATACTTCTGTTTTATATTCTATGAACTTTTCATAGACATATTATTTGTGTATCAAATTCACATCTTCATGTTTGTGATAATTCATTAGTGAATTTAACGAAGTAAGTGGATTTGTTTTGATATCCTGGACCTTGGATTACATATATCTTTGTACATAAATCCAAAATGTTCATTAACTCTTTTGTCATTTTCACTAAATGTATGCTTAACACCTAACTATTTGAGATACAATTCACCAGTGCCATATGATTTATAGTTGTAAGAATATAGAATTATTTGAATTATTTCTCAAAGATATGGCTTAGTCCATAATTCCAAAATAATTGTAAAAATTTGAGATGCTTTTTTTATTTTATATAGCTAATGCATCACTTTTGCACCATGATTATAGACTTATCTTAAAACAAATAATCATATTAAAATAACACTAAATCTATTTTCAGTCAATACCAAAAAACAGGTGTTATTCCATAAATAATGCTTAATATATATACGAAGATAATCTTTCGTAACTTGATGCATCTAAGTGTCATATGGTATGCTCCTACCATTTCTACCATTATAATAACAACATATGGAATATGAAGTTCCATTCAGTCACTTACTATGTGTAATTTACTTTGTCCACTATGATTAGTTCACAATTGAGAGTCTCAGATCAAATATCTTGAACTCAAAGAAATAACTCTCATTAGAAAACAACTTTCTATATGAAATACATTTGTAATAGAAATTACATTTCTCACTTCACATTAATATATATTGGTATTTTATACAATTCTCGTTTCCAATGTTTCTTCATGAAGCAGAAGTGACCATTCACCCTCTTCATCCCAACTGTTCCTATGCTATGTCCACTGTCAGACATTTGTTTTCCTTACTAACAAGGCATAACCATACAAAAGGAAACCCTTACTACAAAAATGTACCGAACTATTTATATAAATGCATTCGAACATCCTTGACATAGAAGGATACTATATAAGTTGAGCTAAAGTAAACTAATCAAACTAACATTTCGATGATTGAATTTGTAGGTCTGTCTAGTAGTTCTTGGTCTGTGTTTTTTCTAACACAACAAGACCCTCATTGTATTCAGTCCTATTGATCACATGATCTTGAACTATGGTTAACTTGCTTGTTACGAGTGAAACATTTTCACCGAGATTTCATATAATACGAACGTGACCTTCACAATAATTTTTTTGTATGTGCTCGAATATAGATCATCTATCTATATTCTTGTATTGATTTAGAGTTCAAATCTCAAAAAATATATAGACTTGAGTAAATAAATGCTTAAGTAACCAAGGTATGAAGTTGTTTAGTTGTTGTATAATTTGGCTCTTGCATGGTTCTCAAAATGACAACATGCCAAAAGGTTCATTGGTAAGTATAATTTATATTTCTATGTGAATCCTCATTCAGTTCACATGCGTATTTTAATTGATAAACAATTTTATCAATCTCATTAGTTGCATAAATTTATTGAAATGTGTTATTTTAACTTTACATAGCACGTATACTTACAATATTAGAATGGTTAAATGTATTCATTTCATTTTTCTAATAAGGCACCCATTAGATTTTCATATTCCACAAAATCCTAAGAGAAATATAGAAACCTTTCGATTTCTTTAGTGAGTGTTAGGACTCGCTTGCCTTGGGATTTTGACCTTTAGTTTTCTTAATATATCATTGGCCCACAAGCTATGGATAACTCTTTATTGGTTGCAATAAATACAACTCCTAACAGTGGTCTTAGCCCAAATCTCGATCGTGTCCTTGCCTTTTCTCAACAAATGAAGAGACGTTGTTCACTCTTATCGACCATTTCTCGACGACCAAAGTATAATGCAAGTACCTTGTGTTGCTCAATAAATACATGCATGTATCTTACCTCATTAAGGTAAAATATTAATAATAGTACACATAACAGGTCTAGCTTGAGTTTTCTCAAAAACTAATGTGTATGAAACTAATCTATCAATATATAAATGATAGAGGGTGACTATATTAAAAATTCATAATCTTTAATATGTTTTAAGTGATATCGATTTAAGGACTAATGTATTTATTATGAAATACCGACATGATTCAAGTGTCAGACACATCTAAAATTTTGGTATACTTATCATGTATATGTATTTATTTCAAAAATCTATTTGGCTTTCTTATAGTTCCACTTATATTATATTTATACATATATGATTATATAAGTTTAATTTATTTATAACTATTAAAAGTTAATTAACTTATAATATTTACATGTGTCTTTTTAATTAAATCAAATTTAATCAATTGTAATTCTTAATTTAATTTAAAGTTTCAAAAAAAAAAATATTCATCCTAAATTATTTAAGATGAATAATTGGCTATAACTTATATATACACAAATAAAGTAATTAATTAAATATTTAATTAATTAATTATTCAATTCAATATTTTAATTAAATATTCAGTAACTCTTGAGAGAATTAATCATGTAACCATTATCTTTACAGTTTTTATTTATGTATCATTATTTATATATAAATTAACCTTTGGTTAATTATTTTGTTTAATAAATTATTTATTTAATTAAACATTTAATTAACTACATTAGTAAATTTAAATTTTTTGTTTAATTTACATTAATCAATATTAAGATAAATATTTAACTATAACTTTTACAGTTACATATACATATATTTCAATCAATTAACTTTTAATCAACCAATTATTTATTGATTATATTAATTAAATATAAAATTTTCGAAATTATTAAATTTATGTTCTAAATAATTTTGAAAAAATTAAATATCTTTTGATAACATTTATAGTATTTCTTTTTATATATTAAAATTAGCATTTAAATTTAAAATATAATTTAAATTTTCAAATCTTAATTTGGAAATTAACCCAAGGCTAAATAATTTTGGGCCTTACATCTGGACTAACCTTTTGGACATACTCCACCAATTGGGTAAGCTAATAGTCCAGGAGAGGAGAATACTTATTATCCAACCTAATCTTATACACTACTATTCAAAACACCCATATAACATATATTTTTAATTAGTATATTAACTACTTAGACTGCATAGATCTTTTAGGGTCTAATACCATTGTTGAAACTAGCCCAGTTGCTAGTAGGTGAAATGAGTAAATTTCAAAAAACAATTCCCTGGTTGGATCTTAGTGAGCCTATGAGATCTAATAGTTAACATTAGATCCAATCTAGTTATTTAATTAACTCATATTTTATTTTGATAATTTTATTTTTCATTAAATTAATCTTATTAATTAATAATATTAATGTGTATATGAACATATCTAATATATACTCAAATACAAACGTGATGACATAAAGATAATATATATATACAGCATAACATAATATTATAACAGATATAACTTGGTTTAATATATATATGTAGATATAGGGAATTATATCTACTATGTATATGTTAAGCATATATATATATATCCATATTCAAACTAAATTTAAATTATCTAATATATATATATATATCATATTTTGAAATTTATGTTTATAAAATAATAATTTGACTTTACAAAATATCTCATACTATTTGACTAAATCAAAGTTTCAAATTCAAATTTTAAATTAAAATATTTTAATTTGACTAGGCAAATATATATTGAAATTTAAATTTCATCCTAAGATAATATATTTTGACAGTAAGAGTGGTAGTTTATTCAAGCAGAGCACTCATCGGATTTAATTAATAAGATAATTCTAATTTATAAAATATATTTAAATCGACTAAGTATATTATATATATACATATACATATATGTGTGTGTGTAGTCCGCGGGTGCGGTGCAGTGGAAAGGAGGTTTGGGTTCTGGTAAAAAGACCCAGGTTCGATTCCTACCATGCGCTTCCCTATCCTATATAAATTTACCCGAGGGTATGGGGGCTTGGATCAGCGGACGGCTTTACTATACCCTCCTCAGGAGTTTACCGGCTTGCCGGATTCTCCTGGGTTTTCAAAAAAAATAAAATAAATAAATATGTGTGTGTGTATAATTATACATAGCCAAAAATAATTTTAAAAGATATTTTAATTACAAGGTTTTAAATATTTATATATATTATAAAATATATATAATTGATATTTATATATACTTTTGGCCAATTTTGTTAAACAATGTGGCGAGTGCCAGATTAATTTAATTTAATACAATATATATAAAGTTTAAAATTGATATTAATATATCTATTTATAATAATTTAAATATTTATATAATAAAATATCTTTCAGCTCTAAATTAAAAAAACAAATTTGGCCTAGCGTAATGCATACATACACACACACATATACATACATGTATATATATATTGAACATGAAACTAATATATTTTACAATTAATATGTAATTATTTGTAATTATTAAAAATATGTTTTATGTTCTAAAAAATATTTTACATATTATAAAATGTATATACGAGGCTGAAACCTAAAGTAATATTTCTTTAATTTAAGTAATTGTATGTAACTGTTTTAAATACGTTTAATCAATTACTAAATTATTTAATTAATTTTAAACTACAGTAATGCGGTAATATATATATAAATGGTGATAATTTGATGTAAATGATAAATTATACCAAGGTAAAGATGAAGCGTGTTGGACACACCTCGATCCATACAGTCTCACAGATCTCCGAAATCGTTACCCGAAGTTGCATCCTTCAACATGTAACTACCTAAGACTTGAGTGAAAAAATATGTAGGATAACGAGAAAGCGGAGTATGGCCATGGGGTTGAGATCTGGGCGTCTAGGGTAGAAGGGAGAGAAGAGCAAATATAATGAGTTTGGTTTGGTATTTACAGAGAGAAAAGGGAGAAAATATCTCGCATCTTTTACTCATACTCTTTCTTACTAAATCAACTTAGATATAGATCGAAATTCAAACTCTCCCCTCCTATTATGGCTAGCTATGAATGGATCCTATATGGGCCCGAAAAGTCTCAAAACCCATTGAGTAGTTAATTATATTTAAAGTTTGTTTACATATATACATATACATATACATATATATTGTATATCGAACGTACATATATAACTTTTATATGCACGCCCAAATAATTACTATGACACTCAGAAAATTTATAGAAGCAATCCCATTTACTAAATACACCCAAAATACTAAATGCGCTTATAACTAATATTGATTTAACTAATTTATAACTATTATAATTTAATTGAATCGAGTGGTGTTAACCCAAAAAATGGGTCAACACCCTGGATTAAGTGTGAAAGCACCAGCCCTATTCTTACAGAGCAATAATATAGAAAATAAATGTAAAAAGAGCATAAATATTAAAAAAACAAGAAGATTTTTATGGTGGTTCGGCTATTAATGAAGCCTACGTCCACTTTATACTTTCTAGTAACTGACTACTGTTACATGTTGAATCGAATTACAATATGATTGAATCTTCTAAGTTATATAAAGTCACAAGTACAAGAGTTCATTGGAGAATCACAGTGAACTCCTATATAACTATTGTGTGGGAGGAGAAGAGTGAACAATAATCTCTGCAAAGTTCCAGCAGCCAGTCCAGAATATCCTATTTATGTTGCAGGTAGAGTTGTATTTATAGAGGTTGGAAAGCACTTGGGCCATAATTTTAAGTGCAGAAGGGTCCAGTTGTTATGCCAAGTCATCACCAAAAATCTCAAATCAATCTAAGTAATTTCTATGGATTGCTAGCTATCCATAGGGGATAAATCATTTGCTATCCATCAACTTAGCATATTTTTCTACCAGAAGCCTTTACTTAGTGTTACGAAGAAGCCCGGAAAGTTTAAGGGCGATCTAACCTATCTTGATGGATCGCTAGTTATCCATAGGGGATGGATCACTAGCTATCCATAGGGGATGGATCGCTAGCTATCCATCAACTTAGCATATTTTTCTACCAGAAGCCTTTACTTAGTGCTACAAAGGAGCTCAGAAAGTTTGAGGGCGATCTGACCTATCTTAATGGATCGTTAGCTATCCATAGGGGATGGATCGTTAGCTATCCATAGGGGATGGATCGTTAGCTATCCATGGGGATGGATCGCTAGCTATCCAACAACTTAGCATATTTTTCTACCTGAAGCCTTTATTTGTGCTATGAAGGAGCTCGGAAGTTTAAGGGCGATCCAACCTACCTTGATGGATCGTTAGCTATCTTTAGGGGATGGATCGCTAGCTATCCATCCACTTAGCATATTGTTGAATGATCTTGGTTTGGTTGTCTTCCTATCTTCTATTTAAGTGCCTTGTCCAAATATCAAGTCGTCTGGAGTTTGTTTGATCATCCGTCTTTAAGGGTCATATGGTCCATAAGAATCATCCATAACTCGCTCAAAACTTAATGAAATCAGACGAAATTTTGTAGGTACACTCTAGAGGATATCAAGGACCTACCATAAAATTTTCAAGTGGTGGGGCCCAATCTACATGGGTCGCTAGCGATCCATCTAGTTAGGCCGCTAGGACCCATGTAGCCTTATCCAATCAAGCTCATTTTTGGCGAGTGCCTTCTTTTATGTCTTTTAACTGTTCTTCCAAAATTTCATATTAATCCGACTTCGTATGAGTTCTATAGGTCCGTTTTAAGTTCGCTGCTTTGGTCAGAAAGCGGGTAAACAGCTTGAATTAGACGAGTCTTTACTTCTTGAACTACGCTACTTGGAATGCTATGAAACTTGGTAAGTATTTTTAGAAGAGGTAGTAGATCATGATACAAGAGGCTTTGACAACTCATAATGCTTTCTTTTTAATCGCTACCGACCATGGATGATGGATCACCAGCGGTCCATCTACTTAGTGGATTTTTGGCTTGTTTCTCTTAAGTTCCATTGGCTTGTTCTTTTAGATGTCATGTTCAAGTTTCAAGTCATTCTAGCTTAGTCTGGATGTTCTAACTCCTGTTGAATTCTACTGGGTTAAAAACCCAGTTAACATTTGCCCCCCAAAGTATGCTTTCGTTTGAAACAAAGTGTGTTATGGAACAAGACAAGTTTCAGATTATTGTTCTATGAATTTCAATGAATCGTCGGAGTCCATCTTAAGATGTTGTTTTCAATTGACTGACTTTTGATAGTCGTTCGTTTTTTGACTTCGATCTAAATCAACTCCTAGTATTGATGATGCAATCTTTGCTCCATAGTTTACACAAGGGTTTAGGTCGGTAAGTGGGTGCATGAATTAGGTTTGGAGTCGACCTATATAGTTTTAACTCGACCGGTGGTGAAGCCAAGCTTTGTCTCGAATAATTTTTCTGGAGCAAAGTCTTGCTCTTTGTCTTTAACAATTTCTTTTCGAGGACTTGTTAAGTTCATGTCGCCGTTTTGAATTCTAATGCGATGATTTATTCCAAAATCGGATATAGAGGATGATTCATCGTATCGCTCTTTTCGTTTTTGTACTCCAATGATCCTGAAAAGAAAAGCTTCCCACGTCGCTTCAGATAGTGGCTCCATTACCAATCATTGATCGATAATGGGTAAGTGTGGAAAATATAATTTCAATGGACGATATGGTTTATTTTTCTAATGTAAACAAGCTATCTACACTAGATTGTTCATTTGCAGTATTCGGGATACTGGACTCTTCTCATGTAGATAACACACTACATCTACCCCGGTCAACGCTCAAAACCCGACTGGTCAACATACACTGACTTACCTTGGATTCTGGGAATTGATTATACGAGGATATTATTTAAAGTAAAACATACCCGATAGGGTCGAATGTCAAGTTTTATTGTTGAAAATGATTTCGGTCATGTACTCTTTAGTCTGGCGGAGGGACTTCCACTGCTCTAGAAGCTGGGTCCTTCGCAACTTAGGCTTCGCTTATTATTCATGTCATATTAGGATGATTGATTGCAGTTAAATTACAAGGCACAAATGCTCTTGTAGAGTTGTGGTTGAAGTTCAATCAGGCACAATTTCAATCTTTGAAAAATAGCGCATGACATGTTCGATTGCGATTATCCTTCCTTTGCTTTTTTCGGAATTCAACCTGCACATCAGCCTCTATCTCCAAGGACTATTCTATTTCATAGCTTTGTTTCGAACTATGAGATTGCTTGGTCTAGTCAGTTCTATAGCTAATCCCTACTTATGATCAATTGAGTTCATTTCAACAAAGTGTTGGTGTATCTGCCTTAGTCCATAGGGCTAATTTTCTTTTAATACCGAGTCTATATGTTTTTGGGAGACTAGGTCTCCTGGGAAATATGTTCGATTACCCCAGTATAATTGACACGATAGCTCCTATCTCCAGGAACTAGGGACTTTTCTGCTTGATTCCAGGCTCTAATTTTTTCAACGATGTTTGTTTCCTAACTGCAGTTGAATTCCTCTAAGTTAACATCGTCATCCAATGTCATTCTGGGTACATATGCTAGAAAGATGGGTTGCCATCATCTTTTGCTAGAGTGAATTCTTCCAATTCTAGTGTTAAGACCCTAATCATGTATCAGTTTCTATCTTTAGAAACTTGTGCGTGGATGACTCAACTATGTAGATTTTTCCTTGATGTTGTGAATCTTCAGATAGCATGAGATGCCAGATGGTAGAGCTGAAGATTCAATCAAACTCTTGCTTCTGTTTTCAAAAGCCGATGTATCGATAGTTTTATTCTAGGGGTTTCTTTTTAGCATCACCAAACTTTGGGTAATGGCATATTCCTGCAAGTTAGAACCAAATTATCTAGTTAGACCGTAAGTAGGTCATCGATCTTTCTCGTCATTGCCAGACTACAAGCGACGGTTGATTTTTGAAGGTTAAATCCTTCATTTCCTTTGTTAGAAATTTTATTGCTAGAATGCTCCGTTTTGCGATACAGAGTCGTTATCTAACCAACCTCGCGGTTATTTGTGTTTCGACTTTGCAACATTTCTTTCGATCAAGTATTTGTACGTTTATACATGCTCGAGGGACTAGCTATTTCGAATGCCAATATTTGGGCGATTGTGAGAGATGGAGAGGTTTGGGACAAATGATTTGATTGCCCCTGGTCTTTCTCTCAATCCTATTATAGGATTGAGGAAGTCCGATGGTTGTAGTTCCAACCTTCCGCGATTGTCCCTACATGTCCTTAGCTGTGCATGCTTTGTTTGATTGCTGTCGTCACATAAGTTATGTTCATACTCCAATTCCTGTCTTTGGGAATTAATAATCTAGCTGCTTGGTTCCAAGCAACACTTCCTCGAGGTTGCCTATCTTTTGGTTGTATCTAAATTCTTTCTAAACTGAATTCAAGAAATTCATCTGTGCACCAGCTTTCATCCCTAGAAATTAGCACATGATATTTTCAATCCTAGTATTTCCTTTCAACGCTACTTTTTTCCTGTGTAGTGGCTGATTCCTGTGATGAAAGGTCGAACCAGCTGGTTGACCTATGAAAGGTCATGTCTTCCTATTGTTGCCCATTTTCGAGCAATGGTAGTTTTCTAAAGACAAGGGTAGAATCTCAATTGAGGACCAACTTCTATCTCCAGAAGCTAGTGCATTGATGGTTTACTACGGTGAGTGTTTCTCATCGAACCTATAGATTAAAGTTTTCCTAGCATTGCCGAGGCAATACCAGTACATAGTGAATAGCAAATTTCCCAGCATTGCCAGGGCAATGTCAATACTAAGGAAATGAGAAAAGTCCTAAGCATTGCCGGGCAACACCGATACTCAAGAGGTTGGGACCGATTTTCCCTGTCGATCCGGTAATGCTTTTATTCCAAGGGCACTAGTTTCGATCTTCAAAACTTGCACTTCGATGATTGGATTGTAAAAGTCTTTTCTTAGTGCTACATATCTTCGAGCAATGTTAAAGTCATGTTGGTTAGGATTGAATCATTCATCTGATCCTGTATAGTTGAGTAGATCGCACTCAACCTAACGTGGCTGTTTTTCTCAACATTGCTTAACTTCGGGATACGCCATGTTCTGGAAGGATGGGATTTCCAGGTGTTTCCATTGCCTAGCCTTGTTTATCACCGTCAAGTGTTACCCTTAGAAATGCAGCGTTGTTTCTTAACAAATTCCATAGTTATTCTTATTCATGAAAAATCGGATTTCCTCCAACCGGCTTTTGTTATGAACTGACTTCTATTTGTGGAACCCTTCATTTCTAGGAGAAACCCTTCATTTCTAGGTATCAAATTCCAGGTTCTTATAGAAACTTAGAAATTGTGGAGCGAGTCATCATATTGCCTCCTGTACGACTGTGCTCATTCCTATCTTAATCGCGGACCGGTAGAGTTCGGTGGTGTTTGTCTTGAATCCGTGACACTTAACCTTGTTTGTTTCAGGCCATATGGATTATGCTGGGTTGATAGCATTATTGCGGATATCAACCTTATTCGTTGGTTCCAATCTTCAGGAATCAATGGTTTAGCTGCTCGATTTCGAGCGTATTCTCCTTGCCGCTGTCTGTCTTCGAATAACAACTAGTTTTCTGCAAATTAGGGTTTGAGACCTCCGTCGAGCACCTGCTTCTCTCTTTGGAAACTTATGCGTTGATGATTTGATTCTGGAAATGTCTTCCATCGTCATCTATCTCTGGATGATGGTAAGTTCCTCCTTTTATTGTAAGTTGGAGCGATTTTCTATCTTGACCAAGTGTTAATGTGTTATGTGCCCCTCAGTGCACAGGGCTCATTAGTCTAAATAATTGAAGTGAGACTTAATGTACTAGGCGGCTCCTTGGATGTCTCCAGTCAAAGGTACGTTGCAGCTCCTATCTCTGGGAACTCATGACTTGGATGTCTCAAATTTAGACATTTTGTACATTAACTTTGGTCAAAGATCATAATTCTTTGTCGACCTCTAGGTTTGTGAGCATTGTGGCACTACTAGAGCAATGTCGATTTTTCGGGTAGCGGGAGTTGATCCCTGTTAATCTTGCAATAGACAACTTTCCCAGTGTTGTTGGGACAACACCAGTACTTAGAAAATTTTAACAGTTTGCTGATGATGCCGAAGCAACATCAAGCAGTTCTTGCACGGCTTATGAAATGTGTGGCTCTTAAGAGTGCATAGCTTACAAAGTGCTTGGCTTATGAAATGTGCGGCTTTTGAGAATGCGCGACTTACGAAATGCGCTGCTTTTGAGAGTGTGGGACTTACGAAAGGCGCGCAATGGTTTGGCCCTTCCTGGTGCTGGAGGAGCGATACCGGTTTTTAGAAGGTAAGGATCGAGTTTCCCATCTATCCGGCGATTTGACTTCGCGGGACGCGATTTCGTTAGTTCTAAAAGATAATTGGTTTTTAGGTTGGGTAACCATGGCTTGGACGATCCTCCCATATTTCGGGAAGATGTGCATGGCCAAACAGATAACGTTGCCATGGTGGACAGATCTACAACCAACTACAAGGAGATGGTTATGAAGAAAAGAGCTTATGGGAGTTCGGGGCAAGACTCTCAGTTTTTTTTCCAAACTACCTTTAAAGAATTGGTCTTTAACTGTCATATAGTCTAAGAGAAAAAGAAACTGGTCATCAAAGGTGGTAAAGGAGGAGTTGGGAATAAGTAAGCAGGTATTATGCTTTTATTTCGTTTGTTGCGCTAGCTAGGTTGTTAAGTCTGTAGTTGTCAGAATACCAGAATTTTTGATCAGGCATAACAAAACTGTGGTATGGTTAGTCTCGGCCTTCCTTGTGGCTATTCAAGTGCGTGCGATGCCCCCCATCTACAGGGCTATTGGCGCACTTGAACTGTACCCAAGGTCTCTCCACAACTCATCTGGTTGCCCCCAGTCCAGTGGATGTGGTTCTCACGAGTTCTAAGTCTTTGCTTGATTTGAGTCAGCCTCTGATTAAATTTAAGGTCGGTTCAGTTTTAGCTCAGTTCCTTTGAGCGACTTTGAAGCTCTGGAGTTCAGCATTGTTTGTTTCATCGGTTGTTGGAACTAATTCTGTTAATTATGCGGAGTGACTGATATGATTGTCGATTCGTGGCCTCGGAGCATGACTTCGTTGACTTCAGGGGGTTCTGGATCAAATGACTATTGATCTTTCGATTCACCTTCGTTGATATCAGTCGTACATAAATTTCGTTGATCTACTGGTTCGCCTTCACGGTGCTTTAGTTCATGAAAGACCTTCTTGTACACGAAGGGTTATTTGGATCAGATGACCGCTGATATACCGGTTTACCTTAACGATGCTTTAGTTCATGAAAGACCTTTATATTCACGAAGGGTTTTTGGATCAGATGACCGTTGATCTACCGGTTTACCTTCATGATGCTTTAGTTCGTGAAAGACCTTTATGTTCAAGAAGGGTTTTTTGGATCAGATGACCGTTGATCTACCGGTTCGCCTTCACAACGCTTTAGTTTGTGAAAGATCTTCATGTCCGTGAAGGGTTTTTTGGATCAGATGACCACTGATCTACCGGTTCACCTTCACGATGCTTTAGTTTGTAAAAGACCTTCACGTTCGTGAAGGGTTTTTTGGAACAGATGGACACTGATCTACCGGTTCACCTTCGCGATGATTTAGTTCATAGAAGACCTTCACGACGCTTTAGTTCGTGGAAGAACTTCACGACCCTTTAGTTCGTGAAGAAGTTTTTGTGGTCGGATGTCCGACGACCAGACGGTCTTGGAATGATAATTTATCGATTTTGAGAGGAATTTTGGTCGGATGTTCGACGACCAGACAGCCTTGGAGCGATAATTCATCGATTCCAAGAAGAGTTTTGGGTCATGTGTCCGAAGGCCCGACGGTCTTAAAGCAATGATTCATCGACTTCAAGAGAAATTTTGGTCGAACATCCGGCGACCAGACGGCCTTGGAACGATAATTCATCGACTCCAAGAAGTGTTCTGGGTCGTGTGTCCGATGGCCCGACGGTATTAAACGATGAATCAACGACTTCAAGAGGAATTTTTGTGATTCAGCTCACAGGAACACAGTTTTATCGGTTCCTGGAGAATAAGAGGTTGGATCTGTTTGTTCGACAATGCTTTGGACAAGACTTCTTGACGCTACCAAAGCAAAGCCGGTTCTCAGAAGGGGGATCGACATGACTCGTCGAGGGCACAGAAGCATTTCTTTCACTGTTCTGTCTGCAATGCCCCTAGTGTCCCGGTACGGCTCGTTTGGAAAAGGAAAGTAGACAAGGATGGATGAGAAGGCATCGCTCTAGGTTGCTACCCCATTCCTTTGTTGCTAGCTAGCTAGCGTGTTATTTGATATTCATCCTTTCGTCTAATTTCGTCAGCTAGTTGGGGCACTTTTCTTCTGGGTCTTAGTAGCCTTACTTAGGTAGAAGGTCCTTGAGATCTTGTAGCTCCTTCATCGTTTGGTATGTTCTTTGGCAAATTGCTGGGTTTGCCTTCTTCCATTTGCATTACTTCTAGTCTTTAGGACCGGTTTGCCTTCCTGTAGAATTCTTCCAGGGTAGTAGGTTGTTTCATCCTTTAATGATTCCCAAGGGACCTTGCAGTAGACCGCATCTGCCGCCCTCGCTTCATCCATATGCTAGTTATACCTATAAAAAAGAAATTTTGAATCAGTTGTAAAGTTGTACAAAAGGTATAGTTTGCATGATAAACTTCTTTGGATATTCTGCATGTTAAACGACTTCGGTGAATGGATTTCGATTGGGGAAGATGCTCTAATAGTTGTCAGACCAGTCCGTTTTCAAGTTACAGCTGTTTATAATGCTTGAGAATGATATATGCATGATTTTCTATGCTTGGATGATAGGAAATGCCGATTGAATGACAAATCACTTATGATGGGGTCATGGATCAACGAAAATCTCCAAAAAATTTCAAACTAGGTGAGATTGATCTGGGGTGACAAAGAAGGCCTCATAATGTTGCATTCTAAATTTCAAGGTATTTAGAGTTCGCATGTTCGAGTTATGGGCAAAAGAAGATGGATCGGCATTGATGGGTTGGTGGTATTTTACCTGGAGTCCGACCTGAGAAAATTTGCCATTTTCTTGTAGTCAGCACATGGTTCACTTGGAGTCACAGAATTTGAAGTGCTAGGTTGGTGACAAACGTTGCTTGGAGCCATTTGCATGTTTACTTGGGAAAATCTTGGTTTTACCCAAGTATGATTTCAGGCCAGAATTTCCTAGGTTTACTTCGAGTCAAATGGGAGATTACCCGAGTTCGACTTTGAGTCAGGACTTCCAGAATCTGCTTCAAGTCAAATAGGCGATTACCTGAGTTTGACTTTGAGTCAAACCTAAAGTGAGTTTTTCAATGACCATTTTGATGATTTTTGATGATTTTCGACGACGAACATTTGTGATTCGACGATGGGAGCTCCATGATGGGATTGGAAGCTGGTCAGTTGGGAGTGGTCACAATATACCATGGGAGGTTGGCCTTATAATCAATCTCGGTTTGTATCATATCTTCTTGGTTCTCCTACGTCTTAGAGTACCATTTGAGTAGCAGTTCCTCGTCCATTGCTTAGCATTGGGCTATGGCACGGGTTTTAGAGTTTCTTCTAGCATTTTGCACGTTGGCATTTTCATCCATTTTGTCTTCCTCAAATTGTTTGTCATCTTCAGAACCGGAGAGAGCCATCGTTATATCCTCCCATTGGGTTTTCACCCCTAAGTTCGGATTTGTAGCAGGTGCTTTTGCAGTGGATGGAGTGTTAACATTTTCTTCCGTCATAATTCTTGGAGCTCCACCCATTGCTTCCTTTTGATTTTTTTCTTCCGTTTCTTCCGTTCAAGCCAAAAAAAGAAGAATGCTTTTACTCCATAGCAATCATGGCTTTAGGCACCGTTCTAGGAGTAGTTAGTGATTGGAGTGCTATGAGAGCATTTATCTTTTCCATAAGAGCCTTTTGACTGCTTGTCATTTATGGTTAATTTCATCAACCATCTTGTTCAATTCCCCCTTAGTCACAACTTCATGCTATATGGAGGATCTTGAAATCTGATCTTTAGAGTTGGCTCCTAACAACAGGTTGTTGATGTTGTTGACTTCAATTTACCGAGGGTTTGTTTCTTCTCCAGCAATAGTAGCTCCTATGGACCTTCCGAAAGTAGTTATCTTTCTTTCTGGTGCCATTGGTTTTGAACAAAAAACCTTCTAAGCAGAGATTGAGTATCTAACTTCTAAACCTATCTGATCCAAAGTAGATAGCTAGATCTAAGCCTGAGTTGGGTTCTCAGTGAAAGCACTAAAATGTTAACCCAAAAAATGGATCAACACCCTAGTTGAGTGCGAAAGCGCCGGCCCTATTCTTACAAAGCAATAATATAGATAATAAACGTAAAAATAGCAGAAATAGTAAAAAGACAAGAAGATTTTTATAGTGGTTCGGTTGTTAGTGAAGCCTACGTCCACTTTATACTCTCTATTAACTTATTGCTGTTACAAGTTGAATCGGATTACAATATGATTGAATTTTCTAAGTTAGATCAAGTCACAAGTACAAGAGTTTGCTAGAGAATCACAGTGAACCTCTATATGACTATAGTGTGGGAGGAGAAGGGTGAAGAATAATCTCTGCTGAGTTCTAGCAGCCAGTCCAGAAGATTCTGATCTATCTTAATGGATCACTAGCTATCCATAGGGGATGGATCGCTAGCTATCCATCCACTTAGCATATTTTGAGCGATCTTAGTTTGGTTGTCTTTCTATCTTCTATTTAAGTGCCTTATCCAAATATCAAGTCGTTTGGAGTTTGTTTGGTCATCTGTAACGACCCGGATTTTGCGTCGTTCAATTAAGAATATTTAAATAGTTTTAAAACATTGAATTTGAATTATAGATTGATTTTTAATATTTAAAAGTTAATTTTTAACTGGGATTCAAATAAAATGATTATTGGATAATTCAGTTATTAAATTTAAAAATTGGAAATTGGTTAAAAACATTGAATCTTGGGTTTTAAGCCCGATAAAAATCATTTAAAGGCTTGTAAAATTTATATTGATAATAAAGAAGAAAATAAAAGTTTTAAAATTGATTTTAAAAGTGATCTATTCAATTTTAAAAATAGTTTGTTCAAATTGACATTTAAAAAGAGCCTTTTAAGACACAATCTCGGAATTCGACGAAACTAGTTTCATTGGATCCGTAATATTGTAGTATTATTGGATTTCAAGTTTCGTAGTGTTTGAAGCTTTCGTTTGGCCTTACGGTATAGAAACGCGTTGAAATTAATATCGAATTCAATATAATAATTGGGTCCAAAAAGATATCTTCTCCATACAATCGAATTAGGACTCGAAACCTTTTCCATTGCGTTCGGAATAGGGGCATAACATTATGAACGCCTAGCGGCACGCCTTCATAGGAGGTCAAGTTTTTAATCTACGAATTCGAGATGATTTAAAATTTAAATAATATTTATATATATTTGATTGACTATTTTCACATCAGCCACTTTTCTTTTCCATCAAACCACTATACTTATTTTTCCTCCACATGCAAGGATCACGTCTTCTTTATTTTAAATCACGCATGTTCTTTTCCCTCCTATCAGTTCAATCAGAGAATTATGTTATCCCTTCATTATAAATCACGAGCTTCCCTTGCATCTTCTTCTATTCAAACTAATCGAAGTCGCTCAGATAAAATTTCCCCTTCTTTCAATTCAAAATCGAGCACGAAAATAAAATCCAAATCGAAAACCCAGTTCAAATTAAAAAGAATGAAATCGAGCATCCCTTCGTCCTTAAATATAAAAAAAGATCGTGATCGGCTGGAAACGCGCGCGAGCGAACTGGAGGAGGTGATGAGGCGAGTCGCGATGTGGGTATGTGGCGTTCATTCTTGAAGCTACCGCTGCTAATCATGATGGAGCAGTAGGGTTTAGTCTTAAGAGGGGCACGCGAGTTGTCATACTGGCATTCGAGCTAGGTGCGGCGAAGTCTGGGGTAATCTCTAGTGAGGGCGTGTAGTTGGGTGGTCGCCTGCGACTAGGAGGTGGAGTTTTGCGAGCATGGAGTTTTTTTTTCTTTTCGTTGCCAACAGAGGTGGATGCAAGGGTGGTGTGGCAGTGTTTGGGTGGGCTGTAGGCCGAGGTATGGGTTGTTTGCAAATGGTGAGGCAACACCTGGAGGCAATGGTGTCGCGGCGAGGCAGAGAAGGCGGTGGTCGCGATTAAGGCAGTTCCTGTTGGTGAGCGTTAGCCGAACGAGGTTGTTTAGGGTAAGGTTTATTAATTCATTAATAAGTGATTAATTTAAATAAAGTGATTAGTTGATTTATTTCAATTAGGATTTCAACCAGTAATTCTTGTTATTCCAAATTTGTTTACGAGGGTTGAATCGAATGGAAGCTGTGCAAAAAGATATTAAAAAAATTTATGGATATTCGGCAAAATAAAATCAAAGGTGAGAATTTCTCACTCATTTGGATTTCCACTTTTAAAATTTAAATGTTAAAATTTAATTATTGGATGCTTGCTTGATCGAAAATTTGATTATCTGTTGGATGGTTATATATATAGTAGTATATATATTAGTATTTGGAGTGATATTCCCGCACATTATAGCGGATGAGACCCTATGCGCCCCGCATAATAGCGGATGACCCTTTATACCGCGATATCCCCCTCGAAGTGGGATTGGTATTTTTATTATTGTCTAACATCTGTGTATGCAGGGAAAACAGGTTGAAGGGATCCAACTGGATTCCTCAAATATATTAGTATTTTTCATATATGTAAAATGCTGGATTATTGTGTGTTGTAAATTTTTAAATGTTATAATGGCATGGAAATTAATTTTGGGTATATTAAATACCATAAATACTATTTCAAATTTTTAAGGAATAAAAAGGGGACTTTTAATATAAAAAAATATATATCAAAAATTGGATTATTTTAAAGAGGTTGATTGAAAAAATAATAATGGATTTTTGATTGTGCTAAATAATGCTGCAAAGTATTTTAAATAGAGGTTTAAAAAAATAAATCATATAAAGGAATTTTTAAAGACTGGATTTTAAACTGATATTCGAAAAAATATGGAAAGAAGTTGAAATCGATATTAAAAATAGATTGGAACAAATAAATGGAATTTATAAGGAATTGAATTTATAGAATGGAATTTTATAAATGAGATTATTTTAGTGAAACTCAAAGGAGTTATAAAAGTTTATAAGCCATGTTATAAATAAAGAAAAATTGATATCTGGTGATAAATTGGAAATATAAATTTACGAGAAGAATTTATATTGGAATATGGAAATAGGGTGAGAAAAATAGTAGACACTATTTTTAAAATGAAGATGGTTAAGGAGACCGGAATGGGAGAAATGTGATGAAAATCGAGAAGGGTTATAAATTGAAAATTTGGTTATCCAGATTTTTTTTTAAAAATATTTTTATCAATAAGTTAAGTTTTAAATTTTAAAAAGGAAATTTTTATATATTAAACTATGTAATTTTAAAGTTAGTTAGTATTGAAATATTTCAGAACTGAATTTTTAAATACTTAATATTTATTTTAATAAAATCCTAGGTTTAAAAACTACTTTGAAAATGATGTTATAAAATGGTGTTTTTGATATTTTAAATAATTATTTGAATATGTCTTAAAAATCAGTTATTATTATTTTCTTTTAAATACTTATTTTTATTTACATATGTATATATATAGAGTTTTGAAAGGGTTTTAAAATCTATTTATAAATCTTCTCGAGAGTTTTATTTAATAGATGGGACTTATAAGAGGATTCTCAAAGTGAAGTTTGGGAAAAAGTTAGAAAATTCCGAAGTAGTTAAATAAAAGTAGGCTTTGAAAAAAATGAAATAGAATTCATTAAAAGAAGTTGAAGAGAAATTGGGATTATAAGCAAGTATAATTGGTTTTGAAAATATTAAGGGAATTAATTAAGGAAATCCGGAATTTATAGAATTTGTTGTAAACTAGTCAAGGAGTTTACGAATAAAATTGTAAATGATTTTTGAGAAAAGAAAAAGAAAATAAAATTAATATTTTTCGAGTGTAGAATATCAAATGAAGTGGGAAAAATATTCTAAGTATTGGGAAGAGTTGGAAATGTTCCGTGAAAATTAAAGGGATTTGAAAACTATTTTCAAAATGTTGAAGTATGGGAAGTAATATCTTATAAAGATATTTTGAAATAAATTTTGGAAAATTTATAATAAGGCCCGATGATTGTTTATGGATGTGTATTGATAGTTAAATAACCGACTGTCAATTTTGGCCAATTTCGTTAATCGTTTCGAAGATATCGGGATCGAATTTGCTTCATTACAGCATGATAGGGGGTTCTCGCTTCGTGTTTAGTGGCAGGAGACTCTTAACCCTACATGTCCCGTAGTGGTTGGTTGCAGTCGAGAGGCTGGCCGTAAAAGCAAATTCGAGGTACCAATGTATGCCACGGTGGAAAGTGGCCGCTGACGGGATGGTTGAAAAGCCTACCATTCGTTACACTTAGTATAAGAGCAGAAGGTTAAGCGAGAACCTTAGCTCTGGTGGGGATTTCTCATTAGAGATAAGGTCAACAGTACCCTAGAATGAGTTTGAGTGTATTGATAGATATGAGCGCGTATTTGTTAGTGAATATAAAACGTTTTATATTGTGTTGGTTGATTTATTGAGTGGCTTATGAATTCTGGTCGGCACAGTCCTTACAACTGTATCGATAAGGGTTTCTAAACACTTGAATAAAGTAATTCGATACAGTATTGTTTTGAAATAAGTTAAATGAAATAATTTTACCCAAAAATATATTTTGGTATAAAAGAAACAATTTTCTGAAATTATTATATATAGTTAGAGTGTTTGGATGATAATATTATAATCAAATAAGATTACAAAATTTGAAAATGATTTATATAACCAAATGAAAATTTGTATATGTATAAGTTATACAAATGGATTATAATTAAAATTGGATTTAAACCGGAGTCTGGAAATTAAAATCCTGGGAAGTTTAAAAAAATATCTTTTCAAAGTGGTGTGGAAAATAATAATAAGTGTATTATTTTTGAATATTTTTAAAAGGAAATTGTTTTAAAATGGATTTTGGAAGGGAAATAACACTGAACTCACTCCGGTCGTTGGAAAATAATCCTGGTGATGACCGCGCAGCATCATCTGTATTCATTTTCGAGTTTCTAAGTGATGGATTGCTACTGTAATTAATTTGTTTAGATTTGTTGGGCAAACTAGTTTTGTTTGTGAAATTCCAAAGGTAATTTGTTTGGATAAAAACCAAGGTTGGTTTGAAATTTGAAAAGTGTGATTTGGAATATCGAGATTTCAAAATGATTTGAAATAAATGTCGGGTGTTTGAATTCTGGAATCCTTATTTAAATAATTTAGAAATCATCAGGAAATAAGTTATAAACTTATAAATTGAGAGTGATTTTAAATAAATAAAGAAAATATGGAAATTGAGTTTTTGAAATGAATTTTAACTTGAGTAAAGTTAAAATGGATAAAAATTAAACTTAAGCAAGCAAATGGAATAAATAAATGAAGTGAGGCAATAATCGAAATAAAGGAATTAGTGAATTAATTAAAATGGATTGTATGAATTGAATTTAACTTATGAAAGTTAAATAAATTGAATGGTAAAGAAAATGGTGTGGAATTGGAAATTAACTCAAGCTAAGCTAAATAAAATTGAGTTGAATTTGGATTGAATGAAAATAAAATTGAATCGAGTTATATATAATTTTGAATGGAATAAATAAACTTCAAATGGCATATAAAAATTGAAATAAATTGAATAAAAATATATTTAGTCTATAAATAAATGTATGTTCTCGAGTAAAAATAAAATGTGAATATATTCAAGTATGGAATTAATGGAAATATGAAAAAAAGCGTATGACTTATGAAATTGAAAATTGGAATAAATAAGTCGAAAAAAAAGAGTTTTATATTTTGGAAACGATATAAAAGTCCAAACTTGAATTATGAAAAGGAATTTGAACTCAAGAAAAATTAGAAGAAGTGATTTTTGAGAAAAAAATACGATATCGAGTTATAAATTTAAAGTGAACTAATTACTGGGTTGAATAAAATTGGATTATGAGTTAAAATGGAATTTGGAAATGAAACTTGAGTTATAAATAAAATTCAACTTAGTTGGGAAGCAAATTAAATAAAAAAAAATGGAAATATGTCGAATAAAATGGAAATAGTTTGAAATGGTGATAACTCAAGTTATAAATAAATTTAATTGGAGCATAAATAAATTGATATGGCTTGGGATATTCAACAAATGGATTTGAATATGGAGTTAAAATTTAAGTGGATCAAATGAATGAACAAATTAATTAATTAGTAACTGAATTGGAATTCGATTGAAAAAACCAGTCTAAATAAAATGGATTTGAATATAAAGAGAGTAGATATGAATGGAATGCAACTAAATTGATTTAGAATCAATTGGAAGTAGAATAAAATTTAATATAAATTGAGTTGGAATCAATTTAAAAATAGTTATAAACTAAAATTACTATTCTATTAAATGAATATCACCGAATTTGCATAGGAAATTCGGTGTTTGACATAAATGGAAGTAAATAAAATTTTATAAATTGGTAGAAGTGAATAAATTGATTTTTAATCAATTTGGAATGAATATTAATTTGTTTAGTACAAATGTGAATTGAATGTAAGCAATTGGATTGTAAATCATTTCAGATTGAATGAAATGATGTATGGATTGATTGAAAGTAATAAAATGAATGTCAAAACCTTATAATTGCTTATAATACATGTTTAACGTGATTGGTTATTGAAATTCATGAGTTGTAGTTGTTTAAATAAATGAAATGATAGTGAATTTCATATATTTGGTGCTTACGTGTTTAAATTGAGTAAGTACAGGTACCTGGAGCTATTTTGCTTGACTTTGATTGCGCGAATCGAAAAATAAAATAGCCGCTTGCTTAAAATTCTAAATAAGGTACGTTTTTAGATTAAATAATGCGAAAAATATAAATATTAATATATATTTTTGTTTTCCGGCCGTGTGGGTCGATGTATATATATTTATCTCTCTTGTCATATTGCAAAAGGTCCTCCGTACAAAGGAGACTCTGCCAAAAAATTTCAAAAATTTAGGGTGTTAGAAAATTTTGAAATTTTTTGGGAAAACTTTTGTTAATGGAAATCGCTTTTGAATTTGTAATCGAAATAAAGGATTTTGGTTTAGAATGGAAAAATAATTGTTTGAATGAAGGCAAAGGGTTGAAAAGTGAAGTATCGAGCCTTCACTAAGTGGGTTTTAATAGATTAATGGGTTTGGAGCATTTTTCCTGCCTTAGCAATTTCGGGGATGAAATTATTTTAAGGGCGGAGAAATGTAACGATCCGGATTTTGCGTCGTTCAATTTTGAATATTTAAATGGTTTTAAAATATTGAATTTGAATTATAGATTGATTTTTAATATTTAAAAGTTAATTTTTAACTAGGATTCAAATAAAATGATTATTGGATAATTCAGTTATTAAATTTAAAAGTTGGAAATTGGTTAAAAACATTGAATCTTGGGTTTTAAGCCCGATAAAAATCATTTAAAGGTTGTAAAATTTATATTGATAATAATGAAGAAAATAAAATTTAACTTTTGAATTTAAAAGTGATCTTTTCAATTTTAAAAATAGTTTGTTCGAATTAACATTTAAAAATAGCCTTCCGGGGCACAGTCTTGGAATTTGATGAAACCAGTTCCATTGGATCCGTAATATTGTATTTGTTTCCTGGGGATTTGACCAGGCAACTGAGTGCTCGGCATTGGGTAGTACTCGGCTTCCAGGACTACTCGACATCTAGTAATACTCGGCTTCCAGGACTACTCGGCATCCAGGAGCACTCGGCATCCAGGAGTACTCGGCATCCAGAAGTACTCGGCGTTCTAGGAGTACTCGGCATCCAGGAGCACTCGGCATCCAGGAGCACTCGGCATCCAGGAGTACTCGGCGTTCTAGGAGTACTCGGCATCCAGGAGCACTCGGCATCCAGGAGTACTCGGTGTTCTAGGAGTACTCGGCATCCAAGAGCACTCGGCATCCAGGAGTACTCGGCATCCAGGGGTACTCGGCATCCAGGAGCATTCGGCATCAGAAGGCGTTCGGCGTATACGACTGCTCGGCATGGCTGTATTGTTCGTCAAAAGCTATCATTCGGCTAGAACCACCATTCAGCCAGAGACATCGTTCAGCTAAAGGAAAACGTTCGGCCAGTGCCATCGTTCGGCCAAGGACATCGTTCGGTCAAAGGCATTGTTTGGTTAAAGCTATCGTTCGGCCAGCACCAACGTTCGGCCAGAGACAACGCTCGATCAAGCGCTTCGTTCGGCCAGAGGCACGTTCGGCTTCGACTGACATTCGTTCCACTTGTCCCACGCAGCAAGCATAACGTTCGGCATAGGGAAGGTGGTTCGGCATCATTGTGTTCGGCCTATTTGGTTCGGCATACGGCAAAAACTGTATTTGGGCCAGAGTGTTCGGCTACCGAGCCCACTTGGGAAGTCCAACCCATCTTTGTCTATAAATAGAGGGGCAGGGGCACAGTGAAAAGGACCTTTTTTGGGAGAACAATAGGGAGACTCTGCTATTTTGGAGACTCATCTTCTTTACTTAGCAACTTCATTCAAGCATTTGATCTATGAATTGTATTTGTAATCAATCATTAAGAAGATCAATAAAGTGAAAACTCAAAGTGGACGTAGGCAGTTACGCCGAACCACTATAAATCCGGTGTTCTTACTTTCTGCATTTAATTTAGCATATTCTTCCTTGTTTAATTTAACTTCATCACTTATATCTCTACTCAATCTTTCTCTACGAGGTTAGTGACCAATTTTGGTGCTAACACTTTGGTGCTTTCACTGAGAATTGAATTCTCAGACCTTAAGGATCTGCTTTGAAGCTACTGGATTGAACAAATCCCCCAAAGAAGATCCGACTCATTGACAGGACATCCGTTGATTCTACTCAGAGTTCCTACCAATAACTCTACAATGGAAAGACCACATACCAGGACAGCTTCTCATAATGCGGATGCCCATGAGACTGCTAGCGTACAACAAGCAAGACCTAGCAATCAGCCAGCGATTCCGGGTGTAGGAATCGCCGCCCAGGACCAGACTCCAGTTGTCACCAGAATAGAGTTCAACGACTTGATGAGAGAACTCAGGGAAAGCAGGAGACAACTAGGAGAGCAGATGCAAACTAACGCCAACCTGATGGCACAACTCACTCAACAGCAGCAACAAAATGCTCGGGGCAATCCCGCTCCTTATTCCTCATCCGACAGCTCAACTTCCTCTGATGAACCTCCTAGGCGAAGACGCCGTAAGACTGAAGCTGCGTGGGCAGGTGCTGTTGTTTAGACAGCTGGAGACTGTGACCAAGCAGGAGCTGGAAATTTAGGAATTGGAGTGCTGGTGGAGGCTGGAGGCCTAGACCATCAAAACGCTAACGATGTCGAACCTCAAGATGCACGTTTGGCAGATCGCCAGGAGAGGAGGCATCAGCATGGATAGTCGCGTAGAACAGACTCTAACCTTCCACCTTCTATACAGACACCAGATCTGACAGCTATGGTCAGGCAATAGATGAAAGAAAATCAGGGCTTATCGAATGACGATTGGGGAGTATCAAGGAGTCATACTCCGTTCACAGATGTTGTGCTGCAGGCGGCGTACCCCAGAAATTTTAGTATGCCAACTATTCCTACGTATGAGGGAAAGACTGACCCTAGACAACATGTCATGAGGTACGAATGGATGATGGATTCAGCTAGAGCAAATGATGCAACCAAGTGTAGATGCTTTCCGATCACTCTATCTGGGATCGCTACTATGTGGTTTACCCGACTTCCTCCGCGGTCCGTATCCAATTTCGAGGAGTTGGCAAAGAAGTTTATTGAGCAGTTCAGAATACACACTACTCGTCCAAAGGACGTAATGTCTCTGTCGAGTGTAATCCAAAATCCTGGGGAGTCATTGAAGGAATATTTACAAAGATTCCATGTTGCGGCAACTGAAGTCAGTAATCCCAATGATCACGCAATTCTAATGGCTGTAATGAAAGGTGTGGATCCGGATTCTGAATTTGGAGACTGGTTGTCAGGAAAACCTCCGACCACACTAGAACGTTTTTACTCAAAGGCACATCAGTTCATAAGAAGAGAGGAAGCTAGGTGGGTAAGGCGAGATAAGGCACCAGGACCTGTCCAAGGATCCGTGAAAAGCAACATTGCTGTGAAATAGTCCGGAGACAACACAGGAAAGGTCCAAGTCAATGCCCAGAACAAGCCTGGATAGCCTAAGGAGTCCGGAGGAAGAAATCAAGGGAAGAAGAGAGAAGCAGGGAAGTGGAAGTCGAGAATTCCGAGCTACAATGAGTATACCCCGCTGAATGCGTCTCTTGAGAATGTTTACCTCTCAATCTGCAATACCTTTCAGTACAGAAAGCCACGTCCAAAAGAGTCAACCGAGGAACAGAAACGGACTGGAAAATACTGCTGCTTCCATGAGACCTACGGGCACAATACGGAAGAATGCAGACACCTACACGATGCTATAGAGAAATTGATCAGGCAGAAAAAGCTCCAGGAATTTGTGAAGGATCCTAAGGATGGTGGACAGGGAACATCCAACCCAGGTCGTGCTCCACTTCCGCGTCATCCCGATGAACCTACCCGGACTGTGGGTAGGCTAGTCATAAACACGATCATCGGCGGGCCTCACCCCGTGGATAAGAATTGGCAGGAGATGGAGCAGTATGCTAATGCCCTGAAGCATGCAGATTTTGAATGTTGTTTGAACACGGAGGATGGGACCCCTGCTAAGCAACAGCGCATAATGACAGACGATATAGTGTTCAGAAACAGAGATGCTGACCAAGTGGAGGCTCCAACCATCAACCCGATGGTCATATCTGCAACGATCGGACTGGCGTATGTGAAAAGAATTTTGATTGATTGTGGAAGTTTTGTCAACATCATCTTCAAGAAGGCTTATGACCAGATGAAAATGGAAACAAAGGACTTGAAACCGTCCAAAGCTCGCATACACGGCTTTAATGGCGCAGCGACCGATGCAGTGGGCTATGTTGAGTTACCATTTGAACTGGGACAAGGCGAACATCGGAGGGTGCGAATCCTACCCTTCGTAGTTTTGGATGTGGATTCTCCGTATATTGTTTTCTTGGGCCGACCGGCCCTGGCTGAGTTTAGGGCAGCATTAGCCTCATGGTGCTTAACTTTGAAGTTCCCAACCGACAAAGTAGTAGGCGTTGTTCATGGCGACCAAGCGACTAGTCGTGCCTGTTACGTGGCTGAGCTCCGAGAGACCCATCGGAGGGAGAAGGGAAAGGTTGCGGACAATCCAGTCCGCATCCTTAATACGGATAATTGACAAGTAGTGCCCGAGCCCTGGCTCGGGCATAATTCTCGGATCTTCAGAGACATAGACCCGAGAGACGACGATGAGAAACCCAGGGGAGAAAAGGCAGCGCCGGCTGAATTAACAATTGACATTTCAGTTAGCCGAGACGACCCATCGCGAATACTGAAGATTGGATCACAACTCGGCCCCGCAATGACTGAAGACCTTAGTGATTTCCTCCGGGCGAATCTTGATGTTTTTGCCTGGACGCATTCTGATATGTGTGGGATTTTCCCTGCCATTACGAGTCATATGTTGAACATAGACCCGAAATACGTCCCAGTTAAACAAAAAAGGAGAGGGATGGACCCAGAGAGGTCCGCTGCTCTCAGAGACGAGGTGGACAAACTCAAAACCAATGGGTTCGTCCGCGACGCCTTCTACCCTGAATGGGTATCGAACCCCGTGCTGGTGAAAAAGGCAAACGGGAAATGGAGAACTTGCGTAGATTATTCCGATTTGAATAAAGCATGCCCCAAGGACAGTTTCCCATTGCCTAGGATTGATCAGTTGGTCGACTCCACCGCCGGACACGAGCTGTTATCATTCATGGATGCATACTCGGGTTACAATCAAATCCCGATGCATATTCCGGACCAAGAACACACCAGCTTCATCACAAATGTCGGGCTATATTGCTATGTAGTAATGCCCTTCGGACTGAAAAATGCAGGAGCGACTTATCAGCGTTTGGTGAATCGAATGTTCAAAGACCAGCTTGGTAGAACGATGGAAGTCTATGTGGATGACATGCTCGTGAAGTCACGATAGTCAAACGACCACATTCGAGACTTGGCTGAAATGTTTGACATACTCAGATATTATGGGATGAAGATCAACCCTCTGAAATGTTCCTTCGGCATTGCATCAGGAAAGTTTTTGGGATTCATCGTCAACGCTAGGGGGATTGAAGCTAACCCAGAAAAGATTCAAGCTATTCGAGACGTGCAAGTGCCTAGGACTATAAAACAGGTACAGAGCTTAAATGGAAAAGTAGCTGCGCTGAGTCGATTCATATCCAGGGCCACGGACAAGTGCATCTCTTTCTTTGATATAATAAAGAAAGGGAAGAGGAACTTCGAGTGGACATCCGACTGTGAGGAAGCATTCCGGGATCTGGTGAGGCATTTAGAGAGTCCACCAGTGCTGTCAAAACTAGTAGACCATGAGATGTTGTACGTATACTTGGCTGTATCCCCACATACGATAAGTGCGGCTCTGGTTCGCGAGGAGGACCGAATCCAAAAGCCGGTGTATTACGTTAGCAAGCGTTTAACGGGGGCAGAAAGAAATTACCCCAAAATCGAGAAATTGGCCTATTGCTTGGTGATTGCATCACGTAAGCTGCGCCCATACTTTCAAGCACACTCAATCAGCGTTTATACTGATCAACCCCTACGGCAGGTACTCCAACGACCAGAAACTTCTGGAAGATTGTTAAAATGCAACATCGAGTTGAGCCAGTTCGATATCGCTTACTTGCCACGAAGAGCCATACAAGGGCAAGCATTAGCAGACTTCATTGCTGAGTTTACTATGTCTGACGAACCAGATGGTCACAACGTCATGCCCCCCGTTCGATGAAAATTATACACTGATGGGGCATCAAACGACCGTTGCTCCGGCACGGGTGTAGTTCTCGTAACTCTGGAAAATCGATCGATTTGTTACGCTTTGAAGCTCGATTTCCCAGCTACAAATAACGAAGCAGAGTATGAAGCACTGATTGCTGGCTTGAAGCTCATCGGAGAGCTCGGGATCAAATCAGTTGAAATCTTTTGTGACTCACAGTTGGTGGTTTACCAAGTGCGAGGAGATTACCAAGCAAAGGGACAGAAGCTTGCTCCGTACCTTGTTCTGGTTCAAGAACTTCTGTCGAATCTTGAGCGTTATGATATTTCGCATGTCCCGCGCGAACAGAATAAAGAAGCCGACTCGTTGGCTAAGTATGCGAGCACAGGCGATGCGCAGCAAATGGGATTGTATCCCGTTGAGGCCTTGCATGCGCCGAGTATAGACGAAATGAAAGTTGATCGTGTGTTGGAAACGGAAATAAAAAAGGAGTCGTGGATGACCCCATTCAAACTGTACTTGACGACCGGGGCTTTACCGGAAAAAAGGAGCGAAAGACGACAGGTCCTTCGAAAGGCCGCGCGATACATGATGCAGGATGGATTGATGTATCGAAAAGGGTTCTCAGTCCCCTTATTACGATGTATCGCTCATGATGAGACAAAGCGGGTCTTGAAAGAGGTTCACGAAGGGGAATGTGGCGACCATACTGGGGGGAAAACGCTAGCAAAAAAGATCCTCCGCTATGAATATTACTGGCCGACCGTAAATCGGGACGCTGTAGACTACGCAAGGAAATGTGACAAGTGTCAAAGATATGCGAAAATCCCGAGGACTCCATCAACGGAACTCACACAAATGGTTAGTCCCTGGCCATTTGCAATCTGGGGAATCGACATAATCGGCTCTTTGCCTATATCCAAAGGTGGTGCGAAATACGCGATAGTTGCAGTCGACTATTTCACAAAATGGGCTGAGGCAGAACCCTTGGCCACAATCACTTCTAAGAAGGTCATTAACTTCGTTGTATGAAACTTTATATGCCGCTTTGGCCTCTCTCGCACCATCATTACGGACAACGGGACGCAATTTGAAAGTAGAGAGTTCAAAGAGTTCTGTTTAAAGTATGGCATCGAGAAGAAGTTCGCCGCCGTTGCACACCCAAAAGCTAACGGACAAGTCGAGGCCATTAACAAAATAATCAAGTCCAAACTGAAGAAGCGTCTGGAGAAAGTCGGAGGCAAGTGGGTAGATGAACTCCCGAAAGCATTATGGGCTTATAGAACCACCCACAAGTCCGCGACCGGCCACACTCCATTCGCCTTGGCGTACGGCTCGGAAGCCATTATACCCGTGGAACTTGTAGTTCCATCACACCGAGTGACATACTATGATCCCAAGACGAACCAGGAACTCTTGTTGGAATCGCTGGACTACATCGATGAAAAACGTGAAGAGGCCGAATTAAGGGCGGCAACACATAGGCACCGAGTCAAGCGTTACTACGACGGCAGAGTCCGCCTAAGGATTTTTGATGTGGGTGATCTCGTTTTGAAACGAGTTTTCCCGGTACCGTCGCGTATGAATCCCAGCTGGGAAGGTCCGTACGTCATCGAACGGAAGCTTGGAGAGGGAACATTCAAGCTAGCGACCGTTGATGGCGTGACACTCCACCGAGCGTGGAACAGTGAACATTTGCGGCATTATTACATTTAGTATGTTTCTTTCCTGTTTTAGGCACAGTTATTTCCTGTATGTTTTCATTCAGTCGTAACTTAGTTTTTTTTTGGCCATGTAATCGAGCAGTTTAGTTGTTTCTCATTAATAAAGGCTTGAAGCCGTATTTTCCACGAACTACTAATGTCTCTATACCTCATAGTCGGGTGGTGAATTACTAGAACTACATTATCCTGTACGATGTACGAACTCATATAAACGATTTCAAACCTCCGAGTCCCCAGAGCACGGACCGGAGTACTCTAAGTCCCCGGAGCACGAACTAGAGTATTAACGATTTCAAACCTCTGAATCCCCAAAGCGCGGACCGGAGTACTCTAAGTCCCCGGAGCGTGGACTAGAGTATAAACGATTTCAAATCTCCGAATTTCCAGAGCGCGGACCGGAGTACTCAAAGTCCCCGGAGCGCGGACTAGAGTATAAACGATTTCAAACCTCCGAATCCCCAGAGTGCGGACTGGAGTACTCTAAGTCCCCGGAGCGCGGACTAGAGTATAAACGATTTCAAACCTCCGAGTCCCCAGAGCGCGGACCGGAGTACTCTAACTCCCCGGAGCGCGGACTAGAGTATAAACGATTTCAAATCTCCGAATCCCCAGAGCACGGACCGGAGTACTCCAAGTCCCCGGAGCGCGGACTAGAGTACAAACGATTTCAAACCTCCGAATCCCCAGAGTGCGGACCGGAGTACTCTAAGTCTTCGGAGCGCGGACTAGAGTATAAACGATTTCAAACCTCCGAATCCCCAGAGTGCGGACCGGAGTACTCTAAGTCCCCGGAGCGCGGACTAGAGTATAAACGATTTCAATCTCCGAGTCCCCAGAGCGCGGACCGGAGTACTCTAAGTCCCCGGAGCGCGGACTAGAGTATAAACGATTTCAATCTCCGAGTCCCCTGAGCGCGGACCGGAGTACTCTAAGTCCCCGGAGCGCGGACTAGAGTATAAACGATTTCAATCTCCGAGTCCCCTGAGCGCGGACCGGAGTACTCTAAGTCCCCGGAACATGGACTAGAGTATCAACAATCTCAATCTCCGAATCCCCAGAGCGCGGACCGGAGTACTCTAAGTCCTCGGAGCGCGGACTAGAGTATAAACGATTTCAAATCTCCGAATCCCCAGAGCGCGGACCGGAGTACTCCAAGTCCCCCGAGCGCGGACTAGAGTATAAACGATTTCAAACCTCTGAATCCCCAGAGTGCGGACCGGAGTACTCTAAGTCCCCGGAGCATGGACTAGAGTATAAACGATTTCAAACCTCCGAGTCCCCAGAGCGCGGACTGGAGTACTCTAAGTCCCCGGAGCGCGGACTAGAGTATAAACGATTTCAAATCTCCGAATCCCCAGAGCACGGACCGGAGTACTCCACCGGAGCGCGGACTAGAGTATAAACGATTTCAAACCTCCAAATCCCCAGAGCGCGGACCGGAGTACTCCACCGGAGCGCGGACTAGAGTATAAACGATTTCAAACCTCTGAATCCCCAGAGTGCGGACCGGAGTACTCTAAGTCCCCGGAGCGCGGACTAGAGTATAAACGATTTCAAACCTCCGAATCCCCAGAGTGCGGACCGGAGTACTCTAAGTCCCCGGAGCGCGGACTAGAGTATAAACGATTTCAATCTCCGAGTCCCCAGAGCGCGGACCGGAGTACTCTAAGTCCCCGGAGCACGGACTAGAGTATAAACGATTTCAATCTCCGCGTCCCCTGAGCGCGGACCGGAGTACTCTAAGTCCCCGGAGCGCGGACTAGAGTATAAACGATTTCAATCTCCGAGTCCCCTGAGCGCGGACCGGAGTACTCTAAGTCCCCGGAACGCGGACTAGAGTATCAACAATCTCAATCTCCGAATCCCCTGAATGCGGGTCAACTTACTATAAGTCCCCGAAACGCGAATTTAGAAAATAATTCTAAGTACTCAAGAAGTATACAACTCATAAGTGCTTGAGTTTTGACCGCAGTTATTCAGAAAGCTAAAGAAAGAGTAAAAGTAAAAGAAACACTCGAACTGCTAAGGAAACTGAACTTTATTTAATAGTCCAAAATGAGGTTACACAATTATTCCTCCAAAACTTGGAGTCAAAACCCTACCTACATAAGCTTCGGAAGCAAAAGATGAAAGTAGTTACAAGACCTAAGCACAATCTCGTTGAACGAGTTTAGCGTCTATTTCTTTGATTTCTTCTTCTTGTCTTCCTTTGTTGTTTCCGACGATTCCTCTCCCTCACGCTTCTTCTTGGATTTATTGCTTGCTAAAGAAGCGGAATCAGGAGGGGGAGAAGGAACATTCAGCGGTTTGAATTTACCATGGAGAATGATCTTCAAAGGTCTGTTCCGCGGGTCGGTGAGTTCAAGAATTTCAGGCTCGACTTTGATCTCAACTTTCTTTTTCGCTTCTTCGGTGAGACGCTCTTTCATGCTCGTCTTCGAGGTATGTTCAGAGGCGCCAGTGATTTCGATTTCATCACTCCCTTCGGCGGGAGATGAGGTGTCAAGCTTATCATCATCTAGCGCCCCGATCACTTGAGCGTCAGGGCCAGGAGTTTCTCCCGCATGAGCAACCTCGCTTGTTTTCTCTGCCTCTTCCTTGGCGTCATCGCTCCTCGGAGTTGGCTCGGCATCAGAGCAGCCTGCATGAAAACATAAAGAATGAACATTATGACGAATAACCGCTACTAGAGAGTGACAGATCTTTTAGCTTCTAAAAGAAGAGTTTCCTACCGGGTTCTGGTTGGCTATCGGTTGCGCGTGGAGTCTCGCCCTCTAGAATAGGGGATAGCACATGAACACCAAGCCCGGGGTCTTCAGGATCGTAGCCGGCATGCAGCTCGAATGGGTCGAGTGTCGGCTGACCAGCCGATTGAGCAGTAGGAGGAGCAGCAGCATGAGGAGCTGTAGTCTTAGCCCCAGATGGACCAGCTTCATCATTTCTCTCTTCTGGTAGGGGAGGACCTTTGCTATAAAGAGCCAAAGCTGCAGATAAGTCCGCTGGCTCGTTCCCTCTAAGAAATTCCTTTACCAGGGCATCCTCATCAACCTCCTCAGAGCCCGACTCGATTTTCCTGATCTTCACTAAAGTTTCCCAGACCTCGGCTAGGGATTCGAGATAGCCCTCGCCCAAGAATGTCAAGTCACGATGCATAAGGACGCGGGTGCCATACTCAGCAATCAATGGGTCAAACATACACTTGACCTCTTCCCTACCGGCTTCTGCGGCCGCCTCGAGGCGAGAGTCAATCTCCTCTGCAGCTTTTCTTTTGCCCTCCTCACGGGCTTCGTCCTTCATTTTTTCAACACCAGCAAGTTCGTCATCGAGCTTCGTTTTCAGGAGCCGAGTAGCAACGATTTCGTCACAATATCGTTGTGACTCTTCTTGAGTAGCTACTTTATCCTCTTTCTCCTTGGAGAGTAATTCATTCAACTCTTTGACTTGTACGGCGAGCGCGTCCCTTTCCTTTTGGATAGAATCTTTTTCTAAGGCAAGGGCACCGCTACGTTGGACTGCTTCATCAAGTTCCTTCTTGTGAGCCATATCTAAATGAGTGACTGCCTCAGCAGTATCTTTTGTGCTTTGCTCAGCGGCTTCCAGCTTCGACTTATACGAAGCGAGCTCTTCGTCTTGATGCTTGATGATGTTCTTGTCACAGCCAGCCTCCAATTTCAGACGATCAATCTCATATTGTCGCTCAACAGACACCTCCGAGATCTTTTCAACCAAGTGTACAAACGCGTCATGTTGAACATAGACGTCGTTGTTATAGGCAGTGGCACTCTGCTTCACGTGCCCAGGGATATGATGAATAGCTGGGAGGAATTTTAGACCATCAAAGCAAATTTTTGGAAATTTGGCCTTAAGATCGACCATCTTTTCTGCTACAGTTGGGTCAACCACGGGAGTAGGGGGAGGAGGCCTTGGAAGTTCTGCTCTTTTTCGTTGCCCCCGAAGTTTCCTTGTACTCGATGAACCGGAGTGTTGTTCTCGAGAAGCATCGGGTTGGGACCCCTTCTGTGAAGACTTCTCTCTATCCGACTCGGTTGGAGGAAGAGGATCACGGGACTGTGAAGATTGGGAATATGCCTTCTTACGATAAGACGAAACGCGGGGACGGTTGTCTCTATCTTCGTAATCATCTCTGTCCCTGCGTCTGCCCGAACCTGAATCCCGTCCGGGGTGATGAAATATGGAAGAGCCGTGAAGGCGATCAAGTCCATGAGAGCACCCCATCTCACCTACAAGGAATAGAGATAACAACGAGTTAGGAAAAATCCGAGAAATAAAAAAAAGAACTTGAAGTGTATGATGGAATGCGTATGTGCGTGTTTGTCCTAGTGTTCCCCCCGACAGACCAGTTCTTTTGTCTTTAATAATCGGAGTATTATCTCCCTGGACTGGGAGTTGAACTCCCGCATTGCCTCTAGCGGGCGAAGAAAACTTAAGGGCTTCAGGATCGTCAAACCCGTAATTAAGTATATCGTCGGGGATGGAAAGATTCGACAAACCCCTTAGAGAACTTTCCATGTGCTGTGAGGAAGCTTCTTTCTCTGGCGGGATAAGCGTAACTTTTGAAGTTCCTCCAACTTTCTCCTTCCTTATCTTGTATTTTAACTTTTTCTTTCCCTTCGAAGGGGAGGATGACGTTTCAATATCGTGAACTTCGACCGCCGGATTCCAAGCGGGACCCACATTCTCGCCTTGAGTCTCCGGAGCTTCGTCCTCTTTGTGTTCATCCTCTTCATGCGCATCGGGAGTGTGGCGTAATGACGATCCAGCTTGTTTTTTCCCTTTACCGGATGCTGGCTTGGGAATGGAGACGCCCTCCGGGAGGCTAATCCGACGACCAGGGGCTAGCAAGCGGAACCTCGACAATGATTCATTCGAAATGATGGTTTGGATGTCTCGTTCCTCGGTAGGAAGAGCTCTAATGGCCTCAACGGCCTCAGAATATCCTCGGCCCTCCGGACGCGGGTTGATACCTGAAAAGATGAAACGAGGAGTTAGGAAAAGCATAACTCAATTAAACACGAATGATGACTCAACGAAGAGAGTTACTGCCTTCAACCCATCTCCTCGCAAAACCAGGAGGGCAACGCACGTAGAACCATTCCTGTTTGTATAGGGTGAATTTACTGCATGCTCCTGTCAAGATTTGGCATTTGTGGTACAGCTTGAGGAACATGAAGGAAGGGCTGTCTCTCCGTTTCTTGATCATATAAATGTATCTGATGTCGCCAAAAGTTGGAGGTCTGGAGAAGACGGCCATGAAGAGTAGGTAGGTCCCATATAGAAACGCGTGACCGTTCGGATGCAGCTGCGACGGGGCAATGTCTATGTACTGCAACACGTCCCGAAGAAATAAATTGAACTGAGGCACGCTGCCCATCTAGCACATGAACTTGTTGCAGTTGGTATATCCGACTGGGGGCAGGTGAGGACGATCGTGTCGCGAAGGGACTAACACATCGGCGAAAGGAATCCCATGGATGGAACATATTCGTCGAAGTGCGGCTTCATTGATCTTTGAAGCTTGTGAGTCGATCGGATCGTCTAAAAGAATTGTTGCCTCCAGGGCATCGGGTGCTAAGTTATGGGTAGGGGAAGTCGACGGATTTGAAGTATCAGCGGCTTCTTGCCTTGATGACGGCCCAGGCCTATCAGATATAGTGGCGGAGCTAGACTTCTTAGACATCCCCAATAAATAATGAATCTGTCTAAGTACCTGTGAAAACTATACTTGAAAAATGTTCAACGTTAGAATTAACAACACGAATATTCCCCCATGTGGTGTGTGAACTAGTGCAAGCAATCGTGTAAAAGCGTTGAAAATTCGAAGGTCGCAAAGTTGTTGATATAAAACTGTGCGTCAAGTCATCGCCTTCGAAGACCGTCATCGCTGACCGTCCCCAGAAGCCTGCCTTTTAATGATTGCAATTCCAGATCCGGAAAACGTATGATAATCTAAGTTCGGATTTATGTTAACTGAAGCTAGGAAGTTAGTGATCCGGGTCGGCGTCACATATGCTAGAATGCTTGGGCCCTGTTTCTTGTTTTGCTATACGAGTAGATATAGTTAGTAAGTGTTCAACATTTGCGACTAGTCGGCTAAGTCATTGTTCGGCTAAGTCTTTGTTCGGCTAAGTCTTTGTTCGGCTAAGTCATTGTTCGGCTAAGTCATTGTTCGGCTAAGTCTTTGTTTGGCTAAGTCTTTGTTCGGCTAAGTCATTATTCGGCTAAGTCATTGATCGGCTAAGTCATTGTTCGGCTAAGTCTTTGTTCGGTTAAATTTTGGTTCGGCCTCATTTTATTCGGCATGTTTTAGCCTAAGTATGGTATGGCGTTTGTGACTGTTCGGTTGAGACGACCATCGGCACGCTGTCCTTAATAGTGGCCTCATCTCTTCCTCCATCCACACCGAACCACGAGGGCATATCGTTCGGCAAGTCGTACCAGACCATACCGCTCGATGCCCCTAATCATTCCCCTACTTCCTCCATGTTTCTCCTTCCTCCAATCTGGTCCGGCATAAAATACTTATGCCGAACCACAGTGCGTCTACCAATGACTTCCTAGAAAACCCATGTCTATTCACTCTTCCTTCCACCCTCGTCGCGTGACTCTGGCAAATAGACACTTCAGTCCAGGCTCGATTTATCCCATCAATTAAGGAAGTTCGAGCGTAAAGACTGTATTTAGGTGAAAGGATCGGTACCTAGTTGGTAAGGTGAAGACTTGGGAAGAATCGGCGAATTGTATGTTGGCTGGTAGCTTCGGCAGGTGCAAGGCAGAGGTGTTAGAAGTGTGAAAAGGGAAAGAAGGAAGGAGGTGCTGGCTTTTATAGGGAAAACAGAAGAAGTCGAAAAGGCTACATCCGGTGGAACCGGTCAAAGTCACGTCGTTCGGCATCGGCGTATAATGATATCCAGCACTGAAGGATCGTTCAGTTACGAATGTCTTGTTCTGCATTTAGAATGCGCTCAGCACACACCTAAACCACTGGAATTCTCAAAAAGGCATCTCCGTTCGAGGTTAGTCAAGGATTTAAAGCGAGACGAGAAGGTTACATGACTCAAAGCGTACCATGTTCGGTCACGTGATACACTTTGGGGGGCAAGTGTTTCCTAGGGATTTGACCAGGCAACTGAGTGCTCGGCATTGGGTAGTACTCGGCTTCCAGGACTACTCGGCATCTAGTAGTACTCGGCTTCCAGGACTACTCGGCATCCAGGAGCACTCGGCATCTAGGAGTACTCGGCATCCAGAAGTACTCGGCGTTCTAGGAGTACTCGGCATCTAGGAGCACTCGGCATCTAGGAGTACTCGGCGTTCTAGTAGTACTCGGCATCTAGGAGCACTCGGCATCCAGGAGTACTCGGCATCCAGGGGTACTCGGCATCCAGGAGCATTCGGCATCAGAAGGCGTTCGACGTATACGACTGCTCGGCATGGCTGTATTGTTCGTCAAAAGCTATCGTTCGGCCAGAACCACCGTTCGGCAAGAGACATCGTTCAGCTAAAGGCAAACGTTCGGCCAGTGCCATCGTTCGGCCAAGGACATCGTTCGGTCAAAGGCATTGTTTGGTTAAAGCTATCGTTCGGCCAGCACCAACGTTCGGCCAGAGACAACGTTCGATCAAGCGCTTCGTTCGACTAGAGGCACGTTCGGCTTCGACTGACATTCGTTCCACTCGTCCCACGCAGCAAGCATATCGTTCGGCATAGGGAAGGTGGTTCGGCATCATTGTGTTCGGCCTATTTGGTTCGGCATACGGCGAACACTGTATTTGGGCCAGAGTGTTCGGCTACCGAGCCCACCTGGGAAGTCCAACCCATCTTTGTCTATAAATAGAGGGGCAGGGGCACAGTGAAAAGGACCTTTTTTGGGAGAACAATGGGGAGACTCTGCTATTTTGGAGACTCATCTTCTTTACTTAGAAACTTCATTCAAGCATTTGATCTACGAATTGTATTTGTAATCAATCATTAAGAAGATCAATAAAGTGAAAACTCAAAGTGGACGTAGGCAGTTACGCCGAACCACTATAAATCCGGTGTTCTTACTTTCTGCATTTAATTTAGCATATTCTTCCTTGTTTAATTTAACTTCATCACTTATATCTCAACTCAATCTTTCTCTACGAGGTTAGTGACCAATTTTGGTGCTAACAGTATTATTATCGGATTTCAAGTTTTGTAGTGTTTGAAGTTGTTGTTTGGCCGTACCGTATAGAAACGCGTTGAAATTAATATCGAATTCATTATAATAATTGGGTCCAAAAAGCTATCTTCTCCATACGATCGAATTAGGACTCGAAACCTTTTCCATTACGTTCGAAATAGGGGCATAACATTATGAACCCCTAGTGGCAAGCCTCGATAGGAGGTCAAGATTTTAAGCTGTGAATTCGAGACGATTTAAAATTTAAATAATATTTATATATATTTGATTGACTATTTTCACATCAGCCACTTTTCTTTTCCATCAAACCAACGTAGTTTTTTCCTCCACACGCAAGGATCGTGTCTTCTTTATTTTAAATCACGCACGTTCTTTTCCCTCCTATCAGTTCAATCAGAGAATTACGCTACTCCTTCATTATAAACCACGAGCTTCCCTTACATCTTCTTCTGTTCAAACTAATCGAAGTTGCTCAGATAAAATTCCCCCCTCTTTCAATTCAAAATCATGCATGAAAATCAAATCCAAATCGAAAACCTAGTTCAAATTAAAAAGAACGAAATCGAGCATCTCTTCATCCTTAAATAAAAAAAAGATAGTGATTAGCTGGAAACGCGCGCGAGCGAACTAGAGGAGGTAACGAGGCGAGTCGCGATGTGGGTATGTGGCGTTCGTTCTTGAAGTTGCCGCTGCGAATCGTGATGGAGCAGTAGGGTTTAGGCTAAAAAGGGGCGCACAAGTTGTCGTAGCGGCATTCTAGCTAGGTGCGGCGAAGTCTGGGATAATCTCTGGTGAGGGCGTGTAGCTGGGTGGTCGCGTGCGACTGGGAGGTGGATTTTTGCGAGCGCGGAGTTTTTTCTTTTCCTTGCCAACAGAGGTGGATGCAATGGGGGTGCGGCAGTGTTTGGGTAGGCTGTAGGCCGAGGTATGGGTTGTTCGCAAGTGGTGAGGCAGCACCTGGAGGCAATGGTGTCACGGCGAGGCAGAGAAGGCGGTGGTCGCGATAAAGGCAGTTCCTGTTGGTGAGCATTTGCCGAACGAGGTTGTTTAGGGTAAGGTTTATTATCTCGTTAATAAGTGATTAATTTAAATAAAGTGATTAGTTGATTTATTTTATTTAGGATTTTAACCAGTAATTCTTGTTATTCAAAATTTGTTTACGAGGGTTGAATCGATTGGAAGCTGTGCAAAAAGATATAAGAAAAAAAATTCTGGATATTCGGCAAAATAAGATCAAAGGTGAGAATTTCTCACTCATTTGGATTTCCACTTTTAAAATTTAAATGTTTAAATTTAATTATTGGATGCTTGCTTGATTGAAAATTTAATTATTTGTTGGATGGTTATATATATATATATATATAGTAGTATATATATTAGTATTTGGAGTGATGCACATTATAGCGGATGAGACCCTATGCGCCCCGCATAATAGCGAATGACCCTTTATACCGCAATATCCCCCTCGAAGTGGGATTGGTATTTTTATTATTGTCTAACATCTGTGGATGCAGGGAAAACAGGTTGGAGGGATCCAACTGGATTCCTAAAATATATTAGTATTTTTCATATATGTAAAATGCTGGATTATTGTGTGTTGTAAATTTTTAAATGTTATAATGGCATGAAAATTAATTTTGGGTATATTAAATACCATAAATACTATTTCAAATTTTTAAGGAATAAAAAGGGGACTTTTAATATAAAAATATATATATCAAAAATTGGATTATTTTAAAGAGGTTGATTGAATAAGAAATAATGGATTTTTGATTGTATTAAATAATGTGGGAAAGTATTTTAAATAGAGGTTTACAAAAATAAATCATATAAAGGAATTTTTAAAGAATGGATTTTAAACTGATATTCGGAAAAATATGGAAAGAAGTTGAAATCGATATTAAAAATAGATTGGAACAAATAAATGGAATTTATAAGGAATTGAATTTATAGAATGGAGTTTTATAAATGAGATTATTTTAGTGAAACTCAAAGGAGTTATAAAAATTTATAAACGATGTTATAAATAAAGAAAAATTGGTATCTGGTGATAAATTGGAAATATAAATTTAGGGGAAGAATTTATATTGGAATATGGAAATAGGGTGAGAAATATAGTAGATACTATTTTTAAAATAAAGATGGTTAAGGAGACCGGAATGGGAGAAATGTGATGAATATCGAGAGGGGTTATAAATTAAAAATTTGGTTATCCAGATTTAAAAAAATTAGACAATAAGTTAAATTTTAAATTTTAGAAAGGAAATTTTTATTTATTAAAATATGTAATTTTAAAGTTAGTTAGTATTGAAATATTTCAGAAGTGAATTTTTAAATACTTAATATTTATTTTAATAAAATCCTAGGTTTAAAACCTGCTTTGAAAATGATGTTATAAAATGGTGTTTTCGATATTTTAAATAATTATTTGAATATGTCTGAAAAATCAGTTATTATTATTTTCTTTTAAATACTTATTTTTATTTACATATGTATATATATAGAGTTTTGAAAGGGTTTTAAAATCTGTTTATAAATCTTCTCGAGAGTTTTATTTAATAGATGGGACTTATAAGAGGATTCTCAAAGCGAAGTTTGGGAAAAAGTTAGAAAATTCCGAAGTAGTTAAATAAAAGTAGGCTTTGAAAAAAATGAAATAGAATTCATTAAAAGAAGCTGAAGAGAAATTAGGATTATAAGCAAGTATAATTGGTTTTGAAAATATTAAGGGAATTAATTAAGGAATTCCGGAATTTATAGAATTTGTTGTAAACTAGTCAATGAGTTTACGAATAAAATTGTAAATTATTTTTGGGAAAAGAAAAAGAAAAGAAAAGTAATATTTTTCGAGTGTAGAGTATCAAATGAAGTGGGAAAAATATTCTAAGTATTGGGAAGAGTTGGAAATGTTCCGTGAAAATTAAAAGGATTTGAAAACTATTTTCAAAATGTTGAAGTATGGGAAGTAATATCTTATAAAGATATTTTGAAATAAATTTTGGAAAATTTATAATAAGGCCTGATGATTGTTTATGGATGTGTATTGATAGTTAAATAACCGACTATCAATTTTGGCCAATTTCGTTAATCGTTTCGAAGATACCGGGATCAGATCTAGTTATCCGAAAACCACTTCGATCCGGTTTGAACGTTACAAATAAATACCATGAAGATGATGAAGACAGTGATTCAGTTTGTCCGGACCCAGGAAAACTTGTATGGACGAATGCTATCAGAACATCATCATTAGAGGACGATGAGCATTCTAAGTGAAATTTGTTCATAAAAGGTAACGCTTAGCCTCGAACCTCGTCAACCGGGAATGACTAAAACATGGGAGATGCAGTAAGGCTAAGTGGGTCGCACCTAAGTAGGGTATGTTATCACCTTTCTAGATGTCCTCGGAAAACCGTATTTATCTTATATATGGGTACACACGAAAGAAAAACTGCTCGATGGTAAGGGTGGGAACACCCAGGGTGATAACATATTCGGTCTATCCAGGTTAGGGGTAGGCCGGTCTTGTGTCGTAGGGGATCCCGGCGTGGTCCTCGGTACATGGTTCTAGAGGTGTACTGTGACGGGCGGTACCCCAGTGGCCCAGTCACTCGTTGGAATCCATTCTCCAATACGAGCTTACAGTTTTGTTTGTAGAGCCTAGTATGCTGGAATTTAATTAATGTAACAATTTCAGCTATTTGAATAAGTATTTGTATTTAGACACTATTATAATATCACTGGATTTTCTATAAAGTGTTTTGTTTATCGTAAGGGAAAAACCCGTCGTGTTTATTTGTGATGTGGTCTTATGAGATACCTTTGTTTTTCAAAGGATTTTGAAAAGTTAATAATTCAAATTGAGTGTGCTTTCTCACGCTAGTTTTCAAGACTGACTCGGGTGTTGTTTTATTATAATGCTCGGGTCAGACCGAGCATTACAGATTCAGGATAGGATGCTATGGAGCTCAGGGAATGAGTTGGATGGCAAGCCGTACTTCCGTACTTGATTATTATTCCGCTGTGTAAGGACAAGTTATTAAACTATCCAGATTTGATGTATTGAATTGTTGTACTCTGATAATGGTATGTATATTAACAGTACAGTTCTTGTATTTAAAATCTGTTATTATATATTATATTTTGTTCTGCTGCGATTGTGAGATTCTGTGTTGTTCTGTTTCTTTCCTTCTACCTTTTTCTTCTTCACCCCTAATGAACTGGTATTTCCGACACTCGACTGCTCAGCATTTTATACAGTGGACGTATTGATGTCGATTTTCGAGGGTTGAAAATCCTCGTTCGTTACATCATCCATCTTCATCAGTCATTTGGTCTAGAAGAATCATCCATAACTCGCTCAAAACTCAACGAAATCAGACGAAACTTTGCAAGTACACTCTAGAAGGTGTCAGAGACCTACCATAAAATTTTCAAGTGGTGGGGCCCACTCTACATGGGTCTCTAGCAATCCATCTAGTTATCCCGCTATGACCCATCTAGCCTTATCTAACCAAGCTCATTTTTCGTGAGTGTCTTCTCTTATATCTTCTATGCGTTATCCCAAAATTTCAAGTCAATCCGACTTTGTATGAGTTCTCAAGATCCATTTTAAGTTAGCTGCTTTGGTCAAAAAGCGAGCAAATAGCTTGAATCAGATGAGTCTTTACTTCTTAAACTACCCTGCTTGGAATGCTATGAAACTTGGTAAGTATTCTTAAAAGAGGTAGTAGATCATGATGCAAGAGGCTTTGATAACTGGTAATGCTTTCTTTTGGATCGCTAGTGATCCATGGATGATGGATCACCAGCGATCCATTTACTTAGTGGATTTTTAGCTTGTTTCTCTTAAGTTCCATTGGCTTGTCCTTTTAGATGCCTTGTTCAAGTTTCAAATCATTTCTGGCTTAGTCTGGATGTTCTAATTCCTATTGAATTCTGCTGGGTTAATAACTTGGTTAACAAGTGGTATTTCAAAGACTGAATATATTCAATTGTGCGACTCATGGGTGTTAATTTAGTCAGTGGTTAATATTCAAACAATTTAAACATTAATATTCACACGTCACATTAGCTAGTGGTGTGATAGACTGATCGAATTCATCGCTTACAAATCACATCAGTAAAACCAAATTTTACATTTTCTTAAGCGGTACCTTTTAGTAACGACAATTTACAAACATTCTCTTCGTCAACACTATATCACTTTAGGATATATGGAGTTTTGTATTAGTCGAAACTTTAATATAATCCACATTCAACTTGATTAGTTCAAAAATAACGCCCTTGGTGTTGGATCTAGGCCAACACGCAGTAGGTTAAATTGGTGAATTTCAATTCTTTTACCATTTTGGATCTTAGTGGACCAATGAAGTCTAAATTAATTTAGATCTAATCTAAATTAGTTTGAAGTAAAAATAATTATTTTATTTAATTGATTAGTAAAAGGATTTTATTTGATTATATAATAGATATATGATGTGTACATGTGTATCAAATAAACTTATACATGTATGTGTATAAACCTATACTAAATAAATTATGTATAACTATATTTGAAACATAATGCTAATTCAAAATATAATATTAAAAATAGCTAAAGAAATATTCAAACTTTGAAATAACTCCTAGATTAAAAATATTTTATTTCAATTTCAATTTCAAATTGAAATGTTTATATATTTGAAATATGAATACACACACACACACAAGCAGAACAAATTTCTTGAAAAACTTAATATATATATATATATAATTTTATAAAATACTAATACACAAAAATAAATTATATATATACTATAAATAAAAATTTAGGTTTTTTCTTTTTGCCTAAAAATGGTTTTGACAAAATCAAAAGCATTTTTATTTCACATAGTTTTTAAAATTTTGTTTTCATCATTTTTAATTTCCATTTGAAAATCGTATAAAATAATAAATAAAAAATTCTTTCTATACTTACTATATTATATTAAAACATATTTGTTTATATATTTATTTATATTTATGTCAGTATATTATTATTAGGATTTAAGATACATAAAATTATATTTATATATATAAATATATATGTAATGTTTCAATTTTAATATTAATATATATATATATATATTATTTATTTTGAAAATATATGAGCAACATAATTTGTTAAATAAGTTATGCATATATTAATAATGTATATAAACTAATCTAAAGTTCAAATTAAGTTTAAATTTTTTTGATAATACTATTACCTTAAAAAATTGGTTTTTTAACATCAGGTTCGAAAATAAAACTTGCATTTTTTTAAAATATCATATACAAATAATCATATTGGTTTAACAACAATCAAATATATATATATATGTATATATATATATCGTGATATTGAAAATCTAATTTACCTAAATACAATGATATAAAATAATATATTAATGAATAATTAAATGATAATTGTTGCTTTGATAAGCATCTTGGATGTTGAATCAAACTCCGTTTAAAGATCAGATCTAAGCGACTCTGGAATAATGTGTTATATATATACATATATACATACATACATGTTTGGTATATACTAGGAAGAAAATTAAATGTTAATATGTAATAAACTGGTAAACCACACCACACCTTAAGCTACGCTTATTTGATTTTATTTGTTTAGAAGGAAGGAGGAATAGTCCTATAATATCAAGCCAGAAATAAAGGTAGAGGAGGCTCCAAAATATCATAGCTAATAACGAATATGTGAGGTTTGATTAACCGATAAAGAGGCGGAAAAAGTGGAGATTCAAATCTATTAATTTTCCTCTTCCTTTTAGCTAATTCAAATTCACATTTTATATTCAAAATACTTTCCCCTTCCTACTATATGGCTGGCTAAAAGAGGGCCAGATGGGACTCTTATAGTTTCCAAACCCAATTAGTATTAATATCTTTTAAATCCAAATTAAACCTTTATCGATATCGTATATCGATACGTATATATATAACTTATATATACATTCTTTATTAAATACTAATTCAACTAAATCAACTAAAATTGAATAATTAAGATTTCATAAATATTAATTATTTTAATTAATTTATAACAAGCCTAATTTAATCAAATTCTATGGTATCTTAGAGTATTCAAAATTTCGATTGTGCGACTCATAGGTGTAAATTCAATCAGTGATTAATATCGAACAATTTGAATATTAACGTTCATACATTACCTTAGCAAGTGATGTGATAGTTTGGCATAATTTATTGCGTACATGTAAGATTGGTAAATCCAATTTTAAGCGGTCCCCGGTAGTGACAATTATTTATTTCAATTCTCTTTGTCAAAACTACATCATATTAGGACTTATGAAATTTGGTATTGGCCAAAATTCCAATATTGTCCACATTCGACTTGTATAATCCAAACATAAAGTCCTTATTTCAATAATAACAATTATTATTAACTGAACTGCTTTGGACAAAGACTTTGACTTTGAGGGGACTATAGTTGACCATGATACTAATCTTATATAACCGAGGAGACGAATTCTCTATTGAATTGTTTTTCACTTCTAATGCTTTAACTCAAACCGAACTATAGTCATTCGATGGACTTCATGCCATGATTTAACAATAAACAAAGTAGAGGGTTCGCATTAAAGTTCAATAGTATTCTCAAGTCGAGAGAACCATACAATGTTGTCACTTCTATATTCTTTGTTTGACCTTAGTTAAATTTACCAACATAAAACTATCGAGTGGATCATTTCATTATTATCCTATAACTATTAATTGTAATCTTTTGTTTTACTTCTAACACCCATCAGTAATACACTGCTTAACATTTGGAGGATGTTACATACTCTAGTCTTAACGAATGTATCGATATCCAATATCGAAACATCTTGACTAGGAATATTTAAAATGATACATTTATTTTCATTGCGAAAAATTTCTCATGATTACAGCATACTGTAATTACTATCACAAAATGCTTCATTTATAGATTTTTTTATTAAATATACTTAAATTAAATAGATGATTAATATAACACATTATATCAAGTATATAATAGAAAAAAATACATCTTTATTCCAAATGAGATTTTATTATAGAGTTAATAATTTATACTAAATTACAGAATTGCCCCTAGGGCATACCCGTCATTTTATCAAGCTCCCACTTACACTTGAGGCTAATTATGGAATCTCTATCTAATCCCTTCAATCAGTTTGATGAGACTGATCAAGCCAGTCCCTTCATGAATGGATCTGCTACGTTGTCTTAGTTATCTACTCTATCAATCAACTTTCTTCGATGTTGATAAACTGAATTTATTAAGTGGAATATTTTGGAGTATATTTCTTAAGTTCTAGTGAGCACTTGGTTCTTCTGTGATTTGTATCATCGTATTGTTATCACATAACAATGACATAGTACTCTCAATACTTCCAATCACACATAGCTTGCATTTATATTTATAAATACATTGCTTTTACTGTGGTGCTATTCAAGGTGATATACTTGGCCTTTTAGTTGAATCAGCCAAAAACTTCTTGGAACATTTCCAACTTAAAGCACCTTAACTAAGATTTAAACATGAATTTAATATTGATATATTATACTCGATATCACTTATGAAGTTCGAGTCTAAATACTTCTTCATAAGAAGCTCATTATTTTCTATAAACAATTCTCCAGTATTTCGCAAATACTCAAGAATACTCTTAGCTACAATTTAATGATCTCAATTTTAATTTGATATTTTCTCTTGGTATCAAACGAAATTAGCTAAATACAATATTTTATAAGATATAGCATGTATGATAATTTCTATTGTTAATGCATAAGGAATCCGTCTTACATACTCCATATTAAACATTTTAATACAGTGTATGTGCATATCATTAGGGACATTATTAAATCCTTTTATACTAATTATAAACGATGTTTTGCAAATCCCATATTGAGAATTTTGACAACTAAACTAGAAAAGAATTTAACATAGGTACATTGTTAACAATCAACAGTATGTTGTTTACTTATAATTTAGAAATATTTATGTACCTTTTAATATTCGTTTTTATAGACATGCACTTCCTCTACATTTTGATTGAAAACCAAACTATTTGGTATTTCTATCAAAATACAAGTTCGACTTTGATTCTTATCGAATGATATTTTCGTATCTATTATTGGATCATATACGAAAACTAATGAATGCAATATTGCTCCCACCGACTTCAAGATATATTGGTTTTTATGTGCAAATAGTCTATTCTAAATTATTACTTAAGATTTCCATTTCAATGCATATGGACCAAACCGCAAAGTCATACCAGGCAATAATTTTGTAAGCAAATTCCGAATTAACTTAAGGACATGTAATGAAGAATCTGTTATGCTGACTTCAACAATTGAAATCTGTGATTTTATTCTTATCAATCTTGTTCACTAAATTCCAATTACTTGGTCTTTTTCGTAAAGACACATTTGCGGCCGACGGATCATTTCCCTTCGGGTACAAGTATCAAAATCATATTTTGATAATGTACTTGGTATCCATTTTGAATTTGTGCATCATATTGTATGGCAATGTCCATACTCTTAATGGTTTAATTGACAATTGAGGAAGTTCTATTCTTGACATTAATAAGAAAATCATGGTTTCTCCTTGATATTCAAGAATAATAATTAGACATTATAATGTGTTGTGTCCGTTTATGTTTGGTTAATTTCATTCCATTCCATATAATTAGTTTTATCTTTGCATCGTTTCCAAATCCATTTTTCTACCAATAATTTTTGAAAGAAATTGCTTCGTTGGTGTTTCTTAAAACAACAATTATTTTTTAGTGCAATAGAATAAGTATTCATAAATATTTTATGACTTTCCTTATAGAAAACTGATTTGGTTCTAATTTATGATACGTTCAAAACCAAAATTGGTCATCCAATGACGATCGTCCCCAAACTCCTTTTGGAGTGGTCCATACATGCTCCCATACGAACAATTATTACGTGAAGTTTTTCAACTCGCACAACCTACCAACTCATTGACCTAGGATATGTTGGGATTTCTTATAAACCCTTGTCTTATATGAACTCATAAACATTCTTTAGATGAAACTAATTCTAATCTTATGTACTACTCTTAAGTACATAACCTTAGAGGAAGAAGTTAACTCAACTTCACTCGTTTATCAATTGTACTTTGTTCGAAAAAGCTTGACTACTCCTTATCAATACATCAATGTATTATAGGGAGGAATGATTTTTAAGGTTGAATCTTTATCCATATTTAGGTACATTTGGAACTATTTTCAATATACTTACCTATTTGATCAAATCAAATCATTTTATTTTCTTATGCATGTTGTCTTATTTACTTTCATTTTATATTCTATGAGCTTACCATAGGTATACTACGTGTGTGCGTAATACACATGTTCATGTCTATGATAGTTTATCATTGAATTAACAAAGTATGAGGAACTGTTTTCGATATCATTAGAGTAACGGTTGCATGCATCAATATGTATCAATCCCAAGAGTTCACCAACTCTTATGTACTCCCACTAAGTTAGTGCATTTCCATTTTCTGTTTGAGATATAATTCATTAGTACCATATGATTCATAGTCATATGATTAAAGGACTGTTACTCAAAAAGTACGGCTTAGTCCATAATTTCAAAATAATTGCAAAAATTTTAGATACTTCTGTATTTTCAATGCATCACTTTTGTTATGAAAACAAATACCACTATTATAGTTTTATTTTTATAATGAATATCTAAAATATTCATATTAAAATGAACCTATGTATATTTTCATTCAATATTGACAATAGTTATTATTTCATAAATAATACTTGGTATGTTTATGAAAACAATTTCATAACCTAATGTGATCGCTAAAAAGTGTTATATGATATGCTCTCGCTATATCCGCCATTATTATAATAGCGTATGAAATACAAAGCTCCATTCAACCACTTAATATAGGTTATTTATTTTACTTACTGTAACTGGTTTATAGTCGAGAGTTTTTAGACCAAATGTCTTAAACTCGAAGAAATAAATCTCATAGAGAACAATTTTCTGTATGAAAATACTTTTTTGAATAGAAACCATATTTCTCATTCCTGTTTAAGTATCTATTATTATTTTACAATTCTCGTTTTCGATGTCTCTTCATGAAGTAGAAGTGAGCATTCACTCTATTCATCCTAATCATGCCTTAAGTTACATCTACTCTCGACATTTGCTTTCCTTTCCAAATAGTTGAAATATTAAAAAGGAAAACCTTATTAAAAGATCGTAATAAACTCTTTACAAAAACGCGTTGGACCATCCTTGACGTTTAAGGATATTAAATAATTTGCATCTTACGTAAATAGATCAAACTGACCTTTCGGTGATCGAATTCTTTGATCTATGTTGTAGCTCTCGATCCAGTGTTACATTTAACACCACAAGGTCTTTATTGTAATTAACCATATTGAATATACTGTCTAACACCACTGTTTACTTGCTTAGTTCGAATGAACTAGTTTCATTGTGGTTTCATAATTTACGTACTGTGATCATTCACCATACAATATTTATATGTGATTGGATATGGTTCAAAAATTCATATTCTTGTGTTGCTTTTAGATCTCGAAACTCTTAATGGACAATACATAATCTTAGGAAAATAAACATATAAGTTACCAAGTTACGAATGTATTTAGCAATTGTATAATTACACCTTGCATGAGGCTTAAAATGATAACATGCAAAATTTATTGTTAAGTATATATTATATTTCTATTTGTCAATCTTAATTCAGTCCATTTGTATATTTTAATTGATAAACATTTTATCAATTAGATTACTAGCGCACATTCATCAAAGTAGCAGTTTAAATCATATATAGCAATTGTTCTTATATTATTAGTAAGGTTAGTTATTTTTTTATTAAGCTCCTACTAGCATTTTGTATTTCTCAAAACCCTAAGAGAAATATATAAGTCATTCAACTTCTTTAGTGGGTGTTAGGACCTGCACGCCTTAGGATTCTACCCTTGAGGAATATCAACAAATTGTAGCCCCGCATGCGATGGATAACATATTATCGGCTGTATTATATACAACTCCTAATCTAAGGTCTTTGTTCTATTCTCATTCCCACCTTAAGGAATATTAACAAATTGAAAGAGATTATTCACTAACACCTACCATTTGGTAATGGCCTAAGTATAAATGTACTTATCAAGAGGAATTTCAACCAATAAGTACATGTATCTTATCTCGTCTATTCAGTATATTAATAGTACTATACATAACATTTTCTTGAGGAATATCAACAACTAAGGAGTATGCAAGTAATTTATTAATATATAAATGGTAGATGACAACTTTTATATCAAAGATTCATAATCTTAATATATTTAGTTGAGTGATATTGACTTATGGAATAATGTATTTCTTATGAAATACCCTCGCTATTCAAGTGTCGGACACATTGCAAATCACAGTATATGCAGTATATGTATGTATTTATTTCTTAAATATAATTAGAGTTTCTTATTATTCCAATTTTTATAATACATTCATATTATATAAGTTTAAATTATTGTATAACATTTTATAATATAATTAACTTATGTAATAATCTTATTTGCAATCTCACATTAATTTTATTAACTAAATCTTTATTTAATTAATTTAATTAATTGATCAATTAACATTTGAATTTATTTTATTTTATTCAATTAAACATTTTAAATTGAATATGTGTACTATAACATTTATAGTTATACACATATATCTTAAATATACATGTATTATATTATTTATCAATAACATTTAATTATTTTTTATTTAATTAAACAATTTTAGTTAATTATAATTGTAACAACCGGCCTTTTCGACCCTCAAAACTCGACATTAATACATTTGCGGTATTTACGTGCCGAATATACGAGTGTTGGAAAGATCGATTGTTGGGGTGAAAGAAAATAAAAGACATAACAAAATCTCACATCATGATGAGTAATATATAATATACATATGATCTTTACAAAAGAAAACTATAATATAATCAGAGTAAACTAATCTATCGTCGGCCGAAAAAGTTATGGCAGCTTGTCCTCACAAATGCTAATAAATACAAAATAAGAAATGCACCGAAAAATAAAATACGAATACATCTTGGAGGCATCTGCTCATCTTCTGAAGCTCCAAAGCATCCATAACTAAATCTGAAAATATATTCAGGTTTGACCTGAGTATTATACAAAAATAACACCTAGATCAATTTGGTAAACCTGCGTGAGAAACTCAAATCATATAGATTTTTATATTTATAAGAAAAGATAAAGGTATCTCGTAAGACCACGCCACAAAATAAACACAGATGGGTTTTTACCTTACGATAACCAAACCATTTTTATTAGAAAATGCAATAATATTATAATAATGTATAGGGTTTGAAATAAATATTTAACATAGTCGAAATGGTTACGTTAATTACATTCAACGACATATTTAGTATACAACTAAGTCCATAAGGCATGTATTGGAAAATGGATTCCATACAATGACAAGGTAAAGGACCCGTATAATACGCTTCTTAATGAAATGTATCGAGGTTGCAAACATTGCACCTCTACCAACACACAGTCAGCCTACTCCTTCCTGAATAGTACTGAATATGATGATCATGCTGGTTGCCAACTTGACAAACTGTTTTCGTGGCCATACCATACAAAATCCGTAAATATCGATCTAGATACAAATGATCATACCCTAGTGGTAGCGAACCACATAGCCTTGCTGCATCTCCTCTGTTTTTGTCATTTCCTGATGTGAGGTTTGAGGCTATGTTTTACCACTTACCAAATCCCTCTTGGAATGCTAACACTTTCCTCTAGTCAGTCAATGCAATGCCGGCATTCAGCCATACAAGTTATTCTGGGACTAAACAAACCAAAGGCACTACTTCTACTACACCCCTTTTTGGAATCATCCTCAAGATTAGTAGCAAATATCCCTTGCACTTCAAAAAACTCAATATCTGATTTCCATCATCTCCATGATGTCTTCAATTCAAACACTTATGCCGATTCGATGTGGTTTTTGGATAATTCATGCTTATCCATTCTCGGTCTCTCCGAACCAACAATCGATAGTTTCAAAACAGGCCAAGATTTGATATTCGAATATTTAACTATCAAATAAGCAAATAATCCAATCAGAGATTTAATTGTATATGAAAACATAGCATGATTAAGCATATAAGTAACCACTAAGCCTCTTTAATTAATTCTTTCATTTATTAAAATCTCCTTTCAATTATTTGTATTAAAATACGTTTACAAAAAGATATACATAAGTATACTACTTATTCACTATTCATTTATATGCTTTCAATGCTTGGAAAAATATCCATATACTTATCTCATCAGTATAAGTATATTCATAGAACACTGCACTTTCAATACTTATAAATGTATCCATATACTTATCTCAATGATATAAGTATATTCACAAAATATTAAGTACGATTTCATATTTCAAAAGCATACTTAAGCGGGTCAAAAATAAATCTCATTTATAAAAATTGTTTACTATAAACCCAAACCACTTTCCTTTTGGTTTAATTAAATGGATCGTATGGAAATTAGACCAAATATACATACCACTACTTTCTAATTTCAAACTTGTACTATCCATCGATTAACAATACAGTCGGACAAGTTAGCGTACTATCCTTGCATCGACGTGCATTCTTAAACTCTCACAGATAGAGACGAGTTTCCCAACCTCCAAATTTGGTGTTAAGCATGAAAAGAATATTTTCAAACCATCATAAGTTTCAGAAGGATTATTTATAGAAATCAAATCTTCTACACTCACCACATTTCCAACATTTCGACTTACTCTATCCCTCGCCCAGAAACGAAGCCAGGTAAGTTAGAGCACTGGTTGCATATCGAAGCCTTACCTAAGCATTTCGAATTTGAATCTCACAGATAGAGGATCATTCTACTCATCATCTTTTAGTGCCAAGTATAGGACTACTTATTTCCATAACTAACCGAATTTGTATATGAAAATAATACATCATATACTCAACTTCAATCTTCGATTTCAAACTTATCCTTTGGTTAACAGCGAAGCCATTTAAGTTGGGGTACTATGACCTCTCAAACCTTAACTCGACAACATTCTTATCTTTCATGATAGGTACAAGTTTCCCTACCTCGAAGCTCAATGTTAAGTATAAGACTTCATAAATTGTGTATACTATTTACAATAACAAATTATTATAAAACAAAATTCCTTTCCACTTTTTCCCAAAACCATGTACCATAACAAGATTATTATAGTCCATAATCTCTTCCCTTTTCTCAAAAACATTTATTACAACAAGGGTGTTGTAATCTACGCTTTCTTCTTCTTTTAGAAATCTTTTAAAAGCTTTTTAAACAAAGATTAAAATCTCCATATAAAATCGTACTTAAAAACCTTTGTTCAAAACGACATTTGATTTGGAAATTCAAGATTCCCTTTTTCATAAAAATACACCTGTTTTATTATATCAAATAATCCTTTAACTCACTTATATAAATTTCAAATCTCTTTTAAAGCATTTTAAAGCAAGTTTGAACTTCTATTCAAATCATAACTTTAAAGCCATCACCTTTAAAAGAGAATTCGACTTTAAAAAGTAAGGGATTTCCTTTATATAAACCATCTGTTTAAATATCTCAAATTAAATCCTTTAAATCTCAAATCCTTTCTAAACATTCTATTTTGCAAAAGGCATTTTAAAATACTTAAATTATATTTTAAAACTATTATACAAACATTACTTGTGAATCTTTAAATGAAACCCAACTTTAATTTAAAAAGATAAGATTTTTCCCTTATAAAATTTAAACCTCTTATTTAAAATAACTAAATAAATTCTTAAAATATATTCAAAACTTCAAATTCCTTTTTAAATACTTACACAACTTTTATAAAACACATTCGAAAATAATTTACAAAATATCTAAAGTAGATAACCTTTTATAATTTACTAAGATTTTCAAAGTGCACCAATAGCGACTATCACTGTATGGACCATAACTTTTAAAACTTTGTTTTGTAGATCAAATAGCCTTTTAAACTCCATATCTTGAAATTAAATTTGGAAGCAAGTGTTTTAAAAAGGGAAATTTAAACGATAAGAAATAATTTGTCAAATAACGAGAAGAGGCTTAATGTAGCATCCCCCATTTTGAGGCCCGAAACTAACCGCTATAGATGCTACAGTCATCTATAGTATTAATTTTCGGTGACAAAATGCAATAATGTAAATGGTATCCATAATATCAAAAGCACAAGAATATGAAATATTTCAAACACAATTTCAAAATAACTTTTCACATTGCATTTGAAATCAGCATTTCATATTCAGTGCATAATCCTATAATGTTGCCAGGTTCAGATGAATATAATTATTACAAAATACGCCAAGAGCGACATATGAAGATGCCCCCTTGGATGATCAGAGTTACTAAATAAATAGTCATAACATCTGCCATTACATACAACATTCAATCACAACAGAATAGATAAATAGATAATCTTCTACATAGCTAATCTTTGCCTCTTGCACATCTTTGGAAGCTTTATTCTCAAAAACCTACTAAACCTGAAATCCTTAACTCTCAACCTACTTGAATTAAATTTTGAGCTCTCGAGAGTTTAAGGAGAAAACATAAACTTCGAGTCAGATAAAAAGCCTAGTGTGAATAATAATATGACATCTCGGTTTATTGATATTACGTGAGACTATGCCGCCTAGCGAAACGGGTTTCCCCTCACTAATATCCTTTAAAAGCATATCTTTTGAAAGTCAAATCCTACAACCAAACTAGTTATAATAAACGATATAACTATAACATGTATGCATGCAAAGTAGGTAATTAGTGGACTATTTATCCCAACATCACAGTTTTATTAGGCTGACTATAAACCTATGCTGACTCCGGCCTACCAGACATAATAAATTTTCTAACTTACTATTACAGGAAAACTGGACGGTCTGTCCGTAACTTACTACTTCTAGGGTCAACTGATCCTAATGGTTTTTAGGCTCACCAATAACCTATCTTTACTTTATGTATTCCTTTCTGTGTGTAACCTTCTTTTAGTCTTGCCCATGACAAAGCCCTACACACCAGAATTTTGGACTTATATTAGTTAGGGGCTACAAGCTAAAGTATATGGCGTGACCCCACACCAGTCCCATCTGGTTTTCTAATCTATGAGTCATTCTTTTAGTAAAATTCTGGGTTAACTACCTTATCCATATCACCTTGAAAACAAAATCTTTGTAAATGATTTAACCCTTGGAATCATACATTAAACAAGGAAATATTAGTCCTTTATTTTACTCAAAATACTTATGTCATGATATATGCTTTATAAAACACTATTGATGAAACTCGAAATCATTAGGATCTTCGACCCTATAAAAACTTAAGCTATAAGGCCAAAACTATGTAAAACCTTTACAACTATAAAACTAGGCGACGTCGTCGCCATTAAAGATCTTTTGCCCATTCAAAAGCATGTCGAAGTCTTTTATTTGAGACATACATGGGGAAGATGAAAAAGTTGTTTCTTCATAAATCATGGTGTTAAAACTATAAAAATTGAACTTTGATAACACATAAAAACATTGGCCCCAAGGCCTCATCGACGGTATAAAATTTAGATTATGAGTTAAGCTCGATGGCTATAAAAAAGCATGGGTTAAGCTCGAAGACTAGTTAAAAGCGGCATTGACTAGGCTTGATAACAATATTAAAAATCGGCATAGAGTAAACTTGATGACCATTTAAAAAGCGACAAGAGTTGGGATCGATAATAAGTTAAATGCGGCATGGGTTAGGCTCGATGACCATCTGGGTTGGCGAGGCAGAAACATTAAGAAGTGTATGCGGCATCATGCTTCTTAGTAAAAATGCAACATGCATGTGCCTCAACATGCCCATAACGAATACAATCTCTCTATCTTTGTTACTATAACCTCAACGAGGTTCAAAACTAATCCATTTCATGCCAAACTCGTTGACATCATATGCGTTGATTTGTTCCGCATCGATGTCGATATTATGTGATGAGATGGGCTCGACATGGCTGATGTCAACATGGTAGAATGGTAATTAACTTGAAAACTGCAATATTACTATAAAAAGTGTTTTCTTTTCACCAAACCTCTATAATTTGTCAAGATCTCATTGGTTAGAAAAACTTTAACAATTTCCTTTATTGAAAATCTTCCGCCTAGCATAATTCTCAATACCAATTTTTTTTTTACAAATTACCCCTTATTATAAACATTTAAGCCCTTTTGACTTAAACAATTTACTTATCATTCCTAAACACTTAGGAAAAATCCCCAAAAGTCAAAGTAAATCAAATTAATCATACTCTTCGAGATATAAAAATTTCAAGGCCAAAATCTTATTTTAATTATTTTTAATAATTAAAACCCCAAAATTAACTAATTTCTCCACTTAGAAAATTCAAATAAAATCCATACTTGCTTGGAAAATTATAAAATTAAAACTTACTTCGAAAATGATATTTCTAACATCATATCCAAATCTCAAGTCATTTGGGTATCATATGATAGATTTCCAACTTAAACATTTCGCTTAATTTCATATTTAAATTCTAGAAAATCACCAACGAGCATATAATCATTTGAACTACTAAAACAAGGCACAATACTTGTAAAAGAAATGAATTTACTCTTAAAACTGAAACATAATAAAAAACGTGACATGTATATTCGTTATTCACCTTGTTTTGGATGAGAAAGATGAAATTTGGTGTAGACTTGATTTTTTTTAGCATTGATTCCTTAATCTCTTAGTCTCCTTCTTGTTTTCCCTTTGCTATGGCCGGCCTCTATGTTTAGTTTGTATGTGTGTAAATGAATGAAGGAAATGAAAATAGAAGGATTTAAGGGTAGGAATGAAGGCTATTCCCATCTTGCCTTTATCATATTCCTCCTTTTTGTCCTAACCTTTTATTTCTCTAATTGGTTTATTAACTAAGGCACAGCCTAAACTTAATTATCAAATCTCAATTTCCTTATCCCTTTACATTATTTATTTAATTTATCTAATTAAATGTTCTACATAATGTAAAATTAGGGTCATTACAGACTCCCTTCCTTAAATAATTTCGTCCTCGAGATTACGATAAGATACACAAATCAATCAAACATAAAGGTAAAACATACCATCAAACAAGTCGGGATAAGTGTCTCTAATCCTATTCTTTGTTTCCCAAGTACAATCTCTCTCGTTGTCACTCCACTGGACCTTTACTAATGTGATTGTCTTGTTCCTCAGCTTCTTCTCATCCCTAGCCACTATACGAACTGGCTGTCTAACTATAATCATGTTCAGTTCCATTGCTAAGTCTTCTAACTCAATCGGTGTAATAGTAGTCTATGGATCTCAAACACACTTAGATGAGAAATATGGAAAATATTGTACACTCCTTCCAAACTATTCGGTAACTTTATTCTATAAACTAGTTTCCCGATCCTTTTTATGATAGGAAATGGTCCAACAAATCTAGGTGCCAGTTTCTCTGACTTCCCAAATCTCACTACACTTTTCATCAGTGATACCTTGACGAAAACAAGATCTCCGACTAAGAACTCTAATTCTTTTCGTCTCTTGTCTCATAGCTTTTCTACCTAGATTGTGTTTTCTTTATTCAAATCGGAATTAACTCAATCTATTCTGCGGTTCTCTTACCAAATCTGGACCAAGAACTAATCAATCTCCGGTCTCTAACCAACATATAAGAGATTTACACGGTCTTCCGTATAAAGCTTCAAACAGTGCCATCTCTATACTAGTCTGACAACTGTTGTTATACGAAAACTCGACTATATAGATGGTCTTCCTATAATCCTATAAAATCTAGCACACAAGCTCTTGACAAATCCTCCAGGACTTTGTTCACTCTCTCCGTTTATCTATCGGTCTATGGACGGTAAGCGGTACTCATCTTAAGCTTAGCATCTAAAACTTTCTGTAGACTCTTCCAGAACTCACTAGTGAACAAGGAATCTTCGTCACTTACTAAACTATTGGGAATCCCATGAAGTCTAACTATATTCTTCATGAATAACTTAGCTAGAACCGATGTCATTCTGGTCGACTTAATGGGTATAAAGTGTGCACTCTTAGTCAGTCTATCCAGTATAACTTAGATACTCTCATTTCCTTTATTCGACCTTGGCAACCCATCTATAAAATCCATAGATATAGAACCCTACTTCTAAACTGGAATATCTAAAGGTTGAAGTAACCCACTCGGCTTCTTATGCTCGGCTTTTACTTATTGACAGTTTAAACAGTGCTTTACCCATATGCCTATATTCTTCTTCACGCCTTCCCAAAAGTAACTTCTTTTCATATGTTGATACATCTTAGTTCCTCCCGGATGAACAGTGAACTTTGATTGATGATACTCCTTAAGAACTTCCTTCCTTGAGTCTTTGATATTTGGAACACATAACCTTCCTTTCTTTCTCAACCACCCATTTTGGTCAAGATTGAAATCCTTTAAATCGTTGATCCCAGATCCACTCTTTAACCTTCTGACATGTTTAACTAGTAATGGATCATCTCCTTACTTAGAAGTAATCCTTTCAATCATCATCGGTCGAGCTTCCAAACCTGACAACATAGTGGTTTCTTGACTCGAACTTGCCATAGATCTTAACTGCACATCACATGTAGTCAAAGCTTCTAAATTTTTCCACTCAGTGATCATTGCTAATCATGCATTATGATGCCTTTTACTGAATGTGTCTGCAACCTTATTCCTTTCCTTGGTATGTACTCAATTCCAAAGTCATAGGCAGCTAAAAACTCTAACCATCTCTGTTATCCTATAATCAACTCCTTCTGATAGAATAATTATCTTAATGACTTATGGTCCATAAAAAACTCGATTCTCACTCCCATAAGGTAATGTCTCCACACCTGTAGTGCAAAAATTACTACAACTAACTCTAAGTCATGTGTCGAATATCTAACCTCATATAGTATGAGCCGTCGAGAAGCATAGGCAATCACTTTTCCTCTCTACATTAACACAGCTCCTTATCCAATTCCACATGCATTCGTATACACTACTATGTCATGATTTCCATCCGAAACCACTAATACTGGTGCATTGATCAATAAATGTTTCATTCTAGAATGCCTCCTCGGTTTTATCGGTGCAAACATACTTTACTTCTTTCCTTGTCAGCTTAGTCATTAGTGCTGCTATCCGCAAGAAATCCTTAACAAATCTTTGGTAATAGCTAGCTAATCCTAGAAAACTATTTATCTTGGTCACGGTCTCGGCTATCTTCCAATTATTAACTTCCTCAATCTTAGTTGGATCCACCTACAACACTTTTTCTAAGACTACGTGACCAAGGAACTTCACCTCCTTCTTCCAAAAGTGACACCGAAACCTTTGCTTTTAACCGATGCTGTCTGAGTGTCTCAAGCACTATCTTAAGATGAACTTCATGGTCTCTTTCATCCTTGGAATATATCAAGATGTCGTCTTTATACACCAATAGGAATCTATCCAAATGCACTCAAAAGATCCGATTAAGTCTACGAAGAAGGCTGGCGCATTAGTTAATCTGAATGACATTACTAACCACTCGTACGATCCATACCTGGTTCTAAATGTCGTCAAAGGAATACTATCCTCCGCCGCTCTTAGTTGATGGCACTCTATCATCAAATCCTATTAAGAAAACACTTTGGCTCCACTCAATTGATCAAACAAATCATCAATACTCGGTAGTGGACATCGATTCTTTATCATCTTCTCATTCAACTTACGATAATCGACACACAACCTCAACGATCCGTCCAGTTTCTTAACAAACACTATGGCTGCTCCCCAAGGCAAACTGCTTGGTCTAATAAAACTTTTCCCTTCTAAATCCACCAGTTGCACCTTTACCTCCTTCATCTCGGTAGGTGTCATCCTACTTGGCGGCCTATTAATAGGTTCAGCTCCTAGTACAAGATCTATTCAAAACTCAATAGCTCGTTTTGATGGTACTCCTGTCATCGATTCAAAAAGGTCTACGAATTCTCTCACAATAAAAGCTTGGTTCCACTCGTCTTCCTCCTCCATTACACCCAACAAAGCACCAACATTAAAACTCTGGTTTTCTACTGAGTATTTGATTCGGTCATTACTACTAGGGTGTCTAAGTGATATCTTCCTATCATAGCAAAATATTCTAGCATCATATTTACTTAACCAATCCATACCCAAAATAATCCCGAAGCCTATGAAATCAGACACATGCAAACTATAAGCAAATATATAGCCTAACAATTCAAACTCTAACTTGTCACATCTCATCCCAAGAGTTGCATACCCTCCTATTGGATTTGCAAACCTTAATGATGTAACTAGGTATAAGGGTTCTAGGTTAAGCTTATCTACAAAACAGTGAGATATGAAAGAATGTGATGCATTGGTATCAAATAGAACTCTAACAGGTATATCATGAATCAAAAGCGTACCTCCCATCATAGATTTTCCTTTCTCCTCGGTTGTTGGTCTCGAGGTAGCTGATTCTAATGCAAACACCTTTCCCTTTTCAACTTTAGCTGGTTCCTTGCACTGGTACTTATAATGACCGATCTGATCACAATTAAAACAATTGATATTCTTCCTTCCAAACACCTTCTTTCCATTTCTAGGAAGACATTCATTTGTGAAATGCCCTTTCTTATCACAATTATAACGGATAATCACAAATTTTCCTTTCTTGGATGTCCCACTCTTCAGAGCTCCCTTCTTGTGAAAAACTTCATCTTCTGATTCTGCCCACCTTGAGCCTCCACTGCTTTGTTACTACCAAAGAAAGCAAGCATCTCTTCATTACTTAAAGCCATCTCAACAACTACATCACATAGATCTCTGAGATGTGGCAAAGCTGCCCTAGCAAGCTTAGGTCTTAGTCCCCGAATGTACTTCTCATTCCTCTTAATTACTGTATCCACAGTAGCATAGCTATATTAGGACAACTCCTCGAACCTCGTAGCATGCTCCAGCATATTCATATCTCCATGCACCAACTATGCAAACTTTCTCAACAGGGTAGAGTTAGTGATCTCCGACATAAATCTTTCCTTGAACCTTCTCCTGAATTCTACCCAATTCAATGTTTCCTCCGCTACTCCAATAGTTATACTATTCTACTAGTACAATGCAGCTTCTTGTAGTTGCCTGGATGTCGATCTTCTCTTCTGCTCATCATTCAGTCCAAGATCGGTGAAAATCGTCTCACAAAGAAGCAACCAATTCTCTACTTCAATTGCATCCCCGGTTCCAATAAATGATTTTCCTCCAAGCCTTGCATAATCCCTACTCAGCATAACATAATTGTTGACACCCGAAGCTTCCTGATTCACTCCTCCAGCATTTCCACTTATAAGCCCAGTAGAAGCTCCCGCTTGCATCATGTTGACGAAGAACTAATACATAGCTTTTATATCAGCCTGCGGTGTTCCAGCACCTACATTAGCAGCTATGCCCGATCCGGATTCCTTCTTGTAGGAAAAGCGGATTACGGATCTTAAGGCTGGATTAACACTAAAAGGGGGTGAATAGTGTTTAATTACTTTTATGAATCTTTTTGAAGTCTTTTCAAATTAAACCCAAACATATGCAATTCACAAACGCAGAAACAATCACAGAATCAGACACAGATGCAAATAGTAAGTAAAAGCAGTAAAGGAAAGAACACATCGAAATTTTATGCTGGTTCGGAGTTACCCTACATCTAGTCCCATACAATTTCTTGTGCATATTTCTTTTCAAATATAATGTCAATATTACAACCTCGATTTCAAGGCCACGAGATACACTCTCCTGTTTCCGAGTCCAGGGCAAACTCTCTGGATTTAACCAGGCTATACGATCACCTAATTGATTTACGGGCTATAATCACACCCAATTGATTTACGGGCCACAATCACACCGTTTCCAATCACACTTTGATAGAGAGAGACTCGATACACTTCTTTGATTACAAACGATCCTATAACTCTGAATAGCACTGAGATCTTTGAGAGAGAGTGGTAGAGAATCAAACTAGAAACGATCGAGTTTGATTCACTTAGGATTTCGGTAGAATTTTGTTAAAGCATTTGAAATATAAGAGAATATTTGAGTAGAGAAGAAGGAGTGAAGAAATGAAGAAAAACTAACTTAAAATTCGTTGAAAACAACTGGTATTTATAGGAGAATAACGGTCATGTCCATTCATGAAAGGTTATGACGAATAGACACTTCTTTTGAAAATTTATAAAGTTTGTCGAAACTATCTTAGAACTTTGTAAATGGATTTTTGAAAATGGGGGGTAGGGGCATGTTGACATCCCCTAGTATATTTTGAAAATGAATTTTTGTTTTAAAAGAGATTTTCTTTCTAAAGTTTGTCGAAACTATCTTAGAACTTTGTAAACTATTTTGAATATACTTTATGATTATAAAAAACTTTGGAAAGTGATCTTACGAAATATAAAAGTAATAAAAACTAAATATATAAATATTTTGAGATTAAAGCTAAAACATTAAAACCAGGATATAGTTTTAAAACAAGAAATGATTTTGAAATTAATATGATTAAAAATAGTTTTCCAATTAAGGCTAAAATATTTAAATTCATAGAGATGACTTTAAAAAGATAGTTTTGAAAAAATAAATCATTTTGAAAATTTCTTGGATTCCATTCCACTAGAGAAGGTCGTGGGTTCCATCCCACTAAAGAGGTCGTGGGTTCCATCCCACTATTAAGGCGAGAAAGTGGATTCCATTCCATAATTAAAATCCGAATAAAGATTTTAGTGCTATTATGAAGTTTTAATATAAATCTAGACTCTATTACTTATCTTGATATCTTGAACTCTTGATACTCATGAACCTTCAGTCTTGATTTCTTCAATCTTGAATTCGTCGGTCTTGAATCTCTATGCTCAGTCTTGAATCTTTATATTATACAGTCTTCATTCTCAGTACCTGCATATATATCCTGCATATACATATATATCTAGACAAGAATATTAACATTTATATTTTATAACAAGTCCTAAGGTTGTTGTCATCAAAACCATCATCTCAGGAATTAACAACCTCCCCCTTTTTGATGATGGCAACCTATGTTTATAAAATCTACTCCAACAAACTTCGATTCTACTATGATTCCCCTTATTCCAGCAACTCCCCCTTAATCTACTAACTCCCCCTTAATCTAAGCCTATCTAACCTATTTTATAATTCTCCCCCTTTGTCATCAATAAAAAACTAAGCCTAAACTATATAACTCCCCTTTAAGCTATGGAACTAAAAGCTAATAACAAGTATAATAAGCGAAACATAAATCTAATTTTATTATATATGATGTTACATTACACATATATATGAAACATAGATACAAATATATACAAGTACTCAAAATATAAAAACATTAATATAATAACAATCTAATGAGAGTCCTTGACAATTGGTGACTTGTGAATCGAACAATTAGGGTAATGGAGACAAAAGTTTCCATGTTGTTCGACCAAATTACCATTTTTGTCAGAACAGACTTCAAATAACTTTATCGTCTTCATCCATTTGCGCTTCTTCCTCTTCTTCTTCTTTGTCGTCCTCTAATAGATTATGAAAAAAAAAAAATCAAACCAGTAATTTGAATTGGAAATTGTTCACCAGAAAATTAAACTTAAGTAATGGAGTTGAAATAATTTGAAGAAAATACATCAACTTAAGTAAATAGTTTAAATGGTAACTCGGCTTAAATAAATATGTGAAATGGCCAATTAATAAAATGGCATGGATTGTTTTCGAGCTAAATAAAATGGATTTGAATGAAATGAATGTGGATATGAAATGAAATGCAAATGAATGGGTTGTGAATCAATTTGAAATGGAATAGAATTAAATATAAATTGATTTGGAATCAATTTAAAATAGCTATAAACTTAAATGGTTATTTTATTAAGCGAATATCATCGAATTTGCATGAAATTTTTTTTGTCGTTTGACGGAAACGGAAGTAAATAAAATTCTATGAATTAATAGAAGTGAATGAATTGATTTTCAATCAATTTGAAAGGAATATGGGTTTGATTGAAATAAAATTAATTGAATACGTGTAAATTGAGTTGAAATCATTCGAATTCAATGAAATAGTGTATGGATTGGTTGAAAGCAATTAAGTAAGTTTCGGAACCTTATAATTGTTTATAAATATTTTTAGCATGCATTGCTTATGAAACATATATGTTTAAACCTTTTAAATAAGTGAAATGTTATAAATTCCATATATTTTGTACTTACGTGTTTAAATTGAGTAAGTACAAGTACCTGGAGGCTGTTTGGCAAGACTTTGGTCATGCTAATTGCAAAATAAATAAGCCGCTTGCTTAAAAACGCTAAATAAAGGTACGCCTACGCAATAAAAGAATGAAAATATAAATATTGATATATATATATATATATATATATTTCCGACCGTGTGGATCGATGTATATATATTTATATCTCTTGTTATATTGCAAAAGGTCCTCCGTACAATAGAGACTCTGCCAAAAAAATTCGGAAATTTAGGGTGTTAGAAAAGTTTTGAAAATTTTTGGAAAAATTTTCGTTAACGGAAATCGATTTTAAATTTATAATCGAAATAAAGGATTTTGGAAGTAGAATTGAAAACTAATTGATTTGGGAGGAACAAAAGATTAGAAAAATGAATATCGAATTTTCAGTAAGTGGGTTTTAATAAGTTAATGGACTTGGAGCATTCTTTCTACCTTAGCAATTTTAGGGATGAAATTCTTTTATGAGGGGAGGAATGTGACGACCCGGATTTTTCAACGTTTGATTTCGAATAATTAAATGGTTTTAAATATTTAATTTAAACTATAGATTAATTTTTGAATATGAAAGATTGGTTTTTATTTAATAAAATAGATTCAGAATTTAAATATAGTGATTTACTGGATAATTTAATTATTGAATTTAATAATTGGAAATTGGTTAAAATATTGAATCTTGAGTTTTAGGCTTGATAAAAATAATTTAAAGGTTTGTAAAATTTATATTGATAATAAAGAAAATAAAAGTTTTAAATTTGAATTTAAAAGTGATTTGTTCAGTTTTTAAAAACATACCGTTTAAATTAACATATATAAATAGCCTTCTGAGGCACAGTCTCACAATTCGACGAACCTAGTTCCATTGGATCTGTAATATTGTATTATCATCGGATTTCAAATTTCATAGTGTTTAGAGTTATCGTTTGATCGTATGGGATATAAACGCGTTGAATTTAATATCGAAAATTCAATATAATAATTAGGTCCAAAAAGCTATCTTCTCCATACGATCGAATTTGGACTCGAAACCTTTTCCATTGCGTTCGAAATAGGGGTATAACATTATAAACGCCTAGCGGCACACCTCGATAGGGGTTTGAGATTTTTAGTTGTGAAATCGATACGATTTGGAATTTCAAAATAATATATATATTTATAAAATCTGATAAAAAGTCAATTCAGGGCTGTCTCCTTAGTTTAAACGTACACGTTTCCTTTATCTTCTCCAACGCGCAATTACCCTCTCTTTTCTTTTAAATCACACACATCCTTCTTTTCCTCAGAAAAAATCAAAACCTGTATTTCCCTCTTTCATCTTCAATAGGAAATCGAGCATGAAACTCTCGTTTCCTTAATATAAAAAAGGGGATAATCACGATCGAAGGATGCTCGTGTACGAGCTAGCTAGGGTTTGTTGATTGTGTGAAGGCTGAGACGCGCAGGCACGCGCGTGGTTCGCAAGTGCAGGGGGAGAGTTGGGCGCGTGGTCGAGCTCGCGGCAGTGGTTTGCGCGCGCGCGTACGAGTTATCGAGGAGGCGAGTCCGATCTTGCGATGGTTACTGGGCGGTGGAATAGGCGGAGTCACAAGGGAAGGAGCATGAGGGGTTGCGACTGCGTTTGGGGGATTCTCGAGCACGCGAACGCGAGGCCGCTTCGTCGACAGTTGGTGGAGTCGCGAGGGTTGCGAGCTTGATTGGGAAGGAGGGTAATTAGCTATGATGTTTTTTTTATAATTCAGTAATAATATTATTAAATTCGAAATCTTATAAATGCTATTACTAATTCATACAAGGTCCAAAAATAATTAAGCAAGTCAGGATTGGTTCGTAGCTGGAAAATCTACGCAACAAAATCGATTTGGGATTTTCGGAGCCAGTTTGGATTTTAGATAATTCAAAACCTGGATATTCGGCAAATTAAAAATCAAAGTGAGTAAATCTCACTCATTTTTGGATTTGCCAGTTTAATTTAAAATGTTGAAAATTTAAAATTATTGGTTGATTGAATGATTCGATAATTATTGTTATCTGTGAATGATATTATATATATATAAAGAAGTATTTATATACTAATATTTGGAGTGACATTCCCGCATATATATATATATATATATATATATATATAGCGGATGAGACCCTATGCACCCCCGCATAATAGCGGATGACCCTATATACCGCGATATCCCCCTCGAAGTGGGATTGATATTTATTTTATGTTGTATTAACATCTGTGGATGCAGGGAAACATGTTGGAGGGATCCAACTGGATTCCTCAAATATATTGGTTATTTTTCATATATAGTGATATATGAATTGTGTTGAATAATCTAGTATAGATTATTGCAGAATTGAAATTATTGGATGCTATTGCAGCACTGGCCTGAATGTTAATATTTTAAATACTATAAATATATTTCTAAAATTTATGGAATTGAAGGAAATTTGATAATAAAAATATATATATTTGAATGGGAGTTATTTTAAAGAAATTGAATAAGAAAATATATATATATGACTATTGTGGATTAGTAAATGGAGATTTTTAAAAATGAATTATATAAAATAATTTATAAATGATATTCTTGAAATATAAAGAAGTTAAAGTCAATATTAAAATGGATTGGAAGTATAAAAGGAATTTATAAGAAATGGAGGTATACAACGGAATTTTATAAATAAGATTGGTTCTATAAATAGGTAAAACCAAGGAATTATAAAAGTTATAAACGATGTTTATAAATAAAGGAATTCGATGTCAGACAAAAATTGGAAATATAAATTCATAGGGTGAATTTATATTAAAATATGTAAAACAGGTTTGGGAAAAATAGTAGATTCTATTTTTGAAATGAGAATGGTTAGGAAATCGACAATGAATCGATATGTGTGAAATCGAGAGGAAGTTATAAAGTAAATTGGTTATTGAGATTTCAAAAATATATTTTAAACTTTAAGAAGTGAGTTGTTTTAAAGGAAAATTTTATTATTTTAAAATTATGGAATTTTAAAATAGTTGAGATTGAAATACTACGGTAAGTAGATTTTCAAATATTAAGTATTTAATTTATTAAATTTTAACTTTTAAAAATCAACTTTGAAATTTATTTGTTAACTAAAAATGAATTACTGATGTTTATAGAAGTGTTTTCGATATTTTAAATAATTATTCGAACATGTTTTTGTTTAAAACTAAATCATTTTTCTTTAAAATACTTATTGTATACGTATATATATAAAGAGTTTGAAGTAATTGAAAATTTTACTTTATAAATTCTCTCGAGATTCGAAAAAGGGCATATAAAAGGATATGATTTTTAGGAGAGGAAATTGATTTGTGATTCCGGAGATTTTTGGAATAACTTACGGAATAATTCTCTGAAGCGTTAATATTGAAAGGATTTTGGAAAATAAGGCTTATAATATTTTCCTAGTATAGGAAATAGAAATGTGGAAATATTTCTAAGTGTTGAGATGTTGGAAGTATCCTGTTACGGATTTAAGTATTTGAGAAAAATTGTTTCCAAATGTTGGAAGGAATTAATATATCTTTTAAAGATATTTTGAAAATAAATATTTTGGGAAGATTTATAGTAAGGCCTAGTGACTGCTTATGGATGTTTTATTGGTAGTTAAATAACCGACTATCAATATTGGCCAATTTCGTTAATCGTTCCGAAGAGACCGGGATCAGATTTAATTATCTGAAAAACCACTTTGATTCGATTTGAACGTACCGAATGAATACCGTGAAGATGATGATGACAGTGATTCGGTTTGTCCAGACCCAGGACAACTTGTACGGACGAATGCTATCAAAACATCGTCATTGGAGGACCATGAGCATTCTAAGAAATACTGTTCTTGAAAGGTAACGCTTAGCCTCGAACCTCATCAACCGGGGAATGACTAAAACATGGGAGATGTAGCAAGGCTAAGTGGGTCGCACCCATGTAGGGTATGTTATCACCTTTCTAGATGTCCTCAGAAACCCTATTTATCTTATATATGGGTACACATGAAAGAAGAAGCGCTCGATGGTAAGGGTGGGAACACCCGGGGTGGTAACATATTCGGTCTATCCAACTTAAGGGTAGGTCGGTCTTGTGTAGCAGGGGATCCCAGCGTGGTCCTCGGTACATGGTTCTAGAAGTGTACTATGGTGGGTGGTACCCCAGTGGCCCAGTCATTCAATGGAATCCATTCTCCAATAAGCACCGTACGGTTTTGATTGTGCCCAACTATGTTGAAACGTGAGATGCAAGCATTTCGGCTATTTTCTATTTACTTTCTATAGACACTATTATAATATCAGATGATTTTGAACAAAATAGTTTTGGTTATCGTAAGGTAAAAACCCGTCGTGTTTATGCGTGGCGTGGTCTTACGAAATACCTTTGTTTTCAAAGGATTTTGGAGAAAAAATAATAATTCAAAATTGAGTGTGTTTTCTCACGCTGGATTTCCAGACTAACTCGGGTGGTATTTTATTATAATGCTCGGGTCAGACCGAGTATTACAGATTCAGGTTAAATGCTATGGAGCTCAGGAGACTAGCTGGAGGAGTTTCAGACGTATTTCCGTACTTGACTTATATTCCGCTGTGTAAGGACAAGTTATATAACTGTCCAGTTTGATGTATTGATTGTTGTACTCTGATGATTGTATGTATATAAAGAGTTATAGATTTCTTTGTATTTAAAGCTGTTATTATATATTATATTTTGTTCCGCTGCGATTGTGAGATTCTGTGTGGTTGTTTCTTTTTTTCTTCTATCTCATTCTTCTTCACCCCTAATGAACTGGTATTTCCGGCATTCGACTGCTCGGCATTTTATACTGTGGACGTTTTAATGTCGATTTTCAAGGGTCGAAAATCTCATTTATTACAATAACAATATGCAGATTTATGAAACAATGATGATTTGGATAGTTTTGTACTAGTATTAAAAGAATCTCCAAAAATTGCCATTTTAAACTTTTTCAAAATTCTAATTATGATAACTTTGAAAACCAATGCCCTGATACCAAATGTAGGAAAAGCATATTACGGATCTTAAGGATAGATTAACACTAAATGATAACTTTGAAAAACAATGATGATTTGGAAAATTCTTTTAATTTTTACATAAACATATGCCCTAATACCAAGTTGTAACATCCCTCATTTTGAGGCCCGAAACTAACAGCTACAGATGCTGGAGTCATCTATTGTACTAATTTCCAGTACAAAATGCAGTAATGTTAATGGTATCCATAATATCAAAAGCACAAGAATATGAAATATCTCACACACAATTTCAAAACAAATTTTCATATTACATTTCAAATCAGCATTTCATATTCACTATATAATCCCGTAATGTTGCCTACGTTAAGATAAATATAATTATTACAAAATACGCAAGAGTGACATTTAAGATGCCCCTTTGGATGACCAGAGTTACTAAATAAACAGTCATAACATCTTCCATTACATACAACATTCAATCACAGCGGAATAGATAAATAGATAATCTCCTACATAGCTAATCTTCGCCTCTTACACGTCTTCAGAAGCTTTATTCTTCAAAACCTACTAAACCTGAAAACCTTAACTCTCAACCTACTCAAATTATATTTTGAGCACTAAAGATCTTTGCCCACTCAAAAGCATGTCGGAGTCTTTTATTTGAAAAATACATGAGGATGATGTCAAAGTTATTACTCATAAATCATAGTGTTAAAACTATGAACTTCGATAACACATAAAAACATTGACCCCAAGGCCTCATCGAGGGTATAAAATTTATATTATGGGTTAAACTCGACGACTATATAAAAGAATGGGTTAGGCTCAAAGACTAGTTAAAAGCGGCACTGATTAGGCTCGATAACAAAGATAAAAAGCAACATGGAATAAACTCGATGACTAATTAAAAAGCGGCAAGGGTTGGGCTCGATGACAAGTTAAATGCGGCATGGGTTAGGTTCGATGACCATCTGGGTCGACGAGGCAAAAAAATTAAGAAGTGTATGCGGTTTCATGCTTCTTAGTAAAAATGCGGCATGCATGCGCCTTGACATGCCCATATCGAAGACCATCTGTCTATCTTTGTTCCTATAACCTCGATGAGGTTCAAAACTAACCCATTTCATGCCAAACTCATTGACATCATATGCATTGCTTTGTTCCACGTCGATGACAGTGTGATGCGGTGAGATGGGCTCGACATGGCCGATGTCAACATGGCAAAATGGTAATTAACTTGAAAACTGTAATATTACTATAAAAAGTGTTTTCTTTTCACAAAACCTATATAATTTGTCAAGATCTCATTGGCTAAAAAAACTTTAACAATTTCCATTATTGAAAGTCTACTGCCTAACACAATTCTCAATACCAAACATTTTTTTACAAATTACCCCTTATCATAAACATTTTAATTAAACAATTAATCCCTTTTGACTTAAACAATTTATTTATCATTCCTAAACACTTAGGAAAAATCCCTAAAAATCAAAATAAATCTAACTAATCATACTCTTCGACATATAAAAATTTCAGGACCAAAAACTTATTTGAATTATTTTTAATAATTAAAACCCAAAATTAACCAATTTCTTCTTTTAGAAAATTCATATAAAATCCATACTTGCTTGGAAAATTATGAAATTAAAAACCCTCTTCTAAAATGATATTTTTTAACATCATATCAAAATCTCAAGTTATTTAGGTATCATATGATTGGTTTCCAATTCAAACATATCACTAAATTTCATATTTAAATTCTAGAAAATCACCAACAAGCATATAATCATTCAAATTACTGAAACATATACTTGCAAAAGAAACGAATTTACTCTTAAAACCAAAACATAATCAAAAAAGTGAGATGTATATTCATTATTCACCTTGATTTGGATGAGAAAGATGAGATTTGGTGTAGACTTGATTTCTTTTAGCTTTGATTCTGTGATCTCTTAATCTCCTTCTTGTTTTCCCTTTGCTATGACTGGCCTCTATGTTTTGTTTGTATGTGTGTAAATGAATGAAGGAAATGAAAATATAGGGGTTTAAGGGTGGGAATTAAGGCTATTCCCATCTTGCCCTTATCATTTTCCTCCTTCTTATCCTAACCTTTTATTTCACTAATTGGTTTATTAACTAAGGCACGACCTAAACTTAATTACCAAATCTCAATTTCCTTACCCCTTTACATTATTTTATTTATCTAATTAAATGTTCTAAATAATGTTAGTCAAAATTGGAGTCACTACACTTAGTGAATTCTCTAACACATCTTCAAGTACAAATTACTTCTACATAAAAAAGAAGTCAACTTCCAAGTCATGCCACAATTTACACATGAAATGGCCGGGCTACCAAGCTTCCAACATTCAAAAATTTCAAATACGAGTATATAAATGAAATGCAAATCAACAGTGGTGAGGAATCCCATTGCATCCTTCTACAAAATTCAAATTCTTCAAAGTGCCTTCGTCGCGACCTATTCGCTACGAAGGACTTCGACTTCCTTTGCTTTAGTCCCCTGCAAAGAATGGTTATTCATACCATCCGCTTCCAAGCGATAGTCAAACAATATCAAACACTATACAACATCAACCATAATAATTATTTTATAACATGTAACATCATTTCTAAATTATTTCAACATGAGTTATCTCACATTAAATCTCGACCAAAAGCTTGCCACTTGCTACCACTTCCTTGCTACTACCATACAAGTAACACAATCCACCTAAACCCCTTGCTTTGGCTTGACCTAAGCCCCATGAAATGTTCCTAGTGCTCGACCATACCTCCCTCCAAAAATCCATGCAAACAATAAAAGCAAGCAGTATATAAATTAACATAACAATTTATACATATAAATATTTATAGCTAAAGGTGAGATCCTTACTTTTAATTTCAAAGATGAAGCTACTACTTCCCACTACAACCAAGCAACAACACATTACTTCCTACCCTCAATCGAAACCACCAAGCTAAGCCTACCCTCAAACCATAAAGTGCACGACAAAGGAGGAAATGGCCTAAAATCCACACGGCCAAGAATGGAAGGGGGTTTGGCACAAAATTTGAATCTTTGTGATGGTGGTGGTGTTAGCTATGTAGATCTAAGGTCATATAAGAATTTTTAGCAGGAAAGGAGGTGTTTTGAAGTATAAAAGTGAAGAAAGAAGGGAGAAGAGAAAAGGCCATTTTTGAGTTTTCTTTCTTTTCAAAACTTTTTGAAATGAAGTAATGAATGAAAAAGGAAGCCAAGGAGATTATTTTAGCAACCCAAAAGACTTCCCTACCCTTCAACATGTGGCTTGCCATGAAAGGTGGAAAAGTCTCCTTCCCTTTCTTGAACATACCTTGATTTAAGGCATGTTTCATGCCTTAACATCATGTACTTTTATCCTTTTAGTTATCTTAAGTTTACTTTAAATTTTTGTTAATAAGTTAGGTGTTTTATGTTTTTTAATGTGTATATATGTTACTAAACAAGTTCCAAAATATTTATACAACTATTAATGAATAAAAAGTTGATTTTTAATAAAGCGTTTTCGGTCACATTTTAAATATTATTTCGAAGTATATATTTTTGTAAACACAATCCAAAAATAAGTTTTCTATCATTAGTTATTAATTAAAATAGGGTTATTTTATTATTAAAATCATTAATTAAAATTTAAAAATAAAATATTCACACATCAAAACGATAAAATTCTGGGTCGTTACAATAATTTATTTCAAAGAATAGGTACATACATCGCCTTAAACACTTTAAGATAATGTAATATATATATCGATATATATATGTTATTTATTTAATTGATCAACTATTTAATTAATTAATTAATTAATTTAATATTTAGAAAATTTTTGAAATTAATTTAATAAATTTTCAAAAGAATTTTGAAAATCATTTTATAACATTGATAAAAATTTACCTATTTTAAATTTAACCTTTTAAATATAAATTTATATTTAATTTTAGAACAGATTTTGAAAATTAGCCCAAGACCCAAAATCAATTTGGGTCTTTATATTGGGAATAACCTTTGGGCTTGCCTCATCCTTTCGGATCAGACTAGTAGCCAGGTAGGGCAAAGTACTTGATTACACAAACCCAACATTATATACTACTTTTCTATACACCCTACTAAATGGGTAGGCTTTAATAAAATAGCCTTAATAAAACTAATTAGAATGCATATGGGTTTAGGCTCTGATACCATTATTGGATCTGGGTCGGCATGCAGTGGTTTAAATAGGAAAATTTCATTAGGCCTATAAAGTCTAAATTAATTTAGATTTAGTCTAAATAAATTTTAAGTAAAACCATTTTATTTAATTGATTAATAAATGATTTTATTTGATTATACAATAGATTTATAATGTGTACATGTGTATCAAATACACATGTACGTGTATGTGCATGTGTATCAAATACCATTATTGTATGTGCATGTACATGGTTTAACATAACCGTATCTAAGTATTGAAATTTACACCGCAATGGACATATTAGCCTCTTTATATATGTGTCTGCTATCTAATATTATTTTAAAATTAATATATACTGAAGTATACTTATATATCTATATATATATTTATTCTTTAATATATATACACACACTAGTTATACATACATAAACATATACTAAATAAATTATGTATAACTATATTTTAAACATAATACAAATTTGAAATATAATATTTAAAATAGTTGAAGAAATATTCAAAATTTGAAATCATTTCTAGATTCAAAATATCTTATTTGAATTTTAAATGTAAATTTAAATATTTAAATATTTAATATATATGTATGTACTAATACATAAAAATAAATTTATATGTATATACTAATATCTTATTTCTAGATTTAAATTTCTCGAAAAAAATGTAATATATTTATATGTTCAATTTTATAAAATACTAATACATAGAAATAAATTATATATATTTTAAATAATAGACAAAATTCAGTTTTTTCTTTCCACCTAAAATGTTTTTGGCAAAATCAACAGTTTTTTTATTTCACATGGTTTTTTCAGAATTTGGTTTTTTTACTTTCAATTTTTGTATGAAAATTGTATAAAATATATAAAAAAGTCTTATGAAAACTACTATATTATATTAAAACATATACATTCAGATATATATATATACATATATATACATATATATATATATATATATGTGTGTGTGTGTGTGTGTGTGTATGTTAGTATATTATTATTAGGATTTAAGATACATATATATGTCTACACACACACACACACACAATGTATTAGTTTATATATATGTGTGTGTGTGTGTATGTATATTATTTTTATTTTGAAAATATATAAATAATATAATTTATTAAATAACTTTTACATATATTTATTATTAATATGAACTAATTTAAAATTCAAATTAAGTTCAAAATTGTTTTACAAATACTACTTTAAAAAATTGATTTTTAACATCATAGTTGAAAACAAAAACCTACAATATACATTATAATATCACATACAAACGGTCATTTATGTTTGATAGCAATCACATATACAAATTCATGATATTGAAAATCTAATCTACCTACATGCGACGATATAAAATAATATATAAATGAATAATTAAATAATTAGGTGTTACCTAATTATTGAGTTGATAAAGCACCATGAATGTTGAACCAAATTCTGTGTATAGATCAGATTTAAGTGACTCTAGAATATGCAATAGACTGGCAAACCACACCACACCTTAAGCCAGATTTATTTTATTTATTTGTTTGGAAGTGAGGAGAAATACTCCCATATTTATTGGCCAAAGATGAAGGTAGAGGAGGCTTCAAAAGATCATAGCAAATGAAGGGTAGGTGATATTTAAATAAGCAACAGTGAGGAGGAAAAGGTGGAGATCTAAATCAACTAATTTTCCTCTTCCTTCTAGCTAACTCAAAATCATATTTTATATTCAAAATACCTCCCACTTTCTATAGTATGGCCGGACGAAAGAGGGCTAGATGGACCCCTTAAAGTTTCCAAACCCGATTAGAATTAACAACATTTAAATCTTGTTTAAACCTTTATCGATACCATATATCGATAGTACATATGTAACTTTGTATATACAGTTTGTTAAATACTAATTCAAATTAATTACATAAAATTCAATAAATAATATTTCATAAATATTAATTAATTTTTAATATATAAAAATTATAATTCAATTAAATTGTGTGGTTTCGAAGCATTCAATATTTCGATTGTGCGACTAATAAATGTAAATTCAATCAGCGACTAATGTCGAACAATTTGAATAATAATGTTTTCACATGTCACCTTAGCTAGTAGTGTGACAAATTTGTTGAATTCATTGCTAGGAATGTGACATCCCGGAATTTCTGACAATATCAATTTAATAATCTGCATTTAAAATTAAATTGATTTGATAAATTCTTGTTGATAAATTTAGAATTGATATAATAATCTTCTTTTAAATGATATTTAACTGATAACTGATCTTTTAAAAAAGCCAATAAATTGTTTTCTATTTATAATATATATATATATATATATTTGTATATATTACAGATAGAAATCTTTGGTTTGAGTCTAATAAATAAATAAAGCTTGTTTTCTAATTCTAATATATTTTTGGTAATTTGGAAATTTGGATTTAATTTAAAATATATAGTTTTAAAATAGTTGAGGTAAATGTTTAATTGATTTAAATTTATAGCTTAGCTTAAGTTTAAGGTTAATAAAAAGGGTTTGTTTTTTTTTAATATATGGTTTAATAAATATGAGACATTTATTCATTTAAATAATAATAGGAAGTTATAATCTCTTTTATAAATAAATTTAATTTGACAAATTATTGTTTTCAAAATACATTTATTTATGTATTGTTATATATGTAAATATAAATAGATTTAAAGTAGAGGTGTTATTTTCAAATTAAATATCTTGTTATATATATATGTATAAGCTTCTATTTGTATATATATATATATATATATACATAGTTTTGTTTCATTTTTTGAAATTCATAAATATAAATAATAATAGGCTAAGTATTTTATAGTTTAAGTGTAAAAGTAAAAGAGGAATAAAAGTAAACTCATCACCTAAATTCTAACTATATGTTAACTATATGGACTTATCTATATTACAAAGCCTAAGACTAAAGCAAGCAAGGAAAAATGAACACTTAGAGAAATGCTGGAAACATATGTTGCAAGGTTGTAAAACAAAGTATAAAATATAAAATTATATATTCATGTTGCACGGCTGTAAGTAAGTAAGAAAGGAAAGAATTTAACTAAGTATAAAAAAAAAGGTATGTCTCCATGCTTGTACAGGAAGTATCATCAACTATGTTCACTTGAATAGAAAAATCATAGTAGTACATACGAAGATAAATATATGTAGGCTTAAGGACATCTTCATTAAATGTTGAACACCCCTAGTACATGCATAGATCATTCCAGCCCCCAACACTAAAAAAAAAAATCTCTGACCAAATTTATAAAAATCTTGTACAACCCTGTAACTCTTTTCTATACCTTCCTTATCTCATTTTCGTCTACAAAAGACTTAGCATTCCAGTTTTTAACAAGACAAAGTTTCAGTAATCAAAACAACAGTTTAATCAAATCTTCTATTTATCATCAACAAGCAACTCAACAAATATGAAGATCAAATTAAAGGTTTCAAGTTCAACTGGCAGTTTTCAAAGTCTGTTTTCAAACAAATGTGCTCTGTTCTTCAATTTTCCAAGCTGGTGAGTAACATCACTCTTTTAAGAAAATTTAGTATGGATCTAGTTGCTTTATTATCTCTGAAAATAAGTATGTTGCATGAATATTTATAAGTGTATTGTTGTATATATATGTATGTATGAAATGTGTGCATGCTTGTTGTATCAGTACCGCTTCTGTTTTTAGTTTCAGAGCTAGAGTTTAACAAAAATCTATTATCTTTTGATTTGATTACTGTTAGGATTTATATTACAAACAAAAGTTGATTATTTCATCATAGATCAATGTTTTAAATTGTAAGTAAGCTAAAAATTAAAATTTGACTGTCTCTGGAAACAGGAAAGAAAAAGAGAACAGGCAAGTATTAGTTTTGCCAAAACTCAAATATCTTAATTTTTAAATTTAGTGATATAAATCGAATACTTAAACCCAAACATGATTTTTACAACTAAAATCATAATTTTTAGTCTGGGTTTGAATGTGCATATCTGGTTTGACCAGAAAAGATGTTATGGGGAAATTCTGATGATCACGAGCGTTTGGAGTGTCGTGGTTCTTCCTGGAGGTGGAGGGGTGATCGGAGAGTAGTAGAAAAATGACCGGAGGTGGTGTAGTTGACTGTGGCGATGGTGGTTGATCGGAGAAGTTCCTAAACCTAGTTTTTGAGGGGGTCAGGATTTTGATCACCCCGGCTTCTTATGTGAGTCGAGTTGCATGAGCTTTGGGGAAATGGCAGCTCGGTGATCGACGAAGACGCGGCGGGAAGCTCGAAGCTCCTGGTGGTCGGTGATGTGATTGCGAATCGATTTTAGACCGGTGGTTGGGTTCGAATGGGGTGCGTGGTGCTCGTTTTTGATTTCGAACTCATTTAGGATTTTTGGTGTTTGAGATCGAGAGTGGAGAGGATTTGTGATTTGCTCGTGATGGCGACGATGGTCGGAGGCGTCCACGGCGGAGGTGCATGTACACGGGGACGAATTGGTATCTGGAGGGTTTTGGTTCGTGGCGACTCGAAAGGGGACTCGCGACATTTTGATTTTGGCTCGAGTTTGCGTGTGTACGCCTGGAAGTTGTTTCGACTGTTGTGAAGATTACTTGCCTGTAACTGGAAGAAAATGAAGGGAAGTGGATTTCTCAAGTTTTCTCGAGAAATTTTGAGGGTTGATTCGAAGTTGTTAAGCTTTTACTCGAAGCAAGTGTGGGGAGGCTCGAGAAGTTGCTTAGCTACAGGTTCCAGGACCTGATCAAATTTCCTGAACTTAACTTTAAAATTTTATAACAAAGTTAAACTAAGTTAAATTAAAAGTTAAGTATACATTCAAGTTTAAGTTCTGTTTGAAATCTGAATTCAAGTTTATTTTCAAATTCAAAAGTTGAAATGAAATAAAAGTTTAAATATTTGAAGGTGGGTTTCAGGTTTACAAACCAGACTGTTTTCAGATTTTTAAATCTAATTTAAATTTTGAAACAGGATTTTAATTGTGGTTTAAATTCAAAGATAAAGATAGATTCAATTGAGGTTTTTTTTTAATTTAAGGTTTTAAAATGAATTTGGATTTTTAAATCAAGAATTTAAAACTAAGTTTAGTTTAAGGGCTTTTGCTTATATAAGGAATAAATGTTATTTACATTTATTTTTAAGGATTATAAATTGAACTTTAAATTAAATTAATGTTCTAAAAGAATAATCATTTTGAATCTTAAATTCAAAATGTAATTTAAGTTTAAATTCAAAAGTAAAATGTTTTACACGTTAATGATAATGAAATCATTGATAAAGAATGAATTACGTACCTTAGAGATAATTTAAATATTGAAGTAATTTAATTAATAAGAATAATAAAGAATGACTTATTTATTTAAGTTATAATTAATGATTTGGAATTAGAAATTAATTAAGAAGTAAATTAAGAAATGTTATTAGCTAATGAAGATAATTAACTAAGGACTTTTAAATTAAGTAATAAATGGGAATTAATTTTGATAATTAATTTGAATAATTAATTAAAGATAATCATTTGTAAAATTGATTAAGTATAATTATTTAAATAAAGTAATTAAGAAATTAATTACTCATTGTAATTAATTGAGTTAAATTTGATTAGTTTAAGTAATTAATTAAGTTTAATTAATTTAAATTTATCATTGGATGATTTGATAAGTAATTACTTAATGTAATTAATAAAGTATAATTACGGGATGAAGTAATTAATGGTAATTACTATATGTAATTAATTGAAGATGATTTTAATAATGATAGTAATTTGGATTAAATTACTTTGTGTAATTAATCAAGGGATTAATTGAGATAATTAATTAAAGGAGTAATTAATTTATTAAGTGAAGTAATTAAGAGTAGTTAATTACTGAATGGGATTAATCAAGACTGATTAATAAATGTGGTTTAGTAAAGATTAATTACTTAATGTAATTAATTTAAATGGAATAATTAAATCAAGAATGTAATTAGGGATCATTAATTTATATAATTAATGATGTAATTAAGAATTGATTCATTAAAACTAATTAATCAATAATAAGTGATTTTGAGTAATTAATTAATTGTAATTAATTAAGGATAAATATAATTAATTATGGTTAATTAATAAAAAGAGTAATTAAAGGTTAATTACTGTTTTTGGTTAAAGATAATTAATTTGTGAAATTAATTGGAAGATAATTACTTGAATGTAATTAAAGGATAATTAATCCAGGATAATTAATTAAGATGGAAATCTAGAGAATGATTAATTAATTGATTTGTAATTAATTAATGGTTAAGTAAGCAGGATTTATAGAATGAAGAAATTAATTTAATTTACTTTAAATTAATTAGAGATTAAGTAATTAATTTAATTCATTTTAAATTAATTATAAATGATGTGTTTATGAATCATTGCTTATGTATTGATGGATGACATTGATTTCCTTGAATGGTTTGAATTCTCTGATAGGAGATAATTAATGCTGTGTGATATGGATTGTCCATTATGTGATATTGTAGATTATCTATCTGTGATATTGTGAACTATCTATCTGTGTGTATATAGATAATTAAAATGAATTGTTTTAACTTTAAAACAACTTGGCCTTAAAAGACACGGTTTGGATTTCGATGAGACCGGGATCGGGTTTTCGTATACCGGGATTCTAGGTCTGGAGACCCGAATACCACATCGATCCAAAATAACGATAGGTCGTGAATCTCAAGTGAAGATGAAGATTCAGAGTGCAAGGGTTATTGTCGTTAACTCTGAGGGTGATTCCAAAATGAGTGTAACGAGATAATGCCTTCGGTTTCGTTCGAACCCGGAACGAACTTGTATGGATTGAATGCTTTCAGAACATCGTCAGGCGGACGATGAGCATTCTAAGTGATGAGTTCTGACAAGGTAATCGTGACCTCAAGCCTCATCAACCGGGAATGGCTAAAACAGGGGAGGTGCAGCAAGGCTTCGTGGGTAGCACCCACTTGAGAGCGAGATATACCCCTGTCTAGATGTCCCTTTTTATTTTCGGCTGTGTGGGCAGTTTTGAGCTCCAACTGCCGGGGTTGTCTTGTTCGGGACTGTCCAGTAAGGGATGGTTCCGGCCTTGTGTTGCAGGGGAGCGGGCGTACTCCTCGGTACGCTGATCTAGGCCAGGTACTGTGACGGGCGGTACCCCAGTAGCCCTGCCATTGTATGGAATCCAATCTCCAATAAGTGTCGTACGTTTTGATTGTGCCCAACTATGTTGGAATGTGAGATGTAAGCATTTCAGCTATTTCTGTATTTTACTGGAAAACCCTAGACACTATTATAATATCACTGGATTTCCTATCAAAAGTTTTGGTTAGCGTAAGGGAAAAACATTTCCATGTTTATGTGTGGGATGTCTTACGTGATACCTTTTGTTCCAAATGTTTTTCAAAGTTAAGCAACTTTAACCTGTTACTCATACCAGACCCATGTCTGACCCGGAGTTTATTTCCTATTTTTCTTAAACTCTCGGGTACCCAAATTTTTACGGGTAGCCAAGGGATTCAGGTTAGCTTTGACGAATTGTGGAGGAGCAATGGAGCAGGAGGCTTCAGCGTTATAGATATGTATAGTGTTCCGCTGTGTTGGTATCTCTGTGTTGTATTGTGTTGTATCGAGTTGTATTAACTAGACAGGTGTTTATAACTGTCTATTATGTGATGTATTATCTGTGTAACTCTGATGTATTTGATATTATGTATTCTCTTATGTGATATATTATATTTTATCCGTTCCGCTGTTGAGATTCTGATGTTGTTTCTTCTTCTTCTCTATCTTTTCTATTTCTCACCCCTTTCTTTCTTAAAAACGGCATGATTTTCCGGTAGTGGAAAGTTGGGTCGTCACAGCGTGGTATCAGAGCGTTAGGTTGAGTGAATACCTAGGCTCTGGAGTGGTGTCTATCTTGAGAGAGCGTACTTGTATTTTTGATATATATATTTATATATTTCTACCTATCTGTTGGGTTACCTGTTCGGGTTTTCCAATATAAGTTATAAAGGTAGAATAGGGTAGTGGTGTGTATAACACGACTACCAATGATTGGAGTCTGATAAGGATGGAAGTGTTTCTGCCGAGACTGTAGATCTAATACCGTCTCGAGTGAATCTTTGTGTGGTGTAAGGATTTCACCAATTTCTGAAGGATATCTGTGAGGGTTCGGAGTCCAGCATTTAAGTGTAAGATGATCGCGCTCGTGTGAGCGGATTTTCGAGAGTTTGGATGAGTAGAATTTGGATTCTGTCAGTTGAGCAGAAGCTAGTGATGGTATCTTGATGCCTAGGGAAGTAGTAGCTGTGTGATGAGATACAGTGACTATGGATGTCTCCGAAGATGTTCTTTGGAGCAAGTTTAAGGAAGCGTGTCTGTTTCGGTGTTGAGGCTACATTCAGCTGAGTGTTTTTGTTTGGCTTTGAGGCCTGAGTTTCTCGAGGAGTTTGGATTAGGAAGTCTTTGGCTTCAGTAGCAGCGTCGCAGTTCAGATTTGTTCTGTGTGCAGGCAAGGAGGTCATTTGTCAGCAGTTTCCAGAGGTGAAGTTCAGAAGCAGCAGAGTGGATCCATTTTCTTTGATGGATTGGCTAGATAAGCTTGAGCTGTTCTGATTGATAGAGAGAGAGCAATTTTTCTTTGGACATTAGATTAGGTTGATCGCAAAAGTGACTTGCGATAGTGGAGTGTTTTCTTGGTTTGTCAGAGATCTTTCTGGATTTCTGAGTTTTCTTTATGGATCCTTTGAACCATATTTCTGGGAGGTGTTGTCCAGTTTGTGCTCGTGGGCATCATCAGCATTTTTTCATCTTCTCCGGATCAGAGTTGTGCAGCGGAAGCAGTTTGAAGGTGCATCTGTTTTATCTTTTCGGATTGGAAAAGTAAGTCAGTCTTCTGGTGTTTGAGGAGTCGAGTTTGTGTTCTTGGATTGATCGTGAGTGGATCATTTTGATGAGTTGCTTTGTGAAGCATCAGCGAAGGTTGAGCTGATCAGTAGGGATGGAGGCAGCCCAGGATCGTCAGGTGAGTTTGTGGATAAGAGACGGAGGAATTTGGATTTTTAAGTTGGAAATTTGATTTTGGATAAGCTTTCTCCGACCGAAGGTAAGTTTAGTAAGACTGGGAAGTCAGCTCCAAGATATCTTGGATTTTCTCTTGTTCTGGTGAGGGTAAGTGTTTGGTCTTCTGGAGTGAATTGTCAGTTTGGGATAACTGGAATTCGATGTGTTTCGCGTATCTCTGAGGGAGTACATGTAAGATCTATCTTTGGTTGTGGAGCCAGCAGTTCAGGGAGTTTTGGATGTTGAGTCAGACTTGTTTATAGTCTGATATCCTGTCTAGTGGTGTAGATCTAGATGAGTGGCAGCTCTGTAGCTTAGTATTACTGATTGTTTGGATTCTATAGAGCGAGTATCCCTATGTTTATACTTGGGAAACTCTAGATAGTCCTATCCTGATTTTGTCTGGATAGTTAGTTTTGATTGTTAGTATATATTGATAATATATGCTTGTGTTTTTAAAATTAAATCTTTAATAAGATTATTAAATTACCTTTGTTTTAAATTTCGGGGACGAAATTCTTTTAAGAGGGGAGGAATGTGACATCCCGGAATTTCTGACAATATCAATTTAATAATCTGCATTTAAAATTAAATTGATTTGATAAATTCTTGTTGATAAATTTAGAATTGATATAATAATCTTCTTTTAAATGATATTTAACTGATAACTGATCTTTTAAAAAAGCCAATAAATTGTTTTCTATTTATAATATATATATATATATATATATATATATATATTTGTATATATTACAGATAGAAATCTTTGGTTTGAGTCTAATAAATAAATAAAGCTTGTTTTCTAATTCTAATATATTTTTGGTAATTTGGAAATTTGGATTTAATTTAAAATATATAGTTTTAAAATAGTTGAGGTAAATGTTTAATTGATTTAAATTTATAGCTTAGCTTAAGTTTAAGGTTAATAAAAAGGGTTTGTTTTTTTTTAATATATGGTTTAATAAATATGAGACATTTATTCATTTAAATAATAATAGGAAGTTATAATCTCTTTTATAAATAAATTTAATTTGACAAATTATTGTTTTCAAAATACATTTATTTATGTATTGTTATATATGTAAATATAAATAGATTTAAAGTAGAGGTGTTATTTTCAAATTAAATATCTTGTTATATATATATATATGTATAAGCTTCTATTTGTATATATATATATATATATACATAGTTTTGTTTCATTTTTTGAAATTCATAAATATAAATAATAACAGGCTAAGTATTTTATAGTTTAAGTGTAAAAGTAAAAGAGGAATAAAAGTAAACTCATCACCTAAATTCTAACTATATGTTAACTATATGGACTTATCTATATTACAAAGCCTAAGACTAAAGCAAGCAAGGAAAAATGAACACTTAGAGAAATGCTGGAAACATATGTTGCAAGGTTGTAAAACAAAGTATAAAATATAAAATTATATATTAATGTTGCACGGCTGTAAGTAAGTAAGAAAGGAAAGAATTTAACTAAGTATAAAAAAAAAGGTATGTCTCCATGCTTGTACAGGAAGTATCATCAACTATGTTCACTTGAATAGAAAAATCATAGTAGTACATACGAAGATAAATATATGTAGGCTTAAGGACATCTTCATTAAATGTTGAACACCCCTAGTACATGCATAGATCATTCCAGCCCCCAACACTAAAAAAAAAAATCTCTGACCAAATTTATAAAAATCTTGTACAACCCTGTAACTCTTTTCTATACCTTCCTTATCTCATTTTCGTCTACAAAAGACTTAGCATTCCAGTTTTTAACAAGACAAAGTTTCAGTAATCAAAACAACAGTTTAATCAAATCTTCTATTTATCATCAACAAGCAACTCAACAAATATGAAGATCAAATTAAAGGTTTCAAGTTCAACTGGCAGTTTTCAAAGCCTGTTTTCAAACAAATGTGCTCTGTTCTTCAATTTTCCAAGCTGGTGAGTAACATCACTCTTTTAAGAAAATTTAGTATGGATCTAGTTGCTTTATTATCTCTGAAAATAAGTATGTTGCATGAATATTTATAAGTGTATTGCTGTATATATATGTATGTATGAAATGTGTGCATGCTTGTTGTATCAGTACCCCTTCTGTTTTTAGTTTCAGAGCTAGAGTTTAACAAAAATCTATTATCTTTTGATTTGATTACTGTTAGGATTTATATTACAAACAAAAGTTGATTATTTCATCATAGATCAATGTTTTAAATTGTAAGTAAGCTAAAAATTAAAATTTGATTGTCTCTGGAAACAGGAAAGAAAAAGAGAACAGGCAAGTATTAGTTTTGCCAAAACTCAAATATCTTAATTTTTAAATTTAGTGATATAAATCGAATACTTAAACCCAAACATGATTTTTACAACTAAAATCATAATTTTTAGTCTGGGTTTGAATGTGCATATCTGGTTTGACCAGAAAAGATGTTATGGGGAAATTCTGATGATCACGAGCGTTTGGAGTGTCGTGGTTCTTCCTGGAGGTGGAGGGGTGATCGGAGAGTAGTAGAAAAATGACCGGAGGTGGTGTAGTTGACTGTGGCGATGGTGGTTGATCGGAGAAGTTCCTAAACCTAGTTTTTGAGGGGGTCAGGATTTTGATCACCCCGGCTTCTTATGTGAGTCGAGTTGCATGAGCTTTGGGGAAATGGCAGCTCGGTGATCGACGAAGACGCGGCGGGAAGCTCGAAGCTCCTGGTGGTCGGTGATGTGATTGCGAATCGATTTTAGACCGGTGGTTGGGTTCGAATGGGGTGCGTGGTGCTCGTTTTTGATTTCGAACTCATTTAGGATTTTTGGTGTTTGAGATAGAGAGTGGAGAGGATTTGTGATTTGCTCGTGATGGCGATGATGGTCGGAGGCGTCCACGGCGGAGGTGCACGTACACGGGGACGAATTGGTATCTGGAGGGTTTTGGTTCGTGGCGACTCGAAGGGGGACTCGCGACATTTTGATTTTGGCTCGAGTTTGCGTGTGTACGCCTGGAAGTTGTTTCGACTGTTGTGAAGATTACTTGCCTGTAACTGGAAGAAAATGAAGGGAAGTGGATTTCTCAAGTTTTCTCGAGAAATTTTGAGGGTTGATTCGAAGTTGTTAAGCTTTTACTCGAAGCAAGTGTGGGGAGGCTCGAGAAGTTGCTTAGCTACAGGTTCCAGGACCTGATCAAATTTCCTGAACTTAACTTTAAAATTTTATAACAAAGTTAAACTAAGTTAAATTAAAAGTTAAGTATACATTCAAGTTTAAGTTCTGTTTGAAATCTGAATTCAAGTTTATTTTCAAATTCAAAAGTTGAAATGAAATAAAAGTTTAAATATTTGAAGGTGGGTTTCAGGTTTACAAACCAGACTGTTTTCAGATTTTTAAATCTAATTTAAATTTTGAAACAGGATTTTAATTGTGGTTTAAATTCAAAGATAAAGATAGATTCAATTGAGGTTTTTTTTTAATTTAAGGTTTTAAAATGAATTTGGATTTTTAAATCAAGAATTTAAAACTAAGTTTAGTTTAAGGGCTTTTGCTTATATAAGGAATAAATGTTATTTACATTTATTTTTAAGGATTATAAATTGAACTTTAAATTAAATTAATGTTCTAAAAGAATAATCATTTTGAATCTTAAATTCAAAATGTAATTTAAGTTTAAATTCAAAAGTAAAATGTTTTACACGTTAATGATAATGAAATCATTGATAAAGAATGAATTACGTACCTTAGAGATAATTTAAATATTGAAGTAATTTAATTAATAAGAATAATAAAGAATGACTTATTTATTTAAGTTATAATTAATGATTTGGAATTAGAAATTAATTAAGAAGTAAATTAAGAAATGTTATTAGCTAATGAAGATAATTAACTAAGGACTTTTAAATTAAGTAATAAATGGGAATTAATTTTGATAATTAATTTGAATAATTAATTAAAGATAATCATTTGTAAAATTGATTAAGTATAATTATTTAAATAAAGTAATTAAGAAATTAATTACTCATTGTAATTAATTGAGTTAAATTTGATTAGTTTAAGTAATTAATTAAGTTTAATTAATTTAAATTTATCATTGGATGATTTGATAAGTAATTACTTAATGTAATTAATAAAGTATAATTACGGGATGAAGTAATTAATGGTAATTACTATATGTAATTAATTGAAGATGATTTTAATAATGATAGTAATTTGGATTAAATTACTTTGTGTAATTAATCAAGGGATTAATTGAGATAATTAATTAAAGGAGTAATTAATTTATTAAGTGAAGTAATTAAGAGTAGTTAATTACTGAATGGGATTAATCAAGACTGATTAATAAATGTGGTTTAGTAAAGATTAATTACTTAATGTAATTAATTTAAATGGAATAATTAAATCAAGAATGTAATTAGGGATCATTAATTTATATAATTAATGATGTAATTAAGAATTGATTCATTAAAACTAATTAATCAATAATAAGTGATTTTGAGTAATTAATTAATTGTAATTAATTAAGGATAAATATAATTAATTATGGTTAATTAATAAAAAGAGTAATTAAAGGTTAATTACTGTTTTTGGTTAAAGATAATTAATTTGTGAAATTAATTGGAAGATAATTACTTGAATGTAATTAAAGGATAATTAATCCAGGATGATTAATTAAGATGGAAATCTAGAGAATGATTAATTAATTGATTTGTAATTAATTAATGGTTAAGTAAGCAGGATTTATAGAATGAAGAAATTAATTTAATTTACTTTAAATTAATTAGAGATTAAGTAATTAATTTAATTCATTTTAAATTAATTATAAATGATGTGTTTATGAATCATTGCTTATGTATTGATGGATGACATTGATTTCCTTGAATGGTTTGAATTCTCTGATAGGAGATAATTAATGCTGTGTGATATGGATTGTCCATTATGTGATATTGTAGATTATCTATCTGTGATATTGTGAACTATCTATCTGTGTGTATATAGATAATTAAAATGAATTGTTTTAACTTTAAAACAACTTGGCCTTAAAAGACACGGTTTGGATTTCGATGAGACCGGGATCGGGTTTCCGTATACCGGGATTCTAGGTCTGGAGACCCGAATACCACATCGATCCAAAATAACGATAGGTCGTGAATCTCAAGTGAAGATGAAGATTCAGAGTGCAAGGGTTATTGTCGTTAACTCTGAGGGTGATTCCAAAATGAGTGTAACGAGATAATACCTTCGGTTTCGTTCGAACCCGGAACGAACTTGTATGGATTGAATGCTTTCAGAACATCGTCAGGCGGACGATGAGCATTCTAAGTGATGAGTTCTGACAAGGTAATCGTGACCTCAAGCCTCATCAACCGGGAATGGCTAAAACAGGGGAGGTGCAGCAAGGCTTCGTGGGTAGCACCCACTTGAGAGCGAGATATACCCCTGTCTAGATGTCCCTTTTTATTTTCGGCTGTGTGGGCAGTTTTGAGCTCCAACTGCCGGGGTTGTCTTGTTCGGGACTGTCCAGTAAGGGATGGTTCCGGCCTTGTGTTGCAGGGGAGCGGGCGTACTCCTCGGTACGCTGATCTAGGCCAGGTACTGTGACGGGCGCACTACGCCATTAATGACCTTCTGCAACATTTTTGCAAGGTGTTGCCAGCTAAAATGTTGCGATAGATATAAAATTTTGGTCCTACTGCAACGTTGTATTTATGGTGTTACCTTAGCCATAAAAATGTGTTGCTCTAGCTAAAAAAGTGTAACACGATGCAACATTTTTATATAGTGTTGCTATAGATGTATTCAGATTAAAAAATTAATAAAATTAGCAATCCGCGTGAATACGATCCAACGGTCTACATTTAATCTGATTGTTAAACTGGATCACCACTATAATTTGCTGCAAATTTTCGTTTTCCCGCTTTAATTTTCATATCATTTTCGTTCTCACCCCCAATTTCCAAATCCCTAATTTCCAAATCATATTTTCGTTCCTCACCCCCAACTACCCCCTGACCCATCGCCCCCAGCTACCCCCTGACCCATCGCCACCAAATCCTGACCCATCGCCCCCAGCTACCCCCTGACCCATCACCACCATCTAGCTCCAACCAGAGCCCCATCACAACACCAAAACCCGAAGCCAAACAAAGTTTTCCGTTCAAACCCCTTTTGCCACCGCTGTCGTCGCCATCAGCTCTTCTTTCTCGTTCCTCTCTATGTGAAAATTAGGGCACATGATTCTTGCTGTTCCTGTTGCTGCAAGGAACACACCTAAGAGCGTCGAGACTGTGCCTCCTGAGTTGCTTGAGATACCACTGCAGTCCAATGAAGAGCAGGCTGTCTAATTTCCGGTTTGTTTTGACCTTTTTTTTCATTTTGTGATATTTGATACTGTGGATTTTATGCATTTCCGGTTTGTGCCTCCTGACTGGAAGAGCTATTTTGTAATGCACTAAAAGTGTTCGATACTTTGTGTGAATGGTATTGTTATCAAAATGTCCGGTTTCCTGTAGTTTCACATTGATATACTTCAAATTTTTCACTGCATTTTGTTCTTTCACATTGAGTAAACGAGTTTGGTTTTTCTTTTGTAGGCTAATGATGGTCCAAATCTGAAGATATATAGCTTGGTGCTTTGAACTAATGTACATGTATGAACTGACCTAGAAGCAATGTGAGAAGCAATGTTGTTTGCTATCAGCCAAGAGTGGTGCTTGGTTTTGTTGCGAATTTGCAGTGTGAAAGTTTGATGATGTTTGGGTTGTCGGAATGGGTAATCAGCGATTGTGATTAGGTGATTAGGCGATTTGGCAACTGAAATAGTTTGTTGGTGAGGCAATTAGAGGATGGAGGCTGGTGGTTTAGAAGTATGTGTGGTGCATCATTTTACGTCGTTTCAAAGAAGGCTCGATCTTCCGAAATCGGATGAATCGGGCGGTGCCCACCGGATCCCCGCCGGGACTACGGTGCCCCGGACCCCCGCCGGCGCTGCGCCCGGACCCGCTTCTCGGCTCGCCTTCGGCTCGGCACTCAGCTCGCCTTCGGCTCGGCACTCGGCTCGCCATCGGCTCGGCATATAATTCTTAGTGTCGGTGTCTGTATAAATTGAAACTGCATATGTAATGAGTGAACTGAGTGATGTAGTGAGGAATATCTGTATATGTGAATATCAGTGTTATATATCATTGAATTGTAAAATAGTGGAGTCAGGAATTTGTACTATTTCAAATGTTGAAATAAAATATTTATTTAAATAAATTACTGTTTAAATATCAAATTCTATGCAATAGCATTTTATTAAATAAAAATTTATTTTTATTAAAAAATCAAATATGCTCTACATTGTGGGCCCCACAAATTCAGAAAGTTAATATCTATAGCAACATTTTGGAATGTTGCTACAGATACCTATGGGTGTTGCCATAGACCCAAATAGGGTTCTATTGCAACAATATTACTTATGTTGCCTTAGATAGTCAAAATGTTGCCTTTGAGGTCTAAGGCAACGGCAAAAATTGCATCACCCTAAAAGTGTTGCCATAGACCTATGGCAACATTTTTCGGGCCTGAGCCAACATTTTTTTTGTGTTGCAGTAGGCCATTTATGGCGTAGTGGCGGTACCCCAGTAGCCCTGCCATTGTATGGAATCCAATCTCCAATAAGTGCCGTACGTTTTGATTGTGCCCAACTATGTTGGAATGTGAGATGTAAGCATTTCAGCTATTTCTGTATTTTACTGGAAAACCCTAGACACTATTATAATATCACTGGATTTCCTATCAAAAGTTTTGGTTAGCGTAAGGGAAAAACATTTCCATGTTTATGTGTGGGATGTCTTACGTGATACCTTTTGTTCCAAATGTTTTTCAAAGTTAAGCAACTTTAACCTGTTACTCATACCAGACCCATGTCTGACCCGGAGTTTATTTCCTGTTTTTCTTAAACTCTCGGGTACCCAAATTTTTACGGGTAGCCAAGGGATTCAGGTTAGCTTTGACGAATTGTGGAGGAGCAATGGAGCAGGAGGCTTCAGCGTTATAGATATGTATAGTGTTCCGCTGTGTTGGTATCTTTGTGTTGTATTGTGTTGTATCGAGTTGTATTAACTAGACAGGTGTTTATAACTGTCTAGTATGTGATGTATTATCTGTGTAACTCTGATGTATTTGATATTATGTATTCTCTTATGTGATATATTATATTTTATCCGTTCCGCTGTTGAGATTCTGATGTTGTTTCTTCTTCTTCTCTATCTTTTCTATTTCTCACCCCTTTCTTTCTTAAAAACGGCATGATTTTCCGGTAGTGGAAAGTTGGGTCGTCACACATTGCCTACACAATTTTGGTAAAATCCAATTTTACTATTTTAAGCTGTCCTTGGTAGTGACAATTATTTATGCCAATTCTCGTTATCAAAACTATATTATGACTTATAGAATTTGGTATTGGTCAAAATTCCAATTTTGTCCACATATCCAAACATAGAGTCCTTGGTTCAATAATAACAATTATTATCAAATGAATACTCTGGCTAAAGACTTTGACTTTGAGTTGACAATAGTAGACTGTGATACTAACCTCACATAACAAAGGAGATGAATTCTCCATTAAACAATGTTTCACATCGAATGCTTTAACTCAAATGCAACTATAGTTGTTTGATGAATGTTGTTCCACAGTTTAACTATAATCAAAGTGGAGTGTTCACATTAAAGTTCTACTATATTCTCCAGTCAAGAGAATTATGTATATTATCACTTTGTTATTCTCTATTTGACCTTAGTACATTAACCAATAGAAAACTATTGAGCGAGTCATTCCATAGTAACCCAATAACGATCTGTACATAACCCTAGGTGTCCCCTACAACTATGAGTAATACACCGTCTAACATTTGGAGAGTGTTACATACTCCAGTATTAACGGATGTGTCAGTATCTGGTTTTGAAACATTTTGAATAGGAATATTTGAAATGATATGTTTATTTTCATTGTGATAAATTTCTCATGATTATAATACATTGTAATTACTATCACAAAATATATCATTTATGGATTTTCTATTAAGTATACTTAAATTAAATAGATAATTAATATAACACATTAGATCAAGTATGTAATAGAAATAAAAACTCCATTTATTTCAAATGAGATTTTATCACAGAGTTAATAATTTACAGCAAAGTACATAATTGCCCATAGGGCATATCCCTAACTCTATCACTTGCTAAAGTAATATCAATTATCATAATCATTTTACTTTGGTTTGAGATTTTGACTTTTAATTGATTATATTTGACCGTGATACTAACCTCATACAACTGAGGGGATGAATTTTTATTGAATAATGCTCAACTTCCGATGCATCGACTTGGACCCAACTTCAGTCGCTCTCGATGGTCATCATGCCATGATTTAACAATAATGAATGTGGAATATCCACATAGAAGTTCCATGGAATTCTCAAGTTGAGGGAACTATGTAACATCGTAACAATAAGATTTTCTATTTGACCTAATTATTGTCAACCAATAGGAAACTCTCGGATGAGTCATTCCATAGTTATCCAATAACTTGAGTACAAAACTCCTTGGTTCCCTAGCACCATGAGTAATATACTGCCAACATTTGGAAACCTTTAAGTACTCTGGTCTCAATGGATTATCGATATCATTTCTTAAAACATTTTGACTGGGAATATTTAAAACAAAACTGTTGAGCCAAAAAGTGGCACAACACCCCAAATTCAAATGAAAGTAAAGAGATCAGTAATAAACAGTAAAACAAAGAAAGAAATGCGCAAATTTTTATAGTGGTTCGGAAAATCAAAGGCTTGCATCCACTTTATTATTATTATAGAAAGTTTTTGTCACAAGTAAACAACAAAGTGCAGCTTCCTTTGTGACAAGGTCAAGTATAGAGAGAAGGTGAAGAAGATAAAATGTACAAAAGTCCTCTTTAAGTTGCCATGTGCTTGCTATTTATAGAGAAATTGCCCAATAAAGTTGCCGAATCAAGAAATACCAGTTCAAAATCCAGATCCAAGAAAGTAAGAGGGGGAGAAAGTCCCTAAAGTTGTAAAATCATATTGATACCGACCAGATGTGATCGGTTCCAACCTGAATTGTTGGTCCCTAACTACGCCATCTTCCACTACTCCGCCTTCTTGCTTCGATCCATAGAGTCCCGAGCACTAGTACCCAAGAAATCAAGTCGTTGTTGGGTGGTTCTGACATATCTAGTAATCGTCCTTCTCTTTAGAGGATTTTGGAGTTGTTCACCTAGTTCTTCAGAAATGGCCCCCAAGACGATCACTTTATCCTAACACTCATTGCCCATAGCCCCAAAGTCCTTTAGAGTGCACAAAATCATATTGGTACTGACCTAAAATGAGGTCTATACCTATCACTTTACTTAGTGTAATTTGTACTCTAATCCTTCGAAGCCTCCTCCATTGTTCTTTCAAGCATGCCTCAAAGTCCTTGAACCATTTCATCTTCATCCTAACATCTAGATCCGTTTGGAAGCTGCTTATTCTAAAAGATGGATAATACTTGCCCCTTAAAAAAAGCACGTTCTTTTGAAAAAAAAGCACGCTTTGGATCAGTACAAGTGTATACTACCATCCATTCAAGTCTGTTGGTCATCTGGGTGTTGCTATAAACTGTCATCTCCATTCTAGAGGTATCTGTTCATTTGCTTTAAATAGTAGTAGTACCACTCTTCGTGCTAAGGTCAAGATCAACATTCTAAAGATCATTCCATGCCCTATATATGTACGTATTACTCCCATTTTTTCCTTTCTCTCCTTTTCTTTTCACTTTTAGTCGAAATTTCATGTTGGTCTGACCCGATCAGGTCGGCACTTGTAACAACCCAGGATTTCGCAGTGATTTATAATCGTCATTAAACGATTAATCTATTGGCTAATTACTGTTGCAAGCTTTTAAATTGTTGAGAAATTATTGTGGGCTTTAAAATAAGTATTTCCTTTATTTTTAGTGGCCAGCCCTTTTAAAAACATCGGCCCGTTATCATTTTGGTTCGATCCCCCTTTCCTTTTTATTCGCTCCAGCCCGATCCCCTCTTTCATTTTTCGCAACCCTAGTTCAAACAAAGAAAAGAATAATAATGGTGGCTCGTTCTTCTCTCGTTCGCACGGAAACTAAGGCTTCGAGCAAAATGGAAGATGCCAACTTCGGTAGCTCGTTCGATCGCTGGCCTCGTCCATGCTTGGGCAATCGATTTCTTAGCCTCTGCTTACAACTGCTTCTATTTGCAAAGGTGAGTGATTATCTTATCACTCACATCTGTTATTCAACTCAGTAGAGTGCTTTGGTTGTTCGATTTTATCTCATGGTTGATGATTTCATTGAATTAATCAATTTTGTAAAATTTGATGAATTTTTGGCTTGATGGTGATTTTAACTGGTTTTCTGCCGTTCCTTGTTCACTGCCATCATGTTTCCATTCTTTGATTTTGTCAACTGGGTTTACTTGGCCACTTGACCTTTTCTTGAGCGTTTGAGATGATTCTGACTTTGTCATATGCGTATATTTCATTTTTGTGATAATCACGGTGTTGAGTTTGAAACTTACACCTCATCTCTGACCTGTTCATATACTTGAATAACTCGATGTTGATTTGAATTCCTTGTTGGCCACAGTCCATTTGATTTTAACTTGACCCTGTTCTGTAAATCGCTGGCTGATCGATGTTGCTAGATGCTTGAGATTTATTTGACTTCGATTTATGTTGTTCGCTTGAAGTGACCTTGAGCTGTTCGTCCTTCTTGCTTTACTTTGGTAATCGCAGTTACACTTCATTCAATCTGTACAATCGAGTCTGCACTGAGATAAGATTCGTATCATGTTGCTGGGCTTAGTGTGCATATCAGGTCTATTTGAGTTTTGATGACTTGCCTTGTATTGCATGTCCCTTATGTATAGATTCCATTTTTGTTTACACTGATTACTTGTGCATGTGCATCATAGATATGCATTAGCCTTGAGCTTCTGGTCTCTGACTTTGTTGAATTCCTAATATTTGACTAAAACTATCTCTGGTTCCTTTGCATTGTTGTACATTGCATTCATGTTTGTAATTCTCTGACCATCTGACTTTGGCTGCACTTGCATTGTTCACTTATGCTTTGATAACTATTACCTAACCTTGGCACTGCCTTCATGTAAAAACATTGAAATCTGGATAGAGATATTGACCACTGTGTACACTGTTTAGTTTTATATCCCTGCATAAAATTTATACCTGTGATTGTACATTCATTTTACCCAGATCAGTAGTATGCATTGTCACACTAGTTCATGACATTTGTGCGCTACATAATTTGCTGAGACTATGCTTGTACATGTCTCTCGTATCACAGTTTCTTACTTGTCTGGTGCGTGCCCTGATATTGACAGTGTAAATGTGGGGCTGTCCAGTCAAGTCTCATGTTTGCACTGTCTAGGTTCATGTTGCATTTTTCCCTGTAGTACACTTGTACTTGTTTATGAAAATCCCTGACTTTGGCCATTGACTGTTAGCATCTGAGTTATTGTGCATTTATGCACTATGTTGAGTCTGAGTTTTGTATTTTGACATTGGCATTCCTGCACCGTGTTGAGTTCGAGTATACTCCTTCGATCATGTTGGCTTGAGGTCTTTGCTTGTTAAGGCTGCTGCTCGTATGTTCTAATCTGATGTATATCGTCTGACCATTCAGTTTGCATACCTATTCATCATGTCCAATGTGTATATGCACAGTTTCATACATGTGCCATCTTATTTCTTCTCTGGTCTGATGGCCCTGTTGTGTTTCACTGCATCTTTGTAGCGGCGAGGCAGTACACGCGTGCGTGTACTGCAGCCCTAACAGGATTGACAGATTTAGTTGATATTTCGAACGTAAATTATTTCGTTGGTTAAATTCAATATTTTGAGGTTGTAATTGAAATGGTTCATTTCGATTGAGTTGTATCCGTTGGATTTTGGATTCATTGATCTTCTGAATATTCCATAGACTGTATTGGCGAGGCAGTACACGTTAGCGTGTACTGCAGCCAATCAGCATTGTTGTTTTTAAATTGGCATTTCAATTGTTTAAATTGATTTGGATTGTTGATATGTTGCTTAACACTGTATAGTGTTATAATTGCCGTTATCCAATCCTCGTATCGAGAGTTGGATATACGAGATTCTGTAACTGTCGCCTAATTGATAACTGATTATTATTGCTTCCGTGCACTAATAAACTGGTTTGAATTAGACTGACCTGGGTATTATTTTCTTTTGAATGTAATACTCGGGTCAGACCCGAGTTATTTCAAGTTGTAGATTTTCTTCTTTGAGTTGCTGTTCAGGATATGAAGACTTTTCACACCTTCTGAAGTTGTCAGTGTCATTTTGTAGTAGTCGTGTCATTGTATAGAACGATATGTATTCATGTATATTAGTCGATAATGTACTTGTATATATAACTTCTAGAGTCGACAGTTGTAGTTGTATCATATGTATTGTGTCAACTATGTATTAACTGACATCAGTTATATATATATGAGACTGTTGTTTTTATCTGTGTTCCGCATTTATATTATCTGTGTTATTGTTATATCTAATGTCCTAAACTATTATGAACTATCGTAGTTGTTTTATACTGATAATTGGGTGTGTCGATGGGAGTAAATAAATGATAGATGAAAAATAAAAAGTATATACCACTCCTATCGAGATAACCAATATTAGTGTAAGGTCAACTACGGATGGTCGCTCCTATCCAGCCTTATTCTTCGTAATAATAGACAGTATTTCTTTTAATACTCTTTGTTATTATGAGCATAGAGGTGGGGCGTCACAGTTGGTATCAGAGCTTGGGGTTTATGGACATAATATAAAACATAACTTGGATAGAACATATGTTACAACTATTGGTCGATGTTTTATTTGTGATTTGAGTCAAAACTAAAGTTTTGAAATTTCGATGAAATTTTTAAATATCTTTATTTAAAAATAAAAGTGGAATTGTGTTTTGTTGTTTTGATGAAATTGTGTTCCGATGATTTGATTGATTTGTGTTTTATTTATCAGAGTGCGCAGCGGAAACAGTGAAACTGTCTTCGCTGAGTACAACTGATAATCTTTTTGATTTACAAATCGAAATACGAAATTGTTATGAATTTCATTTGTTGTTTACATAGCTGTAATTATTTTGTTTCTTTAAGAATTTTGAATCCGAATTGAGGATCCGAAGAAATTGCAGATATGTGACTTTTGTTGAAACTTCCGCTGGCTTTCTTCTGTATTAATCATATATTGATCAGATTTTTGTTGTTTCGAATTATCTTCATTGAATATACCTTCGAATGATTTCTTTGTTCATTCTGTAGTACGTGCAAAAATTTGAATTGCACGTTACTGCATTTATTTTACGTTGAACCGATGCTAGGTTATGAAACGTATTTTGTTGCCGTTATTTTTATAGCTGGATTTTTACACCAATGCTAAATTTTTGAAGCACGGTGTTTTGTGGCATTTTGATGAATGAAAATTCTCTGATATTACATTTTGATGAAAATTGTTTTGATGTGATTTTGACGTTTTAAAACTACTGTCGCTTTGGCTTCAGTAACCGCCAAATTTTAAAAAGTGGATTTTCAAGCGGTTATTCCGCAATACTGATCTGTGACCGTTTTTACGGTATTTTGAGAAGTACAATTTCCTTATCGAAATTGTTACTGATTTGCTGTTTTAATCACGTGGTTAGAAAATTGTTTTAAAAATGAAAATTGTTTTATAAAATTTTAGCAGTTTGCGTTTTCAAAAGAATGAGAAAGCGACTTAAACGATTCAGCAAAATCGAGGATTATGACCCCTTTCTTTTACTGTTTCGCTTAACTCCGGACTTGTTCAGTTGAGAATGTGAATTGTTATTTTTACAAAGTAAATAAAAATTGTTTTCAGAAATTTTACAGTTTACGATTTCAAAAGAATGAGAAAGAGATTTAAACGTTTCAGCAAAATCGAGGACTATGACCCCTTTCTTTTACTGATTCGCTTAATTCCGGACTTGTCCGTTTGAGAATGTAAAGTGTATTTTTACAAAATACACAATTTTGCACTTTCAAGGAAACGATGAAGTGATTTAAACGATTTAGCAAAAGTGCGGAGTATGGAACCACACTTTTACTATTTCGGTTAATTCCGGACTCGTTAATTGAATATCTGTTGTTTTGATGATTTTGATGATTTCACACTTTCAAGGAAACGATGAAGAGAATCAAACGATTTAGTAAAACACGTGGTATGGGACATGTGCGTTTGCTATTTCGGTTAATTCCGGACTCGTTAATTGAAACATTTTGATGCTTTTGTGTGCTTTCGAGCCACTATGAGGACCTTCGGGTCATTTGTTGGACCTTCGGGTCATTTGTTGGGCTTTTGGGCCACTCTGCGGACCTTCGGGTCAAATACCAGTACTAGACCTTCGGGTCACTCTGCGGACCTTCGGGTCAATCTGATGGGCGCCAAAAATTATGTTGAGTACTTGGTAGGCTTCGGCCATTTGTTGATGCACGTGCGGCGAATTAAAAACTCGCCATCTGATGGGATCGATCCAAGCTTTTATGTTGATTTTCTAGTCTTCTTAATTGATTTCTAGATATTTGTTGTTTCTAATTATCGCTTGTGATAATTAGATATTTGTTGATATGAGTTCTGATTATCGTTTTTGATAATCAGATATTTGTTGTTTCTAATTATCGCTTGTGATAATTAAATATTTGTTGATTTAAGATTTAATTATCGCTTTAGATAATTAAATATTTGCTGCTTTGAAATTTAATTATCGCTTTTGATAATTAAATATTTGCTGCTTTGAAATTTAATTATCGCTTTTGATAATTAAATGTTTGCTGATTTGAGATTTAATTATCGCTTTAGATAATTAAATATTTGCTGCTTTGAGATTTAATTATCGCTTTAGATAATTAAATATTTGTTGATTTAAGATTTAATTATCGCTTTAGATAATTAAATATTTGTTGATTTAAGATTTAATTATCGCTTTAGATAATTAAATATTTGTTGATTTAAGATTTAATTATCGCTTTAGATAATTAAATATTTGTTGATTTAAGATTTAATTATCGCTTTAGATAATTAAATATTTGCTGCTTTGAAATTTAATTATCGCTTTTGATAATTAAATATTTGCTGCTTTGAAATTTAATTATCGCTTTTGATAATTATATGTTTGCTGATTTGAGATTTAATTATCGCTTTTGATAATTAAATATTTGTTGTTTTGAGATTTAATTATCGCTTTTGATAATTAAATATTTGCTGATTTCGAATTTAATTATCACTTTAGATAATTAAATATTTGTTGATTTGAGATTCAATTATCGCTGTTAGATAATTAAATATTTGTTGAATTTAAAATTTTGATTATCGTTTGTGATAATCGAATATTTGTTTTCTGATTATCATTTGAGATACTCAGATATTTGATTTGTCTTCTGATTATCGTTTGAGATAAGTGAAAATTTGCGATTTTTGAGATTTGAGCTTCGTCTTTTTCTCTGGCGATACAGGTGAGTAATTTGATTTACTCACATTCAATTCATGCTCTGTATGGGATTCCTTTGGCATTTGAATTCTCGACTTTTATTTTCTAGCTTAACCCGTTTATGTTAAAAAAAAAAATTATTGTTAATGACGACCTTAATTAGGAAAATTGCGGGGACGCAATTTTTATAAGGAGGGGAGTCTGTAACAACCCAGGATTTCGCAGTGATTTATAATCGTCATTAAACGATTAATCTATTGGCTAATTACTGTTGCAAGCTTTTAAATTGTTGAGAAATTATTGTGGGCTTTAAAATAAGTATTTCCTTTATTTTTAGTGGCCAGCCCTTTTAAAAACATCGGCCCGTTATCATTTTGGTTCGATCCCCCTTTCCTTTTTATTCGCTCCAGCCCGATCCCCTCTTTCATTTTTCGCAACCCTAGTTCAAACAAAGAAAAGAATAATAATGGTGGCTCGTTCTTCTCTCGTTCGCACGGAAACTAAGGCTTCGAGCAAAATGGAAGATGCCAACTTCGGTAGCTCGTTCGATCGCTGGCCTCGTCCATGCTTGGGCAATCGATTTCTTAGCCTCTGCTTACAGCTGCTTCTATTTGCAAAGGTGAGTGATTATCTTATCACTCACATCTGTTATTCAACTCAGTAGAGTGCTTTGGTTGTTCGATTTTATCTCATGGTTGATGATTTCATTGAATTAATCAATTTCGTAAAATTTGATGAATTTTTGGCTTGATGGTGATTTTAACTGGTTTTCTGCCGTTCCTTGTTCACTGCCATCATGTTTCCATTCTTTGATTTTGTCAACTGGGTTTACTTGGCCACTTGACCTTTTCTTGAGCGTTTGAGATGATTCTGACTTTGTCATATGCGTATATTTCATTTTTGTGATAATCACGGTGTTGAGTTTGAAACTTACACCTCATCTCTGACCTGTTCATATACTTGAATAACTCGATGTTGATTTGAATTCCTTGTTGGCCACAGTCCATTTGATTTTAACTTGACCCTGTTCTGTAAATCGCTGGCTGATCGATGTTGCTAGATGCTTGAGATTTATCTGACTTCGATTTATGTTGTTCGCTTGAAGTGACCTTGAGCTGTTCGTCCTTCTTGCTTTACTTTGGTAATCGCAGTTACACTTCATTCAATCTGTACAATCGAGTCTGCACTGAGATAAGATTCGTATCATGTTGCTGGGCTTAGTGTGCATATCAGGTCTATTTGAGTTTTGATGACTTGCCTTGTATTGCATGTCCCTTATGTATAGATTCCATTTTTGTTTACACTGATTACTTGTGCATGTGCATCATAGATATGCATTAGCCTTGAGCTTCTGGTCTCTGACTTTGTTGAATTCCTAATATTTGACTAAAACTATCTCTGGTTCCTTTGCATTGTTGTACATTGCATTCATGTTTGTAATTCTCTGACCATCTGACTTTGGCTGCACTTGCATTGTTCACTTATGCTTTGATAACTATTACCTAACCTTGGCACTGCCTTCATGTAAAAACATTGAAATTTGGATAGAGATATTGACCACTGTGTACACTGTTTAGTTTTATATCCCTGCATAAAATTTATACCTGTGATTGTACATTCATTTTACCCAGATCAGTAGTATGCATTGTCACACTAGTTCATGACATTTGTGCGCTACATAATTTGCTGAGACTATGCTTGTACATGTCTCTCGTATCACAGTTTCTTACTTGTCTGGTGCGTGCCCTGATATTGACAGTGTAAATGTGGGGCTGTCCAGTCAAGTCTCATGTTTGCACTGTCTAGGTTCATGTTGCATTTTTCCCTGTAGTACACTTGTACTTGTTTATGAAAATCCCTGACTTTGGCCATTGACTGTTAGCATCTGAGTTATTGTGCATTTATGCACTATGTTGAGTCTGAGTTTTGTATTTTGACATTGGCATTCCTGCACCGTGTTGAGTTCGAGTATACTCCTTCGATCATGTTGGCTTGAGGTCTTTGCTTGTTAAGGCTGCTGCTCGTATGTTCTAATCTGATGTATATCGTCTGACCATTCAGTTTGCATACCTATTCATCATGTCCAATGTGTATATGCACAGTTTCATACATGTGCCATCTTATTTCTTCTCTGGTCTGATGGCCCTGTTGTGTTTCACTGCATCTTTGTAGCGGCGAGGCAGTACACGCGTGCGTGTACTGCAGCCCTAAAAGGATTGACAGATTTAGTTGATATTTCGAACGTAAATTATTTCGTTGGTTAAATTCAATATTTTGAGGTTGTAATTGAAATGGTTCATTTCGATTGAGTTGTATCCGTTGGATTTTGGATTCATTGATCTTCTGAATATTCCATAGACTGTATTGGCGAGGCAGTACACGTTAGCGTGTACTGCAGCCAATCAGCATTGTTGTTTTTAAATTGGCATTTCAATTGTTTAAATTGATTTGGATTGTTGATATGTTGCTTAACACTGTATAGTGTTATAATTACCGTTATCCAATCCTCGTATCGAGAGTTGGATATACGAGATTCTGTAACTGTCGCCTAATTGATATCTGATTATTATTGCTTCCGTGCACTAATAAACTGGTTTGAATTAGACTGACCTGGGTATTATTTTCTTTTGAATGTAATACTCGGGTCAGACCCGAGTTATTTCAGGTTGTAGATTTTCTTCTTTGAGTTGCTGTTCAGGATATGAAGACTTTTCACACCTTCTGAAGTTGTCAGTGTCATTTTGTAGTAGTCGTGTCATTGTATAGAACGATATGTATTCATGTATATTAGTCGATAATGTACTTGTATATATAACTTCTAGAGTCGACAGTTGTAGTTGTATCATATGTATTGTGTCAACTATGTATTAACTGACATCAGTTATATATATATGAGACTGTTGTTTTTATCTGTGTTCCGCATTTATATTATCTGTGTTATTGTTATATCTAATGTCCTAAACTATTATGAACTATCGTAGTTGTTTTATACTGATAATTGGGTGTGTCGATGGGAGTAAATAAATGATAGATGAAAAATAAAAAGTATATACCACTCCTATCGAGATAACCAATATTAGTGTAAGGTCAACTACGGATGGTCGCTCCTATCCAGCCTTATTCTTCGTAATAATAGACAGTATTTCTTTTAATACTCTTTGTTATTATGAGCATAGAGGTGGGGCGTCACAGCACTGAAGCGTTATGCTGAGTCCGATGTTTCCTATATAACCAATACTTAGCCAAATATTTATACATGCTTCCATTTTCCTATTCTCTTACCTTTTATCTTTTCAGTGCTGACCCCTTATGACTTCAACTTCCAAGTTTAAACCAATTGATGTTTACTGCATGAAGCCGTCGTCGCCTTCTCCTCATAGCTACCATTACCAGATCCACAATTTGGCCACTATTGCTTTCTCGAGTGAATTCGACCCTGACCTTTTCCAGTTTCGGATCTATATTGAAAATCCAAAGGAGGGTATCAATGGTGGCATAGCTATGGCCGCATTATGATAGACAATAAGCTATTGTCATTCATGGCTGAAAATTGCCTATGGTCGACAAATGACCGAAGCTTTGATTTATTGATTGACCTTCCAAAAAATTTCTTGGTTGCAACCTGTCTTAGGTGTCTTCTTGGTCAGACACATGCTTGACCCAAAGTAGACACTCATAGTGCCCAAAAATCTACCTATCTCGGGTTGACTTGGTGTTGATGCTCATTCCATATCAGGTCAAACAAGTGTACCCAAAACCTTGCCTCAACCAAACTACTTTGCCCTTCAAAATGCATGAACTATTTCCTCCCAAAGTTGGTCGATCACTAGTCATTGATTTAAGTGCTATTGTGATGGTTCTCTTCCAAAGAACGGTCGCATTGAACGCATTTTTACATTCGAAAAAATATATAGCACAACACTCGCAATCACTACACAATCCTATGTTCCGACAAAAAACACACCGTGTTGCTCTAGACCGCGGTTCCATTATCAGTTATCCGACGATAATGGGTAAGATCTGACACACGGTTCCATTGTTCAATGGGGCTCGATTTCCAGGACGAGCGATCTATCTACACAGAATGGTTCACTTATCGTTTACGGAACATAGAATACACACTATATAGATTGACACTTCCAATTGCATCAATCGACGTTTAACATTGATTGATCAACACACATCGACATTCATTGGAGTCTGAGTGTCAATCACATGGGTTCAACTTAAAATAGAATTTCAAATTAAATCGTAATTGACCATGTACAATATCAAGTGTTCCTGTCCAAAATGACAAGTCACTCACCTCGATTCAACATTGACATTGGGCCATCAACTCCTCCCAAGGCGGTTCCATAACTGTACAAGCCTCGATATCAACGGTTGTCGAACCCAGACGTTCAATCATCGTAGAGTTGAAGAGGGTGATAGTTCTAGCAGCTCCAATTCAGAATCAACCTCCACCTCTTAATGAACAAGTAAGCTTAAGAGTTCTAAATGATCCTCCCAAACAAATGCCAATAACCCTACCTGCCAAGTCGCACCGAACCATATGCTTCCAACATGGAATACTAGAGAATGACATCTTGCACCCAACGATTAACCAACGGGAGCACAATCCTCTCTAAGGCTACATAGATATACCGCCCTTCAATCCATTCCTTCGTATCTTCCTTAAAGAGCTCGGGCTTGCTCCCACTCAAGTACACCCCAACGGTTACGCCTTGTTGAGTTCTCCGTATGTCCTGTTTATGAATCAATTTCAGTGGCTTCATCCTTTGGGCACCACACACATGTCTTGAGCTTCAAATAATGGAGTGAATCACCATTTCTCATAATCATGGTGATAGAGTTAGGGGTATACCCCAGGGGCAATTATGTAATTTGTTACATATTTCTAACTCGTTGACCAATCTGGTTCGAAATAAAGGTATTTTCTTTCTATTATATACTTGATATAATGTGGTTATATTAATTAATCAGTTTAATTAAAAGTATATTTAATAGAAAATCCATAAATGGTATGTTTTGTGATAGTAGTTACAAAGTGTTGTAACCATGAGTAATTTATCACAATGAAACAAATATACCATTTTTAATGTTCCTAGTCAAGAATCATCGAGACTGGATATCGATGTATCTATTGATACTAGAGTATGTAACGCTCTCCAAATGTTGGGCAGTGTATTACTCATGACTGCTGGGGGTACCAAGAGTTTACATACTAATAGTTATTGGGTAACTATGGAATGCCTCACTTGATAGTTTTATGTTGGTTAATATAATAAGGTCAAGTGGAGAATATCGATGTGACTAATTTATACAGTTCTCTCAACTTGAGAATACTGTTGATCTTCAATGTGGAAGCACCGCTTTGATTATAGTTAAATCGTGGCATGGCGTCCATCAGACGACTATAGTTAGGTCGAGTGAAAGCATTGGAAGTGAAACACTATTCAAGAGTGGATTCGTCTCCTCAGTTATATGAGGTTAGCATTTTGGTAGATAATAATTGTTATTATTGAACCAATGACTTTGTGTTTGGACTATAAAGTTGAATATGGATGATATTGGAATTTTGACCATTACCAAATTCCATAAATCTAAAGTGATATAGTTTTGACGAAAAGAAATGGTGTAAATAATTGTCACTATTAGGTACCGCTTATAATAAGTAAAATTGGATTTTACCAAAAGAGTGTAAGCGATAAATTCAACCAAAATGTCACACCACCTGCTAAGTGACATGTGAACGTTAATATTCGAATAGTTTGATATTAGTCGCTGGCTGAATTAACACTTTTGAGTTGCACAACCGTAACGATGAATATTCTGAAAAACCACATGATTTAATTAATTTATAAAATATTGTAAATTGATTAAATTAATTGATATTTGAGAAATATTAATTATTATTTATTTGATGTTTGAAAGTTTTTGTAATTATTTTAATGCATTTATAAAAGTTATATTTGCGTGCATTGATATACGATATCGATGTAATTTAAAGATAATTGCATGAAATAATTTATGGAAATTTTATGTCATTTGATGACATAATTTATGGAAATTTTATTGATGACATACGTGTAAAGAAAGGATTGGAGAGAGAGACAATCAAGTGACTTAATTAGGAAGTTCTAATTAAAGAATGAGAAAAGTTTCATTCTTTCAAATAAAACATATTCTCAAATCTATTCTTTACGTACAATTCATTTTTTCCCCATTCATTCTTTCTCTTTCTCTCCTTCTAACTTTTCATGGCAGAAAATTCCAAAATCTTTCAACTCCAAATAAAAGGAATCAAATAAAATAAAACAAAAGTGGTTCATCAATCTCTTGCAAGGATTGAATGGGGATCTTGAAGATTTGAGGAGATGTCATCATTCAAGGTGTGACTCCTAAACAACATCCTATGGGGAATTCAATTTCAAGGTGTGCTTCAGAGGTTCGGTAATAAGATTGATTCACGGAATCTAAGAGCTTTGATTCATCGTTTACGGTATTCTCTTGGGTAATAGCAAGGTATCATCTTGATTTACAAATTCTTATAATCATTTATAACTAATTAATACATGCTTTTGTCTAATTAATTTGTCCATTATCATAATTCCCTATACATATATGTTGTTAACATAAGATGCAAACATGATCATATGTATGTGTATATTTTTTATTAAAACTCTGTTATGTTTATATGTTTGGAGAAGTAAATTTGTTGTTGAATTCATAATTGTATTTTTCCTCTTAACTTTAATTTTGACAAAATTTTGAAATAAGTTTTATAGGTTAACTTTAATCTATACAAATAATTTCATATATAACTGTATAATCATATGATTTTGCTAATCAACATAATTTGTTTATACGTTCTATTTTATAACAAAGAAAATTGTAGTTTTTAATATGTAGTTGTTAAATTAATCATATATGTTTATACATGTTTAATTTTTTGCTTGCACATTTTTCAGATTAAATTCACAAACATATTTTATTAGATACTAATTATGTGATTTAAATAAAAAGGGAAAGTTTTGCTAATTTACTTTATGCAAGGAAATTTTTATTAAGGTAAAGTTTTGCTAATTTACTTTATGCAAGGAAAGTTTTATTAAGGTGTTGTGTAATCATATATCTGATTATATGTAAAAGGAATTTTTCTTAATTTGTTTAGTTTAAAGGGAAGTTTTGTTAATTTGTTTAGTGTAAGCAAAGTTTTATTCATATATTTTGTAACCATATATGTGACTATATATATATATAAACATGCATATATATATATATGCACATATGTTTTTTATATCTCTATATTCATATACATATGTATAAACATCTGTTTAGTTATAAAATTATTTTGTAATTTTAAGTGCATTTAAGTGTATTTAATATGCATTCAAAGTGTCTTTATGTGTATTTTAAAACTTTCATTTATGGGCATAAGTATGTAGAGTATAAATAGTTATTTGTTGCCAATTATTACTTATTCAAGGATTGCTTTTTTTGGTGTTGGTATATTAAAATTAAAACTACAATCTAATTTACAAGTATTGTATTGATGGTAGAAATTCTAACATTTTATACCACAATTGAATGAGTATGCATATATATATATATATATATATATATATAAATGTTAAAATTTATATCATTTATAAACACCACAATGTTGCACATTCATAATTCACACTGGAATATATTTGGACAAACTTACATTTTATGGTATGTATTAATTGCTAATAATGGTATTTAATGTATCAATCAATTTAATTAAAGAGAGAGAAATGAAAGGTTTCTCTCTCCATATAAATAATGTACCCCCACATTAATTGAATAATTTAAGAGGAAGGAAATGAAAAGTTTCCTTCTTTAAATATATTAATGCCCCATCATTAATTGAATAATTTAAGAGATAGGAAATGAAAAGTTTCCTTCTCTAAATAAATTTAATAAGTTATTGTTACACACAAATATGTACGTAAGATTATATTTAATATACTCTAATTTACATGCACATTAAATTAAAGTAAAACTTTATTTATAAAATTAAATAAAATATTGATTTTATTTAAAAGAAACTTAGAAAGTTCTAAGTATATTTAGACTTCATAGGCCCATAAAAGATCCAAAGTTGCTAAATTTTTTGAAATTCACCCATTTCTTCTGCTACGGGCTAGCATATTTCCAACACATAGAGGCCCGGTGCTGATGCAAAGTGATCGAGCCATTTTACACCAAGCGCTCATACTTCAAAAATGAGTACTTTTTCGTCCGTTGTCCATACAGCTTCAACCGCTTTTGGCTGTCCGAAAGTAAGATTTCTTCCTTTCCATTCTTTCTTGTACTTGGGCTTTATCGTCCAAGTGTCTAACTCATTATCCTTTCTCTTCATGGAAATCTCATCTCGAAACACAAGCGATGTGCACTCTGAAATTCTAAAGACCCTTAAAAGAGTTAGCATCCGTCATTGCTCTACCACTTATCTCTTGACGAATGAGAATCTTCATCGATGTGGTCTTCTACATCACGAATGCTTTGTCTTTCCGGTTGAACTTCCACTAAGAGGATTTAGTGTATCCACCAGGTCTTCTGCCCTCATTCGCAATTTTAATGAAGACATTCAAGAGGATATTGAAGGCCCATTAGTTGTGGCAAACATCAAAGAAACTACAATAGAGCAACAGAAACAAACATAACCAGTAAAGTGCAAGAGGAAGGGGAAGTAAGTAGAGATGGAAATAATTCAGGAGGAAAAAGAAGAAAGAGAAGAAACAAAAGAGAAAGAAGAAGATGAAGAAGGCTATGAAGAAGACGACGATGATGGGCAATTTGATCAAAGGGAAGATGAATCATACAGAGAGATGTCTCCAGAAGGTATTGAACTTCCTACCCCATCACGTCCGAAGCGAATACTCATCAAGACCTCATAGAAGTCTATAGAATTGAACGCGATGTCAATGGTTGAGGCGAATCCTCTAGCCAGTTACTTAGAAAGTATCTTTGACTCATTGAGTGATCTTGACATCCCAATTGGTGACCTTCTTAAGGAATGTCCTTTAGGATTTTTCTTTCCATCCGAGAGCATCTTGGCCAATAGAGGCGAGACTCAATCTTTAATACCTTCTGAACATTGTCCGTAGAGTACTTAAGGCAACCGGCACTCCACAAACTTCTAGGATCATGAATACTCATACCTTGCATTTGCCCTTATTTTAATGTTCAGAAATTGATACAATCCTTTCTTTCATTTTAGGTATAGTGGGAAGAGACCATTTTAGCTACCTTCATTCTACTATCTCTGAGCAAAGACGACCAACTCCTGAAGCATATCCATGTTGTGCTAGTTCTCACAAAGATAGAGAATCAGATTAAGAAAGAGCTCGAAGGAAAGAAAGAGAACGCCAAGTGGAAGAAGTTCCCTAGGCAAAAAGATAGGAAGAAAAGATATGTAGGGGGAGAAAGAACCCCACAATCAAGGGAAAAGGCATAAAGACTCATGTAACCACCATGATCCTTCTTCTGGTCTTCCTCCACCTTGATATCAACTGCAAATTTCATCGCAATAACTCCTATTGTCGCTCTCTTTGGCCACCATTGCTCCTTTACCCCATCAATCCAAAGAGGTCTCTATTCGTCTATCTCCACCTCCACGCCTGCCAAGTAGAACGCAAGTGGCTTTCCTAACCCTTTTCCTTACCAGGGTCAAATTCAACCTATCCTTAAAGATATTCCTAGGGAAGAGGCTAACTGTGGGGTCGGAGGAATCCATGAACTTATAAATCAAGGGTACCAGTGGAAAAAACTTGCCTTCGCCCTCTCTAATTTCAATGGAATTCACCGGACCGATATCTAATCTTTTGAGTCAGAGAGGAAGAGCTACGATGTAACAACCCTACTTGTCATGCTGCTGTAATAAATAATTTTAAAAATAAAAAGTCTGAATTCGATTTATAGATAATTTTAATTATTACTATATAATTATTGAAGTTTTAATAATAAAATGATTATTAATTTAACAAACAGAAATTAATTCTTTCATAAAATATATTGAATTTGAATAAATACTATACATATATTGTGCAAAAGATTTTCATATGGTTAAAAGGATGGAAAGAGATTTTGTTTGATATTAATAAAATCAATGAAGATAAAATAATTATTCAATTTAAATATCTTAAGTAGTTGACTAAAATATATTTTGTAGAATTATCAAGATAAACTGTATTCAAAATATATTCACTAATATTTGATAAAATTATTTACATGTGAGTATAGAAATTTAATTTGCAATTAGAAGAGGCAAGTTGAAACTTATTTAGTTTTAAAAAAGTTAATTGAGAAATGAAGAAAAATAAAATAACAAATATAAGTGGTCTATTCCATCTCTCTTTCATTTTATAAGGATCCATCTTTCTCTAATTACGTTGACTCAACAAAATCCAAACCCATTCGCCCTCGTAATTAATTTAGCCTAGCCATAATTCTCAAATTGCAAAAAGAAAAAACAAAATCGAATGCTACTAATTAAAAATAAAATAAAATAAATAGTTAATGCTCGATTGTAAGAGTGCACAACACTAGGCTAGGCTACGATCGATCCCAAGAGGCGATGTATGGAGTTGGCAATGGTGAAGGTTACCTGGGGTTGCATGCGCATGGAATGGGGTGGCAACAGGAGCAGGTAGCATGTGCGACCTAGGGCAGGGCAACATGAGGCTTTGGTGATTGGCTATAGGTGCAGGCAACAAAAGTACAAACTAAAGCAAGGGAGGAAGTTGCAATGGTGGTTGGTCAAAGATGGGGGCAATGAAGCTAGATTATGGATTGTTCTTTGAAATTGAGGTGAGTAAATTGTTTACTCACAACTATGCTCTAGTATAAGATCCCCATTGCTTTGATTTGATTCTTGAATTAATGAATGAATTTGCCATATTTTGTTTGATTGAAATAGAGACGAATGCCATAGTTTTAATCATTGTTGGAATGAATTTTGTTTGACTATTTGTGTGTATGCTTTGACAACTATATGTAAGTTGTTATATGGTACGATTTAGATAGAATTTATGTGCATAGTTGATTAAAAAGGGGGAAATCGATTCAAATATTTTGGAAAATTTTATATACTATATGTTATTTTTGGAATGGTGAGATTTCAAAATTTGATTATGTAAAGGAGTTTTAAAAGAGGAAAGATTTTAAAGAGGTTTTTTTGTGATAATTTTAAAATTAATTTGGTTTAAAAATAAAGATAAGAGGAAAACTATAAATGTGATATTTTATATAAATTGTATTTTCTTTTAAGTTACTAGGTTGTTTTGGCTTAAAATATAGAAAACATTGATTAACTTAAAAGGTGAATTTATATATAGATATTTATTTTATTTATGATTATAAAATGATTTAATTTTTTTTCCTATTATGAAGAGATTCTACATTTTTATATTAAAGTAATGAGATCATTTCATTGAACTCGATTAAATGCGAAGCTTTTCAAAATGATGTTTTGGGTAAAGTAATGAATTTTAAATATGATGTATCTATTGTATGGTGAATTTTATTAATAAAAACAATTTTAAAATGAAATGATAATTTCGAATTTTGTTATAGTAAAGAATATCCAAAGGGAAAAAAAATCCTTTTTGGTATTATTTTAAAATATGGAAAAGAAATTTTAGTTTAATAAATTACTTTTCAAAAGTGGTTTAAAAGAGTTTGGAATTAAATAAAGAGTTTCGAATAGAATGAGAATTTCATAATTTAACACCTCTTTGAAATTGTATATCGATATTTGAAATTTAAAATGAAGATTTGAAAATTTTTATGTAATAAAACCCCTTTCTAAACAATAATTGATTGTGTGGTGTGTAATTCTATGTTGTGAGAATATTGAATAAATGGATTAATAATACCAAATGGTATGGGATGATCGGTAATATTTTTCGGTTATTTTTTTGACTCATCGTACAGAATATTATATGTTTGTATTGAGTGTAATTTATGAACATTGACTATACAATCGAGTAATATTGGGTAGTATGGGACACTCAAGTGATATTTGTTCGATTACTTTTTGTAAGTAAATATCATTTACCATTAGTGGGTTAGGAATTTGTGTAATCATCTAGAGGTGAATCGTATGAGTTTAGTAGTAAAGTGGCTCTTTCTTTGTAAGGGCTACAAGTTGAAGATACGTAGGAATTTATAGATTCTTCCTTCATAGATTGACTACTCGAGTAGTATCATTATTTACTCCTAGGGCTAGTAATCGAGGATTTATTATATACTCTTATTGGGACTTGTGGAGTCGAGAGTATTTGTTGGGAATCAATGTCAAAGGGTTCACACCAATAAGGAGAGCGCATGATTAGGACCCGCTAAATAGGCTAGTGTCTAACATAGTGGTCCTGATTGTAAGGTCGTGCTCTAGATCTGTGATGTCAATTTGATGAGTTGATGAGGATGAGCTAGGAGATATTACTCTCATTAGAGCCATTGCCCAGACATCACTCAAGGAAAAACTGTCTATTCCCAAGGGCAAGTAGGAATTGTTACCAATACTCAGCATAGTCTGGTAGTATGTTTATGACATGTAGATGGATACAAGTGCCACGATTCAAGGAGTAACCAAGGGACTATAGGAAACGGGCTATGGTCATTAGCATTTCCTGGAGCAATGTTGCGGTACGTCGTCTCCCATTTGGATGACTTAGGTAGATCCATTTCTGTTAAGTTATTTGATGTTATCACCTCACTATAGAGACGATGATTATATGACATTAGAGACTGACTGCATGTTAGTTTGTCATTTAAAATAGCCTGACCCTAGATAGCTGCGTGTTGTGTCCTTATGACATTAGAGACTAGCAGTGTGCTTGTTTGTCATTCTCTCTTGGAGCCTTCGGTTGAGAGATATATCGATCTACTTTGTATGTTTTTTCCATGGACATTTAATTGAGAGTGTTCCCTATCATAAGAACTATTTGTCAAGATTGATCATTGTATTGTGTTAGTGTGTTATATTATATTTGTGTTATATAGTTTGAGTTTGCATGCTATGTCAGACCATATCTCTTAGGACCACTCGACCAAGAGTATTGTCTCTCATCAGGGTAAGTGATCGAGATATACATTATTGAGTATACTATTTATATAGTAGTTTGGTTTTTATGGATGCTTTCTCACCCATATTGTTCTTGTGCATTTGATGAGTCATGAGACTGTTATTTACTATAGGTGCATGGTTTTGATTGACACTGATTTACTTGAGATAATTACATTCTACTTGTGATACTCTATATTCACCAAGTCGCTTGTTATAATTATTAATATTTATATTTTAGACATAGTCTGACCCGTATGTTATTTATAGAATACTCGGGTCAGGCCGAGACATTTCAGGTTTAGGAACAAGTTGACCAGTTTGTGGAGATTGGCATAGATAGAGGATAAAGTATTTGTATATATTTGTATCTACATTTGTTCATGTGTTGTCGAGATATATATATATATATATATATATATATATATATATTGGACATGTTTGTAGATTATTGATGATAGTGGGCGTTTGACTATTTTGTCGGCCCATTTGGACTCGTGTATATTTAATGTTATATATTCTCGCTACATTGATGAGTCTGTGATCTCTAAGATTTATTTTATACTGTGTAGTGTTCTATTCTGGAGATGCACGTGTTTATTACTTTGTGTCAATACTTTGTTCATATATTTGAGTTGTTTATGATTTTTGAAATACGTATCAGTGTTAGCAACAAGAAATATTCATGTTTGTAAGCCCAATATCGCCTCATTCTCCATATTATCAAACGGTATTATGCTATAATACTCTTTGATAGTATGGGTATAGAAGTGGGGTGTCACAGTTGGTATCGAAGCGGGTTTAACATAATACAGAGTATAAGAGACACAAATCCTGGCCTTAGATGAGACTTAGAATCCACGTCCCTGTGGATGTGTGGAAGGTTAATGTATATATTTAATTGATAGAGAAGTATACGATGATTACTAGGGTAATTATCTAGGGACATATTTGTATTTTTCTTATTATAAATATATTTCTTCTACCTTTTTCTGAGTGTAAGTATCTATATGAGATACAAAGTAGTTGATGAAGGTTGTGAAGGTAAAAGTGGTTAGTCTGGCCAGTAATGTCGGTATTGATGATGAATGTTAAACCTCTCTGTGGCTTAGAAGTAAAAATCGAATTGTTCGATTAGGGAAGTTGTAAAAGGCCCTGATTCAAATCTCATATCGAATACTTTGCAAATCCAAATTGTGTTGAGGCGAGATGAGTAAGAATATACAATAGTGATCAGAGTTTTATAGTGGAAACCGACTGATAGTTTTCCATTGGAGGCGTTTGTTTGATTGTTTTGAAATGTATGTATTGTTATATAGTGCTTGTTTAATATTATGGGTGAATGATGTGTGATGATATGTATTGTTGTTAATGGTTGCTGAATTGAATGTGTATACACATTTTGAAAAATAAATATTTTTATTCAAACAAGCATATAAGTTAATAATATAGTGATATCATTTTACAAAGTGATTGAAAATCGTACTTTGAAGTGATGTTTGAGATTTTGGAAAAAAAAATAGTTTGTGATAAGATGAATATTAATTTGAAAGAAATTGAAATTTTGGATGATAAATATTACTAGTGATTTTGGGGTTTGAAAATAGAATAATATTTTAAAGCAAGCATATTATGTGAGTTGGACATTTTCGATTAAAGGTACCTATTTTTGTAAGATGCTAGAATGTTTTGGTTTTACAAATAATTATTTCCATATGAAATATTTATATATATTTATTTAAAGAAATTTTTGAAGCTGATTTCGTGTTAATCCGTCCGTTGAATGATTTAAGAATTTCAGTCGATGCGCCTGATCAACAGTATCGATAAGGATTCCTGAATAATAGAACGAGACATATGGACACAAAGTTTTGGGAAATGATATAATGTTTTAAAAATGAGTAAAATATTTAAGCCATCTAAGACTAATGTTTTTAAGGAGCTATATTTAAGTTTTGAAAAGATTGCAATGTTTTGGAAAATGAAGAACTATAATTTTGAAAAGAATGTGTGTGTATTTTAGTAACACGTGGTAGCATTTTAAAAGGGTGTTCTAGTAAATATTTTGTTACGAGACATTTTGATACGAGGGAAATTTATTTTGAAATGATGTTCTAGTAAAGACATGTATGATATTTTAAAGAATTTGAAATTATTTTGACTTAAATAAATAAATAAATAAATAAATATATATATATATATATATATATATATACACACACGCGCGCGCGCGCACATATACACTAAAAATGAGTTTATATATTATTAACTACCAGACAATGTACATGCATAATACAATGCATCAAACACAAATACACAACACTTATAATCACGAACTCCTTTATCCACCAATCTACCCAGTCAAACCCAATTACTAAAGCTTAATCTAGCATATAAAATACACGCTCCATAGCAGTATATAGTAAAATTCATAATACAAAGCAACTTTCTTCCTCAGTGATAGAACCGCCCTACATGATCGTCGAGATTTTGTCTACCAGCCCTTGCTTTGTAACGTAAAGAAGCTTGATAACATCTACTCTTTCCTTAAATCAACCTTTGGTATGATTTCCAGCATCTATCCCACTTTTGGCAATAGGTTCAGGCATCAACAACCCATTATCTAGCAATCGTCAAGATCTGAAAAGGTGTTCCTCGCTTTATATTTACAAATAAGGGCATATAGACCCAAAACTTATACCAGCCAATCTCCGAGTTTCGCTTATAAGTGGGTTCCTGGTGTCGTAGTGACTATATGTTCCTGTACAGATTTGGTTAACTCAAAAGGAGAAGAAACTAATGCAAGTGGGATGGACACAAGAAATATAGGAAATCCATTAGCTTAAAGGTATTGACTGGTTCATTTAGAGCCAAAATATTCACTGTACACGGCATTTTGGTATTGTACACAACAGATCATTTTCACCCATAATTAAAGACCCCACACATTGAAGCTAAGCATCTTGACATATAGAACATTCTAAAACATGAATTCCAGGTAATCTGAACTGGTGAAACACACTAAAACACTGGCAAGGATATAGATTATCCAGCCGAAGATTATCAATCTCCTGAACTTCTTCAAAAACATCAACAAGTCTGCGTATAATACCAATAGCCAAAACCACAAACTGATATTGAAACCATCTTATTTATCACAGGTCGCACCCTTATTCCAATCATTACCTGGATTTAACAATATGAAGCAATTTTCCTGATTCATCACAACAATATCACTCAACCCATAATATGTTTCTTGATTTTCTATGGGTTTTCAGTGAAGTTTACACTTTGGCATAAATCATGAGCGAACCATAAGTCTAGATGCGAATCAAAACTGCAATTCACTATGTACTAGAAATTCTTAGTTGTTGATCCTAACTAGAAAACGAGCATGCACAACAAAGATGTGACTGTGAGATGTTGTAGGCTAAAAAAACACTCCAAATCCTTAAACGCCAAATTCAAAAACTCATAATCAACTAAAGGGAACTTACTTCATGTATATATGATTCATTTAACCGGATCTAGCCGAAGTCGTTCATCGCCCTAATTACGCTGTCATTAGAATAAATGGGCATGCTGAGTTCTCGCATCCCCAAAATGACATCGAATTGCAAAGATGGAAAAAAGTCGATTTTATAAAGATTTGTCGCATCCCTAAATTCTGCATCTCGGTATGATTGGGTTGGCTTGGCGTAGGATTCGAAATCATGAAGTAACGGTTTCAGGCATATATTAAAGGGATACGGGATCCCATAAGAACTTAAGAACAAATCTTTATATACATACATATGTATGTATGTGTGTGTGTGAATTATTATAGTAAAGCAAGTAATTGTTTTGTTTCGTATGATTGAATATTTATATAATGATTTTAAGTTTGTTTCGCACCACAAGAACGAATTTAAACTACTGGAAACTTAGTTATAGTATAAGATGATTTGTGGATTCTTTTAGAGCCTATTGTTAAACAATTATATTTTCCAAAACATCAACCAACTTGTATATTTTTGCATCCACCGGCTCATTTTGGTTAGTGTAGGTTATTTTGATGATTTTGAGTTACATTTTCACTCCAGAAACATGCTAAAATATCTGGAAATTATGATGTAGAGTGTTTAAACTAGTTTTGCAATATTTTTGAAGTGCTTGAATTATTGTTCTGGAGATTAATGTATACATGAACAATAAATGGTTCAAAGTCCTTTTGGGTTAAGTTGTTGTGAGATTTGTTTCTATAATTACACTTCAAAAACATGAGAAATTTTTCTCAAACCATAATTTAAAAGGTATTGAATTTGAATTCAAAATGAAGAGACATTTTAAGTATTTGAATATTTTTAAATAAGAAAAATATTGATAAATACACTTGTTTATTAACTAGAAAACTCAGAAAATTTTATTAAGGATGCTTTGATGTAAATCGCAAATTTTCAAAGCCAAATTTGAATTAATAGACTATAATTTAGATTTGAATTTGGGAAAAAAAGGAAGAAATCTTATTTAAATAGTTCAAAATGACTTTGGCTTAAATGAGGTAAATATTTTATAAATTTCGGAATTTGAAAAGCTTGTACGGAATGAAGTTGATTTATTTCAGAAATAATTTGAGTTTGAATTCAAATCATAAAGAGATGAAATGCTTTAATATTTATAAGCTTTTTTATTTGGAATAAAGTGAAGCAAGGTATTATGAGTTATGCGTATGAAATGAAGAAACCCACTTCTAATTTTATAAGCACAACTCATCAATTATAAATCATATTTTTATGACCTTTAGCTTTTTGGAAAGTAGATTTCAAATTATATAACTTTGTTTATTTGTTTAATGAATTTTTGTGAAATTCTATTTTTTTAGAATAAATTTTGGTTCGAAATGAGTAACTCAAAATGAACACGTTGCTGAAAAATTGATTTGAAAAGTGCTGAAGTAAAATGACAATATCTTATGATTCCCTTATCCGATTTTTGTTAATCTTTTTGGTTTTTAAAGATATATTAGTAAGGAACAACTTTCTTGTGCTAAATCCCCTTTTGAACTAAACTATAAACTCTATTCTCTTATGTATTTTCTAAGTTAAAGCCCCTACTTGTTTTGACCATAACTTTTAAACACTTTATCCATTTTCGATGATTATTGTACTCATTCAAAAGCCGTGACAATAAGGAATAACTTTTGTTTTAAGCATTTTGCGAAATTTCAAAGTTTGCTATGCAAAAACTCAAGATTAAAGCAGGGGACCTGCTATGTAAATTCTATTTTCTGAGTTGGTAGGGTTAAATAAATTGACTATAACTTTTGTTATACCCCATATTTCCAATATTTGAAAGATGTTTTGAAATGCCATTTAATTATGCTAAAGTTTCCCATTTGGAAAAATTGAACAATTTTGAGTTTTTGACACTTAAAACATAGTTGCAAAGTCACCAAAATGAAAACGCCACTTTGTTCCATTGGTATATGAATGTCATAACACTCTAAATTATAAAATATGATCTTATATGTTTTTTACAAGCTGAGCATGGGTACATGAAACTATTACAAGTGGGATTTTGGAGCATCCTCACTTTTGTTCGCATAAAAATTTAGCAAACATGCTTAAAAATACAAAGCAAAGGTATGTTTTTATGCGTTTGGTAATAGATATATTATATTATGTTGTTTTCCTCGTGTTCGGGATGCCCCATTATTGGGATGCCTCTTCGGAGATGTGTATCATGTAATTATGTATGCTGTAAATTTTCGGAACGCTCTTCATATTAGAGAGACTCTGCCGAAATTTTTTAAGAAAGGAGACACTTAGAAAATTTTAACAAAATTATCATATGTGAAAGAAGAAACTTGTTGAATAAATCTATAGATAAGCTTGAGAGAGCCACATAGAAGACTGTGCAAGTTGTGGTTTGATACAAGTTTGTAGAATATGTAGAAAGTTAGGGTATGAGTTGAGAACGACGTTCTTCCCAATAGGAAATTACAAGGACGCAACTTTTTTTAAGGGGGAATGCCTGTAACAACCCCACTTTCCATGCTGTTGTAATAAATAATTTTAGCTGAAAATAAAAAGTTTGAATTCGATTTATGGATAATTTTAATTTTTACAATATAATCATTGAAGTTTTAGAGATAAAATGATCTTTAATTTAATAAATTAACATTGATCTTTTAGAAAATATATTGAATTTGAATAAATACTATATATATATTATGTAAATGGTTTTCATATGGTTTAAATGGATGGAAATAGATTTTGTTTGATATTAATAAAACCGATGAAGATAAAATAATTATCAATTTAAATATCTTAAGCAATCTATTAAAATATATTTTGACAACGTATCAAGAAAAACTGAATAAAAAATATATTTACAAATATTTGATAAATCTATTTATATGTGAGTATATAAATTTAATTTGCAATTAGAAGAAGAAAATTTAAATTTAATTAATTTAAAAAAAAGTTAATTGAAAAATGAAGAAGGATGAAAAACTAACAAATATAAATAGCGCATTCCTTCTCTCCTTCAATTCTAGAAAGATCCATCTTTCTCGGTTTACTTTGACCCAACCAAATCCAAACACGTTCCCCCTCATAATTAATTTAGCCTAGCCCTAATTCTCAAATTGCAAGAAGAAAAAATAAAATCAAACGGTGCTAATTAAAAATAAAGTAAAATAAATAGTCGATGCTCGACTATAAGCGAGCACGACACCAGTGTATCGACCGATCTTTTCGACCTCAAAAGTCGATGATAATACATTCATGGTATTCACGTGCTGTGTTGGAAAGATAGATTATTGCGGTGAAAGAAAGAAAAAGCAGAACAAAATCTCACATCGTAACGAGTAATATACAATAAAAAATTATCTTTACAAAAGAAAAGATTTTCCATACATATAACAATCAAAGTAGTACTGATTTATCATCAGGCTGGACAGTTATAACACCCTGTCCTCATAAATGCTGATAAATACAATGCAACAACTGTAGCAGAAATAAAGAAATATGTCAATATGTCCTGAAGGCATCCAGCTCATTTCCAAAAGCTCCTAAACATCCATAACTAATCTAGGGATATGCTCGGGTTGACCCGAGCATTATAAGAAAATAATGCCCGGATCAGTCTAGTAAACCAGCTTGGGAAACACAATCAAATTCATTTTTAGTAATATAAAACCTTTCAAAAATAAAGGTATCTTATAAGACCACGCCGCATATAAATACAGACAAGTTTTTACCTTACGATAACCAAACCATTTTATTAGAAAATTCATTAATATTATAATAATGTATAGGGTTTAAAATAAATATTGAACCATAGCAGGAATGGTTGCATTAATTACATTCCAGCATGATGTGCACGTAAATGTGCATATTTTTACCACCATATTTAATCTATTTAAATTAAATAAATGATCATATTGGGTATTTTAACTTGTTTAAACCAAAATTCAAATTATTTCAAATTGTCACATATTCATCTTCATCCAGGGGCAAAATAGTCATTTTTGTGCATATATTAATTTTCTAAAATTTAATCGAAAATTTCTATGTTGTTTTGTAGGAATTTAAATTCAAATACAAATGGCTTCATGAAGATATATGCATGCACAAGAGTGAATACAAAGGGATGGAGATGGAAATAATTCATTTCATGGATCATGGAGGACCCCACCTACCCACATACCTTCATGTACAAATTAGAGGTTAATGCACATGCTAATAGAGTTTAAAGCTTCATGCACATCTAAATGATGATTATTTGATGCTAATGATTACTTGGCCTCCACACTTCCTAAGAGGGTATTTTGGGCATTCCCAAAAAAAGTGGATTAGGGTTTCATACATGTATAAATACCCCTTATCTTCATGTAATTAGCTCCTCTCTTCTTTAGTCTCTCTTAGGCTCTCTTATCTTTAGTTTTTAGCTTAGAAATAAAAGAAAGCTTCTCTTTTCTTTTCATAGCTACTTAGCCATTTCTTTCATGTAATTTATTTTTTATGCAACTTTAATACATTGCTCTTTTCTTTTCTTGTTTACTTCCTTTCATGCTAGTAAGGTAGTTTGATTTTAATGCAAGTAGATTAGTTTTATTTCTTGTTCATTTAGCTCTTTTTCCTTTTTTTGTGTTTCATGTTGCATGCTACTTGTGTTGATATGATAACACAAATAAGAGGCTAATCCCTTCAATTTAGGGGTAATGAAGCCTCTAATCATGTAGCTTCAACATTTTGACAATTATGGCTCTCTTTTTATGCTTAATGAGAATGCATAAAGTGGTTTAACTTGTTGTTTTTGCTTTGAACTTGATAGCCTATATTATTGACACCAAATAGGCTATGCTTAAACAATCACAAAACACAAATTGCCTCTTCACCTAAATATGATTATGGCAAAGAAGTGAATGTTGAAATTAAAATTTGATGGCTTATATTTCTAATTAATAGTTAATAGGCCATGCTTAAAATAGATTTTGCATTCAACTTTGTTGTCATATTTCATGAGATTTAAAAGTAGTTTAAATGGTGTGTTATAGTTTGATGCCCTATGTTGAGCTAATTAATAGCACAAATAGGCCATACTTATGATAAGCACATCAATTAAACTTACTAATGACCAAAAAAGAGAGATAATAATTTTATGTTGTGTTGAACTATGTGATCTAGAGAGTGGATTTATCTCTAAATTGTCTTAACACTCTCATATTTTTATCAATTTTCTTTTGTTAGTTTTCTACATTTTTAGCTAATCACACTTTCAACTTTGGTTAATTTGATTGAATAGAGATTTAAAATCTAACAATTCCCTGCGGATTGATCCGTACTCGCCACGTACTACGACAGTACGCCGTGCGCTTGCGGTATAAATTTTATTATAAATTTTTCGATGGTTTTATAATTCGATAGAAATTCCATCGTTAAACAAGTTTTTGGCGCCGTTGCTGGGGAATTGTCTTTTATTTTAATTTTCTATTCTTCGAATTATTATTTTTATTGTTTGATTTTATTGTGTGTTTATTAGTGTTGAATGTATTTAAAAAAAATTACTGTGTGTATGTTTGTTGTGTGATTTGGGTTTGTGTGCTTGTTTTCTAGTTTCATTCGCATTTGCATATATATAAAAAAACATACAATTTCATAAACAATACAAAAATATTTTATTTTATTGCAAGTTACAATTTTCATTTTCTATTTTTACAACTCTTTGTTCCATATTACTACAGTGTTACATCCACTCTCACATTTATTTTCAGTGCATACATACATTTTCAGTGCACTGTTACATCAACTCTCTGTTCTATATTTCTACTTTGCATACATACATTTTCAGTGCTTCAAACATTGCCTCCCCTTGCAACAAACACACATTCAAACCACCCAAAACTTCTATTATCTTCATCTACAATCTCACTGCCTTGCCTTGCCACCCATCCTCTCACTGCCTTGCCACCACAATCTCCCCTGCTTTAACATCTCAATGCTGCAAACTTGCATCATCACCACTGTTCCTTTCCCTCTTCATCACCACACTTCATCACCATACTAAACCATCACCATAGCATAGCCTCCACCTTCGACATTCACTGTCATTCAACAGACAAGCAACCATCATCCACAAACCCTCCCAACTTTCTACTGCCATAACATTTACATACTCCACTGCCATACCTCATTCCACAAGCTCCACCACACTATCACACAACCCCACATACATACCATTTCAAACATTCAGCAACATACCCCTACGGTACATCCACATTGTTAACACTTGCCACTTCCCTCTGTTTGCCAAACATACCACCTGTGCATATTACACTTTGCCAAACATACCACCAAACAACTTCAACATATCACACTTCCTCCAATCTGCACCACCATACTTCCTCTACTTTGCCCTTCTCACCTGCATAGCACCCCTGCTGTTCACTGTCACTTCAGCAACTACCCTTAACTTCAGCACTTACTGCCACCTCCACAACAATCAATTCCCACTTCACCAACCTTCAACTGTTTCATCACTACATACCTAATACTAACTGTTGTCAACACTACAAGCCCCTGCCACACTTCCACCATTCAACTACCTCACAACAACATCTTCCACCACTCAATTGTCAAACATATCCACGAGCTCTGCTCTCTACTCTCTGCTCAACCTCATTCACATCATACTGTCACCATCACATAACCTCCCTGACTTCCACTGTCAAGCACTGTCAAACACCCCACCACCATATACAAATAACTGCAACAGTCACCTGACAAGCCACCTCGGACTAATAGTCCCCTTTCTCTGTGCAACTCACTGTCAGCAACCATATCAAAACTTCACCTTCACAAGCAGCCATTCCATCATCAACCAGGTCATCGACCTTGCCACCATATTGCACCGCTCGATACCATTACAACATCTCTAACACTGCCGCACATTATTCCTACCATCAACCCAGACCACACTTACCATCAACCCAGACCACACTTACCATCAACCCAGACCACACTTACAACTTTCACATACTTACATACTTCAGCCCAAAAACCAGCATCACTTCACCACAGCAAATCAGTTCATCCATACTTCCTGCATACCACCATTCATCAAAACAAACCATCCACCAGGAAAAAAAGACTGTTGCTTTAGCATTCCACGAACTCCGCCTGCATCTTAGCACCAATGAACACATTTGCACTCAGCACCTCCACAACCCTGAACCAGAACCAAACCGCGATCCAATCAAGCCAAATCGATCGCCTTCATCCCAAGCTTCATCAACTTCGAGCAGCAAGTCCTCACGAACAACCAATTGCCACCTCCTCCAACCACCTCTCGCATACCCACACAGTTGCAGTCGAACACCCATCGCGACCCTTTAACGACCCGATATTTTGGACCATTCGCATCCATTATAAGTGTATAGGTAGACACTCATGCCGGAATTGAATTGCTCAAAATACCGCGTTGTTAGTTTAAATTTGGCAAAACTGAACATATACAGTAAATAAAATAATCACAGATCACATACACAGAGTAATAAATGCAGCGGAAATAAAAGAGATAGTAGTTCATGAAGCTACTATATAAATGTATAAGTTACATCAGAGTTAAATCAGATACAACGGAAGAGTAATACGATACATCAGATACAAATCAGAATACATCACTGGAATCATCGAAAACTGAGAGCAGAATAGATGGCTGGATCTTCAAGCAAAGCTCCAACTTCAAAGGTGAGTCTCGAATACTGGTACACTCAGTCTGACCCGAGCGTAAAGCAAAAACACAAGACACTCGAGTCAGGATTAACATTCTTATATTAATAAATCCAACTCAAGTGAAATAGCAATTGGAATATAAATAACTCAAAGGATGTTTGGAATAACCATCCTTTAAGGATCCGTTAAACTATCTACTAGGTAGTAATGTACGCTAAGTAGATAATGTCTATCAGTAATATAAGATATCAAAATATTGTTAAGGCGTTACCATTATCCCTCTTAACACATTTTATACAAGCGTTATAGTCTATACAGCACTGTAAACTCCACCGTAAACTAGTGGGCTATCAGGGAGTACTCCATAGGTATAACACAAAACAGATTCGTAGTGGTCGCGTATAAAGGGATACAAGTATGACAAGGCACATGAGGCAATACCCAAGGTAGTGATACTACCGTTTGCCTGATCCGGACTGGTGAGAACGCATCGCCGCAGCGACCGCAACACCGTGAAACAACACTCCCAAAATCAAGGGTGCACCAATCGATAACAAGTAATGAGTAGTTCGAAGAAGTGTGTTCACTTGAGGTAGCTGACCTCCATTGGCCCGACACGGCTCCTGTTTTAGTCATTTCCAATTTGACACAAGTGTCAAGGCTATCCATTATCGTTCTCTTTCTTCAGTCATCACGTACATCATTCCAAGCACTTCATTCTGGATCACCACTCCGCGTATAGTTATTAAAGTGGTTTTCGGTTTAGACAGAGAGTATGTCCATAACCGATTCCGGTCTCTTTAATAACTTTCGTAATTATTACACCGATTGGTCGTTTATATATTTCAAAACCAAACCAATTTCAATTCAATTAGAATTCGTAAATCAACATTCCATTTGTCTTTCTAAATCAATTTCAATGATTTACGTTTCAAAACATCCAAATTACCATTTCAAAATCTTATAATTCAATTTCAACTTTTTATTTAAACAATTCAAATATTGATTCAAATTCATATATACATTTCATTCCGAAACCATTTAAATTAATTTAATTTAACATTCAAATTAATTTAAATTCATTGATCGATTTTATTCAATATTCATTAAGTAAATTTGTCCTTCAAAACAATTTTCTATTTAATTTCCAATTCATTAAATCAATTACTTAGGTTCAACTTCATTATGTCAAAACTTCAAATTGAATTAGATTAGATTCATCACATCAAATTCTTTACATTTCAAGTCTTACATTAATTCCAATAAAACACATTTTATCTCTTGTTAGAGAAATTCAATTTCACTTATTTACTTACTTAAATGATTTTCCAAACTCAATTAATAAAGAAACTCAATTTCAATTATTTACGAAGTAAAATTCACTTATTCAAAAATTAAATTAAATTTAACCATTAAATAATTCAATCTTATTTAATTATTAAATAATTCAAAACTTAATTATTAAATAATTTCAAAGTTTAATAATTTCAAACTTAATTATAATTTCAAACTTAATTATTAAATCATTTCAAAGTTTAATAATTTCAAACTCAATTATAATTTCAAACTTAATTATTAAATCATTTCAAAGTTTAATAATTTCAAACTTAATTATAATTTCAAACTTAATTATTAAATCATTTCAAACTTAATTCAATCATTTCTCAAATTAAACAACATTCTTTCATCAATTACATCGTTAATATTTTGTTTCAGATTATTAAATATTAACATTTTCCTTTCATTAAAAATTCAAATTTCAACTTCATTTCAAAACCATATTATTTATTCAAATAAAATCTTCGTTTTATTTTTAAATCAAATTATTGACCAATCGGGTTTTATTTAATTCTCTATCCTAGGTCAAAGTTCAATTTGGGTATTTATCATTTCAACCCGATTCCAATTAAATTCAAAATCATAGCATAGCAAAGGGAACTTGCAGTGTGATAACTGGGATGGTGTCAAAGTAAATAAACAAGCAATAACAACAACCAATATCAATCCAAAATCAAATCAATAATCCCGAAATAATCGTATTAATTCGCATTGTTGTTTGTGCAAATTAATATAATTATTTCTAGAATCTACACTATCATTTCGCGTAGATTAAAGATTATTACATTACGGTTCTTCACTTGTCATCTATTTACAATTTCATACATCATCAATTTAACAACATACATTTAAATGGTTCAAGGTGTAATTCCATATTTCTACGTGTCAACTAGTTTAACATTTAAAGGGGTCATATTATACAAAATTTAACTAATCAAATTCAACATATAGATTCAATTTAAATGGTTAACTATCATATATCAATTCAATTGCATATTATTTATCACTCTAACATTAACCATTTAACGTCCAATATAAACATCAACAATAAATCAATTATCAACCAAACTGAATTATCATTTCATAAATAACAGATAATGGTGTCAGATGTCACAGGTGAACTGATACGGGTAATAACATATATAACAGTGTAATTAACTAACAGCAGCATATTTCAATTGTCGTTTCAATTGAAATCAAATTTAATAAATAAAAGAACGTTAATCGTGAGTGATTGCTCACCTTTCGAGGCTAGAGGGCTAGGGAATGACACGGGTGCGCTCGCTGATATGGCACTGAAAACGAATTACAAATCCAAGCACGAATTTCAAAATGAAGTACGATGGTTCGAGTTCGACGAACAAAGCTGGTGAATAGAAATTGGCGAAATCAAATTAGGACGGGATCGATGATCATAAATGGTACAGACTAACAAATGTAGTTACTACTTTATACGTATATGTATAAATATATGACCCACACAACTTGTGCAAACTATAGCATAATGCATACACACGCAAGCCAACTGGAATAAATAATTGAAAAGTAACTATCAATATAAAAGCTTTGCAACAATATTTAACTCCAAAAGGTTAATATCTTGAACTATATACGCATAAACATTATGCAACTCAAAACAAAATTTGCTTTATAAAGTATTAAATATGCATATATACGTACTCAAATATGTATTTAAAACTATAGTTGCTTATACATCAAACCCATATAAACTTTCGCTGGAAAAAAAATCAACTAATGTATACTTATCAACATACTTATACATAATAACTGTACACCCGAAATATTATAAAATTTAAATTGACACTTAAGATAAAGCAACAACGCAACCTATATACATGTATATATAGAAGCTAGCATAAAATAAACAAAAGATGTGCAAACACTGTAACATAAATATGCAACAAATCATGTAGTTAAAGTATACTATATCAGATAAAACAGAACCTATGATTTAAGTCACTATCACATATATAGACAGCTGCAAGAAATAACTATGAACACTGTATGTTGAAAATCAATGCATACATATGTGAAGTATATATATATATATATAAACAAAATTTACATAAATATAAACTAATATATATATATACTTACTAATATAACAATAAAACGTAAAACAGAGAACATAACATATACTAATATGTACAACATGTAAATACATTATATTTTTAAATCAATGAATATACGTACTGAGAACAAAATGATTATAAACAAGTACAAATGCTAACATATAACTAACAGGTATTATACAACATAAACAATATACAGATCCTATATGCATTTTAAAAAAAAACTAGTCATGACTAATATACATGCTTTAAACAACTTACATACTTAACAGCATACACATACTTAAATGATCTTTGAAATATAAACTGTAAACAAACAAACATATGTATATAAAATCATTAGACAACATATATATAATAAAACTTATACCACTTACGGCTGAGGGGGAGAAAGGGGAGAGGGTTTCGGTAGGCCATGCTAAAAGGAAGGGGCGACGTGGATAGGGAAGTGAAGGAACCGGCGGTTGTTGAAGATTGGCTGCATGCTTGAACCGAAGGCGGTGGCTGCCTCAAACGACGGTTAGGAGAAGGGAAGCAATTCATGGCCGAAGAAAAAGAAGAGCAGGGGCGGGTAGGCCAGAGGCTGCTACAGTCGATTGGGCGGCTTTGGATCTGGCGGCAGTGGTGAAGAGGTGGGCCGGAGAGAGATAGTATGGCGATAGGCGAGGGTTGGTTGCAGGGGATGGTTCGGTGGGAAGCTGGAATGGTCGGAGCGCGCGAATTGGCAGCGGCTGACATGGTGTTGGACGAAGTGGGATGTAGTAGAGACAAGCATGAGGGACGAGCAGCTTCAATTTGAGCAATCAAAACAACTTTGTTTTTATATTATAAAATTTTATATGTATTAAAGAGGGAGAAGGCAGCCATGCCTGAAGGAGAGACAAGAAGTTTTCTAACAGGCAAAGGAAGTATGGGTGAGAAAAAAGGTACACATTTTGTATTATAAATTTTCCTTTCTTCTTTTCAAATGAAGTTGTACAATGAACGAAGGGTCAGTGAAAAATGAATCCGTGAATAGATATCGAAACACTTGGGAAGCGAAAAGGTCGCACTTGTTGAATTCAAAAATAGTAATGAGAAATGTCAGATTGATATTTACAGTAGAAAATTTGAATGGTCGTGTGAAAATCTACAGGTTTAAAAGTTACCGATACTGGACCGTTTTTCTGACCTTTCAGCATACCGGGGTTCAAAAACAGAAATGGATATACTGATGTGATCAGCACGACGAGACGACCAAAACGGTATATAGATATCAGTGGTATGATTGAATTATAAAAATTCGAATTTTCTACCAGTGGAAAATGCGAGAAAAACGTAAGAAAATAAGATCGACGGAGCTAAAGATGTTCGAATTTTGAAAAACGAAAAATAGCGTTTGCTCAGAAGTGATTTAGAATTTTTCTATGTAAAAATATTTAGGTTTCGAAAACATTTTATTTTCATCGCTTTTTAACTGATTAAATTGAAGTAAATTTACGCGTGAAATAAACTTTCGTATTTTCGGACGAAAATTTACCAGTTGCTATGTTTAACTAGACGCATTCCAAATATCAAATTTATATTTCAAAATTTTATCGTTTAAAATTTCACAAAATTTCAACTAATTACGTTATTAAAATAGTTGAAATTTACGGGTCGTTACACTCTCCCCCACTCAAAACTTTTCGTCCCCGAAAAGGAACGAGGTAGGAGAATAGAAACGACCAGAAAGAAAAACAGATTTGAAATACAAAATAACAATTAATTTAAACCATATAAATTCAAATTTAAATTAATTGATATTCAATAATTTGATTTAATCCATTTGATTTCACTAAAATCAATCTAACTATTTCTAAATTCATTATCTTATTATCCCATTTTCTTCAATTTACAATTTCTAAAACCATAAATTTGAATAGTCTTTTATTATAATCATATTTTCTTCAACAATTTTAAATTCTTCTTTATTCCAAATTACTGTTAAATTTATTCTACTTAATATATCTACTTACATATATTTAACCCATATAAATTCATTTAAAACATAAAAGTTTCGATTTAAATTAATTTACATCTATTAATTTCTTTTAAATTAAGGAATTTTCATATGTTGATCAAATTTCAATTTATTAATTCTTTCAAAACAAATTTATTAATTCTTTCAAAACAAATTTATTTCATTATTAATTGAGTTTACTTATTATCTTATCTAACTCTATTAACATCTTTATAATCAAAATTTAGCGTATAACATTTATTATAAACACTTAAATTTTATTTATAAATTCAATTTATCTCATATATTATCCAATTACATATTCAACTTCTGAATGATTTAGGTAAGTTATATTAGAATGCAGTTGAACAATATACAAATAAAATTTCCCAATTCAATTATTCAAGTTTAAATATTTATTCCAAATTTTGGTTTTATTATAATTAAAATCATCCTTTAACAAAATTTAAGAATTAGATTTCCGATTAACTTTAAACAATTTAGAGATATATATAATATATTTATATCAAATCAAATTAAATTTTAAAATAAGATACCTATATATATATATAAATCAAATTATACTGAAGAAATTCAAATCAAAATATTTTCCAAAACAAAACCGTAGCAAAGCTACAGAATAGTATCTCCACTTCGAAACTCGAAAATGAATGTCGATGATGCGGCCGTCATCATCGAACTTATTTTCCAGCGACAAAGAGAAGAGCACTGATTCAAACATCTAAAATTTCTTTGAAATGATTTCTATACGAAAATACTTTTAATAATATACCTTTAAAACTTTAAAACCAAAGTTTGAAATTTTCAAAAATTAAATTCTCAAATTCTTACTTTAAATTCATTTAAACTTCCAAATCAAATTATAAACCTAGTTTATAATTCCATTTATTCATAAGTTGGTAAATCAATGGTTTACAAAACACCAAATGAAAATCAAATAATATCATTTCTGACAACAAATTCATTAACAATTTAATTTCAGAAAAATTAACTTATATAATGTAATGAGTCAAAATTATCTTATTTATCAAATTTGAAAACAATATTGTGTCAGTTTGCTCTGCTCAAGTGTTTTGGAAATTCTATCGATAGCGTTGATCAGACGAATCGATTTAAAACCCAAATCAACATCAATAACTCAAACAACACAATATAAAAACATTTTAAATTTTATTTACAAATACACTTCCTCACTTAACGATACAATAATGGATTTTCAAAGCAAGGATAGAGATTCAAATTTTTGATAGATTCAAATCAAAGAGAATTTCGATTTGAAGATAGGTTTGAAACAAAGACGAGATAATTAAATAACAAAATAAGGCGATGGATAAGTTTATATAAATCGCGGGCAACCTTAACCGGGTCGACCGTGACTTCAAAATAAGATAGGTGTAGAATTCCGAGGTAAATCGACATTCGATCTCAAGACATAGAATTCAGGTATAGCAGGAGATAGATAGCATTGTAAACCGAGGATACAGAAATCTCCGGTAAATCAATGCCAATTGTAAAGGAGTTTTGCTCCTTTACGAATCATTCGAAGATTGGCGAGACCGCCGATCTCTTATAGATATCATTCAAAATGGAGTTATGGGTGCTCCAAAATTGAAAAAGACGAATAGTGAAGGACACGAATGAATTTCGAAACCAAGGGGAACGTTCCAAAATTTCAAAGGAATTGAGTCAAAGGAAGAGATTGAAACTCGAATGAGAGTGATTCTGTAAATACATTTACCCTATATGTTAAGTTTTGCCTAGAGCTACCAAAGCTCTGATACCAACTTTAACGACCCGATATTTTGGACCATTCGCATCCATTATAAGTGTATAGGTAGACACTCATGCCGGAATTGAATTGCTCAAAATACCGCGTTGTTAATTTAAATTTAGCAAAACTGAACATATACAGTAAATAAAATAATCACAGATCACAGACACAGAGTAATAAATGCAGCGGAAATAAAAGAGATAGTAGTTCATGAAGCTACTATATAAATGTATAAGTTACATCAGAGTTAAATCAGATACAACGGAAGAGTAATACGATACATCAGATACAAATCAGAATACATCACTGGAATCATCGAAAACTGAGAGCAGAATAGATGGCTGGATCTTCAAGCAAAGCTCCAACTTCAAAGGTGAGTCTCGAATACTGGTACACTCAGTCTGACCCGAGCGTAAAGCAAAAACACAAGACACTCGAGTCAGGATTAACATTCTTATATTAATAAATCCAACTCAAGTGAAATAGCAATTGAAATATAAATAACTCAAAGGATGTTTGGAATAACCATCCTTTAAGGATCCGTTAAACTATCTACTAGGTAGTAATGTACGCTAAGTAGATAATGTCTGTCAGTAATATAAGATATCAAAATAGTGTTAAGGCGTTACCATTATCCCCCTTAACACATTTTATACAAGCGTTATAGTCTATACAGCACTGTAAACTCCACCGTAAACTAGTGGGCTATCAGGGAGTACTCCATAGGTATAACACAAAACAGATTCGTAGTGGTCGCGTATAAAGGGATACAAGTATGACAAGGCACATGAGGCAATACCCAAGGTAGTGATACTACCGTTTGCCTGATCCGGACTGGTGAGAACGCATCGCCGCAGCGATCGCAACACCGTGAAACAACACTCCCAAAATCAAGGGTGCACCAATCGACAACAAGTAATGAGTAGTTCGAAGAAGTGTGTTCACTTGAGGTAGCTGACCTCCATTGGCCCGGCACGGCTCCTGTTTTAGTCATTTCCAATTTGACACAAGTGTCAAGGCTATCCATTATCGTTCTCTTTCTTCAGTCATCATGTACATCATTCCAACCACTTCATTCTGGATCACCACTCCGCGTATAGTTATTAAAGTGGTTTTCGGTTTAGACAGAGAGTATGTCCATAACCGATTCCGGTCTCTTTAATAACTTTCGTAATTATTACACCGATTGGTCGTTTATATATTTCAAAACCAAACCAATTTCAATTCAATTAGAATTCGTAAATCAACATTCCATTTGTCTTTCTAAATCAATTTCAATGATTTACGTTTCAAAACATCCAAATTACCATTTCAAAATCTTATAATTCAATTTCAACTTTTTATTTAAACAATTCAAATATTGATTCAAATTCATATATACATTTCATTCCGAAATCATTTAAATTAATTTAATTTAACATTCAAATTAATTTAAATTCATTGATCGATTTTATTCAATATTCATTAAGTAAATTTGTCCTTCAAAACAATTTTCTATTTAATTTCGAATTCATTAAATCAATTACTTAGGTTCAACCTCATTATGTCAAAACTTCAAATTGAATTAGATTAGATTCATCACATCAAATTCTTTACATTTCAAGTCTTACATTAATTCCAATAAAACACATTTTATCTCTTGTTAGAGAAATTCAATTTCACTTATTTACTTACTTAAATGATTTTCCAAACTTAATTAATAAAGAAACTCAATTTCAATTATTTACGAAGTAAAATTCACTTATTCAAAAATTCAATTTTAATTAACCATTAAATAATTCAATCTTATTTAATTATTAAATAATTCAAAACTTAATTATTAAATAATTTCAAAGTTTAATAATTTCAAACTTAATTATAATTTCAAACTTAATTATTAAATCATTTCAAAGTTTAATAATTTCAAACTCAATTATAATTTAAAACTTAATTATTAAATCATTTCAAAGTTTAATAATTTCAAACTTAATTATAATTTCAAACTTAATTCAATCATTTCTCAAATTAAACAACATTCTTTCATCAATTACATCGTTAATATTTTGTTTCAGATTATTAAATATTAACATTTTCCTTTCATTAAAAATTCAAATTTCAACTTCATTTCAAAACCATATTATTTATTCAAATAAAATCTTCGTTTTATTTTTAAATCAAATTATTGACCAATCGGGTTTTATTTAATTCTCTATCCTAGGTCAAAGTTCAATTTGGGTATTTATCATTTCAACCCGATTCCAATTAAATTCAAAATCATAGCATAGCAAAGGGAACTTGTAGTGTGATAACTGGGATGGTGTCAAAGTAAATAAACAAGCAATAACAACAACCAATATCAATCCAAAATCAAATCAATAATCCCGAAATAATCGTATTAATTCGCATTGTTGTTTGTGCAAATTAATATAATTATTTCTAGAATCTACACTATCATTTCGCGTAGATTAAAGATTATTACATTACAATTCTTCACTTGTCATCTATTTACAATTTCATACATCATCAATTTAACAACATACATTTAAATGGTTCAAGGTGTAATTCCATATTTCTACGTGTCAACTAGTTTAACATTTAAAGGGGTCATATTATACAAAATTGAACTAATCAAATTCAACATATAGATTCAATTTAAATGGTTAACTATCATATATCAATTCAATTGCATATTATTTATCACTCTAACATTAACCATTTAACGTCCAATATAAACATCAACAATAAATCAATTATCAACCAAACTGAATTATCATTTCATAAATAACAGATAATGGTGTCAGATGTCACAGGTGAACTGATACGGGTAATAGCATATATAACAGTGTAATTAACTAACAGCAGCATATTTCAATTGTCGTTTCAATTGAAATCAAATTTAATAAATAAAAGAACGTTAATCGTGAGTGATTGCTCACCTTTCGAGGCTAGAGGGCTAGGGAATGACACGGGTGCGCTCGCTGATATGGCACTGAAAACGAATTACAAATCCAAGCACGAATTTCAAAATGAAGTACGATGGTTCGAGTTCGACGAACAAAGCTGGTGAATAGAAATTGGCGAAATCAAATTAGGACGGGATCAATGATCATAAATGGTACAGAATAACAAATGTAGTTACTACTTTATACGTATATTTATAAATATATGACCCACACAACTTGTGCAAACTATAGCATAATGCATACACACGCAAGCCAACTGGAATAAATAATCGAAAAGTAACTATCAATATAAAATCTTTGCAACAATATTTAACTCCAAAAGGTTAATATCTTGAACTATATACGCATAAACATTATGCAACTCAAAACAAAATTTTCTTTATAAAGTATAAAATATGCATATATACGTACTCAAATATGTATTTAAAACTATAGTTGCTTATACATCAAACCCATATAAACTTTCGCTGGAAAAAAAATCAACTAATGTATACTTATCAACATACTTATACATAATAACTGTACACCCGAAATATTATAAAATTTAAATTGACACTTAACATAAAGCAACAACGCAACCTATATACATGTATATATAGAAGCTAGCATAAAATAAACAAAAGATGTGCAAACACTGTAACATAAATATGCAACAAATCATGTAGTTAAAGTATACTATATCAGATAAAACAGAACCTATGATTTAAGTCACTATCACATATATAGACAGCTGCAAGAAATAACTATGAACACTGTATGTTGAAAATCAATGCATACATATGTGAAGTATATATATATATAAACAAAATTTACATAAATATAAACTAATATATATATATACTTACTAATATAACAATAAAACGTAAAACATAGAACATAACATATACTAATATGTACAACATGTAAATACATTATATTTTTAAATCAATGAATATACGTACTGAGAACAAAATGATTGTAAACAAGTACAAATGCTAACATATAACTAACAGGTATTATACAACATAAACAATATACAGATCCTATATGCATTTTTTAAAAAAAACTAGTCATGACTTATATACATGCTTTAAACAACTTACATACTTAACAGCATACACATACTTAAATGATCTTTGAAATATAAACTGTAAACAAACAAACATATGTATATAAAATCATTAGACAACATATATATAATAAAACTTATACCACTTACGGCTGAGGGGGAGAAAGGGTAGAGGGTTTCGGTAGGCCATGCTAAAAGGAAGGGGCGACGTGGATAGGGAAGTGAAGGAACCGGCGGTTGTTGAAGATTGGCTGCATGCTTGAACCGAAGGCGGTGGCTGCCTCAAACGACGGTTGGGAGAAGGGAAGCAATTCATGGCCGAAGAAAAAGAAGAGCAGGGGCGGGTAGGCCAGAGGCTGCTACAGTCGATTGGGCTGCTTTGGATCTGGCGGCAGTGGTGAAGAGGTGGGCCGGAGAGAGATAGTATGGCGATAGGCGAGGGTTGGTTGCAGGGGATGGTTCGGTGGGAAGCTGGAATGGTCGGAGCGCGCGAATTGGCAGCGGCTGACATGGTGTTGGACGAAGTGGGATGTAGTAGAGACAAGCATGAGGGTCGAGCAGCTTCAATTTGAGCAATCAAAACAACTTTGTTTTTATATTATAAAATTTTATATGTATTAAAGAGGGAGAAGGCAGCCATGCCTGAAGGAGAGACAAGAAGTTTTCTAATAGGCAAGGGAAGTATGGGTGAGAAAAAAGGTACGCATTTTGTATTATAAATTTTCCTTTCTTCTTTTCAAATGAAGTTGTACAATGAACGAAGGGTCAGTGAAAAATGAATCCGTGAATAGATATCGAAACACTTGGGAAGCGAAAAGGTCGCACTTGTTGAATTCAAAAATAGTAATGATAAATGTCAGATTGATATTTACGGTAGAAAATTTGAATGGTCGTGTGAAAATCTACAGGTTTAAAAGGTACCGATACTGGACCGTTTTACTGACCTTTCAGCATACCGGGGTTCAAAAACAGAAATGGATATACTGATGTGATCAGCACGACGAGACGATCAAAACGGTATATAGATATCAGTGGTATGATTGAATTATAAAAATTCGAATTTTCTACCAGCGGAAAATGCGAGAAAAACGTAAGAAAATAAGATCGACGGAGCTAAAGATGTCCAAATTTTGAAAAACGAAAAATAGTGTTTGCTCAGAAGATGGTTTAGAATTTTTCTATGTAAAAATATTTAGGTTTCGAAAACATTTTATTTTCATCGCTTTTTAACTGATTAAATTGAAGTAAATTTACGCGCGAAATAAACTTTCGTATTTTCGGACGAAAATTTACCAGTTGCTATGTTTAACTAGACGCATTCCAAATATCAAATTTATATTTCAAAATTTTATCGTTTAAAATTTCACAAAATTTCAACTAATTACGTTATTAAAATAGTTGAAATTTACGGGTCGTTACAGACCCAATGCCTAGAACACAACTGCACTTCCTCCAATCCCCCCAGTTCACACGCAACCCACGGTGACAACCATAAATATCAAAACCACGAATCATCGACTTCAATTCAACTATACTTCATCCACCACAAATTCGAACCACAGCGATCCTCGCCGCCATCCAATCGTCAAATTGCAGCAACCTCGAGCCATCACCTGACATCGTGACTTTTCCCCACACTTTGAAACCCAAACTTCCAATCATGAATCGACTCCCCGCCACACAGCGTACAATCATGAATCGATCTGGGTGCAAAAATTGGTTCTAGGATTTGGAAATTTGACGAGTTTGAAAACTGTTTAATTTCGTTCTATTGAGAATGTGAGAAGGTGGGAATTGGAAATTTAAGAAGTGGTTATAGATTTTTTTTTTCTTTTAGTTGGGCCGGGCTTCGTATAGCTTTGTGTTGCGTTTCATTTTTTTTATTTGTCTTTTACAAGTTGTGAATAATCCCCTTTTAAACCTTCTCTATTACAAAATAAGTAAAAAAAAAACAAAGCATTGTTTTGGGCTTGTGTATTTTGTGGGCCGAAGTGAAAGTTAAGCTTGTGTTCGAAATTTTTTTTCCACATTGATTATCTAGTTTAAGTTTTTTTTAGAAAAAAAAGAACAAGTTTGAATTTGTATTGCTTTCAATTGTTTTGTTTCTTTTGTTTTACTTTATTTTCTTTCTTCATGTTAAAATGAAGAATTTTTTTTATATATAACTTGTTTTTATTTCAGGTTGTCAAAGCAGATAAAGGAAGGAGCCACTTGCTAAAAATAATTGCCTTGCTTGCTTATAAATAATTCTGCTGCTTTTAACCTCTATCTATTGTTTTTATTTGCCTTGCATTGTTGTTTGCTTGCATTTTATATAAAAAATTCAAAAACAAAAAAAATACATTCGTAGTTGCATTGTTAATACATGTTTAATTTCTGATTTGCATTTCATCCTAGAATTTTGATTAATAAAAACAGTTAGACATCGATAACGCTTAATTGTATATTGACAAGTTGTCTTCTTTGAACAATTTAATTTCTTAGTGTCTAGGCTACGGCAGAGTAATAACCATTTATAAAAATTACGGTGATTCGTAAATATTATAGTGGTTGTTCCTCTGAAGGTACTTAAACCTTCGGCTGCATTGCTACGATGATTCGTGGTGCACCAATAAATCCTGTTTGTTACCTGGCTGAGAACTATCTTGTTGATCTAAGACAAAGTGTGATTATACAATTTTGGGTTAACTTAGGATAAATCATTTGTAATTAAACCCTTGCATTCATTTAGTTGCATTAGTTCATGCATATTTTAAAAAAAAGAAAAAAAATTCAAAATCAAAAACTAAAAAAAAATGTAAATATTCCTTTTCTGTTTTCCTTTGAAATTTTTTTAAAATCCTTTTCTTTGAAAATTTTCAAAATCGAAAATCCAAAAATTCAAAAAAAAATTAAGTTAGTTTTTTTTCATAGAAAAACAAAAATCTAAAAAATTAAAAGTCTTTTCAAAAACAAAAAACAATTTGAAAAACAAAAAAAAATCAAATTTTCCTTTTGAAAATAAATCCTTTTTGTGAATACCTTTCCTTTATAAAAAAATCAAAAAAAAAACAAAAGGAAAAAAACATTCTTGAAAAATGTTCGAGTTACCCTACTTGCCTGAATTTTACAATAGTTGTGAAAATTAATATAATCCATGTAATTTCATATCAAATTCTTATGGATATTTCAACAACAACTATTGTTTAAACGATTCGAATTTTGAGCCACCAAATTTTCAAAACGATAACCAAACCTTAACTCTTGAAAAATGCATCGAATCGATTTCGTCATTACTTGAACTCACTACACAAAATAATCAAAGGATGAGTGAGTTGTGTAATTCGTATTTGTGTGATAACCCAAATCAAAGTTTTCAAAATAACCAAAATTTGAATTCATTTCAAAATTCAAATGATTTCGAGTATAAACCATGCCAATTCAATTTCGAACTCCAAAATGAATTTCAAAATCATAATGGAAATGTGAATCATTTTTCAAATGTTTTTGGCAACGGGAATAATCTCGACTACGATGCGAGTGAAAATTTTTGTCCTCAATAAGTTCAAATTAAAAAATTTCAAAGTAATAATTATAAATTGGATTTTATTGACCAGATGAACGAAATTTACGATGATCACACGGATTTTTTGATTGAAACATAAAAAAAATTACATGAACAACAAAACAAATCCCAACGTGTGACGAGTCAAACAATAATCCATCTTTTACCCAAATCGACGATTTTCAAATAACAACTTTTGAAATTGAAAATGACAATCTTAATGAAGTTGTTGAAAACACGGTAATTGAGTTAGATTTTAATTCTTTTGAGAGTGAGAAACTCGATTTAAGATTCGATCTTCCTTTTCCCGATTTTGAAATTTTGAACACAACAACTTTGGATTTTGAACTTGACACATGTAATAAAGTTGTGATAATTCAATAAAGGAAGACGAATTCAATGAACATGAATTCTATGGACTTTTTGTAGATGAGTTATTAAATTCCGAAAGGGAAGATTTAGATCACCATTTTGATTTTGAAATCAACAATTTTGAAGAAGTTTTCAATGATGAGTTTGAATATCAATTTGGTGAAAATAAACATGAACTTCAATCGATCGTTATATCTACCCCAAAAATTATCGACAACAAAACAACTCGTACGATTTTTAATAAAACTACATTCATTTTTCCAAATCAACATTCAACATTGAAATCTTTTATGGTTTGGTTTTTCGAGCTTAAGCTGTGTCTCGCATAATTGACGAGACAAATGAATCGGTCTTTGGAAGACCGTTTCATTTACTTTTTGACGATATACTTTCTAAACTTTTGTAAATAATAATCTTTTCGTTTTCATGTAAATATGGGTTATTTTTTTATTTTTTCTTTTATTTTTCTCCTTCCACTTGGGTTGACTATGGGGACACAGTCAAAATCAAGTGTGGGGGGAGACTCATCTTCTTTTTAATTTTTCATGATTAATTTTTCATTTTTCTTCCAAAACTGAAAAAAAATACAAAAATATTAAAAAAAAATAAGCATTTTGATTTATTTTAAAGAAACACTATAAGATAAATATATAGTTTTGGTTAATTAAATTGAAATTTTTGAAAACTTATTTGTCTTAACAATAATAAAAATGAAGTTTGATTACAAGTAACAATAGTTTAAACTAGTATATAGGAAGGTTCATACGTGTTAATTATGAAATACATCCTAATTGAAAATCTTTGTTTTAAAAAGTGGTTGATTTAAAGTAAAGATATAACATTTTGTTGTCTTCTAAGTTAAATGGTGCTAAGATGATTTTGCAAAACTCTCTCTTCGAAAAAAAACAAAAAAGAAAAACAAAAAAATTTCTTGCATATATATTTTTAATAAACACCTAGAGTCATGTGTTCACACTCGTGTGTTCACTCGCCATGCACTGTACCCTTCTCACGTAAGCCCGAAAGGCGGTGCACGATCGGTATACCTGGCCTCAGCTTACCTAAGTTAGGTGTATGTATATAAACAATTCTTTTATTAATAACGTCTACAGTCAATAAGTGTTCACACTTGTGTATTCACTCACCACGCTCTGTATTCCCCTCACGTAAGTCCGAAAGGCAGTACATGGGTTATATATATGGCCTCAGTTTTCTGAGTTAGGCATATGTAAATACTTTTAATATCAATAGAATTTTCAAATAAGAGAGAGTAAGTAAATGAAATCTAAACACTATTTTAACTTATTTGATTTGACTTGTAAATGAAAAGAAAGCATAGCCATGTATTGAAAATAACGCCTACAGATGATTTTCTGTCCACACATATGGTTGATAAAATAGGAAGAATGCAGAGTCAAGATGCTAATTTGAAAGAAAAGAAGGACATGATATCACAAGGTATATCAGTGGAAAATTATGAAGTTGATGATAAAGGCTACTTAAGGAAGAAAGGGAAGCTCTGCATACCCAATGTGGAAGAACTGAAGTAAGAGGTTATGGATGAGCATCATAAAACAAAATACACTATACATCCAGGTGGTACAAAAATGTACCATGATCTTAAAAGAAATTATTGGTGGCCAGGTATGAAAGGGGCAGTGGCAAGATATGTGGCAAAGTGCTTAACATGTCAACAAGTCAAGGCAGATTATCAAAGACCCTCAGGCCTACTGCAACCACTAGAAGTACCTACCTGGAAATGGGAAAGTATTTCAATGGATTTTGTGGATGGTTTGCCAAGAACAAGAAGATGTAATGATAGTATATGGGTTGTGGTTGATAGGCTCACAAAAACAGTACACTTTATCCCAGTGAACTCAAATAGAAATGCTCATAAATTAGCTCAATTATTTGTGAAGGAGATAGTGAGATTACATGGCATCCCCAAGACTATCATTAGTGATAGAGACACCTTGTTTACCTCAAGGTTCTGGGGTAGTTTTCAAGAAGCCATAGGGATAGAATTAAGCTTAAGCACAGCCTACCACCCACAAACAGATGGGCAAACTGAGATTGTTAACAAGATTTTAGAGGATTTACTTAGAGCATGTATACTTGACTTTGGAGGCAGCTGGGAAGATCATCTCTACTTAGCTGAATTTGCTTATAACAATAGTTACCAGTCCACTATAGGTATGGCTCCATTTGAGGCCTTGTATGGAAAGACTTGTCTATCTCCTGCATGTTGGATGGAGGCAGGTGAAAGAGTGTTGCTTGGACCAGAACATGTGAAAGAAACCTCTGCAAGGATTGAACTAGTAAGGCAAAGAATGAAAGCAACACAAGAGAGACAAAAATCCTATGCAGATAGAGGAAGGAGGCCAGTGGAATTTGAGGTGGGAAATTATGTATTCCTCAAAGTTTCATCAATGAGAAAAATACTGAGATTTGGCAAGGCAGGAAAATTAACACCAAGATATATAGGTCCATATGAAATTATTCAAAGAGTAGGAACTTTGGCTTATAAGCTGAAATTGCCAGAGGAATTGAGTAATATACATGATGTATTTAATGTATCTCAATTGAGAAAATGGGTGCATGATAAGGAGACTATTCTTGAATCTCCTACACATGTTGAAATTCAAGAAAATTTGATTTATAAGAAAGAACCAGTAGGCATTATGGCTAGAGAAGAAAAGAAATTGAGAAATAAAATAATTAAGTTAGTTAAAATCCAGTGGAGCTTAGATGAGAATGGCTGTATATGGGAGGCTGAAGATAGCATGAAGGACAAATATCCTAATCTATTTTCTGCTTAAAGGTATGCCTAAAAATTATGATAAATTTAAATAGCATTTATGTGTATTTGAATGGTTTTGAATGCATGAGTTTCTAAAATCTCCGAGATGAAGTCATACTATAAAAAAAATATTATGGGACACAATTCCTTTTAGGAGGAGAGTATGTGAAGACCCAAATTATTGAGATAAAAATAATTTTGAAAAAAAAATGGAAATCAGTTAATAGAAAATATTTAAAGGATAAACAGTTTGAAAATAAATATCAAGGATGAGTGAAAATAAATAAGTAAGTGGATAATTGTTTTCCAATAAATAAACATGAAAAGGAGATAACTAAGTATGAATGAATTTTAAAATTCACATATCTTATATATACTGTATATAAGTAGTCAGGGGTTTAAAGTGATAAAATAAATTCTATGATAATTAAAATATAAGAAACCAGTTTAGTATTGATTGTGCATAAATACATTTTTATAAATCAAGAGAAAATAAATGGGCCGAAATATTAGCAAGGAATCAATATATGTGTGAACACTATAGGTTTAAGAAAATATATAAGGAAGAGAAGCCACATGAAAATAGTGTGAATCATGCAAATAGCATGTACACAGAAAAACAGTAAAGCAACTGCTTTTACTTGAAATGGAAATCAAAAAGAAAATGGCATAATTAGCCATAAACATGCATACAAACTTCTCTTATTTTTGTGAGGATAAATGGGTTTTTCCTCCATTAAAAACCCTAGTTAAATGATTTAAATCAAGGGGGAAGCAGTAGTTTTCTCTGAGGGAAAAACAGAAACATATTTTCAAAACAAAATAGAAGGGAAGAACTCACACTGTCTTCAAGCTTAAGCATTCTCGGGGAAGAGAAGAGGAAGGTGAGTGATTAATCACCCATGAGATTTAAGGCATTAAGACCCAAGTTAAGGGCAGCCAAATTATTTTATATAAAATCATATTATGTTTTTCTGTTTGATTTCTATTCTCTGAATGAATATATGTTGACCATGGATGGTATTTTGGTTGAACCTTTGATTGAGATTTTAATCTGTTTTGATTTGTTATGGTTGTTTCAATTTTTGCTTTGAAATATAAATAATCAAACATATACCCTGATCAAAGAAATGGATTTTATAATCAAGGTTTTATAAGAAAATGAGCTAAATATTTACTGAGAAATAGGGTATCAAAGAAAAATGAAGTAGGCAGTGTGAATAATGAGGTTCATGCTTATGTCTAGTTCATTTAAAAATTAATATGAACAAAGCAATATTATATATATAAATATATGTGCTGATTTGTTCAGATCATAAGCCAATATGTTTTTATGGGTTTTTCTCAAAAACCATATCCTATGTTCACAGTAAAATAAATATAGTATTTTATATGACTTCATCAGATTTATGCAAGCAATGGGAAAATTTCTATAAATAAATATATAAGCAGGTTTTAGAAAATATGATTAAGCAAAAATGACTTTGAAATGAGATGTGCAATTTTGCATGAATGTTTTGTATGTCTGGATGTAATCTTTGAGTGAGTTTAATAATTTTTGACTGATGTAATGAAGGAAAGAACATAAGCATCTTTGGAATTCAAAAAAAAAATCCTTAGAAAATAAATAAGCATGGTCTCTAAATTATAAAATAATTTAGGAGTAGTGCCTTGATCTATTCATCATCAGGTGGGTGATGGGTATGTGCATGACTTGCTTAAGTCCTGTAGGCCTCTGTGTAAAGGGTTAACAGAATTGAGCCCCTTTGCAATGAACACTTTGTGTTCAATGGCAAGAGTTTCAGACCAAATAAAATGAAAATGAGGTTGAGAAATTATGCTATGGAATTTAGGATGTTATTCCATAGGAGCTTGTGCATGTACGACTGAATGAAGTAAGATGGATGAATGCTTGGATGTATGATTGTTAGATAAGTTTAAATATACATATACTCAGGTTTTAATATGAAAATGAATACCATCAAATATATGAGCTCTCTGCACAGTCATAGGAATTTACAAGTTATTTTAATCCTTGATTTCACTCACACCAGAATTTATTTCTGACCCTATTTGTTGCCTTTGCAATATTTAGGGTGTCTCATTTTTATTGAGGCAGCTCAAAACATTGCTGCAGGGAAAGATGCATGAGTAGCTTGCTTGCATGGATATTTGAAGAGCTGGTTGAACTTAAAATGTTTAAGAAAAGTAGCAGTATTATTGTAATAAATAAGTTAGGCAAACTCTTTTAGATCTTATGTATTTCTCAGAATTGATGCTTGCTTTGTTCACTTGAAAAGGATATGTAAAAACTTAAGTATTATATGTGTGTTTATGAGTTACTGATTTAAGCAACTGATTTTTATGTCCTCTGGTGGATTATGAAGAAGGAAATTATGCCATGTAATCTGATATGTGGACATACTTTCTTTGGCAATGTTTGATTAATTTTAATTATAAAGTTGAAGATGTTTTTGAATAATCATGTAATAGAATTGTTGGGTGTATGGGCTGAACCTGGTCTTGGCTAACCAGTAAAGCTTGACCATGTTTTATAATTGATATAAGACCATGAAAAAGCTTGAAGCCTTAGCTTGCAAATCCTATTTGAACATCTGATTTCCAGTGAAAATTTGTATTGCATTGTATAGTAGGATGAGGTGCATGCTACATACTTGTAATCTCTACTGCAACCATATTTAACTGAGCCTTGTTGTCTACCTATTTGATTTAAGTCTGATTGCATTTTGGTCTTAGACAAGTCAGTTGTAGTATGCATTTCCATGTAGTCTTATTAGGAATCAAGCATGTCAATTATTCTACTGTTTATTGATTATAATCATTGGTTCTACTCTTTGGGAATTCATCAGTAATCTAAACCATATGTACATCTGAGAGTTTTGCATGGGTCTGATTTTGACATTGCTTTGATCATACTGCTTTCATGTATATGCAAGTCTTCATTTGATATGATAGATTGAGTTTGCATTCTGTTCAATTATATTGTCTCCTCTGTTTGGCCTTTAAACTAGGTTACCACCTTGATATTCATTTGATCATTGCATAGTTTATAAAACATGATATGAGCATATTTCCTGACATAAAAATTGTTTGTGTTTGAAATAAGAACCCCGGGTTAAAACAAATATGCATGAGTTGTTTTAACACCCTTTATTTAATCAAAAATAACAAGTATCAAATTCCAAAATCCCAAAAATCAAGTGCAGGGCTTGTAAATCCAGGAATTCAATCAATTTGGGAAATAAAAAAAGAAAACAATAAGTGGTCATATTTGAACTAAATATTAACCAAGCATGAGCTCAAAAAAAAAGATTAAACAGTAGAAATGGCTATGTGACACAAATATCTCTCAAGTGTGAGAAACATTGTGTGATTGAATTTCTTTGCTAATTTAATTACTCTGATAGGCAAAGAAACATTTATATATCTTCATATATATAAATGGCATGACCTGATTTATATACTAATATTTTTATATTGGTAAATTCAGGATCTTGGGGAAAAATTAATTGAAAGAAGTGATCCTTTGTTTTATATAAAAAACTCATCTGAAAATCACTACAAATAAATGATAAGAGAAGTGGGTCACTTCAGCATAGCAGATAGCTGGGCAATAGAAAATAAAACAAAATAGATGACCTAATATTTCCAATCAAGGAAATACTAACTTGTGACAAATATATCAGTGTCAAAAACAAATTACATCAAATGAAATGTATTTTGTTTGAAAGACGAATGAAAGGGTGTTATCTAAATCTTATCAAATACATGAATATCAAATTGTGCTAAACAAATAAGTCAAGCGAGGCTAAATAAAGTCCATAAAAGCAAATGTTTATAGCATTACAACAAATAAACAGAAGGATTGTTTGGTTTGATACACATAAAAAAGTGAAGAAGAAAAATTAGTGTTGGGGTAAAAGTGTAGCATCATTGGTCAAGCACCATATGCTGATAGAGGTTGTCATCCTTCCATGTCCCAATGGCTAAACCCAAATGGATTGAATGTTCATCTGTTTACCATAATGATATGCTTGCTATTAGAGAACAGTGACAATGTTACACGATTTGTTAAAGACCGCAAGCTTCATATTAATTAGCATATGAAAAGTAGATCAACGTGCAAAAGATAACCCTTGTTGAGAAATTGTAAATCAAGTAGATTTTTAAAATCAAAATTGTGTAAAAATAAACGTATGGATTGCAACTATATTTATCTATTGTTACCATCGAATATTTGTTTCTATAAATACAAAAATATTTTTTAAATGACAGTTACATGATCATTCAATTCAACTAATTTCTTAGTAAACTTTTTTAAAATTTCAAACAATATTCTTTTCCCTTACTTTTTTATATAGAAAATAAATTATATACTCAATGCATTAAATTTATTTCCTAACCTTTCGTACTACCGAAAATGATATGAACACAAAAATATAATCTTCTAAAGCCTTAATATATACTCACTCATTTTATTAAAGTCATTTGATGATTAAAATTAACTTATGGCAGCTTAAACAAACTTCATTGAAACATAGGACCATCGCTTAGTGGTTAGACTGTGCAAAGTAGATTAAAGATGAAAATTAATGTATTGGTTAAAAAATTCAAAGTTAATTGGATAACATAGATACCAACACATAGTTTCACTTTTTTTTTGAAACAAACATTAAATTGATTCTTATCATGCATTCAAGTTCACAATCCCAAATAATGAATATAATTAATGCTTGAAATCTAAATAAATCCCTTGAGTTATAATGATTAGCATAATAAAGCTTCATTGTTTTCAGGGTGTAACATATACTACACAACCAAACATAAATTCACCCATAAAGTGCCATACAATAATATTAGTATCTAATCCTTACTCTTACTTACCATGATATCTATAACTTAACGGTATTCTGAATCAGTTGTAGCCAATGGAAAAGAGAGAAGCAAAATTGATTCATAATAACGATAGAATGTAAGCAACTTTGATGAACTGATAAGGTAAAACTAAATAAACTGCCCAATATACTACGTAAGTGGAAAAACCTATGAAAGAAATTTGTTAACCTTGTAGCATTCAATTACTTCCAATCAACATACATTGACGGTTTATAAACAAAGTATAAATTATAAAAAAATGTACAACATATATTCGATTATAAAACAAAGTAGAAAAATTATTAGCACAATTTTAGTTGCATAATCTTCTGCTTTGTTGTTCAAATATAATTACTTGTCCTTTAGCAATCCAAGAAAAAAATAAAGTACAGTTTAGCTAAAGACAACAACAATACATCAAAAATTTTACTTGTTATATCTTTGCTAAGTACCTTAGGAAGCCATAGGGCAACATAACATAACTTCTAATAAATATAAGAAGTAAGAAATTCAAAGTAGGATACATCTTTCACATATTCTTCATAATAAAATCATCTTAGTGGGAACAAAAAATAAATTCCAACATCATGACTGGTAAAGTATCGTTAAACGATAAAAAAGGTAGAAAACAATGAAAATGAATATGCATAATAAGTTGCAGTAAATAGTAAAATAATTCCAATGAAATGGAAACTAATCAAATTTATGTTTTGAATTACAGGTGCGAAATATGGCTGCCCCTCCAACTCTTTTCCAATCACAACTCATGTATCCATTATATTTATTGCTATTCATTGTTTTGTCTCTTAGCATTCTACTGCTCTTAATTTATTAATAATTAAGAAAACGTATTTTTGATAGTTCCCCTTTCTTTTTCTGTAACTTCGTCCTCTTTTCCCATTAATTTGCAAATTCATCTTCCTAAAATCCTATATCCATTTCTATTTAATTCAATCTTCTAATATATTTTTCAATTTTGTCAACATTTCTAATTTCTATTTTCTCTCTTGATTCACATAAACTATATTTCTTCTAAATCATCTGAGGAAATACCTTTTATTTTGTAAGAAACCGTTGAATGAGAACCATCTGTATCTGCAATCTAGCGAATCTGAATGTTTTTTATTTGGTAACTTTCTTTTCATTTTTTCACAGTAGTTTAAAGTTGTTTGTTGATCACTTTCATTTCAGCATTTTCAAAGTAGTTAAAAGTTATTGATTTTCTTCATTTTTGAAGTTGTTTTCTTAGAAACGTTTCTGCATCGGATCCCCGTGCTTTGGTTCTTTTCACCAGATCAGTCGGTAAGTTTTCATTTTTAGACTGTTATATTATAGTTTTTATCCTTATTTTGTATAAAGTTTCCAGATTTTCCATAATCTTATCTACTTCAGATCAGGTTTACAATTAAACTATTATATGTTCTCATTTTTAAACCTTTTTCCAACTTTTTCAATATTTTTGTGTTCATGTTTGGTGATGCATTGTTGTCTCCTGGATTTTATTTAAAATTTATTCTATTATTGTAAAAGTATTTCATGTTACCTAAAAACACCTTTTATTTTGTAAGAAGCCGTTGATTAAGAACTATCTGGATCTAGAATCTAGGTGTTTTTATTTTGTAGGGAACCATCATCGACGAAGACGAATCTAGATTTTTTTTATTTGGTAACTTTCCTTTCTTCTTTTTCACAGTAGTTTAAAGTAGGAAAAAGTTATATTTATAAAAGGACATGGATTTAATTTGAAAATAGTTGATTAGAATACGATTACTTCCAAAAAAATTGTTCTTTCAATTTTGGGAAGAAATGAAGTAATAAGGTAAGAGCGGATCATACAATTCATTTAGAGAGTTCTAAGAAATTAATATAAGTATTTCTGAATGAAATGGTCAAATATTTTTTCTTCTTATGTCAATGTTACTAACAGCGACTAAATTTTTTGGTATAGTGTGAAGAAAACATAAGATAATATGAATTAATGCATTTAAAATTTTTGTTTCCTTTATCTTTGCTACATTTGTTAGGAAGAAAAAACTAACATACCATAACATTAGTGATTATTATTTGCTTTATTTAATTAAAGAAAGAAATTCAATCCTCAGAACACAATTGGTGAAGTAATGTAAGGTTTAGTGAAATAGTGAAATTGAATGGACATAAAAAGCCATGGTAAATACAAAAATACTGCCTTTGATATGGGAACACAAACCAAAGTTTATATTGCAAACAAAGAAAATAGGTGATTGCTTTTGAATTACAAATGATGGCTATGATTGCATTTGGCAATACACTATCGCTATGGACAACAGATCTAAAAACAAAAAATTGATTAGATGAGGCAAACAACCAAAGATTTGGAACTACCATAACAAAGATAGGACATACTGTTTTGTTAGGAGAACAAAGAAACCAAGCATAAAGAAATCAAACACAAAATTCATAAATTTGATTGTGTATAACACAATATACTTGATTAGTATACTATTAAAAGAAACTGTATTGTTAGGGTAACAAAATAGCATGAATAAAAATTTCATAATAACACATAAGACTATAAAGGTAATAAATATGTAAATTAGGATAGATAGTAAGGGCTCTACTGCTATAAATTTGTGGACAATCTTTTTATGTGCATATTTTTAATAAACAACTTATTTATAATGGTCACGCCACTTTAACTAACATTAAATACTTCTTCAATAAATATTTTACATTAGACAATCAAATTGATGATATTGGCACGATCACAAACATAGAAGAAACAAATTATGTAAAACATACTTAAGATGTCATTATTGGAGAACAAAGAAACCGAGCACAGAAATCAAACACAAAATTCATAAATTTGATTGTTTAGAACGTATATAATATACTTGATTAGTTTACTGTTAGAAGAAATTTTATTATTAGGGTAACATAAAAGCATGAATAAAAATTTCATAATAATGCATAAGGCTACAAAGGTAATAAAATTGTAAATGAGGATCGATAGTTGGAAAAAAGTTTGAAATGACAACATAGAGTGGTTTAAAATCGATAATATTAACACAATCATGGACATAAAAGAAACAAAATATTTAAAACACCTCTAAAATGACATTATTGTGAATTTTTATTTAACTTTTATGATTATGATACTCATAATTAGGTACATATCTTTTTATGTAACATGAAACACTTTTACAATAATAGAAGAAATTATAAATAAAATCCAGGAGACAACCACGCATCACCAGACATGAACACAAAAATATTGAAAAATTGAAAAAATGTTTAAAAATGAGAACATATAGTAGTTTAACTGTAAACCTGATCTGAAGCAGAAAAGATTATGGAAAATATGAAAACTTTATGCAAAATAAGGATTAAAACTATAATATAACAGTCTAAAAATGAAACTTACCTATTGATCTAGTGAAAAGAACCAAAGCTCGGGGATCAGACGCAAAAACGTTCCTAAGAAAACAACTTCAGAAATGAAAAACATCAACAACTTTTAACTACTTTGAAAATGATTAAATGAAATTAATTAACAAACAACTTTAACTACTATGAAAAAGATGGAAAGAAAGTTACCAAATAAAAAATATCCAGATTCGTCCTCGTCGATGATGGTTTCCTACAAAACGAAAACACCTAGATTCCAGATCCAGATAGTTCTAATTCAACGGTTTCTTACAACATAAAAGTTGTTTTTAGGTAACATGAAATACTTTTACAATAATAGAATAAATTGTAAATAAAATTCAGGAGACAACCACGCATCACCAAACATGTACACAAAAATATTGAAAAAGTTGGAAAAAGGTTTTAAAATGAGAACATACAGTAGTTTGATTGTAGAACTGATCTGAAGCAGATAAGATTATGGCAAATATGGAAACTTTATACAAAATAAGGATTAAAGCTATAATATAACAGTCTAAAAATAAAAACTTTGTAACAACCCTGTATTTTGTGATTATTTTAATTGTATATTTTGGTTATTTTAATTGGTTTCCTGATTTGAAAACTTTATTTTATTTATTAAAATGAATAAATTTTGTTATTTTAAATATAAATTTTGATTTTGATGTGAATTAGAATTACAAACATGACTAAAAAAGAATATTTTCCAAAAAGGTGAATTTTGGTCAATATGGTCAAACTTTGACTTTTAATTTAAAATTTTGAAAGGTTGAAAATTTTAATTTTATCTTTTATTATGAAAGTAAATAAAATTTTAAGAATAATGCTTTTCGTTTCGTTAAAATCAGATTAATATTGTGAAAGTTATGCCTTTTTAACTATTGAGTTAAATTTGCTGTATTTAACAAAATTATTTATTTTAAATTATATAAAAAATATTTTATTTCATCATGTAATGTTATAATTTATATTTATATGGGTAAAATAACATGTTATGTATATATTTTGGTTTTAAAAACATTTTTCAAAGTGTAATTGACATTTTCCAATGTCAATTGTATTTTGTTTATAATTTCAAATTTCCAGTTTCATTTAATTAAAGAAATTCTTTGTTTATTTTCTATTTTTTTAAGACTTTATTTTATTTTCATTTACACTTCATTTTTTTCAGAATTTATTTTATTTTACTTGACTTTTATTGGTTTAGAAGTAAAGTTATAATTTTTTCTAAAACTAGTGATATTCTATTTTCAATTTTTAAGTCCTATTTTGAATTTTTAAACAATTTCTTTAATTCTTTTTCTATTTTCTCTAAATTTAACTATTTATTTCACTTTAGAAATGATAAATGAATTATTTATTTCAAAGTTTTGCTTTAGAATATTTTTAAAATGAAGTTGTTAATTTTCCAAAGTCAATAGTGATTTATTTGTAATTTCTGGACCCTGTTTTCAATTTTTAAGCAATTTCTTATATTCTTTTTCCATTTTCTTTAAAATTAATTAATTATTATTATTTTATATTACTTTGTTTCGGTTCTAAAGTCAAATTACTGATTTTATTTTGTTTTATTTGAATTAAAGAAAAAGGAAATATGAAAGAGTTTAAAATGCTTTAGAAACTGAAGTCTTTTCATCTCCTATGTCCTTTCAATTGCCACAACTCCTCATTTACTTCTTTTGGCTGTGTATTACTTTGTTTGGCCGTGTATTCCAGTGCTCATTTGTAACGACCCTGAATTTCGAACAAATTAAATTGAGAATATTTAATTGATTTTAAATATTTGAACGATAATTTAATTTGAATCCCCGATATAATTTTGAAATTTGCGATTAAATTATAAAATTTAATCTATTGAATGTTGAATAAAAATTTAAATCTTCATTTTAAGTTGAAGAAAAATATTTCAAAAGCTTTTAAAATTTATAATGATAATACTGAAGATGATTGAAGCTTCAGAATCGAAATTTAAATCGATTTGATCAGTTTTGAATTTAATGGTTTGAACCGATAATTAAAAATAGCGTTCCGAGGCGCAGTCTCGGAATTCGACGAAACCAGTTCCATCGGGTCCGTAATATTGAATTATTGTCGGACTTCAAATTTCGTAGCATTCGGATTCATTGTGTGATCGTACGAGATTTAAAATGCCTGGACAATAATTAATCGATTTAATTTAAAATATAAAATTTATACACAAATCAACAGACAGCCTATTATCTGATTTGCGTCGACCTATTCCCTGAAACATCGCGTACTCTTGTCCCCTTCTTCTCTGATAAAACACACGAGAGGAAATCATTTCGTTCGCAGATTAATTCGAAGAAAAAAATGGCGTCCACCTTCTCCTATTTGTTCGAACGAAAACAAATGAAAGTCGTTTTTCCTCCAGTTCAAAGTCGTGGTCGATAAAATCCTCTTCCTTCTCCCAGTTCGAAACTGAAAACTTCTTCCCTCATTTTTCAAACGAAAATCAAACGGAGAGATTCATGGCCACTCTATTCTTCAACAAAAAAAATATATAATAATCAAAGTCGCGATTTCATCGGGTCGAGGCGAGTGTTCTCGCGCGTGCGAAGATGAGGTTAGGCGATGTTGGGTGGTCTGGGGCACGTGCGGCTGCAGTTCGAAGTTGAGGGGCAGCTCGCGATTCATGGTGGAGCTCGATTCAAGCATCACGAAGTGGAGGAGGGCGGCGTCTTCGAGCACGCGACCGGGGGAGGAAGACATCGCGGCAGGGATGTGTAAGATTCTGATATTGTTTTCTGTTTCTGATGTTGTTCTGTTGTTCTTCTTCTTTCTTTCTTCTCTTTTTCTTCTATCTTCTTCTTCTTCTACTTTTTCTTTTTCTTAAAACCCTCACTATTGGAGTTTCCGGCACTCGATTGCTCGGCAGTCGATAAAGTGAGTATCGATGTCGAATTTTCGAAAGTCGAAAATTCCCGTACGTGACAGCGTGGTATCAGAGCATATGGTTAAGCGACAACCCTGCTCTGTTGGGTGTTACTCATTAGAGATAGAGTCAGTAGTAATCTAGAATGAGTTGAGTGTAATAATAGATACGAGTGCGTATTTGTTAGTGAATATAAAAATGTTTTATATTGTGTTTGCTTATCCGTTGAGATGTTTATGAATTTTGGTCGGTATGTGGGACGCCATATTATCGATAGAGATTTCTAAACACTTAAACGAGGCAAGACGACATAGTATTGTTTTAAATGGGGTAAATGAAATAATTTTGCCCAAAACTATTTTTGTACAGAAAAGAAATAATTTTCTATGAATTATTATAGTATATGGATGTTTGGTTGTTAGGAAGTAATAACATTGAAACATTATCATTGTTATCTGAAATTGAATGAGAAATTAAAAATAACAACCAAAGATTTGAAGATAAATCCATTTAACAAATGGAAATTTAAATATGTATTAAGAATATAAGGAAATGAATTCATATACGAACGAAATTTGTAAATGTAAATTATAAATGTGAATTATAATTTAAAACGGAATTCCAGAGAAGTTTTTGGAAATGTTTTTGAAAAGAATTTGAAAATTTTGGAGATTTGGAAAGTTTAAATCATTTTTGATTTGAAAATGAATTTCAATGGTTTGAAAAGTATTTTGAGGAAATGAAAAGCTCTAAACTCTTTTAGGTCACTGGAAAATAATCCTGATGATGATGGCCACATCATTAGAATTCATTTTCGGGTTTCCAAAAGAGAGGTTGCTGCCAAATTGTTTTAAAAGGAAGTTGTTTGAAAAATTTGGGTTTTGTTTTGGAAATTCAAAAGGATAATTTGAATTGTTTTCAAAATGGCTTTAAAAGGTTGAAAAGACTCTAGAATACTATATAACAATATTTATGAAATATTATGAAATTGATAACTTATAAAATATTTGAAATTTGATTTGGAAATGAGATTCCAATTGGAAATGAAAGAATCAGTGAAGGAGTTTCAGAATGAATGAATAAATTGCAACTGTAAGTGCAATGAAAGTGAAATGACAGTAGATGAACGAATTAAAGTCAATGATTATAAAAGAAAAGTAAATTGAATTCAAATTGGAAATCCAGTTTAAATGACAATAGATTTAACCGAAGGGTAAATTGAAAACAAATTTTGGAAATGAACAAAAGTGAATAAAACTGGAATTGAAATTGAATGTTGAAAGCAAATCTGAATTTGTTAGTAGATTAGAATTTGAAATGAATTAGTAATTGAAACTAATTTAAAAATAATAAGCAGTTGTAAATGAAAGTTGATTGATAAATTCAATATTCAGAAGTTGAATAGAATCCAAATTGAATTAAGATATGGTGAATTGAATTCAAATGAATGTGAAATGTAAAAGTTGAATGAAAATAAATAGATATATAACTTCAATAGTAAAGTAAAAAGGGTATAAGTAGTTTATATTGAAAATTTTGTAATCGAATTTGCAAAATGATTTGAATGTGTAACTAGATATTATGGCTAGTAGGACATACAGGTGTAAATGAATTGGGATTTTGATTTCGAAGATAATTTGAATTGCTCGAAAAAGGTATGTATTTAAATTTGAATATGAGATTTGATGATTTCTTGTCTAGCCGCTTGGCTTTTTCTTTTTCTTTTTGAAATCTGAGAGTCCGTAGGGACGTTTTGTAGTCGTACCGTATTAGCCGCGCAAAGGAGACGCTGGCGAAATTTTTCGGAAATTCAGGGCGTTAGAAAATTTTTGAGAAATTTTGAAAATTTAAAAATTTGAATTTGAATTTAAATTTGAATTTTGAAGTTAAACAATATTGTTTGAAAACTATGAAAGGTCGGGAAAACTAGTTGAAATAATAATGAATCTTTAGTAGAAAGATTTGTTTTGAAAAATTGATAAAACTATTAGATTGTGAAAAATAGTAACGAGTTAAGGACCATTTTTTCCTAACTTGTAATTTCGAGGACGAAATTCTTTTAAGGGGGGAAGTCTGTAACGACCCTGAATTTCGAACAAATTAAATTGAGAATATTTAATTAATTTTAAATATTTGAACGATAATTTAATTTGAATCCCCGATATAATTTTGAAATTTGCGATTAAATTATAAAATTTAATCTATTGAATGTTGAATAAAAATTTAAATCTTCAGTTTAAGTTGAAGAAAAATATTTCAAAAGCTTTTAAAATTTATAATGATAATACTGAAGATGATTGAAGCTTCAGAATCGAAATTTAAATCGATTTGATCAGTTTTGAATTTAATGGTTTGAACCGATAATTAAAAATAGCGTTCCGAGGCGCAGTCTCGGAATTCGACGAAACCAGTTCCATCAGGTCCGTAATATTGAATTATTGTCGGAATTTAAATTTCGTAGCATTCGGATTCATTGTGTGATCGTATGAGATTTAAAATGCCTGGACAATAATTAATCGATTTAATTTAAAATATAAAATTTATACACAAATCAACAGACAGCCTATTATCTGATTTGCGTCGACCTATTCCCTGAAACATCGCGTACTCTTGTCCCCTTCTTCTCTGATAAAACACACGAGAGGAAATCATTTCGTTCGCAGATTAATTCGAAGAAAAAAATGGCGTCCACCTTCTCCTATTTGTTCGAACGAAAACAAATGAAAGTCGTTTTTCCTCCAGTTCAAAGTCGTGGTCGATAAAATCCTCTTCCTTATCCCAGTTCGAAACTGAAAACTTCTTCCCTCATTTTTCAAACGAAAATCAAACGGAGAGATTCATGGCCACTCTATTCTTCAACAAAAAAAAAATATAATAATCAAAGTCGCGATTTCATCGGGTCGAGGCGAGTGTTCTCGCGCGTGCGAAGATGAGGTTAGGCGATGTTGGGTGGTCTGGGGCACGCGCGGCTGCAGTTCGAAGTTGAGGGGCAGGTCGCGATTCATGGTGGAGCTCGATTCAAGCATCACGAAGTGGAGGAGGGCGGCGTCTTCGAGCACGCGACCGGGGGAGGAAGACATCGCGGCAGCGATGTGTAAGATTCTGATATTGTTTTCTGTTTCTGATGTTGTTCTGTTGTTCTTCTTCTTTCTTTCTTCTCTTTTTCTTCTATCTTCTTCTTCTTCTACTTTTTCTTTTTCTTAAAACCCTCACTATTGGAGTTTCCGGCACTCGATTGCTCGGCTGTCGATAAAGTGAGTATCGATGTCGAATTTTCGAAAGTCGAAAATTCCCGTACGTGACATCATTCCTGCAAAAAAACATTTGTTCCTCATTCTATTCATGGCTTGCAAAAAAATTTGGTAATGGCTACTTTTTCCTTCTTCTTCTTCTCATTTTTTCATGGTTTTTGCATTGTTTCTTGGATTCTTTTGCACTTCCTCCTCCTCATATCCACGGCCACCACCTCCTACACCTCTTCCCTGCCATCATCACCAACTATACTCTAGGTCATGACCATGGCCGAACCCACCATGGTGACCAAACCCCTCAAAAATGCAACCTATGCCTTAAAAACAATGTTGTGACCACTATTTGCATCACCACTTCATTTTCCAACACCACCACCACCTTTGGCCGCCGCCACCACCTCTGACCAGACCAACACACACCCCTCTAGCCTCTGACCTGACCCACACTCCACTGGCCGATCCCAAACACCCCATGGCGGAGCCTCTTTGTTGAACCAAAACTCCTCTTTGTTGCCTAAAACCTCTTCACCTTCCTATGTTGTAACTTCCTCCACTTGTTCTAGCCTTTATGCCATACATTCCTATGTTCAAACCTGAGACAAAGTCATGCTAAACCTGAGCCAAAACATCCCCTAGGCTGTGCAAGCAAATGTATAAAGCAAGGCAGAGGTCGTTGCATTCATATTTGTTTTTATTCCAAAGTTATATCATTTCAAAGTTGCATTGAAATTTATAATTTGTTTGGTTTTGTTTTGGGTTGTAACACAAGATCTATAGCTTGGATCTCGCTCTCCACTCAAATTCTAGTCTTTTCATCGTGCTTTTGATTCCGTTGTGTCATTTGTATTGCAATCTCCAGCCATAGAGGTGAGTAAATCTCATCTGACATTTATACTTATGCAAATGTGAATTGACAACAATTGAATGTGTAGTACTATTATGTTATGTTATCCCTGTCTGTGATTATTAATTATATGATGTTAAACCTGTTTATTTACCTGTCATCTCATCTGTTACTAATATATGTTGTTAAACTGTTCATTTACATCTGTTTATCACACTGCAAGTTCACTGTAGATTAGATCACTATGGGTTGAAATGATACATACCCGAACGGACTTTAGAATAGGGAAAAATCGTTATGGGCTGAAATGATATGCCTGAATGATTTTTATTTATTTCATTTAACTTGGGATTGCGGGTTTGAAATGATAAAACCCGGATTTTTCCTTTGCAAATTTCGGATTGAAATGATATATTATCTGTATCATTTGACTTAGGTTAGAAAAATTTACGTACAGACCCGTGGTTAATATATATATTTTCTTGAAATTATAAAATATGTTAAAAATGTAAATATTATGATAATTTGATTTTTATTTTAATTTAAAATGATTTTATAAAGTGTTATTGATTTTTCTATAAATTAAAAATAGTTAAATAAATAAATGTTTAAAAGTTGAAATTTGAAGTATAACTTAACTTGGAAAATGTGAAAGTGTTTTAAAATAAAAGTTAAGTTACGAAAATAAAATGGAATTTAAATAAAATTATGAAATGGTAAACTTAATTAAAATGTTAAGTAAATGAAATATTATAAATTTTACATTTATTTTATAAGTGAATTATTAAAGATTTGATAATTGTTTGTGAAACTTTCACTTTGTAAAATCATAAATTAAGGTTTATTTAAATGATTGTTTTTAAAGTAAGAAAATATGATTTTTATAAGTTAAAATGGATTTAACTAAATTTTAATTGTTTATGAAATTGTAGTGAAAGTTTGGAATTTAAATTGACAGCATTCCTGAAATGCTATCATTTCTAAAGTTAAAGATATTACAGCATTTTGTAAATGCTGTAATTGATATAAATGGCTAAAATGAACTAAGTGCTATAGTTACTGAATTTAACTAAAGTTTTATTTGAAATCTAAACCTATTACAGCATTTAAATGCTGTCTTTTGCTAATTGAATTGTTTTTAAACATCTTTCCGTAGCATTTTCTAAATGCTGCAAAAGTTGAAATTTCACTGTTTTAATAAATTTAAGTGAATAAATGAATTCTAAAATGGTAAAATTTTGAGAATTGTATATTGACTATTAAATATAATAACTTCATTTTTAAATGATTTAAATGGAATAATTTGATTTGAAATATTTTGATATTTTGAAATGGATTTGAAATGATATTTGATTTTGAAGTATAAATTACCATTTGGAATATTAACCACGAGATGTAATTAAATTTATGGTTTTATGGATCCATAAAGGATGGGCGATCCCAAGCATCCTCTAAGTTATTATGCATTGCTATTACAGTTCACTTGAGTTGGTTTACATTGTATAAGTATATATGTCCTGACTCGAGTGTTTTGTGTTTTACTTTACGCTCGGGTCAGCCTGAGAATCACAGCTTTTGAATTTATCTTCTAGAGCTAGAGATTAGTTGGAGCTTATCTGTCCATCAGTTATTTCTTATCTTCTAATCCAGTTATTTACTATTCGGTATTGTCTTTGTATTATTGATTTATGTATCCTAACTTCTATTGTATCTATTTTGACTATGAGATTTTGTATATGTTTTGAGAGTTTATATATAGTAGCTTCATGAACTACTATGGTATTTTATTTCCGCTACGAGTTATTCTGATATTCTGTGTCTGTGATTCTGTATTTGATTTTATTTGCTCCAAATTTTATTACAATTTGTTATTTTGAATTATTCAAGTCAGACATATGTGGATTATTGTCGATTTGAATGGTCCAAAATAGTAGGTCGTTACATTTGGTATCAGAGCTTTGGTATTAGGCAAACCTTAGCCTGCGGAGCAAAAAAACTCATTAGAGATAAGGTAGAAATACCCTAGAATGAGTGAAATCATTCTCAGAATCCTTCCTTTGTGAGAGAACGTATTTTCAAGTATAAAATGATTTTCAAATGATTTTAAAGGATTTTTAAAGATTATTTGATATAAAATTTTCTTGTTTTGAAAGAAATTTTCTGGACTTTATCCCTTTCGTATCCACCTTGTTAGTAATTTCTTTGATTAGGATTTCCTTAAAATTCTGAACTTCTATCTTAGTTGGGATTTCTTTGATTAGGATTCCTTTGAATTTTGGAACGCTCCCACTTGTTCTGAAATCCATTCATGTCTCCCCTAATCATATTCTTTTGATTTTTGGAGCATTCCATAACTCCACTTTGAATGACCTCTATAAAGACCGGCGATTCCGCCAAACTTTGAATGATTTGTAAAGGGGTGAAACTCCTTTACAATTGGCATTGATTCACCGGAGATTTCCGTATCCTCGGTTTACAATGTTATCTATCTTCTGCTATACCTGGATTCTATCTCTGGCGATCGAAGGTCGATTTGCCTTAGATTTTCGCATCGATTATATTCCTGAAGTCACGGTTGACCCTATTAAGGTCGCCCGCGATTTATATGAGTTTATCCATCTTCTATTTGGTAATTTAATTATCTCATCTTCGTTCGAGATTATCTTCGAATCAGAATTCTATTTAATTGGAGTTTCCTCTAAATTTGAATCTCTGTTTTGTTTGAAATTCATACTTGAATCATCCCTTGGAAAATTTGTGGTTGATTGTCTTTTGAAAATTGTGCATTCATCGAAGTTGTTATTTTGATAAGGATGACCATATGTTTATAAAAAGGTGAAATGTTTTCGATAAGGATTATATACCATTTTAAAATTGAGAATTTAAAGTTTTGAATGGATTTGAAATTTTGAAATTTATATAAGAAATGGTTTCATATAGAATAATTTATAACTGAAGGTTTTGATTCTGAATTTGAGTGATTGAACTCCGGCATTTTGGAACTGGTTTAAGATTTTGAAATAAAATAATACGATTTGAAAGTATTTTCCGAATAAGAAATGTTTCAAATGATTTTAATGAGTTTCAAATAATTTCGAAGAAATTTCAAAAGAAGTTTGAGAAAATAGAAGTCCAGAACCCACTTATGTCGCTGGAAAATAATTTCGGTGATGAATGCATGCATCATCGACATTGATTTTCGAGTTTCAGAGTGGGGGAGAGGCCACTTCGGTAGCTTTGCTATGCGATTTATTTGTGAAACCAATTTTTGATTTCAAATTCCGAAGTGTGATGTGATATTCGAAAGATATATGTATATATATTTGAACAATTTGAATTGAGCCGGTGTTCAGTCCTCGACTTTCGGATTTGAAACCCATCTTTTGAAATTGATTTATTGATTTGTTGTTGATTTCCAACTCTTGAATTTGAAAATGATTTCTTAAACTATTTTGAAGGTTCGAACACTTCCAAATCAAGGTTAACTTTTCAAAGCTAAGTAATTTTGAAAGGTATAAAGTATATAAGTTTGGTATGTATGTTTAAAGTATGTAGTAATATGATTTAAATAAGTTGAAACTGCTTTGTTAAGTAAATGAATAAGGCTATTTTGAATTTTTCTAATATGAAATTTAGATTTGAAATGTTTTGAAAAGAATTTGGTCTTCAAAATATTTTGAATAAAATTTAGTTTAAATGTTTTAACTTAGTAACATCTTTATAAAACTATATATTTAACAAGTTGGGATAGATACATAAGTTGTACGTATGCTGTTTTATTCGAATAATTAATTTGATCCAAGTTTGAGTACACAAGTTCGAGGTGAATTACACCATTTCGTGTTAGGATTTTTCATTCGATTCTTGATGGCGAATATTTGATATGGATTTTGGGCTTGATTCTAGAATTCTCTATCATAGTATATGGCTATGCAAGGAGACTGATGGTTTCTAGTCGAGAAACCATATCGAAATCCGCATTAGGGAAGTCGAATGGACAATACTAGTTCGAAAGCGAACTTGTGTGATCGAGCGAGCGATCGAGTGTGATTTTGCGAAATGATGACATATGTACATCTTATATTCTAATATCATTAATACACTTGACACTGAAATTGGAAGTTGTTGGGTTGGATATCTTTGTAATTTAATTGGAATTTTTCTTTTATGAAAAACTACTATCAATTTAAAACCATTTTTCAAAACTATTTTTCTTTTGTTCTTCTTAAACAAACTATTTTATATACAAAACTATTCTAAGTTAAAAATCTTTTATAAAGCAAAGATGTTCAATCCCATATGGCTCTTCATGCAGCGAAATTTATTATTTTTGAAAAGTTTTGATCCTTATATAAGATGAACCTTATGTAAATATAAGATGATTTTGAAAACCATTGATTTTGGAAATGAATTGGTTGACTTAAATTTTGTTGATTTAGAAATTTGGATTATTTTCTAAACTTATGATTTTGGAAACTGTATTGATATTGAAACAAATTGAAATTGAGAACCTTGTGTTACTAAATACTTGATTTGGAAGTTATCGAACTTATATAAAATTTGGTTTGTATTAGTATGATGTTGATTCGAAAACTATGGATTTGAAAAGGTACTCAATTTGAAAAGTGAAATCTTATATAATTGAAGTCTATATAAGTGTGATTTGATATACTATTGATTTTGGAAAGTATTTGATTTGAAAATGAAATCTTATATATAATGGACTTTATATAAGTATGATATTTGAAAGTGATTTGAAAAGGTACTATATGATACATATTTTCGAAGTAAAGATATGGAAAGTGCCTTCTGCTTGATATCTACTTTGTGGCCACATTGTGGATTCATTCTATCGATATTTCTCTGATTTTTGGTTTTCCGAATATGATACTCGAGTTTCCATCGAATTCCATGTCAATCTCCATGGTCTTACGAGCGCGACTTCATGGCGTAATCGCAGGGTTGGGGGCGGCCTACGGGTACGGATGTTTCCTGGGAGATCCAGGCGTAACCATTGTGTATCTGCGATCTATTGGGTTGCTTGGTAGCGAAATCAGCTGGGGCTGCGAGAGCCTAGGGTACGGATGTTTCCTGGGAGATCCAAGCGTAACCATTGTGTATCTGCAGTACTACCAGTCTTCATGGTGTAATCGCAAGGTTGGGGGCGGCCTACGGGTACGGATGTTTCCTGGGGGATCCAGGCGTAACCATTGTGTATCCGCGATCCATGATCGACATGTTTTGTTTTTTTTTTGGATTGTACTTTCCATATCTGTTTTTAAAAGTTTTTCCAGTATTTTCACTGGGTGTTGAAACAAGTCTACTAAGTACCTGGGGAATTCTAGCTTTGCGCCTGATCAACGCACTGCCGGAGTCTGCAGGAACGAGGATAAACTTGTTAAGACATCGAGTTATAAAAGTATTTTGATAAAATATTATATAAAGGATATTTTGATCAATTACTTCCTTTTAAAAAATATTTTAAAGTGTTTTAAATATTGTTTACTTCTTAACTAACAAGTTGAATTTAAATGACTTTTATGGATATAATAAAATGGATTTAACCAAATTATTAAGTATTAAAGAATTCCAATTGAAATTTATATGGTTTTAAATTAATGGCTCAACCTTGTCTTTCGTCCTATTTTCCCTTCTAGCTATTCCTATTCTCCATCTTGTTAAACTTACCTATAACAACAGTTATCAGGTATAATTTTAATCTTCTTGTCATCTTGTCTTAATCCTATTCCATTCTATCTTTTCTGTATTTTCCGTACCTCATTCCTTTTCGAGGACGAAAAGATTTGAGTGGGGGAGAGTGTAACAACCCTGTATTTTGTGATTATTTTAATTGATTTCCTGATTTAAAAACTTTATTTTATTTATTAAAATGAATAAATTTTGTTATTTTAAATATAAATTTTGATTTTGATGTGAATTAGAATTCCAAACATGACTAAAAAGAATATTTTCCAAAAAGGTGAATTTTGGTCAATATGGTCAAACTTTGACTTTTAATTTAAAATTTTTAAAGTTTGAAATTTTGAATTTTATCTTTTATTATGAAAGTAAATAAAATTTTAAGAATAATGCTTTTCGTTTCGTTAAAATCTGATTAATATTGTGAAAGTTATGCCTTTTTAACTATTAAGTTAAATTTGTTGTATTTAACAAAATTGTTTATTTTAAATTATATAAATAATATTTTATTTCGTCATGTAATGTTCTAATTTATATTTATATGGGTAAAATAACATGTTATGTATATATTTTGGTTTTAAAAACATTTTTCATAGTGTAATTGACATTTTCCAATGTCAATTGTATTCTGTTTATAATTTCAAATTTCCAGTTTCATTTAATTAAAGAAATTCTTTGTTTATTTTCTATTTTTTAAGACTTTATTTTATTTTCATTTACACTTCATTTTTTTCAGAATTTATTTTATTTTACTTTACTTTTATTGGTTTAGAAGTAAAGTTATAATTTTTTCTAAAACTAGTGATATTCTATTTGCAATTTTTAAGTCCTATTTTGAATTTTTAAACAATTTCTTTAATTCTTTTTCTATTTTCTCTAAATTTAATTATTTATTTCACTTTAGAAATGATAAATGAATTATTTATTTCAAAGTTTTGCTTTAGAATATTTTTAAAATGAAGTTGTTAATTTTCCAAAGTCAATAGTGATTTATTTGTAATTTCTGGACCATGTTTTCAATTTTTAAGCAATTTCTTATATTCTTTTTCCATTTTCTTTAAAATTAATTATTTATTTTTATTTTATATTACTTCGTTTCGGTTCTAAAGTCAAATTACTGATTTTATTTTGTTTTATTTGAATTAAAGAAAAAGGAAATATGAAAGAGTTTAAAATGCTTTAGAAACTGATGTCTTTTCATCTCCTATGTCCTTTCAATTGCCACAACTCCTCATTTACTTCTTTTGGCTGTGTATTACTTTGTTTGGCCGTGTATTCCAGTGCTCATTCCTGCAAAAAAAACATTTGTTCCTCATTCTATTCATGGCTTGCAAAAAAATTTGGTAATGGCTACTTTTTCCTTCTTCTTCTCATTTTTTCATGGTTTTTGCCTTGTTTCTTTGATTCTTTTGCACTTCCTCCTCCTCATATCCATGGCCACCACCTCCTACACCTCTTCCCTACCATCATCACCAACTATACTCCAGGTCATGACCATGGCCGAACCCACCATGGTGACCAAACCCCTCAAAAATGCAACCTAGGCCTTAAAAACAATGTTGTGACCACTATTTGCATCACCACTTCATTTTCCACCACCACCACCACCTTTGGCCGCCACCACCACCTCTGACCAGACCACCACACACCCCTCTAGCCTCTGACCTGACCCACACTCCACTGGCCGACCCCAAACACCCCATGGCGGAGCCTCTTTGTTGAACCAAAACTCATCTTTGTTGCCTAAAACCTCTTCACCTTCCTATGTTGTAACTTCCTCCACTTGTTCTAGCCTTTATGCGATACATTCCTATGTTCAAACCTGATCCAAAGTCATGCCAAACCTGAGCCAAAACATCCTCTAGGCTGTGCAAGCAAATGTAGAAAGCAAGGCAAAGGTCATTGCATTCATATTTGTTTTTATTCCAAAGTTGTATCATTTCAAAGTTGCATTGAAATTTATAATTTGTTTGGTTTTGTTTTGGGTTGTAACACAAGATCTATAGCTTGGATCTCGCTCTCCACTCAAATTCTAGTCTTGTCATTGTGCTTTTGATTCCGTTGTGTCATTTGTATTGCAATCTCCAGCCATAGAGGTGAGTAAATCTCACCTGACATTTATACTTATGCAAATGTGAATTGACAACAATTGAATGTGTAGTACTATTATGTTATGTTATCCATGTCTGTGATTATTAATTATATGATGTTATTGTTAAACCTGATTATTTACATGTCATCTCATCTATTACTAATATATGTTGTTAAACTGTTCATTTATATCTGTTTATCACACTGCAAGTTCCATGTAGATTAGATCACTATGGGTTGAAATGATACATACCCGAACGGACTTTAGAATAAGGAAAAATCGTTATGAGCTGAAATGATAGGCCTGAATGATTTTTATTTCATTTAACTTGGGATTGCGGGTTTGAAATGATAAAACCCAGATTTTTCCTTTGTAAATTTCGGATTGAAATGATATATTATCCGTATCATTTGACTTAGGTTAGAAAAATTTACATACAGACCCGTGGTTAATATATATATTTTCTTGAAATTATAAAATATGTTAAAAATGTAAATATTATGATAATTTGATTTTTATTTTAATTTAAAATGATTTTATAAAGTGTTATTGATTTTTCTATAAATTAAAAATAGTTAAATAAATAAATGTTTAAAAGTTGAAATTTGAAGTATAACTTAACTTGGAAAATGTGAAAGTGTTTTAAAATAAAAGTTAAGTTAAGAAAATAAAATGGAATTTAAATAAAATTATGAAATGGTAAACTTAATTAAAATGTTAAGTAAATGAAATATTATAAATTTTACATTTATTTTATAAGTGAATTATTAAAGATTTGATAATTGTTTGTGAAACTTTCACTTTGTAAAATCATAAATTAAGGGTTATTTAAATGATTGTTTTTAAAGTAAGAAAATATGATTTTTATAAGTTAAAATGGATTTAAATAAATTTTAATTATTTATGAAATTGTAGTGAAAGTTTGGAATTTAAATTGACAGCATTCCTGAAATGCTATCATTTCTAAAGTTAAAGATATTACAGCATTTTGTAAATGCTGTAATTGATATAAATGAACTAAATGGCTAAAATGAACTAAGTGCTATAGTTGCTGAATTTAACTAAAGTTTTATTTGAAATCTAAACCTATTACAGCATCTAAATGTTGTCTTTTGCTAATTGAATTGTTTTTAAACATAACTTTCCGTAGCATTTTCTAAATGCTGCAAAAGTTGAAATTTCACTGTTTTAATAAATTTAAGTGAATAAATGAATTCTGAAATGGTAAAATTTTGAGAATTGTATATTGACTATTAAATATAATAACTTCATTTTTAAATGATTTAAATGGAATAATTTGATTTGAAATATTTTGATATTTTGAAATGGATTTGAAATGATATTTGATTTCGAAGTATAAATTACCATTTGGAATTTTAACCACGGGATGTAATTAAATTTATGGTTTTATGGATCCTTAAAGGATGGGCGATCCCAAGCATCCTCTAAGTTATTATGCATTGCTATTACAGTTCACTTGAGTTGGTTTACATTGTATAAGTATATATGTCCTGACTCGAGTGTTTTGTGTTTTACTTTACGCTCGGGTCAGCCTGAGAATCACAGCTTTTGAATTTATCTTCTGGAGCTAGATATTTGCTGGAGCTTATCTGTCCATCTGTTATTTCTTATCTTCTAATCCAGTTATTTACTATTCGGTATTGTCTTTGTATTATTGATTTATGTATCCTAACTTCTATTGTATCTATTTTGACTATGAGATTTTGTATATGTTTTGAGAGTTTGTATATAGTAGCTTCATGAACTACTATGGTATTTTATTTCCGCTGCGAGTTATTCTGATATTCTGTGTCTGTGATTCTGTATTTGATTTTATTTGCTCAAAATTTTATTACAATCTGTTATTTTGAATTATTCAAGTTAGACATGTGTGGATTATTGTCGATTTGAATGGTCCAAAATAGTGGGTCATTACAAACTTACCTATTGATCTGGTGAAAATAACCAAAGCAGGGGGATCGGGTGTAGAAACGTTCCTAAGAAAACAACTTCAGAAATGAAGAAAATTAATAACTTTTAACTACTTTGAAAATGATAAAATGAAAGTGATCAACAAACAACTTTAAACTACTGTGAAAAAATAAAAATAAAGTTACCAAATAAAAAACATTCAGATTCACTAGATTCCTGATCCAGATGGTTCTAATTCAACGGTTTCTTACAAAATAAAAGGTATTTATCAAATGATTTGAAAGAAATATAGTTTGTGGGAATCAAGAGAGAAAATAGAAATTAGAACGTTAACAAAATTGAAAAACATATTAGAAGATGAATTTGTAAATTAATGCAAAGAGAGGACGAAGTTACAGAAAAAGAGAGGGGAACTATCAAAAATACGTTTTCTTAATTATTAATAAATTAAGAGCAGAAGAATGCTAAGAGACAAAACAATTAATAGCAATAAATACAATGGATACATGAATTGTGATTGAAAAGGAGTCGGAGGAGGCAATTGCAAATTATTTACTCAAATTGATGAGAGATAAGTATTTAGCTTCAGATTGAATGAGAAATAAGAATACGAAAAATCTTTTATTCTCTTTTATATATAATAGAATAGATATCAAAATTATACTTTATCCAAACTATCAATAAGTTTTACCATAGGGTTGTACTCGTCAATAGGAGTCTAAAACAAAAAATCGCGGGTTAATTAGATTTAAAGTGAGTGATGTATGGCAATTTAAAAATTAACGTACTTATATTATATAAATAAACATATAAATTTAAAATATATCTCACAAACTAACTCAAACGGCCCAGCCCACTAGCACTCCAACCCGAACCCACTTTACATGCTACAATGCCTTTCTTGTTCCCAAATTTAAAATCGCGCATGCCCTACTCTTAAAAACCTGCTTCGATAATTACACCACCACCATCGCTTCGGCCACTATTGGACCACACCTCCACCGCCATCAGGAATGCCGCCCCCAGCCTCACCTTCAAGTTCACCCACATCAAGCTCGATGCCTCTAAACGTCGATGTGAATCACAAACCCGAACCCATAAATAAATAAGATCAAAACCTTAGTTTAGCCTCTCGCCATAGTCGTGGTCCACAGGACCACCTCCGAGCTTACCCATGACCTCGCCTCGAGCTTCCACCCGGCACCCTTCGCTCCTTCTCTAGTCTACTATGACGCCAAACAAATAGATGAACGGAATTTGATCAGAAATCATCCATGGCCAACTCTGGCCATTTCATCACCCGCGAGCACTCCTTAAAATCATATCTCGACGAGATAAACACGATCATGTCCTTCATTCTCCATTTCAAGGTCGTCGAAAAATGACCAAAATCCAACCACTACTGTTTTCGACCAATTCCGACCACCTTGCTTGACGAGACGATGAACGGTAATTTTTAAAAATTACTAGAAGCTAAAACGAACAACTTCCATGTCGAACACTTTGGCTAATTTCAAATAGATTTGGAGTTCTTGATTTTTGAAAAGGAGAGGTTGGTTATTTTTCTAGGTTTTGAAATTTATAGGGAAGATGATCAAATGAAAATAATGTTTGCATATACATAGGCAAACCACTCAAAAAATGATGGAAAACACAAGGACAAAGAAAAGATGGAAGGAAAGAAAGTAAAGAAAGGCGATTGAGGTGAACTGAGGGGGTGTGAAGTGAATGAAGTGAGGTATCGAGTATAAAATAAGTAACACCAAGCTTCCAAGCTAAGCACCATCAAATAGGGCACCCCGCAACACAATATTTTGTTCGCGTATAGACTGCAAATGGCAGAAATAAAAATACGATCATGCACAACAATATGACACGATAACAAACAACAATAAAATACACTGGTTATTCTGTTATGTGAAATTTCAAAAATACTTATGTTTTCCGTAGAATACGTCAAACGATAATTTAAATATTTTCCAAATTAAAAATTATGGAAAAATCCCATAATATCATGTAAAAATACGTTACTAAAAAGTAATTCATTTTATCAAATTTTTATTTTCTTATTATTTATTATATTCAAATAAAATTAAAATATTTAAATATATTACATAATTCCATTCGAAACGTTTAAAAATCTCGAGTCGTTACATTCTTCCTCCTTACAAGAATTTCGTCCCTGAAATTCCATCACTATCAAACTAAGAAAAACTAAGCCCACATAAGTGCTTAACGGTTTCCATAACCCCAAACGACGTGTATAAATTATCCGCACATAAAATATGAATTGATCATTACTCGAATACATAAACTTTTCTTCCAGACTAGTAACATTTACCTGACTTTCTTAGTGCGGACTCTGATCAGGTTCCTTGATTAGAAACCTCCATTTTTCTTACATAGCCATATGCTATGATAGAAAACATAAGAAACATATCAAGAACCCTCACCAAGTGTTTGCCGTTAAGAATCGAGTGATAAATCCTTATTCGGGTCGATGTGAATCACCTTAAAGTCATGTACTCGAATCTTGGATCAAGAACCGTACGAAGAAATGATCTACATACAACTTACATACTTATGCTTACTTATACCAGTTTTTTTTTATTTCTAAAATCATTTATGAAAATATTTCATAAAAACTTAAGTTTAAACTTGTATAACACCCTACTATATCTTGAGAGTATATATACAATATCATATTTGTTTTACTTAACTAGGATGTCCAACAAAGTTAAAACTTGTTTTAAATTCTTACTATCTTTCCATTCTAGAGTTACAAAACTCTACTTTAATATTTTGACAAATAATTATCTTTAATTGCTATATCTATCCAGAAGTTCTCGACTATCCAAAATCGTCAAAAATTACATTTTATTTCAACAAATGAAAACTACTAAACACATATCATAATGATATGCATAAACTAAGCTATTCTAATGGATAGGATACACGAGTCCGTATAATAACTTAACTAAAAGCTTAAGAACTAAACTCAAGGGTTTTTATTTCTTATCATTTGAACTAATAATTATATACATATCTCCATTGGTATATAAAATCTTACTTTTGGAAATTAAACAAAATTTGTTTTACCAAAACAACTCTATAGTAAGTTACTATGGTAGCATTCTCGCACTTAGAAACTCAAAAATGAATGCTGATGATGCTGTAGTCATCATCAAAGTTATTTTTCAGCGACAAAAGCAAGTTTAGTGCGTTCTATCTCTTTAAAATCCTTTTAGAAACATTTCTATACACAAATACCTTTAAATAAATATTTTTATTATTTTTCCCCAAAACTTTGAAAAACAATTTCAAAATACTCGGATTTAAGTTCTTAAATTCTTAATTTTAAATCCTTTTTATTTATAAACCCTATTTATAAACCATACTTATATAATTTCACTTTCTTATATAAAATCATTTCACAAATGTACATCTTTGTCTAGATAAAATAAAACCTTTTATTAATATTAAATTTTAACCCAACATTATCACTGAACGCCTTACAGTCAAACTGTGAAACTGAATTCACAAGGTTGTCATATTAAGTGTACCCACAATTACTGTCCACCCAATCCACGCAGTGAAAAGATAAAACTGCTCATAAACTGGCAAAGCACAACCAATTAAACAATAAATGATAATAACTAAATATTATCATTTCTTAACAAACAAACATATCATAAATATTTAAAAATAATTATTTTATATATAAATATAATCTTAGGTAAAATTATTTCATTTACCAATTTTAAAACAATACTATGTCGGTTTCTCTTGTTCAAGTGTTTAGAATCCCTTATCGATAATATTGATCAAGCGCATCGACTAGAATTCATAAGCCACTCAACAGACCAATCAACATAATATAAAACATTTTTATAGCACTAACAAATACGCTCTCGTAATATACACTCAAACTCATTCTAGGGTGTCACTTACCCTATCTCTAATGAGTTTACCCTACCAAAGCCTAGGTGTTTGCTAAACCTAAGCTTCGATACCACGTGTAACGACTGGCCTTTTCGACTCTCAGAAGTTGACACTAATATATCCACGGTATTCACGTGTCGAGTATCCACGTGTCGGAAAAAAAGTTTTTTGGGGTGAAAGAAAGAAAAGATAGAATAGAATCTCACATCATGACAAGTAATATATATTATAAAATGATCTTACAAAAGAATAGATTTTTTATACATACAACAATCAGAGTAATACTAACCTATCATCAGCTCGGACAGTTATAACAGCCTATCCTCACAAATGCTAATAAATACAACACAACAACTATAGCAGAAATTAAGATATACGTCAATACGTCTTGGAGGCATCCATCTCGTCTCCTAAAGCATCCATAACAAATCTGAAAATATGCTCAAGCTGACCCGAGCATTATAAGAAAATAACGTCGGATCGGTCTGGTAAACCAGCATGGGAAACACAATCAAATGGATTTTTAATATCATAAAACCTTTCAAAAATTAAGGTTTCATATAAGACTATGCCCCACATAAACACGAATGGGTTTTTACCTTACGATAACCAAACCGTTTTATTAGAAAATTCAGTGATATTATAATAATGTCTAGGGTTTAAAATCAATATTGAATCGTAGCCAAAATGGTTATATCAATTACATTCCAGTATAATAGGTATACAACTAAGTCCGTAAAGGCATGTATTGGAGATTGGATTTACATTAATGAATAGGCAACTGCGGTACTGTCCGTCACAGTACACCTCTAGAAAAAATGTATCGAGATCAACAAGAATACCTTGCACCCCTGTCAAAACAGAGCCAACAGCACCTTTAACATGGAATACTGGATTAAATCATTCCTCGGACACCAAGGCTTCAAAACATTTGCACCTGGCATTACTCTTCCCGAGCGCATGCATACCAAAATCCATAAATATCTAATCTAAATGGAGGAATGATGCTCCTAATGGTAGCGAACCACATAGCTCTGATGCATATCCCTTGTTATAGTCATTACCAGGTTGTGAGGCTTGTGAGGTCATGATTACCTTTTTCCTCTCTTAGCAAATCCCACTTGGAATTCTAATACTGCCTTCTAGGAAATAATGCAATTCCAACATTCATCCGTACAAGTTGTTAGGATATGAACAAACCGAAGGCACTACACTACTTCTGCTACATTTATTTTGGAATCACCTTCAGGATTAGTAGCAAGTAGCTCGTGCACTTCAAAGAATTATGTTTTCGATTCCATCATCTCGAACCAGTCTCAAACCTCTTCCAAAGCATCGAATACGTATATGGTTTTGATGTGGTTATGGTTTTGAGTCATCTCATATAAGTATACACCCCCACTTACCGATCGCTCCAAAACCAAATCGATAGTTATGGTAAATTCATCTCCGGTTCATTTAGAAATGATCAGACAATACATAAGAGCGGAGATCGCCTCCTAACCGTTTAAGTAGATGGATTTCCTTAAGTCCTATAAGAACACGATAAGTTTATACGCATGGTATAACATCATCGAAGAAAACTGTATCCTCGTGTTTCTTCTAGATATTTCCAAAATTAAAAATTGACCAAGATTTGATAGTCGGTTATTTAACTATCAAATAAACAAACAATCACACATAGATATTATTCCATGTAGGAAGCACTAAGCCTCTATTAATTTATCTTTCATTAATTATATCTCTTTGCAAATACTTGTATTGAATACTTTTACAAAAATATACATATGTATGCTACTCAATCACTGGTCATTTATACTCTTTCAATACTTGGAAAAATATCCAAATACTTATCTCAACGGTATAGTATATTCACAAAACACTACACTTTCAATACTTGGAAAATATATCCATATACTTGTCTCAATGGTATAAGTATATTAACAAATCTTAAGGAAGATTTACTCTTTTCCAAATTCATATTTAAATAGGCCAAAAACAAAATTTATTTAAAACATGGCTTACTTTAAACCCAAACCACTTTCCCTTCGGTGTTAAGTATGGAAAGAACGCTCCCATACCACTATAATTAAGAAGGATTATTTATCAAAATCAAACATCATTCCTTTTATGAAATTCCCATTTTATAAACCCACTCCATGTTTACAAATCTTTTTATAAATCTCTAAATTAATTTATAAAACTTCTTTGATAAATCTTTAAAATTATCTATAAAACTCTTTTACGAATCTCAAAATTATTTATAAAACTTCCTTTTTTAAAATCTCCTTTCTATTTATAAAATTCCTTTCTATTTATAAAACTCTTTTCTATTTATAAAACTCTTTTATAAATCTTCCTTTATAAAAACTCCTTTAAAAATCCTTTATAGAAATCCCTTATAGAAATCCTTTATTGAAATCCTTTTATAGAAATCTGAAATTCATTTTTATAAATCTTATATATTTAACATAAATCTTCGTTAGCATTAATATATCACTTATAAATCCATTTTTTTATCTGTAAATTACCATTTATGAATCTCTCTTTTATTTATAAATCTCTGTTACAAAATATCATTTATTAAGTTGTTACCCGCCTTTTGGCAAGGCTGTGATACTTTGGAGTTGGATAAATGGATTTGCGATCATTAATGTAGGAAACCCGGAGAGATGATTATCAGGTCTAGAGATCAGTTAAAAGAAAGGCTATTGATGACAGTCAAGCGGATTCAAGCAAGTAGCACTCAAGAAATGGCAAATTATGGATTTGCACATCCTCTTGGCAGGGGATCAAATGGATCAATATGGTTATGAACGGATCGGATTGGATCACTATGGATATGGATATTCAACTCAGTAGATCAACTCAACGAAAATCGGTCAATATCTCAACAAACACTCAAGGAACTATGCAAACAACTCAAGAAACCATAAGAAGGCACAGAGTGGGACCCACCATAGGGATCGCCGGGCTCCATATGGTCTTGTTGACCGTTCAGTGCCATCCCCCCATAGGGATTGGTGCCGATTGCTCATAAAGGCCTAGATGGGCTCCATTTTTTTGGAGGGGTTCGTCTTGGTCTTGGGCACCTACACGTGGATTTTCAACTGGACATTTTACTATCTTCTCCTATAAATACTGAATCACTGGCTCAAGGAAAGGGATCTTCTTTCAGGCTCTCTTCATTTTCTTCCCTAGGCTATACTCTGCCATTTTGATTCTTGAATTTCATTGATTGTAACTGTAATCAGAAGTATAAATAAAAAAAGAAAACTTTTGGAGTGGATGTAGGTCGAAGTACGCTGAATCACTATAAAATCTCATGTTCATTGTTTGCGCCAAAAATGGTCACAAACACCCAATTGCAGATGAAAGCAACAAATCTCAGTCACAGATCACAGATAGATTATATGTAATAGAATTAAATATGAAGAACACTCAAAAAATTAAAAGGAAAGAAGTAGAAAGACCAGATTTTAGTGGTTCGGCGTTGTAGCCCACGTCCACTTTGAAGAGTTGTTCTTTTATTGATGATTCTCTACTAATTTACAAGAGTATAATTGATAGTATCCGAGGTACAATGGAGTTCAGCAGAGTAATGGCATAGAAGAGCCAAAATATCCCTTTTCTGAAGCTCTTGGACTGCTATTTATAGGTGTAGGCTAGAAATATCTGTCCCAAACTTCAGAAGACTCCTTCCATCATGCGGGTGGGCTCATGCGATCGATCCCCGGTCGTTTGGACTCGATCCGTGATCGATACGAATGAAATTCGTATCGATCAAGATTTAGCCCAATTGAGTCAAGATCGATCATGAACATTCCTGAGGTTGCACACAAGCTTCTATGAAAATTTGGTAGCATTTGGACTTCTAGATCTCGAGTTATGATCGATGCAAGTTTGAATTTGTTGAACGCTGCTAAGATCGTATCGCTTCCATTCGCATCGATCTGTTCGCATCACTTCCAGGCACGTGCTTGCTAGGTGATGTAGCGCTAACTTTTAGGATCGATCCACTTTTCATGCCGAATGATCGAGTCATCCACTTGACCATGCCTTCTTCGTATCGATTATGTGATGCTCTGTTCGTATCGATCATTTCACGCATCCTTCGTATCGATGACTATATGCATCCTTCGTATCACTCACTATATGCATTATTCATATCGACTATCTAGTGATATGTGTCGTGTCGATGGAAGGGAATCGTTACGAGATGACTGGGTGGCAACCGATACGAAATGAATGGAGGGCGATCGATACGAAATGGTCGTTTGTCAGGGCATGATCGATACGAAGGGGAGCAATATTTGATGGATATGAATAGGGTCGGTGCCAGGTGATGGATACGAATTGAGGCTTATGGACCGATGGATACGAAATGGATCAATGCGAAAGTGATGGATACAAAAGGGATCAATGAGAGACAGATGGACACGAAATGGATCGATGCGAACTGATGGATACGAACAGAATATGCTTCTCGCAGAATTTGATCGATCCATAACTTGAGCACACGGACTCCGATCGACTTGAAATTTGAAGTGTTGGCTTTCATAGTTTTGATTGTCGTGTCATGTTAATTGTAGCTCGATCCGGACTCGGACAAAATTTACCAGCATCCATAGTGAACTTTGTAGGTAATTGGTCATCGGGACTGATTATCTTCCGTTTTCAGTCAATTCTTTGGTGTCACGGCCTTGCCAAAAGGTGGGATAACACTTTCCCCCCAAAACATGCCTTGCGATAGGAAGGTGTGTTTTGTAGTTCGACAAGCTGGATGTTCTTATCCTGATAATGTCCTGTAAAGAGGTTGATAATCTTACCTGACTGTGAATAGCGATCATTCGAGATCGTATGTTGTTCGGGGCGGTATGTGACCATTCGGGTGGATGCCGTTCGAGTCGAGTTGTGACCGTTCGCGGTCGAGTGCCGTTCGTGGCAATGATGACCGTTCGCGGTCGGGTGCCGTACAAGGCGAATTGTGACCGTCCGAGGCCAGGTGTCGTTCGAGGCGAATTGTGACCGTTCGAGGCCGAGTATCGTTCGAGGCAAATTGTGACCGTTCAAGGCCGGGTGCCGTTCGAGGCGAATTGTGACCGTTCGAGGCCGGGTGTCGTTCAAGGCGAATTGTGACCATTCGCGGTCGTGGTGCCGTTCGTGGTGCCGTTCGTGGCAAATTGTGTGTGCCCGGGGGGGACTTAGTATCATTAATGTCGGATTTCATATTCGAGTGAGTTTCCGAATTGTTTGTTATGGCGGTTTATCGCCATCTCAGAGCGTGCCTGAGGACCGTTCGCGATCCCGTACATGTGTAAGTGACTTAGCCGTTATGGAATTACAAATACCAAATTTACATTCAAAACGAGTCTTACAAAATAAATGTTCAACCAAATAAATGTTCAACCAAATAAAGTCCAGATGCAAAGAATAGAAAACAAAAGCAAAGCAGAGACGTCAAAGTGCAGACACATACACTAATGCGGTTGATAGTCGTCTCAGAGCACGCCTAAGGACCGTTCGTGATCCTGTACATGTGTAAGCGACTTAACCGCGCTAGTGTGGAGTTTGCGACTTATTCATCATTGTTTCAATCAGTTAATGACAAGCTGATGCCTCGATCCTGAGCCGTCCCCAGTTGATGCAGATGGTGGTCGTTCTTGATCCACCATTGTTGCTCGCCTTCTCACGTATTGTGATAGCATGCCGTTCTGGATATGCCATTCTATCTCATCCCTCAAGTTCCTGCAATCATTTGTACTATGGTTGCTTAGCTCGTGGAATAAGCAGTCCTTGTCTGATTTCCTCTCATTGCTGGTCGGATCCCACCTCATCGGCCTCCGGTAGGGAACCTGCCTCCTAGTGTCTTGGTAGATTCGTTCCAAAGTCTCGTTCAGCTCTGAATAAGAGGTGAATCTTGGCTCCTTTCGCGGCCGCTTTGGCTCATCACAATTGTCCTCTTCTTTCCGTTTCCCTTCCTCCTTGCCTGAATCCTTTCTTGGCGGATCTCTGCATTTGAATGCATAAACATCAACCCCCTCTCCTTCCTCTCTCTCAGCATTTGCATCCTCTTATCGTAGAAACCTTTCTGCCTCATGGTAAAACTCTCCTAAGTCCATAGGTGGATCCCTCGTCAACAAATTTGTAACGACCCTGAATTTTTGACATTTGAAATTTGAATATTTAATTGAGTTTAAATATTCGAATGATAGTTTCATTTGAAATTTGAGATATCAGAATGAATTTGGCGATTTAATTTTTGAATTTAATCGCTAAATCTGGGTAAACTATTGTATCTTCAGTTTTAAGCTGATTAAAAATATTTTCAAGGCTCAGAAAATTTATAGTGATAATACTGAAGGTAATGGAACTTTCAGAATTGAATTTGAAACTGTTTTGTTCAGTTTTGAAATTTAGTTGTTTAAATTGAATTTAAAAATAGCCTTCCGAGGCACAGTCTCGGAATTTGACGAAACTAGTTCCATTGGATCCGTAATATTGAATTATTATCGGATTTCAAATTTCGGAGTGTTTGGAGTTGTCGTGTGATCGTACGACATATAAACGCGCTAAAATAATATAACGAGATATTTTTGAATATAAAAATATAAAATTTTAAATCAGCAGCCACCCTATCTCTGTTAGAAGCCGACCTATGCTTGACTATATCATTCCTCCTCGTTTTTTAAAAAAAAAAGAGAACAATGGCAGCTGAAAATCGAGAGTGATATCAGCCTCCCGTTCTTTTCTTTCGAAACCATAACCACGAGAGAATCATCGTTCGAAAATAGATACGTGACCAAATCAATCGAACCCAGCCTCAAATCACAGCGACTTCGAAAAAATGAGGGCCGACTTCGATTCGAAATCGAAAACCAGGGTTCAAGTCATTCGATTAATAAATGTCAATTCGTTTTGGGTCGCGATAGAGGCTCTCGATCGAACGAGGAGAGGTTTCGCATCGACTGTTGGTGGCTGCAAGGCAAGTCACGCGATCGAGAGGGGTTGTTCGTAGGGCATCAAGCGGTGGCGACGTGCAAATAGGATATGCCAACCGTGTCGAAGTGAGGCGCGTGGGGATAGGGCATGTCGCGAGGTGCAGTTTTGATTTGGGGCATTTCGTTTTGGTCGATGGGAGAAGGAATCGCGAGCAGCGATCGAGTCAAGGGAAGCGGCGGCGTACGGATGCGATGGATGGTTGTTCGAGCTATGGCCTGGGTTCGAAACAAATTGTCAGTAAGGTATTTTCATTTTATTTTATATATAAGAAGTTTAAATCCAGATTTTTTACAAACATATCCATATATTAAAAAATTTAAACAGTAAAAGGATTACTGTTGTTTATATACAGTAAAGAGATATTTATAGAGAAAGAAGAAAATATTCCAGTGAAGTATATAAGCATATTTTTCAATTTATATACAGTAAACAGAAAAGAAAATGTAAAGCAGTTATGTTCTGAATTATTCAATTTTTTTAGTCACTAAAGATTTGTAAAAGGAAAATTAGTTTAAATTATCAGTTTGAATAAAATTGTTAGTTAATGAAATAATTTAATAATAAGTGATTATTCGATTTTTCGAATATTAATTAAATTTTATAAAATTGTTATACAAGGTCTAAAATCGAGAAACAAACTGGAATGGAAAATGGACTGCAAAAATAAAAGCAAAGGTGAGATCTTCTCACTCAAATAAAAATTGGAATTTCAGTTATTGATTGATTGACTGTTTGGATGTGATAGTATATATAGTAGTATATAGCAATATATATATATATTGGAATATGTATATATTGGAGTTGTTGATTTCCCGCATTATATAGCGGATGAGACTCTATGCGCCGCATAATAGCGGATGATATTTTATAAATCCCATATACCGCGACATTCCACCTCGAAGTGGAATTGGTATTGTGCTAACATCTGTGGATGCAGGGAAACAGGTTGGAGGGATCCAACTGGATTCCTCAAATTATATGAATTTGTTTCATATGTTGTATGAATTTGTTTCATATGCTGTGTGATAATTTATTTATAATCTGTGTATGATTATATCTGTGATTGAATTTGTTGAAGGCTATAATTTAGCCGAATGTATTTTTGGTATCGTTGGATACCAGAAATAAATAAATTTTGATTTTTGAAATTTAAAGCAGGAAATTTTAAGTAAATTTCTTTTGAAAGAATTGGGTGAATTTAAAAGAAGGAATTTTAAAAGTATAAATTTGATTTTTGTAATCTTATTGAATTATTTCCAAAATATGGGAAAAGATATTAATAAATGGATTTTGAATAATATTGTTGAAAAGTTGAAGAATTTATTGAAAATGGAATTTTAAATGGTTTGGAAAAGATAAAGGAATTTATTTTTAAAAAGTGATAAATTTGTTTAAAATCAAATTGATATTTGATTTGGTATTTGAAATTAAATCTTTGGGAAATCGATATGAAAATTTATTTGGTGTTGAATTAAAATGGATTTTGTGTTGAAATAAAATTGAAAATTATAAAAATGGATTTTGTGTTGAAATGAATTTAGAAATCGATTTGCAAATGATTTGATATTTGGGAAATAAACTTAGAAATCAATTTCTAATTGATTTGGAATTTGAAATAAATGTGGAAATCAATTTGAGAGTTGATTTGTAGTTGAAAGTGAATATTTGAAAAATCGTGTATAAGTGAATATTTGGAAATTTAAATTCACAATGGAATTTGTAAAAGAAAAGTGAAAATAAATAATATCGGGAATTTTTATTCCAAGAGTGAAATGTGATTTGAAATTTGTTTTCAAAGTGATGAAGTGGGAAATTGTTTTGAAATTTGTTTTCAAATGGTTGAAGTGTTAAACCATACCTCGCGAAGATATTTGAAATTTAATAATTTGGGATAATTATTTAAATTGGTTGATTGTTGTGAATGTTGTTGATAGTTAAATAACCGACTATCAATATTTGCCTTTGAAATGGCACTTGAATTTGTTTTTAAAACAAACGCTCATTATTTGGTTAAGCTGGGAGAGGACTTTGTGTCATATAACCCATTCCGAATAGTGATACGTCGTGAATGGATAACATTTGAAGACCGGTGTGAAGACCGGGTATTTTCGAAAATGAAAGGACAACCTGTCGAATGTCTCTGCACCGAGTTGCTCCGGTATAGAGATTTATATCACTCTTCTTGTGATGGGAAGTCCGGACGTGATTAGTGAATACCCGGATTACAAGGGCTTCTTTGGAAGTGCCTTCGGTTCCGTTCGATCCCAGAACGGACTTGTATGGATGTGTGTCTAACGTTACACTTTGAGATGTAAAGCTGGTTTCTGTCAAATACATTTCTGTTGGTGGCGGAGAATTTATTCTCTTAGCTTAACACCCTTCTCTAAGACATATGAGCTCAGAGGTTATGTAGTTGATGGTTACTAGTGATACATTCCCAATTTGGTAATGTGGCATACGAAGTGCTGTTGATCATTTGTTGATCAAAGCATGGCTTTGTGATAAAGCGTAGCTTTGTGGACGAGACTTCGTCGAGCCTCACAACCCGGTAATGGTCGAAACAGGAATGTTGCGGCAAGGTTTTTTACGGGTCGCACCCCTAGGGTATGTCATTTCCTTCTGGATAAAAGGTGATATCATGGTATGGAGCCCAGATATTTTACCTATGTTGATGCTGCAAATTATTATACTTTGTGGTTGCTGCTTTATGGTTGAGGATCCTCGGATAAAGGTCGGTAACGACCGGGGGGATGGCATACTTGTGTGTTAGTTACCTAGTTACAACTGTACAGCGTGAGGTAGTGTCAGTGTGTTGGTTACCTAGTTACAGCTGTACAGCGTGAGGTAGCGTCGGCCTTGAGTTTGCAGAGATCCGGTTAGGTTCTCGGGGCGTCTTTCCAAAGGCGTTTCCATTTCGGTGTAAGGAAGTTCCTTTGCCTGACCATTTGTTGGAAATCCAAAGAAACAATACGAACCTTGTACGTTTTAGTTGTAGAACCTGCCATTTACTTATGGTGGTCACCACTGTTTAGATGGTAGCTATAGTAGGCATAGTTCGAAATGTCTATGCTAGCTAAGATTAATATTATACTTTCGAAATGTTTTCCACACTAGACATTAATAATAATATCAACTGATTTTTCGTAGTAAGCATCTTTGACTATCATAAGGAGAAATCTTCTCCAATTCTGCATTTGCATTGTGTGTGTGGCGGGAGGCCTTATGGTAGTTTCATTTTCCAAAAGCATTGCGAATTTCTTTTATTTTCTTTGTGAAAATAACGGTTTTACGATCTCACACTAGTCACCATGACTGACTCGGAGTTTATTGTTCCTTTTCTAAACTCTGGGTGCCCATAATTTTCCACATGGGCAGCCTAGAGTTATGTTATCAGGATATTCTGGAGCTTTGGAGATGAGCTGGATGGCGAGGCATACTACCGTACTTGTTTATTTATTCCGCTGTGTATTCTGTATGAGGACAAGTTTATATAACTGTCCATTGTTGTATTGAGTTGTATATTGACTCTCATTGTTGTATTGTATAGACTGATATAGTTCTTTGTTTAAAAGACTAGTGATTATCTATTATATATTGTTCCGCTGCGAATGTGAGATTCTGATATTGTTTTTGTTTCTGTTTTTCTGTTCTTTCTTTTCTTTTGTCTTCTTCTACCTCTTCTTTTTAACTCTAATGGTTCGGTTTTCCGGCATTCGATTGCGAGGCATTTGATATAGTGGACGTATTAATGTCGACTTTCGAGCGTTGAAAAGTCGAATCGTTACATGTGGTATCAGAGCTGTTGGTTAAGCGACAACCCTGGCTCTGTTGGGTGTTACTCATTAGAGATAGAGTCAGTAGTACTCTAGAATGAGTGTGAGTGTAATAATAGATATGAGTGCGTATTTGTTAGTGAATACAAAATTGTTTTGTATTGTGTTGACTTATCAGTTGACTGTTTATAGATTATGGTCGGTGCAGTCTGGCCAACTGTAATCGATAGGGGTTTCTAAACTCTTAAACAAGATAAACTGACACGGTATTGTTTTAAAATAGGGTAAATGAAATAATTTTGCCCAAAACTATTTTTGTATAGAAAAGAAATCATTTTCCATAAATTATTATAGTATATGGATGCTTAGTTGTTAAGAAGAGATAATATTGAATATTATCATTATTATATGGAAATTAAATAAAAAATAATGGTATAACCAAAGATTTGGAGATAAATTCATTAACCAATGAAATTTATAAATATGAATTGAAAGGATAAGGAAATAAAATTCATATACGAATGGGATTTGTAAATATAAATTGTAATGAGATTTATAATTGGAAATAGAATTCCAGGAAGATATTTGAAAATAAAATTCATAAATGGAATGAAATTGGTAGTGTGAATTTATAAATGAGTTTTATAAAATGAAATAAAAGTGCCAGAGTATATTTGCAATGCGAATTAAAGAATATAATTAATTTCAAAGTTAGTTTTGAAATGTGAGTAATAGTTTAAAAGACTCTGGAATTTCTTTAAAGTGTTATGGAATGTGAATAAGTTTGATGACTTATAAAAGTATTTGGAAATTGATTGGAATGAGATTCAAATTGAAAAGGAATGAATTTGTGAATGAACAAATGAAGCTACATTTGTAAATAAATAAATTGGAATTGAAAAAATGGAATGGATTTGATAAATGAAAAATCAAATCAAAAATTTAAATTGTGAAATGGTTTTCAATGAAATTTGTTGGATTAATGAAATGCAAATTGAATCGAATGGAATCAACTGGAAATGAAATGGAATTAAAATAAATTGAATTGGTATCAATTTAAATTAGTTATAAACTAGAATGGATATTCTATTAAGTGAATATCGTTGAATTTGCATAGAAATGATTGTCGTTTGACGCAAACGAGATTGTATAAAATTCTATGAGTTAAATGAAAGCCAATAAAATTGATTTGAATCAATTGAAATGGATATGAATTCGTTTCGTTTAAAAATGAATTGAATATAAGGAATTGCATTGTAAACCATTGAATTGAATGTGAATTAGATGAAAGCAATTTAATTTGTATTGAAACTTTATAAATTGCTAGTGGAAATTATTTTGAATGCATTGCTTATGAAAACTATGTGTTTACTGTTGAAAATAAGTGAAATGTAAATGAATTTCTTATATTTGTCACTTACGTGTTTAAATTGAGTAAGTATAGGTTTTTGGAAGGCGTTTGGCTGCATTTTGGTCGCGCAAATGCTAATAAATAACCGCTTTGCTTAAAATGCTAAAAAGGTACGCCTACGCAATAAAAATAGAAAATATGAACTGTTTTTCTGCTTTTCCGACCGTGTGGGTCGATGTATATATATTTATATCTTTTGTCAAATTGCAAAAGCTCCTCCGTACAAAGGAGACTCCGCCAAAATTTTCTGAAAATTTTGGGAGTTAGAAAAATTTTGAAAAATTTGGAAAATTTTTGTTAACGGAAAATTGATTTTCAAATTGTAATGGAAACGTAGGAATTGAACTAGAAAATGAAAAATATTGTTTTGGTCGAAGTTAAAAGCTTTGAAAAAAGTGAATATTGAGTTTTCACTAAGTGAATTTTTGAAGATAAAAGGAATTCAAATAGAATTGAAATTGTAAATTGAATTCAAATGGAATTGGAAATACGAAGTTGAATGGAAATGAATATATAACTTTGTTAGTAAAGTGAAAATAAATACAAAACGTATGTAAATACTTATATTGCACTTAAGAAATGAATGGTGTAATTCTTAAGTAAATTGGTATTGGGAATCCAATAAGTGAATTTGGACATTGTTGTTAAGTAAAGTATACAGGGAGTATAAAGGCTATAGGAAAATGGAATTGGATTTTGATTTCGAAGATGAATTTGAATTTCTCAACAAAAGGTATGTGTTTGAATTTCAGTATGAAATTTGATGGGATTCTGATTTTGCCACTTGGCATTTTGTTTTCTATTCAGATTTGGGAGTCCGTAGGGACATTTTGTAGTTGTACCGAGTTAGCCGCGCAAAGGAGACGCTAGCAAAAAAATTCGAAAATTTAGAGAGTTAGAAAATTTTTGAGAAATTTTGGATAATTCAAATTTTGAATTTAAGTTTAAATTTGAATTGTGAAGTAAAATAAAGTTGTTTGGAAACTATGGTTAGGATTTGGACAGTTAGTTGAAATGATGATCTTTAATAAAAAGATTTGGATTGATAAGTGGATAAAACTGTTTGGTTTTGGGAAAATGATAAACGGGTATTGGAGCATTCTTCTTAACTTGTAATTTCAGGATGAAATTCTTTTAAGGGGGGAAGATTGTAACGACCCTGAATTTTTGACATTTGAAATTTGAATATTTAATTGATTTTAAATATTCGAATGATAGTTTCATTTGAAATTTGAGATATCAGAATGAATTTGGCGATTTAATTTTTGAATTTAATCGTTAAATCTGGGTAAAATATTGTATCTTCAGTTTTAAGCTGATTAAAAATATTTTCAAGGCTTAGAAAATTTATAGTGATAATACTGAAGGTAATGGAACTTTCAGAATTGAATTTGAAACTGTTTTGTTCAGTTTGAAATTTAGTTGTTTAAATTGAATTTAAAAATAGCCTTCCGAGGCACAGTCTCGGAATTTGACGAAACTAGTTCCATTAGATCCGTAATATTGAATTATTATCGGATTTCAAATTTCGGAGTGTTTGGAGTTGTCGTGTGATCGTATGACATATAAACACGTTAAAATAATATAACGAGATATTTTTGAATATAAAAATATAAAATTTTAAATCAGCAGCCACCCTATCTCTATTAGAAGCCGACCTATGCTTGACTATATCATTCCTCCTCGTTTTAAAAAAAAAAGAGAACAATGGCAGCTAAAAATCGAGAGTGATATCAGCCTCCCCTTCTTTTCTTTCGAAACCATAACCACGAGAGAATCATCGTTCGAAAATAGATACGTGACCAAATCAATCGAACCCAGCCTCAAATCACAGCGACTTCGAAAAAATGAGGGCCGACTTCGATTCAAAATCAAAAACCAGGGTTCAAGTCATTCGATTAATAACTGTCGATTCATTTTGGGTCGCGATAAAGGCTCTCGATCGAACGAGGAGGGGTTTCGCATCGACTGTTGGTGGCTGCAAGGCAAGTCGCGCGATCGAGAGGGGTTGTTCATGAGGCATCAGGCGGTGGCGACGTGCAAATAGGATATGCCAACCGTGTCGAAGTGAGGCGCGTGGGGATAGGGCATGTCGCGAGGTGCAGTTTTGATTTGGGGCATTTCGTTTTGGTCGATGGGAGAAGGAATAGCGAGCAGCGATCGAGTCAAGGGGAGCGGCGGCATACGGATGCGATGGATGGTTGTTCGAGCTATGGCCTGGGTTCGAAACAAATTTTTTGTCAGTAAGGTATTTTCATTTTAATTTATATATAAGAAGTTTAAATCCAGATTTTTTACAAACATATCCATATATTAAAAAATTTAAACAGTAAAAGGATTACTGTTGTTTATATACAGTAAAGAGATATTTACAGAGAAAGAAGAAAATATTCCAGTGAAGTATATAAGCATATTTTTCAATTTATATACAGTAAACAGGAAAGAAAATGTAAAGAAGTTATGTTCTGAATTATTCAATTTATTTTAGTCACTAAAGATTTGTAAAAGGAAAATTAGTTTAAATTATCAGTTTGAATAAAATTGTTAGTTAATGAAATAATTTAATAATAAGTGATTATTCGATTTGTTCGAATATTAATTAAATTGTATAAAATTGTTATACAAGGTCTAAAATCGAGAAACAAACTGGAATGGAAAATGGACTGCAAAAATAAAAGCAAAGGTGAGATCTTCTCACTCAAATAAAAATTGGAATTTCAGTTATTGAATTATTGACTGTTTGGATGTGGTAGTATATATAGTAGTATATAGCAATATATATATATTGGAATATGTATATATTGGAGTTGTTGATTTCCCGCATTATATAGCGGATGAGACCCTATGCGCCGCATAATAGCGGATGATATTTTATAAATCCCATAAACCGCGATATTCCACCTCGAAGTGGAATTGGTATTGTGCTAACATCTGTGGATGCAGGGAAACAGGTTGGAGGGATCCAACTGGATTCCTCAAATTATATGAATTTGTTTCATATGTTGTATGAATTTGTTTCATATGCTGTGTGATAATATATTTATAATCTGTGTATGATTATATCTGTGATTGAATTTGTTGAAGGCTATAATTTAGCCGAATGTATTTTTGGTATCGTTGGATACCAGAAATAAATAAATTTTGATTTTTGAAATTTAAAGCAGGAAATTTTAAGTAAATTTCTTTTGAAAGAATTGGGTGAATTTAAAAGAAGGAATTTAAAAGTATAAAGTTGATTTTTGTAATCTTACCGAATTATTTCCAAAATATGGGAAAAGATATTAACAAATGGATTTTGAATAATATTGTTGAAAAGTTGAAAAATTTATTGAAAATGGAATTTTAAATGGTTTGGAAAAGATAAAGGAATTTATTTTTAAAAAGTGATAAATTTGTTTAAAATCAAATTGATATTTGATTTGGTATTTGAAATTAAATCTTTGGGAAATCGATATGAAAATTTATTTGGTGTTGAATTAAAATGGATTTTGTGTTGAAATAAAATTGAAAATTATAAAAATGGATTTTGTGTTGAAATGAATTTAGAAATAGATTTGCAAATGATTTGATATTTGGGAAATAAACTTAGAAATCAATTTGTAATTGATTTGGAATTTGAAATAAATGTGGAAATCAATTTGAGAGTTGATTTAGAGTTGAAAGTGAATATTTGAAAAATCGTGTATAAGTGAATATTTGGAAATTTAAATTCACAATGGAATTTGTAAAGGAAAAGTGAAAATAAATAATATCGGGAATTTTTATTCCAAGAGTGAAATGTGATTTGAAATTTGTTTTCAAAGTGATGAAGTAGGAAATTGTTTTGAAATTTGTTTTCAAATGGTTGAAGTGTTAAACCATATCTCGCGAAGATATTTGAAATTTAATAATTTGGGATAATTATTTAAATTGGTTGATTGTTGTGAATGTTGTTGATAGTTAAATAACCGACTATCAATATTTGCCTTTGAAATGGCACTTGAATTTGTTTTTAAAACAAACGCTCATTATTCGGTTAAGCCGGGAGAGGACTTTGTGTCATATAACCCATTACGAATAGTGATACGTCATGAATGGATAACATTTGAAGACCGGCGTGAAGACCGGGTATTTTCGAAAATGAAAGGACAACCTGTCGAATGTCTCTGCACCGAGTTGCTCCATTATAGAGATTTATATCACTCTTCTTGTGATGGGAAGTCCGGACGTGATTAGTGAATACCCGGATTACAAGGTCTTCTTTGGAAGTGCCTTCGGTTCCGTTCGATCCCGGAACGGACTTGTATGGATGTGTGTCTGACGTTACACTTTGAGATGTAAAGCTGGTTTCTATCAAATACATTTCTGTTGGTGGAGGAGAATTTATTCTCTTAGCTTAACACCCTTCTCTGAGACGTACGAGCTCAGAGGTTATGTAGTTGATGGTTACTAGTGATACATTCCCAATTTGGTAATGTGGCATACGAAGTGTTGTTGATCATTTGTTGATCAAAGCATGGCTTTGAGAAAAAGCGTAGCTTTGTGGACGAGACTTCGTCGAGCCTCACAACCCGGTAATGGTCGAAACAGGAATGTTGCGGCAAGGTTTTTTAGGGGTCGCGCCCCTAGGGTATGTCATTTCCTTCTGGATAAAAGGTGATATCATGGTATGGAGCCCAGATATTTTACCTATGTTGATGCTGCAAATTTATTATACTTTGTGGTTGCTGCTTTGTGGTTGAGGATCCTCGGATAAAGGTCGGTAACGACCGGGGGGATGGCATACTTGTGTGTTAGTTACCTAGTTACAGCTGTACAGCGTGAGGTAGTGTCAGTGTGTTGGTTACCTAGTTACAGCTATACAGCGTGAGGTAGCGTCGGCCTTGTGTTTGCAGAGATCCGGTTAGGTTCTCGGGGCGTCTTTCCAAAGGCGTTTCCATTTCGGTGTAAGGAAGTTCCTTTGCCTGACCATTTGTTGGAAATCCAAAGAAACAATACGAACCTTGTACGGTTTTAGTTGTAGAACCTGCCATTTACTTATGGTGGTCACCACTGTTTAGATGGTAGCTATAGTAGGCATAGTTCGAAATGTCTATGCTGGCTAAGATTAATATTATACTTTCGAAATGTTTTCCACACTAGACATTAATAATAATATCAACTGATTTTTCGTAGTAAGCATCTTTGACTATCATAAGGAGAAATCTCCTCCAATTCTGCGTTTGCATTGTGTGTGTGGTGGGAGGCCTTATGGTAGTTTCATTTTCCAAAACATTGCGAATTTATTTTGTTTTTTTTTTGTGAAAACAAATGTTTTACGATCTCACACCAGTCACCATGACTGACTCGGAGTTTATTGTTTCCTTTCTAAACTCTGGGTGCCCGTAATTTTCCACATGGGCAACCTAGAGTTATGTTATCAGGATATTCTGGATATTCTGGAGCTTTGGAGATGAGCTGGATGGCGAGGCGTACTACCGTACTTGTTTATTTATTCCGCTATGTATTCTGTATGAGGACAAGTTTATATAACTGTCCATTGTTGTATTGAGTTGTATATTGACTCTCATTGTTGTATTGTATAGACTGATATAGTTCTTTGTTTAAAAGACTAGTGATTATCTATTATATATTGTTCCGCTGCGAATGTGAGATTCTGATATTGTTTCTGTTTCTGTTTTTCTGTTCTTTCTTTTCTTTTGTCTTCTTCTACCTCTTCTTTTTAACCCTAATGGTTTGGTTTTCCGGCATTCGATTGCGCGGCATTCGATACAGTGGACGTATTAATGTCGACTTTCGAGCGTCGAAAAGTCGAATCGTTACAAAATTCTTGAATTATGAGCCATCAGCTATGTCAGATACGGCTGCCATCAAAATCATGGATGGATCTGGCCGATCCACTGATTCCACTGCTGCATTGAATTCTATTAAGAAGTTCCTCAAAGACTCTCTGGTCTTCTGCTTCAGTGTTGTCAGACTCATCAAATTCTTGGGCCTCGAGATGTGAACCCTGAACTGCCTCATAAACTTTTCAGTCAACTCGGTCCACGTTCCAATCGAACTGCTCTCCAATTGTCTAAACCATAATGCTGCTATGTCCGTCGGATACAGTGGGAAACATCGGGCCATGATCTCCTCTGATTCCCCCAGTACTTCCATATGCCGCATATACCTCGTCAGATGAACAGCAGGGTCTTTCCTTCCATCATACATCTCCAATGTCGGTAGCTTGAATTTTGGTGGATTCCTGGCCAGCCTAATTGCGGGAGCGAAGGGGTCCTGTTAACATCTTCCAGATCTATATTCACTAATCCACCTCTCATGGCTCATCTGACCATCTCTGCCAATCTGTTACTGTCGTCAAACTATAGTCCTTGTCCATTGCCTCCGATCTACCCCCCGAGTTCGCGAGGGAATCATGGAATCTCCACTCCTGGACGGGCATCCATTCCTCTATCAATGCCGTGTTGAACAGCTCCGCCTGGTATCCTCCCTGAGGTTGGATCAACATGCTCCTGGGGAGTGCTCCCTAGCTCATGGGCTGCTCCTGATGGTCCTGCTCTATTCTGAATCCTGGTTGTTCCATGCTCCTGATCCCTATCTCGAGCACCCATTGCAGTGGTGTTCTCTTGATTCTGCACTCTAGCTTGTCCAATTTGCTGGAGTAGGTTCTGCATCATCTCTTCTTACCTTTTCAGCATTCCCTCCTTCATAGCTTCCATCATCATCTCCATCTCATCTCGGGTGATGAAGACTGAGGCCTGATTCGCTCCTGAGGAAGCCTCCTGACTTCCTTCATGTTGGCTCCTTTCTGCTCTTGGTCTCCTTGTTGATTGCTTCACCATTGCTTTCCAGATCTAAGTCCTTAAGCCTTCAGATCCAAAATCCAAGTTGTAGAATCCCTGAGTTCAACTTCTCAGTGAAAGCACCAAAATATTTGCGCCAAAAATGGTCACAAACACCCAATTGCAGATGAAAGCACCATATCACAGTCACAGATCACATATAGATTGTATGTAATAGAATTAAATATAAAGTACACTCAAAAAATTAAAAGGAAAGCAGTAGAAAGACCAGATATATAGTGGTTTGGCGTTGTAGCATACGTCCACTTTGAAAAGTTGCTGTTTTATTGATGATTCTCTACTGAATTACAAGAGTACAATTGATAGTATCCGAGTTAAAATGGAGTTCAGCAGAGTAACGACGTAGAAGAGCCAAAAGATCCCTTTTTCTGAAGCTCTTGGACTGCTATTTATAGGTGTAGGCTGGAAATATCTGTCCCAAACTTCGGAAGACTCCTTCCATCACGTGGGTGGGCTCATGCGATCAATCCCCGGTCGTTTGGACTCGATCTGTGATCGATACGAATTAAATTCATATCGATCAAGATTTATCCCAATTGAGTCAAGATCGATCATGAACATTCCTGAGGTTGCACGCAAGCTCCTGTGAAAATTTGGTAGCATTTGAACTTGTAGATCTCGAGTTATGATCGATGCAAGTTTGAATTTGTTAAAGGCTGCTGAGATCGTATCGCTTCCATTCACATCAATCTGTTCACATCGCTTCCAGGCACGTGCTTGCTAGGTGACGTGGCGCTAACTTTTAGGATCGATCCACTTCTCATGCCAAGTGATCGAGTCATCCACTTGACCATGCCTTCTTCGTATCGATTATGTGATGCTCTGTTCGTATCGATCATTTCACGCATCCTTCGTATCGATGACTCAGAGGCCGTTTTGTATCGCTCACTGTATGCATTCTTCATATCGACTATCTAGTGATATGTGTCATGTCGATAGAAGGGAATCGATATGAGATGACTGGGTGGCAACCGATACGAAATGAATGGAGGGCGATCGATACGAAATGGTCGTTTGTTAGGGCATGATCGATACGAAGGGGAGCGATATTTGATGGATACGAATAGGGTCAGTGCCAGGTGATGGATACAAATTGAGGCTTGTGGACCGATGGATACGAAATGGATCGATGTGAATGTGATGGATACGAAAGGGATCGATGCGAGACAAGTGGACACAAAATGGATCGATGTGAACTGATGGATGCGAACAGAATGTGCTTCTCACAGAATTTGATCGATCCATAACTTGAGCACACGGACTCCGATCGACTTGAAATTTGAAGTTTTGGCTTTCATAGTTTTGATTGTCATGTCATGTTAATTGTAGCTCGATCCGGACTCGGACAAAATTTACCAGCATCCATAGTGAACTTTGTAGGTAATCGGTCGTCGGGACTGATTATCTTCCGTTTTTAGTCAATTCTTTGGTGTCACAGCCTTGCCAAAAGGCGGGATAACATTCATTTCATTTCTTACTGTTTTAATTACTGTTCTTTATATTTTATTCTCTACCTTATTTTGTTTGGATATTGGATATTGAATATGTGGTGTTATCATATGAGTTGATTGTTTGTGACCAATTTTGGTGCGAACATTTTGGTATTAGAGCCAAGTTACTTGCACTCGTAGATTTGGAAATGATTTAGAGCTTGGATTTGGATCAATGGTCAGGTAATCAACAAGGAAAGCACCTGCGGATAGGAATCACCATAGAGGAAGTCAGGAGGCATCCTTTGGAGCTAGAACTAATCAACCCTCCACATTACTAGGAACGTGGTGGAGACTATGATGGATTCAATGCAGGAGTGGATGATAAAGAGGCAAAAGGAGATGTTGAAAAATTTCCTCAGGCAAATTGGATAAGTTGGAGCACAAAACCAAGGACTTGGAGCAGCTAGCAATCTGGATTAAGGAATTGGAGCAGTAGGAGCTACAAGAAATCAGAACTAGGAGCATGGAGTCAAAGACAACAGGCAGAAGAATAGAACGGAGCAGCTAGAAGCTGTCCTCGGCCAACAAGGAGAGATCGACACCGATCCCCCCATAGGGATCGACGTTGAACGCCCAAGGCCAGGGGGTATCCCTCCAGGTCAGGCTAGTATAGGTGCTTGTGCGGATGCCATTAGACTGGTGGTTGATGCAGGATCTACAGTTGGGGATCGAAACGTGGAAGAGTATATTCCGAAGTACCCTTGCGGAGTCAGAGGGTAGGCTGGTAGTACGGATTGGAGATCACCTATGGATGAGAATGAAAGGATGGCTGAGCTGATATGACGGATAATGAGAGGCGGATTGTCCAATAGGAATCTGGAAGTTGTCAATCAGAGTCCATTCACTCCGAACATCAAGCGAGCTAGGAACCTACCGGAGTTTAAACTACCAACACTGGAGGTGTTTGATGAGAAGTCGGATCATACGTACACTTGATGAGGTATATCCGGCACATGGAAGTGTTGGGAGCATAGGAGGAGGTCATGGCAAGATGTTTTCCACTTTACTTGATGGAATTAGCCGCGCTTTGATTTAGGCAGCTAGAGAATGGTTCGTTTAGGACACGGAGCGAGTTGGTAGATCAGTTCATGAGACAGTTTATGGTCCACATTTCAAGACCTAAGAACGTGATGACATTGGCAGGACTAAAGCAAAGGACCGGGGAGTCCTTGAGGAGTTTCTTGATACGGTTTAATGCGGTGGTTGCTTCGGTGAATTAGTTGGACCCATCAATGGTTTTAATGGTAGCAGTATCCAGTATTGCTGATGACATGAATTTCAAGGTTGCATTGGAGCGAGATCCACCAATGGATCTCAGGGAATTTTTCCATGAAGCGGTTAGGTGCCTGCGATAGAAGGACGCACGAGCCGAAAAATAGGAAGTAAATGTTGTGAGAGGTGAAGAACCGTCTGGACAAGGGTCAAGAAAGGATAAAGGCGAACGAATATGGATGATGGTTATGATGGATCAAAAAGGCAAAGGAAGGAACGGGAGCCAAAATTCTCATCTTATTCGGATTTGTTGGAAAGTTTGGAACGGATTTAACTGGATACAAGGGGGCAACTCCCCTATTGAAAACCGACGAGGAGGGATCCTACGGAGCATGGACGGAGGTCTGGAAAGTATTTCCTATTCCACGAACTGGATGGGCATACTACGGATGAATGCAGGCACTTGCTGCATATTGTTGATGAACATGTCAGTGATGGTAGGCTATTACATAATGTGAGGACTCGGACATGGTGGGACAAGAGCGGCCACCATCCACGTCAAATGGAAATGGCCTTGGATCGAGGTCACGGATCGTCATCTCTTGATCGGGAAGCTATGAACCTAATAATAATAAACTCCACAATAATACGACTAAGTCACTTACACATGTACGGGATCGAGGTCGATCCCTAGGCATGCTCTGAATGATGACGATGAACCGCCATGTCCAACGAGGCAATATTTAGTTTTCTTAGTTTTTCTAGTTTTTTGGTTGTTTGAAACTCAAATTTAATGAATGGATCTTAAAAACACTTAAATTCGCATTAGTGCAATGAATAAAATAGGTCGCGGTTGTCCCGACTGGAGAGACGGGGAAATAACCACAAGGTGCGAGTCTCTTCGTTGGAGAGCGATAGGACGAACTCGTACATCATAGACTAAGCCCTCGACCGGAAAGTCAAGGCTGGAGAAAGAAAGTAGTATGGAATTGATCGGTTTATGTCCCTGACCAAAGAATCAGGGACCAGAGAGCAAGAAGTGAGTCGCTTCATCGGAGAGCGACAGGATCGACTCACTTATCGTTGTTTCCCCTTTCGTCGGAGAATGATTGGATGGGGTCCGGTAAGGGTCCAAAGAGACCATGATCGGCTTAGGAAGGCTAGGACATCCCTTTATGTTTAGGGAAACTGAACCGGAGTGCAGGAAGTAATGCCGCTTTGTCGAAGAGCGACAAGGTCGGCTTACTTGTTGTTGTTTCCCCTTCACCGAAGAGCGAACAAGATGGGATCTATCAAGAGCTCGGAGAGGCTATGACCGGTTCAGGAGGATCAAGACGTCGCTATATGCCTCCAAAAGGGCCGGAGTGCAGAAAGTGACCAGAGAGCGATAAGACCGACACACTCATCGTTAAGTCCCCTCGCCAGGGAGCAAATGGATTAGGCTTAGCAAGGATTCGGGGAGACCATCGATCGGTCCAAAGAAATCATGAACTTAGATAACGATCCAAAGAGATCATGGATTGGCTTACCGACTTCCAGGATTTCAAACGATTATGGATTTGGATATCGACCCAGAGAGGTCGCGGACTTGGACACTGACAAAGAGAGGTCATAGATTTGGATAATGATCTAGTGAGATCGAGGTTTTGGATTTGGCAAACGATCCGGTGAGATTGTGGATTCGGTTAACGGATTTGGATGGATATGGATTCGTCTAAGGATATGGAATGGTTTCGGAATTGGCTATCGACTCTGAACAGTCACGGACTACGGCAATTTGGTTTGGCAGGGGATTAGATTATGGATAAGAAATTTGGTTATCGATGGATTATGGACTTCAGATTTATGACAATTCAAAACAAACATTCCTATCGCAAGGCATGTTTTAGGGCGAAAATGTTATCCCGCCTTTTGGAAAGGCCGTGATACCATAAAGTTGGCTAAATGGATTTAGGATCATCAAGGCAGGAAGTCTGGAGAGATGATTATCAAGTTTAGAGATCAGTTATAAGTAAGGCTATGGATGATGGTCAAACGGATTCAAGCAAGTAGCATCCAAGAAATGGCTACGTATGGATTTATACTTCTCCTATGTAGGGGATTAGATCGGATCAATATGGTTAGAAATGGATTGGATCGAATCACTATGGATATGGATACTCAACTCAGCGGATTAATTCAATGGAACTCGATCAATATCCCAACAAATACTCAAGGAACTACACAAATAACTCAAGAAACAAGAAGATGGCATGACGGAGACCCACCATAGGGATCGCCGGGCCCTATGTGGTCTTCTTGACCGATCGATATCGATCGCTCATAAAGGCCTGGATGGGCCCCCATTTTTCTGAAGGGGTTTGTCTTGGTCTTGGGCTCCTGCATGTGAACTTTCAACTGGAAATTTCATCATCTTCCCCAATAAATACCGGATCACTGGCTCAAGGAATGGGATCTTCTTTCTGGTTCTCTTCATCTTCTTCCCTAGGCTATACTACGCCATTTTTATTCATGAATTTCATGGATTGTCACTGTAATCAGAAGTATAAAAAAGGAAAACTTTTGGAGTGGACGTAGGCCGAGATACGCCGAACCACTATAAATCTCGTGTTCATTTCATTTCTTACTATTTTAATTTACTCTTCTTCATAGTTTATTTTCTACCTCATTTTGTTTGGATATTGGATATTGGATATTGAATCTACAGTGTTATCGTATTAGTTAAGTGTTTGTGACCAATTTTGGTGCAAGCAGGTAAAATTCCTTTAATAAAACAGTTATTATTTACAAACACCTTTATTTATTTAATTAATTACCTTTGAATATCATAAATAAATAACTAATTAACTTTCAACATCATTAATAAAATAATTAATTAACTTTTTAACATCAATAATAAAATAATTAATTAACTTTAAACATCATTAATAAAATAATTAATTACTTATAAACATCATTAATAAAATAATTAATTAACTTAAAAACATCATTAATACAATGAGTAATTAACTTAAAAACATCATTATAAAATAAATAATTAACTTAAAAATATCATTAATACAATAAATAACACTTAACCTCAAATTTTATAAAATATAAGTTAATTTAAATCCATAACTTTTCAAATTTGAAAAAAGGCTTAGTGATCACAATGGAACTTGAAGAAGCTACCATTTACTTTTAATTCACTTTCCAAGTCATACCACTAGTATTTAAATAAGCAAGCATATATGTAAATAACATCAACAAATAACAATCATTATGTGACGACCCATATTTCGGAAGGTTTAAATCGACAACAGTGCACACATTTCCAACTTAAACAATCTGAAACACAGATAATCAATGGGGTTAATTAAGAAAAATAAGAAAAAAAGAAAACAAATACAGAATCTCACAGCGGAATGATAAAATATAATAATCAAATAAACAGTTCATGAAGTTGTTTATACTATACATTTGATTATAATTTATACAACATTTATCAGAGTTATATATACATCAGAACAATAGATTAATATAGTGGAACAACAATGTGGTGAAATAATACTAGTAATAATGAAATACCAAATCTTCATCTTTGTCCTCCAGAAAATAATCTTCAATGCGCTGAAATACTCAGGGCTGACCCGAGCGTAATGAAAATACAAAACACTCGAGTTAGGACTAAAATATCCTAATGTGAGTCAAATCAATATCACATATAATAGGAGTGTAATAGCGTCAGAGATGTTTACGGGGTTTCACATCTCCTATCTAGTGTATAACGTACGTGCAATAACTCAAGAGATGTTACGGGATTTTTCGTCTCTTAAGGATCCATCAAAATATCTATATATAGTAGAATACGCTATATATGTAATGTTTAATCGGTAAAATAAATATTTTCTTCGCGTTAAGGCTTTACATTAATCCCCCTTAATGCGTTTTTAAGCATTGTCGTACAGTTTGCATATAACGCCCCAGTAGCACGTCGGGGGATAGGGATGCGCCGTGATACGACAACACTAAACCAAAATCGTAGTGGTCTCATATAAGGATAAGAGTATGACAAGGCATGTGAGGCAATGCCCAAGGTAGGATACTACCAGTTCGGGTCGCAGGACTGGTGGTAACGCATCGTAGCTATGGTCGCCCACTGCGTCCATCCATCCCATATCTAGTCTAAGGGAGGTCATCCCAAATCAAGATGCGCCAATCAAAACCAACATCAAAAGTAATATCATGGACCAAGTCCAAGAAAAAAATCGAAGAACGTACGTCCGCTAGGGTAGCTAACCCGCTTGGCCCTATCAAGCCATCTTTTTTTAGTCATTTCAAATTAGCACAAGTGCCATGGTCTATCCATCATCGTTCTCTTCCTTCTAATCCAGCAAACGTACACCAAATCCAACCATTTCATTCAGGAGTCTCCTCCGCGTACACAGTTGTTAAAGTGGTTCCAATATTGACAGAGAGTATGCCAATAAGAGGTCCCGGTCTCTTTAACAACCAACGTCGTTTTACACACCGATTGATACTTTTACATTTCGAAAACGATTCATACTTGATATCAAAATATCATGTTCGCTTCAAATATCCATTTCACTTTTAAATCATCATATTTACATCATATATCATTTTCACTTGAAAATCATTTTCGCCTCAATATCTCAATTTCACTTCCAAAGTTGTTTCGAATTTCAATTTAGGTTATAACTTCAATTTAACCCAACTCGCATTTAAATCCATGATTTAAATATATCATTCCACTTTGACCAGTTTGAAATTTTAGAACATAGTTTGAATAGTTTTAAATGGTTTTAAAAAAAGTTTAAATAGTTTAAATAGTTAAAATAGTTTGATATAAAATAGTTTGAGTATTGAAAATGATTTATATAGTAAAATAGTTTAGAAAATCAAAATAACTTAAATATTTAAAAGGATAAAAAAATTAAACAGTTTATATCAAAATAATTTATTTTTAAAGTAGTTTCAAATCAAACTGTCTCTTTCCATTTCAAAAAATCTAGACCCAAGTCCAAATTCCAATCAAACTGATTCAATTTCAATTATTCCAATTCAAATCATTTTCAATCTCAAATCAATTCAAATCGACTCAATTTCGATTTCAATTCAAATTAATTTTCAATTCCAAATTACTTTCAATTTCAAATTCGATTCAACTGTTCGATTCAATGGTTTGAATTTCAGTTCAATTCTCAATTTTAAACCATTTCAATTTATATAAAGTCGAGTTCAATTTCAGAATATCGATTTAAATCATTTAATTTAAATTAAACTTCAATGTTCGAATTTAGATTCAAATCTTCAAAATAATTCAATTCCGAGCTCAAATTTGAAATATCCATTAAATTACTTTTACTTGGATTTATTTCAAAGTTCAAATAAAAGTTTAAATCTTTTAAACAAATCAATTTCCATAATTTAAATCATATTCCAATTATAATTTTAACTTTCAATTTCAATTCTTTAAAGCATTTATTTTAACAAATTTTAATTTCAACATTTCAAAACTCGAATTCGAAATTAATTCAATTTCCATATATCAATTCAATTTTATTTTTATAAAACAAAATCATTTAAATAAACTCAAATCCAAGAATTTAAAACCATTTAATTTAACCAATCCGGTGTCCGTATATAATTTTCTACCCTATGGCCAAGTGATCTGTTATTTTATTTTAATTTCAGGGATGGATATATATCATTTCAATCCAAAATAAATGTCATAGGTATATATATCATTTTAACCTATTCCTTAATTCATTCGAAATACTTCAAATAACCGTTTATATATTGTCAAATAATATACACGGTGATGACATGGATATATATATAAAATAAATAAACACCCAAACCATCGAAAATATCAACCAATAGCATCCATCACAATCAACATTCCAAAACAGTCAATATATCACAACAGTTAACTAGCTATCAATGATCGGGAATTTAACTGGCAGTTTAATTCCAATTTCAATTTAACTGTCAATTTTAATTCCTATCAGTTCAAATCAGATGTCAATTTTAAATGTCAGTTAAACTACCAAACAACAGTCAATAAAAATAAATCACTTAATATTTCAATTTAACTAACATAAAAATATTTTAGTACTTCACGGGCGTTTAAAACACTCACCTTTATTTGAAATTGAAAATTTCTCAGCTTTAAATAAATTCCAACTTGATTTTATGACATATACGACGTCGATACGAATCCAGTGCAACTCGTTTCGCTCGAATCGGACCTCGTATGGAAAAGTTATGCAACTTATTAATATAACGATATAATTAAAGTTAATTAATTAAAATAATTAACATACTAAATTAAAATTAAACTAACCTATCTCTAATCCCCCCTCACTGCTTCGTTCCTAGGTCACGCACACGACCTTCACTCGCGACCAAGACCAACGATGCGCGCGCTCAGGCGACTGGACTTTGATCAGAGCCCGCCACCAGACGCGCCGCAGCCTGCCCCACCTCCACCTAAAGCGCGCCCCCAACCCCCCCCCCCCCCCCTCCGGGGCCACCATCTACGTGCTACTCTTCCAGGCCCCCACTTCGCTCTTTTTTTTATTATCGATCGAACGAGTCACCACTGCCATCATCGACGTCGCTAAGCCACCCCATGTCGTCAGCCTGCCATCCCCTAGCACCTCCATGCCGTGCGTCGACCTCTAGCAAGCCGCGCCCTCGCATGAAGCACCAAAATCCAAAAACCCTAAACGCACCTCTTCCAATTCGTCTCGTTCACACGTATAGGTGCGTGTGTCTCCATCTCCAAATCGCGACTTCATTCATATTTTTTTCTTTTTTTCATTGCTCTGCCAAATCGAAAAATAGAGGGAGAGTATAGAACGGGGAAGACAGAAATGTAGCGGAGTGTACGAAGTGTTGGATGAGGGTAAGTATGTTAGAACCTCAATTGTTGGATTTTAATGACAACAACTATACAATTATGTCAAAGAATCTCTAAGCTATTTTGCAGGTACATGAGCATCAAAAAGAGATAATCAAATACGTTCAAAATGAAGATACACAGTACAAAAGGATGAAAGAATGTATATGGAGATACAAGAAGAGATATATACGATAGAGACAAGACGAAGGTGACAAACAAAGTATTATTAGTCATAGAGTGTCTTGTCTAGAGTTTACAAATGTTAAAATCTTCTCAAAATGATATACACACATATACATTCATATTTTAAATGAAAAATCAAATTTTCAAAAATTGCATGGAGCGGGACTCGAACCCGGGTCACTAGTTCAGAAGGCAAATGCTCTAACCATTTGAGCTATGGTAATTTTTAGTTACAGGCTAAATTCAGACGTCTGAATAACTTCATTCAGACGTCTGAATGCTGAAACCTGAATATTGTTTCACAATATTCAGACGTCTGAATGAAAATATTCAGACGTCTGGATCAGGTCAAAAATAGCCTATTTACTCTTTGTTTTGCACGCTTCAAATTTCAGAAGTCTGAAATTTATTTTCAGACGGCTGAATTTATACAACTGCTATTTTTCTGAAAAGACACTTCTCTTCACCAAAGAGAAACTCTTTCAAAATCAATGGTTGCAACTGTTCTTTTCAATATAGCTTTTCATCTATAGTTGCAACTCCTTATTCACTATAAATAGATTACAGAATTCAAAAAACAATTAACCGAATCTAATTCTAATATTCTTGAATTCTTATCTATTCTCTATTTTCAAACTGCACTCAAACTGCTTACATTCTCTGATCGTTGATCACTCTATCTTCCACTATTCTCAAAGCACATCACACTATATATCATAAAGGAGAAGATTATAGGAAGGTTGTACTATCAAGAGACAAATTCGTGTTATCAAGAACACACTGTGTCAAATACTCTTTGTATAAGTTGAAGTCCTGTTCTGCTGCTCAGGCGTGTGAAGTCCTCTTCGGCTGTTGAGGCAAAATCTTGTTCTGTTGCTCAGGTCCCTTGTTCGGCTGTTCAAGGGTTGTTGTAAACCTGTTCCTCCGGGTTAAGTGAGGATTGTTGTTAGTGAAATTCCAGAAGGAATCTGGGACTGGACGTAGAACGGGAAGTTCGAACCAGTATAAAAATTCCTGGTGTGCTCGTTTATTATTTACTATTATCTGCTAATTGTTCTTTTATTCCACACTGCTTTTATACTATTCCATATTGCACGATCCGCACCATACTTTCAGTTGGTATCAGAGCAAGGTCATCATATAACCGTAACACAGTTATCTGATAATCTAATAACCTGGTATTCTAGAGATCGTAACAACATCCTAGAATAAATGGCTACAAAGAGATCTAGTCAAGGCAATAAGAAGAGGAAGAGCAATAAAGAAAAATCAAAGGAGCAAACAATCAAATGCTTCATGGCAAAAGATAATGAGGTTAGTGATCTAACTTTTGATGATATGATAGAAATAAATTCAGAACTTCTAGACACTTTAAAAAGTCTCAAAAGAAAATATAAGGAAGCTCTGGAAAATCAGAAGAAAGCAGAATTCGACAGAGATATGCTTAAAGACGAGAAGAAAATATTAGAAGAAGAACTTGAGAAAATTCAAGATTCACTCTCTGACAATTCTCAACTCGTTCTATTAAGTCAAGAAATAGAAGCTCAAAAAGAAAAGAATAATGCTCTAGCTTCTGAGAATCATGAGTTAAAAACAAAAATTAAAATTGTTGAGTTAGATAACACTAGTCTCAAAACTAAGCTTGATGACAGTACTAAAAATATTTCCAATTTTAATAAAGGGAGAGAAAATTTATCCAGGATTATTGAAAATTCTCGACCTACTTCAAATAAGAAGGGATTAGGTTATGTTAAGAATTCAAAAGCTCACAATGATAAAAGTGGTTTAGGATATAATAAAGTTGATCATAGAAATAGCACTAGATATGCTTTCATGTATAGTAAAAATGTTAGTGCTAGTACTAAATTTCAAGTAAAGTCTAAATCCAATTTTTATAGAAATTCAAATACTGCTATGACCAATAATGTTTATAATTCTAGAAGTACAAAACCATTGACTTGAAATATGAATAAAAATTACCTAAGTATTTGGGTTCCTATTAATTGGAAAAATAGAGAAAAATATATTGATGATTATTTTGATATGGTTTCCTAAGACCTAACCCCCCGGACCCTAACATGATAAGAGGGTACCGAAAATGATTATTATTTTTTGCAGGTACTCGGAGAAACAAAAGGAAAAGAATAGATTTTGGAATTTTAAAGAATGTTCCATACGTTTAATAGAATTATGTGTTTACAATGAAATATGGACTTCGGCAAATATGGTAAAATCTATTTTATTTTTCCTTCATAATTAATAATAAGTTTATCTCGTTATTTACAAGATATTTTATATATTTTATTATATTCCCTCATTCTTTTTTATAATGACAAAGGGGGAGAAATTCATATGCATATTAATAGAGGGAGATATTATACTTAGGGGGAGATGTTATACTTAGGGGGAGCTTTAAACATATTAATATTTTTTTTTTATATAGAATGAATATTTTTTAAAATTGTATAGTTGTCATCATCAAAAAGGGGGAGAATGTTAGAACCTCAATTGTTGGATTTTAATGACAACAACTATACAATTATGTCAAAGAATCTCTACGCTATTTTGCAGGTACATGAGCATCAAAAAGAGATAATCAAATACGTTCAAAATGAAGATACACAGTACAAAAGGATGAAAGAATGTATATGGAGATACAAGAAGAGATATATACGATAGAGACAAGACGAAGGTGACAAACAAAGTATTATTAGTCATAGAGTGTCTTGTCTAGAGTTTACAAATGTTAAAATCTTCTCAAAATGATATACACACATATACATTCATATTTTAAATGAAAAATCAAATTTTCAAAAATTGCATGGAGCGGGACTCGAACCCGGGTCACTAGTTCAGAAGGCAAATGCTCTAACCATTTGAGCTATGGTAATTTTTAGTTACAGGCTAAATTCAGACGTCTGAATAACTTCATTCAGACGTCTGAATGCTGAAACCTGAATATTGTTTCACAATATTCAGACGTCTGAATGAAAATATTCAGACGTCTGGATCAGGTCAAAAATAGCCTATTTACTCTTTGTTTTGCACGCTTCAAATTTCAGAAGTCTAAAATTTATTTTCAGACGGCTGAATTTATACAACTGCTATTTTTCTGAAAAGACACTTCTCTTCACCAAAGAGAAACTCTTTCAAAATCAATGGTTGCAACTGTTCTTTTCAATATAGCTTTTCATCTATAGTTGCAACTCCTTATTCACTATAAATAGATTACAGAATTCAAAAAACAATTAACCGAATCTAATTCTAATATTCTTGAATTCTTATCTATTCTCTATTTTCAAACTGCACTCAAACTGCTTACATTCTCTGATCGTTGATCACTCTATCTTCCACTATTCTCAAAGCACATCACACTATATATCATAAAGGAGAAGATTATAGGAAGGTTGTACTATCAAGAGACAAATTCGTGTTATCAAGAACACACTGTGTCAAATACTCTTTGTATAAGTTGAAGTCCTGTTCTGCTGCTCAGGCGTGTGAAGTCCTCTTCGGCTGTTGAGGCAAAATCTTGTTCTGTTGCTCAGGTCCCTTGTTCGGCTGTTCAAGGGTTGTTGTAAACCTGTTCCTCCGGGTTAAGTGAGGATTGTTGTTAGTGAAATTCCAGAAGGAATCTGGGACTGGACGTAGAACGGGAAGTTCGAACCAGTATAAAAATTCCTGGTGTGCTCGTTTATTATTTACTATTATCTGCTAATTGTTCTTTTATTCCGCACTGCTTTTATACTATTCCATATTGCACGATCCGCACCATACTTTCAAAGTAAACATATATTATTATAATTAGAAAGTACCTAACCTTTAAACGTCTGAAATTCTCAAACTCCAAACGAAGCGTGTCGCATGGTGTTCTATATGTTATACCCATATTCCGAACACAATGGAACATGTATCAGGGGCCAATTCCATCATATTTAGAAGATAGCTTTTCAAAATCAATTTATTTTAATTTAATTCCTTTAATTAATTTCTACGTGTTTCAAGCTCGCACGGCCAAACGATAAGTCTGATCGCTACGAAACTTGAAATCCTATAATAATTCACTATTACTGATCCGATGGAACTTGAAATCCTATAACATTCTCCTCCACTCAAAACTTTTCATCCTCGAAAAGGTGTTAAGTAAGGAACTTAACATACGATATATTTTACTCAAAATAATCAACTTATAAAACATAAAATCTTATTTACAAAACCTTTACCACGCTTCCACTATGCCACTCTGATATCGGTTTAATGAAAATTGCAACTTATTTATAAAAACAAGTTATAAAATTTTAAAATCTCAAAATTTTACTAACACTCGAATTTACGGAAAATTTTGGCAGCGTCTCCTTTGCACGGCTCGATGGTAAAAAATTTACAATACAAATATATATCAAATATACCAAATATACATCTCATCTCAATGATGAGGCATCCCGTAGGGAAAAATATAAAAGTGAAGTATGTAATCCGAGATATGTACCTTATTATTATTAATACGAACGAGTTCGCTCATATTAAACAAGCAAAAGCAAATCCAATCCACATATACATCCAAACGGTCTTCGTATGTACCTATCTCAACTCAATTTTGAACATTAGTTGCATATAAAGGATATAGAAATCATGTATGGGTTTAATAGAACTATACAACATGAATTTTGAATCCAGACCACAAATACGAGCACGAATAGACAACCATAACAATCATATGCAGCAAAAAGCAGTTATAACAACGATTTACAACAAAAGAAACCATTTAACCATTAATATTCATCCAAATAATTCATAACTATGTGAATTTACATTATCCAATGTCAATATTTAATTTATACACTATAATTTCTTATTAACATTCATTCTTTATTAACATTTAATTAGTTTACTTCTAATTTATTCACATCAATTTTATTTACATTCAATTTATTCAAATTTCAATTATTTCACTTTTATTTAACATATTTCATAGCAGATCGTTATAGGCCATTTTATAAAATCATTTCATTTAATCTTATATAAGTTAAATTTTATTTCATTATCACTTGGTATATTCTCTTTAATACTAATATCATTTATAAATCATTTTATAAAACCATTTAAGTTTATTATAACCATTTTATAAAACGCAACTCATGTTTATTTTTTTCATAACTTAAGTTCATATTAATTCACTGATTCACTTCACAGTTCATTTCATTAATTCATATCATTAACTTTACTTAAGTAAATTATATTTTATAACCCATTCATATTAATATTTTTTTCTTTTTATCACAATCAATTTTATTCAACTTTTCTTAAGTTAACTTTCATCTTATAATTCATTTCATTAGCTTATTCCATTAATTTATTCCATTCAACTTGACTTAAGTAAAATTTCATTTCATAATTTAAACTTAAAGTATTTCTTACCACTTATACTTAAGTGTATCAACATTTCTTTGTTTAACATTCGCTTATTTCATATCTCAATTAGTTAACATTCAATTTGTTAAAACTCATTCCATTTGTATTCAATTTATTTATATCCAATTTAAATCAAATTCAATTACTCGTATAAATTTTACTTACACCCATTTATTCTCATTCAATTTCTTTCACACCCAAATTGCATTTCATTTTATAATTCAAGTTCGTATTCGTTCTATTAATTCATTTTATAGCTTAAGTGGAATTAATTCACTTTACTAATTCATCTAGTTCCATTCATATCCAATTCAATTCATTTAATCTTTATTAAGTTAAACTTTATTTCATTTAATCCATTACTCATTTTATTTAACTTTATTTAAGTTAAAAAAAATTCTCTGCTTATCATTCACATTCACAAATTTAAATTTGTTTTTAGCTTAATATTTCTTAAATCTATAAGTTATACAAACTAATTCACTTAAAATTTCATTTCATTATTTTATCTAATTCATTTCAAATACAATTCACTTTCATTTAAGCTTTCTTGAGTTAAACTTCATTTTATTTACTTCAACTCACTAACTCGATTTATTTAACATCACTTAGGTTAATTCTTTTATTTCATATCTCAAATTCAAATTTTCTTTTATTTGCTTAACCAAAATGTTCAACCGGTTTTAAAATTCGATCTTACTTTCCTTTTCAAATTCATAAGTTATAAAATTATTTCTTATCTATACTATTTTCAATTTACAAGTTCAAAAAATATTTTCATATATTTATCAAATCATACTTGGAATATTATTTTCACAATCAAAACTTATTTTAACCGAAAATAAATTTCTTTTGGTAGCAATTCTCACTCAGAAACTCGAAAATGAATACTGGCGATGCTGTAGTCATCCCCAGAATTATTTCCTAGCGACTAAAGCGAGTTCAATGCTTTTGTTTCTTTCAAAAATCTTTTCAAAATATATTTCTAGTCAAAACACTTTAAAATAATATTATTAATAATTTTGAAGGCTTTGAAAACAATTTTGAAAGCAACGAGATTTAAATTCTAAAATTCTTAACTTTTAAATCCTTTCTATTTATAAGCTACATTATAAATATACTTATACAATTTCATTACTTTATTATGAAAACATTTCGTTAATTCACATTTTTGTTATTGTAAACAATTCTTATTGTAATTAGATTTCAATTCAATTTAATTATCGAATGCTTCATGAAGTAGAGTTCACAAAGTATTCATTTTTAGTTTAATTCAACCAATAATCGATGATAAATAAATATTTTCATCTCCTAACAAATAACATTCATTGATAATCATACATGTTTATGAAAGTTTTCATTTTATATATAAAATATAATTTAGGTAAAATTATTTCATTTACTCGATTTTAAAACAATATTATGTCGACTTGCCTCGTTTAAGTGTGTAGAAACCCGCATCGATAACATGGCGTCCATAAACCGACCAGAATTCATAAGCAACTCAAAGGATAAGTAAACACAATATAAAACATTTTATCACACTAAAAAATATGCGCTCTCATACACACACACACACTCAAAAAAAACTCATTCTAGGGTATTGCTACCCTATCTCTAATGAGTCAAACCCCATAAAGCTAAGGTTATCGCTAACCTGGATCTGATACCAACTGTGACGACCCATATTTCAGATGGTTTAAATCGACAATAATCCACACATATCCAACTCAAACAATTCGAAATGATGATAATCAATTAGGTTAATTAAGAAAAATAAGAAAAGAAGAAAACAAATACAGAATCTCGCAGCGGAATGATAAAATATAATAATCAAATAAACAGTTCATGAAGCTGTTTATACTATACATATGTATATAATTTATACAATAGTTATCAGAGTTATATATACATTAGAATAATAGAATAATATAGCGGAACAATAATGTGGTGAAATATTACTAGAAATCCGCCCATTTTATTCCCGTTCGGTCCAATCGGACCGTACCTCTTTTGGCTGAACTCTATGTTAAAGAAATTGTTAAACTGCATGGAGTTCCTACTTCTATTGTTAGCGATCATGATCCATTGTTTACTAGTGGATTTTGGAAAGGTCTTCAAAAAGCTTTGGGAACAAAGCTTAATTTTAGCATCGCTTATCATCCTCAGTCTGATGGACAAACCGAGCGTTTGAATCAAACTCTTGAAGATCTTCTTCGTGCATGTGTTCTTGATTTTGTGGAAGTTGGAAATATCATATTTCTCTTGTTGAGTTTTCCTATAATAATAGCTTCCAATCTAGTATTGGTATGGCTCCTTTCGAGGCACTATACGGAAGACCATGCCAATCTCCTTTGTGTTGGGTTGAAGCCGGTGAGAAGCTTGTTTTAGGTCAAGATTTTATTCATGATGCCACATAAAAGATTGACCTTATTCGTCATAGGATGAAAGAAGCTCAAAGTAGACAAAAATCCTATGCTGATAATCGAAGAAGGAATTTAGAATTTTCTGTGGGAGATTTGGTGTTCATTCGTGTTTCACTTATGAAGGGTGTTGTGCGTTTCAATCGTTTGGGGAAATTAGCACCTCGATATATTGGTCCATTTCCCATCACCGAACGCATTGGTTCTGTGGCTTATTGCCTCTTATTACTGGCTCAGTTTTCTGCTATTCATGACGTATTCCACGTCTCTCAACTACAGAAATGCCTTAGGGATTCTGATTCTATTCTTGAGCCCGGTGTAATTGAAGAAATTGAAGTTTCACCAAATTTGACTTATGAGCAACATCCTATTCGTATCATTGCTACGGAGGTTAAATGCCTTCAAAATAAAGATGTTCCTCTTGTGAAAGTTCAATGGTCCTCAAATCCTAAGGATTGCTCTTGGGAATCCAGAGAATTCATCGAGCGAACACATCCGGACTTACTCTCTCTTGCTCCTTAAGGTGAACTTCTCATTTCAAAATTTCTTCTTTTATGTTATTATGCCTTAGTATGGTGTTACTTTTTATTTTCTTCTTAAGTATTGCGAGGACGCAATTTCTTTAAGGAGGGGAGTCTGTAACAACCCGCATATTTTACGATTGTATATTTAAATGTTTTATTTAAATATAGCATCGTTAATCGAATAAAAGTCCGAAATGTTACTTTTTGTAAACAGTCGAATTGGGACTCGAGACCACTTCCATTGAGTCCAAAATGGTGTTTTCAACTTTTTTGAGTATAAACATCGATATGTTTGGAGTTGATTAGAATTTTGATGTTTTCATTTGGGGGTTTGGGTTTCAGCCCACTAACCCAATAAGAGAACCCAACTCCTTTATCAAACACTCTAACTCAACTCCTCTTCATTCATTTCATTCCTCATTTCCTAACACTCAAGCTCAAGAGAAAAATGGGGAAAAGATAGGAAATTAAAATTCCTAAACCCTAGTTCGATTAGGAAATACAAATTCAAGTCCAAAATCAAAGAGAAGCTTAGGTAAGCATCATCTTCTTCTTCTCCACCTCAATCTCTCTTCAATTTCAGAAATTCCTAAACCCTAACTTAGGAAATACTTGCTTATGAGCTTAGATTGGAGCTTCTTGAGTTGAAATTGAAGAGGAATTGGCCTTCCCTTTGTTTTAGAGCTTCTCATTCGTGTTTTTGGGTTTAAAGGTGAGTTTTTGAACTCACATCCATGTCTTTAGTTTTCATTGTTGTTAGATATGAATTCCTAACATCTATTCATGTTCATTTGCTTTTGATTTGAATTGATTTGGTGAATTTTTTAAATTTTGGTGTTTTGAAGTCAAAATCTTTAAGGATCCTATCTTGGATATTTGGACGTGTTATTTGGGGTGTATCAAAGAGCCTAAACGACTGGGTTGTCGCTTGGCATAAATCCCTAGCCTCCGTTACTCGTCCGATTGCTTTCGAATCGTTTTGGCCATCATGGCCTAGGCAAACTGTTGCCCAAACCAGGTGACCAGACGTCTGGTTATCAAGTCCAGACGTCTGGTTATGGCCCCTAGAGAAAAAAATATAAGAACGCAGAAAATAAAATGGCAGAGACAAATTCCAAACGTCTGATTTATAGGTTCAGACGTCTGGTTAGGTCTCAGACGTCTGCTTTGAAATTTCAGACGTCTGGGGGTTTTTTGAATTATTTCCAGAACCCAAATCCAGACGTCTGGATTAAACCCTAGACGTCTTGAACTGCCATTTTGCCAATTTTGGCTGTTTTGAGTGGATTTCCAATTTTTAATCGATTTTTGTTGATCCGGATAGTTGTTATCACTTATTATCGACTTTGATGACTTCTTTCTTTGGACTTTTTGGAATATCCATTTGATGGATTTGATATCGATTTCTATGGTTTTGATTCACATTATCGTATGTGAATTTTTGGTGATTGATTGTTTTTACAATCATTTTGTGGTTTGTCACTTTAAAATACAAAGGTTTCGATACTAGTAGTAAATACTAAAACTCTTTCATTAAAACGATTCCGATACTATTTTTAATATAAAGCTCGCTTTTAAAACCGTTTTCCAATCTATTAGTATATACAAACCTTTACCTCATTCGTATAAGAAATCTAATTAAACGGCTTAGCAAAACAAGTGGATGAAATGCTTGTGTTTACTTCGTTGGTTAATTCTTGGACTTGTTCGATTGAACTCTCGTGACAATTTTCAAGTGGAAATCTACAATTTGTTCGTAAATATTTAAGTTAAGCCAGTGGTTATGGGACATGAAGCTAAACTCGTTTATTTACTAGCTTAGTGTAATCTACACTTTTTTATTGATCAATGGTGATCATTTTATGGTTTAGACTAGCGATATGCGATGTCTCTTTGTCCACGTGGGGGACTGTACCTCGTTTTATGGAGCTTTGTCTCATTTTTTATGGGCTAACGACCCATGGTCTTTTGACCGTTTGTGGAGCTCCGGCTCAAATTGGTGGGGTAGCGACCCATGGCCTTCAGGCCGTTTATGGAGCCTCGGCTCAAACTTGATGGTTAGCGACCATGGAATAACGTTCCTTTTGTGATACACGTGTTGGTGAGTTTTCATGATCGCGTTTGTGATAGGCCTCCCCCTTTGTGTTTTCTGGATTTCTGGTTGTTGATTTCTAGAATTTGTGTTTCACCAATTTTCATGGTTTGCATTGATAAGCTTTATCAATATTTTTGGTTTGGTGAATAAGTTAAAGAATATGACATTCTTTTTTGTGGTTGAGTAGATTTGAGATATTGTATGATTTTTATTGTTATTGAATGTATACTTGTCACGGTATGGCATTATTGTTATCATACGTTTTTGTTATATCTCTTATCCTATCTCATTTTATATGATATTTATAGCTAGACTGATCCGTTTATTATTTTCTTCTTAAATAATACACGGGTCAGACCGTGGTGTTACAGGTGCTTCCACTTGACTATTTAGCAGGGACTAGCTTCTGACTTTTGGATAACTACTATAGATTAGTAGTTTTTGCTTTTATACATTCGAGATAGAGACTCCTAGATGTATACATATTCTTTTGTCTAGCACTTGTATCTATTCTTTTGTGATGTAGTGGATCTAGTTAGACCACTATTTTGATGTACACTTTTATGTATTATATTCATACCTGTTTCCGCCTTAGTGATATGAATAGCTGTGACTGATTTGTGTTATGCTTATTTCTATATTTGTTTCCGAAGCCCACATAGCCACTGTGTAGTAGCTTTGATTTTGTATTTGATATGTCGGATTTCCTCTTGAAATAAAATGCAAGTCATATTATCTGAAATATTGGTACTCGCACAAAGCAATTACACAGATGATCGCTCCTCCACAGCCTTATTCTTCGTGCTAGTCGACGGCATTACCCCATAGTGTGCTTGGCTAGTGTGAGTATAGAGGTGGGGCGTCACATCTATAAATACAACTAAATGTATATATATTCAAGCTAATATATACAGATCTTGTATAAAATATGCAACTAAATATATATGCAACAATATGTATATATGTAGGCTACAAACTAACATATACCCAGACTATGTATATGCAACAATATATATGTAGGCAATCTACAAAATCAAAATATATATATTACATTTTTAAAACAATATCTAAAATAAATATTCATCAGAACCCACATTTGTATATATTGAATCAACATATCTGCAAATAAAAAAATAAAAAAATCAGTAAACAAAGATCAATATATACATGCAGACTTTATATATACATACAATTATATAGACTTATGTATAACAACCAGTTTTATACTTATATAACTAACATATGTAAAACTGGCCTATTATATATCTTACATATCTACATATGATATATATATATACATATAAACTGTTACAAAATTTTACTTCAAAACATTAACATAAATTTTTAATAAGTTCTTCAAGCATTATAGATATATATTTAAACCCATCATTCATTAAAACACACATAAAAAAAATCAAAATGCCCATACTTCATAAATATGTACTACATAAAATATATATTAGGCATGCTATATGAACTAAATGCTCAAACCGACATATTACATGCATACTAATATAATTACTATACTGATACTTCATGGAATGTGTATTTTTTTTATTTCAACACCATCATTTCTTAAAACCAATATAATATATGCCAGATAATATATATATACTATTGTATTACAGCTATATGCCTGCGACTTAAAAAAAATGCAGACCCTATATATTTATATACAAATCTAAACGACAATTATGTATATGCTTTAATACCGAAGACTAATATAATATAGCACTGTAACCTATGTATAGTAGACTATAAACAACAATTATGAGAAGATTATATTTATAAATGAACATATGTATAAATCAGACTATAAACACAATATAAATATATAAGCAGAAAGAAAAACTGCACACAAAATAAAGTATATAAAACAAGTGGGACCAAAATAAACAGTATATATTTTATATGTATATAATAATAAAGTTTCTTTTTTTATTATATATATACGAAAGAGGAGCAAAGAATACTGCATGCTTACCATCAGGCAAACACATATATTCAGGCAAATATGTATGCAAAGCAAACACGGCTGCCTAGGGAAAAGGTCGGCTATCACGAGGTCGGTATGGGAGGTCGCGGGCTGTTGCCATGCCTCGGAGGCGGGTCGGTGGCTTTGAGGGCGGAGGCAAACAAACGGAGGGGATAAGTATAGGCGGTGATGGGCACTGCGGTGCTCGGGTGGTTCATGGCTGACGTGACCATTACCGTGGGGCAGAGGGGTGGCTGCCTATGGTGTAGCTCGGCCGATCAAGAAGGTACAGGGGGAAAATTTGTTGAAAAACAATGCCCTGGTTAAACTTATATTATGGATTTATATAAAAAACTTACAGAAAACAAAAATAGAAATGAAAAGAAGAAAGGAGGGGGAGAGAAAATGGAATGGAACGAACAATGTTATAAATGAAACTATGGGAATAGTAATAGCCGGGCATTGATTTCGAATTAAATAAAGCAGATGGTAGTGAAATCGAACCAACAATGTATAATAACTGCAGGAATAGTGTAACAACCCGCATATTTATCGATTTTATATTTAAATATTTTATTTAAATATTTTATCTTTAGTCAGATGTTAGTCCGAAAATCTACTTTTTGCATACGGTCAAATTAGGACTCGAGACCACTTCCATTGAGTTCAAAATGATGTTTGCGATCTTTTTGAGTGTAAACTTCGATATGTTTGGAGATAGTGAAATTTTCGTCACTTTTTGCTTTGAGCTTTGGTTTGGACTGCACTTGTTAACTCAGTCCCAACCCCATCTCCTCTTCATCACTTCATCAAACACTTCAAGCTTTATCAAAAATGGTGGAGGGAATGGGAAATTAAAATTCCAAGCTCAAGTTCATTAGCAAATTCAACATCTAACTCCTAATTCAAGTAGAATATATTGGATTCAAGCTTTGGATTGCTTCTCCTTGCTTTCAAGCTTCATCTTCATCCATTTTAGTGAAAAAGTGAGATTTTTAATCTCACATCTTGCCTATAACTGTCATTGGATTGTTGGGAATGATTCCCCATCACTTTAGCATGTATGTTTGCATTTGGTTTGAATTGGATTGGTGAAAAACTCTAATTTCTAGCATTCTTGGCGAATTCCTGCATTTAGGTCGCACTGCCTTTGTTAGGTCGCTAGGTCGTAGGCCGTTCGCATGGAAAAGTCGCCGCCGGCTTATAGCTCGTTCTGGCTTAGGTCGTATGGAAATAGGTCGCTAGGTCGTAGGTCGTGGGTCGCCTAGGTCCTAGGTCCTAGGTCGCTCGTTCCTGCTTCAGTCCCTAGGTCGCGGCAACACTAGGTCGTTAGGTCGTTTCCGACCTTACATCACTCGGAGGTCCCAGGTCACGGCTACGTTAGGTCGTAGGTCGCTCGCTGTGCTTCAGTCGCTAGGTCGCTAGCTCGTAGGTCGCTCGACCGTTCCACCACTAGGTCGCTCGACCCTGTTGCATTTTTAGTTCGCAACCATTAAGTCGCTCGACCTTGCCTAGGTCGTTAGGTCGGTCGGTCCTATCCCTTAAGTCGCGTGACCGTGATAGGTCGCTCACCTTTAGGTCGCATGACCTATAGGTCGCTTGCTCCAGTTAGGTCGCTCGGCCACTTTGTTAAGTCGCCCACCTTTTTAAACTTAGGTCGCACCCCGTAGCGGGGGTGTTGCCCCCGCACCCCCACCTAGGGGGTTGCCACCCCCCTGGACCCCCCTCCATAGGGGATCTTATCTGAAAAACATTCAACAAAATTTCTACTATGATGGTTTTGGAACTGATTTACTTGGATTTTTCTCACGTCTTCGAATGTGAAATTTTGTGATGCGATTTGTTTCAACAATCGATTTGTGACTTGTTACTTTAAAAATGTGAAGGCTTCAATACTAGTAGTGAATATCAAAACTCTTTCATCAAAACGTTTTCAACACTATTTTAAATATAAAACACGTCCTCTCAAAACGTTTTTCAATCTACTAGTATATTCAAGCCTTTGCTTCACTCGGATGAGAAATCGAATTAAACGACTTAGTAAAACGAGTGGTATGAAACGCTTGCGTTCACTTCATCGGTTAGCTCTTGGACTTGTTCGATTGAACCCTTTTGTGACAATTTCCTAGTGAAGATCTACAGTTTGTTCATAAATATTTAAGTTAAGCAAGTGGTTATGGGACATGAAGCTAAACTCATATATTTACTAGCTTGGTGTGATCGACACTTCCTTATGATCATGACGATCATTTTTGTGATTTAGACTAGCGATTGAGCGATGTCTCTTTGTCTTCGAGGGAGACTAGACCCCGCTTTTGTGATGTTTCACCATCACATATATGGGGTAGCACCCCATGGTCTTCGGGCCATTCGTGTGTCAAAGGCCTTCGGGTCATTCGTGTGTTCGAAAAATTAAATGGATAGCTTCCATGAGATATCTTCTCGTCCGTGTGCTCGGACTTCCCCCTTTTTAGTGATTTCTGGATTTAGTGCTTCACCAATTTTCATGGTTTTCATTGATATGCTTTATCAATTTTTGTGTATTGGTGAATTCGTGTGTCATTACCTTTTTATGGGTTTGGATCTTTGAGAAGATTCTTGTGATATTGATTAATCCCTTGTTGATTATCATTTACATACTTATAGTAGTATGCCATCATGGTTATTATATGTTTATGCCATACCCCTTATTCTATATCATGTCATCTGATATTTATAGTTAGACTGATCCGTGTATTATTTTCTTATAAATAATACTCGGGTCAGACCGAGATGTTACAGGTGCTTCTGCTTGACTTCTCTTCTGGATTACTCTGACTTTTGGCTACCTACTTATATTAGTAGTTTTTGGTTGTACACATTTGAGATATAGACTCTATGTTGTGTATTTATTCTTTTGTATAGCACATGTTGCTATTCTTTTGTATTATCATGGATCTTTCTGACCACTACTCTGATGTACACTTTCATGTGTTATATATATATTCATATCTTCTTCCGCCTTTGTGATATGGATGTCTGTGACTGGTTTATGTTATGATTATTTCTATGTTTGTTTCCGAAGATTATTTATATAGCCACTGTGTGATAGCTTTGAGTTTGTATCGGTATGTCGGACTTCCTCCTTAAATGAAATGCATTCTATTCTATCTGACATATCGATGCTCGCACAAAGAAGTTACATGGATGGTCGCTCCTCCACAGCCTTATTCTCCGTGCTAATTGACAGCACTACATCGTAGTGTTCTTGGTTAGCATGGGTATAGAGGTGGGGCGTCACAAATAGTGACCGTCAAAAATTAAATTCTGGAATATAAAAAAAAGCTACTAGCTATTAACTATACCAGATGAACAAACGGAAAGACACAAAAAACCCAAATGACTCAAATGCGGAACCGATACGACGGATCGTTTTACTGATTTCGCTGCGTACCGGACGCCGAAATGCATAGATGAACATACTGCCGAGATCAGCACAACGAGACGATCAAAATGGTACACAGATATCAGCAATATGATCAAGTTATAAAAACTTGATTTTTCGCTGCCGAAAATGCTGCAATTTTCGCCGAAAATAAGATAAACGGGGCTAGAGAAGTCCAAATTTGATGAAACGAATTATGACGTCTCACTTAGAGGATGATTTACATTTCTATTGTATAAAAATATTCAGGTGTTGAAAACATTTTATTTACATCAATTTTAGCTGAATTAAATTGAAATTGAAATCACACAATAGAATTAACTTTCATATTTTTTTGATGAAAATCTTATATTTGCTACGTTTAAATAGACGCATACCAAATATCAAATTTTCATTTCCAAATTCAATTATTTAAAATTTCATAAAAATTCAGTTAATTACCTTATTAAGACCGTTAAAATTTGCGGGTCGTTACACTCTCCCCCACTCAAAACTTTTCGTCCCCGAAAAGGAACGAGGTAGGAGAATATGACCAACCAGAAAGAAAAGATAAATTGAAATCTAAAATACTATATATCATAATTGATTCCAAAACCATACAGATTTCATTTATTTATTTACTTTTTTTTAAATTGGTTTATATTTAGCTAACTGATTTCAATTCATTTATTCAATCAATAATTATTCGTTATTTTGAAAATTGATTGATTTCAATTCAAGGTATTTCCACTAAATTGATTTGCTTCCAATTTATTACCATTTATTTCCAATCTTCTTTTAAAGCAAAATTTATGTTATTTAACTCATTTATTATTCATTTAACTTCATTTAAGTTGATTTCACATAAAATTCAATTTCAATAATTCTTAATTTCATATTTATTTACTTATATAGCCTTCTCTATTTATTATTCAATTTATTCCACTGACATATCTTGCAATATAGGTTAAGTGTATGACATTTATCATAATTACCTAAATTTATTTATAAATTCCCTAACAATATTCATTTTGGACATCTTATTTATTATTGTATATTATTCAATTACATTCAAACCCTTCCAGGTAAGTTTTATTAATGTCTTTGAATATAATTGAACACCATACAGATTTACCTCTAATTTACAACATTTTTATTAAGCAAGTTTTTTGTTCGAACAATTTATTACTTTAAGTTTTCTCTTGTGTAACGACCCGTAAATTTTAACTGTTTTAATAACGTAATTAGTTGAAATTTGTGAAATTTTAAACGATAAAATTTTGAAATAAAAATTTGATATTTGGAATGCGTCTAATTAATCATAGCAACTGGTAAATTTTCATCAGATAATTTGGAAGTTTATTTTCTAGTGTAATTTTATTCCAATTTATATCAGTTAAAATTGATGATGATAAAATGTTTTCCAAACCTGAATATTTTTACACAGAAAAATTCTAATCCATCTTCTGACTAAGACGTCATTTTTCGTTTTTCCAAATTCGGACTTCTTTAGCTCCATCGATCTTATTTTTCTGCGTTTTTGCTGCATTTTCCGCTAGTAGAAAATTCGAATTTTTATAATTCAATCATACCACTGATATTTGTATACCGTTTTGATCGTGCCGCCGTGCTGATCTCTGTGGTATATTCATTTCTGTGTTTCGAAGTCCCGGTATGTGGCGGAATTCGCGATACGATTGTTCGTATCGGTATATTCATTCCTATGTCCTTTCGTCTTTCCGAGACAACCAATAGCCAGATGTGTTTATTTATTTTCCTTGAATTCATGTATCTGCTTTGCCTTTTGATAGTCCCAATATATTTTACTTTTGGTTGTTCGGTCCTTTACAAAGAAAAATATAGACCTGCAAACCCATCTCCTACTTTCATTTTTTTGTTCTGTTCTACATATCCATGCCTCAGGAAACATTTAGTAATATACAAATTCCTACACGTGAGCAACATAAGAGCTAGCACCCATTCTCCTTAGGCTCACCTCTCCTTCTTCCTCCACGCCAATGACCAACTCACCACCGAACTACTCTCCCTCCTTTGCAACCATGGCCGAACCACCTCACCCATCACCGAGCCCACGCCGCAACCCAGCCCGACCCGCCACCAGTCACGCGACCCAACCTCTCTCTCTTCCCCTCCTGCAGCAAGCACCACCCATGGCCATGTCGTGCCTACCTGGATCCGCCCATGGAAACCTACCCCTAGCCTCCGCCCTGGCCTTGTGCGTACGGCCTCCACTAAACCCGACCCACCAGAATTTTCCAAGCCTTCATTCTCTACTGCTCCACCTTGACCGAACCTCGCTCATTCTCTCACCATTTCGGCCACAAGGCTTCACCGCCTCTGCCCAGCCACGTAACCACTCCCCACTAGCGCCTCACTTCCCTTCCGACGGCAAGCACATCCAACTCGTCACCTCTTCTCTAGGAAATGCAGCTATATATTGTTTATATATATATATATGAAACTTTGAAGGTAAACGATTGTCTATTTATATTGTTTATTTTTTTAATATTTGCTAGGTTGTATTTTGTGATAGATTTTAGATCTTAAGGTTATAAAGGTTTAAATAGTATATATTGTTGTTATTTTATAAAATAGTATATTTAGTACAACACTTTTCTTTTGTGAATACATATATGTTGTTTTTAGTCTGTTGTTTGTATATAGGTGACAGTACTTGTTTAAAATAATATAAGTTATCTCTGTTACAAAATATATAGTATCTGTTGACAAGACTTGTATTATTAGATTTAGTCCATATGCATGATTTTAACATTTTGTATACAAATATGATTTGCATAGCTTTACTGTATGAGTCTGTAAATACATATAGAGTTATATTTAACATATTATAAAGTTATACTGCATATATTATAAAGTGTAGGTCAGTAGTTGAAAATTGTATGTAAACAGTTGTTGAATATGTTGTATACCAGGTTTCTATATGTACGTCAAGCTTAAATATGGGTTATAAATATAAAGCAAGTTGTATGGTTATAGTATATATATAGGTTACAATGTCTGATCTGGGAAGAAGATTTCATATGTTCACCATATATAATACTGTATGATTATAAAGTTCTTATTTGATATAAAGTACGAATATATAATATGTTTATTTGTACGTGAATTTATAACTATGTTTATACATTGGTTTATGTAGATAGGTATATTTGACTTTGGTTTCCCCACACACACACATATAGATATATGTTTATAAAACTGATTTAATATATATATATAATGTTCTGTCGTATTTTGGAATGTGTACATGCATCTATAATATGTTTTGTTAATTATGGGTCTTAATTGGTTTTAAATATAATGGGTTTGAATCAAATCATATATATATATATATTGTATTTTGATATTTGATAATAATAATATAATATTCATTTCGTTCTGTTATATCAAACTGATTCTGATTCGTTCTCATCAATTCAAATTATCAGCTTTGTTCATTGAATCGTGTCCATCTAACTTTGCTTTGGAAGTCGTGCTTGCATTTCGTAACTCAGCTTCATTGTCTACCTCTCTATCCTCGAAAGGTGAGCAATCACTCACGATTAATGTTCTTTTATTTATTAAATTTGATTTCAATTGAAACGACAATCGAAATATGCTGATGTTGGTTATTTACACTGTTATATATATGCTATTACCTGTATCAGTTCACCTGTGACATCTGACACCATTATCTGCCAATTGAAATATGCTGATGTTAGTTATTTACACTGTTATATATATGCTATTACCTGTATCAGTTCACCTGTGACATCTGACACCATTATCTGTTATTTATATTGGTGATATATGCATGTTACTGTTGTTATATTATTATCATATCTGTTATCACTCTGCAAGTTCCCTGTTAGTATAGCATTCACTATGGGTTGAAATGATACATACCCGAATGGACTTTAGAATAGGAGAAAATCGTTATGGGTTGAAATGATAAACCAAAGCAATTTTTAATTGAATTGAATTTGGGATTACGGGTTGAAATGATATATATATACCCGTATATATTTAAATTGCGGATTGAAATGATAAATATCTGTATCACTTGACCATAGGATAGAAAATTATATACAAACACCGTTGATCTAAATATAAATAATTTGAAATGATTTCTATGGTTTGGGAAAGATATATATGGTTTAAATTGATATTGAAATTATTCTTATAAATAAGTTTAAATTAAAGTGGATTTAAAATTTATTTGGAATTGATGAATTAAGTGTTGTCTTTAAATATATCGATTTGAAATTTATTGAATTTGAAGATTTAAGAATAAGTTTTATAACGTGGTTTCGATTTAAGATGATTTAAAGGAATATTTCAATTTTAAATGAATTGAAGGAATATTAAATGATTTGAAATTTGGATTGTATTTAAATGATATTGTATTTTATTAAGTGAACATTTCAAAGCTAAATAATAGCTAAGTGAATTCGATATATATATAATATTTTCAAATTTAGTTTTGAAATGTGAAATATTTAAAGTTTCGAAATATATTGGAAGTGAAATTGTTTATTTTGTGGTTCAAATCGGTATTTGAAATCGATATAAATTGAAATGGTTTATTGAGAACTGAATTGAGTTGTAATTTATGTATTGAGTTTTGATTTAGATTGAATTTTTGGATTCAAGTTAATTTGAACCAATTTGTGAAGTTTGAGGAAATTGTTTTATTTTATAAAGAAATTTTAAATTTAAACCTTTTTATATTTTTCTTTATAACTTACTTAATATAAACTATTTTAAATTATAACTATTTTTATATAAACTATTTTAAATGATAAACTATTTTATTTTATATACAATTATTTATATTTAAACAGTTAAGAGGGAAGTGTTAAGATTCCAAAGTATTATGATTTCCAAAGTGTTTGATTTAGAAAGTGTTATAACCTTGAAGTACTAAGATTTTGTAAATGGATACATTTGAGATGGATATATTTAAAAATGGAAATGATATCGTATTTGGTTTTGAAATGACAATGATATTTTGGTTTTGAAATATAAACTATTTTGAAAGTTTATTAAATGACCAATCGGTGTAATAATCATGTATTTATTGAAGAGACCGGGATCGGTTAGGGACATACTCTCTGTCTAAACCGAAAACCACTTTAATAACTGTAACAACCCGGGTTTTTCCTACACGAAAAACCGGACCATTTGAGTTAAGAAGAAGAGGTAGAAGAAGAAGAAAAATAGAAAACAACAACAGAATCTCTCATACGCAGCGGAATGAACTATAATAGGTAATAACAGATCTTTACACAAAAAGAAATCTATATCTGTTTATATATATACATCATCCCAATACATCATCAGAGTACATCACATCAATATCATACAACTGGACAGTAATCATAACTTGTCCTCACAATCTGAATACACAGCGGAATATATAACTCAAATACGAAAGTACGTATCGCCATCCAGCTCCACAGCATCATTTCCTGTAATTTATAATACTCGGTCTGACCCGAGCATCATATAAAACAATACCCGAGTCAGTCTGGAAAACCAGCGTGAGAAAATCACACTCAAATTGATTATTAAAGTTTCAAAATTCTTTGAAAACAAAAGCATCTCGTAAGACCACGCCACAAATAAACATGTCGGGTTTTTACCTTACGATAGCTAAAACACTTTATATCAAATCCTCTGATATTAAAATAGTGTCTACAGAAAGTAAGATAGAATCTAGCTGAAATGCTTGCATCTCACATTTCAACAATAGTTGGGCACAATCAAAACCGTACAGGCACGTAGGGAGAATGGATTTCCAACGAATGACTAGGCACTGGGGTACCACCTGTCACAGTACGTGGCCTAGATCACAGTACCGAGGAGTACGCCCGCTCCCCTGCAACACAAGGCCGGAACCATCCCTTACTGGATGATCCCGAATAAAATCACCCCACGGTTGGGATCAGCAACCGCACCACTAAGCCGAAATAAAAAGGGACATCTAGACAGGGATGACCTTACCCTCCAGTGGGAGCTACCCACGAAGCCTTGCTGCATAACCCCTGATTTTCAGTCATTCCCGGTTGATGAGGTTCGAGGCTAAACGATACCTTTTAGAGAACATATCCCTTAGAATGCCCATCGTCCGCTGACGATGTTTCGCAAGCATTCGTCCATACAAGTCCGTCCTGGGTTTGAACGGAACCGAAGGCACTACTCCTACTACATCCATTTTGGAAATATCCTCAGGATTAGTAGCGACTAGCCCTTGCACTTCACAGCTCCATCTTCGACTCCGAAATCGTTACACGAAACGTACAAACCGGATCGAAGTGGTATTCGAGTCTCCAGACCTAGAATCCCGGTATACGGAAACCCGATCCCGGTCTCTTCGAAACGATCAGCGCATTGGCCAATATTGATAGTCGGTTATTTAACTATCAATTAACATCCACAAGCAACCATCACACAATTAAATAATTTCCCACATTATTTATTTGTCCAAATATCTTTCCAAGATATATTTCCAAATTTTCAAAACTCATTTGAAAACAATTTCAAAACAGTTTCCGCTTACGGAATACATTTCCAAATATTTATTTCCTCTGAAACACCAAGTACAAAACACTTAGATTTTAAAATAAATCTTAAAACACTTTACTATAAATATACTTAATAATATTGAAATTTAAAAACTACTTTAATACCTTAACAAAATATATACTTAAGAAATATTTAAAATGAAACCACTTTACAAATATAAACTAAATTTCTCTTTTTAAAATATAATACCAAATCACTTTTATATAATTACTACAATAATAGATTTTTTTGAAACTACTTACTTTAAAAAGTTAAAATTTAAAAATAATCAATTTTCTAAAACATGTTTTTTTTTTTAACATATCAAAACTTTTAACTTATATTTAAAACTACCTTGAAAACGTACTTGGCTATCCAGAGAAATACACTTCTCATTTCCATTCTTTAAAAATAAACCAACATTTATTTTAAACCAATTCATATCCCTTTATAAATTCCCACCTTGAATTTATATTTTCTAATATCCACTGATATTTTATTTTACTTTATAAACCCAGTTTATAAATTCCAAAATCTCACTTCTCTTTTAAAATTCCAATTTTAAACAACTAAATCAATTTTCAATTGATTTTCCAATTTACTTTACTTTACTTTGAAATAAATTTCCTTTACTACTTCATTTATTTCAAAATACATTAACTTTTAGATTTATTCCTTTATTTGAGTTAAAACCCTTTTTAACTGAAAATACCAATTTTAAACTTCCAAAATTCCTTCTTTAGCCTTTAATTAAATTTAATCCTTACATTCAAAATAAATCCTTTATTCTTTAAATTTAATATCACTTTAGTTTAAAGTTAATATTTCCCTTGTTATTTCGAAATTCCCTTATTCCAATTCACTTGAATTATTTACTTAAATTTTACTCTTTTATTTCTTTCAAAATCCAATTCAATATATTTTTATAACTCCTTTTATTGAAATATTCAATCCAACCATATCATCTAATATTTCAATCATCAATAAAATCATCACAGGATATCAATATTCATAGAACAGAATATCAAATAATCTAAATAATTTTGAGGAATCCAGTTGGATCCCTCCAACCTGTTTCCCTACATCCACAAACGTTAGCACAATATAAAATACCAATTCCACTTCAAGGTGGAATATCGCGGTATATGGGTTTTATAAAATATCATCCGCTATTATGCGGCGCATAGGGTCTCATCCGCTATATAAATGCGGGAATATCAACAACTCAAATATATACATATGCCAATATGTATATATTGCTATATACTACTATATATATAATATAGCATATTCAATCAATGCAATCATCCAATCAATTATTTAAATTTAACCATTTAAATTTAAAATAAAATTCAACTGAGTGAGATTAACTCACCTTATTCCATTTGCCTTCCACTTCCAATATTGCCTTGGTTTCTTGATTTTTAACCTTGAATAATCATTAGACGTCTTGTTAATATTCGAACTAATTGAACCATTAATTCCGTTTAATTTTAAACAACTAATTACTCAATTTTAAACTAATAGTTTAAATTTTAACTTAATTTCCTTTATATCTACATATACTAGAATAACCTATATATATCTATATATTTAAATATCTACCTGTTTATAAATCTTACAACATTTGAAAAACCCTATTATATTTAAACTGTATATGTATGTACTTCATTATAAAAACAAAAATAAAATAATTTACTTACTGTAATTTCATTATCGAAATTGAAAAACAATACCTCACAACGTGCTTTAGTTTGAACCAAACTCCCAATCAACCCACGCGACAAGCATACCCAAACCCACGATATGCCACTGCCAAAGAACGAGCCAGCATACGATGCTCCACCTCATCCCCTACAGCGTCCTTCTTCTCGACTTCCTCTGTGCGACGAACCCACCTCTCGAACATCGAGTTCGACAACCCAGAGTATCTCGACTTCGAACATCCCTTCCCAGCCTCCACGCACTGCAATCATCATCGAACGGCATCATCTGCAAACAACATCACCTTCGAGCCTCCTGGGTAGATCACGACTTCGCATCCCAACCGCCTGTGCTTCTTGATGTCGCAAATTCAAATGAAGACCCATACGACAAATCGCGATGCCAATTTAAGAATTGACGAAACCCTAGCTAGACGCGAATACGACGGTGCCCCTCTCGAAACTCGAGATCGCGAGACTGATTTAACTTCGACGTCGAATGAATCGACTCGTTCGCGCCCCTTCCTCCATCGCTTACGAGCGACTCCTTCCTTGAAATCGATTTGATTTCGATCGTTCTGAACTTGCGAACGGGCTGGAAAAACAAAAGAAGGGGAGGTTCGCTTATTTGGATTCCATTCTGCCATTTTCCTTTTTGAACGAAAATGATTTGGTTTTAGAAGATGATTTCGTTTTTTCTTTTAACTGAGAGGCTCGGTTAAAAAGTTGTAAAGGAGAAGGAGACGCGTGTACAGATGTTTCAACGCGTGGACAAACAACGTGATCCAGAAGGCTCGTAGTCTGGATATGGAAAGAAATATCGACCAGTTAAAATATTAAATTTCCGATTAAATTTCGGCGCGTTTACATTCCGTACGATCACACGACAACTCCAAACACTACGAAAATTGAAATCCAATAATAATACAATATTACGGATCCAATGGAACTGGTTTCGCTGAATTTCGAGATTGTGCCTCGGACAGCTATTTTTAAATTTAATTTCAACGATAAATTTTTTTAAAACTGAACAAACTCTTTTAAAATTCCATTTTAAAAGTTCTATCATCTTCAGTATTAACAATATAAATTTTCTGAATCTTTGAACTATTTTTAACAGGCTTAAAATCAAAATTCCATATTTTACCCAATCCCGATAATTAAATTTAATAATTAATTATCCAAATAAATACTGTATATTTGAAATTAAAGTTAAAATTTAACCTTCGAATATTTAAAATAAATTAAATATTCACATTTCAAATATACAAAAATTCCGGGTCGTCACATTCCTCCCCCCTTAAAAGAATTTCGTCCCCGAAATTACCAGTTAAGAGAAATGATTCGATACCCGTTCTTTTTCCCTATCCAAATAGTTTTAACAACCCCAAGACAATCTTTTATAAATGATACACTAATCATCTTTTAACTTCCCAAACTTATTCATAAGTTCAACCCAAATCACTTACTTATCAATTCAAATCTAAATTTGAATTCATATTTTAAATTATCAAAATTTTCTCAAAATTTTTCTAACTTCCTAAATTTCCGAAAAATTTCGCCAGCGTCTCCTTTGCGCGGCTAGCTCGGTACAACTACAAAATGGCTCTACGGCCTCCCAATCTCAAAAAGAAAACAAAAAGCCAAGTGGCTGGATCAAAAACCCAATCAAATTTCATATAGAATTTCAAATACATACCTTTTTGTCGGGCCATTAAATTTTATCTTCTAAAATCAAAAATCCCAATTTATCCATTGCTTTTATACACCTGTATATCCTACTAAGCAATAATATTCAATCACAATCCCAAAGTCATTTTATACTTTTCTTTACAAATTTTCAATATTTGCTTTACTTAAGCCCGTACGATGCACATATATCATCCGTACGCAATATCACATTCGATCGCTCAATCGATCACACAATTTCACTTCCGAACTAGTATCGTCCACCCGACTTCCTAGTGCGGACTCAGATCTGGTTTCTTGATCAGAAACCGTCATTCTCCTTGCATAGCCACAAACTATGATAGAGAATATCCAGAATCAATCAACAATCCATATCCAGGTTCGCCGTCGAAAATCGAGTGAAAAAAATCCTAACTCGGATCGGCATAATTACCTCGAAATTCTGTGCTCGACATCTGGATCAAATAGCTATGCGAATAAAATAATATACGTACATCTTACGTATAAATTCCAATTGATTATCAGTCATATCAATTCTCTTTTATTCACATTCCCTTTTTTTATTGTTATCCCCTTATTCACAACTATCTCATTTCACAATTTACAGTCTCACCTTAATTCAATTATTCACTTAGCATACTTTCAGTACCACATTTTCTTAAGAATTCACTATTCATTTCTTAAGTTTAAGATAAACATTTTACATAGATTTCAATACTCAGTTTCAACCTTATTTGTTTAACAAATTTTAAATCATTTGTTGTCAGTGAAAATTTCCAAAAATTTTCAAAAATTTTCTAACTCTCAAAATTTCTAGAAAATTTTGGCAGAGTCTCCTTTGTACGGAGGGACTTCTGCGATATCGCAGGATGCACAAATATGTATATACATCGGCCTCAGGCCGGAAATCACAATATATATCAATATATGCAGTTCATATCTCCTATTAAATTCTTTTGCGTAGGCGTACCTCTATTATAGCATTTTTAAAGCAAGCGGCTTATTATTTAGCAATTAATGCAACCCCAAAATCAGCTATACGGCTTCCCTGAACCTGTACTAACTCAATTTAAAAGTGTAAGTGACAAATATAGGAAGTTCATAGCATTTCACTTATATTTAAATAGCTAAAATATGGATTCTATTACAATGCATGTTATATACTTCCATAAACACGTATGAAATGTTCCAACACTAATTTTAATTGTTTCCCAACAATATTTAAACCATCCCATTCAATTTAAATGATTTTACAACTTCCTTTCTTAACTTCAATTTATTTTTAAGTCCAAACAAACCCATATCATTACAATTGATTCAAAACAAATTTTATTGTTTATATTAACTCAATAGATTTATACAATCTCATTTTCATTGCATTTTTAATTCGAACCCTTTAACTACTTAGGTTCATCTTCATTACCAAGTGGATTTCCTTTTTATCTTACAACAATTATTTAGCTCGACGCATTCCAATTAAATGTTATCTGTAACTCACCTAAATTTAGTTCGATTAAAATTTATTTCCACTTAGTTGGATTCTATTTGCAATTCATACCATTTCTATTTTAACCCAATTTCATTTTTATATGATACAATTTCAATTATAATTAATTTGTTAACACTTCATGTTAACTTTTAATTTATAACTCGAGTTCTAGATCCACTACCCGTTTCCAATCTACTTATTTCTAATATTTGATTTTTTTTTTATTTCAAAAACACTTTACTATTTTCAAGTGTTCAATCTATTTTATAATTTAAATTTCTGGATTATATTCCTTACTATTACAAACAGGTTTATTTGGCTTATTTATTTTACTCCCAAATTTTATAAGTCCCAAATTTATTTATATCTATATTTTATTCATTTACAATCGATTTCATTCACATTTTAATACTTTACTACAGGATTTATATTTTATTTAGTTTGGCATATTTATTATTCCATATAAACATTTTAAATATGATTCCAGAGTTTAAACAATTCTCCAAAATTTCAAAATCACTTTTGAAATCAACTTCATTCAAAACCCTTGACAATTTTCATTTCCCTTTGGAATTTCAAAACCAAACCTAGTTCACAAACAATTCCAATTTAAAACAGTTTGGTAGCAATTTTTCTTTGGAGACTCGAAAATGAACATCGATGATGCTGCAGTCATCATCGAAGTTATTTTCCAGCGACCGAAAGAGAATTTAATGCTTTCATCTCTTTAAAAATATTTCAAATACTTTTAATTTCCAAATCTCACAAGATTTCAAATTCAACTCAAAAATATTCCTGAAATAATACTATTAGTTCTCCAAAATCTTTGAAAACCATTTCCAAATCCCAGGAATTTGAATTTTTCCCAAAATTCCAAACTTGAACTCCATTCCGATTTATTTTCAACATTTCTCTGGAATCCTATTTCCAATTATAAATCACATTTGTATATGAAGTTCATTCAATTTTATAAATTACATTTATAATCTATATCTCAAATTTTATTTTATTATAAAATTTTATTCTTTGCTTTGGTTATAAATTTCAATTTCTAGTTAAGTTTCCATATATTAATGATAATAGTTCCATATTATCACTTCTAACATCCAAACAACCATATATATTAACTAGAATAGTTTACAAAACATTTTCTTTTTATACAAAAATAATTTGGGTAAAATTATTTCATTTACCCTACTTTAAAACAATACTGTGTCGAATTGTTCTATACAAGTGTTTAGAGATCCCTATCAATGTTGTGGCGTCCCACACATCGACCAGAATCCATAAACTACTCAATAAACCAATCAATACAATATAAAACAATTTTATATTCACTAACAAATACGCGCTCATATCTATTAATACTCTCAAAATTCCCACCAGAGCCAAGGTTATCGCCAACCTGGCTCTGATACCACTGTAACAACCCGGGTTTTTCCTACACGAAAAAACCGGACCATTTGAGTTAAGAAGAAGAGGTAGAAGAAGAAGAAAAATAGAAAACAACAACAGAATCTCTCATACGCAGCGGAATGAACTATAATAGGTAATAACAGATCTTTACACAAAAAGAAATCTATATCTGTTTATATATATACATCATCCCAATACATCATCAGAGTACATCACATCAATATCATACAACTGGACAGTAATCATAACTTGTCCTCACAATCTGAATACACAGCGGAATATATAACTCAAATACGAAAGTACGTATCGCCATCCAGCTCCACAGCATCATTTCCTGTAATTTATAATACTCGGTCTGACCCGAGCATCATATAAAACAATACCCGAGTCAGTCTGGAAAACCAGCGTGAGAAAATCACACTCAAATTGATTATTAAAGTTTCAAAATCCTTTGAAAACAAAAGCATCTCGTAAGACCACGCCACAAATAAACATGTCGGGTTTTTACCTTACGATAGCTAAAACACTTTATATCAAATCCTTTGATATTAAAATAGTGTCTACAGAAAGTAAGATAGAATCTAGCTGAAATGCTTGCATCTCACATTTCAACAATAGTTGGGCACAATCAAAACCGTACAGGCACGTAGGGAGAATGGATTTCCAACGAATGACTAGGCACTGGGGTACCACCTGTCACAGTACGTGGCCTAGATCACAGTACCGAGGAGTACGCCCGCTCCCCTGCAACACAAGGCCGGAACCATCCCTTACTGGATGATCCCAAATAAAATCACCCCACGGTTGGGATCAGCAACCGCACCACTAAGCCGAAATAAAAAGGGACATCTAGACAGGGATGACCTTACCCTCCAGTGGGAGCTACCCACGAAGCCTTGCTGCATAACCCCTGATTTTCAGTCATTCCCGGTTGATGAGGTTCGAGGCTAAACGATACCTTTTAGAGAACATATCCCTTAGAATGCCCATCGTCCGCTGACGATGTTTCGCAAGCATTCGTCCATACAAGTCCGTCCTGGGTTTGAACGGAACCGAAGGCACTACTCCTACTACATCCATTTTGGAAATATCCTCAAGATTAGTAGCGACTAGCCCTTGCACTTCACAGCTCCATCTTCGACTCCGAAATCGTTACACGAAACGTACAAACCGGATCGAAGTGGTATTCGAGTCTCCAGACCTAGAATCCTGGTATACGGAAACCCGATCCCGGTCTCTTCGAAACGATCAGCGCATTGGCCAATATTGATAGTCGGTTATTTAACTATCAATTAACATCCACAAGCAACCATCACACAATTAAATAATTTCCCACATTATTTATTTGTCCAAATATCTTTCCAAGATATATTTCCGAATTTTCAAAACTCATTTGAAAACAATTTCAAAACAGTTTCCGCTTACGGAATACATTTCCAAATATTTATTTCCTCTGAAACACCAAGTACAAAACACTTAGATTTTAAAATAAATCTTAAAACACTTTACTATAAATATACTTAATAATATTGAAATTTAAAAACTACTTTAATACCTTAACAAAATATATACTTAAGAAATATTTAAAATGAAACCACTTTACAAATATAAACTAAATTTCTCTTTTTAAAATATAATACCAAATCACTTTTATATAATTACTACAATAATAGATTTTTTTGAAACTACTTACTTTAAAAAGTTAAAATTTAAAAATAATCAATTTTCTAAAACATGTTTTTTTTTTAAAACATATCAAAACTTTTAACTTATATTTAAAACTACCTTGAAAACGTACTTGGCTATCCAGAGAAATACACTTCTCATTTCCATTCTTTAAAAATAAACCAACATTTATTTTAAACCAATTCATATCCCTTTATAAATTCCCACCTTGAATTTATATTTTCTAATATCCACTGATATTTTATTTTACTTTATAAACCCAGTTTATAAATTCCAAAATCTCACTTCTCTTTTAAAATTCCAATTTTAAACAACTAAATCAATTTTCAATTGATTTTCCAATTTACTTTACTTTACTTTGAAATAAATTTCCTTTACTACTTCATTTATTTCAAAATACATTAACTTTTAGATTTATTCCTTTATTTGAGTTAAAACCCTTTTTAACTGAAAATACCAATTTTAAACTTCCAAAATTCCTTCTTTAGCCTTTAATTAAATTTAATCCTTACATTCAAAATAAATCCTTTATTCTTTAAATTTAATATCACTTTAGTTTAAAGTTAATATTTCCCTTGTTATTTCGAAATTCCCTTATTCCAATTCACTTGAATTATTTACTTAAATTTTACTCTTTTATTTCTTTCAAAATCCAATTCAATATATTTTTATAACTCCTTTTATTGAAATATTCAATCCAACCATATCATCTAATATTTCAATCATCAATAAAATCATCACAGGATATCAATATTCATAGAACAGAATATCAAATAATCTAAATAATTTTGAGGAATCCAGTTGGATCCCTCCAACCTGTTTCCCTGCATCCACAAACGTTAGCACAATATAAAATACCAATTCCACTTCAAGGTGGAATATCGCGGTATATGGGTTTTATAAAATATCATCCGCTATTATGCGGCGCATAGGGTCTCATCCGCTATATAAATGCGGGAATATCAACAACTCAAATATATACATATGCCAATATGTATATATTGCTATATACTACTATATATATAATATAGCATATTCAATCAATGCAATCATCCAATCAATTATTTAAATTTAACCATTTAAATTTAAAATAAAATTCAACTGAGTGAGATTAACTCACCTTATTCCATTTGCCTTCCACTTCCAATATTGCCTTGGTTTCTTGATTTTTAACCTTGAATAATCATTAGACGTCTTGTTAATATTCGAACTAATTGAACCATTAATTCCGTTTAATTTTAAACAACTAATTACTCAATTTTAAACTAATAGTTTAAATTTTAACTTAATTTCCTTTATATCTACATATACTAGAATAACCTATATATATCTATATATTTAAATATCTACCTGTTTATAAATCTTACAACATTTCAAAAACCCTATTATATTTAAACTGTATATGTATGTACTTCATTATAAAAACAAAAATAAAATAATTTACTTACTGTAATTTCATTATCGAAATTGAAAAACAATACCTCACAACGTGCTTTAGTTTGAACCAAACTCCCCATCAACCCACGCGACAAGCATACCCAAACCCACGATATGCCACTGCCAAAGAACGAGCCAGCATACGATGCTCCACCTCATCCCCTACAGCGTCCTTCTTCTCGACTTCCTCTGTGCGACGAACCCACCTCTCGAACATCGAGTTCGACAACCCAGAGTATCTCGACTTCGAACATCCCTTCCCAGCCTCCACGCACTGCAATCATCATCGAACGGCATCATCTGCAAACAACATCACCTTCGAACCTCCTGGGTAGATCACGACTTCGCATCCCAACCGCCTGTGCTTCTTGATGTCGCAAATTCAAATGAAGACCCATACGACAAATCGCGATGCCAATTTAAGAATTGACGAAACCCTAGCTGGACGCGAATACGACGGTGCCCCTCTCGAAACTCGAGATCGCGAGACTGATTTAACTTCGACGTCGAATGAATCGACTCGTTCGCGCCCCTTCCTCCATCGCTTACGAGCGACTCCTTCCTTGAAATCGATTTGATTTTGATCGTTCTGAACTTGCGAACGGGCTGGAAAAACAAAAGAAGGGGAGGTTCGCTTATTTGGATTCCATTCTGCCATTTTCCTTTTTGAACGAAAATGATTTGGTTTTAGAAGATGATTTCGTTTTTTCTTTTAACTGAGAGGCTCGGTTAAAAAGTTGTAAAGGAGAAGGAGACGCGTGTACAGATGTTTCAACGCGTGGACAAACAGCGTGATCCAGAAGGCTCGTAGTCTGGATATGGAAAGAAATATCGACCAGTTAAAATATTAAATTTCCGATTAAATTTCGGCGCGTTTACATTCCGTACGATCACACGACAACTCCAAACACTACGAAAATTGAAATCCAATAATAATACAATATTACGGATCCAATGGAACTGGTTTCGCTGAATTTCGAGACTATGCCTCGGACAGCTATTTTTAAATTTAATTTCAACGATAAATTTTTTTAAAACTGAACAAACTCTTTTAAAATTCCATTTTAAAAGTTCTATCATCTTCAGTATTAACAATATAAATTTTCTGAATCTTTGAACTATTTTTAACAGGCTTAAAATCAAAATTCCATATTTTACCCAATCCCGATAATTAAATTTAATAATTAATTATCCAAATAAATACTGTATATTTGAAATTAAAGTTAAAATTTAACCTTCGAATATTTAAAATAAATTAAATATTCACATTTCAAATATACAAAAATTCCGGGTCGTCACAATAACTATTATACGCGGAGTGGGATCCAGAATGAAGTGGCTGGAATGATGACGTTGCTGGATTTGAAGAAAGAGAACGATAATGGATAGCCTTGACACTTGTGTCAAATTTGAAATGACTTAAACAGGAGCCGGGCCGGTGAAGTTAGCTACCTCTAGTGGACACACTTCTTCGTAAACTACTCATTGCTTGTTTTTGATTGGTGCGCACCCTTGATTTGGGAGTGTTGTTTCGCGGTGTTGCGATCGCTGCGGCGATGCGTTCTCACCAGTCCGGATCAGGCAAACGGTAGTTTCACTACCTTGGGTATTGCCTCATGTGCCTTATCATACTCGTATCCCTATGCGCGACCACTACGATTTGTTTTGTGTTATACCTATGGAGTACTCCCTGATAGCCCACTAGTTTACGGTGGAATTTACAGTGCTGTATAGACTATGGCGCTTATATAAAATGTGTTAAGGGGGATAATGGTAACGCCTTAACACAATTTTTATACTTTATATTACTGATAGGCATTATCTACTTAGCGTACACTACTACATAGTAGATAGTTTAACGGATCCTTAGGGGATGGTTATCCCAAACATCCCTTGAGTTACTTGTATTTCACTCGTTATTTCACTTGAGTAGGATTTATTGATATAAGAATGTTAATCCTGACTCGAGTGTTTTGTGTTTTCTTTACGCTCGGATCAGACTGAGTGTACCAGTATTCGAGACTCACCTTTGGAGTTGGAGCTTCGCTTGGAGATCCAGCTATCTATCCAGCTCTCAAGTATTCAGTTGGTTCTAGTGATGTATTCAGATCTTGTATTTGACTATTGTATTGAGATATCTATTGTATTCGAGATCCGTTGTAACTTATTTAACTCTGTTATATATATAGTAGCTTCATGAACTACTATTCTTTTGTCTCTGCTACACTATTGTTATATTACTCTGTGTCTGTGATCTGTGATTATATTTATTTACTGTATATTCTGAGATTTGCCAAATTTTATTTACAATCTATTGTTTTGATTTATTCAAGTCCGACATGTGTGGATTATTGTCGATTTGAATGGTCCAAAATAGTGGGTTGTTACAGTTGGTATCAGAGCTTTGGCTCTAGGCAAAACTTAGCATATATAGTAAATTTAGTTATGGAATCACTTTCGTTCGAGCTTGAATTCTTTCTTCTTTGACTCGGTTTCTTTGAATTCTGGAACGTTCCCTTCGGATCCAAAGTCCATTCGTGTCTTTTAATTCTGGAGTATCCCATAACTCCACATCGAATGATCTCTATAATAAATCGGCGGTCTCGCCAATATCTGAATAATCTGTAAAAGAGTGAAACTCCTGTACAACCAGCATTGATTCACCGAAGATTTCTGTATCCTCGGTTTACGATGCTGTTATCTTTTGCTATACCCGAATTCTATCTCTTGTGATCTGATGTCGATTTGATTCAGAATTCCGCATCGATCGTATTCTTGAAGTCATGGTTGACCCGGTTAAGGTTACCCGCGATTTATATAAGTTTGTCCATCTTCTGTTTGAAAACTCAATTATCTTATCTCCCTATCGAGACTGCCTTTTAGTTGAATTCTTTTAGTTAGAGTTCCTCTAATCTGAATCTCTATCTTTGTTTTGAAATCCATTCGAGGATATCCGAGTGAGGGAGTGTATTTGTAATTAATATAAAATATTAATTGTTTATAGTGTGTTGTTTGAGTTGTTGATGTTGGTTTGGATTTTCGATCGATTCGTCTGATCAACGTTATCGATAGGATTTCCAAAACACTTGAACAGAGCAAACTGACACAATATTGATTTCAAATTTGGTAAATGAAATAATTTTGTATGATTATATTATAAATATATAAGTAAAATTTTCTGGAATAAAAAAAGAGGTTAATTTATTGGTTGTTTGAAATGATAATATTTGATTATCATTTATTATTCTAAATGAATTTATAAACATGGTATAAACTGATTTGGAATTTAAATAAATTTAAATCAGGAATTTGAGAATTTAATTTCCGATGATTCCAAACTCTGATTTTAAATGTATATTATATAAAGTATTTTCGAATATAAATGATTTTCAAAGAATTTTAATGTTTAAATCAGTACTTTTCTCTTTTGTCGCTGGAAAATAATTTCGGTGATGACGGCCGCATCATCGACATTCATTTTCGAGTTTCGAAGTGAGGAGACCATTTAGTAGCTTTGCTACACTTTTGTTTTGGAAATTGAATTTGATTTGAATTTCTGTGGTATGACCTGATTTATTATTATTATATATATATATATATAAATTTTGATCTGATATATACTATATATATTTATCTCAAAATTGTTTGAAGTAAATCGGAATTTAAATTCTTAAGTTTATGATTTAAAGATGATTTCAATTATAAACTGAAGTCAAATTTTTGGATAAATATTTAAACTTGAAATAATTGAATATGAAAATTTTATGTATATAGTACTAAATTGCATTTCAATATAACTTACCTAAATTATTCAGAAGTTAAAATGTAATTGGATAATATACAATATAAAATGATTTTATAAATAAAATTTGAGTGTTTATAATAAATGTTATACACTTAGATTTTAATTATATAAAAAAATGCTAATAAAGATGATAGAATAATAAGTTAACTGAATAATAGATGAGACAAATAAATTTTGTTCTAAAAGAATTAATAAATTGAAATTAGATCAACTTATGGAAATACCTTAAATATAAACCAAATATTGAATATAAATTAATTTAAATTGAAATTTATATGGTTTAAATTAATTTATATGGTTTAAGATATATTAAGTGGAATAAACTTAATAATAATTTGGAATAAAAGAATTAATTTTGTTTAATAAAATATGAGTACAATAAATGATTATACAAATTGATGATCTAGAAATTGTTAATTGAGGATGACTAGATAATAAGATAATGAATTTGAAAATAGATAGATTGATTTAACTTAAGTGAACTCAAAGGGATTTAACCAAATTGTTAAGTATTAATTAATTTAAATTGAAATTTATATGGGTTAAATTAATTGTTTTACTTGTATTCCAATCTATTTTCTTTCTGGTTATTTCTATTATCCTACCTCCTTCCTTTTCGGGGACGAAAAGTTTTGAGTGGAGGAGAGTGTAACGACCCGTAAATTTTAACTGTTTTAATAACGTAATTAGTTGAAATTTGTGAAATTTTAAACGATAAAATTTTGAAATAAAAATTTGATATTTGGAATGCGTCTAATTAATCATAGCAACTGGTAAATTTTCATCAGATAATTTGGAAGTTTATTTTCTAGTGTAATTTTATTCCAATTTATATCAGTTAAAATTGATGATAATAAAATGTTTTCCAAACCTGAATATTTTTACATAGAAAAATTCTAATTCATCTTCTAACGAAGACGTCATTTTTCGTTTTTCCAAATTCGGACTTCTTTAGCTCCGTCGATCTTATTTTTCTGCATTTTTGCTGCATTTTCCGCTAGTAGAAAATTCGAATTTTTATAATTCAACCATACCACTGATATCTGTATACCGTTTTGATAGTGCCGCCGTGCTGATCTCTGTGGTATATTCATTTCTGTGTTTTGAAGTCCCGGTATGTGGCGGAATTCGCAATATGATTGTTCGTATCGGTATATTCATTCCTATGTCCTTTCGTCTTTCCGAGACAACCAATAGCCAGCTGTGTTTATTTATTTTCCTTGAATTCATGTATCTGCTTTGCCTTTTGATAGTCCCAATATATTTTACTTTTGGCTGTTCGGTCCTTCACAAAGAAAAATATAGACCTGCAAACCCATCTCCTACTTTCATTTTTTTGTTCTGTTCTACATATCCATGCCTCAGGAAACATTTAGTAATATACAAATTCCTACACGTGAGCAACATAAGAGCTAGCACCCATTCTCCTTAGGCTCACCTCTCCTTCTTCCTCCACGCCAACGACCAACTCACCACCGAACTACTCTCCCTCCTTTGCAACCATGGCCGAACCACCTCACCCATCACCGAGCCCACGCCGCAACCCAGCTCGACCCGCCACCAGTCACGCGACCCAACCTCTCTCTCTCTTCCCCTCCTGCAGCAAGCACCACCCATGGCCATGTCGCGCCTACCTGGATCCGCCCATGGAAACCTACCCCTAGCCTCCGCCCTGGCCTTGTGCGTACGGCCTCCACTAAACCCGACCCACCAGAATTTTCCAAGCCTCCATTCTCTACTGCTCCGCCTTGACCGAACCTCGCTCATTCTCTCACCATTTCGGCCACAAGGCTTCACCGCCTCTGCCCAGCCACGTAACCACTCCCCACTAGCGCCTCTCTTCCCTTCCGACGGCAAACACATCCAACTCGTCACCTCTTCTCTAGGAAATGCAGCTATATATTGTTTATATATATGAAACTTTGAAGGTAAACGATTGTTTATTTATATTGTTTTTTTTTTAATATTTGCTAGGTTGTATTTTGTGATAGATTTTAGATCTTAAGGTTATAAAGGTTTAAATAGTATATATTGTTGTTATTTTATAAAATAGTATATTTAGTACAACACTTTTCTTTTGTGAATACATATATGTTGTTGTTAGTCTGCTGTTTGTATATAGGTGACGGTACTTGTTTAAAACAATATAAGTTATCTCTATTACAAAATATATAGTATCTGTTGACAAGACTTGTATTATTAGATTTAGTCCATATGCATGATTTTAACATTTTGTATACAAATATGATTTGCATAGCTTTGCTGTATGAGTCTGTAAATACATATAGAGTTATATTTAACATATTATAAAGTTATACTGCATATGTTATAAAGTGTAGGTCAGTAGTTGAAATTGTATGTAAACAGTTGTTGAATATGTTGTATACCAGGTTTCTATATGTACGTCAAGCTTAAATATGGGTTATAAATATAAAGAAAGTTGTATGGTTATAATATATATATATAGGTTACAATATCTGATCTAGGAAGAAGATTTCATATGTTCATCGTATATAATACTGTATGATTATAAAGTTCTTATTTGATATAAAGTATGCATATATAATATTTTTATTTGTACGTGAATTTATAACTATGTTTATACATTGGTTTATGTAGATAGGTATATTTGACTTTGGTTTCCCCACACACACACACATATAGATATATGTTTGTAAAACTGATTTAATATATATATATATAATGTTCTGTCGTATTTTGGAATGTGTACATGCATCTATAATATGTTTTGTTAATTATGGGTCTTAATTGGTTTTAAATATAATGGGTTTGAATCAAATCATATATATATATATTGTATTTTGATATTTGATAATAATAATATAATATTCATTTCGTTCTGTTATATCAAACTGATTCTGATTCGTTCTCATCAATTCAAATTATCAGCTTTGTTCATTGAATCGTGTCCATCTAACTTTGCTTTGGAAGTCGTACTTGAATTTCGTAACTCAACTTCATTGTCTACCTCTCTAGCCTCGAAAGGTGAGCAATCACTCATGATTAATGTTCTTTTATTTATTAAATTTGATTTCAATTGAAACGACAATCGAAATATGCTGATGTTAGTTATTTACACTGTTATATATATGTTATTACCTGTATCAGTTCACCTGTGACATCTGACACCATTATCTGCCAATTGAAATATGCTGCTGTTAGTTATTTACACTGTTATATATATCCTATTACCTGTATCAGTTCGCCTGTGACATCTGACACCATTATCTGTTATTTATATTGATGATATATGCCTGTTACTGTTGTTATATTATTATCATATCTGTTATCACTCTGCAAGTTCCCTGTTAGTATAGCATTCACTATGGGTTGAAATGATACATACCCGAATGGACTTTAGAATAGAAGAAAATCATTATGGGTTGAAATGATAAACCCAAGCGATTTTCAATTGAATTGAATTTGGGATTACGGGTTGAAATGATATATATACCCGTATATATTTAAATTGCGGATTGAAATGATAAATATCTGTATCACTTGACCATAGGATAGAAAATTATATACAAACACCATTGATCTAAATATAAATAATTTGAAATGATTTCTATGGTTTTGGAAAGATATATATATATATGGTTTTAAATTGATATTGAAATTATTCTTATAAATAAGTTTAAATTAAAGTGGATTTAAAATTTATTTTGAATTGATGAATTAAGTATTGTCTTTAAATATATAGATTTGAAATTTATTGAATTTGAAGATTTAAGAATAAGTTTTATAATGTGGTTTCGATTTAAGATTATTTAAAGGAATATTTCAATTTTAAATGAATTGAAGGAATATTAAATGATTTGAAATTTGGATTGTATTTAAATGATATTGTATTTTATTAAGTGAACATTTCAAAGCTAAATAATAGCTAAGTGAATTCGATATATATATATAAGATTTTCAAATTTAGTTTTGGAATGTGAAATATTTAAAGTTTCGAAATATATTGGAAGTGAAATTGTTTATTTTGTGGTTCAAATCGGTATTTGAAATCGATATAAATTGAAATGGTTTATTGAGAACTGAATTGAGTTGTAATTTATGTATTGAGTTTTGATTTAAATTGAATTTTTGGATTCAAGTTAATTTGAACCAATTTGTGAAGTTTGAGGAAATTATTTTATTTTATTAAGAAATTTTAAATTTAAACCTTTTTATATTTTTCTTTATAAATTACTTTAATATAAACTATTTTAATATAAATTATTTTTAATATAAACTATTTTAAATTATAACTATTTTTATATAAACTATTTTAAATGATAAACTATTTTATTTTATATACAATTATTTATATTTAAACAGTTAAGAGGGAAGTGTTATGATTCCAAAGTATTATGATTTCCAAAGTGTTTGATTTAGAAAGTGTTATAACCTTGAAGTACTAAGATTTTGTAAATGGATACATTTGAGATGGATATATTTAAAAATGGAAATGATATCGTATTTGGTTTTGAAATGACAATGATATTTTGGTTTTGAAATATAAACTATTTTGAAAGTTTATTAAATGACCAACCGGTGTAATAATCACGTAGTTATTGAAGAGACCGGGATCGGTTAGGGACATACTCTCTGTCTAAACCGAAAACCACTTTAATAACTATTATACGCGGAGTGGGATCCAGAATGAAGTGGCTGGAATGATGACATTGCTGGATTTGAAGAAAGAGAACGATAATGGATAGCCTTGACACTTGTGTCAAATTTGAAATGACTTAAACAGAAGCCGTGCCGGGCCAGTGAGGTTAGCTACCTCTAGCGGACACACTTCTTCGTAAACTACTCATTACTTGTTTTTGATTGGTGCGCACCCTTGATTTGGGAGTGTTGTTTCGCGGTTTTGCGATCGCTGCGGCGATGCGTTCTCACCAGTCCGGATCAGGCAAATGGTAGTTTCACTACCTTGGGTATTGCCTCATGTGCCTTGTCATACTCGTATCCCTATGCACGACCACTACGATTTGTTTTGTGTTATACCTATGGAGTACTCCCTGATAGCCCACTAGTTTACGGTGGAGTTTACAGTGTTGTATAGACTATGGCGCTTATATAAAATGTGTTAAGGGGGATAATGGTAACGCCTTAACACAATTTTTATACTTTATATTACTGATAGGCATTATCTACTTAGCGTACACTACTACATAGTAGATAGTTTAACGGATCCTTAGTGGATGGTTATCCCAAACATCCCTTGAGTTACTTGTATTTCAGTCGTTATTTCACTTGAGTTGGATTTATTGATATAAGAATGTTAATCCTGACTCGAGTGTTTTGTGTTTTCTTTACGCTCGGGTCAGACTGAGTGTACCAGTATTCGAGACTCACCTTTGGAGTTGGAGCTTCGCTTGGAGATCCAGCTATCTATCCAGCTCTCAGTTATTCAGTTGGTTCCAGTGATGTATTCAGATCTTGTATTTGACTATTGTATTGAGATATCTATTGTATTCGAGATCCGTTGTAACTTATTTAACTCTGTTATATATATAGTAGCTTCATGAACTACTATTCTTTTGTTTCCGCTACACTATTGTTATATTACTCTGTGTCTGTGATCTGTGATTATATTTATTTACTGTATATTCTGAGATTTGCCAAATTTTATTTACAATCTATTGTGTTGAATTATTCAAGTCCGACATGTGTGGATTATTGTCGATTTGAATGGTCCAAAATAACGGGTTGTTACATCTTGTAAAACCTTCAATTTAACATTCACCCTAAAAATTAACTTTTTGAATATTTTAGGTGAGTTATATATATGTTTTAGAGTGAAATTAAGTGTTATACAAACAAATTTTTCCTAGTTTCAAGTTATTTCAAATTCCATTTCTTATTTTAAATACTTAAATTAGTCAAAATTTTGCTTTGTTTCAGTAATTTGAAACCATCACTTTACATAGAATTTAAGAATACATTTCCGGTTTCACTTCAAATCATTTTGAAATAAATATATACATATAATATTTTGTATATCAAATCTTACTCAAGAAAATTCAAATCAAATTCGTTTTCCAAAACAAAAGTGTACTAAAGCCACTAAGTGGTCTCTCTACTTTGAGATTCGAAAATGAATATCGATGATGCTGTAGTCATCACCGAAATTATTTTCCAACGACAAACGAAGAGAGTACAGACTTAATTTTTTTTGTTTCTTTGAAAACAATTTCCATTCGAAAATACTTTCAAATAATATATTTTCAAAACTTTGAAAACCAAATTCAGAAAAATACCGGAAATTTAATTCTCAAATCCTTAATTTAAATTTATTTCATTTTCAAATCAAATAACCATATTTATATAATTTCAACACCTTAGAACACATAACAATAGAAAATGATTTAGTATAGTTGACAAAATAATAAATGAAAATCTAGTATTATCAGTTCTACAACTATTTTATTTAACTATCTAATTTCAGAAATTTTACTCTTATATAAAATATAATCATACAAAATTTTACAAATTTTGAAAACAATATTGTGTCAATTTGCTCTGTTCAAGTGTTTTGGAATTCCTATCGATAGCGTTAGCTAGACGAATCGATCGAAACCCAAAATTCAAACTTAACAGCTCAAACAACATAATATAAACATTTTAATATTAATTACAAATACAATCCCTCACATGATGATTCAAGAACGGATTACAGATCAGGGATAGAGATTCAAATCTAGAGGAACCCAAATCAAAGAGAATTCTAACTAAGAAGATAAGCTCGAAGGAAAGATAAGATAATTAAATTTTAAAGGAGGAAAGATGGATTGACCTATATAAATCGCGGTGACCTTTACCAGGTCAACTGAGATTCCAGGAATAAATTGATGCGGAATTCAAATTCCCGCTGAGGAGTGAGAGAAGTGACTTTAACAGAACATCAGGATATTCCCTGAATATCGGGTAGGTCAAAATCACTAGGCTGAAAATCAAGCGGATGGAACTGCCTGCATAACATTGAGGCAATCAACATTTGATCAAAAGGGAATTTTCTTGGTCGCCTACTAGAGAACGGTTTGGGCTTTGAAGGAGATAGCAGCATCTAAACCAAGGATATAGAAATCTCTGGTAAATCGATGCCTGTTGTAAAGGAGTTTCACCCTTTACAAATCATTCTAAGATTGGCGGGACCACCGATGGAATTAGACACACACATCAGGACGAAGTTGCCAATTAAGGTGACAAGATGTGCTCGAAGCCATTTCAGAGATCAACAGAAATAGAGCTATGGGGTGCTCCAGTATCAACGGGACACGAACAGGAAAAGACAAGAATGAATTTTCAGAGCGAGGGGAAGATTCCAAAAATTCAAAGGAAATTCGAATCAAAGAGGAGAAATTCAAGCTCAAACGAAGGTGATTCTGTAATTTAAATTTACTCTATATGCTAAGTTTTGCCTAAACCAGAGCTCTGATACCACTTGTAACAACCTAGTATTTCGAATCGTTCGCATCCGCACATGTCATACTTGAATTGCTCCAAACAACATATTGTTAATTTATATTTGGCAAAACTCAGCATATATAGTAAATAAATCAATCACAGAATCACAGACACAGAGTAATATAACAATAAGCAACGGAATAGATAAATAGTAGTTCATGAAGCTACTATATAAACATCAGAGTTTGAAACAAAATATAACAGAAACCTTAAATACAGAGTAGTCGCAAATACAAAAGTAACTGACAAGACTGAACAGAAAACACTGGAAACAACTGAAATAACTAAAAGCTGGATAGATAGGTGGATCTCCAAGCGAAGCTCCAAACTCCAAAGGTGAGTCTCAAATGCTATGATACTTAGTCTGACCCGAGCATAAAGCAAAATACAAAATACTCGAGTCAGGATTAACATTCTTATATTAATAAATTCAACTCAAGTGAAATGTCAACTAAAATACAAGTAACTTAAAGGATGTTTGGGATTTACATCCTCTAAGGATCCGTGGAACTATCTACTATGTAGTAATATACGCTATTATAATATGTCTATAGTAAAGTAAACTATTAAAATAGCATTAAGGCGTTACCTATCCCCCCCTTAACACATTTTTATATATTCCCATAGTCTATAGAGTACTGTAATTCCTCCATAAACTGGAGGGCTATAAGAGGGCACTCCATAGGTATGGTACAAACCAAACTCGTAGAAGGCACGATAGGGCATGCGACAAGGCACTCGAGTCAATGCCAGTGTAGATATACCGTTTGCGTATCCGGACTGGTGGTAACGCATAGCAGCTACTACCACCCACCTCGTGACAACTCCTAAATCAAAGGGTGCACCCAATCAAATCACAAAAGAAATAGAATGGTATCGAAGAAATGTGCCCGATCAGAGGAATGACCTCACTTGGCCCGGCATGGCTCCTGTTTTAGCCGCATCAAGCTGATTCACAGGAGTCAGTGCTACGTAAATACCATATAGAACCGTCACCAAACCATTCTACTTCATTTTGGAATCTCCACCACGTACACAGTTGTTAAAGTGGTTTTCGGTATTGGCAAAGAGTATGACAATATCTGATCCCGATCTCTTTAACAACCAAACGTTTATTTCACACCGTGGTCATTTCAATTCAAATAGTTCATACTTCATATCAAAATATCATATTCAATTCAAAACCATATCAAATTCGATATCATTATTTACTTTAAATAATATTCATTTTCAGAATCATGGTCGAGAATATTGATATCAAAGCAACACTTTCGAAATCATAACACTTTTGAAATCATAACACTTTGAAATCATAGCACTTTCGTAATCATAACAGTTTCCACCTAAAAATTTAGATGTTGAAAATAGTATATATATTAAAATAGTTTATATATATTAAAATACTTTATATGATAAATAGTTTCCTCCAATTTCACAAATCGATTCAAATAAATCTTAAATTCCAAAAATTCAATTTAAATCAATTCCAGTTTAACCATCTCAATTTAAAGTTCAAAATTAAAGTTTAAATATTCAAACATTTACAATATAAATTTCATTTATATTTCAACATTTTAACTTTAATTTTTATTCAAATTGGATAATATTCCCTTAACCATTTTAATAACAATTTATTTAAAATCCCGATTTATAAATTTAAATCAATAGTAAATATTCAATCTCAACTTTATTTAAATTTGAGAATATTCATTTAATCACTTTTTATCAAATCATACCTTTCGAATCTCAAATCAATAAGTCCAAATAAATTCTTATTCAAATTCAATTATTAACCAATTTAAATTCCAAGTCAACATTAATTTATCTTCCCAAATTTTATTATTAAAGTTAATAAAAAATCTAATTTTAAAATATTAATATAAATTTAAATAATTACTTAAACATATTTATTAAATTAAATCTTATTATTAAATTTATTTTGTATTAAATCTATTTTTATATATTTTAAAATAGTAAAATTATAAGTAAAATCTTAAAAAATTTATTTCAAAACTAACTTATAAATTTAAAATTTCCAAAACATGTGATTTTAAAAATCTAAAATTTAGATATATATATAAGGTAACATTTATATATATTATATTTTCAAAATCAATATTTATTAAAAACCATATATTTCCTTTCAAAACTTTGGAAATCATTTTTCAAAATATAGACCAACGGTGTCCGTATATAATTTTCTATCCTATGGTCAAGTGATACGGATATTTATCATTCACTCCGTAATTTAAATATCTACGGGTATATATCATTTCAACCCGCAAGCCCAAAATTTAAAATCAATGAAAATCGCTTGGGTTTATCATTTCAACCCATAACGATTTTCCCCTATTCTACAAAATCGTTCGGGTATGTATCATTTCAACCCATAGGGAATTCTAGACTAACAGGGAACTTGCAGAGTGAGAACAAATATGATAATAATATAATATATCAACAACAGGCATATATCACCAGTGATAAATTAAATTAAATATACACAATAGGATATGATGTCATATATCACAGGTGGACAATTGCAGATAATGGCATATCATATATAGCAATTAAATAACTAGCAATTCAAATTTAACAGCATATTTCAATTGTCGTTTCAAGTGAAATCAAATTTACTAACTATAAGAATGTTAATCGAGAGTGATCGCTTACCTTTCGAGGCTAGAGAAGATAGACAACACAACAAGCTACGATTTGAATTGCGAAATCGACCAATCCAAATAACGATTTCCAAAGCAAAGTAAGGTGAACACGAATTTGACGAGCAAAGCTGATAACTAGGAATCGATGAGAACAAATCAGAATCAATTTGATATAACTGAACGGAATGTATTATATAATTTAAACCAATACTCAATTTAAAAATACATATTTAAATAACATATCTATATAAAATATTTAAAATTTAAAATTAAAACATATGTTGAAAAAAAATATGATTTGCAAACAAATATATGTGTGCAGACCCAACCCATAATAACAACTAAATGTATTATGCAGGTTAATATAAATACACCGACAAAATCTATAAATACAACTAAATGTATATATATTCAAGCTAATATATACAGATCTTGTATAAAATATGCAACTAAATATATATGCAATAATATGTATATACGTAGGCTACAAACTAACATATACCCAGACGATGTATATGCAACATAATATATGCAGACAATCTACAAAATCAAAATATATATATTACATTTTTAAAACAATATCTAAAATAAATATTCATCAGAACCCACATTTTTATATATTGAAATCGATATATTTGCAAATAAAAAAATCAGTAAACAAAGATCAATATATACATGCAGACTTTATATATACATACAATTATATAGACTTATGTACAACAACTGGTTTTATACTTATATAACTAACATATGTAAAACTGACCTATTATATATCTTACATAACTACATATGATATATATATTTTTATATACATATAAACTGTTACAAAATTTTACTTCAAAACATTAACATAAATTTTTAATAAGTTCTTCAAGCATTATAGATATATATTTAAACCCAGCATTCAATAAAACGCACATAAAAAAAATCAAAATGCCCATACTTCATAAATATGTACTACATAAAATATATATTAGGTATGTTATATGAACTAAATGCTCAAACCGACATATTACATGCATACTAATATAATTACTATACTGATACTTCATGGAATGTGTATTTTTTTATTTCAACACCATCATTTCTTAAAACCAATATAATATATGGGAGATAATATATATACTATTGTATTACAGCTATATGCATGCGACTTAAAAAAAATGCAGACCCTATATATTTATATACAAATCTAAATGACAATTATGTATATGCTTTAATACCGAAGACTAATATAATATAGCACTGTAACCTACGTATAGTAGACTATAAACAACAATTATGAGCAGATTATATTTATAAACGAACATATGTATAAATTAGATTATAAACACAATATAAATATATAAGCAGAAAGAAAAACTGCACACAAAATAAAGTATATAAAACAAGTGGGACCAAAATAAACAGTATATATTTTATATGTATATAATAATAAAGTTTCTTTTTTTATTATATATATGAAAGAGGAGCAAAGAAAACTGCATGCTTACCATCAGGCAAATATGTATGCAAAGCAAACATGGCTGCCTAGGGAAAGGTCGACTATCACGAGGTCGGTAAGGGAGGTCGCGGGCTGTTGTTGTGCCTCGGAGGCGGGTCGGTGGCTTTGAGGGTGGAAGCAAACATATGGAGGGGACGAGTATGGGCGGTGATGGGCACTGCTGTGCTCGGGTGGTTCATGGCTGACGTGGCCATTGCCGTGGGGCGGAGGGGTGGCTGCCTGTGGTGTAGCTCGGCCGATCAAGAAGGTACGGGGAGAGAAGTTGTTGAAAAACATGCCCAGGTTAAACTTATATTATGGACTTGTATAAAAAATTTCCAGAAAACAAAAATAGAAATGAAAAGAAGAAAGGAGGGGGAGAGAAAATGGAATGGAACGAACAATATTATAAATGAAACTATGGGAATAGTAATAACCGGGCATTGATTTCGAATTAAATAAAGCAGATGGCAGTGAAATCGAACCAACAATGTATAATAACTCTAGAAATAATGACCGTCAAAAATTAAATTCTGGAATATAAAAAAAAGCTACTAGCTATTAACTATACTAGATGAACAAACGGAAAGACACAGAAAACCCAAATGACTCAAATGCGGAACCGATACGACGAATCGTTTTACTGATTTCGCTGTGTACCGGACGCCGAAATGCACAGATGAATATACTACGGAGATCAGCACAACGAGACGATCAGAACGGTACATAGATATCAGCAATACGATCAAGTTATAAAAACTCGATTTTTCGCTGCCGAAAATGTTGCAATTTTCGCCGAAAATAAGATAAACGGGGCTGGAGAATCCAAATTTGATGAAACGAATTATGACGTCTCACTTAGAGGATGATTTACATTTTTATTGTATAAAGATATTCAAGTTTCAAAAACATTTTATTTACATCAATTTTAACTGATTTAAATTGAAATTGAAATCACACAATAGAATTAACTTTTATATTTTTTGATGAAAATATGATATTTGCTACATTTAAATAGACGCAGACCAAATATCAAATTTTCAAATTCAATTATTTAAAATTTCACAAAAATTCAGTTAATTACCTTATTAAAACCGTTAAAATTTGCGGGTCGTTCAAACGTACACCAAATCCAACCGCTTCATTTTGGAGTCTCCTCCACGTACATAGTTGTTAAAGCGGTAATATTGACAGAGAGTATGTCAATAAGAGGCCCCGGTCTCTTTAACAACCCAACGTTGGATTACACACCAGTTGGTACTTTTACATTTCAAAAACGATTCATACTTGATATCAAAATATCATGTTCACTTAAAATATATTTTTCACTTCAAAATCATCATATTTACGTCATATATCATTCACTTTAGAATCATTTTCACCTCAATATCTTAATTTCACTTCCAAATTTTTTTCGAATTTCAATTTAGGTTATAATTTCAACTTGACCCAACTCGCATTTAAATCCACAATTTAAATATAACATTCCACTTTGACCAGTTTGAAATTTTAGAAAATAGTTTGAATAGTTTTTAATAGTTTTAAAAAAAGTTAAAATAGTTTAACAGTTAAAATAGTTTGATATAAAATAGTTTGAGTATTGAAAATGATTTATATAGTAAAATAGTTTAGAAAATCAAACTAATTTAAATATTTAAAAAGATAAAAAGATTTAAAAAGTTTATATCAAAATAATTTATTTTTAAAATAGTGTCAAATCAAACTGTCTCTTTCCATTTCAGCAAATCTGGACTCAAGTCCAAATTCCACAAACTGATTCAATTTCATTTATTCCAATTCAAATCATTTTCAATCTCAATTCAATTCAAATCGACTCAATTCGATTTCAATTCAAATCAATTTCAATTTCAATTCTAAGTTAATTTCATTTTCAAATTCGATTCAACTATTCGATTCAATGGTTTAAATTTCAATTCAATTCTCAATTTTAAACCATTTCAATTTATATAAAGTTGAGTTCAATTTCAGAATATCGATTTAAATCATTTAATTCAAATTCAAATTCAATGTTCGAATTTAGATTCAAATCTTCAAAATAATTCAATTCCGAGCTCAAATTTGAAATATCCATTTAAATTACTTTTACTTGGATTTATTTCAAAGTTCGAATAAAAGTTTAAATCTTTTAAACAAACCAATTTCCATAATTTAAATTATATTCCAATTATAATTTTAACTTTCAATTTTAATTCTTTAAACCATTTCGTTTAACTAATTTTAATTTCAACATTTCAAAACTCGAATTCGAAATTAATTCAATTTCCATATTTCAATTCGATTTTATTTTTATAAAACGAAATCATTTAAGTAAATTCAAATCCAAGAATTTAAAATCATTTAATTTAACCAATCCGGTGTCCGTATATAATTTTATATCCTATGGCTAAGTGATCAGTTATTTTATTTTAATTTCAGGGATGGATATATATCATTTCAATCCAAAATAAATGTCATAGGTATATATCATTTCAACCTATTTCTTAATTTATCCGAAATAATTGAAATAATTGTTTATATACTGTCAAATAATATACAGGGTGATAACATGGATATATATAAAATAAATAAACACCCAAACCATCCAAAATATCAACCAATAACATCCATCACAATTAACATTCCAAAACCGTCAATATATCACAACAGTTAACCTATTATCAATAATCAGGAATTTAGCTGGCAGTTTAATTCCAATTTCAATTTAACTGTCAATTTCAATTCCTATCAGTTCAAATCAGATATCAATTTTAAATGTCAGTTAAACTACCAAACAACAGTCAATAAAATAAATCACTTCATATTTCAATTTAACTAACATAAAAATATTTTAGTACTTCATGAGCGTTTAAAACACTTAGCTTTATTTGAAACTGAAAATTTCTCAGCTTCAAATAAATTCCAACTCGATTGTATGACGTAGACGACGTCGATACGAATCCAGTGCAACTTGTTTCGCTCGAATCGGACTCGTATGGAAAAGTTATGCAACTTATTAATATAACGATATAGTTAAAGTTAATTAATTAGAATAATTAACATACTTAATTAAAATTAAACTAACCTATCTCTAATCCCCCTTTACTGCTTCATTCCCAGGTCACGCACGCGACCTTCACTCGCGACCAAGACCAACGATGCGCGCGCAACCTCAGGCGGCCTGACTTTGATCGGAGCCCGCCACCAGACGCGCCGCAGCCTGCTCCACCTCTGCCTCAAGCTCCCCCCCCCCTCCCCCGCGCCACCATCTACGTGCTACTACTCCAGGCCCCCGCTTCACTCTTTTTCTTCTTCTTTTTTATTGTTGATCGAATGAGTCGCCACGGCCATCATCGACGTCGCCGAGCCACCCCATGTCGCCGTCCTACCATCCCCTAGCACCTCCATGTCGCACGTCGACCTCCAATAAGCCGCGCCCTCGCACGAAGCACCAAAAACCCTAACTGCGCCTCTTCCAGTTCGTCTCATTCACGCGTACAGGCGCGCGCGTCTCCATCTCCAGATCGCGACTTCGTTCATATTTTTTCCTTTTTTTTCCATTACTCGGCCAAATCAAAAATGAGAGGGAGAGTTTGGTACGGGGAAGACAGAAATGTGGCGGAGCATACGAAGTGTTGGATAAGGGTAAGTAAATATATATTATTATAATTAGAAAGTATCTAACCTTTAAACGTCTGAAATTCTCAAACTCCAAACGAAGCGTGCCACCTGGCATTTTATATGTTATACCCCTATTCCAAACACAATGGAACATGTATCAGGAGAGAATTTCATCATATTTAAAAGATAGCTTTTCAAAATCAATTTATTTTAATTAAATTCCTTTAATTAATTTCTACGCGTTTCCAGCTCGCACGGCCAAACGTACGTCTGATCGCTACGAAACTTGAAATCCTATAATAATTCACTATTACGGATCCAATAAAACTGGTTTCGTCAAAATCTGGGACAGTGCCCAAAAAGACTATTTTCACACGTTAATTTAAACAAGAAATTTCCCAAAATCAATTTAATCACATTTAACTCAATTATAAAAGCTAAAAAATTTCGTTCTTGTTTAAACAAAATTTAAATAGGCTTTCGGCATCATTTTCATTCATATTAAATTCAAGATTTAATTATTTAAATAATTTCCAATATTGAATTTAAATAATTTAATTATCCAATAAATCACATTAATAAATCATTGAATTTAAAATGAATTTTAGTTATCAAACAATTATTTTATTTTCATCTAATTAATTCGACATTTATTATTCAGTTCTAACTATTTATTATAAATACATTCAATACATAGAATTTTATTTCAATACTTATTATTTCTAAAATCTTATCGAAATTGTTATTTCAAAATTTTGTTCAAGTTCATATTCAATAAACTATATTAATAAATCATTAAATTTTATTTCTAACCATTTTTATCCAATAATCATATTAAATTTAATATTTTAAAATAGTTAAAAATATGGGTCGTTATACATTACCTAATCCATTTCTTATCCGGTATTAATAAATCCAAATATTAATTAACTGGCATATGAATAAATGTCCAAAATAATATAATAGCAGAACAAGGATTTATTTTGCTAAATACATGTCCATAATAATCCATTCCATTTATAGTAGCAGAACAATGTTTTATATGGCCAAATAGATAACACCAATGAAGTATAATTAATTTAACTACGTTATTATTTAAAACAACGTAATTAAATCCAATCACTATTATTATATCATAAAATTATACTTCTTCCAAACTATCAACAAGATATACCATAAGGTTATACTCATCTATACGAGTCTAACGCAAAAATCCACGGGTTAATCGTATTTAAAGTGAGTGAGATATTGCAATTTAAAAATAAACATATTTATATTATATAAATAAACAAATAAATTTAAAATATATCTCACTAACTTACTCAACTGGCCTATCCCACTAGCACTCCAACCTGAATCGGCTCCAGATACTACAATGCCCATCTTCTTTCCAAATTTAAAATCGCATGCACCCTACTCTTAAAATCCTGCTTCGATAATCACACTACCATAGCCGCTTTAGCCACCATTGGACCACGCCACCGCCACCATCCTCACCTACAAACTCACCCACATCAAATTCTATGCCTCTAAACGTTGATGTGAATTCCAAACCCAAAACCATAAATAAATAAGGTCGAAACTCTAGTTTAGCGTGCCACCACAGCCGTGGTCCATCGCACCACCTCCGAGCTTACCCACGACATTGCCTTGCCTCGAGCTTCCTCCTAGCACCCTCCACTCCTCCTCTAGTCCAGCACGATGTTGGAAAAAATAAGATAAATGGAATTTGATCAAAAATCATCCATGACCAACTTTTGCCATTTCATCACCCGTAACACTCCTTAAAATCATAGCTCGACGAGATGAATGCAACCATGCCCACTATTCACCATTTAGTGGTCATTGAAAAGCGATCAAATTCCAATCACTATAGTTTTTGGCCAATTCCGACCACCTCGCTCGACGAAACGACGAGCGGAAATTTTTAAAAATTACTAAAGGCTAAAACGAACAACTTTCATGTTGAACACTTTGGCTAATTTTGAATAGATTTGGAGTTCTTGATTTTTGAAAAGGAGAGGGTGGTTATCTTTCTTGGTTTTGAAATTTATAGGGGAGATGAACAAATGAAAACAATGTTTGCATACATATAAGCAACCCGCTCAAAAAAATGATGGTAAAACAATGACAAAGAAAAGATGGAAGGAAAGAAAGGCGAGTGAGGTGAAGTGAGGGGGTGTGAAGTGAATGAAGTGAGGTATGGAGTATAAAATAAGCAACACCAAGCTTCCAAGCTAAGCAACCGTCAAACAGGGCACCCGCTACACATTATTATGTTAGCGTACAGACCGCGAAAGATAGAAATAAAAATATGATCACGCACAACAATGCAACACGATCACAAACGGAAATAAAATACACCGGTTATTTTATTCTATGAAATTTCAAAAGTACTAATGTTTGCCGTAAAATACGTCAAACGATAATTTAAATATTTTTCAAATCAAAAATTATGGAAAAATGCCATAAAATCATTCAAAAGTACGTTATTAAAAATCAAGTCGTTTTATCACATTTTGATTTTCTTATCATTTATTAAATTCAAATAAAATTTGAATATTTATTTAAATAAATTAAATATTTTCATTCGAAACATTTAAAAAATTTAGGTTGTTACAACCAAGCAAGATCGCAATCGATCCCAGGAGGCGATGCACGGAGCTAGCAACAGAGATTGGTGCCTAGGGTTGCGTGTGTGTGGATGAGTTGGCGACAGGAGTAGGTACGTGTGCGACCTAGGGCAAGGCGATGCAAGGCTTTGGCAATTGGTTGTAGGTTTGAGCAACGAAGGCAACATACCGGGACAAGAGAGGAAGTTACACTGGTGCCTGTTCAGAGATGGGAGCAGTTAAGCAAGATTATGGATTTTTCTTGGAAACTGAGGTGAGTAAATTGTTTTCTTACAACTATGCTCTAGTATAAGATACCCATTGGTTTGATTTGATCCTTGAATTGATGAATAAATTTTCTATGTTTTTGATTGAAATAAAGATGAATGTCATGGTCTTAATCTTTGTTAGAATGAATTTTGTTTGAATATTGGTGTGTATGCTTTGACAACTATATGTAAGTTATTATATGGTACAAGGTTGATAGGAATTTGTGTGCGGAATTGATTAAAAATGGGGAAATCGATTCAAATATTTTGGAAAAAATTATATAGATTTGTTTGAAGTCTATATGTTATTTTTGAAACGGTGAGATTTCAAAGTTTGATTATGTAAAGGAGTTTTGAAAGAGGAAAGATTTAAAAGAGGTTTTTTGTGATAATTTTAAAATTAGTTTGGTTTAAAAATAAAGGTAAGAGGAAAATTATAGATGTGTTGTTTTATATAAATTTTATTTTATTTTGAGGTGCTAAGTTGTTTTGGCTTAAACTGTAGAAAAGACAAATAAATTTAAAAGGTGAATTATAGATAGATATATTTTTATGTTTATAAAATGATTTAAAAGAATTTTGATATTATGAAGAGAATCTAACATTTTTATATTAAACTAATGAGATCATTTCATTAAACTCAAATAAACGTGAAGCTTTGTAAAATGATGTTTTGGGTAAAATAATGAATTTTAGATATGGTATATTTATTGTATGGTAAATTTATTAATACAAACCGTTTTAAAATGAAATGAGAAGTTTGAATTTTATTATAGTAAGAATATACATGGGGAAAATACTTTTTGGTATTATTTTAAAATATGGAAAAGAAATTTTGGTTTAATAAATTACTTTTCAAAAGTGGTTTAAAAGAGTTTGGAATTAAATAAAGATTTTGGAACAGAATGAGTATTTCATAATTTAAAACCTCTTTGAAATTGTATATCGATGTTTGAAATTTAAAATAAAGATTTAGGAAAGTCTTTATGTAATAAAAGCCCTTTTAAATAATAATTGATTATATGGTGTGTAATTCTTTGTTGTGAGAATATTGAATAAACGAATTAATAATACTGAACGGTAGGGGACGATCAGTAATATTTTTTTATTATTCTTTTGGCTCATTGTATAGAATATTGTATGTTTGTATTAAGTGTAATTTACGAAAATTTCATAAACGATCGAGGAACACTGAGTAGTATGAGACACTCAAGTGATATTTTTTCGATTACTTTTTGTATGTAAATGTCACATACCATTAGAGGGTCAAAAATTTATGTAATTGAAATTCTGGACATTATGAAACTGGTTTAGACGAATTCTAAGACGGTTGAATTTTGGGCCTTTATTTGGATTTCAAATCGATTTGAAATCAAAGGTGAGTGTTTTAACCCACTCACAACTATTCGATTATCTTATGTTAGCTAAATTGAATTTATGATGTGATTAGAAATTGATTGGTTGATATTTGGCATATTTAAATTGTCATTCCAGTTAAATCTGACTTTTATTGAATATTATCGCCATTAATTTAATATTAAATTCTAATTGCCAGTTAATACCCGTTATTGATAATCGGTCACTTGTTATTGTTCATTGATTGGTTTGAATGGTAATTGTGATGGATGTTGATTGTTGATATTGGATGACTGGATGTTATATTTTTATATTGTTATAACACTGCAAGTTTCCTATGGGTTGAAATGATACATACCCAAACAATCTGATAGATTAGGAGAAATCTTTACGAGTTGAAATGATTGACTCAAGCAATTTCATGGATTTGAAGTTAAATTTGGGATTGCGGATTGAAATGATATATACCCGTAAATGTAAAAATATTTGTGGATTGAAATGATAAATATCCGCATCACTTGACCATAGGGTAGAAAATTATATACGGACACCGGACTGATTAAATTAAATGATTTTTTAAAAATCATTAAATTTTGAATTCAATTAAACGATATTTTGAAATAAAATTTGACTTGTATAAACTGAATTATTTTCGAAATCCAAGCTTGAAATGTTGAAATTGGAGTTGGTTTAATGAATTGTTTAAAAGAGTAAAAAATGAAAATTTCAAAGTTGAATTTGAAGTATAACTGAAATTCATCGAAATGGAGTTATTGGAAATGTTTAAAGATTTAAACTTTGAAATCTATGAAATTGAAGTGGTTTAAAATTGTAGTTCAGCCATGGATTTATAATCAATATAAATTGAGATGGTTTAATGAAAATTGAATTGAAAGTTTAAATTCGAGTTGGTGATTTGAAATCTGGATATGGTCCAGATTTTTTGAAAAGGTAGAAATAGTTTATTTTGATATTAATTTCAAACTTAATTATTTTAATATATAATCTTCAAAAACTTATTATTTTAGAAAATCCTGATTATTAAGATTTTCAAACTATTAAACTAATTTAATATATTTTTAAACTATTTTAATTAATTTAAACCATTTCAATTTATTTTAATCTATTATGATCTAATTAATCCAATTTAATCTATTTTAACCTATTTTAAACTAATTTACCCATTTTTATATATTTTAAATCTATTTAGTCTATCTTAAATCTATTTAGTCTATCTTAAATCTATTTAAACTATCTTAAATCCACTTAAACTATTTTAATATATTTTTAAAACTATTTTAACTATTTTATACTATTAGAACTTTTTAAATTATTTTAAAACTATCTAAACTATTTTCTATAAAAAAACGGTGCATGGTTGGACCGCTATATTTAAAATCCTTGATTTAAAAGCGAATATGGTTAAATGATGTTATAACCTAAGTTGGGATTTAAATGATATTTTCTGGTGAAATGACATATTTGATTGAATATGATGATTTTGAAATGAAATTTAACCTATTTTGTCGATATGATTTCGAAAGTGAATATGATTTCGGAAGTGATATGTTTGAATCGAATATGATATTTTGATATCAATTATGAATTGACTTTTGAAATGTAAAAGAACCATCTGGTGTGAAATAAGCGTTTGGTTGTTAAAGAGACCGGATTGGATATTTTCATACTCTCTGCCAATACTGAAAACCACTTTAACAACTTTATACGTGATGGAGATTCCAGAATGAAGTAGGATGTTTGGCGAATGATTCTATATGAGGTATTTACATAGCCCTGACTCCCGTGAGTCAGCTTGATGTGGCTAAAACAGGAGCTATACCGGGCCAAGTGAGATTGCTCCTCCTATCGGGCACATTTCTTCGATGCCATATTATGACTTTGTGATTGATTTGTTGGCCATCCCTCGATTTGATTATGGGAGTGTGTTACGAGGTGGGCGGTAGTAGCTGCTATGCTTTACCACTAGTCCATGAGTGCAAATGGTAGAATCCTACCCTGGCATTACTTTACGTGCCATGTCACATGGCTTATTGCACCTTCTACGAGTTTGTTTTGTACCGTACCTATAGAGTGCTCCCTGAGTAAACCACCGGTTTGGTGGAGCTTATAGTATATGTATAGACTACGTAAATATATAAATGTGTTAAGGGGGATATGGATAACGCCTTAACGCTATTTTAATACTTTACTTTACTGTAGACACTATTATAATAGCGTATTGTACTATGTATGTAGATAGTTTAACGGATCCTTAAGAGATGGAAATCCCGAACATCTCTTAAATTATTGCACCCACGTTAGACACTGGATAGGAGATGTCAAACCCCGTAAACATCTCTGACGTCGTTACACTCATATTTATTTACTGTTGATATAACTTACATAAGATCGTTTAGTTCTGACTTGAGTGTTTTGTCTTTTCAATTCGCTCGGGTTAGTCTGAGCTTTTCAGTGTATCGAAGACTGCTTTTCTGGAGGACGAAGACGAAGATTTAGTACTATTATTATTTATCATATTTACTCCACTGCATCATGTTGTTCCGCTGCATTTATTTATTTATTCTTGTTGTCTGTAACTCTGATATGTACTGTAAAAGTGTAATCAAATGTTATTTGTAAAACAGCTTCATGAACTTTTATTATTATTATTATATTTTGGCATTCCGCTGTGAGATTATGTGTTTTGTTTTTCTTTCTTTCTCTGTTTTTTCTTATTTACCCCATAACAATCCTCCCTTTTGAATGGTTGGAGTTTGACATGTGTGGTTTATTGTCGATTTAAACCGTCTAAAAAGGTGGGTCGTTACATTGGGTATTAGAACTTTGGTTAGCGATAACCTTAGCTTTGTGGGGTCTGACTCATTAGAAATAGGGTAGTAATACCCTAGAATGATTCGTTGGGCGTACATATATGAGAGAGCGTACTTGTTAGTGTTATAAAATGTTTTTATATCATGTTAATTTGTTCTATTTAGTATTTATAAATCCTGGTCGGTAGATAGGACGCTATGGCATCGATAGGGATTTCTAAACACTTAATAAGGCAGACCAACATAATAGTGGTTTCGAAATATGTGTAAATGGAATAATTTTACCTACATATAGTTTGTATATAAAAGAATAATTTTTATAAATGATATAGTTGGATGTAATATGTTATTTGTTAGGTAGTGAAATTTTATAAATTTGATTGTAAAATAGGATTTACAAATAAAATGAATATAAATTGGAAATTTGAGAACTTAAGTTTCGGATTTTTTGAAATTGGTTTTCAAAGGATTTTGGAATGTAATATTAGTATTATTTGGAAGTATTTTAGGATAGACATGTTTTCAATGTGATTTGAAGGAAATGTTTAAATGGAAGTTTTAAAAGGAAATAAGTTATGTACTCCCCTCTCTGTCGCTGGAAAATAATTTCAGTGATGAGTTCACGCATCATCAACGTTCATTTTCGAGTTTCAAAGTGGGAAGACCGCTATAGTAGCCTACAGCACATTTTTTTATAAACAAATTTTCATCTTACTTTCTAAGTACTAGTTGACATATATGAAAGATATGAATATGTGTATATATATTTGATTTGAAAAGAAACCCGGAATTTAGTTCTTAAAACTTTCTGATAATTAGTAGTTTTCGGTTATTGTAATAGGATGAAATCTTGATTATATTAATAATTGAAAACTTCTAAATGGAAAATAAGAAATTTGATGCTAAGTGATTAATGAAATATATAAGAAATTGGAAACTTGTAAAATTAAAGAATAATGAAAATTTAGAAGATGAATTATTGAACATTTGTTAATTAAAACGAATAAGATGAACTTGTGTAACATTCAATTACATTCTAAAAGACATATATAACTTACCAAAATATTAAAAGTTGAAATGTTAAATAAGAACATGTAATAGGATATTATGCAAGTAAAACTTAAGTAATGAAAGTGTTCAATGGAATTACTTCTATAAATAAGTTCTGATGTTTAAATTGTTATAAACTTAAGTTAATAATTTGAAATATTGCTAATTAAAATTATAGAAAGAGTGAATACCATAAATAAATGATTATAAACTTAAGTTAACATTTTAAGCTATTTATAACCAGATTGAATAGTAAATGCGAATCCTATATTAATTGAATGATTATAACTTCAAAAAATGTAGAAATGGATTTAACATTCAATAATACTACATATGGAAGAAATGAATGTGGAAAAAATAATTTATTAAAGGTGAATTAAATTGTTAATAGACTTACATAATAATGGATAACCTAAATAATTGAAATAGAAATAACTTCTGTAAGCAATAAATGTAAAGTAATTAAAAGAGTAAAATGGCATTGTATAAATGAATGAGAAATGAATTTTTTTGGTGATGAATGTAAATTAATAAAATAAGCATTGTATGAATGAATGAAACTGAAGAACGGTAAATAATGTGAAAGGGGATTTATAAGAATAAACTTAAACGATGCTTGAAATTATTGGTTGTTTGGCTTATGGGATGATTGGGAAGTGATATTTTAAATTGTTTAGGATGTATAAATAATTTATTAATTTTCATCTAAGATTGTTGAGTATATGGTATATTTAGTAGTTTATTTATCATTCTACATGATTAAAAGTTCTAAACCCGACCAAACTATTTGTTTTGGTTGCTATGGATGGATGGTTGATTTCTTTGATTTGCATGTGATGATTGTATGGTTTTGTTTGCAAATGCTTATTGTTATGTTGTGTTGATTTGGTTGTTACTAATAGAAACAACTTAAATATTTCTCTTTTACATAATTCCCACTTCTTTGGATTATATAAGTGAAATATAGGTTTATGGAAGCAATTGCTACTGCTTTTGGTTTCATAAATAAAGCGTTGCTTGCCCGAAAAATAGGTACGTTTTCGGATTACGGTTTTATAGCGATATTATATTGTTTTCCCGTGGTTTAGGGTATTTATTTTGAAATATGATATATATATATATATATATATATTGTTATTATTGATATTATTGTTTCTCCCGGACCTCTCCATACAAAGGAGACTCTACCGGAAATTTTCATGAATTTTGGACTTAGAAATTTTTTGTGAAAGTGGAAATGTTTTTTTCAAACTTTCATTGAACTTGAATATAAAAGGATTTAACTGTTATAAATTGATCTATTTTATTTAATTTATTTAATTATGTAAATTAATTATTTATGAATTGAATACTTTGAATAAGATATATTAATTCCTTAGTTCCTTCTTTTCTTTTCGAGGACGAAAAGTTTTGAGTAGGAGAGAATGTAACGACCCGTAATTTTCGATAATTAAATTTATTAATTAAATAAATTTTGGAATTGAATGTTGTGGAAAATTAAAAAATTTATTCAATAATGAGAAAATAACTAAAATAAAATAAAATAATGTTAATTTGAGGTAATTGCTAACTATTTAATGTAATTCCAATTAAATGAAAGGATTGAAAAGTTATAATTGGTTATAAATCGTAAATAAGGAATAAATTAAATGTTGTATTAAACGGTGAAATTGTATGTAATTAGTTAAAACTGGTTAATATAGAATAATTAATCAGTATGTGAATTTATTGGTTCTGTTGGTTAACAATAAACTTGGAAATGTGTTTGAATGGGTAAGTTGTAACAATGGTTAATTTTAAATTCATTATTTAGTTCCTTGAAATAAATTGGAAATCAATTGCAATTAATCTATTGGAATATTGCAGTTAATGTGAATTAAAATGATAACTGTAGAATATTAATGTAATAAATGGTAAACTAATGTTAATTATATCCGTTGGATAATGATTGATTGAATAAAAAGATTGAAATCAAATTTCATCAAATTATTGGAATCTAAATTTAATTGATGGGTTTATTGCAATTGGAATTAAACACTGTAATTAGTGTAATAATTAACACTGAATTTGACATGGGAAATTGGTTTTAAAAAAGATTATTAATTTCTGTGTAATTAGAAATGATAAAAAAATATAATTATAAAAATTGAATTGAAAAGTGATTTAATTAATTTAATAATAATTTATTTAATTAACGTGAAAATAGCCATTTTGACCACTGTCTCGGATTTTAACGAAACTAGTTTCATCGGATCCGTAACGGTGAATTATTATAAGATTTCAAGTTTCATAGTGATCAGACTTGTCGTTTGATCATACGGGCTTGAAACGCATAGAAATCAATTTGAAATAAGTGGTTTTAAAATCTAACTTCTTCATACAATAGAATTAGGATTTGAAACATGTTCCATTGAGTTTAAAATTATCGAAAACATCTATTTTGATATATGGGATGACCTACTTTCGTTTCGGAAGCAGAACGGATTTTTCGGGTCGTTATTGTCGTTTCAGACCAATTCGATATATTGTTCTTTCTTATCGGGCTTTGTTCATATAAATAGTTTTTTACTAACCCTAGCAGTCCTTTTATTTCTCATTAGTGTACGTATTGAAATTTCTATTGTTTCTCTCTTCTCAATGGCAGAAAACAAATTTACATTCAAATCCTAAATTCTATTTCCAAATCAGTTTCAAAATCAAATCCCTAAAACCCTAACATATTATATACCGATTCTAAGCTCTCGAAGAGCGCAATCTAGATCTTCAATTCATTCTTTGATTTGGGCCTCCGTGTGTCTAGAATTTGGGGAACAATTCTCGGCTGTTCATTGGGATTTGATCAACGATGATGGATCGTCGAATCGCGGGTACCATTGCGTGGAGAGGGACGAGGGGAGTGCATCTATGCCATTCGTTTGGTCAATCGATAGCTGGATCGCTTGGAAAAATTCGCCTGGGGTTTAAATTGTAGAGCGGCGGTTGTCTTCCCCTTTTCGTGATCGACGATGAAGAGCTGTTCGCTGGTGATCGCGTGGGCGAGGTATTCTCAGGCCGCGGCCTGACGTGGACATGGTAAGCATGGACGCGATAGGCGGCGGCTCCGATCGTGTTTGGTCGAGTTAGGGTGTTCGATCGCATTCTAACTTAGAGGCTAGGGTTTCTGTGATAACGAGCAGGTGACGTGTAAGCTTAGCCATTTTATTTTATTTAATTAAATTTTAAATTGTTCAATTGTTCTAATGTCATAACTTTTACGTACGAGGTCGGATTTACGCGCGATTTGTTTCGCTGGGATCGTATCAAAATTCCGGACATTATGAAACTAGTTTGGACGAATTCTAAGACTGTTGAATTTTGGGCCTTTATTTGGATTTCAAATCGATTTGAAATCAAAGGTAAGTGTTTTAACCCACTCACAACTACTCGATTATCTTATGTTAGCTAAATTAAATTTATGATGTGATTAGAAATTGATTGATTGATATTTGGCATATTTAAATTGTCATTCCAGTTAAATCTGACTTTTATTGAATATTATTGCCATTAATTTAATATTAAATTCTAAATGCCAGTTAATACTCATTATTGATAATCGGTCACTTGTTATTGTTCATTGATTGGTTTGAATGGTAATTGTGATGGATATTGATTGTTGATATTGGAAGAATGGATGTTATATTTTTATATTGATATAAAACTGCAAGTTCCCTATGGGTTGAAATGATACATACCTGAACTATCCGATAGATTAGGAGAAATCGTTATGAGTTGAAATGATAGACTCGAACGACTTCATGGATTTGAAGTTAAATTTGGGATTGTAGGTTGAAATGAAATATACCCGTAAATGTAAAAATATTTGTGGATTGAAATGATTAATATCTATATCACTTGACCATATGGTAGAAAATTATATACGGACACCGGATTGGTTAAATCAAATGATTTTTTTTAAATCATTAAATTTTGAATTCAATTAAACGATATTTTGAAATAAAATTTGACTTGTATAAACTGAATTATTTTCGAAATCCAAGCTTTAAATGTTGAAATTGGAGTTGGTTTAATGAATTGTTTAAAAGGGTAAAAAATGGAAATTTCAAAGTTGAATTTGAAGTATAACTGAAATTCATCGAAATGGAGTTATTGGAAATGTTTAAAGATTTAAACTTTGAAATCTATGAAATTGAAGTGGTTTAAAATTGTAGTTCAGCCATGGATTTATAATCAATATAAATTGAGATGGTTTAATGAAAATTGAATTGAAAGTTTAAATTCGAGTCGGTGATTTGAAATCTGGATATGATCCAGATTTGTTGGAAAGGCAGAAATAGTTTATTTTGATATCAATTTCAAACTTAATTATTTTAATATATACTGTTCAAAGATTTATTATTTAAAAAAAATCCCGATTATTAAGATTTTCAAACTATTAAACTAATTTAATCTATTTTTAAACTATTTTTATCAATTTAAACCATTTTAATTTATTTTAATCTATTATAATCTAACTAATCCAATTTAATCTACATTAACCTATTTTAAACTAACTAACCCATTTTTATATATTTTAAATCTATTTAATCTATTTTAAATCTATTTAATCTATTTTAAATCTGTTAAATCTATTTTAAAACTATTTAATCTATTTTAAATCTATTTAAACTATCTTAAATCCGCCTAAACTATTTTAATCTATTTTTAAACTATTTTAAAGTATTTTTAAAAATATTTTAACTATTTTAAACTATTAAAACTTTTTAAACTATTTTAAAACTATCTAAACTATTTTCTATAAAAAACGGTGCATGGTTGGACTGCTATATTTAAAATTCTTGATTTAGAAGCGAATATGGTTAAATGATGTTATAACCTAAGTTGGGATTTAAATGATATTTTCTGGTGAAATGACATATTTGATTAAATTTGATGATTTTGAAATGAGATTTAACCTATTTTGTCGATATGATTTCGAAAGTGAATATGATTTTGGAAGTGATATGTTTGAATCGAATATGATATTTTGATATCAATTATGAATTGACTTTTGAAATGTAAAAGAACCATCCGGTGTGAAATAAGTGTTTGGTTGTTAAAGAGACCGGGATCGGATATTGTCATACTTTCTGCCAATACCAAAAACAACTTTAACAACTGTATACGTGGTGGAGATTCCAGAATGAAGAAGGATGGTTTGGCAAATGATTCTATATGAGGTATTTACGTAGCCTGACTCCCGTGAGTCAGCTTGATGTGGCTAAAACAAGAGTTATACCGGACCAAGTGAGGTCGCTCCTCCTACCGGGCACATTTCTTCGATACCATATTATGACTTTGTGATTGAGTTGGTGGCCACCCCTCGATTTGATTATGGGAGTGTGTTCCGAGATGGGCGGTAGTAGCTGTTATGCGTTACCACTAGTCCGGGAGTGCAAATGGTAGAATCCTACCCTGGCATTGCCTCGCATGCAGTGTCACATGCCTTATCGCGCCTTCTACGAGTTTGTTTTGTACCGTACCTATGGAGTGCTCCATAAGTAAACCACCAGTTTGGTGGAGCTTACAGTATCTGTATAGACTACAGGAATATATAAAATGTGTTAAGGGGGATATGGGTAACGCCTTAACGCTATTTTAATACTTTACTTTACTGTAGACATTATTATAATAGCGTATTGTACTATGTATGTAGATAGTTTAACGGATCCTTAAAAGATGGAAATCTCGAACATCTCTTAAGTTATTGCACTCACATTAGACACTGGATAGGAGATGTCAAACCCCGTAAACATCTCTGACGCCATTACACTCATATTTATTTACTATTGATATAACTTACATAAGATCGTTTAGTTCTAACTCGAGTGTTTTGTCTTTTCAATTCGCTCGGGTCATTCTGAGCTTTTCAGTGCATCGAAGACTGCTTTTCTGGAGGACGAAGACGAATATTTAGTACTATTATTATTTATTATATTCACTCCACTGCGTCATGTTGTTCCGCTGCATTTATTTATTTATTCCTCTTGTATGTAACTCTGATCGGTATTTTAAAAGTGCAATCAAATGTTATTTGTAAAACAGCTTCATGAACTGTTTATTTGATTATTATATTCTGTCATTCCGCTGTGAGATTCTGTGTTTTGTTTTTCTTTCTTTCTCTGCTTTTTCTTATTTACCCCATAACAATCCTCCCTTTTGAATGGTTTGAGTTTGACATGTGTGGTTTATTGTCAATTTAAACCGTCCAAAAAGGTGGGTCGTTACAATATTCTTATCTAGATATATATATATATAATTATATATATATATATGTATGTATATGTATATGTATATGTATATGTATATGTATATGTATATGTATATGTATATGTATATGCAGGGTATAAATATGCAGGTACTGAGAATGAAGACTGTACAGTATAGAGATTCAAGACCGACGAATTCAAGATTGAAGAAATCAAGACCGAAGACTCATGAGTATCAAGAGTTCAAGAGTTCAAGATATCAAGACAAGAAATAGAGTCTAGATTTATGTTAAAACTTCATAATACCACTAAAATCTTTATTTGGATTTTAATTGTGGAATGGAATCCACCTTCTCGCTTTAATAGTGGGATGGAACCTACGACCTCTTTAGTGGGATGGAACCCACAACCTTCTCTAGTGGAATGGAATCCACGAAATATTCAAAATAATTTATTTTAACTATTTTCCAAAATCTATTTTTTTTAAAGTCATCTCTATCAATTTAAATATTTTAGCCATAATTCAAAAACTATTCTTATTATCTTTTAGTATTTTGATCTCAAAATCATTTTTTTAAACTATCTCTTGATTTTAATATTTTAGCTTTAAATCTAAAAAAATATTTTAAAAAGTCTATACCTAGTTTTTAATATTACTTTTATGTTATAGATTATATATTTTAAGATTACTTTCTAAAACTCTTTTATAAATTTAAACTATATTCAAAATGGTTTACAAAGTTTAGAAATTGTTTTGACAAGTTTTAGAATAGAAATCATTTTAAAGCAGAATCAATTTTCAAAAATAACATAGGCATGTCGACATCCCTATACCCTCATGTCAACATGGTAGCCGTAGATTTTAAATTTTAAATTTTTAAAAGAAATGTCTATTCGTCATAACCTTTCGCGAATGGACATAACCGTTGTTCTCCTATATATACCAGTTGTTTTCAATGAATTTTAAGTTAGTTTTTCTTCAGTTCTTCACTCCTTCTCCACTCAAATATTCTCTTATATTTCAAATGCTTTAACAAAATTCTACCGAAATTCTAAGTGAATCAAACTCGATTGTCTCTAGTTTGATTCTCTGCCGCTCTCTCTCAAAGATCTCAGGGCTATTCAGAATTTTAGGATCATTTGTAATCAAAGATAGAAAGATCGAAGTGTATCGAGTCTCTCTCTATCAAAGTGTGATTGGAAACGGTGTGATTGTGGCCCGAAAATCAATTGGGTGTGATTGTAGCCCGTAAATGAATTAGGTGATCTTGTAGCCTGGTTAAATCAAGAGAGTTTGCCCTGAACTCGGAGACAGGAGGGTGTATCTCGTGGCCTTGAAATCGAGGTTGTAATATCGACATTATATTTGAAAAGAAATCTGCACAGAAAATTGTGTGGGACTAGATGTAGGGTAACTCCGAACCAGTATAAAATTCCGGTGTGTTCTTTCCTTTACTGCTTTTATTTACTATTTGCATCTGTGTCTGGTTCTATAATTGTCTCTTTGTTTGTGAATTGCATCTATTTGTGTTTAATTTGAAAAGATTTCAAAAATTCCATAAAATCTATTAAACACTATTCATCCCTCCCCCTTCTAGGGTTAATCCAGCCTTAAGATTTGTAATCCGCATTTCCAACAGGAAATAGTGGTTTGGATGTCTATATCCAAATTCCTTGATCATGCCAATAACCAAGCATGATCGATAATATCAATCGACCTCCGCCTCTCAACCTCGACCTCGACCAAGCATATTCCGCTAGGCGACGAGTGGTCATACTCTCTTGTAATTCTGTTACACACCAAGTCCTATCTCCAGGACTTGGCATTCCAAATGTCAGAATCCAGGCATCACCTTTCGACCTTGCCTATCTCCGGGCACCGGTCGAAAGTTAATAATGCAGGGCAAATTATTAAATTACTCTAAATCCCCACAAAAATTAACCGAAAATTTAATAAAAGAATTTAATTTATATATAACAAGGGTAAAAATTGAATTTTCACAAATGAGCGAGTTTGGCTATGAAACTAGCACCGTTGCGCTCACAGCGATTTCTTGGACAATTATCATATATAATATTTTTAATAGGAGCTAGTATGAAAAATTTATTAACATTTAAAGATTCAGAATCGAAAATAATAAAGTAAGGAAAAAAATATTTTAAATAAGGAAAGCTCTATTGGTCAACACCATTGATTGGACCGGTCGACCCCTAACAATTGACCCCTTCGTATCAAGCGGTCGTCCGGTCAAGGATTTCAGATAAGAGTTTAGGTCAGCCTAACGGCCCGAATTTTATAATATTTGATCAAACGGTTGTCGTTAGTTCCTACCCTTATAAATAGAAACCTAAGCTGATATTTAGAACACTAATTAAGTCTGAGCATAATAAAACGCTATCTCTTTGAAACTAAACCCTATTTCTCCTCAAATCAACTTTTTTCAAAAAAACAAAAATAATAATTAAATTCAAGAGATTGAAGTAGAAGAAATCAATTATATCAATGAGACTTTTACATCAAGAAGAGGCGGTTCCAAGTGAATTAAGAAGAGGATAGCTTTCTAGAGGTGGGTGGGTTTTGTAATTAATATGATGATTTACATGTAATTAAATTTATTATACCTCATTTGATCTAGAGTTGGTTTGGTTTAACTAGAAATATTGTTTATCTAGTAGCTGCAATAGATAGGATATTTGATCTAGATTTTGGTTGGTTTAATCGGAAACATTGTTTATCTAGTAGTTGCAATAGATTGGAAAATGGATAAGAATGTAACTTATTTGAATATGATCATTGTCTAATCTAAAATAAGTTTAAGTAAAAATTGATTGAATAAAAGTTAATTTAGGTTAAACACACCCTTTCCGTTAAATTAAATATAGATAGATATAACCGAGTTGATTTTAAACCTAAGTTTGTTTGGTTTACTAGAATTGAACATGAAATTTTGAACGGTTATAAATTATAGGTTTACAGATTATGGTTTACTGTAATATATAATTTGTAGTCAATAAAGAACAAATGATAACTAAATGAAAAGAAAGAAAGAAAAAATTAAAACAACTTCGATCGACCGATAGTCTCACTAGAACCAGTTGACAGCAAACAATGGACTGCTCCAGTGACCAGTATTGCTTTAAAGGTGCAGTCTGAACCTCGGCCTAAGGCCCAAGTTTATAAGTTTTTATATATATATATATATATATGAATGTGAGAATAAGTAGGGAAATTAATTCCCTAGGTTTACGACTCTTGGACGTTATAGGACCGGATATATGTGTACGCTGGAACGAGGCCAAGACACTATTTATTCAGCATGGTCGATATTCGAACGAGGCGATTCTATCATAAATTACACTTACATGAGGTTCTACGGTGTATGCGCAACACTGACGATGATGCTTGGAGAAGTGTATGGCTCGACACGTACGGGAGTTTCCTTGGTATAAACGGCGAGGAGGACGTGATATTGTGTTGTTGATGGATGCACGACGTTGTGCAAATAATTGGCGTTACGTTAATATTGAGAGTGGACGCAGATGTAGTGGATTCTAACATGTCTTTGGTAAAATTGGCATTGTGGGCTCCACCTTAATGCGTGAATACGATACGTGTAGTCGTAATATGGGAATGTATTCCCAAGGTTGATATTGTAAATGACCCTATATTGGAATAGTTCCGATGGTTATTAGTTGATCCATAGTTATTTTTAGGTTCGATTGGTTGTTCGATCTTAAGTATAAACCTTCACAAGGTGTTGGTATAGGTATATTTAGAACTATACCCTTAGGTTAACGAAACCTACCTTAGTAAGTGGTTCCCAAACACAAGCACTCACTAGGTCACATGGAGTATTAATGAAGTCAATTGCATGCGATCACCATGTCTTAATGATGTAACCCATTTACCAAAATTTTGTCTGACGCACTCCTTTCCTTTCTTTTTCCCTCACCATAAGGGGAAGGGCAGCGGGTGATTGGCCTAGATCTAGTGTGTGGAGAGGCAAACTTGGCGTTGGCATTTCTTATTACTTTTCTTTGCTCTCCATGTAACTATTCATCTACTTAGTACTCATCAGACTATATGTCGTATTTTCTGTAAACTCTGGAATGTGACTATGTATGTTTTAGATATTTTGACATGGTTATTTTTTGTATTTATATTTTACCGCCTTCTGCTATAAGAACTAAAAGTGTAGAATGTCTTAAATTTTATCATTATATTCTTAGTCTCTGCAATATTTAAAAAAACCAATAGGTTATATTTCCTAGCACCGACGCGAGATTGAAAGTCATCATAAGCTTTGGATTCAATTGTCGAGAGGTGCAGTTTATCACAATTGTCCCTAGTCTAATTATATTCCTTCGATCCTAATCCTAGACTAAAGGAGTTCGATGATACCTATTTCCATGTACCTGTTCTCATCTCAACTTTTTTCAGGCACTGATCAAAAGCAATCATCGACTTCTCACTTATCCTCGGGCGAGCATGTCCTACTGGGCCACAAGCGCGGTCATGAAACTCCTAGTCATGCACCGGTTCATATCTCTAAGAACCAATACTTTGGACGCCTTCCTCTGGAATCTTCTTTCAGTCTCTCCTGCCTCCGGGTGCAAACTGAGAGTATCCTTTGATTGTCCTCGCTTATCCTTGGCCTAGCACGTCCGGCTATGCTACATGCATGGTCATTTAAACTTCAACCGTGCACCGGTTCCTATCTCCAGAAACTGGCATATCCTATGCATACCTCATTGAACTTTCTAATCTCTGGGCACTAGTCAATACCGGAGGGATAGGATCGAATTATCCAACTAACCCTTGTGATTATGCACCTTTGTTCTGACCTATATCAAAGGAGTTAGTACTGATCTCCAATTACCATATTGTACTACTTATCATGCAGCACCACATTTCGCCTATAAGAACACTGTTTGATTGGTTGGAGAAGCTAACTTTATTTATAATCAAAAGAAGTAGCAAGTCCTACCTCATCACATTGCCCCCAATCCACTAAGGTGGTGTATTTGCTGAAAATAAACCAAATTAACCTATGTGAAATAGCGTTGCAACAGGTAGCTATTCCATGCTTTTTTCTGATTGCATAAGAACCTTCCCAAATTCAGCACCGAGCCAAGATCCTATCTTAAGGAGCCAAATAAGATCATCCATATCAGTGTTAACTGTAAGCCCGCACTTCCTTTGACTGCTTCCTGGGATCCATAGACTTTTATAAATTGCTATGTTTCCCGATCTAGGGCATGGGCATTAATTGCTATGCATCTGAGTTCTTGATGCAGAGAGTTTAGTGATGTAACGTTAACCCATCGCTTTGCCTCTCTAAGCTCAGCGGTGTAACTTTCCCGACCAATGCTTCAGTCGCCTAAAATTGATTCGAATTCATTCTTCATAGGGAACTTCATCACCAAGCACTAATGAGCTAGTGCTATCCTGAATTCAACAAGGGCCAATCAGCCCAAAAAGGTATTATATGTCGAATACTCATCCACAATCATGAACTTTTGAACCCGCACGATCTTCCGGTTGTTGGAACCTCATAGCTTGATATTTTGATAGTGACAACTACACAAAAAATATTCTCTATATATTCTAACCTTGCAGGAGAATATATCGACCAATGAAGAGATATAATAACGAAGCCAAGACGATGATGACAAACGAAGTTATATAAGTCATAGTGATTTGTGTCTAGAAGTATATGATTGTTAAAATATCTTCAAAGTGGTATACACACACAAATCATCAAAATTTACAATTCTATTTTAAAAACAAAGTTACACAGAATCAATCAACTGGTAATGCTTGTTCAGTCGACTGATATCATGTGCACTATATTTTTTTATCTATACCAAAGAAACAGTTGACTAAAACTACACAATCAATCGACTGATGATCTGTCACGTACCGGAATTTTCGACTTTCGAAAATTCGACATCGATACTCACTTTATCGACTGCCGAGCAATCGAGTGCCGGAAACTCCAATAGTGAGGGTTTTAAGAACAAGAAAAGGGAGAAGAAGAAGAGAAGAAGAAGGAAGAAGAACAACAATAGAAACAGAAAACAATATCAGAATCTTACACATCGCAGCGGAACAACATATAATAAATAAATGAATAATCTTTAAAACAAAGAACTATATCATTTTATACATACATCAATCATCAGAGTCAATATACAACAATGGACAGTTATATAACTGGTCCTCATACAGAATACACAGCGGAATAAATAATATCAGATACAAATACTACGTCTCGTCGTCCAGCTTATCTCCAAAGCTCCAGAATATCCAGAATATCCTGATAACATAACTCTAGGCTGCCCGTGTGGAAATTAGTGGGCACCCAGAGTTTAGAAGGGAACAATAAACTCCGAGTCAGTCATGGTGACTGGTGTGAGATCGTAAAATAGTTATTTTTCACAAAGAAGATAAAACAAATTCGCAATGCTTTTGGAAAATGAAACTACCATAAGACCTCCCACCACACACACAATGCAAACGCAGACTTGGAGGAGATTTCTTCTTATGTTAGTCAAAGATGCTTACTACGCAAAATCAAATCATTTTTGATATTATTATTAGTGCATAGTGGAAAATCATTTCGAAAGTAGAATATAAATCTTAGCCAGCATAGGTACCATTATATTATGCCTGCTATAGCTGCCTCTTGAGGAGACAGGTTATACAATTGAAATCGTAAAGGCTCGTATTGTTTCTTTGGATTTCCAACAAATGGTCAGGCTAAGGAACTTCCTTTTCCACGATGGGTACGTCCCTGGAATAGATGACCCGAGAAATAACCTAACATTACGGTTAGATCTCTGCCAACACAAGGCCGGGTTACCTCTGCAAAAATAGGTAACTACTGACACGCGTATGCCATCCCCCGATCGTAACCGATCTTCCCGAGGATCCCCGATTTCCAACAAACCACATCAAAATAATAATGCAGCAACCACATAGGTTAAGTATCTGGGCTCCATACCATGATACCACCTCTATCCAGAAGGAATGACATACACTAAGGGGCGCTGCTCCCTAGAACCTTGCCGCATCCTTCCTGTTTTGACCATTTTCGAGGTGTGAGGCTCGACGAAGTCTCGTCCACAAAGCTACGCTTTCTACAAAGCCCTGCTTCGGGTCAAACAAAAATGATCAACCTATGATCACAAAGATATAAGATCAAACAAATGATCATATCACAAATGATCAAACACTGATCATTTCACAGCAACACTTAGTATGCCACGTTACCAAATTGGGAGTATATCGCTGATAAATTTCAACTACATAACCTCTGAGCTCGTACGTCTCAGAGAAGGGTGTTAAGCTAAGAGAATAAATTCTCTGCCACCAACAGATATGTATTTGAAAGAGATCAGCTTTATATCTCAAATTGTAACGTCAGACACACAATCCATACAAGTCTGTTCCGGGATCGAACAGAACCGAAGGCACTTCTCACGAAGCCCTTGCATATCCGGATAAATTTCTAATCACGTCCGGACTTCCCGTCACTAAGGGTGATAAAACCTCTAAATCGGAGATCAGCCGATGTAGAGTAACTCGACGGTAATCCTTCCGTTTTCAAAAATATCTGGTCTTCAACACCGGTCTTCGAATGCAATTCATAACGACGTATCACATATTCGGAATGGGTTATACGACCCCATGGTCCTTTCCCGGCTAACCCGAATAGTGAGCGATTATTCAAAAATAAGTGTGGCATTCAAATTCATCCAATTCACAACAAATACCAATTCGAGGTAATTATTGATAGTCGGTTATTTAACTATCAATAAAGATGCGCGACATCATCAGATTCCAAATAATTTTCCAAATAATTTTATCTTCCAAAATATCTTACTAGATATATAAACTTTTCCACACTTCAAAAATAAATCAACGTTTATTTTTAAAACGAATTCCCATTTCTTTTATAAATTCCATATTGAATTTATACTTTCGAATATCTACTGATATTCGATTTTCAAATTGTTTTCAATATTCAATTTCAATTTATCTTTAAGAAGATAAATTCTCAAAAACATTTCATTTCATTTTGGAAAACATTTCCATACTTATTTAATAATAAGTAATTCGCAAATCTATTTATTTTCAACATTTGAAAATATTCGATATACTTAAATCAATATTAAGTATATATTTCATTCGTTAACGAAATCATTTACTTTGATAACATTTATTTGAGTCAAAACGAATGTTACGTAAAACATCGTTACGACGACTCAAAATCACTAGTATTGGGATTCAAAATTTAGATAGATATATAAATCTCAATACTATATAAAACATTTCCTTTCGGAAATCATTTACTATAACAACAGTGTTATAGTCCACCATTTCCTTATTTCTCGAAAACGTCTATTTCAACAATAAATGTTGAAATCTATGATTTCGATATTTAACACAATTTAAAACATCTTTAAAATGTTTAACTTCATTTTTTTAATATCACTTCTTCAAAAATGAATCCATTTTACTCAATAATATATTCACTGTCCAAAATCGTGAATATACTTCACTAACCACATTTTCAATAATCTCTACACATTTTATTTCAATAAAAATTCGCTATCCAAAACGCGAATATAACTTCTTTGATAATCTTCTATATTTAATTTATCAAATTCAATTGATTTTGAATTTATAAAACAACGTTTATAAATTCTATTTCTATTTATAAAAACTTCAATTTATAAATCTTCTTTATTTACCAATTCAATTCACAATTCAATTTTTTATACCACAATCCATATTATAAGTTAAATACTTATAATTTCATTTATTCTACAAAATCATTTTCCATTTATAAATTCACAATTTATAAATTTCATTCACTTATAAATTCTTTTAAAAATTCATTTTAACACTTATAAAAACTCGTTTTATAATCCCAATCTTTTAAAGTTATAAATATCAATTTTGTACATCTTTTACATACATTGTTTTTAATAATTCAAAAATTCCAATTAAAACCATTTTATAAGTTTCTTAACTATTTATTTCAAAAGAAATTACCTTTTGGTTATAATTCACAAATCTTAACTTTTATAACTTTAAAGTTTTAACGTTTATTTATTTAAAATAAATCAATTCAACAATTCAATAAAACGTCTACTTTCAAAAGTCACTTTAAAATCCTTTTAAAGTAAAAGTCGTTATTTTTAAACTTCAAAATTTGAATCCGATGATGCAACAGCATCAATTAGTCAATCATAACATTCAATATCATATATCAATATGATAACAGCATATACAACAAATATCTGCAAATAATAATATTGGTGAGGAATCCAGTTGGATCCCTCCAACCTGTTTCCCTGCATCCAAAGACGTTAGCACAATACCAATTCCACTTCGAGGTGGAATATCGCGGTATATGGATTTTATAAAAATATCCGCTTACTAACGGCGCAATAGGGTCTCATCCGCTATACGAGGCGGGAAATCAATCAATCCAATATATACATATGCCAATATGTATATATTGCTATATATAGATATATATCCTACTATATCTAATATCACATCCAATAGCAATCAAATCAATAACTGAAAATTCCACTTTTCAATTCTTGAGTGAGAAGATCTCACCGTGATTTTCTGATAGCAATTTATAGCGATTTATTTCGAATGAAATTAAACGGACGTTTAATTTCACTCAAAATTTTCGCTAGCTCCAAAAATTCCCAATCCAACTCCATCGCGTAGTATTCGTCAATACGGTTCCAACGCAACTGGTTTTGCAATTCTCCGACCTCGTATCAAGCAGATATGATATTTCAAAGTTTTAAACAATTTAATATAAATCGATTTACATTTTTTTCTTTTATTTTCTCAACCTTTAAATCTCGGCCGTTCGTTTTAGCAAGAAAATCCTGGCCGCTCCATCCATCTTCTCACGCGTGCGTTCCCTCCTTCCCCTACAGTTTCACGCGAGCAACACCCATAGCCGCCTCTAAACCCTAAATCACGCAACCTAATTCATCACTTCCAGGTCGATCAGGTTACACCACGACGAAGAGCAACATCGACTCCACCATCGACGTGAGTATGGCCAAGCTCGGTCAACCCCAGCTTCCCTTAGACGAGCACGAACGGCCATCACTTCGGCCCCCATAACTTCCACCTCGATGCTCCGAATTAAATCACCACCGTTGATCTTCAAGGTCTCGACGAGATCTACAAACTTGTAGTTAAGCATTTCTGGTAATAGTTGATGGATTAAAAGAAAATAGAGGAAGAAGATCTCGAGTTCCTGGCCTTTGATTTTGAAAATGGCGGCTGCGTATAAAGGAATTAGGGTTTGGCCAAATGATGAGATGAGGGGTTCTTTTATAGAAATTTTCCAAATTACTATTCATTTCGGGATTTTTCGAACTCTGATTTACGCGCGGTAACTGGCGTTTCTGGGGTTTATCCCGTGTTCCGGACACAATGGAACAGGTTTCGGAAGCTAATTCGAACATCTGTGCCAGATACGGAGAAAAACGATCAAATTAAATTAAACCGATTTAAATCGATTTCGAGGCGTTTTGGCTTGCCCCGGACAAACGGTAAAGCCAAAAATTACGAAATTTGAAACCTTGCAAAAATCTCACATTACGGATCCGATGAAACTGGTTTCGTCAAAATCCGAGACTTTTTGAAAAATGACTATTTTTAGTCGTCGAATTAATATTAAAAACAATTCGATGCGTTTCGAGCTGCCACGGTCAAACGGTAACTTCGATTGCTACAAAAATTGAAATCCGATAAAAATAAATGATTACGGATCCAATGGAACTAGTTTCGTTCAATTCTGAGCCTGTCCGAAAATTGGCTATTTTACAGTCGATAATTAAATATTAAAATATTCAATTTTCACAGATTAACTCCAAATTCAATTTTAAAAGTTTTATAACCTTTCTATAACTCCAGTATGATTAAATAAAGTTTTACAAATCATTTTCAATCATATTAAACTCGATTTTCAATTATCTCTGGAATTTCACTATTTAATATATCGATTTAATTATCAAATTAAATCCAATATCCTTTAAATAAGTTATTCAACTTATTAAATTCATTTATTAATATTTAAAATTAATTAAATATTCAAATTTTAATTATCAAAAATTCTGGGTCGTTACATGATCCATTTAGTCGACTGGTGCATAGTTTCAGTCGACTAAAAATGGCCAAAAATGAACTAGTTGATTCTTTTTTAAAACAACATTTTTGAACCAATCAACTGGTTTCATACATTCAGTCGACTGGTTAACGTGCAACTGTCGTATTTTAAATTTTTTGAAGAGTTCTTCTTCAATAAGGAAGCACTTTCTTCCATGAAGAGTTGCAATTATTTCTAGTGGTTGCTACTTCTCATGAACATATAAAACTCTTCAAACGTTATAAATAGCAACTTGATTCAAGAATCAAACATCAATTCTTTATGCTTTTCTTTGATATTTCTACTTGAATTTTACTCTTGCATTAAAAAGCCTACATTGCTAAATCACTTCAACGTGTAAGCTATATCATTTAGGTGATCATCTACTTCCATTCTTCCATAAATACACAATATACCACTTATGAATAAGATTATAGGAAAGTTGTACTATATCGACTCATCCTTGCTATTTGGAGCATACGAAGTCAAATTGTTTATTACTTTTTGTAATTGAAGTTTTATTGAGATCTTCAGAGACGAAGTCCTGTTCGCAGCTTAGGCGGTCTTGTAAAATACATATTCCTCCAGGTTAAATGAGAGTTATTGTTTAAATCTAGTAGGATTCTGGGACTGGATGTAGGACGAGAAGTTCAAACTAGTATAAAAATCTCTGGTGCACTTTACTTCATAATTCTTTATTTCTGTTATTATTATATACATGTTTTTAATTTTGTAGAACTATTTATATTACTCGATCCATAGCGACTTTCATTTGGTATCAGAGCTAGACATTTATACAATCATAACAAAATTTATAGAATATAATACAAGTAATGTGCGCACATTTGCTTATGAAATTTAGCGTATCTTAAAAGTAATCCATGAAGGAACCAACAAAGTTAAACATAGTAAAATTTCAATGTTGAAAAACTTATTTCAAAATTTCAGAATGAAGCAAGATGAAAGCATTAGTGGCATGTATTCACGATTTCAAGGTATTCAGCACTCTCTCTTGGCACTGGGAGAGACATTTACAGATTTTGATATTGTTTCAAAAATCCTTAACTCTTTGATGAGATGAGTGAGAAGGAAAAGCCTTAGCCACCGAAGAAGCTAATGATCTTTCTACCATAAAACCTAAAAATTTAATAGGAAATCTCATGTCATGCAAAGTAAATTTGTAGGAAAAGAGAGTCCACGCTCAACATACGAAAATAATAGCACTTCAAGCCAAAAAGAAGAATCTAATATTGGTGATGATAGTTTTGCACTTCTAGCCCAAAATTTCAAGAAAATTTTGAAATGGAGGAAGAATAGAAGATTTGGAAACAAAAATGGCGACAACGATACATGATCTTCATCACTCAAATGCTACGAATGCGACAAATTTGGCCATATAAAGAAGGATTGTCCAAATCTCAAAACGGAGAAGAATAGTTTTTAAGAACAAAAATGAAAGATTCTTCAAGAAGAAGTAAGCATTTTAAGTCACTTGGTATGACTCAGACACATCATCACATTCAGAAAGTGAAAATGATTTGGAACAGGCAATATTTGCTTTATGGCTTCACATGATGATGTAAGTGATATCTCTTTTGACTTGTAGAAATTAATTTAGAATTATTAGATAAACTAAAAGATCTCAAAAGAATATATAAATATACCTTAAGAAAATTAAATAGGAGTGAATTAGAAGTAGACTTATTAAAAGATGAAAAGAAAATTTTATAAGAAGAAATAGGTAACTCACAAGAATCTTACGATAATTTAACATCTCAAATCACTATCTTAAGTAGTGAAGTGGATATTTATAAAAATGAAAATGTTAAGTTAGCAAAAGAAAATTGTAAATTAAGTTCTAATATTGATTTACTTAGTATAGGGATAAAAGAGCTTTGAAATAATTTTAAAAATCTGTCTACAAATGTCTCGGATTTTAATAAAAGAAAAGTATCTGCAATTGTAAAAAGCTCACAGTCCTCTACTAATAAAAATGGCCTAGGATTTAAAAACTTGAACAAGTTAAAATCTAATCCTAAACACCATAGTTCACTATATACTAATTTCAAAAAGGAAGGGAAAGTTAGTCAATAAAAAGCTATTATTAAAAGCAATAAAGCTATTAGGATATGGGTTCCAAAAACAAACAACGATCTCATTCGAAATAAGTATATAGAGACATTTATATCTAACGTGCATAAAAATTCTGATTTCATTTTTAAAGAAAACACCAAACCCTCCTTGGTATAGTTTCCTAAGGCCTCACTCTAAGGGCCTTAACGTAGGAAGTGAGTGCCAATCCAACTTAATATTTTTTTGTAGGTACCAAATAACGAAAGAGGAAAATGGATACTCAACAATGGTTGCTTTAAGCATATGACAATGAACAAAGAAATGCTATCAAACATTATCTACTCAGATGGAGGAACCATCACTTTTGGAAATAATTCCAAAGGATACCTTATTGGAAAAGGCAATGTGAGCAACGATGGTATACCTAATTCACCTCTAATTACAAAGGTTTTATGGGTTAAACTTCAAACATAATCTACTTAGTATTAGTCAACTTTGTGACAAAGGATTTAGTATTTCTTTTGCAAAAGATAATGTAATATTATTTCATGCTATAACCGTTTAAATTTTATGAATTCGTGATGTAATATTGTCTCGTGTTGCGACTTCCTAAATTTTAGGAATTCATGATGTCATACTGTTGTGTGATCGCATAACACTTTGTATTATTATATTGGTTTTCCTTTTAATATTGTTCAATTTTTTTACTCTATTGATATATATTTCCTTTTGGTTGATGACAAAGGGAAGAAAAATGACCATGTCGATAGACGGAGAAGTATTTATCATGCAAATTTATTTCTAACTTGTATAGTTGTCATCATCAAAAAGGGAGAGAATTTTGGAACACCGTAGCTTGATATTTTGATAGTGATAACTAAACAAGAACTATTCTCTATATATTCTAACCTTGCAGGAAAATATATCCACCAATGAAGATATATAATGATGAAGCCAAGGCGACGATGACAAACAAAGTTATATAAGTCATAGTGTTTTCTGTCTAGAAATATACGATTGTTAAAATCTCTCCGAAGAGGTATTCACACACAATTAAAAGTTACATTTCTATTTTAAAAACAAAGTTAAGCAGAATCAGTCGACAGGTAATGCTTGTTTAGTCGACTGATATCATGTGCACTATATTTTTTATCTATACAAGAAAAACAGTTGACTAAAACTATACAATCAGTCGATTGATGAATCATTCAATCGATTGGTTGCATAGTTTCAGTCCGCTAACAATGGAAAAAAATGAACTAGTTGCTTTCTGTTTTAAAACTATATTTTTGACTTGAAGCCAGTCGACTAGTTAACCTGCAGCTATCATAATTTTGAATTTTCTAAAGTGTTCTTCTTCTTTAATGAAAAGGCACTTTCTTCCATAAAGAGTTGCAACTATTTCTAATGGTTGCTACTTCTCACAAACATATGCAACTGTTCAAACACTTTAAATAGCAGCTTGATTCAAGAATCAAACATCAATTCTTTTTGCTTTTCTCTAATATTCTACTTGAGTTCTACTCTTGCATTCAAATGCCTACTTTACTATTTCTGATCACTTGAAAGTTCAAGTTATATCATTCAAGTGATCATCTACTTCTATTCTTCCATAAATACATAATATACCATTTACGAAGAAGATTATAGGAAGGTTGTACTATATTGACTCATACATGCTATTTGGAGCACACGAAGTCAATTGTTTATTACCTTTTGTAATTGAAGTCCTCTTGATACCTTCAGGGATGAAGTCTTGTTTGGAAGCTCGGGCAATCTTGTAAGATACCTATTCCTCCGCGTTAAGTGAAGGTTATTGTTTAAATCCAAAAGGAATCTGGGACCGGATGCAGGATAGGAAGTCCGAACCAATATAAAAATCTCTAGTGCACTTTACTTTATAGTTCTTTATTTCCGCTGTTATTATATACAAGTTTTTAATTTAGTAGAACTATTTATATTACTCGATCCATAGTAACTTTCATTTGGTATCAGAGCTAGATGTTTATACAACTGTAACAAAGTTTATAGAATATCATACAAGTAATATGGAAAACACCGCTTCTACTTTTGTTGAAGGAAAATCTACTGCACGACCACCACTATTTAATAGATTAAACTATACTTATTGATTCGCTAAGATAAGAACATATATGCAGGATAATGGTTATGCCACTTGGAATATTACACAAAGGGAATACATTGTTCCAACTAATGATTATAAGGAATGTTCAAACACCCAAATACTAGATGCTACTTGTGACGCTAAAGCTATGAACATGCTATTTTTCTCACTAGACAAGAATGAAATCAATAGAGTTAGTGTGTGCACATCTACATATGAAATTTGGCATAGCTTAAAAGTAACACATGAAGGGACAAACAAAGTTAAACAAAGTAAAATTTCAATGTTGAAAAATTAATTCCAAAATTTCAGAATGAAGCAAGATAAAAGTATTAGTTCCATGTATTCATGATTTCAAGATATTTAACACTCTCTCATAGCACTAGGAGAGACATTTATAGATTCTGATATTTTTCAAAAATCCTTAACTCTTTAACGGATAAGTGAGAACAAAAGTCTTACCAATCGAAGAAGCCAATGATCTTTCTACCATAAAACCTGAAGAGTTAATAGAAAACCTCATGTCGTACGAAGTAAATTTGGAGGCAAAGAGCGTCCAGGCTCAAGATAGGAAAACGGTAGCATTTTAAGCCGAGAAAGAAGAATCTGGTATTAATGATGATGGCTTTGCACTTCTAGCCAAATATTTCAAAAAAAAATTGAAATGGAGGAAGAATGTAAGATTTGGCAACAAAAATGAAGGCAATAACACATCATCTTCATCACTCAAATGCTACGAATGCGACAAATTTGGTCACATAAAGAAGGATTGTCTGAATCTCAAATAAAAGAAGAATAACTTCAAGAACAATAACGAAAGATTCTTCAAGAAGAAGCAAGCTTTTCAAGTCACTTGGGATGACTCAAACACATCTTCATCTTCAGAAAGTGAAAGTGATTCGGAACAGGTAAATATTTGCTTCATGGCTTCACAGGACAATGTAAGTGATATCTCTTCTGATGATCTTGTAGAAATTAATTCAAAATTATTAGATAAATTAAAAGATTTCAAAAGAATATATAAAGACACCTTAGGAAAATTAGATAGGAATGAATTAGAAGTACACTTATTAAAAGAGGAAAACAAAATTTTAAAAGAAGAACTAGTTAAATCACAAGAACCTTGCGATAGTTTAACCACTCAAATCACTAACTTAAGTAGCGAAGTGGATATTTATAAAAATAAAAACGTTAAATTAGCAAAAGAAAATTTTAATTTAGGGTCTAATATTGATTTACCTAGCATAGAGATAAAAGAGCTTAGAAATAATTTTGAAAATCCATCTACGTATGTCTCAAACTTTAATAAAGAAAATAAAATTTACCTACAATTACAAAAGGCTCACAATCCTCAATAAAAATGGCCCAGGATTTAAAACCTTTAACAAGCAAAAATCTAGTCCTAAACATCATAGCTCATTATATACCAATTTCAAAAAGGAAGGAAAAGTTAGTCAATCAAAACCTACTACTAAAAGCAATAAAGCTATTAGGATATGGGTTCCAAAACAAACAACAGTCTCATTCGAAATAAGTATACAGAGACATTCATTACAAAAAATGATTTATTGATAGCATGAAAGGATAGCATTGAAAATTGACTTGCTTAGTTACCATTTGTTTAAAATGCTGAATTCTAAATTCTGATTGCTGAACTCAGAAGTCTGAATGTCGATTGTTGAATGCTGAATTCTGAATAATAACTTGTTTGTTTGCATTCAACATTCAGAATAAAAAACAACATTCAGAGTTCAGAACAAAAAATAAACACCAAAAAAATTCTGAATTATTTTGTCTGAATAGATGGCTATATTCAGAACATTGATAAAAAACAAAAAAACATAGGATTTAGAACTTTTTATTGAAAACAAACATAGCTTAGTAGCCATTATATTAAAATTATAACTCATTAACATGTTGTAGATTAAGAAGAAAATTTTGGCGCCTATGTTTTTGCTCTCCCTCTCTCGTATTTCAATCTCTACGGCGAATATCTCGTTTCATGCTTTAGAACCAAGCCCTAAATTAGTCGTCACTTTAAAATCCCCTTGCTCACTCTTGTCGTTCCTCAAACCCTACTCAAACTCTCGCGGTTCCTCAACTCTCACCGTTCCTCAAACGCTGCTCGTCGTCCTCAACTTCGATGCTCGTCGTTCCTCAAACGCTGCTTTCCATCCTCAACTTCGCTGCTTGTTGTTCCTTAATCTGCTCCTTGCTGCTTCGATTGCCCAACTTCGCCGCTGCTTCGATCCGTCAGCTTGACTACACAGTGCTTTGATTCCTCAACTGCCACAAAGTTCGATCACTTGTAGGTATCAATTTTTTAACTTTTAGGTATATACTGCACATTTGATTTTTCTTCGCCTGTTTAGTGGACAAATTAAGTATTCCTTTTGTTATTAGTGGATAATAGGTTTTAGATATAAACTTGTTTAGAACTCCCAAATCTTGTCTAAATGATCATGACTATTCAATTAAATCCTCAAATTGATTTTGTGTTTGGGTGGAGCTTGAGTTATCCAAGTAAATTTATTATTCCAGAGCTAGTATGGAAGTTATATAAGGATTTAGAACTATATCTCTTACTGGAACTTAATTCCCACTCGAAGTGGTCATTGTTTTCTGGTAATTTACCAGCATACTCTAATGCCATCTAAAGTTCTATTAAAAGCGAGATCCCAACTTCAAAATTGTTAGGAGGGCGATCAAAACATACTTATATCTCAACTATGTAGATGGAAATATAATTTGAATTTGTTAAAGAATTTGTTTACCATAAATAAATAAATAATTTATACTTCATATCATTATAATTTTTCTATCTTAAATACTATATACATAACTAGGTTGGAACCCTTGTTATCAAGTGTTGGGTCTAACTTCTAAATCAAATTGTGGTTTGTTTTCATGTATTAATTTTTTTAAATGGAGATTTGAATAAAGATTGGGATGGACGGTGGTGATGTGAGTATTCAGTAGTTTGTTGTGTTATATCACAGTGCCTACTGGTTATGGAAGCATGCTATGGCAGTGTTTGTACTATAAAATTTTAACCTATTAAAGGAATGCTTCAAGGTACTAATAAGTAATAAACTGTGTGATAATGGAAAGACATATGGTCTTACATATAAGTAATGTTAAAGAAGTGATGTTAGCTTCGTCCATGATACTCGGTTCTCATTTCAAAAATAAAAATAACATATTGTCTGGCTAATAAAGACGTGTATCGATATAGTGAGTAGTCAAATTAAGCGTATGAATTGAAATATATTGTATCCATGAGTTTGAACTATAATGAGTTTGCAACTGTATACAATGATTTGTTACCAACCTTTATCTATAGTAAGCAATATATACAGCATAGCTTTAGTAAGATACAAATGTGAACTGGATGGAAGTTGTGGTAGAAAGTAAAGTAAAACTAATGCATGAAGTTAGTACATTGCTACTTTAAATACAAATTAACTAAAAAAACAATCAGTTAACAACTAAATGGAATGGGTAGCTCATGTTTTTAAGTGTGAAATAAAAAATAATGGATGACTTTGTTCATACAACTCTGTACAATACCTTTTTGTGAATTCATACCATTTTGGCAGATGGATTGGATGTATAGTGTATAAAAGTTGAGAAATGGAACAGGTTTTAAAAATGTAAACTGTCAATAAAATTGACCTATATATCACCATGTATAAAAGTTGTGAATTCGTACCGTTGTAGCTATTTGTAAAGTTAACTTGATTAGAATGGCTAGTTGACATTGTATATTAACAGTTCAGTGAAAAAATCAATGTATAGAAAATTGAGACATGTAGAAGAAAATTTGGAAATTGTGCAAGAATTGTAAAAGAAATTTGTAACAACAAGCATTTTCAACCCTCGAAAGTCGACACTAATACATTCACGGTATTCACGTGCTGAATAACCAAGTATCGGAAAGATAGATGGTTAAGGGAAAGAATAAAAAAGAAGACAAGAAGAAACTAAACAACACAGAATCTCACATTGCAACGAATAATCTATAATATAAAAATAAACTTTACAAAAGAAAACTTTTATACACACATCCATCAGAGTACTAGTTTATCATCTACCTGGACAGTTATAACACATGTCCTTACAATTTGTTAAATACAACAAAATCATGTATGGAACATAAAAAAATATGTAGATACGTCTTGACCTCGAGCTCTTCTCCTGAGCTCCAATGCATCCAAAGCTAATTTCGAAAATATGCTCGGTCTGACCCGAGTATTATAAGAAAACAACGCACGGGTCAGTTTGGTAAAACCAGCGTGAGAGATTCAAATCACAAGGAATTTTATTTATTATAACTCGTAAAATCTTTTAAAAATCAAAAGTATCTCGTAAGACCTTGCCGCACATGAACAAAGATGAGTTTTTACCATATGATAACAAAACCATTTTTATTATAAAATCCGATGATGTTATTATAATGTCTAAGGGTTTAAAGTAAATATATCAAGTAGCTGTGATGTGTGGACATGGCAGCAATAATAGGTATACGATCAAAAACCGAAGGCACTTATTGGAAAATAAATTTCCATCAAATGACAAGGTAAGAGACTACCTTTCGAAAATCTGTACACCTCTAGATAAAATGTATAGTGAGATTGAAAACCTTTCAACCTTTGCCACCACAGGACCGGCCTACCACTTACTGAATAGTACCGAACATGATTAACCCTTGGCTGTGATCAACAACCAAAAATGGGCCTTGAAGCATGCATAGAGATATCGACACTAGATCTTGAGATGATCATACTCTAATAGGTGCGACCCACATAGCCCTGTGGAATCTACCTCGTTTTAACCATTACCGAGATGTGGGGTTTGAGAGACTACGCTTTTAACATTTAGCAATCCATCTTGGAATGCTAACCCTACCTTCCAAACAGAAATGCAATGCTAGCATTCATCCATACAAGTTGTTTTGGATCGAACAAACATTCAACATTACTATCCTCCATTTTGAAATCACCATCAGGAAGGATAGTATAGCTCCATAGCATGACGTTATTTGTTTGGAGTGGTTCGAATAAATCATACTTATTCGAAACCGGTGTCTCCCAACTAAGCAGTAATTTCTGGCTAATTGAATTTCGGTTCTTTGGAAGTATGCAACAAGTATTCAAGTCCTCACTGGGAAACTCGAATATACAATCATACTTCCTGAGTCAAAACATGTCCAGGTTTGATAATCGGTTATTTAACTATCAAATACACAATCAAACAATAATCCAGAGATTTAATTTTCCCATAGCAACCATTAAGCCTCAAATTAAGTTTTTGTTTATTTAAATCTCTTTTCATAATATTTTTCAAAATATTTATATACTTATAACACTGGAATAAGTATATTCACAAAACATTGGGAAAGATTTCTCATTTCAAAATCATATTAAAAGGATCAAACAAATGTTATTTAAATTAGAGATAAGAACACCCCAAACACTATTCCTACGGTGTTAAGCGTGGAACGAAAACTTCACACCACCATAATTAAGAAGGTCAGTTAAGGAAAATCCAAATCTCAGATTCTTTTTATAAATTTCTTCAATAAATCATTTTTATAAATCATTTCCATTTATGAAATCTTCCTTGCATAAATTCTAAATCCATTTATAAAACTCTTTTATAAATATCCAAAAGTCATTTATAAAACCCTTTTATAAATATCCAAAGTCATTTATAAAACTTCTTCTATAAATCTTTCTTTATAATACCTTTATAGAAATCTTTTTATAAAGTATTATTTACAAACTATCATTTGTATATCTCCTATAAATAAACCCTTTATAAAATATTATTTACAAAATATCTTTTGTAGATACCTTTATTAAAATAATTGGACATCTTGCAAAATAATTTTCAAACACTTGACCTTAAATTGGTATAGAATTAAAGTTAATTTAAAAACCATAAATTTTACAAATTTAAAAGGAGGCTTAGTGACCATAATGATACTAAATCAAGTTACCATTTTAATTAAATTTGACTCCAAGTCAAATAACAGTTATTTACATAATCCAATAGATGTGTAAATAAATTCCATAACCAAATCAGAGAATTACATGTCAATACAAACCAACTGCAGATACATACCCAAACAACATAATAGCAGGATGGTGATTTGTCTTGCTAAATAGATGTCTACACAATCTATTAAGTTTAGTTTTAGCAGAACGAGGATTTATTCTGCTAACAGATGTCCAAACAATCCACTTAATTAAGGTATAGCAGAACGAGGATTTATTCTACTAACTGATGTCAAAGTTGAGTATAACCTATTCACGTTTGTATGGTTACTTAATGGTATTGACAATAGAATCCCTTGTGTTCAAAACTATCATTTGTAAAGAAAGTTGCCTTTAAACAAACTGATCCTTGGAAAACAAAGTAATTTAGAACTTAAACCTCTTTTTAAATAATTAATTACAAGTTAAATCCTTTTTAAAGACATAATTAAATCTTAATTAAGTCTTAACTTAACTTAATTATCAATTAAGAAATAATGAAACATTTAATAAATAATTTGTTTATAAATTAAACCCTTAATTAATTTGTAAATAGAATAATTAAGCACTTACTTAATAATTAATTAATTAATTATTAACCGTATGCTTAATTAATAATTAATTAAAAATAAATCATATACTTAATTCATAATCAATTAAAAATTAATCTTACTGAATAAAAGATTGATTAAAATTAATCTCACTTTTAAAAGATAATTAATTAGTAATTAATCTCCACTTAGTTATAATTAATAAACCTTGTTTAATACTTAATTAATTATTAATTAGCAAACTTAATAAATAAATAGATACTTAATTTACTATTTTAAACTTATTATTAAGTTTAGAAAACATTTCCAAAGTTTACTAGTATAAAAACTCCTATTTTGTAAAAAGTTGAATTTTTACCGTAACTGCATTCATGGCGACTATCGCTATATGGACCATAACTTGGAAACTTGTCTTGACTTTCCATTTTGAAAATTAACTCATGGAAGCTTACCAACTTTTTCAAACATAAATTAAGGGTTTTGTAAAACTAAAACAAAGTTTGAAACTTGAAAACTCTTTTGATTTATTTTGAAAACAAATAACCAAATTGTTTACACAAGGATTCAAAGTCGTTAAACCATACAAAGGTGTTAACTTTTCTTAGCATACTATTATATACACATACTATTATATACACTTGTCCATAGCATATAAAATCATATCACAACCACCAATACATGTAAAGATCTAAACTTTACAACCATAACAACACTTTTAGATTTTATTTCAAGTCTAAGGCAAGTTCACGTGCAAACACATATAATCACAACCAAACCATATAACTAGTCAATAATCAAGAAATTACACATGTAAATACTAAACATAAAGTAAAGATATAATTTTTTCCCAAAAAGATGTGAGTTTTACTCACCAAAATTATGAAAGCAAACTAAACCTTTTAAAAACTTCAAATAAACTCTAGATCTTGCATTATAGAAACTAAAACTTGATTTTTGGATCTAAGCAACACAAAACGGGCTCGTCCATGAGATGATGGGGCTCAGCCGTGATGGCTATGGGTGGATTAGACTTGTTTAAGGAAGATGAGGGTTTTAGAAGAAGAAAGGAGGTAATTTTAAGTGTTTTGAAGAATTAAAAGTAAGGAAGAAGTGATTTTTAAAACTTTGAAAATATTTTGAAAACCATTAATGTGTTTTTGAAAGCTTAAAGAAGATGATAAACTTTTGAAAAAAATAGAAAATGAAATGGAAGAAGAGAGATGGACTTTGTTTTTATAAAATGGATGAAGTAAAATTACCATTTTGTCCCCTTAGTACACTGCCCTCCACTAATATGTTGCCACATCATCACCCCATTACCTCCACACCTTGCTTTACACGTCACCACCCCAAGCTCCCCCTTATTATCCACCATGTAATACCCTTAAGTGCACCGATGTGTAAGATGATAAGGATGTTGTGATTTTTCTTTTTATTTGAATTTTAAACTTGAAAATTGCCACATCACTTTCATAAGTACACACATATATTTACATCTTTATCACACTTAATTAAATACACATTAATTTTATACATGTGGTTAAATATATTAAGATGTTTTACAACCTTTTAACAACTTTTAGATGATAAAAAATCAGGATTTTTGAAAAAGCTTTCTGGTCACATTTTCTAATTTACTTTAAAATAAATATTTTTGTAAACCAAATTCAAAAAGGAATTTTCTATCATTAGTTATAAATTAAAAGATAGATATTTTAATTATTAAACCCATTAATTTAATATTTAAAATTAATTAAATATTCACAAATCAAAGTGATAAAATTCCGGATCGTTACATTCTTCCTCCTTAAAAGAATTTTGTCCCCGAAATTTCACCACATGAACACCCAATATTATTCATAAGTTTGCATGATGTGCATAGATCATTTATATGAAAAATCTAACTCGATCTCCACTCAATTACATAACTTCACTTCCAAGCTAGCATCGCTCACTCGATCCACTAGTGCGAACTCGATCCACTCGATTCAGACAGTATCATACATTTCCTTACCTAGAAGAGTAATACTCAAGAGAAGCGTTTACCATCTGAAAACATCTCTTTCCCATTTTAAGTTATTTTCAAGCCACTCGAACTTAAAAATAATTCTTTATTCCAAAACTCTCTTTTTTGAAACAATACTTTACATATTTCCAACAAATATTTATTACCAACTTGTTTTGGGTTCGTTCGAATTTGAACTTGTTTTGATCGTAAAATGACAAAGAGAATAATTTACTAAGCGCACTATAACATTCGCCTAAGCAAACACTAGATTGTTACTTAGAAGATTATTCAGATTATCACAAAACAAATCAGAACTCGTTACCCGAACCAATCCAATGAAAATACTTCTTATTTAAAATTTCCATACCCGAAAATTTCTATTTGCTTAACAAAAATACTTTCAAAGAATACTATTATTACTTTTCAAAACCTTGAAAACCATTTTTCCAAAAGCACCGGAATTTAAGTACTTAAGTTTCCTACTTAAATCTTTTTATTCTAAAAGACCCATTATTATAAACCCATTTTATAAAATCATTTCTTTTATAAAAAAAATTCTAATATTCTAACTTTTCTTTTAATAAACATCCTTTATTAAATCAAGTTTGACCCAACATTAACACCGAATGCCTTATAATCAAATTGTGAAACTTAATTCACAAGGTGTTCGTTTCAATGTTTCTCGATTTTAAATTTACTCGACCCATGTAAAAAAAGAAGAAGCTATCTATAACACTCAACAACAGTCAATGCTCAAACTGGACGAGCATGACTAAACCAAATCTTGAATGATAGTAATAAAATATTATCATTTCCGATTCAACAAGCATATTAGAGATACTATACTATTTTTGAAAATCATTTTTGTATATATAAAATATAGCGGTTTTTAGGCTCAAGGAAAAAGTTGAAAAAAAAATTAGTCTCAGGGACAACAAGTTTGTTTTTTAGGCTGAAGGACACTTTCTAGTGCAAATCACAGAATGATAGTTGTAACTATCATTTGCAGTTTACACTAAAAAGTGTTCTTCAGACTAAAAAGCAAACTTGTTGTCTCTGAGACTAAATTTTTTTACAACTTCTTCCCTGTGCTCATTTTCCTGTAAAATATATTCATAGGTAAAATTATTTCATTTACCGGTTTTAAAACAATACCGTGCCGATTGGTCTTGTTCAAGTGTGTAGAAACCCCTATTGATAACGTTGACCAGACGCATTGATCAGAATCCATAAGCCACTTAATAGATTAATTAACACAATATAAAACATTTTTAATATCGTTAATAAATACGCTTTCTTATATAATACACTTAAACTCGGTCTAGGTTGTCACGTACCCTATCTCTAATGAGATTACCCCACCAAAGTCAAGGTTCTCGCTTAACCTTTAGCTCTGATACCAACTGTAACAACCCGCCTTTTCAACCCTCAGAAGTTAGCACTAATGCATCCACGGTATTCACGTGCCGAACAACCAAGTGTCGGAAAGACGGATGATTAGAAGAAAGAAGAATAAAGAAGATAAGAAGAAACTAAACAACACAGAACCTCACAACGTAACGAATAATCTATAATATAACAATGATCTTTACAAAAGAAAACTTTTATATACATATATCCATCAGAGTACTAGTCTATCATCTACCCGGACCGTTATAACACATGTCCTTACAGTTTGTTAAATACAACAAAACCATGCAGCGGAACATAAAGAAATACGTAAATACGTCTTGGCCTCCAGCTTGTCTCCTGAGCTCCAATGCATCCAAAGCTAATCTGGAAAATATGTTCGGCCTGACCCGAACATTAAAAAAAATAACGCCCGGGTCAGTCTGGTAAAACCAGCGTGAGAGGCTCAAATCACATGGAATTTTATTTATTATAACATGTAAAATCCTTTAAAATCAAAAGTATCTCGTAAGACCTTGTCGCACATAAACACGGATGAGTTTTTATCTTACGATAACAAAACCATTTTTATTATAAAATTCGGTGATATTATCATAATGTCTAAGGGTTTAAAGTAAATATATCAAGTAGATGTGATGTATGTACATGACAGCAACAATAGGTATACAATCAAAAACTAAAGGCACTTATTGAAGAATGAATTTCCATCAAATGGCAAGGTAAGGGACCACCTTTCGAAAATCTGTACACCTCTAAATAAAAATGTACAGTGAGATCGAAAACCTTTCGACCTTTGCCACCACAGGACAGGCCTACCCCTTACTGGATAGTACCAAATATGATCACCCCTTGGCTGTGATCAACAATCAAAAATGAACCCCGAAGCATACATAGAGATATCGATACTAGATCTTGGGATGATCGTACCTTAATGGGTGCAACCCAATATGCCCTGCCGCATCTACCATGTTTTAACTATTACCGGGATGTGAGGTTTGAAAGGCTACACTCTTAACATTTAGCAATCCATTTTGGAATGCTAACACTGTCCTTCAGACAGAAATGCAATACTAGCATTCATCCATACAAGTTGTTCCGGAATCGAACAAATATTCAACATTTACTATCTACATTTTGGAATAACTCTTAAGAAGGATAATATAGCTCCATAACATACTTCATAACGATCCACAACGTTATTAGTTTGTAGTAGTTCGGATAAATCATACTTATCCAAAACCGATGTCTCCCAACTAAGCGGTAATTTCTGGCTAATTGAATTCCATTTCTTTGGAAGTATGCAACAAGTATTCAAGTCTTCATGAAGAACTCGATTATACAATCATACTTCCTAAGTCAAAACAGCTCAAGATTTGATAATCGGTTATTTAACTATCAAATACACAATCAAACAATAATCCAGAGATTTAAAATTTTCCCATAGCAACCACTTAGCCTCAAAATAAGTTTTCGTTTATTTAATCTCTTTTTAGAATATTTATCAAAATATTCATATGCTTATCACGTTGGAATAAGAATATTCACAAAACATTGTAAAAGATTTCAAAATCATATTAAAAGGATCAAACAAATGTTATTTAAATTAGAGATAAGAACAACCCCAAACACTATTCCTTCGGTGTTAAGCATTGAACGAAAGTTCCACACCATCATAATTAAAAAGGCCATTTTAGGGAAATTCAAATCTCAAATTCTTTTTATAAATTTCTTCAATAAATCATTTTTATAAATCATTTTCATTTATGAAATCTCTCTTGCTTAAATTCTAAATCCATTTATAAAACTCTTTTATAAATATCCAAAAGTCATTTATAAAACTCTTTTATAAATATTCGAAGTCATTTATAAAACTTCTTCTTTAAATCTTTCTTTATAATACCTTTATAAAAATCATTTTACAAAATATTATTTGCAAACATTTCTAAAGTTTACGTATATAAACTCTATTTTGTAAAAAGTTGAATTTACTGCATCCATATCGACTATCGCTATATGGACCATAACTTGGAAACTTGTCTTGGCTTTCCATTTTGAAACTTAACTCATGGAAGCTTACTAATTTGTTCAAACATAAAATAAGAGTTTTGTAAGACTAAAACAAAGTTTGAAACTTGAAAACTCTTTTGATTTTTTTTTGAAAACAAATAACCAAATTGTTTACACAAGGATTCCAAGTCGTCAAACCATACAAAGGTGCTAACTTTTCTAAGCATACTATTACATACACTTGTCCATAACATATAAAATCATATCACAACCACCAACACATGTAAAGATCTAAACTTTACAACCATAACAACACTTTTAGACTTTATTTCAAGTATAAGCCAAGTTCATGTACAAACACATATATAATCACAACGAAACCATACAACTAGTCAATAATCAAGCAATTACATATGTAAATACTAAACATAAAGTAAAGATATAATTTTTTTCAAAAAGATGTGAGTTTACTCACAAAATTATGAAAGCAAACCAAAACTTTTTAAAACTTTGAAATAAACTTTAGATCTTGCATTTTAGAAGCCAAAACTTGATTTTTGAACCTAAGCAACACAAAATGGACTCGGCCATGAGGTGATGGGTAGGCCATGATGGCTAGGGGTGGATGTGGACTTGTTTAAGGAAGATGAGAGTTTTAGAAGAAGAAATGAGTAATTTTAGGTAGTTTTAAGAATTAAAAGTAAAAAAGAAGTGATTTTTAAAACTTTGAAAATATTTCGAAAGCCATTAATGTGTTTTTGAAAGCTCAAAGAAGGTGATAAACTTTAAAAAAAATAGAAAATGAAATGGAAGAAGAGAGAGAGATGAACTTTGTTTTTATAAAATGAATAAAGTGAAATTACAACTCTGCCCTGTTAGTACATCACCCTCCGCTAATACATCATCACCACATCACCTCCACACCTTGCTTTACACATCACCACCCCAAGCTTCCCCTTATTATCCACCATGTAATACTCTTAAATGTACTTATGTGTAAGATTATAAGGACATGTCATGATTTTTCTTTTTATTTAAATTACTTGAAAATTATCACATCACTTTCTTACTTAAGCACATATATATTTACATCTTTAACCCATTTAATTAAATACACATTAATTTTATAAGTGTATGTTTAAATATATTAAGATGTTTTACAACTTTTTAACAACTTTCAGATGATCAAAAATCGGAATTTTTGAAAAAGCTTCCCGATCATATTTTCTAAAAATTTTTGAAATAAATGTTTTTGTAAACCAAATTCAAAAAAGAATTTTCCATCATTAGTTATAAATTAAAAGTGGGCTATTTTAATTATTAAACCCATTAATGTAATATTTAAAATTAATTAAATATTTACAAATCAAAACGATAAAATTATGTGTTGTTACAAAAATTTTATTCCTTTAAGATGTATTATTTAAGGTTGCGAGATATAGATACATTTTAACTGTCAATGTGAATTGTTTTAGCTAACATTTATAGACATAATAGACTTTGTCATAAACTGATGCAAAGTTACTTATGGATGTTGATATAAAATCATAATTGTAGGTAAGTTTTCTCAACCTAATAATTTTTGAATTTATTTGTTTTTCCTTCAAGGTGTCGAATATGTTTTCTTCTCTTATAAAATTCTTGAAAAGCAAGGATCCTAATGATGGAACAGAGCTGGCTTTTCTTGCAGAACTTCAAGCTTTAGATGATCACCTGAAGGCTCATGCGTGTGCTGAGTTTATTCTTAAAATCTATTTGTCAAACTGAACCAAACTGGTAAAATGCTTGTCAAAGTGTCTGTACAATAGTATCAGTTGTTCTCTGATCCTTTTAGGGACCATTTATTAATGGTGAGAGCATTTATGCAGCTGACTTGAGCTGGGGACCTAAGTTATATCATCTCGATATTGCACTTGATCATTTCAAAGGCTAGAATGTTCCTAGCAGTTTGAAAAATACTAAAGCTTGCATGAAGGTATGAAACTAAGCCAACTATGTTTGCACTGATATTTTTCTAATACGCTCTATGCATAGTAACTAGTTTCCGCACATCTAATCTTGTGTTTAACCTTTTTAACTATTGCAACCATTCGTAGAACCTATTTGTATGTGTTTAGTAAGAAAATTAGCAATTTTTGGGCCAGGAATTTATATGAAGAATATTTGATTTTTCTTTTCCTTTTCCGCTTCAGATATAACAAACTAAATTATTGAATCTTTTAGGATAGCATCTACCATCTTGTGAAAACAACAATCTGCTCATACAGCACGTCTAAAAAAATTGAGTTTTTATATTTGGGTTAGGTTAGACATTGCTAATTCTTCGTGTAGTTTTCCGTTTGTCTAGAAAAATCATTTTCACATTTTTATTTATATTTTATTACACAACCGGTATCTGTTGGGATATCTTTCTAGGTCAATACCACATATCACAATTTTCTTGCAAAGATTCCTGGTTACAATCTGTATTGATTTAGAATACCAGCTGATTTTTGTCAGGATGAATCTTTTATTGAGAGGTTGACAATATACACCTCGGTTAAAACTGAATTTTGAATGCAACACTCCTCAGTTAAAACTGAGGCATACACGCCTCAGTTAAAACTAAGGCAACCCGCCTCAGTTAAAACTAAGGCAACCCGCCTATCGCCACATGCTTTTGCTTGGTCTCTTTCATTGGTTAGCCTGTTCTTTACTGCACTTGAAAAAAGCAAAATTATGGAAAAGATACGTGTTATATCAATATTATGGATCTATACTAATATAATTGAACTAAGCACTTTGTTCATTATTTGCAGAAGTGTGTATATTTTTACAGTTTTTACAGTTGTTTAAATTTGTTCTATAAAGTTATTAGACGTATAAGCAATGTTTGTTACATTTGAATGAGATTGGCAATCTGGCATATATAGCCAGTTTGAGTAAATAAACTGAATGCCTTTTTCTATATGAGACTGAGAGCGACTAATGCAAGTAGCAAGATTTAACTTGTAACATTTAAAGAGTACAGTGGATTCAGCTTGTAGAAATTTAAAACTGAACTGAGGCAACACGCCTCAGTTAAAACGTGGCATATTTGCCCTAGTTAAAAATGAACTGAGGCGTGTTGCCTCAGTTCAAACTTTATGTTTTATAGCAATGAGACTTGTGAATTCCTTTTTATTATCATATGAAATGCCTGACAATGCAATGTCTAGCACATCTAAATCAATAGTCGGGCACATTAACATGTATGCATGAGTGTTTTATAGACCTTGAAGTGTAAATGTATGGAAAACATAATATCTATTGAAGTTTGATTAATTTTCAGCAACAAACACGCGCGCGGGCGATGTATTTAGGTCTAGTAAGAATAATTCTGCTTCTATCGTATTAGATTGTCAATCTCTGTTTGTTATATACTTGTTCACTAATTCCCTTATCTATATATTCACCTTATTCATCTTTGTCAAACTGAATACAAGCCATGGATAATTTCCTTTTATCACTTGTTCGTTTTCTCGTCTACTGCACTGTATCCTCAGCTAAATGTAACTACTCTCTTTCAGTTTATAGTACAAATATCAAATGATTTTTTTACAAATTACTAATAGCTCTTTGATTGTTTGCATTTTATGATATGGTTGACAGTGCTTGCCAGCATTGATTGTGGTGCAACTAAATCATATACAGATGAAAACAAAATAGACTGGGAATCAGACAAACCTTACATAAACAACGGGAAGAGTTACACTGTGAAAGCACCTGCATCAGTTTCTAGATCGCTTGAAACTCTTCATGCATTTACATCAAGGAAGAAGAACTGTTCCCCGTTTTCTGTACAAAGCGGTGCACCAATACTTGTAAGCTAGTTTTTACTACCAGAATTATGACGGCAAGGCTTCACCTCCCACTTTTGAGTTGCAGCTGGATAGGAGTAAATGGACAACTGTAGAAACTCATATGGATGAAGAAGTTATGTGAACTTTAGGAGTCAATTAACATTATAATGTAGAATAACAAAATAGTGTAGAGTATACACTAGCCCAACAACTTAGAAAAATACTGTGCGTGAAAATATTAGTTACATGAAGTCTTCTACAAAAATTCTAATAATTTTCACATATGAAGCATATATTGTGTAATTTTCACATATGAAGCATATATTGTTTATAACTTGCAGATGGCTAGCTGACTTTTGAGCTAAAGAAACATAGCAACTGATATATTTAGGACACTACATTTATTGCCATGGCATTATATACTCAGTTTGTTGTACATAGGGCTAATACATATTTAAATTCATATTAACAGATAATATATGTATAATAGGCTGTCTTCATCCATTATTACCTTGTCCATTCTTAGACTCCTGGGAATACTCAGGGAGGCGAGTCAATCATCTCTATCTGAATAATATTCTTCTTTAATATTAGTATAATCATAACAGTAAAAGAAATCCAACCCAGGTACAACTAAGGTTAGAGGATTTATTATAATTTATCTACTGTTTAGTAGTTTATTTTTCCACTCGCTATAAAGGCCATAATTTAAATATTTAGAAATTTGGTGCTTAACTCGTAACAACAAATTATAAATAAACGGTTAGCTTTAGATGAAAATTACTGTACATACAATATGAGATGTTCTTATGGACCATAAAAATAAAAACATTTTAAAATTAACCTCCTGCTAGCTCAATTGCTTAAACTAAAATACAGCATCTAACATTACAAATGTTAGTGATGCAAAAAAGATTAGCAGGCTTCGTATTAGACTCATATTTGACTTTTACAAGATGTACTGACTTCTCCAATTGTTTACCATGGTAATACTGAATAACAGTTAATATTAAACTAAAGATACTGAACTTCTTTCTCTTACACTGTTTTCTTATTTTAAGTTTTTGCTCACTCTATTATCTGCAGGGCTTGATTTAACCCTGCAAAATGAGTTTCTAAGCCTATTATATATGGTGTGAGAACAAGTCCTGCGCTTGATCTTTCGGCGAATAGGTATTATCAATTGAAGCTCTGACTGTTTACGTTATTTCAACATAAGATACATATACATACATACATACACACACATATGTATATGTATGTATATGTGTATGTGTATGTGTATGAAGTAATGGTTGGAGTTCTATTTAGACAGGGTCTCAAGTATGTTTCTAAGGCTACTGATAATGCTGGAAAGGAGATTCATCTTATAGTACGTACAACCGGTAAATATTACAAACTTTTACTTTGATTTGAATTTACTCTAAAATTATACAGTTGTAAATTTAGTTGTTGATTGTTATTCCCATTATTAGTTGTTCTCCAGCCAACGTTCTTTATACAGCCATCACAAATACACATACTTCTATTTTCTTATAACCATTGTTGTATATAGCCTGCTTTTGGAAGTTTATCAAGATATTGTGCAAGATTCAAAATCATTGATAATGAAACATAGAAAGCTGGAATGTTTGTTATGCAAGTCTAATGATTTCTCAAGTTTTAGCTGTAGTGGTCACGGATATTTACAAGTTTGACGTACTGGCTTCTTATTTAACTGAGGTATATTTGCCTCAGTTAAAACTGAACTGAGGCGTGTTGCCTCAGTTTTAACTGAGGAAAACACGCCTCGGTTAAAACTGAGGCATACACGCCTCGGTTAAAACTGAGGCATATTTGCAGGGCAGCTGGGTATTATACCCTCATATTTTGGCCACTGAGTAAGCAATGATTACTATACTAATGTTGTCAGAATAGAATACACTTTGCTAATGTTGTCACTAATGTTACTTTTATTATTTGTTTGACAGGGAAAAGAAAGTTGGGATGAAGCAAGCACACCTCAAGTGGTAAAAGTTATTTACAGTATTTAGATGATATCATTATATATGGCATTTAATTTTGCTATTATATATGTTCTATCCATAAATCAATCAAAGAAACCAAATTTCATATGCACCTGCATAAAATAAAAAGGGTTATAGTATAGATGGATTATAATGAAATTTTTTGAGGCATTACAATTTCATGGAAATGGAGATGCAACTTAGTTAAAGACTCTACAATCATAGAAATTGTTATGCAAGTTCCAATTGCAACTTAAAAAAAATATAAACATATTTGAATCTGAATGCAATTAACCATGTAAGTTACAAACGCTTACAGGCATGATTAGTATTCCGAGGCATTTTTTGGTCAAGATCCAGTAGCTTAAGAAAACCTGTGATATAAAAGAAAATTGAAGTTTATATTAATGATGGTTATTTGTTATAGTCATAAAGTTAGTAAAATGAAAACGGTTGGCAGTACAATGTAAAATTCATAGTGAAATGTGTTTAGGTAGAAGAGTTAATAAAAATGTTTAAGGTACCTATGCACAGAGTGGAAATGGAAGTATGTTAATTGCATGGAAGTATGTTATCAAACGTGTACTGATATTCATTAGTCAAAAATTAGTAATATGAGTAACAACCATTGATTATTAAATTGAGGTATGTATAGAATAATGAAGGATTAAGTTGAATCTATTATCAAACTTGTACTGATATGACTTAAAGAAATGAGATGCGAACCTGATGTGTTATTAAAGTTTAAGCTATCGTTAAATAAAATATGTTGTTAGCCAATTTTGTTATTTAGAAGTTAACATGTAATAGTTGTTCCCCTGTTATCCTCTTTGCTAAATAGCTTATAGCTATTATTTGACTTTTGCAATATAAATACACTAGTTTCATAGGGTAAAGAAAATGCAGACTGTTGCTTAGCCTTGTTTATAATAAAAAATTGACAGTATGTTTTTTCTATTTGTACGAAGTGCAAGTTTTATTGGGTAAATTGTTGTGTTTGGTAGTATCTTGCTAATAGTTTGTTTTGGAGTCAAATTCATGCTGTATGAATTTGAAGGCAGAAATATAATGTATTGTTTTGTAGCGGTGTTCATATATCTTTACTTTTGGCTAGCACGGTTGTATGTATTGACTTGTATGCTTGTATGCTATATTACTTTTGGTCACAAGTATTTGTACGCTTAATACGTTTTCTATGAAATATTATGGATATATATTGTGGCACAACAAGAAAAAGGAATTTTAACAGCGATGGAAAATTGTTGTTATATCTTTTAACAGCGTTATTAAGAACATTGATTAATGATATACTGTTGTAGATCCCAAAGATTAACAGCATAAAATAAACGTTGTTAAAATGGAGTATTCACAGTATTTATTAACCGCTGCAGAAAACTTTTTAACAACAATATGTCAACGTTGTGGTATTTTTACTCATCTGTATTTTTATAAATAACAGCACGTTTGTTTCATACTGTGTTAACTTTTCTATGCTTTTTACAGAGGCATATTTGTGCAGTTGTAGGTTTTAACAGCACTCATTGTCCGTTGTTGATTTTATCACATGATTTTTAACAACACTTAAAAATGCTGTCTTTTATTACTGTTATTTTTTCCAGCGCTTATCTTATGTTGTGTACTATCATTGAAAAATATTTACATAGTAATATAATAAATAATAAATGCTTCATTAAGATAATTAACATCAAATAACAATCATATAAACACATTTAAATAATTCAAAACAATTTATACAATTAAACATATCTAAATTTACACAATATCCAAAACCCAAGATTAGAGAATATCAAAAGTCGGGTTTTTATAACATACATACGCCAAATAGTACTGCACAACAAAATACTTTAAAACAAAAGGAAATGCTTATTACGCCAAAAAAGCCTCAAATAGTTTGATAACGCGACAACTAGCTAGCTTTTGTCCAAAAACCTTTAATCAGTTGTAACGAAGAAATTTAGGTAGCGTTTGGTTTAAAATGAATTTTGAGTTTTGAGTTTTCAACATTAATTATAAAACATGAGAGGAGTGGAGGGACGACGGATAGGATGGAAGGAAAATGGAGGGGATCACGGAGGGGATGGAGAAACGATGGAAGAATGGATTGCTTCTCGTGCTCCTCTTATTTCTCAAAACATGAAAAATAAAAATAAAATTGTTTTCTATTTTGTATGTTAACTTGGTTTTCAAAATTGGTCGTTTTTCACAATATTCATGCGTCTACGCATTTTTTGTATGGACGAAAATCCAAAACTAAAAAGAGTAAACCAAATACTACCTTAGTAATTAGCGATCTAATATAATATACTATCACTTTTTGATATAACCCCTTGAATCAAACTCATTTTCTTTTTGAACTAATAGAAATCTTCTCATACAGTGCCCATTACACTTTGGAAAAACAAAAATATTCAGGGCCTTGGAACCTTTTGTCTATTTGATCACACTTTTCTAAAACCTTAAAGCCCTAATGGTTTGGCCAACCTTATCTATAATCATCCTAAATATGGGTATCTTCTATCATAGCCTCCCAATTCTATTTTGGAATGGAATCCCCATGAAAAGTCAAATCATTTTTAATTTTTTGTAAACTCATGGAACACTTACTCTCAATTTGATGATGTTTTTATGCAGGGATGGAACACGAGTGTGCATTGAAATCCAATGTTATATATTACAAGAAAAACTCAAGAACACCGACCAAAATTTAAAAAAGTGGTCTTCATCAACTTTGGGTGAAGGACGTAGGAAATTTGATGATCACAGAGAGCAACTTGACTGATTGTGATCTATGGATAAAATAATTTTTTCTAAAAGTAAGGAATTCAAAGTTGATGCTAGGAAAAAATATATGTAGAGATAAACACAACTTCAATAAGATTGATAAAAGATATTATAATTTGAGGACCCACATTTATTTGTAGAGAGGTTGGAAAACTGCAAAAAAAAATGACAGACTTCCTTGCTTTTCTACTTTATTCATTGCCTTTGATCATAGTTCTTTCTTATTATGATTAGCAACTTATTGCTTTCATATTATCTTTCATTTTTGTTGCGTAGACGACTTAAAGTGTGCTACATGAAGGGCGATTAGTTCGAAAATTTAAAAGTTGCAATTTTTAAATGAATGCAAGATGTAAAAGTAATCACAGTACAACAATTAATTGTATTTAACATTAACTACGTAGATTGGTCTTAATAAGAAAACTAAAATCACTTTCTCAGATCGGATACTTTTGCTACTAGTATTAAACTCAACATTTCTACCTTATCTGTCAGTGCAGCCCATTTGGACAATGACACTAACATATTAGACACATTGTTCCAGGAGTAATAAGCCACATACGTATCATATCATAAAGTAATGCCAGAACCAATATTGAAGCATCATAGAGATGAGAGGTTGTAACTAAGACCTATCAGATATTATGCAACATGACTGCACTATTTTTTCTAGTATCAACCCAATCTTGAAAACTGTTATCCCTAGTCGGTAACCTTTTATCTAAATGGTATACCAAAATTTGAAAGGGTAGAGTTAACATGTTGGAGACGAAAATAAAAAATTTAATGTAAAAATCATATTCACACCCTGCAACTAATATGTAAAGGTGTAATTCAAAAGTATTTGTGTAATTGATCAATCTTAAAATGTGTTTGGTTGCTAACATTTTCCATTTGAAAATTATATGACATTAATTTGGACTTGGCAAATATAATTGCAAAAAATTATGACACAAAGAAAACAAAGCTTTGTTAGCATTAGGCACCAACTCCTGCAGAGCTTTCATTCTCTCTTTCTATCCTCTCTCTCCAGTCGACCGGTTGGCTAGTTGGCTGATGCTTGAAGCAATTTTATCCAGTTAAAAGCTTACCTTCAGCCACCATATTTTTGAGATCTTTGGCATAAAAAGGCCTGACTTTAGGTCGTCGTCACACTGGTAAAAGCAGTTATTTTCAGTCATTGTAATTGATGCAAAATGAGATTTTTCAGTGGTGCCCTTGCATTTTCAAGTTTAAATTCATATATGCAGCCAATAGATCACAACCAAGCGTAAAAACATTCAGAGCAGCAACTTATCAGTGATCATATAGCACATAAATCATCAAAAAAAGCTTATACTCACAAAAGCCACAATTAATGGAGCACGTTCAAATAGCACTAGCCTCTACCGCCAGAGATACCACCCTTACTTCGGCCATGGCTCCATCGCATGTCTCCCCAAATTGATTGTGCTACCACCTAAACACGCACTCACCAAATTCTCACAAACCTCCAGACATCATATGCTCCACCTCAACGCACATCAAGCACATCCATCGTGCCTCCCTTTTCTTCCACCGCACACAGTCCATTCACACCACCTCTGACGAATGCGCAAGCCCATTGCGGCTCCCACCAAAGAGAAAAACTGGTCAACGAAGCAACGGGAAGATCAAAAGCGGAAAACTGATTGTTAAACCTACCAGAAGAGGAAAATAAATTATAAAACCTATCAAAGGTGAAAAACGAATCATAGAACCAAGAAACAAAGTGGAAAACTAGTACCATAAAGGTGGAAAACTATTAAAACCAAAACCCAGAGATGGAAATTATTAATAAAACCAAAAAATTCCGGAGAAAGGTAAGCCTGCATCTCCTCGACAAAAGCAACTAATAACAGTAATCGAACTTGCAAAGATGAGAACAAAATTCAAAACGTTGCAAATTAATGCACAAGGACCAGGGCCAGTTCCAACGATTGGGTTGCTCTAGGCAAAAAATACTTTTGTTGCCATTTACGCAAAAATGTAATGCAAAACCAATAAGTAATATTTTCTTCAAGTTCAAACATAACAAAAACCCAACAAGTTCAAACATATCAACATTTTCATGACTACTTTCTTCAATCATATTTGAAGTTGAACATTGAGATTTCCATATTTTCGCTTGAAGCAAATTAAAAAATTGAGCCAACAAGTGAATTTTCTAATTCATTCTTTTTTCTCTTTAACTCTTCTATTATAAGACCGGAGTTTTGTTTCGAAATCTAACTCGCTTTTTATCATCTTCGTTCTTCATCACTTTTCCTAAATATCCCCAAATTAATAATATAGAAAAGCTTAAAATCAATACAAACTATAAAATGGTATTTGCATATTAATCGATTTCTTACATCACAATTTAGCAAATACTCCCAATTTTTTTATCAATGTTAAAACCAGTTCTGGTAATTGCTATTCATATTAACAAAACACTCTTAATTTTTTATCCTTGTATCGATTCTAGTATTCGATAGGAACCATAACATACACTACCAAACAACCTTACATATGAATCAGACAAAAACAATAATCATATAAATATCAAACTTGAATTCTGAAAATATCAAAGTAAAATTACAAATCAAAACATACCAGCCAGTCAGCCACAGCCAGAGGTGAGACGTGAGAGGAGAGTCTAAAATAAGCCTGCGGGCTTCAGCTTGCTCGCGATTGTGGGGTGGTGGCACTGTAGCATTAGAAAGAGAAGCACCGGCGGTTGTTGGCTCTGGCGGTGGAGTGGTGCTGCCTGGTTGCGCGGCGTCGGCTGGCATTGGCGTAGATTGATTTCTAGGTTTTCTTTAATTTGATTCGCGTAGGGGGTTGCTCATGTGTGGGGGTTGCCCTAGGCCGATGTCTGCTGGGCCTAGCCCATGAGCTGGGTCTGACAAGGACCAATACTTGTAAGAGACTGAACGCTAACCCTAAGCATAAATAATTTTCAAGTAATATGAAACTCAAAATATAAGTACTAGTCAAAAGAGGAAAGCAACCCACTATTTGATCATTGCAAGTAAAAATGAACATGTACCTTATGAGGTTGATCTTTTAAATGTAATCTAAAACAATGAGAACTCAAACACTAATATTTACAAAATTGTAGCACATTTCAAATGACGATCGATTTTATTGCTACCACTGCTACTTATTCTTTTTAAATGAATTTTCATAAGAAGCTCCATCTCAACATCCCTCTAGGTTTCTTTAATTATTCCGTATCTAAAATATGCAATAAATCTAATACAAGGATAATCCGTAGAATCAAATGTTGGTGCCACATGAATATTATAGTTTAACAGTAATAATAATGTTCCAAACAGTGGTCCAACTAGCTAACCATGATCTTCCATGGGCTTGCAAAGTTGTGGACCATCTATGGCATAGTAGAGTGTATCTCATGTTGTGGGAAATTCTTTTCACTGGGCTGGTACTTCTCCCAAGTATACATGATCACACGTCTGTAATTATATTCCTTTTATACTTATTTTCCTTCGGATGCATGTTTTAATGCAGCAAATTACAAATAAACTAGAGCCTTGTGCAAGCACATCATCAATTGAGCATGTTCTTATTTTCATCTCCACTTTCACTGGTTATAATTTATGTACTTGCTTGAACATAGATCAGCAGTGGAGCTTCTCATTTCAATTGCTTTATATTCCTTATTTTCAACGGCATTTTCCACGTGTAAAAGCGGTATGGTTGATCTCTTAAAATGGTAGCGCGGCTTTCATTTGTTGATTACAACTTTGTTTTGACCTCGTAAACTTTTTTTCAGTGTTATTTTAAAGTTTCATTCAGTGTTATTTCTAGTACTTTTTCTTCAATTTATTTAATTGCTTTACTAGAAAAGGCATTTGCCGACATTAAACAATATAGCAAATTAAAAGAAATTAAATGTAACGTCCCACCTTTTTGGACGGTATAAATCGACAAAAACCACATATGTCAACTCAAACCGTTCAAAAGGGAGGATTGCTAATGGGATAAATAAGAAAATAAGAGAAAAGAAGGAAAAACAAATACAGAATCTCACAAAGGAATGACAAAATATAATAATCAAATAACAGTTTCTGAAGCTGTTTTATAATATACATTTGATTGTATAATTTTTACAACAATCAAAGTACAAACAATGACATATCAATAATGATGCAGCGGAAAATTTCTAATAATATAATATATACCAAATTTCATCTTCGTCCTCCAGAAATAAAGTCTTCAACACTGAAAAGCTCAAGCTGACCCGAGCGTAATGAAAAGACAAAACGCTCGAGTGAGAACTAAAAGATTTTATGTAAGTTAAATCAACAGCATGAGTGTAATGGCTTCAGAGATGTTTATGGGATTTTACATCTCCTACCCAGTGTATAACGTGCGTGCAATAACTTAAGAGATGTTTTGGGATTTCCACCTCCTAAAGATCCATTAAACTATTTATATGTAATAATTTACGCTATATATATAATGTCTATCAGTAAAATAAAGTATTAAAATAGCGTTAAGGCGTTATCCGCCCTTAACACATTTTTATAAATATCGTAGTCTATACAGTACTGTAAAATCCACCAAATCGGTGGGCTATCAGGGAGCACTCCATAGGTACGACACAAACCAAAATCGTAATGGGCTCAATAAGGCATATGACATGGCACACGAGGCTATACCCACGGTAGGATTCTGTTGGATTGCGGAACCAGGCTGGTGGTAACGCATAGCAGCTACTACCGCCCACCTCGAATAACACTCCCATAATCAAATCGAATGTGGCCACCAACCAATCACAAAGTAACAGATACGGTATCGACGAAGCATGTCCGATAGGAGGAGCGACCTCACTTGGCCTGGTTATGGCTGTTGATTTTAGTCATATCAAGCTGACCCGAGAGGGTTAGGGTTGCGTTCTTACCTCATATCGGTAGCGTTCGCCAAACCATCATACTTCGTTCTAGATTCTCCACCACGTGCATAGTTGTTAAAGTGGTTTCGAAATTGGCAGAGAGTATGACAATATCCAACCACAGTCTTTTTAACAACCAATCGCTTATTTCACACCGTGGTCATTTAGAAGCTTCTTAAGAGTTTAGTGCAAAAATATTTTTATTTAATTTTAATGTTCTCTTAAGCAAATAAGTGTATGTAGAAAAAGTTTGAACAACTTTTGACGAGTAAAAAGCTGTTTACCGATAAAACGATTTTCAGTCACATTATCGATATTTCTTCAAACTATTTTTTAAACATTTTTCCAAAACAATTTTACCATCATTAGTTATGATTTAAAAATGAGTTAACAAAGTTATTAAATCACTTTAATAACATTTTATTCAAGATTCAAATATTTAAATACGAAATGTTCGAAATTCTGGATCATTACATTCTCCCTCACTTAGAACACTTCATCCTCGAAATTCCAACATGGAAACAAAAGAAATAATAACAAAGCAATACTCAATAATATTCAAAATTACTAGCAAACAAAGCTCATGGTTTTCTCAAGTTCAAAAATCCTCTTATCACATAAGGGCGATAAATAACCTACTAAGCGTACCTTACGCTCAACAACATCATAATATTACTTAGTTGATTATTCATAATACCTCATAACAAATCGAAGAGTCATCACCTCAACTCTCCATAAGCCAACAAAACATAGTATGCAAATATAGTAAAGCCCGTACAATGTATATGGACCATCTGTACGCAATATCAAATCCAATCACTTGCTCGATCACATAAATTTCACTTTCCAAGTAGTATAGATTGCTTGACTCTCTAGTACAGACTCTGATCAAGTTCCTTGATTAGAAACCTCTGTTCTCCTTACATAGCCATATGCTATGATATAAAACTTTGGGATCATATCAAGAATCAGTATCAAGGTTCTCCATCAAGAATCGAGTGAAAAATTCTTGTTTGGACAAGTGCAAATCACCTCAAAACCAATGTACTTAAATACCGGATCAAGAACATTCATGTGAATAAAACGATATATGTATAACTTATGTATTTACCCTATTGGTTTCTTAACTTATACCAGTATCCTTTTATCATAGTCATCTATCCAAATAGTATATAATCAAATACTAAAACCATTTATGAACCATTTCATAAAACATAACTTCAAATTATGATCATTTTATAACTTAGCTTCATACTCGTATAATACTCCATTATATCCTAAGAGTTTATATAAAACATCAAATTTGCCTTACTTAACAAGTATGTTCAACAAAATCAAACTTGTGTTAACTTATTACTTCTCAATTCAAGAGTTACAAAAACTCAACTTTTATGTAACGACCTAGAATTTCTGTCATTTGAAAATCAGATATTTAATTTATTTTAAATATTGACAAGTAAAATTTGTAAGTCAAATAGATTTTAATTTCGAATATAGTGATTTAATTGGATAATTAAATCGATAATTTAATATCTGAAATTCCAGAAATAATTGAAATCCAAATTAAATGTAATTAAAAATGATTTATAAAATTATATTAAATCATATTAGAGTTAGAATGATGTTTGTAAACTTTTAAAATTGAATTAAAAGTTAAATTGTGATAATTGATTATTTTAATATTTAATTGACGACTAAAAATAGTCATTTTTCTAATAGTCTCGGATTTCGACGAAACTAATTTCATCGGATCCGTAATGTTATATTATTGTAAGATTTCAAATTTCGTGTCAATCGGATTTACGATTTGTCCGGGGCAAGCTGAAACGCATAGAAATCGTTTTAATCGATTTAATTTAAATTTGATCGTTTATTTCCGTAACTCGCACATATGATCAAATTAGCTCCTGAAACACGTTCCATTGTGTTCGGAACGCAGGTAAAACCTTAGAAACGTCAGCCGGCACGCTTCGTTTGGAGTTCAGAAAATTTCGAGTGAATAGTGTTTTGAGAATTTTCTATAAAAGGACTTCATTTTCTTTGTTTTGCAAAACCCTAGCTGAGATAAGTCAGGCCGCCACTAAACTTTCCAATGGCCGAAAACGTTCGTTTCTTCCCCTCTTAATCTCTTCCAATCCGTAAATCAATTCAAGAAACTTTCAACTACAACATTGTAGATCTAAGTGAGATCTACAAATCCATACGGGGATGATCGATTTTCGTTGAGAAAATCAATGGCAAATCGAGCTTGAACGCACCGTGTTTGTGCGCGCTTTTCGAGTAGATAAGAGGGCCGAGCTTGCTCATTTTCTGGCCATGGACGCGCCCCGATGGTCTTCGAGATGGTGGTGTTGGATCATTGTCGAGTGGAGTGGTGGAGCCGCAAAAATTCAAAGATGAAGGGCGGCCGAGTGGGTTTTCACGCGATCGAATACTGGTGGGAGAAGAAGGATATCACGGCCGAGATTTCATCATGTTATTTCGAACGGCCAAAAGTAATTAGGGTTTGAAAATAAATAAAATTTGTAAATTTATTTATATTATAATTCGTACAATGTTTAAAATACCATAACTTTGTCATACGAGGTCCGTTTTTGACGAAACAACTTACATTGGGTTTGTTTTGTCGAGCACTATGCAATGGAGCTGGTTTGGAGTCGTTTGGAGCTAGTGATAATTTTGAGTAAAATTAAACGCGTGTTTAATTTTATTTGAAATAAAATACTACAACCGTTATTGAAAGCAAGGTGAGAACTTCTCACTCAATCGAAATTGTTTCGATTTAAATTTTAAATAGTTAGATTTAAAATTATTGATAGTGTTGATTGTGTGTTTGGATAATGATTGATGGTTGATTGAATTGAAATAGACCCTATGCACCGCACATTAAGCGGAGGTTATTATATTAAAAACATATACCGCGATATTCCACCTTGAAGTGGAATTGGTATTATATATGTATTTGGAGTTGATTTCCCGCATTATATAGCGAATGAGACCCTATTGCGCCGCATAATAGCGGATAGTATTTTATAAATCCCATATACCGCGATATTCCACCTCGAAGTGGAATTGGTATTGTGCTAACATCTGTGGATGCAGGGAAACAGGTTGGAGGGATCCAACTGGATTCCTCAAACATTTGAATTTATTTCAATGTTGTGTGTTGATTATTTATAATCTCCGTGTGATTATATTTGTGAATTGGAATTGTTGAAGGCTATAATTTGGCCGAATATATTTTTGGTATCGTTGGATACCAGAAATAAATAAAATTGGATTTTCGAAATTCAAGTTGAAAATTTATCGACAAATTTATTTTTGAGAATTGGATAAATTTAAAAGGAGTTTTAAAAAGATAAAAGTCTTATTTTTGAACTATATTGAATTAAATTCCAAATTTTGGAAAAAAAGCCTTAATAAATGGATTTCAGGTAATATTATTTATAAGCTGAAGAATTTATTTAAAATTTGGATTTTTAAATAGATTTGAAGAGATAAATAAATTTATTTCAAAAAGGAAATAATTTGGAAATTCGTTGAAAATTTGATTTGGTGTTTTGAAATAAATTTGGAAATAAATTTGTAATTTATTGATTATTAATTTTCCATAACTAGTAAAATTTATTCATAGAAATTTATCTGACTTTAAATTAGTCAGATAATTAGAGTAATCCTACTTATGGATGTTTGAATCGTATTGGATGTTGAATTATTTGATATCCCAAATATGTGATGCTTTGTGATATATCCTGTTCTGTGTTCTGATTTGTGATCTATTTGTTTATGATATGTATATCTGTGATCTGTGAATGAAAGATAAGCGTTATAGTTTATACCGCTTATCAATTATATTGTTATATTTGATCTGTGATGGTTGAATGTTGTTGCACTATTGTGTTAAACCCCTGGACTACACAATACACACACAAATGTGGATTTCACATGGAAATCGGTTAAGTCACAGATTTTTATCAATTTTGAAAATTGAATTTTTGAATCCAAATTAGTTTTAGAACTGGAATTGAAAGTTTTTGAAAATGAGATTCAAAAATAAGAGTTATTTTAAATAACTTAATAAAATTGAAGTTCGAATAATTTGATTTAAATTTTGAATTCAATATTTTGAAATTGAATTCAATAATTTGGGAATATTGGTTTAAAAGATTATGCAAGTGTAAAAGGTGTTTATAGGGGTTTTTAACCATTTAAAATATGGTTTTGGAAATTTAAATTTAAATCCAAGTTTTATACTTGAATGGCTTTAAACTGTGTAATTGTAACCAGTTTTTCCCAAAATGAAAACTATCTATTTTCAAATAATAATAGCTTTCATAAAGTGAAAAGATTTCCAATTTGTATCGAAACATTTCAAGTTGAAATGAAATTGTGAATAGTTTGGAAAAACTATTAATTAACCTTTGTGAAGATGATTAAGCTTTATCTTGAAATCAAAGAAGATTTTAAAAGGTGTATCTTTTATATTATAAAAGACTTGAATTGTGAATGGTTTTGAAAGCTATTAGTTAAATCTTGATTTAAAGATTTAATGGGTTAATCCAATTGAAATGGGAAATGATTTGGGAACCTGTGAATGAATCTTTGTGAAATTGGGTGAACTTTGTGAAGTAAATCTTTTTGGTTAAAGATTTAAAATGGTAATTTGTTTAAACCATTTAAAGGAAAGGATTTGGGTAATAAGTTGTGACTTAATTGAAATCCCTATATCCATATGTTTTAAATATTGTGCTCACTATTCGGTTTAGCCAGGAAAGGACCTTTGTGTCATATAACCCATTCCGAATAAGTGATATGACGATATGGATAACATTTGAAGACCGGTGGTGAAGACCAGGTATTTGTGAAAACGATAGGATGACCTATCGATTGTCTCTGCACTATTAGCTACGGTATAGAGATTTCCTTTGTGATGGGAAGTTCGATCGGGATTGTGAATACCCGGATTGTAAGGGCTTCTTCGGAAGTGCCTTCGGTTTTGTTTGAACCAGGAACAGACTTGTATGGTTACTTGTCTAACATTACACTTTGAGATATAAAGCAGATTTCTTTCAAATACATTTCTGTTGGTGGCGGAGAATTTATTCTCTTAGCTTAACACCCTTCTCTGAGACGTACGAGCTCAGAGGTTATGTAGTTGAAGGTTATCAGCGATATATTCCCAATTTGGTAATGTGGCATGCTAAGTGTTGTTGTGTGATGATTATTTATTGGTCATTTGTTGATCAAAGCGTGGCTTTGTGGACGAGACTTCGTCAGACCTCACACCCCGGAAATTGTCAAAACAGGAATGATGCGGCAAGGTTATGAGGGTCGCTCCCTTTAGGGTATGTCATTTCCTTCTGGAAAAGGGTGGTATCAGGTATGGAGCCCTGGTATTTAACCTATGTGGTTACTCCAATCTCATTTACCGTGTGGTTGTTGTTTTGTTGAGGCGCCTCGGATAAAGGTCCCAAATGACCGGGGGGTGGCATATTCGTGTAGTAGTTACCTAGTGTAAGAGGTAACCCGGCCTTGTGTTGGCAGAGAGCAGGTTGACTCTCGGGACGTCCCGCCAGAGGCGTACCCATTGGCAATAGGAAGTTCCTTAGCCTGACCATTTGTTGGAAATCCAAAGAAACAATACGAGCCCTGTACGGTTTTAGTTGTATTACCTGCCATGGAATGTGGCGGTAACCTGCTATTGAACATGGTAGCTATAGTAGGCATAAGTGCGAAATGCCTATGCTGGCTAAGATTAATATTATACTTTCGAAATGTTTTTTGCACTATGCACTAATAATAATATTTAAAAGAATTTGCGTTGTAAGCATGTTTGACTATCATAAGGAGAAATCTCCTCCATGCGTTTGCATTGTGTGTGTGGCGGGAGGCCTTATGGTAGTTTCATTTTCCAAAAACATTGTGGATTCTTTTCCTTTGTATTCCTTTGTGCAAATAACTGTTTTTAGTTCTCACACCAGTCCCATGACTGACCTGGAGTTTATTGTTCCTTTCCTAAACTCTGGGTGCCCATCATTTTCCACATGGGCAGCCTAGAGTTGGGTTTTCATGTCATTCTGGATTCATGAGATGTTGTGGAGCTCAAGTGGCGAGCTGGATGCCGAGACGTATCACTTGTATATGATATTATTTATTCCGCTGTGTATTCTGTATGAGGACAAGTTTATATAACTGTCCATTGATGTATTGTGTTGAATATTGACTCTGATGTGATGTAATGTATAAACTGATATAGTCTTTGATTTAAAGATTATTCATTTATCTATTATATGTTGTTCCGCTGCGATATGTGAGATTCTGATATTGTTTCTGTTGCTTCTTCGTTCTTTCTTTCTATCTTCTTCTACCTCTTCTTTTTAACCATAACAATTCGGTTTTTCGGTATTCGATTGCTCGGCAGTTGATACAGTGGACGTATTAATGTCGATTTTCGGAAGTCGAAAATCTCAAGATGTTACATGTGGTATCAGAGCATTTGGTTAAGCGATAACCTTGGCTCTGTTGGGTGTTACTCATTAGAGATAGAGTCAGTAGTACTCTAGAATGAGTGTGAGTGTAATAATAGATATGAGCGCGTATTTGTTAGTGAATATGAAATTGTTTTGTATTGTGTTGACTTATCGGTTGAGTGTTTATGGATTCTGGTCGGTGCAGTCTAGCTAACTGTATCGATAGGGGTTTCTAAACTCTTAAACAAGATGAACCGACACAGTATCATTTTAAATTGGGTAAGTGAAATAATTTTACCTTGATTATATTTTACATATAAAGGAAATAATTCTTTCAGAATTATTAAAGTGTATATAAAATTAAATTGTTTGGTTGTTGAAAATGTAAGAATATATATGAGTTAATAAAAGTTGTTTGAATAATCTAAATAAAAGCAACAATTGTATAAGTATAGAATTATAATTAAGATGATTTACAATTGTGAAATAATCTTGTATAATTAAAAGTTAAATAGTGAAATTATATGAGTAAAAAGATTTATAAATGTGATTTATGAATTAAAAGGAAAATTTTGAAAAGAATTTAAGCACTGGATTCATTACTATTGCTGGGAAATAATAAGGGTGATGACTGCAGCATCATCAGTATCATTTTCGAGTTTCTATGTGATGGATTTGCTACCATAATAAATTGGAAATTGAAGTTTAGTTGTGATAAACAAATTTGAATTTAAAAAAAAATCCAAGTTGAGATTGATAAATATAAGTAAGATGAGTTTTGAACTTATAATATGAGATAATAAATTTAACTTGGTAAAGTTGAAATGAAATTGAGTTAGCATAATAAAAATATGTGATTTGAAATTTAACTAAAGGAAGGTTAAATAAATTTAATTGGATTTTAGCTAGCTTAGGTAAGTTATTGAAATTGAAGATATAAACTTGAATGTTAAAGTGGTTATAATATGAATTTGGAAGTTTAAATAAATAAGTTGTATAACTTGGAGAATGAGAAAAGATAAGTAAAACCAAATATCAAAATGGTTAAACAATTTTGTTAAGAAAAACGAGATATGAATTTGAAATAGTGATATAAATTTGATTTTAGTAAAAGCTAAATAAAATTTACTTTAGAATTGAAATCTGAATTGGAACTTAAGTAAAAGTTGAATAAAATAGAAGTTGATTTTGGTGTCGAAGTAAAATAATAAAGTGAATTAAATGAATGTGAACTTGAGTTATATAAAGGAGATTCAACCTTATTTGTAAAATGAATTAGCAATTGAATTGAACTAATGGGTTGAATGTTAATCAATCGAATGTAAGTAAATTGATATGGAATAATGGATATAAGTGTTAATTCATTAAAAGCTAATAAATTGGAAATTCAATGAAAGGCAATTTAATATTACAATTGGAATTAAAAAGTGTTGAACCAAATTGAATGTAAATTTAATAATTTGGTTATGTTGGTTATGATTTGATTGTTAGATGATTGTTAGTTGATTGTATAGAAATTCATATGTAATTGAATTAATCAAATGGAAAGCTAACGTATGAAAGCTATGTAATTGAATCCAAATTGAAAGTGAACCAACTTGAATTTAAATTAGTGAATGTAAACTAATTGAAAATGAAGAAATGAATGTTGTTGTATATGAATTGGTTGTAAACAATTACAAGTGATGTCGAAATTATATAAGTTGTTTATAAACCTTGTTTAGTATGCATTTCTTTTAATATGCATGTGTTGTAGTTGTTTAAAAGAGTAAAATGTTAATAACTTTATATATATGTCACTTACGTGTTTAAATTGAGTAAGTACAGGTGCCGTGGCTGCCGTTGGCTGGATTGGGTTTGCACTAAAATGCTAAATAAATAACTGCTTTGCTTAAAAATGCTAAAAAGGTACGCCTACGCAATAAAAATAGGAAATATGAACTGTTTTTCTGTTTTCCGACCGTGTGGGTCGATGTATATATATTTATATATATTGTGAAATTGCGAAAGCTCCTCCGTACAAAGGAGAGTCTGCCAAAATTTTCTAGAAATTTTGGGAGTTCGAAAATTTTTGAAAAAAAATTAGAATTTTTTTGTTAACGGAAAGTCGTTTTCCCAAATTGTAATAAAATGTAGGAATTGAACTAGAAAATGGAAGCCATTGTTTTGGTTGAAGTTAAAGGTTTTGGAAAAAGTGAATATAAAATTTTCACTAAGTGGATTATTTTTTGAAAAGTTAATGGATTTGGGGCATTTTTCTTACTTGGCAATTTCAAGGACGAAATTCTTTTAAGGGGGGAAGATTGTAACGACCCAGAATTTCTGTCATTTGAAATTCAGATATTTAATTTATTTTAAATATTGACAAGTAAAATTTGTAAGTCAAATAGATTTTAATTTCGAATATAGTGATTTAATTGGATAATTAAATCGATAATTTAATATCTGAAATTCCAGAAATAATTGAAATCCGAATTAAATGTAATTAAAAATGATTTATAAAGTTATATTATATCATATTGGAGTTAGAATGATGTTTGTAAACTTTTAAAATTGAATTAAAAGTTAAATTGTGATAATTGATTATTTTAATATTTAATTGACGACTAAAAATAGTCATTTTTCTAACAGTCTCGGATTTCGACGAAACCAATTTCATCGGATCCATAATGTTATATTATTGTAATATTTCAAATTTCGTGTCAATCGGATTTACGATTTGTCTGGGGCAAGCTGAAACGCATAGAAATCGTTTTAATCAATTTAATTTAAATTTGATCGTTTATTTCCGTAACTCGCACATATGATCAAATTAGCTCCCAAAACACGTTCCATTATGTTCGGAACGTGGGTAAAACCTTAGAAACGTCAGCCGGCACACTTTGTTTGGAGTTCGGAAAATTTCGAGTGAATAGTGTTTTGAGAATTTTCTATAAAAGGACTTCATTTTCTTTGTTTTGCAAAACCCTAGCTGAGATAAGTCAGGCCGCCACTAAACTTTCCAATGGCCGAAAACATTCGTTTCTTCCCCTCTTAATCTCTTCCAATCCGTAAATCAATTCAAGAAACTTTCAACTACAACGTTGTAGATCTAAGTGAGATCTACAAATCCATACGGGGATGATCGATTTTCGTTGAGAAAATCAATGGAAAATCGAGCTTGAACGCACCGTGTTCGTGCGCGCTTTTCGAGTAGAGAGGAGAGCCGAGCTTGCTCGTTTTCTGGCCATGGACGCGCGTCACGATGGTCTTCGAGATGGTGGTGTTGGATCATTGTCGAGTGGAGTGGTGGAGCCGCAAAAATTCGAAGATGAAGGGCGGCCGAGTGGGTTTTCACGCGATCAAATACTGGGGGGAGAAGAAGGAGATCACGGCCGAGATTTCATCACGTTATTTCGAACGGCCAAAAGTAATTAGGGTTTGAAAATAAATAAAATTTGTAAATTTATTTATATTATAATTCGTACAATGTTTAAAATACCATAACTTTGTCATACGAGGTCCGTTTTTGACGAAACAACTTGCGTTGGGTTTGTTTTGTCGAGCACTATGCAATGGAGCTAGTTTGGAGTCGTTTGGAGCTAGTGATAATTTTGAGTAAAATTAAACGCGTGTTTAATTTTATTCGAAATAAAATACTGCAACCGTTATTGAAAGCAAGGTGAGAACTTCTCACTCAATCGAAATTGTTTCGATTTAAATTTTAAATAGTTAGATTTAAAACTGTTGATAATGTTGATTGTGTGTTTGGATAATGATTGATGATTGGTTGAATTGAAATAGACCATATGCGCCGCATATTAAGCGGAGGTTATTATATTAAAAACATATACCGCGATATTCTACCTTGAAGTGGAATTGGTATTATATATGTATTTGGAGTTGATTTCCCGCATTATATAGCGGATGAGACCCTATTGCGCCGCATAATAGCGGATAGTATTTTATAAATCCCATATACCGCGATATTCCACCTCGAAGTGGAATTGGTATTGTGCTAACATCTGTGGATGCAGGGAAACAGGTTGGAGGGATCCAACTGGATTCCTCAAACATTTGAATTTATTTCAATGTTGTGTGTTGATTATTTATAATCTCCGTGTGATTATATTTGTGAATTGGAATTGTTGAAGGCTATAATTTGGCCGAATATATTTTTGGTATCGTTGGATACCAGAAATAAATAAAATTGGATTTTCGAAATTCAAGTTGAAAATTTATCGACAAATTTATTTTTGAGAATTGGATAAATTTAAAAGGAGTTTTAAAAAGATAAAAGTCTTATTTTTGAACTATATTGTAACGACCCGATATTTTGGACCATTCGCATCCATTATAAGTGTATAGGCAGACACACATGCCGGAATTGAATTGCTCAAAATACCACGTTGTTAATTTAAATTTGGCAAAACTGGACATATACAGTAAATAAGTAATCACAGAACACAGACACAAAGTAATAATTTGCAGCGGAAATAAAAGAGATAGTAGTTCATGAAGCTACTATATAAATGTATAAGTTACATCAGAGTTTTACAACAGAAGAGTAATACGATACATCAGATACAAATCAGAATACATCACTGGAATCATCGAATACTGAAAGCAGAATGGATGGCTGGATCTTCAAGCAAAGCTCCAACTTGAAAGGTGAGTCTCGAATACTGGATCACTCGGTCTGACTCGAGTGTAAAGCAAAATACAAAACACTCGAGTCAGGATTAACATTCTTATATTAATAAATCCAACTCAAGTGAAATAGAAATTGAAATACAAGTAACTCAAAGGATATTTGGAATAACCATCCTTTAAGGATCCGTTAAACTATCTACTATGTAGTAGTGTACGATAAGTAGATAATGTCTATCAGTAATATAAGAAGATATCAAAATAGTGTTAAGTCATGGCCCATTCCACCCTTAACACATTTTTATTCCCAAAAGCATATACAAGACCGTAGTTTCCCCAAAACCAGAAGTCACCAGAAGGCAATCCATATACTAAAGGTACAAATCAAAATCGTAGTGGTCGCGTATAAATGGAATACAAGTATGACAAGGAACATGAGGCAATACCCAAGGTAGTGATACTACCGTTCGCCTGATCCGGACTGGTGAGAACGCAACACCGCAGCGCCCGCAACACCGTGAAACAACACTCCCAAAATCAAGGGTGCACCAATCGACAACAAGTATAAGTAGTTCGAAGAAGTGTGTCCACTTGAGGTAGCTAATCCTCCATTGGCCCGGCACAGCTCCTGTTTTAGTCATTTCCAATTTGACACAAGTGTCAAGGCTATCCATCATCGTTCTCTTTCTTCAGTCATCACGTACATCATTCCAACCACTTCATTCTGGATCATCACTCCGCATATAGTTATTAAAGTGGTTTCGGTTCAGATAGAGAGTATATCCATTACCGATCCCGGTCTCTTTAATAACTTTCGTAATTATTACACCGATTGGTCGTTTATATATTTCCAAACCAAATCAAATTCAATTTCAATTTCAATTAGAATTTGTAAATCAACATTTCATTTGTCTTTCGAAATCAATTTTCAAAATTTACGTTTCAAAACTTCCAAATTCATAATTTCAAAGTCTTATAATTCAATAAAAATCTTTATTTAAAACAATTCAAATATTGATTCAAGTTCATACAAAATTTTCATTTCGAAATTATTAGAATCAAATTAGTTTTAACATTCGAATCAATTTACATTCATTTATCGATTTCATTCAATATTCGTTAAGTAAATTTTATCATTCAAAACAATTCTATTTAATTTCCAATTCATTAAATCAACTTCTTAAGTTCAACTTCATTATATCAAAACTTACAAATTGAATTAAATTAAATTCGTCAAATCAAATTCTTTAAATTTCAGGTCTTACATTGATTCCAAAAATATCACATTTTCATTTCTTGTTAAAGAAAATTCAATTTCAATTATTTATTTACTTACTTTAAATAATTTTCCAAAACTTAATTAATAAAGAATCTCCATTTCACTTATTAACGAAGTTCAAATTCCCTTATCCAAAAGTTCAATTTTACTTATTAAAGGATTCAATTCAATTTGATCATTTAAATCATTCAATCTTATTTAATTATTAAATAATTCAAAACTTAATTTATTGAATAATTTCAAAGTTTAATAATTTCAAACTTAATTATAATTTCAAACTTAATTATTAAAACATTCCAAAGTTAATGATTTCAAACTTAATTATCAAATCATTTCAAAGTTAAACAACATTCTTTCATCGATTACATTGTAAATATTTTGTTTCAGATTATTAAATATTACAATTTCCTTTCATTAAAATTCAGATTTCAACTTCATTTCAAAACCATAATATTTATTCAAATAAAATCCTTATTTTATTTTTAAATCAAATTATTGACCAATCGGGTTTTATTTAATTTTCTATCCTAGGTCAAAGTTCAATTTGGGTATTTATCATTTCAACCCGATTCCAATTCAATTCAAAATCAAGGCATAACAAAGGGAACTTGCAGTGTGATAACTGGGATGGTGTCAAAGTAAATAAACAAGCAACAACAAACAATAACAATCCAATAATCGATTCAAATAATCCCGAAATAACTGTATTAATTCGCATTGTTATTTGTACGAATTAATATAATTATTCCTAGAATCTACACTATCATTTCATGTAGATTAAAGATTATTACACTAATTATTCATACGGTTCTTCACTTGTCATCTATTTACAATTTCATACATCATCAATTTAACAACATACATTCAGTGGTTCGAAGTGTAATTAAACAAATCCTACGTGTCAATAATTTAACAGTTAAAGGGGTCATATTATACAAATGTCAGTTAATCAAATTTAACATTTAACTATCCTATATCAAGTTCAATTGCATACTATTTATCATTTTAACATTAACAATTTAACGTCCAATATAAACATCAACAATCAATCAATTATCAGCCAAACTATATTATCATCGCATAAATAATTAACAGATAATGGTGTCAGATGTCACAGGTGAACTGATACAGGTAATAGCATATATAACAGTGTAATTAACTAACAGCGGCATATTTCAATTGTCGTTTCAATTGAAATCAAATTTAATAAATAAAAGAACGTTAATCGTGAGTGAGTGCTCACCTTTCGAGGCTAAAGAGTACCGAAGATGACCCGGATACGCACACTGATACGGACACTGTAACGACCCTGAATTTTGAACAAATTAAATTGAGAATATTTAATTAATTTTAAATATTTGAACGATGATTTAATTTGAATCCCCGAAATAACTTTGAATTTGGCAATTAAATATTAAAATTTAATCGATTGAAGCTGAATAAAAATTTGAATATTCAATTTAAAGTTGAAGAAAAATATTTCAAAAGCTTTTAAAATTCGTATTGATATTACTAAAGATAATTGAAGCTTCAGAATCGAATTTGAAAACGATTTGTTCAGTTTTGAAAATTATCGTTCGTATCGATATTTAAAAATAGTGTTCCGGGGCGCAGTCTCGGAATTTGACGAAACCAGTTCCATTGGGTCCGTAATATTGTATTATTACCGGATTTCAAATTTCGTATTTTTCAGAGTTGCTGTGTGACCATACGATATGAAAATGTGTTGAATTTTAAATCGAATTTAAATTTAAATTTAAATTGGAAATTCCACAGCACGATTCTCTTCCTTCAAACGCGCCTAGATTTAAGCCTAGAATCACGAAATGATCGTGCAAAGCCATACCTCCTTCCAATTTTAAATACTCCTTTTCCTTCGTCTGCTCTAAACAAATTTTCACAGAAGAAAAATAAATGGCCGAGCTTTGAATTCTTTCCCAGTGTAATTCACTTTCAATTCGAACTCGCGGCTTCCCATTCCCCTCCTCCCCTCTTTCAAATTCGAACAGCCGAGACAAATATAAAAAAAAAAAACCCAAATTCGTTCTGTAAAATAGGGGGGTTTGATTGCAGTCGAGCTCGAGCTCGAGCACGTGGAATATGGCGACGTCACGATTTGGTCGCGAATTGATTTTCGCGTTCGAAGATTTGGAGGTGCGACTACGTCGAAGCTCGCAGTGACAGGCGGTGGCACGAGGTCGCGTGCACGACACTAGGGTTTGGAGACTTCGTGGGAGGCTGGAAGATGATTCCAACAGGGCAGGCGACTGGAAGGCGCGCGTTCGAGTAGGGGAACTCCAGCGTGGCGTGCACGATGGGATCGAGAAGGTTGAATTCACGGCATGTTCGTCGTGGTAATCGAACTCTGGTGGTCGCGAATTCGATGTCAGAGCGTAGTGAGGTATTTGCAGTTTTCCCCTTTTCCGTTCAAATACGACTGTATATATATGTATAAAATTGAACAAAGAGAAAAAAATATATACAGTAGAGTTTTTATATGCAGATTTTCTAAAATATATATATACATGTTTGGGAGAAAAAAAAATATATAGAATAGTAAAGTCCTGTTTAAAATGTATATATATGATAAAAAAAACAAGAGACAGATTGTTAATAAATTTATATGCAGTAAGATATATGCAGTTTGGAATATTGTATTTATTTTGGGTATTTTACAGTAAGCTATATATGCAAAACAGAAATTATTTTAGATTTTGGGACAATATAAGCATTTATATAAAATAGATTTTATAAAATCTATATAGAATATTTTTATAAGTGTATAGGCAGTTCAAAGGGATTTGTTTAGAAATTTTAAAAGTATTGGTTTAAAATTAATATTAATTACCTTAAGATTTTTAAAAGGGTATTCGATTTAAATTAAATAGATTAGTAAAGAGAAATTGAGTTTTAAAATTTAATTGTAGTTAAATAAAATTTTTAAAGGAGAAATTTGTTAATCTAAAACAATTGAAATGAAAATTTATTGTTCAGTCTTTCGAATATTGATAGATTGTATGAAATTGTTTATACAAGGTATAAAGCAAGAAAAATCAAGTCAGGATGAAAATGGATTGCAAAATAAAAGCTAAGGTGAGATTTTCTCACTCAATTGAAAAGTGGAATTTTCAGTTATTGATTGATTGCTGTTTGTATTAGATATGATAGGATATATCTATATATATAGCAGTATATACATATTGGCATATGTATATATTGGATTGATTGATTCCCGCCTCGTATAGCGGATGAGACCCTATTGCGCCGTTAGTAAGCGGATTTTTATAAAACCCATATACCGCGATAATTCCGTACTGGAGCGGAATTGGTATTGTGCTGACGTCTTTGGATGCAGGGAAACGGGTTGGAGGGATCCAACTGGACCCCTCACATTGATTGAATTTATTTCTACTGTGATGTGATAATCTGTGAATGATTATTGATGTTATTGAATTGATGCCTGGAAATTGTTTGAAAAGCTAAAATTTAGCTGAATGGATGTTTGACATCATTGGATTCCAAAGATAAACGAAATTGAATTTTTGAAATTCAAGTAGAAAATTTCTAAGTGAATCAATTTTTGAAATTGAAGAAATTTTGAAGAAAGGAATTTTAAAATATAAAAAGTAAATTTTTATAATCGTATTGAATAAATTCCAGAATAAAGTGAAAATGTTAAATAAATGGATTTCGTAAAATAGTGATTATAAATTGAAGAATTTAATTTAAATTTGGATTTTAAAATAGATTGAAAGAAACGATTGAAATTTATTTCCTTAAAAAGGAATTTATTAAAAGAAGATAAGCTGGAAATCCAACTAGAAATTTAATTGGTAAATTGAAATAAATTGGGAAATCAATGTAAAATGATTTCAATTTGAAGAATCCATTTTAAAACAGAATATTGAATAAATTGAGAAAAAAATGAGGAATTTACTTAGTAGTGATAAATAAATTTTTAAATCAATATCGAAATTGATTTGGGATTGAAGTTTTTATAAATAGAAGTGAAATTTATAAAAGTTGTTTATAAATCCGAAATTACTTATTTGATAAGTAAAATTGTAGAAGTTGACAAAAAGAAGATTTATAAGTCGAGGGTGTTATTAAAATAGAAATAGAATTTATAACCGTGTTTATAAATTCGAAATCGATTGAATTTGATAAATTAAATATAGAAGATTATTAAAGGAGATATATTCGCGATTTTGGACAGCGAATTATTATTGAAGTAAAACGTGTAGAAAATAGTGAAATGTAATTAGTGAAGTATATTCACGATTTTGGACAGTGAATATAGTGTTAAGTAAAATGGATATGGTTTTGGGAAAGTGATATTTGAAATGAAGTTAATTGTTTTAAAAGATGCTTTAAAACGTGTGAACTATCGAAATCATAGATTTCAACATTTATTGTTGAAATAGACGTTTTCGAGAAATATAAGGAAATGGTGGACTATAACACTGTTGTTATAGTAAATGATTTCCGAAAGGAAATGTTTTTATATAGTATTGGGATTTACATATGTATCTTAAATTCTGAATCCCTATACTAGTGATTTTGAGTCGTCGTAACGATGTTTTACGTAACATTCGTTTTGACTCAGAAAAAATTGTGTTATAGAAATAGATTTCCTTAAAGAATGAAATATATACTTAATATTGTTTTTAAGTATATCGAATATTTTCAAGTGTTGAAAATAAATAGATTTGTGAATTACTTATTATTATATAAGTATGGAATTGCTTTTCCAATATGAAATGAACGTTTTTGAGATTTATCTTCTTAAAGATAAATCGAAATGAATATTGAAATCGATTGAAAATCGAATATCAGTAGATATTCGAAAATATAAATTCACTATGGAATTTATAAAGGAAAGGGAAACTTTTTAGAAAAATAAACGTTGATTTATTTTTGAAGTGTGGAAATTTTATATCTAGTAAAGATATTTTTGAAGATAAATAATTTGGAAAATTATTTGGAATCTGATGATGTTGCGCATCTTTATTGATAGTTAAATAACCGACTATCAATAATTACCTATAGATAGGTATTTGTTGTGAATTGGATGAATTTGAATGCCACACTTATTTTTGAGAAATCGCTCACTATTCGGGTTAGCCGGGAAAGGACCATGGGGTCGTATAACCCATTCCGAATATGTGATACGTCGTTATGAATTGCATTCGAAGACCGGTGTTGAAGACCGGATATTTTTGAAAACGGAAGGATTACCGTCGAGTTACTCTACATCGGCTGATCTTCGGTTTAGAGGTTTTATCACCCTTAGTGACGGGAAATCCTGACGTGATTGAAAATTATCCGGAATTGCAAGGGCTTCGTGAGAAGTGCCTTCGGTTCTGTTCGATCCCGGAACAGACTTGTATGGATTGTGTGTCTGACGTTACAATTTGAGATATAAAGCTGATTTCTTTCAAATACATTTCTGTTGGTGGCGGAGAATTTATTCTCTTAGCTTAACACCCTTCTCTGAGACGTACGAGCTCAGAGGTTATGTAGTTGAAATTTATCAGCGATATATCCCAATTTGGTAACGTGGCATACTGAGTGTTGCTGTGAAATGATCAGTGTTTGATCATTTGTGATATGATCATTTGTTTGATCTTATATCTTTGTGATCATAGGTTGATCATTTTGTTTGACCCGAAGCAGGGCTTTTTGAGAAAGCGTAGCTTTGTGGACGAGACTTCGTCGAGCCTCACACCCCGGAAATGGTCGAAACAGGACGAATGCGGCAAGGTTCTAGGGAGTAGCGCCCCTTAGTGTATGTCATTCCTTCTGGATAAAGGTGGTATCATGGTATGGAGCCCAGATACTTAACCTCTGTGGTTACTGCATTATTATTATCTATGTGGTTTGTTGCGAATCGGGGATCCTCGGGAAGATCGGTGACGATCGGGGGATGGCATACGCGTGTCAGTAGTTACCTATTTTTGCAGAGGTAACCCGGCCTTGTGTTGGCAGAGATCCGGTTAGGTTCTCGGGTCGTCTATTCCAGGGACGTACCCATCGTGGAAAAGGAAGTTCCTTAGCCTGACCATTTGTTGGAAATCCAAAGAAACAATACGAGCCTTGTACGGTTTTAGTTGTAGAACCTGCCATCTAATATGGCAGCTATAGCAAGCATACTATAATGGTACCTATGCTGGCTAAGATTTATATTGTACTTTCGAAATGTTTTCTACACTATGCACTAATAATAATATCAAAATGATTTGATTTTGCGTAGTAAGCATCTTTGACTATCATAAGAAGAAATCTCCTCCAAGTCTGCGTTTGCATTGTGTGTGTGGTGGGAGGTCTTATGGTAGTTTCATTTTCCAAAAGCATTGCGAATTGACATTAAAGTTTTCCTGTTGTTTATTTTAAAGATAAACTGTTTTACGATCTCACACCAGTCACCATGACTGACTCGGAGTTTATTGTTTCCCTTCTAAACTCTGGGTGCCCACCAATTTCCACACGGGCAGTCTAGAGTTAGGTTATCAGGATATTCTGGAGCTTTGGAGATAAGCTGGATGACGAGACGTAGTATTTATATCTGATAGTATTTATTCCGTTGTGTATTCTGTATGAGGACAAGTTATATAACTGTCCATTGTTGTACTGAGTTGTATATTGACTCTGATGATTGATGTATGTATAAACTGATATAGTTCTTTGTTTTAAAAGACTAGTGATTATCTATTATATATTGTTCCGCTGCGATGTGTAAGATTCTGATATTGTTTTCTGTTCAGATGTTCTGATGTTGTTGTTGTTCTTCTTTCTTCTTTCTTCTCTTTTTCTTCTATCTTTTCTTCTTCTGTTTTTTTCTTCTTTCTTAAACCCTCACTATTGGAGTTTCCGGCACTCGATTTCTCGACAGTCGATAAAGTGAGTATCGATGTTGAATTTTCGAAAGTCGAAAATTTCCGTACGTGACAGCGTGGTATCAGAGCATATGGGTAAGCGACAACCCTGCTCTGTTGGGTGTTACTCATTAGAGATAGAGTCAGTAGTACTCTAGAATGAGTTGAGTGTAATAATAGATACGAGTGCGTATTTGTTAGTGAATATAAAATTGTTTTATATTGTGATGATTGGTTTGTTGAGTGGTATATGGATTCTGGTCGGTATTGTCCGTACAACTCTATCGATAGGGATCTCTAAACACTTATATAGAACAATTCGGCACAATATTGTTTTTAAATAGGGTAAATGAAATAATTTTACCCAAAACTATTTTTGTATAGAAAAGAGATGTTTTTCTATGAAATACTATAGTATATGGTTGCATGGTTGTTAGAAAAGTGATAATATTGAAATTTTATCATTATTATATGAAATTGAATAAGAAATTGAAATCGTAACTCCAAAGTTAAGAAATAAAATTCACATATAAATGAAATTAAAGAATGTAAATTATAAATGTGAATTGTAATTTAAAACGGGATTCCAGAGAAGTTTTTGGAAATGTTTTGAAAAGAATTTGAAAATTTTGGTGATTTGGAAAGTTTAATTCCTTTTTGATTTGAAAATGGATTTCAAGGGTTTTGAAAAATGTTTTGAAGGAATGAAAAGCTCTAAACTCTTTTAGGTCGCTGGAAAATAACTTCGATGATGACCGCGGCATCGTTGGTGTTCATTTTCGGGTTTCCAAGAGAGGTATTGCTGCCAAATTGTTTTAAATGGAGGTTGTTTGAAAAATTTGGATTTTGTTTTAGAAATTCAAAGGATAATTTGAATTGTTTTCAAAAAAATGGTTTTGAAAGGTTGAAAAAGTCTCTGGAATGCTATATATAAAAATATTTATGAAATATTATGAAATTGATAACTTATAAAATATTGAAATTGAATTGAAGTAATAACCAAAGATTGAAGATAAATTCATTTAACAAGTGAAATTTATAATTGTGAATTGAGAGATAAGAAAATAAAATTTTTATACGAATGAAATTTGTAAGTATAAATTATAAGTGAATTTATAATTTGAAATAGAATTCCAAGAAGATAATTGAAAATAAAATTCATAATGGAATTAGTAAGGTGAATGTATCAATGATCTTATAAATCAAAATGTAAGTAAGTCGAAGACTTATAGAATATTTGAAATCTGATTAGAATGAAATTCAAATCGAAGACGAATGAATTAGTAATTGAAACTAATTTAAAATAGTGCAGTTATGAATGAAAGATAATTGATAAATTCAATATTTCAGAATTGAAGATAAATTGAATTCAAGTAGAATTGAAATTGTGAACTGAATCCAAATGAATTTGAAAATGCAAATTGAACGAAATTGAATATATAACTTCAATAGTGAATTAGAGATGATATAAGCAGTTATATTGAAAATTTTGTAATTGAATGTACGAAATGGTTTGAATATATGCAACTAGATATATGGCTAGTAGGATATACAGGTTATAAAGGAATTGGATTTAATTTCGAAGATAAATTTGAATTGCTCGACAAAAGGTATGTATTTAAATTTGAATATGAGATTTGATGACTTATTTCTCTAGCCGCTTGGCTTTTTCTTTTTCTTTTTGAAATCTGAGAGTCCGTAGGGACGTTTTGTAGTCGTGCCGTATTAGCCGCGCAAAGGAGACGCTGGCAAAATTTTACGGAAATTTAGGGTGTTAGAAAATTTTTGAGAAATTTTGAAAGTTAAAATTTGAATTTAAACTCGAATTTGAATTTTTAAGCAAACAATGTTGTTTGAAACTTATAATTGAAATTGGAAAGTTAGTTGAATAGATAACGAATCTTTAGTAGAGAGATTTGTTTTGAAAGATTGATAAAACTATTGAATGTTGAAAAATAGTAGACGAGTTAAGGACCATTTTTCCTAACTTGTAATTTCGAGGACGAAATTCTTTTAAGGGGGGAAGTCTGTAACGACCCTGAATTTTGAACAAATTAAATTGAGAATATTTAATTAATTTTAAATATTTGAACGATGATTTAATTTGAATCCCCGAAATAACTTTGAATTTGGCAATTAAATATTAAAATTTAATCGATTGAAGCTGAATAAAAATTTGAATATTCAATTTAAAGTTGAAGAAAAATATTTCAAAAGCTTTTAAAATTCGTATTGATATTACTAAAGATAATTGAAGCTTCAGAATCGAATTTGAAAACGATTTGTTCAGTTTTGAAAATTATCGTTCGTATCGATATTTAAAAATAGTGTTCCGGGGCGCAGTCTCGGAATTTGACGAAACCAGTTCCATTGGGTCCGTAATATTGTATTATTACCGGATTTCAAATTTCATATTTTTCGGAGTTGCTGTGTGACCATACGATATGCAAATGTGTTGAATTTTAAATCGAATTTAAATTTAAATTTAAATTGGAAATTCCACAGCACGATTCTCTTCCTTCAAACGCGCCTAGATTTAAGCCTAGAATCACGAAATGATCGTGCAAAGCCATACCTCCTTCCAATTTTAAATACTCCTTTTCCTTCGTCTGCTCTAAACAAATTTTCACAGAAGAAAAATAAATGGCCGAGCTTTGAATTCTTTCCCCAGTGTAATTCACTTTCAATTCGAACTCGCGGCTTCCCATTCCCTTCCTCCCCTCTTTCAAATTCGAACAGCCGAGACAAATAAAAAAAAAAAAAACCCAAATTCGTTCTGTAAAATAGGGGGGTTTGATTGCAGTCGAGCTCGAGCTCGAGCACGTGGAATATGGCGACGTCACGATTTGGTCGCGAATTGATTTCCGCGTTCGAAGATTTGGAGGTGCGACTACGTCGAAGCTCGCAGTGACAGGCGGTGGCACGAGGTCGCGTGCGCGACACTAGGGTTTGGAGACTTCGTGGGAGGCTGGAAGATGATTCCAACAGGGCAGGCGACTGGAAGGCGCGCGTTCGAGTAGGGGAACTCCAGCGTGGCGTGCACGATGGGATCGAGAAGGTTGAATTCACGGCATGTTCGTCGTGGTAATCGAACTCTGGTGGTCGCGAATTCGATGTCAGAGCGTAGTGAGGTATTTGCAGTTTTCCCCTTTTCCGTTCAAATACGACTGTATATATATGTATAAAATTGAACAAAGAGAAAAAAATATATACAGTAGAGTTTTTATATGCAGATTTTCTAAAATATATATATACATGTTTGGGAGAAAAAAAATATATATAATAGTAAAGTCCTGTTTAAAATGTATATATATGATAAAAAAAACAAGAGACAGATTGTTAATAAATTTATATGCAGTAAGATATATGCAGTTTGGAATATTGTATTTATTTTGGGTATTTTACAGTAAGCTATATATGCAAAACAGAAATTATTTTAGATTTTGGGACAATATAAGCATTTATATAAAATAGATTTTATAAAATCTATATAGAATATTTTTATAAGTGTATAGGCAGTTCAAAGGGATTTGTTTAGAAATTTTAAAAGTATTGGTTTAAAATTAATATTAATTACCTTAAGATTTTTAAAAGGGTATTAGATTTAAATTAAATAGATTAGTAAAGAGAAATTGAGTTTTAAAATTTAATTGTAGTTAAATAAAATTTTTAAAGGAGAAATTTGTTAATCTAAAACAATTGAAACGAAAATTTATTGTTCAGTCTTTCGAATATTGATAGATTGTATGAAATTGTTTATACAAGGTATAAAGCAAGAAAAATCAAGTCAGGATGAAAATGGATTGCAAAATAAAAGCTAAGGTGAGATTTTCTCACTCAATTGAAAAGTGGAATTTTCAGTTATTGATTGATTGCTGTTTGTATTAGATATGATAGGATATATCTATATATATAGCAGTATATACATATTGGCATATGTATATATTGGATTGATTGATTCCCGCCTCGTATAGCGGATGAGACCCTATTGCGCCGTTAGTAAGCGGATTTTTATAAAACCCATATACCGCGATAATTCCGTACTGGAGCGGAATTGGTATTGTGCTGATGTCTTTGGATGCAGGGAAACAGGTTGGAGGGATCCAACTGGACCCCTCACATTGATTGAATTTATTTCTACTGTGATGTGATAATCTGTGAATGATTATTGATGTTATTGAATTGATGCCTGGAAATTGTTTGAAAAGCTAAAATTTAGCTGAATGGATGTTTGACATCATTGGATTCCAAAGATAAACGAAATTGAATTTTTGAAATTCAAGTAGAAAATTTCTAAGTGAATCAATTTTTGAAATTGAAGAAATTTTGAAGAAAGGAATTTTAAAATATAAAAAGTAAATTTTTATAATCGTATTGAATAAATTCCAGAATAAAGTGAAAATGTTAAATAAATGGATTTCGTAAAACAGTGATTATAAATTGAAGAATTTAATTTAAATTTGGATTTTAAAATAGATTGAAAGAAACGATTGAAATTTATTTCCTTAAAAAGGAATTTATTAAAAGAAGATAAGCTGGAAATCCAACTAGAAATTTAATTGGTAAATTGAAATAAATTGGGAAATCAATGTAAAATGATTTCAATTTGAAGAATCCATTTTAAAACAGAATATTGAATAAATTGAGAAAAAAATGAGGAATTTACTTAGTAGTGATAAATAAATTTTTAAATCAATATCGAAATTGATTTGGGATTGAAGTTTTTATAAATAGAAGTGAAATTTATAAAAGTTGTTTATAAATCCGAAATTACTTATTTGATAAGTAAAATTGTAGAAGTTGACAAAAAGAAGATTTATAAGTCGAGGGTGTTATTAAAATAGAAATAGAATTTATAACCGTGTTTATAAATTCGAAATCGATTGAATTTGATAAATTAAATATAGAAGATTATTAAAGGAGATATATTCGCGATTTTGGACAGCGAATTATTATTGAAGTAAAACGTGTAGAAAATAGTGAAATGTAATTAGTGAAGTATATTCACGATTTTGGACAGTGAATATAGTGTTAAGTAAAATGGATATGGTTTTGGGAAAGTGATATTTGAAATGAAGTTAATTGTTTTAAAAGATGCTTTAAAACGTGTGAACTATCGAAATCATAGATTTCAACATTTATTGTTGAAATAGACGTTTTCGAGAAATATAAGGAAATGGTGGACTATAACACTGTTGTTATAGTAAATGATTTCCAAAAGGAAATGTTTTTATATAGTATTGGGATTTACATATCTATCTTAAATTCCGAATCCCTATACTAGTGATTTTGAGTCGTCGTAACGATGTTTTACGTAACATTCGTTTTGACTCAGAAAAAATTGTGTTATAGAAATAGATTTCCTTAAAGAATGAAATATATACTTAATATTGTTTTTAAGTATATCGAATATTTTCAAGTGTTGAAAATAAATAGATTTGTGAATTACTTATTATTATATAAGTATGGAATTGCTTTTCCAATATGAAATGAACGTTTTTGAGATTTATCTTCTTAAAGATAAATCGAAATGAATATTGAAATCGATTGAAAATCGAATATCAGTAGATATTCGAAAATATAAATTCACTATGGAATTTATAAAGGAAAGGGAAACTTTTTAGAAAAATAAACGTTGATTTATTTTTGAAGTGTGGAAATTTTATATCTAGTAAAGATATTTTTGAAGATAAATAATTTGGAAAATTATTTGGAATCTGATGATGTTGCGCATCTTTATTGATAGTTAAATAACCGACTATCAATAATTACCTATAGATAGGTATTTGTTGTGAATTGGATGAATTTGAATGCCACACTTATTTTTGAGAAATCGCTCACTATTCGGGTTAGCCGGGAAAGGACCATGGGGTCGTATAACCCATTCCGAATATGTGATACGTCGTTATGAATTGCATTCGAAGACCGGTGTTGAAGACCGGATATTTTTGAAAACGGAAGGATTATCGTCGAGTTACTCTACATCGGCTGATCTCCGGTTTAGAGGTTTTATCACCCTTAGTGACGGAAAATCCTGACGTGATTGAAAATTATCCGGAATTGCAAGGGCTTCGTGAGAAGTGCCTTCGGTTCTGTTCGATCCCGGAACAGACTTGTATGGATTGTGTGTCTGACGTTACAATTTGAGATATAAAGCTGATTTCTTTCAAATACATTTCTGTTGGTGGCGGAGAATTTATTCTCTTAGCTTAACACCCTTCTCTGAGACGTACGAGCTCAGAGGTTATGTAGTTGAAATTTATCAGCGATATATCCCAATTTGGTAACGTGGCATACTGAGTGTTGCTGTGAAATGATCAGTGTTTGATCATTTGTGATATGATCATTTGTTTGATCTTATATCTTTGTGATCATAGGTTGATCATTTTGTTTGACCCGAAGCAGGGCTTTTTGAGAAAGCGTAGCTTTGTGGACGAGACTTCGTCGAGCCTCACACCCCGGAAATGGTCGAAACAGGACGAATGCGGCAAGGTTCTAGGGAGTAGCGCCCCTTAGTGTATGTCATTCCTTCTGGATAAAGGTGGTATCATGGTATGGAGCCCAGATACTTAACCTCTGTGGTTACTGCATTATTATTATCTATGTGGTTTGTTGCGAATCGGGGATCCTCGGGAAGATCGGTGACGATCGGGGGATGGCATACGCGTGTCAGTAGTTACCTATTTTTGCAGAGGTAACCCGGCCTTGTGTTGGCAGAGATCCGGTTAGGTTCTCGGGTCGTCTATTCCAGGGACGTACCCATCGTGGAAAAGGAAGTTCCTTAGCCTGACCATTTGTTGGAAATCCAAAGAAACAATACGAGCCTTGTACGGTTTTAGTTGTAGAACCTGCCATCTAATATGGCAGCTATAGCAAGCATACTATAATGGTACCTATGCTGGCTAAGATTTATATTGTACTTTCGAAATGTTTTCTACACTATGCACTAATAATAATATCAAAATGATTTGATTTTGCGTAGTAAGCATCTTTGACTATCATAAGAAGAAATCTCCTCCAAGTCTGCGTTTGCATTGTGTGTGTGGTGGGAGGTCTTATGGTAGTTTCATTTTCCAAAAGCATTGCGAATTGACATTAAAGTTTTCCTGTTGTTTATTTTAAAGATAAACTGTTTTACGATCTCACACCAGTCACCATGACTGACTCGGAGTTTATTGTTTCCCTTCTAAACTCTGGGTGCCCACCAATTTCCACACGGGCAGTCTAGAGTTAGGTTATCAGGATATTCTGGAGCTTTGGAGATAAGCTGGATGACGAGACGTAGTATTTATATCTGATAGTATTTATTCCGCTGTGTATTCTGTATGAGGACAAGTTATATAACTGTCCATTGTTGTACTGAGTTGTATATTGACTCTGATGATTGATGTATGTATAAACTGATATAGTTCTTTGTTTTAAAAGACTAGTGATTATCTATTATATATTGTTCCGCTGCGATGTGTAAGATTCTGATATTGTTTTCTGTTCTGATGTTCTGATGTTGTTGTTGTTCTTCTTTCTTCTTTCTTCTCTTTTTCTTCTATCTTTTCTTCTTCTGTTTTTTTCTTCTTTCTTAAACCCTCACTATTGGAGTTTCCGGCACTCGATTTCTCGACAGTCGATAAAGTGAGTATCGATGTTGAATTTTCGAAAGTCGAAAATTTCCGTACGTGACAGACACTGAAATCGAGTCAAGCAAAGCAAAATTGGCACGAATTCGACGGATAAAGCTGATAACAGAAATCATAAATCAAAGAATCAGCTAGATATAACAAGCGAAATATATGTATATATATTTTTAGACCAATATAAAAAAATAACTTTAAAATAAAATATACACTAAATACATACATCACATGCTAACATATGCAGACGTGTATAAAGGTACAACTGACACGCATATATGCAGACCAATAACTATGCAGTTATGCATATAACACAAGTGAATATCCATTTCTAACACACGTGCATATATACGTGTAAACAATTTATGTGAACAAAATATATAGTAGGGGCTTCTTAATAAAATATATTCTTAATATAATATATGCAGTCAAATAAAATATAACCTACAGTACATACTCACTTTATTGTAACCCAAATACAGATCACACGTAACATATACTCTAACTATATAGCTTACATTATCATAAAATAATAGGATATATAGCTACTTTAAAACAAAATCAACATTACTACTGTTTTACAACCGACATTGCAAGTTTCAGCAAATGTATGCATACACTTAAATATTACTACGGTTTATATATCACATCTAAGAGAAGGTGCTGCGTGCTTCAAGTTATTCTTTTTTTTTCTTTTCTTTTTAAACTTACATATGTACATAAAAGAAACGTGCCGCATATATGACAATATTAACCATTATAAACTTATATAAAATATATAAAAAAATCAATACATCAAATACCCACGGCTTACCATTTTAAACATATACTGCAACTTGGTTATAGTAGCTTTATATAGATTTTTATATTATATTATACTGAAAGGAAAAGAAATCAAAACACATATACTTGCAGATCTAAGCCAATGCAAAACTTGTATATAGCTACATAACATATATGCATATTAACAGTTTTAACAACCTTTATATGAGCCGCTATATATTTGTCAAAATATTATGTATATGCGAACAACAATTTTATTTAACTCATAGGTTTTACATATATAAGTAATAAATTATATAAAAACTTTATGTAACCCAACAACATACCATAACTTAAACAAAAATGCAAACCCAATATACATAACAAACTAGTATAATTGGACACGAGACTTCAAGGAAATATAAAATACTACGCAAGAGTACATATTATAAAGTACTAATATATATATATATATATATAACAAAATCAAAACAACAAAACTCTTATACATCTCACGTACACAACTTTATATATATTAAATATTATACAAAGCAAAGTAAAATACATATACAAAATTACAAACCTTTGTAATTTTACTTGTAAAAACAAGTATCCAGAGAAGAATGAAACAAGGCCAATAGGCTGTTCTTCCCGCATGGACGTGGAGGAGTGTGCTCGGCCAAGCAGTGGGAAGGGAGGTGGTACGGCCAAAGCTTGATCGAAGAGAGAGGGCAGCGAAGGGTTGGTGGCAACTGTTGTCGATGAAGTCAGAGGCCAAGGGGAAAGAAAGTGACAGGCGGTGGAGGGTTTGGTTGCCGACGTGGGGAGCAGGCCGGTTGGTGGAGAGAGGAGGTTGGTGGAAGGCGGTAGGGAGGACAGAGGGAGGAGGGCGGAGATCTGAGACTTCGGTTGATGGGTGGGAAGGGAAAAGGTGAAAAGGCCGGAGGTGCAGAGACGCGAACGTGCTATTTTTTGTCATTGAGAATTTGTCGAAGCACAGCTTAGGGTTTTAGCCAATTATTATTTCTAGCGCTATAATATTTTTTTTTTATATGAAGCTCATGAAAATGGAAATAAAAAGGAGAGGAGATAATGTGCATGAAAGCTGAAGGGAAGAAGATGATGCCAAATATGAATTTGAGAAGTAGGTACGTGCATAAGGCAAATAAAATGCACAAAACAAATAGGTGAGCTGGCTTTATAAATTCTTTCCCAAAGCAACGGCAAGATGAATTATGCATTGGTTCGGGAAAAATTTACTAAGGCAATAAATTTTATTGGACTGCACGACTATCAGTAAAATACGGTGGGAATTGAAAAGACAATGGGGACCAAAAGGTTGACAGTGGGTACCGGTACGGTTAGTCATCTCGCAGATTTCGTCGTGAACCGGATGCCGAAATAATCGTATAAATATATCGTGAAGATCAGCATGACGAGACGATCGAAATGGTATACAGATATTGGTGGTACGATTTAATTATAAAAATTCGAATTTTCTAATAGCGGAAAAATGCAAGAAAAACGCTGAAAAATAAGATCGACGGAGCCAAAGATGTCCGAATTTGGAAAAACGACAAACTGACATCTTGCTCAGAAGATGATTTAGAATTTTTCTATGTAAAAATATTTAGGTTTCGGAAACATTTTATTTTCATCGCTTTTTAACTGATTAAATTGAAGTGAATTTACGCGCGAAATAAACTTTCATATTTTCGGACGAAAATTTACCAGTTGCTATGTTTAACTAGACGTATTCCAAATATTAAATTTTTATTTCAAAATTTTATCGTTTAAAATTTCACAAAATTTCAACTAATTGCGTTATTAAAACAGTTGAAATTTACGGGTCGTTACACTCTCCCCCACTCAAAACTTTTCATCCCCGAAAAGGAACGAGGTAGGAGAATAGAAACAATCAGCAAGAAAAAAAACAGATTTGAAATACAATTAATTTAAACCATATAAATTCAATTTAAATTAATTGATATTCAACAATTGATTTAATCTATTTGATTTCACTAAAATCAATCTCAACTATTTCTAAATTCATTATCTTATTATCCTATCTAACTCTATTAACATCTTTATAATCAAAATTTAGTGTATAACATTTGTTATAAACTCTCACATTTTATTTATAAATACAATTTATATTATATATATTATCCAATTACATATTCAACTCTTGAATGATTTAGGTAAGTTGTATTAGGATGCAGTTGAACAATATACAAATAAAAATTTTCCCAATTCAATTATTCAAGATTAAAAATTTATTCCAAATTTTGGTTTTATTTATAATTAAAATCATCTTTTAACAAAATTTAAGAATTAGATTTCCGATTAACTTTAAACAATTTAGAGATATATATAATATATTTATATCAAATCAAATTAAATTTTAAAAATAAGATACTTATATATATGTAAATCAAAATATACTGAAGAAATTCAAATCAAAATATTTTTTTCAAAACAAAACCGTAGCAAAGCTACAGAATGGTTTCTCCACTTCGGAACTCGAAAATGAATGTCGATGATGCGGCCGCCATCACCGAAATTATTTTCCAGTGACAAAGAGAAGAGCACTTATTTCAACATTTTAAAATTCTTTGAAAATGATTTATATTCGAAAATATTTTAAATCAAAGTTTAAAACTTTCACATCAAAGTTGAAATCACCAAAAATTAAATTCTCAAATTCTTTATTTAAATTCGTTTCAAATCCGAAATCAAATTATAACCAAGTTTCATAAATTCATTTATTTTTATTATGCAATAGTCAATGATTTACAAAACAATAAATGAAAATCAAACATTATTATTTCAGACAATAAATTTATTAACAATTTAATTTCAGAAAACTTATATTCATATATAATATAATCATACAAAACTTTTATTTTATTTATCAAATTTGAAAACGATATTGTGTCAGTTTGCTCTACTCAAGTGTTTTGGAAATCCTATCGATAGCGTTGATCAGACGAATCGATCGGAGACCCAAATCAACATCAACAACTCAAACAACACAATACATTTTAAAACATTTTAAATATTAATTTACAAATACATTTCTTTGCTCGACGATACAGGAATGAATTTTTCAAAATAAGGATAGGGTTTCAAATTTGATGGACTTAAATCAAAGAGAAATTTGATTCGAATTCAAGTTCGAAAGAAAAGATAAGATGATTCAATTAACAAAATCGGGAGATGGATAAGCTTATTTAATTCACGGACAACCTTAACCGGGTCGACCGTGACTTCAAGAATAAGATCCATGTAGAATTCCGAGGCAAATCGACATTCGATCTCATGAAATAGAATTCAGGTATAGCAGGAGGTAGATAGCATCGTAAACCGAGGATACAGAAATCTCCGGTAAATCAATGCCTATTGTAAAGGAGTTTCACCCCTTTACAAATCATTCGAAGATTGGCGAGACCGCCGATCTATTATAGATAACATTCAAAATGGAGTTATGGGGTGCTCCAGAATTGAAAGAAGACGAATAGTGAAGGACACGAATAAATTTCAGAACCGAGGGGAAACGTTCCCAAATTCAAAGGAATTGAGTCACAGGAAGAGATTGAAACTCGAATGAGAGTGATTCTGTAAATACATTTACCCTATATGCTAAGTTTTGCCTAGAGCTACCAAAGCTCTGATACCAACTGTAACGACCCGATATTTTGGACCATTCGCATCCATTATAAGTGTATAGGCAGACACACATGCCGGAATTGAATTGCTCAAAATACCGCGTTGTTAATTTAAATTTGGCAAAACTGGACATATACAGTAAATAAGTAATCACAGAACACAGACACAGAGTAATAATTTGCAGCGGAAATAAAAGAGATAGTAGTTCATGAAGCTACTATATAAATGTATAAGTTACATCAGAGTTTTACAACAGAAGAGTAATACGATACATCAGATACAAATCAGAATACATCACTGGAATCATCGAATACTGAAAGCAGAATGGATGGCTGGATCTTCAAGCAAAGCTCCAACTTCAAAGGTGAGTCTCGAATACTGGATCACTCGGTCTGACTCGAGCGTAAAGCAAAATACAAAACACTCGAGTCAGGATTAACATTCTTATATTAATAAATCCAACTCAAGTGAAATAGCAATTGAAATACAAGTAACTCAAAGGATGTTTGGAATAACCATCCTTTAAGGATCCGTTAAACTATCTACTATGTAGTAGTGTACGATAAGTAGATAATGTCTATCAGTAATATAAGAAGATATCAAAATAGTGTTAAGTCATGGCCCATTCCACCCTTAACACATTTTTATTCCCAAAAGCATATACAAGACCGTAGTTTCCCCAAAACCGGAAGTCACCAGAGGGCAATCCATATACTAAAGGTACAAATCAAAATCGTAGTGGTCGCGTATAAATGGAATACAAGTATGACAAGGCACATGAGGCAATACCCAAGGTAGTGATACTACCGTTCGCCTGATCCGGACTGGTGAGAACGCAACGCCGCAGCGCCCGCAACACCGTGAAACAACACTCCCAAAATCAAGGGTGCACCAATCGACAACAAGTATAAGTAGTTCGAAGAAGTGTGTCCACTTGAGGTAGCTAATCCTCCATTGGCCCGGCACAGCTTCTGTTTTAGTCATTTCCAATTTGACACAAGTGTCAAGGCTATCCATCATCGTTCTCTTTCTTCAGTCATCACGTACATCATTCCAACCACTTCATTCTGGATCATCACTCCGCATATAGTTATTAAAGTGGTTTCGGTTCAGATAGAGAGTATATCCATTACCGATCCCGGTCTCTTTAATAACTTTCGTAATTATTACACCGATTGGTCATTTATATATTTCCAAACCAAATCAAATTCAATTTCAATTTCAATTAGAATTTGTAAATCAACATTTCATTTGCCTTTCGAAATCAATTTTCAAAATTTACGTTTCAAAACTTCCAAATTCATAATTTCAAAGTCTTATAATTCAATAAAAATCTTTATTTAAAACAATTCAAATATTGATTCAAGTTCATACAAAATTTTCATTTCGAAATTATTAGAATCAAATTAGTTTTAACATTCGAATCAATTTACATTCATTTATCGATTTCATTCAATATTCGTTAAGTAAATTTTATCATTCAAAACAATTCTATTTAATTTCCAATTCATTAAATCAACTTCTTAAGTTCAACTTCATTATATCAAAACTTACAAATTGAATTAAATTAAATTCGTCAAATCAAATTCTTTAAATTTCAGGTCTTACATTGATTCCAAAAATATCACATTTTCATTTCTTGTTAAAGAAAATTCAATTTCAATTATTTATTTACTTACTTTAAATAATTTTCCAAAACTTAATTAATAAAGAATCTCCATTTCACTTATTAACGAAGTTCAAATTCCCTTATCCAAAAGTTCAATTTTACTTATTAAAGGATTCAATTCAATTTGATCATTTAAATCATTCAATCTTATTTAATTATTAAATAATTCAAAACTTAATTTATTGAATAATTTCAAAGTTTAATAATTTCAAACTTAATTATAATTTCAAACTTAATTATTAAAACATTCCAAAGTTAATGATTTCAAACTTAATTATCAAATCATTTCAAAGTTAAACAACATTCTTTCATCGATTACATTGTAAATATTTTGTTTCAGATTATTAAATATTACAATTTCCTTTCATTAAAATTCAGATTTCAACTTCATTTCAAAACCATAATATTTATTCAAATAAAATCCTTATTTTATTTTTAAATCAAATTATTGACCAATCGGGTTTTATTTAATTTTCTATCCTAGGTCAAAGTTCAATTTGGGTATTTATCATTTCAACCCGATTCCAATTCAATTCAAAATCAAGGCATAACAAAGGGAACTTGCAGTGTGATAACTGGGATGGTGTCAAAGTAAATAAACAAGCAACAACAAACAATAACAATCCAATAATCGATTCAAATAATCCCGAAATAACTGTATTAATTCGCATTGTTATTTGTACGAATTAATATAATTATTCCTAGAATCTACACTATCATTTCATGTAGATTAAAGATTATTACACTAATTATTCATACGGTTCTTCACTTGTCATCTATTTACAATTTCATACATCATCAATTTAACAACATACATTCAGTGGTTCGAAGTGTAATTAAACAAATCCTACGTGTCAATAATTTAACAGTTAAAGGGGTCATATTATACAAATGTCAGTTAATCAAATTTAACATTTAACTATCCTATATCAAGTTCAATTGCATACTATTTATCATTTTAACATTAACAATTTAACGTCCAATATAAACATCAACAATCAATCAATTATCAGCCAAACTATATTATCATCGCATAAATAATTAACAGATAATGGTGTCAGATGTCACAGGTGAACTGATACAGGTAATAGCATATATAACAGTGTAATTAACTAACAGCGGCATATTTCAATTGTCGTTTCAATTGAAATCAAATTTAATAAATAAAAGAACGTTAATCGTGAGTGAGTGCTCACCTTTCGAGGCTAAAGAGTACCGAAGATGACCCAGATACGCACACTGATACGGACACTGAAATCGAGTCAAGCAAAGCAAAATTGGCACGAATTCGACGGATAAAGCTGATAACAGAAATCATAAATCAAAGAATCAGCTAGATATAACAAGCGAAATATATGTATATATATTTTTAGACCAATATAAAAAAAATAACTTTAAAATAAAATATACACTAAATACATACATCACATGCTAACATATGCAGACGTGTATAAAGGTACAACTGACACGCATATATGCAGACCAATAACTATGCAGTTATGCATATAACACAAGTGAATATCCATTTCTAACACACGTGCATATATACGTGTAAACAATTTATGTGAACAAAATATATAGTAGGGGCTTCTTAATAAAATATATTCTTAATATAATATATGCAGTCAAATAAAATATAACCTACAGTACATACTCACTTTATTGTAACCCAAATACAGATCACACGTAACATATACTCTAACTATATAGCTTACATTATCATAAAATAATAGGATATATAGCTACTTTAAAAAAATCAACATTACTACTGTTTTACAACCGACATTGCAAGTTTCAGCAAATGTATGCATACACTTAAATATTACTACGGTTTATATATCACATCTAAGAGAAGGTGCTGCGTGCTTCAAGTTATTCTTTTTTTTTCTTTTCTTTTTAAACTTACATATGTACATAAAAGAAACGTGCCGCATATATGACAATATTAACCATTATAAACTTATATAAAATATATAAAAAAATCAATACATCAAATACCCACGGCTTACCATTTTAAACATATACTGCAACTTGGTTATAGTAGCTTTATATAAATTTTTATATTATATTATATTGAAAGGAAAAGAAATCAAAACACATATACTTGCAGATCTAAGCCAATGCAAAACTTGTATATAGCTACATAACATATATGCATATTAACAGTTTTAACAACCTTTATATGAGCCGCTATATATTTGTCAAAATATTATGTATATGCGAACAACAATTTTATTTAACTCATAGGTTTTACATATATAAGTAATAAATTATATAAAAACTTTATGTAACCCAACAACATACCATAACTTAAACAAAAATGCAAACCCAATATACATAACAAACTAGTATAATTGGACACGAGACTTCAAGGAAATATAAAATACTACGCAAGAGTACATATTATAAAGTACTAATATATATATATAACAAAATCAAAACAACAAAACTCTTATACATCTCACGTACACAACTTTATATATATTAAATATTATACAAAGCAAAGTAAAATACATATACAAAATTACAAACCTTTGTAATTTTACTTGTAAAAACAAGTATCCAGAGAAGAATGAAACAAGGCCAATAGGCTGTTCTTCCCGCATGGACGTGGAGGAGTGTGCTCGGCCAAGCAGTGGGAAGGGAGGTGGTACGGCCAAAGCTTGACCGAAGAGAGAGGGCAGCGAAGGGTTGGTGGCAACTGTTGTCGATGAAGTCGGAGGCCAAGGGGAAAGAAAGTGACAGGCGGTGGAGGGTTTGGTTGCCGACGTGGGGAGCAGGCCGGTTGGTGGAGAGAGGAGGTTGGTGGAAGGCGGTAGGGAGGACAGAGGGAGGAGGGCGGAGATCTGAGACTTCGGTTGATGGGTGGGAAGGGAAAAGGTGAAAAGGTCGGAGGTGCAGAGACGCGAACGTGCTATTTTTGGTCATTGAGAATTTGTCGAAGCACAGCTTAGGGTTTTAGCCAATTATTATTTCTAGCGCTGTAATATTTTTTTTTATATGAAGCTCATGAAAATGGAAATAAAAAGGAGAGGAGATAATGTGCATGAAAGCTGAAGGGAAGAAGATGATGCCAAATATGAATTTGAGAAGTAGGTACGTGCATAAGGCAAATAAAATGCACAAAACAAATAGGTGAGCTGGCTTTATAAATTCTTTCCCAAAGCAACGGCAAGATGAATTATGCATTGGTTCGGGAAAAATTTACTAAGGCAATAAATTTTATTGGACTGCACGACTATCAGTAAAATACGGTGGGAATTGAAAAGACAATGGGGACCAAAAGTGTGATATCCCGGGAATTTGGACAATATCAATTTAATAATTTATATTTAAAAATTAAATTGATTTGATGATCTTTGTTAATAAATTTGAATAAATTTAATAATCTAATTAAATAAATATTTAATTAGTGATTTATCTTTTAAAACTTTAATAGAATGATTTCTATTTATAATATATATAAGTGTATATATTGTAAATAGATGAGTTGGTTTGAATTTAACAAATGAGATTATATTTTCAAATTCTAATATATATTGGTAATTTGGAAATCATGATTAATTTAATATTAAGTTTTTCAAAAGTTATTTAATAAATAACTATATAGTTTAAAATACATATTATAAATGTTTAATTGTTTAAAAATAGATTTTTAGCTTAAGTTTAAATTTAAATGAAAAGGTTTGTTTTATTTCTTTTTAAAATATTACTTGATATATATGATTTAAAAATAGAAGTTTAAATACAATTTACATATGGCCTTAATTCATTTAAGTAATAAGTAATTTATAATCTCTTTTATAAACTATTTAAAATGGTCAAATGTGTTATTTTCAAATAATAGATATATGTTTTGTTTTTATATATAAATATAATTGGTTTTATTTACATTTTCTTTAAAGTAATTTATATACATATACATATTAGGTAAGTATTTATAAATAGTAAACTAGTATAAAAGCTTTTATTTACATTTTAAAATAAATAAATATATGTATTAAATACTTAAAAGACAAATGTCATTATATTAAAGCCTAATATGACATGTGTTAAGTAATAAATATAACAATATGACAAATGTCAAGATTTTGTTTTTCTTTTAATTTTTAAAATTAATCATTTCAGCCTTTATAAATATATATCCTTTCTCCTCTCCATTTCTTTTCTATTCTTAAAATTCTAAAGCTAAGAAACTTAAACAATTCTGAAAACAATCTTCAGCCTGCAAAATTCTTCTTCAATCTGTAATTAACATTCCCTTCATTCCAAAATGCAAATCAATTTCCCTGTAACCTTTTCAAATCTGTAAACATCTTCCAAAATCAAAAGCCAAATCCTATAACCAATTCTCTAAAACAATCTGATCATCAAAACTCCTCAAACCAGAGATTTATCAAATCTAAAGCCTGTAATCTTCTTCAAAAATAAAACCTGGAAGTGCATTTTCAAAATTTAAAACCAAAGCCTGCAAGTTCTCTTCAACCTGAATCAAAGCCTGCATGTACTCTTCAAGACAGAGATAAGCAAATAGATCTGGGATCAAAAGCATGCAAGTTTTAAAATCAAAACAAAGATGCAACTAAAATTTTCAAGGCTGTTTTCAAAGAAATCAACAAAGCTTTTAAAACCAGAGGCTCTGTTCTTCCTCAAAACAGTGAGTAACTTTATATTTAAAATATAATTGGTTGCATGCTAGATGGTTGAATATAAATGTGTATTGATATGTGAATGTCTGATATTTGTGTGCATGCTGGTTATAAGTGATCTGTTCATCATTTGTTCTAAGGGAGTAACATCTTTTCTGAAAATGCTTAAGTATAAATGTGGTTGCATGTGAATCTCTGAAGCAAGAATGTTTGTATCTATATTAATTTTCTGTGAACATTTGGATGATAAATGTGTGCATGTTTGTGAAATATCTGAACTTCTCTGTTCTTTGTTTTAAAACTAAGATTTTGGTCAAAATCCATTATTCCTTTAACCAATCTCTGTTTAGTCTTAGAATTCAAATAAAATTTGTATGTTTAATCATAGATTAAAGTTTAAAATTTTATTTAAGTAGATTAAATTTGAAATGGCTCTGTAAAATCAAGAAGAACAGTATAAGTTGGAGTTATGTTAAAATTTCAACATCTTAATTTATTGATTCAGGGTTATGAATCAAATCCCTAGACAAAATCATGATTTTTAAAAATAAAATCACAAATTCTAGTATTAGGATCAGAGAGTAGTTCAGGGTTGACTGAAATTTGAGTTTTTGGTCATTGCTGATGATCTCAAAGGTTTGGGAGGTCGGGGTTTCTTCTGGAGTTGGAAGAACGATTGGGTAGTTAGGGAAAATTAGCAGAGAGAAGATCAGATCATCGTGGTAGTTGCGGTGGAGGATTGAAGTCTGTAGCCCTAGTTTGGGTAGATTTGGTGTGTTTGATCGTCATGGCTTCTTTGTTGAATCGAGTTCAACGAAATTAAGGGAGATAGTAGGGGAGATGTTGGCGATGGTGTAGACGGAGTTTCAGCAACTCCGATGATCGGAGGCAGGAGTACGAAGGGGTTTCCAGGCTTTAGTGTGTTCGAGCTGTTGATGTTCCAGGTTTCGATTTTTAGGCTCGAATTCTCGTTTTCGATTTCAAGTGTTGATCGAAGGTTGGATGATCGTAATCTGGTGTAGGGTTGATCGTCGATGTGTGGGGATGCTCGGTGATGGTCGGAGACGTTGCTGGTGACGGTACACGTGCACGCGATCGTGTATGTTTCTCTGGTGAAGTCTGGGTTTGCAGAGGATGGTACTCGGGTGAGACTCGAAGTATTTAAGGGTGCGACTCGAAGTAAATAGGGTGAGGCTCGAGTAGTTTTGTGTGCCAGGTTTTTAAAAATCTGGGTGGTTTAAATTTAAATCTGGATTTAAATTTGTTAAACAAAATTTAAACAGGATTTTAAATCAGAGTTTAAATATACAAATCCAAGTGGTTTTGAATCTTAGGATTGGAATAAATAAGTTTTATAAATTTAAATATTTTAAATTGTTGTTATATTTAAATGTTGAAATTAAAAAGAAATTTGATTTAAACCTTTTTGAAAAATTCTTTTATAAGATATAGAAAATTCTTTACCATGTAAAAAGTTAGAAATTTGGTTTTAAACTTTGGTAAAGACAAGTTGGTATTTATTCTAAAATCAGAAATTAAATAAATGATTTAAAAATAGATTTGAAAATGAATGTTTTCAAATATATTGTGAATGAGATGTAACCATGGGAAAAATGTTTTTATCTTAAAGATTAAATTATTAAGGTAATTAAAATGGTTTAATTAATTAAATTAATTAATGTTTTGGATTGATTAAATTGTAATGAAGGATTTAAATTAATTTAATTAAGGTTTAAGATGAATTAACTAGGACTAATTAATATATAATTATGGATTATGAATTAGAGAATTAATTAATGTTTAGGAATTAATTAATAAAGTAATTTAAGATTAATTAAGTTATGGTTAACACTTAATTAATTAAATAATTAGAGTTTAATTAATTGGTTATTAAGATTTATTAATTTGAAATTAATAATAATTAATCTAAGTTAATTACTTAAGAAAAGTAATTAAATAATTGTTAATGAAAGTCATTAACTATGGATTATTAAATAATTAATTTATGTAATTAATTTTAATAATTAATTAGATTAATTAATTTAAAGATAATCAATTATAGAATTTGTTTTAAATGGAATTACTTAATGGAAGTAATTAAGAATTAATTACTTGTTGTAATTAATTGAAGTTAATTTGATTTAGTTTAAGTTAAGTAATTAAGTTTAATTAAATTATAATAATCAAGAGATGATTTGATAATAATTACTTTATGTAATTATTAAGGTATGATTATTTAGGAAAGTAATTTGAGTTTAATTACTTATGAATTAATCAAGGGATTAATTAAGAAATTAATTAAGGAAGTAATTAATTTAGTTAATGAAAGTAATTAAGGGTAGTTAATTACTAATTGAAGATTAATCAAGGTGATTAATAAATGTTATTTAATTTAAGGTTAATTACTTAATGTAATTAATTTAATTAAGTAATTAATAATTAAGTTGTAATTAAGGATCATTAGTTAATATAATTAATGATGTAATTAAGATTGATTAATTAAGTATAATTAATAAATGAAGTGATTAATTAATGTAATTAATTAAGAATTAATGTAGTTAATTATAGTTGATTAAGTTAATTAATTATAGTTAATTAATTAATGAAGTAATTAAAGGATAATTACTATAAGTGGTTAAGGATAATTAATTTAAGTAATTAATTAAGGATAAATTACTTGAAGGTAATAAAAAAAAAATAATTAATCAAAAATGATTAATTGAAAAAGGTAATTATAGGATAATTAATTAATTTGTAATTAATTAATGTTTAAGTAAGAAGGATTTATAAAATAAAGTAATTAATTTAATTAACTTTAAATTAATTAAAGATAATATAAATCATTACTTATGGATGGATGATAATACTGAATGCTTTGCATTTGTTTGATATCTCTGATGAGATATATGTTGTGTGATATGGATGTTTAGTAGAATTGTGATGATAATATGAATTATCTGATAATGTTGATTATCTGTTGAGAATTATCTTTCTATGTGTATAAGATAATTGTATTAAATTGTTTTAACCTTTAAAACAACTTGGCCTTAAAAAAATACGTTTTGGATTTCGATGAGACCGGGATCGGGTTTCCGTATACCGGATTTCCAGGTCTGGAGACCCGAATACCACATCGATCCAAATTTACGTTAGGTCGTGAAATCCAAATGGAGCAAGTGAAGACTCGAGGTGTAAGAACGATTCTTTGTCAGTATAACTCTGTGGGTGATTCCGTAATGAGTTGACAGAGATAGTACTTTCAGATTCGAGATAAAGATTTAGAGTGCAAGGGTTATTGTCGTTAACTCTGAGGGTGATTCCAATACGAGTGTAACGAGATAATGCCTTCGGTTTCGTTCGAACCCGGAACGAACTTGTATGGATTGAATGCTTTCAGAACATTGTCAGGTGGACGATGAGCATTCTAAGTGATGTGTTCTGTTTTAAGGTAATCGTGACCTCAAGCCTCACAAACCGGGAATGGCTAAAACAGGCGAGGTGCAGCAAGGTTAGTGGGTAGCACCCAAGTAGGACAAGATTATCTCTGTCTAGAGGTCCCTTCTTATTATTATTCGGCTGTGTGGGCAGTTGTGAGCTCCAACTGCTGGGATATCTTGTGCGGGAATTATCCAGTAAGGGATGTTCCGGCCTTGTGTTGCAGGGGATTGGGAGTGATCCTCGGTACGGTGATCTAGGCCACGTACTATGACGGGCGGTACCCCGGTAGCCCTGCCATTGATGGAATCCAAACTCCAATAAGTGCCGTACGTTTTAGTTGTGCCCAACTATGTTGGAACGTGAGATGTAAGCATTCCAGCTATTTCATATTTATTTGAAAACCCTAGACCTATTATAATACAATCGAATTTCCTATCAAATGTTTTGGTTAGCGTAAGGTAAAAACTTACCCATATTTATTGGTGGGGAGTCTTACGTGATACCTTTTCTTTCAAAAGGTTTTGAAGTTAAACAAGTTTAACCTGTTACTCACACCAGACCCATGTCTGACCCAAGTTGTTTATTTCTGTTTTATAATCTCTTGGGTACTCAAATTTTTACGAGTAGCCAAGGGATTCAGGTTAGCTTTGGCGAGTTATCTGGAGTAGCAATGGAGCAGGAGGCTTCAACGTTCGTAGATATAGTATTCCGCTGTGTTAATCTCTGTGATAGAGTTTTGTATTGTATCTGAGTTGTAATGTCTAGACAGATGTTTATAACTGTCTAGTATGTGATGTGTATATGCTGTGTAACTCTGATAAGTGTTGTATACCATGTAATAGTTATGTGATATATTATATTTTGTTCCGTTTCCGCTGTGAGTATCTGTTGTTGTTTCTTTCTCTTTTCTCTTCTTTTCTCTTTTCTATCCCTTTCTTTCTTATTAATGATGCGTCATTCTGTGGAATGAGTGGCGGGTCATTACATTTGGTATCAGAGCGATAGGTTGAGTGAATACCTAGGCTCTGGAGTGGTGTCTATCTTGAGAGAGCGTATTTGTAATTTTTTTATAACTATATATATATATTTTCTACCTATTTGTTGGGTTACCTGTTCGGGTTTTCCAATATGAATTATAAGGGTAGATGAGGTAGGTGGTGTGTGAAACACAACTACCAATGGTTGGAGTTAAATGTTGAGGTTGGAAGTATCTATCGAGACTGTAGATCCAATACCGTCTCGAGTAAGCTTTGTTGTAAAGGGTTTCATCGATCTCTGAAGGGAACTGTTAAAGTTCGGAGTTTATCTTTGAAGTTGGATGAGCAGAAGCGAGTGATGGTATCTTGGTAACTTCTGGAAGTAGTAGCTGTGTGATAAGACGCAGTGACTATGGATGTTTTCGAAGATATTTTCTTTGGGACAAGTTTGAGGAGTATGTATACTTCGGTGTTGTGGCTGAGTTCAGCATGGTGTTTCTGTTGTTTGAGGTTCGAGTTTCTCGAAGAGCTTTGGTTAGGAAGTCTTTGGCATCAGTGTCAGCAGTGCAGCTCGGAGGTGTTCTCTGTGCCGACAAGGAAGTTTTCTGGCTGAGCAGTTTTCTAGAGGTGAAGAGCAGAAGCAGCAGAGTGGATCCATTTCTTCAATGGATTGGATAGATAAGCGTAAGCTGTTCTGGTTGGTAAAGAGAGATCAGTTTCTTTTGAAATAGGCTGGGTTGATCGCAAAAGTGACTTGCGATTACTGAGTGTTCTCTTGGGTTATTAGAGTTTTCTGGATGTCTTCAAAAAGTCAGAAGTTGGTCTGCATCTGGAAATTGAGTTTTCTTATCGACTGGATTCCAGGAGTGGTACCGGTGGTTCAGCATAGTGGAAGGATAGTCCCTTGAGATAGAGTTTGGTGAAGCAGCTCAAGTTTTGATGGAGTATCTGAGTTTTCTTTATGGATCCGTTGAACCATATTTCTGGGATGTGTTGTCCAGTTGTGCTCGTGTTCTTCATCAGCATTCTTATCTACTTCAGATCAGAGTTGTACAGCGGGAGCAGTTTGGAAGTGCTTTTGTTTTATCTTTTCCAGATAGGAGAAGTAAGTTTAGTCTTCTGATGTTTGAAGAGTAGAGATTGTATTCTTGATTTTGGATAAGTGTTTGATCTATCTCTAGTTTTGGAATCAGCAGTTCAGGAGGATTTGGTAGTTGAGTCAGACTCGTCTGTAGTCTGATATCCTGTCTAGTTCTGTAGATCTAGATGAGTAGGAACCCTGTAGCTTCGTAGTTTAGATTGTTTGTAGAGCGAGTGTCCCGGTATATATATACTTGGGGAAACTCGAGGAAATTCTATCCAGAATTTTGTCTGGATAGTTAGAATTGTTTGTTTGGATGATTGGTTGCTATGATGTTAGCATATGGATGATAGTATATGCTTGTGATTTAAAATTAAAATCTTTGATAGATTATTAAATTACCTTTGTTTAAATTTCGGGGACGAAATTATTTTAAGGGGGGAGGAATGTGATATCCCGGGAATTTGGACAATATCAATTTAATAATTTATATTTAAAAATTAAATTGATTTGATGATCTTTGTTAATAAATTTGAATAAATTTAATAATCTAATTAAATAAATATTTAATTAGTGATTTATCTTTTAAAACTTTAATAGAATGATTTCTATTTATAATATATATAAGTGTATATATTGTAAATAGATGAGTTGGTTTGAATTTAACAAATGAGATTATATTTTCAAATTCTAATATATATTGGTAATTTGGAAATCATGATTAATTTAATATTAAGTTTTTCAAAAGTTATTTAATAAATAACTATATAGTTTAAAATACATATTATAAATGTTTAATTGTTTAAAAATAGATTTTTAGCTTAAGTTTAAATTTAAATGAAAAGGTTTGTTTTATTTCTTTTTAAAATATTACTTGATATATATGATTTAAAAATAGAAGTTTAAATACAATTTACATATGGCCTTAATTCATTTAAGTAATAAGTAATTTATAATCTCTTTTATAAACTATTTAAAATGGTCAAATGTGTTATTTTCAAATAATAGATATATGTTTTGTTTTTATATATAAATATAATTGGTTTTATTTACATTTTCTTTAAAGTAATTTATATACATATACATATTAGGTAAGTATTTATAAATAGTAAACTAGTATAAAAGCTTTTATTTACATTTTAAAATAAATAAATATATGTATTAAATACTTAAAAGACAAATGTCATTATATTAAAGCCTAATATGACATGTGTTAAGTAATAAATATAACAATATGACAAATGTCAAGATTTTGTTTTTCTTTTAATTTTTAAAATTAATCATTTCAGCCTTTATAAATATATATCCTTTCTCCTCTCCATTTCTTTTCTATTCTTAAAATTCTAAAGCTAAGAAACTTAAACAATTCTGAAAACAATCTTCAGCCTGCAAAATTCTTCTTCAATCTGTAATTAACATTCCCTTCATTCCAAAATGCAAATCAATTTCCCTGTAACCTTTTCAAATCTGTAAACATCTTCCAAAATCAAAAGCCAAATCCTATAACCAATTCTCTAAAACAATCTGATCATCAAAACTCCTCAAACCAGAGATTTATCAAATCTAAAGCCTGTAATCTTCTTCAAAAATAAAACCTGGAAGTGCATTTTCAAAATTTAAAACCAAAGCCTGCAAGTTCTCTTCAACCTGAATCAAAGCCTGCATGTACTCTTCAAGACAGAGATAAGCAAATAGATCTGGGATCAAAAGCATGCAAGTTTTAAAATCAAAACAAAGATGCAACTAAAATTTTCAAGGCTGTTTTCAAAGAAATCAACAAAGCTTTTAAAACCAGAGGCTCTGTTCTTCCTCAAAACAGTGAGTAACTTTATATTTAAAATATAATTGGTTGCATGCTAGATGGTTGAATATAAATGTGTATTGATATGTGAATGTCTGATATTTGTGTGCATGCTGGTTATAAGTGATCTGTTCATCATTTGTTCTAAGGGAGTAACATCTTTTCTGAAAATGCTTAAGTATAAATGTGGTTGCATGTGAATCTCTGAAGCAAGAATGTTTGTATCTATATTAATTTTCTGTGAACATTTGGATGATAAATGTGTGCATGTTTGTGAAATATCTGAACTTCTCTGTTCTTTGTTTTAAAACTAAGATTTTGGTCAAAATCCATTATTCCTTTAACCAATCTCTGTTTAGTCTTAGAATTCAAATAAAATTTGTATGTTTAATCATAGATTAAAGTTTAAAATTTTATTTAAGTAGATTAAATTTGAAATGGCTCTGTAAAATCAAGAAGAACAGTATAAGTTGGAGTTATGTTAAAATTTCAACATCTTAATTTATTGATTCAGTGTTATGAATCAAATCCCTAGACAAAATCATGATTTTTAAAAATAAAATCACAAATTCTAGTATTAGGATCAGAGAGTAGTTCAGGGTTGACTGAAATTTGAGTTTTTGGTCATTGCTGATGATCTCAAAGGTTTGGGAGGTCGGGGTTTCTTCTGGAGTTGGAAGAACGATTGGGTAGTTAGGGAAAATTAGCAGAGAGAAGATCAGATCATCGTGGTAGTTGCGGTGGAGGATTGAAGTCTGTAGCCCTAGTTTGGGTAGATTTGGTGTGTTTGATCGTCACGGCTTCTTTGTTGAATCGAGTTCAACGAAATTAAGGGAGATAGTAGGGGAGATGTTGGCGATGGTGTAGACGGAGTTTCAGCAACTCCGATGATCGGAGGCAGGAGTACGAAGGGGTTTCCAGGCTTTAGTGTGTTCGAGCTGTTGATGTTCCAGGTTTCGATTTTTAGGCTCGAATTCTCGTTTTTGATTTCAAGTGTTGATCGAAGGTTGGATGATCGTAATCTGGTGTAGGGTTGATCGTCGATGTGTGGGGATGCTCGGTGATGGTCGGAGACGTTGCTGGTGACGGTACACGTGCACGCGATCGTGTATGTTTCTCTGGTGAAGTCTGGGTTTGCAGAGGATGGTACTCGGGTGAGACTCGAAGTATTTAAGGGTGCGACTCGAAGTAAATAGGGTGAGGCTCGGGTAGTTTTGTGTGCCAGGTTTTTAAAAATCTGGGTGGTTTAAATTTAAATCTGGATTTAAATTTGTTAAACAAAATTTAAACAGGATTTTAAATCAGAGTTTAAATATACAAATCCAAGTGGTTTTGAATCTTAGGATTGGAATAAATAAGTTTTATAAATTTAAATATTTTAAATTGTTGTTATATTTAAATGTTGAAATTAAAAAGAAATTTGATTTAAACCTTTTTGAAAAATTCTTTTATAAGATATAGAAAATTCTTTACCATGTAAAAAGTTAGAAATTTGGTTTTAAACTTTGGTAAAGACAAGTTGGTATTTATTCTAAAATCAGAAATTAAATAAATGATTTAAAAATAGATTTGAAAATGAATGTTTTCAAATATATTGTGAATGAGATGTAACCATGGGAAAAATGTTTTTATCTTAAAGATTAAATTATTAAGGTAATTAAAATGGTTTAATTAATTAAATTAATTAATGTTTTGGATTGATTAAATTGTAATGAAGGATTTAAATTAATTTAATTAAGGTTTAAGATGAATTAACTAGGACTAATTAATATATAATTATGGATTATGAATTAGAGAATTAATTAATGTTTAGGAATTAATTAATAAAGTAATTTAAGATTAATTAAGTTATGGTTAACACTTAATTAATTAAATAATTAGAGTTTAATTAATTGGTTATTAAGATTTATTAATTTGAAATTAATAATAATTAATCTAAGTTAATTACTTAAGAAAAGTAATTAAATAATTGTTAATGAAAGTCATTAACTATGGATTATTAAATAATTAATTTATGTAATTAATTTTAATAATTAATTAGATTAATTAATTTAAAGATAATCAATTATAGAATTTGTTTTAAATGGAATTACTTAATGGAAGTAATTAAGAATTAATTACTTGTTGTAATTAATTGAAGTTAATTTGATTTAGTTTAAGTTAAGTAATTAAGTTTAATTAAATTATAATAATCAAGAGATGATTTGATAATAATTACTTTATGTAATTATTAAGGTATGATTATTTAGGAAAGTAATTTGAGTTTAATTACTTATGAATTAATCAAGGGATTAATTAAGAAATTAATTAAGGAAGTAATTAATTTAGTTAATGAAAGTAATTAAGGGTAGTTAATTACTAATTGAAGATTAATCAAGGTGATTAATAAATGTTATTTAATTTAAGGTTAATTACTTAATGTAATTAATTTAATTAAGTAATTAATAATTAAGTTGTAATTAAGGATCATTAGTTAATATAATTAATGAAGTAATTAAGATTGATTAATTAAGTATAATTAATAAATGAAGTGATTAATTAATGTAATTAATTAAGAATTAATGTAGTTAATTATAGTTGATTAAGTTAATTAATTATAGTTAATTAATTAATGAAGTAATTAAAGGATAATTACTATAAGTGGTTAAGGATAATTAATTTAAGTAATTAATTAAGGATAAATTACTTGAAGGTAATAAAAAAAAAAAAATTAATCAAAAATGATTAATTGAAAAAGGTAATTATAGGATAATTAATTAATTTGTAATTAATTAATGTTTAAGTAAGAAGGATTTATAAAATAAAGTAATTAATTTAATTAACTTTAAATTAATTAAAGATAATATAAATCATTACTTATGGATGGATGATAATACTGAATGCTTTGCATTTGTTTGATATCTCTGATGAGATATATGTTGTGTGATATGGATGTTTAGTAGAATTGTGATGATAATATGAATTATCTGATAATGTTGATTATCTGTTGAGAATTATCTTTCTATGTGTATAAGATAATTGTATTAAATTGTTTTAACCTTTAAAACAACTTGGCCTTAAAAAAATACGTTTTGGATTTCGATGAGACCGGGATCGGGTTTCCGTATACCGGATTTCCAGGTCTGGAGACCCGAATACCACATCGATCCAAATTTACGTTAGGTCGTGAAATCCAAATGGAGCAAGTGAAGACTCGAGGTGTAAGAACGATTCTTTGTCAGTATAACTCTGTGGGTGATTCCGTAATGAGTTGACGGAGATAGTACTTTCAGATTCGAGATAAAGATTTAGAGTGCAAGGGTTATTGTCGTTAACTCTGAGGGTGATTCCAATACGAGTGTAACGAGATAATGCCTTCGGTTTCGTTCGAACCCGGAACGAACTTGTATGGATTGAATGCTTTCAGAACATTGTCAGGTGGACGATGAGCATTCTAAGTGATGTGTTCTGTTTTAAGGTAATCGTGACCTCAAGCCTCACAAACCGGGAATGGCTAAAACAGGGGAGGTGCAGCAAGGTTAGTGGGTAGCACCCAAGTAGGACAAGATTATCTCTGTCTAGAGGTCCCTTCTTATTATTATTCGGCTGTGTGGGCAGTTGTGAGCTCCAACTGCTGGGATATCTTGTGCGGGAATTATCCAGTAAGGGATGTTCCGGCCTTGTGTTGCAGGGGATTGGGAGTGATCCTCGGTACGGTGATCTAGGCCACGTACTGTGACGGGCGGTACCCCGGTAGCCCTGCCATTGATGGAATCCAAACTCCAATAAGTGCCGTACGTTTTAGTTGTGCCCAACTATGTTGGAACGTGAGATGTAAGCATTCCAGCTATTTCATATTTATTTGAAAACCCTAGACCTATTATAATACAATCGAATTTCCTATCAAATGTTTTGGTTAGCGTAAGGTAAAAACTTACCCATATTTATTGGTGGGGAGTCTTACGTGATACCTTTTCTTTCAAAAGGTTTTGAAGTTAAACAAGTTTAACCTGTTACTCACACCAGACCCATGTCTGACCCAAGTTGTTTATTTCTGTTTTATAATCTCTTGGGTACTCAAATTTTTACGAGTAGCCAAGGGATTCAGGTTAGCTTTGGCGAGTTATCTGGAGTAGCAATGGAGCAGGAGGCTTCAGCGTTCGTAGATATAGTATTCCGCTGTGTTAATCTCTGTGATAGAGTTTTGTATTGTATCTGAGTTGTAATGTCTAGACAGATGTTTATAACTGTCTAGTATGTGATGTGTATATGCTGTGTAACTCTGATAAGTGTTGTATACCATGTAATAGTTATGTGATATATTATATTTTGTTCCGTTTCCGCTGTGAGTATCTGTTGTTGTTTCTTTCTCTTTTCTCTTCTTTTCTCTTTTCTATCCCTTTCTTTCTTATTAATGATGCGTCATTCTGTGGAATGAGTGGCGGGTCATTACAAAAAGGTTGAAAGTGGGTACCGGTACGGTTAGTCATCTCGCAGATTTCGTCGTGAACCGGATGCCGAAATAATCGTATAAATATATCGTGAAGATCAGCACGACGAGACGATCGAAACGGTATACAGATATTGGCGGTACGATTTAATTATAAAAATTCGAATTTTCTAATAGCGAAAAAATGCAAGAAAAACACTGAAAAATAAGATCGACGGAGCCAAAGATGTCCGAATTTGGAAAAACGACAAACTGACATCTTGCTCAGAAGATGATTTAGAATTTTTCTATGTAAAAATATTTAGGTTTCGGAAACATTTTATTTTCATCGCTTTTTAACTGATTAAATTGAAGTGAATTTACGCGCGAAATAAACTTTCATATTTTCGGACGAAAATTTACCAGTTGCTATGTTTAACTAGATGTATTCCAAATATTATATTTTTATTTCAAAATTTTATCGTTTAAAATTTCACAAAATTTCAACTAATTGCGTTATTAAAACAGTTGAAATTTACGGGTCGTTACATATATTGAATTAAATTCCAAATTTTGGAAAAAAGCCTTAATAAATGGATTTCGGGTAATATTATTTATAAGTTGAAGAATTTATTTAAAATTTGGATTTTTAAATAGATTTGAAGAGATAAAGAAATTTATTTCAAAAAGGAAATAATTTGGAAATTCGTTGAAAATTTGATTTGGTGTTTTGAAATAAATTTGGAAATCAATTTGTAATTTATTGATTATTAATTTTCCATAACTAGTAAAATTTATTTATAGAAATTTATCTGACTTTAAATTAGTCAGATAATTAGAGTAATCCTACTTATGGATGTTTGAATCGTATTGGATGTTGAATTATTTGATATCCCAAATATGTGATGCTTTGTGATATATCCTGTTCTGTGTTGTGATTTGTGATCTATTTATTAATGATATGTATATCTGTGATCTGTGAATGAAGGATAAGCATTATAGTTTATACCGCTTATCAATTATATTGTTATATTTGATCTGTAATGGTTGAATGTTGTTGCACTATTGTGTTAAACCCATGAACTACACAATACACACACAAATGTGGATTTCACGTGGAAATCGATTAAGTCACAGATTTTTATCAATTTTGAAAATTGAATTTTTGAATCCAAATTAGTTTTGGAATTGGAATTGAAAGTTTTTGAAAATGAGATTCAAAAATAAGAGTTATTTTAAATAACTTAATAAAATTGAAATTCGAATAATTTGATTTAAATTTTGAATTCAATATTTTGAAATTGAATTCAATAATTTGGGAATTTTGGTTTAAAAGATTATGCAAGTGTAAAAGGTGTTTATATGGGTTTTTAACCATTTAAAATATGGTTTTGGAAATTTAAATTTAAATCCAAGTTTTATACTTGGATGGCTTTAAACTGTGTAATTGTAACCAATTTTTCCCAAAACGAAAACTATCTGTTTTCAAATAATAATAGCTTTCATAAAGTGAAAAGATTTCCAATTTGTATCGAAACATTTCAAGTTGAAATGAAATTGTGAATAGTTTGGAAAAACTATGAATTAACCTTTGTGAAGATGATTAAGCTTTATCTTGAAATCAAAGAAGATTTTAAAAGGTGTATCTTTTATATTATAAAAGACTTGAATTGTGAATAGTTTTGAAAGCTATAAGTTAAATCTTGATTTAAAGATTTAATGGGTTAATCCAATTGAAATGGGAAATTATTTGGGAATCTGTGAATGAATCTTTGTGAAATTGGGTGAACTTTGTGAAGTAAATCTTTTTGGTTAAAGATTTAAAATGGTAATTTGTTTAAACCATTTAAAGGAAAGGATTTGGGTAATAAGTTGTGACTTAATTGAAATCCCTATATCCAAATGTTTTAAATATTGTGCTCACTATTCGGTTTAGCCGAGAAAGGACCTTTGTGTCATATAACCCATTCCGAATAAGTGATATGACGATATGGATAACATTTGAAGACCGGTGGTGAAGACCGGGTATTTGTGAAAACGATAGGATGACCTATCGATTGTCTCTGCACCGTTAGCTACGGTATAGAGATTTCCTTTGTGATGGGAAGTTCGATCGGGATTGTGAATACCCGGATTGCAAGGGCTTCTTCGGAAGTGCCTTCAGTTCTGTTCGAACCTGGAACAGACTTGTATGGTTACATGTCTAACATTACACTTTGAGATATAAAGCAGATTTCTTTCAAATACATTTCTGTTGGTGGCGGAGAATTTATTCTCTTAGCTTAACACCCTTCTCTAAGACGTACGAGCTCAGAGGTTATGTAGTTGAAGGTTATCAGCGATATATTCCCAATTTGGTAATGTGGCATGCTGAGTGTTGCTGTGTGATGATTATTTATTGATCATTTGTTGATCAAAGCGTGGCTTTGTGAAAAAGCGTAGCTTTGTGGACGAGACTTCGTCAGACCTCACACCCCGGAAATGGTCAAAACAGGAATGATGCGGCAAGGTTATGAGGGTCGCTTCCTTTAGGGTATGTCATTTCCTTTTGGAAAAGGGTGGTATCAGGTATGGAGCCCTGGTATTTAACCTATGTGGTTACTCCAATCTCATTTACTGTGTGATTGTTGTTTTGTTGAGGCGCCTCGGATAAAGGTCCCAAAGGACCAGGGGTGGCATATTCGTGTAGTAGTTACCTAGTGTAAGAGGTAACCCGGCCTTGTGTTGGCAGAGAGCAGGTTGACTCTCGGGACGTCCCGCCAGTGGCGTTCCCATTGGCAGTAGGAAGTTCCTTAGCCTGACCATTTGTTGAAAATCCAAAGAAACAATACAAGCCCTGTACGGTTTTAGTTGTATTACCTGCCATGGAATGTGGCGGTAACCTGCTATTGAACATGGTAGCTATAGTAGGCATAAGTTCGAAATGCCTATGCTGGCTAAGATTAATATTATACTTTCGAAATGTTTTCTGCACTATGCACTAATAATAATATTTAAAAGAATTTGCGTAGTAAGCATGTTTGACTATCATAAGGAGCAATCTCCTCCAATTTTGCGTTTGCATTGTGTATGTGGAGGGAGGCCTTATGGTAGTTTCATTTTCCAAAAACATTGCGGATTCTTTTCCTTTGTATTCCTTTGTGCAAATAACTATTTTTAGTTCTCACACCAGTCCCATGACTGACCTGGAGTTTATTGTTCCTTTCCTAAACTCTGGGTGCCCATCATTTTCCACACGGACAACCTAGAGTTGGGTTTTCAGGTCATTCTGGATTCAGGAGATGTTGTGGAGCTCAAGTGGCGAGCTGGATGCCGAGACGTATCACTTGTATATGATATTATTTATTCCGCTGTGTATTCTGTATGAGGACAAGTTTATATAACTGTCTATTGATGTATTGTGTTGAATATTGACTCTGATGTGATGTAATGTATAAACCGATATAGTCTTTGATTTAAAGATTATTCATTTATCTATTATATGTTGTTCCGCTGCGATATGTGAGATTCTGATATTGTTTTTGTTGCTTCTTCTTTCTTTCTGTCTGCTTCTACCTCTTCTTTTTAACCATAACAATTCGGTTTTCCGGCATTCGATTGCTCAGCAGTTGATATAGTGGACGTATTAATGTCGATTTTCGGAAGTCGAAAATTTCGAGATGTTACATTTTATATTTTCACAAAAACACTTAGCTTTAAGTTCTACACAATTCGGAAGTTTTCGACTGTCCAAAATCGCTGAAAACTCCATTTCATTTTAGCAGATGAAATCTTCCAAAAACATATCATAGCATGATGCACATACTATACCATCCTAATGCATAGGATACATGTGTTCATAAAATAACTTAACTAAGTTTTATTTATTTTTATTGAACACACTTTACCCAAAAAGGGACAAACAGGAAAAGGTTTCAGCGTTTATTCCGGTTATACCACTGTCAGTTGGGCCCCAAACATAGTATACATATAAAAAGTTCTACACCAAAAAGTTCATATCTAATTTCTCTTAAGAAAATCTTTAGGACTAAAACCAGGTTTTATTTCAAATTAATTGAAATAATAATATATACATATATCTTTTGTATAACAAGTCATACTTTCAGGATTTGAGTCAAAATTTGTTTTACTAAAATAACTTATAGTATCCCCTATTTAGAAACCCAAAAATGAATGCCGATGATGCTGTGATCATCATCGAAATTAATTTCAAGCGACAGGAGTGAGATCTGTACATCCAAATCATGCCCTTCGGTCTTAACCAAAATCATTTTCAAAGCGGTATCAAATACCATGTAAATATTACTATGTATCATGACACCAATTTCATAAACCAATTTCTCGAATAAATAATTTCAAATAATACTACTATTATTTTTCCAAAATCTTGAAAAACATTTTCAAAGATAATAGGATTTAAGTTCTTAAAATATCAATTTTAATCCTTTTTGTTTATAAATCATATTTTATAAACCATACTTATATAAAATCTTTTCACAAATGTTCATTTCCAAAATACCTTTTCTTTCCTCATATTAAATAAAAATCTTTCACTAGATTCAACTTTTAACCAAACATTATCACCGAATGCCTTATAGTTAAACCCTGAAACTCAATTCAAAAGGTGTTCGTTTCAATGTATCAACAAATACTGTCTACCCAACCCATGCAATAGGGTAAAACTGCTCATAAATTGGTCGTGCATAAATTAACAATCAACAAACAAAAGCCATGCTCATAAACTAACCGAGCATGACTAATCAATCAACAAATGATAATAATGCATGTAAATTGGCTGAGCAATATTAAGTTAATAATGCTATAAATGATAATAATGCTCATAAAATGGTCAAGCATGTCAAATCATTCTATAAGGGATAGCAATGCTCATAAACTTACCGAGCATGGCTAAACTAATTAATGAGGGGTAACAAATGAACATCATTAATCCCTACATTAATTAAACTACACTTTAACAATTCATACTCATATAAGTTACCTTTTATAAAATCTTTAATTTTCGTAGTTGTAATTACCTTTAATGTATACACTTATAACAAAGACAAATATGCTCTCATATATATAATATACCCAATTCATGCTAGTGCATTCCATTACCCTATCTCCTAATGAGTCAAACCCAACCAAAGCCAAGGTTCTTGCTTAACCTTCGGCTCTAATACCATATGTAACGATCTCCCTTTTTGAAGGTGACTACACCGTGGGAACCTCGTTTCTGATTTTACGGCTAGCCTCTCGACTTCTAAACCAAACCGTAAAGGGACATGTAGGGGTAAGAGACAGTTGTCACACGTTCATCTATGTGAGAACCCCTGCCACATACTTACCAGAAACGATAACATATAACATAAAAAGACAATACAAACTATCACTCTAAGATAAAAAACATTATAGAGTTACAATTGTAGATACTATCATATGTCAGGATAGTTATAACAATCTGTCCTTACAAATGTTGATCTATACATAATAGGAATGTAGTGAAAATAAGAATACTACGGTGGGTGGAACATCCAGCTTGTCTTCTTGAACTCCAATGAACATCAACAAAAACTTGCTTTTCTCAGATTACTCGAAAGAGCACACAAGGAATTTAGAGAAAATAAAAACCACGCATCAAACATAAGTCTGGAATGAGAAACTCAAGAAATATGTGGCCAACATATAACAATACTTTTGAGACCATCTGGAAACGGTTATCCTTTCAAAAGAACCACCATCTAATAAGTACATAAGCTGATATAATACATAATGTATAGTGTGTAGAACATAAATATATAACATAGCCGGAATGGTTACAGTAATTACATTCAACAACATATTTAGGGTATAATCAAAACTGATAAGGTACGTTCGCATAATGGATTTTCCATAGAGATCTCTTCGGTAAAGCCAAATCCAAATTCCATGCACAAGGGTCAGAAAGTACCTTCCGAGTGTCGTATATCTCTTAATAAAATATGCTATTAAGGTAAACATAAGCGACCCATCGTTCAAACATAAACTTGAACAAGGTGAAAAAATATCATCAACTCCCACCGACCAACAATCAATAAGTATCTCTAAATTTGAATTTGATAATACCGTGATGCGGGTTAGCTAAACCCCATGTTGTGCATCCTACTTTGTTTTCTATCTTTTTCGATGTCGAAGTCATGTTCAACATCCCTCACATGAGTCTTCATGACTTGAACATTGATCTCCATAAGGATCCCAACATAAGTCGTCTAACGAATGCTAACACCGACCCCTCCCTTGGACTTAACCTTAGGATAGCCAGTTCAACTCTACAGCATTCCACTTCACAGCCGAAGCATAGAACCCGTATATCAGTTTTAAAGTGGTATTTGATAAGTAGAACACTTACTTACTGATCCCAGTCTCCTCAAAACTAATTCGAAGAATTTTGTCAAGTTCAATAGTCGATTAATCTATTATCAATTCAAAATAGATGATCATATATGGAAACCAATTCTCGTATACTTATCATGTTTCTGACCTTTTCGTCTCAGACTATCCCTCGGTCAAGAGTGAAGCCGGTAGGTTAGAGCTCAATTGCTTCCTTGGCTACTCGAATATCAATCTTAACTCTCAAATTTAGACAAGGTCACTTCACTGGCTTTTAGTGGTAAGTAAACGACTAAATGCTTTCCATAAATGAGTAAACATACAAAGCACGAACAAGTAATAGAAAGTACAATTAAGTCACATAAGCGACTTCTAGTCCCCTTAATAATTAATTAATATTTATTACTTAAAACCTCTTTTATTAGTAAAACTTCTCTTATCTAATATAGTTTTGTTTATGAATTTCTACTATTCATTTGTGCTCTTTCAATATTTTAAAAAAGTATTCATATACTTATCTCAAATGGTATAAGTATATTCACAAATCACGAAGAAGATTGCTTGCTTTAAACCTTTACTTTTTATATCTTTTCCCAAAAGATTCCATACTTATAATTTCCTTCACAATATCCATTTTAAGGATCTAAGTACTTTCATAAATCCATTCAAAAAGGTTTAACACTAATGTTACTCAAACATTGTCACTTCAAACTCAAAACCATTTCACTTATGCTTATCTTTAAAACATTCTTTTAAAGATCTATTTACATTCATAAGTATAATAAGAAAGGGTTAAAAAACGAATGTTATTAATACATTGTCACAACAAACCCAAAACCATTTCACTTATGCTTATCTTTAAAACATTCTTTTAAAGATCTAAGTTAATATTTGGTTAAGCTTGATAGTCGACTAATCGACTATCCAGTTAAAAATAATAGCTTACAGAAATCACGTTTCATATACTTAACTCGTCTCCGACATTCTAACTTATACTATCCCTCGTTCAAGAGTAAAGCTAGGTAAGTTAGAGCACTGGTTGCATATCAAAGCCTGGCGTAGACACTTCATTCTTGAATCTCACAGATAGATAAGTCTACCTCGTCGACTTTTAGAGTTAAGTATAGTATTAATGACTTCCATAAATGAGTAAGAAATCAACATAATTAACACATTTCCAACATTCCTGACTTAACTATTTGTCGACCAAGAGGGAAGCCGGTAGGTTAGAACTCTACTACTTCTATCCCTACCCAAACATTAATCTTAGCTCTTACAAATAGATAAGCCTACATCGTCTGCTTTTAATATAAGCATTGTTAATTACTTTTCCGAAACATATATATATATATACACTTTAAAAATACTTATAAATAGGTTTTAAATATTGATGTAAAATATTATTTGAAAATAACTAATTTATAATTTGATGAAAATAATTAAAAACTATGCTTTCTAACTTAAAACCCCTTTACTTCCAAATTTCATGTATAATTTATTAAAAACATATCTAAACTTCAAAACAACTTTAAAATATTGCTAAATATGTTAGAAAACATCCCAAAAATTATTAGGGAAAAATTACCAAATTTAAATATCATTTTTAAATACTTATAACCATAAGCAACTTACTACAGCATTTATAAATGTGTTAAAAGTTCTTATTAAAGAACAACATCGAAGAGCACAATCTATGTGACTAGTTTTCACCACTTTAACAAGCGATTTAAGACCTAATTTTTTTACAGTAAGTAATAACCTTAGGGTACTTATAGACCATGGAAAGAAACCGCTAAGAATATTCTTTCAATTTATTTAGAAAAATGTCCAAAAACATGACATTTCAAAGTACTCATATAGTGATCTTCTTCTCGTTATAACATTTTGCAACTTTGGTTCACAATTTCTATAACTTTCCAGCCATTTCTTTAATGTACCATACACCAAAATATTGATAACAATAAAATCAAATTATCCTAAGTTAAGATCATAAATCCTCTATTTGTACAGGTTAAATGTAACGACCCGATATTTTCAGCCATTCACATCCACACATGTCGGACTTGAATTGCTCAAAATACCGCGTTGTAAATAAAATTTGGCAAATCTCAGAATATACAGTAAATAAATAATCACAGATCACAGACACAGATTAAAATAATGCAACGGAAGTAAAAGAAATAGTAGTTCATGAAGCTACTATACAAATATATCAGAGTTACATAAGATGTAACAGAAGAAATAGAGTACAACAGAAGTCTCAATAAAATAACCAAGTACGAGCTGAGTAGAACAACGGAACTGAAATAGATAGGACAAGACAAGCAGATAATCTCCAGCGATTCCAATCTCCAGAAGGTGGAATCCAAATCTGTGAATACTCAGGCTGACCCGAGCGTAAATAAAAATACAAACATTCGAGTCAGGACATACATACTTATACAATGTAAACCAACTCAAGTGAACTGTAGTAAAAGTACAAGTAACTTAGAAGATGCTTGGGACCGCCCATCCTCTAAGGATCTGTTAAACTATTTACTATATAGTAATATACGCTATATATAGTAGTGTCTAATCAATAAAGTATAATCATATAGAAAATAGCGTTAAGGGGATGGTGAACCTTAACGCGGTCGGATCTTTAAACCAAAATCGTAGTGGGCTCGATATGGTAGGTGACACGACACACAAGGCAATGCCAGGGTAGATATACCAATTACGCACATGGACTGATGAAACGCATAGCAGCCACTACCGTCCACCTCGAACAACACTCCCAAATCAAGGGTGGCCACCAAAAATCACAAAGTAATAGAATGGTATCAAAGAAGTGCGTCCGATAAGAGGTGCTACCTCACTGGTCCGAGATCGCTCCTGTTTTAGCCACCTTATGCCAACTTACGGGAGTCGGGTCTACGTATATACCTTAGGATCGTCGCCACCATCCTACTTCATTCTGGAAACTCCACCGCATACACAGTTGTCAAAGTGGTTTTCGGTATCGACAGAGAGTATGTCCATATCCGATCTCGGTCTCTTTAACAACCAATCGTTATTATAACCCGTGGTTATATTTTAAAACAGTTTATACTTCAAAATAGAATATCATTTAAAATCCAAATCTTTATCAAAATAAAGATTAAATCAATTTCAAACCATTTCAATATATTTAAAATATCATATCATTTCAAAACTTCATTTCAAATCATTTCAATATATCAAAATATCATATCTTTCCAAAACTTCATTTCAAATCATTTTAATATATCAAAATATCATATCTTTTCAAAACTTCATTTCAAATCATTTAATATATCAAAATATCATATCATTTCAAAACTTCATTTCAAACCATTTTAATATATCAAAATATCATATCCTTTCAAACCTTCATTATCAAATCATCATTAAAGTTCAAATCCAAATATTCAACTTTAGATACCCTTTTAAATTCAGAGATATCATTCATTTATTATCATTTCTAGTCATCTTTTAAATAGTTTATATTTCAACAAATTAATTCATTTAAATTCATTTAAAAGTGTAAGTATTATATTTCAAATCAAGTATTCAATTTCCAAAGTTTCAATTCAATTCAATCATTTATTTCAATTAAATTTCCATAGACCATTTCAAATCTTATAAAATTCAAATATAGATTTAATCCACAAAATAACTATTCAAATTATAAAATAAATTCCAAAGCTTTATTATCCTATATTTCATAAGTCCAATATCTTTTAAATAGATTCAGATTATAAGTAAACCAAATATTTTTCATACTAATATAAACTTCAATTATTTATTCCAAGATTTAATATCACTTCAAATTCATTTCAAAATATCAAAATATCATTTCAAAACATCATCTATTTAAATTAAATTTAAATACCATTTAATCACATTTCAAAATAGTTGTATTTCCCAAATCAACTATTCCATTTAAATCATTTAAAGTCAACTCATTATATTTAATAATTAAATATTTAATTTCCAAATTTAATCGTTTTCAAAGATCATTTATTCATTTGAATTTATTAAACAAAGAAAATTCAACTTTCGCAGCACTTAGAGAATGCTACGAAATGTTATGTTTAAAAACAGTTCATTAACAAAAGACGACATTTTAAATGCTGTAATATCTTAATTTAGTTTCAATTAAAATTTTAGTTAAATTTAACAACTATAGCACTAACAAAGTGCTACAATAACCCTTAGTTCAAATTTGCTATTTGGTTCATTTAAAACAACTACAGCATTTTCCAATGCTGTAATATCTTTACATTACATTTCAAAAATGCTGTCAAATCAAATTCAGAGTTTTATTTACGATTTCACACATAATTAACTTTTAATATAAATCATTTTAACTTATAAAATCATATATTTTCACATTTAAAAATAATCATTTAAATACCTTTATTTCTATGATTTTATAAAGTCAAATTTCCATACAAAAATCAAATTAAATAACAATTAAATTTTCATTTGTTTAATTAAATTCTTAACTTAACAACTAAGTTTAAATTTCAAAATATAACTTATTTCCATTTATTTTACTTAATTAAAAATTCACTTTTAAACAAATTTCACAAAATTCAATTTTAGTTATATTTCCAAATTCAGCTTAAATATTCATTTATTTCATATTTTAATTTATACAAAATCATTAACACTTTTCACAATTATTATTACTTAATAAAATCAATAAATTCATCTTTTAAATCAAATTTGTCATATTTTCTTACTTTACATAAATTCCATTTATAAACAAAATCATAAATTCCAAAATTAACTTATATTTCAAATTCTACTTCACCATTTACTTAATTCACTTGCTTAATTTGTAGAAAATCACTAGTATTTTTAGAAATCATTTTAAATAAACTTTAAATCAAAATATCATAATATTTACATTTTTAAAATATTTTATACCTTTAAGAAAAATATATAAACCATGGGTCTGTATAAAATTTTCTAGCCTAGGTCAAGTGATACGGATATGTATCATTTCAATCCGCAGTTTACAAAGAAAAACCGGGTTCTATCATTTCAAACCCGCAATCCCAAGTTAAATAAAATAAATAAAAAGTCGCTCAGGCTTATCATTTCAGCCCATAACGATCTTTCCCTATTCTAAAGTCCGTTCGGGTATGTATCATTTCAACCCATAGTGATTTCTATACTAACAGGGAACTTGCAGTGTGATAAACTGATATAAATAAACAGTATACAATATATAACAGTAACAGATGATATAACATGTGTATAAACAGGGATGAACATCATATAATCATAATATAACAGTTATAACAGGATGATATAAATTTACAGATTCAAATGGTGTCAGTTTACTAGTTATATAAGTACACATCGTCTGGTGAGAATTACTCACTTTTTTGTGCTGGAGATATCAACTCAAATGACACAACGGATTCCAGAAGGCACGATGACACAAAAATAGGCTCAAGTGGGAAGAGATCCAAGCTTAGAACTTGTGTTACAACCCAAAACAAAACAAAATAAAATCACAATTCAATACAACATTAAATTGAAACAACTTTGAAGTAAAAAGAGATACGAATACACAGTCTTTTGCCTTGCTTCCTACATTTGATTGCACGGCCTAGGGAATGTTTTGGCTCAGGTTTGGACATAATTTGGTTCAGGTTTGGGTCCTATAAGGCATGGCTACAAGGTATTGAAGTGGTGGAGGAGTTACTACGCATGAATATGAAGAGGCTTATGCAAAATAGTGGTTTTGGTTCAACTTTGGCTCAGTCTACAAGGTCATTGGGCTCGGCTATGACATGTTTCAGATCTGGACAGAGGATGAAGGTGATGGTTATGGGTGTGTCAAGGTGGTGGCGGCGGCTAGAGGTGGTGGTGGTGGTGGAAAAAGAGGTGGTGAAGCAACAAGGCTCAAACTAGCATGTTTTCAAGGCATATGTTGTATTTTTTTGGATTTTAGTATCATGGTGGGTTCGACCATGGTTCAGATCTGAGGAGTAGGTGGTGATAATGACAGGGAAGAGGTGTAGGAGGTGGTGGCCATGGCTATGGAGTGGAGGCCGAGCAAAAGAGTGGAGAGAACAAGGCAAAAATATATAAGAAAATAGGAAGAAAAGGAAGAAAATAAGAGGAAGACACTACCCAAAATGTTTGAAGCCATGAATAAAATGAAAGAATGGTTTCTTGAGTGAGAAATAGGATGAAAGTCATGGCTAGAAAACTGAAAATGGCAGCCAAAATGAATAAATGAGATGGTTATGACATTTGAAACGTTTCTGGACAATGAAACGTCTAGAAATGAAACGCCTTAAACTCTTCACGTTTCCATTCTTTAAAGATCAAATAAAAACAACAATAAATCAGCAAATACCTTTAAAAACCGAAACCAAGTGAAATAATATGAAAATAAATAATTAATTTTAAAGAAAATATAAAAAGGATGAAAGAAATTGCTTAAAAATACAAAACAATGTCCAGAAATTACAAACAAATCACTACTAGTCTTGGGAAAATATCCACTTCATTTTAAAAATATTATGAAGTGAAAATTTGAAATAAAATAATTTAGTTATAATTTCCAAAATAAAATAAATAATTAAATTGGAGAAAAATAGAAAAAGAACTAAAGAAAATGTTTAAAATTTGAAAACAGGGCATGGAAATTACAAGAAAAATACTACTAGCTCTAGAAAAATTCCTACCTCACTTTAAAAATATTAAAAGACAAAAATATACATAAAATAACATATTAATACATATAAAAATAAAATATGATAAAGAAAATATAATTTATACAATTTAAAATAACAAAATTGTAGAATAAACAAATTGCACTCAATATTGAAATGTACATAACTTTCACTGTTTAACTCCATTTTCAACGAAACGAAAAGCAGTGTTCAAGTTATTACATCTATTTTCATAATAAAAGATAAAATTTAAGATTTTAAAATAATTTAAATTTGAAGTTTAAAAGTCAAAGTTTGAATGGTTTGACTAGAAATTCACTTTACAGTAAAATATTCAAATTATACTAATTTGAACTATAAATCACTTAATAATCATCATTTATATTTAAAAATGAAATGTTTGAAATAAAACAAATTAAAAATAATTTTAAAAATAAAAGAAAGACCAATTTAAATATTATACAAAATCTAGGGTTGTTACATTAAAGTTAAGGGACATCGAAATGCACTTATAGCGACTGTTCTTGCTTCAAACACTTTCAAACATACTTTAATTCAATGCATAAATAAAACAACCATTTAAACTTCAAGTTAAGTCCACGCTACATGTTGAAGAGGATAATAGAAGTGATATTATACAATAAAAGATTGTCATGAATCTTCAAAGTAAGAGGGGCCAAAGTTTGTAACATTACTTAGGTAATGTCACTTTAACTTTGTATTCAAGCACACAACATATATACATAATATATACATACAAGATGGTGAGATAATTCACTTAGATCCAAGCCAAACACATACTCAAACACTCATAAAGCCATGAACACTTCCTACCATCTCCAAAAGCATAAAGATCCAATCTTTAGCACAAAACCAAGCAACACTTCCCCCTGTCTCCTATTGCTCACGGCCTCACCATGATCGCCTCATCCCATCCATCTTTTTCCACTTTTGACTTTATGTAACGACCCGAAATTTTATCACATTGATTTTTGGAATATTTAATTAGTTTTAAATATTCGATCTGGGATTTTATAAAATATAACAGAAATCTATATTTGCGCTGGACTGTTTTAAACCCGATCGACCTGATTCTTTTTGCGCTGGACTCGTATTGACGAGTATAACATCGCATTATAACTATTTGGTAGCTTGGGCAAAGTATACATTTATGGCATATTAAAATGGACTGAATCTAAATTACCTTATTTTAATTAATAACGTCGTTTAAAATTAAATACCTTAATTATTAAGGTTTATTTGGCCAAATAAAATACCGTTGAGAGTTAAATTAGATTGAATAGGATAATTGGACATCTGTTTAGCAGAATAAAACCCCATTCCGCTAATTAAATTAATTGAACACCTGTTTAGTAGAATAAATCACCGTTCTACTAATATTAACTAGGTAGGTTATATTTAGCAGAAATTAACCACGTTCTGCCATTACATTAGTGTGGACACTTAATTACGTTCTAATTGATTAGTATTGGATATGTGTTGTATTCATAATCAATTTTGAATTTAATTTACGTATCTAATGTTATGTAAATACCCGGATTATAACTTGGATAGTTTAATGGAATAAATGGTGACTTGATTAAGTACCATTGGAGTTGCTACGCCTCTTTCTAAATTTGGAAGCTAATTTTTGAATCAAAAGTTTTTTTAAGAATAACAATTATTTATTAATAAGGTTTTAAAGGATATTGATTACTTATTAATATGTTTAAAAAATTTAATAAATATTTAATAATTGTTTTTTTTAAAATGATTTAAAGTTAATTATTTTATTAATATGATTCTTAAAAGTTATTTCTTAAAGTTATTTAAGGATATCGAATTATTATTTTAAATTTATTTAATTATTGTTTAAAAAATGTTTTTAATTGTATTTTAATTATTTATTCAAAGTGATTTAACTATACTTTAATTTTTAGTTAAAGTTATTAGTTATATTGATTTAAGTTATTTGATTATATTGATTTAAGTTATTTAATTATATTTATAAGTTAATTAATTATCATATTAATATTAGTTAAATGTTAATTGATTATTGTATTAATAACGTTTTAAAGTTAGTTAATTATTATATTAATGTTGTTTTGAAGTTAACTTATTAATACAATAATAGTGCTTAAAATTAATTTAATATATTATTAATGAGATTCTAAAGTTATTATTTTGAATGAGAATTAAAGATAATGAAATAGAAGGATGTTTAAATAATAACTTGTTATTTAAAGTTATTTTAAATAATTTATGGTTTATCAAGGGAACCTTACTGACTTAAAGGGTTTGTTACATAAGTTTGTTTAAAAAGGGAAGAGTCTTATAAATGGTTTTGGATATTTATAAAAGAATTTATAAATGAGTTTTATAGATCTAAAAAGGGGAAGTTTTATAAATGGGGTTTTGAGATTTACAAAGAATATTTTATAAATAGATTAAAGATTTATAAAGAAATTTTATAAATAGATTGGGAAATTTAATAAAGGAGATATTTATTTATAAAGTAAAAGAGATTATGAAAAGAATGGTATTTTGGGTTATTTTTATCTCCGTTTAAATAACATTTGGGTTTGATCGTTTTAATATGATTTTGAAACAGGAAATCTTTCTATGTATTTTTGAGAATATACTTATACCATTTTATAAGTATATGAAAAAGGTTTTCCAAGTTTTGAAAGGAATGGTTTGCGAATATACTTCTACCGGTGAGATAAGCATATGAATATTTTAATGAATATATTGATATATTTTGGAAAGAGATTTAATATATGAAAGAAAATTTTAAGAGGCTTGGTGGTTTCTATGGGAAATGTTATCTTTGTTTGGAATGTTTGTTTATTTGAAAGTTAAATAACCGGCTATCCAATCATGGCCAAAATATGTAATCCCTCTTAATTTTTGTGGTACAGAAATATTCCCTACTTAACACGGAAGGATTTTAACTCTGGAAATATCTAGGAGAAACACGGGGATTATATGGTACAGTTACCATCGGTCGTTCTATACTGGACGTTTAAACTCGTTTTGTTCTTTTAGGACAATTGATAAGGAGATATGTCCACTTAAACGGTTAGGAGGTGATCCCCCCTTATGTATTGTCTGATTATTTCCTAAAGAACAGGTATTGAGCATTCCGGAAAATCGACGATTCATTTTTTGGAACGCCGGGGAAGCGAAAGAGTGTACTCGTAAGAGATGACTCGAAAAACATAACCACTTCGAAACCATATACGATTCTAAGGAGGAGTTTCGTGGTATTTTAAGATGTTGGAATCCATGTGTGATTCCGAAACCCGTTGGGGTATGGGAGTCTGTATGTGATTCCAAGATCTATTTGAGATCTAGGAACCCATGTGTGATTCTGAGACCCGTTAGGGTATTAGATTCCATGTGAGATTATCTATTTTGATAGCGGTGCGTGAGCTGGAACGTCGGACGTAACCTCATCGGTGGAAATGACTAAAACCAGAGATAGGAGGCATGACCAGTAAGGTTGGCAAACCCAAAGGGTGTAGTTGGCTCCACCTAGACATTACTTACAATTGTTATGCATGCATGTGGTGATGCACTCGGTCTTAGCAAGGCCAGCTATGTTTTTCCTAGGGCTGTTATGGTAATGGTTACCATTACCATTTCACAAATACCGTTACCGTACCATTTTTACTGGTAAGCGAAAATTGCTTACCGTTACCGATAGGCTGGTATACCGAAGACTGGTATACCGATAATCTGGTAACCGTTACACTGGTAATGGTAAATTACCGTTTGTCTAAAAAAGGTTAGTAACATAACACGTATTCACACCATAACGGTGCTTCATTATACAATTTATAGTGTTACCTAAGAAAAGACATAAATGAGAAAGAAGTGAAGTGTATTTAACATTATTTCACCTGCTTAATAAACTAATTTTAATCGTTTGATTGGTTCTAAATGCCTATAATAAAGCATGTTACATGAATATACATGTATTATAAATTGACTGGTAAAATTACCGTTACCACTGGTATTGAAGAAATGTTACCGATGATTTACCAGAGAAAATGGTAAATTTACCGTTACCATACCGATTAAATTGGTATACCGATTTCACTCGAAAATGGTAACCGATTGGCTGGTAATTGTATGGTAATGGTAAATTTACCGTTACCATAATAGCCCTAGTTTTTCCTATGGTACATCACTAGGGATGTATGCTGCTTTGAAAGGATATCTCTTATCCTTATACAGGAGGACCGTTCTCGAAGTACCGAGGGCACCTCTATGGAAATCCTACATAATTAGTGAATGTGGCTTATCAGTTTTTGATTATATACCTAGTATTGTTGTGATGTACACTCCCAAGCATCACAGCTACTTGATTATTATTATTTTCACCCTTAGACATTATTATCATATCATTGGATTTTCTGATATAAAGGTTTTAGTTATCGTAAGGTAAAAACCCGTCTGTGTTTACGTGTAATGTGGTCTTACGAGATACCTTTGATTTTAAAGGATTTTACAAGCTATAATAAATAAAATTCCTTGTGATTTGAGTTTCTCACGCTTGTTTTACCAGACTGGCCCAGGTATTGATTTCCTATAATACTCGAGCCAGACCAAGCATATTTCCATGTTTAGTTGGATGTTTTTGAGCTTCAGGAGATGGGCTGGAGGCCCAGAGACGTATTCACATACATGGTTATTTTTCCATTGCATTCATTGTTGTATTTGTCAGCAATTGTGAGGACAAGTTATTATAACTGTCCGGACTGAAATTGGTTAGTATACTCTGATTGATGTCTGTATATACATGTATTACAGTTTGTTTTTGTGTAAAGGTTTGTTATATATTATAGATCATTTGTTCCATTGTGAGATTCTGTGTTGCTATTTTTCTTCTTGTCTTCTTCCTTCTTTCTTTTCCCCCGACTATCCACTTTTCCATTCAATTTGAGTGGGTCATGTGTGGTTTATTAGCCGCTTAAACTATATGGAAAAAGTGGATCGTTACACTTTAGATCCTTCCTTCCTAAGGTGTTATAAGGTGTTGCTGAAAGTTTGGTGGAGTTTAAAGAAGATTTGAGTTAATTAGAGAAAGTTAGTGAAGAATAAAGTGGATTAGTGCTAATCCACTTTCACCATTTTCTTAATTTGTTTAAGTGATTAGCCTTACCCTTAAGGGTGTATTTATAGAATTTTTCAAGAGCTCAGAACCACCTTCTACCTTCCATGAAAGGTTATAAAGGAGCCTCCCTCTCACATGGTACATTTACATCTCGTACTTACATTTAAGACATTCTTTAAAAGCTCATTTTCAAAATATCTTATCTTCCCTTTCACACCTAACTAGTTAAATTTAAGAAGCTTCTTAAGAGTTCAGTGCAAAATATTTTTATTTAAATTTAATGTTATCTTAAGCAAATCAAATTATCCCAAGTCGGAAATTTTGAGTCGTTATAGAACCTGTTCCGAAAACCCTTCAACTACTCTTTAGGTCCTTGAGAACTCAACAAGGACATCAAATCCTTGGACCGGGCAACATGGATCCTGAACTGCTCCAAGAACTTCTTAGCTAACTCATCTAAAATCAAATGAATTTCGACGCAAGACGAGTACACCACATCAATGCAACCCCATCTAAAAAGTAAGTGAAACACCTACATTGCACCACATTTATTGCCCTGACACCATCCATGTGCCATTCATACTTGAATAAATGTTTCATGGGATTAGTCGTCCCATTAGATGTTGGCATTAAAGGCATTACGAACTTCCTGGGATACTCTTTCCTTAAGACTTCTCCGTGAATGGAGTTCTACTTAGGATAAAACTCTTATCTATGTTCTTTCTCAATTTGTTTCCTTCCAGCAACTGGTTAATCATGTCCACAATATTCTCCTCACTAGCTTGGTAATCCAAAGATGACCATCAAGAGTTTTGATAAGTGTTGAACTCCGTAAAAGGTCTCAATTTTCTTGTCGACGTCTAGGTTCTTCAATCTCTGGGAGAACCACTACTTTAGTTCTTCTTTAATGTCTAATTGCCTCTATAGTATGAAATGACCCTCCTATTTCCACCATAATTTCATAAGGATTTTTTTTTTACTTAGAGATGATATATAGATATATCATCCATTACAAATATGTTTTCCAAGGTCATTTTCTTTTTTCCAATTAACAAAATATATCCAGGATCAAAATAACTTACCAATATAAATATATCAGTGTATATCTAATAACATACACATACATATGAAGATGTATGTGTTCTTCTTATTTAAGTTCAGAGTATATACTTTATTTTTTTTTGTACAAGAACATTCTGTTTGATTTAGATTTTTAGCAATTCAGATTTAATTATTGTATCTTGATTTTTGGCCATAAAATCCACTGGAAACATGTACTTTAGTCTGTCATTATAATTAAGAAATGATCAAGTAATAATCAGTAGTAAACAAGCTTTTAATATAGATGGTTGTGTTAAAGTCTGGATAGTATCAAATTCAGTATAAAAGAAAGTGGATCCCAAGTGAACACAAGCAACATCTAGGCGTAATGGAAACGCGCCTAACTTATACATGAAAGGTCAAGAGTTCGAGTGCTACGCTGGTCGGTTCAAACACAATTTTTGGTTTTTCTTTTTATTTTTCTCCTGTATGGTTAGAAATCTGATACCTACCTATAATTGTACATATATATTTAATTTTTGCCTATAACCTAGCATACAAAACAATTCTTCTTACATAACTATTTTTAAAACCCATTCCTACAACTGTTTTAAGAATTTATATTTATATTTTTGCCCAATTATCAACATGTACACAGGTATACATGTACATGTCAATATCTTTGCTCAGTTTCCAGAAAACTGAGTGAAACAATTGCTAAATGTACTATGCTTTGAAATGCATCTGTATTTTCAAGATACAATCTATCATGATCAACCAATACTTCATTTAGTTGAGGCTGGTTAACCCATGAGTCCTGTATATGCTACACACTAGTTCAAAACAATGGAGATACCTTTCATTTCATTCTGTCTGAAGCTTTTAGAAAAACATTTTACTTTTCTTAATTCAATTCAGAAATGAATTCAGATTTATTTACAAAGCATTTCAGTAAAAAGAAAATAAAATCCTTTTAAGTTTACTTCTTGCTAAATCCAGATTTAGTTCTAAAACTCAGTGCTCTGTTATGTCTCAAGATTAGCTAATACATATATAAATTATGCAATACAGTAGCTCACATAATTGTATATTTCTTACCAGATTTTTATAGCTGATACTTGAGCATATTTCTCTTGTTTATGTTTCAGACCCTACTTCAAAAACAAATCAAACCTTAACACACAATAATTTCAACAGACCAATAAATTTAATCTGACACTTTATAGAACATAAGGGCAACATGATCACTAACCATAAAATATTCAATACATGACTGGAAATCTTAGAAACATAAAATTTTTCCTGAATACATGCATATATAATCAATTTAAGCTCTTATTGAAACTAGCTAGCATGTTCATTCACTCCTCCATAACAGCCATTACTTCATTTTTACTTAGTGCCTGGGTTACCTGAAAGAGCATGAGTGGCTGCCTCATTTTAAAATGAGACACCCCAGATGCCATGAGCAAACAAGGGTCAGATCTATGATCTGGTATGAGTAACATCAATTCATTCATGATATTAAGCAATAGAGAATATAAGGGTACTAACTTGTTATTTAAGCAAATTTCTGCAATCAATTACTTTAACATAGTATAATTAAGTTGATTCAGGTATGATATATTCATTTATCATTCTTTCACTTGCATACATAATCATGCAAACATAATTATCTATTTGCAACAATTTCATTCACTGGAATCATCTTGGTTCCATACCATTCAACCTAAGAAATATCCACATTCCTATTTCTTCATTTACAGGTTGTAATATTCAATTTAAATCCCTGCCTCATCTGCTATTAAGGAATCACTGGGACACCTTGCAATGAACTAATTCACATCATTGCACAAAGATCTCAGGGCTTAAACAAACCATGTGCCAACTTGCATACTTCAAATATGACAAGCATTCCAGCAGCCTTCTTGGCCTTCCCTTCCCTAGTTTATTTACTAGTGTATTGTCTTAAATTCTATCATCAAATATGCTAAGTGAACATGTCACTGCAAACATGGAAACATCCATAATTTTTCCTAGCATAATTCTCCTTAGAAATAAGCTGATAGTTATTTCCTAAATGGGGTCAAAATGTCTTGATCTTAGTAAAATATAAGAACATTTTCAACTGTAAAAGAGGCATGGCATGTTATATTGATCTGCAAGCCTTTATGATTGATTCAGATTCAAGATCTGGTTCAATCATAATTTTAGCTTGTGGGTTTTTCTTTTTTTTTTGATTTGATTAAGGGCTCAGCACTTAGAAAATTTCTATTGCACCCTTAACATTTTTCTTTTCAAGCCTTAGCACTTATACCAAGTATAATGCAGCTCCAATCATTTTCATAAAGTTTCCATGCCATAGATCTATAACAGCTGAGAGTATTCTCTATATAATTTTTAAGATCCTAAACTTTAACATTTATGAGTATAAATAAAACAGTATGATACTCATCCAAAGGCAAATGTCTCAACCAATCAAAGATCATCAAAATCATCCATATTAAATCATATCAGATTTAAAATAAGACATCCAAAAAGCATTGATGAAATCATATACATCAAAACCAGAAATACATAAATGGCAATATAAAAAGTGGCTACCTCAACTCAGGTCTTAATGCCATGAACTCAGTGAGATTACTCACCTAAATATTTCCTCTTAATAATCCAGAAAATTCTTGTTTGAGTGTTTTCTCCTTCCTTCCAATATTTTTTGTGATATCCCGGGTTTTTGGGTAATATAAATTTAATAATCTGTATTAATAATTTATTTGGATTGATAATCTTCCCTTATAATTCTAATTTAAATTGATAATTTAATCTTTTAAAAGTTAATAAATATTGAATCTGGCAATATTGATAAGATTTGATTGTTAAAATTAATAAAGTTTTAATCTATTTATAATATATATTTTGATATATATATTGTGAATAGAAATCTTTTGTTTAAATAAAAGATGAATTTTTCAAATTGTAATATATATATAGATATATGTTATAATTTGGATTGTTTGAAATTTAATTAAATCTATTGATAAATATATATGTATGAATTGTGAATTTAAAAGCTTTGTTTTAAAATTAATATTTTTCAAAGAATAGTTTAGATTAATTCAATTATTTTCAAAATATAAGATAATTGTTTGTTTTAAATGAAATTGTTTAAAAAGGATTTAAACAAGCTTTGTTTTGTCTTCTTTTTAAATGCTCAAATTTAAAATGGTTATAAGTGTGTATATATGGTTTTAAATAAACTTTCCTTTTTAAAATATCTCTTAAACTAAAATAGTTTGTAAATAAGTAAATGAATTTATATAAATCCATAATTACATATTAAGAAAACATAAATACTTTTGTAAATAAGGTTTTAAAATATAATTTCTTTTATAATAAGGTTTTAAACATAATTTTGCTTGTTTTAACACTTGTAAATTAAGGGACTTATGCAATGAACATTTGTCTAATTTATAATAATACAAGTGGCATACTTAATTTCTTTTGAAATTTAAATTATAAGTAAATATAGAAGAAGATCTGATCTTCATTTTTTCTTCAGTCCAAATCGTTCAAGACATATTTTCTCAATTCTTTTTCTCCTCTTTTCTAAAATCTAAAAGAAACCTGAAAACAAATTTTCAAAGAAAAAGATCAAAGCCTGTAAAAATTCTCAATGCAAATGAAGATAAAAATCTAGGATTTAAGCATGCATTTCGAATGAAGATCAACAGCAACTTTTAAATCATCAAAAATTGAAGGCATACAAGTATTCGAATTCAATAGCAAGGCAATTTAAAACAAATCAGCTTTCAAAGCCTGGGAAAATGCCTCTGCTCTATTCTCTACTTTAAAAAGGTGAGTAAATTTTATTTTAAAAACAGTTTTAAAAATCTGATGCTAAAATTTATATGAGTGATAATTTATTTATGTTACTTAGATTAAAATGTTGATGTGAAGCTGATGAGAATGCATGTATATATATATGTAAACCTGTTCTCTGTTATTTTTAAGATTAGCAAACTTTCAACCCTTAATCTAGTTGTATGTTGTTGTGTGTAAGTAAACTCAATTCTAAAACCTAAGATCTGTTTGAATTTTGGTTTGCATGTGATCATCTTGGAAGTTATGAATTAAAATATGCTTGTATGGTTATGTAAATATGCCGGTATGTATATATACTTTGTGTACATATCTGGAAACAGGCAAGAATGCCTCTGTTAAAAATTTACAGGTTTTAATATAGTTCAAAATTCAATTACACTTTCCCTGATCTTCTACAGCTTATGATATTAAAACAAAAATGGGTTTTAAATTACCAAACTTAATTTTAAAATATATTTCCAGGAAAAATATGAGATGGTTTTTGACTGGAAGGAGAAATACAGTGAAAATTCAAAACCTATCCAATTTTCAGCTTGCATGGATTCAAGATTCAATTACATCATCCAAATTAATTTTGAAAACAATGATTTTAAAAACTAAAATCAGGATTTTTAGTTTTGAATTGAGGTAGAATTTGTAAAACGAACGGAAATTAGTTTGTGGCAAAATTCTATTGATCGGCGAGCTATTGGGTGTCGGGGTTGCTTCCAAAGGTGCTTGGGTGGTCGTCGAACTCGAGAAATTGCGTGATGAATTTATAATCCATCGTGGATGGTGATCGGAGTCGATCTAGGGATTAAGAACCCATTTGCGTTCGCGACTGAAATAATGATGTTGCACCATCCACAAGGGACCGGACTGTGTAGCGACGATGCAGATCGACGTGTCATGTGATGATGGAGCTTGGGTCCAAACTTGGTGGCCGATAAGGGACTGGAGAGGCGGCGCGAGGCGAATATCTGATGACGTGCCTGACGATTGTTTTGATCCTGTTGCTCGAATTTTATTTCGTAAGTTGTTTTGAAGAGCTGGGTTCGAATTATTGCTCGAGTACGATTATGTGATCATCGGCGATGGGCGCGATGATCTACGGCGGCCGTAGGCAGGGGGACACGTGCACCGTGCACGTTCGTGTGCACGTTGGTCTGGGAATGTTTGGGTTTGGGAAAGAAGGGGGGAACTCGGGACGGTCTCGTGATTTTTGCGTGAAAACTCGAAGTGGATGGTGTTGCAAGGAGACTCGAGAAGACTCGCGTAGTTTACTGTTCGACTCGAAGAAAAACGAGAGGGTTACGGGTTGGACTCGAAGCAGGAGAAGAGCAAACTTTAAATCATGTTTTAAAGGTTTTGAAAACTTAAAAGAGGAATTTGTTTTAAAGTCATTTCTTAAATAATTCTTTTCTTTATCAAATGTTTTTGAACCTTTAATTAAAAAGTTATTTGTTTATTTCAATTAAGTTTTTAATTAAACTTTAAGATATTTGAAATTTAACTTTTAATTAAGTTATAATTAAGGATTTAAAATTATTTTGTCTTAAAGTATAATTATATTTAAATATATATAATTAATTTCTAAATAAAATGATGGAAGTAATTAGTGGAAATTACTCATGGGAGTAATTAAATGAAAGTGATTAATGGATAATCACTTGATTAAATAATTGATTAATATAATTGTTTTAAAGTTAATTAATTATAAAGTAATTAAATTATTTGAAGGATTAAGAATTATTTAATGATGGGCCTTAATTACTTGTTAAGGTAATTAGTTAAGAGAGATCATTTAATGAAGTAATTAGAAGATAATTACTTAGGTAAGTAATTAAGAGTTAATTACTTAATTATTTTGGTTAATTAATTAATGTGATTAATTAAATGTGTTTAATTTAAGATTAATTACTAAGTGTAATTAATTAAAAAGTAATTAATTAATAAAGTAATTAATTAAGGATTATTTGTTAATTTAAATTGATTAATAATTACTTAATAAAGTAATTAAAGATTAATTAATTAGATTAATTAATCAAGGTTAATATAATTAATTAAGAAGTAATTAATTAAGATAAGTAATTACAAGATCGTTAATTACTGTTTATGATTAATTAAGGTTAATTAATGATTGTAGTTAATTAAAGATTAATTATTTAATTAACTAAAAGGTAATTAATTAATAAAGTAATTAGAGGATTATTAATAAAATTAATTAAGGGTGATTAATAAAAGTATTTAATATAAGTATGATTAATTAATTGTAATTAATTGAGGATTAATATAATTAATTATAGTTAATTGATTAATGAAGGTTCATTAATTATTGTAATTAATGATAGTAATTAAAGGTTAATTACTGAATATGGTTAAGGATAATTACTTGAATGTAATTAAAGTATAATTAATCAAGGAGGATTAATTAGGGAAGATCATTAAGAAATGATTTATTAATTTATAATTAATTAATGATAGTGAGCAGGATTAAGACAATCCAAGTAATTAAAGGATAGTAATTAATTTAATTAAAGGTTAATTAAATTGATATGGAGTTAATCAATTCTGTTTAGATAATTGATTAATACTGGATGTTTGATATTGGGTGATTGGTTGATATTGGATGATTTGTATGTCTCTGATATATATATATGATATATGCTGCTTTGTGAGATGAATGTTGATATGAATTATCTATTGTGATAATGTTATTTATCTATCTGTTTATATCATTCAGAATATAAGTTTAAATGTTTAAACCTTTAAACAACTTGGCCTTAAAAGATACGTTTTGGATTTCGATGAGACCGGGATCGGGTTTCCGTATACCGGTATTCCAGGTCTGGAGACCCGAATACCACATCGATCCAAATTAACGATAGGTCGTGAATCTCAAGTGAAGATGAAGATTCAGAGTGCAAGGGTTATTGTCGTTAACTCTGAGGGTGATTCCAAAACGAGTGTAACGAGATAATGCCTTCGGTTTCGTTCGAACCCGGAACGAACTTGTATGGATTGAATGCTTTCAGCACATCGTCAGGCGGACGATGAGCATTCTAAGTGATATGTTCTGATTAAAGGTAATCGTAACCTCAAGCCTCATCAACCGGGAATGGCTAAAACAGGGGAGGTGCAGCAAGGCTTCGTGGGTAGCACCCACTGAGAGCAAGATAGATCCCTGTCTAGAGGTCCCTTTTCTTTTATTCGGCTTAGTGTGTGGTTGGTCCCGCCAACTACGGGATTGTCTTGTTCGGAATTATCCAGTAAGGGATGGTTCCGGCTTTGTGTTGCAGGGGAGCGGGCGTACTCCTCGGTACGGTGATCTAGGCCACGTACTGTGACGGGCGGTACCCCAGTAGCCCTGCCATTGTATGGAATCCAAACTCCAATAAGTGCCGTACGTATTAGTTGTGCCCAACTATGTTGGAATGTGAGATGTAAGCATTTCAGCTATTTCTGTATTTTACTTGAAAACCCTAGACCCTATTATAATACAATCAGATTTCCTATCAAACGTTTTAGTTAGCGTAAGGTAAAAACTTACCCATGTTTATTTGTGGGGAGTCTTACGTGATACTTTTGTTTTCAAAAGTTTTCAAAGTTAAGCAATCTAACCGTTTACTCACACCAGACCCATGTCTGACCCAAGTGTTTATTTCTGTTTTATAAACTCTTGGGTACTCAAATTTTTACGAGTAGCCAAGGGATTCAGGTTTAGCTTTGACGAATATTCTGGAGGAGAAATGGAGCAGGAGGCTTCGGCGTTCGTAGATATAGTATTCCGCTGTGTTGATATCTGTGATAGTGTCTTGTCTTGTATTTGAGTTGTAATGTCTAGACAGATGTTTATAACTGTCTAGTAAGTGATGTATATGCTGTGTAACTCTGTAAATTGTTGTATACTATGTAATAGTTTATGTTATTAATATAATTTATTCGTTCCGTTGTGAGATCGTTGTTGTTGTTTCTTTCTTTCTTCTTTTCTTTTCTATTTTCTACCCCTTTCTTTCTTCATAATGATGCGACTTTCTGGGCATAGAAAGTCGGGTCGTTACATTTTTCTTCTTTTCTTATTTTTTGTGCAGCCCGGGGTAAAGACAATTCTACTGCCTATTTATATGCATTTTTCCTCTAGGGTTTTGTTGAAACAGAATTCCATTTCTGTCCTGGCTAGCATCATGCATTTTTCATTCATAATACCCCGGCCATATTAACCAATTTAAAGGCTGCATTTTCTTTCTTTTACTTTTCAGAAAATGGCCACTCACCTAGTCATGTTAAAAGTGTGACTATTTTATTTTATTTTTCAATTATCCCTGAGAATTCTCCTTTGCTATTTTTGCCTATACAAGCTTATTAACTTGTATCACATTTCATGTCATTTTAATGTTATAGTTTTACCTGCTTATATATATATATATACTTTTCAGTACTTAAAAATATATATATATATTTGTACACATATCTTATCTAGGCTTATTTAATTTCTCTTTAATTTCAGAAGCATATGCACCTATATGTATACAGGTTAATATACATAATTTTCTCTTCTGGGTTTTAAATAAAATTTGTTTACTGATTTAAAGTAAAGCCTACTTTTCTTATTTTCTAAGATGATCCATATAATTCCAGAAATCAAATATCCATGTTGTCAAAAAAAATCATGTTTGTATTGCTTTTCAATTCTTGTTTTAAATCCAAGAAATCTGGAGTTCTTCCTTGTGCCATTTCAGTGTGCACGTGCACACATATACTTGCACACTATTTATTCCAGAAATTTCACCATATTTAAATCTAAATATTTCAAAAAATAAATCATTTTTCAAAAATGATTTTTCACAAAATTTTGGGGTATTACATTCACCCCTCCTTTTAGGAATTGTGTCCTCACAATTTTTCTAACATTTATAGTGAGCATCTTTTTCTTTTCTGAAAACTTATCAAACATATGCATAAGCAAACAAATTCAACCATATCAACCATGAATAAAAAAATTTTCCAGAAGAGAAGAAAAAAAAAATTACCTTTTAATTTGCAAAAAGCTTAGGATAATCCATTCTAATCTTATCCTCTAACTCCCATGTGCAGTCATTAGGATCACTACTCCACTGGATCTTAACTAGTTTCAAGGTTTTGCTCCTTAATTTCTTTTCTTCCTTGGCTATAATCCCCACTGGTTCTTTTTCATAAACCAAGTCAGGATTTATTTGAATTTTGGTAGGCTCTTCCAAAATGTCTTCTTTATCATGTACCCATTTTCTAAGTTGGGACACATGAAAAACATTATGCATTGCTTTCATTTCCTCTGGTAGTTCTAATTTGTAAGCCAATGAACCAATTCTTTCCAGAATTTTATAGGGTCCAACATACCTTGGTGTAAGCTTACCTTGCTTGCCAAATCTCATGACTTTCTTCATAGGTGAAATCTTGATGAAAACAAAGTCTCCCACTTCATATTCCACTTGCTTTCTCTTCCTATCTGCAAATTTCTTTTGCCTATCTTGAGCTGCTGCTATTCTTTTTCTTATTAACCCAATTTTCTCTGTAGTTTCTTTAACATATTCAGGTCCAAGAACAGCCCTTTCTCCAGTCTCTACCCAGCATATAGGTGATAAACATGGCTTGCCATATAAGGCTTCAAATGGTGCCATCCCTATGGTGCTTTGGTAACTGTTATTGTATATGAATTCAGCTAGATGGAGGTGGTCTTCCCAGTTGCCTCCAAAGTCCAGTGTACATGCTCTCAACAAATCCTCTAAGACTTTGTTCACCACCTCAGTTTGACCATCTGATTGTGGATGGTAGGCAGTGCTTAAGCACAATTCACTCCCCATAGCCTCTTGAAAACTTTTCCAAAACCTTGAGGTGAAGATGGTATCCCTATCACTCACAATGGTTTTGGGTATGCCATGCAACCTTACTACCTCTTTCATGAATATTTGAGCCAATTTTGGAGCATTTCTTTCTGTTTTAACTGGGATAAAATGTGCTACCTTAGTTAGCCTATCTACTATTACCCATATACTTGTGTTTCCCTTCTTAGATCTAGGCAGACCATCTATGAAATCCATAGATATGTCCTCCCACTTCCACTGTGGTATACTAAGGGGTTGCAATAGTCCTGATGGCCTTTGTGTCTCTGCCTTGACTTGTTGGCAAGTCATGCACCTTGCAACATATCTGGCCACATCTGACTTCATCCCCTTCCACCAAAGATTTCTTTTCAAATTTTGATACATCTTGGTGCTACCTGGGTATATGGAGTACTTACTCCTATGGTACTCATTTAATATTTCCTCTTTCAATTTTATATTTTCTGGAACACATATCCTATTTTTATTCCTCAAATATCCATTTTTATCAACTTGATAATTTATTACTTCCTCCCCTTTTGATATGAGCATTTTCTTTTCCACCATGTTTAGGTCTTGTTCCTGCATTTGCCCAATCTTAAGAAGTAAATCTGATTGCAGAGATATCATACTTAACTTCCCTTTACCTTCACCTTCTTCAATGGGCATCATTTGTTCCTCACTGTTTTCCTCAATTTCCAAATCAGTAAGTATAGACAAATCCCTAAACTCTTCCATCATCAACATGGCTACTTTGGCATGTTGTCTACTCAAGGCATCTGCAACTTTATTTGCCTTGCCTGGTGTATACAGTATATCTAGATCATAGGCAGCTAGGAACTCTACCCATCTATGTTGCCTCATGTTCAAATCTTTTTGTGAGAATAAATATTTCAGTGCCTTATGATCAGTGTACAAAATGAATTTGGCACCTAACAAATAATGTCTCCAAAGTTTCAAAGCATACACAACTGCTGCTAGTTCAAGATCATGGGTTGCATACCTGGTTTCATGTGGCTTTAATTGCCTAGATGCATAGGCTACCACCTGGTCTTGCTGCATCAACACAGCCCCTAACCCAGAGCCACTTGCATCAGTGTACACAACCAAATTTTCATTTCCTTCTGGCACTCTCAATACTGGTGCATTAATCAGGGCTTCTTTTATTTTGATAAAAGCTTGCTCACATTTTTCTGTCCATACAAAGGCTTGGTTCTTTCTAGTTAAATTGGTAAGTGGTGATGATATTTTTGAGAAATCTTTTATGAATCTCCTATAATATCCTGCCATCCCCATAAATGATCTAATCTCACTGATGGTGCTAGGCCTTTTCCATGCTTGGATTGCCACTACCTTGTTAGGGTTTACTGATATTCCTTTGGCAGAGATAACATGCCCAAGGAAATGCACTTCTTCTTTCCAAAAGGCACATTTTGAAAATTTTGCCTTTAAATCATTTTCCCTTAGTCTTGACAAAACTAAATGCAAATGATTTTTATGCTCTTCCACTGTCTTGGAATAAATCAAAATGTCATCAATAAAAATCAGTACAAATTTGTCTAAATAATCTCTAAATATTCTATTCATCAAATCAACAAAATATGAAGGAGCATTTGTCAAACCAAATGGCATAACCAAAAATTCATATAAGCCATATCTTGTGTTAAATGCAGTATACTTAACACTTGAGTCTTCAACCTTCATTTGATGGAATCCTGATGCTAAGTCTAGCCTAGAAAATATTTTAGCTTCACTGAGTTGGTCAAAGAGATCATCTATTCTAGGCAATGGGTATTTATTCTTGATGGTTACTTTATTTAGTTCCCTGTAATCTATGCACATTCTCAAGGTACCATCATGTTTTCTTACAAACACTACTAGAGAACCCCAGCAGGAATTGCTTGGCCTTATAAATCCCTTGCCTTCTAATTCTTCCAACTGATTTTTCAATTCTTTCAGTTCACTTGGCCCCATTCTATAAGGTTTCTTGATTATTGGACTTGCTCCTGGAATGAGATTAATTTGGAACTCAACTGGTCTGTGGTGTGGAACACCCTTAACTTCCCCAAACACATCCAAGTATTCATTAACTATGGGAATTTCTTCAATGGTTAGTTCACTCAGATCTTTTTCTAAGTCAACTAAATGATACAATTTCCCTTCCTTAGCTATTTCACATAGAACTGTGATTCTCTGGCCTCTAGAATTTTGCAATGATATGGTGGATGAGTCTAAATTAATTATGGCTTTAAATTGCCTTAACCAATCTACCCCCAATATGACTCCTATATTTGGGTAATTTAAAACATATAAATTGGAAATAAAAATATTTCCTCCTATGTTTAACTCCACATCCACACAATTCATGTTCAAAACACTAGAACTCCCTAGGGGACTTTGTACAAGCAATGGGGTTTCAACCAATATGCAGTTTAATTTTAACACTTTAACTAATTCATAGGAAATCAAAGAGTGTGTTGCTCCAGTATCATATACTACTGGTATGGGTATGGCACAAATGAGTAATGTACCTTCCACTTGGCCATGATTTTCAGCATCAATTTTCACTGCAGATTTGCCTTTCCCATCCAAAGTTGCCAATTTCCCTTGCTGTTTATTCTCAGGACAGTTCCTCTTCATATGCCCCTCTTTCCCACATAGGTAGCATTTGAAGGCTCCTCCTTTTAACTCTGGGCACCTTGGTTTGATGTGTCCTTCTTTTCCACAATGATGGCAAACCAATTTCTTCTTAGTATCATTGGCTTTTGTGTCTTTACTCTTCCTGTTGTCTGCCTCCTCCTTCTTTTTATCATAAGGGTGATATCTTCCCTTATCCTTCTTGTTGTTGCTCTTAAAATTCCTATATTTCTCTCTTTCTTTGTCATGTTGTTCCAGTTTCAAAGCCAGATCAATTACTTGATCAAATGTTCTATCTGCATATGGTAGCATAGCTCTGCTAAGTCCTGGGTTCAGTCCTTTTATATACCTATCATTTTTGGATGCTTCATCTGCCACTAGCATTGCTCCATAGTTGGATAGCCCCTCAAACTTTTGAGTGTATTCAGTGACATTCAAAGTTCCCTGCCTAAGTTTGATAAATTCTTCAAGCAAAATGGTCTTGGCTGATGCTGGTACAAATCTTGCCTCCAACATCTCCTTGAACTGATTCCAAGTGATTTCATTTTCATTTCTTCTAGCTATGATCACCTCCCACCAGCTTAAAGCTACCCCTTTCAGTTGTCTAGAAGCTACTTGCCTCTTCCTTTGGTCATCCAACTGCATGTCATTGAAAATCTTATCAAGTGTTCTCAACCATGCTTGAATTTCCATCACACTCTCAGTTCCTTCAAAACTCTTGCCTCCCAAATTGGAATAAGTCTTCAGTAGTTTTGAAAGCTCTTCATGTGGTTTCTCAGGCCTATGCCCAATTCCATCTCTTAAAACCCTCACAAATTCTTGCATATCAAGCATTTGAGGTGCACTGGGTCCTGCATTGTGATGAGATCCTCTTCCTACCATGGTCTGCTAACTAAATTCTGGGTAAATGGTATTAGTATTATGAGTACTTCTATAATTTCTAATTTCTTATCTAGATTATTTCATCCAAAACAAACAGACATAATACATTTCTATAATACTTAACAGTCAATGCAACCAAGTGCTCTGATACCAACTGAAATGACCCTCCTATTTCCACCCTAATTTCATAAGGATTTTTTTTTTACTTAGAGATGATATATAGATATATCATCCATTACAAATATGTTTTCCAAGGTCATTTTCTTTTTTCCAATTAACAAAATATATCCAGGATCAAAATAACTTACCAATATAAATATATCAGTGTATATCTAATAACATACACATACATATGAAGATGTATGTGTTCTTCTTATTTAAGTTCAGAGTATATACTTTATTTTTTTTTGTACAAGAACATTCTGTTTGATTTAGATTTTTAGCAATTCAGATTTAATTATTGTATCTTGATTTTTGGCCATAAAATCCACTGGAAACATGTACTTTAGTCTGTCATTATAATTAAGAAATGATCAAGTAATAATCAGTAGTAAACAAGCTTTTAATATAGATGGTTGTGTTAAAGTCTGGATAGTATCAAATTCAGTATAAAAGAAAGTGGATCCCAAGTGAACACAAGCAACATCTAGGCGTAATGGAAACGCGCCTAACTTATACATGAAAGGTCAAGAGTTCGAGTGCTATGCTGGTCGGTTCAAACACAATTTTTGGTTTTTCTTTTTATTTTTCTCCTGTATGGTTAGAAATCTGATACCTACCTATAATTGTACATATATATTTAATTTTTGCCTATAACCTAGCATACAAAACAATTCTTCTTACATAACTATTTTTAAAACCCATTCCTACAACTGTTTTAAGAATTTATATTTATATTTTTGCCCAATTATCAACATGTACACAGGTATACATGTACATGTCAATATCTTTGCTCAGTTTCCAGAAAACTGAGTGAAACAATTGCTAAATGTACTATGCTTTGAAATGCATCTGTATTTTCAAGATACAGTCTATCATGATCAACCAATACTTCATTTAGTTGAGGCTGGTTAACCCATGAGTCCTGTATATGCTACACACTAGTTCAAAACAATGGAGATACCTTTCATTTCATTCTGTCTGAAGCTTTTAGAAAAACATTTTACTTTTCTTAATTCAATTCAGAAATGAATTCAGATTTATTTACAAAGCATTTCAGTAAAAAGAAAATAAAATCCTTTTAAGTTTACTTCTTGCTAAATCCAGATTTAGTTCTAAAACTCAGTGCTCTGTTATGTCTCAAGATTAGCTAATACATATATAAATTATGCAATACAGTAGCTCACATAATTGTATATTTCTTACCAGATTTTTATAGCTGATACTTGAGCATATTTCTCTTGTTTATGTTTCAGACCCTACTTCAAAAACAAATCAAACCTTAACACACAACAATTTCAACAGACCAACAAATTTAATCTGACACTTTACAGAACATAAGGGCAACATGATCACTAACCATAAAATATTCAATACATGACTGGAAATCTTAGAAACATAAAATTTTTCCTGAATACATGCATATATAATCAATTTAAGCTCTTATTGAAACTAGCTAGCATGTTCATTCACTCCTCCATAACAGCCATTACTTCATTTTTACTTAGTGCCTGGGTTACCTGAAAGAGCATGAGTGGCTGCCTCATTTTAAAATGAGACACCCCAGATGCCATGAGCAAACAAGGGTCAGATCTATGATCTGGTATGAGTAACATCAATTCATTCATGATATTAAGCAATAGAGAATATAAGGGTACTAACTTGTTATTTAAGCAAATTTCTGCAATCAATTACTTTAACATAGTATAATTAAGTTGATTCAGGTATGATATATTCATTTATCATTCTTTTACTTGCATACATAATCATGCAAACATAATTATCTATTTGCAACAATTTCATTCACTGGAATCATCTTGGTTCCATACCATTCAACCTAAGAAATATCCACATTCCTATTTCTTCATTTACAGGTTGTAATATTCAATTTAAATCCCTGCCTCATCTGCTATTAAGGAATCACTGGGACACCTTGCAATGAACTAATTCACATCATTGCACAAAGATCTCAGGGCTTAAACAAACCATGTGCCAACTTGCATACTTCAAATATGACAAGCATTCCAGCAGCCTTCTTGGCCTTCCCTTCCCTAGTTTATTTACTAGTGTATTGTCTTAAATTCTATCATCAAATATGCTAAGTGAACATGTCACTGCAAACATGGAAACATCCATAATTTTTCCTAGCATAATTCTCCTTAGAAATAAGCTGATAGTTATTTCCTAAATGGGGTCAAAATGTCTTGATCTTAGTAAAATATAAGAACATTTTCAACTGTAAAAGAGGCATGGCATGTTATATTGATCTGCAAGCCTTTATGATTGATTCAGATTCAAGATCTGGTTCAATCATAATTTTAGCTTGTGGGTTTTTCTTTTTTTTTTGATTTGATTAAGGGCTCAGCACTTAGAAAATTTCTATTGCACCCTTAACATTTTTCTTTTCAAGCCTCAGCACTTATACCAAGTATAATGCAGCTCCAATCATTTTCATAAAGTTTCCATGCCATAGATCTATAACAGCTGAGAGTATTCTCTATATAATTTTTAAGATCCTAAACTTTAACATTTATGAGTATAAATAAAATAGTATGATACTCATCCAAAGGCAAATGTCTCAACCAATCAAAGATCATCAAAATCATCCATATTAAATCATATCAGATTTAAAATAAGACATCCAAAAAGCATTGATGAAATCATATACATCAAAACCAGAAATACATAAATGGCAATATAAAAAGTGGCTGCCTCAACTCAGGTCTTAATGCCATGAACTCAGTGAGATTACTCACCTAAATATTTCCTCTTAATAATCCAGAAAATTCTTGTTTGAGTGTTTTCTCCTTCCTTCCAATATTTTTCTTCTTTTCTTATTTTTTGTGCAGCCCGGGGTAAAGACAATTCTACTGCCTATTTATATGCATTTTTCCTCTAGGGTTTTGTTGAAACAGAATTCCATTTCTGTCCTGGCTAGCATCATGCATTTTTCATTCATAATACCCCGGCCATATTAACCAATTTAAAGGCTGCATTTTCTTTCTTTTACTTTTCAGAAAATGGCCACTCACCTAGTCATGTTAAAAGTGTGACTATTTTATTTTATTTTTCAATTATCCCTGAGAATTCTCCTTTGCTATTTTTGCCTATACAAGCTTATTAACTTGTATCACATTTCATGTCATTTTAATGTTATAGTTTTACCTGCTTATATATATATATATATACTTTTCAGTACTTAAAAATATATATATATATTTGTACACATATCTTATCTAGGCTTATTTAATTTCTCTTTAATTTCAGAAGCATATGCACCTATATGTATACAGGTTAATATACATAATTTTCTCTTCTGGGTTTTAAATAAAATTTGTTTACTGATTTAAAGTAAAGCCTACTTTTCTTATTTTCTAAGATGATCCATATAATTCCAGAAATCAAATATCCATGTTGCCAAAAAAAATCATGTTTGTATTGCTTTTCAATTCTTGTTTTAAATCCAAGAAATCTGGAGTTCTTCCTTGTGCCATTTCAGTGTGCACGTGCACACATATACTTGCACACTATTTATTCCAGAAATTTCACCATATTTAAATCTAAATATTTCAAAAATTAAATCATTTTTCAAAAATGATTTTTCACAAAATTTTGGGGTATTACATAGTAGTTGTTCGAACACCAGCATCCTAAACTTCATCGTTCAGTTCATCTTCATTACTAGAATCCTGCAAACTGCCCACGGAACCTGACAAGTTGACAGCCTCAGGCCCATGCGCGTCAAAACTTCTCAAATGCAGATCGGTACCCGATTATGGTCGACACTGATATGAATTCCATAATAGGGACTCGAGTACTTCCTTTAGCTTTCCTTTATGCTGCTCTAGTAGACTGTTCTTTCATCTTTTGCTTTCCAAACCTTCTGTTCTGACCTGAAGATGATGAATTTTCTCCTTGGAACTAGTAGGTGATGCTTCTCTCCTATCCCTCTTGGGAATTTGAGATTGCTGGATCAGCAAGGCTATGCTAGTATCCATCTTATTAAGGAGAGCCTTCTAACTATCAATCAACCTTTGATTCAACTCCACCATCATCTTGTCGAACTCCACCCTAGTTACCATCTATATAGGGCAGATGGTCCTATCAACGCGACTACCGGCTGGTAAATCACCTCATCCTGGTAGGAAGCACCTTCTTCTCCTCTAATAACTGCTCCAGATCTTCCAGATTTACTTGGTGGCATTGCTTCCAATATGAAATTCCTTTAAACTTTTAATAAAATCATTCTAGATCTAACTTCTGAATGCTCTAATTCACTATAGATAGCAAGATTTACGCCGAGAAGCTTTCTCAGTGAAAGCACTAAAAAAGTTATGCCAAAAGTTAACGCAACACACCAACATCAAATGAAAGATGTAACGATATAGATCTATAAAAATAAACAAAGGAAAGAACATGATTTTTATAGTGGTTTGACAAATTCTCCGATCTACATCCACTTAAAATTTTCTCTCTTAATATTTCTCTTTAGAATACAAATATTACCACTCAAATACAGTCATAATCTAGTAGATCTCGAATTTGGTAGATTTTTCTAAGTTGATGGTGGAAGAAGAAGATGGAGAAAATCCAAAGTGCCAAAAGTCCAAGAAAAAGGACCTCTCCAGCCTTCTACTTCATGGTTGAATGCGTTATCACAATCTTCAGTCAAGAAATGTGGACTATAAACAGTCTCATGAATATGTCTACCAATTCGGCCTATGTGCTTATCGATCCATTCTCTAATTGTCTAAACTACATTGCAGCCAACTCCATCAAGTATAATAGGATACATTATCCCATTACTCTTTCGTATCCACCTAACACCTCCATATCTAGATGTATCTCATTAGATGAATGATCGGGTCTGTCCTTCCATTGTACATTTCTAGTGTCGATGGCTTGAAATCAGGTGGATTCCTCGTGTATCGGATGTTAGGGGTGAAAGGGTTTCTGTTTACATCCTCCAAACTCTGGTCTGGAATTCCCCCTCTCACTATTCTCCTGAACATTTCAACTATTCGATTGTTGTCATCTTATGGAGGTATTTGATCCATAGTTCCATTCGATCCCCCATTCCTACAGTGAGCTTTTGGTTCCAACTCTTGTTGTTGTGCATTCACATTCTGGTTTGCATTTCTAGTTCCAGCATCCTTGCTCATCCTAAGCCTAAATCAATAGTGCCTCTTGTGAATTCATGTCGGTACCAACCCGATTTAGGTCGGTACCATTCTGACCTGCTCATGGGAACTCTGTTCCAATTTGCTTTGCTCCAGCTTTAGATGTTCCTACATTACTTTCTGGCCTTTGGTTCTAAGTTCCAGCTACTCTGGATGTTCCTTGCTCTCCCATCCTTCTAAAAAATCCTTCTAGCGTTTCTTCTTTTCGAGCCATTATCCCATCTTGAATCTCTTCATCATTCTTTCTATCTCTTGTTCGGTTATGTAGATTAATGGATTTGAACTTGAGAACACTCCAAGTTGCCCTTTGATTCGGTTGGCTTGGTCTTACAATTATTCTGGTAGTAAGCCTCTTCATCTCTTCCAAACTTCAAATCCAAGCTCTTTTTGGTGAAAGCACCAAAAATGTTAGGATAAAAAGCGGCACGACACCTTGAAATTCGAATGAAAGAATAGAGATCTAGCTATAAATGGTAAAGCAAAGCAAGAAATACGCAAATTTTTATAGTGGTTCGGGAAATCTATTGCCTACGTCCACTTTACTATTACAGAGAGTTTTTACCATAAGTATAAGCGATTTATAGTTAAAAATGACTTAAAATAGCATTGAGAAGCTATCTTTGTGACAATGTTGAGTAGAGAGAGAAGGTGAAGAAGGCAAAATTCCCAAAAGTCCTCTTTAAGTTGCAATATGTAGTGAAATCTCCCAACGAAGTCGTCGGATCATGAAATACCAATACAAAATCCAGATCCAAGAAATATAATAAGGACGTAATCCCTAGATTTGTAAAATCACATCGGTATTCTAATACCCCATAAAATAACGAGTAATTAATTAAAAATAATTAATAAATAATTACTAACACCAAAAATGGAATTTGAATAAACGTCAGAACTTAACCATGAAACTTGCACCATTTTGTTTGTGGTGTTTTTTTGGTCAACTTTCATGCATAAAGTTTTGCGATCGATATTCAAATGAAGAAGTTAACAACGTTTAAATATTTTGGATCAAAATTAATTCAAAACTAATTAAGGAAATAAATATTAATAAGTTAATGTTAAGGTAAAAGTCGTTAGTATAAACGTTAAATAAAATAAAATTAACAAATAATAATAATAAGGGAAACAAATATTAATAAATACTGTAGCCCACTGGTTGACAACCTGGTTGCACCTGGTCGACCAATGTTAATCACCAATTGACCAATTATGTTAGGGTCGGCATGCCCCAAACCTTGGCCTGAATGACACAGATTTAATAAAAATTAATCTAACGAACATAATTGATCTGAGTGCCTATAAATACAGGCTTATCCCCTTACTTTTCTTCTCATATTTTCTAAATGGAACATTAAAGCTCTATCATTTTCCTTTCTCCACCATTTCTAGAAAATATAAAAGTATTATATATATATTAGAGAAGAAGGAAAAATAAAATAGAAGAAAAGGAGGAATGAATTGAGTTCTACGTAAAAAGGTAAATTTAACAATTTAAAATTTAAGCTCCTTTAACTCAAATATCCTATCATATCTATAATATTAATGAGTATGTATATATCTTTTTACACATATTTTTATTGGAAAGAAAAAGGAGTCAAGTAAGAAGAACGGGATGGGAATTGGAGATGCGAAAGCTATGTGGTGAGTGGAAAATTATACACTTTATATAATACTAGATTTATATCATTGAAATTTTGTTTCTTTTATGTCCCTATAGAAACCATTGAACCGTAGGCTTAAATAAATAAACCTAATTTGAAATTCCTGCCTACATATTCGGTAGATTGTTTAACTTGATAAGATGATATATAGGTCCTAGATCTTGAAATTTAATAGGATACTCCCTAAAATTTAAGAAATAAGTTATTGATAAAACTTCGTAGTTATTTCAAGATTTCCTTATTTGAGTTATAAATTGTTAAAACTTGATAATCACCGGTTGAAGATGTTTTAAATTTGATTTCGGATTTAAGTTCTATATTTTAATTCATTGGAGTGTAAAATGTCACTGTGTGAATTTCCATAAATTATTCAACCTCAAAATTACATATGAAAAGCGAGTCATTTGAAATAACAAAGAATATGCCCAAAGGAAGGAGATTCGCAAAGTAGGGATGCTTTTCCATATTTCGCACTATCTATTTCAGTAAAAGTAGAAAAGTTAATTCCTTGTAATTCCAAACACCACACTTCTGCTTTTAGGGTAGTCTACGGAAAATTACAGTGGTAATATTTCCTTCTTAGAGAAGTTGCAGTTTCAATATATTAAAATGTAGAATTAAAAATTTTATGCGATTTATGCATGCTTGTATATCCAAAAACCCTGAAATGTAGGAACTAAAACATTATAAATAGAAATAAGAATAACACCATATATCAATTAAATAAATATGGCAAAGTATAAGTTAAGAAGTAAATAACAAGCGTTAAAATACGGATAAAGTAACGAATTAAAGAATTAGGAAAGTTACAATAGTCAAGTTAAAATGGGCATTAATTAAAGAAGTAGTAAATGACACTTATTAGCATTAATGAAATAAAAGATAAGTTCATAAAGTAAATAGACGAGTACTAATAAATGAACTTTGAGAGTGTAACAATTCCATAGCTTCAATAATATGTTTGTGAAGTGTGAATTAGTGCACCGAACCCAATATTTAGATTTGTATTAAATGGTTTGGTTTAGTATGGATTGAGATGCGAGGTTAGTAGTGTTACATAATGGAAGAGTGCCCTTTGCAAGGGGCTACTAGCAGTTGTGTATGCATCATACTAATGTGAAACATCTCCAAATGTAGGACTCATGGGATTTACGTTCGCGTATAGGTTTGGGGAATATGCTAAAGGGGGTTCACCTCGGATTTGAAGTATCAAGTGGCTAATTGGGCTTGCATATCCAAGCTAGAGAAAACAAGTAACCAGGTAGGCATTTCCTTGATTTACATTAGGCAAATCAAAATGGGATGGTGGTTGGATGCTCGGCGCTATGTCGGCAAGGTAGTACCGATATTTGAGGAGTTGGGCTAGACACATAGGTCGAGAGCATCATCCGTCCTGTTCTTTGTCGTTAGCAAAGACTTAGGTTACACTTAGATGAACAACACTTCATACTATGTAGGATCGTTGGATATGCAATTACCTCAAACTTTTGTTGCTTATTTTGTTAGATAGGAGGTGGACTAGTTAACCCTTAGATAAGTCTTTGGAATGAGTTAGTAATATGACTAATTAAATCATAACATCGACGTTAGACATTAACGGAAGGTTCCTCGGTGTAGCGGGCAGGTCGACCTAGACACTGTTTGTAGATGCCCGGCACGGTGTAGTGACACGAACACAAGCAGAGAATCACTCGATGTATATAGGCAATTAAGCCAAGATATTGATGTATACCCTTTTCCATCAATTATAGTGATGTTATATGTATATACATATATATACTCACACTTATATTTATACCATAGAGTAGGTTGGACGTATCGTACACGCCTATGGAATCAAATGACTAACCCAAATAATGGACAAAAAACGTAATGGAAATCAAGCGGCATAAACTAGTGTTATTTATAAGCTATTTAATTTACCAGTTACCAAAATGTTGTTCTGACCCCCTCCTCATTACAACCCACGGGGTATATTTAGAGGGATATGATACCAATGCAAGACGGGAACGGTTAGTGGACATGTCTTTTTGTTCATGCTCAACACTAATAGTGCAACTAGATATCTAAGGAATAATATATGTTCCAAGGTAGGAGCCTAGTGGTATATATGCTTTACTATATTTTACTATTTCGCTATGAGTTCGTATAGATATCCCTCTGATATACTTATGTTTATTCAGGTTATAAACACCACAATCCATACCCTAATAGACTCAGGTTTTTGATTTAGTCGAAAAACTGGGCCCATTAAGATGTGGGTTGTTACATTTGGTGTCATAGCCTAGGTTTGTCGATCCTAAGAATTAGGATACACTGAGTAAAGGTACTTGTAATTTTACCAAGAATTATGATATGTGTCTGTGTGTATGTATACACCAAACTCTGCAAATTCTGACAATAGAAGTAGTTGCGACTATATTTCGAAAAGGTGGATAAGGCAACTATGAGTTAGAACAATACATAAGTTAAATTTGTACACCTACCTCGATCACCGCATGAGATATAGGTCGTACATAAGGCATTGACTTAAAAAGAGCATGGGTATGACATATAGAAAGGTGTTTGAAGCTGGATTGTACTTGAGTCCTTTGTTGGGCCTAGACTGCCTTATAATTTCAAATTTCACTGAATTGTCGATTGGTGACATACATTTCATCTAGACAAATGGGGAGTAGAAATATAAATGTTGCAGATTTCCGGGAGCAAGGATTGAGCAAGTTCCCGTAAGAAGATGAGCATTGACCACCACAAGATGATAGCCATATTTTTACATATTGATGGAGAGAAGCTAGGGGTATTAGAAAAAGTAGAAAAGTCCAAAAGAAAGGACAAAAAAAATCCATTTTTGAGTCCGACCTCTGATAAAAGATTTTAAAATTTTCTTAAAATATTTGAAATGAATTTCAAAGTAATTATGTAAAAATAGAAGGACTCCGCCATTGAAAAGTTATTATTTTTAAAAGGCAAATAAATACTAAATTTTTTAATAAAACATTCTTCAAAAATAGATTCTTGAAATAAATAGGAAATTTATAAGTTTTAATTAAAAGAGCTATTTAGATATTTCTATTTGAAATTTAAAACTGGTTGGATTAAAAAAAATTGATTAAAGGGTTTTTGATAAAGAGACTACTCCTTTTTGAAATAAATGAAAAATAGAGCGTATGGTTGGATTGATGATATTTTTTCTACTTTTTGCATATTCGATGGTTTAAAATTCATTTTAAAGGGGTGGACAAATGGAAATGGTACTTGATTTAAATGGTGTAAAGAGAATAGAATGGTAAGAATGCTCGATAATAATGAAATAGGAAGAATATATCGTATAAGGAAAATACAGAGGAAAACAACTGAAATGGATTTATACACAAAAAGAAAACTGTTTCATGTTAATTAGGAAAAGCCTAATTGCTAAAGCGGTAGGCGAACACAGCAATAAAGAAAACAATCAAAGAGAAATATAGAATTCATTTAAATAAGAGCAATTTAGGTAGAAGAAATTTAAATAGTAGTAACAATAGAAAATATAAATAGAAATGACGTTAGGAATTTACATTAAAATAATGCAACTAATCTAATAGAAATAGCACAAGGAAAATAAAGAAAAAATGAATAGTTTCCATAAATATGTGTAGTAATTACACATATCTTTTAGAAGTCCCCTTCATCTACTATTAGAGTCTCTGCTAAGGCTGAAAGTGGAAATAGCCTGAGTAATAGGAAAATAATAGAATGGAAGTTGTCCTTCTCTACTCTGGTTTTTATTGTTCGAAGTTATAAAAGATATTTTGGAAATACTATAACAGTGCATTTTTGCAAAATGGTTTGGTATAAAAATTGAGTTTTAAAAGCAAACTTAATAAATGGTTTGACTTAAAAAACCTACTTTTTAAGAAGTAAAATCTCTGTTGGAAAAAAAGAAGGGAGGCTTTAAAGGGAAAATTGATTTGATGACTATTCATGTAATAACAACTTGACTCTTGCTATTTAAAAAGAAGGAAACACTATGTTCTTTTAAGGAAATGATCTTTTTTAAATTAATTACCAACATTGACTTTTGAACTTAATAAATAAACTTACTTTATAAATCTTAAATTATAGTTTTAAACGTTATAACACTTACAATTAATGTTGCTTTAAAATAATGAGTTTTTCACTACTCCTTTTGGAAACTAAGTAATTGTTAAGTTTAATAAAAAGTTTCTAAGTTGATATTTTCAAAGATAAAAGGTTAAATTAACCACTTCTTGATTGTGAAGTTTAATAATTATATAAAGAGTTGTGAAAATCAAACCAATCTTTGATATGGAGTAGATAGGGATGAGTGCCTAGGTAAGACGGGGTAAAAGTTAAGGCTACAAATAAAATAGCTACAAATGCTCATAGGGTAGCAACAAGGAATCCCTGTTGAATTTAAGAAATATTGGTATGAACCTAGGAATGTTATATTAGACATGTGTGAAAGCCATAAGAATAACCCATAAAGGAATGGGGAATGGTATCAAAGTACACTTCCATGAGTTTTAGAGTATACTCGTAGGAAAGGTCAGCAATTAAGGAAATAAATGCCGTAATTTGAGAATACTATCAAAAGATTTTGATTAAAAGAAGATAGTAATATAATTGGTTGTAATAATTATTGTAATGGATAGACCTTATTTATTAGAAGCCAAAAATGTAAGTTATGGTGAGTGGTTTAGAGTAGTGGCATACTAAAAGAGGGCGTCTTATTTGACTAAGAAGTGATAGGGCCACAACATCATTAATACCAGTTGATGTTGAAGGGCAACTTCAAACAATTGTTTCTTTTAGGTTAATTGGGCTATAATTGATTGTTGTTCCGGGAATTGAAAATGTGTACAATATGATATGAGATATGTTCCTATTTATTACTTTATTGATTTTCTGATAGAGCTTTGGCCGCTATATATATATATATATATATATATATATATTAGAAAACGGTATAGATAGGGAAATCACACAAGTACACTTGACTAGCGATGAATTAAGGTAAGACTGGAAGTTTATAAAATTAATTAAATTAGCCACCAAAAATTAAGAATGCGTAAATCCTAAAAACTTTAGTGTTTTGGGAATAATAAAATTTAGCAAGCAAATAATAGGGAAGGGTTGTTGCGAAACTCGTGGATCACTATCCCTATGCCTTAAGAGCTAAACTTTATAAATATGCTTGTGTGTTGTTTGTTGTTTTGAAATAAAAGAAAAGATTTTCAAAATTCAATATTAGTTATAATATGCTAGGGTCAATCGTATTGCATTAGCTCATTTTCGGAGAACTAGTCACATTAAGATGTGATTTGATTTATTTTAAAAGTATAAAGGTAAATAATTTCGAAAAATGGTGTTAAAATATAATCTTTAAATTTAAAATTTTCAAACCCTTTTACAAATTTTAATTAGAAATTTAATATTTATAAAATTTAAGTTTTGAAAATACAATTTTTAAGATTTTAAACGAAAACTAATAATTTTCAAATGCCATTTGTTTAGCGTAGGAAGGGCCGATGTGTTAGTGGATATGAATTCTATTGTTCAGTAAGGATGATAGTGTACAAAACGTAAGTAATAGTAAGGGAAAGCTGTTTTAGCTTCGGAAATTCATTTTCCATACCTTGATGATAGTAAACAAAAACATGTTTTAAGGAATAATTCGATTTTAAAATTTAAAAATAAATGTCCTTATGCAAATTATGCTTGGAAAAGCTGGAAAAGATTTGGGCAACAGAGAAGGTTCCAAGATACAATGGAAATGATGTACAAAAGAAGGGTGGAGATGTAAAGTTTTCCATCTAAATTCCTTTTCCAGCATAAGAGTACATAGGAAAACTAGATTTTCAAAATTTTGGATGTTAGAAATGGCGTGCTAGGTATTGTATGGTAGGAATTGGATGCAAAATTGATTGAACCATACTCTTATTCGTAGGAGTGGAATTTTTTGTGTGTAAACAAGAATTTTGATTTTTGAAAACTTACATATATATAGAACTTCCAGTATATATAGATTGTTTGCATCATATTTTCAAAATGGTTTTAAAGAATGCATTCATATAGGAGGCGTAGATTTAAAATTATTCAGCATATATATCATATGTGGTGTAATAAACCATGCACTTGTACACGAATGGTTACAAAATTGGTTGTACACTACTTGGTTGGATGGTTTAGACTGATTATGCGCTATGTTACATAATTCAGTCCTTGAGAAATTATTGGGGATGAAATTCTTTTAAGAGGGGAGAATGTAACACCCCATAAAATAAATAGTACTTAATTAAAAAGAATTAATAAATAATTATTAACGCCCAAAAATGGAATTTGAATAAATGTCACAGTTTGGCCATAAAACTTGCACCATTGCATTCATGGCTTTCTCCTTACTAACTTTCGTATATAAAGTTTTGTGACCGGAGGTTCAATGAAGAATTTAATAATGCTAGAATATTTTGAATCGGAATTAATTCAAATCTAATTAAGGAAATAAAAATTAATAAGTTAACATCAGGGTAAAAGTCGTTAGTACAAACGTTAACTAAAATAAACATTAACAAATAATAATAGAAATGGCAACAAATATTAATAAATACCATGGCCTACCGATCGACAGCCGGGTAGCAGCCGATCAACCACTAGCGGTCGACCATTGTTAATCATCGGTTGAACGGTTGTATTAGGGCAGGCATTCCTTGAACCTTGGCCTGAACGAGTTATTTTAATAATAATTAATCTAACGAGCAGAATTGATTCGAGTGTCTATAAATACAGGCCTAGCCCCTCACTTTTCTTCTCATATTTTCTGAATAGAGCAGCGTAGCTCTGCCATTTTTATTTCTCCACTATTTCTAGAAATTATAATATATATATATATATGTATGTATGAGAAGAATGGAAACAAAGGAGAAGAAAAGGAGGAGTGAATCGAGTTCTGCGTAAAAAGGTAAATTCAATAATTTAAAACTTAAACTCCATTAACTCAAATATCCTTTCAGATATGTAATTCTAATAAGTATATATACACACACATTGATTGATTGGAAATAAAAAGGAGTCAAGTAAGAAGAACAGGATTGGATTTGGAGATTTGGAAGCTATGAGTGGGAAATTATACCCTTTATATAATATTAGATTTATATCATTGAAATTCTGTTTCTTTTGTGCCCTTGTAGAAACCATTAGATTATATGATAAATAAATAAACCTGATTTGAAATCCTTGCCTACATATTTAGTAGATTGCTTAACCTGATGAGATGATATATACATCCTAGATTTGGAATTTAGGAAGGATAGTCCCTAAAATTTATGATATAAGTTATCGATAAAACTTCATAATTATTCTTAGATTTCTTTATTTGACTTATAAATTGTTAGGACTTGATAATCATCAATTGAAGATGCTTTAAATTTGATTTGGGGTTTAAGTTCTATATTTTAATTCATTGGAGTGTAAAATGTCCCTATTTAAATTTCCATAAATTCTTCAACCTCAAGATTACATATGAAAAAGAGTTGTTTGAAATAATAAGGAATATGCCTAAAGGAAAGAAATGTGCAAAGTAAAGATTCTTTCCTGTATTTCACACAATCTATTTTAATATAAAAAATAAAAAAGATAATTTCTTGTAATTCCAAACACCATATAATTTCACTTTTTAGGTAGTTTATGGAAAATTACATTAGTAACATTTCCTTCTTAGAGAAGATACAGTTCCAATGCATTAAAATGTAAAAATAAATATTTATGGGATTTACGCATAAGTTTATATCCGAAAACCCTTAAATGTAGGAACTAAAACATTATAAGTAGAAATAATAATAATACTTTTTATTAATTAATTAAATATGGAAAATATAGTTAAGAAATAAATAACAAGCGCTAAAATATGAATAAAGTAATGAATTAAAGAATTAGGAAAGTTATAGTAGTCAACTTAAAATGGGTATCAACTAAAAGAAGTAGTAAATGACACTTATTGGCACCAATGAAATAAAAGGTAAGTTCATAAAGTAAATAGATGAATACTGATATATAAACTTTGAGAGCGTAACAATTTCCATAGTGAAATTATATAACTTCAATAATACATTTGCGAACGGTGTGAATTTGTGAGCCTAACCCAATATTTAGATTTGTATTAAATGATTTGGTTTAATATGGGTTGGAATGCAAGGTCAGTAGTATTACATAATAGAAGTTTGCCCTCTGCAAGGAGCTACTAGCGTGTATACATCTTACTAATGTGGACATCTCCAACTATAGGACCCGTGGGGATGTACATTCGTGTATAAGTTTGGGGAATATACATTGCACCCGTGGGGCTGGACACATAGTTCGAAAGCACCATCAGTCTCATGCGTTTGTTAGCAAAGAGTTTGATTATGCCTAGATGGACCACACTTCCTACAGGTGTAGGATATGCAATTACTTCAAACGTTGGTTTCTTGTTTTGTTAGAGAGGAGGTGGGCTAGTTAACCTTTAGATAAATCTTTGGAACGAGTTAGTAATACGACTAATTAAATCAAAATGTCATTATTAAGCACTAATGGAAGGTTCCTTGGTGTAAGCGGCAAGCCTGCATAGAAACTGTTCGTCAATGTCACCCGCGGTGTAGGGTTATGAACACAAGCGGGGAATTACTCAATGTACGTGGGCAATTGGACCTAGACATTGACGTCCTCCCTTGTACATCAATTATAGCGACGTTATGTGTATATACGTATACATATATATACATACTTATATTTATACCTAGGAGTAGGTTGGATGTATCGTATGCGCATATGGACTCAAATGACTAATCCAAATAATAGACATAACACTTAATGGAAATCAATCGGCATACACTAATGTTATGGATAAAGTATGTAATTTACCAGTTACCAAAATGTTGTTTTGACCCCTCCTCATCACAACCCACGTGATAGATCTAGAGGGATATAATACTGATGCAAGGCGGGAACAATTGGTGGACAAGTCTTCTTATTCATGCTCAGCACCGACAAGGCAACCAGATATTCAAGTCATAATATTGGTTCCAAGTTAGAAGCCTTAGTCGATATATATATACATACATATATATATATATCTGTGTATGTATGTATATAATTATATTTTACTATTCCGTTGTGAGTTCGTATAGATAGCCCTCTGATATACTTATGTTTATTTTAGGTTACCAACATCAACCATCCATATCCTCAAGAACTCGGGATTTCGATTTAGTCAAAAAATTGGGCCTATTAAGATGCGGGTTGTTACGGGTAACGATCATAAGTGATCAGTACTGACTTATATTATTAGTCCCCAACTACGCCGTCTTCTACTACTCTAACTTCTTGCTTCGATGCATCGATTTTTGAGCACTTCTACCTAAGAAATCAAGTCATTGCCGAGTGCTTCTAACACTTTTAGTATTTGTCATTACCTTTAGAGTTTTGTTGGAGCTGTTCACCCATTCCTTCAAAATAGGCCTAAGACGATCACTTTATTCTACTACTCATTGCCTATTGCACCAACGTCATTCAGAGTGCAAAATCATATCGATACCACCTGAAAAGAGATCGATACAGATCACTTTACTTAATGTAATTTTTACTCTTATCCTTTGAAGCCTCCCCTATTGTTTTTCCAAGCCTACCTCCAAGTCCTTGAACTATTTCGTCTTTATCCTGATATCTAGATCCGTTGAAGCCGCTTGGAGAAATGTTATTTTTTTTATTATGGTTAACTACTCACGAATGCAATTATTTGCAACTAAAATCACATAATATTTTATTTAAGGATTTTCCTGTTTATATACTTTAAATTAGTTACATAATTAAGTATTTCACTATATAACAAAGTATATAACATAAATCAAACACCTTAATTATGAAATTGATTGATTAAAGAGTTAGATATATCACTATGGGGGAAAACGCATCAGATGATAGGTATGCTCCTTTGTCTGATTACATACCTATCTGTCGTTAAATTCCATGCCGTCTCATTGCACATCAAACCATAAATATGCCCCGTCATCTGATATGCACTGATATGTTGTCTGATGTTATAGTATCATTTCTAGAATTTCCTATTAGACAACATATAAATATTGACTGATATGAATAACTATTCACAAAATGAAATAAATGAATCACAATTTTATTTAAATAAATACTGTATTTCAAATCAAATTCAAATACAATACAACTTTCACTATCACTCTACTTACATTTTCAAATGCAATACAACATAAATTTAGTCACACTAACTCACACCGAATCGAGGTTGTTTTTTATGTTGATCTTAATTTGCTTGCTCCAGTTTGTGTCCAGCCATCTCCTATACCTGTTAAATAAACAACAACGCAGTAAACTTGAAAAAGAAACAAACCTAACTTGCAAAAATAAAATTGAATTTGAATATTAAATATTGCCTCAGTTTATGGGTTTGTTTTTTCTTTTCATTTTTAGACAGGGATAAACATATATGTGCACGAACAACTTATGATATGCATAGTGTACCATTGTGAATATCACAAGGCCGATCCTTGATTCAATCATACAGACAGTTGCAAAGGCCAAGCCCGAAGGCTCAACTCAGTGAAAACACACAAGTTCAAGCCCAAGCAAGCTCAGGCTCAACACAAATAGTTTAATTCAGCTTAAAACAGTTTAGGAAACTCAGCAAAGCCAAAGTGCACAAACAAGTTTAGTGCATATGGAGATGCATAAAGTTGAGCACCAGCAAACCAGATTCATGGCAGTATCAAACATGGTACATAATGATACAGAATAACGTGCACAAATAGCACAAACAAAAAACAATAGGTACATATTTACAAAAATATTGCCACTTGCATCTCCTATAGTGAACAACACACATATACACATATGTATATACATATATACATGTATATATGCAACACATGTAAAATGCACCTAGGAAGTGCCACAAACAAATGAACAACAGTTAGTGCCGCAAACAATGCAGCCAAGAAGTGTACGAGTTCAAGGCAGGAAGTACAAAAAATGAACAAGAATTAAAAGAACATTCACACAGGAATCAAATGAGCCATGGAGTACATGAAGTTCAAGGCAGTGCACACTGCCTTGTTCAAAACAAGAAATTCAAGAATCTGAAAGGTAATCAAGCCATGGACAAGAAACCAAGTACATGAAAGGGATTCAACAAATGTCAAGGTAGTGCACTGCCTTGCATAAGGCAGTGTGCAAGTACATGGACGAGGCCACAATGCAACATGTGAACAAGGCCAACAACATGGACCAAGGCAAAGCAAAAATAAGATTGCAACACACAGGAGACACACATATGGAAGTTCAAAGCAAAAACATGGTAATATTTCACACATATATACATACATATGTATGTATGTATATACATGGAAGATATTTCACAAACCAGACTCAAAGGCCAACAACATGTCAATAATAATATGCATGCATGATACAAGTGAAACCAGTGAAGGGATTTCACAAACCAGTTCATGAAATGGTACAACATGTGCACATAGTAAATGAAGACAAGCACATTCAAAAGGCAGTTGAACAGAACAAGGCAGAGTTCAAGCCATTCAAGGTTCAGGCAAGGCAAGGCACACTCATAAGTCCATCAAAATTTTTAAAACCATTCAGAATTCAAGCACACTAACATACATATATACATATATGTATATACATGTAGATATATATATATATATACATATGTGTGCAAGTACACGGATAAGGCTAACAATGCAACAAGGCAGTGCCACAAATTAAAACAAGGTAGTGCTACAAATAGCAAGTGCCACAAATTAAAATAAGGCAGTGCCACAAACATTCACACATATATACATACATATGTATGTATATGCATGGAAGTTCCCAAAATCGAACAATGAAGTGAAAAAATCATAAGTGCAAGGGGCAACGAACCAAGCAAGGGACAACCGGCGAAATAATGAACTTAACAAAGTCGAACAATGAAGTGAACAAGGAAAGCAACTCAAAATCGAACAATGAAGTGAACAATGAAGTGAATAATTGTTCAAGTTCAAGTTCATAAGCCACAAATAAGTGCACAAATAAGTCCAGTGTGCACTGCCTTGAACAACCAATTCAACAACCAAATAAATGCTAATGCCTTGCACAACTCTCATATCACCAGCCAGTTCCACAAATTCAAGTCAGATATATAAATTTAGCTGAACAAGGCAAAAAGCTTGAAATCAATATATTCAACCAAGTAAAAATATATTCGAGTATATCAAAGAACTCAACAATTAAAGGAGTTAAGGACATAAAGCAGAAAATCAAAAAACAAAGCGGTCAAAAATATATGCAGCAATACAAAATCAACATCCAATGTTAAAAATCCAAAGTCAAGTTTAAATCGAAAATACAGGAAATAAATTCCTATATAAACCCATCTCATCATTGGCTCCTAAAATCGAAGTTGATATCAATAAAAAATCTGAAGGAACTGCGCCAGCCCGCAGCGGAAGAAATGAGTGAATTTCAAAAAATTTAGCCATTCTAGATCTTTAATGGGCCTATGAAGTCTAAATAAACTTAGAAATTTTCTAAGTTTATTTTAAATAAAATCAATTATTTAATTTTATAAATAAAGTTTTACTTTAATTTAATGTGCATGTAAATTAGAGTATATCAAGTATACTCTTATGTACATATTTGTGTGCAACAGTAACTTATTAAATTTATTTAGAGAAAGAAACTTTTTCATTTCCTATCTCTTAAATTATTCAATTAATGACAAGGCATAAATTTATTTAAAGACGGAAAATTTTCATTTCCTTCCTCTTAACTTATTCAATTAATGAGGGGGCACATTATTTATATAGAGAGAGAAACCTTTCATTTCTCTCTCTATAATTAAATTGATTGATCATATAAATGTCATTAATTAGCAACATGTATATGACATGAATGTAAGTATAAATAAATATAATATAGTGTAAATTCTGTAAGTTCAGTATGATAGGTGTTATCAGTTGATGGCAAGGTGTAGAATATAAAAAAAATAAAATGGATAGCTAATCACATAAAGAAAAAAATGGGAAATAAATAAAGGGTAACAATGATGATCGAATCCATTTCCTATTTCCTAAACTTAATTAATGCAACAAATAAATGACAAATTATAGGCATTGTAATATAAGGATATAAACAGACGAAAATAAATGTATGTATATATTATTGCCTCATTTAAATTGTTTCCTCCTTTTGGAAAGAAATCTAATCATATTTTGACAATATGAAATACATGTAATAAATTTTATATATGCAAACATACATATAAAATTAATCGTGTGTATATAAGAATAAATCAAATCTTTCTACTTAATAAAAATTAGAGATTTATAACAATCAATTCAAAAGTAGGTTTATTGTCAAAACATTAATTGTATGTATGTAATATTCAATAAAATATCTCTAATTAATACAAATTAGAGACTATAGTAATCAAATTAAAATTTAGATTTATTGCCAAAACATCTTCCTTTTTTTTTAATTTCCAAAACAATACAAACACAAAATACATACATGTAAACTTTCAAATCTAAAATTACATTTTGTTTTATATGATTTACAACATGAATCTTCAATAAAACGCTGTAATATTCATAAACAAATTTTAGCTTAATTTGTTAAAGTAAAATCCAATCAAAACAATATGAACACACAAAATTTTAGATCTAAAGGATTATACTTTGAATTGAATGTTTACAATATAGATCTATAATAAATTGTATTCAAACATATATAAATTTTAATTCTAATTTAACAAAATAAGAACCCAATTGATGAATTGAACATACAAAATTTCTAACCTAAAAATTAGACTTTAAATTGAATGTTTAGAACATAGTTCCAAAACAAAACATATAAAAATATTAGTTTTGATTTATCAAATATAACACTAATTGATTCAGTCAACAAACAATTTAAGCTACATAAATAATTCTCATCTTAAATGAGGCAGTGATATGTACATACAAATTATGATGATTAAATTTCTCTTTCAACAAACATTACATCAAATATCATTATCTATTAAAGAAAAACATACCATATTACCCAAAGCCTTGAAGCACATCTTGAAAATGGACTCCCTTTAGGATGTTGCCTAGAAGTCACACCTTGAATGATGATATCTCCTCAGATCTTCAAGATCACTATCCTATCCTTTCAAGAGATGGATGAACCGCTTTTGTTTTATTTATTTTTTATGTTTTCATATGGAGTTGAAAGAATTTTAGAAATTTTATTTTTTTATTTTCTGCCATGAAAAGTTAGGAGGAGAGAAAGAAATAGACTGAATGAGAAAGAATGAATTGTACGTACAGAATGAATTAGAGTATATATTTTATTTGAAAGAATGAAACTTTTCTCATTCTTTAATTAAAACTTCCCTAATTAATTCCCTTGATTATTTCTCTCTCCCCAATCCTTTCTTTACACGTATGTCATCAAATGACATAATATTTCCACAAATCATGTCATCAAATGACATAAAATTTCCATAAATCATTTCATCAAATGACATAAAATTTCCATATATCATTTCATGAAATTATCTTTAAACTATAACAATATCGTATACCAATGCGCGCAAATATAACTTTTATAAATGCATTAAAATAATTACAAAAAACTTCCTAACATCAAATAATTAATATTTCTCAAATATCATTTAATTTAATCAATTTATAACATTTTATAAATTAATTAAATCAACTGGTTTTTCAAAGAATTCACAATTATGGTTGTGTGACTCAAAAGTGTAAATTTAATCAGCGATTAATATTGAACTATTCGAATATTAACGTTCACACGTCACTTAGCAGGTGGTGTGATATTTTGGCCAAATTTATCGCTTATACATCTTTTGGTAAAATCCAATTTTACTTATTATAAGCGGTGCCTAATGTTAGTCCTTGAAAAGAATGGTTTTGATGACAACAACCTTAGGACTTGTTATAAAATATAAATACTAACATTATAGTTTAGATATATATGTATATGTAGGATATAAACATGCAGGTACTGAGAATGAAGACTGTACAGTATAGAGACTCAAGATCGAAGACATCAAGATTCAAGACTCATGAGTATCAAGATATCAAGAGTTCAAGATTTCAATAGTACAAGACAAGTATCGAGTCTAGAATTATGTTAAAACTCCTAGAGAAGCACTGACATCTTAAAATCCATTTTATTCGTGGAGTGGAATCCACTTCGAGCCTATTAAAGGGATGGAACCCTAAGTAGGATGGAACCTACGAAAAATCTAGTGGAACATCGTTTTATATCCACTAACTTTTATTCAAATGTTTCACAAAATCATATCTTGTTTTCAAAATGATTTCAAAATCTTCCTTTTTAAATCAAAAACATCTATCCTGGTTTTAAATACTTTTAGCCTCAAAATAATCTTTATTTTCAGTATCAAAATTATCCTTGGTTTTAAACTATCTTTAATTATAATGTACTTAACTTTTAATATTTATATTTAAGATTTAAATATGAAATTATAGTAAAATTTTATATATACCAAAATATTATTCTCTATACTTATTTATGTATTTTAACTATAGTATATTTATAAAGTTTAAAATAGTTTTAATATAAGATAGAAGTTATTTTCAAAAGAAAAACAAATTATCAAAAATACCTTAGGCATGTCGATAACCCCTAGGTACCCATGTCGACATGATGGCAGTTGATTCCAAAAGTTTGAATTTCAAAGGAAGTGTCTATTCGTCATATCCTTTTCCGAATGGACATGGCTTTTGTTCTACTATAAATAGGGGGTGTTTTAAACGAATTTATATTCATAATTTTTTGATTTCACTCCTCTTCTTTTTCCATATTTCTTTATATACATTTTTACTATTACTCTGTCGAAATCACCATTGAATCTACCTAGATCATCTCTGGTTTGATTCTCTATCACTATCTCAACAAGATCCCAGTGCTATTCAGAGTTATAGGCTTCTTTGTAATCAATCGAGTGAGAAAAGGTGTGATTGTAGCCTGGAAAATCAATCGAGTGGGAGAAGGTGTGATTGTAGCCTAGGAAATCAATTGGGTGAACTTGTTGCCCGTAAAATCAAGTATCTCTACCCAGAGGATTGTGAATCTGGAGTGGTGTACCTCGTGGCCTTGGAATCGAGGGTGTAATTGTAAGAATTGATTTTGAAAGGAAATCCGTACTTGTGTTGCGGGACTGGATGTAGGATAACTCCGAACCAGTATAAAATCCGGTGTGTTCTTTCCTTTACTGCTTTTACTTTATATTTGCATCTGTGTTTGCTTTTGTGATTATATCTGTGTCTGAATATTGCATACATATGTGTTCAAATTAATATAAACTCAAAAAGAATTAGTAAATTCTTAAAACACTATTCACCCCCCCTAGTGTTTATTCTAGCCTTAAGATCCGTAATCCACATTTCTCACATTTGGTATCGGAGCAAGGATTTCAAAGTTTCATAATATGAATTTTGAAAAATTTCAAAATGGCTACCAACACTGGTACTGCTGTTACTACTAACACTAGTTCATTTGTAGAAGGTCAGTTTACTGTCAAACCACCACTTTTTAATGACAGTAACTATGCATATTGGGCATGTAGGATGAAAATATATTTACAATCAGTAGGACTAGACACTTGGAATATCACACAGGCTGAATATTTTAAACCCACAACTGATTTTGCACAGTGGACTGCTGAGCAAAAGACAGTCGCACAAAATAACTCTAAAGCTATGAATATTCTGTTTTGTTCACTTAATAAGAATGAATTTAATAGAGTGTCAGTTTGTAAGTCTGCATATGAAATCTGGAAAACTTTGCAAGTTACTCACGAAGGAACAAGCAAAGTTAAACAGACCAAAATTTCCATGCTCACAAATCAGTTTCACTTATTAAAATGATTCCTAATGAGTCTATTTCAGATATGTATAGTAGATTTCAGGATATTGTACATTCTCTCATATCTTTGGGAAAGGTATTTTCGGAAGAAGATCAAGTCAGAAAAATCTTAAATTCTCTTACTCCAGAATGGGATCAAAAGACACTTGCGATCGAAGAGGCAAATGACATCAGTACCTTAAAGATAGAAGAATTAATTGGAAATCTAATGTCGTTTGAAGTCCAAATGATTGGGAAAAGAGAAAGCAAAGCATCCGAAAAGAAATCAATTGCATTCAATGCATTGACCGATGGATCAGACTCAAACAGCGATAATGATGAAGAGATAGCCTTTATGACCAAGAACTTTCGGAAATTCCTAAAATACGGAAAGATGAATAATCTCAAGATAAACAACTATAAGAACTCTGGTAATTAGAATATAGTGCCAAACTATATCAAATGTTTCAACTGTGACGAACCATGTCATATCAAAAGAGGCTGTCCGCATCCAGATAAGCAAAATCTTCCTATAAACAATGAATCCGCAAAGAAACGAAAACGTGCATTTACCGCCACTCTAGATGACTCAGACTCATCCTCGAGCGATGATGATCAGAAGACAGATAATTCAAATATGTGTTTCACGGCAGTTCACGACTCCGGTGAATTCAGAAAAACGGACTTAGAAAAAGGTACACGTTTACAATACATTGGTTGAAATTGCATGCTTAGGATTGAATGATTGATTGATTGATTTTGAATTGGCGTGTCGTTTGAATTTTAAATTATTATTATTATTTTATTATATTTATTATTATTTTATTATTTTTATTTTAAAAAAATTAGTATCATAATATTTTATGCAATGTACTATAATTTCAGATATATATAGTCATTAAAAATAATAAATATATATTAGAATACTTAAAAGAAATAAATCATGAAATTTCATAGACACCTGTCGACATGGTCCCCCCCACGTTGTCGACAAGGGTACAGAAATTTGAAATTCAAATTTGAATTCAAATGTTTGAATATCCCTCCATCTTTTCACTTCATTCAAGACTCTGAAAAGTCATCTTTTGACCAGAGAACCTGTCCTTTAAGAATCTATTTATTTACTATCTCATATCACAACTTTTCACTTTCATTTTCAAATTCAAACTCTTATTTAACAATTTCAAGCTCTCTACTCTCTACTCTAATGGCTTCTTCAAGCAACCCCTCCACAATGAGACTTTCCAGAAACATGAAAGAGCAACTCTTCAATGATCTGGAGGCTATAAAAGCATATATCAACTATGCTAACTATGGAAAAGTCCATCCCGGAAAGTTTGCTATATTTCAAGATTTCTCTTCTTATGAAATCGATTCTCTTTTTGCAAACAACCAAATTCTTAGTCTTGTTGATGCTTCACAAAATGATTTTGTTTGTTATCCAAATCTTGTTAAAATTTTCTATGCAAATCTCAATCGTGGATTTTATAATGGAAACGATGATGAAATTTAGAGTAGTGTCAAAGGTACTAGAATCATTTTAAATTGTGATATTTTGGGTACCATTCTCAATTGCAAAAGCACAGGAATGGATCTTTCTAGTTTTAAAATCGATGAAAATGATCGTGAGACATTTCATCACATTTTTGAAGGAGATGAAAACTTTGAATTCAAAAATCGAAATTTTCGACCAAAAGCAAGAATTGTTAATATTCTTTTACAACATACCTTGACCCCAAGATCGGGAAGTTTTAACAATCCAACTTCAAAAGTTTGCAAAGCACTTTTTGCTATTTTTGGAAATTATGATATTAGTTGGGTATAAGTTATTTTGGATGAACTTCGTCCCAAAAATCTTGAAATGGGTTAAAATACTTTATATCATGGAATCTATCTCACTCGGATTTTTAATTATTTTGGAGTAGATTTCAAAGGAGAAGAATTTGTTTCAAGAAAAGTTTTTAATCACTCAAACATTTCTCTTATGAAAATTCCATATGTTTTTCAACCATATGAGACTCTTGCCGAAAAGGAAGAGCGTTTGACTCATGAAGAGATGGAAGAGGAGGAAGAAGAATAAGAAGAAGAAGAAGAAGGGGATGAAATGGAAATAGAAGAAGAAGGTGAAACATCCTTGGAAAGTATTGATTATCTCTCTAATCCAACCAACAAAACCTTACTCAAAAATCAAAAGACTATTGTTGAAAATCAACGGATTCTTAAAAGGTCCGTTAGTAAGAAATTGGATAAAATGTCATCCAAGATGAACAAGTTTTTCTCCAAAGTTAGCAAGAAACTTGGATTATCTTCATCTTCATCATCATCTAACTAGCTCTACCTTTTCATATCATGTTGTATTATTTTAGTATAATTTGATTTGAATGTTCGTGTAGTTCTTAATGTTTAATCGTTGTATCATTCTATTATGAAATGAAATTGAATTACTTTTCTGTTATCTAGCTTATCTTATCTCCAGAATAAATGTTAGTATATTATATAAATATATACATATACACAATTATTCACAAAATCAAAATGAGTCATCAAAATGAACTGACCCCTGTTGACAACCCCCCACACACCATGTCGACAAGTACTGGTCAGAAATGACTTCTCATTTTAAATTTGAAATTTGAATAACTACCTTGTGTCTATTCATTTCAAACGAATTCCTACATCTATAAATACATATTTCTTCCAGAATTCATCACTCAAAATCATTTCTTATATACTCTATCTATATTTCTTCTCACAAATTCAAAAATGGCCAATCCAATTCATAATTTGACTGAGAATCTTGAAGAAACCCTTAATTCTTTCAAGAATATTCTTTCTTTCATTCTCCGTAATCAGCGACACTTAGAGTTAAGTCAAATGCAGATGATCAAGGAACAAGAAAAGCATTTCGATGCGATTCGATGGATGATTTCCTCCCTATACAAAGATGATAATGAAGCACATCCTTCAGTCTCTCTCACCAATGACATGAAAATTGGGATGCCATTAAAGCAGATCCAATATTTGGAGAAGAAGGATGTGTGGAAGTTCCTCGTAATGTTTGATTGTTTTATTTGATTGCTTGGATTGATTTGACTTGATTTGATTTGATTTGGTATGGATTGATAATTGGTGTGCAAAACCTAATATGTATAAATATACATTGATATTTATATGATCTTTGATTAGTTATCATGTCTATCAGTATAATTATATCTTAATTTATCTATTATATACTCCATTGTATATTTTAATGCAGGTACTTTAGTACAAGAATAAGGGGGAGTTATATAGTTTGGAGTTAGTTTGTTTTTGTTGATGACAAAGGGGGAGAAGTATAAAATAGGATAGTTAGGCATAGATTAAGGGGGAGTTATTAGTTTTAGGGGGAGTTATTAGGATAGAAGTAATATTTTATAAACAAAGGTTGTCATCATCAAAAAGGGGGAGATTGTTAGTCCTTGAAAAGAATGGTTTTGATGACAACAACCTTAGGACTTGTTATAAAATATAAATACTAACATTATAGTTTAGATATATATGTATATGCAGGATATAAACATGCAGGTACTAAGAATGAAGACTGTACAGTATAGAGACTCAAGATCAAAGACATTAAGATTCAAGACTCATGAGTATCAAGATATCAAGAGTTCAAGATTTCAATAGTACAAGGCAAGTATCGAGTCTAGAATTATGTTAAAACTCCTAGAAAAGCACTGACATCTTAAAATCCATTTTATTCGTGGAATGGAATCCACTTTGAGCCTGTTAAAGGGATGAAACCCTAAGTAGGATGGAACCTACGAAAAATCTAGTGGAACATCGTTTTGTATCCACTAACTTTTATTCAAATGTTTTACAAAATTATATCTTGTTTTCAAAATGATTTCAAAATCTTCCTTTTTAAATCAAAAACATCTATCCTAGTTTTAAATACTTTTAACCTCAAAATAATCTTTATATTTAATATCAAAATTATCCTTGGTTTTAAACTATCTTTAATTATAATGTACTTAACTTTTAATATTTATATTTAAGATTTAAATATGAAATTATAGTAAAATTTTATATATACCAAAATATTGTTCTCTATACTTATTTATGTATTTTAACTATAGTATATTTATAAAGTTTAAAATATTTTTAATATAGGATAGAAGTTATTTTCAAAAGAAAAACAAATTATCAAAAATACCTTAGGCATGTCGACAACCCCTAGGTACCCATGTCGACATGATGGCAGTTGATTCCAAAAGTTTGAATTTCAAAGGAAGTGTCTATTCGTCATATCCTTTTCCGAATGGACATGGCTGTTGTTCTACTATAAATAGGGGATGTTTTAAACGAATTTATATTCATAATTTTCTGCTTTCACTCCTCTTCTTCTTCCACATTTCTTTATATACATTTTTACTATTACTCTGCCGAAATCACCATTGAATCTAACTAGATCATCTCTGGTTTGATTCTCTATCACTATCTCAACAAGATCCCAGTGCTATTCAGAGTTATAGGCTTCTTTGTAATCAATCAAGCGAGAAAAGGTGTGATTGTATCTTGGAAAATCAATCAAGTGAGAGAAGGTGTGATTGTAGCCTAGGAAATCAATTGGGTGAACTTGTTGCCCGTAAAATCAAGTATCTCTACCCAGAGGATTGTGAATCTAGAGTGGTATACCTCGTGGCCTTGAAATCGAGGGTGTAATTGTAAGAATTGATTTTGAAAGGAAATCCGTACTTGTGTTGCGGGACTGGATGTAGGATAACTCCGAACCAGTATAAAATCCGGTGTGTTCTTTCCTTTACTGCTTTTACTTTATATTTGCATCTGTGTTTGCTTTTGTGATTATATCTGTGTCTGAATATTGCATACATATGTGTTCAAATTAATATAAACTCAAAAAGAATTAGTAAATTCTTAAAACACTATTGACCCCCCTCTAGTGTTTATTCTAGCCTTAAGATCCGTAATCCGCATTTCTCACACCTAATAGTGACAATTATTTACACCAATTCTCTTCATCAAAACTATATCACTTTAGATTTATGGAATTTAGTAATGGTCAAAATTTCAATATCATCCATATTCAACTTTATAGTCCAAAAGCAAAGTCCTTGGTTTAATAATAACAATTATTATTAACCGACATGCTCTGGTGAGAGACTTTGACTTTGAGTTAACTTCAGTTGACTGTGATACTAATCTCATATAACTGAGGAGACGAATCCTCTCTTGAATAGTGTTTCACTTCCAATGCTTCCACTCGACCCAACTATAGTCGTTCGATGGACATCGTGCCATGATTTAACTATAATCAAAGTGGAGCTTCCATAATGAAGACCAACAATATTATCAAATCGAGAGAATTATGTAAATTAGTCACACCGATATTCTCTGCTTGACCTTAGTTATATTAACCAATGGAAAACTATCGAGTGAGTCATTCCATAGTTATCCAATAACTATTAGTACGTAACCCCTTGGTGCCTCCAGTAGTCATGAGTAATACACTGCCCAACATTTGGAGAGCATTACATACTCTAATCTCAACTGATACATCGATATCCAGTCTCGATGCATCTTGATTAGGAATGTTTAAAATAATATATTTGTTTCATTGTGATAAATCACTCATGGTTATAACTCTTTGTAACTACTATCACAAAACATACCATTTATGGATTTTCTATTAAATATATACTTTTAATTAAATAATTAATTAATATAACTACATTATATCAAGTATATAATAGAAAGAAAACACCTTTATTTCGAACAAGATTGGTCAACGAGTTAGAAATATGTAACAAATTACATAATTGCCCCTAGGGCATACCCCTAACTCTATCAATCTTCTACTTGCACTTGGGGTCAATTATGGAACCTTATTCCAACTTCTCCAATCGGTTTTCTCAAAATCAATTAGGTGGGTCCCTTTGTGAATGGGTATGCAATTATGTTTTAACTATTTACTCTGTCAATCAACTCTCTCCGACGGTGATAAACTACTTTATAATGTGGAACAATTCGGAGTATGTCTCTCGACATCTATTGAGCTATAAGTTCTGTTACAAACTATATCGTGACGTTGTCATCATATAACAATGTTATGAGATTCTCAACATTTGAACTCGGCTCAGTTATAAATTTATGCACTTATATGTTTATATACATTGTCTTTATTGTGGCATTATTGTAGGCGATGTACTTAGCCTTTTTCATTGAATTAGCCACAGTCTTTCATTTAGAACATTTCCAACTTAAAGATTCTTAAATTGAATTTATTATTTATATATTATACTCAATATCACTTATGAATTTCGAGTATGAACACTCCTTCGTAAGGTGTTTTTGTTTATGTAAATAATTCTCTAGTATTTCATAAATACATGAGAACACTTCAAATAACCATTTGGTGATATCAATTTGGATTTGATATTTTCTTCATGTATCAAATACACAAACAAATCATTATACCTTAGACAACATAATATGTATGATAATTCCTATTGCCAACGCAAAGGAATCAATCTTACATGTTTCGTATTAAACATCTTAGTAAGTTGTCCTTGCATACCATTTGGGACATTCCCGACATCTTTTATACTTACTATGAAAGACATCATTTATTAATCCAATGTTGAGTATTAAAACAACTAAGGCTGATTTTAACACAAGTACATCATTACAATCAACAACGTGTTGTTTACTTATAATTTAGAAATATCAACGTACCTTTTAACGTTCGTTCTTATGAACACACGCTTCCTTTGCACTTTGATTGAAAATCAAACTATTTGATATTTCTATCAAAATACTTATTCAATCTTGATGCTTATAAGATGATACTTTTGTATCATTTCTTGGATCATATCCAAAGGCTCACAAACTCAATATCACTCCCACTGACTTTGATACATTTTTGGTTAATATGTGTAAACATCTTACTCTAAATCATTATTCATATTTTTCTGTTTCAATATATATGTATAAAAACACTAGGACTAATCAAGTGATAATTTTGTCAGTAAATCTGAATTGACTCGAACATGTTGAATATCGAATCTATTATGATAATTTCAATAATTAAAATTTGCGGTATTATGCTTATCAACATTGCTCATTTAATTCCAAATGCATTAGTCTTACTCATAAAGACACAGTAGAGGTCGATGGATCATATCCCTTCAGTTACGACCACCAAAATCTATATTTTGATAGCTTACTTGGAATTCTTTCGGATTTGCGATTCATATCATATAGAGTCAACACTCTCAATGGTTTAATTAAACAATCTAGAATTATATATTTTCGACATTAATAAGAAACTCATAGTTGCTCTTCGATGTGCGAGAATACTTTTTACATTCTAATGCTATGTGTTCATTTAGGTTAGTTAATTTCATTTCATCTCATATAATCAGTTCTATCCATGGATCGTATCCAATTCCATTTTACTACCAATAATTCCTCAATGAAATTTCTTCACAATGAAGTTGGTATATCTTGAAACAACAATTGTTTCTCAGTGCAATAGAATAGTTATTCATAAACATTTTATGAATTTCTTTATTTATAAAACTGATTTGGTTTCAGTTTACAAAAGTTATGTTCGAAACATAAATATGTCATCCAATGACAGTCTTTTCAAAATCCTTTTAGGGAGATTCATACAAGATCCCTCATGAATAATTATTACGTGTAATCTTTTGACTCGCACAACCTGCCAATTCCTTGGCCTAGGATATGTTGGAGTTTCTTATAAACCCCTATCTTATAAAATTTTATAACTGTTATTCATATGAAACAATATTAACCTTGTGTACTACCCTTAAGTACATTACTTTATAGAAAGAAATTAACTCAACTTCACTCACAATTAATCGTACATTGTCCGACAAAGTTCGATTACTCAATATCGATGCATCATTATGTATTACATGGAGGAGTAATTTTGAGATTGAACCTTTATTCATTTTAGGTATGTTTGGAACATTTTTCAATACACTCACTCATTTGATCAAATCAAATTGTTTCTATCACATGTTATTTTATTTACTTTTGTTTTATATTCTATAAGTTTACTGTTACGCCCCACCTCTATACTCATGCTAGCCAAGGACACTACGGAGTAATGCCATCGACTGGCGCGAAGAATAAGGCTGTTGAGGAGCGACCATCCGTGAAATTGCTTTGTGCGAGCACTGATATGTCAAATAATATAACATGCATTTCATTTCAAGAGGAAATCCAACATACCGATAAAAACTCAAAGCTACCACACAGTGGCTAAGTGGACCTCGGAAACGAATATAGAAATAAACATAACATAAATCAGTCACAGACACTCATATCACAAAGGCGGAAATAGATATGAATATATAATACAAAAAGGTGTACATCAGAGTAGTGGTCAAGCAAGATCCACAATATCACAAAAGAATAGATACGAGTGCTAGACAAAAGAATATGTATACATCAAGGAGTCTCTATCTCAAATGTATAACAACAAAAACTACAAATGTAATGTAGTTAGAAAAAAGTCAGAAGATGATCCTAGATGAGGAGTCAAGTAGAAGCACCTGTAACATCTCTGTCTGACCCGAGTATTATTTAATAAGAAAATAATAAACGGATCAGTCTAGTTATAAATATAAGATAAAGGAATGAGATATAAGCAGAGATATAATAAGAACGTATGATAACAATGGTGTCAAGCTGTGACAAGTATGTTTTAAACAACAACAAGATCATACAATATCTCAAGAAATCTCAAAGCATAAAAAAGAATGTTATATTCCTTATTTTATTCACCAAACCGCAAATATTGACAAACATACACTACGCCATAATCATCTATTAGAAACGGTTTATAACCGTTGCTTACACTATTACCAACGGTTAAAAACCGTTTCTAATAACGGAGTGGTAAACTTTAGCAACGGTAATTAACCGTTGTTTTTTGATCATAAGCAACGGTTTTAAACCGTTGCTTAATGGCCATAAAGCAACGGTTATTGCCCTTTGTTTATTTACAAATAGCAACGGTAATTAACCGTTTCTTTTAGATCATACGCAACGGTTTTAAACCGTTGCTTAATGGCCATAAAGCAACGGTTATTGCCCGTTGTTTATTTACAAATAACAACGGTAATTAACCGTTTCTTTTAGATCATACGCAACGGTTTTAAACCGTTTCTTAGTGTCTATAAAGCAACGGGTATTGCCCGTTGTGTTATCGTAAATAGCAACGGGTTTTAGCCGTTCCATTTGAGCCATAATTCCATGGCTTTTACTCATAACGAAACGGGCAGAAACCGTTGTTATGTACTAAATTACAACGGTTCTTACCCGTTGTAATTCTGTCCGTTTGGAAAAAAAATATAGGCATTAAAAGCATTAGTCATGACACAGTATTATCATACATTTACAAACAGCTACCAGACATACAATTACAAACAGCTACCCGACATACAAATACAGTGCTACCAGACATACAATTACAAACAGCTACATAAGTCATGACACAGTATTATCATAGTGTTATTACATAACATATAATAATAGCATCCATCGTCCTAAGTTTGAAGATAACAGTATTTTCACCATACATATGATAACAACACTTAACTTGAGCAGTCTAAGATAATTCACACAAGCATACGTTCTTAATACAGCGTTCATTTACATGCTCAAACAGCTTTCCTCGTAACCAGGCCTTCCATGCAGCTGCAAAATGAATAAACATGAGTTAGCATTAAACTAACCTATACATATAAATGTTAAAACCCAATGCATTCTGGTTACTGAATCATATATAACATGAAATACAAGAGAACATAAAATGGTATTAATAGTTTAAAGGTTATAAATTAAGAGATTTTACTAGACTGCACATAAGAAGACATGTTTCCTATGATGTCCAAGGATCAATCAGTTTCAGGTTATGATTAAATTAAGACTGATATGAAACAACAAAGTGCATACTAAAATTGAAACAACAAAGCCCCAAACTTCCAGTCCACTTTCAAATTAAGACTGAATTCTTAAAAGTCTGATACTCATGCTCCAAAAATATTTCAATTTGTAATAACTGGCCATACATCAGCATGCTACATATCAGACAATGGTTTTAGGTGCTTCAAACACTTCAACTCATTGGTACAACTACAACAGAACATTGCTCGTGCAGTCTATCTAGTCTTAATAGTCCAACTCACCTGATCAACCCTATTGCCACAACTCCCGATTCTATCAATTTACTACTGACCAGTCATGTGTTTCAGCAACTATGATGTGTGCTTTCATCAGAAATCACTCCTACATGACGTTTGTTCATTGTTGTTTTAGCTACAATTTTCAGTATGGTATACTATTTAAAATCCTGTACACATGGAAATATGGAACCTAGATTGTACCAGTAAACAATTTAATCATAACGTTCTTGTTACATGGGTAATTTTAAGCCAAGTAATTCTAATTAAGATATCATTTGCTTTACATAAAACGAATATAAATAACTAATCTAAATATCTGTTACTACTTGCATTCGAGAAAGCAGACATAGAACAAAAATGACGCAACGAAGCCATTACGTGGTTTGAATCCAAATCAGGTTTACATATAAATTATTTCATGTTTACATATATGAAATGAACCAAGATTGGCTACATCCACAAATTTTGGTCAATGTACAGGCAATCGAAGTGAACCTAAATAGTTTAATCAACATAAGCATACTACTCATTTTGATCAAATTAGTCATAATTTCTGATTTAAAAGGTACAAAGTAGGCTAATTCAAATTGACTGAAATTCACAACAACTACTCTCAAATTATTTAGCAACCCAAATTTACTAATCAAATATAATTATGTATAGAACAGTCTTGTAAGAAAATGTACCAGTGCTCTTTCGTTTGGACACCTGAATGTAAGTACAATAGAAGCTGCCTGCACATAAATCAAAGAAATTCCATAAGCAATAGTGAAAACTCAACATACTTCGCCACAATAAAGATAAAACAAATATGATTGATATCGTATCAATAAAGATAAAACAAATACATATTACAAGATATATTAATCATGCTCAAGTAAGTAATACAAAAATAGTCTTAGATGAGTAAACATTCTGAGAAATTTTAGAAGTGAGATCTTGTTATAGAATACGTTTTCAATTGCCATCAGATTTAGAAGACTTCATCCAATAAGCTCTACGCGATGGTATAAGTCAGGTCGTCTAATTTCAATATTTGTAAAATTATCATTTTGCCTTTAGTATTAAAATAACGATTAATACAGGGTATTATACCCACCCACCCAGACCTCCACCCCCGCCCAAATATTTTGAAAAAACTTCTAACAGGTGGTGCACCAGGCCCCTTGTATTCAGATGCAAACAATTCTCAATTATTTGTCTGAGCTTGTCTATGCAGCATTGCAGCATCTTATGATTCTTATCAGCTAATAAATCCAAAAAAAAAAAATTTGTATCACATTCACATGTACAGATCGGTTACCCTATCTTAATCCATGTATGATTAATTTTAGTAATTGATGATTCCTCACGGCATCCCGTTCAGTAGCCAACGCACTGCATTAGCAGCCAATATCACGGGGTATAAACCACCTACTCCCTTTCATTCCAAAATTATTTTCAAATGCAACCATATAACATGGACGATGATATCAAAAACTTATTATTTACATCACAACCATGCTCAGAAAATGTGAAACAACTTGAGTAACAAAGAAATCGACTACTCACCCTTCATGTCCCTTCATTCAAATTCAGTTTGTGTTTACATACACAACAGCCTAACCATCTATACAAGATTTCTTATTGAAAATATATAAATAATACTACCCATTTACCCAGAAAAAAAAGAAAAATTTTGTAAGAAAAATACATGTATAGTACTTCCAACCCAAAGCATCCTTGTATAACCATCCTCTCCTTTTTCAGTATTGATCAATTTGACCTCTGTAACGACGAGATAGCTCTCATCTAAAATAATGTATTCAAAATGATGTGCAACTCTACCTAACAAAATGGACTACTATTCTCAAACAAAAGATTTGCCTTTCAGTTACACAAAATGTGTGCACTTCATTTCAAAACAACAGAATATAACGTGAATGTTCATCTGCATAGTTATCACGAATTCACTATAAACCAAAGAGCGATCGCTAACATTGAAGATCCGATGCTAATGTATTGTTATAATAACGTAAAAATACAAATTACCATGGAAAGCAAGCTGTATATTGCTAAACAAATATAAAACAAAAGACATACCTCCGACTAAAGATATCGTATCAAACCCTTTTGATGGCACACATAACCTCCGACTCCAATGTCCCTAAAGGTCTCGGCCATATGTCGATTCATTTTGGCAGTTCGCTCATCCTCCAACAAAATTTTGTCTAACAAAACTTTTTCATATGCGAGTGGTACTGGTTTTCCATGACATATTGATTGTGTGGAATCTCGGCATATAGTACCTGTTATATCATTGGTATATGTATAATATGGATTTAATAATATCATACAGATTTAATAAGCATTCCAGGAGTAAATATATGTCGAATTATATACACTGATATATAAAATAGTACCTGTTGCAATTACTTCATCCTCGAAGTTCAGGATTTCACATCTTTGGTCGATTGACGGATTGGTCGGAATGAGATTCTGAGAAGTACCGGTGCTACTGCCTACTTGACCACCTTCGGCTAGCTTGAGAATACGCTCCAGTTTATCATCCATGCTATCCACCTTCAACAGTTTTTGCTCCACAGCTTGCAGCCGCTGCTCATATTCTCCTTTGGCCTCTTTGAGTCGTTTGCATGGAATGGCAGCACCCTTAACTTGACTAGGAGATATATTGGTCCCAATACATCGGCTCCTGCCCTTTACATCATTACCAAACACTTTTATAAAAACTTCTTCATCACCACCACTCGCCGTTTCCTTTTCTTTTCCAATTTTGTCCTGAAATGTAAATACATATATATATATATATATAATGAATAATGAAAAATTAATTTAAAGGCGTTATTATTTGTTTAACTTACAAAGAACGAAGATGACGCATCAGACACGCTGCCATCTTTTTTCTTATGTGTTTTCTCCCATACTTGAAGACGTGATACTTCTGCTCCCGAACTTGTATCGACCTGCATACAAGAAATCAAATGCAGATAAAAACAAATATATATATATATAAGTATGGTATTTAAGCAGCTGTACTTTGCATGTGCTATGCAAACATGGGAAAAGAACATACAAATTTCAAATCTTAAAAACTACCAGCATTTTCATCCATTGTGCATTTTCAAAGTATGTATAGACTGGGTTATTCCCAAAGTTTATTTAGTCAAAAAGCATGGAATAGTGTAAAACGAGCGATGCGTTGCTATATCAATTCAACTTGCATACTTTGCTGTCATGTTATAAATCTAAACAAGGGAACATGCTGCCATTTGAGTTTAAGCAATAAAACATGTATAAGAAGTTTTTTTTTCTGCACACATTCACTGTCGTTTTTTGCTCCAAGATCAATTTCTTTGAAGTTTGAATGGGTTTGAAATAGAGTGAGCATACTCCCTTGTTTGAAGTTTTTTGCTCACTCTACAGTATAATATGCAACTACTATAACATGATTAAACTACAAAACTTAAATGCAAATCCTTCTTTTAATGCAAATTAACAAAGAAAATAAAATTCACTAAAACCTGATAATACATTGAAAGTACAAAAATCTCTGGTCAAGCAACGATATACCGGTTATGCATTTGTAGTGCCAAAAATCAGGCATAGTGTTCGTTTCTGCAAGTCTAAAACAGTAGCATACACATAGTACAGTCACGGGAATAGCAGTACATAAAACTTCTCCCTAAATTTGATGTTGATATTGCATGTGAATTCCTGTTATCTTTTAGATAAACCACTGTCATATTGTGCACTAATCCCAGTATTATACTTTAAATCCTAGACCTTGCAGCTAACAAAATACAAAGCACCAAATTTGAAAAAGCAATGGGAACTGGAGCACTTATATCCACGCTCTTACCACACTTATCCCCTGTATTACATCCACTACATGACAAGACATTCTTAAAAGAAAAACTACAGTATATTCACTGACCATGACAACCCTCAAAACAGCATGATCATACACACAAAGGTAGATCAGAAATACCCCAAGACATCTCAAAACATTCGAAAACAGTATCACAACTTGAATAATACTGCACCACTTCACCTGACACCCATTCATGCATATATAGTATAACAAATTTGACCTAGGTCGTATAGGAGTCTTTTTAATCCTATCTGAATAATCAATCTTAATACACAAAAAACAACCCTTCAATAAAAAAAATTGAATTACATACCTATTTTATTTTGTACAAAACTGACTATGAGTAATATCTTACTCAATTTATATTTCTGATTATGTTATCTTTATATGCATAGCTCAATTTCTTGAATCGGTATGTAAGGAAAACATAGTAAAAACACGTACCATTTCTTGAGTAATCCTAGCGTGACTCTTACGTCCCGAATGATGACAATATTCGAGCTTTGATCTATTTTGTTTGCCTTTCTTCCTTTTTTCTTTTGCCTCGGGTGTTGATTCATATCTTATGAACTCCTCCCAATCATTTTTATCAATTTTCGGCGGACAATTTTTCATTCTTTCTTCGTCAGTGTTGAAAATATCATAATAATTCTTGCGCAAATCACTCTTGTGTCCCCTAAAAATCTCGGACATCTTTTTGAACATAAGGTCCTTTGATAGAGGATCGAGCTCAAAATATTTCTGTATAACAAACCAAGATAAAGGGATTAATTCACATACAATATAACAAATGACATAGGCTACAACCATGCATGTCTAATGGAGTATGACTGTGTTCTAATATACATGTTTTACACTTGAATTAATTATAGATGTTTTACAGATGTTTTACACTTGAATTAATTATAGATGTTTTACACTTGAAATTAATCAAATTAGCATAAGCCTATACTTCTCATACAATGCACTGAATCAAATCTCCAGTGTATGATGTGTGACCGTATCATATGATACTCCAAATGAAAATAGCATGACGTATTAGCAGCTTTATGCTCTTTCCTTATTATTTATTTGGAACAATTCAAGTCTCCAGTTAACTAGAAAGAAACAATTCAACTGAAAATAATCGGATATTTATCCGTTTTTCAGATGCGGGTGGATTTTGAATTTTTCGGGTGTCCATTGACAGCCCTAAGGTTTGTGAATAGTCGTCCAATCTATACTCTTCTCGATTTCTTAACTAAGTTTAAACCATATTCTGCATGAATCAGATACAACCTATCAACACCCTCATTATTGTTATTAATCTTGAAAGCTATTGCTTAGCTATTGTGGCCGAAAGTTAAAACGATATTTTATTCAACATTACAAGTGCAAGATTAATTCTCTATTATGGTACAGAGATGGCTAGATGTAATAGGCACTTAGCAAGAAAGTTTGACTTGATATCTTCTCAATAAGCACAAAGTATTACTGGAAAACAGATTTTGAATTGAAAACTACAATTTTCAATTTATTTTCAATTGAAAAAACAATACCTCCAATTGATTCCACACGTCTTCCTTGTAATTTGACGGAACTTTTTTCCAACTTGGATAGGAGATTGGCACATGATTTCTTACTAGTTTACCCATCTTCGAGGCGACCTTTGAAGCATTTTTTCCGACTGGAGAACCGTAGTTGTCTATATCAATTTTCTCCCGGTTTAAAGTGGATGATTGTGACGATTGTGACATTATTTCCTGCAAAATGCAAACTTGATTTCATTAATATGCAAACTTGATTATTATTATCTAAAATACTGGCATCGCACAAAATCTTTTAATATAGAAAAAAAGGAACATGACTCAAACAATATAAAAATATAACTTCCAAAATCAAATAGAAAACCTACCTTAAAATCAAAATTTGAGTGTCTCTTTCGCGTAGGCCTATCCAAAATCTTCGATCACACTCGCAGTCAACCCATTTATGTAGTCCTCGATGGTAAACTCCTTATCCTATTAATAGGCGCTTCCTTTGGAATCACAGTCACTTTTTCTTTTTTGTCAGTACTAATGCTTATGTATTCATAGATGATGACATTGACGCAGTTTCTTTAACTATATTCTCTAAAATGAACTCTTCCAATATATTCTCTAAAATTATTCATGAAAACAATATCAGGATATTATAATGGCACTAATAAAAAATATAATGCATCTATTACTATCATATAACACACCATTTTACATTTTGCACCATTTTAAATAAATATTTTGTTAAGGTACAATAGCATAACTGAAATACAAAGTTAACATATGCATTTGATAAGATCTTCTAATTTTTCATTGTCTTCAAAAGCTGATTGATAAACGGTGGAAAACTCAGTGTCATCCACATTTATGGTCAACCGTTTTGGTGTATGCAAAACCACAAACCATCCGTCATTTTTTAAATCTTTTGAGTAGAACACTTGACTCGCTTCCGATGCAAGAATAAATGGCTCATCATTCACGCTGTCTTTACTCTTCAATTTTCCCAAGTTAACTGTGATCAAGTTTGAAACAGGATCTATTTTACAACCATTGATCTTATCTTCGACCTTTACCCAATCACAATAAAAAACTGTTTGTTTGAAGTTAATGTAATCTAACTCAATTATTTGTTGAATAACTCCGTAATACGTTGTTTCTGCTTCCTTAAAATTTTTATCCTTCCCACTCGCTCTAAATTGTGTAATTGCTCTCATGCATACACCACTATCCTGTGTTAGCTTTCGCTCTTCATAACTTTTCGGAGAAAATAAAAACCCATTCACTTGGTACTTCATATAACTACGGGCATCAAACATCGGCCCGTTAACTAGCCGCCAAAGAGTTGAGTCAACATCGACGGTCTTCAACAACTACAACAAACACAATAAGTAAAAAAAAACATTGTCAAGGAGGTGTATGACCAACTTAAAAATACGTTAAATATCTAATATGTATACCTCCTCACGTAACCAAAAAGTGAAATTCTTAATAGCTTCCCCAGATGTACCCCCGCCTCGAGTTCGAGATTTGGTGCTTTGAACATAGGAGTTATACCTCCTATGAAAAACACACAATAATTACTATATATATGAATTGATGAATTGATTTACAATAATAAAAATTCAGAACAAATTTATGAACTTACTTCTTCCACTCATCCAATCCGTCATATTTATCAAGGACCCATTTACGCACTTGTTCAAATTGCACTTGAGTTAACGTTATATCTTTACCATTATCTAGTGCTATTTCATCAGCAAACTCATCATCCTCATCTAAAAACGCTTCACGGGTATGTTTATGAGTGCCATCACCTCCCTTTGGCATATACTCCATGCAGTAAAGACTAGCTTCTTGTACAATATATCCTTCTGCAATACACCCTTCAATATATCTTTTGTTGCGCACATATCCTTTATATGTTTTCATCAACCTATGAAGATGAACAGTTGTAAATTGTAGACATCAATAGCTATTTAAATCGAATAATGATGTACATAATTGAAATTAGTAATTTACCGTTCAAATGGGTACATCCACCTATATCTAACAGGACCAGAAATCAATGCTTCATCGGCTAAATGAATCATAAGGTGAATACTGATATCAAAAAATGCAGGTGGAAAATGTTTTTCAAGAACACACATTGCTTCTACCAAACTAGCCTTTGCTTTTTGAAGATGTTCCCTATTGATCACCTTTGAACATAAAATGTTATAAAAGAGACTTATGCGGTGAATAGCATTCCGTAGATCCTTATGTTGCGGAAAACAATGCTGAAGCAATACCGGAAGTAAATGTTGCATTATGACGTGGTAATCATGCGACTTCATATTTCTTAGTTCAGGAGGGTTGATGCTCACATTGTTACGGAAGTTAGAAGAGAATTTGCTCGGCACTTTCAAAATTTTCAAAATGGTGCAAAACCTTATCTTTTCTTCTTTGCTCAAAGTGAAAGTCGCAATTGGTATGGTTAGTTTACTTGTTTCAGGATCTTCTATCACCCACAACTTTTGTTTTATACCCATGATTTTCAAATCCTTCCGTGCATTGAAGCCATCTTTTGACATGTCTTTATGGTCCATAATTGTGTTAATCAAATGTTTCATGACATTCATCTCTGTATGCATAACATCAATATTATGTCGGGTCAAATTTGCTTTCCAATATGGTAAATCAAAGAATTTCGACCTCCTATACCATGCAGGAACTTCTTCATCGATTATCTTTTTTCGTTTTCGACCAATTTCTCGTTTTTCTTTACCAACTTTCATTTTTATATTCGCTACCTTTTTTTCAACTTGATAACCAGTCAGTGGCTTTGGAGGACGCTTAAGTTCTTGCTCGTTGTTGAAATTTGTCTTATCGTATCGAAACTTGTGTCCGGACGGAAGAAATCTACGATGTCCCATGTAACAAATTTTCTTACTTTCAGGGAGATAATAAGAATCAGTTTCTTCCCCACAAATAGGACATGCAAAGTAGCCGTGAGTTGTACATCCCGATAAAGTCCCAAGAGCGGGATGATCATGGATTGCCCACAACACTCTAGCTCTCATTATGAACTCAGAATTCGTAAATGAATCAAATGTAACGACTCCTTCCCATAACTGCTTTAACTCATCTATCAAAGGTTCTAAATAAACATCAATATCCTTCCCTGGTTGTTTTGGCCCAGAAATCAACAGTGTTAACATTGAGAACTCTCTTTTCATGCACAAAGACGGAGGAAGGTTATATGGTACTACAATCACTGGCCAACAGCTATAAGGATTTGTTAAAGAAGCATTCGGACAAAAACCATCTGTTGCTATTCCAAGCGTGATATTTCGTGGTTTGGCAGCAAACGAAGAATCAAAAGAATCTAAAGTTTTCCATTGAGAAGTGTCACGCGGATGACGCATTACGGTTGTACCGGACTTGGCACGACCATGCCAGGTCATCGCTTCTGCTATCCATGGTACAGTATACAGCCTCCTCAATCTAGAAATTAAAGGAAAATGTCTTACCGTCTTTTGAGGTACTTTGGTAGCTTTTCTCTCTTCGTCGAGCGTTGTCTTATATCTTGGTTCGGGGCAATTTGGACAACAAACTTTGTTTGCATTATCTTTCCAGTACAAGATGCAGTCATTAATGCATGCATCATAAGTTATGTAATCCATCCCAAGTTGCCTAATGATCTTCTTCACGTCGGGATACTTTGACGGTAGCGTGTTACCTTCGGGGAGTAACTCCTTTATGAATTCGAGTAGTGCAGTCACACCATTGTCTGAAAAGCCGTATTGGGTCTTCAAGCTATTCAGTTTAACAATGGCATACAACTTTGTAATCCCTTTTGGACATGAAGGATACAATGGCTTTGTTGCAGTTGCACTACCGAAAAATGATTTATCCGTAGACTGCTCTCCAATACTAGCATTATCATGCAACTGACTTGTAGGTTGAAAATGATGCAATCTATCCGCATCATTGACCAAATCTTCCATCCTAATTTTTGCAGACTCATCGGTATTAGTGGCATGACTAACCGGTTGTTGTTTTGGCTTCTCCGGTATTCTTTCCCCGTGAAAATACCACACAGTGTATGATTGATCAATACCATATCTAAGCAAATGATAATGAATTTCCTTTAATTCAAATGTATCTTCGTTTTTGCACCGCGTGCAAGGGCACGAAAACTTTTCCTTATTGCCACCATTTTCAGTAACAAATTTAATGAAATTTATCACTCCTTGCACATATTCTTCATTTCTTCGATTAGATTCATTCATCCATTGTTTGTCTATATTAAAAGACATACTGAAAGAAAATAATGAGCTACTAAGTACGTGAATAATTTCATGTTTAAATGCAAAGGCTTCGAGGATTAAAATGCATAATAATTCTAAAATAATTATCATAATTAAATAAATTAACTAAGTTAACAAAATTTTATCATAATTAAATAAATTAACTAAGTTTATTATTTTAGTATCAAACTATTTCCAAAAAAATTTGACATTACAACGATTAACTAAGTTTATTATTTTACTATGTTTTATAAAAATTAACTAAGTTAACAAAATTATATCATAATTAACTAAATTAACTATGTTTTATAAAAATTAACTAAGTTAACAAAAAAGTTATTCTTATTTTTAACATTAGCACCAAACTATTTCCAAAAAAATTTGACATTACAACGACATGAATTTTAGCACCGGCATAACGTCTATGCGCTACTCCTCTTTTACGCAACACATGGCTCGCGTAATTTACAAAATTTAATTTACCCAATAATAGTTATCTACAATTACTACTAAACAATTATTTATCATCGATTAATAATCAACTACCAATCGAATAATATCACTAGTTGATATTATCCTACAACAATCAACTCAATCAACTACCAATCAAATAATATCCCTACTGGTTATTATTTTTCACAATCAATCTTATTTTTAACACTAGCACTAAACTAGTGAATGTGACAACTAGTGAATGATTCAACCCAACATATATATCAAAATAAAAGGACTGATAATTAAGGAATCCACATACTACAAATCAATCTTTTGCTTCTTCTGATATAAAACCAAATGAAGCCAAATAAAACCAAAATCGAATACTGTAAATAAATAAAACATGTAACACATAATCTAGCATGCATGTACAACATATAAATAAATAGTAATCATGCATGCATGTACAACATATAAATAAATTAGACAAATGATATAAAACTTTTATTTAAGGGAATTAAATGGTAAACTAAACTTTTATCTAAGAAACCACTAAAATAAACAAAAACAACAGAACCACGGGAAGAACAGAAACTGAGGCCATTGCTAATACTTTGCCAACCAACAACTGAGGCACAGTGGCCAACCAACAACTGAGGCATAGTGGCCATTACTTGAAATACGATCAAGTAATTAATAGTATTGTAACATTTGTCATTATAATAACTATTAATATTATGATTATGAACTAGCTAACGTATAAAATACAGTTCAAATGATTTTTTTGCTCAAGCATGCATTTTTGCGACTTTGACATTTAAGTTACCACATATCATTAGAAGACTTAAATAAGTTAGAGGAGGAAAGTCAGTTTGAATTTTGTTGGATGTCATAGAATTATTATGATCAAAAAGGAATATGATTTAACCTAATCTCTTAGATTTATTTATAGATAGAAACATAAATTAAAATCTTTTTGTTTAGAAAGTGATACTAGCGTTAAAAAAAAGCATTGAATACTTGCAGGTTAATGAAGAATAATATGATAGACTAATACAACCTGAGATTGGAAAGCTTTCAAAGCTTAAAACATTTTATCTTTTTAACAACTATTCCAATGGTGAAATGCCCATATCTGTTGGCAATTTGAAAAGCATTGAATACTTGCAAGTGCAAACAAAAGAATCATATTGAATTGACTAGTCAAATGAAAGATTTGAAGTCATGCTTTCTCTTGTAAAATAGTTTATAATTTCACTAAAACAGAGCTTAAAGTTTTGCAATTTATCATTTTCTTTCTCACTCACTTCCTTCCTTTGCACCCATACACAAAATTCCATAAGAAAATTAGTATTTAAAAAAGAGAAAGCAAACTATAGTAAAGAGGATATAAGCTAAGTTTTTAAAAAACTATGAAGAAACTTCGAACAGTGCTAAATCGACCAATACATAAAATTAAAACCATATAGTGCCAACCCGTAATTAAAAACTGTATTGAATAAATAAAGTAAGAAAATTTCACACCTTTCTATATTTTATTATGCATTGAACACGCTTGATGTAATGAATATTCATTATGATCAAAATATAATGAATTTAAAGAATGGTCATCACAACAGTCTTCATTAAATACTGATTTGACAAATTTTGAATTTATAGGATCCAAGCTGTGTGTATATTGATTCTTTCAATTAATTCATGTCATTTGATCTAATATGCATAGAAATTCATGATTCATTTTTTTGAAGTGAATATTGAGAAATACAGAGTGTTATAACTAAGCTCTTTGATGGTCCATTGTTTATCTTTACTTAAAATATATATGATTCTCGGTTAAGCTCAATTTTCATATGCATATTTCAAAAATCATATTTAAAAGTTATTTCAAAGTTTAAAAATCATATTTCAAATATCATACTTCAAATTATATCTCAAACATTGATATCTCAACCATTGATATCTCAAACTATATTTCCTTATACTTTTTATAAAAATCATATTTCAAAAAAGATATTTCTTTATATCTAATAAAAATCAAACTATATTTCTTTATATTTTTTCATTTGCATATTTCAAAATTATATCTCAAAGTTATTTCAAAGTTCAAAAATCATATTTTAATCTATATTTCATACGAATATTTCATAAATCTTATCTCAAAGTTATTTCAAAGTTCAACTTCATATTTTAAAAATCATATTGCAAACTAATTTTAAAACTATATTTCAAACTTTGATATCTTAAACTATATTTCTTTATATTTTCTATAAAAATCATATTTCATAAAAGATATTTCTTTGAGGCATGCTCTTTACATCAACCACATTCAACAAACTTATGCAACTAAGCTTCAAACTAACTATATAAACTTGATTGCTATATTATAAATCGTAGTTTTGTTTCATCAATAAAATAAAACATTATAAACATGATCAAAAGGAAAAAAAACCAAGTACCAACACCATAGTTGTTGAGAAAATATTTAAAAAATATTTTACCTGTCTAAAGCCTCGGCCTTTCTTTTAAAATCAGCTGAAAGGAGAACGGGATTGGCGTGTTTGGGTAAAGCTTCTTGTTGCTACCTTTTCTCTTTTAGCCATGATTCGGCTTATGTGCACTCATTGATTACCTATCATATAGCAAAAAATGATGAGTTGCCATACTGTTCGCTAAATCAATATTTCAGTATCATTATGCTCGAAAGTACAGCTTCAACTGACAGGCACACTGGTAATGCTTCCAAGTGCCCAAAACTTAATATTTCTAATCAAGAACCATCACACCAGCAACGCTTAGTGTGCAAGCATACATTACCCTTTGATTTAGATTTTATTGAACATGTAAAACTAAAGTTCAAATATTGGCTAAGATATGGTATAATCACAAGAAACGTAACTAAAATGCATTTTTGGGAAAAAAATAAGTTGATTTTTTTTCAGTATATTTGTCAAAGTGTAATAAGAACTGATCATATGCTTCTTTTCAATGTTGTAGTTCATGTATCATGTTCTCCTTTCTATGTCGGTTTCACTTCGGGTTCTGCTTAGGTTCTTAAAGTCAAGCATATGCCAATCACCATAAACAGAGACTTTTTCCCCTACTGAACCTAAGAAAGTAGAAATCAAAACAGGACATGATCTAAAACTATGGATGGCTTGCGGACATAAAAGCTATGAAGCAAAAGTGTCAAAAACAGAGAAGGATTTGCAAACACACCGGCCAAACAAATGTCAATGATTGACAAAAAATAAATTGAACAAAAACTAAATCTTTGACTTGGTGAATTCTTGAATGTATCATGTATGGGATTAAGTTCATGTTAGGTTTGCTTTTACATCATGATTCTGAAAACAGATTCTGGGTTACTAATTTGTACTTACAAATTAATTATGGCGATTATGAATTTCTTTTTTTTTGTACATCTGAATACTTGTAATCCTTTGGATTGACAGTGGCAATTAATCACCAAATGAGACGTATTCAGATACGAAAATTTATCACCAAATTGCATAATTAATAATTTAGAAGCAGTTTACAATTGGTACCAATACGTATTCAATGTACGTGATCAATCCAGTTAGATGTACCTAATTAACTAATACCTGATACCAATACGTATTCAGATGTACCAAATTAACTAATAGAATTCACTTTGATAACTTTAGAAGCTGAAATCAATTTAAGTGCAATAGTTTAGAATGATATTAAGTACATCTGAATATGTGTAGACGTTTAATGCATCATCAAAATATAAAATACACATAATTTAGTAATTGATTTGAGTAGCAAACTTAATAAATAAAAAAGCAGAAAATCAAATTTGGGTACTAATTAATGATAATTAAATAATTCATGCATACAAATTCTGTAAGCAAATTAAAACTGCTAATAAAATCATTCAATCCTAACAATTTAAGTAACCTAAATTTTGACCTAGCCATTCAACTCGTCCTAATACTCAAGCCCTAATCAGTCCCACTGCAATTTCACAATTTCAGTAAGCGAAACGACTTACTCGCCGTGATTGGTGGCACGCTCCTTCCTTGATTGGCACGCCGCGATTGATTGGCACGCTCCTTCCTTGATTGGCACGCTCGGCAGCAACCTGCTCCTCGAAGTGGTCTTAGCTCTGGCTCTTTCGGAAGAGGCGGAGGTGGTGGAGATATTTTGGGGCGAATGGGGAAATAATTTGGGACGAGAAATGTTTCGTGGTTTGTTGTAAACATTATGGCGCAAAGGTACTAAATTATACCGCCAGAAATTCGCACAATATAAACGACGGTTAAATCCCGTCGCTAAAAGAAAAGAAACGGGCAAAACGTATGGCGCCAAAGGTGAAATTTCCCTCCAAGTTGCTAAATACATAACAACGGTTAAAACCCGTTGTATTTTAACAACGGGATATAACCGTTGCTAATTAGGCGGAAGGCTTGTTGTAAAATTCAGCTTTTGGTGTAGTGATAGCATTGCCAATCACAAAATTTAGTGAAACACAAATTCTAGAAATCATCAATTAGAAATCCAGAAATCACAAAAGGGGGAGGCCTATCACAAACGGGAGCATGAAAACTCAACATCACGTGTATCACAAATGGAACGCTATTCCTTGGTCGCTAACCATAAATATTGAGCCGAAGCTCCACAAACGGTCCGGAGACCATGGGTCGCTACCCCGCCAAATTGAACCGAAGTTCCACAGAAACGGGGTTTAGTCTTCCTCGCAGACAAATAGACATCGCACATCGCTAGTCTAAATCACAAAATGATCATCATCGATCAATAAAAAGTGTCGATTACACTAAGCTAGTAAATATACGAGTTTAGCTTCATGTCCCATAACCACTAGCTTAACTTAAATATTTACGAACAAATTGTAGATTTCCACTCGAAAATTGTCACAAGAGTTTCAATTGAACAAGTCCAAAAATTAACCGACGAAGTAAACACAAGCGTTTCATACCACTTGTTTTGCTAAGCCGTTTAATTATATTTTCTCATACGAATGAGGTAAAGGTTTGTATATACTAATAGATTAGAAAACGGTTTTATAAAAGAGCTTTGTATTAAAAATAGAGTTGAAATCATCTTTGTAAAAGAGTTTTAATATTTACTACTAGTATAGAAACCTTTGCATTTAGAAGTGACAAATCACAAAATGATTGTAGAACAATCAATCACAAGAATTCACATTTCGATAACGTGAATAAAACCATGGAAATCGATATCAAATCGATCAAATAGAAACACCAAAAATCCAGAAAAGAAATCATCAAAGTTGATATTAATTGACAATAACTATATGGATAATCAAAAATCGATAAATTTGGAAATCCACATAAAAATAGTCTAATTTCCAGAAATCAACAGCCACAGACGTCTGTGGGAAATCCATAGACGCCTGTCACCTGTTTCGGGAAATAATTTTCCTGAAGCCACAGACGTCTGTGGAAAATCCACAGACGTTTGTCGCCTGTAGCAGGACAGAATTTGCAAAGCCCAAAAGTGGGCAAACCTACACAACTTCTCAGATTCGGAGCGATTGAATGCGCATCGGCGACAAAGGATTTATGCCTAGCGACAACCCAGCCCTAAAGCTCTCCGATTCACCATCAAAACATGTTCACAATTCAAAGCTAGGATTTTCAAAGTTTTTGACTTCAAAACATCAAATATTGGTTCACCAAATCAATCCAAATCAAAATCAAATGATCATGAACAAGTGTTAGGAATTCATACCTAACATCAAAGATAGTTATAGACAAAGATGTGAGATAAAAATCTCACCTTTTTACACAAAATAAGGAAGAAGAAGCTATAGAGCAATGACAAGAACAATCACTCTTCAATTCCAACTCAACAAGCTTGAATCTAAGCTTAAAAGAGAAACATTTCCTAAGTTAGGTTTAGGAATTTCTGAGATTGAAAAGAGAACGAGTTGGAGAAGATGAAGAGAAGGCTTACCAAAGCTTCTTCTTTGAATTTGGAGCTAGAACTTGATTTGGAAATGGAACTAGGGCTTAGGAATTCTAATTCTTTTTCTCCTCCACCATTTTTATCTAGAGCTTGACAGTGTTAGGAAAATGAAGTGAATGAAGATAAGTGGGGGTGGAGCTAAGGGCTTGAGTTAGGATATAGGGCTGAAACCCAAACCAAAGCCCAAAGTGAAAAGTAGCAAAATTCCACTAACTCTAAACATATCAATGTTTATACTCAAAAAGTTCGCAAACGTCATTTTGAACTCAATGGGGGTAGTCTCGAGTCCTAATATGACCGTTTGCAAAAAGTAGCTTTTTGGACTATAATCCGACTAACGATGAAACATTTAAATAAAAATATTTAAATATTCAATCGTAAAATATGCGGGTTGTTACAGACTCCCCTCCTTAAAGAAATTGCATCCTCGCAATCTTAAGGAATAATTGAACATAAAGTAACAACCATAAAAGCATATCAACACAAAAGAAATTTTGAAATAAGAAGTTCACCTTAAAGAGCACGAGAGAGCAAATCCAGATGTGTTCGCTCGATGAATTCTCTGGATTCCCAAGAGCAATCCTTAGGATTTGAGGACCATTGAACTTTCACAAGAGGAACATCTTTATTTCGAAGGCGGTTAACCTCCGAAGCAATGATTCGGATAGGATGTTGCTCATAAGTCAAATTAGGCGAAACTTTAATTTTTTCAATAACACCGGGTTCAAGAATAGAATCGGAATCTCGAAGGCATTTCCGTAGTTGAGAGACGTGAAATACCTCGTGAATAGTAGAAAATTGAGCCGGTAACAAAAGGCGATAAGCCACGGAACCAATGCATTCGGTGATGGGAAACGGGCCAATATATCGAGGTGCTAATTTTCCCAATCGACTGAAATGCACAACACCCTTCATAGGTGAGACGCGAATAAACACAAAATCTCCCACAGAAAATTCTAATTTCCTTCTTCGGTTGTCGGCATAGGATTTTTGTCTACTTTGGGCTTCTTTCATCCTATGTCGAATAAGGTCAATCTTTTCTGTGGCATCACGAATAAAATCTGGACCTAAAACTAGCTTCTCACCGGCTTCAAGCCAATACGAAGGAGATCGGCATGGCCTTCCGTAAAGTTCCTCGAAAGGTGCCATACCAATACTAGATTGGAAGCTATTATTATAGGAAAATTCAACAAGAGAAATATGATCTTCCCAACTTCCACCAAAATCAAGCACACATGCACGAAGAAGATCTTCAAGAGTTTGATTCACACGCTCGGTTTGTCCATCGGACTGAGGATGATAAGCGGTGCTAAATTTAAGCTTCGTTCCCAAAGCTTTTTGAAGGCCTTTCCAGAATCCACTAGTAAACAATGGATCACGATCACTAACAATAGAAGTAGGAACTCCATGTAGTTTGACAATTTCTTTGACAAAAAGTTTAGCCAAAATAGGTACGGTTCGATTGGACCGAATGGGAATAAAATCTGCGGATTTTGTAAGTCTATCTACTATCACCCATAGGCTATCATGGCCCGAACGAGAATGGGGAAGACCATCGATAAAGTCCATGGAAATTTGATCCCACTTTCATATTGGAATTTCCAAAGGTTGCAATAACCCACCGGGCCTTTGATGCTCGGCCTTTACAAGTTGGTAAGTCATGCAACGTTTAACAAAGTTAGCAATATCGGATTTCATTCCCTCCCAGTAATATAGTCGCTTCATATCCGCATACATTTTACTACTACTGGGATGAATGGTGAATTTAGAACGATGAGAATCTTCTAATATATCTTTACGAAGATCACAAATATTTGGCACGATAAGTCTACCAAATTTTCGAATACCGCCACGAGCATCAATATCAATGTATTTCAAACCTTCAATATCAGTTTTATCCCTACAACTTTGGCTAAGAAGAACCAATTTGGGATCATGCTTTTGAGCTTCAAGAATGCGGTCTAAAAGAGAAGGATGAGCCTCGAGGCTACATAAAACAAGAGATGAGCATAAATCGGATTCACGATCTCGAATTTCACAACTGGATAATGTCGCGAGATCATTCCACTCGGATATCATCATAGAAACAACCGCTTGTTGCTTTCGACTAAGGGCATCGGCAACACGATTTCCTTTTCCGGGAGTATAAAGAATATCAAGATCATACGATGCAAGGAACTCGAGCCAACGTTGTTGACGCAAATTAAGTTCCTTTTTGAGAAAATAATTATTTCAAAGATTTGTGATCGGTGTAGAGAACAAATTTCTCACCCAAAAGATAATGACGTCAAATTCTAAGGGCGAAAACAATAGCCGCGAGCTCTAAATCATGAGTGGCATATCTAGTCTGGGCTTGCTTTAATTGCCTAGAAGCATAAGCGATAACACGTTCCCTTTGCATGAGAACGGTACCCAGACCAACGCGACTAGCATCGGTATAAACAATAAAATCTTGGTTCCCATCGGGAATCACAAGAATAGGAGCATCAGAAAGGAGTTCTTTTAATTTTTGAAATGAAGCTTCACATTTGTCTGACCAAATGTATTTAATTCCCTTCTTTGTCAAATTAGTAAGAGGAACGGAAATTTTAGAAAAGTCTTTTATGAACCGACGGTAATAGCCCGCCAATCCAAGGAAGCTACAGATTTCCGTCACACTCTCCGGTCTCTTCCAATTTTGAATCGCTTCAATCTTTGAAGGATCCACGGAAATTCCGGATTCAGAAATAATATGTCCCAAAAATTTCACACGAGATTGCCAAAAGTGGCATTTAGAAAATTTTGCTTTCAATTGATTGCTCCTAATAGTTTCCAACACAATCCGAAGATGATTTTCATGCTCCTCTTCGGTTTTAGAATAAATAAGAATATCATCGATAAAGATGAGAACAAATCGATCGAGGAAGTCTTTGAAAACTCGATTCATAAGGTCGACGAAATAAGCTGGAGCGTTCGTCAAACCAAATGGCATAACAAGCCATTCATAAGATCCATAACGAGTACGGAACGATGTCAAAGGAATGCTATCCTCTGCAATACGAAGCTGATGAAAACCAGTTGCTAAGTCTAATTGTGAAAAGACTTTAGCACCGCTAAGTTGATTGAATAAATCATCAATCCGAGGCAAGGGATATTTATTCTTGATGGTGAGATCGTTAAGCTTGCGGTAGTCAACGCAAAGCCTAAGTGTACCATCAGATTTCTTCACAAAAATAGCTGAAGCTCCCCATGGAGAGGAACTAGATTGAATAAATTGCTTCGCTTCCAATTCGGATAATTGTTTGCGCATCTCCTCATTTTCTTTGTTGGACATACGATAAGGAGGACGAGTAATAGGTAGAGCTCTAGGGATTATATTAATTATGAACTCAATTGCTCGCTTAGGTGGTAATCCTAGAACGGGCTCAAATATGTCGGGAAATTCACAAACAATGTGAATGAGAGAAATGACATCTTCCTTATCATCATTATCGTCGTCATGAGGATTGAGAGAATATAAGGACGCTTTCGAATTGGAATCTGAATCTTTCAGAACGAGAAAAATCTGCTTAACAGATTGAGGATGCCGAAGATAAATAGTCCGTCCAGGACATAGAATATGGGCTTCATAACGGTTAAGCCAATCCATTCCCAAAATCATTCCGAAACCAAGGTAACACATAACATGCAAATCGCCATGGAAAGAGTAATCACACAAAATAATTTCGACATCTTTACACAATAAACTGAGTGTTGTGGACTCACCAACAGGATTCGCAATCCTCAAAGAAGTCATCAAGCCAACAACATCCAAAGACAAAGCATCAACAAGTTCTTTTGATATAAAAGAGTGAGATGCACCCGTATAAAAAAGAACTCGAATAGAAAGATCATGAAATATAATAATACCATCAAGGATAGAATGAGAAATACCTTGACCACGAGAAGTATTAGTAGGGGCTTGTAAAACATTTAGCTTGCCCTCCTTCTTGCCTTGAAGTTTGGGACACAAAGATAAAGTATGGCCCGAACTCTTGCAATAGCGGCAGAAAAGAGGCTTCGGGCACTTGTTTGCATAATGGTCCATAGAACCACAATTGTAACATTCTCCACGACGAGTGCTAGGAGTAATTGCTACCGGTGTTGCTTGCTTTCCCTTCTTGTTGGGATTAGGCTTGAATTTGAAAGGTCTCTTCTTGTTGATGTTTGGTTTGTCCTCGGCCTCACTATCTCTATCTGCCTCTTCGAGCCGAAGAGCGATATCAACAAGTTGGTCAAAAGAAACTTCTAATTTCAGAAGTAATGGCTTTTTGAGATTCTTGTTCAAGCCATAAACAAATCTCTGATTTTTCTTCAATGGAGTGTTAATGTATTCAACCCCATATTTTGAGAGGATTTGAAAGAAGCGACGTAGTTGGTCACAGAAGATTCACCTTGAACAAGGTCTATGAAGCGTCGGGCTAAAGATACTTTTTCAGCTTCCGGCACAAATTTCATCTCGAACCTTTCCCGGAATTGCTCCCAAGTAAGGTCTGCTTCAATTATTTTGGAGATCAAAAGTTCGTACCAGTCAATGCTCTTTCTTAGAGCATACTAGAAGCCACTTGGACTCGATGAAGATCGATAAGATTCATGCGAGAAAAGGTACGGTCGCATGTTCGAAGCCAAGCCTGGACTTCTATAACACTCTCGGAACCTTTGAAGGGTTTTCCACCCAAATTGGCGTAATCACTGCACAAGCGTGCAAACCCAGATTTAAGATGAGTGGGCTCAGGAATAGGTCCGACAGCTTGAGCATTTCTCACGAGATCAAGAAGTTGCTGAGCAGACATAAATACTCCATCCTGGGGAGTAGCACTAGATTGACCGGTGCTGGGATGGCCAGGTCTAACCATTTCTCTTCTTTAAGAAAGAAAGAAAAGAGAAAAAGGTTAATATCAGAATGAATATCAAACAAATTTGATTAATAATACAAGGAATCATAAAAGAAAATAGGATAGAACGGTACGAAGACTCGAATTAAATCCTATGGCACGATTCCTAAGAAAGACTTAGGACAATGATCCTTGCTAGATTATTCTACATTGTTCCGAAGTTTGGCTCTTATACCAAGCTGTTACGCCCCACCTCTATACTCACGCTAGCCAAGGACACTACGAAGTAATGCCGTCGACTGACGCGAAGAATAAGGTTGTTGAGGAGCGACCATCCGTGTAATTGCTTTGTGCGAGCACTGATATGTCAGATAGTATAACATGCATTTCATTTCAAGAGGAAATCCGACATACCGATACAAACTCAAAGCTACCACACAGTGGCTAAGTGGACCTCGGAAACGAATATAAAAATAAACATAACATAAATCAGTCACAGACACTCATATCACAAAGGCGGAAATAGATATGAATATATAACACCAAAAGGTGTACATCAGAGTAGTGGTCAAGCAAGATCCACAATATCACAAAAGAATAGATACGAGTGCTAGACAAAAGAATATGTGTACATCAAGGAGTCTCTATCTCAAATGTATAACAACAAAAACTACAAATGTAATGTAGTTAGAAAAAAGTCAGAAGATGATCCCAGATGAGGAGTCAAGTAGAAGCACCTGTAACATCTCGGTCTGACCCGAGTATTATTTAATAAGAAAATAATAAACGGATCAGTCTAGCTATAAATATAAGATAAAGGAATGAGATATAAGCAGAGATATAATAAGAACGTATGATAACAATGGTGTCAAGCTATGACAAGTATGTTTTAAACAACAACAAAATCATACAATATCTCAAGAAATCTCAAAGCATCAAAAAGAATGTCATATTCCTTATTTTATTCACCAAACCGCAAATATTGACAAACATAGCATTGCCAATCACAAAATTTAGTGAAACACAAATTCTAGAAATAATCAATTAGAAATCCAGAAATCACAAAAGGGGGAGGCCTATCACAAACGGGAGCATGAAAACTCACCAACACGTGTATCACAAATGGAACGCTATTCCTTGGTCGCTAACCATAAATATTGAGCCGAAGCTCCACAAACGGTCCGGAGACCACGGGTCGCTACCCCGCCAAATTGAACCGAAGTTCCACAGAAACGGGGTTTAGTCTCCCTCGCAGACAAATAGACATCGCACATCGCTAGTCTAAATCACAAAATGATCATCATCGATCAATAAAAAGTGTCAATTACACTAAGCTAGTAAATATACGAGTTTAGCTTCATGTCCCATAACCACTAGCTTAACATAAATATTTACAAACAAATTGTAGATTTCCACTCGAAAATTGTCACAAGAGTTTCAATCGAACAAGTACAAAAATTAACCGACGAAGTAAACGCAAGCATTTCATACCACTTGTTTTGCTAAGCCGTTTAATTATATTTTCTCATACGAATGAGGTAAAGGTTTGTATATACTAATAGATTAGAAAACGGTTTTATAAAAGAGCTTTGTATTAAAATAGAGTTGAAATCATCTTTGTAAAAGAGTTTTAATATTTACTACTAGTATAGAAACCTTTGCATTTAGAAGTGACAAATCACAAAATGATTGTAGAAACAATCAATCACAAGAATTCACATTTCGATAACGTGAATCAAACCATGGAAATCGATATCAAATCGATCAAATAGAAACACCAAAAATCCAGAAAAGAAATCATCAAAGTTGATATTAATTGACAATAACTATATGGATAATCAAAAATCGATAAATTTTGAAATCCACATAAAAATAGGCTAATTTCCAGAAATCAACAGCCACAGACGTCTGTGGGAAATCCATAGACGTCTATCATCTGTTTCGAGAAATAATTTTCCTGAAGCCACAGACGTTTGTGGAAAATCCACAGACGTCTATCGCCTGTAGCAGGACAGAATTTGCAAAGCCCAAAAGTGGGCAAACCTACACAACTTCTCAGATTCGGAGCGATTGAATGAGCATCGGCGACAAAGGATTTATGCCTAGCGACAACCCAGCCCTAAAGCTCTTCGATTCACCACCAAAACATGTTCACAATTCAAAGCTAGGATTTTCAAAGTTTTTGACTTCAAAACATCAAATATTGGAATGTTCACCAAATCAATCCAAATCAAAATCAAATGATCATGAACAAGTGTTAGGAATTCATACCTAACATCAAAGATAGTTATAGACAAAGATGTGAGATAAAAATCTCACCTTTTTACACAAAACAAGGAAGAAGAAGCTATAGAGAAATGGCAAGAACAATCACTCTTCAATTCCAACTCAACAAGATTGAATCTAAGCTTAAAAGAGAAACGTTTCCTAAGTTAGGTTTAGGAATTTCTGAGATTGAAAAGAGAACGAGTTAGAGAAGATGAAGAGAAGGCTTACCAAAGCTTCTTCTTTGAATTTGGTGCTAGAACTTGATTTGCAAATGGAACTAGGGCTTAGGAATTCTAATTCTTTTTCTCCTCCACCATTTTTATCTAGAGCTTGAAAGTGTTAGGAAAATGAAGTGAATGAAGATAAGTGGGGGTGGAGCTAAGGGATTGAGTTAGGATATAGGGCTGAAACCCAAACCAAAGCCCAAAGTGAAAAAGTAGCAAAATTTCACTAACTCCATGGGGGTAGTCTCGAGTCCTAATTTGACTATTTGCAAAAAGTAGCTTTTTGGACTATAATCCGACTAACGATGAAACATTTAAATAAAAATATTTAAATATTCAATCGTAAAATATGCGGGTTGTTACATTTACCATAGACATACTACATGTGTATCAAATACACGTCCATGTCGATGATAACTCATCAGTGAATATGACGAAGTACATGGGTTTTGGTATTTATAGAATTACGATTGCATACATCAATCTGTATCAATCCGAAGAGTTGATCAACTCTTATGATACTCCCACTAAATGGGTGCATAGCCCTTCATTGTTTGAGATATAATTATCAAGTATCATATGATTCAAAATCATACAATAAAATTATTTCTAAAACTACGGCTTAGTCGATAATTCCAAAAAAACCGTAAATAATATTATATACTTTTGTATTTTCCAATGCATCACTTTCATTAATTTTTTTTTACCACAATATAGTTTTATTTCACAAAGAATATTCAAAAAATACATATTGAAATATAGCTACGTCTATTTTTTCAGTCGATACCGAAAAATAATCATTATTTCATAAATAATGTATGGTAAGTTTTACAAAAACAATTTTCATACTATGATGCAATTAATAAGTGTTATATGGCATACTCCCACTATTTCCACCATTACTATAATAGTGTACTAAATTCGGAGGTCCATCATTCACTTATACAATTTGTTTATTTCATACAGTGCAACTATTTATAGTGGAGAGTTCATTGATCAAATATCTTGAGCTTAAAGAAAAAAATCTCATAGGAAACAATTTTCTATATGAAAATACATTTAGAGATAGGAATCATATTTCTTATTCCAATATTAAGTATCAATTATTATTAAAATTCTCATTTCCAATGTTTCTCTATGTAGCAGAAGTGACTACTCATTCTCTTCATCCTAACTGTACCTTAAATTAATCTATTCTTATATATTCGTTTTCCTTCAAATGGTCAAACTATTCAAAAGAAAACCATACTACAATATCATAACAAACTCTTTACAAAAGCGCATTCGATTATCCCTCACATTTAAGGACATCAAATACATAAAAAGATCAAAATGACATTTCAGCAATCGACTTCTTATATTTATCTTGTAGTTTTTGTTCTTGTGTTACATTAACACAATATAATCCCTTTTAATCAATCAGATTGAATACTCGATCTCGAACTAAGGTTTATTTGGTTTTTCGGATGAACTAATTTCACCGAAATATTGTACATTACAAAATTTGACCATTCATTATATAACATTTATATGCAATTGTATATGAATCAAATATGCATAGTCTTGTATTGCTTTTAGAGCTCGAAACTCATAGATTGCAATACATGGTCTTGACCAAATAAATGCATAAGTGGCCAAACCATGAATGTATTCAGTAGTTGTAAAATCATGCACTTGCATGGATGTTGAAACGTTAACATGCAGTAGGAATTTAATAGTGGGCATTATATTTCCATTTGTCAACTTTTAGTTCAGTTCGTTTGTATATGTGAATTGAAAAACATTTTATCAATCATATTAAATGCACAAATTTATCATTGTAGGTAATTATAATATTATTTAGCATATGTTCTTACAATATTAGAAAGGTTAAATGTTACCATTTCATTTTTCTAATCAGGCTCCCACTAGTCTTTTATGTTTTTCCAAACCATAAGATGAAATATAGAAGTCTTTCGACTTCACTAGTGGGTGTTAGGACTCATCTGTCTTGGTATTCTGACCTTGAGTTTGCTCAACAAATCATAGCCCCACAAACAATTGATAACTCCTTATCGGTTGTATCACATACAACTCCTGACCCATTTTTCCTTGTCCTAATCTCATTTCGACCTTGAGTTTGCTCAACAAATCGAAAGAGATTATTCACTCGTACCTACCGTACCGTGATGGCTAAGTATAGTATATGTACCCAGAGTTTTCTCAATAAATACATATAGTTATCTTACCTGATCTGTTCAATATATTAATAATACTATACATAACATCCCCAGCTTGAGTTTGTTCAACAACTAAGGAGTATACAAGTAATTTATTAATATATATATATATATATATATATGGTAGAGGACAACATTATATTGAAGATTCATAATCTTCAATATATTATATTGAGTGATATCGACTTGTAGAACAATGTATTTCTTATGAAATACCCTCGTGATTCAAGTGTCAGACGCATCAGAAATAAGAATATACATACATTTACATAAGTATTTATTCCTTAAGTCTATTGGGTTTCTTTAATGTTCCACTTTTAGTTTATACATTCATACCATATAAGTTTTGTTGTTAAATAACTTTTATATTTCATATTACTTATATGATAGTCTTATGTATAACGAGTATATATGCATGCCCAGGTGGACCTACATTTAGTCATTTGAATATTTCGACTTTAACCATAACAGTTATACTATCATTTTCGAAGAGCATGTTGTTTTATTCTCTTCATAATAACTTATTTCAGATTTACTCATTCTTCATCAGAATTTTTATTGTTTGATGCATAATTGAAGTTTTAATATTATTTTATATTTAAATACTGCATGTATCATTGTTCAAATTTCAATTTCGGCAACAAAAAGCAACAGTTTCAAGTTAGTGCACGTTGAGTTCCATTTTCTTGCTTTTTTATAATTTCAAAATATCAATATATTTCCATGTCCTTGTTTAAAGTTATCGGTAATGAGTGTAAAGATATATATTGGTTGCTAAGTTTATTCTATCCTTGTACTAAAAAATGTAACACAAAAGCTTTCAAACATAACATAAACAACATCATCAACAACATCTATCAAATATATGAACATGAAATAGGCATAAATATTACAGTTTAATCTGCAAACATAATATGTGTAACTATTGTAAAAGAACATATGTAAGCAATGGCTTTTTTCCTATTTCAAAAATGTTGTGAAGTAACTAAGGACATATTTCTTTGACTATCTTGAAGCAATTTTTCCTGGGAAAATCTCAATAAATAATGACTTTTTCTCTTTGATGATGTGTTTTAGTCAATGTTTTAATTGAGTATTTGTCCCATGCACTTTATTAATTCAGTCTTTGTCTTGTAGAACCTGAACAATAGAATAAGACCAAGTCAGTTATTACTAATATTTTAGTTGACCCTTCATTGATAGAGTTCTACATAACCATAAGCTTTGCTATGCTGCTTTCATAATTTTCTATATATTCGAGGACTTTACAATTTACATGCTACATTCATTTTTAAATTTATACTTAAAAGCATTATTAACTAAATATCAAGATGAAACCTCACTCCTTGGTACCAGTTATTCAGTTTTTTATGTTCATGTTATGTATTAAAGAGAGTAAGAGTTGCCTCGGGAGCGACAAGAAGGCTCTTCGCAACATTTTAAATGACATGTATAACGAATACGATTCTAGACATCTGCTCCCTTCGGGGAGTAAAGTTGAAAATTGCTAATAGTGGCAAGGAATAATTTGTAGTAACACAATTGGACACGTCATTGAGCTAGATCTCCGATACATAGGTATATCAGCATATCCAAGCAAGCTCAGTCCGTCTTTGCTTGGTTTGACACAAATCATAAGCAAGAACAATTTTTCTAGTGTTTCTATTCCTAGATTCATTAGTTCCCTTGGTTATTTGGAATATCTTAATCTAGCAAATACTGGACTTATAGGAACTATTCCTTATACATTTGGCAGTCTCTCTAGCTTGCAATTTCTTGATCTTAATTGAGATTGCATTCCATGTTCATTGAGTGCTGATAACCTTCACTGGGTTTCCAACATGACCTTTTTTACAACATCTTGATCTTGGTGGTGTTGACATTTCGAATGCAATCAATTGGATTTATGACATCAACAGCCTTTTCAATCCCTCGGTGTTGAAATTGACGAATGCAGGACTTACATATATTCCTCATGCTCTTCAACGTAATAATTAAACATAATATCATTTGATATGGTATAAAAATCATAGTAAAAGATACATGTGTAAAGTATAGAAAAAAATACCAATTTCTTAAAATATATTATATTCATTTAAATATTCATGAAACACATGTTTAGAGGATCCAATATAAGAAGCAATTAATGATAAAAATCTATAAGGACCCTTAATAATACATATAAAATACAATAAGAATTCAGAATAACAAATTTTTAGTAAAATCTGAATGTAGAAAAAATCGTATTTATTTGAACCTGACTTTATTGTACATGCTTCATAGTGTTTCCTAGTAACTCTGAAAATAATCAAATTTGGTTATTTTACTCTTTGCATCATGTTTGTAGTGGAAAGGAAATTAAGCAGTAAATAAATTCACATGGCAAATTATCCATAATTTTAGTACTTCATAACCTTCCCATATCTAGTTGTGCTCTAAGACGGTCAATCATAGTGACATGAAATCAACATTTTCATACAGCTGGATCGACTGATTGGCCCTAATAAAAAGCATATTCAGAGCATTTTATAGTCCATATTTAAAGAAAAGAAAATCAGTCAAAAGCCGACCATCACCTAATTTGAAGTAAAAAAATTTAAGTTTGAATCAGAGATAAAGAAAGAGTTAACTGAGCGCTATCTTTTAGCAGATTGTTAGCAGGAATCTTCTGTCAGGATACAATTTTTAATTAGAGGTTAAATAATGGACAATCACTCACAGCTATCTCCCAAGATGATAATATACTAATAATCTAGAATTCAGAACATAACTAACCTTTTTTCCATAAATCTACAAATGTACTATCATTGTAAAGTATGGGCATAGTAGATAGAAGTTATAATTGTTCCAACACATCATCGAACTCATCGGTGTCTTCAAAGAGCTTTTAGAATCTTAACTGATCTTGTTCCCTTTTCTTCTTCTTCCAATATTTATACAAAGCTATTATTCTAGCAAAAACTATTGCAGCCAATGAAAACTGAGAGAATGGTGACTGTTTTATCATCTAAAGCTCCAGTGGTTGAGTTAGAAGAGGCTGCCGGCATACCCAGTTAAACCAGCATAAACCAATAACATGGAATTTTAACAGTAATTTTGAATAGAAATTGAAGTGTTACAGATTATAGAGATAATAAATTTCCACGCTAAATGTCTTTAAACACACATTTAATCACAATGTGCATGTAGGGATGAGAAATATTCGTTTAGAACTGAGATAACCGACCAAACTGGTTCATAACAGTATAATCACAACTTAGCTGCCAATTGCCTTTACTTTGCATGAAAAGTTATTTTTGACTGTGTTCATTTGAATCAAATATTGGAATTTAATTGTTGTTGAGTAGTAGTTTTGATTTGACATCATGCTTAATTTAAGAAAAACAAAGGTATTTAACATATGTATATCAAAGGGCAACCAAAAATCCAGTTCTTCAGGCCACTCTTGGATGTTTCTGTAACGACCCGTATTTTTAGCTATTTAAATTATTGAATTTATTGTAATTATTAGAGAAAAATGGTTAAAAATATAAGTCTAATGATTTTGAATGTAAGTTATTGGATATGAACTTGAATAAGATTTTGGAATAAACTAATTTCGGAGATTTAAGTTATAACAAGCGTTGAAAGGTAATGCCATGTACTGAATGAGTTTACAATCAATAGTTGGATTAAATAATAAATGCTGAATTCATTAGATGTAAAGAAAACAATTGATTGAAAACTAAAATTCATTTAAAATATAATATTGAAATTTGTTGAATATTGAACAATTAAATTGTTTAAATTTAATATTTTAAATTATTTGAATAATTGAATTTCGAATTTAATATGATTGAAAATGATACCACAAGTGGTGTAAATTTTATTTATACAACAATGAAGATTGTTAACATCTGAAACTGAATTTAAAAGTTAATTTATGGAAATTGGAAATTTTATATTATAATCGAGACGTTAAAATAGCGATCCGGAGCACGGTCTCGGATTTTGATAAAACAGGTTCCATTGGATTCGTAATAGTGTATTATTATCGGATTTCAAATTTCGTAGTGTTTGGAGTTATCGTTTGGTCGTACGGGATAAAAACGCGTTGAAATTAATATCGAAAATTTATTATTTTAATTGGGTTCAAAAAGCTATCTTCCACATACGATCGAATTAGGCCCCGAAACATATTCCATTGTGTTCGAAATAGGGGTAAAACATTATAAATGCCAGGCGACACGCTTTGTTTGGAGTTCGTCCGAAAAGATACGTGAGTAGTGTTGTAGGACGTTGCCTGTAAATAGGACCGTACCCTCCAAAACCCTAGCCCTAAAACTGTAGCTGCCGTCCCCTTCTATTTCAGTGGCCAAAAAACATTGTTCTTCTCCTTGATTTATCTCCTCATCCATCAACTATTAGGCAAAACTCTCAACTACAATATTGTAGAGCATGGAGAGATCTACAGATTCAACGGTGGATCTTTGTTATCGTTGTCGTCTGGAAGCGAAATACGCCCGCGTTCATCCTCCGTTCGTGCGCAAATTCCGAGGTCTAGGTGCAATCGAGCTTGACCTCGTTCTGGCCATGGGGCGCGTGTGGAGATGGGATACGATGTGCCGAAGTTTGATCATCTTCTAGGGGCGTGTGGTGGTCGCGATTGGTCGTTGAAGGTAGCGGCTTTGGGTTCTTGTTCGTGTGTATACCTGGAACAAACGAGTGATGGGGGAAGAAGCTTCTTGCGGCCGTGATTTTCTAAGGCCTGGATGGACGGCCAGATCTAGATCTAGGTATAATGAAAAAAGAAATTTGTTTTATAAATTGTATTCAAACTTATAAAATGTAAATCTTGGTCATGCGAGGTCCGATTGAGACAAAACAAGATGCGTTCGAATCGTGGCGACGAGCATTACGTCTTGGAACTGATTTGGAGTCATTTGGAGCTAGTTAAAATTTTAGGTTAAATCGAACGTCGTTCGATTTAATTTAACATTGAAACTCAAGGTGAGTGTTTTATAACGCTCACACGTACTAGAATATTGTTATGCTAGTTAAATTCGAAATTGTGAAGTGATATAATTTATTGATTGCTGTTTGATAAATTTAGTTGTCATCTAAATTGTCATCTGAATTAACCGCTATAAATTAAAATTAACAGTTAGATTTTAAATTGGAATTTAATTGCCAATAAAACACCAGATATTAACAACTATGAAATTTTTGCGAATTATATTGACTATTTAGATGATTGATTGCGATGGATGCTATTGGTTGATATTTTGGATGATTTGGATGTTTATTTGTTCTGATATATCTGGTTATCACCCTGTATATTATTTACAGTATATAAACTGTAAATTTAATTATTTCGAATAAATTAAGAAATAAGTTGAAATGATATATACCTATGACATCGTGATTTGGACTGAAATGATATATATCCATCCCTGAAATTAAATTGAAATAACTAATCACTTGGCCATAGGATAGAAAATTATATACGGACACCGTATTGGTTAAATTAAATGATTTCAAAAATTTTGATTTGAAATTTATTTAAACGATTTTGACTTAAAAGAAATAAAAATCGAATTTATAGAAATCAAGTTATTTTCGAAATTGAGCCCTGAATGTTAAAATTTAAATAATTGATGTTCGGACTTTTAAGTTATAATCGAATTATGATTTAAATTTTAGAAATTGATGTGATTTAAAGGATGGGACTTTTATTTGAACTTTGAATTTTACTAAGTAAAAGTATTTGAAAATTTGGATTTCAAATTGGATATTGAAGGTAAATTTGATTTAAGTATTTTGGATCGATGTTTTGAAAATCGAACTCGGAATTGATAAATCGAAATGGTTTTAATTTGAGATTGGAATGGTTTTTAATTGAAATTGAAATTGAATTAATTGGATTTGAAAGTGGAATTGAATTAATTTGAAATCAAAGTTGAAATTGATTTGAATTGAAATTGAAATTGAATCGATTGAATGGAAATTGGAATTGAATCGGTTTGACTTTGAAACTATTTTCAAATAAATTATTTAATATAAAACTATTTAAAAGTTATCTTCTTAAATATACAAATTATTTTTGTTTCCCAAATTATTTTGCTATATAAACCATTTTAATACTTAAACTATTTTAATCATTTAAACTATTTTTAACCAATTTAACTATTTTTAACTATTTTAACATTTTACACTATTTTTTTTAACTATTTTAATTATTTAAACTATTTTAAACTATTAAAACTATTTCTCAAAAATTCAAACTGGTTAAGAGTGGAATGTTATTTTTAAATCATGGATTTAAATACGAATTGGGTCAAATGAAGTTATTACCCAAATTGAAATTCGAAATAATTTTGAAATCGAAATCGAGATATTAAGACGGACATGATTTTGAACGGAAATAGTATATTTTGAGTAAATATGTTGATTTCGAAATGAATTTGATTTTTGAAGCGAAGATGATATTTTGATATCAAGTACGAATTGTTTTTGAAATGTAAAAGAACCAACCGGTGTGTAAAACGATGTTTGGTTGTTAAAGAGACCAGAGTTGGATATGGGCATACTCTCTGTCGATACCGGAACCACTTTAACAACTGTGTAGGTGGAGTGATGATCCAGAACGAAGTGGTTGGATTTGGCGTCGTTTGCTAGATTTGAAGAAAGAGAACGATGATGGATTTGTCTGGCACTTGAGCCAATTTAAAATGACTAAAACAAGAGCCGTACCGGCCAAGTGGATTAGCTACCCCGAGCGGACGCACTTCTTCGTATTACCATCATTTATATTGTGATTGATTGGTGCGCACCCTCCGGATTATGGGAGTGTTGGACTCGGTGGGCGATCATAGCTATGATGCGTTACCACCAGCTGGGAAGGGTAAACTGGTAGTATCCTACCTTGGGCATTGTCTCACGTGCATTGTCATACTTTTATCTCTAAACGAGACCTATACGATTTTGGTTTAGTGTTGTCGTATCACGGCGCATCCCTATTCACCGACCGTTTAACTGGTGTTTTATATGCAAACTATACGACAATGCTTAAAAAACGCGTTAAGGGGGATTAATGTAAAGCCTTAACGCTAAGAAAAATATTTATTTTACTAACAAACATTATATATATAGCGTATTCTACTACATATAAATATTTTGACGGATCCTTAGGAGATGGAAAATCCCATAACATCTCTTGAGTTATTGCACGCACGTTATACACTGGATAGGAGATGTAAAATCCCATAAACATCTCTGACGCCATTACACTCATGTATATGCGATATCGGTTTGACTTACATAAGGATATTTTAGTCCTGACTCGAGTGTTTTGTCTTTTCATTACGCTCGGATCAGTCCTGAGTTTTTCAGCTTATCAAAGATTATTCTCTAGAGGACGAAGATGAGGATTTGGTATATTACTACTTTTATTAGTCCCACATTATGTTGTATGCTGCATGATTTATTTATCTCTGATGTATATGTATAACTCTGATGAATTTTGTATATATTATAATCAAATGTAAAATATAAACAGCTTCATGAATTGTTTATTTGATTATTATATTTTATCGTTCTACCGTGAGATTCTATGTTTGTTTCTTCTTCTTTTCTCATTTTCTTATTAAACCCCAATAATTATCTATGTTTCGGATTGTTTGGATTGAACAAGTGTGGATTATTGTCAATTTAAACCTTCTGAAATGTGGGTCGTCACATGTGGTATCAGAGCTTTGGTTTAGCGATAACCTTTGCTTTGTGGGGTAATTGTTTAAAGATAGGGTTAGCAGCACCCTAGAATGAGTTTGAGTGTATTAATAAATATGAGCTCTTATTTGTTAGTGAATATGAAATGTTTTATATTGTGTTGACTAATCGGTTGAGTGTTTATGAATTCTAGTCGGTACGGGAAGTACAACCATATCGATAGGGGTTTCTAAACTCTTAAACAAGGTAAACCAACACGGTATTGTTTTGAAATTGGGTAAATAAAATAATTTTACCCTGAATATATTTTATATGTAAAGAAATAATTTTATAGAAATTATTAGGGTATATATAGTGTGAAATTGGTTGTTAGAAATGATAATATTGATCATTATCATTTATTGTTTGATTAGTTAATATTCCTAAACTATTAGATATATCATATGATTATAAGAAAATGAAATTGTGTAAGTGTGATTTATAAAATATAAATTGCAAGTAAAATGAATATAAAGTCGAGAATTTGAGAAATTTAAATTCTGGTGTTTTTGAAAAAGGTTTTCAAGGTTTGGAAAATAATATTAGTATTGTTTAAAAGTATATACAAATACAAATTGTTTTCAAATTAAATTTTGAAAGGAATGAATTTAGTACTCCCCTCTTCTGTCGTTGGAAAATAATTTCGATGATGACTCCACAGCATTATCGACGTTCATTTTCGAGTCTCAAAGTGGGGGAGACTTCTGAGAAGCTTTGCTTCGAAATTGTTTTGATAAACGAATTTTGGTTTAAACTCCAAAAGTATGATTTGATATATAAAAGAGATAAGTATATATACCTATTTCAAATGATTTGAAATTTACCAGGTGTTTATATTTTAAGTTATGTTAATTAATATTCTTCAAATTAATCGAATGAAATGAAATATTTGAATAACCAGAACTTATAGAATAAGAGGATTAAGAAATCTAAGCTAAATGTTTTAAGAAATTTTAGAGTTGAAATGTACAACCCTAAAATTGAAAGTAAGGCAAATTTAAACAAGTTAAAATAGTGAACATTCTAATTAAGTAAAATGAATCAATTAATTTGTATAATACCAAGTTGCATTCTAATAACATATAATAAGACTTACTAAATGTTAAAAATTTAAAATAATGATTTGGATATGTAATGGGATATTATACAAGTAAACAAACTTAAAAGTAATTAAAATGCATATAAATGGAAATTTAGTTGTAATAATAAATGATATATAGTTAATTGGTATATTATGAAATGATTGATGACTAAATGGAATAAGTAAGTGGAACGTAAGAAAGAAGACAAATGAATCTAATAATATCTTTGTAAATTGGTTATAGAATTATATATAAATTTGCAAAGAAATTTTTAAATTGAATTTGTAACTTTCGAGATAATTATGAACTTAGATAAAGTCATATATGAGAAGTTGGACTTTGATAGAATGATTATAAACTAAAGTGATGATTAATAAAATGTTTCACAAATAAATTTGTTATTAAAGGAAATTGTGAAAATGAATGTGAATGAAAAGAATTTGGTGTAACTAAGAATCAATTGGAATAAATATGTAAGTTGTACGTATATTATTTTATCCGCATAACGATTTGATCCAGATTCAAGCACATAATTTCGAGATCATTTATGTCGATCCGAGTTAGGATTTTTCACTCGATTCTCGACGGCGAACCCTGAATATGGATTTTTGATTGATTCTAGAATTCTCTATCATAGTATATGGCTATGCAAGGAGAATGACGGTTTCTGATCAAGGAACCAAATCTAAGTCCGCACTGGAGAGTCATGTGAACGATACTAGTCTGGAAGTGAAATTGTGTGATCGAGCGAGCGATCAGATTTGATATTGCGTACGAATGATATATGTACATCGTACGGGCTTAAGTAAAGCAAATTGGAAATTGAAAATGCAGAATATAAAATGATTTTAAAGTATATGATTGGATATCATTGGTATATAGGATGTAGGTATTTAAAATCAAGAAAATTTTGGATTGCCCGACAAAAAGGTACATGTTTATTTTGTCATTGGATTTGATGGTTTTATGATGGAGCCACTTGGTTTTTGTTTTCTTTTGTTGGTTTGGAGCCCATAGTGGCATTTTGTAGTTGTTATGATCTAGCTGCGTAAAGGAGACTCTGCCGAAATTTTTCGTAAATCCGAGTGTTAGAAGATTTTTGAAGCTTTAAAAATTTTATGACTTGTTTGATAACTAACTTGTAAATTCTATAAGCCGATCGGAGTAGTGTAGTAGAAACGTAGTAATGGTTTTATAGATAAGATTTTATTGTTTTATATGTTGATTATTTTTAATAAAATATATCAAATGTTAAACTCTTTACTTAACGTCTTTTCGAGGGCGAAAAGTTTTGAGTGGGAGAGATTGTAACGGCTCGTATTTTTAGCTATTTAAATTATTGAATTTATCGTAATTATTAGAGAAAAATTGTTAAAAATATAAGTTTAATGATTTTGAATGTAAGTTATTGGATATTAACTTGAATAAGATTTTGGAATAAACTAATTTCGAAGATTTAAGTTATAACAAGTGTTGAAAGGTAATGCTATGTATTGAATGAGTTTACAATCAATAGTTGGATTAAATAATAAATGCTTAATTCATTAGATGTAAAGAAAGTAATTGATTGAAAACTAAAATTCATTTAAAATCTAATATTGAAATTTGTTGAATATTGAAGAATTAAATTGTTTAAATTTAATATTTTAAATTATTTGAATAATTGAATTTCAAATTTAATATGATTGAAAATGATACCGGAAGTGGATGTAAATTTTATTTATACAACAATGAAGATTTTTAACATCTGAAACTGAATTTAAAAGTAAATTTATGGAAATTGGAAATTTTATATTATAATCGAGACGTTAAAATAGCGATCCGGAGCACAGTCTCGAATTTTGATGAAACCAGTTCCATTGGATCCATAATAGTGTATTATTATCGGATATCAAATTTTGTAGTGTTTGGAGTTATCGTTTGGTCGTACGGGATAAAAACGCGTTGAAATTAATATCGAAAATTTAATATTTTAATTGGGTTCAAAAAGCTATCTTCCACATATGATCGAATTAAGCCCCAAAATATGTTCCATTGTGTTTGGAATAGGGGTAAAACATTATAAATGCCAGGCGGCATGCTTCATTTAGAGTTCGTCCGGAAAGATACGTGAGTAGTGTTGTAGGACATTGCCTATAAATAGGACCATACCCTCCAAAACCCTAGCCCTAAAACTGTAGCCGCCGTCCCTTCTATTTCAATGGCCGAAAAACATTGTTCTTCTCCTCGATTTATCTCCTCATCCATCAAATTTTGGGCAAAACTCTCAACTACAATATTGTAGAGCATGGAGAGATATACAGATTCAACTTTTAGGCCGCGTACATCCTCCGATCGTGCACAAATTCCGAGGTCTAGGTGCAACCGAGCTTGACCTCGTTCTGGCCGTGGGCGCGCATGGAGATGGGTTTAGATGTGCCGGAGTTCGATCATCTTCTAGGGGCATGTGGTGGTCGCGATTGGTCATTGAAGGTAGCAGCTTTGGGTTCTTGTTCGCGTGTATACCTGGAACGAACGAGTGATGAAGGAAGAAGCTTCTTGTAGTCGTGATTTGCTAAGGCCTGGATGAACGGCCAGATCTAGATTTAGGTATAATGAAAAAAAAGAAAAGAAATTTGTTTTATAAATTGTATTCAAACTTAAATGTATATCTTGGTCATGCGAGGTCCGATTGAGACGAAACAAGATGCGTTTGAATCGTGGCGACGAGCATTACGTCTTGGAACTGATTTGGAGTCATTTAGAGCTAGTTAAAATTTTATGTTAAATCGAACGCCGTTCAATTTAATTTAAAATTGAAACTCAAGGTGAGGGTTTTATAACGCTCACACGTACTAGAATATTGTTATGCTAGTTAATTTCGAAATTGTGAAGTGATATAAATTTATTGATTGCTTTTTGATAAATTTAGTTGTCATCTAAATTGTCATCTGAATTAACCGTTATAAATTAAAATTAACAGTTAGATTTGAAATTGGAATTTAATTGCCAATAAAACATTTGATAACAGCTATGAAATTGTTGCGAATTATATTGACTGTTTGGATGATTGATTGCGATGGATGCTATTGGTTGATATTTTGGATGATTTGGATGTTTATTTGTTCTGATATATCCTGTTATCAACCTGTATATTATTTACAGTATATAAACTGTAAATTTAATTATTTTGAACAAATTAAAAAATAGGTTGAAATGATATATACCTATGACATCGTGATTTGGATTGAAATGATATATATCCATCCCTGAAATTAAATTGAATTAACTGACCACTTGGCCATAGGATAGAAAATTATATATGGACACCAGATTGGTTAAATTAAATGATTTCAAAATTTTTGATTTGAAATTTCTTTAAACGATTTTGATTTAAAAGAAATAAAAATCAGATTTATAGAAATCAAGTTATTTTCGAAATTAAGCCCTGAATGTTGAAATTTAAATTTGATAAACTAAATGTTTTAAATAATTGAAGTTGGGACTTCTAAGTTATAATCGAATTATGATTTAAATTTTAGAAATTGATGTGATTTAAAGGATGGGTGTAACGACCCAAGATTTTTATTTAATTTAAGTTAATAATTAAATAAATTTTTGGATAAAGATAGTAAAATAAATCGATAAAATGGAGCGAGTTTCCCCGGATTCAAGTATATTCTGTATGAATCATTTCAATTTAAAATATTGTAAGATATATATTTGACTTGAGTTTAAAGTGTAAATAAATAATTGATAATAATATTTAACTATTAGAATTGATGGTTAATAATAATTTGAAATTGTTAATTAAATATAAGATAATAAATATATTAACTAAAATCTAACATGGTAGAATAAAAATAGAAATTGTTTATAGTATAAAGTAGAGTTTTAAATTCAATAAAGAAAAGAAATTCAAATAAATAAACAAAGGATAAACATGATGGTACAAACAAATAAATGCAAGTATCTTTAGCCACCAAAATGTTTTCATATCAGCCGAAATATAAAGAAGAAAATATGATTCATAAGAATGATTTCCAGCTTCAAATATAGATCTGCATAGGATAAAACAATGTTCGAATATGATATATATACCTGCAAAACTTAAGAGCAATATGAATCAAAGAAAAATATAAAATAGGCTTGTGGCTTGTAGATGAAGACTCAGGCAAGTATAGAAAGAAAAATATAAGATAAGTATAAAATGAGGACATCAAGTACAAATAACATTTAATGCTCTCATTTCCTTTCAGCAAGCAAAATCTGTTCGAGTGTATAAAATGTGATTTCAGCCACCAACAATAAAATTATCTCTGATAATTGTACAAACTTGTACACCATTTTGTATAAAATATGTTATATCCTGTAACCTGTTTTATACTTCAACCTATAAGCATTTTTCTCCATACCAGCTTTCATTTTCATTCGAACTCAATACAAATTGTAATGGAAGCTCATTTGAAAACTTAAACCAAATCTCCATCTAAACATCATCAGCAACTACAACTAAAACGGAAGAAAGGTGTTTGGCAGGGTGATCTACAGAAAAACATTTTCCAGTTCAATCTGTTTACAACACAGTGCCCTGTTCTTTTTCTAAAAGCAAGGTGAGCAACATCACATTTTCAAAATCTTAAATTGGTTATGGTTGTATGCTTAGATCTGGTATGAAGTATGTGATGGATTTCTATATATATATGGATGCGAAGCTATGTGTGTATGTTTCATTTGTCATTTCTGTTAACAGTTTTCAAGTTTAAGACTTGATTCAAAATTCACATTCTCTTAAAACCATTGAAGTTAGTACTTACCATTTAAAATAAAATTTGTTGTTATGTCTTAGAGAAGGTTTTAAAGTTTTGTTTAAGTTAAATTTAATTGGAAAGCTCACTGGAACTATAAAAAAATCAGTGAATGTTAAAATATGTGAAACTTCAAACTGAATAATTTATAAATTCAGTATTGTGAATTAAATACTAAGAACAAAACATGATTTTTAGAACAAAAATCAGGATTTTAAGTTAAAGGGTTAGAGGGCAGTTTTGTGATGAACAAAAAAGGGAATTTTGGAAGTTGCCGGTGATCAACGTGAGGGTTGAGGACGTGCTCGTGGTCGAAGCTAGCTATGGCATCGGGGATGAAGGGAAAAATGTTAAAAAAAATTTCAAATGGCCGAGGTGATCAGTCTCGATCGAACTAGGGTTTTAGGTGGTACACGGCTGGACTTGAATGTCGCGACATTTGCGATTTGGATATGGGATCGGAGGCGATCGCGAGATGGGGGATGGAGGTGTAGTGGTACGGCGTTGCTCTGGTAGGAGGGCCATGTGTTCCAGGCGTCGCGATGGTCGGAGTTGGATGGGTTTATAGTCGAGAGTGTGTCCAGTTTTTCGATCAGAGATCGAAATTTTCAATCACGAGTTTATTGATCAAACTGGGGATATCTTCGAGTTCGCGTGAGGTCGTGTGGTCGGAGGGAAGCGTCGCTCAGTTCATCGTTGGCCAGAAGGGGCGGTGCACGTGCACGTGTGCATCTGAGTATCTGGGTAGTTTTAGTTTGGGGAAGGCGAAGTTTCTGTTGCTCGAGTTTTGTGGAGTTCGACTCGTGAGTGTCTCGGGGGTTCTGGGGTTTAACTCGAGTTCGTACTCGAGAAATTTGGAGGGGATAGGCTACAATTTTAAAACTGTGAAATTTATCTAAGTTTTGGTAATAAAGGGGAAGAAGGGAGAAGGAACGGGTACTCAGGGAAGTGACGAGTAGCACTCGGGGATGTACGTGAATTTCTCGAAGCCTTGCTCGAGAAAAGTTAGGGTTGTCACGGGTTTTGTTTCTACGTGGAACAGCCTAAATACGTAAAGTATTTTGTTATACAAAGTTTAATATTAATTTGGTAAATATTGTTGGTTAGTGTTAAGTTAAGAGTTGATGTAAAGAAATGTAAAGGTAAGACGAGTAATTAATGAACATGAGGTAATTAAAATGTTTAAAGTTAAACATCTTTGAATTGTTTTTGACAATGGGATTAAGTGAGAAATTAAAGGATTATTTAATTAAAGGATAATTAACCAAGGGTAATTTATTAATTAATGGTTAATTATGTGATTGACTTAAGAATGATTTATTATGATAATTAATTAAGGATAATTAATTTAATGGTAATTAATTAATGTGGTTAATTAATAAATGTGATTAATTAATGGTAAATTTGTTAAGATAATTAATTAAAGAATTAATTTATAATTAAAGGTTAATCAATTTATTTTTTGAAGGTTAATTAATGATTAAAGGATAATTAATCAAAATGATTTGTAATTTATTAATGTTAATTAACCAGGATTAGTAATTCATAAGAAATTAATCTGATTTGAATTGATCAGACAATTAACTGATTTTACTTATGAATGTTTGGATTCTGTTGATTGTCGAATTGTTTGATATCCCTGATATATGATGCTATGTGATATACCCTGATTTATGCTGTGATCTGTAATTTACTTAGCTGTGATTTCTATTTCTGTGATATATTACTATGTGAATATGAAAACCCTTGATCCGTAAAACGACACTTGAATTTCGATGCGACAGGGAGTCGGATTCCAGTTGGTTATCCGAAACCCACATCGAATTGTAATAGTGAATCTTTGTGACTGATAAATTTATTTTATCTATGATCTGTGAATGAAGATAAGCGTTATCGATTTTACCGCTTATCGATATTGATATATCTGTGATGATTGATGTTGTGCACTATTGTGTGAAATCCTTGGACTACACCATACACACACAAATGGATTTCACGAGGAAATCGGTTAAATCACAGATGATTTAAATTCAATATTTTTGAAATTGAAAATTTTAATTTCAATTGATTTTGAAATTGGAAATTTGGGTTTAAAGTGAAAAGCTTTTGAAATGGAATTTCAAAGATAAAAGTTATTTTGAATAACTTAATCGAGTTTGAAAATTTAAATAATTTGATTTAAATTTGAATTCAAGTTTGAAATTGAATTCTATGATTTGAAACTAAGGATTAAAGATGTTGTACAAGTTATATATGGGTTAAACCATTTTAAAGATATTGATTTGGGAATTTGAATTTAATTCAAGGGTTTTAACTCGTGTAAATATATAACTGGATTCTTCTGAAATGAAACTATTTGTTTTTCAAATAGTAAAAGCTTTCACATAAGTAAAGAATTTCCAATTTGTGTTGAAAGAATTTCAAGTTTGAAATGGAATTGAAATGTTTTGAAAACTATGAAATGAGTCTTTGATTTCAAAGACCGGATGAGTTAATCTAACTTAAAATGGAATTGTTTTGGAAGACTATGAATGAATCTTTGGAAACGAGTTTTGAAAGCTATAAGTTAAATCTGGATTTAAAGATTTAACGATTAAACCTATTCAATTGAAATGGAAATTGTTTTGAAATCCATGAATGGATCTTTGTGAACGGGGTAAAACTTTGTGAACTGAATCTTTTCGTTTAAAAGATTAAAAGTGTGGAAATTGTTTAAACCATTGAAGGTTTTTGAAATGATTCTTTTTGTTTAAAAGATTGGAAATGGTAAATTGTTTTAACCATTCGAATGAAAAGTTTTGGGTTTTAAGCTGTGATTTAACTGAGACCCTAGTATCCATATGATTTTTATTTGCGCTCGTTATTCGGTTTAGCCGGGAAAGGACCTTTGTGTCATATAACCCATTCCGAATAGTGATACGACGATATGGATAGCATTTGAAGACCGGTGGTGAAGACCGGGTATTTGCGAGAGCGATATGATGACCTATCGATTTTCTCTGCATCATGGCTCCGGTATAGAGATTCCCTAAGTGATGGGAAGTCCGATCGAGATTGCGAATACCCGGATTTGCAAGGGCTTCTTCGGAAGTGCCTTCGGTTCTGTTCGAATCCGGAACAGACTTGTATGGATGTGTGTCTGACGTTACACTTTGAGATGTAAAGCTGGTTTCTATCAAATACATTTCTGTTGGTGGCGGAGAATTTATTCTCTTAGCTTAACACCCTTCTCTGAGACGTACGAGCTCAGAGGTTATGTAATTGATGGTTACTAGTGATACATTCCCAATTTGGTAATGTGGCATACGAAGTGCTGCTGATCATTTGTTGATCGAAGCGTGGCTTTGTGAAAAAGCGTGGCTTTGTGGACGAGACTTCGTCGAGCCTCACAACCCGGTAATGGTCGAAACAGGAATGTTGTGACAAAGGTTTGTAGGGGTAGCGCCCCTAGGGTATGTCATTTCCTTCTGGATAAAGGGTGGTATCATGGTATGGAGCCCAGATACTTACTCATGTGGATACACTTTATTTATTATGTGTGATGTTGGTTATCGAGCGCTCGGATAAAGGTCGGTAACGACCGGGGGATGACATGACTCGTGTGTTAGTTACCTAGTTACAGCTGTACAGCGTGAGGTAGCGTCAGTGTGTTAGTTACCTAGTTACAGCTGTACAGTGTGAGGTAGCGTTGGCCTTTTGTTTGCAGAGATCCGGTTAGGATCCGGGGCGTCTTTCCTGAGGCGTTTCTATTTCGGTAAGGAAGTTCCTTAGCTTGATCATTTGTTGGAAATCCAAAGAAGCAATACGAACCCTGTACGGTTTTAGTTGTATTACCTGCTATGGAATGTGGCGGTAACCTGCTACTGAACGTAGTAGTTATAGTAGACATACAACAATGTTTGTATGTTGGCTAAGATTTATATTATATTTTCGAAATGTTTTTCTACACTATGCACTAGTAATAATATCAAAAGAGTTTTGTTTGCGTAGTAAGCATGTTTGACTATCATAAGGAGAAATCTCCTCCAATTCTGCGATTGCATTGTGTGTGTGGCGGGAGGCCTTATGGTAGTTTCATTTTTGAAAAGCATTGCGGATTTCAATGTTTAAAAGCCTTTCGTGGTTGTTTAAAGATAAACTGTTTTTGTTGCTCACACCAGTCCCATGACTGATCCGGAGTTTATTGTTCCCTTCCTAAACTCTGGGTGCCCACTATTTTCCACACGGGCAGTCTAGAGTTGGGTTTTCTCAGATATTCAGGTTTAGTAGATTATTTGGAGCTAGTTCAGTTCTTGGAGTTCATGGACTGACGTTGCTTATCTTGGAGCATTCTATTGGAGATCTTCTATCCACTGCTGGTGTTATCTATTTTCTTTCCGCTGCTATTTCTTGTATCATATCTCTGATGTATATAGATATTCATTGTATCATCATTGTATCTGGATATTGTATCAGATGTTGTATATCTATATTCTTTTTCTTTTCCGCTGTGTTGGTTACTTAATGTTGTTATAAGCTCCGGCGACTCGGATTTGAACGGTCGAATCTACGGCATTCGAGTACGATGTAAAGTATGGATGTCGATTTTCGAACGTGAAAAATCCGAGTCGTTACAAGTGGTATCAGAGCTAAGGTTGAACTTTAGCTCAGGAGTATAACACGTTAAGTAGCTCATTAGAGATAGGGTGAAGTATACCCTAGAATGAGTAATTCTCAGATATCCGTCTGTATGCCTCGGTAAATTCTCTTACTATCCACTGATAGTGAGTATGAGTGCAAGAAGAGGATGAGATAGGGGACAAGGGAAATACGACTGTAAATGGTCAATACTCTGTAACAACAAGGAAGTAATCTTTTCTCTATCAATCTCTTTTGTTCAACATCTCTTTTCTCAATTCTTCGATAATTTCTGGTAGATCCAGAAAGAAGAAATTCGATATATTAATATGGGACGTAAACTCCAAATGGCCAAAATTGTTTGTTTGGATGAATTGTTTGCTTTGGTTGCTATGGTTGGTAGGTATGCTTTAGTTTCTAAACTAAAAAATTTTAGGATTGTATCCATATATCTATCTATTCTTTGGGTCCGGATATATTCTACGAATGGTTAGTTATCCTTTTGAACTAACCGATGCCCCTGCATATTTCGTAGATCTGGATAACCCGAGTATTTTGTGAAGTGTTAAACAGATTCGTTCTTGATATTCTTATTTGGTAAGCCAAATGCAGAATAGATATTCAGTTTGATTAGATGAAACATTCTTCATCTGTCTTTGTTTTCGTGCCTGCGAATTTCGAGGACGAAATTCTTTTAAGGGGGGAAGTTTGTAACGACCCTAGATTTTTATTTAATTTAAGTTAATAATTAAATAAATTTTTGGATAAAGATAGTAAAATAAATCGATAAAATGGAGCGAGTTTCCCCGGATTCAAGTATATTCTGTATGAATCATTTCAATTTAAAATATTGTAAGATATATATTTGACTTGAGTTTAAAGTGTAAATAAATAATTGATAATAATATTTAACTGTTAGAATTGATGGTTAATAATAATTTGAAATTGTTAATTAAATATAAGATAATAAATATATTAACTAAAATCTAACATGGTAGAATAAAAATAGAAATTGTTTATAGTATAAAGTAGAGTTTTAAATTCAATAAAGAAAAGAAATTCAAATAAATAAACAAAGGATAAACATGATGGTACAAACAAATAAATGCAAGTATCTTTAGCCACCAAAATGTTTTCATATCAGCCGAAATATAAAGAAGAAAATATGATTCATAAGAATGATTTCCAGCTTCAAATATAGATCTGCATAGGATAAAACAATGTTCGAATATGATATATATACCTGCAAAACTTAAGAGCAATATGAATCAAAGAAAAATATAAAATATGCTTGTGGCTTGTAGATGAAGACTCAGGCAAGTATAGAAAGAAAAATATAAGATAAGTATAAAATGAGGACATCAAGTACAAATAACATTTAATGCTCTCATTTCCTTTCAGCAAGCAAAATCTGTTCGAGTGTATAAAATGTGATTTCAGCCACCAACAATAAAATTATCTCTGATAATTGTACAAACTTGTACACCATTTTGTATAAAATATGTTATATCCTGTAACCTGTTTTATACTTCAACCTATAAGCATTTTTCTCCATACCAGCTTTCATTTTCATTCGAACTCAATACAAATTGTAATGGAAGCTCATTTGAAAACTTAAACCAAATCTCCATCTAAACATCATCAGCAACTACAACTAAAACGGAAGAAAGGTGTTTGGCAGGGTGATCTATAGAAAAACATTTTCCAGTTCAATCTGTTTACAACACAGTGCCCTGTTCTTTTTCTAAAAGCAAGGTGAGCAACATCACATTTTCAAAATCTTAAATTGGTTATGGTTGTATGCTTAGATCTGGTATGAAGTATGTGATGGATTTCTATATATATATGGATGCGAAGCTATGTGTGTATGTTTCATTTGTCATTTCTGTTAACAGTTTTCAAGTTTAAGACTTGATTCAAAATTCACATTCTCTTAAAACCATTGAAGTTAGTACTTACCATTTAAAATAAAATTTGTTGTTATGTCTTAGAGAAGGTTTTAAAGTTTTGTTTAAGTTAAATTTAATTGGAAAGCTCACTGGAACTATAAAAAAATCAGTGAATGTTAAAATATGTGAAACTTCAAACTGAATAATTTATAAATTCAGTATTGTGAATTAAATACTAAGAACAAAACATGATTTTTAGAACAAAAATCAGGATTTTAAGTTAAAGGGTTAGAGGGCAGTTTTGTGATGAACAGAAAAGGGAATTTTGGAAGTTGCCGGTGATCAACGTGAGGGTTGAGGACGTGCTCGTGGTCGAAGCTAGCTATGGCATCGGGGATGAAGGGAAAAATGTTAAAAAAAATTTCAAATGGCCGAGGTGATCAGTCTCGATCGAACTAGGGTTTTAGGTGGTACACGGCTGGACTTGAATGTCGCGACATTTGCGATTTGGATATGGGATCGGAGGCGATCGCGAGATGGGGGATGGAGGTGTAGTGGTACGGCGTTGCTCTGGTAGGAGGGCCATGTGTTCCAGGCGTCGCGATGGTCGGAGTTGGATGGGTTTATAGTCGAGAGTGTGTCCAGTTTTTCGATCAGAGATCGAAATTTTCAATCACGAGTTTATTGATCGAACTGGGGATATCTTCGAGTTCGCGTGAGGTCGTGTGGTCGGAGGGAAGCGTCGCTCAGTTCATCGTTGGCCAGAAGGGGCGGTGCACGTGCACGTGTGCATCTGAGTATCTGGGTAGTTTTAGTTTGGGGAAGGCGAAGTTTCTGTTGCTCGAGTTTTGTGGAGTTCGACTCGTGAGTGTCTCGGGGGTTCTGGGGTTTAACTCGAGTTCGTACTCGAGAAATTTGGAGGGGATAGGCTACAGTTTTAAAACTGTGAAATTTATCTAAGTTTTGGTAATAAAGGGGAAGAAGGGAGAAGGAACGGGTACTCAGGGAAGTGACGAGTAGCACTCGGGGATGTACGTGAATTTCTCGAAGCCTTGCTCGAGAAAAGTTAGGGTTGTCACGGGTTTTGTTTCTACGTGGAACAGCCTAAATACGTAAAGTATTTTGTTATACAAAGTTTAATATTAATTTGGTAAATATTGTTGGTTAGTGTTAAGTTAAGAGTTGATGTAAAGAAATGTAAAGGTAAGACGAGTAATTAATGAATATGAGGTAATTAAAATGTTTAAAGTTAAACATCTTTGAATTGTTTTTGACAATGGGATTAAGTGAGAAATTAAAGGATTATTTAATTAAAGGATAATTAACCAAGGGTAATTTATTAATTAATGGTTAATTATGTGATTGACTTAAGAATGATTTATTATGATAATTAATTAAGGATAATTAATTTAATGGTAATTAATTAATGTGGTTAATTAATAAATGTGATTAATTAACGGTAAATTTGTTAAGATAATTAATTAAAGAATTAATTTATAATTAAAGGTTAATCAATTTATTTTTTGAAGGTTAATTAATGATTAAAGGATAATTAATCAAAATGATTTGTAATTTATTAATGTTAATTAACCAGGATTAGTAATTCATAAGAAATTAATCTGATTTGAATTGATCAGACAATTAACTGATTTTACTTATGAATGTTTGGATTCTGTTGATTGTCGAATTGTTTGATATCCTGATATATGATGCTATGTGATATACCCTGATTTATGCTGTGATCTGTAATTTACTTAGCTGTGATTTCTATTTCTGTGATATATTACTATGTGAATATGAAAACCCTTGATCCGTAAAACGACACTTGAATTTCGATGCGACAGGGAGTCGGATTCCAGTTGGTTATCCGAAACCCACATCGAATTGTAATAGTGAATCTTTGTGACTGATAAATTTATTTTATCTATGATCTGTGAATGAAGATAAGCGTTATCGATTTTACCGCTTATCGATATTGATATATCTGTGATGATTGATGTTGTGCACTATTGTGTGAAATCCCTGGACTACACCATACACACACAAATGGATTTCACGAGGAAATCGGTTAAATCACAGATGATTTAAATTCAATATTTTTGAAATTGAAAATTTTAATTTCAATTGATTTTGAAATTGGAAATTTGGGTTTAAAGTGAAAAGCTTTTGAAATGGAATTTCAAAGATAAAAGTTATTTTGAATAACTTAATCGAGTTTGAAAATTTAAATAATTTGATTTAAATTTGAATTCAAGTTTGAAATTGAATTCTATGATTTGAAACTAAGGATTAAAGATGTTGTACAAGTTATATATGGGTTAAACCATTTTAAAGATATTGATTTGGGAATTTGAATTTAATTCAAGGGTTTTAACTCGTGTAAATATATAACTGGATTCTTCTAAAATGAAACTATTTGTTTTTCAAATAGTAAAAGCTTTCACATAAGTAAAGAATTTCCAATTTGTGTTGAAAGAATTTCAAGTTTGAAATGGAATTGAAATGTTTTGAAAACTATGAAATGAGTCTTTGATTTCAAAGACCGGATGAGTTAATCTAACTTGAAATGGAATTGTTTTGGAAGACTATGAATGAATCTTTGGAAACGCGTTTTGAAAGCTATAAGTTAAATCTGGATTTAAAGATTTAACGATTAAACCTATTCAATTGAAATGGAAATTGTTTTGAAATCCATGAATGGATCTTTGTGAACGGGGTAAAACTTTGTGAACTGAATCTTTTCGTTTAAAAGATTAAAAGTGTGGAAATTGTTTAAACCATTGAAGGTTTTTGAAATGATTCTTTTTGTTTAAAAGATTGGAAATGGTAAATTGTTTTAACCATTCGAATGAAAAGTTTTGGGTTTTAAGCTGTGATTTAACTGAGACCCTAGTATCCATATGATTTTTATTTGCGCTCGTTATTCGGTTTAGCCGGGAAAGGACCTTTGTGTCATATAACCCATTCCGAATAGTGATACGACGATATGGATAGCATTTGAAGACCGGTGGTGAAGACCGGGTATTTGCGAGAGCGATATGATGACCTATCGATTTTCTCTGCATCATGGCTCCGGTATAGAGATTCCCTAAGTGATGGGAAGTCCGATCGAGATTGCGAATACCCGGATTTGCAAGGGCTTCTTCGGAAGTGCCTTCGGTTCTGTTCGAACCCGGAACAGACTTGTATGGATGTGTGTCTGACGTTACACTTTGAGATGTAAAGCTGGTTTCTATCAAATACATTTCTGTTGGTGGCGGAGAATTTATTCTCTTAGCTTAACACCCTTCTCTGAGACGTACGAGCTCAGAGGTTATGTAATTGATGGTTACTAGTGATACATTCCCAATTTGGTAATGTGGCATACGAAGTGCTGCTGATCATTTGTTGATCGAAGCATGGCTTTGTGAAAAAGCGTGGCTTTGTGGACGAGACTTCGTCGAGCCTCACAACCCGGTAATGGTCGAAACAGGAATGTTGCGACAAAGGTTTGTAGGGGTAGCGCCCCTAGGGTATGTCATTTCCTTCTGGATAAAGGGTGGTATCATGGTATGGAGCCCAGATACTTACTCATGTGGATACACTTTATTTATTATGTGTGATGTTGGTTATCGAGCGCTCGGATAAAGGTCGGTAACGACCGGGGGATGACATGACTCGTGTGTTAGTTACCTAGTTACAGCTGTACAGCGTGAGGTAGCGTCAGTGTGTTAGTTACCTAGTTACAGCTGTACAGCGTGAGGTAGCGTCGGCCTTTTGTTTGCAGAGATCCGGTTAGGATCCGGGGCGTCTTTCCAGAGGCGTTTCTATTTCGGTAAGGAAGTTCCTTAGCCTGATCATTTGTTGGAAATCCAAAGAAGCAATACGAACCCTGTACGGTTTTAGTTGTATTACCTGCTATGGAATGTGGCGGTAACCTGCTACTGAACGTAGTAGTTATAGTAGACATACAACAATGTTTGTATGTTGGCTAAGATTTATATTATATTTTCGAAATGTTTTTCTACACTATGCACTAGTAATAATATCAAAAGAGTTTTGTTTGCGTAGTAAGCATGTTTGACTATCATAAGGAGAAATCTCCTCCAATTCTGCGATTGCATTGTGTGTGTGGCGGGAGGCCTTATGGTAGTTTCATTTTTGAAAAGCATTGCGGATTTCAATGTTTAAAAGCCTTTCGTGGTTGTTTAAAGATAAACTGTTTTTGTTGCTCACACCAGTCCCATGACTGATCCGGAGTTTATTGTTCCCTTCCTAAACTCTGGGTGCCCACTATTTTCCACACGGGCAGTCTAGAGTTGGGTTTTCTCAGATATTCAGGTTTAGTAGATTATTTGGAGCTAGTTCAGTTCTTGGAGTTCATGGACTGACGTTGCTTATCTTGGAGCATTCTATTGGAGATCTTCTATCCACTGCTGGTGTTATCTATTTTCTTTCCGCTGCTATTTCTTGTATCATATCTCTGATGTATATAGATATTCATTGTATCATCATTGTATCTGGATATTGTATCAGATGTTGTATATCTATATTCTTTTTCTTTTCCGCTGTGTTGGTTACTTAATGTTGTTATAAGCTCCGGCGACTCGGATTTGAACGGTCGAATCTACGGCATTCGAGTACGATGTAAAGTATGGATGTCGATTTTCGAACGTGAAAAATCCGAGTCGTTACAATGGGACTTGTAACGATCCATAATTTATTCACTTTGAATTTGAATAGTCAGTATGTTTTTAAATGATTTAATAATGGATTTTATATCTAGAATAATTTTTTTGGATAAAACGTCTCGAATGGATTTTTTTTAAACTGATGTAAAATGTTAGTTTAAAGATGGTTCGAGTTATAAGGCGGTTAGGGGTACCAATTTATTTAAGAATAAGTTTACCTAATAAAATAGAATAGTATAATTACTTGCCTAATAAAACAGAATAGTATAATCACTTGCCTAATAAAACAAGAGAGAATTATTAACTTTGCCTAATAAAACAAAATAGTATAATTACTTGCCTAATAAAACAGAACAGTATAATTACTTGTCTAATGAAACAAAATAGCATAATATTTGTTATATTCCATGTGGATGGTTGCCATTGGACCAAAATCTGGTCGAATCAGGTTCTGCCATGTGGATGGTTGCAATTGGACCAAAATTTGGTCGAATCATGTTATGCCATAGTTGATAAGGAGGATTCCTACTGGACCAAAATGTGGTCGAATCAAATTAAGCCATCAAGATGTTTTCTATTGCACCAAAATGTGGTCGAATCAAATTAAGCCATCAAGATGTTTTCTATTGCACCAAAATGTGGTCGAATCAAATTAGGCCATCAAGATGTTTTCTATTGGACCAAAATGTGGTCGAATCTGGTTAGGCTGTAGGAAATGACTAAAGTACCCTTCTCTTCACCTATAAATATCCAAGTCCATATCTCATTTTAATTCATTCAGAAACTAAAGAAAAGAACTAAAATTCATTATCAGAGGTGAAGTATTCCAAGTCTCCATCAAAGCAAATAGGATGTGAGTATATTCCTTGTTTTCATAGTTTAGTGAGTATATTCCTTGTTTTCATAGTTTAGTGAGTAAACTCCTAAACTATCGTATTATATGCTATTGGATGTTATATATGTTTGATTATGATTATTGATGATGGTTGTTTAATATGAATGCTGAATATATATGCAAGTCACGGAAATACACGTCGATAAGCACAAAGGAAATCACCTTCCTTTATTTAATGAATTAGTGTATATGAAATGTTAAACCTCTTTAAAATTGTTTAAAAATATGAAATAAATTCTAAAAATATTTTAAAATGTTTTATAAGTGATTTTAGTTATAAAAAATGAGTTTTCAAATGATAAAAAAGTCGTTTTGATCAATATAGCTTAAAAAGGCACTTTCCGCAGCACTTTTCACAGCACTTTTCCGCAGCACTTTTCTATAACTTTTGAAATGTAGTTTTAAACGCTACCATTCTTTTCCAAATCTTTTGTAAATATTTTCAAATGATTAATAAAGTATTTTAAATATGATTTGAAGGATTTATGGAATGGTTAAATATTAAATGATTTAGAGTCGATCAAATTACTTGACCGCCTTATGGGTGTCAGAGAGATAGTGTCTAGGCTTGAGTTTGGAAAACCATTTTCCCGCTCTCCCTGGCTATTCGGACTAGCCCGACGGATGGGATATTAAATTTTATTTACTCGGATCAAAATTTTCCAAAGTTAAAGGATATAATTTTCCAAATATAAATAACTTGAATTTTATGGAGATAATCTTCTTATACTCGGTGTTAAAGCCCGAAGAGTGAACTCATACTATTCATTGAATTTAAAGGGTGCTTTCACCGTTATTCCGCCCATAGTATTTGTTGAATACGAGAATTGTTATTGAGTAGAATTAGATGATTTCTATAGATTCTGCTCACTTAACATTTACTAGTTTTGGATTAACATCCTAGATAACATGCTTTTAACCGAATTAAAATTATGAGTTTTGAATTAGGAAATCTTTGTTAAGATTTAAATGAAATGAATGTGAAATATTTTTCTAAGTAAAATATGAAAGGGTTTGGAATTATTCCACGATTTAAAAGGGTTTAAATTAACCAAAAGGATTTGATAAATGAGGCTTGATGATTCCATAGACTCTGAAAAAGATAAAGAAATATTTCAATGGATAAATCTCTAAGGTATATCTATGAATGAATAAAAATATGAATTGAATTGAATGATGATTGATAATCACATATGAACTTAACATCTTTTTAATCGATGATTGGTTCGGAGGAACCGAGGTCGGATTTGGGTAATTCCTATCCGAAGACCACTTCGAACCAATTTGCGTATTCGGAGTGAAGACATGGATATGATATTTAGGATTTTCGTATCGAAGGACTGCTTGTTGATCATTTGGGGATAAACTCCCAATATATGTATAGTAGCAGTAGTCTCTTCATTATGAAATATCCAATGAAAGGACTAATCACTACTAATCCTAGGAGAAACTCCCGACAGGATATGGTAGGAGAGTGCCTTCAGTTTGTCCTATTCCTAGACAACTTGCATGGACGAATGTCGGACGTTGCAATTGTAATTACATTAGTTGATCTCTATGAACGTATCGTCTGATTGGTGGCAGAGAAGGCAACTTCTCTTAGCTTAACACCCTTTCCTGAGACGTACGAGCTCAGGAGTTATACGTTTGTAGAAATCAGTTCTGTGATTATAGATTAGCAATGTGGCATTCAAAGTGGAATGTGCTATGAGTAAGGTAATCGTTACCTCGAGCCTCATCACCCGAAAATGACTAAAACAGGGTAGATGCGGCAGAGCTAAGTGGGTCGCTCCCATTAGGGTATAGTCATCACCTTTCTAGATATATTTATTCCTGCTATGACGTTGGGTTTTAAATTAACGTGGTGTATGCAAAGAGAGCTCTCGGGTAGGTCGGGAACGACCGGGGTGATGACATATTCGGTACTATCTATGGTAAAGGTAGGTCGGTTCTGTGTTGGTAGAAGTTGGAGCCTCGGGTGCATTTTTCCAAAGATGTACTGTTGGAAGGTAGTCCCTTACCTTGTCATTGTATGGAAATCCATTCTCCAATAAGTGCCTTCGGATTTGATTGTAGAGCATAGTATGCTGGAATATAATAATGTAACAATTTCGGCTAAGATTGTGTATACTTACTTGAAAAGTGTTTTCAAAAGAATGTCATTAAAATTAATATCCATATATTCTGCATAGCAAATGTTTTGGTTATCATAAGGAAAAAACCCGTTCCGTGTTTATGTGCGGCGTGGTCTTATGAGCTACCTTTTGATTTCAAACATCGTATTTTGAGTTGTTAGTCCTTGAGAAGGATGGTTTTGATGACAACAACCTTAGGAATTGTTATAAAATATAAATACTAACATTATAGTTTAGATATATATATGTAGGATATAAACATGCAGGTACCAAGAATGAAGACTGTATAGTATAGAGATACAAGACTGATGAATTTAAAGATCAAAGATATCAAGATTGAAGACTCATGAGTATCAAGAAATCAAGTTATCAAGAGTTCAAGATTTTAATAGTAGAAGATAAGTATTGAGTCTAGAATTATGTTAAAACTTCTTGAAAGCACTTACATCTTTATTCAAAATTTATTCGTGGAATGGAATCCACATCGAGCTGTTAAAGGGATGGAATCCTAGTGGGATGTAACCCACGACAATATCTAGTGGAACATATAGTGGTCCTATTTTGATATCCACTAATTTTATAAAACTGTTTTTCAAAAATATATCTCTTATTTTAAATGTTTTCAAAACCTTCTTTTCAAAAAGACATCTTCCTTGTTTGAAATATTTTAGCCTTAAAACTATCTTTATCATTTTTAATATTTTGATTTCAAAATTGTCTTTGATTTTAAACTATCTCTTGTTTTAAATATTTAGCTTTAAAATATTTATTTACTCAAATTTTCAATTACTTTATAGATTAAGATTATATATATTAAAAATTACTTTCTAAACTCTTTTATATGTTTAAACTATATTCAAATATATTTAAAAAGTTTAGAAATCGTTTTGAAAAATTATAGAAACCAATTTTAATAAGAAAATCAAAATCATCAATTTTGCCTAGAGCCCTCGACATCCCTAAACCCCCCATATCGACATGGTGTCCGTTAAATTCAAATTCAAATTTTCAAAAGAAGTGTCTATTCATCGTATCCTTTCATGAATAGATATGGCTATTGATTTCCTATAAATACCAGTAGTTTTAAACGAATTTATCATCAGATTTCACTTGTTTTCTCTTCTCTTCATCTTCCACATTGATCCTAAAGAATCCCAAACTATACTCTACCAAAATACCAAGTGAATCAAACTTGATTATCTCTTGTTTGATTCTCTGCCACTCTCTCCATAAGATCTCAGTGCTATTCAGAGTTATAGGATTATTTGTAAATCAAACTGTTGAGTAAAAGGTGCGGTTGAGCCTTGAAATCAATTGGGTGTGATTGTTGCCCCGGAAATCGACTAGGTGGTCTTGTGGCCTGGTAAATCAAGAGAGTTTGCCCTGGACTTGAATACAAGAGGGAGTACCTCGTGGCCTTGAAATCGAGGGTGTAATCTGGGAGATTATTTTTGATAAGAAATCTGTACGTTTGTGCGGGACTGGATGTAGGGTAACTCCGAACCAGTATAAAATCCTGGTGTGTTCTTTCCTTTACTACTTTTATTTATTATTTGTATCTGTGTCTGATTTTGTGATTATATCTGTGTCTATGAATTGCATTTGTTGGTGATTAAATTTACATAAGTTTCAAAAAGATTTAGAAAATCCACAAAACACTATTCACCCCCTCTAGTGTTATTCCATCCTTAAGCTCCGTAATCTGCATTTCTCACATTTGGTGTCAGAGCAAGGTATTCAAAGTTTTCATAATCTGAATTTTGGAAAAAGTTTTTAAAACGGCTATTTTTGGGGATTTTGTTAAAACTATTTTTAAACTGTTCAAATTATCATTGTCTCATAAGTCTGCATATAGTTATTATAGAAAACCAAGTTATCTACCAAGTTTTTATTCTGTGCAGAAAGAAAAATGTTAGATGGCCTTTGAAGAATCAACACTCAATGGACAAATTGTGCAAATCAAGAAGAATAAGTGGATACTTGATAGTGGATGTTCAAGACACATGACTGGTAATCCAGATATGCTGAATGATATTATCTATAAAGATGGAGGATTGGTTAATTTTGGAGATAACTCAAAAGGATATGTGATTGGCATCGGCAATGTCGGTAACTCTAAAACTCCTACTATTTCTAATGTTTTATTAGTTAAGAATCTGAAACACAATCTAGTTAGCATTAGTCAACATTGCGATAAAGAATACAAGATTAAATTTGAAAAAGATAAGTGTCATATCGAAGATAATGATTCAAATATTATATTTGAAGGAATTAGGAAGAAAAATATTTACATCCTTAGTATGAAAATTTCAAATGATAACTTATGTCTTTTGGCTAATACAAGTGACCCTTGGATTTGGCATAAAAGATTTGGTCATTTAAATTTCAAACCGTTATCTGGGTTATCAAAACTTGACTTAGTTAGAGGTCTTCCCAAGTTAAACTTTAAAGTAGATAGTATATGTGATGCTTGCCAATTAGGAAAACTTTGGAAGAGTTATTTCAAATTAAAAGATATGATTTCAACTTCAAAACCTCTTGAGTTACTTCATCTAGATTTATTTGGTCCATCTCAAATTCAATCAATAAATCACAATAAATATGTCTTTGTAAATGTAGATGATTATTCTAGGTTTACATGGACAATTTTTATGAAACATAAAAGTGATACTTTTGATTCATTTAAATTTTTTACAAAAAGACTTCAAAACCAACTTTCTTTAAAAATTATAACTATTCATAGTGATCACGGTGGGGAATTCGAAAATGAAATTTTTGAGAGATTCTGCAATAAAAAGGGAATAACTCATAATTTCTCTTTTGCAAGAACTCCACAACAAAACGGAGTGGTAGAACGTAAGAATAGAACGATTCAAGAGTGTGCTAGAACAATGCTTTCTGATAGTAACTTACCTAAAAACTTTTGGGCTGAAGCAGTCGCTACAACTTGTTATATATTAAATAGGATTTTAATTAGACCATTAACTAATAAAACACCATATGAATTACTTTACAATAAGAAACCCATAGTAGCTTATTTTAAAGTTTTTGGTAGTAAGTGTTTTATTCTTAATACAAAAGATAATTTAGATAAATTTGAACCTAAATCCGACAATGGTATCTTCATCGGATATTCTAATAGAAGTAAAGCATTTAGAGTTTATAATTTAAGAACTAACACTATTGAAGAAACAATGCATGTATCTTTTGATTAAAATTTTAAAGATACCGTACAAATAGAAGATGAAGAAGATTTTGTAACTTTAAATAATGAACCTAATGAAACTAATTGTGAAATCATTCAACCTAATAAAAGAATTAGGCTATTAAAAGATCACCCTATAGAAAATATACTAGGAAATATTGAATCTGTTGTTAGAACTAGAAACCAACTAAATAACATGAGTAATGTAGCTTTTATATTAACTATTGAACCTAAAAATCCAAAGGAAGCATCATCTGATGATTCATGGATTCTTGCTATGTAAGAAGAATTGAATCAGTTCACCAGAAATGATGTTTGGGAACTTGTTCCTAGACCTGAGGATAAAAGTATAATTGGAACAAAATGGGTTTATAAAAATAAAATGAATGAACTTGGTGAGGTCATGAGAAATAAAGCTCGATTAGTCGCACAAGGTTATTGTCAAGAAGAGGGAATATATTTTGATGAAACCTTTGCACCCGTAGCAAGATTAGAAGCCATTAGAATTCTACTTGCTTTCGCAAATTATAATATTTTCAAATTATTTCAAATGGATGTTAAAAGTGCTTTTCTAAATGGATTTGTTAAAAAGGAAGTTTATGTTGAACAACCTCCACTCTTTGAAGATGAAAGATTTCCAAACCATGTTTTCAAACTTAAGAAAGCTCTATATGGTCTGAAACAAGCTCCTAGAGCATGGTATGACAGACTAAGATCTTTTTTATTACAATCAAAATTTGAAATTGGTAAAGTAGATAATACTCTTTTCATTAAAAGAAATAAAAATGATTCAACTAGTACAAGTTTATGTAGATGATATTATTTTTGGTTCTACTAATCATGAAATGGATAAAGAATTTTCTGAAATAATGACAAAAGAGTTTGAGATGAGTCATATGGGTGAACTTACTTTCTTCTTAGGTTTACAAATAAAACAATTAGATAATGGTATCTTTATTAGTCAAGAAAAATATGCTAGGGATCTAGTGAGTAAATTTGGTATGACTACTGCAAGTGGAAAACCTACTCCCATGGCAACCAATGAAGCTTTAAATAAAGAGGATCTTTCAAAAGATGTAAATCAAAAACTATATAGGGGAATGATTGGATCACTACTCTATATCACTGCGAGTAGACCTGATATCATGCATAGTGTTTGTCTCTGTGCAAGATACCAATCTCAACCCAAAGAAACTCACTTAAAAGCTGTGAAACGTATCATAAGATATGTTAAACATACTTTTGACAATGGTTTATTTTACCCTAAAAATGATTCATTTGATTTAATTTCTTATTGTGATGCTGACTATGCTGGTTGCAAATCTGACCGAAAAAGTACAAGTGGAACTTGTCACTTTTTGGGGCATTCTCTGGTTTCATGGTTTAGCAAAAAGCAAAATACTGTTTCTTTATCAACAACTGAAGCAGAATATATCTCTGCTGCTTTGGCTTGCTCCCAAGTCATTTATATGCAACAAACTCTAAAAGATTTTGGATTAACAATTTCAAAATCACCAATTTATCGTGATAATTCTAGTGCAATAAATTTGTCTAAAAATACTACTCATCATGCTAGGACTAAACATATTGATATCAGACATAATTTTCTCAGAGATAATATAAGTAAAGAGATTATTTCTCTTGAATATATCAACTCCGAGAATCAAATTGCTAATAATTTCACCAAACCCTTAAATCAACCTATATTTTCTAAATTAAGAAGAGAACTAGGCATTTGTTCAATAACTGAGATATAGAATATAGATATAGTAACATATATATACAAGAAAATCAAATTTTTCATAAGGATGTCGACATACCCCTACCACCCATGTTGACATACAACGGCAAAATTTTAAAATTTGATTTTCCCACTAAAATCAGTTTAGTAGTTATATAAACCTATGTATTTTGAATTTTTTTGTCTTCTCACTTTTCTTTCTCTAAAATGAAACTTCTGTAAATTAAAATTAGTGGCCTCCTCCACTAAATCAAACCAAATTGACACCATTTCTTTCCCTTCTCCTCATTCTGGTCCATTCCAACGCACTACACTAGCACGTGTGATCAAGATTGAAGAATCTATAAAGGATGCCATGCAAATGTTGACTGAATTTCAAGTTGTGCAAATAAGGATGGAAAAAGAACAAGAAAAGCAAGGCAAAATTCTTCAGAATTTGCAAAAATTTCTAATGGATAATCATGCAAATCCTTTTATGATTGAAGAAGATTCTCCCAACATTCACGTGCATAATCCTTTAGAGAACAGCGAAGAGGAAGAAGAAGAAGAAGAGGAAGAAGCACCTATGGAAGAAGACGACAACGTGGTTTGTGTAGGCGAAGTCTGTTTTGACAAAGATGGGAATTTGGTTGAACAACGTGGAAACTTTTGTTTTCATTATCCAAATTGTTCTATTCACAAATCTCCGATTGTCAAAAACTCTCGTTAGTATTGTTATTCTTATGTACTTAAATATATTTGTATGTTTATGTTTCATATATACATGTAAATATAACATCATATATAATTATATATTTGTTTTACTTATTATACTTCCTTATTAGTATTTAATTTAAATAGTATTAGATTAAATGGGAGTTTAGGATTAGTTTTTGTTGATGACAAAGGGGCAGAAATATAAAATAGAGTAGGTGTAACGACCCCGAATTTTATAAATATTTAAAATGATAATTTATTAATTTTTGAATTAATATTTGTGAAATAAATCGATAAGGTGATGCGAGTTTCCCCGATATCCAAGTATATTTGTATAAATCGTTTAAAAATATAAAAATATTGTATATATGATAATATATATTTTGTAATATCCCGGAAATTTTGACAATATCAATTTAATAATCTGTTAATAATTAAATTGATATGGATAATCTTTGATAATAAGATTTGAATTTAATTTAATAATCTGATTAAATTAGTATTAATTGATGATTTTATCTTTTAAAAGTTAATAAGATATTTCTATTTGGATATATATATACATATATTTATTTATATATATTGTAAATAGAAGCTTTGGTAAATTGGAAATTTATATTTAATTTAATCTGGACTTTTCAAAGATATTTAAATAAGTAATTTTATAGTTTTAAAATACTTTAAGAAAATATTTAATTGGTTTAAGATATTTTTAACTTAAGTTTAAATAAATAAGATTTACAAAATTGGTTTGTTTTATTTCTTTTAAATATTTCTTGATAATATAATCTCTTGTTTAAATTATAAAATATGTTATTTTCAAATAATAAGTATAATGTATTATTTTTAATATGTATGAATTTTAAAGACTATAGAATTGTTATTTTTAAATGGAATAAATAGTGTATGTAAATATATATAACTTAACTTTTAAATTGAATCTTAGGATTTAATTTTATTTAAACTTGAATTTAAAGTTTTAAAATTCAAAAGAATATATATTTAAATTGTTTTGGATTTTATAATATTTGTATAAACTTTTATTTATAAATGTAATTAGCTTTTGTTTCTCTTTAATATATATAGATAAGTGTTTAAATAAATAAGAAAAAGGCATTTTATATACTTTTAAAATAAATAAAAATATGAATAATTACTTAAGAGACATGTGTCATTATCTTAAGCCTTTATTTTAACATGTGTAATTTAAGTAACTAATCTATGTGACAAGTGTCTTTATTCATTTTTATTTTCTTTTAATTTTATAAAATCACAATTTACTTATATATAAACATATGCATTTCTCTATTCCATTCTTTCTATTCTCCTTTTCAAAACAAGATAAACTCCTTTCTCTAATACAAATCTGAAAACCAAATCAGTAACCAAAACTCAAAACAATTCTCTAATAAAAATCTGAAATTCAGTAATCTAAATGCCTCAAACCAAAATCAGATCCCTGTGATTCATTTCCAAATCAACTCTTCAGCCTGAATAAAATGCTTAAACCAGAGATCATTTTCAAAATCAGTCTGCAACATTTTCTTTTCAACTCTGGAATAAATTCAAATACCTGTGTTCTTTCATCCCTGGAATCAATTCAAGAAGCCTGTCTACCTTCATCTCTCAACCTGGAAGCCTGCATGCATGTAGTTTAGTCAAGTGTAAAGTCCAACAACTCAAGTTTTAATCAAAAGAGGCATTCCAGTTTAAAGACAAAACCTGTTTCAAGTTTTTCAAAATATAAAGGCTCTGTTCACTCTCAATTAAGGTGAGTAACATTATATTCTAAAAGTTTAGGTTATGAATAAGATTGCATGTTAAATCTCTGTGGTAAATATGTATTGCATGTATGTATAAGTGGAATTGCTGTGAAATAATGGATGTATGGTGTGCTCTGTTTTTGTTTTGCTTGCCAGGCTCAAAAATCCCCTTTAAAGTTTCTTACCACTTGATCTAGTTTTATTAGGATTTAAATTACAAACAAGAATTGTTTGGTTTATCTTAGACGAATGTTTAAAATTTAAATTAAGTCAAATTTAAGTTCGAATGTCTCTGTAAACCAAAAGAAAAGAATATATCTGTGCATATACATAAAAGTGAAAACTCAAATCTTGTAATTCGTAAAACCAGGAGTATAAGTTGATTACTTATACTAAAACTCGTTTTTTAAAACATAAATCATAATTTTTAGTTTCGAATTGAAGATGCAGTTCTGGTTTTAGCTATAAATGAATATGTGAGTAATTCTGTTGATCTCGATAGTTTGGTATGTTGAAATCTTCAGTAGTGATGGTGGAATGATCGAGGATATAGGGAAAATTACTGGAAATCGAATTAAAACATCGAGGAAGAAATGATTTAGAATTTGAATTTTTAACCCTAGTTCTAACTAGGTTAGGGAAAATGATCTTCACGCTTTCTCAAGTGGATCGAGTGCTTCAGGATTTTGAGGGAGTGAAGCTTGGTCGATGATGAAGATATGGTCGGAGTTGTAGAAGTTCTGATGGTCGGGATTTTGAAGACGAGGCAGTTTCCAGAGATTGAAGATGTTCCAGTTTTGGGTTCGAGTTAGTTTTGGATGCTCGATTTTGTTCCTCTGGCATTTTGGGTGATCGAGTGATCGTTTTCTGGTTGGTGGATGAACGTCGACTGGTGGGGGAAGTCGTCGATGGCCGGAGGTGATGGAATCTACCGTGCACGTGCACGAGATCGTAAGTATATCTGGTGAAGTCTGGGATTTTAACAGAGGGGTGCTTGAGTTTTTCTCGAGTTTTATTCGTATGATACTCGAGGTTTTGAAGAGGTGACTCGAAGCAAAAATTGTAAAAGCTCGAGTAAAATTCTGATGAAGTTTGGATTTTTAAGAGAAAGGTCTCGTGACTTTCAATTTTCTTACGGAGGAGACTCGGGGAATATAGGGTTGCGACTCGAAGTAATTTAGTGGAGACTCGAGTACTTTTAGTGTTGCCAGGTTTTATACCTGTCAGTTTGAAATTTAAATCTAATTTAAATTTTGAAGCAATAGTTAAACAGTAAATCAAAGTTTGATATATGAAGACAAGTTTAGTTTTAAATTTTAAATTAGATAAATAAGTTTTATAAATTCAAATGTTTTAATAAGTTTAAATGTTTGTTATATTTAAATGTTTGAATTTTAAAAGGATTGATTTAAACTCTTTTAGAAATTCTATTACAAGATGAGTAATTCTTTAACATGAAAAATAAAAGAGTTTTATAAATGTTGTTTAAAACATTGATAAAGATAATTTGTTTTCATTTTAAATCTTTAAATTTAAAATGAAATTTTTAAGTTAAAATTTAAGTAAATTGATTTAAAATACTTTGTAAATGATAACTTGATTTTCAATAAGAACAAAGTTTATCTTAAAGTAATTAAAGATTTATGTTAATTAAATTAATTAGGAAAATTAATGGATAATTAATTTATTTGATTAATTAATCATTTGGATTAATTAAATAGGTAATTAAAGGTTTATACTAATTAATTAATGATTAAGATTTATTAATTAGATTGTAATTAAGGATTATAAATTAGAATATTAATTAATGGTAAAGAATTAATTAATAGAGTAATTAAATATTAATTAAGTTATGGTTAACACTTAATTAATTTAGTAATTAGAGATTAATAAATTGGTTATTAAGATTTATTAATTTAGGATTAATAATAATTAATATAAGTTAATTACTTAAGGAAAGTAATTAAATAATAGTTAATGAAGTCATTAACTATGGGTTATTAAATAATGAATTAATAGGATTAATTTTGATAATTAATTAGTTAAATTTAATTTAAGAATAATCATTTATGAATTTGTTTAAATGTAATTACTTGTTGGAAGTAATTAAGAATTAATTACTTATAGTAATTAATTTAAGTTGATTTGATTTATTTAAGTTAATTAATTAAGTTTAATTAATTTAGAATAATCAAGAGATGATTTGATAATAATTACTTAATGTAATTATTAAGGTAAGTTTATTTAGAGAAGTAAATAATAAGATAATTACTGGAAGTAATTAGTTGAATAAATGATTTTAATAATAGAAGTAATTTGAGTTAATTACTTTGAATAATTAATCAAGGGATTAATTAAGAATTAATTAAGGAGTAATTAATTTAGTTAATGAAAGTAATTAAGGGGAGTTAATTACTAGATGAGATTAATCAAGAGTGATTAATAAATGTTGTTTAATTAAAGGTTAATTACTTAATGTAATTAATTTAATTAAGTAATTAATAATTAAGTTGTAATTAAGGATCATTAATTAATATAATTAATGATGTAATTAAGATTGGTTAATTAAGTAATAATTAATAAATGAAGTAATTAATCAATGTAATTAATTAAGGATTAATGTAATTAATTATAGTTGATTAAGTTAATTTATTTTAGTTAATTAATTAATGATGTAATTAAAGGTTAAATAAAATAAGTGGTTAAGGATAATTAATTTAAGTAATTAATTGAGAATAAATTACTTGAATGTAATCAAAAGATAATTAATCAAGATGATTAATTGAAATGAATTATTAGAGGATAGTTAATTAATTGATTGTAATTAATTAATGGTTAAGTAAGAAGGATTTATAAAATGAAGTAATTAATTTAATTCAATTTAAATTAAGATGATAAATCATTACTTATGAATGGGTGTTAGTATTGGATACTTGACTTTGATTGATATCTCTGATGAGATATATGCTGTGTGATATGGATGTTAGTTGAATTGTATGGATTATCTGATAATGTTGATTATCTGTTGTGAATTATCTTTCTTTGTGTATAAAGATAATGAATTAAATTGTTTTAACCTTTAAAACAACTTGGCCTTAAAAGATACGCTTTGGATTTCGATGAGACCGGGATCGGGTTTCCGTATACCGGATTTCCAGGTCTGGAGACCCGAATACCACATCGATCCAAATTAACGATAGGTCGTGAATCAAGTGAAGATGAAGATTCAGAGTGCAAGGGTTATTGTCGTTAACTCTGAGGGTGATTCCAAAACGAGTGTAACGAGATAATGCCTTCGGTTTCGTTCGAACCCGGAACGAACTTGTATGGATTGAATGCTTTCAGCACATCGTCAGGTGGACGATGAGCATTCTAAGATAGATGTGTTCTTTTTAAAGGTAATCGTAGCCTCAAGCCTCACAAACCGGGAATGGCTAAAACAGGGGAGGTGCAGCAAGGTTAGTGGGTAGCACCCAAGTAGGACAAGGTTACCTCTGTCTAGATGTCCCTTTCTATTTTCGACTTAGTGGTGCGGTTGCTGATCCCAACCGTGAGGTATCTTGTGCGGGAATTATCCAGTAAGGGATGTTCCGACCTTGTGTTGCAGGGGATTGGGAGTGATCCTCGGTACGGTGATCTAGGCCACGTACTGTGACGGGCGGTACCCCAGTAGCCCTGCCATTGTATGGAATCCAAAATCCAATAAGTGCCAACGGACTTGATTGTATAACCCACTTTGTGGCTAGTATGCTGGAATTTAATAATGTAACAATTTCAGCTATTTCATATTTATTTGAAAACCCTAGACCCTATTATAATACAATCGAATTTCCTATCAAATGTTTTGGTTAGCGTAAGGTAAAAACTTACCCATGTTTATGTGTGGGAAGTCTTACGTGATACCTTTTCTTTCAAAAGGTTTTGAAGTTAAGCAAGTTTAACCTGTTACTCACACCAGACCCATGTCTGACCCAAGTGTTTATTTCTGTTTTATAAACTCTTGGGTACTCAAATTTTTACGAGTAGCCAAGGGATTCAGGTTTAGCTTTGACGAATTGTGGAGGAGCAATGGAGCAGGAGGCTTCAGCGTTGTAGATATATATAGTAGTTCCGCTGTGTCTGTATCTCTGTAGTGTATTGAGTTGTAATGTCTAGACAGATGTTTATAACTGTCTAGTAAGTGATGTATATGCTGTGTAACTCTGTAAAGTGTTGTATACTATGTAATAGTTTATGTTATTAATATAATTTATTCGTTCCGCTGTGAGATCGTTGTTGTTGTTTCTTTCTTTCTTCTCTTCTTTTCTATTTTCTACCCCTTTCTTTCTTATTAGCGATACGACTTTCTATGGAGAGAAAGTCGTGGTCGTTACATATTTTGACTTGAATTTAAATTGTAAATAAATGGTTTTGAAAATAAATATAGGGTTAAATAATAATAGAATGTCTTTATAAATGAATTCTTATTTTTAAATAGAAATTGTCATTTCAAATTACTTATAAAAATATGTACAAATATGTGTGTTTTGAAAGGAGCTACGGTTTGAAATAGTAATAAGTAAATTTAATAATTGATAATTAAGGTTTAAATAAAAGAGTAATAAATAAACAGGATATGCAGGTAAGTATAAACAAATAGCAAAGTAAAGAAATATATGTAAACGAATATGAAACAAATAATACAAATATATATGATAAATATATATATACATAGTTTTATTCAATCTAAAGTAAATATATGTATCTTAGAAAAATCAATACGAAATAATACCAAGTAATAAAACAAACAAATTTGATACAAAAAGGCAAAGAAAATAAGTATAAAAGTATCTTTGTAAGCCTACAAAATAGAAGCCACCAGATTCTTGCTAATGCAATGTATAACATAGAATTAAAACAAAAATAAAATACAAGTGGTACAAGGCAATTAATGCCAATATCTTAGTACACAATAACTTATCATCTCAGCCGAAATAGTAGGGATCATTTCAGCCACCACATAAGAAAGATCACTGAACCAAACAAATAAAAATCCCTGCTTATAATTGTACTAGAGAAGAAAATTGTATCATGTTGTACAAGCAAAATAATATCACCAGTACTCTTCCTTTCTATACATCAACCAACCTCATTTCAGTTCGTTTATTCTCAAAACTGAGTAGAAAACTAAAGCAATATCATCTCATATTCAAACAAACATTAACTTTAAAACATCAAAACAATTTATCCAAAGTCTGAGATCAAGAGGAAGCTTCAGCTATCAAGTTCAAAACCAGATTTCATCTTCAACTTAAAAGACTACAGCTTCAACTTAAATCTGAAACTCTGGGAACAAAGGTGAGTAACACTTTTATCTTAAAAACTTAAGCATGTTTTGGTTGTTTGATCTCCTAAAAACAATGTTGCTGTGTATGTATTTATAAGTATATAGCTCTGAATAGTTGAAAATGATGTGTGCATGTCTGTATATGGTGATATGTCTGTTCTTAATTTTTAAGTCTCAAATGTCCAAACAAATCACTATCTGTTGATCTAATTATTTTTGAACTTAGGATTTAAAGTAAAAATTGTTTGTTTTAGTATAAACAAAAGTTTAATAATTTATTCAAGTCGAAATAATTGGTAATGTATCTGGAAACAAAATTGACAGAGATATTTCTTCTATAAGCCAAAAATTCAAACATGTTATTTTATAAACTCAGGATTATAATTCGAATATATTAACCAAACCATGATTTTTGAAACAAAAATTACAAATTTTAGTGGATGGGGTTAAGTGCGGTTCGAAGTTGAACTGGAAATGGGATTTTATCGTTTTCTGGCGATCGGTGGTCACTGAGTTCTCGTGGTTCCGTGGAGACGTGGAGGGATGAACGGAGATTCGAGGAAAAATGGTGAGGTGGTCCATAGATGCATGTGGTGGCAGTGGCGATCGTTTCGAATTTTTAAACCTAGTTTTTAAGGGGATCACGTATTTGATTCGTTCGCCACCACCAAGGGATCGAGTAGCGCGAGAGTTTGGGAAGTGGAAGCTAGGGAGTAGACGCGTCGATGACCGGAGTGGCGAGGTTTATCGTGGTCGGAATCGTGGGTTCGAGGCGATGACAGGCTTTGCGATGATGGGTTCAATCGTTCCAGTTCGAGCTGGAAGCTCGATCTCGATTTCGAGTGGTTAGCCGAGTTTTGATGGTCAGATTCTGGTGGGGAAGTTGTCGCCGATTTGCTCGATGGTGAGGTGTGGGTCGGAGGTGGTCGGAAGAACTATGCACGTGCACGTGTATTCTGGTGCCTGGGTGTATTGTGCCTGGGAAGAAGCAGGGGAAGTTTGCGTGATACTCGAGTAGTTCGAGCGTTCTACTCGAAGGGGTGTAGGGTTGTACTCGGGGGATTTAGGGATTTGCTCGAGTATAGTTGGTTACAGGTTTTTTTTTTGTAAGGACCTGCCACTGTTAGTTTCTTTTGATAAACTTAAATTTTTAAACAAAGTTAAATAAGTTTTTAAAGCCTTGATCCAGAATAGATCTGATGCTAGTTTTTAAAATAAATAAGTTGTATGTTAAACAACTTTAAAAAGTTAAAGTATATTTTAGAAAAGTGATTTGAATTAAAAATTGGAAAAGGGTTTTTAAATCTGTTTTTAAAACTTTGTTAAGTTAAATTTGTATTTATTTTGAATCTTAAATTGAAATGGAATTTAAAAGGAAATTCAAAGGTAAAATGTTTTGAAATGCATTTGTAAATGACAATTAAGTCATTAATAAGAAGAAATGATTTATCTTAAAGATAATTAAATAATTAATGGTTAATTAATGGGTCATTAAGGATTAATTAATTAAGTTAATTAAATAAGGGATTATAAATTAATGAAGGTGATTAAGGAAAGATAATAAACTAAGGGCTAATTAATCAATGTGATTAATTAAGGATAATTAATTTAAGAATAATTTATTAATTATTAATGGTTAGTTAATAAATGATTTAAAGAATAATTAATTTTATTGGTTTGTAATTAATTAATAATTAATTAACCCGGATTAGAAATTCATAAGTAATTAATCAAATTTGAATAAATCAGATAATTAACTGACCTTACTTATGAATATTTCGATTTGATTGGATGATTGAATTGTTTGATTTTTCCTGATCTATGATGCTTTGTGATATATTCTGATTTGTGTGTAATCTTTACTGTAGTTTATTTATTTGAAATTTATATATATCTGTGATCTGTGAGTAAAAGATAAGCGATATAGTTTATATCGTTTATCAACTATATCCTGTATTCTGTTATGTGATGATTCATTGTGTTGCACTATTGTGTTAAAACCCCTAGACCACATTTTTACACACACAAATATGGATTTCACGTGGAAATCGGTTAAGTCACAGATAATTTAAATTTGATGTTTTTGAAATTGAAATTTTAATTTCAATTGATTTTGGAATTTGAAATTCGGGTTTAAAGTGAAAAGCTTTTGAAATAGAATTTCAAAGATAAAAGTTATTTTGAATAACTTAATCGAGTTTTGAAAATTTAAATAATTTGATTTAAATTTGAATTCAAGTTTGAAGTTGAATCCTATGATTTGAAACTAGAGATTGAAAATGTTATAAATGTGTTTATCTGAATTTAAACCATTTAAAAGTATAATTTTGAGAATTTAGATTTAACCCAAAGACTTTAACTCGTATGAATGAATCAGATTTTCTGAAACGAAACTGTTTGTTTTTAAAAGAATAAAAGCTTTCAGATAAGAAATGAAATTCCAGTTTAATTAAAGGAATTTCAATATTGAATTGAAAATGGTTTTCCAAGTTATGAATAAATTGTTTTTGAAAGCTATGATTTGAATCTGTTATCTTTAACAGATTTAAAATAATGATTGGTTTAAATCATTTGAAATGAGATTGTCTTGAAAGCTATAAGTTAAATCTTTGTTTTAAAGGTTTAACGAGTTAATCAAATTGAAATGGAAATTAATTTGGAAAATCTATGAATGAATCTTTTGTTTAAAAGATTAAAGTGTGGAAACTGTTTAAATCGTAAAGATTGAATCTTTTTGTTTAAAGATTTAAAATGGTAATTTGTTAAACCATTTGAAAAGAAAGTTTTGGGTAATAAGTTGTGACTTAATTGAAATCCCAATATCCATATGTTTTTAAATATTACGCTTACTATTCGGTTTAGCCGGGAGAGGACCTTTGGGTCGTATAACCCATTCCGAATATGTGATACGTCGATATGGATAGCATTTGAAGACCGGTGTTGAAGACCGGATATTTTTGAAAACGGAAGGATTACCGTCGAGTTACTCTGCATCGGCTGATCGCCGATATAGAGGTTTTATCACCCTTAGTGACGGGAAGTCCGGACGTGATTGGAAATTATCCGGATTTGCAAGGGCTTCGTGAGAAGTGCCTTCGGTTCTGTTCGAACCCGGAACAGACTTGTATGGATTGTATGTCTGACATTACACTTTGAGATATAAAGCCGATTTCTTTCAAATACATTTCTGTTGGTGGCGGAGAATTTATTCTCTTAGCTTAACACCCTTCTCTAAGACGTACGAGCTCAGAGGTTTTGTAGTTGAAATTTATCAGCGATATATCCCAATTCGGTTATGTGGCATGCTGAGTGTTGCTGTTTGATGATCAGTGTTTGATCATTTGTGATATGATCATTTGTTTGATCATTTATCTTTGTGATCATAGGTTGATCATCTGTTGACCCGAAGCATGGCTTTGTGACAAAGCGTAGCTTTGTGGACGAGACTTCGTCAGGGCCTCACAACCCGGAAATGGTCGAAACAGGAATGTTGCGGCAAGGTTATGAGGGTCGCGCCCTTTAGGGTATGTCATTTCCTTCTGGAAAGGGGTGGTATCATGGTATGGAGCCCAGATACTTACTTATGTGGATACACTTTCTTTATGATGTGTGATGTTGGATATCGAGCGCTCGGATAAAGGTCCCAAAGGACCGGGAGGTGGCATATTCGTGAGTTACTTGTTACAGGGGTAACCCGGCCTTGTTTGGCAGAGAGCAGTTTGTCTCTCGGGGCGTCCCGCCAGAGGCGTTCCCATGCGGTGGAAGGAAGTTCCTTAGCCTGACCATTTGTTGGAAATCCATTTCTCCAATACGGAACTTGTACGGTTTTAGTTGTAGAACCTGCCATTTACGTACGGTGGTCACCACTGTTTAGATGGTAGCTATAGTAGGCATACGATACTGGTCGTATGCTGGCTAAGATTAATATTATACTTTCGAAATGTTTTCTGCACTATGCACTAATAATAATAATTCAATGATTTTGCGTAGTAAGCATCTTTGACTATCATAAGAAGAAATCTCCTCCAATTCTGCGTTTGCATTGTGTGTGTGGAGGGAGGTCTTATGGTAGTTTCATTTTCCAAAAGCATTGCGGATTTCAATGTTTAAAACCTTTTGTGTTTGTTTAAAGATAAACTGTTTTTGTTGCTCACACCAGTCCCATGACTGATCCGGAGTTTATTGTTCCTTTCCTAAACTCTAGGTGCTCATAATTTTCCACACGAGCAGTCTAGAGTTGGGTTTCTTTTCAGATATTCAGGTTTAGTAGATTATCTGGAGCTAGTTCATTCATCGGAGTTGCTTATCTTGGAGTTGTGGATTCATTCTTGTCTGAAGATCATTTTGGAGTTATCATTTCTATTGATATTGTTCCGCTGCTGTTGTTATCTTTTCTTTTCCGCTGATATTTCTTGTATCATATCTCTGATGTATGTTGATATTCATTGTATCACTCTGTTGTATCAGATATTGTATATCAATGTATTATTCTTTTTATTCCGCTGTGTTATTTACTTAATTGTGTTATAGCTCCGGCGAATCGGATTTGAACGGTCGAATCTGCGACATTCTAGTACAATGTGAAGTACGGATGTTGATTTTCGAGCGGGAAAAACCCGAGTCTGTGGAAACTGTTTAAACCGTAAAGATTGAATCTTTTTGTTTAAATATTTAAAATGGTAATTTGTTAAACCATTTGAAAAGAAAGTTTTGGGTAATAAGTTGTGACTTAATTGAAATCCCAATATCCATATGTTTTTAAATATTACGCTCACTATTCGGTTTAGCCGGGAGAGGACCTTTGGGTCGTATAACCCATTCCGAATATGTGATACGTCGATATGGATCGCATTTGCTATATTACAGCATGATAGGGGGTTCTCGCTTCGCGGTTTGGTGGCGAACGGGAGACTCTTACCCCTACATGTCCCTGAGTGGGATGGGTTGGTTGTGACAGTCGAGAGGCTGGCTGTAAAAGCAACTGCGAGGTGCCAGTGTAAGCCACGGTGGGGCTGGGATGGTTGAAAAGCCTACCGGTGCCCACTGTCCCGTATCGTTACATGTGGTATCAGAGCTAAGGTTGAACTTTAGCTCAGGAGTATAACACGTTAAGTAGCTCATTAGAGATAGAGTGAAGTAAACTCTAGAATGAGTATCCTCATATATCCGTCCGAATGTCTCAGTAAATTCTCTTACTATCCACTGATAGTGAGTATGAGTGCAAGAAGAGGATGAGATAGGGGACAGGGGAATACGACTATAAATGGTCAATACTCTGTAACAACAAGGAAGTAATCTTTTTTCTATCAATCTCTTTTGTTCAGCATCTTTTCTCAATTCTTCGATGATTTCTGGTAGATCCAGGAAGAAATTTGATATATTAAAATGGGACGTAAACTCCGGATAAGCCAAAATTGTTTGTTTGGATGAATGGTTTGCATTGGTTGCTATGGTTGATAGGTATATTTTAGTTTTAAACTAAAAAGTTTTGAAATTGTATCCATATATCTGTCTATTCTTTGGGTTCGGATATATTCTACGAATGGTTAGTTATCCTTTCAAACTGACCGATGCCACTGCATATTTCGTAGACCTGGATAACCCGAGTATCTTGTGAAATGCTAAACAGATTCGTTCTTGTATGTTATTGATATTCTGATTTGATAAGCCAAATGCAGAATAGATGTTCAGTTGATTTGATGAAATATTCTTCATCTATCTTTTTGTCTCCTTGGTAATTTCGAGGACGAAATTCTTTTAAGGGGGGAAGTCTGTAACGACCCCGAATTTTATAAATATTTAAAATGATAATTTATTAATTTTTGAATTAATATTTGTGAAATAAATCGATAAGGTGATGTGAGTTTCCGCGATATCCAAGTATATTTGTATAAATCGTTTAAAAATTTAAAAATATTGTATATATGATAATATATATTTTGACTTGAATTTAAATTGTAAATAAATGGTTTTAAAAATAAATATAGGGTTAATAATAGAATGTCTTTATAAATGAATTCTTATTTTTAAATAGAAATTGTCATTTCAAATTACTTATAAAAATATATACAAATATGTGTGTTTTGAAAGGAGCTACGGTTTGAAATAGTAATAAGTAAATTTAATAATTGATAATTAAGGTTAAAATAAAAGAGTAATAAATAAACAGGATATGCAGGTAAGTATAAACAAATAGCAAAGTAAAGAAATATATGTAGACGAATATGAAACAAATAATACAAATATATATGATAAATATATATATATATACATAGTTTTATTCAATCTAAAGTAAATATATGTATCTTAGAAAAATCAATACGAAATAATACCAAGTAATAAAACAAACAAATTTTGATACAAAAAGGCAAAGAAAATAAGTATAAAAGTATCTTTGTAAGCCTACAAAATAGAAGCCACCAGATTCTTGCTAATGCAATGTATAACATAGAATTAAAACAAAAATAAAATACAAGTGGTATAAGGCAATTAATGCCAATATCTTAGTACACAATAACTTATCATCTCAACCGAAATAGTAGGGATCATTTCAGCCACCACATAAGAAAGATCACTGACCCAAACAAATAAAAATCCCTGCTTATAATTGTACTAGAGAAGAAAATTGTATCATGTTGTACAAGCAAAATAATATCACCAGTACTCTTCCTTTCTATACATCAACCAACCTCATTTCAGTTCGTTTATTCTCAAAACTGAGTAGAAAACTAAAGCAATATCATCTCATATTCAAACAAACATTAACTTTAAAACATCAAAACAATTTATCCAAAGTCTGAGATCAAGAGGAAGCTTCAGCTATCAAGTTCAAAACCAGATTTCATCTTCAACTTAAAAGACTACAGCTTCAACTTAAATATGAAACTCTGGGAACAAAGGTGAGTAACACTTTTATCTTAAAAACTTAAGCATGTTTTGGTTGTTTGATCTCCTAAAAACAATGTTGCTGTGTATGTATTTATAAGTATATAGCTCTGAATAGTTGAAAATGATGTGTGCATGTCTGTATATGGTGATATGTCTGTTCTTAATTTTTAAGTCTCAAATGTCCAAACAAATCACTATCTGTTGATCTAATTATTTTTGAACTTAGGATTTAAAGTAAAAATTGTTTGTTTTAGTATAAACAAAAGTTTAATAATTTATTCAAGTCGAAATAATTGGTAATGTATCTGGAAACAAAATTGACAGAGAGATTTCTTCTATAAGCCAAAAATTCAAACATGTTATTTTATAAACTCAGGATTATAATTCGAATATATTAACCAAACCATGATTTTTGAAACAAAAATTACAAATTTTAGTGGATGGGGTTAAGTGCGGTTCGAAGTTGAACTGGAAATGGGATTTTATCGTTTTCTGGCGATCGGTGGTCACTGAGTTCTCGTGGTTCCGTGGAGACGTGGAGGGATGAACGGAGATTCGAGGAAAAATGGTGAGGTGGTCCATAGATGCATGTGGTGGCAGTGGCGATCGTTTCGAATTTTTAAACCTAGTTTTTAAGGGGATCACGTATTTGATTCGTTCGCCACCACCAAGGGATCGAGTAGCGCGAGAGTTTGGGAAGTGGAAGCTAGGGAGTAGACGCGTCGATGACCGGAGTGGCGAGGTTTATCGTGGTCGGAATCGTGGGTTCGAGGCGATGACAGGCTTTGCGATGATGGGTTCAATCGTTCCAGTTCGAGCTGGAAGCTCGATCTCGATTTCGAGTGGTTAGCCGAGTTTTGATGGTCAGATTCTGGTGGGGAAGTTGTCGCCGATTTGCTCGATGGTGAGGTGTGGGTCGGAGGTGGTCGGAAGAACTGTGCACGTGCACGTGTATTCTGGTGCCTGGGTGTATTGTGCCTGGGAAGAAGCAGGGGAAGTTTGCGTGATACTCGAGTAGTTCGAGCGTTCTACTCGAAGGGGTGTAGGGTTGTACTCGGGGGATTTAGGGATTTTCTCGAGTATAGTTGGTTACAGGTTTTTTTTTGTAAGGACCTGCCACTGTTTGTTTCTTTTGATAAACTTAAATTTTTAAACAAAGTTAAATAAGTTTTTAAAGCCTTGATCCAGAATAGATCTGATGCTAGTTTTTAAAATAAATAAGTTGTATGTTAAACAACTTTAAAAAGTTAAAGTATATTTTAGAAAAGTGATTTGAATTAAAAATTGGAAAAGGGTTTTTAAATCTGTTTTTAAAACTTTGTTAAGTTAAATTTGTATTTATTTTGAATCTTAAATTAAAATGGAATTTAAAAGGAAATTCAAAGGTAAAATGTTTTGAAATGCATTTGTAAATGACAATTAAGTCATTAATAAGAAGAAATGATTTATCTTAAAGATAATTAAATAATTAATGGTTAATTAATGGGTCATTAAGGATTAATTAATTAAGTTAATTAATTAAGGGATTATAAATTAATGAAGGTGATTAAGGAAAGATAATAAACTAAGGGCTAATTAATCAATGTGATTAATTAAGAATAATTAATTTAAGAATAATTTATTAATTATTAATGGTTAGTTAATAAATGATTTAAAGAATAATTAATTTTATTGGTTTGTAATTAATTAATGATTAATTAACCCGGATTAGAAATTCATAAGTAATTAATCAAATTTGAATAAATTAGATAATTAACTGACCTTACTTATGAATATTTCGATTTGATTGGATGATTGAATTGTTTGATTTTTCCTGATCTATGATGCTTTGTGATATATTCTGATTTGTGTGTAATCTTTACTGTAGTTTATTTATCTGAAATTTATATATATCTGTGATCTGTGAGTAAAAGATAAGCGATATAGTTTATATCGTTTATCAACTATATCCTGTATTCTGATATGTGATGATTCATTGTGTTGCACTATTGTGTTAAAACCCCTAGACCACATTTTTACACACACAAATATGGATTTCACGTGGAAATCGGTTAAGTCACAGATAATTTAAATTTGATGTTTTTGAAATTGAAATTTTAATTTCAATTGATTTTGGAATTTGAAATTCGGGTTTAAAGTGAAAAGCTTTTGAAATAGAATTTCAAAGATAAAAGTTATTTTGAACAACTTAATCGAGTTTTGAAAATTTAAATAATTTGATTTAAATTTGAATTCAAGTTTGAAGTTGAATCCTATGATTTGAAACTAGAGATTGAAAATGTTATAAATGTGTTTATTTGAATTTAAACCATTTAAAAGTATAATTTTGAGAATTTAGATTTAACCCAAAGACTTTAACTCGTATGAATGAATCAGATTTTCTGAAACGAAACTGTTTGTTTTTAAAAGAATAAAAGCTTTCAGATAAGAAATGAAATTCCAGTTTAATTAAAGGAATTTCAATATTGAATTGAAAATGGTTTTCCAAGTTATGAATAAATTGTTTTTGAAAGCTATGATTTGAATCTGTTATCTTTAACAGATTTAAAATAATGATTGGTTTAAATCATTTGAAATGAGATTGTCTTGAAAGCTATAAGTTAAATCTTTGTTTTAAAGGTTTAACGAGTTAATCAAATTGAAATGGAAATTAATTTGGAAAATCTGTGAATGAATCTTTTGTTTAAAAGATTAAAGTGTGGAAACTGTTTAAACCGTAAAGATTGAATCTTTTTGTTTAAAGATTTAAAATGGTAATTTGTTAAACCATTTGAAAAGAAAGTTTTGGGTAATAAGTTGTGACTTAATTGAAATCCCAATATCCATATGTTTTTAAATATTACGCTCACTATTCGGTTTAGCCGGGAGAGGACCTTTGGGTCGTATAACCCATTCCGAATATGTGATACGTCGATATGGATAGCATTTGAAGACCGGTGTTGAAGACCGGATATTTTTGAAAACGGAAGGATTACCGTCGAGTTACTCTGCATCGGCTGATCCCCGATATAGAGGTTTTATCACCCTTAGTGACGGGAAGTCCGGACGTGATTGGAAATTATCCGGATTTGAAAGGGCTTCGTGAGAAGTGCCTTCGGTTCTGTTCGAACCCGGAACAGACTTGTATGGATTGTATGTCTGACATTACACTTTGAGATATAAAGCCGATTTCTTTCAAATACATTTCTGTTGGTGGCGGAGAATTTATTCTCTTAGCTTAACACCCTTCTCTGAGACGTACGAGCTCAGAGGTTATGTAGTTGAAATTTATCAGCGATATATCCCAATTTGGTAATGTGGCATGCTGAGTGTTGCTGTTTGATGATCAGTGTTTGATCATTTGTGATATGATCATTTGTTTGATCATTTATCTTTGTGATCATAGGTTGATCATCTGTTGACCCGAAGCATGGCTTTGTGACAAAGCGTAGCTTTGTGGACGAGACTTCGTCAGGGCCTCACAACCCGAAAATGGTCGAAACAGGAATGTTGCGGCAAGGTTATGAGGGTCGCGCCCTTTAGGGTATGTCATTTCCTTCTGGAAAGGGGTGGTATCATGGTATGGAGCCCAGATACTTACTCATGTGGATACACTTTCTTTATGATGTGTGATGTTGGATATCGAGCGCTCGGATAAAGGTCCCAAAGGACCGGGAGGTGGCATATTCGTGAGTTACTTGTTACAGGGGTAACCCGGCCTTGTTTGGCAGAGAGCAGTTTGTCTCTCGGGGTGTCCCGCCAGAGGCGTTCCCATGCGGCGGAAGGAAGTTCCTTAGCCTGACCATTTGTTGGAAATCCATTTCTCCAATACGGAACTTGTACGGTTTTAGTTGTAGAACCTGCCATTTACGTACGGTGGTCACCACTGTTTAGATGGTAGCTATAGTAGGCATACGATACTGGTCGTATGCTGGCTAAGATTAATATTATACTTTCGAAATATTTTCTGCACTATGCACTAATAATAATAATTCAATGATTTTGCGTAGTAAGCATCTTTGACTATCATAAGAAGAAATCTCCTCCAATTCTGCGTTTGCATTGTGTGTGTGGTGGGAGGTCTTATGGTAGTTTCATTTTCCAAAAGCATTGCGGATTTCAATGTTTAAAACCTTTTGTGTTTGTTTAAAGATAAACTGTTTTTGTTGCTCACACCAGTCCCATGACTGATCCGGAGTTTATTGTTCCTTTCCTAAACTCTGGGTGCTCATAATTTTCCACACGAGCAGTCTAGAGTTGGGTTTCTTTTCAGATATTCAGGTTTAGTAGATTATCTGGAGCTAGTTCATTCATCGGAGTTGCTTATCTTGGAGTTGTGGATTCATTCTTGTCTGAAGATCATTTTGGAGTTATCATTTCTATTGATATTGTTCCGCTGCTGTTGTTATCTTTTCTTTTCCGCTGATATTTCTTGTATCATATCTCTGATGTATGTTGATATTCATTGTATCATTCTGTTGTATCAGATATTGTATATCAATGTATTATTCTTTTTATTCCGCTGTGTTATTTACTTAATTGTGTTATAGCTCCGGCGAATCGGATTTGAACGGTCGAATCTGCGGCATTCTAGTACAATGTGAAGTACGGATGTTGATTTTCGAGCGGGCAAAACCCGATACGTCACAGTAGGTAGAGTAGTTAGGCTTAGATTAAGGGGGAGTTATTAGTTTTAAGGGGAGTTATTGTAAAGGAGAAATATATTTTATAAACATAGGTTGTCATCATCAAAAAGGGGGAGATTGTTAGTCCTTGAGAAGGATGGTTTTGATGATAACAACCTTAGGACTTGTTATAAAATATAAATACTAACATTATAGTTTAGATATATATATATATGTATATGCATGATATAAAAATGCAGGTACCAAGAATGAAGACTGTACAGTATAGAGATACAAGACTGATGAATTTAAAGATCAAAGATATCAAAATTGAAGACTCATGAGTATCAAGAAATCAAGTTATCAAGATTCAAGATTTTAATAGTACAAGAGAAGTATTGAGTCTAGAATTATGTTAAAACTTCTTAAAAGCACTTACATCTTTATTCAAAATTTATTCGTGGAATGGAATCCACTTCGAGCCTGTTAAAGGGATGGAACCCTAGTGGGATTGAACCCACGACAATATCTAGTGGAACATATAGTGGTCCTATTTTGATATCCACTAATTTTATAAAAATGTTTTTCAAAAATATATCTCTTATTTTAAATGTTTTCAAAACCTTCTTTTCAAAAAGACGTCTCCTTTGTTTGAAATATTTTAGCCTTAAAACTATCTTTATCATTTTTAATATTTTGATTTCAAAATTGTCATTGATTTTAAACTATCTCTTCTTTTAAATATTTAGCTTTAAAATATTTATTTACTCAGATTTTAAATTACTTTATAGATTAACATTATATATATTAAAAATTACTTTCTAAACTCTTTTATATGTTTAAACTATATTCAAATATATTTACAAAGTTTAGAAATCGTTTTGACAAATTATAGAAACCAATTTTAATAAGAAAATCAAAATCATCAATTTTTCCTAGAGCATGTTGACATCCCTCAACCCCCCATGTCGACATGGTGTCCGTTAAATTCAAAATTCAAATTTTCAAAAGAAGTGTCTATTCGTCGTATCCTTTCACGAATAGATATGGCTGTTGATTTCCTATTAATACCAGTAGTTTTAAACGAATTTATCATCAGATTTCACTTGTTTTCTCTTATCTTCATCTTCCACATTTATCCTAAAGATTCCCAAACTATACTCTGCCGAAATACCAAGTGAATCAAACTTGATTATCTCTTGTTTGATTCTCTGCCACTCTCTCCATAAGATCTCAGTGCTATTCAGAGTTATAGGATTATTTGTAAATCAAACTATTGAGTAAAAGGTGCGCTTGAGCCTTGAAATCAATTGGGTGTGATTGTTGCCTCGGAAATCGATTAGGTGATCTTGTGGCCTAGTAAATCAAGAGAGTTTTCCCCAGACTCGAATACAAGAGGGTGTACCTCGTGGCCTTGAAATCGAGGGTGTAATCTGGGAGATTATTTTTGATAAGAAATCTGTACGTTTGTGCGGGACTGGATGTAGGGTAACTCCAAACCAGTATAAAATTCTGGTGTGTTCTTTCCTTTACTGCTTTTATTTAATATTTGTATCTATGTCTGATTCTGTGATTATATCTGTGTCTGTGAATTGCATTTGTTGGTGATTAAATTTACATAAGTTTCAAAAAGATTTAGAAAATCCACAAAACACTATTCACCCCCTCTAGTGTTATTCCAGCCTTAAGATCCGTAATCCGCATTTCTCACACCAGTCCCATGACTGACGCGGAGTTTATTTACTTTTTCCCTTAAACTCTGGGTGCCCTATTTTCCTGGGCAGCCAACTAGTTAGGTAAGCTTGGAGCATTTTGGAATGGAGCATGGAGAATTTTGTGTCTTTTGTTGAAGTCATCTATCACTTTCCGCTGTGTCTGTATTATGTATTAGTATCTACCAGCACTGTAAGGATAGGTCGTTATAACTATCCTAGCTGGTTTAGTACCTGTCGTAACTTTGATGGAATAATTTGGAGTAATTGCATGTACTACTCATATGTATAATTATGTGTTGAATACGATGTGAGATTCTATTATTATCCACCTTCTATCTTTATTTCTTTACCCCATGATAATCTGCCTCTCCGGCACTTGGATTTACGGCACGTGAATACCGAGGATGTATTAGTGTCAATTTCTGAGGGTCGAGGAGGTGGGTCATCACAGGACTTTTATTCGAACTTTGAATTTTACTAAGTAAAAGTATTTGAAAATTTGGATTTCAAATTGGATATTGAAGGTAAATTTGATTTAAGTATTTTGGATCGATGTTTTGAAAATCGAACTCGGAATTGATAAATCAAAATGGTTTTAATTTGAGATTGGAATGGTTTTTAATTGAAATTGAATTAATTGGATTTGAAAGTGGAATTGAATTAATTTGAAATCAAAGTTGAAATTGATTTGAATTGAAATCGAAATTGACTCGATTGAATGGAAATTGGAATTGATTTGAATTGGGAAGTCGGAATTGAATCAGTTTGACTTTGAAACTATTTTCCAATAAATTATTTAATATAAAACTATTTATAAGCTATCTTCTTAAATATACAAATTATTTTGGTTTTCCAAATTATATTTTGCTATATAAACCATTTTAATACTTAAACTATTTTATATTAAACTATTTTAACCATTTAAACTATTTTCAACCATTTTAACCATTTACACTTATTTTTAACTATTTTAATTATTTAAACTATTCAAACTATTTCTCAAAAATTCAAATTGGTCAAGAGTGGAATGTTATTTTTAAATCATGGATTTAAATACGAATTGGGTTAAATGAAGTTATAACCTAAATTGAAATTCGAAACAATTTTGAAATCGGAATCGAGATATTAAGACGGATATGATTTTAAATTGAAATGGTATATTTTGAGAAAATATGATGATTTCGAAATGAATTTGATTTTTGAACCGAAAATGATATTTTGACATCAAGTACGAATTGTTTTCGAAATGTCAAAGAACCAACCGGTGTGTAAAACGACGTTTGGTTGTTAAAGAGACCGGAGCCGGATATGAGCATACTCTCTATCGATACCGGAACCACTTTAACAACTATGTATGTGCGGTGATGATCTAGAACGAAGTGGTTGGATTTGGTGTCGTTTGCTGGATTTGAAGAAAGAGAACGGTGATGGATTTGCCTGGCACTTGTGCCAATTTGAAATGACTAAAATAGGAGCCGTACCGGCCAAGTGGGTTAGCTACCCCAAGTGGACGCACTTCTTCGTATTACCATCATTTACATTGTGATTGATTAGTGCGCACCCTCCGGATTATGGGAGTATTAGACGCGGTGGGTGATCATAGCTATGATGCGTTACCACCAGCCGAAAAGGGTAAACTGGTAGTATCCTACCTTGGGCATTGCCTCATGTGCCTTGTCATACTTTTATCCCTAAACGAGACCCATACGATTTTGGTTTAGTGTTGTTGTATCACGGCGCATCCCTATCCACCGACTGTTTAACCGGTGTTTTATATGCAAACTATACGACAATGCTTAAAAACACGTTAAGGGGGATTAATGTAAAGCCTTAACGCTAAGAAAAATATTTATTTTACTGACTAGACATTATATATATAGCCTATTCTACTACATATAAATATTTTGACGGATCCTTAAGAGATGGAAAATCCCATAACATCTCTTGAGTTATTGCACGCACGTTATACACTGGATATGAGATGTGACATCCCGTAAACATCTCTGACGCCGTTACACTCATGTATATGCGATATCGATATGACTTACATAAGGATATTTTAGTCCTGACTCGAGTGTTTTGTCTTTTCATTATGCTCGAGCCAGTCATGAGTTTTTCAGCTTATCGAAGATTATTCTCTGGAGGACGAAGACGAAGATTTGGTATATTACTACTATTATTAGTCCCATTATTTATTTATCTCTGATGTATATGTATAACTCTGATGAATGCTGTATAGATTATAATCAAATGTAAAATATAAACAGCTTCATGAACTGTTTATTTGATTATTATATTTTATCGTTCCACCGCGAGATTCTGTGTTTGTTTCTTCTTCTTTTCTCATTTTTCTTATTTAACCCCAATGATTATCTATGTTTCAGATTGTTTGGATTAGACATGTGTGGATTATTGTCAATTTAAACCTTCCGAAATATGGGTCGTCACAGTTTCCATCCTGGTTTGAAGCGTTCTTTCTTCATAGTCTTTTCACCTTATCTTCTATAAGTAGACTGGAGAAATTTACACAATGGACCCAGCTTTGTTTGTGAATTATTGGTTATTTCACGAAAGAAAATTACCATTTTGAGTCCCTAAATTGCATTCTCTACTTGCAACTTTGAAAAAAGCAGTTATCTTCTTGCAAATGATTGGAGTCAAAAGCACCTTTTCAAGCACATATTCAACCATAGTCCCATATCAGCTTACATTTTTACTTCTGCATGCTTGAAGGGGTTGAATAAGTGCAGGTGACATTTTAACCACTTATGCATATATAAAATGTACATTCATACTTATGTTAAGTTCATCGTCTATAGGCATAAAGATTGCTAACACATTTGGAAAATCAACCCAATTTAACATTTTTCACAATTATCTTTTTCAGCACATAACATCATCTGAGTTTCCCCTTACCCTCTTAGGAAGTTTGTACAATATCAGTTAATGCACTGAAAATTATCGCCAGTTTGCTCTGTTTTAAATTGATGTGATAATGGTCATTCTGTTAATTTGTTGATCCAAAGTGTTTGGTTTCATGTTTGTTATACCAAACATACTAAAAAGAGATGACTTGGCTTCTCGCATTCTTCTTCTAACACTTTCAGCCCAACTTGTAGTGTTGCTTGCATGTATAAGTCGAATGTTGCTTTCCTGTATGACTCTCCCATCTGTATTTATATGAATGATTCAGTATTCTGTATTTATATGCTTGAAGGTGTAGAAAGATGTCTTTTAACTTAATTATTTACATAATAAAAATCAATTGTAGATGCCTTTTAACCTATTTCTGTATAAATCATAAGTTGATAGTACAAAAAGGATGATATTTGTTGTTTCGACCCATTAGGTTATTGACGCTATCCTTTTGCAATTTGCAATATTATCCTAACATTCATATTCTTGACCTTTTATAGGAAATAACCAAGACTGAAAGTAACTAAAATTAGAAAGAAGCAAGAATAACAACTAGCATTTATTCACAGAATCACAATATATCTTCTTTCGATTTGCTGCACCGCCCGCAACCACAAACGTGCTCTCTAAGCTCGTTCTCCCATGCCATTTTGTTTCAATTTTTTCCTTTACACTTCCACCGCTTGTTCTTGCTTGTAAACAACCTCTTTCTTACTATCTATTTTGTAACGACCCAGAATTTTGGTTATTTGAAATTGTTTACTTAATTGGTTTTAAATATTGGAAAGTAAGATTTTATCGATTTAATAGGTTAAATTTTGAATATAATGATTTATTGGATAATTTCATTATTAAATTTAATAATTAAAAATTGGTTTAAATATGGAATCTTAAGTTTTAGGCTAGATAAAAATAATTTCAAAGCTTATCTAATTTCTATTCATGAGAATGTAGATAATAAAACTTTTAAATTGAATATAAAAGTGATTCACTCGATTTTTAAAATAACTCGTTTAAATTAACGAGTAAAAATACCGATCTGGGGCACAGTCTTGGATTTCGACGAAAATAGTTCCATTGGATCCGTAATAGTGTATTATTATCGAATTTCAAATTTCGTAGCTTTTGGAGTTATCGTTTGGTCGTACGTGATAGAAACACGTTGAATTTAATACCGAAAATTTAATATTTTAATTGGATCCAAAAAGCTATCTTCTCCATACGATCGAATGAGGACTCGAAACCTTTTCCATTGCGTTCAGAATAGGGGTATAACATTGTAAACACCTAGCGGCATGCCTCGATAGGAGTTCGAAATAAATATCTAGATATTTGAATTTAAAATAATAATAATAATATTTACATTGATTTGACCCTACCTTCACATCGGCCACTATTCTATCTAATCAGCGACCCTATGATGTGATCCTACATATTACTTCTTCAAAACACTTCCTTCCTTCTTCTTTTGCTATAACAGCCGAACCAGAGAAAATCAAAAAGCTTTGAATTTTTTTATCTCAAAATATATTCAAAAAAATACGAAATTTGTTTCAAAAATCTTGTTTTCACCTAAGCTTCCCTCTGGTATACTCGAGTTGAAGTGGGACAACTATTTTTGAAAGTCGATAGTAAGGTCGAGTAGCAGTCGCGACTAAGGTTTGATTTAATTCGAGTTTTGATCAGCGTTTGGGAATTCGTGTGCCGGAATTGGACTTGGAAGGTCAAGGAGCTTCGGAGGGATGAATCTTGTAGAGTGCGGTGTCGAGATGGTCATCGTGACCTAGTGGGTGTTCATGCGTGCGTGGCCAAAGTCGCATTTTGCTTAGGGACATCGGAGGCCGAGTTATGGGTATGGCCAAGTCGATTACGAGGAGAGATGGTCGCTGGCGATGTCGGATTTCCATTTCGAGCTTTGGAGCCCTGTGTCGCTGCAAATCCGTGCACGCCTGATATGGGTTGTCTATGCGTTTCCATTTTTGAGTAGTGAAGAAAGGAAGAAGAGTTTAGTGGGTCGGGTCTTGTTGCATTTGGGTAATGGGTTTGATAAATAATTAAATTAGTGTTTTAAAATTAATTATATTTGCCGATGAACTTAAAAATTGTATATCTCTCGCACACGAGGTCGAAATTGGACGAAACAAGCGGCGATGGAATTGTGGCAATGAGTACTACATTTAGAACTGATTTTGGTGACGATCAGAGCTAACCAAAATTTTAGATTAAATCGAACGTTGTTCGATTTGATTTAAAATTGAAAACTCAAGGTGAGTGTTTTATAACGCTCATAAATACTAGAATATTGTTATGCTAGTTAAATTTGAAATTATGAAGTGATATGAATTTATTGATTGTTGTTTGATAAATTGTCCTCTAAATTATCATTTGAATTAACTGTAGAAATTAAAATTGATAGTTAAATTTGAAATTGGAATTTAATTGCCAGTAAAACACCCGATTTTAACAACTATGAAATTGTTGTGAATTATATTGATTGTTTGAATGATTGATTGCGATGGATGCTATTGGTTGATATTTTGGATGATTTGGATGTTTGTTTACTCTGATATATCCTATCATCACCCTGTATATTATTTACAGTATATAAACTGTAAATTGAATTATTTCAAATAAATTAAGAAATAGGTTGAAATGATATATACCTATGACACCGTGATTTGGATTGAAATGATATATATATTCATCCCTGAAATTAAATTGAAATAACTGATCACTTGGCCATAGGATAGAAAATTATATATGGACATCAGATTGGTTAAATTAAATGATTTTAAAATTTCTAATTTGAAATTTATTTAAATGATTTTGATTCAAAAGAAATAAAAACCAAATTTATAGAAATCAAATTATTTTCGAACATGAGCTCGGAATATTGAAATTTAAATTTGGTAAACGAAATGTTTTAAATAATTGAGTTGGGATTTTTTAAGTTATAATCGAATTATGATTTAAATTTTAGAAATTGATTTGATTTAAAGGATGGGACTTTTATTCAAACTTTGAATTTTACCAAATAAAAGTATTTGAAAATTTGGATTTCAAATTGGATATTGAAGGTTAATTTGATTTAAGTGTTTTGAATCGATATTTTGAAGATCAAGCTTGAAATCGACATAAATTGAAATTGAATTAATTGGATTTGAAAGTGGAATTGAATTAATTGGATTTGAAAGTGGAATTGAATTAATTTGAAATCGAAGTTGAAATCGATTTGAATTAAAATCGAAATTGAATTGATTGGATGGAAATTGGAATTGATTCGAATTAGGAAGTTGGAATTGAATTGGTTTGACTTTGAAGCTATTTTCAATAAAATTATTTTAATATGAACTGTTTAAAATCTATCTTCTTAAATACCAAATCATTTTGGTTTTCAAAATTATTTTATTATATAAACCATTTTAATATTTAAACTATTTTTTTTATTAAACTATTTTTTTATTAAACTATTTTAACCATTTAAACTATTTTTAACTATTTTAACCATTCAAACTATTTTTAACTATTTTAATTATTTAAACTATTTTAAAACTATTCAAACTATTTTAATTATTTAAACTATTTTAAACCATTCAGACTATTTTTCAAAATTTCAAACCGTTCAAGGGTGGAATGTTATTTTTAAATCATGGATTTAAATATGAATTGGGTTAAATAAAGTTATAACCTAAATTGGAATTCGAAACGATTTTGGAATCGAAATTGAGATATTGAGGCGAAAATGATTTTTGAAATGAAATGGTATATTTTGAGTAAATATGATGATTTCGAAATGGTTTTGATTTTGAAGCGGATATGGTATTTTGATATCAAGTATGAACTATTTCCGAAATGTGGGTCGTCACATACTTTGCTTAGCATCTATGTTTAACTGTTAATTTGCCATTGGGTATTTGGACTTATATATCATAATAGCTATAACATCGTTATTATGGTCACGTTGTTTTCTTCTATTCATCACAACATATTCCATAATTCATATATTTACATATATTGATCCAAATACTGATTAAGCTATTCAAAGATCAATTTATCAAGTCTTGAATTCAGATAGAGTCCCCAAGGAAAATGAAAAAGGTTTAAAATACATTGGGATGATACAATTACATATCAAAATAAATTTCTCTTTGGCTATTATTATTTATTTAGGTTGTTAAGTTGTAACTTTTATCCTTAAGTTGCTAGTCTTTTTATAGTTCCAGATGCATTGTAGATTCCCTTTGTGAAAAAAACTGAAAGAAATAAGTTGGATTCAGGTAAGGCATGTTGGATCGAAAATATATGAATTCAAATAATAAAAATTACAACTTAGGCAAGATTCAAGTCCTACAAAGGTCAACTTAGTATAAGTTTCCACAATACTTCTTCAACGTGGAAAACCACTATCGTATGGACAAAATCTGAGATGAATAACGAGAAGAACTAAATAATTCGGTGATTGAAAGTAATGCATAGATCCTTGCGTTGATTACTCTGAGTAGACATTTGTGGGAATAATTTGATAGTTCTAGTACATTATATCTACATAGAACTGTAAACGATATAAACCTCCTAATCGGAAAAATAAACTATATTCTTTGCCATATTAAATGAAAAAGAACATTTAACTCTGTAAGCATGTCTAGCTTTCTTTATTTTTCCAACATCATCTATGTATTTACTGGTATATTTAAAAGGCAATGTAGACAAAATATTGAAATTATACATACCCTATGTAAGATGTTAACTTCAAATGCAAATTATCATACAACAATGAATCAAGTAAACATACAAGCACCATTGTCCTAGTGGTTAAGTGCTTCGACTTTGGTGCAAGAGGTCACAAGTTCGAAACTTGCGTAGCGTGATTCGAACATATTATTGACATGTGATTTGTGATGTGTTGTATCTAAGTACTGTAGGATCTAGATTAACCCTAAAGGGGGGGGGGGGGTGAATAGGGTTATCGCAAATTTTCTCAAATTAAACGCGGAAGCAATCAGCAGATAAATAAATATGCAGTAAAGTAAATCACACACAAATTTACCCAGCTTCGGCAACCCCTGCCTACTGCTGCATTCCCAGATTTCTATTAGAATTAAACAGTCTCCCGCTTACAAACACTCTGACAGACTCGCAGACACTCGCTCCCGCTCACAAACACTCCTACAGACTCGCACACCCTGCTCCGCCTATAGAGTTTCGTTTACTTGCAAACTCTGCTCCCGCCTATAGAGCTTTGCAAACTCGCAGCCTCCCTGCTCACTGAACTAATTCTAACTAGACAATCTGACAACACCTAAACCCTAGGTGGTGATTGACTCTAACTGGACCTTGAAAAATATAAACTGAAAATACAAAATACAGTTTGAACCCCAGGGCAAAATATAAATTGTCAATTTTAAAATACTTTTGCCCTTATTAAATTTGGCCCAAAATAAAGCAATTAAAACCTGGCCCAAATTTAAATAAAACTTTAAAACCCTATTTTAAAATTAACCCCTAATTAAACAATAAAATAGACCGGCCCCTTTTATCCAAATGTCGGCCCATGTTTTATTTCTTTGATCAACAATATCTCTGGCCCGATTCCTTTTATCTTTAATCTCCTTTGTAAAATTATTTTGGCCCGATCCCTTTTGAGAAAAATAATGGCGATTAGGGTTTTCGGCTATTCTCTTGATCGCTGATCGATTATTGGTCGTTCTACTGCTTGCGATCCCTTCCAGTTAGTTTGTTCCTCTGTGATTTGTACTTTGGCTCTTTGTTCTAAAAATTAGAACTTGCTCTTCTTCGATTTCACGTATGAATTGGAGCCTCGGCTTCTTCAACAATGGCTCGACTAAATTAGGGCTTTGCCTTTGACGAACTTGAGAATTTGATCTGCTTGGCTATGGCTTCGACTTTAGCTTGTTCTATTCGTCGATGACGACTTGGTTGCTCGAATTCAGGCCTTCGATCTCTGTAGCTTTGGCTTATGGTTTTCTTTGTGGTGAATCTGGAATTGAATTGGTATGTTTGCTTGATTCCGTTCTGGTTATACTTTTGCTTTATTGTCGGTGATGATTGGGTTTTCTCTGATTTTCACCACACTTCGTCGATGATGATTTGCGGTCTCTTTATATAGGAGTCTGATTTGGTTTACGTGATATTCACATTGTTGAAACTTTCCTGTTTTATGCTCCGATATATTTGGGAATTTCTTCTGATTCACGGCTTCGATTTTGAACTTGCGATTTTACTTGAATTTCACGGTATTGAAACTTTCCTGATTTTCAAATCTTTGACCTTTTCAAAAATACGATTTCGGCATTGAATATTGTTATGACTTCGACACTTCCATTTGTTCATCTCTGTAGCATTGATTTATTGACTTAAGTCTGCATTTTTATTCTTCGACTTCTGTAATCTTCTCTGATCATCTGACATTGGTCATTCGCGACTGTTTATTATGCTGCATCACTTGTAGTTCTGTATATGCTTGTTTTGATGTGTTAGTTGTGCCTTTTGAATCCAGTGTACATGGCTTGATTTTGATCGAGACTATTTGCACTTGTGTTGAATCTAACTTTGATTTGACCTTGTGCACTCGAGTTGGCGAGGCAGTGCACACGTGCATACGTGTGTACTGCAGCCACTCGTAATTCCCTGTCCCTGATATAAATACTGATATGCACAGATACTACATAATCAAAGATGATGACGTTTAACCCATATATCTGAGACAGCTTTAAAACAAATTTTATATTTTTGCAAATTAAATTCGTTTCTGTTCAGATTACTGCTGTAGGTTTTCAATTATACAGGTACCACAGGTGACAAGACAAACACTGAAGCTGGACAATGCAGGTGAGTGATTGAGTGATGTAGTGAGGTTGTTACTGTAAAATCGAATTGTGATGTATTCAGAAATTGTACAGTTATAGTGAGAGTCAGAATTTGTACTATTCAAAATTTGTAATAAAAAGATTGTTTGAATAAAATTTCAGTTTGAATTCAAATTCTGTGTTGATAAAATTTCTGTTATTCCTGTATGTGTATAATCTGTAAACACATCTAAAATACGATATATATAGTTTGTTATCATCAAACACTAAACACACATCAAACAAGTACCAATTCAAAAAAAAAATGAATCAAGTAAACAATTTTTAGTTACCGTATATGACTATGCAAACACTAATAACCATGAGAGTACATATCAATAACCCATTACATTCTTAAAACCTTTGGGACATGCTTTGCAAGTCCAAATAAACACTTGGTAAAAAGTACCTTGCCTGTTACAATTAATAAAAAAACCAAAGTCAGTCTCTCTGACAAAAGTAAGACAAAAAGGCATGTATGTTATATTGTAATGAGTAAACAAAAATCAGATATAAAGTTCTTAAACAAAGTAGTGTTAGCTTAAATACTGGGTTAAAAATAATGTATCTTTAAGCTATTCATTCTCTCATTTAGAGATCAAAGGTACAAAATACAATAGTAATAAAAAAAGTCATTATAGATGCAAAAAACCCTAAAACATTGATTTTGAACCCAGAATGCTAGACATGTTATGTCCAGCAACAACAAGAAATGATGTAGGCTCTATGCATATCCGACAACCTAACTTTCCACCACACCAAGCATCTATGGTGATGGTACAACATTAGGTACTCCTATTTGAACAATCTCCTTCAACTCAACTTTAATTGTTTCGACAATGGCACTAAGTCATATACTTCTGACCAATCTATCATTCTATTGTTAATAGCTATTTATTTACCTGATCTAAGCATGGGGATTCATAATGTGACATAATAGCTTCCTCATTTTATATTTAGTTATAACTTATATAATAGGTTGATTAATTTGGTCATAGGTTTAGCTCATTGAAGCGAACTATTCAAAAACTAAAATTGAGAAAATTGTTACCTACATCACAGATCGAAGTAAATTTCTTAACTGTGGTAGAGTAAAACATTAACTAATCAGTTTCCTTACTTTGTTGAAATTCAGGAAACTTTTTGCACTCTTTCATATTTTCTATGTGATTCATTTCAAACCGATAGTTTTGATGACATGGCCAAAAGTGCTACTTGTCAGTCATATGCACCAATACATTAAGCGTTGTTAAAAATAATCTCCAATTTGTTATATCATCATGAAATAATCATTAACATAAATTGTACATTTTATCAGTTAGATAATAAGAATTGTAAAATGCAGTTGATCGAGATCATTATCATTATCAGTAAAATAAATTATTATATATTGAATGATGAGAAAATCAAAGTGATCCACCAACCCACTGAGTCATATTGCATCAACTTAAAGTCATCTGAATTAACTCACCCAATGATTAAACAAAAATTACATTTTCTTTAATTAATAATCCAATTTATGATATTAGAAAAATACCAATTATTCCTGCATCTTTTATTTTCATTCATGTATTATTCTGGTCTTTTGGATCATGCATCATTTAACGTATGAGGCAGTTATGATGCATTCCTTAATTACATTTTGTGCTAGTTACGTTGCATTCCTAAATCGAAAAATCAAAATATCCATAATTTTATTTTAGGTGCGAAACAAAAAATTCAGACATATACATGTTTGTTCATGTAACCATAGCTGTGATACTCACAAATATAGTTAGTACAAAATGTTTCGGTAAATGTAATCTTCTGTATAAACTATATATATCATTGTTCATGCATACATCAAAATTGCATCGTAAATCGCACGAATCAAAATCTTAAACAGTTATTGTAAATAAGAAAATAATTTCCCGAGTCTAAAGTCTGATAGAAATCGATTAGTGATGCCTGAGCTTAACTCTTTATGATGGTCGATAATCGCCAATAGAGGTGAGAGAGCCGAATGTTTAATCGTAATCGATTGGTGATGCGTGAGCTTAACTCTTTACGTCTTAGTCTGACAGGAAGTAGAAGAGATACCAATCAAAATCGTAAGTAATTATTAAAAATCAACGAATAATTATAGGAGTCTAGAATCTTAGGGCTTGAGCTTAACTATTAATCGATAATCACCATTAGAGGAGAGAGAGTCGATTTAGTTTTTTCTATAGCAAGGAAGAGCAGACAACACGTGGAAACGGAGCATAAAATAAAAGGGTATTTTGGGTATTCCAGAAAGACACGGTTGAATGCTTATTGAATGAATTATCATTATTAATAGTGGAGATATTTCATTAATTAAATCTTAATTAATTAATTTTAATTAATTAACTCTTTAATTAATTTTATATTAGTATTCTAATACAACTTTTATGTTGGACATATCTACTATAATTTTTATAGTGTATACTATAACATTTATACTGTAACACATATATCTTATATATGTGTGTTTTTATTTAATTAATTAATCTTTAATTAACTTATTAATTAAAAAACTTTAATTAAATTATATTAATTTTGAAAATTTATCTTATATACATACGTGTATGCTTATGTTATCTTAAACACTTTAAAGTAACATAACATATATCACATATATAATACATGCATATAAGTATTAATTAATTAACCTATTTAATTAATTTATATTATTAATCATATTAATAATTTTGAATTTCGAAATTAATATTTTCATAGTTTCAAACATTTTGAACTATTTCATTACATTTTAAAACATTTTGAAAATTTATGTTATATTATAACCTTTTACAATAAACATGTTTTTATTTTAAATTTAACTTTTAAATTTAGAAACATGTCTCAATTTTCAAAACTATTTTGAAAATTAGTCCAAGGCCCACTTCAAATTGGGCATTTTCTATCAGGGGTAACCTTTGGGCTCACTTCACCTTTCAGGCCAGGCAGGTAATCAGGTAGGATAGGGTACTTGATTACCTAATTCCAATCCTAGATATCACCTTTCTAGACACCATACTAAGTGTGCAAGCTTAATTAGTTAGCCCTAATATGACTATTTTAGACCGCATAGGCTATTCGGCTTTGATACCATTGAAGAAACTGGGCCAGCCCGTAGTGGAGGAAATGAGTGAATTCCAAAAATTTTAGCCATTTTGGATCTTTAATCGGCCAATGAAGTCTAAATATACTTAGAAATTTTCTAAATTTCTTTTAAATAAAATCAATATTTTATTTAATTTTATAAATAAAGTTTTACTTTAATTTAATATGCATGTAAATTAGAGTATATCAAATATACTCTTATGTACATATTTGTGTGTAACGGTAACTTATTAAATTTATTTAGAGAAGGAAACTTTTCATTTTCTACCTCTTAAATTATTCAATTAGTGACGAGGAATAAATTTATTTAAAGAAGGAAACTTTTCATTTCATTCCTCTTAACTTATTCAATTAATGAGGGGGCACATTATTTATATGGAGAGAGAATGTAACACCCCTAATTTTATTGACATTATTTAGGAGATTTAATTAGAATAAATTAAATAGAATAATGTAGGTAAGGGAATTGAGGTTGATTAATAAACTAGGTGGTCGTGCTTATCTAATGAACATAAATAAATGATTGGGAAATTAAACACAAGGGCATTAGGGTAAATAGCCGCCCATATTTCCTACCCTTATACCATCCTTCTTAGTCTTACATGTCCATTATTCTCAAACAAAAACAATAGCAATCATGAGAAGCAAGGCCGACTATTAGAAGAGAAGAGAAAATCAACTAAAAGCTTAGGATTCAAGGTAGAGGAAAATCAATCTCAAACAATCCCTAATCTCCTTATCTCAAGCAAGGTGAATAATAGTGTAATCATCTCATTTTTACTTGTTTTGGTTCAGTTATAGATAGTAACTGAATGCATGTTACTGTTCTGATCATGTTTGGATCTAATAATCATTGTTTAGATAGAATAATGATTTATGGTGATTTATTAGAATTTTTATAGAATTAAAATGATGGGTTTTAGAGTAAAAACCTTAGTAAACGACTCCAAATGACTTGATTTTTTGATATGTTATGTAAAACATAATTTTGGAGATGTTCTTTTAATTTCATAATTTTCGGAATTAAAAGGAATATTTTATGAACTTCCTAAGGTGATAAAGACATTTATTTTGGGCTTTAATTATTAAAAATAATAAAATAATGAATTCTGCCCCGAAATTTTTATAGGATAAAGAAAATATTATTTTAGATTTTTGATGAATTTTTGAGATTTTTCCCAATTGATTTCGGTTTATTATAAAAAAATTAAGCTAAAAAGGCTTAATAATTATATTAAAATATTAATATAATTAATTATTTTGAAAATAAATTTCTATAATAATAATTCTGATCTGTAGAAGATTTTCTGCAAAGATACATCTTTAACCGATAGAAATTTGACCAAGAATTGATAAAGTATCCTATTAACCAATAGGAATTCGACGAAGATTATGTGTGACCATTTTCAAGATATTTACGATTCTGCCACTGAACCTTCCACCTTAAAACCTTCCGCCTAAGAAACCTTTCGTCATAGAACCTTCTGCAACATTTCTGCAGCTTTCTGCAGCGTTTTTAATGAACCTTTCGTCATAGAACCTTCCGCAGCATTTTTGTAGCTTTCTACAGCGTTTTTAATGAACCTTTCGTCATAGAACCTTCCACAGCATTTCTGCAGCTTTCTACAGCGTTTTTGACGAACCTTTCATCATTGAACCTTCTGCAGCATTTCTGCAGCTTTATGCAGCGTTTTTAGTGAACCTTTCGGCCTTGCCGAAAGCAACCTTTCGGTAACAGTTGTAAACGCTGCAGAAGCTCTTTTGTGGCAGTTTTCTTCATCTTTGTTTGTAAAACTTCAAATAGGCATAACTTTCTATTCGTAAGCCCATTCTTCTATTGTGACCACTCTACGGAAAGAAAAACCATTATTTAAACACGGTGGAATATGTTAGAGACCTTAATTCTATACCTATAAAAAGTTGTGGTTGAAATAAAGTTTTATATTTCCGAAGGGGGTTGTTTTCTTTGCTTTCGAATATGTTTGCTTGGTTTTCTTTACCTTCGAAGGAGATACTTTCGAAGGGATTGTAAAATTATTTTATTTTGACTAAGTTTTTTTATTTTCGAAAGGGGTTGTTTTCTTTGCTTTCGAATATGTTTGCTTGGTTTTCTTTACCTTCGAAGGAGATACTTTTAAGGGGTTGTAAAATTATTTTCTTTTGACCAAGTTTTATATTTTCGAAAGGTAGAATTTAAAGTATTATAAGGCAGGAGCCTAGTGTTTTTAAGAGCTTTCGAAGGAGGTTACCCTATGAAGTCGAAAGCTAGGTTTTGAAAGGTTTTATGACCGAAACTCTATTTTAAAAGGAAAAACCCTGGTTATAATTAAGAAGTTTGTATAATGGTTTAAGAAGAATCTATCTTTGATAAATTAAAACCATAGAAGTGGTATTGCTATGCTATTATATTGCTTCTTCTAATATGAATATATTCACTTTGTAATGAATCCATAACCGTATTTTGGGAAAAAGGGTAGTAGAACCAGTTAGGTTAACTTAGTAGTGAATTTAAATTGAATAAACTCCTAAATGATTAAAGTTGCATCCAGGAGGTCAGGAAGACCAGAATATAGGATGCTAAAATATAAAGGACCGATATTGACAGGGTCCAATAGGTTTTCAATAAGCCCATGAAAACTGTACGATATTGGCAGGGGCCAATAGGTTTCCAGTAAGCCCATGAAAACTGTATGATATTGGCAGGAGCCAATAGGTTAGTAGTTAGCCCGTGAAAACTATGTATTAAAGAGGATGTCAGATAGACAGGTTCAGAGTTAGCCCATGAAAACTATGTGCAAATGGAGATGTCAAATAGACATGTTCATAGATAGCCAATGAAAACTATGTGCAAATGGAGATGTCAGATAGGCATGTTCATAGTTAGCCCATGAAAACTATGTGTAAATGAAAATGTCAAATAGACAGGTTCATAGTAAGCCCATGAAAACTATATAATTGGACAGGGAATCCTTAAATGTTTAACCGGTTATTAGTTAGCCCATGAAAACTATTAGGTTAGTGGTAATCCTAGAAACTATAATTAAGACAGATAGTCGGACTGAATGAGGATGGGTAATCCAGATTTGATTTGCTTGTTTTGCATATCATCATAATGTTTTGAAATACTATGTTTTAAACCATTGTGAATGTAGAAGCACGATACATGGTTTTATAAAGGTTTTAGGATACTAGTGAGGGGAAAACCCGTTCCGTTAAGCGGCATGGTCTCACTAGATATATATTTGGTTTGAAATGATAGACTATTATTCATACCAGGCTTTATGGCTGACTCGAAGTTTTTGTTTTCCCCTTAAACTCTCGAGTACTCAATTGATTTTGAGTAGTTTGAGGTTTAGGGTTTTCAGGTTTTTCTTAGACGAATAAAGCTTCCAGAGGCGTGCAGGAGGTAGATAGTTATTTAAAGTTTTTCTTTTCCATTGTGTATTTGGATGTAAAGGCAGATTTATTAGCCTTACTATATACTCTGGTCAACGAAGGGGCATCTTCATATGTCGCTCTTGGCGTATGTGTAATAGTTGTACTTTGCCGAACGTGGTTAACGTTTTGGGATTATGTAATGAATATGAAATGTTTTAATTTGAATGTGGAAATATGTTTTTGAATTGTTAAATTTTTCCATATTCTTGTGATCTGTTTATCAATGAATCTAGCACCGTCGTATTTGGTCACCGAAGATTAATAACTATGGATGACTGCAGCATCCATAGCCGTTAGTTTTGGGCCTCCAAGTAGGGGGATGTTACAAGTTGGTATCAGAGCATAGGTTTATGATAAAACATAAAATAAACCAAATGTTTTCAAACATAATCCTAATGAATTAAAGAATAAGATTGGGGTTTGGGTTACGTTATAGTAACGTACTTGTATTTGCTATATATATATAAGTACATATTCCCCTATCTCTTAGACCGTTCTTCTCTATCTTACTAAGGCTCGTATGCAAATTTACGAGAAAGAGGATATGGAAGCAAGAAACGGAAGAGGAAATCTAGGTGGTGGAAGCATCACTACAAATGGTAACGCTCGACCTAATACTAGGAGAAACCAAGGTCTACAAGCTAATGCTAATCCAAGTGCAGAGGCCAATGTAGGTGCTGGAACCCCACCAGTAGATATGGGAACGATGTATCAGTTCTTTACTAACTTAATGCAAGCTGGAGCAGCTGTAAGGGTAGTTGGAGGTAATGCTGTGAATATTCGAGGAGCCAATCCTATGGCTCCAGTTGGCAATAACTATGCCAAGCTGAGCAGGGATTATACCAGTTTGAGAGGAAAGCTTTTTCAGGGAACAGAGGATGCTGTTGAAGTTGGGAACTGGATTTTGAACTGTAAAAGGATATTTATAGATTTAGGCTTGGACGATGGAGAGAAGAGAAGGCTAGCCTCTATACAGTTGCAAGGGTTAGGGCTTCACTGGTGGAATAGTGTGACGGTCGGAGTTTCGGAGGAAGAGTTGGCATGGGCTGATTTTAGAAGAAAGTTTGAGCAGAGGTTCTTGTCTGAGGTTGCCAAGTCGGCATTGATGAGGAAGTTCATGGATCTTGTACAAGGAGAGATGTCAGCGATCGAGTATGCTGCTAAGTTTGATGAGCTATCTCGGTATGGTTATGCTTTGGTTGACACTGATGTCAGAAGGAATGAAAGATTTATTAGAGGATTGAGGCCAGTGCTTGGTAGAATGACTATGACTCATATTAGAGAGCCTAGTCATGTAGTGGTGGAGATGGCCGTTCGCCATGAGGAGATGCTTACTGTGTCTGTTAGGGAGAAACCACTTCAGTCCCAAGGCTCTCAGGGAAAGAAAAGGAAATTCTTCAAGAGGAAAGGAGCTCAGAAAGGGGATGCTGCCAAGAAAGCGAAGGCTGATTTAGTGTGTTATAAGTGTGATAAAAAGGGCCATTATGCCAACGAGTGCAGATCCGGTAAAGGAAAGAAGCATGCAAAGAAGAAGAATGTGAAATGCTTCAACTGTGACCAAGTTGGGCATTATAAAAGCCAGTGTCCGGAGCCAGTTCGAGCAAATAGAGGGAAGGTGTTTGCTATTGGACCACCATCTTCTTCTAGACCTACTGCCGCAGAGAAAGGGAAAACTGTGATGGAAGGTACACTTTTGATTCAGAGTATACCAGTTAGAGTACTTTTTGCTACTGGTGCTTCACACTCATTTATATCACAGTATGTGGTTGATAGGTTATGTGTAGAACCCACATACCTTGTTACTTCCTTAAGGGTTGCAAATCCAATAGGAGGGCATGCAACTCTTGGGATGAGATGTGACCAGTTAGAACTTGATTTGTTAGGTCACATGTTTGCATGTAGTTTGTATGTTATTGATTTCGTAGATTTCGAGATCATTTTGGGTATGGATTGGTTGGGTAAGTATGAGGCTAGGATATTTTGCTAAGATTAGGAAATATCATTGAGACACCCTGATAGTCATAACCGAATCATTTTCTCAGTGGAGAATTCCAGTAAGAGTGTTTGGGCTTTGTTAAGTGCTCTTGAGGTGGGAGATGAGCTTAGCCAGGTTCGTGTAGCAAGAGAATTTGCAGATTTATTTGAGCCAGTTAGTGGATTACCACCAAAATGAGCTGTAGAGTTTCGGATAGACCTTGTACCGGGAGCCGAACCTGTCAGTAGACCACCTAGCAGAATGTCGCCGACAGAGATGGAGGAAATTATTTATTGGGTTATAAATTATTTTCGGCTAAAATAATTATTATTTGGGTTTGAGATTTTAATATGTTCGGCAATATATTAAAATAGATTTTTTTGGATTTTCCAGAATTTTCCTAAGTCATTTGAGGGATAAATATATAAAATTATTTAAGGTATGAGACTTAAATGTTTTATATATTTATAAAGGAGAAGGGGCATTTTGCAAAATAAAAAGGATTTATAAACTTTGGAAAGTGCGGCAGCATATTTCTGAAAAGCATTTTATTGACCAATGATAATTTGACAAACAAAGACAATTTAGTTGAAAAGTTTCCTTTTTTAGTTTGAAAACAAAAATCACTCTTTTTCCATGTTTCAACCCACACGGCTGTATACCTTCCGCCCCAGACCTTTCGTTCCAGTCAAAAGGTTAGCTTTCGATAAGATTAAAGTTCAATGCATAAGGTATCAAGTAATTGGTACGTAATGAATTGAATATAGCTGAAAGGTTCTAAGCCGAAAGGTTGATGGCCCAAAAGGTTGGAATATAATTGTTTTATAAGCGAAAAGCTTTCACTTGCTTTGCTTTTGAATTTGAGCTTTCGGCTTGGTCACTTCCACCCAGGTCAAGTTATTTAAAAGAAAGACTTTAAAAGCTTCCGATTTAGTCGATAGGTTATAGCAGCTACCACCATTACTCTCTGCTTTTTATAAATATTTTACTTTGAACCTTCTGACCCAGTCGAAAGGTTTACCTATTTTAAAAAAGAAATTAGTCGTTTCTCTAATGCTTTCGGAGGAAAGCTTTCGATTTAGGTGGTTACCCTTGTTTTGTAAAGTATAACCCAAGGTTTTCGAAAGGTTTTAGAGGGAAGGTTTTCCAAAGGGTTTTTTTAAGGCAATAAAGTAGTGGATGCTCTCAACAGAAGACATCTAAATGTGGTGTTGGCTATGTTTGTGGAGTGGAAAGATTTAGAAGCTTTGACCAGTTGTGGTGTGCATTTAAGATCGACTGCTCATTCTAGTTCTAATCAAAGTACTGCTATGTTGTCCTGTTTGGAAGTTCGACCAGTATTGATCGAGAGAATTGCTTCTAAACAAAAGGAGGATCCATTATTAGCTGAGAGGATTAGAAGGCTTGAGGCTGGAACCGAGGTCGATGATTTGAAAGATTTTTGTCTTGACCAGAGAGGATGGTTGAGAAAGAAGGGACGGTTATGTGTTCCAGATGTGGAGAGCTTGAGAAGAGAAGTTTTTGAGGAATGTCATCGATCCAAGTTTACGATTCATCCTGGAGGGACCAAGATGTATCAAGATATGAAGAGAAGCTTCTATTAGGAAGGCATGAAGAGGGATGTTGGCTTGTGAGTAAGGTAGTGTGTAAACTGTCAACAAGTGAAAGCCGAACATCAGAACCCAAGTGGGTTACTTCAGCCTCTAGATATTCTAGTGTGGAAATGGGATTCGATATCCATGGATTTTATAGATGGGTTGCCAAGGTCAAGGAGAGGAAATGAGAGTATATGGGTTATTGTAGACAGGTTGACCAAGAGTGTTCATTTCATTCTAGTAAAGTCGACCAGAACGGTACCTGTTTTTGCAAAGTTGTTCATCAAGAACATAGTTAGACCTCATGGGATTCCTAGTAGCATAGTCAACAATAGGGATGCATTATTCACTAGCGAATTTTGGGGGAGTCTACAGGAGGTATTAGGTAAGAAGCTCAAGATGAGTATAGCTTATCACCCACAGATAGATGGGCAGACAGAGAGAGTCAATAAGGTGCTTGAGGACTTGCTACGAGCTTGTATATTGGACTTTGGTGGATCTTGGGAGGACCTACTACATTTGATTGAGTTTTCCTATAATAATAGCTATCAAACTAGTATAGAAATGGCGCCTTTTGAAGCTTTCTTGAATCATTCAAATGCTTGCAATCATTTATATTGTGCCCATCCAGTTCATGGAATAGGCAGCACTTTCTTGATATCCGCTCGCGTTCGAAGAGTTCCTTCCTTGTCGGCCTTCGATACGGAAGGCGTCCTCGAGTATCCAGATATATCATTCTTGGGTTTCATTCAATTCCGAGTAAGAAGAGAATTTGGGTTCCCCCATTTGTCGCTTCGATCCATTGAAGCTATTATCCATGTTCCATTTACCCTTGTCCTTTCTTGAGCTTTCACCAGGCAGTTCTCCACCCTGTACCGTATTAACTTCCATTGCCTCTTTATCAGCTTTCGCATCTTCTTGTCGTAGAAAACTTTCTGCTTCATGGTAGAATTCCCCAAGACCCATTGGTGGATCCCCCATTAGTGACATCTTAAAATATGAATTATCTGCAAATCCTGACACTGCCGCCATCAAAACCATCGATGGATTTGGTCAATCCGTCGAAACAACTGCCACATTGAACCTGGTTAAAAAATTCTTGAGTGATTCTCCTGCCCACTGCTTTACTGGTGTCAATGTCATCACATTCTTGGGTCTTGTATTGTGAACCTGAAACTGCTTCATAAATCTTTCGACCAATTTCGTCCATGTGCTAATAAACCACTCTCCAGCCATCTAAACCATAATGTAGCTACATCTATTGAGTGTAACGGGAAGCATCGTGCCAGGACTTCTTCCAAAGCCACTAGTACTTTCTTGTGCCGTATATACCTCATCATATGCATAGTTGGATCCGTCTTTCTGTCATAAGCTTCTAGTGTTGGTAGTTCGTATTCTGGTGGATTCCTATCATTCTTGTTATTAGGAGCGAATGAACTTCTATTTACGTCCTCCAGATCCATGTTCACTAATCCTCTACGCATAGCTCGTCTGATCATCTCTGCAAACCTGTCATTGTCTTCTAGTGGTAGTCTCCTATCATCATGTCTAAGCTGTCCCTCGAGTCTACGAGGGAATTCTAGAACGTATTCCTCTAGACGAGCATTCAAATTCTGATTTGTCCCAAGCTCCATGGGATTGATGCAGATCCTCCAGCATCACAATCGACCAAACCCGGGGGCATGCTCCCATGTCTTTGGGGAATGATGCAGATCCCTTTGGAGGGATTGGTGCCGATCCCTCTAAAATGGCCAGGGACTGCCACCGGCTGCTCTGTTCCACTCCTTTATCCAATAGCTCCGTCTCCATGCTCCCGGTTCCGATTTCCAACAAATCTTACCACCTCAACTCCTTGATCCATAGCTCAAGTAGTCCCTATCATTCCAACTCCTTGGTTTTGCATTCTAGCAGCTCCTATGGCTTCAGCCCGTCTGATCTGTCAGAGTAGATTCTACATCATCTCCTCCTATCTTCTCAGCATCTATTCCTGCATAGCGTTCATCATTGTTCCCATTTCATCTCTGGTGATCTAGATAGATGTTTGATTAGCTCCAGCTCTTGAGGAAGCCTCATGACTCCTTCATGAAGGCTCTTATCTTCTACTTGTCTTCTTGTTGATTGTCTCACCATTGCTACAAATCTAAGCTCTCTAATTGATTCCAAATCTGAACTCCAAATCCGCGAGGGCTAGTTTTTTCAGTGAAAGAACCAAAATGTTGGCATCAAAATTGGCCACCAATACCCAATTATGTAAAAGTAGCAATATCCAATCCAATCATAGAAATATGAAGAGAAATAAATGAAGAAGAAAATTAATACAATAAGAAAGCAAGTAAAAGAGACAAGATTTATAGTGGTTCAGCTAACTCCGGCGCATGTCTTCTCTTAAATAATCCTTTTTATTATACTGAAGTTTGTTTACAGTTACAATCCAAATCCAAGAATAAAATTGGCAGAGTGTAGTCTAGGTTGAATATAAAGAGAAGCGGAAAGAAGATTTTTTTCTAACGCCATGCCTACTACATTTATAAGAGAAGACGTGCAAGGATTAGGCTGAAATTTTGATAGAAGTTACGGGAGACTAAGACGAGGCTACCCAGAAATTTCCAGGCCCACTAGGGCCCACAATAGGGATTGGTACCAATCCCTATTAGTGTGTCCAAATTGGATATGGTCCCTATGAGGGTCGTCCCAAAATGTAAGCTACCCGCTCCCTAAATTTCGTGCAATTTCAATACGGTTTGTGAGATATCGCATTTTTCGTGAAGTAGTGTTGCTTGAATTCTGATTTCTGCCGATCACTCTAGAAGGAATATGTACCGATCCCTCCAATCTCTTCTAAATGCCATGCGATCTATAGGGGAGCTTCTCCATGTTTTATTATGCTTAGCCTCTAAGTTTCACACCAATTGGATTAGTAGAACTTGAGTTATTGACCAATCTTTGTTGCAATATGTTGTAAAGGCTAATTATAGTTGATCCCTATGAAGGGATAGGTACCGATCCCTCCAACTTGCTCCAAATGATATGCGATCACTATGGGGTGTTCCGCATACTGTAATTAGCTTGTCCTCCAAGTTTTATGTCAACTGGATGTGTAGATGTTTGGATATCGATCGATCTTTGCTATAAAGTTGGGTTTAGCCGATCCCTAAGAGGGAAGAGGGTCAATCCCTCTTTCTTCGTCCTTTTGATGTGCGATCCCTTGGGTAGGCTCCTTAGGGTCCCCACATCTTGCTCACAAAATTTTATATGCATTGGACTTATGGATTTTGAGATATTGATTGTTTTCAATTGAGTTGTACTTGCTTGGCTAAAATATGCCGATCCCTTTTATACTGATCCCTTTCTTAGGTGAAATAATTTGCCCATAACTTGCGCATACGAACTCCAAACGACTTAAGATTTGAAATGTAGCCTCATAAGGCCTTCCTTGTCACTTTATACCAGTCTCACCCAGTTTGGGTTAAAAAATTGAGGACATGTACCAATCCCCTAGGGGAGGGATAGGCACCGATGCTCCGCTTGGGCGAGGAACTAATCCGTACTTAGAATATTATGGAGATTCTATCTTTTGGTATCGGTTGATCGTTGTGTAACAACCCGCATATTTTACGATTTTATATTTAAATATTTTATTTAAATATAGCGTCGTTAGTCAGATTAAAGTCCGAAATGTCACTTTTTGCAAACAGTCGAATTGGGACTCGAGACTACTTCCATTGAGTCCAAAATGGTGTTTGCGACTTTTTTGAGTATAAGCATCGATATGTTTGGAGTAAGTTGAATTTTGCTATTTTCTAAGTGGGCTTTTGGGTTTGGGTTTCACCCAACTCAGCCCCCTCTCTTCATCCATTCACTCATTTCATTTCTTTTTCTCAAGCTCAACTGAAAATGGGGGAAGAGAATGGGAAATAGAAATTCAAAACCCTAGTTTCCTTTTGCAGACTCAATTCTTGCTCCAAAATCAAAGAGAAGCTTAGGTAAGCCTCCTCTTTATCTTCTCCAACTCATTCTCTCTTTAATTTCAGAAATTTCCTAAACCTAACTTAGGAAATGTTCTTCTTTTGAGCTTAGATTCAAGCTTCTAGAGTTGAAGTTGAAGAGTAGTTTATCTTCCTTTGCTTTCAAGCTTCTCCTTCATCGTTTTTGGGTTTAAAGGTGAGTTCTTTAACTCACATCTACGTCTATAACTTTCATTGTTGTTAGGTATGAATTCCTAACGCTTGTTCATGTTCATTTGCTTTTGATTTGAGTTGATTTGGTGAATTTTCCAATTTTGGTGTTTTGAAGTCAAAATATTTAAAAATCCTATCTTGGATGTTTTGACATGTTTTGGTGGTGTTTCGGAGAGCCTATAAGGCTGGGTTGTCATAAATCCCTAGTCTCTGTTGCTCATCCGATCGCTTCCGGTTTGGATTTTTGCCCATTTTGGGCAAGGCTGATTTTTGCCTAGCAGGCAATTTCAGACGTCTGGAACAAAATCCAGACGTCTGGTTTCAAATTCAGACGTCTGGTTGAAAAATCCAGACGTTTGGAATTGGTCCCTGGAAAACGCAAAAAGGCAGAGGAAAAATCCAAACGTCTGGAAATCCAACCAGACGTCTGGTTGGAATTTCAGACGTCTGAAATGTGCAGTTTTGCCTATTTTAGGCTAGAACCTAGGGCCAGACGTCTGGATCAACCCCCCAGACATCTGGAAGTGTTCACTTTGCCTATTTTGAGCTGTTTTGAGTGGATTTCCAATGTTTATCGATTTTAGTTGCTCCGATTAGTTGTTATCACTTTTATCGACCTTGATGACTTCTTTTTCGGGATTTTTGGGAATATCAATTTTGATGGATTTGGTATCGATTTCTTTGGATTTAATTCACGTCTTCGTATGTGAATCTTTGGTGATTGATTGTTTCTACAATCGTTTTTGTGATTTGTCACTTCTAAATACAAAGGTTTCTATACTAGTAGTAAATATTCAAACTCTTTCATCAAAACGATTTCGACACTATTTTAAATATAAAACTCTCTTTTAAAACCGTTTTGCAATCTATTAGTATATAAAAACCTTTACCTCATTCATATGAGAAAATCTAATTAAACGGCTTAGCAAAACAAGTGGTATGAAACACTTGCGTTTACTTCGTCGGTTAATTTTTGGACTTGTTCGATTGAAATTCTTGTGACAATTTTCGAGTGGAAGTCTACAATCTGTTCGTAAATATTTGAGTTAAGCTAGTGGTTATGGGACATGAAGCTAAACTCTTATATTTACTAGCTTAGTGTAATTTACACTTATTTTCGAGTGGAAGTCTACAATCCGTTCGTAAATATTTGAGTTAAGCTAGTGGTTATGGGACACGAAGCTAAACTATTATATTTACTAGCTTAGTGTAATTTACACTTGTCGATCATTGATGATCATTTTGTGTTTTAGACTAGCCATTGAGCGATGTCTCTTTGTTATTATGGGGATTAAAACCCATTTGGGGAGCTTCGGCTCAAATTTGGCGGGGTAGCGACCCGTGGTCTTCGGACCGTTCATGGAGCAATCGGCTCAATGAGTCTGTGCATGAGTCGTATCTTTTAGGGTGCGTCGATGTTCGGCTCATTTATCCGCGTGGGGAACTGTACCACGACCGAATCTATGCATGAGGCGTATCTTTTAGGGTGCGTCGATGTTCGGTTCATTTATAGGGTTAGCGACCCATGGAATAGCGTTCCGTTTGTGATACACGTGTTGGTGAGTTTTCGTGCTCCCGTTTGTGATAGGCCTTCCCCCTTTTTGAGATTTCTGGATTTCTGGTTGTGATTTCTAGAATTTGTGTTTCACCAATTTTCGTGGATTGGCATTGATATGTTTTGTCAATATTTGTGTTTTGGTGAATAAAATAAAGAATGTGATTCTTTTTGGTGCTTCAAGTTGATTTGAGATATTATATGATTTTTGTTGTTATTTGATGTATACTTGACACAGTATGACATTTATGTTATCATACGTTTTTGGTCATATCTCTTATTCTATATCATTTTATCTGATATTTATAGCTAGACTGATCCGTTTATTATTTTCCTCTTAAATAATACTCGGGTCAGACCGAGGTATTTCAGGTGCTCCTGCTTGACTTCTTATCAGGGATTATCATCTGATTCTTTTGGCTAACTACATTAGATTAGTAGTTTTTGTTATTATACATTTGAGATATCGACTCCTTGATGTATAATTATTCTTTTGTCTAGCACTTTATCTATTCTCTTGTGATGTAGTGGATCTTGTTTTACCACTACTTTGATGTACACTTCTTTGTGTTATATTCATATCTGTTTCCGTCTTTGTGATATGAATATCTATGACTGATTTGTGTTATGTTTATTTCTATATTTGTTTCCGAGGTCCACTTAGCCACTGTGTGGTAGCTTTGAGTTTGTATTTGATATGTCGGATTTCCTCTTGAAATGAAATACATGTTACACTATCTGACATATCGGTACTCGCACAAAGCAATTACACAGATGGTCGCTCCTCAATAGCCTTATTCTTCGCGCTAGTTGACGGCATTACTCCATAGTGTCCTTGGCTAGCGTGAGTATAGAGGTGGGGCATCACAGCATGGTATCGGAGCCAAACTTCGGAACAATGTAGAATAATCTAGCAAGGACCATTGTCCTAAGTCTCTCTTAGGAATCGTGCCATAGGATTTAATTCGAGTCTTCGTACCGTTCTATCCTATTTTCTTTTATGATGCCTTGTTTTATCAATCAAGTTTGTTTGATATTCATTTTGAGAATAACCTTTTTTTCCCTCTTTACTTTCTTTCTTTCTTAAAGAAGAGAAATGGTTAGATCTGGCAGCCCCAGCGCCGGTCAATCCAGTGCCACTTCTCTGGATGGCGTCTTCATGTCTGCCCAACAACTTTTGGATCTTGTGAAGAATTAAAGGTTTATTTGTGCTTTGAGTAAAAAACCCAAAAAGGTTTTACCTCTGAGATTAGAAGTGCCTTTCGACCAGTTTGTGGATATCACTCTTCGACTCGAAGAGACCGATAAAGAAAATGATGTTGAAGTTGTGGATGCCAAACAAAACTTCAACATCAACAAGAAAAGGCATATTAAGTTCAAAAGCCCTAATCCCAACAAGAAAGGGAAGCATGCAATCTCGGTAGCAAAGACTCCTACCACTAGTCGTGGACGATGCTACAATTGTGGTTCTACGGACCACTATGCAAATAAGTGTCCGAAACCTTATTTTTGTCGTTATTGCAAAAGTTCGGGCCATCTTATATCTACATGTCCCATACTCCAAAGTAGGAGAGAGAGAGAGTTGAATGTTGTGCAAGCCCCTAGTAATACTTCTCTTGGCCAAGGTATTTCTCATTCTATCCTTGACGATATTTGTTTTGTGATTATCTTATTCGAGTTCCTTTTGATTTGGGTTCTTCCCATTATTTTATATCAAAAGAACTTGATGATTCTTTCTCTTTTAATATTATGGGCTTGATGACTTCATTGAGAGTTGCGAATCCGATTGGTGGATCCGCAACACTCAGATTACTTTGTGAAAATGTCGAGATTATTTTATGTGATTATTCTTTTCAAGCCGATTTGCATGTTATGCGTTACTTAGGCTATGAAATTGATTTTTTGGGAGAGCATTGGCTTGATCATTATGAAGCCTACATCCTATGTCCTGAGCGGACTATTTATCTTCGACATTCTCAATCTGTTAAGCAGATTTCTATAATTTTTAAAAGATTTTGATTTTCAAAATTTGATGGCAACATTTTATTCTTTAAATCCACTTGATGAGGAAGATGTTATTTCTCTCATTCAAGTAATTCGTGAATTTTCCGATATTTTGAGTTTGTCTTAGGATTATCCCCTAAGCAATCTATTGTGTGGTGCTAAGGTCTTTTCAGCTTGACCTTGCCACCGGTTTTCATCAGCTACGAGTTGCGGAGGGTAGCATTCCACTTACCGCATTCCGCACTCGTTATGATTCTTGTGATTGGTTCGTTATGTCATTCGGTTTGACGAACCTTCCAGCTTATTTCATCCATCTTATGAATCGAGTATTCTGCGAATATCTCGATGAGACCATCCTTGTATTTATTGATTATGGATGAAAATAACAAATTTAAAAATTTTGCAAATCTTTTTAATAAGATTTATTTATGAGTATAATTGGATTTTTGTTCTTAAAACGAACAAAGAATATTCGTAAAGTTTTTAAGAGAGGTTTTTATCATAAAGAAAATGATTTTGTGATTGTATTGCTGTTGGAGATGTTTCATCCGGTCTCCCCGAACCAGACATGCCGGACCACCCAGAAGTCTCCCACCGAATCAAAGCCTTCCAAATCTCCTGCCGAACCAACCCATTGCCGGTCCAAATCTCCTGCCGAACCAACTCATTGCCGGTCCAAACCTCGCCTCCCACCACCGAACCAACTCATTGTCGGACCAAGCCTCGCCTCCAACCACCGAACCAAAGTCCTATCAGGCCAGATTGTAGCAGCCCAGGCCCACCAGCTGCTATATACCTCCAAGACCCCTACCCCCAGCCTCACTCTATAAATAGAGGGGCAGGGGTACAGCAATGGGGGACAAGTTTGAGAGCTCAAGCACGGAAGGAACTCTTCAAACAACTTTCTTTTACTTGTACCAAAGCTTTGTACTTGTAATCATAACAAAAGAAGAGAAATAACATATAAAGTGGACGTAGGCACATTCTGGCTGAACCACTATAAATTTGCGTGTCTTTTTACAGTTTAGCCCCTGTTTTTTACGTATTTGCATAAATCGCTCAAATTACTAAGAATAACATAAGATCTACTAAATCATACAACTTTGAGGTGTTTGTCCATTTTTTGTGCAAACATTTTTGGTGCTTTCACTGAGAGCTAGAAGCTCGAAGCTTCAGCTTCATCCACTTAACGAGTTTTCCTAACAGCATTGTCCGCCGCTTGGAAAACATGCCTCCCAAACAGAGAAAAGATGTTAGCAAAGGAAAAAACATCGCATCCAGCAGCCTTCCAGATCCAGCTGTCACGGACCAAGTAGATCGTCCTCCTCCAGCAACAGTAACCAATGAAGAACAGGCTAACCCAACTACTCCTGCCACAGAACAACCTGCAGCAATTACTAGAGCAGATCTGGACTGAGTTGTGGTTGAAGTAACTAACCGCTTCACGTCCCAACAGGAAGCCTTGGTGGGTCATCTCATGTCACGCTTAAGGGATGCTGAAGAATCCAACCGCAACACTGAATCATGGGGCGAGTCCCAGTCTGGAGGATCTCAGAGACAACAAAGATCTCCCTTCTTCGAAGGAGCTAACGGCAGAAGTAGCCGTGGTAGGAGCCGAGACCGAGCACAGCCCGAAGTTAGGCCTGAGGAAACGTTTGGTACCGAACCCAACAGGGAAGGTACCGGGCGAAGGTCAACTGTAGTTGAGCCTGTCATGCTGCCTAACCACAGAAACGCCAGTGAACGGGGCCGAGCTAGAGTCCAGACCGAAGTTGGACCCGAGGAAGTGCTCAGATCAGAACCCAACAGGGGGAGATCAAGGAAAGGGCCAACTATAGCTGACCCAAGCATGCTCCCAGAAGATCAAAGGCAGCCACTGGAAAATATGAGGAATGATGGATGATACCATCCCTACAGGTCATCTGGACGGAATCAATCCCAAAGAACAGAACCAAACTCATTTCTGTCTACTCCAAGTTCTGATGAAAGGATGGCACGCTTATTCAGAGAGTGTGTCCAACGGGAGCAAAGAGATCGAGGGATAGGCGCTAGGGTAACCAGTCCTTTCGCCCGCAATATCGAAATTGCTATCACCCCCCGAGAATGGAAGATGCCAACGATGGAACCCTACAAAGGAACCTCTGATCCCGTAGTACATTTACAAAGGTACATGCAGCATATGCTCATGAGTGGAGCAACAGAGGGAGTACTATGCAAATGCTTTCCGCTCTTCTTAGCAGATCTTGCTACCTCCTGGTTCTGTCATCTACCCCAAGGATCCATCAGCTCGTGGGAAATGTTGAAAGAAAAATTTATCAGCCAGTTTCGCATTCATGTGGAGCAACCTAAGGACGCTTATTCCTTATCCAGCGTCAAACAGAAACCTGGAGAAAAGCTGCAGCAATACCTAACCAGATTCAACGCCGCAGCAGCCGCAGTCCAAGATGCCGATGAGAAGCTTATCCTAATGGCCCTCTGCAGTGGTGTGCATCCGGACACTAAATTTGCTAGAAGGTTGACAAAAGAAAAGCCAGCTACTTTACCCGATTTCTTCCATGAAGCCGGGAAATACATGAGGCTTGAGGATGCTGCCGTTGAGGGGCAGTCAGGACAGCAAAATAAGACAACCCATGGCAACGCCCCTACTGTGGCAAGGGACGTTCGAAGAACTGATTCCAGAGACAATGCTGGGGGCAAGAAGGGAGAAAAGCGCCTATATCGGCCAGGGCCAAGATTCGACACTTACACTCCTTTGAACGAGACCGTCGAAAATATTTTCCTTGCCACCCAAGGTGAAGTTAGGTACAAACGCCCACCGTACAAGAAGGAATCAGATAACGCACAGAAGTCTGGAAAATTCTGCCGCTTCCACGAATCTCACGGGCATGATACCAACGAATGCCATCATCTCCGAGATCTGATTGAGGAACACATCAGAAGAAAGAAACTGGAACGTTATGTAAAAGGTCAGGACAGGACCCCAGCTCCTGCCAATGAAAACCCAAGGCTACCCTCCCCGGGGGCCGACAGGGGAAACCGCAACGCTAGCAGCTCTAGTCAGGAAAAGATAGTGGTCCATACCATCTCAGGAGGGCCACACATCGCAGACAGAAGCTGGAAAGAGATGGAAAGATACGGAAAGTCGCTTAGAGACAATAAAGACTATGTCAATTCGGTTATAGAAGAGCGCCACCCGAAGCGGAAAGAAAGTAATGACATCACGTTCGGTAAGCGTGACCTAGAAGGAAGGCAGTACCCTCACATGGATCCCATGGTCATCTCTGCCCGACTTGGTCCTGCCGAAGTCTACCGAATCCTGGTAGACACTGGAAGCTCGGTAAACATCCTGTTCAAACACGCATTCGACAAAATGAAGCTATCAATGAAGGATGTATCCCCCTGCGATAAACCATTACACGGCTTCACTGGAGACGCGAAGATGCCCCTCGGGCAACTGGACCTTTTTGTTGAGATTGGAAGCCATCCCCGCTCTGCTGTACGGAAACAAACGTTTGTGCTAATAGAAAACCAGTCGGCCTACAACGCCTTCTTGGGAAGGCCATCCTTGTCTGACTTCCAAATTGTCTTAGCCCTATGGTGCCTAAAGATGAAATTCCCAACGGACAATGGAGTAGGGGAAGTGGAAGGAGATCAGGACGTTGCTCGAGACTGCTATGTGACTGAACTTCGCAACAACCACAGGAAGGATAAAGGGAAGGGTGTAGAGATTGCCCTCTGCACAAAAAGTCTAGAAGCGTAGCAATTAAAGAAAGCCCCTCCTCTTCGATATACCAGCGACCCTTTCAATGAATTAGATCCTAGGGACAAAGAGGAGGAGGCCACCGCCAAGCCTGCAGAGGCTATGGAGTTTATATCTGTAGACAAGCATGACTCAAGTAGACTATTGAAAATTGGATCCCAACTAAAAGCCGAATTGAAAGAACAACTCATCGATTTTCTCCGCCACAACTTGGATGTATTCGCTTGGTCACACGCTGACATGACTGGAATCTCCCCCGACATAGCATGCCACGTATTAAACATTGATCCTACCAAGGCGCCTGTAAAACAAAGAAAGAGAAGCATGGGGGCAGAGCGATCAGCAGCCCTCGATGAAGAAGTAAAAAACCTACTCACCAATGACTTCATACGAGAAGCTATCTACCCGGAATGGATCGCCAACCCGGTGCTGGTAAAAAAGGCTAATGGGAAGTGGCGAACCTGCATTGACTTTTCCAACCTAAACGACGCCTGCCCAAAGGATTGCTTCCCACTTCCCAGAATCGACCAACTTGTAGACAGCACAGCCGGGCATGAACTCCTATCTTTTATGGATGCATACTCAGGATATAACCAAATTCCTATGCATGCTCCCGACCAAGACCACACTAGTTTCATCACCGATCGAGGTTTATACTGCTATAAGGTAATGCCTTTCGGACTTAAAAATGCAGGAGCCACCTACCAGCGCCTCGTCAACAAGATGTTTGCGGGGCTGATAGGACAAACTATGGAAGTATATGTGGATGACATGCTAGTAAAGTCAAGGAAAGCCAAAGATCACGTGAGCCACCTAGGCAAGATGTTTCAAGTACTTCGACAATATGGAATGAAGTTGAATCCGCTAAAATGCTCCTTCGGAGTGTCATCTGGAAAGTTCTTAGGATTCATCGTTCATGCCAGAGGGATAGAAGCAAACCCTGAACAAGTCCGAGCGCTAAGGGATATCAAGATACCTTCCACTCGGAAGGAAATGCAAAGTTTGAACGGAAAAGTGGCCGCTCTAAGCTGATTCATCTCCAAGGCGACGGACAAGTGCGTCCCCTTTTTTGAGGCTCTAAAGAAAGACAAGGGAAAGTTCGAATGGACTGACGAATGCCTGACCGCTTTCCTTCACTTAATCGAACACCTCCAGAAACCACCGGTGCTCTCAACTCCAAGCGAAGGAGAAGAATTATACCTATACCTCGCTGTGTCATCCCACGCCCTAAGCGCTGCCTTGGTAAGGGAAGACAACCGCACGCAACGGCCGGTTTACTTCGTCAGCAAAAGGTTTACTGGGGCAGAAGTTAGATACCCTAAACTTGAGAAATTAGCATACTGTCTACTAATCACTTCACGAAAACTACGTCATTACTTCCAATCCCATTCCATCAAAGTTCTGACCGACCAACCACTGAGGCAGGTACTCCATCGTCCCGACACTTCTGGGCGATTACTTAAATGGTGTATTGAACTGAGTCAGTATGATATCACCTATCACCCTCGCACCGCCATCAAGGGACAGGCCATGGCTGATTTCATTGCAGAGTTCACTACCAACGAAGATCAGGAGCAATTGAAAATAACAGGAGATATCAAGTGGAATCTCTTTGTGGATGGTGCATCAAACGAACAAGGCTCGGGGGTAGGTGTAGTAATAATCACTCCCAGGGGAAACAAACTGCACTATGCTATAAGGTTGGAGTTCGCTGCCACCAACAACGATGCAGAATATGAAGCGGTGATAGCTGGGCTAGAAATTGCCATAGAAATCGGGGCCAATTCTTTGTGTATTCACAGCGATTCTCAACTTATTGTTAACCAAATACTAGGAGAATTCCAAGCTCGAGAAGAACGACTCATAGCATATCTAAAGAAGACCAGGTTACTTCTCAGCCGATTGGACCACTACATAGTCAAACACATCCCTCGGGAGGAGAACCGAGAGGCCGACGAATTAGCAAAGCAAGCAAGTGTGAGAGACATCACCCTCCTCGGGGCAGTGACCATCTCAAAGCAAATGGCGCCAAGTTTTGAACAAGTGAATCTGTTAACTGCAACCGAGGAAGCAACTTGGATGACTCCCATCCGAAACTACCTACAGAGTGGCACACTACCCGACGGGCGTAATGAAGTCAAGAAAATCTTGAGGAAAGCATCCCGCTATACAATACAAGAAGACATCCTCTATCGGTGCGGCTTCTCTAACCCATTGTTAAGGTGTCGCCGAAAGGGAAGCCAAGGAAATCTTATCCAACATCCATCAGGGGAGCTGTGGAGATCACACCGGAGGGCAAACATTAGAAAAAAAGATACTCCGATACGGATATTTCTGGCCCACCTTAAGCAAGGACGCCTTAGATTTCGTCAAGAGGTGTGACAGATGCCAAAAATTTGCTAAGATTCCACGGCTACCAACAACTGAGATTACTCAAATGACCAGCCCTTGGTCCTTCGCAATATGGGGAATTGACTTAATCGGCGAGCTACCGAGGGGCCGAGGCGGGGCCAAATATGCTATAGTGGCAGTTGATTATTTCACCAAATGGGTGGAAGCGGAACCTCTAAATAAAGTATCTTCAGCAAAAGTTATTAACTTCTTGATCAAAAATGTTCTATGCAGGTACGGAGTCCCACTCAAAATCATATCAGACAATGGACTTCAATTTGACAGCGAGGAATTCGCCAACTGGTGCCAAGAACACCGAATTCATAAAAGCTTCTCATCCGTAGCATATCCCCAGGCAAACGGACAAGTCGAAGCAGTCAACAAAATTCTGAAAACTCTAATCAAAAAGAAGCTCGAAAAATCAAAGGGCGCTTGGGTGGATGAACTTCCTACGGCACTATGGGCCTATCGCACATCTTTCAGAACATCGACAGGGCACACTCCTTTCTCCTTGGCATACGGATCGGAGGCTATGCTCCCAGTTGAAACTATTGTGCCTTCCCACCGTCGGATCCACTATAACCCAGAAGAGAACGAAGAACTCCTTCACATGTCTTTGGATCTAATCGAGGAGAGAAGAAACGATGCAGTCCTCAAAACAGCAGCCCACAAGCAAAAAGTGGCAACACAATACAACTCCAAAGTCAAGCATCGTACCTTACAGGAAGGGGATCTTGTCCTCAAGCGAATCTTCCCTCGCCCCAGAGCATTAGACCCAATCTGGGATGGACCATATGTAATTCATAAAGATCTCCACAACGGAGCCTATATTTTGTCAACAGTGGACGGAGAGGTGTTCCAGAGGGCATGGAACATCCAACACCTCCGTCGATACTTTTCTTAACTTGTATTGCCCATATGAAGTGAATTAACAAAGAGAATCAGTGGACGTAGGCATTTTCGTGCCGAACCACTTTAAAAAACCCTGTCTCTTTTTTAACTTGTTCCTTTGTATCTTGGCTGCTTGTTAACTTTATCCTTTTCTGTTGAACAAAATCCTGAGTATATAGCATTTCTATTCAAAGCACTCCACAACGCAACTTCACCTGGACAAGACCCAACAGGTACTATGCGAATCTATGCCCTCGCCAATGAGACACTTTTGCTCCAGCATCCCTCTGCTGCGGGTTAACTCATTGCTCGCGACAGCCCTTAAAGCCAACTGTAATGAGCCGATTATAAGCCACCGAGAAGGCCGACTATAGCCGAGGCAGCTCATTACGGCGTTAGGCTCGCCGGCAACTGTGAACCGACTATAAGCCCCAACATAAGGTGTGGCCAGCCAGGGGCACTTCACAGTTGACGATCGGCACCCACGCTAGCCGGCCACAGTAAATCGAATAATACCCACGATTACAGGCCATAATGGCCCGGGTAGTTACTGTGCGCGATCTCGGCTCCGATGTGTCTTAAGTGCGGCTGTGGTAAAAAAGAATTAACTCCCCGCGGATGCGTAAGATGTGTGACGAATGTCTCTAAGACCCACAGCTAGGGAAAGTGACTACAAAACCCGTTTGCCACGAACTTAAGCACATCGAAGGCCTTCCGTGATTGGAAGTTTTACCTTTTTACGTATTTCAATTTTACTTAAAAAGCTTTTTCCCTATCCCCTATAACAATCCCTAAAGTACATGATACAGAGTAGGAGATACTCGCCAATGGGTGTAGGGACTCACAGTGGCAGGACATTCGACTACATTCCATGCTCGGTCATACAAGATATTCAAGACTGCCATCTACGATTAAAACATGAAAGGCGGTATTTTCTTCTTTTATGTACAAATACATGACTATAATTTGTTCACACCACACGCTAATATTGCAAGTCATGAAATTATGATTTAGAACCAGAGTCTAACATCAAACACAATTTAATTACAAGAATATACATAGCTATATTTCTCATACGATATGCCAAAATAACAGCAAACATTCAAAAGACGACAAAATCAGCTTAAGTTAAAGAATTACACGTTAAAAATAAGACTATTTATTACAAGTGGCAAAATATCACAACCTAAAGGCTACGTTACTATTTTTTCGACTAACATATACAACACTGTCGAATCCACAAAAGGGGTTTTTCCAGGTATAATCAAGGAGCCGGCTGCAGTGGAGCTTTATCCTTGCCCTGTTGACCCCCTGTCAAAAAAAAGAGGGGGACTCATTAGCAATAAGCAACCAGGTTGATGGAGAAACTAAAAAGGGAGACTTACCAGCGCCTGCTTCCTGACTATCCTGATCGTCATCCTCTACCTGCACGCCTACCTCCTCAACGGCAAGCAACCGCATACCTTCCTTCACCGCCACCTTCTCCTCCTTGGCAAACTGGGCAGTGACCGCATCCATGCTGAAGGCCACGCCACCATCTTTATCCGCATCGGCCTTGGCCTCCTCCAGAGCCCGAAGATAGATCTTAGCCATGATCCTGGGATAATCATCCATCCAGGATAGGTTACCCTGCTTCCAAGTTCGGAAGTACATGTCCTGAAGCATTTCATCCATCATCCCCTCATTCTCCTCAAACTCCCTCATCCGGGCCTCGGAAGCCAATAACCTCCCAACGGCAGCATCTCTCTTCGATCGGTATCTCGAGCAGTCGGCTAGAAGGGATCCCCGCATTGCCTCAATCTCCTCCCTCAACTTAGCTTGAGCAAGCTCTGCAGCCTCAAGTTTCCCGGACAACTCCTCCACCTGCTCGAGATCTGCTTTCCGAACTTCGTCCACCGTGGCAATAGCCATGTCAATCCGTTCTTTGCAAGTAGCTTCCATTTTCCACAATTCGGCCCCACTGGCCTCTTCCATGGTTTTCCTTAATCGTCCAGTAGCAGCCTCATGCTGAGAAATCTGAATAGCCTGATCCGCAAGCTGTTTGGCCTGATCCGAAACCACCAATCGAAGTCGGATATTGGCGCTCCCAATCTCCTCTCCGGCCTTAACCAGCCGGGCATGATGCCCCATCAGCTTCTTGGTCTCCTCCGCCACCCGATCAATATTAGCCTTGGCCTCGTCTCCTATAGTGATTATACGAGTAGTGAGTAAATCGAGATCTAAGGACTTAGCTTCATCAAGTACCCGTACCATGGGGTTGCGGGGGAGAAGGTGTTCACCAGTGACTTCGTCGAAGGTAATATCATGAGAGCTTGGATCTAGATCAGGATGACCCGCAAATGGATTACGAGCCAAATCAGGATGGTCGATATGAATAACAGAAGGGTTTCCGGACGGGTGCGGAGAAGGCACAAACTCGCTATCCTCCTCCGTGATATCATGAAGAGGCTGAGCCGGGAGCTGAGGACCAGGCGAAGGTTCGGATAAAGGACGACTCCTCTTTCTCTGCTGAATACCCTCTTCGATAACCCCGAGAAGAGGACGGTAGCCGACTACATCCCCGGAGCGGTGGGTCGAAGGCTTCGGCTTGACAGAAGTTTTGGAAAGCTTGTACTGTTCAAGCCTGTGCCGAAAGTCTGAGGCTTTGACCGTTCTACCTGCTCCTGATATGAAGAAAAAGTGTCACAAGCATATAATGTTCTATACTTCAAGAAAACACGGCAAATTAAAAGGAGAGAAACACATCTGTTGTTGTACAAACCCTGGGGAGGAGTAGGATACTGCAATAGGTCCTGGATTTCATTCCAGGACGGGAGCGGGTCATAAAATATTCCTAAGTCCCTATCATTAGTGAAGCATGCAGGAGTCAAGAGTTCACCTTGAATCGTCGGAGCCACCCTGGCTGGAATGGTCTGGGAAGACTCGCTTGCACCGGTCCCGGCCTTGTCCGCTTTCCCGGTTTTCTCTACCAAAGCCGGATCTCCGTCCAGCCCCTCGAAAGCCTGGTGGAACGCATCGTCCGTCCACTCCTGAATCTCGCCCGCTTGCCCAGGGAGCAAGGCCCCGATGCCATCGCCACCTTTATCACCTTCCCGACCATCTCCACCCTCGCCTCTTTCCTCCTCTATGTCTTCCTCCTCCCGGGTAAGTGGACAATTGCTGGGGGAAGGACCGTCCGACTTCTTGAGTTTCTTACCTCCGACAGCTGAAGGTTTTGTGAAAGGTTTCCTCTTGCTACTCTCTACCGTAACACCTTCCTTGGTCTGAGCAGCCGCCCTCTCCTCCGCCGTTTCCCTCAGCTTAACTACTGACTGCTGCGGAAGGATTAAGTTATATTCCAGAAGAATCGCATTTCTGATCAAGAAGGCAGACGATCTATATTTCCCAAGAATAGCTTCTATCTCAGCCGCCGTCTGAACCAGGCGGTCAGTCTCCACAACCGGAAAGCCACCTGTCGCTAGCAAAAATGAGAAAGTATGAGAAGAAGCATCGCAATCGGAATAGAAATTATAAGTAAAAGCATCAACTTACATCCAGAAGTAAAGCGCCGGATTGAAACGGAGTCGTCCCTAACAAAGAACCACTCTTTCTTGAACATGCTGAATTTAGAGTACAGATCCAAGACCGGCTTGAAGGTCACGGCTGACTCCAAGCTAATGTATGGGGACCCCTTCTTATAGCCCCTCAAATTGTACAAGTACCGGATCTCCCGGTTGGAAGGAGCACGACCATACTTCCTCTGGAAAATGACGAAGAGGCTCACCAGGATAGCATAGGAGTTGGGTTGAAGCTGGAATGGGGCCACCTTGAGATATGTAAGGAAGCTGATTACCCAAGCATTAAGAGGCAGAATGGCACCACACATGCAGTGGTATCTGCTGTAAGCAAAGTACCCCTCAGGGGGGTCGTATGGCATGACATCTCTCCCTGGCAACAGCATTCGCGCCCTATCAATTCCGAAAGAACGAGAGATGGCATCAAGCTGCTCCTCCTTGAGGGAACTAGGAAAACAGTCGGGCGGGGAGTTCAGAATTTCCTAAGGGCCGTACCCGTCCACTGGTGATCTCGGGATTGGTCCATGACGTTCGGGATTCGGCTGAGCTGGGGGCACGGCAGAGGAACCTCCTTTGCCCCCGGATTTCTTTTTGTCTGATCGAGTTTCCGCTTTGCGAGACATTATCTACAATACCGGAAAAACACATTGTTAGAACAGAAGATGTAAACAAGTATATGACGTCATTCAGTAAAAACATATTCAGTATCATTTTTCATTCGGAATTCAAGATCCCTGAGTTCATCCGATTACTCAAGTGTAAAACTCATTCGGCATCCCAGTGTGAGAGTTCATTCGGTCACGCCAATCAATGGCTCATTCGGCATCTCAATGTGAGAATTCATTCGGTTAGTCAGGGGTCCAAAATTTCCGAGTTCATTCGGTAGCCTAGCCCTAGAAGTTCATTCGGCAGAAAGCAAACTCACCTGATTCGGCAGTTCGAATAATCGATTCGGTTATCGCAGTTGGTAAGGAAATATGAAGGTTAGAGACTCCTATTTATAAAGCAAGGTTTAATAGCCGGACCAGGTGGTTCGGTCCTCAGGCCGAATACAAGGGCTCAGCTGGAACAAAGCGCGGCACCTATAAGCACGTACCCCACTTTGGGGGGAAAGTGTTGGAGATGTTTCATCCGGTCTCCCCGAACCAGACATGCCGGACCACCCAGAAGTCTCCCACCGAATCAAAGCCTTCCTAACTCCAACCGGACCAACCCATTGCCGGTCCAAATCTCCTGCCGAACCAACCCATTGCCAGTCCAAATCTCCTGCCGAACCAACCCATTGCCGGTCCAAATCTCCTGCCGAACCAACCCATTGCCGGTTCAAATCTCCTGCCGAACCAACTCATTGCCGGTCCAAACCTCGCCTCCCACCACCGAACCAACTCATTGCCGGACCAAGCCTCGCCTCCAACCACCGAACCAAAGTCCTATCAGGCCAGATTGTAGCAGCCCAGGCCCACCAGCTGGTATATACCTCCAAGACCCCTACCCCCAGTCTCACTCTATAAATAGAGGGGCAGGGGTACAGCAATGGGGGACAAGTTTGAGAGCTCAAGCACGGAAGGAACTCTTCAAACAACTTTCTTTTACTTGTACCAAAGCTTTGTACTTGTAATCATAACAAAAGAAGAGAAATAACATATAAAGTGGACGTAGGCACATTCTGGCTGAACCACTATAAATCTGCGTGTCTTTTTACAGTTTAGCCCCTGTTTTTTACGTATTTGCATAAATCGCTCAAATTACTAAGAATAACATAAGATCTACTAAATCATACAACTTTGAGGTGTTTGTCCATTTTTTGTGCAAACAATTGCCCATTGAGTGCTTTAAGAATTCTGGTCGATGCGCTTGATCAACGTTATCGATAGGAATTTCCTAAACACTATGATGAGACAGTCAGACACAATAAATTGACTTGTAAAAAGTAAATTTTTCTAAAAAGATGATTACATAAAGTTAATTATAATTTTGAAAGTCTTAGCTTTTCAGGAAAGAGAATCGATTAAGGGAACTCTTTTCTGATGCTTTTATTCTTGCGGTTCCCGAAGGGAACCAAGACTTTATTGATTATACCGATACTAGTCGTATTGGTTTTGGTGTCGTTCTCTTGCAAAAGGGAATGTGTTATCACATATGCTTCTTGACAATTAAAGCTTGTCGAGACTAGATATGCCACTCATGATCTAGAGCTCGCGGCTATTGTTTTCGCTCTTAGAATTTGGCTCATTATCTTTTGGGAGAGAAATTTGTTCTCTACTCCGATCATAAATCTTTGAAGTATTTATTTTCTCAAAAGGAACTTAATTTGCGTCGACAACGTTGGCTCGAGTTCCTTACATCTTATGATCTTTATATTCTTTATACTCCCGGAAAAGGAAATCGTGTTGCCGATGCCCTTAGTCGTAAGCAACAATTGGTTGTTTCCATGATGATATCCGAATGGAATGATCTCGCGACTTTATCCACTTATGAGATTCAAGATCGTGAATCCAATTCATGTTCATCTCTTTTGTTATGTAGCCTTGAGGCTCATTCTTCCCTTTTAGACCGCATTCTTGAAGCTCTAAACCATGATCCCGAATTGGTTCCTCTTAGCCAAAGTTGTAGGAATAAAATTGATATTGAAGGTTTGAAAGACTCTGATATTGGTGCTCGTGGCGGTATTCGAAAATTTGGTAGACTTATTATGCCAAATATTATTGATCTTCGTAAAGATATATTAGAAGGTTCTCATCGTTCTAAATTTACCATTCATCCTGGTAGTAGTAAAATGTACGCGAACATGAAGCGACTTTATTATTGGGATGAAATGAAATCTGATATTGCTAACTTCAATAAACGTTGCATGACTTGCCAACTCGTAAAGGCCGAGCATCAAAGGCCCGGTGGGTTATTGCAACCTTTAGAAATTCCAATATGGAAGTGGGATCAAATTTCCATGGACTCTATTGACGGTCTTCCCCGTTCTCGTTCGGGCCATGATAGCCTATGGGTGATAGCTGATAGACTTACTAAGTCCGCCCATTTTATTCCCGTTCGGTCCAATCGGACCGTACCTATTTTGGCTAAACTTTTTGTCAAGGAAATTGTTAAATTTCATGGAGTTCCTACATATATTGTTAGCGATCATGATCCATTGTTTTCTAGTGGATTCTGGAAAGGTCTTCAAAAAGCTTTGGGAACAAAGCTTAATTTTAGCACCGCTTATCATCCTCAGTCCGATGGACAAACCGAGCGTGTGAATCAAACTCTTGAAGATCTCTTTCGTGCATGTGTTCTTGATTTTGGTGGAAGTTGGGAAGATCATATTCTTGTTGAGTTATCTTCCTATAATAGCTTCCAATCTAGTATTGGTATGGCATCTTTCGAGGCACTCTACGGAAGGCCATGCGGATTTCTTTCGTGTTGGCTTAAAGCCGGTGAGAAGCTGGTTTTAGGACCAGATTTTATTGGTATTCATTTGTGTTTCACCTATGATGGGTGTTGTGCGTTTCAGTTGATCGGGAAAATTAGCACCTCGATATATTGGTCCATTTCCCGTCACCTAACGTATTGGTTCTGTGGCTTATCGCCTTTATTTACCAGCTCAATTTTCTGCTATTCATGACATATTCCACATCTCTCAACTACGAAAATACCTTAGTAATTCCGATTTTATTCTTGAGCCCGGTGTAATTGAAGAAATTGAAGTTTCACCAAATTTGACTTATGAGCAACATTCTATTCGTATCATTACTTCGAAGGTTAAACGCCTTCGAAATAAAGATGTTCTTCTTGTGAAAGTTCAATGGTCCTCAAATCCTAAGGATTGCTCTTGGGAATCTTGAGAATTCATCGAGCAAACACATTCAGACTTACTCTTTCGTGCTCTTTATGGTGACTTCCTATTTCAAATTTTATTTTGTGTTGATATGCTTTTATGGTTGTTACTTTTTATTCTCCTCTTAATTATTACGAGGATGCAATTTCTTTAAGGAGGGGAGTCTGTAACAACCCGCATATTTTACGATTTTATATTTAAATATTTTATTTAAATATAGCATCGTTAGTCGGATTAAAGTCTGAAATGTCACTTTTTGCAAACAGTCGAATTGGGACTCGAGACTACTTTCATTGAGTCCAAAATGGTGTTTGCGACTTTTTTGAGTATAAGCATCAATATGTTTGGAGTAAGTTGAATTTTGCTATTTTCTAAGTGGGCTTTTTGGGTTTGGGTTTCACCCAACTCATCCTATACCCTAACTCAGCCCCTTCTCTTCATCCATTCACTCATTTCATTCTTTTTCTCAAGCTCAACTAAAAATGGGGGAAGAGAATGGGAAATAGAAATTCAAAACCCTAGTTTCCTTTTGCAAACTCAATTCTTGCTCCAAAATCAAAGAGAAGCTTAGGTAAGCCTCCTCTTCATCTTCTCCAACTCATTCTCTCTTTAATTTCAGAAATTTCCAAAACCTAACTTAGGAAATGTTCTTCTTTTGAGCTTAGATTCAAGCTTCTAGAGTTGAAGTTGAAGAGTAGTTGATCTTCCTTTGCTTTCAAGCTTCTCCTTCATCGTTTTTGGGTTTAAAGGTGAGTTCTTTAACTCACATCTACGTCTATAACTTTCATTGTTGTTAGGTATGAATTCCTAATGCTTGTTCATGTTCATTTGCTTTTGATTTGAGTTGATTTGGTGAATTTTCCAATTTTGGTGTTTTTAAGTCGAAATCTTTAAAAATCCTATCTTGGATGTTTTGACATGTTTTGGTGGTGTTTCGGAGAGCCTATAAGGCTGGGTTGTCATAAATCCCTAGTCTCTGTTGCTCATCCGATCGCTTCCGGTTTGGATTTTTGCCCATTTTGGGCAAGGTTGATTTTTGCCTAGCAGGCAATTTCAGACGTCTGAAACAAAATCCAGACGTCTGGTTTCAAATTCAGACGTCTGGTTGAAAAATCCAGACGTTTGGAATTGGTCCCTGGAAAACGCAAAAAGGCAGAGGAAAAATCCAAACGTCTGGAAATCCAACCAGACGTCTAGTTGGAATTTCAGACGTCTGAAATGTGCAGTTTTGCCTATTTTAGGCTAGAACCTAGGGCCAGACGTCTGGATCAACCCCCAGACATCTGGAAGTGTTCACTTTGCCTATTTTGAGCTGTTTTGAGTGGATTTCCAATGTTTATCGATTTTAGTTGCTCCGATTAGTTGTTATCACTTTTATCGACCTTGATGACTTCTTTTTCGGGTTTTTGGGAATATCGATTTTGATGGATTTGGTATCGATTTCTTTGGATTTAATTCACGTCTTCGTATGTGAATCTTTGGTGATTGATTGTTTCTACAATCGTTTTTGTGATTTGTCACTTCTAAATACAAAGGTTTCTATACTAGTAGTAAATATTCAAACTCTTTCATCAAAACGATTTCGACACTATTTTAAATATAAAGCTCTCTTTTAAAACCGTTTTGCAATCTATTAGTATATACAAACCTTTACCTCATTCACATGAGAAAATCTAATTAAACGGCTTAGCAAAACAAGTGGTATGAAACACTTGCGTTTACTTCATCGGTTAATTTTTGGACTTGTTCGATTGAAATTCTTGTGACAATTTTCGAGTGGAAGTCTACAATCTGTTCGTAAATATTTGAGTTAAGCTAGTGGTTATGGGACATGAAGCTAAACTCTTATATTTACTAGCTTAGTGTAATTTACACTTATTTTCGAGTGGAAGTCTACAATCCGTTCGTAAATATTTGAGTTAAGCTAGTGGTTATGGGACACGAAGCTAAACTATTATATTTACTAGCTTAGTGTAATTTACACTTGTCGATCATTGATGATCATTTTGTGTTTTAGACTAGCGATTGAGCGATGTCTCTTTGTTATTATGGGGATTAAAACCCATTTGGGGAGCTTCGGCTCAAATTTGGTGGGGTAGCGACCCGTGGTCTTCGGACCGTTCGTGGAGCAATCGGCTCAATGAGTCTGTGCATGAGTCGTATCTTTTAGGGTGCGTCGATGTTCGGCTCATTTATCCGTGTGGGGAACTGTACCACAACCGAATCTATGCATGAGGCGTATCTTTTAGGGTGCGTCGATGTTCGGTTCATTTATTGGGTTAGCGACCCATGGAATAGCGTTCCGTTTGTGATACACGTGTTGGTGAGTTTTCGTGCTCCCGTTTGTGATAGGCCTTCCCCCTTTTTGAGATTTCTGGATTTCTGGTTGTGATTTCTAGAATTTGTGTTTCACCAATTTTCGTGGATTGGCATTGATATGTTTTGTCAATATTTGTGTTTTGGTGAATAAAATAAAGAATGTGATTCTTTTTGGTGCTTCGAGTTGATTTGAGATATTATATGATTTTTGTTGTTATTTGATGTATACTTGACACAGTATGACATTTATGTTATCAAACGTTTTTGGTCATATCTCTTATCCTATATCATTTTATCTGATATTTATAGCTAGACTGATCCGTTTATTATTTTCCTCTTAAATAATACTCGGGTCAGACCGAGGTATTTCAGGTGCTCCTGCTTGACTTCTTATCAGGGATTATCATCTGATTCTTTTGGCTAACTACTTTAGATTAGTAGTTTTTGTTATTATACATTTGAGATATCGACTCCTTGATGTATAATTATTCTTTTGTCTAGCACTTTATCTATTCTCTTGTGATGCAGTGGATCTTGTTTTACCACTACTTTGATGTACACTTCTTTGTGTTATATTCATATCTGTTTCCGCCTTTGTGATATGAATATCTGTGACTGATTTGTGTTATGTTTATTTCTATTTTTGTTTTCGAGGTCCACTTAGCCACTGTGTGGTGCTTTGAGTTTGTATTTGATATGTCGGATTTCCTCTTGAAATGAAATACATGTTACACTATCTGACATATTAGTACTCGCACAAAGCAATTACACGGATGGTCGCTCCTCAACAGCCTTATTCTTCGCGCTAGTTGACGACATTACTCCGTAGTGTCCTTGGCTAGCGTGATTATAGAGGTGGGGCGTCACACGTTGCTTCATATCATTACCTGCACTTAATTTCTGGACCCCACAATCATCGCTCTTGACTAATGGCCTTGATAATCATGAAGTATGTTCAGTTAAATCCACCTGTCTACTGCCTTGGCAAAAGGTGGGTTAACAAGGATAATTATCAATTCCTTCATCATCATCCCTTCTCGAATTTGGTTGAAATTATTCTCTCTGTAGCTTGCACATGTCAGTTCAAATTTAACATAATTTCTTTTTAAGATTTTTTTTAAGATCAAACTCAACTTGCAATTAGAAATAGGGATTTTCAGTTTTTTAGATTATCTCATTTTCTTTAGATCTAGCTACTTTTCAGAATATTAACACTTAATGTACCGAAAAAAATCCACCTCCATGTAATCGATAATCACTGATGATTGCTTCCATCCCTTCTAATTTCTTATATGTTGCACGATGGTATTATAAAATTTGCATAGGTATGTTCCCAACTCTATGTTCTCAAGTATGTTCCCAGCTCTTTGTTTTTTAGATTAATCCATACATCGCAATTTCAATAAAATTTCATACATGTTATCTTATCCTTATCAAATGCACAAAAAAGAGCATTAACCACTTGGTTGAGCCTTATTTTTAGCATTTTTGATGTTAATGATAGATGGGTGGTAGACATCTCAGAAATCCCTAGGGTGTGGATAAGTTGGACTTGTCTTTTCGATATTTACACTTATAAATTTTTAATATTCTAAGTGTTCATTTTGTGTCTACCCAGTATTGACCACATTTGCACTTCACCGTTTTTTTTGAAGTAAGGTAAAAGCAACCCAAAAGGTTATCGGATAGCATAATATTCTTACCTGATGCAAAACCTAACCCTCATTATCTAGGGTTACAATAGTTAGCCAAAATCAATTACAGACGCTTAAAATTCTTGAAAGCTTTCTAATGGCAGAGAGAACTTTCCTTTTCTTCAATTTTTCGCCTTTCTACTTTACACCGCTCACTTCTTCTCTTTCCTAGTATGAAAGGCACTTGTTAAATCTTCTCAGAATCCCTTTAATATCTCTGATAGAGCATTCGTTATTCGGCAGAGTTGAATAATTAATAGATTTGAGATCAATGCGACTCAGATCTGTTAATTCTATACTATGTTCAAAAGATTGACAAATATTCGACCCTTGGTGATCTACTAATCTGTTATCACCTGCAGATCCATAGTTATTATGTAATTTACTGGAGTTCTTCAGTAACTTGCCATGTTGGAACTGCTTGGTTTGAAAGTCTTTTGAGTGGTATAGAAAGTTCTCCACATGCTTGCTACCGGCTTCTCTTTCCAGTAATTAGCTAGATAGACAAATTGGTTTGATCTTTAACTTTTTTCTTTGAATTATGAAGAAATATTATACTATCAATCTCGATAAGTAACCATCTTTGCTCTCTATTTAAACTTGCTTTGTTATGAGTTCGATTGTTTCTTTCTTTCCATATGTGATATACTGTAGTAATGATCATGATGTGAGCTAAGTCTGTAAAGACCCGGAATTTTTGGTCGTTAGCTTTTGAACATTTAATTTATTTTAAATGTTGAATTTGGATTATTAATTGATTTTGAATATGGAAGAGTTTCTAAAATGGTTTAAAATCCCAAATATAGCGATTTATTTGATTTGGTAAACAATAAAATTAATAATTGGAAATTGGGACAATACGGGAATCTCGAAATAAATGGATATTGAAATGATTTCTAAAATTGATTTAAATTATATTTGGATTAGAATTATAATATGGACTTTGGGATGAAATTATAAGTCGATAAGAAAAATTGGAATTTATATATTAAGTTGATAGTGAAATATAATATATAGAAATAATGTAAATAATCAAAATTATGATTTAAAATGAATCAGAATGATTTCAAATTTGAATATAAATTCTATTTGAATTATAATGAAGTTAGTAAATTTTAGAGAAATTTCAAACGATTTCGACATTTTGAAAATCGCTCGATTTAATCGACGAGTTAAAATAGCCTTTCGGGGCACAGTCTCGGAATTCGAGGAAACAAGTTCCATTGGATCTGTAATAGTTAATTATTATTGGATTCCAAATTTCGTAGCATTTGGAGTTACCGTTTAGTCGTACGGGGGAGAAACGCATTGAAATAAATATTTAAAATTTAATATTTTAAATTCAAAAAGCTATCTTCTACATACGATCAAATTATCCTCCGAAATATGTTCCATTATGTTCGGAATGTGGGTAAAACATTATAAATGCCAAGCGGCACGTTTTGTTTGGAGTTCGTTTGAAAAGGCCTGCAATTTTGGAAAATAATATTAAAATAAGATGAATGTGTGTGTATATATACGGCCGAACAGTTAAACCCTAGTTTTATAAGCGTAGCCACCGTTTCATTTTAATGGCCAATAAGCTTCTGTCTTCCCGCTCGATTTCTACCAAATCCACTCACCTATAGCGAAAACTTCCAACATGAAGATCGAAGAGCTCATCGAGAAGAGCAAATCCAACGGGTATGATCGAATTTAGGCGAGTAGATCATCAGCAGTTTTCGGTTGAAGGCGCACAGTTCATCCATGTTTTTCGAGGGGAGGAGACTGTAACAACCCGGAAATTTCGAACCCGAAATTTCCAAATAGTTAGAAGAAAAAGGAAAGAGATAGAAGAAAGAAACAGAAGAAGAAGAAGATCAGAAACATCAACATCTCACATTCGCAGCGGATAAAATATAATAATAAATGATAACAGTTATAAAACAATATTATATCTGTCGATTACATTTTAATACATCAGAGTTACATATTTATACAGACACTGGATATACACAATTATCAAGTCTCAGATATACAATAATATAACACAGTAGAAACACTCCATACGTTCCTGCCATCCAGCTCGTCTCCTGAACTCCCAAACGTCCTTACCTGAAAATCTGTAATACTCGGTCTGACCCGAGCATTACATCAAAGTAACACCCGGGTCAGGCTGGAAACCAGCGTGAGTAAACTCATCTAACATGAAATATCAATTCATAGAACTTATATAAACCCGGGGTAACTCATACTTTACTACAAGTAAACAACTTATATAGTTAACACTTATTTTCACAAAAAAAATCTAAGTATCCAACTTAGTTTAAATGATCCATATTATCCCAAACCAACCTATTGATCCCATATATCAATCTATAAAGAATCGAAGTGGTTTCGGGTATTTACTAATACCCGACTCCGGTCTCTTCGAATCCAATGTTGTTCTTTAAGCACAGTTATTTAAGTGAATACAATTCAGTTTTAAATACAGGATGCCATTTTTACACAGCAATTCATCATCGATAGATAACCACATTATCACTGTTCAATCAAAACATTTCATATCAGAGGTATCAACAAATTCAAGTCATCCAATATCATTCAACCATCCATTATTTATCTTAATTAATCATCCTTAATTATTATCCTTCAATTACATTAAGTAATTTTCCTTTAATTATCCAATTAATTAATCATTCTTGATTAATTACTTTTTAATTACATTAAGTAATTAACCCTTAATTAACCACATAGATTAATAAACCTCAACCATTCACAATAATTAGCTTTTAATTACTTTCATTTATTAATTAACTACATAAATTAATGATTTTCTAATTACTTCCATTAATTAATTTTTCTTTTACCTTAACAAGTAATTAATTACATTTAGTAATTAATCTTAAGTAATCACATTAATTAATTAACGTAAATTAATCATATTAACTTAAATTAATTACACTAATTAATTAATCCTTAATTATTTCCATTGAGTAATTATCCATTAATTACTTCAATAAGTAATTTTACTTAATTCATTCATAAATGATTATCTTCAACTACCCAAACTAATTAATTGTCTTTAGTTAATTATTTTAATTAATCATCTAAATTAATTAAATGATTACTTAACTCCTTATATTTAAAAGACCTTACTTAATTAAGAAAAATCATTTATTAATAAATTATTTACATTAAAATTAAAACTTGTTTTTAATTTTTCTATTAACTTTGAAACCTGTAACAAAATTTTCCAGACAGATTAAACTGGGAACAAGGGACATTGACTCAAACCATTATATTCCAAACCCACGACCAAAATCTTCGAGCAAAGGCTCGAACTACTCGAGAGGAAACCCGAGTATTTCCTTCTCCTTCCCCAACACTACAGCCTCTCCAAACTTCAACGTGCACCGTGCACATGTACACCGGACTTGGTCGACGGCGAACAACGTCGCGACACTCCACCAGTCTCTCCTGACCCCTACGATCACCACGTACCCCTAGATCGACGAAAGTATCACCGAATCGAAAAAGAGTGCATCAGCACTTCAACAGAAATGAACACGACCCAAGAAATCACCGACAACGGCGAACCCCATCACCGGAGGGCCTGCCACCTCGTCCATACCCGCGTCACGAACCACTTAAACTATTCCCCCATAAGCGATTCAACCCGAAGCACTGTCGACGACGAACCAAAGACGATTCCGATCCAAACATAAAGCAGATACAAACCCTACTTTGCCAAGCGCCGATCATCTCGAACATCGTTAGCATCACACACCATTTTTCCTGCATTCCCAGGTACCATGGCCACCTTCATGCAAAACCTCACCATCCCCTTCGACGTTGATCATTAGTAAAAGCCCCAAAACCCAAATTCAAGAAAATCTCAATTTCTCTTTGAATACTAAATTATAAATTTCCAAATTCATGTTAAAATTCATGATTTTGTATTTCAATTCAGGTCATATGATCAGAAATCTAAATTGTTAAGATTGATTTTCATCAAATTTTGATTTTCCATTGTAAATCTAAAATTTACTGTATATTGTTCAATATAAGTATTTAAATTTATTTTTAAACACAATATTATCTTGTCATAATCAATTTCCTTTTTATGATCAGTGATTATTAAGGATTAACTTGGGAGATAGGGAATTTTTTTATAAAACTGGAACATGAATAAGAACAGAGTTAAACATTCACATTTCTACAGGCATTCAAACTGCTAAATAAATATACATTCATCTATAAATCAAACATACAAACATTGATTTTATATTTACTATTCATTTCACAGGACAAACATATGAAGGATTTAAACTGTTTTTAAAAGGTGTTTACTCACATTGTTTTTGATGAAACAAAGAACCAGATTTATATATATATATATATATATATATATATTCATCATATCCTAATGTAAATCCAAATATCAAATCAAAACATGAATCTAAGGATATTTATTTTACAGGTTTAAGAAGTTTCACTGTAAATTTATTTCCCAGTAAAATACTTCACTGATTTTACTTATAACATTATTTTAAAAATAGCATTAGGTTAAAATAAACGAATTTTCTTTAAGGATTATGGCATAACATCAATTATCTGAAGAGATATTTAATTTTCAATCTTGATTTGGAAGCCTGCACTAAGAACAAAATCTGTCCTCATATATCCAGACATATACACTCAGGCATTCAAACATGCAAACCATATTACAACCTTCTTGTACAACTTTATCACATGCATCTCTATATTTATTGATTAAAACTGTTTTTAGGGGATAGTTTACTCACCTTCTTGCATAAACAGAGAACAGAGCCTGGAAATTTCTTCTTGAATTTCAAAAACTGAAAGTTGATTTGATCCTGGAAACTGAAACTTAGTTGTTGATCTGCTACTAGATTTAGAATTGAGGCTTTATTGTTGATTTCTTTTCTGGTTTGAATTCCTTTCTAGTTTCCAGGTTTGATTTTTGATCTGCTTGCTTTATTTGAGTTGAATCCTACTTGAATTTGTGGAGATATTGTTTGAATTTCTTTGATTTTGTTTTACTGGATTGTGTGTTACAGGTTTTAGTTTTGTTTTAGAGAATGGCTGATAAAAGAAATGAAAGAGGGGTATAGAGATGTTTTAAATTCTTAGTTTTATCCTTTATTAGTTATTATTTTTTTTAAAAAAAAAGTAAAAGAAGAAAATGACACATGTTCATTTCCTATCTTAAAATCCTAACACTTGTTAATATACTTACTTACTAATTAACACTTGTCTTTGTATATATATTACTTATTTTACATTTGTAAATTTCATGCATAATTATGTTTATATATATATATTTTATAATAATTCCAATTTGGTTTTATTTTATAAATGTTCTTCATAAAATTCTTATATTAATTTTTCTATCTAATAATTACCTTCCTTAATTTATATTGATATGAACTTTTTAAAGAAAATAATATGAAAATGAATTATATACTAATAAAATCATATACATATATATTTTATATCCAATTTAATTTTAAGATATTTATTCTTTGAATTTCCAATTCAAATTCAAATTTTAATTAAAAATACAATCAACTCATATATATATATATATATATATATATATAACAACACTTTATTATTTGTTTTAAAAGAAGAATTTGTCAAATATTAAATAATTTATACTAAAGATTATCACATCTAAATTTGTTAAATTTATAAATCAGTATTTTTAAAATTTAAATCAGATAACTATTCAATTATTTGATGCCCGAAAATCCGGGATATCACATTCCTCCCCCCTTTAAATCTTTTCGTCCTCGAAAAGGAACGAAGCAAGAATTTTATTAAAATGATTATTATAAGAAAAATTACTCTTTGATAAATTTTACTATAAACTCTTTTTATTAAGAAATTTTAAAACACTTTAAGAAAAATCCACATAATATTATTAAAATGACTTTATAAAAATACCCTTTATAACTCGATGTCTTCACAAGTCCATCATCGTTCTCACAGAAATTCGGTCATACGTTGATCAGACGTAAAACTGAAAATCTATAAGTATTTAGCAGACCCGTTTTCAACACCCAGTGAAAATACTTGGAAAATAATTTACTTTAAAATATAGAAAACATTTTTGAAAAGAGAGGAAATATTTTTGGTGAGAATGCTCTGGAAATCATCACCCCCATCCATGGTCACAGTTACATCACGGGTTACGTTGCCATCGCAGCAAAAGTCCATGTAACTGATAACAGCATGGAACCCACAACAGATCGCAGTTACATTCCAGGGTTACGTTGCCATCGCAGCAAAAGTCCATGTAACTGTTGGCTCTCAGCGGCACACACGATTTCGCTGTCAAATGAAACTTCTCCCACATAGGTCGCAGTCTACCGATATAAAATCAAACGCAGACTGTTGGCTCTCAGCGGCACAAACGACTTTCGCTATGTTACCATAGTGTCACAGTCTACCGATATAAAATCAAACGTAGACAGTTGGCTCTCAGCGGCACACATGACTTTCGCTATGGTCTGCAGTAGATCGCAGTGACATCGAGTTAAACTGTCGTCACAGTATAACCCAAATGCCTCTGTGGGCACCAGCCCCTCGACTTTCGCTACACAAATAATCCTCAGGAACTAGTTTATTCCGGACTCCTCACAGGATTAACTTTAGAATCCCCCCTTGGGTTTCAAGGCAGTACCACCCAGTGGCACTCCTGAGAAGTTCATTTCAAGGAAGCGCCTTTTTCCCCAGAGCTATACTCAAAACATTTTATACTATACATTTATAGTATCTTCAAATCATATCCTTTATGATTTATCAAAATCTCCTTTACACAAAATCGATTATCAAAATCGATACTTCTCAAACTAGGCTTTCCAAAATCCAAAATTGATTTTCCCAAAAATCAAAAGCCCTTTCCAAAATCCATAGGTTTCCAAAACCTTTTCCAAAATCATTCTCATAAGATCCTTTATATATATATATAGATATAGATATATATAACTTTGAAAATCTTTGGATCATTTCAAACTTTGTATAAAACCTCTTTTATACTTCAAATATTTCAAAACCCTTTTCTTTTAGCAATAGATTCAACAAGGGAAGATTTACCTTATATAACAAGGATATATAACTTTATTTTATTCTAAATCAAATATTCACATTTGATAAATCTTTTATAAAGTTATTAACCATATTTCTTTTCAAAAACCATTTTAGATTTCTTATCCACAAATCTTCAATATCAATTTCATTCAAATCCGTACGATGTACACATATCATCCGTACACAATATCAATCTGATCGCTCAATCGATCACACAATTTCACTTCCGAACTAGTATCGTCCACCCGACTTCCTAGTGCGGACTCAGATCTGGTTTATTGATCAGAAACCGTCATTCTCCTTGCATAGTCACAACTATGATAGAGAATATCCAGAATCAATCAAAAATCCATATCCAGGTTCGCCGTCGAAAATCGAGCGAAAAATCCCAACTCGGATCGATAATACTATCTCGAAATTCTGTGTTCGAATCTGGATCAAATCACTATGCGAATAGAATAATATACGTACATCCTACGTATTTATCTTTATTGGTTATTAGCCAAATCAATTCTCTTTTCTATTCACATTTCCTTTAATTCCATTTACTCATTCTCAATTGCTTCCATTTCCAATTGAGTTATTATTTCAATTACAAACAGTTTGAACTCTGACCAATTTAAATTTAAAAATAGCTTGAAAAATATTTAAAATAGATAAGTAGTTGAAAAGATATTTATTTGTTTGTAAAATAGCTGTAAAATAGTTAAGTATGTATAAAATAGTTAGATAATTACAAAATAGTTTTTAAAATAGTGATTAGATATAAGTAACTGAAAAATAATAATTAGTTTATAAGACAGTTTCAAAATAGTTAAATGGTTCCAAAATAATTGTAAAATAAGTATAAGATAGTTTGGGGTTTAAGAAGAAAGATTATATAGTAAATAGTTTGAAAAAATATATTTGTATTAAAACAATTTATTTTTGAAAATAATCCAGAGCCAAACTGTTTAATTTCCCAATCTCCATTTCCAATTAATTTCCCATCAATTCAATTTAAATTCCACTTCCATTTAAATTGACTCAATTCCAATTTAAATAACTTCAATTTCTATTGAAATTGCTTTAATCCCAATTCAAATTGAATTAACCTCAATTCCTTATCAATTCAAATCAAATTCCATTTGATTTTTAAACTTATTTAACTTTAATCACAATTCCAAATTATTTCAAATCAATTTCAATTTGAACAAATTTTATTCAAATCTCAACTTAAAACCATCTCGAATTATATAAATTCGAGTTAAATATTTTAAAATGTTGATTTAATCCTTTAAATCAAATCATCCTTTACTTTTTAAATTAAATCAACCTTTATTTTTAATTTTAACAACTTAAATCTTTAAACCATTTAATTCTGGATCCAAATTTCAAAATTCCATTTTAAGATTATCTTTACTTAACTTATTATAAAGTTCAAATAAGAATTTAAAAACAATTAAATTTCATATTATAATTTATTATCTATTTTCAATTTCCAAATCTCAAACCCATTTTGAGATCACTCATAACTCCCATTTTAATCAACCATTTAACTTCCCAAGTTAAATTTTAATTTCATCTTGAAATTTCCAATTCAAGTTATTCATTCTAAACTCATTTAACTTCCTTAAGTTAAATTAAATTTACTTAATCCGGTCAACTTTACACAATTTGAATTCCCATTCAAATTTTAATCTTCAGATTAATAATCTTTCCCTTTTTAAGTTTAAAAAACTTACTTCACTTTGGGTTTTCACATCACATTCCCAGGAAAAAATTTAAAATTCAATACTTAGAGTTTATTTCGAACATCTTTAATATAATGTATATCCTCATTTATACATATTCATTTCCTTTACACACCAAGTTATACCTTAAAATTTTAAACCACCTTTGGTTTAATTTAAAACAAATTCCTTTAAAATAATTTCAAGTTTTCTGGATTTAGATTTAAAATTTCACAATTTTAAATCATCTTCAATTCTAATTGGATTTTTTTATTTCAGTTTGGATCCATTTCAAACTTATCTTCATTCAATTTTAATTTGGTTGTATTACCATTACTACTTAATTCTCATTATCTTATTTAATTCCAATTAATTTAACAACCAATTTCTTTAATATATTTAATAATTAGAAAATTATTTCTATATATATCAAAAGATAAACTTATATAAAAACCATTTATTTTTAAAACCATTTTAAAACCTTTATATAAGAAAATAACAAGTACGCTCTCATATATATATATATATACACTCAACTCATTCTAGGGTACTATTGACCCTATCCTAAATGAGTAATCCCAATAGAGCCAAGGTTCTCGCTTAACCTTCAGCTCTGATACCAAATGTAACAACCCGGAAATTTCGAACCCGAAATTTCCAAATAGTTAGAAGAAAAAGGAAAGAGATAGAAGAAAGAAACAGAAGAAGAAGAAGATCAGAAACATCAACATCTCACATTCGCAGCGGATAAAATATAATAATAAATGATAACAGTTATAAAACAATATTATATCTGTCGATTACATTTTAATACATCAGAGTTACATATTTATACAGACACTGGATATACACAATTATCAAGTCTCAGATATACAATAATATAACACAGTAGAAACACTCCATACGTTCCTGCCATCCAGCTCGTCTCCTGAACTCCCAAACGTCCTTACCTGAAAATCTGTAATACTCGGTCTGACCCGAGCATTACATCAAAGTAACACCCGGGTCAGGCTGGAAACCAGCGTGAGTAAACTCATCTAACATGAAATATCAATTCATAGAACTTATATAAACCCGGGGTAACTCGTACTTTACTACAAGTAAACAACTTATATAGTTAACACTTATTTTCACAAAAAAAATCTAAGTATCCAACTTAGTTTAAATGATCCATATTATCCCAAACCAACCTATTGATCCCACATATCAATCTATAAAGAATCGAAGTGGTTTCGGGTATTTACTAATACCCGACTCCGGTCTCTTCGAATCCAATGTTGTTCTTTAAGCACAGTTATTTAAGTGAATACAATTCAGTTTTAAATACAGGATGCCATTTTTACACAGCAATTCATCATCGATAGATAACCACATTATCACTGTTCAATCAAAACATTTCATATCAGAGGTATCAACAAATTCAAGTCATCCAATATCATTCAACCATCCATTATTTATCTTAATTAATCATCCTTAATTATTATCCTTCAATTACATTAAGTAATTTTCCTTTAATTATCCAATTAATTAATCATTCTTGATTAATTACTTTTTAATTACATTAAGTAATTAACCCTTAATTAACCACATAGATTAATAAACCTCAACCATTCACAATAATTAGCTTTTAATTACTTTCATTTATTAATTAACTACATAAATTAATGATTTTCTAATTACTTCCATTAATTAATTTTTCTTTTACCTTAACAAGTAATTAATTACATTTAGTAATTAATCTTAAGTAATCACATTAATTAATTAACGTAAATTAATCATATTAACTTAAATTAATTACACTAATTAATTAATCCTTAATTATTTCCATTGAGTAATTATCCATTAATTACTTCAATAAGTAATTTTACTTAATTCATTCATAAATGATTATCTTCAACTACCCAAACTAATTAATTGTATTTAGTTAATTATTTTAATTAATCATCTAAATTAATTAAATGATTACTTAACTCCTTATATTTAAAAGACCTTACTTAATTAAGAAAAATCATTTATTAATAAATTATTTACATTAAAATTAAAACTTGTTTTTAATTTTTCTATTAACTTTGAAACCTGTAACAAAATTTTCCAGACAGATTAAACTGGGAACAAGGGACATTGACTCAAACCATTATATTCCAAACCCACGACCAAAATCTTCGAGCAAAGGCTCGAACTACTCGAGAGGAAACCCGAGTATTTCCTTCTCCTTCCCCAACACTACAGCCTCTCCAAACTTCAACGTGCACCGTGCACATGTACACCGGACTTGGTCGACGGCGAACAACGTCGCGACACTCCACCAGTCTCTCCTGACCCCTACGATCACCACGTACCCCTAGATCGACGAAAGTATCACCGAATCGAAAAAGAGTGCATCAGCACTTCAACAGAAATGAACACGACCCAAGAAATCACCGACAACGGCGAACCCCATCACCGGAGGGCCTGCCACCTCGTCCATACCCGCGTCACGAACCACTTAAACTATTCCCCCATAAGCGATTCAACCCGAAGCACTGTCGACGACGAACCAAAGACGATTCCGATCCAAACATAAAGCAGATACAAACCCTACTTTGCCAAGCGCCGATCATCTCGAACATCGTTAGCATCACACACCATTTTTCCTGCATTCCCAGGTACCATGGCCACCTTCATGCAAAACCTCACCATCCCCTTCGACGTTGATCATTAGTAAAAGCCCCAAAACCCAAATTCAAGAAAATCTCAATTTCTCTTTGAATACTAAATTATAAATTTCCAAATTCATGTTAAAATTCATGATTTTGTATTTCAATTCAGGTCATATGATCAGAAATCTAAATTGTTAAGATTGATTTTCATCAAATTTTGATTTTCCATTGTAAATCTAAAATTTACTGTATATTGTTCAATATAAGTATTTAAATTTATTTTTAAACACAATATTATCTTGTCATAATCAATTTCCTTTTTATGATCAGTGATTATTAAGGATTAACTTGGGAGATAGGGAATTTTTTTATAAAACTGGAACATGAATAAGAACAGAGTTAAACATTCACATTTCTACAGGCATTCAAACTGCTAAATAAATATACATTCATCTATAAATCAAACATACAAACATTGATTTTATATTTACTATTCATTTCACAGGACAAACATATGAAGGATTTAAACTGTTTTTAAAAGGTGTTTACTCACATTGTTTTTGATGAAACAAAGAACCAGATTTATATATATATATATATATATTCATCATATCCTAATGTAAATCCAAATATCAAATCAAAACATGAATCTAAGGATATTTATTTTACAGGTTTAAGAAGTTTCACTGTAAATTTATTTCCCAGTAAAATACTTCACTGATTTTACTTATAACATTATTTTAAAAATAGCATTAGGTTAAAATAAACGAATTTTCTTTAAGGATTATGGCATAACATCAATTATCTGAAGAGATATTTAATTTTCAATCTTGATTTGGAAGCCTGCACTAAGAACAAAATCTGTCCTCATATATCCAGACATATACACTCAGGCATTCAAACATGCAAACCATATTACAACCTTCTTGTACAACTTTATCACATGCATCTCTATATTTATTGATTAAAACTGTTTTTAGGGGATAGTTTACTCACCTTCTTGCATAAACAGAGAACAGAGCCTGGAAATTTCTTCTTGAATTTCAAAAACTGAAAGTTGATTTGATCCTGGAAACTGAAACTTAGTTGTTGATCTGCTACTAGATTTAGAATTGAGGCTTTATTGTTGATTTCTTTTCTGGTTTGAATTCCTTTCTAGTTTCCAGGTTTGATTTTTGATCTGCTTGCTTTATTTGAGTTGAATCCTACTTGAATTTGTGGAGATATTGTTTGAATTTCTTTGATTTTGTTTTACTGGATTGTGTGTTACAGGTTTTAGTTTTGTTTTAGAGAATGGCTGATAAAAGAAATGAAAGAGGGGTATAGAGATGTTTTAAATTCTTAGTTTTATCCTTTATTAGTTATTATTTTTTTTAAAAAAAAAGTAAAAGAAGAAAATGACACATGTTCATTTCCTATCTTAAAATCCTAACACTTGTTAATATACTTACTTACTAATTAACACTTGTCTTTGTATATATATTACTTATTTTACATTTGTAAATTTCATGCATAATTATGTTTATATATATATATTTTATAATAATTCCAATTTGGTTTTATTTTATAAATGTTCTTCATAAAATTCTTATATTAATTTTTCTATCTAATAATTACCTTCCTTAATTTATATTGATATGAACTTTTTAAAGAAAATAATATGAAAATGAATTATATACTAATAAAATCATATACATATATATTTTATATCCAATTTAATTTTAAGATATTTATTCTTTGAATTTCCAATTCAAATTCAAATTTTAATTAAAAATACAATCAACTCATATATATATATATATATATATATATAACAACACTTTATTATTTGTTTTAAAAGAAGAATTTGTCAAATATTAAATAATTTATACTAAAGATTATCACATCTAAATTTGTTAAATTTATAAATCAGTATTTTTAAAATTTAAATCAGATAACTATTCAATTATTTGATGCCCGAAAATCCGGGATATCACAGAGACGACCGAGCTTGGCCAGCCTCTGGCCGACGGGAGGTGGCATGTTAAGCTTCGATTTGATGAGGTCTGATCGTCGCCAAACGCGACGAGGTGGAAGCGACATCGGTCAACGTTCGTAGCGTGATGGGTTATTTCGCGTACTTGAATAAACGGGGGAGAAGAACTAGAGCAGCGGCCTGGATTGAAGAAGACTAAATCAACGGGCCGATTCATTTTTGGTAAAAGTAAAAAAAAAGAGAATTTTAATTTTATAAATTTTTATTCAAACTTTAAACTAGCATATCACTTTCATACAAGGTCATAATTTGACGAAACAAGAGGTGCCAGAATCGCAGCGATGAGCACTACGCTGTGGTGCTGATCTGGAGTCAATCGAGGCTAGCAAAAATTTTAGGTTAAATCGAACGTGCTCGATTTAATTTAAAATTTTAGCGTTTGGCGAATTAAAAATCAAGGTGAGTTGATCTCACTCAATTTTAGACTACCAGTATAAATTTTGAACAGTTAAAATTTATAAATGATTGATTGGTTAAATTAATGCATTTTATCAGTTGGATGTGATATTATAATATCAGTATATATATATTGGATTGATTGATATTCCCGCATTTATATAGCGGATGAGACCCTATGTGCCCGCATAATAGCGGATGACCCTATATATACCGCGATATTCCACTGCAAAGTGGAATTGGTATTTTTATGTTATGCTAACATTTGTGGATGCAGGGAAACAGGTTGGAGGGATCCAACTGGATTCCCCAAAATGTTGGATTTAATTGCATATATAGTGATATATGTTTTGTTGAAATAATCTGTGATAGGTTATTGTGTTATTTGGATTGTATGGATGCTGTGGCAGGTTTTGACCTAGATTCTGGTATTTTAAATACCAGTAATATATGTTTAAAATTGGAAAAGAAAAATAAAAGGGGGTTTTGAGCAAAATGTTTTATAAAGGATTTTGGGTTAACCAATTGGATAAAATAAATGGTTTTTGAAATTGGTACTTAGCCAAATCAGAATATTATGAATAGGATTTTGGAATAAAAGTATTAAATAAAGGATTTAAAAAAAATCTGTAAAAGGAATTTGTCTAAAAATATAAAGGTTTAAAAATCGATAATTTGGACTGGTTTTAAAAAGAGGATTTTTAAATTATTAATTTGATAATTTGTAAAGTGTTGAAATATTTTAGAAAATTAGTTGTTAAATATTTTTAATTGTTCAAAGCATATTTTGTTATTAATTAGTTTCTTTATAATGAGTGTTAAGATTTTTTATTATTTAAGCACTAGTTAGCATTTGTTTTTTTAAAAGATAATTATTAGTTTTAATATGGTTTTGTATAATAACTTTTATTTAAGTCTAATTGCCTATATTTAACTTGAAATTTATTTTAAAACTTACAAGCATTATTTTGAGATAATTATTAAATAAAGTTTTCGGGAAGTAATGGTATACTCGCGTGGCGTAATCGGAGGCAGTGAGTGCCTGCAGCCAAGTCTTGAATTTCTCTGGGATAGAGACGTAACCATTGAGCTGTGATCCATGGTTTGATACCGTAGTGGTACTTTCCACATTTATTTTCTTTAAAGGGGTTTTAAAATATTTTTAAAAGGGATACTTTGCGAATCTGCCGAATTCGATGAGATAAGTATATATTTTTGGATAAAGAGATTTAATTCATTTAAAATTTAATTTAAATGAAGACTTGGTGTTTTTCGGTGAAATTTAAGTATTTGGTTGAATTGATTGTTTATTTGATAGTTAAATAACTGACTATCAAATATGGGACCCAAATATAACTTTGGGAATATCTAGAAGAGGTACGAGAATTATATGGTACAGTTACCGTTCGAGGTGCTATACTGTATGTATAAACTCGTTCGTTCTTCTAGGACATTTATAAGGAAATCCGTTCACCAACGATTAGGAGGTGATCCCCGATCTTATTCTCATCTTTGTATTTCCTAAAGAACCGGGGTTGAGTTTACCGGGAAATATCGAATGTTGTTTCGAAGAGACCGGGATCGGATTTGCGATCCGAAAACAACTTCGGTCCAACGAGTATGTTTTCGTAATGAAAACAAGAGCATGGAGTCGAAGATGGAGCAGTGAAGTGCAAGGGCTAATCACTACTAATTCTGAGGGTGATTCCAAAATGGATGAAGTAGGAATAGTGCCTTCGATTCCATTCGGACCGGGAACAGACTTGTATGGATGATTGCTATCAGTACATTATCATTGGAGGACAATGAGCATTCTAAGTGAATATTTCTAAAAAGGTAATCGTAGCCTCTAGCCTCATCAACTAGGAATGACTGAAAATCAAAGGAGATGAAGCAAGGCTAAGTGGGTCGCACCCAAGTAGGGTAAGTTTACCCCTATCTAGAGTCCCTTTTTTATTATTCGGCTGTGTAGTGCGGTTGCTGATGCCAACCGCGGGGTAATCTTATTCGAGCTATCCAGTTTAAGGGGTAGTCCGATCTTGTGTAGCAGGGGATCCCGGCGTGGTCCTCGGTACAGTGTTTCTAGACTTGTACTGTGTCAGGTGGTACCCCAGTGCCTAGTCATTTAGTTGGAATCCATTCTCCAATAAGCGCCGTACGGTTTTGATTGTGCCCAACAATGCTGAAACGTGAGATGCAAGCATTTCAGCTATTTGAATAAGTATTTTTACTTAGACACTATTATAATATCAGAGGAGTTTGATATGAAATGTTTTGGTTATCGTAAGGTAAAAACCCGTCGTGTTTATTTGTGGCGTGGTCTTATGAGATACCTTTGATTATCAAAGGATTTTTGAAACTTTAATAATTTAAATTGAGTGTATTTTCTCACACTGGTTTTCCAGACTGACTCAGGTGTTATTTTATTATAATGCTCAGGTCAGACCGAGTATTTTAGGTTCAGGTTAGGATGCTATGGAGTAGGAGACGAGCTGGAGACCGAGACGTATTCTCGTACTTGCTTTATTCCGCTGCAATGTTTTGTTTGAAATTACCAGCAATTGTGAGGGTAGGTTGTTATAACTGTCCAAGCTGGTAATTATTGATGTGTGTACTCTGATGTGAGATATGTATATTAAAGTTTTGCTTTGTGTAAAGAACTATTGCTATTATATATTGTTCTGCCCGCTGTGAGATTCTGTTTTGTTTTAGTTTTCTTCTTCTTCTACCCACTTTCTTTTCCCTCAACAATCTGTCTTTCCGGCACTCGATCATTCGGCATGTTATACGAAGGGCATATTTATGTCGATTTTCAGGGGTTGTAAGTACGGGACGTCACATGTGGTATCGGAGCTTAGGTTGGCGATATACCTAGGCTTTGGTGGGGATTACTCACTAGAGATAGAGTCAGTAGTACTCTAGAACGAGTTGAGTGTATTAATAGATATGAGCGTGTATTTGTTAGTGAATATAATTTTTTATTATATTGTGTCGACTTATCGGTTGAGTGTTTATGGATTCTGGTCGGTAGGGGAAGTACAACCGTATCGATAGGGGCTTCTAAACTCTTAAACAAGGTAAACCAACATAGTATTGTTTAAAAGTGGGTAAATGAAATAATTTTACCCAAAATTATATTTTGATATAAAAGAAATAATTTTCTGAAGTTATTATATATATTTGGATGTTTGGTTGTTAATAATATAATCAAAACAGATTATAAAATTTGAAATGGTTATATATATATAACCAAATACAAATTTATAAGTATGATTTATACAAAAAGGGGTATAGCTAAAATTTGATTTAACCCAGGATTTAAATCCCAAAAATTTGGGGAAATGGGTTAAAAAGAGTTTGGAACTAAGTGTTGGGATTTTTAAATCTTGGAAGTTTTTGAAGTGTTTTCCAAAATGGTTTGTGAGGAAAATGGAGTAGTATTTGAAAATATCTTTGAAAAAGAAATTTTTTAAAAATGGATTTTGGAAGTAAGGAAGCACTGAACTCACTTCAGTCGCTGGAAAATAATCCTGGTAATGATGGCCACATCATCAGTATTCATTTTTGAGTTTCTAAGTGATGGATTGCTACCATAGTGATTGGGTATGATTAATTGTTTTGGACTTTTTTGATAAACAATTTTTGTTTTAGAAGTTCCGAAGGGAACCGTTTTTGGGAAAAACCTAGTGGTTTTGAGATTTCAAGGGTATGATTTGATATACCAAAGTGATATATGTATATTTATGATTTCAAAATGTTTTGAAATAAAACCGGATGATCAAATTCTGGAGTTCTATTTAAAAGATTTGTAAAGTTAAGAAAATCAGTTATTGAACTTAAAACTGAGGTTAATGTGGATAAGAAAGGAAAGTGTAAGATTTTAAAATCCTGGAATTAAAGTTTAACTCGAGTAAATTAAAGTGAATAAGATATGTTGAAATTTAACTTAAGGTAAGTTAAATAAAATAGAAGTTGGAATTGAATTGAATGGAATATAAAGTTGAAATGTAAGATGATTGTATAATTATAAGTTGTAATTATTTATGAAATGGATACACTTAAGCTGTTAAGTGATATATATATATAATCCAATGTGATGATTATAAGATGTAAATGGACTTAAGTAGGTAAAATGGAATTTTTAAATGAATAAGTTTTGAACATGTGAATGGAAAAATGAAATGGTGAAACCTAAATAAAAATGGTTTGGTGGTATGGCAAAAGAATTGGAAATTCAAATTTTGAATTTATAAATAGAGAATGTGAATTAACTTAGTGGTAAATTCAGGAAGTTGTGAATAAATAAGTGGTATAACTTATTAAATTGGGAAAGTGAAAAAGGGATAACCAAATTAAAATGGTTAAGTATTGATAACAAGAAATGGGTTCAATTTAAGAGTAAATAAGTTGAATATGATTGGGATATGGGTTGGATAAGATGGGGTATGGACTTAAGTTTAAAAATTTGATATAACTTAAGTAACGATATGGAATGTCTATAATAAACCTTAGAAATAATTTTATAAAATGGTTTATAAATGAATTAGCTTATAATGGAATGCCGTTCACTATAGAAAGAAGTGCATAAGTCTATGTGAAATAAATGAAGGTGAATGGAAAGGATGTAAAATAAGTTGGAAGTAAAGTAAATAGAAAGGCAAGTGCATGAACCATGTTGTGATATAATAAATTGTCGAAAATTATATAAAATGATTTCCAAATGAAATAGTATAAATTGGATATACTAAGTAAATGGAAGCGAATAAATTGAAGGAGATCAATTTAAAATGGATTGGAATTCGATTGCAATGGAAATTTAACTTAAGTGGTTATTTATGGAATGATTCATAAGTAGAATTAACATGGATTGGAATGAGTTAATGCAACATAAAACAAACAAGGTTTGGTGAATAGCATAAATAGGAATCAATTGGAAAGTGGTAAATGGATTTAAAGTCAATTTTAAAAATGGGAATAAATTGAAGTTTGGTAAAATGGATTTGCATATAGTGGAAGTAAATATAAATGGAATGCAAATAGATTGATTGGGAATCAATTTGACATTGAATAAAAGTGGATTGATGTAAGTAAAGCACATATAAATCATATTAGAGTGAATATGAGTTTGGTTGTTGTAAACATGAATTGAGTGTAATAAACTTTGGTTGAAACATTTCGAATTGAATGAAATGATATATGGACCCATGGAAAGGAATTAAATTAGTGTTGGAACTTTATAATTGTTTGAAATATATTTGATTTGCATGTTTGGGTTATGAAGTTGGTGTGTTAGGCTAGTAGATAAATGAAATGTTATTAAAATTTCATGTTTATGAAAACTTATGTGCTTATTTTGAGTAAGTACAGGTACATGAGGCTATCAGATAGATTTTGGGGTCCGTAAATGCATATAAGATAAGCCGCTCGCTTAAAAACGCTAATATGAGGTACGCCTACGCAATAAAATTAAGAAATGATATATATATTGTTATATATTTTATTTTCCGACTGTGTGGGTCGATGTATATATATTTATCTCTTTTGTGATATTGTAAAAGGCTCTCCGTATAAAGGAGACGCTGTCAAAAATTTTCGGAAATTTAGGGTGTTAGAAAATTTTGCTAAATTTTTGTTAATTGAAAGTTGACTTCTGAATCGTATTAGAAATCAAGGGTTTTTGAATTAGAAATGAAAGCCAATTGTTTTGGGTAGAAACTAAAAAGGGTTTTTGAGAAGTGAATGTAGGATTTTAACTAAGTGGGTTTTAGAAAAGTTATTGGGTTTGGAAGCATTTTTCTTACCTTAGCAAATTTCGAGGACGAAACTTTTATAAGGGGGAGGAATGTAACGACCCGGAATTTTTAGTCGTTAGTTTTTGAACATTTAATTTATTTTAAATGTTGAATTTGGATTATTAATTGATTTTGAATATGGAAGAGTTTCTGAAATGGTTTAAAATCCCAAACATAGCTAATTTGGTAAACAATAAAATTAATAATTGGAAATTGGGACAATACGGGAATCTAAAAATAAATGGACATTGAAATGATTTCTAAAATTGATTTAAATTCTATTTGGATTAGAATTATAATATGGACTTTGGGATGAAATTATAAGTTGATAAGAAAAATTGGAATTTATATATTAAGTTGATAGTGAAATTTAATATATAGAAATAGTGTAAATAATTAAAATTATGATTTAAAACGAATCAGAATGATTTCTAATATGAATATAAATTCTATTTGAATTATAATGAAGTTAGTAAATTTTAGAGATTGAAATTTCAAACGATTTCGACGATTTCGAAGATCGCTCGATTTAATCGACGAGTTAAAATAGCCTTCCGGGGCATAGTCTCAGAATTCGACAAAACCAGTTCCATTGGATCCGTAATAGTTAATTATTATCAGATTCCAAATTTCGGAGCATTTGGAGTTACCGTTTGGTCGTACGGAGGAGAAACGCATTGAAATAAATATCGAAAATTTAATATTTTAAAACGATTCAAAAAGCTATCTTCTACATACGATCAAATTAGCCTCCGAAACATGTTCCATTGTGTTCGGAATGCAGGTAAAACATTATAAACGCCAAGTGGCACGTTTCGTTTGGAGTTCGTTTGAAAAGGCCTGCAATTTTGGAAAATAATATTAAAATAATATGAATGTGTTTATATATATACGGCCGAACAGTTAAACCCTAGTTTTAAAAGCGTAGCCTCCGTTTCGTTTTAATGCCCGATAAGCTTCTGTCTTCCCCCTCGATTTCTACCAAATCCACTCACCTATAGCGAAAACTTCCAACATGAAGGTCGAAGAGCTCATCGAGACAAGCAAATCCAACGGGTATGATCGAATTTAGGCGAGCAGATCATCAGCAGTTTTCGGTTGAAGGTGCACGATTCGTCCATGTTTTTCGAGGGCAGGAGACGACCGAGCTTGCCAGTCTCTGGCCGAAGGGAGGTGGCGTGTTGAGCTTCGATTTGATGAGGTCTGATCGTCGCCGAACGCGACGAGGTGGAAGAGGCATCGGTCAACGTTCGTAGCGTGATGGGTTATTTCACGTACTTGAACGAACGAGGGAGAAGAACTAGAGCAGCAGCCTGGATTGAAGAAGACTAAATCAATGGGCCGATTCCATTTATGGTAAAAGTAAAAAAAAAGAGAATTTTAATTTTATAAATTTTTATTCAAACTTTAAACTAGCATATCTCTTTCATACAAGGTCAGAATTTGACGAAACAAGAGGCGCCGGAATCGCAACGACGAGCACTACGCTGTGGTACAAATCTGGAGTTAATCAGGGCTAGTGAAAATTTTAGGTTAAATCGAGCGTGCTCGATTTTATTTAAAATTTTAGCGTTTGACGAATTAAAATCAATGTGAGTTAATCTCACTCAATTTTGGACTGCCAGTATAAATTTTGAACAGTTAAAATTTATAAATGATTGATTGGTTAAATTGATGCATTTTATCAGTTGGATGTGATATTATAATAGTAATATATATATATATATTGGAGTGATTGATATTCCCGCATTTATATAGCAGATGAGACCCTATGCGTCCGCATAATAGCGGATGACCCTATATATACCGCAATATTCCACCGCGAAGTGGAATTGGTATTTTTATGTTGTGCTAAAATCTGTGAATGCAGGAAAACAGGTTGGAGGGATCCAACTGGATTCCTCAAAATGTTGGATTTAATTGCATATATAGTGAGATATGTTTTGTTGAAATAATATGTGACGGGTTATTGTGTGATTTGGATTGATTGGATGTTGTGGCAGGTTTTGACCAAGATTCTGGTATTTTAAATTCTAGTAATATATGTTTAAAATTGAAAAATAAAAATAAAAAGGGGTTTTGAGAAAAATGTTTTATAAAGGATTTTGGGTTAACCAATTGGATAAAATAAATGGTTTTTGAAATTGGTACATAGCCAAATCGGAATATTTTGAATAGGATTTTGGAATAAAAGTATTAAATAAAGGATTTAAAAAAAATATGTAAAAGGCATTTGTCTAAAAATATAAAGGTTTAAAAATCGAGAATTTGCACTGGTTTTAAAAAGAGGATTTTTAAATTATTAATTCAATAATTTGTAAAGTGTTAAAATATTTTAAAAAATTATGGTTAATTATTTTTAATTGTTCAAAGCATATTTTGTTATTAATTAGTTTCTTTATAATGAGTGTTAAGATTTATTATTTAAGCACTAGTCAGCAGTTGTTTTTTTTAAAAAGATAATTATTAGTTTTAATATGGTTTTGTATAATAACTTTTATTTAAGTCTAATTGCCTATATTTAACTTGAAATTTATTTTAGAACTTACAAGCATTATTTTGAGATAATTATTAAATAAAGTTTTAAGGAAGTAATGGTATACTCGCGTGGCGTAATCGGAGGCAGTGAGTGCCTGCAGCTAAGTCTTGAATTTCTCTGGGATAGAGACGTAACCATTGAACTATGATCCATGGTTTGATACCGCAGTGGTACTTTCCACATTTATTTTCTTTAAAGGGGTTTTAAAATATTTTTAAAAGGGATACTTTGTGAATCTACCGAATTCGATGAGATAAGTATATATTTTTGGATAAAGAGATTTAATTCTTTTAAAATTTAATTTAAATGAAGACTTGGTGTTTTTCGGTGAAATTTAAGTATTTGGTTGAATTGATTGTTATTTTGATAGTTAAATAATCGACTATCAAATCTGGGACCCAAATATAACTTTGGGAATATCTAGAAGAGGTACGAGAATTATATGGTACATTTACCGTTCGAGGTGATATACTATACGTATAAACTTGTTCATTCTTCTAGGACGTTTATAAGGAAATCCGTTCACCAATGGTTAGGAGGTGATCTCCGATCTTATTCTCGTTTATGTATTTCCTAAAGAACCGGGATTGAGTTTACCGGGAAATATCGAACGTTGTTTCGAAGAGATCGGGATAGGATTTGCGATCCGAAAACCACTTCGATCTAACGAGTACATTTTCGTAATTAAGACAAGAGCATGGAGTCGAAGATGGAGCAGTGAAGTGCAAGGGCTAATCGCTACTAATCCCGAGGGTGGTTCCAAAATGGATGTAGTTGGAATAGTGCCTTCGGTTCCGTTCGGACTGGGAACAAACTTGTTTAGATGAATGCTATCAGGACATTGTCATTGGAGGATAATGAGCATTCTAAGTGAATATTTCTAAAAAGGTAATCGTAGCCTCTAGCCTCATCAACCGGGAATGACTAAAAATCAGGGGAGATGCAACAAGGCTAAGTGGGTCGCACCCAAGTAGAGTAAGGTTACCCCTATCTAGAGTCCCTTTTTTTATTATTCGGCTATGTGGTGCGGTTGCTGATCCCCACCGCAAGGTAATCTCATTCGAGCTATCCAGTTTAAAGGGTAGTCCGGTCTTGTGTAGCAGGGGATCCCGGCGTGGTCCTCGGTACAGTGTTTCTAGACATGTACTTTGACAGGTGGTACCCCAGTGCCTAGTCATTTAGTTGGAATCCATTCTCCAATAAGCGCCGTATGGTTTTGATTGTGCCCAACTATTTTGAAACGTGAGATGCAAGCATTTTATCTATTTGAATAAGTATTTGTACTTAGACACTATTATAATATCAGAGGATTTTGATATGAAATATTTTGGTTATCATAAGGTAAAAACCCATCGTGTTTATTTGTGGCGTTGTCTTACGAGATACTTTTGATTTTCAAAGGATTTTCGAAACTTTAATAATTCAAATTGAGTGTGTTTTCTCACATTGGTTTTCCAGACTGAATCGGGTGTTATTTTGTTATAATGCTCGGGTCAGTCCGAGTATTTCAGGTTCAGGTTAGGATGCTATGGAGCAGGAGACAAGCTGGAGACCGAGACGTATTCTCGTACTTGTTTTATTCTGCTACAATGTTTTGTTTGAAATTGCCAGCAATTGTGGGGGCAGGTTGTTATAACTGTCCATGCTAGTAATTATTATGTGTGTATTCTGATGTGAGATATGTGTATTACAGTTTTGCTTTGTGTAAAGAACTATTGATATTATATATTGTTCTGCCCGCTGTGAGATTCTATTTTGTTTTAGTTTTCTTCTTCTTCTACCCACTTTCTTTTCCATCAACAATCTGTCTTTCCGGCACTCGATCGTTCGGCATGTTATACAAATGGCGTATTTATGTCGATTTTCGTCGATCGTAAGGGCGGGTTATCACAAAGTATCTCTCAAGAGATTTTGTCCTGAATTTACTGTTAAGTTGTTGTATAGCTTGCTTAAGATCCATACATCCATTGCTCGTAACACCTAGAGTAGATTGAATGCAATTCCAAATGTAGTATGTATAACCGCACTCAAAAAACAGATGATTAACACACTCATTCTTGAAGTTGCATAAGGAACAAAGTGAATTAGCATTATTTCCTATTTATTAATTTTGTCCCAAATTGGCCATCTACTGTTAATCGCAAAGTAAGTACAAAATGCCATCTTGGGATTATTCACTTTGTTCCAAATGCAATCGTACCATTTAACATTGGGCTGTTTATTTCTAATAACCTCCCAAGTATTTTAAAAAGAAAACTTCCCTTTACTGCTAGCTATCTTTCCCAATAGTCACTGTCAGCAGTAGAGTCTAAAGGAATTTTACAAATATTATGCTTATGTGGGTTTGAGGATGTAAATGTCGCTGCCATTGATTATCTTTGATGATCATTGTCACAGTTGCATTAGCACCATCACAATAACTAAATTATCCCATCCCACTCTATTAATAAAAGTTCCATTTTGGAACCAAGGATCAAACCATAAACTAGTTTCTTCACCAAGTTTAAATTTTCTTTCCACTAATGATTTGCTAATTTCTCTAAATTTTAATATTTGTCTCCAACCATTAGATTGGTTATTCTATGGCATGACATTCCAAAATTGCCATTTTTAAGATATCTACGTCTCATCCAATTGGCCCACATTGAATCAGCACTAATAAATCTCCAGAATAATTTTAAATGGCAAGTTAAACAAAGATCATTCATGTTTCTAATGCCAATACCACCTTCTTTTTTAGGCCTACAAATTTTATCCTAACTGACTTTATGAAAGCCTCCCCTCCATAAAAAGTCAGCACATCTACTTTCTATTTTTAAATAGATGCGTCGGAAATACGACATGTTTGAAGCCAATACAAAATAATAGCATATATAACAGTTTTGATAAGTTCCATTCTGCTAGCAATTGATAATAGCTTGCTAGACCAAGTTTCCATCCTATCTTGAATTTTTCCAATAAGCATAGAACAATCATTATCTTTAATATGATTGACAGATAAAGGAAAACCCAAATATTTTATAGGTAGACTACCTTTAGCAATTTTTAAAGAGTCTAAAGCTTTCTTTTTATATTTTTTATGCTTACTGAAGTATGCTTTACTTTTAAATTCATTTATCTGTAATCCTACATATTTACACAAACACTAAAAAATATGATTAGTTGCCTCAGCATTGCCTTTATTAGCCTTAATAAAAAGCATTAGGTCATCTGCATAAATAAGGTGAGTAATTAAAGGTTGAACTCTATTTGTGGAGGTAATATTACCCTTAATAGCTTTAATTTCCTTTAAAATGGAAAAATACTCCATAACCACGGTAAACAGATAAGGTGATAGTGGATCACCTTGTCTGATACCCCTATTACTTTTAATGAAACCCTCTGATTTGCCTTGAATAAGTATAGAAAAAGTAGGGGTATTAATACATTCAAAAATCAAATCACAAAACTTATTAGGAAAATCCATACATTTCATGATATGATATATGAAATATCTGTTCATTTTATCATAAGCTTTTGCAAGTCTATTTTCAAACACACGTTATCACCACTCTTAGTATTAAATTTTCTAAGCATTTCATGTGCCAATAGAGAATTTTCATAAATAAGTCTACCTGGCACAAAAGCACTTTGATTTTCTGAAATAACAAAAGGCAAAAACACTTTAATTCTGTTCCTTAATACAGTAGCTATAATTTTATAAATAAAATTGCAACAAGAGATAGGTTTTAGTCTCCAATACAAGTGGGGTTTTTATTATTAGGTATTAAAGTAATGAAGGTATGGTTTAAGCTCTTAAGGATTTTTCCTTTTTCCATAAATTCATTAATAACTCCAAAAACCTAGCCTTCAATTTTTACCAATGAATTTTATAAAATTTTGCATTAAATCCATCAGGGCCAGGACTTTTATTATCTCCAGCATTAAAATGGCATATTTTATTTCCTCAATAGTGACAGGAGTAAGAAATTTCTAAAGCATTTTCACTCAATATATTTTTACATATAAAATGAGGAAATTTTGTTTCATTATAATCAGTGAAATATAACTTATCATAAAAATCAATAACTTCTTTTGCAACTTTATCATAGGCATTAGATAAATTTCCAAAATTGTCAATAACATTACCTATTATATGTTTTCTACTACTCATTTTAGCATGAAATTTTTTTGTGCAATCATCACCTAAGGTAATCCAGTCTACCTTAGCTTTTTGTTTTGAATTTATAGTATGAATATAATTTTCTTTGGACAGACTTTTCTGATGAACAATTTTTTTTCAATAATCTTTAAATCATCGGGATTTTTGTCAGCAAGATCTTGTAATATTTTCCCTTCTTTTCTCAACAAATCCACATTATTTTTGTTCTGACTATTAATCTTATTCCAGCTTTTAAGTTTATTTTTAGCATTTTTTAAAAACATATTGAACTTGAATTGATTAGTACAATTACAGGAAAAATTTAAAGTGATTTTCCATAAGAGCTTTATAATCATCATAAAAAACCCAACCATTTTTAAATCTAAAAGGAGCAGCTCTTTTTTTGAAATCCACACTTTAAAAAAGTTTTATAAGTAAAGGTGTATGATCACTAGTATTTTGTTCAAGAGTACTACAAAGAAAATTAGGAAAAATATCTGAAAAATCTTTTTAATCAAAATTCTATCCAATTTATAATGAATATTATTTTCAATACCAGATTTCCTGTTAAATTTATTTCCACTTATATTAGGTTTAAATAGACCAGTCTCAAGTAAAAATATGTTTAGCCTATCTAATTTACTTTAAGGATTTTATTTCCACCAAATTTTTCAGAAGCATGCAAAACAGTGTTAAAATCACCCATAATTAACCAAGGAAAACTATAAATTTGATTCATAGCCTTTAACCTACACCATATACCATTCCTTTCACTTTCAAAATTGCTACCATATATACTAGTAACTCATATAGAAAATCCTCCAGTATTTTTGAAATTACAATCTATGTACCGCATATCTTTGTTAATGTTAATATTTGTCCAAATATTGGAGTCCCAAATTACTAAAATTCTACCTTTACTACCACAATCATTATTACTGATTGATTTCCAATTACTAGACAGTTTTAAGCAAAACTTCTCTGTATGTTCATCATTCAGTTTACTTTCAATAAGAGCAATAATAGAAGGCTTATAACTCTCAACATATATAATATACCAGTTTGTTTAGAAGGGGAATTCATTCCTCTAACATTCCAAGAAAGAATAGACATTATAATATATAATAAAAATGAGGGTTTTAGATTGTACATGACACATTGGTACTCTTACCTCTCCTTTTGTTTTCTGCACTTTTAGCTTCAAGTCCCGCAGTCATTTCACCCCATTATAGATTAACTGAAATGTACTTTTGTTTGAAAGCTTTTTTCTCCTTTTTACACTTATTCGTACCTGCTACTTTTACCTTCTGAATGTGTAGTTCTGAAATATCGAATTGGTCCGCTATATCAGCCATTTCTGATTCATCACCTGTAGTATTCTCGGTTTTCGGAACTCGAATCAATGAAATATCAAACTGACCAAAAATGCGAGGCAAGGATGAGTCGACGCATTCCCTGTTCTCAGCTTTTGCAGCATGCTCTGGTGAAGGATCATTTTCCATGATCATGTCCAACCTTTGAGAGTTGCACTGCTGAAGGAACTTACTTATAATTGTACCATTGTTATTTGTAATTAAACATGAATCTAAAATGGGAGGGGTTTCAGATTCGAAGACCATTATATTATATTGCCCCTCCTCTAAAGTACTCTGAATGTTTTCTTTTGAGTTTTTTTCTTTACACAAATTTGAAAGATGAACTTCCTCAGCAAGGATCCGGTCTCCTTGATCAGTGAGCTACGTTGCATTCTTTTCTTGATTGGAAATGTTACTTTCTTGGTTGATCCAATCACTTTCCCCAAATGAAATTAAATCATTTTGTGATTCTTTATTAACTTTTGAATCTTTCGACTGCCTATCAAAATCACCTTTTTGATTATTATGAGTATAACCATGAGCTTCTTGATTACTTGTTTTGGGCATCTATCCTTGTTTCGGATTGCACTGATCTCTAGTGTGTCCAAAACATTTGCATACATTAAACTTCGGTGGAATCCATTCATATTCTAGCTTTTGAATAATTTTTTCAACGTTGTATAACGTCAAATTAATCTCTTCAGGAAGTTCATCATTTGTAGACACTTCAACAAGAAGGCGAGATAATTCAATCTTGTCTTCATAGTTGTGGCTACATCCATTTTAATGGGTTTCCCAATGATACTAGCCATAACACTAAATGCCTCACGATCCCATAGATCAGATTCACACTGGGTAACTTTACCTAAATCAGCATTGTTGTTAATAGATCTCTATCCATTTTCAAAGATTCAAACCATCTCCTCATTATGATGAGTTTACCATTGTAAAAAACAGAGCGTTTTTAAGAACCGAGTTGCAACCTTGATATTCTTTGAACTTCACAAGGAAGACACCATTTTCTCTTGTATATATTCCAAATTCACCTGCTGGTTTCCAAACTCGTTGAATGTAAAATTTGAAATACAAGTAGTATGGTTTGGTACCAACAACATATAAAAGAATTGAATTACTCGAACATTCATTTGTTCTCTTACAGACTGCTTCTTTGACCAAGCCATACTTCTTGTTATAGATCATAATTGGTGCTATATTCTCAAGATTGCACTCATCCTACGTTGGTTCTTCAAGCTGCTCTACTACTATATCTGTCCATGTTTTATGGCCTTGCTCCTTGTTCAATGCGAAGGCTGATAGCTTCCTTTGTTACATCAGCAGATTTCCTTATTTGACCTTGGAATGGTTGTTTTCTAACCTTCTTTACCCTTCAGATTGCCTTTACTGGGAGCTGGTGGCAAATTCTGACCTTTCTTGGCCTCTCTCCTCTTTTTTAACCTAGATTGGACCAACTGGAATCCATCACTATCAATGACGACCCCACCCAATGGCTTTCTGATGTGAGATACCTTGGGTGGTCTGACTTGAGAAACTGGTTCGGAGAATTTAGAGATTTTTTTAAGGATTTTGGTTTTTCCCCATGGCTTAGTGTAAACCCTAAATTTCTTTTCTAAAAAAGCAAACTTTCTTTCATAACTTTTACAAGTGGCATGAGTTTGTATTATTGAATGTGCTTTAAGAGTCTGTATTTCACACTTTTTCTTTTATTATTTATATGCCTTCATGTTCTTGCATTCATGTGTTTGTAGAAATTAAGTTTTGATATCGAAACCAATATCAATTATCAAATGCTTTGCTATGGGCTACTGCCAATTTAAACTTGGACTAATAAAAAGAATGAACATTTAATAGGCAATAGAGATTATCAAAAGTCATGAAAGCATAAGGGAAATTTGCATGGGAGAGAAAATGCTTCTATTTGTTCAAGGGTAGAAACTAAAAGACTGATTTTATTTGAGGTGTTATTTTCAAAGTTGATTGACAAAAAAATTTCCTCAGGTGATTGTAATGCTTATTAAGTGATTCATATTGCAAAATCTTTTCATCTTCTTAAGGTTTGCAATGATGGTAAGTATTTAACATATTTTAATTGTAACTTCTTTTTTTCATTCATTTGTTACTACAACGAATTTAACTTGATATAGTCGATTGTGAAATTATTGTTGTTTCTCTATAACTCTTTATGTATTCGCAATGCTAGGGAACATGATCAAACAAGGCCATTTCAATTCTTTTGAGGTGCATTTCCCAATTTTATGATATTTTCTTGGTTTTATTATAATGTGTATATAATACGTACGGTTAAAATACAAATAAGAGATATTCTTATTGTCAATCTGAGACATAATTTAGTAATTGATTTAATGGATTTTTACCATGTTTAAGGGATTTTTTGTTGGGCTTAATTTGGTTTCATTTATTAATAATGCATATTTACAATGCTTGGAAAACATGGTTAACATTTGTTCTTGCTATTTATAGAAGTTGTTAGGATCCTTTTGCACTAAATTTTAATTGATATGCTTTTGTTTCTTCATTTCTTACTTTTTTCGAGAACCTGGTTTATCTCAATTCGAAGTGAAAAAATACCTAACAGTAATAGGCAATTAATATGTCAAAACTGTAATTCATGTTTTTTGAGATTACTATGAATTTGAGGATTTAACATGATCTTGGTCTAAGTAAATGAATTTGAGGATTTATTTCCTGATCGGGTTAATAACATGGATTTTTCCTTTTGAAAAGTAGTTATTTTCCTCTCAAAAAGTATTTATTTTTCTTTTAAAATTTACATGTTCTTGACTACCTTTAGTTATATATTGGGTTTTTACCATCATGTTCCCTAGATTAATACAACTGTTTTCTTATTGTTACTCTTTACTTTCTTCTCTTTTTAGTTATGCACATAAAGTTTCTAGATATGGATACATGATGATTTTTGCTAGATTTTAGATTCATACTTTATTTGCAGCCCAGACTAAAGATTCAAAATAATTAAAGTGTTATTCGTTAAATCATTTTGGATCCTTGTAATTTGGCTGAATATAAGATCAAGTCTCAAATTATAACTTGATTTAATCAATTTTCATCTTACAATCATTGTTTCTTCTTCATTTTTTATAGGTTGTTGGGGCCATAACTCAAGGCTGTAAAAAACATGTTTTTTTTCTTCATTTTTTGGATTCCCATAATTCTATGGAACAAGCTAAGATTCAAATCACAACCTTTATAATTTGTATGAATCAATTTTAGCAAGTGAAACCCTCCATTTTTTTTATTTACTCATCTTAGACTTGTGCTTGGCTCAACCATTTCTTAACTTATGTAGCTGATGTTGTTCTGCCATTTAGTCTACCCGACTACTAAGGTTAATTGATTAGGATAAATTAGTAAACTGCTAAATTTATTTACCTAAACAAGTTTTGAATGTTTTTTGATATATCTTTCCTATTTTACGTGTGTGATTCAAAAAATTATATTCCTTAAACAGAGGTTATTATATTTTACTAATTATAGGATATCATAGTGAACTTGACTTCAACCCAAGCGGTGTAGGTACCTTTAGTGGAACACTTAATGCTTAATTTGATTAATATGCATTAAAAGAATTACTTGATCAGAAACCATGGAATGTTATTTGTATTTTAAAGAGTGTATATTTAGCGTGTTATGGACAACAAAAAATTCTATTTATATATGGTTGTTGAATACGTTACAAAACTTGGACAATATTAATTAGATTGTGATAATACCATAATTATTTCTAGAAATAAATTTTGAAAGATAGGTTATGAGTATTATAAACAACAAATGTTCAATTGTAGCTTCTTTAATTATTAACAAACTTTAACGATCCGGAATTTCGGACATTTCATATTTAAAAACTTGAATCTCGGATTAAATGTTATTAAGTTAATTTAATAACCTTGTTAACCACCTTTTTACGTATAAGTAATGATGGTAAACTTGTTTTGGAAAAATGTTTACAAAAATAAATAGTTTGAATAAATATCGATAATGTAACTAAAAATTGTTATATCGATAAACGGACTTGAAACACGTGAAATCATCATTCTAGGGCACTGTCTCGGATTATGACGAAACTAGTGCCATCGAAATCAAAATAATGAAGTGATGTATATCGACGAGTTTCATGGTGATCAGATGTACTTTGTGGTCGTGCGAGCTCGAAATGCAGGATGATTTATTTAAGAGAATTAAAAATAATAAATATTTTATTATAAATACCCCACCCCTATCATTCTTCCAAAAACATATCTCATCTCCCTCTCTTCTCTTTTTTTTATTTTTAAAGTAAACAAACATGAGCTGCCTTCTTCCATGAATTGTTCCCAGAGCTAGAAGCATTGATAGAAGACAACGTTGGATCCGTTGGGATCGTGGTGAGGAGGACTTCATGTTGGTGTGTATGACATTCAATGCAATTGACTTTGGTCATGCTCGACATTGGGTGGTTGAACTAGGGTTTCGGTATGGTGGAGATTCAGCCGGTGTTAGGCATGGATGAGTGGGATGTTGAACTTCTCTTGTGAAAATGGATTGGTGGTGGTGGTGGTTTGGGGAGGTGTGGTCGCACATGGAGGAACGCAACATCTGGTTTGTCATTTGTAGGGAATCATGTCATGATGGATATGGGGGTCGAGCTTGGTTTGGGTGGATGCGTTATGGCGATGATGCAAAGTGAAGTTTGTTACAATCGATGGGGTGTGATTTCGTCGAGCGTGGCAACGAGGAGGGTGGATGAAGTGCAAGGTGATGGGTTGTGCAAGCGTATGCATGTACAAGGAATAGAATTAGGGAAGAAGGCGAGTGTAATTTAAGAAGGTAATTAAGTTATTAAAGTTAATTAATTAATTTAGTTGATCTAAATTCTTATAGAAATCAATAACTTTTGCATACGAGGTCCAATCGAGACAACATCTTCGCCATTGCACTTATAAAGAGTTTTTCTATGATTTGGGTTGGCTTAGACTTGGGTGAGTTTACTCACCATCGATTTTTATATGTTGTATATATAATGTTTGTTGTGTTAATTATAAAATTAAGTGAATAATTATGCAATTTATTACTTTTGGACCCTGCCTTGCTTTGGAAAGCAAGTGACAATATTATGTGTAGTTTAATTCTCTTATAACCCTCTAAAATATGTAACATGGCCTTGACTTGCTGTTTACATGTTTGATTGTGTGTTGTAAATGTTTGGAGCGAAATTGTCACTATAAACGCACTTCGAAATCCTTGGTGTTTAACACATGCTAAATGGTTTAGAATGTTAATATATTGTTATATAATATATTTTGATTATTCTCTACATATTATTTGGTGTATGGGCAACAAGGAATTTGTTTGGGAAGTAATAGAAATTTTGAATGGTAGTTGTGAAAGTTAGAAGTGAAAAGGTCGCTATGGACGCACTTTAAAATCGCTTTGTGTTCGGAGATTTTAAAGTTTACTTTGATTGACATCCTAGGGCTTTGTTTGTATATTTAATAAGTACTATAAGTGTAATTATTACTGGAGAAGATATCAAATTTTAAATATATTTTAACAATTAATTATGGATTTTTAAAGTAAAGTGTTTTAAATAATAAAACACGCTTTTAATTGTTTTTAAATTATAGGGTAGTTATTTTTAAGTTATATTTTACATAGATATTTAAAACCTATTTTTAAGTATTTTTAAAGTATTTATATATATAAGTTTGGAGAAGCATGTTAAGTATTTTATAAAAGAATAAGAGATAATTTTGAATTATAACACTTATGTTATAATAAATAGTTTTGTAAATGTTAAGACTTATTTTATAAAATGAATGTTTAGAAGATAATAGCAAGTATGGAATAGTTTTTGGTTTATTGTGACAATTCATTAATTACATTTGTCTTTAACCCACTTATATTATACTTAGTATTATAATTAGATCATCAAAAGAATGTTTTAAAGATAATTATAAGAGAAACGGTTTTGGGTTTGTAGTAAACAATGTTTTAGTAGCAGTTGTTTTTTAAACCCACGAATTATATTTTAAGATGGAAAAATATTATTTAAACGATTTTGAATTAACTTAGATCTTTAAAAGAATGGTTTTTGAAGATATTACAACTATGGAATGGTTTTGTGTTTGTTGTGACAATGTGTTAATAACATTAGTCTTTAACCCCTTTTAATTATACATATGATGTAAATAGATTTGTAAAACAAAGATTTAAATATATGCATAAGTGAAATGGTTTTGCATTTGTAGTGACAATTTTTAAGTTAAATTAGTCTTAAACCTTTTAAATGGATTTTGAAAGTACTGATATTCTTAAAATGGATATTTTAAAGGAAATTATAAATATGTAATCTTTTGGAAAAAGATAGAAAAAGTAAAGGTTTAAAGTAAGAAATCTTATTAATGATTTGTGAATATACTTATACCATATAAGATAAGTATATAAATACTTTTTGAACTATTGAAAAAGTACAAATAAATGGTAGAAATTGATAAATGAAGTCTTATTAGATAAAATAAGTTTTACTAATAAATGGAGTTTTAATTAAATAAAAAGAGGATTAGAAGTTGCTTATGTGACTTAATCATGCTTTGAGTGACTTGATCGTTCTTTGTGTAACTTGATAGTGCTTTGTGTGATTATTCATTTATGGAAATATTTATTCGTATACTTAGCACCAAAAGCCAATGAAGTAGGCTTGTCCATCTGTGAGAGTTAAGGCTGATGTTTGAGTAAGGATATAAGCAATAGTGCTCTAATCTACCAGCTTCACTCTTGACCGAGGGATAGTATGAGATCAAAAGGTCGGAAACATGTAATTATATGAGACTTGATTTCCATATGCGATCATCTATTTTGAAATTGTCGATTAGTCGATTATCGAACTTGACTAGAAATTCATCGAATTAATTTTGAAGAGACATGGTTTGGTAAGTTTTTTACTTACCAAAAACAACTTCAAAATCGATATACGATTTTTATGTTTTGGAAGTAGTTATAAAGTGAAATGCTATAGTGTTGAACTGATTATCCTAAGGTTAAGTCCAAAGGAGGGTTCATCGTTGCACTTATCGGAGGACTTATGCTGGAATCTATGTGGAGATTCAAGATCTGTTCGAGATACTTGAATCCATGTAGAGATTCGTGACCTGTTCAAGGTGTTGGAATCCACTTTAGGATTCATGTTATGTTCGAGTGATGAGACTCTTGTGAGAGATGCTAAACGCAATCTTAATTTCAAAAACGTCAAAAAATAAAGCAGTCCTCATAGTCTAGGGCTTAGCTAACCCACAACTGGATATTATCACTCCATATCTAGAGTATGCTTATCGATGTTGAGCGTGGGAGGTGATGGTATATGCGATCACGTTTTAGGATGTGGACCAGTTATGTTTCTCCTAATTGGTAACTTTATCTAGAGATATACAATGCTCAAAGGTAATTTCTGACCCTTGTGCAAGATATTGGATTCGACTTGAATGAAGAGATCTCCACGGAAAATCCATTATGCTAACATACCTTAGCGGTTTTGATTATATTTCTCTATTGTTATGTCATGAGATGCAAGTGGCACATCTATTTTTTGATTTTTATTCTTCACCCTAGACATTATCTATTATATCACCTTATGTACTTCTTGATTGTGGGTGGTTCTTTTGATGGGATAACCGTTATCGCATTCCATGCAGTCTCAAAAGTATTATTATATGCTAGCTACGTATTTCTTGAGTTTCTTATACTAGACTTATGTCTGATGCATGGTTTTTGTTTTCCCTAAATTCCTCGTGTGCACTTTTGAGGAGTCTGGAAAAGGCAGGTTTTCATTGATGTTCATTAGAGCTCGAGGAAACAAGTTGGATGTTTCACCTACCATGGTATTCTTATTTCCATTGCATTACTATATTGTACAAATTAGCATTTGTGAGGACAGGTTGTTATAACTGTCCAGGCTGATGATAGTATTTAGAATTGTAACTATGAAATGCTATGTATCTTAGAGTGATAGTTTTGTTCTGTTTTTCGATATTATATGTTATCGTTCCACTATGAGATTATGATATTGTACTCCTTCTTTCTTGTTATGTTTCTTTTCCCTTTTATTTTACCCTAACATTCTGTCTTTCGGGCACTTGAATGCTAGGCACAAAGATACATGGATATATTAGCATCGACATTTGGGGATCAAAAAGGCGGGTTGTTACAGCTGGTTTCAGAGTTAAAGGTTAAGCAAGAACCATGGCTTTGGTTGTGTATGGCTCACTAGAGATAGGGTAATGGAAGGCCCTAACATGAATTGAGTGTATTATACATATGAGAGCGTATTTGTATTTGTTATAAACGTATACCTTAAAGGTAATTACATCTGCAAAAATTAAAGATCATATATAAGGTAACAATAAGTATGAATTGTTAAAATGTAATTTGATTACAATAGGGATTAATGATGTTCATTCGTTACCCCTCATTAATTAATTTAGCCGTACCCTGCCATTTTATGAGCATTGCTATCCTTTGTAGAATCATTAGTCTGCTCAACCGGTTTATGAGCATAATTATCATTTGTAGAATTATTAGCTTAATACTGCTCGGTCAGTTTACGAGCATGGTTATTATGTATTGATTTATTGGTTATGCTCGGCCAGTTTATGAGCATTGACCATTGTTTGTTGATTATTGATTTGTGTTCGACTAGTTTATAAGCAGTTTTACCTTTTTAATGCTTGGGTCGAGTAGATAGTAATAGTAGGAACATTAAAACGAACACTTTATGAATTTAGTTTCATAATTGGACTATGAGGCATTCAGTGAGAATGTTGGGTTAAAAGTTAAGTTTATTAAAAGATGTTCATTATAATCTAAAGAAGAGACGAAATATTCTATAAATAAACATTTGTGAAAAGCTTTTATAAAAGAAACTGATTTTATACAAGTATGGTTTATAAAACATGGTTTATAAACAAAATTAATTTAAATTGAGAATTTGAGAACTTAAATCCCAATGTCTTTGAAAATGTTTTTCAAGATTTTGGAAAATAAAAATAGTATTATTTGGAAGTAAATATTTAAGGAATTTTTTTATGAAATGAAGATCATGGTACTTAGTAATATTTATGAAGTATTTGACACCGCTTTGAAAATGATTTTGACTGTCATAAAGGTATAATTTGGAGGTACTGAACTAACTTCTATCGCTTGAAAATAATTTCGGTGATAACAGCAGCATCATCGGCGTTCATTATTGATTTCTAGGGGGGATGCTATAGTGTTGTATTGGTAAAATGGATTTTGATTTAATCCCGAAAGTATGATTTGATATACAAAAGATATATGTATATATTATTATTTCAATTGATTTGAAACAAAACCCAATGTTTGGTTCTTAAATTTTTCTTTAAAAGAATCTGTAACGACCCATATTTTTTTAACTATTTTAAATTATTAAGTTTTATATAATTATTGAATTAAAATGGTTAGAAATAAAATTTATTGATTTATTAATATTGTTTATTGAATATTAACTTGAACAAAGTTTTGAAATAAACAATTTCGAAGATTTAGACAATAACAAGTATCGAAATGAAATTCTATGCATTGAATGTCTTTATATGCAATTACTGAAATTAAATAATGAATATTAAATTATTAAGATAGAAATGAAATAATTTTTAATAGCTAAAATTTATTTGAAATTTAATGATTATTAATATAATTTATTAGGCAATTAAATTGTTTAAATAATTGAATCTTGAATTTAATGTGAATGAAAATGATGTCCAAAGTTGATTTAAATTTTCTTTAAACAAGAATGCAGATCATTTACTTTTAAAATTGAATTTAAAAGTGAATAAATATAAATCGAGAATTTTATATTTTAATTAACGAGTAAAAATAACCATTTTGTCCACTGTCTCGGATTTCGACGAAACCAGTTTCATCGGATCCATAATAGTGAATTATTATTGGATTTCAAGTTTCATAGCGATCAGACTTATCGTTTTGCCTTCCGAGCTTGAAACGCGTAGAATTTAATTCCATAATTTAATTAAAATAAATTGATTTTGGAAAAGCTATCTTCTGCATACGATCGAATTAGACCTCGAGACTAGTTTCATTGTGTTTGGAATAGGGGAATAACATATAGAACACCAGACGGCACGCTTCGTTTGGAGTTTCGCGGGCCAATCGAGTTAGATATTTTCTTATTATAATATATATATATACTTACTCACCCAACATTCGTACGCACAACTATCTATTTGTCTCCCTCGTATAACTCCTCTTCCCTTCCTTTCATTTTCAACGCAGCAGATCGAGAATAAATAAAAAAACAAAAGGAGAAGAAAAAGCAAAAAAGAAATGGAAGTCGCGACTCGAAGAAGGATACGCGACTAAGCCTGGAGCGGACGCGTGATCGAGGCGATTTGCAGTAGGGTTTGGGAGTTTTTGGGCATCAATCGATCGTTGGAGGAGGCACTTGGCGTTAAGGGCGGTGGAGCTGGAGGTCGATGGCGAACGTTGATCGATGGATGGTGGTCTGGCTGTCAAACGGCGCGGCGGTTCGCTTGGTTGGACGTGGAGAAGGTCATCAAGCGCGTTAAGAAGAAAAAAGAACGAGAACTGTCAAGCCCGTTTTTCCATACCCTTTAAGTTGATAATAAACCACACATGTCCAACTCAAATTGAACGAAAAGACGGAACATGAAGGGTGAAAAGAAAAATAGACAGAACAAAATCTCACACGAATGGAATAACATATAATTTTGAACAAAACAGCGGAAATTTTATTTAATACATATATCAGAGTCTAACCTAAATTCAGCTTGGATAGTTATAAACATCTCTCCTTACTGAAAGAGTCTATGCGGTAGGATCGTATAATATGGAATAGTGAAATAGTCTAGGTAGATAGTAGTAAGCAGTAAGTAAAGTAGACACCAAGACTTTATACTGGTTCGGACCTCTTGTCCTACGTCCAGTCCCTAAGCTCCTCTTAGGAATTCAACTAACCAACAACCCTCACTTAACCTGGAGGAATAGGTTTACAACTTACCCGAACAACCGAACGGGATTTCTTGCCTCAACTACCGAAGAGGACTTCAACTTGAATACAAAAGTATTTCTGACTTGTTGTGTTCTTGATAACACTAATGAGTCAATTTTAGTACAACTTTCCTATAATCTTATCCTCGAGAGTATACAAAGTGTTTATGAAGATTTAGGAAATATGAATTGCTATGAATCAAGAGATGTTATAGTTAAAACAGAGATTCAAGCAATTGGTTTGCTTTTGAAAACTTAAAAGAATATGAAAGTATGTTCAAGTAAATAGAGAGATTAAAGCAAGTAGAATTGGTGATTTGTAATTGTTAAAACAATGTATTTATACTTGTAGAAGAGGTGCATTTGTTTGCTAGAGATGCATGCAAGAGATGCTTCCATTTCCATTGGAGAAAGATTGCATCTCTTGGAAGAAAGAAAGTGTCTATTCATAGAAAATTCGCAGTTATCAATTCAGTCGACTGAGCAGGAGATCCAGTCGACTGAAAATATAAAGGAAAATTTTCAGGTCTGTGTTCAGTCGACTGTTCAGAGAGTTCAGTCGACTGAAACTGTGTATGTTTTTATTTCTGTGCCAGTTTCAATCGACTGGCCATGCCTGTTCAGTCGACTGAACTATGAAAATTTGCACAGTAAAAGTATTTATAAAAATGAAGTTTAAAGGAAGTGTTTTAGTGTTCGTGCAAATCTCTTGAGGATAGATTTTAACAAATAATCTAGACTTGGACCCATAAAAAACATACTCATGTTTTCACTTTGGTCTTCATTGATCTTCCTCTGAGTTTAAAAGTATTTCTTCCTTTTTGTTGAAGCTCATTGTCATTGATCAAAATCTTCGTGTATCAACATTCTCCCCCTTTTTGATTGATGACAACATTAATGTGTTACAGAGATGTATTTGCTATTTTTCTCCCCCTGAATGTATGCACCTATCTTTCCTACAAAACAGAGTTAGCTACACAGATTTCTCCCCCTTTGTCATCGACAAAAAGGAAGTAATAATCATAGATATATAGAAAACCACCACTGAACAATAGATTTCTACGATTAGCATAGTCAAATAAAACAGAGTTTGCATCATAAATACAGAAATTTATCAAATTAAAAAAACACATAAACAACAAACCAAAAAAAAATTACTCGTCTTTATCCCAATCATAAGAACCTTCTCTCTCTCTAGGTTCTCGAATGACTGGTCCTCCTGTTGGTGGTCTATGAGTTCTTCCTCCTTGACTACAATTAGCTCCGCTCGCGCTGCTACTTGTATGTTCTTCGGATGTTGTCCATGTAAAGGTAGGTGCCGGACGTTTTCCACGTGATGTTGAAGCGGTAGTAGTGCTTGAGCACGAGATTGCATCCCATAGTTTGTTGAAGAATCCTTTAATCTTGTCAAGCTTGTGGTCTACCATTTTTAAATGATTTTTAACCACTTAACGTTTTAATGGTTAATATGGGTTTGTTAAGAATCTATGGTAAACATTTTGTTTTTATAATTTCCATATAATGTTGTATTCCATATAATGTTGTATATATTTTGTGTAGATTTTTCTTTTTAATTTTCTTTAATTTATATCTTTAAAAGAAAATATTCCTAATTCACGTCGTAATTTTACAAAGGAGTTTTCTAATAGAGGTTTTGTAAATATATCGGCAATTTGATTTTCAGTAGAAATATATTCTAGGTTAATTATTCCTTTTTCGATATTGTCACGTAGAAAATGATGACGAATATCAATATGTTTTGTTCGAGAGTGATTTAACGGATTTTTAGATAAGTTTATTGTACTTGTATTATCACAATATATTGTTGAGTTTGTTAAATTTATATTAAAATCTTTGAGTGTTTGTTGCATGTAAATAACTTGAGTACAAGCTAAAGCAGCTGATATATACTCTGCTTCACAGGTTGATAGCGAGACACAATTTTGTTTCTTACTAAACCAAGATACAAGTGATTTTCCAATGAAATGGTACGTACCACTTGTACTTTTTCTATCTGTTCGAGATCCACCAAAATCAGCATCACTGAATGATACTAACTCAAATGGACACTCTTTTGGATAGAAAAGACCAAAATCTTTAGTATTGTTAAGATATCATATAATTCGTTTTACCGCTCTTAAATGTGATTCTTTAGGATTAGATTGAAATCGTGCACATAGACATACACTTATCATTATGTCTGGTCTACTAGCGGTTAAGTAGAGTAAGGAACCTATCATACTTCTAAACAATTTTTGATCGATACTTTTACCATTTTCATCTCGATCAAGATGAGTTGTGGTACTCATAGGAGTAGGCTTTCCAGAAGTGTTTTCTAGTCCAAAATGTTTAATCAGATTACCACAATATTTTTCTTGATTTAAGAAAATTCCATTTGTTAGTTGTTTAATTTGTAAACCAAGAAAATAAGATAATTCTCCCATGTGTGACATTTCAAACTCTTTAGTCATTATATTTGAAAATTCTTTACATAAGTTTTCATTAGTTGAACCAAATATGATGTCATCTACATATATTTGAATTATTAGAATGTCATTAGTAGTGTTTTTAATGAATAGAGTTTGATCTACTTTTCCGATTTGAAATCCCGAATCTAGTAGATAGCTTTTAAGTCTTTCATACCAAGCACGAGGTGCTTGTTTAAGACCATATAGAGCTTTCTTTTATTTATATACATGATCCGGATATTTTTCGTGTATGAATAAAGGATGTTGTTCTACGTACACATTTTCTTTTATAAAACCATTTAGAAAAGCACTTTTAACATCCATTTGATAAAGTTTAAAATTATGAAAACACGCAAAGGCTAATAAAATATGTATTGCTTCAAGTCGTGCAACGGGTGCAAATGTTTCTTCAAAGTCAATACCTTCTTCTTGATTATATCCTTGTGCTACTAGTCTAGCTTTATTCCTAGTTATATTTCCTTGTTCATCTACTTTATTTTTGTAAACCCATTTTGTTCCTATAGCAGATTGATTATTAGGACGAGGAACTAAATCCCAAACATCGTTACGTTCGAATTGATTTAATTCTTCTTGCATAGCAATAATCCAGTAGTCATCTGTTGATGCTTCTTTAGGATTTTTAGGTTCTATTGTAGAAATAAAAGCAACATGTCCCATTTGGTTTAGTTGACTCCTAGTTTTAACTTGAGAATTTATTTCACCGATTATGTTTTGTACAGGATGATCTCGTAAGATTTTAGGTGGAGATGTAAGTTCGGTATTATTTATATTTTCAATATTTGTATTATCTGTATTTATTATAAATTCGTCATCATCTTTTGTGCTTAATTTTTTATTAAAATTTTCATCAAAAGATACATGTAAAGTTTCTTCAATTGTATTAGTTCGTTTATTAAAAACTCGATATGCCTTACTTCGTTCTGAGTATCCTACAAAAGTTCCTTCATCAGCTTTTGGATCGAATTTTCCTAGTTGGTCTTTTGTATTTAGAATAAAACATTTTGATCCAAATATTTTAAAATATGATATATTTGGCTTTCTATTGTTAAAAAGTTCATATGAAGTATTCTTAGTTAATGGTCTAATAGAAATACGATTTAACACATAACATGCAGTAGCTACGGCTTCTGCCCAAAAATGTTTTGGTAAATAACTTCCATTTAATAATGTTCTTGCACATTCTTGTAATGTTCTATTCTTTCTTTCTACTACTCCATTTTGTTGAGGAGTTCTAGGAAATGAGAAGTTATGATTTATTCCTTTCTTATTACAGAAAGATTCAAAAACTTCATTTTCGAATTCGCCACCATGATCACTTCGGATATTTTTAATTTTTAAATTTTTAGTGTTTTGAATTCTTTTGGCAAATGTTTTAAAGTTCTCAAATGTATCACTTTTATTTTTCATAAAAATGGTCCATGTGTATCGTGAAAAATCATCAACTATTACAAATACATATCGATTATGATTAATGGATTGAACTTGTGTTGGTCCGAAAAGATCCATATGAAGTAATTCTAATGGTTGTAAAGTTGAAATATTTTTCTTAGATTTGAAGGATGATTTTGTTAATTTTCCTATTTGACAATCATCGCAAAGATTTTTTATCTTAAAGTTTATCTCAGGTAATCCTCTTACTAATTCATTTTTAGAAAGTTTTCTAATAGTTTTGAAATTAATATGACAAAATCTTTTGTGCCATAACCAAGGATCATTATCTTTTGCTAGTAAACACATATTCATATTATGATTTATTTTCATATTTAAAACATAAATATTCCTATCTCTATTTCCTTCAAAAACAAGATTTTGGTTTTGATCAGAAATACTACATTTATTTTCTGAAAACGTTATTTCAAAACCTTTGTCACAAAGTTGACTTATGCTTAGTAGATTATGTTTTAGATTTTTAACTAATGAAACATTTGTAATAAAAGGTAAATTTGATGTACCGTAATTGCTCACATCTCCTTTGCCAATGATATAGCCTTTTGAGTTATCTCCGAAGGTAACCGAGCCACCATCAAAGTATGTGATGTTTGTAAGCATATCTTTGTCACCGGTCATGTGTTTTGAGCAACCACTATCTAATATCCATTTTTTCTTTTTGTGTGGGACCTGAAAATAAATATAAAATTATTGGTACCCACCTTTCAATAGGGTCCTAATAAGTTAGAACTTAGGAAACCAAACCCAATTTGGTTCAGTATCCTTTTTATAAATATAATTTTTATTATTATGAACACTATCCATAAATGTTTTAATATATTTATTTCTAATTAAAATATTATTAGTCTTTGGAACCCAGATTTTAACAAACTTAGTTTCTTTTCTTGTTCTAATAGGTTCTCTTAATAACACTTGTTGTTTAGAGTCAATATTCCTCTTAAATTTTTTTTTGTCTTTTTAGAAATTTTTGGCTCCTTTTTATATCCTAATCCTTGTTTATTTGAGGAAGATTGAGAATTTTCTAAGATCTTGGATAAATTTTCTCTTCCTTTGTTAAAGTTAGAGACATTTTTAGTGATGTTATCTAATCTAACTTGAAGACTATTGTTATCCAACTTAACTTGTTTAATCTGAGTTTTTAATTCATGATTTTCAGAAACAATTATATCATTTTTTGTCTTTTGAGTTTCAATTTCTTGACTTAAAATGATAGTTGAGTTTCCGAGTTTGAATGAGATTCTTGAACTTTTTCAAGTTCTTCTTCTAAAATCTTCTTTTCATCTTTTAACATATCCCTTTCAAACTCAGCCTTGTTCTGATTTTCACGTGTCTCTTTAAGTTTCTTTTTAAGAATTTTTATTGTACTCAAAAGTTCAGTGTTTACATCAATTAAATCGTCGAAAGTTAAAGTACTAACCTCAGATTCCTGAGCCATAAAGCATACATTTGCTTGTTCATTGTCGCTATCATTTTCACTATCAGATGAAGATGAATCTGAATCATCCCATGTTACAGAGAATGCCTTCTTTTTGAATTTTTCTTTCTTGTTATTGTTTTGATTCTCCTTCTTTTGCTCTGGACAATCTTTCTGCATGTGACCTTTCTTGTGACAGTTGAAGCATTCTATATTTGAGGATGAAGGTTTGTTCAAGAAATTCTTTTTGAATCCGTTTTTATTTTCTTTTCTCAATCTTAAAAATTTCTTGAAATTTTTGGCTATAAATGCTAAATCCTCATCTTCTGACTCTGATTCTTCCTTTTCCGCATGAAAAGCTACATTTTTTCTTTCTTGTGCTTGATCTTTCTTAGCTTGCATATTAACTTCATATGACATAAGATTTCCAATTAATTCTTCCGGTTTCATTGTAGATAGATCATTTGCTTCTTCGATTGCTAAGACTTTTCTCTCCCATTCATCAGTGAGTGAATTTAGAACTTTAGATACAATATCAAAATCCATGTATTTTTCTCCTAGTCCTATTAAGGCATGATGAATATCTTGAAACCTTGAGTACATGTCATTGATGGATTCATTTTGTCGCATTCTAAAGTTTTGGAACTGGTTCTTTAGCATGGAGATCTTAGTTTGCTTGACCTTGTTTGTGCCTTCATGTATGGTTTTAAGTGTACTCCATATCTGATGTGCAGTAGTACAGATGCTTACACGGTTGAACTCATTTCTATCCAAAGCACAAAATAGCATATTCATAGCTTTGGCATTTGCACTAACTTCATTCTTCTGAGCTTGCATCCATGTAGAATATTCTGTTGTTGGTACAACGAGTTCTGCTTGTGTTGCATTCCAGGCTTCAAAACTTGTTGCTTGCATATAAATCCTCATCCTTGTAGCCCAATAATTATAGTTTAGTCCATTGAATAGAGGAGGTCTTTGAGTAGATTGTCCCTCTGCAAATGTAGAGTTGTAGGAAGATGTTGTGCTTGTGTTGTTTTCCATATTATCAATATGTCAAATAACGGTGTTATGGTTATAGGACGGCCTTGCTCTGATACCAATTGAAAGAGTCTATGCGGTAGGATTGTATAATATGGAATAGTGAAATAGTCTAGGTAGATAGTAGTAAGCAGTAAGTAAAGTAGACACCAAGACTTTATACTGGTTCGGACCTCTTGTCCTACGTCCAGTCCCTAAGCTCCTCTTAGGAATTCAACTAACCAACAACCCTCACTTAACCCGGAGGAATAGGTTTACAACTTACCCGAACAACCGAACGGGATTTCTTGCCTCAACTACCGAAGAGGACTTCAACTTGAATACAAAAGTATTTCTGACTTGTTGTGTTCTTGATAACACTAATGAGTCAATTTTAGTACAACTTTCCTATAATCTTATCCTCAAGAGTATACAAAGTGTTTATGAAGATTTAGGAAATATGAATTGCTATGAATCAAGAGATGTTATAGTTAAAACAGAGATTCAAGCAATTGGTTTGCTTTTGAAAACTTAAAAGAATATGAAAGTATGTTCAAGTAAATAGAGAGATTAAAGCAAGTAGAATTGGTGATTTGTAATTGTTAAAACAATGTATTTATACTTGTAGAAGAGGTGCATTTGTTTGCTAGAGATGCATGCAAGAGATGCTTCCATTTCCATTGGAGAAAGATTGCATCTCTTGGAAGAAAGAAAGTGTCTATTCATAGAAAATTCGCAGTTATCAATTCAGTCGACTAAGCAGGAGATCCAATCGACTGAAAATATAAAGGAAAATTTTCAGGTCTGTGTTCAGTCGACTGTTCAGAGAGTTCAGTCGACTGAAACTGTGTATGTTTTTATTTCTGTGCCAGTTTCAATCGACTGGCCATGCCTGTTCAGTCGACTGAACTATGAAAATTTGCACAGTAAAAGTATTTATAAAAATGAAGTTTAAAGGAAGTGTTTTAGTGTTCGTGCAAATCTCTTGAGGATAGATTTTAACAAATAATCTAGACTTGGACCCATAAAAAACATACTCATGTTTTCACTTTGGTCTTCATTGATCTTCCTCTGAGTTTAAAAGTATTTCTTCCTTTTTGTTGAAGCTCATTGTCATTGATCAAAATCTTCGTGTATCAACACTTACAATTGCTGACAAACATCAAACAAACAGACAAATAGACAATAGCGAATAATAGAATACGTCCATACATAAATGAATATCTCTAGCTCTCCTCTGGAAACTCCAACCGTCTTCAAATAATCAGAAACTACTTGGATTTGACCCGAGTATTGAAAATACCCAGATCAGGCTTGATAAACCAGCGTGAGAAAAAATCAAATAATAAATGACAGCATCATATATCAGCCTTGGAAATAAAATCCTTTTGAAAAGAAAGAGTATCTCATAAGACCACGCCCACACATAAACACGGACGGGCTTTTTCCTTATGATAAGTAAAACACTTTTATATCAAAACATTTGATATTATTTTTAATGACATTCTGTGAAAGTATTTGCAAATAAACTTAATAATCTTAGCCGAAATTGTTACATTGATTAAATTCCAACAAATTAGGTTTAAAATCAAGTCCGAAGGCACTTATCGGAGAATGGATTTCCATACAAATGACCAGGTGAAGGGACTACCTTCTAATGGGTAAAGCTCTAGATGGATGTCCCGAGAAACCATCACAAAGCTCCTCTACCAACACAAGACCGGCCTACCTCTATAACTAGATAGTACCAAATATGTCATCCCCCGGTCGTTACCGACCTTTAACAGGGAGCCCGAGCATACAAACCACATTAATTTATATCCCGAACATCGTAGCGGGAAGAAATATATATAGAAGGGGATGATCATACCCTAATTGGGAATGACCCACTTAGCCTTGCCGCATCTAACCCTGTTTCGGTCATTTCCGATTGATGAGGCTCGAGGCAATGATTTCCTTTTCACATAGCACATATCACATCTCTGAATGCCACATTGCCATTTCCGTTGACTACTAATTGCCTTCCACAAAAATACAACTCTTGAGCTCGTAGGTCTCAAGGAGGGTGTTAAGCTAAGAGAAGTTGCCTTCTCCGCCACCATAGATGTATGCTTTTAAAAACCAATGTACGTAATCTTAGAAAATGCATTGTTAGACATTCATCTATACAAGTTTGTTCTGGGACTGAACGAAACCGAAGGTACTCTCCTACCACATCCTGTCGGGAATTAACCCTAGGATTAGTAGCGAGAACTCCTTGCAACCCAAAGAATTTCAGAAACAAAAGGACCACTACTACTTCGTATTTGGGAGCTAACCAGAATTATCAACAAACAGTTCTTTCATCCCGGAAATCCCTGGTCTTCATTCTTCATTCTCTTTATCAGGTCTTCATCTTTTCGAACACATAAATTGGTTCGAAGTGGTTTTCAGATAGGAATTACCCACATCCGACCCCGGTTCCTTCGAAATCCAATCAGCGATAAAAAGTGAATACGAGTATATAGGATTTATTAAGCCTCTTTTCACTTTAATTCTTTTTGGACGATTACAAAATATCTTCTTTTTGTCTTAGAGTATTTCTAAGTTAATTCATTCTTTTGTTTTGGATAATATTTCAAATTTCCTCACTTGTCATTGATCCAAATTTCTTAACTTTTAAATGGGTCTAAACAATGTTATTTAAGACATCGTTTACTGTAAACCCTAAAATCAATCTTAGCAAACATTATTGAGTAAATAGGATCATAGAAATCATTCCAATTTTATTAAACATTAATTTCCGTATTCAACAAGTGCTATGGGCGGAACAACAATGAGATCATCTTTTAAATTCCACGAATAGGACGAGTTCCCTCTTCGAAATTTAATACCAAGTATAAGAGATTATCTCTATGCAATCCAAGTTGCAGTTTATTCATTTTGGAGATTAATCTTTTTATCTTAAATTGCTTAACTTCTGAAAAATAGTAATTCTCTTTTATTTTGGAAAAATTTAATATAATCTTTTTAGAGCATCCGGGCTTTTCTTTCGATCTGTTCCACCCCTCGCCTAAGAAGAGAAAACATAGGCCAGGTAAGTTCAAGGCACTGATTGCTCCATTCCTAACCTTAGTTAAACACATTGTTTTATTTTCCCAGATCTCACAGGCGGGACAAAAGTACTAGTCGTTTCCGCATACTCGGTTATTAGCTTTATTCTGGAATTGATTATAAAGATTCCAAATTATCTTTTAAACACTTAATTTTCCTTTTAAAATATTCATAATTGATTCTAGGAAAAATCGTTAAGTTTAAACTAAAATTTCAAAAGCTATAGAATTTGCAGCAGGAAAGTGCCGCGGAAAGTGCTATATATGGCTTTTGATTTAATCAACTTTTAATATTTGAAAATTCATATTTTCCAATTCAAATCTTCTTCTAAATTATTTAAACGGATTTTCTGTTATGGTCACTTAACTGCACTAGCGCGATTTTTCTAGAAAATTGATTTGGATATATTTCAAAATCTACTCAACGAAATTTTGATTTTCTTTCTTCGTTTAGAAGATATAGATATAATAGTCTGGAATTTTCTTATCTCGAAGAATTCCGAGCTATAGTCCACTCTATACATTCATTTGAACTTTTCGGCGCGAAATCGCGAACTACTTTTGCGCGACGCGCCTAGTTTTAACTTATTGTTCAATACTTGAAATAATCTATTCAAATTGAATTTTATTACTTATAAAACCATTACAAATCATTTTAAATTAATATTTTCACTTTTTAAAGCATTTAAAATGTATTTTCAATATTTCCATATTATAATATTAGTTTATTCCTATTATTTTAGCATTAAATTTAAAATCCAATTTCAATTCAATTTCAATTCTCACTTCAAATTAAACTCAATTAAAACTTAGATTTTAAATCTAATTCGAATTCTAATTTAAATTTCAACCTTAATCTCACTTTCAATTTTCAAAATCGATTTCAATTTCAATTTAACTTTCTATTTCAAATTCTCTTTTATTTCTACTTTAATTTCAATTCCAATTAAAAAGATACTTATTTTTCCAAAGTATATTATATCACCATTTAGGGTCTTATTTAATAAAGAGAATACTTAATCACAATGAGCATAACCAAGTTTAAAATTTAACATAATTATGGTCCACACACAAACTAATATGATAAATAATCACAACCATAAACACTTGCAACTATTCAAACATAACACAAACATATCCAAACATCCATAGCATAAAACGGTGATTATCGAACATAACAATTTAACTTGATAATCAATTTAAATCATATAGCGATGAGAATTTTCTCACTTTTATTTCCACTCCATCAATCTTTAGGCGAATTAGCGTGCTTACGGCTAACGAACTAACGCGCGTTCCTCTCTTTCCTTTCCCTCTCTCTTTCTTTTTTTCTTTTTCTTATATGGAGGGCATACGGCTTTGGAGATGGAGGGGGAGGGTACGACCGAATTGAAAGGGAGAGGAGGTGGTGGTTTTGCGGAGTTTTGAGGTTTTTTTTTCTTATTTTTTTAGAAAATAGAGATGAAGCCATGGATATGGAGATGAAAAAGAAGAAGAAAGTGAAGAAAGAAGTAAGGAATGAAGTGTGAAAGAATGGAAGGTATGCATGCTTATATATACTTGAGTTTTGAAAGGTAAATGACTCAAATACCCTTCACTACTTTTTGACTTTTAATTTACCTTTTTACCCTTGATTTAACCTCTTAAGGACATGCATTAATGGTGGAAGAGATGGTTTGATTTGAATTTGTATTTAAGAAATGATGTTTGCCTTATTTTCTTGAACTTTAAAATGTTAAAATAACTTTTGCTCCTTTTCCATACATGGATAAGACTTGTGCATTAATGAGAAAAGATAGATTAAGTCCTTTTTGTAATGATTATGTTTTGTAATTTAATTTTAATTATAAATTGTCAAATCATGTTACGTTTTGAATTATTTGTAAATTTTGAAGTTTCTAAGTGCATTTGTTTATATAAGATGTAATTAAAGTGTTGTATAGTTTGTAAAGTTGTATTATATAAGTTACAAAGTGCATATGATCATTTAACGTTGCGACGACTTGTTACAGTTGAAAACAACGTTGTTATTGACAAATTTTATAGTCAAAATTTGACGTTTTTATTAAGCTATATATTGATGTAAACCAAACTTAAGATCGAACTTTTTTACTTCTTTAAATAAATTAAAACATGTCTATTCTATTTTAAAATCATATTTTACTAATATCAAAATCTCTATTTTTACAGTGTATGTAAAACTGACAATATGCGATAAAATTTGGTTATTTTTGTAAAACGATTATAAACATATTTTTAAATCCTTAAATATACTTATATTATCTTTATTAAGTGATTTTAATAAGATTTAACTTTTCAAATAAATATTTAAACCTATTTATTTAAGCATTTATTTATTTTTAACAAAACTTAACTTTTGCTAATTTGTTCTAAAATTCAAATTTATACTTTTTAATTAGTAATTATAAGAATAAATAATTGATCTATTATTATTTATTATATATAACTTATTTATTTAAGTATTTAAACCTTTTTAAATTTTAAAATAAACAAAATCTCTTATTTTCGAAGTAGCAAAATTACAGATCGTTGCATTCTCCTCTACTTAAAAGCATTTCGTCCTCGAAATGAAAGTTAGATAAAGGAATCTACCTCATACTCATATCCTCAAACATTTTGACTTATTTATACAGATTATAGAAAAAATGCATATATACAAAGAAGGTTGATACCATAAAAACACTAAAACAAATGGTACCAAACATGCAGAGATTCCCCACACTAGCTTGAGTACTTATCGCATACTTAAGGTTATATATACATACATCAAGTCAGACTTCTATCGTACCCATCCCAATGCGTACTGCACACTTAAGATAATATATACAACAACCAAACAAGACTATACATCCAAAAATAACCAAACTGATACTATATCAACATAAATGAATACATCCAACATAACCCTTCCCCTGACCTGAGCATGTACTTAAGGTTATATATACATACATCAAGCCAGAGTTCTATCGTACCCATCCCAATGCGTACTGCACACTTAAGATAATATATACAACAACCAAACAAGACTATACATCCAAAAACAACCAAACTAATACTATATCAACATAAATGAATACATCCAACATAACCCTTCCCCTGACCTGAGCATGTACTACACCCGAGGTCTATATACCAAAACTTAAGTCTAACCCCTATCTCTTAGTGCCTATTATTTAAGATAACTATCCAATTAACATATGGACAGACCCAAAACATCATACTATATGTGATATTTGATTCGATCTATTATTCGAATCCACAACTTTTACTTCCGAACTAGTATCGATCCTCTAATTTTCTTGTGCGGACTTTGATCAGACTTCTTGATCACAAACCATTATTTTCCTCGCATAGCTCTCAACTATGATAGAAAACTTGAGTACATAATCATGAACCCGCATCAATGTTCAACGTCAAGAATCGAGTGATAAATCCATTCTCGGATTGGTGTAAAACACCTCAAAGTTCTGTACTCAAATCTTAGATCAAAATTTTGTGAGCCGAAATGATCTACGTATAACTTACGTATTTATTCATTTTTACCTAATATATTTCTTCCAAATTTCTAATAATCCAAATTTATTTCACAACCATTTACTTTCTACTAAATCCATTATTACTTAAGCATACAAATATGACTTAAACTTATATAATATACCTTTACTTCCTAAGAGTATATATACATATCCTCAAAGTTCAAACTGTTATTACTTCAATTAGGGTGTTTAACAAATGTGGAATTTTACCATTATCTCAAATTAATAAGTTATAAAATCTAATCCTTAGTTTAATTTCTCTAAGGTCTTAATTTAGCTAATATTATTTATCTTATCCATATATTAATAAGACAACTTTACTAAGTGTACATTCTTCCTTACTAATTCCATGATTATCATTTAACTTATTTACTTATTCATTTCTAAATCAAATTCCTTAATCTCAAATTCATCAAATACCTTATAGTCAAATTGTGAAACTTAATTCACATGGTATTTGTTATTCAAACATTTTCATCCAACAATCAACCTGCTAACCATATTATTCAAAACATCCCCTTCTTTTTAACTTTTTCTAACCTATCCACTTCCAATCTTACTTCATTTTTGAATTACAAATGTTACCCTAAATGTATCACTAATTCAAAGTTTTATAGTAGGATAATATTGCTTATATATTTTATTCCTAAATTTTACTTTGATTCTAACCAAATCAAGGTGTCTAAATTACAAATTATCTTATCTCCATTATAAGTTATAGAACTTAACCTTTTATTATATTTACCCAAAGTCTCAATTTATGCTTATCTTTTTCTATCTTATTGATAAGAATTTTTCTAAGTATGCATTTTCTTTTTTACTTTCTTTAATTACAACTTTTAGCTTCAGTATTATCATCAAATATCTTATAGTCAAATTGTGAATTTTACTTCACAAGATATTTGTACTTAGCTTTTAAATCCATCCATTATGACAATCACTTAATCATTATTATTTCTTAATACTAAATATCTAAGGGTATATGATTAAAGATCAAAATTCTAGCTTTCAACTAATTGATTCTATATGGAATATCTTTTAGTCAAATCATGCAATTCTAATCTTAAGATGTCTTTTATTAACTTGTTTTTAATCAGTTCAAGTTGCTTATTTATTAACCTATATTTTAAACAACCATTTATTTTTCTAACTTAATATTTTTCAAAAATATCCCTTTTTTATTTTTAAAATATAAATCTAGGTAAAATTATTTCATTTGCCAAATTTCAAATCAATTTATATATATATATATAACACTAACAAATACGCGCTCATATATATATATATATTACTCTCAAAACTCATTCTAGGGTGCTACTAACCCCATCTCTAATGATTTACTCATCCTAGGATATTACTAATCCTATCTCTGATGAGTCTTTACCCTACCAAAGCCAAGGTTCTTGCTTAACCTTCAGCTCTGATACCAAATGTCAAGGCCCATTTTTCCGTACCCTTTAAGTTGACAATAAACCACATGTCCAACTCAAATTGAATGAAAAGACGGAACATGAAGGGTAAAAAGAAAAATAGACATAACAGAATCTCACACGAATTGAATAACATATAATATTGAATAATAATCTTTACCGTGGAATTTTTTTTAATACATATATCAGAGTCCAACCTAAATTCATCTTGGATAGTCATAAACATCTGTCCTTACAATTGCTGACAAACATCAAACAAACAGACAAACAAACCGCAGCGGATAATAGAAGACGTCCATATGTAGATAAATATCTCCAGCTCTCCTCTGGAAACTCCAACCGTCTTCATCTAAACCTGAAACTACTCGAATCTGAAGCGAGTATTGAAAATACCCGGATCAGGCTTGATAAACCAGCATGAGAAAAACTCAAATAATAAATGACAGCGTCATTGTTTGCGCCAAAATTGGTCACAAACCCCAAATGTCGTGAAAGCACCAATGTATGAACACAAATCAGCAATATAAAATCATAGATCTCAGATCTAAGTAATGTAGAGGATAAAAAGTGAAGAATAATAAACTTAAAACATAAAGAAATAGACAGAGACACAAAATTTATAGTGGTTCGGCTATCTCCGACCTACGTCCACTCCAAATGTTAATCTTTTATTGACTTTCCTTCTTGATTACAACTGATTACAGCAGATTATAATGATAAAATTCGGGTATAACAGCAGCTATGGAGTACACAGTTGAATCGGGCAGAATCTGGATGTTGAGAAGCAAAAAGTCATTTTTCCGTTGGCTCTGGTGTTCTATTTATAGGTGTAGGAGGCTGATATTTCGCTCATATCCCGGGAGACTCCTCCTGGCACGTGAGTAGGCCCGCGCGCCCAAGCCCGCGAAGTTTCGGTCCGATCCGTGATCGATACGAACGGATTTCGTATCGATCAAGATTGCGTCTAATGGAGTCGAAATTTGGCGTGGACATTCTCTAGCATGCACGTAAGCTTCTGTGAAAATTTCATATCATTTGGACTTGTAGATTAGGAGATATGATCGATACGAATTGGGATCTTCGGTTGGCTGTTTCGTTCGACTCCCTCATTTCGACTCGATCCTGTTCGACTTGATCATGTTCGACTCGATGGCTGTACGTGCCTTGGTGATGACGTGGTGCTATCTTCCAGGTTCGATCCACTTTCCATGCCGTATTGAACGCTTCTTCCCTCGAATCGTGCGCATTCTCTGTTCATGTTAGTCATATTCGTGTCCATCAATCTGCTAATGCCCTTGGTCTTCTTCGAATCGATGCGCGAGTGTGTCCTTCGTATCGATCGAAACCGATCGATACGAAGTGCTTGTCCAAATCTCTGCGACCAATGCTCCATCCCTCATATTGATTCCAGCCCCGATCGATACGAAATGCGCCGTTATGCCTCATCATCTCATCGATGCGAACAGCATCGATACGAAAACTGTAGCCTGAATCCATCCGATTGATGCGAACGTGTCGACCCAAAATAAGCGATTGAATCCATTCTCATCGATACGAACTGTATCGATATGAAATATATCAAGGTGAAACCTTCGAGTCAATCAAACCATCTTGTGCCCCTCTACTCAACCCGAGTTCACTGCTATCGAGTCGAAACCCATCTGGCCTTCCTTCTGGTCGATATGAAGGCGCTGTTCGTATCCATGCTGATCGATACGAACGCCTTGTTCGAATCGATCAATTATCCTGAGTCAATGAACTCCTTTTGACCTGGGATTTGAAACGTAGTCTCTCCTAGCCTTGATCATCATTCCCAATCGATCCCGCCATGATCGGAGCTCGGCCAAATTTTGACGACATCTGATCAAAGCCTTGTCTCCAAATGATTTCCAATCCTGATATCCACATTTTCCAGTTATTTTGTTGATATCCCAGCCTTGACCAAAAGGTGGGATAACATTTGCCCTCCAAAACATGCCTTGTGATAAGAAGGGGTGTTTTGAATAGTCCAGAATCCGATATCTAAAGTCCATAGCCATATCATCCAAGTGCATCATTCTTGATGCAGCGCGAAATAGGGAACATCGCAAGGCTACCTAAAATCGCGAGTAGCTCCAGCCATTCCATAGGTCGTGAACGACCTACGAGTTAAATTCCATTCCCACGACATACCCAAACTCGACAACGACCTAAGCAGATGATGAAGCGCTTACCTCTCGCGATGAAGAAGAAAACGAATGGCATAGCTTAGTTCGCGAACGACCTAAGCTTGGATCGTTCTCCACCATAGGTCGTCACCGATCTATGAATTGCCCACCTCACCCCAAGCTTGAAGACGAACGGCATAGCTTAGACCGCGAACGACTTGAAGACGAACGACATAACTTAGGTCGCGAACGACCTAAGCTTGGATCGTTCCCCACCATAGGTCGTCACCGACCTACGAGTTATTCACCTCGCCATTCCAGATTCGATCCACGAACGACCTACCTCCCAGTGCGCTAAAGCCCTGAGTCGCGAGCGGGCAACGATTCCATTAAGTCGCAAAGCCTCCAGCGTGCCAAAGCCCTAGGTCGCGAAACTTCATTTATATGTCGCTGCCGAACTTTTCTTAACTCGCAAGAAGAATGACAGGTTGCGTGAAGAAAGTTAGGTCGCGTGACGGTTGTTGAGTCACGTAAACCCTAAGTCGCGAATAAAAGATAAGTCGTTAAGTCCTGTGTTGAATGTATCTGCATTTTTTTAGGTCGGGTGAGTTGTATTAGGATTGAGACGGCTTTGTAATGTGTTGTACTTTACAGTGTTGAGTTGTTTTGTTGTAACCCTATAAATAGGGAGTTATGTCATTTTGTATCGGTTGTTGATTTTGAATAAAATTTCCTTTGTTAGCATTGTGCTTTCAATTAAAATCGGTAGTTGAGTGTATCTCCTATCTCCACCTTCGACATTCGAGTGCGCTCGAATCTTCGATCGTTGAAGCCAATTCACGGAATCAAGTGCGCTTGATCAACGCTCGAAGAATTGTAGATCTCTCTTCACGGTATCGTGCGCGATCAACGTGTTAGAGATAGCTAGAATCCGGTATCGTTCGATCAACGGATTTGGGCATTTCAGTATTTCTCAATCCACCGATTGCTACGTTCATCGTATCATCAATTTTTGTATTCCGATGCTGCGTCATTTGGTATCAGAGCGAGACTTAGCCAATCATAGCTAAGCCGAGTCTTGGAGCCAATATTCTATCGAAGAATTCAAGTCATACATCATTTGTTGATTAAAGCCGAGAGCTTGAAGTGAAGCCGTGCATCTTTTGGTGTGCGTCGTGTTCATCATAAAGTTGCAACAACTTGGAAGATTTCGATCCATTTCATTTTGGATCTAAGGAAGGAAAAGTGTTTGAGTTGACCGTGGAAGTTTGCACGCCAAACGTGGATTTGAATTGTGTTTGAATTTTCTTTGAAGTGTCGAAGAGCTAGAGGCGAACTAGTTCAAGTGTGTGGGAGATTTGTTCAAGTTCATTGGGCATCAATTTTGAGATTTGAAGTTTGGAGTTCGATTGAAGTCGTTTGTTTATTTGGGTGTTCTTGAATTTCAAACAAGTGGGAAAGTTTGATTCGAAAATTTTTGGATCAAAGTGAAGTTTTTGTTTGGATCTGTTGAAGACTTGATCATGCCTCCGAGATATGATAACCGTCATCATAGTGTTGCAGATTTGTATGGGAGAGAAGATCCTGAACAGATGAAGCAACGTAGTGATGAAAGATTCAATAAGGGTTTCGAGAAAGTAGAGAGAATGAAGTTTGACATGAATCGAAATAAACGGAGAGTGTCGCCACGTTATGATAGAGAAAGAAGAGAATCATCTTTGTCAATAAATCGAGATCGTGGAGCTCGAGACAATCGTGATTATCAGAAGGAAGAAAGAAGAGCGTATCGTGGTTACGAGCATGAGCCATCTTATGATTATGAGAAAAGAAGTAGAGAGGACGTGCATGGGCATAGAAGAGTCGATGTTCAGAATCGACGACGAAGTTCAACTAATTTTGAAGAGGAAAGTTATGGTGATCGTGTTCATTTTCGATATTCCGATCAAGGGCAAAATCGATACAAGAATATCGAAGAGGATGGTTATACACGGAAATCAAGAGAGGATACGAAGATTCCAGAATTCCGAGGTGGACTACAAGCAGAGGAATTCTTGGACTGGTTATCCACGATTGAAAATGTTTTTGAGCTCAACTACGTTCCTAAGGATCGTCAAGTGAAGTTAGTTGCTGCAAGTTTGAAAGAAAAAGCCATGGACTGGTGGCAACAAACTAAATCAACCAGAGAGAGGATGAAGAAGTCTAAAGTTGTCAAGTGGGATAAGATGAAAAGGATGATGAAAGCAAATTTCTTACCCTACAATTATCAAGCTCGTATTGATCAACAATTGCAGAAGTTGAGTCAATGGAATCGAGGAAAGGGTGTGGTTACAAACTCCAGCAATCAGAATCATGATGTTCATTACAGTAAAAATGTTTTTAAGAGAGTCAACAAACCAGTTGTATATGGAATCACGAGGGCAAGTGTTGATGAACGAGTTAAGCGATATCATTATCAGGAGTTTGACCATCGAAGTTTTGAATGTACAAAGTCCCAAAAGAAACCCTTTGTTGTAGAAGAATGTGAAAGCGAGGATGTGGATGATTCTACTGAAAACGAGACAGAAGAGGAAGAGGAACCAACTAATCCATTACCTTTCGGCGAAAGTTCTGAAGAATCGGAAGGTAGTGCTGAAACCTTGGTTAGGTATGAGGCAAGTGAAGAGCTTAAAACTCTCGAGGAGGTTAAGCCAATGTTAGAAGAATTTGAAGAGGTCGGTCCTACAGAATCATTCGCAGCCTTACCACTAAAGTTTGACAACGAAGATGAAGAGGTCGAGTTGGAGAACGAAGAATGTAATTTGTTGAGGAGGATTGATGAAGTTAACTTTTATCAACCACCACAATTTGACGACGATAAAGAATTTCTGCTAGGATTTGAGGAATCTTTGTCAAGGGAAGTAGAAGTTTTGTCAATAGAGAAAGGAGGTAACTTGTTGAGGAGGACTGTTGAAATTGACTTTTATCAACCATCGAAATTTGATGATGATGAAGAAATTGAGTCAAAGTATGTGGATGTAGAAGTTGATCATTCGTCACCACCAAAGATTGATGTTGATAGTGTGGAAGAAGAAATTGTGTTCGGAGTTGAAGGAAATAATTTGACGATGAAGGATTCTTGCTTGACACATGAGTTTATGGAGGAAGACCAGCCAAGTGAAACTTTTTTAGTTTTCGAGGAGTCCGAACAAAGTAAACATGAAACAGAAGAGAAGGCAGAATCAGATGATTTATTATCTTTGAAAGAGTTCGACAGTGAAATAAAAGATGGTGATGAACTATCAATGTTGATTGAATCTGGAGAAAGTTTTGACTTTGAGAATCCCGAAGAGATTGAAGTATTTGAGGAGTGTGAAGGCGAGATTTCTGAGGAACTGCTTGAAGGGACTAATCTTGTATTTTTGGAAGAGTCTGTGAAAAGTAGAAATGAATTACTTGTGTTGACCGAGCAAGGAACGAGTAAAGATCTTGAGGTTTTCGAGGAAGTTGGATCAGAATTCAATGAGTCTGAAGTCGAATATCCTGAGGAACTACCCGAAGAGTTACCACCACTACAGGACATTCAACCTCACACTGAACTGGTACCGGATACTATTCTGCTATAAGGATCGTATGATCTTCAGAATCTGAAAGAACAGGAAGAGTTGAAAAGACAGGATGAAGAGAATGATTGTCAGTTGGAATTGCCGGATCATATCCGCACTGCTAACGTTATCAACGTCAATTGCGTGGAATCGTTTCATGAGAATAAACATCTTGAAGGAGGAGCGAGAAAGAATTCATTTCAGTCAGGGAAAATTGATGCAACACATCAAGGGAATATTCTAAATGATGACACACCTGAGCGAGATCAAGAAAAACGAGAATCTGAGCATGAGTCCTCACACTTTTTCGGTCGTGATTTCCCAAGTCGTTTCATGATTTTAAACTTCCTTATATCGTCTCACATTTTCGACGCGTTTTGGTTCTGTATCACGTCTTCCTATTGGCACAAGCAATATGGTATACGACACTATTCTTATGAAGTTCTGTGCTACATGAATTGGATATGGCACCTAGTGCTTAGTTCAGGCCACACTTTTTCATATGTCATCTCCCTCAGATCACTTCCTTATGCCGCCTGCCTAATGCCATGTCTGATTTATGCCATGCGTTCCTTATGGCGAGCCGCATCTTCAAAGAGTCAAGACAAGATCATTCTCAAGAATGGTTATCACCAGAACCGCACCAGACCAGATAATGAATGGAAGACAGTGTCTCGAAGAAGAAGAAAGTGTGAATTCGGGACGAATTCTTTTCAACCAGGGGAGGATGATGCAGCGCGAAATAGGGAACATCGCAAGGCTACCTGAAATCGTGAGCAGCTCCAGCCATTCCATAGGTCGTGAACGACCTACGAGTTAAATTCCATTCCCGTGACATACCCAAACTCGGCAACGACCTAAGCAGATGATGAAGCGCTTACCTCTCGCGATGAAGAAGAAAACGAATGGCATAGCTTAGGTCGCGAACGACCTAAGCTTGGATCGTTCTCCACCATAGGTCGTCACCGATCTATGAATTGCCCACCTCACCCCAAGCTTGAAGACGAACGGCATAGCTTAGACCGCGAACGACTTGAAGATGAACGACATAACTTAGGTCGCGAACGACCTAAGCTTGGATCGTTCTCCACCATAGGTCATCACCGACCTACGAGTTATTCACCTCGCCATTCCAGATTCGATCCACGAACGACCTACCTCCCAGTGCGCCAAAGCCCTGAGTCGCGAGCGAGCAACGATTCCGTTAAGTCGCAAAGCCTCCAGCGTGCCAAAGCCCTAGGTCGCGAAACTTCATTTATATGTCACTGCCGAACTTTTCTTAACTCGCAAGAAGAATGACAGGTTGCGTGAAGAAAGTTAGGTCGCGTGACAGTTGTTGAGTCGCGTAAACCCTAAGTCGCGAATAAAAGATAAGTCGTTAAGTCCTGTGTTGAATGTATCTGCATTTTTTTAGGTCGGGTAAGTTGTATTAGGATTGAGACGGCTTTGTAATGTGTTGTACTTTACAGTGTTGAGTTGTTTTGTTGTAACCCTATAAATAGGGAGTTATGTCATTTTGTATCGGTTGTTGATTTTGAATAAAATTTCCTTTGTTAGCATTGTGCTTTCAATTAAAATCGGTAGTTGAGTGTATCTCCTATCTCCACCTTCGACATTCGAGTGCGCTCGAATCTTCGATCGTTGAAGCCAATTCGCGGAATCAAGTGCGCTTGATCAACGCTCGAAGAATTGTAGATCTCTCTTCACGGTATCGTGCGCGATCAACGTGTCAGAGATAGCTAGAATCCGGTATCGTTCGATCAACGGATTTGGGCATTTCAGTATTTCTCAATCCACCGATTGCTACGTTCATCGTATCATCAATTTTTGTATTCCGCTGCTGCGTCAGTTCTTTACTGCTCCGAGTCGATGTCTGATTCCAAATCCAGTAACTAAAACCTTAGCCAATTCTGTATCCATCCGAACTCAACAACCGAGTTCTAATCCATCCTTATCCACTAACCAATAACCGAATCCAGGACCTCTCTGGGTCAATATCGAAATCCGTAACCTCTCCGGGTTCTTGCCAAGCGCAATCCACACCTGACGACCGTGGTCCAGTGTCCCTGGACGCTGAGTAATGCCATGGCTTAAGTCCTAAGCTGAATCCTGGTCGCTCCAGACCCTTGCCGAGCATAGTCCATACTCGACGACCTAAAATTATTACCGATAGGTATTATGGGGCCTAAGTCCTAGGCCGAATCCTGGTCTCTCCGGACCCTTGCCGAGCATGGTCCATACTCAACGACCATTTACCAAAAACCAGAGGAAAATCCAATCAAAATCCAATCCAAAATCCAAATCAAATCAGAAAAACCAAAAATCCACATCCGAAATCAAAACCAATATCCAAAAATGAAAACAATCATTCAAATGAAAATCCAAACCAGAAATCAAACAGAATCAGGAGTTCAATCCAAACTCCAAAACCGAACCAGAAAAAGCAAATGTCCAAACCAAATAGAAGAAACATATTTCGCAAACCATAGCGTTGCGGTTTATCGTTAGTCATAGCATGCCTAGGGGCCATCTCCGTCCCCGTACATGAGTAAATGACTTGGCCGTTTGCTAGCAATTTGCTACTTATTTCGTATTATCCTGTTCAATTGATAACCAATCGACCATCATTCCTGGGCCTCACACCATCGTTATTTGAGGTGGACGGTGGTCGCTCTTGCTCCACCGCCGCATTCCGAGCCCCGACATATTGTCGCAATTGTCCATTCCTTACATGCTCCTCAATTATGTCCTTCAGATGCCTGCAACTGTTGGTATCATGTCCGTCTAAATCGTGAAAAAGACAGTACCTCCCTGATGCCCTTTCACGTTCCGAGGGTTCTCTCCTAGCCGGCCTTCGATAGGGAAGGCGATTTCGAGTTTCCATGAATATCCGTTCCAATGTTTCATTTAATCCTGTGTAAGTGGAAAACTTTGGTTCCCTCCACCACTTCCTAGCTTTTCCTGATTCGTCATCCAACTTCCTTTTTGATCTATCTTTATCCGAGCCTCCGCTGGATGGCCCACCATCCTCAACTGCTTTCACCTCCTTTAACTTCATATCCGAACATGCATCTTCCTGCCAAAGGAATCTCTCAGCTTCGTGAAAGAATTCCCCGAGATCCATTGGTGGGTCCCGTATTAGAGACACTTTGAAATCTGAATCATCTCTGACTCCTGATACTGCTGCCATTAAAACCATCGACGGATCCGGCCGATCTACCATAGCAACCGCTGCATTGAACCGAGTTAAGAAAGCTCTGAGTGATTCATCCATCCTTTGCTTTACTGATGTTAGTGTCATCACATTCTTCGGCCTTTTGATATGAACCCGAAATTGCTTCAAAAACTGTCCACCAATTCCGTCCATGTCCTGATAGATCCTTCTCCCAGCTGTCTGAACCACATCGCAGCTATATCCGTTAAGTATAGAGGGAAACATCTGGCCATCACTTCCTCCGATGCCCCCAGCACTTCCATATGTCTTGTATATCTCATCAAGTGATCAGTCGGATCAGCTTTCCCATTGTATACTTCTACCGTAGGTAGCTTGAATTCTGGTGGATTCCGAGCCATTCTGATGTCATGAGTAAACGGACTCCTGTTTACTCCTTCCAGATCTCTGTTCGTCAAACCTCCGCGCATAGTTCGCCTGATAATCTCAGCCAATCCTGCTTTGTCAACCAATGGTCGCCCCCCGAGTCCCTGAGGGAATTCTGGTACATACTCCTCATCCTGCGCACCTACATTCCTGCCAGCATCCTGTTGTGTGGTGTTAACTGGAATTCCTCCATGTACTGGTCCATTGTTGCGGGGCGGTGTGCCCCCGAGCCTAGATCCATTCAGATTAGCAGTGGTGTGCTGATCAGGGGTTGTGCCTTGCTGAGCTGCTCCATTCAATTGCCTGTTTGGACCTTCTGCTCCTGTTCTGTGGATCTGATCTCCTGAAGCTCCAGCTGTTCCTGCTGTTCTCACCTGATCAAAGAAGTTTTGCATCATTTCTTGTTGACTCTTCAACAACCTTTCATGAATTGAATTCGCCATAGCCTCCATTTCGTCCCTGGTGATGTAGATCGAAGCTTGTCCTTCTCCAGCTCCAGAGGATGCCTCTTGACTTCCCACTTGTTGACTTCTACTTGATTTTCTTGTCATAGCTCTTTAGATCTGAACTCCAAATTTGGTATAGCAGGCACTGGTTGCTTCTCAGTGAAAGCACCAAAGTGTTTGTGCCAAAATTGGTCACAAACCCCAAATGTCGTGAAAGCACCAATGTATGAACACAAATCAGCAATATAAAATCACAGATCACAGATCTAAGTAATGTAGAGGATAAAAAGTGAAGAATAATAAACTTAAAACGGAAAGAAATAGACAGAGACACAAAATTTATAGTGGTTCGGCTATCTCCAGCCTACGTCCACTCCAAATGTTAATCTTTTATTGACTTTCCTTCTTGATTACAACCAATTACAGCAAATTATAATGATAAAATTCGGGTATAACATCAGCTATGGAGTACACAGTTGAATCGGGCAGAATCTGGATGTTGAGAAGCAAAAAGTCATTTTTCCGTTGGCTCTGGTGTTCTATTTATAGGTGTAGGAGGCTGATATTTCGCTCATATCCCGGGAGACTCCTCCTGGCACGTGAGTAGGCCCGCGCGCCTAAGCCCGCGAAGTTTCGGTCCGATCCGTGATCGATATGAACGGATTTCGTATCGATCAAGATTGTGTCCGATAGAGTCGAAATTTGGCGTGGACATTCTCTAGCATGCACGTAAGCTTCTGTGAAAATTTCATATCATTTGGACTTGTAGATTAGGAGATATGATCGATACTAATTGGGATCTTCGGTTGGCTGTTTCGTTCGACTCCCTCATTTCGACTCGATCATGTTCGACTCCCTCATTTCGACTCGATCCTGTTCGACTCGATCATGTTCGACTCGATGGCTGTACGTGCCTTGGTGATGACGTGGTGCTATCTTCCAGGTTCGATCCAGTTTCCATGCCATATTGAACGCTTCTTCCCTCGAATCGTGCGCATTCTCTGTTCATGTTAGTCATATTCGTGTCCATCAATCTGCTAATGCCCTTGGTCTTCTTCGAATCGATGCGCGAGCGTGTCCTTCGTATCGATCGAAACCGATCGATACGAAGTGCTTGTCCAAATCTCTGCGACCAATGCTCCATCCCTCATATTGATCCCAGCCCCGATCGATACGAAATGCACCGTTATGCCTCATCATCTCATCGATGCGAACAACATTGATACAAAAAGTGTAGCCTAAATCCATCCGATTGATGCGAACGTGTCGACCCAAAATAAGCGACTGAATCCATTCTCATCGATACGAACTGTATCGATACGAAATATATCGAGGTGAAACCTTCGAGTCGATCAAACTATCTTGCGCCCCTCTACTCAACCTGGGTTCACTGCTATCGAGTCGAAACTCATCTAGCCTTCCTTCTGGTCGATACGAAGGCGCTGTTCGTATCCATGTTGATCGATACGAACGCCTTGTTCGAATCGATCAATTATCCTGAGCCAATGAACTCATTTTGACCTAGGATTTGAAACATAGTCTCTCCTAGCCTTGATCATCATTCCCAATCGATCCCGCCATGATCGGAGCTCGGCCAAATTTTGACGACATCGATAAAAGCCTTGTCTCCAAATGATTTCCAATCCTGATATCCGTCATTTTCCAGTTATTTTGTTGATATCCCAGCCTTGACCAAAAGGTGGTATAACAGTCATATATCAGCCCTGGAAATAAAATCCTTTTGAAAAGAAAGAGTATCCCATAGGACCACGCCCACACATAAATAGGGACGGGTTTTTACCTTATGATAACTAAAACACTTTTATATCAAAACATTTGATATTAGTTTTAATAACATTCTTTGAACATATTTGCAAATAAACTTATTAATCTTAGCCAAATGTATTACATTGATTGAATTCCAGCATACTAGATTTACAATCAAGTCCGAAGGCACTTATCGGAGAATGGATTTCCATACAAATGACCAGGTGAAGGGACTACCTTTCGATGGGTACACCTCTAGATGGATGTCTCGTGGAACCATCACAAAGCTCCTCTACCAACACAAGACCGACCTACCTCTATAACTAGATAGTACCGAATATGTCATCCCCCGGTCTTTACCGACCTTTAACCGAGCGCCCGAGCATACAAACCACATTAATTTACATTCCGAACGCCATAGCGGGAAGAAATATCTGTAGAAGGGGATGATCATACCCTAATTGGGAATGACCCACTTAGCCTTGCCGCATCTAACCATGTTTCGGTCATTTCCGGTTGATGAGGCTCGAGGCAATGATTACCTTTTCACATAGCACATATCACATCTCTGAATGCCACATTGCCATTTCCGTTGACTACTAATTGCCTTCCACAAAAATACAACCCTTGAGCTCGTAGGTCTCAAGGAGGGTGTTAAGCTAAGAGAATTTTCCTTCTCCGCCACCACAGATGTATGCTTGTAAAAACCAATGTACGTAATCTTAGAAAATGCCTTATCAGACATTCATCCATACAAGTTCGTTCTGGGACTGAACGAAATCGAAGGTACTCTCCTACCACATCCTATCGGGAATTAACCCTAGGATTAGTAGTGAGAAGTCCTTGCAACCCAAAGAATTTCAGAAACGAAAGGACCATCGCTACTTAGTATTTGGGAGCTAACTAGAATTATCAACAAGCAGTCCTTTCGTCTCGAAAATCCCCGGTCATCATTCTTCATTCTCTTGGTCAGTTCTTCATCTTTTTGAACACGTAAATTGGTTCGAAGTTGTTTTCGGATAGGAATTACCCACATCCAACCCCGGTTCCTTCAAAATCCAATCAGCGATAAAAAGTGAATACGAGTATACAGGATTTATTAAGCCTCTTTTCACTTTAATTCTTTTTGGACGATTACAAAAATCTCTATTTTTGTCTTAGAGTATTTCTAAGTTAATTCATTTTTTTGCTTTGGATAATATTTCAAATTTCCTCACTTATCATTGATCCAAATTACTTAACTTTTAAATGGGTCTAAAATAATGTTATTTAAGACATCATTTACTGTAAACCCTAAAATCAACCTTAGCAAACATTATTGAGTAAATAGGATCATAGAAATCATCCTAATTTTACTAAACATCAATTTTTGTATTCAACAAGTGCTATGGGCGGAACGACGGTGAGATCACCTTTTAAATTCCATGAATAGGACGAGTTCCCTCTTCGAAATTTAATACCAAATATAAGAAGATTATCTTTATGCAATCCAAGTAGCAGTTTAGTCATTTTGGAGATTAATCTTTTTATCTTAAATTGCTTAACTTCTGAAAAATAGTAATTCTCTTTTATTTTGGAAAAACTTAATATAATCTTTTTAGAGCATCCGGGCTTTCCTTTCGATCTATTCCACCCCTCGCCTAAGAAGAGAAAATATAGGCCAGGTAAGTTCAAGGCACTGGTTGCTCCATTCCTAACCTTAGTTAAACACCTTGTTTTATCTTCCCAGATCTCACAGGCGGGACAAATGTACTAGTCGTTTCCGCATACTCGGTTATTAGCTTTATTCTGGAATTGATCATAAAGATTTCAAATTATCTTTTAAACACTTAATTTTCCTTTTAAAAACATTCATAATTGATTCTAGGAAAAATCGTTAAGTTTAAACTCATATTTCAAAAGCTATAGAATTCGCAGCAGGAAAGTGCTAGGAAAGTGCTATATGTGGCTTTTGATTTAATCAACTTTTAATATTTGAAAATTCATGTTTTCCAATTCAAATCTCTTCTAAACTATTTAAATGGATTTATCAAATTTATTCTATATTTTTCCATAATTAAAACGTTCATTTAAACAGATTTCCCGTTATGGTCACTTAACTGAACTAGCGCGATTTTTCTAGAAAATTGATTTGGATATATTTCAAAATTTACTCAACGAAATTTTGATTTTCTTTCTTTCTCGAAAAATTCCGAGCTATATTCCACTCTATACATTCTTTGAACTTTTCGGCGCGAAATCGCGAATTACCGTTGCACGACGCACCTAGTTTTAACTTATTTTTCAATATTTGAAATAATCTATTCAAATTGAATTTTACTACTTATAAAACCATTACAAATCATTTTAAATTAATATTTTCACTTTTTAAAGTATTTAAAATGTATTTTCAATATTTCCATATTATAATATTATTTTATTCCTATTATTTTAATATTAAATTTTGAATTCCAATTTCGATTCAATTTTAATTCTAACTTCAAATTAAACTCAATTAAAACTTAGATTTTAAATCCAATTCCAATTCCAATTTAAATTTCAACTTTAATCTCACTTTCAATTTCCAAAATCGATTTCGGTTTCAATTTCAGTTTAACTTTCTATTTCAAATCCAATTCCACTTCTAATTTCAAATTCTCTTTTATTTCCATTTTAATTTCAATTCCAATTAAAAAGAGATTTATTTTTTTCCAAAGTATATCATATCATAATTTAGGGTCTTATTTAATAAAGGGAATACTTAATCAAAATGTGCATAACCAAGTTTAACATATAACATAATTATGGTCCATACACAAACTAATATGATAAATAATCACAACCATAAACACTTGCAACTATTCAAACATAACACAAACATATCCAAACATCCATAACATAAAATGGTGATTATTTAACATTACAATTTAACTTGATAATCAATTTAAATCATATAGTGATGAGAATTTTTCTCACCTTTATTTCCACTCCGTCAATCTTTAGGCGAATTCGCGTGCTTACGGCTAACGAACTAACGCGCGTTCCTCTCTTTTCTTTCTTCCCTTTCTTTTCTTTCTCTCTCTCTTTTTTATTTTATTTGGAGGGCGTACGACTTTGGAGATGGAGGGGGAGGGTACGGCGAATTGAAGGGTAGAGGAGGTGGTGGTTTTACGGAGTTTTGAGGTGTTTTTTTTTTAAAATAGAGATGGAAGCCATGGATATGGAGATGAAGAAGAAGAAGAAAGTGAAGAAGGAAGTAAGGAATGAAGTGTGAAAGAATGGAAGGTATGCATGCTTATTTATACTTAAGTTTTGGAAGGTAAATGACTCAAATACCCTTCACTACTTTTTAACTTTTAATTTACCTTTTTACCCTTAATTTAACCTCTTAAGGACATGCATTAATCGTGGAAGAGATGGTTTGATTTTAATTTGTACTTAGGAAATTATGTTTGCCTTATTTTCTTAAACTTAAAAATGTTAAAATAACTTTTGCTCTTTTTCCATACATGGATAAGACTTGTGCATTAATGAGAAAAGAGAGATTATGTTTGTACCAAAATTGGGCACAACACTCTTCGGAAGTTTTTGAAGAGATAACATGAAGAAATTAAATGGAAAAAGAGGATTAACTAACAAAAACTCCAAAAACAGATAATGAAAGTAATAAGAACGCACAGAAACATAAGAATTTAGAGTGGTTCGGCGTATTGCCTACGTCCACTATGAAGTTGATTGATTTATTGATGTTTCTTTGTTGATTACAATTGATTTCAGCGTGTTACAGCAGCTAACAATGAATTACAGCGGTGAAATTCGTTTGCAGCAGCAGCAATGGAGTTTGGATCTGGATCTGGCAGAGTCTGGGCGTTGGAGAATTCAAAGAAGAAGAAGATCTCTTTTCTGTATGCCCTGGGGCTCTATTTATAGGTGTAGGAGGCTGATATTTCACTCAGATCTCAGGAGACTCCCCCTGGCACGTGACTAGGCCCGCACGCCCAAGCCTGTGAAGTTTCAGCCCGATCCGTGATCGATACGAACGGATTTCGTATCGATCAAGATCGTGTCCGATGGAGTCGAAATTTGGCTTGGACATTCTTTAGCATGCACGTAAGCTTCTGTGAAAATTTCATAGCATTTGGACTTGTATTCATAACTTTTAAATTGATTTTTTCATTTAGTTTTGGGTTCCATCTCTAGCCGACCCCAACTTGTTTGGGAATAATGGCATAGTTGTTGTTGTTGTTCTTGTTGTATTTGGACTTATAGATTAGGAGATATGATCGATACGAAATGGGATTTTCGGTTGGCTGTTTCGTTCGACTCCATCATTTCGACTCGATGGTTTCGAATCGATGGCGGCATGTGTTAGCAGGTTGACGTGGCGCGCGTCCTTTGCATCGATCTGTAGCATACCCAGTTCGAATCGATGAAGACAGTCTAGTTCGAATCGATGGATGCTGGCTTGTTCGCATCGATGAAGGTTGCATAGTTCGTATCGATGAAAGCGCTCTGGTTCATATCAACTGTTGCGCTTTTCTTCGCATCGATGGGAGTCATGCATTTCGTATCGATTGATGATCAATCGATACAAAGAGAGCCTTTAAGACTAAGTGATGCGAAACAGATGGAAGTGTTTGTTGCCGATGGATACGAAGTAGGCACCGAACGATCGAGTCGAACAGAGCTTGTCGATGGATGCGAGGTCGGTCGAGTCGAACTGTTGCTTCCTGATGGATGCGGATCGATACGAAGTGGTCCTTGGCTGATCGAGTCGAACAGAGCTTGTCGATGGATGTAAGGTCGATCGAGTTGAACTGTTGCTTCCTGATGGATGCGGATCGATACGAAGTGGTCCTTGGCCGATCGAGTCGAACAGAGCTTGTCGATGGATGCGAAGTCGATCGAGTCGAACTATGGCTTTCTGATGGATGTGGATCGATACGAAGTAGTCATTGACCGATCGAGTCGAACAGAGCTTTCCCAGATGGATTCGAACTCGATCGATTCGAACAGCGGCCACCTGATGGATTCGAACCCGAGACTGTTTCTCGTCCAATCTTGCATCGATCATAACTTGAGCATATGAACTCAGATTGACTTGAAATTTGGAACGTTGACTTTTATGGCTTCCCTCGTCGTGTTCTGTCGATTGTAGCTCGATCCGGACTCGGAAAAAATTTGTCGATATCCATAGTGAAACTGCGTATAACCGATCTTCAAGACGAACAGTCATTGGTTTCTAGCCAAGTTCTTGGTGTCACGGCCTTGCCAAAAGGCGGGATAACATTTGCCCTCCAAAGTACGTCTTGTGAAAACATGATGTGCTTTGAAATGCTGCAATCTTCATTCTGAATAGTTATCGTCTTTTCGATGAAAGTTGTAATCTTTGACTGATTTTCTCGATAATGTAAACTATTGACTGCCAACTGTTGTACCCTATATTATTGTATGCTAGTGATTAGCCATTTGTTGTCGTAATCGCTATTAAATGAGTTTCCAATTCCTGTAAATCTGGAATATTGAACATTAGTCCGAAGTAAATGCATATACGTTAATCTGACTCTCGCTGACGTTCACGAGTCGTTGTTAGTTTATTTTATATTGAATTCCGTATTGATCCTCTCCTGAACCGATGTGAAATCCGAATTGTAACAACGCTCGATGGTCGTTTTTGAATGTTCCTTCGTATCGATCCTCTCCTGAATCGGTGTAGAAGGTTAAAACATTGTTTTTGCATCGGTATTCATTGCATTGATGGATACAAAATGAGCATTTCAAATCGATGGATGTGGGGTTAGATGGATACGAAGCGGTCGTTCGTATCGATGGAGTTCAATGCCTTCAGAATAGCCCATGTTGTGTATTTCAAATCGATGGATCTGATGTTTCTAGATACGAAAAGACAATTCGCATCGATGGGCATTGGCTTCTGAGAATTGCGATTTGATGGATTCAAACTGATCATTCGTATCGATGCTCTGGGGATGGAGTCGAAGATGATCGATACGAACAGCGGTTTCGTATCGATGGATTCGAACTGTACAGTTCACATCGCTGCACTGGAGATGGAGTCGAAAGTGGTCAATACGAAGAAGGGCTTTGCATCGATGGATTTTGTGAAGACTTCGTATCGATGCAGACTCGATTTCATGGATTCGAACAGCTTGTTCGAATCGATCCCGTGGTGACGCCTTGTAACCGGTTAAATCCATTGGGAGGCGAATCATTTTTTCCTTTCAACTTCGAGTCCATATAAATACCATGGACTTAGCCATTTCTCAATTTTCACTTTTTACTTTTATGCCTTGCTTTCGTATCGCTTCTGAGACCAAGAAAGGAAAACTGTTTTGACTTCGAATCGAAGCAAAATCTTTAATCCCTTCAACCATTTATCGAAATCAGGTAATCAATTGAACAAATCTAGTCGTATCACGATGAGATCCAAATTCTCATGCTATTCCATTTGAATTCGTGTCCGAACATTGCTCGAGGAAGGAGATAACGTGCGAGGTCGAGGAAGGATAGAATGGAGTTCGAATCGATCTGGGGAAGAAGGAGTGTGGAGGAAGATAGCTTGGTCCTCGCTTTTGTGTCGATCTGGAGTCAGGGCTTCGAGATGATGAGATGGAGGCCTTCGTATCGATCGATGGCTAAGCTTTTGCATCGAGTCTTGATGATCGGTGCGAGTACCTCAAGTATGTTGATCGATACGAAGGGGTTGCGTCTGATGGATTCGAAACCCAAAGTTTTTCGATCGAGTCGAATTATGCGCCAGGGGATCGATACGAAAGCGACCCAATTGATCGATACGAAAGTGTTGAGCTCCGATCGATTCGAAATGTTGTTCTTTCCGAGTAATACGAGAACACAGGCCACGATCGATACGAACTGAGGGAGTTGAATTGAAATGATCGGGCTTTAAGGCGATCGGTTCGAACTTGATTCCTCGGGTCATCGATACGAACTTAATAAACATATGATTCCGGTGAGCTTCATCCTTGCATATCTGGACCCGACGATAGAACTGTACATTTGATTGCCTTTTGAAGCTCGCCGATGGAACTATAACTCAAAAAAATATTAACAAACTTTGACTTGAATCGATTGCTAATATCCGGATGGCATGGTTGTGACAGTCAGCGATGACGGTCCTTCCGACTGAATTTCGAAGTCTCGCTGTTTACATGCTTTCTTCAATTCTATAGAACTTCTCAAGTGATAAACAGTACTGCACTGCACAACACACTCACACACTTTACACTGGGGGATGCACGAGCGTTATTGTCTGTTTAACAATGATTTTTCATAAGCTAGTTAGTCATGGAACCCTCAAATTCACAGCAGCAGGAACTCTCGAGTTCAATTCCTTCAACCATCGAGATACCGGTCATTGAAGCCGAAGTTATAGACCCAGCTCCAGACGAGCTTCCAAACGCCTAGTTCATTTATCGTCCACAAGATTCTGTGCCGTCCGGTATCTCCGAAGATATGCTGGGATGGATTTGTTTAAGGCACGGCTTGTCGCTCGACGACGTGTTACTGCCTGGGCCAAATGACAGGCCACATGATCCCCCGGAGGGGTTTACTGCTTTCAACCGTCACGCTTGCATAGCGAGGACACTCCCTCCTTTCAATCAATATATAAGGGAGATGTTATCATTCCTTGGAATAGCTCCATCCTAGATACACCCCAACGGGTACGCTTTGTTGAATAACACCTTCATTCTGTTTATGGAGATTCTCTTTCGACCACCAAAGCCGATCGAGATCAAATATCTATTTAACATTAAGAGTCATGGAGACAGCCCTTCTTTCACCTTCTTGGAAGCGGTCGGGAACTGCTAAATTGTAACGGGCTCCTAGGGAAGGCTAAGTTACTTTAAAACTGAATGGTTCTACGTTCGGTGCCCTCCTGGATTCGCTAGGTGATGGTTGGATAGACGTAAGCGTTGCAATCTTTCTCTTGAACTATCGAGATAATTATAATGGACCTCAAAATTGACATACTTCTCTTCTTTTATAGCCGCAATTTCTCGACCCGATGGTGGATATTTTAGAGAGCTAGTTCGGATCCTCCAAGCGGTTCCGGGCGAAGAGAGGCATATCGACTTGGTTCTGACCGACAGAAACTTGAGGACTATTAGGCTATTTGAGCGGAGGCAGAGCAGAAGGCTGGAAGGGACGCTTAGAGCGGTCTCGAAGAAGCGGGTGAAACGCAAGATGCCCGGAGTCGTAATAGCTGAAGAAGTTGATCCGGAGAGAACGCCTACTGATAATGAGCTCCAAGCTGGGCCTTCTTCCGATGTCCAGGATTCAGGAGGAAGGAGAAAAGGCAAGGAAGTTGCTCACAAGCGTTCTAAATCCGTGAGATTAAAATCCATGGCTGTGTCCTTGCCCGTCCCGGGGATTAGGAATTTGGAGGCTCCTCCCCCGCAAGTAGAGAATCCTTTTGAAGGGCTTGCTGATATTCCGATTCCGGATTATATGTCGTCTCAACATGACACCGGGATAAAGGAGCTTGATAATGCTCTTGAACTGAGCGGGTCGCTTGCTATGAGTGCGGCCGACATTTCCGGTTGGTCGGGGGGTTGCACATGCATACACTTCACCGCACTACATGATTCATAACTGTAAATCGTCCAACTTAAGAAATCACTAACTTTTCCTTCGTCTCTCATTTTCAGGTACGATGTCCGGAAGAGGATCAATGCTCGGGAATCTTCGCTCGGCCCGAAAGTCTTCTAGCTATTACGATTCCCGCAGGAGGGACTCAGATAGAGACCGCGATCGCGAGTACTCTAACCAAGATAGGTATGGGCGTGACAGGGACAGAGAATACAGACATCGGTCTAGATCACGCTCTCCTCCTCTTAGACTTTCATCTCCACCTCCTGTTCTTGTTCCACACCCGCCTAAGCCTCCACGCCACAGGCCATCTTCTCACACTTCTAGATCCGAGACTCATCTTCAGAGAGTCGAAACCACGGCCTCCATAATTGCAGAGCAGGTCCCAACTGAGCCTACAGGAGAAGGGGCCATTAAATTGGCTCAAATGAGGAAGGATTTTCCGAACATATGCTTCGATGGCTACGTCTTCCCACCTCACTTAAAGAGAATCCCATCTGGAGTGGAAAACACGATGCATGATTACGTTCATGACATCTACACCTAGTATAGAGAGTGGGTAAAGGCTGCAGAGAAAGCTTCTAAGGTGGCCTTTAAGCGAGCCAAAGCGCTTGAGAAAATGGAGACCGAACTCGCTCAAAGGGACCGGATCATTCAAGTGCTCACTGCCGAGGCCGAGTCTTCTCGGAAATCTGAAATTGAGGCCACCAAAAAAGCCGACGAAGCGAATGTGGCCATGGAGAGGTTGAGGCAGACACATATTGCCTTGGTGGAGGAGATGGGCCATCGGAATACTACAGTCACTGCCGAGCGGGATGCGGCGGTCAAGGAACTCAATGAGCTTAAGGCTAAATTTTCCGACATGGCCAAGGAAAAGGATGATGCAAACAACGCAGCCTAGGAGGCGTACGAACTAGCTGTTCTGCTTAGGGGTGAACGTGATGCGGCTGTGGCTAAAGTTCGCAAGGTGGAGACTGAGGTCGAGGAGAAAGTGAAGTCGGCCGAGTCCAGGCTAGAGGCTGATATCAAAGACCTTCTCGTTGTTTACAACGCTAATGTGCTGAGGCACAGGGGTCTAGCCTGGCTCGCTGATTATTCGGCGCATCTATATAATGCCTGGGGCCGATTGGTTGAGGAGGAGAAAGCGGTGCATCTGGGTGAGTCTATTGATGAGTTTGAGCTTGAGAATCGTCTGCTAAATGAAGATGAAAAGAAGATTCTCCATGATTCAATGATTTCTTATGAGAAGGAGAGACTCATCACCCAGCACCTGGAAGTAGGAGAAGGCTCTGGGGTTGAACATCACAATGCAAGTCTTGAACTTCCAGCGTCAACCCAGCCTGAATCTTTGCCTGCGGTTGATCCTCAAGCTGTTCCTGCCTATAATCCGGATCAACCGCAGATGTCTCCGGCTACAGTGCATGTTACTAAAGCCGTTCAACCGCTTACAAGTCAAACTGAGGAAGGTATTCTGATCATTCCACATATCTGCCTTAAGTCGGAATTTTTATCTTAATTAGATTCTAACAGTTCTCTTATTTTTTGTCCAATGATCGATGCTGCACCGGCCATGCCTCCTGCTACTCAAGAGTCATATCAGACGCAGGAGGCTATCGTGACCAAAGCGATCACTGTAACTACAACTGCCCCACTTGACAATATGCAGGGGAGCACGCTTGTGTTTGATGAGCGGTTGATGGAAGAACTCTTTCGCCGTCATGGCGATCCTCTTGCCGATCTGCCATTTGTTATGGGTGGAGGCGCTCCTGCTACAAGTTCTTCAATGACAACTACTGATGCCCCCAGCGAGGCTCGAGCGGTTACTGAAGAGGAGATGTTCGCACAAATTGACGCTGAAATGGCAGCAGCGGCTCTTGGTAGCAGTTTTGGAGGTGGGATGGCGGCAGCCGGTCCAGCCCCGCTCAGAATGATATCTCCTGGTGTCATAGTTTTCATCACCAGTGTGCCCATTCCACCTTCTACACTTGATCATGTTCCTCCGACTCCGCCCGCAGGAAGCATTCCTATTCATACTCGGAGGAGGATGTTGAGATCATGCCCCCGCCTGGAGACCGACCACCGAAAGGCAAAGGCTCGAAGAGTAAAAATAGTGGCGGCTCCAGCGGGTCTACACCGAGAAGGAAGCCGAGGAAGAAGAAAGATTAGACATGCTTTCTTGGTTTGTTTTGATTTTCATTTTTCTGGCCGTGTATAGATGCGGGTTCGGCCCCTGCTAGTAGGAATTTTTTGCAAACAAACTTGTACATGAATTTCTTTCATAAATAGTAGAAATGAAACTTTTCTTTTTTAGCTTCTTGTGTATTTGCTTAAGTGTTTCAATGTTTGAAATAAACTTGTAAAGTTCCAGCTTCCGAGTCAAGTTTGTCGTTTTGCACCAAGTCTGGAAACTGCGGACATGGTTCGTGACTGGGAATTGAGTTGAATTATAACGTCGCACCGCTTCAGTCAATGGTTGATGCTTAAGTCTTGCCCCCCAGTCTCGGGGATGAGTTGTAGAACATTAGTCAGCGATTGCTTCTCACTTATAATGTGTTGAGTCTAGTGCCACTGAATGGATGTCTGGGACAAGCGAAGATTGAACGGTTTATTCACGCTTGTCCGATTGTCGACTATCATATCCGCACTCCAGGGATTCTCATTTATTTATTGGCGGTTGGTCACACCGGCTTAAGTTTAAATCATACGTCCGCGTTTTGGGGACTCGGAATCGACATTTGTGCTCCGACTTGCACTCTGGGAGTTCGGAGTTGATATTTATACTTCAATTCACGCTCTGGGAACTTGAAGTTGATGTTTATACTCCGTTTCGCACTCTGGGAATCTAGAGTTGATGTTTATACTCCGTTTCGCACTCTGGGAATCCGGAGTTAATGTTTGTACTTCGACTCACACTCTGGGATTTCGGAGTTGAGGTTATACTCCGTTTCGCACTCTGGGAATCCAGAGTTGATGTTTATACTCCGACTCGCACTCTGGGAGTTCGGAGTTGATGTTTATACTCTGTTTCGCACTCTGGGAATCCGGAGTTGATAAGCAGACGGTCATTCACATCTGTTGTATGTTTTTGGATTTCGTTCGCACTCTGGGAATGAAAGGTGTATCAGTATCATGGATGGTCGGATCCCATCCACCCTGAGTTAACAAGTGAGGTCGTTAGATGGACGGGTCCACCCTCATCAAACTTGGTTCAGATACGGATGAAGTCGTTAGGCGGACGGATCCACCTTATTCGTAGACGTATTTTAATACTCCAGTTCGCACTCTGGGAACCGGGAGTTAAGTGAGGGATTGTCGTGTATCAATCCGTTTTTGGCTTTGATGTGACGGCTTGTCCCCGAGCTCGGGTATCACTTAGCGAGTGACCGGTTGCATCACAGTCACCCCCTATTTGAATAAATCCCACCGTATGGCGAAACTTAGCTCTCCGTGCATAGTGATGATCATATGAAGTATTTCAAGTAAATCACAGCTTTCGCTCGAAGAGATTGCATTTTATTGCTGAAATAAGAAAATATGGCAAAGTCAGCTGCCTTATTAAAATTCTAATTTCGAAATGCAGAAACAAATTGCAAAATGGAAAACAAACTAAATGAAATAACATAGCCTATTATGTGTAGTAGCGACGAAGACTCTCGCTATTCCAGGCTCTTGGCAAAGTAAGACCGTCAACGGTCGATAATTTGAATGTGCCATCTCCGAGCCTTCGTTCAATGACATACGGTCCTTCCCATGTCGACTTCATATGCGAAGGGACCGAATAAATTCTTTTCAGGACGAGATCGCCTAGTTCAAAGGTTCGCGGGAGGACCTTGGCGTTGTACAATCGGGCAACTCGACTTCGATGCGCAGCTGCCCTCAAATCAGCCTCTTCACGCTTCTCATCTAGTAGATTGAGAGATTCAGCAACCAATATAGCATTTGTCTTTGGATCATAGTATGTCACACGATGAGAAGGTACTTCTAGCTTAACTGGAATAATGGCTTCTGAACCATAAGAGAGAGAGAGAAAGGAGTGTGACCGGTCGCAGTCTTGTTGGTTGTTCGGTAAGCCCATAAAGCCATAGGAAGTTCATCGACCCACTTGCCCCCGACCTTTTCCAGTCGTTTTTTCAGAATGGACTTTATAACTTTATTAACCGCTTTGACCTGTCCGTTCGCCTGAGGGTGTGCAACTGCAGAGAATTTCTTTTGGATGTGAAATCGTTCGTAGAAATCTTTATATTCAGCATTGTCGAATTAGGTTCTGTTGTCCGTAATAATGGTGTGTGGGAGACCGAATCGACAGATGATGTTGCGGACTACAAAGTTGATTACTTCTTCGTCGTTATGGTAGCAAGAGCTTCAGCTTCAGCCCACTTTGTAAAGTAATCAACTGCGACGATGGCGTATTTTGCACCACCTTTTGCCAGAGGTAGAGTACCAATGATGTCGATGCCCCACATTGCAAACGGCCATGGGCTGACCATTTGCGTTATCTCGGTAGGAGGGGCTTTAGGAATTCAAGCATACTTTTGACACCTATCACATTTCTTTGCATAATCCGACGCATCGCGATTCACAATAGGCCAGTAATATCCATATCAAAGTATTTTCTTAGAAAGTGCTTGGCCCCCGGTGTGATCGCCACATTCTCCCTCGTGTACATCGTGCAATACTCGTTTAATTTCATCGTGAGCGATATGCCGGAGTAAAGGAACAGAGTGCCCTCTCCTGTACATGATTCCGTTCTGGATGGTGAATCGCGAGGCCTTCCGAAGGACTTGTCTCTTTTCACTCCTGCGCTCCGGCAGGGTTTCGTGCTCAATATAATTTTTGAGTGGAGTCATCCATGAGTCCTTTTCGGGGATGGTTTTGCATACCCAGTCTATTTCTGCCCGGTCAATGCTTGGGGAGGATAACGTCTCCACGGGAACGAGTCCTATTTGCTGAGCTTCACCGGTGCTGGCTAACTTTGCCAATGAATCGGCTTTTTGGTTGCGTTCTCGAGGTATACAATAAATGGCATAATAATCAAACTGATTCAGTACGTCTTGAACTCGAGCTAAGTAAGCAGCCAACCTTCGATCTCTCGCTTGATACTCTCCCCGTACTTGACACACAACTAACTGTGAATCATAATAAATTTCCACGGCACTTATTCTCAAATCTTTAGCAAGTTTCAAGCCAGCTAAAAGGGCTTCATATTCAGCTTCATTATTGGTCGCATGAAAATAGAACTTCAAAGCATAACATATAGATCGGCCTTCGGGAGTCTCAACTACAACACCGGCGCCCGAACACCGGTCGTTTGATGCACCGTCGGTATAGAGCTTCCAGACGTATTCGGGGGATTTGCTGGTTTCGGGCAAATCCTCTGGAATGGTAAATTCAGCTATGAAATCGGCTAGGACTTGTCCTTGAATGGCTCGTCTTGGAGTGTAAGTAATGTCAAACTGGCTCAGTTCGATGTTCCACTTGAGTAACCTACCAGACGTCTCAGGCCGCGAAAGGACCTGTCGTAACGGCTGGTCGGTGTAAACAATAATGGGATGTGCCTGGAAATACGGTCGGAGTTTTCTTGATGCAATAACAAGGCAATAAGCCAACTTCTCTAAATTTGGATAATTCCTTTCAGCCCCAGTCAATCGCTTGCTGACGTGGTATACTGGCTTCTGTATCCTGTCTTCTTCTTGAACTAAGGCAGCGCTGATAGCGTTTTCTGTTATCGCTAAGTATATGTACAACTTCTCATGATCAACAGGCTTTGACAGGATAGGTGGTGTGGATAGATGCTGAACTAGTGCTTGGAAAGCGCCCTCACACTCCGTGGTCCATTCAAAGTTTCGTTTTCCTTTTCGGATCAGATCGAAGAAGGGAATGCATTTGTCTGTGGACTTTGAAATGAACCTGCTCAATGCTGCTACTTTCCCATTGAGACTCTGGACTTGTTTTATAGTTTTCGGAGTCTCCAGATTTCTGATTGCCCAAATCTTTTCAGGATTAGCTTCGATTCCCCGGGCATTGACGATAAACCCAAGGAATTTTCCGGATGCAACTCCAAAATGACATTTCAGTGGGTTGAGTTTCATTCTGTATTCTCGAAGTATGTTGAACATAGTTTCTAGGTCTTTAACATAGTCAGTGGAAAATCATGACTTCACAAGCATGTCATCTACATATACTTCCATTGTTTTCCCGATTTGATTGGCAAACATCCGATTGACCAATCGTTGATAAGTAGCCCCGGCATTCTTGAGTCCGAACGGCATAACATTATAGCAATAGAGTCCCAGATTGGTTACGAAACTGGTATGTTCTTGATCAGGTAAATGCATCGGTATTTGATTGTAGCCAGAATACGCGTCCGTGAAGGATAAGAGCTCATGCCCAGCCATTGAATCTACTAGCTGATCGATTCTGGGAAGCGGGAAACTGTCTTTGGGACAAGCTTTTTTCAGATCGGAGTAATCGACACATGTTCTCCATTTTCCGTTCGGCTTTCGGACGAGCACGGGATTCGACACATATCAGAATCGGGATTCGAGCACGGGATTCGACACATGAACTCGTTCGCTTTAAGCTTTTCTACTTCTTCTTTAAGGGCGGCAGATCTCTCTGGATCCATACCACGCCTTTTCTGTTTGACCGGGACATGCCGCGGGTCAATATTCAGAGCGTGGCTCGCGATGTCCGGCGAGATCCCACACATATCAGAATGTGTCCAGGAGAATACGTCAAGATTCGCCCGTAGAAATTCAACCAATTCCTTTTGAGTTTGCTGGCTTAGCTGAGACCCAATCTTTATCGTTTTCGAATCATCGTCATCGTCAATTGGGACATCAATCATCAGTTCGGCCGGGGATGCTTGACTTTCTTAAGATTCTTCTTCGTCTTCTGTTTCTTTGGGGTCAAGATCCCTTTGGAATTGGCTGGGGTGCCCGGACCTAGGCCCGGGCGTTAATTGTCAATTATCAGCAAAGCGGACGCAGAGAGATTCCTCTACGTCCTTTCCTTTCACTGCACCTCCCGCAACTCTGCGACATAACAGGCTCTTCCAGCAGCCTGATCCCCCTGAATGATTCCCACTCCATGATCAGTGGGAAATTTTAAAGTCAAACACCACGGGGCAATGGCTGCCCTGAATTCAGCGAGGGCTGGTCGGCCCAGGAAAGCATTATAAGGGGAGTCTATGTCCAAAACAACGAACTGTAACATCCGTACCCTCCGACGTTCTCCAACTCCCAACTCCACTGGCAGTTCCACCATTCCAGTGGGTATAGTAGCAATTCCGTTGAAACCATGGGTTCGGGATTGACAAGGTTTCAAGTCCGTGGCTTCCATTCTCATTTTATCATAAGCTCTCTTAAACAAAATATTCACAGAGCTTCCACTGTCAACTAAGATCCTCTTTATCCAAGTAGGACCTTCTTGAGCTGAGATGACCGGTGGATCAATGGTGGGAGCTTTGACTTTATCAGCGTCTCTGTTTCTGAACACGATGTCATCTATCATCGTCTTCCGTTGCTTGGCCGGAGCCCCTTCATCAAAACTACTATAACACTCGAAGTCCGCATGCCTGATAGAGCTGGCATACGATTCCATTTCCTTCCAGCTTCGGTCTGCTGGATGAGGACCACCACTTATTGTGTTAATAACCAACCTCCCGCCAGTTTGAGCGGGTTTCTCCTGCCTTTCTTGATTTAGTGCACGATTCTGATTTGATGGGCCTGCACCACCTGACCGCAGAGCCCGCACATACTGATCCAACTTCCGCTCGCGTATCAGTTTCTCAATGAGGTCTTGTAAATGACGACACTCATTTGTATTATGGCCATAACTTTCGTGGAATCTACAAAACTTCCCTGTTTGGACCTGCCTTTCTGTCGATGGCTTTGGGGCAGGTTTCTTATATTGCATGGTGTTACAAGTCTGCAAGTATAGATTTTCCAACGACGTGTTCAATGGAGTGTAATTATCGTACATGGGAGCTCTACGTCGTGGACCACGATTCTGATCTCGCTTCTTGCCCTGATTTCCATTGTCCCTCTGCTGATTCTGTTTATTTTGCACTTTCAACCGAACTTTTCCAGAACTCTCTCCGGATTGTTTAACGGCGATGTTACTCTAAATTCCTTCGATGTTGGGCCCTGCGTCATCCTGCTTCCTAGACTGTTTCGCATCCTCCCTTCTCAAGAATTGGGCTGCCTTGGAATAGAAACGGTCCAATGACGCAGGTGGCTTCCCAGCTAACCAATTTCCGAACTCGAAATCAGCATCAATCCCCTTAGTCAATGCCATCAGGATAGAGTTATCATCAGGATTGCTTATTTCTGCACATGCAGCACGGAATCGCTCCAAGTAACGTCTAAGTGTTTCTCCGGGAGCTTGAGTTACACTAGACAAAGTGTTAACATCTTTAGGCCTCGCTACGTGCATACAGAATTGTTCAACAAACTTGGTGGCCATCTGGTCAAAATTAGAAATAGATCGTGGTGGCAAATGAGTAAACCACATAGTTGCAATGCCCCCTAGGGAAATAGGGAAACTACGGCACTTTACTGCATCATCAGCTCTCGTAGCATTCATTAGCCATTCATACTTCAGGATGTGTTGATTGGGATCAGAACTTCCTTCATAAACTGGCAAAGTTGGCATCCTGAAGCGCCGAGGTGGTTAAGCATACAATATGTCATCGGTGAAAGGGGTATGACTCCGAGAGATTCCCCAGTCGTCATTAGAGAGACCCCGACTTTCATGGATCATTTGGCAGATCATCGTTGGTATATACGACATTCGAATATTAGGAGCATGCTGTGCCAAGGTGTGGTCGGGTTCCACAGCGTGAGTCTGGACCGGACGCGGTCGACGGTCTGTGCCTCGCCTCCTTGGTTCAACATTCTCAGGGACATAAGGCTTTGGAGTGTGCTCTCGGTTGCTTTGATGAGGATCAGTTCGGTTTCCAGCATCAACCCCTTGCTCAGTAGTGGTGGTGGTAGCAAGATTGCATATGACATGATAAGGAGCAGCACCTCCTCGGGATGAAGGTCCTGTATGATGACTAGTGGATGGTCCAGTTCTGGGTTGCCCAAGATTCGAAGCGGGTTGGTTTCCTGTAGCCTGGGTGTAGCTTACATCCAGCCGTGGGCGTGTGGATCGGTGATGACCATCAGATGAGGCTGAACTCTCTGTGGAAGAATAAGAACCTTGGTCTCTTCTGGATCTTCTGCGCCCTTGGTGATTTAACTGGTTGGTCAGCTCCGTGTAGGCGCGCAGTTGTTCAGTTAGCTGTTGTCGACTCTAGGTCAATTCTTGGAGCAGCATCTGAAACTCTTGTCTGGTAACCGGGCCTGTTGGATCTAAAGGTCTGGCAGCATATTGGTTTGATGGAGGCAATTGCGTGGGATTATGCCTGTCCCGTCCTCCCTGATCAGCAGCTGTAGAGGTAGTTCGTGTACTTACCATGGTAAATTAGTGAAAGTCCTTTCCTAGATCTGATGCAAATCTGAATAGAATGGAAGGGCTTCAAAGTCTAAGATCTGGATCTTCTTCTTGGATTTATGCAATCCGGTATCGATAGGAGATCCAAGGAGCAGGAGAAAAATTGGGTTTTTTCTCAATGAAAGCACCAAAGTATTTGTACCAAAATTGTGCACAACACTCTTCGGAAGTTTTTGAAGAGATAAAATGAAGAAATTAAATGGAAAACGAGGATCATCTAACAAAAACTCCAAAAACAGATAATGAAAGTAATAAGAACGCATAGAAACACAAGAATTTAGAGTGGTTCGGCGTATTGCCTACGTCCACTATGAAGTTGATTGATTTATTGATGTTTCTTTGTTGATTACAATTGATTTCAGCGTGTTACAGCAGTTAACAATGAATTATAGCAGTGAAATTCGTTTGCAGCAGCAGCAATGGAGTTTGGATCTGGATTTGGCAGAGTCTGGGCGTTGGAGAATTCAAAGAAGAAGAAGATCTCTTTTCTGTATGCCCTAGGGCTCTATTTATAGGTGTAGGAGGCTGATATTTCGCTCAGATCTCGGGAGACTCCCCTTGGCACGTGACTAGGCCCGCACGCCCAAGCCCGCGAAGTTTTAGCCTGATCCGTGATCGATACGAACAGATTTCGTATCGATCAAGATCGTGTTCGATGGAGTCGAAATTTGGCGTGGACATTCTTTAGCATGCATGTAAGCTTCTGTAAAAATTTCATAGCATTTGGACTTGTAGATTAGGAGATATGATCGATATGAAATGAGATTTTCGGTTGGCTGTTTCGTTCGACTCCATCATTTCGACTCGATGGTTTCGAATTGATGGCGGCATGTGTTGGCAGGTTGATGTGGCGTGCGTCCTTTGCATCGATCTGTAGCATACCCAGTTCGAAACGATGAAGACAGTCTAGTTCGAATCGATGGATGCTGGCTTGTTCGCATCGATGAAGGTTGCATAGTTCGTATCGATGAAAGCGCTCTGGTTCATATCGACTGTTGCGCTTTTCTTCACATCGATGGGAGGCGTGCATTTCGTATCGATTGGTGATCGATCGATACGAAGAGAGCCTTTAAGACTAAGCGATGCGAAACAGATGGAAGTGTTTGTTGCCGATGGATACGAAGTAAGCACCGGACGATCGTGTCGAACAGAGCTTGTCGATGGATGCGAGGTCGATTGAGTCGAACTGTTGCTTCCTAATGGATGCGAATCGATACGAAGTGGTCCTTGGCTGATCGAGTCGAATAGAGCTTGTCGATGGATGCGAGGTTGATCGAGTCGAACTGTTGCTTCCTGATGGATGCGGATCGATACGAAGTGGTCCTTGGCCGATCGAGTCGAACAGAGCTTGTCGATGGATGCGAAGTTGATCGAGTCGAACTGTGGCTTCCTGATGGATGCGGATCGATACGAAGTAGTCATTGACCGATCGAGTCGAACAGAGCTTTCCCAGATGGATTCGAACTCGATCGATTCGAACAGGGGCCACCTGATGGATTCGAACCCGAGACTGTTTCTCGTCCAATCTTGCATCGATCATAACTTGAGCATATGAACTCGGATTGACTTGAAATTTGGAACGTTGACTTTTATGGCTTCCCTCGTCGTGTCCTGTCGATTGTAGCTTGATCCGGACTCGGACAAAATTCGTCGATATCCATAGTGAACCTGCGTACAACCGATCTTCAAGACGAACAGTCATTGGTTTCTAGCCAAGTTCTTGGTGTCACGGCCTTGCCAAAAGGCGGGATAACAGATTAAGTCCTTTTTATAATGATTATGTTCAGTAATTTAATTTTAATTATAAATTATCAAATCATGTTACCTTTTGAATTATTTGTAAATTTTGACTTTTCAAAGTGCATTTTTTATATAAGATATAATGGAAGTGTTGTATAGTTTGTAAAGTTGTGTTATATAAGTTACAAAGTGCATATGATCATTTAACGTTGCGACGACTTGTTACAGTTGAAAACAACGTTGTTATTGACAAATTTTATAGTCAAAATTTGACATTTTTGTTAAGCTATATATTGATGTAAACCAAACTTAAGAATGAAGTTTTTTTACTTCTTTAAATAATTTAAAACATGTCTATTCTATTTTAAAATCATATTTAACTAATATCAAAATCTCTATTTTTACAGTGTATGTAAAACTGACAAAATGCGACAAAATTTGGTTATTTTTGTAAAACGAATATAAACATATTTTTAAATCCTTAAATATACTATATTATCTTTATTAAGTGATTTTAATAAGATTTAACTTTTCAAATAAATATTTAAACCTATTTATTTAAGCATTTATTTATTTTTAAGTAAACTTAACTTTTACTGATTTGTTCTAAAATTCAAATTTATACTTTTTAATCAGTAATTATAAGAATAAATAATTTCTCTATTATTATTTATTATATATAACATACTTATATAAGTATTTAAACCTTTTTAAATTTTAAAATAAACAAAATCTCTTATTTTCGAAGTAGCGAAATTACGAGTCGTTGCATTCTCCCGTACTTAAAAACATTTCGTCCTCAAAATGAAAGCTAGATAAGGAATCTATCTCATACTCGTATCCTCAAACATTTTGACTTATTTACACTGATGATAGAAAAAATGCAAATATACAAAGAAGGTTGATACCATAAAAACACTAAAACAATGGGTACCAAACATACAGAGATTCCCCACACTAACCTGAGTACTTATCGCATACTTAAGGTTATATATACATACATCAAGTCGGACTTCCATCGTACCCATCCCAGTGCATACTGCACACTTAAGATAATATATACAACAACCAAACAAGACTATACATCCAAAAACAACCAAACTGATAATATATCAACATAAATGAATACATCCAACATAAATCATCCCCTGACCTGAGCATGTACTACACCCGAGGTCTATATACCAAAACTTAAGTCTAACCCCTATCTCTTAGTGCGTATTATTTAAGATAACTATCCAATTACCATGTTGGCGGACCCAAAACATCATACTATATGTGATATTTGATTCGATCTATTATTCGATTCCACAACTTTTACTTCCGAACTAGTATCGATCCTCCAATTTTCTCGTGCAGACTTTTATCAGACTTCTTGATCACAAACCATTGCTTTCCTTGCATAGCTCTCAACTATGATAGAAAACTTGAGTACATAACCACGAACCCTCATAAATGTTCACCATCAAGAATCGAGTGATAAATCCGTTCTCGGATTGGTGTAAAACAGCTCAAAGTTCTGTACTCAAATCTTAGATCAAAATTTTGTATGCCGAAATGATCTACGTATAACTTATGTATTTATTCATTTTTACCTTATATATTTCTTCCAAATTTCTATTAATCCATGTTTATTTCACAACCATTTACTTTCTACTAAATCCATTATTACTTAAGCATACAAATATGACTTAAACTTATATAATATACCTTTACTTCCTAAGAGTATATATACATATCCCCAAACTTTAAACTATTATTACTTCAATTAGGGTGTTTAACAAATGTTGAATTTTACTATTATCTCAAATTAATAAGTTATAAAACCTAATCCTTAGTTTTATTTCTCTAAGGTCTTAATTTAGCTAATATTATTTATCTTATTCATATATTAATAAGATAACTTTACTAAGTGTACATTCTTCCTTACTAATTCCATGATTATCTACTTAACTTATTTACTTATCCATTTCTAAATTAAATTCCTTAATCTCAAATCCATCAAATACCTTATAGTCAAATTGTGAAACTTAATTCACATGGTATTTGTTATTCAAACATTTTCATCCCACAATCAACCTGCTAACCATATTATTCAAAACATCCCCTTCTTTTTAACTTTTTCTAACCTATCCACTTCCAATCTTACTTCATTTTTGAATTACAAATGTTACCCTAAATGTATCACTAATTCAAAGTTTTATAGTAGGATAATATTGCTTATATATTTTATTCCTAAATTTTACTTTGATTCTAACCAAATCAAGGTGTCTAAATTACAAATTATCTTATCTCCATTATAAGTTATAGAACTTAACCTTTTATTATATTTACCCAAAGTCTCAATTTATTCTTATCTTTTTCTATCTTATTGATAAGAATTTTTCTAAGTATGCATTTTCTTTTCTACTTTCTTTAATTACAACTTTTAGCTTCAGTATTATCATCAAATATCTTATAGTCAAATTGTGAATTTTTACTTCACAAGATATTTGTACTTAGCTTTTAAATCCATCCATTATGATAATCACTTAATCATTATTATTTCTTAATACTAAATATCTAAGGGTATATGATTAAAGATCTAAATTCTTGCTTTCAACTAATTGATTTTATATGGAATATCATATAGTCAAATCTTGCAATTCTAATCTTAAGATGTCTTTCATTAACATGTTTTTAATCAATTCAAGTTGTTTCTTTATTAACCTATATTTTAAACAACCATTTATTTTTCTAACTTAATCAAAAATATCCCTTTTTTATTTTTAGAATATAAATCTAGGTAAAATTATTTCATTTACCAAATTTCAAACCAATTCTTATATATATATATAACACTAACAAATACGCGCTCATATATATAATACTCTCAAAACTCATTCTAGGGTGCTACTAACCCCATCTCTAATGAGTTACTCATCCTAGGATATTATTAATCCTATCTCTGATGAGTCTTTACCCTACCAAAGCCAAGGTTCTCGCTTAACCTTCAGCTCTGATACCAAATGTCAAGGCCCGTTTTTTCGTACCCTTTAAGTTGATAATAAACCACACATGCCCAACTCAAATTGAATGAAAAGACGGAACATGAAGGGTAAAAAGAAAAATTGGCAAAATAGAATCTAGCAATGGAATAAGATATAATATTGAACAACAATCTTTACAGCGGAAATTTTTTTTAATACATATATCAGAGTCTAACCTAAATTCATCTTGTACAGTTATAAACATCTGCCCTTACAATTGCTGACAAACATCAAACAAACAAACAGCAACGGATAATACAATATGTCCATACGTAGATGAATATCTCCAGCTCTCCTTTGGAAACTGCAACCGTCCTCAACTAAACCTGAAACTACTCGGATCTAAAGCGAGTATTGAAAATACCCAGATCAGGCTTGAAAAATCATCGTGAGAAAAACTCAAATAATAAATGACAGCGTCATATATCAACCTTGGAAATAAAATCCTTTTGAAAAGAAAGAGTATCTCATAAGATCACGCCCACACATAAACACAGACGGGTTTTTACCTTATGATAACTAAAACACTTTTATATCAAAACATTTCATATTATTTTTAATAACATTCTTTGAAAATATTTGCAAATAAATTTATTAATCTTAGCCAAAATTGTTACATTGATTAAATTCCAGCATACTAGGTTTACAATCAAGTTCGAAGGCACTTATCGAAGAATGGATTTCGACTTGGTGAAGTGACTATGTTCCGATGGGTACACCTATAGATGGATGTTTCGAGGAACCATCAAAAAGCTCCTCTATCAACACAAGACTGGCCTACCTCTATAACTAGATAGTACCGAATATGTCATCCCCCGATCGTTACCGACCTTTAACCGGGCGTCCGAGCATACAAACCACATTAATTTACATCCCGAATGTCATAGCGGGAAGAAATATACCTAGAATGGGATGATCATACCCTAATTGGGAATGACCCACTTAGCCTTGACGCATCTAACCTTTTTTCGGTCATTTCCGGTTGATGAAGCTCGAGGCAATGATTACCTTTTCACATAGCACATATCACATCTTTGAATGCCATATTGCCATTTCCGTTGACTACTAATTGCCTTTCACAAAAATACAACCCTTGAACTCGTACGTCTCAAGGAGGGTGTTAAGCTAAGAGAAGTTGCCTTCTCTGTCACCACAGATGTATGTTTGTAAAAACCAATGTACGTAATCTTAGAATATGCATTGTCAGACATTCATCCATACGAGTTCGTCATGGGACTGAACGAAACCGAAGGTACTCTCCTACCACATCCTGTCGGGAATTAACCCTATGATTAGTAGCGAGAAGTCCTTGCAACCCAAAGAATTTCAGAAACAAAAGGACAACTGAAACTTAGTATTTGGGAGCTAACCAGAATTATCAAGCAGTCCTTTCATCCCGAAAATCCCTGGTCTTCATTCTCTTTATTAGGTCTTCATCTTTTCGAACACGTAAATTGGTTCGAAGTGGTTTTCAGATAGGAATTACCCACATCCGACCTCGGTACCTTCGAAATCCAATCATCGATAAAAAGTGAATATGAGTATATAGGATTTATTAAGCCTCTTTTCACTTTAATTCTTTTTGGATGATTACAAAATCTCTTCTTTTTCTCTTAGAGTTATTTTAAGTTAATTCATTCTTTTGCTTTGGATAATATTTCAAATTTCCTCACTTAACATAGATCCAAATTCCTTAACTTTTAAATGTGTCTAAAACAATGTTATTTAAGACAACGTTTACTTTAACCCTAAAATCAATCTTAGCAAACATTATTGAGTAAATCGGATCATAGAAATCATTCCCATTTTACTCAACATTAATTTCCGTATTCAACAAGTGCTATGGGCGGAATAACGGTGAGATCACCTTTTAAATTCCACGAATAGGATTGGTTCCTTCTTCGAAATTTAATACCAAGTGCAAGAAGATTATCTCTGTGCAATCCAAGTTGTACTTTATTCATTTTGGTGATTAATCTTTTTATCTTAAATTGCTTAACTTCTGAAAAATAGCAATTCTCTTTTATTTTGGAAAAACTTAGTATAATATTTTTAGAGTCTAGGCTTTCCTTTCGATCTGTTCCACCCATTGCCTAAGAAGAGAAAACATAGGCCAGGTAAGTTTAAGGCACTGGTTGCTCCATTCCTAACCTAAGTTAAACACCTTATTTTATCTTCCCAGATCTCACAGGCGGGACAAATGTACTAGTCGTTTCCGCATACTCAGTTATTAGCTTTATTCTGGAATTGATTATAAAGATTCCAAATTATCTTTTAAACACTTAATTTTCCTTTTAAAAACATTCATAATCGATTCTAGGAAAAATCGTTAAGTTTAAACTCATATTTCAAAAGCTATAGAATTTACAGCAGGAACGTGCTAGGAAACTGCTATATATGGCTTTTGATTTAATCAACTTTTAATATTTGAAAATTCATATTTTCCAATTCAAATCTTTTCTAAACTATTTAAATGGATTTATCAAATTTATTCCATATTTTTCCATAATTAAAAACGTTCATTTAAACGGATTTCCCGTTATGGTCACTTAACTGCATTAGCGCGATTTTTCTAGAAAATTGATTTGGATATATTTCAAAATCTACTCAACGAAATTTTGATTTTCTTTCTTTCTCAAAGAATTCCGAGCTATATTCCACTCTATACATTCATTTGAACTTTTCGGCGCGAAATCGCGAACTACCGTTGCGCGACACGCCTAGTTTTAACTTATTTTTCAATACTTGAAATAATATATTCAAATTGAATTTTACTACTTATAAAACCATTACAAATCATTTTAAATTAATATTTTCACTTTTTAAAGTATTTAAAATGTATTTTCAATATTTTCATATTATAATATTATTTTATTCCTATTATTTTAGTATTAAATTTAAAAATCCAATTTCGATTCAATTTCAATTCTAACTTCAAATTAAACTCAATTAAAACATAGATTTTAGACCAATTCCAATTCTAATTTAAATTTCGACTTTAATCTCACTTTCAATTTTCAAAATCGATTTCAATTTCAATTTAACTTTCTATTTCAAATCCAATTCCACTTCTAATTTCAAATTCTCTTTTATTTCCATTTTAATTTCAATTCCAATTAAAAAGAGACTTATTTTTTTCCAAAGTATATCATATCATCATTTAGGGTCTTATTTAATAAAGGGAATACTTAATCAAAATGAGCATAACCAAGTTTAACATTTAACATTTAACATAACTAAGGTTCATACACAAACTAATATGATAAATAATCACAACCATAAACACTTGCAACTATTCAAATATAACACAAACATATCCAAACATCCATAACATAAAACGGTTATTATTTAACATAACAATTTAACTTGATAATCAATTTAAATCATATAGCGATGAGAATTTTTCTCATCTTTATTTCCACTCTGTCAATCTTTAGGCGAATTCGCGTACTTATGGCTAACGAACTAACGCGCGTTCCTCTCTTTTCTTTCTTCCCTTTCTTTTCTTTCTCTCTCTTTCTTTTTTTTTCTTTTTTTTATATGGAGGGCGTACGGCTTTGGAGATGGAGGGAGAGATTACGGCCGAATTGAAGGGGAGAGGAGGTGGTGGTTTTGCGGAGTTTTGAGGTGTTTTTTTTTTTTAAAAATAGAGATGGAAGCCATAGATATGGAGATGAAGAAGAAGAAAGTGAAGAAGGAAGTAAGGAATGAAGTGCGAAAGAATGGAAGGTATTCATGCTTATTTATACTTTTTGGAAGGTAAATGACTCAAATACCCTTCACAACTTTTTAACTTTTAATTTATCTTTTTACCCTTGATTTAACCTCTTAAGGACATGCATTAATAGTGGAAGAGATGGTTTGATTTGAATTTGTACTTAAGAAATGATGTTTGCCTTATTTTCTTAAACTTTAAAATGTTAAAATAACTTTTGCTCTTTTTCCATACATGGATAAGACTTGTGCATTAATGAGAAAAGAGAGATTAAGTCCATTTTATAATGATTATGTTTAGTAATTTGATTTTAATTATAAATTGTCAAATCATGTTACTTTTTGAATTATTTTTAAATTTTGACTTTTCAAAGTGAATTTTTTATATAAGATGTAATGAAAGTGTTGTATAGTTTGTAAAGTTGTATTATATAAGTTACAAAGTGCATATGATCATTTAACGTTGCGACGATTTGTTACAGTTGAAAACAACGTTATTATTGACAAATTTTACAGTCCAAAATTGACGTTTTTGTTAAGCTATATATTGATGTAAACCAAACTTAAGAATGAACATTTTTACTTCTTTAAATAAATTTAAACATGTCTATTCATATTTTAAAATCATATTTAACTAATATCAAAATCTCTATTTTTACGGTGTATATAAAACTGACAAAATGCGACAAAATTTGGTTATTTTTGTAAACCGATTATAAACATATTTTTAAATCCTTAAATATACTTATATTATCTTTATTAAGTAATTTTAATAAGATTTAACTTTTCAAATAAATATTTAAACTTATTTATTTAAGCATTTATTTATTTTTAACAAAACTTAACTTTTGCTGATTTGTTCTAAAATTCAAATTCATACATTTTAATTAGTAATTATTAGAATAAATAATTCCTCTATTATTATTTATTATATATAAATTATTTATTTAAATATTTAAACCTTTTTATATTTTAAAATAAACAAAATCTCTTATTTTCGAAGTAGCGAAATTACGAGTCATTACAAGAACGAAGCATCACAATTACCTGGGAGCGATGGAGGAAGGGGATTAGGCTAATGTAATTTAAATTATTTAGTTAATTATATGTTAATTATTTTTAATTAAATCGTAATGCTTATTAACTCGTAATTTTTGCATGCGAGGCTCATTTTGGATGAAACAAATTGCGTTGGGAACGTATCAAAGTCGTCTACCAGATGAAACCAAATTCGAATTTATTTGAAGCTGAAATATTTTCAGTTTCAAATAAAAGGTGAGTGTTTTAAATGCTCACGAATGAATAATTTATTTTCAAGTTGGTTAAATTGAAATCCTTAAGTGATTTAAATTTATTCATTGTTGTTTGGTAAATTTAACTGACATGGAAATCAATATAGAAATTTATTGTTAGAAATTCTGAATTCATAGTTAAATTGAAATTAAAATTAAATTACTAGTAAACTCTCGATTATTGATAATCAGAAAATTGTTGTGATATTTTGACTATTTGGATGATTGATTGTGATGGATGCCAGTTGGTTGATCTTGTGGATGATTAGATGATTATTTATTATATATATATATATATATCCTATATCACCTTGTAAATTATTGAACAGTATATTAAACTGTTATTGAATTATTTCGAATAAATTAAGAAATATGTTGAAATGATATATACCTATGACATTTATTTTGGATTGAAATGATATATATCCACCCTTGAAATTAAATTGAAATAACATATCACTTGGCCATAGGATAGAAAATTATATACGGACACCGGATTGGTTAAATTAAATGGTTTTAAAATTCTTGGATTTGAATTTATTCAAATAATTTCTTTTTATAAAAATAAAATTGTATTGGAATATAGAAATTAAATTAATTTCGAATTTGAGTTTTGAAATTTGAAACTAAAATTTGTTAAACGAAATTGTTTAAAAAGAAAAATTGAGATTTCGAAGTTATAACTGAAACATGATTTGAATTTCAAAAATTGATCTGTTTTAAAAGATTTGAATCTTTACTTGAAATTCGAAGTTATTTAAGTAAAGGTGATATAAGTTGATATTTCAAAATTTGGCTTGAGATTGTATTATTTTTAAAATATTTGAACGTTGAATTGAACATCAAAGTTAAATTTGATTTAAATGGTTTAAATCGATATTTTGAAATCAAACTCGAAATTGATATAAATTGAATGATTTAAAATTGAGAATCAAATTGAAATTAACTAAAATTGGAATTGAAATCAATTGGAGTTGAAAGCGAAACTTAATTAATTTGAAATCAAAATCACATTTATTTGGATTGAAATTGGAATGGAAGTTAATTCGAATTGAAACCAGAACTGAATCGATTTAAATTGAAATGGAAATTGAAATTGATTTGAGTTGGAAGATTTGGAATTGAATCAGTTTGACTTCGAAACTATTTTCAAATAAATTATTTAAAATCTATCTTTTAAATATTCAAATTATTTTGATTTTTCAAGCTATTTTACTTTATAAACCATTTTCAACACTCGAACTATTTTATATCAAACTATTGTAACTTTTTTTAAACTATTTAAAAAATTTCAAACTATTTTCCAAAAAAATTCAAACTGGTCAGGGTGGGGTGTTTATATTTAAATCGTGGATTTAAACGCGAATTGGGTTAAAATGAAGTTATAACCTAAATTGTAATTCGAATCAAGCTTTGAAGTGAAATTGACATATCGAACTGAATTGGCATATTTTGAGTAAATATGAGGATTTTTGAAACGAATGATATTTTGAAGTGAATATGATATTAATATCAAGTATGAATTGTTTTTGAAATATAAAAGTACCAACCGGTGTGTAAAATGACGTTTGGTTGTTAAAGAGATCGGGGCCTCTTATTAGCATACTCTTTGTCAATATTGGAACCACTTTAACAACTGTGTACGCGGAGGAGACTCCAGAATGAAGTGGTTGGATTTGGCGTACGTTTGCTGGATTTGAAGAAATAGAACGATGATGGATAGACCTCGGCACTTGTGCCAATTTGAAATGACTAAAACAGGATGGCTTGACAGGGCCAAGCGGACTAGATACCCTTAGCGGACATCCGTTCTTCGATTTTCTTGGACTCGGTCCATATTATTTCATTATTGTTGGTTTCGATTGGTGCACCTTGATTTTGGTATAACCTACGTTTTATTCGATATAGGATGGATGTATGTGGTGGGCGATCGTGGCTACGATACGTTACCACTAGCCCTATGACCCGAACCGGTAGTATCCTACCTTGGGCATTACCTAACATGCCTTGTCATACTTTTATCCCTAAACGAGACCACTACGATTTTGGTTTAGTGTTGTCGTATCACGGCGCATCCCTATCCTCTGACGTGCTACTGGGGCGTTATATGGCAACTGTACGACAAATTCTTAAAAAAACGCGTTAAGGGGGATTAATGTAAAGTCTTAATGCTAAGAAAAATATTTATTTTACTGATTAGACATTATATATGTGGCGTATTCTACTATACATAAATATTTTGATGGATCCTTAAGAGATGGAAAATACCATAACATCTCTTGAGTTATCGCGCGCACATTATACACTAGATAGGGGATGTGAAATCCCGTAAACATCTCTAACGCTATCACACTCATGTTATGTGATATCGATTTGACTCACATAAGAATATTTTAGTCCTGACTCGAGTGTTTTGTCTTTTCATTACACTTGGGTCGGCCCTGAGTATTTCAACGCATTGAAGATCATTTTCTAGAGGACGAAGATGATGATTTGGTATTTTATTACTATTATTATTCCCTGCATCATGTTGTTCTACTGCATTATATTTTATTTCTATTGTATATATAACTGTGATAAATGTTGTATAAATTATAATTAAATGTATAGTAAACAGCTTCATGAACTGTTTATTTGATTATTATATTTTGTCATTCCGCTGCGAGATTGTGTTTGTTTTCTTCTTCTTTTCTTATTTTTCTTAATTAACCCCAATGATTATCTATGTTCTAGATTGTTTAGGTTAGACATGTATGGATTATTGTCGATTTAAACCTTTCGAAATGTGGGTCGTCACAGAATCTGATAAAGAAAATATATAGTAGTTTGTTAAAATATTGAAATAAATTTTCTATATGGAAATGCATAGCAAGTATGCTACGTTTGGTGCCCGAGTGGTAGTGGCATAACCCAAATAACTATGAAATATTTTTCTGTTTTCTCTTTGTAAAGAAGTATATTTAATAAATAAGTGAAACTTTGTTAAGTTATTTTATGGACACATTTAGCCTATGCATTAGGATTGTATGGTATGTGCATCATGTTATGATATGTTGTTTGACAGATTTCATTTGTTGAAATGAAATGGAATTTTCAACAACTTTGGACAGTTGGAAACTTTCGAATCATTATAGAACTTGAAGCTAAGTGCTTTTGTAAAAATATAAAATTTGAGTTTTTGTAATTCTTGAATTGAGAAGATAGACAAGTTTTGAACATTACACCAGAAATGGTCTTTAGTAGCGTCGAAAAAACCCAAAACTTGTAGTAGCATTTCGATAAACGCTATTATACGACATGTAACTAAAAGTCTAAAACTTTTTGTAGCGTTGTAGAAAATGCTCCGAAAACTTAACATATTGTGGCGTTCAAAGGTTTATTTTTCTAGCTTTTATCAAATGCTACGAAAGTTAACATTTCTGCTACAGTATATTTTTTGTACCGTTTTTGATAGGCTAGTATATATTTTTTGTAGCGTTATTTCATGCTACAATAGATATTTGTACCGTTTGTTCTCTACTACAATATATTTCTATAGCAGTTTACATTTATTTCTAGCATTTATAAAACGCTACTAAAAGTTACTGACGTTTTTTCAGTATACTATACAGGCTACTGTTTTCGGTTAGTGGCTTTTTTCATTTCCGACAATCACACATATAATAGTCGTATTAAAACCAACAATCAATCACATAATAGTCGTATTCAAACAATTAAAAAATACATTAGTCTTATAATCAAACAAGATATCCATAACTATTTCGATATTAGTTTTTCGACAAAATGAGTGAATTTGTAGACCATAATCATTCATAAAAAATTTATACAACTAGTACTAACAAAATATTATAATATACATAACAATTAAAGTCATATTCATTGCTAGATTACCCACAATTCTTCCCTATAGCTGGTCATTACTCTAGAAAAGCTAATTACCTGTAGACAAGTATAACAATCGATAATAAGAATTACAGACATGAATTATCAAGTAACATTCAAACATATGCATTCAACCATGAATTATAATAAAATAGTTTGTTAATTAAAATAACATACATTATAATAAAAGAAGCAAGTGTATTCTTCCTTTGCTTGACAAATGAAATAGCTTTTCTTGGAAAATGAATTATGAAACAGAATACCAATTATATCTGAATACCATGCAACATCACATGCTACTACTACCAGCACTTTCTCATCCCATCCAAATTATATCTATCTTCATTATATGACCAGAACCACCTCATATCTCTGCAAACTTCATTTTCAATAAAGCAATCCCATGCCATATGCTTTCATTTTGTATAATAATAACTATAATTTTTTATTATCAAATCTAACAATATCGGAAAGCAAGAATAACATATTTAACGCAGTTTAGCCTAAAGACCTATTAGGAACTGGAGATAGTGGTTTTGATGACAACAACCTTTGTAACTTATTTTATTATAACTTATTTACTAACTCTATTGTCTAGATATATATGAATGTTATTATGCAGGATATATATAAGGCAGGTACTGATTATTGAAGACTGTACAGTATAAAGATCAAAAATGAAGAAATCAAGTTTGAAGACTCATGAGTATCAAGATCAAGATTTCAAGATAAGTGTCTAGTTTTGTTAAAACTTCATAATAGCATGGAAATCTTCATTCCAAATTTCATTTGGGATGGAACCCATTTCTACCTTCTTAGTGGTTTACAAACCCACGACAAGTAGCTTACAAACCTACGACAAGTGGCTTACAAACCCACGAACATCCTGGTTTTGTACAAGTTCTCGAGTCCTGATGTGATGAAATATTCTGCAGAAAGAAGCTTGCAAAACTACTTCAAAATGGTTTTTTAAAATGATTTTCAAAACTATTTTTAAATGTTTTAGCTTTAAAAATTATCTTTTCAAATCATTTTCAAAAAGATGTTTTAGCCTTAAAACATTCTTTGTTTTTGTTTTTAAATAAACTCTTGTTTTAAACTTCGTTTGTTTTTAAACTATCTTCTGATTTTTAAAAATTCTTTTATAATATATATACTTGAGATTTAAAATCAAATTTATATATACATTCTAAAAATATATTTTTCTACTCTTCTTTATTTTAAATCATAGGAAAATTAGTTTATTTTACTCAAGAATCATTTCATCTTGTTTTCCTTTCAATACCACTTTCAAAACAAATTTTACATTGTTTTTAACTAAGGGATGTCGACATCATGGGATACCCCATGTCGACATGGTGGCCATTAAATTCAAAAGTTTCAATTTTCAAAAGAAGTGTCTATTCGTTTAAATCTCTTCACGAATGGTTATGACCGTTACTAGTCTATAAATAGCCTTCACAAACGAATTTTTTAACTAACTATTTTCTTATTTTCTTCACTCCTTCTCCACAAAACCATATTCTAAAATTGTCAAATTTTTAAGATCGTGCCGAAATTCTGCCGAATGCTCAAGTGAATCAAATTAGAATTTCATTCTTGTTTGATTCTCTGCCCTCTCTCAAAGATCAAAGTGCTATTCAGAGTTATAGGATCAATTTGTAATCAAAAGTTTATCGAGTCTCTCTATAAGGTGTGGTTGTGCCTGGAAATCAACTGGGTGATCTTGTGTCCCGTAAATCAAGAGAGTTTGCTCCGGACTCGAAGACAGGAGGGTACCTCAAGTCCTTTAGAAATTGAGGATTGTAATCTCGACATTGGTATAATAAAAATCTGTACGAGCTGTTTGCCTTGGTGCAGGACTAGACGTAGGGTAACTTCGAACCAGTATAAAATCCGGTGTGTTCTTTCCTTTTACTGCTTTTTATTTACTTTCTGCATCTGTGTTTGATTCTGTGATTGTTCTGTGATTAAGTTCCGCATTTTTTCATATCATAATTTTTAAATTAGTCCATATAAGTCTTAGAATCCATTAAACATTATTCACCCCCCTCTAGTGTTAAATTAGCCTTAAGATCCTTAATTAATCCGCACTCCCTTTCAATTGGTATCAGAGCATAGGTTTTCATAGTTTTCATAATCTGAAACTTGAAAAGTTAAAAATGGCATTTTTAGGAAATTTTGTTAATACTAGTTTGAATTTATGCATTTCATCAAAGTATCATAAGTCTGCATATAGTTTTTATGAAAAATCAAGTTATCTATCGAATTGGTTTGTTATGAAGGAACAGACATGTTACATGGCTTTTGAAGAATCAACAACCAATGGAAAAACTGTGCAAATTGAGAAAGATAAATGGATACTTGATAGTGCCTGTTCAAGGCATATGACCGGAAATCCTGAGATACTCAATGACATTACATACCTAGATAATGGTTTGAAATATAAATGACCAAATCTTTTATGCCAAATCCAAGGGTCACTTGTATTAGCCAAAAGACATAAGTTATCATTTTAAACTTTCATACTAAGGATGTAAATGTTTTTCTTCCTAATTCCTTCAAAGATAATATTTGACTTATTATCTTCGATGTGACACTTATCTTTTCCAAATTTAATTTTAAATCCTTTATCACATAGTTGACTTATACTAAGCAAATTATGTTTTAAATTCCTAACTAGTGAAACATCACAAATAAAAGGAGTTCTAGAATTACCGACATTGCCGATGCCAATCACATATCCTTTTGAGTTATCTCCAAAGTTGACCAATCCACCATCTTGGTTATCAAAACTTGACTTAGTGAGAGGTCTTCCCAAGTTAAACTTTAAAGTAGATAGTATATGTGATGCTTGCCAATTAGGAAAACTTAAGAAAAGTTCATTTAAATTAAAAGATATGATTTCTACTTCTAAACCTCTAGAATTACTTCATTTAGATTTATTTGGTCCATCTCAAGTTCAATCAATTAATCACAATAAATATGTTTTTGTAATTGTAGATGATTATTCTAGATATACTTGGACAATTTTTCTTAAACTTAAAAGTGATGCTTTTGAATTATTTAAGAATTTTGCTAAAAGAATTCAAAATCAACTTTCTTTAAAAATAAAACCTATTCGTAGTGATCACGGTGGAGAATTTGAAAATGAAAATTTTGAGAATTTCTGTAATCAAAAAGGAATTGCTCATAATTTCTCTTTTCCAAGAACTCCACAACAAAACGGAGTGGTAGAACGTAAGAATAGAACGATTCAAGAGTGTGCTAGAACAATGCTTTCTGATAGTAACTTACCTAAAATTTTTTGGGCTGAAGCAGTCGCTACAGCTTGTTATATATTAAATAGGATTTTAATTAGACCATTAACTAATAAAACACCATATGAATTACTTTACAATAAGAAACCCATAGTAGCTTATTTTAAAGTTTTTGGTAGTAAGTGTTTTATTCTTAATACAAAAGATAATTTAGATAAATTTAAACCTAAATCCGAAAAAGGTATCTTTATCGGATATTCTAATAGAAGTAAAGCATTTAGAGTTTATAATTCAAGAACTAATACTATTGAAGAAACAATGCATGTATCTTTTGATGAAAATTTTAAAGATACTGTACAAATAGAAGATGAAGAAGATTTTGTAACTTTAAATAATGAATTTAATGAAACTAATTGTGAAATCATTCAACCTAATAAAAGAATTAGACTATTAAAAGACAATCCTGTAGAAAGTATACTAGGAAATATTGAATCTATAGTTAAAACAAGAAATCAACTAAATAGTATGAGTAATGTAGCTTTTATATCAACTATTGAACCTAAAAATCCAAAGGAAGCATCATCTGATGATTCATGGATTCTTTCTATGCAAGAAGAATTGAATCGGTTCACGAGAAATGATGTTTGGGAACTTGTTCCTGGACTGAGGATAAAAGTATAATTGGAACAAAATGGATTTATAAAAATAAAATGAATGAACTTGGTGAGGTCGTGAGAAATAAAGCTCGTTTAGTCGCGCAAGGTTATTGTCAAGAAGAAGGAATTAATTATGACGAAACCTTTGCACCCATAGCAAGACTAGAAGCTATCAGGATTCTACTTGCTTTTGCAAAATACAATAATTTCAAGTTATATCAAATGGATGTTAAAAGTGCTTTTCTAAATGGTTTTGTAAAAGAAGATTTTATGTTGAACAACCTCCACTTTTTGAAGATAATAAATTTCCAAATCATGTATATAAATTAAAGAAAGCTTTATATGGTCTGAAAAGAGCTCCTAGATTTTGAATCTTATTTACTACAATCTGGTTTTGAAATTGGTAAAATAGATACAACTCTTTTTATTAAAAGAAACAAAAATGGTATTCAATTAGAACAAATATATGTAGATGATATAATATTTGGATACTAATAACATAATGAATAAAGAATGTTCAGATATAATGACTAAAGAATTTGAAATGAGTCATATGGGAGAACTAAGTTTCTTCTTAGGACTTCACATCAAATAGTTAGATAAAGGAATTTTCATTAGTCAAGAAAAATATGCTAAGGATTTAATTAATAAATTTGGATGGACCACTTCTAGTGGGAAACCAACTCCAATGACAACTAATGTAGCTTTAAGTAAAGAAGATAAATCAAAAGATGTTGATCAAAAATTATATAGGGGAATGATTGGTTCGTTGCTTTATATAACAGCAAGTCGTCCTGACATCATGCATAGTGTCTGTCTCTGTGCAAGATACCAATCTCAACCTAAAGAAACTCACTTAAAAGCTGATAAAAGAATTTTAAGTTATGTAAAACATACTTTAGATTATGGTTTATTTTACCCTAAAAATGATGTATTTGATTTAATTTCATATTGTGATGCTGATTACGCTGGTTGTAAATCAGACCGAAAAAGTACAAGTGAAACTTGTCACTTTCTAGGACATTCTCTGGTTTCCTGGTTTAGTAAGAAGCAAAACACTGTATCCTTGTCAACAACTGAAGTAGAATATACATCTGTTGCTTTGGCTTGCTCTCAAGTTATATATATGCAACAAACTTTAAAAGATTTTGGATTAACTATAACTAAATCACCAATTTATTGTGATAATACTAGTGCAATAAACCTATCTAAGAATCCAACTCATCATGCTAGAACAAAACATATTGATATTATACATCATTTTCTTAGAGATAATATAAGTAAACAATCATAACTCTTGAATATATTAATACCAAAAAACAAATTGCTGATATATTAACCAAACCATTAAATGAACAAAACTTTACTAAATTTAGAAGAGAATTAGGTATATGTTCATTAACTGAAATATAAATTATAAATAATACAAGTATAGTTAAAAATTAATAAAAATAAAAATTTCTCAAAAATTGAACTGGGCATGTCGACATGACCCATCCCCCTATGTCGACATACAGGCCGAGATTTTCAAATTTAAATTTCCCTCTAAAATTAGTTATTAAGTTATATATTTATATATTTCAACTTTTACTCCTTTTCTCTGTTCTATTCTCTGTAATAAACTTCTAAAATAGTAAATTAATGGCTTTCACTTCTAATAATGAACTTTCTTCACCCACTTCTCCTCATTCTGGCACTTTTCAACGTTCCACACACGTACGAGTCATCAAATTACAAGAGAAGATGAAAGATTTGCTTCAAATGATGATGGAAATTCAAGTGAGTCAACTGCGAATGGCTAGAGAACAAGATAGGCAAGGCAGAATCCTTAGGAATTTACAAAAATTCCTTATGGATAACCATGCTAATCCCATTGTCATCGAAGAATCATCACAAGCCATGGATTCTGAAGAAGAAGAGCCTCTAGAAGAACCACAAGAGGATCAAGAAGAAGAACATCCTCTGCCGAATCCGGATGTTCATATGGACGAAGACGATGGCATGATTTGCGTTGGAGAGGTCCTTTTTGACGCTAATGGGAACTTGGTCGAGCCACATGGAAACTTTTGTCTCCACTATCCAAATTGTTCGGTCCATAAATCACCAATAGTTAAGGGTCCTCGTTAAGCATTTTTCGTTTTTCTCTTTCTTGATTGTATATTAGTTTGTTAATTTGTATATAAGTGTTATCTTAATTAATGTTCTTCTAAAAACAATCTTTGGTGTATAAAATCTTGAATTCCATTTAACTTAGGATGCTATATTTCACTCATACATAGTTATTATTCTTATGCCATATGTTTGTTTATCTCATTTTCTATTAAGTTCAAGGTTTATAGGTTATTTTTGTTGATGACAAAGGGGGAGAAGTTATATAAAATAGTAGGCTTGGAGTAAGGGGGAGTTGTTGGTGTAAGGGGGGGTTATGGTATGATCGAAGTGGTAAGTATATTTTATAAGGTTGTCATCATCAAAAGGGGGGAGATTGTTAGGAACTGGAGATAGTGGTTTTGATGACAACAACCTTTGTAACTTATTTTATTATAACTTATATACTAACACTATTGTCTAGATATATATGAATGTTATTATGCAGGATATATATAAGGCAGGTACTGATTATTGAAGACTGTACAATATAAAGATCAAGAATGAAGAAATCAAGTTTGAAGACTCATGAGTATCAAGATCAAGGTTTCAAGATAAGTGTCTAGTTTTGTTAAAACTTCATAATAGCATGGAAATCTTCATTCCAAATTTCATTTGGGATGGAACCCATTTCTACCTTCTTAGTGGCTTACAAACCCACGACAAGTAGCTTACAAATCTACGACAAGTGGCTTACAAACCCACGAACATCCTGGTTTTGTACAAGTTCTCGAGTCCTGATGTGATGAAATATTCTACAGGAAGAACCTTGCAAAACTACTTCAAAATGGTTTTTTTAAATGATTTTCAAAACTGTTTTTTTAATGTTTTAGCTTTAAAAATTATCTTTTCAAATGATTTTCAAAAGGATGTTTTAGCCTTAAAATATTCTTTGTTTTTGTTTTTAAATAAACTCTTGTTTTAAACTTCGTTTGTTTTTAAACTATCTTCTGATTTTTAAAAATTCTTTTATAATATATATATATACTTGAGATTTAAATTCAAATTTATATATACATTCTAGAAATATATTTTTCTACTCTTCTTTATTTTATATCATAGGAAAATTAGTTTATTTTACTCCAGAATCATTTCATCTTGTTTTCCTTTCAATACCATTTTCAAAACAAATTTTACATTGTTTTTAACTAAGGGATGTCGACATCATGGGATACCCCATGTCGACATAGTGGCCGTTAAATTCAAAAGTTTCAATTTTCAAAAGAAGTGTCTATTCATTTAAATCTCTTCACGAATGGTTATGATCGTTACTGGTCTATAAATAGCCTTCACAAACGAATTTTTTAACTAACTATTTTCTTATTTTCTTCACTCCTTCTCCACAAAACCATATTCTACAATTTTCATATTTTTAAGATCGTGCCGAAATTCTGCCGAATTCTCAAGTGAATTAAATTAGAATCTCATTCTTGTTTGATTCTCTGCCCTCTCTCGAAGATCAAAGTGCTATTCAGAGTTATAGGATCAATTTGTAATCAAAAGTTTATCGAGTCTCTCTATAAGGTATGGTTGTGCCTGGAAACGAATTGGGTGATCTTGTGTCCCGTAAATCAAGAGAGTTTGCTCCGGACTCGAAGACAGGTCTTAGTTAGAGGTCTTCCCAAGTTAAACTTTAAAGTAGATAGTATATGTGATGTTTGCCAATTAGGAAAACTTAAGAAAAGTTCATTTAAATTAAACGATATGATTTCTACTTCTAAACCTCTAGAATTACTTCATTTAGATTTATTTGGTCCATCTCAAGTTCAATCAATTAATCACAATAAATATGTTTTTGTAATTGTAGATGATTATTCTAGATATACTTGTACAATTTTTCTTAAATTTAAAAGTGATGCTTTTGAATTATTTAAGAATTTTGCTAAAAGAATTCAAAATCAACTTTCTTTAAAAATAAAAACTATTCGTAGTGATCACGGTGGAGAATTTGAAAATGAAAATTTTGAGAATTTCCATAATAAAAAAGGAATTGCTCATAATTTCTCTTTTCCAAGAACTCCACAACAAAACGGAGTGGTAGAACGTAAGAATAGAACGATTCAAGAGTGTGCTAGAACAATGCTTTCTGATAGTAACTTACCTAAAAAATTTTGGGCTGAAGCAGTCGCTACAGCTTGTTATATATTAAATAGGATTTTAATTAGACCATTAACTAATAAAACACCATATGAATTACTTTACAATAAGAAACCCATAGTAGCTTATTTTAAAGTTTTTGGTAGTAAGTATTTTATTCTTAATACAAAAGATAATTTAGATAAATTTGAACCTAAATCCGACAAAGGTATCTTTATCGGATATTCTAATAGAAGTAAAGCATTTAGAGTTTATAATTCAAGAACTAACACTATTGAAGAAACAATGCATGTATCTTTTGATGAAAATTTTAAAGATATTGTACAAATAGAAGATGAAGAAGATTTTGTAACTTTAAATAATGAACCTAATGAAACTAATTATGAAATCATTCATTCTAATAAAAGAATTAGGCTATTAAAAGACAATCCTGAAGAAAATATACTATGAAATATTGAATCTATAGTTAAAACAAGAAATCAACTAAATAGTATGAGTAATGTAGCTTTTATATCAACTATTGAACCTAAAAATCCAAAGGAAGCATCATCAGATGATTCATGGATTCTTGCTATGCAAGAAGAATTGAATCAGTTCACCAGAAATGATGTTTGGGAACTTGTTCCTAAACCTGAGGATAAAAGTATAATTGGAACAAAATGGATTTATAAAAATAAAATGAACGAACTTGGTGATGTCGTGAGAAATAAAGCTCGTTTAGTTGCACAAGGTTATTGTCAAGAAGAAGGAATTGATTATGACAAAACCTTTGCACCCGTAGCAAGACTAGAAGTTATCAGGATTCTACTTGCTTTCACAAAATACAATAATTTCAAGTTATATCAAATGGATGTTAAAAGTACTTTTCTAAATGGTTTTGTAAAAGAAGATGTTTATGTTGAACAACCTCCACTTTTTGAAGATAATAAATTTCCAAATCATGTATATAAATTGAAGAAAGCTTTATATGGTTTGGAAAGAGCTCCTAGAGCCTGGTATGAAAGACTAAAATCTTATTTACTATAATCTGGTTTTGAAATTGGTAAAATAGATACAACTCTTTTTATTAAAAGAAACAAAAATGATATTCAATTAGTACAAATATATGTAGATGATATAATATTTGGATCAACTAATAACATAATTGATGCAGCCCGACTTTCCTTTATTTTTAGGTCGGCAACGACCTAACAAGTTGATAAGTCGCGCAAGCGACCTAACGAGCCATGCATGCGAGTTATGGCCACAAGTGATACCTGCAAGCGAGCTACAACCTACTGGGATTCGACCTAATGTGATACGACTTAATGAGTTAAGACTTGGTCGTGTGAAGCTAAGTGTTTTAGGTTGCTTGAGACCTAACGAGTTATGTTATCTGATGCCGCAAACCTTAAGTCGCTCGCACATGCCGCTTTCTTTAGGTCGCAAACGACCTACCATAAGTCGTGAAAAGTTAGGTCGCTCAAACGAAACCCAACGACCTAACAAGTTAATCCTCAGGTCGCGATGCCTTAGGTCGCTCAAGAATAGGTCGCGAGACCTTAAGTCGCTGAAGATGTTTTTCTTTAGGTCGCAAGAAGATATGTCACTCTTTCTTAGGTCGCTGTCGCATTCTGCTCTAAGCCGTTGTTTCCTTAAGTCGCATGAAGGAAGTATGTCGCTGAAGCCTACCAGAGTTAGGTCGCTCAAGACCTAGGTCGCGTGAAGATACTTATGTTGTTGTGTTGTTGAGTCGTTCTGTGTTGTATTCGTGTTGTATATATGTTGAGTCACTTTGTTGTAAGGTCGTGTAATGTTTTCTGTTTAGGTCATTAACGACCTATGTAAGGTTGTTGGTCGTGTGTTTGTTTTAGGTCGTGATGGCCTCGTAATGTGTTGTGATGTAATGTGTTGTATTGTACTTGTTTGTTTTTAGGTCGTAGGGTGTTAGGTCGTTCACGACCTATGTGTTGTCAGGTGTTGAGTCGTGTGAGTTGTAACCCTATAAATAGGGGTTGTGTCATTTGTAATAGTTAGTTGATTTTGAATAAACTTTTGTTTGAAAGCTTTGTGCCTCTTCTTAAATTGGTAGTTGAGTGTGATCTCCTATCTCCACTTTCGGCATTCGAGTGCGCTCGAATCAACGATTGCTGAAGCCGATTCACGGAACTAGTGTGCTAGATCAACGTTCGAAGAATCGTAGATCTTCCTTCATGGCATCGTGCGCGATCAACGTGATGAAGGTAGCTAGAATCCGGCATCTTTGAGATCAACGGATTTGGGCGTTTGGTATTTTTCAATCCATTGATTGCTACTTTCACCGTTACATTCATTTCTGTTATCCGCTGCTGCATCATTTGGTATCAAAGCGAGGTTTAGCCAATCATAGCTAAGCCGAGTCTTGGAGCCAATTCTTATTGAAGAGTTCAAGCCGAGCCAATTGAGTTTAGGCCGAGCTAGTTGAAGGGCGTGAAGTGTTTGAGCCGTGCATAGTTTGTTCATTTCTAAGTCAAGGCCGAGAGTTGAAGTTTTGATAATGCCGCCGAGAAGAGCTAATCGCCATCAGAATGTTGAAGCGTTGTACAGAAGAGAAGAAGCCGAGCAAATGGAACAACGCATCAATGAAAAGTTTGACGAAGGCATTGGGAAGTTGGAGAAATTGATGAATGATATGAATCAAAGTCAAAGGAGAAGGGCGCCAGTCTCGAACCATGGAGGAAACAGAGTTTCGCCATCGGTTACGGAAGCGAGGAGGGTGTCGCCGCAATCTTACCGAGAAAGAAGAGAATCTTCAGTTTCATTGAGAAGAGAACATCATGAATATAGACATGAAGAGAGAAGAACTCCTCGTGAGTTTGAACATGAGCCAAATCGTGATGATGAAAGACAAAGTAGAAGGAATATGCGTGATGATAGAGATGTGGATGGTCGAGATCGTTATCGAAGTACATCTATTTTTGATGAAGATGGTGATAGATGTAGTGCTCATTATCGAGATCGAGACCAAGTACGAACTGCACATCGGGAGGTTGAAGATGATCGACGATGGGAATCGGGGATGAAAACTGAAATTCCATAATTCAAGGGAGGAATGGTAGCGAAGGAATTTTTGGATTGGTTGTCTAATGTGGAAGAAATTTTTGACTTTAAGGAGGTTCCTGAGCATCGTAGAGTGAAGTTAGTTGCTACACGATTGAAAGGAAGAGCTATGGCATGGTGGCAGCAAACTAAGCTAACACGGGAGAGAATGGGAAAATCTAAAATTGTCACTTGGGAGAAAATGAGAAAGATGATGAAAGCAACTTTCTTGCCGCACAATTATCAATCTCTTATGTATCAACGTTTGTAGAACCTAAGACAAGGGGCGAGATCAGTGAATGATTATGCAGATGAATTTTATCAATTGATTGCCCGGAATGATATTATGGAAACAGAGGAACAGCTAACAGCTAGGTATGTTGGAGGGTTGCGAACGCAGATTCAAGACATGGTGAATATGTTCAATCCAATGTCTGTGGCTGAAGCGCACCAGAAAGCGTTGGCTTGAGAAAAACAAGGGAGACGAGGAGGTGGTGTGTTCATGAATTCCAACAACCAGAGCAAGGATGTTAGTAGCAGTGCGGATGTTTCCAAAGTCGTCAGTAAGTCGATTGTGAATGAAGCCAGCAAAGCAAAGGTCAATAGTAATCTCAAATGCTTTAATTGTCAAGAGTGGGGCCATAAAAGCAATGAATGTACAAAGCCAAAGAAGAGAGCAATGATTGCAGAGATTGAGAATGAAGATGTAGAGGTAGAGTGTATCAATTCATTACCAGTTGAAGAAGAAGAATTATTGACAGGAGATGAGGGTTTTAGTTTGTTGATGAGAAGATCTTGTTTAACGCCAAAGCAAGAAGATGATTCTAGTTGGTTGAGGAGCAATATTTTCCAGTCAACATGCACTATTCTGGGGAAGGTTTGCAAATTTGTCATCGATGCAAGAAGCTGTGATAATATCATTTCTTCAGAAGCTGTAAAGAAGTTGTCATTGAAAACAGAGAAGCATCCAAACCCCTACAAATTAGCTTGGTTGAGAAAAGGAGGAGAAGTGAAGGTTAATCGAAAAGCCTGTGTTAATTTTTCCATTGGGAAGAAATACAAAGACGAAATTTGGTTGGATGTGGTTGATATGGATGTCTGCCATTTGTTGTTGGGGAGACCATGGCAATATGATAGAGCGGTGCAACATGATGGTCGCACCAACAGCTACAGTTTTATGTTCGAGGATACACGAATCATTTTGGTTCCTAAAAGGCATCAACAGAGTGAAAACAAATTGGAGGAAATCGAGGAACTAAAGACTTTGTTGTCTTTAAAGGAGTTTGTTGATGTGGAAGATGAAGTCGATTGTTTTCAACCACCAAAGTGTGATAAAGATGAAGTTGATAATTTTCAACCAACGAAATCGGATGAACATGAGGTTGGAAATACACAACCAGCAAAGTTTGATGAGGTTGAAGAAAGTAAGTCAGGAGATGAAGAGGTTAAACCAGTGGTGAATGAATGTGAAAATATAGTTCCTACAGAGTTGTCCAAGGAATTACTGCCACTGAGGAACGTACATCATGTTAATCAAGTACCAGGTGCTATTGTACCGCATATGCCACGTAATCATATGTGTTCGACAGAGCAGGTAGAGTTGAGAAGACTGGTTATTGGGTTTCTATTTGAAGGAAGACAGTGGTATACTCCTGATCGCAGTTGGCAAATAAAAGTTATCAAAGATGTACGTGTAGAAAGACACATGGGCCGTGATCATACCATGCAGTTGGTTACAACGTTTTGTTTTGGGCCGTCAATAAGGAAAGGGGTTGAAAGGTTTGTTCAGAAGAGTCAGAGTTATCAAATTTCAAAAGAGACCGCGACGAAGTCAGGTTTATGTCGGTCATTACCTATACATACTAGATCATGGGTGGAGGTAAGTATGGACTCTGTATTGGATTTGATGAAGACGCAAAGTGGCAACGAATCTATCTACTTGATGGTTGAACGATTTCTTGTTGGTACGTACAACAAGCTAGATGCCGGAGGAATGGGTCGTTTGGAAATTGTGAAGGAAATTTGTGAGAATGATTGTAAGTTGAGTTTGCCGGATCATCTTCCTATTGCTAATGTTGACAATATCAAACACTTGGTTCTGTTTCACGAGGACGAGAATGTCGAAGACAAAGAAACTGTAAATTCGAGGATGAATTTCTGTCAACCAGGGGAGGATGATGCAGCCCGACTTTCCTTTATTTTAGGTCGGCAACGAACTAACAAGTTGTTAAGTCGCGCAAGCGACCTAACGAGCCATGCATGCGAGTTATGGCCACAAGTGATACCTGCGAGCGAGCTACGACCTACTGGGATTCGACCTAATGTGATACGACTTAACGAGTTAAGTCTTGGTCGTGTGAAGCTAAGTGTTTTAGGTCGCTTGAGACCTAACGAGTTATGTTATCTAATGCCGCAAACCTTAATTCGCTCGCACATGCCGCTTTCTTTAGGTCGCGAACGACCTACCATAAGTCGTGAAGAGTTAGGTCGCTCAAACAAAACCCAACGACCTAACAAGTTAATCCTTAGGTCGCGAGGCCTTAGGTCGCTCAAGAATAGGTCGCGAGACCTTAAGTCGCTGAAGATGTTATTCTTTAGGTCGCAAGAAGATATGTCACTCTTTCTTAGGTCGCTGCCGCATTCTGCTCTAAGCCGTTGTTTCATTAAGTCGCATGAAGGAAGTATGTCGCTGAAGCCTACCAGAGTTAGGTCGCTCAAGCCCTAGGTCGCGTGAAGATACTTATGTTGCTGTGTTGTTGAGTCGTTCTGTGTTGTATTCGTGTTGTATATATGTTGAGTCACTTTTTTGTAAGGTCGTGTAATGTTTTCTGTTTAGGTCGTTAACGACCTATGTAAGGTCGTAGGTCGTGTGTTTATTTTAGGTCGTGATGGCCTCGTAATGTGTTGTGATGTAATGTGTTGTACTGTACTTGTTTGTTTTTAGGTCGCAGGGTGTTAGGTCGTTCACGACCTATGTGTTGTCAGGTGTTGAGTCGTGTGAGTTGTAACCCTATAAATAGGGGTTGTGTCATTTGTAATAGTTAGTTGATTTTGAATAAACTTTTGTTTGAGAGCTTTGTGTCTCTTCTTAAATTGGTAGTTGAGTGTGATCTCCTATCTCCACTTTCGGCATTCGAGTGCGCTCGAATCAACGATTGCTGAAGCCGATTCACGGAATCTAGTGCGCTAGATCAACGTTCGAAGAATCGTAGATCTTCCTTCACGGCATCGTGCGCGATCAACGTGACGAAGGTAGCTAGAATCTGGCATCTTTGAGATCAACGGATTTGGGCGTTTGGTATTTTTCAATCCACCGATTGCTACTTTCACCGTTACATTCATTTCTGTTATCCACTGCTGCATCAATAATGAATAAAGAATTTTCAGATATAATGACTAAAGAATTTGAAATGAGTCATATGGGAGAACTAAGTTTCTTCTTAGGACTTCAAATCAAACAATTAGATAAAGGAATTTTCATTAGTCAAGAAAAATATGCTAAGGATTTAATTAATAAATTTGGATTAACCACTTCTAGTGGGAAACCAACTCCAATGACAACAATGCTCTGTAAAAAGAACATAATAAAGCTATTTTTGCATATATAAAAAAGCTAAACAGAGACTTTCCTTATATCTACTACATGTTTGTCATAGGAGCTATAATGGAGTTCTCACATGAAACAAAAATAGTATACTAGCATAAATTTAGTCATCATCCAAGTCAAAGTTGGTGCAAAAACACATATTTTCTTTATATACGATAATACGGAAGAAAAAGAATCATGCACCAAAAAAATTTGGTTGTGTAAAGAGATTATACGAAGTAATCATTTATGACTGTATAACTAATTCTAGATCATACAATCAACAATGAGAACAAACTCCAGACCATAAAATAGCTGTACTAATTCTAGATTATACAATAGCATGAAAATTAATTTGTAAATCTAAAGTCAATCTGGACAGTTGGTTATCATGAAACATTATCATAAATGTATTACTTGTTGTGTCCCCTGCTTTTACAATTCTAATACTAGTTTGGTTGTCTTTTTTTTGTGTGTGTATACATATACATAAATGCATACACACACATAAATATATATAGACACATACACACAGACATACCTACATACACACACATATATAAATAAACACACATACACACATGTTCGGAAAGTAAGCACATATTCTTTTTCATGACCAAAGAGGTCTTTATTTTTACGAACAAATCAAGAAGGAGATAAATTAATGTTAATTTACTTGAGTATCATTGAGTATCGTGCATCAAGAGGTAATTAAGAGAAGGAATACACATACCACATAAGCAACTGAAATGCAAATGTAATGACCCACCTTTTTGGACGGTTTAAATCGACAATAAACCATATATGTTAGACTCAAACCATTCAAAAGTGAGGATTGTTATGGGGTAAATAAGAAAAAGGGGAGAAAAGAAAGAAAAACAAAACACAGAACCTCACAGCGGAATGATAAAATATAACAATCAAATAAACAGTTCATGAAGTTGTTTTACAAATACATTTGATTACACTTTACAATACAATCAGAGTTATATATACAGCGGGAACAAATAAATACTGCAGCGGGACAACATGATGCAGTGGAATAAATATAATGAAAAGCTCAGACTGACCCGACCATAATGAAAAGACAAAACACTTGAGTCAAAACTAAAAGATCTTATGTATGTTAAATCAACAATAAATAAATTTGAGTGCAACGGCTTCAGAGATGTTTACGGGGTTTTACATCTCCTATCTAGTGTCTAACGTGCGTGCAATAACTTAAAAGATGTTCGAGATTCCATCTCCTAAGGATCCATTAAACTATTTACTATGTAGTAATATACGCTATTATAATATGTCTATTAGTAAAGTAAAGTATTAAAATAGCTTTAAGGCGTTATCCATATCCCCTTTAACACATTTTTATATATTCCCGTAGTCTATACAGATACTGTAAGCTCCACTAAACTGGTGGTTTACTCAGTGAGCACTCCATAGGTACGGTACAAACCAAACTCGTAATGGACGCGATAAGGCATGTGATAAGGCATGTGATAAGGCACGCGAGGCAATGCCCAGGGTAGGATACTACCGTTTTGTGGATCTGGACTGGTGGTAATGCATAACAGCTACTACCGCCCACCTCGGAACACACTCCCAAAATCAATTCGAAAGGTGGCCACCAAATCAATCACAAAATAATAATATGGTATCGAAGAAATGTGCTCGATAGGGGGTGCGGCCCCACTTGGCCCGTCGTGGCTCCTGTTTTAGTCACATCAAGCTGACCCGAGGGAGTCAGAGCTGCGTTCATACCTCATACAGAATCGTACGCTAAACCATCCCACTTCATTCTAGATTCTCCACCACGTACACAGTTGTTAAAGTGGTTTTCGGTATTGGCAAAGAGTATGACAATATTTGATCCCGGTCTCTTTAACAACCAAACGCTTATTTCACACCGGTTTGTTCTTTTACATTTCCAAAACCGATTCATAATTGATATCAAAATATCATATTCACTTCAAAATCATCACTTTTGAAATCATATTTACTTTAATCATAACCACAAAATATATTAAACCATCATATCAAAATATATATTCAATTCAAAATATTCCTCATTTTAAAACCATCATATTTACTCAAAATATGCCATTTCGCCAGAAAATATCATTTCAAATTCCAACGTAAGTTATAACATCATTTAACCATTTTTGTCTTAAATCAAACATTTAAATATAAATAATTCAACCTCACACTGTCTGAAATTTAGAAAATAGTTTGGATGGTCATAAACAGTTTAAATAGTTTAAAATAGCTAAAAAATAGTTTAATAGTTAAAATAGCTTTAAAATAGTTTTAATATAGTTTAAAATAGTTTTAATATAGTTTAAAATAGTTTAATATCTTAAAATAGCTTTAAAATAGTTTTAATATAGTTTAAAATAGTTTAATCTAGATTTAATAGTTTAAATATAAAATGGTTTGATTATTGAAAATGGTTTATATAGTAAATAGTTTGAAAATCTAAAAAAAATTGAGTTTTAAAATAATAGATTTTTGAACAGTTTATATTAAAATAATTAATTTGAAAATAATATCAAATCAACTATTTCTTCCATTTCAGCAAATCTGGACTACATCTAGATTTCAAATCAACAAAACTCAATTTAATCTTTCAATTCAAATTCTCATTAAAACCATTTCAATTTATATCGATTTCAAATCCATGCTTGAACTACAAATTTAAACCACTTCAAATTCAATAGATTTCAAAGTTTAAATATTCACACGTTTACAATAACTCAATTTTGATAAATTTCATTTATATTTCAAAATTTAACTTTAAAATTCTTTAAACAATTTATTTAAACTAAGTTCAATTTCAACATTTTAAAGCTTGGATTTTGAAATAATTCAGTTTATATAAATCAAATTTTATTTCATAATATCATTTAACAGGATTCAAAAAATAAGGATTTAAAATCATTTAATTTAACCAATTCGGTGTCCATATATAATTTTCTACCCTATGGTCAAGTGATACAGATATATATCATTTCAACCCACAATAATTTAAATTTATGGGTATATATCATTTTAACCCGCAATCCCGAGTTAAAATTTAAAATCCATAAAAACGCTCGAGTTTATCATTTCAACCCATAATGATTTTTCCCTAATCTATAAGTCCATTCAGGTATGTAACATTTCAACCCATAGTGATTTTCCTAACAATAACTAAGGGATCTTGTAGTGTGATAACAATATATAAAATAAATATAATATCCAATCATCCAAATATCAACAATTAAACATTTATCATAATCATCATTTAAATCAACCAATAAATCACAACAAATAACTGGTTATCACTATCACGTATTCAATTACAATTTTAAATTCAATATTAAATAAAATGGCAATTAAATTCAATATAAATTCAAATTAACTCAAATGAAAATTTAAATATACCAAACGGTAATCAATAAATTTCTAATCACATCATAAATTTAAATTAACTAACATAAGCTAGTTTAGTAGTCGTAAGAGGGTTAAAACACTCACCTTTGATTTTTCATCGATTTAAAAATCCAATTTAAGCTCGAAAATCTAATACTCTCAGAATGCAGCCAAACTAGTTCCATAATGTCTGGAATTTCGATACGATCGCAACGAAGAAAACCACGCCCAAATCCGAGTTCATATGAAAACGTTATAACGATTAGAAGATATACGATTCATATTATAATATAAATAAAATAGTAAATATAATTACACGTCACCAGATCTCGTACCCTAACCCTACCTCGTGCTCAACATCGCACGCAGACCCGTAGCCATCGGCCTTTGGGCAATAATCGCCGCTACTACGCCTGACTTCGACCATATCCGAGCTCATCACCGGCCTCACCATCAATGGCTGCTCTATCCCCAAGTCGCGCGACCGTCGCCACCTCCTGAAACCGCCAGCGCCGCAGCAATACTCAAGGCCAAATTATGGCGAATCTGGCGATCATTAGGACGAACGAGTTACATAGATCGACCTTGCTCAACGCCCTCTTCGCAACGGCGCCTCCCGATCGTCGATCGGACGACGATCCGTCGTTGGATCGAAAACTCTAGAAATGGACGGCCGAGGTTCTTTGTCAATTTATGGTCGAACGATGCGTCCAATTGAAAAACGAATGACTACAGTAGATTGCGCTCATCGAGAGCTTTCCAATGATATATAATATGACATAATTTTGAGGAGTTTGATTTTCGATTTTAATTTGAAATTGAATTAGGGTTTTGGATCTATTGCCACTGAAGAAGGAAGAAGTAGCAGATAATTGAATAGACGGATACGTACAAAAATAAGAAATGAGAAACAACTAGAGTTTATAACAGCCTATATATAGGCAGAGCTAAAATAGAAAAGGATGGACCAGATCGATTTGGATTGAAACGATAACAATGAACCGAAAAGCCCGTTTCGTTCCCGAAACGAAAATGAGTCATCATATATCGAAATATAGGCTTTCGGTATTTTTAAACTCAATGGAACTAGTTTCAAACCCTAAAAGTTTATAGAAATCAACTTTTAAAATCAGATTATTTTAATTGAATTCATTAAATTGATTTCTATGCGTTTCGAGCCCGCACAATCAAACAACAAGTCCAATCGCTACGAAACTTGAATATCACAATAATTCACTATTACGGATCTGATGAAACTGGTTTCATCAAAATTCGAGTCATTGGCCAACATGGCTATTTTAGACATTAATTAAATAAATTATTATTAAATTGATTTAATTACTTTTAAATTCAAATTTAATAATCAACAATTTCATCATCCTATATTACTTAGAAATAAATAATCTTTTTAAACAAAATTTTCCATGTCAAATTCAATAAATATTGCACTAATTACAGTGTTCAATTATAACTGTAATAAATTCATTAGTTATAATTTAAAATTCCAAAAAAATCATTTATTTTGATTTCGGTTTTATTATCTAATCAGTTATTACCTTACGAATATAACTAACATAAGTTTACATCTTATTACATTCATATTTTACACTTATCATCTTTTACCACATTAACTGTAATATTTAATTACCTTAATTCTATTGATTGGAATTTCATTAAAATAGTCGTCAATTACATTAAATTAACATTATTAAATTACATTTTAATTGTTTTCTCATTAACAAATCATAAGTTTTTTATTTCTTCTAATATTAAATCCCAAAGTCTTATTTAATTATTATTTTTAATTATCGAAAATTACGGGTCATTACAGCAAATATGCTTTCATTGACTATTGATATATGATTTCATGCAAAGAACCAATACACATATGCAAAAGATCTTGATTGTCTCCAAGAAAGAGTAGTTGTAGGTCGAGAGAAAGCAGAAGAAGAAGAAGAAGACGATCGGAAAGATTGTAACAATCATGATAACATAAATGAATGAAGCATATACCAAAAGGATATATATATATATATATATATATATATATATATATATATATATGTTGAAATAATGAGCAGCAGCAGTGGTTTGTGGCTATAGTCATCTTCAAGTTGACCCAAAACAGAAATCACAACCATCTTGAAAATTCAAACAATCTACAAACGAAAACACATAATCTTATGACCAGTGTTTCATCGTTAATGTTGAAACAGACCAACCAAAAAACTAAAATAAAATAATAATTAAAAAATATTCATATATATGTAATAATGGTACTGCTTGTTGAAGGCGACAAAGGTAAATGGCCCTAGGACAGGACAATTTATCAGGACATTGTGTAGTGGTAGTTACACCAACTAGAATAGAAACTGTCATTTCTTTGGCTATCCAACAATGCGTGCAAAATGATAAATAATAAATAAATCATTATGATTTCACACTTTGATCAGAAAATATTAAACCAACAATGCCTACAAAATAAATAAATAAAATTCATAGGTGTAATTGAGCTGTAATGACTAGCTATGACAAGGCTGCATCAACGTATAATTACTGACCAGGTTATCCTTAATAGGCAAGTGGTAAATAATGATATTTCCTTGTTACTTCTAGTTCATGGTATTTCTACGGTATCAACACTGTGCACATTTCCTTTTTTTATTGCAGCGTCTAAGTGGTTTAAATTTTGGCGCCTTTTGATATTCCATTTGAATCATCCAAAATGAGCTAGGTTGGCCTCCCTTGTTAAATTTAGCCTATCCTGGCCCTCTTGGATGTTAACTACAGCAGCATAATTAGAAGTTACAGGCCCAGAAGCTTGCAACTCTTTTGATCCAAAACATTTCACTCATAGCAGCTTTGGCCTCCCTCGTTGTAGTTCGTATTTAGCCTATGTAGAAGCAACTGGCCCACAAGCTAAAATTTGAGCTAATTTAGATTTAATTGTCTCTTGACAAGTAATTTCCCAAGCCGAGTCGCGTTTGTTTCTCAGCCACTCCATCTTCGAAACCTAGTTTCAACTATCTGAATGGAACCCACCAAATATTTTAGTCCCATAAACTCATATTATTACAATTGCTCCACAATAAAGCCCAACATCAGGTCTGGTTATTTTTACAGCTGGTATCTCAAGTAAATACCTGCATTTATTTACTTTTGAACAATGTGGGCCTACAAGGCCCAATGGGGAAGACTCAACAACTACTACTCCACATCACAGAAGCCCCATTCTGCCCACCCCAAACCTAGTACATCGGGCTCTACATTTCATAACAAGGTTTCTTTAGTGCTACTAGTTCCACCCCACCATTTTCTGAAACCTACACTGACAGCTCTGCACTTGCATGTGCATGCTGGGCTTCTCCCCCATGCATCGGCGTCATCTTTCGAATGCCATAGAGGTCGGCCACATGACAACTTTACAGTCACTTGGATATATCAATTGTAATTATTTACAGGGGTCAAATACACATTCAGCAATATTAATGAGAAAATTTTGAATCGCTAATACATGTTTACAGTTAAGCTTGATGGTGATACATATAGTCGTAAGTCTAAACAGTAAAAGTTGGTGGTTTAATCCTTAATTTTTACAAGTTGGTGTATTATTACCATGTTGGTCAGTAAACTTGTCAAGTATGTTTTCAATTCTCTTTAGTAAATTATGATCCAGCCATGAAAGATATTAACACATCGATGATGAATTTGAACAAAACCAAAGATTCGTTAGAGTTTGTAAGTATTATGAGAGAGAAATTTAAAGCTGCTGCATTGGAAGGTAATCCTTTGTCCCTTATTTTGGAACTTTATTACGATGGATGTCGTATGTAATTTATGTAACCGCTCATTGCAATAATTGCAAGAATTGTATCTACATCAATAGCAGCAGCAGCAGTTATGCAAGTCTTAACATCATCTCTACCTCATACCTCAAACAAGAACAAAAGTGAAAAAACAATGAAAGAGAATGTACCACAAGTTCAATCCAAAAAAGCATTGCTTGCTTCTCAATTTTCGACTCCTTCCTGCAATCCTTCTCAAATCTTATACGATCTCTACATATCATTACAAGATTATGTAAAACATATTACTTTGTATTTACTAAACTTTATTCGTGGGTACTGATTTGGTGTAGTCTAATTCAACCTGCACATGCTTTTCAAAACTAGTGCATACCTATTCTACATCAAATCTGCTCAGGCTTTGCTCATGTACTCACATATCCACCTACACATGTATGACCGTGCTCCACCGTTGCCGTATCTTGCTTCAGCTATCTCAAATAGTATTCCAGCTTGCACATGTATCTACTCTGTCCTACTCGGCGTGCTGCCTTGTTCTATCAGATTTTTACTTTGTACCTTCATAACATTTTCTATTTGTGTTATATGTACACCAATAACATTATCTATGCATTTTCCTAATTTCAACTAAAACAAATTATATTAGTAATGAACAACGAGGGTTATATGATAGTAAACAAAAGTAGTCAGAAATACTAAGTTAAAGGAAACATACTCACCATGGTGTACTTATTTATAAAGGTGTTAAAATTATATATCCCTTATCAACTAGTAACAACAATTTTTTTTATTAGTGTCTCATAACCAGCACTGGTATCATTTATATGTGTGATATGATATTTATATTCTCTACTGAGAACTTTTACCCAATAAATGAAATTACTTTGTATAAATAATATTTAACTTGGTTAAAAATAGCAGTAGCAATAGTAACAAGAATGAAACTTCTTTTAACAACAAGCACTAAAAGTTATTTGTACGAAATGGAAGGCAACGATATTCCTTTGTTAGACCATTCAATGCAATGCAAGTGGCAAGATCTTAAAGGTTATAATTAGACAAACTAGTTAGGTAATTAGCAACTTGGTATGATATCTACCCCTCATGAAATATTGAGATTGTAGAGCATATGATTAGGTGTTCAGGCATGACTATACTTACAGGTTTGTATAGTCTGGGTTACGTCTAAATTACAATTAGGCTTGATAATCTACAAAAAAAATGAAAGAAAAACAACCTTATATTAGCAAACAATTATATTAGTATAATACATATGTTACATCACATTAAACTTACATATTTTGTTCCTCTCATAATTTTTTATCCCTTGCAAGACTTGCACATATTTTACAAAATGACACATAACGACGGATAAAGTTATAGATGCAATGGAACCAAAGTGAAATTCCTCAAATATATTATTTATATTGCATTTTCTTTTTTACTTCATGATTTACATATAGGATATGTTATCGGTATCCTTTATTACATCAACGAATCTGTAGATAATTTAATTTAACTATCAACTCGAAAAAGCTTGTTGTTTAAAATTTAAACTTGAACATTCAGTTTTTGGGATTCAACGTATTACATGATTTGTCAAGTTAGCAAAGAGCAGATAATCTATTGCTTGAAACTGTTAGGAGGTATATACATACACATTTCCATATTTAGTATTTTTTTAATATAACATACAATAAACATGTGTAAGCACCATGATTTATATATTACCTTAAATTGTGATGGTATTTTTATTGTTCTTGGTTGCCTACCCTGAACTACAAGCTTTCCCTACCATATAAGGAGAGATCGACGTCGAGTTATCAAACTTCACTAGTGAGAAACCCCATACATAAATGAAGCCATGGAGCCAACGTGTCTGGTTTACCTATTTTGGAACTCAGAGAACCCACGGTCCTCAAGATCTAGAAGATTTCCCCAAAAATCGATGGAATTGAGATTAGGGATGTCGAGATTTGGGGTGGGAAAGTCAGTATTTGGAATGGAAATGAATTCACTGAACAGAAGTAGCCGCCTAATGTTTCATGTCCCACTAAATATTTTTGGTTTAAGCAGCATTTTGTTTTTCATCAGCGTGTCTACAATTGAACGAAAGCAGCAAATAATCTGCAAACGCTGTTATATTGTGCTACTAATACTAAATTTTCTTATAGTGGAAATTGTTGAACATACTTGTTATGTAAAATGGTGTTTTGAATATATTCTTAGGATGTATTAGAGTATTATACGAGTAATAAAGTGAAGTAAGATTTTATGAAATGTTTATAAATGAGGTTATAAAATGTTTATAAACTTGAAGTTATGTTTTTATGAAGTGGTTCATAAATGATTTTATTATTGAAAGAGTCATACTATTTGGATAAATGAATGTGATGAAAAGATATTGGTATAGTTAAGAAACCAATACGATAAATACATAAGTTGTATGTAGATCATTTTATTCGAATGACTGTCCTTGATCTAGGATTCAAGCATATGGTTTTGTGGTGGTTTATACCAGTCCAAGTTAGGATTTTTCATTAAATTCTTGACGGCGGACATTTGATACAGATTTTTTATATGATTCTGAGGTTTTTTAACATAGTATATGGTTATGTAAGAAAAACAAAGGTTTCTAATCGAGGAACCTGATATGAGTCTAGAGAGGTCAAGTGATCTACACTAGTTTGGAAGTGAAACCTATGTGATCAAGCAAGTGATCGGATTGATATTGCGTATGGATGGTCCATATGCATCGTACTGGCTTTAGTATAATTGTATACTATGTTTGTTGGCTTATGGAGAACTTAGGTGGCAACTTTTCAAATTGTTATGAGGAAACACGAATAATAGAATAAGTAATAACCTGAGGCTGTTGAGCGTAAGGTACGATTAGCGGAATATTTATCGTCCTTGTACGATAAGAGGGTTTTTGAACCTGAGCAAACCATGAGTTATTTTGCTAATGATTGTAATACTGTTAAGTATTGATGTGTGATTGTTTCTTTATTTGATCATGTTGGAATTTCAAGGATGAAATATTCTAAGTATGGGAGAATGTAACGACCTATAAGGTCGGACACTTCGTATTTAAATATCTAAATTATTTAAATATTTGATTCTTAGATTCAATGTTATTAAATTGATTTATTAACCTTGTTAACCCCCTTTTTTCATATAAGTAATGATGGTAAACTTGTTGTGAAAAAATGTTTACAATAATAAATAGTTCGAATAAATGTCGATAATGCAACCGAAAATTATTTTATCGATAAACAGTCTCAAAATGGTGAAATTATCAATACGGGATACTACCTTAGATTTTGACGAAACTAGTGCCATCAAAACCGGAATAATGAAGTGATGTACGCCGATGATTTTTGTGGCGATCGAATTTATTATATGGACGTGCGAGCTCAAAACGTAGGATGATTTATTTAAGAGAATTAAAAATAATAAAAATATTTTATTATAAATACCTACCACTATCATTCTTTCAGCAACATATCTCCTCTCCCTCTCTTCTCTTTTTTTATTTTTACAGTAAACAAACCTAAGCCTCCTTCTTCCATGAATTGTTCCCGGAGCTAGAGGCATCGATTAAAGACAACGTAGGATCCGTTGGGATCGTGGTGAGGAGGGCTTCATGTTGGTGTGTGCGATATTGGCTACATTTGACTTTTGGTCAAGCTTGATATTGGGTGGTCGAACTGGGGTTTCGGTGTGGTGGCGATTTGGTGGCGTTAGGCGAGGACGAGTGGGGAGTTGAACTTATCATATGAAGATGAAGTGTGTAACACCCTTAATTTTTGATAACATTATTCAGAAGATTTAATTAGAATAAATTAAATAGAATAATGTAGAGTGATAAGGAGATTGAGGTTGGTTAATTAATTTAGTGGCCGTGCTATTTAAATTGAATGAGCTTAAAATGGTTATGTAACAACCCGAGATTTCGCTTCAATTAATAATCGTCATTAAACGATTAATCCATTGGCTAATTACTTTTGGGAGTTTTTAAACCGGGTTGAAGTTCGTTTAAATATTTGTTAGAGGTTTGTGGGCTTTATAATTATCTATACCCATTCCTCCATTCATTTATTCTAACCCGTTCTTTTTCCCCCCTTTTCATTTTTCATTTGCAACCCTAACGGAAAAAAAAATGGCGGCCTCGTCTTCTTGAAACTAGGGCTTCGTGAAATCAAGGGCGCCGATTATCTCGATCGAAGACGCTTCGTCGAACGGCTGCTTCTATTTGCTTCGAAACATAGGTGAGTGAATTATCACTCACATCTAATTCATTCTTAAGTGTTATGCTTCAGATGTTTGATTTTGTTTCGATGTTGATGTTTTATCTGACTATGTTAATATCGTATGATTTGTTGGCCTCGGCTTCGATGTTTTGACTTGTTTGATGTTAATTCTAACTTGCTTTGACGAGGTTAATTTCACTGTGATCTCGGCATTTGCTTGTTTAACTTCGACTTTGACCTGGTTTGACAATGTTCATTTCCTTTGTGGTTGGCTCTGGCCATTTATGTTACCCCTGTAGAATACTCGTCTGATAATTTAGAGTTGGTCGTTTGATTATTTTCGAATGACTGTGATTTTCCCTGACTTGTTCATATGCGTATACATTGAGATTTCTTAGTGCGCACGGTTTTGATCGAATTCCTTAGTCATCATGACTCTGACTTGATTTTGAACTGCATATTATTTTTGGCTTTATTTGTTTTGAGCTGTTCGTTTTCGTGGTCATCACTGTTCGATTTTGGTTTGACGATATTGAGTTCGTTCGTGACCACCACGATTTCGATTCCTGTGACTTTGGTCATTTGAATTGAGTATGTTGATTTATGTAAATATTTTGGACTGCCACTATATGTATATATTTGTGTGTTTCCTTTTTACTCTTGCACTTGGTTGCACTTGAAATCTTGTTGTTCATCTGGGTATTCTGCCTTATGAGATCTGATTTTCATGCTCCTTCACCTCTGATCTGTAGACTATCTCCATATGTATGTATATGGACGTGTGGCTTATTGTTTTATTGAACTAAAGTCATGTAGCGTGAGTACAGTTCCATTCTGGTTCATGTTTTCACTCTGCATATCACTGCCTGGTTTTGTTTTCATGTGGATTACTAGATGGCATTGATTTTTGATGGTCACTTTGAATTGCTGTTGACTTGGTTTATGCGATTCCATGACTTTGTGTTATCTTCGGCCTTGACTTCTGATAGCATTGGCTTTGACAATTGGATTGATGCTTCGAGTTACTGCAGTTTACTCTGTTTCATTTTTGTTTTGTGCATTGTGTTTCACTTGTTGCTGATGTTGGGTTCAGTCTTATACAACTTGTGTCTGCACCTGCTCGATCCAATTTCACAGCTGCATACTTGCTATGCATTGTGCACTGTCTACCTGAACCTGTTAGTCGAGTTGCACTACTTCCATTGTCCACTGTTGCATTCAGATGTACATCACTGACTTTTGCTTTACTTGAGTTTTCATTTGATAATTTGAATGTGTACTTTGGAGCTTTAGTTGAGATTTGTGATTACTTTGAGTTTCAAATCTGTAGCATACGTGTTGTCACCCCTTTGAAGCAGTTTCATATATTTTGGCCATTTCATTGTTGTTGTTTCATTGGGATGGCATTGTGTTGTTTGGTCGACTCTTGCATTCACTTACTTATGCTAGTTCATATATGGATTGACTTGAGTCTAGTGCTATTGTCCTCGAGTCATATACATCTGGGTTTGCATTGGTATTTAGTTGAAGCTCATTCGTTCGAGCTTGCTCTGGACACTGTTCACATGTGTGTTCAAGTTTGCATTTTTGATATTCATTGCTGTTGGACTTCATGTAGCTATGTACTCCATTGTCCACATTTTAGTGAGTTGCATATCATGGCTGTTGCACAGTAGCTTGTTTCATTATGTGGTAGCTTGGTTCCCTGGTGTATGCCTTTGACTGTTGGCATGTGCATTTCCTTTGTACTTCATACTTGAACTTGATGGTTGGACCTGTTGTGTTGTGTACTGTCTATTCAGTTGCAGTTTCATTTCACCGTTGCGTGATTATATGCAGTTCTTTGAACTGTTATCCTTTGGGGTGTAATTTCTGATTCATTTTGTTTGTAGTTATGTTGAGTCACGATAGTCGTGACTTGACCTCTGCAGTTTCGATGTATTGTTGGCATTTGGTGTTGTGATGACTTCATATGTTGTTGTGGCGAGGCAGTGCACGCGTGCGTGTACTACAGCCACACAGTATTGATTTTTGAGATATTTCAATTACTTGAATTGTTTTATGTGTTCAATTCAATATTTGGAAGTTGTATTCTGATTTGGTTTGATTTGATCATTTTGCAATTTTCTAATTATCTAATTGATAATTAGATTATAAGCTTCTAATTATTTATTTAATAATTAGATTTTGTTGTTAATTGCTGTTTAGGCAATTCTGGGGTTTTCATATTATCTTCATTGATAATCTTTTATTTATCCTTGTTGATGATTTGGATTTGCTGATTTGTTGTTTAACACTGTTTAGTGTTATATATGTCGTTATCTGATTCTCTTATCGAGGAGATGGATATACGAGATTTCTGTGACTGTCGTCTATTTGATATTTAATTATTATTGCTTCTATGCATTAATAACTGAGTTTGAATTAGACTGGCCTGTGTATTATTTTCTTTTTAATTTAATATTCGGGTCAGACCGAGTTATTTCAGGTTGTTGATATCTTGCTTTGGGTGCCGCTTGAGCTATGAAGTCACTTCATATTTTTTGGAGTAGTCGTGTCATAGTATAGGATGATATGTATCCATGTATATTATTGTCAATAATGTACTTGTATATGTAACTTCCAGAGTCGATAGTGGTAGTTGTATCATATGTATTGTATCAAATGTATTGTAACTTACATCAGTTATATATATATATGAGACTTTCGTTATCTGTGTTCCGCATTTTTAGTATCTGTGTTATCATTATATATATTGTCCTAAACTATTATGAACCATCGTAGTTCGTTTTATACTGGGATTGGGTATGTCGATGGGAGTAAATAAATAAGAGATGAAAAATAAAAATATATACCACTCCTATCGAGGTAACCAATACTAGTGTAAGGCCCAATTACGGATGGCCGCTCCTATCCAGCCTTATTCTTCGTAATAACAGACAGTATTTGTTTTAATACTCTTTGTTATTGTGAGCATAGAGGTGGGGCGTCACAGTTGGTATCAGAGCCTGGGGTTTATGGACATAATATAAAACATAACTTAGATGGAACATGTGTTACAACTATTTGTCGATGTTTTTAGTTGTGTTTTGAGTCAAAACTAAAGTTTTGAAATTATGATGAAAATTTTAAATATCCTTATTTAAAAATAAAAGTGAAATTGTGTTCTGATGATTTGATCGATTTGTGTTCTGTTTATCAGAGTGCGCAGCGGAAACAGTGAGACTGTCTTCGCTGAGTACAGCTGATAACCTTTTGATTTAAAAATCAAAATATGAAATTGAAATAAATTTCATTTGTTGTTTACATAGTTGGGTTTATTTTGTTTCTTTGAAAATTTCAAATTCGATTTGAGGATTCGAAGCGATTGCAGTTATGTGATTTTTGTTGATATTTTTGCTGGTTTTCTTTTATGCTAATCATATATTGATTAGATTTTGCTGTTTTGAATTATCTTCATTGAAGATACATTCGAATGATTTCTTTGTTTATTTTGTAGTATACGTGCAAATTTGAGTCGCACGTTACTGCATTAATTTTACGTTGAACCGGTGTTTGGTTTTAAACGCATTTTGTTGCCGTTATTTTTATAACGGGATTTTTACATCGGTGCTAAATTTTTAAAGCACGGTGTTTTGTGACATTTTTAATGAATGAAAATTCACTGGTATTACATTTTGATGTGAATTATTTTGATGAGATTTTAACGTATAAAAATTTCTGTCGCTTTGACTTCAGTAACCGTCAAATTTTAAAAGTGGATTTTCAAGCGGTTAGCCCGCAATGCTGATTTTGAGATTCGTTTTACGATGTTTTGGGAAGTGCAATTTCCTTTTCAAAATTGCTACTGAGGTTGTTGTTTTAATCACGTGTTCTGAAAATTGTTTTAAAATTTTTACAGTTTGCGCTTTCAAAAGAATGAGGAAGCGATTTAAATGCTTCAGCAAAATTGAGGACTATGAACCCTCACTTTTACTGTTTCGCTTAATTCTGGACTTGTCTATTTGAGAATGTAAAATGTTAATTATATAAAATACAAAATTTTCTTTACAGTTTGCGCTTTCAAAAGAATGAGGAAGCGATTTAAATGATTCAGCAAAATCGAGGACTATGAACCCTTACTTTTACTGATTCGCTTAATTCCGGACTTGTCTGTTTGAGAATGTAAAATGTTATTTTTACAAAATACACAATTTTGCACTTTAAAGGAAACGATGAAGAGAATCATACGATTTAGTAAAACACGTGGTATGGGACATGTGCGTTTGCTATTTCGGTTAATTCCGGACTCGTAAATTGAAACATATGCTGTTTGATGATTTTGATGATTTTGTGTGCTTTCGGGCCACTATGTTGGACCTTCGGATCATATGATGGACCTTCGGGTCAATACCAGTACTAGACCTTCGGGTCATTTGTTGGACCTTCGGGTCATTTGTTGGACCTTCGGGTCATTTGTTGGGCGCCAAAAATATAGTACTTGGTAGGCTTCGGCCATTTGTTGATGCACGTGCGGCGTAGCTAAAATCTCGCCATCTGATGGGATCGATCCACCTTTTATGTTGATTTTCTAGTCATCTTAATTGATTTCTAGATATTTGTTGTTTCCAATTATCTACAGGTAATTGGATATTTGTTGTTTCTGATTATCGTTTTTGATAATCGGATATTTGTTGATTTCTGATTATCGTTTTTGATAATCGGATATTTGTTGTTTCTGATTATCGCTTTTGATAATCGGATATTTGTTGTTTCTGATTATCGTTTTTGATAATCAGATATTTGTTGATTTCTGATTATTGTTTTTAATAATCGGATATTTGTTGTTTCTGATTATCGCTTTTGATAATCGGATATTTGTTGTTTCTGATTATCGTTTTTGATAATCGGATATTTGTTGTTTCTGATTATTGTTTTTGATAATCGAATATTTGTTGATTTCTGATTATTGTTTTTGATAATTAGATATTTGGTGTTTTCTGATTATCGTTTTTGATAATTAGATATTTGTTGATTTTTGATTATCGTTTTTGATAATTAGATATTTGATGTTTCCTGGTTATCGTTTTTGATAATTAGATATTTGTTGATTTGAGATTTCTGATTATCGTTTTTGATAATTAGATATTTGTTGATTTGAGATTTTTGATTATCGTTTTTGATAATTAGATATTTGATGTTTTCTGATTATCGTTTTTGATAATTAGATATTTGTTGATTTGAGATTTCTGATTATCTGATGTTTTCTGATTATCGTTTTGCTAATTAGATAATTGTGTTTTATGGTTGTCATTTTTGATAATTGGATATTTGCTAATTTTGTTGATTATGAGATTTTCTAGTCTCTGATTGATTCTAGATTATGTTGATTATGTTTAATTGCTATTTTCTATCTATCTCTGTTGATAGTTAGAGTTTGATGATTGTGAAGTTTGTGTTTTCTAGTTATTTGTTGGATAACTAGATATTTGCGGTTTTGTGATTTGTGAATTGTGTTTTCTAATTGTCTTTGTTGATAATTAGATTTTGTCGTCTTCTAATTATCGTATCGATAATTAGATATTGCTGTTTTGTGATTTCTGTATTCTAATCATCTAATTGAAAATTAGATATTGCTGATAATTGTATTTATTCAGTTTTGCCGTTTTCTGATTATCTATTGATAATTAGATTTTTGGTGAGAATTTGTGAATTTCTTTTATGAAATTAAAAGATTTCTTTGGCGTTTGTGTTCTCGACCTCTATTTTTCTAGCTTAACCAGTTTATGTTAGAAAACTAATTGTTATTGACGACTTTAATTATGAAAATTGCGGGGACGTAATTTTTATAAGGAGGGGAGTCTGTAATAACCCGGGATTTCGCTTCAATTAATAATCGTCATTAAACGATTAATCCGTTGGCTAATTACTTTTGGGAGTTTTTAAACCGGGTTGAAGTTCGTTTAAATATTTGTTAGGGGTTTGTGGGCTTTATAATTATCTATACCCATTCCTCCATTCATTTATTCTAACCCATTCTTTTTCCCCCCTTTTCATTTTTCATTCGCAACCCTAACGGAAAAAAAATGGCGGCCTCGTCTTCTTGAAACTAGGGCTTCGTGAAATCAAGGGCGCCGATTATCTCGATCGAAGATGCTTCGTTGAACGGCTGCTTCTATTTACTTCGAAACATAGGTGAGTGAATTATCACTCACATCTAATTCATTCTTAAGTGTTATGCTTCAGATGTTTGATTTTGTTTCGATGTTGATGTTTTATCTGACTTTGTTAATTTGGTATGATTTGTTGGCCTCGGCTTCGATGTTTTGACTTGTTTGATGTTAATTCTAACTTGCTTTGACGAGGTTAATTTCACTGTGATCTCGGCATTTTCTTGTTTAACTTCGACTTTGACCTTGTTTGACAGTGTTCATTTCCTTTGTGGTTGGCTCTGGCCATTTATGTTATCCATGTAGCATACTCGTCTGATAATTTAGAGTTGGTCGTTTGATTATTTTCGAATGACTGTGATTTTCCCTAACTTGTTCATATGCGTATACATTGAGATTTCTTAGTGCTCACGGTTTTGATCGAATTCCTTGGTCATCGTGACTCTGACTTGATTTTGAACTGCATATTATTTTTGGCTTTATTTGTTTTGAGTTGTTCGTTTTCGTGGTCATCACTGTTCGATTTTGGTTTGACGATATTGAGTTCGTTCGTGACCACCACGATTTCGATTCCTATGACTTTGGTCATTGAATTGAGTATGTTGATTTATGTAAATATTTTGGACTGCCACTATATGTATATATTTGTGTGTTTCCTTTTTACTCTTGCACTTGGTTGCACTTGAAATCTTGTTGTTCATCTGGGTATTCTGCCTTGTGAGATCTGATTTTCGTGCTCCTTCACCTCTGATCTGTAGACTATCTCCATATGTATGTATATGGACGTGTGGCTTATTGTTTTATTGAACTGAAGTCATGTAGCATGAGTACAGTTCCATTCTGGTTCATGTTTTCACTCTGCATATCACTGCCTGGTTTTGTTTTCATGTGGATTACTTGATGGCATTGATTTTTGATGGTCACTTTGAATTGCTGTTGACTTGGTTTATGCGATTCCATGACTTTGTATTATCTTCGGCCTTGACTTCTGATAGCATTGGCTTTGACAATTGTATTGATGCTTCGAGTTACTGCAGTTTACTCTGTTTCATTTTTGCTTTGTGCATTGTGTTTCACTTGTTACTGATGTTGGGTTTAGTCTTATAAAACTTGTGTCTGCACCTGCTCGATCCAATTTCACAGCTGCATACTTGCTATGCATTGTGCACTGTCTACCTGAACCTGTTAGTCGAGTTGCACTACTTCCATTGTCCACTGTTGCATTCAGATGTACATCACTGACTTTTGCTTTACTTGAGTTTTCATTTGATAATTTGAATGTGTACTTTGGAGCTTTAGTTGAGATTTGTGATTACTTTGAGTTTCAAATCTGTAGCATACGTGTTGTCACCCCTTTGAAGCAGTTTCATATATTTTGGCCATTTCATTGTTGTTGTTTCATTGGGATGGCATTGTGTTGTTTGGTCGACTCTTGCATTCACTTACTTATGCTAGTTCATATATGGATTGACTTGAGTCTAGTGCTATTGTCCTCGAGTCATATACATCTGGGTTTGCATTGGTATTTAGTTGAAGCTCATTCGTTCGAGCTTGCTCTGGACACTGTTCACATGTGTGTTCAAGTTTGCATTTTTGATATTCATTGCTGTTGGACTTCATGTAGCTATGTACTCCATTGTCCACATTTTAGTGAGTTGCATATCATGGCTGTTGCACAGTAGCTTGTTTCATTATGTGGTAGCTTGGTTCCCTGGTGCATGCCTTTGACTGTTGGCATGTGCATTTCCTTTGTACTTCATACTTGAACTTGATGGTTGGACCTGTTGTGTTGTGTACTGTCTATTCAGTTGCAGTTTCATTTCACTGTTGCGTGATTATATGTAGTTCTTTGAAGTATTATCCTTTGGGGTGTATTTTCTGATTCATTTTGTTTGTAGTTGTGTTGAGTCACGATAGTCGTGACTTGACCTCTGCAGTTTCGATGTATTGTTGGCATTTGGTGTTGTGATGACTTCATATGCTGTTGTGGCGAGGTAGTGCACGCGTGCGTGTACTACAGCCACACAGTATTGATTTTTGAGATATTTCAATTACTTGAATTGTTTTATGTGTTCAATTCAATATTTGGAAATTGTATTCTGATTTGGTTTGATTTGATCATTTTGCGATTTTCTAATTATCTAATTGATAATTAGATTCTGAGCTTCTAATTATTTATTTAATAATTTGATTTTGTTGTTAATTGCTGTTTAGGCAATTCTGGGGTTTTCATATTATCTTCATTGATAATCTTTTATTTATCCTTGTTGATGATTTGGATTTGCTGATTTGTTATTTAACACTGTTTAGTGTTATATCTGTCGTTATCCGATTCTCTTATCGAGGAGATGGATATACGAGATTTCTATGACTGTCGTCTATTTGATATTTGATTATTATTGCTTCTGTGCATTAATAACTGAGTTTGAATTAGACTGACCCGTGTATTATTTTCTTTTTAATTTAATACTCGGGTCAGACCGAGTTATTTCAGGTTGTTGATATCTTGCTTTGGGTGCTACTTGAGCTATGAAGTCACTTCATATCTTTTGGAGTAGTCGTGTCATAGTATAGGATGATATGTATCCATGTATATTATTGTCACTACTTGTATATGTAACTTCCAGAGTCGACAGTGGTAGTTGTATCATATGTATTGTGTCAAATGTATTGTAACTTACATCAGTTATATATATATATATGAGACTTTCGTTATTTGTGTTCCGCATTTTTAGTATCTATGTTATCATTATATATATTGTCCTAAACTATTATGAACCATCGTAGTTCGTTTTATACTGGGATTGGGTATGTCGATGGGAGTAAATAAATAAGAGATGAAAAATAAAAATATATACCACTCCTATCGAGGTAACCAATACTAGTGTAAGGCCCATCTACGGATGGCCGCTCCAATCCAGCCTTATTCTTCGTAATAACAGACAGTATTTGTTTTAATACTCTTTGTTATTGTGAGCATAGAGGTGGGGCGTCACAGGTTAAATGTTAGCTAATTAACATAAGGGCATGAGAGTAAATTGCCACCTATGTTTCCACTCTTATACTATTTTCCCTTAGCCATACACGTTCATTTTATTATAAGCAAACTAAACATAAGAAAGCAAATATCAAGGCCGGCCATTAGGAAGAAAGAAGAGAAGAGAAATTCAAGTAAAGCTTAGGATTCAAGCTAGAAGAAATCAATCTCCAATTTCCTTATCCAATCTACGGTGAATAATAATCACTACATCCCTATTTTGGTTTTATAATCATATGTTTTCGGATTTAAGGGTAAATTTGTTTTTATGATATATTGGATGATGATATGCTTGATTTAGTATTTGTTTAATTTAAACAAGGTGGTTTAAAAAGGGATATGCACGGTTTTAGGGTAAAAACGAGATTTAATGATTTTTAAATGCCATGGAAAAATTATATGTTATGAAAAATATGATTTTGGAGTTGGGTTTCAATTTTTATAATTTTCCAAGCCGTGGAGAATTCGTTATGAATTTTCAAAGGAAAATATGGTTATTTGGGTTTATAAATTTATTTCGGAAATTATATTAAGAATTTAGGTCTGAAATTTTGATATGTTAGGCAACATGATTAAAGTGAATTTATGGAATTTTTGGGAATTTTCACTAAGTGATTTAGTATGGAAATTAAATTATTTTGAAAGGAGGACCTCACTATTTTAATTGCTTTATTACTTGGAAGGGCTTATGTGTTAATTGTTAATTGGTTTTAGATCGGAGAAAATGCGGAAAATAATAGCCAAATTATTTGAAAGTTTATGATAGTCAATCAAGTGTTTACAAGTGGGCAAGCTTGTTACAAAAAGTTTACTTTATTTAGTAAAAACAGCCTTTTACTGAGAAAAGCGGGTTCTGCCTCCTTTGGAAGGAGCTTTCGACCCAGAGCTTCCGCCTCCAACCTAGTCGAAACCCTCTACCATGAAACCAATACACATGGTATCACTTAGTTAGTATGTAGTGGATTGGAAAAAGGCGGAAAGTAAGGTGTCAAAAAGTAGCTTCCGAAAGTGTCGATACCTTTGTTTTGTTTTTTTTAAAAGAAATGCGCTTTCCTGTTTACTAAAGGGTTTTGAAGCAGTCGAAACCAAAGGGTTGCAAATGGGTATTTCAAAAGAAGCTTTTGAAGGAGAACCGCCGCCTTAGTTTTTAAAGTAAGTAGCTTCTGAAGAAGTTACTAAGTTTTTAAACTGATGCTTTCGGAAGGGGTAGTTTCGACCTAGTCGAAACCCTTCGGTGATTAGATGCCTTTCGATGGTATTGAAGACATCAATGCTGTCGAAAGGTACTGTTTGTTTTTATAAATATAAGTCACTTCCTACTACTTTCGAAAGGGGTTAGGGGTTTCGAAGCCAACCTTCAATTGTTTTACCCAGATGATTTAATGCTTTCGAAAGGATGGTTTCGACACCATCAAGTTTCCCTAATACTTTTACGAAATAAAGAATACTTTTGAAATAGATGCTTTCACTTATGTTTGCTTTGACCCAAATTGATGTTTTAAATATAAATCCAATGATTTTGAAAGGGGGACTTTCAATGGTTTCGGAAGGTATACTTCCAGTGGTATCGAAAGGGGTACTTTCACTTGGTTTCGAAGCAATGCTTCTAAAGTAAAAGGCTAGTGCTTTAATACAATTGAAAGGTTTTGAAAGTGAAGTTTTAAAGTAGTTGAAAGGCAGGAGCCTAATGTTTTGAAGATAGATTTTAATGCTTTCGAAGGGGTCATCCTATGAGGTCAAAAGCTAGGTATCGAATGTGTCGAAAGGTTTTATAACCCAAACTCATTTTTAATGGAAAAACCCATGACTAAATAAAGGAGTAGTGAAATGAATTTAAGTATGTAAATTTGAAGAAGTATTGCCTTGATAAAAATAGAGGTTAAAGGAATTAAAAATATTTTATACGAAAAGTTTTTCAAGGACCTTAAACCCACAGGAGTGGTATTATTAAGTTGTTATGCTTGCTTCTTCAAATATGAGTATATTCACATGATAAAGGACCCACAACTATATTTTGGGGATAAAGGGGTAGAAGAACCAACTAAGTTAACCCAGTAGTGAATATAAATTAATTAAACTCCTAAATGAGTAGAATTGCATCCAGGGGGTCAGGGAGACCAAAATATAGGGTGCCTAAACCTTGAAGTTGTCCAGGAGATAGGTTCGTAGTAAACCCATGAAAACTATGATTAGGAAGTTATTGAGGGTAACCAATAGGTTCGTAGTAAACCCATGAAAACTATGTATTAAGGATGGTTGGCAGGGGCCAATTGGTTTGTAATGAACCCATGAAAACTATATCCGGATTAAGTATTGACATCAGTCAAAAGGTTTCTAGTCAACCCATGAAAACTAGGATAAGAAATAAGTTGAAGGAGGCATCAGTAGGTTCTTAGTCAACCCATGAAAACTAGGATAAGAAGGGAGTTACTGGAGTAATCCATATGTTCCTAGTCAACCCATGAAAACTATATAAGAGGAGTTATTGAAATGACCAATAGGTTCAGGGGAACCTATGGATTAATTAAGTTAATTGGCAGGGGCTTATAGGTTCTTAGTGATCCCATGAAAACTTTGAAATAGGACGAGGTGTCATAAAAAGGTTATTAGTAAACCCATGAAAACTAATAGGTTAATATTGACCCTAGAAACTATAAATATGACAGGGAGTCAATTAAACTGGGGATGGGGTATCCAAAATGTTTATATATGTATATCATCATCGTATTTTGAAATGTTATGTTTTAACCATTGTGGATGTAAGAGCACAGTATATGGTTTTATAAAAAAGGTTTTAGGATACTAGTGAAGGGAAAACCCATTCCGCTAAGCGGCCTGGTCTCACTAGATATCTAAATGGATAGAGATGTTAGATTATTATTCATACCAAGCTTTATGTCTAACTCGAAATTTTTGTTTTCCCCATAAACTCTCGGGTACTCAATTGATTTTGATTAGTTTGAGGTTTAGAGTTTCCAGGTTCTCTTCTTAGACGAATAAAGCTTCCGGATGCATGCAGGAGGTAGTTAGTTATTTATAGTTATCTTTTTTCGCTGTGTATTTTGGATGTAAAGGCAGACTTATTAGCCTTATTATATACTCTGATCAACCAAGGAGGCATCTTCATATGTCGCTCATGGCGTATGTGTAATAATTATATTTTTCAAAATGCGGTTAATGTTTGTGGGATTATGTAATGAACATGAAATTTTTTGAATGGAATGTGGAAATGTGTTTTTAAGGTGAATAGATCACCTAGTAGGATGACACCGACGAAGATGAATGAACTGAAGGTGCAGCTAGTGGATCTTGAAGGAAGAAATTTTATTAGACCATAGCGGGCTAGCTGGACCTTGGTCATTCATCTCCGTCGGTGTCATCCTGCTGAGTGATCTAGTCATAGGTTCAGCTCTTGGTACAAGATCTATCTGAAACTCAATAGCTCGTTTCTATGGTAATCCCGTAGCCGACTCAAAGACATCTGCAAATTCTCTTGCCACCCGAACCTGACTTAACTCTTCTCCAACCTCCATGGCACTTAACAAAGCCCAAACACTCCTACTGGAATTTTCCACTGAAAAGATGATTCGGTTATGACTATCTGGGTGGCTCAACGATATTTCCCTATCCTGGCAAAATATCCTAGCATCATACTTACCCAACCAATCCATACCCAAAATGATCTTGAAATCTACAAAATAAAAAACATTCAGACTGCATGCAAATTTATGACCTAACAAATCAAGTTCTAACTGGTCACATCTCATCCCTAGAGTTGCATACCTTCCTACTGGATTCGCAACCCTTAAGAAAGTAACAAGGTATGTGGGTTCTATGCATAACCTATCAACCAAATGCTATGATATAAATGAGTGTGATGCACCGGTATAAAATAGTATCTTAACTGGTATGCTCTAAATCAAAAGCGTACCTTCCATCATAGTTTTCCCTTTCTCTGTTGTAGTAGGCCTAGAAGAAGATGGTGGTCCAATAGAAAAAACCTTCCATCTATCCGCCCTGACTGGCTCTGGACACTAGTTCTTGTAATGCCCAACTTGGTCACAGTTGAAGCATTTCACATTCTTCTTCTTTGCAGGCTTCTTCCCTTTACCTGTTCTGCATTCGTGAGCATAATGACCTTTCTTAACACACTTGAAGCACACCAAATCAGCCATTGCTTTCTTAGCAGCATCCCCTTTCCGGGCTTCCTTCTTTTTAAGGAATTTCCTCTTCTTTCCCTGAGGACCCTGGGATTCAACTGGTTTCTCCCTGGCAGAAACATCAAGCATCTCCTCATGGCGAATAACCATCCCCACCACCACATTATAGGGTTCTCGGACATGTGTCATGGTCATTCAAGCTAGTTTAAGCCTTAGTACTCAAATGAACCTCTCATTCATTCTGATGTCAGTGTCTATAGTGGCATATCCATATTGAGACTGCTCATCAAACTTAGCAGCATACTCAATTACTAACATATCACCCTAGACAAGATCCACGAATTTCCTCATCAGCACTGACTTAGCTACCTCAGATAGAAACCTCTGCTCAAACCTCATTCTGAAATCAACCCAAGTCAGTTCTTCCTCCAGAACTCCGTTTGTCACACTATTCCACCAATGGAGCACTGCCCTTTGAACCTATCTGGAGGCCAGCCTCCTCTTTTTCCCTTCATCCAAGCCTAAATCGGTAAAGATCCTTTCACAGCTCAACAACCAATTCTCAACCTCAATAGCATCCTCTGTTCCAACAAACGGCTTTCCGCCCAAACTAGTATAGTCTCTGCTTAGCCTAGCATAATTATATCCAACTAGATCTACAGGATTAGCTCCTCCCACATTACCAGCTACTCCGGCTTGCAAAAGATTGGCTAACAACTAATACACCTTCCCTGTATCTACTGGCGGATATCCAGCGCCGACCTTGGCTTCAGCATTTGGATTAGTATTAGCATGTTGACCTTGGTTCCTCCTGGTATTAGGTCAAGCATTTCCATTGGTTGTGGTGCTTCCTCCACCTAGATTTCCTCTTCCATTTCCTGCTTCCATATCCTCTTTCTGGTAAATCTGCATACGGGCCTTAGTAAGATATAGAAGAACGGTCTAAGAGAGAGGGGAACATGTACTTATATATATATATATATATATATATATATCAAATACAAGTACGTTACTATAGCGTTAATCCAAACCCCGATCATATTTCTAATTCATTGGATTATGTTTGAAAAAGCTTTTAGGTTTAACTTTCTTCTAAAGTTTCATAAACCTATGCTTTGATACCAACTTGTAACATCCCTCTACTTGGAGGCCCAAAACTAACGGCTATGAATATTGCAGTCATCCATAGTTATTAATCCTCGGCGACCAAGTACGGTGATGTTAGATACATTGATACACAGATCACAAGAATATGGAAAAAATTTAACAAATTAAAAGAACATTTCTACATTCCATTCATAACATTTCATGTTCATTACATAATCCTACAAACGTTAACCATATTCAGAAAAATATAATTATTACACATACGCCAAGAGCGACATATGAAGATGCCCCCTTGGTTGATCAGAGTATATAATAAGGCTAATAAGTCTGCCTTTACATCCAAAATACACAGCGGAAAAAGATAACTCTAAATAACTAACTGCCTCCTGCACACTCCGGAAGCTTTATTCGTCTAAGAAGAAAACTTGGAAACCCTAAACCTCAAACTACTCAAAATTAATTGAGTACCCGAGAGTTTATGGAGAAAACAAAAACTTCGAGTCCGACATAAACCCTGGTATGAATAATAATCTAACATCTCAATCCTCATTAGTATCCTAAAACCCTTTTTATAAAACCATATACTATGCTCCTGCATCCACAATGGTTAAAACATATCATTTTAAAATATGATGATGATATACTTACATAAAGATTTTGGATATTGTATCCCCATTTTAATTGACTCCCTGCCATATTTATAGTTTCTAGGGTCAATATTAACCTATTAGTTTTCATGGGTTTACTAATAACCTTTTTATAATTCATGGACACCCCGTCCTATTTCAGAGTTTTCATGGGATCACTAAGAATCTATAGGCCACTGCCAATTAACTTAATTAATTCATGGGCTCCCCTGAACCTATTCGTCACTTCAATAACTCCTCTTATATCCTAGTTTTCATGGGTTGACTAGGAACCTATGGATTACTTCGGTAACTCCCTTCTTAGCTTAGTTTTCATGGGTTGACTAGGAACCTACTGATGGCTCCCTTAACTTCTTTCTTATCCTAGTTTTCAAAGGTTGACTAGGAACCTTTTGACTGATGTCAATACTTAATCCAAATATAGTTTTCATGGGTGCACTACAAACCAATTGGCCCCTGCCAACCATCCTTAATACATAGTTTTCATTGGTTTACTAAGAACCTGTTGGTTACTCCCAATAACTTCATAATCATAGTTTTCATGGGTTTACTATGAACCTATCTCCCGGACAACTTCAAGGTTTAGGCACCTTATATTTTGGTCTCCCTGACCTCCTGGATGCAATTCTACTCATTTAGGAGTTTAATTAATTTATATTCACTACTGGGTTAACCTAGCTGGTTCTTCTACCCCTTTATCCCCAAAATACAGTTATGGGTCCTTTATCGTGTGAATATATTCATTTTGAAGAAGCAAACATAAAAACTTAACAATACCACTCCTGTGGGTTTAAGGTCCTTGAAATTTTTTTCATATAAAACATAGTTAATTCCTTTAACCTATATTTTTATCAAGGCAATACTTCTTCAAATTTACATACTTAAAGCCATTTCACAACTCCTTTATTTAGCAATGGGTTTTTCCATTAAAAATGAGTTTGGGTTATAAAACCTTTCAACACATTCGATACCTAGCTTTCGACATCATAGGATGACCTCCTTCGAAAGCATTAAAATCTATCTTCAAAACATTAGGCTCCTGCCTTTCAACTACTTTAAAAGTTCTCTTTCGAAACCTTTCGATTGTATTAAGGCACTAACCATTTACTTTAGAAGCATTGCTTCGAAACCATTGGAAGTATACCTTTCGAAACATTGAAAGTCCCCCATTCAAAATCATTGGGTTTATGTTTAAAACATCAATTTAGGTCAAAGCAAACATAAGCGAAATCATCTCTTTCAAAACCATTCTTTATTTCATAAAAACATTGGGGAAACTTGATGGTGTCGAAACCATCCTTTCGAAAGCATTAAATCATCTGGGTAAAACAATTGAAGGTTGGCTTCGAAACCCCTTCCGAAACCATTGCCTTCGAAACCCCTAATCCCTTTTGAAAGTAGTAGGAAGTGACTTATATTTATAAAAACAAACGATACCTTTCGACAGCATTGATGTCTTCAATACCATCGAAAGGCATCTAATCACAGAAGGATTTCGGCTTGGTCGAAACTACCCCTTCCGAAAGCATCACTTTAAAAACTTAGTAACTTCTTCGGAAGCAACTTACTTTAAAAACTAAGGCGGCAGTTCTCCTTTGAAAGCTTCTTTTGAAATACCCTTTTGCAACCCTTTGGTTTCGACTGCTTCGAAACCCTTTAGTAAACAGGCAAGCACTTTTCTTTTAAAAAAAACAAAACAAAGGTATCGACACTTTCGGAAGCTACCTTTTGACACCTTACTTTCCGCCTTTTTCCAATCCACTACGTACTAACTAAGTGATACCATGTGTATTGGTTTCATGGTAGAGGGTTTCGACTAGGTTGGAGGCGGAAGCTCTGGGTCGAAAGCTCCTTCCAAAGGAGGCAAAACCCGCTTTTCTCAGTAAAAGGCTATTTTTACTAAATAAAGTATACTTTTTGTAACAAGCTTGCCCACTTGTAAACACTTGATTGGCTATCATAAACTTTCAAATAATTTGGCTATTATTTGCCGCATTTTCTCAGATCTAAAACCAATTAATGCATAAGCCCTTCCAAGTAATAAAGCAATTAAAATACTTAGGTCCTCCTTTCAAAATAATTTAATTTCCATACTAAATCACTTAGCGAAAATCCCCAAAAATTCCAAAAATTCACTTTAATCATGATGCCTAACATATCAAAATTTCAGACCCAAATTCTTAATATAATTTTTGAAATAAATTTAAACCCAAACAACCATATTTTCCTTTGAAAATTCATAACGAATTCTCCACGGCTTGGAAAATTATAAAAATTGATACCCAACTCCAAAATCATGTTTCTCATAACATATAATTTTTCTATGGCATTTAAAAATAATTAAATCTTGGTTTTACCCTAAAACCCTGCATATCCCTTTTTGAACCACCTTGTTTAAATTAAACAAATACTAAATCAAGCATATCATCAACCAATATATCATAAAATTGAATTTACCCTTAAATCCGAAAACATATGATTATAAAACCGAAATAGAAATGTAGTGATTATTATTTACCTTAGATTGGATAAGGAAATTGGAGATTGACTGAGATTGATTTCTTCTAGCTTGAATCCTAAGCTTTACTTGAATTTCTCTTCTCTACTTTCTTCCTAATGGACGGCCCTTATATTTTCTTTCTTACGTTTAGTTTGCTTATAATAAAATGAACGTGTAGGGCTAAGGGAAAATAGTATAAGGAAGGAAACATGGGTGGTAATTTACTCTCATGCCTTATGTTAGTTAGCTAACACTTAACCATTTTAAGCTCATTCAATTTAAATAGCACGACCACTAAATTAATTAACCAATCTCAATCTCCTTATCACTCTACATTACTCTATTTAATTTATTCTAATTAAATCTTCTGAATAATGTTATCAAAAATTAGGGGTGTTACAAAGTGGTGGTGGTGGTTTGGGGAGATGCGGTCGCACATGGAGGAACACGACATCTGGTTTGTCATTTGCAGGGCATCAGGTCGTGGTGACCATGGGGGAGTCGAGCTTGGCTTGGGTGAGTGCATTATGGAGAGGATGCGAAGAGAAGTTCATTGCAATCGATGGCACGTGATTTCATCGAGCGAGGCAGCAGGGAGGGTGGATGTGGCGCACCGTATTGGGTCTTGCAAGTGTGTGTGTGTATAGGGAATAGAATTGGGGATGAAGGGGAGTGTAATTTAAGAAGGTAATTAAGTTATGGAAGTTGATTAATTAATTTAATTAATCTCAATTCTTATAAAAATCAATAACTTTTGCATACGATGTCCAATCAAGATGCCCTCTTTGCCATTACACTCATAGTGAGATTTTCTACGACTTGGATTGGCTTGGACTTGGGTAAGTTTACACACCGTCTAATTGTATAGGTTGTGTTTATAATGTTGTTGTGTTAAATATGAAAGTAAGTAAATAACAATGCAGGTTATTACTTTTAGACTCTGCCTTGCTTTGAAAAGCAAGTGACAACATTATGTGTAGTATAATCTCCCTTATAACCCTCTAAAACATGTGACATAGCCTTGACTTGTTGTTTACATGCTTGATTGTGTGTTGTAAATGTTTGAAGCGAAATGGTCGCTATAAATGCACATTGAAATCCCTGTATTTAACACATGTCAAATAAGTTAAAATGTGAATATATTGTTATATAATATATTTTGGTTGTTCTCTACACATTATTTAGTGTATAGGCAGCAAGGAATTGTTTTGGAAAGTTATATAAATTTCGAATGTTAGTTATGGAAGTTAGAAGTGAAAAGTTTGATATGGATGCACTTTGAGATCATTTTGTGTTTGATGATTTTAAATTTAATTTTAAAATACATCCTGAGGCTTTGTTTGTATTTTTAGTAAGTACTATAAGTGTACTTATTACTGTAGAAGATATCAAAGTTTAAATAGATATTATTCAATTATTGATTTTTAAAGTAAAGGGTTTTAAATAATAAAACATGCTTTTAATTATTTTTAGTATAAATAGTTGCTTTTAAGTTATATTTTACATAGATATTTAAAACCTATTTTTAACTATGTATAAAAGGTGCATATATATAAGTTTGGAAATGTATATTAAGTATTTTATAAAAGAATAAGAGATACTTTTGAATTATAACACTTATGTTATATAATAAATGGTTTTGTAAAGTTAACTAAAAGCATATTACCTTGTTCAATAAGAGTAGATATACTTAAGAGTTATAAAATAAATGTTTGGAAGATAATAACAAGTATGGAATGGTTTTGTGTTGAGTTGTGATAATATGTTAATTACATTTGTTTTTAATCCTCTTAGATTATACTTAATATTATAATTAGATCTTTAAAAGAATGTTTTATAAATAATTATAAGAGAAGCGGTTTTGAGTTTATAGTAAATAATGTTTTAGTAACATGTGTTTTTAAAGCCTTGAATTATATTTTAAGGTGGAAAAATATTGTTTTAGCGATTTTGAATGAACTTAGATCTTTAAAAGAATGTTTTTTAAAGATAATATAAGTATGGAATTGTTTTGGGTTTGTTGTGATAATGTATTAATGATATTTGTCTTTAACTCTTTTTTATTATACTTATAAATGTAAATAGATCTTTAAAGGAATGTTTTAAAGATAAACATAAGTGAAATGGTATTGGGTTTGTAGTGATAATATTCAAGTATCATTAGTCTTAAACCATTTGAATGGATTTGTGAAAGTACTTAGATCCTTAAAATGGATATTTTGAAGGAAATTATAAGTATGGAATCTTTTGGAAAAAGATAGAGAAAGTAAATGTTTAAAGTAATAAATCTTGTTAATGATTTGTGAATATATTTATACCATCTGAGATAAGTATATGAATAATTTTTGAAGTATTGAAAGAGTACAAATGAATAGTAGAAATTGATTAATGAAGTGTTATTAGATAAAATAAGTTTTACTAATAAAAGAGGTTTTAATTAGTAAAAGTATTAATTAATTAAAAAAGGAATTAGAAGTTGCTTATGTGACTAAATCGTTCCTTGTATGACTTGATCGTGAATTATGTGTTTATTCGTCTGTAGAAAGTATTTAGTCATATACTTAGCACCAAAAGCCGATGAAGTAGGCTTGTCTATTTGTGAGAGTTAAGATTGATGTTCGAGTAGGGATAGAAGCAATAGTGCTCTAACCTACCGGCTTCATTCTTGACCAAGGGATAGTATAAAACAAAAAGGTCAAAATGTGATAACTGTAGAGCCTTGGTTTCCATATACGATCATTTATTTTAAACTTGATAGTCAATTAGTCGACTATCGAACATGAGCGGAAATTCATTGAATTAGGTTTGAAGGGACCAGGATCGATAAATGTTTTACTTATCGAAAACCACTTCAAAACTAAAATATGGATTCTATGTTTTGGAAGCGGTTGTGAAGTGGAATGCTGTAGAGTTGAATTAACTATCCTAAGGTTAAGTCTAAGGGATGGGTCAGCGTTAACATTCATCGGAGGACTTATGCTGAGTCCATGTGGAGATTCGTGATCTGTTCGAGATGCTCGAATCCATATAGAGATTCGTAATTTGTTCGAGATGTTGTGTAACGACCCACAAGTATATCACTTTGATAAATGTTCATTTCGGTTTATTGATATAACAACAATTTTTTAAATAATTATTAATATTAATTTATATGCTTTTATAAATGAAATATGATCATTTTAATTAGTTAAGAATGATAAGAAAATTTATTTTCAACATTTGTTTACAAATATATGCATATTAACTAAAAATAGAAAATATGACCGGAAATCGAAATCGGGATTTTTAACGATACAAAGTGTGGAAGTTGTGCAACGTTGTGGAGATATGTAACATACACGTACACATGTACATGTGCTTACATGAGAACATGCACATAAATATACATATACAAATATATTTAAGTATATAAATATAATATAAAATATATAAGATATTTTTAGGTTTCTTAATTCTTAAGTATACCAAAGTCAACATATGCATATCTTGAAATGGTGGAAGTGATGGACACATGGGTGATGGATTGCAGCCGTGCTTGGGGGGAAGAAGTGATGATGATGGTGCCATGTGATGGTGTTGCAAAAGATGATGTATCCATAGATATTTTTCACTCTCTTCTTTGCCTATAAATACTCTACACTCTCCTCTTCATTTTCATTCATCTTCTTCTTCATTTCCTAAGCTCTCTCTCCACGTTTTCATGGCTTCTAACCTAAATGAAATAATTCTAAAAATTTTCACAAAAAAAATTAAATTTATAACATATACATATATACACTTGAGCACCTCAAAAAAATCCTGAAACTCCACCTTTTCTCCTTACTTTTCACGGCCTCCACCCCATTTCATTGAAGGCCGAGCCTTCTTCTTGTTCTCTCCTAAGCCATGAGCTCCCCAAGCCACCCCAAGCTTTGGCCAAGTCACCTAGGAGCTTAAGTCCGAAGGATCGTAAGCTTTGAAAACCAAATAAAGGAGCTATAGCCATTTTTAGGTTAATCGTTTGACCCAAGGTGAGAAACTCCTAAACTATAGTATTATATGTATTATATGTTATATATGTTTGATTATGCTTATTGATGATGATTGTGTAATATGTATGTTGAATATATATGCAAGTCACGGAGATACACGTCGATAAGCACAAAGGAAATTACTTTTCTTTATTGAATGAATGGGTGTATATTGAATGTTAAACTTCTTTAAAAAGGTTTTAAAATGTGTTTGAAATGTTTTATAAACATATGAATGAGTTTTTGATGCAGCGCAACCCACAACCTTCAAAGGCATAAGTCGTACACGACTTAAGGAATTAGATATAAGTCGTCCATGACTTATAGAAGATCCACGAGATAACAAATTAGCTGTGTGTGTTGAAGGTTTAAGTCGGCTACGACTTAAAGGAAGTATTTTGAGTCGTCCACGACTTAACTGGAAACAAGGGGGAGGAGTTACTTTGAGTTCACGACTTATCAAAAATGAGGGGTTAAATCGTCTACGACCTAACAAAGGCAAGGAGATAAGTCATCAACGACTTAGCAAGGATGGTATGGGAGGAACAGTTGAGAATGCCCAAGGGATGAGTCGGATACGACTTAAGGAAAACTGAAGCCATCTTATGTCGACACCGAGTTACGACTCAGTTAAGTCGCAGAAGCCTGGAGCCGTTGATTCTTCTGCCAAATCAATCTCTGTCGCTGATGGAAGCTGGAGCTGTTTATAAGTCGTTACCGACTTATACTAAGTCGTAGGTCGCAACTTTTATAAGTCGTGAGTCGTTTGTAATATACATGTAGGTTGAGTCGCATTTGTTTTAAGTCGTCTGTAGCTTGTAAGTCGTGTGCTTCTGAGTCGTAAGTCGGAAGGAGTCTTAAGTCGTAAGTCGGAAAGGGGTTATAAGTCGGAGCCGACTTAGGAGTTGTGAATATTTTTGTACTGCGTGAGTTGTAGCCTATAAATAGGCAAGTGGTGACATTTTGTAAGGTTGTTGATTTTTGAATAAAATTCTCTTTTGTTAGCTTTGTGCTTTCAATTTAAATTGGTAGTTGAGTGTAATCTCCTATCTCCTCTCTCGGATAATCGAGTGCGCTCGATTCAACGCTTGTAGAAGACGATTCGTGGAATCAAGTGCGCTTGATCAATGCTCGAAGAATTGAAGATCTCTCCTCACGGTATCGCGCGCGATCAACGTGTCAGAGATAGCTAGAATTCGGCATCTTCGGATCAACGAATTTGGGCATTTCAGTATCTTCCAATCCACCGATTACTACATTCATCGATCTACATTGTTTTTGTAATATCCGCTACGTCAGTTTTGGTATCGGAGCTTGTTCTAGCCAATCATAGCTAGATCGAGACTTGGAGCCTAATCATTTTTGGAGTTTTGAAGAGATCAAGTGATAGCCGAGCTTGAAGTGAGAAGCCGAGCTAAGTAGAAGAGTGGGAGATCAAATTTGCATCATTTGGAAAAGTTGTGTTCATCGTGTTCATCGCGAAGTAGCAACAAAGTGGGAGTTTTCGATCCATTTCATTTTGGATCAAAGTTCGAAAGGTGTTTGTATTTTGAAGTGTTGAAGAGTTTTGTGAAGTTTTCAAATCATGCCGCCAAGAAGAGCTAATCGTCACCAAAACGTAGAAGCTTGATATCGAAGAGAAGAGGCTGATGAGATGGAGCAAAGAATCAATGAAAACTTTAGTGAGAAGCTTAACGAAGGAATTGGACGGTTAGAGAAGATGATGTTAGAAATAAATCAAAATCGGAGAAGGGTTTCGCCTGAATCTAACCATGAAGGAAGTAGAGTCTCACCACATTCCAATCGAGACAGAAGTGTTGAAAATGATCAAGGGCGTGGGAGGAACGTGAATGATCGAGAACGGAGGAATATCAATAGAAGGGATGGTGAAGGAAGACGTGATGGTAGTAGAGATGTGGGTGGACGAGATAGACAACGATATACATCTGATTTTGAAGAGGAGTATGAAGGTGGTAGTGTTCGAGGACAAGGACGAGGACAAGGAAGAAATCACTCTGAATATGATCACAAGTGGGAGTCGGGAATGAAGACTGAAATTCCTGAATTCAAAGGTGGTATGCAAGCAGAGGAGTTTCTAGATTGGGTGGCTAATGTTGAGGAGATTTTTGACTTCAAAGAAGTTCCAGAACATCGTAGAGTGAAGTTGGTTGCTACGAGGTTGAGGGGTAGAGCTTTAGCATGGTGGCAGCAAACCAAACTTACACGTGAACGAATGGGGAAGTCAAAAATTGAATCTTGGGAGAAGATGAAGAAATTGATGAAAGCAACGTTCTTACCTTACAATTATCAATCTTTGATGTATCAACGTTTGCAGAATTTGAGGCAGGGTACAAAGAATGTTAATGATTACGCAGATGAATTTTATCAGCTTATTGCAAGGAATGATATTATGGAAATGGAAGAGCAGCTGACATCTAGATTCATTGGGGGATTGCGAATGCAGATTCAGGATATGGTTAACATGTTTGATACCAGATCTGTCGCGGAAGCACATCAGAAAGCATTGGCTTGGGAGAAACAGGGATGACGAGGAAGTGGTGTGTTTACTAATTCTAACAATCAAGTGAAGGGTGTTGGTGGGAGTTCTAATGTTTCTAAACCTATCAGTAGACCAGTAGTGAAGGAGGCTGAGAAGACAAAGGTTAACAACTGTTTCAAATGTTACAATTGTCAGGAATTTGGTCACAAAAGTAGCGAATGTCCAAAGCCGAAGAAGAGAGCTATGATAGCAGAGGTTGAGGATGAGGATGAAGAAGCTGAATGTTCCAATTCACCACCTGAAGAGGAGGAAGAAGAAGTGTCGGGAGACGAAGGTTACAATCTAATGATGAAGAGGTCCTGTTTAACACCAAAGCAAGAGGAGGATTGTAGTTGGTTGAGGAGCAATATTTTTCAGTCAACATGTACTATTCTGGGGAAAGTTTGCAAATTTGTTATTGATGCTGGAAGCTGTGATAATATAATTTCTTCAGAAGTTGTGAGGAAGTTGGCGTTGAAGACTGAGAAACATCCGAAACCGTACAAGCTAGCTTGGTTGAGGAAAGGCGGGGAAGTGAAGGTTGGACGAAGGGCTTGTGTGAAGTTTTCAATTGGGAAGAAATATAAAGACGAAATCTGGTGCGATGTGGTAGATATGGACGTTTGTCATTTGTTGCTGGGGAGACCGTGGCAGTATGATAGGGCGGTGCAGCATGATGGGCGTATCAACAGTTACAGTTTCATGTTTGAAGGCACAAAGATTACTCTAGTTCCAAAGAAGCGACAACAAGAGGAAAACAAGTTGGAGGAGATTGAAGAGCTCAAAACTTTGTTATCTTTGAAGGAGTTTGTGAAGGAAGTAGAGGAGGAGCCTGAAGTGTTCTTGTTGATTGGGCGAGAGAGCCAGGAAGAGGTTGAAATCCCAGAAGAAGTAAAACCAGTTTTGAAAGAATTTGACGATGTATTTCCAGAGGAGTTACCAACGGAGTTGCCACCGTTGAGGGATATACAACATCAGCTAGATCTTGTTCCAGGGGCTGTGTTGCCACACAGACCACATTATCGAATGAGTCCGAAGGAACATGAAGAGTTGAGGAGGCAAGTGGAAGAATTGCTTGAACAGGGGCGTGTGCAGGAGAGTTTAAGTCCTTGTGCTGTACCAGCTTTATTGGTATCCAAAAAGGATGGAACATGGAGGATGTGAACAGATAGTAGAGCATTGAATAAGATCACAGTCAGATACAGATTTCCAATGCCGAGGCTTGATGATCTATTGGATCAAATTAGTGGGTCTGTAATCTTTTCTAAGATTGACTTGAAGAGCGGTTATCATCAGATTCGCATTAGACCAGGGGACGAATGGAAGACAGCATTCAAGACGAGGGAAGGATTGTATGAATGGCTGGTAATGCCGTTTGGTCTATCGAATGCACCGAGTACATTCATGAGGGTGATGAATCAAATTTTCAGACCGTACATTGGAAAATTTGTGGTGGTTTACTTTGATGATATTCTGATCTACAGTGCTAGTAAAGAAGAGCATGTTCAGCATTTGAAGAAAGTACTAATTATTCTTCGTGAAGAACAATTCTATGCTGCTACAAAGAAGTGTGTTTTTATGGCCAGGAGTGTTTTATTTCTGGGGTATGTTGTGTCGGAAGAAGGAATACAGGTTGACCAAAGTAAAGTTGAAGCTATTAGAGATTGGCCGCAACCCAAGACGATAACGGAAGTTCGTAGTTTCCACGGGTTGGCTTCATTTTATCGAAGGTTTATTCCACACTTTAGTAGTGTGATGGCGCCTGTGACTGATTGTATGAAGGGTAAACAGTTTGCATGGACGAAGGAAGCCGGAGTTGCTTTTGATCGAATCAAAGAACTCTTGACGTCTGCACCAATTCTAATATTACCAGATTTTCAGCTAGTATTTGAACTACATACTGATGCATCTAAGGTTGGGATTGGAGGAGTGTTGAGTCAGAGGGGACGTCCGATTGCATACTTTAGCGAGAAGTTATCAGGAGCAAAGATGAGATACAGTACATATGATATGGAATTCTATGCTGTTGTGCAATCTATTAAACACTGGAGACACTATCTATTTCAGAAGGAATTTGTTATTTACACTGATCATGAGGCGTTAAAACATTTACAAGGGCAAGATAAGATTTCAACGAGACATGCATCGTGGATTGCATATTTGCAACAGTTTACTTTTGTTGTTAAACACAAGTCAGGGGTGACGAATCGAGTGGCTGATGCTTTGAGTAGAAGGAGTCATTTGTTGACTACATTGAAGGTTGAAGTGACAGGGTTTGAAGAACTACCGGAATTATTTGTTGAAGATCCTTACTTTATGAAGTTTGTTGATAAAGTCAAGAATGGGGAGACGGATGAGTTCGTGATGGTAGATGGTTTTCTGTTCACGGGAAATCGATTGTGCATACCTGATTGTAGTTTGAGAATGAAGATTGTAAAAGAGCTACATGAAGAAGGACATATTGGGAGAGACCGTACATTACAGTTGATTTCACAGTCTTACTTTTGGCCATCAATGAGGAAAGAGGTGGAAAGGTTTGTGGAGCGATGTCATATCTGTCAGGTTTCGAAAGGAACTGCGACTAATGCTGGTTTATATATGCCGTTACCTGTACCAACTAAACCATGGGTTGATGTGAGTATGGACTTTGTGTTGGGGTTGCCGAGAACGCAGCATGGTAATAATTCCACTTATGTGGTGGTTGACCGATTTTCGAAAATGGCACATTTTATTGCTTGTAAGAAGACGGCGGATGCTGTTCATGTTGCTCAACTATTTTTCAAAGAGATATATCGACTTCATGGATTGCCAAAATCTATTGTGTCAGATAGAGATACCCGTTTTCTAAGTCATTTTTGGCTAAGTTTGTGGAAGATGGTGGGAACGAAGTTGAATTTTAGCAGCGCTTATCACCCACAGACGGATGGACAAACCGAGGTTGTGAACAGATCATTGGGAAATTTGTTGAGGTGTCTTGTGCAAGACAATCTGAAAAGTTGGGACATGAAGTTATGCCAGGCAGAGTTTGCTCATAATCATGCGGTGAACCGTAGTACCGGTTTCAGTCCATTTCAGATAGTATATTCAAGCTTACCGAAAGGACCATTGGATTTAACGGTAGTACCACAATCAAAGAAGACAGTTAAGAAAGCTGCTGATTTTGTTGATGGGTTGACGGAATGTCATAAAATCGTTCAGGAACGATTGGAGAAAGCGAATGAGAAGTACAAACGAGCTGCAGATTTGAAACGAAGGAATGTTGAATTTCATGAAGGTGATTTGTTTTATGCAGTGTTAACGAAAGATCGTTTTCCAGTGGGTGCGTATAACAAGTTGAAAGCCAGAAAAATTGGTCCTGTAGAAGTCGTGAAACGAATTAATGAAAATGCTTACAAATTGAAGCTGCCAGAGGATGTGTACACGTCTGACGTATTCAATGTTAAGCATCTCGTACCATATTATAGAGATGAACGATCCGACGTGGAAGAATTTACAAATTCGAGGACGAATTTTTCTCAGCCTGGGGAGGATGATGCAGCGCAACCCACAACCTTCAAAGGCATAAGTCATACACGACTTAAGGAATTAGATATAAGTCGTCCACGACTTATAGAAGATCCACGAGATAACAAATTAGCTGTGTGTGTTGAAGGTTTAAGTCGGCTACGACTTAAAGGAAGTATTTTGAGTCGTCCACGACTTAACTGGAAACAAGGGGGAGGAGTTACTTTGAGTTCACGACTTATCGAAAATGAGGGGTTAAATCGTCTACGACCTAACAAAGGCGAGGAGATAAGTCATCAACGACTTAGCAAGGATGGTATGGGAGGAACAGTTGAGAATGCCCAAGGGATGAGTCGGATACGACTTAAGGAAAACTGAAGCCATCTTATGTCGGCACCGAGTTACGACTCAGTTAAGTCGCAGAAGCCTGGAGCCGTTGATTCTTCTGCCGAATCAATCTCTGTCGCTGATGGAAGCTGGAGCTGTTTATAAGTCGTTACCGACTTATACTAAGTCGTAGGTCGCAACTTTTATAAGTCGTGAGTCGTTTGTAATATACATGTAGGTTGAGTCGCATTTGTTTTAAGTCGTCTGTAGCTTGTAAGTCGTGTGCTTCTGAGTCGTAAGTCGGAAGGAGTCTTAAGTCGTAAGTCGGAAAGGGGTTATAAGTCGGAGCCGACTTAGGAGTTGTGAATATTTTTGTACTGCGTGAGTTGTAGCCTATAAATAGGCAAGTGGTGACATTTTGTAAGGTTGTTGATTTTTGAATAAAATTCTCTTTTGTTAGCTTTGTGCTTTCAATTTAAATTGGTAGTTGAGTGTAATCTCCTATCTCCTCTCTCGGATAATCGAGTGCGCTCGATTCAACGATTGTAGAAGCCGATTCGTGGAATCAAGTGCGCTTGATCAACGCTCGAAGAATTGAATATCTCTCCTCACGGTATCGTGCGCGATCAACGTGTCAGAGATAGCTAGAATTCGGCATCTTCGGATCAACGAATTTGGGCATTTCAGTATCTTCCAATCCACCGATGACTACATTCATCGATCTACATTGTTTTTGTAATATCCGCTGCGTCAGTTTTGGTGAAGTTTGAAGGGTAACTGAAAATTTAGTCAAAATTAGGCGCGTCGCGTAAAGGCAGTTCGCGATTTCACGCCATAAAAGTCAAACGAGTATATAGAACGGAATATAGCTCAGAATTTTTCGAGACAAATTTTTTTTGAACTATTGTATCCATATTTTTCAAACAAAGAAAGAAAATCAAGATTTCGATAAATAGATTTTGAAATATGAGTAAAACAAGTTTTTGGAAAAATCGCGGTTTTGTAGTTCGGAATCCATAAAAGGATTTCATTGAATATGATATTTTAAAATTGTTTAAAAATATGAAATAAATTATAAAAATATTTTAAATTTTTTTAAAAGTGATTTGATGATAAAAGTGAATTTCCAAATGATAAAAAGTCGTTTTGATCAATATAACTTAAAAAGCACTTTTCGTAGCACTTTTCCTCAACACTTTTCTATAACTTTTGAAATATAGTTTTAAACGCAACCATTCTTTTCCAAATCTTTTGTAAATATTTTCAAATGATTAATAAAGTATTTTAAAGTTAATTTGAAGGAACTATCGAATGGTTAAATGATTTAGAGTCGATCAAATTACTTGACCGCCTTATGGGTGTCAAAGAGATAGTGTCTAGGCTTGAGTTTGGAAAACCAGATATGTGCTCTCCCTGGCTATCCAGAGTGGCCCGATGGATGGGATAGTAAATTTAGCTTACTCGGATCAATATTTTTCTAAGGGTAAAATGAAATGATTTCGAATTATTCCAAGTTTCAAAAAGGTTTTAAGTAATCAAAGGATTTGATAAGAGAGGTTTAATGATTCCATATATACCGGAAAGAAATGTTTTAAAGTTGTATATCTCTAAAAAGATATTTTTGATAAATGGAATGAATTAATCAAATATTTTTCACCTATCCACTTGACCTCTTTTATCGATGATTGGTTCGAAGGAACTGGGATCAGATTTGGGTAATTCCTATCTGAAGACCAATTCGAACCAATTACGTATTTGAAGTAAAGATATGGATATGATTGGGAAGATGGAATGTAGGACTTCTTATCACTAACCATCAGGGGAGATTTCCCATATCATATTATCTGGCAGTAGTTCTTCATTTAAGATCTACGATGCAAGGACATCTCGCTACTAATCCTAGGGGTAACTCCCGATAGGATGTGGTAGGAGAGTGCCTTCGGTTTGTTCTGTTCTTGGACAACTTGAATGGACGAATGTCTGGTGTTGCATTTCTAGTTACATAAGTGATCTCTATGAACATATCATTTGTTTGGTGGTGGAAAAGACAACTTCTCTTAGCTTAACACTCTTTCCTGAGATGTACGAGCTTAGGAGTTATACGTTTGTAGAAATTAGTTGTGTGATCATGAAATGGTAGTGTGGCATTCAAAATGGAATGGCTATGTGAAAGGTAAAACGTTACCTCAGGCCTCATCAACCAGAAATGGCTAAAGCAGGGTAGATGCGGAGAGCTATGTGGGTCGCACCCATTAGGAGATGGTCATCACCTTTTTAGATTACTCTCTATATGTCGAGTATGTGGTGTATGCTTTGGGGGTCCAGCTAAAGGTCGATAACGACCGGGGTGATGTCATATTCTGTGCTATCCAGCAAATGGGTAGGCCGGTTCTGTGTTGGTATAGGAGTTCAGTATCTGGACCTTAGGTATATCCCTCTAGAGGTATACTGCACGGAAGGTAGTCCCTCACATTGCCATTGTATGGAATCCATTCTCCGAACGAGCCTTATAAGAGTTTTATTTGCAGAGCCTAATATATCCGAAATTTAATAATGGTAACAATTTCGGCTAAGATTAATAAGTTTACCTGCAAATGTTTTCAAAGGAATGTCATTAAAAATAATATCAAATGATTTTTGCGTAGCAAATGTTTTGTTATCATAAGGAAAAACCTGTTCCGTGTTATGTGCATGGTGGTCTTATGAGATACCTTTTCTTTTCAAAATGCGTATTTTGAGTTTCTCACACCAGTCCCATGACTGACCTGAAGTTTATTTTCTTTTCTCTTAAACTCTGGGTGCCCTAATTTCCCCGGGCAGCCAAGTAGTTAGCTGATTAGGAGCATTTTGGAGCATGGAGCATGGAGCACGGAGCACGAAGCATGGAGCATGGAGCAATTTGGATCTTTTTGTTATTACCACCACTTTCCTCTATGTTTGTATTATGTGTATGTATCTACCAGCACTTGTAGGGATAGGCCATTATAACTATCCCAGCTGGGTTAGCACTTATCATGACTTTGATATCTCACTTAGAGAATGATTATATGTACTACCTAAATGATTGCAAATTATTAAATATGATGTGAGATTCTATTATTGTTCTGTCTTCTTCTTTATTTTCTTTTACCCCATGATAATCTGCCTCTCCGGCGCATGGATTTCCGGCACATGAATACCGAGGATATATTAGTGTCGATTTCTTAGGATCGAGGAGGTGGGTCATCACATTTGGTATCTGATCTTATGGTTGAGCGAATACCTAAGCCTGGTTGGGGTCAACTCTTTAGAGATAAGGTTAGAAATGCCCTAAAATGAGTTTAGTCTGAGTGCGCGCACATTTGGAAATCTTATCCAAATAAGTATATTCGAATTTTATGCCATTCCCTAAGATAATCTCGTCTGTAATCCTAAAGATATTTACTTACTATATTCAGGTAGTAGGTAATGAGTACTAAAAAGGACGAGGAAAGGGAAACAAAATGGTTGAAGAAATGATAGTTCCTGTACAACCTCAAGTTAACCTTGCAACTTTCTGCCTAACTTTTACCAACTTGGGCGAGAAACGATTCGGGGGTACAGAATTTGTTAGTGAAGCTCAGGCGTGGTTCTGCTCATGTGAGAGAATCTTTAAAGGATTCAGCATCAAGGATAAGAAAAAGCGCTTCCTGGCATCTTGGCAATGCAGGATGGGGCTTTGGCTTGGTGGGAGTCGATTACCATCAATGAATCAGAAGATGATATTTCATGGGGAAGATTTAAGGAAGTTTTTGAAGACTGATACCTACCAAATGCTGGGAAGTCCCGTATCTATAAAAGCTTCATGGATCTAAAGCAAGGAGAAATGTTGGTAGAAGAATACTTAAGAAAGTTTGATGAATTATCTCTCTTTGGGTCTGGATTGATTGATGCTCCACTTAAGAAGAATGAAATGTTTGTGGCTGGGATGAGAAAAGAGTTTTATGATAGAATGACCGCTTACCTAAAGGGATGATTCATGAACCTATTAGATATGGGTTTGGGATATGAATTCCTTGATAAGGAGAAGCCAGCATCAGAACTAAATATTGGCAATAGTAGTAACAATCCTAATGAGAAGGAATTCAATCCAAAGGCGACAAAGAGGAAAGAAGAAAAGGAATTTAATGGGTACAGGGTGTGGAAATTGTTAGAGGAAAGGATATATTGTGGAAGATTGTTGGAATGAGAAGAGGCAACGAGAAAAGGCACTCTGTTCTAATTGTCAACAACAAGGGCATATGATAATGGGTTGTCCATTTATGGAGACAGTCTAGTCAGCTACGACCTATGCCATGGAAGAAGAACCATTAACTTTGGAAGAGACCAGGGAAAGAGGAATTCTGGAAGGTGCTAATTTTGTTGAAGACATTATGGTTAAAGTATTATTTGATATTGGGGCTTCTCGCAGTTTTATTTCCAAAGAATTGGTGGAAAAATTGAAGCTTACCACAAAAATAGTAGATACCCCTATTTGTGTGTTAAATCCCATAGGTGGTACAACAAACCTTTATATGATTTGTGAAAAGGTCCAAGTTACCTACCTATCTCATTGTTTTTCATATGACATGTTTGCCCTCGATTTTATCAGATTTGAAGTATTACTCGGTATGGTGGGTTATCCAAGAATAAAGCTGTCCTTAATTTCGTTAAAAGAATGGTATCTTTATGGACCAGCTTTGGAAAATTTATAGAAATATCTTGTAATGAACCTAGCCCGGTAAGAATAGTTTCCAATACGCCCTTGATTCACCCCAAGAAAATTTGGAGACCATACCAATTGTCAAGAAGTTTCCGGATGTTTTTAAAGAGGTAAAAAGTTTTCCCCCACATTGGGAAATTGAGTTTCATATCGATTTGATTCCTGACGCATGACCTGTTGCTCAGAATGGCTTCAAGAGAGATGGATGAATTAAGAGAACAAACTGACGAGTTATTGAAAAAGGGATGGATAAGGCCAAGTCGCTCAAATTGGGGAACATCAGTAGTCTTCGTTGCTAAGTCCGATGGTTCCCTAAGGCTCTGTGTAGACTATCAAGACCTGAACAAGAAAATGATTAAGGACAAGTATCCTCTACCTCGAATTAATGACCTGTTTGATCAACTTCATGGTGCTCGGGTATTCTCAAAAATGGATCTGGCCTCAGGATTCCATCAACTTAGAATAGTAGAAGACTGCGTTCATTTAACTGCATTCAGAGGTCCAGATTTCTTCTATGAGTGGTTAGTGATGCCTTTTGGGCTAACTAATGCGCCCGCTTATTTTGTAGACCTCATGAATAGGTATTCAAAGATGTGCTTAATAAATTCGTGTTAGTCTTTATTGACAATATTCTTATATATTCGAAGACTGAAGAAGAACACAAGAGGCATCTAGAGATTGTATTAGAGATATTAAGAAGGAATGTGCTTAAATCAAAATTCTTGAAGTGCCATTTCTGGGAGAAATAAATAAGATTCTTAGGTCATGTAGTATCAGGAGAAGGAGTTTTAGTCGATCCAGGGAAATTTACAGCAGTCCAAGATTGGAAGACACACCAAACTCCAAAAGACGTCCGTAGCTTTTTAGGATTGGTAGGATATTATCGGAGGTTCATTCGGGATTTCTCAAAAATTTCTTCCTATCTTACAAAGTTAACAAAGAAGAATGCTAAATTTGAATGGACGCCGAAATGTGAAGAAGCATTTAATTAGTTGAAGAAAAGATTGACCAGTGCTCCAATCTTAGCTGTTGCTAATAGAAGCGGTAGTTTAACCATCTATACTGATGCTTATCAAAAAGGTGTAGGTGCGGTTCTAATGCAGCATGGGAAAGTAATTGCTTATGCAAGCCGACAACTAAAGACTTATGAGAATAACTATGCAATGCATGACTTAGAGCTATTAGCCATTGTGTTTGCATTGAAAATGTTGAGGCCCTATTTACTGGGTAAGAATTCCCCATAGTTTATTTTAATAAACGTTGAATTGATCTTAGTAAATAATGTTCCTTCTTTAAATAGGCGAGAAGTTCGAGCTCTTCGCAGATCACAAATCTTTGAAGTATCTTTTCACCCAGAAATACTTAAACATGAGACAACAACGTTGGTTAGAATTTCTCGCATCTTATGATCTGGATATCTTATATACACCCGGGAAGGCAACATAGTAGCAGATGCATTGAGTAGAAAGCATGCCGTTATAGCTTATCTTGTAGTTACCCCGACTCTTCTAGAAAGAATCGCCAACAAGCAAAAAGAAGATCAGCAGCTAAGGGGGATTTTTAAAAGAGTGCGCCAAGGGTAGAGTTCAAGCTTTGGAATCGATAACCGTGGGAGATTACATTTAAAAGGGAGAATTTGTGTTCCAGAGATTGACAACTTAAGACAAGGATATTGACAAAATGCCATGAATCTAAACTGAATACCCATCCAGGAGTTAACAAAATGTACAAGGATGTGAAACATACGTTTTGGTGGAAAAGCACGAAGAGAGACATCTCTATCCATGTTAGCAGATATGCAAATTGTCAACAAATCAAGAGTGATCAACGAAAGACTGTTGGACTACTCCAACCTCTTGAAATTCCAACTTGGAAATAGGACCAAATATCGATGGATTTCATCGATGGCTTACCTCGATCAAGAAAGGAAAATGAAGGCATTTGAGTTATTACAGATCAATTAACCAAAAGCGCACACTTTATTCCTGTAAAGCCAACAAGAACCACTACAAGTCTTACACAAATATACATGAGGGAAATTATTCGATTACATGGTGTCCCAAGTAGCATAGTCAGTGACCGAGACCCAATATTTACCAGTAAGTTCTGGAAAGCATTGCAAACAGTTTTAGGAACGAAGCTGAGTAGAAGCACTGCATATCATCCCCAGACCGATGGGAAAACTGAAAGGGTAAATCGAGTGTTGGAAGATCTTTTGAGAGCTTGCATTTTAGATTTTGGAGATTCTTGGGAAAATTATCTTCATCTTGAGGATTTCTCCTAGAACAACAACTATCAGGCTAGTATTGGCATGGCACCATATGGAGCTTTATATGGTCGTCCATGTAGATCCCTAGCATGTTGGACCGAGACCAGAGATTGGTTAGTACTAGGTCCTTATATGATTAGAGAAGCCTCAGAAAAGGTAGACATGATCCGAAAGAAGATGAAAGAAACCCAGAGCAGGCAGAAGAGTTATGCGGATCAAAGAGAAAGAAATTTAGTTCTCAGTTGGAGGTTTCGTATTCTTAAAGGTCTCCCCAATGAGAGGAGAGATGAGATTTGGAAGAGTTGGAAAATTGGCACCTCGGTACATTGGACCTTTTCCTGTCCTTGAATGAATTGGCCCATTAGCTTATTGAGTAAAATTCCCAGAAAGATTGTCGGGTGTACACAATGTTTTTCACATATCTCATTTTCAAAAGTATGTGTACGACCCAGAAAAAATAGTGAAAGAAGCTGCCCAAGAAGATTTGGAAATTGAACCAAACTTGACTATCATCAAACAACCAATTCAAATCATGGATCGTGATGAGAAATTATTAAGGGGAAAGGTTGTGAGACTAGTCAAAGTTCGTTGGAGTGGTGTTGCTAATGATTACACTTGGAAAACAGAAGACAGAATAAGGAAGGCTTATCCCAAGTTCAAATTGGATGATTAATCTACATGTTGTATCGATATAGTGTACTCACTGACCTGTGCTGTAGTCACTTGCCATATCTTATATATATATATATTTCATCTTGTTATATATGTATTTGTTTCGAGTTGTCTTCTTCTTATCCTTAATTTCGAGGATGAAACTCTTGTAAAGGGGGAAGTCTGTAACGACCCGCAAGTATATCACTTTGATAAATGTTCATTTCGGTTTATCGATATAACAACAATTTTTTAAATAATTATTAATATTAATTTATATGCTTTTATAAATGAAATATGATCATTTTAATTAGTTAAGAATGATAAGAAAATTTATTTTCAACATTTGTTTACAAATATATGCATATTAACTAAAAATAGAAAATATGACCGGAAATCGAAATTGGGATTTTTAACGATACAAAGTGTGGAAGTTGTGCAACGTTGTGGAGATATGTAACATACACGTACACATGTACATGTGCTTACATGAGAACATGCACATAAACATACATATACAAATATATTTAAGTATATAAATATAATATAAAATATATAAGATATTTTTAGTCTTCTTACTTCTCAAGTATACCAAAGTCAACATATGCATACCTTGAAATGATGGAAGTGATGGGCACATGGGTGATGGATTGTGGCCATGCTTAGGGGGGAGGAAGTGATGCTGATGGTGCCATGTGATGGTGATGTAAAAGATGATGTATGCATAGATATTTTTTACTCTCTTCCTTGCCTATAAATATCCTAAACTCTCCTCTTCATTTTCATTCATCTTCTTCTTCATTTCTTAAACTCTCTCTCCACATTTTCATGGCTTCTAACCTAAAGGAAATAATGCCAAAATATTTCACAAAAAGAATTTAAATTTATAACATGTACTTATATACACTTGAGCACCACAAAACAATCCCGAAACTCCACCTTTTCTCCTTGCTTTTCACGGCTTCCACCCCCATTTCACTGAAGGTCGGGCCTTCTTCTTGTTATATCATAGGCCATGATCTCCCCAAGCCACCCTAAGCTTTGGCCAAGTGACCTAGGAGTTAAGTTCGAAGGATTGTAAGCTTTGAAAACCAAATAGCGGAGCTATAGACATTTTTAGGTTAATCGTTTAACCCAAGGTGAGAAACTCCTAAACTATAGTATTATATGATATTATATGTTATATATGTTTGGTTATGATTATTGATGATGATTGTTTAATATGAATGTTGAATATATATGCAAGTCACGGAGATACACGTCGATAAGCACAAAGGAATCACTTTCCTTTATTGAATGAATTGGTGTACATGCAATGTTAAACCTCTTTAAAAAGGTTTTAAAATGAGTTTGAAATGTTTTATAAACATATGAAAGAGTTTTGGTGAAGTTTGAAAGGTAACTGAAAATTTAGTCAAAATTAGGCGCGTCGCTTAAAGGCAGTTCGCGATTTCGCGCCATAAAAGTCAAACGAGTATATAGAATGGAATATAGCTCGAAATTATTCGAGATAAGAATTTACCGAGCTATTATATCCATAGTTTTCAAACAAAGAAAGAAAATCAAGATTTTGATAAGTAGATTTTGAAATATGAGTAAAACAAGTTTTTGCAAAAATCGCGGTTTTGTAGTTCTGAATCCATAAAAGGATTTCGTTGAAAATGATATTTTAAAATTGTTTAAAAATATGAAATAAATTCTAAAAATCTTTTAAAATCTTTTAAAAGTTATTTGGGTTATATAAATGAATTTCCTTGGTAAAAAGTCATTTTGATCAATATAGCTTAAAGAGCACATTCTGCGGCACTTTTCTATAACTTTTGAAATATAGTTTTAAATGCAACCATTCTTTTCCAAATCTTTTGTAATTTTTTTCAAATGATTAATAAAGTATTTTAAAGTTCATTTGAAGGAACTATCGAATGGTTAAATGTTAAAATTGGTTTAGAGTCGATCAAATTACTTGACCGCCTTATGCGTGTCAAAGAGAGTGTCTAAGCTTGAGTTTGGAAAACCAGTTTCCTGCTCTCCCTAGCTATTCGGATTGGCTCGACGGATGGGATAGTAAATTTGGTTTACTCGGATCAATATTTTCCAAAGCGTAAATGAAATGATTTCGAATTATTCCAAGCTTCAAAAAGGTTTTAAGTAATCAAAGGATTTGATAAGAGAGGTTTAATGATTCCATATATACCAAAAAGAAATGTTTTAAAGTTGTATATCTCTAAAAAGATATTTTTTAAAAGGAATGAATTAATCAAATATTGTTCATCTATCCACTTGACCTCTTTTATCGATGATTGGTTCGAAGGAACCGGGGTTGGATTTTGGTAATTCCTATCTGAAGACCAATTCGAACCAATTTACGTATTCGAAGTAAAGATATGGATGTGATTTGGAAGATGGAATGTAGGACTGCTTGTCACTGACCCTCGGGGGAGATTTCCCATATCATATTATATGGCAGTTTTTCTTCATTTAAGATCTACGATGCAAGGACTTCTCGCTACTAATCTTAGGGGTTACTCCCGATAGGATGTGGTAGGAGAGTGTCTTCAGTTTGTCCTATTCCTGGATAACTTGTGTGGATGAATGTTTAACGTTGCATTTCTATTTACATAAGTGATCTCTATGAACGTATCATTTGTTTGATGGCGGAGAAGACAACTTCTCTTAGGTTAACACCCTTTCCTGAGACGTACGAGCTCAGGAGTTATACGTTTGTAGAAATTAGTTGTGTGATCATGGAATGGCAGTGTGGCATTCAAAGTAGAATGTGTTATGTGAAAGGTAAAACATTATCTCAGGCCTCATCAACCGGAAATGGCTAAAGCAGGGTAGATGCGGCAAAGCTATGTGGTCGCACCCATTAGGAGATGGTCATCACTTTTCTAGATTACTCTCTATATGTCGAGTATGTGGTGTATGCATCGGGATCCCGTTAAAGGTTGGTAACGACCGAGTTGATGTCATATTCGGTGCTATCCAGCGAATGAGTAGGCCGGTTCTGTGTTGGTACATGAGTTCAGTATCTGGACCCTAGGTATATCCCTCTAGAGGTATACTGCACGTAAGGTAGTCCCTCACATTGCTATTGTATGGAATCAATTCTACGAACGAGCCTTGTGAGAGTTTTGTTTGTAGAGCCTAACATATCCGGAATTTAATAATGGTAACAATTTCGGCTAAGATTAATAAGTTTACTTGCAAATGTTTTCAAAGGAATGTCATTAAAAATAATATCAAATGATTTTTGCGTAGCAAATGTTTTGATTATCATAAGGTAAAAACCCGTTCCGTGTTTATATGCGGCATGGTCTTATGAGATACCTTTTCTTTTCAAAATGCATATTTTGAGTTTCCTACACCAGTCCCATAACTGAACTAGAGTTTATTTTCTTTTTCCTTTAAACTCTAAGTGCCCTAATTTCCCCGGGCAACCAAGTAGTTAGTTGATTAGGAGCATTTTAGAGCATTGAGCACGGAGCATGAAGCAATTTGGATCTATTTGCTATTACCACCACTTTTTGCTATGTTTTTATTGCGCGTATGTATCTATGGTAGCTATAGGGATAGGCCATTATAACTATCCCAGCTGGATTAGTACTTATCATGACTCTAATATCTCACTTCGAGAATGATTATATGTACTACCTAAATGATTGCAACTAGTTAAATACGATGTGAGATTCTATTATTGTTTCGTCTTCTATCTTTATTTTCTTTTATCCCATGATAATCTTCCTCTCTGGCGCATGGATTTGCGACATGTGAATACCGAGGATGTATTAGTGTCGATTTCTAAGGGTCGAGGAGGTAGGTCATCACATGTTGAATCCATTTAGGGATCATATTCAGTTCAAGTGACGAATATTCATGTAAATGTTGAACATGACCTCAACATCGATAATGATAGAAAATAGAGTAGGTCTCATAGTCCGGGTTTAGCTAACCCGCGACATGATATTATCACTCCATATAGAGTATGCTTGTCAATGTTGTGTGCGGGAGGTGACGATATGTGGGACCACGTGTTAGGATGTGGACCAGCTATGTTTCTCTTAATTGGTATATTTTATCTACAGATATACGACGCTAGGAGGTAGTTTCTGAACCTTGTGCAGAAGATTAGATTCAGCTTGACCGAAGAGACCTCTATGGAAAATTCGTTTTGTGAATGTACCTTAGCGGTTTTGATTGTACTTTAGTATTATTGTGTCTGAGATATAAGCAACACAACTATTTTCTTATTTATATTCTTCACCCTAGTCATTATCTATTATATCACCTTATGTACTTATTAAATGGTGGTTCTTTTGAGGGGATAAAGGTTACGTCATTCCATGCGATCTCAAAAGTATTGTTATATGCCGGTTACATATTTCTTGAGTTTCTCATATTAGATTTATGTCTGATGCGTATTTTTTTCCTTAAATTCCTTGTGTGTTCTTTCGAGTAGTCTGGGAAAGACATGTTTTCGTTGATGTTGGTTGGAGCTTGAGGAGATGAGTTGGATGTTTCACCTACTATGTTATTCTTATTTCCGTTGCATTACTATATTGTACATATCAGCATTTATGAGCACAAGCTGTTATAACTGTCCAGACCGATGATAGTATTTAGTATTATAACTCTGAAATGCTATACATCTTAGAGTGACAGTTTTTTGCTATCTTTTGATATGATATGCTATCGTTTTGCTGTGAGATTCTGATATAGTGTTCCTTCTTTCTTGTTGTGTTTTTTACTATTTTTATTTTACCCTAACAATCTATCTTTTCAGCACTTGGATACTCGGCATAAGAATATAGTGGATGTATTAGTGTCGACATTTGGGGGTCGAAAAGGCGGATCATTACACAAATAAGTAATTGTTTTTGATTACTTTATATGTATTATGATAATATTGAAACTTTATTCTCATTGCTGAGTAACCTTTGATATTCCAAAATCTATGTTAAAGATAAAATCAAAAACAAAAATTCGATGGTGGAAAATAAAGCTTTATTCAGGGTAAATTGGTAAAGAGACAAGACTAAAAAATTCTTTCTGTTACCAATGTATGGATTGATTAGGCAACAATAAATTATTTTATCTTTAGGCAAACTAGTAAAGGAGTTTCAACACCCTCAAAATTACCTTCGTCGTATGGGAACTGCTTCTAAAACTGTTGACAATCCTATTAGTGTAACCAGATAGAAGCAGGATAAGACTGTTAGAAGTATTACTTTTTACGCGTTTGCATGTGTATTTATATGTGTGCATATGCTGACAACTTTTGATAACAATGAATCTCATCCAAAAATAGTTGCTTTCCAATGGTAAAATTAGTGAGATTTTTTTGTTGAAGGCAAAGGTGAAATGCTCTCTTTCCTGATTGATTCATTGTCATTAATGATCAAACATTTCATCAATTAGTTCTAATAGTGATATCTAAGCTCGATGGTCTTATTTCTTTTCATTTTCATATCAACTTATTGAGTTTGAGGTATTATGCTAAAACGCATTAACTTATTGAGTTTTAGGTGCTTGCATATCAACTTATTGAGTTTTAGGTATCAACAATATTGTGAAATTGGTGAATCTATCTAGAGGATAAAATAGAAAGGTCAGACTAACAGCAGTTGCAAGACTAAAATTCTACATATACGTTAATGGCTCTTATTAAGGTGATTAAGAGAAATATGATACATCATTAACATATATGGTATGATATATAAATTTAAATTACAAAGCAATAGTGTCTTTATTCCACCTATGGTAATGACGTATCTTACCTCTCAAAGTCATAGTTATATATGTTACTACAATCATATTTAATTCTATAATATATAAGGATATAAAAAATCGCCCATTTCTGTTTCTTTAGGATTTAAACTATATATGACATTCATGTTCATTTTTATAATTTAGTTCACAATCGATAATTAAATAAGGAATCATCAAACAAAAATATTAATTTTATGATTTTTTAATTCATTTAATTTTACGAATGTTTATAACAATTTGTCACGTGGTGAACTCTTATATATAGGATGATTACCCACTTAATATATTTTTTTGAATTCACTAGTATACACGAGCGACTGAAATTTTATTCCCAAATTGACATGTTAGTCTATACATATTCCAAAGGTGAGATAATATTAATCTTTATGCCATTTTTTTACTTTATTTCATAAAATTAACCCAAATAATTATAAAAAGTGGAACACATTGCTTATAGTAGACCTTAATTAACTTATTGTTTTAAGATTGTAGTTGATCGGTTAACTTATTGTTTTAAGATTGTATGAGATGCATATAATTGTAACGTTTTTTAATATATATTGTAAGTGCTTAACTCATTGATTTTACTATTCTTGGTTGAGTAGTAGTGTTATCTCTAAAAGGGAACAAAAGCTTTTTGATCAGCTGTTTGCATAACCGCTCAACCACCAAACTCTTTCTTTGAAACCAGGCCAATGCAATGAGGAAGAATACTCAATGCGATGAGCTTTCACAAGGGCATACGATGTGCGACAAGATTGAGAGTGATGAATACCATTATATGTGAAATTATGCATACTTATTTGTGTATAGAAATAATATCAAAATGAGTAAAACTTAAAGAAATACTATGAAATTTGTGTGGTGTTCTAACTCATATTTAAGAGCATGAAAAATAATAAATTACATAATTATTTTGCATGATTAATTCTTCAAAAAAATTTAATTTATGCTCTTTAGATGAAACTGGAGAAAAAACGAGTAAGAAAAGGTTGTCAACCATTGCTATAATTCACAAGATTTTCTTATGAGAGATACTATATTAATAGGTTAATGGTCCATGATAACAATGGTAAACATTTTCTTTGTAGCATATAATAATGATTTTTATTTGAGCATTTCTATAAAATATGAATTTTAATGTGCTATATTGTATTATATTTAGTTATGATATCTGTGTAATGTATTTCTTATGGTAAATCCCAAAAGAGTGTATAAGCAACAAACTTTGTGAAACTAATGAGAATATCAATTTTAATGGTTGTTAGTTTAAAATGAATATCTAATTAATAAGTATACGATTTTGCAAACTACTACTTGATAAAAACTATCGAGGTTCCTGAAAAGCAATCTACTTATAACCTTAGAAATTCTACAAATGATTTTCAAAATCTCACAAATGATTTTCCAATACTTTGTGAAATGTCAAATTATATTCACACAGCGTAAATTGTTATGCATAAACCGAAAAATCTACTAAAATCAAATACACTGTTTTTTCTTAATATCTTAATATATACCACCAGATTACAAAACTACCCTTAATTTGGAATAAAACAAAACTCTTATGTCATTTAAGTAACTTTCGCTCTCTTACGCACTAATCAAAATAAACTTCTCAAATTCACTTTTGTATATTTCAAATTTCAAAATCAAACACCTTAAATGGAATTCAAATTTATTTGATCATTTATACATAGCAACCTGAAAGTATATTGATTATATAGCAACCTTAAATGAAATTTAAATTCAAATACCTTAAATTTGAAGTGAAAAACATTAAAATTGACTATATGAATACAATTTGAAATTGTATAAATGGAATGCGATACCTAAAAGGAATTTGAATTTAATTCAACTAATGACGTACAGAAATTTTAGTTACTTTATGAAAGAAATTATATTGATTATACTATGAATATGTGATTCTTTAACGTTGAATTTTATTTTTATTTTCTTAAATAATGGCATTTTGTCTAATATTTTATAAAAAAAACTATGGTGTAGGTAAAACAATTAATGGTGTATGAATAGAATTTGTCTTATGAAATAATTCCATTATGAAAGAAAAAACTTTTAAAACTAATATTATCAAAAATAAAATTAAACAAAAAGATAGTTCAAGGTACTATGAAAACTAAAATTTTATAAACCAATTTTTATAATTCCGTATGCGAAGCACAGGATACACACTTGTTTTCCTTTAATAGATATAATTTTCAAGAATCAAAACTAGAATTTGTTCAACAATCAAACTAATTAGATCAACTTGATTGATATCCTTGATGATGATTTGTGTTGCATCTTGGGCATTTTCTTTTTTTCTCGCTTTTTAGTTTAGGCTTTTCTTCATCTTACAATTTGATATTAGGTTCATGTTGTTCTTTTATGTAAAAGTAGATGTTGGTTGATATTTGATTTTTATAGAATACAGAGTGGCTTATTTATTTGTATTTTAGAAGATATCATAAATGTCGATGATATGTTTTCTTGCTTAGCAACCGTTTTATATTTATTAACGATTTTACTAATTCAAATCATAGTTTTAAACTAGTCATTAGGTAAATCATGTTATAGTTTGAAATATATATAATGGTAATACTAAACCCGATCCATGGCCACATAACTTATGAAAATCCGTGTGCATAACACTGATTCACATTAGTATAAATGAAAACATGAGCAACAATAATTTGTTGTTCATTATTTGTCAACATATTTTATGACCAACTTTTACAAATTATTTTCTTTCTTTTAACTTAAATGCGAAATTACATTTAAACATTACTACTCATAAACATGTAAAAATAGTCGGGGGTTATTATTCAAAACATGTTTTAAGGAGTTTCAAAATAAGTTGTTGCTAAATGCACTTTAAGTAATATTTTGAAAATTAAAGTTGCTATTTACACTAATGCAACTATGGTTTTTTATAATAAGAAAAACCTCTTGTTTTCCAAAATTTACCAATCCATTGCTTAAACCCATCATCACATATTCAGGCTAAAGAAATTCACAGATAAATAAGTAATTCAGCAAAGGCGTAGACAGAAAAAAGAAATTCAAAAAAAATCAAGAAACGTTCTTTTCCCTGTAATTAAAAAGATCTGCAACTAGAAATGGGTAAGTAAAATCCAAGAAAGAATTTTGCTGCATTACCTTAGACAACTGCAGTATAAAGCGCTGTATTTTAACATTATATTACTGGTATACGTCAGTAAACAGAAACACCATAATATTATAAGTAATGTCTATAAAATATGCCAAAAATAGGCACATTTCTCTATCATCTCAAAATCCAAGCAGATTAGTAGAATTCATCAGACTCCCCAAAGCACTAGGTGAAAACTTCCTTGCAAAAAGAAAACAAAGAGTCGAACTCTTCCCGTTATAAGCACATTCATTCCCCTCAAGAATCCTCTTAAACAACTTTTCTTCAATATCTTCCTTACCGTAAATTGCAGGGTGGGCCCCACCTGCAGACCAGTCAACCATCGTCACACTTCTGTTTGCAATGAGACTCGGTGCCTCGATACTAAGCATAGTCGGAAAATAATGCTCATCGGGGTAGCAGTTCCAGTCGAATAAACAAAAATCTCTTAGTTTAGGGTAGTACTTGGTGTCAGACACGATCATAATCGCAAGCCTACGTTGTACCTCGAACCATTGTGCACCTTTTCTCCACTGATCCTCTGTGATTTCAGGAAGCATGTAGGAATCGTAGCGACCTCTACCATGCACTGAAGGGTCATCGAATGACCCTATGAAACTGTGTTCAGAGTTTATGAGGTAGTTGTAGACGACGCTGAAGTTGTGAAGAGGGATGCATGATTCAGATACAAGAACAAAGCGTTCGTTTGAGTAGTCGAGCAATGCATTCGCAAGAAGCCTTCTCTCTGCATCACATACAGACATTCGACCCCATTCTGCCACCTTTCAAAAGCAATGCTAATCATCACTAATTTATTCATATGTATACTGTTAAATATTTTACCAATGTTATTAGTAAGCATTGGTACCACTAAATTTTTAGTTATGCTCTTGTACATGAGTAAATAAATAAATAGAGACCATTGGTAAAAGGCATTAGATCGGTTGGTGTTTTCCTACTATAGCTTCAACCAAAGCACAAGAGGCATGTGTATCTTTGTGTGTTACAAATACATTATATTTAGACTAGTATTATAATTTTTGAAAGAATGACAAAATATCGAGATCATATATTACGCTGAAATTAACTGAAGGATAAAATTACGGATGTACGTTTGACTAAAATATGCATACACTATTCACAAGTTTCAGTTAGAGACATTTTTGACCTTAAAATGGTTGTTTGCAGATTGTCTTAGCAGGCGATGAATTTTATTAAGCAACGGCAACTAGGAAGACATAATGAACGACTAAAACTGAAAGAGGAATACGCTAGGAAAGAAACAAGTAACAGCCAAGATGATTCATATAGCATACCTCACGTTTTATGGATTTATGTTCTTGTTTATGGTGGTACTAAATTGTGTGAGGAACAAGTTTTGTCTCATATCATACAAAACACTTTAAGGTGAACTTATAGCTTTAATCAATGTTAAACGTTTGCAGGATAAGTGGCTCCAATAGTGTTTTCCATGACATCACTATTTCATTTTATTTCAACTGATATTATGTTGGTTTACAGATTATTATAAACTGATGACAGATGTAGTATATGCAGTGCTTATAACGTAGTTCTGATTCTCCGAACAAGTAGGAAAATTAAGGAAACACTTATTCCATAATATAAAAGAACTGCTAACATCTGTCAGCAAACTAGAAAAAGAATTATCAGTTCATGCATATTTCTACGTTGTTTGGGCACTTTTAGGACAGGAATTGTGCAGAATACAATAATAACTCATAATTTCACTACTCAGTGCTGTGGACAACTTTCTTTGGGCGTCCTTAGACAGTGCTAGACGGTAATTGTGTAAATATAAGTTTTTATATGTACAAGGTTCTGTTTTGCAATATCAGTCTAATGTTGATTTTTAATATACTACATATAGATCCACATATTCAGAGTTTTACTTTAACCATTAGCGTTGAAACTTACAAGAATAGTTCAGTGGAATTTTGGCATGAACTTGAAGTCGACCCCACTGCATTAGTGCTGATCGTAGTGCTACATAATTATAGTTGTTTTACTACCATAAGTTGTCTGTTACATGTTTTCAAATTTAACTTTTTTTCATAACAAAAACTATGAATATCCTACATTTTATTTAAAAATATCAAATTTCACTTTTTCTAGGGGAAGAGAGAGAGAGAGCGTGCGCTCGCGCTAGAACCTCGTTCATCCGACAGATGATTGATGAAAGGACTCAGAAGAAAAATAGATAACAAAAATTTTAGAGTAGTAATTTTGCAGAAAATAACAACCATAAAAATTTCTTCTACTTTTGTTTCGACCATTAATTAACTCCAATTCAGTTGAAATGAGACAGTCATCTCACAAACACTTCGTCATTAACAGGTTAATTGCTTATGTATTTTCCTAGATCAATATTTCATATTTTTCCATAAACACAATCTACATACACCTTAAGTCACACTAAAGCACCCAAGTGTTCCGATGTCTCTTTTCTTAAGAAGTGAATATTTATGATAATTCACAATGTATTAATAGTAAATTTTATGGCGAGTACAGGTTGTCATCCTAGGTAACCTGGAGCATTTAGCACTCTACCTACATCCAAATAACATAGACATACAAACAAATCATCGATCACATTATGAACTAAAAGCTATTAAAACTTGCAATCGATTATGAGATTGGAAAACATAGTAATCACAACATTATGTACCATGCTATCTAATCAATGCATTACCATAGCCAGATTAAAAGTTACCTTGCTAGGAATTCGTCGACCATGAAAAACAGAATCCAAAGGATACATGTCCTTGTAACTCGGCAACGCATGAATGTAAATCGAATAAAGGCCTTCATTTCCTCTGAAAAACTTATCCCAAAGAGGCAGCAAAGGCAACGGACCTATTGTTAGGAACATAAAAGCAACCTTAGGAATTCTATTATATGGATAACTTTTCAATTCAGAAGCAAATGAAGCTCTCCAGAAGAGCTCCTCATCACTCATATTATGCATCAATTTTGGCGGTTTGGTCCAATGGCTGAGGTCATTCTTCTCCTCTTCTTTAATACACAGTTTAACCGCCCCAGAAGGAGGTTCAGAATTTGCTTTTGTTATGTATGAGTGTCTAGTCATGTACACGTCAAATGCTAGTAAGGTGACACCCAAAACAATGAATAATATTAAAAAATTAACTATCTTTGATGAAATAGCCTTGTGTTTTCCTATTTCTAATGTGGATTTTGGAACCATATTGATCGGAAAAGAGGGGAAAAAAGATTTGGAGTTACAGTTATTATCAATCAAACTCTTCTAATACGCTACAGAAAAGAAAAACACGAAAATCAGTTTTAAATTGTAACGTTCAAGCAGTAAAAACTAAAAACTGAATCTTTTTGTTCATGAGATTTGAAATTTATGAAACGTACGAAAAAAGAGAGTGCTAAATTGTCAAACAGAACAAAAGTAGAATGCAGGATACTGTTTTGAATGTTTTAGAGGACGAGGCATAGTGAAAAGAGGAAGAAGTGAAAATCTTGGAAAGTTCGAACAAATAAATGAAATGGGAAAGGAAGCATGCTACTGAGCCGAATTAGGGGACGTACGGGTAGGGGGGTTTAAGCGGAAATTATGGAGCGCATCTTTGTTTATACGTGCTAATCACATACAACATTTAATAAATTTGAATATAAAAATTGTTTTTTTCTTAACAAGAAAAGAGTCACAGATCCCTGTTTTTGATGTTGTTATACAAAAAGTCCCTGCAGAAATGAATATGTAAATTTGGTCTCTATTTTTCAAAAATAAAAAAACGCAAAGTAGTTAGACTTTTCTAATTTTGAAATTTTTTTTGAAAATTTTAAAACTTTTAAAATTTTTGAAAAGCGCAAGATAGATAGAAAGTGCAAGCTAGTTTGCGCTTTCTGATTTTGAAAATTTTGAAAATTTAAAAAGCGCAAGCTAACTTGCGTTTTATGATTTAAAAAAAAATAGGGACTTAATTTACATATTTATTTCTACAGGGACTTTTCTTGTAACACCATCAAAAATATGGACCTTTCGTGCAAAGCCCATTTTCTTAATACTATTTTTTAATATCTTTTCGCTCGGTAAGACTTCATCGACAAGGATAAATTACCCACATAGTTGATCAAATGTCATGTTTAAACAACCACGAAACGTCATACAGCCGTAACACATAAGATTGCTCCTCAATTAATCATTGTTCCTTGGAAATAATATCGTCCTACTTAAAACATGGTAACTCCATCGATTTTGATATTATGAAGTACAAAGTAAGTTCAACTGCTACTTTTAGAAATGGTAATAAGAAAGATAAATGAAGATGCTCTTAGCACCACGCTAATAAGTTCAATTTTTAATACTTGTTTCTTATTTCCATATAGAATAATCCTTCGTTCATTATTTTCGTATTTACTTGAACATTTTTCAACTTCTTATTCTTTCGCTCACTGAACATTTTCTCATAATTCTATCTCTTTCCTTTTTCTAGTTTCACATGTATGCTACAATTCAAAAGCAATCATATCCTAAATCTGAATCAAATTAAAAAAATTCCAAATAATTTGTATTCAATCTTTTAATTGTTGTAATTTAACTAGAATTTGATTGGATTCGTCCATAGTTCTTCACTTCGTATTCATCTTAATATTGTTTATGATTTTATTCATGTTTTGCGGTGATTCTGTTTCTACCAGTTTCTTTCAATATTATTGTTTTTACAGAAAAATAATCCAAAGACCTAAAAAGCCTAAGCTTACTAGATCGTTTAAGCTTGATTTAATGGGTGGGTTTTTATTATTATTTGTCTTTTCATTCTATTCAAGGTTGAATTTGCGGTTTTAGTTCTAAATTTCTAATTTCAAATCATTACTTCGAATTTTGTGCTCAAACCTTTGTTTTCTTCTTATTTTTGTTTAAGTTTGTTGATTGTGATCTGTCAATTGGCTGGGTCCGGTCTAGTTACCTTAAAACCCGGAGCTGATACCCAAGCCCAATTCTTCGAGCTTTTCAATCTCGCTGGATAATACCCATATACCGAACTCATAATATTTATGTTAAAATCATATATTAAACTTGCAATTTTTGTAAAATTTATATACAAACAATGTTAATATATAAATGGATAGTGACGTAGCCAAGTTCACAACAAAAGTATGTTGAAACATCTACATACAAGTAAATAAAATGGTAAACAAATAACATTAACACTAATGTTTTGATACTATGAAAAACTAATAATCGGGTCGGATCAAACTTGGTCGTGTTTTGATAAAACCGTCCCCGACCCTAATAGTAATCAGGTCGGGCTTGGGTAGTTAGGGTAAAAACCGTAGCTGTATTAGCAGGACAGATTCGGGCCGGGCTTCAAAACACGTACCATTGATAGGTCTAATTATAAATATGGTTCCCTTTATTTGTCTTCATGAAGTTTACTGGATATATAAATATATCTGTGGATACCACAAAATCTTCTGTTGATTTTTAAAATATGTTACAAGTAAGTTGAACCTTTATTTCTTGGCTTCCATTTTATTTTTGTTGTTTGGTATGATTTTTCATTTTGTTCATTCTTGACCTAGATTGTTAAAAGTTTAATTCTAAATCTGTTTTCTTTATTTTTTTATTTGTTTAAACGTGTTATAATCTCTTACAGGACCTGAACCTTTTTTTTAATCTTATATTAGCCGTCATTCAATGTAGAATTTGATCATTTTTAATTGTGTTGTTTAATCGCCATTTTTTGGGATCTTATAGAGCAGTGCATATCAATCCATAAAGTTAGTTCAAAGTTATGTTATTATTTTATTTTTATTTTTGAAATTTGGAGAATTTTATAGAAAGGATCGTATCATACCAAATAATATTACCATGCAACTATAAAAGGAATTATTTGATACCGATTTCATTTAACTTGAATTCATTATAATCAAAGGATTAATTAGATTAATTCTATTTAATGCTAATCAATATGAGTCCACATTTAGTTCAATATAAAATTTGATCTTATGATGGACAAAGAATGATTGTTAGTTTTACTTAATGAATCATGCATTATCAAAATCTACCTATATTAGATTCTGTTACATGGTTCCTATTCATATTATTTACACATTTTTTGACAAATTAGGATTGTTTGTGAGATTTTCATTCTCACGGAACCCACTTAGATTTGAAGTAATTACGGTGTTGAAAGCTTATGTAATTATGGAGTAACAAATTTAAGTGATATTAAATTATTGTTTAAAGAAGTAATTATGTTGCTAAAGCTTATACAATTACGTGGAGGCAATTTAATTGCATGTAAAGTGTCAGCCTCAATTTAGATAATAGATCCAATCAAATCAAAACAAAATCCAACACATAAAACAATGTAATAAATGTTGAAAAGAAAAAAACACGACGATTTACGTTGTATGGATGTTAAGAAATCTACGTCAATGGGTCGATTCATATCTTATTTTATTTCTTTTCTAACAAGCTTTTGGACTCTAATGGAAAAGAGTACAACTTTTACAGCATATAATTCAGAGATCAAGAAAAGAGTCACAGGTCCCAGCTTTTGATGTTGTTATAGGAAAAGTCCCTGCAGAAATAAATATGTAAATTTGGTCCCTATTTTTGAAAAATAAAAAACGCAAGGTGCCTTGCACTTATCTGACAGAAAATGCAAGGTAACTTGCACTTTTTTGTTTCTGAAATCTTTTTCGAAATTTTCAAAATTTTGAAAAGCGCAAGTTATCTTGCACTTTCTATCAGGAAAGCGCAAGCTGGTTTGCGCTTTCTAATTTTGAATTTTTTTTTAAATTGTTGAAAATTTTGAATTTTTTGAAAAGCGCAAGGTAACTTGCGCTTTCTATCAGGAAAACGCAAACTAGGTTGCGCTTTCTGATTTTGAAATTTTTAGAAAGCGCTAGCTAATTTGCACTTTTTGATTTAGAAAAAACAGGGACCTAATTTACATACTTATTTCTAAAGAGATTTTTCTTGTAACAACATCTAAAATAGAGACCTTTCGTGCAAAGCCCCTTCAGAGATAACAAAAAAATGCGATCTCCTTCCTTTACTATAGTGTCTTTCCCTTTATAGCAAGTATGACATCACATGGATTGCTGATATCATATCCTTGTCTCGTTCCTTCGCCATTAGACCTTACATCGTGTCACTCATCCGTAAGCTTTGTTAAATGTGCACGGATTGCTGACGTGGACAAAGGAGGGCGAATTCATTTTAGGCATGAGAATTTGATTTCTGGCAGCAACTTTGAATTTTGAAATGGTGTTCTCAATGATATGGTTGTGACCTATTCTTTGTGTAGCTGGCATTAGCGCAGCGTACAAGCATTTGAAATGAACTTTCTTTATGCACATTTGACTTTGCTATATTTTATGCACAGCTTTATTGGAATGTGGCTAATAAACTTTATTTTATGTCGTCATTTGGGTTATGTTGATACGGCTTATTTCAATTGCATCAACGCATATATGGCAGCATCCGTTAGCTTGGAACGCGGCAGCTTTTGATTTTTCCATGGTTGCAAACACTTTTGCCTCAAGTGTAGTGTCGATGTAGTTTGTCAAATCGTTGTGGTGGAGTTTTTCCCTTTGGAACTATTTTAGCTTCACATTGTGGGTTTTGACTTGTGCGAATTTGCTATGTGTAAAATCTACGACTGAGCTATTTTATGAAGGTGTAACTAATGTATGTTATGTCTTGCTACTTCTTTGACAATGGCAAGGCATTTTGGCTCTATAATGGAGGCATAATTTGGCACTATAATGGCGGTGCAATTAGGCTCTATAATTCCGATGCATATTATGTCAATGATGGCATCGCGATCTTGCTCAATGGTAGTGACGCGGTTCGTAAGGGGAGTCTTTGTAAATTTGCTGGTATATTTTGAATCGTGCCGACACTTCTATTGATGAAATGTAGTTTTTCTTATTGGATCATGTTATTCTTTGTTATGTTTTCACTTTGAGCTTGATGCTATGCTGATTATTGCGAATGCATTCACAGGCCATGCATTTTTGAGTGAGGGTTTTTGTTGGACGTTGCGCATTGTATATTGGAACGTACGTAGTTCTTTTCTATGCAAACATGACCCATTTAATTCTCTTACTGCCATATGCAGTCCATTGATATGCGCTCAACATATTATAAGAGAGAGAATGAGTGTAACAAAGATCGTGTTTCAAGCAATTGGAATAATCAAAATTGGAAGATGCATAGTTGATAAGTCAAGATTTTTGGTAATCCAATATAGTAAAAATGATGCAGTGGGTCCTATATAGGCATAATTATTAATTTACATAACTTATTACATGATTTTCAAACATATATAATATACTAGCTGCAAAAGTTAGAAGGCCAAGTGGTGAAACTATTAATTCTCATATACGTTTTCAGTTTTGAAAAATAATAATATATTAATTTCTTTTAAAAAGATTAATTCTTGTAAATTCACTAAAGTAAATGCATAATTTAGTTAATTTGATAACATATTTGTTGTTTTAGTTCAGCAGTTAATATTGCAAATGAATTTAGCCACATTTTTGTATTTAATTGTAATTGAATGAATATGCCTACTAATGGTTATTAACCAATTTAGTTGGCTTCCAAAAGAATTAACCTGAATATTAATGTATAATTAATTCTCTAATTTAAAAATTAAAATAAAATCAAAGAGAAATAAATTGAAATTAACTGAAACTAATTGGAGTTAACTATGATTAATTCTCCATTTAGTTTGAACTAAAGCACATATAAATATATCTATCATAACTTACTACTATTTTAGATGCATATAACAATAATCTATATTTACAGTCCCTGTTTTTTCGTATTAGAAACTTTTTCATATAATTTAATTGTTTGGAAACTAAAATGACTCTCAAACCATTTATTTCCTTCTATTTGTAATTGTGGTACACACAAAATTTTTAAAACTACTACAAAACACACTTATATTTTCTATATATTTTAAATTTATTAGGTGATGTTTAATTTAGTATTTTAAATTTTAAATGTTTAATTTTTTTAAGTTTAATTGATGTTTGATATTACTAGTGGTTTCAAGCAAAGATTCTTTGAGGAATGAATATTACCATATTTTTCCATCTTTAATATTCAATTAATTAATTGTAATCGAATTATCAGATAATGTTAATCAGCTCATTAGTTAGCATTAAATATAAATATGTAATCGATTCTCTAATTAATTTTGAAATAAAATATAATGTTAAATTTAAATTTTAAATGGTAATCAAATATCAATTAACATAGTATTTTTTTACTTCAAATCTCATTAACTAAAAAAATAATATATTGAAATCTTAAGTGGAAGGAGGTGAAAATTTAAATGGAGATTAAGGTAATAGAGACTGAAATTAAGATGCATACTCCTTCGTTCTTTTAATTTTAGCAATTATTTAAACTAGGGAACTAGGGTTTCAAGATTTGAGAATGAAAAGGAAAAAAAAAGTTTTATAGAAGTATAAAAAGACATGCAAGCTGAGAGAAGAAATATAATTATGAAATAGTTAATCCAATAATTTTATATTAATCTTATAAAGGTAGAATGAATGATTAGATTATTCCCTTTGAAAAATTACCTAATTAAAGAAATATATTTTTCAACCTTTTATTCAAGTCACCTTTTGCTTTAATAATTACGAATAAGAATAACAATAATCAAAAGTTGAACTTATATAATAAAATGGATAGTATATATTATTTTAAGGAAATAGTATCAAGCATATAATAATAAATAGACTTAAGTATAATTTCTCTGTTACTGAAATATATGCTCACATATCCACCCATATCATATTTCAAGAAGGCATATGGCTGTCTTATTGTTTATCATTTATAAATCAAAATAAAAGGTCATCGATAAAAAATGATACTGTAATATCCCCCAATTCAAGACCCAAAAATGAACGGTGATGATGTTGTAGTCGTCACTAGAATTATTTTCTAGCGACAAAACAAGATCAGCATCTTCGCCACAACATTAAGTAAACAAAGCAGCTAAATAAATTTCATTGCTCATAATTGTCTTTACATTTTCAACAACCCAAAACATGGCTATGTAGGGCTAAAATATAATAAATATAAATAATAGTGTTGTGCATGACATATGAAGATGCCAACACAAACATTTAACTTTTTATATATCCTAGTTTTACAACAGTGGCATAAAAACAGCTTTTATTAGCTACAAGCCTACTGCTTCAACTTTGCTTCTTTGTTCCTCTTTCCAAAAAGAACCTGTCTAAGTCCATAAACTCACGGGTACTCATTCTATAAACTTTGCCTACACGAATGAGTACCCGTGAATTTATAAGGAATAATAAAAACATAGGTCAAGCATAAAGCCTAGTATGAGTGGAATTTTAACCTAAACATACACATAATGAGAACCCACCACTAAAGCATGAAACTAGTTTTCCCCTCATTGATTCGTTGTAGCCATTACATTATATCATGCAAACAATCATCACGACATGTGCATTCATATAACATCATTTCAGTTATAAGTATTCCATATACTTAACGTTCAATTATGGACCATGTCATATGTACACATTTCACTACTAGAAAACTTGCTATTTACCTACTTGACATTAACGATGCCTCGTTAACACACCTGTTTATGGCATCGGCGTGGCGTTGGTAAGTCTATGTAACTATTTACCTACAAAAATTATACACGTTCTCCTAAGCGGCCACCTCCTAAGCCCAACTGCCACCTCATCGCCGATGGGATTGGGATCTCATCGTCGCAATCCTAAGCGGCCACCTCCTAAGCCCAGTCGTCACCTCGTCGTCACAAGCCCAATTCACTACCTCCCAAGCCCAGTGCCTTCTCCAAGTTCCCACACACGCTTCCAAGCCATCGCCAACCAGCCAGCCAGCCACCATCGCAAGCCCAAGCGCTACGTTGCTGCAAGCTCCGCCCTCCATCGGTATAATTTATGTATTGTTGCAACTTAAATTTGAGGATTACTTATATAATTTTGTTAAGCTATATTAGTTAATATTGCCTGTAAAAGCCATGATTAACCAACTAAACAGAGAAATAACCACCTTAAATTACGATTGTAAATATATTTTCTTAATGTAAAATGCTAAAATATAGTAACTTGTAGATATTGTTAGAAAGCTTACAACTGCTTTCTATAATGAAATAGTGGGACTCATTTCATATTCTACGCATATATGCTTTGTAAAGTCTAATACTTTATTATTTTGTTAGATAAGTGCATTTAATTTAGTGTTCTATAACTTATTCATCTTTGTAACTTGTAAGAATTTAAAATTTTGAGAATTAGTTATACGGTCATACTTACAAATGTCTCGCTTATGCATTGTTTTGTAATTATATGCTACGCATTGTTCCAAACATTTTAATAGTTGAAAACTATTACATATATCTTACTTATAATCTCCTAATATTTTTTTGGTATTCGTACATTAACCAAATATTAGTATGTATCATGCATCAAGTTATTATGTTAAGTCTACATGTCAACTTTAGCCAACTATCATATGGGTCATGCTTTTAACCTATCAAAACCATTTTAACATATAAACCTATTACAATCAGTTTATATTATTTTGCCAGATTTTGATAACATCTATATTTTTAAATAGAAATGAAATGTTCTAAATTGTGTTAGGCTTATAAAAAGAAGGGCACTGGCCCATGGTATGCATTTGAGCTTTAGAAGAAGTTCAGATAAGTGTCGAGATCATTTATTAGTGGACATGTAGTAGATCTATCATTTCTATAAAAGTTTGAAATGCTTTTTGAAAACATGAATTCGTCAAGGGAAAAAATAATACTATTTAACTCATGAATTTGTGAATAAACTAATTAATAAATGAATGTTCATATTCATCTGGAATTATTATTTGCAATAGAATGTTTATATTCATCTGCTATATATTCAAACACTTCACCTTAAGCTTAGCACTTGTAGTATTATTGAACAAATACATGAATTTGTGAATAGACTAATTAATACATGAATGGTAGATTATTTGTAGTAGTAAGAAATTGATTAAGTTTTCAATTTTGGTGTTTATCTCTAAAAGAATTAACACATTTATTAACGTATATATTCCAAGTTTAAATTTCTTACTAGTTTTAGATGAATGGATGTACATGATATGTTCTAGACGGTTGTAATACCAGTGACGCATGCACTTTGTTTTCATCTAAAAGTATTTAATTTGAATTAATAATACTATCTTATGAAAGATATTGTAAATTTTGTTTACACGTAGGAACGATTCCATTGCTCTTGAAGGTGTTACACTTTAAGGTTTAGATGGTTCTTCACCATATATAATACAATTATATTTTTTTCTAATGATGGACGTCACTCCTTTTTTTTGCAGATTCTACCAATGTTTTGATCATACCCATCTGATGATAGTATGGATATGATTGAAAGATTGATAGAATCTACAAAACAGGAGCAATGTCCATTATCAGAAAAAACTATCATTGTATTATATGGTGAAAAACAAAGACGGTCTAAAGGCACAATGGTGGTAGTTGGGCATGCGAAGTAGTGTTGTTATAACTAGTGATGGTGGATTGGAAAAGTGTTAGAAGATGACTGGAGTCCTAGACCATTAGTAATGGTGGTTACCTGCGGTAGCCGTATCGCCACCAGCACTTCCCCATGCACCATCACTAGTTATAACAGCACTATCGTGCATGTCTCTAGTCACCGCCTTTGATGTTGTATGGCATGATAGCATGGTATACTAATACAGGAGGCCCCAAGGCTTGTGTAGTAGTGTTGTAATAATTGGTGGTAGCTACTTAGGATAGTATTGGAGGGGATGTTGTCAATACTAGAGTCGCTGACTATTATTGATGGTGGTTATCACCATCAGTGGTAAAGCACCACCACCAACACCACCCTAACCCCCACTACAGTTATAACAGTACTACCATGCAAGTCTTCCGGTGCCTCATTCTATTAATACTACCACAATGTTATGTTATGCAACTAGTGTAGGTATTTGAGTTTCTTAGGGATGTGAGTTTGAGGAGTGAGCTCGAGAGCTTGAGGATAGGTCCATTGCTAATAGTCGAGTAGATGATGCTACAATCGGCTTTGTGGTACGTATACATGTTTCTACATAATACACACACACACACATATATATATATAATTCTAATAAATATATATGCATACATGTAATATATATGTATAGAATACTACACACACACATTGGTTTTAAATCCCAAGAACCACATGTGTGTGTGTGTATTTTATACGATTGCTTATTATAATTAAGTTTGAGTTATTTTAAATTCCAATAACCACATGTATGCTATATGTATCAAAATTGTCATTTTAAAAATAAATTGAGTTTGAATTAAAAATATATAAGTTAAGTCACCCAATAAATTAAACAAATATATAATTACCTTAAATTATAAATTTTGTGTTAATAAATTAAACAAGAGATGTAGACTTTTTTAAATCACTCAATAAATTAGATAAATATATAAGTTAAATCACTCAATAAATTAAACAAATGTATATATAATTGAGTTGAATTATAAATTTTGTTTTAATAAATTAAATAAATGTATGTCTGCATAAGTTAGATCACTTAATGAATTATATGTATATATAATTAGGTTAAATTATAAATTTTGTTTCAATAAATTATACAAAATTTTATTCAAGTTAAATTATAGATTTTTTAAAATCACACAATAAATTAAACAAATGTATATATAATTGAGTTAAATTATAATTTTGTTTCAATAAGTTAAACAAGAGTATGTCTATATAAGTTAAATCACTCAATAAACTATATATACATAATTAGGATAGATTATAAACTTTGTTTCAATAAATTATATAAGAGTTAATTCGAGTTAAATTATAGATTTTTTATTAAATCATATAATAAATTTAACAAGTATATCAATTAATCGCTCAATAATTTAACAAATGTACATATAATTGAGTTAAATTATAAATTTGGTTAAGTCACTCAATAAATTATATATATATATATAATTAGGTTAAATTATATATTTTGTTTTGATAAATTATACAAGAATTTATTCAAGTTAAATTATTGATTTTTTAAAATTATATAATAAATTAAAAATATATAAGTTAAGTCACTCAATAAATTAAATAGATGCATATATAATTGAGTTAAATTATAAATTTTGTTTTAATAAATTGAATAAGATTTTATTCAAGTTAAATTATCTTTTTACTAAATCACTCAAAAAATTAAACAAACATATAAGTTAAATCACTCAATTAATTAAACAAATATATGGTAAATGCAAATTTAAAAATTTATTTCAATAAATACAATAGTTGAAATAAAAAATTACTCGTTATTAACAAACAAATTTGGATAAAATGTAGTGATCATCATTAGATAGAACTGCTATAGGTAGTTGGAGAAGAAGAAAACCGATGGTTGAAGTCACACGTCGGTAAGCTAGAGAAGAAGCTTGGATTTCTTACGGATGCATTTTTACGACACTTTCTAGACGAGGGCATTTCTGGTTATGGTAATGGTAGGCATGGTTCGATGGAGTAGGAAGTATTTGCGTTGTTATTTTTTATATGTTTGGTGTGTTTATATTGTTTGGATATTTGGTTTGTATTATGATGGTATTGCTTGGATATTTGGTTTGTATGGTAATGATATTGTTTGGATATTATGATGCCAGATAATATTTATGATATTACTATGTTGGGTAATATTTATGATATATAAATTTGATGGTATGTGATAGTATGGTATATGAATTTGTGATATCAATATGTTATGTTCATGTGAATATATATTGTGTATATTTGAATATGTGATTGAAGATAGAACTGCAGCAGAAATGCTAAAATTATGTTTCAGCAAAGGCATTGGTGGGGCGTCTAAATGGCATTGAAAAAACCAATTTTAACAATTTAATTGGTCATCACTATGGCGTCGAAAAGTTGTCGTAACGACATCTAAAATTCAAAATTACGCAATTTTAATAGTGGTCGGCATGGCGTTGAGATGGCTTCGAAAAATAGGCGTTTGAATAGTGTTGAAAAAAGGCGTCTTTATGGCATCGGTAACAATCCCACGCAAGGCGTCTTCAAGGCATCAGAATATATTTTCTGACCTACTTTTTATCGATGTCATAAGATGTCGAGGCGGCATCGGTAGGGCATGTACCAATGTTGCGCCAATGCCTTTTCAGCATCGGTAAATTGCCTTGTTTCTGTAGTGTTTACCCATTACTATTTAAGTATATCTTATACTTATCATGAAGTTTTTAAGAACCATGTCATACATCATCAATCACATTCACAAACATTATCTGAACTCTTATTCAGGTGTTGACCTTAAAGTTAATATTAACTTATTTTGGTTATTACCTCCTTATGTCTATCTATCAATAATTTATCTTTTCTCGAACAACGTCACTGATGAAATATCCACTCATTTCACCATGGGAGCCATCTTAACTAAAGCCACCCTAACTCACTCAGGTGGTTGAATGCAAGCACCATGAATACATTCTAGCAAGCGTCCTTATTGAGGGTCGGTGCCCATCTTAGTCTAAAAAACACTTCATTTTAGGTTGTCGGTTCATTCATCAAAGTACATCCAATTGTTTTTATTACTCTCCCTAGAGTTTTATTTCTGAATTGAACCCTATAGACTTCCCAAATCGTGGCTCCCTTCTATATACCATTAAATTTTAGACTTCACTAGTCTCGGCACCCTGCCATTTAACAACTTTAGGAGTCGGTATATTCTATGATCTTGGGTCCAATCGGTTTCTTTCATTCTTTTGTTGTGTACCCTACACATTGTTTAGATAAAACATTTTTATCTTTAATTTAAACGATGCAACTATCATTTTTTTAGCTTCCCTAAGCTTAGTCCATTTCAAAGTTTAAATAAGTTAACATAATTTAACTTATAAATTTTCTTTCATAATTTCATCACTATGAAATTTCAAAATCAACATCTGGGAAGCTGGCTTCCAAAATGACTTTTAAAATTCTCTTATTTTACTTTAGAAATTACTCTTCACTAGCTATCGCTACCCTAGTTTAATAGCTATCAAATGTTGACATTTACTTAGCTATCGTGCATATCACATATCCACCAATCGCATCGTAAAGCTATTGCACTTTGAAGCTATCACATCACCAGGCTATCGCATGTTGACCTTTCGTAAGCCAAACCTATCACATGTTAAACCTATCGCATCTTAAATCTATCAAAGGTCAGGATTTTATAAGCTTTCACATGTTGACATTTAAGGCTGTCAAAGGTTAAGGCTTAACGCCATTGAATGTCAAGATTTAATGGTTATCGCATGTTGACGTAAGTTAAATCACCCAATAAATTAAATCATTCAAGGTTATTCAATGTCCATTTCTAATTATAGATTTTTCTTCTTCTTCTAAATCACACAATAAATTAAACAAACACATAAGTTAAATCACTCAATAAACTAAACAAATATACATATAATTGAGTTAAATTATAAATTTTGTTTCAATAAATTAAACAAGAATATGTCTATGTAAGTTAAATCACTCAATAAATTATATATATATATATATAATTAGGTTAAATTATAAATTTTGTTTCAATAAATTATGTAAGAGTTTTTTCGACTTGAATTATAGATTTTTTTACATCACACAATAAATTAAACAAATATATAAGTTAAATCACTCAATAAATTTAAAAAATGTATATATAATTCAGTTAAGTTATAAATTTTAAACAAGTACATGTCTGTATAAGTTAAATCGCTCAATAAATTATATATATATATATATATATATAGTTAGGTTAAATTATAAATTTTCTTTCAGTAAATTATACAAGAGTTTACTCGAGTTAAATTATAAATTTTTAAAATCACATAATAAATTAAAAAATATATAAGATAAGTCACTCAATAAATTAAATAAATGTATATATAATTGAGCTAAATTATAAATTTTGTTCCAATAAATTGAATAAAAGCTTATTCGAGTTAAATTATCTTTTTCTAAATCACCCAAAAAATTATACAACTATACAAGTTAAATCACTCGATTAATTAAACAAATATATGGTTAACGCAAATTTAAAATTTTGTTTTAATAAATACAATAGTTGAAATAAAAAATTACTCGTTATTAACAAACAAATTTGGTTACAATATAGAGATCATCATTAGATAGAGCTGCTACAGTTAGTAATAATATAAAATAAGATCCTACATCAAAACAGAGGACTCCCAACGAGTATAAGCGTTGCGAAAAATTTCAGTAACACTTATATTTGTCGCTATAGGGGCGTGGGCAATTATTTGCAATGCTTATAAGCGTTGGAAGATTTTTTCGCCAACGCTTATAACCATTGGGAAAATAGATCTTCCAATGCTTATAAGCATTGGGAAAATATATCTTCCAACGGTTATAAGTGTTGGGAGAAAAAATCTTCCAACGCTTAAAAGCGTTGGGGAAAAATATTTTCCAATTCTTATAAGCGTTACAAATAATACCAACAAATAAACACTTATCAGTAATGTGAATGTTGTAAGATATAATGGTTTTAATGTTAAAGATATAATGTAGACTATATCTAATATGAAATATTATCTTAATTTAGAAAATTATAACCTAATCAATATCAATAAACAATACTCATAATCAATAATAAAACAGAGTATCAATTAACACAAGAGAAGTTCAGTACATAATTAAGTTATCAATACATAGTTTACCAATTCCATACTAATACCAATTGCAATAACAAAAGATAAGACATAGTTTACCAATTCCATACTAAAAACTTCTGCAATTGGATCATTTTCAAGATCTTCTACTTCACTATTACCACTAGAACTACCACCCAATTTCCTCTTTTCTTCTGCTTCTTCTATAAGTACCTACATGCATTCAATATCATATTAAATTGAAATATATACTAAAAAGAATGACAAATAGTAATCAAGGTGATAGCACATGATTTAACAATAAAAGGACATTAAATAAAACAAGCAAATATGCAAGGACGATAATTTGAAATTAAGTACTTCATATATGCAATGACATGTTTGGATTTTTGAGGTGATAAAATCCAGAACCGGTCAGATGGTTTTTAATTTTTTTGAGTAATAGAACTGGTCATATATGCAATAATTTTGATTAAACCAACATTGCCTCAGTGGTCTAAACTGAGGCCAACAGTGGCCTCAGTTGTCTAAACTAAGGCTGATGCGGCCTCAGTTGTCTAAACTGAGGCCAACAATGACCTCGGTTTTTTAAACTGAGGCCGCCTCAGTTTAGACAACTGAGGCCAACAGTGGCCTCAGTTTAGACAATAGTGGCCTCAGTTTATACATTGTTATCAAAACACAATATTATTATTTTTCTTTGTAATTGATGATTTTATTTTGTTTATCATTTGATTTCGCTAATTTAGGGTAATTTTATATGTGTTCACAAGTTCGGTGAGTTAGTGCACACTTAGATTTTAATATGCACATCCACTATATTAAGAAAACAAATGCATTCAGAAGTGCATATTAAGCAAAACACAATATAAATTGATGCATTTTAGTTCCATAAATACTTTTATGTACTTAAAAAAATGAATTAGAGTATAGTCTTAAGTATGATGGAGGTAGGTACAGGCAATAAATTAGTTTGATAGATAAAGCAAACTTGAAAGCCACAAAGCAATTTTTTTAGTTGCAATATTCATGCATAATATATATAAAGTTGTTATACAACGGTTACAACTAAATTTTTCCTCCGTGAAAATGTCAGATTTATATATTTATACATGAATGTGTTTGTGTTGATTCTTCATAGACATGTGTAAGATTTATACAATTGACAACAAGTTAGCGTGCCATTCCATTTAAAAACATCCATGAAAGAGTAAAGGTGCCCAAAATGATAAGTTTTCGCAAATATTTATAGTTGTTGAACACTTGTAATCTTTTCTAGTCCATAGTTTGACTTTCAACAACGGTTGAGTTAATACACCACATGTAACTTTCATCACATGAAAGTTAGATTAGTATCCAATAACTCAGGAATTGTAATTCGTAATACATAACTGGCTATGTAAAATCTAGTAAGAACCAAAATATCCTCTCAATGGGAAAAAGTAAGAAAAATTCAGGACCAACCTGGAACAACTGTAACGACCCAAAATTTAACCACTTCAAAATATAACATTTAAAGCGATTTTAAATATAAAATATAAAAGGTTTTATGACTTAAATAATATTAGATAAGATTTGAAAATAGAAATATACATAAAAATAGTAACATTTGCTTATATCGACAAAAGTGACAAAATCCTGATTTCTGAAAAGTAAGTTTAAATGGTTTAATAAATTATTTTAATTTATTTATGAGTGTTTATATTTTTAAATAACATTATATAAATTTATTTTTAAATTTGGTTTACATAAATAAATAGTTTAACTAAAACGTCAAAATATGACCGTAAAACGATTTGTCAAAAATCAACGTTTTGCGATTTAAAGTTGTTGCAACGTTGTTGCACCTTTATTTTCTTATATATGAACATATATTCAAATATTATAAGTATTAATTAATTTACTAATCAAGTTTACTTTTACTAAACATACATAGAAAATTCTAGAAAGTAATTAACAAAAAGTAAGCATAAAAAGACAATAAGTGTTATAAAAGTCAAAAAGTAAATATCAAATCAAACAGACATAATTATTATATTCTTTACTTAATACTTAAGTGAAAATGACATAAAGTAATGATTTGAAATGTGATGTTAAGTGTTAGTTTGCTAAAAGTATATGGAAAGGATATTTTGGTCTTTTGACAAAATATTATTTTAATCCAAAACTTTTTCTATAAATAGTCATCCACTTTCTTCACTTTTTACACAACTTCTTCTTCCTTTCTTAAGCTTTTTTCCACTCTTTAATGGCTTCTTTCCATAATTAAATAATGCCAAAATATTTCCAAAAATAAAATAAAGAAAAAATATCAACAAAACTCCGCCCGAAACACCTCAAAACTCCTCCATTTCTCTTCCTCCACTCACGTCCCTATCCTCCACCATTAACTGGGAGCAAACCTTCCCCCATCAACCTAGGCCGAGCACTCCTAGCCTTCCCCAAGCCAAGTCGAGCCATCCAAGTCTAAGCGTTCAGGGAATCGTAAGCTAAAAACGTCGAGTAGCGAAGCAATAGTCGATTTTTCGTTTGCCAAAACCAATCAAAGTGAGAACTCTAAATTGTTAAGTAGGAAATGTTTATATGATGTTTTGCAAGTTATAAATGTTGTTTGGATGTTAATAATGATGTTTGATAAGTGTTTGAAAAAGAAAGCAACCATCTTTAAGTCATTTGCAAAAGTTGGTTAGCAAATATGTACATAAATGACAATCATGTGACATTGTAATGAAAAAGTTGTTAAATTAATATGCAAGTTCATATGACATGTTATGATATGTTAAAATGGTTATAAACATTGTTTTGGATGTTTATTAGTTGTATATTGAATATATATGTTGAAACAAGTCACAGATTTATACGACATATAATCACATGGAAATCACTTTCCAAAAAAATTGAAATATGATATGGAATCATTTATACCTTTGAAATTTTTTTTGAATATGCTTTAAAAATGATTCATAAGTGTTTAAACTCGTCTCGACAAAGTTTGGATATGAATTTCAAAATACACCTAAAATTCGACGCGTCACGTAACGGTAGTTCGTGTTTGCGTGTTAAAAGTTAAAATGAACATACAAAGTGGAATATAGTTTGGAATTCTTCCAAGTAAGAATTTTCCAAATCCTTATATCCATATCTTTCAAATGAAACAAGAAAATCAAGATTTCATCTTGTATATTTTGAAATACGGCAAAATCAATTTTCAAGAAAAATCTAGTTTTTGCACTTAATGACCAAAGTTGGAAATTGATAAAAAATCATTTTAAAAATATGAAATAAATTATAAAAATCTTTTAAAATGTTTTACAAGTTATTTAAGTTGAAAATACGGTTTTCTAAAAGATATAAAAGTCATTTCGAAGAATATAACTTTTAAAGCACTTTTTGTAATACTTTTTGTAACACTTTTTGCAACACCTTTTCGCAACGCTTTTCTATAACTTTTGAAATAAAGGTTGAAACTTAACAATTCTTTTCAAAATCCTTAGTAAATGTTTTTAAGTCAATAATAAAGTATTTTAAAAGAAATTTGAACAATGTAAAATTATTTCAAAGATGGTTAAAATAATAATTAAGTGATTTCAAATGGGAAAATGAGTGCGGAAAATACTAGTATATTTGTCCCACCTGTGAGAGCTAAACGGTAAAACAAGGTGTGTAACTAAGGTTAATAATGGAACAACCAGTGCCCTGAACTTACCTGGCCTTCGCTTTATCTTTTAGACGAGGGGTGGAACAGATCGAAGGGAAAGCCCGGATACTCAACTTGGATTTTATAGAAATAATCTTCTTATACTCATTATTAAAATCCGAAGAGGGAACTTGTCCTATTTGTGGAATTTAAAATGTGATCTCATCGTTATTCCGCCCATAGCACTTGTTGAATACAGAAGTTGATATTAAATAAAAGTAGAGTGATTTTTGTAATCCTATTTTCTCAAAAGATACTCTTTAAAAATGATTTGAGAAATATTAAAAAAGAGGTTTAAATGATTCTGTATTCACTAAAAGAATATTTTGAAAATATATAACTCTTGAAGATATTTTGGTGAAGAAAAAATGGATGAATCGTAAAGCAATCATCTAATTACATCTTTTTTTATCGATGATTGGATTTCGAATGAAGCAGGGTCGGATTTGGTTGATTCCTATCTGAATACCACTTCGAACCAATTTACGTGTTCGAAGATTGAAGATATTTGAAGACAGAGATATTGAGATGAATAATAATGAGGGACAACTTGTTGATTAATTGGGGATAAATTCCCGATTCACTATATTGTAGCAGTGGTCTCTTTGTTATGAAAAATCTCAGAACCACGAGGACTTCTCGCCCAGTAATGGCCGAGGAAAGTGCCTTCGGTTTCGTTCAGTCCTAGAACAAACTTGTATGGATGAATGTCTGACATTGCATTCCAAATCATAATGAGTGATCTCTATAAAAGTATATCAGTTTGGTGGCGGAGAAGACACCTTCTCTTAGCTTAACACCCTTTCCCGAGCCTTACAAGTTCAGGAAGTTATACATTTGTAGAAATCAGTCGTGTGGATGTGGAATGGCAATGTGACATTCAAAGTGAAAGAAGATGTGCTATGTGAAAAGGTAATCGTTGCCTCGAGCCTCATCAACTGGAAATGATCGAAGCAGGGTTAGATGCGGCAAGGCTAAGTGGATCATTCCCAATTAGGGTATGATCATCCCCTTCTAGAAATATTTCTTCCCACTATGACGTTCGAAATGTAAATTAATGTGGATGTATGCGAAGAGAGCTCTCGGATAAAGGTCGGTAACGACCGGGGGATGACATATTCGGTACTATCTAGTTATAGAGATAGGCTGGTCTTGTGGTGGTAGAGGGCAGATGTTCTGTGCCTTGGGACATCTGTCTAAAGGTATACCCATCGAAAGGTAGTCCCTTCACCTAGTCATTTGTATGGAAATCCATTCTGCATTAAGAACTTGCGGTTTTGTTTGTAGAACCTAGTATGATGGAATTTAATAATGGTAACAATTTCGGCTAAGATTAATAAGTTTATTTGCAAATGTTTTCAAAGAAAGTCATAAAAAATAATATCCCCAAATTTTACGTAATAAAGAGTTTTGGTTATCATAAGGTAAAAACCCGTTCCGTGTTTATGTGCGGCGTAGTCTTATGAGATACCTTTTTGTTTTCAAAACATCGTACTTTGAGTTCTCACACTAGTCCTATGGCTGACCCGGAGTTTGTTTTTCCCTTTAAACTCTGGGTGCCCTATTTTTTGGGCAGCCAAGTAGTCAGGATACCTTAGTAGCATTTTGGAGCATGTTAGGGAGCATTTTGGAGAAGTCTTTTGGAGATCTGAAGCTGAAGTACCTTATTTAGATATCTACCCATTTTCCGTTGTGTTATGTAGTATGTATTTTCCAGTATATGTACGTATAGACAGTTATAATTATCCCGCTGGATTTGTATTTGACTCTGATCATTTATGTATAATTAAAATGTTGAATGTGATGTAAGATTCTATTATTATGTTGTCTTCTATCTTTATTTCTTTTACACCCCTGATAATCTGCCTCCCCGGCACTTGGATTTACGGCACATGAATACCGTGGATGTATTAGTGTCGATTTTTGAGGGTCGAGGAGATGGGTCATCACATTTGGTATCAGAGCTGAAGGTTAAGCGAGAACCTTGGCTTTGTTGGGGTATAACTCATTAGAGATAGGGTTAGTAACGCCCTAGAATGAGTTTAGTTTAAGAGAGCGCATAATTAAAACTTTTAACTTGAATAAGTATATTCATACTGTATAGCACTCCCTAAGATATCTCGCTTATATATCCTAAAGATCTTTTTCTGGCTATACACAGATAGTAGAAAATGAGTAGAAGAAGAGGACGAGGTAGGGAAGGAAGTAATACCACAAATGGTCAAACTCCCGCAGCTACAGTAGTCGAGGAAGTAGTAGTTCCAGTACAGCCCCAAATCAACTTTGCAACTTTATGCAAGAACTATACTAGCCTTGGTGGTAAACCTTTCAAAGGAACGGAAACCATCATTGAAGTACAAGCTTGGATCTGCTCTTGTGAAAGAATTTTCAAAGGACTAAATATTGGAGATGAGCAGAAGAGATTCTTAGCTTCTTGGCAACTACAAGATGGAGCTCTAGTTTGGTGGGAATCTATTACTCAGAATGAGTCAGAAGATAATTTCTCATGGGAACGATTCAGAGAAGTTCTGGAGGAGCAGTATATGCCGGAAGCAGGAAAGTCCCATCTTTACCAAAATTTTATGGATTTTAAACAGGAGAAGGAGGTGTCGTTTGAGGAGTATGCTAACAAGTTTAACGAATTATCTCGTTTTGGGCCTGGATTGATAGATACGCCTCTCAAAAAGAATGAAAAGTTTATCTCGGGAATGAAGAAACAATACCATATTAGAATGACTGGGCATGTGAAAGAACCATTTGTAGACTTAATAGATATGGGATACAGATATGAAGCTTTGGATAAGATAGATCCACCGATAGTACAAGAAGCAACAATAATAACTGAAAAAAGAGGAAGTTCAATGGCAGAGAAAACCCAAAGGAGGATCTCAAGAGAACCGCTTTAAAGACATCACTTGTAACAATTGTAAGAAGAAAGGCCATATTGCGAAGAATTGTTAGGGTCCTAAAGCTCAGAGTGTTGCCTCTCATATGGTTCAGAATTATCTCTGCTATAATTGTCATAAACCAGGGCACCTGATTAAGGATTGCCCCTAATGAAGAAAGAAGAACAAGCCAAAGTGTATGCTATCAAGGTTGAGCCTTCAACCTCCCAAGATGTGAAGGGCAAAGGAGTGTTGGAAGGTAATATTTTTATCAAAGATGTTTTAGTTAGAGTATTATTTGATATAGGAGCATCTCATAGTTTTATTTCTAAAAAAACTGTAGAAGAATTGAAACTAAAACCTAAAATTTTTGACAACCCTATCTGCGCGACGAATCCTATAGGAGGTTCCACTAATCCTTGTATGCACTATGAAAATGTCCTAATTTCCTATCCTCCCCATCACTTTCCTTTTGATCTTTTCGTCTTAGATTTTATTGGATTTGAAATCTTACTCGGTATGGATTGGTTGGCTAAGTATAAAGCTATGCTCGATTGCTATAAAAGGACAATATCTTTATGGACCGTCTTTGGAAAAATCATAGAAATATTTTGCGAAGATCCTAGTCAAAGAAGGGATAGTTTTCTTCATGCTTTAGATACATCCCAGACAAGATTAGAAACAATACCCATTGTTAAAGAATTTGTAGATGTCTTTGAAGAAGTAAAATGTTTGCTCCCACATAGAGAAATCAAATTCCGTATCGATTTAGTTCCTAGTGTGATGCCAATTAAACAACGAGATAGAAAGATGGCTCCAAAAGAAAGGGATGAGTTGAATAACCAAACCCATGAGCTATTGAAGAAAGGATTGATAAGACCCAGCCGTTTAAGTTGGGGATCAGCAGTAGTTTTTGTTGCTAAGTCAGATGGATCTTTGAGATTGTGTGTTGACTATCGAGATCTAAATAAACAAACCATTAAGAAAAAGAATCCTCTACCCCGAATAGATGACTTGTTTGACCAGTTACACGGAGCTCGAGTTTTCTCTAAAATGGACCTAGTTACAGGATTCCATCAGTTAAGGATTGCATCCATCTAACTGCATTCAAAGGTCCGAACACTTTCTCTGAGTGGGTTGTTATGCCATTTTGGCTGACTAATGTGCCAGCTTATTTTGTTGACCTTATGAATAGAGTGTTTAGAGATGTGCTAAACAAATTCGTGTTAGTTTTTATCGATGATATCCTCATCTACTCAAAGACAGAAGAAGAACACGCAAGGCATCTAGAAGCTGTGTTGGAGATATTAAGGAATAATGTGCTTAAAGCCAAATTCTCAAAGTGCCATTTTTGGGAGAAGGAGGTAAGATTCCTTGAATATATAATATCAAGGGATGGAATTTCAGTGGATCCTGGGAAAGTTGCAGCTATTCAAGATTGGAAGCAGCCACAAACTTCTAAAGAGATTTGTAGCTTCTTAGGTTTGGCATGATATTATAGAAGATTCGTTCAAGACTTCTCTAAGATTGTCTATCACCTAATGAAGTTGACAATGAAGGATGCTAAATTTGTTTGGACTCCTAAATGTGAAGAAGCATTCCAAGCACTAAAGAAGAGGTTGGCAACCACTCCAGTTTTAGCAATTATAAATGGAAATAGTGGATTGACCGTTTATACAGATGCTTGTGGAGAAGAAGTTGGTGCAGTTTTAATGCAAGATGAGAAGGTAATTGCTTACGCGAGTAGACAGCTGAAGACGCATGACAAGAATTAAGCAACACACGACTTAGAATTATTAGTCGTTGTGTTTGCTCTAAAGATATGGAGGCATTATTTGCTGGGTAAGAATTTTTCATAGTTTATTTCGATAAAACTTTGAATTGACCTCAGTAAATAATATTCCATCTTTTAGGTGAAAAATTCGAACTCTTCACAGACCACAAATCTTTGAAATATCTTTTCATCCAGAAGGATTTAAACATGAGACAGCAATGCTGGCTAGAATTTCTCGCTTCATATGATCTAGATATTTTATATACACCCAGGAAAGCCAACGTAGTAGCTGATGCATTGAGTAGGAAGTTAGCTACTATTTCTTATTTGGTAGTAACTCCAACTCTTCTGGAAAGAATTGCCAGTAAACAGGGAGAAGGTAAGTGGTTTGAGAAATACATTAAAGCAGCTGAAGAAGGAAGAAATTCAAGCTTTAAAATAGATAAACTTGTATGGATGAATGTCTGACATCGCATTCCAAATCATAATGAGTGATCTCTATAAATGTATATCAGTTTGGTGGCGGAGAAGACACCTTCTCTTAGCTTAACACCCTTTCCCGAGCCTTACAAGTTCAGGAAGTTATACGTTTGTAGAAATTAGTTGTGTGAATGTGGAATGGCAACGTGGCATTCAAAGTGAAAGAAGATGTGCTATGTGAAAAGGTAATCGTTGCTTCGAGCCTCATCAACCGGAAATGACCAAAACAGGGTTAAATGCGACAAGGCTAAGTGGGTCATTCCCAATTAGGGTATGATCATCCCCTTCTAGATATATTTCTTCCCGCTATGACATTCGGGATGTAAATTAATGTGGAAGTATGTGAAGAGAGCTCTCGGATAAAGGTCGGTAACGACTGGGTGATGGCATATTCGATACTATCTAGTTATAGAGATAGGTCGGTCTTATGTTGGTAGAGGGCAGATGTTTTGTGCCTCGGGACATCCATCTAGAGGTGTACCCATCAGAAGGTAATCCCTTCACTTGGTCATTTGTATGGAAATCCATTCTCCAATAAAAACTTGCGGTTTTGTTTGTAGAACCTAGTATGATGGAATTTAATAATGGTAACAATTTTGGCTAAGATTAATAAGTTTATTCGCAAATGTTTTCAAAGAAAGTCATAAAAAATAATATCCCCAAATTTTACGTAATAAAGAGATTTGGTTATCATAAGGTAAAAACTCGTTCCGTGTTTATGTGCAGTGTGGTCTTATGAGATACCTTTTTGTTTTCAAAACATCATACTTTGAGTTCTCAAACCAGTCCTATGACTTACCCGGAGTTTGTTTTCCCTTTAAACTCAGGGTGCCCTATTTTTCGGGCAGCCAAATAGTCAGGATACCTTAGGAGCATTTTGGAGCACGTTGGGGAGCATTTTGGAGAAGTCTTTCGGAGCTATGAAGCTGAAGTACCTTATGTAGATATCTACCCATTTTCTGCTGTATTATGTAGTATGTATTTTCCAGCATATGTACGGATAGACAGTTATAACTATCCCGCTGGATTTGTATTTGAATCTGATCATTTATGTATAATTAAAATGTTGAATGTGATGTGAGATTCTATTATTGTGTTATCTTCTATCTTTATTTTCTTTTACACCCCTAATAATCTGCCTCCCCGACACTTGGATTTACGGCTTGTGAATACAGTGGATGTATTAGTGTCAATTTCTAAGGGTCGAGGAGACGGGTCGTCACAACAACCAAAGTAAGTCATATATTAAAATCCCTTGTAAGCTAACACCGCGCAGTTTTATCCTATTTCAAAAGGTATATGTGCATCAGTAGATGGGTATTGAATGAATAGAGATATATCCAGATGAAACTATATGAATACCCATAAAATCATTAAATTGTGGCCTATAATATTAATTATATAGATTTATCTAAAATAATTTACAGTCAAGAAAAACTGTTATCTCGAAATTAATAAATATTAAATGCAATTTACATTAAAAACTGAATGCATATTTTAGATTGGGAAAGAATAAAAAGAAACTGACCGTAAGAATTTGTACCAAGTGGTTTAATATGTTACATAAATAGATTTACATTTTATCATAATGGTTTAGTAACGCAATGAACCAAAAAAGTATAGTTATATTTTATCATAAATTTATTTATCTAAAATGAAAAAATGGTTCATGAAACTGTGTTTGGAATCTGAACATAAAGTGATTTAACTAACCCATTTTACATTTTACATAAAGTTTGCATCTATTTATCATTCTTAGATTATGTTACAAAACTATTTATGTGCGCCTAAAATTATGCAAAACCTTGGAGGAAAATAGATAAATTTAACCAATCATCTCCACCTATATTTCAAATTCAGAAATAAAACCTAAAATGGCAACTCTTTTGTAAAGGCAAATAGAAACTCTTTTGTAATTTTACTACAGGACATCTATATTTTTCACAAGAATTCATAGGGAAATAATGAAATAACAACGCCAAAAAATTGAAGTGTTAATATACTTGAGATACGTAATTTAATGTTCCCATAAATTTGGACCTATTATCATAAATAACTCCATTACACTAAATTTTTATCCTCTTAGTGAAAATGATTCTGAAAATAATTTACATTTTGAGATATCTAAAAGGAAAAAATGGACAGTAAAAAAGGCATATAACCTCGGTTAATTTAATACAAAAAGAATCTCTCGTTTCCCACTTGTACACTCCTGGACACAACAAAACATGTTATAATTCTTAAACTAGCATTACCTGCTTTTGTAACTCAACTTTTTACCATAAAGCAAATGGTTAAAAAATTGATAGTTTTTATTTAGTAACATAACACAGAAAATACACTTTCTTTCAAATGAGCATGCTTAAGTTTACTACTACTGTTTTGACGTGGTGCATATCTAAATTCTAGAAAAGTGGACTTCATGCATTTTCTTTCAAATAAAATTTAGTTCTGTATTTTTTTTTGGTTAAATATTTAGATATTATATGATTTATCATTTTAGTCACATTCAAAATTTATGCGGTTAATATTTCTCTCCTATACACAATTTTGAATTCATGTTTTTGAAAGGTGTGAAGTGTACGCAGTTTAAAAATGTAAACAAATTGTTTAAAAACAGTTATAAAAAAATTAAAAGTTCAAAAAACATATTTTGAATTATATTTCATATGCATATTTCAAAAACCTTATCTCAAAGTTAATTCAAAGTTCAAAAATCATATTTGAAAATCCCATTTCAAACAATGTTTAAACTATATTTTTGGAACTTTGAAACAAATTTTTATGAGACAAATTTGTCTATAACAGAGAGGGGAAGATGAACCAAGCAATTGGAAACAATACAGCTGTTTCACTAGCATAAACAAACATTATACTTGATAATAATGGCAACATCAATGACATTAGCATTACCTCCATTTTTTTGTGTTTCGGCTATTATATGAAGAGCTAATGTTGTTTTCCTGAAGCCTCTGGACCAAATATCTCCACAACACGTCCCTGCCAAAAGCAAAACATGAAACATTAACCGAAAAGAGATATATAATGAAGAAACATATAGAAGGGAACCAAGATTCAGTGAGAGAGACATCAAGTGCACAACTTTATGATAAGCATATAGACTAATCGGCATGACGTTTAAGAGTGGAAAGTTGGGTAAATCCACATGATCATTACTTTGCTCAGCTTATTGATAATGTTAGGATGTATAAATATCTTTTAGAATTATCACTCATGATCATTCTTCTACTTAACTTACTGATAATGTAAGGATAAATAAAGATCTTACCTTATCAAAAAGATGGACAATATGTCTATATCCTGGTTACAGTTCATTTTTTTCCAACTAACAATGCACTACATTATCACAAAAGAAGGATTGCATTTGAAGTTACGAATGCAAAGATTTGAATTTGAGACATGTTTGGTTGATAAATAAACTTAAAATCGACATGTTAATTGTATGGAAATAAAGTACACACATGCATATGTATGTATGTATGTATGTATGTATGTATGTATGTATGTATGTGTATGTGTGTTTATATATATGTGCACTCACATAATATAATATATTGATAAATAATATGTAAGATGCAATGGAAGAGAAGATGCTAAGAAGGAACTCATTAAACAATAAACATGGAACTATAAAACACATATTGAATTTGCATTTTGATTGAGTTGTTGCTTGCTGTGTTTTTTTATGGCAACAATTTTCAATGATTAAATGCTAAGAATGCCTTCCTTACAATTTTGTGCAGGCACCCTTTTAATAATTTCCCACACCGTCATGTTGATAATATTATTTTTTTGTGATTGGAGAATAAGAAAACGTTGCTCATGCGACACATTCTCAGTGATTGTAGTAGAGTACTTGAGGTAGGTATCTGTTATCCCGAATTTAATGTATGTTAATGCAATTTATAAATGGTTGGTCAACTGATCTCATTATAGTTCATTTTTCATAAACTCTTGCGATATTTAATTTGTATGCCTATTTATGGCTTTAAATGTTTATAATTCATTTATAGGTAGGATCCTATTTGTAGTTTTAAATGCTTTTCATTCTTATAGTCTTTTATAATGGTAGTATCATGTTTATTTAAACATAAAGCATTTTACTTCAAATCACTAATATTAAGAGAAAAATCAAAACCATATTGGAAAAAAGTCATGGGACCTTTATCTTTTCTTTTGACTTAATTTATAGTTATCACCTATGAGTGTTTGGGTAGGAGTATGTAACATAATTTGGATAATGAGGGAATTCACAAACCAAATTACCTCTTTTGTGTCTCCAAAACTCATCAAGTTTCAGAGAACATGTTTTTAAACACTATTATGATTTATGAAAAAAAGAACCGCTGACTTAACACCTATTATGATTTATGAGAAAAAGAACCACTAACTTAACACTTGTTTTTAGGGATATCACAACATGATTGAAACAAGAGGCTTGTTCTTATTAGTGTAAAATACTAGCAATGTAATATCCATTTTGTCTTTTCTTCATAAGGAACATTGTGAGATTCAAGATTAATTGTGCATTGAACCACACAGATATGTAAAAAGCCATGTATTAGAGGAAACTGTACGCATTGAAACACGGATGTACATAAGAGAAACAATCAACAAAAATTGACTCGCAAATGTGAACTCACACTTATTAGTATTTATTAAGTTTGGAAACTGCTTCACTCTTATTGGGACTATATATTTTCATAGTAATATGAATCATAAGTCGATGTCTAATATACATTGATTTTAAGCATGACATTTTGTTCAAAAATGTCATGACATTGGGTTTTTGAAAACACTGACGCAACATTTCTGTTTGTCTTAAAACCTGATCAGTATAGAGTAGGTTCTACAAATCATTCATGAAAGAAAAAAACAATACCGAAGTGTTAGTTATTGAAGATTGTATTTCAGACTTATTGTAAACAAACTGTGCTATTTAAGAGAGAATATTATGTATTTATTATTTAACATCAAGTTTAGTATTGGGAACTGAAAGTGCTACTCTTTGTAAATTTCATTCATCAAGTTTTCCTTCAGATATGATGATTTTACAGATGAAACCATATTTGGGCTTGATAATTTAACTTTTGCAAGCATCGAGCGTAAGATTTTGCTCTATTCACTCAATGATGATATTATCTCCAACAACTGTAATTATTCATTACTAATATGTGTAATTGTAACTTAGCATAAGTTTATATATTTTTTGTATATGAAACTACATTAAGCATTTAGAAATTACAAGATTCTTCTCATTTAAACAACAGTATGGGAGATGTATTGGATGGTTGTAATGAATTTTATTCTACATTAAAATGTATTATTGTTGTAATATATTGACAGTGTTTGCAAAATTTGAGAATATTACATTATATGCGCAAATATATCATTGTCAATGATAGTGTTTACAATGTTGTGAAATGTTAGACGTGATGCGTATGCTGTTGAGAGAAATATTTCCTTATGATATTTTGAAAATGTTAAAATTATATCCATAACGTCTGCTAAACATGGTTAATTGTTGCATAAAATTTGAATGTAACTTGTTCTAAACGTTGTATATGTTATTTTTACAATTTCTAAGTATTTTTTTAGAATTATATTTACAATGTGTATGAAACCCTGAAAATACAAAATACAACGTTTTACGAGTGATGTATGAAAAGGTTTAATTGACGTTTATAATGCATTGGGTAACTATATTTTACAATATGTTTAAATCATCAGGCAAAATGTTCTGAATAAATATATATGATATATATCACGCTTGAAAAGTGTTGTTGATAAATTATTTACAATAGTTTATGCGACATTAAATTAGTGTTATGAAAAATGCTTATTTTATGCAACTATGGATATAACAACGGCATGATAAATGTTGTTGAAGTGCTTTAACTACGTTTATTCACCATTGTAGAATTATTATTTTCTTGTAGTGAAAAACTCAAAAAAGCATTTTAGAAAATTCATTCAATCTATGTTGAAATAAAAATATAAAGATGCTTGTTAGAATCTACAATTCATGAATTTATTGACTCCATAACAAAGTAAAATGGAATATAATATAAAAATATATGAACGAATTAACACTGCAGATCTGGCCATCTAGTTGCTCCTATATGTCGAACCACTCCCTGACTGGTAGCCGTTCCTTCTACATGTAATTCAAATTCATCATCTGCTAGTTCAAATCTAGTTGCGCAGATTGATTTTGCAAGTATAGTCTCCACCTAAATGTATAAAAAGAAATTTGTTACCCAATTAAAAAAAATATTCTTATTTCTTTTTAAGATAGCTCAATTAGTTGGGAATCACTTATCTATTTCTTTTAGAAACCTATCATTTGCAAGAAAGTGAAGTTTGTTTGAAGTAGGTGCCGTGAGAGTTTCAAATGTGAAGCGTGCATTTGTGACATCGACTAACAAGGGAAACAAAGATCCCAACCATTTAAATGCTTCTTCTCCAACACTCCTCTCTTCGTCTACATATATAATTTGTAGTTTTAACAAATAATAGAATTAGAAATGACTAACAATTTACAGAAGTGATCATAAATAAACTACTCACAAGTAATGGCGTTATATCTGAGTAGAAAGGGGATGTCGTCATCGATGTGCTCTCCTACTAAAATACTCTTTTTATCTTCTGATTCCTTTGCAATTCCTTCCTGAACATAAAACGTAGTATAGGATTTTAATTCATCAACTTTCATCACCTCATTAATTCGACTCACAAAAGAAAATGATATACTAACTGAGAAAGATTCTTTGTCAGTAGAGCTGGGCATCTCCCACGCTAGCATCATATCAAAAGTGAATCGACCTAAAGAACCATCCATGATTCTCTCTTATGAAAATCTACATATATTTTCTAACACATTTATGTTGCAAAATTCCAATAATTTTTTGGAGTAGTTGAATACTCTTGACTTCAACTCAGATTCAAAATCGTCTAGAAGTGCATCTCCTAGATTCAAAATCCACCGATCCAGCCACCGCGAGATGTCAATCGGTCGAGCCAATGAGCCAATAGAGCCGCGAGTCGTCAAAACTGCTGATGTCAGAGCCTATGATGTAGTACCTGATACAAGATTTTGGATATGATGTATATATTTATATGGGTATAGTACTTATATTTTATAGACTCACATTCTATTATGTATATAATGATGTATATTATTCCGCTGTGATCTGCGACTCTGATTTTGATTTGTCTATATTATATACTATTCCGAATATTTTCAATCGATGTGTTTATTACTTTGTATTAATACTGCACACGTCAAATTTTCAGTTCAGATCCTCAAAAAGGTAAATAAGACGTGTTAGTATAAAGATATATTCATATTCGATTGTCCTTAACTAGCCGTATTCTCCAGATTAGCAGATAACATTACTTGTAATGTTCTTTTCTAAACTGGGCATAGCGGTGGGGTCATTACAGCTTGGTATCAAAGCTGTGTTTAGAACATTATAGAATATAATTGACATAGAGTCGAGATCTAAACCTCGATGACCTAGAGTCATGTCCCTTGGGTGTGCAGGGTAGAGTCTAGAATTTATTTCCTAGTTAGGATATAAATATAAATGATTATTGGGAATAATCGTCGGGACATATTTATAGAAAATTTTGAAGTAATTTACAAATTTTTATTATGAAATTGATCATAAAATTGGAACCCACTTCTATAAAGAGTGAGAATTAATGGATATTATAAATAAAAGATGACTTAGAATTAAATTATTGTGTCCTGATCTGTTAATGATTAGAGTTGCACAGCAGAAATAGATTCACTATTTTCACTGAGCATATTAATTAATTTGTTCTGATATAAATGTTTATTTGATTGAAATGTATGTTATTTGCATCAATGTTTGTTTTTGTTTAAACTTAGTTTAAAATGTGGAATTGAATAAAAAGTTATAATTCAAAGAATTTATAAACCCATCTGAATTTGGATGAATCCAATTATTAATAAAAGCTAGCGGTTTCTTCAAAATAGAACCGATGGGGAAAAAAATGTGTTTAAGTGATTAATATTTATAATACATAGAATGATAAATTATATATATATGTCTAATTAAATTGGGAATTGAAAAAATATACTTAATAAATAAAATAAGATATAATAAAAATTGATTATATTTATTATAAACAAGCAAATATTTTGGAAAAGCATAAAGTATTGAAAATATATGTATGTCATATGGAAATTTAATATTGTGTTAAATTGCCCGTTGAGTGGTTTTAGAATTCTGGTCGATACGACTGATCAACGTTATCGATATGAATTCCTAAACATTAGGATGAGACATTCGAAGATAGTGTTTCAGGCAATAAAATATTTTCAGAAATAATATTTAGTAAGTGTATAATGTTTTTGAAAAAAAGGTAGAATTTTGAAATGAGTTAAATATTATACATGATAAAATGGACAGTTTGGAAACGTTGTTTTGATGGTAAAACAATATTTTCTATAAGTGTATAAATTATATTTTTAAAAGGAGATGCCTTGGGATAATTGGATAAATAGAATTAAGTATTTAAATGAGAATGAGCATTATTGGAAAACTAGAGTATTACTTAGAAAGATATTTTGGTAAAAATTTATTTGGCGTTTGTAAATTTTTATATATTCATTTACAAAGATGCATGTTAAATAAATTGGATGTGGTACTTTTAGATGATTGCATTGTGCATATTATATTGTTGTTTGAATGAACGTCAAGATTTATAATTTTTTTAAGTGTAGAGTGAGATAAAACTTATTTATATGAATAATTTCTTGGTTCAAAATGGTATCTTATTGTTTAAATTTTAAAAATGCAAGTCCAATAATCTTTCTGTTAAGCTGTTCTTTTACCCGATATTCTAACAAATTTAAAGAAATATGTTTTAAAATATGCCATTTTGATATAGAATACTATAATATCATGCTTTTCTAATGAGTATATATGCCAAATAATTGGAGGTAATCGAACATTTGTAGATAATGGCAATTTGAAAACTGGAAGTAAAAAGTAGAGCCATATTTGCACACATGCATATGTGTGTCTGCACGTGCATGCATAGACATGCACATATTTTTTTTAAATAACTATGTGTGGTAGTTTCGGCTTCAATTGCTAAGATACAAGGTCTAGATTGTTATGGCATAATTCATTTTCTTTATGTTAAAAGAGTTCGGCTTCTAGACTTGTGCAGTAGAAATTTAAATGAAAAAAAAGAAGGAAAATAAAGAAAATAAAGAAATAAGGCCTTACATAAGGTGATGTGTTCCGTGATATGGCACAGTGCACACAGAGCATGTCAATTGTTTATGACAAGGCAATATGCAATAGATTTTATCTAGCATACATTTGTAGGGCTTGGGTTCGGAAGGTGCAAAAGGTGCACATAATTTTGTTTTCTAATGCCATGTAAAAAATGTAAATCATAGGTTTGACAATCAAAAAAAATTTATGTGGGAAATTTTTTAAAGTACCACAAGTCTGACAAGAGCCAATAGAAAAGTTTTGTGGCTTTTGTGAGCCTTGCACTATTACAGATTATGCTAAATAACATAAGTTTGGAACCAGTTGCATTGTATATGAGTTTATAGTGATAATTTTCAAAAGATGTATGTGCACCATGTCAATGTGTGAACACACATGTTCATGTCTATGCATGTAAATGTTAGTGTAGTAGTTTTCATTTTATGTTAATTATATAGCTCTAAATGGCTTGAGTCTTATGAAACAATTGTTTTTCTTCTACAGTAAAAAAAAGTTAGAGAAATCAATAATATGGATTAATTTTTTAAAATGCAATTTATATTTCACGCCCTTCCAATTCCACACCATCAACACATAATAAAATAAATTTCACACAATGAAAATTGCAAAGGACATGGATTTGAAGTGTTATCTTTCAACATATTTAGTGTGATTATCAGATATGCCAAACCAAGGATGTCAAATAAATTCGCAAACTTGTATATATTTAAGTGACTTGGAAAAAAAAGTAAACAACCAACTATTTTAATTTTTGTTATACAACAATCTACTATCCTCATTCAAGAACTATATAAGAACTAATTTCTATTGGATAAAGAATTATGTCATGAGAATGCTAGTTGATGTTTCTGTCAACTTGTTGAATTGGAAAACATGTAATTAATTGTAAATATCATTTCTATTTAAAGTACATATTTATTTCAACCAAAATAAATTGCAGGCAGTTTGGAGCTGCTGCTCGATGATATAAACACCATCCCATTGACTAAATAATATCTTATATTTAAATTGCTAGTTTGTTGATATATTGGTTCAGTTTAAAATTATCATATTCAAGTTGGCATATTCCATAATAAATAAATAAAATTTGCTACTATTAAAAACGTATACTGTATATATATGTCAGTTAGTTGCACTTCAGTACCTTCCTAGTACACTTTCATATATTGTGATATCAAAGTTGATTCAAACTTCTAAGGCTAAAATATAGAGCTAGCTTAATTGAATGCAAGTTTATTTAATTTCATGCCTGTTTTGAACATTGTATATACATTGGGAAGTTAAACCAAAGATTCTTTTCCATTACTTACATATTCTCTTGTATGATTTTGAATCAGAAAATTGACCTTATTAATTAATGTTGGGTCTGTATGCAACTTGATTTCATGCCAATAGTATCATAGTTTTTATTAGCATATATATATATATATATATATATATACAAGATTCTTGTGAAGTTTTGATCTGATCTTGTCGATTCTTCTTTCATTGGAAATACATTTAAATAAATAACAAGTTAAATGTTTATCACTTTCCAATATTTTGTGTTTAAGTGAGGTAAAAATATAAATTTCGACGAGTAGTGCTTGCTGTTCTGAAATGAAAATTTCTCAAAAAACTAAGCCGAACTAATTTGTTCATAACGTTTGAATGGATTATCCGATTTTAATGATTTTGCCCATTGCGAAAAGCTTTAAACTTAAGCTACAACTTTTGTTTGAAGTATTTTGCGAAATTTCGTTGTTTTCAAGGCTAAAATTGCCATTTTATTAGGCAGACCTGCACATATGCTTTGATTTCATAATTTAATGTTTTTAGAAAAAGCTTTCGAAATTCTTTGCATAATTAATATTGTAATGATCCGAAAAATGTTTAGGGAAATTAGAACCTTATGATACAATTCAAGCTTTGAGAACATATTCTGATTTGGTATTTTCAACTTTTAAATGTTTATTGAAAGAGGGTCGTACATAGATGTGATGTTATTCCTATAATTGATGGTTGCATATTTATCCTATTTCTTCACTTTATGCAACTAATGTCTATATTGAGTTGAGATTAGGTGCGCAAAAAATTTAGATTCGTGTTTGACGCTCGAAGGAAGTTGCAAATTCATAATATATGATATGGTTTGTTGATTTAAATAACGCAAAACTTATAAATTGGTATATATGCGATTTTATAACATTCTTATTTGAGTTAAGCACATGTACGGGTAGATTGTATGGATAAGGTGACATGTATTTACATATAAATTAAGAAAAGTCACTTAAAAACGCTAAATAAAGGTACTATTTTGGATTAAATACAGAAATGATAAAAATATTAATATATATTGTGTTTCCGACCATGTGGTCGATGTATATCGTATATATTATATTTGCGAAATTGCAAACGACTTTCCGTACAAAGAAGACTATGCTGAAATTTTCCAAAAATTTTAACACTTAGAAAATTTTCAATAAATTTTCATATACGAAGAAACGGAAATTAATGAATGAATCTATTTAAATTTATAACATATGATAAGTTTGATTCTAATGTTAACTGCTTAAGTTTTGATCGAGTTTCAACTTAATAGTAAAATTCGAAGAGTGTTAATGTTTGTATGTATTTTTGATGTCTTCCTATAAGAAATTGCGAGGATGCAATTTTCATAAAGGGAAGGTCTGTAACAACCCTATTTTCGAAGCCTGATATTCTAGTTGTACTCGATTTCAATTTGGATAATTTTAATTTTGGAATCAAATATTTATATAATTAAAGTCTATTTAATGAAGAATTTTGTTACAATAAAATCAAATTAGTTAATGAATTCCTTTTATAATAATATATTGATTCAAATAAAATGTATTAATAAATATGAAATATTTTAAAAGTATAAATAATTTTGTATAATTGAGATAGATGAAAAGAAGTTATATTCGATATTCACTAAAACTGATAAATTGATGAAGATGAATAAATTTATTTTTATATCAATACAGTGAATAATTAAATAGAATGGAACAATATCGAATTAAATGAAACTAGGCGGTTGTTGAAATAAATGTATTAATAGAATGAAGTATAAATCAGTTTAAAAGATAAAAATCATAATGTAGTTATAAATAAATTAAAATGGGTTACTTAGAAGACGAAGAATAAATAGGAATGAAAAATAAACACATTCTTTAATTTATTAAGGCCCAAAGCCCACTAACACATTTATTAACCTAACCCTTCCCCTAATCTAACTAGATCTTATCCTCTCCTGTGCAAAATGGTTTCCCTTGAAGTCCTAATCCCCAATCAATCATGCAAAAAGGAAACAAAATCGCGCTCGACATGTAGTCGCAAGCGACCAAGGCGTCGCGACCTAATGAAAATCGAATCAGGGAGGCGCAAGATTGGCGCGACCAGGGCAAACAGATGATGGATACGACTTGTTTTAGATGCGTGGAGGGACGAGTGAAGGCCGAAACTTGGAGTTGTGCGACCCGAGTAGCCGCTTTCTCGACTGTAGCAGCGCGGCGAAGGAGGAATTCGCGATTGTAAGGAGGAGCTCGGGTCTATAGCTGGTGTAGGGAGGTGTGTGATGTCGGGAGTGACTTGGGTGTGTTTGTGGTGGTGTTTAGTGAGGTGCGAGCATGAAGAGGAGTGGAACTGGAGGTTGCGATGTGCTGACATAGGCTGGGTGATGGTCGAGGCATGCTTTGTTCTGAAGCAACGAGCATGTGGTGCTGCTAAGGTTTGGGTTGAGGTGAGTTAATCAAATTAACTCACTCATCTATATTTAAAAATGATTATATCTCTTTTTCATACCTTGCTTGATTATGAATTGCAATAATATTTGGTAGCGAATTATTGAAATGCTTGAAGTAAAATTGCTTTTTATAGATTCAATTTCTTTGATGGATGAATTTATTGAATTGTGTGTTAAAACATAGAATTTAATTTGTCAATCGTTGAAAGTTGCTAGTAATTACAAACTTCTTGATCATAAAATGTTTTGATTGATGGATGATAGTACATTCATTATTGAGAGACCGGAGTTGTCGGAAAGCTACTCGGGTAGTTAAATAATTCCGTAGTATGGAATTATTATTTATAGAGCGATGCTGGCTCTAGAAGTTGTATTTTTGATATATTTATTGTGGAATTGTTTAAATGTTTTTTTAAGATTTTCAATATGAGATTTTTTTATGTTTTGATCCCTGTTGGAATTTAGTTAATAGAATATAGTTAAATTATATTATATATTATTAACTTATTTCTTAATTCAAAATTTTTATTCAAAGCTTTTTAAGATGAGTAATATTTATTCAAAGAACCTTTTAAAATTTACTATTATAAGTATATTAAAAATTTGGAAATGTTGTAGAGGCAAAATATAAAATATAGTATTATTTTATAAAAGCTATTATGAAAGTAATAATTTTAATTTCACGTGATTTTGTTATGAAAGTAGTTTAAATGATTTTGAACGAGTTCATAAGCTTTTGTAGATAAGCAACTTTTCTTTAAAATGAGTTTAAGAATTTATAAGTAGAGTTTTAATCATTTTAAAGAAATCCTTTGGTTTATAAAAAAATTCTATTCTAATTTTTTTTAAATAAACTTCTAAATTATTATTTCCAAAGGTAAAACAAAATCCAATTTTAAACTCTTTTCTTTTCTCTTATATTTGAATTGGAATTTTATTGAGATTTCTATCCGAATTTCGTGATTTTCTATGAAACAAAGAATTGTAATAAACGATTGAATTGTCGGATTGGTATGGGTTTTTTTGTATAATTCTTTCGTTTATTACTATAATTTGTTAAATAGAGTTTAAAGTGGAAATTACTAGCTTTTAGTAAATACTTGATTACTATCTGGTATGAGACAGTTAGTTAAATTCTTGTGATTACTGGAGTGGTAGTAATTAACACTTAGAGTTGTATTCTCTTAAGGTGTTCGGATTTCAAACCGATAGATCCCCGAGAGAAGATAACTCATTTTTCATCGATTTGAGAATCGATACATTTTTAGATTTGGGTAGGCAGATCTCTTTCAGAAGATCTGTTATGGTGTAAATACGGTTGTCTCTTTCGAAAGGCATATTTTTACATGCATCGTAGTCTATAAATACTACAACCTATAAGTTTATTTTTTTTATACAATTAGACTATGTTTACCTCTTTCGGTAGGTAAATTTGCATAGGACGGATTAGGTACACAGCTGCTCTTTTCTTTGAGCAGTGTTCCTAACCTGCAGTCTCTTTCGGAAGGCTTCCTTTCTATGTAGCGGGTCTTTTCAGTAGATTTCGTGTCACTGTATTAAACTGATAGATGACTACCATTATTATTTCATTATTGATGATTATTTCTTTCGAGATTTTTAGTATGGATATTCTGTATCCTTTATGGCATTGAGAAATTTTGAATTGATTATCACCATATTATGAAATGATAGTCTATTGAGACTTGATATGTATTTATGAAATGGTGATTTGTTAGATATGCCTTATTTGATTATTTGTCTTATGGGCATATTTTTAGATGACTTATTTTAGAGTTAAGTTATTTATGGAATTATAAAGTAGTGAATTTAATTAATTTTCCTTATTATGATTGTTTGTTCGGCATATTTTATATGACTTATTATTTAAGTCATATAGTTATGATATTAATATCTCACCTTTTTATTTAGATATAGTCTGACCCGTTTATTATTTTTGTACTTGGGTCAGGCCGAGACTTTACTGGTACAGGGACCCGTTAACCTTTGGATTTTGGGCTAACATTGAAGTAGACTATTTTGATAGTTTTAGTTTACTTCATACTTGTATATATTGGCAGTTAGGAGTTTATGTCATCTATATTATATAGTAGTGACTTTGTACCCGATACAAGATTTTGGATATGATGTATATATTTATGTGGGTCTAGTACTGATATTTTATAGACTCACATTCTATTATGTATATGATGATGTATATTATTCCGTTGTGATCTGTGACTCCGATTCTGATTTATCTATATTATATACTGTTCTGAAAATTTTCAATCGGTGTGTTTATTACTGTATTAATACCGTACACATCAAATTTTCAGTTCAGATCCTCCAAAAGGTAAATAAGACGTGTCAGTGTTAGTATAAAAATATATTTACATTCGATCGCCCTTAACCAGCCGTATTCTCCGGATTAGCAGAGAACATTACTTGTTATGTTCTTTACTAAACTGGGCATAGCGGTGGAGTCGTTACAACCTGATTGCCCAATGCGAACTCTAGTTCCTTTCTTCTCTTAGCGGCATAACTCTTCTTTCTTGGCTGCATAAATTTCATTCTAGCATGAATCAACTCTTGCCAAGCTGGGTCCTAACAGAAGTCTATCTCCTATGTCTAACTAACAAATAAGTTACTTACATGGGCTACCATAGAGCGCCTCAAATGGTGCCATTCCGATACTCGGTTGGTAACTATTATTATCGGCAAACTCTACCAAATGCAGAAGATCTTCCCAAGATCCTCCAAAGTCTAAAACAAACACCCTCAGCAAATCATATAATACAAGGTTCTGCCTTTCCATTTAACCATCTGTCTGTGGGTGATATGGCGTACTCAAGTTCAACTGTACTTAATGCACCCTTCAAACTTCTCCAGAACTCACTAGTGAACAATGGCACTCTATCACTGATTATGTTGCCTATAATCCCATGGAGACCCATAATATTCTTCACATATAGCTTCACTAGGCAAGCTACCATTCTTGTCGACTTCACCAAGATAAAGTAGGTGCTTTTAGTCAATCTATCAACTATTACACAAATATTATCGTTTCCCATTCTCGACCTTGGCAACTCATCTATAAAATACATCAATACTGAATCTCACTTCCAAATCGGTACTTCTAAGGGATGAAGTAAACCACTTGGGTTTTGATGATCAGCTTTCACTTGATGACATGTGATATGCTTCTTCACACATTCTCCTACGTCTCTCTTCATCCCGTCCCTAAAGTGGACTCGCTTTATGCTGCGGTACATCTTTGTCCTCCCGGAATGAATCGTAAACTTAGACCGATGACTTTCCTCTAAAACCTCTTTTCGGAGATCTCCTACCTTTGGAACGCATAGTCTTCCTTTCTTCATAAGCCATCCCTTCGAGTATATCTCAAATCCTTTTAGACCTTCTACATCTACACCCATCGCTAATCACCTAGTTCTTTCGGCAGATAATTGGTCCTCTTTGTCTCGCACTAATTCTATCCACAAGTGCCGAATGAACTTCCAAACTGCAATGCACTAAGGTCTCAGCTCAATCCCACATCCATTATATAATTCACTTCTCACAAGGCTAATATGTCCAATATATCACCTTCCTCATCATGGATAACACTCCATTTTGCTGCTTTCTACTCAAATCATCGGCAACCTTGCTCTCCTTTCCCTGTTGATACTCAATATCAAAGCCGTATGCTACCAAGAACTCCAACCGTCTTTGTTGTCTCATTTTCAACTCCTTCATAGAGGATAAATACTTTAGGGACTTATAGCCCGTATACAACTCGAATCTCTCCTCTAAAAGGTAATATCTCCAAATCATCAAAGCAAAGATCATTGGTACCAACTTTGAATCGTGAGTTAGATAACAAACCTTACGTGGCCTCAACTGCTTCGATGCATAAGCTATTACTCTTCCTTTCTTCTTCTACAATAATGCTCCTAATCCATTTCCATAAGCATCAGTATACACTACCAAATCCTGATTCCCTTCGGGTCTGATCAAGATAGGAGCATTCATCAATAATCTCTTCAACTCTTGAAATGACCCCTCACACCTATCAGCATAGTAAATTTCTCGCTCTTCCGGGTTAACTTAATTTAGGGTACTACTATACACAAGAAATCCTTAATGAATCTATAGTAATAGCTCCAATCCCAAGAAACTTTTCGTTTTTGTTAACATCTCTAGTCTCTTCAAATCGTTAATGGTCTCTATTTTTAATAGATCCACTGCTAATCCATTTTCCAAAACAACTACTTAACTTCTCATTTCCAAAATGGCACTTTGAAAACTTCGCCTCCAGTTTGTGCTGCCTCAATGTCTCCAACACTAATCTAAGATGAAATTCATGATCTCTCATTCTTAGATATGCCAAAATATAATTGATGAAGACCAACAAAAGACCTATCCAACTAATCGCCAAAGATTCAGTTCATAAGATCTAACGCTAGAGCGTTAGTCAGCCCAAAAGGTATAACTAACCACACATAAGAACCTTATCGAGTTCTAAATGTAGTAAAAGAAACACTATCTTCAGCTACCCTTATTTGGTGTAATCCCGATACCAAACCTAACTGCGAGAATACTCTTTCTCCACTCAATTGGTCAAACAAGTCATCTATCCTAGGAAATAGAGAATGATTATTCAATGCTAACTCATTCAACTTCCAACAGTCGACACACATTCGGTGTGATCCATATGACTTCCTCACAAATACTGTAGATGCTCCCCATAGTGAAGTACTTGGCCTTATGAAACTCTTACGCTGAAGTTCCACTAGTTGTTCTTCGATTCCTCCATTTCTTGGGCGGCATTCTTCTGATTGGTCTACTAACAAGTTGTGCCTCTAACATTAAGCCTATTTGGCATTCAGTCACCCTTCTAGGTGGCAATCTCGTTACCGGTTCAAAAACATATGTAAATCCCAAACCACCAGTATGCTACTTATCTCATATTCATAATCTCCCCTTGCACACAATATCAATCTTGACCTCCACTTCATTATGTCTAATGCTATCATAATCCTTTCTCCACCACTTGGATTTTGTAAAGTTGCCAACTTATCAAAATAATAGTTCCTAGTGTCACTACGCACTAACCAACCCATATCCAAAATTACCATACACTATGAAGTTAAATACACATGGGTCGCAAACAAACAAATGTACACATAAATCAAAGTCAAGATCAGAGCACCTTAACCCAAGACTGGCATACCCACCGATAAGATTAACTACACATAAGGACATAACCAAATAAGCAATATCTCGTTCTAACCTATCAACCAGTCTTTTGAAATGAAAGAGTGTGTATCAACATTACCAAAAGAACTCTAATTGATATATCAGAAATCAAACCATTTCTCCAAGCGTAACCCCTTCCTTTTCTCCTCAACAGTCGGTCCTGTTGAAGATTCCTCCAAATCATACACTTTTGCCTGCATCAATTCTAGACAATACCTTTTCTTATGGCCAGGCTAATTGTATCTAAAGCACTTAGCCTTATCCTTGTTCTCCGACCGGGTACACTTAGTAGAGTAGTGTGCCTTTTAACCATAGTTAAAATAGTTAACTTCCACCGCATTTGGCTTCTGAACTCCTCCTCCCGAGGTCTTCCTTCCTTTTTGATTCTTATTTTACTTTTGATATAGGTTGAATATCTTCTTTGCCCACCTTTGGGTCCAACATCAACCTTCCTCTCCTAAAAAGCAATCATATCTCCTTTCCATTTCTATAACCATTTCAAAAGGAGACAACAAGCGTGCCATCATCAAATGATTCATTCCTTTCCTCAAGGCTTCAATAAATTTCTCGTGTTTTATGAGTATTAATGTTCTCCCTTCCATACTTAGGCAAAGTATTAAATATACTCGGCCAAGTTCATCTCTCATTGCCTCAAGTTAAGGAATTTCCTACACAAAGCACTCTTCTGCAATTCAGGTATAAACTGAGCCTTGAGTCGCTCTTTAAACAGCTCCCACGTTATCTCCTTCTCTGTTACTTCAATGGTCAACACTTCCCACCACTCTAAAGCATCCTTTTGAAGCTAACAACAAGTCAACCTCCTTTTCAGAGCATTATCATAACCTATGTCTCCAAAGATGCACTCAAACACCTTCAACCAATTTACATTTCTAAAGCAGACTCCTTCCCCATAAAAACCTTTCTTCCACAGTTCTTATAATCCCGTGTCATTATAGAAATGCCACTCCTCTAGCTACTACCAACCTTGGCTCAAAAACTTAAGCTAGTTGTTACCTCATCATCTTCATTACAAACTGACGGAACAAAGCATTCATACCCATTCCTTCAACATCTAGGGCAGGTGTTTGAGTATCGGCTTTAGCATGAACTTCCGGGGTTATCTCCCCTCCTTGGCCATTAGTTTGCGTACTAGCAGTTCCTCCATTAGCATTTTCTCATGCACCTCCTAACATCAAACGTCTGCTTCACATCTCCATTCTTGCTTTCTACGTAACGAAGTTTTCATAAGAAATAAAAGTAAAGAGAGTGAGAGCAATAGTAAAGAACATATATATCCACCTATATATTTATATCAAAAGAAAAGTATGTTATATATATAGCATATTTCCTCCCCAAGGTGTTAATTCTTTACTATCTAGTTTCTACTTAGATATCTAGTTAGCTCTATTTTACTAAATTGTCCCTTAACTTAAGCTCTAATACCAAATTGTAACATCCCCATTTCGAGACCTGAAAATGAACGGTGATGATCCTGTAGTCATCATTAGAATTATTTCAACAACAAAGTGGGATCGGTATTTTTTTCATAATATTATGTAAACCGAGCAGCTAAATAAATTTTACTATGCATAATCGCCTTTATATTTAAAAATCCCAAAATAGGCTTATGTAGGGGTAAAATATAATAAACAAAAATAAGTGTCGCTCCCGACATATGATGACGCTGACACTAACACTTAACCAGTTATATATCCTAGTTTTACAACATCAAAATAAAAAACTTTTATTAGTTACTAGCCTCCTGCTTCATCTTCAGCTTCTTTATTCATCTTTCCACAAGTAACCTTTCTAATCCATAAACCCATCCTACTCAAATGAGTACCTATGAGTTTATGAGAAATAATAAAAACATGGATTAAAATATAAAGACTGATATGAGTAAAACTTTATCCTAAACATACACATAGCGAGACACCACAGGTAAAGCACAGAATGAGTTTCCCCCTCACTAATTCATCATAGCTACTACACCGTATCATGCAAACAATCATTACAGCATAAGTACTCATATAGTTTCATTTTAGTTATAAGTATTCCCTATACTTAACATTCAATTATAAAGCATGTCATATGTACATATTCAGCCATTACCATTTACGTATATCCTATGCTTACCATCTAGCTGTTATGAGTCATGTCATACAGTCATTAATCACATCACAAACATCACCTAGACTCTTCTTTAGGTGTTGATATTACAATCATCGTTAACTTATTTTAGTGATTACCTTCCTAGGTCTATCTATTAATAATTTATCTTTTTCTCGAATAACGTCACTAATGAAATAGCCACCCATTCCACTATAGGAGCCACCCTGACCAAAGCTACATAGACTTAACTAGGAGGTTGAATGCAAGCACTCTGAATACATTCTAGTGAGTAATATTACTAAGTGTCGATAACCCCTCTTAGTCCCGAAACACTTCGTTTCAAGTTATCGATTCATCAAAGCACATCCATTTGATGTTATTACTCTCCCTAAGGTTTTATTTCTGAATTGAACCCTATAAACTTTCATGTCTTGGCACCTTACCATATACCTTTGAATTTTAGACTTCATCAGTCTTGGCACTCTGTTCATTCAACAACTCCATGAGTTGATATATTTTATGATCTTAAGTTCAATCTGTTTCTTTCATTATTTTGTTATGTACCCTACACATTGTTTAGATAAAACATTTTATCTTTAATTTAAATGATACAACTATCAGTTTTTATCTTCCTTAAGCTTAGTCCATTTCAAAGTTTAAATAAGTTACCATAATTTAGCTTATAAATTACCTTTCATAATTTTATCCTTATGACATTTCAAAACCAACGTCTTGGAAACTGGCTTCTAAAATATCAATAAAAATTCTCTTATTTTACTTGAGAAATTTCTCTTCACTAGCTATCACAACCCTAATTTAATAGTTATCAAATGTTGACATTTATTTGGCTATCGTTCATCAAGGCCATCATATATCAACTTATCGCACTACAAAACTGTTGCACTTTTAAGCTATCACATTAAAATACTTTCGCCATATTGACCTATAGCAAGACGAACCAATAGCATGTCAAACCTATTGCATCTTAAATCTTCTGAAGGTCAAGCTTTTATAAACTATCGCATGTTGAAATTTTAGGTTATCATAGGTTAAGGCTTAAAGCCATCGGATGTCAAGATTTAAGGGCTATCATATGTTGACATTTAAAGCTATCGCATATTGAAACTTACAAGTTATCGCATGAGTTTTGTAGCTGTCGCAGGTTGAACATTTATAAGCTATCAGAACATTTATAAGTCACTGGAGGTTGAGCTATCGCGGGATGAACATTTATAGGTTATCGCAGGTTGAACATTTGTAAGCTATCATAGGTTGAGTTTTCGAGCTATCACATGCCAAGACGAAAAATCTATAACTAAATGGAAAATGATATATTTCCTTAATAAAGCAACAACTTTTAACCTAACCAGTACACATATCATTTGTTTAGTGGTAACTTTTATGTTGAAACTGTTTTCCCTGATCATTGCTACAAATTAATTCTACGTAGTTATGTTAGGACCGTGTAGTATACCATGGAGGGAGGGTGAATATGATATTTAAAATTTAGAAGATAAACAAGTAAATAATGCAGTAATGTAAATGAAAAAAGTAAATGACACACATATGTATCCAACTTTGACCATTAACTAGTTAATGCCTACTGCTGGCCCCAAATTTACTACTAGAATTATATGTTCCAACTTTCACAACACCTATAAACCCGCACTCCCTGTTAACCCTAATATAATAATCCTATACCTAGTAACACTGCTTTGACTTTATTTTCAACTTGAGAATTTTTAAAAATACCAAACGTAGCTCAATCCTAAAAAAAATTTGAGTTCAAAATTAAAAAGGAAAATACAAAAGCTAAATCAAGAAATTGCCCCTTAAAGAACATAAATTATATCTAAATGAAAAGCCTAATGAAGGCAAAAAAAAGGTTGTTTCTATTCTCACCTCACTTTCCTCCTTTCACATCCTATTTAGTTTAAAATAATTGTCTCACCCCACTTTTTATTTTTCGCCCCACTTCATTCCGAAAATGCTTCCACCTTTCATAAACCATGTTCAAATATAACGTGGTTGGTCAACGAATCTCACTCGGTTCAAATTAGGTTATCATACAAACTTCGCTCAATCATAACTAGGCTATTATATGAATCTAGTTCGGTTGGAGCGAGGTTGTTATACAAATCTCGTTTGGACCAACTAGAATTTTACATAAATCTTGTTTTATTGGAACTTATTTTTATTACTATTTCCCTTGAACGTAATCCGTTGTGGTTTGAAGATAGGTGCAATTTTGAAATATTAAAAATTAATAGATTAGTGGTGTGTGAAAGGTGGAAAGTGTACTGTGTATGTGAATAGAGCTGGCAACAAAAGTTCCCTTTTAAAAATGGCGTATGAGTTCCTTCCCTTTAATTTTTTGGATAATTTGTTAATGTAGGCCAATTTTAAAAACTAATTACAAATTTAGATCAATTTTATAACTTATTACAAAAATAGACCACTTTATGCCATCAGCACCACGCGTACTGGCGGCATTTCAAATGCCGCCAGTACGTTTGTTCTTTTTTTAAATTCTGAGCGGCATTTCAAATGCCTCCTAGAATTTTCTTTTTTTACAAAATAGTCATTTGAAATGCCGCAAACTATTTTTTTTCTTTCTAAAATGTAACGGCGGCATTTGAGATGCCGCCAGTACACATAGCGCTGATTTGACACAAGCTGGACTATTTTTGTAATAAGTTTTAAAACTGGTCTAAATTTATAATTAGTTGTTAAAATTGGCTAAATTAAAAAATTATCCTAATTTTTTTCATACTCGTCTTCACTTCTTCACATCCACAAAAGAAACTGTCTTCCTCAAAACCGTGCCAAACAAGAACTACACATAAAATGAAAGAGGAATCTTGCTTCTCAAAACAAAACCGTCCTCCTCAAATTCGCACTTCTAAAACAAAATCACTTCGCCTAAAAAAATACATGCGCCGCCCCTCAGTGTCACCTAGTCAATTCGCATACTGCTTCTGTCGCTAAATTGTCGAATTATCATGTGAAGGTAGCTGTTGCCTAAGATCCGGTCATCGAGTTTGGAATTTGTTGATGAAGATGTTGCCTTTATCACGAAGATTGTTGCCTGAGATAGCACGAAGTCGAGGTGCTTGCATCGTCGGAGAACTGAGCATCGCCTGCTGATCGTAGGTGGTGGTTGTGATGCCTTTGATTCTTAGTGATCGATGCTACGAATTGTGGTATTAGAGTTATAATGAGTTGTCAGTGTGATGCAGACTACTCTGTCAATGAATCTCGAAGTGTCACTTGAGTTTGGCTGGGTGATAATCTAGAGTGTTTTTTCTTCGGGTCTGACTGCTTAGAATCTGGAGTTGTGCTTCCTCCTGATATTCGCCAATTTTTGTGAGATGATGAAAATGAAAATATCAAATTTGTGAAAGTAATGAAGGTGTGTGGTTCTGGATGCTGAAAGATGATAGTGGCTGGTAGGGTCCTTTTCCTTGACTGGGCTCTGGTTACTGTCATGGTGGAACCAGAGTTATGGTATTCAAATACAAGAAACACAGACAAAGAAGAAGAAGAAGAAGAGGTGGTGATAAAACAGTTGAGAAATGAGATGAATTCAAGGTAAGACAGAAAGAGGTGATGAAATAAAATGCCGAAGAAAAAATATGCATAGGTAAGAACAAATAAAAGAAAAGTGATCTTTTTATCGACTTTCTTCATATGAAATGTACACATGATCTGATCCATATTTATACAATTTTCACCACTGACTTATTCAAACTAGCCGTTGGCATTACAACTCATAGTCAGCTAATCATGGTTTAAAAAATAAGAAACTATATATTGACTGGGCTATGCACGTGCACAGTGTGCACATTTCTTCCTCTAATCATCATTTGTTATTTTCCTTCAATTAATTGCTTCCTCATGGTCCTGTGTCTTCAATGAGCCTTCAATGTTGCAGGTTGATTTGTTATGTGTTCGACAGCTTGCACTAGATGTTCAATGAAATGCCAGGGTGCAACAATTCCCCCTCCCGTGAAAGAGGGACCTTGTCTCAAGGTCCAGAGTTGGAAATTTTCGTATTGTAACCCAATACTCTTCCCAAATCGCGTCTGTTTCGGGCTTATTCTTCCATTTTATCAATGTTTGTGCTACAGGTTTGTTGTCTCGAGGTATTAATCTTCGATCAAGAATTCTTTTAGGCTCATCGACAATTTCGTCTTTGAATGGTGGAAGGCTTTGTTGAAGAATCATCTTTGTGCCCAGTTTCTTTTTCAATTGGCTGATATGGAAAACTGGATGTATATAAGCACCTGCAAGTAGCTCTAATTGGTATGCAACTTCTTCAATCTTCTTTATTATTTTAAATGGTCCAAAGTATTTTGGGGATAGTTTATTTGTTTTAGTTGTACTAACCGAAATTTGTCTATATGGTTGTAATTTAAGATAAACCCAGTCATTCATAGAAAAATGTCTCTCTGTCCTATTTCTGTTGGCAAATTTTTTCATTCTTTCTTGTGCCAATTGTAGGCTATCCTTTAGAAACTACAAGGTTATATCTCTAGAAAATAAATGTTATTCTACTTGCTCTACTTTTGCAGTGTGAGGAACATAGGACAGAAGTGATGGTGGTTGCTTCACGTAGATAACTTCATACGGTGTCAGCTTTATAGGTTCTTTCCAGGAAGTATTGAACCAATATTCTGCCAATGTCAGCCAATTAGTTCATTCACTAGGTTGGTGTGATACAAAACAACGCAGGTATGTCTGTAAAACTTTGTTTGTAACCTCAGTTTGACCATCTGTTTGAGGATGATAGGCTGAGCTAAACTTAAGTGTGCAACCTTGAAGAGAAAACAATTCTTGCCAAAAATTACTCAAAAATATTGAATCCCTGTCACTAACAATTGTTTTTGGCATTCCATAGAGCTTAAAATTTCATCAAAAAATATCTTTGCTACCTGCTTTGCTATGTATGGATGTTGCAGGGAAAAGAAGTGTGCATATTTTGATAACCTATCAACCACTACATAGATTACTGTAGCATTGTTACTCTTAGGCAAGTGGGGTGATAAAATCCATCGATAAATCAGTCCATATATTTTCTGGGATTGGTAGTGGTTGTATGAGTACAAGATAAGCAACATTTTCTGATTTTGATTTTTGACAAGTATCACATTGTTTGACATAAGCCTATATTGATTTTTTAATATGCTTCCAGAAAAAAGTTTTCTTTATTTTCTTGAGTGTCTTCTTTACCCCTGAATGGCCACCTAAAGGAGATGAATGAAATTCAAAGAGGATGGAGTTTATCAAAGGAGTTTGTGAATGATCAAATAGGATTATGCCCTTATAGAATATTAAATCATCAAGTATTTGGTATTTGCTGGAGGGTAGACTGCCATTTAAAATCTGCTCTTTCTTTAATATGAAGAAAGGAGCTTGATGTATCTGTCTTCTCAATTGAGTTATACAGTCAGGTTGTACTACTGACAAAGCATTCACATCTATTTTTTCATGCATTCTTGAAAGACTGTCTGCAATGACATTTTCTCGACCTTTCTTATATTCAACTTGGTAGTTATATCCATGATGCTTCGCTAACCACTTGCCTTGAATTCCAATAGTCAACTTTTGAGATAACAAATGTTGTAAACTTTGATGGTCTACTCGTATAATAAATTTTCTGCCCAATAAATATTGAGACCACTTTTTTGTTGCAAGAATTAAAGCTAGTAGCTCTTTCTCATATGTGGATAATATAAGTTTCTTCCTTGTAGTGGTTGACTGATGTATGCAATGAGTTTACCACTTTGAAGAAGGACAACACCAATTCCCGAGCCACTAGCATCACATTCAACCACAAAATCTTTGGTGAAGTCTGGCATTGCTAAAACAAGTGGGTTAATCAAACAAGATTTCAATTTGTAAAATGCATCAGTAGCCTCTTGAGTCCATAAAAAAGAATTCTTTTTGAGCATTGTTGTTAGTGGTTTTGCTATCAATCCATAATCTTTGATAAATTTTCTATAATAGCCTGCAAGTCCTAAGAATCCTCTGAGTGCTTTGATATTGTGAGGTTGTGGCCAGTCCATCACTGCTTTTGTTTTTTCTTTGTCCACAGCAATACCATTTTCTGAAATAATATGACCCAATATTTGATCTGGTCTTCAGCAAAAGAACATTTAGATAAATTGATAATTAGTTTATTGTCTTGCAGAGTTTATAGTGTAATTTCCAGATGTTTTAGATGATCTGCCCAGCACCTGCTATATATTAAAATATCATCAAAGAAGACAAGAATAAAATGTTTTAAATATTTTTCTAAAATGATGTTCTTAAGAGATTGAAAGGTAGATGGAGCATTTATTAAACCAAATGGCATAACTAAAAATTCATAGTGACCATTATGTGTTCAAAAGGCAGTTTTATGGATATCATTTCTATTCATTCGAATTTGATGGTAACCAGATTTTAAATCTAATTTTAAAAAATATATAGAGCCATAAAGTTCATCTAATAAATCATCTATTAAGGGAATTGGAAATTTGTTTTTAATTGTTTGTCTATTTAATGCTCAATAATCGACACAAATTCTCCATGAGCCATCTTTTTTTTAACCATCACAACTGATGCTGAAAATGAACTTGAACTAGTTCTAACAATGCCTGAGTTAAGCATATTAGTGATTAATTTATCTAGTTCATTTTTTATATGATGTGAATACCTATAGGGTTTTAAACAGATTGGTTTTGATCCCCCTAACAGTGGAATTTGATGATCACACTCACGTGCAGGTGGCAGTGAATTATGTGTAGTGGTTACAGCAGGAAATTTATCAAGTAAATGCTGAATATCTGGATGAGTTTGTGACAAATTGGGTGTTTGTACAAGTGCAGAAAAAAGCATGAAATGTAGATGAGCCAATGTAAATTCCTTTGTGGCATTTTTATCATTCAGAGTTTGAAAATCAAAGGGAAGTAAAGCCTTGCCATTTATATTCTTTACCATTATAATAAAATCTGGCTTGTAATTTTTTAAAATTAAAGCAAACTTCATCAAGTTCTCTCATCCATTGAGTACCCAATACAATATCACATCCTTCCATAGGTAAGACTAATAAATCTATGAACATTTTACATCCTTGACAAGATGATAAAACTTGAGAGCAAATGTCATTACCTTGGAGCTTTTGACCATTAGCAACCTGAACCTCATAAGCTGATGTTTGTGTTTTCTTCAATTTTAACTTTTGAGCTAACTTGCTACTAATAAAACTATGAGTGGATCCCAAGTCAATTAATAATATAACATTTTTATTGTTAATACTACCTTTAACTTTGATAGTATGTAGAGTGGGAATCCCTAAGTATGCATTAATATAAATTGATAGCAAGGTATTATCAGTGTTTAAATCATTATCTGGCACAACTAATTGTAGATGATCATTGCTAGAATCATCAGTTTCTGAATCAGTGTTTAACTCAATAATACCTTCTAAAATATAAATTTATTTAGTTTTACATTTATGGCCATAGTGATAATTCTCATTGCAACCAAAACAGAGATTATTTCTTTTCTTGTCTAAAATTTCTAATGGGGTAAGAGTTATTATTTTCCCTTGCTTGGTAGAAGAGTTGTCTTTATTAATTCCAAAAGAGTTTTTAAAATTGGCAGAATTCCTGAAATTATTTTGTTTAGTAAATTTATTGGTTAAAAGCCATTTTGTTTCAAATATTTTTGCAAGAGAAACTGCAGCATCAAAATTTGAAGGATTATTAGCAATAACATCATATTTTATTTCTTCTTTTAAACCCCCTAAATTTTTTTGTAAAAGGTGAGTAGGTGATACTTGTTCAATCATGCCTTCAAGTTGTTCAAATTGATTTACATATTGCATGACTGATGCTGTCTGTTTCAAAGAAGAAAAAGTATCATATGGTCGTTCTAATTCATTTGGAGTAAAGCGTACCTGAATTGCTTTGTAAAAAACTAGCCAGTGATCATAATCTTGAACATTGTGTGAATATCTAAAGAACCACTACAGTGCTTCTTTTCTGAGGTGATAGGAGCAGACATGTACCCATCCTTGCACATTTGTTTTTGTTTTATTGTATTTGAAGAAATTTTCGACTTGCCTTAACCAATCAATAACCCTATCTTCTCCTGAAAAAAATAGGGAAGTCAATCTTTATATTTAGCTTGGATAAATCTCTTGCTGGAGTAAGTGGATTATTAGAGTTTCTTGATGGAGAATTTTGGTCATTGTGAATGTTTTCTAGTCTAGCAAGTATAGGTGGTCTGTTGTTGGGAGGAACATAAATATTAGATCTTGCTGGAGAAGAAGAAAGAGGTATGGAGGCAGGTCTGTGATCCAAATTTCTGTAATTCTTGATATTATGAATCTCTGGAAAAAAATTGCCATCATTTCTTGTATTTTATCCATCTTCTCATTGTTTTCTTGACTGCTTCTTGATAGGCTTTGAGTAGTAAGTGACAAGTCTTGAGTTGTTTTTTCTAACCCTTTTAATGATAGAGCAGTCCTATTGTTAATCAAGCATTGTTTCTGCCAAATTTCAGGTAATGTCTCATCAATAGCAGATTCAAGTGAGGAAGAAGCTTCAGGATCAGAGGAGGCACTTGGTTGGTGAGGGTCTGTATCACCCTCAGGAAGCTCTGATACCAATGTGGTAGGGTCCTTTTCCTTGTGTGACTGGGCTCTGGTTACTGTCATGGTGGAACCAGAGTTATGATATTCAAATACAAGAAACACAAACAAAGAAGAAGAAGAAGAGGTGGTGATAAAACAGTTGAGAAATGAGATGAATTCAAGGTAAGACAGAAACAGGTGAGGAAATAAAATGCAGAAGAAGAACTATGCACAGACAAGAACAGATAAAAGAAAAGTGATCTTTTTATTGACTTTCTTCATATCAAATGTACACATGATTTGATCCATATTTATACAATTTTCACCACTGACTTATTCAAACTAGCCGTTGGCATTACAACTCATAGTCAGCTAATCATGTTTTAAAAAATAAGAAACTATATATTGACTTGGCTGCGCACGTGCACACGTGCACAGTGTGCACATTTCTTCCTCTAATCATCATTTGTTATTTTCCTTCAATTAATTGCTTCCTCATGGTCGTGTGTCTTCAATGAGCCTTCAGAAACTTGTACATTGGATCCAAAAGAGCTGCAGGTTGATATGTTATGTGTTCGACAGCTTTCACTAGATGTTCAATGAAATGCCAGAGTGCAACAATGGCTATTTAAGTTTTCTTTCTTTCTTCAAACTCTTCTTATTGAAATGGTGCACAACAGGCTGTATAATTGATTGACTTTGATGATGCTCTAATTGGAGACGAAGTTGAATAATTGCATGGTGACGCTTAAAAAAATAAAAAAAATTAACTGTGCTTTGTTGATGTTGAACTATAATTAGGGATGGTGGAATATGTTTTTGAATGAGTTGTTGCAAAGAAATTTATGTTGATCAGATTGATATAAACTTATGAAGCTTTTGATATGTTTTGAGAAATTGATCAAATGGAATTTTAATCCGATAAAAAAAATGATTGAGATGGTAGAGTTTACGTAGAATCGTTTGAGAGAGATAATTGGAGCATGAAAGGAGTGCTAGAAGGAGAGCAAAATGTGGGATATTTTAAATGGAAAGATCCAGTATTTTGAATTTGTCGTTAAAAAAATGTATATTATATAAGATAATTTTCTTTTTTGTTTGAGTTATTTGCCTCCGTGATATTTTCCTTTATAATTTTGATTTATAGTCTTAAATCAATATTGAACTCATAAGGTAAAACATTAATTTGCCCTTTCATGAATTTGAAAATATTTGATTTGAGGTCCAAAGAGAATATAATAATTGATTCTTCCTTTTTATATTATTTCTGAAAGCATCCCTTGACATTGAATTGTATGTATGAAATTCAGACGGGTGTGGCACAAAATACAAAGCAATCTTGTTATTCTATAAATACACAACACTAAATAAATGCGTTAAAACAATATAGTTTATTAATATCAAAAAATAATAATTGTATTTATTGTGCTTATTTAAATCTTAAAAATAATAATAATAAACACATTAAAAACAATATTAATATCAAAAAATAATAATTGTATATAATGTGTTTATTAGTATCAAAAAATACACAACACTAAATAATTATTATGAATAACGACACTTTAGCGGCCTGTTATTTGCGGAAGCATGCAATAATCTCATATGCGAGTTTAAAATCTCGGGATCGAAAAGTGACGCTTTGAGGGCCTAAGTTAAAAGGGGATGGAACAGTGGTGGACCTCTCTACATCCCTGGCCTACACAATTAGGTTTTAGAAAAATGTATGTCTTAAAAAGATTTCTATATATTATAATGACAAACACATATTATTTTTTATAGAAAAAAAATGTGTTTGCTATGTGATATATTGAAGCAATTTAATTGAAAACAAAATTGTGCTTTAATGATTTTTTAACTACACGCACAAAAAGAAAATCAAATATAAAAAATATAATTGTTATCATCAAACAAGACGTACACCACACAGTCTCCCCCTTTTGATGATAACAAACAATATGTTAAGATTTGACAAATATAATGCGTGTTGAATGTGTACTCGATATCATAAAATCAAAATCATATCACTATATTTTAATATATATATATAACATGCTCTCTCTACATATGTGGCATAAGTGTTTGAGAATAAAATATTAAACAAATAATATTTCTTTTAATATTAATAATGAATCCATAATGTCACTAAATCTTAATCGCTCCTTCCTCCTTTAATTTTCATCAAAAGTATAAATAATAAATTAATATGATGAGATGGTGATACTAAATGATGAAAATCGATCAAAATATGACATTCGATAGTTAATGAAAAGTCAACCATAAACTATAGCAGCTATGTTGATCAAAGTTATATCCCATTGGTGGAAAGAGAGCGACAAAAAATGTAGTAATATGTCGTGAGGTTCAAATTGTTGGAACTGGGCCAGCCTGGAGCGGAAGTTATGAGTGAATTTCAAAAAAAATTACCATATTGGATCTTTATCGGGCCTATGAAGTCTAATTTATTTAAAATATTACTAAATTTAATTTAAATAAAATATTTTATTTCATTTAATTTTATAAGTAATGAATGGAATTTTATTTAATTCAAGTTTAATTAAATATAATAATACATATAGGTATCGTATACATACATGTATGTGTATGCATACGTAACATAATTAATAATCCGTGCAAGTATAACATGCCCATATATAAATGTTGAGATTTGCATCGCAACGGACATGTTAACTCATCTTATATGTATTGTATGTTATCCAAATATATGTATGTATATATCACTACGCCATAAATGGCCTACTGCAACACAAAAAAAATGTTGGCTCAGGCCCAAAAAATGTTGCCATAGGTCTATGGAAACACTTTTAGGGTGATGCAATTTTTGCCGTTGCCTTAGACCTCAAAGGCAACATTTTGACTATCTAAGGCAACATAAGTAATATTGTTGCAGTAGAACCCTATTTGGGTCTATGGCAACACCCATAGGTGCCTGTAGCAACATTCAAAAATGTTGCTATAGATATTGATTTTCTGAATTTGTGGGGCCCACAATATAGAGCATATTTGATTTTTTAATAGAAATAAATATTTATTTAATAAAATGCTATTTGCATTGAATTTGATATTCAAACAGTAATTTATTTAAATAAATATTTTATTTCAACATTTGAAATAGTACAAATTCCCGACTCCACTGTTTTACAATTCAATGATATATAACACTGATATTCACATATACAGATATTCCTCACTACATCACTCAGTTCACTCATTACATATGCAGTTTCAATTTATACAGACACCGACACTAACAAATATATGACGAGCCGAAGGCGAGCTGAGTGCCGAGCCGAAGGCGAGGCGAGAAGCGGGTCCGGGCGCAGCGCCGGCGGGGGTCCGGGGCACCGCAGTCCCGGCGGGGATCGACCTTTTTCCAGCCATATTCATCCGATTTCGGAAGATCGAGCCTTCTTTGAAACGACGTAAAATGATGCACAAATGAACACCTCCTGCGAATTTGAACACCTCCTCGATGATTGACTTTTGCAACTCTTTCATGGCTTCTTCTGAATCATCCGACCTTTTTCCAGCCATCATTCTTAGCTCTGCCTTGGTAAAAGACCTGAAACCATGATAAATAAAAATTGACATTTCATCGAACATGTTGCGTGTTAATAAGTAATACATTACCCTTCATCGAACATGTTGCCTAATCACCTAATCACAATCGCTGGCATAACCACCCATTCCTTCCTTCCACAAAACAATAACAGCAACCTACCATTCCACCACCAACTTCCTTTCACCAATCCAAACTGCCTTAACCCAAACTCCTCCCTGCTACATTTCAAGCAACAACAACCTTCTCAAGCAACCACTGCATACTTCATTATCGAAACCCCTACCAGCAAACTGCATTTTCTTCCAAACTACCATCTCACAACCAAAACATCCCAAACATGCAACAACAAACAAAGCTCTGACCTATCACTTCATATACTTCAACCTCCATCACACCTTCATATCCAACTTCTACAAACTGCGACAACCAGATTCACCATCCAGCTACAATCAGCCACAAACTCCTGCCCCTATCACCTAACGAACTCGAACCATTTCTGCACATAGCACAACAAATCCCTTCCTCTACAATCTGTCACAACCAATTCGCATCTCCTCACTAACCCTATGCCTTCACCATCACAACAACCACCTACCTGCCTTCTCCGACAACCCGAACTACCCCTACACCCTAACTTCCTCACCAATCAAACTGAAAACCAACCTGTTAAAAACTCCTCCAAATCGCGAACCCACCAGCGCCTCCCATATCAAATTCACCAACCGCAATCTCAGCAACCCATCGACCAGAACTACCTTAAATCACCATTGGCCTCACCTCCATCGCTTGAAATTTCAATCGCAATCACCCACTGCCGTAACCCAGTCCAATCATGACCTAACTCCAACAACAATCGCCGATTCACAAGTCGAACAGACATTTCCAGATCTCGACAACAAAGCAAACGGGGCTCGACATGTAGGCAAACAGCAGCGAAATTGGAGGTGAGAACGAAATGGGGAACGAAGCTTGTCTGAGATCACTACCAACCTTTGAAAAAAGGACGAGATTTTGTTTTTGGAAGAAAAAAAAGAAACGAAAATATTATTTGGAAATTAGGGATTTGGAAATTGGGGGTGAGAACGAAAATGATATGAAAAGTAAAGCGGGAAAACGAAAATTTGGAGCAAATTGTAGCGGTGATCCAGTTTAACAATCGGATTAAATGTAGACCGTTGGATCTTATTCACGTGGATTGCTAATTTTATTAATTTTTTAATCTGAATACATCTATAGCAACACTATATAAAAATGTTGCATCGTGTTACACTTTTTTAGCTAGAGCAACACATTTTTATGGCTAAGGTAACACCATAAATACAACGTTGCAGTAGGACCAAAATTTTATATCTATCGCAACATTTTAGCTGGCAACACCTTGCAAAAATGTTGCAGAAGGTCATTTATGGCGTAGTGTATAAACATGTTATAAATAAATATTAATGTATATATATTTACTTATATACATATAATATATATATTGCATAAAAGTAAAATAATTATATACATACATACATACATATACACACAGACACACACATCAAATAAGATATTAATTAAATAAATGGCTGTGTATACATATATAAACATATACATACATACATACATACATACATACATACATACATACATACATATATATATATATATAAATACACACACACATTGCATACAAAGTTTTTTTAAAATATAATATACATGTATATTTTACAGTATGAAATTAATACACAACACATATGTATATATATAATTATATTTATAATATCTAAAGTATTTGTAAATATGTGTATTTAAATATATATGTATATGTATATGCAGATATATTTATATAATTATATCAATTATGAAAACTAAATAAAATCAAATATATATTTTTATCGCAGTCCAGTTCTAATACATAGCACATAAAATATTTTACTATAATTTTATATTGTTAAATTATATATATATATATATTCATTTTCAATACATACATATATATACATACATATATATATATATATATTAACCGAAAAGTAATTAAAGTATATTAAAAATAATTTCGAGACATATTTTTCAAATTTCAAATTTTTTGAAATTCAAATATGATATTGTAAGGTCACGAAAAAAATTCCATAATTTTCTGAGTCAATATTATATTTTTTAGTATTTAATTAATTTCGGCCGCATAATTAAATGATTTTTTAAAATAACGATTTTGATTTTTTAATTCTACTATTTTGGTCAAAGGATAATATGCTGATGAAGAATTTTTTTTAAAATTTGAAATAAAATTTTTGAAACATATATTATTTTTTATGAATTATTCAACTTATATTTCAATTTAAATAATATTAAAATTAGGAAATAATTATTAAAAATACTTTGCTGTTACCTAAAATTATATTTAATATAAATTTTAAAATATAAAAATATAAGATCAATTTTATCATGATATGATGGCATAATTAATTATAAGTCTTTTAACTTATGTAATATGACGTATTAATATAAATATAATTAATTAATTAAATAATATAAATTAAAATAAATTTATTTGGCTGAGCATACATAAGATCTATATAAAAATGTATTTTTATTATACATACATACATATAACCATTTAATATATGACAACATTCATACATATATGAATCTTACCCAACTAACAATATAATTATGATATATATAAGCTAGCAATAGAATATTATACATTAACTATAAATAATATGAAATATAAGATCATACTACCAAACCCTATGCCTTGAAGTATACCTCGCTATGACAAATATATCTTCTTAGTACTCTTCTCAATTCGGCAGATTGCTAATCCTTGCATCGTAGACTTTTTGTTATCAAATAGCTATAACTTTGAATTCATTTGATTTGAATTTTATTGGAGCTCTTTGAGGCATGGGTCGGCCAGGAAAATAGAGATAGAAGGTAGCCAAAAGTCTTTTAAAGGTTGAGCACAAAGATGCTTATATAGATGAGAACGTGGAGATATTTTAGGATCAATATTCTACATCATTCCTTACTAATTCTCTGACATCTTAGCCTTCCATCTCAAAGCCTTTGTTGCACCATTTTATGGTTGCATATTTCCCTCATGTTAGTCAAAATTTCCAGCCCCTTTCATGGGCTTTAAACCCATTTTAAGCCCAAAAAATATTATTAATTAAATCTAATTTAATTGCTTATCGATATCGCATATGGATCGATATATTTATAACTATTATAAATATATACAATAATATTTATTCCTTAAAACATAATCAAAGTTTTATAATTAATATTTCATAAATTAATCGATTTTATTAATTTATAACAATTATAAACCAATAAAATCGTTTGGTCTTAAGAGAAATCATCATATCGGTTGTGTGACTCGTCAGGTGTAAGTTTGGTCAGTGGTTAACATCGAACTATTCGAATCTTAACGTTCACGCATCACTTAGAAGGCAGTGGGACATTTTTGCTAAATTTATCGCTTACCTAGTTTCGGTAAAATCTAATTTCACTTTATTAAGCGTTACCGGTTGTGATATTTATTTACACCAATTCTCTTTGTCAAAACTATATCACTTTGGACTTATGGAATTTGGTAATGGTCAAAATTCTAAAGTCATCCATATTGAACACCATACTCCAAATACAAAGTCTTTGGTTCAATAATAACGATTATTATTAACCAAAATACTCTAGCCAGAGACTTTGACTTTGAGTTGACCATGATACTAATCCCATGTAACTTAGGAGACGAATCCTCTCTTGAATAGTACTTCACTTCCAGTGCTTCCACTCGAACAACTATAGCCAATTGATGGACGTCATGCCATGATTTGACTATAATCAAAGCTGAGCTTTCATATTGAAGATGCACGGTATTCTCAAGTCGAGAGAACTATGTAAATCAATCACATCGATATTTTCTGTTAGACCTTTGTTATATTAACCAACAGAAACTATCGAGCGAGTTGTTCCATAGTTATCTAATAACTATCAGTGCATAATCCCTAGATTCCCCCAATAGTCATGAGTAATGCACTGCCCAACATTTGAAGGACGTTACGTGCTCTAGTCTCAACGGATACATTTATATCCAGTCTCGATGCATCTTGACTAGCAACATTTAAATGGTATATTTGTTTTCATTATGATAAATTACTCATGGTTATAACACTTTGTAACTACTATCACAAAACATACCATTTATGGATTTTCTATTAAATATACTTTTAATTAAATTAATTAATTAATACTACACATTATATCAAGTATATAATGGAAAGAAAACACCTTTTATTTCGAATAAGATTGCTTATCATGTTAGATATATGTAACCAATTACATAATTACCCCTAGGGCATACCCCTAACTCTATCAATCTCACACTTGCACTTGGGATCAATTATGGAATCTTATTCCAACTTCTCCAATCGGTTTCCTCAAAACTGATCGAGCCAGTCCATCAGTAAATGGGTATGCTATTATGTTTCAATTATCTACTATGTCAATCAACACTCTCTGATGCTGATAAACTACATTTATCATGTGGAACAATTCAAAGTATGTTTCTCGACTTCCAGTGAGCTCTAAGTTGTCATGTGAACTATATAATGACATTATTATCATATAACAATGTTATGGGATTCTCAACATTTGGAATCACCTTCGACTCAGTTATAAATTTGTATATTTATATTTATATACATTTCTTTATTGTTGCGCTATTCAAGGTGATGTACTTAGCCTTTTTCATTGAATCAACCACAGTCTTTCATTTGGAACATTTCCAACTTATAGATTATGTACTTGTATTTATTATTGACATATCATACTTAATATAACTTATGGAAACTTTGAATTCAAACACTTCTTCACAAGGAGTTCGTTGTTTCTGTAAACAATTCTATAGTATTTCATAAATATATGAGAACATTTCAAACTATCATTCAGTGATATCAATTTGGATTTAATATTTGCTTCATGTATCAAATACATAAACAAATCACGGTATCGTAGACAACATGTATGATAATTCCTATTGCCAATGCATAAGGAATTCATCTCATATGTTCCATATTAAACAATTTAATAAGGTGTCATTTACACTCCAACGTTGAGTAATAAAACAACTAAGACTGATTTTAATATAAGTACATAGTTAAAATCAACATTTTGTTGTTTACTTATAGTTTAGAAATATCTATGTACCTTTTAAATTTCTTTCTTATGAGCACAAGCTTACTCTACATTTTGATTGAAAATCAAACTATTTGATATTTCTATCAAAGTATTTATTCAATTCTAACGCTTATGAAATGATACATTCAATCGTTTCTTAGATCATATTCAAGGACTCACAAACTCAATATCACTCCCACTGACTTCGAGACATTTTTTGGTTATTAGGTGCAAACAGTTTACTATAAATCATTATTTAGAATTTTCCGCTTCAATACATACATACCAAAACATAAAGTCATACCAAGTGATATTTTGTGAGTAAATCCAAATTAACTTGAGCACATTGAATAACTAATCTATTACGTTAATTTCAATAATTGAAATTTACGAGGTTATTCATATCAACATTGCTCATTAAAATTCCAACAGCATTTGTCTTCCACATAAAGACAGATTTGAGGCCAATGGATAATATTCCTTTGGATACAACTATCAAAATCATATTTTGATAATGTACTTGGAATTTATTTCGAATATGTGCATCGTACCATATCATAGAATCAACACTCTTAATGGTTTACCTAAACAACCAAGGATTGTATATTTCTGAGATTGATAACAAACTTATAGCTTCTCTTCGATGTGCGAGAATACTTATTAGACATTCTAATGCGATGTATTCATTTAGGTTAGTTAATTTCATTTCATTTCATGTGATCAGTTTTATCTTTGGACAATTCCATTTTACTGCCAATAATTTCTCAAAGAAATTCCTTCACTATGAAGTTGGTATTTCTTGAGACAACAATTGTTTCTCAATGTGACAGAATAGGTATTCATAAACACTTTATGAATTTCCTTATATATAAAAATGATTTCGTTTTAGTTTAAAAAACTTATGTTCAAAACATAAATATGTCATCCAAATAAAGTCCTTCCCAAACTCCTTTTGTGAAGATTCATACAAGATCCGTCACGATCAAATTTCACGTGCAGACTTTCAACTTGCACAACCGGCAACTCCTTGACCTAGGATATATTATGGTTCTTATAAACCCTTATCTTGTATGATTTTGTAAACTATTATTTGGATGAAATAATATTGACCTTGTGTACTACTGTTAAGTACATGACCTTATAGAAAGAAATTAACTCAACTTCACTCACAATTAATCGTGCTTTGTCCAACAAAGTTCGATTACTTCTTATCGATACATCATTATGTATCATATGGATTTGAGTGACTTCTGAGATTGAATCTTTATTCATTTTTAGGTACGTCCAGAACTCTTTCCAATGTACTCACATTTTTGAGATAATCGAACCATTTCTATCGCATGTTACATTATTTACTTTCGTTGTATATTCTATGGATTTACCATAGACTTATACTTGCGTATTAAATACACATGTCCATGTTTGTGATAATTCATCGGTGAACATGATGAAGTACGTGGAACCGTTTTAGCATTAATAGACTCACGATTGCATACATCTATATGTATCAATCTGAAGAGTTCATCAATTATTACAACGCTCCCACTAAATGGATGCATAGCCCTTAATTATTTGAGATATAATTAACCATATCGTATTATTCGTAATCATATAATAAAATTATTTCTCAAAACTACGACTTAGTCATTAATTCCAAAATAATCGTAAATAATTTAGATACTTCTATATTTTCTAATGCATCACTTTGTCATGAAAACAAATACCACATTATAGTTTTATTTCATAACAAATATTCATAATTTTCACATTGAAATATAACTATGTCTATTTTCAGTCAACACCGAAAAATAGTCATTATTTCATAAATAATGTTCGGTATGTTTTATGAAAACAGTTTTTGTATTTTGATGCAATCAATAAGTGCTCTATGGCATGCTCCCACTATTTCCGCCATTACTATAATAATGTACTAAAGTTGGAGGTCCATCATTCACTTAATATAGTTTATTTATTCATATCCTGTAACTAATTTATAGTGAAGAGTTTTTTTTGAAAGGATTATAGTGGAGAGTTCTTTGATCAAATATCTTGAACTCAAAGAAATATACTTTATAGAAAAAAAAATTCTATATGAAAGTACATTTCGAAATAGAAACCATATTTCTTATTCCAATATTAAGTATCAATTATTATTTTTCAGTTCCAATTTTCGATGTTTCTTTATGAAGCAGAAGTTACCTTCACTCTCTTCATTCCAACTGTACCTTTAATCACATCTACTCTTATACATTCATTTTTTTCTAAATGGTCGAATCATTCAAAAGAAATCATTTACTACAATATCATAACAAACTCTTTACAAAAGCATATTCGATTATCCTTACATCTGAGGACATCAAATATTTTGCACTTTACGTAAACCGATCAAACTGACATTTCAGCGAGCGAGTTCTTAGATTTATATTGTAGTTTTGATCTAGTGTTACATGTAACACATTTTGACCTTTATTGTAATCAATCTAATTGAATACTCTATCTTACAGTACAATTTATTTATTTTCTTTGAATGAATTAATTTCATCGAAGTATCGTACATTACAAACTATGACCGTTCACCACATAACACTTATATGTGATTATTTATGGATCAAATATTCATGATCTTGCATTGCTTTTGAGTTCGAAACTCATATAATGCAATACACGGCCTCGACCAAATAAACGCGTAAGCGACCAAATTACGGACGTATTAAGTAGTTGTAAAATTAGGCACTTGCATGGGTATAAAAATGTTAACAAACAATTATCTATAAGTATATGTTATATTTCTATTTGTCAATATTCAATCAGTTCATTGTATACCTTAATTGATAAATGTTTTATCAATCATATTAAATGCACAAATTTATTAATGTAGATTATCAGATCATTGTATAGCATATGTTCTTGCAATATTAGAAAGGTTTAATGTTATCATTTCATTTTTCTAATAAGTCTTCCACTAGTCTTTTATGTTTCACCAAAGCCTAAGTCGAAACATAGAAGTCTTTCGACTTCATTAGTGAGTGTTAGGACTCATCTGTCTTGGAATTCTGACCTTGAGTTTGCTCAACAAATCATAGCCTCACAAACAATGGATACTACTTATCGGTTGTATCACATATAACTCCAAACCCATAATTCCTTGTCCTAATCTCATTTCGACCTTGAGTTTGCTTAACAAGTCGAAAGAGATTATTCACTCGTACCTATCAAATCGCGACAGCCTAAGTATAGTATATGTACTTTAAGTTTGCTCAACAAATACATATAGTGATCTTACCTCGTCTATTCAATATATTAATAGTGCTGCACATAACATCCCTAGCTTGAGTTTGCTCAACAGCTAAGGAGTATGCAAGTAATTTATTGATATAAATGTTGTCGATGACAACATTATATTGAAGATTCATAATCTTCAATATATTATATCGAGTGATATCGACTTATGGAATAATGTATATCTTATGAAATACCCCCGTGATTAAAGTGTCAAACACATTGGAAATCACGGTATTCGTACATTTACGTATGTATTTATTCCTTAAGTCTGTTTGGGATTCTTTAATGTTCCACTTTTAATTTATACATTCATATTATATAAGTTTTATTATTATATAACTTTTATATTTCATATTACCTACATAATAGTCTTATGTATAATTTTATATTAATTAAATCTTATTTAATTAATTAACATTTTAATTAACTTTACATTATTATAATATAACATTTATATTAATATTTATTACATATTATAACCTTTATAGTACAACACACACACACATATATATATATGTTTATTATTTAATCAATTAATCTTTTAATTAATTTATTTAAATAAGCAATTTAATTTAATTATATTAATTTTGAAATTCATTTACATATACATACATGTATATTATGTTATTTTAACATTTTAAAACAACATAACATATATTATAATATATAATACATGTATATATTTATTTATTAATTAACTTATTTCATTAATTTAATTTAGTAATCTTATTAATAAAAAATTAAATTTCGAAATTAATTTATGTTAATTTTCAAATATTTCAAAAAATTTATTATATTATAACCTTTTATAATATGTGTTTTATTTTAAATTTAAAACATTATTTTAATTTTCAAACAATTTGAAAACCTATATTATAAAATTTATAATATTTTTTCTATTTTAAATTTTAAATTTTTATTTTAATTTCAAAACATATTTGAAATTAGCGTAAGCCCCAATTCAAATTGGGCATCTTCTATTGGGGGCAACCTTTTGGGCTTACATACCTATTCGAGCCAGGTTGATAGTCAGGTAGGACAGAGTACTTGATTATCCAAACACAATCCCTCGACACTATCTTTCTTAGATACCCTACTAACTGGGTTGTGAGCTAAATTGGTTATCCCTAACATGGCTAATTAGATCACATAGGCTATTGGGCTCTGATACCATTGTTGGAACTGGACCAGCCCGCAACAGAAGTTATGGGTGAATTTCAAATTTTTTAACTCTATTGGATCTTTATTGGGCCTATGATGTCTAATTTATTTAGAAAATTTCTAAATTTAATTTAAATAAAATCTTTTATTTCATTTAAAGTTATAAATAATGAGTGGAATTTTATTTAATTCAAGTTTAATTAAATATAACGGTACACATATGTATCATATGCATACATGTATCTGTGTACATATGTAATATAATAATTCATCCAAGGTATAATATGCCCGTATATAAATGTTGGAATTTGCATCGCAATAAACATATTAGCTCATCTTATATGTATTGTATGTTGTCCAAATATATGTATGTATATATAAACATTTTATTTAAATAAATATTAAAATATAAATATCTACGTATAGATATATAATACATATATATTGCATTAATGTAAAATGTTAATATATATATTAAATTATATATTAATTAAACAAATGACTATATAAATATATATATACATATACATATACATATACATATACATATACATAGACATACATATACATTATATATAAAGTTTTTTTAAAATATAATATACACGTATATTTTATAGTAATAAATTAATATATATATATATATATTTATCTTTGTCTGTGTTTATTTATATACAATTATATTTATAATATCTAAAGTATTTATAAATATGTGTGTGTGTATGTTATATTGATTATGAAAACTAAATAAAATTAAATACTTATTTCTATAGCATTCCAAATCAAATACACAACATATAAAATATTTTATTATAATTTTATATTATTAAATTATACATACATACATACATATATATTAGCCGAAAAGCATTAAAATAATATTAACAATATTTTCATGACATATATTGCAAATTTTAAATTTTTTGAAATTCAAATATGATATTATAAGGTCACAAAAAAATTCCATAATTTTCCAAGTCAAAATTATATTTTTTATTATTTAATTAATTTCGGTTGCATAATTAAATGATTTTTTTTAATAATAATTTTGATTTTTTAGTTCTAGGATTTTGGTTGACAGATAATATGGTGATGAAGAATTTATATAAAATTTAAAATATAATTTTCGAGATATATATTATTTTTTATGAATAATTCAACTTATATTTCGATTTGAATAATATTAAAATTTGTAAATAATTATTAAAAATACTTTGTTGTTACCTAAAATTATATTTAGTATAAATTTACATAGATAAAAATATAAGATCAATTTAACATGATATGTTGGCATAATTAATATCTTTTAATTTATTTAATGTGACATATTAATATAAATATAATTAATTAATAGAATAATAAAAATAAAAATAATTTTATTTGATTGTGTATAAATAAGATCTATATAAAAAAATGTTTATATTAGTATACATACATACACATAACCATTTCAATATGTGACAACATTCATACATATAGGAATCTCACCTAACTAACAATATAATTATGATATATGTATATATATATATAATATATAATCTAGAACAAGTAGAGTACCTAAGTCGGAGAGGAGGCGATAAAGACGTCGAATCCAAGCTGCATAAAATTGCCATCACTGTAACTGCGTGGAGCATATGGAAAGAAAGGAATCGAAGAATTTTCCAGAGCAAGCATAGAAAGCACACGGAAGTTAATAGATTAGCAATTGTGGACATGCAGATAATTCTGAAGAGGATTAAGAGGGAGCTTCTTACCAGGCAGGCACGAGTCGAAGCTCATGCTGTAGGAGAGGACTGGAGCTTTCCATCGCAAGGAAACCCAAGTACGAGCCATCAGTTCCAGCCGCCATGAACTGGTTTGGGAGAGAAGTTTAATTTTTGCTTTTTGGAAAGGGTTAGATTCTGTCGGAATGTAATGTACTTTGAGTTTGTACTGTTCAGCGTGGGCTGACTTTGTTCTGGGCTTTTAATGCCTTAATAAAATTTACCAATTTACAAAAATATATATATATATATATATAATCAAGCAATATAATATTATACATTAATTATAAATCATATGAAATAATAAGACCATACTAAAACCTATGCCTTGAAGCACACCTTGTTGTTGTGATGAATATACCTCCTTAGAACTCTTCTCAATTCGGTAGATTTTTAATACTTGAATCGTAGGCCCTTTACTATCAAATAGTTGTAGCTTTGAATTGATTTGATTTGAATATTGATGGAGCTCTTTGAGGCATGGAATGGCCAGAAAAATAAAGATAGAAGGTAGCCAAAAGTCTTTTAAAGGTTGAGAATATAGATGTTTATATAGAGGAGAAGTTAGAGATATTTTAGGATCAATATCCTACACCATCTCTTACCAATTCTCTTCCATCTTAGCCCCATATCAAAGCCTTTATTGCACCATCCTATGGTTGCATTCGAAATTTCGAGCCCCTTTCATAGGATTTAAACCCATTTTAAGCCCAAATAAATATTATTAATTAAATCTAATTTAATTGCTTATCGATATCGCATATCGATTGATATAATTATAACTAATATAAATATATACATTAATATTTATTCCTCAAATCATAATCAAAGTTTTATAATTAATATTTCATAATTATTAATTAATTTAATTCAGTTATAACAACTAACTAATTAAATTATTTGGTCCAAAGAAAAATCATCATATCGGTTGTATGACTCGTTGGGTGTAAATTTGGTCAGCGATTAACATCGAACTATTCGAATGTTGACGTGCACACATCACTTAGCAAGTGGTGTGATATTTTGGCTAAATTTATCACTTACTTAGTTTCGATAAAATCCACTTTTACTTTATTAAGCGCTACCCGATTGTGACATATATTTACACCGATTTTTTTCATCAAAATTATATCACTTTGGACTTATGAAATTTGGTAATGGTCAAAATTCCAGTATCATCCATATTAAACTCTATAGTCAAAAGACAAAGTCCTTGGTTAAATAATAACAATTATTATTAACCGAAATACTATGCCCAAAGACTTTGACTTTGAGATGACTTGAGTTGACCGTGATACTAACCCCATATAACTGAAGAGACGAATCCTCTCTGGAATAGTGCTTCACTTCCAATACTTCCACTTGACCCAACTATAGTCGCTTGATAGACGCAATGCCATGATTCGACTCTAATTAAAGCAGAGCTTTCATATTGAAGATCCACAGTATTCTCAAGTCGAGAGAACTATGAAATCAGTCACATCGATAATTTTTGTTTGAATTTAGTTATATTAACCAACAGGAAACTATCGAGTGAGTCATTTCATAGTTATCCAATAACTCTCACTGTGTAACCCCTAGGTGCCCCAAGCAGTTTGAGTAATACACTATCCAACATTTAGAGGGCGTTACGTATTCTAGTCTCAACGGATACATCGATCCAGTCTCGATGCATCTTGACTAGGAACATTTAAAATGGTATATTTGTTTTCATTGTGATAAATTACTCACGATTACAACACTTTGTAACTACTATTACAAAACATATTGGTTATGGATTTTCAATTAAATATACTTTTAATTAAATTAATTAATTAATATATCACATTATATTAAGTATATAATATAAAAAAACACCTTTTATTTCGAACAAGGCTGGTTATCGAGTTAGATATATGTAACAAATTACATAATTACCGCTAAGGCGTACCCCTAACTCTATCACAAATAATACAGTCCATACGATATTACATAATTAAATAGCTTATTTTAATTCATTAATAAATCATGTCACTGCAGTCCATGCATTGCGCGAGGTCTCTTAGATGAGAATGGATGTGACCAAAAATATTATTTAAATTCTAACTTATCCCTAACTCATCGTAAAAGAGATCAAGAACCTTCCATCCATGCATTTACGTGTAGTCTTTTAGATGAGAATGGACGTTACTTCTTGAATACCGACACAACTATTTTATAGGCACATAAGAGGGGCTTAGGAAGTTTGTTATCATATATGCTATTTTTATTAATTTCCAAAAGTTCTCAATAATCAATTTTGGATATGTCAAGTTAGCTAACACTAGTATAAAACTGAAAAATATGAGTTGATAGAATATCACTATCAAATGATAGGTTCAAAGATGACGTGAGATATGCAATAATCAAAAATAGAAACTTCAACATATGCTTGATTATCAAAAATATCATAACGACATTATTTAATCAAGTACAAAATGCAATATCCTTAATCATCTATGTAATCAATATAAATACTTTTGAAAATCAAATAAGAAAGTTTAATTGATCAAGATATGATTTCAGAAGACAATTTTCTGTAAATATCTCAAAAAAATTCAATTTTATATTCTATATGAATTGGTTTTAGAGAAATTTAGGTAAAGAGGAACTCATGGACTAAGGGTATACACATTAATATATCAAAACAAAAATCAAAGTCTCATCTCAAAAGATTTCATCACAATGCTTAAAATTTTTAAAAATCAAAGTCTCATCTCAAAAGATTTCATCACTCAAAATTTAGAAAAAAATATATCTCCAACAATCATTTAAAGTTCTGAACATCACGAAACCATCTCCAAAAGTTCTTTGCAAAGTTTAAAATTTTTTGTTTTGCAAAATCATTTCAAAAAGTCATGTCAAGTGTAGAATATCAAAAATCATCTCAAGAAGTTTCGTTTCAAACTTTCAATTCAAATAATTCTCTAATCAAGACTCTTCTATCAAAAGATATTTCTCATCAGAAACATATGTCAACGATTTAGCCAAAATGTCTCAATTCAAAATATTCACATCATGAATAAACATGGAGTAAAACAACAATAACAAAAATCTTAAGAAAGCAAATCATTTTTTTTTTGTTTTTTTTCAATTTTCAAAACAAAAATTCCAAGAAGGAAAAAAACACATTTCTAGATTTTTGAAATAAAAACAAAAAAATATGCAAACTATCCATACATGCATGAATTAAAATGTGTGAAATATCAGGTACTTCAAGAGACATATGGGATACTAAAGTTGTAACGACCATGTTGTTAATTACCTAATTAATTAAGTTAATATTGAGATTTATTATTTTAAAATGAGATTTTGCAACTAACAGTTATTTCATTTTTATTAATAATAATGAGAATAACTTTTATTTTCAAAAGTTATATGTAATGGTACAAGATATTTCAATATTAATAGAAATGATAATTTTTAACTTGTTGCATTGGTTTTGGGAAATTTGGGAAAATCAAAGTATGATAAATAAAATATTGTTTAGAGTAAATTAGTGTTTTATAAGTGATAAAACAAAATAGAAATAAGTAACACTTCTCTTAGAAATTAGTAACACTTTTTCTTATTGGGTTACAAGGTATTCTCTTGGCTCATATAGGGGTGATTAGTAAAGAGAAAATGAGAAAATAGGTATACTTCCTTCCCATTTTTCTCTTCAACTAAAACCTGAACCCATCTCATCTATCTTCAAATCCCAGAAATCAAATTAAATTCCCAAATCAAGATTAACTTAAGGGGCTTTTATATACTAATTAAAGAACAGAAGCAAGGTAATCTCCTCCAACCCCTATTATCTATATTGAGCCTTGTATTTCAGATTTTCTTATGTTGATTTCCTTCTTGTTTGTAATTTCCAAGAATTAACCTAGGTAGAAGCTGAAAGGTATTAGCTTAGGGAAATCTGGGTCTCTTGTATCAATTCAAGCCTAAAAAGATGAGTTTACCTCACACTACTATCTCTAAATGGAAGCATGTTTGCTGTTGGTAATTGGTTGAATCTATGATTGAATTATTCTCAAATTTCTTAAGTTCTTAGGTTATGTAATTCTTAGTTTGTAGAAACCCTCATCTTATGATCACCTTTAACACCAAGTTATAGTTGAATATATGCTTGCATGTGACTAAAATCAGTGCTTTAGATGTTGGAACAATCACCGTCGAAGAATTCATCGCCAACGAACTGCGAGGGGCAACTTAGAGCTGAGATAGCTCCAGGTTGTGTCACCACCGATGCAACGGTGGCATGCATACCTGGAGCTATTTCAGCTCCAGGTCCTACCCCGACTCTCCCGTCGCTTGCCTCATTCACTGCCTTGTTTGTTGTAGTTCTCTTACGTTTTGTGTGTTTGATTATGAACATTTTGATGTATATTTCCATTGATTTGCTTATCTATGAAATAAGTTTAGAGACAATATAGAGTTAGAACTTTATGGACCCATTTCATGGCTATATTCTTGTGATGACTTAGTATTTTATTGTAGTGAATTCTCTTATGCTTTTTGGACTTTGAATCACTTTGATTCAAAGTCTTGGAATCTTATAAACTTATTTTTATCTATTTTCCAAATACAAAAATGGGCAAATTATATATATATAAGTAATTTTATAAAAGTGAGTTTACTTATGTTTACGAATCTCAAACTTGTTTCTAAATTAATCTAACTCATATTATAAAGGTATTTTTTACAAATAATTATATATATATATATATTAAGTATTACTAGTACAAATGGACATAGGATTTGGAAATATTGTTTTTGAAATATGAAACTTAATCTATTTTCTAAATACGATGGTAATATATCAAAATGGGTTAGGAAGAGTAATAAATATGGTTTTATAAAATAAAAGGCTACTTAAGTGTGTATATATATGGTTTTGGAATATGGTTTGTGAACAATATAACTTTATGGAATCTTAAGAAAACTGCATATATATATATTGAGATCAAATGGAATATTTTGGTTAGTTTATCTAATCATAAATAAGGTATTTGAAAATCATTTCCTACATGAAAAGGTATATTTTTGGATTTCTAATTTCAAACTCTTATATGATAAAACTTTTGAGAGACTTAGTTCTATAATATGGGGAGTACTAATAATCGATTTAGTGTTATCAATTAGTTTAAATGCTCTCGAGTAACACTTCATCGAATATTACACAACTCATTAAATAGAATGTTTGAGTGGAACTTACTAGCCCATTAGCGAATACTCAAATTTCACTGAGTAGTATGGGATGCCATGGTTAAATTCTTGTGATTGCTATTAGGAAGTATATGACACTTTAGAGTTGTATTCTCTTTTTGTGTTCGGTGAGATAGATAGATCCTTAAGAGAATATGGACAGGTTTTCCGGTGCTATCTGTAGCGAGTAAGATTTACTAGCTTCTAGTAAATACTTGAATTTCACCAGGCGGTATGGAACGTTTTGGTTAAGTTCTTGTGATTACTAAAAGTGATGGTATTTGACACTTTAGAATTTACTACCTTTTGGTGTTCGGTGGGACCGATCGATCCTTAAGACGTATACTCATGGATTTCTTTACAATATATATATATATATATAATATTGAATAATCTAGAGTTTTCGAGTCATGATTGCCACGATTATCTTGATCAATCAAGATTTGATTTTCCCCGATCCTTGTGATGGTGTTGAGATTCTGTGTTCCTTGATCCTTGTGATCGTGTCAAGATTCTTTATTCCTCGACCCTTGTGATCGTGTCGGGATTCTGTGTTCCTGATCTTTGGTATCAAATCGGTATGCGTAATATCACAATCGTTTGCTTGCCACGGTATGGAATTGGTTTCTTTGCGTTATGAATATTGTAATTTATTCAGTGATTTTGTGTTTAGTGACTAATCTGTGTTTATGACCTAAAAATATAACTTTGTGCCTTGAGATAAATTCGGAGTTAAATTAGTTCTTTGACTTGTTATATATTGGACATCTAGATTTACCTATATGTCATTTATTCTTGTGTTATATCTTGTTCTCAGCTTTTTGGATACTTAGAGATGGTCTAACCCGGGTGTTATTTTAATGCTTTGGTCAGGCTGAGACTTTTCAGGTTACTTGATAGGTTGACCTTCAGATGATTGTGCTAGCAAGGAGATAATCATTTTGGACTTTTAGTTTATCTCATCTAGGATTTTGTGTTAGGTTATGAGATGTATATTTGAGTTTAGAGATTTGTACCGGACGTATATTATGAGAGTCTAGTGTTATATTTTCTAGACTCTCGGTTTCTATATGCATATGATGTTTATTATTCCGCTGTGATTTGTGACTATTGTTTATATGATATAATGTTCTGATTCTGAGAAACCATTGTGATTATTACTTTGGACTAAGACTTTACATGTTAAATTTTTATTCCAGAGATTAAGAAATACCGTAAGTATGACGTGTCAGTGTTACTTTAAAGATATATTCACAGTTGGTCGCCCTTAACAAGCCGTATTTTCCATATTATTAGACAATATTGTATATAGTGTTCTTTAATAATATGGGCACAGCGGTGGGGTCGTTACAGTTTGGCATCAGAGCCAAGTCAGAACATTATAACGCGTAATATCATAGATCTAGACCTAGTGAGACTTAACGTCCTATCCCCTGGGGTGTGTGGTAGATAGTTATACTAACTATCTGTATAGGGATATGAATATAAAATGATTATCGGGATAATCATTTGGGGCGTAATTTGATTTAAAATTTTAATTAGTTAAGTTGGAATTTGTGATATTAAACTTTTGGAAAGTAAGGTATTAAAATTCTTTAGAGTTTGGAAATTACTTTTGAATTATTGGGAAATTAAGTTAAAAGAGATAAATTGGTTTAAGTGAACAATTTTCTTTTAATAGAGAATTTGGGAAATTCAAGTAAACAAGTTTAAGATTTAAATAATCTAGGAATAATAAGAATTGCGTAGTGGAATTTTAGGAATATAATTGTTCCGCTGTAAAAGACTATTAGTTTTGGTTGATTGGTTGTTAGTAATTGATTGCTTGTTGCGTTAATTTAAATTGAATGAATGGATGCTGGTGATAATAAAATAAATGTAACTAAGGAAAACTAGTGATTATCTATTGTGTTTACTTGTCCATAAAATGTTTAAGGATTCTGATCGGTATGTGGGATGCCATGTTATCGATAGGCGTTCCTAAACATTGAACGAGACATTTTGACATGAGAAATAATTAATTTGGAAAATTTGAAAATATTTGACTTTAAAATAATTAAAAATAATGTTTTAGCCATCGAATAAATTGTGAGAAGTGGAGAGCATGGCGAGGTAATATTTATGTTATATGCCATCAACTTTGCAGCCAAGTGATGAAATGAATCATTAAAGTTTCGTGGCTTAATATTATTTTATAAGATGAGATAAGATTAAGGAAAATATTTTAAATTCTAGAGTTGGTATATATTAAAGTTGAACGAAAGTAAATTGTTATATATGAATCTTAGTTAATAAGAAGTTAAAAATTAACATATCGTGAAAATAAATTTTGGAAGTAAAAAGATATTTTGTAGAGAAGTATATAAAATGCGATGAGTTTTAAAGGGAAATAGTAATTGAAATTTTGCTAATAGTATTAAGTAAATGATTTGAAACTTGATATTATTATTTGTGAAAGTTGAAAATTTTAGAAAAAATATTTTTGGAAGAAAATTTAAAGGGAAATTTATCTACTAGTATATATGTGTGTTTTTGTGGTTTAGTAAATTTTAATGAAAATTATAAAGTGCATTATATGTATTGATCTAGATGATGTGTGCAGCCATCAAATTGTAACGACCTGCCTTTCTGGACGTTTTAAGTAGACACACACGTCAGATTCAAACCATTCAAAAGGGCAGATTATTATGGGGTAAATAAGAAAAAGCAGAAAAAGAAAGAAAACAAATACAGAATCTCGCAGCGGAATGACAAAATATAATAATCAAATAAACAGTTCATGAAGCTATTTACAAATAACATTGATTAAACTTTTATAATACAGATCAGAGTCACATACAACAAGAATAAATAATAAATAAATGCAGCGGAACAACATGATGCAGTAGAATAAATATAATACATAATAATTGTACAAAATCTTCATCTTCATCCTCCAGAAAGCCGTCTTTGATAAACTGAAAAGCTCAGACTGACCCGAGCGAATTGAAAAGACAAAATACTCGAGTCAGAACTAAAAGATCTTATGTAAGATAAATCAACAGTATAAAAATATGAGTGTAACGGCATCAGAGATGTTTATGGGGTTTGACATCTCCTATCTAATGTCTAACATGAGTGCAATAACTTAGGAGATGTTCGGGATTTCCATCTCCTAAGGATCCGTTAAACTATCTACTATGTAGTACAATACGCTATTATAATATGTCTATAGTAAAGTAAAGTATTAAAATAGCGTTAAGGCGTTACCCATATCCCCCTTAACACATTTTATACATTCTCATAGTCTATACAGTACTGTACGCTCCTCCGTGAGGTTTACCCAGAGGGCACTCCATAGGTATGGTACAAAACAAGCTCGTAGAAGGCGCGTAAGACATGCGACAAGGCACTCGAGGCAATGCCCAGGGTAGATATACCAATTGCACTCCCGGACTGGTGGTAACGCATAGCAGCTACTACCGCTCACCTCGGACACACTCTCATAATCAAAATCAAGCGGTGGCCACCAAATCCATCACAAATTCAGAATATAGTATTAAAGAAATGTACCCGATAGGAGGAATTACCTCACTTGGCCCGGTATAGCTCCTGTTTTAGCCACATCAAGCTGACTCACGGGAGTCAGGGTCACGTAAATACCTCATACAGAATCGTTCACCAAACCATCCTACTTCGTTTCTGGAACTTCCACCACGTACACAGTTGTTAAAGTGGTTTTTGGTATTGGCAGAGACTACGACAATATCCGATCTCGGTCTTTTTAACAAACAAACGCTTATTTCACACCGGATGGTTCTTTTACATTTCAAAAATGTCAATCCACAATTGATATCAAAATATCATATTTGATTTCAAATCATATCTCTCTCGAAATCACATTCACTTCCAAAACTATATTCACTTAAAAAAATCATATTCACTTTTGAATTTATCGATAAGAATAGGTTAATTAAATTCTAGGTCCAAAATCATCATATTTACTCAAATATGTCATTTCACAAAAAGGTATCAATTCCAAATTCCAACTTAGGTTGTATCATCATCAAGGATTTAAATATAAATACTTCAACTTTACACAGTCTGAAATTTTAGAAAAATATTTTAGATAGTCAAAATAGTTTTTAATAGTTTAAAATAGTTTAAATAGATTAAAATAGTTTAAGTAGTAGAATAGTTTAAATAGATTAAAATAGTTTAAGTAGTAAAAATAATTTAAATAGATTAAAAATAGTTTAAGTAGTAAAATAGTTTAAATAGATTTAAAATAGTTTAAGTAGTAGAATAGTTTAAATAGATTTAAATTTGATTTAATTGGATTTAAAATGATTTAAATAGATTTAAGTTATATTAAATAGATTTAATTAGATTAAATAAATTTAATTAGTTTAAAATAGGTAAAATAGATTAGATTGGATTAAATAGGTTACAATAGATTAAAATAAATTAAAATAGTTTAAATTGATTAAAATAGTTTCAAAGTTATATCCCAACATTTTCAATAACTCAATTTTCGATGAATTCATTTATAGTCGACACTTCAACTTTGAAATTTCAATTTAAATCCTCTGAACAATTCATTAAATCCATTCCAATTTCAACATTTACGCTTGGACTTTCGAAAATAATTCAGTTTATATACATCAAATTTCTATTTCGAAATACCAGTTAACTGAATTCAAAATTTAAAGATTCAAAAATCACTTAATTTAACCAATCCGGTGTCCATATATAATTTTCTATCCTAGGGTCAAGTGATACGGATATTTATCATTTCAATCCGCAATTTAAAATTTTACGGTTATATATCATTTCAAACCGCAATCCCGAATTAAATAAAATCCATAAATTCGCTCGAGTCTATCGTTTCAACCCATAACGATTTTTCCCTAATCTATAAATCGTTCGGGTATGTATCATTTCAACCCATAGGGAACTTACAGTGTTATAACAATATAAAATACAACATCCAGTCATCCAATATCAACAAATCAAACATCCATCACAATCATCATCCAAATCAATCAATAAACATCAATAGATAACTGATAATCAATAACAGGTATTAAATTCACAATTTAAATTCAATATTAAATTAAATGAAGATTAAATGCAATAAAAGTCAAATTTAACTAGGATGACAATTTAAACATACCAAACATCAATCAATAAATTTCTAATCACATCATAAATTTAATTTAACTAACATAAGATAGTTTAGTAATTGTGAGTGGGTCAAAACACTCACCTTTGAATTTAAAATCGATTTGAAATTTAAATAAAGGCCCAAATTTGAATGGTCTCTGAATTCATCCAAACAAGTTCCAAAATGTCCGAAATTTTGATACGATCACAACAGAAGAATCTGCGCATGAATCCGAGCTCGTACGCAAAAGTTATGATGGTTAGAAGATTTTTAAATTTAAAAATTAAATTAAAAATATACAAAGGGAATTTTCGTAAATATCACTCACCCAAACCCTAAGCTAATGCGATAGAAGCCACGGCCGCCGCTGTTTGTTCCTCCACCGCCGCCTCTACACGCTCATCCACCCAAATCGGAATGCGCCATTGCGAAGCTCGCCCAAGGCCGCGCCTACCGGTAGCCACACGACCACGAACGATGGCCCCCCAAGCCCACGCCACCGACCACCTTCTTACCTCCTTCCTGGCGATTCCAAGCACTATCAGCACGAACGAACAATAGATCTAGGGCCTGCTCGACCTGCTCTTCCCGACGCCGCTCCCAATCATCGATCGGACAACGATCCACCGTTGGATCGTCCAAACCTAGAATGGACGGTTGCGTTTCATCCTCAATTTCTGGACAGACGGTGATTCGATGACAAAACCGAATTACAGATCTGGGTTACGCTCTTCGAGAGCTTCGAATTGATATAAAATTTGATAGGGTTTGAGGAATTGGAATTTTCCATTTGGTTTTAAAAATTGAATTTGGAATTGGGAATTGGTTTTGGTTTGTCTGCCATTGGAAAGAGAGAAGCAGATAGAATTTGTACGTACAGAATAATGGAATAAGAAATAAATAGGGTTTATAAAGGGCTATATATAGGCAGATCAGAAATAGAAATGAATGGACCAGATTTGATTTGGATTGAAACGATAACTACGACCAAAAAGCCCGTTTCGTTCCCGAAACGAAAGTGGGTCATTCCATATATCAAAATAGATGTTTTTGATAATTTTAAACTCAATGGAACAGGTTTCAAGTCCTAATTCCATCGTATGAAGAAGTTAGCTTAAAATCTGCTTATTTCAAATTGATTTCAATTAAATTTAATTAAATTGATTTCTACGTGTTTCGAGTCCGTACGATCAAACGACAAGTCCGATTGCTACGAAACTTGAAACCTTACAATAATTCACTGTTACGGATCCGATGAAACTAGTTTAGTCAAAATTCGAGACAATGGCCAAAATGGCTATTTTCACGTTAATTAACTAAATTAATATTAAATTAATTAATCACTTTTTAATTCAATATTTATAAACTAACAAATTTCATCATTTTTGATTACTTAGGCATTTATAATAACTTAAAGCAAATTTACATATCAATTCAGTGTTGAATATTACACTAATTACAGTGTTCAATTTCAAATGTAATTAAATCCAATTAATTAAAAATTAAATTCCAATAAATTGTTTTAAATTTGTTTTCAGTCTTTTATTCAATCACTTATTACTTTATAGACAAAGTTAACATTTGTTTATATTTTATTACACTAATATTACACTTAATATTCTACAATTATCATCTTTTAACATATTAGTTGCAATATTTCAATTATATCGAATTTATGTAAATTTTATTATAATTTAAAATCCCAATAAATTAATTTATCTTTGTTTCACTCTTTTATTAAATCAATTATTGCCTTATGAATACAATTAACATTTCTGTATATTTTATTACAATCCCAATTTGCAGTTATTGTATTAACTCACATTAATGTAACATTTATTTACATTTATTTGTAATTGATTAAGTAAATTGGTAACAAATAACAATTGTTACCATTTCTACATTTAATAATATTTGTAAGTTTATTATCCACAACAAGTGTTATAATTACTACTACAACACTAAATTTATTCAATTACAATTCATTACACGTTATTTCATTAATCAATCAACATTTAAGTTATCAATTGCTCCTTTAATCTAATTATCCATTAATACATACCTTACTAAAATTTATTTACAATCTATATCAATTATAACTCTTTAATCCTTTTAATTAATTGGAATTACATTTAAAGCAGTTATCTGTTACCTTAAATTAATACTATTTCATTTTATTCCAGTTATATTCTTATTATTAAATCACAATTTTTTATTTCTTCCAACATTAAGTCAAAAATCTTTATTAAATTAACAATTTTTAATTATCGAAAATTACGGGTCATTACACGAACAATAGCAATAGCAGAGATTAGTGGCAAGGCCATATTGATTCCAACATCGCAGCCATTTGATAAAGCAATTTGCTATAAATGGATGGCAAGGCAACGCCATACTATTATTTGATATTTGTAAACTATGAATGTTCATTTAAAAATATATGCTAAGATAAATAATATATGATAATTTGATTTATTATGTAAATCATTTTATAATTTAGATGGATGCTAAATTTTGGAATCTTAAATGAGAAATTAATGGGAGAAGGAATTAGAACCTTATATTTGATGATGTAGATTATATTCTTTGGAAATATGTAAATTTTGGAAAGAGTTAATTGGAAGTAATGATTGGAATTTGGAATTAAAGGATGAAATTTAGAAAGAATTGAATTTGAAAAGGATTTTCTTTTATTTAAAACCTTGGCCCAGTAATGAGTTATAATTAAAAAATTCCTTGAGAGAGTTTGTGAAATTTGAAAATTAATTTATAGAATTCTTTCGTTAAGGAAATTGCGGGGTGTGATTTTCTTAAAAGGGGAGTCTATAACAACCCTGTTGTTAATTACCTGATTAATTAAGTTTAATTATGGATAATTAATTCTAATTTATGATTTGTGAAATTTAGTTGTGAAATTAAATCTTGTTTTGAGAATATTTGATTTTATTTATTTAAGGAATAAATTTCATTTCTTGAAAAGGGATTTCAATTTAAATTTGAAATTTTATTAAATCAATTAATTAAATGCGGTATTTAGGATAAATTGTTAATATTGAGATTTATTGTTTTAAAACGAGATTTTGCAATTAATAGTGTATTTCATTTTATTAAAAATAATGAGAATAACTTTTATTTTCAAAAGTTATATTTAAAGGTACAAGATATTTCAATATTAGCAGAAATGGGAATTTTTAACTTATTGCATCGGTTTTGGGAAATTTGGGAAAATCTAATTATGATATTAGAGTAAATTGGTGTTTTATAAGTGATAAAACAGAATAGAAATTAGTAACACTTCACTTAGAAACTAGTAATACCTTTTCTTATTGGGTTATTGGTATTCTCTTGGCCTACATAGGGATGATCAGTAAAGAGAAAATGAGAATGTACTTATACTTCCTTCTCATTTTTCTCTTCAGCCAAAACCCGAACCCATCTTCTTCTATCTTGAAACCCTAGAAATCAAATTAAATTCCTAAATCAAGATCAAATCATGCAGCATTTGTATAAGAATATAAGCAAGGTAATCTCCTCCAGCCCTATTGTGTATATTAAGCACTGTATTTCAGATTTTCTTGTGTTGATTTCCTTTTTGAGTGTAATTTCTGATAATTAACCTAGGTAGAAACCGAAAGGTATCGGCCTAGGGAAATCCGGGTCTCTTATATCAATTCAAGCCTAAAAAGGTGACTTTACCTCACCCTACTATCTCTAAATGAAAGCATGTTTGCTGTTAGTAATTAGTTGAATCTATGATTGAATTGTTCTCAAAATTTCTTAAGTTAATTATATCTTAGGTTATGTAATTCTTAGTTTGTAGAAACCCTCATCTTGTGATCACCTTTAACATCAAGTTGTAGTTGAATATATGCTTTCATGTGACTAAAGTCAATGCTCTAGATGTCGGAACAATCACCGCCAAAGAATTCATTGCCAACGGACTACCGGGGGAGGGGGTAACCTGGAGTTGAGATAGCTCTAGGTTGCGTCACCACCGGTGCACCGGTGGCATGCACACCTGGAGCTATTTTAGATCCAGGTGCCGCCCAGACTCACCCATCGCTTGCCTCATTCACTGCCTTGTTTGCTGTTGTTGTTATCTTGTGTTTGGTTATGGACATTTTGATGTATATTTCCATTGATTTGCTAATCTATGAAATAAGTTTAGAGACTATAAGAGTTAGAACTTTATGGATCCATTTCATGGATATAATCTTGTGATGACCTAGTATTTTCATTGTAGTTAATTCTCTTGTGCTCTATGGACTTTGAATCACTTTGATTCAAAGGTTTGGAATCTTATAAACTTCTTTTCATCTATTTTCTAATATAAATATGGGAAAATTGTGTGTGTGTGTGTGTGTATTTAAGTAATTTTATAAAAGTGAGTTTACTTATGTTTACAAATCTCAAACTTGTTTCTAAATTAATCTAATTCATATTATAAAGGTTTTTTTACAAATAATTATATATATATATATGTTAAGTATTAAATGGACATGGGATTTGGAAATATGGTTTTGGAAATATAAAACTTAATTTATTTTCTAAATAAAATGGTTATATATCAAAATGGGTTTGGGAGAGTAATAAATATGGTTTTATAAAATATAAAAGGCTGCTTATATATATGGTTATGGAATATGGTCTGTGAACAATATTACTTTATGGAATATTGAGACAATTTCATATATATATATATATATATATATATTGAGATCAAATGGAATATTTTGGTTAGTTTATCTAATAAGGTATTTGGAAATCATTTCCTGTTTGAAAAAGAAAATATTTGGATTTCTAATTTTAAATTCTTATAGGATAAATGTTTTGAGAGGCTTAGTTCTATAATATGGGGAGTACTAATAGTCGATTTAGTGTTACCAATTGGTTTAAATGCTCTTGGGTAATGCTTCATCGAATATTGTACAACTCATTGAATAAAATGTTTGGGTGGAACTTACTAGCCCATTAGCGAATACTCGAATTTCACCGAGTAGTATGGGATGCCTTGGTTAAATTCTTGTGATTGCTATTAGGAAATATTTGACAATTTAGAGTTGTTTTCTCTTTTGGTGTTCGGTGGGATCGATAGATACTTAAGAGAATATATCTCAGTTTTTCGAGTGGTATCCGTGGCGAGTGAGATTTACTAGCTTTTAGTAAATACTTGAATTTCACCAGTGGTATGGGACGTTTTGGTTAAGTTCTTGTAATTACTAAAAGTGATAGTATTTGACACTTTAGAGTTTACTATCTTTTGGTGTTCGGTGGGACTGATAAATCCTTAAGTGGA